>CM036586.1:57892311-67892311 GCA_020745705.1 Hemiprocne comata
GCCATGTGCACTTGTGGTGCAGTGACTTCAGGTAATAACAGCAGCAATCTGAGCCTCTCCAGAAAGGCCATTTGACCTGGCAGGTGTGCTCAGGGTTAATGCAACCACATGCCTTGCTCTGATCAGCAACCTATTGCTGGTCAACTTGTTGGTCCAGCAACTATATGCTGGGAGAAGCAGGGCAATCAAGGGCATTTTCATCCTGTCCTTTCTCTTTGGCCTGTTTATTTTCTTCAGAGTGCAAGACAGAAGCAACCGAAACAGTGACATTTCTGGGAACCTCTGTCCACAAAGAAACAAACCTGAGACAATGAGCTTAATCAGGACTAATGCTGGATGGATTTACTATCATCTTACTCCTGGCTTGTTAGGTCTACTGGGGAAAAGGGAGCATAGTCAAAGCTTCAGAGAGTTTACAGTGAGCAGCACCTCCGAGAAAGGTAATATTGTCAACCTTTATGGGTGAGTTGTAGGACAGCTGAGTTTGGTGACTACTTGGAGATGACCTCTGTCTGCATGAGTCATGCAAGTGACATCCTTTCCATTGACAGAAAAGTCAGCATGCGGCTGCCAATCACCCAGGTGTTACTAGCCCAACAAGCACAAGTCTACAGTCTAAAATCTGCACCTGTGTGAGAAAGGGAACCAGAGAAGTAAGTTTTCAGTAGATCTTGCTTTTATTGGATTATTTAATTTTTAAAAAAATTGAATTCCTATTAGCTCCATGTGAATGTGCATTATTTTTTTTCTCTTTAGATCTCGTCCCACTGAAGTGTTGGTGATGACATCATGACCATGTGATCCCAAACTGAACTGTAGAGAAAAAAAGTTGTAAAGAAAATTTTTTGTTTGGATCCCATTCCCTCTCACTCTGTTTATTTTTACAAAACTTGGAGGTGTCCTTCTTGAAATCTCCCATCTCTCAAATATAGTGAAAACTACAGATGAGTCTAAAGTTTCAGGGGAGAAGCAGCAGCACAGAGGCACAAATCCACAGACCAAATGATCACATTAACCTTACTTCTATTGGAAATCAGACTAAAATGTGTTTCCAATATCAAAAAATCATAGAATAGTTTGGGTTGGAAGGGGCCTTGAAGATCATCAGGTTTCAAATAGGACAGCAACACTTTCCACTAGACCAGGTTGCTCAAAACCCCATCCAACCTGGCCTTGAACATTTCCAGGGAGGGGGCTTCCACAACTTCCCTAGGCAACCTGTTCCAGTGTCTCACCACCCACACACTAAAGAACTTCTTCCTAATATCTAAACTAAATCTACCCTCTTTCAGCTTGAAACCATTTCCCCTGTGTTCTATCACTACATGCCCTCATAAAAAGTCTCTCCCCAGCTTTTTTGTAGCCCCTTCAGGTACTGGAAGGCCACTATAAGGTCTCCCTTGAGCCTTCTCTTCTCCAGGCTGAACAACCCCAACTGTCTTAGCCTGTCTTCATACAAGAGGTGCTCCAGCCCTCCGATCGTCTTTGTTACCCTCCTCTGGATTCTCTCTGACAGCTCCATATCCTTATTATGGTGAGGAATCAAGAACTGGGCACAGTACCCTAGGTGGAGTCACATGAGAGTGTCATAAAGGGTGAGAATCACCTCCCTTGGCCTTCTGGCCACACTTCTTTTGAGGCAGCCCAGGACACAGTTGGCTTTCTGGGCTGCAAGTGCACATTGCTGGCTCATGTTGAGCTTCTCATCAACCAACACCCTCAAGTCCTTTTCCTCAGGGCTGATCTCAATCCATTCTCCCAGCCTGTATTTGTGCTTGGGATTGTCCCAACCCAGGTGCAGGACCTTCCACTGGGCCTCGTTAAACTTCATGTGGTTTGCACAGCCCACATCTCAAGCCTGTCAAGGTCCCTCTGGATGGCCCTCCTTCCCTCCAGCACGTCAACCACACCACACAGCTGGTTGTTGGCAAACTTACCGAGGGTACACTCAATCCCATTGTCCATGTTTCTGACAAAGATGTTAAACAGCACCAGTCCCAGTATCGACCTCCCTGTGAACTACTACAAGTCACTACTAGATGCCACAGTGAAAGAGAGTCACGTGACAACAGAAACTTGCCCCAAATCCCACCAGGTCCCTTTACAGCTTCATTGTTCTGACTGCTGTTAGATGAAAGGGTGGTGGCATAGTGCTCTCTCATATATGTACGCACTCTGTCAAAGCCTAAAAGGGGACAGGTTCCTCAGGGAGCTATCAAAGGTGTGAGGAACATGGTTCTTTCAAGACAGACAGGCAGCCAGCCAGCCCATCTGGGACTTAAACCTTCCCTTCTGATGTAATTATATGTTACTACATAGTATTGCCTTTTTTATCTTCTTTTTTGTTTTCCCCAAGGCTTAACAAATACCCTTTGTGACTTTTGGATGAGAAGTGTTTCACTTATTCTCTGCTAGTCTGAGAAGTATAATTTTCATGCTTTTTCACGTTTTGGATACTGGTGGGGAAAAAAGATTGCCTCGTCTTTTTTTTTCCCCATGATTTATATCACTTGTCTCCTCTGGGTTCTAGTTGTGCATTATGCCTCTCACTTTCCACCTCTATTTTATGACCACTGAATCTGTTTGGCAAGTGTATAGCTTACATTTGTATCTTATGGCACACAGAGGTCTGCTAGTTTTATCAATCTGCATGGGGATCTGTGGTATCCTACAGTCTTTTACAATGCTTAATGGGCTCTTCAAGTTCCTTTTTTTTTTTTTTTTGCTGCTGCCTGGGCATCAGGGTTGTTTTCCAGATTTGTTGATATTCTGACCCACTGAACAATGCTGTTATGCAAGTGGATAGATAGTGTCTTATTTGAATGTAACCCTTGTTACTGTAGTCCAACGATCCCCAAAGATCAGTTGCTGTAAGACTTTGCATGTGGCTTTGGGAGGTGAAAAACTGAGGCTAACAGGGAAGAGCAAAGTATAGTGTTGCCTAGGGTATGCTCAGAGTCAATGTAGCAATACCTGTCAGAAGGTCCTGCCCTAGAGCTTTGGCGTAAAGAAAATATCTGCTGTTCTACTTGACATGGGAGCCCGGACACTTTTCCCTTCACTATAGTCAGTATCTCAGGAGACTGAATCTGCTGAAAAGTGGAAGTGTTTCAGCAGTTTACCACTAGCCTGAAATGTCCTGGTGATTTCCCCGGAGGCTTAAAAACATACAGGCTGCTTTCCTCATAAACCCACACAGGCAAAAGCTTGGTCCTATTTGTAAACTATGACTGAATTATCTAAATTTTCAACAGGGAGACAGGCTGAACTTTTAGAAGGGTAATTGTACTTAAGAGCTAATGGCAGAGGTTTCAGTTTTAGGGCAAGAGCTGCTGCAGGTTAGCTAGCAATTTGTTCATAGCCATATCAAAGACATTTCAGTTGAAATTACATGTTAATACTAATTTTTTAACAAGCTTTTAGATTTCCATTTTTACCACATTTGCATTGTCTATTATTACATTCTAATACCATTCCAACTTGCCCACTAGTTTGACTTTCTAGCAGAGGAAGGACCAGATGAAACCTATTTAAGAAAGTCTGTGAAGGGGAAAATAACTCCTGCATTTTGTGGTAAGTGGGGGGATGTGAAAAATTTTGTTAATGGTGTCTAAGGTGAAGATGTTGTCCATGGTTGATTTTTCAGGAAGGAAACTAATTTGGCTTTTATTAATTACGTTGTTAGTGGCCACAGACTGCTGTAATCTTTTTTGTAGTAATAGTCTAGTGGAGCAGGTTTTTGAAGAAAAAGGACAGTTTAGTCTGCTCGTGTAGCTATTAATACAAGTATCTGTGCAATTACTTTGCTCGAGAGTATCTCTGTTTGCATATATTGGGCAAATTAGTCTGTTGCACTGTATTTCTGGAACATGTTAGGGCTGAAGGTTTAGAATAAATAAATGCCATGTTTATTCAGACTCATGTTTCAAAAACTCATTTGAGTTGTTGCCGACATCACATAATTTTCAGAGTTTTAATTTGTAGAAGTTGCCCTTTTGTTCCTATAATACATCAGCAGTGTCAAAGAAGACATGACAGTCATTACCAGTCTTTTCAAGTTTGCTGTTTTTCTTATGAAGCTGATTGTATTTCTTTCATGCTGGAATTCTTGTTTCACAAAGGTCCTTCAGGTATTCTGTCTAGATTCGGCCATTCTGGACCTTTCTCCATCTAAACTCTCCAGAGCTCATGTCAATTTGTGCTTTTGCAGCATGTTCAGTGTTGCTAGTTTGATAATATAGGGTTGCATCTAATTACACGTTTCAAAAAAAATATTCAGGCAGAATATAATTGCCAAAATTGGATCTGGAGCAACATGTTAAGCTATTTCCTTTCACTCACAAAACAGGTATTCTGAGCAACAATGAATTTTTCATTGGAAATACACAAGTCATCAAACACTACTGAGTGAGATACACTATGAAAACAACCACAGTATCTGGATTTTACACTTCCATTGAGTGATTTTAAAAGTTCATGACTTGAACAATATTAAAAGGGTGACAAAGGCTTTTAAAAACCTCCAAAGTCTTTTCAGATGGGCATGCAATACTTTTGTTTAAACTGGTAGATTTTTATTTTTAATATGTTTTTACCTCTTACTCTGCTTAACAAAGAAATGGTCGTAATAGTGTATGTCCTCTGCTTTGTGCCATCTCCCAGACTTGTTCCTTTCTTCTGCTAGGAATTTCATAATCTCTCATGTTCTTCCTAGTTTTCCTGTTTAAGAAATTGTGCGGTGAAAAAACAGCAAATGTCAGGAAAACACATTAAGGAATGCCAGATGTGCAAACAAGTGGTAAAACAACACATCATAAGCTTCTCTGACAACCATTTTCAACAGGTATTTGGGAAAGGGAATTACAGCTCAGATTAATATTGCTAAAATGGTGGCCCAGAGTTCAAATCTGGCACTAAATAATTCTGTCTGGATCATCATCTTTCTTTTCCTCCATCTTGCACTGCTGTGCCCAAGCAAAGGGGTGAGGGGAGGTGGGAGGTCAGTGTTTCCTTTCATATTATTTCAGAAATAGCTCCTGAATTGGCACAACATGCTCAAAAAATTGTAAAAGAGAGAACGTGTCCAATTACAGTGCACAAATCAAGAAAACGTTGACCGTGCTCCTGCAGGATTCTGAGGGAGGTTCATACTGACAGTAGGACAGTTTCTGCTGACTTGCATGCTACTTTGGATAACAATAAATGTAAAGATTTATTCCTCTATCCATCTGTGGGAAGAAGCATGGGACCATTTCTATATTTGCCAAGAAACTCCAGTGGAGCAGAGCATAAAGTCCCCAGGAAATGCACATTAAAACACTGCCCAGCTTGTTTGCACATCTTTGAGTTCAGAACTGCCAGAATAACCAGTTATTGCTTCTCATAGCCACGATGATGCAAACCCTGATTCTGAGTAAAATCTGATAAGCCCCTGCTGTGACAAGATTGTGCATTTGCTGCAGTTTATTGTTGGCTGAAAAGAGCATGGCCACACCAGGAAAATAAAGCTCGATTGACATTTTCCTGCTGGGACCATTTGTTACCCCTTAGGGCTGCTGAACTTCGGAGATATTTCTCTCTGATCCTGTAATAGCCATCTGTTAATAGTGTGTTTAGCACATAGTGCTGGGAACAAGAGGGTGACGGGGTGGTAGTTGAACTGTATGTATGAGGAACACAGCAGAAACATGTGCTTCCTGCTCTCAAGAGCCTGTTAACAAAACAAAACAAAACAAAAATGCCATTGAGAGCTGTTGTTGCAGTGGAACAAAGCATAATAAAAGATCTTCAAAGAGCCATCTGGACTGTGCTAAGGATGCTGCTCCATGCTAAATACCCATCCTTTGGCAAGCCTGCGGTATGATCAAAGTCTAGGGTTCTTCGATCTATTCCAGCAGTCTCAGGCTGGAGAGCTGCACAAGTTGATGAAAACTTGTTGATGACTTCCTTGGAGGTTTGATTGCAGACCACACTGACAGGCTCAGGCCTGGTGTGAGAGGAAAGAGAATGTCCTTAACGTCTTTTTACATATTTATTTTTGCATTCTTTGGAGGAAGAACTGCAGCACCTTCTTTTTTTCTATCCACACCACTGGAAGTGAGGTATGGTCTTGAGAAGAGTTTTACTAACTCCATTGGATGACAGACTAGCTCTGTTCAGTGTGGCAGTGAAGGTTGCACTGCTTGCATCGAAGAAAAGGTTTTACCTCTATTTGTAAAGGTCAGCAGAAAGACCAATAGCAACAGAGAATAAATCATCCTATGGTTTTGTTTTTCTTTCAGTGATGAAATCCAGTTACTCTATAATCCATGTCTGCTGAAAAGTGACGTTTGAAACATCATTGTTCTTCCTCTGTCTTGAAATCAATTGTCTCAAGCATTTATTGACAGTTCCTATTCCCAACAGCAAAAATAAAATATCAAATGATCCTCAAAGCCATTAGCTTTTATCTTGGGCTAACCCATCTTGCCCTGTGCTTGTTGGCAAGCCTTCAGTGTTGTGGATACAGCCCTCAGTGCTGTAGAGTTAACCCTCTCATTCCTGCAGCATGTCTCCTCAACATGGAGAGCACAGAGAGGGTCAAAGGAAGTGGAGTAACTGCAAGATCCCTACATCATAGCAGTTCTTGTCATAGGCACAGATTTGTTGGAGCTACTAGCAGGTGAGATGATACTGGCAACTGCAAGGTTAGCCTAAACTTGCCAAGGGATCCAGGGCAAAGAAATCTTAGGATAAGGAAGATCTGAGAGCACGTTTGTGCCAACTTATTCCTCGGATGGTTCTTCATGTCGTTGTCGATGAAGTTTGGTGTTAGTACAACTGTGTTGCAAGAGAAGATCTTCTTGGGAAAGATTTACAGTAAGTCCCCTGGATATGTACAGCTAGCAGTGAAGCATGTACAGGCTCAATTGCCAAGCATGAGAAAAAATGGATATAGGATGCTTCTAAGATCTCTTTCTTGAATTTGTGACATCGACAGAAAGAAAAACAGTTTATCTTTTCTTCTCTTTTTAACTAAGTAAAGCTGATCTACAGAGTCTCCCTTAAACATCGTACTTGCAGCTTTGAAAGCCAAAAACTAGTTATGAAAATAATACAACAAATTAAAAACATTAGCATGAAAATTAATGAACCTAGAGCCTTTATTAGGTCAGTCTGACATCCAGAAACCCAAAGGATATTTGCAATTATAAGAGTAAGTGACCTGAAAAGATTAAGCATTACCAACTAATTATGATGTCCTTAAAGCAGGGATTCTTTGCATTAATACTGAGATTTTTTTTTTTAAGATAGAGCTTTTGTGGACCATCAGCACTACAGTCCACAAGTGTATAGCTAGTGCCTTTTCCATTCACTGATGTATATCACATCCCTGTGCCAGATAGTAATTGCCTGTATGGGAAAGTACCATTTTGAGAGCACTTGCATGTATTTGTAACTATTTCTAACTCATTT
The DNA here is from genome assembly GCA_020745705.1 of Hemiprocne comata. Taxonomy (NCBI): domain Eukaryota; kingdom Metazoa; phylum Chordata; class Aves; order Apodiformes; family Apodidae; genus Hemiprocne; species Hemiprocne comata. The sequence goes on from CM036586.1 coordinate 57,899,767, forward strand.
GTAGCTGCTGGAAATGAAGAGAAGGAGCCAGAACCATGTGAGCAGGCAGCTGCTGTTGGCAACCAGGGATGCAGTTTGAGAACCTCTGTGTTGGAGCAGGAGGCTAGGTCACAGCTGCAGCCTAAGTTCAAAAAAATTTCCAGCAGTTTTGCCCACTGAGGTGGTGCCAGAGGGAAGTAATGAAAAGCTTTAAGACTGATTTTTCTTATTACTCAGCGTGCACCTTCAGGTGTCTTGAAGCATTATTTTTTTTATTACTTTCTTTTCATCAAAATTAAGTGGTATTTTCTAAGTCCACTGTAGTGAATCCTCTTTGGGACAGCTGGTGAATCTGATAATTAAGAGACCTGCTGTGTTGGAACAGATGAAGCAAAGATTCTCTGGCACATGATCCTATCTCCAGTGTTACCCTCTGATGGATGGAAAGAATATGAGAACGAGGACACAAGGAAGGTGATCCTTCCTCCTGACATATCCCTCCCTCTTCCAGAGAAAGGAAGTTTGGGAGCTTGAACAGTTGGCTGTTAAAATCCACCACAAATAGACAGACTCATAGAATGGTCTGGGTTGAAAGACACCTTAAAGAACATCCAGTTCCAACCCCCCCCCGCCATGGGCAGGGACACCTTCTACTAGACCAGATTACTTCAAGCTCCATCCAACCTGTTCTTGAACACTTCCAGGGAGGGGGCAGCCACAACTAGTATGAGCAACCTGTTCCATATACCTTTAGTTTGGGTTTGTCTTCACTGCTGGAAGCAGCACTTGCATCCACTGTTATACAATTGTGCTGGAAAATGTCAATTTTTATTAAATGACATGTTGCATTCTGCAAAGCTTTGCCCTAATCCCAGAACATTTATGTAAGTGCCTGTGACGTTGCTCTTCCAGCTCTCTCTCCCTGTGTTAGTTTAACCTGCACGCTGGCTGACACTTCCCCTTCCAGCAGGACTTGCAGGTCTGGTCACACATCATTGTCACTCACTGGACAATCCTATCAGTATTTGTTTTACTGCTAGTGGTTGAAACTACCTAATAGGAGGACTTTGAACCAAATACGCTTTTCATTGTTTTTGAGTAGAAACTTTTCTCAAACAAGGCAGATGTACATTAATGCAAGCATCACAAATCCTGCAGCTCAGAAGCCCATTGGAATGCTGAATGAGAGAGTAAAACAGTAAACTCAGTAACAAAAGCTGATTTCCTGCTCCAGAGGTAGGAGGACTTCAGTGAAGTTGATGCAGATCCAGCTAGGAGGAAGATGATCTTCTTATGTATGACTGGGGGACCATCCAACAAGTGCAAATTAATTATACCCAAGTGTCTTCAAACATGTTTTTACTTTTGACATGACCAAAACCCTCCCCCATACCTCCCTGTAGATACCACACTCACATAGGACTTTACATTCCTCTGACTTGTTCTAGTTCATCCATACTCAGTCACCATGTCATCACTGCATAGAAAGGGTGCTTCCTTGGTTCAGTAACTCTGCAGTGGATCCCAAGGCCCCAGGGCTCCTTTAGGGATCAATACAAAAGGCCAGAAGAATCAAGAAACTTTTAAAGAAGACCTTTAAAGCAGAACCTTTAAAGAAGGACCTTTAAAGAAGAAATGGCTCATATCAGGAGTGGATTAGAATTGGAAATGGCCCAGCTGATAAATGAGTAACAGCAACTAAGCCAAGTTACAGCAATGTGAAGGGTGTTCTAAATACTGATGGGAAGATGGACCAGGTTTACCAAGGTCTCTCGTACATCCCCATACTTCAGCAGTCACCTGTCCCTTCAAATCCTGGTTTTCAGCAGAGGATGTATGCAGCCTGTGATATGTGCCCCTTTTGGAGCTGCTGGGGTTGCTCCTGGAAGGCATTAGCAGTCTGTGCAAGGAGAACTCAGCTAAACTCTATCTTGAAAATGGCTAGGGTGGGGGTGCAGTGAGAATAAGAATTCTCTTTCCATGAAGTTTCCTAGAAGCCTTATGAGGCAGAGTTGGGAGGGGATGGGAAGACTAACCAAGCAGAACAAGATTATAGATCAATTGTCAAACTGGCAAAGAAATCTTTCCTTCTTTGGACAGATTGCTTGCTGAGGATCATTAACCATTTGGGACATATTTTGTTTTCTTTTTGTTGCAATTCCTTTCAGACCTAGCGATATGAATATGAAACACCATTATGACAAAATAATACCCCATTTGTTTCCTGAAACCAGTCTTTCAGTTCTGATTAGACAGAAGAGGCATCTTGTTGGAATTTAATATATTCAGTGGCTCTGAGAGTAGGCTGCTCTGACGAGGTATTTTAAGATTTCAGTAAACAAACAGAAATGTAAACAATGTTCCTTCCTACCACTTGAACTTTGAGCTAGCCTTACATTTCCAGGCAAGAGTATTCTCAGACTTAGCTGTCCATGCAAAGTAATGAGAAGGAAAGAGAGATCCTTCTCTTCTCCAGTAAAATATCTCTAGATCTTGTACCTAGGCTCAGCGTAGTGAGAACATTTATGTGTCCATTTTCTACTTGATGCAGGTGAGTGCCAAGTGGTCAAAATAAAGTTGTTGCTTCCACCAGCTGCCCACTGCTGAGTCCTGTATTCAGTGTCAGTAATGATTTAATTATACTGGGTTCTGAATGTCATTTTTCTCTTATGCAGTTGTTACAGTAATACGGTCCCTAGAATGAACAAGTCCAAAACAAAGCTCTGAAACAGGATAGGATTATTCCCATTGGTACAAAAGATGGTCTTCCTGAAATGGGTATGTCTGTATCTCCATAGGGAAGTGATACCATTGTGCTGGCTTTGAGAGGGGACTAAGTTGCCTAAACATGGGTATCTGATACTCTCAGGTGTCCAAAATAGTACTTATTACTCTTGCAAGGGGCTGGAAAATATGTTAGCAGTTCCCCAGGAGACCCACAACCTTCCGGAGTCATGGCTGGAGAGCAGCTGGGCTTTGGCAGCTTTGGAAACGTGAGGCAAAAAAAAAAAATATCTTGAGGCAAAAAAAAAGTCTCATGGCAAAATCCCCCTCCACTGAGTGAGGGCACTGAAGGAGGTGTTGGGTGACACAGGAAAAATGAGAGCATGAACAGGAGAAGGGAAAAACTGGGAAAATGGAAAATCCCTTTAGTCGTGAGCGTAAAGAGAAGCTTGTATGAAAGTCAGTGAATCACAGTAATGAAGATGCAGGGCCAAGAACAAAAGCTGATTGGAAAATTCTTTTTTTCCCCATATATTTTCTGGTGGAAATTGAACAACCCAGACTGAAGATCATTGTTTGAGGCTCTAACTGGGAAAAAAAAAAAAAAAAAAAGGGTCACTATCATATCTAAAGAAATACTGGCTCTCACTATGGACAAACAAGAAATGAAAACAAAACAAGCATCTTCCCCACCACCTCCATATTTGGTGAGTAATGGACTTCTCTACAGAAATGTTCATGCCGATGGAAGAAGTCAGGAAAGGGGGACAGGTCACCACAAATTAAGAAACTGACCTACCTACCTTTGGGTTTTTCTTTTTGCAATGCTTCCTGAGGTTGGACTAGCTACTCCCTGATCCTTGCTAAGGTCAACATCCAAGGCACAGTCTGGGCATCAGCAAACAGCCCTAGGGATCTTTTTTGTGCCTCTGCACTGAATATGCACAATGCGTATTCCACAAGTATTGTGCAGACCTTCAGGAGCTTTATGGACTCTAAAACCCTCAGCACAGCCAAAGGTGCCTTGAAGCTGAGTGTGGCAAAGGTATGATCCCAGCATTTCCCAGTGATGGTTGTGGTACCCAAGAGTCATATCTTCTCAGTATAAACTTTTCTCTTTCTCCAGCTGTGTGCTTTCTAATGAGGTCCAGAGAGCCTATATTCACTATTTAAAATGTAAGAGTTAGATCCTACCCAGATATAGAGAGTCTTTCCCTGTTCTCTCCATTTTCTCACCAGTGAGGTGAGATGAGAATGTCTAGAGATGGCTTGCACCACCTGTGAACAAGTTTCTCAGATAAGCTGGAAGAAAGCCCTGTTGAGAAGCCTCAAGGTAGTTTGCATTATGCCTGTTTGCACAGTAAAACCTTGCTGAGGTTAATCCCATCCTTAATGTTGACTAAGTCCTTGTGTTGACACACTTCAAAACCCCCAGAAGTCCAGAGCACCCTTCCCCATCTCTGCAGCTCCAACACATGCCTTTACCAGACCAGCACCTACTTCACCCATTGGCCATCCCTGTAGATAACTTGTCATCCCATCACCCCTATTCTGAAGGGATTCGTTCACCCATGTAGTCTGGATTTGCAAATGCCTCTGCTGACTGCCTGAATCAGTATTAACCTCCAGTTTCTGTAAAGAAGACAGGATAAGTGCTGCGCTTGCTGCACACCACTGGTACATGCTGTATTCCTTCTGCACCTCTGCTTCCAAGTCATGCACCCACCTGGAAGTGCTAAATCTGAAATACATCTTCACCAGATGTCACCGCCTGCCCCATCACCAACGGCAAGAAGATGCTTTGAAGAAAGTATAATATGAATAACCAGTTTTCTGATATGTCAGTAGGAGGCAGAAACAGATGTTGTCACAGCTAAAAGCAAAAAAAACAAACAAAAGAGGGTGCTGCTTAGCTGTGACTGGGTCATGTGGCCTGCAAGCATCAGTGGTGCATTGAGCAGAGCAAATGGGAGGCAAAAAGCCCACATGCTCCTCACTCTCCGAATACAGGATCACAGAATTGTTCCAGTGCCTGACAACACTTCCAGTAAAGATATTTTGCCCAATATCCAATCTAAACTTCCCTTCGTGCAACTTGAGGCCATTTCTCTTGTTCTGTCACTTGTCACTTGGGAAAAGAGACCAACCCCCACCTTGCTACAATCTCCTTTCAGGCAGAGTGATAAGCTGTCCCCTCAGCCTCCTTTTCTCCAGGCTAAACCCCAGTTTCCTCAGCTGCTCCCCATAAGACTTGTTCTCCAGACCTTTCACCAGGTTTTTTGCCCTTTTCAGACATGTTCCAGGACCTCAATATCTATCTTGTAGTGAGGCAGCCCAGAACTGAAGACAGTATTTGAGGTGCTGCCTCACCAGTGCTGAATACAGAGGGACAATCACTCCCGTGTGGCCCTGCTGGTCACACTATTTCTGATACCAGCCAGAATGCTGTTTGCTTCTTTGGCCACCTGGGCATACTGCTGGCTCATATTCAGCTGACTGTCAATCAACACCCCCAGGTCCTTTCCCTCTGGGCAGCTTTCCAGCCACTCTGCCCCAAGCCTGAAGCATTGCATGGGGTTATAGTGATCCCAGTGCAGGACCAGACACTTGGCCTGGTTGAATGTCATACAATTGGCCTCTGCTGTCCAGATCCCTCTGCAGAGTCTTCCTACCCTCAAGCCAATTAACACTCCCTCCCAGCCTAGTGTCACCTGAAAACTTATTGGGGGTGCAACTTCATCTCCTCATCCAGATCATTGATACAGACATTAAACAGAACTGGCCCCAATACTGAGCCCAGGAAACACCACTTGTGACAGGCCAGGATTTAACTCCATTCACCACAACTCTTTGGGCCTGGCCATCCAGCCAATTTTCTACCCAGCAAAGATTACACTGGTCTAAGTCATAAGTTGCCAGTTTCTGTGCCCAGCAGGCATGGGAAGCAAGAGAAGGCTCTGGGCCCTAATTTTGCTCTCACAGCATCTTTAAAGGGTGAAGTAGTTATTCTTGGTTGCAGTAAGCAAAAAAATGTATTGGTCGTGTGGCCTGTGACTGAGGAGCACTCATTCTTTTTTCTTTTATCACTTCATTGTTAATGGGGTGTTTTTAGAGTATACTTGTATACAGTAGTTGAGTTCTCATTATATATTTAAGTGCAATTACTGGGTCTGTTCTATTCTCACATTATCTCTCCTCAACACTGCATTTCCCCCATTCTGTTTCCCTGCATTTGCTGGGTGAAATCAGCAAAGAGGTCAGATTCATTAATAGATGTATGATAGCCCTTTAAAGCTCAAGATTGCTGTAAATTTAGCTTCACCCCTGCCAGGTGCAAAATCACTTGTTATCTCAGGTTGAGTACAACTCCAGGAGAATGGAAGGAAAAAAAAAACCAACAAAACACTGAGGAGAAACAGAAGACAATAATGAGAGAAAAGTTGACACAAATCGCTTGGCATTTGGGAGTAGTTAAAACAAGATTGAGGAAGATATAAATATATATATATATTTAATCTATTTGTTCCTAGAGGAATCTCATGTTTTTATCACAAATCTCGTGAACTCTGCAGGTGAATATGTTTCTGAAAGAGCAATTCAGAAAGAAAACCAGTTTGAAAGTATTACAAATGTTAAAGAACAGCGACCTTGCACATTGACAAGACTGAGACAAACACATCATTTTTCCTTGATGTTTAATGATCATCTTACATAACATGTACCCTATAACTCCAAGAGAAGTAAACTTAGAGCAATTTACAGTACACAATATAACATCATTTTCTCTTGCACTCAATTAAGAAGGAAAGACCCCAACCACACCTAGGAGCAGGCTCCCAGCAAAGCTTACCATACATGTAATTCCAACATCTTTGGAATTAAAGGGTTGCTATAACAACATGATGCCTTTATTCTTCTATAGCTTTCCTTTGCTTATTTTTGCCATCGCTTTTTAGAATATCAGTTACCATAGCAACAGAACATAGTATCTTAAATGCCACCTTTCATGTATATTTATGCAATATAATAAAAGGTATGGGATATGGGATTGGGGCAAGCTTTAGGCTGGATTAATTCACACCTCTCCCACGAAACATTCTAATGCTACCACTAGAAGTAAGAGTGAATTCAGATAGGACCAGCTTTGTGGTGACATCGCCTCTTGCAGCTGTAAATACACTTAACTTTGCAATACTTCCATTGTTAATTAAATGTTCATGAGTCTTCTAAGTTATAAGCTATCAGCATGGCTCACTCTTTGTATTCTTTTGTAAGCTATGATTTCTATTAGTTACAGTTTCATTTCTTTTCTTATTAGCTAAGCTGTTCGTTCTCAGAGGAATATGAGACTTCCCTGAGTGGAGCAGAGAGCTGGGACATCCAGCCTGCTATCTTTCCTTTCAAAGGAGACTAGCAGGCAGGTTCTTGCCTCTACATCCAGCTTTTTTCACCACTGTAGTGATGTGACCCAAAATCAGCTTGGAGAGGTAATGATGTCTCACCGTGCAGATAGGGACATGGCCCTGAATTTTCCTTCCATATCACAGAATATGCAGAGAAAGAGGTAAGTATGGCCTGGGGTAGAGCACCCAGCTTCCCACATGCTGATGTGCTGGCTGCAGAGGATATGAGTGAGAGCAGCACTGAGGCATTTGCACTCAGGAAGTGTAATTTGTTGCTGGGGTGAGCACCACCCTCCATGGGAACACGTAACCCATATCCAGTCTGCACCTTTTGGAGTGTGAAGTCACCAAATTCATAAATGATGATGTTTTCAATAGTACAACACAGCACCCATGTTCCTATAAATCCCTGTGCTCATACTAATGTTCCTATACACTTGACTGCTATTACTCCTGAGCTGGGTTCTAACTCTTTGTGGTCTGTGGTGTCTGCTCTGGGCAGAGGTTGTATCCCAGCTCTGAAGTCTTTTGGGCACACAGCTAAATAGCAACAGCAGGGCCCTAAGATCACTCATAGTCTCTGAAGAAAATGTTCTTGCCAGGACATTGAGGAGCTCAGGTTGTCCAAAGACCACAAGCAGCAGATTCCCATGACTCCTTTATGTGCCTGATGTGACTGCCAAGCCAAGGCAGCAGGGTCATCCTGAGGAAGGGTCCCCAGAGTGGGCCCAGTCCTGCGGGTCATCAGTTAGCCTGGTTGATAGGTGACATCTCCAGGGACTCACTGCAGGGCAGACCTTGAAAAACACTCAGGGAGGGATAGCACAGGGGGAAGCAAGGAAGACACTATGATAATTGCATGTTTCATTATTACTGTGTGGACAGTTACTGTGGGAGGAAAGTAGGTATTTCTGGTTTATGGCCAATAGCAATACTTTTTATGGAGAATACTTTGTGAGCTGGAGTGTCTTGAGTTCTGATAAAGGGCAAAAGCTATATGAAAAATGAGGTATGCAAATGATCTCTCTGATCTCCATGCTAACTGTATGAGCATGAAAATAACCATTGAGAACCAGAATTATAAAATATAGTAGTACTGATACTTTCCATTTCAGTCATTGAACATTGACACAGAGTCATAAGTGTAAATTACTACACTGAGTGACTATGTTAGGTTGATGCCACACTATTCCCACGTGCTTCTTTAGAGAGATCTGTGCTCTGGGTACTACAGATTATCAGGCACCACAGGCTATCAGCTCTCTGCATGCTTATCAGAGAGATTGAGAGTCCCTGCAAAAATCCATCTGGAGTATTCTGTGATTACCAAGTTGCAAAGGATTGGTCTCCACTATTCCTTTTCTGCTCTTACTCAATAAGCTGGGAGGGCTTTGACAGAGGCAAGTCAGGTATCCACTGCTTCCGGCCCTTCAGTCCCTGCTCTAGCAATTTTCAGAGTTCCCCTTGACAACCGCAGGTTTCCCAGTTCCAGCTGTTTAGCAAAGAGGGCAGATGTGGCACAGCTGCCCTCAGGAACACCCTTACTCTCTTCACTCAGCCCTGACATGCTGCTCTGCCACAGGGTTGTAGAATGGGACATCTCAGGGATGCCTGGATTAAAACCACCACTGACCCCAAATGCCACCCATGGGGTGCCGTTGTGGATTAAAAGCAGCCAAAACTCAATCTAGTCTTAACATGGGCAGCACTTAGAGGAGTGAGATCATCCTCTGGGGACCTATGACTATGGCAGGGGTTTTACACATGCTTAGGGTCTATTTAGCCTCCTACCACTATGTCCTAAAGCATAGGCACACCTGTGTCCATGTTAAGTGCCTATTAGTCACACACTACTTGGGCTGTCAAGCTTTAGTCAGTAGGTCAACTCTTCAAACTACAGTATGGGTTTGGTGCCCTCCTTGCAGCCACACCCAGGTTGGGTTTTAGACAATAACTCAGAAAACTACAAAGCATTCACACGTCACTGTATTGACCTGCAGTTCTCTCACTATCTTGGCAACAACTCTCTAGCAGATTCCTTAAACAAGATAGATACATGTGTCCATTAATATAATGGTTATAGATCTGTGGTTTCTTATTAACAATCTAAATAAACTGGGTTGTATCCTATCCTTCTCCCCCACACTCAGGTTGCCAAGACTGAATCTTTTTTATCACTCTGGTTAGTACTTCAGCATTTGTCAGGCTGAACTTGATCCTGGAGGTCACTACGAAAGGGAAGCAGCTGATTAAAGGTAATGCATTAATGATCTGTGTCCATATGTGATTAATACATGGTTGTAGACATGGACAGGAAAAGTCAGGAGTTCAAGGATTTCAGAGGGAGACAGAATGTAGTGTCTGATAGTCCTAGTTCCTGACTGGATGCATCAGGTCTATGTGGTTGCAGAGCTGCAGTATGATAACCTGTTCACTGAAAACGGCTTGACCAAATGTGCTCCATTATGACCCCTCAGGTTCTCCAAGAAGGTACTGTAAACCTGTTGAGAAAAGTTTTCAGGTTAGGCAACCTGTGTAGATATCTGGGGCATGTTTCAGAACAGCTAGTATCCACCCCAAGTACCTTGAGAAGATAAGCCACTGTGTTTTCATGCTGGATATAAATGGAGGTGATCCTCAGGAGCATGAGCTGAAGTTTAAACACTCTTATTGTGGTAAATCAGTCTTTCCTTAGTGTAGAGCAGTCCATTTTAACAGCCATGCTGAACATCTGGCCACTCTTTTGGAAAAGCTGTAGCCCTGTGGATGAGGACTAGAAGAAATTAACTCATAACATACCTATAGCAATCCTATGAAACTAATTAAATAAATTCAGAAAAATATGTCTTTCTGATTCTGAGAGGTGATCAGTCATGCCTGCAAATATGACCTTTGTTTCTTGGGATATGACCTCTGACAAGACTGTTGAGACAGATAAATTGTTTGTTCGTATGCTTGTATGGTCTATTTTTATAGCCAAAGAACTTCAAATGTATATGTTTCCATATACATATAAGCATATATATATATGTATACACCTCATATTTTCAAGGAGGTCATAGTATTAGTCAGTTTGAAGGGACTCGTTCAGCCTCAAAGTAGGGTTAACACTGAATTGATACCAGGTTGTAATGTCCCTGCTGTTTTCTATTGGTAGAGTTGTCAGAAGGAGGGTAAAGACAGGTCACCTGCCAGATCTTTAAACTTTGCGTTTCCAGCAACTGTTTGTTCAGTGCAACTTCTTGGTCATCTGTACAGCCTAAAATAAACAACAGAGTAGTTACTCTTCAAAAGAGCAAAGTTAAACTCTCCTCAGCAGCAGAAGAGCCATCCCTGGATTCTACTGTATGTTGTAGAAATGTTACCTGTCATTCAACTTCTCCTCTTATTCTCAGGTTGTGCAAGGAAGGGGGAGGGGAAAGAGGAGGGGGAGGAAGGTGCCAGGCTGTGTGTTATAGCTGATGAGATGAAAATGACCTTGTTGTCATCTGGATTCTGCTTTGAGCAATGCTGTGTATTCCTTGGAGGTGGATTAGGTTTCCACTGACAGGCTCCGGGAGACAGAATTTCCATTAGAATTAGGAGAAGAATATCTATTAGATAGATACAGCTCCTTATCTGCACCTTGTCTACTCAAACTGTCTGTGTGCTATCTCTGCTTCTCCTTGCCTGCTCTCACGGTTCCTCTGCTCATCTGATTTGTCTTGGGCTCTTCACCTCTGTCTGGGCTCTTCCTGCAAAGATAAATGAGTTGGTTTTCCCAGACATGAAGTGCCATTGCTTGTCCTTCACTTTCTAATTTCAACTTCCAAGCAAGGGGCTTCTCCTGCTTCAAAATGACTGGACCAAACATCACATAGGCTGTGCAAACCCACAATGCACCTCTGTATCACGCAAGAACAGCGAACCGCTACTGACACTTCTCCTCCTAATATTGTCCCTGCTCTCTACCCAACACCATTAAGACTTCCTCAAATGAGGCCAACAGGTAATGCAATGGATATCATCACATAGAGGTCCCAGCCTTGATATTGAAGGTCACTTACTAACTTTTAAGCATAAGATGCCTCGGATGCTGCAGCTTTTTGCACTCTGAGAGCTATACTGGCATAACAAGAGTGGCCACAATCACATGTGGCCATCACACAAATCTCTGTCCTTGTTGCTGCAGTGTATTTTTCTTTTACCCGTGAGATGTGTGCTGCACAGGTAGATCTGGAACCACTTCTTTGAGAACCACTGTCCTTCCAAGCCCCACTCCTTAAGGATAATTGCATGGCAAAATGATACTTTCTTTGGGAATCCATCTCAATAGCCAATGCCTGATGCCCAGTTTGACTGATGTGCCGTGACTGTTTGAAAGAGATTATCTGTTTTAGACTGTTAAATCTCATCTTTACTAAAAAACAATTATGTTTTCATAGATGTACTTTTACGAATTAAGGGGAAGAAATAATTATATATCCTCCCCCACCCATGATGTATCTTATGTCGTTTATACATATTATGAAACGAAAAAAAACAACATTCACAGAATAATGGCACAATTGGAATTACAGTCTATAGTCATGCATGCTTTGGAGCAGAGTGTGAATTGGGAGGGAGTCTAGGAAAGGGAAGGAAAGGATACAGCAGACTTAGAAGGGGGCAGAGCTCTGCTAACCATCCATTTTGTTTCATCCTTGGCAGGGTTGGGAATAGATTACAAAGTCTGCAGACTATCCCCCAACTCATAATGTAAGCCTGAATCAGATCCACTCTTCCTGCTTAAGGAGACCTTTACCAGAGAGGAGAGCAAGAATTCTATTCAACCTCAAATGGTGTTATAATTCCTGGGAAAAACTGGAAATTGTCAAGTCAACCTGCATCTCATTTGCAATGGCTTTTCCAATCCTGTCCATAGATATCTCTGCAAATAATTGCCTGATTTAATTAGTTACATATAATATCCATTGAGAGGAATGCTGAGAGACCTGGGATCTACACAGAACTGATACACTAGATTAGGACATCTGTGTTAGGCCTGCATGCTTATAAACATTTACTTCCCTGTCGGACTCTTTTAATGATAAACATTCCTTGCACACTGAATACTTTTTCCAAGTCAGAGAATTCTGTTTGCACCAAACCCAGGAAAAACTGTTATTGTAAAACAATACCCACATTGAATCTGAATGACATCATAACCTTCAAAATTTCATCCAAAATGAATGGTACTGTTTTTACTTCACAGCAAGCAAAATATAAGCAAAAATGAAACCACTGTATTCTAGTCCTGACTTTTGTAATAGGTGCTAAAATGAAAAAGAAAAAATAACATTAAATGGAATATTTTAATGTTCACTCAGGAAAGGTCCAAGGCAACGTTTCACATGTGTTTAAAAAATAAATTCTGCTCTAAATTGAGCGACTTTCTGAAATTTTTAGGTTTTGATCCATCAGCATTTTCAAAAGAAAAAAAGTCTGACAGAATGTTGGCCATCAGTCCTTGTTGAAATTGTTCTTGTGAGCAGAGTGACACCTGCATTCATGTCCTCATGAAAGTTAGAGTGCCTTCTCTGGCACTACTGAGTGATGGGGTGCAATACATCAGTTTAAGGGACAGTACCATACACCAGTTTACCCTTTCACCTCCTACCTGCACAGGACCCTCTAAAAGGTAGAGAAGAGGGTTACAGAATAGTAAATGGCATCAGCATTACTTCAAAATGCAACATTTTCTGAAGCTTTCCTACAGGGATTAGGAACTCTAACATAGCAATATTTTTATAATGAATATCCACTCATGGTTATTAATGTGTACTGATTCTGACAAGCTGGACAGTTGTTTTGCACTTGTGTTCTCCAGCCACTGGCAAAATAATGTCTACAGTCTCTTACATCCATATGTTTTCATGACTAAAATTCACAACTGCTCAGCTATTATGGTCCCTCAACTCTCATTCCCCACTGATCTCCCAGTTGTTATCGTTGTCCTGCCAGGGAAGCCTTTTGAAAACTGTGGGGTTCTTGAGAAAAGAAGTATTTTAAAGGAGTATCAATTATGCCAAAATAATTACCTGCAAGAGAGAACATTCAGGTAATTCCATGATAAACAAGGATGCTGCATTAAATAAATGGCAATGAAACCTCCTTTTCAAACACAAACCATATTGCATTGCCTTCTCCTTTGCACAGCAACATCCAACATTCATCAAAGTTTTCAACTGGGAGAGTTTGCTAGCTTCTTTCTCCTTTATATTATTTTTTTTCCACTTTGTTTCTCTTAACCAAGCATGGCTACACTGGATTTGATAACTAGCCCTCATCTCCTGGGAGCCTTTCCTGTCAATATTATACAATTAGGGATGCCTGCTGGCCCTGACTTCAGAAGGGAAACTAGCAACACCATGAGAGCATTACATGCCATGTTCATAACAATGCCTAACATCATCAGCAGCGTAGACTGAAGCAAATACTACAGAAAAAAAAAAATCATACAATCATAGAATGGTTTGGGTTGGAAGGAATCTTAAAGATCATCTAGTTCCAACCCCCCTGCATGGGCAGGTCATTCGTGCTGTAGACATTGTCAATGTAGACATAAGTTGCAAGCTTGGGTATTTTATGATGCTTGATTTAACTGTAATATTACTCTCCCTACCTCCTTCCCTCAGAATCCTACTGGTAACACAAGTTAATGGCTTATTTGAAGTGGAGAGAACTATAATGCTCTTTTTTTAAGCACATGCAAATCCCTTCTTGGAAGTTTATCAGATAAAGAAGAGAACTGAGCAGTTATACAAACACCAGAGTGCGTATCCCAAAACTCACATGTAGACCTCACAAATGAAGCAGAAGTAGGTCAAGGGAGGTGATTCTCTCCCTTTAATTGGCTCTCATGATACCCCACCTGGAGTACTGCGTCCAGTTCTGGAGCCCCCAACATAAGGACATGGATCTCCTTTGGAAAGTCCAGATAAGGGCCATGAAGATGATCCTAGGCCTGGAGCACCTCTTCTATGAAGACAGGCTGAGAGAGTTGGGGCTGTTCAGCCTGGAGAAGAGAAGGCTCTGGGAAGACCTTATAGTGGCCTTCCAGTATCTGAAGGGGGCCACAGGAAAGCTGGGTAGGGACTTTTTCCAAGGGCTTGTAGTGAGAAGACAAGAGGTAATGGATCAAAAATGGAAGAGGGGAGATTTAGGTTAGACATTAGGAGGAATTTTTTTAATGTGAGGGTGGGGAGACACTGCAACAGGTTGCCCAGGGAAGCCCCATCCCTGACAGTGTTCAAGGCCAGGTTGGGTGGGGCCCTGAGCCACCTGATCTAGTGCAAGGTGTCCCTGTCCATGCAGGGGGGTTGGAACTAGATGATCTTTAAGGTCCCTTCCACTGAAACCATTCTATGATTCTATGTGTTGTGGTCAGAGTTCGATCCGGGCTGGAAAACTCGATCACGGATCGCCCCTTCTCTTCTCCTCAGTTAAGAGGAGGAATAGACCCCCAATCAGCTATTTTTAATTTCCCAGTGGGTCCGTCCCTAGCATGGGACCAGCTGGCTACACTGGGTATTTCTATAGAACACAAACCCTGCCCACAGATGCGCATGTGCACCGGCACAAAAACAGAGACTATGTGCTTAAAATACCACTTTACTGTAACAGCTTTGGAGCAGAGGGAGTGTGTGTGGGGGAAAGCTGGATATGCAAATATAGTTACAGGAGACAAACTTGGGATGTGTAACGCTGGTACTTGTGATAGGTAAAGAGAAAGAAAGAAACACTATTATAGTTGGGGGTAGCGTGCCCCGCAAGTTTCCTGTATAGGGTAGAAAAGGTGCGTGTGTGAAATGTGGCCGATTACTTTTGCCCAGGGAAAAAAACGCAAAAAAAAAGGAAAGATTTCTCAGTCAGTGGGTCTCTCTTACAGTATCTGGTTCAGAAGCACTGACAGGTGTGGCAGCGTCTGTGTCTTTAAGAGTGGGGCTTTCGGCGAGCGGGTCTTGCAAGGCCCTCGGCGAGCGGGGCCCTTGGCGAGCGGGGCCCTCGGCAAGCGGCTTTAGCTGCAGAGGGACACGGTGACAAGTGGTTGCACACTGCAGCTCCGGCGCAGGTGGCTACAGCACGTGGTGGTGGTGGCACATGGTGGCACATGGTGGCTGCCTTCGAAACAGCTCAGGCAGCAGCAGCTGCAGTGTCGGCTGGAGCTGGGCTGGGGCTGTGCCGGCATCACGCGGCTGTGGCAAATGGCTACAACCGGCTGGAGCTGCGCTGACTGGAGGGGGAGCACTGGATGATGGAGGGTTTGGGGAGTGAGCAGAGCTAATAGCTCTTTTAGCTTTTTCTTTTCTTTAGTGTGCTCTAGCTCTCTTCTCCATTTCTTCAGCTCCTTTCACACAGCTCCTCGGCAAGCAAGCTCCACGAGAAGAGGCAGCAGTGCAAGCAAGCAGGAAGCAGGGAATAGCAGCAGTCGTGGAGTGCAGGGAGGCAGGAGTAAAAGAGTGCAGGAGTTATAGCAGGAGTCCCACCCAGCCACCGAAGGCTCCATGTTATCTCCTATTCCTTTTTCTTCTTTTCTTCGCTCTCCTTTCTGTCAGCAGCAGACAACAATAGACGCCAACGATCAATAACGACCCATAATGGCCGTCCTATTTACATGCTTATGCAGGATGGTCTGGCCTTTTTTCTGCTCAGTCCTCAGCTCCTACCTGTGGCTCCTGTAACAATATTGCCATGGTCCAGCCAAAGGCTGGGTCCTGGCTGCAAACATAGCAAGGAGGGCAGGGGTCTCTGCCCTTCATTGTGTAAGTCCCAGCCGCACCCCCCTCAGGGTTGTCGCAGCTTCGTTTATTCATTTGGGTTTTTTTGGTTTTTTTTTTTTTTTCTTTTTTCGACTTTTAGGTCTCTCTACTGCAATCAATTTGTGTGAGAGACATACCTTTTGTGGAGGCCAGTCCTCCACACTATGATTCTATGAAACATGCTGAGAAGACACATCTTTTGCTGGATGCATTTATTTCTATGTGTTCAAGGGAGCAGGAGACTCCATGGTGCCCCTTGGCCATTTACACTGCCTTGAAATCAAAGGGATGGAGCATGTGTTTAGAGTTAAGCACCTGGAGGAGGAATGCAAGAACATACAGTGTTTGTAGGGTTTTAGTGGGCAATGCTAACAGGAGAAGGTCTCTGGAGTACTTTATACTTTGCAGCATTCCAGATCTCGAAGGCTGATAGGTCTCCCTGACAAGAGATTCCTTATGCACAGTAAAGCCACCCGGTAGAGATCAGCCTTCATCATCATATGATTCTGTGTTCTTCTTCTGCCACCCCTGAAGCCCTGTGATGGAGGCAATGCATGATGCATTCTGGATACTTTTAACTTTTCTTTCATTTGCAATAGACTACCAAAGCTCCTCAAGGCTGTTAAAGCACAGGACGTTTTAATCCTTGTTCCAGAGGTAAGGGGAGAAAGGTGCATCCAGTCCTTTTGACTGCCTTAGTATTCGCTAGGCACGGCATTCTGGCTTAGTTACCTGATTGAAGCTCTAGACTCTCAAATGTATTCTTGTCCTGCAGATTTCCCCCAGAATTCAAAGTATGTCATAGTAAGCAAAAGCCCAGCTGACCTGCAAGGGGGTCTGTCACTTTTGAGAGATGGAAATGCCTGGCTAAGAAGCAACACCAAGAATGATGGCCTAACATTATGACCTCACCTACAGTTTAAAATAAAATCTAAAGCAACACTAGGAACTTGTCCTTTTTCAGAGGAAGAGGTAAACAGAAGGACAAGATAAGTGCATTCTGTATCAGAGAAAAAGGGAGTTGATGGGTATGACTCGGCCCTATGGACAGTATCTATTGCTGCTGGTTTTTTGGAAATAATTCAGTTGCTCATCCAGGAAAAATATCTTTGAGAGCTGCTATTGGTTTCAGATCTTGGTTAAAAGTGTTTCACCATGCAGGATACCTCTGAAAATGCAGAAATGCTTCCCTTGGAATATACCATGAAAATGAGTAAGAGCTAAATGTTCTGCCCCCACCAATTCTGCCCAATTCCATGTTTTAGCCATTTATTAGTCAAATAAAACAGACTATCAGGGCACCACACCCATCAGATATTTTATATACACAAGTTCCCCAGTCCATGGAGGAGGAAGCACTGGACCTGAACCTCTTTATTTCTATGTGTCTCTTAGGAACATGCTTATGAGGGCTTACTGATTCCATCAGCATTAAAGGTTGATAATGTTGTGGCACTCTCAGTATTTGTAAATCATGGTTCAGATTAACTCTGTCTTTCTGGCAGTGAATAACAACTACACATTTGGTTTAACCAGCCAGTCAACTTCAGCTTGGGGCTTGTTGGCTTACAGAAACAGCTTAAAGCAGCCAGAGGATATTGAAGAATCCGTCCTTATATAGCAACTGAAGGAGTTTATTTAAGATCTCAGCCTAGCACAAACACCAGTGCTATTAGATCTGCTTCTGGTATCTTAAGGTTAACAGTATTACTATTGCAGATTCTGTCCATGCTGGTATACTTGAGAGCAAGGCTTCCCTTGCTTCTGAGAGAGTTCAACACTCTTGTCCAAGTGTTAGTATCAGATGGAGATTCAATAGGGAAAGTGAAAAGGCCTCTGAATTCACATTAATGGTTTGTGAAAAGGCACAGTGCAGTCTGTGCATAGAATCAGGTCAGCAGAGATCACCCTGTGTTCTCAAAATACAGTTTAATATTTTTTTCCTTTCAGAGGTGAATTACAGTGCACGAAAGCATGAATTGTTTTTGAAATACATTTTAGCTCAGTTAATTCAGTTCAATCAACCTGGTCTAAACCAGAGTGCTTTGTGAGGGAGCTTAATGTGATGATTTATTTTATCCGTTACAGTACTACAGGCTGGAATTAACTTTTTGAGATCTGCTTACTACCATCTTTGCAGACCCTGACCCAGAATGCATATCAGGTCAGCATCACACTAACACAAATCAGCCTCAGACTTATTTAAGATCCATCTCATACTAACCTAGGACAGCTTCAGATAGGAAGTTGCACTCCCCCCTGTCTCCTTTCTTACCATCACCCTTCGTGCTCCCAAATGTTCCCTAAACTAAGGAAGGTGAAGGAGGAGGAGGAGCCTGGTGAGCTGTGCAGCAGCTGTTGGTTGGTTGCAAGCGACGTCCTCAGTGCCCAACCTAGCAGCAATGTTATGTTCTGTGCTACAGAGTCTACACAGTACCCCAAAAATTATACCAGGGTTTCAAAACCTAATGCAAGACAAAAGACTGAGATAGAAGTGACCCCCTGGCCCTTCTCAAACAACTCATGTTTCTGACTGGAGCCAGCCAGGGTCTACTGCCTGCTGTTCCATCTAATTTTCATGGGCAGATAATTTTCTAGTAGAAATAATAAAAAAAATGAAACCCCAGTCTACAGAAATCAGACTATTTCAAACATCAAAGTTTGAATCCCTAAGATGAAAGTTTTCATTGGGATCATGTGGTATTTGTGCAAGTAAGGAAAAGTAAATCCTGTGTAATCCACTAATAATTCCAATAACTTTATTTTGTTTAAAGAAGCTCTGTTGGTAAATTTCACTGATAACAAATGCAGGACAAGAATAAAATTGCCTGTGCTGCAAGATATTTCACAAGATTTTGTGGTGTTAGTTTGTTTGTTTGCTTAGAGTTAAGGAAACCAAACAACATCTAAGGTGCTACAAAAAACAAATTCAGGGCTTTTATTTTTGTTTGATCAAAGCTTTTCTTGGTATCATCAGAAGGTTTTATTTTTGATGCTGAATATTTTTCAGCTCAGATATAGCATGTTCATTAATTTTAAAATGCAATAATTTAATCGTGTAGAGCTATTTTATCATTATTGCAGTTTCTAACCAAAATAACAAGCAAATCAAGTTATTTCAAAATGAAACTTTGGAATGTTACTGCACAAGTCATTTAAATGGAAAACTTTGTCTTATGGAAATGTCTTTTTGTTTTTTCATTGTCTTTCTCTCTGGCCCGTTAGACTATGTCCAAGTCTGCATTTTCTAATGAAAAAATGTTGGATCACAAAATACCTGCTCAGCTCTGTTGATTAGACTTTCAGGCACATAGTTCAGTTTTGCCATTTGAAAACTAAGATATATACCTACCTCTGCTATACAGTTTTGTCATGCTGGGGAGATTGAAGGAGGCTAATGAGTCAGACAGGCAAGAGGAGGAGGAGTGGAAATAATTAAATATAACCCTACCATTTTAACCCTATTTGCAGTGGGTTTTAAAATTCTGGTTCAGCACAAGATAGCATGTATTTTAGTATCATACGTCTTGATAAAAATATGAACTAATTTATCTACCCAGCCTATGCTTTTCCTTTCTCTTTATTTTCATTTTGATCAAAGGAAAAAGCTATAGCACAAATCCAGAATAAAAGCTGACAGGTTAAAGCATGTTCAAACAAAAAGCACTGGACAAAGTATTGGTAGTGGGCTTACATGTGGCACTATTTCCATATTATATATCACAGCCTTTTGGAAATTAAGCCGTCTTTTTGATATATGTCCTTAAGCAGCAGAGCAGGAAAATGTTATATTAACCAGCGTTTGCAGAAGTGTGAAAGATTGCTGGGGCAGCTGGGGGCACCAGGCAATGGATACTGCCAAATTTTGCTGAATAAAGTTGTAGAAAGGCAGTTACACTGCACGGAAACCTCCTGTGTAATCACTTCTGGCATCAGTTAACTTTTCCATTATCATCACTTCCAAATATCCTTTCAGCCTCTTTCTTCTAGACACAGAACTTCCTTTTGTTTCCAATCCACTGCAGTTTTATGTCGTGCTGCTGCAAACAAATGTGAAATCAATTCTGTGCTTTTCAGCTTATACGCTCCTTTTTGTTGGGTGTCAGCAAAACTAACGTCAATGCCAGTGTGGGTCACCCCTATTTAAAATATGCCCCACTTAGAAATCATACTAAGATGAATAAAAGGGGTGGAGAATGTTAGCCTGGAGGTGGCAAGCACACTGGTGCATCATCGGAATGAAGTTAAGTAGGACTATTAATACTTCAGAAGCCACTCCTGACTAGAGCAGAAGAATCACTACAGTGAGCACCAGACAGGCTCTGAAGTCCCCCAGATTGTGTTATAGGACCTAGAATAGATTAAAATACAGTGTGGAGAATAGGTATTTATGGTAGTTACTCACCTGCAAACCTTCTACTCAGTACTAGTACTTCGCTTTTAGGCACTTTCCTGGACATCATCAGCCAATTAATGGCATGGGAGAAGAACCAGCAACAAGTGTCCCTCTAATAGCAACCAGAGTGCGGGCATCTTTCAACAACCTTAAGACAAACCCCATATCACCCAACCAGTCTAGCTGAAATTTGCTTTACTAAGAAATGAGAAAGACAAGTTATTAGCATGAAAAGGTTGTGTGAGATAAAACTTGCCATAGATATTTCAGGTGAGAGTGTCAGACTATCCAGGTACAGCGGGCTTACTGAAGAGAAGATGCCTAGCATCTTCCAAAATAGAAGGAAGCAGTCTTGTGGCTTTTTTTTTTTTCTTTTTAAACCCTGTTTGGCCAGGTATTTAGGCAGTTTCTGTAAGGTCCATTAGTGAGTTTTATGCTTCCTGTCATAAGGTCTTGATTTTCCTATTTTCTTTCCAGATTCATAATTTCACTTTTGTTGGCATGCGAAGCTCTGAGTACTTGTTACTCTCTCCCAATACTTCTTTCGTCTCTCTAAAAAACAAACACATACACCTTTTTAATATACTTTGCTTACTACTCTGATACTCCCATCACATAGTATTCAATACTGAGTTCCTCTACTCAGCTTCCATTTCTATTACTTTTTTTTCTTCCTCCTCTCCAAATCTGAAACCCCATTCCTGAGAAGTCCACAGACCAAGAACCTTCAATTTTCTTTTTTCTTTTTTTTTTTTTTCTTCTGTGAAGGAATAAAACTTGTTGATGTGCCAAAGAACACTTTCCTAACTGTTGTCCAGATGGGGAAGCTACTGAATTGAACTCCACTCTGAGGAGGCAGTTTTATACAGTTTTTAACTCCCGATTAACATTATTGCAGGTTATGCTAAGCACACGCTATTGGCAGACATCATATCTGTCATGTTTACTATGGAATAGCTGAAAAGAGAAAATACCATTCTCTGATTTACAGGATATTGAATATACCTGAAATTTAATCAAGAACACATTTGTAATGAGGCTGAAAGTGGCCTGTCAAATACTGGCTGATAATTTCTAAATTAAAAACAATAATAAATCTTCTGTATGAGAGGCAAAAAATACTTGTAAGGTATCAGTGTGGGATTACATAGAATACATAAAGAAAAAAATAAGAAAGCAAGTTAAAAAGAACAAAAGCAAATCACCAAGTAGAAAAATCTTAATCTTCATTCTGTTTTTTAAAATGTGCATAAATATAAATCTAAAAATGATAAACCAGCCACGACCAGTATAATGGAATGACTACCCAATAAATTCCTGATCAAATATTACTATTCATTCCTGACTTTTCCTCAGCTTTTTTTTTTTTTACTCTTGCCTTGCTCCAGCAATATATAAGCTCAGTGGCAACCCTCCTTTACAGCTATTGATTTAGTCCTTTTAAAACGACAGTGTCCCCAAAAATTCTCCCAAAGACTGAAAATCTCAGTGAAGTCCAATCTGCTTAATTCAGGCAAGAAAAAAGACTAGGTAGCTTGCACCAGCCTTTTACATGCTGGGCATGGAACTGATCACAAATGTTAATGATTTAACCCCAGTAGGCAGCTAAGCCCTACACAGCCACTTACTCACTTCTCCCCAGTGGGATGGGGGAGAGAACTGGAAGTGTGAGAGTGTGAAAACTCATGGTTTGACATAAATACAGTGTAATAGGTAAAGCAAAAGCTGCATATGCAAGCAAAACAAAGCAAGGGATTCGATTACTACTTCCCATTTGCAGGCAGATGCTTCGCTATCTGCAGGAAAACCAGGCTTCATCGTGCATAACGGTTATTTGGGAAGACAAACACCATCACTTCAGACATCCCCCCTTACTTCTTCACCCCCCAGATTTTATTGCTGAGCTTGACCTTCTGGGGTATGCAATATCCCTTTGGTCAGTTGGGGTCAGCTGTCCTGGCTGTGCTGTCTCCCAGCTTCTGGTGCACCCCCAGCCTCCTCGCTGGTGGGGCAATCAGAGAAGCAGAAAAGGCCTTGGCTCTGTGTAAGCACTGTTCAGCAATGGCTAGAAGATTGGTGTGCTATCAATACTGTTTTCATCACAAATCCAGATCATAGCACCACACAAGTTTCTAGGAAATTAACGCTATCCCAGCCAAACCCAGTACAATTAATGTAGCTCTTACTCTTGCACCCAATGGATCACAATGCTACTTATTTATCTTTCCCACAGATGTCTGCTCAAAGCACACACATTTTCCCAAAGGAAAAATGCCTGGTTTTGACTATGCTTCCCATACAAATCTAATCTGTGCCCCACTGGGGCTGCTCTGTTACACGAGCAAACCCACAACATACAGATAAGATTTGTCATACACAGCCAATTCAAATTTACAGCTACCATGTAACTCCCACGAGCATGGGTTGTGCATGTCAAAACAAGACTCCCCAGCCCTCTGTCTCCTCAGCCATACCCCTACACACAATCCTTCTACAGCAGGGATTGTCAGCTTCCATTTTGAGCAGTCTTGCTAGGCTATAGCATAGCCTGCAGGATCTGGGAGTTCTTTTTGAGTACCTTATAGAATTATAAAATGGTATGGGTTGCAAGGGGCCTTTAAAAGTCATCTAGTCCACCCCTCCTGCAATGGGCAGGGGCATCTTAAACTAGATCTAGTTACTCAGTGCCCCTTCCAGCCTGATCTTGAGTGTTTCCAGGGGTGGGGTTTTTACCATCTCTCTGGGCAACATGTTGCAGTGTTTTACAACCTAAATACCTCTAAACACCATTTAAGAGCAAGATTGGGGGCTTAAACACATCCTCACCTGTGTCCTGGTTTCTGCAGGAACTAAATGCACCCATCGTTGTCCAAACGAAAGCTGGGGTACACATCAGCCAGCTCAGCAAACTGGGTGATGGAGATCCCTCGACATACCTCAGCCCCCATTCCAGTCTCCTGCAGAGCCTTCTCATTGTCTCTTCTGCTCTGAAGGTAGGGATTACCTTGGGCACAGCCAAGAGGTTGAGGAGAGCATTTGCTCCCCTTTTGTTTGGCAGTCCTGACTGCATCTAGAGTGCTGTCTTCAGTTCTGGATCCCTTGTTGCAAAAGAAAGAGTGAAAACCATAGCAAGTTCAATAGAGTGCTATGAAGATGTTAGGTGGCTGGAGAACATGCTGTATGAGGAGAGATGGATGTATCTGGGTTTCTTCCATCTGAAGAAGAGATGGTGGAAATGGATTTAATTTCTGTCTGCTGTAAGTGAAAGTGGATTTATGGGGAAGATGGAGCCCATCTCCGAGATGTACAGCAAATATAAAAGAATCATTGATCAAAAGTCTTGGTAAAAGTAAATCTGATTGGATATAGGGAAAAAAAATCTTCCCCTGTGAGTATGGTGAAGCACTGAAATGGGAGCCCACAGGGGCTATGGACTCTCCATTACCAAACTGGAAGACTATGGACTGGGTAAATGGCTGGTGAGAGAGTGGAAAATTGGCTGGGCTGAGACAGTGGCAGTCAGCAGTAACAAGTCCAGCTGGCAGACCTTTACTAGTGGCATCCCTCAGAGACCAATACTGGGTTGTTTTATCATGATTTTATCATTTATCATGATTGTTAACAACCAGGGTAATGAGATAGGGGTCACTCCTGACAATGCTGCAGATGATACTAAACCAGCAGGAGCAGCTGCCATGCTGAAGGGTATGACTGTTATTCCAAGGGGCCTAGACAGCCTGACAATAAAAATGGGCTTACAGGACCATAAAGTTCTAGAGAGGCAAGTGTCAAGTTACCCATCAGGGTTGGAATAACCCCATGGAACAGTGAAGGCCAGGGATTGGTTGTCTGGAAAGAAGCTTTGTACAAAAAGAATGAGAGGTTCTGGACAACAAGAATTGAACATGACTCATCAGTGTGTCCTTGTAGCACAAAAAGCCAATCATATACTGGACTGTACTAGTAAGAAGGTAGGCAGAGATACTGACCCACAGGAAAAATTCAAAACGTCACTGGGCAAGGCCCTGAGAAGCCTGTCCTAATTGGCATTTTCTGAGTGGGAGGTTGGACTAGGTTATCTCCAAAGCTCCCTTCTAGTCTGGATGGCTCCCCATTACTGTCTCTTGAGATATACAGAACTCTGATAAACAGACTGTAATCTGATCTAATTTTGAAGTAGGCCCTGCTCTGAGACAGTGGTTGGACTATGTTCAGAGAACCTGCTCAACCAATGTTAGCCTGTGACCTGTGATTCTAGTGAACAACATCTTTATTCATTCACCTGCACAAATCCATTGCCATTCAAAATAAGCCTGTTAACAGGACATAAAAATTAATGGATGCATAAGCAAGCCTGTTTGCTCCTGAATTCCAGGGGTGGATGCTATTTATACTGAAGGAAGGTGAAAATAGAGACATACAACATTATTGTCATTTTGACCACTGTAAGACTACTAGTTGTCCTTCCAGATGGACATCATTCTCCTGGATTTTCTTTGCTGTATCTGCCAGTTCTGAGCAGACCTCTGGCTTGGCTGCAAGCACAATAACAACACTGGAAGCCTATGTTTAAGGCTCCAAACTCCAAACATCCCAAGCTTGACAATGTGTTGAGCATTTCCCTACTGACTTACTACCTGTTGAAAACCAGGCCAGTTACTCAAGCTGAGATCCCACTGCCTCAGAGGAACCAATTTCAGCAAAAATAAGTTTTCTCTACGTTTTCTCAGCTTCTGCTGGGCAAACTTTTCAGAAGTACGGCAGGCACTGCTTCACTGACTTCCATTGGATGTACCTCCTTACAATGCTTAGGGGGTTCTGAATTGCATTTTGGAAAGAAATCTCTGCAAGATAAAGCAAAACAGGTTGCAGAGCTGGCAAAGAAAACCAACTGACATTATGTTGAATCAACTCATTGCCCGCATGCTTTTTCTAAAAGTGCTGAGAAAGCTTCTGTACCCTTTTCAGTTAAACTGTGTGACCTTAACTCACCAGTTTAAGAAGATCCTCTTTTTGACCAGGAATAATTCTCCTCTTGTCATGGCCCTGCACTGGTAATTGGAGAGAGGGAGACAAGCAAAAAAATGTAATTGTTTCATTCATCATAGAACAAAATTTGAAGGTGAAACAGGGAGGGTAGATGGGAGACTAAGCTTAAAAGATCTGTAAGATTGTTTCAGATGATTCCTGGTATAGTAGGCACTTTATAAATCCAAAAAGGCTTCACTAAATGGCAAACTGAAAGGGTTTTTCACTTTCTTATATTGCTTTTAAGCTGAAAGAGGGAGGATTTAGATTAAATATTAGGAAGAAATTCTTTCCTGTGTTCATGGTGAGACACTGGAACAGGTGGCCCAGGGAAGCTGTGGATGCCCTCTCCCTGGAAACATTCAAGGCCAGGTTGGGTGGGGCTTTGAGTAACCTGGTGTAGTGGAAAGTGTCCCTGCTCATGGCAGGAGGGTTGGAACTAAGTGATCTTTAAGGTCCCTTCCTATGATTCTCTTATAAGCAGTAACTGTTAACCCACATTTGACATGCTGTCCTGAAAAGCAAATCTGATATAATTTCTAAAGCCATGTGCTACTTCCAAATAAATTATACTAATAGACTTGATAAATATCTAGAGATACCACTCCTCTGCTATGCACCAAGAACAGCTTTGTTCAAAGCACCCAATGCAATTAGGGTGCTCAGGAGAAGCAAAGATACACAAGTGCAATAGAACTCTAAGGCTGTAAATGCTTAACAAATTATTTAATGAAATAATAATGTATTAGATAAGGAGGAGGAAGTTCAAAACGATGATTCAAAACAAAACCAAACAAAGAAAAACAAACACACAAAAGCCAACCAACCAAACAAAAAAACAGCCAACAAAAACACCCCTGTAAATAAGCATTTAATTGTATCACACATAAAAAGGAGACTGCCACATGGCTTACTGGTGTTTTGTAATTCTCCTTTTTGGAAGTCTTTTATGAGTTTGTGTTTTTTCTCCATGAACAACTCAAGCTCACAACAGGGAATGAAAGCCTCAATGAAAGCTTTTCTAATGTCAGTTACGGTGTTATTCCCTCCATAGGGCAGAGTATCCCTCTCAGAAGGCCAGTCCAAAGCTGTCTTGTTGCTTCAATACCTCTTAGCCCTGCAAGGTAGGTATTGCTGCTCTCTGATGGAAGTCCTGCTAGGGAATATTTGGAACTCAGGATTGCTGCTCTGCAGCAGAGAGGCAGAGTGATTGTTGCATTTAGGAAGGAAAAGCTGAATTTTCAGATTTTCTAGGAGGGGCAAATCCCCACATCTTTGTGGGTTTTTTCCCATCTCTCCACCCTTCAGTAAAAAACAAAACTAAAAATAAAATAATGTTTTTGAATGCAAAGATGCAAAGACCACCTACAGCAGGGAGCACAGATGTGACTTTTGAACATACTGGAGCTGCAAGCTGGAGCTTAGCCAGAGCAGAGGCTCAAACCACAACTTTGCATTTTAATGAAAATCCCACAGCTGACTTTCGAGGACAAATTGCCTGCCTTCTGCACTTCTGTGAACCAGGCAATGGGACATGGTGGCAGGTCAGAGAACTAAACACAGAGGTACAGTGAGAGGCACACACAAGAAGTGAGAGGCCACATGGAAATGCCCAACTGCATAATCTAATATGCAAAGGTCCCGGATAGAAAATCTTGCTCAGTGATGACTTGTAGCCAAGAGCAACTGGGAAAGAGGCTTTGTTTGCCTTAAATGTTTTTGCACCCAGCTTTCAAATGACTTGATTATAGCTGCCATAACTGGTCAAGAATTCCAGTTCAATAAGGTAGTAGGACTGAACAGAAGGATAAAATAAGGACAGAGAGAGTGAGAAGGGGCAGAGGAGGTTTTTATTTTGCGTCAAAGACTCTTTTTCTGGATGGTGTAAACCACTGATAATCTGAAATAGATACCTTTCAAAAAGTTGACTGAAAGATAGGTCGAAAGAGGAAATGTCAACAGCCCAGCCTCTCCTCTGAGCTGCAACAGGCACAGGCTGAGTGAACTTCAGTGAGCATGAACTGCCTACCACAAATAAAGGGAGTGGAATTACAGAGAGAAGGTGGGGGGGCCTGAGGACAGAGCCAGACACCTCTTCTTCCAGGGACTGGAGACAGCACTAGCCAAATGTCTACCATATGAACTGGTAGCAGCTCAGGACATGATAGAAGACTTTTTGCCTACAAAGTGGTCAGGACGCTGCTGCATTTTCCTTATTGCTGTATCTTACTCTGAATTCTTCCTTAGTGGTACATGTGGACTCCACACCAACAAACAGGGAAACTCAGCTCATAAAGGGAGCAAAGAGATTCAACTTGTCCCAGCCTTTGAACAAGGTTTTTTAGTCCAGAGTGGCAAAGGTGCATTCCCAGGTGCTGCCAGCAGCTCCAGCAGGGTGGTGACTTTGGGACAGGATCCACAAGCAGGTGAAGCTCAGCACCACATGGCCTCTACAAGGGTTCTACAGATGGGCTCTCTGTGATTGAGGGACAAGAAAGACCATCCAGCCACGGATGACTGCTGCACCAAATGAAGGGGTTCACACAGCCCAACAAGCTGTGAGGAAAGGATGTAGTCCTCCAGCTACTCTGGGAAGTCTACTTCTATGCTTACACTGCCATTACAAAAAGGAGGGACTGAGTCCTAACACCACTACAATCAGTAGGAAAAACAGATCCCACAGAAGGAAAAGGGAGAAATCTGCACTCTTTCATCCTTATGTCCTGCTCCCACACAAGCCTCAACACTTGCTTTCAATTTTACCTTAGCCTCCCTGTCACTGTTCCTTCTCTTGAGGTGAGCACTGCAGCTGATGCACACAGTAGAGCTGCAGAGAGTCCTACGTGTCTGACTCCCCCCACTGTCTACTGCCTTTCACTAGATTATCACAACTTGACATGATTTTAACAGCGTTTTGGAAATAGAGGATAGAATGCATTTAACTATGCATTACAGTTGTAAGCTTTCAGGATGACATCTTGTTTTTAGTAAACAAACACTTGGTGAGACTCAAACAAACCTTTTGAGTTGAGCTGAAGAAGTGCCAGGTGGGAGTAGCATAGCAATGCAAAAGATGCAGGGACTTCTGCAAGCATGGCAAAACTACCCAGCCACCAGCCTAGCTCCAGGGCAAGGACCCCAGTGCTGCACTGCCCAGCAAGCTGAATGGCCAAATTGTGCCTTTAAGCTGAGCTCTCTGATCACTGCCTACCAAATGTCTGTAAGGAAGCTGTGGTTTTTTTGGAAACTTTATCTTGACAAATAGCTGAGAGACAACAGCTCCATTTCTTTTTTTTTTTTTTTTTTTCTCACAGCCTCCCACTAGAGCCCTTCATATTTCCCTACCCCTCTTTCAACATCCAAATATTCTCACTGGTGTTTTTCACCTGATAAATACTGAGCAAGGACTATCATCTGAACCATCCACAATGATCAAAGGATTCTTAAAGATTATGACAGAGAAGCAACAGCTCTCTCTGTGGTGTTATTTCACCTTTATATGATTGCCAATCTCAGATAAATCCCACACTAGGGTTTCTTTACCAATCAGCTCTGAATTTACCCACCCTTCTGCACTGCAATGCTTATAAAATCAGCCTTTTCTGTCACAGAAACTCTGAATCTTTTCCAGAACACAAACCAGATATTTTTTGTACCTCCTAAAAGCTTTCCTGGTGCTTTTTGCAGCCCTCATCAAGCTTTCAATTTCCAGTGGCCAAACATGGACAGCAAAACCCCAGGAAGTCCCACAGCTGCTTTTTATCTCCACTGACAGTCAAAGTGTCAGATACAAATATCTCCATGCTCTCGATAAACATGACCAAGCCTTGCAGCACTGCAGAAGTGGCTTTAATCTGCACACAAACCTCCACAGGACATATCTAGAGACCTCTCTCCAATGTCATGGAGCCAAGATGTTCTTCTGTGATACATCTCACACTGCCAGTACCAGTGGTACACTGGAAATTGTTTCCTGTGACTGCAGAGGGTGTGATGACTGCTGTACTACTGCTGAATAAGGAAATCACTGACACATTGAAGATTCATTTGGAAGGTTTGCAGTCAGCTTCTCTGTGTTCCTCTCACCACCTACATGAGAAACTGGTTACTTCACTCTTAAGAAGGAAAAAAAAGGAAAGGTGTGCTCTGAACAAGAGTATTAATCAGAATAATGAAAGGCAGAGATTTGTCAATACTGGAAAAGGGAAAAAATGGGAAAAAAAGGAAAAGGGAAAAGGGAAAAGGGGAAGGGGAATGGGAAGAGAACATCCTCTACAGGAATGAAGAGTCTTTTAAAAATCCTCTCCATCATTTCCTTGTTCAGGCCAGATGGACAAGATTTTTCCTATGTCATTGCACTTCACTCTTACCGTCTGCCAGAGGACAACAGTCCTTGATGACCTGTGCAGTGAAACTGCTGCCTCTGTGGGACTAGAACAACTGCCTGCTGCCAACTGTGCATCACAACCAACCATCCAGCAGAAAAATGTCCACTGGACACTTCTACACCAACGACTTTCCACAGGGGAAACTCTATCAAACGTATCATGGGCAGCTCATTTCAGGTCACAGTCCTGAACACCACTTTTAAAAACTGTTTTGGTGTGGTTTTTTTAATTGCATTTGTTTCACATTACTTTTAGAAAATATCTCATGTTTTATTAAGTTGCCTTTATCTTATTGTTAATTTTTCATTTCTCACATTTTATTGAGTTTAACTACCCATGAGATAACCAAAAGCCATTGCACAGCAAGGTGGACACCTCTGATGGCCGAGCATAATGAAGGCATGAGATTAGTTGGCTAATGTGTAACAAATGGTGTGACTTATAGATTTGAACTCCCCTATATATACACAGTTTTCTTGCAAAAATCAGAGCACAATGAGCAGAGCCATCTGCTCCCTGAGGTTCTGTTCACGGGGCTGATCAGTGTACACTGTTTTCTCACTGTTCAGGCTTGGAGTTGTGATAAAGTTGTGACTATAGCATGAAAAAAGTACAAATGTAGTAACAGTCCCAGAAAACATTCCAATGACAGTGTCACTTTCAGGGCAGAGGAAATAAGTGGAGACTTAGGTACACATCTCACACTTACGTTGTAATTTGCCAGCATAGACCTATTTGTATTGTCACAGCTGTGACAATATTTAAATGTAGTAATTTGGAATTTAAATTATAGATGATGTTTTGTACTTCAGCAGGGCTCAGTGGCTAAATATTTATCTCTTCCTCTTTCAGGTGTCTCCTTTTGTTGGCAAATTTCCAGTTCCCTCTGCATTACTTCTCTCCTTTGGAAAGACTGCATCGAATAAGGATCTTCTTTTTTTCAGAGCTTGGCTTCTGTTTCACCTGGTTCCTGTGGTGAAAGTAATTAAGAGGAATTGGTTGCTATAGAAATATTAATATTTATTATTGGTACTGCAGTAATATTCTGAAGCTTCAGCAGCTGTGATATAAATTTGTGAGAGAGTAATAACTGTGATAGTGACAGCTGAGGATTATTACTTTGACCACAAGGTCAAGTAATAACAGGGAAATTAACAGGGTGCCTGTATGGCGTAAGGAGAAATGGCAGCAAATAATGAAGATTGCTAAAGAAAACCCTAACTTTTATGTAGGGTGGATACCTTCTCACCAAACTAATTTAAAAGATTAAGTTAGTAAGTGGAATAAGTACATTGATGAACTAGCCAAAATCAATATGAAGGAAATCCGATCGGCTATCACAGGAGGTGAAATTCAGGAATGGAAAAGATTGCCATCATGTAAACATAGTCTGAAAACTGTCAAGTAGGGAACCTTCCAGAAAAAACTATAAAACACAGTTGCAATCATTTGCATGCGATAGAAATGCAATCATTTTAAGCACCATTTCTCTTGAGAGGATCTCTGGGAACTGATACCTATGAATCAGTCTTTCGAGAAGCTGAAGAGCATGGGTTGAAAAAAAAATAATACTGCATTTAAACTTCTTTACTGTGGGCCAGCTTACCTTCTGTAACTGTGCCACATGCTTCATTCTTCTGAAATTTAACTGCAACTATTAAGAAAGGTTGTCATGACATAAGCACGGTAAAGGAGCTTTTTTATCTTGGTGTGCCTGGCCTATCAAACCACCATGCTAGAACATTAACCACTAGTATTTCTTGTTAAATGTATCAGTTCCATAAAAGGCTAATATCTTCTTTTTGAAGTAAAATGTAAAGATGAAATTTGTGAAAGTAGACAGCATCCCACCTTGCTATGATTGCTGACTACAGTATCACTGGTTTTGGCCAAGAGTGAAGCAATTTTAAATGGCCCCACTCCAACCTGTTATTTTTGCCAGAGACAGCATGAAAATCAAATCATTGCAGTAGGTCCCAGCTGATACACTTTCAAGATACCACAACAGAAAGGCTGCAAATAAAATTCTTACCTTTTTAATAAAAGAACGTTAGGTGTGTCTGTTTTTCCAAATCATATTACAAGATTTTGAAGAACAGGAGATACAGTTTCATGGAAATTCCTCTGCCTTTAAAAGGGTGTTTGTCATGCAAAAAGCACTTTGAAGAAAATTCTCACCCACTTCAGTTCATTAGTGCATTCCTACTTATGTACACACAGATTAAGAGGATATACATACAGTGTATGTGTCTGAGGGAGTTTCTAACAGCTCTGTATATTTACCGATGAGTCAAGACGATTATGGTGAGATCATGGGAAGCAAAGATAATGCACTTTAAATGTGTAAAGGGATTTTATGAAAATGGCAAAGGCCAATCATTCTAATTAGCCAGGAAAGAGAGAACAAGATGTAATAGGATTAAAGGGACACTGTCAAATTACATTTGAGAAACCATCTCATTGCAAAAACTCTATATTCTGACAACTTACACTTTCAGTAGCATGTCCTGGTTTTGAGATTATTTAAAATTCTCTTGAGAAGGAAATTTCCACTTTTTCTTCATTTTTGGAAGAAATTAAGAAATGTGAAAACTTGTTTCTGTACACAGAGGTCATGTAAGCAATTATATGTTGAACAGTTTATTGGGTATTTACATAAAGAGACTAGAGAAAAATAACGACTTCCAATCTGCCAGCTATATCCAAGTCTTCATTTTACTTCCATTTAAACACATGAAATATTTTGGACAAATGTGGTGTTTTCCAACTAGGCAAAGAGAAATACAAGGTTACTGTTTATGTTGCAATGTACCTGCTATGTGACTGCCTGTGTCCCAGTGATACAATTTAGGACATGTTATCAAAAAGAAATGTTCATTCTGGATGTGTCCTTTTGCAACCTCCAATTCGAGACAACTGAAAAAGCCCACTTTTCAAACTTGCACTATTCAGTTCACTCTGAAAATGAGGTTCCAGCTCACTGTCTCAGAAAATGGAGGTCCTTAAAATGAACGGTCATTTTAAAAAACTTTGTTAGTTTTTAGATTTCATAAGCTTTTCCAAAAGTAACATCAGCGAGCTAAGAATTATTCTATCTCTTTTGGTATTTTTCTTCAAATGTGTCATTTGGTCACAGTAATTCTCCTGAGGAATGATGAACTAACCATGGTATGCTAACACAATTGTAAACATCCTGTTTTTTTTTTTCCCCCTGCACAGATACAAATATAGTTTTAAAATTGTGTTATATAAGTGTATTAGCTAGTCTGCTCTAAAAATACAGCTGACAGTCTGAAATGCCCCAGTTAAAAATATTTTCCTGTGACATTAAAGTTTTTTGTGGATTATTTCTTGTTTCTCTTGACTTTTTCTTTTTTTTTTTTTTTTTTCTCTAATGCCACAGACCTATTCCACATTTTTAGTTAAGTACAAAGATCAACTATGAACTGACTTTGGGTTGGGTTTTTTGCTTGTTTTTCCTTTTTTTTTTTTTTTTTAACTAGGAAAAATATCTATTGTTTTCTAAACAGCTGAAATATTTTCCTAGAGTAGACCTGCTATGGGATGCTGTTGGATACTGGTGAGAACTGTTCTCCATTCCAGGCACTTCTATTAAAAACAAAAAAAAAACAAACAACAAACCAACCAAACAACTTCTTAACAAAGATGAAGGAGTGCAAATAAAGGCAATAGAAATAATTTATGCTTAGATAATATGAGGGCTAGGGATGAGAACAATGAGTGCTAAGGGTCATGTTAGGTAACTGAATGACTAGATGAATGGGCTTATGGGAGAAAGATGAAGGCAGTCAGGCACCTCTAGATTGTCTAAACAAAAGTGAATTGCCAATGGCATAATAGACTATTCATAATAAGGAACCAATAATAAAGGAGGAGGGGTACTGTTTATGGTGACATAACTGGTCATGACCTGACTATCTCCATAGCCTGAAGTTCTCGACAATGCAAGAAGTGCAGCAAGGGAAACTTCCTAACAGTGAGCTCTTGAGGTTATTCAAAATTACAAAGCAGGGGGAGGAAATTCCATTGCCTAAGGCTAGACTGGGCAATAGCCCAACCTAATCAATACATATTTTACTGTTTTTTGAAATTCATATCATAAAGTTCTAGGAACTGTTTTAGATGGCAAAGCCAAGGTACAAACAAAGAGATGTGCTTCAGAGTTAAAATTGCTGCCCCTGTTCCACTAAAGGTCTGCAGAGAAGTTTCAAGAAAGGACCTTTCTGTGACTCTCACATGTCCAAATAGAGAGTACAGATATCAAGCCTTTGGAGGTAAGATGAACGAGGTGATGCAATAGATCTTTTCCATCTCTAATGCTCATGAGTGCACAAAAAAATATTCATGCCTGGGAACACAAATCACAATTGGGTAGAGGTCTAAATCAAAGAAGGGGACTAATGTTTTGTGTATGCTCAGCACACAATGTTCTAATATTTATTACTATGTAATATCCAAACCAAATTTCTTCAAACAAGGCAATGCATCATTCAGGAGTACATTCACTTTCAAGGGTGATGTTTCAAAATACAGTTGATTTGAGTTACTGGGGATAAAAAGCATATGAAAAATACCTTAAGTGGTGAAAATCACTTTTTCCCTCCTCCTGATTGGATAACTTTGAAAAAAACCCACAAACAGCTGCCTTGATTTTTATGAAAGTTTCTAAAACTAATTCAGTCTTGGACTGAGACTAAGCATGAAAAATTTGAGCCCCAACAGTAATATTTTTTGAGAAAGTTATAAATGACTGTGATTTAGAATTGAAATGCCATTTTCAAGCTTGACAATATCATCACAACCACAATGCTACATTAACTTGTGTTGTGCAAAGCTGTAGTGATAATAGAAAACCAGATTCTCCTGATTTTGACTGACCTGCAGCAACTTACTCTGTCAGGGAATCTGTTGCACAAACAGAAAATGGGGAGTAAGAAAAAGAAGAGGGTGAGTAGGACTAGAGAAGACAAGCAAAAAGTAAAATAAAAGATAGGCCAGTACAGTCCCTCTCTTCAAGTCCTCTATTTCCCTGTGGGAGTGTAAGATACCTATGGTCAGTGTTGTTCTTTTGAGCACAGGGTGAGCAACACAAGACACCAAGATGGTAAAGAAGAGACCAAAAAGAGGGTGAAAAATGGAGTGGAGATTGAAGAAGTAGATAAAATACAGAGATCAGAAGATAAAGGAAAGTAATTTTGGAACTATTGTCAGACTCTTCTCTCAATTACAATGTAGTAAGAACTCCACTTAAAACCATTTTTAGAAAGCTGAAAAACCATGGCTAAGCTAGAAGTAGGCTGTTTGTATAGGAGGCAGATGAATTTTATAAAAATAAAATGGGTGGAGGAAGACACTTCGGGACTGCCCAAGACTGCAGAGCATCTCTTTTCTCCTTACCATCTAGAAGAAGCCCCAGTTGGTGTTTGCCAGCAAGGACACCCTTCCAAAGCAAAGACTCTGGCAGTGCCAGCTCCTGAAGCTCCAGGCTTGCCAAGGGTGCCCCAGTGTGAGAGGTCTCAGATTACACAGGTCCTGAGGGATGAAATTATCCAAATTTACCAACTTCCCTTAAATTTGTTAACTAACTGAAGTATCCTGCCAGGGACTCTGCATAAGCATACTTCTTAAAGATCATTTCCAAAGTTCCTATAGCTTCTGAAAGCTACAATGGTTGTCCTGGTTGCTGACCCTGCTCTGCAAGAGCTAGCTCAAATGCATTTCAGGCAGCAGTCTGACTGAAGCTTGCTCTTGCCTTTACAGTCTAGCTCTGGAGCCTTATCAGTTTTCCTCTGACACCATTTTCACTTCTCTCAGAGGTAAAACACAAGCTCTGCATTCTGCACTTTCTCCTCATCTCCAGGTGGTATTCAATGAAGCAGTCCTTTGTGAGTTTCAGCCACAGACCCCTCTCTTACCTCCTTCCAAACCACTCCCAAGGGTTGAGCGAGGTTCCCAGTTTTTCCTGAATAAACCGGTCATCACATTACAAACATCCATTCAGCTTCTGATTTGGCTAATTAAGAGTGAACTGTTTGCTGCTGTGTGGCCATAACCTGACATGGACACGAAACTGCAGGAGAAATCAGCCTCTCCTCTCCTTCTGACTACAGATATTTTCTCTCCTTTCCATACTCTTATTTTAAATGGGCCATCCTTGCTCCCTACCCAACAGCAAAACAAGTTCAGTGACTCAACTCCCTTGTTATGGTCTTGCTGACATTTAGAGACAAATGTCAATTCAATAGCATATCTGGGAGACAAGAGAGAGGCATTGTTCTCTGCTATTCGAACAACCTTGGTTCAACATTCATAATGTTTTTTGCAATATTCTACATGTTACCTATCTTAAAAGGTATAAAGAATTATTCAATTTCACCTTTACTTGTAGCATATCCTGAGCAGGTAGTAAAAGCATGTATGGCAAGCAAGTTAAGAATATGGATAATAAAGCTGATAAGAGAGTCCTCCTTCTCCAGGAACGTATTTCTATGTTAATTTTAGGGCCGTCTTACATCACATAAAAGAAGCTTTGCTTAAACCTAAAGCTGCCTCATGCAAGGAGTGTCAGAGAATGGAGCCCACAAGCAAACCTTTGGGGGGGTGTAAAAGGTGGCTAAAGGCAGGTGTTTAACAGTACTCGCTCAACATTCATCTGTTTGAAGGATTTCCATTGGGACTGTTTTCCAAGGATAAATATCTTTGACAAATGAGTGCAGAGAAATATTTTGATCTGGAAAAAATGCTGATTCTGTAGAAAACCAAAGTTCCTTAAAGAGAAATACATCTATAAATCTCTATCTGTATCTGTGTGTAAACAGACACCATTTTTGATGCTGCCATACAACAATAACCATAAAAATGTGTAGTGCGAAAGAGAGTTTGGTTGCTTGAAGTTCATATTCTTCATATTAGTTGATGTTCCATGGGGAAAAGACATAATTTTAAGTGGCATCAGAGACTGATGCATTCTACGGGTAAGTAGCTGTATTATACCTTATATTGTGGTGACTGCAGTATAGCTCTGTGGTGACATCTCTGAGCTGAAAGCTTTTTGCACCAAAAAACATGTTTTTTTCCAAATACTTAGCAACTTCAGGGGGAAAAAGTAATTTGCAGCTTGATTCTTTAGAAAACTATAATGAGTCAGGTAACCGCATGCTCATACACAGGAGTTTTCTGCCATAGGGATGCTTAGTATGAAAGCTGGGCTGGAAAATACTGTGCATCTTTAAAGGGAAAGAATAACACGGCAGACAACTTCACAGGACTGTGATACTTGTTGTCTTCCTGTTACGAAAAAAGATTGAAAGCCCTCCCTGTAGTGTAAATCATTCTTGTAACAGTTTTGTTATTTTAAGGGCAGCAAAAAATTCTTGGCATGCTTTATACTGAGAGATATTTAAGGCTAGGTTGGAATTTCATCTTGAGGGAATCTTTTAGGGATAATTAAATCAGCTCTGACATAATTTAGGTGAATAGCCTAGGCAGGCAATTAGAAATGTATCCCAAGCTCAACAGCTCTATGACAACACATCCAAAGACACAGTGGACTTCATTGCTTGCTTTTTCCACATTAAAAATTCCACCAGAGATTAAGACTAAGGAACATTAAATCATTTGTCCAAAATGTCCACAAAGCTGATGGAAACACAGGCCAATATCTGACACGGGTTTTATAAGAAAAATACTACATGCAAAATAAGTATTTCTTCCAGGTAGTGATCACAATGGCTCAAGTCTGCCTTGATCAAAGGTAGGATCTGATCACAGAATCAGATCTGACAGCCTCATATTTAAAAGATTTGAAGAGTGAGCAGATAAAAGTTATGATGGTTATCTACAGCAATGGGATCTACATATCTTGAAATGAAAACAGGGTCTGTAATGACATCTAGGTTGACTATAGCTGAATTATGTACCAAGATATGAGCTGCTTCCTAGTGGACGGCATTATACATCGTCAACTCCTTTTTATGAGATTCACTAAGTCTTTTTTCTAGTGAGGTACAAAAGACCTAGGGGTTTCCAACAGAGTTGGTTTATTTGTTTGTTTGATCAGTTAGTAAAATAAAATGTTCTGGAAATAGAGTAATGTTTCCATATGTCATCCTTCAGCATGAGAGATTGCTTAATGTCTTTTTGCCCTTGACCAACTTCCCTTCCTCTCTCATCCCCAACCCCAACGCCCTCTGGGTGCTTACCAGCCCCTTATCAGTGCTCTGCTTTAAATT
Source organism: Hemiprocne comata (assembly GCA_020745705.1). NCBI lineage: Eukaryota > Metazoa > Chordata > Aves > Apodiformes > Apodidae > Hemiprocne > Hemiprocne comata. Next base: position 57,937,717 of record CM036586.1, read on the forward strand.
GCATCTCTGGGTATAATGCTGTTTAAAATAAAGCAACCTCTTACAGGAATTTCTCTGTTTTAAATGGATTATTTTCCACATCTTTAGGCTAAGCCCACACAAATGGTAGAATGGATGGAAGTGAAGGAGTAACTTTTGGCAAGATGTAAATCACTTAAACTGGCTCGGCCACCAAAGGATTCATAACATGAAAAAGCATATTTGTAACACCACTCACAAGTAGATTAGCATTTTCCAGTCTTGCACAAAACGTGTCTTTCCACACAGACGGATAGATTTTTATTGAGTTTTCTGATTGTTCTATTTGATCATTACAGGCAAGCAACAAAGCCATGAGCACTTGGATTTAATTGTCTATAAGGTACCATTGTGGTGTTTCAGGTCCCTTTGTGCTACCTCATTTTTAGTTAATAAGTTATGAACCTGCCCACACCCATGAGACTCCATTAAATGCAGCTGGATGATACATAATGCTTATTGAATTCCAGCACAAAATTTGTTTGTCGGTAAATGTACTGTCTTAAGACAGGCTCCACGTCCAGCTGAAATTCAATGAAAAATTTAATGGAGCTTGTCAGCCTGTCTAATAAAGAATACTACCAGTCTGTACAGAGCTGGAGAGCACAGAAAATTTTGTCACGGTCTTTTTGTCAGACATGATGAGCACTGAAACCCAAACTGAAGTACAGACTAGAAAAAATTGCTTTTCATTTTATCTAGTTATGTTGCTCTCTTAAACAAATTGAGAAAACTGTGGGTAGTAGATGTGGAAAAGGGAAAACTACGAGTCTGATAGTAAAGCAGGAGAGAGAGGGAAGGAGGTAGTTTATATTTTGAAATAGTTCCGTAAGAAGTAAAATGAGAGTGCTGGTGGACATCTGGTGAGTCCATGAGTTGTGAGTGTTAGCACAGAAATACTTTTTGGTCATCAGAGTTGGAATGGCTACTTTGTTAGAAACATCCTGGGTCCTTCTGCTCTGTGGGAATCCTTCGTGCTGAGTGATGCTCGTTTAACTTCACTTGCATGACTTCCACTTCAGTTTGAGAAAAGTAGAGAATATTCTATTTCAGTGTGCCAGATCCCTGACAATCCTACAAATCTACAAAACTGGTCTGTTTCTGTTGGTGGAACATTTGTTTCTCTTGCACAACCTGGTGCTATTGAATACTGTTTGTCACACTCACGTGGTGTTCTTTACAGTTGCTTGGTTTGTGCAGAAATATGTGGTTGCTTGGGGGGGGCGGGGTTGAATGTGATTGTTGGGAAATGCATTTCTTTTGTAATGTTAACCATGATAACTAGAAATTTGAGGTTGGTGAAATCCATAGACACTTTAATGGAAAAATGGTTGTTAATAAATTGGTGATGAAAATTGCTATAGGATTCTAAGGTTATAGGTCAAATGATGAAGTAATTCTCAATACAACAGATATTCTGCTCTATGCAACTCCTTATAAGACTCCTAAACCAAGATTTTTCTCTGCTTATAATTCCTTCAAGAGCAATTTCTGGTATCTGTACATAGGAATTTGTGAAGCTGCCAGGAAATGAGAAATAAATGAACTATTTTACAGTATGCTTGGCTTTAAAATCTTAATGCTGCCATGTTCTTCTAGGTGAGACTGTATAGAATCCTGATATAATGGATGAAGATAGTCAGAATTATTAAAGAGGGTTTATGCTTAAAAGTTTTTAAGGTATAGTTTCTCTCAGAGAAAAAATATGTTATTGGAGTGGAAAGACAGTTTCTGTGTATTCTACTTTTATTAGAACCATGGTTGTGCCTGCTGTATCTACCAGGGTTCCTGTGCTCATCATTATTGGGAAATGTATAGAAGGCTCTACAGAACACAGGTGGAAATAAGAGAGCTGGTAGTGCAAATTTTTATTGGGGTTCTCTGAGGAGGCATTCAATACTGCCTTTGAGGTAAAAGACAGAGGAGTGGATGTCTTTTTTTCCTTTTTTGTTCTGACTATCAGAAAATCACCAGCTTGTCTTGTTGATGCAGTCTTCCCTGATGTACAATTTCTGCAGCTCTTCCTGGACTTAAAGATTCTCATTGTTTTCAGTGAGAGGTAAAATACAACTTGCATGGAGTTACTCTCATCCATCTACATAAGAATAAGGTCAGATTTTGGGCTTTCAAATGTGTGATTTCCAAAGCAATCTTGTTTAGACCTTGACAAGATGAAGAATGCTTAAAAGCAGAAAATGTTCTTTCAGGGGAAGAAGTTATTGATATGTAGATGGCAGAGGAGATTAGAACCTGTTTTACCATATAAGTCCCACCAGTGGGGCTGGCAGTCACACACCATTAAGGCCATCGGGTCATCTGGTCTCATTTGTTCTGTTCCTTTCTATCAGTAGCTGACTGCAGAGCAGGGGGCATCTGAGATGGGACAGCATCCACAGACTTGGTGGAAACTCCCCATCTATCCAGCCTGTGTAAACAACAGAAAATGTGTCAGAGATGGAAGAAGAGGAGAGTTTGGATGGACAGTTTCTCATCAGTTCCCCTCAGTCCACCGTTCTCCAGCCTTCAGAGGAAAAAGAAAAAGTCTCTAGAAATGAGACACATAATTGCAACATTTGTTGTTCAAGAGTAAGTAGAGGAGAAGGAGAGGTTATGCGGAGGGAAAAAATGGAACAGAAGGACAACAACGCAGCAAGAGAAATACTGACATTTGTTACACTGTGGCATGGCCTGGAGGTCCCACTTCATGTTTCTGTACCCTTCTGCTAGCCATTATTTCAAACATTACAGAAATACAGCCACTACCCTGCGAGCATAAAAATAAACAAATCCTGCAAGAAACAGGAGAATCGAATATACTGTCAGAGCTCTGAAAATGCTGGTAGCAACAATACATGTTTTAAAGAACTGTAGAGCTTCTTAGTGAAACATTCTTAGGTTTCAGCAACACCCAGGTCCTGCAAGACACCTTTCAACCCCATCCAAAGCCGGGGAGAAATGTCCTGACTGAAAATAACCTTCAATGTTCTTGATGGCACAAAAAGTTTTCTGGTGGCTGGGACCCAACATGCCGAAACCTGAGTTCAGAACTGCAAAACAGGAAGAAACTGGGTTAGACTAGGGGAGATATTTGACCATTATGGGATATACTAGCATGACAAAGTCAACACCATGCAGCTTTCTTTGAATGAGCAGACTGAAAAAGATTCAGAAATGAATGTTCCTCCTCAGTTTTTTGTCCTCCACTTCCTTGGGATATTGGATCCTGATATGACATACCCTGGAAATATCTGTGCACCTGCTGGGGCTGTGACTTTATTCAGTTGGATGCCAGGTTTGGGGGTAAAGGCAGGAGGAAGGACTGAACATCTGCTGGCAGCTGTGTAAGGATCACATCACAGGCAGCACATTTGGTCTGTCCAAGCAGCTGGTCAGAGTTCAGCTCCACTCTGCTGACTCTGAAAAATGAGCATTGTGCTTCCTCACCGGAATTTTAAAGTGTTTTTCCAGGAACATTTAGCATTTTTATGCAAACACATTTATCTGAAAATCTGCAGGAAACCTCTTATTTGCTCAGAAAACTTTGGATGCAGCAGGCAAGTTTTTTTAATGCATCTGTTAGAATCTCTAGGAAAGACAATGAGAGTGAGACTCAAAGAGGAAATAACAGCTGATTCTAAGATTTAAAAACTAATGGGAAAAGAGATACACAGTGTAGATTCTAATGCCCTTGTAGTGACAGTAATATTTAACAGCCAGAGAGAACAATAATCCTCATTGCTAAATGTTAAGTACCAGTTTTTTTCCTAAGTCTGCATTTTCTTTTTTTTTCAGAATTTTACCAGACTCTATCCATGTAAAGTAATACACTCAATGACAACTACATATTTTCTCTAATTGCAGCAAAAGACATTTCAACCCTTTTAAGGAAGGTGGTAAGGGAAAATACTTCATTTCTTTGTCTTTCATTAAAGAAATTGTTCTTTTTTTTCAGCAAGTGTTCTAATGCCTGCATACTTTTCAACAGAGACGTGACATTTGTTTGCTAGGGGGAGCTGGGGAAGAAAGAAAAGCTCTTTGCTATGACTGGCAAAATCTAAAATCATTTGTAAATCAGAATTTTTACATTCTCACTAGAAAATCTTTGTAGCTACCAAACGCTCTTAACATGTTCCCTATGTGTTGTGCATGTTTCTAGGCTTCCCTAAAGGATCTCTTCTGTGTTTTTTGACTGTGTCATAACACTAAACCTTACCCCCGTCAGAAATATGGAACAGCATCCAGAGTTTTGAACTCTCTCAGTGCAGAGACCTAGCCCTTCCCACAAATAGTTTTAGGCCACAGCAGTGGCCCTCCTGTACTCAGCTCACATAGACAAGAGGCTACTGCTGATATAATTTACACCATTAGCTGAAACAACAGAGGCTCATGTTGGCACCCTCTTTTTCCACATGAGGCTGTTTTGGTGTGGGCGTCAGGGTACAAGCCCAAGGAAAAATGTGCCAGAATGTCAATATTGAAAGTTTGCAAAGTCAAATTGTGAAACTGAGGAAATGTCAAAATTGTACTCGACAAGCATAAATCGGTTTCTCCCTCAGGATTCTTGTCTTGTTAAGTGCACAGGATGGCCAATGAATGAGGCAGAAGCTGGCAAGAACAGAAAGAATGTTCTCTGCTTTAAAAGCTGTTCTGGGACCTAGGATGGCTGAGTTTTATTCCAAATTCAGCTGCCACATTTGTACAGGATGTTGGACAAAAGTGTAACAATAATTAATATATACTGGAAAGGTTGATTGTGTTGCGCAATTATTCTTAAGTCTGCTATTGCTTAACTTGATTGTCATTTCAACCTTAACCTTTTTTTAATACATTTTTTCCAAAGCCATTTTAATACACATTGAAATGGACCCATTTTTCATGCTCAGGAATGCCCGTTAGCAGGCTGTTCCGTGCTAAATTGTTTCATAGAAGTGGCTCAGTTTCTCATTCTTCTGCAGCCCTGTCTCCAGGAGTCCTCACATCCTGGTGTCTCAGCCTTATGCTGACACATTGCAATGCATCTTGATCACCATGGAGAGCTGTTCATGGACAGGCAGAAATCAAGCAGGTCTTAAGCCACTGTAGCCTGTGCTAAGAGTTGAATCTGCTCCTGTCTAACTCTTCACCAGAAGAATTATGAAAACTTTGTAATATCATCTTTATCATCCATCTGAGACCTCAGATAAACAGTTCGGTCAAGAAGAAGCACAACCAGAACATGTGCATGCATTTTTTAGAGAGGTACATGCACGTGTGCATGTGTGATGTATCACAGGCTCATGTCATAACCTTTTGCAAGAACACTACGTAAGAAATTGCTGCTTTTTACCTTGCAGTTGACTGGATCTTGGTATGTTGCAGTATTAGTGAAGAGGAAAACACATTTTTCTTGAATGGTTTTTCCCCTTATATTTGTGAGAACACTGGGATCCTCACTGATCTGTGCCTGATGGGAGCCACTAGCCAAAATGCTACAGCTGAAGTGAATGACCTTTGCCAATACTGAGTTCGTCTTGCAGAAACCAGTGGACAGGGAAAGAGCAAGAGAGCGAGAGACAGCTCTGACAGTAATGGGCTGTAATTGAGTTCTCAGCCTTGCTTTAACTGCCTTGGTGCGATTGCCTGTGAAAATTGCTCTGTTTTATGCTCTTTGTTAGGTTCTGTCAAGCCCCATTTAAAATAATGAGGCCCCTTCACTCACTTTCTCTCCGTAGAGTTCGGAGCAGACAAGAGAACTTTCAAAGGAAGAACAAAAACTCATCTGTGGAGAAGAGGGGGATGTTGTAAATTACTGATACCCAGGATTCTTGCAGAGGCAGTTAGACAGGTGTGACCTTGACAAAGGACAAATCAAACACACATTATCCAGCTCTTTCAGCCATCGCCTTCTGTTCCCAGGAGGTGCAAACTCATGCTGGATGCCTGATAAAACTGCTTCTCTCTAGCAGCTGATCCATCTCTTTCATCAAGTGTGCGAATCCACAACACACATCACAGGAGAAGGGTGGATATAAAGACGAATGGGTCTTAGAAGGCACTTTATGGAAGCCGTGTTTGAACTGGGAGCACGGGCCACGTGTAGAGCTGCCAAGCTCTCACAACCATGCATTTCTCTTGTGGAGCTAAAGTGCCGACAGTTCCCTTTGCATGTGGGACAGCTCTGCCATGAAGTGATTGATCTCATCACCAAGTGTGTGCTGTAACTAAACACAACTGTTTACAGTGCAATAGCCTGAGCGTCATACAATACCAATCAGCAGATCCTGCAACTACAGAGACTAATGAAAATACAGAACCTTGTAGAACTCCTTTAAGTCAACCTTGGAAAAAAGCTCTCTTAGGAACGTTTTGGTTTACAAAAAAAACAGTCTTTAACCATATTTGATGAGGCAAAAGGTTTTAGAGCCATTCAGTAATATCAGAGTGGTTTAGAGAAAACTTTCATATGAGTGAATTGTAAAAAAATGCAAAATGTTTTCCTCATTGAATATACTGATACTTGTCCTCTTAGTAAAAAAGTTTATTTCAAAAAGCATTAGATTTCATTTAATGCAATTTTTCATGTTAAAACCATCCCACTAGCTCTATTGCGGGACTGGGCACTGAGAGTTTTGCCCTAATCACTGTTACGGCAAAACAATCTGATGAACTTGAGGGTTCCCATTGTGTTGCTGGAGGTAAAGTGCTTCCAAAAAGATGGTTCAATCTGAAAATGTGGGGAAAAGCTCTAAAACTGTGTGGAGAAAACTGCTTTTCTTATAAGTCTACCTGATTTGAGATTTGGATTTTCTCCAATGCAGCCTATTTGTCAGTAGGGAAGGGAAGCGGGAGAAATCAAGTGAGATGACTACCTGCTTTTCAGGGATGTTGCTCTGTTGAAAACTCTCCTTGGATTCCAGTATCAACAGTCTTGCATTGCCATAAGAAAATCCACAAAACACACTGTGATTTGTGGGAATTCCCCTTTAGGATCAAAGCTGATGGGGAGAGGCTGAGAGACTGTCCAGCAAGTAAATCCAGAGAATTTGAGTCTAGTCCTTTTTTACCATGGGGAGGAGAGAACGGGAAGTTATTTTTGATACAAAAAGAAATGAGAAAACCAGATCTGGACACAGGAGCCTACCAATGCCTGAGTTCCTTTGTTGGCTTTGATAGACGCTCCTTGCCCAACACAAAGCCCTATACATGTGCTGTACTTCTCACTGATGTGAGAAAACATGTACTGTTGGGAATACATAGGTTTTTTCCAGCAGGAGTTTTTCTATGGCTTAGGACTACTGTTCTGAGACAAAGGTGGGCATGGGTGTAATTATTGCTACCTTTCCTTGTATTAAGGGGATGGAAAACAGACACAAGTCCAGTTGACATCAATATTCTTACTGATTGAAGTAGGACCTCAGGGCTTGAGGGTAGAGTGGCTAATACTTCTGGGTTAAGGAACAAACAGCCAGTTGATTTATCTCTATCACAACAGCAACAGACCTCAGTGTCTCTCACTTTATAACCATGTTTTGAGAAAGGGGTAGAGACTGAAAACCCTGAGATACAAATCTATTTTCTTCTTAGGAATGGGAAGCAAAAAGAAAAGAGCTGATAGACTGAAAACCCTGTAGAAAAGCCAGAAGTACCTGGCAAACAGAGGCTTAGAAGAATTCATCACTTGACACCAATTCTAGCACTGGGCTTGCTTGCAATATATTAACAAACCATTAGATGTCCCTTTGTGCTCTGCAAAGTCCTGGACAGGGTACGGTCCCTGGAACAAAAAAAGAAAAAAAGAAAAAAAAAAAAAAAAAAAAAAAAAAAAGGAAAAACAAAGCTGGAGCTCAATCTGTGCCTGTGTTCCACTTGCTTAGGAAGCAATATTCTTCTGCAGTTCATGATATCAACAGACTACCAGCATTACACTCTCTTTGTTAGACATGTCCTTTCGGGTATGTTGGCTGGCGTTAAACTTGGAGGCTGTTGGAGTAGTATAATCTGTGGCAGCAGGCAAGACACTGTGCTCCTGCAATGTTTGGAAGGATGTCCAGCACTGGGATGACTTTTAACTTGTCCACCTGCAGTAGGAAAAAGTATCCTAAAATACTGATCCAGCAGCAACACAATGAGACTGCCAGAAAACACGACATGAGGCTTCATGTGGCTGTGAGGCTTTCTCAGAGCTGCTGTGATCTGGAGGAGGGACCCTCTGTAAGGCAGTAAATAACATCCTTTCCTTCTAGGAAACAAGAAGCTGAGTTGTCTCTGTTCTGGATGATTGCCTCTTAAGCCATCTTCTGTGTTATCAGCAGTTTACCGCACCCGGCATTTCCCTTAGATAGAAAAAAAAGCAAGTGCAGTTTATTATTTAGTCAGAAGTGTAGTTTTATGATCTCTTAATTGGTGAAGAGACAAGAATTGTTTGCTATTCCAGCTCTCACCACATGCAGAGCTGCAGAAAGAGACACAAGGCTGAAACCATGTGATAACTCATTGCTAACAATCCCCAGAGGTGCTGCTTTTCTTCCACGCTATTGTGTTTCAGGATTCATTATGTTTTCTTTCTTCTTCCCTTTTGCACACTTTCCTTTTGCCTTTTCACAAAGATCCCATTACCAGTTGTCTCACCTTGCTTCTCACTATCTCAGAATCTGGTCATATATTTTCTGGCCTTTCTCCCCTTCTGTCCATAACTTCACTCTTCTGTGTATGGGAGGGCATAGGTAAAGCATTGTGAACTCAAGCCTTTTAATATGGTGTTCATTTGCCTTCTGGAGGGTTTTATCCTTGCAGCTATTTCTTATTGGCTGTTTTCATTCCTCGGCATTTCTCAGTGTTGGCATTCAGCTTCCTTTATTATACACACCAGTCAGTGAAATTTATATTCACTGCCTTCTCATAATAATAATAAAAAGGAGGGAAGATATCTTATTCTGCTCTGTGTCTTGTGTGTTTATTAGCAGCTTGGAAGGTCTCTTTGGCAGTGGTGTTGCTGTTAGAGTTCTGGAGCCATCAGATTTGAGACAGAAAATGGCATTTGCCCTGCAATGGCAGATTTTACATTCTTCATCTTACTGACTAGCTTATTGTGAGTTGCTTGGTTGCTTTTTATTAAGACAATGTTTTGTGCTATTCTTTTTTATTTCACTTATATTGCTCGTGTACATTTAAAACTGCTGTTCATCTTGTTTCTCAGAGCTTTCTGCTGCACAAGACATACATGAACTATGACTTAAAGATGTCTATGGAAGAACTGAAGAGCTGGGAACTGTGTGCTCACATACCATCATTCATTACATTTTAGGGACTTGAGTTGAATGGTGATATAGAACTAGAGGAAAATTATCTGCTACTGGTACGTGCTGTGCATGTATTTGCCCATGTCTGAGAATAACACAACAGAGGCTGCCAGCCAAGCAGATATCCCAAGCTAAATGAAGAAAGCCCATACAGAACAGTCAGAGGAAATTCTTGCAACAGAGTCCGTACCACACAAGTAATTTAAAAGTTATTATTACAAAAACTGTCTGAGGACTGGGATGAGGCTGAAAATTCCATTTTACCTGAACCACACCCTGACCTGAGACTTCTCTGAAAAGCTGGCAAAGTAACATGCTCTGCCATGAGTCTCTGACATATTCAGTGGCAGTGCAGTGTGAGTGTTCAGTGCAGTAGCCATGCAGGAATTCAGAGGCTTAACATATCTGTTTGCTGCATAATCTCCTAAGGGAGAGATCCAATACCATACTATTACTATTGGACTCAGCTTAAGAGTCACTTTCATCTCCCTACAGTCAATTATTTCTCAGAGGTGGCTTCACTTTGGTCATGTAAGAACCAATCCATACAAGAGTCATTAGCATTGTAACTGCAGACAGATTGCACCTTTGCTTAAAGATTTGTTCTGGGAAGAAGGAGGTTTGCATTTAAGAAAAGTAACCCACCTTAATTTGAAATCATCATCACTCCTTTACTCTAGCTAAGTCACTTGCCAGAAAACAGAATTTAAGTGGCTGGGCCATGCCAGTAATAGAATGGCATTTGCAGAAATGTCAAATTCATGCTGAGCTCTACACCTCAGCTACTGAAGCAAGGGAATTCTCTGTTGGTATCTGAGATCTCAGATATTCTGGCTCAGGACCAGAGCCTCCAGGTGCGTAACCCATTGCCCAAGCTGATTTTCTGAATTTGTGAGGCAGTGTGGTGTCCAGACAGGTCCTGGGCCGCAAGCCTGCTGTGGCAGCAGCAGAGTGGGGGCAACGTCACAGTGCTGCACTTTGTCTCTGCCAGAGTAATGCAGAGGGGATAATGTGGGAACCCATTTTCTTGCAAAACTGATCAGTCTGAGGTTGTGAGGAAATTCCTTTCAAATGATAACTGGTGCAGGACCATGGGAAGTCAGAGTCTCACTTTTGGATTTGGGGGAAAGGGATTCTCAGGATAAAAATTGCTGACCCCTAAAAGAGATGAGACCTGTGCAGATAGCTGAAGAAACTGGCAAGCTCCTCTCAAGCTGGTTTGTATTCAAGGAGTTTGGCAGAGCTCTGGAAAGCAAGAGGAATATGTGGAAGAAATATTTATAAGGAATCCACTTAGTCTTTAATTGTAATCTGAATTTCAGTTTGTTCGACATGGATATTGGGGGGAAATGTGGAAGAAACATCTGAGTTCCCAACAGGAAAACCTAGGAAGCAGAAAACACCAACGGGAAAGGCTTTCTTTTACTTTGCTATGAGTCAGTTGGCACAATCTTATTTACATGCAAGCCTGAAAGAGCCTGTCTCTCATGCCTCTGATCCCAGTTTTAATTAAACTCCGCTCAAACCTCAGTCTTAGTGGTCCTCATGGGAGGCAATGTAGCAGCCTGCAAAAGGATTCAGAGGACAGATGAGGAGCAGGAGAGAGGTGGAAGTCTCGCTGCTATCTGGTTTATTTTTATACTGCTCTCATCAACACAGTACCAGTATGTCTTCCGCTAGCACAACAAGCTGCACAATTAGCATCTTGTAACTGTGCCTCTTTCTCCTCCCTCCCACCCCCCTATGCACAGAGGGATTTTGTTTTTAGCTAAATAATTTATATGCAGAACTATAAGTATATAGACCTTCAGTACCTGCTATTGAAGATGGTGGGTTGCTAGTGGCTAAGCCAGAAGCGTTCTGGCAACATGAAACGTCTTCACACATAACCCTTATTTCTTCTTTGAAAAAATATTTGAAAATATATATATACTGAAAACCACTAGCATAGTTGGTGCTGGCAGGGAAGATACAGGAACCATTTCCTAATAGTGCTGCTAGAAGAGCTACCAACCATGTCGGTATGATAGGTGAGAGGTAAAGGCCAGGTAGATGTATGGTAGATGAGTGATGGTGGCAAGTCTGCTCCCAAGGACCCCATGGTCTCCATGGCAGTGAGGCAGACACAGAAGTGGGGCTGAAATACAGCGAAATGAGAAGCAAGACTACAATGTACAACTCAGCAGCTTTTTTTCCTGGGCAGTGAATAGGGGGAATATTGTAGGTCTTGTATGCCTGCCTCCTTCGCTGCCATTTGATCTCTAATTGCTGCAGCAGCTTTGATGGGCTATGATTCCCACTGTGGCTTTTAGACAAAGTAAAATATGGGCAAAGTAGAAACTCATTGATTCTGGTACATAATTCATAAAACTTCTGTGTAAAATATCCAGTTCATGAATTCCAACTTGATGAAATATTCAGAGGAAGATAAATATATTTGCAGGTACGAGAATCCCTGGCACTTAAAATCTCTCAGGACATTGTACCAGAGAGTTCCCAGCCACGGTAATCATGCTCTGCTTTGAGTAGCCCGTTGCAGGGTGTGGGCTCTGCCAGCTGAGGAGAGCTAGGAGAACAGGCATAGAGAGCTATGGAGGGCACCAAAACTGCCACACCATGGCTACATGGCCAGGGGCTGGGAAGGGGTTGCAAAGCCTCTTAGGAGGACAAGTGTGAGCTCTGAGGGGTTAGCACCTACAGTCACCAGGTTCTGATGGCAGCTTGGTGCATTCTGCACACTGCTTTCTGAGAGGAAACTGCAGGAGGAGAGATTTAGGTTAGAAACATGAAGGAAATTTTTTAGTGTGAGGGTGGTGAGACACGGGAACAGGCTGCCCAGAGAAGTTGTGGAGGCTCCATCCCTGGGGGCATTCAAGCTCAAGTTGGATGGGACTCTGAGCAACCTGGTCTAGTGGGAGGTGTCTCTGCTCATGGAGGGGAGTTGGAACACAATGATCTTTAAGGTCCCTTCCAACTCTAACCATTCTATGATTCTATGATTCTATGATGGTGGGGTCCCTCCTTCCCATGCACCAATGACCTGGTTTGGCTGAGGTCACCACTGCTCTCAAGATTCTCAAGATTGTGCTTATGGCTGTTTTTTGATTACTCTTGTTGGATAGGAGCTAAAACTTAGGAATATGTGATGTCAAAATCCAAGGATGACTCCCTGCAGAGATGGTCTCAGTGTAGTAATATCCTAATGGTTGTAACAAGCATGGAATTACTACTCAGGAGCTAAGTGGGCGACTGAGAATACAGGAGTGACACAACAGAAGCTATAGGGATTCAGCAACACTACAGGAGAAAAACTGTTGAAGATACTCTGAGAAAGATTTTGCAGGAATCATCACTGATTTGTACCTTGTCCTAAGGATATTTAATTAATTGTTTATTTTTAGGTTCCCTAAGCAGTGCTGAAAATGGCTTTCCATTGGAATTCTGGACAAGAATCCACCAAAGCTTTCGAAAAGTGTCCATATGCTGCTGAGGAGTCATAGGGGTATATACTTAACCATATAGTTGAAATAAACAAATTGGGTGAGCCAAGGAAGACATGCTCTGCCTGTAACAGTCAGTGCCAAGAGTAATGGGAATCAGCCCATTCCTTCTTCTCCTCATCAACAAAGACTGAACCAGCTGGTATTTGATATGAAAATGGGATGAATTTCCAGTAACTTAGCTGCTGATTGGGAAGATTATAAAATTTCTACAAACTCTTTTTTCTGCACATATTTTTTCAGGTATGATTTTTTAAAGTTAAAATTCTCATTAAAGTTATTTTAAATTTCAGCCTTCTCTAATCTTCAAATTCCAGCCCTCAGGAGAGGAAAAGCTTTTATAAGGTCAAGAATCAGCTGTGGCAGAATTGCAATCAATGTCTTCAGGAAGACAAAGATTGTCTTAGTTGCTGTTTTCTCCTCTTCCATTATTAATGCAGCTGATGGGCCCAAGGTAAAGACAAATAGTAACAGAAAATACTGTGGCCAAACATCTTAAAAGGTTTTCATCTGGAGTACTGAGAGTTATTAAATTTCCAGAAAGTACAGAATAATTTGTTTGTCCCTTTTGTAGTTTTATCTTTTCATTCAATGCAGTTGTGAGTTGTTTTATATTATTGTACTAGTGCCAACAGATCCATAGAGAGACTATTTTATTTCAAAATGTAGTAACCTACGTGTGTACATTACGATGTAAGCATGCAGACTGCTGGCTATTTCTAGAGGCTAATTTAGGTAAAAATAAAGGAAATCAGTCTGCCCAGCCTTTTTCCGTAGTTAGTGAAGGGAGAGAGCTCCTCTAAGCAGGTCAACTCATGGCATTTAACACTAAATATAACCATTCTCTCTCCACAGGCTGTAAAGTGAGGCTGGTCCTCCTCACATTAGCATTATTCTTGTAAATACCACCATGACTAGAGCATTTGTTCACACAGCGACATTGAGGAAGGTTAAATCCAGCTTTAACAATCAAGTGCATTTATAATGGATTAGTTAAACTGCATTAAATCCTTGCACAGCCTCTGGAAAATGGAAGTGAGTAAGCTGAACTGAATAAAGGCTACATTTGTTCTGAAGAAGCATCCATCACCAAGTCTGAATGCAGTCAAACAGACTTTAAATACAAACAGGTTTGGGGTTGTGTTTTTTTTCAGTATCAGTGTCTGGACAATATTCCTGTTGCCTCAAGAAATGGTCTTTACTTAAGCAAAACTTTTCCTTTATTGGTCTTCATATCTGTTCTGGAAACATTTGATGAGTAAAGATGACAATTATTTTACTTGTGACTTTACATGATTTATGGCTCAACTGAAAATACAAATAAAATAAAGAATATAAAATGTCACTGCAGGTTGTGCATGGAGAAAGATGGTTTTAGAAACACAACTAAGTAGAGGGTTTCCCAGGGCAAAAATGTCGTGCATCATCAGAGCCATGAGGCATTTTTGCAGATGTGAAAAGGAAGTGAATTGCTGGTCACTGCCAGCTTATCGTCACAGTTTCTTGTTCACAGTTTTCTTGGCGATATTCATCCCATGTCTTTCTTTCCTTTGGCAATCTGGCCATGAAGAGCTCTACAGGTGTTCACTTCAATATTTACAGCAGCATTTTTGCTCATCTTAATCTTCTTTGAAAGCTGTCTAAATTGCTGTGAAGAAGAAAAACACTATTTAAAAGGAAACTGATTTAGGATGCCGTAAGGTAGACTTTCTTCCTAATACATTCCACGTCCCTTTACTCATCAGAAAAGTGTGGTTCATGGATAAAACACAGGAAATACTCCTGTGGGAGTTGATAGAACAGATTTATGTGCACAAGATTACAGGTGAAGAGGATCTCATCAGAGTTGAGAAGCAGCACCCAGGAAACTCCTGTAAAACTAATTTTAATGCTGTTGTCTACCTGATATTTGAACTGAACTTTGTGTCAGTCGCCAGCATGTCCCACATGGAGATCACAGCTCATCTCCTCCTATTGCAGATCTGGAGTTCTGAGCAAAGAAGATGTCTCTGGTCTGCTTCATGTGCTTTAATTCTGTGATGAGCACAAGCAAGGTTTAGGACAGAACTGTCAATCTGACACTATGGGAGAAACAGGAGGCTTGAAGTCAAGTATCTTGACTTCAAATGAACAGGTACAGTGTCAAAGGCCCACACTGTATCAAGGGCCTGCTCTTGGAGGAGATGTTTTTGAGCATTAGTTTTTTTTACAAAACACAGCACTGATGAGTTGCACACAAATCAATAAAGCAGCAAATCTTCTTTTTTAAAAAAAGATTTGGTAACATGATAAAATTCAACAAGGCAAACAAGACAAGCTTTAAAGTGAAGAGGAAAAGGCAAACTATTTCATGCCTGACATTGCACTAGCTCAGCATTTTACTTCACTGCCAGAGATTACTACCTCATGAAGTAAAGATATACAAGCTGTAGGAAAGGGTATTTAATAGGAAGTCAGGTCAGAAGAAAAAGTGTGACCTGGTTAACTATGGGGTTAGACAGAAAAATAGTATTCCTGAGGGCCACTAATATCAGTTTGATATCATGCCCCCACTATTATGTCCCAGGTCTCCATATCCTCTGTCCGACATTTTGAGGCACATCCACAATTGTGGCTACCCAGAAACAGCTAGATTCACAGAAAAAGCAGAAATTACATTAAACGGATCAAATAGGGCCTTAGTTTTTGTGCCAGCCCTGGTGAAGTGTTTTTGTTTTCATAGCAGCTTTGTTTTAACCTTGGGGAATGTCATGCTGCTTTTAATTCCACACAGGATCCAGATGAGTTGTCAGTTTCCACCACAAGACATCGTGAATAGCTTTAAATGAAAACAGTTCCCACTGAAAAGTTGGAAGAACAGCCAAGTACAAGATCTGCTATTTTATACCTAAATACTGGTGATGGAAACATCTGGAGAGATTAATCTCAACTGACTTCCATTTCACTAAAAAGCAATGTCTGTGATGCAGTTGGATATATCTGACTTAATGACCTTGGCTTCCCTTTGTAGCCAGTCAAAACCTAGTCAATACAGCCAGTGGAGACTAAATAACAATTCTTCCTCTTCCCAGTTTTTCACAGAATATTTTTCAGTAGTCCCAGAAGCCTCTGGCATGAGGGGTAGTGGCCATTCTGAACAGACAAATGAAGGAAAACTGTCTGGGAGAATTTCTAGTTCAGTTAGTCAAGACTGAAAAAAGTGGGAGAAAGTCATTATTATCATGTACTACAACTGTGTTATTTCTTTCCCCTTGTTCCTAAGTGATGAGCACTGCATACAAATTAAATTCAAACCAGGGAGCGTACGAAGGATATGAAATAACATTATTTGAAACAGAGTTCTGAAGGAAACTGTGCAAAGCATCACTAATTGTATACAGATACAGCCAGACCTTCAGCTCACCTTTCTTCCAGGGGCAAACAAACACCCAGCTTCTTCATGGAAAAATGCAGTGAATTTCTTTCCAGCACAACACATTGATGGTTTATGCAAATGGTCACATTCCCACAGTGTAAAATATTGTGGAATGGCAGATGCCATAAAAGTCCACACTTGCACGCTTGTGGCTAATGCAATAAAAGTAGACTCAGGTCCACCATGGTATTACTTTTTACAGAAGGCACACACACAGAGAGTTACAGATGATTTGACAGCTAAGTAGGCCAGCAGAAGTTTATGATGTGCTTGAAAATTTAGATTTATGAGGAATCTGGATTAATTTTCCATTCTAATTTTTAATTTGTGTCATTGTTATTATTTTGTACAGAGTAGTGAGTCTTAATCCATGAGTGATCTCGTTAGGCTTAGGTGCAAACTTTGTCCCCACTGGAGCAAAATAAGCAAAATAAGAGCAGAACAATGAAAGAAAAAACACACATTGCTGGGCTCCTATGGAGCAAGTGAGTAAAATTGCTGACACAGAAGGTAAGATAAGATGTCCTGTTGATTCTTAATGGCCTTGTAATCCATGAGACCTGAACATCTGAGTGGAATAAGAAAGATTAAAAAAATCAAATGAGAAAGTAGGACTTTTTTCATTAGGCTTGACTAATTTAATTTGCTTTTATGTTTGGATGACAATAATCTCCTGCATGGCCCCCAGATAAATTCCATTTACGTAGTATTTTTTGCTACAGTAAATGTTGAATGTAACTTAGAATATCTTGTCTGAGCTCTGGCAGTAAAAGTGTCAGACTGACATTTTCAGCACTTTTGATACAGCTTTCATAAAAGCCAGCAAACAGCAGTGGGAATAGGAGTAAGGATGACAATCCCACTTTCCTTTGGCCACAGCTAAAATTCATCTTACATGAGATTCTTGCTGATGGAGGTGATTTAAAATATTTATTTATTTATTTATTTATTAATTCATAATAATAAACTCAAGGGCCAGAGATCTAACATGAAAAATGTTAACTGAAAAGGGTTATAGGTATATATTTTTAAGTATGTATGTATGGGAATTAGAGGTACAGTGACTTTGTGGAGGAGTGTAGTGTTACACCCAAACAACATACCCCTAGATGGTTTTTCTGGGAAGACTAACTCTGTGCTTATTTCTAGGTTGAGTCTTTGTCACGTGTCAGATGAGTTATAAAAGGTAAAGACAAGAGGTGCCTGGCTTGAATTTGTGCCTAATGAATCAGCTAAAACAAACCTTTTAAAAATGTTCCAGCATGTCAGCACAAACTTTATAACCCGAACATCTTTATCAAGAGAATTCAGGAATTTCTGTTCCATTGACATTCAATAAAGCTTAATCTCTTAAGTGTCTGTTATTTTGAAAGTGCAACTTAACTCCAAATCCTCAAGGATATTTATCCTGAAACTTCTATTCATTGAAATGGAAATACCTTTGAGGACATGAACTCTAAATCCAAACAAGCACATGTGAAAACATTACTCTAAATATCTAGTATTATGGACATATGTCCAGCTGAAAGTTAATTCAGATTAAAGTAGGATGTACATTTGAAATGTAGGAAATATTCGGAAATGTGTCTGTGAATGCAAGCACATGATCCACTACCAACGGATTCATATGAATGAATTTATTTTACTGTAATGTCTAGTCTGTGTCATGGTTTTATCCTGGGATGATTCACACATATTAGTTACCTAGGTGAAAAATCTGTCTTTCATTAACAGTTAAAAAAGGTTAAAAGCTCAAGAGTTAAGGTCCTTGTTTGAGGGGTCAAACAAATACTTAAACTCTAATGAGAACTCATTACAGCTGCTGTTTTTTTGCTGCCATATGAAAAACAGAAGTGAGTTCTTTTAAATTCTGCTCATCTACATGCAATGCAAGAAGGAATTTATCCTATTTATATCACTAAAAAATCTGAGCTGTGTAATGGTATAGAACCGCACTGAATTTCAGTGACCCAATAGCTTCTGTCACACAGTCTTGGAGCAGTTGGGAAGCAATATAATGCATTTGGCCAGTTACATTGTGCAGTTTATGAAAGGCCAGCACCCTTCCTGACCCTGTGCCGATGAGATTCAACCTCTCTTTTATTGGGTTAATAGAAGTATAAATATTGTCAATGGCCCTAAAAGCATTCGTTCTTTTTTAAAGTCCGCTCTCTGCATTTGGTTTGATGACCTTGTCTGGCAATAAACTAACTGTACAGATTATTAATTGTTATTAGGAAATATTTGTGTATGATTTCAAAGCTGTGAATAATGCCTCACAGACAGCAAAAACACAAGGAGAGAGCTTCTGGCCCCACAATTTCTATATTTTTCTCTCTTGATGTGCTGCAGGGAATTCCTAGGAGGGAGGTGTGAGAAAATATCCATTTACTCTTCACAGTGTTGACCCCCGTAACTCTGGTTTTGGGAAAGGACTTGTCTCTGTGGGCATGTGTGGGGCATACATGATGACTGCTTCGATGGGGCCTGGTGCAGACTGTATGCTGGCTCCACTTGAAATGGCAATTTAAGGTGTTCTAGCTGATACCAGGGGAAAAGTGCTGGCTCATCACAGCACCAGAGGTGTGTGAGTGGATAGGGCATGCAACTGGCTGTGCTGGTTGTTGAATCTACATTGGTCTAGGATAAGTGAGAGGAGCCCTAGGAGCAACAAGTCCATGGTCTCACCCAGCAGACTTCATGGCAGCATGGAGTTTGTAAGCTGCCTCTGCTGGAGACTGTGTGGAAAAGTCAGCCACTTTGATGCGGGGAAGTGGGGCCTGGGAATGTTTAAACCTACATGTTCCCTCCCTGAATTGAGTGGGCTCCCTGTCTAGTACTGCCAGCTCTTCAGCAGCTTCTGGGATCATGGACTTTTCCTACTAACCAGACACGCACCCAGTGGTAGTAGCGGTCATATGGTCTCTGTGTGTTTTTTCTCAATTATCCACTCCCCATACTGGGGAAGTCCATGGTGAAGGGCCTATCCAAGCCTCTGGTATGTGAGGCTTTCCACTGGGAGCACTGGGTACTCTGAGTTTGGGCAAGGAACCAGCCAATATGGCTCACATCATCTCTTGGAGCACATCACACTGATACTGAGCAGTTACCTTGAAGTCACCCTCAGCTCAAAGCAAGTCTTGAAGGCAAAAGCAAGTAAAAAAAATTTATTTACAAAGTCCAAAATAAACACGGAAGTTACAAAGATTTATAAAGACATGGGTGACAAAATAGAAAGTAAACTACCTTTAATCCACTTATCCCAAGATTAAATCTAAAGGTTGGTGTCTTCCCTTGTATCTAGCTGACAAGCTGCTAGACACTTATTTAACCCTCAGGGTTAGAGAATCAGTCCTTGGGGACAATCTACATCTTAACTTACATTTATAGGAGATATCCTTGAGCTGCAAAAGTGTGTTGGATTTTATATGTAATTATTCCCTTCAGGATTCCCTGGAGCTACATGTAGATTCTTAACTCTCTTTCTCTCCTAATTTCCTGCCCTCAAGGATTATTGACCCTTAATTTATTTTATTTCATATAAATATCTAAAATGACATTCATATTTTATACAAACAGTCATTTTCCTGTTCCTTATTGAGCCTAGACATAAGATTATCCACTTACAGAGAGGTGATGGCAAGTCTGGATGATTGATCTCCAGCTCTGTTTTCATGAGATAAAGAGCAGACCCACTCTTCTTCTCCATGTATCTTCTATTCTGGTGGCTGGACTAGAATAGCGACACCTTTACTTTTGGTTCAGTTCACAGGAAAAATGAGTCTGTGTCTACTGTATCCCTGTTAACATGATCTACAAGTTTGTGGCCAACTCACTGCACACAGAATGAGTACTCACCACTGCTGCTCCACTCATAGTTCCCCTCTGGTGTCTCTTTCTCCTTCCTCTAGGCTACAGTAGTCCTCTACAACAAAGGTGTACTTAACACTGCAAATCGCACCCTTGTTTACAGAGTGGCCACATGGAATGGAAAGAGTGGTGCTTGCACCATCATGCCTGAATTATATTGCCTATTATGATAGGACCTGTAGAAGAAATTATGTATTTCCTTCCTTTCAGTGAGCTCCAGTATATCATTCCTTTGGTTTGGAGGTAGAGGCATATTAGTTGCCATATGTAGAAAAGAGAGTAAGGAGGTAAAATAGTGTATGCCAATTCATTGTACAGAGGCCTTCAAACCAGCTTAAGGAGGAAAGGCCCCAGGGCTCTGTTCATTTCTCTCACTGCAGAGATCTAATGCCATCTGGGATGCCCTACAGTATTCTGCCTGGCTTCCAGCTGCTGCTTCAGGGTGTCCCATAGGCCCTGCACCATGTCTGCCAGCCCTCTGCGAATGTTTCAGATATTCCCAGGGTATTTCAAATGTTCCTGAATGCTTATGCTCAGGGGAAGTGAATTAAGTGTTCAATATCTATCAACACATGCACTCACTCAGAACAATGACTTTTATTATCTGTATGCTCTGCTCATCCCTGTTGTTCTGCTGTTAGCCAAGGACCTTCACCAAGATCAGAGCTTGTATGTGCCACGAGCTCTGCACAAAGGTAATGAGAAACAGTTCCTAGCCGAAAAGGATGGGGAAAAATAAAAGTGATATGTCTTGCCTAAGCTTATCCAAGGGATCTTTTGCAGAATAAAGAGCCAAATTCATAGCTTCTGAATCCAGACAACAGCTGCCCAATCCAGACTGTCTTTTTGTGGGGTCCTTTTGCTATATCTGCATTATCTTTTCTGCAAGAAATCTAACACCTTGTGGCCCAGCAGGGCCAGTGAAGGAGAGCTTAGTCTGAGTCTGTAAAAAATAAGTTGAATTAAGACAAAATCAGTCCTGAAATGCAATTATCCCTTTTCTGTTCCTTGAAATATCTCCACTCTCCCTGGCTTTCCCTACCTTCATTTCATGCCACTTGGAGTAAGATTTATTTTCAAGCAGAAGTAGTGAATTATGGTCACGGTGCTGCAGCCTCTCAGACCCTATATATCACAAAAAGCTCTTTACCAGCAATGTATTGCTAAGAGTATTTTTGAAAAAACTTCAGCTACTCCATTGGGATTTCTTTACAAGACCACAATGAAAGAACCAGTTCAATGTTATGGTGTTTGTGTAGCTGTGTATCTCTTCTCCTTGTTTATGTTTATACTGTTCATACTGGAGGATGTATTCTGGGGACCTAACGGGTGTCAAGCAAGAGCGAATTTCTTGGTAATGACTCATAATCCCTGCCAAGAAGGAATTTTGAACAGGAAGATTTTCTTTTCTAGCCTAAGAAACAACCCAACCCTAAATCTCATAACTTTGGAGAATGTCTCTTGGATTTCCCTGATGCATCTTTACGCCTTGCTTAAGGCAGAACTCTTACTGATTCACTTCTCAGTTTCACAAGGGAAAAAACATGATGTATGCATAAGATGCCACCCTGTTGGGCAGTTGTGACATTCAGGTCTAATGCTGTGACTGTCTGAATTGCCCACCTGTTGGCAACTACTGTGACCTGCATTATCTTTTTTTTTTACGTCACAGAAGGTCAATCTCAAGGAAGAGTGGCTCTCTGCAAGGGTCTGGGCTTCCCTCATGTCAGGTCAGGTGCATGGATGAACTGGCATCAGTAGCTGAGCACCACAGGCTAAGGACTTTGCTCAGTGAGAGCATTCCAGACACTCAAAACTCATCACACCCATCGCCATGTGGCGTACTATAGAGTTGAACCATGGGACAGACGTATTTCATCTTGGTCTGTTGTTGACTTTTCCCCTGACTGCTGGAGGTAAGCCTCCAGTGGGACTCCACTGGTGGCACAGCCTTAGTGCAGGACCAAGCCTGACCTCTGTGCCTTGTCAAGCTGAGGGTCCACATATTTCTGTTTTCATTTCCCTCTCAAACTATGGGCTCCGAGACACGGCCTTTGTCTTTCACTCATTCATGGCTAGGAGATGTTCATTCACAGGTCTAGACACCCAGCATGTGCAGCCAGACACTGCTTCCATAGTGAGAAGGAAAAAGGATTGAAAAGAGAAGGGAACAGAGCTTTTTTATTGGGGAAACATGGAGAAAATGCTTTAGAAAATTGTGGAAACAGGTAGTGAAGGTCCAGGAAATAGGATTTTGAAGTGTGGGACACTTCTGTCTTGTGCTGTACAAACCAAGGTGTTTCTTTCTTGCTGCAGGCTGCAGCAGAGTGGAAAATCATACCCTGAGTTTCTAGCTACTACCAACTAGCCAAGCACCTTTCTTCATTTAATTTTATCTAGCAGCACTTAATGAAATGTTCTGAAAGGTTCTTTTCCTCGTGTTGATGATAAGCAGAGACAGTGAACAACTTGGGGAGTAGCAATATAATACCAAACCTTTTACCTTCACTTTCTTTGGTTTATCACCACTTTTAACCAGCTCTGTAGTGCAAAGACTAGGAGTCAGTGCTAGTTGCACACTGGTTTGCATTGTTCTGGTCAAAATTGTAGTAGAAAAGCACCCTTACTACAGACGACTGTGATGCAAATTGTATTTCTGAAAAGTTCTTAGCAAAAAAGAAGTTGTTTTTGTAGCCTCTCATTCAAAGAGATGGTCCAATCAATGAGACATTGCTGAGGAGCACTGACAAGGGGATTCTTGTCCTGCATAATGGAAAGTACTCTATGGACACAGCAATCAGTCAGACATCTTCACCCACATATGACTGACAAGAAAGCACATTTCCAGAGGAGTTTGGTTGTCTGAGCCCTGTAATGTTGTGAAGTTCTGGCTGTTTGTTGTAGTACGTCAGTGGGAAGATAACCTACTTTAGAAAATATCTGGTCCTAAAGATTTGGTCCTTTGAGTATTTGATTCTGGCTCACAGAAATATCTGTATGTAAAGGAGAAGGAAAAAAAAAAAACAAAAAAGGAAGGAGAAAAATTGAAAGATTGTTAGATGATGCTGAGTATCTAGAGAATGCCCAGCAGGGAGTCACAGAAAGATGCAAATCAGAATTTATTTATTTTTTTAATTAAAAAAACCACAAGCCAAAACACACAAAAAAAAAACCACCAAAAAGAACCCAAAACAAACCTCAAAAGAAAGATATTAATAATTGCAAACCAACCTCGAAAAGCCAAATTGAAAAATCAACCAACTGCAAATCAATTACATACAAATGGATAAAGCAAAGACAGAAAGATACTGATTGGCTGGTTGGTTTGTTTTGCTTTACTGTCTCCTGTCGCAGTGGATATGACATGCACATTAGCCCCAGATGAATTTATAATGATCAAGAAAGTCATTACATGACATGACAAATGAATTATTAACGGCAGAGTACAGAGCAGAAAGCATCCCCAAAGGTTGCCAAAGGGTTCAGCAATCTGCATTGCCAGGAGGCAACACGGGTGCAGTTACTGGTCCAAGTTTCTTGCTTCCCAGACATCAAGAGGGAGGATGACCCAACATTGCTTGGTTAGTGTCCTCAAGGAAGGCAACTCTCGCCAACATTTAGAACAGCTTTCTGCCTAACTGAAGTCTGGCATTTTTGGGCTTCAACTAGAGTTTGTATCTTTGTGATTTTGAAAAATATCTTTGAGTTGTATTGTCACATAGAAGAAAATGATGGGATAGGAGCTCTGAGCTCATTAGCAGACACTCAAGCACACAAAGAAAGACAATCCAAGCAAAGATATCTGGTGTGTCAATCACAGTCTGAAAGAAAAACAGCACTATGAAATGAGCATTTGCTTATCTGCTGCTGTGACCCAGGTCCTTCACCAGATGCAAGAACTAAGAAAGCTCCCACCTGCTCTTTCAAACCAAATCTACTACTTTTCCTAAGCTGACTGCTGCCAGCTGGATTCATGGGGCTTTGAGCTCTGCTTTCACTGATCCCTACCACCACCTTTGGAATGCAAGTGCTTTTGTACTGTGGGGCTTTTAGTGGCTCTAGAGTTAGCTCAGGAAATGTTCTCAAGAACCACCAGGACACAAATACAGCTCAATTTTCAAAACAAGTAAGGACGTGTAGAAGATCAACAGGGACAAGGTCAGCTAAGAGTTTTATTCTATCCCAGACATTGATGTGTCTTCCTCCTTGGATGAGATCTTCCTCCTTCCCCTTCCTAAGGGAAGAACTTTGGGATGTTTGGGGAACAGCGAGGGGAGTTAAGCAATTTTTTGTTGTTTCTTGGTGAAGAAGTTTCTGCTGGAACATCCCTTCTGCTTTCAACAGTGGTTGTATAAGGCAAAGAAAATAGAGATACTGTCATCCCACAGTTCCCCTCCCTTTCACTCATTGGACTTCCTGGAGCTGTGTCAGGAAACAGTTTAACGTAATTTATTTAATTTATATCTCATCTCCTGGTTCTCTTTTCCCATTACATAAAAAAAAAAATGTTAAAACTCATTGTGTCTGTAATGCATAGTTTTCAATAGGTAGCAAAGGCAGTCAGTTGAATTTGCTTTATTTGACACATAAAAAAGAACAATGGGTGATGCTGTGCAAGGGCTCCGGGATTGATCTGGGAAAACACAAGAGAGGGGACAAACCCAGAGGGCTTGGTAGGGGAAAAGGAGAGAACTATGTCCACATGGCGGGTGGAAAGGGGATGGTCAGGCCCAGGGGCAGGGATACAGGCTGGGAACTGTGGGGGAGCAGGGCTGCTTCCGTGGCTCCAACTCCTAAATGAACAGACTCACATGTTTCACTTAAATTGGAGAGAACAGCAGTTCTGTTGCCAGTTAACTCGCTACAGACATGATGTCAAAGGAATATTTGTGCTCATGGAAAAGCCACACTGATGGCTGCAGCTGCGTTTTTAAACAGGGCTCTGTTTCATTGTAGTGAGGGCTGGACCGAGCATGGAGGGTGATGTCGGCAGGGAGGCTTCAGTTCAAAGGCAGAGGTGTCTCCCACTCCCTCTCTGACTTGGGCTTGGATTAACCCACGAGAAATGCTGTGGGCTGGGCTCACAGGCCCCTGCCCTGTTGCCCCCCCTATGGGAGTCCTGCACCCCAGAGAGTCAGAGCTCAGCAAAGAACAGCTTGGCTTTGTTTAATTTGCACCCCACTGGCATTAATGAGGGTGTAATTTGCACAGAGCATTTGCTTCACTGGCCTCCGAAGTATCTATGATGCAGAGGCACTTGAAATGCCTAGAAAAGGAATCACAGGTCGCTGGTGTCGCTGAAGGTGGCACAGTCAGCACAAGCAGCAGGTGGGTGAAATCCAAACAGGGAGGGGGGGGGAAAGGCAGCACTGTTTGAATAGAGACATCTCTGATGTGGTTACCACTGCTGTCAGCTCAGAAGAACAGGACTGGTGGGAGAGGAGAGCAGTTGCACTCCCACCTCCATGCAGAGACAGGAAAGGTAGGGCTGGAGCAGGACTGACCAGGCAGATTCAAGGCCCAAATGCTGAGAGATTTCCTGGGAGCCAGGTGAGTCTTTACACCCATGATGGGGTCTCATAGCTCACATCTCACACACGACATATTCTTCTAAGAAGGGAGACTCCGTAGACAACCATTTACAAAGCATACTAGGTGGCTTACGACACTTCAGGAGATGTGAAGTGTTGCTTTTCCATTCGCTCTTCAATTCTGCTGCTGCTGTTCCTTGGTGCCACCTTGCAAGGGCCAGCTGGTTCTGGCTCAGTTGTACTGAAACAGGATTGAAGTAGCAGACCAAGAAGGTCACAAGTACAAAATAGAAGAGACCCTCTCGGTCTTTGCACAGCCAGCTACAGCCCTTTTGAGTCAAGGAGAGTGAGATAGGAGCTGTGTCAGACACACAGTGCTCCTGGGAAAGTTCAAGGAACATCCCTGTGTCATCTTGTTCTATCTCCAAATCTCCTGAGGCACCCACTGCTGCTGCAGCTGTGTCTCCTGGCCAGACCTGGGGGAGTTAAAAAGATCCAGTAGTGTAGAGAGAAGTGTCCCACCTCACCAGCAGCCAATCCTGCACACCAGAGTTGCAGCCATTCAGTTCAAGAGGGAGCAGCAGGCAGTCATTTTACTGCTTTTCATCTGGAGCTGTTTCGGTATTTGTATATATTTTCTCACGTTCTTTATGTCTTTCTCCCAATTTAAAAAAAAAAAAAAAAAAAAAAAAGAGAGAGAGAAAAAGGGGATAGAAGGGAACAGCTCTTGTCCTAAATTTGAAGGTAAGGGAATCAGGATGCAAATTAGCAATAACACATCAAAACAGAAATGATGATAACATCTAGTTAAGGCTGTTAAATTGCTCCTTCAGCTCAGGCAGTAAGAGAGCAGTGTGACAGTTCAGGAGTTTGAAAAGGAGTAAAGAACTGTATTTAGCTTACAACTAAACAGCAGCAGAAATAAGTACTCACGAGATATTTAACTGTACCAGTTGAGATATATGCTAAGGGCTTGAGCTTTGGAAGCAACAGGAAAGGCTGAGGGATGCCCCAGAGGGTACTTTCTGTGGGTGCCCACTCTTGGCCCACAGGTAGAGACAGAGGACAGAACATGATCTTTTACTTTTCAAACTTTTAACAGTAATGGAAAAAACTCAAAAATCTAGCCAGGGAATTTCACCCTGCCATGAGCTCCAATTAAAGTTCCAATCCCTTCATCACTCTGTTGTTCTTCCTCTGCAGTAAGCATTGATCTGGGCTTCAGGTGCCAGCATATGATCACTTTGCCATCCCCAGGTGCTGACTGTTGCCAGTGTAGGGGCTGTCTCATTAATCAACTATTTTTCTAGGTGCTCAGAGATGGCTGAGTTTCTTACTGCACTATTATGAAAGCCACAGATCAAGAAAAATTATTATGCTGAGCTATTTTCCCCTCCTTTAAGACCTATTTTCTCACTTTGTTTCTATCTGTCATTTACTTCAGCTCCTATTGAGTTGCTGGTATGTTGTCTCTTCCCTGTCAGAGATAATCTGCATTCTTATGGAACAGCCTGTGTCTTTCAGTTTTTCATTTATCACATTTATAGCTGCATGGCCAACAGGAGAAAGGTTTCCATGCCCAGTATCTAGAGCAGCAGTTTTCATCTACTTCAACTGTTATGAAACCCTAGCAGTTCTCCAGTAGATGTACAAACTGCTTTAGAAATTAAATAGTGTGCTTTTCCTCCACACCTTTCTTTCAATGCCTGTGAAACAGTCTACAGACAACAGAGATTTTGCAAAACATAGTTGAAAACCACTGCTCTAGAAAGACCTAAATCCCCTTCAGGCTTCAATGTGCAACATGTTCCCTTTCTCTTCTCATTTTCCTCCCTTTTCTTCTCTTCCTCCTTCCTCCACCTGGTTCTATTTCTTTTCCCTCTCCCACTATTTTCCACACCTGCTGATGTCTACCTTTCCTTTTAGCTCCATTATCAAAATGGTGGGAAAACTCTTCAAAAATGCTATTAGTTTGCTGGTGAGTGTCTTCACCCATTGCCATGTCAGGAGTGCTCCTGCTGCTCTGAATACTTATTTTCCATGTTGCAGAGATTAGTAACATATGAAAAGCCTTATGTCTAAAGCAGCCTGGGACCACTGGTCTTGGAAGGGCAATAACTCACAGCATTCAGTCCCCTGTGCAGAAATGGGCCAAGCAAAAGGGTTTATCTTGTGGAAGGGTTTTTTAATAGGGATCATGTTTTCCTGGCCATAATTTGTGGGGTTCCATTAAGCTCAAAAGTGAGACACAGAAGAGGAAATATTTAAAAGGAGAATCTGTTTACTGTTGAAGTTTCCCCTGAAAGACTCACATAGATTAATATTGCACAGCGTCCAGTTCATCTGCCTGGGCAAATGTGGATCTTGAAAGCCTTAGGGCTTTCAAGCTAGGAACTTCACAGTAGGAAAGGCTAATCTAGATGCAATGTTGCCAGACCAAAACATTTGGAAAAATTGTGTCAGTCCCCCAAAACCATGAGGTGAACCTTAAAAAAAAAAATCTCACATCTAAAAACATAATAATTTTCTGATTTTTGTTCCTTTGAATCACAAGTAGGAAGAGAGCACAGACATCTGTCCAACAGGATCCGGTGTGAATGGGAGATGCTCAGCAAATCTACAAGTGAATTACCTCCCATAGAGGAATGATTGGAAAGGGGATTTGGCACCCAACTGCCTATCACTGTATTTGGCTGCTCCCCCCACGTCTCAGCTAACAGTTGTGTGCAGGCTAGGGCTGCACAGACAGATGTATTTGTGTATTCAGGATTATACCAGGTCAAGCCTAGAGCCTCATTAATGCAACTGTGTAATTTCCAAACTGGAGCCAGTCTGCACCCATGCCTTTGGGCATGGCCAGCTCAGCCTCTCCACATCTATGTGCACAGACATGCCCATTGATTTCTACACTCTTTCAGCCTCCCTGCGTGAAATATTGGCAACCCTTCCTTTCCTGCCAGCCATGGGTGTTGGTCCCATGTACTTCACTACTGCCTTCTCTCTCCTTTGTATATTTCCTGTTCATCTCTGCCTTTTTGTCACTAGGTAGAGCTTGGCGTTAGAAGCGACTTTGTTTGCTTCAGGGGAGCTCCCTACGGATCCAGAGATCTACACAAAGGGAATTTTACAGGGCTTCAGCACTTGGCCCATGACTTGTCAAAGACTTACCTGTATGTATGTAACTTTAGGCACTCTGAAGGCACACCTTAGACAGCACTTACTGCTGAATTGCTCACAGAACACAAAGTGCAGTGCATGCTGAATACATTGCATGATTGAAGCCTCAGGCTATAAACACTCTGGGGCAGGACTTTTCTCTTTGCAGTTATTTCTATCACAATGATATCCCACTCAGCCTGTGTGTTACACTAGTCCCCAAAGCTCTTTACCAAAGAAACCAGTACCAGCTGCATTTTGCAACAGAAGAAGCTGAGGGGCAGGAACAGTGTGGGGCACTAATGGATCTTCTCATACATTTGCCGTTAAAGCCCTGACCCTGTGAAGTGCCTTGAAATCTGGAGGTACAAGGTTGTCCTGGTTTGAGCCAGGACAGAACCAATTTTCTTGTTAGTAATTTTACTTTTCAGTTGAGTCTCTTCTAAGTGACTGCACTTGCTGAAATTAACAGCATGTTTTTCAGTCAATGTCTGCTTGTAGGACTAATAACACTTGATGTTTATAGTTATTGCTGGAGAATGGTATGCAGGAAGGCTTATACTTATTCCTGTAGAAACCAAGGTCACAGCATGGTTCTGTTAAACTTCTTACATGCCAGAAACAAAAGAGAGTAAAGAGGTAACACCTGTGGACCCTCCTGTGAGGAGGAGCAGACCAGACAGGTGACCAAAATTGACCAAGCGAGTTATTCCATCTCATAGTCATCCTACTCAGTATAAAGTTGAGGGATCATGAGGGTGAAGCTCTCTTCATCCATGTCTGGTGTTTTGGGAGGACACCTGGGAGTCCTTCGGTCTGCCTTGGATCCTGATCCATGCATTCCTGAATCCAGTTCCTACCTGCTGCTGACTTCAGGAGACCAGCTGGGGACTTTCCCAGGACCTGCCCTGAAGCCTCAGTGATGATATGAATGTTACTGAGGGAGAAGAACGATACTCTTTTTGTCTATATTTGTACATATTTTATTATTTTCTTTTTCATTCTTACTGTTTCCTTGAAGCTGTGTAGTTTACTTTCCAGCCCGTAAGTCTCCCTCCCTTATTCTCTTCCCTTTTCCTTTCTGGGAAAAGAGAGGGTTTAATAGAGAGCATCTGTCATTCCTTTAATAGCCAGCCCAGCATTAAACCTTGACAAAAGTACACTAAAATGTTGTCATACTTCCAGTCTCCCTTGTTAATGTGATAGACACACTACAGAAAAACACGGTCTTTCAGGACACAAAATGTTGTTTTATTCCATGAGTGATCCAGTTTGAGAAGCAGGGCAGTGATCTGGGATGCTGGGCCTTTGATTTTGCCAGCTACAAGCATTGTGTCACTGCGAAATGGCCTCTTTCACTGCCAAAGCTTGTGAATGCCTGTGGTAATTAAAAATCAAAAAACACTGAAATTATTACACTAGATTTTACAATCTGTCCAGGAGACGAATGTTTCTTATCTGGTTTGAGTTTGTTGTTTTTTTTTTCTTGGTGTGGGTTTTCTTTTTTAGCTGAACAGCCTTACAGCTGCATTGAGAAAAAAGGTGGTTGAATTTTCTTCTATGAACTGCAATACAAATTGATAACCTTTTTTCTCCCTGTGCCCCCAGAAATGAATTACATTAAAAACAAATAAAAATGCAGGAGGCAGAAGTCTTCCCTGGGCATATAGGAGTAGAGCCTGCCTTTTCCTTTGGAAGTCTGGTATTATCTGAACATACAAATCAGAATGAATATGGACTTTATAAAAAGGTACATCTAGTCTATGAATAAATTTAGTATAAAATTCACTGTTCTTCTTGGACTTTAAAAATTAGTAAAAATTCACCTGCTGACTCTAAACAAATCGTTATTATCGATTTCTAAAGTGGAGACCACGCTCTCTTGGTGAAATGCCTGGTGAAAAAACAACTCCCCTGTCCTGCTGCTTGCAGTCATAGCATTTCTACCATACTGAAAATCTTTTTAGGATGAAATATGGGTGAGAGTGAAACTTCAGGTCTGATTTCATGCAACTTCAAGAAAAATGTTCGCTGCATTATTATGAAGTTGCTATTGCCAAATTCAAGTAACCTAAAGTCTCAGAAAGCCCCAAAATCATAGATTGGATTAAAAATGCCCTGAGATTTTTAAAGAGAAAAATAAGTTGATATTTTTATTCCTTTATTTTACTGTCTGGCTCTTGAGCTCTTTAGGTTTCTTCTTCAGGGTTTATCTCAGCATACGTGCCAGGTTTTTGTGTTACAGTTGGGATTCACACGTAGCATGACAGTACAAGGAGCCAGGGTTTGATGAAAAACAACAGGCTTCCCCAAAAACTGTCACATTTCTGTCACTGATGAGCTTTTCTAGGAGGTTGAGGGAAGTGATCTCTCAGCACTGTACTCAGCACTGGTGAGGCCACACCTAGAGTGCTGTGTTCAGTTCTGTCTGAGCTGCCCAGTACAAGAGAGACATGGGACTACTGCAGAGAGTCCAATGCAGGGCCACAAAGACAATTAAGAGAAAGGAGCATCTCCCAGGTTGCCCAGGGAGCTTGTGAAGTTTGCATTCTTGTAGATACTCAAATACATCAGGAGATTGTTCTGCAAAGCCTGCAGGTGGCAGGGCAGTGGACCAGATGACGTCCAGATGTACCTTCTAATCTGAACCAGTTTGTGATTCAGTGATTTCCCTCTATTTTTCAAGACGTGTTCAGTGGTATCTGTGCAGCACACAGGGCCTCCTTCCTCAGGCATCTTTTGTTCAGACAAGACTCATGCTCATAGAGGATAGAACTGTATAATTGTCCTTTGGTGAGTCATAGAGAATGCACTGATATAGTTAAAAACTTTAATTCCTGTGGGTACACGGTGGATGTTTGTACAAACATGATGTTTGTACACGGTGGTCCTCAAGCTGCAACAAGAACAATATTTTTCTTCATAGTTTTTTAAATTCTCATTTCTCTTCCCTTTTTGTGTAGAATTAAAAAGATGTGATGCACACTGATTCTTCTAAGTCATTCTCAGCCAGTCCCAATTTTGTAATCAAGACAGCAAGTTTCAAGCAGATTTGAAGCAACTAGAATTAACTAGACGAGGGGCAAATAACTTCAAAGTTGAAATACTGCAGTATTAAAAAAATAATATATAATTACTGATAGTGGAAAAACAATGTAACACCACCTAAACAGTCATGCAGTACATGATCTATTAGTTACAGCCTCAAGCTCAATCAAACAGCTCTCAGAGAGAGTCTGACTTAAAAACCAAAATATTTTCCAGCTCTGAGTTGATGTCCTTGATGACATATTTAGTCTCATGGTCACATATCATAAGAAAAGAACAAAATAATAAGGGGACTGGTGTGCTCTCAGGCTAAGAGAATAACTAAGATTTACTCAAGATTTATGCTAGTGATGGGAAGTTGAATCTCGCTATCTGAGCTGAGATTCACTATATTACCTGTGTCCTGGAAAATGAGACTAATGAGAAAAATTCTATAATCCATGTGTTTCCAGTGTCAATGATCTTATAGAAAGGTCTTCGCTTTCCTATGGACATACCACTCCTTGCTGTCAGCAGACTGCAGTAGGATCACTTTTGTGTGCTGTGTCTACCTTTTACAACAGAGTAATTCTACCAGAGTCAACAAAGTTACCCAGGAGAATCCACAGACTGAGGTATGTGAAAACAGGACCTGCCTGTAACCTCTGAATAACAGACCTGTCTGTAATCTCTATCCTACAGACTTTTCCAAGAATTATGAGGACAAGTGTAACAATTACAGCACATTGAGAAGAACTGGCAAGGGAAGAATAATTTTAAAGAGGACACCTGAAGATGGGTTTAGAAATTAATGCTGAAACACAGACTGACTGTGCACAAACAGTGGAGTCCACATATGCTTCACTGGCCACAGGGGATATAGCTCAGAGGGCTTATTGGCCTTTGGAAAGGTTACAAGAAAACAGGTCCTGCCCTCCCTTTTCCTGCTTTTCCCTTCTTCCCCTACTCCAGCTTCCAACTCTGACTGAAACTATCCTACTAATGGCAGAAAACTCATTGAGAAAAAAAGAAAGTAACTACTCTTCTGTCAGTTCAGTGAGCTGAATTGGCTTGCTGATGGCTTGGAGGAGTGCTAGAAAGACTACAAGGGAAACAAACGGACTGGGATGACCAGGACCATCCCTTTGCAGAAGCTGTAGGGTGAGCAAAGCCATTTTTGCCTACTACATCTTTGTTACAAATCACTTACTTGCAACCCTGGCTGCACTGATATCAAAGCACCACCAGTGCATGTTTCTAAGGCACACATCAGCAACTTGGGGATTGCTCATTACATACCCACAGACAGACTCATCCTTTCACCCCCACCACTGTGCTTACTGGAAAATATTTACTTCAAGTGCCACACTCAGTGAGCAACAGGCCTATTATTGTAGCTAACTGGAAATTCACTGCTCAGTTTACTTTTTCCTTCCTGCAAAATAACTGCCTATTCATCAAAAATAAAATAATTCTTGAGACAGTTTAATTGCAGTGAAGTTGCTATGAAACCACTAATAGGCTTGAAAACCTGTCTGAAAACTTCGCATTTCGGACAGTTTGCTCTCCTGGAAGGCTGATGAGGGTTGGAGAGCCCAGACCCTGTTGGATACTAAGTTTCCAAGCTTCCAAGTCTGCAGATCCCCAGCTCCTGCCTGTTACAAGGCGTTCATTGCTCCTGAGCTTGAGGCATGCTGGGTTGCAGCTCAGCAGTGAAGCTGACAGGGAACTGGGAACCTGGAAGGCCTGAAACTAGCAGTTTCTAAATTCTGAGGCTCCTTATTCAGCAGATGTTATGAATTATGTTTTCTAGCCTCTCCCCAGCAGAAGTCAGATTCCAGCGCAAGTGGGATTGTTCTGGTTCCTGGTCCACTTACTCACCTCACAAATTTGAAGACCTGAGACTTTCTATGTTTAAAATGAAAACAGCATCCAAACCAGCATCTGAACCCTGTTATACAATTTCTATGTAGAGCTACTAGTATCCTATGTAACTAAACAATATAAAAATATTATCTTCCAGACCCCCTCTTGGATAGAAGACTCCAATATTTCAGTGGCTGTTTTTAGGAGTATTGCAGTCCCACATTAATAATAACAATAATAATAATCTGTTTAAAGAAGACATAGAATTCCTTTCAGAACCCACAGCTATGTTCCCAGTAACTGATTGTGTGCCCTGCAATGATATTATTTTGCATTTATTTTTGTCATGGCAGAATATGATTTATTGCAGTTGCATGACTAAGGAAAAAAGCCACAGGCTTTCCAGTTACTTATGGGCTTATTTTATTTTATCTTAATTTCTTTTTCTTCAATGTCACCATGCTATTAGCACAAATACAGTGTTATTGCAGTTTAAGCAACACTCCCCTCCACAAGTTCAGTTAACAGTAGCGGATGGCTCAGATGTGTCTGCAGAGTATCTTATCCGTATTCCTGAAAAACTACCTTTACATGAAAATCAAGAGGTTCAGAGCTAAACATGTGCATCCTGAGCACTGCCCAGAGGGTTGCCTTGCTTGAAAGATGTCATAGTATCA
This sequence comes from Hemiprocne comata, assembly GCA_020745705.1. Taxonomy (NCBI): domain Eukaryota; kingdom Metazoa; phylum Chordata; class Aves; order Apodiformes; family Apodidae; genus Hemiprocne; species Hemiprocne comata. The sequence continues at coordinate 57,972,055 of CM036586.1, forward strand.
TCTGTATTGTGCAGAAAGATGTTTGTTCTGTAATGAAATCTCCATTTTAAATCCTTTAACGTATCCAGAGGAAATGTCTACACCTAGAGAAGTGTACTCAGATCAAAATACAATCCCAACACGGACCTAGTAAAACAGCTGAAACAAGACTTTGTTATTCCTGTTCCATCTCAAGGCACTAGCTCCTAATACATCTAGATCCATGGATAACTCGAGAATTCCACTCTAGCTGGTATCACTGCATGCATGAGGTTGTTACCTTCAGAAACACTGCCATGAGAAGCAATAGTAGTGACAACCCAAGTTATGTCTCTGACAGCAAATGCTTCAATATAACAAAGACTGAGACATAATGAAGCATTTGAGAAGACTGAATTTGAACATAGGACTGACAGTAAAAGTTTATAATGGAAGTAAATTGCAAATCAGATTCAACACATCAGAAATGTTAGTACAGTAAGAACAGAGAAGCTTCAAAAAGTCTTTTTTCTGGATCTGAGAACAATTTTACCTTTGCTGTCACTTTCTCTTGTAAAGAAAATTTCTCCTCCCTTCAGGATTTGCATCATGGGCAAGAGTAACAAATTTTTCATCCTGGTGTCTTAATTCTTCTTCTTTTCATCTCTGTCTAAGCTTTGGTTTTCACTGGCACATCAATTTTATCATTCAAGAAGAAGTTGGCCACATATGATCATGCAGATACTTGTTGCCCTCTGCTAAGACAGAGATTTCACCATTCTGCTCCATTGTGTAATATATGTTAAGCATCCTGGGTCCGTTACACTAGAGGTAATACCAGAAGACAGTTGATTCAATTGCCTCTGAGAGTTTGCTAGAAAAGGTGGAGATCAATCTGAGGGGCTGACAGCAGCCTCTGTAGCTAAGAGCTTGACATAGGAGGTGGCTGAAGTCCAGCTGCAATGTAATGAAAGTATGAATGACTGAGACTGGATGACTGACCAGGAGGACCAGATAGATTCTTCTAACCAGGCAGAGATTATTGAAAGCAAATCACAAATGTCAGTATAGGGAACTTTATTACCACAAGAGGTACCTAAAAATATACCTAAGGTGTCAGCTGAACTGGTCAATCACAGGTGTGCACATTCAACTCCAGTGACACCTGTTACTGTAATTTGCTACAAACTCAGCAAAATTACCTCAGCCAGCGTGCAGAGAACAGTTCAAAAATGTAGTTAGCACTTTAACTGGGGAATGGGTGGTAGTGTAGTCATAAGTGTTAATAGTTGAAGAAATGCCAGCAACCTGATGGCACCTGAATCACATGGCTGCATGTGAATTTGGGAAGCAACAAAGACAGTTGACATCTCACACTGACCACTGAGTATAGATCTAGCAATGGAGAGAAGTACCACCCTGGCAAAATCCAGTGATACTATTTATGTCCATCATAAAGGCCAGTAACCACTGAGTGAAGATGAGGAATGAGGACCACTGGTGACAAAGAAATGAGGCTGGATTGTTTTCTGCAGTAATTTTTATACTTTTGAAGAAAAATTAGGATTTACAGAAAAATATCTGTTTGCTGAATTGAAAGTTTCTCTCTATAAGGTTTCCTGAGCCCAGAAAAGGATTTTAGGTCACAGCCAGGGATGGAGAGAGAGCCATAGCCAGTAGTTGTGTCCTGATGCATATGAGAAAATACAATGTTCATCTTTGATACCTTATGATCTTTTATGATCAAGTTTCCAACACACTTTTCTTAATTATTTTTTAATATCTACACAAAATGGAACACAGAAAATAAACAGGAACTGATTTCACATTGCCATTAGTTGGGTATTTTCCTGGGTTAGTCAGGTTTCACATCTGTATTCTGAATTGGGTAGAAGAAGAGGACTTGACTATTGGTACTCTGGATTTTGGTGTTTTGGGGAAACTCTAGATCTCAGAGTATTTTCTAAGGGGCAGCCAAAACAATCAAGGACTAATTTGAGCACCACTGGTTTCTCCTGGACAAAACTGGAACTGCATAAATAACATTTACAAACATGGTGGTGTTGATTGCAAATTAACTTTCTCCTGAGCACTTTCATCTGTACACATCCCAAAGGTGAGCTATGAAGGCTCTGAGAAACATGGCATTAATGACAAGTTTTAATTCCTTAGTGGAAAACTTGCTTCATAATCCCTGTAAATGTTAGCTAATGACTATGTAGAACAGCTATAATACTATTCTTATTTTAAGAGAGGACATGATACTTCTTTGTTGTCTCCTCTCACATAAGCTGCACTGCTGTGATGTAGGCTCATGTTACCATTCACATCCAAATGTTGGAGCAGATACAGCTTAAGTACAGTGGTCAGGTCCTTAAGCTAAATCTGCTTAGCTTGACCTAAATCCTCAGCCATGAATCATTTGCTCAGATACAGAAGTCTGCAGAGTACAAACTGAGAAGGTTTCCACTGCTTGGCTTGTTAAGCAATGAATGAGAATAACTATGTCTCTCTCTCCAGGCAGGCAAAAATGAGGTTCCTGTTGTTACTAAGGATTGGAGATATTTGGTCACATAAGGGTACTGTAAAGTGTCTGTTCCAGCTCCTCATTGTGGTCCTCTGAGGACTGTCTAATCTGTTACACCAACACTGCTCCTTCCCTCTGTGGAGACTTGCTCACAGGCAGATGATTTATTTTCTCACCTTCTCTTCAGCAGCTAGAGTTCATCATCCCTGCCACTTCATCCTCATTAGTATTACCTTTCATTAACCTTGGAAATATAAATTTGATAAGGCTTCAGGAGGATGTTATGTCACAGATATGATAAAAACTTGGACAAAGCTTATCAGCTATTAAAAATACTGTCTTCCTCATGCTGCTTGCTATGCTCAGTGCATAAAATTCACCCAGAGCCTGGCCCTCAGGCTGGGAGAGAAGATATTTTCGACTGACACCAGAGTCAACCTGTTTTGTCTCATAGCTGTCAAGAATCCTTTATTATTTCTCTTCCCTTTGATACCTCTGGGCTATGTCTTCATAAACTATAGGAGTAAAATGTGTCTCAATCCCTGGAAAAGGTTTAAAGGGGAGATTCATGAAGTGTTGCTGGTGGTTTGTCTTCATTTATCACACAAAGGAAAGTCGACTCCGTAGCGTGTTATTGCAGTGTGGGTCGTATCTGAGCAGAGGTATGTGAGCCATGCACAGCTCTTCTTGTAAGCATCCATCTGCTCTCCAGATTCAGGAAGAACAGGGATGTTGCTGGATCTGCCTCGCTTTCTCTCCTGAAAACCAAGGATGCCAGGTGAGCATGTAGCTCTCCTCTCTTTGGTTCATCTGACAGGAGGAGCTGTCATGGGTCTCTTGTTCTCTCTGATTCTGTTCATGGCCCTTTTGGCTTTTCAGCACTGAATCTGGTTCTCCTGAAGTTTAAGCCTTCACTTTTTTTGGCAAAGCAAACATTATGCTTAGCATCTTGTTAGAATAGTGAAGAGGGTAAACAGTGGGAGGTAAGTTATGCAGAGTGGGTCCTTGTGCCAGTCTGAGGAAACCAAGGAAAACCTCAAGTGTGTTGCCTCTCAGACTAATAAATCTTCAAGCCTTTTTTGTTAATGTCTTTAAATGTGTATAATGAAATAACTTTTACCTTACTTAAAGAGGCTGTCCTTTGAAAATCTGCACCTCTGTGTATATTGCAAGATAAAGGTAGCTTATAATTCATAAAATCTTTGTATCCTGTAAATACTAATCCTGTGTGATATAATGAGGTCCTGACTGGTTATTTGCATTAAGTCCACTTCTGCCTTTTGGTACCTCTGCATAGCAGTTTACATGAATGGTAATGTAAGCCCTTCACATCCATTCAAATCCTTAATATAGCCCTAGGTAGTATAACATAATTTCATGGTAAATTATTTCTGTCTTTTAAGGCACAGAGCAAATTGCAAGTAAATTATTAATAACAATACTTAGATCTTATCTTCAAAGCACTTTACTAACATTAATTAATTTCTGCACTCCTCTGAGGTAGGTAGCTGCATTATTACTTCCATTCTTTACAAAAGGGGAAATGAAGACAAAGGCAGAATGTGATCGGCCTTCAGCTGCTGCTGGCTGTGGGATGCAGACTACCAGGAGGAGGCAGACGAGCACCCAGGTCCCGCTAAAATGCTTTGCCTCCAGCTATTTGCTGTCTTCTCCTGCTGCAGGCCACTGCTTCTGCAGCCGACTGAATGACAGGGTGCAGTGTAAGACCCTGCTCCAGCCCCTTCTTTTTCAAGTCTGGCACCTCGAGTGGCACTTGCCAGTAAAGTGTGTTGGGGAAAGGAATAAGGAGGTTAAGCTACGCTTGTTGAACCTTAATCTGAGGATGTTTATCTCTAGCAGCATTACACCATTACAGCCAGATTTATTGGAAGTTACTTACCTGCAGGCTCAATTTCAAATATGGAACTAGAATTCCAGCCAAAAGAGGAAAAAACTGGACTACAAAAAAGAATGGATGTTTTTAACCTTCCAATATTTCTTACCTGACTTTCAAAAATAATTCTGAATTGTATATAGGTTATAATTTTTAAAAATATATTATTAACATCATATATCATTTGTTCTTACTGCTGCTGGTCAAAATATGTCAAAATATGACAGCAACTTGTCACTGAAATATCCTCGTATTTGTCTCTTTTCAGCTATTAAGGGCAATTACACCAAGGTAATTAGAGTATCTTACTTCTTTTTGTAAATACGATCGACTCCTGGTTTCATTGATGTTCAACAGATTGCTTTCTTGTGCTAAAATTAAAATGTGAACATTTCAACAGTGATGTCATGAAAGAATGTGTACACAAAACAGAAATATGAAAAATGCATAGATGAGTAGTACAGACACAGGTTTCAAGTTTCAAACTGAAATATTGAAATGGGATCCTTAATCCCTTTTTGTTTTAAAAGTGTTTTCTACTGTGGAAATTTTACAGAACTGGATATGATTTTGCAGAAACTAAAAATGAGCTTAACACAAAGACTTTTTTTTCTAATGAAAACTTTCTGGGAAATATTATCTAATCAGACAGACTACGTAGAGCTGCCAGGATTCTGCTCACACCTCTATGGCAAGCTTTGTTCTCCTTTGAAATTACATGGCCCTGTGTCACCTCCTTCTGTGATGAAGTCTTTATTAAACAGCCTCAGGAAAGGAAATCTACACAGCAGTACCCTCAGAGAATTACAATGTTCCCACAACTCAGAGATAACCTACTGGTGGGGCTGGGTTTATCCGCCCAAAATTCATCTATCAGCAGGTACAGAAGCAGAGCTGCTGCTTTTTGCATCAGGAGTGTGGCTGCACCCATTGCCCTCTATGGCCCAGTCTGCTTACATCCAAACTATGGGCTGGAGATGCCTAGCTCTATCCTTTGGCAATGAAGCCTTGGATAATTTTGGTGGCCCAGTTAAATGCCTAACGTTGGGGCAGCTTTGCTGTAGCAGCTGTGCCACTGAAGCCGTTCAACTCTTGGCTGTGTCCATGGTAGGAATCCAGAAAGTCTTTCCTGAACTAACTATGGATGTGGCCCACCTGTTGTAAAGTACTCATTAAAGTGTTTCAGAGAGTCTAATTGCTGATGGATATCTACTAATTAGTTATGTTTCTGAGGGTCAGCAAACTCATCCAAAATAAATGGAGAGGAATTGACTGGAACACAAATAATTAAGGGTCTAGGGAGTAGCTTTTTTTCTGGTATTATTGCTTTGTAGAGTATGATCTGTGAGTTGTTCCAGCTCTTAATAGGTAAAGCACTGAACACGTGCCTAAATCTATTGCTCTCCAGGTCAGGCTTCTGTCCATGTTCAAAAAGTGAAGGGCTGTCTGTTTGGAAGGAGGCACAACAAGCAAAGCCAGCCTGGTAACAGGAAGACATCCCTCACCTTCAGTGTCCCTGGTCTAGACAGTATCCCAGGACTGGAGACTGATCACTTTCAGCAGAAGAAATCCATGGATTTGGAACCAGGCTAAGCCACCCTCTGTCCCATCTATCTGTACCCAAAAAATTACCTAGTAGCAAACCAGACAAAGCTGTGCCTGATCCCTTAGCAGCTCTTCCAGTCCATGTTTCACTGGAGTCTATACCGTGAGCAATGAAAAGAATACAGCCCTACCGTTACACCAAGTATTTTATTTTCTTTTATTTTCTGAGGTTTTTTTCTTTTTCTTTTTTTTTCCTTTTTCAGTTTTTATGCACTGGGAGACCTTCCCATACTTTTTATTCCCTCATTTTAAGGGGAAATCATGTGACTGTGTTCTTGCTTATACACTTAGTGCCTATAACCACCGCTGGGGAAGAGTCAAGAAGAAAAAAAAATGAACAACAAACCCACAAAGTTTTAGTTTCCTCACAGTCTCAAGCACACTTTAAAGAGTATTTTTATATGACAGGATTTAGGACTGTTTAAAGCCATTAGCTACAGACATTCAAACAAGGGCAATGAAATTTCAGTTTCCCCGTGTGCCTTGCTCAGGCCTCTGTTGCAGCAGTGGGAGGGCAGCCGCCTACACAAGGCGCTTTATGTCCATGTCTAGATAGTCAGTTCAGGCACCAAATGAACATAGTTTGGCATCACCATCTTTTGCCAGCTCTAAAGTTTAGTTTCATTACATAATTTTTGCTCATGTCTACAGCCAATCACCCCCTCCCCTTTCCAACAGTTTTTAAGATAAGGAATACATTGTGTTTACTTGGTGATTGCACCAATGGGATGATTAAATGCAATATTGAAGCTAGAGTGTTTAGCTCTTGGCTTCTCATAATAACACCAGCTGAAATGAAAATCAGGCTCGATAACGTGTAGTCCTGAATTTATTTTTGTTTGTCCAATAGCTTTAAGACTGTGTACAAAATCCATAGCCAATAATATTTACTTACTTCTCTGTGGGTGCTGAGCCTCTGAGGAGTGTGACAGATCCCAGCCAGACAACCCAAAAGCCCAACTAGCTGTCCACCTACATACTCTAAGACTTTTACAGCAAGGAATAAAGACTTGCATCCGTCCATCTATATTGCAACTGAGGCTATGTAAAAAGCTCTGTGAATCTCTGTAGCTATCCCTCAGAGTCACTTCAAATTTAGTAGTACCCGAGGTATTAAAAGCCAGATTGGTACTTTGAGTCTCAAACAAGCCAGCAAAAGATACATTGCCACAATGTGGATCCGTGTAATCTCCATTTGATACCCAGCATGTGGGCAGCTCTTGCATGGCATTGCAAAGAGAAATAGCAGTCACCTGAGAGGCAGAGAGAGAAGTAGAGGCACATGGTACAAGGAAAGGAAGACATCATCCCAAGCCATGTTTCAGCCTTATGTTTATGTTTTGGGAGTCCATGTGCATATGGGAGTAAGTCTGCCTGGAGAAGGCTTTATTCTTGACCAGCTCCTTCTGTGTAACAGCTGCCAAAGAGAGCTGTGCATTGTCAGCTATCCCACTGACCACTGCAAGCTGTGGTCAGAACTCCAATTTGTCTCCCATTCCCAATCTCAATCTAGGCTTGTCTCCATTTAGTGGACAGGGTGAACCAAAACCAATTGTCTCTGTTACTTTCCCCAGAGGAAGATAAAAGGGGAATAAAGAGCAGAGGCTTCAAGGTTGCAAGCTAAAACTAGAACAGGTTTACTTGAACAGGGAAGGGATAATATGAAAATGATACAAATATATACAGAACCTGATTTCAGTGGTCACTAATGTAAGTGTCTGGAAGTCCCTTGTGGCAGACCCGACTTGGGAAAAGGGGCCAGGGCTCTTCCCAGCAAGTGATGGAACTGGATCCTGCAGAGCATGTGGTGAGGTGAGGACAAAGAACATGAGCCTCTCTCCAAGAACGTCCATCAGACAAGTGAAGGGAGGATGGAAGGAGGAAAGAGCAGACTTTCTTGACCTCCTGGCTTTGATAGGGTATGGCAGAAAATGAGAGGGAATATTGACCCCTCTCTGTTCTGGATCCCTCAGGGCCCTAAACAATGCCCTGTCTCTAGGTCCTTTTATTAATACCATAAAATTAGTCTGTGCCCCCTCAAAACATAACAAGGCTTAAGTGTCCTGTCTATTGCACAGGCAGCCTAAATCTCTCAGGTCATTCCTGCCTCAGTAAATGACCATGTGCATGGGGAAGGAGAAGGAAGAGAAGGCAGCAAGGCCAGGCCTCCACCACACTCGGGCATGATGCTCTGAACCACTTCCCAGCAGCTGAGATCAGCTTAGACAAAACAGCAGGGTATGTGGAGCCAAAGCACAGAGCTCAAGCCTAGGATGAAAATACAGTGTAAATGTAACTATTCAGAGATGCAGGGCATCTGGTTTGCTTGGGAAATGCCAATGGCACTGCACTGCACAGTGCACAAAATCTCGGAGTGCCAGTGTTGGAAATACTCCAGAGGCATTATCTGTGCTCATGCTGAAAAAGCAGGGAAAATTAGGTCAAGTGGAGCTCCTGCTGGCATGAGTGAAACACTTCTGGTGTCAAAGCCAGTAAAAGCACTCCTAAACTACACTATGTTGTGTTACTTGTTGGTTTCAATGTTTTGTCACCTTCTCAAAGATACAGGCCCATGCTAACAGCCCATCAAACCTCAACAGAGCAGGACAGTGAAAAATGTGACCTCCTGAAGCCACTGTAGAAACAGTCCTTTTCTAGTGATCTTATAGACTACAGAACTTTATAACTGGGCATTATAAAATATTCCTTCAAATGATCAGGACAAAGGGCAGTCACTCAGTGTCTATCAATTTAGCTACAGTAAAAGAAGTGTTTGAATATACATGCCCAGGCACCACTAGTCCTTTGCACACAGCCCAGATCCAATGTTTTTATCAGGAGTACTCAATACAGGCTAAAAAAGAAAGGTAGATTATTCACACTAGTCCCACTTTAATGCAGAAAAATGAGACAAAGGTTGATGACATGACTTGGGCCAGGTCACCCTGCAGGCCAGTGACAGAGCCGAAAGCAATGCTGTGATCTCCTCAGTCTCAGCTAGATCTGTCAAACCACAGAATCACAATGCAGAAGGCAAAGTATTCATCTTGTTTAAACTAGGAAGACAGGCTTGAGCCAAATGACCAAACTGTCTGTCTTGTTAGAAAATAAGAGTTATGTCAAAGCCTAGAAAAGAACCACCGTATAATGAAATATAATTACCTTTTCCAGAAGGCTTGTCTTTCCCAGAGTCTCTGTTTCTCTCCACTCCTTCACGTGCCTGATCAAGACTACAGCCTTCTCTCCCGCTTACCTCCTTTGCATTTCCATTTGTATAATTATTCCTCTCAACTGTCTTATGTAAGAACTTATTTTTTAGGGCAGGCAAGGTCCTATTTTCAATCACGTCTGGGTCCTTTCACCATCTTAAAACCATTCTGATCAGAGAGAGATTAAAAAAGCCACCTTCCTTTGGTTTAGTTGCTCTCCTCTTCCAGCTTGGCAGGGTGCATTGAGCTACGTGATGAACATTTACAACTGACATTAGAAAAGAAATGCAGACTGTAATAGAGTCTTGCTTTTTGTCTTTCACTCACTTAAGACTGCAGCAAATATAATTCTGGCTGCAGGAAGCAGAAACCAGAGTACTTTGGTGGACTGGGTCCCCAGCCCACCTTTGCTTGGTCTCTAGCTAAGGTCACCACCTCTGGTGGTACCGAAATTCGCACCTTTGTTTCCAAAGGTATATGGTGGTGGGAGAAACCCTGTAAGTGATGAGTGCAGTGAAGGAAGATGTCCAGCCCCCATGTCCAGTACATACTAACAATTCTTCTGTTCAGTTCATCCACTTCTAATGCCACTTGCTCTTGAATGACATTTTTAAAGTTTCTGAATTGCTCTCAATTCCTGGGTTTTGGTTCATGGCAGCTTCCAATGTAAAAGGGAATTAATAACGACACACCTGTGACATTTACAGCTGTTATCAACTCCTGTGTTGTAAACACCAGAGAGGACAAGCAATGACAGGAGGGAATGGTGGCAGGGGATGGCAGTGCTTTCTGAATAGCAGCTGGCAAAGCATCAATTATATTTTTCCCAATGCTCAGCAACCATCATCACCTCCTTCTTCAGCTCCTGTGTGTGAAGGGTCAGGAAATGAACGGAGGTAGGGGAGTACAGCCAGGGCAAACTGCAAAAGCTGTTTCCATAGCTCCACAATAGATTTAGGTCTGTGATTATACTGACTATGTCTAGCAGTTTATAAAGCTGGAAAAAGGAATTGAGTCATCTCCAAGCATGTCCCTCAGCTCTGGGAAAGAAGCTTCATTCAAGGTGGTTTTGTTTGTTTTCTTTTCTTATTGCTGTGGGATTAGGAGCCTCAGTATTTGCAAAGGAAGAGTGAGAAGCATAGTCAAACAATAACAACATGATTCGATCTGATTTGGGTAAAATCAGGTGATGATAATAGTGCAGGGAAAGATGTGGGATGTTGCAAAAGTATTGGAGACAAGAAATCAGGGAAATAATAATTCCACCTGAAGCTTAGAAGGGACAGTGGGCTGTGGGTGCAATCAGCATGCTGGGGAGGAGGGCACTTAAAGGTGCTAGTGTACCAAAAGCTACTCAGTGGGGAAGTGGGAAAGGGCCCTGTAGTGACACTAGGTCGGGTGCTGTTAATAGATGACCTGTGCCAGTCCCCAGGTTATCTAGGCATCCTGCACCTCAGAAGACAGTCTAGCATTTGTTAACTATTTCAAAAACTATCTCCCAGTGGTGTGTACTACATTAATTTTAGAGACCGTGTTCTTCACTCAATATTAGAATTGGAAAGTCTGTCCTGACCATGAAAGAACTATGAAACAGTGATAGCGGGGGGACAAAAAAATCTCCCAAAGAACTTAAAAGAAGGAAATATCTGAGAAGAGTCAGAAGATCACACATTAAAATTCAAGGTCTCTTTATTTTTAGTGTGCTCTAGCAAAAACTGGGAAGAAATTGCACCTGGACTGAAGACCAGGGACATTAAATTTATTCATTATTTAAATTATCAGGAAATTATTAGGAAAACTATAGAAACCCTATCATTTGGAACTACTTGAATAAAGTATTAGTTAATTAACCAAGAACAATCTGACATTAAGATGTACTGGGTACTTATTTAGCCTCTCAAATCTGTCTGAACAAATGTTTGAACAGAAACTTCAGCAGGGGCTGGGAGAGCAAAGCCCCTCCCACTGTAAGAGAACATCAGGTTCATGATCACCTGAGGCACCAGAATATATGTAAGTCTATGGGACTCAATGAGATGCATCCCAGAGTCTTGAGGGAATTGGGTGATGTAGTTGTCAAGTCACTGTCCATGATCTTTGAAAAGTCACAGCAGGCAGGTGAAGTCCCTGATGAATAGAAAAAGGGAAACATTGCACTCATTTTTAAAAAGGGTAGAAAAGAGGACCTTGGAAACTACCAACCTGTCAGCCTCAGTTCTGAGCCTAGGAAGATCATGGAACAGATCCTCCTAGAAATTATACTAAGGCACATGGAGGTCAGGAAGGTGATTTGAGATAGCCAGCATGGCTTCACCAAGGGCAAGTCCTGAATGACCAACCTAGTGGCCTTCTGTGATGGAGTGACTATATCAGTTAACAAGGTAAGAGCTACAGATGTCGTCTGGATTTCAGTAAGGCTTTTGACACAGTCCCTCTCAACCTTCTTTCTAAATTGGAGAGAAATGGATTTGATGGGTAGACTGTTCAGTGGATGAGGAAGTGTTTGCCTCCAGAGGGTAGTGGTCAATGGCTCAGTGTCTAGATGGAGATTGGTGACAGGCAGTGTCCCTCAGGAGTCCGCACTGGGACATTCATCTTCATGAATGACACAGATAGTGGGATCAAGTGCACTCTCAGCAAGTTTGGAGCTGACACAAAGCTGAGTGGTGCAGTTGACATGCCTGAGGGACAGGATGCCATCCAGAGAAATGTGGACAAGCTTGAAAGTTAGGCCCATATGAACTTCATGAAGTTCAACAAAGCCACATGCAAGGTCCTGTACATGGGTAGGGGTAATCCCCAGTGTCAGTACAGACAGGGGCATGAAAGGATCGAGAGCAGCCCTGTGAAGAAGGACCTGGGGGTAATGGTGGATCAAAAGCTGGACATAAGATGGTGATGTGCACTCGCAGCAGAGAAAGCCAGTGGTATCCTGGCCTGAATCAAAAGAAGCATGGCCAGCAAACAGAGGGAGATGATTTTCCCCCCACTCCTCTCGTGAGACCTCAGCTTTGCTTTCCTGGTACATCTGTAAGGGTAAACTGCTTGGTAATTCTTCATCATGAAAGTACCAGCCGAGTCCTGAAAACAAACCCTTTTTAATTGTAGGCAGAGGTATACTTTTGGAGACAAGGCAGTAAGCTATGTTTTCCATAAAAAAACAGAAAGGAGCCCATGACATCCAATACTGTCCTGACTAAAACAAAATCAGTGCCCAGTCTTCCAACTTTTCTGGCACTTCACCTTGACAGAGCTCATGCCACCCAAAGCAGCCTTCCCACAAGTGCCAGAGCTCTGGGGAAGATCTACAGACTGGACTTGCTCTAATTGGGGTTATTCTGGCATCTATGCTCAACTCTCTCTCACTTCTTCCCTTTGCCTTGTCAGAGCTTTTATCCCCTCTTTGTTTAATCAGGTATAGTTACCACTTTGCTCCAAAGAACTCCGACATATTTCCTTTCAGATGTTGCTTCAGTGAACAACAAATCTAACTCCAGTCACCCGTAACACTCTTAACTGATTTAAGCTCTCTCTTCCCTAAATTCAGGGGCTACTCAAGGAAAAACTCTTTCCCATATCCCTCCTCCCTCCCAAACCAAGGTCTTTTCCACACTGATTGATTCACCATCACCTCTTACATCCCAGCTGGAGCTGATAAACTCCACCTGCTGCTATTACTCAGCAGTAATTGCACTGTACTTTCATGCAGGCTTTGAGCATTCATCAAAGGATGACTCAATAAGGTAGCCCTACGTTGATGAAAGGCCTTAGAGCCTCCATCTCTCTTGCACATGCAATAGCCACCTTCTGGATAAACTCTGGTGTCTGTTGAGAGGGAGGGGAGAATGTGTTTTATGATGAATAACTCACTTGCTGGGATTTCTCCTCTCCTCCATATTCTCAGGCTGTCTGAGAACTAATCAAGTAATCCTCATAGTCACACACTATTCCTTGAATATTTCCTGTGAGCAATTGCCTACGTGTGCCCCACTCCCCCAGGCACTACCCTGGGCAGCATTCAAAATCAAAGCTCTGTACCAGATGCACTCTGTGTTGATTCATGGAGTCCAGTCTGCAAACCAGGATCTTGGTGCCTCCCAGACAAACCAAATGCACTGGCTTCTTTACATCTGTCTGCTCTGGCTGTGCAGGTTGGGACCCTTCAGCTAGGCTTGAGCTCTTGGCTCAGCTACACTCATGGCCAGACTTCAGCTTGATATGTTCAAGCTCCTTCCCAACTGCAGCCCCATCACTGGCCAGGCGCACAGGCAAGTCCCCTCCTTGGCCTCCTCATTTGTCTAAAACCAAAGGACCAGACAACACATGGCCCTGATTAACCCTTGAGGGCAAACAAGAGGCAGGAGAGAGCTGGAAATGAAATGACACCAAGCTGTGTGGTACAGCTGACATGCCTGAGGGGTGGGATGCCACCCAGAAGAACCTGGACAAGCTTGGGAAGTAGGCCCATATGAACCTCATGAGGTTCAAGAAGGCCAAGTGCAAGGTCCAACACATGGGTCACAGCAATCCCCTGTGTGAATATAGGCTGGGGCATGAAAGGATTGAGAGCACCCCTGCAGAGAAGGACTTGGGGTTACTGATGAGCAGCCCGGTGAAGAAGAACCTGGGGGTCATGGTGGATCAAAAGCTGGACAGGAGCAATGTGCACGTACAGCTCAGAAAGCCAACTGTATCCTGGCCTGCATCAAAAGAGGCATGGCCAGCAGGATGTGATTCTGCTCCTCTGCTCTGCTCTTGTGAGACCCCAGCTGGAGTAGTGTGTCCAGTTCTGGAGCCCCCAACATAGGAAAGACATGCATCTGTTAGAGTGGGTTGAGAGGAGGGTCAAGAAGATGATTAGAGGGATGAAGCACCTCTCCTGTGAGCACAGGCTGAGAAAGTTGAGGTTGTTCAGCCTGGAGAAGACAAGGCTTCAGGAAGACCTTATTGTGGCCTTCCAGTCCTTGAAGGGGGCCTATAAGAAAGATGGGGACAAACATTTTAGCAGGGCCTGTAGTGATAGGACAAGGGGTAATGGCTTTAAACTGAAAGAGGGTAGACTCAGGCTAGATATAAGGAAGAATTTTTTTATGATGAGGATGGGGAGACACTGGAACAGGTTGCCCAGAAAGGTGGTAGAAGCCCCATCCCCGATTCAAGGTCAGACTGGTCAGGGCTCTGAGCAACCTGGTCTAGTTGAACGTGTCCCTGCTCACTGCAGAGGGGTTGGACTAGATGACCTTTAAAAGCCCCTTCCAACCCAAACTATTCTATGATTTTGTGATTCTATATGCATGTTCTTTAACCTCTTGCCTCTGCAGAATCACCTCTTCATCTCTTTTAACTGCCATAGTATTGACTTCAGTGAAGCTAGGCCAGTTTTTACCATCTGGATTGGGCCATGACTACTTTTGAAAAATGGCTTATTGTCCAAAACAAAAAATACCCAACCCAGGATTCATTCCAAAAGTACTTATTTATTACATTCCTGTGCTGCTCTCACCTTGATAAAGAGCAAAGATGAGAAACAAGTCTGCACACTTAAATCAGAGTGTTACAACCTACAGGGCAAAGTCAAGAGTGGAATAATAGAAGAATCCCTGGCAAAGGTGAAGACGAAGAGGGGACAAAGATACTCTTAGACCCATGTCTGTGACAGCTGCACAGTAAGCAGCTGCTCTAAGGCATATTTGCAGCTGTAGGTGATTGAATAATGGGTGAGGTATAGCCATTAACTTGGAAAGTGTCTTGATCTTCATTTTAATTACAATACATTGGCTATTCTCCACCTGTCCACTTGCTTTTTTTTTAACCCCAGTCAGCACTAAGACATGTAGAATTCAGGCAGAGATTAAGAGAAAGAGCGGCTCTGCAGGGGACACTTTCTGTGACAACAGATGCAGGTGTGAGGACCAACTGCTCAGTTGCTCCCTGCACAGCAGTTCCCTGTGTTTAACCCTGGGAATGGTTAAAACCCATCAGGCTCTTGGATAGCATTAAATTTACATGATTTAGGAATATGGTCTCCTTGGCACACAACATCAATGAGAAAGTGAAATACAGAGAGGCTAAAGGCATTCTTAAAGTCTTAAAGGGCTATTTCAAGTCCTGAAGATAAATCCCCTATGGAGGAAACCACTTCAGGTGTTGCTCTGACAACTGTTCTAGTAACTCCCCCAAATTTCCCAGTTTTCTGTAGTGAACTTGGCTTCCTGGAAAGCCTTGCTGGGAAAAGACAAGCTGCAAACAGTGCAAATTGACCTCTGCCAGTTCCAGGGAGTGCATAGGAAGCTACACCCTCAGTAGCAAGGCATACTTTGAGTTCCTACATACTGACTCAGCTAGTATTACCCTCTCCTCCAGAAAGCAAAAAGAGGTGGAAAAAAATGGAATGAAGTAGGAATAGCTCCCCTTACTGAAAAAAAAACAACAAAACAATTAAAAATACAGCATTTGAGAAGTTTTCAAAACCTCCTTAGAGACACAAAAGTACCTCTTTGAAATTTCAAAGGAGAATAGTCTCCAGGCTGGCACCTGCTGTCTACATGCAGTACCTGCACATCCCATTAATGCAGATAGTGGAAATTCAGTGTGTAATATTTTGTCATAAAGCAGAACAGGCAGCAGGTTTGAAATTCTTTGAGCTGACCATGAAAGTGGAAAATTGGCAGCTGGAAATAGAGTATTTCCATAACTGCATCCCTGTTTGCAAAGAATTGGTGGCTCTTCGTCCAGCACTTAAAAGGCCAAAGATGACATGTACCACAGCAATCCCCACAGCTGCAGAGATGTGCCCTGTTGACATTTTCCATGGGAATCACACACAGCAAAGGGAACCTGCACACTGCATCAAACATGCAGTAGAATTATAAAAATGCAAAGGTAATTCAGCACACTCTCTGCTTAGCATCCTGTCTTCTCCAATCCACACTTTTCCTTCCTGTGTTATCTCCTCCAGATCGTAGGAGTGGCAAAAAACCCCTTCTGTGCTGGAAAAACCATCTGTGCTAGTTTTGCTTGGGATAGAATTAATTTTCTTCATAGTAGCTCGTACAGAGCCATGTTTTGGATTTGTGCTGGAATCAACGTTGATATCATAGCAATGTTTTAGTTACAGCTGAGCAGTGCTTACACAGAGCCTAGACCTCTTCTGCTCTTCACACCACCCCAACTGTGAGCAGGCTGGAGATGCACAAGAAGTTGGAAAGGGAACACAGCAGGGACAGCTGACCCCAACTGGTCCAAAGGGATATTCCATACCATATAACGTCATGCTCAGCTGGGGAAGAAGGAAGGGGGAACATTCAGAGTGATGGTATTTGTCTTCCCAAGCAACCTTTACATGTGATGGAGCCTGGCTTTCCTGGGGATGGCTGAGCACCTGCCACTGATGGAAAGCCGTGAATTAATTCTTTGTTTTGCTTTGCTTGTGCTTGTGGATTTTGGCTTACCTATTAAACTGTCTTTATCTCAACCCATGAGTTTTCTCACTTTTACTCTTCTGATTCTTTCTCCCATCCGAGCTGGGGGTAGTGACCAAGGACCTGCGTGGTGCTTAGTTCCTGGCTGGGGTTAAACCATGACACCTTCTGTTATATCTATCTACAGAATTGATTCCACTGGTTTGGGACGTCTTAAATGCAATAAGAAAAGCTTTTTACTGCATTTACTTTAATACAGAGGCCAAACACTGCATGAGCTCCAGGGATTTAACTTCCCACTTGCCCTTTGATAGGGAATAGAATAAAAGAAGACATAGGAGAAGATTTTACTACCCTCTGTAGATAAGTAATTCTCCAGAGCTATTAAGATAGTACCTTTCTCTGGAAGCAAATTCACGAGTTCATAATGTTTGCTTTTTTATATCCATTTTGTAGTCACTTTTAGAGACTTTAAGACTATAGAAAGGAACTAACTGAAATTATGTTTTCAAAAGAGAGGCCATATTCAGTCAAGCTGACATCCCAGCCTACCCTTCCCCAACCTCTCAAGCTCTGAACATACTGCCAGAACTTCTGAAAGAGCAATACCTTCAGGCACACCGTAATTTTCCTGCATCACTGCAATTTGAATTATTTGGGTTGCAGGAAGGTCTAACAGTAAAGGAATTTCACACCTGAAACCCCAGCCCCGAGGTGGCAGAAACAAGAAACCCCACAGTGCAAGCACAAGGGCAGGGTGAGAAGTCTCTTGCCTTTCAGCATCCTGCACATACTCCTCAGGCCTTTGGCTCTTCTCAACCACATGGTAGCAGACTAGCCTCACCCTCCAAAAATTTTAAAACCGGTGCTAGAAAACATACAGTAACTGTATTATCAGGTTGTTTTAACCCTTTGATATCTGAGAACTTCAATCCAGACCTGACCCCTGATGGACCACAAGACACCTCTCCAAGGATTCATCCTTCACATTCTTTGTCCAGGTTTTGCTGTGAAAGTTCAAATACACAAACCCATGCTAGGTCAAGTGTGTGTACTCAGTGATCTCACAGATCTTAGATGCAACATTTTCTGTACTATGCACATTCTTCTGCTTCCACAGTTGAAACTAGTGCAGCATTTAAAGTACTCACTGGGCTTATGGCCAAGCAGGCTCAAACAGCCACATCATCAGATTTAGAAGTTTCTTCATTTTTCTTCTGGGTCATTGCAAGCAGGGGATTGAGCTGACAGGTAGGTGTGATCTTATAAATGGCTCCCTTAACCTTTTCTTTCCTGATGGTCAACTTTAGGTCCTTTCTGCATGGAGCAAACTGTCCTGCCCCAAGTGGCCAGGACAACCTTTTGGAAAGTAAGCTTGTAAATGTGGCTTGCAGTGAAGATGTTAAAAAGATCAGCAGGAAGGTGACCAGGTCTGACTAAGACTCTGAGGCAGACACCATTAAGGAGGTCTAGCACAAGGACTGAAGTGAAAATGAAATCTATCTTAAGATGCTCTTTTAAAACTCCTATTCTTTGAACTGATAAGCATTTTAGTCAAGCTAAAATTGGTTATAAAGTTATACAGAAGTGGAAGGGGGGAAGAATGATTAATAAATGCAAGAAAAAACACGTAGCTGCTGAGTTGCCTGCCTCTTAAATCTGTTATGTGGGGGCTGTGTCTACAACATCATTTGTCAGGAAAGAGGGCTCCTGGGAGTGGACACAACACAGCTGTCTCCACCACTCAGACATGACCTGGAAGAATGGATCATCGTAGTACTCTAGGCACATGTGCATAAACACTTGGGTGCATTGCACAATGGTACTTTGTGCTGTGCAATCTCACTCTTGTTCATGTCTTTTTTCTTCTGTTTAATATGCCTCCTCCAGATGAGGACTAAATTGGGAACTCCCCTAAAAAAATTGTGAGTGACTCTGATATTGAGTAGGAGCTAGTGTGCTTCTGGGGTTAATGCTAATCTGTTTAGGTCACCCTGTGGAGAAAGGCAAAGACCTTCCCCGTGCAGTAATAGCTCAGGGGCCCAGTTCTTCAGGCTCCTTTATGGATGGTCTGGTACAAGTAGTCCTTGCTTTCTCAGTCTAATGGAAGTCAAGAGTGCTGCCTAGAAAGTGATGAACATCCACCCAGAGAAAGAGCTGCAGCATCAGCCTCCTTGCTGCTAATGTGCCCCTGGAATCCATTCAGAAGCCACATCCACGTTTTACCATTGGGGTGGGCTTTTCTCTTTGCTTTGTTCCCCACTTGTTCCCCACTCCTTCCCCACTCTCTCAAGTGCTCCTCTCTAATCAGGAAAAACAAAGCTGTCCTGTGCCAAATGCTCAGTACTGCACACTGGCTGGTAGAGCGGTTGACACACCAGTCTATAATTAGACATCCTTCAAAGCCTTGCTTCTCCTTCTGTTCCTTTCCCATCCCTCCTCGATAAACCCACTTGCTCCTTTCTCACTGAGGGGGATGAGAGATGTCCTCCAGGCATGCTTTACTCCCCATTAGTTGTCAGTGGGAGTCACAAGAGCGCATCAGGGGAGGAACAAACCCTTAAGGGAAAAAAACCTTTGACGAAATACAGCCACCCCATGCTAGGGCTCTGTACAAATTCTAAGCAGTCAGATCTAAAGAAAATGAGGGCATATTTGCCCAAGAACTTCTCTGAAGTACAGAAATGTCTGCTTTACTCTGTTCATTCTGTACATGATGATAACTTTGGATAAGGCTTGCTTATGAGCAAAATGGCATCCTTATCCTACTTCTGTTTAAAACTGCACAGGCTGTAATAGATGCAGTTCATCACTTTCCTGGGGTTTTGTTTTATTAACAAATCTAAATAATAGTTGAACGGCTCATCTGAACCACCTTGCAGTCTTAAGTGTTCCTATGGTTACTCTAAGAGGCCCTCTGTGTACTAGACTCTATTTTTCTTCACCCAGACAGCAATTTCCCTCTGCTATAGCCAGAATAAGGCGTCCTAGTCCCACCAAGTCAGCAAGTGATAGGCCATGGCTGCAACATGTGAAGACAGTCAGGTCACAGAAAACTATGAAACAAGCCAGCATCACACTAATGGAGAAATATGTATGTATTTATAGTCAAAGGAATAGACCATTGAAATTTGCAGTTCATTGTGGTATGGGAAAAATGGCATCCTTAAGGATGCCGTCTTAAAGGATGGTCATTGTGTCATCTGGAGAGACCTTGACAGGCTTGAGAAGTGGGCCTGTGCAAAGCACATGAAGTTCAACAAGGCCCAGTGCAAGGTCTTGCACATGGGCTGGGGCAATCCCAAGCACAAATACAGGCTGGGCAGAGAGTGGATTGAAAATAGCTCTGAGGAGAAGGACTTGAGGGTGTTGGTTGATGAAAATCTCAACATGGATCAGCAATGTGCACTTGCAGCCCAGCAAGCCAATTGTGTCTTGGGCTGAATCAAAAGAAGCATGGCCAGCAGGTCAAGGGAGGTGATTTTCCCCCTCTACTCCACTCTTATGAGACCCCATCTAGAGTACTGTGTCCAATTCTGGAGTCACCAACATAAGAAAGACATGGAGCTGTTAGGGTAAGTTCAGAGAAGGGTCATGAAGATGATCAGAGAGCTGGAGCACCTCTCCTATGAAGACAGGCTGAGAGAGTTGGGGTTGTTCAGCCTGGAGAAGAGAATGCTCCAGGGAGACCTTGTAGCGGTGTTCCAGTACCTGAAGGGGCCTACAGAAAAGCTGGGGAGGGACTTTTTACAAGGGCATGTAGTGATAGGACAAAGGGGAATGGTTTCAAACTGTAAGGGGCAGATTTAGGTTAGATATTAGGAATAAATTCTTTAGTATGAGGGTGGTGAGGCACTGAAACAGGTTGCCCAGAGAAGTTGTGTCTGCCTCCTCCCTGGAAATGTTCAAGGCCAAGCTGGATGGGCCTTTGAGCAACCTGGTCTAGTGGAAGGTGTCTCTGCACATACAGGGTAGTTGGAATTACATGGTCTTTAATGTCCCTTCCAACCTAAACCATCCTATCATTCTATGAAAAAACTGCTTAATATGAATATAGGGGTTAACTTTCATATGGGTCATGGAAAGAAGTTTAAGAATTAGTAAGCTGGCATATTGACCTCAGGAAGCACTACTTATGTGTCTGTGAATTGCTTTGCATCACCAAAATGATGCTGGAATTTGGAGTTGAGGTTTCAAAGCATGCTCTGAACACTAGACCTCACTCAGGTTTTTTGACAGTATCAAAGAGGGCTCTGCAAGAGCACAAACCACGAAGAGTGGTTCAGGGCAGGATAACATTGTGTGTTCCCCCTTTCTTTCACAGAAAAAAAAAAGGAAACAAGCTTTATATCTTCTTATACCTACTTTATACCTTATGTCTGAAGTACTTTGTACCTAAAGAATGCCCACATTAGCAAACTTTTTGCTTAAGGCCTCTTACATGAGAAAATTAGTTCTTTCAGGTTCAAAACAATGGGAAGAAATTATCCAAGGAAGAAGCACTCAGATTCAATCCTAAGAGACAGGGAAGCTATCTTTTTATTTTTTTTGCCATTTCTTAAAAGGAAAAAATCCTGTTTTTTCTCTACAGAAGCCCTAGTCTAAGTCCTGCACCCGGGCGAGCAGGTTACACATAGCCAGACTTGTGTAGGCAACAGCAGCCTAATTAACAGCCTAATTTGTGTCTGAGTGAAACATTTATTTTCTTGATTTATGTGTGTTACTAACTGAACACGGAAGTAATCCCATCCCCTTAATTACTTCTGGTTCCAAATTAACAGAAGAGTAACAACCTCTGTATGGAATAATGTGGAAACAAGGGCCTCTCAGTCAATAATACCCCATCAGGAAGGGAACAGTGAACCAAGTCAGGCAACCTCAGTAGCTAAACCACACATTAGTTGGCATTCACCCCCATGCAGGGATCAAAGAGAGCCAATCTCACAGCCTCTCTCATCCCAAGAGAAAGATCAGGCAGTACTTTGTGGGTTTCCTTACTGATTGGCATCTCTTGTGCTGGAGGAAAGCAAGGGTAACTCCCTTGATTTCTTTGGGAGTTCTTTGGAGTTCTTCCAGATTTACATCACACAACGTTGGGTCTCAGTGCTAATTTTCTGGATTAAATGGAACAACATTTCTGAAATTTGTTCATTCCTTTCATTAGAAGAGGATAACTTTGTTTTGCAGTTAACATGCCAGTAATTAAGGATTCCAAGATGATGTACTAATTTCTCTCTCACACACACACTCTTTCAAAATATTATCAGCAGTAATTTCGTTAACATCTTTCCTGTTCCCTTTGGGAGTTTATTAGGCTTTCATTTAGTCTTTTTCTCAAATATACACGCATTTCCTTCTCTTCTCTTCTCTGAAAATTTGCTACTGACTTCAAAATTTTCAGCAGCTTGACCCTCCTTTGTGAATACAGGGGAATCTTCATTACCCTTCATTTTTTAAAAACTTTTTCAACAGAAGGTGAAAACTTTGAAGTGATACTCTATTTTTTTCCACAGATACAGGTGGACAGATAATTCTTGTGCTAGCAGGATCATTCCTGCAGATACACCAACCAAGTCAGCTGAAATTGAGATGGATTTAGGACTGCAGATTACTACCATGGAACTCTAAATCTTAAAATCATGGTGAGGACAGTTTATTGCTTGTTGAGCACTGCTTTATAGTGACCTCAGCTCAAGCTGTAGAGGACTGTAAAATAACCAATGGGTTTTTCCAATATAATGAAATGTATAAAACAGAACAAATTAGGAGACAGCAGATGTTAATCTACATTTTTATTCATTTTCTGTCTATGATATTCTTGGCTATTTAAAACATTTAGAACTTTGAGCTCTGTGGCTGAAAGTTACAACACAGAGCTTAGTCTGAGTTGACAGTGGGTCGAAAAGCTGAACCATAAGCCTGCGATTTTTTTTATTCAACCTTACAACAGTACTCCCCCTATCTTTGTCTTTAAGCAGCAGCAATGCTGCAATGGTTGTAAGTCAGAAGCAACATAGTCTTTTGCTTACACTGTTCATTTGAGCTTTCTCTCTTTCCCAGCTGTGACACATGCCGAGAATACCTAGGTTGGGGATCCAGCCCTGGTAAATCCTTAATTTTGAGAGGCCGAGCAGTTGGGTACCATTTTCTAAGTTAATTTCAGATGTAGCCTCAGTTTGTTTCTTGCAGTTTGAATATGTGTTAGACACTTAAAAAACAGCCTTTGGTTCTA
This sequence comes from Hemiprocne comata, assembly GCA_020745705.1. Classification (NCBI taxonomy): domain Eukaryota; kingdom Metazoa; phylum Chordata; class Aves; order Apodiformes; family Apodidae; genus Hemiprocne; species Hemiprocne comata. Next base: position 57,994,901 of record CM036586.1, read on the forward strand.
AGCTGAAGTATTTGTATTTAGCATTGCCCTGTTGTCCCTGTTTTCTAAGGGGTTAGCTGTGAAGAGTGAGAAATAAATAATCAAGGCATAGAATCATAATTCTGATTCAAGTATAGACCTTGACCTGCAACTTCAGCTGGTCCAAAGACAATTCCCAGTTAGTGCCCAAGACTGAAAAGAATAGCTACCCATCCATCACCACAGCCTGACAAGAGTACTCATTCTTTTTTCCTATCCCTTCACTTTCTGATGCATTTTATCTTACTTCTCAATTTATTAGCCTGTCTCTCTTTGTCTGGGGAAGAAAACAAATTTGCTGAAATCTATGACCATAGTAGTAAAATCAGTGTTTGGTCACAAGCCAACCAGATGCTGCTTAAATGATAAAAACGGCTGGGAAAGAAACAATTAGGTTTGTAGCTCCCATATGTGAATAAGCTTCAAAAAGGAATCAATCTACATTTTTCCTCTTCTGTGACTTTAAATTAAGCCTGAGATCACAAAAGTGATCTCTGTTTATGTTCCAGGCTGGGAGGGAGGGAAAGGGGAAGAGGAAGAAGGGGAAGAGGAAGAAGGGGAAGAGGAAGGGAAGAGGAAGGGAAGAGGAAGGGAAGAGGAAGGGAAGAGGAAGGGAAGGGAAGAGGAAGGGAAGAGGAAGGGAAGAGGAAGGGAAGAGGAAGGGAAGGGAAGGGAAGGGGAAGGGGAGGGGAAGGGGAAGGGGAAGGGGAAGGGGAAGGGGAAGGGGAAGGGGAAGGGGAAGGGGAAGGGGAAGGGGAAGGGGAAGGGGAAGGGGAAGGGGAAGGGGAAGGGGAAGGGGAAGGGGAAGGTCCTTCCTGTCACTCCTCAATTTCTCTGCCTGACCTCACAGTGTCGCTTATCATCTGTAAACTAAGAAAAAGAATTCTAAAATCATCTAAAAAAACTGAGAAGCAGCCAGAATTATTTAGAGAGACACTTTTTCATGTGCAGATGGGAAAAAAAACCAACAACATTGACCATAAATTCCTTGCAGCACATCATCACCCAGCTCATTTCTCTGTTTATCTTCTCATGTGCCCTAAGCAACTGTTTTGTTTTTTTCCAACCAGAACTAGTCAAGATCTTTAGGGATCTTTCTGTGGAGCACAGGCAGACTGAAAGAACTTTACTCACATGCCTCTCTCCTCAGCTGACCACCTCCCATAGAGGCACTGGAACCTCAACAGTCCTCTTCACTACTTCTACCCACCTCTAGATGTTAAGTTCAAACCCCACTCATGTTATTCTGTCTCCAAGGTATGCTTCTTCTTTAGCTGCTGGCTAGTGGAACTTCATTCTACCTTTTCCAACTGCATACTGTGGGAAAACACAGAAGTCCTTCTTGCATAGCTAAAACAATGGAAAAGCCAGAGCTATTTATCTTTCAACATAGCTGCAAAGCAAAAAATCAGACTGCTATTTTATTCCTGTCAATTTGACTTCAACATTTAAAATTACACTTTCTGCCTGCCTGTCAATCAAGAGCTGTAATGCATATAGGAAGGTGTTTTTTCTTGATTAACAAACATTGCTAGGGTGGGAGGAAGCAGGAGGAACCTGACTAGCCTCACAATCAGGCTGGGAAGATTTCACCTGACAAGCAAGTCATCACCTCAAGACACTGCATTGCCAGGGGCAGCCAGCAACAGAAGAACAAACTGGAGATAATTCTGAAGAGAACACCATGGAGACCACTGCTGGAGTCCAGCTGTGCTTTGCATTATAGAAGGCCACTGCTTTTGGTTTACTGTCACCACCTGCAGCACAGCTAGGGAAAATCCAGGTGATCTTTGCATGCCCTTTGCATCCCTCAGTGCCCAATCACTGCCATGTGCAGCTCCCAGATTCTGCTCCCAGCAGTGGCATTTTCTGTGCTGGGGAATGTGTCTCTGAATATTTTTCAGTCTCTTTATGTACCTCAGTTGCATCAAGTCGTACAGGAGGGATCATCGTAGCCTTTCACATGAATCAACTAAGCCCTATCCTGTTGTGAGTTAGGTTTATCTTCCATGAGGGAAGGGGAGGGAGGGCTCTATTGTAGAGCAATAGGACCCAGGGGGTCCCCAAGTCATTACTGAGAACAGCAGAACCTTTTGTTACTTGCAGGAGTTTTTGCAAATACTGCCCCTTTGCTGTAAAATCTGAGCTATGAAGTCATTAATTATTCTTATGATCCATTTTTAATACACATTTTAATTCAGTTGGAGTAGGGGGACCCAACAGGGATCAGGCCTTTCTGTTCTGAATGCTGTGCTGGGAGGCAGAGACAGGTGTGGGCCTAAAGAACTTTGCTTAAAAATCACAGTGTTTATAGGGAAACTCCCATGTTTTTGTTGGCAACAAAAGGCAGTGTTTTCTCTTAAATTTTCCTGGGTCAAAATGGAGCTGGAAACAAGCACTGAATTGTCAAGAAGCAGTTCTGTGCATTTCTCTACTTTAGCAACTGCCATGTAGGGTTGACAGAATTACTGTCTTTAGCACCAGCATTTTGCTAGCTTTGCACTTTGAAGTAATTTTGGAACTGGGGCTTCTGTAGGATAGAATAAGCAGCATCTGTCTATTGAGCCATGACCTGAAATATTAAAAGATCTATAAATTCTCTGTCTGATGGGATGGATTTTTGTTTCCCCTGTGATCGTATGAGATTGTCTTTACAGGGAGGAGCCAGATATACCAAGCAGTGCTGGTGAATTCAGAAGCATCTCATTGCAATTTGCCAAGAAACTGGTGAGCAGGAGTTTTGAGGAAATGAGATAAGCCACATCGCCTCTTCTGAAAATCAAAAAACTTTGTTTCTGTTCCCTAGCCACTGCATTGCATAACCACCACCCCTAAAAAAAAATTGTTTCCTCTGCTTTCCTAGGCAGCCACAAAAGGTGGGCAGATGTGCTAAAATAAGCAGGATCATCAGACTTGACACATAGCTTATCTGGTTTAAGGAAGTTATCAATATTAAATAGGTAGTTGAAGTAATTTTCTGAGCAACATGCTAGCTTTCTGAAATTCTCACAGGGAAGTCAAAGAAAGCAGATTGCCTAAACAGAAAATGCTTTCAGAGGTCTTTTTCTGATGCTTTTCTTAGAGGGACAGTTCTAGCATCAGAGAAAGAGGACTTCAGACACTTGATGGTGCTTGCTCTATGTGTATGTGTGTGTGTGTGCGTGTGTGTGTGTGTGTGTGTGCCGATAATCCCTGGATTTTCCTATTAATGGCAGCGACCTAATAGACTCTGAACATCTAAGGCATCCCTAAGCTAAATGGCTGCTTTCCAGAATCATGTATGCATGAAATTTCAGATTGGGAATGTTATGTGATTAATCCTGAAAGTATTTCTCTTTATATTTCCCATTGAATTTTGCATGTAACAAGCTGCGTCATTTTGACATGCACCAGGATGTTTTTACATGACCTTTTTCAGTAAAGCAGAGATATTGGCTGCCACCAGGCCATCTATAATTTGAGCAGACTATCTAAATAAACACCAATATCACCTTTGATCTGGGAGTGACTGGCACCTCACTATTTCTGACATTCAGATGGAAGATGATGTTCCAGCTGGTGCTTATAACGCAATGTTGTGCTTATGGCTGGCAGCTAGCTGCTGCCTTCCAGTGTGTTAGACAAAGCTCATAAGATTGTTGATTTCTTTATAATGGTTTAATTAACCTGATAATTAGATTAATTGGTTTTGTTTATATCAAAGTAAATTAAAATAAATTAGGTTAATATTTCTTTTATGTTGCCTTTCTGCTTAATTATTTGATATAGCAATTAAAGTGCATAAAATTAGAAAACTGGAAGACTGGAGGATGAGGCTTTTTCTCTCTCTGGAAATGAGGACCAGGTCTCTGAGGAGTTCTGGAGTCGATGGGATCAAGCAATTGTGTGTCCCAATGACTACACATACATTGAATTGGTGGTTACTTTAACACTTGTGACACCCAACTACAGAGGCTAAACGGGCCAGGTTTGTAAAGCTGTTCTGGTACCTAACACTGCATAATGAAGCTTAGTTTTATTTTTCAAAACTGTGTACACTTGTCTGCATCTTTAAAAATATTTAAGGTGCAACACATTTAAAACTCCAGATCCAATACCTTCTAAGGATGTCAGAAAGCCTGAGACAGATTTACAAGAGAACAATATTTCCCACTTAAAGAAGGTAAATTTTACCACATTTTCAAATACATTTTTAATTTTGAAGAGGAGAAAATCCTTCAACTGTCTCAAACTGAAAGATTTGGCAAGTCTCCTTTTTACTTTTTATTTTATATCAGTTGTCAAATAGGCTGAATTTTCAATATGTTGATACTTGGGGTGGAAAAATAAGTCTGTTTATATTCTCAACCAGCTTTGATACAATACCACTGGCACAAGCTTGTATGTGTGCTATCTTTCAGATTTGTAAATACCCCCCCTGCCCCTACTGATAATGGTTATCAATATGGGGCTATATATAGATGTATATGTGCATATGTAGCAACCCTTTCAGATATATATGGGTGTAGATGTAAATGTCTAAAAATGCATAGGGATGTACTCCATAGCCTAAAAAAGGGAGTTCAAAGAAAGCCCACAGGAGGAACACATCCTCAGCAACCCCTCCGTAACATCTGACACTCCCCATCCACCAGTGTGCTCACCCTCACCACCCCTCAGCAGTCAGAAACGCCATTGATGTCCAAGGCACCGAAGGAGCTGATAAAAAGCTACAGGCAGAGCAGCAGTGACAGTGCTGAGAGTGGGGCTTGTTTTCTTGGCTCTGGGTTTGTCTCCTGACAAGGCTGTTACACCTTCCCAAAGCTGGATAAATGATATTCCATAACAAAATGTAAAAAACCCCGCAAGCGGTAAATAAATGTTGTATGACCCTGCAGGTATATGCTCTGCTTGCTTTCCAGATACATTCTGGTGATTTAGTTAGCAAAAATGTTCTGCCAGATGACTGCAAGGGAATATTATATAATGGTTATGAAAAGTGAATTTTGAGCTCTCTGGAGGCCTTGATCCTGGAGTTATATTTGGCCACACTGGTAACTAATCAATAGGTTTGTGAGTTGCTCTGCACCACACATTCAGGTGCTTCCGCAGCAGCAGGGAATATGGCTCTGGAGAGAAACTAGTGGACAGTTAGAATAATAGAATCATAGATTCTATGGTTTGGATTGTAAGTGGCCTTTAAAGGTCATCTACTCCAACGCCCCTGGGTTGGATATTTTTTGTTTTGGACAATAAGCCATTTTTCAAAAGTAGTCATGGCCCAATCCAGATGGTAAAAATTGGCCTAGTTTCACTGAAGTCAATACTAGGTCAGTTAAAAGAGATGGAGAGGTGATTCTGCAGAGGCAAGAGGTTAAAGAACAGGCATATAGAATCACAAAATCATAGAATAGTTTGGGTTGGAAGGGGCTTTTAAAGGTCATCTAGTCCAACCCCTCTGCAGTGAGCAGGGACACGTTCAACTAGATCAGGTTACTCAGAGCCCTGACCAATCTGACCTTGAATCAGGGATGGGGCTTCTACCACCTTTCTGGGCAACCTGTTCCAGTGTCTCCCCATCCTCATCACAAAAAAATTCTTCCTTATATCTAGCCTGAGTCTACCCTCTTTCAGTTTAAAGCCATTACCCCTTGTCCTATCACTACAGGCCCTGCTAAAATGTTTGTCCCCATCTTTCTTATAGGCCCCCTTTAAGGACTGGAAGGCCACAATAAGGTCTTCCTGAAGCCTTGTCTTCTCCAGGCTGAACAACCTCAACTTTCTCAGCCTGTGCTCACAGGAGAGGTGCTTCATCCCTCTAATCATCTTCTTGACCCTCCTCTCAACCCATTCTAACAGATGCATGTCTTTCCTGTGTTGGGGGCTCCAGAACTGGACACACTACTCCAGCTGGGGTCTCACAAGAGCAGAGCAGAGGAGCAGAATCACATCCTGCTGGCCATGCCTCTTTTGATGCAGGCCAGGATACAGTTGGCTTTCTGAGCTGTACGTGCACATTGCCAGCTCCTGTCCAGCTTTTGATCCACCATGACCCCCAGGTTCTTCTTCACCGGGCTGCTCATCAGTAACCCCAAGTCCTTCTCTGCAGGGGTGCTCTCAATCCTTTCATGCCCCAGCCTATATTCACACAGGGGATTGCTGTGACCCATGTGTTGGACCTTGCACTTGGCCTTCTTGAACCTCATGAGGTTCATATGGGCCTACTTCCCAAGCTTGTCCAGGTTCTTCTGGGTGGCATCCCATCCCTCAGGCATGTCAACTGCACCACACAGCTTGGTGTCATTTCATCTCCAGCTCTCTCTTGCCTCTTGTTTGCCCTCAAGGGTTAATCAGGGCCATGTGGTGTCTGGTCCTTTGTCTGGTTTTAGACAAATGAGGAGGCCAAGGAGGGGACTTGCCTGTGCGCCTGGCCAGTGATGGGGCTGCAGTTGGGAAGGAGCTTGAACATATCAAGCTGAAGTCTGGCCATGAGTGTAGCTGAGCCAAGAGCTCAAGCCCAGCTGAAGGGTCCCAACCTGCACAGCCAGAGCAGACAGATGTAAAGAAGCCAGTGCATTTGGTTTGTCTGGGAGGCACCAAGATCCTGGTTTGCAGACTGGACTCCATGAATCAACACAGAGTGCATCTGGTACAGAGCTTTGATTTTGAATGCTGCCCAGGGTAGTGCCTGGGGGGAGTGGGGCACACGTGGGCAATTGCTCACAGGAAATATTCAAGGAATAGTGTGTGACTATGAGGATTACTTGATTAGTTCTCAGACAGCCTGAGAATATGGAGGAGAGGAGAAATCCCAGCAAGTGAGTTATTCATCATAAAACACATTCTCCCCTCCCTCTCAACAGACACCAGAGTTTATCCAGAAGGTGGCTATTGCATGTGCAAGAGAGATGGAGGCTCTAAGACCTTTCATCAATGTAGGGCTACCTTATTGAGTCATCCTTTGATGAATGCTCAAAGCCTGCATGAAAGTACAGTGCAATTACTGCTGAGTAACAGCAGCAGGTGGAGTTTATCAGCTCCAGCTGGGATGTAAGAGGTGATGGTGAATCAATCAGTGTAGAAAAGACCTTGGTTTGGGAGGGAGGGGGGATATGGGGAAGAGTTTTTCCTTGAGTAGCCCCTGAATTTAGGGAAGAGAGAGCTTAAATCAGTTAAGAGTGTTAGACGGGTGGCTGGAGTTAAATTTGTTGTTCACTGAAGCAACATCTGAAAGGAAATATGTCAGAGTTCTTTGGAGCAAAGTGGTAACTATACCTGATTAAACAAAGAGGGGATAAAAGCTCTGACAAGGCAAAGGAAAGAAGTGAAAGAGAGTTGAGCATAGATGCCAGAATAACCCCAATTAGAGCAAGTCTAGTCTGCAGATCTTCCCCAGAGCTCTGGCACTTGTGGGAAGGTTGCTTTGGGTGGCATGAGCTCTGTCAAGGTGAAGTGCCAGAAAAGTTGGAAGACTGGGCACTGATTTTGTTTTAGTCAGGACAGTATTGGATGTCATGGGCTCTTTTCTGTTTTTTTTATGGAAAACATAGCTTACTGCCTTGTCTCCAAAAGTATACCTCTGCCTACAATTAAAAAGGGTTTGTTTTCAGGACTCGGCTGGTACTTCCATGATGAAGAATTACCAAGCTGCGACCCTTACAGATGTACCAGGAAAGAAAAGGATTTAAACCACTGTAGTCTCGGGCACAGCGGGGAAGGATTTTTATTCTATGCTTCAGTTAATCACTGAGATCAGCCAAACTTGCATGCAACCAAAGGAGAAGCTGAAGCCCAGCCTGCAGAGGTTGGTGTGTTGAGGCTATTCATGCTCCCTTCCCACCCCGCAGCCCCTACTAGAGAGCAGGAGCAGAGGAGACCTAGGACTAGTGGGCTAAAACAACCCTTGATCTGCTCTACCCCTCACGCGCTCTGCTGGAAGAATGGCATGTCCCTGCTTTGCTGGTAGCTGACATACTATGTGTTGGACAGGCTAGTCCAGAGACTGCTAGAAAGCTCATCCAAGTCAGATACTGGGGTGAAGGATAAAAAGATATTTGAGGAGAAAGAGAGAAGGAGAGACACCATGGATGGTTGATGTCAGGCCTTATCAATCTTCTACTTGAAAATGACAGGTGGTACCTCTGAAACCTACTTGAATTTCCTCTGTGTCATAGGGAATATTTTTCCAGAATCTTGAAAGAAAGTGGACAATTATATATTTAAACTAGATTCTATTTCTGGTCACCTGTGTTTTAGATGTCTGAGCCGTGCATGTGAGATGATATATCAGGCAGAAACATCAAATGGATTATTTATTTCCCTGTAGGGAAAAGGCTTGGCCAAAAGCAAAGGAAGAAGAGACTCTCCATTGCTACAGTGCTGACAGGAAATGAGGAATTAAGTCCCACTTGTCACTTTGCTTGGTAGTGGGCTGCCTTAAGGAGAGTGGCCCCATGCTCAAAGCACCAGTTTTGGAGCCTAGAGACCTGTGCCTTTGTCCCAAGTTATGCCACAGTCTGTGAACAACTTTGGAAAAGTTGCTTCAATGTTCTGCAATGCTGCTTTTCTGTAAGTAAAAGAGAATAACTGATAACTAACTTATTCAGAAGGTTATTCCAAGGCTATGCTAGTCCTAGTGAATCACTTCAGTGCCTTATGATAAAAGTTACTATAGAAATGCTTATTATCATAGCCTCAGTCTTCGTCAAAAGTTAATACTGGCAGAACGTAGGGAACTTGCCATCAGGAATCAGGATGTTCAAATTTGGGCAGAGTCTTCTGAAAGATCAGGCTTGTATCTTGCAATAATTTTAAATTAATTTTCTTTTTTGATTTCCTTTGTCAAGAGAGAAAAAATAGGAGGTGGAGGAAAGAAGAAGAAAAGTTTCTTCTTTCTCCCCACTTCACTGTTCATTTCACGTGCTCCCTTCTTCACTGCCAGTCTGCTACCTAACAAAAGGTGTACACAGTGACCTATTTTAGAGCATATATTCTTACTCTTGAGAAGACACATTAGACAGCAGGAATACAGAAGCTCTCCAAAGTAATTTCAAGCAAGACATAAAGATGCGTAAATGGTGTAACTAGTGCATGTGGAGGGAAACAGTTATTAGGAAACCACTAAAGTTTCCCTTTATTTCTAGCATGTAAATAAGCTAGATATGCATTAATAAAGGGACAGGTGAGGGAGCAGGCCAGATGGACGAAGTGGAATTGAAATGGCTCACAGCACACCTGACTCTGGCTGACTGGAAAGACTCCTTAGTCTTCATGCTGACCTGAGAGCCTCACACTCCAGTACTCATGTGAAATTCCCCCTTGACTACTAGCTTCCTGGGAAAAATGAGACCAAAAGGACTCTGATCTTCAATGCTCTCCTTATGTGCAGTGAAAAGAAAAAAGAACAACCAAAAAAAAAAGTCATCTGCAAGTTTGTGCGTGCTTTGTCCCTGTATTAATACCCATTGTGGGAACGGATAGAAGAGGATTAACAGTGGCTATCCTCTTTTCAATCTAATCTCCTATTGACTGAGAAACATCACATGGGGATGTCTTGGAGGAATTAACACAAATCCTTTTAAAACTCTTCAGTGTCTTCTGCCTTCCCTTCCCCCCTCCCCAGCCCCATCTCTCTGTGCCTCTTGATGCTGAATTTGTAGCAGAGGATGTGGCCAAGGAGGATCATGGGTAATCAATTAAGATGCAGACTTCTACCATTTGAGATGCATTATCATGGTCCCACTGACACATCCTGAAACACAAACTCGATCTATCACATTGCAAATGAATTCAAAGTGGAAGATTAAAGAGGCAGAGGCACACAGTCTCACCATAGAATTCAATTAAAAATAAAATTAAAAAAAATTTAAAAAGGAAGAAAAAAGCAGGAAAGCAGGAACAACAGAGAGAAAGCTGGCTCACCTGTATCTGTACATTACTCTCCATCCTATAATTCTTCCAATGGAGTCAGACCAGCAGGGACAGTTTGGGGTAGTCTGAACCATGGCTTAGGTGAAAACAAAGAGGGTTTTGTGAGCTTGAGGTGAGATGAAAACTTTGTTTATGCAAAGACACTTCTCTGTTTTCTCTTTAGACTCCGCAGAGGAATGTCTCAGGACCAAACAGATTGAATGCAGGTGTTTTATTACCTGTATTCATTCCAGGCCAGCAAAGCACCTCACCAACAGCCAGACCAGGGTGAGCACCAGGGACTGCTAATATTCAGTGCACCTCATCTTCCACGGTTACAAGTTCCTGAGGTACAGATTGCCTGCTTTTCTCCAAGGTGGGCTGGTGCTTGGCAGAACTCATCTCCCTGTCTTCAGAGAAGATAAAATCACTGCAGGCTGAAAGCAGAGATGTAACTCATGTAATATGGGCAGCTTCTCAGAATTGGTGTAGCTGCTTTTTCTGCCTTGTTGTTTTATCCTCATTGCTTCCTTGATGTCCTACAATGGTTAAGATGGAGATCTTTCCACCCTGTCCAGAACTCCTCCAGAAGTGCCAGCGTAAAGAGTAGTTAAAATCAGAAGACATTTTAAATTATCCAAGACCTTTCCTTCTCCTCTCTGAATGTTTTCTGCAGGTTTTCAGAAGTCTTTGTATTTCTGATACTAATACCGTCAAGGCATAAGGATTTGGGTTGGAAATATAATTAATTCAACTTAAAACAGAACCACACATAGGTATGGTCAATATCCACAAATAAAACCCCCCCTGATCATATTCCCCATTTATATCCTTGCACCCTGGTCAAGTTCCTAGAGCACATACAAGTTCTGCATGTGGAAATGAAAGACCACATAAGATTGAAGGTAGGGAATGAAGTTGAAGTGATATTTTGGATGAGCTTTTACCAACTGCAGCAAGGACTTTGCCTCCTACCCTGGAAAACCACTTGTCTGTAAAACCAGTCTGTCATTTCTAAGTTTCTTTGTACGAAGCATAAGGAACAGTGGTGGGTCTGCCGAGGAACTGCACTAATTACACAACTGCCAGAAACATACATGTCCTCTTTCTTTGAAATTAAATTGTCATGTAAACCCCACCATTGGGAGCCTCCATGTGTCACAGCCTGGAGTGGCTGAGGCAGCAGAGGGAAAGACAACTGCTAGGTTTGCTCACTTGTGATCTGTTTGCTCACAGAGAGCTGGTTAAGGAGCCCTTCTAGCAGAGACGGGAGACAGACGCACGTAGAAGATAACAAGGACGTGTTGTGGATTCTTTATCAGCTGTGGCTCGATTTGAGATTTAATTTAATGCTGGGATTAATTTGATGCTCATGAAAGGGACAGGCTGTCAGCACTGACAAAAACCTGCCTGACAGCCAAGGAGCACTAGGTGAGTTTTAGATAGACAGTATTTTCCTGCACCCCTTGTGTGCAGCACCACCTGCCCTGGTCTCTGCCCCACTGCGATGCAGCCAGCACCAGTCCCAACCACCACACAGGGCAACAGGCACGTCTATGCAGTGCTCTTCCCAACTCACAGTGCCAACACAGCCTGCAAGCTAGGATCAAGTGACAGATATAGCAGGGGTATCCCAAAGAAGAGGAAACAAATTCGGAAAAATCAAAAGCTGAGCTACGTTCTTAACTCTTTTTTTCCATTTCCTAACATTTTCAGTAAGCAACTCACTTAACCTTAATTGATAGAAAGAATGGAGGAGGGGGGAAAAGAAATAAAAGGAAAGAGTTATACAATCTGAAAAATGAAAAGAAACAGTTATTTTGAGCTGCCAAGGAATTCCAGCAGTCCCAGTGCCTTCACCTGGAATACCCCGTTTAATGACTGGCTGAGCTGTCATTCATTGCAGGCAGTGTAACACCATAACTAGTAATACTCTGTTTTTCTGGGTCCCTCTGTTACAAAGTCATGCCAGCTTCCTGGAACAAGCTTGTCTGAAAGAAGGTGCTGAGGAAAAGCATCTACATACGTACTGTTAGAACTAAGAAGTTATTTTTGTTTCTTGCTTCTGTGATAAGTAAATATTTCTACACTGTGCATGGCAAAACATTTTTGTTGACTTTTTGTAAAAGCAATTTCTGATTTAATTCTGTTTCAGAAAGCCTAAAAAGCTTCATCAGGCAGCTCTAGTTTAACCATTTCGGAGTGGATTTAAACAGCTTGCAACCTTCCAAAGCAAAAGTCAGTGCTCAAAATTAGCCTGAAGTATTGTACTCCATATAATCCACTTTGGGAAGCTCACTCATTGCTACAAGAAATGGCAGATTCTCACAGCCTCCAGGGGTGTATGCAAAATCTTAAACAATACACATCATGCAATGACAAACAGCCATTTATAGAAACCTCAATCGAAATGTCAGTTCTTATTCCTCACTAGCATCTCCTCAAGGCCAGATGCCTGATTTTGCTACCTTTACTTGTGGAGGGGACAGAAAATACTCTCCCAGGGACTACCCCCATCAGTAGTGACTTGAGGATTAGGAACCTGTAGGAAAAGAGCAAGTGTCCTTTCTTCCCTGTCCTCACCTTTCTGCTTCAAGTCTAGTAAGTTAAAAAGAGGAATGTATCATATTTTTCCACAATTTTTTGCTGAACTTTCACAAATATTACAGAAAGATGTAGAAGAGTGTCACCTGCTGCACTTCTATTTTAAAACTGTTGTTAAGTAAGTCATGTTTTGTTGAACAGTCTCTTTGGTCAACAAAACCCATTCAGTTAAAACATTAACTGTTTCCATAAAGTACCTACTTAGGTTGAGATCTGGGCCATGAATCTTGGTGGGAGGAAGAGAAGAAAGAGAAGAAAATTTTACACTGCCTGAGCAAAGGAGCAGAAAGGAAATTCTGCTGCTGCAAAAAAAAAAATAAATGCAGGCATAATCCAGCTTTTTGCATCTGCAGTAATGCATCTGGAAAACAAAGGGCTAGCAAATGAGTTTCTTTAAAATGAGAGCAATTCATAGGCTGGGCCAGACACAGCCCTGATGTGGAGGCACTGGCTGCATGGCAGCACAATAACTCTTTTGTCTCACCATCAGGAGCACACATATTTCACCAGGCAGCACTAATGAGGAAAGAGGGGGCCACATTCCATTTTTATTCTATCCCTTTGAATCTGTTCTCAGAAATGCTGATCAGACCCCACAACCCTGAAAAAAAAGCATCCACTGGCCAACAGAGAGTTGAAAAGCATATAGGAATAAAAAACACATTAAAGACGAAATTACAAGCTACAAATACGTCATACTGCTACCACACTATCATGAAAGGACATCCTGGCTGCAGAGCTTTGTTTTCTTGTAATGGGAACTGCAGAGCCATGGAGTGTGGGTTTCTACCTGTTGCTGGGTTCATTTCCATTTCAGAAACAATACCCTGGCACTTCATTTAGTTTTCTCAAGGAGACCTTCACACACCTGAAATCCTTCCATCATCTCAGAAGCAGTGAGAGAGGAAAGCGTTGCAGGATACATACTTGCGTCAATCCAGGCCTCAACATGAAGATTGATAGTTAAACAGACACAGGACTACACAATACATAAAGCTGAAAAGCACATACAGAGAAGACAATGATGTACTCTGCTTCTTTCATCCCCCCATCCTTATACATGTGTCTCCTGCTACTCATTTATCACATTCTGATGAAAGCAGACACATAAGAAGGATCTTATCGCTGTCGAAGCTTGTTGCATTACCTTAAGTCATCCCCCAATTTAAAAAACAATATCCCATTCTGGCTCAATCTCTCATTACCCTCAGCACATCAAATTTCTCTCTTCTTGAATACCTGGCTGTATTGTTAACTCAGAGACCAGCCTTGAGAAAAAAAATAAAGAAAGAAAAAGAAAGCAAAATTCAAAACACTACAGAGATTCAGGGTGGGATTTTGAAGGAAAAAAATACCCATAAGTAAACCACTGGTTTCAGAAAGGCTGGGAATAATGCCAGCTGCATGCTGAAAACACACACATGCGTGTGGAAGCATCATACTGAGATATTCAGTAGTTCAGCTGTTTTGAAAAGGCTTCTTCTAATTTAATTTTGAACATAAAATGCTTCAAATTAACTGACTTCTATAAAAAGTTGGATCCACTGAGATGGGATAATTACTTTTCCTTCAGAGATTTTAGACATTGTGTGTCTTGCAGAGGTGACTGGAAGGTCTGCTGTGACAGATAGGTAAATAAACATTAAAAGATGTCGTCACACCTCCTCCCCAGCCTCTCATTCTAACTGATCATTTATCCTCCCTCTCTTTCTTTTGTCTTTTGGCTTTCACACCCATGACCTTTACTGTCTGACCAAAAAAGACCCTTCCTTTAGAGCCAGCTTGACCCCCCTCTTGCTGCTGGACAAGTCAAGGTAGCCATAGTAACTTAAAAATAGCTACCAAGGCCCCATTTCAGATAGACGAAAACAGTCACTTTAAAAAAAAAAAAGAAAAAAAAAGTGTTTTTAAAGCTAGAAGATCAACTGAAACCATAATAGTGCCAAGCGATTTTAACACCTTTAAAAACATTTGGGCGGTCACTTCTCAAGCCCACGCTCCCTGAGATGCTGTTCTATCACCTTTTAGATATATTTTTTTGCTGACTGAGGAGTCATGGAGAGCATCTCACAAAGCCAGATGTCTCTTACTGATCGGAAAACTCATCCAGCCTGTTCACATCTGGCAGCACAGATTTCTTCTTCTGAAAAAGGTCTACCCTTTCCTATCTCCTCCTGCAAAGTTATCACCTCCCCACGGTGTTTAATATTCCCCTTACAAAACAACATTACTTCCCTACTCAGCAGCCAGTCCAAAATGTCGAGGTCTTGCAGGCTGTTTTTGTCAGGAAAAGAGACATTTGGATGATGGAGACCCACACCTTTGAGCCCACTCTTGTAACTACAGTTGTATTCATCTCAGTCCTGCTGCTTTGGAGGCAGGAGGAAGCAAACTATCAGAGTTTATCTGTTAACTGCACTGTTGCTGCACACTTGGTTGTGCAGCTCCTCACAACCTGTCCTGCACTCCCTCCCTCTTCTCTTTTCAACTTTTCTGTAGACACTTTTTGCCTGTTCTTTAGACACATTTTTCATATCCAGGGATTGTGCTTGATCACTTCCCATGAGTCTTCCCAAACTCTCTCTTCTTGAGCTGTTCCTCCTAATTATGCACATGTACTTGTCCTCTCAGCAAAGTCTTTCTAATAAAAAAAATTCTAAATTCCTCAACTGCTTTGCATTTTCCCCCATCCGGGATGAAAGTTTGTGCTTGCCTTTCTGGTTTGGAGATTGCAATCCTTGCCAAAGCTCCCTGCTTTCACAAGAAGGTTTAGGGATCCTCTCAAGCAAAAAATTAACCGGTTAGACAAAAATCTGGTAGATGTAACACCCAACCTGTGATAACATTTTTCATTTTAAATTTTCAAAGGATTTAGCCAATCTAAATAGGTTTCTAATCCCTGTCTTTCATGATCCTAAATTGAGTAGGATGTATATTTGTATGGCGAATTAATGAAACAAAAGGGCCAGTGATTGTATTCTGCTCAAAGCCTGGAAGGAATAATACCCATTTAATGGCACTTTTAAAATTTCCACACAGGCATGTTTCAGAAATAAAAAAGAAAAGAAACAAAATGTCATTACTGAGGATGTCTAGAGGAACAAAAATAAAATCTTTTTTCAAAAATATGTATTTATAAAGAAACAGATATTTTATTGCCAGAAAGTTATCTCTTCTTTTTCCTTCTGAAAAACAAGAAAAACTGCAATCTCATGACATATCTTTTCTTTTTTTTTTTCCTTCAAAGGGGGAATTTATTCAAAAAGAAAAATCCCTGTTTTGATTGAAAAATCACTTATCATTGGAAAAAGCTTCACAATGAAAACCCACTAATCCCATTTACATTTTAAAACAAGTAACATGAATATAAATCCATTATTAGTTCCAGCAGACTTCTCAGGACAAATCAGTTCTCAGGGCCAAATTTAACCCTGTTATGAACCATGGAATTTGATGAGGCGAGTTAAAAATAAATATGGAAGTTGTCTTTGATTGGCTTTTTATTTTTGCAGCAAGACAAATGGCAGGAATTCATACCTGGCTGTCAGCAAGAGATAAAGAAAGACTGGAAGTGTTTAATTTTATTTTTTCCTGTATTTTGTACTGAAGGGGCCGACACTCTATTTTTAATCAAAATTTCTCCCACAGTGCTTCCTTTTTTTCTTATTTTAGAAAGGACTGACATTTTCCAGTGCAGCCTTTCCATCCAGATAGCTGCAGGACACTTCAGACCAAGTGTTGAAACATGCCACAGGCTGTGCAGTGACCAGCTAAACGAATGCTTGCCTCCCACAGAGCCAGCACCTTTAAAAGTACACAGGAAACCTCAGATAATTCAGTGCTTCAGACTGTGCAGCTTCAACATTTGCAAGGCTGAGACTGTGAAAACATTTTTTTCAGAGTTTTTTGCAAAAAGCTTATTGACCTTTTCCCAAGTATTTTCCCAGCTTCCCTGACACTGTACAAAATAAAATCTTTCCTTGTAGATTCTGCAGTCCCTGGCTCAGAGGGGGATTATACAGCATACAGGTCCTCTCGGGACATGGAGCTGCATGATGCTGATGCACAGACACAAGCTGTGATAACTTGTGCTTTTAGGTGCAGTGATTCCCTGGTTTAATTTGCAGCACACTGATGGAGATGGAAGTTGTCATGAGAGACAGGACTTCCCCTGGTCACACACTGATTTCAGGCAGAAACAGGGACCCAGGGGTAGAGCTTTGTGTTTCAGTCCAATACCAGAGTAAATAGCTTTTCAGAGCAGGGATTTGGCTTCATTCTAGTTTCAAGTGAAGACAGGTTTCACAGTACCACCTGCCCTTCCTTACTAAAGGCTGCCCACTGCTGCCTATGATTAAGATGCCACTAGACCTTTGAACCTGTCAGCATGGGAGAGCAGTGTCAAAAATGTAGGGTGCTTGTATTGAATGGCAATGACTAGACACCTGCCAGCTGCAGGGCTGCCTTACCAAGTCTACTTTTTCTCATTATGTGAATTAAATAAACTAATTTTGCTTCGCTTTCTCCCTGTCATAGGAAAATCTGTCACATAAATTCTATACCACACAGTTTCCACTGTCTTCAGATTAGGTCTTTTGAAATGTTTAAATCAAGATCTTTGGTCCCAACAACACACTCCTGTCATTGAATTGTTGACAAAACACTTGCTTTCTCCAGGGAACAGCTGCTAAATAAGCATTTGGCTCACAGGTTGTAAATTGAATCATGATTTGCTAGGCAGCAGGAGGATATTTGAGATCAGGATTCATGGGTTTACCTTGGGCATGGGAGGGAAGTATGGTGTAAAACTTAAGGAAAAGACTGAGAACATCACATTTGATTTGAAAGGCAGTGACCGATGTTAGCTAAAGCAATCTAGGAGGTGAAGGATCTATGTTGAACCCCCAATGCAGCCTGAACTGACTTTATCCATAAAATTATTTTACAACAGAAAAAAAACTCATAGGGCCTGCCGGACTACTGGGCAGGATTGGTGATGGTCAACATGAAGGGCTGCAAAGGCATGGAAATAAAAGGAGCAATCCATGCAGGTATTAACCACCCAACACAAGACATGTTCATTACAGTGTTCTGGGTGGGAGCTGTCTCTGTGCTGCAATTATACAACACTGCCAGCCTTACTGATGCTGTGGGATAAACAAGTTCATCAGTCATCCTATGGTTTCTTGGGCAAAACTGAGACGTGTGAGGGGGTTCATCATCCGGACACTTTCACAGCAGTTGCAGAGGATTTATTAGGGCATTTGTGCAGCTGACATACTTCTATGTCTGTGTAATGTGAATTCACACACACTATGCTTGCACAATTGCAACACACACTTGATCTTGGTAAGTCCCTGGAAGTCTAGAATAATGTGGTGGTGTCCTTATAGAAAGCCTGTTTTGCCTTCTCATCACCTTTGCTACATTTTCCATTTCAAAAGCCAACAATCTGTAGTTGTACATATGCATAGCTGGGCCTCATGCTGTTGTACACTGCCAACAAACATGGGCATTTGGCTCCTGCTGTGCCCAAGAGGTTCACTCTTGTGCCCTTTGAGGGGAAAAAAAACAACACCTCTGCTCATCTCCCACCCCAGAGAAAAGCAACAAGCTCTGAAAAAGCACAGAGAGCTGTGGCAGGTTCATGCTGCCTGGGCAGTGAGCCCCATCCGCAGGCTGTGATGAAGCCCCCGCCCATGTAGTGCTAAAAAGCTTTAATTGACAGAAAAGCCCCACAAGGCAGTTTAGAAGTAATTTGGTTGTTCTCAAAATGAGCAGCCTCTCCCCACATTACTGTGCAAAGCCTTAGGAAAAGCGATTGCACAAAAATAAGTGCCAGTTCAGGGCAGCAGTCGTAGGACTTTTGGGACCAGCTTCTGCCTGGAAGAGGTAGTTCAGATTTATTGCATATTTTTCATTTTCTTCTCCCTGGAAAGACAACTTTACCAGCTTAGCTTGTTGAACTTTTCAGCCTTTCAAAATACACGGTGTTTTCAATAACACTCTTACCAAGAACACTTTAGCTACAACTTCTGAATTGTATTCAGAAATAATGCAATAAGCTTCCACATATTGCAAAACGGTTCAACTGAATCTTGAAAAAAACAGGGATTAAAAAAAACAGGACTTTTTCTTATTTTTCAACTATTTGCACCTTTAAGGGCAAGGTAAAATATCAGGAAGGAAAGCCTTATTTTCTCCAGAGTAAATAGCATAAATATACAGGAAGACAGGACATTGACTCAGATGAGGAGCTCTAAATAATTTGTCTTTTTAACATCATCATGAAGGTCCTGATCTTTCAGGCATGCAATTCTAACACCTATTGCCATTTTGCCATGGGCTAAACTTTACTTCCAATGAGTTTTACTCATTAACTACAACAGGCCTAAATATATTCTTAACTAATCCACTGTCAGACAGTTTAGACTGAAAACGCACACAGCCTTTCCCTTGTCTTAAGAGGCTGAAATTAAATACTCAAATCTGAGAAAAAATAAATTATGCATTATATTTTCATCTGAGCTCCCTATTTACAGATAATTGGTCCCCACAAAACTTCACCAAATTCTCTAAGATTTGAAAAATCTAAACAGAGGGAACAGAAGAACACAGATTAACTGGTGATGAAAGACCAGCAAGTCAAAGGAATGATGATTCAGAGAGGAACACAAAAAACATCAGTTATGTTTTATGTCTGCCAGGAACACCAATGGGGCTCTGGGAGGAAGGACATAAAGAGGCCCAGTCTGAGCCTGAGTCTGAGGAACCCACGCATGTGCCCCAAACCAACATGGACACAGGCTCTCAAACTGCTATATTTCTTGCTTCCTTTAGGCCTTTTTAGGTAAAATTTACATTTTAAGGCTGCCTATCTCATTTGCCTCTGGTCTGCAGAGAAAATTGCCTCTCACTTCTCTGTATGTGGCCAAATGGTGGGTGAGGATGATTTACACAACTGCAGGGCTACTCCTGCAATTTCTTTGCTGCCACTGTTTCCCCCCAGGAGACATGTGATATCCTGGACTTGAGTTTAAGATGCAGCTCAGAACTGGGTTGTTTTTTCCCTTTCCCTCTGCTAATCAGTGTCTGATTACATAGGCATTTTTCTTTTCTGTCTTGGGTACTTCCAGTCAAGTGAGAATACAGTAGAAAAAGGGGTATATAGTTTTTCCAGCCCCCACAAAACTATGCTGACTTTACTCCGGGGAACTTTTTCTTTTTTGGAGGTACTCACTGTGGGTAGTCTTTGCATTGACAGACATTTCTCATATGCATGACAAGTCCTTGTTTCTTCAGTGTCACTGATTTTTGAGCCTTGTTTGAAGATATCTTTAGCTCCTTTCTTGCATTTTCTACTGGTAAAAAATGTGTGTAACTCCTTGTAATCATGTGTGTTTTCGCTATGACATAAGGAATCATCAGCCTGGTGTGTATATCCCACCTCTGCATGCTGCCTCCTACACCGATGAAAGAAACAGGACATGTCTTGCCCTAAGGCTTTGTATTCTAATAGTCATACTACTTTCTCCAGGATTTCATCCTGAGCAGCAGTGGTGGCAATCACAGCCTGCCTGCCTTTCATCTGCCACGGAACAGATTTTAGGCTGCTTTCCAAAGTGAAAAAACAACCGTACTTATGCAATCACACTCTGCATGTCAACTTGTTTATTCTCTCCATGCATGTAGCAACCCTAACTTTTGAACTCTCTGGCTGATTTCAGCTAAATTAATGGAGGATCACTCATCTGAAATATTTTAAGCTCATTTAAACTGCTGCTGATAGTCCTGAAAAAGAGTTTGATACTGTTACTATCCACTCAGGAGAGCAACATGAAGGGCATCACCTCTAAAGAGGAAAAGTCAATAGACCTTCACACCTTTAGGA
Source organism: Hemiprocne comata (assembly GCA_020745705.1). Lineage (NCBI taxonomy): Eukaryota > Metazoa > Chordata > Aves > Apodiformes > Apodidae > Hemiprocne > Hemiprocne comata. Next base: position 58,015,302 of record CM036586.1, read on the forward strand.
ATAGACCCACAAGGTTTTAGTGGGTAACCAGAGTGGTTTTGATCTGCCGCTCACAGACAGACTTGCTGAAGACAGACTTGGCTTTGCTCAAACATGGAGGTATGGGATAAAGCCCTCAAACAATTCAGCTTCTCCAGTCCTCCCTTCGCCCCTTACATTTGCATCCCTAGTTTATTGTGCATTTGTGCACAGTAACAGTCTCAATTTGCTGATTCATGTAGCTAGGCTAAAGATTAGTTTCCCCACTGCAACTGCCTAACCCAAGGGTCTTTCTACCTTTTCTGCCCTTGCAGGCTTGCAGGTGATAATTTCAAACTACCTTTACATCTTGCTGCTTTAGCTTTCCTCCAGGACTAAAAGCTTGCAGAAAGCCTCCCTCTTCTCTAGTTAATTTAGACTCTTTTGAGCAGTTGCAGCCAGGAGCTCTGTGTCTCTCTGAAGTTGCCAGAGCCCTGGCAATACTTTTCTGCTGTTTTTCCTCAAATCTAAATGTTATCGGTATGGAACAGATTTTATTGGCGAATCTGTTTCCCAGGGAAATGCCCTGGGTGCCCTACACATGCCAACTGTCAGTTTGCCAAAACCACACCCTAAGGCAAGAATTAAATGTAGGCAAATGTAAGTCCCCTGAGAAATTCAGGCCAGAAACAGAGCTAACACAGCAAGCAGACAAGAAAATATTTTATGCGACCAAGAAAAAAGATCTCTGTTCTTAAGTGATGGGAAGTGTTTCTATTTTGATGGGAAGTGTTTCCATTTTAATGGAAACTTGTTTAACGTGCAGACATAAATCCCAAAGAAAAGGTTTACTCCTCTCTTGGCTGACGTGAAAATAGCCTTTCTGTCAGCACTTAAGCTCACCTGAGTTTAAACCCTTCCAGAATCATTTTGCTTTACAGAAGGAGAGAAAGCAATCCCAAGAGCAATAATGATGGAGCATTTGGGATTCTTCAGCTCTAACCTATGCTCAGAGCTTCTCTGTGCCCTGAAGACATCCTCATGTACAACCTTTCTGGCTTCCTGCCCTTGCCAGCATGATCCTTCATATATTTATCCCTGTTATTAAATAATCACCACCTGGTATCTTAACAGGAATGTCATTAATTCCCAGAATTTGTAAAACTAGATCTCTGACCCTGGATCTTCTTGAGATCTTTCACCTGCTTTTTTGCATTTTTAGGTAAAAAGATAATTACCCATACATTTTATTCAACATGAGCGTATGCACGCATCTGCAGTACAGTCTCATGAACAGCTACCTCTCCTTTTAAAGTTTTAGAAGAGTGAAATGTTTGACAACAGACTATTGTCAAAAATACAGCAACCGTGTCATTTTTATCAGCTTTTGCCCATCACTTTACGTAAAGTGAAGCAGAATTCAACTTTGTATCTTCCATCTATGATACTGGTATTTTAGCACTGTAGTGATTTTACCTGCTTCATTTTGCAGAGAAGGACACACCTCCGTTTTGTTTCAGATGTGGTATTCAGAAATCCCTGGGCACCAAGACTTCGGAGAGTTCTGGCACTGTTGTGGGAAAGCTCTGTGAACTTCCTGCCAGCTTTTGAAGCTTAACAGATCAGCGTGCCAGAACTTAAGCTTCCTTTTAAACTCAAATGCACTTTTTTCTTGCCAAGGTCCTCTTAAAGGCACAGTGTCCACAACAAGGTCATCTTTTCTTGTGCTGTTGCAAAAACTATGCAGCATTCCCATCAGTGTTGCCTTTCAGTCTTCCTCCTTCTAGATAAAAGGAAGTCCTGGAAACAGTAATCCACTCTTTTTCTTCAATTTTTCAGGTAGCTTAGTAGTCTTTGAACTGTATCTCAGCATTTCCAGTTCTCCAAATTAAGGATTTCCATGCTATCTTCCGAAGTAGTGAGTAGGAAAACCTAAAGGCTTTGTCAGCTCTGGATTGTGAAGAAAGGATGCTGTCTAGAGGAATGGAATTTTTCTGTCTCCCTGGACTATTTTTACCTTTTCCTTTGGTCAGGCCTTTAATCCACAATCTTATATCCTTTGTGACCATACTAATGAATAGCAACTCAGAGAGCTTTTCCTTTTTCTTTCCCAAGCTTTTATGTGCCCTCCATCCCATAGATCTTCTAGCACTCTCCACAGTTCTTATTTCAGGAGTGCATGTTCTCTTCCCCATGCTTCCGATTCCGTTACCAGCCCCACTAACTGTAGCCCACAAAGCCATCTCCCAAGGATAGTTTCCATTCTTCCTAGCTCACCACCACCTAGTACCCTCCATTTTGTCTTTAAGGACAGGGATTTCTCTTGAAGCACTTCTCTTCAGTAATTTTCTGTTCCCTCCATTGGAGGGAACCTAACTAGGAATAGGAATAGCTAACTAGGGTAGGAATTCCCTCTAGGTACAACCAGATTATAACTTTAGCTCCTGAAAAGTCTTTCACTTAACACTCAGCTTCACAGCTCACCTTGATAGAAGCCAGCAAGTATCACTCCTTTTTTCATCATTCCTAAAGTTCAAAAACACCCAATCTAGCAGACAGACCTGTGTGTTGACACCAGCAAGCTGATCCTTGACCAGCCTGCCAGCAAAGCAACCATTCTGCCATTATTAGCATTGAGCAGTGAGGAGGCACCCCGGTTAAACACTGAAAAACTAATATTGGGCTTTCAGAAATCACTTCTTAATGATCTTTCACAACCCTCCAGAAAAATCTCATTAGCAGCAGCAGAAACCCTGGAGCTGTGCAGAATGCATCCAGCATGTGTCGAAGGAGACCATTAGTTTGCCTCCTGATGAAAGAAGCCTATGAGTCACAGTACAGGAGTCACTTGGGGGGCAGCAGAGATTTTGAGAATAGTGGGAAAAGACATCGAGGCAATTTAAGTGGAAAGCCAGCAGCAACAAGCAAGTCACAAAAGGGGTAGCTGTAGACATTCTGAACTGAGGACAAACAAGAAGAGGAAATACCAGCATGCAGTACAAAATGATCTTTGCTACATGAGATCTCTCCACAGAGAGAAGTTCAGCACCTTTGGTATGAACTTGGCCAGACCTTGTTCAAAGTTTTTCTCCTTCTCTTTTGCAAAAGCAATGATTTTACTTTTCCAGTGAGCAAAGTTCAAGCACGAATTATTCTGCCCTCATCCCCGCAGTGCAAGACTAAAACATCCAAATTAATGGATGTTAAAATGTCTTCAGGATGTTGTAAATACTTTTCAAGTTCTTCTCTTTCAGATTTCATCCAAATAATGTACCTAGAGATGCTGCACTGGGAAACTGGCTTTTACCTCTGAAAAATCACACTTGAAGTTTTGACCTAGGTGTCTTTTACATTTACATTCCTCAGGCACCTTTATTGTTAATGATGCTCTCCATTCTTACCCTCTACTTCTCTGTCAGAGCCAGCCTTCATCTTGTCCAGGGAACCAGTTCTTGCAAAGTGCCAGGTATGCCCAGCTGACATTTAACTGAAAAGAAATAGGGGCTGCTAAGTCTCCTGAAATATCTTCTCGCATCTTTTTAGGACCTACCAGATGTTCTGCTCTATGATGTGGACTAATTGGAATCGGGACAAATCTTTACATTGATGTTGTTTGAGCTAAGCTGAAACAAGAACCAGATTATTCAGAGATGATGGCCTGCAGGTCGTTGCTTCTAACTCTCCTATCAGACACACTTATCCCTGTATTTGGTTATTGTTTTAAACATAAAAGCCCCCTTGTCCTCAGTCAAGAGAGTTAAATTAAGGCTGAATACTGCACTGCCCAGTGTTCAAGATTTTATAAAAGTCTCACATTCTGGTTTCTTGTTATCTTATCTAGCTTTCAAACAAAAGAAAACATTAAATCTAAATGTCAGAAAGACAAAGTAAAGGAACGCCCACCTTATTTTAACTTCAAGTTCAGTTGCAAGGTGTTCAAAGAGCTGGGATGCAGATAGCTGCTGGCTTTCCCTAGCTGTTTCCTTGTGGAGCCTGTCTCCTGTAAGAGAGCAACATCCCTACAGATTCACAGAAGTTAGCCTTGGTCATTTATAACCCAAACTTGCATGTTTACAGATGTAGAGAAAAGAAGCAGAGTGTTAAATCACAAATGTCTACCTTAGATAGTCCATGTCCTTTTCAACCCAAGAAAATAGCATAGGGCACAAACCTGACACTTACCTTCTCCTGTTTTCATTCTAAGAAGTTATTTGAAAGCCCAAAGAAAGAGCTTAAACCTGACAATAGTAAATGAATGTTTTCTGATCCCGTATGCATCTCTGTCTATGCTCAGTGAAAAATACTCCTTACCTTAGGATGATCTTTCATATTATGGGGTTGTTGTGAACATGAGTGGAGCTCTCCCTTTCATGGAGAGACTGAGGCCATGACCACTTTTGTTGTCTGCTCTATCTTTTAGCATGAGTGGGTCAGACTCCTCTGGATGCCATGAACACAGTTATGCGCTTACCAGGCTGTCAAGAGAACACAGGAAAGACGGAGTAAATCATTATCTCTGCAGTTGCCAGGGTTCCTTGGATGCTTTGAATGGAAGGTGGCTTATGACTTGCTCAAGCATGGCTGACATGGCTTTCATGTGCTGGCAAGGGCTGAGGGGTGTACAATGGCATGTTGTATCAACTCTGCATGGAAGATACTTCTGCCAAACAAAATAAGGAGTCTATTCTTGAAATCAGCTTGATCACTGGTGCCTCCTTCACCAACTCTCTCTCTCCTTGCCACCCAAGCTGGATTTCCGTGGTAAAGCTGCTGGCAGGATCATTTCACCTGATTTATCACCTTGGTCTGTTAAACCCTAAATATGGATGGAGGCAGGCTGAGGGAGAGAAAATATTCAGTATTAGACTATGAGGCTTCATTTTTCTCACCCACATAGCATGTGCCTGAGGAAAAGCAGAGAATAATGAGCAGGGCAGCCTTCTTTTAAGGGTTTTTTACTTATGTAAACAGAAATTAGAAGGAAAAACAAATCCCTGTTAAATGTTGAATGTTGTACATCCCTCTACGTTTATGTTTCAGAACATCTGGAATGTCCTGTGGGAGCTTTTGTAGCTCTTCTGTAAGTGGGACAGAAAGGAAAAGGAAAAGAAAGTCACAGAAATCACAATGCTCCAGGAATTAGAACTCAAATATTCATAAAACAACCACACCATCAAGGCTCAGAAGAACAGGATACAGATAATTGTATTTCTGGTTCACCCAAGGGATCCCCATCTACTCAGGTATCTCTGTCACACTAGGCTCTGGAATTTACCCATGCTCCTCCCTCTCTCCTCTGCAGTGTCACAAAAAACAGATGCTTGGCATGCATGGCATTCTGAATCAAAGACTCTTTCCCAGGCATGGAACCACTAAACTGTGAATGGAAAAGTTCTTGCACTCTGTTCCTTGGGAGGCTGAATTAGTGAATGTATGCAAACTCTTCGGCAAATACAAACTTACTACACGTGGCTTCTGTGCATGCAAGTACTACTACCTTTGTGCAGATGAGCAGTAATAGGTAAATGTTGAACTTTTCAAGATTTGTGTAACAAGAGAAAGAGAGAATGCTGTGCAAATACAGATGTGAGCACCAGAGTCCATGACTTCTGTGCAGTTATTGAATGTTGCAATAGCATGGAAGAAAGCGTGTGTAAACCAAATGAGAAACAATGAGAGGGCAGGCTGCTCACTAGCATGAGATAGAGTGTGACACCAAGAAGAAGAGACATGTTAACATGGAAGCTGAAGGTGGGAAGCAAACCAGTCTGCCACGAAAAGGAGAAGATGGCGCACAGGGGAAGAACATTGCAGAGTACTGCAGAGCTTTGTAGAGTCTGAGAAGTGACGCTACCATTAAGGGAATGTCCTATTTTAAGGAAGAAAGTGAAGTCTAGGTCTATTTGCCTGAGATGTCGTCTTCTGCTTCCCTACAGATTTTAGGATAGCTGTCTGAAAAACGAAACTCCAGAGTACAGAATGATTTTTCTTCAAATGAGAAAATTAGCTAGGAACAGACTGAAAGGAAAAATGGGAAAATGAAATTAATAGAAGAAGCATTAAGCTAGTTTAGAAATATTTCATTAGCAGTACAAGAAGTCTGTAGCACACATTTAAGCAGACAAGGGGAAAAACACTAATGGTAAGGTATGTGAATATATATCTAAACATCTTCCAACAAATACACCAAACAGGATCAATTCTGGCTGGCAGAATCAATGAGTGGAAATTACAGGCAACACCAGGGGAAAGCATAGTAGTCTAGATATTACTTATATGCTCTCTGAATACAGCCATACCTAAGCACATGGTTATCTGTTTCAGCAAAACAAGATTAAAATATTGTCATTGTCCATTCAAAAAGACTCAGATTAGAGCTTGACTCCCAGGATAGAACACAAGCATGAAAAATTTTCAAACTCTTTTTTCTACCATGTTTCTTTAAAAAAAATCACTTGGATGAGTTTAATTTACATGTCACAAGCAACCTGATCTGTATTCAGAAAAAACATTATGTCCTCCTCTGATGTCAAAATAATTTTCTCTCTCACCCTAAGTTGGAGTCAGACATAAAGGATGCAATGCATGTGGCTCCCATTAAAGTGTTAATCTGTAACACCTGCAGTTCACAGAAGTTTCTATACTTTGAAATAAACTGAAACTTCCCTTCCTGGTTCCACTGGTGTGCAGTGCTTACTTGAAAATTGTTTTTCTACCTTGGCTTCCAACTTAAAAAAAATTGCAATTTAGACTTGCTACCTGGGAAGTTTAATTCAATTTCCTGCTCCATCGCAAGTTCCCTGTGTGTCTATAAGGAAGCCACACAGTCTGATATTTAAGAGATAAGCTGGAGCTTTACTTACCTTGGAAATACTTTTTGATCTGGCCTTAGTCCCTGTGACTGTAAGATATAGATAATGATACCGACATACAATCCCCTTGGAAGTAGCTTGTAGTGGGTTAAGATTTTTCTGCCTACCAGCTATTATATGGGCCCACTCCTGTCTTTGTCAGCAACTTGCATGATGAAATGGTTATGATCATTATAGTCTGCTTCAGTACAAAATCATCTAGTTTAGCCTGAATTATTATTGTAGAAAAAAGGACGTGGCAAGTAAAAGCTTAAACTGCTATACTTGTATCTATATGCAGAAGACATTCCTGCCTTTTAGACTTGGTTGTAATCCTTGGTAGCAGGAGGTCATAGGCAGGATGAGGGTATACAGGTTAGGATTATGGTACTCTGGAAAAAAGCACAAGCAAGTTGATGTCTGGCCTGGACAATATGGAAGATGTACCTAGGCAGTGGTATCAAGATGGGACACAGTCAGAAGCTAGTGTATCAAGGTGTGGGATGGAAGAAGGTGAGGGCTGATGAAGAAAAAGGGCCTTACAAGAAGATGGTCAAAGGCTGGGACAAAGATGATGAATAGGCATTTCTGATGAGTGAGCTCCCCAGTGTCAAGAACCATGACTAAAGTTACAGGTTGGGCAAACAGGTGCCTGTTAAGTGGCTTCATACAACAAATCGGGCTTAGAGACCACTTTTCCTTTGGTAGGTCTTTAATCCCCCCGAAAGCACTGCCACTGCCAGACACCAGCTGCAGAACTGGATTGCCCCTGCAGTATCCAGCAGAAGGGCAGCTCAGCACTATGGCAATGAAGCCTACATAAGCACCATGCTCTAAGAGCAGTTCCTTTCACAAGAAGGAAACACATTACTGGGAAAAAAGCACTTCTACCAAGACTCTGCAAAATAAGGACAATTTCTGAGAGATCTTCCTTGTGTTATAAGCAGATGAGTCTCTTCTAGGCCACTCAGCACTATTTGGTAGGTACGTGACCTTGGTAGATGGTGCAAAAAACATCTTTTGTAGAATTTTGTATCAACATATTAATTTTCAATCACAGCAGCGACAAGCACTTCAGAAGTGGGATCTATGTTAGAAAAGAAAACAATAGATACTTCCCATTCTAATACCTTCTTCCCAAAATATTTCAGAAAGCAGAAACTCAGTTTTGGATGTATCTGAGATACCTTTCACACATTACTGGAGCTTAGTCAGTCTTTCTCCACCTCTCCAAAAAATAAGGTGTGTTTGGGGTCACGGATTAGAAGTAAGTGGCCTGCTCTTGCTGATAAATCTGTCTTCCAATGAACCCTCATACTCATAAGCTGTATTTTCTTTAATGAGAATCTTACACCAAGCATAGTGACTGAAAAGTGCTTTTAATGAGGTCAGTATTATCACTCAGCATTTGGTCAACCTTGTGGGAATGTAAGAATGAACCCTAGTGCTGCAATATTACCCGATCTCTTGATACTTACCACAGGTGTCATGAAACCTGGTTTCCAACCTCATTCTGCAGCTCCTGGAGGTTTGTGACTATTTGAGAATTGCCATTTGCATAAAAATTAAACCAGTTCTGGTAATGGTAAAACTAATATAGTCTGTTTTCTTACTTATTTAAACATCCTGCATCAGTTCCTTTTTCTGCCTGTCCCAGCTGCTTCTGTTCCAGCTGCTCCTCTGCACACCTCCAACTCCCTCCTATGTCCCCTAAGTTCAGGGCTATAACAGTATGCTCTGTAAATACTGTGTTTACTTTGGCCCATGCTTATAGCTCTTGCATTGTGCTGAAGCTTTTGCCTCAGTGACAGTATTAATCTGAGGCTTCCTTTTCTTTTTCACAGCTGCCAGTTTTTTGTGAAACATGTCAGACCTTTGTAACTTCAAGATGCTTTGCCCATTTGCTGACTCTGGTAGAATCAGTCAGGTTTTGTAAGAGGGAAAGGCAAGCAAAGAAATTGATGGATACAGATTTCAGTTACATTTCTTCAAAGAGCCAAGCCTTTAGCAAGCCATTATGGTTGTCAAAGAAAGCTCATAAGATCCCTAAAGCTTAAAAAATTAAGTTGCCTAAAAAGCACCTCAAACCTGTTTCATAATATCTCATGATTCTGTGGAAAACATTCATTATATATTTCTAGGTTCAACTGCAAATGCCTATAAGCTATGTTTTTGTAACCTCTTTAGCCATAGAGATGGCTCATTTTCTGCTGACACAAATCTTTTTTTGAGACATGTGATTGGTATCAGTGAAGGCCCATTCACATTAATTTACTTCAAAATTATTTTCCCAAATCTAGGGAAAATGAAAACACCTTTTCCTCTCCAATCCCATAGGCTGTACAGTGCAGAATGTCTACTAGTTGCTAACTGACTAGAAAGCTGTGCAATGCAATTTTTCTCTTCCCAAAAGAAAGTAAAATAAAGTAGGTTTTTCCTCCATGAAATTACCCTTATTCTAAGGATTTTGATCTTCCAAGTTTAAAGGCATTCTCCAAAATTAAAGTCAGCAGTGTGCATTGATCTTTAGCTTTGCTCTTTATGACGATCTTGAAGGTCCCTTTTAATCCAAGCCATTTTGTGATTCTATAATTCAATGATTGTCCCCACCACCTCCATTTATGCATTAGTGCTTGCATTTGAAATAAAGAAATTATGGGGAAACTCCCCCTGAAGGGGCAGCTGACAGTTTCCCACAGGTACAGCTAGTGCCACGCCACTCTTTACCCTGACTGCCTCTCACATGCTGGTGTGCATGTGAGGAGAGAGGCACAGCAGCTCAACCTTGCCCCAGAGGCTGCTCACATTGATGCCAGGGACTATTTGAACCAGAAACAAAGCATGCAAGTGGTTTATAACCACCCCATTGGGACAACAGGAAAATGAGCCCCAGCACTTTGGTGCTACTGGAAGGAGAGCCTCCCTCGGCACTGCCTTCACAATTGTTGGTGCCTATCCAGGAAAGCTGGTGGTCCCCACAGCATGCAAGATTCCCGGGGGTAGTCATTATAGCCAGCCTGATGCTCCTCTGCATCTGCCCCTTCCCCTTATTGCCACATATGAACTCACAAGCATGCCTGCATGGAGTATTTTAGCTCAATTCTGAGCTTAGTCACGAGTGTGAGTTGGAAGCAGCAAAGGCAGCTCAATGAGCTTGCAAGCATAACCTTCTTTTCCCACAATATCAGCCCCTGGAGCTTTAAATCCCATCACTGCCAGCCCAACATCTGTGATTTCTTCAAACACACTGCACCCTGTTTTTATGAATTACTTTCTCCTCTGCACTTTTCTCTAGGAATGATCGTTGCCAACCAGGAAACTAAACACTGCAAGCCAGCTCATAGCTTTTTGAGCCAAGCCCCAAGGAAAACAGCAAGTGTTAGGACTCATCATCGCCTGCCCACAAAAAACAGTGACACTGCCTGTGCAGAAACCTGTTAGGTACATACCAGCAACCAACCAGAAACAGTGTCTTCTCCCATGTTTGTCAGAGTAGTTGGTTCACATCTCAGATGCAACTTCTGTCTAGCTCCAGCCAGCAGTCTTTTAAATCAAAACAATATACAGTAAAATGACATGGTTACCTTATAAATTATTATTTGCTTTTTACAATTTTTAAGTTGATTTCTTTGGAAAAGAAATCAACTCTGAGTTGGTTCTTTGGAATACACTGAAATTATTTTTTCCAGCTTCACTCCACAAGACAAAAAGATGAGAAACTCTGGGTGTGCCAGTGACACCAGAGGGGCTGCCAAGGTTTTCAGCTCTTACTTGGTATCATGGGCAACTGAGCTTTTCCTATCGTTTACTGACACAACCTAAAGCAACACATTTTATGGGAAAGCAAAAATCAAGCTATAAACTGCAATGGTGCAGGATGAGCTTCATGAGACCTTCAGTGGGAATGGGGGAAGACTTAATCTCAGTGGCAGCCTGAGGGAAAAGTTTCCCTTTCAATAGCTCTTAGTTAATTAGAACGGGGGGGAAAGAAGTAATTGCCAAATTCAAGAGCCTGATATGCAGAGATGAAATAGCTTGACAGTGAAAATATTTTACAATTCCCAATACCCTTTCAATTTGGAATCCCTTACTATACTCATGGTCTCACCTCCTTGATGGCTGAAAACTGCCTCCAGCCAGGAATTAGGATAGGGGTATTCAGACAACACAGTGTTTGAAGTGTCACACAATGCTAGTGCCTATTGAAGATTTTCCATATGATGTCTATGCATGAACTTTCAATATTCATTTTGACCAGTGCATGTAATAGGTTTGCCTTGAAAAACAGTAAGACGAGAGGTGGTTTTTTTTGTTGACTAAAAAAGAACATTAAAAGTCAGAAGACAGTGGAAAAGTCAGTGAATTTTCCAAAGCATTGCAACTTAAAGAGAAGAACATTAAAAAGAAGGACTTTGCTGGAAAGCTAATGATGGGCATGCTACTCTTCGATTTTCATATTCTGCCAAGTACCATATTTTGTATATTTATATAGGAGATCTCACTTTTGCATTTTTAATATTGTGTTTACTTAGAAATTAAAAACAGATCAATAGTTGAATTGTCAATTGCCCTGAGGCTCAATCTACTGCTCTGGAAATGGAAAAGCATCTTCAGAAGGAGTGGAAATGACATTTTTCCCTAAACAGGCAGTGAACTCAAGGTAGGGTGGAGGCCTTGCTGGACCTGAGTGTCCACAGTGATGCAAGGGAGCACCTCTCCCCTCCAGTCCATGGGCCTGTTACTACTGTTCCTGCTTCTCCAAGGTTTACGCTCACTTCTGCTTTCTGAACTGGGCAGTGCACAGGAAAACAGAACAGGAACATTTCACATCACATCACAGATGGGCTTGGCACTGGGGTGGGAATGCATGGTGAGGGCTGCTACCATAGTCAGTATGTCTCAGGCTGAGCCAAGGGGTTTCACAGCTAAAATCAAGAGCTGGTAAAACCATGGTTAAGATTATTCAGACAAAACAGATTCTTGTACAAGTGTCCTGGTTTGAGCCACGATGCAGTGCCTGGCACCACCTTTTTAACAAATGAAATATGACCTGGTGATTTATAACAAGATAGCATGTCCATTTCTGAGGACAGAGGGACAGGAAGATGCTGCAGGAGTTTTCCACTGCTCTTTTCATGCGAGTTCTGTCTTTTTTCCACATTCCACCTACAAACACTTATGTGATATATTTTCTTGTCAGGCTCGGAGTTCCAAAGGTAATTAGGAAAACACTCCTTTTTCTGCTGTCTATAGGTTATATTTTTATTTTTATTGTACTACTGTGTGTCGTCACTTGATACAGACACCACAGCTGTCTCTAGCTTCTTTACTTCACATGTTAAGGCCAAGTCTGACAGCAACTTAACTGGAGTTAAGCAACTACTTAGCTGATCTGTCAGGAATCAGATCTTTTAACTTTACAGAAGAAAAAAAGATGAACAATAATGACTTGAAGTTCCTTTGTTTCTCAGTGTGCTTCTTGAAATACTTAAGATAGGCTTGATTTCTTTTACTGCAGAACTTCAAACCATCCAGCATAAACCAGCACAAGTCTAAGCCCTCACAGAACCAGAACCTAAGTAGGTTGCCCTGTGAACAGATATTTTGTAGTAATTTAGACATGTTTAATAAAAAGTAAATAGTAATTAACTAATATTCCATTGTGGCTTTTCTGCAACTGCTATTAGAATCTTTTGAACATGATAGAACATGAGATAACAGGAGAAAAATTCAGATTGGAAGATGGCAATGAAAACTGACCAGGTTGATGCAATCCACCAGAGACAACGAGGCCAAATTTCTTGCTGATAATAATTCTGCCTAGGAATTGTGAACATGTGAAGGATGTACAGCAGTTACAGCACAGGGTAGAGCAGGAGTGCAGCTGTGTCATGTTCAAAGCAGTAATTGGAATGACACCATCCAATAACTGCCTAGGCATACTCAAAGGAGACAGAGCATGTGGACCCAAGATTAGGACTCAGCAATGAGAATTTCCCTGATGAAGGACAAAAGCTGCATTACCATTACCCAGAATTTTACAGAAGATCATTTTATCTTGCACATGAGAAAAGAAATTACTGTTACTATTGTAGTCAGAGAGATTTTGGTATACTGTGGGAATGGCCTCCTCATTCCCTCAAATCAAGAGGGGTTTTATCATTCATTCTAATAGACTTTGGGACAGATTGTAAAGCATGCCAGAGACTGCTTGCGTCCTTGTTCAGCAGACCTGGGTAGAACACACAAAAAAAAAAAAAGACTTGCAAAATTTTTGCCAAAGCCTACTTCCAAACAATTAAGTTGTGATTTTATTATTATTATTACCAACATCATCATCGTCATCATCAATGCTATTATGAATATCCAATAGATATTTTGCAAATATGCTATAAGCACCTGTGCTAGAAGAAATATTACTAAAAATTAACATATTTTCCGTGACTTTAGTAAATTTTAACAGCGCAAATTTCAAGCATGTCAGTACCACGAATTCAAGAGTAAATTTTCAACATGCAAAATTATATTGTGTGTCCAATTTAAGATGTTTCAAAGGGCCAAATTTTCCAGTTGGCAAATGCTTCTGTTCCTCAGAAGTGCTTAAGGATGTCTTACATTCACTACTCACCTCTGAAAACACAATCACAGATTCCAAGAGTTGGACTTGTTCAGTCAGGGATTAGAAACTATTTTAAAAATATTTGTATTTCCCAAGTCTCTATACCTAAAGTTACAGGCCTATTTGACACTAATATTTCAACATCTTAGTAAGTTGCTTAGTGAACAAATTGTCTAGTTCACAAAGTCTTCAAGGAGATGTGGGATTCTTCTTCCTCAAAATGAACCCAAGAGATCACCGTAGAACCTAGAACCTTCCTGTTTCTCTGTGTAATACATGTGCGACTTCAAGAGTGCATTTAATGGCTGCAAATGAGAACAGAGATCTCATTTCAGCTCTACAAGCCTAAATGGATACATTTGTTTTGCCTTCCCTCCTCCCCTCTCCTTCATCCTCTCCTTTTCCTTATTCTTTTCCTTTTCTTTCCTTACTCCCTCATTTTCAGATTCTGCTCTCAGTTGAAAAATTGCTTTGTAGTCTCTGAAATAATGATTTATTTTTTTTTAAAGGGGAAATATCAAGACCCTGAGGAATCTCTTAATGAATTAGACTTGAAACAGTATTTTGTCAGGCTAATTGCATGCTCTAAAGGATTTCAGGTTAAATCTGAAAATATATGTGGCTCGAGGTTGCAGTGTTATGTATGAAACCACTAAGAATGTCCTTCATTATTACCTGGCTTATTTCTTTGAGCAAATAATAATAGTCTAATCATTGCCCTTGGATATATGCACGCAAGTCACTCTGAAGACAACGGGAGTTTTGCATACATATCCCAGGGCAAGGTTTTACCCTATATTTTCAGTGATAAAGAGTATTTTAAGCCCATTTGCAATTAATAGTTCACTGAGGAGTCTATTTTTTTTTTTCTTTCTTGTGGATAAACTAGTAGAAATGTCTAATGGTGAAATATGTCATTCTGTCCGGCAGCAAGGCCAGTTTAGCAAAAGTGACAGACTATTGTTCTATTTCTTGTTCATTATGAACATGACTCTGCATGCCTTTAGTACAGGCTTAGCTGTATGAGTTGGGCACAGTGTGGTGATATCCTGTTGAAATTCAGTTTGTTCCCTGAGTATGTAACAATATGGAAACTTTTAAATTGTATGTGATGAATCGATGCATCTTTTTCTTGCTGTACAAAGTAAGCTATAATTTCACAGTAAAGAGATTTTAAAACCCTGTTATTCACTGCATTATCTCTCTCTCTCTCTACCTCTCTATCCTTGGAGTTTTCCCACAAAGCATTTGCTGAGGCTTTGATCAGCTTCACAGAATCACAGAATGGTCATGGTTGGAAAGGACCTCTGAGATCTCCAAGTCCAATCATAAAAAAAACAATGAACCAACCAACCAAAAACCCAACAAAATAAAAAAACTCAACCCCCCCCCCAAAAAAAAAAAAAACAAAACAAAAAACCACCAAAACACCTACAAAAACAAAACACACCAACCCTCCCCCCCCACAAACACCCAACCTACAATCACAGCCACTAGAGGATGTCCTGAAGTTCTGCATCTACATATTTCTTGAATACATCCAAGGATGGCGACTCAACCACCTCCTTGGGCAGTCTGTTCCAGTGCCTGACCACTCTTTCAGTAAAGAAATGCTTCCTAATGTCCAATCTAAACCTCCCCTGCTGCAACTTCAGGCCATTTCCTCTGGTCCTGTCATTATTCACTAGGGAGAAGAGGCCAACAACCACCTCCCTACAACCTCCTTTAAGATAGTTGTAGAAGGCAATGAAGTCTCCCCTCAGCTTCCTCTTCTCTAAATTAAACATCCCTCGTTCCCTCAGCCACTCCTTGTATGACTTGTTCTCTAAACCTTTCATCAGCTTGGTGGCTCTTCTCTGGACATGCTCCAGCACCTCAACATCCTTCCATGTTGTGAGGGGCCCAGAATTGAACACAACACTTGAGGTGTGGCTTCACCAGTGCTGAGTACAGGGGCATAATCACGTCCCTACTCCTGCTGGCCACACTAGTCCTGATGCAGGCCAGGATGCTGTTTGCCTTCTTGGCCACCTGGGCACATTGCTGGTTCATGTTAAACTGGCTGTCAACCAGCAACCCCATGTCCTTTTCTGCTGGGCATCTTTCCAGCCACTCTTCCCCACGTCTGTAGCTTTGAATGGGGTTGTTGTGACCGAAATGCAGGACCCAGCAATTGGCCTTATTGAACCTCATACAATTGGCCTTTGCTTATCAATCCAGCCTGTCCAGGTCCCTCTGTAGAGCCTTTCTACCCTCTAGCAGGTCGACACTCCTACCCAATTTGATGTAATATGCAAATTTACTGAGGGTTCACTCATTCTCCTCATCCAGATCACTGATAAAGATATTGAAAAAGACTGGCCCCAAAACTGATCCCTGAGGGACACCATTGGTCACTAGCTGCCAACTAGATTTGACCCCATTTACCATAACTGTTTTGGCCCAGCCACCCAGCCAGTTTTTTACCCAGTGAAAAGCACACTTGTCTATGCCATGACTCACCAGCTTTTCCAGGAAAATGCTGTGGGAGATGGTGTCAAAGGCCTTACCAAAGTCCAGGTAGACAACATCCACAGCCTTCCCCTCATCCAAATGGTGGGTCACATGGTCAGAGAAGGAGATTATGTTGGTCAAGCAAGACCTCCCTTTCATAACCCTATGGTAGCTAGCCTTGATCCCCTGACTGCCCTGCACTTGCTGTGTGAGTTTACTCAAGATGAGCCTCTCTATGATCTTTCCCAGTACCAAGGTCAGGCTGACAGGTCTGTAGTTCCCCAGATCCTCCTTCCAGTCCTTCTTGTAAATGGGCATTGCATTAGCCACCCTCCAGTCATCCAGGACCTCCCCTGTTGGCCAGGGGATAAATGTTGATAAATGATGGAGAGAGGCTTAGCAATCTCCCCTTCCATCTCCCTTAGTACTCTTGGGTGAATCCTATCCAGCCTCATAGACTTATGCATGTCTAGGTGCAGAAGCAGATCATTAACTACTTCCTTCTGGATTATGGGGGGGGGTTGTTCTGCTCTTGATCCTTATCTTCCAGCTCAGGAGGCTGAACAACCTGGGGGGAGCTGGTTTGACTGTTAAAGATGGAGGCAAAGAAGGCATTAAGTATCTCAGCCTTTTCCTTATCCTTGCTTGCAGCTTAATTGTAAATGTCCCAAGTGATAGGACATCAAGACTTCCCCTCTTATACAATCTTGTACAGCCTTGTTGCTTATGTGGGTACCCTTCAAGTGCTCATAGGCTCTAACTGTACTATAACTAACACCCAAACACAGCTTTGTGTCTCATTTCAGTGCCCATCCTTGCCCATCGCCCATCCCTGACCCCTGGTTGATGCTCAGTGCCTGGGGCTGGGGCTGTCCTCAGTGTCCTGCTCCATGGTTGGAGCTGTAGGACAGGACCTGGCTTCCAGATTCTGTCCTGTCTTATGGCTATGCCATCAACAGGTCTCTTCATCTCACAGGTTAAGTCCATCTCTGTATGTTCTTGTCCGATTATGAATGCTAAGTGTAAGAGAATGAGATAATTACTACATTGGAGATGAAGCTCTTAGATGGGTTTGTTGGCCTGTTCTGACCTTCCCGTGGGACAATGAGATGACAATTGCTGTTGAGCAAGGTCAGAAGCAGATCAGAAGCCCTGGAATATCTACACTATTTGGCAATTGCAAAACACTGAGAGACCAGGACTACTGTAACTGTAGTGTGCTCCCTCATGCTCACAGCCCTGAGGGAAATCTGGGCCTAGGGAGCAGAGCTCCTCCAGAGCTGTGTTGCTTTGAATTTCATGAAGATAATGAAGGAGCAGCTCAATTAAGAGAGGAAAATAATTAGAGTATTGCCCTGTAATTAGGCTTTCTGAGACAGCTGCACTCTCTTAGTGTGGCTTCAGACACTTCTTCACCCTTGGTTGGCAGAGAAGATGGTTTTACTTCTCACACTACCTCCAAACAGACCTTTTTGTCAGGCAGTGAACTAGGATCATGGGCAGTTAATTAGTCCCCCTGTGTTAATATTAAACAGTATGAAGTGAGGATGACCTAAGTAAACTGTTGTATTGTCTAGTGAAACAAAATCTTCCACTGAAAATCAGGTGAGAAATTCCAAAAAGACCTTTCAGACTAGAAAAACTGACAACACCAGGGTGGTTTAGTTTAATTTTAGACAAGTGCAAGGTAGTGAACCCTGGAAGGAACAATTTAAGCTACCCATACATACTGATGGACTCAGAATTAGCTGCTATTTTTTAGGAAAAGAGTTCTAGGCTTCATTACGGGTCATTTAATGAAGACATCTGGTCTGCATGCAGAAACAGCAAATATGATGTTTGGCATCATGGGAAAGGAGATGGTGAATAGCACAGACAAAAAGATACAATGTGATTGTATCAAATCCTCTGTACAGCATTTCCTTACTTTGAATACTACATTTACTTCTGGTCACCTCTGCTCAAAGAGGCCACGAGAGAAACTGGAAGACATGTTGAGAAAGGCATATGAAAATTATTAGAATCACAGGAGAATATTTCAAATAGGGACAAAATATAAAAGAATCAGATCCATTAATCTGCTTAGGAGAAAAGTGAGGTGTGGTAGGAGAGACCTCTCCAAAATACTGTATGGTGTAGAAAGAAAGCAAAGCATGTATTACTGCCTCCATTTTCTTATAATGTAAGTATGCTCAAAGAATCGTACGTGAAGAACACCTGGTTCAAAAAGGACAAAATGAAATATCATCGTATACAGAGTAAAATAGTCTGTAATGTCCTGGGATGCAGGATGAAATTGCAGGACTTCCACTACCCCATTGCTGTTGACAAAAGGGAGAGGATGACACTGGGATGCTCAGGATCTCAGTTTTGTTATTTAAAATATCAGTCTGCAGCACTGAGCAGAACGTAAGTTCTATTGCACTGCTAGCTGGGAAGTAAAATTATTACCAATTAACTTTAGGTAATTCTCAAAATTCTTTAAAATAGCTTTTCTGTACCTCATAAAGTTCTGAATTTAGAATGTGACTTGCTCAGAGCATGGGAAGAAGTTCTGTAGCCTCACTGGATTTCCAGTTCTTGAAATGTGGGTTTGCAATGCAGTTCCACAACTGGGTGTCATCCCCACTGGACATTTCATACCCATAGGGGAGTGACATCCAAATACAAGTGAGAGTGATATCTGCCCTCCTGCCATTTGCTTCATTAGGCAAGCAGACTGGCAGAGCAACATGTCTTAAGAGGTAGGTCTTCGGATTCTGGACAAAATCTTAGGAAGGATCACCAACTTTTTTGACCTTTTACAACTATCAGTGTTCTCTCCCTCACCTTTTGTTTGCCCATTCAGATAATGAGCAGTTTAATGCAAGGTGTTCTGCAATGTACAGTGTATGAAGACTTCAGGCCATACTATAAGGCAAGGATAATAATCTACTAAATGTAGTTACTGAACTGTCCTTGGCTGTTAGTTGCAATCTGCTTACATACTCATTGCTCTCACTGCACATCATTGTCCTGGTCCAATAGAAGCACAAACTTGAGGTGTTTTTTATTTTTCTATGCATTTAATCTAAAAGAATAAGCATTTTTTCCCCACCATCTCTAAGTGAGTTTGTGATGGAGATTAATATTGTAAATAAGAAGTAGTTAGCAACTTGCTATGAGACTTTCAGCTTTTTAATTTCCTTGCAGAGTCAGTCACTGTCAAAATCTCACTTTCCAGAGATTATCCTTTGGTTCCTGAAGAGACTTCAGTCATCTGTTCAATCTTTTTTGTTTTGCTTCATTTAAATTTTGCATCTAATTTTTGGACTGGAACAATGAACAAGCTTAGAACTGGAACTGGGGGGGGAAGGGAGTAATACCATAAAGAGGCTTTTAAACTTTCTATCAGTTCTTCTTTCTATTCTGATTCATGTTCAGAAGTTTCTAGTGTTGAAGAAAAGGAGAAAAAGGAAAAGAAGGATGAAAAAGAAAAAGAAGATGGAAGGGACAGTTGGTTTAAAATGTATATTAGAAATAAAGTGCTACCTATAATTTCATATTGCTTAGCCTTTCTGCTCACAGATTTGGAGGAGTGATGTAGCCTGTGCAATCTCTTATAAGTCTTTGCCTTTGATGTCAGAGTCAGGACTTCACTGCTGCTTGTGTATTTCATCTGAGGCTTCCTTCTACTTTCCTCCTTTTCACATCCTGGACAGTTACTCTGCATTCCCCATTCTGTCCCCATACTTTGGCAGAGCAACATCTAATGCAAATAAGAATTACAATGGGTTTTATATTTCCTAAAATGTTTATTACTCAATGAGACCTCCAGCCAGGCTCATCTTCCTGGGCTCCCCCTCAGTTATCTTTGATCATCCAGATTGGACTCTTGGATTCCCAACTGGAAGTCAAAGCAATTAGTTCTGTGCCTCTTCACAGCATCTTTGCACACTGTATTCTGCTCAGAAAAGGGTTTCTGCTGTTGTTGTTAGTAGTGAGGTATCTGATGTCCTCTGAGTCCCAACTCATGCTTACCCATGGGGTGGGAGACCCAGATCAAAGCAAATCCTCACTGAGAATTAATTCATATCCCCTGAAGTCAGCAGAGGTTCATTAGTGCTTATAACTTCCTATTCTTTATCTGCACTCCACTCACAACACCATTACAACTGGTTTTGTGGCTCATTTTATATATGCTTGTCTATCATTCCCAGGAACAGTTTGATTTCATTCTTTTAAGACCACTCTTCTCTGGCTTTTCCCATTCAGATCAGCCATTTAGTACCTGTGGCTTCAGTTCAGCAAGGCACTTAAGCACACACTGAAGCAAATGCTTTTTAAACATGCAGTGATGTACATTGTTGATACATTGTTAGGATTTAATTTTTATAGAGACACAGTGCCTAGCAACCCTAGTCCTGTTCCAGGAGTTCTGCTGCTATGCATCTTTTACTGCCACACAACAGAAAGATAAACATCATTCCCAGAAGCTTGCGGTCCTGAGCTTTATATCATAGAATCATAGAATAGTTTGGGTTGGAAGGGACCTTAAAGATCAACTAGTTCCAACCCCCCTGCATGGGCAGGGACACCTCCCACTAGACCAGGTTGCTCAAAGCCCCACGTAATCTGGCCTTGAACACTTCCAGAGTTGAGGCATCCACAACCTCCCTGAGCAACCTGTTGCAGTGTCTCACCACCCTCACACTAAAGAATTTCTTCCTAATGTCTAACTTAAATCTCCCCTCTTTCAGTTTAAAACCATTATCCCTTGTCCTATAACTACATGCCCTTAACCTGTGTAACCTCTGCATTTGGATGAGGGTTAGATGAGCTAAGGTAGCTCCCATTTGTTGATAGGGAAAATTAAGCAACAAAACAGTTGTCAGTGTCAGCTGTCTGCTCCAGCGCTGGCAGCTTATCCCATTATTCCTAATGGGTTTTATGCTAGGTTAGATGCACTTCATATTCCTCCGTTCTTCTGGATTTAGGTTTGGCAACTATAACAAAGCACTGTTTCCAGGACTAGATACGCAAATTGAACAAACTGTCCATCACGGAAAAAACAGATTTATAGGCTATATTGATGACATGAGCATAGAGGATTTCCAGGCTCTGAAATACATGCAACAGCTAACAGGTTAAGTGTTATAAAGAAGACCAGCCATTATAGTAAACATCCATTTACATTGCTACATGGTTTTGTACTTGCTTGATTTCGTCTACTACCTTTTTGTCAGTTAATTACTCTCTTCTGGGTTTGACAGTTGCTCTGGAAAACTTTAATTTAATTCTGCCATAAGATGGGCTGAAAAGGTCATATTTCTGGTTTTTTAAATCCTCATAAACTGGGCTTTGGAGATGCAAAATTAAAATGCATGTGTTCCATGTATGTTTGATCTCATACTCTCCTGACAACAAGAAAGTAGAGAAATAATTTTAGATACAATATTTAGGGTGGGTTCCTCCCCCACCCTCTTCCCTAGTTTATAATTGTTTAATGGGAATGCTTCTGTAGGGCCATTATTCTTGGACAGCTCGGCTCCTAATTCACTATGTCCAAACTCCTTCATACACTCCAGCATTAGGTCTGTCTGTAGTGGTTTGAAAGTAGGCTGATACCAAAAAGATATTCTGCCCACTTCAGAGAGCAGATCACCATACATCTCTCCAAGTTAATTATTAGAAGTGTTGATCTGCTGGAGAGTAGGAAGACGCTGCAGAGGGACTGGACAGGCTGGATCAATGGGCTGAGGACAATGGTATGAGGTTCAACAAGACCAAGTGCAGGGTCCTGCACTTTGGTCACAATAACCCCAGGCAGCGCTACAGGCTGGGGGAAGAGTGGCTGGAGAGCAGCCTGGCAGAGAGGGACCTGGGAGTACTGGTTGATAACTGGTTGAACATGAGCCAGCAGTGTGCCCAGGTAGCCTGGAAGGCCAATGGCATCCTGGCTTGTATCAGGAATAGTGTGGCCAGCAGGAGTAGGGGTGTAATTCTCCCCCTGTACTCAGCACTGGTGAGGCCTCACCTTGAGTACTGGGTGCAGTTCTGGGCCCCTTACTTCAAGAAAGATCTTGAGGTGCTGGAGCAGGTCCAGAGTAGAGCAACGAGGCTGGTGAAGGGACTGGAGGGAAAGTCTTATGAGGAGAGGCTGAGGGTGCTGGGGTTGTTTAGCCTGGAGAAGAGGAGACTCAGGCGGGACCTTATCACTCTCTACAACTACTTGAAGGGAGGTTATAGTTAAGTGGGGGTTGGGCTCTTCTCCTAGACAACTAGTGACAGGATGAGAGGACATGGCCTGAAGCTGTGCCAGGGGTGGTTTAGGTTGGATATTAGGAATTAGGATTTGTCATGGAAAGGGTGGCCAGACATTGGAATGGACTTCTCAGGGAAGTGGTGGAGTCTCCATCCCTGGAGGTCTTTAAAGAAAGGCTGGATGTGGCACTTAGTGCCATGGTCTAGCCAATGTGGTGGTTTTAGGTCATAGGGTGGACTTGATGATCTCAGAGGTCTTTTCCAGTCTCATTAGTTCTGTGATTCTGTGAAACTAGGTGTATAGGTTTAATTCAGTGTGTAAGACCCCTTATTCAAATACAAGGATTTTATTGTGTCCAGTCTCATGTGATAATCTCCCATGGGCCACCTATTGAACACCCTCTATTTGTCACTACAATTAAGTACTTGAACTTTCAGGGTCCTGGCTAGTTATGGTAGGGACACCTCTTTGGTTCAGAGACCAAGGAAATTTTCCTTGGTTTAGCTTGACCTGCAGATATTTTTCAACAGGACTACTCAAAACATTGTCCATACCTTTGTGTACACTGTGACACATAAAAGGAGATACCTCATTAGGGTACTCAAGAAGAAGGCATGTTCTTGTGCCTTGCTGCAGGGTAGTGTTGCAGTCTCCCTGTTTCACTCTGCTTCAGGTGGACTTCAACCCTGCCACGGGGGTGACTGCTCACAAATCTCTGCTTGCAGAAAACCTAGCATTGCCTGCAGACACCACAGGCTTCCTGCCTCAGTAGAGCACATCCAGTAAATCACAAGGCTGGTTCTCAAGGCTCGTTCCAAGTGTGACAGGCTGGCGGTTCCTTCTCTGTCGTTTTGCAGGGACGGGCTCCCGGCTTCGGCTGCCGCGGTCCCCGCCAGCACCACGGACAGCGGCCGCCCCCCAGCCCCGGCTGCTCCTGTAGATTCTGATTTTTTTAGCCAAATGCCTCAACTCCTCAGTAATCTTCTGGTCTCTGCAAATGTGTGCCTCTCTGGATAACGTCAGAAGTCAAAGCAAGATATCCACGAAGTGCAAGTAATATTTAGACTGAATATTTTGGTCTTGCCACCACTGCTTTTCTGTGATACCTTAGGGTTTGTTTCTTTTTTATCCTTTTGAAAAGGGCACCAGATGCTTTTCTACTTTTTAATGCTGACACAAATGAAAGAAACCGATGGACTGTGAAAACAGAAGCAGTAAGGAACCCTAAGAACAGAGTCTGGCATTCAACACAAAAGGAAATGTGCTATAAAAATGCAACAAGAGCATACAATTCACCCAAAGACTTATCTTTCCCTTTTTCTTTCATCCAGAAGTAGCCAGTAAAGGCAGAATAGCAAAGAAGCCCCAGAGAAGTATACTGACTGCAGTGGTCAAGAATCCCAAAGAAAGATTTTTGACAGTGGTGTCTCCTTTTTAGGCATTCTTTACAAAGACTGAGCCATGAGTATTTTTCAAACGAATAATTATCTGCTAACTAAAAAAGCAATTTGGAAATTGCTCAAGCTGTTTGCAAATTCAGGCCGGATCTTCAGGCTGCTTTAACTAAAATGAATAAAAGAAATATGTATGGGGGAGGGTGGCTAAAGCTAAAACGTTTCACTTCAACATTGCCCCCCCCCCCCCCAAATGTTTTGGTTTTTGGTTTGGTTTTTTTTTTATCTTCAAGACTCCTTTGAGATCAAGTGGAACAAAATTTATTTTATTTTCCCATTTTCAGTTTCAGTTTTAAATAAAATGAGTTCTTGAATGTTTTATCTGGGTGAAGAGGAAAAATAAGAATATGTTTTGGCAAGAACATTTTCTTTGTTAGTTTCACATTATCAACCTTAGTTAAGTAACTTCCTTCCTTCTTTCTGTTACAATATCCAAAAGTGTTTGCACTGCACTAGAACAAGCCACAAAATGTTTTTTTTGCCATCAGCAACTTTGCTTGGCGGAGAGAGAGGACCAGAATAACAAAGGTGCAGGTATTTACTGATAGAGGTCTCTGGGATACAGTTATGTCTGTGACTTGAACTGGGGAGCTTCAGAAACAGTGGTATGCACAGGAGAGACACAAGACTGGCATGGCATAAGTAACTTAATAACAGGTAGTGAACAGTACATTAAATCAGAGGTCAGCATAACAAAAGTGGTTCTGGCAATCAGGATTAAGATGAACAGACAAAGCTGAATCAGATCAGCTTGTATAAAACCCAGAAAAAATCAAAGGTAACTGTCTGTGGCTAAAAAAACTAACATGACAAACCTAGCAGAACTTATGTTAAACTTGATCAAGGACTGTGCAGTTTTCATGTGATGTGGAGCCAGTGCCACCAGCTCCTTGCTTGTCTGGTAACTCAGCAAGCTTGCTTGCTCCCTAAAACCCACTGGTTGAGCCACAGAAATAGACCCACTCGTTGTGCAGTTAACAACCAGCTCCCATGGCATCAGCATTAGCTGTTGGTGTTGTCAAATTGCAACAAAATATGGGTGTGAGAGTCGTTTTCCAACAACAGCTTTGTGCCCTGGCAGGAAAGGTTTCAGGCTCCACACTTCGGAGCCTCTCTGATGCATTTTATATTTTGAGTCTTGATCTTCTCCACCTAACAGGACATGCTTTCAAAGTATTTGTGCCCTCTTTCAAGGCTTGAGAGAACGATATGGAAATGACAGAGGCAGCTACAGGAGTTAGAAGAGAGGAAGAGAAACTGTGTGATACCGCAGAGACTGCTAAGGTGCATGTTTCCACACTTCCCAGCCACTGGCCAGCACAGCTGGGAAGAGTCTGTTTCCTTGAATGCAGCCAATAGATCATAAGCAGTACTAAAATTTCACACAGTATTAACAGTCTCAGCAGATAAACCCTTTATGTCACTTAGTGTTCAGTAAAATTCTGGGATGACTCTAGAGCTGACACACCTCACTTACCGGGGCTTCTCTGTGCTCAGCATAACTGGCTGTCCCCAGATGAGTACCCAGACAGGCTTCTTCAGGGACAATTCTCCAGGGATAAGTGGGAAGAGCATCCTGTGAATGAGTGCACAGCATGCCCCTCCTCAGGAGTCTGAAGTGATTGTAGCTTTTACCCTGAGTGATTTTTTTTCCAGCTTAGACAAAGAGAAATTTCTTACAGTTAAATATTCATATGACTTGAGAGGGAAAATGTTGCTTTTCAACATAGAATGGAAAAAAAGAAAAGGTCTAAAATCTTTAAACGACTTGCCTTTAATACCTTTATCCCTGTTAACATATGTGGAACATAAAGATTCAAAGATTCACTGGGCCTGTTTCAAAATATTTATAGGTTGTACTGAGTTTCTGTAAGAAGGACCACTCAAGGGAAAGTGTATAATAACTCTGATGGGAAGTCTGTGTTCTTGAAAAAAAAAAAGTAAGAAAGAAATCTTACATCTTCAGCTTAGCAGATTCACTAGCTTACCTATGTGGCTGCATTTAATACTTTGATATAAACCTTGTAATAGAACATAAAGTAGTCAAGTTCTGTCCTGCAGATCCTGTGTGCTGTACAGCTGTAACTCACTGACCGTGGTTTGACTTTAGAGCCTTGCTGGGACACTCAAGATGAAAGAGTGGGTTTCACCTGAGAAACAAAAAAGGGGGAAAATGTAGAGTAGAGAAAGGGAAAGGAAGGAAGGAAAAAGTGTAAATAGAGAAGTTTTATGCAGCAATTACTATCTTTAATTGAAAAAAATAGCAAAACTGTGCAAAATCACATTCTTTCTTTATTCTGAAGGGTTGGAGGAACTGAAGATGTGATTGTAGCTGAGTGGGAGGAATATGGCTTGAGCACTCTGTAGGGTTCCAGGAAAAAGAAAAAAATGACTCTGTGCAGCCAAATAGCTGCCAGTGCTGCTCAAAGCACCTCCAGCAGCAGGTCCTAAACACAGCTAACATCGCTGGATTTACCACAACCTGGGATACCATCTGGATCTTTTAGTCTAAGCTGCTGAGCTGGTGATATACAAGTCCCAGGTCCTTCTGACCCTTTCAGGGAGACTGCACTAGAAGCAATGGAACCTTTACATCAGCCAGCCTGGTATTTCTCTGATTAGAAATAGTATGAAAGGCACACCATGAGAGGGAGATAGAGTGCCATAGGTAATGTGTGTAGTTCCAGCCCTTTTTTTTTTACTTTTAATATGAACCAAGGGATTTTCCTGCATGTTTGCTTACTGTTATTGTTTCACTCCATGCTGGCATGCACTTGTCAGTCGTATTTTAATTTTAGAAGGTGATGTTTCTTTTGCTTTTACTTCTTATCTTGCCAATAACAGGTCCAGATCAACTTGTCATTGAGAAAATGGGCTCCGGTATTTCACAACCTAGGTAATTGCTTCCTTTCCTTCTTCTTTTATCTCTGCCTTCCTACAGCATCTCCAATCTTTTTCTTTTGATTTTTTTTGTTTTCATTTATGGCACATCCAGGAAGAACAAAACAAATATCTGAGCACAAAGAAGTTGGCAGAGATAAATTAACACGTGATTGGGGGTGTGGTTTCATCTGATGATCAGAGAATGATAGAAACGTTTTTGTTGGAAGATGCCTTTAAGATCATCAAGTCCAACCATTAACCCAGCACTGCCAAGTCCACCACTAAACCATGTCCCTGAACACCACATCTACACGGCTTTTAAATACCTCCAGGGATAGTGACTCCACCACTTCCCTGGGCAGCCTGTTCCAGTGCCTGACAACCCTTTCAGTAAAGAATTTTTTCCTAATATCCAATCTAAACCTCCCCTGGCACAACTTGAGGCCTTTTCCCCTTGTTTTCTCACTTGTCACTTGGGAAAAAAGACCAACATCCACCTCACTGCTCCCTCCTTTCAGGTAGTTGCAAAGAGCAATAAGGTCCCCTCTCAGCCTCCTTTTCTTCAGGCTAAACAACACCAGTTCCCTCAGCTGTTCCTCATAAGACTTGTGCTCTAGACCCTTCACCAGCTTCATTGCCCTTCTTTGGACACGCAAATGATTATGAAACACAGGGAAAATCATCTACATACAGCAAATCTGACAGTAGTAGAAGTCAGCTGAGTTTCCCTGAAATTATTCAGGTCTGCATTTGGCCTATCAGCATTAGCTTTTGACAGAGGAAGTATCATATTTGCATTTAAATTAAGCATGTTGAAGGGTGCAATATGAGTGGCATTTATCTGCACCACCAATATTTAGTATGTCAGTCTCAATGCTGGCTCATCCATGAGTGGTGAAGCCAAATTTGTACAAGGTTCCCATCTGGCAAATGACATCTAGGGACCTCTCTGTAGTACAAGGCAGTGATTGCTAGGGAGCAGTGTTCAAATAGTCACTTAGCAGACTGGTGATGGGGCAAATGTAATTTTCTAAGCCCAAGGAGATATGGAAGTGTTATTGCTCCCCACAGGAGACAGCTGGTGCCTGCAGGATGAGTGTAGAAGCAGATCTGCAGTTCAGATTACAGTGTCATCCAGCCCTGAGCTCTGCTTTGACTCCTTTCCTTCCCATGTGTACTTTCCAACAGCCCACTGCCAGGCTGACATTTCTTCTCACTGCTGCTGGTGGCTGGCTTCCTTGCTGTTTGGAAACCCCAACAGGCATTATGACTGAGGCATGTCAGTGTGATTGACAGGTTTGTACACACAGTGGGCTGGGGTATCCAAGAAGCACTAATGACAGCTCACAGACATGTGAAGGCAAGAGAACAAGCAGATTTGGCAGGCTGAGGAGCAAGAAAAACAGGCCTTGGCTTTAGCCCATGAGTTTTGGAAAGGCAGTGGGGCCAGTCCAGAGTTTGAATTTGGTGCATGGGCTTATTTAGATGCATGAAGGGGAGGCAAAGAAGAATGAACAGATGAACAGCCATGGGAAAAGAGGTACAGTAGATAAGGGGGGCAATAGAAGGGAGCAGGAAGAAAAAGAAAAAAAAACCACAAAACCAAAAACACAACAGAAAAAGAAGGAATATTATATCTCACTCATGAAAGATGCTTGCTATGAGCCTTGCTCTTCCCTTTTACTGCACCCCACATCAGGAAAGACATTACATTTGTTTTTCAAGCTGTTATCACTATCTTCCCCATAAGGCAGAACAGCCTGTTGAGTTTGCACATTCACAGAGCAGACCAAATCTCTTTACTGGCTCCTCAGGAGATTCATATCACTCCTGTTAACCTTCCTAAGAGAACAGCTTTTATATAGGTGTTATATTTCATAGAACCATACAATCATTTTGATTGGAAAAGACCTTTAAGATCATCAAGTCCAACCATTAATCTAGCACTGCCAAGTCCACCACTAAACAACTAAACCATGTGTCTGAGTACATGTCCTTTAAATACCTCCAATGATGGTGATTCCACCACTTCCCTGGGCAGCCTGTCTCAGTGCCTGACA
Source organism: Hemiprocne comata (assembly GCA_020745705.1). NCBI lineage: Eukaryota > Metazoa > Chordata > Aves > Apodiformes > Apodidae > Hemiprocne > Hemiprocne comata. The sequence continues at coordinate 58,043,864 of CM036586.1, forward strand.
ACACTTTCAGTAAAAATTTTTTTTTTAATATCCCATTTAAACCTCCCCTGGCCATTTCCTCTTGTTCTGTCACTTGTTACATGAGAGAAGAGACCAACATCCACCTCACTACAACCTCCTTTCAGGTAGTTCTAGAGAGCGATAAGGTCTCCTCTCAGCCTCCTTTTCTCCAGATTAACAACTCCAGCTCCCTCAGATGCTCCTCCTAAGATTTTTGCTCTAGACCTACACCAGCTTTGTTGCCCTTGAGGTCTTTCTTGTTGTGAGGGGCCCAAAACTGAACACAGTATTCCAGGTGTGGCCTCACCACTGCTGAGTACAAAGGAACAATCCCTTCCCTAGTCCTGCTGGCAGCAGTATTTCTGGTACAAGCCAGGATGCTGTTGGCCTTCTTGGTCACCTGGGCACACTGCTGGCTCATATTCTGTTGGCTGTCAACCAACACCTCCAGGTCATTTTCTTCTGGGCAGCTTTCCAGCCACTCTTCCCCAAACCTGTAGCATTGCATAAGGTTGTTGTGACCCAAGCACAGGACCCAGCGCTTGGCATTGTTGAATCTCATACAAGTGGCCTCATTCCATTGATCCAGCTGTCTGTCTAACAGCTAGAGAACAGGTGGGTAAATTCCCAAAGAGTGTGACTTCCTCTATAGGCTTCCTTAAATATATGCATAGACTGGAGGTAATTTTGGATCCACATCCAGGTTCAAAACTCAATACTATCTTGAAGATCTACTTGGGTTGAGAGATCTCTTTTCTAATCCATTTGAATCCAAATTAAACTTCCTTCAAGTTTCACAAGTGTCTAGATTTCTGTAGTAAATAGTGAGGAAGAGGGTGTGGAAAGAGTCTGACAGATTATAAAATGTGCAGGCAGAATCATAGTTCCAAATAGAATGTCTTCCATGGTTTAGTGTGGGACCCTTTCAGGGGTGATAAAGTTCAGATTTGTGTGTTCAAGGAGAATCATAGCTCACTAATAGTGCTAGCAATACTCTCCATCTGCTTCCATACCTGTGCAGCAAACCTCCATGATAAGACTGTGTTGTCCAATTGGAGAACTATTAATGGACCTTTTATGTTGAGAAAGAAGAGAGCACTGACTTGGGCAACCGAAGATGAGGGGGTGGTTTCAATTTTGCAATAAAAATATAAATAATTATGTCAAGTAAGGCAATTTTTGTTTCTTAAATTTTGGTTAAAAAGTGCTAGAAAAGGTTTCTCTCTCTGCTTCTTGACATTTCCCTGCTCCTGCAGGAATTCCCATTTCGCCTAATTAGGCACTGTTTCCCTTAATTTGGGCTCCATAACTCATCAGCTTCCAGCTGGGCAACTCGTGATTCTAGGATGTCTAATTGTCTTCTTCTAGCAGATACCTTGATTGCCTCTGGTCAAAAAATGCTGATCCAGTCCCTTCAACTGATCTGAGCTGATCTCAAAATGAGTTGTGTCATTAGCACCTTCTAATTTCATCCATCCTTTCTACTTATTCCCCTTGGTCAAGATCAACATCACATATGACGTGATGTGACAGAGGACCAGGAATATATTACAGTGGTATCTTAAAGGGGACTATTGGTCTGCATTATTTTGATAATATCAAGAAGTTTGGTTTGAAATTTCTGAGGCACACAGAGGTGTAAGTGTCTTCATCTATTTCAGCTAACCACAGAGGCCAGGTTTTTTCACTTCTTTCCAAAGGTGACATTAAATCAATTTTAATCAAGTATGAGACCCTAATTCAATTTTGAATCCAAAGTTAATTTGTCACAGCCACAATCAAGTTTAGTGTAGAGATTCAAAATGAAGTTTATAATTTTCTCATAAATGTGGATAAATACATCTATGCCGATCCAGACTTTAGTAAGAGGTTAATTCCGTTATCTTTTTTGTTCATTTATTCAGATTTAATTGATTGGTTTTCTTTAAAGAAAGAAAAAAAGAAAGTCTTCTGTTGCGAGGACTGACCTGACTTACTGGTCTACACGGATTAGATTTTTGGTGTGTAATAAATGCTTCAGTAACAAGACATCTGCCATAGCAAGGAAGAAGTGTACAATTTACATTGTTAAAACAGATCAGGATTGAAGTGTTTTGTTGATTTATTAATGACAGGTAGTTAAATGCCAGTCAGCAAAATATACATTCAAGATATAATGTCAGCAATAAAATAGAGAAACCGTAAGACCAAAGTCTTACAAAATGTTATTGGACACCTACAAATTTCTAAACATCCTTTTACAACTAGTGCAAAGCTTCTAAGTCCATATATATACATGCGCAGAATTCATTTTCCAAGAGTGGGCTCTGTGGGTACCTCCACACTCAATTATCAGAGATCAATGGATTATCAGTAGTTGGGAATACATGGGTGATATATCTACAACCTGACCTGTGATATTTGCTCTAAATTGTACTAAATTCCGTTCATTCTTTCCAGTAGACCCTTCCTGTCTCTCCTTCCCATGTTTATATTGCACTTCCATTCAGACTGCAGGGATTCATAGAATCGTAGAGCCATAGAATTGTAGAATGGTTAAGGTTGGAAGGCACCTTAAAGGTCATCAGGTTCCAACCTCCCTGCTATGAGCAGGGACACCTCACACTAGACCAGGTTGTACAAAGCCTCATCCAACCTGGCCTTAAACACCTCCAGGGAGGGGGCATCAACAACGGCCCTGGGCAACCTATTCCAGAGCCTTATGACCCCAATGGTGAAGAATTTCTTCCCAATGTCTAAATTAAATCTCCCCTCTTTCAGTTTAAAACCATTACCCCTTGTCTTATCACTATCCTCTCTGGTGAAAAGCCCCTCCCCAGTTTCCTGTAGGCCCCTTTCAGGTACTGGAAGGCTGCTACAAGGTCTCCCTGAAGCCTTCTCTTCTCCAGGCTGAACAGCCCCAACTCTCCATAGAATCACTTCCTTGTTTCTCATTGCTGTAAACTATTGTCCCAGACTAAAGGCTTCAGCTAAAGTGTCATTTTCCTATGTGAAAACAAGAGAAACTTATCCTCTCCCTAGAACAAGAGTGTCTGCCTGTTGTCTTCACCAACAAAGGCTCCTTTATTCCATTATAATCACAGAAAAGTTCTGTGATTATATCCTGCCACTCACCACCAGTATGCAACACACTTTGGTACTTCAGACACCTAGAAGTGATGGGGATTGTGCTTCAGCTGTAATTGAGACAGTCCTTCTAAAACACTGCTCGGCTGTAAGTCACTCTGAGTATTGAACTGTTACAACCACCCTAAAATCCCTGTTCTGATTGAGATGCTTATGGATACAAGAGGTCAGCGAAGTGGGTTGTGTTGCCTTTACGAGATCAGCATTAGTATTTGAGGCAGAGCTTTGTATTTATGTAGCACTGGTATCTTCAGCATGCCAGGGACACAGCAGTGAATTCATGCTTGTGGTTGTCCCAGACGGAATGCACAGCAGACAAGACGTATAGGCACTAATCAAGATTTATTGCATATAACGTTGGGGTCTTAACTATATAGGACAAGAGGCTCAAGTACAGAAAAAGTGTAGGGAAATTGGGAGATCAGAACAGAAGTGCAGTTTGAATACAAAGGGTATATTAGGAGTGAATTATACTACTTAATTCAATCAAACAACAAAGGTTAACTATTAAAATGCCAGCAACTTACTTATTATCAAATTCTACACTGGGCCTAGAATATTAATTATCACTCTTAAAGGACTCTTCAGTCTTAAACTCAATAATGAATATTACTTAATGTTAAGTTTACCAATGAATAAGTTAATATTTCTAACCCTTGCCAAGTCAAAGCTGGGAATCCTTGGGTGGATCTTAATTCTCAAGAATTAATCTCTCTGGCAGGCGTCCCCCCTGGAGAGGAGAAGGTCCAGCACACCTCCTGGGAAATTGTACGAAAGTCTCTTCAATCAAAGATGGGACCAGGCTTTTATAGAATAAAGTGGATTGACTGCAGTCATTTAACCATTAGCCATACCTCCAACATCTCTCATTGGAGAATAAAAAGAAAACAGTGGAAAAAAACATGAAGGCCTTGTTCTCACCAAGCAAACTCTCTTGTTTATCTATTTGTTATTACTTTATCTCTGTTCCAGGCCTAGTTGTGGCTGGGCTGAACTCCCTGTTCTTCAACACCAAAGAGCGACTGGTGTTATGAACATCAACTTGGCCTCTGTTTGTACCTTTCAAGGTTGTTACCAGCTCTGAGTTTGCTAGGCCTTTTCCTTTCTCATGAGAACCTTTCCACTTCAGGCCTGGGCCTGCAAAACTGAGAGATGAAAAGCAGTTGAATCATAGAGAGAAACTGAGGCAAGCATATTGAGAGATGGAGCATCCTGCTACAGTGGTGTCACTATAAGTACATCAAATCTGCTTCCCAGGTGTTGACGTTGATACCTGGAAAGGTGACTTGCTCAAGGCCACACAAAAGAGGTCAAATAAGGGATTAGACTCTGAAAAATGTGCATAAATAAGGGACTATGCTACTTTTCCTGTCAGGATTCTGGATTTCCAAACTCTGATACATTAAACAGATGAATCTCAAATTAAAGCAGTGGAGCTGAGGTTAATTTTTAAGGATTTCCACACTGAGTACAGTTTATTGACTTCATTTTCTCATTACTTCACCAAGTATTTTGATATGTGGTTTTGAAACTGAGTTTCCTCTGAGCTGTTACATTTCCCCACAAAGTTGTATTTTTTCATCTGTCATTAAAAAGTGTGTCAGAAAGACCCTGGCCATGGCATAGACGGAAGACACCATAAAATATAGATAAAATATTTTGCTTTTGCAGAAACAGTGTTGTCAAAAATCAGTTTTTTTCCCTTCATAGCACTTTTGATGGAATGTTATTTCTCTTTGGCCTACTTATTATAACCTAGGCCTTGGTGTTTTTATTTTTACTGGGGTTGGTTAACTCCCTGGCTTGGGAATGTTGACCACTTTACATAAGTGTACATGAGTTTATCAGGCGTGCAATGTGTAAAGTCTTTTTGCTGACATAGATGCAATTTGGTACTTCTTTCCATAAATAAAATGACAGAGTCTGCTGTTGAAGGATCAGCTGATGCAACACACTTTATTAGTTCAAGAGAATAGTAACTTCATAAGAATAAATATTGTCTCTCCAAGAAGTTGCTGCTGCCTTTTTAGGTGAATGTGAATGTGCTCCTTCTCCCTCTCACTGCAAAACTGGGTTAGCTGATATTTTACCCTGATATGCCAACAATAGGATAATATGATAGATTAAGCAAAGGCAGTCACAATTAATTCCTAAACAGTTTTAATTTAATTTTCCTTTTTAAATAAACCAAATTTACTTCTGTGGAGGTGTGACACATCTGATTAGACACAGAGAGACAGGGAGCAGCCATGCTTGGAAAGGGAGAGGGAGAGAGACAGGAGGGAGCTCTGTGCACGTCGTGATAAGAGATCAAAGCTAACAGTGCTCCTCAGTGTTTCTATTAGCAATAATTCAAAAGACCCTGCATTTAAAATGTCCCTCTGTAACTGCTTTAATTATAGAGATAATAACTCTGAATCTTGGTAAAGGAAAAGAGTCAGGGGTCAGTCCCCTAAGCAGCAGAAATTATGGAAATTAGAAAGGCTAGTTCAGGTAAATAATCCTCGTAGTCTCCTGCTTCTTTCTCGTTTCAGAGCATTTGGTTTTCAGTTTGTGGGAGAGTAGCTGAGATGTGGAGGGTGACATGGGTTGGGTTTCTTGAAGGAATCAGAGGTTTTAAAATGTACTTTAAACTTTTCCATGGGCCTTGTGTTCTGCCTTCCTTTGGTGACCTGCTCCAACAGCTGGAAGAACAAAATTTCTGATCTTTTTGAAGTTTTCCTTTCCCTTGGTAGTGTAGGCTTGGTTAGAGCATGTGCCTGTGTTGATGTGCATGTGCCCCTGGGACAGTCCATGACTTTGTGGTGATTTCAAAATTTTTAAAAGCTTATGGGCCACCTTCCCAAAGCACAGTCTGTTGAAATCATTTCACTTAACTGGAATTAAATATTTCAAAAACTGGGACATTTAGCAGCACTGGTTGCTTTTAAAGGTTTTAATGTATTTGAAGACAGGACCTTTCATTGTGACTAGGTTTACCCCATGTGAATTTCAAGCAGGTGGTAAAGCACAGCACACGGTCTGTTCCTTGACTGTTGCAACACCCCAGAGTGAGGGTTAGAAGACAGGAGACTAACAGTCATGAGTGGCTTTAACCATCCCAGACACATAGCCAAAACAAGAGCCTGAGGTGGTGAGAGACCACAAGAAATTAATTTTCATTCTCATTAAAAAACTGGCTGCTCATGGCTTGGATGGGCATGCTCTCTGTTGGATAAAGCACTGGCTGGACACCCAGACCCAGAGAGTGGTGGTGAATTGAGTTAAATCCAGCTGGCGGATGGTCACTAGTGGAGGTCCTCAGGGCTCAGCATTGGGACCACTTCTGTTTAACATCTTTATCAATGACCTCGATTAGGAGATAGAATGCACCCTCAGTAAGTTTCCAGACGACACCAAGTTGGGTGGGAGTGTTGATCTGCTTGAGGGTAGGGAGGTTTTACAGAGGGACTTTGACTAGATTGAATGTCTGAGTCAAATTGTATTAGCTTCAACAAGGCCAAGTGCCAGGTCCTGCAGTTGGGCCACAACCAACCCCATGTAATGCTACATACTGGGGGAAGAGTGACTGGAAAGATGCCTGGTGGAAAGGGACCTGGGCGTTCTGACTGATAGGCTCCTGAATATGAGCCAGCAGCATGCCCAGATGGCCAAGAAGGCCAACGGCATCTTGGATTGTATTAGAAATAGTGTTGCAAGCGGGTCTAGGGAAGTGATCCTCCCCCTGTACTCTGCATTGGTGAGGCCTCATCTCAAGTACTGTGTTCAGTTTTGGGTACCTCAATACAAGAAAGACACTGATGTGCTGGAGCAGGTGCAGAGAAGAGCAACTAGGCTGGTGAAAGGCCTAGAAAACAAGCCTTACGAAGGGCGGCTGAGGGAACTGTGGCTATTTAGTCTAAAGAAAAGGAGGTTAAGAAGGAACCTTATTGATGTCTACAACTACCTAAAAGGATGTTGTAGAGAGGAAAGTGCTGGTCTCTTCTCACAAGTAAATAGTAATAGGACAAGAGGGAATGGCCTAAAGCTACACCAGGGGAGGTTTAGGCTGGACGTTAGAAAAAAAATTTTCTTTGAAAATGTTGTCAGGCATTGGAACAGGCTGCCCAGAGAGATGGTTGAGTCACCATACCTGGATGTGTTTTAAAGTCACACAGCTATGATACTTGGGGATATTGTTTAGGGGTGAACATGGTAGAGTAGGGTTAAAGGTTGGACTTGATGATCTTAAAGGCCTTTTTCAACCTAAGTGATTCTATGATTCTATGAGACTTGTTGCTGAAAGAAGAAAGGGCTTGCATAGGAAAATAATCACAGAAGTGACATGCAGACAGAGATATGAAATCAGAGGTCAAATGGGAAGGTTCATTAGTACCAGGATCCCAGTAAGTGTTCGGATAAAAAGACTTAAGATATTGAAAAACTTCCATACAAAAATGAGACTCTGCCGCTCAGGGCTGTGCCTAGTTGTATATCCAGAGATATGCCTGTGTCACACTGCAAACTAGTTCTTAAATGGCTTTGATCTTCCAGGTCTCAGGTATCCAAACACACTTTCTGGCAAGCACTTTGGAGCTCATATGAAGGGATTTTGCCAGTCTGAATGCCAGGGAGTGAGGATGGATCATTGTGCATGATCTCTGTCTTGCCTCAGCAAGGCCTTCAGCAGTTTTAGGGATATAGGGCACTGGAAATTATTTTGAAGTTGTCATTGCCAAATCCCTTCCATCTTTTTTCATATCCCACAACAGGAGGAGCCCTATCCCCTCATAGGTACCAGATTCCCATTGAAGTCAATGGGAATAAGGCACTGAAATACCATGGGGAATCAGGTAATGAGAATCTCATTGCTTGGTTACATCTGTGTGAAACATCCACAGCTGAGGTGTGCATTTCTTCAGCGAAGTCATTTCTAACACCCAGTATATGGAGTTAAAAGCTAGCTCAGGCAGCACTACTCAGCACTCCAGTCAGTCTTGTGAACATCATGCAGATAGTGTGAATGAAATCCTGATCCCATCAAAGTCCATGTGGCAGCCCATACCATAGATTTTTAAAAGTCACTGTCATCCAGCCTAAAATACAATGCTTCGAAAGATGACAGACATCAACCCAGAAAACCTGTAGGAGCTAATGGCTATGGTCAGACCATGAAGTTCCACACTCAGACCACAGCTGCTGGCTTTGAACATGGTCATTTCTGAATCCAGAAATTCCATTCAGTTCTTGTATTTCTCCTGTAGCTTTTATCTCTAAGCAGTAACCAGGACCAGACCAAGTTAGGAATCAATCTTTGAGGCTGTTTGGCAAGCTCATCTGTTCTTTTTTCCAGTTATCCCATCAAAATTTCTGGAAATTTTAGAGATGATTGTACTGAACCTCAGCTTTCTCCATCCAGACTCCTATGCATGCAGAGTTCAGGTTGGCTGGAAAAATTTTTATCTCATTGATTTCATTTCTTATACTTATGCTACTGATCTAGATCAATTTTATTAATAATACAACTTAATTTTTCTACAGTGCTTTTCAGGTGGATTGTAGAGGTTAGAGTGTTGATTTGCCTGTTTTCTTACACATTTCACATTTCTAGACACTAAGAAAAACCTACTTGAATTGCTTCTGTGCCAAGCACTTTGTATTTTGGCTGTGTTTGTTCAGTTCCACCCCTTAAACATGTTCTGAAAATCTGAACGTTGTGAAGTATTTAATGTAGCTTTTTTTTTTTTTTAAACCTGCCTAAAAGAAGAATGCCAAATGTTTTACCACAATTGGATTTTGCTTCACATTTGCTATTTCTATTGATGTCATGCTGTTCAGAGACTAGGTTATCCCAAACTGTTTCTGTGTCAGCAATGTCTATCCATCATACTTGACTGGCATTTATCACTCTTGTCTCTTAGAGCCTTGCAGTCTTCATTTTATATTCCATCTTACACACCTCTTCAGCAAAGGAGGAGAGGCTTAAGTGGTGACAAAAAAAGGGAAATGAAAAAGAAATACAGAGATGCTTACCCCATCCTACCTTCTTCTGGGACATTTTACAGAGCCTTGCAGAGGTAAAAAATAATCTTTTTTGGGAATTATGATGAGCTGTAAACAAATAGGGTATTTACCTGGCCTAGGTACCTGAATTCACAGCCAGAACCCAGAGCTTCGGTTCAGAAAGTCTTCTCCAGGTCACCTTTCAGAATCTTTGCTGACTGCATTAAAGGTTTAGAAATCCATTTGGACAGTGGAAATTGTCTCCAGGAAACAGACAATAGCCTTGTTCAGTATTTCATTCTTATGACATCCTACCCTTCTCCTTTCATTTAGAAGGTCAGGTTTTCTCCTGGATACCTTTCTAATACATATAATGTCATGTTTCCTAAGTTCTCATAGCAATCCCTCCATCATGAGCATGTCTAGGCACAAAATGACCTCTTAACTCATTAATTCAAGGTTTGGATTTTCTTAATTCTGTAGAATTCTATCTGTGGATTTATGAGGAAATACCAAGTGTTTGTTCAGTTCTTTTTACAGACCATTTATAATATTTCTGGCTCTGGTCAATAGCATACGATATTTAGTAGAAAGACACCCTGAGAGGGGATCTTCTTAATGTCTATAAATATTTGAGGGGTGGGTGTCAAGAGAAAGGGGCCAGTCTCGTTTTGATGGTGCCCAGTAATAGGACAAGGAACAATGGGTATAAGCGAGAACATAGGAAGTTCCACCTCAAGATGAGGAGAAACTTCTTTACTGTAAGGGTGATGGAGCACTGAAACCCACCTGATGCATTCCCATGTGGCCTGCCCTAGGTGATCCTGCTTTGGCAGGGGGTCCCTTCCAACCCCTAACATTCTGTGATTCTATTATTCTATGACAAATAAATGCAGGGTATAAATACACAGCATTTGCATCCAGAGTTCTGAATAGGAAACAAGAAACTTAAAGGTAATTAGTTGTAGGGTCCCATGCATCCTACACTATACCAGGACTGACTTGCTGCTCTTTTAATGAACTTGTTTGAAAGTTTAGAGAAACAGTATTTGCATTTGCTGCATGCCACGTAATGGCCTTAGTCACCAGTTCTCAGGAGTAGAGCAAAGGGCACTGTTTTTAACTGAGTAATGAGTTTGCTAATAGCAAGACCGTAATGAATCTTAGGCTCAGAGGCTGACCTCCTGTGAACTTAACCAAGCTGGTGATTGGATGCTCTTAATTATAATAATTATTTCCCCATTAAGCATCGGGACCCTAATGCCTTTAGCACTACATAGTAAGGCAGCAAGGTGACCCACAGCTCAAAGAGCTAAGTTGTAAAACAAATGGCTGCAACACGCACAGCAGGGAGTACAAGATGAAATCCAAGCTGGTGTGGCTGCATGACCAGATGGAAGCATAGGACCTCCACTCAGTTTAGTGGTATTGTCCAATGCAGCACAGCAGGCTGCCTCTGCTCCCAGATATTGATAATCTAATAAGTATATATGGATGGAGTCTCAGCATGGCCCAGCACTGCCCAGCTCATTTATTGTTGCTTATATACATTGAACTTCTGAGGAACACCAGAGAGAGACTGAGACACGATACTGAACATTGCAATATGGTCAGCTGTCTTTTGCCCCAATCTCCATGTGTCTTTTCTCCTCAGCAGCTGCCACATAAGATATGCCACTAGTACTGCAGCTCTGCTTCCATTTCACGTTGCTGTAACAGACCTAAGATGGGATGTAGCAGCCGACTCTAATTTACTACAGCCAACACCCTTAAAGGTTGGGAGAGTCCCATGGAAGTAGTAGAAAGGTCGTAGCTGAGACAATTCTGGTATAGGTATAAAAGCACGAGAAATATCTTTTTGAGAGTGAAAAAGAAAACTATTCACTTTAGCAGATGATACTTAACGAGTAAAAACCTGAATAAGCAAAGCACCAGCCTCTCTTTCTTCCCCGCTCCCGAACACCATGTTTTTTGCTCCCTCTGGTGGCTCTGAACGAGCAGCTCAGCAGCACGCGGCTGCCAAACCAGTCTGCGGGGGGGACTGGGGGACTGGGGTTCGGTGGGCAGCTGGAGCAGTGGAGGACAGCCCACGGGGTTAGCTGCTGGTCTTGTTGGTCTCCCTCCCCTTCAGGGAAGAAAAAAAAAACCACCAAAAAACCTGGAAGTACATGTCTCATAACAAGTCGAAAGAAATTATGAATACAGAGTTCTGCAGGGTGCGTCTGGCTTATAAATTTAATCACTTCTAACTTCAAGGCAACATTAGTGAAAAAAAGCACATTAAGTTTTCTCTCAGTTCACACAGCAAATGCTGTGGCATGGCATGAAAACAGACCTAAGAATCTGCAGTAAATAAATGCTACTATTAAAATAATTTCTTAGTTTGGGGATTTAATCTATTCAGATCTCACCATGGCCATCTCTTCACTGAGTGGTTATACCCCTAATCCAAAATAAAGACTCAGTTAACTACATTCACAGGTGATACAAAATGAGGAGGTGTTACAAATCCCAAGGAGAAGAGAGAAGTAATGTAGATTGCATTCAATTCCATGTAGCTTCTTGTACTTTCCCCATAACTGTCAAAGCTGAGAAAGAAATAGAGTTTGAAAATAAAGCAAAATTAGATTCAGCCTGGGAAAATGCACACAGGGGAAAACTCATCTGAAACTAAATTTTTTGGAGGAAAGGGAAATACTTGAAGAGCTGACTGGTGAGAGATGGAAGATGAGAATGAATACATGAGTTACGAGTCTGCAATGCAATGTGCTGAACAGAAAAGCCAACGTAATTACAAGTTTTCTTCCACATGATATTACGCAGTCATGCAGGAAAGATGAAAAGATTTAACCTGGCCCAAATCAGGCTGGGATTAATTTTGGCCTAAATATGCACCCCAGCATAGAGAGTTTGGTTAAAACATGGGGAAAGCAGCATCCACCAGGTATGGCCATCTTTCTTGATCCTCTGCATCACATAACTCAAAGCTTCTGGTGGTCACAATTGGTAGCATGTGTTCGTTGTACCTCACAGAGCACAGGGGGGACCACAGACATCTGGTGATAGGGTTGTCCCAGGAATCCTGTTGTGGTACTTCATGGTGGAGGATGAATGTGGGCCTGGCTCCCAGACCCAGAATGATAGATGAACTTGAAGTGCGTAAGAGGTGCAGGTTGGCTACTCATGGTTAGAGTACCTCTAAGCAAAAATAAACATCAAAAAAAGAGGGAGAGCTAGATAGAAAGGGTGTGTTATTTTAAAGAAATGACAGGTAGGTGAGCAAGGGATTTGAAGAACAACTCACATGTTAAAAATGTCCTAGTAGTGAGCTCTAATAGACTGTTGAATAATCACAAGGGAAGCAATATAACAGTTCAGATATATAAAACTCTGCAGTTCAAAGTACTAATGAACAGAAAATAAAGGACAGTCCTGCAATGGCTGCAGAGAGAAGACAAGACAAGCTGCTACCATCTCTAACTCACGTTATTCTATACCAAAACATCACTGAACACTCAGGAAGAGGAGTGAGGCCAAATTTAGCCCTGGTAAAAGCCGATTAATCTGTTTAAAAGACAAGAGATAGGAAATCATGGTGATATATACTGAGCTCCTGACAAACATTATCACCCAGTAATTCCTGAATGATACACAAGCATTTTAGTTGCTTTTGAGTATCAACAGAGAAATTCAGAAAGCAAAATGCCCCTCAGTTAGTGGAAAATGTGTTATATCACTTCAATAGCTAATTCAGTGGTTAATTATCCTGATTCCTTAAAACATGCACTTTGCATCCAGTTTGATTTTTTTTCCTGTCTTCTAATGACTGGGTTTCATCATGCCTTTGCTAAAGAGCCTTCAAACACTTTCCTCCCTAGCAAGGCAATGCAGCTTGCAAGCTAATCTCCATGAAGTCAAATTAAAGCATTCAATCCCTAAGAGAGATAAGATTTAAAACTCATTCCTCCTGTTGTTTTCTCCTATTGGCTAATTTAAGTAGCTCCCTCCTCTGCATGCTGGCTCTAGTGAATTCCATTCCTTAGCACCCAACCTTCCAAAGTGTCATTACATCAGGGATGAAAGGATTGAAAGCCAGGCACTGCAGTGTTCAGTGTTGCAGTGGAAATGCTCTTGTGGACCTCTGCCCCAGGCTTTGCAACTTTAAACAGAACAATACCTAACTATATAGATTCTCTATAGGGAACTTGGCATCTCCACACCAATATTTCAGGAATGCCGTATTACCTCTGCTACTCCTTTCTTCTAAATCTGATACCTTACTCTATGCAACATTCCATTGCAAGTTATATAGAGGGTATTTAATGCCACTATTAACAGCTGCTCTAATAGTTTACTAGATAGTGATCCACAGACAGGAGCTAATGGATTACAAAGAGAAGAGGGTGAAGTACATTTTGACAGGTTACGGATGGATGCAGTGGCATCAGGTTCATAGAAATTCAGTTTTAAATCAGTGACAAGCTGGGTTTCTACATATTTTGAGGACCCAAATAAAGAATGGTTCTTTCGGGAATCACCACACTGTGTAGTTAGCCACCAAAAATTCACAGGGCCTGCCACATATCTGCCAGATGGGGCAAGAGTGGGTCATTAACTGAAGTAATAGCCTATTCAAGTGGAAATACCTTAAGAGAATGATTTGACTGGAACCTGCTAGGAGAACTAGTTCCTTCATGGCTCTGGAGGGGGATGAGGCAGACAGCTGGAAAACCTCAGAAGCAAAATTGAAGAAGCAGGAATTCGTGGTGGGATATACAAAGCTAAGTGATTCACAGGCAGGCCAGTTAAGCTTTGGGTTAGAGAGAGAAAGGAGAAATGCAGGATTTTGTAGATGAGGTTTTGATTAACTGTGGGACTAACCAAGCTCAAAAGAAGCTAGTCTGGATGCAGTTCAGAGGCACCACAGCTGGGACATTTAGCCAACTGGTCAGATTGATAGACAGCTCCAGGGAGTGATTCAGCCGAGCTAAAATCTGATTCACCCTCTGGAAGTGCCAAGCTTTTGATTTAGATCTTAGGTAAGACTGACTCACTCCCTGAAGGTGCCTTTCTCCAAAGGCTGTAGAGGACCCACAGCACAGTGGGGGCTAAAAGCCAGCCAGCAGAACTGCATCTGGCCAAGACTACTTTTTTATTGGAACCTCCCACAAAGAGCTGAGCATGAAGTTAAGACACTCACATGATGGGACTCTGGGAAAGAGTGTGTGCAGATGCTGAGTGAGAGACCATGTATTTCAGCTGGCTCTGAGGAACCAACATGGAAGAGGTCATATCTTGCTAAGCCTGAAAACAATTCTAGGTATTTATTCTTTATTAGAGGAAGAATTACTTAGTTGGCTTAACTATTTAAGAGATCAGCATTTTTTCCTTTACGTATTCTCCTCTCTTGATGCTGTTTTCTTCAAAGCTATCAGTTTAGATAGACACTGAAGAATGTGGAGACTGGATCTTCCTACTCCATCCTGCTCTTGCCACAGTGATGGTTATCTGTTTCTTCATACTACTGTGAAACTTGCTTTGTTGTCGTTCATGAGATGCCACAAGACTCTTGGAGGGACAACACAATAGCCATGTAAAAAATGTTTTGATGATATATAAACTATACAGAAGACAGTCAAGGCCAGGAGTTAAATACTGCCTTTACCTGCTCCATGAAGAGGGTTACCCCACAAAAACAATTTCCTAATTATTTCTGCAGATAAAACTCATTATGACTTTCTCAATTCTTAATCAATACTTTAAAGGCCTTCTGTTTTATAGAACAGTTCATCAATATTTTATTTATTTTAATAATTCATCCTTTATTACAGAACCAGATGGAGCCTGCGGCACACTCGTCCTCAAGAAACCAGAGCAAGGAGGAGAAGGTGCCCAGAATCCATATCACCTGGGACTGAAGACTTTCATTTTCCTCTGTCCTTCCCTATGTCTGCTATGTCTTGGGTTCAGTCACAGGGACTAACCATACCCAGTGGACCTGCAGCCATGCTGTAACCTAGCAATGGCAGAAGTCAGAGAAAGGGGGGTTGTTCTTTTCCACTTAATAGTTATTCCTAACCATGGGAGATGCCATCTAACCCTGCTGATGGGCTCACAGCTCTCTGGAGACCTTGACATAATTTGCCAGGAGATTCTCGTGGGTGCTTCCTGGACATGAGGAAAGGAATTAAGTGTTATGAGGAAAGGTTCAATCACATTACTTTCTCTGGGGCAGGGAAGCAGAGCTGTGAGTGACAGTCATCTCTGCTGAAGGGTCTGGTGTGTGTAGCTATGCAAAACTGCCCCAGTGCCCTCTTTATGCATATATGTGTAAATATATCTTTCCAATCAAGAAGAGGAACTTTTTAACCTGAATTGTAGGTCTGAACCGAGTAGCAGGTAAAGCTAGTGAAAAAAATACTAAGGTGCTTTTACAGAGAAACAACCAGGGTACAACTGAGATATGGTTTCATGTGATCAGATTCAGATGATATGAGGTGGTACTTCCCAGTTACCTAGCCAGGACAATAACAGGATAAATTTCACTTCACCAGAAGACGGAATATGGTTGCATATAGTAACTTGAGGAAAGGATTTTTCAGGATGTGGGATATGCATCAATCACTTTTGTTCACATTTTTTGTACTGTTCTGGGAGAAATTGAGAGTACTTTTGGATTTACAGTTATTACTAGAAACTCAGCTGGCAGTAGTGTCTAGGAGCTCTTTCTTTCACTCTGTGTCTGACTAAGAAACATGGCCTTTCCCTCTGGAAGCAGTCTTTGCCTTGACAGTCTGTTCTTGCTTGCTCTCTAGACTGTCAGGTGATGTAGAACAGGCTGGGCAGCCTGCTGCATTGCTTCAGCCACTGGGCATGCATTACACCATTTCTCCTACATGTGCATAGCTGAGGCTTAGTACTTAGTGGTCTTTTTTTGTAGCTGTTGGCTTCCTTTTTCACCTCCCTTTGCAAGTCAAGTCTATGATTTTGTTTACAAAAATTTTACCCCTTGGCTTTGGCTACTTGAGTGACCATCCTTCATCCTGTGATATACCATTTAAGTATAGATTAAGATTAGATTAAGTTAGCTGAGTTACTTGGTCCCTATTTTTCGGTACAGATTGGAATGGTGGTGGTATGTTATCAGCAAAAATCCCCTTTTTATACAGTTCTTTCCCCAAGTTTGACTTGACAGAGCCTGAATTAGCCTTGAATATGGGTGACAAAACCCGTTTCTCTTCTTCCTACCTTGGAAGACTATGCTGATGGGAGAGGATTGTTTGACATATACTTTTGCCATTGATGAAAGGTAAATTACTATGTAAAGGGGATAGAAATAAGTACTTCTGTTCATTGATAAAATAACCTAAGACTACCTAATGACCAGAATGGGTACTGAGTTCAGATTTGTTGATACTTGGAAAAAGTTTTCTTTTGGGTGGAAAGAAAGCCAAAGAAAAGGGATTCAGATTCCTCAGGATCTGGACGTATGTGTAGACAGAGTTAAGCAGGAGAAAAGGTAAAGAGGAGTAAGGATGTAGAAGAGATCAGAAGAGCAAAAAGAGATTATTTCTATCATCTGTGTAACAGAAGGGAATGAAGAAGATTCTCTATCTAGGAAAAAAAATGAAAGGTAGAAAACCACTGAAGACAGAAAAGAAGGAAATTATTACGGATAAATAGAGCAGCAAAAGAGAGTTGGAAATAGAAAGTGCAGAAGAAAACAAAACGAAACAAAACAGACAGGTTAGTAGAGGTAAGATGATGAGAGAAATATGTTCAAACTGTTTTACATCACGGGGAAGTCAGATTAAACACGAAGACAGTAGAGTAAGAAAGAAGTAGTACACTATATAATGGGAACAGACATAAAGAAGGAAAAAAAATAAGGGGGAGGAAAAGAAAGACCTGCAGCAACTAAGGCAGAATAAGCACATCAGTTTTGATTGTTTCACAACAGAGTACAACTAATGTCAGTTACCTGTAAAACAGGCAAATAGGCAGACAAAAGGTTGGACAGACAGTTTTTTTCCTCACAGACTCAGATTAATCCCACTGGTAGTTAAATGCCTGATTTTGCTCCCTAAAGCCTGGAATGTCATTGCCTTAAACTCTCTCTGTAATCAATGGCTAGCAAGGGGGTAACTCCAGAAGGGAATTCAGACTACCCATCTTCTGCCATTGGCTGGAGGGAGTCCAGGATGATGAGAAGACAGGTCTCAGTTATGTGATTACCTCTCAAGCAATCTTACTTACTACCAGACAAGCCTTAACCTCTGTGTCCCCTCAGATTATTTATGCACAGAGACCTAGTCTGCACATTCACAGCTATTTCTCATTCTCAGAGTGAATGCTGCTGCAGAGCCCTTTGGCAGGGCAAAATGGAGTTGCTCATGCTGCTTCCACCCTTGCTGAACTGTTTTTGTGAAGAAAAAACAGATTTCAGTAGGTGGATCTGCTGGTAAATCTAAGCCCCAAACTAAGAGATCTCCTGTGAGACCAATTCAAGTCTTACTCAGATCACAGAAGGCCACATGCACACAGCTTGCTGTGGTAGGAGGGCTCTAACCCGGACTAGGAGGAAGCAAGTCATCCCCTTGTGTTGTCTGAGTTTATTCAGGATTTAAACAGTTTCCAGTGGTGAAAAAATGTAGTTGCCACCAATCCCACTAAGTTTGGGTATTGTACATATGACACATGCTTCCCCTTCAACAGCTCCATTCCTTTCAAAGTCGCTTCGTTAGAGTTATTGAGCTTAGGGGAGCAGCAGAGTTATTCTTTCACTTGTCCTTTCCCTATCCAACACCCGAGCCTCAAAGCATTTTAAGTCACAACACGAGACCAGTCAGATACTGACATGGTTTGCCAAGATTTCCTTCTGTGGCATCTCCCTTGTTTAAAACCCTGTTGATTACATTTTCTTCTACAATGCAGGATTATTTCCAACTTTATGCCCACAGAGTGATTCATTTGACTTCTGAATCGTCTGAAAGCTTATGAAGATCCCTTCCCAGAATCTTCCCTGAAGGGAGGAGGGTAGAAAGGGGGTGAACATCTTTATTTATTTTGCTTCCAGAAGTTAAGGACATACTCAACTCTGATAAAGGTTCTCCTTGTGCTTAGTGGAGAGTTTATTAAGATGGAGTAATTGAAGTCAATCTTCAATTTAGTCTTAATAATGCAGATGTCTTCCAGTTCCCTTGAGACCTGCCATACTAGAGGCAGATGATAGCAGTGGTTTTCACAGCACCAAGGGTAAATGTATGCAAATCCCTACATCATTCAGATTAGTCCATTACTGAGTGGAAGCCAGCTGGGTTCTTCTAGGTCTAATTTTCACAGAAGAAAGGAAAAGATCCATGCACATGAAGGCTCTGTTCTTCCAATAAGAAGAGAGCCTGGTGACACAGCTAACCACCTGTTCACCCATAGGTTTACCCATTATATATAGAAAGGATTCCTTCATCTTATAGAAGGGAAAGCTCAGAGGATGGCAAAAATTCACTTATGGAAAAGCTTGTGAAACAGGTTTACCTATAGAATAGTGGATGTTTACAATATGTCTGGCTAAGGACAGTACACTGACAGAAAGGAAATCCCTGCCCCAAAGAACTTACAGTCTAATATGGGTACTTTCATGGCTAAATATTTTTTTAAAAATCTCTATGGTAACAGAATTTCACAGCTTTAAAGAACACAGTGAAAGTGTAGTGGCTAAATCTATTTATAGAGATGTGTAGGAAACAGAGTTAGGGAGAGAGATGGTATATTAATGGGATCGGCTTGACTATTGAATTTCTGGAATTCAGCAACATAGTGAAAGAGCCTTGAGGGAGAAATGGACCAGTAATGCAATAAGGATTGCAGAATTTAGAGGGGTATGCAAATAGTACCTTTTACTCAAGGACAGATTTCATCCATACTGAGACTTAGCCATATTGAGATATTTCCACTCTAAAATTTCCTTCCTTAACCTTCCTGTGCAAAGAGCTTCTGGAATGACAGAATTATTCTTCTGTTTGGAGAGTTACTCACACAAAATGAAGAAATTACATATGCATGTGGTCTGCTGATTTTCTGTAAAGCTTTAGCACTGATGGCCATTTTCAGACTATATGCTGTAAATACCTAACTTACACATTACAATTACATCAGCATCTGATTTCAAGGGAAAGATGAACAATTCAGACTTCTTATCATTATCAAGGGTTTTTGTAATATGCCTTTCTAGAGAATCGAGGAGGAACAGAAAAGTCTCTCTTGAGACTATGAAAAAAAGGGTCTTCCTGTTCCAGATGAAGATGGGACAACTGTACCAGTTTAATAATGTGTTTTTTTGTCACAGAATCTGGCCTGACTTATAGGTTCATTTTCAAGGGGCACAGTAGCAGTAACATCATATGAATATCAGCCACAGCCAAAATTCCCAACTATCAAGTAAGAATGTGGCATTATCAGTCAAGTGTGGTGAATTGGTTGATCCTGAGGGATGTGCTGTTCATGAGTAGCTCAAACAGGTCTTTGCCAGGGCTGTATGACATAACTAACAGAGAGAGGCAGAAGGAAGAACTACAGACTCTCTGGCTTGTGGATTATCTGAAAGGAGCATAGAGAAGTAAAGACAGTATCGCTGGTCTAGCTGGGATCCAGCTCACTACCCACAAAGAAATTGTAAGATGCCCTGTGAACCACCCACCTGTGAGTTTCTTTTGATGTACCCTTCTACTGCCCCCAGTCCTCTGTGGGCTGCAATGTGTTTCAGGACTTAACAAAATTCTGCAATGCAGCCTGCAAGATCAGTGAAGCTGGCCCATCTCTTGTGGTCTGCTTCACAGACCAGCCTGAGACTCAACCCCCTCCACTTCCCCTGGACATAATGCTCTTGTAGTTGGCAAAATGAATGAAAATTAAGAGAATTTAAAACAAGAGGGTGAGCTGCACACAAGTAGACATGATTTCAGGAGAAAAAGTGAAAAGACTAAAAGGTTACAATAAAAACAGGACCGTGAGAGTCTAAAAGAAAGAAAATTAGTATCTGTGTGGTGGAAATGGCAGAAGCTGCTACAACCCAGAGCTCATCCCATACCTTCCTTGGGGTCTGGCCGTCTGGGCTCAGGGCCAATTTTAACAGAGTAGCTCTCTGGCCTTGAAGTTGTGAGAGGACTGCTCAAGAAGCTTTTGTGGGGGACTCTCGTGGCCCATCATCATGTTCTTTGTGGCCAGAAATTTACTTACAAGGTTAGAAAAGATACTTTGCCACTTCTCCAATACAATGAGGCAAGCGATTGATTTAATGATACAATGCGATTTCCAGGGTGGGAAAGATGGCCTCTAACTACTAGAACAAGAACAGAGAAGGATAAATTTGTCATTGAAGAAGTTTTGATGGAAAGTTCTAATCTCACTGCAGTCAGAATATTTACCTAAAGAATCACTGTTAATCAAATTCTCCTAAAAAGAAATACAAGACAATATGTTCAGAATGGAAAGTCGTTGTGTTTTTTTCATATAAATTATCTTTACTATAGAAAAATGTGTTCCTTTTTTAATGAAAAAGATTTTATTTTAGTGTGCTTCTAATACATTGTTTCCAACTGATAAACTCACTTTCTGTAGCAGAATTTCTTATTATTCCCTAAGCACATGATGTTTTATTTTAAGGTAGGGACTGTTGTGCTGGTTCTAATATTTCAGTCCTTCAGGTTAGCCACTTCTCACTGTAGCATTGCTTTCTTCTCCTATATGCTGACAATATTCCCTCACCTTGTACCATCAAGAAATTTCTCTTATGAAGTAGAAATTAATCACTTGGGAACAGTAGAGAATGTCAAAGACCCGTGTTATAAATCAGTCACAAGGTAACCATGACTAACAAATGTGATCCTGTGGTACCTCAGTTGCAGTATGTCCAGTAAGGAGACAGAAAAACTTCTGCCATTGCATGCAAAGATGGTGAGACTTGAGTTACCATCTTCACTGTTTTGCAGTGAGCTGCAAAGAAGAACAGAAGAGCTCTACCATTAAAAGACGCAGTAATGAGTTTTCTTTAAAAAAAAAACCAACAACAAAATCAAACCAACAAACAAAAACAAAAACAACCCCACCAGGACAATATGAAAGAGGGCCAGAAAAAAACAAAATTATCAGACATGGAGGGGAAGAGAGAAAAGAGGTTTTTACAGCCTATGAAAAAATGTATGTAGGAAGGAAGTAGAAAAATCAGTGAAAAGAGAGGTAAACACAAAGAGAACAATAAGACCTACAATGGTTTAGGATTGTATCTACTCTAACTAACACTTTGCCACAAGAAAGAGGTGTTTGAGAGTGGCAGGGAAGAGGCAAAGTGCTGCCTTGGGAGGGAAACACTTGGGAGCTGAGCCAGCCAGGAAGGCTGCTGTCTGCATCTGAGGTGAGCAGTTTATAAGTAGAAAATATCTTCTTAAATTGAGAGCAGAAGACAGAGATATTTTTCATATGTACCTTCTTTTATTTTCCCTCACTGATTCAGTTGCACTTCGACATCTCACAAAATCAATTAAACAAATAAATACAGAAGTAGAAGGCTGAAGTAGTGTTTCTAGGCATTTTGTAATAAAAACATTTGAATTTTTTTATTAAAAAAAACCCTTTTGTTTGGAAAATTCCTTACCTTTTTCTAAAAAGGAGACACATTTAACTCCCAAGTGTAACATTCAGCTTGATGCAAAATAAAACTTTCATTCTAAAAAAAAATGTTTGCAGGTGTTTTAGTCATCAATAGTGAATTCAATCTGCTGCTCATGCCATCTCATGCCACCTGCTGTGTGGATTGCAACACAGCATTGAAAGCTTGGGGGTCTGCATGTCTTCTTGGAAGCAACAGTACATTTAGCAAAGAGGTATATCATCATTAGACAAACCTCCTCTTCAGTGCCATGGTCCCTCTACCTAGAATCACAGAATTGTTAAGGTTGGATGGAACCTTAAAGATCATCTAGTTCCAACCCCCCTGCTGTGAGCAGGGACCCCTACCATTAGACCAGGTTGCACAAAACCTCATCCAACCTGGCCTAAAAAGCCTCCAGGGACAGGGCATCAACAACCTCCCTGGGCAACCTATTCCAGTCCCTCACCACCCTTATAGTGAAGAATTTCTTCCTAATATCTAACCTAAATTTTCCCTCTTCCAGTTTGAAACCATTTCCCCTTGTCCTATTGCTATCCTCTCTGATGAAAAGCCCCTTCCCAGCATTTCTGTAGGCCCCCTTCAAGTACTGGAAGGCTGCTATAAGGTCTCCCTGGAGCCTTCTCTTCTCCAGGCTGAACAGCCCCAACTCTCTCAGCCTGTCTTCGTAGCAGAGGTGCTACAGCCCTTTTATGATCTTTGTGGCCCTTCTCGGGATGCCCTCCAACAGGTCTGTATCTTTCTTGTGCTGAGGGCTCCAGAGCTGTACACAGTATTCCAGGTGTGATCTCACCAGAGCAGATCATGAAAGCAAAGGATAGAATTCTTAATAAGCCACCCTGTCCGTCTACTCCCAGTTTCCCTATTTATAACCTTCTTCCATCTCAGCACTATCTCAAGAGGCTCGGGTGCTTGTCTTCCTCAGATGTTTCTTTCATGCCATCCCATTGGCAGTGTAATTTTCTGTACTTTCCTCACAAATATCTTCTGAGCCTGAGAAACTGTAGATAAGTGAACTGAAAGACAAGGAAACAGCTTGGGTGATATGGACAGAGAGGATGAGAAGTGTCAAACTCTTTCCAGTGTTTCTCAGACACATTTAAGGTTGAGAGGTTGTGGGGTTTTTTTGTGTTTTCCCTCCTGGTGCTCTCCTTTCCCTTGTGGTAGCAGATGCTTAGTCTAGTGAGCAAGTAAATTACAGAGCTGTCAGGACACATTTAGGTAGGTTAAACAGGCTCTGAAATCCAAAGGAGTCACAAATACAGATGTCAGGTGCATTTAGGCAGAAAGAAATTTCCTCCTAAGTCCTTGCACTCTTGCCTGTCACATGGCATACAGAGAGCCACTATGTCCCCTATCCAGTGTGCAGACCCATGCCTTCCTTCCTGGTGAAGAGGCAGCTCCAGGTGCTTTGCCCTCCTGCCTCAGGAGTCTGCCTGGCAGGATGGGACCACACTCTATGGGGCTTCCCCATCCTGTGCCTGTCCCTGCTGGCATCATTTTACCCCAGGAGCTGGCTAAGATATGACATGGGGCTTCTGAAGAGGGGAGACAAAATTGCTTTGATTTTTTTCAACATATGGATGAATGACATGATCTGTGTCAAAACCAGACTGTTCCTGTGAAGGGACTGAGCCTGAGGCAGAAGATAATGAGATAGAAAGCCATGGAGAACAAACTTGGTTTCCCTGCGTGGAAGGAGTTAGGAGCAGTGGCACCTGAGAGCTCCAGAGTGAGTTGTAGCATCCTGGTGCAGATTTTGCTAGGAAGGAACAGTTTCCAATGGACTAGTGAATTGCATCTGCCCTAGGCAAAGGGGGTCACCAAAGAAAGGGTGTTGACAGAGTTGATGGAACATGTGAAGACATTCCAAAATAGGAGGCAAAACCACAAATGAACAAGAGGAGGATGTGGGGGAGGAACCCACATGAAAGTGGACAGCCAGGTGTATAGTATGAATGAATGCAGAACAGAGAAATACAACAAGCTGTGTAGGAAATGAGCTGGCATTTACAGCAGGTCACAAACTGAACATGAATCCACATTGTCCTGCTGTTTTGAAGAAAGCAAACATCTTGCTGGGCTGTATAAACAAAAGGATCATTTGCCAAGCCCACAAAATAATCCCTCCACTTTGCTCAGAGTTTCCAGTGAGCCATCCTCCAGAGCAGCAGTTACGTGCACCACCTTAGGTGGCAAATTCTAGTAGTGCTTTTAGAAAATCTTCAGGGCCATAGACTTTGTTTAGATATAGTAACCTTCACTGAATGACAGCTTGGTAGTGGTAACTATATTCTTAATGGCAACAGCTACCCCACTGATGAAAAATATGCTTTTGCATTATCACACTTTACATAAGCATTATGTATTTCCTAGCCAAAAGAAGAGTTTCAAACGAGGCATCTAACAAATTATGTTCCCTGTTCAAAAGTACCATCATCAAATAACATAATTTTTTCTCTCGGTTAAAGCATATAGATGCTTTAGAGACTGGGGATATATATTTCAAGCAATATATTAATTCTTCTCTTCTTACTCCTAGTTTTTCCTGCAATTATGATGAATATTTCTGTCTTCTTCATGCGTTGTTTTGGCTGGTAAAGGTTTAAAGCTAGCACATGTCTCAGGTATTCCATTCAAGTATGCTTCCCTAGTTATCAGAAAACTGAACTCAATCACATTTCCTAAGCCCCAGAAATACTAGGTCTCACAGGTTTACCCTACTTACAAGTGTGCCAAAAGTGTTGCTGTCTGGTTAAGTATGCAGACCAGCCAGTGGTCTGTGTCTACAAGCCTGAAGGATCGATGCTGCTTCATCTATGCCATTGAGTCTCAATCTGATCTGCGTTCCAACTTTCCACTGCATTTTTTGAGGAAGATTGCTGCTAACTCAAGTCAGTGCAAAGGATACCCATCCTTCCGTTGTACCCGTCATTTGAGGCACAGATGAGATGAGAAAGTAAATTTCTTCAAGCATAGATTGTAAGAATTTGGTCTATTTATTGTAAAGACAGGATTGAGGGAAAACATAACTGTCTCCATATATATATAAAAAACTTCTGCGAAGAAAGGAATTACATTTTGTCCCTGTCCATGGTGGCTAGGGTGAGAAATAATGGGGAAAAACTTAAAGCAAGATAGTATCAGATTAAACATTAGGGAAATTGTTAGCAATAAGGATAGCAAAACATTGCAGTAAGTTTCCTCCTCCACTCCAAGATTTTGTAGAATTATTCTGTTTTCCAAGTGATTTGGAGAGGACTTTCCCATTCCTCTAGCTTTACTGAAAAGCTAAGAAAATTCACAGTGAAAAGTCTTCCTTAACAACAGCCTGAAGTTGGAAGACATGGTTGTATCTGATTTGTAACCCTCTGTCCTTTGTTAAAATTAGGTTCCTCACTGATAAATATTCTTTGAAAAATCACCTCCCAACCCATATCAGACAACATTGAGGGCCTTAGAGCTCTTTGTGCCTTTGAAAATTTCTTCCTTGAACAGATGGTCCCGAGGTCCTTAGTAGAATTGAAGCACTTAACTTGCTTCAGCCTCAATGAATGTGGCCTTCAGACCTGCAGTCTCATTCAACATCAAGAGACATAAATCTCCCAAGGCTCAAATTTCTAAAGGCATTTAAGTTTTCCAACACAGTATTACACAATCCAAATGACTGAGCCACTTAAGGCTTAATTATAAATCTAATTTAGATCTAAAGTCCTAAAACTAAAGGACCTGAAAGAGTACAAAACCTTTTAGGCCCAGATCCTCCAAGGTGAGAGTTATTTAATCTCCAATGATTTCACTGGAATGAGATGTTAAATGCCAGTAATATTTTGTACCTAAATGTCTTTCAAAAATAAGACTTTGTTTTCTAAATCACGTGTGTGCTTTTGAAAATATGTCCACTGACCTTTCAATGCCTTCAAAAGAAGCCTCAGAGTGTTTTATTTTTATTAGTCAGCTCTGTTAAAAACCCTGGAGCTTGAAATAGCCTGTGTAGTAACTCAAAACACAACACGAGATGTTTAGCATTAGCTGGAGTTTTGTTTTTTTCTCAAGTTTTGTTTGTTCTCCAGGTTTTATGGAATTTATCAGAATGTGTGTTTTCTACTTGTAAATAAACATCTTGCTGCCATGGCAGTAGATGGTTTATAAATCAGAGGAATAAATAAATAGAACAGGCCAGATTCACCAGGCTCTAGGCAGCTATGAAGCTCCTGGGTGTTTCCTCTTTTTTTAGCATCTTTTGGGAGCATCTCTGGAAACAACTTACTCTGCCTTACACACATGGTGAGTATAAAGGGTTACAGCTATGTTTATCTTTCTTTGGACTATCCTGTTGGGATAGCTTGGAAGTACTAAAACATAGAGTGGCCTCTAAGCATTAGCGAGGACATTCTATTGACAGTTGTTTCTCCAGCTCAGAGAGTATCTGTCTCCAGGAGCACAGGTGCTGGGGCAGAAGAGCAAAGGCCCTCATAAGTCTGCTGGTGCAGAGTGACTTCCAGCAAGTGGCATCTCTGTGAATTAGGATGTAAATTACGATAGTCTCAAAAAATGTTATGACGCTTTTTACCCACTGCATAACTATTTTCCTGTTCACTCCTCTGTGTTCTGTAGAATAGAGGCTTGCTGCTACCTCCCAGCAGCTATTTGTTCCCATCTGCTTCCTGAAACCTTAGCATCCATTCCAAATCTCAGAAACCATCAGTGTGATTGTTCTGATACTTATGTTTGCACTAAAGCAGCTGTGAAGGAAAAAGCCCTTGTAGTGTTGTTGGGTTTTGTTTGGTTGGGATTTTATTTTTTAACAGATTTGATTATTAACTCTAGTAGAGGACAGATCACATAACCTGAGTGTAGGAAGTGATTTACAGTTTCCATCTACTCATTACCATGAAATGCTGACCTGCAGATTTTGCAGGCGTTCCCACAACCTCTGAAGAACTACTCCAGCAGGATATAAATACAACCACTCTCTCTGCTGTCTGTGGTTTTGGAGTAGCTTTTCAGCTTATCAGCAAGGAAAGCAGTGTAAACGTTGGGGCACTGGGAGACTAGCGATCTTATATCTTCAAAATTATACACACTTGCATGAAAATTACCTAGACCAGGACTACAATTTAAGGCCTGTTTCCTAGTTGCACTCCATCTATATAATCCAAGGGTTTACACGGGATTTTGCTGAGTCTGTGCTGACTCTTATGTATAGAGAAACTTTCTGTGTGGATCAGCTATTGCTGCTAGCAGTGATTTTGTCCTCTAGATACTGAGATTTATCTTATACATGCTGGTTCAGATAATGTGTCAGATTCATAATGTGCTGGTGTTGCATCCTCATGGTGAATCTTGAAACAATAACAACCTGCCTGAGCTAATAAGAGGAACAAAACTGCCTTCAGCAATAGCAGAGTTAAAGGGAAAAGGGCAGCATGGTAGCTGACTTTGTTCTTTTGGTAACACTGGGGGGTTTTCTGCCTGTGTTACCGTTTCTGAGAAACACCTTTGCACTTTTCCCTGCACTGCACCTTCAACTTTCAATAGGTTCCTATTAAAATCCACAGTTGCCTTTACATTAATTTCCTCCAAAATCAGATTAAAGCCATCAGTGCTGTAACACCTCCAAAATCTCTGCCTTTGGCACAGCAGCTGCTGAGCGTGCTCCAACCATTGTTATTGAGCTCTTCATTGCTGTCTTGCAATCCTGCCCACTTGGGGTAAGAATGTGGGAGTTTTTTGTGTTTGTACACCACTTAACACAGTAGAGTCCTAGTTCAGAACTAGGCAGGATGGATAGATCTTCCCACGCTAAAAAAAAAATGTAAAAGACATTGAAAATAAGTAAAATGTACAGCAGAAATAGCTGCATTATCAATTGAAGCAAGTCAGAAGAATGGTATGAAATTTAACCTCCTACAATATTCCAGAGTTAATTTGGGGTCTGTGGGATTTTTAGAAAGAGACACAGCCTACTTTTCTGAATAATTAGACAAAAGGATTCTGGTCAAAATGTACTAAACATGAATAAAGAAAAAAAAAATATTAAGCAATTGAGGGGAGGGAAAATAATCCCTATTCCTCCTGAATTTGCATAGACCTTTTAATTAAGTTTTTTAATTGAAGCCCCAAGGTAACTCCAAACATCTTCTTTGGGAGAATGGAAGAACAAGTTAAATGCTGAATTCTGGCTTTGCAACAATCTTTACTGAAATTAATCCTGGTTTTTATGACCAAGACAACACACACATATGTAGTTGAGCACAATGAAATCTGAAAGACCTGAGAAAGACTAGGACTGCCATCTCTGAGGACATTTCAGGAACATACTCTGCACCAGATGCCAGGACAGCCCCTTTACTTATCTGTTGTGTCCTGGCATGCTTTTCCAGCTGCAAAGAGAAACCGTCGGGATTGCCCTGGGTTCTGTTTTCACTTCTTTCTCCCTTTTCTGAGTGCAGGTCTGGGAAACAGAGCTTAGCCTGTGAAGTCCTTGAGTGTGGAGATCCCTGATGAGGCCCTTTGGGAGCCACCCTAACTAAAACTGGTGAGTGAAACTGGAGGGAGAAGGACGTCCTCCATCCTTTCGCAAGCATCCGTCACTGTTGGGCAGGAGGGGGATCCTAGGAGCATGCTGGTGAGACAAGGCAGCACTTGCCAAAGGAGAGCTCCAAGCTTTGGCTTTTGCCTGAATGCAGTTGAGCAGGGAGGTGGGAAAGGGGAAATGATGAGGTAAAGATGACACATGGGGTTATGCTATAGGACATGGGACTGATCTAATGACTGTTACAGAGGCTGTTATTTATTCTTCCTACATATAAGCTGTTTTCATGCTTTTCAGCCTTATACTGTGTTTGTTCTTTCTCACTTAAGCTTTCTGTAAAAATCACTGAAGCAGAATCTGAAACTCCAGTGGCTCCTGCTTCCAGAACAGACTTATTCTTTCCTAGTGAATATTTAATATGTTTCCTTACAAAGGAAGCAAATCCAGAGTAGACTGTAAAGGAATGTAATTGCTGAATAACCAATAACCTGTAGCCTAGAGGTAAGAGCTGGGCTGATCTGAGGAGGAGATGGAAAATGTCCCTGAAAAAAATTTCCTTTAGGAATGTCCTTTTCACTGAAGCACAGAGATGAACTTTCCTCCATGAATCCTGTTAGATCTATACCATTTTGTAAGAAATAGTGTCAATGAATGGAGATGCAGAGAGCACATTCAGGCCCAGTGGAAGGAAGATGCAGTCCAGCCTTACAGCTGAGGCAGCATAAGCTCTCGTGTCTGGCTTCATAGCAAATCAAAGCCCGTATCACCAAAACTTGGAGCTACAGGCAGGGTGTGCAAAGGCCATGGGTAGCATGATCAAGAGACATACATACTGTTGCAAGAGGTACCTAAGAGGTGTTTGAGAGCACAGAGATCTGGCATCTGCCAAGTGAGGTCCTGAGATCCATGGCACAGGAACAGGATAAACGAACATGTTATAAACTCTGTTTTCTGTGGCTGGACTTTTATGCTACCCAAGCTAGTTTCCTGAGTAATAGTCACACTGGTGTCTCTACCCAACATCACCAGCACACTGGTATCAGCAGTGTAAACATACCTTCTGTAGCAATGTGCCTGCAGAATCACATACTATACAAATGGAAAAATCCAGCTTGCTTGAAGTATGGCTCTGTAACACCATATCTGTGTTCTTACGATAGCCCAAATGACTCCTTTCTCACATGGAGACAGACAAGAGAACCATGTTCTCACCAGCTCACGTCCCTGTAGCAGTATAGCCAGATGTGCCCTCCATTATTCCAGGCTAACTGAGTGGCCAGCTTCTCAGTTCTCCCTAGCTCTCTTCTACTGCTTCCAAGTCTGCTACTGGCTTCAAAAGGACTCGCCTTGTGGTTCACTGATTTCTGTACATCTCCCATGAAAGCCAATTAGAGAAAATGAAGGACCTGAGCATGCAGGAAGAGAAGTTTTTCCTCAAATGAAGCTTTCCTCAAATTAAGTTTTCATTACAGCAGAGATATTAGTAACATCTCCCTCCAGTAGATTTGTTACCAGCTTAGAAGGGGATACAGGAGCCATCACTACTGCTTTTGTGTGGTTAAAAAAGCAATCAACCTCTGATGGGAGAATGGAGACTAGAAACCAGGCTGCAGTTTTTCTACTACTCATAAAACCTTTGGCTTGCTAGAGAGCTGCTGACCACAGGCACAGCGGGGGCTGTGAGCACCACTCCAGCATAGCAGCATCACTAAATATGCCATAGCTGAAACACAGCTAGTGTGTCTTTAAGTACCTGGGCTTTCAGGGACTCAGAAGCTTCAGGAATAGGTTCCCTGGGTTATACCATGGAGGTATTCGTAGTTTATCCCCCAGATAATATGGAGATTCCTTATAATGCCTTGCCACATGGTCCTGGCTGTGAGATGTGCCACTAGGGTAGGTTGGATGTAGGTGGGCGAGGCAGAGCCATGGTATCTGACTGCAGAGCACTAAATTACTGCAGTATCATCATCTGACAAAAATATAAAGAGATGCTCTTCTGTTACAGCCAAAGGGGAGTGGATAATTACACCACAGAGACACCTCTTAGATCCAGCCATTTATAGTTAATCAGAATTATTCATCTGTTTGGTAAACTTATTTCTTTTATGACAAGAGGAAAAATTGACTAAGGATGCAGCTAGAAGATACAGTAAACACACCAGCCTGGGAAGCCTGTGGATGCAGGCTAAGAAGCATGCAAAGGAATCATTTAGCAAGCTTGTTTTCAGGTGGAAATGCTGCATGCAGGAAGTCTGCTGCTGCTCTTAATGTTAAGACTGGCCAATGCATCTCTCACTATGTCCCTGAGATGGATTGTATTTTAATAGGCTTGGCTTCCATAGCAAGCAGCTTAATGCTCTACCTGACGGATGATGCTTTGCTGGAAGGCTGGCAGCTCCTGCCAGGGCAGCATCTTGCTGAGGTAGAAGTGTGGTGTCAGCAGCAGCAAAGAGTCCAGCTCAAGGTGTCCATCCATCTCTCTCTCTTGTGCACGCGCGCACACACACACACACACACACACACACAGTCTCCTGAAAGTGTTAGCAAAAAGGAAGAGGAAAGCAGCAAAGACCTCCTTATAGGCACAGGTGGCCAGTGTTATAGCTTTAGCCCTTCACGGCCTAACTGCTACAGTTGGAGATTCAACTTTAAAGAGGATCATGGTGGAAACGGGCCTACTCTGTCCATGCAGGCATTTGCAGGAGTGGCTGAAATCAGGGTAAAGCCAAAAGCAGAAGGGACCCTAAATTCAAGCCACCCTACAGAATATCACAGATGAATCCCCAGTGGGGCATGTTCTCACCTCAAGTATTTTCTCTCACCTGTTGGTGGAGTTCCCACAGCAGTAATCTGCTATATCATGCTGAGAATAATATTTTCTTATTGCCACCACCCTGGAGGGTATTCATGGACGGAAGGAAATAAGCCTCTGCTGAGGAAGGAGGAGAGACTGTTGATCCTAGTATGTGGCATACATGACCTGCAGTGTGAATCACAGTCATGGTCACACGAGAGACCATTGATGTCTCCTGCCTGCTGGGCAGAACATACCCTGTTTATTTGCCCTCACCAGAGCTGAACTTCCTTGCCACGGGAGTTTGGAGGTAAATAGCATGGGAATAGCAAAGAGAAATCCGAGTTACCAGGTTAACTATGCTTTGTATTCTTATGACAGGTTTATTAAACACTTCTAGCCATTTAAGAAGCCCAGAGCAAGGGCCTTACAATGAGTGTTATTATGGGGAAAAAAGTAAGTTGAACTTGCTCATATAGTCACAGAGACCTGCAGCCTGACTTGATTATTTATTTACTATCTTCATTTCCTGAGGAAAGAAGCCTTACAAAATTGTCCTTCTTCCTGCTGCTTCCCCACCGACTTCCCTGCGTAGCTTTAAGTCATTGCCGTACTTTACCCAGCCTTTAATGAGGTTTCAGAGATATGAAACTTCTATGCCTTTATAAGAATTTGGGCTGGATAGAGGAAAGGGATCCAAATCAATGTCCCCCGTAGAAGGAAAATTTAGAAGTGAGCTCTACAGTTACCTTCTTTGCTCGGCCCACCCATGCCGATCTGCTGCAGAACAATCCTCCCTCTGCCTAGCTGCCGAATTAGGGACATGGGAGGGGAATGTGATGCAGCCAAGGGCATGGGCAGGCTATGGAAAGCCCTGTGAGCAATGACGTTGTATAGGAATTGGAAAGGCAGGGAGTTAGGAGAGGTTGCATAGGAGCAGGGGTATAAATGCAAGCGAAACAGGGCTTTACTAATCCTGATGTTCTCAGAGTATGATATTTGTAGTGGTGTCAGCTGCACTAGCTGCATCCCAACCATAGGAGCACAGGCTAAAACACAGCCCCCACCCCTAAGAACTGTTCACCAAAAGCTTGCCTGCCATTTTTTTGATGTCATTTAGACCTTCTTCCAAAGCAGAGTATAAGCTTATCACCAAGCAAAATAAATTGAAGAGACCCATTGGCTTTAGCTGGGCTGTTTCCCAAATCAGGCACAAGGTTGCATATTTTTTTAAATCTAAGGCTTGCAAAGTGAAGTGAGGAGTGAGGTGCTATGCAGTAATTACCTCGCACAGGCCTAAGTGGCCATTAAACTGATTTGGATGCCATGGGTGGGACAGCAAGCTTGTGCAGTTAAAGTTGATAGTTCCAGTAACAATTTAGGAAAGTACAGGACAATATTTCAGATAATGAGGCAATCTTATCTACTTGTCAAAAATAAAACCTGAAAATTTTAAGGACCCTATTGTATTTTGCCTGAAAGAAAAAAAGGAGCTAGAAGAGACTTGATTGAGGTATTCATAATTATATGAGAAATAGTGAAAACTAATCAGTCTGTGCTTTTTATACTGTCACATAATGCAAGAACAAGGGGACTCTTAAAATGTAAATTAATAAGCAGTACATTTAGTGTTCAAATGTATTTAGCAAATCATGTTACAATTAGAGTATATATAAATAATCCACCAATTTCCATAAAACTATCTGATAAAATTCACCCATAACAATAGTTTCCCAATTCACTTTTCATTATTCAAAATATTTTAGAAACCCAAGGGAAGCTGTGGGCTGGGGATTGTAAAAGGCTGCATATTTAGAACAAATCCAAGGAGCGGGCTGACTTGTGCAGCATGAACTCCCCTTCAGAAATTCACAGCCCTGGGAAGTTAAGGACACTAATTCAGAGGCTAGCTAAAAATAAGGGAAAAAAGAGCCCACACTGGATAATTTTATGAACATTAGTAACATTTGTATCTATACAAGCTAAGATAATTATAATGGTAATCATATCTCATGCTTCAGAGCCTGCAGAGACCAGGGAAGCCTTGGAGAGTTTCCATTGAAAGGAAGATTAGAAATGCCTATGATTATTTAATTTGGTCATATTGGACATAGCAGAAAGAAGATACTTATTTCTCCTTTTAAAACTTTTAATATTTTTTTTTTCTGAATCCATTGCTTCCCTGCTGGCTTGATCTATAACCTCATATGCCCATCAGCATCTTCTCTCTTTTTTTGCCTTTCCAATTTATTTTGTGTTTGAGTCTTGCTGTTTTCCACCAGATCTGTTTCCCAGTGCCTCAGCCCATTCCTCTCTTGTGCTTGTATCATGCATTCCCAAGGATATCACCTCTCCAGTGTGAAGAGGCTATCCTTGCATCCAGTGTCCTTGGAGAGACTTCTTAGTGATCCCTGCTCCTGTGTTGCTCCCCAAGTGGAATCAGCCTGTCTCTTCTCTTTGTGTGCAAGCAGCTGCCTCCATCACAGGAACCTTTTCCAACCATGTTCTCCAGACTGTTAGTGTTTTTGTATCCCAGTCTTTCCACTAAGACTCACAGAAATTGTTATACTAACATTAAGCAGGACAGTCTTGGTTTACAGATTACCCACCGTTTTAAAAACTGAAGTAAGGGAGAAAAGAATCAGAAATGCCTCACATTGCCCTTAAACTATTGCTAAGTTTCTGTGGGATCCAATTATCTGATTTCCTCCTTCTTTCCCATCCTCCTGCCTTTTTGCACCTTCATAGCACAACGGTCCCATGCGGGGCCAATTTCAGATAACCTTTCGCAGAGATTTTTAGACGTCTCCAAAAAGTGATGTCTCCACTGATTTCAGTGAACCAACATGTGTAATTACAGGTATGAGAGAATGTCAGAAATCAGCCTCAGGTGAAGAAGATATGGTAGCCGTCTACACTGATGAAGAAATGAGATAGGAAAGAAGTGGTGTCCTTTTATTACTCTGTGCCATCTGCTCACAGCAGCACATTGAAGAATAACTGACAGCGAAGTGCTGCTATGTCCCTCTCCATGCAAGGAAGATGGAAGCATAGACAGATATTTTTATTGCTTCCTGCTACACAATATTCAAGTTTTCTGAGCCTATTGCAGAAGGTGCTATTGCAAGGAAATGCCTTCCTCTGGTTACTCCCTTGATAAGCAACAATAAAATTGTGACTTTCTGAGGTTGTGTGTGTATAGGTAGACAAAGGAGCAGGCCATGAACACAGTGATCCATTTAAGGAATTTGCTTTTTGTCTATGATAACAGCTTTTAGCTAAGGTTTCACATGAGCTCAAAGGATCAACTCTGTGTTTAGGCGCAGAAGAGCTGCTGATGGATCTGGATCATACTTCATGCACTTAAATCCCCTGAAGAGGCACACAATGAGGTGCTGAGCATGCCTGGGGATTTTCCTCTGCAAACTGCAGTGTCAGCCTCTTCATGCCGGACTGCAAATGTGGATGATCAACAGTGCTGGTCTGGAAAGCAGGCAGGGGTCACAACTTAGCTGATAGCATATACATACCCTGGGATATTGCCAAGCCCTTGGCCTGCTCCTGCACGCATCGCTCCTGAGCTGGAGTTTATGCCAAAGCTGTGACTGGGTCCTGAAACCAGGAACTTAGGAAAGCTCTCAGAAATGTATTTTCTCTAGTTCACTTTAGGACACTTCAGAAGAGGTAAAATAATAATTTGAGAACTAAAGGCAGCTATGATAAAGGTATAGAGAATTATGAATGGCAAAAAGAAGGCCAAGAAAGCACTGCTAGTCAGCCTTTTTGGTAATAAAAAAAATAAATTGGTGGCCATTGAATGAAATTACAAAGCAACACACTGTGAGTGGGTGAAAGGTAATGTTGTTCACAAAAGGCATAATTGAACCATGATATTCACTGCTCCAGAAATTGAGAGGGACGGCTCTCCAGGTTCAAGAAGTGATTCAGCATTTATATAAATAAAAAGAACATCTGCAAGGACACTAGCTAAATATAATTACAAGGGCTATCAATCCTCATGCTTCAGGGCATGGTTACCTGCTGAGGTCAGGAAAAAATTTCTTCATGCTATGGCACTGAAAAGTAAAATGCATTATTGGGCATTGATGGGTATTGGATACCTTATGAGATGGCCCTTTAATCTGTTCCACTATGCAATTCTTTTGTTCCTCCATATCACAAATCAGTGATGCATTTAGGTGTGTACTTAAATTCCATTTTGAAATCAATAGGACTTACAGGTGCATAAATGTAAGTGCACAATTAAGTGCTTTCCAGAATAGATATATTAAGTGGCTACTAAAATTTTTAAACGTATTCAAGTGGTTTTTGGTTCTGGACTGATGTTTCAGTGACCAAATCACACATTCAAAACCAGTAGAACTTACTGTATCTCATATATTATCAACTGACTTTGCAGAAACTCCATACAACAATGTGTTGCCAGTTCTAAAATACTTTCATCTCAAAAACCCATGAATTTATGACTATACCTCTATAGTTCATTCATACAGACAATACAATAAGCATATAGACATAATTACACTGGCCTAAAATAGTTAGTGTCTTCATCTTTGGGCTTTCTTTGGTGTGAATAAAATGAGCTTTTCCACCTGCTATAAGTGTCCTCCCTTGTATCTGCATCCAACTGGTTCATCTTGCAGTTCTAGGTAAAGTGACAACCATGTATTAAACATCTCTTTGAAGATTTACATTTCCCATTTAGACTTTGAGGCCCATCCCTTTTTATCCTCCTTTCTTAGAGCAGACATCACTCAACCCTAACAGCAGGACTCTGAATACAGTCGATCTGATCTCTCTACATAATTGGGACATAGTAGACACTCCCTGTGTGGAAAGGAGGTTCACCTGGAGAAGGTCATACGGAAATATAAACAGAAGCTTGAGTGCTATTCACAGTCCTTCCCAAACGTTGCTGGCAGGTGGTTAAGGGATTTGGCAGATACAGGAGACCAGAGCAACTGACATAGCTGAAGGATAGATGGTACCAAAAGCCTTGGTTCTCGCAACTCAAAATGTTACTCAGTTAAAAGGCTACTTAAAACACTGACATAATGGTGGGCGGTGTTCCCCTCCTGTGGGTCTGTCTTCCCTGTTTTCCTCACTAGACCAATTGCTCCTTGTAGAGGGGCTGTGGCAACTCACCCAGGGGTGGCTGGGAGAGCTTCAGCGACGTACAGCCTGCAGTAATTTTTCCTGCCAGAGGCTGAGTGTTCAGCCTGAGCAGCACTCACAGGGACCTACACGCTGAGATCAAGGAAACCTTTCCAATGACTTATGGAGGAGCTGCAACTAGACCTCTGCAGAATACTAAATAATTAAATCAGACCTCATGTAGAGGCAAAATAGATCTCTCACACTTAAGAATCAGCACTTAATAGCATGCAGAAAAAGCATAATTTTCAGTCTGTATAGGTAGATATTATAGATCTGTGCTAATAAGGAAAATCATAGATTGATTAATTTTTCTTAAACAGCTCTTTTCTTCCTCTGATCATTAAACATAAAAGTAAAGATGTTGTCTGGTGTAGTCAGACATACATCTTGATTTGCTATTTGCTTCCAGCTTCACTTAAGATAAAATTTAAACAGCTTAGTTTAAATGCGCAATCTTAGATACCTATAAAAACCTGACTTGCAGGAAGTGTTAAGCAGATGCTCTCTGAAATTCATTCTACTGAAATAATTTCTAGTTCAGTGTCCAGAAGGTACCCAACCTGGTGCCTGACCAACTGCTAAACTTTCATGATGAAAAAACTGTCTTGATAGAGGAGGGATGAGTAGTGAGTATTGACTACCTAGACTTCAGTAAGTCTTTCAGCACTGTCTCTCCTAAGATGGTCATAGAAAAGCTGTTGATGTATGAGCTGGAAGGGCAGACAGTGAGG
Organism: Hemiprocne comata; assembly: GCA_020745705.1. Classification (NCBI taxonomy): domain Eukaryota; kingdom Metazoa; phylum Chordata; class Aves; order Apodiformes; family Apodidae; genus Hemiprocne; species Hemiprocne comata. Next base: position 58,080,880 of record CM036586.1, read on the forward strand.
TGGATTGAAAAGTGAGGTGGATTTAGGGTGGTAAGACACTGCAACATGTTTCCCAAGGAAGTTACGAAAGCCCCATTCCTGGAAGTGTTCAAGGGCAGGCTGGATGGGGCTCTGAGCGACCTGATTTGGTGGGAGATGTCCTTGCCAACGCAGGAGGACTGGATCTAGATTATCTTTAAGGTCCTTTGTAACCCTAGCCATTCTATGATTCTATGATTCTATGTAAGCTGGCTGAATGGACAGGCCCAGAGGGTGGTGATCAGTGGCACAAAGTCTAGCTGGAGGCCAGTAGCTAGTGGTGTCCCTCAGGGGTCAATCGTAGAATCACAGAGTCATAGAATGGTTAAGGTTGGAAGGGACCTTAAAAATCATCAGGTTCCAACCTCCCTCCTATGAGCAGGGACACCTCACACTAGACCAGGCTGCACAAAGCCTCATCCAACCTGGCCTTGAACACCTCCAGGGAGGGGGTTTCCACAACTTCCCTGGGCAACCTATTCCAGCACCTTACTACCCTCATGGTGAAGAATTTCTTCCTGATGTCTAATCTAAATCTCCCCTCTTTCAGTTTAAAAAACGTTACTCCTTGTCCTATCACTACCCTCTCTGGAGAAAAGCCCCTCCCCAGCTTTCCTATAGCCCCTTCAGGCACTGGAAGGCTGCTATAAGGTGTCCCTGGAACCTTCTCTTCTCCAGGCTGAATAGCCCCAACTCCCTCAGCCTGTCTTCATAGCAGAGGTGCTCCAGCCCTTTAATCATCTTTGTGGCCCTTCTCTGGACCCTCTCAAACAGCTCCATGCCTTTCCTGTGCTGAGGACTCCAGAGCCATACACAGTACTCCAGGTGTGGTCTCACCAGAGCAGAGTAGAGGGGCAGAATCACCTCCCTAGCCTTGCTGGCCACACTTCTTTGGATGCAGCCCAGGATGTGGTTGGCCCTCTGGGCTGCAGCACACACTGTCAGCTCATGTTGAGCTTCTCCTCTACTACCACCCCCAAGTCCTTCTCCTGAGAACTGCTCTCTAGCCATTCTCCCCCCAGTCTGTATTTGTGTCTGGGGTTGCGCCAACCCAGGTGAGGACCTTGCACTTGGCCTTGTTGAACTTAATGAGGTTGGCATTGGTCCAGCCTGTCAAGGTCCCTCAGGATGGCATCCCTTCCCTCTAGAGCGTCAACTACTCCACACAGCTTGGTATCATCAGCAAACTTGCTGAGGATACACTCAGTCCCATTGTTCACGTCTCCAACAAAGGTGTTGAACAGCACTGGTCCCAATACTGACCCCTGAGGGACACCACTTGTTACTTGCCTCCACTTGGACACTGAACTCTCTGGCTGCAGCCATCCAGCCAATTACTTATCCACCAAGTGGTCCATCTGTCAAACTCATGTCTTGGTAGTTTGGAGACCAGGATGTTATGTGGGACACAGTCAAATGCCTTGCACAAATCCAGGTAGATTACATCAGTTGCTCTGCCATTATCCACCTTCTGTCTAGCCTTGTCATAGAAGGCCACCAAATTAGTCAGCCATGATTTGCCCTTAGTGAAGTCATGTTGGCTGTCGCCTATCACCTCCTTATTTTCCATGTGCCTTAGCAGATTTTCTAGGAGGATCTGTTCCATGATCTTGCCTGGCACAGAGGTGAGACTGACCAGTCCATAGTTCCCCAGGTTTTCCTTTTTCTCCTTTTTAAAAATAGGGGCTATGTTCCCTTTTTTCCAATCAGTGGGAACCTCACCAGACCATCATGATCTCTCAAATATGATGGACAGAAGCTTAGAAACTGCATCTGCCAGCTCCCTTAAGACCCATGGGTGGACCTCATCAGGTCCCATAGACTTGTGCATCTTCAGGTCCTTTAGATGGTCATGAACCTGTTCTTCTCCTACAGTAAGGGGTGTTTCGTTCTCCCAGTCCCTGCTTTCACCTGCTGTGGCCTTTACACTGGGTCTGGTCTTGTTTAACATCATTAATGATCTCGATGATGGGGCAGAGTGTACCCTCAGCAAGGGTACACTCAGTGACACAAAATGGGGAGGAGTGGCTGATGACCAGGTCATGCTCCTATCTAGAGGGACCTTGACAAGTGGGAGAAATGGATTGACAGGAACCTCATCAAGTTCTACAAGGGACCGCAGGCACCAGTAAATGCTGGGGGCAGCCTGGCTGAAAAGCAATGTGGCAGAAAAGGACCTGGGTGTCCCAGTGAACATCAAGTTGAAGATGTGCCAGCAATATGTCCTTATGGCAAAGAAGGCTAATTGTATCCTGGGCTGCACTGGGAGGAGTGTTGCCAGCAAGTCGAGGGAGGTGATCCTTCGGCTCTACTCTGCATTGGTGAGGCCACACCTGGAGTGCTGGGTCTGGCTCTGGGCTCCTCAAAACAAGAGAGCCACAGGCAGACCAGAGAGAGTCCAGTGAAGTCCACTAAAATGATTAAGGGACTGGAGCATCTCTCCTGTGAGGAAAGGCTGGGAGAGCAGAGACTGTTCAGCTTGAAGAAGAGAAGGCTCAGGGGGGATCTCACCAATGTACGTAAATACCTGAAAGGAATATGCAGAATATACAAAGAAGACAGAGCCAGGCTCATTTAAGTGGTGCTTATTGACAGAACAAGGAGCAATGGGCACTAACTGAAACACAGGAGGATCCCTCTGAACATCAGAAAACACTTTTTACTGTGAGGGTGACTGAGCGCTGGCACAGGTTGCCCACAGAGATTGTGGAGTCTCCATGCTTGGAGATATTGAAAAGCCATCTGGTGGCCCTGCTTGAACAAGGGCATTGAACAAGATGGCCTCCAGAGGTCATTTCCAATCTCAGCCATTCTGTGATTCAGTGATAAGCAAAAGCCACAGGCACAATTGCATTTCTTAACCTAGGCTCTTCTGTTTAAGCCCCATCAAAGAGGGGGTTAAAACCCTTCTAAATAAGTTTCCATGCACTGGAAGATTCCCTTTATCCTTTGTAATAGTATATTGGGAGCTCTCTTGCACATGCAATGTTCTCTATAGACTTAATAATATGCTCTGTCTCAGGATTTCCTGAACTTCTAAACCATTATCATTTCCTATAGGATAGTAGGTACACTTACTGTTTCCTTTAATATGAGATTTATAAGAACAGTCTCAAAATGTGTGCTCAGTCCTTCTACAGCATTCATGTTTCTACATCTCCACTGTGCTCCCATCAGACAGAACTCTACATCACTTTGCTCTTCAGCTCTCATTTTGTGAGAGGGCTGCAGAAGTTCAGCACTGTCTGGGTTAACGCTCAACGCAAGTGGACATCTTTATCTCACAGTGTGTGGGACAGATTGGATTTGAAATGGCTACAGAGAGTCATCAACTCTTCAAACAGACATATCATGAGTCTCCCATAAACTGAAACATAGCTGGTGCAGCACAGATTCATCTGGAGAGGTTATTATTAGGGAACTGGGAGTGTTTTCAAATGTAGGGACGTAATTTATCAGGACTAGGTTTTGTTAGCAAAGAATTTAGACAGTTTCTGTTACCGCAACCTAATAAGTCATTTTATGAACATATTTTATTTCCTTGGCTGCAGACACCTCGGCAACCCTCATAGCCTCTTAGTATCACATGGCAGGAAAACAACCAACAAAGAGAAAACATTGGTTGTGAACTCACTGGAATTGCATATTCCATCTGGGAAGCTTGAATAATGCAGTTCAGTAATAAAACAGAGTCCATTAATGGTACACAGGCCTCTTGTTCTCTCACTGAGTCTCATCCTCTACTATATATTGAATAAAGAATCTGTAACTGAGGGGATATATATGAAATCCTACCCAGCTGCCTAGCTATAGGGAAAACTGACAGTAGAGTTTCTGGACACAGAACAGCCAAGGGTCTTAAGAGGAAGCCTAGGGTAAATGACAGTGAAGCTGCACCTCCCTGCCTTCCTCCCTCCCCAAATATTGGAAGACTTGCACAGATACCTGTACCTTACCCTAGTTAGACCTCTAGACCTCTGCATAACCTGGAGTCACAAGCAGCTGCTTGCTCCTCTTAGAAAAATCAGTTCCAATTAGGTCTTGCAAGATAAATTTCTTTTGGTTCAGCTCATCTCTGCTGTTACTAAATAATTAACCACTTATTTGGCAAGCACTTTATATGTTTTCCTGTCCCTGCGTCTCTAACAACACACACAAACAGAAGGGCAATTAAAAGTGCATTTACCAGTGACCCTCAGAGATTGCCATATTCTCCAAGAATCAATATATTTTGTTTCTACTAGATTAGCAGAGAAGCAAATTCCAGGGTTTAAGAGCATCAAGGAAAAGTAACATGGAGCCAGAACAGCCAGATGTCCAATCCTGGAAAAAGCCCAAGGTTTTCTTCAGTTACTATAGTGAACAAAAGTAGTCTTAAGAAGACAAACTGCAGCCCACAGCTGGAAGGGCTTTGTGAATCAAAGACAATTTCTCAAATTGTTCCTAAAAGCTATGAGAAAACCGCATGAGTATAGAAGGGATCTTCCACTCCCTTTGACAACCACAAAAGGGTTATCAGGCAGTCATATCCTATCCCAGGCAGAAACAGCTTAGCAGGACAGGCACTAAGGTAGAAGAGGAATACCTGTTACAGGCATAGGCCAGATTTAGTTGGATGCGTAAGGAAGTGGTACCAGGCCATGTGGGGGACAGTCATCCTTCCTGCCCCTCTCATCTCTTCCCACATGCTGCAGATCTGGTCTGCAGACACGAGCTTTTGTAGGACCAGATGATTTAATATTTTTTACCGGAAAAATCACAGTTTGGCTTGGTATGGTTTGTTTTAATCGAACAAAGCATGGGTAAAAAGTGAATGCTTTCCCTGAGTTTTACGTTTCATAGGTCAATCAAACTCCAGGAAAACTGAAAAGCTGGCAAGGAAGGCATCAGTGAAGTAGGGAAGATAATTTTTAAATTCTGGTTACTAAAATTGAAAGGAATATATTGTCAAGGGGGAGGAGAGGATTTTGTTTACAAATTCCTAGGAAAATCCTCATTTCTTCATAAGTTTTCTTCAAAAAGATAACTTCAGTTACTTTTACAGCCAGCACATCTGCACCACAGCTGCCTCATGTTCTCTTTGATCATATATGCACACAACAAGACATACAAGCCTGGACTCCTGAAGGTCACTGACACAAATGCTCAACTACCTGAACCTTTATTTGGTGATTATTAGCAAAAAAAGAAAGCTGCTGAAGGATGGTCCCTGCCCACTCTAGTCAGGATCAGTCAGGACATGGCAGCAACATGGTCTAAACAATTCTGTTCAGAAAAATGATCTGTCACCTTTTATAAGAGGCACTAAATTAAAAAAAAACAATGAAATATCAAGTATTGAAAGTCATTTTGCAAAGGGTGAAAGATTTACAGAGTCCCAAAGAGCAGACCAGTCCCTCTCTTCCATCTCTTCATTAATCTTTCCCACAAAACTAAAATCCGATGGCTGAGGGATATGCATACGACTTCAGTATATACACTCTGTGAGCAGTATAATCTGCAGCCTACATCACTTTTCTAGTGTCTAAGAACTTAAGAAGAAAACCCAGAAGGAAACTCAGCCTGGAGAAGGCATACATCTTTTTGCTCTTGCAGAGCCAATACTTTGATCTCCACTCTGAGGTTACTTGTTCAAAGACCAGAGCTGTATTAGAAGGTACTTGTTTCTTACAAGCAGCACCTTGCATTTAACAGTAGGTTAAGCATTTACACTGGTCAAAGCCTCAGAGTGATTATGGCCATCAAGGAGAAAATCTCTTCTTAGCATTGAAACACTCAAAGCAGAGTATTTCCAAACATTGCATCCAATTCCTTCTTCTTGGTCTGAAGATTGCTCTGTGGAAAGCAACGAACAGGTGAAGTCCCGACAGAAGCTCTTCTGAGTGGCAGAACCTCTCTGAGGCTGGGTCAGTCAGAGGGATTCTAGTTCAACACTGGATTTAAGTTAGTCAGCAATAATGGGAAGTGATTGCACAATCTGCCATTCAGTGGGCTTTTACCAGTCAATGACATTTACTAATAATACTACTAATCACACAGTACTAGTTTTACCCTAATATTAGGTATTCATAAAAAAAGCAATTATTTGTTGCAAAAAAATATCTTGCTTTTGCTTCCAGGTTGAAAGTTAATTGGTCTGAAATCCTTAGTTTCTCACCATTAGGCTCTATCCCACACTGTTGTTGTCTTTTCAGTTTTAAGAAAAACATCTGTGCTGAGCAACATTGCTCAGGCTACGGGACAGTCAGAGAGAAGAGCAGGAAACAAGTGGACTGTGTAGGTTATATCCACCTGCCAATGTGAAAACTAACCATGAGCCAGGCTCATAGCCTTTTCAAACCACTTCACATCAGATAGCAGGGCTCATGTCAGACCACAGGAGCTCTGAGAGAAGCAAACAGGGGAATTACTGCTCTCCATGGGGCATGATGTGGGAAAGGGTAGTGTAGCATTTGTGACAGCTTCCCTCATCCCTGGGAATTGACAGTACAGTTTTATACTAGTTCAAAGTGAAAACTAAGAACAGTAGGAGAGGCAAGGCTAGAAAGAAACCTTGGCTTCGGTTGCCCGTATCAGAAGCCAGGATATTGTCCTTGCAGAATATTTACCATGTACGTAATTAAACCCCTAAGTGCCAGCTGAACTGGAAATCATGCTGTGTGGTGCCTCTCCTACTGTCTGAAAGACTGTTAGACAGTTGGCTCTGTTTTGACACAGAAATACAGCCCATCATAGACCCATTCATCTGTCATCTGTTGCCTACTTGTCTCTTTTCCCATTTAGTTGTGTACAAGACAAAATGTTTTTCTCCTGCTGCTTGTCTGGTTGGGTTTTTTTTACACTTCATTTTCTTTGCTGTTTTTTATGTATCCACAATGAAATAACCACACAGAGTCACATTGCCAGCCATAATCGTGCATTGAAGCTAGATTGGCTTAAGAAAAAAAACAGCTATCTTCATATTTTTTCTTTCTCATTACAAAGCTGAAATGAACATATTATTAATTAGACATCAGTCTCTGCCCTGCTCCCTTCACTTTAAATAACTAGTAGAAGAACAGGGGGAAAGTTACCAGGCATTGTTTTGCATTCATTACTGTGACATATTAAGCGGAGAGTCAAAGTAATGATAGAGTAATGCAGCCAAAGAAAATCACCTGTATTATATTGTCATAGGCTACCAAGACACACAGTCAGTTACAGGTATACAAACCACAGGAATTGTTTAAAGAGCAAGTAATTACAGGGCCAGGGGAAAGGGAGTTCTAGATAAACATGCTCATGAATTATTTACTGTAAGGCTGTGGAAGGTCTTTTTTCCTGAACATAGTTGCAAAAAGTAGCCACAAATCAGGCTATTTGCTGAGCTGGTCTAAAGTAATGAGTGTCTGTATTTCTGTGCTGGACTGTGCCAGAACTATCTAGCCCACTTGGGTGATGAGAAAAATTCTCATTTTGTCTATTTTTTACTCATCACTGCAAAAGAAAATAGATGTTTATTCAGGAATTTAACCTCTATGTGACCCTCTTGATTTGCAAGGACAAAAACATCCCAAACCTTGGAATATTGCCTTCTGCCCTCTTGTTTCTTTTTTTATATACCACATGACAGCTCCTGAAGCCTGCTTCTTCATACAAAGCTTTCTCCACTTCAGACAGTGAAAATAATTAAGAAACTTTTGAGATCTCCTATGGTACACATGATTCATCATGAGTCATGATGCCTTAATTTTGGAGTACCCTAAACATGAAGGTTAAAGTCAATTTTCATTTCTTTAAGGAAATAGCTGGGACTGGATTTGCAAATATTTTTAGGCATTAGAAGATTCACAAAAATGCTTAACACGATTTTTAAAAGTTCTTGATGTGATTAGGCACAGGATTTGTAATGCAGACACAAAAATTAGGCACCTAATTTAAGCACACACTCCAGTTCGATCTGTCATTGATGGGATCAGATGGGATCCTCCAGAGGAAAATTCAGTCCATTAAATGAAAGGTGAGGAGAACATCTGTGTCTCTCCAGTAATTGGGGGTATCCATGTTTCTCTGATGTTAAGTGGGATGAATCCTCCCTCGATGGCCAGCTCCTGTTGGAAAATCTGCCCTTTAACCACTTCCTGGCCACGGTAGCTCTGAAGCCACGATGCCTCTGCCCAGCTGTAAACCAGGCCCATGCGCTTCATCCTGCAGTACCACATATCACTCTGTGTGGAATCGATTATGGAAAGAAAGAGTAAATATCCAGCAGATGTGGGCTGTGGGATGCCTTCCCTTTAAAGTCACTCAGCATAGTTCCTGTATCTCCAGGGCCTGCGTGCAGCTGCATCAGCCCCAGTATGCAGCTCCCAAGTGGGTTCTGGCTGAAGCCTGGCCTAAGTGAAATATTTCTGCACAAACCAGACTTTGCCATCTCTGTTTTCCTCCTCCCCAGAACCAGTGGCATTAGAGGCCTCTGTCGGGGTGTCTGGGAGCAGGCAGACCTGCAGTAGACTTCAGTGGGCACCTCGATGTGCACCTCCTGCTCCTGGCCATCACAGCCAGACAGCCCTTGTGTGGCGCTCATCATGATACAGACTCTTCTCTCCAGTCTCTCTATCTGCTAGTGAAATTGTACTTCAGCAAAATAACCAGAGTATCCTTTGGACAAAAATGAAGTAACTCAGTAACATGGGAAATAATTAAGATTTGGCACAACCCCATTGTGCAATGGGCACAGGTTTTCTGGAGAAAATCTGTGTATAAAGATGGAGATGCTGTCTCTTAGAGACACTCTGAAGCAGTGTTCATCAAAGCTTGAAAAGCCACTCTAATGCTACCAAAATTTTTCAGACTGCATGCCAAACTCCCACTGGCTCTCACCCAGATTCCAAGCTGCTGAAGGAATTATTAGTTTAAAAGCTTCTTTAGATCTTGTCAGCTGCATCTAGATCACCATGTATGTTGATAAGATTCACAATTCTGGACAAAGGAGATGGGAACTAACTCCAGGGTTCCCCATCCTCTTTTAATAGTGAAAAATTTTAATGGCTATAATGAGGGCTGGTCAGATTTTATTTTTTCTATTAGATATATTGAACTGAAAACTTTTAGAAAAAAAATATTTTTGTAACAAAAGGTGCAGGTTAAAAAAAAAATTCAAGCAATTTTCAGTGAAGTAGGGTCACAATACCAGGGCTACATACACAAATAAAAATATTTTAAAATCATTAAAGTGAAATATTTTTCTTTCACTTCAACTAGTTATTGTGTACAGGAAGGGTTTCTCACTATGGATATTTTCAAGATTTTCAACATTTTATTTGGTTTTGATTATGTTATGAAAAAAACCTAAAATTAAAAAAAAATAATAATAAATTATAGGATTTCACGTGTTTCCCACTCACATCATTAAAGACAAAATACCAGAACTGATTTACTTATATGTCATATGAGCAACATAACCTTCAAGTACCTCTGCCTGCTCTGACCAGAACACCAACACAGTGATTTTACCTGTTCTATTTATTATCACACAGTTAAATTTTACAAAACTGGCATTTAATGTTCTGCATGGAACCTTACTAATGGTCTCGATTAGCAGGCCTCTGAGAGTTCCTTGCATTCACATTGACAATACTGTCAGGCAGTCAAATTATGTCTTTATGAAACAGCAAGAAGACAAATCTGTGACTGTGTGAAAGAGCAACAAGCTCTTAACTTTCACAGATTATGAAAAGGAAAAGAAAAAAAAAAAGAAGAAAAAACCTCTCTAGGGTTTGTCTAACAAGCTTAATTCAACAGATAAAACAAGTGTTCTGCAAAGGGAGCTGTGTTTGCTACAGTGTTAGTTCATTAGAGGTGAGGTGGCAACACTTCTGCCGCACTCAAATGAATCACGCCCCACAGCCTCCACCGATATCAGGCAATTGCTCACTCATCTCTTCACTGATGGAGTGGACATGCTGACATTTGAGCCTGAACATTCAATAATGCAGAGCAGGGCAGTTCTGTTCTGCTTGGGGATGCTGAGCCTCCCTGCAGGTTGTCTCCTTTTGCCATTCCACTCCTCCATTGCCTGGCCCACTTGGCCAAGTTGGGTTATCCTGCTCCTGCGTTTCTGTTGTAGTTCAGACCTGATCCCCCAATGGTCCACATCCTCCTGGGCCCATGCTACCTCAAGAGGGCTGCCTGGATGATTGCACAAATGTTGAGTTGGAGAAAACTGGCCTGGTCCTGCTTCTTCCACTCGGGACTGTAAACCTATCACAGAGGATCTGAGCTGCTTAAGCACTCTCTAGTCCATTAGGGTTGCTGGAAGCGCAAGCTCAAATTCCTGTTTCTTTCCCAATTTCTGATATTTTGCAAGCAACATTAGAAACATCACGTACCAGGGTTTCCTGACACTTCCCTTTGTAAGACTTTATTTTCAACTTTTATTCGAGCTTCACCTGCATAGATATTTCCCATGTGGGATTTTTATGTCAGAACAACATACATATTTTTTTAAGTTTTAACAAAAATGGTTTAAAAATTCCCCACAATGAGACTAGAGGAAAAGACAGAACTGTTTTGCCAAGACAGCACATAGGAAAAAAATTTTTTAGAAACTGAAGTCCCCCCACCCTTTCAAGGATGGACATAATATTTGGTAGAGGTGGCCTTTTCCTCTTCTACTGTTGCTATGGAAAAGTACTTTTACTTGGCCAGGTTGAGCATTTGAAACATTTTATTTGTGCTCATTACAGCCTTTTTAGACCTCGTCTGCTAAATGTTGGAGAGGGTTGTAGGGGCCAGCTCAGCTCTGTAAGCATTACCCTTGAGGAAGACCTGGGCAAGTTCCCTCTGGGGCAGGAGAGGCTGAGCAGTGCTCCAGGCAGACAGGCAAGAAAGCAGAGGGCTGGAAGCCAGGTTTTCCTGCTTCCCACGGTGGAGATTCTTCCAGCAAGGAGAAGGAGACAGGAGTGTGGCACAGTGCGCTGGTGGGAGTGGAATCTATGGGGCTCTGGTGGGAATAAATGCACAGACAAGTCTGAAAGCCAAAGAGAGAGGAGAGGGAAATGAGGCAAGAAAAGGTGAAAGGAGGGAAACCTCTCTGGCCCTCTTCTAGCTACCAAGAATGGTGCTATCTTTTCTAAATTCATTATGCTTTTCTTTAAGTTGTGGAGGAAAAGTTCTAAAGTAGCATAAGGTAAGGTCAAACACTTGCTCCAGGATAAAAGTAATATCAAAAAACATATGCAGTGTTGTGTTATCACCAATTAGGAATTTCTTCCACTGTGACAAATGGTCTCTGAGCCACCATGCGTCCAGGGTAAGGAATACTTAGAGAGTAGTTGTGAGTTCCGTACATCCAAAGTGTTTGTGTAAATACTTACTGTTAATAATAACAACAACAATAACAATAGAGAATTCCCTATTTTGCGTGGTTGTGGTTGCTCAGAACAGCTGTTTTAATGAGACATCTGCCAATGAAACAATTTTGCCTGAGGATAATGAATAACTGTTACTTAACTGAGACAGTATTAGCATAAAATCTGCTTAATGGGGACACATTTGGCCAGTGAATAGTGATTTCTTAGTACTTATCTAGGTGTTTAATAGTGAAAGTTACAAGCTTGTGGCAAAAATAAGTGACTTAATTGTCATATAGTATATACTGTGATTGTTCTGGTTGCTTTAGTTTGAAATACCTTAAAGGGATCTTGTCAGAGAGTGAATTATTCAAAATTTAGGTAATCTTTGTGGTGGGTGCTTGGAAATGCTTAAACACTGATACCACTGAGAGTCTTGGTCTTCATCTGTTACTATAGAAATTATTAAAATAGAAAGACACAATCATTTCTATCCCTATTTTATAGCATTGTTTTCTCTCATCTGAATCTTTTCATATAGCCATTATGCAGATATATGAGCATATGCATGTTTAACACACCTTACTCTGGATTGTTTCAAAGCTGGGTAAACCAAACATCCAGAATGGCATTTCAAGTAGGGAATTCTGTTCTGATAATCTCTGCTTAGCAGAATTCCCAAAGTTTTCTAGTTCCTATATAGATGTGTTTCAGAGTGATGAGACAGATGCATAGAAAATTTATGCTGCGATGGGCAAGCACAGTGGTATGTTGTGATCAAAGTTATAGACATCATTTCTGCAGTCTACTGACTGTCCATGCAAGAAGTAAAAGCTTGTTTGTAAGTGATAATGTTATTTGCTTTCCAAGGAGATGGACTCTGCATGTGTGTGTGTGTGTTGTCAGTTATGCCCTGGCTTGAAAAAAAAAAAAAAGGCTAGCAAAAACTATGTTCTTTAGGAAATACACTAGAACAATGAGGTTAAATGAGAGACCAGAGCAGTGTGATTCAATTTATTTGACCAGACTTAGGAACGAAAGGAATGCGAACCATGGGACCTTTCTACACTGCCAAAAGCTATCTGCTGTTTTCCTTGAGGAAACTAATTGAATCCCATCTAGGATAAGATAAGAAAGACTGTTATCATATTAGTGAAAGCATGTATGAGATTTAGAAGAATGCCAGATAGCCATTCCTCTCGCATTTACAGCTGTCTTTTCTGAGATATAAAAAAATGTAGCTTCTGTCATGTGGCAATTCTAAAGGTAGAAGAAAGCCCTCTGGAATCTGCAAGATGGAGAAGGTTTTGATCACCTGTACGTAACGGATATCTGGAGCTCTCCAGAGAAGTACACACCATTTGGTGGACAATCCTAACTCCTGGCTTCATTCTGGAGCCTAGAAATGCTGAAATTTCCATCCTGAAAATGATAAGAAAAACTGACAATTATTTTTGAAAGTATTGAAATATCTTGTTCTGTTTTATTGATTGGATGATATATAGCAGCATATCTGTACCTTCCTATAGTGGGTCTAGCACTAGAAATATCTGGTGACAATAATCCATGAGAGATACGTATGTTTGAGTAAGGCAAGTAGACTCCCTTTTAAGCAGGAATTTTAGGCTATGATTGATTTGACATATTTTAGACACCTACACTAAGACAAGATTAATCTGGAGAAGTGAATCATACCCATTGTGTCTATATTGCTCTGGATTTCTGTTGAAACTACAGCAGAGTTTCTAGGGACTGCTCTAATTTCTTCAAGTTAGAGCACCCCTTGTAAGGTTTTACAAGTAACCAGAATCTGAGCCACCGTTGGAGTTTTCTAGCATAGTTACATTGCTTTGGAAAGGGAGAGTCTTCTTGGCTGATGGCTTTTCTAACAGCAGTCTGAAATTCAGTTACATTGGCAGTCTGGTGGGATGGCAATATTGATTTTGGAAAAAAAGACAAGCTCTACAGTCAAAAGACTTCATTCACAAGGACAAGCCTTTTGTTTTATACTTGTAGGGCCCATCATGAGCAGGGAACTCCTATTCCCTTCAGCACCTGAGGTAGGGCTGAGGTAGCTTTGAAATCTACAGGAATGAGACATTTTTCTCTGGCTGAATGTGGGCAACTGGTTTTTGCCCAAGAACTGAGATCAGCCTTCACAGAGGATAGTGTCCCCACTCCATGGCATTCCACCTTTCATTGAGCATCTGTGTGAGCTCGCTGGGACAACATTCTTTGGTAGCCTGTCCACCTCTACCCCAGTTCTAATGGATCATGGCAGTCTGCTTTTAATTCCACTTGGCATCATATTCATTGTCATGCCTGGCCTGGGAAAATTGCAGAACTGTTTAGATTGGAAGGGATCTCAGTAGGTCATCTGGTCCAACTGTCTTGCTCTAAACTGACTTCAAATTTACATCAGGTTTCTCAAAACACTGTCCAGTCAAGTTTTCACTGTGTCAGTGGATGGGGATTTCAAGCAACAGCTCTTTTCAGTACAGAGACTGCAGACTTTGCTTTACTTCTGTGCAGCCCCAGGCTGATTTTGAGTAAAGGGTTGCTTTGTGATCTGGTGCAGTCACAGATGAAACATGCCAACATATCTTTCATATGTAACAAAGCACTAACAAAATGGTATACAACTAAAAGGTCTAATGACAAATCCAGAGAAGGTGTTGCCCTGTAGAGAGAAAGCACACAATGACTTGCACCATGCAGCTATTTGGGGAACTGACACTGAATGGAACTCTTACCTGCTCCAACTTCACAGACTGACTCTTGGCCAGTTACCTAAATCATTTTGCTTGATAACATTCCAGAAACAGCGACATTTTCAAAGTGGTGAAACATGGAAACAAATTACCTCTATTATGTAAAAAGCAATGGGTGTGCAGTTTCTGAGAGAAGGAATTTTATTAGCAAGAGGTTGAATTTGTCCTGGAAAACTCAGATATCAACAAATACAGGTGATTATGCATGCACTAATTATACATACAGGCTTGAGGACTATATGAGTATTTCATCATGGCTTGAGGACTCTTTGGACAACTTTGAATTTCTTGCTGGAATTTAAAAACTAGTGCTGTGGCTGGCTGTCTCAAAGGACAGCAAGTCAGACATGAGTTGTCAGGGTTTGTATGAAATATTTTAGCCTCAGTTATTTCAAGAACTGACAAAAAATCTTCATTTTATTGTTTCCTCTTTTGGCTAACCCCCCACAGTCCCTCTGCACCCTTCAGCAACATTGAAGTGATTTCATCCAGGATGTGGCTGCTCCTTTGTCACATCCTAAGGTATGTGTGATTGAAAAAGAGGGTTCATCCTAAGGGCTTTCATTGTCCTTGTTCTTGGAGGGACATCAAACTTCTGTGTATGCTTGTGTGCATGAAAACTCTACAAAGGAAACCGTGCTCTCAGAACTGAGCTCCCACCCATAAACCTCTTATTCCAGTCATGGAAAGTTCACATATCTAGTGAAATTGCTTTAGTCCTTCCAACCTCTGACTGATATTCATGTACTTTGACCATGAGCACTACTGAAGTCCATTAATGGCCTGCTTTTATTGCATTCTTTCTCATCCATAGAAGTGATTACCAGAGATGTGTACTTTCTCTGTGACTCTTCCCACCTGAGCTCTCTCCAGAGCCCAAAGGACAGTGCATATTCATATTGAGGAATTAAGATCAAGCCTTCATTCTCTCACTGCATTTTCACAAGCATTTTTGGAGATAACAGGGAAGAAACTTCTTCATAAATTTACAAAAAACCCAAGCAACCTTTAGTGAGGGGTCAAGGGGTCACTAGTTTCTTATTCTGTGTCCAGCCAAGGAATTTACTTACTGTGTGATTCTTTTTGCAAGCTAGAATAAATTTTTTGGCCTGATAATTGCGTACACTTCCGAAGAGCTGTAAGATTTCCTACCAAGAGGCTGTGTAGGATTATACGAACAGTTGCTAATAAAATGGAGTTCAGATCTAGAAGTGGGGTTGTTCAGTGTGATCATGTTACTACTAAAAACAATAAGGATCCTCCTCTAGAAGGATTGCTGAATGCTCCTTAAGGGAGTTCTCTTTTGACACCTATATTTATGAGTAGAAGATCTTTCTTTTCTAGATGCACACACACAATCTGGGGAGTATTTCTTCTTTCTTTCCCCATTCCCCCCCCCCCACCTCTGATTGCAATAACCTTTCCACTATGTGTTTACTCTGTAAGTCAACAATCCATCCTCTGTTGCAGGAGCTCAGTTCATTGCTTAGGGGAAGAATAAAAAAGAAACACACACTGGATCAAAAAGAAACAAGACTGCAGGTCCAAGAGAGACTTGCCCTTGGCATTTCCTCTTGCCCTGCTCCCACAGGCAAGCAAGACTATTGGGGCCCTCTGTCAGTCTTATGGAAATACATTTCATCTGAAGTAAATGTTACCCTAATCCACAGATGCTGTAAAGAAAAATGTTGGTCTTCTAAAGCTTAAAAGAATGATCTCAGTTGTTGAAAGGGCAGTGGCAAGTTTGGGGAGGTTTTGCTTGACCTCTCTTGATCTGGACTTTGCTTATAAATGCACACAGAAGTGCACACAAAGTGGCCCAACAAAGAATCCAATTATAAAGTGGTTAAGAATGCTGAACCTGACAGTCCCCATGGTATGTATGTGCCTGGACTGTGTAGGGGCTCCTGCTCATGCTCTGCTGTGGGTGAATATAAAACAGGATTTTGAGAACTTCAGCTTCCACTTCAGCAAAAAAAAGGGCAAGAGTTGTGGTTGTTGTACAGTTAGTCCACCACGCCGAGGAATCCACTTCAGGGATGAGTTTTAAGCATGTCAACAAACTATGAGCCTGGTGAGACATGGGAACAGGTTGCCCAAGGAAGTTCTGAATGCCCCATCCCTGGAAGGGATGGACAGGTTGGACAGGACTTCAAGCAACCTGGTCGAGTGGAAGATGTCCCTGCCCATGCAAGGTGGTGGAACTAGATGATCTTTAAGGTCCCTTCCAACCCATCTATGATTCTACTATTATAGCAGACGTGTTTGTAAGTTTTTTTAACATTGCTTGTCAGTTTTTTCACATGCTATACGTTGTCACTACAAAATATTTTTTGATAATGGAAAAACAGAAATGAATGTACAATGCTCTTTCTTCAGAAAGCCAGACTCCAACTATTTGAGCTAAAGGAAATCCTCTTTAAAGAACCAGTGAGAGAGAACTTCAACACACATATGACCTGCTCACTGTCCAGGAGAATTACTGAAATTTAACTGCTTTAGCCCATTCACTACATATGTGCAAAAGTAAATTGGTGACAGGAGCCCTCATGCCTAAGTTTATAACTTTAAAATTATTTTTAATCCAAAGCATTTATTTGGTATTGTTTTGTTTTCCCTCGAAGACATGTCCTCTGGCAAACAAATATGATAAAATTCTGTACCAAATCTTCTTGAGCACCTTAACCTGAGCATTAGTGACATAAAATTCCACTGGCCTGGAGTGCTGACACCTTTAAGATTTTTCTGAAAGGACAGCAGAGACTTGGAGAATAAGGAGAGCTCTGAAACCCCTCTCCTGGCTCTCTCTCCACAGCAGAAACAGTGGGAAGAAAAACTTCCCAATAAGTATCTGCTGCCTTTCTTCTATTCTCCCTCCCACTGGTCATCACCAGATGGGAAAGTCCTCTTATTCCAGAATCAAATATCTCTGACAGGCAAAATACTTCAGAAATTCCATATTTTAATGGACAAGACCCCATATTCCCATGTCTTACTCAGCAACACAGCTCAAAAATCCCGTGAAAGGCTACAAGAGTTCTACAAAGCTCTATGTCACAGCAGCCAGGACTGCAGTTAAGTACCAAGTACTGCAGCTTCTCTGTGTGTGCTAACCCTGTCAGTGCCCTGGAACACGTGGCTGACAGAAGACTTTCCAGGGAGGCTCAACTGGGGGTGACTGTTGCATTCAGGATGTGAAATAAATAGGCTTAAACTGAACCTGAGGAAGCATGTTTTGTTGATGGCTAAGTCCTCAGTTAGGAAGCAAAAGATGCAATTAGCAAGAGATACACTTCCATGCTTCCATTGCACAGGAACTGAACAGGCAGCTCTGCTTGCTAGAGGTGCTTACAGAAGCAATAGAAGTTTTCTGGCTTCCTGGGGGATGTTTAATGTAGTATCATCAGCAGCATTCCGGGGCAGGAATGCAGCACAACTGTCAGCAAGATCTCTCCTCAGGTAGAAGGATCAGTGCATGAAAATAAATGGTAGTGTTCAAGAATGTCAGATTTCATTTGGAAAGCAATTTTATTGTGTGGTTTCCAAGGTGTTATTACTATTCAGCTAAAGGAAAAAATATTCTAAATTGATAGCATCCTTTTAATCCCATATTTAATAGGTCAAGAGGAGTATCTGCCAGTGCAGAGAGGAGTAGCAGGCTTTTAGGGTAATAGTGAAATTACCTGCCCCTACTGTGCTTGTCATCAGTAGATCTGAAAACACTTTACAAGAGGAAGTTAAGATTACTCTTTCTGTTTTATAGAAATAGTTCATGTAGTTGATATTACACTCTCTTTTTATGTTTCCATAACTTAGGAAAGGGTTTTGTAATGGAAAAAACTGTCTTTCATAATGGTTAATCACTAGTATTTAATTAGACTAGCAATGGGATGATGCTCATCAGCAGTTTCAAAATATCCTTGACTCCACACCTTTGGAATATCCCATTTCTAGTCAAATAAGAAAATACAAAAAGACGTAAGATTTGCATGAGAGCTTTATTCTCTCTTTTATTTCCATAACTACCACTAAAGCTCTTCCTGCTGGACAAGGAAAAATAGTATCTACAGTGCGGATTGTGCAAAAGCTCAGTGAAGTGGCAGAACTATCTAATGGCTAACTTGGGGATGCACATAACCAGAGGAAAGAGGTGACAGTTTTTTATACCAGCTGAAGTTGCATTTCCTAAATTCCTCTTCAGAAGCACTTCACTTCTCTGAATCTCTGATTCTCTTGGGGCGATGATCTGTTAAAAGTCTGACATTTTCAAGCACAGAAGAAAAGCCCGTTGTTGCTATTATTCTGAGCATTATCCAAGTTTGAGAACATAGGTTTTATACTGTATATGTGCACGATACTGTATGGTATGTACGTGCAATCAGATAATTTACTGATCCTGAGGTGCAATGTTTTGGTTTTCAGAGAGTAAATTTACAAGGAGTATCTGGTACTTTGAATAGATATCTCTCTTCTTGTAGAATGGCAGCAGATTCCTCTTTCAGCTCATGCTGTTCAATATTAAAAAAAAAAACAACAAAACCCAAAAGAAATACCTACAAAGTAATCTCTGCTATATTGTGAAACACTCTCCTTCAATATTTCTATCAGGTAAATCTTGTAAGTAAGAAACCTCCTGACATATACGTTTATGTAAACTGTAGGTAAGAGCATACTGAAGGTGACCCCACAAGTAGTCACAGCCTCATCCATTGTTCTGCTGACCAGGCTCTCTAAACACAGCATGCAATTTTATGTTCTTTCCTTAAGCCCCAGGTTTAATTCATTAAAAAGGGGGGAAAGATAAGAGATTGCTGCCTGAACTCACATTGTTATTAAATAATGAATTTTTAAAAAAATAAAAATGTAGTTTTCTGCTCATTTGAATGTGTTATTTCTCTCACTTGTGACAGTGAGGCAAGTGAAACTTGCTGTCTAAGACCACAATTTGTTCCACTGGAGTGGTAGGATTTCAGACAGGCATCTCCATGCTAGCTTTAGACTCAACACAGAATAAAAAATTGAGTATGTCGTATCTCAGACCAGTTTTAACTGTTTGCTCTGAACTTAATGTTACTATAGGCATACTGGTAGAAGTTTCATTGGATGTATATGACAATAGTTTTGTAAAACTTCATTTCTATTTCTTCTCAAAACTTGTTTTCATTCAGATACTTAATGTTCCTTGATCAGGTTTTTATTGTGTTTTTTTTTTTCCCCTGTAATATTGTGGCAGAAATAGCACAACTGCACCCATATGATGTATCTTCTAGAAGAGTGTATTCTCTAATTACTGGTGCCATTGCATCTTGGTGATTTCCTACACAAGTCTATTAATTGTTTTGCCACTGCTGGGGAAGAAACTCCAGGAGAATGTGGCACAGAGTAGTGATCAAGGAGGACAGGCCAAGGGTGGCAGCTTAGGCAGGATATAGCTCTCTTACACCTCTACCATATCTGCTAAGCCAATGTCAGGAAACTAATTCTTTGGCAGAGACGATAAGTCCCCAAATCCCAAGTGAGTGCACAGAAGCTGTTCCACAGCACCCTGTGCCTGCCATGTGTGATGGGATGTGGGATCATGAGTCCAGGGTGAGAAACCCACAAGGATGTATCATTCATTACCACCACCCACAGCATGCCTGCAGATGTGGGACCAGAGACAGAGTGCCAGTGTGGAGAATGTCAGGATGCAGAAGCATGGTGGGCTGCCATGTGTTGGCAAGTGCATGATTACCTAACCCATGGTTAGCATGCAGCGTAGGCAGGTTTTATTAGCAAAGTTCAGACCATGATGTGCTAATTAAAGAAGAGGTTGTCCTAGTTGCTAAGGAAATGAATGCTTTCTGCACTGCTGCTTCTACCCCAACAAAGCATATTCTCAGCTGTCCTTCCAATTGCATTTGCCAGAATGAGGGGTCAGGGCTTGATATTGTTGCTTCTGTGATTACAGGGCTCCTGAGAGCTGATTTTCAGGTCAAGTGTCATGGGGAAAGGGATGCCAGGGAAAAGTGGTTTAAAATGCTCCTTTATTTGGTCTAGTCTAGTGACAAGGTCCTCTTAAAACTAGTCGTTTCAGGGCATATTTTTTGGTTTTTAAGCTCAGTTCTGTTACTTTTGTGAAAGATGCAGCCCAGACTGGGAGATCTGTATGCTTTAAAACTGATCTAGCTGTCAGCTCTTCTGTGAAGCAGAGGTATACTAAGTGTTGCAGCCAGTCCTATGAAATGGTTTGAATTTTTTATTAGTAAAGGAGTTGGCTACCATCAGACAAGCATCTTGCTTAGCTTAGTCTCATGAGAAGGCATTCTCTGACATTTTATTCCTCTATGGTTACACATACCGTGCATAGGCAGCTGCTAGAGACATAAAGATGCATCAACATCAACAGGACTGAAAACTGCATATTGTGAAGATAATGTGTAAGTGAAAAACTGTCTTCATGGGGTGGTCCATCTCTGGCTTCTAGTCCCACAGCAACGCTATCATCCTTCATTCTCAGTGTGGGATTTACGTCACCCCCAGCTTGAAACTTAAATTATTGTGTATGACATCTTCAATGCATTATTTTTCTTTCCCTCTGCATCTTCTGTGGAAACCCTGTCACCAGCACTACAAACCTTTCTCCTCTGTCACTTGCTGGGGCAATGGCTCTCTGGATGTGACTTTGCTTCTGTCAGAACCCAGAGCCATGATCCTCCTGGGTCATGGAGATGGTCAACAATAATAAAATTCTCACTAAGAGAAAATTACCTCTGGCTTTGGGAGACAATAGAGCTCTACACCAACCTCCAGTTTCCAGTATGCTAGACCACTGTATTTTTTTTCTTCTTATGCTTTTATTTCCTGCAGTATTATTTCTCTAGTTGCCTATTATACTGGAACACATTCCTTTTACTTCATCTGCTCCCCTCCTACCTCAATGCAGACGTTGCAGCATCTGGCATCACCCCTCCCTACCAGCTGGTTTGTTGCTGCATTCTCCAAGGAATAACTTGCCATTTTTCAAAGACCCTTGAAGTCACAGAGTTCCACTTCTAACTTTCTCTCTCTGAGGACTCTTAACACCAATGTGACATTCATTTATCTTTCTCTTAAAAATGCTCTTTCTCCAATTTTATCTGGTCTAATTTTGCATTGAAAACTCTGCAATACCCTTTTGCTAATTCAAATGTTGAATCTGTTTGCATTCTGCAGGAAGGGGCTGTGAAACCCTCAGAACGCAAAAATCTTTAGCTGAACTTCACATTGGACTTGACAAATGAGCAGGAACATCTATCTTGCTGCCCCATGCTCATAGCAGAGGCTGGAAACTACTAGAATCTCTTGGTGCCTGCTGTACACAGATGTGGACTGTTAGACTTTGAATAGCTGGAAGAAATTTCTAAGAGAAGAAAAGCCAGCAACAGCTGAGCCTACGTTCTTGCCCTGAGTTACTTTGCTTTGCAGTTTTGATTGTTGGTGTGGTTGGGTTTTTAGTTTATTTTTGTTTGTTTGTTTCAATAATCATTCTGTTAATAAAACTGGAAACAGAAAGGATGAGGCCTTGGTACTATGATGAAGGCAGCATTTTCATTTACATTTTTGTAGGTGTTTAATCAGTTTACAGTGACGAACAGAAGTAGCTGTAAATGTGTCTGTTGTGTGAAGAATTGGGAGTGCCCATTGTGAGACAAATAATTAGGTATTATTAGCCTCAGTGGTCAATGTTCATCCTAAGTTCATCCTGTCTGACACAGTCTTGGCCTGTGATGAAGACTAGTGCCTCAGTCCTTGCCAAATTAACAGGAAACCAAGATAGACAGACATCTCTAAAGACCTTTGCCAATGTACCAACGATTTTAAAATCTCTTGGAACAATCTGCTTGGATAAGATGTTAATGCATTTATTGGAGATTCTGACATTTAATAGAAGAATTTATTTTCAGCATGATCCATATTGGATAGTAAAAGGGGAAGGAGTCTTTGAAAGATGCAAAGAACTAAAAAAATTACAGATCATTCTCTACATTGTATTTTAAAATAAAATATATCAGTTCTTGTTTAAATTCTAAGTTAATTTATATTCAGAGTGTATATTCATAAAATGCCCTATCCTTCTTATAGCAGATGAGATCAGGGATAGGCTCAGCCCTTTTATCTTAACTTTTGCTTTGGTATGTTACATTTGGAGACTGACTAACTGCACCTCTTAATGCACAAGCTCAGAGTCAGCAAGAGCCAAGATAGCTGTTTTGTCATTTCCATTTAACTTCTATAGAATCATCATTATTTTACTCATTAATGTTCCACTGTCTGTCATTGCGTTCACTGGTCTCTCTATTCAGGTTGGTTACTGATGGGACAGTTGGGCTCAATAGTTAATTACTTGTCAAATTAATCACTTCTTCCACTTGTTAGGCAAATCTTTAGTAGTACAGAAAGTGCACTGCATTTCCAGGGAGGAGGTTACAAAATTAACTAAAGGTATTTTGAATGTTCCACAAATTGGATGAGATTTGTTGAGCTAACTATTCAGTGCACTGGGGAATCTATGGGCTGCAATTTGGAAGATTTTTTTAGTCTTCTCTGCTTCATCTCTATTATCTTTTCCCAGACTTAATTTTAATTACTTTCCTCAGTTCTCTGAAATGGCAAAGTTTATTTTTCCTTCATGCTTTTTTTAATTTTATTTTTGCATAGGTGTCTGGCTCCATTATTCACCTTCACCTTTCATCATGCTACAATCTCTCCACCCTACCATACCCCCTCTCCCCTGTTCCGCACTGGCCTCCCCTGTTTTTTCCCCTCACACGCTCTTAATGCTTATCTTTATTTATTTGCTTTTAGATATTTGCATTCAAAGTCCATCTTCTTGCTCAGACACTCCCAAACTCCTCTGGAGGCCAGATGTTGGTCAGTGTTCCTGTTCCACCACCAATCTGCCCCTGCTTATGGCTAGAGCAATGGCTTCTTGTTGTAGGTGTAGAGGAAGGAGCAACAGTGACTCGTGTACTGTTTGCAGCCATCCTTCTTTCCCTCCCATGTTCTCCTTCTCATCTAGCCATATCCATCAATTCTGGACAACTCATGAAAAAGTCATCAGACTGGCAATTTTACATTTTCCATCCTGCCATTACCACCAGTATTGTAGAAGTTGAGTTCTGCTTTAGATACCAAATGTGTATTAAGATTACATAACATTCTAATCAGGTTGTTTCTTTTTGCTAAAGGAAAAGATCCTCTTATGGACGTTTTCTATGCTTTTCATATAATAGCAGTGTAAAAAAAAAGGTTGCTAATTTTCAGTGCTACAAAAGTATGAGCAATTAAGTGTATATATTTCCAGATGAGAACCAGCATTAAGAGTGAGTTAAAGCTTTAAATTGCAACTCCCACCAAAGCAAGCCATAAAGGGGGGAAAAAAAAGAAAAAGAAAAAATGGAATCAAGAAATAGGCAGCAAAGTTCTTCAGTGCCTTGTCTGCACTCCATACAATTGTTCTTTATTCTGACTACATTTCACTGCCTCCCACTACCCAGATGTTTTCACTTGCACCCATGAATTACTGTTTTAACAAAAAAAGGGAATCTGGAAACATATGAAGTGAATAGATCACAAATTTAGAAAATAAATTCTTACAAGTACAAAAGTATAGAAAGCAGGGTGATTTCTTTTTCCCCTCAGAAGAAAACATGTCAACTAAAAACTTGCTCTGTATCACATACAAATTACTACTTAAGAACTAATTTCCCAAAGCAATGCTTTCATAACACCAGTTGTAGATTCACTGAACTAGTTCTTCTTTACTGCATCTTGTGGTTCTCTCTCAAAAAAAGTGCTAACGTGATAATTGATACAGACTGTTTAATTCTTTATACAGATAAAAGCACTGGTAAGCATAGGGAAACAGCAGATTCCTGGCAAAATCAGTGGAGAGATTCAGTGCCTGATGAGACATACCTCAAGTGCAATTTTAGTGGAGATCCTGCAATTCGGGGGGGGGGATTCTGAAGCATTCATTCACCAAGTCTCATGGTTCTGAACACAGTGAGACCCTTATTTTGTGTGCATGTGCATGTGAGGTAAGATTTCAAAGAATTTATGGATCTGCCTGCTGGGGGGGTGAGGGGGTGGTTGTTTTGACTGTTGCTTTCAGAAAGGCAGTGAGTTTAGTTGTATGGAATGTGAATAGCACTGTATGAAATTACATAGCTCTTGTCCAGAGCTACTAAGTATTAGGTAGTATTTCTTGATAGAGAAAAATGTAGCAAGCTTTTCCTAGAATTAATTCCCATCTTGTCCCAGATTGGGTCGCCTTCCACTATTCCAAGTCTCTTAAGAAGCTGTCTTTTTTTGTTTCTTTGTTTGACAAAACCTACCAAAGAGCTGAACAAGACAGACCAATTTCTATAATTAAACCAGAGGGGATTTCTGGTATACATGTATAAGTCCCACTCAGGCCAGCTCAGCATTTCTCACAACACAGGCAAAATGCTATGTTTCTGCTGTAAAGCAGAGGGAGTAAAGATGGGGTTGCTATTGCTAAAGGAAAGGAATTGGAAGGAGACAGACTGGAGACCATGTGAAAAGTGTCCACCTCCAGCAACTCTGAGATGGCAGGTAGCATGTTGCTGGACATAGCACTGCAGGAGAGGGCTCCCAAACCCAGCTGTGGACTTCACACCAAGCATCCTGCCTGTTCTCTGCGTGGTGACAGCTGCAGTCACAGCAGCCAACCTGATTTTCCACAGCCATGGCATAGACAAAGCAGCCTGCTGGACCACGGTCTACCTGGTCCACACCAGAGACTGGTCTGCTGCAAAGGTTTATATATTCCTATAGAAGCCTTTTTTATTTCTCTGGGAAAACTGGCAGCATGCAGTGTTTAGCACGTCTGTATAGCTTTTTCAGAATTGTGGTGTCAGCACCTATAGAGTTGGGTGACTTCCTGAAGTTAGAGATGGGATCTTCAGTCTTGTCCCAAAGAATCTCAGACCTTCACTGAGCCACAGCACTTCCTACAAGGTCTGGAAAATTCCTGAGCTGATGCAGCTTCACATCACAAAAACATGTAAATATAAAAGAACATATTTGAGATAATTTGCAGTGACTGCTAAAATTCACTTGCTTTCCTCTCCAAGTCCTGTTCATTTGGACTCATGTTACACAGCATATTTAGAATCCTATCTGATTTCCATTTGTTTGGGGTATAGTTTTTAACATGCATGTCAATTAGAAGCTACATAATTTTTCTTGTTAGCATCCTTAACCATCAAAAAGACATTTAAGTCCACATTTCCTCCAGTAATATTCCATCCTGGTGCAATGTTGTGTTCTTTTCACCTAAATATTCTAAGTACATGATGCAACTCTCTGGTTCCTTCCTCTTTGCTCACTGTCGCCTCCAAGTCTACTCAGTAGTGTTATTTATGGTGTCTGATTTGCTTTGTCACTGTTGTCCCTCTAGGTTTAAATAGCCAATGCATTGCTGATGTGGTTCATAAGGAGCAAAAGTCTAGGTCACAGGAAAGCAATAGGTCTGAGCAGCAGTACTGGAGGCAGAGCTGGTAACAGCCATAGTAGCTAGAGGAAGAGGCTAAGGAATGAAGTGTACACTCCACATGTTTGCAGAATGGTTTGCTCTACTACCCACCTTGGCCTTATCAGGCTGACAACACTGTGCAAGATCACCATGCAATTGTGTTTTCCCTCAAGTACTGCTGAGAGTCATTTGGGATTTTGACACTCAGGTTGGCAGTCTGAAAGCAGAAGATGGAAATTTCCTTTTTCTCTTTCCTGCTCAAAGAGGTGTAGGTGTGAATTTAAACTGGTGGGAACAGGATATTTCTAGCATAATATTTCTTAGTAATTTCTATGAATTACTTTTCCTCCTGCACTGACTCCTCCCACTTAATCTAATTTTAGAAAATAAGTCTGTATCTTTCTGTTCCTGGTGAAATCATACACTCCTAATGGAAGCATGCATATTACTTTTAGAGTTAGAAGCCTGCTAAGAAGTTATCTTATTCGGAGACAACCACCTTCAGTCTTCAGAGAAAGGCAGATGCCCCAGGGTTTGCAAACATTCTTTTTTTAATTTTCAGCTTTGGTTTACGAAAGGGAAATAATTCATTCGATGTCATTCAAGGGATGTAAATCAGTCCCATATATGTTAAGATCCTAGGGTTGAAATTGTCACTTTGTCACTATACCTGGTGCAGACCTGCACAACTATCCCATGGACAGGCTGGAGATGGTCTACTGAAATTTTCTTCAAAGGACCCCTCTGAAGCAGCATGTTAAGCATTTATTAGACCAGAGATGAACACTGCAGTGAAACTCCATTGCACTGCATATCTGAGGCATATTTGTGAAGTCTCAAGCTCTCTGGCCAACCCAAACATTTTGTGACAATTAGCTTAAAGCATTTTCTTCTTCTGAGGCTATTCTTTGCAGCAGAGGAAACTGAAAATTAGTATTTTCTCAAAGGCTACCTCATTTCCTAGCAGAAGGAACAAAGGTCTAGAAAATTGGCTGGAACATAGTATCAATTCAGCTGGTGTAATTCCTCTTTCAAATGAACATTCTAGTGTTTTAAGATGGTATGGTTTGCTTGCACCTCTGCTGGATTTGACATTTTGTCACCTGAAGTTAGTTATATGGACATTCTGCTAAAAGTTACTGCTGGAAGGGTAAGCCACAACTTTCTTTGTTCTGAATCTAAATCTGCTCATCAGTAGTAAGAGAGAGTTTCAGAAGAATCATTGTGTGCAACTGATTACTCGCATATAAAATGATTGATCTAGTGAGGTAGGGGGGCAGATAGATGGAAATCAAGCAATGACAGCTGTATCATCTAGCACCCAATTTGTCATACAGGCATCACTTGCATCTATGCCTTTACCATGTGCATGCTGGTGGATAGGATTGTCTTCCTCTTCATGGCCTGTTACACTGATGCTGTCAAAACATTCTTCCAAAAATGCAATTAATTAATGCCCCAGTTTCTTCAAAACTGCTCAGAAAGGAAAATACCTGTTGTGACTCTTAGATCAGAGAACAAACCCCAAATCTGATGGCAGAATCCTATTCTAACTGTAGCCTACAACAAATTCAAATAGCTTGGAGTATTCTTGTACCTTCAGTGTAGTAAAAGACACCCAAACATCTGACTCGTATCTGTGCCTGTTAGGATTTTTTTCTATAAATGTCATCAATAAAAAGAAAATAGGAAAAAAAAGGTTCCTATTCATACAGGCACTTGTGAACAATGTAGTCAGTACAAATTTGAAGCGACAAAATCTTTATTAGACTCCATCTTACCCATTCTTTTTCTGCAATATCTAGTCTTACACATCAAAATTACATTAATAGAACATTGCTGTAGTTGCAAACTGAAGTACACGAAGTCAGGAAATGACAACTAAATTGTCATATGCAAAGAAGAATTTTATACCCCTTTTTTCAGATTATGATACAATTCCTAATTGCATGATAACAAAGTTATTTCTACCAGACCCTTACTTTATTTGATGCGCAAAAAGGTCAGGTGCAGACTTTCCAGCATTCTTTAGTATCCTCACCTCTCTTAGCAACACCTGATTTCTTCATTCAGACAATCTTGGTTTTCATCTTGTATCCAAACTCCTCATCAAATCTCTTCTTTGTTCTTTGTGCCTCCTGTGGAAGAAAAAAATTCACCATTGTTAATTTCAGTATCCATCACTACCTGGGCTTGAGTAGAGAGGAGCAACCAGTTTAGAAAAATTCAGTATTTCTACTGCAGTAGTGGATAGGAAAGAAGGTAATAATTTTTTAAAAATCATTTGCTGTCAGGGATCAGTAGATGCAAAGCCTGGTAACGATTCAAAGGAGAGGGAGCCTCCTTAGCTGCTGTGTTAGGCTACTCAAGGAAGAAAAAGAAGAGGTCTGAGCTCACTTTGTAGTTGTAGATTCTTTAAGGATGCAGCTCTTCCCTTTTATCAACTCTCTACTGAGCACACATGGTTTTTTAAAGGCTTACATAAGTAAAATCCATTTTTTAAAAGCTCACACACTGGTGGCATTGTTTCCTACCAGAATTCTGAGAGGATTTCTTAATCCATCACTAGTTTTGAGGCTCCAGTTGCTGACTGCCCAGTGGCCCACCGCCTCTCAAACGTACCACGGATTATCTTGCAGAAAGAGAACTTTTTAGAGAAAGGAAAACAGTTCTTCTTTTCAATGACCTAATTCATAAAAATGGGGTAAGACTCCTATATTACAGCCTAGTAATTGCCATAGCAAAACTACCACTGTATTTGACATAAAGCCCTTTCTCAAGGAGTAAGATCAAGTTTTTCACCTTGATCTGGGAGAACAACTAGAGGAAATGGCCTGAAGTTGTGCCAGGGGAGGTTTAGGCTAGATATTAGGAAGAATTTCTTTACCAAAAGAGCAGTCAGGTGCTGGAATGGGCTGCCCAGGGAGGTGGTGGAGTCACCATCAAAAAAAACATTCAAAAAACACATTGACATGGCACTTCAGGACATGCTGTAGTGGGCATGGTGGGTATTGTTGTGTTGTTTAATTAGTGGTTTGGTGGTGGTTTTTTTCAGTTGGTGGGTTTTTGTTTTGTTTTTTTCTCCTAGGTGGGCATGTGAACTCAGTGATCTTAAGAGGTCTTTTCCAACCATAATGATTCTACATCCTACAAGGTAAGAAAATGCAGTACCTCCTATTGATGATCATTTATTTCAGCTGTATCTATTTTGTGTTTGGTGATGCTGAGTGGGAGAAGGTGAGAAAAAGTTTCAAAAAGCCATTGGCATCAAGTCTGGTACTGGAAAAGTCTCCCAAGTTATTCCTTCTCATTGGAATTGCTGTCATATTAAGCTGGTATAGAAATAATAAGGCAGCACACTTGGAAATATTGTCAACATGGACAAAGGGCACCATGCCACTATAATTTCAGATTCCAGTACTGAGATCTTGTGTGTTGGTTGGAGAAGTGATGTTTAAAATCATTTTCCCTCTCTGTACATGAAATTCTTCTTTTAACTGACTTAAACAGATGCCGATTTCATTAGGAACTTCACTTGGTCTGGTCATTTCTTTCAGGTGCTGCAGGAACTATGAACTCTGAAACTATCCATGGCAGTAAAAACTTACTCCTTTCCTCAATACACAATCTGATACTGACTGCAATTTTTGAGTAAGTAGCAATGCCAGCACCTGTGTTACTGTTAAACTCAGAAATGCAAGTACACAAAATGTGTAAAATATCTATTGAATTGGTTAGGCTTTTTTGTATCTGTTGATGGGTTCCTTCGATGTCACCTTCAGACTTTGAACCACTGTCCTTTTTCTGGGTCTGGCCTTGTCTGTTTGGCCTCTAGTGTGTTGACAGCTTTAGTTTCACCTCAGTATCAATGGGAAAAACCCTACTGTGTCAAGATACAGTCTGAAACACAGAATATTAAAGTGTTAAGGTACTTCTCTGAAAAAGAGGTGTTTAATGTTGACAGGTTCATTGGCACTAGTATTGGTCTTGCCTTGTTGCTTGACCTTAGCATCAACTACCCTCTAACCACTGTTGAGACTGAGGCTGAGGAGGATTATCCTTTTGTTACTGACAGTTTCACTGTTGAGATGGGCTGACCTTTCCTATTCTTTTGCCAACTTAGCAAATCCAGATCATAGCTCACTTCTCAAATGCCAGCAAGAACACAGAAACCTTCTTTAGCACTGACAGTCTTCACCAGTGAGCTGTATGCAGCTCACAGTAGCTTCTCAGCCTCAGCAAGGGAAGATGTTAATTTATTTACAGTAGACAACCACTTGTAGGCATGAAATTACTTCATGATTATATGCCTGACTGGTCTAACTATGCTCCCTGTTTATATTCAGAAGGATGTACATATATTTCCGTTGCACTTTTGTCTTACGAGGACAGTCTTCTGTCAATTTCGTTTAACTGCAGGAAAAGATTCTTGCTGCTGCGACGGCCAAAAAGCAAGTAAGTCTGAGCCATTAGACAGGATCTGGGTTTTATTTTATACTTCCTTCATTGGATAGTAGCAGCTGTAGCACATTTCTGCTTTCCAGAGAAATGCTCTAGAAAATACTTAAAAGAATTGCCCTCATTGGGAAAAAATATGGAAGTTCTATGATCTGACTTATAATTATTGTAATCTATTTTTTGTCAAAAATATTCCTGTTTGACTCATCAGATAGTGATTCTTATAAGTAACTTTGGGGTAATTTCCTTCCCCACAGTGCCTATTTTTAATTCAGGTATTTTTAATACAGATTTTAAGGGCCTGACCATTGATAAAAAATTCATTTTAACAAAATTAACAAAAAAACACCCACAAAGCTTTAAAAAGTCTTGATATCACGCATTCACTTTCAATAGAATCTATGTTTTCATCATTAATATATCTGTTTTAATGTTGTTTACATTTTATATTTACACTTATTCTTTAGTCCTGTATAGATTTCTTTTTTTTTTTGGTCAGACTTACAAGGGCTTTAATATAAAATCAGCATAAATGTGGCAAAAGCCAGACATGTTACTACTGACACTCTGGCTGCCTAAGGAAGCAATCCAAGCATTCATATGGCACTCTCCAAACATGCCTAACCCACCAGGTTAGGGACATTGGAGCTGACACATGATGCTGGCCGTAAATGACATTGCTTGGACTGCATGGAACTTGACAGACATCTTAACACTGTTTACTTAATCATTATTAGGCTTATTGTTGGTGGTTGTCAGAAGAGGCTATGTGACTGTGGGAATAGCTCATTTGTCACAGGTATTCTCTGAGTTCATGTAACTGGCAGTTATTCCTACTTTCTGGCAGAAACACTCTGCCAATTATTGAATGAGCCTTCCCACTCTCTTGTAGAAGACACAATACTTCAACTACTGTAAGGCCAGTTTTCCTTCTAATTAGCATCCTGTCTCTGGGGAGGCCTGTATTGGTAACACTTTCACAAATTAATGAAGATATTCTGAAAATAATTAAACCTTCTATGTGTAAGACAAGTGCTTCTAATGGAAACAAAAACTCTTGTTTTGATCAGGTAGAATATCCTCTTTTTCACTAGAGTAGTGAAAGGTGTCCTTAGACAAAATAAATCTAAATGCGTAAGGCTAAGAGCAGGGGAGTGATCCTTGGCTTTAATACTTCTAGAAAGGATATCAGATATTAATTATACAGGTCTGCAATTCACCTAAGGCTTTTAATAGTCTTATTTAGCATTCATACTGCAGCACAATAAATGGAGATACGTAACAAAATAAACAGAGTAACAAGAGAGACACTATATCCACTATTTGCTTGAGAGTGAGTTGAAACAGTCAAATAGAAACAGTTACTAAAAAAGAACTTGGTATATGTAAATATATGTATTTCCAGAACACAGATTGGGACATAACAAATAGTTTAGATGTAATACCACAGACACCAGTGCAGTTACTCCATTGATTTCAACAAACCTTGATTTAGGCTTAAGAGCACCTCAGTCAGTTTCACCTTCTTAGACAATGAAGATTAAAATGATTTTAGAGTCTTTTCGGAGTTATGTAAGTCCTGTTAGGAAAATAGTAATCAACTATTTCTGTAAGTAGAAATACAGGATTGACTTGACCATGGGAGGTCCAAACTGAAAGAAATACTATCAACCTGAAATCAGATTAACTTAATAAAATTACAGTTGCACCATATATATTCTGTGTATCTTCACTAGTTTTCATGGTTTTAAAAGCACTATTCTTTGAAAAAGACCAACCAACAAAAACCCCAAACAACCCACTTATTCTCTTAATGACTGAGTCACAACAAATGGAAAGTATTAATTGGCAGCAATGAAAAAAACCCCAAAAAACACAGAAAGTTCTGTCAGAGGTATAAAGTAAAAAAGTAGGAAAATACCTCTTTCCTTCAAGTTTTCTTTGATACAGGGGACAATGCTATCTAAGACTCTAATATGGATGTTTACCTCTTTGTGTTCAGAAGTACAACTGAATTCTGAATTCTGAAACCCATGGGAAAAATCAAAGTAAGTTAACACAGAACATTCAGTTGACTGTCTGAAATCTATTTTGGCATAAAAGAGAAATAATTTCTGCTTTAAAAACTTAATTTCCTTTGCATTCTGAAAGGTTTAGGCTTTCATGATGTTTTCTAGTTATTTAAAGGCAGTCAGTTTACAAGTCTTTATTTTTTTTCCAGTTCCTATAACCCCAGGGAATCTGGATCTTGCTCTGACTTTCTTGGGTTTTGTTGATTTTTCTTTTTTTTTTTTCTGTTACATGCACAGGAAAATCTCCATTAAATTTTAATTTACTGCCCATTGTGGGCAGCATATGTAACGGAGCTTCCCCTTTGCACTGAAGAACTTATTTTTCCAGAGTAGATTAAATTTCACTTATTTCTTGTCTGAAAGCCTTTTTCTACTACAAAAAACATTAGGCAGCATGTTCTGCAGTAGTCCTATATTCATTGCAGTGGCAGACGATAACAAGAATCCCAAGGGCTGGGGCTTGTAAACAGTTGTGCAATTTCACACCTCTAAGTTCAGAGAGGCAATTTATAAACAAAGAGTCCCAACCTTCTGTGTTGAAGTGTATCAGTTGACACAATCCAGCCAGCCTGCTAAATGGGATTTGAATTTCTGTTCCCCATGAGAATACCCTGAATGGCTGATTTTATGAAATGTAGCTATTTCAGCGATGCCACACAACAGCAGGTCAGGCAGAACAGCTTTGTCCATACATGTCCTGTTTCTTGAGTGTGACACACTCAGCCTGTCACTGTGTGACACAGTGTCAGCCTGGCTAGGTATTTAAAATGCTGATTAACCACAAGTGCTCGTGGAAGAAAGGGGACAGAACACCTTCCTGGTTGTCAGGAATCTTTTAGTCTCTATTGCAGCTAGCACACAATGCACTATTAGAGTAGTAAAGTACTTTTCAGTCACCTCCTGAACAAAGCCCCATCTTTTCCTCAGAAGACCTCATCGTGGTTGAATTCAGCTAGAATAAGGAAGCAACTGTAAGAATGTAAAAAGGACTTCACTGGTGTTAAATGGGAGATGATCTTCATGCACTTTTGTAACTTTGAGTGTTTGTGGGTCTTACACCTCCCTTTCATGTAAAATGGTTATATTGGAAAGAACTTTTTCTTTCCATCAAAACCCAGACAATCAGTAAGTATTTGGGGTCTTATAAACAGACTGAATCATGTTTTACTTACTGATGGTCTGATGTAGACCAAGTACCATAACCTGTTCGAAGTTGTGTACTGTTACACCTTTACATCTTACTCCAATAAAGGAAAAATGAGACCAAACACTTGTGTGATAATTTTACATCACTGTAACTTGATCATATAATGCAATATCTAAACTGACATGTTCCTATTAAAAAAAAAAGGTCTGGTTTACGTAATTTTTTTAACAATACAACTGTAATAGCTTTGAGATTTTCAACGTTACATAACTGTCAATTTTTTAAAACTATATGTTTTAAATGACCACGGGTTTTGCTTCTTGGTTTTTTAAATTTAACTAGCCATCTCACTCCAGAACCTATATAGCTTCTGGAGAAAGCTTCCTTCTGGCTGAATGAAATCTGAAGTGCAAATATTTGCATCTAATTTCTTCTACTTGTCCTTGGTATAAGGATCCTTCTGCACTGCTTGTTTACTGTATGTCTAAAGCAATTGCCACTTCAGGATTTTCAAGGACAAAGACCAATGGAGCAATTTTATTATGAATATGACAGGATTACTTGCTTATAAACACAATTTCTAAAAAACTCAATATTCATAGGTAGTCACTCCTCTTGCCCCTGCTAGTTTTTGTAAACTAGTGGTAATCGTTCTTGGCTAGAACCTCTGACAAATGCTGCTCTGTGTTCAGACAACTGTTGTCCATTTTGTGAGCAGGACACCAACCTGGCAGGTGCAGTGTAATCTTTAGTAAGACATTTTGTTTCAGTATGAAGTTCTGTAATTTGTCACGTATGATGGTACATCAGATATTCCTAATAATTCATGCTGCTCTTACAACCTAAGAATTTTTGTGGGTGCTGAGGGTTCCCTGCTCTAATAGCAGATAAGAACATTAAGAACCTGCAGAAATTGTTCAATACTTTGTAGGATCAGATTCTGACAATTTACTAGTTTTTAAGACATAGCATGAGACAAAACAAGTGAAGCTGCTGAAAATTCCAGTAGCAGGTAGTAGACACTCTGGTTTTATTAATATTGAAGTCATATAAACAATCCTGTTTCCTCCTTCATACATCTCCAGCAACTCATTCATTGTGACTGTCACCAAAGCAGTTACAATCTTTCAACAGTGCAAGAAAACATTATTACATGAAGGCTGATCCTTTAGCTTCAGTTAGGAGAATGGACAGAATAAGTCCCTTCAGCATAGCTCATTTCTGACTTAGATTTGCTCATGAAAATACCTAGCACAACAGAGACCCATCTGTATGTTACCTTGGCTTCTCCAGAAAATTATTCATATCAGAATGAAATTTTTTTTACAGATATGCAGAGGGTTTTGTGTGTGTGTGTTTCTTTTTTGTTTGTTTTGTTGTGGTTTTTTTTTTATTTTTCCAAAATGCTTTCCTAGTTCTCATAATATGTCAAAATTTGCAGTTAGCAACACTTCCGTGATACCACTGCCATGTTCAAGATCATGATTTACTTCTGCTCGTCTGATACCACTCTTGACTAAGCCCTAGGAAGTGGGGACAGCTGGCGGCAGAATACTAAGCTTGATGGCCCAATGCCTTAATCAAGTCTGGCAAATACAATCTTGCCATGGATAACCTGCTCCAGAGTTCACAGTATGTTGGTACAGCATAATGCAAAACCTAATTTCTGCCCACAAATACAGCAACTTCTGAATAAGTTGTAGTATTTAAGGATGTAAAAAGTGAAATTAGCATTATTTTATAGAACAACATTCTTCTCTTAATTATTCCCTTATTGTGCTGGAAGAAGAAAACAGTAAGTACTGAATAGCATCCCTATTATTACTACTTCTGATTATGTACATTGTTACTCAAAGCACGTGTATACTTTCCTTCCTCTTCCATTCTAAGAATGGATCAATGCCTTTTTAAAATCGGATTGTATGCACATTTGCTCCCCTCCTCTAATTTCTCTCCTCCTTGCACTCCTCTCGAAATTCCAGGCCCCCTCTACGTCCATACATGCAGTTCATCATGCAGTCCTCTTAGTATGCTAATGTATTGCAACAATCCATTTTACACTGCTAATGCAGTGAAAGAAAGATGATGAATAAAAACAACAACAAAAAAAGGAGCATTGGTGGTTGTTCTATGTCCACGGCCAGGAAAAATTTAAAAAGAAAAAAAATAAGGTGCATTTATCACTTCACTCTCGCAAAGCAGGAAAACAACAGCGGGACGCGCCCCGCCACATTTCAGCGAAAAGATGTGGTATTCGTGTCTGACGTGCGCTGTGGAAAGTTGGGTCTCCCACCGCCAAACGGGCACGTTGAAAGGCTGGCCGCTGCTTCGCGTCTCAGACGGGCACCGTGCCGCAAGCGCCGGGTCGCCGCCGCCGGGGCCGCAGCTGACTCTCCTCTCACTTACCCACAGCGCGCTGCGGCGGCTCGCCGGCCGGGACGGCGCGCTCAGGTGCGGCGCTGGGACGACCGTTAGCAGGGCGATGGCCGCCGGCCGGAACGACCGCTAGGCAGGCGGACGCCGGCGGCCCCCTCCCCCCGCACGGAGGCGGCTCTCCCCTCACAGCCCCCTCCCTCGGGACGGGCTCCCTGTCACGGCCGCGGCCCGACCCCCCTCCGCCTGAGTCCAGGTGTAGCGGCCCGGGGCGCCGCGCGGACGGGCGGGCCGCGGTAGCGGCCGCTGCTGGTTGGGCGCTCGGCGCCTGTCGCTGGGCGGCCTGTCAGCGGTCTGGCTCCGCCTCGGCCCCGCGCCTCCGCCCGCCCATGCACAGACATGACACAGACACACAGTCACTGCAGCTGCTGCTGAGCCCGGGGCAGAGCGGCGGTGGGCACTCCGCTCCCGGCACCCGTGGAACGGCAGCAGCAGCCGCCTCGGCCCGCCGGGCGCAGTGTCGAAGGCGGGCGAGCTCGGCACCGAGACCCGCAGGGGGCAGCCTGGCACCGGCCGCCGGAGAGACCCGGCGGGGGAAGGCTGGCAGCGGGGAAGGGGCGGGAGGCAAGGAAGGAAGGAAGGAAGGGGAAGGGGGCAGCCTGGCACTCAGACTCGGAGGCGGCCGCCGGGCACCAGCGCGGAGCGAGCCCGGGCGGAGCGCGGCACCCAGCGGCCGCTGAGGCCGCGCCGGCAGCAGTAGCAGCGGCCGCGGCGGTGCCGGAGGGAGCCTCTCCGTGCGCGGCTTCACGGTGCCGGTGACCTTCCCGGGGCCGTTCGCTGCCCGCCAGGCCGGGGCAAGGCCTCCCTGCGGAGAGTGTGTACCAGGCCCCGGGGAGAGGACAGGAGGCCGGGCCGGAATCCGCCGTCGCCCCCGAGTCCTTCTGGCCGCCGGCGGGGCCTGTGCGCCGCGCGGCTCGCCGCCGGGGAGAGGGGCGGGGGAACGCGAGCGGGACGGACCGACGGGGCCGGGCTGCACCTCAGGACAGCACGAAGCAGAGAGCGGGCAGGCTCTGGAGAGAGCGAGCTGGGCGGAGGAGGAGGCAGCCACCTCGGCGGCCCATCCCGGGAAGAGTGGGGACCTCCCCGCCGCCCCCCTTCTCCTCCCACCCTCAGCAGCTCCTCGTCCCGCGAAGAGTGGAGACGCTGGTGCCGCCCCGGCTGGGACCCGCCGGCTCACACCTCTGGAGTGCCGGGTTGGGGGGACGGAGCCGGAGCTTTCTGACTGAAGCGAAGAAGGGGGAAGGACCGCTTGCCTGCGCTGGGCGCCCGTCCGGGCGGCCCGGGAGCCATCCGGGGAAGGTAAGTGCCTCGTCGGTTCGCTGCTGCTTTTAGAGGCGACGGGCGGGGGAGGGCAAGAAACAAGCGGTGAGTGTCTCCCTTCCAGTAGCTCGGGGGATGGGGCATCCGAGTCCGGTAGGGCTGTGGTGGTGGTTTTATCTCCTGGATTTTAATCCCGATTAGATCTGGAATTGAAGAGATGCTTGGACGGAGGCACGCCTGTCGCTCTCCTGGCACAAAGGGGTACATCGCGCTGTGCCCCCAGCCGAGGGAGGTTACCCGGCTTGGCTCGCACTCGGTTTCTTTCGCGAGTCCCTTGCTTACACCTCGCCCCACACCCCTCTTCCTCGGCCGAGGTGCGTTCCCGCTCCGCTGGGGGCTCCAGCCGTGGGGCGATGGGGGAACGAGACCGCCGTCCCGCCAAATACCGCCGGCTGCGCGGATGAGTCCGGGTGAGGAAGAGGCTGGTGGCTGCTGTGGGGCGGCTGGAAGGGTGTCACGGCGTGGGGTGTGAGCGCTTTGCTCAGTGGCGTGCCTGCTCCGGGAGGCAGCATGGCTGGACGGGAGGGACCAGCCTGCCAGCTCGGGACGAAGCTGGAGTTTCGCTGGGACGCTGAAGTGGGGAGGGTGATTTCCCCGTCGCCCTTCAGCCCAGGAAGCTCTCCTTTGGGAAGGCTTCTCCTATCACCTCCTATACGACAGTTGTGTCATTTAGATCATTAATCCCTGCTCACCAGGGGGGAAAAAATAGCAACTTGCAGCCTTTGTGGAGGTGACGTGAAGTTTGACAATGCCTTATGTAACACTTTTGGGAGATATTCCTAGCACTTCTTCTGTGCCCAGTTTTGTTTTAGAAGGCAAGCGATTTCTCCTCTTTGTAGAGGATCAGACACTTTATTTGTGTTTTCACCTGAGTACAGTGTCTTCCAATTTGTTCAACTTGGAACCAGGGTACTGCTAGACAGCAAATAAAGCCTACTTTTTTCCAACACACATTTTTTTAACTGAAAATTAGCCTGTGCAGGCATCTGAACAGTTGTAAGGTCTTACCTTTTTGTGTAGGTATTGTACTTGGTTTTTATAGCACTCTTAAAGTTACTACAGGAAACATTTTCACAGGAATGATTGTCATTTATGTATTCTGGAAGGTATAGATGCCAGGATGGAAATGGCAATGAATCAAATGTCTTTTAAACATTGAAATTGTCTTTAAAAAGCTAACAGTGCTAGAAGGAACAGAGAGCACCAGACTAAACAAAGTACTGTGTTAAAACCAAAGCTGGCAATTGCCAACAGGTCAGCACAGTTCATGTAATGAAATCCTCTGGATACAGATGAATTAATTTTTTAAACTTCTTTAGAAACAGAAACAGTGGGAAATTAGATAAATGGATTGAAAGGTTGCCTAGTTTCCCCGCAGTTTCTGTAAGTGGTTATATTTCGTACTGAAAAAAAAAAAAAAAAAAAAAAGCCAGCTTCTCACAAAAAGGCAGAGTAGTGATTTAACACATATTCTATAAAGTCCTACTGCAAAGGTACACTAGGGGGACTAGTTTGGGTTGTTTTTTTTCCCCATTCAGTGGTGAAAATGCACAGAGTATTGTAATAAGATCTATGAAACGAAGGCTTTTTTTCTCTCCTTATAGAACTCCATGATTACACTGTAAACTTGAATGCAAAAACACATGTATAATCACAGGCGATGAGGTCAGGGCAGGGGGGATCATCTAACAAAGTCATTCTACTCCCTTCTGCAAATGGAGATAGGTTATCAAAAGGTTAGTTTACTTAAAAGAACAGAACAAGTTAACAAAAAAAAATCCTATACATCCTCACTGTATTGCACTTTTTTAAAATGGAGAAATGAGCAGTGTGGAACAGGTATCCCTAGCCTTCTTGAAAATTGCTAATTGCTGGTAAGTACTCCAAGTTTGAAATGTGAAATTCTTGTTGCTTAGGTGTCCTGTGACGGCCCTTGATCAGCAAGGCTGCAAGTCATGTAGAAGCCGCAGTAGCTGCAGAGTCTCTGATGGATAATTGGATTGGTAGGTTCTTTGTGATTTTTTTTTTTTTTGCCTTTTAATTGCCTGCTGTATTAGCAGGTTCCTTTTCTCCATCGTGTTGGTGTTTAATTCTCACATTTTTTTCTTTGTTGTGTGTTGCGTCTTCCCTATTCAAAGTACATCCCCGTTCTCAGTTGCTGGTAAGGAAAGCATAACTTGGAGCTATTTGGATTTAGGAAGATTTTATATATCTATATGTATATCTGTATCTGAAATACGTATCACAACTTTTCTCTGTTTGGATGACATAAAAAGGTTGTGAGTTTTCTCAGGTCTAGAGAAATACGCACGGGTTTTCTTTGAAGGACCACTGAAAATAGTATTGCTAGTATGTTGAATTCTCTGTGCCAGCTATTCAGTCTACATATATTCCAAAGTACAGTCTTCAGAAAGACAAAGTGCAGAGCAATGGTGAATAGCTGCGTGTCTGTTGGCAACATTAAGATCTGTGAGAGGCTTGATCTGAAATTTCAGTGTGTAGGATTTAATACTAACAAAACTAGTATTCCTTCTGAATTTATTATTTTAGAACCCTGGTAAAACTAGGCATCTCCCATGTGCACTTGAATCCCTGAACTGAAGTGTTCTTAAATAGAATGGTTTTGAAGGAACAATCCTCCAATCTATTACTTGCATGACTATTCCTTGCTCAAATGTGTGTTTTTTGTGTTTTTTACCCGGATCAGTTGTCAATAGAGCCTTACTGGAATACTCTCCTCTTTCATCATCTGTCTGATTTCTTTATGTGCCTTTATAAAAGCAATCTTAAAAAACCAAAAAAACAGATACACAAAACCAACAAAACCCAAGCCATTTTTCATGATGTTTATAAACTGTTTATAAAGACTAATAATGGGTAAAACTAATAACCTGACTACAAAGCCTTTGCACTATATGCTAAACATGATCTACATGCACACTCCTATCAATATTGATGGGCGTCCTTGTATGGATCCAGAAGAGCATTTTTTTTTTTTGCTTCCTTTTTTATTTTTTTCCTTTTTTTCCTGGCTTCTGTGAAATCCTATGTTAATGAGCTCTAGCCAGCTTTGATTGAAGACCTTCCATCATCAGCGTTAGAATAAATTTGAGAATACCCATTTTAAGAATATGAGATTTCTGATGTATCTTTTTTTCCCTATAGCCTATGGGTGCTGATAGCTTTAAGATAGAGACATAAGAAGAGGACATAATGAACAATCAAGTGTACAGTTTGTTAATCTTGAAGAGTTTGTCTCCATTCTTTCCAGAGTTAGCTGTATTAGTTATTTGCATAACTCTGTGGCTAAAGAAGTTTCTGAAAAGTATTTTTGTGTAAAGAAATGTACACACATGAGCACATGCACTATTTTTGCTCTGTTGGTTGTCTGGGTTTGGCTCATCTTTCTTTTTGTAGTGAATGCTAGCTTTTAAAAGCAGTCATTGTTCATTATCCCACACTTGGCATAATTAAAGACTTGAAGAGTCAGAACTACCATCAAGGAAGGTAATTTTATTTTCCCTTCTTTTTGCTTTTTTGTTGGATCACTAATTTTCTCTTCCTTGGGGTACACCCACCTGAAGATAAGGATTAAGAAATGAGCTTTGTACCTTGTAGGAATTCATTACTCTCTTTGGTGTCTCTTGGCTCTGTATTTGAAGGTCTATCACGTGTCTTGTCAAAGCTTG
Organism: Hemiprocne comata; assembly: GCA_020745705.1. Classification (NCBI taxonomy): domain Eukaryota; kingdom Metazoa; phylum Chordata; class Aves; order Apodiformes; family Apodidae; genus Hemiprocne; species Hemiprocne comata. Next base: position 58,121,642 of record CM036586.1, read on the forward strand.
TTCAATGCGTGGATGTAGGAGAGGAGTAGCAGATAAATTCTGTTTCATAGGGAATTTGATGACTCAAAAATCAAGGAGAATATTTCTGGGAAGGACTGTCCTGGCCTTGGCACTGACTCTGAAGTAAAACTGCAAAGGCTGGAACCCTTGTTTAAGTGCCATCTGTGTCAGAATTAGAAGTAAACTGTGGAAAATGGTTCTTTCACCTGTTAAAATTTGCAGATCAGACCAGTATGATCAAACGATGCTTACAGTAGTATCTACATCACTGTTCTTTCTGAGATATAGTTACTATTTCCACAACAATGGAGTTAACTGGGTAGAAGCTATGCTTAAAATTGGCAAGAAGAACCCCAGTAATGTCTTTCCCATGCTCTGTCAAAAAGCCAGATGTCATCACGTAAGCCTGATGATGGAGGAAGCTGGAAATCTCAGACAGTGCATGCAGAATCCAGTCTTCCTTGCTAACCTCCCCGTAAGATAGGTATCCTTGAAAATATTAAAAAGAAATAGATGACTTTTTAAGGGTAGAATTCCCTGTCCTTATTCTTCTGGTCTCTTGACCAGTGTTACAGGGAGATGCCACCACCATTCAACTTTTCTCCCATGCATTTTTGAGTATTGATAAGTCACTTCTGTTACTCCATGTCTATATCAATTTTCTATCGTGAGGGAATAGTTGCACATGTTGACCCAGAACCTGTGCATGCTGCCTGAGGGGCAGCTACTCAAGGGTCACATCAATTAACAGTGGCTGGATTTACTGTTTTCTCAAGTATCTGTGAAAATGATAACAATCATAACAATTTTTGATCTGCTGTTGTTTGGCAAAACTGCAAGTAGCTGAGCTAGCACCAGAACTATAGCTTTCTTAAAGCAGAAGGACAGCAACTGTATCAGTTTACACCTGCTGTCACATTCTGTCACTGATACACTTTTACAAGAAAATACAAGTTTAGCAAAATGTGTATCTCTTTAAGTGCTCCCCTGCTTCTTCTGCCAGAGATACTGTGCTGCTTAAAACTTTCAGGGAAGCTGAGTTGTCACTTTCAGTTGCAGCTTCCAATAGTTCCTCTAAAGTTTATCCCAGAATGGAGTGTTTACATTCCAGATGCTATTGTTTCATTTTTATCATTAGCTTTTGGATGTTATCTCCTGGTAGGCATTTGACAGCTAAGACTTAGGACTAGGAAAAAAATTAGAAAATTGTGTTATTGAGCAATCTTCATTTAAACACAGTGAAGAAGAATAGACGATTTTTGGTTTGAGGGGTGAGTAGGAAGAGGAGAGAAAAGGTAGAGAAATGGGAGAAAGGAACTGTGGAATTTTATTTCAATTAACAAAAAAAGAAAAAAAAAGAAAAGAAAAAAAAAAAAAAAAGAAAAATAACTGTTTTCTTAAATTTTCCAGATGGACTTTTGTACCTGTTTAGGGACTTCAGAATTAATTTGTCTATTTGGAGAGAAAAATTGTACTCATCCTGGAATAAGAGTGTTACTGAATGGTGAAATAGGGGGGGAGCAAGAATTGTGAACTGCTCAAATGAGATGAATTTTCCATCTGATATTCAGGTTCCTCAACCCAGCTCCTCCTGGCTGTTTCACTTTCCTCCTGTCTCTGACTTCCCTGGTGTGCCCCTGAACTTCAGTCACCCCAATACTAAATTCCCTTGGTGATTGTTTTCCCTCCTGTCTTCAGTTAATGCTGCTGCTAATCAATACTGCAAATGGAATTTTATGTTCAGAAATTACTGGACTTCAATGTATGAATCTACTTAATTCAAGGATTTTCAGGCTGAAGGTACTAGAAAGTGTATACCACTGGATAGAAGTAAGAAATGAAAACCAATCATTCTAGCATTATTAAATCCTTAAATATGTGTTGTTTAGATCATGTTGGTCTTAAGAATATTAGCTTTAATTTGTTTTCTAACAGAAGGGAGTCCTAGGCTTCCTGTTTTTATAGAAAATGAACTGGCAGTAACTCTGAGCAGTAACTGCAAACAGCAATTATATTCTGTATTTCTGTAGTCTCATATTTTTTTTTCAATCCTAAGACTGGTTCTAGAGTGTGACTCAGATTTAAACACAAAGAGGTTATCAGTCATGTTAGACAAGTCTTCTAAGATAAAATATTGGCTGGTGTGCTTGGGAATTCTTAAATAAGATAAAAATGGTTCCTACTGCTTAAAAAAGGTGTAATTGTCTGTGTTTTTTGATTCTTCAGTGTTGAGAGTACTGTACAAGTAGATGATGTTTTATCAAGGTAGAAAATTGGAGCATTGAAGAATGAGGTACCTGTAAAGGTAGACTTTTTTTTTGTTTTATTGGAACACTTTATTACTTATGTCCTTGATCTTCTTCTTCCAGAGCTCTTTAATACCGACTACGTTTATGAGAAATCTGTTCCTCTTCAGTGACTCTTTCAAGTAGTTCAAATTGGTAGGTGATGATGTTGTAAACAATTTTTAGTACTAGGAAACTTGTATGTTGATATTCACTTCCACAAAGCAAAAAATGATCAGTTTAAAGAAATTGTAGAAGCTTTTAGCTTGAGATATCTTCCTTCATTAAGATTTATGTTGACAAAATGCAGGATGCTACAAATGGAGAAAGAGTGGTAAAAAAGTCAATACTGATAGAGTCCCTTGGAAGATAGGACTCCCTAGTGGATAAAACAAACCATTTGGTGATGGGCAGAAAGGGAAGCTTGTGTACTTAAAGTTGATGTTATACCAAATTTTTCAGACTAATATCCAGAATGCAACCTGTGCTGGTTTGGTTTGGTGGGGGTTTTGGTAGCAGGGGAGGGGCCGCAGGGTTGGCTCCTGTAAGAAGCTGCTGAAAAGCTCCCCAACTCCAAAAAATGCACCTCTGGCCAATGTTGAGCCATCAGAGACAATGGATGTGCCTCTGTGATTAACATATGAAAGGAGGGGTAAGAACTGATATGAGACCTGAGAGTAGAGGAGGTGGGAGTGTGGGAGAGCAGAGAGGTGAGAGCAGTGCTGGAGCAGAGATACCAAAGGTCAGTGAGCAAGGAGGGAGAGCAGGTGCCTGAGCAGAGGTTCCTTTGCAGCCTGTGGTGAGACAGCAGGCTGTCCCTCCTGCAACCCATGGAGGGATACGGTGGAGCAGCCTGTGAAGGACCATGGTGGAGCAGCTATAGACCTGCAGTTCATGAAGAACCACAGTGGAGCAGATGTGGACCTGCAGGTGTAGATGACCCTGCACCAAGGGAGGTGACTGTTCCTGAAGCAGCTCGTGACTCTGTGGGAAGCCCCTGCTGGAGCAATCTGTTCCTGATGGACTGCACCTCGTGGAAGGGACTCATGTTGGAGAGGTTTGTGAAGGACTCTCTCCCATGGGAGGGACCCTGCAGTGAAGCAGGAGAAGACTGTGAAGAATTCTTCTGTCTAAGGAGGAAGGAGTGGCAGGAAACAATAGACTGTGAACTGACTGTGAACCCCATTCTCTGTCCTCCCCCTGTGCCACTGAGGGGAAGGAGGTAGAGAAATCAGGAACAAAGTAATTTGGGTCTGGGAAGAAGGGAGGGGTTGAGTAAAGTATTTAAGCTCTGGTTTTTGTTTTGTCTTTGTCCTGTTTGCATCTGATCAGTGATAAATGAAATTGATGTTTTTTCCCGAAGTTGAGTCTGTTTTGCCCATGACCATAATTGTTGAGTGAACCCTCCTTGTCTTTGTCTCAACGCGGCCTTGTGATTCTTTGTTGTTGGTTAGGCGCAAACCATGACACAACCAGACCAACAATTCAGTCTATATTATTACCTCTGAGAGCAACAAACAATAAATGGTACAACCTGGGAACATTTGAGATTCATCTGTCTTCAACTCATTGTCCAGCAGTCATCTTGCAGTTGATATGACTTTAAGAAAGAAGCAATGGGAAAAAATTCACATCCTTCCATGGTTGCTCGCAGACCTCAGTTGTGAAAAGGAGAGTATACTAGCACTGTTTTAAGTGGCTACATTTCCTTCCAAACATTGCAGTCTGCCTCCCTTTTCTTCTCACTCTAATGCTAGTACAATTTAGCATAGCAGCTTCTAGCAAGCTTCTGGGGTCATTCAGACTCGCATTTAGATTAGTGATTGTAGATCCTTGATCACTGAAACATCTCCTTTTCATATGAAGGCATTTCTTTGGGAATGATTCCTCTGTGGCCAAAATCAGATCACTTTTCATCTGGTTTGGGCAGTGGAGAATTATGTACAATCCTGCCTTGCAGTGTGGCTATCAGTCTTGGAATTTGCGTCTCTCCTGTTGGTACCTAGAGTCTTGTCCTTCGCTTTGCATCCCCCATTGGGGCAGTTGAATGTAAAATCTCAACTTTCCCATGCTGCCAGTGTGCTCTGCTCTCATGCCAGTGCTTATACCTGGCACCTGAGGTGTATCAAACTGCATCATAGACTGGAAACATCTGAAATACTGTTCAATAAGCTTAGATCTTGATTTTTATTACAATCACAATGTGAATAACTGTGCACTGGGCTGAGAAGAAATAAGTTCCTAAGATTTTTATCTTCATCAAGATGAGCAAAAATAATAATATTATGCCACTAGTATGTAAGGAACTAAAATTGATGATGGTATTTTTCATATGTAGAGAAAAAATTATGCTAATTCTCTAGTTTTGGGCATGTTGTGGAAAGAAATCCATAGGTTTTTGAATGCTTCACAGAGCAGATTAGAGTGAGGAAAGCGACACCATAGAAAAACTGATGTACTACAGATGAAGTGATTTGAGGAAAGTTGCCCAAGTGGTTAGTCAAAAAGCAAAGTGCAGAACTCTGGTTTCTTGAAAGAGTCACTGTCCTGTCCCCTCTGCTTTAAGCATGTGAAAACACCGCTGTCCTTAGCAAGAGCTATTGCTTAATATAATTGTGTCTTAGTTGATAAAACCAAGTCCCTGATGATACTCGACATTATTACTAGTTATTTTAATGTAAATATGCAGAATAAGGTGCACCTTAAACAAAATAAGTTAACTGACAACTGGATAAATGACAAAATAAACCAATCACAGTAGAATTAACAAATACTCTTTGTTGATTTAGAGGCAGTGCTGTGACAGAGGAAGAAAGGAGTGTGTTTTACTACTCAAAAATAGAAGATAGTACAACATTTAAAGGAGACGGAAATAGGAGGATGCTTGAAGGAGTAAATAAATACGTATTTGTCTTTAAAGGTTGTAGGTTAGTGTTCTTTAAATGTATAGAGTTTTATTGAGTGATTGGCATATGCTAACTGGGTTAAAAATGTGGCATTTCTATTGATGACATCACTCCATATCAGTTTTGACCAGAGATGAGCAGGGGCCACCACCGAATCTGTCCAAATAGGCCGCTGCTATGTTTGTATGGCATGTATCCCACCGTGCTGCTGGGCAAATTTGTTAAAGGTGAAGGGATGGAGAGAAATGGAGAGAGAGAGAAACAGCACTGAGATACATCCACATTGTACAGGTGTCTGAAGGTGGTGTGTGTGATACAGAACAAATTTTTCACATGTCCTTCTTTTTGTCCGAAAACTGTGCAAAGTTTTCATAACTGAGGTTTTTTCCTTTTCTGTTCTGAAACTAAAAAATGTTGTATTATACATCAGTAATAAAGTTTTTTGGACCTGCAGTTAGTATCAAGAATTATCTGAAATAATTACTTTTGCAGCATATTTTATATTCTGTTTCTGGGTTTTGTTCCTCAGTTTCATTTGTCTTTCAATTGGATGTTGGTATATTAAGAAGGGCCTGAGTGTGATTTTTTTTAATTCATTTATTTTCTTTCTTTTTCTGCTTTCTTTTCCTTTTTTTCCTAGGCTTTTGTATTTTGAATTGCTATATATGAAGGTACAATGATCTGGGAAAATATATTGACTTTTCTGATTGGAATAGTGGGATTGCAAATGTAGTATAGAAAGCAGTTATTTATTCATGTTACTAAAATGCCTAGAGGCCTTGGTTGAGAGAGGGATTCCTTCATGCTGGGTGAAGCACAAGTATACAGATTCTGCATGTACCTTAAGGGTACTTTATGGAATATGAAGGCTGGTATAAAACAGCAATATTAACACTGGTGCATGACTGGGAGTTTTCTGACACAGCACTGCTTTCAGAGAATCACAGAATGGCTGAGGTTGGAAGGGACCTCTGGAGGTTGTCTGCTCCATCCCCTTTAGCCAAGCAGGGCCACCTAGAGCAGATTCCACGAGACTATGTCAAGATGGCTTTTTAAGATCTCCAAAAAGGGAGACTCCACAACCTCTCTGGGCTACCTGTGCCATTGCTCAGTCACCCTCAAAGCAAAAAAGTGAACCTCCTCTGTTTCAGTTTGTGCCCATTGCCTCTTCCCTGTCACTGAACACCACTGAGAAGAATCTGGCTTTGTGTTCTTTACACACTCCCTTCAGATACTTATTTTTGACATCACTCACCATGTTCACCTCCAGGTGGGCTCTGGCTTTCCTGACTGCATTTCTGCATGCTCAGGCTGTGTCTCTGTAGTCTTCCTAGGTTCCCTGTCCCTGCTTCCACCTTTTGTATACTTCCTTTTTGTGTTTGAGTTCTGCCAGGATTTCCTTATTCATCCATGTAGGACTTCTGGCCTTTTTGCCTGGCTTCCTGATTGTTGAGATGAACAGTTCTTAAGCTCAGAGGAGGTGATCCTTGAGTATCAACCAACTATCTCAAACCCCTCTTCCTTTCAGGGCCCTATCACATGAGACTCTCTCAAGCAGATTGCTGAAGAGACCTAAGTCTACTGTCCTGAAATCCAGGGCTGTGATCTTGTTTTTTGCCCTGCTCCCTTCTCTCAGTATCCTGAACACCACCACGGTCACTGGAACTTTAGGCTGCCTTTGACCTTCACATCCCCAAGGAGCTCTCTGTTGTTTGTAAATATAACATTGGGCACAGCACCTCTCATTGTTGGCTGCTCTATCAGTTGGGTCAGGAATCTGTCATCAGTGCTCTACAGGAACACCCTGGATTGCTTATCCCTCACTGTGTTGTCTGTTCTGCAGATATCAGGGCAGTTTAAGTCCCCTATGAGGGCCAGGGCCCGTGAATGTGATTTTGCTTTTTCCTGTTTGTAGAGGGCCTTATCCACTGGTTCTTCCTGATCAGGTGGCCTAGAGCAGATACCCACTACAATGTCACCTGTACTGGTCTGCTTTTTAATCCTTACCCATAAGCTCTCAGTTGGCTCATCATCCATACCCAGGCAAAGCTCCATGCATTCCAGCTGCTGTCTCACATAAAGGATGACTTCACCTACTCATCTTTCCAACATGTTCTTCCTCAAGAGCCTGTATCCCTCCATTGAAGCACTCTAGTCAAGCAGGCCATACCACCATATCTCCGTCGTCCCAACAAGATCATAACCATCAAACTGCACACGAGTATCCAGTTCTTTGTGTTTATTCATACAAAAAACCACATTCCACAAATGATGGGAGCAATTCAGAGGAAAGCACTGGTTTTGTTAATATAACTGTAACTACTGTGGCAGCTTCTGCTAGCCAAGTTACGTCAGTCACTCTTTACACAGTCAGCCAACATAGCTGGGGTGTCAGAAATTCCCAAAGTGAGAAACCATTCCTGCCCAAAAGAGGTGACAAAATAGAGAATTAAGAGTGTGCTGAAGTGTTTGAAAACTGATAGTTTGTACTTTCCTTTTTTTTTTAGATTGTACTTTTAATCTCAATTATTTTATCATTTGAGTAATGCTGGCTTATTTATTGATTAATTTGTTTATTAAAATGTCTTTGGAAAAAATACAATATGTGTTATGTTGTGATCCAACTGGAAGCAACAATATGGGACAGTTCTGAAAAAGTTCACTCTAGTTGTGGGACACAACTGGTTTTCTCTGTCAGGTTACCTTAGTTTTTTAAGTGATGTGGTATGTTAAGTACATTTTTATATTTGACTTTGAAAGTGCCAAAATAAAATCTTACAATAGTAAATAACACAATTTTTTTGACTAACCAAACAGAAGCCTTCAGCAGGATGGAGACAGATCCCACTGCACCTGCCAAGTGATGCTAAGTTATAAAGGTGAAATACATCTAACATGGCAGGAACTGAGTCATTTGTCACGGAGAGCAAGAAGTCCAAGTTCCCCTGTGTTTTTGAGTCTTTTTCTTTACCTGTATTCACCATGCATATTTGAGTTTGTGATACGACTTTTTTGAGCACCAAGACCTCTATTCTATTTGGTCCATTTGAGTCAGGTACAACTATCATTTGTAGGACTCAGTATCTTTGATTAATCAGAGCAAAATGGAATTTCTGGTGATGTTTTAGTGGATTGGGCACTGGGATTCTAGCAGACTAGAGGTAACATTATTAAGAGTAAGAAGCATTTTCAGGAGCTGTTTGTAATGCCAACTTAAATCTTTGTAGTGAGAAGTCATTCTGTAATTGTTCAGGTTGTCTCAGGTCCATGTTCGAATTCTCTCTGCTTTTAGCCAAGGAGATTGTTAGATGAAACTGTCAAATGTCAACCTGGCAGCCAACTTCCATGCTTATTTTTCTTTATCAGATCTCTTATTTGAGTTGACAGTAGTAACCCAGTGCAAATTCCCATTAGTAACCAAGTCTGCTGAACAATGGGAGGACATGAAACCTGTTCTCCTTGTTCTTAAGTTGCTTCTCTTCCTTTCTCTATCAAGTTCAAGCCACTAATTTTTCAATGCCTTACTGAAAATCCCAGTGAATGCTTCTGCCAGGTTCACAGGGCTTCAAGCTGGGCCCTTAATGACCTGAAGATTAAATACCAAAGTGAAAAATTTTGCCATTCTTGCTTTACTTTTCCTACCAGCTCGCTTGCTGAAATCAGTGCTGCTAATGGTGGAGTGAAACCAATATAGAGCAAGATCTGTCTGTCCTGCTCTTTGAGATTGGCTCTCCATCCATCAGCTACCAGTGTCTACTGTGGTGGAGTCCTGGCAAGCACACAGTGATGCTTCTAGATGGCATGGAGTTCTCAATAGAGAATTATTATAATCTATATTAGCAGTATCAGACACCCCTAAGGAACATGAACGTAGCAGGTAATGCTTCATGATGAATCTTTTTGCATAGGTCTTTCCTGTTAGTTGTGGCTAAAGAGACAGGAAGCACCTAAAAAAAAAAAAAAGAAAATGGCATTCAGCAGGGTATGTAATAGAAAAACTTAAATTACAGCTTTGTATCTAGCATCTTGACTATGCTGGGCATATGTGGCTCTGGAAATGCAGGAATGTAAACTGCAAAGGAAAAACCACTTTACTCTCAATAAGGATATAAAAGCTTTTCTTATGGTGGTATAGAATAAAAAAAAAATTACAGTCTTAGTTTAAGGAAAGCAACAAGAATTTCAGTTGGAAAAGGATCAGTGTTGAAAGGAATCGAGATCCACCAGGATATCTCAATATACAGTAATGTAGTATTCCTTTGCTGTTACAGTACTGCAGAAACTGTTTTGATGCATCACTAAGATGAGAATGAAACCACAGTACACAAAACTGAAGTATCAGCCAGCCATCTGTCCATTTTGCTACCAAATTCTGTGTCCTTTTTGCCTGCTTCCTTTCACTGAAACAATGGTTCTTTTATATCGTGGCATGTTAATATTTGCAAAGTGTTTGAAAGATGAAATGCACCAGGAAGGTGCTAAGTATTCTTGCTTTCCTTTAGAACTAGTTTTCATTCAAGATGTTCTTGTCATGGCTTATACTTGGTGTGAAAACTGGAGGGGATGCTGTGATTTTAAGAATTTTGGGCTTACCTGTTTTGCTGGCAGAACACAAATATAGATATGTGAGGTTTTGCTCTAATTCTGTGTCTCAGGAGTATCTTTTTGATGCAGACGAGGATCTGTATTCTAGAAGCTGCTTTGCTAAGGGCTGGCGTAGAATTGTATCTGAGATTAGTTGTTATATCTAGAATGCAGATTGGGATGTGCTCAGTGCATTTAATTAATCTCTCTAAGCCTCACTGAATGTTGAGGATGCTGTAATATTTTTAGGCTTTTTTGCTTTCCTCTCCCTGCATGTCTGTAGCTAGCAGGTAGACTGAAGTTTTGGATTCTTAAATACTTATTTCTTTAAAAACACTGAATATTTAAGTAAATGAGACATTCTCTACCCAGGCTTGGGACAGTGCAAAGTTTCTTGTAATTGTTAAACTACAGATGGGAGGAAGAAGTTCTGCAAGAACCTAGTTAAACATGTCTAACTGTCTGTCCCATGTTTATATATAATAAACCAAAAATTAGTGGAGGCTTTGGATCTATTAGGAGAAACTTCCTTTGAGGTAAAGATAAATATGGAGTATTAAATAAGCAAAATTCTCATCTTTAAGGTCATTAACTCCTATGTAGACAATTTCTAAGGTTCTTAGTTCTTGATTGCCTAGGAAATGGAGACTCATATTTCATTTTTCCATCTGCATGTGCATCTGTAAAACATTCAGGGCTCAAAAAATGGGAACCACTGATTTGAAATAAAGTGTAAATTGGTGCAGGTCTCATTTCTATCAATACAACTTAGGAAATTGTATTAGGTGTATTGCAGAGCCATTGAGGCTTGCTCCAGCTGTATAGGAGTGTCATAGTATGACACCTGTTGACTTGGATTTTGGAACAGGAACTGAACACATGATCCTGAAAAGCTCTAAGAACTGTTTTCTTTGGCTCTGAGTGGTATTCATTACCTCTTAAATTTTGCCTTGAGTAGTTGCTTTTATTCAGCTGCTATTTACTTACCATAAGAAGTGAGGGCTTACTTCACAGGACAAATGAAAGACGTAGATGGTATTATCTCTCCATGCGTCTTTTCAGTATTATGGGAAATTTCATGTCAGAAAGAAACACATTTCCCCCTGTGCTAATGTGAAATTGTGTTGTAAATGAAATTTCTTAATTACTGCTCAGCTTTGCTAAGCTTTTTACTTGAGTCAGCATCTGCCTTGCTGAAAAGTATAATAATTTTGAAGCAGAAATTTAGGACTGAAGATTTTAAACCAATTTATTTTTTCTTCATCATTAAGAGAATACTGGCTTAGCAGTCAGCAAGAAGAGCATTCTGGTTTTATAAACAATATTCAGGTTCTTGTATTAGTAGATTAGAGCAGCATGTTCATGTTTTTCTTCCACCTCCTCAGTGGCTCTCTGACTTGTGGTTTTCCTTCTAGTTTTTGGACCCTACATTTCACTTTGGAGCTTCATTTTTTCACTAATCAAGTTTTGTTCCACATTTTGGAACAAATATGTGTATGTGTCTCTGGGAAAAAGGGGTTGCCATGAAACCAAAAGCTTGCAGTTGCTGACCACAAACAAAAAAAAAAAAAGTAAAAAGTTGATGGTAAGCTAGGTGCTCGGGGATTTTTTTAGTCTATGTATCAAAGTGTATTCTGAAAGGTGTTCCCAGAAATTGACACGTTTGTCTGTAGCGATGTCTGTAATTTCAACGGAGGTGAGGTGGTATGATGACCTGTTTAAGATTTGTGGGCTACTTGACGAAATCAGTTGTCTGCTTAGGGTTGCACAGAGCATCAATTCCTCATTTTATCTGGAGTCCAGGTGAAAATCCTAATTTGTACTATGTGCAGTCCTAATTTTACTATGTATAAACTGAGCAATTTTCCTTAACTCTAGTCTTCATTTTGAGTTAGACTGAAACGTTTACACACTGTAGTCAGTAATGAATGTTCTGAGTATTTTCAGTGGAACCAGTGGTGTTATTTGGGAGTGGTTTCTCCCTTGTCGCATCCCCAAATGTGGGGTGAATGCTGATTGCTATACTTGCCCAGCTTCCTCTATGCTTCCATCTATATTTCCTTGTTTTAGCCACTTGTTTTCATTAATCATAGCTTTGGATTCTGTTAGTACCTTGGGACAGGCATAGTTTCTTCGTTAGGTATTTGCACCATGATTAGCACAGCAAAACCATGGGTCTTTGGTGGTGCCTGGCAACTACAGTCCGTAATGCCCAGTGTAGTGCTCAATAATGAAAGCATTACACAGTTGGACAAGACTGGAAGGACTCATTAAAAACACACTCTTACTCTGAGGTTACTGAATGTATCTTTAAAGCATATCCTAGATTCTCTCTTTAAAAAGTGAAAGTTTGCCATTCATAACTACAGGAGGCTCTTTCTTCATATAGCAACTGGTAATAATAGCTTCGATATTAAAACAAAGATGGAGGTACTAAAAGCAAAGAGAGAGGATGCCAAAAGCATTCTGTAATCCTGTGGGATAGTGGCCTTAATCCATGTGTCCTTGTGATTTATGCACTTGTTTTTATTTGTCCTCTTTGACAGAAAGCTTTGTCACTGAAGAGATTTGATAATAGCCAGTTCAGCATGATTGTAGTCTCTTGTATTCATGTAATAAAACAAATAACTTTGGACTGTTTATGGGTTTAGTCATTCTTGCTGTATGGATTCCACCTTCAGTAGCTTAGATGGAGCTAGATAAGGACTTCCTTCTCACTTAGTTCTGTCCCATGGTGCTACTACATAGATTTGTTCCATTTTGTGCTGTGATGTGTTGGAACACTAGTGAGATATGCATGTACTGTACCTGCAGCATTATGTATGTGTACTTGGCATATGTGAATATAAGTTGGTAGAATTGGCCACTTTGTGTACTTTCAACAAGTACTTCAACCAGTAAAGACCTATGTTAAGATAAGCGATCTAGAGAAGAAGAGAAAAATTGGAAAAACACAATTTATTTCTCTAACTTGTGAACTTTACTGCAGCCTCTGTTATACCATAGTAGTTGTTTTAATGATAGAATCTACAAAGGATCGAAGTGACTTTCAGATCTTAGACGGCTAGCTTATTCCTACAGCCATGCACTTGAGTAGCTGAAGAGAGTATATGTGGACGAAAGGTAACATGCTGGAGCAGGGAACTAAGAGATTAAGCCATTGCTGATCTATTTTGCTGTTTTTGAGGTGGAAAATCTATCAAGAGGAGTTTTTCAGGAAAGGAATTTATTCTGGAAAGAAATACAAATAGTGCTTTTGCCTCGCTTCTGTGACTGTGCATCTTCTCACTACATTAAAGTGTTACCTTTGCTTTTTATTCATAACCTTGTAATGAAAAAAGTGGTTCTAGACCTAGTCTTTTATGTCCTCTAAACTGAGTTGGCTTCCCTGCTGTGACTTCAATAACGCATCATTTTGTAAGTTCAGAGGATGTAATGTGTTTTGGCTGAATTTGTGAGTTGCTGTTAGATGGTTAAAAGGAAAATAGCTATAGTGGATTGGATGCAAAGCTGCTTCTCCAGCTTCTTTCCCATCCCGCCCACTAACATGCAGAAGCATCTGTCTCTCAACTCCTCTTTGCCTCGTGCTATATGAGTGCATTTTTACAAACACTTTATGAACAGAGATCTTTGGAAAGCCCAGGAGACGAAAACAGTGGTGAGAAATGCAAGTAGTTCTGTCTTACCTAGATAGCTGCTTGTACAATAGAGGGTGATGCTATAGCAAATAAAAATATTTCTGTAGTAAAAATTACCTCAGCAAATGAACCTGTCTTCTCAATCTTTACTGAAATACAACATGTCAGAATTTATAATGGTTAGTTACAACTTGAAAAAAAACTAGGGGATTTTGACCTACATTCTTTATAGAAGAATTATTTCTTTTGAGTTATCTGAATGCTGGGTGAATGAGGATTTTTTTTTAAACTACATCTTATTTTGTTATGTGCACTCACTGCAATGATTTTGCTTGTTATGTACGCTGCTATTGTAAGGAATTTTTTTTGTAACATTTACAACCGGAAAGAATGAAATAGTGTGCTCTGAAAACACTCGCCAAATCTTCTGTAAGTAAGGCTACAATTTATAGCATAGTTGAAGCTTTAAATTACTTTGCTAACATCATGCAATTGAAAGACTGTACTCAATTGAAATGGATCTAATAACTATCTGTGTCTGGTAAGGAACTGGCAAAAAGCAGACCAAGCAGTGCTGGGGAATTCTGGAATAATATCCATGACATAACTAAGCAAGCCATTGGGTGCTTAGTTTATGCGTGTGTTGATGTGAAATGTATTCCTGGCCTAATAGGGTAAACCAGTATAAACTCTTACTGGTTTCTTCTCTGTCTACTTGGTTTGTCTGTATCTGTCCAGATTTTCATATTTTCAGCTGTTCATAAGCAAAAAAATTTATAAAGCTGAAGTGGGATGTAGATGCTGGGAACGTAGAAACTTTTATATAGGGTATGAGTATGTTCTTCATGTTGCATGCTGCTGGCTTCAGAAGGGTTTTTTAAGCATGAAAGATATCAAAACAGTAAGAGAATTCCAGCTGTGTAAAAAACAAATTTTTGTTGTTGTTGTTGTTACTCAATGAGTGTCCTTTTGCATTTATATACTAGAAGTATGCTATTAATCTTCATATTTTAAGTCAACTCTTTCCTTATTTGTCCCGTTATAATGCACCGTGAAGTTGGAAAGATGTGCTATGTAAGTTCAATTACACAACTAACCAACCGAAAGAAGTTGACAGCAATAAAACTCAACCTTTTTTAGGTACCTGGTAGACCTGTTTATTATGAGAACTGTGTTAACTTCTTAGAATGGTTCTCTTGGCACTGAAACCTCCCATTCAGTCTGTTTCAATCACAACAGGCAATAGAGTTTCTAGCCACACAGCTTCAGTGGAACCAGAAGAGGTCCAAATAGATAGATGAGCTACTCAGTCAAATGATTTCATATGGCTGGCTAGGAGATCTGACGCTGCAGTTTAAAGGACTTCACTTAGAAATATGTCCCAACCCTCTGTAACTTAATAAAAGGCCTCTCACTTGCTTCACTGACAGGCTTGCAAGGTTCTTTAGTGTACAGGTGACTCCTGGTTAGAGGCAAACTTGCCAGCCTACTGAAGCTTGGGGAGAACATTTTGTGAACTTCTATAAAATGCTGTAGTAGTAGTTTGGTTTAATTGAATTAATGCTTCTATAGTTGTATGAAGGTTTGACCACATTAATATGATTAAACTTTGATTGTTTGAGGGGGAGAGGTTGGTATGCTTCCTTGTTGATTTGTGGTGTTTATTTTTTGCAGATGCACTTCTTTATTATTGTGTCCATGTAAGATGCTTTTTGGTTTTATCATTTATTTTGAGATGTTTTTGGTATTCAGTGTTATTTATATTGATCCACTTCTGTTTTTCTCCCTCTTACAATTGTAATATTTAAACTGACTTTTGTCCAGAGTGTATTTCCTTACATATTGTCCATCCTTCAAAATGTTAGTCTGACAGTAAATTGTGCAGTGTTTTGTTTTCCCCCTAGGGGTAGATGCAGAGATTAGCAGGACAATGAAATAGTACAGGAAAGCATCTGGAAGGTAAGAATTTCCAGATGGATATCCTGTTGAGATACAATGTGAGATGTACTTGGTTTTGTTTTGTTTTGTTTTTCAAGGGAATGGGGTGCAAAAATTGTACTATTAATTTCTTAGTCTTCTCATTTTTCTTTTTTCATGGTGAGATGTTTGCTGATGCCAGAGGAGTTAATCTGATCATCTAGCATGGTGGAATCAAGCTGTAGAATTCAAGCAGCTATTCCTGGCTCCAGGATTTAAACGTCCATAAATAATGGTTAAGATGTATCTAACATTGAGATTTTAAATCTTTATTTTTAAGATTTTGAGTCATGAAGAAGGTACCACATTTAATGGTTTGATCCACTGATTGTTTTGTCTTTTATTGTCAATTATGTTTACTGGTTTCTTCCCCAGGTATTTCTGTAAGAAGCCAATTGAACATACAGACTAAAAGCACAGACCATTCAGAAAATATAGTGCACAAGTGCCCAGCTGACCTTGAGAAAATATTTACAGAGCATAAATCAAAACAAAAATTATGGGACTCAAAAGACTGCATAGCTATACCAGAGCTGAGACTAGTAATAGCAAATCTTGAATGGCACAAGTGATCACCATTTTTCAAAGAAGCTGAAGAATATGGTAGCACATTTTATTAGTAGCTCTCTGAATACAGGAGGTCAGTTGGAATAAGAAAAGGCTTCCCATTTTTCAACAAAAGAAAAGATAACTGTATGCAACAGATGGTCAAAGAATGGGAGACAGTTAAAAGTTTCAAATTAACTTCTCTGGCAAGACTAAAAACTATACACTCCTTGGAATTCTTCTTTCCTCCCCTGCACTTCTGAAATTCCTTGTTACTTTTTCACAGGCCCAAGATTTAGCATTACCAGTAAATAACATTATCTTCCCAGAAGATGAATTATAATTGAAGGAAAAGTACAGGAGAAGTTTAAAAGCTTAAAATCTCTTTATTAAGATTTAGACTAACCTGTCCAGACTAACCTGTCCTGTCTCTGGAAATAAGCAGATTTTTTTTTCCCTGTAAGGCTAACCCATTTCTTCTCTAACTCAAGCAATAACCTGATATTTTTCTGAACAAAGTGAAAATCAATAACTGAACTCGGACATTCTGTTCCCTTGATAACTGCAGAGTGTACTGTTACTTTTCTGCATTGACAGCATTAAGCTGCAATACAGGTCCTTTTCTGGTTATAATAGAAGATGCTTTATAATTTCAAATGAGTTTTCAGGGAGACTATATGATAATTGGTAACCTCATCTGTATGGTTGTCCAAATGATTTTTATAGGAGCGTGAGATGAATGAGGGGAGAGGAGAAAGAAGGACAACTACAAGACTGGCTAGACCCCAAAGCATCTTAGACTTCAGTGTTCTGTATTTTGGAGTAGGCATCTGACTAGAGCCACCCCCAGCTGACATCTGTGGAGTGTGTGATCAGCTTTCGGCTTTCCCTGAAACTCACTACTAAAGCAGGGATCTCACTCAGCATTAGTCTCAGAAGATCAGTACTCATCTGTTACCCTCAAGAGATTTAGTAGTAGGTAAAACTGCACTAAGACATATTTCTCTGGAATTCTCTTCAGATCCACCAACACCATTAACTACTTCCTAGCACTGTTAAAAACTTTAAAATATAAAGGATTAAAAACTCCACAAGTTTGTCCTTGAGCAAATACCACACATGGTATTTGGGATTCTTCTCTAAACAAGCTGTGCGAGTGTTTCTAGGAATGGCAGTGGGTTATACCCTCTAGTGGAGGTTTTTTTTTTTCCTAAAACTGATCTCATGATCTAAATAGTTGTACTGTTCATGTTCTAAAAAATTGTATTTAGTTTTGTCTGCATACAAATGGAAAAACTTTTTTTGGTTTCTGTTTAAAACTTCTAAGGGCCAACAAAGGAAGAAGTTTGTTTCAGAAATGGAATAATTCCTGGACCAAGACAAAAATACTCTTTGGTATATCTTATCTTCACATATTGTGTGCTAGAACCATTCCATGTGTTGCCTCTGTCATGAGAGATGCTGCACTAACTTACAGAACAAGGATTACTTTGCACCTTCTCTATTAAATTTGCAAACACACATAAAAGGGTAGGGGTGAAGATTAGTCGCTTCATCTTATAAGAAGTTTAGACCCTCAGTGGCTCTAAATGAATGTTTTTCTTAATTTTTTTTCCCTTTTTTTTTTTTTTTAATTTTTTCTTCTTTTAACCTGATGTAGGCTTGAAATATTTACTTAGTCTAGGCTTGTGAATTGAAGAACAGACTGCCGCATTAGAATGTTTGGCCATGGTTTGCTTTCTCTGCCAAGAATTGTTTTTCTGTCTGTTAATTGGATCTGTTGCTGTGCATGCTGAAGTAATAGTGATTTTTATATGCAGAACCAGCATACCAATCAGTAATTAGCCACAAGTTCAAAGTTAACTCCCTCGTGTGTTTGTAAAGGTTCATGACTAAAGTGCTGCCTTCATTTCATGGACTCTTATTTCCATTTCAAGTTGATATTAGACGTAGGAGATAATCCATTACTAAAAGTTGCCTTGCAAGTGAATATTAAACCCAAGTTAATAAGCATCACACCTTAAAGGAAGGTGGTCTGCTGGGGTGACAGATGGCCTGGACATTGAGTCTAAATATTCCTTGTGTTCCTGAGTGGGAACTTCTAAAGGATTCTTTTAAAACGCAAAAGAAGAGGTATGTTTAGTTAATTATGCATTTTTCAGCTATTGATAATATACATTTCATAAAGTTGATACCTGGTGCTGTAGACTGCATAAATGTAATGATCCTGCTTGGATGACTGAAGTGTTATCCTCTTGGACAAGCTATCCTTACTAATTTATGGAAAACACTGGGACTGCTGCAGAAAAAAAAAGCAGCAGTTTGCATGTTTATTTATGCCCAGTGGGAACGTGAGGACAGAGCGCAGTGGTTACTGACTTCTTACACTTAAAATTATTTTAAAATCGTGGCCAGACTGATTTATGATGATTTCAGGATTGTTAAAAACCTCAGATCTGTATGTCAAGACTGGTAAGTATCAGTGCACATCCAGAAAGTGATAAATAACAGGAGCCTTCGACACACTTGACCACCACTGGTGTAGAAGTGGACGTTTGTAAAAGAAATACTAAGATTTTATTAATGCAGTACGAGTGGAAATGCATGTGCATGTAAGCACCAGAAGAATCAGCCAAACAAAGCAAAACAGTTTAAAAGCATGGCCTGTGTTAATAATGAAGAACACCATTTCCAGGACAGCATTCCCAGCAGTAAAATTGAGGAATGTGGTTTTCAAGACCAAAAGACTTGCACCTTGATAAAGTCAACACACAGGTGGTTGGTCAGCAGAAGGCCCATTATCCTAGCACAATGAAGATTGAAAAAGGATTTGACAAACCATGTATACTGTTCCACTTCCTGGTAGGACATAAGAAAAACAGACATACATTCCAAGTGAGGAAAAAAACAGACAGTGTGTAGCAACTGACCTGAGATTTTTGGAAATTCAATTAAGCAAGACTTTGAGACTGAGAACCATTTCATAACAGCTGATGATGCCTAAGAGGTGTAAAGGAGTCTGAAAGCATACTTGTCAGTTAAGAGGAACCTGAAAGACATGGTACAGTCTTGACAGCTATGATCTCCCATCTTCTCTGTGCAGACTGCTTGGGCACATATATGTTGGTGCCTGTGTGAATGTAGGCTTGAGCATGTAAATGACTGAAATCTATGAGACAATGAGTGTTAGTGGGTAAACTGAATTTATTTAGGGACTTTGTAAGTAAATACCACCTTCCCATTCTATTAGTTCTTGTATTTTACAGTAATTTCTCTATCTAGAATATATGGCTCACTATTTTGCAAAATTCCCATCATTAGAGTGGTTGTTTCATTCTACTTTATTAGCCAAAAGATCTTGTGATAATTTCCAAGAAAGCAGCCTGTGTCAACAGAAGAAAAATCTGGGAAACTTGGTATTTTGTAAAATGAGTGCTACATTTGGTAAGACAGAATTGTTATTTTTCAGACACAGAAACAACTTCTTTCTGTGGATACTATTACTGTTTTGTAATTCGCTTTGCAAGCTTTTGCTGATTTCATTAGATAGTTTTTTTTAAAGTTAATTTCCTTTTAGAGAAATTTAAGTTTTTGTTTCCTTACTCTTGATCATTGTGGTCAATCCAACTGTTTGTGAACTCTTGACCATCCATAGTATGCAAACATGAAAATGTGGCAGACAAGGGCTTGCTGTGGTGAACAGCTTGCTTTTTCAAGTTTTGTGTGTTTCACTCAACATTTTTATCTAATCTTTGGACCTTTCATACTGCCAGTCACTGTCATATGTAAATGTTGTTGAGGGTGATAGATCTGTGTTAAGAAGGCTGTAAGAGTTCTTTTGGAATTTTTGTTCCTTGATCCTGGCTTAGTTGGAGAAAGAGTTTTTGTTGAGGTTTTGGTTTAGATTGTGTGTGTATGAATTTATATGTACAGCCCCTTTTCAGGAATCTTGGGAAGTATTATAAATGATATGGATACTAATGGTGTGGAGTAAAGGCAGCATTAGTGTAATCTCCTTTGGATGCTAGTACACAGATGATTCCCATGAACTGAGGGTGTGTTTTATTCCTATTCCTATCTTAAGGTTATTTTGAAATTTCCATTGGCTGGAGAAAATCCGTTGTTTTTGATTAGATCATGACCAGCTCAAAGATGATGAAACAGTCCCTGGTGGAATGGTGTTTGCCCCACTAACAGTCCTGCTAGGACCTTGAGGGAGCAGCAGAGGTGGTTTTGGGGGACTCGGTGAGAGATTCCCCAGCACCTGGGCTTTGAAATGGCAGTAGGCAAGTATCTTGCATGCAGGAGGGCTGCTGTGTTCTGCCAAGCTAGAATAGAGATTTTGGAGAAATTGCTTCAATTTTCTGACCTAATTACAGTTAATTACGATAATTTTGCCTGGAAGTGATTGATGCAAGGATCAACGTGATGTGGCCACGTTACCATCTGGGACAAAAGGCTGAGGTTTCATAGTATGCTAGAGGTTGTATAAAAGGTTTCTGACTGCTTGTGTGTTTAACTGGTGTGTTCTTTATAAATTTTCACACCTTCAGAACATGAGATCCACTGCTGTAGATTGTAAGTTTTTTTGTTAAATCTCTTCACACTTTCCAGTAGTTCCAGGACTTTTCAGAGTTTTCTTAGTTTATTTCTTCAGAGCTGTAGACAGAGTTGGTGGAAAAATGCACCTATAGCAACTGTTCTTTCCTTTAGGCATCTTAAAATATGGTATTGGTTGAGCCACAGGGCTAAATGCAGCTTCAGGATAACTGTTCCCTCACATTTAATGTTACTTGATAGCGACACACGTCTATGTTGCAGGAGATGTGTGTTCCTCAGCTTTGTGTAGCAACTCTTGAGTCTCCCTAGATTTCCACACAGCACACACAGAGTTTGAGAGATAACGTAGGTGCGTTTTATGGACCTCTTGAGATCCCAGCACTGTGGCTGACAGTTTGAGCCAGGATTGTACTCTACTGGTAGAAACTGCTGTTGAAAAAGCACACTGATGTCAAGCTATGAGAGAGAAAAAATCAGTTAAGTGAAGGAGGGAAATCAGTATTGAAATTTCTAGGATATTTTTCTGGTTTTTGATTTTGTTATTAATATGTACTGAAATTTATGCAAAATGGAGGGTAAAAATGACAATCCCCTTTGGCCTGGGGTGTTTGTGTTAAGTTTAGCACAGTGAAATTCTTATCTTTATTGGAACGCTTTGGTGCCATTAAAAGAAAATGAATGAAAAAATAAACATAGGAATCTAGTAGTGGTAGAGGTACTGGATCTTAACTGTTCAACTTTTAAGTTGTGCAAAGATGCATCACACAGAAAACATGTAAGACCATGAAATTAACAACTAAGCACCCCAAGAAATGTCAGAACTAATGTTGTCTGTGCAGCTGTTGGTTAAACCTGTTGTGCTGGCATTTCCTGGAGGAGATAGTAAGCAGATATTTTACCTTACAATATGACTTGACAGCTTGAAGCTTTAATGGAACACACTGTTCTGAAGAATGCTTTGACACTTCAGAATCATTTTCTATGTTACTTCTCAATCAGAATGTAATTTTCTATTTTATAGGCCAAAATGAAACATTTTGGGCATTTGGGTGGCTGTGACCCTAATCCATGTCTTTCTTTAAAACATCCTGAGACACTTGAAAATGGGCATATTGATTGACCTCATTGGTTAGATTGCATGTTGTGTCATGTGAAGTGGTCATACAAATGCTTGTTGCTTAGTGATTTGTGACAAGGAGATGGATAAAGCTCAGCCAGTAGCAATGAAATTGTACAAGTGATCTCCTCGTGCTAAATTTCAGATTGTAAAGCATGGTGCAACAAAATCCCCTCGGATATGGGGGTTTGAGTAGAGGTATAAATGAGCAGAAACAGGACCTTGCATTAAAGGTTGTGTGGTATTTTCCAACCTAAGAGTCAGCACGTATACTCTCTATATTTAGATAAGAAAGCTTTTAGTGCTGTATTTTGCAAAAAAAAAAAAAAAATTTATCACGTCTTTTCTTCTTTCTCATTGTTTTAAACACTGTTTAAATACAGAACACTGCTAAATATAGAATTAGAATACTGGCTGATCCTATCTGATGACTCCAGACCCAAGCCTCTTCATGGCTCTTCAGTAGTAGGAGCGTTTTTCTTTCTTCTGATTAGAGAAGTGATTGTCCCCATATACTCCTCACTGGTGAGTCTGCACCTCAAATACCGTGTTCAGGTTTGGGCTTGTCACTACAAGGAAGGTATCAAGGTGCTGGAGTGAGCCCAGAGAAGGGCAATGAAGCTGGTGAAGGGTCTGGAGGGCAAGTCTTATGAGGAACATCTGGGGTTGTTTAGCCTGGAGAAAGGGATGCTGAGGGGAGACCTTATTGCTCTTTAGAACTACCTGAAGGGAGGGTGTAGTGAGGGGTGTTGGTCTCTTCTCCCTAGTAACAAGCAACAGGACAGAAGGAAATGGTCTCAAGTTGTGCCAGGAGAGGTTTAGATTGGATATTAGAAGAAACTTTTTCACTGAAAGGATTGTCACAGACTGGAAAAGGCTGCCCAGGGAGGTGGTTGAATCACCATCCTTGGAGTTGTTTGAAAGATGTGTAAATCTGGTGCTCAGGAACATGGTTTAGCACTGGACTTGGGAGAGTTAGGTTAATTGTTGGACTCAATTATCTGAAAGGTCTTTTCCAACCAGAATGAATCTTTGATTCTGTGGTTATACTCAGCTGTCTAAATGAACTCTTAACAGCGTGCAGAATGTATTACTAACACTGGGAAAGAACAAAGTAACCAGCTTGGTGATTTTTTTCTTCTCTCAGAGATATGTAAAAGTTGTTAATAACTAAACTGAAATACATTTTTCTGTGGTGGTGGTAGGGCGGATGGGAGGAGAAGGAATAATGGAAGTGGTAAAATAAAAGTTAAGATAGCTGTTCAGGGAGGGCTAAAGTCCACGGTCATCTTTATCTACAGGGCTGCACTTGAGAGCTGAGCTGTTTTGCAGTATTATATATACCATAGCATTTTGACTAGTCCTGGAAGATGCATGGATGACAGTGGGAGCCCATTTAGAGAGGAAAAGTTGAGTCCACTTGCTCCTTGTATTCCTGCAGTACAAAAGTATTAATGTAAATACTTTTAAGTCGTACCTCGAAAATTCATTTTTCCATGTTAAAAATCTGCTTGACTTTTTTTCAAGAAGTCTGGGATGATACCCATTACTCTGGAGATGTTTCTGAAAATTTTGCCCATAGTTCAAGACTTTAAAACTTCAGTGCAGAGGTGGGAAAAGGTAGGTCAAATACATCTACAACTTCTCAAGTTCTTGAGGTCTGTAGAGCACGGGTTTTTATCAGCCATGTCAGTATCTAAGTGAATGATACCAAGAAGTGAGTTCTGTTGCCAACATGTGTGCCTTTTGCATTTGTCTTCACAGTGTTTCTTGTGATGAGAGAATGCACCAAAAGGTTTTAGCTTACTTCCTGGAGCAGGCAGGAATGCTTCCTACATCTCCAGCATACTATTAGAGAGCTAGTGTCATCGTTCCTGCCAGTTTGCCCACTCCCGGTGGGTGATAATTGTGTTTGTTTAGTGAACAGCAAACACTTTAAGTTGTGATTTTTTTTATTTTTTTTACTGCTTCTAACTCTCTCAATGGACAGCTGCCAACTTCATCTGTCCTTAAAGAAATCCAAAAGAATATGTAAGCTCTAAAATGAGCCTCTATGTAAGTGATGTAAAAGAAGCTGTTTTCTGTAAAATAAGTACAAAAGCCCATGGAATTTTAGAACAAAAAAAAATGCAATGGTGATAAACTTATTTTAGAGGACAACAAAATTGTTATTGCCTGAAACCCAAACACTGCCACACTGATGATATGGAAGTTAATCTGACTTGACTGAGTTTCATTATCCACCTTCAGAGAGGAGCAAAGAGCAAGAAATGGACTTTTAAGATACTTAAAAAAAAAAAAATAAAATCTATCTTATGTATTTGCCTTAGATTAATAAGTTTGCTTGCAACAGATAAGTAAGTCAACTTCATCATTTGAGTGAGACAAACAAGTCAGTAGTAATGCTGGTTCTGTTCTTCCTTTATGGCTCTCTGAACAGAAACAGAAATGTTGCTCTTAAAAAAGGGAGAAAGAAACTATATATCACAATTCTATCTCATATTTGAATACACCGAACCTGACCCATATTTCCACTGTCTTTCTTGACAGTTGGTTTTCATGGCTTGAGGGGCATATGTACCTCTGTTCCCTTTCTTGACTCAAAAGTTCAATCCAATGTCTTTCCTTCTGGTGGAATTTCAAAATTCCCCGAGTCCTAGCTCTGGGCTATCATAGAATATCATAGAATGGTTTGGTTTGGAAGGGACCTTCAAGATTATCTGGTTCTACCTCCCCTGTTATGGGCAGGGACAGGAGAGAAGTAGTCTAACATCAGCTTAAAATCAAGCTTCCCAGTTTCTGTGATAAACAGAGGAAAACAGTGGGTCCTTCTCTGTGAATAAATTGCATGGTGACTGTACTCCCAGGTACTTAGGTATTCTTATTCTTAATAACACTTGAGTCTGGTTGCCCACACATTGAGATCGAAGTGCATAGTGCCTCTGGTATTATTCCTTCTTAACCACTGGGTTGAGCTAAGTTCATGCACTTTGATACTTCTCTTCAGAAACACATGACCAATGTGTATATACTGTTTTTTTAAACAGTTTTAAGTATAGAACAAAAGCAGAAGGCAAAAAGTATTTTTAAAGTCACTAGTCATCTGCAAGCCTGTTTGTTGTTTCTAAGCATCGTGTCTAGATAGATACAACTGTATCTACCAAGCTATGTGTATCTTTCTGTAAACCGGGTGAGACTGGTGGAAGAGCTTCCCCAAAACTGCCTAGTCTTCCCTTCCTTCCACAAAGCTGTTCTGAAATCACTGTTGAAATGTTGATTGTATTTCTAGATCTCTAGATGCCCAACAGCAAATCTAATAACTCCCTTAATGTTTATCATTGATTCTTTAAATAATTCAGGTTGGAAGGAACCGCAGGAAGTCAATGAGTCCCTTGCTCATGGTGCAGCTTACATTAAGCCAGTTACAAAACTAGCCTTTTTGCTAACTTAGTGCTAAGTCAAGACTGCATTAGACATGAGGAACATTTTTACAGCAAGAATCCCTCTAAACTTTAAAAACACGTCCTAGAAAATGTTTTACTTTTCCTCTTGTATTTTAAGGGCCTCCTTCTCTTCCCTTCCTTAATTTTCTCCCCGTTCAAGCGGTGCTTTCTTCAGCGTTCTGTTTCTGTGATGGATTATTCTATTTGCAACAATGAAAAGACATGCTTTTGCCTAATGACTTTTATTAAGTTCAAGGCAGCTTGAACCATGGCTGCCTTTCCCTGCCAATATTGAGAAACAGGGGAAGGATGTGCGAGACTCAATTGTGGAAAATGAAGCAAAGAAGGGAGACAGGAGATGCTGAACTCGCGTAACATCTTTTTGCATTGCAGTGTGTTATATTTCATTTTGAAATACAGTTCAAAATGTATTTGGAAGTATTGCATTTAGTAGCGTTTGCTGGCAGAGCGTATAAAGAGCCTGTAAGATTAAAGGTTTAGACTTGTAGTACTACAGGTTGAAGATAACTCTAGCAATGAGGGAAGTGCTGTCAGCTACAGGACACCTGGCTAAGAAGGCAGATTTTGTTGCTCAGAGTTGAAAGGTACCTAAAATGTTTTAAAGGGTATGTGAGGAAGTTGGACTGATGTCTTTTTCACAGTGTACTTAGAGTTTTCAGCACTGCTACCTCTTTTATGAGCACTAAAACTTGCTTATGCTTTAGAGGAAATGAAACAAGATGTTTTAGTATTTCAATTCCTAGACAAAGCAAACTTGGCAGTATTCATAGTAGGGAAACTGCTTCCACAGAAGCCTAAAAGGAAAAGTAAGGAATTTGGCTCATCATCTGTGCCATTGAAGTGATGTTTGTCAGTAAATCAGTTTTAAAAGATTTAGTATTTGGTCAGCTAAGCTGAAGTGAAAAGCATTACCTGTATACATAGCACTTTGTGAAGCTTTATAGTAAGGCAAACAGGAACAGAAATAATTGCTTGTTTTGGAGCAGTGACAACTAAGGGGAGGATTTAACTGGTACTGTATGATTCATGGCAGTGGCAAAGGATAGGAAACTAAGGAAATAATTGTGGGAAGCTTCTTGATTTTGTAATAGATTCTTAAAGTAGCGTTCAGGTTTTTTTAACAACAACAACAAAAAAAAAGGTTTTTTCCTCTGCTGGGAATACTGTGCAACCTCCCCTCTCTCTGAGTCCAGGAGACATGAAATATTGATGCAGTGGGAGATATTTTTGTAACACCTTTGAGACAGTACTGTGGGGTAGGAGGTCCTTTCATCCTTTTAATGTCTGATGTGAGTTCTCAAGTTCTGTCCCTCAGCCAGCCAAGTTGAGTTCCCTTAGGAAGTGGAAACCTCACCAAGTACTGGTGGGCATTCTGTTAAATACTCTAATTCAGGTGATAAAAAGGGGAGCTGAAGCTTTGTGAAAGTTGTAGGCCTGTATCTGATTGGAAAAGGCAAACCTAGGCTGCTTCAATAAGCAAAAAACCATCCCTCACACCTCTTTCTGTTGTCTCAGGCTGCCTTTCTAGCTTCAGGGAGTGACAGTCTTACAGCAGGGCTTAAAGTATCTTCGCAACCTTATGATGTATGTAGATATGTATGTAAATGAAAGTTTAGGATTTGCAGAAGGCAATAAATCTTGTGTCCATTTGCCTTGCAAAATTTCTTATCCACAGTTGGTGAGTGGGAGAGTGTATTTGTTACTGGCAGAGCTTGTCAAATCTATAATACACAATTGTTTTAAAGAAAGTGATATTATAATCTGACTTTCTAGAATGTTTCCCAGTACGAGAAGTTTTAAAACAAATGCACTTAGTTTAGACTGGAGATTTTGCCAAGATTGATTTTCCTGGCTGGGAGCTGGCAGGGTTATAGCTGTTATTAGATACTCATTATACTGACGGTGTAATGCACAGTTCTTTCAAGTCACTGAAACTATTTCTCCTGATGCCTTTATGTGGAAAATTTTGATGTGCCTTTCTATCTTGCCTGTCTTAGCAGTACCTGGTATAACCTTTTTATTCAGATCAAAGACAACTTTCTGGATCTTTTCATTATCTATATCTTTATATATTTATTATTATTTTTACATTCGGTGACAAATTAATTTGGGGAATGTGCGGTGATCCTTGTTTTCAGGATGAGCTGTTATTCTTCCCTCCTACCTCACACCTCCAGTATGTATGACTTGTGAGTAAGTTTCCATTTCTGCCCTCTCTTCTTTGAAGCTGGCAACCTTATCTGTGTTTTATCCTATGCATATGTGCATAGCTGCAGTGTGCATGTGCTGTAGAAGCTGTTTACCACAACTTTTTCCAGGGAAAATTACTTATGTAGATGGTATATAACACCAAGGAATTGTCTCACAAACCAAAATTTCTTATATACCTATCGAATACATTTGTCTGCAATCAGACAATCACATACTGCAATTCTTTTTTATTAACATGAAGATTTTGTGTTTATTCCTTGCTTCAGGGAGGAGGGCATCAGAGTAAGTAACATTTTCAGTGATAAAACTTAACTCTGCCCTGCACAGCCAGAAATGGTTAGGAATTATGTTAGTATATGATTTTTTACCATGCCATAGGTGTCAAAAACAAAAAGACATTTGTTCTGACCTCTGACAGCTCTGTGACATTGTGTGGTTTACCATTCAGTCATATGCCTAGCTATAGGAGTCAACAAGTAGGATGCCTCATTTTGACCTACTTTATTGATTTCTAGAGGAGGAAAATTTAGTCAGTAATTCTACTTGACTCTCAGGATTTGGAAAGATGCCTTGGAAAATGGTTATTCTGTACTTTGGACTACTCATGTGCCTTCATAAATGGTCATTTATTGTGGTTTTGCCTATTCTGCTCTATTACAATCCCTTATCCTGTTGTGAACAGGAGGGTTAAGATAAATTGTATTTTGGTTTAAGTAACAGACTTGATTTTACTGCCCTGTTTGTAAAGGCAGTATTGACATGGAAGTTTGATCCAGAATTTTCTTTTGATAATGGTTTATTCTAAATGAATGTTACCATTAATCTTTTGTCAATGAATCCAAGTTGCCCCATGACCACCTTCTTTCTCCCTCTCAAAAGGATGCCTTCCTTACAGAAGGGCTGGGAAGAGGGGAGGAATTTGTTCTTGTTCTGATAATACTCTGGAGGTCTGCACACAGTACAACAGGAAGAGGACAGATAAACTTAACTGTCATTTCTCAGCCACAGGTGAATTTTTGAAAGACAACTGTTGTGCTTAGGAACGGAGTGATAGACACCCTTAATAATGTGAGCCCTCTTGGGATGTGAGTGAATATCACATTTTTTGTAAAGTGTTCATAGGTGGATGTTATTAGGACTGTTTAGGTTTGGGGGGAGTTTTCAGCCTACATTTTATGTAATGGTCAAAACTTAAAATAGTTATCTCTTAACAGAAGCTCCAAAATGAGGTTTAGGTGGGAAGGATTCTTTTGGAAGGATGTTGGTATGTGCATACCTTAAACAAGTCAGATTCAAATGTGGCTCTTTGTGCAAGAAAGATTTTCTCAATGAGTTCCAGAAGCCTGCAGTTCTTTGCCATGCATGGAAGGTCTGCTCTAGTAGAAGATCTGTGTTTAAATTGAGGAGATGTGTTCACCTCTCTCACTGACTGCTTAAGCCATGACCTGGCAGCACTGGATAGCGAGTGCCTGAACCCTAGCTCCTCTCTTCAAGAGAGACGCTATAGCAGTAATGACAAGTAAATCACCAAGTGCAGACAGTGATCCAAATATGACCCTTAGTGCCTAGACTAATGCTGTCTGAATTAGATTAGTGCTCAGACTAATGGTTCTTGCTTAAAAATCTTCCCTGAAATTATGTAAAGATACACACCCCAGACAGGAGACTAATTCCCAGTGACTTGGAGTAGGAATTGAATTCCTGCTTTGTGTCTAAGTCTTTGAAAATTACTCCTGTTCAAGCTTAAAAGAAAAGTGCAGTTTCATGGATGGGATTTTATTTTAAACTACTGAGTCTAATTAAAAATCAGGGTAGATCACTAGAAGATTTATCAATAGAAGATATCACTGGAAGAGAAACCAATAGAGGTTCTTTAAAAATAATGAAAGAGGATAAGCACATGAGGAAGAACTTCTTTACTGTAAGGGTTACAGAGCACTGGAACAGGCTCCCCAGAGAGGTTGTGGAGTCTCCTTCTCTGGAAACTTTCCAGACCCATCTGGATGCGTTTCTGAGTGACCTGCCCTCAATTCTGTGGTGGCCCTGCTCTGACAGGGGGTTTGGACTCTATGATCTCCAGAGGTCCCTTCCAACCCCTAGCACTCAGTGATTCTGTAATTAACAATCAAACAGGTAACTGTCATTGTGGTGTTGGAAGCAAGGTATTGTTGAAAAATTTCCTTGTCCTTTTTTTTAACATAGATGAAGAAAAATCAAAGTTGTTGTAAGGCAAATTTGATTAAAACTGCTTTTTTGCTCTCTTCTCCAATAACTAGCATCATATATGAGTCTTGAAGCCATAGTTATATTTGAGAGAAACACAGGGTTCATTTGTAATCTGGACTCCATATTGTGAGGCTTGAAGTCTTTGGGAGAAAAAAAGATACAACTGAAGGTGCCCCTGTCATGCCATGCCTTCAATTATGTGCATATGCTTGAAAGCATGTGTGATGTATAACGTATAAATAGATAAAATTTAAGAACACACATGTTTTCCAGTCTTTCACATCCAAGTCAACATGTGGGAACATAATTTGGCTCTTCTGGCTGCATATGGAAGTTGCTTGGCAGAGTCTTAAAGACTGTGAAAGCCATTTAAGTAATTGCATAAGTGAAGTTTTGCAAAGCCATGGCAGATAGAAGCTACAGTTAGGAGGTGTGGTCGCAGCTTCCATGAGGAAAGAAAAACTAGATTTAACCTAGGTAGTCTAGGAACTAACAGAGTGTAGTCTGTGGGTTTCAGCAGTGATGGCACTGACTAACCCAAGGGTCCTGGTTCTTGTGTCCTTGGCCACTAAAACCTGAAGCCAATGCATGTCAGTCACTTTGTTACACACGTTGCATCTGTTTACAGGACATTTGAGGACTGTTGCAACCTACAGGGGATTTTTTGGTGCAGTTTGTTTTACTTAGGGAGATGCTAATCTTGCTCATGTTGTTTACCTAAGCACTGTGCCTGGGTGAGTATTTTACTCCCCTTCCATGAGTTCCAATTCCATGTCCTGAAGCAGTGAGCAGTAAAGGTTAGGCAATTACTTATGAGCATCAAATCTCTCCCTCACAGTTAGATACTCACCTGAGAGGCTTCATATAGCAGACTGCAATTTGTTTTAATTTCCAAGCAATGAGTGAGAATGCTTGATTACTTACTGGGTTTTATTCTGGAGGCTATAAATTGGAACTCTATCACAGGAATGTAACAGAGAAGTTTCCCATTGAGCCACAGCTTCTATAAAAAAATCTTTACATGGAGTCAAGGTTTACATACATGGAGAGACTGGAAGACTGGCCTGTATTATTAAACATGTCAATTTTTAAAAAAAATTAGTTTAACTTGATCAAATCTTTTATGTGGATTCTTTCTCTTCCCAATTGAATTACATCAAACCGAGTAGAGCTTTCTTGATTCTGAGCAAGAGTGTTCATGTAGCCTCTAGATTCAGCCTAGCTAATCTACTTGAATTCCACGTGTAGTTAACATGGTTTATTTTTTCTGGATACCCCTAGCTAGACAAACCAGTCTTACTGACTCTAATCTGTTCATTGCTAGCACTGATTCTTGAATGTCTGTCTGGTAAGTACTGAGGCAAGTTAGTGTGCTTTCTGTATTTTATACTACCTCTTGTCCACACAGAAGTTAGCAAAGCGAAAATGGGTTACCCTTTATCTTTTTGCAGCTGTCAATTTTGTCTTTAACGTGCTGCTGAGCTGAGAATACCAAATTTGCTCCCATGCTCACTGACCTTTCCTCACCAACTTACCACGATAAAAATGAGCAATGAAAGGCTAGATGGAAGATGGAAAGTAAAAATTACTCCAAAGTAGATGTACCTATCGGGTAACTATCTTCTTAAAGTACTTTATATCAGTGCCAGCACATGGTTTAAAAATAAACAACATGAGCATGAGAGCTTCTTTGAAGCACAAAGAGAAACAAAATAATGTTTGATATATTTACAAAGTATGATTTTCAGCCCACGCAATACCTGATTGCTCTGGGACTGAAGGCCTCCCAAATGGAAGTAAGGGGGAAGAACAGCACAGACTCCTTGTTACAAATGCTGTATTTGTGTTTTTTATTAAGTTATGCCTTTTTTTTTTTTCAGTATGGACTTTTTTTTCTGCAGTAATTCTGAACTAGATTTTCATGGTGATATCAAGGACAGTATCTATGTATGAGCAGGAAGGAGGATAGGATTTGAAAAAATTGTTTTAGTGGTAGATATCCTCTAAAAAGGCCAGTTTTGAAATAACCCCCCTTATTCTGTATTTGCATCTCATACATTGAAGTTTGTTACATTAGCCCTTGGAAGGTTATGCTTTTGAGAAGGAGGAAGAAGTTTGGAACTTTCTTTTGTTGTTATTATTATTTTAAATTTTCTGTTTATTGTATTCTTTTCAAGTGCTGAACATAACACTGCTTCATCAAGGCTTCTTTGCAGTTGTGTATGCTTAAATGGGTGGTTTGTGGGTTTTTAAAAATAAAATATTAAAGAATATTCTTTCTCTTCATACAGCGAGGTCAAAATAGAAATTCAGAATCACACTTGCATAAAATTATAAATATAATAATTATAATTATACTAAGTTTTCTTAAATAAAAATTATGAGATGCTGAAATCCAGAACTCTACAGTGATGAATGTTCATCGTGTAGAATTGACAAGAGAATGAGACCAACAGTGACAGTAGAGTGTAATTAGCACTGTCCTTACTGGGCTTCATTTGAAATGCTCTTTTCAGTAGTGTAAAATAACTTTTCCCACTTTTTTTTTGGTTCAGTTCTTTTTATCATTCGCTTGACTGTCTTTCTGTTCCCCAAAGGTTTTATCAGGAATAGAACTTAATGTGGCATACAGTGTGTTTATGTTTGTTTCTTCTATTTGCACGTGATAATCACCAACCATCTCAGCAAAGATCTGGGAATAGTTTCTCAGCTGCAGCTGCAGAGGAAGTAAAAAAAAAAATGTATTTGAGTGTGTTCTATACAAACAGGCTTAAAAAAAAAATATTCATTTCTCAGCATCTGTTATAAGAGAATTATTTTATTTTAAAAGCAGATTTTTGGAATCCGGAAAATTTTCCCCACTGCAACTTTTTTACAGCTATTATTTGTGTCATTTAGAAGTGGTCCTGTTTTAACCAATATTTGCTGTATTAGTTG
Source organism: Hemiprocne comata (assembly GCA_020745705.1). NCBI lineage: Eukaryota > Metazoa > Chordata > Aves > Apodiformes > Apodidae > Hemiprocne > Hemiprocne comata. The sequence continues at coordinate 58,154,093 of CM036586.1, forward strand.
TGAAAGGGAAAACTTTATCAATGGCCACCATAAAAAGCACTGTTGTCAGATAAATGCAACTGAATAAGTACCCTATGCTGCAAATTTGGGGCAGAATAAGTGACAGACCTGCTGCAGTTAATGCACTGGACACGTTTTAGTTTTCATCTTGGTTAGATTAATGATGGAAATGTAACTAATTTGTTAGCTCAAGAAAACACATGCTCATTGTACAGTTGTTTGCTGTAGCAGATATTGTCTTTTGTGCTATTTCTTGGCGTGAACTCTAGTCTAGATTAGTAGAAGGTGCTACAGCAAGGCAATTTGATTAATTGATAAAGTCCTACCCTCCATATACTGCTAATTGAACTTAGAGTCTCTGCACTTTGCATTCTTAAAAGGACTATATTCCCTTCATCCTGCTGGTATGTGTAGTAGTATAGGAATTGCCTTGCGAGGTTGGAGAAGGGGCATGGGGTTCATTTGATCACATGTAGATGTTGATATCTGGCTTTACTGAAGTATTTGAAATGTCTTTGAAATGTTAGAGTTAGTGTTTGAAAGAATAGTAGAAGAGATCTACTTTCGTGTCTCCTAAAAATATTTTGGAGTTTCTCTGAACCTTTTTCTTGAGGCAGAGGCTCTCTAAGCCGACTCCCATTTAAGCACTGCTGTGCTATGTGACGATCACCTTATTTTTAGACTAGACTCCTCTGAAAATAGAAAGGGAAGGATGGGGAGAATAGAGAAAAAAAATGTAATAGCACAAATTGCTTCTCAGCTCCCCCTGTTATGAGCAGTTTCAGACAAGTGGTCACTGTGCTCTCTGTACACAGATGAAGTTTATTGATCAAAGTCAATTGTGATGATATGTGTTGTCACCTTTTCCTCTCAATTCCACTTCTAAATAATGTTTAGATACTGTATTATTGCAGCCACAGGCTCTTTTGGATAAGTAAGACCTCAGCCAGCACTTTCTTTTACTACCAGTCTTTGCTGCTCATCATAACAGTCAGACATCCCAACCAAAGTCTGTGCTCTGTCCCTTATGTTGTAAAAACAATTCTTCCTTGGAACCAATAAAAAAAAAAGGAAAATTGGGCCAAGAATTGGTTAAAAGCCAGTGTTATCTCATTATATAGATGGGAAACTGAAACAACTGTGATTTGACCAAATTGTGTAGGTCTTGACCCTGAGTTATAGATAGGACTTGTATTTCCTGTGTCACAGCCCATTGCTTTTCCTGGAAAACCACCATTGTTCTTAATCTTAATCTGTCAGTGAAGAAAGTTAACGAGGAGTTTCTGTGCTCCTGAAAGTTGCACTGAAGTATGATTATAGATGCTATGGAAGATCAAACCAGAGAAGGAAGTGCCATTTTACAGCTCTTTTATTTGAATTCATTGCTTGATCATTTTATAAATCTCTACACTTCAGTGCCCAAAGCTGAGCTAGTTCATTCACCTGGTCAAGCAAGCATTTCTGTAATCATTGTCCTAAGTACTAGATCAAACTGTAGTGGTTTAAACCTTTTAACATTATATTTGAAATTAATTTTGTCTTTTTTTCATCAGTAATCCCTCCTGATTGATTACACATTTTTGAGTGTTTTAAAGCCATGTACTAACTTGTCTGTATAAATACTTCCCATTAGAAAATGCTTTAAAAGTTCTGAATTATATTTGTTGCCATAGCAATACTCGGTTAAAAATTCATACAGTGACTTTTTATTTTCTTCCTACCATAGGGGAATTCACAAAGGAGACACTAAATCTATTTCAGATACAGGGGATTCATCAGGACTGTGTGCATGGGGAGACTATGGGCAGAAAGGGTAGGAGGAAGAAAAAAAGGGTCCAGAATTGAAATCTACTTCTGGAGAGTCAAAGGGTCTATGGTGTTGGGAAGGCTTACGTCTTTTGGTTGTATCCTGTATTTTGGTTCCAGGGGAGCTTGTCTAAAAGCTAAAACTGATGTGGAAGAGAAATGCCTGCCGAAGAAATCAGTTTTTTTCTTTGTCCAACCTTGTTTTCCCACCTAAAATACAATATGCATTTCTATTTCTTCCTTTGATCCCTAAGAACTTAAAATGATGCTACTTTTTTTGGGATTGTGAAAGCAGAATGGGCAAAAACTAGGCTCTGAAATTGTAATTAATTGCTAATATCTCATCAGCTGTCCTCATAAATCTGTTTTGAGTAGTCCTCTGTCAATATTTAAATTTTTGTTGGATTGTCAGCAGTTGCAGCCTTAGTAAACTGGAACCCCAAATAAAGCTGAATTTTGAATAGGTCTGATTAAGTTTAATCTGAGTTCTTTTCCCAGTTTCAAAACTAGTAGGAGGTCTTGGAAAAGTGTGTTTTGTGTGTGTTCAACCTCTTTTGCTGAGTGTTTCTAGACTTGCTGGTCACAGAACACTGGACAAAAAAAGTCTTGATTAACTGTGCGATGTTTCATATTTTGTTATTGAATACTTGAGTATTAAATTACTACACTTAAAGGTGTGGTAATTTACAATGAAATCTCAGTGTTTTTATTTCTTCTATGGAGGATTCTACCTCTCAAAGTCTAAGAGAACTGTTTGAATTTCATGTGGTCTTGAAAGCAGCTGTTTCCACATGCCCAATGAACTGCAGGAGTGTAATGAAGTGGGAGAGTATTGGATCTAGGGTGAAATAGCGAGTCAAGCTCAGTATTTTTGCCTATATCAGTTGATTAGGGAAGTGGAAAATTGTGTAATATGGGGTAATGTATGTGGGTTTTTTTTTTTTATTGGAAGAAGTAAAATTTGAACCAATACTAGCATAAACCACACTTGATTTTGTTCCTGTTCCAGCAGTGTTGTATTTTTTTTTCTTTTTTTAATTGAAAAAAGAAACAAAACTTCCCATCGTACTAGGAAATTCTGTTTAGGGTTTTGTAACCGTCTATTTATTTAAAGGGTTATTGGGGGCTGGGGAGGAAATATTAAATGCTACACTTCATGGAAGTTCCCTAGCTGTTAACAGGATTCATGTGCAAACTGAGAAACAAGATCAGTCCTTGCAGCACACTTTTGTGTCAGTTTTAAAATCAGAAGGTTGCTAAAAAAACCACAGAATTTTAAAATAGATTCTTCTTATTTACATCTGGGGGTTTGTGCTGTTATGGTTCAGTTCTTCAAGCTCTTAAACCTCTTGTGATTTGGAAGAAGAAAAACAAATATCAGGCAAGTTGTCGTAATTGCAAGAGCTGCAACACTGAGATAACAAAATATTCAGAATGCAGTTCCTCTTCACTTAGGCTGTAGTTCTGCGAACACATAAACCATGCATTCCCTTCAGTAAAGCAAGTAGCCTTGTAGAGAATGGTTTGCTCTTGAAGTTAAGCATTTGAAAATGCAATGCCAGGATCAAAGCTGTAGCTATCTAGCCTTTGGTTTCAAGGGCTTGTGGGTATTTCTTTAAGATACCAACAAGTTAGTGTTCTCTGAACTGATGGAAGACCATTGTAATATAGGAAATGTAGGAAATCTGATATTTAGTTTGTTTCTAGAAAGTCCAGGAGAACTGTTAAACAGTACTCTCATTTGACAATGTGTAAATCTGCAGTTAAACAGGTAAAGAATAAATACTGCAAAGTGCAGACAAATCCAGAAAATCACTGAAGAAGTTATATTAATGGCTTTATATTTTCCCCCTAATGAGTTCTAGAACAAGTTTGTTGAGCTTGGAAGTTAGTGTAAAATATGGAAAAACTCCAGGCTGGCATCTGGAAGCTCAAGCTGTTCCTGGTCATATAGAACTAGAAATTCTTTCAGTTTCCTAAAGTCATCAGCTGGAACCAAAGCTCCCATCCTACTTTAAACTTTATGTGGGCAATTCCACGTTGCAGGAATGAAATATAATTTATGTGTTTCCTTCTTCCTTGAGTTGAGCAAGAATCTAGTTTCCTACAAAATAATTATCCCTATAACTTAACTCTGCAGATGTAATTCTTACTGCAAGGCAGCAGTAGTCTTGATGAGCAGAAGAAGTACATTTTTATTTTTACAGTGTTACTATCAATTCCAGAATTGCAGATCAGAATCACATCCCTGCATTCTCTCCAAAAAGCAAAGATGGGATTCAAAACCATGGAAATAAGTACTTAGCCTTTATTATTTTCCTTTTTTTCTTAATGTTTTAATTCTCAAATTTCTAAGCTTTTCTTTGCTGTAGTAAAGGCTAGAAGTTGCTTCTCACTGAATGTATAGATCTTCATTCAGTGTTTTCGTGCAGTGAATAATTTGTAGAAACTGAGGGTCAGGGTTGAAAATCACCACCACCTAGGAGACTTAAGAATAATAGAAGTGCTTCTCGAAGTACAACACTGGAGATGTCAACAATGTGATCTTTGAAGTGTAGGTACTTCCTTGTTTCAATTGTAGCTCTTCCTTATGATACCGGGAAGGAGGTTTCTGATTCAGGGCCCATGCTTGAGAGCAGAAGAGGTTGAAGATGGGGAGGGAGGAAAGGAATAAAGATTTATCTGGATTCTGGAGGTTTCTCTTCTGGTCAAACCCCAGGAATAAATTAAACTTTGATGCTACCCAGGAATTAGCAAACGCCGTTGCTTATAAAGTACTTCTAGCAGACTTGTGGATGTAATCTTGGAGTGGCTGGTAGAGATCATACAAAGAAAAAAGATCAGTGTAATGTGAAGGGAAAGAAGAGGGTGAAAAAAGGACTAGACCAGGCAGCAAATTAAATAGGAAAGGAGAAGGATAGAAAAGGACCAATAGAGAAGGCACTTTTAAGTTAGCAAATCACTGTCCCTCCTTCTGGCATCTGTACATTATTTTTGAGAAAAAATGTATAATCTGCAGACCTCTATTGCTTTTTGTTCCTTTAGCCCTTGTTGCAGCTCTCATGCATTTTTCCTACATCCAGCTAGTTTAGAGGTAACACTGTTAGATTTTGCTAGTGTGTGTAAACTCCTTGTCAGCTGTTCTTTATGCATTATCCTACATCAGAAAATTGCAAGGGTAGAATTGGTAATGAACATGGTGAATTGAAGACTGCCATATTCAAACTGTTTTAAGGAAATTTCTCCACTAACATGACTTGTTTTGAGTTTGTGGTGTTGTTCTAAGGAGGTAAATAAAATGTGATGCTGGAATGGGATTCTGTGTCTTGTGAATCTCCATATTCTGAACAGTAAAGGCTTGCCAAGTTGTAAGTGCCGCGTAGTGTATAAATGCTGATCACAATAAAATATTAGCTAGAAATTAAATTGCATAAATATAAATAAAGTAACCATTTATATCTTCAAAATGGCTAAACTCAAACAGCATAATTCTTCTGAAGTGAAATGTGTGATACGGAGTGTCATGGAACCTATTTGGAAAGCGCAAGCAGAAGAAGAAATATTTTTCAGTTCTTAAGAAGTTTTAAAAGACTGCTAAATAGTCTCAGTAGCTATACTACCTAATTGTTATAAACTGAAGCTGAATATTTTTTAGATTCCATATAGTGTTTGCAGGTGCATTTTTGTGTGTGCTTGTTGAGTATATAGATATAATGTGTGTGCGGTTATGTATGTCTTTTTCTTTACAGCAGCTCAGTTGTTAGAAAATACTATTATTGAATCACAGAAAATAAAGCTTGCTGTAGCATCCAAACAAAATTTATGCTCCTTGTGCTGAAATATTTAACAAATATGAATTCTGGAGAGACATCACTCATAGAAATAGGTAGACATTATTCTGTGTTTGATACAATCATTTTGGTAAAGCACTGAGCTGAGTTAATTTCAATCTTTATTACAGGTACTAGGGAGAAAAATAACTTTGTCAAAAACAAAATAATAAAATTGGTAAGAGGAATAACCACTTGTGTTTCAGCTTTCAAAGCTGATTTATGAATAGCTTTTCTGAAAATCTGGACTCACCTATTTTTGAAGTTTGTTGTTATCTTAGTAGGTGATGGCTAAATATGGCAAGGAGTTTTGCCTTCAAACCTAGTTAGCTGAGGCTCAGCTTCCTCAGCTGGTGACTGAGACAGCAGTTTGTTGGCAGTTGGTGGCAGCAACTTTGAATGGAACTTTGTCTTGTTTCTGTCTTTAAAAATTTTCATCCCAGTCCAGCATTGTAGCCCTGGTGTTTTGATCTTCCTGGCTGATACACCTAGAAATGGCAGCTGCCTTCATGAACAAGTAAGGCAGTGATTCTTGGCACACCTGTAACTAGCTGCCACTGACAACTTAATAGATCTGCTGGACCTTGCAGGCTGCGCTCAGAGCCGCTTGCTTTTGCTTAAAAAAAAATCTTTGAAAGTTTCTTTTGGTAGGAACTGTTCAGCTCTGAATGTAAGGTAACACTGAGTGGCATTGTATAGGTATTTGTCTATTATAGGGGTATGACTATAATTGGAATTGCTCAAAAATTGAGGCTGGGGGTATGACAAATTAGCTCAGTTTATGGGGTGGCCAAGCTCAAATTACCATTTATCATGAGTGTGTTTCATTTTCCATAGCTTAACCCTTTATGATTCATGACCCTAAGAAGGAACCTACTCAGAGCTTCAAAAACTGTAAAAGAGCTGTAAAAATGCAATTTATGTGTTGGTTTTGGGTTTTTTTTATTACCTAAGACTACCGCTGTATCCCAACCCAAAGGAACTTTTGTAGTTGTGATAGAAAACAAGTCCATCATTATGTGTTGGTCCTTGCACATCTCTTATATGCCTGGCAAGTCAGGAAGTTTGTTATTTCTTTGCTTCTCTGACAGGACCTGATCATTCCTATTTTATGCAGTGATCATGTTCTCTTCTTGTCTGTCATTCTGAAGGAAGAATTTCTGATTGACTAATTATACCCAGGAGTGTAGGGTAGCCAGGGCAGCTTCATGTATGTTTCTAGTATCCTTGCCTTTGAAGGAGTCAAATAGCAGCATTCCCATCTCCTGGAAACTTGTCCGGGGGACTGCACATTATTTCTTTCTATGTTACTGGCAGGAGAATGTTGTGTGCCCTCAGGAGGGGTCTCTTGGTTATCAGGTGGCAGTCTGATTCTCCCATTGTAGCTTGTTGTGGTTTAATCCCAGCTGGCATCTAAGCACCACACAGTCGCTCATTCACTTCCCACTCCCCCTGCCCTGCTGCCGGTGGGATGGGGAGGAGAACTGAAAAAAACCCAACCAAACAAAAAAAAACCACCACAACCCTGGGCTGAGGTAAGAGCAGTTTAATAATTGAATAATAATAATAATAACAATAATAACAATAGTATAAAAAGGAAGGTAACAAAAAGATAGATAAATAAAATGCAAGGAAGCAAGTGATGCACAATGCGATTGCTTACCAACCAATGCCCAGCCAGTCCCCAGCAGCAATTGATTCCTCTAGTCAACTGCATGAATTTATATACTGAACATGATGTCATATGGTAGGAAATATCCCTTTATCTTGGGTCACCCCTGTCCTGGCTGTGCCCCCCCTCCCAGCTTCTTGTGTACCTCCTTGCTGGCAGAGCATAGGAAGCCGAAAAGTCCTTGACTTAGGGTGAGCATTACTTAACACACCGATGTTTTAGTTGTTGCTGTCAATGTTACTCTTGTACTAAATCCAAATCACAACACTGTACCAGCTACTAGGAAGAAAAGTAACTCTATCCCAGCCAAAACCAAGACATAACTAGTAATTATTTTAATTTTGTTTTCTATAAGAAAGAAAAGAGGAGGATTCTTTAGGTTGTTAATTTTTTACAAACACAAGAAAAAAATAACAACATTGTGAGTAAGAGATATGAATAGATAAATGAATATTTGTGCACCTAAGGCTTTCTGAAAAAGTTGGACAAATGGGCAATATCTAAATTTTACTCTGTGCCTGGATGATTTTCCATTTGGAAAAATGTATTCCCAGAATCTGGTTCTGGGAAACTATGTCAGGTCTTCCTTACTTAATATTTGGTTATAATACTAAAACACTTGCTTGGCACATTCGCCCTGGGAATTTCTGGGAAAATTTGTTTTCCTAATGCAGGTGTGGTTGCTATTTCTCCCAAGGTTAAAAAAAAAAAACAATCTCTAGAAAGTCCTGCTACTTCAATAGTTGCAAAACTAAGTAGTACAGAGCTACTAAAAGAGACTATTATGCAGAAAAGTGACTAGGAGCTCAGCTATATCTTGGAGTGAGAAGCAGAATTATCCTGGAAAAAAAAAAAAAAGTGGATGAGCAAAGGACTTGTCTGTGCTCATAAAATGGTAATCAACGTAGTCAGTGAAGTGGGATGTAAACCACTGCAGGACATGCCCACAGTACGTTGCTTTGCATTTGATAATTTGCAAAACAGAGCTTACTTATTTATTACCAATATAGTCATACTGCATTTAGCAAGAGAAGGCAATTTGACTTTCTTTTATGGATTGAGTTTCCCTGCCAGATTCCAAATCCAGGAGTCCTGCTTTCCTTTCAGGGCGATTTTCTGGTATGCTCTTAATTTGTTTGAAACCGTCCAGCCAATTACTTCTGTTGCTGCTTATTAGATTTGCTGCTTGTGTTTTTAATGAGGATAGTCAATATAGCACATTTCATCCATGTTTAGCACATTATCCAAATTCTTTTATAATGGGGATTGATTTCTAACCAAAAAAGCTAGTCATAGGGTTTTCTTGTTATTGTCAATTTATCTAGTGATATGTTGTGATATATAAGTTAATGCTGTGCTAGTTTATTAAGTCTCTAATCATTTGGTTTGTAAATGCTATTGAATGCTTTATAGCATTATCAGTAATGCGTAAGGTAAGGAAGGACAACATTTTAAATATTGCTCCCTGTTTTCATTTACTCGTACATTTTCAGGAAAACAGTTTTGTTCTTCATTGCTTCTTATTGGGTGAGAGTTCTTAAAAGCTTTTAGTTATGTGACTGTTCTAGTTGTCTGTTGCAACTAGACAGAGTACTATATAATCTCATGTAGGCTCCCTTTCTCACAAAGGTTTGGACTAGAGAATCTTTCACGGTCTGTTCCAACCTGGGACATTTTATGATTCTTTGTGAGGCATAATAAAAATGTACTTTTTTCGCAATTAAAAAAGCAGAGGAGAAAGTACAATATATTTTAATCTCTTCTGTGGGAGCAAAGAGATGGTAGACCTTGGGATGATGTTACTGCTCATTGAGGTCTGTGTATATAAGCCAATTTGGAATGAAGGGGTGTAATAACATAATGAAAAAATGGAAAATAAATTTTCACATGTTCTATAGGCTTTCACTAAGCTTTAGTTTCTGGTTCTATACCTTGAAGGACTTCCCTTCTGTGCCTTCTGGATGCACTTCATCACCTGGATAGCTTGCATGAGAAATGTCATGAATTTCTAAATAAAAATTAATACAGAATGGTTTTAGAGGTACCTGTTCAGGGCTAAAGTCCTTTTTTTTTTTTCTTTAATTCTATGAAACATAAGTACAGGCCACTCAAATCCAGTCAGTAGTGTACTTCAACTAAAGATTGTCAAGGTACTGGATTTAAGAGCCCAATGTAACCTTCTTTAAGGGCATGATGGTTGCACAAACAAGCATAAAAAGTGTCTGTTCTATGTGTTGTACACCAAGAATTTTAGAACAAAAGTGAGCTTTCCAGCATACTTTGGTCAGTGAGGTCTGGGAAAACAGGAAAGAAAATCCCAAAAGGTGAGAAGGAAAATCCCCTGAGGGTGAAGACCCTGAATATGCAACATGTCATGTGTAGCTGAGTGCTGTTTAGATTGAGCATAGTTTTGCTTGTCTAGAACTTTGTTTTCCAACATCAGCAGGCAGGCAGGAAAAGTATGCTAAATTTCCCTCTCATTTCTGAGTCTCTTTTATGTGATTTACAGCCGCTTGATCCAAATGGCAGCTCATGGGCCAGACTTGGACTGTATCATGCTTCCATTCATCCTCCCACCTTTTCCTCGTAGAAGATGGACGGTGACTCTTTGGGGCTTGAAAGCCAAATGACTCCCTTTGTACATAGGCAGCTACTTGGAGCCAAGACCTGCCACCACACTAACACTGTATAGGAAGTGATGGGAATTAAACAGTGGCATGCCTCTCACTGTCCACATCTTGGGTGTTGCAGTTGCAGCTCTCCCACTGACACAGCTCACAACTGGGGTGTAGAAGTATTGTAGTTGTGATCTGGACATATAGCTACAGAAATTAGGTCATGCAGATTTAAGTTAAGATTCTGTAAAGTGTGGCTTGCAGTTATGTAATCTGAAAGTGATAGTGATGTAGATAAGGAGAGGAAGGTCTTTACCTGACTAAAGGATAACCATCTGGCTTTTCACTGGAGACAGTTCCTCCAAGACTTTTGAACAGCATTCTACTTTGTCTTTGGATGGGTACCAGTTGGGGGATGTGTTGTCTCAACTGAAGAATCACTTTTGATGTCTTTTGATTGGTTTCCACCTCATTCTTATATAATTTATTTTAACCTTTACTCTAAGTCCATGAATAACCCCACTGAGGAAAAAGAACCTATTGCGTGTGTGTCAAGGTACCTTAATTGTTGAGCTAATTATCCTCCGTGCTCAGAGCTACTAACAGTCATTGAGACATTTGAGGGCAGTATGCCAGGGTGCTGGGCAATAGGTTTTGCCTCTACCTTTAGTCTCCCTTCTTCTCTCCCTCCCTGAGTTGCAGCCTGATTGTATTGTTCTTCTTGCTTGTCTTCCTCTTTTTTCATGCTGACCCTTATGCTTAGACTTTCTCTCCTAATGCATCAGAAACCTGTTCTTGCTTTATATATACTTGCGAACAGTACCTCTTTTTCTTGACTGAATTCCTCCTTAAAACACACATTGTCTGCAACCCACTGTCACTATGTGAATTAAATATAATTATAATGTTATATATATTAAACAAAAATTTAGTTCACTGCGTGTACTGTAGTGAATATCTAATTCACATTCTCTCATTTTATTGTGTATTTTAAGTTTGCTCGGACAGAGGTCACCTGTTTTAATGGCTTGCCAAGTGTCACATAAGTTGATTGTGCTTAGTAAATAATACGATCCTGTTAAATTTTCGCTTTCGCCTTTAATTGGAAAGGGATCAATACAGTAATATTAAACTCCAAGAGAGGCTCCAAGTGAAAGAGTTAGATGTTCTTATCATTTTGTACCTCTTTTCTCAACTCTAATCTGTTATTCTGTCTGGCATAACTGAGGACGTCTTTTCAAGGGAGATCTGTAACTGAAATGAAGAGCTATTACAGATCAGGACAGAAGTGGCTTGGCAAAGCTGGGTGCGATTAGCATATTGCAGGCTTTTTTGTTCAGCCAATACTGCAGATTCTTCATTTTGCATAACCCACAAATCAATTTAGAGATAAATAAATTATTAAATAAAATCTTTAAGTCTTGGTGATTACGGCATTGTTCTTAGAATAATTTTGATGAGATTTACTGGGGATTCTGCACTGTTTTCAACCTGGTTCTCAGAATTTGGGTTATATTAGCACTGCTATATTTCTCACTGACAGTACTTCTCCTCTTCAAATAAGTCATCTTAAACAAGCAAATTTAAGCCTGTAGACAGAACATCCATTCTTCCCAGTTACCTTCTTTGAACTGCTTGAAATTAGTCCATGTGTTCCTGGAGTATCTGCAACAGGGTATTTGAATGATAGTGTGAAAGACAGGAGAACTGTCCTTAATGGTGCTTTCTAGACTGTGACAGATATTTTGAGAGTGGGGAAAAAAGTTACGTTATACTGATTTTATATAGGTTTTCTCTTGTGTTGCAGGATCCCCTGAGTAATTATCTTGATAAATAGGGCACTTTTTTTTTTTCTATTTGCCAACTGGAGAGGTCCAAAGACTATGCGATTAGTGTTTAAAGCTATTATGTAAATCTTCTTTGCCCCAGTTTAAGTTAATGCTCTACATATGGCATGCCTGGTAGGGTGAAAAATAATGTTTGCTCCTTACCCAAGCGATGCATAGCAGTGCTAGTGCTGCTTTTGGTGTGTTTCTAGAATAGGAGTGCTGGTCAAGGGGTTTATAAGTACTGAAGCAATAATTTTAGTTTTTCATGTACAGGATACAGATGACTCACTCCTTCTGTGTTTTAGCACTGACATGAGACTGTTCTGTAAATAGCACATGTTCAGAAATAGGACACCTCCCACCCCCATTAGCTATAAAATCAAGGTAATGTAACATTTGATTTTAAAACAAAAAGCAGGAACAAATTTCAGCACCAGTATAAATCTGGAATTGCATTCTGAGGTAAGGGACCAAATTGCTTCCCACCCAACAATAGGCCTAGTTACTAGTCGTCATCTAGGAGATAAAGGGAAAATAAAGAAATAAGGATGGCTAAGACCCAATGCCAAGATGACTGATAGTAGATGGACAGAGGGTTTTCTTTTTTCTTTCTCTCTGAACAGCATTTCAAGATCTTGCAATAAAGCCTGAGAGTTTCTGAAAGGGAAAGTAAGATTGGTAAAAGTAGTCTACAGGGCAATGTCCTGATAGCTGGAGAGTTTGAAAGAAAGCTGTGTTAAAGCTGTATGCAATTTTTTATAGAACAGTAATGTTATGACTAAGAATTCCTTGATTACAAAGCGAAGAAAGGAGGAGAGAGTCACACCTCAATCTCTCTTATGGAAATTGTGGATTCCTACTATATTTGCCTGTGATTTACAATCTGAATGTGGAGCAGGAATAAGAGCCAACCCAAAAAAAGAAAGAAACCAAGAAGGGAAGAATGAAAGGCAAATACCTAAGTCCTGCACCTGAGATGGACTTAACCCATGCTGTAAATATAGGCTGGGGACAGACTGGGTAGAAAGAAGCTTTGCAGCAGAAGACCTGGGAGCCCTGCTTGACAACAAATTCATCATCATCAACAGTTTGCTTTTTAAGCAAAGAAAGCCAACTACATACTGGGTTACATTAGCAAGAGTGTAGCCTGCAGGGTGAGGTAGATGATTATTTCTGTCTATTCAGTGTTTGTGAAACCACATGTACAGTATTGTGCCTGGTTTTTAGCTCCCCAGCACAAGAAGGCCATACTTGCATGTGTCTAGTGGACAGCTGCCAAACTGGTTGGCAGGAGAAATAACCTTCATTTAGATATAGAGAATCACAGAATCTTAGGGGTTGGAAGGGACCTCAAAAGATCTAGTCCAACCCCCCTGCCAGGCAGGGTCACCTCGAGTACATCACACAGGAACTTGTCCAGGTGGGTTTTGAATGTCTCCAGCGAAGGAGACTCCAAAACCTCTCTGGGCAGCCTGTTCCAGTGCTCTGTCACCCTCACAGTAAAGAAGCTTTTCCTCACGTTTACATGGAACCTCCTATGCTCCAGTTTGCACCCATTGCCCCATGTCCTGTCACTGTCCGTCACAGAAAAAAGCCTGGCTCCATTATCCTGACACTCCCCCTTAACATATTTGTAAACTTTGATGAGGTTGCCCCTCAGTCTCTTCTTCTCCAAGCTAAAGAGGCCCAGGTCCCTCAGCCTTTCCTCATAAGGGAGATGTTCCATTCCCTTAATAATCTTTGTGGCTCTGTGCTGGACTCTTTCAAGCAGTTCCGTGTCCTTCTTGAACTGTGGGGCCCAGAACTGGACACAATATTCCAGATGTGGCCTCACCAAGACAGAATAGAGGGGGAGGAGAACCTCTCTTGACCTACTAACCACACCCTTTCTAATGCACCCAGATGCCATTGGCCTTCTTGGCCACAAGGGCACATTGCTGGCTCATGGTCATCCTTCTATCCACCAGGACCCCCAGGTCCCTTTCCCCTACGCTGCTTTCTAACAGGTCAGCCCCCAACCTATACTGGTACATGGGGTTGTTCTTTCCCAGATGCAAGACTCTACTCTTACCTTGTTGTTTTTAATTAAGTTTCTCCCTGCCCAACTCTCCAGCCTGTCCAGGTCTCGCTGAATGGCAGCACAGCCTTCTGGTGTGTCAGCCACTCCTCCCAGTTTAGTGTCATCAGCGAACTTGCTGAGGGTACACTCTGTTCCCTCATCCAGGTCGTTGATGAAAATAGTGAATAGTACTGGTCCAAGTACCGACCCCTGAGGGACTCCATTAGTCACAGACCTCCAACTAGACTCTGTCCCATTGACCACGACTCTCTGACTTCTTCCTTTCAACTAGTTCACAATCCACTTACTACCCGATCATCCAGACCACAGAATTCCAGTACTTAAGCAGGTTAGTATGGATAACAAGATACCATATACCAACTGCCTGTGTTGATTGTCCACACACATACCCTACTTCAGAACAGAGAATCTGAGTGGTAGCTTATTCCTTTGTCAGCTGAGCAGTGCAGTAGCTCATGCCTACTGCATTTTAGCATAGGGTACAAACATGTACACTCGTTGTTTCTGAGCAGCTGGTGCAAGTTAACTGCCTGCCTCATGGTAGCCTGTGCATGTCATAATTGAGAATTAACCCATTTAGTTGTACCTTGCAGAAATACAACTTCTTTCTGAATCATTCAAGTTCACATGTTAGTATTCTCCTCTTACATTCACTGCCATGAAAGAATTAACAAAATGTGTTAAAAGCCGGTGATGTGAAGACACGGTTTTACTTATGAAAATATACCATAGATTTAAAAGCTCCACAGCTACTGCACAGACCTCCTCTGTTAGTTCTTTATACATATTTTTGCTAGATCTCCATAGCCCACTTTTCAGATTGAAGGGTGTGCCAGTTTCACAAGTTCTTAAACTTCCTTCTGTTTTTTTGGGATTAGTTCAGTGATTCCCACTGGTGAACAAGATAGTTCCTATTTCTAGAATATCCTTCAACACACATTCAGCACTCAAGTTTGTCACTTGAGTAGGTCTCTTTTTAAAGAAAGTCAAAGCACATAGTAAACAGCTCTTTAACTCTAAACTTAATGAGAGGATGAGAAAGGAAAAATGAAAACACCATACAGAAATTATTAGATGGTGATTAAAGGTAATCTGCATATGGCCTGAAAGCTAAATTAATGCTCTGCTGTTGTTTTCAGTAAAGACTATCATGTAGGGTGTGTAGGAAAGGCAGGATAGCTCTTGGGAAGCAGTATATATAGAAAGGGAAATTACTATTTCTGAGGTGGAAGCAAATCAGAAAGAACTTAATGTGTTGAAGCTGAACAGACCTGATAGTTCCTACCTCAGAATACTGAAGTAACTAGCAGCACATGGATTTGTAAATCCATTGGTTAGGAACTTTTTAGAATTTATCAAATAGGAAGTTGTTTTCTATGGCTGGAAAGGGTATCTGTAGAGTCTCTATTTAGAAGCAGGGCAGAGACATCTGTCTGACTTCAAATTTGTTTGACCTCAGTGCATTAGTTTAGAGCATACTTTGAGGGAGGGGATACTTACAGGCATGGAGGTGAACACCAAATGAGATTAAACAGAGCACTGCAACAATAGGCTGCCCCGGGAGGTTGTGGAGTACCTATCCGTGGAGACATTCAAAATCCACCTGGATGTGTTCCTGTGTAATTTGCCCTAGGAGATCCCGCTGTAGCGGAGGGGGGGGGGGGGGGGTGGTGGTGGTGGTGTGTGGAGTGGGGGGGTGGTGGTGATCTCCAGAGGTCTCTTCCAACCCCTACCATTTTGTGATTCCGTCATTCTGTAAATGCGTTATGAATTTACGAGAGGTTGTACTACATTAACCCGCTATCTAATGTTACAAGTAACTATTTGCAAATCGGCAAAATCATATACTTCCATAGTGCAACACTTCCTGCAGTGCTATACGTTCAGAACTCTAAATAACCTGTTTAAAAAAGGTGAATTTAATTTGGAAAATAACCAGAGGGGGGGTACTGTTTTGGCTTGTCTGGTGATTCAAAGAGAGGCAGAGGAGTGGTGTGCTGCTCTCTGTGAATGTATTGAGGAGAGAATAGGCACAGCACTGGGAAGAGCTACGTACGTTAAAGAAAGTACTGTGCCATCCTTCAGGTCTTAAATATGTTGTCCGAAATACTTTCTTGGACTGTAAGACATTAAAATATTTGATCCTTACCATCAAAATAACAAGTTATTTTCTAAAGGATTCAAGATCATATTTTTCCGGTCTTTTACAAAGACTGCTGCCTTAGAGAGCTCCCGGGTGAGGTTATATGTTTTCCTAGAATGGATGAGTATTGCTGCTTTTGGAGAACAGGTTTTTTACCTTTTTCCCATTTGACCTGGTAATGGGAAAAAGTACAGTTACAAAATGAAAATGTTACTTGGCTAAGGATGTAAAAAGTAGATGTTCAGGACAATTATCTGGATAGTCGGGTTATTTACTTTGATGTGATTAAGCTCTTTTTTGTAAGGAAAATGTTATGTTCTGAGAAGGTATGAGGGAATCTGTTTTAAGCCCTGGACTGTAAACAGAACTGAAAGAGTTCATTAATCTCTTCTTCCTGACATTCTGATTTGGCATTCATTCAGGACAGCGAGGAAGCTCAGATCTCCACTTTCATAATGACACCCCTCAACTAGTTGCTTTTCAGGCTGCTGTCTGATACCTCTGTAGAGATCTTTGGGTTTTAGATCACTAAAGAGTTGTCATAGTTGTGACTAAATTTCTCCCTCTTTTTCAATGGTTCAGTTTTCAATCTCTTCTAGTGTCAAAACACTATTTGTTCGGCTAACCACAGCGCTCAATAGCGCACTGAGCATGGAATTTAAATGTAAAACAGGTTGTTTCATAAACAGCTGAACTAATGAGGACTGATTTTCTATTGAAATGTATCCTGTTATCCTAATTTACCTCTCTACGAAGCATTCTCACATCCCTCTCATATCACCTACTTACTTGGCTGGAGAATTAACAACAGACAGGGTGGTTACTGCAAACCCATTCACATGCTAAAGTGTTGAGTAAAGATTGAGGTGTAATTACCCTCCTTCACTAGGAACACTCACTTTGTTCCTCTTCCTATGCTTCCTTAGTTGCTGATTTCCACAAAACTAGCAAGAATTTAATCTATTGAAACTGCTGATGCTCTGTCAAATTCAGATGAAATTAGTCAGAAGTTTTGAATGGGAAATACCTAGAGAGACAAACATTCCTTTTCACAAGAAAAGAAGCTGAAGACCTTCAGAGGAAACAAATCTGCAGTCACTTCAGGTCTCAATCATACCTTACAGAAAGGGTGGAAGCCTCTATCTTTTTTCCATCGCAAATAATTTAAAAAAATACAGCTCTGAAAAGTCTCGTGAGGAAAAAAAGGTGATGCAGAAAGCTGTGTGCTGTAGGAGAGACAAGCTCTAATTATGTCTCTCTGTCTCAATCCACATAAAAGTGGAGCAGTTCTTTTGTCTGTGCTAGATATTTGCAGGCAAAAAACTCTCCTTTGGAGACATTCAGGTATCCAGCTTCTTCAAATCTTATTTCAGATGATAGGAGTAGAGGACTGACAGACTTGTAGGTATTCCTAGACAATTGGGAAAAAACAAATGAGACATACTCTGGAGACTTATAAAGGACTTACTTTTTTTCCTCAGGATGAATTAAAAAGTCAGGACCTGAATCTCTTTTCATTTACATTGTTACTGTATAACACTGATTTGACTGATTCCACTGGATCTACTCTGCATTTGGTGGAAACTAAGATAAAACTCAGGTAGTTTCTTAGCATTCTGGTTGACAGAATCTCAACCAACTGATGCATCTTTCTCTAAGCTAATTAAATAATAAAATTGAATGAAAGTGGACACATTTTGAGATAATTGGGCTCAGGAGGCTTGTTTTCGTTTTTCCCCCAAAAGTGGACAAGCTGCTGGTGTTCTCTTAAAAGTGCTTATGATACATGGAATACCTAATGTCTTTTGGAATTACATTTCCTGCTTCTAAAAATACACAGCATATAGTGTGTGTATTTTAAAATATCAAGCCATTTATTGACATAAGGGTGAATACAGAAGACTTAAACAGGTTGTGTATGTTTTATTTAACATGAATGCAAGCTGTGTGTATGCAGAGTAAAAAGCGTGTATATTTGTCTGTATCATTTGTGTATAACTCTGTGATTCAGTAGATGGCATGGATGGTGCTGTAGGTGCTAAATCACAAACAACATTTTAATTTGCATTATGCTCCCAAATAATGGGATGCTATTTTGAAGGTACCTATTTCTGAAATTCTGGATTATTTAGAAATGAGAAGATTTAAGATAAATTTAGTTACTTGATTTCTGTAGGTTACACAGATTGGAAATCATTCCTGTATCAGTAGAAGCAGTTATAATAGCACCTAAATCCATCTTTTCCTGCATGTTTTGAACTTACCAAAATTACCAAGAGATTTGTACCGATTTATTTTTTTTTCAAGTGCTGGTTGCGGCCAGAATCAGCAAAACAGGAAAGGAGAGAATGTGAATAAATGTAGGCATCATCTTTTGAACTGGGTGGGAGCTGGATGTGAAATAGTTGAACAAGCAGGACAGTTCCTGGTAGTCTTCCTATACTTGCCTAGAGAATTCATGTAACTAATGTTGCTGGTAAAGACAGTCTTTTTGGCTGTACAGAAAACAGGTGTGGTTTAGTACACTGTAGGACATGATTCTTGTTCTTGTAAATTCTCATCCTATTTCTGCTATAGATTCCCTGATGATTCTAAATTATCTCTGCCTCAGGTTTCCCTTTTGTATGGGGGATGACACTACTTTGAATATGTAATGACAGTAGTCAGGGAAGCATAAATGAGATGGGCTTCGGGGTAAGCAGAGTAATTGAAGCTTTATTTTTGAGGCGACATGTATGTTGCAAGGGGAAGGAATCCATGTTCTGTAGTCTTAGATAAGCGTAGAACAGCTGTTATAGAACATTAATCAGAAATTCACTTGCTTTTAAGAAGCTGGCAAGACAATTCAGTCATGAATGTGGATAGCTCTAAAAATAAGCATTGGTTAAAACCTAGACAGGACTTTTCTTCTGTTGACTTTGCTGATACAGGGAGAAAAGACGTAGACTTCGGCTCAGGCCAAAGAAAGGCTTTATTTTTTAATGAAGGTGTTAAATTAAACAATTTTGAAGTATAAATGTAAAGAGTGTGTATAAGCACATTGTATTGTGGATCTTATGTTCTTTTTCACTCTTTCCCTTTTCTTTGATTTAACGGACAGCTCTGTATGAACGATTCTGGGAAGAAGGACTATTAAATGATGAAGGTGTTTTCTCCATAGGAATGCTTAAAAGAGTAATTGAACTATATATTAGCTTCATATTTCTAATGGAAAACTTCAACTTGAAAATTAAGATTGGAAATCAAATACTGCTTTTGGAATAAAACTGAGAGCAAAATGCTGTTTTTGGAACAATAATTTTTAGAGTGCTCATTATTGTTTTATTTTCCTTAAAGTCACTAGCAGAAGTGTCATCCTTTTCAGTGAGAGTAAAGCTAGGCTGGTACTGGGCATTTCTCAAGAGCTCACTTTTATATGTTGTCTTAAGAAATATTAGGGTGGAAATGGAAGGTGTTCACATACGGACAAAACAAACAGACCCGCTTCTCATATGTTTTGGGGAACTGGCCAAATACAGTTAAGGTTACTTGGATAACCTGTACTCTGCCAGGGCAGTGCTGCCAGTTTCTCACGTCCCACTTAGCTGATCCTTTGGACCTTGTTTTGGATAACAGTTCTGCAATGCATGGATTCACAAAGCATCAAATGAATTTATGTAAGATTGCAAACACCTAACATTGGAAAAGTGAATGTAGTTTTTGTGCGCTGGATGCAAGAATTTGTACAAAGCGTGTATTAGCACATTTTGTTTCCAGTGTTCTCTGCTACCTGCTTCACAGTGCTATTTAATCTGTGTGGCCTGAGAAGTGTGTGCAAACTACAGAGGTACAGTGCAAAACCTTTCCTAGTATGGTCTTGTTAAAAACATAGGGTCGATGGTCCAAAAATTAAAAAAATAAATGGCCTAATTGAACTAATTCAATAAACAGTTTCAGAAGCAGGCAAGACCCACCCTGTAAAGACAGAATCATAGCATAGAATGGTTAAGGTTGGAAGGGTCTTGAAGATCATCAGGTTCCAGCCTCCCTGCTATAAGCAGGGGGACACCTCACACTAGACCAGGCTGCACAAAGCCTCATCCAACCTGGCCTTAGTTCTTAATTTCAAATGACATGAGAATGAATGGAAGGTATATTCTTTCAAATGTGGTAGATGTTGCCCAACAGATTCAGAAGTTATTGCAGACGACAAAGAGTAATTTGTTTCTTTAGGAAAACTAATTAAAAACACAGGTGAAGTTTAGTTTGAACAAGGTAGCAGTGTGTATTTCGCTCATGGCATTTTTTTTCTAAGAAGGATGATAACATTGTACATTGTAACACTTTCCTAAGAGTGTTATTCTAGTTCTGTTTTCTGTTCTGGAAGTATTTTTTGTCTTCTTGATTGTTGAACTTTACTCCATTACAATTTTTTTTTTTTTCCTTTTCATTTTTTTTCCTTTTCATTTTTTTTTCCCTGAGAAATCCTATAAATTCTTTACCATTTTTATAAATAGCTAAAATTTGCTTCATTTGTACTTTTCATCTTTTATTGTCTTTGTGGACTGGAATGTGTATAGAGTTTGTAAACCCTTTGGATTACACAGAGACCTAATTGTTTATGTAACCAGACTTTTTAATCATGACACTTACTTGGAATGCATATTTAAAAATACACACCATATATAGTCTGATGCCAGAAGCAAGCTCTTGCTTACATTGTCATGTGAGTAATACCAAAGTTATATATGTGTAATTGCATATACAAAGTGTTTTTTCTCCTTGTTAATATTGACAGTGCTCTTAAACTGGTTAAAATTTGTATGTACTGATAGACTAGAAGCTTAATGAGGAAACGTGAAATTACTTTGCCTCAGAAATTGTGAACAAAGAGCTGTTCTCTCAGTAGACTATGTATATCAATTTTCTTGCAAAACAGTATGATTTTTTAGGTTTTTGGTGTTTTTTCAAAATGTTTAGTACTTCTGCTGTTAAATACCAGATTGTAAGTAGGCGTTGATCGTTCTACTTTTATTAGATGTAAATAATATTATTGGATTTCCTCGCAAATTAAGACTTCATTGGCACATAAACATAATTCAGTAATGATCAGATAAATGCACATAGCCTACTTGATTCCTTTTTAAAAAAAAAAAAAAAAAAAAAGGTAAAAACTGGATTTGCATCCTCCCAGCACCTATGCTAGAAATTGTACTATTGATTTTAGAGGACGTTAGCCTTTTTTATATGTAACTCCATTGTTTGAAATACATGGAAAGAAAGACTGGTAAGTAAGCATGCATCCCTTTCATTCTCAGCTTAAACCTTAGTATTTGTGTCACAAGTGCAGAGGACTGGACATACATTTGGAGGGAAGAAAGTAACTACACAGACATTCTTCTAAGCCTTTTAATATAGCATCTTTCAAGTACAGCAGCATCTCAAAGGAATCCAGCTGCTTTTTATGCATGCATTAGCTTTGCTGAACCTTACTTTATCAGGGCTTTTAGACTTAACAATATTCAATCTACTGTGGTAGCTTCTAACTCCAGTTCTAGAACTGACAACCTTGTTAACAGTGAGGAAAACTTGGTCTAGTTTTCTTCACTGAAGTTTGCAATCTGTCCAAAAAAATTGCAAATTTCAGAGTCTATTACAACATGGTTGTAAAAACCATGTAAAATGTCAGGTGTGCTTTTGAGGTAAATGACAACATGATTTGAATTTAGCAATATCTTCTCCCCCTGACTGTTTCCCTCCCCCCATTTTATTTTTTTTCCTCTTTAACTTGACTTAACTACAGCTGTGGAATTGCCTCTGCGGTAAAAAAGCATTTTCTCAAGGACTGGCCTCAATCTGTTGTTGCATTGTTGGAAAGTATAACTGTGTAGAGCCAGATCTAGTGTATTTTCAGGCTTGTTTTGATGATCCATTGGGAGTTCTGCTCTCATCTCCTTTCAGAGATGATGAAAAGTGATGCATTGACAATGGGTAATACCAAGCCTTTTATCTTAGGTAGGAGACGGAGAAGACACATGCACAGTTTTATTTGCAGGTGCAAGGGCAACACTTTGAACTGTGTTGACTGCGTTTGTGAGGTAGTTGCTTTTTCCACTGAAAGTTGGAACAGTAGTTGGTAGGAATTGTCATAGGAGACATATTGCATCAACTTGAAAATGCAAGATTAGGAACTTTGTACGGAAAAATGCATAATTTATTAAAATGGTACGGTATATCTCCAGGGCAAAGACTCCAAATACAAAGTTTACAAATATGTTAAGGGGGAGTGTCAGGATGATGGAGCCAGCCTTTTTTCTGTGACGGCCAGTGACAGGACATGGGGCAATGGGTGCAAACTGGAGCATAGGAGGTTCCATGAAAATATCAGAAAAAACTTCTTTACTGTGAGAGTGACAGAGCACTGGAACAGGCTGCCCAGAGAGGTTATCTCCTTCGCTGGAGACATTCAAAACCTGCCTGGACAAGTTCCTGTGTGATGTACTCTAGGTGACCCTGCCTGGCAGGGGGGTTGGACTAGATGATCTTTCGAGGTCCTTTCCAACCCCTAGGATTCTGTGATTCTGTGAAATATATCTGCTATTACACTGCTCATGGTCTCCTCACGGAATGCAGAAACAGGGTTTTCCTGTACTCAAAGGGGTTTATGTTTCAAATGTCATTCTGTTGCCTTGACTAAGAAGGACAGACAGCTCCATCCATGCCTGAAGTACTTTGTTTAATATATACTGTCTCCAAGACACACTTTGAAAGGGTGCAACCTTAAATACATTGCTGTCAAGGAGAGTTACAGCTACAGCATTTATTACTGCTACTTGCAAGAATGAAGCGATAAAGCACAGGAAATATGCAATAAAGATGCAAAGAAATTCTGCTGGCCTGCAATAGTGTAGCTGCAGTCACTGATTTTTTTGTTAATGGAAGATCCCACGCAGAATGTATAGGTATCACAGTCAAAATGCTCATGTGAGGTAGTTACACTGTTTGAAAGCTTTGTTAAAAAGAAAAGAAAAAATAATCTTCTTAACAGCTGTTGAAAGTATGGCCTTCCAGCAGTTACTGAACTGAGCTGGAAATGAGCCAACAAGTTGAGCTAAAAAGATTTGTATGCAGCTACCAGCCTTTTTTTAATCACAGTGATGTAACTTCAGTAGCCACAGAAGTGGTATCTATGTTTTGGGATCTCCACAATGGTTATACTGTCTGCTGTCCCACACAAAGCAGCAGACAATTTCCCCCAGGAGCTGCCAACAGCAGAATACACCATCTTCTTCTCAGCACAGAGAGCTTGTGCAGAGACGGAGAAGAGGGATGGCAGGTGTCTTCTGCTCAATGCAGAAGGCTGCCTACTGATCCCGCTGCAGTTGGCATAATGGGAGAAATGGTACTGCAAGTTAAAACAACTGCCTGTATTACCCATTTATCTTCCCACCACTTAAAAAAGAATTTGGAATAGATTAAAAATTACTGTCTGGAATTTTGTGATACTAGCTGGGGCTGTTTTAATGTCCGTGACAAAGAAGGTGCATCCAGCTTTCTAAAAATACGGCTCTTGCACGTAAACCCCAAAATGTGTAACTGCAATAGATAGTATTAGATGTGAATTCCCTAAATTTGAAAAATTTAATGTTAAGACTCTTGCCACCATTGCAACACAATTTTAAGTCTGTCTTTTGAGATAGTTGCCATACAACCATTTTGCATCAGCATCTTACAAATGCTGAACCTAGCCATGAGCATTGTGAGACAGTAAGTAATTTCTTCCCTTGCTTAGGTTAGGCAGATCTGAAGGTTGAGCAAGAAATGCAGGAGCTCCATGTGGAGGGATTGCATACAGACACAGTATACTTTTAGTCTCATCAAACCTTACCAACACTGAACACTGGAAGATGTTTTTGTATAATTTCTGTAACATTAAAGGTGTCTGTTATGTGCCACTGGTGCCAAAGATTGCACCACTGATTTGAGGCATCGTTATTTGACTCACTGTGTAAGAGTAACAAATATGCTGGTCTGTTCCTCCACTGTGCAGTGCAACTATGCCTCTCGCAATAAAGGCAGCTAGAATGGGATCATTATTACTCTGGCCTGTCAGTGCCTCTCCATTCCCAGAGCTGAGCTGCTTTTGATAATGATCTCTTATTTGCTGGGAGATCATAGAAGACTGACTGTTTGAAAAGTCACTTTGTCAGTGCTCTAGCTAGCTGCAGTGCTTATGTGGCATGCCTAAGGTGTCCTTGCCCCTCAGTCTCTGTACCTAAGTGGGAGTGCTGACAAATGGCTAGAGCATCTATCATGCTCTTCTCAGTATCCTACTCCTCTTTAGTTTCTTTTCTGTTTTCCGTTATTGCTGTCACACCTTTGTTTCCTTCCTTTGCACCACAGGAGACTAAAAATCTTTCATTATGCCAAAAAGAAAAAAAAAAAATGGGGAAAAAACGGTTGTGTGTAAGATTGTTCTCAAGCAAATGACCTAAAGTGACATTTTTAAAAGTTACAACTTTTTCAGTAGTTTTCTAACCTTCGAATTACCTAACTGCTTGCTAGAGTACTTCATTTTCCTTTGAGGTTTCATTCTGATTTCTCAGTGTTGCTTTGAAAGGAAACTTGAACTCTTTTGTCATGTTTTAATACCTATATGCATGGTGCTCTCCTATAAATTACATTTTGATGCAAAAGAAAGCAGGCAGAGGTCAAAGAAGATACACAATGTACAGACTCAGAGTGATGAAATATAGGGCTTAAGTTCAACATTTCATGACCATAGTTCAGGTTTAGTGGCACAGCATGTTACAGGTTCCAGACATCTGCTGTCGTCAAAGATGCAGGTGTTTTGCTTTGCACAGAGTTCTAGTTTTCTTACACTTCTTTTTATCCTGTCAGGCACATGAATGTAACTAAGCCTGATCTAGAGCTACAAACTTTATCAGTTAACTTTCACAATGCAGTGTTTTGCTAGAGATTCCTGGGTACTGTGCTATGTAACAATGCAAATGTTAGAGTTTGAACTTGATGTTTGAGATACATGCAGAAGAAGTCATAATCAAATTAGTTTTTAAACAGTTGTGTATGGGGCACATTTACCTCAGGAAGCCTCATGTTCATGCAACTTCAGATTTGGATTAAAGTTCCTGTGCTGTGTCCTTAAGAATAAACATCAGAAATGTCTTTGGCTTCACCATGTCAGACTGTTGTGCCAAGTTGTGTGGTGAGCAGCCTGTCTCATACATGTCTTCCTGTGAAAATGGAGGGCCCATGTCAGCTTACTAAAGTTAGCAGAATGGCTTCTATACCAGGTAGCAAGTGGACAGCGTCTCTTCTGGCAGTGTTCTTCTGGCCACTGAAAGGAGACCTACCCTATGTGCAGAGTAATGTCAATTTTTTTTTTGTTTTCTTTACTAAATACTGCAGATTAAAGAACCCACAAACTGGTGATGTCTGGCACAAGTGGGAAAAGGCAAGCTGCTACTCCACAAGAATGCCAAGCATTACAAGAACTTTGGGTAACTGTAAAAAGGTACTTAACATTATGAATCTAGTATTTAAGACGATGAGATAAACATGTCCAGAAGAGGCATAAAAAATGCCAAGACAATCTCATTTCTAGGCTGACCTAAACTAGCTAATTTAGAAACAGAAATCTGTCTTCGACCCTTAAAAGAACTAGTTCTCTCCGTCTCTCATCCGGTATGTGCTTCCTTCTTGCCCGTCCAAAGTCTGCTGCTAGTGAGCCTGAAAGAGGCCTGATTTTCATGGAATATTGAATTCCACTTTATGGAAGTGGGGCCTCCCACTAGGACGTCTCAAGTTAGATGCTCACAAGAAGTGATTCAAAAAAGCCTTGTCACCTTAGGAACTGTATATCTCTCCACTATGGAATGCAGTAGCAGAGAATATTGAGGGTTGGACAGAGGTATGCTAGCTGAGGTATAATGCATGAAGAAACACATGCAGTTCCTGCTTACAGAGGATTTATGCAATACCATTAATCACTGCACAGCCATTTTCATTGATGTTAAATATCTAGCCATCATTGGAGATTGAGACAAAACAAACAAACAGGCTTAAAAACCCTAAGTAGTATGAATAGGTAGAGGTTTTTAAAAATGAATAGTATTTGAAATGACTCAGTAAGTACTACCAGGAGAACTCTGGGATAATCACAGCATAAAAAGCAAACAGAAATTACTTGCATTCATAGGCACTGTTGCTGTGTAATTATCAAAAGGCTGAGTCAAAACTGAGCAAGCCTGTCAAAAATTCAGCATGTGTCAGGAAATATTTCCTAGCTAATAAATAACATGGCAAAAATCTCCCCTGAAGAAATTACCATCTCCTTTGCATGTCTGAATGATATGTAATGGGAATAAATGAATACATAGTCAGCAGTTGTGTGAGGAAAGAAGCCACATTACTCCTTTTATTTTTGGCTGTGCCTGAGGTCAGAAGTTCCTTTGTTCTTTCTTTACCTCCCATTAGAGCAAACAGTCTGCTTCTTTTATCTTAAGGCTCTTTTTTCTTGTCCAACTTTTTTACTTTTTGTTTTGGTTTGGTATTTTTGTTTAAATAAAAATGTCTGTTTGTGTTGCAAACTGGGACTGTGTTGGCTCATTATTATTTTCAACAGTTGCATGTTAATGAAATGGTGCCTTATCTTACATTGTAACACTTCTCAAAGGAAAAAAAACCCTCTTTAAAGAGGCAGAGTAGTGGAGCTATGATCTGTTGAGCTAAAACTTCAAACAGTAATACTTAATGTGCATGCTGTTAAAGTACTAACCATGCATCCTGTATTCACAGTGTACAAGGCTACTTATATAATAACATGCTTTATTTATCAGTGCTTCCACAATTTTTGCATCTACTGCTTTTCAGCTACGGAAAATTGACTCCCTTTGTTTTGCCTTTCAGCTTGCAAGTTCTTTGAGGCCAGCATTATTGTTTACTTAAAAGTTGTTACCGTTCCATCAAATGCAATGGAGAATTCATCCATTCTCTGTAGGTGCTTACAGCAGGAAGATCTTCAATAGTAACATCGAGTGCATATTTGATGTTATATTTGTAAGCATGGTTCCTTCTCTGGAGGGTATGAACTGGAAGGGTGAGCAGAAATGTTTCTCAGATTGCTGTTAACCAGGGACTGAACTGTAACAAATCTGCAGGTGCTGCATGGTTGTCACTCTGTTGTTCACCATGATTGTATGGAATTTCACAGCAACAGCAGGGGTGGGACTTGGATCTACATGCATCACAAATCTCATCCTGTTGCCACTGGAGGGAAGACTCTGCTCATTTTTAGTATTCATGTATGGGGCTCTACTAGAAGAGACTACCATGTATGAGAAAAGGCAATTAATTACTCCATTAGTACTAGTAATGAAAGTAGAGCTGATGGCTTTTATTGACTGTAGGACATTAGGTTGCTTTATCCTTTCCCAGTGGTTCATTTTGTAGAAGACGGCAAGAAAAGACTTGCATGGCAAGAGTGTTTGTACTTGAGTAACATGTACCTCTTTACCTCTTCCTCACTCTTTGTGAGCAGATTTCCCTAATTATTAAAAACCCAGCGTGTAGGATGCATAGGGATAATTATTTGATCATGTGGCATATGTTTTCATATGACACTATGTAGTAAGCATGTATTTGGGAATGAGAGCCTATCAGTCAGCATCCCCAAGCACGTGACTTGTGCAGCAAAGGACGGTACTAAGCTTAGTGCTATGAGCTAAACATTCTATAACTTTTTTCAGTGCCCTGGCATGGGACGACAAGCAATTACAATTTTTCAAACCAGTTTAACAAAATTTAATGTGGAAACCCTATAGAAGGGTAAGGTGATTTTGCTTTCACAAAATGTATTTTTCTTTCTCACGCTCATTTTTTCACTGATTTAATCCTCTTACTCATGTATCTGAAGCACCAAGATGTGTGGCCAAATGATGGGCCTAGGATTACTTACAGTGACAGGAAGAGTAAAAGATGCCAGCTATTAAGTCCTCATCATATCTGCTGTTTTTTTCCTGATTGGTGATCACGTGGTGTTTTTTGACTGTACTTTTTGTACTCTTGAGGAGTTCACAGTGATTGCAATCTTAGCCTTTTCATTCTGTACCATATCTGTAAGTCAGTAGGCAACTGACTGATTTCCCCACTGTCCTGCCACCTTGTCTGGGTGGTTTATAGCTCTAATCCTGTTCTTTATCTTCCTGTTATCTTCTCTTAAAGGTTTGATTATGGCCTTTTTATTTTACAAAATGAGACCTCTTGAGAAACTGCATATGGAAGTGCAGCTGATAGCTGGAGGGTGCCCATCAACATGTGACATCTCTTACTCCTTCTTTGACTATTTCTTTTAGTGATTTCAGAACCAGAACGCATACATTTCCATTCATGTCATTCAAACTGTTCTTCATAGTCCTATTACAGATCTCTAGACATTTAATTGATTGCAGGAATACAACAACATCCTTTGCCAAAATACACACGAGTTCCATAATCCCTTTGAATTCTCTAGTCCTGGAGGAGAAGAGATATATCATAAAAGCTGTAGGTATATGCTCTGTTTTGTTGGATCTCAGCCTGAGGAGTTACAGCAGTGTTCCCCTTCTCCCCTGTCCTCCCTCTGGTTAGAAAATACCACTTTAATAATGTGGTGCATCCAATGAACTGACAAGTCCGTGTTGCCATATGACAAGCACTGCACTTGAAGAAATTCCTGTGTAGTGCTTTCTGTGTTTATCTTTCCTAGCCCTTTATTAATTGGAATTATTTTTTTGCCTGAAGAAGAGGATCTTTGTGATCCTTGTAAAAGCATTGTGAACTAAGAAAAAAGTAGAAGATACTGACTTCATTAGCTTACATTGTAATTAAATGGTCCGAGAGACAGAGTGTGTGTATATTACATACATAAGCAGAGAAGATATCATATTATATGGGAAAAAAAGCTTTTTCATGTGAAGAGGTAGGAGGATGTTTGTGTTTTTTTTTTCTGAGAGGCATTGTCAGTGCTAGAAATGTGAGTTGTAATACCTATTCTGCAATAACAGTTAATCTTTTGAGAGTAGCTGGCTCAGTCTTTTACAATGATGTGATTTTCTGGCTTTGGCTTTTTGTTGGGGTCGTGAGTGTTCTGTTTCTTTGGTCGGTTGTGTTAGCTGGTTGATTGTTTTCCTAAAGAAATTTGTGATAAGAAAGTGAAATAAATAGAATTGCTGCTTAGTTTCTTTTTTAGAAAGGGAGGGGGGACAGAGGGAATAATTGAAATTTGTGTTCTATATTATAGATTATTCGTTTCCTGTTAATACATGTGAATGATAGTAGGTTATGGGTTTTTTTCCTGTTTACAGAATCTTGTATATTATGATTAACCTTTGCTTTTCCAGGGCTAAGATCACTGCTAGCAAGTGATGAAACAAACTGTATTGGAGCTCAGGTAGGGGAAAGGTCTTTCTTTTCCTTTCCCAAACTCCTGGCATTTGCCAAACAATACAGAAATGACTGAAAGCTGTGTATATATATATATTAAAAAAAAAAAAACAAACACAACTAAAATTAATATAAAATAGTAGAATATATATTTTAATGCTTCTACAAGCCCTGTCTTCTTTTACTGAGAGAAAGGGTGACTCGTTGGTATGACCTTTCCCTTCTGGGGAGCTATTTGAATTATAATTTAGGTCATAGCATCTTAAAACCTACATATCTGAAGCTAGTTGCTAATTCTAGCTGTATTAATTCTGATTCTGAATTTTAGACATGGTAAGACCTTGTTTTACAAAGTATTGAGTACACATAACTTCTGTGAAAGTCTCTAAATCTAGAACTCATGGTATTTAATACAAAATGAGCATTTTTGTTCATAGAATTGTAGAACAGCCCAAGTTGGAAGGGACCTCAGAAAGTCATCTGATCCAACCTTTCATGGAAAAGGGAGCCTAGATGAGATTATCTAGCACCCTGTCCTGTTACATCTTGTTCAGTCTTCACAAAAGTGGGTTTACTAAAAGGTAGACATCCCACAGCGGCAAAGCAGATTAAAAAAAACCCCAGTATTTAATTTTAGACTTCAGACAGTATCTGCTTCTAAATTACAACCTTTGAAAAAATAGTTCATTTTGCACCTAAACTATAATTACCACATACTGTATCTGCAAAGTGAAAGAATGAGAAAATGAATAGGACCTTTTAAGGTGGATTTTTTTAAGGTGGATATAATTTGAATCTAGGTTTCCATCTTTCTTCTATTTCTTTATTTTGGATTTTGATTTTTCTGCTGCCTTCCTAAAAAGCAATGGGGTATCTCTCAGCCCTTGCTCTCTCTCCATGAAGGACAGGAAGGTGAATGATGCACCCACTGGTTCAGATAACAATTTCATGCTGCCTAAATGTGAGAATTATGGGAGTCTAAGCTAATAATCAGTGTCAAGTGAGTGGGGGAAAAGTATGAACTGAGTTAGCATGTTTCTCTGATTTGCAGTTGCCAGTTACCAATGAAAGCAGTGATTTTTAACAATGTGTGGACATTACAGAGATCTTTTTGACTTGGCAGCAGCTTGTGAGGTTATTCCTATCAGTTTCATCTGTGCCTTTGCTCCTTTTTCCATCACTCCGTTTGGGTAATGAAAGATAGTGCTAACCTTATTCCCTTACTCCAGTGTTTTATTTGCAGAACACCCATTTGGCCTGTAACCTCCCTTTCTGTAACTCTGCAGAGCAAAGTCAGATGCTATCTCAGGAAAAGTGATGTTAACATGAGTGTTTGGGATTGTACATATGAACAACCATGTATGAGACTTCACTGCTTTCTCTTTCTGTAACCACAATCTCACAACACAGCTCTGTTGTTATGTCCTAAAAACATGAGACTTTTAAACAAATAAGGTATCATAGTATCACGGTATCATTCTGGTTGGAAAAGACCTTCAAGATCATCAAGTCCAACCTCTACCCTAGCTCTGCCACTTCTACCACTAAACCTTGTCCCCTGGCACCACATCTGTCTTTTTAGATGTCTCCAGGGATGGTGGCTCAACCTGGATCACCAAGTCACTTTATGTGTGTATTTTCATAAGGCCTAATTTGTGAAACTCAGTTCCATAACTTATAACAGCTCATCTATTTCCATGTCTGTAGAGAAAAAATGTAAAAAGAAATTGTTTTGTATTAGTTCTGAAATTCTTCGTGCACATAAATATGAGATGCCTGCTCGTGTTCCTATTCATGTGCATAACGTGACCAGTGTTAACTTACATCAACCCACATAAAATTGGAAGACAAGAACAAGATCATTATTTTAATACCAATTTTTAAATATTGTATGAATGTGTGTTGTCAGTGAAAAGGATATGAGTAGGCAGGTAAAATCTAGATCTTCATTGGCTTCTTTTGCAAAACGGAGTAGGGATGGACAAGAAAAGGAGGAAAGGTCAGACCTTCATGATCCTTAGGGTAGAGGCTGTCTAGCCTGCAAGCCCTGCCTCTCCCCCAGCACAAGAAGAACACGTTTCTTTTACTTTTTTGAATAACATTATGGAGAGCTGTCCTAGAAGAATTGTCTTTTGTTGGTTTGGTTTTTGTTTTGTTTTGATTTTTTGTTTTGGACTGCAAGTATAGGATAGTGTTGGAGTGTTGGACTTTGACCAGCTCATTAAAGCTGGAATTTATCCCTCAATACATCTGTAAAGCGCTGTGAAAATTGTCTTTTCTTTTGGAAATGATGTTTCATTTATTTCCCAGGGCTGTAATTCAGCCCTAAATGCTTGGGCACAGTCCAGCTCATAGCACTGCAAAATAAACTTTTGAAAAAAGCCTTAGACCTTCTTATGTTTTAAAATGTTTGAGAGGAAAAAAAATGTAGTGACTCATGTGACACTGAGAACTTCCTAAAAAATATTATCCCAAAATGGCCATCTCTTCAAAAAGTTAGTTAGGTACAAGAGAACAAAGGAGTACTAAGACAAGGTGTCTTCTCAGTTGTTAATTTTTCACTCTTTATGGGGTTCAACTGTGCTGCTAAAAGTGGAATGATGAGAGAGACAGCCTGAGCCTGTAGATAACTTGTTGAACTGGGAGAGAGGGGAGAGAGGTTCTGACCATGGCATGAAGGGTCTGTGGTAGTAATGCTTTTAAAGAGGAATAACTTCCAGTAAAGGTGGTGGGCTTGGTCTTAAGAATCCATTTTTCAGCTCACGTAGTAGACTTAGTCTGATTATAGACAAGGCACATCAATCTGCCTTGATAAACTCTTTGTACTGTGAAAGATGAGAGTATTTTCTTTCTGGATAATTTCAGATCACAAGGTCTACAAGGGAAGAACTTTTGTGTTTTCATGCCACTTGTCAGACACAAGCCTCCTATGGTAAGGCCCACAGACATAGTTATGCAAGAAGTTTCTGCATTGTGAGGAGGAAATAAGTAGAAATCTTGCCATTTTGACTGCAAGGAAGTTTTTGTTTGCACAGTATTACTGTTACTTGCACTATGTGGGTAAGCCAGCCACTCACTTCTAGGTTTCAGTGGAACTTCTTTTCCAGTGCCTGGCTATAGTATGTTTTTCTGCAACTGGCATATGTGTGTCATTACTTTTTATTACCTGCCGTTGTCAGAGAGATTGATTCATTCTCACTCGCCTTTCCCCTTTGCTTGAGGCATCAGGGACGATTCTGCTCTTCAAGTCATCTTGCTAAGCAGTGTGACATCTGCTGTCTGACCGTGGCATTGCAACGCTTCAGTGTGCCTTGATGAAAAATGCAAGCACTTGATGGAATTATATAGCTGACTTTCAAATGGAGCACCCTTTTAGTTGAAACTCATTTATTTTCTTGGAAGCATTTAGAACTACAACATCAGGATGTGTAATTTCAGTCTGCCTTAGTTAAAAAATTTCTCTGAAGCACTGAAGGTTAGAATACATCTAATTCCTT
This sequence comes from Hemiprocne comata, assembly GCA_020745705.1. Classification (NCBI taxonomy): domain Eukaryota; kingdom Metazoa; phylum Chordata; class Aves; order Apodiformes; family Apodidae; genus Hemiprocne; species Hemiprocne comata. The sequence goes on from CM036586.1 coordinate 58,186,987, forward strand.
TCATTGCCACCTTTGAGGAAATAACTGCTTAGAGTTGTAGATTTGAGGACAAAAAATGTTGACATTAAATAAGTAATTTATCTTTACCTCCTTTTCCTACTGTAAATGCAAAAGCAGGAAAATGCCCCAAATAAGCTACCTTTATCAAGTACCTAATTAGCTGAGGTCTTATGCTTCAACATAAGACAGGTTATGAATGAGATGATAAAAGAGGAATTATTTTATAGCCTAATTTTTAGATAAAGAAAAAACTTGCATTTGATCACAGCCGTTGATTTTCCTGGCAGCACCACAGTCTGTGAATTGTTCCTCATTAATACCACTATATGAAATTGGGTTTTTTTGGCTCACATCACATTTTGTGTGGCTTCATCTTTTTCTGCAGATTGATGTGGTACAGCTTTGTCCATGTTAGCAAATACTGAGGCCCAGCAAAAGTGGATTTGTGGAGTAGAATCTTTGGTGCTGAGGACCTAATTACACAGGCTGCATTCATTCAAGGTTCTTACAGTAGGCTAGTTACAGTCATGTCCCAGCAGCTCAGCATCCATAGCATCCTCTAGCGTGCATTCTGGAATGCATCTTCTGGTTTTGTTACATCCTAAGAGTATCCAGTTTGTGCCCTCTTAGACTCCTCAATCATGTAGCTTAGCCTAGGGTAAGCAGGAATGCTTGGGGAGATGGTGTCAAAAGGGATGAAGGTATTCTTTCTCTGAATTAAAATGCTGGTGTAAATTCACTCATGGACTTCTTTTCAGTGGTAGCTGAAACTACCTGTTTCACCAAAAGGAATAGAGATTGAGTTTCTTGGACATACATAATGGTAGCTGTAGGCTTTCAATTGGTAATGTTACTTCTATTCGTATGCTGATTGAACTTTTTCCCCATAAACTTTGGAATTTTTATTTGTCCAAGTGTTTCATATTACTCACACAGTGAACCAATTTTAGATACCCTTATCCAAAATCTCTTAACCTCACAGATGGCACAAAAAACTAAACAGAAAATCCAGCATTTCATTATGAAAAGAAAAAATTTTAAAATACACAAAATGTGTAGATCTGATTCATTAATCTTTATTAGTGACACTTAGACAATATTATTGAGCTTCTGTGGTAAAATATTAATGAGGACTGAGTTATTGCTTAGGTGAGATATTTTCACTGCAGTTAGGCTTTTTAGATGCTTCTCCTAACTTTATCATTGACTTCCCATGTAACCAGTAAACTCAGCATTCCTTAAATTCTTAAATTTTTTACTCTGAAGACCCAAGGACTCCAAAGACATTTAAATATTATGACATTTAGTTTAGAAATTCTGGCATCTTAATATCAGGGTATGTTACAAGAATGTTGCAAATGCCAAAAAAGAAGATTGAGACCTTCAAATTAAGACTGAGAATAGCTAAAAAAAACCCTGTTTATAGTGCTAAAGTATTTTAGTATCACAAATAGTAAAATCATATTCTCCCAAACAACTATTTCAGTGTTTCACAGTTTTGCAAGCCATGATAAAATCCTGCTATAATTTTTGTGCAAAAGCTGTTTTTCCTCCTGAACTCTTTTGTGTAATTATTTGCGAGCATCACTTGAAGTATTAGAAGAATGACATGTACAGTGCTTTATCACATTACTGAATGTACCTTTGAAGATGAAGAAAAATACCTCAGGATGTATGGTACATTCAACATTACTTCTTCTGAAGTGTTTTTGGACAGTAAGAAGACATTATTCCTTCCATGAAGATCTCTTTATTCCATACTACTGATTTATAATATTAATCTCAAAAGGTCTTAGCATGGATTCTTATTTCCGTATGAATGCTTGGTAAGGTCTTCTCAACAGTTAAAATATTAAAGGACCTCTCCCTCGGTCAGATGCAAACTGCTCCAGGCATCTGTTAATTAAAGTTTATAAACAGTTTGTCACCACAGAGTGTGTTTGGAAGACAGTGCAACACACCTGATCCAGCTGATATGTATCTGTCTGAATCGAACTCAGAAATTTTAAGAGCTGCATGATAACAGCCTGAAGTTATGATCAATATCCAGCAGTGGTTTGAACTCTGTGCCAACAGATAAGTGCATTTTCAGTAATGCCTGCAACAGTAATGCTAACCCCTTCAATTTTCTCAGGTGCCAGGAGGAGGTGGCATTTTATGTCAAATTCAGTTCCTGAAGTTCAAATATAACTTCAGCTTTCATTTAAAAAAAAACTGAAAAGTTCCTTGTTTTCATAGTTGCTGGTATAATTTGAGATAGGAACGTTCAAAGCTATTTAAGAAAATGAGAAAAGCAGCCCTTTCTTTCCTTCCCTCACACTGGTAGCACTTCTTTTTTCAATTCTGAGACACCTGAGGTTGTCAGGCTGCTAATACTTGTTGTTAAAATGACCGCTTAGGCAGAAATAAGACATATTACCATAGTTTAAGGGGCCTTTTACAGGAACACTAGTTTTCCTGCCATATTTTTCACTCACTATACATTTTTATAGTCTTCAGCCCTGCTCTCAAATTACCTAAAGCTTCAATTTCTTGTTTTAAATGGTACTTATTGTCACTTTCAATATATTTCACTGTCTCCTTCAAAATCTCTTTCAAGCTGTTGAGATGAAATATAATTTTAAGGTCAGCTGTAACAATCAATATTAACAGGTTTCTTTAATCCGTTCAAGTCTGTTTAAAAAGTAAAATGTTAATCTAACTACTCTAGGTGAGCTAGAAATGAATACATTTCACAAGTTTTTGAATGTGAAGCATTAGTCCATTTTCTTACACAATGCTAAACCAGTACATAAACTTTACGAAGTAAACCCAGTTGCTATCCATGTTTAGAATTTTATCAGGAATAAATATTATATTTTAAAATTATCTTATTTTAGGTAACTGAATCAAATTAAGCTTTGGCACCAAAATACAAAGTTGATGGTATGTACTGTGAACCTAATGCGTCTTACTGAAATAAACCCCTTCATATTTTTTCTGCTTTGAGTTAGGTAAGAGATAAGAAATGCAGTAATGGTGAAAAAATCAGCCACTTAGCTCATAATTTATCCTGTAATTACAAAATTGTGTCTAAATATCAGCAAGTTTAAGAGCATGGTATTCTCAAGACTGTACAAGACATTTTTAGCATATTATAGAAGAGGTATAAATAGTCTTACATGACTGATTAGGTCTGTCCCTCATTTCACAGAATCACAGAATCCTAGGGGTTGGAAGGGACCTCGAAAGATCATCTAGTCCAACCCCCCTGCCAGGCAGGGTCACCTCGAGTACATCACACAGGAACTTGTCCAGGTGGGTTTTGAATGTCTCCAGCAAAGGAGACTCCACAACCTCTCTGGGCAGCCTGTTCCAGTGCTCTGTTACTCTCACAGTAAAGAAGTTTTTTCTGATATTTACATGGAACCTCCTATGCTCCAGTTTGCACCCATTGCCCCATGTCCTGTCACTGGCTGTCACAGAAAAAAAGCCTGGCTCCATTATCCTGACACTCCCCCTTAACATATTTGTAAACTTTGATGAGGTTGCCCCTCAGTCTCTTCTTCTCCAAGCTAAAGAGGCCCAGTTCCTTCAGCCTTTCCTCATAAGGGAGATGTTCCATTCCCCTGATCATCTTTGTGGCTCTGCGCTGGACTCTTTCAAGCAGTTCCCTGTCCTTCTTGAACTGAGGGGCCCAGAACTGGACACAATATTCCAGATGTGGCCTCACCAAGGCAGAATAGAGGGGGAGGAGAACCTCTCTTGACCTACTAACCACACCCTTTCTAATGCACCGCAGGATGCCATTGGCCTTCTTGGCCACAAGGGCACATTGCTGGCTCATGGTCATCCTTCTATCCACCAGGACCCCAGCTCCCTTTCCCCTCCACTGCTCTCCAGCAGGTTAGCCCCCTGTTACTACTGGCACATGGGGTTGTTCTTCCCCAGATGCAAGACTCTACACTTGCCCTTGTTGAATTTCATCAAGTTTCTCCCTGCCCAACTCTCCAGCCTGTCCAGGTCTCGCTGAATGGCAGCACAGCCTTCTGGTGTGTCAGCCACTCCTCCCAGTTTAGTGTCATCAGCAAACTTGCTGAGGGGACACTCTGTTCCCTCATCCAGGTTGTTGATGAAAATATTGAACAGTACTGGTCCCAGTACTGACCCCTGAGGGACTCCACTAGTCACAGACCTCCAACTAGATTCTGTCCCATTGACCACAACTCTGACTTCTTCCTTTCAACCAGTTCATGATCCATCTCACTACCTGATCATCAAGACCACACTTCCTTAGCTTATCTACGAGGATGCTGTGGGAGACAGTGTCAGATGCTTTACTGAAATAAAGATGAAACACATCTACTGCTCTACCATCATCTATCAACCTAATTACTTCCTCATAGAAGGTTGTAAGGTTGGTCAAACATGACTTCCCCTTGGTAAAACCATGTTGACTGCTCTTAATGACCCCCTCATCCTTGATATGCCTAGAGATAGTGCCAAGAATAAGTTGTTCCATCACCTTTCCAGGGATGGAGGTGAGGCTGACTGGTCTATAGTTACCCGGGTCCTCCTTCTTGCCCTTTTTGTAGACTGGCGTGACACTTGCTTTCCTCCAGTCCTCAGGCACCTCTCCTGTTGCCCACAACTTACCGAAGATGATGGAGAGTGGCCTAGCAATGACCTCTGCCAGCTCCCTCAGCACCCCTGGGTGCATTCCATCCGGACCCATCGATTTATGGATGTCCAGATTGCTTAACTGGTCCTAACCCAATCCTCATCTACCAAAGCAAACTCCTCCTTTATCCTGACTCCTTCTGGGGCTATAGGGATCTGGGGCTCGTGGCGAGAGTCTGCAGCATTAAAGACAGAGGCAAAGAAGACATTCAGTACCTCTGCCTTCTTTATATCCTCTGTCACCAGGGCACCCACCTCATTCAGCAGTGGGCCTATATTGCCTCTAGTGTTGGTTTTATCTGCAATGTATTTGAAGAAGCCCTTTCTATTGTCTTTGACCTCACTTGCAAGATTAAGTTCCAAGGAGGCCTTAGCTTTCCTAATTGCCTCCCTACATCCTCTGAGAACAGCCCTATATTCCTCCCAAGTGGCCAGCCCCTCCTTCCATGATCCATAGATTCTCTTTTTCCACTTGAGTTTGCCCAGCAGTTCCTTGTTTAACCATGCTGGTCTCCTGGCTCCCTTACTTGATTTCCTACCCATTGGGATGCTCTGATCCTGAGCTTGGGAGAAGTGGTCCTTGAGAAGTGGTCATTTCCAGCTTTATCATCCTTAACACACTCAAAACATGCATTTGAGCTGACTTCACCTCAGGTACAAGAGCCACTTGTAAAAACTGAAATAAATTTTAAGTTTCTTTTAATAGCATGGTATAAAAACAGCCACTACAAAGTATGCTTTGACATTTCCATGAAATACCAAATAAGTGTTATAATTCTGAAACTTTTAGGACAAATAATATCAATAAATTGAAAATTTAACTTCAGTCCTTTCAAGACCAAATTATAAATTGTCTGTAAAATATATGCAATATATTTTCCCCAGCAATTAGTGGTGAAAAAATACTCTAATTTTCCATTAAGCTGTGTATCCAAAAGTTAACATTAGTACTGTGAACTGCAAATGCTGACATATTATCAAAGTTCAAACCATTTGATTTGAACATGTTCTCTAAATTTTCAAATATTGTCTAATGCAGTTTCATTGTTGTGTTGGAAGTAAAGGACTTGCCTTCTCTTTCAGCTGTGCAATAATATGTAATAACTACTAGTATTTTATATATCTATATTTTTTATCTTCAGCAGCCAAAAAAAAAATTGGGACACCCTTTTCAGCCTTTTGAAAAACCTTTTCACAAATTGAAAAAGTAGCTAATATAATATTGGCAGTAAAGAAAGCCTGCCCTACCAACTTGTATCCTCATAGCTATGGGTGACTCTTGGAAAAACAATATTATGTAATTTGTTGTCAAAGTCAACCAATCTGTGTGAATTGCTATAGCTAATAATAACGTGGTACATTTTTGATAATACCATGGACTACTTTTGCTGCCCTCCAAATAATTGCATTGTTATGTCCTATATTTTTTCATCTCCTAGCAAGAAAAAAAGTTTGTAAAAGCTTTTCTTTTTAGAAGTGTGCTTGAATTGTCTTCACATTCATTATATTTTCATGCTGTCTTACTGACAGTTCCCTATGAGCAACTGAGGAAATTCTTCTGCATAAAATGCAGTGATCTATAGTGATTATTACTATCTGTTGTGATACATATTGAAGTATATCTTACCTTGTTGACGAAACAATGACCTTGGGGTCAGTATCACGATCCCAGTCTCTCTACTGGTACAATGGAATTGACCCCCTATAGTTTATGATAGTTTTATCTGCTGTCTACCTGCATTTTACATGGCCCATAGATTCTAAATATTTTGCCCCATGAGGTTATGTTAAAAGATAATGCTTTTGCTACAAGAAAAGGGTAGACCATCTGTAAACAACAAAACAGACATGACAGCAATGACATTTATACTGCCAGAGGCACTGCCTCCAGAAAGCACATCCTGATCTGCAGGCCAAAAGTGGGAAAGTAGCTGTCATTATCATAGAATCATAGAATGGTTTAGGTTGGAAGGGACCTTAAATATCATCTAGTTCTAACCCCTCTGCATGGGCAGGGACACCTCCTACTAGATCAGGTTGTTCCAAGCCCCATCCCATGTGGCCCTGAAGACCTCCAGGAATGAGGCGTCCACTGCCTCCACCAGCAACCTGTTCCAGTCACAGCACTTGGCCTGTAGAACAGACTGGCTGCATCTGGGCTGCATAATATGCTTTACCTAGATCTCCTTTGAGCCCCAATTCTTTGTTGGTTTTCTTTCATGACATGATTCAGAAAAACTGCGACAGTTTACCAAAATCATTACACGATGCAGAAGTTATATGTTGTATTTGTTGAGGCATTGCATGTTGGCAGTGCCTGGAGGCAGCAAACCTGCTGAGGCAGGGCTTGGGGGATTGTTACAGTGCTCAGGGAGCAATCTCATCCATGCTGTTTGAAGGGGATGGTCCCTGTAGTGAATCTGCTTCAAAACATCCCCTGATTCTGTGTCAGAAAGACCTAGCTGGCTCACTCAGAAGGCAAGCCCAGGAACCAAGAGATGTGTAGAGAACCATAGTAGATCACAGATCTGGAACAAGCAAGGCAGTGAAATTATTAAACAGTATTGGTATGCATGGGGTTATTTTAACTGCAGTTCTATTGGTTAGAGTAGCTTTTCTTTAAAATATGTTTCAAATATATTGTTTTGGCTTTGGTATAAGTTGAAATTACATGTATATATGTGTGTTTGTGTAAAGATATATTTAGGATTTTTTTTGTTTAACACTTTTACTAAGATCTAATATTCAGAATCATTGCAGAAATAAGTCTGCAGGATAGAAAGCTCAGATGTCTTTAAGAATTCCCTTTACAGGTATGAATATTCATAATATGACTTTCAGTAATTTCTACTTGATTGTCTCACTTTGTGAAGTACTTCCATCCAGTTTGCAACAATCACAGGCTAGAGAGTGAGGAACTCATTTACCTCAAATCTTCTCTGAGACTCTTACCCAGCCTATGTCCTACTCTTAGAAGATTCACTGTTGAAGTTACTAGAGGTTAGCTTTACTTGTGTTCTGTACTTATATTAATGATTGTCATACAACACAGAAAGAGTAAAATTGTCTTAAAAGATAGTAGACTGCAAATGCAGAGTTAGGAGATAAAGAAAGAGGTGTTCTTCCTCTCTATCTCCCCTCATCTCAAACACCAACCAGTGCAAAGCACACTCTTGTGTTATATGATATGTCCAAAAGTGCACAGTCCTCTACATCCTTTGATGATCCTTAGTATCATCATTATCTTCTCTTCCTTTTGTTAGAAAAGATCTGGCAACCTCCTCTCTGCCCTGGAAATTAGGAGTTACAAACAAATTTAAAGTGGAAACATTAATTATGTGCATTTGAATAAGGTCATTCTTTTCAGTATATTCATTTTCTTTAGAAGGGACTTGCTAAACATTTTATATTATTTCTGCACCTTCATCTAATTGCAGATTTATAGGAACTTCAGAGAACAATGATGATGATAATGAGATCAGTAAGAGATTATAAAGACTGAAGTTTTCATGTAGAGGAGCATGAAACATTCAGTGAAAATCACTACACTTTAAGGAGATGTGGAGAAAGAACATAGAAACCCTTAGCCCACTGCCCTTTTTCTTTAGACAGACCACCCTCCCTCAGATGATAGTTTTTGAATGAAGAATAAAGAGCTATCCAAATTACAGACTGGTATGAAAGAACCGTATTCATCTCGCTTTGTGCAGACGATTGGCCTAAATGAACCTCCAGAGGTACCTTCCAACTTAACATATTCTATGGTTCTATTGAAAAGCTAACTTCACACATGGAAAATTTGGATTCTTTAGCAAATGCTTTTGTCAGTGTCTCCTCTTGAGGCTAGTTTCTACAGCTTTGTTCAGGTTTGAAAACACCTTTCATCCTCCTTTTTGTAATTACATTAAACTCACATGCCATTCTTGTCTAATACCCACATTAATCTGTGTAGTGCCAAATAAGAAGCCATGAGAAATCTGGATTTGTAAATTCTAGTTTATCAAGCCCTTTCTGCTGTTCCAATGTTGAAGAACAGTCCCATGTGAAATAACCTAAATCCACAGCTGCCTTCCCTACTTAAAAAAGTGACTGACACCAAAATTATTCTACAAGACCTTTCTGTGTCAGGTAAAAAGGAGGAGTATGGGAGGGAAGCACATTTCCCATCAACTTGTATAGAACCCGCTTAGCCCTGGAAAAGCCTTGGGAAATTGAAGCCTGCCTGGATGGTATAATACTTAAGAGCATATAAATGCTAGACCTTGACACACAAGGATTTCAGCAGAAAACTTACTTTTGAAAATAGCTCACAACTCATGGTGCTATTTGATGTTCTGCAGTAGCATCAAAAAACTTGAGAAGGTATAATGTGCTTAGTAAAGCAGCACTGTAATCATAGTGAAGGATTTGTCTTTTGCTTTTGATCGTGGCCATATATATATTATGTTTTTTCCTATTTGCTGTTTCCTTGATTATTCAAATGTGAAATTCACAGTAATTATTGAATTTTTCATTACTTTTTTTTAATATATAAATTTGATAGACATACTTGTGGGTTTGTGGGTTTAGTAGTATTTAAGAAATAGGTAGTGATGAGGTGAGAACTTTTATGCTTATTTAAAAAAATCAACTTCTCCTCCATTAATTTTAAGACACTTAGTCCATATTTGTTGTCAATTGATTGACTTTTTGAGAGGATTGCGGGTTTTTGGGGGTATTTTGGGGTTTTTTTTGTTGTTGTTGTTTTTGTAGTTGGACTTTGCTTCTTAGGGTCTGGACATGGATTCTTTTGTCTGAGAGGAGCACTTCAAGCAATGACTGTTGTCTCAGGGCAAAGCTTTCTCATGAATCTTTAATCAATTTCTTTGTTAGAGCAGCTTTGTACATAGCATACAGACGTATGTGTCATCTAGTACTCTACTTCTGATTTAAATACCATTCTTTTTTCTATGTGGTTGCATGCACACAATACCTAAGAAAGGGAATTAGTGAGTGGATAAACCCCTGACTTTTCAGTATTTGATTACGAAGGAGAAAGGTACCCTGGTGTAGAGGCAGGGAGAACAATAATGCAGTAACATCCTCGTGTTTTCTTCCAACCAAGAACAGGTAGCATGTTGCTTTTTCTTTTTCCTCTTGCTATTATTTCAGTTGGAGAAGCCTGGATGTGGAAAGATGTTGAGCTTTGTCCTTTTTTAAAGCCTGAAATTCAGGTGCATCATAATGCTGTGGTGTGAGTGTAAGCTGTGGTTCTGGAGCAGAATTGGTTTACTATTGAAAGATTCTCTATCAAGGTTATTACTGTTGGTTGGCCATGATCTCTAACATGTTTATAATTTAATGACGTTGGGATTGCAAATTCTAAGGTATTCTTAGTATGTATATATATAGTATCCTGTTAAACTTCTGTCATAGAATCATATACACAAACCAAGTCAGGCTCTGTTTCACTTTCTTTGAACTGTGCTGAGTTCTGAGATAAACTGGGGAGTTAGGAAATACTGATGCTATATGCCCATACAGGTGAGGGAGTAGAGTAAAGCAGAGTTTGGAGGACTGACTGAAAAAAAAGGTCATAGCTCCTTTGAAAATAAGTATCATTCTTGAGTTGCAAATGAAATGTGAAGAACAGTCAAGATGTATCTTTCTGTCATGGCTGTGTTTGGTTGCTGCTATCTCTTCTCAACTGATAGATTCTCCCCCCTCATATTAACAGTGATGTTTTAGTGAAGGCTTATAAAAAGACTCTTGTCCTGTTGATCTTGAATTGTGTTATTCCTTGATAGTATTGTAGGCTTTCCTTCTTTTCAGCAGTCTAGGCTTTGAAGGAAAAAGGAATGCCATTAAAATTGCATATAGAATGATATATATGTGCATACATATAAAGGAATATGTAGAAAAATGTGAAAACATAGTATTTATTTACTTCTTTCCATCTATGACTACTATATTGTCAGGATAGATTCCCATTCCTCTGGTGGTGTTGCTTACAGCTAGAACCTTCTAGAAAACTTTGATTAACAGCACACTAATGGAATTTTCTTTGAGCCACGACACATACTGAGGGAAGATATAAAAGAAGGTGTCAATCCTGTGTGCCCTTGGAACAGTTAGCAGAGTTCCAAGGCAGAACTCATTTATGCTGTCAACTTACTGGCTATTTTCTCTCGTATAGATAGGACTATTTTCCTGTAACTAGTTGAGAAAGAGTAAATTTGGTAGCATTTGGAAACTCTGCTGTAATCTTTTCCTTTAAAGTGGCTTCACAGAACTTCTGAAGTGGATGCCGAGTCTGAGTTTACTCCAAACCCTCCTTTAAAGTCATAACACCATAGGATTAAGAAGTCTGATTCAGGGGAAGATCTCCAATGCCAAGAAAATTCAGAGTTTGGGAGCAAAGAGAGCCTTAGAGTTGACTCTGTAGCTCATTCTTCCATGTGGAGAAGAAGAGGTTGATGAGAGAAGAGATGGCATTCTCCTTCAACATGCTGTTTCTGTTCTAAGAACTTGAGAAGTGAAGTATATTAACAAAGGGATATTTATTTAAATAAAGATTCACCATTTACTTCTTTCATCTTTTCTTTTATAATGTTGGGTTTATTCCACACCCTGCCTTTATGGTACCAAACTTTTCTCTAGTATGACAAAAAATCTGTAACATGACAACCAACTTCCATAATTGGAAGACCACAAAGGTGCAAGATAAAAAGCTGACCATCAAGGAGTAAACTCATTATAACCCCACACCAGAAAAACTTTAAAGAAAAACAGTAACATACTGGCTAAGATACTGCTTTTTTCCTATAGGTTATTTGTATTTTGAGTCTGGCAGAAAACTGAAAAATCTCTCATAAGGGAGGGATGCTACATTAACACAGAGCCAAGGGAAAAACTTTAGAGTAGAAATTGTTCACTGACTCTATAACTGCAAGTGTGGAAAAGCAGAAAGAGATAACATTAATTTAAGAAACACAGCAAAGCCAGAGCATGGGATTGGTGTACAAACAGCTTTTACTGTCTATATTCATTTTAGTGGCTCTGAAAACACATGGAAGATTACTGGGATAAGGTTAACTGTAACAAATGCAAGGAAATGTATAAGGTAGTTGGAAAAGCTTTTTACAGTTGAGCAGTTATATCTAGTTACTTGTGTTTGATTTTTGTTTTCATAATTACTTCCATTGTTCCACTGAACTCCTGCTGAATGTCGGACATAGTTGAGCTGCCATGCCATAATTAAAAAAATAAATGAATAGAAACTGAATACCAATGTGATTAGTGTTGTATTACATGCTTTAATATGTGTGATGCTTATACTTCTTGAGAGCTGCTTCGCACTTAGCTGAGGAAATAATCCTTGTTTTAAAACAAAGCAACCACAACAGGGTGGTTCAGTTATTGGATTAATTTGACGATCTATGAGAGTAATGGAGTAATGCCATTTGCTGTTGCCATGTGGTAAGAAGCTCATGACTAAGTCTCTGTAATAAGAAACACAATTTATTTTAATTACAACTGTGACCCCTCACACAGCCACTGTCCAAGCTAGTAGCCTTTTGTAGCACCACTAGCAGTAATCAAGCTCATAGAACTTGTGCACAGTGCTACCCTGTTCTGTGCTCAGCCCTTGCCCCAGCCCTTGTTGTCAGCCAATTCCCTTTCATGCCAATATCAATCTGGCATTTTTGAATTGATAGGAAGATCAAGTCAAAGAACTGCAATATCTTCTTTCAATTTATACATTATGGTATGTAAAGTAAAATCCTTATGAGTAAAATAGTGAGTACCTGGTAGAGTCCAAAGCTTTTACTTTAAGCTGGGTGTCTTTACCACTCATAGAACTTATATACAATTGCTTGTCTAGGGTTTTCACCTAATACATCATCTAGTTTGGAAAAAAAATACTCTGCAGGTGTGGAGATTTTTGTACACTGAAAATTAATATTTAGGATGCAAGGGAAGCTATTCACAACTTTGGGGAGACAGTGAGATAGTAGAAATTTACTTTAAAAAAGTTTATTACTCTTTTCTCTTTTAAAGCACCATTAAAAGAAATATTTCAACATTTCTTAGGGTGATCCATCACAAGCTGACCTGTCTGTCTAGGATTTTCCCAAATGTCTTCCTAGTTAGATAAAAGATGCACATGAACATGCAGAATGATTTGGCTCTTTTTTCTGAATGGTGACAATTTGTAGAAAAACGGATTTGCCACATTCCTAGCTTTCCTTTGTGTAGCTGAATTGGGAGTTCAATGTTGCTCCTTATACTTTCTTAGTTTTTTAGGGTATCTTACATTCTTACGGCAGAAAAGCTGGATTTCATCCTCCATGTCAAACTGTGTAGAAACTTAACTTGCATGGATATTTAAAAGAATATATAGGAAAAAAATAATTATTTCTTAAATATGCAGCCCCAGGATTAATTAATCTCATAACAGCACTGTAATCTCAAGCTTCATAGTCTGGGTGCCATTACACCAAAAATTTGTATCAGTGTACTTGTAACAGTAGGATTGAAGAAACATGTAGAGTTTACTCTTATTTTGCTAATAGTGGATTTTACAGATAGGAGCACTATGTATCCACTGCCTGTTGCATTACAAGATGTGGCTATTTGAGAATGGCCCTGCTTGTAAGTTTATTTTTTCAAAGATTTATTTTTACATGCAGAAATTGATGTCAGTAAAGGAGGGGGAAAAAAAGGATTCCTACTTAAAGTAAGTGATTCTGTGCACTTTAAAATATACACATATATGGGAAGTGTAAAACATAGAAGGCAGGAAAATTATCAGTGTTTTTCAAGTAGGCATGGAGCGGATTCTCCTCAGAGTACTTGTACAAGCTATGTGATGTAAGGCAAATAAATGAAATGTAATCATTATCCAAATACAGTGAACAAAGATAAGATTTCTCCACAATTTATCTACCAAATAAGTGTTTCTGTCTAACATGGTGAATCTAATACCAAAGTCGTTAATATTAAGTCTGTCCACATATTTTGTGCAAAATCTCTATGGTGAAGCATTCATTGTGTTGAAAAGCTGACACAATGGAATGCTTTTTGTGCTGACTCTGGACAAATTATAGTCCATTTTATCAGTTGCAAGGTCAGGGGTACTATCAGGACTCTTAAACTGTAGTGTAATGAAGTGGGCTCTATTGAATGGTCGAGGAACAGCTGTAAGTTTGCCTGATTACTGACCCAGGTATCTCCAGCAACAGAGTTCTTTGTCTGAACCCATTTCTCTTGTCTATAATCCTCATTTTTGTTGTAATTTGATTTCAGAATTGACTTTCACTGGAATATACGTGGAGCTGTAGAGCTCAGACATATTTTCAAGACACACAGTGGCCATTGTTAGGATGTCATTGTAGAAGTGCTTTAAGTGCTATTTTCAGCTCTAGTGCTACTCTAAGCACAAGCCAAAGGACTCTGTTATTAAACACCTTTGTACTACCAGAGACTCTGTTTCTTTCCCTGTCATTCTTGTAGACCATTTATTATTTTTTTTTAATTAGAAAACATAAGCTTTTTCACACAAAACCTGAGCTAGATTTGCATGGACTTCCCTTTCATTCTCCAACTTCTCTAGTTTAAGCCTTTCCTCCCTTTTCCAAAAGAAAAAAAACAACCAAAAGATGTGAAACATGAACTGTATGCCCTGCATGCCTGCACTGCTATGGGAATATTCATTTTCCTATGAATAAAAATCATCAGATTATTTTGCTATCTGGGTCTCTGTAAAATGCAGAACAATTGTTTTATACAAATTAAGATAACTTTCTTTTTCTTCCTTATAAAAACAGTGGTACCCTCCAGAATCCCTTTCTTTCTCATAGCATACAGTTGAAAGCTCCTGATACCCCTTTTTGTGACTAAGGAAGCTTCCTTGCTCATTCTGCTCGTTCTTTTCTCCACTTTTATATAACAGTTCATCAGCATTGCTTTTTGATGAGCAAAGTGGAACATTTTCATTACATCCCTCTGCCCCTAAGCTTTACCTTTCATTTTTCAGTTCACTCTCTTGAGTGCATGACCACCTGCAGCCAGCTCATTGATTCACTGGTGTGATGTTTGCTCTCTGGGAACAGGTGAAGAAATACAGGTGGCTTTTTCTTATCTGCCTAGGACCACAGCCACACATACGCATCAAAAAACTCAGAGTTTCTGTACAGTAAAAGGGAAGTGAAAAAACAAAGGTGATGTCTTTTTGTAATATTAGCTCTGTGTGTGTTTTTATGATATGTTTTGTTGATTTACTGTCTTAGTCTGACTTCTAAAACTTGCTTTATTATTAAATATCTATGGATAATGTTAAAATGGGTACTGCTTTGCAACTGTGGTGACTCTGGTTTTAGCCTTGTTCTTTTAACTCTTCAGGAGCAGTGACATAGTCTACCTTTCTGTAGAGAGACAAGCTTTTAAGACATTTTTTCCTTTTCTTTTCAGGGAGTAATATGTGGGAGGCTGTGGACTATTTGCTTCCAACATAGGAACAGCCCTGGGTTGGGAATCTGCACTCCTGAGAGAATGCTGGGAATCTGCAGAGGGAGACGGAAATTCCTGGCTGCCTCTCTGACTGTCCTTTTTGTCCCAGCCATTACGTGGATTTATCTGTTTGCTGGGAGTTTTGAAGGTAGGAGGGGAATAATGGCTGGGGGAGGGCATGTTGAATGATTTCTATCAGGGCGGAAGAATGCAGATCAGATATAATTGTTTTTATTTAAATATATTTTGTTTGGCTTGCATAGGAAATAGTTCCCAAGGTGCAGATTTCAAAAGAGTCTTCCTTACCATATTCTTACTGATGATGAGAAGGTGATTGCTGGCTCCAGTTACTTGATTTTCCTTTCGTCTCTGAACTTTAGAAAGAGCAACAAAAAACCCCGCCTTACTCAGTTCTTCTCTGTTTTCTAAATTTTTGCCCTTTAAGATTTTACTTTTAATTAAAAATTAATGTCTCATTTCAGATCTGCCCTTAATATTATTTATATGCGTTTAAAAAGGTGTCTGTATGTGTTCTGGGCACTCGTTATACAGCTCGTTTTTTATGGACCTGTGTGTTAGACCTTGTATGTATGGATGACAAGGGCCACTGAGTCTGATTCTGGGACATGAAGCAAGAAGTGTGTCTAGCTATGAAAGCATGAAGAGCCTGCAGCACAAGTCAGGGAAACGCATGGTTCTTCATAGTGGGCTTTGCTAGGTCACGGTCACCCAGCTGCAGCTTTTATCTTGCCCCATGTTCCATTGTGCTGCTGCTTTCTGAACCAGGGAAAACAGTGATACCTACTTTGTGGAATGTCAGATAGTTGTGGAACCCTGCACTGTGATGTGTAAATGTAGCAGCAAAGAACGCTGTGAAATGTTTTATTGGCTCCTGATTTAGTTATAGAAATGCCTACATGGCCCAAACCTGCAAACACGACGTTCTGTTCTTGCCTGTTTGTGAAGATGATTAGTTCTGGCCAATGCTTCTATGCTTCTTGTACTAGAAGGCTGAACACAGAAAATCAATCTCTTTGTATACAATCAGTCTGAATCCCTATCCTTCTGGTTGCTGGTGGGTTGCTAGAGCTGGAATATCTTCCTGTTATTTCTTCAGGCATAGACTTGCAGCTATATAACTAGCACTTTTTATAATCAGTCTTGGAATAACCACTACTTTGCCTCTTAATTTCAGTAACTTCTTTTCTGGCCTTAAAGTTGTTCAGCAGTGATACTTCACTTATGTGTGGTTAGAGGATGCTGGAGCTCCCATTTTTTCTTACTTTGAAGCTTTCTTTTTTATTTTCTTTTTCCTGAGTAAAGGTGCTTCAGCCTTTTAAAAGCTGTTCAAACACTATAGTCTGGTAAGTTTAAAAAGGCATTGTTTAAAATATCAACCTTCTTTCACGTAACTTTGGCTGACCAATTTGTGCTTCATTTCAAAACAAAATTGGATTCCAAGTTAAATTAAAAGAAAGAACACCAAAAGATTTTCAGTGTGTACTACATAGATCTCTGAATTACGTGCCAGGTACAATGCAAATTTATTTAGTTACTTAAAATTCTGCCTTAATGTGCAGTAACTCTGTGAGCTCATTCTAGAGTGAAACATTAGTGGGTTTCATGTTAAATTGGAAACAGAAGGGATGCTGGCTGCATACTTGAAAACTAATGATCTGGCAGGCAGAAAAGTACTGATTTTGTTTGGTTCTTAAAAGCTGAGCAAATACAGGTCTCACCTTCTTGCTTTTAGAATAATATTATGCTGCCTTCTCTTAATTACTATTTTAATTGTGTCCACAATTGATAATGGCATGCTGCTTTAAATTCCTCTGTGTGTAGAATCCTTTGTTTTTACAGAGAGCTCAATACAAATCTTGAAAGTTGCTGCTACATGTTATTTGAAGTGACTTAAAGCTCTCAGTGTGAATTAATCTTAAATGCAAACCAGAGAGCAAAACCCATTACCTATTAAGAAGCCTTGCACTGGAAAAGGACTGGGAATTATATGAAGTTAGTAACTCTTTCTGGTATTTTTCTGTATATCAGTTTTCTTTTAATTTTTGGATCTGGCATTATTTAATCTTTCTTGGTTAAAAAAAGAGGTCAGTTAAAATATTTATGTAACCAAATAATAGCTAGCATTTTCCTCACCTAGTAGGTATTGTGGACAGAGAGTTAAAGCCCTTTTATAATTTTATCTGTGTTCTTGTTTTGTGGTTCACACAGTTTACTTATGTTTTAAGTTCTTTCTGTGTACTTGAGTAAAAAATTACCCACAACAGCATTTTGCCTTGATTTGGAAACAACAGGAGCGGAGAGTTTTCTCCATCTTCTGGTACTAGTTTCTTTGCTTAAACACAGGCAGGGCTAGAAGTTATCAAGTTCATTTGGTTTTAGATTCAAGTAAATTGCTCTTACTATACTTTTCTCCATTAAATGTCATGGTTTTAGCCAATTTATGTTGGATGTCACTCATCTCCTCACCGTGTATTGCTGTGAAGAGCCTTGCTCTCCATCTTCTTGCAACTTGCTTGTAGGTACTGGGGTGCTGCTCATAAGTCCCACAGAACCTTCTCTTTTCTGGGCTGAACAAGCTTGGGACAAGCACTTCAGTCCCTGTCAATTGATAGCTCTATACTGAACTTCATCAGTTTTGCTCTTCTATTTGGAACCCCAAACTAGGCACAGTGTTCCAAGTATGGTCTCATGAGTACCACGTAACTAGGAATTGTCACTTCCCTCAGTCTATTTGCAGTGTTCCTGTAGATACAGCCCAGGATGTGATTGGCTTTCATCACTGTCCAGGCATGCTGCTGGCTCATGTTTCATTATTTGTCCACCAGGACTACAGGTCCTTCCCAGCAGGACTAGTCCACAGCCTGTACATTATGAGAGGGTTAGTCCTTCCCAGGTACAGGACTTTGTTCATTCCTCCAGCCTATCTAGATCTCCCTGGGTTCCACCCTTGCCTATGAGTGTATTGACTGCAACCACCCAGGCTTGGTGTCATTTGCAATCTTGATATGGGTAATTCTGATTTCTCCTTTGAGTCATTGATAAAAATATTGAAAAGGACTGGTTGCAGAATAGGTGCTGAGGAACTCCACATGCAACTGACATGCAGACAGAGCATGAATGAGTAACTATCACACTTTGAGCCCAACATTCCAGCTAGTTTTTCACCGACCTAGTAGTCCACTCGTATAGACTGTCAAATCACCTCTCAGTCTCTTTTTCATTAAGCTAAAAATGCTTAGCTAGTTGAGTTGTTGTAGCAAAAAAATGTTGTGGTTATTTTTTGTGTATTCTTTTGCAGTTTTTTTCTTCGAGTGTTTCAGGGCTCCAAAATCAATAGCTCTCTTTGGTACTGAAAGCTGCAGTGCTGTGTCCTAAAATTATGTGTTCTTGATGTAATTAGGAATTGCATTACTCATCCATATGTTTATATCTAAGAACTTAAGTTGTTCATTTGCCATAGCATAGAAGTGGGATCGCATTTAGAAACCCTTTATCAGCTCTTTGTTAGTGAATCTGTAGTATAAAATATGCCCTAATATAATCAGTTCCCATGTTCTGCTTTTTAAATAGTGCACAATTCTATAGGACAGCATTTTGCTTCATTTTGGGTTTTGTTTCTCTTGTCAGGAAGTACATTGCAGTCTGCTTCTTCACAGCTGTCACTCAGACACTGCCAGTAAGAGCCTTCCCTTGGAATATGCATTGGAGGTGGCATTACCCAAGCTGTGACACCAGCAGTTCCTAAAAGCCTCATTAATCATGTATAAATGTGTATTAAGGTTATAAACTAGAATATTAAAGAGGATTTTGAATATTGTATAGCCTTTGAATGGTACCTGGTTACTGTTGTTGTTTTTAATAATGCACAATTTCAGTTATCAGTTACTTTGAATGAAGAACCAAATTGTTCCAACATTCTTAAATTACATTCAGAAGGCAAGGTGGTAGGGTAGGAGGGGGTAGAGTGCATTTAAAACAGGGGAGAGGAAATAATCAAATAATATATTATGAATTTTCATTAGAAATAAAATAGTAATTTCACTAAGCAAAGTATCTCCAGAAATAGCATAATTTTCCAAGCAGCAGTTTCCTATCCCCTTTACCATGAAGGTCGTGTAAAATGGAGGCTTGGAACTGTAATTTCACTTATGCTCTCTAGATTACCGAGTTCTCAAAAAAGTACCCAATATAGCTATATGGTCTCAGTAGATCCACAGTCACCTCTGATTTGACAGGGTGAAAATACACTTGAGTTACTGGTTTCTGCAGGGTGGATCCACTTGAGGTTGAAAACCCTGAAGTGTCTGCATAGGGCTCCTGTGTAGAACGTATTTCACAGAAAAGGAAGAGTCAGTAATGTGACCTTAGGATGAAGACTTGAGAAGGTGTGTAAGATCATGCAGGGAGTCTGTGAGAGCACGGAGTTTTTTCTTCACTGCCAGGTAACATTCTAAAAACAAAGCCTGTCTCATTTCCTGGGACTTGGTTTCCTCAATTGTCCTCTTTTCACTCCAGTGTTGGGCGACTATCATTTTCTGATAGTACATTTTATTCCAAGTAGAGATGTGATTGAAGCCAGAGTTGGGCAAACACCTCATAAAATACAATAAAGTGAAATGAAGGAAGGCTGCAAATACTCATCCTAGTATTTAAATGGATTCACTTTGATGCTGTTCACACTCTTTTTGTGTATGCTTTCCATAAATATTCTAGTGAATATGTTAATTGGGAAGACTGTCTACAGAAACAATGAATATCCAGTTTTAATATTCATGGGAAGCAGATTTTGAGATCATATTTCTGAATACTTGAATCATAAAACTGATTCTGGGAGTTCAGCTTTATCCAATTGAGTGCCAAAAGTTGATCACATGATCCATGTGCGTGATGAAAACTGCCTGAATTTTTAATGCTTGCAATAAGTTGCTCATAGGAAGAGGCAAACAAATAATTAATTGCTAAAATGTCTATCAGACACTTGCAACTGATGAATAAACATCAGAAAATAATCCCTTCACAGACAATGTAATCAGAAAGGGGCAAAATCTAAAATTACTTTTTTCGTTACAATTCTCTCAGTTTGCCTGAATTTTATCTGCTGTGGGTCTCAATAGGATTAAACAAGAAAACTTAATCCAGGATCCATTTAAGTAGAAGTTTCAACCTCTAAATTGATCCTGTCTTTTTAATAAAGTTCTGAGCAAAGAGGTCGTGAAAGGGTGCCTCTGCATATAATAAGAATATTACCATGATGGGTGCCTGAAATGGTTTACAAGAGATGTCTTCTACAGAATCACGGTATCATCATGATTGGAAAAGACCTCTAACATCACCAAGTGCAGTCATCCACCCAGGGGAAGGAAAAGCAAACAAAACAACAACAAAAAAACCCTCACGAAAACACAACCACACACCCCAGAAAACCAACAACACACAACCCACAAAAACTCCACCATGCTCATTAGAGCATGGCCTGAATCATAGAATCATAGAATGGTTAAAGTTGGAAGGGACCTTAAAGATCATCAGGTTCCAACCTCCCTGCTATGAGCAGGGACACCTCCCACTAGACCAGGCTGCACAAAGCCTCATCCAGCTTGGCCTTGAACACCTCCAGGGAGGGGGCAGCCACAACTTCCCTGGGCAACCGGTTCCTTATGGTGAAGAATTTCTTCCTGATGTCTAACCTAAATCTGCCCTCTTTCAGTTTAAAACCATTACCCCATGTCCTATCACTGCCCTCTCTGGTGAAAAGCCCCTCCGAAGCTTTCCTGTAGGAACTGTTAAGATGCTGGAAGGCACAGAAGTGCCACATCTACATGTTTCTTGAATATCTACAGGGATGGTGACTCCACCACCTCCTTGGGCAGCCCATTCCAGCACCTGACGACTCTTTTGGTAAATAAATTATTCCTAATATTTAGTCTAAACCTCCCCTGGTGCAACTTCAGGCCATTTCCTGTAGTCCTATCATTATTCACTTGCGAGAAGAGGCCAACACCCGCCGTATTACAGCCTCGATTCAGGTAGTTGTAGAGAGCAGTGAGGTCTCCCCTTAGACTCCTCTTTTGTTGAGTTTGGTTTCATATCAACCCTTTCATTAAAACTTTTTCTGTGTATATTTCCATTCTGGAGTAAATGGTGGTGGTTTACTGCTGTTATTTTTTTGGAGATAGGCTGAGAATTGTCTCTTAAGCGCCACTATCTCAGCTGCAATCAAGATACCTTCTTAAGTATGTCTGCAGTTTTTACTTGGGGATATTACAAGAATAGAATCAGTCATGATAGTAAAGACCTTAGGCTTGTGCCAAGTTCTGTGGCTTTATCCTGGAAAACTTCTCTTTCTATGAAACCCTTGTGATTTGGATAGACAGAGTACTGACAAAGTTTGGTTGAAGTAAGCTGTTGACCAGAAGGTCTCTGCTGTGAAAGCTATGTCTGGTTCTCTGCTTATCCATCATCTTTAGCTTGAAAGTCAGTATCCCCACATTAGATTTTGTTTTACAGACATGAGAACCCATATCTATCTGTGATCTAAGAAAATAAAATTAGTAAGTGAATATGAAAAAATAAAGATATTTACTCCCCATTATATAAAGAAACAGTCTGCTTGGGAGCAGTGACTGGAAATTTGAAGTAGTTACTGTGGCAAAATGAGAATGGCTGTAGGCAAAGAATAGGAGCCAAAATACAACATCATCATGAGAAGCTTTTGGGGTCAAGCTGTGGTGTTTTTTTTTTTCTTCTCAATCACTCTTTCAATTAAACTACGATCTTGCAGTACAATTTTATTCTTAACTAATAAGGTCCACTGAATAAATCAGAAAGATTTGATGGATGAACCACTTGTTCATTGAATCATAGAATCATGAAGGTTGGAAGGGACCTCTGAAGATCATTGAGTAGATTTAGGTTAGATAATAGGAAAAAATTCTTTAGTGTGAGGGTGGTGAGACACTGGAACAGGCTGCCCAGGGAAGCTTTGGAAGCCTCATCCCTGGAAGTTTTCAAGGCCAGGTTGGATGGGGCTCTGAGCAATCTGATCTAGTGAGAGGTGTTCCTGCCAATGCAGGGAGGTTGGATGTAGATGATCTTGAAGGTGCCTTCCAACCCAAACCATTCTACGATTCTATGATTTTAATAGCTCAACACATGAAATCCGATGTCAGTGCTGTTTCTTCCTTAGCTTGCCAGGAATTCACATCCTTAAAAGAATATATTACCATCTCAGGAAACGCCATCAATCTTGCAACAGCCGCTGCTTTTGTCAGTGTGTTGTGCCAAATGAAAGCAAGTCCACATTGCTCTTTTGAATTTCATTACAGGACAAGGACATTCTCTTTCGAGTTTTTTTTTCTTTTATGTACATGCTTATTCTTTCATAAAAGTAAAGTAAACTGAAGGCTTATCTTCTTTCCTGTCGAAACATCTCTTAATTGGATGGAATTTTTTGCGTTCCTAAACACATCTACCATTTTTGTCTTGGCTTTCTTTTTCTGGTTGGTCTTATTTTGTAATTTCTGGCAGAAACATAAAGATCAGAATGAAAAGGAATTCTTTGAGCAGGAGTAAATTGCCAGCTTCTTTGGAACAACAGCTTACTCTGGGTATAACCTGTGGGATTTCTCAAGGTTTTTGTTTCATCTCTGTCTTCCTCATTCTTTGAGCAGAATTTGGGAAAAATGCAGCCTATAAAAGTTGAATTACACAAAGAGGAACAAACTGCTTCCAAGAAGAAGGTACATCTGGATGCCTAAATTCTGTTAGGGATGCATGGAAGATTAGCAGTAGGAGAGCTATTTCCTGATGATTCCTCTCCCTCTAACTTTATAGTAATTTTCTTTTTTTTTCTGCAGAAAACCAGAAAAGCATAAGCAAGATGAGCTCAAATGTCTTGTTTTAAAGAAGCCAAACCCCTAAAAATAGTGCTTGGCTTTTTTGTAAGAAAATTTATAGTTGTTAAGCACACCGGACCTGCTTGGAGTGCTGGAACTCATGTAGCCTGGCTTGCTATGACTGATGTAATGCAGCTGGTTGATGCTGAAGTTCCTTTTCCCACAATTAGAGCATTTATAAATCTAGCATTTATAAATCTAGCTCCCATATGGGTCTCCTGTTATCTGTTATCCTGCTGTCTCCTGCAGCCTGTATCTCAATGGTAAAATGTGTAGCATCTCTCATCTCTCTCTGTGTGTTCCTGACAATTGTAGAAGCTTCATTACCTCTAACTTCTTTCTTTCTAACAAAGTAATTTGAAATTAGTCAATGAACTTTGGGTGTAAACAGGGAAGGAGGTCAGCAAATGTATATGTAGAGGATGAAAGAAGTACCTGAAAAATAAATGTTTTAAAAGATTGAAATGAAAATTTAATATTTTGATTCTGGTGAAAGTTTCAGTCAACTCAGAACAATCAACT
The DNA here is from genome assembly GCA_020745705.1 of Hemiprocne comata. Taxonomy (NCBI): domain Eukaryota; kingdom Metazoa; phylum Chordata; class Aves; order Apodiformes; family Apodidae; genus Hemiprocne; species Hemiprocne comata. The sequence continues at coordinate 58,210,575 of CM036586.1, forward strand.
TTTGATATTGTTTTTTGTGGAGTTTTTGTGTTTAAAATTAGTTGGCTTTTTTCAGATCAGCAAAAAATTTGAAATGAGACTCTTGTTAGACAACAGATTGCATATGTAGTGTCTTCCAGTATATTTAAAAATTTTATTTTGAATATTTATTTAAAAGTGCATAACACCAGAAGGAGAACGAGGCAAGTTAAAAACAAATATGAAGAAGTACTTTGCACATCATATATGGTCGTCCTTATGTTCTGCAAATAATGCTCTGGCGGGGTTTAGGAAAAGCAATCAAGTGTGAAGGTTAATGTCCTTATATTGGATGGATGTGTTTTAGGTATGCTTAGTTTAAGAGTGCCAGTATCTTCAAACATTTCTTTATTCCCTCTTTATCCTTTTCACACATTTTTCAGTCATGACAACCATTGAATTGTTCAGTTGAATGGTTATTTCCCTCCCTTGAAGTTTCACCTCTCTTGTGTTGCTTTGCTTTCTCCAATTCTTGTTTTGAGACTTGAACCAAGGAAATTTTTTAAATGTATCTAGACATCCTTAGAGAATTGAGTGAAATGCACAGCTAACTTCAAAAACATGGGCTGACAGCAGTCATGTTGGTTCACTCAACTTTATAGATACCAACAATAGGAGGAAAATTTGATGATGTAAATAATTATGTTTTTAGCCTGAGATTCTTGTTCAGTTCAACAATGTTCAAGCCATTTGAACTATTTTGCTTTAATAATTTTTTTCTAACCTGTAACATGACTGTATTTCTCTATAGTTCTGTGAAACATGACTCAAAGTCCAGGATGTAAACATGAAAGTTTTAAATCTGTGGATTGGTTTTTTTTTCCTAATTCTGTTTAGCTTTTAAATTGCTAAATGTCAGAGATAAGTATTTAGGGGGACAACTGAAATTAGTTAAGTTAAAATTACAAAAAATGTTGGACTCATCACATTTACCTGAGTTAAATTCACATTTCATCACAGAACATGCTTCTGTTTGGTAAATTTATGAAAAAAAAATATATATTAAAGATAACAACTTATGTGCCTATTTAAAATATTTTACTGTCTAAAGTGTTTCAAAATGAGATACTTTTCCAGTGAGCTTGTAATAACAGGTCTATGCCTGTTGTTAAGAAGAGATGCATCATCTGCTTACTGCATGCTGATTCCTGAACTTCTTTAGATACCCAGTGAAATCACCATCACCAACGTGTACTTTCAGATACCTGGAGTAGATTACAAGCATGGATTTAATACATTAAGGTCCTGAATTGGAAAATAATCAAAAATGTGTATCTACAAAATAAACCTGAAGTGTGATTGTAGTACAGTCAGACCTGCTTGTGTTGGCTGTAGCTGAGCTTGCACAGGTGCTGTCAGGGGTAGAGATAGGCCAGTAGCAGAAGCAAAAGCAGATTTGTACACTGTTTCCTAGGCAGTAAAGCCTGGGCCCCTACTTCTAAAAAATTATTATTGTTCTTCCTAAATAGATTAAAACCAGTGAATCTATGGCTCTTGTGCTGCAACAGAAGCTTCATTTGGCACTCTAAACATGGGATTGAGGTTGTCATGGTGTAGTTTATCTTCAAGGAATGTTGCATAGCAATCATATAATATATAGTGGATTATTCCTGCAGCTGAAATAAAGCCCCAGCTAGTAAGGTAGAAATATTGTTATATACTAGAAAGGTCTTGAGGAAATTGCTGCAATAAAAAACATGAAAGAGCTGTATTATGTAATTAAGCAGAGTAAAAAAATTAAAAAATATCCAAAAGCAGTTGTGTTCTTCCCCACCATTTTCTTCCTTTCTTATTTTTCCCATTTCATCTTACATGTCAGTATATGTCTCCTAGAGTAGGTTCAGCAGTCTTTTGTTTACTTTGTGTTTCAAAATGGAACTGGCAGAAAATTTGTAGATTCTCCCCAAAAGCACACAGAACAGTTACTGATCTTTTGTTTGTTTGTGATGATTTGTAGATTGTTGTCATCGGAGGGACTGTTAACAATCAATTTCTCCAATACCTTGCATAATGCAGGCTGTATTATATTGTAGAGTTGATAGAATAATGCCAGCTGGTAATTCCTGCATCTGACCCATGCCTTCTAGAGACACCAAAGCTTTTCTTCTAGGCAGATTTCTGAACTTGATTTTAAAACTGGTGGAGGATTCTAGCACATATCTGAATAAATTATTCCACCTTGTTCAAAAACACATGCTTTAATCCTCGTCCAGGCTTTTCTGGCTCCAAGGTAGGAAGATGTAACTTTGTAAAATAAGCCATCATGACTATGAGATATTGCAGTACATAAAGTGCACTGCAAGAAGTATCACCTTGAGAACTATAGATGAGAGCGCTACAGTGTTACAGTTATATATATAGTTGTTTAAAAAAAATAGATAAATTTATAGGATATTTACTAACCTTACCATAGCTAATAGATACTTGTTATCAGGATGATCAGTTGCCATCCTAGGCCAGCAAAACTAAATTCCCAAGCAGATTCTTTGTTTTGGTCTACAGGTTACTGTACCTTTTCAGTTGTGGAAAATAACCCCTCAGAAAGGATCAAATCAGTTTCAGCTGAAAGTTAAGAATATTTATTAAATTTAAGAAACAAAATTTATTTGAGCACTGATTTGGCAACCAATTATTCAAGAGATCAAGGCTTATAAACTTATATTTTATAGATCTTGGAATCTCGATTCTCCAAATAAAACATAAAATCACTGTACAGTGTTTACAAGGTGTCTTAACAGCATTAAGAAATGAAAGGTTTCTCTCCCATCTTTTTGCTGTTGTAAGGCATGCAGTGTTCTAAAATTGTATTGACTAATACCACAGCTTTAATATTTCACAATCAGTAAACTTTCTGCCTGTCACTTGATTTAATTTAACCTAACTCCGTGATTTTGCTTGTTAACTTTAGCAGGAATATTTTTTTTCAGATGAATGGGTGTAATAAAAGTCTGCTTTTTACTCTCTACTAATCAAACTATTATAATGCTATTTCAAGTGGTCTACACTGACAAGACAGAGAGGTCTTTTAGTATGAAAAAGTAATACACACAGAATGTTTTCTAGTAGTATTAACTATAATGGACTTAGCTATTTCACCTCTTGCTTCAGTGCATTACAAACCCAGGGGTTCAAGGTAAAAATCTCAACAGAGAGGTTATATTTTGTAGAATAGTCTTACAGGAATCAAGTATAAAAATCTCTCTGCACAGCTACACGCAAATACTGATTTCTAACAAACTCCTGACTAACTATCTTTAAAGCTTTGCCAATATACACAGGGGTAAGTAAATCTCAAAATAACAATTATCAAATGTATTTGAGTTGGGTGAAGGTATTAGTTGCATGTTCATTTACACCTGATTAGAGATGTGATGAATTAAGTAGTCTTCCTGTAGAATGCAAATGCCTCTAACCAAATGATTGAAATCTACTATTATTCTCCTTTAAACTGTAGGACTTTGTTTGCCCATAGTAACCTGACTTCAGAGCTGCTGATGGTGATTCTCAGCTTCATTCTGAGATTCTTACTTTAGGAGATTTAAGAACAAAATGTACCTCAGTTATTTCTGTATTTCTTTCCTCAATTTTAAATATTCTCATATGCCTCCTTTCTCTTCAGTTACCATACTTGCACCTCAGTGATTTGATATTAATAGCAAAGATTGGGCAGTTTCAGCTCATCAGAGAAGAGATATTAATCATCATCAGGCCCAATAAGAAGTTTAATTTTCCGCTTCTCTTTTTTCACTAAGCTCTGGCGGCTGTCACTTGCACCAATGTCTGTGGGACATTTAATAATCTGCTTCTGAAGATGCATCTCAGTGGTTTCTCTCCTTTTATTTCCTCCGTCAATCTCAGTGAGTTTCATCATTGCAAGCTTTAATTGAAGACCACTGTCAGGAGATGGAGAGAAGAAAATTCTTCCTTGAACAAAAGTAGTTCAGGGACTTGTGGGTTTTATTGTATTCAGAAGGAAGATGGATTAAATCAAGATACTGAAAACTATGGGATTTTTTGTTTTGGTATGTGACTCGCTACTTGATCGTTAAAAATGTCACGTCCTCCCTGTCCCCGTGTCCTGTTTGTACATGTTTATTTATTTGTGCCCCAGAAGTTTGGTTATATTTCTAGTGTTATAAGCACTGAATCAGGGGACAACAAGAAAGAATCCACATGGAAAACTTCATCATTTACACCAGTACAATCATACTGGTCTATGCCATTGTCATAGATAGCATTATTGCAGTGTAGGAATAGCTTTTGCCAGCTCAGTCAAAACGGCTTCCAAAATGCCATACGTACCAATAAAAGCAGTCATGTGAGATATTATGCTAGTTGACATAGCAATAGCTGTTTAAAATTGCATGTCATCTTGGACTGGCATAAGCTTATCTTCAGAGAAGCCCTAAAGGTAACAAAATTCTTTTCTGAGATGATGGTACTACTGGTACAAGAAGTCAGTGAAGTACTTTCTCTATAAGTGTTAATGTGCTGTTTGCGTATCCAACCTATTTAGGGGTTTGTTTTATCAGCTTATAAGTAGTTTTAAAAGCAGCTCTCCATTAGGAGTGGCACATTACAGAAGGGCAGATCAGGCTAAGACAAAGTAGCACAGGGTAACAACAAAAGCAAAATAGTGTTCTGTGTGTGTCAGACCTCATTTATTAGATAGTGGATTTGTTGGTTGAACAGTGATGTAGCTGATTACTTTGTACAGCACATGCTGTGAAAGCACTTAGGTAAAATTTTAAGCAGTTTGTAACTGTGGATACTACTCTGCTTGAGTTAGCAGCTCTGGATGTCTGATTTTGAGCCAGTGTTTCTCCTGTTTTAAAAACAGGCCCCTTCAAATTTGAAGACACTTAAGTTGATCACCCAGAATCAGTCAGTTTGTAAAATCTCTGCGGAAAAGATGGCTCCCCAGGCTGGTACTTGGCTGTACTGAGGGGACTGATTTATTCCCCATTGCTGGGAAGAGTCTTGTACCGCTGCATTTTTTTTTAGCTTCCAAAAAGGCCTCTATCTACACTGCTCACTTGGGATGAGCCTTGTAACTGCAGCAGGCCTCTGAGTTTTCTTGTCACGGAACCTTTGTGAGCTTTATTAAAAATGGCCTTTTAAAAATAACTTTTTTGCTCTCTGCTTTCCACCTTGGGGAATGAAAACACAATAGGCCAGTAAATCAAGACAAAATTACATTAGCTTAGAAAAAATTGCTATTACCCATTGCAATTTCTACCACTAAAGAAAGGGCAGAAACCCCTCCCCAACAAATCTACAACAATTAGTACTGGTTTTCTTCTAATTGGCATGATAATTTATATTGCAAGTTGACTCAAAGCAGCCAGTTCTAGAATAATATTATCAATGTGAAGCAAAGCATAATGGTATTTTTTTAGGAAAAAATGTTTAGAGCATATTGGACTGCAATCTATGTATATATCTGGTATATAGAGGAGGATGAGATGTAATTTCTAATTTCTTTTTTTTTAAGGGTAAAGTATTGCCCTTGGAAACAAGTTGTTTGGGGAAAACATTTGCATATTTTAAAATACTGTAATATTCTTAATAACTAAATGATCATTTACCTTACATATGCAGCAGTAAATTAAAAGGAAAGATACCATGTTATTAGGATATCGGTTAGAAATATTCCTCTAGGGTCCTGGTGCTTTTGTTATAGTTTGGCTGCACAGAAGCAATGGAAAAATCTGAGCCATTTCTGCAGGGAATATTTTGTGCTAATTACAGTTTGCTTGCACAGAAGTAACATAATTGATTTAGGAGCTGTGGTGGAATAGAGACTGCGTAGAGGCAGAGAGGAAATGAAGATCTTCTACTGGTGGAAAGATTGTCCATGGTAATTTTATGTGATGCTTTGCAGTGAGTGGGCACAAAAGAATGGGTTTAGGAGCTGTGGTTTTAGTAGGTCTCACAGAAGAGATCTTCTGATGATGCAGTGAAAACTGAGGACATGAGGTTTTAACTAGGGATGGAGAAGCTAATGGATGAGAGTGAGGAGAGCCACATTCCCACTTAATACTGTTTCTCCAAAGAAAAAAGCACAATATTGTTACCAAGTTGATGGAGTTGTCAGCCAAGGGTATGGGAGGAAAATGTGCATGAGGAGCTCTTTGCTGCTTACTCAGATAGCAAAAATAGGGTAAAAAAGATCAGAACTTCACAAATGCAGTAATGCAAGATGTTTGAAGTATTATTCTGAAGATGTTTGTTGAGAAAGAAGTGTGTCTTAGTGCTGTCATAAAGCATATGGTAGCAGGTCAAACCCTCCCTCAAACTCTTTCATTGTTGTTTAAAGAGAGAAAGGTTGAGTAATAGTGAATTTCTTTGGAATATGAGGACTGTACATTTGTATTCAATGCTGCAAGCGAAGTAGACTTTTCATTGCATACAGAAGTGGATTTGATCTGAACATAAGAAGTTACAGCCTAAAATTGCAGCAATGGAACATTTAGGTAGAGTTTGACGAGAAGAAAAGCAACTTTCAACACAAGGAGTGCGAAGAGTCACAAGACATTGCAAATAGGAGTTGTGGAATCTCCACGATGAGATTTTTTAAATCAGCACAATACAATGGTGGATTAATTCAGTGTTTGTAAGTGTAAAGTAAGGCACCTTGGGAAAGAATAAACTTAATATACTATAGTGGACTCTCAGGTGATTGTCACTGCTCTGGAACTAGATCTTGGACTTTTAATAAATATTCCTGGGAAAGCTGAATTTGATGCTGGAAGGTAGTAGGTGATGTACAAATGTCAGTAGTCCCACACAAAGTTTGATAGACCTTGCGAGTTACTGGAATGGGAGACTTAACTGTATTTTTCTATTCCTTTACCAAATTGAGGGCTTTCTAAATACACAACGCAGAGCTTTTCTGATGAGCAGATTCTTTTAATACCAAGACAAATGGTTTTTATCAGATCAACAGTACATTTAGGATGGAAATTGGAGGAGAATATATGTTCATCAGATCGGTACACTTCTGGCACAGCCTCTCAGGGGGATTAATGAAAGGCAAAAAGCTCACACTAGTTCTAAATCAAAACTTGAGCTGTTTAAGAAAGGGCTAATATGATATATCAGCATGGGACAACTAGACCCTAGCTCAATAACCGAAAAGGTCCCTTCTAATCCTATGTGGTATCTTTGCAAATATATTCCCTTTTCGCTTCGTGGAACCCTTGTAGGTTCTACCGAACAGGCAATAATCTTCTTTGCTAGAGAAGGTGTATTATTTGGAGATTATGTTTTGGCTTCTTCATGGTTTAAAACCACCATTTTTAAGGATTATAGCAGCAGAGCTGATTATTTCTTGGGTATTACTTGATGAGGTAATGACACTTGCCTTCTTTACTAAGTACTTTTTGATCTACTGATGAAAAGCATTATATAGGCTAGGTAATATTATTGTTATTGTAGTGGAGTGTCAGGGACTAATTAGTCACACCAATCTTTTTAGGCGAAGTGTTGATGGAGAAAAAGGAATGCTGTTAAGCTTCGGAAACAGTCCTGTTTTGAATGATAGTCTCTGTGTAACCTGAACTACTCAAAGCACTTGTGTGGGAAACTGGATTTCTTTTAAAATGGGTGGTTCAGGGAGTGCAATTTGTAAAGAAACACACAGCATGTATTGAAAAAGCTCTGATACACCTATTATTTCTTTGCCTGGCACATTGATTTTCCCCCTGCTGTACTTTGTGTCCTGAAGAATACAGAAGTGTTCTGCTAAACACAGACAGACTTCATCCTGAAAGATGCTGAGAACCTGTAGCTCCCAATGACTTAGGTTTAATTTGTGGGGAGTTAGTGGCCATCATTATAAAACATATGAAGACCCTTGGAAACATTGCATAAGGGGAAAGGTTAGGGTGTGAGGAGTAACACTATAACATACTGGCATAGAAGGAGGAATTTTAAAGAGCATAGTTATTATATTTGTATTTGATCAAAACACAGGGGCAAACAGCCCCAGTCCTGCAAAAAAAAAAATGCAGTGAGATTGTTAATAAGTGACTATGATCTCTCTTCATAGCATTCTCAAACCCTGTGCAGTCATAGTGATTGAACATACTGTGGCTAACTAGGTCTCTGACATAGTGCATACAACTCTTCTTAGGTGGAATTGCATTGTTTCCTTTTTGTCCCAACTTGCATTTAAAAGATAGAGGTCCCATGTCCACTGATGTAGTTTCCATATGGTTAGGTGCTTATTCAAGTCCGGTCGTCCTAAAGCCACCCATCTTTTCTTGTATGTTTTTTGCACTCATAGTGCTGTATTAATTTTTTTTCCAAGTGTATAGCTTTTTAACAGAAAGAGAAGGTAGTCTTTTCAAAGTATATATTATGTATGGAAGTGATTAGATGGAATCAGCTTTCTTTTGGACTCACCTTCCTTTTCATATGTTTTTTCTGCTGCTCATCAAATGATTTTTTTTTAGCACTGCAAAGCTATTCCATGTATAGGAAAAAGAGTTGGAAACTATTCTGAATTGATTATCAACAGAATTGCTAGCAGCATTCTGATGAGCAGCTCTTTTTAATGATGCTGGGGAAAAAAAAAAAGGATTATTTTACTTCTGTAAGGCAGGTTGAGTTTTGGGTACTTCTAGTTGCTGGAACTAGTTTGTATGTAAACCAAATTGCTGTGGCAATAGTTGAAGATCAAAAAGCATTTATAAAACTATGTGTAAGTGTGTATGTGTGAAATATGAAGACATGTCCCAGTTTGCCCAGTTGTCTGGGCAAACTGGGGGAAGAGTGGCTGGGGAGCGGCCCAGCAGAGAGGGACCTGGGAGTGCTGGTGGACAGCCAGTTGAACATGAGCCAGCAGTGTGCCCAGGTGGCCCGGAAGGCCTATGGCATCCTGGCTTATATCAGGAATAGTGTGGCCAGCAGGAGTAGGGATGTAATTCTCCCCCTGTACTCAGCACTGGTGAGGCCTCACCTCGAGTACTGTGTCCAGTTCTGGGCCCCTCACTTCAAGAAGGACGTTGAGGTGCTGGAGCGGGTCCAGAGGAGAGCAACAAGGCTGGTGAAAGGACTAGAGGGAAAGTCTTATAGGGAGAGGTTGAGGGTGCTGGGGTTGTTTAGCCTGGAGAAGAGGAGACTCAGGGGGGACCTTATCACTGTCTTCAACTACCTGAAGGGAGGTTGTAGTCAGGTGGGGGCTGGGCTCTTTTTCCAGGCAACCAGTGACAGGACAAGAGGGCATAGCCTGAAGTTGCTCCAGGGGAGGTTTAGGTTGGATATTAGGAAGTACTTCCTCATGGAGAGGGTGATTAGACATTGGAATGGACTGCTCAGGGGAGTGCTGGAGGCACCATCCCTGTGTGTGTTCAAGGAAAGGCTGGATGTGGTGCTTAGTGCCATGGTCTAGACGGTGTGGTGGTGTTGGTCATAGGCTGGACTTGATGATCTTAAAGGTCTTTTCCAGCCTTGGTGATTCTGTGATTCTGTCTTTGAAGGAAAAGGTCACTCCCATTTAAAACTGGGGTAAAGAAAATTTATTTTAATAATCCATTTCATTATTATTTATAATATATTCTGTATGCAGTTTTTTAGAACACTGTTGATGAAATCCAGTCCATGAGATTCAAATTTGAGACTAGGTAAGCACAAACAAGGTATATGTTCACCACAGACCTTCAATAACCTTAAACAATGAAATGAATCTATAGAAATATTTTATTATATTTTTTCAAAATTATGACATGAATATGACAAATTGCATCTTCTATAAAATCAATATGAATAGATATGTTATATGAAATTAGTATTTTTGAGAGTTTGAATGTTCACAGGGAAGCCATCTAACCCTTTGTCTTTAATACTTTTACACTCTAATAAACATGAGGCTGTCTTAAAAAAAAAAACAAAACAAGCCATTTTCTGTCATTAACCACACAAAATGAAATAGCTCACTAGGACATTTTACATAGGTGGAGGTTTTCTTGAAACTCTTGGAAAGCATACAAGAGAAAAAAAAAAAGTCATCTTGTGGTCTAGATATGAAAAAAAGAGTGCCAAAGATCTATCAAGGCTGTTAACTAGAATAAGCAAAGTAATTTGAGCATCATAACTGTTATCCAAAGAAGTGTTTGAATACCTGTGTTACCTCCAAGTTTCCTTTCTGTGAATCGACAAATATTTCCTGGTTTCCTATTTTTATGTGACTGCAGTTGTGCAGTAGAACATTTATTTAACAATCTCTTACAGAAAGTTGTGCCTAATGTCTGTAGTCTCTGAATTCTTTACTGAAGACTTTATTGTGACACTATACATCTCCTTGGCTTCACAGTAGACTGTGACAAGAACAGTTCCTCACCAGGGAGAAAACATTAAAATGCTCAGCTGCACTTTTGAAGTTATTATTGGTTGCTTCCAGTTGGCTGGTTTCCAAAGGACATGCTGCATGGTCATTCTGACCACCTCAGCTTGGTGGACAAAATTGAAAGAAATTTCAAAATATCTTTATTAAGAATTCTTAGTAGTTACTGTGGCTCTTGTTTCTTTCTTTCATTGCTTGCTGGTCTGTTTTGATAAATGATATCTCTTTCGATAAATGATGAAGGCAAAAGCAACCAAAAAAAGAAAAATTAATTGATCATTGAAACTCTTTTCTATTGGGTTTTCTTGCTTTTGCCAACTCTTACTGCATCACAGTCTGTCACTCTGCCATGCTCCATTGCTTGCTTGCCTGCTTATTTGTACTCCTGGCTTTTCTTTCACATTTATGCTTGGTTACCCTCTCACTTTCAGCCTCATTCACTCAAAATCGAGTTCCTGTTTTCTTCTTGCACTTTGCATTGGTTCAGATATCCCTCAAACACTTACACTTTCCTCAGTGTTTTCACAGCTTGAGCCATTTTAAGTCTTTTGTGTTGCACTTACTTTTTGTGCTTCGTTTCACTCTGGCTCTCAGTCACATATGTTCAATTTTCTCTATTTTATCACTGAATTCCTGAGGGCATATTCGTACTGCTGCCTGGGGGGAATAAGGTCTGCTATTCTAGTATTTCTCTAATAGTCTTTATGTCCTTTGTTCAGCACCAATGATGCTGTGATCAGAAAATCTTAACTGCTGCTAGTTTCCCTCCACATGTACATCATTAATTTTCTTTCTCTTTAAAAAAAAAACAACAAACCACAAACAAACCAAACCAAAAAGAAATACATAATCCTATTTGCTTCCGCTTTTTAAAATTGATTTTCACAGTGAAAATCAATTTTATTCTGGAGATATAAAACCAAGCTACATTGTTCAGTAAAGTTATAATGTATTTTGCGCAAAAGTCCCAAGGAGCCTGGAAATGGAGCTAAAAGAGAATTGTTTCATCCTCCCAGTTGTAACACACAAGATTCACTACAGATGTTCCTTCATATACAACAGTGACATTTCAGAATGGAGAAGTTATGCAGACCATTTGTGCACAGTTCACCTATTTCTTTCTGCTGCTGTATATTCTACTGTGTAAATACCTGCTTAGGTATATTTTACTCTTACTGTATTGGGACTGCTTCTTATATGTTAATTACTTATCCTCTTTATGAATAAATTTCTCCTAACCAGCCTAGCTTTCCACTCTTTTGTTTTTCATTTTGTAACATACTGTTCAGTTGTATAGTTTTCTTGCATCTGGGTTATTTGCACAAGCTTAATTGATGGTTAGGAGCATTTATATTTAGGGCATCCACTGAAGAAAATGAGGTTTGAAATCATACAGCCAACCCAGAGTAACTAGAAAAGTACAAGATATTAAGCTAGTTAAAAAATTCTTCACAAATCCATGCACTGCTTCTCTGTGCTTAGTGTTTGTGATTTAGCATGTTGAGCTAATGCCTCCCAGAAATGGTGGTGTTGTTGGAGGGTGTTTGTACTTAGTTAGCTGGTTGCCAGATGGTTTTACCATTATTTCACTGTAACTGATGCAACTAGGAAATAAATAAGAGCAAGACATTATTTTCCTTTACAGAGGGAAGAAATTCTGTCTCTTTCAGTCACAGCATCCCAGGCTTGGGAAGGGCTGGTGGAGGAAGAGGTGCTAGGAGGGACAAGAGAGTTTTAGATGTTCTATGGAAATAAGCAAAGCAATTAATTCTGACAGAACAGCAAATCTCAAAGTATGTCTTCATTGCATTTAAAAGCACAGCTGGAGCACTGCTCTTGCATATCCAGTATCTTCAGTGCAGTTGGTACCTTGGCAGCATGGATGTTTTGGGATTTCGTGTGCAGCCCAAACTGATAAAGCCTCACTGTTGTCAGTGTCTGAACTAGTTAATGAAGATACCTCTGGTCTGTCTGCAATTCACAGCTGCTGTGACGCATCACCAAAGTCACTGACATCATGACTACTGTGATAGTAATAGAAGTAAGAAGGGAGCCTAGTAGTAGAGGGGCTGAAAAAATCAATGGAGAAGAGCAGAGGCTTTTTTAAGTGATCTGAGCCACTGATCCATCCACTTATGTCCCACCTCTCAGCCCACGCTGGCTTGTTTCCAGGGAGGTTGGAGTCTGCTGCTGGTGAGCCCAGAGAGAACAGTTTATCTCCTACCTCCTGGTTCCCGCTGTCAGAAATTTACAAAGCCTCAGGGCAAAAGTACCTTCAATGGCACTCCCAAATTATTAATTGGTAATTATTGGAGTAATATCTGTTAGTAATTATGGGGCATTTTTTTGATAGCTGTTTGTAGTCATAGTAGAACATTGAAAGTCTGAAAGGCAATTTGAATTAGAAGTTGCTTAAAGAACTGTTATCAGTGGAGTACTACAGATATGTCCCTTTTTCTATAGTGACAAGAAGAGTATCTTTTTGAATTACGCAGGTTTAAATAGATCTTCAGAGCTGAAGTGCATTTTTCTTTGGGTGCAGAGGCTGAGAGGAAAAATATGTTATTCCCTGTCTAATGTTTTCTTTTGAGTCTTGGGTTGTTTGAATTGCAGATAAGGCCTGTGTGGCAAATGCCTGTCCAGAGCAGAAGTGCATGTTACCTGAGTAGTAATGAGCAATTTGGGCTTGATAAATGGCAAGCAAAACTGTATGCATCCTATGCCACAGCTTCAGGTGGAGATGCTATGTACAGGGAGGAAATCCTAAATGTAAGGTGTATGAAATGTTAGAAGGACGAAGTCTGCTTCTAGCTTGAGAACTGATTTGGTTATAGTTGGAATTGTCTCGGTCAGCTGCACAGCGGGATGTGAAATGCAACTAGTTTATTGCAGAGCCTGACATAGGATCCCCCTCCTCCCTACAGAACCCTGCGAGCTTTCTTCTGGGTCTCTTGCTGGGATATTGAAGCTAATACAGACATGTGGCAGGACACCAGGTTGTAGTGAGAGATGACCGTATCTGTGTATTTGCAACTAAGGTTTTCACAATTCAGTATCTGTAAAAATGTAACTTTTTTAGTTGTTTATTTCTTACTGTGTAGCATCAAATGGGCATAAAACTTCTGAAAGGGAATGAGTTACCAGCTCACCAACGGCAAGGAAGAGAGGACACAGAGATACATTTTACCATATAAATCAAAGTGGACCTCTCAATTTTCTTGAAATTTATCAGAAAAGAAAATTCAATACTTTTTTTTTTAAACAGTTCCATTCAATTCTTTAATGAGTATTTGAAAATCTTTAACCTTCAAGGGTAATTATTCTGTAAGTCTTATCCATTCTTTCAATTTTGTAGATATTTTTCTTCATTAAAAAAAAGAAAAAAAACCTGATTAATTATAAGAAGATGGATACTTAACTGAGCTTCAGACTTCTTGGTGAATCCCAGACTGAAACTGATAAATGTTATCTCTAGCAATATAAAGAGTTTTTTCTTTTAATTGAGTTTTTAAAAAATGGGGATATGTTAAAATTTACAAGACAAGGTGATACATAACTGTCACTAATGAATTAAACTCACCCATAGGAAATCTTCATTACATACCCATTTTCAATACCAGAAAAAATAAATAAAGATTAAATCAGTCTTATCTCTGTGTGAACAGGAAACCCTTGTCTTTTCTTAGTCTGTAAAATAAGAAAATCTAATAGTAGAATCCCAAAAATAGGCAGAAAGGGGAAAGAATAGATGTAGTTCCTTGAATTTTTAAGTATTTTAAACACTCTCAATTTCTAAAGATGTAATAGAATGTAATTTGACTGATGGTGTCTCCTTGGCTAGAAAAAATATCATTTACAGTATTGCCAGTCCCAAATGTCCTAATATCTTGAGTTGTGGATCACAAAAGTCATGACATTGAATGCTTAGTTTTGTTTCTAAAGCAACTCTGCATCTGTTCTCCTAAAAATAAAAGTCCTCATTAGTTGCCATTTGGGTTATGAATTATTAGATCAGAATTTATAACTAGAGAACAATTTCAAGCTTTCCTTTGGCATTCTGTGGAACAAGAAATCTACTTACTATAAAAAAGAAAACCAAGACTGAGTAACAGTCCACATGTGCCTTCACAATAATGGAAATCGTATAATCTAAGCAGTACTCGTAAGGCAGGTACATGGACTTGTCATCCAAAGGATTGCTGAATTTTCTTCTTTAGTCTGTCATTTATTGAATATTATTTGAAGACACTCTGAAGGAAGATTTGTTGAAGAACTATGACATCTCAAGTAGTACTTGGGATGTGCATCTTTTTTTGCTGTTATCTTTACTACCTACAACATGAGAGTGCTGAGTCCTGCATATCTCTCTATCTAACTCCAAAATCGACTTAGGAGTCATTAGTTTTCAAATGAAAGGTCTGGGGAATGGCAGCTCTTAGGAAAAGAGACACTTGGGGATGGGCAGCAGGGAATATGTTCAGTTAGACGTTGTATGCAGTGGTGGAGTAGATAGTGTAGAGCTGAAGCCTGGCAGCAGCAAAAACTTAAGTGAGGTTTGTCATTATGCACTTCTCAGGACCTCTTATGAACCTTGATGGAAGTCTGTGTTCGTTGAGTTCAAGGCTATTTAGGACCTCTCGGTGGTCTGAGCTGATGTTTCTTTGGCATAATTGTATTTTACTACAAAGTTTATTTAGTGTGGCAGACTATTTAGGTTTTACTGCAGTGTTACTTCTGTGAGGCTAAAGCCTGTCCTACAGAAATGTAGTAATGATTCAGAACATGGAAAATTATTGTTCGTCATGGGAAGCTTGTGCAATGATTTGTTGTGTTCAATTAAAAAAAAAAAAAAGTGCACCCTGCTTCTAATTTCAGATTGTCTGACCACAGGTTCCAGTTGCTGGATCTTGTTATATTGTTCTCCAATAGATTAAAGAGCTCTTCAGTACCTGCTATTTTCTCCCTGTGAGGAGAAATATGCAGGAGGAGGGAGCTTATACAGTTTAATCAACTCAATTTTCAGTCTTATTTTTTATAAGCTGAACAGATTGATCTCTTTCAAATGTGGGATATTATCTCTAGTCTTCAATTCCTTTTCTGGCTTTCTTCTGAACCCTCTCCAGATTTTCAACATGCTTTTAAAAATGCATGTGACAAGTACTAGTGGTGGTATAAAGCATCATTCCTGTCAGTACTACAAACAGAGGTACTACATATCTTTCTCTCCTCCTACTCTTTACTCCCCCAATTATACTTCCAAAGACCTCATTACTTACACCACCGTTTCTGTTATAGCTTCAGCTCTTGAAGCTCTTTTTCAGTTGCTTGCTTACCTGCTCTGACTTTTAAGTCTGTTCCATGGTCCTTGTTTTCCAAAATACATTGATCTGTTTTATAGATATGGTCTGCATTGTTTATCTCAAAAGTATACCTTTGCAATTAGACATGCTGAGCTGCATTTTCTTTGAGTGGAGCAGGATTGCCCTGTCTTTAGCATAATTTGCACTATTAACTCTGTGTTGTATATGAAGGTCTTTTTTTATTTCCAAAGCATCAATAAAATGTTAAATAGGAACCATCAGAGTACCAGTTCTTTAAAAGTTCCAGCAGATATTCCTGTTTCAGTAATTGATACCTGTTACTTGCAATCTGTTTAGGTAACCAGTTTTTAGTTCATAAAATGGAATGTCCCAGTATTGTGTTTTTTCAACATGAAAATTTGTTACTAGATTAGACACCTTGCAGATGCCTTAATGTATTACATCTGTGAGTAATCTTTATTTGCCAACTTCAAATCTGATCAAAATTTAAGATTTTTAAAAGCTGTGTATCTTTAATTATATTCCTATCAATTAATTTTCTATCTTCTTGTTTCTGGATTGAACTTTTTCATTACTTTAAGTGCACTTAGTGCATTTGGCATCAGTGTAACAGGCCCAAAAACCATCATGATAATTTTGTTTCCACTTTTGAGTACTGGCACAAAATAAATACTGAAGTCAATAAAACAACTTATCCTTTCTGATAGGTATTATGTAGTGTTCTTGGCTGTTCCCTGGACGAATTCCCTCCTTTATTCTTGAGCACACTGCCCCTTCCCCTGGTTATTTAATGTGGACCACTGTACAGAAGACAGAAGGTTCCTCTTAACAAAAGTCAAGTTTTAAAATTGTCTACAATACAACTACTTATATTATGTAAAATCACAGTTCCTATTGTGTTCAAAAGCTAAAGATTTTTCTAAAATTTCTATATAAGGAAAAAGGTAATATTCTTTGACTTCAAGGACATTTAGTTTGCCAAGCATGCAGTGCTTTCCCAGACTTCAGTGTGCGATGAGTAGATATATATGATGAGTAGATATTTCTCCTCTTTCCCCACTAGCATATTAGCTTCCTGCATTTTTTCAGTTAAGTTTCAAAAGCTTGGCTTGAAAGTATATCCTTCTAGCTTGAATCATCTGACTTTAAGACCCTTTTACAAATTGCCAAAGACCCATTTTAACCCTGTATTAGAGCATCAGAGGCTGAGTTTACACAAAGGGGTATTGCATTCCGGACAAGCAAGTGGGTATATCTTTGTACATTTATTCTGCTTTAGTATGACTAAGATGGCACTGCCAACTATGAACCACAGTGAGACTTCAAGAGGGAGTATTATGAACTCTTTCTAATCTTCTCTTCTTTGTCTTTCCAGCTCTCTATATCTATTTTATTAATACATATGTTTAAATCTTGCAGCTATCATTGAGAACTCAATGGCTGATTTATAGTATTTGTAGCTCTTATAATTATTAAACCACACAAATTTAGAACAGAAAACTGAAAAATCTTCAAGCTATGTCACACAAACTGTTCTTCCTTCTACAATATTGGAGCATTTACACCTGACACTCCATGTTGTGAGAATTCCTCTTAAAAAATGAAATTGAATGGCTTTACAAGCATTAGGTGCTACTTACTGCAATCAAGTCACTCTTTCAACACTTGCACTGGCAGGTCTGTCATAGTTTTCCTTGGGACTCATATGTTTTTCACTGGAACTTAGCT
Source organism: Hemiprocne comata (assembly GCA_020745705.1). Lineage (NCBI taxonomy): Eukaryota > Metazoa > Chordata > Aves > Apodiformes > Apodidae > Hemiprocne > Hemiprocne comata. The sequence continues at coordinate 58,227,990 of CM036586.1, forward strand.
TGTAAAGCTCCTTGTTCTTCTTGTTTTCCACAGACAGACACCATCTGGACATTGTTATGTTGTAGTTATGTACTATATGTTATGTAGTTATGGAAAGCCTAATATTTTTGTTTCCTAGGATTATGGGATTAGTGTGGCTATTAAATTAAGTGAAACAGACAACTTCTCATTAACATTTATATTGCTTCTTGTTTTCTTTGATTGCAGACAATAATTTTAAAGCATAAGGTTGGTGTGATTTAGTAGATTTTAAAACAAATGGCCATTTTGGTGCTGTGAGATATGGCAGGAGATTAATGCAGAGTTTTGCTTTGACTGGCTTCACAATGGAAATGTGGTAGAACTGCATTAGTTCACATGCTCTAAACCTTTCTCACACTTCAAAATTCCTCTTTGAAATTTCAGAAGTATAGTCCTTCAGGCAGAGGTTAAGCTGCAGTGCAGATCACTGAGCTCTGGGGTGCACGTTCTTTAGCTCTGATAGTGCTCTCAGTCCTTCATCAAAATCACTGATACAAAGGGAATTCCTAGTATACCAAGCAAAAAGACTCTGTTGCAGCCTTCTCAATGACACAGGCCACTGGATTTTTTTATTGCCTTTCACAAAAACTTGTTCTTTATTTTAAAATATACAGAGACAGAAAGTTGGTACTTATTCTTGCTAGTTATTTCAATGCTTAATTACTTTTTCTATGCAAAATTTGTACCTTGTTTCTGGTTTGCATTTTTGAAAATTCAGTTATCAGCCACTGATTATTGTACCATTCTCTTACAATTGGAAGAGTTTTGCCGGAATTAATTTTAGTATTTCTCATAGGTACTAAAAGATATGAGCAAATTGCTTATTATCTATACTGTTGTGTATCTGAATAGTTTTCTATTCTTCTTCAGCAGTTCATTCTGAAATACATTTTCTGGCACTTGGGCCACTCTGCAGCTCTTCTCGTAATCCTTCTTATCAGGTTTCATGTTTCATGAGGATCAGCAGAACAGAACATCGATCCATGTTCTTCATGTATATATGTTATATAAATACACATAGGAAAATAATGAAGCGTCAAGAGTTAAGATTGTCAAAATGTTTCCATTCTAAATGTCCTTTTTAAGAGTCTTGCAGTTTTTCAAAGATTGTGACTATTTAGGCTGAATTTTTTTATTTTTGATGCAGACACTATGCAGGAGGTTTTTTTAATTGTTTGCAAAAATTGCTTATTTTCCAGAACATCATTTACCTTGCAAATATTATTCAATCGTTGTGTAACCATCACAGGAAGTACTTTCGTTCTTTGTCCTCATTTTTGCCAATTCTGACTTTAAGAAAGCTACCCACTGAATCTAGTACTTCTTTGCTTAGAAGTTTATTTATTTCATGGTGATGAGGGGACAGGTACAAAGGAGTTGACTAAAATGCTGTACAGATTGACACAGGATAGGTAATAAACCAGAATGCTAACTGCCTTCTGATGTTATTTTCTGTGAGTGGATGATTTCAAAAAGGCTTAACTGGAAAACTTCACACTTGCTAGGAATATGACCTCTCACAAGGGCAAGTGACCGTGACATTAGAAAAAAAGACACACATTTGAGAATATGTTAGATCTGAAAATCCGATGTTGTGCAGGAGCAGCAGTAAATGACCTGCCACTGTTATTTCAGAATGTACTGAGAAGGAGAGCTATTTCCACAGGAGATCAATATGAGTGTTTTGGTTATATACTGTAAAAAAAAATTGAATTTCAGTGCAAGAAAAGGCTTTGGTGTATCGTCAATTTAAATGCACAGAAGCCAAGAACTTTAGAGTTACAGCAGCTGTGGGAAGCATAAGTTGGTAATGTTTTACATAGACTTCAGGGCATAAATTTCTTAGCATAAACAGCAATGCAAAACACTGCATATGTGCCAGTGAAGAGAGTAACAGATGCTGTAGGAACCATGTATGACTTTGAATTTCTGGACTTTAAATTCAGAACCCCAAGACTGCACTCACTCACAGCTGTTTTCCCACTCAATATGTAAGGTACAGAATTAATTATATCCTGTCCTAAAATACAAGGCCCTGATTCTGCATAAAATTAAGTGCTTACATAAATTCAAGCATCTAAGTAACCAAACTGCCTGCTGCAACTTCTTCCTCATGTGGTTAACATGACTGTAAGTTTTTCCTGGGCTTAGTTACTGGCATCCTAGAAACAATATAAAGCAAGAAATGGAAAGTAATATTTTATGCAAAGTGGAAGCTGATATATTTTCAGAATCACCCAACTCTGAATCTGACAGAGTCCCATCATGAGAATGGCCTAACATTGAAGAATTTTGAAATTCTGGTGCACATACAAGAGGCAGCCGTGGTGTTTTGTCTGGTACGGGGTAAATGTGTCATGACCTGTATGTCTTCCCAGGTTAACTAACTTAAGTATCTCTGATAGTCACCTTTACATCTGAAACGGATGAGTCCTTCCTAGGTTCACAGCGTGATTCATGGGGAAAAGGGCACAGGATTGTGCCAAGATAGCTGTAAAAGTCACCTCACCTGTGGGTGGAAGGAGGAAGATCCAATGGGATTGAAGACTGTCACTGTGGTCACCAACAAGCCCTGTTTGTGCTGCAAGGTGCAAAGATACACACATTCTTCCCAGTGACATTGAAGGCAGAGTACATTTTCCTGAGAGTCAGTGCCTTACCTCCTTCCCTCTGCCCGTGCTCCTTAAAGCACATTTGCTTTCTCAAGGCAGTTAGATTAAGGATTCTTGCTGGTTTGTCAGTTTGGTTTCAGATTTCTTAACTCCCCATCTTGGCCAGCAGAGGAGATCGAATATTCTCTCTGACTGGATATTTTTACTTTTAGCTAATAGTTAATGCTGGATAAGAATCCAGTTAATTCACTTAACACTAAGAGTCTTTACATCATGTAGGTTATCTAGTGCTGATGTCCCTACCAGTACATGTGCAAAGTGGTTGTTGGCTCTAGTCATAGCAGTTTGTAATAAAAGGTAGTAAGTTTTGTGTTTTTTTTTATTCTCTCAACCCACCAGTCATCCCTTTGCTGCTCAGAGTGTGTGTATTATAAAATAATCTGTGTCCACTTGATTGATTTATCTCTGTTAAATGTCAGACCTACATATTGTGTTCTTTTCTGACATGTTTAGTGTGCCAGTTTATAAATATGTTGAATTGACTTCCATTTTTTTTCTCATCCATCAAACCAGCCGAACCAGTAAGAAATAATTTCTCCTTTTTAAAACATGTGTGGTCTGAGAACAAATTGGTATGTCCTTAGGTCTTTTGTGACCTTTCTGCTGAAGCTTATTTTGTTGTGGAACCTCTAAGGACATGCCAGAGTAGCAAAATACAGGTAACTTAGTCTGGCCTCTTTGCCTATATTTAGTAAATGTGGTGATTTAAGAAGGAGCTGTGACTGCATGTTGCTTTTTTTTGTTTTTTTCATATCTATTCTTGTCATTTAGCAAAGAGCAAAAAAAGGCAGCATCAGAATATCAGTTGTACCGCTGGTATCAGTGGATTAGTACTTCTTTCAGAAAATCTTGATGAATGGTGAGGGAGAAACTTTAATATACTTTTAGGGAACTACTTTTCAGTCTTTATCAGGGCTAAGTGTATTTTTGCACTTGTTTAGAGCTTGAGATCCTATGTAACTTCATTATGGCAGTTGTGGGAGACTGGAGAACATTACCGAGTCTTTTGAAACTCATGAGTTTCATGTCAGTGCTTATAATGTCTAGATGCTTTGCCATTGTTTCCTGTTAGATAGTTAATTATAATCTGGTTCTCCTGAATGCTTGACAGGGATTGACACATGGACTGGGTATGTATTTTCCCACTCTTGACTGCACCGCAAATTTAAATTTAATGGGTTTGTTCCTGAAGAAGCTTTCAAGGGTCTTCTCAGCATTCTTAGAATCATAGAGTGGTTTGAGTTGGAAGGAACCTTAAAGATCATCTATATCCAACCCCCTGCATGGGCAGAGAAACCTTCCACTAGACCAGATTGCTCAGAGCCTCATCCAACCTGGCCTTGAACACTTCCAGAGTTGAAGCATCCACAACCTCCCTGGACAACCTTTTTCCAGTGTCCACCCTCATAGTGAAGAATTTCCTCTTAATGTCTAAGGAAAGGGAAGGAAAAGGAGGGGCAAGGAAGAGAAAGGAAGGGCAAGGAACAGAAAGAAAGGGCAAGGAGGGACAAGGAGGGGAAAGGAAAGTCAAGGAAGGTCAAGAAAGATCAAAGAAGGTGAAGGCAGGTCAAGGAATGTCAAAGAAGGTCAAATAAGGTCAAGGAGGGGCAAGAAAGGTCAGGGAAGTGCAAGGAAGAAAGATTGGGGGGATCTTTATGTAACAGCAGAACTGTAGAGCTATCGTAGAACTTTACTTCTGTACTCTTTAATCAAAGATTTCAAAGTATTTTACAAAAGAGGAGGACAAATGGGGGATAAACAACTTCCAGAGGTGTCAAAAGAAGAGCCGACTGCGATAGTAGTTCAACTTTTGTGACTCCTAGCCTGAAAACCTTCCTACAAAAAGGGCAGTTTCTAGATGTGGAGAAAATAGCCTGAGTAAAAAAAAACCCACAGCTTTCATTTAAAAACAGCCTCAGTTTCAGAGAAAGAAAACATGTCCTGCATGGCTAATTTATTCTTCAGAAGGTACTGATCAAAATCCTCATTAAAACATCAGCTACGTTCACATTAGCTGTCTAGGTGCCTAAATTGCAACACCTAAGTTGAAGAGACGAACAGCTCAGGTCATCTTCTGTCTGGGCAGCCTGACCCCAGTTTCCTGTATAGCTGCTAGTAGGAGGAAGACTCACAGCCAAAATTCAGCAGACTATACCTGGCAACCTGAAATAGCCCATGACTGCCAGTAGTCTTTCTAGGATCAACATATCCTAAAGGAGATTCACAGATCACAGAATTACCAAGGCTAAGTATCAGAAGGGAGGTTAAGCCTGCTGGGCATACGAGCATGGTTTTTCTTGGCCTTCACAGCAGCCAACAGGGATGGTCAAAGCTAGGAGAGAGATGCTTCATGCACGCCAGTATAGCCAGAATTCTGGATGAGGTCTCCCGCCTCTCTGTGGCCTATTTGTTTCTCCTCTGACACGCTGGTGGTACTTTGGCCGTGTTCTAGCCTTCAGGGATTTGGGAGGAAGAGGCAATAGAGAGGAGTGATGAAGCTAGCTAGCTGTTTTATAGCAACTGTAACAGCTGTATGGCAATGTGCTCTTCTTTGGCAGCTGCCAGCAGCAATGCTATTAGTTGCCAAGACAATTCGTAGCAGATGGCTTTGTCCAATTGTGCCATGACATTCATTTAGACTAAAAAGATGGAGTATTGTACTTGTAGCTGATTCATTACAAGAAAATGAGACTCCTTGTACTGATTTTATAAGTAGTGAATTTCACAATTGCAGCTGAGAATCTAAATATTATGTATATCCCCATTCACAGCCCACCACCATGAACATGAACAAGGGAAAAAAGTTTGGTTTTTTTTTTCAGTAATATCAAAGGAAGAATTTCTATATTTGCTATAGCTGCTAAGAGAACTTTTTAAAGTGGATTGCAACTGAGGAAATTTTGGTCCTATGCTTCTTGGTGCGTTTTTTTCTCTGATTACTCTTCCAAATCTTTATTTTTGTAGCTGACCTCATCATCAAAACAATATTATACTACAGTATCTGAGTAAAAGTATATGACATCTGTGAGAACTTTTAAATACAAATCTTTCTGCAAAATCACATGTGCTTAATATATTCCCTCTTCCAGCTTTTCTTCCATAATTTTCTTATGAAGTTGTGCCGATCTTCACAGAACTTCTTGAGAAAAAACAATAAAAGGACAGTATAGAAGGCGTCCAGTTTATACTGTTTTGATGCTAGTTCGAGCCTTACAGAATCTGGTATCTCTGTACAGTTCATAGTTTTGTTTATAAAATAGGTTCATGTAAGTAATGACAAGAAATGCAAGAAAGCTATGCTATGAATGATCTTCCTACCTACCATTCATGCAGCTGCCTGCACGCAGACAATCAGTATAAACCCATATTTTCCATTTGCTTTCTTTAAAAAAAACCACAACCTTCACAGATTAATATGATTGTTGGCCAATCTCTTTTTCAACTGAAGGAAAAAATTGTAGTCCTCACACTTCCAAAAGAAAGCTTGATTTTTAATTTTTTTTCTAAAGCTCAAAACATATTTTACTAAATTTGTAACTTGAAGAAAAAAGCAAGTCCATTATTTTGGGTGTCTAATCATTTTTGTAAGTGCTTGGAGTAAATGCTGTTAATACCAAAAGTACATTTTCTATGTTTTGAAATGCTTAGAAAGCTAAACCTGCTAAATGGTTTTGAATATCTTCGTAATTCATGTCAGGATTTAAATATTAACTTTAAAGCTTAATCTTGGCCATCTCATTTTGAGAGTCTTGGAGGCTATTTATTTTGACTAGGCATATGTTTGTCAATTGGACTGAAGTGATTCAGAAGCTGGGGGAAGAGGCCTACAAGACAGGCTCAAAAGCATCTTAGAGATACAGGAAGATGAGCACAGCCTGTTTGTACATATAACTAATGAATGCCGTTCTGAAAATCTCAATCCAACTCCCAAAATGTATATATATACATTAAATTGGTGGCAACTTGTAGAGTTGTAAAGGAAGGAAAGTGAAAAAGGAATGGCACAATGCTTCAGTGGCCTAACCAGTGTATTTTCGAAGAGCACTTTACCAGTATACAGTCATTTGTAGGTTACACGGGTGAAGCATTTCTAGCATGGAGGCAACTGTACCAGTAAAAAAACCCTCCGTATTGATAAAATAAGCTGCTTCCAACAATGCAATGTATTCCTGGTGAACATGAGTTTTTTCTAGTGTAATTGTATGTATATACTCACAGTGCTTCCAGAGTTCAGTCAAGGATTAAAGATTTTCATACCCTATTTCATGGCTCAAGAAGTCCTCTAGCAAGCCTGGATGTACTGTCTGAAAGCCTGATGAATCTCCTAAACACTGATTTGTTTGTTAGTTTGTTATCAGAGTAACAGGGCTTTTAATATAATAATGTAAACTCATTAGAGGTTGTTGTTTCAGTTTGGGTTTTTTGTTTGATTTTTTGTTTATTTTTTTAATTTTCCCGTTCTCTCTGGGAAAAAGTACTCTTAGGACCTCCTATTATATTTGGAGCTGATGAAGCAAATGGGGAATATTTTCATTTTAATTAATATGATCTTACTTAAGAAGAAATCATTGAGCTGGTCTCCCAAAAATCTTATTGTTAGTCACCCATATCCACATAAAGATGTTTCATGCATACAATTTTGTGAGTCTGCTTGGTATTCCTCACTCAAATTTGGTTTAACTGCTGCATGATGGCTTTGAAACAGAACACAGGAAGTTCTGTTCTGATCCTGAAATTTCTGAGTGTGGACAGCCTCAGAGTTACTGTGATGAAATGAGCAGCCTAAAACTAGACTACGTTTATCAAAACTCGTACTAGAGAGCTGACTGAAATGCTTTTGTTCTGTTACCTGCATAAAGCAAATCATCACTATGTAGGACAAGGCAGTACCCTCTCTCATTTATTAAAATAGGAAAGTTCAAAGACATACAAGATCTAAAGGCTAGGATTTCATTTGAAAGTGTCAATATACGTGTTTTGGGTTTTTTTTTAACTGAATACTCATCTTCTTCATCACCTAAATGAAAACCATAATTGTGGGTGCTTTTCTATTTCATTATTCCTCCATCCCCCAGTCTACACTGGAAATAGGAATGAGAAACAGGGAAAAATGAAAATTAATAAGTTTTTGATTTCTAGACTTTTCTTGACAGCTGGGGAATACATTAATTTCAAAGTAAGATTAAAAAATAGATTTGGAAGAGCAAGCTGTTCTGGGAAGGGATTCTCAATCAACTGTCTTAATGATTTTGGCCTGCTAGATGAGTGATAGGCTTTACCCTCATCTGAATTATAAAGGGAATCAACACTGCTTCTTTTACTGAAGTTAATAATTTTCTTTTAAAGAAAGTGCTAGTGGATATGTCACTGCTTAAGGAGAATTGCTCTTATATAGAGAGACAGAGATATCCATTGGTTTAGATTTATGTCTTGTACTCTGAGTAAGTCAACATCACAAAAACTTTAGGTACTAGGAACTAGTTTACTATTTCTCTAGGATTTCATTGTCTGCTGAAACTAGGACAGGTGGATTTGATAAGAGTAATATGTGTGCTCTTTAGATTTCCCTTAAATTTAGTAGTCTGAAGAGCATGTGCTCTCTTTTTCTTCAACAAATTAACCAAAAGTCTACCAGATACATTTTTCCTTAGTAAAATCTAATTTAAGGTCAATGTCTGCTATGCTTGTCTTAAACTCAATAGATATTTTTTACATCTTCACCGTAACAGCTCCATTTCTCAGGTTTCATTATGCTTTTTTTCAGGGTCATGTGTTCTCTGTTCTAAATTGGCTTTGTGCTTCTCTTTTGCTATTTTCATTTTATGAAGCAATATATGAAATGTGACCTCAAGTTACTGATTTTCGTGTTTCTTGGAGCAGCACTTCACTGCTCTCTGCAAACTCCATTGCCCTAACAGTTTAAGCTCTTTTTCCTGAAGACATGTATAAGCCCATCATTGTACCGTGCCCTAGGTTCAAAATTCTCCATGCATTGAAATTCAGTCAGCAAGACACACTCAGTGTGATTTATTGGTAGCTTTAATTGATATGGGGGGAGTGGTCAGAAAAGGAACAATTTGCAGTCTGCCCTTGATTCTGCCATGTGGAATAGGATGAAAGTGTTCATACACCACTTGAAAGTGCCATTGCCTCACCTGTCCTGACCTGCAACAGTCATGAAAATATCATGGATCATTACTGGATTTTCAGTAATGTTGCAGCTTAACTGATAATAATTCTAGATAGCATTTATTTTTTTCTCTAGACAAGCCTTTAATAGGCATGCACATAATGTGTGTGCACCAGTCCCATACGTACCCAAATATGTGACTGTAGTGGATCAATTCCCCAGAGATAATGTAAGTCTCCAGTAGTCAATTTTTCTTGATTTTTTCATGATCCGTTTTAATTGAGATCACCGACTGTATAAACCTTCAGAGACCCTGTGCATTTTAGTCCCCTGAGCAGAAAATCTTTCCATTTCCAAGTGAGACAAGAGTGCTTAGTATGTGTAATAAAGGGTGTAATAAAATACACTACTTGGACAAGCAGAATTCTGTCTTTCTCACCACGATCTTTTTGTCAAACTTGGCTGTCCACAACAATCTATGTGAGTTCTTTTTGGTTCTTGTTTTTTCACCAACTCAACTCAGTAGCTTCTTTTTGATCTCCCCTAAAAGTTCTTCAGTAATGAATCAAAACCCATGTGCTTCAGAACACAGTTGAAACCTGCTATTGTCTGCAATGATTTGTGTTCTCAGTGGCATAAATTAGCTTCACTTCTCTTCATGGATCATACTTTCCAAGACTTCTCAGTGGTATCTCTGCTGTGGCCATACTACAACCCTACCTACTCTATCTGCTTTTGGTCCCAGTGAAGCCTGCTTGAGCAGCCTTACTTAGGAAAGGTGTGTGCCACTGTTTTTCATAGAATCATAGAATTTGTGCCAGGTTGGAAGGGACCTCAAGAGTCATCTGGTCCAACCTTTCCAGGTACTACTATGGTTTATATGAGGTGGCTCAGCACCCTGTAAAGCTGAGACTTAAAACTGTCCAATGTGGGGGAATCTACTACTTCCCTTAGGAGACTATTCCAATGTTTGATTGTCGTCATGGTGAAAAATTTACCTCTTGTGTCCACCAGAATGTCTCCAGGAGCAACTTGTGCCCATTATCCCTTGTTTTTTCCATGTGACTCCTTGTAAATAGGGAGTCTTCATCTTCTTGGCAGACACCTTTTAAGTACTGGAACATTGTAATAAGGTCTCCCTGAAGCCTTCTTTTCTCAAGGCTGAACAAACCCCGTTTTCTCAGCCTCTCTTCATAAGTCAGGTTCTCCAGTCCTCTGATCATCCTTGTGGTTACATCCTTTTAAAAAGGGTGTAACCAAAGGCAGATTTCCCTGAAGCCCTGGTCCAGTTAGTTTAGGAAGTTCTTACTCCCTGCCTAGGCTTCTACTCTTTCTCCTAAGCAACTGCTCACTCTCACTGTTGCCTTATTGCTTAAGTTTGGGGCTATGCTAAAAATGAGATTTAAGTGGTCTGCATTAAAAATAGCCCATTCTTTATGGCAGTGGAAGAAAGTGGAGCTCCTTAGGCATGTGTGTCACGGTACTGCAGTCTGTCAGGCCATTGCCTCTGCAGACTGGAGCCACTGGTAGTGTTTGCATCTCATCTCCTGGTACATGCAGGTGTGCTTTTGGCTTTGTTTTATGCTGTACACACGTGAGGCAAATTAAATAAGTTTAACTTTTCAGTGCTCCTACTTCAGATCCTTATATTGTTTCCACATGGTATAGTATGGCATGGTATAATCAGCATATGTTCCTTAATGGCCCTTTCCCTCCCAGCACTTCTATCCCCAGTGCAGGGAACAAGAGATGCATGCATTTTTAGGATTTTTTTTCCATTTCTGGCTAGAGATTTTGCCTGTAGCAAAAAAAAAAAAAAAAAAAAAAGTGCAGTAGCACATTCTACATCCCTGTGTCTAAACCAGTAGATGTTCCTTTTCTTTCAACCATGCAGCACTAATTCTAAGCATTGCAGAACATGATGGTATTTTCCTTACCATCCTTCACCTATACATAGCTTGAGAATTTGGGAATATATATCTCTGTTAAAGATAAAATGACTGAACAGCCTGCAGAACATTAACAAATAATCCTGATCAGTTTTATCTATAAATGCGTGATTCTTGTCAATGGAAGCTATGCAGAAATGAGTTTTGATAAGTAAAAGGTATTTGTTTCCACTAGTTCTTCAAAATCTTTCTCCTATGGAGTAGTCCGTCATTAGTAGATTGAAAAAATAATTTTTGGCTGCTTCACCTCTGCATTTAAAACCTGTAGCTATATTTCTCAGTCCTGCCCATAGGTCCTACCAACTTATTTAGATTTACTTCACCAAAGGAAAAGCAAATAGAGAAAGAAAAAAGAAATTTAAAACAAACTGAGTGTTAACAGCACCTCTGTGGTTTCTACTTTACAGTTTTTACAGTAAAAAGCATTTACTGTAATTTATTTTTTGTCATGGTAGGTATGAAACAGCCAGGATTAAGGAAGAAAACAAACATTCCTGAGGTCACACAATGGCCTGAAAAACCATCCCATAACAGATACAGGAACGTTTGAACAAGAACTGTCTCAGAGCCCATATGGTGGTTGCTCGTAATAGCTCCTCCAGAATATAAAAACAACTCCCACCCTCTGTAGACCACTGTTTCACAAGGAATTGTGCCCACTTGAGCAAGTACTGAATTTTGCACAATGTCTTAGAATATTTTAAAATAAAGGCTCAAGCTGTCATATTTTAGACTGAATTTATAGATGAATTTCTGTCTAATTTAGAGAATCTTCGCCTATATTAGATGCTTTGTGTCTTGAATACTTCTATCACTTCATCCCCTACTTAATTATTTTCATTCTTCCCTAATTGAGTTTAGAGTAATAACTTTGATAACTCAGACACCATCTGGCATGGGAATATAGATTTCACGAGAAGAAAGCAGCAGGATTACACTTGAAGTTCAGTTGTTGGTTTTTTTCTGTTCTCTTTTTAAGAGAAGTAATAAAAACCAGGCATGAAAATACTGTCATTTCACAATTTTAAAGGAAACATGCACCATAGCAAATCCAGTGATATATAACTATGGGCTGTACCTTAGAATTCCTCAAATATAATCATTCTCTTAAATAAAATAAATAATAACATGGTTATATCTATGTGATTGAGGCTTGAAATGAAACTTACTTTCACATCTCTTGTGTGCAGCTGATAAAGACCAGTCGGTTAGATTAGATATACCTGGGCTGCTCAGGGCTGAGTTTGGAAGGCATGAATTGATGAAAATTCATTACATAAGCATTTTACAGTGGTTAATCCATAGAGCAGGATCAGCATCAGCCTATTATGAGGGATTACAGTTTGCACAGCCACACAGAGGATGAATATAGAATTTGCAGAAATTTCAAAATGAAGAAGGGAGTCGGGGAATGCTGGCCTCTGAAATTAAGGTATTAAGGATCATCAGGACCTGATTAAGAACGAGATCCAAAATGCTTGACCAAGAGAACCATAAAAAAGGGGGGGGGATCATCAAAAAGGGATAAGGCACTGCTGTGAAATTAAATACATAGCAATTGATACCTGACAGATTTGAAGTTTTATATTCTTGGCAAAAGTTCTGGTTAAACTTTGGTTTTCTTGGTTAAACTTCTGCTTTCTAAGTGCTTTACCATATAACGGAATGGAATTTATATCACTTTTACATTTGTCTGAACATTTTTTCCTGGGATGTGGCCACCTTATGACTGCCCAGTATGAACAAAAATCTGTTTTGGGTACTGGGGAGATTATCAGTGAAGATAATAAGTTTTTCAGAACAAAACTTCTCCTGCAGAGCCCTCTCAGGGATAATTCCAACACACAAAAAAACCAACAAAAAAAAGCAGTAATTTGAATGATTGATGACAAATACTTGTTACTTTTGTGTATTTATTTATCTGATATAATACTTCGGTCTTGAAAGTTCTGCTAAAGATTACCACCGGATAGTTAGTCATCCTTTAAATGCCCAACAACACATTATAATTGTCTTTGTGAGTGCCCATCAGACTGAATTAATGGCTACACCATAGTTGTCACCATCATGTCACAAGTGCTGGCCCTTCCATTTACCCACCCTAGCTGCTGGGTGTGCTGTTACAGAACGTACCCATCATAGTAAAGCACAGTAAAGGTCATTTGAGCAGTCGTAAGAGAAAACTAGCATTGCTAGTTTGAAGTGTTCAAAAGTCATAATTCACTATATCTAAAATTATAAGTTTTTAAGAGCTTTGTCTTGTGATTTTTTCATCATGATGGGTCAAGGTTTTTTTCAGCTCTCTCCTGCAGAGATGAAAATGAGATCTTACTGCAAAGGGAACAGACAAGCACAAAGGATGGATATATTCTCATGTAACTCCAAGATTTGACTTTTCAATAAACATGACATATTGCAAGACTTTAAATACAATTTTAAGAACTGGAAATATGGAACACAGGCAGCAAATTCTTTGCTCACTCTTACATCTTGTGTGTTTCTTAATGTTCCACATTGGAACAAGGTTTAAAACCTGTCACATAATAGTAGAGTAGACCTATGTGGTCTTAAGGCAACTCTGGAATTTTACTTTCCCTATTGATTGGATTTGGTCAGATTATTCAGGAGAAGAAAGAAAAGCATTATCTGACAAAATTTACAATAACAATTTGTGTTAATCAAATAAGAAACTAAATCACCTCCATAAAAGGTGCTAGTATGAGGTGCTAGTTTGAATTTTAAATACATAAATGGTAAAGATACAGTTTCTCAAAAAGGAAAGGCTGTCTCTGAAAACATAAGAAATCACATTCAAATTTCCCGCCAAGTGGAATTTTAGCATAGGGGACAAAATACATATTGTATACTGATAGAAATGGATTTTCTTCAGAGGAGCACATGAAGTCAGAGCTGGTATAAGTTATTATCTGTACTATTTTAATATTAATTAAGACCAGAAGAAGGCATAATTTTAAAAGTAAACAATAGTAATACCACAGTAAAATATTCTTACTCTGTTGTCTGCCTCAGTTTTTCCTGGGCAGATGGTCACAATTTAGAAGGGAGAAGCCATGTTTTCTTATTTGCTGTAAGGGTACGTATTGCAGCAGCTTGTTCTCAAAGGGAAAAAAAGGGTGAACTAAGCGATGCCATTCCTGGCCATTAACCTATGTCAGTTCTTAACAGCTCATTCCTGTGTCTAGATTTGTTCAAATTAATAAGAAACATGTAACTAAAAATAGTGGTTAAGTTCCTTCCCTTTTCCTTGAACAAGATTGGAGTAGATGGGAAGTGAAGCAATTTTTAATTTTTTTCTCTGTTGGTGTTTCTTCTTTACCCTGACCTTTAAAAGAGTTTTACAGTTGAAGCATTTTTTTTTTATGTAGCTGACATATTTTTTTTTCCATGTCTGGTTGTTCTTTAGGCATAGGGTGTGTTGATTTGGGGTTTTTTAATATGCAGCAATTATGGTCAAGTCTCCATCTATTCTGCTTAGACTTTCAGATAACAAAAGATATTTCAAATGATAGAAATTAATAAATCTGTAATTACCCTAACAAAGGAACATGAATATGTATTTTCATGAAAGTCTATCAACAGAAATAAAGGACAATTTCAAGACTGTAACTGAACACTACACACAATCCATTTACTCCTAAACACAATACAAGAATTTTTGTAAGTCCCTCCACCTTCATATTCCCTTTACCCCAACACAAAAACTTGTTACAGACATCAATTCATAGTATAAGTCTGCAGCAAGTCTGTGGCCATCAGCCCTGATCACAGGCTACCTAGCAAAAGCATCGTTAAAAATGCCACACTGTAGTATTTAGTTTTCACTTATTAAAAAGGTCTCCTGCAATATGTTGTACTTTCGAGAGAAATTCCTGGAGATAATGCAAACACAGAAAATGAGAGATCTACTTGAGAAAAAAAGAGAAAGCATTTATTTAAATACATGTAGATCCCAGCTGTATTGAGCACTGATGCCCTCATTGAGTAAAGCAACTTTATTTTAGAATAGTAAGCAAGCACATCAGTGGGGCTTGACCTCAGTGTCGTCTTACATGAGAGTAGGCATATTTTTTAAGATCCTTATTTAGGATCTTAAACATACATCAAGATGTTTCTGTACACTGGAGCAGAAATGCAAATTAATCTGTAAGATATACCTCATCTATTACAATCTTACAGAATCTTAGTAGGCAGAACATCTAAATCTTGCTGTCAGCTGATGATATTTAACCTTAATAAACTTGTGGCTGCTCAAAACTGGAAATTTTCATTTGCTTGCTGCACAGGAAGCTCTGCAGGTTTGTGATGGGGCACAGGGGATATGGCCCACATTTTGACCTACCACAGTACAGCGCTGTGTACATTTATGTTACAACATAAAAGTGACTAAGAACATGATGCTGTATACATGCAGAGTATCATGAAATATTAGACTTGTGTTTCTTTTCATCAAAGTCACTGAGTTTTGCCTTTGACTCACGTGAAATAGGATTATGTTTCTGATATGCAGTCTTCACTTTTGTCACAACACAAGAATATCATAAGTAAGAATAATTTCCTCTTTTTTTTATAGGAAATGTATGTCACCAGTTGAAAGGAAATCTGTATCTACCTGGTATGATTTATCTCATATAAAATCAGTTCTATACATACTTATATATCTTTGTAGAAGGATCATCTCTAATAAAATTAGAGCTAATTAAAGCTATTTTTAAAAAATGTAAATGTTAAGTAAATTAATGCAAAAATAAGTTCCATATTATATGTCAATGGAGTCTGGTCACCAAAAATAGACCTACAGTAGGTATCTGGCCACACTGAAGATAATTCTGAAACCACTGTTTATTTCCAGGGTATAAAGGTACTACCTTTGTCACCAGAATTAAGAGTATATTTTCTAGTTTGTTTGGGTTTTTCAATTTCATTGCTTTCTTTTGTGTATACTGTGAGTTTTCCAGATTTTAAGTAGAAAAGTATTATTTTATCAAACACATATTGGCCAGCGGTGGCCTTCTACTTCAAAAATATGGGGAAAGTCAGAAAGTGTGAAAATCTGTTTAGGGTTCTACTGAACTGCATGGACAAGTCATTGCTGTTTAATGCAATTATAACTTTTGCAAATAATCTAACTACTAGACATTAGCTAATTTGTGAACTGTTGTTCTAGGTGTTTTGGTTTTTTTTTAATTTTATGACTTACTTTTATATCTGCTATTTTTAAATGCTGTGTGTTTAATTTCTGATGTCATAGCCGTGACATGTAACCTACCATCTGCATAGCTGCTGTAATGGTTTTTTCTTTGCAAGGTGTGGTGGAAATTTTGCTGTATATAGTACGTGAAGATCTGTTATGACATTTTTCTTCATGAGGAGGATGGGAAACTAACTCAGGAGTTATTTTATCTCTTGTCATAAGTCGAGATAAATGTCATAACACTGATCAGCTTTCACGTGTTTTGAATATGCAGTTATTTGCATTTTCCCCTCACTGTTCTTCAGGACTGAAGTGGTTGAAATGACAGGTGCAGCAAATGAAAAGTGCTGAGAATGTGTGGGTAAAATAGAAGACTCAATACTGAAAGAAATTAGTAACTTGTGCACTGCTATGTCATCAGTGAAGTAAAACTGATGTTATTTTATCACATCATATTAAACTAGAAATATAAACTTGCAGTATTTCTGTCTGCAAGTGTAATCTTTAGATACATTTAGAAAGGAGAGAAATCATTGTTTTGAAAATCTGTTCTTTGCGACTTGTCTTTATATGTATGTGCTTGTACCTGTTTTTGGCTGGAGCTCTTTAAGATTTGAAGGTTCTTACAGATCTGGTTCCTGCTAAGGAGGAAATGGTGTGTTGCAGAATTTGGATTTTTTTTTATTTACTTACTTAATTATCCTTGAGCAATCCTTGATGGTCAGTCACTATTCAGACAATCCTTTTTCAGCAGCCTCAATCAAACTACTAGTCCATGGTTCTCTGATGGCATCTCTGTGCCAAGGGAGATTAAGGGATACAACAAGCTTTCCAGCATGTTTCAGCAGCACCAACCAGACTGAACGAATACTACAGCATTTCTGTAGATGTGTTGAAAATAAACTCTTGAGATTGTGTGTAACAGTGCTGCCAGGTCACTTCCAGCAATACACATAGATTTTGCTATAGGTAAATTTTAAGCCATCACTTAAGAGCCTAAATGCTGGCTTTCAGAGAGGCTAACCACCTCCTTTTTACAACCCATCTCCCATGTTTAACCAAAGCCATACTTAGTCATCTTTTGCTTTACTATTCCATGCTGTCTGATAAAAAAACATTCAGGTCTGTTAATAGTAAGCCTGTGGTGGACTCTTAAACCAAAGTGGTACAGTAGCTACATGGGAGCAGGTAGTTGTGTTCTGGATTCCATAAAGATCTCCCCATTCTTTTCCATGTTTCCTTCTCCCTAAAGCAAACGTGCCTATGAACTCCTCTGATATTAAGCAGATCTGGGCATGCTTTGTCTGTCATACAATTATGAAAACATGGAGAACTGCACACATAAATGTAATTTACACATTGTATGTGTTTATCTGTATTCTTGATACTATAGTTAACCAAGGGGACATGGTAATGACTGATGACCAAGAAACACATTCAGGAAGTGAAGTTCAGATCTGGAGAAAGTAAGATGAGAAAAGGCTAAAGAGAGAACCACAAAATGATACTCAATATTCCCTTGGAGGGGAGGGCCACATCTGGAGGTCACTAAGAATTAACAGGCTGAATCAGTCTTCTGGTGTTTCTGAATGTCTTTTAAGGTGACCAGGCAGTCTTGTCCCAGAGCAGCTGTCACAGATTTTTCAGGTTGTAAGGAAGCTTAGGTACATGTTTAGAGGAACAGGCAAAACTCTGTTGTAAATTATTCTTATAAGAGATACTCTGGTTGAAATGAACAGTTGCATTTTTACTGTTATGCAGCGTTAGTACTTTTTGCTCTAGCTTGTAGATCTCAGTATGTGTAAGTGTCTTTCTTCTGAATGATTGGCCTGATGAGGGTAAGGAAGGATATGCAAAGCAGACTCTCTTGCCCAGGTTCCCCAAATCCAAGTGCTGTACAATCAGGAAATGCTTTATAGCATCCATTGTTGCTTCAGCAGGCAAAGTGTGCTTTGCATATGCAAATGCTGCTCAGAAGTTTAACTTAATAATTATCAGCTGGAGTCTCTATTGATGAGCAGCTGAGGCTAATCATCAGCAACAGAATCTGAATTAACTACTACTAGGCTTTGATTGAGCATACTTGTCTCATGCTTGTGGTTACTGTGGCAATTGTAGAAACCTATAGGTATTTTTATCTTTTCTAAGCATATAGATATTTATTTCTTGTACTTTCTGTACTCAAAAAACCATGGTAAAATGCTGTATTTTAGACTTTTTTCCTTCCTGTCTCTTCCATGATATTTTACTGAGCAGAAGCCAATACAGAAGAGTTTCAGTCTTCTACATCCCACCGCCATGAATGACGGTCACAGTACTATCTGTGTACAGCAGCAGGAATGCATTTGGGCATGTGCTTTACCTTAGAGAGCTGTAATGGCTGCCTGCTGTTGATTAGGTATTCTGCTATATCAGGGCCTCAGAAGTTACCTTAACACCAAGCTCACACCTGAACATAGAGAAATCTCTGGGCATAAGATACCCAAATGGTTAAAGAAAAAAGAGACACAGCTCCTTCATAAGAAATCTTCAAATTAACAGATCCCATTGTCTTCCCTCCTACTCCTACTGTACACCAGGGAAATTCAGCTGGCTACAAATACTTACCCTGCAGATATAATTCATGTGCCTTTTCCTAAGTGTCCTTTATTATTCACATCACACTCCTACAGTCCATCCACAGCTTCCCTTCTAATTATTCCCTGCTTGCCCATTCCTATGACTAACCAGCGGCATTCACCCACATTCAGTCATTTAAGGTAGCTAATAGTCTATCTTACTATGAATTGGATTTTTCATTTTCCAGGAGGTGTCACAATTTGTTTAAATTCATGCAGATTGTAACTCTGAAGATTTATAATTCAGTTGCAGAAGGTTTCAGCTTTGGGACACAGACACCCACTAGACAGTGGTTTGTCTCTACCCTCATAGTGGAGATGGTAGAGGGGAATGCCTCAAGGAAGAGGCAGTCAGGATATCTCAAACCAGCTCTGCTGACCATTTAAACTGAGTTGCTTTGCACTGTAGGAGGTAAGAAGTGTTGCATGACCATTTGGGTCAGCTAAGTTGTGGGAATGGTGACCTCCAACTGAATGATGATAATGTCTGCAACTGATCTAAAAGGGGTCATTTATTTGTGCCCCCAAGTGACCACTGCTAATTGTGATGTGGTTGTTTATGACAAAAAGTCATTGCTAAGTGATGGCTGGTCATCAGGTCTGTAGAGGAGTGCTTCTGCCAAAAATACTCTAGGCAGCACTTCTGAGCCTGGATAAGGTGGTCAAGGACAGAAGGGATATTGACCCTCTTCTCCTGTAATAGGATTTTCTGTAGTATAATTGCAGAGCATTGTAGGAGTTTTCCCTGCAATGCCCATTTGGTGTCTGAATGTTTGAGTCTTCTGAGCTGTCACATTGGCAGTCTGTACCTGCATACAAAGCATTTGAAAAGAGAATAACCCTCTAGCCTTGCAAAGAAAGAGCTTTCTTTTCTCCTCTTTCTCCCGCCACCCTCCCTTCCCGAACTGCTACAGAAGTGTTTTGCCAAAAAATCAGCATCTTTACAGGGATGGGACTTGGAGAAAATAACAATTCATCAAGAGCACAGATGGCTTATTTAGAATCTAATAGGTATTAAAACATTATTTTCCCCAAGCTTTACTCCTGATGTTGATAACGTGTTATCTTTGGCAAGTTCCCCTCTTGATAACGTGTTATCTTTGTCAAGCTAAGTCCCTGATAAAATCTTATTTTCTCTCAGTGCATGCTCTGATAAGACTTTATTTTCTTACATCTCCACTCCCAATGGAAAGGCGGGAAATGTTATTTTTAGTCCTTTTCCTGGAGAGGCATATATTTTGCCAAGGCAATGCAAAGCAGGGAAAGGAAGAATGAGAAGATGACAGAAGAAAGAAAAAAAACCCAGACATTCTAGAAAAGGAAATGAGCAAATCATTTTGAGGCTTATGGGCTCTTGTTTTAAGTTTGCAGATAAGCTAACATTCAGAACATTAGCTAATAAGCTAATAGTTCATTTGAAAAAACAAACTATTACTAAGAGCTACATGCATTTTCAGGAAAGGTATATGATATATTTAGATTTTTTTTCCCTCTTTATTCCTGCATTCTGTTGCTGTGTTTGTTTGTTTGTTTTTTTTAACCTGGAGTCTTTTACTGTTTACTATCCCTATTATCCTTGTTAGAAGTACCAGCATTACTTTCACTCAGCCAACACAAGACCAGCCTCCTGCAGCAATGCAGCGTGATGCCATCACTGATGGTACAATTGCTCACTTTTGCCACTTTTACCCCTTCCTCATTTTGTGTGCAGAGTAAATGCAGCAATGTGGTGAGTGGTTCTTGGACCACTCAATTTAGTTAATTAAAGAGACTGGGAGGTGTGTCAAGAACAAAGCTGGGGAACATAGAAAGAAAAGGGACAGCTTTATAGTTTATGAAATTGCATCTGCCCTGGAAAATTGTTTCTGTCTCTACCACTGAGTTCATTACATGATGTTAATAAAACAAAGTTATTACAAGTGGCTGCTAATTGTATTTTTTTTTCCATTTTCTGGGTTGCCAGCTTGCAGACTCTTGCATTGCAGAAATGTTAAGCATATACTGTTGCATATGCAAGTGATGAGGTCTGTCCTGTGAACAAATTAAGTGCAAAAAGGTGCTTATTTGTTGAAAAACTACATCAGAAACATGTCAATTGCACATCCAAAGCTGGTATTTTCTTTTGTTAAGGACTCCAAACTTCTCTGCCCTGCCTGTAAAGAGGGACTGATAGTACCACCTTTCCCTCAAATAACTTCAAAAAATAAGTCACTGATCCCTGTGTCACATTCAGGTATGATAGTGATGAGCAGTGTATGCCAATGAGGGAATAAACAAGTCTTTTTTCAGAGCAGGGTATGAGTGGCCACAAACTGAATGATGAGCTGAATCAAGCTGCTGAACAGCTGTGAGCACCATCCATCCTGTGCACACAGTGATGCCAAGGTTCTTTGGGAATAAAGCGGTGATCATGCAATTAATGATTCTGTCATCAGGCACAAGGGAATGACAGCAAAAAATTGGACAGGAGAATGTCATTCTCATATTTCCAAACTCCTGAGTGTTTGACTTTTGTGGTGGGTTGACCCTGGCTGGATGCCAGGTGCCCACCAAGCCGCTCTATCACTCCCCTCCTCAGCTGAACAGGGGAGAGATAATGCAACGAAAAGCTCTTGGGTCAAGATATGGACAGGGAGATCAACAATTACTGTCACAGGCAAAACAGACTCAACTTGGGGAAATTAATTTAGTTTATTGCCAATCAAATCGGAGTAGGGTAGTGAAAAATAAAACCAAACCTTAAAACACCTTCCCTGCACCCCTCCCTTCTTCCGTGGCTCAATTTGACTCCTGAATTCTCTACCCCCTCCCACCAGTGGTGCTGGGAACAGGGAGTGGGGGTTGTGGTCAGTTCATCACATGTTGTTTCTGCCACTCCTTCTCCCTCACACTCTTCCTCTGCTCCAGTGTGGGGTCCCTCCCATGGGAGACAGTCCTCCATGCACTTTTCCAACATGAGTCCTTCCCACGGGCTGCAGTTGTTCAGGAACAGACTATTCCAGCATGGATCCCCCACAAGAACACAAGTTCTGCCAGAAGACCTGCTCTAGTGTGGGCTTCTCTTTCCATAGAGCCACAGCTCCTGCCAGAAGCCTGCTCCAGTGTGGGCTTCCCATGCGGTCATAGCCTCCTTTAGGCACCCACCTGCTCTACCGTGGTCTTCACCATGGGTTGCAGGGGAACAGCCTGCCTTACCATGGTCTTCACGATGGGCTGCAGGTGAATCTGCTTCAGTGCCTGGAGTACCTCCTCCCTCTCCCTCTTCACTGACCTTGGTGTCTGCAGAGTTGTTTCTCTCACTCCGCACTCTGGCTGCTGTTGTGCAGCAGTTTTCCCCCTTCTTAAACACATTGTCCCAGAGGTGGTACCACTATCACTGATGGGCTCAGCCTTAGCCAGCAGCAAGGCTGTCTTGGTGCTGGCTGTCATTGGCTCTGTTGGACATGGAGGAAGCTTCCAGCAGCTTCTCACAGAAGCCACTCCTGTAGGCTGCCCCACTACCAAAACCGTGTCATACAAACCCAATAATCTTTGCAAACCTGATGTTCTGTGGGTGTAGGGTTTTTGTCTATGATACATTAATTTCCAAATCTGCTGATTGAAGACGGCTATATATTTCAGGGAAAGGACAGTGGGAGGGCATCTCCCTGTATATGAGTAGCAGGCAATAATGTGATGCTTTAAGGAATGCTGGCCTGCAGTGGAATTGAATGGTTCAGGTTCAATAAAACATGTTAGCATGTGCTTAAGTACAATTAACAGCAGTGGAAGTGAACACAGATTTAGCACTTAAAGGACAAGCTGAAGGGCCTAAGTGCAATTACTATTGCCTAAGTCCAAGGCTGATGGTTGATGGGCATCTAGTGTGGAAACAGTTTCTTTTTACTAAAGAATTTAGCTCATATGTTGTCCATGCCAAATCCTGAGAGGTGTTTGTGCTTAATACTGATAGGAGCAGCTTTTCTGTCAGAGCCAAGGCAACTTGTTTGGGCAGTATGGAAAGGCTTGGTTGTGTTTCCTTGTGGACATCAGCCTTCAGTGTTCTTACTCTGACATCTTTCAATGGCAGAACTTTCTACCACTGAAACTTAGGAGCATAGCTCATAATTGCCTCATGTCTCATTAAAATGAAGAAGTCCTGTGTTCCCAGATCTGGAGTAAATTGCTTAGGCTATATTCCACTATTAAGATGGTTATTTGGGCAAGGCTTTCTACTTCCAGCTGAGATCACACTGCAGTGATTTACAAAAAGGTGTAGGAGAAAAAAAAAGCCTTAGTGAGTGTGAAAATAGGTACCTTGGGATGCCTTAGCACCTACTGGTGGAGGCATATATCTTGAAGTACCAAACTGTTAACAAAAAGGACTTCATTTATAACTGCCAGTATAACCAATACCTACCAGAGCATCCAGCTGAGTAGAAGCACACAGAGTACTAAGGTGTTAGATGATTAAAGCTGAGCTAGAGCTCCAAAAGAAAAGGGGTAGTTTATCTGCTTACACAGACCTTTTTTATGTCTCCATAGTCCTGACTGCAGTCTTCTTATTTTTCTTTTTTCTTACAGTTCAATGAAGTTCTCTATAAGGGTCTTTACGGGAAAAAAATAATTGTGGAACGAGCTTCAAAAGATCTTGCTCATGGCCTTAACAGCAGAAAATTCATGAGGGTGGTTGCCTGCTATCCCAGTTCTTTCTGCAGAATGTTGGCTTTCAGTTAAAATTGTTATACTGCTAGTCCTCAAAGGCTGCACTGATAATATGAATTTTCAATTGTGAAAAAATATGAAATGAAGGAGTGGTGTTTTCTTGTATCTGTAGTCAGACAGACTGAAACATTATCTATGAGTAGCATAACTTCCTCTGATCTCAGAGGCAGCCTGGAGTTCACTGTCATCAGTTAATTCATTGTAAAGGCATTACATGCTATTAGGCAGGAGATGAGTAATAGCTAAAACACATAGAAACCTCTAGACCTCGCAAAGATGACAAAATTAAGATAGAAAAAGAAAGGTAGAAAATTAAGGGGAAAAAAAAGTGCAATGTGCTACATAAATTTACCTGCCTCTGTTCCTAATGAAATTTTAAGCATTTATGTTCAGATCAGGGTCATCTGAGAAACTCAGGATCCCTGCTTCTACACTTCTAAATTAGGGTGATCTTCTCCTTTCGTACACTCTTCTTCTTTTTCCCATATCCAGCCCTCCAGTTAACCTCTGGCTAAACTTTGTTTTCTCTGTGGCTTTTACCCCAGCAAGCTTCCAGCACCACTGAGGCTTTTTCAGGACTATCACCTCTCTAAATCTGATAAGTGCAAAACTAGGAACTTGGTGTTAATGCTCATCCTTTAGGTTTTGTATGTAAGAAAATTCCACTGCTTTAGTCCCTCTCCTTTCCAACAGACAGCTGGATTGCTTTCTGTAGGCTTGATTTCTTCCAGTGTCTTAAGATGCTCTGCTTCTGTTAAGTTTTAGTTAAATCTCTTGCCTTAAACACAGGTGACCCCAGATAAGTAGAAGCATTCAAAAATCCATAAATTAATAACTTGCATATTTTCATGTTTTCTGATTTATTGGATCTACTGTGATGAAAAGTCATTGACTGCTGTAAACTATGAAATAATTATTCATGTATGTGCTTGGGTTTTGTTTTGGGGGCAATGGAATTTTGTAGGTAATTTTTATTTCTTTGGTACAGTTGCATTAGCACAGAAAATCTGAAGTAAAAGGCCTGACACAGATAGAAAAGAAATAAAATTAAATCTGAGACTGCCAAGGCCCAAAAATAGAGCAGTAACCCCAAATGAAGAATAAAAAATAATAGCTTTATTATTATTTATTGCACCATTCTAAAGTGTACTACTTGCTTCAGAAGCACAGCAATGTTCCTTGCAGTGCTCCCTGGGAGATCTTTGGTCCCAAAGTCACACAGACCTCGTTATGTGTTATGTTATTTTACTTTGATTTAGATTAGATAAAAAGTGCCTAGACATCAGCTCAGAGCACTCTGCCAGTTACTTAAAACTATAAAACTCAAGTGCAGTGCAATCAGTTTAACTCTTGTACCAAGCAGCACACACAGTCAATCAAATATTAGTGGTCCTTCACATTAGTCCACCTTACTCTTTCTTCAAAGATGGGGTGAAACACACAGTCCCTGGCTTGCCTTGAAAACTGATCCGAAGCAGATCGAAGGTAGTGTGTGTTGGTGTTTACCTGCTAGGCAGTATCTCCCAAGAGACATATTGCCATGTCTGTGTATTTACTGAGGTCAAAATATCACCACATATCCAATCTGTTAATAGGACTAAATCAAATATTACCTTGCCACCAGCCTTGCCATCCTCAGATGTGGAAAAATTATGAGCTAAACCATCTCAACATTTATGAGAAAAATTGATTTCTGAGTCTTTAAGATCCAACTCAGTTCACTTTTGATTTTATACATTTATTTCAGATGGGTCCTGGAATTGTCACATTTTCATTTGCAGTAGGAATGTACCAAATACATCAAGATACACCTGAGAATAATCAGCAATGCTAGTAATTAAACATGAATTGTCCAGCTGTACGAACCCTGAGGAGACCATCCCAGAATATGTCTTCGACTTAGCACTTTGTAACAAAACATGGATAATTTTTATAGTAAAACAATACATTTCAAGTAGTTATATATTTCAGATCAAGAAGCTAGTTGGTTATATAATTCCTGACATGATTTCCTTACTGCCTTTTACATACCAGCAGGAATATGTACTATTGAGAAATGAGTAGTGGAGTTTACTGGCATTTAAAGCTACCGCTGCATAAACACAGAGTTGGTCTCATTAGTTGGTGCAACTCTGAGTCTGAGGCAGAGAGGTGGTATTTTCTTTCAGTCCCTTTCTCAGACTATGCTTTTTCTTCTAAATATTGTGTAGAAACAGTTTAACTGTTCTCATTAATATAGCAACAATTGTTCAGATGTACAAAATGGTAACTTTTTTGTTAATTTTGAGTTTTGGCAAGGCAACATTTATGACCCATTGATTTATGTCTGTAGAGTAGCTGAAAAGATGTCCAATTTTTTTCCATATTTTGAAATTTTGATGAATGTTGTTCTGAGATTTACTTTTGTATCTTGCTACCTTTATGAATTGCTCAGTACTTTTTCTGGTAATAATTTGAGAAGGTAACAGAATACAAGGACAAGAATAGTATGAGGAAAGTAACATCTGTGTCATACTGGGTATTCTCCAAGTAGGGAGTTACGATTGCCAGTGAGGTCTTTGACTAGATTTGCATTCTAGTTGTATGTTAAATAACAGAGGTTGGTTTTTGTGTGGTTGAGTAGGGGCGCTGTTTTTCTTTTTATCTGAGAGTGTCTACACAGTGCACTCTTACTGTCCAGTAATAGAAGGAGTGCAATATAATTACATCCAAATGAGTTTTAATCTTCCTAACTTGGATGCCAGCAACTGAGAAATAACACCATTTCAGTTCCATGCCTACCAAGCTGGATGGAGAAACATATCTCAGTATTTTATTGCACTTCAAATTTTAGCATGTGTCTGTCCTTAGTGTTGACATTTCTCTATTGTTGCACCCTTGATTTGCAAGCTTTTCAAATCTGTCACTTAATTTTTAATAACTGTTGGCTTGAGCATTCAAGTTCCAGAATACCAGTGGCCAGACTTCAGAATCTGTCTTGAGACATTTTTCAAGGACCTCTCCTATGAAGACAGGCTGAGAGAGCTGGGGCTCTTCAGCCTGGAGAAGAGAAGGCTCCGGGAGACCTTATAGCGGCCTTCCAGTACCTGATGGGGCTACAGGAAAGCTGGAGAGGGATTGTTTGCAAGGGTGTGTAGCGATAGGACAAGGAGCAATGGTCTTAAACTAGAGCAGGCTAGATTTAGATTGGGTATCAGGAAGAAGTTCTTTACTATGAGGGTGGTGAAGAACTGAAACAGGTTACCCAGAGAGGTGGTGGAGGCCCCATCCCTGGAGACATTCGAAGTCAGGATTGATGAGGCTGTGAGCAACCTAATTGAATTAAAAAGATCCCTGCGCACTTCAGGGAGGGCTGGACCAGATGACCTTTAAAGGTCCCTTCCAACTCCACACATTCTACGATTCTATTATTTAGCCATAAGCTTTGCTAATGGTAAAAATAATAAACTGGAAAATTTTTGCAGGAGAAAGTCTGCAAACAAATGCAAGGTATTCTACCCAAATGTATTAAAACCAGGATAGCTATTCATATAGGTAACAGGAAGTGTATACACCTGTATAACTGAACAATGGAAATTAGAAATGAGGTTTTCATTTCTGTAGCTGTTTTTTCCATGAACTCAGTTTAGAGGACTGCTCACCATTCATGTAAGTGTTAGAAAATAGAAAAGAATAAGCAATGAGCAGGTCTTTATTAGCAGGGAGATAGTTTTGAGTCAGAGTGTGAGAAATGTACTCATTAAGGAGAACTGCTAAACAATAACTGGATGATTTTCATTTTCTAAACCACTCAAGCTGGTGTTTGTTTGATAAAGCCAAGGGGACTCTGTATTGGAGATATTATTAAATAGTAAACATTTTTTTTTAATACATCCAGGTAGAAAGTTATTTCAGGGAAATAACTTATAAGATAGTAGTGTATCTTCGCTGTAAGGAATATCTTGTAATTATGACACTGGGTACCTCACTTCTTTTGCTTTGTTTCAAATTTAATTCAGTTGAACATTTTTTAAAAGCAATTTCATATGAGGTTTTTTTCACCACCTTTGAAGCATTTGTACTTTGCATATATATATATGTAGCTTTATTAAAAATTATATGAAAATGTGTTTTCCTTTGAAAATACATCAGCTGCATCCTTGTTTGCTCCTGTAAAATTTGGGAAGTGGTGGCAGAATGTGTTGCAGTTGTCTTTGATTATGGACCTTGTTTTCAGGTTAATTTATCTTTATTATACTTTATATCTAGCTCATTTTTAATGCTGTTTTGAACAAAGAAGATACCTTTTGAAAATGTGAAAATTAAGTGTTTCATATTTTTGATTAAAAAAAAATTCAATTAAAGATTTTGAATGGAACAATTTTGTTTTTCTCAAAATTCCCTTGTTGTCTTTTTCAGCCAAAATGTTTTCCAGAATTTGACCCACATGTGTATTGAATGTTTCTGTCCTTCTGAACCTCTTATTTCTCAGCAAGCATATAATGCTGTGTTGCTGAATAAAAACCATCTGCTCCTCACATGTGAATCAGCTGGGACTACTGTTTGGCACAAAATGGTAACCAAAATGCTGTAGCTTGACTGAGGAGGAAATGGGGAATAGGAAAATTATTTTGTCTTGCATACGTTTCTAAAATATATTTAACTATATATTAATGGTCTTTGAATTAAATCCTTCTGTTCTTTACTGTCTTCCCAGACTAGAGACTGGCAGGCAGCCCTAAACAGAACAAAAGAAACACATGCTTATCTTTGAGTGTGGTTTTAAAATTTGTAGGACCTGTAGCTCATTGAACTTCAGTATTTGTCCAAGTTTACTGTGCACTTAAGTGTGCACATTGCCTTGAAGTGACAATTCTGCATAAAAACGTGGCTGTATTTGAAACACATCCCTGCCTCACGATCCTGACATTAAAGGAAAAGGCAACTGTAAGTATATCCTGACAGAAGTGTCTCGTTTCCTTCTCTTGCAGATGGGAAACCAGTGTCGCTGTCTCCACTTGAATCCCAGCCCCACAGTCCTCGGTACACGGCATCGAGCCAGCGGGAGCGCGAGAGCTTGGAAGTCCGCATGCGGGAGGTGGAGGAGGAGAACCGTGTGCTTCGCAAGCAGCTCAGCCTGGCACAGAGCCGCAGCCCCTCACACCACCGTGGCAATCACTCCAAAACCTACTCCGTGGAAGAGGGGACAGGTGACAGTGAGAGCCTGCGGGCTGGCATTGTGGCAGGGAACAGCTCCGAGTGTGGGCAGCAACCGGCAGTGGAAAAATGCGAGGTAAATAAAAAAAAGGAATCTGCCAGAAGAAAAGCTTGATACATGTGATCCTTCAAGGACGTTGCAGAACCCTATCTCGTTCCCCTTGAAACTTTCTGCTCAGAAACCAGCCTCTTAAAGGACTACTGGGCATCAATTTTTTTATATTTTTAATTATTATTAACAAAAACACCAAACTTTAAAACTTTTAATCATCTGAATATCTTCTGAGTTATTATTTGATCAAAGTTTTTGTCTTTTTCATTCTTGTGTCCCCAAACCTGGTGTAAAAATCAAAGCCTTGTTCCAAGCTGACTTCAATACAGCTGTGCTGATAAAGACCTGTGGCAAACTGACCCCGTCTGTCTCTAAATTAAATTAAAGTGCCACATTGCTTTGAAAAGGCTTATTCCTTTGTTTGTCACCTGTACTAGAACAGTTCAGGGTTTACCATTAATTAAATTATGGCTTACGGAGCCAGCCTGTGCTTTTGAGTCACTTTTAGGAGTGTATCTGGATGCTACTGTGGAACCACCTGCTTTGTGTGAGCCATCTACAAGAGATGTGGTTACCTGCAGAGAACAGGAAGCCTGTTTCTAGGAAGGTTTTAGGGGATTATTTTGGTTTGGTTTTCTCCATTTTGTGCCAGTAGTTTTGTGGCTGTCATCCAGCTCTTTAGTTGTCAGATAGATACCTGAATGATGACAGTTCCAAATATTTATAGATCCAAAAGAGAAAGTCCTACTTAAAGGTCTTGTGCTGATCCCAGCAGTTGAAGATATTATAAATAATTCCTCAATTTATTTCTCCAAACAGGGTGATACTGTATCACCTTTTATCTTGCTTTCTGCCACTGGGAAGATAATAAGTGGGAGAGAAAAATAAGTTCTAATTGTCTCTTCAAATAAAATCAATTTAATGGGGAAATATAAAATATAATTAAAATAATTAATTAATGCTTTTCAGTTGGACATCTTTGTCTATTGTGGAAAAAGGAGCAAAAGTTATTTTAAGGGAAAAGAAGGAGTCTGTTTTTCAGTTTCCCTCCTCCCAATAATGAGGGTCTGATTTTCCTCTCTAAGCATTTTGGCATTTCTTTTAATAAGGGCAAGTTCAGACCATCAATAAGCAAACCTCACTTCTCCCTTATTATCGTGCCGAGAAGTGATGAGCTGAATCTCAGTTCTTGGTTTTTCAATGTACCAACCAATTTGGGACACAAAAATAGCAGCTTAAGGGAGAAATAGTTTAAGGGGCCTTTCAGTTTATAATGTGTTTTGCCAATAAATTTACTTGCTCAGTGGGGTTTAGCATTGTGCTGGAGGCAATGGTTATATAAAATATGAAACCTCACTTTATTTGCCAACCCCCTATCTCACCGCACACTATTTTGATAAAGAAATAGCTTTTTCTTCTTTTTCTTAAGGAATTGACTCAGTAATTCAGTAACAGCAATGGAAGCTAAAATTAAACTTCCTTATTATCAGATTTGCCAGCGGTCTCTTCATTTATCCTATTACTGTAGATACTGGTTCCATGTTTCTATGAGAGGTATCTTGACTCCATTCACCCTCTGTTTTCAGTGTTCCAGTGGTGTAAACTATTTTTAGCCTCTGCCCCTGAAATATATCACAGCAAGAGTCAGCAACTTGGGGAGAAAGAGACAAGGGTCCTGAGAAGAAGACTGGGGTTCTGAGGGAGACAATGGGAGCTAGGAATAGGTCGTTTATTTTATTGAGACAGTTCTTTGAGATTTACTGAAGCTGACATTTCATAATCTAATTTGGGATGTTCTTTAGTGATGGTTAAAACATTTGAAAATTCAGTTACAGTTAATGAACATTAAAATCTGATGAAACATAATCTGTGTGATAATAATTGTAATCTATATCAAACAATAGTGGGTTTGTTGCTTTCCCGCCACCCCTTTCTACTCTATTGTATTCTGGGAGAGCTCTTCTCATATTATAAAATGGAGAAGCATTATATTGCAAGAAAAAGTCACAGTTCCAACCCAAGGAACCTTCTCACTGGAAGGAGCAGATCAATGTCTTGCGTTCCCAGTAGGAGACAATTTTAACACCAACCTTGGAAATAGAAGTAAAACTAGTCCTTACACAGATGTAGCTTCAAACAACAGGCTTCAGAAGAAGAGCATAATGCTGATGGAAGATAATAGAATTACATGACTCCTTCTCATAATGTTAATCTAGTATCTTTCCAGTTTGTGGCTCCCAAACCCAGGCATTTTGTGTGAATTAAGTGTGCATTTAAAAGTATTTTTATAAGCGATTCTATATTAGAAAATGGTTAATTAGCAGTATAGCCTTTAGTAGGTTAACAGAATACTTAACATTTGAAGCATTTTTACAGACATATTTGTATCGTTACTGTTCTCAACAGTGTTATGCAATAGGGTTAAGATCCACAAAGATCAGGCCCCACCAACTTAAGCACTGTGAAAGACAGGAAAAGCAGATGTTACCTGCCTCTGGGAAGCATTTGTAGCATATTTACATTTTTGTAACATGCTTTTAGTATCTCTTAACCATATTCAACAATTATTTATGAAGGATTAAGTAAAGTAACCTTAATGGAACACCTGGCTAGTACTACTGGAAAATTATTGAAGTACGAAGTGCTTTACCAAAGATTATTTTTAGCTATAAGAACTAATTAGACTTTGTTAAGCTCATTATTTCATCATTCCAAAAAGTAGCCTGAGGAGAAAAAAAATAACATCTGTTTATCTAGGCCTTATATAGTGTCTTATGCTCCTTGTCAGTATGGGATCTGAGGCCCATTTCTTCATTTGTTTTTGGATACATTTTCCTATTAATATCACCCAAAATGAACTTACAGAAAATACTGCTTTGAGGAACAGTCCTTCCTGATAAGTAGTGGCTTAAGTAATAGTTTCTGAACAGTGTTAGCATGCACCTTGTTATTATTTAAACTCTCTTTCCTAAAGAAGCTTAATTTCCTCAAATGCCGCTCAGTAGCTTAGCCTACTAGTGCTCCCTAAGCTATTCAATATAAAAAATAGTTCTATTTGCCTCCCTTACCCCCAACCCATAGGAAGAACAGCTTGATTAACTTAAACAGTATTTTGAATAGCTATTCATATCTGTGTGTGTAAACAAAGAAAGAATTTAGTTAGTCTGGAAAGCAAGATGTATCAACATTTGATCTGTTGCTGCAGTGAGTTTGATTGTCTAGAACAGCTTCAGTGAGTGGTCTGTGTCCAGACTTCTTGCAACGTCTTGGAGTGAGATGTTTGAAGGGACACGTTGAACCAAGCAGACAGGGTGCCACATATTGTGGAAGTTGGAGCAGTCTTGGCATATGTTGCTTCACTCCTAGGTGTCATTGAGTCCAGAGGTTGTGTTAATCACATTGGCCTGGTTGGAAAGGAATACAGTCTTCTAGCCATCTGCAGATGGAAAATACAGAGTTTGAGAGAGCTGAGATGCTGCTAAGCAAGTTCATAATCTGGGAGCTGATGCTTACAGTACTATACACCGGAGGATGCAAGTTCTTTGAAGTGCTTCCTGGTAGCTACTTCTGCCCTGTCTTGCTAAGATTTGGCTACAGCCAGCTGCGCTGTATCTAAACATGTATTTGGAACAAGCACGGAGAACACTGGAAATAACTTTTGTTATTAGGATGCAAACATCTGCAGACAGTTGAGGTTGTTGACCTCATGTAGACTTATCAATTTTCCCATGCATTTTGTTTAACAGTAGAAAGTCAAACTTGGGAACAGACTGAGTCTTGCAGCATGCTGCAGGCAAAAGCTTTGGAAAAAAAGGACTAGTTCTCTATTCTCTTTGAGGATTACTGTTCTTTCCTGTAACTGATTGCAGGCAGAAATGTGAGTGATACATAGTATCAAACACCGCAGAGAGGCTGAGCAGAAGATAAAGGGATGCACGTGTCTCTAAACTGGAGAAGGACACTCAGAAGAGCAGCAAGTGCTGTCTTCTCACTGTACCCTGTCTGAAACAGCCTGCAAGACAACAGCACCTGCTAGAAGGCAGCAAGGAAAGCATGCTTTTAATTTTGAAGCAAACCGTTTCAGGAAAAGGAGAACAGATGTGGGCAAGTTCCTGGCAGATAGAACTCTGATTTTAGAGGGGAATTGTAAGCTGGAGAGAGAGGCTGTGAGGAGAGCTTTTCTGGCAAGTAAAGGTAGTATAAAATGATGTTGACAGTGATATGACAGTGCTGTTCTGTCAAAACCCGTAAAATGTTTGTGTCTGGTCCAGTGTCTTCAGGTGAAGTGTTTAAAGCAGGCGTGAAACTATTCTCAGTCAATGTTATTTTAATTGGCATTGAAGGGAAGGATCTTAGGTCTTCTAAAAGCCTGAGAAAGAGCAGGTGGCAACCAGAGAGGAGGCAGTGCATGTGGTGTCAGGAGTCTGTGCACCATGGGGAACTCATGCCATTTTACTGTGAGAGTGACAGAGCACTGGAACAGGCTGCCCAGAGAGGTTGTGGAGTCTCCTTCGCTGGAGACATTCAAAACCCGCCTGGACAAGTTCCTGTGTGATGTGCTCTAGGTGACCCTGCTCTGGCAGGGGGGGTTGGACTAGATGATCTTTTGAGGTCCCTTCCAACCCCTAGGATTCTATGATTCTATGATTCTATGATAAGTATGCTATAAACCACTACCGCAATAAAAGTTATTACTAAGCAGCCTCTGTTCTCCCATATTGTTATCACAAGCGAGAAACAATCAATAATTTTTGCAAAGTTCTGAGCATGCTCAGCTCACGTTGACTGTAACAGAAATTTAAAATGCTGAATGTGTCACAGAGCTGTTGCCAGAATGTACTGCAATATCTTTTCTTTCCCACACCTCTCTGGACAAACAGTTGCTTTATTAACTCAAGTCCTCATAAAACCTCAGCTCTTCATTGTACCTCACCTTGTGAGGCACTCTAGGGCTGGAGGCAGCTGCGATGTTCATGTGGAGGTTGCACAATGGCACAGCCACTTGGCAATTATATGATTCAGACTGTGCCCTGTACCAGGCAATGTTAATGGATGGGGCTAAAGACTCTTTAGACATGCCCAACACATGCCACCTCTTTGTGTAAATCTGCTTCTGTTACAAGTCAGACTTTGGGAATCTATGACTATGTGAGGAGGCAGAATTCCTCATTTGTTCTCTGCGTAGTGGGCATTCTGTGGAAAATGAGAGCTGTGTGTGTGAGAAACCAGATAACCAAACTTCAAATGGAAGCCAAATGAGGCTTCCCTGCAGTTTCACAGCTGTGTCCCCGATTGCAGCTTCATGCTGCCAGCATGGTGAACTCTCCTTCATTTCTGTGACCAGTAAGAAACAGAAAAATACAGAAGCTGGAGTCAAAACTTGCTAAAATTAATTTTCTTTTGCCCCCAGGAAAGGGCTATAGCTAATGTTAAAGCCAGAGAAGAATAGCTTAACAGCATTTCTCAAATCATTGCTTACTACCTTAATAATAATGTCTAGTAGTACCTTTTCAGTTTTCCCTTTCCTCTTGAAGAGACAAATAAACCTCTGCTGCATATTAAAAAGGAGATAAGAAGGCACAGAATAAGTGAGAATTTTCCGAGGTGCTGGGGTAGAGAAAATGTGTATGTGGGGATTGTATTTAACTAAATAGTGACGCTGCCCAGTACAGTCCATACGAGGAGTCACAGGCAGGAGAAGTGACCACCTGCCTTCACAGTTCATGTCCTATCCTATCACTAGGATGCACCCAGCTCCTGGCAAACCAATTGTCCCACTCATGCTCATCCATCAGAGCTTGCTTACCCTCTCCTTTGTAGCTGTCCTCAAGACAAACATAATGCAAAATTTCTAAGAGCATATCTGTTTATAATTATCAGACATAATTAACTGCAGTTCAGAAGGTTAAAGTGTCTGCATATTTGCATACTCAGAATTCTGTGTGCTGCTAAATGGTGTATGTGTGTGTACATACATGCACACACATGCTCTTAGGTAATGAATGCAGTTCTGTTCAGCCATCTGATGTAATTTAGGGATACTAATGACTTTGGAATTATGATGGTGTTATAACTCAATTAAGATGTTTTTAACAAACTGCCTCTAGTGGGCTGCAAAAAGCTGCAAAACGCCCACTCAAATCTTTAACAATCACGGCACTAAATAATAGCACTGTCATGTATGTGCTCTCCTTAATGAACGATAGAACATAAGAGCAGGCTTTAATTTTTGTTCTTTTTGTTCCTTTTCTCCCACAGACCATCCACGTTGCCATTGTTTGTGCAGGGTACAATGCCAGTCGGGATGTGGTCACACTTGTCAAGTCTGTCTTATTTCACAGGTAAAGGTAGATTTCTTTTCTTGTGTATTTTATATCTGAATATGGCTTAATAAGCTCTTAGATTTTCTGTCTTACTTCAAAATAAAGTCAGATTCCCTTCCCTGGTTGATTTTTCTTTGGAAGGAAGGAAGCATGAAATTTGTGATGACCACAAATAGATTCACCTTAAGATTTCTGCAGTGAAGTAGAGGTATCAGAGATCCATCTGCTACCTCTATTGCATTGTGGGAATAGGCACAGTATCTATCTGTACTGTAAAGCATCTGCACACTCCTGAATGTTGTAAAATAATAGTAATAGTTATAACAGCACTGTATTCATATATCCTATTTCTGGTATCAGTTTATGGCAGAGGTGTAGATGATAATTTGAAAGCCATACACATAAGTACACACTGGTTACTTGACAATTCCAGCTTCCTATTTAGACGTTTATTTTTCAAAGTAAACCTTTTACTATAGTAAATAATATTTCATTAAAGTCAGATTATTTATTCTGGCTTTGAAAGAGCTACTTGCAGCCCCTCAGAGGGCTTTGCAACCTGGTTTTAGCAAATGGAGCAGTTAGATCACAAAATCGAGAGACATAAATGTACAGTGAAGACAAAATAACTAATTCACTTAATAAACAACAGCTCCAGAGAGAAACTGTATTAAACTGTGTATGGAAATATGTGTTTATCCCTTGTCCAATTTAGTCATGTCTCTCAGAGATGTTTTCCAACAGTGTTGCAGAAAGTGAATCAAAACAGGGAAGTGAGAGACTAAGCAGACTAATCAAACAGGACAAACAGACTAATAAAACATGCATAGAGTATAAAGAGTTTGCTAAGGAGCTAGTTTCAATACACTGCTTTATATTGAATGATATTTTATACCAGTGAGGATAAGTCTTGTTCATGTCATGTGCTAGTATCTTCTTATAGCTAGCTGGAGTGAGGCATTCCAGTCCCTCACCTTGCTCCATATGTTTGCCTCCAGTTCTCTGCTGGAATAGTCTTAGTAATTGCTCCTTTGCAATGGTTTTCATCCACTATTCTAACTTTTACCCATTTTGTGTAAGCTTTGTAAAAGAATGCAAATGCTCACCTTGTACAATGTGGAAAAAGACACAGTAAATATTAAGAGGTTGGCTAGAATGCAGGTGAAGACAGGAAAATTGTTGAAAATATGAGAGCAACATTCACTATCAAAACGTGGCCTTTGCAGGTCTCTCCAGAAGTAACATCTTCACGTTAGATGAGGGCTAGGAGCAGGACAAACGATGCTAAAATTAAAAAAAGCAAAAGCACAAAAACAGTAAGAACCTATATGATACTCTGTGCAATTTTTTTCTGAATGTGAAAAATCCTGTTAAATTTTAACACTCTTTTTCCAGTTAGACTTCTGAGTTACTCAGTATAAACTGGCTTTGCATTGCAAGAAGGTGGGGTGTTTTGTCTATTTTGATTGCTGTTTCTAAGGGATTTCTTACAAATAGGCATTCTTATGGTGACCTGAGTTACCCTAGTGGTTAGCTTCTCAGCATTTTTCTCTCCTAGTACTTGCATCCATTTTGAGAAGACTCTAATATTCGGTAGGTTTCTAAATGTGCTGTAAATAATAGGAATCTCACAGCTCAAAGGTTTAAACCTTCTCTTTCTGTGTTGCTTAAAGGAATTGTCCCTGTTTTACATAAGCCACTCGTGAACAGTTAGTAAACTTATAAACAATTCTGCCATGTGATGACAGAATCTTGTAATTTGGAAATGTATTTAACTAAAAATATGAAACCAAAATAAAGGGAAGTAGCACTGGCATTTCTAAGTCTGGTGGATTGTGCTGTTGTCAAGAAAGTATTTGCTGTTTGGCTAGCAGTAATGCTCATCTCAAGGGATTTGTCTAGCTCAGCAGAGGTTTACAAATAAAGTCCAGTATAGCTAATGAAGCTTTAGTAGAGAGTTAGTTACATTCAAGATAATCTATCTCACTTATTTGCTCAAAGCATACTTAGAGACAAATCTAAGTCCATTCTTACCTAGAACTAGCTTTCCTCACTAGGCATTAAACTGTTTGCTAGAAAGGGATGATATTCTCAAAGAAGAGACAGAGCTTCTTACAGACATTTATTTGCTTCTGGAAATCACAGGCTTTTTAAGTGTCTGTTGATGCTGTGGCTACATGTGCAGAGGGCCATGCCCTAGAAATGCTCCTTTCTTGGATCTTTGTCTTTGGAGTGGCAATGGTGAAGGAGGCTGGACAGTAAAAAACAAACAGTAAGCTCAGCTGAAAATTGATTTAGAACCAAGAGTCCTTACAATGTTTGCCATGTGCAAACAAAGTTATCTTGGAGATTAGTATGCACCTCAGAAATTTTGATGATTGGAAAGTAGGCTTCTTATAATTTCTAGGATTTATTTAATTGTAGGAAAGGAGAATGGAGACAGGTCTTGATACTGGAGCAGGAGGAATGAGTTAGGAGAGTTGGAGGTGGTTAGTTAAGATGGTGGATTCTTCATGACATCAGTAGCAAATTCATCATGTGACTTGAGGGTCATCAGTGAAATCAGGCATGTGAATGGCTCTTCTTCTCAACCCTAAATGTGCACCAGGGAATGCATCCTAGCTGGACTTGCCCAATAAGCCAAGCAAAACAGACATTTGAAAGAAATTTATGTTTCCACTGGAGAAGTTTGCTTGTCCTATCCTAATCTCTAAAGTGGTCTCTCAAATATAGTTTTGCAAGAACAGAAGGAATGCCTTCAAACAAAGATACTTTTTTCTCCTGTTTTGAAGTTTCTAATGATAAGTGTTCAACAAACCTAACAGAGCAGGTGTGGAATTGGCCTGTGATATGAATGTAAGAGAGTGTATTGTATAATTGAAAGATGCTTGTGTAGAAATCACAGCTGTTATTATGTGGCCAGGCACAGCATGAGTTCTCCTGGGGCCAGCTATACCATTGCACCTCAATCCTGCCCTGCAACACCCTGAATACAGTCTACTGCTCAAAAAACTGGCTTCTCAAAACAACCACACTTGATATTCTCATCTGTTCCTGCTGCACGTCACTTGGTGTTTGTTGTAAAGAGGAGTGATTTCAGTGAATTTGTCTGGAATTCATGGAGATGTAATGTGCTTTTATTAGCATTTCTATCTAGTTTAGTAATTAAAGCATGTTTTAGCTGTGCATTTTGACACAAAAAGAGGAACCTAAATTCTTTACTTCTGTAGGGAATCCTTACTTCTCTAATAGAAAAATTCTGAGAAGAGGAGGCTGTGTTAGTCTAACGGTCCTCCCTGCATGCATTAACATATTTGTTATACCCCCAATTTTGAGCTAGAGTGCTAGATAGAGAGACACAGAACAGCAGGGGTGCTGGGTCGTTAAGAATGAAAACTACAGGAGCTTCCACAGATGGAGTGTCCTGTCTCTTCTCTCTTGCATGAACATACAGCAAATCCTGCATATTTAACAGCTCTCCCCACGTCTAAAAAAGCAAGTTTCTGATTCTAGTCATATATATTGTGAGACTTAGACAAGCTACTTGTTCAAACTATTTGAGAAACTATGTCTGACTTTGGGTTCCAGAGAGTGGGAAGAGCAGAGGGGAGGGGTGGTGTGGTTGATTCCTTGCAGGAACACCACAGTTCAGAAATGTGTTTCATTCCCAGTGGAAAAGGAGTTTGATTCTAGTCTTGTCTACAGAAGATGTATGCTCAAGCCACAAAATCCCAGCAGCTTTTAACACCCAGTTTGCTATAACTGTCAGTCTGTTCTCAGGAGGAGATTCAGCAGAGTTGGGATAGTGCAGGGTTTGCAGGCTCTGATAAACAAGCATTGACAGTGCTGCACAGAGGGAGGCTTGTAGAATGAGTACTTAGCCCTAGTCTGCAACTTTCCTGCTTTCCACTCTTGGGCATCTAGTTCCTAATTATGACAGATTTTATAAATCTGCTGCAGGGGTGAAAACTGTTCTCTCTGAGCCAGTTTAACACAGCCAAGCTCATATCACTGCGTTGTAAGTGCAGTTTATTTTTCCAAAGCAAAAGACTAAACACTAAAAATTAAAGTTATTGGGTCAAGTGGGCAAAACTAAATGCAGGTGCTTTTGTAAACAGTGCATCTGTATTTATTTTTCAAAACTTAAGCAATATCCTGTGGCTAGTAACTCTCCTTGAAACTTTTGCAACTACTGGTCCAAGTTACATGGATAATTTTCAATGTTTTGGTCCATTTCTGAAAATTGTAAAGCTTAGAGTGCCTCAGAAATAGCCCATGATTTACAGTTCCATATGCAAAGATAATTTCCGTCTCTATTCAGGTAAGTCTTAACTTGAGTTAACAAATAAAGTTACTTTTAATTTACTCTTGTCTTTTCCAAAAACATGCTAAACACCATGTTTCATTTGGCAACAAAGAAAGGCCAAAACTATACCATTATACGATGTTGTTGGCAGTTAGTTCAACCTGAAAATGTGTGAAAACTTCTCTTTTGTGGCAGCTGATACTGGCAGCTTTTTTTTTTTTTTTTCAATTTCCTATTTTAGTCCCTCTTATTTGGAGAAGTCATTTTGGTTACTTCTTTAGCTGTACACTCCATCGATCCTACAGCAATGGTGGTGTAGTAATGGTGTTGGAGTTTTGTAGTGTAAACAAAACCTGTCAACTGGACAAAACCTTTCTAACATGAAGTAGCCTCTTTGCTTTAAGAAAGCTACTTATAACCTTAAAGTTAAGCATATGTGTAGGCATTTTTAAGAATAGGATAATAAACTATGTTATAGATTGCTGTATGAAAAATAGACTTCTTTTCTTTGAACAAGTAGAATAAGACAAACCAAATGAAAATCTAAATTAAATAAAAAGGATGACATGTAATTTCCAAGTAAGAGTCACAAGTCAACACTGGCTGGTAATTAAAGCTTATGTAATCTAATGGCTGTTTTCCATGGAGACCACTTTGCCTTAATGGAGTTAATTTGAGAATTTAAACCCTCTGTAATTGTTTCCAACTTTTCTAATGTGTCAGTCTAGTTTGTGGGAGATTCTTCTGGCAAAAACTATAAATCATTAACTTTCTCTGATCCGTATCGATGCATCAATAATACACACTTCTTTTTGTGTTTTGAATCTGCCCTAACAGTGGAGGCATAATGAAGAAAGCAAAGTTTTACAGAATTCTGGCCATGGAATCTCTTTGTTATTTCCCAAAGTGCTTCTGTAAGTTAATATAAAACAAGAAGATCCATGAATGAGGCAGCTAGGGCATCTTTAAGATGTGTCTAATAGTTGAGGGAACATTTTAATCAATACTGGATGTCAAGGGGTATGAAAAATCTGTAATGATTTTCACATTAGAATTCTCCCTATATGAGAGAGAGATTGTCATATGGGCATTACAAAAAAGAAAAAAATATAATTTCCCAAGCTGCCTTTTATAATTTCAGTGTGAAGTTCTTGTAACCGTTTGTTACAGATATAAAAGATACTACCTTGTTGTGCTTCCCTTAATAAAGTACAGGTTTTGGAAATAAATTCCCTGGGCTATTGACCTTTTTATATTCTTAGAAAATAAGATTCCTGTGTTGAAGAGAGAGAACTGTGCAACTAAGCATCTGCTTTTTGAATTGCTAACAATGAGCTATGGAATAATACAGAAGGGAAGAGTGAGTCTTGGTTCATGACTCCCTTTTCCAATTGTAGATTTTTGTATTTAACTCTGTGGCAGTGACTATTTGAAAAGAATGGGCCACAAGCGATGGAGCAAGATCAAAACTCTGATGAAGAGTAAGAAGTTTTGAAATGTGAAAATAAGATATCATGATTTAAAAAAATACAGAAATAGGTACCTTGGAATAGGCTCCTAAATACATAGCCTCATTTTTAAAATTACTGACTTTTTTTCATTTTACTAAACTTTATAGGACCTCAGCAATTCTGAAAATGAGAGCATTCATTTAAGCTCTGATATTTAGGCCTAAGTGCCTGTATTTAAGCATCCATGCTTGAAAATCTTGGCCAGAATATCTTTTCATTCACTGTTGTGGAAACCAATTTAGGAAAACAAATGTGTGCTCTTTACATATGCTTTACTTAGTCAGATAGTGTTCTGATCTTAAAATGAGTGGAAATAATTTAATATATGAATATTTGCAGTTTTCTAAATAGAGTGGTTAAAACCTTGAGTTTCCACTTTGTGGGAAATACCTGTATTTTGGAATGGCTTTCTTCTGCATTACGACATTAGTATGTCAGCATTTTCCTTGTAGCAGAAACTGTGAAAAGTTGTAGTTGGTAAAAATTCAGATGTTCAAAATCTTTGAAGTAAACAAAGTGAAGTGATTTCTTTACCTTGGGAGAAATTCTCTGGCTGTTTTATTACCTGCTTCTATACTGAGGAATCTGGAAGACCTGGGGCTCAGAGTTCCAGGGCTGTCTGTCTCAGAACACTAGAAACCTTGACTTCCAAACATAAAAACTCACATTAATTCTGGGGACTTTCCAAAACCTATTAATTTTGTAATATAAGTTTATCAAAATCGTCATATATTGACCTATATTACTCCATAGTTGCATATATTGTCACCATGTACAGTGTAGTGTTTTCTAGCAGGACAAGATATAACCAACCAGTACTGTGTGTTGTTCTTTCGTTCTTTTGACATGCCCAGTGGAAAATTAGTTATATGGGATAACTTACATGTTAAAAATAGACACAACACACAGCTGTGCTTTGAATTGGTTAGAGAAGTTGAAGTCAAAGGAAGTCCACCTCACATTTGGAATGAGAAAAGAGGAGGTTTGAGTTGGTTGTCACTTTCTCTGAGACTTGATTCCAGGTTCCCTTCAGCCCAAGAAAGATGTCCTGCACTGAAGTCCAGAGGCTCAGAGAATTGGAAGGAACCTGTTGGGTCATCTCATTAACCCCCTTGCTATTACAGGAAACCACAGCATTGGAATACTTTTCATAACTTGATCTACCTTCACACCAGAAAGAAGTTGGGTTTTTCTTTATCCAGAGCACTGTATTTTTCCAGTTTCATGCCACTCTACTTCCACTAGCAAACTTAAGTGTCTTCAGCTGCTCCTTAAGGCCTTCAAAGGCCATGCCACCCTTCCTTGTTACCCAAATGAAGGACTCT
This sequence comes from Hemiprocne comata, assembly GCA_020745705.1. Taxonomy (NCBI): domain Eukaryota; kingdom Metazoa; phylum Chordata; class Aves; order Apodiformes; family Apodidae; genus Hemiprocne; species Hemiprocne comata. The sequence continues at coordinate 58,270,009 of CM036586.1, forward strand.
CAAGTCTCTGGAAGACTTGGGTATGTCCCAAACTTTTTAAACTGTAACTGCTAAATGTCTGTGAAGGATAGGTCTCCACATGGTTATCCCTTGACTTATGATAGGAGCAACACAGTTTGATTTCAGTTTTATGAATCTCATATCCCAAAATGTCTCTGAATGGAATAGCTTTCACTGACATCAAATGGTACAGCAAAACATCTGAATCTAATGAAATGTAGCTTTCTGTGGGATCCTTCACAATATTCTGATAGTCACCGCTAATTCTTACAGACAGTCATTCAATCATATTGCCAAATGATGATGACGTCCCTTTCTCATATCTCCCGAGAAAGGTTCCTCATCTTGCAGAATCTCGTCTATATCTTTTACAATGGATTCTCATTGAGCTTCTGAACTTGTTTCATGAACACTTTGAAGCAATCCATACCTTTTAGGACTTGCATGTTGCAGACACCAGAAGTGGTAAAAGATGTCCTCTGTGTTTATGCTAGTACCTTCAGAAGGTCTTCCAGGTTTGAGTCCATGCTTGATTGTCTTGTAGCAGCATGCTAAAACTCACATTTCACATAACCAATGTCTCATCCAGAGTTAAATTTTCTGTGATTGATGCACATTTAGTTGTAGATGTCAGCAGGTCACTATTCCTTTTTGGAGATAGGTTTTTGTAAGTGATAATAATCTTCTACTTTGCCTCTGACACAGACTTTCCTTCCAGCTGAATCTTTACCATGAGGCTAACAACTTGAAAGAGACTTCTGTGTAGGAGTACAACTATTCCTTTTTGCTTTTTCCCAGTAGGAGCTAAACTAAAGAGAATGTCGCCCACTTGTTCCCATTTCAGTTTCATACACTTTGGGTCACACAAATAAGTATTAAACTGCTACTGAACATCTGAGTGTTTTGTATTAGATTTTTTCTTTTCAACTACTATGTTTCATCTTCAAATATTTTATATAAATTCTAATTAACTAAGTGATGGTTTGAAAGAAGATGTAGTTTTTTTGTCTTCAAATGATTTTTTACTCTTCTTATTCTACTTTGCAGTATATAGATAAATGACCTTGAAAAAAAAGGAAAAGAAATTACTAAAGAACACCAGCTTGGAAATAGTCCTGCCAGATACCAGACTCAGCCACAGTTCCTGGGTGGAATGTGTATATTGACATTCAACACCTTGCCTTGAGATACTGCTTTGCCTTCACCCAAAGCTGCTGGTGGTGTGCTTTGTTTCTTTTGGCCTTTTCTTTACTAATTAAATGTATTTCCTGATCACTGCTATTTCCCTATTTTTTCTTGGCAAGGTTACGGCGGAATCTGCATGAGCCAGGATGTCCTCTTCTTCTCTCCTGCTGGGCTGGAAGCAGATAAAATTGCTGTGATCCTTTTAGCTTGATAATGGGACACTCAGCAGCTGGCAGCCTACACCTTTCCATCTCCTTACTCCAGGGCAAGCTGGAGATTGAAAGACCTTTGTCTTTTTGGAAAGCATATTGTGGCTTCATGTTTTGGATAGTGTTAGATACAGACCAGCTGTGGGCTTATCCTACCATCATTATTATCTCATATATAAGGCTTCTAATCAGCCCTTTTCTGCTTTTCCTGTAAGCAGATAACTTGATCCACAGTGCTCTTGAAACCAGTACAACAGTTTCACTGATATCCCTTGGTACTGGATTGGATCTTAGGTGCAGTATTTCTAACACTGCAAAATCCAGCCATACATTGCTTCTCACAGCAATCTCCTGTTTCTGTTGAGGTGTGTCATGATACTATGAACCATTAGATGTATTTTTACATTTTTCTGTGAACTTTGTTCAGTGAGAAACAGTATTACTCATCAAATCAAGAAGAGAAGCATTAAAGAGAAAGGCACGTATTGTTCATTAATGCAGGAAATGGAGAAAGAAATTACTTTCATCTTTTGGTTAAGCCCAAAAGTGTCATGGAAGGACATGGGCCTGAACTAACATAGATTTCCTCACTTCTTGTTCACATAGCGGAATGTAGTAGCATCAGTCATCTTCCAGTTTAACCAGCATCTGAAGTGAAATGCTGCTCTTCTTATATGGAAAATACCCATTTACAAGTACATCCATTTACCTTTATAAATTTCACAGAAATGGGACTCCAGTGTTTTACCTTAGACATCAAAGAAAGGCGGAGCCAATGCTAAAGTCTCAATGAACCATCTGTTGTCTTAGTCGCTTTTGCAAACTCTTGTCCTCTGCTGACAGGGAAAGTTGCTAAGCTAGGGATAAACATAGAAGACTATGAATCGTTACTAACTTCCACTGACAGGTTTTCATACTCCTACCATAGAAGCTGAGTAAAGATCAGACTATTACTTACCATGCCACAAACTGAGAAGCAAGTTAAAGTGATTTAAACATGGTATTTGTAATGTCCAAGTTCACATTACTGTAGAAAACTTGATACACTTTGTCCAACCTTTCCACTCTTGCTGATGCTGGCTTCACTCATCTTAGTTTGCAGCTTTTCACTTAGCCAAAGTGTGTTAACTACAGTGGTGAACCCAAATCTGCTGTTCTAAAGTGAAATATTTTCGTTCTTCCTGCTTTTCTTCAGCCTTCCGTCCCTCTTAAGAACAAAGATGTGGGGATATTTACAATCTTCCATTCAATTCACTATGCTAGTAGCTAGAAGGCACTCACCTGAAGCATCTAATTTTGGGTTCCCATAGGACAGCTGTTGATACCCCAAGTTTGCTTTGTAGAAAAGATGCATGTAAACTCAATGGTTTTGGAATTTCACCTCATTCAGATGATTACTTTTTAACCTCTCCTTCCACCCCCACTTCTCCACAGACAGCTGTTCTTACCACAAAGATAAAGTACCAGGTTGACCTAGAAACTGAAAGCAATTGCTTTCACAGTTCACATCCCCAAAGGGATTAACTTGGCCTTCTAAGGAGCGGGTAGAAGGGACCAGATCCTTAGCTGTTACAAATCTTCACATTCCACTGAAGTCAAAGTCACTATATTTATTTACAACCACCCAGAAAGAGATGCGGTATTTCTATTGTTGTCGTGTTTATTCAAATTGTCAGTGTCTCAGCATTTTGGCCACAGAGCAGGACTCCACCGAACGTGCTTTATGCCCCACCTTGAGACCTCAGCCATAGATAAAGCTTTGTAAGTTCTGATGTTGCCCTTTTGCAATAGTATTTAGAAACCTTTGAACTAATGCATTGCTCTCTCTTCTCGTATCAGGCGAAACCCACTCCACTTCCACCTCATCGCAGATGCAATTGCCAAACAGATCCTGGCAACTCTGTTCCAGACATGGATGGTCCCTGCTGTGCGCATAGACTTCTATGATGCAGATGAACTCAAGGTAAATAAATAAAAACACAAACGTTGCTCATCCGCTTTTGGTTTCATGCCATCCCTTTTTTATTCATCTCTCCACACTGGTGACTTGTGGGAGAATTGCTGTCTAAAATGTTCTCCCTCGCTAAAAGTAGTTCTAACCCACGTGACTGTAACCCCAGTTACACTTAAAGAGAAGATGCTAAATGGCTAAAATCAGTCTAGTTTCTCTTCTAATGGAACGTGTTGTTAAATAACTTAGAATTTTACCCGCTATCAAAGGATTCTGGTTGCCCAGGTTGAATTGCATCTGATCACATTAAATTTTGCTAAGGATGCTTCTTTTTAGTAGCAATGGTGGAGTCTTGAGTATCTTGTTCAACAAGCCCAAGCTTGTTACTGAAAACAATTACTTCCCTGCATTCCTTAAGCGTGGGTGTGTAAAACTGTATGTAAACAGGCCCTGATGAGGTATCAATATTATATTTTGAAATAGCTACCTTTTTTATCTGGATGCCCTTTCAAAAGGAATGAACATGAAGAAAGGAGAGTTCCAAGGGGGAAAAAATAACTTACTCAAAGCATAATGTAATTATCTTTTCACAGTTAGAAAGTTTAAATTAGATCTTGGAGGCACAGCATTGAGTTGGAGCTGCATGTTTTTTAGCTGTGGAGGTAGAATGAAGTGTTCAGATTTTGGCATTTGGAGTTGGTGGCAATAATTTGTATGACTTATATCAGACTGTTCTGAACAGCACTCTCAAACAAGGAAAAAACAAAATTTAGTGAATTGCTGTGCTAATTAAGGAGTAAATTCAAAGCACACCATGTCGCAGAATCTTTAGTACAAAAAGTTACAGAAGGAGATGGAAAAGGGAAAAAATAATCCTTGAGAAAAGTATTTTATTTCTAGCTGTTTTATTGTTTTATTGATCCTTCTACATGAAGCCATAGGCTGATATTAACCTAATTGGCTAGAGATCTCCCTTCTGTTCTTTATAGCTTCATAGCAAGGAGGAAGTCTGTTCTTGTAAATCTTTTTCGTGTCTATATTACATGTCCTTTTCTGAAAACTGTAGGGTTTTACAGTGCTTAATTAGCATTTCAGCTGGGCACGATGGGCCTCACAGTGTTTTCCTTCTGGTCACTGCAGTATGGTCCAATCTAGTTAACTAAAGAATAACCAAGACAGCCTACTTCAGTGATCCTCAACTTGCTGATTTATAGGCAAAACACAGTGCAGCGATGAGGCTACAGAGCAAAGTCTTGTTTTGTCCCTCCATCTTCCCTCAACTTCAATTTTTATATGGCTGGTGACCTAAAGCAACACTGGAATGTCTTGCATGTAGCGTAGGCTTTATGTTGGGGATCACAACCTTACTGGATGCAGGTATTGATGCATAAATACATCTTTTCAGGACTGCCACTCTTGCTCAGAGCTCATCATACTGCATACCAAGCAATTTCTGTGCTTGTAGCCAAAAACCACAGTATCAAGTAGTACTCAGCATAGCTGAATGTGACAGGCACTGCCAAAGGACAGCAAAGAGTTGTAAATATAAATGGAGTTTTTAAAAGCCACGTATGTTGCTGGCTTATATCTAGATTATCCTGCAAGTTTTAGCAAAGACGACAGAGGAGCTGTTTACAGACAGCTGTAGGAGCTAATCTCATTTGTTTCCTACATAGCCTCTAGAGAGGATTTAATTATTATTTTGGGTTCATATATTTCACCTGTACCCTTGGGAGCTATATTATGCTGTCCGGTGTTAGGAAAACATAGAGCTGATGCTGAAATGTTTATTAGAAAGTCTACCTTTCTCTAAAGTGATCTATGAATCTGGTGTTACGGTATATACTCTGTTTTAGTTTTAATGACCCTCCATAGTTCTTTTTTAAACCTGTAATCAATACCAATTGCTGACAGTTAAAAGGGCTTAGACTGAACAATAGCTTGAGAATTTTTGGCTTAGCTTTCATTCACCAATGTTTCTTTTTTTTTTTAACACATTTTAGCTGCTACAGAAAACATTTCATTTCATGTTTGGTTTTCTCCCTTTGGATAAGTATGAGCTTTCAGCCTCTTAGTTCTAATGCAGCATGAGCTGCCATGTTAACTTAAGCCCTTAAGCCCTGGGAAAAGTCCTGCTCATGCTCCTGTTCCTGCTCAAACAGTGGAAGGAAGCATATAATGTTAGATCCTCCATAAATAGTATGGATGCTTTTTTGTTTTCAAGTAGTTATTTAGAATGCAGGGAGAACTTTCTTCTAGAGTATTAATTTTTTAAGAGGCAGAATTTGGAGCCTAAATATTTGGCAATGTTACTTAACATATCCTACAGTTCTTAAAATGCATGCTCTTTACCTTAGAGTTAGAGCAACCAGTGTCCTGAAGGAAGGTGTAGAAAACAAGGTTCTGCAGTAGGTGGTGTTTTCTCTCACATGTTAGAGAACTGGATGCTTCATTGCAGGAAAGGGAAAACAAGTTACCACTTATTATCCCAGAATTTCTAGGCCCAGCAAACCTATATATCTACTTTATCTGCTGCTGTGAATTAAGTATGCCAGATGTTCCTTTTAACATTTAGAGAAGACTTAACTTTTCCTTTTGCAATGTCACACAGCTGTTCATGTTCATCCTGCACCAAAAAGAGCCTACATTCTATCCCTGGAGGTGAGTGCTGCCAAGCTAACACCAACCTGCCTGGAAGAGGGATAGAGTATGGGAAAGGATGGCCAGGGAGAGGTCTATCTTTGTTTGAGGCACGTGATAGGGTCTGGGGCAGAAGAGGAGGGTACTTGGCTGTGGAACCGAGCCAACATAACTATTTCCAGAAAGAAGGTCAGACACAGTTGAGATGGGAGCTTACAGGATATATTTGTTTTAAACAGCTAGTTTGGTGGTTGTAACAGCCAGTTCTACTAAGAAGCTTGTTACCTCCTCCAACATAACTTAGCCTGTCTTCTCATTGCCTTGCCAATAACCACATGGAAGATCTGTGCTTAAAAGCTCTCTCCCAACTTAGAAGCTGTGTCAGATTGTGAACTGTACTACCAGTGCAACTCTTCCATTAACTAAACTTGCTACATGCAGTTACTAATCAGTAACAAGCATCCTTGAAGTGTGGGCAGCTGATACCAGTGCCAGTAATTGAGCTGTTCCATAGCTGCAGACTTCACTCTTGTTCTACTCAGTATGGCCCACGCATAAATCTTCCAAATTTATGTGGTCACATATGGCTGTGACTACAAACTGGAAAGTTACTTGGCAATGTAGATTCACTTTATATGATCACATTAGCTGTGTTATTCAGCTTTGGTGTCCTAATGCAGCAAATGTAGCTATTACAGCAATGCATCCCACAAAGTAACTGGAAATTGAAAATTGTCTGCTTGGAACATTAAATAAAAGAAAAAAACCCATACCTGTGAAACATTGATCTAAAAGACCCATTACAGCTGTGGCTTGCAAATATCAGGCTGTAGGATATTGTGGGTTTTTTCACTTCAGTTTACATGAAGAAACTCCAGAGCTAACCATTGAAGATGTGCAACATGAGCTCTTAGCTTCTACATTTCATTATTCAACATGGAATCTCATGTCAGTTCACTCACAAGGAAGTATAAGCATTAAATCCATTGTGATCTGCATTGGCACAGAGCAGAAAGGGCAGCTGATAAAGTAATACTATATGTGTGATGTGAGGAATATGGATGAGGCAAGTTTGTTTTCCCAGATGTTGCCTAACAGACTGCTGACAACATCAGGTGAACTGAGGGAAGCAGAAGGTAGAATGAGCAGTTGCCTGCTCTGCTGTGTGTGAATCTTGATGACCCAGATAAATGTAGTCTCGTCATCACTGGTAAAGCAGAAGAGCCATGTCCTTTAAATTGTTCAGCCCACAAACATGCTGCAATTGTTCTGTAAACTTGAAGGTAGGGATGGTGAATAGGTTTTTGCAATAGATGAGCATTTGACCTGAGAGTAAAGTGTGAAAAGCTCCATACTTTGCTGCATATTTGGACAATATTCCAGATTTTACTGTTTCCAGAAACAATAGACCACAAATCTCACTGCCAGTGCTGCCTGAGGTGATTTCATATCAGAAATGTTGATGTAGCCTGCACACTCGGTTAAAATCAGTGGCGTGATCCAGAGAGCGAAGCCAAGCTGGGATAATGTGTGGCATAAATATCACCTATGAGTCACTCCTTAGCCACTTTCATCTGAACTGTGAAGGCAGTTGACTAGGTCAGGTGTTGACATAATTTGGTCAGATAGATGGCCAAGGGTTATGAGATTTAAGTAGGAAAGTCAAGTTTTGTTTTTTAATTATAATTGTAGCGTAGGTGGCTCTTAGGGCTGTGCCTGTGTGCACTCCCAATGCACGTAAGTTACTAATTCCCAGGGTGGTCCAGGAACTCCCAGGCTAGTCATCTGCACAGATGAGATAAGGGGCTGGCTTAAGATAGCAGACCAAGTTGAAACTAGGTGATTGACTGAGCGGCTGACCATCTGCACAAGCAGTATTTGACAGATTGTTACAGGAGCTCTCCCAGTGGGAATTTCAGACAGTTCTTGAGATTTAGTAGGCAGTCCCTGCTGTTCCTAGGCCAATTTGTATGCTTCAATGTGTTGATTAACATCCTGTGTAGAGAATCTGGTTGTCCCAGAGATTCCCAGACAGTTCCTGCTGCAAAATTAATCAATTGTGCAACGGTAAGGCAATCAATAGAAACAGTTCCTACATGTGTATAAATGATCAATAGGATAGTCTTTTGTACATACATAAGATAGTTAAGAAATGTTTTGTATGTAGGCTAAGGTAATCTATAGTGGTGCATGTTCTCCAGTGGTCATGTAGGACCACAGGCCAACTGGATTATAAACATTGGACAGAACTGTGTTTTTAGGAAGTCTCCTCCAATCCAACTAAGATGCCCCTGCAAGGACCCTTACTGTAGACACTCCCTTCACCATCCAGACAGTAACCAAGTGTCCTGTTTGACAAATTGGATTGTCCATTCAAGAGCAAATATCTCAATAATGTTGGCTTTTTTAACGTATACTGTGTTTGTAAGTCTCTGTGCAACGTATGACACCAAAAGCAAAACAAATGCCGTGAATTTTTTGCTACCAGTGGAAGCTTTTCCAAGGAATGATAGCATTGGTGATGCTGTCTGTATCATAGATTGCCATATACCAATTTTGAAACCATGTTCAAGGAAATACTTAACAGAACTGCAGATACCACCTGTTGAACATGGGAGGGAAAGAGCTGACAGTTGTGCAAATGACAATTAGGAAGATGTGAGATTATATTTGATGAACTGATTATTATCTTAGTGTTAGTCACATCAACTGTGGAGGGTAACAATGGCAGCAGTGTGGATAAAGCCTTAAACAGCAAAACTGGCCAGCATTATCCTGCATTCCACCATCTTCCTGGTCAGGCAGTTCCACTGGATGTTGCAGAACAACATTATTAATGATTTATTTTCCCAGGCTGAATGACTGACAACTAAATATCATGGATAGTAACAGACTATCTTTGCAGTGCACGATTGTTTATTTGTTAAGTAGTTCACTGTATGCCTCAGAGGCAGGCACACAAAGTTATAAAGCAGATGTACATTATTTCCTTCCTTTCTTCTCCACTTCATATGCAAGATCTAATTGCTATTAATGCAATACAGAATGTGAAACACATCATCTGTTTATATTTACATTCATTTATGCAGTGGTAGGTATTCAACTGAAGTGTTTCTACAGCACCGTGGTTTTGGTCAAATACTGTCACAAATCATGGTGGTCTCACAATGCTCCTGCATTTCACGAGCCATTTGTCTTTTCTGTAAACTGGCCAACTGTACATGTCAGTGAAATAAGAAGCATAGACTGTTGTTTCTTCCCATCCTCTCCCTTTCTCTTTTAAAAAGTGATTTGGTTTGCTGGGGTTTTTTTAGAAAAAAGAGAAAATGCAAATTTAAGATGTGGAAAACCAAAGCCTACAATCAAAACATAGAACAGATTTTCATAACTTGCATGGCTTAGTTTTAGACTTGAATTTCCGCATTATAGTTGAGATTTTGTGCATTTGCTAATGAATATACTGAACAATGGAGACATGACATCTCAGATGATAAAATACACTTGTGGTTCTGACACAATGCTGCCATACTAAGAGCAGGGTCTTTTATCCATGGTTTTCAGTACAGATGACTGGACATTAACAGACCAGGTTTTGTAAGCCAAGATATTTTCCTTCAGACTGCTTGGGAGGAAATGAGTATCCACCAAGAAACAGATAGCAATTCAAAATCCCCAGCACAGTGGAACCTTTGTGAAGTGGTCAGAATCTATCTGTGCAGACTGAGAAGCCTAAGTAGTACTTCCTCTGCCTTCCCGGTCCCTCTTCTGCACAAAAAAAAGCCATGCAACATTACAAATTAAAAATAGATCTGTTTTCCATTATTACTTGAGTCCAGAATATGAAAAAAGTAATTTTACTAGATCTTAAGTTTCTGCTTATTCAAATCAGACAGGGATGAAATATGTGCTGTGGAAATCAGTGATGCTGGTCAGAAATTGGTCATGAGAGTGGGAGTCATGGTGCTGTTACTGAGTTCCAGCAGTTGTCATCTGCTTGATGGTATCTAGCTTTCATGAGCAGCTTCACCTCTGACTTCTTCTGTGGAGGGAGGCAAGATACCTAAAGTGGAATAGCTTTTTGCAGATTTTTGTGTAATTTCTCCTTGGATTAAAAAATGTTGTCAGGTAATTCAAGGTTTGGAACTATAAGGATTTGGTATTCTGGATGAGGCCCAGTGTGATGCAAGAAGGTGCAATATTCCCTGGGATTCTTTCAAGGGTCCCAGTCTGACTGTTGTGTTATGTTATACAGTGCTTCTACTATACAACTGGCTACTCCAAAATAGAGCCTCATGCCTGGCATTATAAACCCCTTATTTTCTCCTACTGTTGATGGTATGGTGGACACTGGAGTTCTTTGTTGATTTTATAACTTTTAACTGTTGTGGGCTTTTCTGTAGCTGCCCTTTTTTCTTGATTCTAGAGAAAAGCAGTACTACCTCCACCAGGAAGCCAGGGTAGTTATTCTTTTTAATATATGTGAAGTGAGGAATAAGGAGCCAGCTCTCTTCCACTGCCATCATCCACATTTTTATCATAGTAGCTGACTGTGACATTTCAATAGCAAGGATTCCTGTTTGGCATTCAGCTTCCTAAACGTCACTCTTACTGCAGCAACATGTGCTGCACCTCCAGGGAAGGATATTTTAGCAGAGAATGAGAAAAAGATGAGTAACTATATGTGAGATTTCAAAAAAATTATTCAGTTTGACAAAAATTATCCAATATGCCTGCAAAAATAATGTTAAAACACTCAGTGCCTTGAACTGACTGCTGCAACTATTGTTTGTGCTATGTATCCCCATTAGAGCAACTGCTTTCTCAGAACTTTGTCATCCATCCATGAGAAACAAAAGCATTTTATTGTACCAACCTAGGACATGCAGAAATTATTTAACACTTAGATCTGCATAAGGGGTGTATATATATATACACGCACATATATATATATCCCCTGTACTTGCTAGGAAGAGTTAATACTCATGCTGTGTTCCAGCACAATTTCTTTTCTTGGCACTAACAGATAAAGCCCGGGAAGACATATAATGACTATGGTCTTAGATCTTAATGGCTTTTCACTTGCTCATAAAGACACCTTCCTGTCATAGGGCATTCGATTACTCATAGAAGAATAGCAGTGACTGCCCAAGGTATTTCTATTCAGGATTGGTTATTGATGTGAACATCTTACAAAAATGTTTACTGATCCTCGCTTTTACAAAGAGCTGAAGTGTGACTATTTCTAAGTCTGATTGATAAGCTGAAAAAAGATAGCAGGCTGGAAGGACTCCAAGGATGTCCTTGATTCACTACTAGGGAGCTGGAATTGTTAGAATTCATCATTTGAACAGCACTCGGCTTGTTTCTAAGAAACAACTGGAATTCACGGAAGTGTTGCATGGTAGTTCAGATGTGAGCTCCCTCCCATGGAGGAGTCCAGCAGGCAGTGGAGGCAGAAAGTATTTGGAAGGACTAGGTCTCAAATGCTTGTTCTTGTGGTGAAAAATGACGTTCATCTTACCTGGGCACACCTCTTTGTATGACATGTTTTCCCAGCACTGGAAATTATGAACTATGCTGTGGATCTGACATAGCATGAGCCCACAGTGAAGTCTCTCTTCTCATAGGTCTTCTGAAACCGTCTCAGCCTGGGTAAAGGCATTCAGGTTGATTTGGAGTTTGACTACCTTCTTCAGAGGGGAGATATATAAAAAGGTTGTTAATTAGATGCCACTGATGTCACCTCTTTTTGAGTCAACTTGATATGAGGACATTTGACTTTCTGAATTGTGAAATTTCACTTCTGTTAATGGAGATATCGCTTTTCAGGTCAAACTGACTTAATCCTGCAGAAGTTTACATTTTTGAGGGTAAGATGATGTTGTCTAGGTCTCACTCTTTCAGCAACAAAGATGAAAACTCAGCAATGTTTCAATCCCCTGATAATTTTCACATATACTGTTCCATTACTTCAGATTTGACCCCTTTCGCTGTTGAACGGATTCCCCAGTTTTTAGCTGATACAGTTGAAAGCCTTTATAAAATGGTTCCAGCTAATTGTTTTGATCAGCTATTTAGGATCTGTGTTCAACTATCTGACTGCATTTCACTCTGGTGGTTCTTAGGGTGAAACTACAAGATTACAAGGAATTACCGTTACACCAGTGGCCCTAGCCCTCACATCAAAAGTTTTAAGTAGAGATACATGCCTGCTACAAGGACACTTCCTTTAAACACCACTCATGCACATTCAGTGTTATCTGAAGTATTTGACCAATATTGAATGGAAACCTAAGCTAGAAGCCAGACTAGTGTCATGATCATCAGCTCAGTATTTCTTGCTTTGGAGGTGCTGAGTTTTCCCAGCTATGTCTTTATTTTCTTCAGATTGTTTCTCTAGTTAGTGCTGTATTGTTTGAGAGACATCTTATCTCTTTCTAGAGACAAAGAAAAAGAATACTTTTTTCCCTCTTCTGCTGCATTCAGTGCTTCTTATACTTGGTTATTGTTAGTTTTGTTTGCCCATAATTGTAATACATGTTATCCTTTATTATATTTTTTAGCCCAGATGTATTCCTGGAGCTTTTGAGTCTCCAGGAGTTTTAATCTATTGTAATACTTACAATTGGAGAAAAGAACACTGCTTCATGTAAATTTTGCTCTCTTGAAGAAATAATTGCGATATAAGAAGTTCCCATTCATCTGGCCTCCAACCCTGCAGGATGGAGATTGATTTGTTTTCCTGCAAATTCTTTGCTGAAAATAAGAGAACTGATAGTTCTTTATGGGATATGGGATATCCTTATATTAGCATGTCAGAGGTCTGGTGGAAGCTTCATTCCCACATCCTTTCCACTAAACATAATCTTCTGCAACTCTGGCTGTTGCATTGAGGCACATTCTATTTTTAATTGGATACAAATGGGACAAGATCTTTCAGTCTTAAAAGGGTGAGAAGTCCTTTGATCAACATTTTTGGGCTTTTTCTGGAGTTCATTTTGCATATGATGACTAATATTTTAGACCTGCAGTCTCCTGCCAGGCATTATTTGGTTACTGTTCTGCTAGCTCCTTTCATCATCCTTAAAAAGCAGGACTCTTACCCAAAATCCAGTAGGGAAAAAGTTCCCACTTCAGATACCTTTTTGTCGCTAAGCTGAGGCTATTGTTTATTCAATATAATGTGTATTTATGCAAGAGATGGTGTTGCTTTTTATTCTGGGCAGCACATCTTGGTGACACCTGTTTAATATCCTGACACCGTGCAAAAAACAGATTGGATACCTCTGGACCTTGACCTCAAGAGCTCCATGGAACTTTGCCAGAACATATAATAGCTGCAGCTAATGTACATGTATTTGCATAGTTACTAAAATTAAAAAGCTAGCAATTATAATATTTTCATGGATTTGTATCTTCCCTGATGGATTAGTACAAAGAGCTTGTTGATTGAGTTCACTAGGAATTAAAGCATGCAATTGATCTTTCTTATCTTCCCATACAGGTGAAGTGCGAAGGGTAGCCACGAGTTGCTTTTGACCACTGGCCAAATTCTAGCCATTGCTACCTGTCAGTCAGCTTTTAGCAGAAAGGTCTGGCTTCCTGCCATTTTATCTAGTCCAGCCTGTGTGTCTCCTTTCACTCATTCACTGGCAGGAAGAAAATTTTTTAAAATGGCTTTGTCTTCTAGGGTAGACTTGCACTTTTGCCTGTGCTGGAGAGGTAGGACTGGGAGGCTGGTATTTGGTTTGTTTTCACTGGCCTCTCTCAGGGTGCTCTGACTCTTGTAGGTCCTCCACCCTTGACTGCCACACTGAAAACAGCTGCAGTTGGATCCAAAGGCCCCAAAGGAACAAGAAACAGCAATAACTGAGACTGGACAGACTTTTCTATTCTGCTGTCTCATCTGGCACAACTGAATACAGAAAAACAAAGAGGGCATTCAGCATTTTGGAGATAGCAAGAAGCAGTGGAGAAAATTAAGAATGTCTCAGATGAGGGTAAAGAAAAGGAATCAGAGTCAAATGGAAACTGCCTGCTTGAGTTTGGTGGGGAGGGAGAAAGGAATGAAAACCTTTCAGTGGAAAGCCAGCCAGAGACCTTAGGAGCGGGAGATAAGCCTCAAAGATCCCAGGAGGTGAATTACCTTTTGATAATTTCTTTTCTGAAGAAGTTGTATGGCTGAATGTCTTGTTACCTAAATGGCAGAGACAAAAAAAAACGTATCCATTTTACTTTATATAACAGTCTGAAGTTTCATCTGTATAAAGCACGTTGGTTCCAAACACAGAGCATGGCTTAACTCTAGGTGCCCTCAGTTAATTTTGTTATTAAGGAAGTTGTTTTGAAGAAGCATTCTTAAATAAGGTTTTTCCCACTTGTCTGCCCTTTAAGTATATATGTGTATTAGTGAGAGATTTGGAAAGACACTAAAAAAAGAAAAAAAAAAAGAGAAACAAGCATCAGCATCAGTCGACTATTACTGACTTTGCTACAGAGATGAGAATTAATTTGCAGTTATTCTCCTTTGCTGTATGCCGATGCTGATTTTCAAGGTTTTGTTTGTTCTGCCTTTTTAATATCTAATCTTCCTTTCCAGTTGGGGCTTGCTCCACGGTTTCTGCGTTGGCTCTACATTATCCAAGGCCCAGAGGTTCAGATAATCATCCATTTCTATCTCAACCTTTTTGCTCTACCGCTGTTTGTATCCAGACTTGTTGCATGTATGTGTGGAAGATATCATCTTTTCATAAAGCAAGAGATGAGGCAGAATTCTATTAAAGTCACTACTGCTTCTGTGATGAGTAAGAACAACAGCAGCAAAAGGCCAGCAGAAATAAAAAATAATTTTAGCAAAAACATATACATTTCCATCACCTTACAGTTGTTTCGCAGTGGGATTTTTTTTTCTTTTTTTAAATACTCAGGCATCAGAAATTCTGAATCTAGAGAAGTTCCCCAGCTTTGCTGATTCGTGGTTTCCTTGACAACCATTCATATAAATAGTAAGGACCTGTTATGAGGGGGAATATCTGTATAATCAAAACCTGTGAATCACCCAGAAAAAAAAATAAAAATCAAGGTTGAAATTACAAGTTATCCAGCAAACATTAACAGCAGAATAGTCTGTTTTTGTTTAAATAAGGCTCTTCTGTTAATGTTTGCTGGATACCTGACAAGGATAGAGCAAAGGCAGTGATTTTCTGAAGGTGAGATACAAGGAGATTCCTTTTGGCATTCCTCCTGAGGAGACTATTACAGGTGACAATCACCTTCTTCTGCCTAGGCTCTTTGGTCACTCAAAATTGTGCTCTCTCTCTCTTTTGATTCTTTTTTTTATTATTATCTGTAAAAAAGAAATACAGTGTGCTAAAGACAGGCATGGATGTTACACAAATTTCATCTTAACCTGCTATTCCTATCCTTT
Organism: Hemiprocne comata; assembly: GCA_020745705.1. Lineage (NCBI taxonomy): Eukaryota > Metazoa > Chordata > Aves > Apodiformes > Apodidae > Hemiprocne > Hemiprocne comata. The sequence continues at coordinate 58,285,421 of CM036586.1, forward strand.
CTCAATGATTCAATTAATCCACTCTCAGCAATAAGATGTTGATATTGCTCTCCTGTAAGCAAGAGAGTGAGAATGGGGATCACCCAGATACCCCTGCAAAGAGTTTAGATGTTGTGACATAAGGTCAATGTGAAATGGGAAAGATTATCCTGAAACTAACCCTGATCTGTGCTAGTGCTGCTGGAATTGTGACTCAGTTTTCATGAATGTGAGAAGAGGTATGGCAAAAATTCACATCAGGATGAAGTTCTTCCTGTCTGAAATCGAAAAACAATTACAAGAACTGTGCATCAAGAGAAGTTCCTGTCCTGTGCCTGCAATATGGAAGTTTTGTTTTCTCCCTGTTTTTATGCTTTGGTTGCAAAAAAGCATAGTAATATGATAATAATTACAATGGTGACAGTATTTTCCTCCAGTTTAGAAGCAACATGAAAGTCCCAGTTCTCTTAGCTTTTCCTTAAGTAAAGGTCACATGATTTTAGAAAAAAATTATCTTGCGAAAAAAATTATCTTGCTACTTAAAGTGTTCATAGAAGCAGCAAACCACTAAACAAGTAATGAAAAAGCTGTGAAAACAAGCTATCAGTTGTGTCTAGGAAGTTATTTTTCCAGTCTGAGGAATTTAATGTTAACTAATTCACACGTCAGAATTTCCAGTGCTGTTTCCAATGCCTGGGCCATTTGTAAGGGCTGCCTGAAGCCAACAGCTACCAAAAGAATCTGAAAGGTCTTCCTTCACAGAGATCCTTCCAACTGTAAGTTCTTGCACCGTGTAGATTGCAGTGGTTTTCAGATAAGTGTCAGATACAATGCAGAACAATTCAGATACAATTTGTACAAATCTACAGCATTTCTTATGATTGTGCTGAGGCCTGAAAGTTCTATTTTGTTTTGCTTTGTTTCCATCCTGAAGTTATTTTATCATGTGACTGATATAATCTACAGGGAGATCGTGTCTATATTGAAGTTGGTGAGCACAAGTAGATGCTGAGTGTTCTTGGAAATCTAGGTTTCCATCAAGTCATTCATTCCAAAGTTTAATTCACATTTTGCTTTATTTCAATCAGCATATTCTAAATGCCAGATATTTTTTATGGTAAAACCTGGCATGAAACCTCCAGGGAGGCAGAATTACCTACAGACTGCCCTTTCAACTTCCCCCAGGCTTTTCTGTTTTCTGACTTCTATTTGCTGCTAGCTGTTTCCCCACCACAGTGAATCTTCAGCCATTATGTCTGGCTGGTGGTGAGATTTGGGTCTGTTTGATCCCATTTATTAGCCCACCTCTGAATGGGGCACCTTCTGCCTCCAGGCTTGATATTTCTCAGCCTGGTGCTTCAGCTAATCTGACCTGAGCAGAAAGGGTGTCTTTTATTTGGAGTGAGGACAAGAATATTATGTCTTAGTTGAGGATTATTTTGATTTATTTTTTTTCCAAGCATATTTGGGACAATGCAGTGAATGTAGTGAGAAAATCTATACACCATCAAAGGTTGCATTTTTCCAATGTAAATTGCTGAAGGACATGACATGCTGCCTGGGAAAACACTTAATCAGCCAAACTCCTCTAATCTTACCACACTGAATAGGAAGAACTTTCTGTAGCTCATGGGGTGATGTGGTGCTATATTCTCTGGGACAGTGAGGAATTCTATTAAGAATATGGAAAAAAAACCCAACCCATTTAACAGACAAGAGAGTCTCACGGGAACCTCATGACATTCAACAAGGAAAGGTGCAGTCTTGCACCTGGAAACTAACCCATGAACCAGTATATGCTGGAGGCCACGCAACTGGAAATCAGCGTGGCAGAAAAGGATCTGGGGGTCCTGGTGGACACAAGGCTGAACATGAGCCAGCAGTGGGCCCTTGTGACAAAGAAGGCTGATGGTGACCTTGGCTGCATTAGACAAAGTATTGCTGTCAGGCTGAAGGAGGTGATACTTCCCCTCTACTCAGCACCGGTGGACCACACCTGGAGTGCTGGGTCTGGTTCTGGGCTTCCCAGTACCAGAGAGACAGGGGTGTACCAGAGAGAGTCCAGGGAAGGGTCATGAAGATGATGAAGGGACTGGAGCATCAATTCTATGAGGGAAAGCTGAGAGAGCTGCAACTGTTCAGCCTGGAGAAGAGAAGGCTTAGTGGGGATCTCATCAATGTATATAATTACCTGCAGGGAGGGTGCAAAGAGGACAGAGCCTGACTTTTCAGAGGTGCCCAGTGACAGGACAAGGGGCAGTCAGCACAAACTGAAATACAGCAGATTCCCTGTGAGAGCAACAAGGCTGGTGAAGGGACTGGAGGGAAAGTCTTATAGGCATAGGCTGAGGAAGCTGGGATTGTTTAGCCTGGAGATGAGGAGACTCAGGGGGGACCTTATCACTCTCTTCAACTACCTAAAGGGAGGTTGTAGTCAGGTGGGGACTGGGCTCTTCTCCCAGGCAACTAGTGCCAGGATGAGAGGGCATGGCCTGAAGCTGTGCCAGGGGAAGTTTAGGCTGGATATTTGGAAGCACTTCCTCACAGAAAGGGTGATTAGACATTGGAATGGACTTTCCAGGGAAGTGGTGGAGGCACTGTCCCTGGATGTCTTAAAGGAAAGGCTGGATGTGGCACTTAGTGCCATGGTCTAGCTGATGTGGTGGTGTTAGGCTGGACTTGATGATCTTAACAGTCTTTTCCAGCCTTGGTGATTCTGTGATTCTGTGTGAATGTCAGGAAACACTTTCTACTGTGAGAGTGACTGAGCACTGTCACAGGCTGATTGTCCAGGGAGATTGTGGAATCTCTGTCCTTGGAGATACTCAAAAGTCATCTAATATGGTCCTTTGCAACCTGCTCTGGGTGGCCCTGCTTGAACAGAGGGTTGAACCAGATGACCTCCAGAGGACCCTTCCAACCTCAACTATTCTGTGATTCTGTGGTGCTGTATGGACTGCAACCTAGTTATAGGGAAAAGTCAGGATAGCTTTTCTTCTGGTAGGGAAGTAGTCTGATCTGGTTAACCGGGGAAAGCCTGCATTTGGAAGGGAAATGCAGTCTCAGGTTTATGTAGCTGCCTAGCTAAAGCTCTCAAGTGCATTGTTTAATGGGACCATTTTATATCCCCTTCCAATCCAAGAAGTACATAGCAAGCCAGGTTGATAAGTTTTTTGTTGACCTTCAGTGCTTAAGAGAGGATGGTAAATAATGAGAGAAACATGTAGTCCAAGGGAATCTTAGTTTGGCTTTCCTCTGCTTCTATGCTTGCTACTACTTTTATGCTCCAGTCTGTGTGTACAGAAACCAGCACTAAGATAAGGCAGCAAATACATTATCTCTTTTGTTGTGCTTCATCATACTGCTCTGTTTATCATAATTTTAGTAATATAGCAAAAAGAAGGGTGAGTGCAGCAAAATCATGTTTGCAAACAAAGTATCTTAGCCTGTAAGACTGATGACCGTTGAGAGCACGAGGTTTAAATAAAATGTAATAATAATTGAATTTAATTAATAGGACTTACAGCAAACATGAGACTTTATCTCATCCTGGCATGGAACTTCAAAGTGCATTTTACTCCTCATTCAACCAGAGCACTTGCCCTATTCTTTTCCACAGTTACGCTCATGACTGGCATCCATCCCTGTACCCTACTTCCTTCATTTGTCTTCCCAAGAGCTATTTTCTTTGTCTTTTTCCCAATGAGGATCAGGTAGCAGCTGTTAGTAAATACAGAGTAAGACAGGTGGGAAAAAAAAAATCCTTACTTTATGTGTACAGTGATGGGTTCTGAATTAGCCAAGACTACTCAGGGAAATGGATTTGCTGTTTGGTAGTTCTGTGAAAACAAATGTGACCCAAATTAAATTGGTAGATAGCGAGATCTAAATGAACAAGTGTTCATAGAATCACAGAATCATAAAATGGTTAAGGTTGGAAGGGACCTTAAAGATCATCAGGTTCCAACCTCCCTGCTATGAGCAGGGACACCTCACACTAGACCAGGCTGCACAAAGCCTCATCCAACCTGGCCTTGAACACCTCCAGGGAGGGGGCTTCCACAACCTCCCTGGGCAACCTATTCCAATGCCTTTACTACCCTCATGATGAAGAATTTCTTCCTGAAGTCTAACCTAAATCTCCCCTCTTTCAGTTTAAAACCATTACCCCTTGTCCTATCACTGCCCTCTCTGGTGAAGAGACCCTCCCCAGCTTTCCTGTAGCCCCTTCAGGCACTGGAAGGCCGCTATAAGGTCTCCCTGGAACCTTCTCTTCTCCAGGCTGAACAGCCTCAACTCTCTCAGACTGTCTTCATGGCGGCGGTGCTCCAGCCCTTTGATTGTCTTCGTGGCCCTTCTCTGGAAGGGAATAATAATAATAATAATAAGGGAAGAATAATAAATAAGCTGTAGCACTCTTTGCTGCAGGATGTCGTGGTTGCTAAAAACTTCCATTACTTCAAAAATTAACCAAATACACAGATGAAAAATCCATCAAAAATTATCACCTCTAGCTCCAAAATGTGGTCCAAAATGGCAGAGGATGGGAGTATATATAGGGGTGCTATCACTGTAGAATTTCTGTGTAGAATTTCCCTGTATTTTTTTTATTCTTCAGTTGGCACCTGCAACCATCAGCTATCAGAGGCTGGCTATGGAGCGCAATGGAATTTTGGTCTGAGATGATACAGGCACCCATAAGTTGTTTGTCCTTTCTTCTTCATCACTGTTCCTGCTGTCATTTTGTTCATGTTGATAGTGTTTTCCAAATTTGCTCTCTGCTAAGTCTGCAGGACCAAGTCTTCATCCCTTTCAAATAGGCTCAAGACACCTACCCATGTACAGATTTTCCTTACAGCTACAGAGCAATCAGTGTTCATCTGGGAAGTCTGGGCAAATTTCCCCATCACCTATTTGTTGGGAAAAAACAGCATGCTTAAGGGAAAAAAAATTATCACTACAGTTCCCTAAAGAAGTTCAGTATAAGAGTCAAAGTCTCGCTGAATATATTTGTGATGACTTGGTAGAAGAGTTATGCTCTTTGATCTCAATGTGTGGGCAACCAGACTCAGGTGTTTTTAAGAATAAAAATACCTAAATACCTGGGAATGTAGTCACTTAATCACTGTGCAATTCATTCACAGAGAAGGAGCAGCTCTTTTCCCTTTCTCTGTCATAGAAACTGGGAATCACAGAATCCTAGGGGTTCGAAGGGACCTTGAAAGGTCATCTAGTCCAACCCCCCCTGCCAGGCAGGGTCACCTCGAGTACATCACACAGGAACTTGTCCAGGCAGGTTTTGAATGTCTCCAGAGAAGGAGACTCCACAACCTCTCTGAGCAGCCTGTTCCAGTGCTCTGTCACTCTCACAGTAAAGAAGTTTTTTCTGATATTTACATGGAACCTCCTTGATTTTAAGCTGATGTTAGACTACTTCTCTCCTGTTCCTGCCCATAGCAGAGGGGCTGGAACCAGATGATCTTGAAGGTCCATTCCAACCCAAACCATTCTGTGATATTCCATGAAAAGGGCACTTCTGCTAACTCTAGGGAGCATTTATACAGTGGCAGCAACAGTGAGAAAGCTAAGTTAGGCTGTGTACAGCCACTGTGGTTTAGCCAGCTTTTCCCAGAGATAGTTGGAGCACAGGGAAGACAACTTAGTTGGTAAAGTATCACTGGACATGGAGGCTGTTGCTCCTGCTTCTCTGGCATTTACCAGAGTGATCAGTTGTGTACAGCATGCAGACTCCTGGGCATGTAATTTCTGTATTCATAGTCAGAATCACTGAATGATTTAGATAATTTAGAGTCTTTTCAGTTCTCAATTATAGAAAGAATAAAGGTGGTTCTGATGAAACATCTTTAGTGAGAAGATATTTCACCTAGCTTATCTAAGAAAAAAACCACTGTCAGCACCAGCTAAATACCTTTCTTTACTCTCCCCTCATGAACAAAAATCCAGATCTTGAGCGCTAGAGATCCAAGGTGTGCTATTTCTGCAGAACTGAGAGTTATACAAATGGCAAAGTATGTCACACTATTTTATTTCACTTTCGTCTTTCACTAACTATACTTTTTTCTGTTCCTGCCATATCTTCTAGTAGTCTGAAGACAACTCTGATCTAGCTTGTAAAGCAAATGAGCAAATTATTCACAGACATTCCATATATGGGCCATTTTAACTATGCTAGAGAAAAAATTGTATTAAGCCTTACAGAAAATACTTAGGCAACATTTAGATAAATGGAATGGCTAAATGTTACCAGTTACATCAAAGTGGGCAACGTGTAGGTTGCAGAATTTTGCAAGAATTTGTGCTTAAGCCACCATAATTATCTCAAACTGGTGCTTAACTACCAAGCACCCTATTCAACCGTAGTTTGTATTTCTTTTAGTAAGACGATATGTAATACCCAGAGAGTGAGCCGTCACAGTGCTGTTGTGTAGCATAAGGAGTTTTCCTTGGCATGAATTTGGAACAGTTAACATAATTCATTAAAAGTAAAGCCGTGAAGGAATTATGCTGGGGACTAATTAGGACCCCTGTTTATGTCTTAGACAACTCTGCATTAGAGGAGAGAAAACTTCACATACATTGAACCAGTTGACGGTTCAAGCTTCAACATACGCTCAGATCAAACACGTGCCAGCCAGCTGCAGTGGACCATTTGGAATAGGGACTGCTCCTTTAATTTTCCAAAGCAGTCCTTCCAGGCTTTAGGATGGAATCCTTCTGCACTCTGTGTGCCAGATTGGAAGGAACAGCCAGGCAAGGATCTCCTCCCTGCAGTGACAGATGGCAGTGGTGTTAGAAATTGGGAATCCTGAGAGCAAAGAAAGCAATAGCTCCTTGAAAGTGACGTACTTTTCCAGCCACCTTTTACCTTCCCTGCTTGTCTCAGGCTATTCATGAGATATCTGAACTCCTGCTGTATTAGGTTTATTTGCATAAGCATATTATGAGTTATTCTGTAGAAATATTGCATTTGAACTAATTAAATGAAGGGCATGCCATCCAAAATTAATAATGTAGGGATGGGTAATAATTAAAGGCAAGATCAAGACTGTAAAATTACTTTAACTCTTTTACCATGTCAGTATGACTAGAGATCTCATCTCCATGGCTGGTCTAGCACAAGGACATCAAGCGGCAGGTTCAGAATGAAATGCAGAGTTTGGGGAAGCAGGGTAACACTGCTCTGCATACACCTTGATGTGATGGTCCTTTCCTAGGACCATCATGTGAGAGAGCTAGGACCTCAAATAACTAGAGCTTTGAGGGTGTGGATTTGAAATCATCTGCTACACACATACAAGACATTCTGTGGAGCACTGAGGTTCATTTTTATATAAGTAGAGGCTTAATGTTGGCATGTATCTGGGAGACAGAAACTGAATTTGTCTTCTAAGCACTATAGAAATTACAGAAAGCAAGCAAGAAAGAACAAAATAAAAATGATGGCTCTTGAAACTCATAAATTAAGTCATGCTGTGTGTTAACTCCCCTCTCTGATTTCTTTCATAGATGTTTATAGCAGAATGCTAGCTATCCTTTGCTTGTGTTACCTCTGATATTCTATAGTGCAAATCCTAAAGACAGCACAAGTAAATAATACATAGACTTATGTAGGTGGTAATGCCAGCCGGATTGTATATGCAAGTGATTACACATTAATTATATGCATAGACAAAGGAACACACAAATAGATTGCCAAGATGATGTGCCTTTAAAAAAAAAACAAACAAAAACCTACAACAAAAAACTGAAACAAAACCAAAACTCCACACTTCAGTTTGCACTGCCTGTTTTGGGTTTGTTTTAAAATAACCTGCTTTTCCTGCCTTTCCCCTTAAAATATTGACTTTCTCCTTAAAGGTTTGCTCTGGTGCCCTCAGTCTTTAAATGAACTTAACGGTGGGCAAAAGCTCTGCCCTGATACAGGAACCCTGAGAATACAGAAGAAAGTTGTATGGCTTTTGGAAGGGAATAGAGCAGGTCAGCATACATCGGCAGAGGCCTTGTTACTTTATATTCAAAAAGAAATGCACTCTAAGCAACTTTTATTATCCTTTCTTCAACCACTCTTCTAACTTCCAAATAAAGTTTAGGAACCCATTCTGTTATGGGTAGGTTTTCTTCAAGGATTTTGGAGGAAATGAGCTCTTCTGTGCAAAAGCTGTTTCATGTAATTAACTTTACAATGCCTGTGAATAGATGAGACAGTTAAACAACTGAATAAATCATCTCAGTTTTATGAATGCACTTAGTTTCTGCCTACTTTCTCTGAAGTATAACATGCCAGGACAAATCCTTAAATCTGTCTCACTCAGGTGCCCTATGGATAAAATACTAGTTGCAGTTAATGGGAGCATGACTTGGGGGAAAACTTAAAACCTGGTAGTTGTAGTGCATGGCCTTTAAAACATTAAACAAGAGGTGTTTCGGACAGGGCAATAGGAACTTTTCAAAATCTTCTATATCTCACTTTCAGCAGTCACTTTGGATATTTGAGAACTTGAGTTTCACAGAAAATGGAACGGAGCTCATGGAAAATCCTAGGGCCAGTAACACAACAAAGTACTGAATTTAGTCTCCCAAGTTATTATAGAAGCTATAGAAAAGTTTTGTTTAGCCCTTACTGAAGAAATGTAAAAGCTTGGGTTTGCCTCTTCAATATATGACAGGCAAAAAAATGTGGCTAAAAATGTTCTCCCACTTTCTCCACTTTTGAGCATGTCTGTGTGATGTTACTAGTTGTAAGGTGAAGTCTTACGGAGAATTTGAGTTTGTAAGAAACAATTTCTTTGTGCAGTTTTCTGGCCCATTGTTCCAACTGACTGGCCTTTTGAAATTCTGACCTCCAAATCTCTTAAGATGTAAAAGGAAAAAAATTCTGGGAATGGCAAACACAAAAGTTTTTGTTTTGTTTGAAAATGAAAATAATGTACAATACACATGAAATTTTGGTTTAAAAATATAGTTCAATTTTATCAGGATATATGGATGTCTCAGAAAGGATTGTACCAGGTTGGAAAGGCTCAACTAATTTTAGTTATATTGTGTAAAGCTGTTGCCTCGAAGAACATTTTTTATTCAGGCTTTCAGAAACTTTAGCATATTTCAGAGCTTCTGAAGTTAATTTAAAAGCAGGTGACTGTTTCCACCTGGCATTTTACGGTGGTGTATTGCTGGTTCTCAGAGATCTTCCACTATTACAAGAAACTGCTGTCAGGAAGAATTTCTCTCTCTAATGAAGATTATTTTTCTTCCTTTTTCCCACTTCCCATTTCCTGTCAGTCGGAAGTGTCTTGGATCCCCAACAAACACTACTCTGGGATTTACGGGCTGATGAAGTTGGTTCTGACTAAGACTCTACCTTCCAATCTTGAGCGAGTCATTGTCCTCGACACGGACATAACATTTGCCACTGACATTGCTGAGCTATGGGCCGTCTTTCACAAGTTCAAAGGTATTCTAATGAATTTTTTAACTGTCTGTATTTGTGGGGAAGGGAGAATGGTAAAGCAAACAGCACAACAGGCCTAAAAGAGCTATCTGAGAATTTGTTACGTTTTCACTCCTTTCAGTCTTTGGTGTTTGAATGTAATTGTTCTATTTGTGACCTCTCTCCTCGACAATATTTGGTATAGAATGATTGACAATGCTGATTATCTGTGTATCTGTGCAACTTATTGGTCTAATTATTTGGGACAGGTGACAGTTTTACAATACAGTAGATTAGAAAGAATTATGGGGATGCTGTAGTGACTTACCATACGAGCACCTGTTGGTATTCAATACTTTGAAGAACTTGTTGTATATTACTTTTTATTAATAAAACCTAATTATCACTTTCAGTATAATTTTTCCATGTTACCACTGAAAATGAAGGAAGTTAGGATCATACTTGGACCAGAGAGGAGGATGAAGGGGACCGATTTATACATGTGAATAGAAACGAGTTACTGCTTGCTTCTCTTAATGAGTTGATCAAGGGTTCTGGATTTGAAATACCCAGCTAAAGTAGATTTCTCTACCTATGCCCATTTCCCACAGATCATTGAAAAACTCCTGATAGTTTGACCAAGAAAGGACACTTTCAGAGTAGCTGTGTAAGGAGATGTTCCCCATTACCTTGTGACAAGCCAGAGCACTTTCCTGGCTAACACACTGCTAAAACCATTTAATTCTCCCAGGCTCCAGAGTTGCCAGCTTTTCAGAATCAGAGATGTACCCTGTTGTTCTCCTCTTGCCCTCAGAATATATATTGCAGTGTTGGTAAGTGCAGAGGCATTCCAGTATCTTGGTTTGGAGGTTTACAGCTTGCCTAGATGCATGTCACCAGCTCTCTTAACCTCAAGCAAAATCAGCCTAAGCAAATGGGACTATTTATTTACAGAAGCAGAAAAAACCCACTCTGTTAGAAAGGCAACAGAAAAAAGAGCACATTTACTGTACTTATCCCATGCTGAAATCCACATGGCCTTTATACCTTTCACAGTACCCAGCCAAAAGGCAGGAGCTATTATCTTCAGCTCTAGCACTTAGTTCTCATTGCATGTGTTTCCTTTCACTTCTCTGAATACCATGATGTCCCATCAGCAGGCCAGAAGCAATCACCTTCTTGGTTAACTGAACCATTTACAGACTTGCTTAATTAAGTAATGTAAATTTTTTCTTCCTCTTCAGGTATATGTGTCCCTCTTCACCAAGTCTTTCCCTACACTGAACCTTGAGTTACATATAAATATATACCTTGAAAACCATAATTTACATAAATGTATGCATAGGGAGTAATGCTGTGTTAATTGTACTTTCTCATTGTGTGCTACTGTTCCTTTAATTGTAATATTTTACTGAATATGGTGTATTAGCATGATGTAGCAGGTCCAGAAATGTGTATAAATTGAACTTGGGCATAGAGCACTGCATGGTCAAAGACAGCAAAATCTTGCTTAGATTTTCTGCCATAGTTTTAATGAAGGTCCTTTTTATTTTTGTTTTACTGGGGAAAGAAACCAAGGATAAAGACTGTTTGTAAATAAAGGAACATGGAGCAGAGTCTGGCCTAAGACTGAAAAAAATATAGACAGAAAATACAGAAACATGGAGAAGGATAATTACTGGAAGTAAGAAAGTGGGTGTAAGTCAGTCTCCATACAACGAGGCAAGGTTGTTCAGCTGATTAGAGCTGTGAAAAGCTCTAACTTATGCATAGACACAGAATTCCTGTGCTACTGCCAGCCCTCATAACATATGTATCACAACTCCCAAACGTATGATTTTGTATGTCGTCTGGTCTGTCTTTTTAATTCTGGCTGACCACCTGCTTCTCCACAATTCTTTTAATCCTGGCAATGAATTGGTCGGTGTCTACATCTGCTCATCTCCCACGTGGTCATGCACAAAGAAAGAATTAATGGGACAGACCCATAGCCTCATGAATTGAGCAGAGTGGGAGAGGACTTTGAAGGCAAATATGCCCAAAATAGTGATCTTAAATGTTGGGGAGGAGAGGAAAATGAAAGTTTCTGTGCACAAGGTTGTTCTCCAGCCTCTATCATAAGGTGCAGTCCCATTAAGCAAAGACTCAAACTGGATCATCCTGGAAAGCAAGAGCAATTAAGTTGGAAAGATACTGTTGCTCTTTTACTGCTTTGTAAAAGATTGATTTAAATCATATGATGATTCTCAGTTTGTCCTCAGTGTCTTTTTATTTCTCCTAACAGCATTACAAAAGATGCAAAGGATGTCTCATGTAGTTAGCCCCAAATATTCCTATAAAAGATCTGTTTTTTAACTAGTGTTTTAAACCCCCCTCCTTGTTTCTCCCTCAGAATTCCAAATTAGTTTATGAAGATTTTTTTTGGGGGGGCAATCTTAGTTGAAATATTACTTAAACAGAAGAGAAGCAAACCTCCTATGAAGGGAAGGAACCTACCACTACACCCAACCCCAGCTTAGAGGGCAGTTTTAGAACCATAGGCTCTCCTTCTATCAATGTTAAAACATCCAGTTGTTGGCTAGAAGAAGCCATTATAAACCTGCTTGCACCAGAATGTTGTTTGAGCAAATAGTAGAATTTTTTCACATCAGAGCAGGAAAGGCAAGAACTTCCTTCTGTGGATTGTTGCAGGATAACTGATAAGACAGTCCAACACAGCCTCTTCCAATTTACAGCCACACAGATAGATAAGGTCCTAGAGTCTGCAATTCTTTCTGTGCCTGGGAAGACTTTTCTTCCCAACAAAAATAGTGACCAAGAGAGACCAGTAGCTCAGGTTCTTTTTTTCCAGGACACCACATTTGAAAGAAACTCAGATTCAGGATTATCTTGTAATTTAACCAAGCCCAATTTGTTCTCACAGTATGTTTTAAATAGCACCTGCAATACCTAAGTATCCTTGTTCTGCAAAGGTTCTTCTTCCTGTCATCTTAAGAGTTGCTGAAAAGATCAGACCCTTACACAGTAGCTTAATATTTTAGATGATAAAGCTACTATTACATTCAGTCTGTAGACGGAAAAAAGGGAGTAGGATTCCTTTGTAAATTATTGCTCTTCTGCCCTTTTCTGATAAGCTCTTTGCATACGCCCTTACGATAAATGATCCAACTATTCTGTAACTGAGTGCACAAATGAGGGCTGTACATATGTGGTTTTATTTGAAAATCTCTTCTTTGAAGTGGCAACCTTAGGCTTTGGGAGAAATTCACACCTCTCTGCTAGCCTGAAACAGTTTCCCTTAAGCAATGTAACGTTTAAAAATCTCTCTTAGCAGTTACTGTGGACTGTATAATTATTATTCCTTTTATATGCAAGCTTCAGTCTCTATGCATAAATATGTCTTTGGGAACCAGTAACTTAAATTTCCAGAGTTAGACCCAGCTTTTCAGCTGGGATTTGAACATTTCTGCTTTAGCCTTATTCTTTCTTGCTCTCCCAAAGACAACCAGTCTCTTTTTCTAGGACAGATACATATACCTCCAAAATACTGACTTCAAAGGTGTGAGTCTGCAGCCAGTCTGGTGAAGATACCCTGTCATGCATGTTTTCTGTGACTTAGTTGATGCTGATTATGTTTTCTATTCATCTTTCACTGGATTTTTGACAGTTTTAAACTTGAGCAAGCATCTAGCCTAAGGGCAGAAGAGTGGGACTATACAGATCATATGCATTCTTGGCTGAAGTGCTGCAAACTGTTTCAGACAGCAAGGATTAGTGTAACCAATATGCTTTTATCATAGAAATTGTGTGAATTCTTCTGAGAAAAGAACCAGTCCAAAGCTATGCTCTCTGCCATCAGTCTTAAAGTTCTTTTAAAGGCCACATCAGCTAACTGTTTTTATTCTTGCTCACCTAAACTCTTGCTATTTAAATGTGGGTTCTTTTTTTCAAACTTCTGATTTTGACTTGAACTATATGTTAAGTATCAATTCTCAAGAGCACTCATTGTAAATAGTATTTGGGACCTGATTGTAAGAGTCATCATAATTATTTATGTCCCAGGTTGGGGTTCCAGTCTGGATCACAGCCTCTTTGTGCTGGGTTCTGTATGTATACATAGCAACAGACAGTCTTTGTGCTTTACCTAGTGTCAGGTGACAATTCTTGTGTCTGCCTGGTTCATTAGGCTATTGCTATGTGTGGGTCACAGCTGAGACCCACAAATGAGACCTGAATAATCCCTGTAGAGATCAGTGTTGAGAGACTCTGTATTAAGTTGAATGCCACATCCAAAGGCATTATGGTATTTTGCAAATACATGTTGTAACTCCAAGGCAGTATTGAACAGTGATGTCCTACTACTACATGTTAGTCTCACAATCCAGCTAGCTGATGTGATGAATATTTTAAGTACTTTAAAGCCACAGAGACAGGATAGTACATAGGTAGTGTATTTCAAAGAACTCTACTTGTAGATGAAGTCATCCAGAGAATATAAGCTACAATTAGTGTTCATCTGTGCAAGTAAATCTTCCCTGGAAAGCTGATGAAGGCAATAAGGCAAAATCACCTACCTCCATTAACCAAGCATCCAAGAAGGAGAAATGGCAAGCTTAGTAGGAAGACTAAGATTACCATATTCATACTTTGCATGAATAAAAACATGCTATAGAAGCTGTTTGCTTTGTGTCAGGAGCTCAAACAATGATAAAAATCCATACCGACATAATAAATATCAGAAAAGGTCAACAGTGATTTTGGTGCAGATCAAGTGCCCACAGCTGAAGAGAGATTGGCACATAGTCAATCCCAAACTTAAAATCTGCAAATACTCAGTATGTGGGTGCTTTGGCATATTGCTCTGCAGAATGCCTGAGGTAACAATCTATGTTCATGCTATTTTTGCAGCTTCTTCAGGAAAAAGAGCAAGCAAACAAAAAAAAACCCACAACCATGACAAAATTCAAGATCTTGTGTAGGTGATTTAGTAATGATACTCTTACAAGAACTATTATGCAGAAGTTTGTAGTATCAAATGCATGCATAACTTTTCATTTGTGTGTGCATTTAGTGTGGCAGAAAGGGAAATGCTGATGGCACCAGTGTCAGGCAGAGCCAGCAGGTGCTGTATAAATTTCCCTGAATTTGGCTCCATCAGCGAAGCCTCGTTTTAATAAACTATACCTGTCATAGACCTAGGCTCTTCTATAAAGATTGTACTTTTTATAGGTATGCTTTTCTGATGATGATGTAAAATACTCTCTTGTTGCCAAGATTAAAATCTAAAATTTATTGTCACCTATTGCTGAAGCCAGGATTTGAGCCACAGAATTGATTCTGAGCAGGTTCTGTAGTTCAGTCTGTCAGTTTACACTGAGTAAATCATTAAAGCTTCTACAGATCATTTTGAGACAGGATCTCTGCGGGCTGACACACTGCTTGTGTTAAATCCCACAGAGATCTTTCTCTTCCTTCTGGTCAGTACAATAGGTTTTCTTTTCTTACTAATCAAGAGGAAAGCATTAGCAACATGCACCTTAGTTACTGTGTGTAAAAATCCATGGTATGAGTCAGTCTTTTTGTGAAGGAAACAAGATCACATTGTAGCAGAGTGCATTCATAAAATTGTCAGGCAGCTATTAAAATAGCTTAAAATTATCTGAATTTTTATAGGTGTCTAAAAAGGCCGAATGGCACTTGTCTTTGCTCATAAAAGGAACATCTGTTAGTTTGTGAAAGACTTCTATAAAAGTGTTTAATGGTTAGACTACAGTACATAGCTCATCCTAGGGTTATTCCACAAATTAAATACATTTTCTCTTTGAAAAGGTCCCTGTGGAGGCTATCTGCTTAAGATTCTCTATTCCTGATTGTTAAATCACAGTGTTTTCTTCTTTCTGCTGCAGCAGCTTTGAAGCTTCCTTGGTAAAGAATCCAGTTTCTTAGCTATAGCTGATGGAAATGTTGGGGTGTGGCTTGCTCCTCTGTCTCATGATGCTGCTGTTGTCACCTGTGTGTTAAACTACAGGAGTGAACACTGAATTCCATTTTATCTTGGTGAAGAGCCAAACAAAGTAAGGATTTAGGATATTCAGAAAAGAGAAAAGTTTTTAACTGTGATTGGAGGTTAATTTTGCTGATGTTAGTTAGAAGATCAAGCAGACATGGGACTTACTGATTCTGTGGGTCTAAGGAAAAACACTCCTGTCTCTGAACACTTGTCAGATAAGATGACTGGCTGGAAGACCTTTTTTTTCCCCTTTTTTTTTTATTTGTAATTGCAGTTTGCTTTGCCATGGTATTCTTTTATTGAGGAGGCCATATGTAAGGAAGTTGATCTCAGTAAATGAGCTCCAGAGGAGAGAGTTTATTATATGGATCAGCATGTGCACATTCTAGTTTATGGGTTTTAATGTGACAAGGGACATAATCAGAAAATTCTGATTATGAATTGCTGCCAAAATAGAATGGCTGCAGTTTCTGAAACATCTGTAGTTCTTTTTTAGCTGAATGGTTCTTTGTCTGTTTCTGTCACCAGGCAGAAATTTTTAGAGGTGAAAGGCCAACTATGCATAGAAACTGTGTGTAACTCATGGTGGGGTAAATTCTAAAACAAAACAAAAGATTTGGTTTCTTTATTTTTCCATTTTGATTTCCAAAGGATACCCTTTGGTCATGTTTTCAAGCTTTTTCCCACAGAGGCTAAGAATGATTTAATTAAAACTGAAAGCTGATATTCTTTTGTCATCTTTTGATTCCACCACTGGAGCTTTCAGAATGAAAAACCAACACAGACTACTAGATTAGCAATAAAATATTGTTGGCAACACTGACATTTTGAGGATTTTTTTCTACCTGTTCAATGTGAATTTAGTGCTTTTCTGCATTATTTTTCTCCAGTCTTTGTTACTCTGCCACTCATTCTACAGCTGTCTTTTTGGCTTAGATGCTATGATGTATTGAACACCCAAACTAAACATTGTATTCACACAGTGTTAAAGCAAAAGAAAAACAGTTTCTGTTCTCTGAGGTCTTTCTTCAAGATTTAAAGAGACTTAATTCTATTAATCTCAAGTACTCCAACCGTGGAGAATGGACCTAGAGCTTTTTGAATTGCCTCACAGATATTTATTGAGAAATCTGGGCAGAACACAGCATCAGAGGAGCAAAGTGCATATCCCCATCTCCCTTGACTAGCAGAAGCTGTGACTTTCCAAAAGCTAGAAAATCCAGCTTCCAAGGGGCAGACGCTGGGGGAAGGAGCATTTCTGCTTTGTGTTTTAGTTCTTGGCAGAGGAAGAGTGCATTTCTGGGAATGGGATGCCAGTAGGCTGCGCTGAAATGAAAAACTATGAGAACAGTGGGCAGAAACAAACTGAGAAGGAAAATATAAATAACCTCACCATCCCAACTGAAAAAAGGAAATGAGTCAGGAGTTGCTGTCCACTGATAAATGTTTTGGGTTGATGATTTTCTCCTGCAATCTGTTCACCTTCTCGTGCAATTATAGACATATACAGATACATTTAGTACGCCTGCATCAACTCACAACTTGTTTAATTATATGGTTTTTCAAAAGGCTATTAAAAAAACCCCAGACTCTAAGGTCTGCTAGTCTTCTTGGGTGGTGCACATAAACTATTTCCATGTACTAAGCAGTCTGGCCAGTCACTGTGTTACCTAGGTGACAGTAGAGCAGAGTAAGTGCATGAGCAGGCCGTGAATATGGAGGGAGTGGCAACCTGTCCATCATTCCAATTAATAATGTGTAATGATGATTCACCTCTGCATGTGTGAAAAAGCAAAGCCGATGAGACACAAGGGTCATTCACCTAACAAATGAAGTTTGCTGTAAGGTTTGATACTTAAATTGCTAGGACTAAAGAACGAATGATATTTAATAGATAGGTTTCCATGCCTAAGGCCCTCATTCTAATCACATGTAATCTATCAAGCACATATGCTTTTCAGAGCTCTCTGTGACATGCATTGTAATAACTTAATATTCTGGTTTTTCCCCCTCTGAACCAGGCATATCCTCTGAGCCTACCTCTTTCTGCATTAGCAATCCATATTTTTAAGGACCTAAGGCCCCATTTCCAATTACAAAGCTCTCATCTGAGGTTTCACCTTTTTGGTTTCATGCTGCAAGTTATGCCTGTAATGCTGTCCGTGGCAGCACATGGGTTTGCATGGGGTAAAGTGGCATGGGAAATATCTGTCTAACATGCTCAAGCTGAAAGGTAGAGTGTATTGCCCAGAGGTCAATGGCATGATTGTCCCATCAGCAGGATGAGTGCATGGTATTGCTCTCTGCACAACCAGGGAAGAGGGAAAAGAGTGTACAAAATTAAACCAATTTATTACGTAACTGAACTGAGACTGTGTACAGATGCACCATGAGCAAAAAACTGTGGACAGCTACATGACCTAAAAGTAGACACGTAAATGAAATCAAAATCAGTTCAATTTTGTGGCAATAGTAGAAACCTCATAGGTTTCCTTTATCCAAGCAATCTAGAGGATCAGGGATGTTTGAACCCCTCATTTTAACCCCCAAGCTAAAAGAAAGAAGTAGGTATGTCTGTAGTGGAACTGTGTCATGCTGCATCTCCCAAGTGTTAATTTTCCTAAAATTTTAAGCTTGCTCTACTCCATGTTCTTTGCAGTGATCTCTAGTTTGCATTCAGCATGGGCCAAGTGGTTCAATTAAATGAAGAAGCGTTAGTCTTGCTGACCCTTTCCTCCAAGGAAGGCTTTTCTGTGCTTTGAGACACTGCTAAAACCAAGGTTTTTGTCCTAGCCCTTCCAGATACATACCAAAAGGTGATTGATAAACATACAGTAAAACTCAGGGACCAAGTATTTCCACATCTTTTATTTCTTATATTTTTGTGTTTTGTTTTTTTTAGTAAATGGTGTGGAAGTTCATGTTAGTAAAAGAGATGCACATTTGACATTTTCTGTTGAAGACCTAGGACAGTGTATGTTTCCTTTGCACTGCCTGAATGCTTAAAAAGATCTCAAGATCCAAGCTGATGTTATTCCTGCTTGGGTGCAAGATGAGCCCTGTTTCAGCTGCTTCTGGTCCTCATGGTTCTGGGATTCATTCTGGAGCTATGACTGAACAGAACAGCAAAACAGCTTCTAGAGAGCCATTAACTACTGGCACAACTGAGTGAAACCCTGAAACTATTTATGTCTGTGTTTGGGGAAGTGGTGCTTTTTTTCTATCTGCTTCAGGACTGGAGGAGCTGTCAAATCAGTGCTCTTCTGACATACCAAGAGAATTTGTCTGGAGGGAACAGAGGTGGCGGTGTACAGAAAAGAAGGTCTTACACTGTTCAGCGGTGCTGTTGACAAATAGGCCAGACTGTGAACCTTTCCAGGTATGAGGACCTTGCACATGCTTACTGCTTCTGCACTTCTGAAACAGATAACTTTGAGCAGGACTGAAGCCCTACAGTGAAGTGAGCCATCATATCTTTCCCCATACAAAGTTGTCCTTGGCTGACTTGATGCTACCACTCTTCTGTCATCCTCACAAAATGTCTGCCAGTTTATGCTCACAGCAACTTAATGAAATGCACATCACCTCTGAAACTGGCTCAGGATCTCCTGACTTCATTAATTCATGGCATTGCCATGTCTTCCTGCATATGTTATGTTTAATAGTAATAATATTTCCTTCCTGCTTGCTTCAGGATATGATTATTGCAGGTGCCAAGTGGCATTCTGTAGGACTGTCTACAGGCTTTTTGCCAACCTGCTTCAGAGTCATATTGGCACCAATTTTTACAGCATTTGGAGGTTCAGGCACTTTCCCAGACTACTAAGAAATGATGATCTGAATAGTGTTACTCTAATGTCCTAAAATCCTGAGAGAGCACACCTCGGCTGGTATGAACTAGCTTTACAAAACATCGGAGTGAACAGGATGATGCTGACTTACATCAGTAAAGAAGCTCCTGTATTCCCTGATTTGCATAAATATTCCTGCTTTGAACTTACAGCTTCTTTTATAGTCTAACTAAAAAAAAGATGTGAATAGTTGGAGGAGTAATCTTTAAGTATGCTTTCCTTTCAACTCTAGGCCCCTGGTATGGGTCACAAGTAAAAAGAGTTGGGTGACCTCAGCCAGGTGTGACATGCATGAAGGCTGAAGTGCGTCAGCAGAGCAGCAAAAGGATGCACTGCTGGGGTACAAGTTTTGAGGCACCACATTAGAATTAGAAGAGAATGTTTGCACACTGTCAGTTCCATCCCATGGTCATATAATTCTTTCAAACATAATAATAGGAAGTGGACATAACTGGTAGGTAAATGAGAAAACTGTGGAGATGGAAGGTGGGAGTGAATATACAGGATACTGAGCAGAAAAGAAAGAATAGGAAAAGGGAGAAGTGGCAACACATCCCAAGCTAGTGAAGATAATTTATCTTGAAACCTATCTGAGATTAGATGAAGACATTACTTATCGCAGTAGATTTCTGTGAACCTATATAGAAGCAAGTGTATGGATCTGTAAATGTTCTGCATTGCCTTGGCAGCAGCATCTGACCAGAAGAAAAAACTTACCAAGGAAATAATGAAATACACAGTATCATTTAACGAGCTAACCCAGAATTTAGTTCCATGTCATTTTGGCCTGTCCCTCCCACAAGGTAGATAGTCCAGATATCATCCTCACTTGGCTACAGTCAGCAATTAGTCCTACTGTCATTGTGATCACTTTTTTATTTGTTTTGCTCTGCATGTGGACCAGAACTTCTAGTCCCTGTTTCTAAAAGAGAGTGGTAAGAAGGCTCTGCACACCTACTGCCATGAAACCAAGTGTTTTTCTTCCTCTTCCTAAAGAGTTTTGATCATTGTAACACCCAGTTTAGTCTTTGTTTGGGGTAGGAGGGCTGAGAATGATTTATGAAATTGAGAAGAGCAGTGATGAAGCTTCGTTCTTGTGATTTTTTGCTTTGGTTTTATGCTGTTGCTTTTAAAGGTTTAGTTGCCATAACAACCTAAAGCAGTCCTGTATTACCATAGAAACGTGCTGTTGTGGGTGACAGTTTTTATTAGGATCTTTTTTTTCTTTCTCTCCTTTTCATATAATGTCTTTAACACTGGCCTTTTTGCAGGTGCATGGCAGTCCACTACAGGGGTTCCATAAAGTGTCCGAATGACGTAATAAATAATAAAAAAGAAGCATATACGTAAATCCAGGAAGGGAATCCGGGGTCATGGTTGACTGAGAACAGAGAAAGAGTTAAAGTCGACTCCTGTTGCTTCACTTGGGGGTCAAAAGTATTGAGCTAATCACTCCACGTGAGTAAATACTCAAACAAAAGCACAGCAAAACAGGAGTTTAGGGTCTACATTATGTACCTGGGAGTTAGTATAAAAAAAACCCAAACTTGTCATGATAGTCATAGTTATCAAAAGACAGGACTACTTTAATGTTCTCTGCATGGGGCTGCTCCTTGAGACTATTCAGAGGCTGAAGTGAGAACTGTCAAATGAGGCAGCCCTCTTCTAAAGCACTGCTTCGTGCTGAGAGCCAGTTCCAGCTGCATACTGATGGCCTGTGAGCTTCAGGGTTGTGACTTGGCAAACCCTAAAATTTTTTTTATTTGTCTATATTAAGGACTTTTCCTCTCCGTGTGTGATATTTTAACTGCTGTGCTCTGCAAAGTCTCTTGGGGTCGTAAAGAATGGTAATAGAGCTTTTCCTTCCACAAATCTGCAACTCCATCTATTTGTTATTTGGCTCTCCTAGAGCAGTGGATTGCTGGAGCGTATCAATGCTCCTAACTTCTGATAGATTGCTGTGCACCATTAGTAGCAAACTTCACCTTGAAATTACGGACCACTTGCAGAACATTTGCTCTGTCCGAGCAAACCATTGTAGTACAGCGTACACTGTTACAGGTTTATAATTTTATCACAAGCTACACAACTTACTTGGAAAGAGGATGGACAAACAGCTGTGGAGATTATTATTGATCAGTATTTTTATGGGGACACACAAGTGTATCAGTTTGCTGTAATCAGTTGCATCGATGATGAAAAAACTTTTCATTACTGATACGGATGTTTCGAAGGACATAAAAGCTCCCAGCTAGGATTTTGCAAGACTGCCCCTCGCCAAGGTCAAGCAAGCAGCAGGGAATGTCATGAAGTTCAGACATGCTTTATGGTTACTGGGCCCTCTGCAAGCCTAGACAAGTCTGCTATTACTTCCTCTCATTTAGCCCTCAATTCTCCAGGCTCCATTCTGGATTTCTCAGCCCAACCTGGAGTGATGGCTAGTGGGAAACAGGATTTCCTTTCTACTTTCTGCTCATTCTAACCTGTTCAGAGACATGACATCCTAGGGTGCTTAGTTTTCTTAATTTTTATGGTACTGGAAATCCCCTTGAAGTTTCCAAATGAGACCTCTAATCAAGATTTGTTGGACATGGTTCCCTTCTTGGTCTTCTTCAACTCCTTTCTCTAGTCCAGAATTTTCAAATTAAAAAGTCAAAGGGTAAAGTTAAATGTTGTAAATACTTGCTTCTCCTTTTCCGTTACATCCTGATAACATGTTGGCTTCTACTCCATGAAAAAAAACTTCAGAGGGACTTTTATATCACCTTGAAATTAGTTCCTGTTTCAATTAAATTACTGAAGACTGACCACCATGCAATGTGATTTCTACTCATTAATCTTACTAACTAGATACATTCAGTACAAATCCATTCTCCAAAGAGTTCTTCTGCCTCTAATGCAGAACAGGCTGCCATCACCTTATTTATTTTTTTTTTTCACGAGTCTTGCTGTAAACTCTGGGCTTCATAGTTGGATTTTATGGCTGGATTAGAAGATCTTAATTTTCTCAAAAGCTGGGCTATGTGCACATGCTCAGAGCTGCCCTCTTTTCCACTTGTTTAATAATTAGAAAACTCACTGTTGAGGAGGACAAAAGCATTTGTGGGTTCTTTTAAAGAGCAATGATGTCAAACCAAATAATAGACATACTCTAAGCTTTATAAAATTGCTTCTACCTTACCCAGTACTAATGCTTAAAGCAGCTATTACCTCTTACATGAGCTTCATTTTTAACGGATCCCTCTTTATAAACCTTCCTTCAGTTTCACTGCTGATTTTTTTTTTCCTGTCTTACTTGACTGAGATTGCTGTTTGAAGTGAGCTCAGATAACGAGGCAAGATGGCAGTCCCAGGGAACATGTCAGAGATGGTTCTAGATCTGGAATATGTACCTGTGCAGAGAGAGAATTTGTGGAGATTTGCCTTTAAAGTGAAGCAAAGGTAAGGAAGAGCTGCAGGTTGCAATATGCTCCTTGCCAGCCCTGTAACAATGGAGAAGTTATCCTAAACCACTGTATTCCCCTGAGAGTCTCAGTATACTGGCAACACAGAACACAGAATCCTCATTAGCCTGACCTAGCCAGTACAGTCAGTACCATTTCAGTGTGGGCAGCAAACACTACTCTTCAATTCATCAATGTGTTTCAGTGACAATAGTTCTTAATGTGCATCAAGGCTGTTTTGTCATTGCAGATGTGACACCAATATTTGAACTGCCTTGTTTTTCACCTTTCTTACGGTTTACAACCTTCGTCCTATCTTCCCATCACTGTGTGTTTTCTACACAGCATTGAAAACATTAACAGTCTATACCTGAGATCCATCTGCAGTTCCTTGCTGGAACACACTCTTCCCTGAACTGGTGAGGCACGCTTCATCAGATATCCAGGTCTGTACTTAACCTTTCCCTGAAAGGCGCAAAATTATGAGGAGAAGAGACTTATTGGTGAAGGATGGTGTTTAGTGATTGAGTAAATAAAAAACTGGAGATCTTGGTAATAGATCGAAATGTCACAGACATCTGGCACTAAGTGTTATTCTACTATAAATTCACTGGTTCTTTCCTGTTCCAAAATATTAATGGATTAACTATTCTGAGAAACCTTACCCTGAATCAGATACCATCTGTCTTTCTATAGTAAGCTTAAAGTCAGCGTAAACTCCAAATCATGTGTTCTGGCTAATGCAATAAAAATGTCATTCTGTGCCCACATTTGATTATGTATCAGATTTGCTCTGCTGGGTGATTCAGTCATGAACAGATCCTGTATACTAATGAACACCAAGCCGTCACTGGAGTGGGGCTTGGACTAACTTTGTTGAAATATATTGCTCTAGGGTGCCTTGCTATGTAGCTCTGACTTTCACATTGAAGGCAGGTGGGAATGCTAATTTCTTGGGATGAAGCTTGGAAGGCAGAATCTAAAGTAGAAGTAATTTGATTTTAGTGATCCCAAGCTATGATTAGTCTTAATTTATCCCTTGGTAGAAGAGGAAGATGTTTAATCATTTCACTAACAATATGTAAGGTCTCCAGGTTGTCAAAATTAAGAACTAAAGATTGGGTTAGAAATCTCTGGAAAGTGTGTTGTGACCTGGAGAGCACCTTTGATTATTTTCATCCCCCTGTCACCAGTGCTTGAAAAAGCAATGATAAACTCTGGAGGAAGTTGCAACTGGAGTTCAAAGCAGAGACAGGATAGCTGTGATTTTAGGCTGAGACGTTTGGGGGAGAAAAAAGAAGTCAGGCTTACATGTCCACCTCTGCAGAAATGCACTGAGGATATGCTTCTTAAGACATCCAAAATAGCGAGTACTTTTTGTTCTAATCTCCAAAGACTGCCTGTCTGGCCTAGCTGCCAGGCAAAGCATGAGCTTTTTCCTAGGAGCTTTGTAGCTTAGATGCCTTGTTCGTACTGGGTCTCTTCTCAAAGGGTAAAGAGGAGGCAAACTCTTCCAGATGAATCAGGATAAAGTAGTATCACAATTGTATTATTAACCCAAAAGTTTGAAGCACCTTTACCAATTGTCAATACCCATTTTCTGCCTTGCAAGTGGAATTAGAATCTCTCAGCAATATATTGAAAGCAATTGAATATCATCCAGCCTTTGCCATGAGTGAAGTTGTAAGTAATTAGTACTAATGATACTTATGAGGAAAAACAGGTGTGGCTGAATCATGCTTTCCCCTTATCGACTTAGAATATACACAAACTGAAACTAGTTATTTAATTATATGTTAGGGTTGTTGCAGAGTTTCTTTATGTATTCTAGTGCTATTGGTGAGGAAGTATATTGAGACATCAGGACATTGTAAACATTTCTCCTGAGATCTCACCAAATGTTTTTATGTAATTGTGTAGGATTAATGTACTAAAAAATACCATTTCTCCCCATAAGGTTTCTTGTAAGAATATGATGCCTTTTTCACTAAAAACCCAGTGTTACTAGTGGAGATCTTAAGGAAGAAATGTATGACATTAGGCCAAGATCCTTGTTTCATTTACCATAGACTGCATCCAGAGTAACTCCATTACTGTCATTTAAGTTATCCTTGGATTTATATTGATGAAAATGAGATGCAAATCCTGCTTTTAACTAGAAAACAGCGCATATATGAACTACACTGTGGGGTTTTTCTAAGACAGCAAACTTCAGTGAGCAGCAGTGGTCTCCCAGAAGTAATCTTAGCATCTCTGCTCAATGTAGAACAAAGAAAACAGTTGATCCATGTAAGGTTGTTTTTCTGAAAAATAAAAACCTGTGAAATTCTCTATTAAAATTCAATTAAAAATTAAGGAACCAAACTTTTGGAAGGTGTGAAATATAGATCAATTTGGTGATCAAAAAAGAGAGCATTTGTTAGTTTTCATTTAGGTCTGCATAGCGTGGGATTTGTCTCTTGATGCCTGAGCTCTAGTTTAAGGAAGTCCTTTGTTTATTCCATATGCTATAGACCATATTATAGTGGCACAGCCCTTTCCTTAAAATGCCATTGAAGTATCAATTGATAATTACGTGCCAAACTGATGTGATTCCTTGTGAGTCACAAGGTCTAGCTACAGGGTGACAAGAAAAATAGCTAGATTTTTCTGGCCATACAGCACTGTTACTAGGGTGTTTTAGACATCCAGCATACGTGCTCTGCTGTGCCTGTCTACTGTCAGCACTGACCAGAGCTTTTTCTCTCCACATCACTTAAAGCTCAAGCAAGACTCAGCGTTAGAGGATGGAGGATCTAACTCAAGCAGGGGCTCAGTGCCAGGGAGCCTCACAAGTGAGACAAGAATTAAGCAGTTCCTGTCTCTCAGTTCCTGCGTATAGCACAAGAAATCATAGCTCTCCTTCTTTATTTTCTAATATGCTGCTTTGCACCAGTTTTCACCCCATTCGCTATTGCTCTTCTTTGTTTTCTATTCCTCAAGCTTATTAACTTGTGCTTTTTCCAGGATGATTTTATTTTTATTATTTCCCTACCCTCACTCTTATCCCTCTAGATCTCCTTGTAACATTTCTGGTCTGGTGTTGTGTGCAATAGCTCTCAATTTAATGACACCTACACTGGTATTCAGGGTGCATTTTACCCCACTTTCAGTACTGTTAGCATTCAATTGGGCTGCCTCAGCTGAGGAGAACAGAGGAATTTTAACAGCCCCGTGTATCACAGGTCAGGATTTATGGACCTGGCCAGAGCTCCAAATCAGAAGCATGTATGGCATCAACATGCACTTTTTGTAGCTGTGAAATAACTGCAGGATTCAATTTTTATTTTCAATGCCATTCCTCCCTTCCATCTCTTTTTATTTTAAGGTTTAATCCTCTCCTTAACATTTTCCCAAGCCGTGGGTTATTATTTTCATAGGCAGTTCAGCTTTTCCATTATGAATGCCTCTGCTTTTTTGCTGAGCGTCACTGGAAAGGATGTGTCTCTGACCCACCTCCACTGCTCACTAAGTCAGCTGCCTTTGAAGTACATGTAATAAACTTCCTCTGATGGTAAAAAGAAAAGCCTCATTAGTTCCAGCCCATATTTGGGAGGCACCTCTAATCCACACTCATTCTGCTTCTTTCTTTTTAATGTTTAATTATTGCTACACCTTACTTGACTCATGCATTCTTATAGTGGTGAGATTTTTCCTACATTTTTCCAGCCTCCTTTAACATTTTCACTTCCTCACTCAAAGCCTGGGTCTCATTTACATGAAAGTCTGTGAAATGCCTAGCAAAAGACCGTAACAAGGAAACCCATGGGCAGTAGGTTGTGATGGCTGAAGAAGGCAGGAATCTCTCCTCTCCTGTGGAACCTCCAGAAAGATGACATAGCTCCAAAGATGGGCAGCTGCTGGCAGGGAGATGTAAAACTGGCAGGTCTCCTGAAGAGGCCATTTGGCAGTGAAACCCAAAAAAACCCAAAATGTCCCAGAGAGGGTAGCTCTGATGATCTCACTTGTTTTCCCTTTGGGTACTCTCCCATCTAAAGTGCATAGCATGATTTAGACCCCTTTGTATACTAGTCTTATCTAATCTGATCTGCTTATGCAACTATTTCACCGTGCTCACACTGAGAAGTTACTTAAAAGTCTGATCATCAATACTTGATGTTACCTGTCTCTAGTCTCTGCAAGGTGAAATGCAACTCGCTTTTGCTTGAAACCAGAGTTGTTTCACACAATGCCAGTCTAGCTTTGCTTAATGCAGTGCTTTGCATTGGTACAGCAACACCAGGGACTGAAATTCGGGCAAATCCTTACAGCATGCAAGTACTTCTAATGGGAGAAACAAAAATGGTACTTATAGGCAATTATCTTACCCTCGTGCAGCATTTGGTATTTTCCCTCTTATTACACAGAAGGTAAGAGGAATTGGCTAAGTTACCCAGTAGGCAGAAACTACATTCTAGTAGCAAGCAGGTTAGTTACTCTTTTTGTTTTGTTTGTGCTGGTTGAGCGATTTTGGTTTGTGTGTGATTTTTTTGTCGTCTTTTTTTTTTTTTTTTTTTTTTTTTTAAATGTCAGGTTGTACTGGCCCTGGCTAGAATAGAGTTAATTTTCCTCATAGCACCTCATATGGTGCTGTACTTTAGATGTTTGAGCAAAACAGTACTTGATAGCACACTAATGTACTAGCTTTTGCTGAACAGTGTTTGCACCGCATCAAGGCCGCCTGTTATTCGCTCTCCCCACCCACCCAGTGAATAGATCAGGAGGTGAGCAGTAGGCTGGGAGGGGACACAGTCAGGCAGATGACTTGAACTAACCTAAGAGGTACTTTACACCACATGGTGTCATGCTCAGGAATAAAATGGAAAAGAGGGGACTTTAGAGGGTTAGCCAGCTTTTGCTTGGGGACTGGCTGGGCAGCAGTCTAACCACAGGATGTGGTGAGTGATTGCATTTACATCACTTGTTTTTTTTCCCTTCCCTCTCCTTCCACTTATCCTTCACTTATTAAACAATTATCTGTTTGTTTTATCTTGACCCCTGAGTTTTCCTGCTTTTATTCTTCCTTTCCTCATTTCCCATCCCACTGAGTGGGACTGGAAGTGGATGACTGGCTGTGTGGTGCTTATCTGTCCACCAGAGTTAACACACAACACAGGTATAAAAAGCTCTGCCAGCCAGCTATCAGTATGGGACCAGTATGTCTTTATCTCTATTGTATCCTGGCTGGGTGCATGAACATTTGATGGCTACAGGAAATATCACTTATATTGCAAAACCCTGGCATCGGAAAAGATACATGTAGCTGTGCCAGAGAAAGTAAAGGTATCAGCATAGCATTCTTCACACAGGAGGAAAGATCCTGTGTGAGAAGGAATAAATTGGACCTGAAATACTGACTTTGAGAGGTTAGTGCCCAAGACCTGTCTTAATGGGGATAACCTGCCATGGCAAAATCCTCAAAGATCAGGAGACCTGCTTAAAAATAATAATGTTAAGTAAAAAGTATATAGTTTTTGTTTTATGTCTGGCTCACTGATGTTACACTTCCTTGCTTTTCATAGAAGTCATAAGAGCAAAAGGCTTACTCTCTAAAAAAAAAAGCAGAAGAAAAGCAAGTTTTTCCCATGATTATCTACTTCTAGAATGTGCAATACTAATAAACACCCTCAAGGTATGGTGCAGCTCCTGCTGCCTGGCCCCACAGAGGAAGGAAGATACTGGACTGTAGAAATGTAATTAATTTACAGGCATTTCATTTTACTAATTCTTAGGAGTGTTTTCAGCCCCTGCCATAAAGCAGAGTGCATTCATGAAATTTCACAGTATGGTCAAAGTTCTTTGGCAGATATTGCAGGGACATTTTGATCCTCTAAACCCAAATCTGTTTAGCAGGGCACAAGTAAGAACAGTAGGTACTGCAGATCTAAAAATAGCTGAGAGGTGTCATTAAACAACAAAAGCAATAGTATGGTTATAATGCCACTCTTTCCCCAACAGGAAACAGGGGATTATTACAACAGGAAATTATTTTTGCCTTTTAATTGGTAGTGCTCCAGATTCTTACCCAGGACATGCCTCGTTGGAATACAAGTTATGTGATTTTAGTATAGGGGAATTATTTTATAACATATCAATATATACCTCTGTGAATAGAATCAGCTCAAAAATAAGAGGAACTGATATCTAGCATAATCGAGCCTCTGGTACTGTGTTTTTGAAACTTCTTGTTCCTCATTCAACACTCCTTTCCCTTTTTTTCCTAACGTTGCATGGTAAACTCCATCCAATGATTACAGCAGCTGTTCTCATTACTCATTTGGGAGAGTCATTTTAAGTGTAAACTGAGGAGTTTAGCACAGCCACCAGCTACAGTGAGGTGAAGCTAAGGTAAGAAACCTTGCCTTCTTACAAGAAATTTGTTGATTCATATCCTAAGGTTCAAGCTGAACTCCATGCTGATAGATCCCTTTAGTTCTGGCATGTTCACTGTTCCAATTAATTATTTAAATAGAGTATTTTACTGATAGTGTCCTCTCTACTGTTCAAGGGAACAACTTAGCTGAAACCACCTTCTCCAATCTGCACACACACACACATGCACCCTTTAAGCTAGTAAGCAGAGGTGTGTGGCATCGGGGGGTTAAAAAGCCAGATGTACTTGGCAGGTAACTCCTGTTAACCTGCCAGTTGCCTAGCAGGAAATGAGTAACCTGCTGACTTTCCCTGGAAAGGGCTTGGGAAGCTACTGAGTAAAGGCAGAGATGTAACAATAAGAGGTAGTGCAAAGGGTGACTCTCTTTTTCACAGTTTCCTTTAGCTTCTACCTGCTATGCTTTTATACTGGTAGAATAAGCATTGGGTCTGGACCCAGAAGAAAAGTCCTTTTTCTGATATCCTGTCAAATCCGTAAATAAAGATCCCTTGTCAGGGAGGGGGAGCCAGTTATTCAGAAGCATGTTTCCTAAAATCAGTGTGAGTTGCAGGTGTTCTGGCTCCTTCAAGAATCCAGGCTGTCTGAACAGCATTCATACTCTTTCTTCTTTGCAGGTCTCTTATTTTTATTCTTCATATTTTTATTCTTTATCCTCTACTTGCTTGCTTTCCTCAGCAATGTAACCCTCAAAGGCACGTGCACCTGAGGAGGAAGGGCAAAAGGTTTAAGGTAACCATCTCAGGAGCCATTCTCCCTTTCCCAGTCACTAGAAATGGGTAGAAAGAAGCCTTCCATTACCAGCCTGCCAAAGCTGTACTTCCTGGTTCAAGACTAGATTCTGTTATGATTAATGAAATGTGTTTAGCAGTCTCATTTGAGCTTTTAATGGTCTGTTATCCACATTATGGCTTTAGCATACACTTCAGCATGATTGATAGCCTATTTGGGAGTAGGAAGCAGGGTAGAGGGCTGCTTTGAGGTGTACACACTGAACAGAAAGAGAAGTGAAAATAGCTTGATAGCTTCTGGTGGTGCTGTGTTAATCCTTTAGGATATGTCTCTATGGGGGCTGACACATGCACATATACCTGTACTAGTTAACTGTGCTAGCAACGTACTGTGTTGGGCTGATTAGTCCTACTGAGAAGTGGCAAAAACACAGAGTGGCAAAATGCTGCATTAGCACAGTTATATGGCTTCTGCTACTCAAACAAACTGAGATGTCTCTGCAAGACACTGCAGTATGCCAGGTCTGTACACCTTTCATTTTCTGTGTATCTCATCTTTTTCTGAAAGTCAGAACATGCTACTCTTCTTCCCTACATCAGCAGTAGGGTAAACACAGCTCTCTCTTGAATCAATCAATTTCCCATGTCTTAAGTTTAGTGGGAGGATTGCTGACATGCAGATTGGGATGTTATTTTGCCACTTGTTTTGCCAGCCATGAGCCTGAAGGGAAAACGTTGCAGGTGAGACAACAACCTTCAGGAGTACATAGCAAGCATCTACAATTTAAATTTAATGACCTTATTTAGTGAAGTACTTAATCATAGGCTGAAGTGTAAAAGCTCATGAGTAGTCTCATTGACTTCAGCAAGATTGAAAATGATGGTGCACTGAGATACAACATTGAGTTAGGGCTGATAATGTCTGAGCCTGTCCTAGCTAATAGATTCAGGGCCAAGTGTTGCTTTCCATCAGCATCCTCTTTTATCCCCTCTTGTTGAACAGTATCTGCCAAATGTGGTCTTTCCAAGTGCAGAGGAGGAGATGTGATGTACTAGCTTCCTGTTAGCCCTTTGATGCTGAAATTTAAGCTGAAGTTTAAGATAATTGAGTTTAGCATTGGGAAAAAGATGGAGCAGTCAGCAAAATGTCACAGGTGACCATGATGAACTGCTGCTCCCCACTGGCATGTGCTGTAGCAGATGATGCATGCCTGAGGCTACAGAGCTCAATGATCCTTAGAAAAAAAGCTCTTGCCCACAACTCACAAGTTCTTAACACTAAAATAGTTTTGTAACTAAACTTCAGGAGGTTAAAAATGTAGCAGGAGAGTGGAGTTAATGGGAAATCACCAGCTTCCTTAGAAACTGAGTTTTAATCTGGCCTCTTTTGCCCAGTTTCTGAGGTCTCATGTCATAAACTGGTAAGATTATAATTTTGATCATTTTTAAAAATGAATGTTATGAACATGTCACCTCTATGTCTGTCTTAACATACATCTATCAATTTGTTTGTCCCCTGTCTACATCTTTGTAGTGCATAAAAGATGTGAGCTTTGTCATCCATTTGTTCATCTTCTTTGGAAAGTTCATGAATTATTCTGGTCATTTAATGCATCCTAGCTCTTCATTTTGTGGGTATCTGTTCTTGGTGGCAATAAATCTGTCAGTTTAATTGCTTTCTCTTTAGCCTCAAACTTTTTCTCATTAAGTCAATGAGTAATCATCTTATATTATTAAGGATACTAGGGTGGAAAAGTTGTTACTGGTTCTTTTATTTAAGAAAATGAACTATCTAAATAATAATCCCTCCCCACTGTTTCCTAAATGGTTTTCTTTCCTGTTAGGCACATGGGAGCTTCAGCCTGTTTGCTTTTTAATTAAAAGTAAGTTTTCGGCTACCTCTTTCATCATAAGAATTTTCTGTCACCTTGAAATGAAAGCTCTGGCATTGTCTTTTAAATTATTGAGCACTGGCTGACTGGGGGAGTTCAGTTTAGAGTATACATTAATCTTCTTAACTACTCTTATCAAACTGACTGTCCAGTCTGCTGTGGTTTCAGTACTCTTGTTTGCTGTCCCTCCTTTATTTGTCTTCCCACAAATACATACGAAACATTAATATAATCTTCTACATGCTTGCTAATTACTGAATTATATATTCTTTGTGTCCTGACATGTTACAAAACATTTCCCAAGGTTGTTTCTGACATGAATAAGTTCGTGTAGGGAGCTTTTTTTTTTTGACACTTTGTTAGCAGAACTTGGAGTTGAAAGCAGCATTGCTGGGGAGATACTTCAGACCCTCTGGGAAAACATTATATATCTGTCTTTTCTTTTTACTTTCAAATTCTCTGATTTGCAAAAGATCTAAAAAAATAATCCTTTAAGCAGAGCTGAACTAATTTGCAATCTTAACAAGTATTTAGACTCTTCTGTTGAAGCAAGAAAAAAGGTTAGTGATTTATGCACATTAATGTTGTCAGCGTATTGGCAAACTTCATTGCTCATGAAATAAGTTGTTAAAAATCCATAGCAGGGTTGAGAATGAGGAGCAGTTCTGCTGGGTGGGACAGCAGGGATCTGTGCTCTGCTTCCCAGCTCTGCTGCAGTCATACATGGACACCTTATTGCCTCTGCAGTCCTGGGTCCTGTTGGTGGCAGGCAAAAGAATTGTTTCCTTTTACCTTCCCACTGTCTGTCTTGCCTAGACATTTGAAGTTGTGTATCTGTACAGCACCTAGCACTGCAGAGCACTGGATAAGCTACCCCCATACAAATAAACTGGCCATAGGAATAAACATTTTCCACACTGAGTCATTTTTACACCGGGAATTCACAGTTCCCTCTGATTTATCTCACGTTTAGTCTCAGTGGAATAATTGCACAAGATTTACTGTGAATACGTGAAGTTACAGCTCTCTGGTTTCATTGTGGTTGCTCAGATGCTACTGTGTGCACTCCTGAATGATAACTGTCAGACACTTTAGAGGCCAAATAGCATCTTACATGAATTTCAAATTTAGTGCCACACGTGATTCTGACACTTTCTTCTCGC
The DNA here is from genome assembly GCA_020745705.1 of Hemiprocne comata. Taxonomy (NCBI): domain Eukaryota; kingdom Metazoa; phylum Chordata; class Aves; order Apodiformes; family Apodidae; genus Hemiprocne; species Hemiprocne comata. The sequence goes on from CM036586.1 coordinate 58,318,368, forward strand.
AGAGTTTCTTCCCATGAAAGCATCAAATTAGGGGTACTCTCACAGTGATCAAGCAGCAATTTACACAACCTGCTGTACCATTTTGGTATCGTTTAAAAAATAGTGGTTGGATCCTTTTGCATTTGGGAAGGTTTTTAGTTTTAATTTAGCTTGCTCTTCTAAGGAACTAAACTTGGGCTGCTATGGACTAGGATTCATGAAGCCCAGTTTCCCACATGGCAAAGCCTCTCCTACACAGCCACGTTTTCTATGGAGTGTGCCTTGGCCAGAGGATGGTTCGCCAGCAATCCTGGTCTTGATCTGACAGCTTTCCTCACCAACTTGCCCAGAACAGGAAAGTGGGAGGTTGTTAATCAGCAGCAAACCAACAGCCGGTGTTTTTATGAGAAAATACATGAAAAACTGCTTCATTCTTCTGTTGTATAAATTTAGCAAGCCAATTGTGACCTGCTACAATTTGGAATGGCTCCATTTGATATAAAAGGAGTTATACCTGCATACTGCATCTCCATATTGACTTCTTCAAGTCAGTGTGTGTAAATGGAGGGTCTTCGGTCTCTGTCACACTGCGTCACACCATTGAATCCATTTTATCAGAAACCACAGCAGCTGCTGTGCTGGCATCTAAGACAACCCCGTTGAGTATATTTTATTCAGCCGCCCTTCAAAGCCAGCAGTGCTGTGTTTCAAGAGCTTGACAGTGCTGGTGTTCACTGGAGCACCCTTGACAGAACATCCAAGGACACAGGTACCCATGCAGCAGAACACATCAAATTTTAATCCAGATACATGCAATACAGTTTCATTGCTCAGGTATGGTCTACAGTACAAACTGAAGTTGGTAAGAGGAAATAAGCCCGAGAAGAGAGCATGCAGAGGGACAAGGACCAAAGATTTTGTAGTGTCAAATCTAGACCAAACTTAATGATCACAAATGCTTCAACATGCCTGTAAAGTGGCATATTCTATGAAACAGTCCCCTATAGACAAAATTAAAAATTATCAAACTAAGACAGGCCCTGCAGAGAGACCTCAACAAGTTAGAGAGATGGGCAGTCACCAACCACATGAAGTTTAACAAGGGCAAGTGCCAGATTCTGCACCTGGGACAGGGCAACCCTGGTGGTAAGTACAGACTAGGGAACGAGTGGCTGGAGAGCAGCGAGGCAGAGAGGGACCTGGGGGTCCTGGTTGATGGCAAGGTGAATATGAGCCAGCAGTGTGCCCTGGCAGACAGGAGGGTTGACTGTGTCCTGGGGTACATCAAGCATAGCGTTGCCAGCCAGTCGAGGGAGGTGATTGTCCTGCTCTGCTCTGCACTGGTGCAACCTCACCTTGAGTACTGTGTTCAGTTTTGGGCACCACAATATAAAAAGGACATCAAGCTATTGGAGTGTCCAAAGGGAGCCACGAGGATGGTGAAGGGTCTGGATGGGATGTCTTATGAGGAGCAGCTGGGTCACTTGGATTATTCAGCTTGGAGAAGAGGAGGCTGAGGGGGGGACCTTCTTGCAGTCTATGGCTTCCTCACGAGGGGAAGAGATGGGGCAGGTACTGATCTCTTCACTCCTGTGATCAAGGACAGGACTCAGGGAAATGGCAGGAAGCTGAATCAAGGGAGGTTTAGGTTAGATATCAGGAAAAGGTTTTTCACCCAGGGTGTGGTTGAGCACTGGAACAAGCTCCCCAGGAAGTGGTCACAGCACCAGGCCTGCCTGAGTTCAAGAAGCGTTTGGATGATGCTCTCAGGCACAAGGTGTGATTCTTGGGGTGCCCTACACAGGGACAGGAGTTGGACTTGATGATCCTGATGGGTTCCTTCCAACTCAGCATATTCTATGATTCTATGAAGTCCAAAGTTATGAATCAAATTATTCAGTCTTCAAAAAAGTGATTGACATATTCTGAAAATCTCCATTACCCACAACAATAACCTTAAAAACTTTTTCATGAGCTTCTGTGGTTATCAGCTCCCAAGTGAATATAACTGTGCCATTTTGGACTTTTTTCTTAGATTCTGTCATTACTGATTAGCCTAATCAAAGCAGGTATATATAAAGGAGGGCTAGATTTTTTTCTCCCTTTTCCAGTCAAATATGACCCACTTACCCGTCTCATTCAGGACTGTATCTCAATCTGTCACCATGGAAATCATTTGATGTCACAAATGTGAGATTGTAGAATCAGTTAATATGTCAGACAGGTAGACCCAGACTAATTACAAAGGAGAAAAATTAAATTTAACACACACATTTATTGACAGTAAGTAATGATGGGAAAGGAAAATATGCAGCAGCTCATGATTGTTAAGTGGTCCAGAAGAAATACATCAAACTTCTTATGAAGGCTGCTGTAGGTGTTTAAATCAGTTTTGGATTATGCTGTGGAAACATTTTAATATGAGCAGTATCGTATACCTTCTAGCTTACTTCAGACCTCCACTCTGTAATCCTTGTATAAAATTCAGTTCATTTCCATTAGCAATTCCATATGCTTATTTCAATTTTTTTCCCTGCATTATGACACAATAGGGGTGCAGGCATGTGTATCGTGTTGTTTTGCTCTCATTCACAGTGACTTATTGATAGAGTGTATCCAGAAGTTATTAGAATTATTACAAGAATCTGCTTTCTTTGTTACATTGATCAGCAGCATTCATCTAGCTTCTGCTATATATGCACATGTGCATGTTTATAGTTGTGTGACTTAAAGCTCACTGAAATTACTGCATGTAAGGTCATGGTTTTTATTGCACATTTCTTCATGTAGAGTTTCCATTAAATGACTGTTCACTGAGAACATTTGCCACCTGTTTTTGCTGTTCTCGAGAACAAAGAATACAGATGCTATTTCCCAAACAGTAGAATTGGATGGAAAGAAATAATAATAATGAAAAATAGTAATACTAGTTTCATCTAGCTTTCTTTCTTTTCCTCATTAAAAATTATTTATTTTACCTTGCATAGAGCAGAGGTAATAATGAAGTTTAACTGGACGTAGATTTCCCTCTTATCTATCCTTTAAAGGGACTCTGACAAGGTTTGTTAGACCTAAAAAGCAGTTCACAGTGCTTCATTATTTGATGCATCTGTGATGATTTTGTACAAATGATTATTTTTTTCTACATTTTGTTATGTCTTTAAAAGAAAAAAACCCAGAAGGATTTATTTGCTTTCTGCAATAAGAAGTAGACATCCAGTATGAAAAATGGCAACACCTTTATCTTCTGAAGGAAGATATTAAGGATTTGCATTAATAACCAGTTCTTCCCCACTGGGTATTCTTCCAGCCAAGATACTAGTCCAAATACCAAGAAATAGCTTGAAGTCCTTCCATCTTAGTTGACAGTGGCTAGAGAATTAAGTCCAAATCCTTGCATTTTATCCACGAACTAGATTATTTCATTCATTGCTGCAGCCAAATGGAGGCAAATCAAGCTCAGATGTTAATTTCTGCGAACAGTTTGCTAAATGTGACTTCAAAACACATTTTCCTGGAAGCAAGGAAATTTCTCTCTGCCACAGCTTAGCCACAACTTTGGATGTTCTTCAGTACAGTCCATAAAACTCTAGGTATGCCTCTGTCCATTCTCCTGTCCTAGGCTAGCTGTGTCTCACAGGGCAATAAGAGAGGCCAAGGACATTTTGGACCTACTGGCCTTAACCAAGCCACTATATCTGCAATGCTGGTTCTCCCTTCTGGCACTGCAGAAAATAAATCTCTAGAGGAAGAGCTATGTCTTTTTTTTTTTTTTTTTCCTTTTTTTTTTTTTCTCAGGAGTCAAAAAATCCTTTGCTCTACACAGAATTCTTCTTTTCTTAGATAGCAACCCTTTTCTTACTTCACACGACTGTTTCTGTAAAACAAAACAATGACAATCCGTTTTCTCCCTCCAAGTCCTCTAGCAAACTGCTAACATTTAATAAGAGCTCACTGAAGTGACTGACAACTCTACGTTACGGAGAATTCTGGTGTGGAAACCTCTCAGACCATGAAGGGACACTACCTTTCTGGTCTGGAAGCTGTTCTTGTTCCAGTAACACATGTGCATAACACTGCGATCATCTGAGTTGAGGGAGAAGAGTATGCAAGGAGGTAACTTTCAAGGTATATTGATTTATCCTTTAACTCTTGCCAGTGAGTCACTGCTGTTTTGATCATTTTGTTTTTTGAACTGCAGACTCAATAATACGTTGTAAGAAGCAAATGAAGAGAAGATTTTTTTCTCTCTTGGACCAACTTAAAAAAATAATTTTCATGTTTCATCTACACGAAGATGATTTAATTAAATACTTTAATCCTGACTACAAATAATTTATGTAGTGGTGCACAGAGAGAAGCCCAGCATTGTCTTGTCATAGAGCATTTACTTAATCCTGTCATACCTGCTTGATAATTACTCCCTCAGATCTGTCCTTGCATTAGCTACAAAATTAGCTTAGAGGACTTGGAGCAAAAGAGGAGTGGAAAAATCCTTCAAATTAGGTAGTAGTTCATGATTGCTGTTGAGTCAGCCCTCATTCAGTCTTTCTGTGGGGAAAAGATTCCCATTTGTCTTCAAATGAAGTTACATCAGTACTTTTTCAGTTTTTAGAGCTGATCAGAATCCAATAATGATATATAGAAGATCTTTTCTCCACCTCCAAAACAGATAATGATCTCTTTTTAATGCCTTAATGTCTTAAGTCACATCTTACATAAATCTTCCTTCCCTTCAGCGCATGCATGCTCACACATTTCTCTTCTAGCAGCATTGAGCTTATAAGCTTAAATGGGAAATTGTTTATTTTCCTTTCATGGAAAGGCAGGAGCTGAGTTCTTCTTCATGTGGTAATAACAAAGGGAAGGCTGTCCCAGAATTTGATCTATGCCTTGGAGTTTGTTTCATCATATAATTAATGGGCTGAACCTAAGTGACAGAATAATAGCTTTCAATTCAATCAGAAGGTCACATCTTTTTCTAGAAGGAAATAAACCAGTATTTCATGTGTTGTAGAGGGGGTGTTGTGTCCTTTTACTCTTTTTTTTTGTGTGTGTGTGCCTGTACCATTGAAAATGATCCTTACATTTCTTATGCCAATTTGCAAAGTACTGTTGACAATCCATATTTTACAGCGTTGAACAGAGAGAGAAAAATCATAAATAGAAATAAAACAGTCTTGTGAAAAAGAAGTCCATTTCTGCAAACCCTTAGGGCATGGTAGGGAACAAGTGTAAGCCCAAGGTAAAAGTGGTGCTAATGAAGTGGGAAGTTAAGAAATGCCCCAGGCAAACACTTAAGTCACTGTAACAGAAACAGGCTGAAACTCAGTGGACTAAAATAAAGAGTTAATTAGGGTGCATTTGAAAAAAAATATGTGCACAGATGATTTCACAATAATTATTTGGAGTCACATTATATTTTCTTTCTGAAGAGTAAATCCTAGGCAGATCTGTCTGGGAATACACAGTTGGATTTTCTGAGTGGGTATAATATTTGTGCACCTCCAGGAAAGAATCCTAGAAAAAGATCAGTTTTGCCTTTTAAAAGGGCAGAGGTAGAAGCTACAGTGAGATACTGAAGGGAGACTTTCACAGATCTACTAGATTATGGAATCTATTCTCAGTGCTAACAAGTGATTTACCTTTTCTAGAGATGAGAACAAATTAACTGTAGATGTCCCTTTTACTGGACGCTTTTGGAGGCATAAACTGATGTCCTGACAGTTTTGATTGGAGTGATTTAAGAAATTATTGCCATTGTCTCTTCATTACTTTTCCATGAGCTGCATTAACAGATTGTTCAAGGCCATGTTGGACAGGGCTTTGAGCAACCTGGTCTAGTGGGAGGTGTCCCTGCCCATGGCAGGGGGGTTGGAACTAGACAATCTTAAAGGTCCCTTCCAACCCAAACTATTCCATGATTCTATGATTATAACCTGCAGCTGCCTTTGTTTTCCCCTCTGCTGACAGTGCAGGCTACTGGCCAAAGGAGGTTAGGCCTCATTTTAAGCTCTGTACCCAATAAGTAGACCTGGGCTTCTGCATCTAAAACTGGACTTTATACCACCCCATCTCAGCAAACTTGTGAATGTCCCATCCCTGGAAGCGTTCAAGGTCATGTTGGATGGAGCATTCAGCAACCTGGTCTAGTGCAACGTGCCACTGCCCATGGCAGGGGGGTTGGACTACATGATCCTTAATGGTCCCTTTCAATCCCAAACTACTCTATGATTCTATTGTATGACTCATAGTCCCTTTTACTCTCCATACAGCCATTATAGAGGGCCAGTGAAGAGGGCTGCAGCTAATCCAGATGGCTGTACACCGAGATGAACTAGGTAGACAGTAACTCCTGCAGTGAAGGCGATAATTTCTCAAATTAGTGTGCTCGCATTTACAGCAAGGTCTATACTGAGGTCTGAATTAATTCTTACAGTGTTAAATCCAATGGAAACCAATATTTCATCTCTAGATTTAGCTGGGTCTGACTGATCTTCCCAATACGCAGACAAAGGTGGCATCTACATCATGCTTTTTTGACTTACTGCTTCTCTGATCTGCAAATACATATTAATTTGTTGCTATTTTTCAATACTTGAAAGGCAATCCATTTTTAATTTGCTAAAATATTAAATGTGCTTCTATTGTAAATTGTATTTATTACGGTGCTTAATAGATCTGCAGCATGACTGACAAAAAGGTGACATCAGCTTCCACTACATGGAACTACAAGCTGATAAAGGGTCTGTCTTGTGATCCTCTGGTGTGTGAGGGATTTTCTTTTCTCTCCAAGGGATACAGAGAGTGAAGCCCTTTGTAATACCAGTTTGTACACAGAAGAGGCTTATTGTATAGATAGGTTGCAGATAATTTTCTTTATCTTATTTATCACATATGTTTGTTCCCTTCGTAAGAGCAAGTACAGTGTGTCATCTAACATCTGTGATTATGAGGGAGCGAGTTAGCCAAGTCCATTTTACAGCTTTCAATTTTTATATTGTTTTCCATTGTGTCCCTAGACAGGTAAAGAGGAGAATAAGGAAAGGGAATTTTACGCATACTTGACTTGCTGTTCTTAGCCTCTTGTTTACAGAATTCATTGAGATGCAAGTTAGATTCAAAACTCATACAGAATTCATTGACATGCAAGTTAGATTCAAAACTCATAACAGCATTTTATTGCTTCATAAAAGAAATGTTGCTTACACTTCATGCATTAGTAGAGATTAAGGGGATTAACTGATACCATAACTTCCTACCCTTTGCATGCTTACTGCATGCAGTGGTTGCACAGCTGGCTTACTGCATTTTGATGTCCACAGATGTCTTAATGCTTTCATGCCTCCATCTCATTTTTTTGTGGAAGTATGTTTTACCTTATCTAGACATTTTCAGTACTTGAGATGATAATTTTGATTCCTCTCGTTAGTATTTTGAAGGAAAGTTTGCACCCTAACCCTTGCTATAAAAATAATTTTTTTTAAAAAGCGGTTACATTAGGCTCAGTGTAACAAAGGGACACTGCTGTTTAGGTTCAGATCTGGGTGGAGTTCGTACACATAACAAAGCAGTTTACTGAAGTTCTTCCAAACTGCAGGTAGGCACCTTGCTTTTAACCACAACACACAGTCACTTAGAAGTTCTGCTGCTGTGCCAGTGTGCAGATGCTCTTATTTTGGTCAAGCCAGACAACTGCCAGCTATTTTCAGCCTAAATCTATTTTGCATCTTGACTCTCCTGCACCTAACCTTTCAGAAAGTCCAAACAAGTTGACCTTATTACAGCAAAGAATGTGAGAAGAGCGTTTGTGGGGTGCTAGTGCTACATTTTTCATACTAATGTAGGGGAAGGAGCACACAGCCAGGAAAGGGAGGGCCTGCTTGCAGGTTCTTCTTCAGGGTTTAAAACAACTTTTTCTTGCTTAAAAAAGTACCTGTAACATCTGACTGCAGGCAGCTTCTTGATGAGGCCACACTGCTGTGCATCAGGAATGCAAAATTAATGAGGCTAGAAAGGTAAGGGGAGAATAAGCAGGAATGTTCACAACCCAGTCATCCACTGAAGAGGATACTTCTCTAAGAGGGAAGGTTCTGGATTTTCTTCCAGCAAGTGCTTTTACTTTTTCCATTTTCTTTCTCGAGTTCTTTCCAAAGAGAGCAAGGTTTGGAGTGCTTGTTCTCACCAACACTGCTTTGGTATGCTCTTAGCCTCTACTAGGTGGATTTGGGAACTGGCAGGTTTTTTAGGGGTGCTTTTTGAACCACATATAGATGTGTTTTCTTTCTGGTTTTTGGCTTTTCCAGACATTGATATCTGTGACTAAAACCAACTCTGAGCTCTTCTTTGCATCTCAATTGGTGTGACACTATTGAGCATCAGTAAACACACTTCCAAGGTCTCTCTGATGGTATTTGCTACTGAGGTTAAAGAAAAAGCTCCGTTGAATATATGTACGTATGTCCTCTCTGCTTTGTAAGAACAGTGCAGAATATTTCCTTAAAACTGGATGACAGAAAGTTTAATAGTTCATAGACTTCTCTTCTGATCTTCTCTCTTCCTGTAGCAGAAAACAGCAGTGAACACAGAAGCTGAATTTCAGGCTAACAGAGCTTATCTCAAAGCACCTCTGTGAGAAGTTTGAGCCATGCTTTTTCACAGATGCAGATTACATGTGAGGCAGGCTGCAGTCCAACCAGGTGAAAAGCCCCTCAGCTTCCAGGAAGAGTACCAGAGAGACTTTTCTAAACATGAGGACTCATATGCTTTTGCACTCTTTTTGCTTTTTACCCATATAATGTCAACGTTATCAAGAGAGCAGACTCCTAGGAATGAAGTCTGGGTCTCTCCCCATCTGTCTCACTAAATGCCACTTGGAACAAGCGCCTTTTCATTTGACAACAAAATCAATGAGTGAAATATTAGAGGCTTGAATGATACCATGTGCAGAATACATTATGGGAGTTGTGTTTCAGTGGACAGCAAGTCTTGCCCTTTTTTCCTGTTATTATCAACATATCTACTTAATGAAACCAGCACCTTCTGCTAGTCTATCTCCTCTTTGCTTTCAGACTTTAACTCTTTTGTAGCACTTTCAAGTCTCTCAAGCTCAGGGCCACAGAATAAAATTCTATGCTCTCTGTACTATTTGGCTCACATTTTTCATCTGTTTGTCTCAGTTAAAGCCAGGCCTGCACTAACTAAATAGTTAAACAATGGTGTGGGAGAAGGAGTTTAAGCTGATTTTTCTAACAGTTTATTTTATTCTGTTAGTCAGTTGAGGCAGCCTTCTTCCTCTTCTGAGGTTCTTTAAAATAACAGGAATTAATCAGTGCTAAACCAATAAACAGGAAATAAAGGGAAATGTCAGTGCTGAGGTGGACTACAGTTAAACATCCAAAAAACTCTTAACTATCCACAAAGACTCATCTGCAAAAGACTGAACAACATGGGGGTTTAGTCACTTTTTCCAAGCCTTACTGGATTCTCCATCAGGAATGTTAACCACTTCATAGTCGTGCTAGCAAAATGTAGTAAAAGCATGTAAATAGATGTAGTAAACAGCTGTAAACTAAGAAAGTAAACAGTAACTAAGGCTTACTAGCAATCCACGTGACATTCTGTACCACTCAACCCTGGAGCTCAAGGTACTGTGTGAGTGGTGGGTTCTTAATACTACCTCTGTGCCAGTCTTGACTCCATGGTATTGGACAGGGTTATTACATGATAGCAAAACTGAGTCAACACTATGTATGATTTCAAGTTGAGTTTACGAGTAGGCATGTTTTCAGAAAGAGAACATCTCAACCGCTTTGCCCTGTAAATCTGGATGTCTCCAGGGTACGGGTTTAAAGACAGCGAAGGGCATAGAGAAAGAACAGTTTGTGTTCAAATTTAAGAGGAATTCTGTGCACACTTGCTAGGTATTTGCAGTGTTCTGTCTCTTGCTGACAAAATAACTTGCAGCGCTGTGTCAGGATAAAATTTTCTATTCTGTTCTCCAGGTTGTTCTTTCCTCGTTACATGTGCATCCACTATTTAGCCTGACTGCAGAATCATTCCCTACTTAGAGAGGCTGAAGCTCAGCAAAGAGGTGACCTGTCTGTGATTGCACAGCTGGTCAACATTAGCATAAGAAACAGATCCCAAGACTCTGGAGCTCATCACTAAAGTATGAGGCTCCTGATACAGCCACTGTTTTGTCAAATCAGGCAGAAGCATCTCTTATTCCATAGGCTTAAGTTGCAAACCAGCAGATTGTTGTTTGGTATCAGAGCTCTATCATATTTCCTGATATAGGACTAATTGTGCTTAGTCATTAGATGTGAATGAATGTTTGCTGTGTCGTCTTACCGTCTGATACTCCTGATGCATAAATAACTCTTAGCTGTAGTGTTTGTGAGCTGTAACCTGCCTTGAAGCCCACAATTAAAAGGATAAGGTGAGCTGTTTACATAAACCAATTGTCAGCATAATAAGTGCTGTTAATGGCATTGGCAAGAAGTGCTAGGCAGGTAGCAGAATCTTACTGCAGTCTTTGTCTGATGAAAAGACAACTCCTGAATTTTTGTCCTGAAAAATTTACATTGGCTAGTAAAGCCACATCACCAAAGGGAAATACAGAGCTTGTTTATTTTTTAACAGAACTGAACCCAACAAAGGAAAAAAATAACGTCAACATAGTTGGATTTCAACACCATGCAAGGTAAATTGGCAACCTTTTTCACATTAAGTGGCTGACAACAGTCCTTTTCTACTAAACACGTCACTTTTTTTCTGATTTGTTTTGTTTTGTTTTACTTGTCGCCAGAAAACAAATCCTTTTCATTTTACTCATCTTGGGTTTTTCCTGCCATTCTGGGACTTCTCTGATGCTCAGAGAAAGTACTTATGATACATACCTACTGATTTCTTGCTTACAAACAATCCTGGTGTGTCCATCGATTTAGAAGATTTGTTCCTTTTAAATAAAAAAGAAGGGGGGTTAATATCTTGCTGTTGCTATATAGTAACTGCCAAAAGGGATATGAAGTAGGAAGCTGTGCACAGTTTCCATGAACAGTCTCTGGAATATTAGAAAGCTCTTACTCTCTGTCTCTAATTCATTGCTAATAAACAACAGTTTACTATTCCAATAACCTCAAACACCAATTACTGAAACCTGGTGAAATGTAGTGAAGCAGTGGCGTTATCCTCATTTTTGTGGAACAAAGGTGAGGAATGAATAACTAGCTACTAACCTCTGTTACCCTGGTGTGAATCTGAGTTAAGTTTGCTCAGTTAATGGAAGCATCTTAAGGTTTACATCACTACAGCTGAAACAAACAGCTGCCTAAATGTCAAGAAAAAAGTGAAGAGACATCCTGAGGGATGTAGCCAAAGTAAATCTATGGCAGAGCAGAACATAGTGTTCAGGGATGTGGTGAGAAAAACTCAGGCATTAGTGGATGCAGTGAGCTGACAACTGCTCAAAAGACTAGCTGAATAGGAAGTTCTAAATGATGACTGGTGGTGACAGTTTAGGCACAAGGCTACTAAAAAGGACAGTGTCTCACAGTATGTAAAAGCAGTGTTCTGGGTCTCAAAGGTCCTGGCATCTGTTCCTAGATCACCACTCGCCTCCCTGGTGACCTGGCAAATGTCAGTCTATCACCATATGCCTTAATTTCTCCTTAAGGAGAAGGAGGTTTCCCCTTCATGAAATGCTGTTAATGAAAGGCATTATATAAGAGTTAGATTATTGGTAACACGTTGCAGCCTCCTGCTCAGCTCCTCATTACTGAGATGCTTTTTACAGAGGGGTTTTGTGCCCTCAAAAATGGGCATATCAGGACCTTATCCCCTTTATAAAACTGATGCAGTTAGACCGGCAGACTCATGGTGCACAAACACTTGACTTTTGTGCTCTTCACATGCACCTCCAAGACAGGTTTATTGCATTATCTTTGACAGCAAAAAATAAAGCATTTTTTTGTTCAGTGATCATGTATTCCTGCATAGCACAAATCCAAGACATGATTTTAGTAGCTTGTGTGTTCCTGAAACTGTGGGCACAGTCATTTAAAAATATTTTTTCTCTAAAACCACTGCCTGCATATTAGAAGTAGTGGTTTTGAATTGACTTTGTTCACAGGACTTTTTGCTGCTTTCAGAGAAAGAAGTCTTTGATTTTGTACTAGTATGGGGTTTTATATTGAATAAATTAAAAATTAAAAAGGAGACCATGATGAGGAAAAAGCAGTATTGGGGCAAAAATCTTTGAGCTACCATTTGTATGAATAAAAAACTGAGGTGTGGAGTCAGAATAGTGAGTACATCTCCCTGACTTCCTGCAGCATCCTGGTTAGGAAAGCACCTGATAAAGGGTTCATATCAAGTCTCCTATTGCTGTTAATCAAATATCAGTTCTACTGCTGGGACATTTTGTGTTATAAATAGTGACATAAAAACTGAGATGAGGAAGGACAGGCTCAGCAACATGTGAAGTTGGCATGGGCATCTCTTCTGGTCTAGCTTACAATTTTGCAACAGTTTCAGTGGTCAGGCTCATTCTTCCCCAGACTCCATGCTAGAGCACTTTTCCTGGCAATGTGTTGGGCATATTCTCTCCTGCCAGGTAGAAAACAAACAAAAACTTCAATGTGTGTCCAAGTCATAACAGCTTTGAATTCTTTTTAAGTTGCTGACAACACAAAAATTATCAGGGCCACAGAAAATTATCAGAGGTCTGGAACACCTCTCCTTTGAAGGAAGGCTGACAGAGTTGGAGCTGTTCAGCCTGGAGAAGAGAAGGCTCCAGGGAGACATTTATAGCAGCATTTTAGTATCTAAAAGGGGCCTCTAAGAAAGATGGGGACAAACTTTTTAGCAGGGCCTGGAGCGATAGGACAAGGGATAATGGTTTTAAACTAAAAGGGTAGATTTAGACTAGATAGAAGGAAGACATATTTTACAATGAGGGTAGTGAAACATAGGAACAGGATGCCCAGGGAAGTTGTAGAAGCCCTGTTGCTGTGAACATTCAAGGACAGGTTGGATGGGGCTCTGAGCAACCTAATCTAGTTGAAGATGTCCTTGCTCACTGCAGGGGGATTCGACTGGATGACCTTTAGAGGTCCCTACCAACCCAAACCGTCCTATGATTCCATGAACCCAGAAGCCCTGTTGTCGTGGGCACACAAAGCTTTGCTGTTGTCACAGAAAACCTCAAAAAGTTTTGTTCCAAAATGAATGATTTTCTACTCTTACTCTGTTATGCTCAGCTGCTGAGAATCCATTTCCCTGTGAAATTCTGCAGATGAAAGTGCTGCAAACACTAATGATAGATATGCTCACTTTGCTGTAGTTTGCTGCACTCCTCACTGTCCTCTTCATTTTTCTAACAAGCTCCTTGGAGGAGAGATGCACCAAAACCCGATATATTCTCTTCTTTTGATTGATTTAATTCTTTCATCTTTCCTTATGAAGATGAATCACAGATTTAGCTCTTTAGACAGCCTTTCTCAATCCAATTTAGTGTAGTTCATCCTCTTGATCACCTTCTGTGTATGATTGTGCCTTTTGAGTCCTCCCTCCTACAAAACACTTGTCACGTTTCTTCCTGTACGGACTCTTGCTGAGTTACTCTTCTTCTCTGGCCCAAACTGCTGTAGCTTCTTTTGCCTTGGCCGCATCACCCCCTCTGAATACATCCAGAAGTCAGCTGATACCATTGCTTTAGACCCTTGTTTCAGCATTGTCAGTGTCTTCCATTATTCTGTTCACTAGCTCCTTTCTCCTTCACTGAGTCAACCTGGCCCATCTTGTCATTCCCTGCCCTTGATGTACTGTATCTACCTCTGCTTCACTTAGGTACCCTCATCTCTTACCAAGTATTAACTGCCTGTTTCCTTTCTTCCTCTCCTGGCACCAGTATTCTATCCAATAGAGCATCCTCTCCTCTCCTGAAACAGTCTTACAGTATCTTGAGGGAGCTACTTTTTGGCCTCTTTCTGATCCAAAGTGATCCTTGATAACTGTCCGTGCAGTTTCTCTCTATGAGCAATTAGTCCACTAAGAAGGGCTAAAGGCTGTTGGGAAACAGCAACATACTTCATGCAAACGAGATATCAAATTTAAAAGTTAAACTTGTATGGGAGGCATTTTTCCCTGAAATGTGACTTTTCCACATCTAAAAGGGAAGTTCTTCCCACAGTAGAGACTGCCTTTTCCTATACAGTCTTATATATACACATATGCATATGTGTGTGTGTGTGTATAAGTATATACGTGTAGGTGTGCCTATGCATATAATGCATACGTCTCTCATATGTGTGCACACCTGCAAAATAAATGCACAGGAGAGGTTAAAGCATTCAGTTCTGTTGATCACAGTGTGTCCTGTACTGTAAGGCATATGAGAAAACTGTGTTTCTCGGGACAGATAAACTTGTATCACAGTGCAGATGCAAGATTTTATGTGCATATTTTACACTGGATTAATGGTAAAATGTCTAAAAAACTTTGTTGAGGAAGGTGCAGTGAGTTTTTGTGCTTAAAATATATTTTTAGAGGTAACTCAGGGCATTTGTTGAGTGAGAAGACAGTCTCTTTTAAAGGGATGGGCAAGGATGTGGCAGTAGAAGAAAGGAGTGAGTTTGGGAGCAAGAAGAAACATGAAATGATACAGACAGTGCAAGAATTGCACAGGGCATTAATAGTGAGGATGAAAAGCTCGAACTTGACAGTGATCTGAAGAGGTGGATGAGAGATGTGGCAGGATAAATGAAAGATTTTAGAAGCCATGTATTTGTATGAACTGGTGCAAGATCAGGGACTGGAAGGTCATCAAGAAAGGGTCAGTCACTCAGGCAGGACGTAACATGAAGTGCAACACATTCAGCTGGTAACAGTCAGTGTAAGTACACTGATTTCATTGAAGTCATGCAGATTTATACCAGCTAAGGATGTGGCCTCACATTTCAGACAGGAAGGATGTCTTATGCAATTGTGTAAAAGCTAAAGAAAAAGAAATCAGGTGAAAGAGAGAAGAGGGAAAGGACATTAATGAAAGATTTTAACTCCAAGTTGTGCAGAAAATAACCCAGCTTCATCGTACAATTATAGATTCAGCTAGGTCTGACTATGTTCATCAGACTTGGTACTGGCAAATTTAGAAATGTTCCAGCATTCAGAATATGGATCTTTTCCTCTCTTCCCTTCAGTCACTTTTTTATTCTCTGTGTCCCATTTTGGGACCAGAGCTCTGCAGTTCTCCAGATTCCTGCCAAGCTTGAATCTTAAGTTCTTGTTGAGTCCTTCTCGTGTTCTTTCAGCTTACACTGAATACATGCATTGCTTTGGCAGTACTTGGCTGTGACTCTAGCATTCTTATCCCTATAAAATTCCTAATGATCTAAATCATAGCTGTTAAAGAAGTTAGAAGTAGCAAGGCAGAATTCTGCTCTGTTCTCCTTTAATAACCTCCACAGCTTACTTCTTATGGTTTTAAAGGCTGAAAAATACTTTGCACTTGCTTTTCACTTTGGAGGCTGTAAAGGTTCAAAGAGGAGAGAAAGCGGTTCGAGCGGTTAACCCCTCCTTTTTTGATTTTACTTGATACCTGTTGAAACCTCCCCCCCAACGGGTAGTACACACTCTCGCTCAAAAAGGAAATGAGGACACAGAGTGAAGGTTTCTATATGTTGTTGCTTTATGGACAGAATTAGGTGTACAAATGTAAATATGATACGAGCCACAGGGGTGCAAAAGATAGGGAGAAGATTATTATAATAAAGGAAAGATTTGCAGAGGGGATTCTTACACTCCCGGCTCGTTGTATGAAGTGGCAGCAGCAGCTCCTGGGCGAACTCCAGCGGGTGGTGCTCGGGCTGGAGGGCAGCGACAGCACCACGTGAGCGGCAGCGGCGTGGCAGCGCTCGTGGCTCAGACAGCAGTGCGCTGCAGTGCTCGACGCTCGGGCGGCGGCAGCAGCAGCAGCACCTGTGCGGCGGCGACCGCACCCGATGGCGGTGCGTGGCAGCACCCGGGCGGCGGCGGCCCGGCTGGATCTTGGCTCCTCCCGGCTTGGCTCGGTCCGGCGGCGGTTTGGCTCAGCAGCTCGGCTCTTCCTGAATCGGGTTCAGCCCGGCTCCATCCTGCTCCCGCCGGCCTCACCTGGCTCACATCGATCCTGGAGCTGATCCGGTCAGCCTGGCTTTTCTATCCTCTTCAGGAGCAGGCAACGACCTCAGCTTTGCATTCTTAAAAGGGCAATAGGATTTCAGCTCCTTAGCTCCCTCTCGTCCCATGAGGATCCAATCGCAAGTTTCTGCTCCTCCTCTCCCCACCGTTCAGGGACTTTCATCTAGGTTAGGGTGACCCATCTCAGGTGCCACAATGCATTAGTGCATTATCCATTTGCATACCAACCCCGGCTCAGCCAATCAGAGCGCTCACAGGGAAGCAGGCCCCTCCCCGAGAAGCCTGGAGCCTGGTGCCATAGGTACTAACCGTGCAAGCACAGCGTCCATTTCGTCTCCCTTATATAGTGAAATAGTTTTATGGGAGGCATCCTTACCTTACAGAGGCCTGTACCAAATACAGCTAACCCTTGTGAATGTAACAGGCTGGAGAGCTGTTCTGAAATAAATCTCTCCTGTGATATCAGCTCACTCTTTGGCCACGGGCGATCAAAAGGTGGCATCACACCCCACTCATTCCCACCCTATAAAGCCTTTTTACCTTCCCTTTCTGGAAACAACCTACTGTCCTGAGGACCACCGAAAGTGCAACTCACCCAAAGTATTTCCTGTTCGCCCATTACTCTTACTGTGATTTCAGTGGAGCCATGTGAAAGCCACTGTAGTCTCTAAGACCCAACTCCCCCCCAAAAAAAAACAAACCCAAAACAACCAAACAAACAAAAAAAAGCCTTCCACTAAAGAAGAAAGTAGCTGTAATAACTATAATGTTTTACTACTATAATTTTTTACTAATATTTTGCTACTATTACTATTGCTTGTAATAGCAAAACACCTCAAGGCAAGAGCTGAGGTTAGGGTTGTTTGTGCCAAAGAGTCTAGAGAAGATGGGGTTCTCTAAAACTGGGAAAAAATCAGAAGAGATTAAGAAAATATTCTTTGTAGGCACTAGGATTGTACTGGGCACCAAATGAAACTAGCAGATACCAGATGCAACATAAATAAAAGCAGATAATTCTTTATGTGTCATGTGCCACAAGTAATTGGAAGCCAGAGGACCACTATTAAGAAGTGCCACCATACATACACACTGTTGAGCTCCACGCTGCACAGCTGCTACTCCCTGCTGCTGGAGACATAATACTATGCTGGATGGAGCTTCAGCCTGGCCACATACAGCTGCTGTTAGCTTTCAGCAGAAACTAGCACACAGTTATTACTTCAGAGGACTTATATGTGTGATATATGAGACAGGCCAAACTGGAGAGGGGTAAAAAGTTAGTTATCCTCCTTTTATTAAGGGAGGATTGAGCAAGAGGCAGTTATGTGACCTGTCCAGTGTCACCCAATAAATAAGTCTCAGAGCCAGGAGCTGAGCTGAGGTCTGGAGTCTTCCTCAGCGCCTGAATTAGAGGATCATGCTTTCCCCTCTGTTAGCCACCAAAATATATGAACTGAAAACAGAATTGAAGACAATGAGTTGTCAGGAGTATCTGTTTTTCTGTGGAAACCTCTTCCCAGCAACAGCTAAGCTTTTGCAAGGAGGGAAGTGTTTCTCATTTTGCGAGAGCTGTCAGGAAGCTGTACTGTGCAAAAAGCTGTAGCTGTGCAGCTGCTTTCTGGAGAGTCTTGTCCTGCAGCCAGGCAGCATACAGACCCATTCCCAACAATCTAACTGTAATTCTGCCTGCTCAGTAATTTTTCACGGTGGTCACGCCAGAATCATAACCTTGTTTTCTGTTGTCTGGCTGTTAGTGGTGATGAATGACTAAGTAAGAAAGACAGCTTCATTTTCATAAGCTAACTTGTGCCTGGAGTAACAGAGAGTGAGAGGAGTGTACTTAATCATAACTGCAGGGCCAGAGCAGAAAACAATGACAGAGCTTGGGCTGTTAGTGATGGTATTTTATTATAATAACTCTTAGGAAGAAGGAACAGGCAGCTCAGAAGGCTGAACAATTCAAATTCCTCATGCTATCCACCGTGTTCTCATCTGCAGGAAGAGTAACTTGCATAACTGTTCATGCTTGCTGTTTACAAAAGGCTGCCGTCTTTCTCCTCAGAAAATTTGAATTCAGATTGCAGTATGATCAGGGGTAAAATGAAGCTGGTGAGAGTTTGCAGAACTGCAGGCACCTTGCAGGGAAGGCATGAAGAGTTTCAGAGAGACAGGTCAGGGCTGGTGGATGGTCAGAGAACTTGTGGGCAAGGGCAGTGGTCATTGTGCCTGCTTGGCACCATGCATTCCTTTGGGCAGTGCCTCATTTCTAGAACTTCATCATGCATTTGAAAAAGTAAATAATAAATGAAATAACTGGTCAAACTCAGGTACTCTGGACAGATTCAGTAATAAAATAAATTTTTATGAAAGCTTTGAGTGAAACATTCTTAGTTGTTTTGGAAGAGCAAAACTTATGGCTTTATTTGAAGTTTTAGATACCTAGAATAATGTGGTATGTATGGTATATAATCTGCATCTGTATTATGTATCACATTGATATTATTTAAAATTAAAAGGGTTGAATATTTACATGTGGTCATTTTGCTATCTTTAGATCATAATATTGGGAGATTTTTTTCCAGAGAATATTTCTGAATATCTTTTTTCTATATTGAAAACATTTATATTTTTTAACCGTTAGTATTTGCTGAGCAGCTGAAGTTCTGGTTTCCTGATCACTTCTGCCCTAAGTCAAGATCATAGAGACAACATAAAGGGAAGTAATATATTCATCTTTGGCAGAGACAGCAACACTATTCCAGCCTAGAGAAAACAGAAATACAACTAGAGGAGATAAAAAACATATTTTCATAACTTCCTCCAAGGTGGCTTGGGAGACAAGCCATCACATCTGCCTAGTAGGTTTCTAGACAACAGCAAGAGTTACAACAGCCTGACAAGTAGCGTAATGCTCTACCCTAGGATAGTACGTGAACATGTGCACATTCCTGGCCGTTGCAAAAGCAAATTAAAGTGTGTTAGCTACCACATTTTACTTTGTATTTGTGACAAGCTAAAAGGAAATGTACAGGCAGTTGTTCCTGCTCAGTTGGTACACAGTAAGCCACATTAGCTGATCCACGTATCTGAGCCCTAAAGCTTACATGATATTAATTTCTGCCTTCATCCATATCCTGTACCAAACCTCAAGGAATACTGGTGAGAGCAGTATTTGTCCTGGTGTCTTCAAAAATAAAGGGAAAAGGGGAAGGAAATTATACAGCTACAATAAGTACATGTGAACATAATTTCCTGAGCCTTTTAAGTTTATCTTAGCATCATAACTGAGAAGTAAGTATTTCAGGGGTACATTGTCAGAACTGAAATTTTGGACTGGGAGGTGGGAAAGGAAAACTGTTAATAAGCAGCAAGGTTAGTTCATCTTTTACTATTCATCAGTTTGAAGGCTGAACTCAGTGGCTTGTTGGGAAATGCATGGGGCTAAAATAATGAAAGCAGATTGATGCTCTATAATAAGGAAGTTCAGTATCTGCTTCATGCAAATGGAATTCTAACATTTCTTTTTGATCTTAGCAGTACTATCCTGAGAAGGATCTGTGGACTGCTGAGCTGTGAAATGCGCTGTTAGAATATGGGCAGGGTCACTGTCTCCCTACCAGCTGTGCCAATCCATTCCAGCCCAACTGCGCCATCCTTTCTCAGTCATGCTAGCTTCTTATTTTTACTTATTCTGCCACAACTTTAAGGGAGTGGTTGTAAAGAACAAGCAGTCTCCCAGCACAGAATCAACAAGAGTTGGTTTGAATTGTGCTCTTCAGTCTTTTTTGGCTAAGATTTGTTTCAGCTAGCTGAGATCTCTTTCATATTTGCTCCTTGTGTGTGCCTTCCTTGTGGTGCTTCATGCTCTGTCTAGCGTGTTCCATGTGTCCCCCAGGTTGAGAGATGCTACAGTTTATTTGTATGGACAAATAATCAGTTGCTTAGGATGTATATGCCTCTAGCTTGTAATTCCCTTCATTTTCTTGTGCATTACACTCTGTTAATGTTACCAGTTTTCAGTAGCGCAAATGGGATGATAAATGTGTGGTGGTCTTTGATATGATCCTTTCTGCTCTCCCCCAGATTTTCCGCCTTCTTAAAATATTAATTATGGAGCATAATGTGAAAAATTAAATCTATATATTATCTATAATATATAATGGAAAAGGAGAGACATCATTAGAAAATGAGGTCTGGTGGGGGCTTGTTGTGATTAGGAGAGAGTAGTATGATCCTGAATAGTGGTGTGGAGTAGACTCGGTGATCTCTCAGGGTTATTTCTAGATTGATTTCCATTCACTCCTTGAATACTTTCCTAATGTTATGATTCATTTGTTATATGCATTGGCCACTCACTTCTGTTCACATTCTTTGAAACAGCATTCAAGACACATGTGGGGGCTTACTGGCATTCCACTGAATTAGAGATACCACTGGAGAGTATCACAGTCACCTGACCTATCCTAACATCTTCCTAGCCATTACAAATTTGATTGAGTCACTTCTGTCTTTATGTCTTGCTTGTCAGCCCAATCTTGGCTTGAGCCATACTGAAATTTTAGTAATACAGCAATGGTCCTACATAAGCGATATATAGTGATGATTTAATGCTTTTAGTGCAATGCCATGACCATACATCCAGTTTTATGAGTATAGCTGGGATTTGAAAATGTGCCTTCCCAGAATGATGCTTAATTGCTTTCTTAAAAGGTTGCAAAACAATGTTCAATCCCAGTCGTACTGCGTGGGTCCCTCTGTCAAAACACCATTCCTTTTCCTGTCTTTGACTTGATCCAAAGGCAGTTTTCCCCTTCCGTCCATCCTCTATTACCAGAGCATCATTTCAGTCACTTCTCTTATTTACATTTTATACAGCACATTTCTGGAGAGATAATTAAGTCCTTATCTATACAAACATTCACTTTTCAGTTGATTTTTAAGCAGCGCAAACATTCTAGACACTTTTGATTTAAAACACGTTTTACTCTAGCTGAAGCCAGCTGCTAATCAATGTAAGCTCAACCAACATAAGCCCATCTAAAACTGAAATCATAATTTCTATACAGCGTTCCACACAGGCTTACCTAAATGACTTTTAAATTACTCTCTTAAATGAAAACAGTGCAACTTTCTTATCTAGGTAAACTTGTAGAATCCAGTATTTTCCTGAGCAAAAGGGCTTTCCATTGTGACTGAGGAAAAAAAAAAATCCCTGAAACTAGTGGTGGGGAGCATGAGAGAAGAATAATTTGTTATACTGAACGCTATTCTTCAATTAAATTATCTCCATCAGAGTATGAAGAGATCTTCATATTAGATGATCATTTTACCAACACTTACTTCTCACTAGGAGGATTCGCCATCATTGTATTCCAAAATCAAGCAGCATTCAGATTTGTCTGGGTGATGTATTTTTGTCAGCATGATAAAGGTTCCCACAGTCTTTAATTACTCAGACTAGCCAGGGGAGAAAGAAAGAAATGAGCCGTGCTGAGTTTGCTGTGACAGGGTTGCAGGAACCTTCCAAACACATGAAGGGAAGCAGCACCCCGACTTCTGCCTTCTTTTTCCTCTTCTGCCTTCTCTTTCCACTGACTGTCCCTCTCCAGATTTCGTGTTTGTTTTCCATGGATTGATTGTCTTTTGTCTCATGGTCTTTTTGCAATTTGCTCATTTCCAGGGCAGCAGGTTCTTGGCTTGGTGGAGAACCAGAGTGATTGGTATTTGGGCAACCTTTGGAAGAATCATCGGCCCTGGCCAGCTCTCGGGAGGGGGTACAACACAGGTAAGGCCTGAGGGTTTTCTTTGAATTAATGTTTACATTGAGCATGCAGTCAGTCTCCTGGTATAGAGTATGAGATGTGGTAATTTTCTTCTCCCTTCCTAACCCATGGCAAAATTTGTCATTTAAAGCAGTAAAAGTGATGCATTGTGATGCATTTTAGAGTTTCTGATACGTGCTACTCTGAGGACAGTATGTTCCTTCTCTAAGTGGTCTTAAGAGAGATTGTATGGTATCCCTTGGGGAAGGACAGAGCTTTTCAGCAGTCTGACACACCCTTAGCACATCTCCTACAAGATTTCTGTCCATTACGAAGCATATGTTGTCCCAGCAAGAGGAAAAGAATAGGAATCAAGGCTCATTTTCTGTAGAGAGGTAAACGGTATTACAAAATGTCAGCTCCATAAAGATATAACTCCTGCAGGACAGCAACAGGGTCATAATTGTCCTAATAAAATGCAAATTACTGGCCATCAATTTCTTCTGCCGTGAAAAAGAAATAAAGGCACTAGATCAGGTAATTTATTAGGTTATAGGAGAACGTCTTTCCACTGATTTGTGTTTGGTATGTGAGAAAACATACCAGGTGCGTAAAAAAACACACCTGAACTTCTAAATCATTTTGATTCTAGGCTTTATGTGCTGATGCAGTGAGTTAGGTTCCCACTCTGTAATAAAAGGGCAGAACAGATGGTGAAGCCTTCATTTAGGAAATATTAGTCCATTTAAATATCCCTGCGCTATCAGGAAATTATTCACCATGATAGTGGTTTTGCTTTGCAGAAATATACTGGATTGAATTAAACACACTAACTAGGAAAAGGATTGCACAAGTTGTGGTTGGGTTATCTGACTTTCTATACTCTTTTTGTATATTTGGGGGAATCACACCAGATTTTGTGAATTTGTGTTTCAGTCTTTGTTATGTGAAAATTTTCAAAAGAATAGCCTAACAGAACACGGATAGCTACGAATACAAGATTTTGGCATAAGAGGTTTGTTTCTTGGCTCTCCATTTGCCTGCCTGGCCCCCCATCCACAAAAAGCAAACAGAGCTAAGTTTCATGGATTTGTCCTGAAACCTGAAAGGTTATGTTACACACAACTAATCTTGTTGATGTAATTTCTGTTCTGTATTACACCACAAAGCAGTATCTTTTGTTCTTCTGGGAGATGACCACCTTTTATAGTTTCCTTCTGCTGCATTTTTGCTGTTTCCTTTCTGCCATTTTAATGCTGGCAGAGAGGAATGTGTCATGACCACATAACATTAGAATATCCAAGAAATATATGGTGGGTAATATCTAAAATGCAATTATGTAAATAAAAATACTGTAAATCTTTATATTGTCTTAAGTTACTGTTCCAAATGTTTTACAGGGATAGCAAATGTCAGTATATCACAAAATTCTTCCACTGAAAGCAAAAATAAGTGAATGCCTGCAGTCCTTCACATAAATTGCATGTATTAATTCTTGGTACATGTTAGTGCATACCTACCAGGCCAGGCATTATCCTGCACATTATTTTACTCTGCTCACAATTCTTTCTTCAGATAACTCACCTGTATTTACAAAAACTTTGTTTTAGATGGAAAACCAGAAGGTAGGTAATGAATAGAAGATGAACAAGTGATTGTAATAAGTGGAATGATGTTTCTTCTAGTATGTGGAGCAAGAGGTCACTGAGTGAAACGGTGCAACCTCTGAGAAGTAGCAAACGATGTTATTGACAGAATCAGCATCATTTTCTGTAATTTTCTTAATTGAATTCATTGTTTGCCTCAGTAATCTAGCAGAGATTGGAGGTATAAATCTCTCAGGGAAGATGAAATACCAAGTGAACTAGAGTTTGCTTGGTGTGTTCTGTAAATTAAAATAATTGACACTGAACGCAACACTGGGACAAGGAGGATTCAGAAAACTAAAGGGGGGAACGGGCAGAAAGGAGAGGAAATAACACTTAGGAAAACACTCATGGAAGACCTAGGCCAGAAAAAGGAAGACTCAGGAAGCTGGGGACAGTCTTTTTACCAGAGGCAGTAGTGATAGGATAAGAGGTAATGGTTTTAAACTGAAAGAGGGTAGATTTAGGTCAGACATCAGGCAGAAATTCTTCACCATGAGAGTAGTAAGGCACTGGAATAGGTTGCCCAGGGAGGTTGTGGAAGCCCCCTCCCTGGAGGTGTTCAAGGC
Organism: Hemiprocne comata; assembly: GCA_020745705.1. Classification (NCBI taxonomy): domain Eukaryota; kingdom Metazoa; phylum Chordata; class Aves; order Apodiformes; family Apodidae; genus Hemiprocne; species Hemiprocne comata. The sequence continues at coordinate 58,342,506 of CM036586.1, forward strand.
CAGGTTGGATGAGGCTTTGTGCAGCCTGGTCTAGTGTGAGGTGTCCCTGCTCATAGCAGGGAGGTTGGAACCTGATGACCTTTAAGGTCCTTTCCAACCTTAACCATTTTATGATTCTATGATTCTATGATAAATGCAGATGCTTAGAGTAGTACTTAGGAACAGTGAAAGGGCCCCCAAAACCCTGAAACTTTAATGAGGTAAACAAAGCTGGATCATGGGGAAGCTCTCAGACAGACTTTGCTCTTGCTCTTGGGAGAGTGTTTACTACAATCCTAAGAAATTAGATTTTTATGTGCACTTCTTCAGCCAGACCCAACAATGGCAGATTGATGCAGAAGCACTCCTCAAAGTCAAAATTCTTCCACTCCTTCCTCCCAGTTTCTGAAGCAAATACTTTATCTTTCACTCCTACATTTCTATGTCTGAGTCACTCTGGACAACATAGAGGTTGGGGGAGTCCCAGAAGGCAGATACATTAAAGCCAAAGGTGTGTTTGTTCCTTCTTCTCTCACTCTTTGAACCCCGTTAAGCATATATGTTCTCCAATTGCTTTGTGCACAGGCCAAGTCTCCTGACACCAACACAAATTTTCAAGGAAAGATTTTATTTTGTTGTTTTTCTTCCTTCTTCCTCATTTGTACAGGCAGCTAATCCAAGTCATACTGTAGTCTGTAATAATATAATCTTAGAAAAACCAGATCCAACTGAAAAGTCAGTTCAGTGACAATTTAATTGGTGTTCTAAATGTTCTTAGTTAGAACCATTCTTTTTTTGAGATAACATTGCCTTACTCAAGCCATTTTAAACACAATTCCTTCTGTACCACAAAGGTACCCAGGTTTTTTCTGTACCTCATAGGCCAAAACTAAGTAAGCTGTGTAATAAAATACTTATTTTATATATCATCCACTCCATTTTGCTTGTCTACACTGAGATTAGCTCTTACAGACTCCGAATACATTAGTTAAAGTAATCTATATGGTCTTTCACGGACTAAACTGTGCTTTCAAAATTGTTGCCTGAGCCACACTATGATTCTTGTCTTTACAGATGTTAAACTGACAGCTCCAGAATTGTACTGTATGGTTTGATGTTCATTTCTGGAGTAACAGTCATCTTAGTACTGAGATAATATCTTGTGAGAGACATTCTAAACATAAAAGCTTTTAGTACTTTGTCTGCCTTAAACTTTCTGTCATGGTGGAGAATAGCTTTTAAAAGCAGTTTCTGGTGAGTGTTACCATGATTTCAGGCCACTTCCTGAGCTGGTGTGAATCACCCCTGGTTTCTCTGGCTTTAGTGCAGCAGTGGCAACTTGTATAATAGAATCATCATATCATAGAATCATAGAATGGTTTGGAAAGGACCTTAAAGATCATCTAGTTCCAACCGCCCTGCATGGGCAGGGACAACTCCCACTAGACCAGGTTGCTCAGAGCCCCATCCAACCTGGTCTTGAACGCTTCCAGGGATAGGGCTTCCACAACTTCAGCTTAGAAAGGACTCCAGGCCTTTAATATGGAGCTTTAGGATAGATCTGTGCCTGTAAAATGGGTGCCAGGAGGGCAGTCGTCAAAACTTTGATCCAGGGGTTTTTTCAGACTTCTAGACTCCCGAAGTCTGTCCTGAGGGTTTAAGTCTCATCTAGTAGTTGCCTCAGTGCAACTACTAGATACTGTAAGGAGGTGTCTCAACAGCTTGAGCTGTGGATTCATACTCCCATGCTGAGACATGTCACGTTACCAGATTTGTGGATGACAACAGAATGGAATGGCTGGCACCTAACGATTGTCAGGCTACATGTGCACCGTGCATTATTGCTCCCATGTTTGTAATGACTGGAAGAATGCTGGAATGAATCCCCTTCCTTTATTGTTTATATGAAAAAAAGGACCTATGGAAGATGAATTTGTAGTGGGAAGCATATGTTACGTGATTGTTGAATAATACTTAACAATTGTGGATAATAAAAGCAAGCATAGGGCAGGTTGTTTATATGAAATTAGACTGGATCACATCTTCACAGAATCACAGAATTGTGATGGTTGGAAAAGAACTCTTAAGATCACCATGTCCAACTGTCAACAGCCCCCTGCCCCAGAATGGAAAAAAAAAAAAAAAAAGCCCACTAGAGTATGTCCTGAAGTGCCTCATCTGCATGATGTGACTCCATCACCTCCCTGGGCAGCACATTCCAGGGCCTGACCACTCTTTCAGTAAATAAATTCTTCCTAATATCTAGTCTAAACCTGCCCTGGCGCAACTTTAGACCATTTCCTCTAGTCTTATCATTATTGAGAGAAGGTGCTAGCACCCACCTCCTTAAAACCTCCTTTTGGATAGTTGTAGGAAGTGATTAGGTCTCCCCTCAGCCTCCTCTTCTCCAAACTAAACAATCTGAATTGCCTCAGCCTCTCCTCATAGGACTTCTTCTTCAGCCCCTTCACCAGGTTGGTTACCCTTCTCTGAACTCACTTGAGAACCTTGTGCTTCTTTGTGATAATACTGTGCATCTTCAGTGCAGAAAGGAGATGACTAGGAAAGCAGAGGAAAATTAAGTAGTGATGATCATGGAACTACCTGTGCTCCTGCTCTGGAAACACAATAACCACTTTCATCTGAGCTCCATGAGCTTCTGCTCACAACATTTTGAGAATGAATCTGATATTAAAAAGTGCTTAGCACTTTGCATTTAATCAGACACTTCTGTTTTTCAGAAATACTCACAATTAATGCTTTAAATAATTATTGCTGCCTAGCAATACATCTGCTACCAAAATACAATTTTCCCCCCCAAAAGACTCAGCATTCCATGACAGCCATCTGAATATAGAATCATAGAATCAAAGAATGGTTAAGATTGGAAGACACCTTAAAGATCATCAGGTTCCAACCTCCCTGCTATGAGCAGGGGCACCTCACACTAGACGAGGTTGCACAAAGCCTCATCCAGTCTGGCCTTGAACACCTCCAGGGAGGGGGCATCCACAGCCTCCCTGGGCAACCTATTCCAGTACCTTACTACCCTCATGGTGAAGAATTTCTTCCTGATGTCTAACCTAAATCTACCCTCTTTCAGTTTAAAACCACTGATACAGCATTAATTTACAAACTAGATTCCATAGATTCTAAAACTGGTGCTTTTCTCCATGATGTAAAGAAAGGAGTGTAATAGTTTCTTGAGAGAGGAGATTTTTTCGAATTGTCTCAATAAATGGAGACATCAGAAAACTCATGATTTATAGAACCTTTAAATGTCCACCATCGGTACCTGACTCAGTTTAGCCATGCCCTCTCTAAAAGCCATTGCAATATTCCTACCTTCCATTGCATAAAACATCAATCATGTTTGGTACAGGAACTGGTATCATTAGGTTTGGTTCAAGAGCATTTGCAAACAGATGAAAAACACATTTTAACGATAAAAAAGAACAAATGAAGTCCAACACCAATGTCAAGGGGAAAAGTAGCACTTCCCTCACCTACTCAGATTCACACTGTACCAGTTTTTTGGATTAGACTGTTCCTTCTTTAAGATGCTCTGAGCTCATCCAGCAAACAGGTTTATAATGCCAAGCATACTGACACACATGTGCTTTATAACTCACAAAGATGCATTTGAGGTACAGGTGTCCTGCACATTGTACAGGTAGTAGTTTAGGAAGTGCCAACACTTTAGGCTTGAAAGGAAATGTCGTTCTGTTTCTCTCAATGGTGGGAAGCTAAAATTATAATTCTGCTTTTGATGACTACATCCCACCTCTGTTGGCTATAACCTGTAGCTTGCACTTAAAACTAAGTTATCTTAAAGTAGACTACCCTCAAAGGCTAGCTTCCTTTCTAGTCTTTCTCATGCTGTTTCTAAACCCTGCAGTGTACTGAAAGCTTGTTTACAGCATGTTTGACATTTCTGAAGTGAGGGTCAATATGTATTTGATTTTGAAAATGATGCCTCTAGTTTGAGAGGCCTATCCATGTACTAATGGCATGGTTGTGGCTGAATTAGTCTGTTGTTCATGGCATTCTCTGAGATATATCCTCTGCTCCCTCACAATTAAATGTGTCAGACCCTGCAATGACTGTCTTTTTTTAAAAAACAACAACTTTGAAACATACTGAAACTTTAATCTCCTAAGTAACCTGTGAGAAAAATGCAATGACATTCAGTCTATACCAGATTCTAGTTTCCATTATATTGGAGTAAATAAAAAGTATTTCCTTTTAGTTTAATAAATTGTCCTAGTTTGGGGTTTTTTACTGCTCTGACCTGAGTTCATAATGTAAAGTTGTCCATGTAATGTACATAAAGAGGACATATATACATAGTATTACAATCTAATGATTTAAAGAATCATTCTGAAGTGTGGTATTTGTAGCGTGATCAGGACAGTCTTTTACTTGAACATACATAGCTTGATGAGTAATTATGTTGTCCAGCACTCTGAAATGCCCTCTTTTTATTGTAGAGAGACCATCATTAGCTGGTTAAATTTAGATGAAAGACTTGCACATAAAAGCTTAGTAGAGGTATCCAGGTGTCTAAACTGCGAACAAAAACTTATATTGTATCACAGGAGAACCTCAGACAAATGCATAGTAATAATAAAACCAGTGCTTTTTCTTCTGAAATGAGAGTTCATTTTCCAGTTTCTCATTGTGCTCATAAAAGTGACTGTGTAAAGTCAGTTCCTTTTTGTAGATGCAGAAACAGAGGCTTAGCCATAGTTCCAGAGTAAAGAAAGAGGCATTACATTACAGTTGGACTCTGTCTTTTTGACTCTAAGGAGTAGCCTGGTGCCTGTCACAGAAAGTAGCAGAGTAACTAAGAAGCCTTTCTACACTCTTGTCTTAAAACTAAGAGAGTGCCAACAAAAAACAGTTGTATTTGGTCACAGGCTGATTATTCTATTAGGTGCTGTTGGCTAATGAAATCACTATGCTTTAATCATTTCAGTGTTAGGATAAACTAGTTTCAAGAAAAACCTTTCCCCTTTAAAAAAATATCAAGAGACTTTTGAGAAAGAAGAATCTACAAAAATGAGCGGACACTGAGATCTCAGAAGAAGCAGCTCAATTCTTTCCTTTCCCCACTGTCTGTTTTATGTCTCTAATTTCAGCTACAGCCTGGCTTTAAGTGTTCCTTTTGTAACTCCTCAAGCCTCCTTCCTCCACCTGTCTTTGTCAAACTGAGCTCCAGGGAGGACAAGAGCACTGCAATACCCTACAGAGACAGATACTTTGCACACAATTGTTCTCAAGGCCTTAGCAGAGATGGTTGGAAAGAGAAGCTTTCCCAAATAGGATCATAGAATTATAGGCAGTTTAGGTCAGAAATGATCTCCAGAGGTATTCTGGTCCTCTTCCCACTGAAAGCCAACTCAGGTTGCTCAGTGCCTTTTCAAATTGAGTTTTTAGTATCTCCACAGATACCTCTCAAGGAATTCTGTTCCTGTATTTGGCTACTGTCTTGGTGAGAAAAGTGAAAAGTATAAGTAAAAATTCCTAATATGTGATTAGAATTTCCTTTGCTGCAGTTCGTACCGGTTACCTCTCATTCTGTCTCCGTGCATCTCTTAGAAGAGTTAGGCTATGTTAACTAGTTGTAGACAGCAATTAGACATTCCCTTGGCCTTCTCTGCTCCAGGCTGAACATGTCCAGTTTCTCAGCTTCTCCTCATACATGTTCTTCAGGACTCTGACCATTGTGGCTGCTCTCTGCTGGACTTACTCTAGCACATCAGTGTCTTTATTTGACTGAGGAATCCAAACCAGTACTTCAGATGTGCTCTTACAAGTGCTGAGTTAAAGAATGGTAATGACTTCCATTGATCGAAGGGATTGTCCATCCTTGAGTAATCAGCAAAAGTCACCTCTGCTGGCTTAAAAGGCATTTTACTTAGTCTTATGTGGGGGGACAAGACAGACCGTTCTCCACAGCGGTCAAGCCCAGGAAGTGGTTGGTCTTCTTTGTTGCAAGGTTGCACTGTTGACTCATGTTCAACTTGCTGTCCACCAAGACCCCTGGGACTGAAAAGCTCCTTTCTATTCACTTGTAATCCAGCCTGTACTCTCCATTCAGGAATAGTCCCATGCAGGAGTTTTCACTGAACTTTATGAGCTTTCTCTTAGACCACTTGTCCAGCCTGTCAAGGTCCCTCAGAATAGCAGCTTTGTCCTTGAGGTACTGGCCACAGACCCCAGTTTGGTGTCAGATATGATGTTGCTGAGAATGCATTCTATCCCATCTCCAGCACATTAATCAGGATGTTAAACAGTATCAGCCCCAGTATCAACTCTTGTGGAATATCAGTTACTTTGCAGGCACCTTGTAGTCTACTTATGCAAAGTGTACCTCAGTTTGGGCTACATGAGCAAGCTAAACAGCTCCACACACATTTTCTCCTTACACAAATGCATCCGTGTATTTCTATTTTGAACCTAATCCTGTCTTTCTGTTATCCTGTCTCTCTGTTGCTAGAAGAGAAATGGTCATGGAGGAAGGATTTACATGCAGATGACCTTTGGGTGAAATCATTGCATTAAAGTAAATTGTTTTTCCTGCTTTAAAAAAATGCTGTGGTTAATTTGTAGACTTGTTCATTCTGTGCTGCTGTTTTCCTTCCCCTAATCCATTGCTCAGAATGTTCTATTCCTCCTGAACCTCATCCAGTCAATAAATTACACATTAAGACAGGGAAAAAAAGTTGCCTGGTTGCTTCTGAACGCAAAACCCCAAACCTCTTTGTCATCCAACTGTAAAGAAATACCTGAGAGGCTGTTCAGCCGATGAGCCACATTTTCTCCTCTATTGCTAGGGCATTGACTGAACACCAGACCAAGAAAAGCTATGATGAGTTTTTACTCATTATGCTCATCTCTACAAGTAGCCTCGTGGATGAGTGTTTATATCAGAAGCCAGCCAAAATAGTTATCAGTTGTGCATGGTGCATTTTTCCTCTTCACATAGTCCAAAGTTGAAACCTTGTAAAATTGTTGACATTTCAACCCCTATTAAATAGTATGCTTTTGAGAGGATCAAAACAACAACAGCAACAACAAAAAGCCCCACATAATTTAAAGGAATGATCCCTGTTACCCTTCACTTTTAACTGCTTTCTGAGGAAGAAAAAAACATGGATAAGTATCATGGATGAGGTCCAGATCTGATATAAATGCCTGGCTCTTGCATTAAATAGACCTAAGCTGATTTACAGGAGCTGAGGATCAAGAAACAGATCTTTTTTTTCTTTTAAAGGTGGGTGATTCTTTGGTGGAGAGTCCAAAATAGATTAGTTTGGGGGCATGTACTTGTTTTCATTCAGGCAGATATTCAAAAAATTCCAGCAAACCTCCTCTTTTTTTTTTTTCTGTGGAAACAATCTCTGTGTGATCCCTTTTTCCAAACATGCCTGTACAAGGGAGATTCAATGACTGGACCTTCCACACAGTAACCCTGTACAGTCTGTACTATTCTGTGATACCTCTTCAGGACAGCTCACCCTAAGTCCAGTTACTCTGGTTTGATGTAGGGTTGTGCCACTCACTCACACTCCTGTGTTTTGAGGCACTGACATGTAAAATTGTACACTCAGAAAGAATGAAGAGATGCATGAGAAGCAGTCCAGGATGGATAATCAGTAAATATGAACTCCAGGTTTAATACAGTTGTCAAAATACTTTGTGTAACCACTGGATGTATAAACAGAGATATTTCAACTATGAGTACAGGAGATATATTTCTTGAGTGTAGACATTTTACTCTTGACATACCAGATGTCTACACTGTCAGATAACTTAGCTCCCTAGTTCATGCTTTGCTCTTGGATCCCTGATCATCCACAGGGCACAGAAATTAGTTGGTATCTTGTCTTTCTGAGGGAGCAACCTGTCTTTTGTGAAGAAAAAAAATAGACAGTGTAATTTCTTGATAGTTCACTAGTTCAGTACAGGAAGTATTTCTGGAAGGTGTAGTCCTATCCATACTACCTCTTTCCAGCCCTACAACACCACACCAGAAGACTTCACACCCTCTCATATTCCCATATACCCTAATGATTTTCTCCAGTGCACACAACATAGACCTTCAGTTCCATGCTAAAAACTCTCTGATCTAAAACATTGTAGCATGGCTCTCTCATAATGTTGGACACTGAAAAATGCAAACAAAATAGTTGTTGTGTCCAAAAACTGAAGGAACAGAGACAAGTACTATGTAGTAGTAACGTGACCAGCCAGCTCAATAAAGAGCTAGACCCTGAACAGTGTGTGTATAACCACTCTGTAGTCCTTGATCTTGGTGCTAGGGATCACTTCTTGGAGCGGATATATTTTAAAATGTAGATTTAGCTACTTGTTCAGGTCTAATCTCCACAGGTCAAAGATGAACACTTAGAAATTAATAAAGTTCAAAGCACTGGAAAATTTCCCATAAAGTTGGGAAAAATGTTTCCAGAAGCTTATCTGGGAGCAAGTCCTGGGATAGTTTGATCATAGCTTAGTAGTATCTGCCTGAGAAAATAACATTTCTTAATAGAGGGCCTGCCAATTTAGCAAAAGTTCAGCAAGATCAAATGACTGCAAGTTCAAAGACGTGTTCAAATTAGAAATAAGGGAAGTATCCTTCATCAGGGTAATTATGCATTGGAATACCTTATCAAAGTTTGTGATAGATTATCCATTATTGTAAATTTTTAAATTAAGACTGGATGTTTTTCTAAAAGTTATGCTCTAGTTAAAACACAAATTGATTTTGAAAAATCCTATGGCCTCTGTTGTGCAAGAGCTAAAAATTATCCTTTCTGACTTTATCACTTAAATATGTATTTAACTGGGATTTTGTTTTCCTCTTGACTGAAGTCACCTAAGCAACCAGGCAAACGAAATCTCAGAAAAACCTGCTGTGTAAGATCTTACTGCATTTTTAGTGTTGAAGGAGGGGAAGTTATTTAAAACTTCTTAGAGATTTTCCACATTTCCCCCATGTCACCTTTCTTTTTCAGTCTCACATTTCTAATTGCTTTATAGTAAGATGTGTACCTGACCATCTTCTTGTTGGTGTCAACTTTTGGCACCTCTGTCATGACTTCCAGACATGTACAGAGGTGCACACTTGAGTAGCTGTTTGGTAATACTTGAGTGTGGCAGTGATGAGAGACACCTTTAAGACAGCTCTCCTCTGCTCTATTTAGGTTTGTCATTGCCATTGTGCTACACCTTGTAGAAGCTGAACCCCCCCTCCTCTTCCACTTTAATGGTCTGAAGTTAGAATGTGTTAAATTGAGGTTTAAAACCTCTGGACTTTTTCTGAGCAAAAACTTTCAAAATCTTTGAATTTCAGGAGAGTTTCGTTATTTGCGTCTTGGGGTTTTGATTTGATTTTTTCCCTCTCTCGGAAGCCATCTCCCTAGTTTACCAACTGAGAAATCTCTTGAATATTTGCTTTCCGCTGCCTTTATGAAGTAATCTCTGCACACTATATGCTCACAAGGGTCATGGACTGCAAAGGCTGTCAGAAAACTGGGGAGCTTTTTAAAAACCACGTAAGGACCTCCTTCACAGATGATTTCTCCTACAACTGTATGCAAAGGATTCAGGAAACAGAGATTTGCAAAAGATTACTACCCTTATTGTCTTCCTTGGTACCCAAAGCAAGTAAAGCAGCTGGGAAAAAATTCAGCTTCCCTCTCTGATTTTGCTAATATTAGTCTTTTTGCCAGGCACATTGTTTTTTGCTATAGTATTTATGAAAAATGTATCGGCAATTTGGGCTATAAAAGGCCAATTCCTCCTTTCTTTGCTGACCTCTGAGAGACCTGCAGAATTGTTAATTCTCTTTCCAGGACTCTGGAAGATGCAAGGGGAAGGCATTACTTGGCAGGATGGTCTTTAAGTAGCAGACATTTTCCTCTGTAGACTTCCTGTAAGTCTTACAGCTCATGGCCTCTCTCCTGTAGAACCCTTAGACTCCTGAATCAAGGAAATTTTTTATAACAGCTTTGGGGCTTTAAGAAAGTTGGAGAAATTTCCCCAGAAATGGAAGTTGTTAAAGAGAAGATACAAAGCATATGTATTTTTTTTTTTCAAATTGCTTGGGAAGAATACCATCTAAACAATAAAGAAACAATTAGAAAACTACGAAATTCTGAGCTACAGTCAGTAGCTCTGTAAGAGGTTAGAATCATGCTGGACTATAGCCCTCATCTTACTTCTGCCTAAGGAGAAACAGCTTACTTTGGAAGAGGAGAACAAAGCAAACAGATGTGTTCCACTTCATTAAATGGTCATCAGGAAGTGTAAACAAAATGTTTGTAATGCTTCAAGAGGAACCAGGCTCCCAACAGAGTGACTGTGCTACATTGCAAAAATGCACTCTATCATAGCTTCACTTTCAATACATGTGCAGAGAAAACAAGAGCTATTGCATCCTGTCACCATGCCCAGAGGGACACCCACTTTCCATTTCAAAACAGCTTCTCAGCCCTGTTCAGTTTTCTCAGATAAAAGTTCAAATGTGGAGTCACCATCTATTCTCAGTTAACACATTGTGCAGCCCTGCAAGTTTTTATTAGGTGTTTTTTACATTGTGAAGGGCTTTTTTTTTTGAGAAAAAGGCTGGTGCTTGTAAGTTCATAGTTAAATAATGTATCAGGATACACCAAAACTGTGTTAGAACTCTGGTCATACTGTGTTAGAAGCTATAGCCATACAGCTACTCAAATTATGAGCAGCAGTTAGATAGTTGGGCTATAAATCGAGTGAAAGAAATGCAGTGATTTTCATCCACATAAAGACTTAAAATGAGGATTCTAAAATGCATGCAGTGGCTTGTTGTGGAATTGTGGCTTTAGTTCAATTTTTTAATCCCTAACAGCCATATACTTGCGTTCTTCTGTTTGCTCTTGATACTGTGGGTGGAAAGCAGAGGCCAAAGTCAGTGCACGTGCAGGTGTGGCCCTGTGGATTCCAAATGCAGTCCTTAGCAAAAGCGGTCATTTGGGCCCTGATCCAACAAAGGCATAGTCACATTCCTAGCATTACACACTGTGGCCACTTCCATTGATTCCAGGTACAATAAATTGGGATTAAAAGAACATACATAAGTGTTTGCTAGATGACTAAGCAGTTAACACTACCATAGTGCTTCTACTGAGATGCAAAAGCTACAAGCTGAGCTTCCAAGGCAGAACTCAACTTTTTGGTGCCAAACCTATTTCCTAAAACATAGTATCTTACTGTTGATTGAGCTGCCTTAAATCTCCAGGTCAGCTATTTATTACAGCTAATCTCCATAATGTCAGCCCTATTTAACATTCTTTCTTACAGCACCTGAGACTTGGTGGTTTGGTACATGGTCTTTGCTACACTGGTTGGTAAAATCCCAGTAATTTTCTAAAAACTGACTAGTGCCTTATACTGTATTTTGAAGTGTGTCTAGCCTGTCTTTCTCAGGTATTTTCATGGTATCTACTTGCTATCTGTTTAAATGGTTCACTGTTCCAGGCTTAGTTTTGAAAGAATGTTTAAAAACCCGACAAAGACAGGCTCTGAGATGCAGCTCACATAACATGGCATGGCCTCAACAGCTCACAAAAGCATCCTGTTCCACCTGAAAGAAACAGGCAAGGTAGTGCTTACAGAAAATAATCTCTCAGTAGCTAAATGTTCCCCCCCACAATATTGAGTATTTTTCCAGCCACCTTGAAAAGGCCATTGTAATAAATTGATTGAGTTTGAAAGCTTGTCCAATTTCACTATCCTCTGTAAGTGGTTCTGTTCTATCTTAAAATGTTGTTTATTACTTCCAGCTCTACTTACTAAATGTTCCTGTCTGAATATCAGAAAAAGCCATAGTCTGTGTTCCTGAAGCAAGAGGTGGGGACACTTGCTAGCATTCCAAGGGAAATTGTTGATGTTTCTGCAAAATTTCAATTTACTGTAAAGAAAAATAAATGAAATATTTTGTTCTGGAGCAGATTAACAAAAAAAACCACCAACCCCAGACTAATTTGCTGACATGACTTGAAGCATCTACTGAAACCATTGCTTAGTCAAAACACTGGAGCATCAAAAAAATTGTTTTGGATTGACTACAAAAATGGGAAAAGGACAAAAAATCCAGGTGACCCCCAGAGTTTTTTTAGGCCCAGAATGAAACATTTCCTTTTCAGGTCTTGTAGTAAGAAATTTCAGGTCTTGTAATAAAAATCTTGTCTTCAATAAGATTTTTCATTTGTATCAATTTTGAAGTGAAAAACAGTATTTTAGAATAAGTTAAGTTTTTAAATGTGCCAAAAATATTACAGTGTTTCATAATTGAAACGTTTTGATGCAAATATGTTAATTCAGATTTTTCTTTGCCCTGTTTTATCCAATCTATCCACCAAATTATTTGTTTGTTGTTTGGTTTTTGCTTGTTTTGGGGCTGGTGTTGATTCTGTGTGTCCTGAAATTACATTTTTTGAGAAACTCCTTTGTTTATTTGCTTTCTTGTTTGCTTGTTTGTTTGAGCGATTCAGCATCTGTCAGATTTCAGTGGTTCAAGCAAAGTCTCATGAAGGATGGGGAGAAAATGCCATTCAGGTAAAAACTAGACTAGGATGTGTTCCATAGGTTTGGTAATAAAGCATTATTTTTCCAAGAGCCCTTTGAGATATTTGCATCTCTGTATGTGCCTGAACTATTTCCTCAGGATAAGGGAAACAGGGTGTTCTGTGGCAGATCATCATTTGTTTAATACTCATGAGACATTTGAGTTGTCACTTTTCTCTTTTTGTTTATTTGCTGCTAAGCTTTCCCTTTGTTTTTTCAGGTAGGTTAGGGAAGGAAAACGCTGCTCTCATCAAAAGATGAGAAGTCCCACTGCCTGGGGCCAGATGTTCATAAAATATTCCTTTGATTTTATTTTTCTCCTCCATTCTCTTCCTTCCCCAGCACAGCAGCTGAGAGTAAGTCCCTTTTCCCCCTATGTTCAGCTGCATGTCATGTTGAATTTAGCCTGAGAATTCAGTCAATTTGACTCAAAGGAAAGGGGCTCCTCAGGCAAATATTTCCCTTTCCTTATTTCAGAAGCTTTGCCTGCAAACTACTTGCACAGATTGGAGTTAGTTCATTTGTTATGTTTGCTTTTGGCAACAGAACAATATAGAAGTAAAATTGAAGTTCTCTGTTCCAAAGAAAAGGTAATTTTGCCTCTGCATGAACTGCTAAAAAGTTCCTAATGCACATGCTTTTGCTTTGCTTTTGCACTAAATAGCACTCATTAGGTGAATAGTATAAAATTCTCCTCTTAGTAGAAATCTCTTATTCTCACTAATACTAATTAGTAAATATTTAAACTTACTATAAATATTCTGCACTAGTTATTTCTACAGCAGCAGTAAATTAGAGTTCTACAGTGCAAGAAGCCCTGAACAGAGGCTGCACAAAGGTGTTAAACACGGGTCTGTAGGTGAATTAAAGTAGAAATCACATCAATATTAGTCTTGGTGATGGAATATGAAAAGCTTGTGAATATTTTCAATATCCATGATCACATTTTTATTTAACACAACCTTTCTCACATATATTCCAGTTTTTCCACCCCATCTGCCTCTTTTACTCTTAGCTGTTACCATGATAGCCCCTCAGGACAGCATAATCTCTTCAGCTGCTATGCCATGATCTGCTGCTAGTGTAAGAGTGGAAGATTAAAAAAATGGAGAATGCTGCACATATTGAAAAAATTCCCCTTTTCCTCTTCAGAAAGAAGGCTTAAAGAAATTAAGAAAAAATGTTTTATTGTCTATAAATTTTAAATAGTATAACATTAGAGTTAACTGAATCTCTACAATTAGTCTTTATGGTTCTTAATAAAGAATCTCCTCAGTTGTATTTCACTATTGCAACAAAGCTGACAGTTCTTGCCAGCTGGAAAAAATCCACTGCCAGAGAGGAGCTTATCTTACCCCGTTTATTGCTGCAGCACAAGGAATCTGCTTCACATTGATCTAGAATTTCAGACAATTCACAATGGCTCTCTTAGAAGCTAATGCACACACACTACACATTTCAAATAGGCTTCATTTATGCTGGAGAGAAGACAATCACACTGGCAGAAATACGTTGTAGCATGTTGTGACAATGCACCCCTTTCCAATCCAACAGCTGGATGCAAAAAGGTTGATTGAAGATGAAAGGGGATCCCTCCAGCAGAGGTTTCAGCATCCTTGGGCACCAGATGGACTGAAATGGAAAACAGAACTAAAATAGGCCATAAAGTTCACTGCCAGAAGATGTTTTCTTTTTACTCATGGCAGTGCCAGTGTTTACTAGAAAGAGATTTGTCATGTCATAGAAACCGAAGATAGAAATTACCTGAAACCTCCTTTCTTCTATCCCAACCATTGCAGAATTTTTCCAGGTATATTTGCTAATCTTTGTGTAGTCTAACTTTTAAAGACTTGTGAAATAAAGCATTTTATCTGCCATTTTTAGGTTATTCACCACAACGGTTTTATGAGAATTTTTCTTAAGTATTCAGACTATATTTCCTTTCTTATTCTCATTACTTTCAGCTTTATCATCTTAGACCCCCTCGGGCTGCTTTTTCCAGTGCCTGCTTTTTGCCATTTCATATTCTTCTGTGTAGCTGTTATGTTTCTCTACAGTCACCATGATTTTTTATTTTTTTTTAAGACTTCTTCTTTAATGTCACTTGCAGATGTCATTACTATTCTATTCATCTCCCCCTTCCACTAATGAAGATGTGAAACAACACAGAACCTATCATTGCTGTTACAAGGTACTTCCTGTCAGCCTGCTAGGCTGCCGTTCATCAGTACTCTTCCTTTATGGTCTTTCAGTTTGCATTCATTCCCTATGGCAGTGCTCTTACCTAAGTCCTTCCAAATTAATTTTTCAGGTAAAGTTTCCTGAGACACTGTAGGAAAGGTTTTGCTGATGCTTTACTCTAGCTTCATTGCTTCTGCTGTTTTCCCTTCCTCTACACTAGGGATTTTGTCCAGACAAAAAAACAACTGAGGAATCACAATTCATGTTGAGATATCTCTTTTCCTGCTTTGAGTGTAACTGTCTGATCTGAGCACCCTGCTCTCTCAATACTGCCTGTTTTAATGGTGGGCACTCTCCAAGGCTAGGTTGTAACAAGAAATGTTTCATGGATTGCAATCAGGTGTGTCAAGTGATTAACTTCTTACTAGGTGGAGTAAGGGCTGTGATTTCATCTTACGGAGTTTATGTATTACATCCTATGTGGTAAGTATTAAGGGCCAAATGTCACCCCACATACTGTAAGTAAAATGTTTTATATGAGTGAAAAAATTATTTTTGTCCCAGCATACTCTTGATTTCAGGCCAGGTAGAAACTCACTTAAATAGTGGGATTTTGGAAGAAGCAGATCTCTGATCACTGAGAAGATGGCAGAAATGGAGTCATACTAGACTAATCAAGATTGTGTCTACCCTTTTCCTGGTAGACAGTGACTTGGCAGGATATCCTCCTGGAGCCTGGACCTTTTCAGAGTAAGGAGTGAGAAGGGTCCCTTCTGTGTGTTTGGAGATTCCTTATTTCTTTCTTTAGGATATTGTTGAATTCTCTTTGGAATGATAATGACCTTTGGATGGAATTAACCTCCATCACACGAATCACATGTATTGGTTCATTTTGTAAGGAATAATCCCAGTGCTAATCATGTCCTAATAAAATCAAGCTTCATTACTTAAGGAGACTGCTAGAAATACAGCATCATTGTCTTGCTTCTCTTCTTCACAGTTCCACTCCTTTCACTTCAGCTACTTTAGTCTTCTTGCAAGCCTTTAAAACCTAGCATTCATCTGTATGCCATCTCTCCATTTCTTCTCTGCAACCTCAGGGGTTCAGGAAAACTTTCTTTTGGTGGCATCTTGAAACCTGAAGCTTCTTTTGGTCAACCTCCCGTGTTAGTACAGGGTAAGGACTGTAGTTTCTACTGATAGATCTCAGCTCATGTCCTTATTTTAAAAGCTGAGTCAGCACATAAGCAGGATGGACCTTGACTGGCATGAGACATCATGGCTTCTCTTGTTTCCTCTACTGTGTTTTCCTTCAGGGGTTATCTTGCTGCTTCTTGATAAGTTGCGGAAGATGAAATGGGAGCAGATGTGGAGACTCACAGCAGAGCGGGAGTTGATGAGCATGCTATCCACTTCACTGGCTGACCAGGTGAGTAGGACATTCTAGATGAGTGGTACAACCACTACTCCATGGATTGAGGAAGGTAAGAAAGGGAAAGGGAAAGGGGATGAGGTGTGGGTAAAGGCGGAGGAAAGATATTGTACCTGTGGTCACCATTTGTTGAATCATTCTGGGGAAAATGTGGAAGAAAGGAACGGAGATTTACTCATGAGGTCTCTCTTACTACACTGACATTTTTACCTCCTCTTGCACAGATGATTCATAAGATAGACAAATGGGGTTTTCAAGCTTTAATTTTCTGTCTCTCTTTCTTTAACATACAACTCTTCAGACACCAGAAGTCCAAATATACTGTGTTTTTTCCTGCTGGTTTTTGTCTAAGCAGACTTTAGTTTTAGGAGTCTCCAGATAATTCTTCACAATTTCTGGCAGATGAGTCTCAGCAGTCCTTTGATGTACGCCTTGCCACAACACCCCTATGAAGACAAAAGCTCTGCTGGCTCCCTGCCACAGATGGGAAACTGAGGCCAAGAGAAGAGATAGTGTGACTATACACAGAAATTCATATTTACTCTTTGTGCTTCCTGCCAACTCTCAGTTTTAAATCCAGAAACCGTGTTAATGTAGTACTGGACCTGAACCAATAAGTCTTGCTCAACAGCTTGAGTGTATTAACTCAATACAGCATCATATTTAGATATTTCTACTGCCTCTGAGCTACATCTGGCTTATGACCAGTCACCACTAAGGAAGCATGCTGCTAAGTGTGCACATGGAGATCTGCACTTTTATACAGTATTCTTGCAGATCGATCCAAATCTACTGAAGTTCATTAAAATGATTCTTGTAATTTCACTGTGTTTTCAATCAGATCCTGAGTTGCTGTCTAATACCTGCATGGGGCAGAATTTTGTGGAGTGGACCAAGGTTGCTTATGTCTTCTTACTCTAATAATACCTTAGCCTTAAGCTTGTAATTTACTTCTCCCAACTGGATGACCACATAAAGGCAGAACACTACATGCTTTTTCCATGAAATACTTACAATACTTGCTACAAAAATAAAGAGCTAGCTAAAATCCTGCATGCATAGTAATTGACCTTGAAGCAGTGCAGCTGCCCAGTCACTTTCATCCCCTTTATTAAGAAGTGGTGCAGTACTAAGAGCTGGCAGTTTGTCATTTACTGCATATACTGTCTCTGGTGACTAAAAGAGGAACGACATCTCTTGCAATACGAGAAACATTTTTTGAAAACTTTGCTGGAGTTCATTCGCTCCGGGTGTCACGAGAGCCTGCTTCTCTAGTTCAGATCTGTGTGTCACCCCTTAGATTGAAAGCACCTTCCATGGCAACAGAATTATGAGGCAAGGTTTGCAGAGTTCAGCTCGCATAATCATTTTAATTTCTCCCTGTGGAGGACAGTCAGCTCAGGGAGGGTGAGGTCACCTCAGTGTAGAAACAATGTACCCAACTGTTCCTCTGGTTTTGTTTGCTAGGATATCTTCAATGCAGTCATCAAACAAAACCCCTTCCTTGTGTACCAGCTTCCCTGTTTCTGGAATGTGCAGCTGTCTGATCACACCCGTTCCGAGCAGTGCTACAGAGATGTGTCTGACCTGAAGGTATGTTTCACGGGATGTTGGATGGGTGGTATCTTTTGGGACAGAGAATGCAGGACTCCACTGTGACATATAAAGTCCCTTAAGTAGGGGAGAAGCTAACATGTACAGTTTATGAGGACACTCAAGCAGGGGAAGCAAATACAACTTTGGCACTGTGCATTTTGACAGCTAGAGAAATAAAAGGTGGATGCTGCTTTGGGGTTTGGCAAGGTGTCAGAGAACTGCTTCTCCTTCTTACATTCTGTATCTGTTGCCTGTGCCACTGCACCTTACAGCTGAGTTCCTGTTGCTGTCCCAGTTCTTAGGTCTTCCTAGCCAAAGAATACAAAACCTTTTCTTTTTCCTTTTTTTTCTTTTTTTCCTTTTTTTTTTTTTTTGTTTGTACTGGACAAGTCTGAAACTGTTTAGTCAACATAATTTAATAGAGTGAAATTCACAAAGAGGGTTGGGTGGACCCTAGCTGGAAATACATTAGTGAAAATTTTAAGACCTTGCACACTTCATATTTAGCCTTTGCACATACTTAACCCAGTCACACTGTCACTCTTTTTTCCAGGATTTGCCCTAGAAAAATAGGCTGAGTACAAACCTATTATTTTAATAAAATGAAGCTATAGTATCAGTTTAATAACACATTTTTCACTATTGTCAAGTAGAATATAAAAGCAGGATGGATTTGAATAGATACGGGTAAATTAACATCAATTGTGCTGGTCATTTTGAAAGGCCAGACTCAAATGTAGCATGCAGAGAGTTCAGAACTGAAGCTGATTGAGCTTCTACCAGGTATAGAATAAGACTGGCTGGCTAAACAGCAGTAGCTAGATTCAAGCAAAGCAGACTAGTGACATCAGAACACAGTAAATATTAGGTAGTTTTTGGTGATGCATTTTAAAATTCATTTAAGGTTCATATACTTAATTTATGTTTTGAGAATGCTTTAGTAAATGAGGTTTCAAAACAAAACAAACAAACAAAAACCAAGCAAAAAAAACCACAAGCCATGGAACCACAGAAGAGGTTGCAAGGGACCTCTGGAGACCATCCACACCCCACTCAAAGCAGGACCAATTTAGATCAGGTTGCTCAGTGCCTTGTGCTGTGTCAAGTCTCCAAAGACTGAGATTCCACAACCTCCCTGGCCCCCTGTTCCAGAGTTTGACCACCAATCCTTTGGGGCAGTATGTTTCCTAAATCTAACAAAATTTTCCTGTGTAACGATTTGTAGAGTTACAGCAGGAGTGTTCAATATTAACACCAAATACTGGATGAATATAGAAAATGAATCACCCTTGACATACTGATTAAAAAAGCTGCACTTCCCAAAAGACAGAAGATCTACTACATGGGTTAACTGGCCTGTCAAAGCTGGCCAGTATTGCTTGAATTTCTTACATTAAGTATTCACAACTGACTCTTCAGGCATGGTCCATAGAAGACAGTTTTTAAAGTCAGATCAGTATACTGGTCAGCACACTGATCACTAAATGTTTGATGATAGAGGATTGTAGGGCAGGATCGATGCAAGGACTCAAAAGCATCATGGTTTTATGCCTTTTAACAAAGTGCTGGTAGAGTTTTTAGTTCTGTGCTCATGTTGTGAATATCGTGTGATGACAATTGCAAGGCCTGAAACAAAGGGGGAGATGTAGTAGCAGGGAAAGACACATACATTTACATGAGAAAAAATATATTTAAGCTAATAACAGGATCTAGAGCTTGGGTCAGTTGCCAAAACACAGTTTGAATCACCAATAGATACTCTCAGATATCCGTATGGTACTGGCAGATACAACACAGACCTACAGGAGATAAAACCCTTTTGGCAAGGCAGCTGATGGGCAGGTAGAGTAATCCGAAGGTGCTTTCAGTGTTGCAATACATCTGTATTTAGGCAACTGAACTGTGATCCCCATGACTGATTTTGGAGACTGGTTAAGCTCACCTCAGAGTAACCATCTGACAATGAGTCAGGCAAATCATTCTTTAGGCTCCAATGACTGTATTGACTAATCTGCTCCAGGTATGGGACATCTAGCTCATTTATAACACCTACAAGTAAGCATTTAATAGACGTATCTTAAAAATAAATATAATCCTTTCTTCATTGCCTATTAACACATTTATTTTTACAAGCATAACTTAGGCTTGATCGTTTATTACCATATATTGTATCACACTATCACTTCCATTACAGGATAGGCAATGAAGTCTAAGACACATGATATCCTCCACTGGCTTTCTGGTGTGAGGTATTTAACTCAATGAGGGGTGCAGGCACATAAGCAATTTCTTCAGCTGAACTGGATTTATTCACACCGCTAAAATTATCCCCTAAATACAGAATCAGGGCTGAAATTCTTTGCTTTGAAAGAGAGGCCAGAGCCTTATCTAGTGCACATAAGTACCCTGGTTTCAATAAAGCTCTTCCCATATGCAGCAGTTAAAGAACTGGCCCTCAGGCAGCCCTGTTTAAAATTCTTCATACAATTTTAAAATAGCAGAAACCAATTAAAGTTGTGAATTTGCATTATAAAAATTAGCAAAATTCTAGTTCTGAAAAGAAACTGTCTCATTTTTTACATGGTCCTCTCAAAAAAGCAACAAATGTTAGCCCAACTTAGAAAATACACTTTTAAAATCATCAAAGTTAGTTAGTTCCATGGCATTTAATATAAATGGTATGACACAACGTATTTGGCACATCCTGTTTTTCATGGAATAAGAAGTGAGGTGAAAGAAACCTCCAGGGTGATAGGGAGAAAAAGACAGATTGTGAAGTTTGTGCTGAAGGATTAAAAAGGGTAGCATAGGAAAAAAGGAAATGCAGGGAGTGATTTAAATTCCAAGGTAAAGCTGGCCCAGTCAAGTATTCCTCAGTCAAATCAGACTGCATTCCTCATGTCAGACTGACAAGGCACTGATTTAATTCCATCTGGCCTCAAAGTCCATGAGCCTTGAGGATTTGTCATCTCTTCCACACAACATTGTGTCAGATAAACTCAGCCCCCCAGTGCTGGGTGCTGTTCAGGTGTCAGTGGGTGTGTGTGTAAATACATACTCACTTCTTTGTTCACGTTCATGCAAACATAGGATGACCAACGTACTTTTTGCAGGCCTGTGGAGCACTTTAATATTGCATATTGCCTGAAGAGGATTCTAATTACTTTTTTCTTTTTACAGTCCTCATTAAGTTGTATCTCAATCCATTTTATTTATTTTAAATTTTTTTTTTACTGTCTTATGCTGGAGAAGGTCAGATGCTTGACTACTGCTGAACTCTACTTCCTTCCAGCATATACAAACTTGGAAGGATCTCCATATGGGAATCTTTTAGAAAAGGCATAAGAAGAACAGAAATATTTACAACCTAGTTCTGCATTGTTAGTGACCACCAATTTTATATCCATCTAAAGCAACACCAAAATAAGACTACTTTATTATTGTTATTTATCCAAATATGTACTTACTTCCTGTGTCATGCTATATATAGTGCTAGAGGCCACACTGTGCACAACTAGATTGAATTCTGTGGCCTTTGTTCTGCTGTTGGTGGCACATGGAACCAAAACTTACGTAAACAATTACACTTACAGAAATCTTCCTTTTCCCACCCCAAGGGTACCTGTATTAAGGATGTTTTGCATCAGTGAAAAATGTCTTGAAATATTAGTAGAACACAAGAGTGGGCTAAGAGGAAGTAGATGCCCTTTAATTCTTTTTGCCAACCACAGTCTTTAAAGGTCAGAGGTGTATTTTTGCATGACATTTGTTGCACCTTGGAGAAACACTCAGGAATTCTTACTGAAGGCTGGCGAATAGATGTGGAAGTGCTAATAGTAGGCATCCACTTTCTATCTTGCTTATCTCAGCTCCTCACATGGTCCCTGGTAGACTGCAGTGTCAGTGGACAAGCATGTGTGCTGCAGGACCATGTCTTGATGAGCTTTGAAGCCTGTGGGGGGATCTGTCTGGAACTGAAGTTCATTTATGCATTACTTTTGCTGGGTTGGGCCATGTCCCTTCCGACCTTAGTGATTCTATGATTCTATGTGTTTGCTTTCCTCTTTGGTTAATAGTTTGTTCCTGTCTGAAGGGAAAACTTAATTACTGTGATTTGGCACAAACCAAATGGCAAGAAAAATCATGAAAGAAGGTAATGAATTCTGAGGCCCCTGACAATGCATCAGGACCTCATTGAATGAGTCAGTCATGAAGAGAAGTCTGGTTGCCAAGGATACAGATGCTATTTACACACAGAGAATCTGGTAATTTGCAATCACAAAAATCAGATGCTGGACTCTTCAATGGGAATATATCAAATTCTTAGAATTTACCCCACACCCCAAAATAGGAGAATTTTTTAAATCCTGTTGATGGCTTTTTCATCTGGTTTTGAACACCCCCATTAATAAATTAGCAGGTATATACATAATTAACCTCATGAATTCCCCATTCTGAAACTGTGTTATGTGATCCACTGTGTCCTCCCTGGGAATGTCCTCCACACCAGAACAACTTTATGAGATTGCTTACAAAAGCTTAAATAGCTTCTTGCCCATAACCCAAATACATCATTTCACATCTGCCTCAAACATGACCTAGTGCACCTCTTTCTCTTCCAGTCCCTGAGCCACCCCATGCTGTCCAAGCACCTCAGCACTCATCTTGCAGCAGCTCTGCCATTCTGCTGCCTTTCACCTTTTAATGCCAACCAAGGAAAGCTACCCTAGGAGGTGTAAGGACTCAAAAGGGTTAAACATAGAGTCCTCCCTTAAATGAAGATTGCAGTCAGTAAAGTGCTTCCACTATGCCAAAAAGGGAGCGCTGCGGTATTGTAGAGGTGTCTTTAGGCGTGTTTTTCTCAGTCAGAATGTCTCTCATTAAACAGGAGTTGAAGGGAGAGATGAAAATCCTTTTGAGGATAAACTGAGAATTTTTATGAAAAATACAAGACAGGGACAGTCTGCCATTTAGTGCCATAAAGGATAGACAGTAAGCTTGGGGCTAAAGTCATTCCTGGAACCATGGACACCAGATGAGACAGGGCAGAGATTTGAGTTTCTCATCAAAAAGCAGTGCCTAGACCTCTGAGTTGCTGGCTACTCCAATGTGAGTCTCTTCCACTTACATAGTTCAGAAATAGCACTCTGAAATGTCCCTGATGACATTTTTGTGAAGCATTTGATCCTTTCTGAGGAAATTGGTTCTTTTATTGAACCATTCATTTCTGATAAAACACAATTTAAGAATAAAGTTTCCAGACATCTCTAAATGAGGCGTAAGTTGCACATGGCGCTTGTTTGCAGTGTGATTGGGGCATATTTAAACTTCTTGGTAACCTGAAGAAAAAGCCTATTGAGATGACATTCATATATATGCCACATATATAGGTGGCTTTACTGTGCAGATTTGCTGAACGTTTAACTCCTTTTGATGTCAGTGGGAACTGTCTGGTTGCCTAAACAAGGATTCTAGTTTTTAAACAGGAAAAGTCCCGATCCACAAAATACCCCTTTTACCTATTTACCTAAATTGTGAAGTGCTCAGGGGCTTAATTTAGAATATCTGTTCAGTGCTTTGCAAAATTAAGCCTCTTCAGGCTTAAATTTAAGTTTAATTTATTCACACTTTTTACTCCTCCTGCCTGGAAAGTAGGTATATAGCTATACAGGATATGCTGTATTCTCTGACTTTCTAAGAGCTGAAGCAGCATGAGAAATTATAAAGATGTGTCTTTGCATAATAAATGGGAGAAATCGTAGCTGTCCAAAAATTTCTTTTGGAGAGAGAAGATGCATTGGGGGAAAATATATAAAGGCACCTGTAGAAATACTGTTGTGTTGAAACTTACTGCTTAGTGGTTTGAACATCAGATTCAAAATATTTAATCTACCCAGAGAGGACAATGCAGCTGGAAACCTAAGGAGGTTTGCCAAGATTTCTGGTTTTGGTGTATTTCCATGCAGATTACTGACCTTAGAGCCCTCTCCTACACTCCATCAGCATCTAACATCCTCTGTTTCCTTCCATCTCTGATCCCGTTGCCAGTCTATGAGGCTCCCAACTGTGTCATCCTTTGAGTGCTTTGGGTCAGATCCTGGGGAATGAATGGGAACTATTGGCACAGTTAGCCTGTTTCACTAGGTCACAAATGTATGGAAGTCTTCCAGGAGGCTGGCTGAGCATAATCAGTGAGTGGTAACGGTTGCTGATTAACTAGGATGGTATTAACAGAAATGTAGATAGTGTCAAGTTGCTTAATGACAACTAACCAAGTGTTAAATAGATGTGGAATTTTATGTTCTGATCTTTCAGTACCTAAATTGCTAAATGAAGATTAAGGAGTGTATTTTTCTTAGTTCTCAGGAGGCTGTGATCAAGAGCAGGAAGGATCCGTGGGACAGACTGAAGGATAGCACTGTTACTGAGGTGTCCACCTAGATAATGACACTAGAATTTTATATATTCTAGCTTCAATTTCCTTTGTATGCCAACAGAGCTTTGGAATAGCTTAGAAACTAGGAAGAAAAATAGAAAAAGAAATAAACAGTATTATGGTGCTATCCAGTCTTGGAAAGGGGATGTTGTAGTAATGGGATTTTTTAGTTTCAGATTTACTCTCTCTTTTTAATGTTGAGATAACACTTGCTCAGTCTGCAAATAAGGTGGATTCTAAGTTTGACTATTTGTTTTCTTCTGATTTCCCTGTAGTCTCTTTCCAACTGATTCTTTTTTTAATTCCACCAATTCACTGTTGCCCACAATTGTGCTTCTAACCAAGTGACTGTAGCTTTACCTGTGCATCCTGTTGTCTTCAGCGTGTACCTCACCGATGCCCATGACACACTATGCAAGGATGTCTTGGCCTGAACAGCTTCTGCTGTGGCTGATGGTGCAATAGACAAATGCAGTCAGAACTGAAGGGGAAGCTGTGGATTGACAGCAAAAAGGATTATGGTCTTTCGTTGTTGTGTTGTATGTCAGTGGTTAAGAGCCTTCGTTGCTTTTTGAAACCTGTTGTTCTTTTTTATGCTTTCATATATCACATAATACTGTTCTAATCATGTTACATTTGAAAAGCAACCTGCTTTTTTGCTAGACCTGTTTTGTAGTTTTCCTACCTCAGGTTATCCAGATGGTTGCATATTTCCTTGATGTTCTGTAGCTGCATTGGACTGTGCTGTCTTTCTTGATTAACAAATCAGCTTTTCTGGGCAGTCATCAGCTCCATTCAGCTTTCTTCAGTTCACTCCAGGCTCCCCTGACATCTGTACACATGCAGGATCCTGACATGTTTCAAATCTGATCAGATCTGAACCACCAAGCTAGGCCCTTGACACTTCCCAGCTTTTACACACACAACAGATTTTGAAGCACGGGGGCAAAGAGCCTCCTTGCTGACAACTGCAGTGGTCTGGCTTTGACATCATCCCCCACTCAACTGGGTGGAGGCACCACCACCAGTACTTGGCTGTGATGTGACATAGTGGATGTTGACTGGAAATTCCTGCAGCACCGTGGAGCCTGTCCCATAAGAGTTATGGAGTTTATCACCATTAGCCATTTCTGTGCTCATGGTCCCCAGGGTGAGTGGTCAGAGTGCTCAGCGGGGGGATAGGGTGCTTGTGAAGACATCCAAAAGGAAACTCGCATGAAGTGTCGGAGCAGTAGGGAGAACACACAGATTTTTCTTAGCAAGTATTTTTTGTCCTATTCGCCAGCTTCTCAGCTTTCTTTGATCCACTCTTAAAAAAGTGCAAGTTACCAGCAGTTTCCATTCTATGCCTGTCTGTAAAAATGTGTACTAGTACCCTGTAAAGCTGTACAGCAGCACTTTAGATTCCTTCAGCCCTATACTTCTGTTACATGTGCCTGTTTCCCTGAGGCAGGATTGAATCGTTGAGATTTTTTTGCATGCATTTAATGTCATTTGCTGCAGTTAAATAGAATGGATGAAATACGTCAAGTTCTTTTCAAAGAAAGGAGATTTTGAAGATCCATTTTTCCGTGGAGGAAATCTGTCATCTTAAGTTTATGTCCTAACATACCTAAAATTCCTTTTGTTTCTGTGGTGTTCTGTATTTTTCAGCACACGTTACAGTAATACGTTATTGCACAGTTAAGCTACACTTCCAAGCATCTGAAATGGAAAACCAGCAAAGAATGTAGCATTACTTGGGAAAAATGTCTACTCCAAGTATTTTTGTCCAGATAATTTCCCAGATTTATGCAGTGTTCAGCTACATCATGATTTAAAGTGTTCCTGTGACTGGAAAAAGTGATTTGCCCGCTTCTGGGATGAGCTTTTTTCCCCTACAGTTGCTTTTCTGTAACTGCATGTATGGTTTTCTGACATCCTAGTCACCTCAGCAGTGAAATCCCAGGATGGGATAAAGCTTTGCCTATCAGGAGATATTTTCATTGTTATTGGGAATATAGAAGAGACTGCCATAGCTTTTGTACTCAGTGGAGAGACTATGTTGTTTGCTGAAGTTAGGAAGAATTCAGGCTACGCCCTGCTCTTTCCTCCTCTAGTCCACTCATTCGACAACAGACAGTGTGATTTCAGAGGGCTCCCTGTTCCTGTGGAGCTGTGTTGCTGATGCCAAGGGAACTGCATTCATCTGCTCTGGGCTCCTTCTGCTCTACATGCTGCACTTCGGCTCTGAGTGTTCCCTCCCACAAACACAAGGTTCAGAGCAAAGCTTACCCCGTGACCAGCTCAGCAGCTGGTGTTGCAGCTCTGTAGCTGTGTGCGAGTGACACAGTGCCTTCACACAATTAACTTAATGGATTCAGAGAACCTCCAGAACTCCTAGCTTGGAAATATTCCGAAGGGAGAATTTTTTCTTTTTTTAATCCCTTTAGAAGTCACAGGAATAAAACTGAATACAAAGCATTTAGTAGTTTTTTTTTCTCATGCTTAAAATATAGGCTCTCTAAAAGGAAATAATTCCTGCAAGCCACTTTTGGCTCCCTCTTAGTTTTTCCTTGGGGCCCCATTCTTGTTCACAGTGGCAGCAGTGCAGAGTTGCCTTGATGTAAATGAGAATCAGGCCCTTTATGTCAGCGTTAGAGTTAAATCTAGGCCATTGTGGGAGTCATCTCCCATTAGCAGAGGCTAAATACCTGCTAGAAGTTGGAATTCAAAGGGTGAAGCATTGTACTGCATCTCTGTGTTGTGTAATGCAACCGAGGTCAGTCTTGTTTAAATGAAGGAACGACGAAAAGGAAGTCAGGTTAAATTCAATCCTTTTTGAAGGCTGTAAATGGGTATAGGAATTAATTTCAAGCTTTTTCTTCTCGATATCTAACCAGAGAAGAGTCTTCCTGGCCTGAACCAGTGAATCAATTCCATTAGCTGAAACAGTCATGTGGAAACCTGAGATTAATGTTTAATACTTAGATCCCTGTGTCCCTCGTCCTGCCACCTTCTTCAACAGAGAGTCCATAACCTGTCGGGTCCGTGATTAGAGTTGTGGCAGCCTTTATGAGGTGCTACCTCACAAAGTAGAGCAGCACCCTAACTTAGGTTATGCTATGGAGGAGTTTCAAAGCACGTCACCCGTAGAGTGTGCAGTTACTTGTGAAAGATGTGAAGCCTTCCTGATAAAAAGACAGAAGGAAGTCTGTGTAGTTTGGGGGTTGGGTTTTTGTTTTTAAGCGGGCAGCAAACTGAACACACATAAAAAAAGCAGATAAAGCAAAACTGTATTCTAACAGCAGGACGTGTTTTCTCTTTTTTTCCCTCTGAGGTGATTCACTGGAACTCCCCAAAGAAGCTGCGAGTAAAAAACAAGCACGTGGAGTTTTTCCGCAACCTCTACCTGACGTTCCTGGAATACGATGGGAATTTGCTGAGACGGGAACTCTTTGGCTGCCCCAGTGAGGCAGATGTTAACAGTGAAAATGTAAGTGATTGACAATTTAAAGGGTGATTCATACAATGTACAGGCTACGTGAAGACTTGGAGAGTTGGTGGTGCAGGTAGTGCAGAGCAGAGGGACTCAGGAGAATTGAAGTCACTGTTCAGATTCCAGGAGGGACGTAGTGCAAGTCATTTAATCTCTGTGCCTCAGTTCCTCACCTGGAAAACCATTGTAATTAATCTTTCCCCTGTTTCTGTTTTGGGTTTTTTTTAGTACCTTGCTTCTTAAAAATCCCCAACAAAGGGGACATTACAAACTGAAAATGAGGATTTGTCTCTTGATTCCATTAGGCAATCTTGCAAATCTCACCCTTAGACCTAAAACTGTCCATGGGAAGAGCTTGTTTCTTGCTGTGTGTTTGTTCAGCATACAGTGATGTCAATTTTGGCTAGCAGATACTAATGCACAAGTAATAGAGAAAAAATGAAAATATCAGGACTGCTGGATTTAGGTCTATGAAGTTTTGCCTTACTGCAAACTATAGAATGAATTAATCCTTCAAGGTACACGTAAGCTGTGAGACTGCAAGTTTTTTCTGCACTGCCCCTAGCCAAGCACAGCAGTATGTATAAAATCTGTAATCAGAACCTTTCATGTGAAGCAAATCCTTTGAAAATGGTTGAAATCAAGGGTGTTTACATACAGATGTTCTTCTGTGTGTGTTTGCCTGAAAACTGTTAACCTAAATGTTTATACACAGATGTATATGAACACCTTTTGTATAATGTGATCTCTGGAGATTTCTAGACCAAATATCAATTTTGGCTACATAATCTGAAAGGAAATAAAAATGAACCTGTAACATTTTATGTTAACTTCAAGAAGAAAAAATAAATTTCTGAAATATCCAGCTTTCTCTGTATAAAAATCAATAAAGCAAAGCCAATAAAGTGCACATTAGCAGTTAAGAGATAATTGGCAATCAATAGCATCCTTGAGGCTTGCAGTGTTTCCATTTGGTCTGTGGATAAAATGACCACAGGAGATGCCATTCCCAATTTTTTAACTGTAGCACTCAGAAACTGGATAGATAACTTGTAGCCCAAAGCATGGCATCCCAGATACTTACTTGACCATCCCACTAACTTCTGAAAGTAGTGGGGAACAGTGAGAAACTGGAGATAAACATTAACTGGGATAGACTGAAGTAGGGTTGAGAGAGAGAGAGAAAAAGCGAGTGCACAGCGAGAGCACATGGAGAAAGAAAATCATCTGCAAGAGTGAGAGGCTTTTAGACAATCAAGTGAACTGAATGTGATAAAAGACCACTAAGACACTGAAAATCAGAGACATCAAAATGTGATAGACAGAGTAGAGGGCAAGACAGGAAGAGAAAAAGGGAACGAGACATTAAAAAAAAAAAAGACAACAGAACAAAACACATCTGCATTATTTTAAGAGTGCGGGTTAAAATTATACTGAATTCACAATATGTTGTGTGGGTTCAAAGAGCATGAATGCAGTCACAGAATTGCTGCTATATTTTCCAGAGCTCTGTAAATCCTTAATAAACAGATTTATTCCACACAAGAAGTTGCTGGGGAGCAGTGCACAGGGAATGCAAATTCTTGCTGCTGAAAATGGCAGTCCTGAAAGTTTAAAATGGCTCATTTTACTGAACTTGTATCTAATTGACAGACACTGGAAATGACTAACTGTTCAATCCTGTTTCTTATTCAAGGCAAGTAGAATGCAATATGGTATATGGTATGGCATGTGTCTGAAAAAGAAATGTAACTCATTCTTCCATTTATAAATTGGAAAAAAAAAAAAAAAGGGAGAGATACTGGAAAAGAATGAGCTAGACATACAGAAATACATAAATCCTAACTTGCCAAGACACCAAAAAGTTAGCAGCCTTCTATTGAAACAATCAGGTATAGAAAAAAATCTAACTTCAGATAGCTTAAGAGTAGTCACTTAGAAGAAGACATTGGTTTTTACTAGTTACCCCTGATGTAAGTGCCACTCTAAACTTGACCATGTCCTTTTTGCTGTAGAACAGAAAAAGCAAGTTTCCGCTTTGAACTAATGAGACCCTAAGAATAAGATTATCATGAAAACCACTCTTTCACTCATTCTATCTGCTGCAGCACATACAGCATCACAAGTGTCCTATTAAAATAAAATTCATTCCCGTGATGTATTGCAGGATAATCTTCAGATGCAGAGCATCATGTAAGGTGAGCAGGGAACCACTGTTTGTCATTCCTCCCAGTACAAGAAGTAGGGGCATGAAATGGAAATGGCAAGCAGCAGGTTGAAAACAAAGATAGACATTTCACCCACGATGTAATGAAGCTTTGAGCAAGAGGTAATGTAGCTAGAAATATACGTATGCTCAGAAGTTAGTCACAAAATCAGTCAGAAAGTCCTTGAATCACAAGTTGAGAATTAGGGGAGCATTCTGAGAAAGCTGTGCACTTGCCCTGGTTTTAACACTCCTCTCAAAACAGGCAGCTCACAGCTGGAGACAGGATGCTGGGCTAGACAGACCTTCAATCTGACAAGGGGCAGCCATACACTTCCATTAGGATTCCTAAGCATATATGTTCCACAAAAGGGCATAATTTCTGCAAATTCATGTACAAAGTAGGAATTGCTATTTGATTTATCTTAATACCTATTATTTTTCCTTTCTTCTCTGAATTGAAACTAGCAGCCC
Source organism: Hemiprocne comata (assembly GCA_020745705.1). Classification (NCBI taxonomy): domain Eukaryota; kingdom Metazoa; phylum Chordata; class Aves; order Apodiformes; family Apodidae; genus Hemiprocne; species Hemiprocne comata. Next base: position 58,372,900 of record CM036586.1, read on the forward strand.
CAAAACACAATTGGACTTCATTATGCTAGGCATTGTATATGGGTAAAAGGTGCTCCTCCAGCTGCCTGTGCTTGTCTGCACTGTGGACCAGTGGACAAAAATGTCAGAATAGCTCTGCTGGTTTTATAATCAGAATTACTTAAGCCCTAAATGCACTGTTGTGGAAGAAGCAGTGGCTTGGTGTGAGTCTTGTCACTGGCTGTATCCGAATCTGCCCTGAAGGTCTTGTTCCAATATGCAAGCCATTGCTTCTCTACAGTTTAATATTTGTAGTTATGTTTTATTTAGAATGCAACCTGTAATTAAGGAATCCCATTTGTAATGCAAATATCTGTAAAATGTGAAAAGGAAGTGTGGCAGTAGTGGGTGCTGTTGGGCTGGTTCTGTTACTGTAAGGGCCCCTTTATGCTTCTCATCAGTACTGAGATGGCCTTAAAATGAGTGTAAATTACGTATCTTCCCTTTTTAAGGACTCTTTACAGTGCCAGAGAGATGTAAAGGGGCATTCATTTAAAAGGTAATCAGACTTTACATTAATCTCTCTCACTTCTCCTCTGTGGATCTGTGCGCATGCATGTATGTTTAAATATATATGTCTATATGCGTGTGGAAGGATTAGTACTTTCCTTTTTTTAAAGTTTGCTGCAGAAGTATAATACCACAGTCTGAATTTTAATAGGTCTAAAGGCAGTCTGTATCTCATCTGCATAGTTCTGGTCTAGTCAGTTGTTGATCTTCAGCTGCACCAAACAGCACTGTTACTAGGTTCCAAAATGTTACAAATGGGAACACAGGACAGATAGGGCTCTGAAACCGAAGTATTGGAGTCACAAACCTGACTACAGAGAAGGGTAATTTTTGTTTGCGTTTGTTTGTTTGTTTGTTTTTTAAATGCTGATATGTATGTCTGTTTCATCCTTCCCTTGAAACATTCAAGCTGGAAAACCCTGTGTGTTGCAGGGCCTGGCTGTGGACAGGAGCTGCCACATGCTCCTTGCCATAAAGCAGTCCTCTTAAGTCCCCTCTATTCAAGATGTACTAAAATGATTACACAGAGCAGACTCTTCTCTGCAAATTGTTTTTACAATGACTCCTTTGCCTTTTGTGCAGATTCTGGATAGGAAATTCAGAATATGAACCAAATGTCTTGTAAACACAACCCTTGACTCAAGTGGCCTTTGGAGCACATCCTCAGTCACTCCATCCTACTTATTCCGTACTTATCTCCCCCTTCTCACTCCTTCTTTCTTATTTTTTGATGCAATGCAGAAGTTTTCACAGAAACTCATGAAGCTCACAATAATCTCGAATCTGAATATTTCCTATTGCCTTTTAATGCTCATGTCCAGCATGTCACTCTAAAGTGCCTACTGTAAAGGCTAAGATATTTCAATGGGATCTTCTGTGTACCAGCCTATCTCTACAGTTACACTATAACATAGATATTGTAAGCATATGATTTTAGCACACAGGCACACACTTAACCTTTTAGCATGCTCATAAAACTTCTTTCCCTCAGACAGCCTATGTCCTGATCCAAAGCCCAGAGCGAGATCAGTGGGAAGTTTATCACTGATTTCATTCAGTTTAAGAAAAGGACAGTAGGTTCCCATTAGAGAAGACTTAGAGAAAACACAGGAAAAAATTCTCTGCCAGATTTTTTATATTCTGATTTTCAAATAAACAATATAAAGAAACAGTGTAAAAAAAAAAAATCTAGTTCTCCCTGCAAACACTTGCTTAGGTGTATACTGACTTACTGAATGTGGTTTTCTTATTTATTTTTTGTGCAAAACCAGTGATTCTTAATACTAGCAAACAGCTGTGCATGCCAGATTGTGAAATACACCAAAAGAGCAGGAGATTCTAGCAATGTACCACATGGTATAAACTCCACTAACAAATTTAGCAATTTTTGAATGTCTTAAAATAGCTTGCAGAGGGAGCTTCTGAGTCACTATCAGAGTGCTGAACTTGCAGTCAGACTGAAGCTTTGAGGACACTTGCTCCTGCAGAATTTCAGAATACTGCATCGTTCGTAGCACTAGGATTTAAAGTTACTATTTTGTGTCTTTCTCTGGTAATAACAGATGGTATATGGCATCTTTCAGGTGAAATCTTGACTTCCCCAGATGTGTTGTTTCTATTATTATAACTGTTGTTGGTATTAAATGCTGAGCTGGTAGCCCATCCCATTAGAGGCCTGCAAGTTGCCATTATACCACTGTCATGGTTTGACTCAGGATAGGCAAATAAACCAGAGATAACAATGCTCTCAATCCCCTCCCCCTCCCACCCAGGTAGGGAAAGGAGAGAGAGAATTAGGAGAGAGACTTAGCTGGATTGAAAACTAAATTAGGCAGCTTTAATTATGTGTACAATTGTATACAAGTATGTTCAGGAATGTGCAAAAGCCTCTTGCCTCCCCCCACCCCCAGCAACTCTCCCGGCACTCTCCTGAGCTGTGAGCAGTCCCGAAAAGTCTCAGCCTGCTGTCTGAGATAACAGCAGAGCAGACAGGGCTGTGGGGAGAGTTATGAGGGTCAGGGCTCAGCCTGGGGGTCGACGGTGATGGATGGATGGAGTCCTCCCCGGACGCCGGCCATGGACGGAAGAGAAGGGAAGAAGAAAAGAAGTTGTCTTCTGTGATCTCTGACCGTCCTTGGACCTTACATAGATATATGGAATGGAATACCTTTGGTCAGTTCTGCTGTCTGTCTAGTCCAGCTCCCCTACAGGGGGGTCACAGATACAATTCTCCTGCTCTCAGTAGCACCTCTAGCAGCAGAGCTAAGAAGCAACCTTGGAATCTCAGCAGAAACATAAACATTCCAGTGTTATCAGTCCACTAGCTGGAACACTTGCTGCTAGTTAAAAGAAAGCTTACTGAAGAAAAAAAAAATCAGTAAAAGGAAAATTAGCTTCATCCTGGCTCAACCCAGGACAACCACTTTCAACTGCTTTTAATATTGCTAGATGGGGGTCAGGTGGACTAGAATGTTGGGGTTTTTTTCTCATGCTGGTATGCCTCTTTTTTCTTTTTCCCTCATTTTTAAAAGTGAAACATGGGGAAAACTTGGGGTGTTTGCCCACAACACAAGCTCTGATTACTTCTTCATGGAAATACTCCGTACCTCAGAGAAGGAGCTAACTTTTGGGCCAGGAACATGTCTTTGCCAACCTCGTGAGACTTTAGACAAATTATAATGCTGAAAAATCATGGTTTACACATCATCAGTAGTGTTTTCTTCGACTTTAAGGAGGCTTATATCACTGGAGACTCTTTCTTTGGAGTGTGTGTAGATACATCTAACCAGATTATCATATCCCAGTGACACAGCAGAATTGAGCATGCTGCTGACAGGAGACCTGGACAAAGACTGGCATTTTCAGTGACTGTTTCTTCTGAATGTTCCATGCCAAGTTCTGACTAGGCAGTAGAGCTGAGAGCAGGAAACTGTTGGGTTTCTGTTCTCAGGGATGTCCATTGCCCATACTGATGTCCAGACAGTATGGAGGAGAAGAAAATCCAGATTCACATATAAAAGGGATGAAAGTTAGATCAAAGGCAGAAAGGAGAGTGTTAATTGAGACATAGGTTCTAGAGAGAGAGTGAAGCAGAAAGAGGAAAGGACTGTTGGGTGCCTGTAGGTATAGGGATTTGGCAGACTACTTGAATAGTGGGACCATAGGACTAGAAACAGGGCTGGAACTGACTTAGACCATGGAACTTGCCACAGAAGATGTAACAGGGCTAGGAACAATCTGGGGGGAAAAAAAAAGAAAGGAGATCAACCTGTCAAGGCACTGTGCTGCAAGGGAAGACTGGGAACAGACTTCTAAGAAGGTTTGGCAGGGACCTGGGGAAAGGAGATGCAGAGGACTACCAAGATCTGACATCTGCAGCTGAGATTAAGGGAAGTTGTACTTCATATATACAGAACTAAGATGTTATGCCTGCCTAAAAATTGGGTTCTTAATTGTGTTAATTACTTGTGGTCAAGATAAGCCATTTCTTCCATTTAGCAGGAGTATTAGCTACTTTTTACATGTTGCAGAAAAATTCCTCTTGCTACATAGGCTTGCATAGACACTATCCTTTTTGTCCTTAGCACAGCTTTGTTTCATAGAAGGCTCAATTTGACCCATAGCAAATGTACAAAGTTGTGTGGTGTGGGAGGAATAAAGGTTTAATTGACCTGGGATTAGTTTGGCTTTTATTACTAATTGGAGAAACCAGAAGTACTTTATGTAGGTCATCCCAAACAAGGCTCAGTGAATACTTTTTCTTCCCTACATCATCATCTGCTTTGTTTATGCCATGCTAAAGGCATGTTAATTCACACGCTTTGAAAGTGCTAAATGTTGCAATCCAAAATGCCTACTGGTGGGAACTGGGGCAGCTACACAGGAGGAAATGAAACTGCTGCAGTTTATAACCAGCTTATAGCTTCATCCTGGGCTGATGTTAGTTTTATCTTAGTGGCTAAGATGAGTTGATTTTGTGCTTTGAATCTTAACTGCACACACTGGGAGATGGAAAGATGAACTGAAAGTTAAAATTTTCATCCAAGCTGCTCAGTACCTGTTGTGTTAGCATGATACTGAGTGAGTGACTTAAGCTTAGTGTCATCTCACCTCATCTTAAACACTTGATGAGAGATGCCTATATTAAGGTTTTTATCCCCTTCCCCAAGATCTAAATAGCCTCTAGACACAAAACATTGTTGGTGTTTTTTTTAAACGTCACTTATCCCTAATAAATGGATTTTGAGTTGATCTCATCTGAGATGAAATCCTGTAGGTTTTGATGGCACAGCACTTGAAAAAAAAACCTGAAGCCAATCACACATTTGCCTACACCAGAAACAGACTCAGGAAGGGAGATTTCTGGGCAGACTAACCAGTTCACTGGTGAAAAGTACATGTTGTGTACCATATATCATATGGGTCTGCCATCTATCACATGGAGGGAAAGCAGAGCCTCATCTGATACAAATGTACTAGTCACACAAGTAAACCTGGTAAATCAGGACAATTTATGGTAGAGTGGAACACCTGCTGGCCTGCCTGTGCCTCTCTGGCCAGCTTAGCTTCAAAGACTGCTTTTCCTGAGATGAAGTCTGATCACCTGCCACAGCTCATTGCCCAGAGAAGTGACTGAGCGTATATTTTTTTCTGTATTTTTCTCTTTGTTTTGGCATTGTGCGTGTCATGGCTGCCATTTTTATTTCTGAAACAAGTCAATGCTAATGAAAGCACTTCTTGTTTCCCACTACAGTATTTCCTAAGAGAACATCTACCATGCACAGTCTGAAAAAGATACAGTTTTCAACTGTGAGAGCATTTTCCTAGGGGTGACATTTCCCACATGTTCAGTGGCAAGTAGCTTTAGCATTGAAAATCTTGTAGAAACAGTGAGTCATATGCTAAACAGGTTTTCGCTTATGAGAATACATGCTGTCACTCTAAGGTCCAGAATTGCAGATTGTTATAAGTATAATGGAGTGGTCCATAATGGGGATGCCATCTTTTTATCAAATCCAGCTGATATTAAGGTCCTTATTTTGACAGTGCACTGTGTTTAAGTAAGCATCTGTTTGCATAGATCTGTCAGCATTTCCATTATAATCCATCTTTTCAAAAAGACGTAATGGTGGGAGCAAACCTTAAACGAATCTGTAAGTCTGTAAATAATGGATCCACACATAATGCGTGGCTGTAGATAGATTATATCATTGGAGAAACTTAATGTGATCATGTAACTGAAAAATAGTATGAGGTAACTCAGAAAGAGATAAATATAAGGATATATACATGTCTGTCTTAGTCAGTTCCCTATCTTTTGAATGGTGTGCATCTTTAAAATTCTTCATTTTTAATACATGTGTAAAAATTGGCATATCACTGTGTGTGATATGCATTTATCTGTATGTATCTCTTCATAGTAAAGAAGAAGTAGCCTTTATATGTGTATGTGATACTGGGGCAGGAGTATCTGAATGTGTATATGAATGGAGGAAACGAAGTGAGAGAGGGAAAAGGGCTCTTAAACTGCATCAAACTGTGCAGCACCCAGCTGTTGGTCCTGATAATTTGTCCACATCATGCCATTAGCTTCAGTGAGATAGCTTGTGAGCTTACAGGGTCTGCTGGACCAAATGCAGAGTGCCTAGTGTGTCTAGCATCGCTTCCAGTAGTTTTCATATGGATAGCCAAGGGTCTCAGCCAGCCTGTGAGGGCAGAGGCTGGGGTAAAGTCAGAGCACACCATGCCCACGGTCCTTCTGGGGACTGCTCTCTTCAGGGTGTATGGACACAGCCATCTCATCTCTTCTCTTGGGTCCCAGTTCTACATCCAGTACTGATCCTGAGTCATGGGAAGTGCCAGGGAGTATCTCGCACATCTGCAGGCTCAGAAAAAGTCTGTCAAGATAGAGAAAAAAACCTGACGCTAAGAAATGCAGCAGAAAGAGCAAGATTTCCCTTTCCTGGTAGCAGAAGGGATTCTCTGCTGTTTGCTGCTTCTTCTCCATCACCAACTTTGTGACTTGGTGAGTTTCACCATCAAAATACTGGGGCCTCTAATAAATTGTGTCTCCTCCTCTTCCCCCACCTAAGGCTTTGTAGTGCAAAGCCATCATTTAGCCCCAAATGTTACTCTGTAACTCATAATCAAGTATTTATATCCTCTTGGCTTGCAACCCGAATGTAATCTGATAATCATTCAGTGACTGCCTGGTTAATAACTCCTGTGCAATTGTAAACTTCTAGCCTGGTAATTTGTACATACAGCAGGATAGTAAGATATCCCTAAAATGTGCTTTTCTATTGTTTTAACCATTTAAATTTCAATAATCTACTTGATAATTCTGTTAGGGCAATCCAACCTATCTTTTCAAGGAAGAAACAGAAAGATACAATATTCTTTTTAGTCATTGTTCTAAATATTTGATTTAACTCAAATACTGTTTGAATGTGATTTGGAAAATAAAGTACAGGCTCAGCTGAATGATGAATTGTACAGCAGAATGAATGAAACTCCAGGAAGACATAAAAGAAGTCATGATTTCTATTCCACTGAAAGAGATCTTGATTTCAATAGAAGTTTTGCCTGAGTAAAGATTTGTCAAGATTCCAACTCTTATCTTTCTAAAAGCAATCTCTCTTGAGGGATGTTTTAAGATCTGTGCAGAACAATATTACAGAAGAATGAGAGCGGAATCCAAAACTCATTGAAATCAAAGGAGGTATTTCCATTATTCAAAAGAAGATTATAGAGTGATGTACAAGAAAATATCAGGAATTATTCCATCAGCCTTCACAGGAGAACATTCAGCTGTAAGCATTATTGTTGATGACAACCATTATGCTTATAGTTCCAAGAACAACAGCTCTTCTTCTTAACACAGTATTAGCAGAAGAAACATGTACCTTTTCCATTTTTTTTTCTTGAAGATGGTGAAGCTATTACTTTAAATCATTCAGAACAGAACAAAAGGAAGAGATTTTAAAATCTAAATGAATGGCTATAATTTAATAATCTGTTTGTTGCATTAAATAGTTTTGAAATGCACCCTGATTTTTATAAAAACTTGTAAATTTCCTATACAATTATATTTTTCTTATTTACTGATAAATAAGCAATCATAGTCTTATAGGATGCTTTTAAGAGATAAAATATAAAAAATGATACCTTTATTAATAACCTGCATTTTTGAGCAACACAAACAGAACTCTATTTGACATATTAAGACCATATATAATTTTCATCTTCATTACGTTTTGTAGTACATTTTACATCAGGTATGACTGATTTTTCCTTTTAAATGAATGCATTTTAAATATCTAGCTAGACGTTTGGCTTTAAAATAACACAGTTCAGGGATAGAATTGGTCAGCTGCACAGACATTTGGTCATTTTTTCTCTTCCTTCTTTCAGAAGAACTAAACTTTGATTCTCTTAAAGCTACATGTCTAAGTGACTCAGGATTGGACTCCTTTGAGATGCCTGTTTTGACTTTGAAGTGACTTGGTTTCCACGGGAGTCTGAAAAACAGCTTTTCTCTGCCAATCTGCCATCCTCTGGATTTCTCAAACTAGGTGCCCAGAAGCGTAAGTCCCTTTAAAAGTGTAGGCTTAACTTCTGGCACCTCTGCAATTGAAAGACTATTTTCATTGCAAAATTGAAGTGGTGCAGACACATAAATCTCAAGAGACAGAATAACGGTCAGTTAAAGCTGTTACTTTTCCAGCTGTCTGTCCATGCTGCTAGCAGCAGTTACTGTTCTCCAACAGAGGCAGCGGAAGGGAATTCTCAGTCCAGCATACAAGTTTAATCTGCTGCTGAGTCTTGTCTGCTGGAGCTGTATGTCTACAAGTACTTTGAAACACTAATAAGGAATGACATTATGCATCACGTTGGAGCATTAACTGAAACTTGGTGATTATTAAACTTGTGATAGTTTCATTTCTAGCCTCGATGGTGAAAGTATATAATACAGATAATATATACAATATATGGACTGTAATACAATGATCTGTCTGCCTTATCAATTTACTTACAAGTGCCTTCTTCTAATCTCTTGTCCAGTGACTTGCAGGAGCGAGGCTTGGGAAAACTCTGCTACACTCTATGTTCCACTTCCACTCCCTTCAAGTTCCCAACCTCCTCATTCTCTCTGATTCGCTAAAATAATTGCAAAGAACTTACCTTTATGTCCCCTCTTTCCTTACAGCTCCAGAAACAGCTGTCTGAGCTGGATGAGGATGACTTATGCTATGAATTCCGTCGAGAACGTTTCACCGTCCATCGCACTCATTTGTATTTTCTACATTACGAATACGAGCCTGCTGCAGACAACACTGATGTAACACTGGTGGCTCAGCTTTCCATGGACAGGTAGGGAAAACCTCTTGTTCATAAGCACATGTAGATATCACACGTGCGTCCAGATCAGCTGTGTGGTGTATACATGAGCATGGAGAGGCCGAAAGCTGCAACTGTAGGGTTTGTTACTTGTCAGGAATATCAGGCATTATTAGCTTATGGGGTTTTGCAGCAACTTAGAAAAACAGGAGATGTTTGTAATAGACTTAGGCAAGCAGTTGTAGCTGACCAAGTTTTTATGCACAGTATTTCCTCATTAAACAATGTTAGTTTTGCTTTCATTGGCATTCTTCTTACAGAAAATTTCAATTAGTGATTTTTCTTATACTGAAAATCAAAACTAAACATTTTAGTTTCAAATTGGGAAGTTAAAAATAACACTTTTTTTTTTAATGTGCTAGTTTGGGGGATTGGACTAGATGATCTTTCAAGGTCCCTTCCAACCCCTAGGATTCTATGATTCTAGGATTCTATGAAATGAAAATCTCCTTTTGAAAGGAGTCATTGCATTTTTAAATAAATGTTGATTTTCAGAATAACGTTTCTAGTTTAATACTTTTCAACTTTCAGTTCTGACGTAAAGAGAATTTAACTGTTATTTCATTTAGGAAAAAATCCATTTAGTGACAAGTTGCACTTACACCTTTCTGATTCCCATGATTGCAATGAGTTGTCGTTTTTCAGAAGCTCTTAAAGTGCAGGCTGGATCAGCCAGCTTTGTGAAATTTTACATTGTCAGTCTACTTTTCCCTCCTGCTTCTCCATTTGAATCTAGTCCAAACTTTGTAGTTACTGCTGTCGGAGTAGGTTACAAAACAGGTCAGAACTCCTTGAATATTAGCCAGGAACTGATATTTTATTTAGCAGAGCACATACAGAATACAACATGACCCATGGATACCACCACTGCTACAGCAGTGGAAAGTCAGCAGTATTCCAGTTAGAGGAATTTAGATCAACAAAACATTTATAGCATGTTTTAAAAATAAACACGAATGAATGAAGGCTGTTCTGTTTCACCAGTGCCTTAAGACTGCATTCTACACATTGTCTTATGATTTGCTATGCACATCAGTGTCTGTTCTATTGGGTTTTAATTAAGGAAACATTTCTTAAGTGTTCACAAATCTTTGAGTAAAAAAAGAAAGAAATAAATTAAGCCAGACCCTGAGCAAGTGCCACAGTAAATTAGTAAAGCTGGTCTGTGCACATGGTATATTTTCCCCCCAGAACTGAATTCAAAAGAATGAGCTGGGGCTCAGTGCTGATTCACTGGCACTGATGCAAACTCTGAGCATCTGTTTTCCTTTCTGGATCCTCACTGGGGCACATGTTTTTATTGATAGACAGAACCACACATTTTTATTCAGGAAGAACAGCCCTCCTGATACTGTGCAGGAAAGATCTTCCTCCCTTCATTGGTGTGTTCCTATAAATTATTGATTTGAGTTGGAAATACTTTCTTTCAGCTAAAATCAATAAATAATATCGTACCAAAGAACTGTTTAACTGCTTTGTTTTCTTTCACATCTTTCAGTTACGGCCTTTTTTTGTTTTGTATCTTCTTTAAACTGCTTTTATTAAACTCCTGCAGCATAGCTATAGACATTTAAGAACAGTGTCTCAGATGTAAGATGGCAGGTACATAAACATTGTGCTATACTCTACTTTCCTGCATCATTCTTTCAAATGATCATCCAAGGTGAGGAAAGGCAAAAAAGCAGCTCCCAGTGTCTCAAATTATACTCCTGTTGGAGTTAAGACTGAGGCAGGCTTATGTTTGCCTGTGCCATAGGCTTAGGGAATGGAAGAGAGGGGGTGCAGTTAGGAGCTAACATTGATGTCTTTAGATAGAAGCTCTGAGATGCATGTCATCCAGTGTTGTTCATTATTGGTTGTCTCCTTTTATGCTGATGTGACATTTTCTTAGATAATGGCTTGGTTGCATCACTGTGGTTTTCACACATGATTAGGCCACCTTTTTAAAGGCATGGTATGTACCTGGGGTTCAGAAATCAGAGTGGGAGTTCAAAAATGTGAGATGAGGATGTGGACAAGGAAAGATAGGATAAGCATTACACTGCTTGAAGTCTGGGTGAGAATGAGTTCTAAATTGGTTGAGTAGTCTTAAGAAGAAAAGTGAAAATAAATAGTCTTACGAAACTATTGAATTCCAGCAGAATTCTCTTGACTGAAAAAGACCTTTAGAAAAATCTACCAAGTAAATTATGACCTCATTTTTATGCAGTACAGGAGTGTATTTGTTTTCTCTTGAGTCCTTAAGAGAACACATTCATCAAGAGTGCTAACAAAACCAAAATAACTTGGTCATATTGTGATTAGAAACTCATCATTCTAAGTTTTATGGTCAAAGGAGACTAATGAACAACCTACCGAGAGCAGATCATGGAGCATCACCCAGCAGTCTCTGGATCAAACTTGCCTGTCAATGACAGCAAAACACAGCAAAATGGATATTCTGAAGGGCCCCAAGCTGTCCAGCTGGAAATTTATACCAGCAAACCCCAGTTTCCACTTAACTATCATGAAACACTTTGCAGGCATTTTCAGGTGTGCCATTTAAATAAGTTATGTATGCCATTTGTCCACTCCTTGGAGTCCTTGAAGGCATTTTGCTGCATTTCTTGCTAGATAAGTATTCATTTTTTAAAAGGCTGCCCTAAATCTGAGCACTGATAAATTGGAGTCTCCTGATCAAAAAGGTTTCCACTATGTTGAAAAAAGGCAAAAAAACAACAAAAAAAGTGTTTTTCTCTGTTTATTATTTGTACAATCAAAAGCCTTCACATACTTTTTAGATCTTTTTTATCCATTTGTGTTTCTAATTTGGCTGTATGTTTCAGGCTGATAATAACCTTTGTTTTAATAATAGATAAAAAGAAAATAATGTACCAGGTGTAGACTAGTAAAAGTAATATCTCATATCTAAGAAAAAATTATTCTATTGTCTTGGATGTCATCATGATCATTCAGAAATGCAGGGAAAAGCTATTAATGTTAAATCAGAATGTGTGTTTGCTGTTATATCATTCCTTTCAGCTGCAAAGTTTAGGGAGGTAGTAGGAGGGAGAAATTATTTTCCTTGATTATGGTGATGCAGAAAACTTTTATTATGTTCTGTATAAATATTAATAGGAAAAATCTAGTAATGTAGATTTAGAAGGGAGAGAAGATTATTGTGTTGCATAGTCTACTCTTCCTAATTTTTAATAGAATATCTGGCTAGGCTGCATAGTTTCATTTCCCTTTGTATTAACTCAAGAGGCTTTGTAATCAGTCTTTGGTATATTTTTGTCTGGCATATCTTAATCTCTAGGCAATTCTCTATAAATTATCCAAAGTACTTAAATGATTTTGACCACACTGGATTTTATTTATATTTTTGTATGAGAACTTTTGTTGTCATTTTCATCAATAGTATTGTAACTGCAGAAAGTTTTAAAAAATATACATCAATACACCCTGTTTTACAAATGATTTAATGGAATTTGAGACACTGCTAAAACATTCACCATGAGGGTAGTAAGGAGCTAGAATAGGTTGCACAGAGAGGTTGTGGATGCCCCAGCTCTGGAGGTGTTCAAGGCCAGGCTGGATGAGGCTTTGTGCTGCCTGATCTAGTGTGAGGTGCTCATGGCAGGGAGGTTGGATCCTGATGATCTTTAAGGTTCCTTCCAATCTTAACCATTCTGTGATTGTATGATTTACAAATCAAAACTCTAAATGATGTTTTTTCTGAAATGTTCTTTTGATATTCCACAGCAATGCCATGTCTCTTCCTCCTTCTCCCCTTACTTCCTGCACATAGTAAATCCCATTTCTCTATGTCATCCTTTTGCCCTTTCCCTGGCAGTGAATTTTCTTCTAGTCCGTGCAAGTGTTCACTTAAGACAGTATTCCCTTGGCCTATCACTTTTAACAGCTTTTAAGATCTGACTAACTGCCTTGCAAAAATTTGGGGAAGGTTTTTTCTGAACAGGAGGTAAAATGATCTGTGGATCTGTACACCTTTCTGCTCCACAAGCTAGTTGAAGGCCACTGTAGTATCTTAGTGTGTGAGAAGAGCTTGACCTGCAGTGTGAATTGGGCACTAGACACTGGTTAAGATTACGAGACTCCTATCCTGTAAGTAGACCCACATGAACAGATCCCTGCAATGGTTCAAAGTTCCCATCAGATGAAGTCCCATTGTCCATGTGGGTTCTCCTACAGCATCAATGCTTTAGGCAGAAAAGATGGTATTGATTTCATGTACTGTTAGTTATCTGAGTTGTGGATGTCTGTATCTGGGATAGGGCCATCTTAGGCTCCCTCGCATTCAGTGGAGGGAAGTAGGCATATCTAGTGTGCAGTCCATCTGTCCAGAAGGAGACCTCAACTTAGATTAGATGAATTGTGCTGTAGAAATATTTGTTGCTTTCCAGAGCATATGGAGTGACCCCAATCTGTCTGACTTAGATATCTACATTTGATCAGATGAACCAAGGCAAAGAGTCTAAGACAGGGAGACAGCCTTTTCTTATTCTCACCCTTCCTCTTTCAGGCTCCAGATGCTTGAAGCCATCTGCAAACACTGGGAAGGTCCAATCAGCCTGGCACTCTATCTTTCTGATGCAGAAGCCCAGCAATTCCTACGCTACGCCCAGGGCTCAGAAGTACTTATGAGCCGCCACAATGTCGGCTACCATATTGTGTACAAGGAGGGCCAGTTCTACCCTGTGAATCTGCTAAGGAATGTGGCCATGAAGCATATCAGCACACCATACATGTTTCTGTCTGACATTGACTTCTTGCCCATGTATGGACTCTACGAGTACCTCAGGTAAATGGACAGTGGATGGATTCCCACTGTCACCTGCATTTTTAGCCACTCCACACCCCACCCTTCTCATATCTTTCCAAAACAATGCAGTTTGAGAAGATCTGAAAGAGGCAGCTTACAGGTTTTAAAGGTCTGACGATGCCCAGCAAGGCAAAAGAATTTTTAGGGTAGAGGAAGGGGCTGCAACTGGAAGTAAAGCAACACAGTTATGAAAGATAACTCTCAGGTCTAAATGTTAGCCCTCATAGCCATCAGAATAATTGCCTCAAAGCAGCAGAAGAATCAGTTTGAAAATTAAACTGGACTAAGTATTATGAAATGTGCATGAGCATCCTATATTAGCAGAGATGTGAACCAGGCAATTTCCCAAAACATCTCTGGTTGTTAATGACAGTGACAGAAAAAACATGCAAAGCATTTACCGAACTTGTTGTCCCTGTCACACACTCTTAATCCAGTTCCCTGTCTTGAAAAGAGGGCAATAGTCTAACCAGCTCAAAAATACAACTGCAATGCCAGCACCTGTCAAGGCAAAATAATTAGCATAAGGAAACTGAGAAGAGTAACCTTAGTGTGTATTGTATCATAATGAATGGGAGCAGGTTGGGCTGAGCAAACTACAGACCTCTGATCCATTAACTGAGCTTTTTTAAATAAAGACCTTTTCCCCTCTGCAGGGGCTAGTCATCCGAGGCCAAAGCATAGAGCAAGGAGGACACCCTGTGGTCAGGCAGGAGGGTTTCAGTTCCTTAGTCCTGACCAGTTTTGCTTTTCATCTCTGTTTGGATTTAGTAAAAGGTGATCTAAGTGTTCCAGTGAAGGTCTGCCTGTAGGTGATCCCTTTCAACCTGTAGGCCCAGGGTTTTGGAGTGTAAAGGGAAGTACACCTTCCAGTATTATAAACTTATGGAGGAAGTCCTTTGTTTAACAACTTAGTAAATGTCTTCTCACTTCTTCCTCATCACCTTTTTCAAATTCTGAGTCCATGTTCACTATGGCTTTTTAAGACACTGGATTTCAATAATACTATTGAAGTTCTATCGCGTTGTGTCACCTCGTTTCCCACTTATTTTAGGGATATTTCTCTTTGACTTGTGCTACAAGGACTCCAAAATAGTTGTGTCCCTTGCACACATTAGCTGTCTCAAGATACATGCAGGGACAGTTTTTATTGGCTTTTCTGTTCTTTGACATCAGTGTTGCATACTGTTGTGTTTGTTCAGATCCATGCTGGGCACAGTAAGGGTAGCAGCTGTTGATACTGGCATGTAATACTAAAAAAGCAACTAGTTCCTTCATGCTGCTTCACAGTGCACCGATGGGAGCCAGCACTGAAATGAACAAGAGAGAAGACAGAATGATGTTTATACTTGAGATATTGCAACCACAGAAATAATTGTCATATAGTGATAATGTATTACAGGACTAAATGCACAGCAATGCCACCCATTGGTGCTGTTTCAGAAAAAAAAATATTTGCATGAAAGCTTTTGTATCTGAGACCTTGAGTTACTCTACCAGCTTTTTGTGAGGCCCTGGCCACCTCAACTCTGTGAGTTTCTGTCGCCTGGGAATATCAAAATTTTTAATCTGCTACTACCTGCTCTTTAAAGACGGATTGGGGTTTTTCTGCGTGTGGACTAGAGGCTTTTGTTGCTTTTTCAATAATGATTTTTCTGAGCAAAATAGCAGGGAGGTGCAGGGAGATTATTTTAAATACAGATACACTGTGTCTTTCTGCATTGACTGTTCCCCACCACTTCTGCAAGTAGCTGATTAGTGCCGTCGATCTGAATGGCAGCGATTGTTTGCTGGAGAGATATACAAACGTTCTCATCTTCATTTCCTCTGATAGAAGAACCATAAGCAAATAGAAATAGTGTGGTGTTTCAGGCATCCTTTTGTGCAGGATGAGCCAGAGAAGTCCCTCTCGCTGCGAGTTTGCTGGTTTGCGTACATTGTATGTTGTGTCTCCACAGACAATATATTTTCAGAAAGAAAGGAATTTTGAAAAACATTTTCAACGTCTTTTGAAGGTGGTGTATGTGAAAGGTTATGACCACTTTTGAAGGAGAAGGTGATGGAGCTGATGGTTAGTGGTCCCTCTTGGTATCTGTTACTAGCACTTAGATTTGTGCTAATTGAGCTTTTTCACAGTTGCTAAGACCATTTCAATGTTTTTAGTCTCCAGAAAAACCCCTTTTTGTCCTACCTAACTCTTCTGTGACATACAAAAATAAATAAATGTATCGTTTAAAGATTTCCTGTTTACAAGACTCAGACACTTTCATGGTCTGTGCTGAGCTGAAGACTTTTGTCACCTTCCTTCATTAGTTACTGAGGACATCTTGTCATTGCCCCAGAGGTAAAGGCTCTTTCTGGTTGCTACAAGTAAGGTGTGTGAGTCATCCTAAAGGTTCTTCTAACATAAAATAACTAGACAGTCTGCTGATATACAGTTCTCATAGCTAGCATTAAAGTTCTTTCCTGACACATTTATATAAAATATGCCCTTCACTTCCAGTGACACATTTAGCATGAATTGGGACCTGGCATCCAACCTCTCTCCACAGGTTTTATACCTGTCACCTGCAACATGAGTTGTGAAGTATTTCTGGTTGTTCTTCAGTTTCTCAGCAAGAGACACACTTCCTGTTTTGCCTACTGTTTTTTATTCATTGGTTGCCTTGTAGGCTATGCATTCATTGCTTTTGCAGAGAGGAGGAACTTTCTAGTGAATTTCACAGTGGACTGACAACTCTCCAGTTCTTACCACAAACTGACTGCAAGATTTGTTGATTTCAAACTAACCACTTACCAAGTCCTGATCGTGGAAGCTGATTTGAATTAATGGACTTTTTTTTTTTTTTCCTTCTTTTTTTTTTCTGAATTCAGTGCTTTAGGATTAGGTTGCTAACTTTTCTGTGAGCTTCTTCAGAAAGCTGTCATGAGGTCAAGAATTCTGTGTTAATTTTTGCAAAGGACTATGGAGATGAAAAGATTGATACCAACAGGCTGGAATTCATTCAACCTGTGAGGAGACTCCTGTGATTTAAGATTGATTTTTAATTTTTGAAAATACAGTTGATTAGTAGATTTAGAAATTTAACCCAACCATTGCTGTGTCAGAATGACATACACCAGATCTGAACACAAAGATGCCTGGGAAACGGTTTCCTGGACAACACTAGCAAAGAGAAAGCTCTTCATAAAATCACAAATCCTTATTTTGGGGTTTGGGGAAAAGGACAGATAAAGGAAAACGGATATTGCACTGACATTACTGAATCCAAAAACCAGCTCTCATAAGGACAGCATGAGAATTAAACTGTTAACTCGGTGCTAGTTTACAAAATAACCAGATGCATCCCTTACATTACATTCCACATATCTTGCAACATCAGCAGTGAAAATTTTCCTGTTCCAAGTATCACAGAACCAGTTAACCAGCAAATGGCACCTCCACTCAAAGCAGGAGAAAAAAGTCAACCCAACAAAAAAGAAAAAGCAGATTTGCTTCCAGGAGGGACAGGTTAGCTTTTCAGCTGGTTCTCCAAGGAACAGACCACCAGCCAAGTTACAAGAAGGAAACAAAAGGTGTTTGTTTGGGTTTTTTTTTCTACCAAATCCTTCCTACCTTTATCACTATTCATGTGGCCTCTGTTGTCCTTTGTCACTCAGGCCCAATGCCTGGATGTCAGCACTGATTCCTTCTCCCCTTTATATTGTCCTTTATGTCATCTATTCCACATTTAAGGCAGGCTATTCTACATGGTGGTCAGTCCTGCTGGATTTCTTGACTGAGAAATCAAGTCCCAGTTCAGTTTTGGTGAACCCTTCCACTTTGGACTTAGCAATATGCACCTCAAATGTTCACATATCTCTTAAAAATGTTTCTGCAGAGATTATCCCACTACATTATTTCACTCTTAAAGTGCCTCCACTAGTTTCTGTGTTAGACTGCATCCACTACAAGCATCTTGTTTTCAGACCTCTGCTTCTCTCCTCTTTTCATATGGAGCTTTGACAGTGCAAGTGATTTCATCCTCTTCTATCAGTTTGCTCACTTTGCCTTTTGGTTCATAAAGAAGAAAATAATTATTTCCAACAGTTTGGCCATTGACACCTATATTAAATTTGCAGATGACAAGAGTAGGGATTATGCAGAAAGGATTATTGATACCCACATCATTTTTGTGCTTGTATCCATACCTTACAAAATGAGTCACTTGGTTCAACACAACTTGCTCTGTGTGACAGTCTTTGCTGTTACCCTTTCTTGATACCTACACCTGATTCAGCTTTGTTCGACTTCAGACTGTGAACTTTGGTGGGCAGGATTGTCTCCTACTCTTTGACACTGCCAAGCACAGCAAGGCCTTGATTTTTGCCTGGCACTTTTGAGCTCTGCATCAAAGCGATGGCAACAGCTATAAATGGAAGCTGTTGTTCCCTTGCAGAGCCCAAAAGGTGAGCATCACTGCGAACATTACCTACTCCTTCCTAGAACTGAATCCCCAAAGCTGTACTGCTCAAGGCTGACAGGTTGCACAGAGTCCAGAAAGCCTGAGATGTTGTCAGAGAACCTTTGTTAGTGTGCTCTGCTTGCAAAGAAGATGTGAAGAGGAAGGAACATTTAAGAGGATCCTAAGGAAAGGACAGTGGAACTGCTCAGCAATCTGGAAGGTGATGGAGGTGGATTGTAAAGGAGTAATCTATTTACATGCAAATATCTTGGCCATTAGTGATGACAAGGGAGAAGCTAGTGAGGAAAGTACAAAAAAGTTATAATAAGATGCTGTTGAAATCCTTCAGTTGTGAAAAGTTCACTGGAATGTGGCAGGGGTTCTTTAAAAAATGCAAACTTTGCAGTAAGGCACTGAGAACAAATTTCTTTTTATAGAACAGGCCTATAGGGTGATGTGAATTCTCTAAAATTCAGCTTTTACTAAATAGCCCTGCTATCCTTCTTTTTCTCTCGTCACAATATAAATGAATTTTAGGTATTCTGGGCCTAGAAAAATTGGTTTATTTGGTCCTTCTGTTATTATGACAGTGATCCAAATTCTTTCATCTTATAAGGCTGTAGAGAGTTTGCTGCTTGTCAACATTGTCTTTGATTGCTTGTTGCAGGAACATAAAAGTCAGGACAGTGAATCCTGTTAAGGGGAACTGACTTTGACAGGGAGAGAGAGGCATATTTCTCATATGAAATACGAGGATAATGAAAGGAAAATCGAAACGGAGTTATTTCTAATGACAAGCATAGTAAGATTCGGTTTGGGGATGGAAAAGTAACTTCTTTGAGTTTTAGTTTGTTAGGAAAAAATAGACTGAATACCTCTGGCAGTCAGTGCTTAAGGTTGCTAGGCTGTTGCTTTACTGCAGCAGTTGTCCTAAGGCCCATCTGGAGAAGGGCCCTACTGTGCAAAATTCAGTATGTGCACATAAACACCCTCACACACCTCAACAGTCTGCACTAAACAACTTGCAGCTAAAGAAGGCAAAAAGCAAGGAATCTCAGAGTCCAGTGCCCAGCTCTTCTCTGCACACCCAGCCTCTTTGCCCTATGTATAGAGCCAAGCAATAATGAGCTCTGATCTCTGGACACTACCATGGACATGGATTAACAATAGTAAAAAAAAAAACTGCTAATTTACAGCTTTGCTGATTTACACCATGTCCTGTTGCAGTCGACCTGCGCCTTGCCTTGAACAAAAACTGACCATCATGGCAACAGTGTTCTTGGGGGCAAGTATCTGGTTCATAGTGATGTTGAGGTAACATTCCCCTTGCAGGGAGCACAGAGCTCTAAAGCAGAGGTAAAAAGCAAGTGAGATGGCACAGCATAGCACACCGAATAGCTAGGTTGAAATGCAGCCAAACTTCCCTGCTTCTCACCTTGTAAAGTCCCACTGAGTCCATTTTTTTAGAATAAACATTGACTGGGCAGCTCTTTCCCACGTAAGTTGTAACATTCAACTATGTTTCTCTTAAAGGGGTGGTCAGTTGGCATGGTCAGAGTCCTAGTTCAGCTCTGTGCACCCCTGGACACACAGGGCAGCATTGATTAGTCAAGCATACATGCTGTTTTTGAACTCTGTTGTTCCCCCTCTTAAAGCAGCAGATCAAAAGTCAAGGAAAATATGAAGCACCCCTGGGAAAAAAATATGGGCCATAGTTATATTTACAGTATCAAACTGCCCACTCTCTGCTCTTTATTTTGAGAACCCAAGAGACTTGCTCAGTTTAAAACCTTCCTGCTTGTATGTCTTGTTTCCTTTTGCCAGGAAGTCTGTCATCCAGCTAGACCTGGCTAACACCAAGAAAGCTCTGATCGTACCTGCTTTTGAGACCCTGCGCTACCGACTCTCCTTCCCCAAGTCAAAAGCAGAGCTGCTATCTATGTTGGACATGGGAACCCTCTTCACATTCAGGTAATGGAAAGTACTTTTGTTCACCCTGTGGTCATTACGTCAAAGATTTTCTTTATGTTCTTGTGAATATTTGATTTTTCTCTCTCACTGTCAGCTAACTATCTCCATTAAGAAACCTATTGAATTTTTTTCCCCCTTTTTCATAGATAGGCAGTGAACAGAATCACATGCGGATATATTCAACCTGTAAGCTCAGCATTTTATCTAGTATTATAGTCCTCTACTGAAGGACTTCAGTTGTTAAATTGAATTTGCTTTATTTTCATCATTTTTTATTGCACTACAAAATCAAGCGTGACCATTACACTCATGTGCATGTAATTTGCTTTTCGGCTGCCAAATACTATCTGAATAGCTATGTCCTTTATGTGACCAAAAATAATTTCTCTCTGCTTGTTGGTTCACTTCCTTACTGACTTACCAGAAAAACAAATGCAGGCTTGTTGTGTGCTCTTTTAAAGTGTGAAACAGCTGCTTAAATAGCTATAATTTTTCAATGCAGAGGTAAGAGTGTACTCTGACTAGAAGTTGAGAAGTGAAGAACACCTAAATTTGGAGCTTCTCTCTGAAGCTGACTCCTTTTGTGGCTGTGAACAAGTCCCATCTATTATCTGCCAGACTCTTCAGTTTTAAAATGCAACTACCAGGGCTTAACTGTCTCTTGGGTGTGTGTGGTAAGGTCTGATTAGCAGACATTTGTAAAGCATCTCAGTGATGGGAAGAGTACAATATGGCCTTATGATATTGCACAGGGAGGGGGCTTAGGAGACCTGCGTTCTCTTCTTGGCTCCACTGCTGTCCTGCTGGGAGATAGTATGTGAATCAGTTCGCTTTCTTACATCTCTGTTCTTCATCTCTGAAATGTAGGTAACAGTGTTCACCTCTCCTTTTTACAGTATTTTGAGATCTAGAGATAAAAACTATGAAAAAGCAAGGTATTCCCCATGGCCAGTGGAGCTCTATATCACCTCTCCCATCCTTCCCTTACTGTAGAGCTTTCTTCACACTTCTCCCATTCCCCGTGTCACACAGCTCTCGTTGCAGCAGCCAGCCCGTGTGAGGCTGGAAAACAGAATTCTGACACTACCTCTACCAGTGACTGCCTTGAAACAGAAACTTGAGGCAACTGAGAGAGGCATGCCTCTCTCTGGAAGATTATTTCAAGATATTGATAGAGCAAGTGCCTTTCGCTCTCACATCATTCTTTAACAGTCGAAGGCATACAAATTAACAAGAGACTTGTAGATAGAAAGTAATTGTTTATTTATCCCACAGTTGAAATAAAAAGATCCTTCCAGTGCAAATGTTTCAAATGTTTCATTCCACCAACAGTCAAATTTTCAGCTTGCACAGCAGTGGCCTTCCACTACGGATTTCATCTTCAAGCTATACAGCATATTGGCACGTTACATACACAGCCGGATTTGCAGATTCTTGCTCGAGTCTCACTCAGGCAAAAATCTCTTTAACATCAGTTGGAATTTTTGCCAGAGCAAGGTTAAGTAAGAATTGAAGGACATGCAGTCTGTAGCTGGTGTACATATTAATGTAGGACACATTTTACAAATGCTTCCCCAGTTTGCTTTGGCTCGTTTCATTGCTCAAATCTATCAACAGCCACAAAGCAGCTGTGATCTGGGCTGAGAATTTCCACCTCCACCTTCAAGGTGCTTTAATAACTCTGCAGTTCGAGGCTGAGCGGGTGGGAGTGAGCTGGGGAGGACTGCTGTGACAGTGATTGCTGAGAGTGCCTGCAGCATCCCAGTCCCTCACACCACATGGTAGATTATAATCTTTCCCTCACTGAAATTGCTTTTGTCACCTCTTTTCCAACTGGTGACCTTTTCTACCTCTGGGCAGCTAAGAACTACAAAACAGCTCTCAATTACATCCCCCAGTCACCACCAGAAGAAAAGGGAAGACATGAGCATCGACGGCTGGCGAGGTGTGCTGTATGGAAACCTTCTGTGGCAGTGGGTTGCTTTGTGCCAGCTTGCTGGCTTTGTTTGCAGGTGCTGGCTGTGCCTGTGCCTCACAAGGATGTCCCCACTCAGTGCCTAGGTAATAGCTGATGAACCACAAATGCGCTGCTGACACAGCTTTTAGGCACAAGGAAAACCACAGCTGGTAGAAGACTCATCATATTGAGAAAACATAACCAGTAACAACTGATTACCAATTAACTGATTGCATCCACAATCCAGCAAAATGTTAAAGCATCAAAGAACAGAACTGGGGAAGTTTTCCTTTCACCAAAACATCTTTCTCACTGAAACAGGAAGGTTCAAGAGACAAAGCAGGAAGGAAAAACAGTCTGAGTGGAGTAACAATTTAATTTTACTAACTCCAGCAAAGCTTACTATAGTTTTTAGATAAAAGCAATTGATAATGAAAGAAAGATGAAATATTTGACCCAAAGAAGTTGGGGTTTGTGCAATTGATTACAGAGATCAAATTATTTGGTTTGGATTTGTCAAAATTGCCAGTGTAGTGAAAAATACGTTGTTTACAATTTTCACAAAGCTCTTCTGGGAGTCAGTCAGTGAGACCAGGTGTGGCCTTAAAATTCAATGTGTACTTAAATCTTCAGTGAGAAGGGCCTGAGCAGGAGAATTACATTTATTCATTTGTCCTGTGAGACGGAAGACCAAAGCAGACGGTGAACCACTGCTCACAACTGCATCACAAAGAGGAAATTATTCTTGGAAAGTTGGAAATTACTCTTTTGTGGTAGCTTCCTTTATATGGACATCCATGTAATGATGTCTTACTTTGCAGTACCTTTCATGTGATGATCAACCATTGCCCAAGACTTAGCTCCAACAGATTATATATGTGGGTGTATGCATATGTATGTGTAGATCCATATATATTGTTTGTACAGATACATGTAATCCTGAACTCTCACAATTCTTGTTTCCAGTCTAATTATTACTTTATAATTAATGTGCACACAACTTATTTGAGCATCCTGTACTAATTTTCCTCTTTGTCCTGACCTTAGCCATCCTTTTGTCTTCCTCTTTCTCTCCACTCACATCAATCACTCTGAAAAGGCAAGTAGATAATCAGATAATCTTTGGTGTTATTTTGTTTGGTACAATCAGGTCTGTTCCTTCCTTTCTGCTTTGTTTAGTCTCTCCTATCTCACTTCCATATTTTCCCTTCATTATCCCTCCCCCTTTTTTTTCCTGTGGGTCAGCATTCTCAACACACAGAAATTATACCTGAGCTGCTGTAACTGCTTACACTGCTTTGCCCCAAAAAGGTGGAAAGAAATCAATGTTTTTTATGGTTAGTGTCACATTCCCCTCCTGTTTAAATCAGTGGGAGAGTGTTAGTAGAATAGCAGCAGCATTTGACTGTTTCTCTGCAGGAATCTCTCAATTATCAAAGCTTGTATGGGGCTTTGAAGAGACAAAGCACTTTCTAAGTGTTTTGTAGTCATTATTATTATTATTATTATCATAATTAATTTCAAAATACCGGAGGTAGGATGTTAGAAGATACAGCATGCTCCACAATTCCATATAATTTTAAACCCCACATTGTTATTGTGCTTTTTTCCAGCATAGATAGCTTCCCATTAGTGACTGGGTAGTTTACCAACTCATTTCTGAAAGAGACCAATAAATGGGATAAGCATTTTGGAGATTATTCCAAAGGGCATTAAGGATTGTAAGCAACTTTGTGAACCTGGCACTGCTTTCTGATAACCTCTAAAGAATTAATTCACTGTCAGTGTTTTTAATACAGAAGGGCTTTGTTTTTCCAGGTCCCCAAGCCAGATACCTGAAAGTGATGCAACCTGTTCACAGTTTTGAAATGCAGCCTTCAAAGGACCATAGATTACTTGAGACCACAGTGCTATCTTAACAATTCTGTTCTCCTGCATTGCCCCTGAGCAAGGAGAGTCAGCGAAGCTGAACACCTCCCTGTTTTCCCGGTTAGAAGCCATAGGAATATCCAGTCAAAGTGGAAATTCCTAGTTTGTGGTTTTATGTTCCTGTTTTTAGCAATGGCTTGCAATTTTACAAGGATTTCTGGAGTTGAAACATTACCACAGGTCCTAATTCTTCAAATATTCAATGCTCAAATCCCTTTACTTTAGCATGAGGTGTCCCTGTGAATTCAATGTACCTTATATTACAAACTGGCAGGATGTTTGTTTTGCCCCTTCTGTTACACATATCAGTGTTGTAATACAGATGGCCTGCTATGCTTTTGTTTCATTATTTAATCTATGAGTCTGCAGAAAGAGCCTGTGCCATTGATTTTTAGAAAGGTGTAAGAAGGATAAGTGGGCGAGAGAGTTTTGACCTTGGCACTAATGGGGTGGATTCAAACTGGTTTTGGAAGGGACCTGCTGTGACCTAAACAAGATTAGCAAAGTATAAAAGGATCTTTTTCTCTAAATCAAATTGATTACCTTGCTCAGGATCCCATGGGTACTCCCCACAATGTAGAAAGTACATCAAAAAGCCTTTATGTAATATTTTACTTATTAATTTAATTATGCACTTTGGCTCCTACTGTAGTAATAACAGTAATTAATAAAACGGAACACCTATCCAGAGCTGCAGGTGTCTCTCATACAAATTGTAAAATTGCATATAAAACAGATCATGAAGGTCACTGTGGTGTAGAAATAGAACTATTTTCATTAAGGTTTTAGGACCTTATCTGAGCCACAGAATTTTGCACAGATTTTAGAGCACTGATACAGCTGCTTGGTTGCTAGGAACAAGACACAGCACTTTGTAGTGCAGATGAACTAACTGGCTCTGTACTTTGTAATTGTTTCTCACATTAGCATTAGGTAGTGTTTTCACACTATGCTCCACCAACTAGATGTGTTTAAGCATTGAGCACATAGAGGCTCTGGGAAGCATGCTGGAAATTGGCCTAGAAATTGCCTCCGATGTGTCCTGAAAATGATGATGTGAACTGCAAGTTAATGACCTTATTTTTGAGCCTTTCTTCTAACAAGTAATATTTTGTTGCCTTGCCAAGATGTGTGCTATCTAATTGCCTCCCCACGTCCCTGCCATTTCTGTCTGTTTAAGGTACCACGTCTGGACGAAAGGGCACGCGCCAACGAACTTTGCCAAGTGGCGAACAGCCACCACTCCCTACCGCGTCGAGTGGGAAGCAGACTTTGAGCCATACGTTGTTGTGAGGAAGGACTGCCCGGAGTATGACAGGCGGTTTGTTGGATTTGGCTGGAACAAAGTAGCTCACATCATGGAGCTGGATGCACAGGTGAGGAGACAATGCCTGCTTATCTCACCCAGGGCTGGGCGGCAGGGTTGGTAAATGAAAGCTGCATTCTGTAGAAAGGCTTCAGGCTTTGCATCACCAGAGTGCTCATTTGGCCTTACTGAGCTCCTTAGTGAGTGCTTCTTGAGTTGGGAACACTCAGTTTAATCCTTGTCAAGCATTAAAAGGAGGACTGAGTCTGAATTAGTGTTGAGCAAGTTGTTGTCTCACAGTGGCACGATCTCTGCCATGGCTACCTCCTGCCCAACAATGTGCCTGAGCATTGCAGCTGTTGTTGCCAGTCTCATCACCTGCTAGGGGATCTATAGACCTAGCTTGAAGTTTTTCAGTTAAGCAGAGATTGGTGAGTCCCAAATGCTAATTTAGAATTCAGAAAGCAATCCAAATTGAATCCAAGGCAATCATCTTCAATTTCTGGCATGGATTTACAGTACATCTCTGCAAAGCCAAGGACTTTACAACTTCTAAAGCTCTGGCCGTGGAGCATACTCTTGAGAATCCAAGTACTTGATCCTTGGGCTACCTACCTCTTGGCTGTGTGGCTTGGGATGGAGCTGCTGGGCAGAATATATAAAGAATAAGGATGCAGAGAAAGCTCCAGAGTCCCAGACTGGCACTAGAGCTCTCAGAGCTGCCAAGGTCCCTGCTACCAACCTAGATCTTGGAGGCTGGCAGTGACTATGGCTCAATGGGAGCCTGGTGCTGCTGCTCACTGAAATGGCAGGGTTTGCATCTCCCTGCTGTTCCTGGATGTGAAACTAACCACTCTGCTAATCAGCAGGATCTGGGTCATGGCATTTCTTTTTCGTTTGAGTTTGTTGGGTTGTTGTTTTTTTTAGTTTGGGTTTGGTCCCAGTTTTTGAACTAACAAAAACACCATGCCTTTTGGCCATTTGTGTCCTCCAATGCTGGCTTCTGCTATGGCTCTGGAATATAGCTGATCCTTCTCTGCCTACATCTTACCAGTTTATGTGAAGCAGAGTAGCACAAGACATGCAGCAAGTTAATGGGAGATTGTCTCTCTGGAGTGAGGGTTACAGTGTGTTTGTATGCAGGCACATATGTGGGAGGGATATTTTCTACTTCTGCTTACAAAACTACACAGTCACCTTGGGCTGGCAGCCGTTTGCCCTCTGTTTGCAAAAGGGCATTCAGAACAAATTTGTAGCTACTTATTACATTGAGAAAAATGTATTACAGACTAGAAAAAGAAATATCCCTTATATTATCATTAATAATAATACTTAATTTTCCAGTACACTTTCCAAACACTAATCAATTAACCATCAGTTGTGGAGAGTGCCAGTGTAATGATTTATTATTTGTTCATCTGGGTAACAATGCTTATGTTCCCACTGGCAGCTCTCATCTAGCACTCACGATTTACCTCTTCTGTTCAGAGACTCTTCTGTTCAGAATCTGCACAGCATACAGATTCACATGTGGGAAATTGGAACATTTTTCAAAGTTGATCATAGTGCAGATATTTTAAATGGCCGTTGGGTTGGAAGTAACTCTTGGGAATTGCTTTTCTCACTCTTCCAGCCTTAAAAACATTCTCACATTGAAAAGAAGTTTAATTTTCATCTGTAGCAACATCGGTATTGTCCTGTTCTCCCACAAATTCAGCCTGAAGGGGATGTGGGATGGCACAGCTTAGTCCCCCTATGGCATTCCTCTGCTTTGGGGTGTCCACAGACCAGGTTGCTGCCGGCTGCTTGGCTGGCTCCATTAACAGCAGGCAGAACAGCTTCTCAGTTGAATTATTTCACTGCTCCTCACAACTACAGCATCTGTCAAGAGAACTATTTCAGACTCCTTACCAAGGGCCTGTGCCACTGCTGTCCTTCAGAGCAGTGGAGTAATTGTCATTGTTATTCTGAGAGCATGCAGATGTCCACTCAGCTGGATGCTGCACTAATACATAGCAAATGACAGTCTCTGTCTAAAGGATTTATACCCTGTGAGGTAGGGACAGAGTTTCCTGCAAGTGCCTTGCTTTCTCAACAGATATTTCCTTATAGTAGAGATGGGCCTTTAGGAAACCTTTCCCTGCTCTTTTAGTGACTGTGGAACTAGACTATGAGCAATCCTTTTCCTGGGACCCCAGCCCAGCATCTTTCAAAGGGGCTTATTAGCAGCAGACTAGTAAGGTTTTGGAAAGCTTTATGTGCCTGAAGGCCTTTTGGAGGGATGGGAGCACCTCTGTGCTGAACAATTCACACTGCAGAGCATAGATGGTCCCTGATCTGCAAAATTACAGACTTGAGATGCAGAGAACAAAGAAAAGATTGTATGAGGGGCATGTATCTTCCTGTACAGCTTCAGCCTTTAGTTTTAAGGTCCCATAGAGACATATATTGTAGTTTGTAGTTTATCAGCTCTTCTCACTCCATCACACCAGCCTTTGTTTTTGTGTTTGGTTCCCCATTAGTTCTAAGTCTCTTCCAGCTAAATGAGTTCTGCCTGTGAGCATGAGATTATTTTGCTCTTGCTGTACATTTGTCACCCAAAAGGGAAGCTCAGAGGCGCCCATTCCTGTATATGACAGCATTGTTATTTGGCACAAAGATTTACCACTTTAGCACTGTCTGGCATGGAACAGCGAGAAAGGAGCAGCCAAACAGCTGCATCTGCACCTCCCTGTCCAACACATACTGCTGTGTCATAGGTGTCTCTGGGACAGCACTGCAACCTTAGCTGCACTTTGGGCTCACTGCCTGAGCTGGGGAATGGATCTACATTGTGTTCTGCTCACTTCTTTCCAGTTTGGGCTTCAATTTGGGCTGTATTGCTGAAACCCTTGGTTTCCGACAGCATCATAACCCAGCAGTTTTCAGTCTTTTCCAGGCTGATCATCTTTTGTTAGGTGAGGAGATATTTATAGGTGAAACACTCATGTTTATTAGCACAAGTGTGTTCTTTTCCATAAATCTCTTTCCCTAACAAAACGTCTCTGTGCTGCAGATACTCTGTATCTCTGCACAGACTCCTAAATCTACAAGCAACTATACTTTGCAAGCCAGGGGAAGTTGTGCACCTTTTCTTTTATAGCCAGCATACTCAGTGGCTATTCCTTCCCTGTCCACTGTCTTCTGCAGAAATTAGTAATGAGTCAATACAGCAACAGTTGTAAATAGAAACCTTGTGAGGACAATAGGAAATTTGCCTATGATGTCTTCAAAATTTGTATTCTGCATCCCATACAAGTAGTATTTTTTTGAAATTTCATATGAAAAAAGAGGTAGTGTCCTAGTAGTTAGGGTATTTTGCTTGGCTAGAGAATACTGAGGTTCACATTCCTTTTCTGCCCAGTCCTTTGCAGAGCAGATACGTGGTTCTTGCACATCCTACCCTAGTGACCTTCCAGCTTGTATAAAAATCAGTCTTTGTCTAGCTTTGCTCTAATGATCATATATTTAATTATAAAAATGGAACAAATCTAACAGGAATAATTGATAATTAAATGAGCCGTCATTTTTTAACAACAGAAATTGTCACAGAACTTGGTCAGATATAAATAAAGAGAATTAGTGACGTAGTTTTAGAGGAGAGGGGAAATTAGCACAGTGTCTCGTACTTCGTGAAGAACTAAATTTGCACAAAACCTCAAAGCATATGGAAATAGCAGGTCCATTTTCACACATTGCCTATAAAAGATACCATATTCTCCCCTCAGTTTTATAAATATTTTTGGACAGTCTTGTTGCTGTGTCTTAGTACACCAGCAAAGCAAGGTATGTAGTGCAATGGATGCCTTTGTAAATATAGCTTATTCCAGCATCCCAAGCAAGATACCTTGGAGGGGCAGAAGCATGCTTTTGCCCGGGCACTTGAGACTCATGCTATGTGCAGTCACAGCTGTGCTGGTTGCGAGCACACTACTGCAAAAGCTGTGCTGCAGACATGGCTTTTTGTACTGTTGCCTCATTATTTGGCTTATATGGAGTAAAATGGTTTAAAAGGGAAAGCTGATCTTTCGTAAAAGCAAGAAAAAACAGCTTTAAGAAAAGAAGGCTTATTTGCCATAACCGTGTGGTTGCATTGTTTTTGAGAGCCACGCTGCACTGTCACATGATGGAGCATGTTTGGCTGTGGAGGTTATGGGAGAGATGCATTGCCAGAGGGCTCAGGAACACCCTCACAACCAGTGTCTTTCTCCTCCAGGAGTACGAGTTCACGGTGCTGCCCAACGCCTACATGATCCACATGCCGCACGCCCCCAGCTTCGACATCACCAAGTTTCGCTCCAACAAGCAATACCGCATCTGTCTCAAGACCCTGAAGGAGGAGTTCCAGCAGGATATGTCACGCCACTATGGCTTTGCAGCCCTCAAATATCTCACGGCAGAGAACAACAGCTAGCACAGCAGAGCCCGTGTGCGGGAAACGGGGACACCGAAGGGAGGAGCCACTCAAAGTTTGGGGCCCAGTCTTCAAACTTTCAACTAAGAAATTCTTTCCGTTTTTTATATCATATCCGACAGTTCTAACAGTAGAAATTTGAAGTGACATGTGTCTTCGGACTATGCTCATTCCTCCCTTCCCTGACTACCCCAGGCCTTTCAGCTTTAGCATTGGTGAGGTGTCAGCAAGAGGACCTGACCTGGCTGCACCCCCGCTGTGCCGCCGGAGGTGGGGACTGGGCAGGGGCTGGGAATGCACTCTGCTCTCCAAACTGCAGAGCAAAGACAGACCTTCAGAATATAGGATTTCATGTTGCTATTTAATAATTTGACATGCTTTTTATCTGTAAAGGAAGATCTTCGGGTCGCGGTCCTGTGAATTTCAAATCTGCACTACTCTAAAAGGGAACTGTCACCTGTGAGTTTTCACAGGGGCCCTGTTAACATGGATGACCTTGTTAATGCAGGATGAGCCAAAGGTCTGAATTAGCCTTGGAAACAAAGGGGACGCTCATACAATGCTGCACTCCAGAGAAGGTGTGTTAATGGTTTAGGTGTGTTTTATTCTCAAAATAGTTGTTTCATCAGGAAAATCCCCTGTACCCCTCCCTGCCTTTTCCTCAGTCCTAAATGCTGCTCCTTTCCTTGCCAAGGAAATGTCTCCCTTGTGTTTCTTTCCCATCAACAGTTTCGATGGTCCAGTAAAGATTAGTAGCTCTGCCAGAAAGTGAACAAAACTTGTCAGCGTAAGGTCTGTTTTCATCAGAGCAACTTGTTTGTGTGTGTCTCGTAAAATAAAGGGCCTGGCTGTAACTTTCCATCTTTTTTAGGCAAGAATTGAATTTTGCCTATAAGACACGTTGTGCAGGGGGATATTGATTTGTAGGCTCATTTCAGTGCATGCCCATCCATGAAGGCACTGAGCCTTGGGCTTTAAGTGGACTTCCTTGCTGAACAGGGATTTTAAACATGGCAACTAGTAGCCTTGGTGCTCTCCTGCTGCCTGCTGCAAGGTCTCAGAACTACTTCGTTAAAGGAGTTTATAATTAAAAGGAGCAGAACTGTTAGGAATAAACTCCCTATTCGAGGGGGAGAAAAGAATGTGGTGGAATCTGAGTGTGAGTGTTTGCTGGAACGTGGGCTGGTCAAGTTCACGACTTCGGTACACACAGGAGTTGGCTGGAGGGCAGACAGGAGTCTAACAAGCAAATTTCAGAAAACAAGACACTGGACTTTTTACCATTTTCTTTATTCTTCAGTATTAATGTTGTGTTTACATGGGATGAAGAGATGAGATTTAATGCACTACCCCTTGCAGGGCTATTTGTAATTTCTGTTGCAATGTTAATAGAGAAAGCAGAAACAACTCAGTGAGAAATGTGTCTGTCTCCCTACCCCAGAACCCCATACAACACGTACCAATACCTGAGTCGGGAAATGGATCCACACTGTGTTCTGCTCACTTTTTTTCCATATTGTTTTTCAACCACTGAACCTTCTGCTTTTCTCCCCACCTCATTCCTCTAGAGCTTGATTTTATTTCTAACCTGACATTTCATGAGAGCTTTCTGTTATGGTGGAAACCACGCGGTTAAACCAGACATTTAAACTACAAATATCAGTTCATCATGCTGTGTATTTAAGAAAAGCCAAAAAAGGCAACATCTTTGACAAAAAATAAAAAGGGGCAGGAGGCTATGTGTAATTTTTACTTTCTCCCCCGGGAGTCTTGGCTGCATAAGAATACATCACTGCATAATTTTCCAAAGTGCTTTTCTTCTGTTCTTAATGGCTTTATGCAAAGATTTACATAAAAAGCTGGGAAGAGCTGGGAATAAATGAATGAGTACTCAGTCCTAGCTAAGAGAGATATATATATATATATTTTAAAAAATAAATCTGAACTCCCCATGTCCCATATTACTCACCATTAAGGGCCCAGGTCACTATGCATGTTGCGAATGAGAAGAACCCTGCAGCACAGAGTCCTATTGATGAGCAGAAGGATGTCAAAGCTGGTCCTAAGGGAGGTTAACACTTGTTGTATCTACATAAAGTCTCCAGTCAGATCTTCAGTGTGTCCATCATTATGTTTCATATATATTAAAAACTTTGATTTTCAGGTGCATATTTCTCTTTGGCTTAACAATGTTGCCCAAGGATGGATTGGATTGTGCTGCAGCAGCATAAGCTGTAGCACAGACCTGTGCATTGTTCAGATGTGCCATTATCAACATGAACATCATTCTGTCCTCGGTGGTCATGAGATGTGGGTGGGGGAGCAGAGAGGTAATCACTTGCTACTTGTCTGTCTATACAGTGAGTCATGGGACCTCCTGTGTAGGTTTAGGTGTGCTGGCTGGTGTAGCCAGCTCAAAGATTGGTAGTTGGTTCAAAGAGCCCCCTTTTTTTTTTTTCTTTTTTTCCTTCTACACACTGTACTGGCTTGTATCTGTTATGTTGTGTTTGTCTATATGCTTCAGAATTTGGGAGGTGTGGGGCTTGGGTTTTTTTAACACATTTCAGCCAATTTACATGATAGCAAATTAGGATTATGTACCTGTCTCTTAACTGCCAGGGCTCCTCCAACACCATGAAAAACCACCACCACCACCACAAATCCCCAGCTCAGTTATAACACTGTCTTCCAGTCCTCTGCTGTAGTAGGTATTTCCTAGCAACTTTGTTACTTCTCACTTCCCCTGAAGTCTTCAAGAAATATCAGATAAACCTGGTCACTCAATGCCCTTGATTTCTTGATTTGTTCCACCAGCTTCTCTCTTGAGTCTGCAGTCTGTGACCTCTCCCTATCTATGATATTTGGAAAGTGTGACTCTCTCATTTAGGTAACACACCAGCACCCTCTCTGGTGAAGACTGATGCAAATAAATCATTTAGATTCTTGGCAATGTCCTTATTGTCTTTAATTGTTTCTTCTACTTATTGTTTGGGGTGTCCTACTGGTTATCTCCGGTTTTCTGCTTTTGGTGTACTGAGCAAATGTGTGTTTTCAGTTTTAACTTCCTGCTGTTTGCTCTTCAAATTCCCTCTCAGCTTGCTCAAACCTCATCTTAACTATTACATACCTTCCTTTCAGCTTTGCAAAGTTTTGATTTCCATTCTCTGAAGGTTTCCTATTTGGTCTGAATAACCAGCAGTTTCTTGTCCTTGTCTTCCATTTATCTAAAGAACTACCATACTCCATGACTATTTATAAGTCACTTGCATTTTTAATCTGGGGATTTAAGTTTTTCTTTTATTTTGATTTAGGGCCACTGGTTCTTTCTTTAAAAGGAAAAAAGGGGGTTTGTTTTTAAATTTTTATATTAAATATCACCCTACTAGGTTTTGAGGATTTGTATTTTCCTCTTTAACCTCCCTTAATGCTAACCTTTTCCTAGTCAAGGGATCAGAAATAAAATCCTACAAAATTATTTTGTTCTTCTAATTTGGGCCTTTATGCAGACACATTTTGTTCTCTATTTCCCTTTTCCCCCTCTACTCCAAAATGTTGACACACGTGAGTCACTGCAAACTTTTCAGACCCATAAGCCCCTTCCAGCTCCAGATCCTGAACTGTGTATTTATCAGCACCTTCTGACATCCCAGCACATAATTATCAGACATAATTATTATTCCAAATAATAATCTGCTGGCTGTCACCCAATCCTCCTCTTTTTTGTTTTCATGCTTCTTCCTTTAATATAACAGGCTTTGCAAGTTTAAATTTTGGGCAAAGCACTTGCCTTTATTTAATGCTTTATTGTAACCCTTAATATGTTTCTATTATTTCTCTCTGTATATATTGTGTATATATATATATAGTGTATATATATACTGTATATATTGTTGCAGTATATACCTTCAAATGTTTGGCTGTAGTTTCCATCCTATCATTTCCTGGCCAAGATTCATCTACCATTTCCCTACCTGGCAGACCTAGAAAATGTCTTTGTTTACCCCAAATCGTTCTTGGTACCTATCCGATTTTTTTACCAAGGCCTACTTTCAGTAATTCCTTCCAGCCTTGCTAGTTTCCTATGTGAGCAATCTGGTTCTGCTTAATAATTTGCAATTTTGAGTCTATTTGTAATCATAATCTTGGACTCAGTGACATAAAGGCATCAGCAGCTGTACCTGCAGCTCCATCACTTTTGTTAGGCTGAATATCAGATACACTCACATTATTCCTAAAGTTCTGATTTTTTTACCCAGTAGGCTTCATGTGTTTTGTATGTAAATCATAAACTGCATTTTCCTTTTACTGCAACAAGTGGAGGCACCTTGTAGTGTTACTTGGAGTAGCTGTTGCAGCTGGGTAAGCCCTGTGTTTGTGGAAAAAGCACAAAAACCTTGTCAAAATTGTAGCTACTGTTTCTCTCCGCAGGGGAAAATAAGGCCCTAGCACAGCTGAACAGTTTTATAAACGCCCTGCACAAAACACATTGCACATTATTTTCTGGTACTAATAATCGTACATCGTCCAATTAAATATGAAAAATACATTTTTAATGTTCTCATTTTTACATGCAATCCTGTCCAGGAGATAATGCATTTCCTTCTCTATCTTGCCAGTTTCCCCCATTACTCCAGTCTGCCTAATAGCCCCATCTGTTTTTGGCTGAGAAAGATTAATGACCAGCAGCACTGGGAGTCCTGGCAAATCAGCAGAGATATTACTCTTAGGCATTGCACAGGACATTCCTTCCTGCTCTGCCAGATACTGTCTGGGTGTTCCTCAGGTTTCAGTGCAGCAACAGGAGAACACTTCAGGCTCAACAAGTGGGGTGAGAGCATTTTTATTTATGAAATTCAGCAAGGTCTAATACATTAGATGGTGGGAATGTGAAAAAATAGATGTATCATTGTTAGCTCAGAAAATATTTCAATTTTAGGAAAAAAAGGCAGCTAAATTTCTGCAACTCCAGTTAGTGAGACTGAAACAAGTAACTAGTCACTAGTAGACAATGACAGCCAATAAACCTAGTATTTCCACTGTAGTATTGAAAATGCAGAAGCATTGATAGCTAAATGAAGTAATTTTTACAGTAGTAATTCATAATGTATGTTTAGATGGTTTGTTTGCATCCAAACACCTCGGTGAACTGGGGATTGTTTGAAGATTATTACTTTGGTTTGCAATATAAATATAAAATTAAGATTGGGAAAGCTGGGTGTGGACAGCAAATTACGGCTCAGGAAATGCTTACAAACCTGGATTTAGAAATAACTTACCTTTCTAGGAATTTGTTTTCCTCAGTAGTTATATCTTCCCAAAACAAGACACTAAGTCCTTGAGAATTTCAAAAGGAGCTATGTACATGTCAGTTGGTTGGGAACATTTTCCTCTTACGAGTATTTGGGATTTTGGGTTTGTTTGCAGAGTAGAATTGTTGTGCTGAGTTGAAAAAATCTGGGAATTAGAACGCCAGCCAAATATTTAATTGTGTGATAGATCATCTGAATGTATTTGTCCAGGCATGTTGATGGGTACTGCAATGGAAGGGTTAGCTCACTGAGGGAGTCAGGATGCAAAGGATCTGAAACCCAGGCTAAGAGCTTAGTAACTTTCCAGTCATTCTGTGCTGTGCTTTCTCCTCATAGGATGAAAACAGTTTCCTGTCTCCTAGCTAACAACTGGCTCTGTAGGGTTAACATGTCCTAAGCCTCTGCAACTTGGTCTAGCCGATGTGGTGGTGTTAGGTCATGGGTTGGACTGGATGATCTCAGAGGTCTTTTCCAGCCTCAATTCTGTGATTCTGTGAACATGGATTCATGGGAAGTCACTGTGCAGGTAATAAAAGGCTGCGTTTGAGCTCCATGGTCCATTGCCATGGGATAGAAGATTTCAATCCAAAAGAAATAGTTCTGACTGGGGGGTAATTCTCTAATCAGGTATGTAGGCACCACTCTCACCAAATATATTCAAGAAGAGGTCCCCAAACATGTGAGGCCAAGTAATTCAAGCCAGGCTAAGCCTATTCCTCAGTATTATGGCAACATAATTCGCAGACAGCAGACGTGAATTTTCAACATTAACCATTGTATCACAAGACTCTTGCTAAGGCTGCAAAATCAGTCATGTGAAAGTTAAAGGATCTGAAATTTCAAGTTGCTGGTGGAGCTGGTGATTTGCTCATACAACTTCCTTCTGTCCCCTGGCACATATGTAACATATGTCTCTACACAATTATTTGCTGGTTTCTTAGTGGACTCCTCTTTCATTCTATGCACAGAGTAGATGCTAATCAGGGAATGAAGCAGCTGGGTGATGCTTCTTTTACTTTTGCTTTCATTGAGCTTTTCACAACATGATAGCTGCCTTGATTCTGAGTAAAGCCAGGCTGCTATTTTTTTTAACTTTTTTTTTTTTCCCAAAGGATAGGTTTAAACTGTGATTTAGGAAAAACAGTTATCCCTCCTGCTCTCAGGCTTTCTGAGCAGAACACCTGCAGTTCTGTTCTACAGGCTTTGCTTCTGTGGAAGGATCCTATGGAGCTGATGGAAATTACACTCTCAGAGGCCTTGTGGCACTCACCCCCATCCTATGAATGCTAACAGCTGAACATGCAAGAGTGATGAATCCCAGCTCTGTCCAAGCATGTCTGCTCCATCTCTAGAGCAATCTAAAGGCTATCAGCAGTCATGTCAGGTAAGCAGTGAAAAGACAAAGTAAATAACCAGGGGAAGGAGAGCATGAGGAGTTTGTCTTAAGTAGCCAAATTTCCAGGGGAATGAGAAAGGCAAAAGCATTCTGAGGTCCCTGAGATGATCTGTTTGTAGGAACTCTGGGTTGGACTAATCTCATTCTGGATCTGTGGCATTTCTTACCCAACACTGGCCAATGGGGCCCACCTATAATAAATTCTGTGGGTTGTAAAATTTATGTAAGTCAGTCAGCACTGAGATTAAACCATTCTTAGCTCAAATCTGATTTATTTGTTTCAGTGTTCTTTGGATTCCCACAATGCCCCGTTGGTGCTCATAAGGAAAAGAAGAAAAAAAAAAAAAAAGATAACAGCAGCCTGATAACAGTAGGGATCTGACTACCCAGCCTTTTTACATTGTCAGCTCTGGGGTCAATGGTTGGGGCAAAGCTGGAGTTAGCAAAGTTCGCAGAATGTCGTCTTTTAATCTGCCTGTGGAGCTGTTGTTCCAGCAGTGCTCTCCTGTGATGCTGTAAGAAAAGGAAAAGCTATCCAGTGCCAATTGATCCATGAAGTCTTCATCCAGTCGGAACTAACCACCAGCAGCAGGAAGGAAGCTGCACCCACTGTCTGCTTTGAGTTTTTTTAGTGAGTTCAGTATGAAATCTATTATTCTGATGATAAACTTTGCTGAGCTCTTCTGCATTTTAAATGGATACTCAGCTTGAGTGACAAGAGGTCCTTTGGGTGTTAGCAAGAGATGGGACTCAGCAGTTTGCTGGTTCAGAATGAGAATAAGAGATGCATGTATTTTCCCTCGACACCTTGGCTGGTGTTTACTAATTATATTAGCACAAATTAATCCAGCTGGCCTGAGAGTCAGTGTTCAGGCTGAGCAGTATGCTTCTGCTGTCTGTGTTGATAGCAGGACAGATTAACAAAATGATGCTTTCTCTTCATAACATCAATGAACATTGCCACGCGGGTCCACATGGCTCATGGAGAGTTTACCTCTTTTACTTTTCACTGACAGGGTTATTCAAAAACAGCAAAGACAATCCAAAAAAAAAGCAAGGAGTTCTGCTAGGACACACTAGGATTGAGATTCATGGAGAGTCATCAATCCAAAATATCCAAGTGAACCTGCCAGCTTCTGTTGTGAATGCAAAAATGCGGACACCATCATCTTTCTGATTACACTTCATAGAGCAAAACAAGTCCATATAATAAAACAACTGTCAGAATCAGATCACCCAAGACCCAAATATTTTATAATTTTTCTTGCTTCGTGAAATTAACAGTTTGCAAAACCTTTTTATTTTCTTATGCTGATACAGCTTTCTTCTGCAGCAATCAGACTCGCAAATGTTACAGCATTATGTGGGGTGAAGAATAGAAGTGAAGGGTTGTTGAGATGTCCTCAGCACCACTTTAGTTCAGAGCTAAGCCTTTCCCCTAGCCTGAGGGATTTTTCTTTCCTTTGTGCCATCACAGGTTTTATTTCCATCTTAGCAGTGTGTCTTCCAGTAAGTATGAAAGACCCCTGGCTGGTGCTAGACCACTGTGCAAATTCATTACTACAGCACTGTCAATGCACTATGACATGGCACCTGGACCTACTCAGAAGTATGTTCTGTGAGGGTTTCTTTCCAATTTTAATCTTCAAACCTACACCTGAGAGAAAAATTCAGCAATTTGAAACTGTAAGAATGGGATCACCGTGGGTTTTTTTGTTTGTTTTATTTTTAACATATTCATATTGTTCAAACTTTTGAGTCCACTACACCCATATATCTTTCATAAAAATACTGGTTTGAAAGGAAGAGAAACATTGCAAGTAATCAAATGGGACTGAAATCAGCAGCATTTATCATAGAATGGTTTGGGTTGGAAGGGACCTTAAAGATCATCTAGTTCCAACCCTGCTGCCATGGGCAGGGACACCTTCCACTAGACCAGGTTGCTCAAGGGCCCATCCAACCTGGTTTTGAGCACTTCCAGGGATGGGGCACCCACAACTTCCCTGGGCAATCTGTTCCTGAGTCTCACCACCCCCAAAGGAAAGAATTTCATCCTAATATCTTACCTAAATCTACGCTCTTTCAGCTTAAAACCACCCCCCTCATACTATCGCTACATGGCCTCATAAGAAGTCCCTCACCAGCTTTCATGTAGGCTCCCTTTCAGGTATTGAAAGGTCACTATAAGGTCCCCCCGGAGTCTTCTGTTCTTCAGGCTGAACAACCCCAGCTCCCTCAGCCTGAACAACCCCAGCTCCCTCAGCCTGTCTTCATAGAAGAGGTGCTCATTTGGTCTGAGGCCATAGGTTTCACTTTTCCTGTGCATCTGAATTTCCTTTCTCAAAACCATCTCCTGGTAGCATGGCCAAGAACTAACTGGCATAGCAAGTCTCTGGACTCTCCCTTTGTTTCCAAACTCATGATAGATCATGTTAGCATCACTTACTCTATTTCTCCACTCTACAGCAGGGGGTCCAAATCTGAAGAAAGGTAACACCAAAGTGATCTAAATCCGAAA
Source organism: Hemiprocne comata (assembly GCA_020745705.1). Taxonomy (NCBI): domain Eukaryota; kingdom Metazoa; phylum Chordata; class Aves; order Apodiformes; family Apodidae; genus Hemiprocne; species Hemiprocne comata. The sequence goes on from CM036586.1 coordinate 58,411,940, forward strand.
CGTATCTTGCCATGCCAGAATCCCTAGGTTTTTAGGTGCCCAGCTGGAAGCATTCAGGCCCAGATTTATCCTAAGTGACTTGGCAGCTGTTGGAAACCCATGATGTTGGAGTTGGCCCCCTTAGTTTCCTTTGATACCCCATTGGGAGTGAGCAGGACTTCTGCAGAAGGCATTTCTGTTGACCTAAGCCCTACATCACCCTCTGCTTTCTGACTAGCAGAAAAGGTTACAATGCTGATGGGCCTCAGGTGTACACCTGCCCAAAGTGACATGGGACAAATCTGGGCCAGTGTGCATCAGTTTCAAAGCTTCCACCTACTCATTTAAGACTGCAGATGTCAAAATCCCCTGGAAACTAAGCCGTAAGTGCTACAAGGCTGTATACTCAGTTTTGACTAACAAACTTGGAAACAACAATCAGTATGATGGAAAACATGTGGGCAGATCAGCCATGGAATGGGAATGATTTGTGACCTCCAGAGACTGTGATAGATGTTGTGACAGACAGGAAAGCACTCATTTTCAGCACAAAGCTTTGGGCTTTATAATGATGGTAAAAATATTACCCCCAGTATTACTGGTCAAGTTATGCAACGTTTGTTGCTCTGTATTGTCACTGTGCAGCTCTGCTGAGAGCAGGGGCAGCGTTTGCAATGTAGCAGCCAGCACTTTTCCAAAAGTGCAGGTAAGAAATCAGGAAGAAAGAATGAAAAAAAACCAAACCCAACAAAGCCTTTCGTGTGTCTTTCTTCTTACGACTCAAACCTCATTCTTTTTCTGTCATGACCAAGGTGATTCTACGTTCTCCAGGGGAAAATTGGGATGTCACGACCTTTAAGGTGAACAATGCATGAAACAAGGTTTGTCACTGTCTTGCAAGGCTTGTGGAAATGAAGGGTTTTGAATCTTCCACTCATCACCCTGTCAGTGCATTACCTGGCTGGCTGGCCTTCTACTTGAACTAATACTGAATCCTCTTGTTTCTTTCCCCAGGTTGGGGAAAGGTCCTTAAGTAATTTCAGGAAAAAAGAAAAATGTGTCTTTTTTCCTTCTGCTGCCCCATCTCCTGAATGCCTCCCCCTCCAGGGTTAGACTGAGGCCACTTGCATTTAACACAAGCCACTTAGTTTATGTGTATGCTTCAGTCCGTGTGTGAGTTTTCTAGGTGACAATTTTATTGGGGAAAATGCTGTTTAGATTGTGTGTGCAAAATAAGTGGCTTGTAAATATTTATATATATTTTAAAAAGGTTAATTTTCAATTGTGCAATAAAATTCTAAAATAATCCTCTCAGTTCTTTTCCAGTGTCTGACTTGACACTTGCTGGTTTCAGGAGCATACTGGCTGTTGTTTCTTCAGATGGAAACAAAAAAAAGAGAGGTCATGGACTGTTTTGTTTCCTTCCTTTAGCTTTTTACTACTTTTTAATTGTTCATTATCATTCACTTTAATCTGGTTTATTTCCCCAACCCTGGTTCAATCACAGCCATTAGTACAAGGCTGTTCCCACTGAAGACAGGTAAGTCATTATCTGCTCAGAGTTAATCATATGTTTATCTGCTTTACTTGACCTTGACCTAATTCCTGCTGTTGGTGTTCTGTAATCAATGAGAAGACTTTGGCAGATGGGGGAGTTAATTCAGCTCCTATTTAAGTAAGAAAACAAGCAGATGGCTCCTCTATAGTGACACTTCACCACCACCATGGAAGCAAACCCAGCTAACAGGTTAGTATTGCAAATGTTTTATCTACTAGGAGGATGCATGGTTTTTCCATTATGTGGGAGCCCTTCTTTTGGCAATAGAAAAAACTATGCATAAAACCAGAAGCCTTCACATTTCTATTAATTAACACTTGTTTATAGGTTTTTCAGGTGCTCAGAGCTGCAATTGCACCTCTCATAGTCTCACAGCTGGGTACATCCTTTACCACTAGTAAGCAGAGCCATAGAAGTACATCTCTCTTTCTTCTTCCTCCCTACATGGTGGCCTGAGGCTTCTCTACAGACACTTCATTATCAAGGAAGAAAAAGGGAGTAAGACTTGGAAGACAGGTCAGCTGCACAATCCTTTGTGGTTTGTTTGGGGGTCTTTTTAACCAAAATTCAATGTAGAGTGTACTATAAAAGTATGTTTACTGGATATGTCAGCACAGAATTTAAATTTGTAGGGACATCATAAAGAACAGGATGTCCCTGGATGTAGGGTGTGGAGCTTCTCTCAAAGATTGAGTACAATATGAAGAAAAACTAGTGCAAGTTGGGAAGCTAGCTGAATTTATTTTTTTTCGGATGATTACAGAATCAAATGGAATTTTGTGTGAAGCAGGAACTGGCTGAGAGTCCAAAAATGTTAGAAAGAGTGAGCTTTGGATTCCTTATCAGAAACATAAATACTTGGAAAAGTATATATACATATAAATAGGTAGAAAAAGAATTTGCAGAAAAGGAAGATGAAGGGCTGCAAATGTACAAGTGGGAGTTTTATAAGCTGAACTCTGCAATCACTGGAGAGAAAGAGAAAACCCACAGGTATAACTCCCTTGAATTCCCTGACTATGCAGCAGGGCAAAGCTGGCTTGTACTGGGAAATGAATGGTTGAGCAGGTGCAAGAAGTGAATGGCATTAACTGTGTAAATAGCAGCTGATTTTCAATAATCAGGCTCCCAGAAGGGATCCTCTGCCTGTGCCATTTCTGTATTACCTACAACCCTTCCTATCCATCCACCTCTGACAAATCAGTAATAAAGAGCAGAGCTTCCTTTAGGATTTATATAAAATATTAATGCTCCAGGGCAGATGCAGTAGGGTGGATTACAATACATTTACCCTGGGGTCACAAGTTATGTTTCACCAAAAGGGCACAAGTTGAGTTCCCAAGACAGAAGTCTTGTGGGCATTACCCACTTCTTCACCGACTCTCCTCCAGCCTCCGTGCATGATTTCTGGTGGTCTTCATGTGACCCCATCCAGCTTCCAGCTGCTTTAGAAGAGGAGTTAGTTAGTGACTGGGTCACATGGACAGATGTGGGATGTGTATGTGTTTACTGCCTCGAGGAATGTTATGCAGCTCAAGAAACAGGTGTTAGGCTGGAGATATTGATGAGAATTCTGCCACAGATTTAGCCATTAAAATGGCATAAAAGAGGGTTATCTGTCTCCCTAGTTTGCCACTTGGATTTCTGTTTCAGGTTTCCACATACCAAGTCTAGCTACCATTTTTTCACTTCTCCATGTATCACAGAAAAGCACAGTCTGCAGTTTGCTTCCCTTCTCTTCCCACTCAAATTATACCTCAAGAATAACTCCTGCATCACAATAGTGTGAATCACAGGCCATCAATACGGTCAATGTAGCTGTAAGGTACTCAGTGTTTTTGGAGAAAAGAAAAATTATAATCTAATTCACATGCCAAAATTTGGATTTCATAGCCCAGGCGCTAGAGTTTCTGAAAACTGTAGTCTTGGTAATTTTGTATGTGAACATAAGAGCATAGCATATTCATAGCAAAGCCAAAAAGAGGTGGCAGTTGTACTAACCCAAATATTGCCTATGGTGAAGCCCGTAACATCACCTGGTCACTAGATAGCCTTTGTATACGAGGAGAGAAATAGCTTTTTGCTGATATTCACTGCCCAGTCTGGCTTCATAGCTGGCAATTTCAGGTGGTAAATGACAACAACCTCTCAGAGCTCCCCTTTCAGGCTTTTGCTGACACAGCATCTTCATTTATGTTGGGTTCTGAATTTGAAGGTTAATTTTCCAGTTATAAGTGCTGTACACATTTTTTATAACAAAAAAAAGTATTTTGCAGTGGCCACTGGGAAGAAAGCTGAACAACTCTAATGGGTTCAATTCATCCTCTGCTTCAAGGCATAACAACAGTTCTTAGAAGCAATTGTTCCTCTGTCCCGAACTGCATAGGCAAGTGAGACATGCATATACAGTTGCCTTTCCTTTGTCGTGCCTTTGGATAATTCTTTCACTTGAGGACTCCCATGTATTTCTTGCTGAGAATTGCTCTTTCATGTTGTTTCCAGGGAGCAGCCCACCTGTTCCCACCCTGTTAGTCTCAGCACTGCTGCTAGACCCAAGTCCTGGGGGAAGTTTGTGAAGTCAGGCTTGTCCATCACTGTTACCTGGAAGCTTGAAGGAACAAAGCAACATCCAGAGACTCACAGGCGAATGCCTTATTCAGATTGCTTGTCATAGATGTCTTTTAATTAGCCAGAATGTTGTTTGCCTTACGTATTTAATAACAGCAACTCAGTGAGTTTAATATCCTGTAACTAACTCTTTGATTAATGTCGTACTTCCCCAAACAGGGCACTTACCTCCTGGCATTCATGAAACAGTTGCAAGGACTTCAGGAGTTGTCTGTTTTAAGGTAGTAAGGGGTTTTTGGCAGCACTTGGCAGGTTGCTCAGTGGGGTTCTGTCTTGGGTGGGGAACTGGATGTATGGTAATGTCCTGTAAAAGCATGTAGGCCCCAGTCAGGAAAAGGTTTTTCACCCAGGGGGTGGTTGAGCACTGGATCAAGCTCCCCAGGGAAGTGGTCATAGCACCAGGCCTGCCTGAGTTCAAGAAGCGTTTGGATGATGCTCTCAGGCACATGGTGTGATTCTTGGGGTGCCCTACATAGGGACAGGAGTTGGACTTGATGATCCTGATGGGTCCTTTCTAGCTCAGCATATTCTGTGATTCTGTGCTGTACGTTAGCTGAGTCGCAAGGCAGCCAGCAATCACGTTTGCTTTCCTTTGGCCCAAGACTTGAGAGGGTTATCTATGTGTCAGCCTTTCCAGCAATCCTTTGCTGAGAAATCCTGTACAGCTCAAGTTGTTTTGTTCTTTGTGTCTCTTCTGAGGCTTTTGCAAGGAAACTTGATCCTCAAAGGCTCAGCTAAAGGAAAGCAAACATGAGATGCTCCACTAACATATATCACTTAGCTTGGTTGCAGAATTACTTTAATAAGGGAATAAGCATTACAGCTCAGAAGGCTCCCACAGTGCTCCATCAAATAGCCAAGACAGCTGTCAAGGACCAGAAATATAACCTCGTAACTACAGCATTTATTTATCAAGATTATTTTTTAAAATCCACCACTGCCTGTCCTAAAGCCTTAAGTAACACGCCCTCTTGGAGCTTAGTTCTTATTTTAATGACACTGTCTTCAGCCTTTCTTCACTTTTGTTTGTATTTTTCCGGTATGGAGTGGCTCATCAGGCTGTGTTTTCTTATATATTGGTGGGCTGGAAGGCTGCAAACCACAGGACACTTCAAGCACAGGGAGAATTGCTGTGGCAAATTCCTCCTTCCTCTCTATGTGCTACTGCCCCCTCAGAGGTGATTTTTGCACATGTCCCTCTGTGTTGCTGCCAGGTGGCAGACGAGGAGGGTTTCACTCACCGTTTATGGTCACGGGCAAAACAGACTCAACTCGGGGAGAAAGAATAATTTGAATTATCACTAATCAAATGCGAACAGAACAAAGACAAAATAAAGAGCAGTGCTTACTTACAGTTACCCCCACCCCTCCCTTCTTCCTGGGCTCAAATTCCTTTGTTCCCAATTTCTCTCCCTCCTTCCCTCCATCGGCACAGGGGGAGAGGGGTTGGGGTTTAGAGTCAGTTCACAGTCTGTTTCCTGTTCTTCTTCGTCCTCAGAGAGAGGGAATCCTTACAGTCTTCCCCTGTTTCCCCACGGGGTTCCTCCCATGGGAGAGAGTCCTTCCCATGAGTTGCAGTCCCTCAGGAGTAGACTGCTCCAGCACGGGCTTTGCACAGAGTCACGGGCCGCTTTCAGGAGCAGTGGCCTTCCCTGGCACGAGGTCCTCCACGGCTGCAGGTCCACATTCGCCCCTCCTGGTGCCTTCAGGGGATGCTCTGCCACATTACTCCATGAGTGCAGGAGGACAGCCTGCCATCTTGCCATAGACTGCAGGGTAACTTCTGCTCAGGCACCTCTCCAGCACAGCTGCTCTTCTTTGTTCTCTCTGCTTACAGGTCTTGTATCAGTTCTTTCGTATGTTAATCACGGAGGCGCATCTATCGTCTCTCTCTAATGGCTCGGCCTTGGCCGCCCTGAGCTGAGGAAGCTTTTAGTAGCTTCTTACAGGAGCCACCCCTGGGGTCCCTCTCCAGCTACCGAAACCATGCCAGAACCAAACCACACTTAATCGTGTTGTGCTTCCCCCTACAGAGAGGGCAGGTTTATTCTGCTCATTCCAGTTAAGCCTGACGCGTAGGACCATAATGTTGAATGTCCCTTAAAATAACAACACTATGTTTGATTTTCAGCTGGAGTCTGTAAAAGTCCTTCTGCCACACTGCTACACCTACTCCCCTCAACAAAACCCATCCGAGGCCTGGCAGCATGTTTGTCCTTCCTGACATGGTGAGGTGCAGTCACAGCCCTCACACTGAGCTGGGTGACTGCTCCCTTCAAGTCTCTGGCTGTCAGGAAAGGCAGGAACCACGACCTGAGGGCCCCTTCCAGCTTGGGATCTTGAGTTTGGTGGTTATTTATCACACCTAAATCTTTGTGAAATGTTTGTTTCATGAGAAACAGATTTAAATTGAATGGTTCATTGCTTTGATTAACAAAAGTGATTAGTATGGCAGTGAAAACTTGTTAGTCAAAGATTTTTAACCCAGCTGTTCTTGAGGAAAAAAAAAATAAATCAGATGAGTTTACTGTTGATTCCAGCACTTAGTGCAGTTTCCTCTACAAGCTGTTGCAAAGCTGAAGGCATAGGATCTGGAGCATTTGGTTATTGGAAAGGAAAATATTTCAGCCTGTGTCACATCTGTGCTTGACTTTGACGAGCTAAAGCTGTAAGGCCACATATGTGCATGTATAGAGACAAGGTGAGAAATGCATGACTGAATCTCTCCTTTTGAGGCAGAGCTGCCATGCAAAATTTTCTGGCTCTCTTTGACTGAGGGCAAATGAGGAAGCAGTGGTCTACTGGCTGCCAGGATGGTAGTGCTGTGGGGCTGGTTTCCATAGGCCTTTGTAGGTTAGGGTTTAACTGGACTGTAAATGTGTCAGTAACACACCCTCCACCCCCCCACCCAAAAAAACTCAAACAACTAGCTAGAATGCCTCAGTTATTCTAAAATCCACATTTTACGTGGGTGAGGGGTTCTTGAATGTTATCTCCAGGCTGTTTTACAGAAAAATAGCAGGTTTTACCAATGAATTAAGTTCCTTCAGCCTGGTTGTTTTCTCTTCACTGTACAGAGAAGACTGGAGAGAAAGGTAAGGAACTGGGAGGAAGGAAACTGGTAAGGAACTGGGAGGAAGAAAACTGGCAAGGAGCTTGTCCTGCATCCTCACCAGACACCTGGGAGTAGGAATTCCCTGTTCCTGTGTGCCAGCATCTTAATGAGAGGCTGGTGCAATTACGTGGCTAATGGATTGTACTTCACCTGTAGGCCAGAATCAAGTGGAGCAATGCAGGGGTCTTGCCTGGCACTGCCCTGTTTAACATCTTTTTACATGACTTGAAGGGGATGACAAAGTGCATATTCATCATGTTAACAGGTGACACAAAACTGGTGATGGCAGCTGGGCAGGGTGGCCAGCCAGCAGGACCTAAACAGGCTGAGGGCATGGGCTAACAAAAACCTTACAAAATTCAAGAAATGCCAAGTGCTGCAGCTGGGAAGGAAGAACCCAGTGCAGAAACCCAGGCTGGGACTCCCTACCTGGAGGGCAGCTCTGTTGAAAATGCCTTCAGAGGCATGGTGAGGCGAGTGTGAACCAGCAGCAACCATGGCAGCAGGGGTGGCCACCAGCCTCCTGGGCTGTATCAACAGCAGCACAGCCAACAAGGTCAAAGGGAGGGATTATCCCACTCTAGAAAGCACTCATGAAACCACATCTGAAATACTCCAGTTTTGGGCCTGAACATTGATAAACTGCAGTGAGTCCAGGGTAGGGCCCTCAAACTGATTAGGGACTGGAGCTCTTGCTCTGTGAAGAGCAGATGAGGAAGTTGAGCTTGCTCTGTCTGGGGAAGGGAAGGCTGCGAGGGGACTGAACCACAGCTTCCTTGTGTCTAGGAGGATGTTAAAAGAAGATGGAGCCAGGCCCTTCACAGCAGTGCATAGCCTCTACCAGGACTATGCAAACTCATCTAATCCATGGAGAAATTTCTGCAACCACCCATCTGTCACAGCCCTGCTCTGCCTGAGCCACCTGCCTGAATTGCTTCCCTGGTGTCACTTCAGTCCCAACCTTTTCAGGGAGCCCATCAAGCCCAGGGACTCTCTTGCTTTTCTACATGCTCTCTCTGCACACCGGCCCTCCTTCCACCATCTCATGTCTGTGTTTTGCTCTTGTCACCACATAAACCAGCTTGTATTTTCATGACCTGAAGTTTATGGTCATAGGCAGGCAGGTTTAGTAATTTCATGCATGAAAACTGTTGCAACTGTTCAAAACTTGACTGCTTTTCTTCGGAAAAAAGTGATGGGAGAGGCAACAGCCTGAAAGAATGACTCAGGACTGTAGCTGCTAGGTGTGCTAGCACCCACCTCTGTCCTGTGGCCTGTCAGTCTAGACTGCAGTTCTGCATGGCATTTCACTGAAGGCACTGAGGGTGTCAAGCTGCCCAATCCATTCCCTAAGGCTTACCCAGGCATACTCTGAAAAGACAGAGAAATCGTGCAGCACAAAACTGCTTATCGTTTGCGTTCCTCAGAGCTGAAATCCAGTGGGTAGTCATTCAGACCATTGTGCATAGCAAGTGATTCAGGAAAGCCAATTGCACCAGATGGCAGTCAGGGCCACCTCGATTGCTTTTGCAGGTGAAGTGGTGTGCAGGTGGGCTGGCATTGCCATCTGCTGGCTGCTGCTACGGGTGAGTGATGCTGGAAGCACGAAGCTTTTCTCCTGTGAGTGTAGTTTTGGCCTTGTCTTCTTCTTCTCTCTCTATATATATAAAAGTTACTGCCTTTTTGTGTAAGGGACATTGCTGCCTACTGTGCTAGCAGCTGCGTGGAAGTGCTACCCAGTGTTTCTAACAACTCAGCTAGCAGACTTTAACCATTGCAGCGTAAAATGATGAATAAACAGGGCAGGATCCCTTTGGAGGGAGTCAGGAAGCTAAAAGAGTTTTCTCTGGTTTGAGATTTCTCTCAGTTTTATTTACTTTCAGTGTACTGGTTAATGACTTTCTGTTCTTGCCTTAGTTTCTGGGGCGCTGTTCCCTGATGGGCACAGGCCCGTTGCTTTTAGTAACATGGCATTAAGAAAAGAATGAAGCTCACAGCCCTAAGAAGAGTCTTTAGTGCTCTTCCTATTGCATTACACACATTGCATTTTGCAGTCTTGCCCCTGGAGAGTTGGAATCTTCCTAGGAGAATATGGATCTCTTGAAGGAGGTACAGGAGTGAAGCGAAGTGTAAGCCAGATTGATAGATTTTTATGAGTTGTTCTCATCTCACAGAGCAACAACAGCCGAACTAGTCCCATGGAAGGAGTTTTTCTTTTGCCCTTGACTGGCACTGTGTCCCTCCACCAGATGGGCTGATGCTGCTGTCTGATGGTTTGCATGGGCTTTTTTGCTGGAGCCAATGAATTAAGAAACAGCACAGAGGAAAGGCTGGTTAGAAATTATTTCTTGCCATACCAGCAAAGTCACTGTTACGTACCTCACACTCAGAAGATTATAATGAAATACTGAAGTGATACCCAGGTCAGTCACCTTAATGGGAAGAAGTGTCCCATATATTCTCCCGTTTTAAGTAAAATCCTGCAAAGGGAGGCAGAAACTCCTAATGTGGGTATGAAACCACCTGGCTTCTATACCTGGCACTGCAGTAGCTTTGGATAATGTACTACATCTCTTAGTATCTGTGCCTAGCTATACACAAAAGCAATTGCTTTACAATCTGATAACAAGTTGTCTCTTACAGTGATATGTTCTTTTTGCAATCAATGGTGGTGCTCCTGCAGTGGAGCAAACTTCAAAATTAGTGTCATGGAGTACAGCCAATACCAACCTGGGGGCTTTATTTTATGCAATAATATTGCTGGTCAGTGGCTTGGATCCTGCCCCTGACAGCTGAGCAGGAGAAATAGAATCAGTTGATCTCTTTCTCCAAGTATTTTGGATAATATCCTCTGCTGGACATAAGCTGATGGTCCTTGGAGATGTAACAGCAACAAAATCTGTGGCTCAGAATCTCAAATTCTCCCCATAAGATGTACTGCTCTAAGCTCAGCACCTCTCTTTGATGGCTCTCTGTGTGACATGAATGCGTGGAGACTCAGGTGGAAGATCCCTCTCATGACTAATGTGGAACAGGAATCAGTGGTTTGTTCAGTGTTATTTTGCACTCAAGATGATTGGCAATGACAACAAAAATACGGATGGTAAATCATGTAGAACTTGAGAAGCTGCTCCTCTGAAACTTTACTCTTAAGGGTCAGCAGTAGAGTGATGTTAATCTAGTCTGAAAACAGCTGTTCCTTGGGGAGCAGAAAATAATTCTGTTGGGGAAATCATAAATATAATTATTTTAGTTTTTATCTGAAACTTCATGTTTCCTGCTGCATTTTTGGGTTGTTTTTTGGTTTGGGTTCCAACAGTTTCATCCTGAGGGTCACCTGCCTATGATATATATTTTTGCCTGTGTTCTGAGTGAGAGCAAGGGGCAGAAGGAAGAAAAACAAGCTATGGTTAATTATAGCCACTGTTCTGCCACTGGAGACTCGTGGAAAATATCAGTCACCTTCCTGAGTACCTCATAGCAACTGCAAGAGGTTTAGCAACACAAACAAGGTGAAAGTCTGTATCAGGTAGAAAGAAATCTCGAGGATGCATTGGAAATACTTAAAGGAGGGTAAGTAGCATGTCCAACTGATACTATGGTTGGGGATAAGGTTAACCAAGAGACATTCTTAGTCAAGGACCCAAGGATTGAACAGCTGCTCCCCTTGGAGTGTGGGTCTGCTTTCTCTCAAGTGACTAATAACTTGGGAATCCCGGTCTGGAGCAAGGAGATGGCCCCACAGAGCATAATATTTTGTCCACTTTCCTTATAGTCAGGCCAGAGGATAGAAGATCTTCTGGCATTAAGCCTTTTCTGGCTGTCGTACCTACTACAGGGTTGCAGTCCCTTGCCTTTCACTTTTGGAGAGTTCTGTGCCAGGATGACAAGCATGTTTCTGGGACAAGGTACCCAGAGGAATTTGTGCTGCTGTGTGTGTGTGTTGAAAGCAAAAAGGCAAGGTGAAGCTTTGCCAGTTAAGTCCTTTAAGACTTTTTTTTTTCTTTTTTTTGGGTGGGAATAATGGAGCACTTAGGGAGGAACAGGGTTCCGGATGTATTAACGTGTCAAGATGCAAGGTCACTGTTTATGGAGCAGACAAGTTCCAGGGAAGTCTTTGCTGGACCTTTTCTCTGTTTCCTCCCTCTGAAAAAGAAAAGGAGATCAGGCTCAGTCCCTCTGCCTGTCAGTCTCTCTTACACACATCATGGCACGGGGACAGCACACATCTATAGATCAGGGTGTCCCAAGCTCTTATATCCTTGCATCCAGGGTGATCAGATCATCTGCAGACATCATAGAGCTGCTGGCACTTTAAGCAGTGATTGCAAGATGTTTTACAAAGGTTGTGGTAATGCTCTGGGGGGATCTGAGTCAGTTGGGATTCTCAATGAGCCAAATGAACTAACTCCTGTCTGTACAGCTAGCCCAAAGTAACCAGCAAAGCCAGGTTATCTGGTACACTTGGCAGAAATTTTACTCATGCTTGGAATAAAAAAGAAGAGCTCTGCAATGGGCTTGGCTGAAGGACATATAAGCCTTTGAGTGTAAATATGCTTTGTGATGCTCTTTAGTGACTTGCATGCCTTGAGTAAGTTGAGGTGAGACAGGCTGTGAATCCAAATTGCGGTTGTTTTTCCTAGATAATTCTGTGGGTGACCCAAGGTAATCAATGTTTCATCTCAGACCCAGTTTGATTTCTCAGACAGCCAAAAAGCCAATACTCTTCAATGAGAAAAAAAAAAACACAAAAAGAATATTTAATCCTACGTGAAACACTTTAATGTTTTTAATTGAGATTTCCACTTTGTTTATCACAGTGGGCTCTATTCCTCTGTCCTGGGAATGCACATCATTTCAGAAAGCTGAAGAAAAAGTTGTCTTAGGAAGCTATGTCCTTTATCTCCAAGTGCTATAGTTACCTAAATGTCACCTCTAGAAACATTGTAATTCCAGTTAGTGGCTGTATGGGAATATTCCTGATAATTTCATTTGCTTGAATCTTTCTTCATGCCCATAATCTCAGATCCTAGCATTGCCCTTTCAAAATGCCAAATGCAACAGCTCGGGTCATTAGCACACTTTGAAATCTGTTATTTGGGTCGTGCAAATGTGACTTATGTCCTTTAGACAGACATTTTCATGCTGTAGGGAGAGTTGAGTGGAGAAGGGGGGATAATACTTAACATACAGTAGGACAGCCCTAATGTCATGTATAGTGCTATAGCTCCAATGAAATCCAGTAGACCTATCTCAAGCTTAATTGACATGAAAAATTTGCCCGAATGAGAGGTTTGTCATTAATCCATTTATCTCTTTGAAATTTCATTTCCCCTGCAATATTTCTTATCAAGTTTGTTCACTACACACTCGACTTTGAATTATATTTCTTCTCTGAGAGCCCAACTTTCTCTTGGGTGATTCCATACAGAAATCCCAGTTTGCCCAGGCTACCTACCACAAAGCCGTTCAGGCTGCATGACTGCCACAGTTGCAGGGAGATGCTTCATTGAGCTCTGTGGTATTTACAAACTCTCCTAGCCTCTGCTGTCTCTTGGGTTTTCTCATGTTTTGGATCTCTTCTTAATTCCACAGGGCAGTTTGTAATCAAAGTGATGCTAATCTTTTGCCATGGTTCTTACCGGAGTAATTCGTTTTTATCTGAAGGTGTTGGGCCATAAATGAAGGGCATAGATGGGGCTCTAGCAGAGATGACAGTAAGATAACACAGTAAGATTAAATGCAAGTGAGAAAGTGAGGAGAGACTGGGTTTTGAGGAAGAACTGAAAGTATGTGTGAGGAAAAAGCAGAGGAAAGGGAGGAAGGACAATCAGAAGGGAGGGAGAGGAACAAAAGCATATAAAAACTGAAAAGCAGCAACATGGGATGCTATAGATATGACAAAAAAGTGGTCAAATAGAAGGAAAAGCAACATGAGAATAAGTTAATTAAAAATAAATTTAACAAAAAATTTGCATGTCAGAATGCCACCAATCACTGTCAATAACACTACTGTACGTTGTGTTGCTTTCCATTGGTGTAATAGATACAGCAGGATGGATACATCCAGCATCACATTTTATCACGTACCTTTTAATACTTAATTCTTTGTCAATAGAAAACTTGTGGGTACACAGCTGTTGAGGCTTTTGGCCAACTCCCCACATGTCTCGCCTTTGTATGTAACATTGCCTTCTTTATGTACATTAATAGAGGGAGAACATTTGTTTTGCATCTACAACATACCCTCCTGAAATGATGTGTCATAATTGCAATGTACCTTGTAACACACGCAGACAGAGAAGCTGAACTAAGATTTTGCTGATGACCTTAATTTTGGCATTTCCCAGCTTTAAATGCTTGGGTTTGCAACCTTGGTGTTTTTAATATAGGGTTTTTTTCTGTGCAGTTATAAACAATACTTTGCATTTCTCTGATGTATTCTGCCCAAGAATTCGATAGAGTTCTGGAGACATTTTTGTGATTAGCCATGACAGTGGCCTTTTGAAGTAAGCAACTGTTACCATTTTTTCAGCTTTCGAAATGAATACATGCAGAGATCATGCTTTACTGAGAGTCACACAGGATGTCGGTGGGTCAGAAGTGACAGTCTTTAACTTCTACATCCTGACCCATGTTTTGACCTTCATCTGCACTTCTTTTTCAGCAAAAAACGTCCTTTTAAAGATCACAGCGTCGCATTTGTGACCCTGCCTAAGGCCACCTCTCATCCACAGTAAGTCTGAACAGGATGCTCATTAACCAGTAGCATACACAGTCAGCCTGAGGTTCACTGTGAAGGGCCACATTAATACTTTATGAATAATAAAACAGACTGGAAAAGTTTGGATAATGCAGGTGAGGTCTTCTGTAAGAACTATCTGAATTACTAATGAAAGAGCATCATTAAATTCTTGTTAACTGAGTTTACATTTGATCTGCTTGAAATAGTTTCTTATGTGTCCATCAGTAAAGATCTTCTGTGCATCGTGTTGCCTTTTGATAGAGCAGTCTCTGGGCAGTAAGCTAATTATTTATGTTTTCATCCTGCCTGGTAAACAGATCTACTCTTGTTCTTATCACAAGTCACGCCTCACTTGTTTTCTGGTAGTCTGCTTTATTTCTTGTCAAGCTATAAAGGCTTTTCTTCCAAGGGAAGAAATAATAAGTGTTAAAAACAAGTCCAGACTGAAACTTTGTAGTCCTTTGACTCCATACAGGCAAAATACTCCATGAATTCAGAGTAAACAAATCTTCACTCTGCCTGTACTCACTCAGCTTTCAATTTTGTTCCTCTTCCTATTGCCTTATTTTATTTTTACTGGTTCCCATTTCCTAAGAGGTATCTATAGTGTTTCTATCTCTAAATACCTTAATAAAGCTTTTCCAGACCATCTGTTCTGGTTTTGGCTGAGATAGAGGTTCTTTTCTTCATAGTAGCTAGTATGGGGCCATGTTTTGGATTTGTGCTGAAAACAGTGTTGATAACACAGGGATATTTTAGTTACACAGAGCCAAGGTCTTTTCTGCTTGTTATCCCACCCCACCAGCGAGTGGGTTGGGGGTGCAAAAGAAGTTGATAGGGGGTGACAGGCAGGACAGCTGACCCCAGCTGACCAAAGGGATATTCCATTCCACATGTCATCATGCTCATCATATAAAGCTGGGGAAGAAGAAGGAAAGAGGGGACGTTCAGAGTGATGGCATTAGAGTTCCCAAGTAACTATCACAGGTGATGGAGACCAGCTTTCCTGGGGATGGTTTAACACCTGCCTGCTGGTGGGAAGCAGGGAATGAATTCCTTGTTTTGCTTTGCTTGTGCATGAATTTTTTTTCTTATTGAACTGTCTTTATCTCAACCCATGACTTTTGCACTTTTATTCTTCCGATTCTCTCCCCCATCCCAACTGAGGAAGGTGAGCAAGCAGATGTGTGGGGCTTAGTTGCTGGCTCACTACATTCCTTGGCTGTCTCCCAGAACAGTGCTGTCTCCTCTCTAGACCCAGCCAGCTTAGTTGGGTACCCTTCCTGGAACATAGGGCAGTGTTAGAAGCCACTCTGATGAGACAGTGATAGTAGCAGCAGCAAAAGGAGCAAGGCTGCATGTCTTAAGGTTTTGTCTAGCATGAAGAATAGGAGTGTGTGTCATCTCAGCCCCTACCAGCAGTGGCCCTGCTCCACAGTTTCAAAACTCTTTCTGAAAATCACTCTTCCCTGACACCTCTTCTGAAACAGACCTTTCCTGACATCGTGTCTCTTCACTCCTCTTTGCCTCCTCCATCATGTGAATTGGACTGATGGATAGGCTGATAGTGTGAAGCAGCCTTTGCTGAAATAAGGACTAGATTGAGGTCTAAAACCTGGTGTCAGGATCATAATTCTACCTGCGTGCTTTGGAGCATCTGACTTTTCTCCACTTGGTGATGAATGACAGAAGGGAGAAAAGGAGGTATGGGAAGCCCCCCTCATTTCATTAGGGGGAAAAATGCTTAGTCTGTTGTAAATTTCTCGTATTTCCAACTCATTCTGGAGCATGTTTGCCAAGATTTAAGAGTTATAGGCCCATAAGTCAAATACCTTGCAAAATAGGTGCCATTATTCTCCCATTTTTCACCTGAGCTTGTAAGTAGGCCCCATATATCTTTGGGTCACTCTGCAGCACAGATTTTCTGTTACCTTATGTCAATTAAATTCCAGCAAGGAGGTGATGTATGAATGTATTTCATCAAAATAATCACACCCAGAGCCTGGTGATGGTGCTCCAACAAAAGCTATGTCAGAGATACAGCGTGCCAGGAAGTGGCATCAGAACTTATTATGGTTGTACCCAGTGGCTTCTATGGACAGCACCATAGGTGCAGCTTCATTGCAGCAGACACATCAGACACATCAGCATCTACCATATAAGACCCATGGCCCACACCCTGCCATTGATCCAGTGTCCAGGTGCTTCACAGCATGCCTCTTCCCTTGCAGCCACACTCAGAAGAAGAGCAATGTTCCCATCTCTGTTTCTTGGTGGGAACACTGGGCTAATTCACCTACCCAGGGGACTCTTTCTTTTCTGAGGATTAAGGATAACTAGGAAGAGAAGGGATCCACTGGACAAATAGGGTTAAAGAAAAAAAAATAGGTGTTCAATTTTTTGTTTTGGTTTGGTTTTTTGGGGTTTTTTTTCCTGCCTCAGTCTTTAATGATACTGATAGACCTTGGGCTGCCCAGTACTCTGACTTGGAGGACCATGGCTGCAGGAACAGTGTAATGAGGAAGGATTTCTTTACCGAGAAGGTAGTCAAACACTGGAACAGACTTCCTAGAAAGGTAGCCAGTGCCCCATGCCAGTGTTTAGGAGGCATTTGAACAATGCCCTTAATAATTTGCTCTAACTTTTGATCAGCCCTGAAGTGGTCAGGCAGTTGGACTAGATGATCACTGTAGGTCTCTTCCAACTGAGCTGTTCTCCCTGTTCCCTCCCCTCTCCCCTTTTTCATTGTGAGGATGCTTGACCACTGAAGCAGATTGCCCAGAGAGGCTGTAGAGTCTCTACCCCTCAAGATACTTTAAACCCAAATAAGCATGGCCTTGAGCAACTTTTCTGCTCTAGGTCACCCCAGTCTGAGCAGGAGAGCTGAACAATTAATGCACACATGATGTTGGCTTTTGGTTGGAAATGTTCCCAAGAAAGGGCTGACCAGACTCTCTGCACTAAAAGCTGGTAATTAACAATATTTCACATCCTTCACCCAAACTAATCCTCAAAAAGAGAAACTGATATAATAAAGAAATGGCTAGAGAAAGCATTATTGTGAATACATTAAAGGATTTTATGTGAGGGGAATAAGAAGCTTTTATTAACGTGTACAAAATGTTCATTAAAATGAGCCAGCAGGAAAGAACAGGCAAATGTTTCAGGCCTTTCTGTCATTCCTCATTCAACTAAAGCCTGTAGTAGGCACAAAACCCTCCTTTTTTCTTTCAAATGAGTATGCACTCCTGTATTTTTCTATTCTGTGATACTTCATGAGCACCTTCATTAAATTCCACACTTAGTTTAGCCTTGTCCAGTACTTAAATGAAGTTACATACGTGGTTACATTCAGTAATTCATTAGATATGTGGTTAGATGTATAGGAAATTTTGGTAGTTAACAGAAGGTTTTGATTTAGTGTCTCTAGAAACTTAAGTCATCTAGAAAAACAACAGAATTTTTGCTAGGTCAGCTAACAGTGGGATGAAAAGATAGCTCAAGACTTTGCCTCCTGACTGTTATCTGCTAAGTGTACATGGGGATAACAAACTCATGTTTTATCAGAGTCCTGAATGACACATTAAATCCATCCCTGGTTTGTTTGATAGTGCAGACCCAGTATTTTACCACATACAAGCAAAGTCAAGGAGGGTGGCTTCATGCCTTGTTACCAGCCATAGCAGGAGACACACATTTGCACAGCAATTCAAGTGCTCTTGGTTGTGGTAACAAAACTCACTTTAGCCCTGCAGCTGGGCAGAAGTTTTCATTTGGAAATGGCACCATCACCCTGTGCCTCAGACTGCATTAATTCTTACAGGTTGCCTAGAGAGGTGGTAGAAGCCCCATCCCTGGAAACATTTAAGGTCAGGTTGCATAGGGCTCTGAGCAATCTGATCTAGTTGAAGATCTCTCTGCTCACTGCAGGGTGGTTGGATTAAATAGCCTTTAAAGGCCTCTTAGAAGCTGAACCACTCCATGATTCTATGAAATAACTCTTAGGAGTGAACTTGGCCAAGCTGGCATGGATACAGAGCAAATATTTTATTGTGCCCAAGCTCACTTGGCCACCACAGCTCTCCCTCTGCTTTCCCAAGAGGTGGTCTGAAGTCTGGATGCCATTTTACACTCACTAGCTTGGTAATATATCACTGCTTGTATAGACTCCCAAGGGCACTTTCAGGCCAGCAACCCAGCTGGGGATAGGCAGCTACAAGCAAGTTTGAGCCAGACTTACCCCTTGGCCTCATTGTAAATGCAATGCTGAGGGCAATGTGGGGTGTGCACAGCAGCCACCTTTGCCAGCAAACACCTTCTGCGTCTTACCTATTGACGGTTTAAAGAGCATGACTGAAAACATGCCTTGAATCCATGTCCTGGATCAATGGGCTGAGGCCAAGGGCATGAAATTCAACAAGACCAAGTGCTGGGTCCTACACTTTGGTCACAATAACCCCAGGCAGCGCTACAGGCTGGGGGAAGAGTGGCTGGAGAGCAGCCTGGCAGAGAGGGACCTGGGAGTGCTGGTGGACAGCCAGTTGAATATGAGCCAGCAGTGTGCCCAGGTGGCCCGGAAGGCCAATGGCATCCTGGCTTGTATCAGGAACAGTGTGGCCAGCAGGAGTAGGGATGTAATTCTCCCCATGTACTCAGCACTGGTGAGGCCTCACCTTGAGTACTGTGTGCAGTTCTGGGCCCCTCACTTCAAGAAGGACGTTGAGGTGCTGGAGCGGGTCCAGAGGAGAGCAACAAGGCTGGTGAAAGGACTAGAGGGAAAGTCTTATAGGGAGAGGTTGAGGGTGCTGGGGTTGTTTAGCCTGGAGAAGAGGAGACTCGGGGGACCTTATCACTCTCTTCAACTACCTGAAGGGAAGTTGTAGTCAGGTGGGGGCTGGGCTCTTTTTCCAGGCAACCAGTGACAGGACAAGAGGGCACAGCCTCAAGCTGCTCCAGGGGAGGTTTAGGTTGGATTTTAGGAAGCACTTCCTCAGGGAGGGGGTGATTAGACATTGGAATAGACTTCCCAGGGAAGTGGTGGAGGCACCGTCCCTGGATGTGTTCAAGGCAAGGCTGGATGTGCCACTTAGTGCCATAGTCTAGATGGTGTGGTGGTGTTGGTCATAGGCTGGACTTGATGATCTTAAAGGTCTTTTCCAGCCTTGGTAGTTCTGTGATTCTGTGAAACACTGGTTGTATTGCTGGATGTCCAAAAAAGGTCGTCATCATCACTCAGAGATGAGTCTGAGGAGCACTTGGCCATGGTAACCAAAAATGGCTGTCTAGAGTCAAGCTTCTTAGAGTGTGCTTAAGCACCTAAAAAAAGGTATTAAAAAAAAAAAAAGTTTAGAATTTCTAACTTTATATTTTCACAAACCAGGCATCAGAATGAAAAATAAGTGTTGAAATGACACCATGGCTTGTAATGCTTTCTTCCAGGCTGAGGTGAAAAAATAAATTGAGGTTAACAATAGAAGTCAGGAAAGTGGAGAGGCAGGAAATTAAACCTTGCTGTTCTCAGCACTTATTCTGGGAAAAAAAATTAAAAGCATTTTGTTTTGTAGCAAATGTTTTCACAATGGTTCCTAGCGAATCCCAGCCACAGATATATTGCTTTATCAGAAAGCTGGGAAGCGACAACTCAAAGAGCACAGATGGGAATGCAGAGAGGGAAAAATATGCAAAAAGTGTTCTGGCTTGTATCTTAAGTGTGCATAAGGTACTACTGTGGTATCTAATTATAGACTGGGCAGGAAGTAACAGCTATAGTTAAGGTTTCTTGACGTTCTTATCTGTGTGACTTCTGTTGTTTTCAATATCAATGGATTGTTTAAGCTCCTGTGTTCCATGGCTGGTATCTGCCTCTGGCTGAATATACTCCAGACAGAATCAGTCCAACTATTTCAGCTGTTTTGCAGGAAAAGAGTAGAGGAGGCAATCCTGGAACTTGACCCATCCTAAAGAAACTTCTGCAGCTTTTGTTTTGCAATCTGCATTTAAAGATGTACGCCTAGAAATCTTTATGTTATTGTTGACACCTACAGTTACTGAAATGGTCACAGTTTAATACTAAAAGAGAGCTCCCAGCATAAGCATGGTCTAGATGCATGATCGCTGTCAGTGCCTGTCAAGAAGCCAAGGACAGAGACATAGGCTCCCACCACATAGTCTGGCTTCCTCTTGGTTTGAGTTTGGACCCAGTCTCTGGGCTCAGCTCTTATGCTGGCACCACCTGAGGTCTTCATCCTCCTCCTGCTCTGCCTGTGCTCTGATCCTGCACTTGCTGCCCAAAGTGGCTTTCAGTGCAGTGCTCCTTACAGGATCCAGTATGGGGGCCAGTCTGACTTGAAACCAACCAAAGTGTAGCTGTAGTATTAGTCTGACAGTTCATTGATTTTGGAAAGTTTCCCAGGTGTAGATCAACTTACCCTTTGGAAATGGCCAGAGGGCATGGCAAGAGATACTTTGCCCATGATCTTTTTCTAACTGAGCACAAACTAATCACTTCTGAACAGCTATTGAATCCTGACTAATAACTCGTGGCCAATGTTTTACTCACACAAAACTGTCTGTGGTGACATGGCACTGGTCATCTTCTGGCCAAAGCAAATTAGACTTCAGCCTGCACCACCTGGTACCCACCAAGCCCTGCTAGGTAAAAGGGTGGCATCATCCTGGCTCATCCATGGGGAGCTGAGGCACAGGCAATTTCTGATAAAAAAAATCTGATTCTTTGAATGCTGTGTTTTCATCTGTGAGGGTGCAGTGTTCAGGTTTCAGTTTGCTTTGGGGTGGCCTTTTTTTTCTGACTAAGGAGCTAAAGGCTGCATTGCAGAGGTTCAGAGCACAGATACCACTGTCTGGCAAATTTTTTTGCCCAGTTAACCACAAATGCAGACATCTGACAGGGTAAAATTTCACCCTTGTCATCCAGGAGGATTTAATAATCCTTCCTTACCTCTGATCGCTGTTTTCCTGGGGGGGCCTATTTTTCTGTCCAGGGCCTAATTATCTTAATAAATATATTCAGAGCAGTTTTGGATTACCCATCCCCCATTACTGGGCACAGAGAGACCCTTCCATATGTCATGGTTTCCCTCAGGATACCCAGTGTTAAGCCCCCTGTACGATCTATTTTCAGAGCCAATACTCCTCTCTCTCCAGTTTTATAGTGGTGGGATTCTGCTGAAACCATGTTTGCTCCAGACTTCCAGCATGAGTGGGGAGCCCCAGCCAGTTTTGAGAGCCTCAGCTCACCTAACAGTGGTGTGACATGGACGAGTTTTCTAGCCAGAAAACTGCTGTCTCAGGAGGCAACAACAAGCCCCTTCGGTAACCTCTTTGCAGATGCCATGGCTTCTCCCCACCACTCTGCCACACAGTAGGACCCCCATGGCCACAGAGGTGGCTGAGAGGCTTTTTCTTATCAGTGCTTTTTATCAAGCTGACTACCAAGATCCTGCCTTCCCCAGGACTCACCAACTTTCTCTAGGCAACAAACCAGTTTGCCAGATCTGGATTCCTCATTACATCCAAACAAATTGTCCCAAATAATTTCTGTTTCTCTTCACTGCTTGCCCTGACTCTTAAGGATAATAACATGGTTTATCTGATACCAGCTACAACAAAAAGCTTGCTGGAATTACAGTATATGTGTACTAGGCCAAATGCAGCCCTGGCAAACTTGTGTTTAAATTAATGTGGTTGTGCTGACAGTGCCTTTGTTCCATTTTCTTCATTGGTCTGCCAGCAATCATGGTATGACAAGCTTTGGTACATGGCAGGTGAAACAAAGTGTATCAGGAAAAAATAAAGTGGTTTCATCACCTAAGGAACAAGTTATTGTTTGGGAATGCAAAGATCTGTGTACATCTAACATTTTACTTCAATGCATAGTCCTGTTTGACCTGTGAGTTTTCTTTGTTTCTCAGGAGAAGAAAAACAAAACAAAACAAACAAATGTGAAATAGAGGGGAAACAGTTGTGAAAACCTTGTTCCTTCACTGAAGTCCTTTCTGTTGTTTGCCTTTTATTAATTCTAAGAGGTGCTTCATCTTTGTCATAACCAAACCGCAGAGAAAGCCCCAGTTATTAATGCTACCACTAGTACTATCATAGCTCTCTCATAGCCTTCTTCCTTTATAGCTCTTATGAGTCAGTGGAAGTCCATGAGAGCTAACAGTCAAGTTGAAAAGCCATCCCTGCTTTGGAGACTACTCACAACTTCATGCTCTCCTTGGCTGACATTGGCTGCTACAGCCCAGCAGTAAATCTGTTCTCAGTTAGGGTTTGATAATGCACCTTGAAATACTCTATTTCTAAAAGCTGAGGACTTCCTACTCTTTTAAAAAACCTAGTGGGCAAGTGCTGCCTCCTGTGCCATGAGCTCTCCCTTAGTTAGCCATCTTGCTTGGAGTGGGTGAGAAGTAATTCAGACTGCAAGTACTTGAAGGTTATAAAACTGTTTGGGATCTGCAGTAGTTTTTTGCAATAGGATAAGTGATTACAGACAAAGGAATTAACCTCATTCAAGTCTAAATTCTTGGGCACTGATTGCTTTGATTTTGAAACATGCACCAAGAAAACCAGCCCTCAATGTAGTTCCCACAATGGGATTTTCCCCACTTAAAAACCAACTGCTGCCCAGTGTCACTGATGGACATTGAGCCCAGCCATGCCTGTTGTATCCCCTGGGCAATCGATCAGCTGGTTCGCACTTATGGGTGTGGTGGGTGTCTCTAAAGTCCAGGAGGGACCTCCTACCCCTGTTTGGTTAGAGATTATCTTGGTTTACATAATGGTTGGACTCGATGATCTTGAAGGTCTTTTCCAACCTAAGTGATTCTGTGATTGTGAGAAGTTATGAGGCTCTTGGGGGAGGGCTGGCTGGCTGCTTGGAAAGATGAACGTATGGCAAAAACTAGGTAAATACTTACTTTGACCTAAAGGAAGTTTCTAGAGAAGCTGCCTTGCTGGGTGTCCTCTTGGAGACAGGCAAGCTGAATTGATCATAAAGGATGGATATGCTGATATGCTTCTGGGAGGTAAGAAAGGTTGAAAACTTACACTGTGCTATATAGCTGTAGTAAATTACGTGCATGGGCTGCTAGCCAAAAGCTTGTGAAGGTAGCTCATTAGTCTTTTCCTGAACAGAAAAAAAATCCTCTGTTTACCATGCAACAAGAATTCATGCGTTATGGAATAACTGAAGCTCATTAATTTCACAGCATATTTACCTCCAAATAACTTGTTTGAGTGCATGTAACTAAAGACAGACTGCAAATGCTAAGTCCTAGGCAAGATCTGTTTCTAGAAAAGACTCTGCTTTTCTGGCTTTCCTGAAGAGGGATGGGGAGAAGACTACAAGTAGCTGTCAAAGTGGAGGGAAGGTTGGGCTTTAAAAAAACTCTAGGAGTCTTATTGTCATCATGCTGACTTTTGCATTAGATGGCCACATTATGAAAAAGGAGTTGCTCCCTTTAACAAAGGTACCTGGCTTTCAGGGTCAGGCTTTGATATAAGGACCCAATTTTTTGCAAGTCCTGGTCTTGACAAGAGAGGTCTTGGGTCTGGGGTCACCATTTGTGACTCTGGAAGCCTGAATGTCCTGGCGCAGGGTCCAGGGGTAACACCTCTGTGCTGTGCTCACCCCAATGGGTGTTGTGCGCCAACACCCAGTTTATCCTTTTTATGCAGCTTAATTTAGTGTAGAGCCTGTCCAGGACTCCGGTGACAAATTGCTTGTCATATCTGTTTCTGTAGGGCTGTCCTGCCTACTCCATGTTCGGCTTCCTTTCCTGTATGGAAGGGGGAAGAAAGTGCACACACAGAACATAGCACGAACTGTTGCTGTCTCTGGAACTGTATTAAAAGAAAAAGTGGGGGGTTTAGTTACCACTAGATGGTGCCTCCTGATCGCTATTGCTGGGAAAACAGCCGTGCCCATCCAGGAAACCAACCAGCAGGGAAGGCGAGGGGGGATGGATTGTGCAGCGGATGTCGGGAGCACAGGGTGGGCAAGGGGAGTCACTGTGGACACGGGCAGGCAGAGCTGTCCCACAGAAACTCCAGTGGAAGTGGGTTTGTTTGAACTACAAAAGCATTTACCTCTGTGTTGTGTGAGCTGCCTCCAATAAGAAAATGTTACAGGTTTTCATTCTGTATACCCTGTGGTTTCTTTCCTTTTAGCATAGAAGGAAATTCAGTAGCTTATACTTACAAGAATCATAGAATAGTTTGGGTTAGAAGGGACCTTAAAGATCATCTAGTTCCAATCCCTCTGCATGGGCAGGGACACCTCCCACTAGACCAGGTTGCTCCAAGCCCCATCCAACCTGGCCTTGAACACTTCCAGAGAAGGGGGCATCCACAGCTTCCCTGGGCAACCTGTTCCAGTGTCTTGCCACCCTCACACTACAGAATTTATTTCTAATATATAACCTAAATCTACCCTCTTTCAGCTTAAAGCCATTACCCCTTGTCCTATCTCTACATACCCTTGTAAGAAGTCCCTCTCCAGCTTTCCTTTTCCAGCCCCTTCAGGGCCACTTACAAGGTCTCCCCTCCTGTTCTTCAGATTGAACAACTCCAGCTCTCTCAACTTGTCTTCAGAGGAGAGGTACTCCAGCCCTGTGGTCATTTTCATGTCCCTCCTCTGGACTCGCTCCAAGCTCTGTGTCCTTCTTCTGTTGGAGGCCCAGGTGGGGAAATGACCCCTTCATTCTGCATCTGAAAATATCTGAAGAACTTATGTTATTTGATTAATAAGCCAAGTGTGGAGGAAAAATATCCAGAGAGGCCTGGAAATACAATGGGATTATCTCCTTCATTGGGAAAATAAAAAATTTTACTTCTGAGCATCCTAAACATCATCATACATATTTTTACGTTTTACATTTTTAAATAAATTTTGTTTCCTTCATGCATCTGTCACCATCCCCTGGTCCTCTGTTGCAGCACTGTCAGTCCATTTTGTCCTCGGTAGTGGAGGCACCAGGGGCTGGATGAGTGCACTGGAGGGGAAGGGCTTCATTGCCCTCTACTTTGCCGTTCTCATCGAGTCTGTGTCTGCCTGAGGGCTGGTGTATTGTCAGAAATCCCTCTCTAAGAGGGATTACCTAAATCAATGAGTTTATTCAGGGACTATGAATGAAGTCAAACTGGTGTCTGCTGCTTGTCTGAATGACAAGTGCATCTGCAAAACACATAAATATTTCTCACTGCAGCAAGGTTAGTTGTGTTCGTGATCGCATCTTTCCCCCCCTTTTTTCCTATTACTCCAGTGCTTACTCTTCTGCTATTGTAATCATACTGCTAAAATAAATTGGCTTTCTGCTAGGGAAAGCCTTGGTTCCAAGACACGTCATTCTCTGCCACTGTGTTTCAGTGCTGTGGTTTATGCCAAGGCTGGTGGGGAGGAGAAGCCAGCTCTAGAAGCCCTTGAGGGAAGGGTGTGTGCTTTCCTGCAATATGAATGCAAAGACAGGATGTTACTATGTTTAGCTTGGGTTCCTCTTGGCAATGAAACATTTTCCATAAAATATCTTCCATAAATGCCAGGTGGATCTTTGAAATCCCATCCAGAATACTATGATAACATTAAAAAGCACACTGAAAAATCAAGACGCGTTGGGAACATATGATGTGAAAACACATAAAGCTCAGAAAATTAATTGCTGTGGGTAGTTAGAGGCAACTCTGCAATAACAAGTTAGTAAAATGATAACCTGTAGAACAGTAATGCTGTCACCTCTTATTAAGACCCCAAGTACTTTTATTTCATTGGTTGTCTACGGTGCCTACATTTCAAAAAGGATAATTGGTGATGGGAGACATCCGGTAAGTTTTAGAAAAAGTTTATGAGGTTAATTAGGGAAAATGTATGTAGCAAAAACCTAACGCTTAGTTTGCTTATATAAAAGATGATTAATGTGCTATAGGAGTCTACATAGTGCTGAGTCTACTGCTAGATGGCTCTCTAACCTAAGAGATAATTCTGGTACACAGTGGTTGGCACCTAAATTGAGACCAAGTCTGACTAAAAATTGAGTTCCAGCTCCCAACAGTGAGGATAATTGATTAATGGGATGACTAATTGCAGGGGGGACATGAGGACTATGTGACTTAAATCGTGATTAAAACCTGGCTCTGATTCTCAAAACACTTTCTATCCCAAAGATGGGTTCTGGGCTTAAAGCAGAAATTTCAACATATATTTTAGGCCTGTTCTGTGGAAGGCAAACTACAGTCTCTGATAAAGCAATTATAGAAGAACAACTTCTGAGATGTAGAATTACAAATCTGCAGACCACTTAGTCAGAATAAGGGTTTTTTTTTAAATGTAACACAGGTGAGGCTGAGGTGGGATAAATGAGCTTTGCACAGTGACACCAGTCACTAGAAAGGATGTGCACATGAGTGTTCACTAGAGGTGTTCACTTACTGTGAGAAGTCAGCCTAAGATCGTCAGGGCTGTACTATCTCTGGCTCTGTTTTTTGTTGAAGCAGGAGGTACTAACAGAGCTGCTGCCACCTGTGATCTTTACTTACAGCTTGGTACTATTCTCCTTCCATTGTCTTGACAAGTATAGTCTTGTGAGCTTGCTGGTTTCAATACCATCGGTAGGGCACTCACCTTTCTCTATGCACCTCAAGAGCTATGTTGATGCTCAGTCCTATATTACTGAAGTCAGTGGAGTGTTTTCTTCCACTTTTCCTTCCTTTTTGGGAGTTTAGAGCCCCTTGCTTGCTTTAGGTGTGTATTCGTAGCTGTGTTTGCACACCTATAGTTACAAATAAATGTGGTGGCATAGCCCAGAGAGGCTGTATCAGCTTGCAAATAATGGCACGATTTACTGATAAGGCTTTGTCATATAGCTGCTTCCCTCAGACTAGAAAGTGAGGCAGTGCTTCTCATGCAGGGCTGTTGTAGTGATGGAAAAACGAGCTGCAGTGAGAAGGAACCATCATAGTCTATGCCACTTTGATTGACATCTCTGAGGTTCCCTGAAAAACAGCTGAGTTCTCAACTGCACTGACAGTGCTTCAGAACATCCTTCTCTGCCTGCAGAACAGGGCTGAGTCTGGCTGGCTCAAAAAGGCTTACTGGGTCTCTCCAGCCCCATTCTCTGTTACAGTCTCCGGCTAAACCAGACAATTTTGTAGGGAAATTTGGGATCTATGAATGCATCCATGTAGGATGTTACTCTGAAGAACACCAGGTTCAGAGAAGAACAGAAGGGTTCACTTTGAAAGGTGCAGGTTCTGTTTTCAGTTAACTTGTGGTTGTGGGGTACTTCCATCAAATAAGGTCCTATAATTCTTCCAGGAGAGCTCTTCTCTGTGGTCATTAAGCAAGAGACACGATGCCAAAGAGTACTTTGAGACTTCTTTAAAAGTTATGTTCACAAAATATTCTTTGAGATATTTCACTTGCAGATGCACAACCTTGATTGCCCTTTGTGTGATTTGCAGAGATCTGAGCAGCTCCTCCAGCTGTTGACTGCCAGAGAAGCACAGCTGTTAGTGTTCCTTGAGAGACATAGCAAAGAGATGCAACAGCTGTCTGCTGAAGCTGCTCTGAAGACTAGCTGGGGGTCTTTAGAGAAAATGAGATTCCATGGCCCTTCCGTTCAGCAGAATTGAGCACAAAAGGCCTGTTGTGATGCAGTAACCACTATGTTAAATGGATTTTCTTGGTACTGCTGCATCCTGCATGATGACAGATACAATGAGCAGACACCTGAGATGGAAATTTCACTGCTTCCTCCTGCTGATGGTTGAAAGGTTATCCCAATGACATTCCTAAGCCTCTGTAACTTCCAGATGATGTAAGCCTTACCTCTTTGATCACAGAAACACGCAGTGCATTTTCATATTTAAGTCTTGCGTACACACTCCCTCTTCATTGAGTTTATGAAAAAGCCCAGGTTCTGAACCATTTGTAGTCTTCGTCTATCTGCAAAAGCATCTCATTGCAGAGACTCTGCTCACTCCGTGGTATGAATAATGCAGAAGAATTGCTGTGTTGAAGCTGGCTTCATTGCCAGTTTAAGCTGAACATGAATAATTGAACATATTTTCTTTTCAGAGACAGGAACAGCTGCCATCTAAGCTGTTTAACCCCATTTGCCTTCTCACATTTCTCCTGAAGCTTGTTAAAGCCCCTGTGCTTAGCCATGCCATATAGGAAAGCATCAAATTCATTTGGGGTTTTTCACTTGCTTGAGGTTGTGTCACAAATCATCTGTTATGCTCATTAAGCAAGACTAAACGAGGGCTAGTTACAATTATTTTCTGTACACCATTTGTCTCCAGCTTTAACTCTTTGGTTGCTGGCTTTCTGCAGGACTCTACTGGGATGTCAACAGCAGGGTACTGGGCAGCTAGTAAGTGCCTTCAGAAAGCTAAACCTTCAGCGGTGAGGAATATCATTAAGACATGTCAAGAGATTAAATATTTCAGCAGTTGGTGTGGAAACTATGGAATTAATAGCCTGTCAGTTAAGTCTTTAAACCTATAACTGACTTCCCCATGGAGCCTGGGCACCGTTAGTCCCATTAGGTGAGGGTAGGAAACCTGTGATGTCTGTTTCCTGTGTATATTTTTTTTAATGGAACGCGTTGCTTTGAAATCATGGGAGCTGGCCTGCCAAGCTGAACTTATCTGTTCATTGAGAAATTCAGCGTTTATACTTATCTATTCTTAAATTAAATTGTTTATGCAGGAAGAGTATGTGTAGCAGATACTCTAACTAAATGTGAGGTCCACAATGGGGAGACCTGAAGGGAGGAGGGATTTTGGTCCGAAGCCCGATATGGGTGTGTTAGGAAATTATGAAAAGGACCTGTAAAATGTTCATTCTAAGAACAGTGCAAGAGTATTTAGAGTAACTGTATCATAAAACTTCACTCCTTTAAAATGCTCTTACTTTAATTGCCCAATTATATTCCTTTTGATACAGAAATTTCATCTATATGCTTGCAAACGTTATATACTAGAAGTGTCTGTAACCTTGGGAGTGTACTATGCATGATAGTGAGCGTATCTTAAGATGTGTTCATGTTTCCTAACTTTTTCCTTAGAAATCATGTTCCTTCTTGGTCCATAAGTCCCTCTTCATATGTTGTTCCTGAAGCATGTGAGCACAAATTTCCTCTTCATTTTTTTAACAAGCCAGCATTGATGTTTTCTGCTTCCAAAACATTTCCCTCCTTGGTAGAGCCTTTGTCCAGCAAGAAATGCACTACGTTATTAGTGAGTGGGAAAGTAAATTCATCAAACAAATTATTTGAATAATAAATGTTGTACTTGGTGTTAGTGATGGAACTGTTCTGCATCTTTTCTGTGCTGAGTGAATTAAGCTCTGTTTTTCATATACTTAAAGCAATGGAGCTTGATCAGCAAGTATCTATTCCAGATGTTTAAGCTGTCTCTGAAAACAGTTTTCTTGAAGGGGGTAAGAGAGGCTGGATGTGGGAGGCTCTTAATCAGTCCAGGAATATTCTTCTAGAAATAAAATGTTTTGTATTTTCTATACCATAATGATGTTGCATGGATTCTGTGGAACTGCTGGCTTATATAGTGGCAGGGGGTAGCCTGTTAAAATAGTACTATAGCATGAGATGTCTGCTTTTTAAAAAAACCTGAACTGCTGAACATGTGCTTCAGGGTAAGAGCTAGGAGACAGGAGTAGGGGACCTGGGGTGATCTGAGACCCAGTCACTGTTAATGCACCAAAATCGCTGGGGATTGAACCTTCTGCATTTGATGACCTTTAGTCTTGCTGGTGACCAGGCCATGGTGAATGTGAGTACTGCTGGCTTACCTGGTCTTTATTGAGGTTGGCTCCAACCATGCAGGAGAGATCTTGCATCATATGATCACTTTATGCTGCACAGGGCTCTGGTGAGACGGGCCAAGCTTGCAGCTTCTTCCCAGGAGGCTCCAAAGGACTGAGGCTCCTATCAGTGACAATTGAGAGGAATTTGGAAAAGGCTCACTTTCCCAGCCCTCTTGCCACAGAAAGATATTTTTTTTTCCAATAAGGAAAAAAAAACAACCCTGACATCTGATTGAGTTATTAATTACGTATATTGGTTTAAAGCTTTTTTTAAAAAAAAGACATCTGCCCAAAGCCTTTTCTCTGCAGATGTCTTAGCCTTATCATGATTTGGAAATTTCAGCCACTTTCAAGCAGCCATTTACTGAAAGCAGTAAGCTAGCTAAGCAAATGGCACTTAGGAAGTTAGTGAGAGAAATAAAACTTAAACATGAGCTCTTTGGTCCTAACATCTGAGTAGTAAATAACCCCAAAGAGACCAGGGCAATCTGCCTCTTCATCAGTGAAGAGAGAGAGAAGTGTGATTCAGCTGGGCAAATTGCAAACCCAGAAGTTATTTGCAGCCCACACAGGCTGAGCTGTCTCTCCAACTCTTGCTAAAATGTCCTTCTCTTTTCCGCTCCCCCCCTCTTTTTTTTTTAAGGGGTAGTAGATAATGCAGAAGTGCATTTTTGCTGACCTTCGGGAAGTGCTCAAGTTGTTACTTTCTAGTCAGTAAGTTGGTGGGAAGTGAATGAAGGGGCAGATGTTACCCCACAAAATATAAAAAGATGGATTCTCAAAGCACAAGGGATGCAGTAATTGCTATGAGGCATGTTATGAAGAAAGTTCTTCCCATGGCTGTTTCTTTGCTCTCTCTGTAGAGTGAGGTTATACTTTCTTGATGTGTTGTGTCTGTTTCTAGTCTTCAGCTTTGGTTTGTGTTTAACACACTAAATTCAGTTCTATTGGGGAGAAGCCACCTGAAGACATTGCTGTCTCTGCAGGTTGGATAATGTTGGGTACCCTTCACAGTTCAGTGCTCTTTTCCAGTAGATGGTAAAATCTTAGAAGGTCTGATCTGATAAATGGATCAGAGGAAACAGTTGGGCTGTTCAGCTAGAGAAATTCTTGAGTTTTGAATGTGCTCTTTTAGACAAAGTAGTACTAAAAATGGCACATTCCTTTTGCACAGGCTGCATGTGGCTTAGTGTCTGGTTCCCTGTCCTTGTCCATAGAGTAGATCTGAAGATCTGCCCTTGCTGATGTGTTAGTTACAATCACTAAAAGGAAATGTCACAGCTAAAAAGGATAAATCTCCAGTGATATTCTGAAGGTGTTAAAGCCCTCTCTAATCTTTCTGATTGGGCAAGAACAATGTTTAAGAACAAGAAAATTTTAGTATTTCTTATGGCAAGCCTTTGTTCTTTTCTTTTGCATCCATCTACGTTGAGCTGTGCCCTAGCAGGGAGGTGGAAGCGTGCAGTGAAACACGCTAATGTAATGCTTATTAGCCAAGTAAAATCATCTGTTTGCAGCCAAGTTTGTTCACAGAATCACAGAACTACCAAGGCTGGAAAAGACCTTTAAGATTATCAAGTCCAGCCTATGACCAACACCACCACACCATCTAGACTATGGCACTAAGTGCCACACCCAGCCTTTCCTTGAACACATCCAGGGACGGTGCCTCCACCACTTCCCTGGGAAGTCTATTCCAATGTCTAACCACCCTCTCCGTGAGGAAGTACTTCCTAATATCCAACCTAAACCTCCCCTGGAGCAGCTTGAGGCTGTGCCCTCTTGTCCTGTCACTGGTTGCCTGGAAAAAGAGCCCAGCCCCCACCTGACTACAACCTCCCTTCAGGTAGTTGAAGAGAGTTATGAGGTCCCCCCTGAGTCTCCAGGCTAAACAACCCCAGCATCCTCAACCTCTCCCTATAAGACTTTCCCCTCTAGTCCTTTCACCAGCCTTGTTGCTCTCCTCTGGACCTGCTCCAGCACCTCAACGTCCTTCTTGAAGTGAGGGGCCCAGAACTGGACACAGTACTTGAGGTGAGGCCTCACCAGTGCTGAGTACAGGGGGAGAATTACATCCCTACTCCTGCTGGCCACACCATTCCTGATACAAGCCAGGATGCCATTGGCCTTCCAGGCCACCTGGGCACACTGCTGGCTCATGTTCATTCAAACGAAAGTCCTAACAAGACTCACAAATGCAGTAACAGAATGTGTAACTTCACAGGCCTCTCAGACACAGAGGGTGCGCTCTGAGAGGCAATGTAGAAAGCAAACTGGGCACTAACAAGGGATATGGCATGAACAGGCTTTCTGCCCACAGAGCTGCTCTTTAAATCTCTCCCTGGTATACTTGGACATAAAGTGAACAGCAGGGACTACGGATCTGCTGCACTGAACTGCTTGCTATCAGCTGCAGAGCTCCCACATAATGATCTAACACTGCTCTCCAACAGCAGGCTCAATTTCAGGAATGGATGATGATGCTAATCAGCCCCTTCACCCTGATACTGCCTGGACCACTACTTGAAGTGTGCCAGACAGCACCCTTGGGTCACTTAGTCTGCAATCTTGTTCCTTACAGGCTGTGCAGCTTCATCACTCTTAAGCTGAACGTTCATGGTAACTGCTGAAACCAGTATTTGTCAGCTACTTTGAGCTATTCAGCTCCATAAACAATAGGTTTTACACTTGGATTTGGAGATAGGACTACCAGGGAACTGATTTGCCTGATTTGCAAACCAGGCTGCTGAATCCAAAAATATAACAGTTATCTGTTTCTTATTCATAAGGTGGGGGAGGCAGAGTAATGCGGTGCTGAAATTACTAACCTGACCGTGTAGTTCCTGATTACAGCTACCTCTAGCTGCAGCAAATGCCTGTGTTTTCATGGCAGCAGCTTCTCCCTCACGGCAGCAGCAAGCTCTGACTGCCGTGGTGTCGGTAGGAAGGCAGCAGCTTTGTGAAGTGCTAATTTAATGAGGTGCAGCTCAGTAGTGCGGTACAGGCCCTCAATCATAGTGAAAGGCAGGGAATTCCCTGCAGGCAAGCTGGAAGAGTTTGGCTCTGACAATGGCTTACTTTCAGCTAGGAGATTATTCTCTAGTGGCTTCCATGGAGACAAATGAACCAAAATTAGTAAAAATATATTGCCCGTTTGGCAACATATTTATCAATAGTTGTGATTTCCATTGCAAACTCAATGACAGAAAGGCTAGAATCTGTCTACCACCCTGCTTCCCTTTTTCTGTCTGACACCACTCAGTGGTGACAAAGTCTTTTATCCAGTGTGGGGAGAGAGGAGTTATCAATTTCCTTCTTGTCATTCTTTTGAAAAGTTAGATACAGAAAAATCAGAATTTCTCTTGATAGTGGTATTTAAACAGTTGCTTTAGTTGAAGTATGTGGGTTGTCCATTTGTAGCTGCTCTGAGTGCATCTGTAGAACACTAATCTCTTCCATGATCTCAGGCCTAGTAGCATCCCTGAATGTAGGCATACTCTTTTCTTACCCTTCCTAGCAAGACCTAGTGCTCCACACACCCCACTCCTTCCTGCCTAGCTTGACACTGGTGTACATGAGGTAGGCAGCAGCTCTGTGTCAATTCCACTGGCTTGTCCTATCCTGGCTTGTCCCATCAGTAGCAGGCAAAATGCACTCAACCTGCAAACAGTGTCCAAAAATGTGGTATTGTATGACATGCAATCTGCATGCTTGTCATCAACAGTTAATATTTATATTCCCATAGTACTAAGTTACCACCTAGAACTCTAAACACACAGTCAACGTGACAGGACAGCATAAAATGAGGAGAGGAGCTGATGTGCCTCTGGCTTCCAAAGCTGAAGCTTAAATGGCTCCAAAAGCTAGCTGTCCAAAGCCAAAGATGTATGCCAAAGTCTGTTTCTCTGGAGACTGCTGTAATAAACTAAAAGTCACTCCCCAGGCATGCCTGCTATATTACTGTGTTGAGAGGGGTTCTCACTGCTTGAAGATGTATCTTTCAGGTGAGCAGGCTGCTGTTTGAATTCTCCTCCAGGAACTCAGTGTGGGTCACAGATGAAGGAGGAAAGGAGAGGACATTGAGAATCCAATCACTCATTTGCAGGGCACAAAAGCATATAATGACTTGGGAGCATCAGTAGAAAATTAATCTATTTCAAGTCAAGCTGTAGTTTAGCATTTAAGTTTCTATGTCTAATTTATTTGAGATCCATGGAAATGTAACTTCGTGTTGGACACACTTGGAGAGTGATTGAGGTTGTTAGGCAATTTTTGAAATTGCGATAAATACTTTTTCTTTTTTTTTTTTACTTTCTGATCTGCTGTTCACATCTCCTTCAAGGAACTTGATCAACAGCTTTATATTAAGTTTGTAAAGCTCAGAGCAGAGGAAGTACAACGTAAAGCAGAGGAGTTACCTGTCACTGATTTGGTTTGTAACTCCCCCTGAAAAGGGAGTTACTAAACAACATCTTCTGGAGGAGTTTAATTTCAGGAAAAGGTATAGCTTTTTATTCTGGCTTGTAAAAATGGCAGTAGAGAAAAAAGTTAACCACAATCTGAAAACCACTTACTGCCCCCAAAAACTTTCTACTTTGTTCCATAACAGCAAGTTTTGCATTTACATTAAATCGTCTGGGTACAGCTCACACCTAGCTATAATATCTTAAGCCGAGTTTGGATGATCTAGATCATCTGACTGATTTATAGCTTTGGTCGCTCATCTGAAGGTCCCTTTGGTTCAATATTTCTTAGTTCTTGCTCCAGACTTCTAAGTTTTATTCAATATATTATTTCAGAGAGAGCTCCCCTAGCTGTGGGAGCTGAGTATGCAGATCTCAGTCTGTTGGACACTTTTGCAAATGCCCCCTAAGAAGAGAAAGTAATTAAATTCATTATAGTAATTTAATTAGGCTGGGAATCAGTCTTTTAGTCAAACTGGTACCTGCTCCATGTCCATGAAGTCTCTCAGAATGCATTAATGCAGTAATTTATTCAGTTTCTTCCTCATTAATAAGAATATCAAACATATGTTGAAACATTTCTGCCCTGTATCATATTTCAGAATGATAATAGAAGTTTAGAAAATACTGAGTGCAAATACAGAAAATATTCCAGCCTTCACCCTGTGGGAATGGTTGTCTAGTCTGTGGAGCTCATTTTTCTACTTTAAAATGGAAATGTAGCCAACTTCCTTCAGGCTCTTTGCAATTTAAATTTATCTATATATATGTGTGTGTGTGCCCCCACATGAGCTCTATTTTTCTGTCTTTTGGGCAGCTTACTATTGACGTTTCTGCAAAAATAATATTAGTCTCTCTACATATAGCTCTGAAATGGAACACTAAGGCATTCTGCTGTGATAGCAGCTTTTTCCCCCCTCTCAGGGAAGGTAAGAATGCATTTGACTGAATTCAAAACTTAAAGTGTATTTTCTTAGATCTCCTTCTGACACAAAACTCCTCAAGATTTTGTATGCAACTGTTGTTAATCTTCTGTAAAAGCGAATAAACAGATATGGCAATTTTTTTCAAACTCCCCCTGATTGTGGCATAACATTATTGGCAAATGCTGCACTGAGACTAGACAAAAAGCCCTGCTCTGAGCCTTCTTAGAGACATGCACATCAGCAGCACGAACTGATTTCCTGAACAACGTAAAGGTCTTCTCTGACCATGCTCCATGCAGTAAAAATAGCTCTTCTCAAGTGTAGTGAAGTCCTTTTGGAGAATGCCCAGCCTATCTGTGCTGATGAAACTCAAACCTGCACTCTAGATATTAGCTAACCTGTATTTCTTGCTAAGTAAGTTGCAGTAAACTGTAAGGCATTTGTCAGATCTCTGTTCCTATTTGCTTAATTACACTATTTGACCATATTGCTTCAAGGTTAATATAAAGGTATGCAGTCTGGAAGCAGGTCTTCAGAAAAGCTACATCTTTTAGAAGTATTTTGAATGCAGGTTCTCTTCAGTGGGTACCAGCTTATTGTGGTACGTTGCAACATGTGATGAGGAGGCCACTCCTGTGGTTAGACCTAAGCAGGCACCCTCAATGCATATGTCTTTCTGTCTTAAGGGTTACCTTCATTAGTCTGCTCAAGAGCTTAAAACATTGTGTGGTTTAATTTCAGACTGCACATCACTCTTTCTATGCCATTTCTTAAGCATAAGAATTGGTACTTGTGTGCTGGAAGGTTAATTGCTCCTCTCTAGTGAATAAGTTGAGGTTTATAAATAAGGGCTAGACTGAAAAAACAGCTGAGGCTTTGGTTTTCTTGAGGTGTGCTGTCAAAAAAGAAAGAGATTGAGAGACCTAGGAAATTCTGTAACATTTCAGTGTATTCTTTAGCTGTTCCCCTGAGGATTCATTGAGTCTTAAGTCCTTTTGACTTGGATATCTCCCATCCACTGGAAGTTAGTGGCTTTCCTTTCTTTTTTAAAAAACTGAACATGTTATCACCATGTACTATTATGCTGTGCTATCACAAGTTGTAGAAGTAGTAACTTGATGACTATACATGCCTTAGGGGTATTGGTGGACGAGGAGCTCTACATGAGCTGGCAATGTGCTCTGCAGCCTAGAAAGCCAATCGTGTCCTGGGCTGCATCAAAAGAAGCTTAGCTGGTAGGTCAAGGGAGGTAGTTCTCTCCCTTTACTCAGCTCTCATAAGACCCCACCTGGAGTACTGTGTCCAATTCTAGAGTCCCCAACATAAGAAGGACATTAAGCCTATGGAGAAAATCCATAGAAGGGCCACAAAGATGATCAGAAGGCTGGAGCACCTCTCCTGTGAGGACAGCCTGAGAGAGTTGGGGCTGTTCAACCTGAAGAAGAGAAGACTCTGGGAACACCTCATAGCAGCCTTCCAGCATCTGAAGGGGGCCTACAGGAAAGCTGGGAAGGGACTTTTTTCAAAGGTTTGTAGGGAGAGGACAAGGGGTAATGGATCAAAACTGGAAGAGGGGAGATTTAGGTTAGACATTAGGATGAAATTCTTTAGTGTGAGGGTGGTAAGGCACTGGAATAGATTTCCCAGGGAACTTGTGGAAGCCCCATCCCTGGAAGTGTTCAAGGCCAGGTTGGATGGGGCTCTGAGCAACCTGATCTAGTGGGAGGTGTCCCTACCCATGCAGGGAGGTTGGAACTAGATTATCTTTAAGACCCCTTCCAACTCAAACCATTCTGTGATTCTCTGACTTTTTTTTTTCCATATTGCTTATCCTTGAGTGCACTTGAAATGTTTTGAGCAGTATACAGCTGTGGTAGTTAAGAAGTATTCCTCACCTCACTGCCTCTACATTGCAGCTACTGCAGGGTCTTACTAAACCTGTCTGTAATGTGGGTAATTTGGAGATTGTGTTCATATTTCATTCACTTTCTCTTTCCATACTTATTCCTTAACAACCCTATTACTAGTGACAGAGCTCTTGGATTTCTCAGAGTCTTCCTGACCAAGAAAGCCTCATGGGTTGCTCTTTCTTAGGAAAAAGCACCACTGGATTTGTGTGGGTGCTCAGAGGTGGGAAGGTACCTGCTCTCAAGGACCATAGACTCATCTTTGTTCCCCTGTCCAAGGTGATGAGTCAGGAGCTACTCTACAGCTTGTTTCCTGACATGGAGCCAAATCCCCTTCCATTCCCCTGGGGTCCGGGAGTCCGCTGCCCTGCCCTGTCTTCACATTATCCATGGATATTTGAGATGTTGAAAGACTTACATCAAAGGTTTCAAAAATCCTGCAGTTTTCTGTACTGTGAGCTTCCCTCAGGGCTAAAATGGTAGAGTCTGAGGTTCAGTGCTGCAGATAACAGCAGCTAATAGGTTTCTAAACCTGTTTCTGAAGAGTTCGCTCATTATTAAGGTGAGCAAGGTAAGGTGGAGGGTCTCTTTAAGACAACATTTGTATGGTCATCATCATGGATGAAGCCCTGCCATGTGAAACAAGCAGTATGTCAGTTTCAAAGCTGGTTATAAAAAATGGAGTAGAGGATTTCAGAGAGAACTTCAATAAAAATGATAAAAAACCCCTTTACAGCTTTTTGCTTGGCACTTCATCAAATCCAAAACCCTAGTCCATTGCAAACTTGAACAGGAAAAACAGTTATTCAATATCAAATTGATCAAAAAGAAAATTTTGGCTATTTTAATGGAAATATTTTTCTTCAGGGTATTTGAATGTATCTGAAATCCAGAGATGCCTTATGGGAGTAGCAAAAGAGGTGTTTCATGACAACATATCTCTTCAGTAGATTTAGTGTCTTGGCCAAATTTATCCAGTGAGGCATACTGAAGAGGTCCTACCTTGAGGAAATGTTGAAGTTGTTCCTTTTGACAGGTAATATACCGGGACTCGATCCTGAATCAGTTATCTTGGATTTCTTTATTGGCCATCCAGTCTACACAATTGGCAGGACTCTTTGCAGAGGTTGAGCAAAACTCTTTAAAGCAACATCTGTGAGCTGACTCTGATCCAACAGGAGAAAGTACAACGTATCTCATGTTAAAACTGACTGAAGGCAAATTTTGCAGATTTGGCACTTCTGATCTCAGCCTACATTATTAGTTAGGCATTTAGCATCAGTCAGAAGGAATTTGCTGTAGAATGTAGCTGTAAGTTTAAATGGCAAATTAGGGAACATAGCCAAACTGTGCTTTTCCTCCTCCCTGAATATCATGGGTAGAAAGGGTGGGGGTAATATCCTTTATTCTTCCAGCCAAACAGTTTTGATTTTACAGTTGAGGCTGCATCACGTACCTTGTGCCAACTGCATGCTGTGCTAATATAATTTTCCAAGCACACAATGCTAAGAAAGAACAACATGGTCCAGAAGAAAATCAGCTCCTTTCTAGCTTCTGCAAAAGGAATGGTGAAGCACAGCTTATTTCAAAATTAAATTAAAAGTAATTTAGTTTTGTTCCTTCAAGCAACAAATTAATTACTGGAGAAGGAGGTAGTTACACAACAGGATTTGCTTCCATAGACAGAAGATCAGTGAATCAGGGTGACAGAAATGCACTGAGGAAAATGGCAGGGGAGGCAGCAGGTGACCCTTTTTCCTACCAAGGCATTTGCATCAGAGTGATCTCATAGTTCTCTATTGGTGGCTGGAAATTACATCACACAGAATACTGTCCTGGGGTTCACTGCTTTCCTCTGTAAAAGAGACAGGGAATTGCCTCAGGCATGTAACAGTGCAAGAGTGAACTTCCTGCAGTAACTGTATGGCCCTTCTCACTGGGTTACTAGACCTGAATACTTCAAGTGCAGACATGCAATTTGCACAGTGTGTTTCATATACCTCAATGGAGGATGTCTGAGCCTAATTTTAAGTGGTGGGTCGTTTTCTTAAATAAAGAATGAAAAATAATAGCTGCTGCCATATTATTCTTCCTTCTGTCATCAGAAGGACTGGTCTTGTCAGTGGTAGGGCTTGAAGCAAGGCCATTGGAGTCCTGCAGGGTCTAGTTGTTTTCCTGGGGCACTGGAAGATCTTTAAGAAGTAAAAAGGGACCCATTTCACTTCATATTTTCTCACAGTGAGCTACATGGGTTATATGCAATTTTTTAATTTTTTTTTTAACTTAACTGCAAAAGAATTGGGACCATCTGGTCAATGAGGTCTTGTTTCAAGTGAGAGCAGTGTCTATTAAATACCCTCACATTCTACATGCACAGTACAAATGGCACACGACAACTGTTGATGAATACTTAATCTACCTCATCTCTGCTGCCCAGCTAACACTGCATGTTGTCTTCTAGTACATTATGGACTGCTTTCCTATCACAGTACTTGAGAACTGATGTATCCAGATGGCCCAGAACAGTAGGAGTCAGCCTTACGGATAGTTTCTCAGGGTAGGAGCAGGAAAGTTAAGTTATGTGCACACATGCCCGAACAACCAGCAGCCAAGACATTGTTTCCTGAGGGATGTTTTCTCTCCACAGGAGAGTGGATCCAGTGACCTGTGAAGGGCAACACTGCCTTCATGAGAGAACGGGATGGTCAGGGAAGGGGTGGTTGCTGTTTAGGCAAGCTGCTCTCCCTTCTAGCCACAACCTGCTAACCAAGCATTGGTAGTGCACCAGAGCACTTTACTGACAGATTTGAAATATGCCTTTGTTTCAGACACGATGCTGTGGCTTTGACTTAACATTAAGTAGTTCCTGGCCAGGCCTATTGACTTCTGTAAGGACAGTCTCCCTGCCTGGGTCTGCCCTTCAGTGAGAAACTTTCTTCACTCTCCCCCTCTGCGAAGGGAAAAAAGGGTAGAAAATTACTGTCCTCCTTCTTTTATATAATTTTGCCTGTGTCCATTTGAGTCTCCAAACCTAAATATGTTTAGATATTTTAGACAAATTGAAGTATCTGTACAACTTGTTGTTCCATGTATGTAGCTGAATGCTTACGTCCCATCAGTGTGTATGTCAGATTAAATCTTGGCTAAATCTCAGCATTTTCAGCAAACTGTTAGGCACATTTTATAACCTGTAAAAGAGTGTTAGAAAAATCAGCATGCTGGAGAAATACCAGCTCATTACATGCATATCAGCTGGTAGTCCACCTTCCAGTTCTTTTCTGAGCTGTGGATTAAACATTTGGTACACAGCAACAGGGACTCTCTGAGTGGTGTGTCAGAACTGATGGCTGCCTGGCAGCCTGCTGTAATCTCTGCACTGGAAAAATTACCAACTGTTCCACTCTGCTGACATGAAAAATACATCCTTTCAGCTCCAACAGCTATAAGTGGGGCTGTCCTGGTGTCAGGCAGGTTTAGACTCAAGAGCTGGTGGCAGGAGAGAGCTGATACTGTGTCGCGAATGGGAGAGCAGAAGGTAGATGGTTGCAAGTTGAGATTTTACACAACTTTGAGGCAGCAGCAATTTAGGATTTTTTTATTAGGTATATCACAGGATTAGATTGTATGGTATTTAATGACACTTGATCATCAGCCAATTAATAGAGTGATTTGACAAAACTTTTTACAATCAAAGACTTAGATAAAGATGTGAGAATGGCATGGTCCATACAAGACTTAGGAGAGTTTCTTAAGTCAAATTACAGATGCAGAAACACACAGACAAATATAGTGGTTCTTAAATCACACACAAACAGATACAGAGGTTAATGTATGTTTTAAATTTTCTCCTTTGCAAATTGTAATGAATTGCTGATATCAAATGATGCCTAAACTTTGCAAAATCCAATTATAGTGAACTACTCACTCTTGTTCTTCATCAGCATCTGTCAGCAGAGGATTTGTGAACCCCTCAAAATCTACCCTGAGAGGCATCCCAGCTCAGGAGGAGATACAGGCCAAAGCCCAGAGAACTCATAGGGTCTCACTTAGGATCGCTATATATAAAATTGTGAGATTGTGACTTTGATCAGTACCCTTTTTTTTTTTTTTCTTTAAATTTTGGCCACAACTTGTGTTGGTTGAGTCTGGTATCTGAGCAACTGTACAATTCTAATATGTTCCAGACTGTACAGTTCTGGTACCTACAAGGTTACTCTGTGATCCAAGCAGCAGGAGTTTCAGGTAGGGTCAGGGAGAGCCTGATTATCCCAACTCACTGCACTTGTAACCAAAACAGGAACACTATATTGGCTTTTCCCCAGATCACAGAGTGGCTGGGGGAGGCAGGGAGGAGGGTGCTGTGCCACCACATAGGGGTGGCAACCATCTTGCCATCTGTCATTTTTTATGTCAACCCTCTCCATTTGGTGTCAGCCCTATGTGATGCTAAACTCCATGACCAAGAAACAGAATTGGGCTGGCTTTTTTCTGTGTGTCTGAGAGGTGGTTTCAAAGCTCTTTCCCAGCAGAAAGACCAAGTGATAGCATATTCAGTAGAGCTGGTCCTGAAAGAGAGTTTTCATCCCTGGAAAGCTTTCTGACAGTCTTCAAATTGGAGATGCTGAATTCTTTTGATCAGAAATTACATCTTTCATTCAGATGAAGGAAAATGAAAGGGTTGACACTTCAAATCTTCCAAAACACAAGATTGAAATCCTGTACTTTCAAACTCTTCTGAGAATTTGCTTTCGTTTTAATACAAGAATGTTGCTTGTATCTAGGCTTCACCTAAATTTCAGTTGTTAAAAATCTCCAAGTTATTAATGTTTTGTTATATAGCCCATGAAAATTCATATATAATTTAGAATCAAGATCAAGACTGTTGCTAGGAAGAACAAAGACTTTATTGCTGGTGGTGGTTTTTTTGGTGGTTTATGCTCTGTGAAGTGGATCCAGGGTACAGGGAGATTTCTTTTGGTATGTGCTGTGATAAAAACTATAGTGAGCCAATTAGAGATTCACTGTGGATTAAGTTCCAGGTTAAATGTTTTTTTTAATGATATTGTTTCTACCTTCATCTCTCTGAAATTCCCACTCATTTAATATACCTGATAATGTCAAGTCAGGAAAAGTTGTTAGATAATTCCAGGAAAAAGAGTTATCAACCTTTTCAGGGCTGAATTGTGATTTTAAAAGTCCATAGGAGCCCCAGAGCTACAATATCAATAACAAACTAGTGATTATCTGCATTTTTTCCAAATAAAGACAGAGCTCCTTTTCTGGATTGAGACAAGAAAACTGCCAGATCCTGTGGTGTAGGTCTGAGAAAGGTGTGGAAGATCCCAGGAAAGGAAAAGGATATGAAGGTGAGAATCTGACCCTTACATCCTTGAGAGTCTGAGCTGCAGCTCAGTGTAATGAGAGGGACCCTCACCACTGTCTTCAGTCCCCACACCAAAAAAGTTGCAAGCAAGAGTGGCAATGACTTACTGTTTTTAACAGTTGCCTGATTTTTATCTGTTAGTTTGCTACAATATTATACATTTATAATCCAAACTAATACAGAAAAGCCTCATTAATATAGTTTTTAAATGTTCTATAGAAAATCATGGATGTGTGAGAGGGGCTGTTTCTATTGGATATTTATACCTCTTTTTGCTGGTAGCTGAATGCTGTTGATAGTTGTTTCTTCCTCAGCCTTGAGCTCCTTTTGGGTTAATTTTTGTATGCTTAATGCATCTCCCTTCATGCTGTCTTTTCATTGGTTCCCAGTTGTTCAGTTTTTCTATTCTGTTCTGTTTCTAAA
Source organism: Hemiprocne comata (assembly GCA_020745705.1). NCBI lineage: Eukaryota > Metazoa > Chordata > Aves > Apodiformes > Apodidae > Hemiprocne > Hemiprocne comata. The sequence continues at coordinate 58,454,908 of CM036586.1, forward strand.
GCTGGTCTTACCTGAACAAAGGGAGTGGGCACTTCTATAGCAGCCATTCAATGATCATTGTACTTTGCATTCGCTTGTACCCGCCCCCCTCACCTGTGCCCATCTACCCCGATGTGAGTTTTTCCTTCCATACGACTTCCTCCTCACACAAGGGCTTTTTCCACCCATTTTTTTTGCACAGTTCTCTCTCCCCCCAGCCCCCCACCTTTGCACCAGGTGGTTCCCCAGCAGTTCTCAAGCTGAATGCCAAAAGGATGTTGCACTGCAGGATCTGTTAATGAAAGAGATTTGCACAGCATGAAGAGCAGTGAGAACTTTCTGTGTTCTGCTGGGCTAAACTTTGACTGCAGCCGTGCAACAAAGCCAGTGCAAAGATTTGAGGGACAGTGAGGTCTGAAGTGCTGGCACCTTCATGCCTGGAAGCTTGGCTAGGGAAAACCTCAGTGTTTGAAATCAGGCAGGAGGCTGGTTGAATGCACAATGTGAGTAGGTTCATGACAAGCAGAGTATCTGTCTCATTAACCAGTAATGACTTCTAAAGCATCCTGGTCATTGCTGTGACCCAGGAGAAACATTTGGTAATCCTGAAAGCATTAACATTTGAGGAAACAGTGGGTGAGAAATGATGTGCTGTTGCTCAGGGCTGTGTGGGTCCCAGCAGGCTCTGCTGCCTGAAGAGCGGCATGCACGACACTGAAAGAACAGAAAATGCTCCATTCATTGTGAGTGGTGGGTGGAACAGCAGTTCAACTCCCAGTGAAGACAACTACAGTACTTTGAAAACTACATAGAAATAGACTAACCAGCAGTATGGGCTGCAAGAACTAGGTTCAGTAGCTCACAGAATCAAACGTCCGTGTCACTGCAGGTAATGTGCTCAGCCTGCCTGTTCTTCTGTTGGATTTTGCTCTGCTTTTTGTTTTTCTGTCTTAGGGCCTGGGAGAGGCAAGAGCTATCACAATGTCATGTGGCTTCTGCTTCTGCTAGGCTATGTAGGAGTGGTGGTGTCATTGGCTTGGGAGAGATGGTGTTTAGTAAAAAGTATTTGAGATTTGGCCCAGCACCTCTGCCCATCTGACTTCCCCATCCTCACTTCCCAAGAGGCAGACACCTGTGACCTCAGACCTGTCAAGAAATTCCCCTGCTCACACATCCCCAACAGATCAATAGAGCCTCAGAATAAAGCAATTACAGCAAAGAGGAAGAAGAAAAAAAACCTGTCAGTGAGTCAACAATGGTTGAAAGCTGGGGAGGAGGATATCCAAGTTACAAAGTATAGCGAGAGGGTGGCATTGAGTTGTCCAGATGGTTGTTTCTGCATACTGGTATTGCAAATAACAAATGCCTAATGAGGTTGGAGAGCATTGCTTTGCATACTACAGTGACTGGGCTTGCATGCTTGGAATAACCTTACAGCAAGTGTCTCAGAATGGTTTCCCAGAGCCCTGCTGTGTGAACACAAACTGCTCAGAAGAGCCTCCTGGTTGACTCTCAAAGTTGTTGATATTCTACCGTGTCTTTATTGCTGTAAGCAGCCTTACATGTTTCCAGGTTTTGTGCAAACATAGTACTGCACAAAAAACTTCTTTTCATGATCCTGTGGCTAAATTCCCAATTCAACAAAACACTATTCCACTCTACAGTGTTTGGCCAAGTCTCGACTTGAACTGGGTTGGAAGGGCATAAATCCAAAACAGTCCCCTTACACAGCTTTGGGCACGGGAGATTGAGCTCCTCATTGACTGATTGATCATTGTATGACTGATAGACCAAAGCATTACTAAATGAGTTCATGCTTCCCTGTTGAACCTTGAAGGATTATTCAGTTTGCCTTTCTTACAGCTACCTTCTTTGAATGCACTTTTTCTGCTGTAGTATGAAAAAAAAGAGCTGCTGACTGGCTTCATGGCAAAAGCCACATCTCAATTACACATGGCAGGGACCCAACTAAAGAGAATTTGATTAGTAGGTGCATAATAGTCACAATTGTCTAAGTTTTGTGGTGATGAAGAAACCATCCTAGAAGGGAGGTAATGTGCTATGTAAGATGGAACCAGGAAATGTTTTAATTCTTTCCTTTTCTGCTCAGACTGCCGAAGCATTTATCTATGAGACATGTAATGAAAACTAAATTCTGAAGTTTCCTTTGTCTGTGGTATGTTGAAGGTCTAGCCTCACTGATGACAAATGGAAGCAAAGTGGCATTTACATTAGTAAGAGATTTAATTAAATGGGTTCTGATGTCTGAAGACAGTACCTTAAATTACTTCATCATGTGGCTGTTTTTCTTTCCCCTCATTCCTCTTTGCTGGCTGTTTCTCTTCAAGACATGCCTAGATAAATGGGTAAATTGCTGCTTGGAAGCCTATTGGGTCAAGCTGCTCATTCTCCTGACATAAAAGTGAAATAGAGCTTTTGCTTTAGTGTTCTAAAAATGAGACAGGTCCTCTCTCACCAGCTTTTTCCCACTGCAATTTCATTGATTTACAACTCAGTTACCTTAATTTACAATATGAGAAAGGAGCTTTTCAAACTGCAGATTAAAATCTGGACTTGGTTGACTTGTCCATTCTTTCTGAATAGCTGTTTTCAGTTGCACATCGTTTTCTGCAAGGTCATTTTGGTTCAGCCTTTCTGAAACACAGCAAAAATTCCAAAGTCAGGCAGTACTTGTGTAGCAGTCAAAGACAGCATTGTTGCTCCAATTAAAACATTGCAGACCCTAGTGGCCTTTACAAATGACTTCTTTCTCTGTGCTCTTCTTGGGGTACCCATTGAATGTCACTCTAAATCAAGAGATTGTGCTTTGTTATTGCTACAGGATATACAAGGCAAAATTTTGATTGAAAGATTTAATGTAAAGCATTGCTGCTCTTTATTAATGATGCTACAACAGTAGCTTTGCTGATTATGTCCCTAGGAGTGGTTTGCCAGCTAGAGTTGCGAGGGCTGGATAAGGGTATGTACATTCTCATCTGCATTTTATTTTGGTGCTGGTGATAACTGCAACAGAAGCCCTACCAGTGATAATTGCAGCCACATTCCAGTGGCAACATTTTGGCATGCTAATGAGAAGGTCACTTGGGCCAGCGAGACTGAGATGCCTGTGTGGGTACTTGTAGCATAGTTACATCTAGTCTAATAAATTATCCATGTCCAGGAGCATCCTTGGGTACTGAGGCCAACTGGCATGGAGCAGCCTATTTCTGTGACAGTAAATACTGCTGGACTAGAAAAACCACGTCTTGCACAGGCTGCCTGTTGGTGACAGTCCCAGCAAGGCCCTCATCACTGAACCAGGCATAGGGATGGTTGATGAGTGTTCTAATGCAGTTTGCAAGCAAAGTGCACGTAGAAGTGTCCTCCAGGCAAAGATCTTGTCTACCACCCACTTACCTCGTGGTCATGGAGCTGCACTGTCTGAATAAGGAAGATTTGCAAAGGGCTACCGGTGATTCTAGGCTAGAAAATAGTGCTCCTAGATGTTGGTGACTGTATTGAACTGCAGCTGTTTCTTGAGATGAAAAAGCTGTGTTCGTTTTGATAAATGATATGCTGTGAATTGTTTTCTCAGCCTGATTAAAAATTTAAAACAAGGGAAGGAAAAATCATGATGTGATGTAATTGTACTGTACAAGTACACACAGAGTTGCTCAAAATACATCATGCTTGAACCAAAGGACAGAGAAAAGGGAATTCTAGGAACCAGGCTCTGGAATATCTTGCTTTCTTCTGCACTTGGCATTATTCCCCCTTTGTGTGGCAAAATCTAGTGTCTGTATAAGCTAGCACACTCCCAGCGAGTAAGAAATCCACTCTCTCTGCCATCTGCTCTCCTGCATGAATAATTAGGAGGAGGAAACAGGCCCAGCTCAGGAAGAGGGAGCAGCAGAGAGCAGGCTAATGCAGGGAGAAAATCTCCCCTCAAAACTAGTAGCAGGCTGGGAGGAGGGAGTAGGGGGGAGATGAAGTTCCAGCCTCAGGCAAGCGCAGCATGCAAAAAAGTCCCTTCCCAGCTTTCCTGTAGGCCCCCTTCAGATGCTGGAAGGCTGCTATGAGGTGTTCCCAGAGTCTTCTCTTCTTCAGGCTGAACAGCCCCAACTCTCTCAGGCTGTCCTCACAGGAGGGGTGCTCCAGCCTTCTGATCATCTTTGTGGCCCTTCTCTGGACTTTCTCCATAGGCTTCATGTCCTTCTTATGTTGGGGACTCTAGAATTGGACACTACTCCAGGTGGGGTCTTACGAGAGCCAAGTAAAGGGGGAGAATTGCCTCCCCTGACCTTCTCACCACGCTTCTTTTGATGCAGTCCAAGATACAGGTGGCTTTCTAGGCTGCAGAGCTCATTGCCAGCTCATTTAGAGCTTCTCGTCCACCAACAGCCCCAAGTTCTTCTTCTCCAAACTGTTTTTTATCTGTTTTCCACCCAACCTGTATTTTTGCTTGGGATTGCCCCAACCCAGGTTCATAACCTTACACTTGGCCTTGTAGGATTTCATGCAGTTTGCACGAGCCCTCTTCTCAAGCCTGTCAAGCTCATGCTGTATTGCCTCCCTTCCCTCCAGCATGTTGACCTCACCACACAGTTTGCTGTCATCAGCAAACTTGCTGAGGGTGCAGTCAGTGCCACTGTTCATGTCGCTGACAAAGATGTTGAATAGCACCAGTCCAAGTACCAACCCTTTGGGAGCACGCTCGTCACAGGTTTCCATCTGGACATCGAGCCATTAACCACCACTCTTTGAGTGTGACCATCCAGACAGTTCCTTACCCAATGAGTGGTCCATCCATAGAATCTGTATCATTCCAGTTTTGATACCAGGATGTTGTGTGGGACAGTGTTGAATGCTTTGCACAGGTCCAGGTAGATGACGTCGGATGTTCTTCCCTTGTCCACTGATGCCGTGACCCCACTGCAGAAGGCCACCAAATACGTCAGGTGGGATTTGGCCTTGGTGAAACTGTGTTGGCTGTCACTAATCACCCCTTTATTTTCCACATGCCTTAGCAGAGCCTTCAGGAGGATCAGCTCCCTGATCTTGCTGGGCACAGAGGTGAGACTGACTGGTCTGTAGTTCCCTGGGTCTTCTTTTTCTCCCTCTTGAAAATGGGAGTTATTTTTCCCCTTATCCAGTCTTTGGGAATGTGTCCAGACTGCCAAGACTTTTCAAATATGATGGATGGAGGCTTTGCAACTTCATCGGCCAGTTCCTTCAGGAGCTGTGAATGAATTCCGTCAGGTCCCATGGACTTGTGCACCTTCAGGTTCTTCAGAAGGTCATGAACCTGCTCTTCTCCTACAGTGGGGAGATCTTCCTTTTCACAGTCCATGCCTTTGCCTTCTCTAACTTGGATGGTGTGACCAGAGCCTTAGCCAATGAAGACTGAGGCAAAGTAGTCATTGAGTACCTCAGCCTTCTCTACATCCTGTATGCCTACGTCTCAAGTTTAATTCTGAAGTGGGCCCACATTTTGCCTCATCTTCCTCTTATCATTGACACACCTGTAGAAACTTTCCTTGTTCTTCCTAACATCCCCAGCCAGGTCCAACTCTCTGTGCTTTGGCCTTCCTTACCCCATCTCTTGCTTCTCTGACAACATGTCTGTACTCCCCCCAGGATACCTGTCCCTGCTTCCACTCTCTGTATAGCTTGTTTTTACATTTAACTCTGTCCAAAAGCTCCTTGCTCAACCATACAGGGCCTCCTGGCTCTCCTGCCTGCCTTCCTCTTTGTCGGGACGCATAGCTCGTTGGAATGGAGGAAGTGATCCTTGAATATGGATCAGCTTTCCTGAGCTCCCCTCCAGAGCTTTGTCCCACGGTACCCTACCAAGCTGATCCTTGAAGAGACCAAAACCTGCCTTTTTGAAATACAGTAGTGAGCTTGCTTCACTCCTTCCTCGCTGCCATAAGGATCCTGAATTCGACCATGACGTGGTCGCTACAGCCTAGTCTCCCATTATGTCTGAAGAAGTGGTCATCTGAAGAAATGGTCCCCTGAAGAGTGAACCTCCTCTCAGAGTGCCTTATTTATATCCTCTGAGTATCTCAGTCTTGCATTCAGTTGATTCATTTCCCTTCACAGTTAACAGCCTCATGGCAACCTTTATCTCTTAAAGCAAGAGATTTGTACTCCACGTGGCCTTGTGGGATACCCCAGAAACAAGTATCAAAGGTGTGCCCCACAACATGATTCTCGTGCAATCTGATGTTGACTACTCACACAGAGAGAAATGTTAGTAGCATTGCAGAAAATCTAAACTTCCACCTGTAGCTGCTTTATGTTCTGCAGCTTCATGGCTAAATGAAGAATCTTTATTACCCAACTCTCTTAGTGATTGCAAAGCCATATTTCTTTTGAGGGAACCTAGAACCACTGAAATACAAGTGAGACCACAAATGTTTATCTCATGCTTCCAGTGAAAAGATTTACAGACCACCTTCAGGTAACTGAAAAGGCAATTGCCATCCCAATATTTGATTCAGCAAAATTCTTCAAGCTAGCTAATCAACAGGTTTATAGTAATTTGTTTCATATGCCATACTCAGCATTGTGGCTTTTTCCCGGTAAACTTTTAAATGAAAATGTGGAAGATGGCATGGAGTCACTTCTTCCTGGTCATGAGTGAGGGCAAGCCATCAGCACAGCTACAACTTGTCAGTGCCATTGTAGGTAGTACACCATATGCACAGTACGTACCATGCAATTCTGTGTTCTGGTCTCAGAGCTGTGGCAACAGGCAGTAAATGCAAGACTGAAAATGCTAGGATCTAGATTGTGGTTGTCCCTTCTTTGAGTGGAGGATTTTGATTTGTTGGAGATAATAGGGATGAACACTGGGAAGCTTGGATGTGCAGGATGCAGTTCCCTGCTGCTTTGTCTCTAGGAGGTGTTCCAATATGCTCTGTGAAAGAACGACAACTCCATTTGTGTGTGTACAGGCATAGAAATGGTTGTATTGACATTTCATCCTGCTGTAATGACTTTCTCACCACTTCCATCCGTCGTGTCACTTCTGTAAGTATTTAAACACACACACACAGTATGTGCACACGTATTTTTTACAACATAGAAATTGAAAGCCCTGTTTCAGGAGGAAAAGGTTTATTTATTTATTTTAATCCTCACCTTGTGGTGAAACTTTCTTCCTAGTGTCCAGATACCTTTTTGTATCTGTCTCGGAACAAGCTGTGCAGTTCTGTATACCTATCCATGAGCTCTTGTTAGCTATGGTTGATTTCTCTTTATTTTTTATTTTGCTTCCTCTGTGTAAAGTTGGAGCAGCTGTTTATCAAAAGAAAAGACTTCCAGAAGTTCCCTCAATACAATTCCTTTCTTCCCCAATGACAAACTCCAGGTGCATTTCTTATCCTTTTATTTGCTAGTAATGGGGACTTTTTTTGCCCATCACCACAGCAGAATGTGCATATTTTATCTCCACTCACCTTGACCTCCCCCTTGTGGTTCCTGCTGATTATTTGAACTTTTATTTCATGCAGTAATTAATGTGTTGTAATAAATTAATTCTTGGCTGTTTTTCCTCCTTCATTAATGCAGGGAATTCTTTGTTGTTCAAAGAGGTTATGTGTCTGCTGGATTTCACACAACTCATTAAAAAGGAGCCTTAAATACTGTAAACAAATCAACCCTCAACCCAAACAAAATGGAAGGGAATATGGGAAAGCATCATGGTTCTACTTGCATATGAATCTCTCTTTTGCACAGGTAGGCTATTTTTCCTAACTGACATTCACAAGATTTGGCTTTTTCTTTATTTCTTATTTGTGGTGTACATATTAGAACCAGAAAGCTTTACATCATGGTAAGGCTACTCTCCCCTCATCTTTTGCATCCTGGGTATTGTACACTTTTATAAAATAAAAAAGTATGTCATTTTTCTCTCCTTCCTTGAAGCAGAAGGTGTTTTGTTTTGTATTTCTCCTTCTTAACAACTGGCAGTACATAGTCTGGTATCTGTCTAGTGACCACTGTGAACCTCCTCATATCATAAGGGTTTGAAAGCCTGGAGGACTTAAATGCATGTCAGAAGTCATTTAAATGTAGAAGCTTCATCTACCCACAATGGTTCCTGTTGATCCTTTTAACTTTTACTACAGTAAGGAATCCTTGAGTGTTTTTCTCCTCTCTTTAATTAAAGCAGACAGAAGACTTTTCTGTGAGGCTCTGTGTCTGTTGAATTTCACACATCGCTTTATTTGAGTAAACAGACCCCATAAATATATATGGAGAAGGAATCCCAGCACAAATAAATCATTGCAGCTCTTTTCAGAAAACATAAACCTCTCTGAGGGTTTTCCTGGTAATGCTTAGCATGTAGTTGCACTGGGGACGTATTGGAAGTTGGTTTTGAACTTCTGCTGGAAGTCCAATGTTGAATAAGAGAATGGACAAATGTTGCCCAGTAATGCTCACAAGGAAAGGGCAGGTGCTATTGCTACACCATTTGGGGATCTCGGTGTTGTCGTTCCTTCTATTCCAGGTCTTTTAGAACCTACTGAACCAGAGAAGAGAAAAGAAGCTTATGTGGAAAACAGCATTTGACTGAGATGTCTAAGGGTTATCTGGGAAAGAGTACTGGGTTGGGAAGGTATAGAAATCTTGAAACTGTCCAGATTCCAGTCCAAAACCATAAGGAACTGGAGAGAGAAATATTCTGAATACATAAATTTAAAACCTATTAAAATGGGAAAGAGATCCATCTTTTTGCCATTGTGTCATTCATGCAGGAGGTCATTCAGCAGCAGAAGTAGAAACTATTAAGAAATAGAGACGAGCCCATGCTAGGGACTTGTGCAAAGTCTATCTGAGCTGTAGATATGAAAGTGTTCTTCTGGGCATTCAGGAGACAGGATTACTACATGATTTTGCTTAAGTGTACTTATGGGACAGTACTGGGGAAAACCAATGAAAATTGGAGGGGTATCATTGCCCATCATTTACATGCTTTGTAGACATAACATACAGCACATCTTTAACTACTAAGGCTGTAACCAGGTCAAACCTGTACTAAAGCCAGAGCTGCTGCCTTATGAGAACATGGAAGTGTACTTGCATAGCACAGGGCACTGCACTGCTGACACCAGAGCTGGGGCTACAGAAGTAGCACCAGGACCAGGAAGAGCTGAGCTGCACTAGTATTCTCCCCTGGTGGGGTGGGCTGACCCTGCACATTGCACAGCAATGAGGCTGGGACAGGATACAGACCTGAGCTACTGTAGGTACCTTCACATGGTGCTGCAATGTGCTGCATAGACATACCCTAAGAAATGTGAGAGAGGACTCTGATTTATTCAGTCCCAGAAAATTATCCCCAAAGACGACCAGGCTATTAACAAAATTATCCTGAAGCCACATGATTTATGATATCCCAGAGGAGATTTGAGTGGGATCAGTGGTCAATACCTAAGCTGTCCTGCTCTGTCCTTTGGTCCTTGCAGCTCTGTCTGGTATGTAGCATGTGCCCATTTTTTTCTCAAATTCATTCCAGCCTGCTGCTGTTGTGTCCTTCTGCTTTAATATGCTTTTAAAAAGGCATTTAGCCCTGAATGTTAGGGAACATGTTCGTATTTTGGCTGTCTTTCAGTCAGTGAGTAATTCTAAATTAAAACATGACTTTTCAGTTAACCTTTTACATGGTTTCATTTGACTGCCTTATAAGTAGCTTCTCTTTTGATTCCCATACCCTTGGGAAGTGAGCTGTATTTAAACACAGTGGGTTCTTACCCACTGCAGACTGCTATTTGAAATTATCCCTTAGGATGTGTGCACTTGTGAAAGAATCTATTCCCTCACCTTTCTTCCACACAGAAAAAGGCTTCAATCATCCCAAATGAGAGGAGCCTATGTGGCTACATCAGGGTTCTTCCATGTCACCTGCCCTCCACCCCACTGGTTTACCACTCCCCTTCCTGCACAATTCTCCCCCTGCCCCCTTGTTCACCCTCTCCTCATTCCTCTCACCTCAGCCTGCCCATTGCAATATCCTGGTTTTTTTAAGAATGGCAAATATGCCTCTGTCCATAGCCCAGAGGGGCTGCTGTGGCTGATGCTGCTGTACAAGTGTGTGCAGTTGAGATCTTTGCATCATACAGAACAATGTGTCCATCCTTCCTGCCTATCCATTTCTTTCAAGGAAATCCTTTCATACCTTATTTTGCTACTCTAAGGACTTTTTCCTCTAGAACCAATAAAGGGATAGACCATTTTAAAAAATAGCAAGGTTTAGTTGCCAGAATCCATAATCCCATCCATACACTTCCCATAATAGCAGGGGCACCTTGATATTAAAAAGCTGAAATGAGCACTTAATCAGAACATCTGTTTTGTTTTCTACCCTTAGGTGCTAAATATAAGTGGTTTTTAAAAGGAGGACAGGGACACCTCAGTAAAAATTTATTCCTAAAACCTAATTTCCTTTTCTTAATCACTCTGAACTTCAATTTTCTACTTAAAGAACTGCAAAGGTACTATTGAGATTTCGTAATAGAGTATTGCTTTGGACTTCAAACCTCAGCAGAAAAAGCAGCAAGCCAAACTGTGACCTTAGGGGATGAGGGAACATTGGATGTGCCAGGAAAAAAAATATAATCAGGGACAAAAATTAACTGTCAGTATTGCACTGCTAGAGAACTGAAAGAGAAATCTGCTTGTTAGGGCTGATGTAAGCTGCTAACTTGAAGGCTGGATGCAGTTGTTTTAGAAAGACTCAAACAAGAAAAGTGGGAGCTAGAGTAGGACCTTTGCTGTCATGAAATTATCTCATTGCTAGTGAAAATCAGCCTTGGTTGAGGTGTATGGGGGGGGGAAGAGTCAAAAGCCTTTCTCCTTTCAGCTGGGAGCCACATGTGGGTGTGGTTATAACTCAGTCTTTTAGATCAGTAGTAATTAATTTTCTGTTGACTATACAGAAATAGCAAGTGGCTACTCAGAAGTATAAGGAGGGAAGGAGAGTTCTTAAGGAAACTGTGAAAATGAGTCCCAAGTTAATGAGATATTTGGGATATGTGCTTAAGAGGATATGGCCCTAAACTATAACTTCAGAGCCTGTATTGAATGCTATTAGGTTGACTGGCCTCAGGGTACGGCCTTTATCATTTTAGGCAGAACACTAGGTAATAAAAATGGAAAACTCTGCTTAGAAAAGATGGGCTTTCTGGCATGATAAATGGAGTTAGGGGTAAAAATCAGATTTTGTTGTGCAGTAATAGGTCTCAAAAATATGCCTGAAATACAGAAAAACATTGAGAATTCAGTGTGATTGCAGGAATCAAGAAGTGATATTAAAGTTGCTGAAATAGAAAGTTTCTTCTTTCTTGTTAGGTTCAATCCTACGAAGGGTAAGACTTTGAAAAGTAAGCTTGTTTTGAAAGTAGTCACAGGTGTGGGTCTAATCTTTCAGGTATTTTTCACCTGACTTTGTACCCATGTTTAGTCGATGTCACCATTTTTCAAACTAAATTGCATTTATAATTTGTATGATGTCATTTCAGGGTGTAGGAATTCTTTTTTGCAGCTCCAAGCATCAGATCCCAGTTTCTTTTATTCAAAAACTTGAGGCTTATTCCTCAACATAAACCCTGAGGGAAGGAAGATGGACAGACCTGGGAGAATGAGATAGCCTCTCCCACACCAAGTTGGCCAAGGGACTTAATGAATTCCAGCATAGGGCTTTCCATTTCACTTTCTAGTGGCTGATCTCACTCACTCATCCAGAAACGCCTGAGCTTTTATATGCAAACTGATTTCTCATCAAAAATGTCATGTTTCTTTTGCATTTGCCCTATGGGATGCTGTTAACTCAGTGCTGTAAACACATGACTATGGCCAACTACAGCAGTGATCCTCAGAGACATCACAACACCTACTTGGGGTAACTGGTATTGTGAAACCTCCTGCTGTCTAGGCTGGTGATTTCTATGCTTGAGCTCCTTAAATGATTGACCTGTGGAATTGATGGAGAACAGCTGAACTGCAGAAAAAGCTCAGAAGCAAGCCTGGAGTGTGTGAAGGCATTTAGTTTGGTTATTATGTATATACAGCACTTGCCCCACAACCTGTGTATATGCAAAGCCATGTTTCACAGTGAGACACTCCCTCCAAAGCCAAAGCCACTTTGTCCTTGAGTATTTTCTAGGAAAGAAAACCCACAACTACTACAGGGTTGTTTCCTCCAACACGATCTCCAGTTCTTTTTGTAGTTGCCTGGCAACCAAGGAAGGAGGAAGGAGGAGGAGGACGTGTGAGCATAGAGGCACCTGGAGAAGCAAATTATCTGTAGCAAACTGACTGGCCAAATCAGCTTTTGGTTCTACTGAGCTACTGAATTGCAAAAGGTCATCTGCACTAACCCTTTTTAGATGAATGTCTGCTGAAGGCGAGGATGATAATCCTGCTTTAATTTTACAGGAGGTTTACCCAAATATGAGTTATTTGGTGATGCCAGAACTATATAAGTGAATAAGTGAGGTGGGAGACAAGATTTGGTCAGTGCACAGAGCCTACCTGTGGTGTCTCCACTATACTGTGTGTTTGAGCAATGCCCCTTGGCTTAAAGGAAGCCAAAGAAGAGTTCAGCTTGGCTGTCCATTTGAGCAAGGTATTTAGCCTCAGATTTTGTACCAGATATTTTCCCCAGTTGTCAAAAGGGCTAAAAATTCCCGAAGATGAAGTAGGTTTTTCTAATTCAATAAAGCAAACAAATAAAAAAGCAGAAGTTTTCATCTCCAGTTATATATGTCCTGTGTAGGATTTTTAGTTTGGATTAAAATAATCTTAGAGGCAACAGGGATGTGAGAGAAAGAAGTCAAAGCTGTGCTCTGTGAGTTACAAGCTACTGACATGAATCTCACCTTCTGCTGAGTGTCTTGGCCATTGGTCATCCATTCAATCTTTGGCCCAATATTACAGGAGTCTCTATAAAGTAGAATAATTTATTCAGGAGGTATAATGATAGTCTTTCTTTTGAATAGTTGATAAAGTCTTGGTGCAATGACTTTCTGCTCTGGAAAAGACCCGATGATGAGTGTCCAATCTGCATGTTCAGGTTTGGGCTGTTTCCTGCATCCTCAATGAGTGCTGTAGCTTTGTGATATTGCCTACACTGACATGAATTAGAGTATGTCTCTTTTCTAACCTTTGGGAGAGTGAAACCTGTCCCATCAGTAAAGAAGGATATTCTTTTTGCCTTGGAAACTTCCGCAGCCTAGGAACAGTGTTTTGCAAAGTATGGCAGGTGATCTGATGCAGCTGTGGTGTACTCATATTTTTAAGTTGATTGCTATTAAAGAGATTCTCACTCAAAAAGCCTCATGGAAAAAAAGAATCTTTTTGCATTTTCTTACATTAGAATAGCATAGTGGGATAAAATATACCTTTTTAAGACCTCTTATTGCTATGGTGTTTGAGAAGGCAAGAAGTCACTGCAACTGAAAAACGTATTATAGAAAATTGTTACTGAATTAAGTACAGAGTACCAGTAGAAAATTGTGTTTGTTTGTTTACTTCCCCACCCCACACCCCCCCCCCCACCTTAGATTAAGAAATGCTATCTAGAAGGTATTCAAACGTTTATTAAAAAAACAAGTTACTATTGCTGAATGATGAAAAATTATTTTACTTAGGAGCATGTCTGGGATGCTGTGAGATGTTTAGAGAGGGATGGTAATACGCTTCTGGTAGAGGCCATCGTACATATATGCAGAAGTAGTGAATCTCCAAGAAAATGCCTCAGTCTGACAAGGTAAAATGCAGCTTGTGCCAAAGGCATCTCACTTTAGAAAATACAATCCCAGACACTTCTCAAGATCCCCTCCCTGCTCTGCTACGCATTGCCCTTTTCCTTCTTCTCTCACCAACCCTGTCCTCAGTTCCTCACATTTATTTCTGTGGAACCTGCCACTCAAATGCCTCTGTTGCTGTTACACCATCCCGAGGGCACATTTGCCAAACTGGCAGCTATTAGAGAGGGTGTCACAATATATTCAGCATGAAAAAAATGCTCAATTCAACCTCTCATCTCTGCCACATATCGTCGGTGCAAAACAAGCCTATATGGCTTGCGTGCAGCCTGACCTACTCCTGCTGCCACAATGTCATTAGCTTATAAATGCTTTTTGCAAGGCTTTGGCAGGATAGTGGGTGGGGCAGCGAGGGGGCATGAAAAGAAATAGCCTGCCTCATTTGCAAGTAGATAACCAATTAAAGACTTGTTTTACATTCCATTCCAACCAGTCAGAGGCTGGACCTTATTAACAACCTATGGAAATGGTACCCGGGCACAAGGAAGAACGGCAACATTCCCATCTCATGGGGCTGAAATGTTGCCACAACATCCCAAGTCAGGCAGACTGACAATCATCAGTCTGGAGTCTCAAAGGGTAAACAGGACATCAGATAAACGGATATTTATATCTGGAAAATGCATACTTGTTACTAGTGGTTTTTTCATAATTTCTTGAACTTTTGGATCCCTGTAGTATGTACGCTTTTGCCTTGGCAAATATCCTACTTGGAGTGTAACATTCACAACAATACAGTTGCAATCTCTCCCTAAATTTTTCAGTTCCTTCTTGTTTTCATCTCTAAACACAGTTCCTGTCATCTGGAGATGAAGGAGAGAGGGAGGCAGGGCAGGGGGAAACTTTCACAGTTTCCTCCATTTGCTTGTGTGTTTAATTTTTCCTGATTTTGAAAAAGTTCCCACTTATTGTTGCTACCCTTCAAAAGGGGCTTATGTTCAGTGAGGCATCATTTCAAAGGAGCACACCAAAGCTTTTGATGGAAATAAACTGCGTGATCAAAAATAATTATGAGGAAGGAGAGATCTTCCATGTAAGTTACAAAGCTTTCTGAAATTTTTCACAAAAATTTTGTTTTTATCGAAAAATACATCAGCTATTGCAATTGAAAAACAAAAGACTTCACTGAAAAATTTCTACTAAAATAGTGATTTTCTTAGAAGGCTTGCAACAGAAAAAAGTGTTCAGCTGGAAAAAAAAAAATTTACACAGAGAACCAGCTTTGATGGAAAATATTCAACCAATCCTACCAAGAACTGAATTCCTGCAAAAGCAGTTTAGTAGCCTGTCTTCCGTTTGCTCAGCCTTTCAGCTTCTTCTGACACCATTGATCCTGATTTTTGTCTTGCCATTGTGTTCCCTTCTTTGCATTAATTAATTTACTGGGGTTGGTGGAAGACTTTGCTCAGTTTATTTCATCTTTTGGAGGGTTTCCACAAGCAGCAGTTGGGACCCTGCTTCCTTCTCTCCCTCCCCATCTACTCTGTCAAAGCTGTCATTCACCTTTCCTGCACCACAGAGTCATGATCTGCCCTTCAATTCAGTGCTTGTCTGCAATGGAGCCTCCTGCTGCTTCTCCCACCCTGCCTCCTGTGTAGTTATGTGCTACTTCTGCCACTTCTGTGATTGCTTTGGGGGGCTCTCAGCTGAGCATCTCTCACCAGAAGTAAATTCATATTAGTGCTGGGAGAGTTGGCTTGTGCCCTCTTTAGCCAAAGCTTTGCTCCTGGTTATTAAACCCTTTGTAAGGGAGGCTTTGATGCTGGGAATTAACTTGAAAGGGATTTGATAACCAAGTGCCATATTCATGATGTGGAGCTCTCCATTGGAGAGCTCCCCTCCTTCTTCAGCATCTGAATTTTGAGCAGATTCTCTAGTTGTCATGGAAACAGCCTAATTTTCTCTCTTCTTGAGATTTAAGTAAGCATCATGTAAAAACTCTTCAATAAATGATACTAAAACATCCTGAGTTTTGGAAGTGGCATTGGGCAACTTGCCACATGCCTTAATTTAATTGCACTGGAGCTATCACCAAGTGCATAATTCAAGATTTTCTTTAACTCTAAAGCTCTTAAAAATTTGGATGGCTGCAAGGGATGGAGGAAGGAAAAAAAAAAAGTGGCTGCTATTCTTCGAAAGTGAAGTATCTTCGGTAGTAGTTTTGTCCCTTTTTGTGGTTGAGAAATCTGTAACAGACAGAGGTAAAAACTTGATTGATACTCTTAATTTTCTCTCCTTAGATCACCTTGAACTCGGTGTGAAAGGTAAAAGCATCCACCATTCTTGTGCCCTGTTTTCCTGGGGAAGGACAGCGTGACTCTCCATCCTACACAGGGCTGTGACAGAGGTAGGCAATTTAGAAGGTGACAACAGCCACAGATTGTCCCATTTTCCTGCCACTCCTTCACCATGAAGGCAGCGCCTAAAGAAAGTAATTTCCTTTAGGAAAACTGCTGGCCTCACACCAGTGGTCTGCCTTTGTGGTACCAGCCCTTTTGCTTGTCCTTGGGCTTGACTTCAAACTCATGTCCCTACTGCCTTTAGAGGCAAAGGTAAGGGCTATGCAGCCAGTCAGTGCAGGGAGAGGAGCCAAACTGAGAGCTGGTGTAGGAGTTGCTTGAAGGAGTTTGGGCTCTGGTGCAAATTTGAACCTCACATTATTATGATAGTAGGTATATAGACTCCGCTGAGTAAATACTAGCACAGAGGAAGGAAGCAGAGTGTAAAGGGTGTTCATGGACTCTGAGGGACACAGGTTTCTCCTATAAGGGAAGATGAATGGCTTCTTCATCCTGCTTATTTATTTTTCAGTTATGATGGAATGATATGGCTGTTTGTAAATACTGCGCATGGAAACATGTATTAGCAATAGCTTTTAATATTGCTGTGAACAGTCACTGAAAAGCACTGCTGGCTCCTTGGCCTGACCTAGGGGTGGGAGCTGTTGTCTCCCTGAACTCCTCCAGTTCCAGCATTAGTCCCATAACAAAAAACTCTTCAGGCAAATGAGGTGGTCTGACGCTTGGCATGGACAGTAGAAACCCTGTTAAGGGAAGTTGCAGTGCTCCATAACTACTCAAACAACACATCACCTGAGGAAGAAGAGCACTGTTCATTTTGGAAATACTATTTCTTGGGAAATACAGGTGTGGTTAGTTGTCAGTAAAAAAATTCTGGTCGGGGAAAAAAAATGAAATGCAAAACAGAAGAGCTTAGTCATTTGATCCGGGGGGAAACTGCCACTTTGGTGTGGTTTTTTTGATTCAGAGATTCAAACTCCCGCTGCAGGCATGTGAAATCCCAGTCCCCAAGCAGTGCATCTATAAGCCTTTCTTTTTCAGGAACCATGCACTTTCATCCCTTGAGTGTCTGAACTGATGGGATGACAGCGCAGTTGCTGAGCAGAAGATATTATGATACAAGGCAGACTCTCCCATCTCCTTGTGGTTTGCTTGTCTTGTCACTCCCTTCTGCAGAACGATTTTGTTCTTGTCTAGCATCTTGCGTTCAAGAAAGGCGAAGTGTTTGATGTGCTGCAGTATTGCTTTGTCTGGGCAGAAATCTCTGCATCCAGAGATGGTAATGCCCATTCACCAGGGAACTCCTGTGCTGTGAGCTGAGGATTCGTGAACTACAATAAAAAGGGAATGCCAAGGCTTTAGGGGGAGGAGGATAAGAGGGACAGAACGGGAAATACAAGCTGGTAATCTCAGGTCTCCTTTGCAGGAGAGTGACAGATTCTGGTTTCTTTACCCACCTCTCTTTGATAAAAGCCTGCCAGTGGGGGTGAAGTCTGTGACACTGGAGCCTGCACACCCTTGTTGTTTTACTAAATTATTCATCCTGTTCCTGTGATAATATAGTTATAAGGAGGAGCCTAATTGAATTTACTGTCTGGCTTTGGCCAATAGGGCGATCAGGATCCAGCAGAATGGGATGACGGTGAATCCTGCCAGCGTGCTGTGAATGTGAAGCAGGAGGGACTGGCAGTTTGTGTGCAGGAGTGAAAGCAAATCGGTCCAGGGCCCCTGGATTAGCAGACTGAGGAAAGGTAAGGGCAACAGGATTTGCTGGAATCATATACTGACCCTGTGCCGCAAGGGTGTTTTTGTTTATAGGAAAGCTCTCTGCAGGCAGTGTTTTCCTGCAGGGTTTGGAGGGAACAGGAATGTGTGTGGCGGTACTTAGTGTGTGTAGCATGTGCCTTTGTCTTTATACGTGCTGCAGGGTTTTATAGCATTGCGTGTTCATTGTGCATGGCTGTGCAGAGATGCCTGTGTTTTATATGGCTAGAGCAGCAAAATATGAAGCCTGTGCATTATAAATGTAAAGAGAAGAGTCAAAAGGGAGAAATTACCTCATGGGCAGTGCACGGAAAACAGTAATGCTTTCTGGTTTGACTGGAAATTGAAATGCCGAGGCTCTTAGTGAGCTGTTCACAAATAAAAAAGAGCAAGTGTGTGTGCATCTGTCTGGGGATGTTGAATCTGCAGTGAGATGTGAAAAAGGGAAAGGGGATCAGATTGGAGCATTAGTCAGTGCAGGTGGAGATAAATTGCAAGCAATCTGTGTAATCAGATTCTCTAACATGGAGAGAGTGCAAGAGAGTAGGAAAGTGGATTAATCCTATCTGCTGAGCCAGCTACACCTGGAAAGCAAGGGGCAGAATCAGGATGGGTTATCTGACTGCTTAGAAGAACTGATCATCAAACCATCCTTTTTGCCTGCTGATAAAGTGATAACCTATTGAGTTGCTTCCACAGATGTGCTATCTCCCTTTTAATGATACACAGAAAGGCTGAGCATCTCTTAGGATCGGGTTAGAGCCTGCAAATTAATGTTATCTGGAAGAGCAGGAGCACATCAAGCAAATTAGCCTCTGCCCTTCCTTTTGTTTCACTGCCTTTGCTCTGATAACAAGTGACTGCTAAACAGAGAGGGTAGGTGGGGGGAGCTGAATTACAAATGTGAAAAGTGGCATTAAGCCATGTAGACAGGGAACGTTGTTTGCAGTGATGATGCTATAATTGCACTTCTGCAGCTGACACCTCTGAAGCCTTTAAGACAAAGCTGTCCCGAGCTGGGCAACCTTAGCCCAGTCACTAACCAGAGCAGGGATTGAAGCTTGCTGTGAGGCATTAACAGGTTTAGCTGCTTCCCATGTGTTTTCATCACCTCATTCCTTTAAAGCCAGGATCCAGGGGAAAGTGTTGTTGAGACAAAGATGTTGCTCACCTGTGGATATCTCATCTCAATTGGAAACTAACTCACGATGAGTGCAGAGGGCCCTAGGCTTCCTCTGCTTGCTCTGAAAGCAATAGCCAGAGGCTCCCTCTGAAAAGAGCAGTAAGGAAGAAAGTCCCGCAGGGAGAAGCAACAAAATGGCTTGCCTTGGATTAACCTAACCTGTTTGCCCAAAGGAAGAACCAGCCCCAAATAAGTTTTCCTTTCTGACATCAAATCTCTTACATCAGGGGTTAACTTCCCCTAACAAAACTCCTTTCTTTTCCATTATTTTTCTCATGTGGCCGAAAGACAGGAAAATATAAACACGACTTATATTCCCATCAGGGAGTACATCCCTCATCACATCTACCCTCTGCCCATGAGCTTCTCTGAAGTCTCTGGGATGTGCTTCTGGGGGTGGTGGGCTGAGTCTGACTCCCTCTGTCTCACAGCTTGTGCATGTGCTTGGGGTGAGACAGAAGGGGCACTCACTGGAACAGGTACAAAAAGGCTCCACCTTACAGAGATTATTTGCATTTAATGATGGAAAACCCAGAGAGAACATGCTGCAGACTCCAGTAGGACAGAGCCATGCTCTCCTTATCTCGTCTGGAATAGCTGACTGAAAAACAAGTCTAAGGGCATGTACTGTAAGCTAGTGCGTTCCTGTCTCTTGATTTCTCATGCCTTTGATGTACTTTGGCTCCTCTGAGTTAGAAAAAACATGGTCATAGTTGAGTTTGACTCCAACTTCCAAAACACTCACAGCAACAGAGTGATCTGAGAAATGAAGCAAAACAAGCCTTGCCATCTGAAAATAAGCTCCTTGGTATAATAAATCTCTCTCCCTTTAGCTCTGTGCCAGCAAAAGAGAAATTATTTAATAACTTGCTTATTCACATACTCCAAGAGGCTGCATAGCTTCCAGGTGCAGAGCAGGAGCCTCTCATTAAAAAGGGGGCAGATACTCAGTGCACCTGCAGACTCCATCTTTCTGAGCATCAGAGGAAGCCCTTCACTCTTGCCTGCTTCGGGATACGCATCTTCCTTGAGAGAAGCACACGGGAGGTTTGGCAAGAGGAGCGTCCCTCTGATGCTGTGATGACAGTAGCCTGGCATTCGCTCACAGCATTTGTCTTTGGTTGGGTGACTACATTGTTTGCTTCTGCCCTCAGAGTCAACAGTGAGACTCAGGAACAGGCAAAATGCCAGCATATTCCTAGGGAAGTTTACGTCATGGCCAGTTCACTGGTGCCAGAGACTGTGCTGGAAAGCTGAGGTTGCTTTTGCCTTTAATTGCCCAAATGATTAATTCATGCAATGATACAATTTTCCTGGGTGGAGTTTAGGAGGTTAGGTACTCTAGTAATGAGGGGCATGATGGGATGCCAACCTTGTGCTCCTTATTCATAGTAATGCTAATTACAACAAACTAGTCACAGTGTCCTCTGCATCTTCCTTCCTACCCCAGGAAGGGCAGGAAGGGTACCATTTTTCTCTGGCTCTCCACTCTTCCCCTTCTTTCTTCTTCTTTTTCTTTCTTTCCTTTTTTTTTTCCTCTTTTTTTCTGGGGGGTGGGGTGGAACAGTGGGACATGTGATGTGTGAGCAATTGCTCTTACGGGATTTGCAGTATTGGAAATTCTACCCTAGAGGACTGAAACAGTGCCCTTAACTTTTGCATCTCCATAATAAGGATTGTTGCTTTAATTTTAACTTAATACAGGCTTTTTCCACCTTGCAAATTTCATTCCACCTTCCAAATATTCCTTGTACTGATGTCATTTACATGGCACTTTCCAGGAAGAAAAAAACTCAATTATCCTCCTTAAAAAACCCAAAAAAACCCACAGAAAAAGCAGGTTTGGTTCTTATTGCACAGCAACTGGTGTATTGTGGCATTCTCTTCTCAGAGGATGCTGCCATGTCTATAGGGGTGTAGGATCACTTTTTAATCAGTCTGGAAACTCTCCAGAATATCAGGTTTTCCAGTAAATGGTCTAGGATGTTTTATTATTTTTTGAAGTTTTTAGGCTAAAAATCCCTTTTCTCTCACTTTAATAAGTAAGCAAATAAGCACAGAATTTCCAGATGGGCATAAAAAAAAGTGCTGACCTGGCCCAGATACAATTATTACCTGATAAAGGTGCAATGAATTGATCTTATAATCGATCGGTGAGTGAAACTGCTAACTTGAAACGTCAAACAAAACACCCAGGGCATTTTCAGAGCTTTGTATTTTCTTTCAGACAATGTCACTACTCTGCCTCTTGTATCCCTCCCCCTTGCTCACTCCAGTATTTCTCTTCTCCCCTCAGGCCTCTCTGGTTTCAGCTGGCTTGTGTCCCCAGAGGTGTACAAAGCCCTGGATCATAAGTCTGCAAACACACTCGGTAAGAGAAAATGGAAACCTTCCAGTTTCTACGTATGCTTGTTATGTGTGGGAGAAAATGGTTTCCTTTCCATTTAAGCAGTGGGGAAGTCATGCTATCATTCCATTCTGGGTAATTTTTCATTTCTTTCCATCCTTCATGGTTTGTCGTGGTGGTATTCTCCTACCTCATCTAGAGATAAGAAAATGTCAAGGATTTTTTCTTGAATGCTGGCAAACAGCAGAGACCTGATTAGCAGTTGTAGCAGTTATGTTACCAGTTCAGTACTGTAGACTTTATAATATGGTTATCAAGGAAAATAAAGTGATTATGCAGAACTAATGACGTCCATATTAATGGCTGTCAGCTTCCAGAGATTCATCTATTGTCTGTTTAATGAGAAATAATCCTACTGTGTCAGGGCAGATCAAATTCTAAAGCAAGGGTACAGTATGACTTCGCTGCCATTAGCAGACCACACTGGCCACAGGAAAGGTGGCCCAAGGCATGTGCTTGTAATTTAGGCACTGCTCATAAAGGGGAAAAAAATAATGAGGTGGCCTTGGAAAAGCAGGAGAAAGAGTCTGTGATACGGCCTTTGGGGTGGAAATGGTCTTTTGTCCTGGTGACAGCGCTCCATTGCAAAGGGCTGAATTCTGCATTGCCCCCAGAGAGACACGAAGGGGAAGAAAAGATCATCTGCTTCCCAGGGTGGTCTGTGGCAGGCTTTCATGGGGGAAAAAAATCAGATTGGATGGGGTAGAAAAGACCCCTTTTGCAGAGATCCTGAAACTGGGAGTATTGCCTTCAAATAACTTCTGAAATAGTTTTTAAAGGGATATTAAATGTTGCTATATACTATCAGTGTGGGATGTGAACAAGACGGACAGCTACTATGTTGTACAATACTCCAGCCTGAAGAACATCAGCAGCATTATTTTCCTATGGGTCTGAAAGAGAAGTCCAAGTTCATGTGAAAGGGAGGAAAACGGAAAGAATGGGGGGAAGGGTGAAGAGCTGTACAAAGACAGGGAGAGAAGCTGTACAAAGTAGGAGAAATTAGTGTCCTTTTTTTGAAGAAGAAGGAAATTTCTTTTTTGCTAAGCATTGTGGGTTTTGGCTGCTTTCTTTCCTGCTCTCTGCACAAACCAGAGCCAGGACTTCTTCCCTATATATTTCAACTGGGAAGCATGGAAAAGCATTGGCTTCCTTATTTCTTCTCATACAGTGGAGCAAACACACACATACCTACTCCTTTTAAAAATGGCAACCAGTGTCTTCTGCCAGCTCTTCACGGTTTGAAATGGCTGGTTGTTCAGCTCCCTCAAGTGTAAAAAGTGTGTTACCTCAAGCCCTACATTTTAATTACAATTTAATTTTACATTGAGTTAACCAAGGCATAAACACAGAAAGAAATATTTTTTAGCTTGCTGTTTATAGCCCTTTAAAACCACAAGGCTCTTTAAGGAAGGATACTAATAAGCTACTTTTTGGTAAAAGTGATAGCTAAAATGATTCACAGTATTTGGAGCAGAATAAGAGGTTAACTGATGGATCTTTCCCATCCAAGTGGATGGAGAAAGTCCCACTCCAGTGGGACTCAGGACTTTCAAGCCTGTCGGAAAAAACAGCCAGAAAAGTTTATGCCATACCCCTTATGTAGCCAATGCAAAGTATTTTTAATCTAGATGGACTGATGGACTTTCACCAGCACTAAATTAATTCCATAAGCAAAGAGAAGCATATTTACATATGGCTATCAGAAAAGCAAAACCAATAGCAGCAGAACATTCAGCTCCAAGATGATTCAGACCTTTAAAATCTGTTGTTTAAAATATAGTAACACTCCTTTTTTAGATAAAATATATTATTTTTAATGTATGGTGTCTTGGCCCTGCGTGGTTGGCTTCTTTTGTACAATATAATGAACATATCTGCTACGCTGTCATCTTCCTCCCCCACTTTAATCTGTAACTTGCTGGGTTTAGAGTAAGGCTGAGCAGCCCTGTAGTACATTGCAGCCCTGTAGTTCATTGCAGCCCAGCAACATGACAAATACCTTCTTGGTTGAAGAAACATTTTTGCTTGACTCCACAGAACAAGCTGATAAACTCCAGGGGAAGATGATAGAAAATATAGATCCTTCTTGGAGAAAGAAGTCGAGAAAATCAGGAGTTTTCTCATTCAATTTATCAGCATAGCACAGCTGCTTTTAGCCACAGCTGCAGCACAGTGAACAAAAAAAACCTTGGAAATTTGGGATAAAGAATGATCACATGGTCCTGGAGGTGTTGGACTGGGTGTTTCTGTCCCTGAGTCACTGCATGCACCTCTGATGCTCTGTGCCCACCACAGGCAGCTGCCAGAGGCTGTGGACACAACATGTGGGCAGGGAAACACACCCAGCACCCAGAAGTTTTCTGAAGTGGGCTTAACAAAACTAAATCATGTGACAAGTTAGGAAGAATTTATTCTTTTTTCAGCCCTGAGGTTTTTGGGTTTGCTGCTTAAAGATGGGACTCAGTGCCTGTATTTCCCTTCCGGTTGCTAAAGCATTAATGCGCTTTGAGTTGGCTGAAACCCTGTGCTCCCTCCAGCAGCTGAAGACTGCTGTATTTAGTTTGATGCATGCAGCTAAAATAGGCCTGTGTGTATTTAGTTAATCTTGTGGGTAGGCTTTCTTACTTCAACAGCCTTGTGAAGTTTCTTTTAACAGGAGAGAGAGGAGTAGGCGAGGTAAGGGGGGGTGCTGTTTTATAATAAAACTGAAAGAGGCTGTCAGGAATTAACATGGAGGTTATCCTGCTTTACTCTGGACAGCCTTCAGAATTCAGCAGAGCCTTTCAGTCGGGGCTTCTCCTGCTGTTCCCCACAGGGGCAGATTCATATATGAGAGTTTCTTGAGGCCATTCAACGTGGCAGCTCCTAAGAAACATGAGGTATAGGAGGGGACGGCGCCTGTCAAGAGCTAGAGCTGACAGTCCCTATTAATGTGCAGGGAGGCTTTTCCCAGGGAGATCCTTTGATGTCTCCAACTCTTGGTCACAGGTCGTGGGCCTCTGGCTTTACATGTCATACATCTGCCTTGAAAGAAAGTGCAACCACTTTTGCTGAGCCCTGCTGTCAGACTGCATAATTATTGTCCCTTCCCTAAGAGCAACTCCCAGACAGAGCGAAGTGGTGCCTTTAGTCACCCAGGGCAGTCTCAGATCTTCTAAAGTCACCAGCTGGCATCTCCCACAAAAGTCATGCCAGCTGTGCAAGATAATCTGCCTTCCACTGTGGCCAGAACAGTTCAGATCCAAACTTCAACATTTTTTTTATTTCAGCAAGAATCCCATTGAAGTTGGTAAGAATTTTGTTTGAGCTGGAAGGGAAGGAATTTAGTTTCTGCTTTCTGAGATAGTTGCCAGTTAAAAAACTAGCATTGTAAGCTTTTCTGTACAATCTGCTCTGCTAACTTGCACAAATTATTGGAGTTTGGTAAATGTTTCAGTAAAAGTAATGCAGTAATCAGAGGAAGATATAAGATACAAGCTTCTGTATTGCTGTGGCATTTCATCTTTTGGATAGAAAAGTTTTGAGGCCAGCTTTGGTTGCCTGGAATAAATAATGACATGTTGGTCATGTGTGATATCCAAACCTCATATTGCTCCTTCAACCCCACTGTTAGGAATAGTCAGCCAGTGATATTTCAGTGCAGCATCTCTCCACTGAAAGACAACAGCTCAGTGTCTGTGAGACAGCCTCTGGAAATGCCATCTTTGGAAATTTGTTTGGAAAATAAAGCCTATGAATGAATGGGATATTTGATCCAACATTTACACACCGCTGCTTGCTAGCAAAGACAGCTAGGTGGGCTGTGGTTGGCAGCAACCCCAGGGAGTGGGCTCTGTCATAAGGCTCAGTGATGAACAGGCAGAGCTAGAGCAGGGCCAAGGCTGAAAAACCAGCTGCCTTCTCCTGCACCCGTTGGTAACGTCTCTTGTTCAACCTTCAGGGTAGCGCAAACTGAAAAATCAGCTCAGGTAGGGATTGCTGCTAGGCACTGACTAGCCCTGCAGATGATGCACTGGCAGCAGCTGCTGCTCAAGATCTTACTGCCCAGAAGACAACTGCTGCTTTACAACGTGAACATCTGAGCTGTTCTGGGGTGCTTAGGCAAGTATCTTTGCATTGGGGGATCGTATGGTCACAGTCCCTGCTGAAGTTGTGAGGGATCATCACAGCTGGACATAATCCTGTTTTCTTCACTCAGGCTTCCAGAGAGCTGCTGCTTTGCTCTTATTGCAGTGGCAATGGCTTGGATACAGGGCTGGTTTGGATGACACCAGTGAGTGTTTACAAACTAACCCTGGAGTTGTTTTTTCCATCATATATGATTATATTCACAGCAGGAGTTATTGGGAGAAAATACACAGGCTGCACTATGTGGGAGGCCAAGCTCAATGATCCTCTTCTTCAAATATATTTGATTTTTTACAAGTGCTCTGCAGTGCTTTAGTAGCAATTGAAGAGATCCAAAGCAATTAGCCTCTTTTTGAAATGAGATACTAATGATGGAGAGATGAAGAGAGCAAGTGATTAGGCTGATAATAGTGAAGGACTTTTATGTATTTTTTATTGTGCAGTATAGATTATTAGTGCTCATAATATGACCCTCTCTTGCCCTGGTTTTACATGTGGATTTCCATATTATGTGATTTAACTGGGTTTCTTCCTGCAGCTCTTGCAAAATACATGTGGATGTACAAGGGTCTATCGCTAACACTATCGACTACTTCTGTGTAGTTTGGTAATGATAGCAGGTTTTCATAACCCAGTCACTCACTGGATCTTGTTTGGGTGCTCTGTTTGCACTGGTGTAGACAGGAAAGGGGGCAGACATCCTTGCATCTAACCCGGCTTATTTATAAAAGATCACCCATGCACTACTTTCTTATACTTTAACATAATCAGGGTATCAGAACATGTTTGGCAGTCATCAGCTCTGAAACTGGACTCTGGTGACCTTAGCTGCTCTCATTTGAGCTGAGAACTCTGTATATTCTTCTGTGTTAAAAAGTAATATGGTTTTCAGGTAGACTTAATTTTAAACTGTGGCTATACTTACTTTGTATATTAGAGAACAACTTTGCAATCTGTATTTATGTCATTGCATATCCCAGTCTCTCTCAAACTTGACCCAGTTTAGCCTTGCCATGTTTTATTTAACAGAAATATCATTAAACAATCAGGCAAACTAAGACACAAAGTAATTAAGTGCCTTGCTCAAAGTAAAGACCCCATAAGAAAAAAAAAACATAGAGAAAGGAAACATTCTTTCTGTCCACAAAAAACATAAGTTCCAGTGCAGTCTTGAAATAGAGGATAATGTTTTTTGTGTTTTAATGCGCTGACTGCCACACTACCACATGCAGAAGGATCAGCTCTGCACTTCAGCTCAGGCTGGAAAATACTGAATATGCAAGTATAAGCACAGGCAGAATTTGGATCATTATCTTAACAGTGGGAGACCAGGATTCATGAGCACATACCTCTGTGCAAAGCTGCAGGGAATAAGCATACTTCCTCAGCTTGCTAGAGTTAACACCCTGACATCCATGCCAGCCTCCAAAATCCTGAAGCTAAAAAGTTTTGCCCTGGGGTTTGTTATGTTTTGGTTTGGTTTGGTTGTTTTGTTTTGGGTTGTTTTGTTTTGTTTTTAACTGGTTCTGTGAGTGCATAGGGATGACAAAGTGATGTAGTTGTCATAAGGTGGCTAGTTTGAGCACACAAAGTTTTAAACCCACTGGCCTTCATGAATCTGAGGGCTCAGGCACTGGGTCTGGGCAAGAGCTGAAAATAAACCAAGCAGAGCGAGGCAGCTCTCTAGCTATTACTCAGAGCTCTGTTGAGTTTGTTTTGGACTCTTCAGCTGACTTTACAGTCTTCTCTTGGACAAATTTCTTTTTACTGCAAATACAAATCCACCATAAAAGTGGCTTTTATCAGTAAGCTTCAGCCACAGGGGGCTGCATCGCTTAGCTCTGATCAAATACAGATTGTCCCACAGAGGAAGAGGAACACTTAGCAATGCTTCTTCTATCATTAGCTCTATCATTGTATAATTATATTTAAATACTGACTCCCAACCTATCTTGCTAGTTAGGACACAAATGCAGAGAAGGAGGCCACAGTGTGGCTCTCAGATACTTTCTGTCTGAGATTTGTAGGATGTCCCCATTTTTGTTCTGCCTGCTGCAACGCTCACGCTCTCTGTAGCCGGTTAGTCACGCTGTGTTTGTGTGTGTGCCCAGTAAGAGCTCACGCCAACGCACGCAGCTCAAGTTCCTCCCACAGTTCCCTGCTTAGGCTGTCCAGCTGCAAAGCTCTACATGCTCTCCCTTCCCCTCTTCTCCTTCATTTTCTCCTTTCCAGGCTTGCAAAAGAAGTTCTGTGAATATGGGAGAAGAAGAAATTAAAATAGCTGTGCAGATCAATCCCAGTTACATTCCCAGTCACAAAATGCTTCTAAGTGCCACATTTTGTCCTCCAAGAAAGCCTTCTATTTTTTTCCCCACTCGTGGTGGCTATGTATTTGCCACCCCTTGAAAGCCTTGGTGGTTGGGTTCTTAAAAAAGGCTGGCTAATTCTGAAATCATTAAAAGCTTTGTAATTCAGCTATTGATCAGCAGGGAAACAAGATCTCTTGACCGTAGAAGCTGCTCATGCTTGGTTCAGTGGTGTAGCATGCAGGTGTGTGAGCTGAGCTTTAACAGTATCCCTGCACTCTAGAAAATAAAGCCTGTCTCCCGAAATGAGGAAACCAAGGCACTGATGGTGAATGACCTTTTTCCAAGCTGATGGCAGAGGACTCTATTAAAATTATGTTGTGCTTTACTTCCATGTCTGGGCCCAGCCCACTAGCCTACTCTCTCAGGACTCTGAGTCTAGAATCTATTCCAGTTCCCACACTCATGTATCAGATTTACTAATGCTTTTTGCCTAAACATAGTTTCTGGCATTTAGAGCCAAATATGGAGGGATCCCAATCCAGCATGAATGCAAAAAGCGGATAGGTCAGCAGACAGAAACCAGGAGAGAAAGCAGCTGGTGATACAACTCTCTGTCAACACAATATCCCTACTGAGCTGACATAACTTCTTAAATGACATTTGAAACCTGGCCAGATGCTTTATTAAGGAAGTGAAACACCTGCCCCTTGACTGTCCTGCACAGGCTCCTGCTGGCACCATGAGTATGTTTGGCTTGCAGCTCCAACCTGCAACTGTGCTAGAGCAAGATCTCATGGATGTTTGTGAGGCTGCAGTTCAGAAGCAGGCACTGGCGATAGTGCAAAGACTGGGGTGATCGGTCCAACTCTGGGAAAGGGAACTGTCACCCTTGCTTGGTGTGGGTACATGGTGAGAGCAAAAGGAATGTATTACAACAGAAGCACAGAAAAATTGGGAAAGAAATTGGATTCTGATGACATTTTAAAATTGCTCAAAAGCATTAATGAAATAATTGCAGAGTTGTATTTGAAGATTGTTATCTGGAAATATGGATTCCATTTTTGTCTTCCAAATATATGAAAAGTAATGCAACATGTACGCCAAACAGAAAATCCTTCTTATTGTCATCAGTTAATGAAAAATTATCTATCTGGTGTATATTATGACCTCTTAGTTAATTGTTACTTCCTTTTCATGACCTGTAGCACTTTTTTTCCCCCAACATATATAGTTAGCCCTATAATAACAAAATGTTCTGTTCACCTGCATTTTGAGTAATCAGTCTAATGTGGCAGAACTGAAATACAGTAGAAAGAAAATGGCACAGAATTGTGAAAGAGTATGTGATCATAATGGATTTGATGGTGGACTGTTTGGTGAATGAGGAATTGGTTGGATGGACCAAAAGGTAGTGGTCAAAGGCTTGATGTCCTGATGGAGATTAGTGACAGGTGGTGTCCCTCAGGGGTTCGTATGGGGACCAGTACTGTTTAATATTTTCATCAATGACATAAACAGTGGGATTGAGTTCACCCTCAGCAAGTTTGTAGATGACACCAAGCTGCATGATGCGGTTTACATACCTGAGGGATGGGAAGCCATCCAGAGTCACCTGGACAAGCTTGAGAATTTGGCCTGTGTGAACCTCATGAGGCATAACAAGGTCAAGTGCAAGGTCCTGCACACTAGTTAGGGCAATCCCCAGTATCAATACAGGCTGGGGAATGAAATGACTGCACAGAAGGACTTGGGGGTACTGGTGGATCAAAAGCCAGAAAGGTGTACTCACAGCCAAGAACACCAACTGTATCCTGGGCTGCATCGAAAGAAGTGTGGTCAGCAGGTCAAGGGAGGTGATTCTGCCCCTCTACTCTGCTCTTGTGAGACCCCACCTGGAGTACTGGGTCCAGTTCTGGAGTCCCCAGTACATGAAAGACATGGACCTGTTGGAGTGAGTCCAGAGGAGGGCCATGAAAATGGTCAGATGGCTGAAACACTTCTCCTGAAGGCACATGCTGAGAGACTTGGAGTTGTTCAGCTTGGAGACGAGAATGATTTGGGAAGACCTTATTGTGGCCTTGCAATACTGAAAGGGGGGCCTATAAAAGAGATGGGGACAAACATTTTAACAGGGCCTGTAGTGATAGGACAAAGGGTAGTGGCTTTAAACTGAAACATGATAGATTTAGATTAGATATTAGGAACCTTACTATGGGGATGGTGAGACACTGGAACAGGTTTCCCAGAGAGGTGGTAGAAGCCCCATCCCTGGAAACATTCAAGGTCAGGTTGGACAGAGCTCTGAGCAACCTGATCTAGTCAACTTGATGTCCCTGCTCACTGAAGGGAGGTTGTATTAGATGACCTTTAAAGGTCCCTGGCAACCCAAAACATTCTATGATTCTATGATTCTTTGATAATCAGGACAGGAGCCCCATTAGCACTGGGCAGGCTGCTGCAGTTTCCTCTGAGAACCTGTGAGTTGTCAGTCCCTTAGGCATCTTTTATCTGGATGAGCCCTAATGTGTATTGGCAGGCCCTGCATGTTGAATACATCCAGCTTCTTGATTTTATTCAGATCAGCACTCTTCAAAGCAACACATCTCTCAGCTGAAGGAAATCCCTGCTCTATTAATGGCTTGTCTGGTGCTGCTTTCAGTCTTATCATCATGAAATCAGGACTTGTATGGTTGCTGCAGGAAATCTAGAGCATCTCTGACAAACACACAAAATGAACTGCATCAGATCCAAGACTGGAAAGGAAAAAGATGGGGACTTCAGAGCCCTCTTGCTTCCTTCTTACAATTTCATCCGCTTAGTACGCAGAGCATTTATCTCTATGAATTCTCTGGTTTGTACAGCTGTCTCCTGCTTTTCTTTAATATAATCATAAGGAGCCACTTTGGCATGTGTGTAAGCATTACCCTTAATGGAAGCATTAGTGTCGCTATTGCTCAGGGTAGGAATGACCACAATGATCACTCTAGGGAAATAAGAGGTGGAGATTTTGCCAATTCAGCTGACTTTCAGATGGAGGTGACTCTACAGTATTCAAGGATCAGCACAGGATTTCTTTGCCCCATACTGACTGCTCCAGTTGAGCTGGGTCTGGCTTTGCTGATAAGCAAGTATTGATATTGAACAGAAACAGGCCACAAAAGGCCTCCCTAAGCTCATTGACAAGGGGGTATTACCACTGAGACACCACTATGGCTGTTAGGTGCCAATGGGATTTCCACAGTGAGAATAAAATGAAGGAATTGTGTATTGTTCCCAAAAAGTAGGACGTCATAATTTCTTCTTGGGGATTTTAAAGCCATGGAGTATTATAATAATATTCAGATTTATTTTTCACTAGAAAATTTTTCACTATTGTTCATGGCTTTAGTCATCTTCCTTTGCAATCTGCTTGAAAGCCTGATGATCTTACAAGACATTTTGTCATTTTAGCATCTTTTCTTTTCCTTCTTCTTTTCCTTGCCTGCCATTGTGAAAGAAGAAGCCAAAGAACAAACAAGCTAACTCATTTTCTCTGCTGGGTGTAGCTCTTGGGAAACAGTCCCGTCTACACTCCGTTTGGTATGTGCACACCCGTTATCTTCAGGACCAGATAAGGCAAACACCCTATGGTGACACTGCTCTATAAAAAGCACTGACAGCTTTGCAAACTGAAAAAATACATAAGATTTGTGAAGCCTAGACTTTTGCAGTTAAATAGCCATCCAAGAAAGTACAGGGTTTTTTTGTTGGTTTTTTTTTAAGATCTACAAAAATGCAGCAATAATATAAGATTTCATTGCACCTTCGTATGTATCAGTGGCTTAATGAAGCATGTTGAATATTGTAAAGTGATCCACTTCTGACAAAGAGACTTCCTGGCATCTCTGAGGACCTCCCTAAACAGAGAAACTGGAAACACGAGACATTGGCTTCTTGCAAAAATCCTTAAAGAGCACATTGCCAAAGGAAAACACTGCTCCTGTGAAAGGTAATAAAGAATTTGGGAAGCAATTTGAAATTTTGGTGAGAAACAGTCTAACACACAGCAGGGAACTCATGTTCTGGGTAGCATCATTGTCTGGACGGCATGCTGTGTCTGCTCCTCTGCCCTGCCACCCCTTCCAGCTGCAGGGTCTTGACTTCTTGCAGCTGCTTCAAAGGGACAGTGTGGCTCTGCCGGTGTCACTCATAGCAGATACACGATTTCTAGAAGTGTCTCTGGCACTGCCATGCACAAACCCCTCTGATTTTAAGTAGAATTTGTGCTGTAATTTTATACACTTCAGAAAATTTCCTCCAGTGTTTATGTTAGGGCTGTATTGCCTTGCTGATACTTGGGAAAGCTCTCTGCAAACTGTACCCAGGCATGGAAACTCTCTGCTTTCCTCTGTTGTTTGGGGTGGCACACAGTCTTTCCAATCCTTACAGTTTTTATTTATGCTTCAGGTTTACAAAATGTGCAGGGTTAGGTGGGGTATCCTTTTCCCTTTCTTTTTCTAACCCCTGTTGTTTTAAGTTCCTGATTTATGGAATTTCCGCTGAAAAATACAAAAAAATATTTGAACATATGAGACTCTTGAGTCAAAAACTGGGGCAAGTGAGGTAAAAACCCAACAAAAGTTCTAATTAATTTTAGAACAAATTGTTTTATTCTGCTTTTAGTTCTTCCCAATAAATGCCAAGCTGTGCCAAGCTTAGGAATGTTGAAGCCATTCAGAGTGAAACACTGAAAGCTTGATGATAATAAATAATCTCTTGCTTTCTGTTGTCTTTTTGGGTGTTGTAATTGGTATATAGATATTCTGAGTCTTTTTGTGTGTTGTTATTGATATATATGGCATTTGATATCGGACTTGCCAAAACCTCAGTGCCTTTAATAAATCTATTGATTCCTAAGCATTGTTTGTGAGTGTGACAGGGAGTGGTCCTCAGCCCTTGATCCCCTGAGGAGGGGGTGTGGGTCGCGGCTTTACCCATCCGGTCCGTGACACCTCCTTTTGAAAATACGTGTGGAAAGCCATCCAGCTGGATTTGGAGCTCCCTAACATGGCTGTCCCTCCACAGAAGCTGACTCCCATATTTGTGTTGAGATGCCTGAAAACAGAACGGGATTTGTGAAAATGTCTTAAAGTGCAAATGTATGCTGCAGGCTGTCCACAAAATGGATGTGAGGGGCATCAGCAAGTGGCCATTTCCAGGTGAGAAGCATCCCCTCACCTTCACATCTACTAAGGGGCAGAAGTTAATGTGGCCTTAAGGCAAGATGGGAGAATAATCTCTCTACGTTGTTTTTCCATCTTGCCGCGCCCAGCATTGCTCTGTTGAGGCTGTCAAGAGCAGGACTAGACACAGGCTGGTGTGGTTGTGTCAGTTCATTACCTGCTGGCATAGATAAAAAGCTCAGGGGAAATCTAAGTACAGTTAACAGATATCAGCCAGTTGAGTTAGGTTCCCTCTGGGTGCTACTGCACATTAAAGAGTAACCCAGCAAGAGGTTTAAGTGAACGTTTTGTTCTTGTTTTCTAACACATGTCAACAGGTTTTCTGAAATAATTTGCGTCTCTGTGGAGTATATGCTTGAGAAAAAGCAGATAGATGCCTGGATGCTGTCAATGTGCTGAGGGAGCAGATTGCTTACCCTCCCGTGCCCTTCCAAAAATATCAGCCAGGAAGTGTAACTGCATGTTAGAAAGGGGCCGAAAGTGCCAGCCTCTTTGCTGTTGTTTTCAAGGTCAGCTCTAATTGACCTTGCTCTTGTTCCATTTAGTTGCTCACATTGTTTCTCATTGTTGGGATTTCCGCATGTTCCCACATTGTCTTTTGGTTAAGCCAATTCCTGCTTATTTATTTACTGCAGTCTGGACAACATTTATTAATTTATTTATCACAGTCTGGAGAAATTCCCACTGATCGGAAAAGGGGAAACATAACTCCCATTTTGAAGAAGGAAAAAAAAAGAAGACCCAGGGAACTATAGGCCAGTCAGTCTCACCTCTGTGCTTGGCAAGATCATGGAGCAGATCCTCCTGAAGGCTCTGCTAAGGCACGTGGAAAACAAAGGGGTGATTAGTGACAGCCAGCATGGTTTCACTAAGGCCAAATCCCACCTGACTTATTTGGTGGCCTTCTGCAGTGGAGTCACGACATCGGTGGACAAAGGCAGAGCAACCGACGTCATCTACCTGGACCTGTGCAAAGCGTTCAACACTGTCCCACACAACATCCTGGTATCAAAACTGGAACGATACGGATTCAATGGATGGACCACTCATTGGGTAAGGAACTGGCTGGATGGTCTCACACAGAGCGTAGTGATCAACAGCTTGATGTACAGATGGAGACCAGTGATGAGTGTGCTCCCCAAGAGTCAGTACTTGGACCAGTGCTATTTAACATCTTTGTCAGCGACATGAACAGTGGCACTGAGTGCACCCTCAGCAAGTTTGCTGATGACACCAAACTGTATGGTGAGGTCAACACATTGGAGAGAAGGGATGCCATCCAGAGGGACCTTGACAGGCTTGACAAGTGGACTCGTGAAAACTGCATGAAGTTCAACGAGGCCAAGTGCAAGGTCCTGCACCTGGGTTGGGGCAATCCCAAGCAAAAATGCAGGTTGGGTGGAAAACGGATCAAAAACCGTTTGGAGGAGAAGGACTTGGGGGTGATGGTGGAC
The DNA here is from genome assembly GCA_020745705.1 of Hemiprocne comata. Classification (NCBI taxonomy): domain Eukaryota; kingdom Metazoa; phylum Chordata; class Aves; order Apodiformes; family Apodidae; genus Hemiprocne; species Hemiprocne comata. Next base: position 58,489,495 of record CM036586.1, read on the forward strand.
AAGAGGCTCAACATGAGTGGGCAATGTGCCCTTGCAGCCCAGAAAGCCAACCATGTCCTGTGCTGCAGCAAAAGAAGTGTGGCCTGCAGGTCAAGGGAGGTTATTTTCCCCCTTTACTCAGCTCTCGTGAGACCCCACCTGGAGTACTGTGTCCAGTTCTGGAGCCCCCAACATAAGAACATGGAACTCATGGAGAAAGTCCAGAGGAGGGCCACGAAGATGATTCAAGGGCTGGAGCACCTCTCCTGTGAGGACAGGCTAAGAGAGTTGGGGTTGTTCAGCCTGGAGAAGAGAAGACTCCGGGAAGACCTCATAGCAGCCTTCCAGTATCTGAAGGGGGCCTACAGGAAAGCTGGGGAGGGACTATTTTCAAGGGTTTGTAGTGAGAGGACATGAGGTAATGGATCAAAACTGGAAGACATTAGGAGGAAATTCTTTAGTGTGAGGGTGGTGAGACACTGGAACAGATTTCCCAGGGAACTTGTGGAAGCCCCGTCCCTGGATGTGTTCAAGGCCAGGTTGGATGGGGCTCTGAGCATGGTCTCACCTACATAGGTGTCCCTACCCATGCAGGGGTTTTGGAACCAGATGATCTTTAAGGTCCCTACCAATCCAAACCATTCTATGATTCTATGATTATTTCCTCCCTTTCTGTTTGTGCCTTCTCCTTCTCCTCTTCCCCTCTCTCCTGCCTGCTTACTTTCCTTAGGACTCACTCATTCTCCTATGCCTTGCTTAGTATTTCCCCATCATGAAATGTGGCCCAGCTCCCTGACCTGTATCTCCACAGCCCAGATGCCCACTGTTTTCCCAGCGAGCTTTTGGGAGCAGCTGTTTCACACAGCAGCAGCTTACTCCTGCTTGGGGGAAGGCACCTTCTGAATTTGCAGCTTGAGGAACTCAACAGGAGGTGCTCCTCTCCTAGAAGAAGCCTGTGGGCTGTATTTCAGTTGTGCAGGGGGTTATAGGTCTTCCTATGGGCAGGTTTGTGTCTGGCACAGCATTAAGTAGATGACCTGTCCCATGTGAGTCGTAGAAAGACACTGGTGTGCATAGAGGCAAGGTACAACTCGGCGGTGTAGAGCCAGAAGCTCTTCTGCCTGTGGCTCTGGAGTGACACAATACCACTTAGCAGACTTGTCTTGCTTTTGAAGGAGGTTTTGGCTCCTGGCTTTGTAGAAGTTACAACCCCACTTGCCTGCCAGGGTAAGATCTGTACGTACACCAGGTAGATGCCGTGCTGTATGAGAGCTGCATGCCATGAGTGCTGCACAGAGCCAGATTTGGCCTGACGTGCTGAGCCCTCAGGATGTCCACAGGGAGTTTCTAACAGTAGGAAAATGAGGTCCTAACCTACTCAGCCTGTGCCTGTGTGAAAACACCTGCTGCTGAAACTTAAATAACAGCAAGTGTGCATGATGCAGAAGCAGACCATAAGGTTTGCGAGAAAGCAAAGGAATCTGTTAGCAGTTTACACTGCTGCCGTTGCAGTGATCTCTGAGGTGGCACAAATGGCAATCAATAAATCGATACAGCAAAGCCACTAATAACTCCATTATTTAAAAAACAGTCTCTTTTAATTACATTACCCGACTGTCACGGTTTGACTCAGGATCGGCAATTAAACCAGAGACAACAATGCTCTCAAACCCCTCACCCTCCCACCCAGGTAGGGAAGGAGAGAGAGAATTAAGGAGAGAGACTTAGCTGGATTGAAAACTAAATTAGACAGCTTTAATTATATGTACAATTATATACAAGTATGTTCAGGAATGTGCAAAAGCCTCTTGCCTCCCCCCCAGCCCCAGCAACTCCCCCAGCACTCTCCTGAGCTGTGAGCAGTCCTGAAATGTCTCAGCCCGCAGGCAGGAGATAAGGCAGAGCAGACTGGGCTGTGGGGAGAGTTATGAGAGTTATGAGGTCAGAGATGTCTGAGCCTAGGAGTCAACGTTGATTGATGGATGGAGTCCTTCCTGGATGCCAGCCATGGACAGAAGAGAAGGGAAGAAGAAGCAGGAAGGAAGTTGTCTTCTGTGATCTCTGACCTTCCTGGGAGCTTACGTAGATATATGGAATGGAATACCTTTGGTCAGTTCTGCTGTCTGTCTAGTCCAGCTCCCCTACGGGGGGGTCATAGATACAACTCCCCTGCTCTCAGTAGCATCTGTAGCAGCAGAGCTAAGAAACGACCTTGGAGTCTCAGCAGAAACATAAACACTCCAGTGTTATCAGTCCACTACCTGGAACACTTGTTGCTAATTAAAAGAGAGCTTACTGAAGGAAAAAAAAAAAAATCAGTAAAAGGAAAATTAGCTTCATCCTGGGTCAAACCAGGATGCCGGCTCAGTAGAAAAATATCTGTAATGGGAGGAGAGTTTGTGCCTTTGCTTTGACAGACCCAAAGTCAAAATTCCTGGTAGGTTTGCTATCCCCTCCCCCAGAGTGGAGTTACTCTCTGCTGTAGCTGTGCAATCCTGTTTGAATTTAGCCTCCACGTGCTTTGCTGGAGGGAGATTTCCCTGTGACATCAGTTGCTTAGGTTTCCTCCGCTTCCTTCCTGAGCCAACGGCACGCTGCCCAGCCTTCGCAGCAAGGGGGGAGACAGTGCCAGCCGGCAGAGGAAAAGGCCAGCCTCCGTGCAGCATCCCAAACTCTCTGTACAAGAGAGTTTTGCCAGGTCCCAGTGTCTCCTGGGCAACATCTTCCACTGTCAAACTCCTGGTGGAAAAAATGATGGGGGACTGTAAATATTGCTGTTTAAAATTGTCCAGGACGTGAGTGGTCATGGCCTTGCAAAATAAGTACAATAAATTGTTTATTGTAAATGGCACCCGGAAGGGTACAATTAGGGAAGCCCTGTTGCAAAGGAAACCTGTGTGTCTTCCAGGCACATCTTGGGATAATCTGGCCCTACCCAGTCCTGGGACACCTTATGCCACATGCCTCCATGCCCTTCTTCCACAATGCATTTCGAAGTAGAGATATTTGCCTATCGCTTTACTTGCTGATGCTTTGCAAGCAATCCACGTTCTTCTGGAGAGTGAAAAGCTCACAGAGGAGGAAGCAGCCATGCAAGTACCTGGCAGTGAGGCAGAAACACTTTCAAGAGCATGCAAGTCCTGCTGAATCATGTCCTAAAGTTTCTGGCTTGGGGAAAGAGCCTCGTCCAGCCTGTACAGCTGGGGCCATGTTCCCTCCTGTGGCTGAGAGCTGCCACAGCAGGAGCCAGAAGCTCTGTGTTGCTGTGCAAAGTGTGCAAGAAACAGGAGTCTCATGCTGAAACAGATTCTTCTGAGACTAGTATTGAAATTATGTCCCACCTCTCGCCAGTTAATGCCAAGGTCCTCCAAGAGAGCATGCCTAATTACTGTACACAGTAACAGGATAGTCATTCTGAGCCCTTCTGACAGTGGACAGATCTCTGGGATGCTTCTCTTAACCAGGACCGAAAATACTCTTGAGTGGACTGCTGTTAAAGTGAGAGGATTTTTCTTATTTGCCTTGTGCAGGTTGGAAAGCATGGGTTCCTGAGTACAGGACAGCACAGTGCATTTTCACCCAGCCTGTAGTATGTGAATTCCAAAAGTCTTTATAAGCTCTACCACCCTTGTCATCCTGGGCAGGTAAAAGTGGATGTCTTTGTCCTGGCACTCACAGGTCGGCACTGTGGTAGTACATGACTAGGCCAAGTGCTGTGTATATATCCAAGGTGAGTAACTGGCTTAACATTCGTGAATAACATATATTACCTGTTTCTTGGAACAATTGCTGCATAAACAGACCATGCTACTGAAGCAGTCACCACTGCACATGTTTGCTGATGTTGTGAAGTCACCAGGTGCGCCCAGGACCAAGCAGGAAGTCAGCACAATGCCTTGAGATACGTTATCGACTGTAAATGTGGCAGGAAGTCATTAAAGATTTCCTGAGTTATTCCCTGGGAAAAGACTACCTCCAGGCTCTGGCAAAGTCAGAGGACTTGTACTGCCAGAGCTAAGAAATCAAAAGAAAAAAATGTGCTAATAAACCCATGTCAGCAGCTTCAGCAGGGAGCCCTCTGCTCCAGATGGATCCTGTGCCCACAGGGTCAGGGTGGTGACGGATGACGAGATTTGGGGGACATGTGCCAAGGGGCTGGTTGTAGCTCACTTACTCCAGACAGGCTCATCCAAGCCTCCCTAAGGCTCTGAGGGCTAAGAGAGGTGCAGACACAGATAGGTCTGAATCCTTTGTCTCTAAAGATTTGTGAATCCCTATAGGTGAAAATAAATGGCATCTTCTTTTAAGAAAGCTGCTTGGATGCTCCATGAGCTCTGAGCCACAGTTCTAGGGGGCAGATTCACAGACACCTAGCTCTCTTGGACCAACCAGGAAAAGACTATTTCTGCTGTCAGGAGCCAATCAGAGGCTGGGACAAGAGCATGGGCACTGAGGGAGGCCAAATCAGGCAGGCCAAGGCAAGGAGCCCCAGTGTTTGTAGGGAACTTGTTCAAAAAGACATTGAAGGGGGTTGGGGCATGATTTAACAAAGATACCAGGAATCTGTGTGACTCGTCTCACTTGATGTATGGCGTAACTATCACTTTTGTTGCTGCAGATATGTCGGTCTTGAAAAACTTTGATGTTTTGCCAGCAATATGTTTCTATCTTTTTTTCCCCCACCCTAAATCTCACCAACCAGCCTCTGGTCAAGACCCAAAGGCTGTCTCAGCAGAGTAAAGGTCATGGGGAGTTAATGTGGAAATCTCATTTCTGGGCTGTGCCTACAGGTACAAAATGTGTTAAAAAAGTAACTGTACTAACTCTGAGATTATTTAACCACTGAAAAACATAGTGTCCTGGATAAAAACAAAGTCATCATATTACGGTTATGGGAAAAGAGACAGATAGTTATATTTCACAGTGTTAATTTTCTTACTGGAAAAGATGAGCAGAGTAGGAGACCTTTCTTCTTCAAAAAGGAGGGGGGAAAAATCATGAAAATTAGACAACCAAATTTCAGTTTTGAGTGCCTGCAAAAATCCTAAAAGTAAACTTGTAAGATCAGGTAGTCTGCTAAGTCTAGCAACCACCAGTATGCACCTGGCTCAAACTCTAGTTCTGAGTGCAGAGAGCAGCAGGGACAGAAACAAGTAGTTTGAAGCTGCCACTGAACTTGATCAAGATGTGTATGAGGCCTTTTCCACTATTTATTTTCTACATGTTATTTCATTTTAGGAAACTTCTTCCTTAAATGCAGAGCCTTGCTTACAAGCCTGCCAAAGATGACTGATGTTTTTATCCTGTTGGATTATTTACGGATTATTGTGTAACAGGCGTATTACGTGTGTTATTTCTAACACACAAAAAAAATACTAGAATTAAGTTTTCTCTCTTTTAGAAATTACCAGGGCCTGCCTGGACTGCAAGGAGGGAGCCTACACACCCACAGAAATACTGCCCAGGGCTGGTGACACCGTTGTTCAACCCCAATCTTGCTGAAAAGGTTTCTACAAAACACTTCAACAATGAATTTCCTCCGGCGGCGTCTCTCAGACAGTAGTTTTGTGGCAAATTTGCCCAATGGCTACATGATGGACTTGCAGCGCCCCGACAACTCCACAAGCTCCCCGGCTTCTCCTGCCATGGAGAGAAAGCATCCGCAGCCACTGCAGCCCTCACACTCCTCCTCTACTGGCTCCAGCATCTTCAGCTCCATCTCCAGTGCCATGAAGCAAACCACGCAAGCAGCTGCAGGACTAATTGACCACTCGGCCAGCCCCACACCACCTGTGGCCCAGAAACCCAAGATCCTCCTGGTGATCGATGATGCACACACAGACTGGTAAGTCATCACAGGCCTCCCTGCTGCCTTCAGCTCCACAAAATCTGGAGGACAAAAAGGATCTGGGAGTCACAGGACATCTGCAGAGGGGAACACAGACACTTTCACATCTAGGTCATCAGCTCTGGCCCTAAGTCAATGCCTTTCTTTTGACCTGCGTAAATGGCAGTGTAGGCTTTTCTCACATCTTGCTTGGAAAAAATGTTCATTTGGCATCCATTGGCAAATTCCTACATAACCTCAATAGATCAGCACACATAGAACATATTTGGTTCAGCAGGCTTAGCTGAGCTGTCACATGTAGCAATGGTCCTAAGTGGGGTCATAGCTAAAGATGTGTTAGTGATAAGGTTCAGATCCTTAGCCTACTGTTTGTGCTGACTCTAAAAGCAAAAAGGAACCCAATCTCTCCAGCTCTCAATCTCTCTTGAGCTTTTCTCTGTATGCACATTTGTACATAAATCACTAAAAAATAACCCAAGCCTGCCACTACCAATAGTAATGACTGGAGTTCATTTGCTGGTCAAGGGCCCTTCACCTGCTAAGCAAAGGCTCTCAGGCTCAGCTAAGCCTCAAATTTGTCTTGTTCATGCAAGTCTCTGTTTATAAACAGAAGTTTGGAAGGTTTTTTGGATATTGGGCAGCAGAGGACACTTTCCAAAGGGTAGGACAACTGAAGTCTTCCAAAATGTTAGAGAAATTGCTTAGTGCTTGCTGTATGATACCTTTCAAAGTTAGTTGGTTTAGAAAGCTTCAGGCCAGCTGGCCAAGAGACCTATTTGGGGGAAAATCCAGAGCATGTGTTGATGAGATATTCATTGTTTCATCTGCCTGCTTGTCACAAAACAGAAAAAAAAGTAAGGGCTGCAAGTGTAAGTGGGCCATACGGAAGACTTGAAAACAAAAGAAGTTGGGTTACCAGGTCTTGGCCAAGGGAGTTTATTTTATTGTTCTTTTAATCCCATGCCACTCTCCAATAAAACTGTCACCTTTGGTCTTCTTTTGTTTCCCAGGAGAGTGGGGACAAGATGGAGGACACGTCTCCCCGGGTATATCTTCACAAAGCAAGAGCTCAGCTCTTAGCTAAAAAGAGGCAATGGCTGAGTGCAAATAGTTCAGACTTTTTCAGCCAACTTGAAGTGAGAGAGGGAAAACAGTGGGATTTTTATCAAAGGAAAAACAGCTTTTTAACTGAGTGGGAAAGTGCCTTATAAGGTAGTCATCGTGTCAAATGTTGCACCAGCCTAGTGTCTTTTATTGCAGTAGCAACCATCTAACACCAGATAGATGGGTCATTAATACCAGTCTGGCTCAAGCCTGATCTCTCCTTCCTGGGTGCACCTGCAGGTCTCACAGCAGGCAGGTGCTCACCAACCTCCATCTCTGCTTAGGGTTTTTGCAGTTCCTTGAAGATGCTGCCAGGTGGCAGTCCCTTAACACAGCATCCTCTAGCTGGGGATGGGAGTGCCTCTGATGCACAGGTCTAGCATCTGAGGCTGAGGTGGCACTGCTTAGTCCAAACACTGTAATCAGAGAGGAAAACCCTCGCTCAAAGGCCAATATAGTTTTTTCCCTGAGATTAATGGTGTTGAAGGTAGTCTGGGCAGGGAAAACTACGAGGAGGGGTTAGACTCTGTTGCAGTGTTTTCATGTTTGAAAATACACTCTGCATTCAAATCTCTGCCTTTATATGTCCCAGCTGCTGTCCTGTCATGCAGACTTCGTAGGCTGTGAGCTGAGCTTGCCCAGGGAGCAGCAGCTGGGAGATATAAAGAGGAGGTAAAGCTACCCTTGCTGTCTTCACTCCTGCACTCGTGTGTAAGCACTTTGTGCATCCTGCTGTCTTGACTGTGCCTCTGCTGTCTATAGCTTAGCAGTTTCTACATGAGATGGAGGACCCTTTCATTCCTCCCAGCTCTCTGTCTCTATCTACTGGCTTGCAGATAACAAATAATACTGCTTGCAAAGGCTCCCTGCCTTCCATCTCTATAAGGTTGTGAGGGCACTGAACATAATGAGTATTCATGACCATATCCTGACATAGGTATGGCATGAAACCCAATGAAACAACATTAATAACTCTTGCCTGCCACAGGTTTCCATGGCTCTTTGTAGCATGGACAGAAACACATGCCTAGAAACTTCCCTGGCTTGAAGGTAGCATGTAGTCCTTTCTGGGAGAGCCTACCAATGCAACCACTCCAGCAGGCCAAGAGTGCTACTTGGCACCTAGTTTCTGTGTCTCCAGGAAACTCAGTGAGCCCTTGAGAGAAGCACTGGAGAGCAATGGCTCCAGGGCTCTGTGGATGTTTATTCTTGGTGAGGTACTTCTGAGCAATGCCAGACATCTTCTTGGTCTCAGCCAAGGTGTTACGTGAACTCAAGCTGACCAGCCTGAGGCAGCAGTGTTTGCCTTGTGAGAGCACAGCTGAAGAAACTGGTTATCCAGGGATTCTAGCTGTCCACTCTGCATCATGTATTGAAACAGTCTCAAACTCTGGAGAGTGAACAACAACCCGTTGTTACTTCTGTGCTGGTGATTTTGGGTTTGGAAGAAAAAGCATCATGTTTGCAATGCAGTTCACCTCTGCCTGCTCTGATTCTTGCTACTTGTGAAACCCTTGTATTTGTTTTTCAAAAATCCCTTTCCTTCTCCTTTTGAAATAGTTGACTCTGCTAGAAAAGATCCCCAAGAAATAACTACTGAAACATTACCTTTATTTTAAGGACGAGGGGGGCTTCCACTATGCCTCTTCCCCCACAGCAGGTTACACTGGGTTTACAACAAGGACCAGCTTGTTCACAGACAGGAAGGGTAAGAGACAGTGGAATCTGCCATTTGATTTCTCTTCTCTAAATGAAAACACTTTCTCATAATTGGAGACACTAGCAATACTGCCAAGCCAAATATTAATTTATCGTCACTGTGTTACAGCAGAGGCAAAGAGCTGCAGTCATGGATTAGGATGAGGTGTTGCACAAGTGCATGATGAAATGCTCTAACAAACAAAATAGGCAAGGGCATGTTGAATGCTCTTGAAAGCGACAAATGGCAATCCTTTTGATTTTTAAGGAGCTACTGTGTGCCTGATGGTATAGCACTCAACTTCTCTCAAAGGTCTGGAGGAAGCCAAGAGCATCCATGGGAATCCATGGCCCGTCTTTCTCCATAAAATCCTTACCACTCTTTACATGCAGTGTGCTCTACTTTATTCCAAAGTCAAAGTACTATAAAAATAATGTGAGCTGCACAGAATATGATCAGCTGCTTTCCGCATTAGCATTTTCAGCAGTAAAAGAAAGGTACATTCTATTAAAAGCAAGGGAACTCACCCAGCTTTCTGTGAAAGTGGCAACGTTTTGACAAATTTTCCATCTTTCTCCAAGACCCAGCTCTAGTGCATTGCAAGGAAGCGCACATGAGTCTGCCACATGCGGGATGTGCACAAGAGGAAAATGCTCTCTGAGCAGCTCCCCGTGCTCTTGGCTTTGACAGGCAGCCCTCAGAGGCACCCACGGCAAGAGGGTATCTGTGTATCAGCACACAAGGGAAAACATCTTCTTCTCTTTAGTCATTAATGGTACGTATCTCAGCTGGGTAGTGTCCACAAAGAGAACGAGGCACCTTCTTGTGGGCTGGGCAAGCAGTATCTGTGCACCAGGAGACTTCAAAAATGCATCCACAATTCACCTACAGCAGCTGCCAGAAAAAGAGAGCTCAGAAAAGAATACATACACAGGCACACACATGCAAACACACAGCAGAATGGGGCAGGACCATAAGAGGGAAGGGGAATGGCAGGACACCATGTAATGGCAGACAGGCCAGCTCCGGCAGCCTGACCTCAGCCAGAAGGAAAAAATCCCACCTCTGGCAACTCTCTTGTCCAATGCAGTGTTAAGTAAAATCATGCTCTTGCTGGCTTGAATTTTTCAGCAGATTAAACAGGATTTAGTACTGTGAATTGTTAACCCCCATCCTCTGCGAAAGCGCTCAGCTTTCTAGCCTAATGCTTCATGTTTAAACAGCTTATTTGGGAAGTGATCAGGTACAGCTAAGGCTCCTACTTACAACATATGCTAAAAACATTGCTTTCTGGAACAGGTAGCCAAACAAAACCATTCTTTTTGCCTTTGTTAGATATCTCGGTGGCATTTGTGAAGTAGATCATGTCACCTTTCAAAGCCATTGGTGTGTTTTCACCAAATTTCAAGCTGTTTCATGTGCTGACAGTATTATACTCTATCGTGCACAAAACACATGTGCCATATGTGTGACAGTTCTATACATGAAGATAGTGCCACATTTCACAGAAAAAAACCCCACAGAGGATATTTTAGGAGACACGAAATTGCATTGTTGTTTTCCCATTTACTTTGCAGCGAAATCAGCCTGAACATACTGTCTCCAAAAATTGGAAAATGAAGAAAGAGAAAAACTGATTAATACTGAATGAAATCCTCTTATCAAATCTGAAATGGTCCTTTGTATAACAGTGATGTCATTATTCAGGTCTAATTACAGACTGACCTGACAAGATTACAGTTTTATAGTGTTCAGAGGAAATTATCAATCCTTTTTTATTAAAGTAAAACTATTTCTACTTCTGATAACACATGGCAATATTGAGCGTTAAATATGTCATTTACCCTAAAATATAGTATTTTGAATAATAACAGTCTAATAGTGAATTTTAGTAACATGGGGCTTCCTAAATCCTGGGTTTTTTTGCAAGAAATTCCTTTTCAAAAAATATTCAGTGTCATGAGTCATTTCATGCTTTCAGTAGGCTGAAGATGATATAATAAGACTCCCATTCAGAGGAATATTTCTGTACCTAACTTTATTAAATATAAGGGGAAGTTCTGAACTAGCTTTTGGATTTGAATTTCATTATCGTGTATCTTTATTGTTATTATACAGAACTGATACTTCAAAAATTACCAGGTTTTGTCTGTTTCCTGATAAGAAACCCAAAATCATCTAACATGGCAGTAACTGACAATAAATGATTATGAATTAGCTTTTATTATATAGAGGTGACCTTTTAAGGTTTGACAAGTTCTGTGTGACTCTGCGGCTATAATTTGAAAAAACGTACAAGTAAAATTTGTGTTTTCACAAATCTGGCTAAAACCTTATATTTTCATAATTCAGCCATTTCTAATGGCTAAATTTAGCCATTTCTGAATATCTCTCTTTCTATAATTCCTGCCAAATGTGACTTGAGAGCAAAATGGAATTTTAGGGAAAGAGGAGGCAAGTTTAGGTTAAATGTGTGTGTGAGTGTGCACACACAAGCTTGGAAGCAACATGAAGAGTTTCTGTATTCCCTAGCATGCAGGCATAGGGGTGAAAAGGAGGTAAGGCTGTCAAAGATATTCAGTAAACTGCATTTATCACATCACTTTCCAACCTGTTTTAGGTATATCAACATCATGTCTGCTTGTATTTTTGCCCTTCATATGTATAGCAACTTGGGATCTAGTCCTCCTAAATGAAAGGTGATACAGAAATGAAAGGATTAGTATCATTACAAAAATAGACACAAGGAATATGGAAAACATTCTCCACCAGGTTATAAATATGCTAATGCAAGTCAAATCTGGGACCTTAATTGCTTTACCAGAGTTCCTATAAATGCATAGAATTTAACCTCAGAATGTCCTGCCTAGTCCCGTACATATTAAAAAAATAATAAATTAAAAACCCTCAGATGTGTTTCTCAAGGTTTGTGAGCCAGATTTCTTCTGCTTGAAAGCCAGCAGCCCTGCCCCAGTGTTGGTTTGAGTTAGCCCAGTTCCCCTGCTCCTGGAGTTCAGGGAGGGCAGAAGTGGGCTGGAATGAAATCTTGCACAATCGTCAACAAAATGATACCCCTTGCAAACAGCTCCAGGCCATACCATCTAGATTTTCTAATGTGGAAATATTCCAGCAATGTACAATTTTGATAATGTGCAAAATAAAATTTCTGCCTCATGATGTACTTAAAGCAGCCCCAAACTTTCACCTCTGCCCCGCAGCTCTTTGTGGCCAGGAGGAATGTGACCGCGATGTGGCCTGGGTGGGGGACCAGACCTACAGCGAAGTGTCCTTCCTATCCTGACAGCTCCAAGAAGCACAAAAAGCTGTGCCCAAAAGCAATAGTGCTGCAATAGTGCTTCTTCTCTTTGGGGGGGGGGGGAGTGGCTTTGATTACACCCATTTAATGAGCAGGAGGTGGCACTGGAAGATGCTGGGAGGCTGGTATTGTGTGGGACCCTGTAGTTCCTTGAATAGAAAGAGCAGCCTGAATGGTTGTGTCTGCAATCGTTACTGTGCTGGTAACTTGCCAACCCAGGTCTCCCCTGAAAACAGGCCTTCGGTTCCCTGAGAGAAAGGGAGGACTCACAAAAGAAGATTTACAAAACCTTTTCCCTCCCTTCCTGCCCTAAAGCTTCCCTTTCTGTGTGCGGTCAAGCCAAGAAAATCCTTCCAGCCCTGTAGGGTGGGACCTTGGACCTCGGACCTCACCAAAGACCTCACCAGGAGGACTTCCTTTATCCAAAAAAAAAACAACCCACCCCATACCAACATCAGAGCCTGATACAAACTTCTTCAGCAGAGGCGTTTCTTCCTTGTTGTGATCCCATAACTAATAATGCCTTGTGGGTTGTTTGACGGTAACTGGAGTGGGCTGGGTCTTATGGTTCTTCCCGGAAGACAACAAAAGCAGTCTGTTCCCACAGCCCAACCGTGAACACCGAGGACCAACCTGCAGTGCAGCCGAGCTGGCTTTCAGTCCAGTGGCTCCAGCAAGCCAGGTGGTGACGGCACTGAAAGCAAGGTGATCTTGCTCCGGGGAGGCTCCTGAGCACAGCAATACTCCAGAGTTGGAGCTGAAACTTCTGTGGAGCTCCTGGCAAAGTATCATTGTATTCAGGACTACATTTTGACTCAATCCAAAACTTAGGTGTTCCTCCTGACCCCTGTCTGTCTGTCTTCCAGTGCAGGTACCCTTTCCTTCTTTCTGCACTTGCCTCTAGTTTGTATAACCTGTAGTTCAGACCTTGTTTTCTGAGGTGTTGAAGCACACACCCAACATGCTTATCCACCAACTTTGGCACCCTGACACCCCCCTCCCCTCACCCAAGGTACTTTTACAGAATAAATATTAACTACCAATGAGTCCGTCCCACAGCTGAACAGAGCATAAAAGTCTCTGGGCCGAAGCAGATGTGGACAGAAGCTCCAGCAGGATGCAGACTTCGGCATTTGTGGAGTCATTTTTCTCTTCCCTTTGCCCTGGTCAGTCAGGACTTGACCATCTCAAAATCCTTACTATGTGCAGCTGGGAATTACTAAATTGGGGAGAAGTGGTGAAGGGGATGAGGGCCGTTTGCTGAAAGGAAAACCTTCCTTGTTTTCACCCCTGAAGAAAAAAGGGCACAAATGCATTTCTCCTCCCCCTTCCCCTCCCCACTGTCTTTTATAGTGTGCAGGGGCTGGGGGGGCCTGGGCATTCCAGCAGCTGCTGGCTAGTATCCTGGAAACTGCCTCCTTTTTCCCAGTCCCAGCCCCTTTTATGAAGAAGACAATGCGGACATACAGTGAGTGCCTTGTGCATCACTTGGGCCCCCAGGCCCTTTGACATGGGGATTTCGTACCATAGCAAACCCCCTCCCCTCCCTCCCCAAGGCCCCCCCCCACCCTATCCAGGGGGCTTCAGCCCCACCTTCTCCAGGCTGATCCAGAAAGAAATTACATACCTTATTTTCCCAAGGGGCTTGAGAGAAATATGTGTCATGTTATTCCAGGGAAATAATTCAGATAATTCCAGAATTTACTCATGGATCCCTTTTGGTTTATTTACCCATGTCTTTTCTTCACCATTTGTCTCCTTCTTTCTTCCACCCACTGCCTTGCCCACCTCTCCCCAAATGTCCTGTGCATTTCCCCCTCTCCTCAGCACGTTTTGCTCTGGCCCCTCAGCAGAGTGGGAAAGGTTTCTTCCTGATCCACAGGGGAAGTGGTCTCCATCCAAAGGGTGACTTGGCTTTCTTTGCTTGTTGTGTCTTGCTCCCACGGCACGAGATCAGTCAGAGGATTTGGAGGACTTTGCAGTTCCAATATCACAGTGCCCCTCTTTGGCATGCTCTCAGTGATACTGAGCCCGTTTCTGGGGTGAAGGTACAAGACTGCTCCTCAGTTTGCAGCTCAAGACCTCTGTCAAACAGGGATGTCCCAAAAAGCCATCACTTCACAAGGAATTAGGGCTCAAGCTTATTTTTTCATCTAAGGATGGCTTCCCAGGTACACCAAGACACACTACCAGCAATTGCAGTTTGCTACATCAGCTCCACTGAGGTGCCTTATACTAAGATTTGAGCTATATCTCTTTGATCTCATCCTATCCTAGAAAATTGCTCCATATAGGAACCATTTTACAGGATGCGCTGAAGAAGTCCCATAAATTTAATAAAAAATACCAGCCTGTCTTCAAAACTGCATAATCTGTCATAACTTCTGCTTCAGCCAGCTAATGGACCTGCAGGAACAGCTTTAAACTTTGAATCTCTGCATTCTTCCAGGCCTCCACATTCACAAAAAATCTCTTGTCCCTCCTGGCTGCTCTCTCCCCAATGCTGAGGTTGGTGTTTTGAACCTTTTCTGCTGCTGTCTGGTGGCACTGTACCTGGGGAAGAGCTCCTTCAGCAGTTTCTCAAGCTGATGCTTATTCCTTGGGCACTTCTTCCTATTCTTCACCCATGCAGGACATTTCCCAGTCATCCACAGGAAAATACTGAAGCAGACCTCTGAAGCAGCTTGGATATGCTTCTTTGCACCAAGAGGAAAAAAAAAAAAACAAACAAGGGGAAGAGAGAAGAAATAACTCCAGGAGAGACAGTACAAGCTCTGCACAAATAGCTTCCTGGTTTCCCATGCTGAGCATTTGCATTGGCTGATGGGTTGAGCACTCATTGCAACTCCTTTTGTTTTAAAGCAGGTGTAACTGGTTATGTATTGTACAGAGGGGAATCATGAGTTGAAAGTCACAGTGGTCTGTCTGTGCTCTTCTAACAGAAGTAACTCATTAGTTTTGTCCCTTTCCTGCTGATCCTGGAAGACCCTACTCCAGGGAAGGGAGTTGTTTCTCTTGTGCCATATTTCCACATGGGGCAGGAGCAGCGGAGCGGCGCAGTCTGGCCCCAGGTCTGGGACCTGTAGCTCACTGGCCCAGCCCTACCTCCCCTTGGGCTGGTGACACAGGAGGCTTTGACCGGGGACTTGGCACCCCATGAGGACCGAATTCCTTTGTTTGCATTTAGCATTTGTGTTTATATTAGCACAGAGGTGCAGGGGAGCATGACAGCTCAGGCAGCCCTCGCATAGGTGCAGTACAAGCTGTCCCAGCTGTCGGTGACACCAGAGGGATAAACTCTGGTGTTCGAGTGTCTTACAGGTGTGCTTGCTGTCTTGGGTCAGTGCTGGCATCCCTTGCTCAGACAGACACTTTGCAAACACCTAAGAGGACTAAACTTATACATGGACTTTCTGTGAATCACCTCTTATGTAGGTAATTGGAAGTGAACTGGTCATTTATTTTCCCCGCTGCTATCAAGAATACCCTCCATATCTGACAGAAAATCATGTATTCCTACAGCCACGGTCACTGAGGCCAACTGGGACCATTTCATGACAGCTCTGGAAAATAAGTTTTTATTCTTTCCAAATTACTTCATAAGTAGAGGCATCAGGTTTCTTGTTGCCCTGTAATCATGTCAGGGCTGAGGCAGAAAGCAGAAGTCGTGTTTTTCTGATGCCCTCGCACCCAGAAAATATGTCCTTTTCCAGAGCATGCAGCTTCTTCATCACAAAGAGAGAGGGGTTCAAGGCAAGCTCTCTCCCTGGAAGCCAGAGCAGATAATTTGTTATGGTACTTCCTCCCTCTCAGCCGCTGTGGCCACATTTAAATGCATTGCCTAGCACTGTAAATCCCACCCAGGAACTGCTCTTTAGCATGGCCCTGCACTTTTCTTTAGTCAAAACATGTTCACATGCTAATTTACTGAGATCACAGCAACCGCACCACACCATCTGCACCCTGCCTAGGCAAATTGTAACGCTGTGCTGTGGCGGGTTGAACATCTGACATGCTTTAAAATAAAGGGATGGCCAGCCAGGCGGTGGTCAGTGCTGCAGGCTGCCTGGGAAAGGGGGTGGGTTTACATGGCCAGTGCCTTGCACGGTGTGCCAAGCTTGGGGATTAGGCAGGCAGTTCCCCTCCTAGGGCCATGAGCCACTCCTTGGGTCTGCTGGCAATTGGCTGTGTTGGAGGTGAATGGGGACACTTCAGAGGCTCCCCAGAAAGGCTTTTGACTGGTCCTTTGGGTGACATTCCAGCTGCACTACAGGCTGTCTAGATAACCCTGCAGCATGTCACTTCCTACAGCAGAGGTCTGGAAGAGCCTTGCTCAGGTGATTTTGGGACAGAGCGCATCCACAGGTGTCTTGCACAGTCTCACTTGCCAGAAGCATCGATCTTTCTTTCTCCAGCCAGAGCAGCATGGCCTTCATTTCTTCCATCCCACATCCCACACCCTAGAGTAGGGACCAGAAGCCATTTCATACATCACACAGTACTGACCAAAAGACTCTCCCTCTTGCAACGGGGGCATCATGATGTTTCCGCAGGATCAGCAACAATTCCATCTTGCTTGAAGTTTCAGGGGCTCCAGGGTGAGGCTAAAGCAATTTTTCATTTCAACATGATAACCTCTACTGCCTACAGGCTCCAAAACCCCAGGTGCGAATTGAAAACATCACTCCATCCATTTCAGAGATGGCTCAGTAAGAAGTGTTTCTCATTCTTACCCTGGACTGTGTCAAAATGATGGGCTGACCAAAATATTTGGCTGCAAATTGCTTAGCACCTGTACTCTTCAGAGACACTAGAAGCAGGTTAACCCCCCTGGGGGGCTGGCTTCAAAATAAATTGATATATTGTGCTGTTAAAAAGAAGTTATCTGAGACACAGGATGAGACAACCTGTGTGGAAAGAGGGAGAAGTAGGAGAGATCCCACAGTGTCTAAATCAAGGTCCCTTGCTCTACTCTAACAACTCCTGATGCAGGATGTGCCCCCAGTTTAACTACCTATGAGCAGAGCCTGCATTGTAGAGATGAGAGAGAGGAATTTTTAACTGTGTGAAGGCTCATCTCCTGGACTAGGCTTTGGAAGCCTCATTGCTCCATCTGTGCAGGGCTGAAGACTGTGGTTAATCACGCTTCATTACAAGCTGAAGCAAAGCAGCACCAAGGAGTTTGTAACCAGCTGGTCGGCAAAGAGGAGAGACCATAGAGGGAGGAAGTGTGTTTCATAAATGTGGGTAAGGAGTATATATTATGAGTGTGCTGGGAATAAAAACAAGCTTGTACCAGTGAATAGTGTGCCTCAAATTTCAGACCAGTTCCTGTGGGTCCACTTAAAGCTTATTCCAGTTTTTGAGAAGTCACTGGTTCCAGCAATATCCCCAATGTTTAGGAGCAAGGAATGTTGCCAGACCCTCTAGAGCCATGCCTCCAGAAATATGGTGGAATTATTAAGTTCATTTAGTGTTCCTGTTTATTGTTAGAGTCGTGATGTCTCAGCTTGTCTGCTGAGTTGCTTTTTCACATGCAATGCTCATAAATTCAAAAAGGGGGGGGGGGGGAATGGCCACCATTCTGCTTTTTATACTGGACAGGGGTTGTTGGAGCCACTTGGCCTTGGTCACACCTGGCTGCTACACTGTCCCTCACTAACATCTATGCAGAGGTCTTATTGGCACCATGCTGATGGATGGGCTGTCTGGGAAGGGGAGCATGATACAGCATTCAGATATCCTCATTAGAGCAAGGCAGAAAACTTCTGAAATTTTAAATGTCTTTTTCTAATAAAAATGGAAACTTTTGACTTGGTTTTGAGCCAGGATGACAAAACAAAACAACTTTTTAATTTACATTTCACATTTCTGGGGGAGGGGAGCATTCAGCTGAAAACTGGTGTGCTTCAGCCGTGGGGAAAATTGCTTTCCTACTGTCTCTCCTTTTTTACTGGAACATATAGACACATAGTAAAAATGTGAGCCAGCTTCTTTTTTTGCTAATACTATAAAATAGGGAGCAAAGCCGGCTTCCCCTCATTTTCCTTTCCCTCTTTATTCTGTCGTGTCTTTGCCAATTGGAAACAGAAGGCAGAAAGTTACTTTGTCTCTGGAAACAGCTCTTGCAGAGCTTAACTGTGTTTTCAATGCTTTCCAAATAGAAGAGGTTTTTGGAACCTACATGGTCTTCCCGAAGGTATAAGGGGGAGGTCTGAGAAAATAAATTCATGTTTTCTTCTGTGAAGTTGGTTGGGCAAAGGGAAGAAGTGGGGAGATATTTCACAGGGCTGTTTCCGCATTGACTAGTCAATATAAGGGGCAATATACACAAATAAGAAGAAAGAAAGATAAAACTGCCTGCTCTTGTCCTATGATTTCTTTGTGAGCACTTATGCAAGCTTTCCCTTCTCATGAGCAACCCATCCTTCTGGTTGTTCTTTGTTGTGTACATAGCAGAGGCAGTTAGTAGCAGAGGTAATGGAAGGTTTAAGTCGTTCTCAGGACACTGTTCAACTCCAAAGCAAAGAGTTCCTCAGTTCAGGAGAAGAGGTCCTTCATAAGTGACACTGTAAATGCAGATACTGTTTCTCTACATCAGTAGCAGGAAGACAAAGAGGATTGCAAGGCAGGTCTGAAGCAAGAGAGCAAGGCTAGTACTTCTGCTGTGATGAAGATCCTTGCTCAACATCAGATGAAGTTTGCAATGCAGTGGCATATGTTGCTCTCTTTTACAGAATAAAGATTGGGTATTAAATGAGAAATAGCAAGGAATCATTGATTAGAGTTGTTGCTCTGGAAAAAGATTAAGATAGCATTTGGTTTTTGGTTTGAAAATAAGATTAAAAAGTCACAAGCCTTGAAGGAACTTTCCAATGTGGTTTTCATCTGGTTTGGCAGGTTTCTCCTGGAGAACAGAAAGCTGAAAGTAGAGAGGAATTAGGAAAACATACTGTGACCCGGATAGAAATTCTTCAGTAAAAAGGGAAATGCAGAGCAAAAAAGTATGCAGTGAAAGCCAAAAATCTTCTTTAACCATGTCTGCCTCTCTCGTTTCTTCTGCAGGGCCAAATATTTCCAGGGGAAGAAGGTGAATGGAGAATTTGATATCCGAGTGGAACAGGTCAGTGACAACCAAATTTGGCTCCAAGAAATGTGTGTGGACAGAGCTGAAGTTTTAATGACAGATAATCCATGGATATTGTTCAAGAGAAGAAAGGAACTAATTAGGAATTTTAGGACTCCTCAATTTTTAGAATTATGGAAGCCATAAATGAAAACATCTTATAGGGCCACCCCTTCATCCCCCCCCCCACCTTTGCAGAATCAGTCACTATTTCACCTTAAAATGAAGTTTTCTGTTCTGGTGATGGGACTGTAATTTCTTCTATTGGAAGACAACCTCACAGCTCCATATATGTGCCCAAAAAGGTACAAAGCCAGTATGCCACAGTACATATTGATGAGGTTATGTTCCACATGAGAGCTATACCAGTCTTCTGACTTATCCTGATTTAAGCCTAAAATCTTTGGTTTCAGTGTGCAAAATAACTATATCTGGCAAAATATATTTACCAGTTAAAAGTCCACGGGAACAGTAAAGAGGTTCTTGACCTGTTTTATCATGTGCTCTACAGGGCATGGGACAAACTCTCTTTCTCTGTTAGCCTCGGCACTAGCCATTCATTTCAGTTGAAAATTCTTCATGTTGGGGGCTCTTCCCTCCTCTCTGTGTTGGTGCAGTGTCTGTCAAAATGAAAGCCCAATATTGACTGAGACTTTGGATGCTGTTGTCAAAGTAGAAACAATTATTAATAACCATCTGCAGGTGCCTAACTTGAAAGTAGACATAAGAAGAGGAAGAAGTAGAGATTAGCTGGTGATTGTGAAGGAATCATATACTTGTTTTATATTCATTAGTGCAATAAAATTGCTTGGATGAATGAAGAAAGCTGGTGACTGTTGTTTGAATGATCTGATATTTTCTGTCTTTATAAAGCTGATGATTCTGCATCTTGTGTGTATGTGTGAGTGCACGTATGTGTGTGTATATAGAAGTATTAATGCAGTGGTTTTGAAGACTTTCTCGGGATCCATTGCCCTTGAAAAAGTGTTTCTTCTCATTTCGAAGAGGTGCCGTCCAATTGCCTATTAGCCCACATGTTCTGATCAAAAGCTGTGTCTGGGACAGAAAAGCGGGTAATTATTTTTGTAACTGTGATACTATGAACACTTGATTTTCCTCTTTTTATTGGTATCACACTTGTTAGAACTGGCTGGTATTACAAGAACAATTCTCACTTACACTTGCCTATCTAAGTCTTTATTTTGATGGCTGCCTCAGAGAATAGGAAAAGAAAAAAATCACATTTCTCACATCGAAGCATGGACTCAAATAATAATTCAGTGTTGCCCTTCAAACCTCTGATCCAACCTGCCCTACTCTTCAAAGCACGGTCATCTTCAAAGCTAGACCTGGTACTCTTCAAAATGACCTGTTAATCCTTTCCTAAACATCCAGCCTCTGCTTTTCCCATCATAGTCCTTCTTCTCAAAGATTATTGCACTTGAGGTCCTTATAAAGGGACTATCTTCAAATAGTTGATGAGTGGAGAAGGGCAGAAGTGGCCTCTTCATCCCTGATGGGTTAAACCCAATAATGACCCTCATCATTGTCATGAGGTAGCTTATCGCATTTCCCCAAGGACTCTTTCAGGGGATCTCTCCCAGTCTTTCTCTTGATACATATTCTGAATGTCCATGTTTGAGAAGAGGCACTAAATTGCTCCAAGAAAAGACTGAAGGGCTGGCGTGACTTTTCTGGAGAGGACCATTGCCAGGCCACTGGCAGCCTTCTTTAAATACTCAACATAGAGACTGCAGCATTGCACAAGGTAATGAAGCACACAGCGGGTAGAAGAGTTGAGGAACAATGAACAAGGGCCCCTCACCCCCTCTCTGCCCCTCTGAGTGGGGAATCAAGCCTCCACATAGTGAGCAGGGAACAGCTTTTGACTCCCTCAGACCTCAAAGGAAGAAGGGATGGTCTCATCCCCCAGCTGGATCCACTGTCTATCAAGGGAAACACAGAAGCTGCATTGTCATGGGCAGTCCTTGAATTTGACCTCAGGCCCCTTTGCATATCGAGGCCAAGAAAGGGTCACTTTTTTTCAAACTCTGTTTTTTTGTCCCCTTCTTGTTTTGCCCATCCATCCTTGTTCAGTATTGCTTGATATTTAATTTTCATTCATTGCTCCCTCCTAGATTATCTGGAGCCTTCCTCACTTCTTCATCTTCTTCCTCAATCTAGGAGCCTAAACTGTTGTGGAACAGGTCCCCTGAGGTTGAAGGCAGACCCTCTCACCCTGTAAAATGACTGTTATTCCACAATTTTAGTACAGAAAAAACAACGACGACAACAAAACCAAGCAAACCAGAAAAGAACTGTGTTTACCAGCCTGGTCCTCGTCTTGATCTTTGAGTTCCTAGCTCACCAGTCTTCACTGCTGTAATTGTCCTGTGAACAGCATGCAGACTGTACCATGGTGTGCAAGCCCTACCCTGACTGCTCAGTTCTGAATAAAATCTGCATTGCATCAAGTTTTGACTCTTGGGCAGTTCTTGAACCACTTGATCTGCTCAAAGTTTCAGTTTTCCATTTGATCCTGCTTCAGATACCCACACATTATTGCCTCAGCCAGAAATCCAGTTTGCCCTAGAAAAGTTTTTTTTGTATTTTATAGGAAAAAACATTTTTGATCTGAAAAGCTGTAAGACAAAAAGGTTTGACTGGCAGAAATCAGTAAAAGGAAATAGCCAAATGTTATATACACTTGAAAAATCACATTGAGAAGAAAAAACTGCCCTGTTTTTTCTGACTGTGCTAAATATTTTTGCCATTCTTCCAGCGTGCCCTGTAGTTGATTTAAACCAAAAGAAGATGTTGTCTTGTTGCTTTCTCTTCCTCTTTCATCCCCATCTCTGTTACATCTTAATTCTTTCTTAACAAGCCATTTCAGCAATCTTTGGGGGATGCAGAGCAGGCTAGTAGGTGATTTTTCAGAAGTCATTACATCACTTACTTGCAACGGAGCAGGAGTGCTGAAAGCAGAGGTCTCTCCCTCTCTCAGTGGGAAGTCACTTATCTAATCTGGTCATACACCCCTACCAGCTCTCTGAGCTGCCCCTCCAATGTGATCACATTGTCTCACTCGGACTATCCCCCACCCCCAGTGCTGTGGAAGGCATTGGCTGATGTCAGCCCAATTGGAGAAACAGGCAGAAGTTTCAAGATACTGAGCTTCTACAATAGGTGAATTCAGTTTGTGTTAGACACTGAATAATCTGCAGGGAAGTGGGTGTTCAATGCCACCCTGCTTCTCAGGGAGCTGCTTCTGTTAAGGCTCACCTTGTACAAAAATAGGTTTTATGGACTCCCAAAGAAGGTTTTCTCGTTCTTTAGTGCAGAAATTAATTGCATGACATTGATACCACTCCCAAGCCCTTGTTCTTCAGCTAGGTCCATTACCACTAGCAAAAGACAAGAGACACTGTGGGCACCTCCTGGTACCAGTGAATAGGAGAGTTGCTGGGGACACTGCAATGGATACATCACCCCAGCTTCTGCTGCCTCCTGTCATTCATTAAAATGAACTTAAGGCCTGACTTTGTTTCCACCTTTGTTTCTACTCTTCTAATCTTCAGTGTAACACCCAAAACATATTTATTAATGTGCTTAGAGGCTGCTGGATTTATTACTGCCCAACCTTGGATGAAACCCAGGCATGCAACAGCATTGCCTCCTCCCTGCTGGCTGCTGGGGGGAGAGGTGTGGGGCTGAGTGAGGGCTGGGGTGGTGTGAAGCAAGTGCTGGATCAGGGCCCCTTTTTCTTTGAAGGCAGTTTGGATTACATTTGGGATATTTGGATATTTTTCCACTACAAGTCATTCTTTAGCAATGACAGTCATTCATAAGTGAATGCTCAGAAAAAGTGAAAATCTATTTGACCTATTGCCATTAAAATCCTGATGGATTAAGTTTTACTTAATGTGGGTAAGCCCCTAAGCTTTCAGTAGCAGCTGAGTCTAAAAATACTACCTCTATTTTATGCTAAAATTAAGGTTTTTAGATTTTGATCCATGCTGTTGCTTTTACTTGCCTTGCGATTTCTAGCTTGGAGAACTGCAGTGTATACATCTCAGGTTCTGTTCTCTAGAAATACAAATGCTGGAGAAAATATTTTAGAAATTAAAAATATAAGTTTGATTAAATGGTTCTAAGACTAAGTTGAGCTTACAGAAGAATCTTAAAGTGTCACAGAAGTTGCTCACACAGTTTTTACCCTTCCAAAATTAATTTTGCTTTTATCTTCTCAGTCTTCACTGGTCAGAGGACAGGAGGCATTAGGAGACACAGAAGATTCAGGAAGAGGAGGAATTGTACCGTAGGTCTTCTGTTCTGTCACAGGTTGTCCATCACTAGACACATCTGGTAGTACTTCAGCACCCTCTGCCCCACCCTATTTGCACTGTCCCAGAGAAAACCAAGCCTTGCATGATCTAAGTATTTCATATGACTTTGGTGTTTCCCATATGGACCATAACATGCCCCCAGTGAGGGTCTCCTTGGGCACTAGACATACCCATGCACAAGGGGGATGTCACATGGCCGTGCATCCTTTGCACACCCAGGTACAAGCAGCAGAGGGCAGGAGAGCTGGGGCTGAGACCTGGACAACCACAGACCCATTGGACAGACCATGACACTATGGGTGGTGATCAGATGAGTGGGACACTTGCCACCTCTCTGGGGGAGAAATGCCCACAAAGCAGGAGATGTGAGGAGCAGGGTCATTGGGATGACCATGGAGAACTGACTTACAAGAGGATGCTGAAGTTTGTTTATCCTGCCAAAACAGAGGCTGAAGAAGAAACATCTGCTTTTCATAAATAAACTGGTTGAAGAAGGGGTTTTGGGACATGGTGCCTGCAGTACCAAGGGGTTAAACCCTATGGCTCTGGTGGTCTTTTCCAGTCCTGTGCTCTGCATTGACCGATGAGAGCACAGGAAGGTGAGAGGAGAGCACAGACCCACCAGGCAAGAGCAAGCAGCACTTCTTAGAGAGAGTCTTCCACCTTCAGGGTACTGTTCCTTCAGATATTTCCTAAAGACATTTCAATATATCCAGAGACATGTTTCCTGGCATCAGCTAATTGATGGTGGATGGGGATGAAAAGGGTGAAGGAAGAATGATGAGGCCAAAGAGTTCATCTGAATTTTTATTCCTGCTGTTTGTCCACCCGTCTCCTTCCCACTGTTTCCTGCTGTCATGAGGTGGGTCTGTCTGTCCGTCTGACACACATTCTTCTTGCACAGCTCATTCACTTGTTCCTGCTGCCTGGTTTATTTTCAGGGAATGATTATTCAGTGAACTCTTATGTACATGCTCCTGGAAAAGTCTTGTGGTATAGATTATTCCTCCATTGGCAGCACTGTCAGGAAAAAAGTTGTACTTGGCACTCACAGAAGATAATTGTAGCACAAATCATGAATTTCAGCTCCATTGTACTTCCCGTCCTAAAGCGGTATTTTCATGTGAGGCATAAAGTGGTCTTTTCAAAAGGTAGAGTCTGACAGGCCTGCATGTGATGAGAGGAAAATTAGCCTCTTCTCAAATAACTGTATAATTTTTATTCATTATGTGTTTAGGGATTTTTTTTCCCAACAGAAAGCAGTTCAAGAACAGCAACAGCAGTTCTCATAGCTTTGCCACATACAAGCATTAAGAAACCATGAATAAAGAGAAATGGAGAAATAGCAAGACTCACTAAAAAAATAATCCATTTCTTAAATAAAATAGTGTCTTCAGGGTTTTTTTTGTTTGTTTTTCATTGGTTTTTGAGGCCTACAGAGTTCATGTTTTAGACCTATTTCCTGGGATCAAAAGGTTCAGAGCTCAAATTTTCAGGCAATCACACAACTTTTGAAGAGAAAATTTAAGAGACAATTCCAAATGCCGTGAAAGCTGATGCACCTAAAGGCACTCACACAGGTGAGTGAGTCCATACATGTGGACCTTCAGCATCAGCACTGTCTGTAGGCTAGGAGCATGCCTCCTAGCTTCAGGACATGTGAAGAACAGTTCTGGAAGCTTCCCTTGCACAGGAGCATTGCCCTCCTAGCTAGACCCTCTCTGTCCTTTTCCCCCAGGAAGCAACCCTAGTCCTGGGGGCAGGTGGGGAGCAGGGTACCTTCTCAAGGGACAATGTCTCAGCCAAAAAGACATGGGGTATCAGGCTGTGTAATCTCTAATTCTGCATGCATGTGTGCACCAAGCATGCACAGCCCCAGCCCTCCCCCCCCTGTTCACATCTACTCTGCCTGTGCAGGATTTAGGGATTGCTTCCCTCTTCCCTGAAATGCTTGTAATGGT
Organism: Hemiprocne comata; assembly: GCA_020745705.1. Lineage (NCBI taxonomy): Eukaryota > Metazoa > Chordata > Aves > Apodiformes > Apodidae > Hemiprocne > Hemiprocne comata. The sequence continues at coordinate 58,514,874 of CM036586.1, forward strand.
TGGAGTGAAATATGCTGTTACAGGAATGCAGTCTGGTGTCTGCCAAAGTCTTTCTTTCCTTGTATGTATTGGAATATCCACCAAAAACTAAAGCATAAAATCCACTGAGGAATGTATATTATTTGATTAGACATTAGTAATTCCTCATCTCAAGTGCCTAAGCCATGACATGGACCAGCCTGTAATTCTCACTGCATATTGTGTCACAGGGCAGAGAGAGAAAAACAGATGTATAGTGATAATTAATAAGGAGTTTCAGGAACAAGCCTGGAGAAGTGGATGGCCTTGGTCTGAGCACAGTTGATGGGAAGGGGAGAGCCAAAGGAGACGTGGATGGGGAAGAGCTCTGGCCACACAAGAGACCCAACACTTTCCAAGCTACCTGTGGTTCCAGTGCTACAAGCTGACCCACCTTCCCCCTGCCCATGTGGGCGAGGGGGGCTGGTAAGAGTAACTACTGAACTCCTGCTTAGGATCCTGATGTGGGTACTCCACATCACCTTATGGAAAGATGCATCCTGTAGTTCTAGCTCAGTGCTGTGATTTATGTGGTGGAATAACACCCTAAAATGCCAGCATACCTGTTACAGTTTATGACGTGTTGCACTGAGCGAAGTGCAAAGGTTCCCTGGCAGTGCAAAACCTTCTGCTATTTTTGTGTAGGTGCAGTATATAGGCAAATGAGGGTCTATATGCAAATATTAACACAGAAATCTAATATAGCTTTGTGTCTTCCTTTTAAACATTAACCAACATGAGTAGCTTTTAGTTAGGATATCAACAGATGAGAGGTTAGCAAGTCCAGTAGCCCAAAAACATCCCAATATGCGTCTTCCTGCATGGGCATGGACGTGATAAGCCTGTTTAAAAAAAAAACACAAACATCTGCCATGTCCCCAAAACACAAACCACAGAGCCTGTCTTGCATTCCTATTTCTGCATTCCTGTGCCACACTGAAGATGAACAGGCATTGGGTCAAGGAGTAAACTGGGATGTTTTCCTGGGGTTCCCCCTCAACATGCAGGGTGAAGTTTAATAAAGACATCTGCGAGGTACCAAACTTATCATAGCATGGCTGAGGCTGGAAGGCACATCTAGATGTCTCCTAGTCCAATATCCTGCTCAGAGAAGGTAACCTCAAGCAGGCTGCCCAAGACCATGGTCAGTAAGGTTTTCAGTATCTCAAGGCATGAAGACTGCACAGCATCTCTGGGCAACTGTTCTAGTGTTTGATCAGTAAAATGGGTTTCCAGTAAAATGAAATGTACAATATTTCAATTTGTGCCCATTGCCCCTTTTCCTTTGCCTGGACCTCACAGAGAAAAGTATGGCTCCATCTTCTATACTCCATCCCTTCAAGTTTTTATAGACATTGACACACTCCTCCTGGAATGTACCAATAATCAATGGCAGATGCACTAGACAGGGAACTAAAGACAAGTCAGTAGCCTGAACAAAGGAATGCAAGGAATCCAGCAGATCTCAGCCAGAATGTGAGTTAAAAACAAAGTCACTGTTGGACATACAACAAACCCATACCGGAACATAAGAACAGCGGTATTATATATAAGTTGAGTGGCCTGATCACTTCATCGACTCAACAATGGTCAGGTCTCTGCTGAAGGATTATAGTGATTCTGAATCATCACAACTCAAGAAAATTCCAGATCTGACAGAGAGGATCCCAGAGACGTCAACAACATTTACTACTGTGCTGCTAAACATCACCTGCAAGAAAAACTTACAAGAATGAAATTGGTTTTGTTTAGGGGAAAAAAGGAAGAAAGAAGGGTAAGTCTTCAAGAAGTAAGTCTTCAAGTTCTACAGGAGGAAGTAATGGACCAAAAAATACAACTTTAAAAAGTAAGGGGATGTCCTGGTTTGAGCCAGGATTAAGCTAATTTTCCTTTTACTATTTTTTTTTCCTTCAGTAAGCTCTCTTTTAACTAGCAGCAAGTGTTCCAGATAGTGGACTGATAACACTGGAATCTTTATGTTACTGCTGAGACATGAAGGTCAATTTGTTCTACTCAGTGAATCTGCCACTGCAGATGCTATTGAGAGCAGGAGAATTGTATCTATGATCCCCCATAGGGGAGCTGGACTAGACAGACAGCAGAACTGACCAAAGGTATTCCATTCCATATATCTACGTAAGCTCTGAGGAAGGTCAGAGATCACAGAAGACAAATTCTTTTCTTCTTCTTCCCTTCTCTTCCATCCATGGCTGGCATCCAGGGAGGACTCCAGCCATCACTGTCAACCCCAGGCTCAGCCCTGACCCTCATAACTCTCCCCAGAGCCCTGTCTGCTCTGCTGTTATCTCAGACAGTGGACTGAGACATTTTGGGACTGCTCACAGCTCAGGAGAGTGCCGGGAGAGTTGCTGGGGGTGGGGGGAGGCAAGAGGCTTTTGCACATGTCTGAACATACTTGTATATAATTGTACATATAATTAAAGCTGTCTAATTTAGTTTTCAATCCAGCAAAGACTCTCTCCTAATTCTCTCTCTCCTTCCCTACCTGGGTGGGAGGGGGAGGGGATCGAGAGCCTTGTTGTCTCTGGTTTATTTTTCGATTCTGAGTCAAACTGTGACAGGGGAGATATTTAGTTTGGACATTGGGAAACCTTTCCAGAGTTGTTAAGGCAGAGATTGCCTGAGGAGGTTCCTCATCTGTGAAAGATACAAGAAGGTAATGTAGCATCTGCACAGAATGGGAAAGGTAGAGCTCATCTGGCCTTAGGAAAGAGAAACAGACTATGTGATGTCTTGAAGTCCTTTCAACCCAACTTTCAATTATTCTATGAAAAATACTTGAAATCCACCTGGAGCATGTGCTCCCATGAAGCATTACAAGGTACGGCTACCAAGCCAGGCATTTCTACTATCACATGATTTAAAATTACAAAATAATCTTTGTTTTATTATTAGCAAAGAGAAACTCTAAAATAGCTCACCAAAAAGATCTCCAGCACCTAGAGAACCCGGATAGGAGAAACTGAGAGTAGCTTAAGATTTAGTCCAAATGATCTGAAGAGATTTCTAAACCTGAATACCTGAAATATGCATTTTTAATGGAACTATTCTTAAAAAATCTGTGGGCATCCTCCCAAATCTGGGCCGCACAGAGGTACAAAATATTTCTACTCCTACAGTCTGTATTACGTTATTCTTCAAGACAGATTGTGTCACGTTTGTCACACATGGTTCACTCTAAGTGTTTTTGCAGCCACTGGCACCATTGCAAAGCAAGTCTAAAACACCATCAGGCTAATGTAATGCCTTCTTTTCTTCAATGACTCCTAATGCAAATGACTCTGCAAGGCCACAGGGAGCTGGGCTCTCCTGTTTTATGCATAGTTACCTGTCACTCTGTCTGCATGGGCTGCTTTCAAAGACCTCTTTGTCTGCAAGGTAAACTCAGGCTGGAGATGATCTCAGACTTGAAATCCCAGCCAAGGAAAGTCATCAGGCTACAAAACCCACAAAGTTAAAAATACAGGGAGCACTGGAAAATCCACAGGAAACAATTTCTGCTGACTGAAGTTTCTTCCAAACACCAACTAGCAGTGGACTGTCGGATGGGTCAAAGCAGCTACATGAAAGCAGCAATGGTCCTTAATCTAGTCCATTAAAGCAGGAGCAATTGCCAGGAAAAGAAGAGGATTGTTCCTCAGCCATGATTGTATATCTGGGTGTTTTGGGGGCAGGGTAGCACTCTGAGTTTTCTGAGTCCCCCAGATCCTCTCTCCATTCCCCACTCCTTGCCTGAGTGCCCTGGACAATGGCTGTTAAAGGGGATTTCTCCCTTTCTTCTGGCTCTTGACATAAGCAGGCCTGAAATTGGTCCTGGCAGTTTGGTATGAAGTACTTATGAGCTCAGGGTATTTTCTCAGGCCTGTTGGGACATCAGGTGTCAACACAGCTTTGTTTGGTCTGACTGCCTCAGGCAATGCCTGTCAGACCCACTTGATTAGGTTGTAACTGACCACCATCAAATGAAGATTGCCCATTTTCAACCACAGCAAAGCAAAGTGTTAAGCTCTTTAGTACAAACCAATTATGGAAAAAAAATATGGAAGAAAAGCAAAATGTGAAACCATCCTTTCATGTCCACAGTCTATAGATTATCTCCAGCCCACATGTAAGCTAGCAAGCAGGTATGTGTGTCCCACCTACCTTGACCCACTGGGGAGTTCATTGATGGTACCCAGAGCACCTGCTCATGCTAAGTTTGGTCACAGTGGACTCCCCCTCCATACATCTACTGAGATTTTTTTTAGTTTATAAAATGCAGGTGCCTTTTAGAGGTACATATTTTATTATCTCTGATCCAGTAGGATCACTAAAAAAAGCATGACTGTGGCCGAGGCAGCACTGGCCAATCTCACACGAAAAGCCCAGCCAATCACCTGAACAACTGCCATTCCCTCTGTATTTTTGTGTGTGTGTGAAGCAGGATTTATTTCTTGGCAACAGGAATCTTCCCGGTTCTTTCTTTATAATTGGGGGTTACAATGATGTAAGATCATGTAAGGGTGTTGCTTTGAAAAGTTTACACAGGGCCACAGGCATGAAATCTCATTACATCATCGGGTCACCAGTCCACGGTCGTTGCTTTAAAATTATGTGGGTTTAAAAAAAATAAAGTTGGAAGTGATTTTTTTTCATTTGTCGTCTGGCCTCTGAGCCTTTTCAGGTGCAGTAGCTCTCCATTGGCAAGTTTTTTCCATGTGTTCATGAGGACAAAACATGTGCTTTTTTTTTTTGTTTTTTTTTGTTTCCTGTATAAAAGTTGTTCCCGGCACTATATTTTGGTTCCACTGAGTAGGAGTATCAGAATAACATTGAATAGTACAAGGATCTCAATAAAATCACAGAAATTAGCAACACTATCTGAACGCTCCAACACTAGGTAGCCACTGGTTAGAAGATAATTTTATTTCTTCCCAGTCTCCATCACACTAATTCTGAAATTAAATGCATGAACAGAAAGCGGAAAAAAAAATTGAAAGGGAGAAGACTAAATTTACTCTCAAAAACTGACACCTGATTATTTATATAGCCAGGTGCTAGTTTAACACAGGATACTGAAGTCATACAAGTATGTTTGCATCATGCTGGAAAGGGAGGGCTGGCATGGCACAATAATTAGCTATTCTAACTTAAGGTCTACCCATTTGCTTGTAAAGAGGAGCCTAAAATGAGGGCTGCTCAGCTAGTCATGCCATCCTTCTCCCACTGAGAGTGGCCTGAGACCATCAGGTCTCTCTGGCACTCTGGTCTGGTCACACCTCTCACCCAGTTAATGGCTCTGATTTGTGTCTTAGCCTTCACTGACACCCTCTGCAGTCATAATCACCCCAGTGCACATTGCCTTTTGCTCTCCATAGCTTAAATATTCCTCAATAACCTTTCCAGCCTTCTAAGTTTCACCTCTTTCAAAAGATAAAGTGTTTTAATCATTGGGCAGTGCTGTTAATAGCTTACCCTGCTTTGCTAACCCTTTAACAGTTAAAATCTTAGTAAGTAAACCGCATCAGGTGGGTTTTTCTGCTTATCGCCTTCCTGCAGCATAATGAGGCTTTTTAGCTATTTAGGGAGGTTTAAATCTTTTCTATTAGGTTTATAGCTGGCCAGTGGCACAACCACCAACTCAGACATAATTTCTAAATGGATGTTTCCAAGTGGAAACTTGGAATTTGAATTCAAATGACCTTACTTATTATTATTATTAATTATTATTATTATTTCCTGTGTATGTTTTTCAGCTAGCTCATTCTTAATTCCTTCAGTACTTATTAATGCAATAAGCCTAATCCTGTATACTTGTAGTGTAGAAGCTGTAAATACCTCTGCAGTCTCTCCAGGGCAAATCAGCTGTAATTGGATCTCCTCTTCCCACAAGGAAAAAAAAAAAAAAAAAGAAAAAGAAAAAGAAATAAAGACACATTCAAGCCAAAGACTATTTTCCATGCCTGTGTCCATGCATTTGTGACTCTGCTGTCCTTGAGTGAGTAACACTCTGTCCTTTTGTTCTGCTCCAGGCTGAGTTCTCCGAGCTGAATCTGGCGGCTTACGTCACAGGCGGCTGCATGGTGGACATGCAGGTCATGAGGAATGGCACCAAGGTGGTAAGGTGAGGAGCACCAGCTTGTCTTGAAAATTGAGCTTTCTTGAGCAATGCTGGGGCAAGCAGGATGGCCTGAAGGTCTGACCAGTACCTGAACTAGGGCAGTGCCGTCCTGATGACTTCAAGGCTTCCTGGAAGTGGTGGAAAGACTGACCTGGCTCTGGTGGTTTTGTATCAGATCTCAGTTGCACATTATGCCATACAGTCATTGTTCCCAGTCCAGACCCTTCATGCAATCACAAGTACCTCCTTTTCAGGTTCTTTTTAGCCTCAGGCCTCCCAGTAAAACGGACAAGGCATCTTCCTTTCCCTTGATTTTTCTCTCCTTCCGTGTCAACTAATCTGCATTGTAACAGGTCCTGATCCTGGTGGACTACCCTTGCAACAGACACAAAGCCTTTCCTTGATCCTGGTTGTCACAGCCTAATTTGCTCCTGAGATACCACCATTTTTGACAGAGATTCCCAGTGCCTTGCTCTGTGGTGTATCTCAGAGGTGATACCGTATCTCTTTTTGATGGGGATTTCTGTCCCTACTAGCATTACTTTGTAATTCCAGTCATTGCAAGCAGACTCTTTCCCTGAGCAATGCATCCCCAATCAGGCACCCAATTCACTTTCCAAAAGTGTTTCTCCCCTTCTTTCTGACAACAGAGTGCTTACAATTCAGAGTTAATGTTACACTCATTCTTACTGGTGCTATATAAAGAGCAGTGTAAGTTGACACACCTCTGTATGATGGTAAAACGCCTCTGTTTACATAGCCCTGATACCTTTCACCCTTTTATTCCCAAGCCTACATCTTCATAATTTTCTGGCATTACAACTTCCAATTCTACATTTCATCTTCAATACAATAGCTTTTCTTTGTTCTTGTTGAAATCTCATTGCTATTCCCAAGCCGTTTTTCCAGCCTCTCTACTTCTTTTTGTACAATACCTTCATGCTCTTCAGTGTATACAGCATCTCCAAATTTAATATTTTTCACACACTCAATCAATGCTTTTGCCTCTTTGCTTCTAGTTCAGAAACAGAGATAGAGACACATCATATAGCATGGAGGGATATTTTTGAGAGGGATTATTAGAGCAGCTGAAAAATGGTGATTCTGAGCATGCTGACCTTAGTTTTATTTCTCAAGATGACATTTCCAGTCCAAACAGTGCAAAGCAACACTTATCACTGTCAGTTAGCTATGACTGTGGTCTATCAATTCATTTCAGGTCTTGACATCTCTTAGTAGATCCACAAGTCTCCGTTTGTTCTCTGGTACAATTTCACGAGCTTCTGCTAAAACTTTAAAGGTTGAGTCTGTTATATCCATTTGCTTTCTCTCATCACAAAAATGTCTCTTTCCCACTGAAACAAAGTGTACGTCCCATGAACCAGCCACTGGAGCATCCATCAGACAGCACGCCGTGCTAATGCACTCTTGTGTTCACTTGCTCACGATGCTGGAATGTTTCCCAAGAACCATTTCCTAGGTTGATCACATCTTCATTTCCCTTCCCATGCCTTTCCTCCCAAAGCCATTCATACATCTGGCAGAAAGATCTTGAGCTATTAGACTAAAACTGAAGACAAAATTTATTTCACAAGAGTGTCTGGGGCATGGTGTTCTTGTTTTTGCTTGCAGCAAATGCACAGGTATAACAGCTAGCCTTTTGCATGGTGATAGATAAGGAAGGAAGGGAAGGAAAGGAAGGAAGGAAGGAAGGGACGGGAAGGGACGGGAAGGGAAGGGAAGGGAAGGGAAGGGACGGGAAGGGAAGGGAAGGGAAGGGAAGGGAAGGGAAGGGAAGGGAAGGGAAGGGAAGGGAAGGGAAGGGAAGGGAAGGGAAGGGAAGGGAAGGGAAGGGAAGGGAAGGGAAGGGAAGGGAAGGGAAGGGAAGGGAAGGGAAGGGAAGGGAAGGGAAGGGAAGGGAAGGGGGAAGGGAAGGGAAGGGAAGGGAAGGGAAGGGAAGGGAAGGGAAGGGAAGGGAAGGGAAGGGAAGGGAAGGGAAGGGAAGGGAAGGGAAGGGAAGGGAAGGGAAGGGAAGGGGGAAGGGAAGGGAAGGGAAGGGAAGGGAGGAAAGATTTAGAAAATAGATTTAGATACAGATATATGAAAATGCATGGGTTTATGAGTGGCATTAGTTCCCATTTTTTTGTTTGCATGTTTAATAACATTACATTTGTGCGGTGGGAGATGGATTTGGCCAAGCCATACTTGTCTGTATACCTGGTTTAGATGGCATGTGTTGTCCATGGTTTGTTGCAGTCCTTACAAGCACTAGCTGTTTGTTTAGAGCCTTTGCTAATGAGCCCCTGTCCTGCCCTGTGCAATGAGTTTAAGAGCTCAGGCCAGCCAGCTTCCACAGCCACTTCTACCAATGCTTTAGAAGTTACAGAAATAAAAACTGTTATTCACTTCAGAAGATGAATTACAGAGCATACTAGTACTGAGCTGTGTGGAGGCCCCAGCCCATCCACATGGGTGCAGCTTGCTTTCCACTCCCCCCATGTCCCCTGTCCTGCCCACAGCCATGTCCTCGCTGGCTGCAGACCAGGGTGCCCTGCCACAGGGAGAGACCACATGGGACACCCTCTGCTCACACGTGTGCCCCAAACTTGTCAATGATGGCATCTTTTTTTCCATCACTTCTTAGACCTCTGTTAGTTTTTAAGCAAAATACTCAGTCAAAAGTCAAAATGTTTCTAGATGGTGAGATATAATGTTCACTGTGAGTTTGAATAGCCAGAGTCCTTGGAAATTCCACTGACAAGTGATAGGAAGGAAATATGACAGCATCTTGCTAACAGACACATTTGGGATACCCCCCTGCCAGAACCCTGCCTTCTTCACCCTCCTCTTCAAAGATAAGGCAACAGAGCATGGCAGTTTAGTCAGAAGACAGTGAATATACTACAGACCAGTGAATTTTAAATCAATGGAATAATAAATATTTCTAACAACAACAGCAATTATAATAATAACAACAACAATAATAATAAGGTAACCAATAGGCTATTCTCTCCAGTTTTAAATTATGTTAACTGATAAACTATCTAATGATCTATTAGCCTATGCAATTCTGTCATTTTGCAGCAGGTCTCCTAGTTCTTTCTTTAAACCAGGGAAATTCTACTGCATGTTTAAATGAAAGCTCTTTCTCTGCTGATCCCTCCTTCTCTTCTAATGCTTGGAGTTAAGGCATTCTTTTTGACCCTCTGTCAACTGATTTGAACTATAGCAGGAAAAAATTGCTGTTCTTTTACCTGGAAGACAAATCCCCTAGTAAGAAGGTATAACAGTCCTTGAATTCCTACACTTACCACTTAGCTCAGACAAAAGTAAAAAAAAAAAAAAACAACAAAAAAAATAAAAAATTGAGCTTTAGAGGCTCAATTAATTGTCAATTAAAAAGAGCAAGGAACTGGAATTATACAGATCTTCATGACTACTACCCCATGTATCTTTAATCAAGCTACAAGTAAGTTAGTAAACAGAAATGAAGCCAGGCATTACTTTGCTTGCCTGATGTTTAAAACAAGTGTGGCTCATGGAGTTTAATTTTACAGTAACAACATTCTGGGTTTCCACCTCCTCTTTTTTTTAGTGCTAAGATTGCACATCTGTAGAATAGAGTGAAGGATTTGATAGTTTCAGTGAAATGTGCTACCGGGAGAGACACTATCATCTAAGAAATCTGAAAAAATGCTTTATCAGCCTAGTCAGCACATTTATTTTTTTTTAAGTTAGAAGAAAAAGAGCTGGCTGTGGAGTATCTCATGCAGTCCCTAGAAAGCACTTTGCTATTTCAGTGTCCCATAACACATGTCCTGACTGGAAGACAGAGCAGGGGGATGAGCTGGGCATTAGAGAAATATTGTGCTCAGCCAAGGCTGGTGAGGGGGAATCTCCCACACATTGGCCCTTGTTATGCCAGCACCTCTTTGGGTACAATTGGCACCAGAGTTCCTTTGGTGAAAAGTTAAATACGGGAAGCAGGAGGTGGCACTTATTCATCCCCAAGGATCCCTCACCAGCTTAGACACAGCAGCCCCTTCAACAGAGAAAAGAAATAATTTCTAGGTGCGATGGCTGGACTGCAAAGCACTGTGAAAAAAAAAAAAAGAAGTGTGGGCTGATGCTTTATTTTAAAACACTTGGGTGGATGCTTCATCCTCCTTCCAGAGCATCCACAGCTTCCTTTTGTACAGGTCTACACACACACACACACACACACACACACACACACGCACACACGCGCACACACATGCACACACACACACACGCAGACACACATCCCACGAGTGAACTGTCTGGAGTCTAATTTACCTTAGAAAGCTCTTGGACTGTGTCACCTTTGCTGGGGTTAGATGTAAGGAATGGGATTTTCATTTTCACTTGTCTTCATTTCTCTGAAGGGCCCTTCATACCAGTGTTTCCACAGTGCAAAGAGACCTTAAGTGCTGGCACTGCACCGACTCTGAGATGCATTTATGCTTTCAGGATATTATAAAAGTGTCTTAGTATAAATGAGAATTTGGACTGTCTCTGCTTCTGACAACACTTGGACTCCTAAATTATGATCTCAGCCTCTGCATTAGATTAAATGCAGTCCTGTGTCTGCCTTTTGGGCTTTACAAGCCTTCAGCTATTAATTCCAGTAGATGTGGGAATAAGGCAGGGATATGTTGAAAACCTGGACAGCTTTCTTACATGGGGAATACTAATGACTTTGGGAGCATTGGTAACTTTTAAGGACATAAATTAATCATGCACCAGACCACTCTCATCTCCTGTCTCCCTGTGGAGCTGGCTCTTTTGCCAGTGGGACTGGTCGGCCAGGGCAAAAAGCTCATTCTGGTGTGTCTGCATGGGAACTACCACAGTGGTGGCCATACCACTTACAGTGTGGTTTGCAGACTCCCTGTAATACTGCAGCACAGACAACACCTGATGGGCCAAGAGATGCCCAGGGTCTGAAATGGGTAGGACCCTGAATGGAGATATGGCCCTGGCGAGTTTGGAGGGGTGACCAAACTGACAGCAAAGCAAAGAGGAGCTGAGCGCCGTAGACAAAACCTTGCTAAAGGGATCAGTGATACTCTGATAACAGGACAGCAGCCTCTTGAATCACCACCCCAAACAGACCAGGACCTGAAAATGTTTTTTTCCCCAATAAAATTTTTGAACTGCAAGATGCAGTACAATCACAGCATGAGGAAGCAAATCCTTTCAAATTGGGTAACTGGGAAGAAACTGGCTAGCCCAGCAGCAGGTGTTTTCCACTATTCAGAGCTTGCAGAACCCAGGAGACATGTACTCTAGCTAAAAAAGGTCTGCCCACTCCAAGGTGCAAAATTCTTTAAAGCCCAATGAGGACACTGTCACCTCCCCACTGCACCTTTTCCTGTCCCACGGGGTTCACCCACCCCACAAGGTCACCAACAAGCTGCTCCCTGCAAGAGACATGTGGGTTTTCACACCTACAGAGGCCATGCTTTCTCATCACACAGTAGCTGCTCATTGCTAGGAGATGGATGTTTTTTTGTCCATAGAGGACTGTTCATTCACAAGAGTTGGTGGCTTCTTGCAGTTCTTCTACAGGGAGAATATCCAAGGAAGTCACAGGAATAGCTGTTTTCCCTGGACACTGATGTGGGACATACTAGTAGGCAGTAGGTCACTTTCCAGCTTCATGTCTTCCAGGAAGCTTGTGTCAAAGAAGAACACTAGGCCCTATCTAGTCCCAGTCTTTTTAAATTTAACTCTTGATCTAATGGGGGTCTTTTTTAGAATATCTTTTTCAATTTATTTTTTTTTGTTTCCAAACCAAAATTCTGAAAATTTCTACAAAGATGCAGATGGGAGAAAAAGAATGGGAGAAACTGACAGGGAGAGTTTAGGTTTCTAGAAGCCAGATGGAAAAACATGTGGAGCATACAGTTCTCCCAAAATTCACAGAATGTGCTACACAGTATAGTACAATATGTGCTATATATTTAGCACTGAGCAACATTTGGGGAATATTTTTGTAAGGATGGCATGGCAATCTGTAAAGGTAATGAAGAAGTGTGTGGAAAAGCATGTAAGTTTTTGAAAGTGCACTTTGGGCAAAACACCAACAGTGCCAGATGACCACTACCCTTACTGAAATACTCTGCAGAGACAATGGGCTGGGAGAAGGTGTCAAATAGGGTAGACCCTGGCAAGCTGCAGTTACACATGAAGCAATATAACACCTTCAATAAAACTTTACAAACCAAGAAATTATAGGAGGATGGGGGGATTAGAGGATGATTTCCCATTGTCTAATATCTCCCTCCTCTTCAACTGCCCGTCCTTTTTTGTTTTGAGCAAAAGCTAAAAAAGTTTGGATGTTCTTATTTATGTATTTATTCTCATTTGCTTCCATCTCAGCTCCTGCTGCTAAACAGCTGCTTGGAGGCCTGCTTCTCCCTTCAGGGTTTACTGATCTCCCAGATGAATAATGTCGCCCTTCACCTCCCCAGCAGCTGGCGCCCAGCCAACGTGCAGGCAGGATGCTGACAGTTATTGGGAAAACATTTGGCGTGCAGGCAGCTGCCAGAAAGTCGAAGTCACTCTCAGCAGACCAGGGTGGGGAGCATCTCTGAGACTAAACTACTCTCTGGCCCTTATTGCATTTACAGTAATTCTTTCCAGTGAAAAATGTGCTGCCAGAGCCTAGAGCACTCATTAATTAGTTAATCCTGGGCTGAATGCAACAATGATTAAAGACTGTTGTAGATTGTTTCAGTCTTGATAGGCTTGCTTTTTTTTTTTTTTTTTGTTCTCCCCCAGTCCTGCCTTAATTTGCTTCCTTTCTACATAGGTTTTTAGTAAGGCTTCTTCGAGGGAATGGCAAACAGAGGAGTGAAGGGCCAGGTCCTGCTGCACTTGCACTATATTGGTCAAGGGGGATCTTCATTAATGACCGGATACTGGGACAGAATGCAGCCTCAGCAAGCTCGTGGGTGGCAAGAAGTTGGAGGGTGGGGAACGATAGATATGCCAGAGGGCAGAGCTGTGATTCAGAGGGACCTCAACAACTGGGGAAGTGGGCCAACAGGAACCTCACAGAGTTCAATGAGGACAATCACAAAGTGTTGCAGTGAGGGGGGCAATAACCGCAGTACTGCTGGGGGGCAGCTGGAGAGAAAACAGAAGGACCTGGAGGTCCTGTGTGCTCTTGTGTGGCAGAAGCCCATTGGCTCACTGAGTGGTATTATCAGTGTGTAGTTGATGAGACACTATTCACATCTGGAGTACTTCATGAGCTCGCCAGTACAAAAAAAGACATAGACATACTGGAATGAATTGAGTGAAAAGCTACCAAGCTCATTGAACTGGACCAAAGACATCCAAGGAAAGACTGAGAGAGGGCTTTGTTAAGCCTGTAAGAACAGGCAGAGGGATATCCACCTGCAGCCATCAGGCAACTAAGAGGAGGGTGTAGAGAAAATGAAGCCAGACTCTTCTTGAAGGTTTACAGTGAAAGGAAAAGAAACAACAGCACAAGTTGCAGCTGGTGAAATTCCAATTAGATACAAATTTTTAAAACAACTTCCATGGTGACGGTGGTCAAATAGTGGAACACGTGACCAGAGAGGCATGGGGATATTAATCTTTGGGAATATTCAGAATTTGGCTGGACAAGACGTGATTAACCAGAAGCCACTTTAAGGCTAGCCCTGCAATGAGCAGTGTGTTGGGATAGATGATCTCCAGAGATCCTTTCTAACCTAAAATACTCGATGATGTTATTCTGTGATGTTGGAAAGGATTCAGATCACCTTCTGTAAAAGCTTTGGGTCACAAGTATTTTGAAGGCAAGCTGCTGTTGACCCGTCTGGTTCTTACTGCATTGAGACATTGGCCAGGTCCACAAGATTTTCCTTGTCAAGGCTGATCGGTTTACAAGTAAAATATATAGCAGACTTTGGAGATTGCCACAGTACAGTTTGGAGAATGTGTAATATTATTTTTATGGCTTGTTGACCATGGGTCTGTTACTGAAAAGTAAATCAGACCATCATCCAGGGTGTCCTCATCTACATACAGTGGTACTGGTCCTACTGCAACCATGATTTCTGGTTTCAGCAACTTTTGCTACACTGATCTCCCTCACACCCATGTTTTTTCCCCAGCATTCTCTATTACGGTGTCCCAAAAGACCTCCTGCTCCTCTCCTCCAACGTGTTAAAACTGAGTCCATTATTTATTCAGTGTTGCTTTCTTTTGTCTCAAGCCCACTCTGCATTACCTTATTCATATAAGTTATCACATCCACTCTTTCTTTGCATAACTTGAGCAGGGTTTACTTCCTTCTGTGGAAAATGTGACATAAGGTTTTGACCGAAATGAGATTTTTTTTTTCTTAGCAGATTTCCCATTTTACCATGACATCCAACATAACATTAAATCTAACATTGTGATAGGTGAAAATGTCACAGATTTCTTATTACTTTTCAGGGACGTAATAACAATACTATTAACACCCAAGTAAAGCACAAAAAGAGCTTGTTCCTACTTGTAAATGCCATTTTCTATTACCTCTCAGACACTTAAGGCACTGCCTAGCAGGAAGGGTTATTCAACTTCTCAGATTGTTGCCGCCACTTATGGCTTTGACTTGTGCCTCAGAAGCTTGCCTGAAGGCTCCAGTAATTGCCAGTAATGCAAAGCTGGTTGTGTCAATTTGCTTAATTATGCACCTTTCTTCCTCCCTGTGTCATGCCAAGCAGATAAGAAAGGCTTTGGAAGAGAACTCAGTCAAAATGTGTTGATCACTAAGAAGTGTGAGAAAACTGAGTAAAGTCTCCTCGAATAATGAAGGGTAGACAGAACCTGAAGTGGGGGTGTGCTTCTTCAGTGTCCAGGGAAGATCTTTCTCTATTGATGTGAAGAGCAAAGTGTCTTGTAGGACTGACAGTCTTTAAAAAAGAGAGGAGGAGAGGCCATCCTTCTCCTGCAGCTTAGCCAAAAAGCTCTCTAAACCCATCATGGTGCTAAAGTATAGAGCTGGTCTACCTTTTGGCTGCAGGAGATTCTTCATAGTGAGAAGTGGAAGGGATCATTAAAAGGTATTTTGACAACAAAATCTATTCTTCTGTGTTCTTTCTTCATGCTCATGGAGATATTGGTGCTTCAGTGAGAAAAGGTGAAGGACCAGGAAGCAAACCAGAATTACGTCTAGATGCAGAAATAAGAAATAGGAACTGTCTTTAAGGCATGAATCCTCCCAGCAGAATTTGTTGTCATTGTATTCGCTACCACATTCACAGTGTCTGGGGACCTGCTTTCTGTAAAGACATGTTATCAGTGATCTTTTCAGAGCTGATTGTCTTCTCATAATTAGAGAAGTTAAACACGCTGTCACCAGAATAACTACTGCTGCTCCTGAGATGTTTAACTTCCATATGTAACATAATAAATCTCTTAAATAGTTCTATATTCCCTCATTTCAAACAAAACTATTTCCAGGACAGATAACGCTGTCACACATTTGATGTCACACATTGGTCCAATTTAAGAAATTATATTCTGTAGTCAAACCTCTTCCTATGAGGTATTTTGGATCCAGGCTTTATACTCAAATTTGTCTCTAAAGCATTGCTTTACCACTGAGAAAGAAAGATACTGCTAAAATGCATTGGAACAAGTTGAAAAAGAGGTAGTTAAATGCAAATAAGCCTCCTCCACCACAGTATCAGAGTGCAGGCTCAGGACTGGCAGCACTAGCATCTTCCAAGCCAGAGATTCACCATCACCCAGGGCTGATTGACTGGTAATTGCTGGCCAATCTCAAACACCAGAAGGAGAGGTAGGCTGAGCAGCCACCATGTGCCTTGGCTAGCAGATGGGCTAAGGAGGCAACTACTCAAAAGTGAGAAGGAGCCACAGAGATCTGTGGGAGGCTGCTTCGCTCTGGGGGTGGATGGTTCAGTCGTGCACCAACCAGAACCCTGAAGGGCTCATGCTGCCTATGGCAGAGGCCATCACCCACGGCAAGATGAGCTGAAAGGGAAGCACCTTTCCATTCCAGAGGAAAGTTTAATCTCACCAGCTATTACAATTTGAAAAGGAAATTTTCCAGTCTCCTGGATTATATTTTTAAAAAACAACAAAGGTTTTTTTGTATCTCTGCACCACTCTGGGAATGTGTTAAGTGCATTTTAGTGGCCTTTATTTTGCCAGGAAGTGCTAGGAGCCAAACTGTAAATGAGAACCAAGCTCCTGGGGTCTGAGAAACGGCTTCTGTAAAAGGGTTGTGGCCAAGGATGGGCTCCAGCTTTCCCCTGGAAGCTTCATCCATCTGGTTATCATGCTAAGGCAGATTTACACCTTTAGGTAGGTGTCTGCCCCACAGCCCAGGAAGGGCACCACACCAACACGCAGAGCTTATTAGTGACAAGTTTTAAATCCATTATTTATTTTAGAATCATAGAATCATTTTGGTTTGAAAAGACCTTTAAGATTATCAAGTCCCACCATTAACCTAGCATTGGCAAGTCCACCAAGCTTGTGTGCCAAGTCCACTAAGCAAGTTCCACTCACCTATCCCATCTCCCTGTCCATTAGATGTTTGAAAGGGCTCTCTTGCATTCCTTCTGGGAGCAAACCCATTCCCATGACCTGCCTTTAGCAGGGGTCTAGATGCAATTTTATCCAAGGCAGCTTGTGGTCATGTATGAAGTTCAACAGGGAGAAGTGTAAGGTCTTGCACCTGGGAACACATAACCCAGGAGTGCAATTCAGACTGGGATTCACCTGGCTGGAGAGTAGCCCTGTGGAAAGGCACCTGGGGGGTCTTGATGGATAACAGGCTCAACATGAGTGAACAGTGTGCTGCAGCAGCAAGGAAAGCCAATGGAATGCTGGGCTGCATCAACAAGGGCATCACCAGCAGAGATAAAGAGGTCATCATCCCGCTCCTCCTGACGCTTGTCAGACCACACCTGGAGTATTGCAGTCAGTTTTGGTACCAGCTATACAAAAAGGAATCTGGACAGGCTGGAGAGGGTCTAGAGAAGGGCCACAAGGATGATCAGGGGACTGGAGAACCTGCCATATGAGGAGTGGCTGATAAAACTGGGTTTGTTCAGCCTTGAGAAAAGAAGGCTTCAGGGAGATCTTATTACAATATTCCAGTACTTAAAGGGTGGCTACAAATAAGATGGAGACTCCTTATTTACAAGAAGTCACATGGAAAAGACAAGGGGTAATGGGCACAAGTTGCTTCTGGGGAGATTCTGGTGGACACAAGAGGTAGATTTTTTATCATGAGGGCAGTCAAACATTGGAATAGTCTCCCAAGGGAAGTGGTAGATTCCCCCACATTGGACAGTTTTACATTTCAGCTTGACAGGGTGTTGAGCCACCTCATATAAACTATAGTAGTACCTGGAAAGGTTGGACCAGATGATCCTTGAGGTCCCTTCCAACCTGGCATTCTATGATTCTATTAAGTGCTGGCTGAACAGATCTAGTGGAGAGGGATGGTATGTTGTCCTGCCATTGCTCTCCTGGTCCTGCCGTATTCAGGTGCTGAGGACCTCAGCACAGCAGGGGCTACTGAGTTTGCCTCACCCAAGGATTTGGACAACAGTGTATCAAAGGTGGGACTTCTGCCTAACCTGTCTGTCTGCCAGGGATTTCAATTCAGGTTTTTTCATGGGAGATGTAATTGGGTTGTGTTAAACTAGCAAAGAAAACAATTATACTACTGGCTGTTCCAAATCCAAAGCTCACTATGTTAGCATAAGAATTACACTCTGAGAATGAGGGGTAGCTTGCACAAGTAATTTTCTACCAAAAAAGTAAGTTTCCTCATGTGAAGAAATTAAGCTCTTTTTTCCTCAGTTCTCTGGTACCCCCCAGTTACTCAGTTTTCACACCACCACACCTACCGTGATTATTCATTTCCCTCTTTCTGCCTGCTATCCTTCCTAGCCCCTTGCCTCACATTCTGCCACTGGTCTCTGTTTCTCTGTTACAGGAGTCTCGTGGACTCTGGGCCTCTCCAGCTGATGTTTATTTGCAGCTAGTCCCAGGCCCTGCACTCCTCTGCCCTGTTCTCAGTATCCATGGGAACATCCTCATTATCCCTTGGTTCAAAACAGGGATTCAGTGTCCACCTTCACTTTAGAGATTCACTCCTCATCTGCTCCATGAGAGAGAGAGTGCCCTGCCTTCCTACACAATGCAGAGTTTGAGAATAAGCTTCTCCATGTTAATTCTGTATTCTTGTGTCCATCTTCTCAGTTGAAAAACTCTTCCTTTGCCAGCATCTGAAAAGACAAGAGCTGTTTTTCTAAACTTTTGGCTGGCAAAAGTATAGCCACTGAAGGCAGTTTCCCAGCCGTTGTGTGTCCTCCCCCCCCTGCACCCCTTCCCAGCTGGCCATGCTCATTCTCATGCTTCCTCCACACCACATCCCCTCCCTGGGGCGTTGGGGGAAATGTTCAAGGGCAAATGCTGCTGCTTCCTCTGGGGACACCAGAGCAAGGGTCTGTACCATCACTGGGCAGCTCCAGTAAGTGCTGCTCCCTAAGTCAAGCCTGGGGAAAGACCTGAGCCGTAATAGGGATCATTTTCCCCTTCTTCTGCTCAGAAAGCTGAATGGACATGCCTGAAGTTCCTGCCCCTCCAGACACCAAAAAATGTTTAACTCAACGCAGACATTGATTCCTGGTCCTAGGGAGCTGATTAATCTTTCCTGAGGACCTGTGCCTGCTTCTGGGGTACTTTCTACATGGCAAGTCCAGCAGAATGGAGCAGCTCAAGCTTTCCAAGATTTGTATTCACTTGCTGTTTCTCACCAGGGGTTCATTGCTTGTCTCACCTCCAGTGACACCAGGGAGGTCCATAAATCAGCTGCACAGTGATAGTGCAGCCCTCCCCATGCTCATTATGTATCTTGCTGCTTGAGGAAAGTGCCACGTTTGGTGCCAAGTACATTAAGGAACATGCCTGGGTTTAAAAATACTTCATGGGAGGGAATCACAACATTTCCAAAGCTTGGCTTCTTGCATCACAAAAGCAGAGCGTGCTCCTCGCCATGTCTCAGATGATAACAAAAGCCCAAGGCCAACAAACAAAATGAACAGCTTCAAAACAACAAAGCTGTGCTGGGTTTTGTAAACAGTGTTTGTTGCCACCATCTGGCCTACAGTCACCATCTCGGATTTCCCTGCCAGAATGGTGGAAATATAAATAGGGGCTATAAACCCAAAGTATTTCCAGCTCATACATCCAAAGGATAGAAATTATAGTCTCTTAACAAGGAAAATGTTGGAGGGTAGTGAGGTAATGGGACCTGGTTACAGAGCTCATTTCTCTGAAAAACTTTAATACAGCATGGAAATTTTTCCAATGTCCTTGGTGCAACCTCTGTTAAACTATAAAATAATCCCGTTTCAGTGGAAAAGCCCCTTCCATGCCTTTGAGAATGAACTGCTGAGCTCCATTTTGGAAACAGTTTCTTTCCAGCTGCCATTTCCAGAGGTTTCTGAAGGGCTCTGAAGACACAGCACCAGCAAGGAATGAGATCTTGTTGTTTGAAAGATAATCTGTCACCTCTTGGCTTACCTAGAAAGGGCTTCACTTTTCTGTGCATTTGGGGAGAGCTGCTGCTGAAGTAGAGGATTTCTGGCTCCAATCTTGCTAAATAATATTCTGGAAGTCCATGCCACGGGCCACAGCACTGGATGAGGGGCTCTGCTCATTTGATTAATGACATTACCATGCCTGCCCTTTTACTTGTTGACTCAGAGCCATAAGAGCCTGGGATGTGCTGCGTATGTAGTAAACTGATTAAAGGGGAATGTGTGTCAGTGCATGGATGTGTATGATAACTTTTTTGAAATCCCTCATGATCTTCCCACCCACTGGGCATCGCTTCAATATCGAGTTCAATCATCAGGAAACAAACTTGCTCCCTCATCTGCTTCGCACATTGCAATGACCTTGCCAAATATGGCCAAGCTTTTAGAAAGAAAAGAGAATCCCCCCACCAGCGAATTTATGACCCTTGGCTCCACTCGCAGCTTGTTCCTGTGCATGCCTGAGTGACATGGAAACTGCAGCAAATCTCTTTGGCCTGTTTCTACACTCTCACACTCGCAGCTATGTTAGATGTTTCCTTTTGTTATTGACTAGGGTTTTTTGTTTGGTTTGTAACCTTCTAATGCAAGCAATCCATGACGAAAGGCATAAAGAAGAGCAACACGGGTTAATGAAAAGGAGAAGGATGGAGGCGAAATAGGGAGAGGCTAGAAGTGTTGCTGAGGGCTTGAAAGTAAAACATTGCTCTCCTCATCTCTTCCAGGTCCTTCAAGCCTGACTTTGTCCTGATCCGGCAGCATGCCTACAGCATGGCGCTAGGAGAGGATTTCCGCAGCCTCATCATTGGCCTCCAGTACGGTGGCATCCACACGGTCAACTCCCTTTACTCCATCTACAACTTCTGCAGCAAGCCCTGGGTGGTAAGTGACAATCCAGCTCTACTGCATGCCAACACTGCAAAGTAGATATCTGGTGCCAATAAAGCAGCAAACTCAGTCTGTTTCATAGGAATTTGTCTCATTTGAATATAAACAACCTTAGGAATCCAGCTGGGAATTCTTGGGAGAAAAAACTACCAGCAGTGCTCCTTTATCAGCCTTTAGTAATACCAAGGTCCTCTTTCCTCACCCTGAGCAGGACTTTTCACCTGTCCCAGACTCTGATGTGCCACAAACAGCCAACAATAAGATCTAGATTTCTTGCAAGGCAGAGCAGATGAATAGTAATAGATTAATAATAGCAGATCACTAATAACAGGTCTCTGTCCTGACCAAAACATGGTAAAACTACCTGAAGAGAAACTCAACATTCACTGTTTCAGAGGGTATCTGAACTGAATTATTTCTAGCACCTTTATTTAGATATATACAGGTGCCCCAGCCTAAGACTAAAATTATCTGTTTCTTGCAGAAGAGCAAGCTGGACTTGTCTTCTGTTGTCTTCTCTTCCTACTTTTTCTGTATTGTGCTTTGTTATGAGGAAATTAGCTGAAAAGAAAGGCAAGAGAGGTAAAGAGGTGATTTCTTCAACAAGTAAATATAGTAAAAAAGGGACCATAGAATGACAAAGACCATGGAAAAAGGCAGAAGTAAAGGGGAAAGCATGCAGAGTTTTTCAACAAATTCAGAGAAAATTCAAGATTATCATAAAGTCTTGGTTTATTGGGCCTGACAGACTGTACCTTGGAAGAACCTTGGGCTGAATCAGCTCCTGGGGAGAACAGGACAATGTTTTGATATTTTGCACTGGGTCCCCCCTTTACCTGTTCTTTAAATGTTGTCAAGTTCACCTGGAAATCTCATAAAACCATAAAAAATATTATCATTGGCTTGTCTCAGCCCCAGTCAAACTTTGCAATAATTCCCCAGACCCGTTTTATGACCAGCTCTAAGTCAGCAAGAACTGCAGGAGCAAGAGAGCCTGAAGAGTAAGTCTGGCCATCATGAGCCACAGATGCAAGGCCGGCCATATTAGCACCTGCAGGAAGAAGTCAGATGTTGACACCATTTTGGAGTCCACAGCTGGGTCTTCCAAACAGTTTTATCCCAAAGTGCCCTCCCTGATCACTGATGGTCCCAGAATGGAAACTTCCCTGCATGGTTCTAGGTCTGAAAGGGGGAACTACAAGCTATATGGATGTACAAGGGGATGGGACTTTTCAATAGGCCCTGCATGGAAAACTTTTAAATGCATTTTTAGGAATTCCCCTTATCTTTGCACAAATATTGCTTGGAATGAGATGTAATATTTATAGCAAATGGTAACTACCTTCCTTATTACCTAATTAAGACATTTTTTGTTTTGGTTTGGGGGTTTTTTTCCATTGGAATAAATAGCCTATTAGTTTTCAGTGTGTTGATTGGTTGCCTGAATCCCAGTGATGTCTGTGATGACTCAGACTTGTATTTCCATGACTATGCAGTGCTGGATTTAACTCACTCCTCACCAAAAAAGTACCAGTGTTACAGACATGGTCTTCTCAGTTTTCACCTCTTAATGACATCTGCAGGTTTTGTCAAGACCAAAAGCAGAATCCTGTGTTTTCCAAAAAATGCTCTAGTGCAGTTATGAGTAGTGTGAAAAATCTCGCTTTTCCATCAGTGGTGGATGATGTACAGTTGACCTCGGCCCCCATCTGAATGGTGAAGGTTGCTGGAAGAGGAAAGGGGAGGGAGAGATGGATCAAGTACCAAGCTCAGTATAACACCCTTTGCATTGTTTCCTACAGTTGGTCTGACACACACGAGCATGTTGACCCCAGTGACCAGACAAAAACCCTCTGCATTTACACTGGCTTTTTCTGAGGAAGACAGTCATGTGGCCTAGTTCGTTTGAGTTGGGGGTTGAGACAGTCAGGGTTTAGTTGTTACTTTTCAATTCCTGCCTTGTACTTATATTGTACTTGTACTGGGAAGGAAGGAAGGAAGGAAGGAAGGAAGGAAGGAAGGAAGGAAGGAAGGAAGGAAGGAAGGAAGGAAGGAAGGAAGGAAGGAAGGAAGGAAGGAAGGAAGGAAGGAAGGAAGGAAGGAAGGAAGGAAGGAAGGAAGGAAGGAAGGAAGGAAGGAAGGAAGGAAGGAAGGAAGGAAGGAAGGAAGGAAGGAAGGAAGGAAGGAAGGAAGGAAGGAAGGAAGGAAGGAAGGAAGGAAGGAAGGAAGGAAGGAAGGAAGGAAGGAAGGAAGGAAGGAAGGAAGGAAGGAAGGAAGGAAGGAAGGAAGGAAGGAAGGAAGGAAGGAAGGAAGGAAGGAAGGAAGGAAGGAAGGAAGGGGAAGGAAGGAAGGAAGGAAGGAAGGGAAAGGAAGGAAGGAAGGAAGGGAAAGGAAGGAAGGAAGGAAGGAAGGAAGGAAGGAAGGAAGGAAGGAAGGAAGGAAGGAAGGAAGGAAGGAAGGAAGGAAGGAAGGAAGGAAGGAAGGAAGGAAGGAAGGAAGGAAGGAAGGAAGGAAGGAAGGAAGGAAGGAAGGAAGGAAGGAAGGAAGGAAGGAAGGAAGGAAGGAAGGAAGGAAGGAAGGAAGGAAGGAAGGAAAGGAAGGAAGGAAGGAAGGGAGGAAGGAAGGAAGGAAGGAAGGAAGGGAAAGGAAGGAAGGAAGGAAGGAAGGAAGGAAGGAAGGAAGGAAGGAAGGAAGGAAGGAAGGAAGGAAGGAAGGAAGGAAGGAAGGAAGGAAGGAAGGAAGGAAGGAAGGAAGGAAGGAAGGAAGGAAGGAAGGAAGGAAGGAAGGAAGGAAGGAAGGAAGGAAGGAAGGAAGGAAGGAAGGAAGGAAGGAAGGAAGGAAGGAAGGAAGGAAGGAAGGAAGGAAGGAAGGAAGGAAGGAAGGAAGGAAGGAAGGAAGGAAGGAAGGAAGGAAGGAAGGAAGGAAGGAGAGAAAGAAAAGAAAGAAAGAAAGAAAGAAAGAAAGAAAGAAAGAAAGAAAGAAAGAAAGAAAGAAAGAAAGAAAAAGAAAGAAAGAAAGAAAGAAAGAAAGAAAGAAAGAAAGAAAAGAAAGAAAGAAAGAAAGAAAGAAAGAAAGAAAGAAAGAAAGAAAGAAAGGAAGGAAAGAAAGAAAGAAAGGAAGGAAAGAAAGAAAGAAAGAAGAAAGAAAGAAAAACCCCACAACCCAAAAAAATCCCCAGGCAGTGTGGGAGAAATTGGCTCTGTCAGTAATTTGGCTCTAGCTATTCAGGGTCTGGTTGTGCCATGCTTTCCTCACAGGGAATACAGCTGGCTCAGGCAACCTTCCCAGAGGAGTCAAGGAAACCACTTGTAAACACTTAAAACAGGTTTGCAGAAGGTCTCCTTTCTCTACTGTCCCAACCCCCATATCACTCCTAAAACCAATGGTTGTAACTAACTAAGTCATCTCAGAGCTCAAATGGGACCTGAGCTGGTATTTGGCACCACTGAAATTTTATCAGGTTGAAGCTTGGGTAGAGATTGGAATGGGGCATTTGAGGGCAGAAAATTTCACTGGCAAGAGAATCAGAAAATTTTAATTTTGTGACAGCTGGGAAATGAGAGATAGGGACAGACCCCTTCAGTGCATGTTCCCCCCGATTGCAAAACAGGCGTCTTGAAATAAGGGATCTATCTGCTGAACAAAGATTACTGGAAACTTCTTGGACCTAGAAAACAGTTTTGATACATGAAGAAATGAAATTCAATACCCCTGGGAAATGCGCTTTTCACTCTCCCTTTTTATTTTTTTCCAAAAATGGTTCCATTTCATAGAAATGTTTATGATTTTGTGGAGGGGGATGTAAGTGAGGCTGTTTTTCCTTGGCAATTTGCACCAATGTTTTTTCTCAGCAACTCTAATTACAATCAGCTGAGTTTGGGCTTAAGTTTACTCAATCATACAGCCCCTTTTTTAAATTACATTTGCCAGGTTTCCAGTACTGCAATAGAGAAATTTCTTCAAAGGTTAAAATTTGCACTAAACACAGGCACAGTTTCAAATAGGTGTTTCTGAAAGAAAAACAATATTTGGGGGACATCACATACAGAAAAACATCTGAAAAATCTTAAGTTTTAAGATCATTCCAGAATTACTGAGAAATAATGTGTCAAGCACCCTAAACACAACTCTTCAACCACTACTAATAATTTTTGTGTTATAAAAGTTACAATACAAAAAAAGTGGAAACAATGTTCAGAGTATTACTGATACTGCATCCAGTTAATGCCTCTAATTGCAAGACAAGTTTTGCATCTGTACAATTGCATGAAATATGAAGTATTGAAGGCAATCATCTACAGATCACAAAAGACTCCCAGCCAAACTGGTATAAAGGTTCCCTGATGACCTTGGCACTTTGAAAATATGCAGAAAGGCCTTGAGATCCTCTAAATGTATCTTTTTATCTCTCTCTAAAAGCTTCCTGCAAGTAACTCTGATGTCCAACCAGCCAGGCAAGGCATTTCACTTAAAAACCAGACTGTGCCACGCTGCCTTGCCCCATGGTGACAAACAATGAGGAAAAGGCTGAAGTTCTTAATGACTTCTTCGCCTCAGTCTTTAGTAACAGGATCAGCTATGTTGAAGGAATCCAACTCCCTAAGCTAGGCGACAGGGACCAAGAGCAGAACACAATTCAGGAGGAGATGATCAGTGACCTGCTACCCCACGCAGGTGTGCACAAATCTATGGGATGGGAAGGGATGCACCCAAGAGTGCTGAAAGAGCTGGCAGGGGTGCTCACCAAGCCACTTTCCATCATTTATCAGCAGTCCTGGCTGACTGGGGAGGTACCAGCAGATTGGAAATCAGACGATGTAACCTCCCCATACAAGAGTGGATGGAAGGATGATCTGGGAAATTACAGGCCTGTTAGTCTGATTTTAGTACCAGGGAAGCTGATGGAGCAGATCATCCTGAGTAGCATTATGTGGTACATACAGAACAACCAGGTGATCAGGCCCAGTCAGCATGGGTTCATGAAGGGCAGGTCCTGTTTGACTAACCTGATCTCCTTGATCTGCTTGAGGGCAAGGAGGCTCTGCAGAGGGATCTGGACAGGCTGGATCGATGGGCTGAGACCAATTGTATGAGATTCAATAAGGCCAAACGGCGAGTCGTGTGCTTCAGCCACAAAAACCCCTGGCAGCACTACAGGCTTGGGGAGGAGTGGCTGGAGAGCTGCCCAGCAGAGAGGAACCTGGGGGTGCTGATTGACAGCAGGTTGAACATGAGCCAGCAGTGTGCCCAGGTGGCCAAGAAGGCCAACAGCATCCTGGTGTGCATCAGGAATAGTGTGACCAGCAGGACCAGGGAGGTGATCCTGCCCCTCTACTTGGCCTTGGTGAGGCCGCACCTCGAGCACTGTGTGCAGTTTTGGGCACTGCAGTATAGGAAGGACATTGAGGTGCTGGAGAGGGTGCAGAGAAGGGCAACTAGGCTGATTAGGTCTGGAGAACAGGTCTTATGAGGAGAGGCTGGGGGAGCTGGAGCTGTTCAGCCTGGAGAAGAGGAGGCTGTGGGGAGACCTCATTGCTCTCTACAACTACCTGAGAGGAAGGTCTAGTGAGGCGGGTGTTGGCCTCTTCTCCCGAGTGACTAGTGATAGGACAAGAGGAAATGGTGTGAAGTTATGCCAGGGGAGGTTCAGATTGGATATCAGGAAAAATTTCTTCACAGAAAGAGTGGTAAGGCATTGGAACAGGCTGCCTAGGGAGGTGGTGGAGGCACCATCCCTGGAGGTGCTCAAAAAATGGGTGGATGTGGTGTTTCAGGAGATGGTTTAGTGGTTAGGGGTTGTAGGGCAGACAGTTGGACTTGATGATCTTGAAGGTCTTTTCCAAACTTGATGATTCTATGATTCTTGTTCTGTGGTCAGGATGCAATCTCTTTAAAACCACTGGAACCACAGAAAGTAAGAACTGATACTAAAATGTGGAAGGGGAAGTTACATCTAGCTAAGCTGCTGACAGTAACATTCCTACCCATGTAAAATGCACTGGTAGGTGCTGCTTGAGCTCTCCTGTTATTTATCCAGGAGGTTACTGAACCATGTAACACGGGTGTCCCTTTGCCAATATCCTATCCCTAACTATTGCCAAAAAAAAAAGGAAAAGGAGGGAATTGTCCCATGAGGGTCAATACCAAAGCCAGACCTTATTGCAGGCTTGGCCCATTGAGGAGGCTCCCAGGTGGCTGAGTCCATCCAAAACACTTGTTATTTCAGCAACAGCCAAGAGTTGTGTGCTTCAAAAGGAAGCCCAAGGAACAAGTCAGGACACTGTCTGTCAGCTGCACTGTTGCTCCAGTTATTTTGTTCGAGCTGTTTTCCTAGAAAAAAACATGTCACATAAACATTGCAGCATCCATGGCTGGCCAGAGCTGCGTGCACGCGCAGCGAGGGGCATGTGCTGCTCTCAGTCAGAGTTTTTCCTCCTCTCCCTGTTTCTGTCTCATTCTGTTTAACTTTTAAGCCCTGTTTGTTCACTTTGCTAGACAAAACAGGGCTTTATTTTTCTTCTCTAGGATGTGCAGAGCTAGTGCAAGTACTTAGAGAAGCAAGCTGTCCTCCTTCCCCAACACCAATACCCTCCTTGCCAACAATAATTATTCTACACAGGGAGTTTTTATCTTATCTGCTGATGCATGCAAGGGGGTGGTGGTGTTAGTGATGGGATATGCCACCTCTTGATGTTTTCTGCGTTTTCTTAAATGCCACATTTTGACCTACACAATTAGGAAAAAGATTCCTCGCATTCATCTTCAACTCTGCTGGCAGCTGCCCCTTCAGCAAGTGGCCTGGGTCTGGCACATACCTTGCAGCCTAATTTGTTTGCACACTGGCTGCATTTTCTTTACACCCGTACCACATCACCAAGTGAAGTTTCAACTTCTTATACAGAAATGCATTTGCTTAGACTAGGCCAGCAAGCAGGACAGGAGCCCTAAAATAGGTACACACAGAAAACAGTCTCAGTAGCTCTCTCTTTATCTGCAGTGTAACCTTAGGGTTGCAATTTGGTACATTTACTGGCTTTAGCCGTTGCTCAGAAGAGCTCAAAACATGTAAGATCAGGCAGCTGATGCTGCTGGGAAGAAACGGGACTTACTTTCCCCTCCCTTGTTCCCTAGATGTCTGTCTCCTTCCTTAATCTCTGTGTTACCTCCCTCAGGTGACACATCTCCTTCAAGATTAATGCATGCCTAGCTTTAATGGGGAGCTTGAAGGAACTTGTGTGAAGGACTTACAGGGAGACTTGGCCCAGACTGGAGGCCTTTAATAACTAACTAGATTTTACCAAATTCCAGGGGGCTTGGAAACTAAATTCAGTTTCTAAATTGCTTTTCAAATAGGACATCAGAGAGGAATTCAGTCACATCTACCAGCTCAGCAGGAGGCAAAATTCGTACCTGTGAAGCAATCCCTCACAGTCATGAAAATAATCAATCTACCTTATTTGGTTTTACTCCCCCTTCTGCAAGGCTGTCAGTCTAACCACTTCACCAACAGCACTGCTAGTTCAGCATTGTCCATGGTAACAGGGCTGTACCTCTTCAGAGGGAAAGCAGAATGGCTAGAAGTGTGATTGTAAAAATCTAAGCTGCTTCTGAGCTCCAGGAGGTTACTGGTATAAATATATTTAAACACATACCCTCTTACCCTCTTTGGAATACCAATCCTGCTTCAGCAACATTTTCTGTCATGGTAACTAAGTTTCTCTTGTATAGTTCCGGGTTTTTTTTCCAGCTGATCAATGATAGTTTGAACAGGGAGGCTGCAGACAACATACAGAATAGTCTGCTTGTTTCACAGACGGCTGAAGTGGAGAAGGAATTCGCTCTGCTACCCTTTGTTGGGGTTTTGGAATCCAAACAGAAATGAAAACTTGGTCCTACCATGAGGACCTTTGTATCTGGCTGGGCACAATCCTGAATGATAAAGAGTTTATAATAGTGATGATAGTGATGATGATGGTGAAGTTCATGCTGACAGGTTGGGACAATGGCGAATGTTTGCCCTTGTACATGAAATACCAGCACTGTTGCTTTCCCCATTGGTGTTACATATTGCTTTCTCTAGATACCATCCTCACAGGCTGGTGCCTCCCTCACACCTCACTGGTAGATGAGACACGGGTATCAGGCGATCTCTCCTTTCTCCTACCATGCACAGGGTGCTGTTGGGCCACCCTTGGTTCATAATAGATGTCAGTTATAGTTGACGGTGGTCTCATGCTTCCTTGGTTTAACACTCAAATCAGGTAGCATGAGCAATTCCCTCTTGTCATCTCTGTCCCTTAACACTTTTGCTTCCCTTCAGCTTTGATTTGGCTGTGAGGCAGAGATCCAAGGGAGAGCTTTGATTTATTTTGCCCATGCTCAGGAGAGGCAGCACTGATTTTCTGCCTGGTCCCTCTTCTGAGCCCTTTCCTCTGCCGAGAAGGGCCCACCAGCCTCTCCCCAGTCACATGTGGATAGTAAAGCCTGTTCACAGCAACTCTAACTAAACCCAAACTGGTCCACTCCTGGTTCTTGAACCCATCTCCTCTCTCTTAGTCCAAGGTTTGTGTATATAGGCTGGCTTAGCCCTGGGTAAATACAGCAACGGTGTATTTTCTTGCTGCTCTCAGGTCAAGAAAGCAAGGGGACAATAGTAACATGTTTCTCTCATCTCCTTCACCAGTATCAGAACATTTTGCAAGCACTTACCTGTTACACAATACGCCACTGACATCCACTGTGCCTGTTTTTTGTTCCCTTTCCCTCACCCCAAGTTCTCTCAGCTGATTAAAATCTTCAACTTGCTGGGTCCTGAGAAGTTCCCCCTTGTGGAGCAAACGTTCTTCCCAAGCCATAAGCAGATGGTGAGTACCTTTGCTTTCTTCTGACAATAGTGTGGATGGGGGGAGAAGCAATGAATGTGAGTTGTGCACAAGAGATGGTGGTGGTAATGCTGGAAGAGTCTCAATTTTACTTACAGGGAATTACTAGCTAAAAAGCAACATGCAAAAAGCGCTGCTCAGGAACCTCTTTTCTTTCTTGCCCAGCACTCCTCCAGGTCACATATGGACCCTGAAAAAGTGAACGAGAACAGGCTCAAAATCAAAGCAAAAAATCAATTGTTAAATCTAGTCAACAAAAGTTCATCCCTTAGAGCAATTACTTTATTCAGATAAAATGGATTTTTTCCCCTCCTGAAATTGCTTAAAATATGTTGACGACTTCAGACACAGGTCATAAGAGATGTTTGTTTCACAATGTCAGTTTGCTTGGTCTGTCACGTGGTTGCCATCCATGAAACATTTATCAGCCTGACTAGGTACTCAAAGTAAATTGGAGTTCTTGAAAGAGTTTGTCTCAGCTTGTATTGTTTCCTTTACACAGTGGCTCTGGGGTCTAGCCTTCCTGTCAACAACTAAACACTCAGTGCCCTGTGTGGCTACTGGGCACCGTACCAAACTCTTAGGGCACCTTCCAAAGAGATCTGTGTAGGTGCCTTTAGTCCTGGAGAACACAACAAAGTGAGCAGCTTTGTTTAAAACTGTTCGTGTCTCTTGCTTTCCCTTGGTTAAAAAAGGGCTAGTCCTTCATGAATTTTTCCTCCCAACTTACATCCATGAATTAGTGGCTCTTTTTTACCTGGTTGAGGCTTTGATGAGACCACAAACCCCCCCCTGCCCTCCATGTGAGCCACTGGCTGGCTGAGCTTATTTCCCACGCTTGCTTGAGAACTCCAGCAGCATTGGCAGCCTGAAGGTTAGGGTTCTTGAGATGTCAAACTAGGGCTCAAAACCATTCAAACCCCTCTTTTCTCACACAAGTTTTGCAACACTGTGGACCAACCACAATGCACAACAGGGTGTAGATACCTGATGGTGGATATAGACACCTAGTGGAGCTTCAAAAAGCAAAAGGAAGCTTCACAGAGATTCTTGTGAAAAATCCCACTGGTGCTTGCTAGGTACCTTGAAATGCCAGTCCTTCATCTCTCTGTTCCAATACTCAGTTCTCTACCCGTGCTGTGTGAGCAACAGCACTTCCATACTTCACAGGCCCATCACAAAGGGTAAGTAGAGTCACAAGTGATGTGAAGCACTCAAGTTGTGCAGTGGTAAGAGCTGTATTATTAAGTCATAAAGAAATAGATAGTCTTTAAAACACTATGTGACTGTTTGTTGCAGCCTTTTAAGACAAATCAGTTGATAAATCCTGCTGCATTTAATTCCCACTGATTTATAAAGAGGGTTTTGTGACATATGTAATGCTTCATAACAGTTGTGACTTTGTCTGACCATCATGTCAGGAATGGTATTTTTGGAAGGCTTGATTAAGGTTTTCATTGCAAATACATTAGCTAGCACTTTTAGCCTTATTTTTCAGTCTTGAAATCTGATTCTTGATTCCTCAGCATGTAAATGCATTTGTTACCAGGACAGTAGTTTGGTTTAGCAGAGCAACAATCTTTATTTCACGTATTTGTCAACTTTATAACTGATCACCTACTTGGAAAGCCTATTGCTTACTTGCAGATGCTACTGCTTACTCCCAAAAGAATACAGGAACCTTTTAAAACTGTAGATAACCTCATCTGAACACAAACACTATTGTTGATATCCAAGGTTGCATAATCTGGCTTAAATCAGTCCCTTTCCCAACATTCACACAAGCAACATTCCACATGGGCAATTTCAGACCAGCTCTTTCCAGGTGAGGGGTCTGCCTCACCGAATGAACCTATGTAACTTCTCAAGATCTTTTCTGGGTGCATCTTCACATGATCCTGGGCTGTGAGAGGCTGAGAGGGCAGGTGCTTAAGCCAGGCAAGTTCTGGTGGAGTCATCACCAAATGCCTGTGAAAGTTGCTTGCCCACGGTGCATAAGCTTCTCCGTGTGTCAGACAGGAAAATAATGATGCCCCTTTCCCACTCATTTCTTCCCTTTCCTGGAGGCAATTTCAAGCTGTACCAGTCAGCACTCATAAAATACACTGTGGTCCTTTGATGGCTGACCCCCTGGAAGTGTTTATAACTCGTGTTACCATTTTACCTCTTTGCTATGCGACACACTTTAAGTCCTCACATAAGAGATCCTCATCCTTCTATGTACAAAACTTTCCAGAGCTTACTTTCTAAACCTTTGAATTAAACATAGAACAGACTTTAAAACTTCTCATTCTTCCAACCTTGCAGACAATGGAGATTTTCCTAAAGTAAAAGTGAGACAAAGGAAACTTCTAACAGTAGATCCATTTCTGTGAGGGTTTTAATTTAGTCAAAAATGCTTTCTCTGAAGCTTCCTTCCATGATCACAGGGCATTTTTAACCAGCCTTAAACAGTAAACCTTAAGAAAGGACACAAGGCTCTGATATTTCACCGTTGAAAAGATCCAAAAGATGAGACTCTATTCCCTTTGCCACAGGCATGTACCTTTTAACCCTCCCCCCAGTTTACTGGAAATAAAAGCAATCTGGCAATTGCTCTTCTGAGGCCCTACCGGTACTACCCGACAGCCATAATGATTGCCTTGCTCTGGAGTGACCCCCTATGGCCAGTTAACAAGTGGGATGGATTAACTTCAAAAGGATTTTTTATTTTTTTTTTGGTCTCTCCTGGGTTTAAAAAGAGGGAGGGACTGCTGGAAGGATGACTTCGCCAAAGAGCAACAATTGCCAGAGGTGGAATATCTGCTTTGGGCCCAATAAAATGGTATTGAGAAAGGGAAGGAAATGAATAAATCCGCTTGCAAATCCATTTGTGTACATTTGAAGTGGACAGAAACTAAAACAAGTGAAGCAGAGACAGAATGTCTGTGATAGAAATAAAACCACTTTACTGTTTAGAATAAAAGGACACTATAAAAAGTGAACATTATGCAACATTACCTTAAAAGACAATATACATTCACTGAATATAAAATTTATAAATAACATGGAGGAAAACTGTAAACAGTGCTAGAAAATTTAGCAACAAATACATTCCTTCTGGACAAGGTTTTTCACACGGGTCTGGTTCCCTCCCCAAGTTTCCATGACTATCAGGAACAACAGAGTGGCTCTATGAAGGAAGGACAGTGGCAGAGAGAAGGAGAAGTCAGTACAGGCAAAGCAGCAGTAACTGTTTACTGGATTTTAAAGAGTTTTCTCAAGACTGGTAGTCCCAAAAGCCACTTATTCTAAAAAAGATAAAGAACTTCTGTAGTTCCCTAAATTTCGTTCTGCCTTTTTAAGCCAAAAAAATACATTGCAAGTGAGATATACTTTCAGAGGCATCTGAAAGACTGGAAACTTGTTTCCCTGGAGGCCTTTACTTCAGTCTTTTCTGTAAAAAAGACAACTGTTTGTCTCCCATCACCCTGAGGTAGCATATTGCTCCAGCCAAGTATGAATGGGATATGGTGATATGTTTGGGTTGTAGAATAGTCCTACTTAAAGGGCCATGTAACTCTTTAAAATATGGGAAAGTTGGACCTAAACCAGCAATTTTGTCCCATACATGGGAGGTAGAAGCCTCCCACAAGAGAACTTATTCAAGGTACTCCATGCATAGATCTCCTCCTGCTCGCTAATCCCTCCATTTTCAAAAAGGAAAATCAAATCCAGTCTTTCCTAAACCTTCACTGTATTTTTCCCTTTTTTTTGTTTTTGTTCTAAAGGGAAAAATACTCTCAAGCAAGTAAGGAAAAATATCTATAATTAAAAAGGCAAACAGCAATAGTCCAGAAATATAATATGCATTTTAAAAAGTACTTTTAATAATGCTGGTGTATCTAAAGCATAGGTGAGGGGGAGAGGAAGCTCTCATCACGTACATGTCCAAAGGTTGTGCTCTCATGAGCTGTGCTGTTGACAATTCCTCTGACCTTAGGTTGTGGAGTGAAGTGAGGAGCCTGTCAGAGGTTTCACAAAGATACTTGTGCTGCTGGAAGCCATCGTATGTTCCATAGCCTAACATTTTGGGGAGAACATCAGACCTGCCTCCTCACATCTCCATGCCTGGTGTTCCCACATATTGCATGGACTGCTATAATGAGGGAGAGAGCTTTGTCCACTGGCAGGCAGAAGTGACTTGGCGAGACAGAAGGAGAGCAGACAGAAGAAAGGAGAACAGAGAAAAAGGAGTAAGTCTTCGAGTCTGATTTAGAGCCTGTTCAATCCATTTAATGGCTCCCTTCCACTTCAAGGGAGCCTTCAGTCAGGTTCTTAATGAAAGCACAGGCTACAGCTTAGCCCATGAAATACATGTCCCTGATAGCATGCACAGAAACAAAATTCAGAAGCCTCCCAAAAGAAATGTATTTTTACTGGATTCTTCCCCCTCCTTTCGGCTCCACATTTTTAAAAGCCTTAAAAACTGTTTCTTTACACAGCAAGGGGAAAGATTTGCTACCAAACACGCATCCCTGCCCGTCTAGCTGTCTGCATCTCAGAAATATTTTACCATCTGCAATATAAAAATGGGAATACGCTTCATTTTCTGGTAATGCATCTGCTGTTGTGTTGTTTACAAAGCACATAGCTACATTATATCCTACGTAGGGACACAAGTCCTCATAGCATTAGAATGCAAATATTTTCACAATAATTTGAGTGCAATACTGTGATGTCTCAGCTAGCTAAATGAATCAGTGACAGGTACAATATGCAGAGCTGCAGTTCAATGAATATTCTAATCAACACTTCACTGCATTGAGGGGCATTTTCATCTAGCCCGCCGAAGCCATGAGAAATGGCTGCAGCTTCAAGAGTCATCAGCTTTGCAAAGTCACCTTGAGCTTGAGGAGGGCCATCTCCAGCAATGCCAACTCCACAGGATGCAAACAGTGGGGGTGGTGAGGCCGGCTTCCACTCTGCCCTCAGTGACCCTCAGAGATTTCGTCAGCCATGCACAGATCAGAGATTGTTCCACTGTGCCCAAAGCCCAACCCTGTACTCTGCCAAAAGGGGTAACATTCTGACCCACCACCTGATCCTGTGATGGGTGCTGTGAAACACCCTACTCTCCCTCTCATCTCCAACTCATGATTTAGGAGTAGTCACAGGGAAGAGGACTTCTGAAAAGTGTTCCAAGCCTGAATCACAGGAAAATCCAACAGACTTTCAATGTGTTTTGTGCTGTGTTGCCACTCAGAGCAGCTGAAAAAAAAAAAACAACAAAAAAAACACAGCAGACCTAGGCAACTCTTACATCAACTCTTTGAAAATGCCCTTTAAAGCTCATGGTAAAAATGAAGCTACGTGCCTTTTGCTGCAACAATTCATCTGGCAACAATGGGGCATTTCAGGGGATGTAGGTCTGGCAGAGCTCTGGTGGCACACAAGGAACATAAAAATACATCAGGGCCCATCTCAGACACCCTTTTTTTTTTTCCACTTGACAAAGAGGCTCCAAAAAAACTCTCGGTAACTGAGGTCACTGACTGTAAAATGTTTTGAATGAATGTAAAAATTTTAAAATGAATGTAAAATGTAAAATATTGCCCCGGGCTGGAATCACTGCAACACTTTTTCCTGCTGGTGGCAGCTCTGCTTTCTAAGTGGAATGAACTGAAGATACATGGAAACTTAAGATAAATAATCATAATAATAAAAAAAATGAAGTTAAGCATAATCTTCTCCCTGCCCAAGCCCTTCCCATCCAAAACTCAGTCACCCCTTTTGTCAGCACCCCCTCCTCACCATCATTAAAACTTAAAATACTTTTATTTGATAAGAAAAATTATATTATAGTTTTCTTAATAAAAAACAAAATAGAACGAAAAAACTTCTCCAGTCAACAGCAAAGCACAAGACAGTATGGCTCCTTCTCCCACATCACTGCAGGACATGGTATGAGCACATGCACAGAGCTATGCTTAACAGTGCCTAGAGGGAAACACAGCACTTGACACAGAAGGAATCCTCTGGGCAGCTGAAACTTCATGATCCCAGCCGGCACTTATTAGGAGACCACTTTTCCTTGCCTAGCCCCCACACACGCTTCCTTTCACTGTATAAACAAATGCAGCTCGTGTAGCTGCAGGGGAGGAACCGTGGTGCAAGGAGGTACAGAGGAAACAATGACTGTAGACACTACTGCGGATACACTGGAGCTTCAGTATCTTAAAAACAACTCACTGACTCGGAATGTCAATATTTCTGTCTTTAAAACACAATCAAACCATTCTTTTGTTTATAACACCAAAAAAAAATCCACTTCCTGTCAAAAATAGCTTATGTCATTATGTGTATATACATCTTAGTTCAGCAAAACACTATTTTGGCAATAGATTTATTTTTTTTTTAAAGTAAGAGCTCTAGCAGGTCTCCCCTTTCCCTCTTCCCTGTGATTGATTTACAGTTGGTATTTTTGCACCTGTTTGGTTTAAGGTATTCACAAGCTGGTTTTGCCATTGAAGCTAAGCTGCAAAATTTCAGGGGCCAAAACTGAACGGCACAGCACTTCATCTGCTCTGCTGTAGGTGGATTTACCTCCCTGAACATAGGGGATGGGGCTTTTGTTTTTTAAACAACAACAAAATTTAAAAATACTCTCTTTTGTTCTGGGGAAAGCCAGAACTTCAAATGTGCTGTTGCATTCACACTGTGACTGAATTAGCTTGGATGATCAGTCAGCAATGCTTTTACCAGATGATGTAGCCAGACACACCAGGTGAATTCTCCCACTGCTGGAGTCAATCCCATTGCCAATCTCTCCCATAAAGGAGCATTTCTTTTGGACGCAGTGGGTTTTTTTTTTCCAGAGTTTAGGCTCGGTTTCTTTTCAGTTTGTTTCATTTGCCAATCTGATTAATGAAACCTGTTTTCCTTCAAATAGATGTGTCTACATATTTTCAGCACTTAGTGCATGAGGAGGGGCGATGGGAAGCAAGCGCATAGAAGAATACAGTGCCTAGTTGGCATAGTTTTTAGATTTTTGTTTTCCTAAAAAAATAGAGATTATATTGCTACAGCTAATGATACGTGTAAAAGAGCAAGAGCTCCACCTTTTTTCTTCTTTTTTTTTCCTCCCATTTTTCCCTCTGGTGTGCAAAAGTAAGCTCCCAAATGTCGTCTGATCAAAATGAGTGGTATCAAAACATGGAAAAGTTGATTACAAATTCAGTAAGGTAGCACAGACTTTTTTCTTTTCTTTCTTTTTTTTTTTTTTCCTTTTCTTTTTTAAATGTTCGAAGTGCTAAAATTTGCATGAAAACAGGCACTAATTTCATTGTCATCATCATGATCTGGTAAGAGTTAGTGTCCAAAGGAAGATCAGCCACAAGTAAGGGAGAGGGGAGATAAGGAAGGAATAGCGTGCTCAGGGATCTGTGGCATTGATTATCGTTTTATCTGGAGGTGCCCATCCTCTATACCAGCTGCAGTAACCTTCCACCCTCTGGATGCAGGCATAGTGCTTTGCTTGGTATCCTGAGTGGCCAAAGTTGGAGAGCATGTCTGTCCAAATACACTCATTCTTGGAAGTGGCAAAGCAGGGCAAATAGTAGCAGGGCCGAATCTGCAATTGTAAAGAGCAATCAGGTAAGACTACATGGAAAAACAACATTTTATATAATGTCTTTTTACCAGAGACAGGGGATTCAAAATTGCACTCCCTCAAACCTTGCTTACTCACCCAAAAATTCAGCCTCAGTTCAAAAAGCACGTAAGCATGTGCTTATTTTCACATACACAGGTAATTTCAGAGTCAAAAGGGCTTTTCTGGTGCAGAAAAGTTGAGCTTGTGTCTATGTTTTTGCAGGCCTGAGGCCATGAGTAAAACCCTTAGTGCCAGTGCCAGGCTGTGAGGTTTTATGCACTCAAAATGTTTACACAGGAAAAAAGCTGGACCTATCTTGCCAAGCCTCTGGTACCTGATTTCAACAACCTGCTAATGATTCTGCTTAGATTCTGAAAGCCTTCCCCAACCCCAATTAACTTCAACAGGGCATTAAAGAGGCATGGACTCCGCATTTTTATTTGACTGTCTCTTCTCTGGTCTCAATGCTAAAGCTGAGCTTTACTTTTTTGCTGTAAAAATTGCTGTCCTGCATTTCCCTTCCTGGCTGTTCACCAGCATCATTGGCATTACCAGCCAGGGGAAACAGAATTCTAGGGTTTGGATGTGTTAACACCATCTAATTAGAGAGGCACATACCTTGCATCCACAGCCCAGATGATAGCGATGATTCAGTCCTTTACGCTGGGACAGAGTCAGTCGGTCCCATTTCTCATACCAGTTGCACAGGCCAGTGTAAACCTTCCCTTCATACACACGGCCTTGAAAACAGAGACATGGTCACAAGTTAGCACTTCTCAGCTCGAGCACTTTTCTTGCTTCCTGAGATTGCTAATGCTCTCAATATGTTTGGCTTCAGTCACTGCTCAGCAACTACTTTCTTTTTATTAACTGGTTCAGAAATCCCTGGCCAGCAAGATTACAGCACTTCTGTAAGTTAGGAGCATTGTGCCAGCTGTAAGCACCAGCAACAACATGCAGGTGGGTAATGCTGTCAGGCTCCTCTCAACAACAGAGCAAAGTGAATTGACACCTTCGCTAGAAAGACGACTTGGCAACTGCCACACCTCTGTCCCCTTGCATCCCCCCATCTCAGCAGCCTGCATTTCTCCAGCTCATTCCAAAAGGGATCTTCCATTTCTGGTGCAGCCAAGCAGCAACCAGTTCCCTGTGACAGACATGGCAACTCAGGTATGAACTGATGGCTGTGGGCTGTCATACATGCTTATTTGTCACCACGTGGCTGAGTATAACAGATACATTAGGAATGAGAGGGAAATCTAGAAAGTGAAATAACACTCAGCATTAAAGAGTACTGAACACCAGAATACTGTTGGTAATCTTAACACTTGGGAAGTTGTGTATAGAGCTGTTTACACAGCTGCCCATGTCCTCAGCAGGTGTATGTATAGAACAGAAGAGGTTTTGATTACGAAGTACACTGTCCTTTACCTGTAATCAAATATTGGTACTTGTTGACCTCCAGCTTCACTCCACAAAGACTTTCAGAGGCTTCTGTGTAGATGTACTGAACGTGTGGCATTATCTGGAAGCCCCTGTACATCTAGAGAAAGAATAAAAACGCTTTAAGTCAATTTAAGATGACAACTTTTCATTTAGGTTCTTTATAGTCTACATTCATAGACTGTGCTGGCAAGCAGTCAACTTTTAGCATTTACAAGGGTGAAGGACTAGTGGCAGTAGCTGGACTCTGAGGGAAGTCTCCCCACCAGATCTGCTGGTAAGGCAGAATACCCACCTGCTAACAAGCCATTGCAATTCAGCACAGGGACCACTTCTCCCCACTCGCATTAGTTCCAGTGGCACTGAGTGAGCAAAGCGCCAACACTACAAGCTCTGCCAACATCCTGAACAATTTTTTCCCTTTATATAGCTCATAATTAGGGAGAAATTAAATTAGTTCAAGTTTGGAATCTCTCTCCTTCATGTGATTTAAACAATTTCTTCCAAACTAAGAGATTTTCCTTTGAAACAATGACCCTATTTTCCAGTGTTGCTCCTGTAAGAGTTTCAAACCTTTGGCGCTTGATCTAAGTCACCAAGCCAGACACCTCCTCCTCAAGCTCTGAGCATAGCAACTCCTGCTGACCTCAGCAAGGATTTCATGTTTCTCTAACTAAACGAATGCAAAAATAGAATTCTACAGCATCTCCTCAATTTAGCCCAGTGCTGATGGGCATCATGAAGAAAATATCATGTATACATAATTCCTGTACACTCCATCTCCTTTTTCATAATCTTTCTTACAGTTCAGTTTAATTGAAATATGAACCCACAGATATACTGGCAGTTGGATTCAGAAATTAGCATGTGGCCTTACCTGACCTGACCTTACTACTGCAATTTAGGGAAACTCATCCCCACTTGTTAGTAGCATAATGATGTCTGTGCATAGCAATTAAACAACTGCTGTGAGTGTACGCTGGACCAAATAAAAATATCCTATTTTTGAGACACTGAGAATTATTTTCCTGAACATTTCGTTTTGGCTATCTTTTCACAGCATTCAGTTTATCTTTTGTCTCCACCAACAGTATGAATAGTCGACGTTTAAAAGTTAAAGGAAAACAATAAGAGTCAGAGAGAATCACAGTTTCATAGCATGTCCCAGCTTATCCTTTCCTCTGTCAGCTTTAGTGATAGAGAGCACATTCACATTTAGCTTAACTGTAAAATATGAAAGTGAGGCAAAAGAAGCAAAAAAATTCCAAACAATCCAGAGCTATAGATCCTTGATGCTCAGTTATCTAAGCAGTGGCATTCTCCTCCAGGTGGTATTCTATTTCTTGAGGTCCCCTATTATCCCAAGGTATTTCACTACTCCCCCACCTCCTTTAAAAACAACAAACCTTTTCCTTTCTGAAAGAATGTCTGTTGATTGAACTTTTTTTTTTTTTACACTAGGCCCAGATACCACTTATTAAAATATAAAAAACTACTACTAATTCTGCTATGCTGAGAGGTCAGACTATCTTCTGGGCATTCACAGACTGTCTCTCAGCTTATTTTTTCTCCTTAGTTATGTTAGCCCAAACAGCATAATCTTATAACACTATCACAACTCAGGAACAGCAGTACTATGTCCTGTAAAACACATGCTAAAGGGCTTGCATTTTCCAGCCTTTCTTCTGTACTCAGCAAATATGCAAGGAAAGCATTTTATTTAAATTAAACATACTGTATCAAAAAAACCTCACAGATCATGTTTGAAATACGTAATTGTTTCTGTAAGCGAGCAAAGTCTTTCAAGGAATATGGAAGAACTGAACCTTGCCTAATCTCTACTTTATCCCTACAATTTTCTTAGTATGGTATGATCTATGCAGATTTTCCAATTATGCTCCAGATAGCTGGAGATCTAGGTTCTGGCACAAGCACTCTGTCTGTCCTTGGATAAGTTATTTAGCCCTCAGTACACTTTGGCTCCTCATCTGTAGAACAGCTCTGCCTTGCTTCCCATGGGTACTGTGAGGAAAGGCACACAGAATAAAGGTCATGTGTTCAGACCCCATTCTAAGTGGGTGTCACACCAAGAAGCTATGATAACAGTATCAAAGCAGATAAGACAAGCTAAGATAACAGCTGGGGCTGCCCAGTCTCTCCAGGCAGTGCTTTATCTACACTGCAGAGAGCTGTATGCTGTGCATGTGCAGTACAAGTGATCTGTCACTCAGCGTCGTGTCGGGCTAATCAAGTAGCTGTGCTATAAAGTCTACACATGCAGAGGAACACTTTGAGCCCACTCTCCCCTTGCAGAAAAGGACAACAAGTAAGACTAACCACTCCTCTGAGAAGCTGTTCAGGACCCCTACAGTTATCACTCCTCATATCTTCTGCACCATCAAGCTCAATGTGACTGACTATGAAGTAACTAGTGATGCTGAACTGGTGTTTTGTTTTCAACTCTTGAATCTAATTGCCTGTTCACATTACCACCAGAGACACCACTATCAGGGTTGCTGAAGGAAGCATGCTCAGCCTCCCAAAAAGCACTTCAGCTCACCCCTCAGTGACCCCTCATCGATGCTAGCAACTGTCATGCTAACTGACCCAGTGCTGGGTGCAGACAGGACCTGCCTCATCCTCTGGTGACTAAAGAAAATTCACCATGACCTCATTTCTCAGGGGAGGAAAAAGAAAATTTGGCAAGGGGGAATCTTCTACAGATGTCCTCTTTAAAAAACAAGAAAAACAAACAACACCTTGAGCATTATTTTTGGATACACAAAATATCCTGGAAGTGCTATTAGGCTAGTCAGAAGACAACCAACCATAAAGCTAGCCTCTCTCCTAACTGCTACCCTTGGAATCCTCCTGTCACCACAAAAGTGTATTTTCAGAAGCATAATGACAGGGAACTAAGTATTAGCAAGCGTCACATGGTGGTGTCTGCTCGTGCTGCTCTATTTCCAGCTGTGTCAGCATTCCCCTTAGCAGCCCCCATACTGCCTCAGAAATGCACATGCAAATCCTGTGGTGGTTCTTGCTGCATGATTGACTTCACCCTGCAATATGATGTCCCTCACTGTATCCTTCCCATGTGAGGTCACACCAGATACCAAGGTTTGGAGTCATCTTGCCTAACCTTCAGCCACCTAGAATTTAGGCACTTCATATGAATTAGGGGTCCACTCTAGTCAAACACCAAGAACAGGCAAATCCAGAACAACTCAGCCCATCCTAAAATAGCTGTCTACAACTGCTGGGCTGTGTAACACTTTCGTGGTTCCTATCTCTCTCCATTGACAATCAAGAGAGCAGGAAAGCCTCAACACCTCATTTTAGTCTGTCTAAAATTAAACTATATTAATCCCACCCCACTTCTTTCCTCCTGGGACTATCAGGTTTCATCCCTTAGAATCATTTTACAGATTAGCAACAAACCAAGAAAAGTGTCCTTGCTTCTGACAGCCTGTGCAGAGTGCTTCTATGGTCGACCAGAACTGTTTGTGTACATGGAGGAGAAATATCTTATCTCCTTGTTTCCTTTGCAGTTTCCTGAAATAGGTTTGGGCCATTCTCAGAATGCAATGCAGCATCACAGAACACACAGGGGGTTAGATCAGTCCTGTGCAGATTTCTAACACGTGATCTTGAAATGCTCTTCAATTACTTGAGAAAGCAGTGGGGAAAGGCAGAGGGTGCTTGAAAAAGCACAAGGCCTTTTCAGACAACAAACCTGGATGCTAGAAAGTCTGGTGCTATTCTGTGCTTGTGGACTGATCTTGTGCTCCAGTCCAGGCCCCAAGCTGGTTTAGTTGTAAAATTGAGCAATGAGTTCAGGAGTGTTAGGGAGAGCAAGAATCAGCCACAGCAAACTACAAGGAATCCATGAAAGAAACAGAAATATTGTTTGTTGCCTTTTAAGGCTCTCAATGCTTTTCACAGGCAATACAGTACCCAGTGATAGACTAAATGGCTTGTTTATTTTTCATCTGCAGGTGCAGACGGGTTTATAGGTGGCCAAAAAACACTAACATGTTAGTTTTATCTTCAGAGTTATTCCCATGCAGCTGTGCAGAGCCATAGGCCTCCTTAGTTTTCTTTTCAGCAGGAGGACAGTCAGCTTTCATAAGGACAAGCAAAGGAGAAATTTGCTGCGTCATTCTGAGCTCCCCCACTGTATGGGGCTGAATCCCTCTTTATACTGAAGTCTCTAAGCTCAGCAGAAAGACAGCAGGGTTTCAAAGAAGACACTTGGTTTGTTTGTTTTTCAAGAACTATGTCCTCCGGACATACCAGTTCTACTGAGCACTTTGACTGCTTCAGGTTCCTTCCTGCCAAAGGTCACAGTTGAATGTGCACTGCAACATCTCACCGGCCCACCATCTATGTAGCAGGCATAAAGGCAGTTTGATCAACACACCATCTCCCCTTTAAAATCATTCTCCTTTTTGTTGGACATGTAGCTTCCTAACTAAACAGTGTGAAACTGCTCCTGCAAAAACACAATTATTCTCTTGTGGTCTTGGCATGAGGACGTTGCAGATTACTGCAGTATCTGCTGTAAACATCCTGGCCCTGTGCTGCAGAACAGCCCAGTAAAAACAGCCAGGACAGGCTCAGGCACCTTATTTAAAGATTGACACGAGGGTGTCTATTGACAGTAGAATGGCTGCTGCTCCATTCAACAGGCTCACCTTGCCTGGGCTTATGCTCCAGAAGCCTTTTCTATTTGTAGGAGGGACACTGCTGCAGGCTCTTAGGTCAGAGGAGGAATGCTTAATGCTGTTCCAGCGATCTCTGACACTGCAGCTCATGGGCTGGCAACAGGGCAGGCTGCATCATTGGTTGGGAGAAAGGCCAGCATCATGGCAGGTAAAGCGCAGCAATTCATTTTGGGGACTCCTGTTATTCTAGATCACCACTGGACCTTGCTGGTGGTCATACGTTAAGAAAGGAAGTAAGGATCCTGGGCAGACCAGGGTGAAATCGGAAAAAGAAAAATTGAAGCATGTGGACATTGAGTAGTTCCGGAAGTAGGAAACGCTGGCTGAGGTAAAGAGTGACAAAGCTGGCCAAGAACAGCACAGAGCACTGCAAGCCTGATGAGGCCAGGGACAGCCATCAAAAATTAAAATTAAAAAAAAATACGGAGTGGCAGCATTGTCTCACTGCTGCCAACATAGCCAGTTGCCTTTTTAACAAATACAAGTTAACCAACAAATATGTATTTCCTTTAAATCTTAAGATGAAGGGAATCAGTCAGCCCAGCACCTCGCGCCCTCTTACTCAAAGCACTGGCATTCCGCTCCCGGGGAAGAGCCGCGCCAGGACCAGAGCGGGCGACGTGTGCGGTTTTGCGACAGCTTATGAAACGGGCTTTGC
Organism: Hemiprocne comata; assembly: GCA_020745705.1. Taxonomy (NCBI): domain Eukaryota; kingdom Metazoa; phylum Chordata; class Aves; order Apodiformes; family Apodidae; genus Hemiprocne; species Hemiprocne comata. The sequence continues at coordinate 58,558,854 of CM036586.1, forward strand.
GTCTCCTCCTCCCAGCTTTCGTGCTTAGCTATAAACTGCCTTATAAAGAGAGTTACTGTTATGAGGCAGGCAAGTGGCTGTTTTTTATTCTGAACCTTTACTTTGTCTAATATGTTTCAGATTTCTGCAGTCTCTGCCAAGCTTTTCCATTCCCTTTCTTTTTTTCTTTTTTTTTTTTTTTAAGACATAAACCAGTCTTATGACTGGAATGGCACAGCCAAGAAAAACAATCTAGGGCTGATTTTTAGCATTACATAACAAGTTTAAGAAAAAAACCCCTAAGTCTAAAGCAGCAGGTTGAGTGCAGTTTGTGCAGCAAAGAATTAAGAGCTCTGAAGACAGGAGCTAGAGAAACCAAGGAACTGGGGCATGCGATCCACCTCTTTTCAGCTCAGAGTCAATACTTTATAGCTCTTCTGAGCTGATGATATTTGAAAGCTACAGTGTTTGGTTTAGCTTTATATAAAGCCTTCACTATACAAGTTTCATTTGTTCTGTGTATGGAAAAAAATGCCATAATTCTAACTGGTGGTCACAAAGAATGCAAGGGAAGCAGGGATGAAAGATCACTCTCCCAAGGCTAGCATACCCCCTACCACCACCCCATTTTAAATTTAATGAAAGTGCTGTATGGAAAAACTTGTATTTCCACAGTCTAAGACTGTGTATGCTGAACACAAACAGGACTCCAGTACCTAGAGAAGATCATTTGGCATCTTTTGCTACCAGAATTTTTTAAAATAAAGGAAGAATTCAGGTATTCAGCACTGTATGCCAGGAATAACCAGCTCCTTTCACCTCTCCTGGCAAACTTCTACCAATTGCTGGTTACATTCCATTCTGGCTGACCAATACGATAAGTTGAGGTGCTGTTAGTTTAAGTACGTGCACTCTATTCGTTATTACATGTTAATTGGAATAATTATCATAGCTACAAGCCTATGTGGAATGTCTGCAAACGTACCTTCATCTGCTTGACTGTGTATCGCATCGTTCCGAATGGTCCATCTTTCATGAGCTTCTTCCCCACAACTTTAGCTCGGATCACTGTCATAAGAGAGGAAAAATACAACACAAATAAAACTTCACACAACATTTCTGCTAGACCCACACTTCAAAAAAGCAACTTAGATAAATTATTCTCTAAAATAAAACAAAACTCCAGGCTACTTTCCTCTCAATTTATTCTAAATCTCATATAAACAAAGGCATGTAAAATGGGATGCCAAAGCAAGTATTTATTTAGAACTCCAGTTGTGTGTGAAGTTTAAGAACAAGCATTATTTATGTCAAAATCTCACTGAAATCTGCAAAGCAGACTACTGGGACCAAGACACGTTAAAAATCTTTGCACCAAGTCACTGGGATGAAGTTTGTATTCAATGTTTAACTCTCAAAAAAAAAATTCTGTGCAAAAAGTTACTACTTTGTAATTGTTCTTTGGGTACCTTCTGTTCAGCTTCTGTTTCCCAATAACCATGACAATACAGTACAGAGCCCCGGAATATCCTGTATCTGGGGACTTCACTACAGCTGCTACCTTTCAGATACCACAAAACTCCCAACAAATGGCTACTGTGCAAAAACAGATTGCTCAGCAAGCAAAATCCACAGTGAAAGCTGCTAGGCCATAGTTATTTATAAATCCCCCAGAAACCCCTTTTTGTGGAAAAGGAGGTATCAGACACTTTTGCATAAAGCCCACAATAGTACACTACTGCAAACAACACACCTCTGCTGAATATATGGCCCAATGGTTCCAGACTACTGAAATTCAACAACTAAAATGGACCAAATGCATCACCTCCTCTGAGCCTATGAAGGTCCTGGTCATAATTCCCTGCACAAGACAGAGGTACTGCTTTCACAGCCATCTTCTGCAGCATTTCATCTGTCTTTTGCTGAAGGTATCAAATTAATGCATCACAGAAAACCATTTATTAAAAGCAGGAAGTCATGGAAGGGAGACAAAGAGGTGGAGGTACTTCTTTGCAAGCAGGAAAACTCTACAAGTTATTTCCATTGCAACACTATCTAAAAGCAGCAAAGTTCAGAGATTCATCTTGCTACACAAGCATCTTGTTGCTTCTTAGCTCATTTAGGTTTCAAACAGCCATAGAAGCCCACTGGAATAAATGGGAAAAAGAGGAGGCTAAGTTTTTGTTCACTGCCTAGACTGAATTAATGAGGCGAAAAGCTTGTCCCAGCTTTCTGAATAATCTGAAGAACAGATCTAAAGGAAGCGACAGGTCTGGTTATACACACCAGGTTCCTGGAACTTGTTCCATGAGGATGGTGTGAAATGAAGACAAACTCACTCTGCTCTGATTTATATCCTGTGCTTCAGCCAGACTTGTCAAATAGATTTTAAGCTAGGTAAAGACATCCCTGCTGGCTTTGATTCAAAGGACCAACAAAACCTTCATTCATGGAGTGTCAAACTTCATTCTTAATTTTTTTTTTTCAAACTTCTATTACCCAATGGCAGTAAAAGCCAGTACAATTTTATTGGTTCTGCTATTTAACAAGTTGTTCAGACTTCAACATACTCCCATCTTCAAAATTTATTAGCTACATTGAAGCATGTCCTTGAGGATGGCAAATATCTTTAAAGAACTATGTTCTTCCATTTGTTGCCACCAGCCACCACAACCACCAGTGAGGCTTCAAAAAAAGACTGTCTAAGGGTCAATGAGATAGAACACAATTCCTTTAAGGCTTGTGGATTCCAGGGCACTTCACTTGTGCTGGAGTCTATAGCAAAGGTTATAAAAAAATCTTATTTTCATCTATCTGATACACTTAAATTGTAAAACTTGGTGTTTGCCCAACACATCTGAAATAAACAATGAAATCTTGTATCTTATTGACAATGATACGAAATATACTAAAAGGCAATATTCCAAAACACTAGAGTTTCCAAACCAGAACATAGCATAACAGAGGACAGGCCCATTCCCAACTGCTGACAAACTATCTAAAAACCCATTATCTTCATGTACTTCACTATCTTGGCAGCCTTTTATCTTCCAGTTGGAGTAGCACAGCCACTCCAGAAAGAAACCAACTTTGATTTATGGACTAATCAACAGCTTCACCATAGGACCAAAGATTCAAAATACTCATCTACACTAGCACATAACAGCATCCCAATTTCAACTAATGCTACCCTTGCATGCAGGTGGAGGGATCTGTGACTGGACTAAAAATCCTTGCATTTTCAGATTATTGTTCCCCAGTAAAGTTAGAGAAGAACAAACCATTAGAGCCAATTCACCTAGTAAAACCATGGAAAACCCTAGTGTGGGCCATCACTTCAAGCCTTTTGCAAATAGGTCAAGCACTCTGTATCATGCAGACATTGCCTTTTTACCCCCTGTATTTTGTGAGACTAAATTCCTACCCCCTGAGGATTAGATGCTTCTGGGTAACTGGAGAGAAATGCTGGAGGGATAGGACTGCTCAAAGGTTGCTCTTGCACATCCAGCTTCATCACCCTAAGCCTCCACACATGAAAGCCACTTGTAAATCTGCCCGGAACAGAGCTCCAAGCTGCAGATCTGCAGCCACATGTTTCCCAGTTCCTGTCTTTGCTCTTGCAAACAGCCGCTCACCAGTCATACTGCTGGACCACTCTGCACACCTGGTCAGAAGATAAAGAACATTGTTCCTAAGTGAGCAGGGGTCATGCATACTAGCCAGAGAAACATGTCAGCCTCTGCAAAGTACCAAGAATCTACAGTGCTTCTGCTGCAAATTCAGTCTGTGCTACGCTAACAAAGTCAATTGCTTACTTCTGGGGACTCCTACTGCTTGAGCAGAATGAGGCAAAAGGTGCAACAACAGCTCCCCTGAACTCTTTCCTTCTCCCTGAAGCCCTGTTATAGTCATGCTATTACTGATGGGAAACTTTATCCCACACAAGTGGTCACCAAAATAGCTGCATATTTTTAAACCACAATTCCTTTGAAGTACTGCCTATGAAAATACTGCAAGATGAATGTTTCTCAGTACTTTGGGGTCTCAGGTCGGGTCACTTTGTGGGACTGGAGCAGTTGGCAAGGTCTTATGAGTGATTTGTAATTATTTATGAGAAGTTAAATTAGATAAGGATATAAATCTTGATAAGATAAGCAGGCAGCCATCCTATGATTCAAAGAGGAGAAAACCTAAGTGCTGCCTCTCAACATTTGAAATTATTTTAAAAATGAGGGAGAGAACAGAAAGAAAACTAGATATTTAGTTGCTATTCTTAAAAAAAAAGTTAAGGAAATAACAACCTGCTGTGTCTGAGGATTCAAGAAACACTAATAATGTATGACAAAGGGTGAATGTATTTATTATCTCTTTTCCCTTGCCTTTTTTTTTTTTTTAAATAAACTAGCTTAGTGCTTAGGAAAACAGAGGTGGGTCAGATTTGCCACAGGACTAGTATAGTGCAAGCAGCTAATGGTTTGTATCCTAGTGGCACCTATAGCATGGTACAAACTGTTGGCATAATACACACAAAAATCGTATTTTTCCAGATGTCACTGGATGATTTCTTATAAAGACAAACAAATAAGAATGGGCATAGGAGAAAAAGGCCCTATATGCACTTTTACTTGCCCAAACATGCACATCTCTTTAACTTTATCCCTGAGCATTTTCTCAAGGATTCATAGGAAGGATAGTCCTAAAGGTAAGATTTGAAGCAGAAGAAATGGCTTTACAGCGGAGATAGCAGCAGCATTCTTTTCATGAGGCAAGGAGCAGACAAATAGGCAATGACCAATATGAGGGAAGTGGACACATGAGATTAAGACAAGCAGTTGCCATGCTGAGGAAGCAACATGGTGTAATTACCAGGTCATTTCATCCAGGCATACACTAGCTACTACATGCATAGTAGCTCTTTATCCCAACAGCAAAGGCATCAACTCCAGCCCATGTCTCTTATCTGGGCCAGCCACCAGATGGTGACACTATCACAAATCACACCTTCCCTTAACGATAGGACAGTGGTACCTGCTCAAGCTAGCACCACCAATCCCAGTTGCATGCCCAACTGCACCATGAGAACCAGACACTTTCATGCAAGTAGGCTGATTGTCATCCATAAAGAGCATCTTAAGTGGAGGGGAACACACTTTAGAGATCAGAATTTGCTCCAAACCCATTTCCTTTGTGACCAATTATCATGAACAGCTCGGGGGAGTAACAAATGGCTTCACATTATTGTTTCAGGGATCTATTTTATAGTTGCACAATATGAGTATTTTTAAGTGAGAGGTTTGGCCAAGATGCACATTCACTGTGTCTAAGTAACTGAAGGATGTGGAGGATTCTGTTGTTTACTACTGCAAACACAGGGGACAAGGTATTTTCCCAGTCCCTTCTTTGGCAACCAAAGAGTAGCAAAACAAAATATATGGGGGCCAGCAACTTCACCAGGAGGCTGAAGAAAGGCTCCTTCTATCCTGAGGCCACTGAATACACCAGGAACTGGACAGCAAAAACAACCTCCCAACAGGATGGTGCTCTTGGAAATGCTGCCTTAATGCTAGACACAGGACATGCCAAGGAGGAGGGCTGCTATTTTATTAATCCAAAGACTATACCAGGGCTCACTTCCAAGAGCAATTTAATGAGAACTTTTTACCAAGTTTACTAGCAGTTCCCTCATTCAGCCTGTCTCATAAAAACTCCTTATTGTGTTGGTATACACTGGAGGGCTCACATCATGCAGGACTAAGGCAGCTCGTACGTTTAAGACTCCTGAGCATACCTAGCACACTACTGAGATATTAGCTTATTCTGGCATTCATTGTGGTGTCTGCTAAACTGGTCAGGGCAGAATGCTTTTACACACAGGTTTTCTAGTATTGGTTCTGCTAGAAAAACAGAATCACTGTGTCTTTCTTGCTCACTCTCTCTCATGAGCTGCACTCCTTTTCCCACTACCCTGGCTGACCTGTTAGCAATTATTACCAACACTCAGCCTCCCTAAAAACAGAGGACCATAACTACAAGTGGATTGTGTCCTCTGGACATCTGTCCCAGCTATATGCAGCCTCTTAGGAATCTCTTAAACTGCCTGATGGCTGTAGGCTTGTATGAGAAGCAAATGGGGGTGTCTGCTTTGGAAGGAGGACAAGAAAGCAACCTCTCACCCATCCCTCCACTTCCACAGCAAAGCAGAACGGAGGGGAAAATACTGATGACAGCAGGGGATTCATGAAGAGTGAAAAAACAGGTATAAGCATCCAGTCTGTTTGATGATGTGTCTGTACTGAAAGTCGCCTCCTCCAACATAACCAAAATAGAATTCTTTTAAAAATTAAGAGTATTGAATTTGAAGGCTTCTTGCAAAGCACAAGAAGGCTGGAAAAATACAATAGAGGAGCTTTATCTTGCACCGTTCCATCATGACTTCTAGCCAAAGACACAGGAGCAAAGCACATTTCTTTTGCTTTGTCTTACAAGAAGCCAAATCCAGTTGTGCTGCTACACAGCATCATCAGAGAATCTCATCAAGAAAGCAAAAAAAAAGGTAGTGAAGTAAGAGGTTCACTGCTGGCTGCCTTCCTCTAACACCCCTCACCAACAAACTAGCTTCCAATACTGACAGTCCAAATCTTGACCTCTTGCCTTTTCAAAGCACTCTGAGGAACACTGATGGAGAAAGAGCACCTTCTTGACACTAATCACCTCTACCAGTTAGACAGTTGCCACAAAAATATAATGTTGGAAAGGACTTGTGCTTACTTCAGCAAGCATGCTGGAACATTCTGACTGACAATAAAAGTCTAAACAAAAACCAGAAGGCAAGACTCCTAGATATTTTTCCATTCCATTTTCTAAGCAGAACTATGACATTTAATTTGGCCTTTGTTTTACAGATCCAAAAAACCTTCTCTATCTGTTGCATTGCAAGGCAATTTGAAGGCCACCAAAAAAGTGGCTTCACCCAGGCCCAATCTCTGTCTAAAACAACTGATTACAATTGCAGTTTCTAAATATTAATCCAGTTTCCTATCCCTGAAAATTCCTGTTTGCACAACAAGCTGAACTTCTTGACTTCCAACACTGCAAAATAAGGAGTGATACAACTTTTTCATAAAAGACTATTATTGCATCAGACCGCCCACCACTTCAAAAGTGTAAAGTGCTCTAGAAGGGCTGCACTTGGGAGAAAGTTAATCCTCCCAACAAGACCACAAATTAAAGGCACAAGGTTGCATAAAACAACCAGAACTTGGTTTGTGCTTGGCATTTCACCTGTAGCTTATTAACTGGATACAATTTTTCTGCTGGCAGCCGTAGCAAGCATTTTTCTTCCTCCCTATATGGTGCATCTCACCCTATGGCAGCCCAAGCTCCCTTTGAAATACATTAGAAATGGAGAGAAAGGAGAGATGTTTGTTAGAAAAGAAACTTCAAATTCTCTTCTAGACATTTCATTCAGGTTCCTATCTGCAATTTGGTTGAAGACTCTTCAGGTGCCCAGCACTGCACCTGCATCCAACTCTTGATATTAGCTCCCTTGCTTTCCTATCATACACATAGTCTCTTTGGAGGAAAGACTGAAAAGAGGAGGAACAAAGGAGGGATCTAATATGCATTTACATCCACTTACAAGTAGAGTATTTTAGATTCATGTGTAGATGGTATGTTTTGTGCCAAGGGAGACCACCTTCAGGAAGTACCTTGTGATAAACATAGAGAAGCTAAAGGATGAAAACAATTAAAAACCCACCATCTGTTGTTACTACCTATTACACCTACGGAACTCAGAGAAGCCAGGTAGGTCCAAGAGACTAACTAGAACAGGCACGGAGGGTAGCTAGGAGTCACAAGAGTTACACACATCACTAAGTTAGTTTCACACCTTGTGTCAACGGAACATTCTAAGTTTGCTACAGATGGAACCAAACAGAGACACTGCAGACTACATAATAAGCATGCCTACAACTTTGAGAAACCTCTGGTAAAATAAAAAACACTGTTAGTCCTGCCAGCTACCTACTTCTCCATCTCCTTTAAGCCAGGCTGTTTTTTTTTTAACTTTCCACCTAAATATTTTTTAACTAGTTCCTGAAAGGTGCAATCAGGCTGGAGGAAAAAGGCAAAAGGCAAGTATCAGAGTAAAGGAAGAAAGTGATGCAAATGGAGGGAGGGGAAGGGAGTGCCACATGAAGACAATGCAGTAGAGAGGTACCTTCCACCTCTCCAAGAGATTATTTCACAGAGTGCATTGTGCCTCATTTTGTGCCCCTGACAACTGACAAAGAAGGAACTCCTTTTAGCCAAGGTTCCAGTGTTGGAAAGATGGTTGTCAAAACCAACACACAAAAGCATTTCCAAAGCCAGCATACAACAGCGGATAAAAATAACAAGCATATGACTCAATGCTGGTCAGGCAATACTCAGCTCAAAACACCTTTCCCATTTGTGTTTGGTCTACATAAGACAGTAAGAATTAACTCAGTCCTCACTTCCAGCTCAAGTACTTCTAGACACAGTACATACAGGATGAGGGGAAGCCAGGCTGAGATAGTCAAGGCTCTGGTTTCCCATAGCTCCTTGCAGTTGTCTGAAGGAGCCACAGGTCTAGGTGTTTTGCTCAGAGAATATGGCAGAGCTGAAGTGAGACCAATTAGGGGCAAATGGAAACCATATGCGATTTTAATGAAACAAGGAGCTGGTGCACATGGCTTACTGCTGCAGGAGCATTTACTGCCTGAAAGGAATGTGCATCTGGCATTGATCGTTTCCCAACCCATCAAGCGAGCAGTAACATGGAAAGCAAATTGGAGCATATGGTGAAAGATGAATTGCCTAAAGAAGTACAGTTAGGGGAGCAGCCTCTGGAAGGAGAAAACATGTCCTTTGCCTGTGATGGAGTGGTACAGTTGCAAGTGGGGTTGATCTTCCATTTCCACAGATCATAATAACAAACTACAAGAATGAGCACTAGAGTGATGAAAACAGATCAACTAGTATTTTAAAGAACCAACTACAATCACAGAAATCTCGTTCTGATTCTCATGGGCAGACTTTTACTCCCTTGAGGTCATGGGCACTGCTAAAGAATAAAGTACTGTTGATCCTAAGCAAGGTTAATATGCAGTCCTCTAATGTGATGTCTGTTGCTGCAAGTATTCAAATGACATTGCTCTTATGAGTACATCAAAATGGGTATACAGTGAGAAGATTTGAGGCTAAGGAGGCAGTGTAGACACATCCTTTTATCAATTTTTTCTTTTTGACTGCCAATTTCCTGGGAATTTTCAGTTCTGCTGAGAAAGAAAAGCCCTTAGCCTGCAAAGCTGTAGATAAGATCCCATACTGGGATATGGTCATTGCTTCTGCAAGCTCTTGTGTTGCAGCTAGATATCTAGTTCTCAGGAAAAAACCCACTATCTTCACCAAGCAGCCAAGAGACTGCTTAGATACATTGCAAGAGGATGGGGGGAATGATGCTCTGATCCAGCACTCAACCATATATACAGTGAATATCCAGGGCTGAACCTGGTAGATGCTACTTCATACTTCACATCACAGGGAGACATCTGCAAAGCCAGAATTGGCATGTCTTGGCTCCTTAGTGCCAGACTTCCTTTGTGGGGTGTCTGGATTTAACAACTGTAATAAATTCATCGCTGTATTTTTCAGGGAGGCAACAGAAAATTCTTGAGCCAAATCTGTCTATTTATTAGTCTTCCTTAACCCACCATGCAATCCATGAATGCACTGGGAGCTCACATCTAAATGGTCCAACAGGAGGAGGAAGGAGTCCCGCTAAAGAGAACATCTGTAAGCAGTTTTCTTCTGTGCATTAGAAATAGGGCAGCTCTGACAGCCCATGTAAACCTTTCAATGCAGGGAGTATCAAAAGCCACAGGCATGGACACTCCCTGCTTCAGCAACTTACTTCAGAGGGCTCTCCTTGCTTCAGCACCTCGCCCAGCTGGGACGGGAGCCAGCATTCTGCGAGGGGGATGCACTCCCCTGATCACATGGTTTACATTCAATTTTGCACGTAGGAACTAGAGAGGAAGAACTGTTTGGGAACATGTATAGATTTCAAGGGTACTGGGTGGGCCTGCGAATTCCTTCCTGCATTAGAAAACTTGCATTAAACTGATAGGTTAAACAGCTGTCCAGGCCAAAGAGGTATACATATTTAACCAGGTCAAGCCTATATGTGCTGCTCTGCTGCTCCTATTTGCACAGGACCTACTATTAGGCCTTCCTGACCCTGGAGTTAAACCTGAATTCAAACAACTTCTCCTGTGAGAAGCCAGTACCTTTGCCCATCACTCTTAAGCCATTATAAACTGTTCAAAAGCTGACAGCCTCTGCATGCTGTTCACATACACTGGATGCATCCAAGACACAGCTCTGGTTTATCATAATGCTTAAGGAATTTCCTAATTGCCAATTTTCTTAATGTCTATTATGTAACCACAGTCATTAATACTAATGTAGCTGAGCTTAGATACATGAAGAATTTTCCCCTGGAGTCTGAGCACCATGTCAAGACTTAGGTGTATCACTGAGATCCCAACTCAGTGTTCATTAAAGGAACTGGAAAACCTACCGAAGTCCTGAGTCAGCCTCACATACCACAGTTCCCAGACAGACTACAGGTCAAGGTCAGGACAATATCAGGGCAAAACTCACACCGACCAATTTGCCCACCCATCCAAAACTTTCCAGGAGCCCATGTAGTGCCCTGTCATAACTGTGTTCTGAAACATCATCCTTCATTTTGGACCTTCAAAGAGGTGTAAGAAGCCAGAAGAACTCAGTATTGATTTTTTGCAGGAGTAAAGCATTAAAAAAAAAAAGAGTGATAGAGTGATAGAAGACATCTCATGAAAGAGGTAATGAGAAGACCTGAAAGTCTAAGAACATCTGTAAGCAACAACTCTTGACATGAGTAACACAAATACTGCACACTACACATCCTCAGGCTCTGAAGACACAGGATTTTCCCTGTGCACTGACACAGAGCACTGACAGCAGAAAGGGTAGGCAGACACTGTCCAGTTACCTTTGTTCTCCAGTTTTCTCAGAAACTCCCTGACTGTTCTACTGACTGGCCAAAGCAATTCTACAGAAACTGAAGTGGAGAGAGAAAGAGTATAACCATCTCCTTCTTTTATTACCCAAACTTCCTTCATACAAACTTTAAATTTCACGTTCATGAACAACCATAATCAGAATAGACTTCCAAAAGTTGCGTGTCATTATTTGGATGCTCATATGCATCCTGGTGCTCCCAATGAAATATTAATGAGCTATGGCTCTTAGCCAGACTTACTATAAGCACAGAGAACATCACTAAACGGTTGACAGTGCCTGTCTACCACCAATTGTTGACTTTTTTTTGCACAACAGATATTTATACAAATCCAAGATTAACCCATACTAATTTATTTCTTGTCAGTACTGCTAATTAGTGGGTTTTATATGGATATTCTCAAGTCTGAGATCTACTTACTGAGATTTACTCAAAGTGAACCTATCAGTCAGCTCATCTGACAGCTACTGGAGTTAGAGAGCTGCATATAGTATTCTTACCAAAAACTTTCATAAAGCTTCCATTTGGGGAGGGAGGTAAACCTGCATTCTGGTAACACTTTTTAGTTGTCCTTGTAAGTTTTCAGGAAAAAAACCAGAAGGTCACAAGATATGGTTGCATAGTCATTTCACAGCCACCCTGGCACAGCGATTGCTAATTCTGAATGCTCTAAGGCCCATTAACTGTTCTGGGAGGTGGAAGTTCTCTGGACACTAAACTGCTAAATGTTTACAGATAAGAGTAATAATTTCTAGGGTATACACCGAGCCTGACTGCTTTCCTGCCTGTCCAGGTCTCCTGAGACATTGCTGAAAAGGGACTATTTTGGCAAAGTAATGAAGCACCCTCCTAAGAGCCAGCTCTTCAGGGCTCCAGTTAAGCTCCCACCTGGAACACAGGTGTAACATGTTTAAACATTGACAGAGAGGGATCTAACACAAACACAAGGGGAAATACCTCGTCTCAGTCCAGTGGCAGCAGCACAACCACAAATTTGTTTGTTCATTAATGCACCAAACCCAAGGAGAACTGCCCATTGCCAAGGACTGGAGCGAGCAAACAATATGTAGACTTGTGTTTTAATGCAAATTCTCAGCATTCAGAAAAAGCTAACTATAAACCCCAAAGAACTAATGAACTGGAACTTCTCCCAGCTTGAGAGGTACTGTGTAACATGATCAAAATTGGTACTTCCAGAAGAATAGACTGTTACTTTTAAACCATCCGGGATAGGACTGGTAGAAATGTTTCTGGAAATGCTTTTTCCTGTCAGGAAACATGGTTTTACTGAAGTCACAAATTTCTAAGGAAAGCATCAACTTCAGCGAAATAGTTTTTTATTTTTCTTCTTCTGAAAATCTGAGACCTGTTTCCACCCTGAATCAACACTTCTCTTCAAATGCACTTGAACTCTAAAGGCTTATGTGAAATGACACCTTTGTTCAAAATAGACATTTTGAATTAGCCCTTCAAAACATTAAGACTCAGATGCATCAGAATAACTTTTTCCAGAAAATTCCATGCTGAAGGTTTTGATATCTTAATTTTCCCTTCACATTTCAGACTGAATAAATTTCCCCCATTTCAAAGTTCTCTATGGAACAGAAATTCTGACCCTCTCCAGCAAGTTTCTAGACTCCTTTTTCACTGTGTAAATTAGAGGTGACAACAACAAGTTCTAATAACAGAAGCAAGAGTAAATTCCATTTCCCCCCTCATTTTTCAGAAGCACCAAGTAAATTTCATACCAATGAGAGTTTCAGGTGCTGAGAACTGGCATAATTTCAAGAAGTAAGCCATTATCCCTTACGAACTCAAATAGTATCTTAACTAAAATAAGCATTCGACATCAGAGATCAGTCCTTTAATTCACTGTGCCAATAGAGGTCTGTCAACACTGGAGACTTAAAATGAACGTAGACATACTAGAGCTATCTTTAAAAAGTGACTTAGGATACCACAGACACACTAATTTAACCCGTTCCTCAAGTAAAACATCGGCCTGCTGAGTGCTTGTAGGCAAGTCAACTCTGTGACAAATGCCTTCCTACCCTCTCTTTCCTTTCTAGCTGTTTCCAACATTTTGAAGCAGTATTGTTTGATTGCAGGCTGCTTCCTGAAGCTGCTTCCTTCAATTGCCTGTTACAATCAGTGGGAATCTTTCCACTGATTTTAAATGGAGTGGGATCAGGCCCTAAATAAGTAGTGGTGGAATCTCTAGACTTACAAACTGAACAGCTGTCTCTGCCTTTCTGAAAGAAATGAGGAAAAGTTATTCCTGCAGCTGTTTTCTCCTAAGTGTCTTCACTCCAAACTGTTAACAGGACTGGAGGGAGGGGGAGAAGGTGGAATTTTAATAACCCATTAAAAGGGAGTATGGGCCATTGCGCAGCAGCTCTTTCAGTTCTACTCAAGCAGGGTCACTGCTGCCAGGATCAGACAGCCCTTAGGGCACGGGAAAAGTCGTCTTCTTGTTTTCACATCTCATTCACAGAATGGATAACGAGGGGGAGGGAGGAATCAGCTTTTGGGTTAATTAGCACCATGAACAAACAGCTGCATTGTCATTAAAAGTTCAAGAAGTCATTAGGGTCATCATTGAACTGCAAGATGTACACACACGCACACGAGGCACACGTCTAAGCCTGGAATTTTAGCAGTCTTGGTCAGCTCTGATTTTCCACTACCCCAACACTGAGTCAAGAACACTGAGCTGTTGTAGCTCCGAGAAGAAGGCAGAAGTACAAAGACACCCCCTCTGAACAGCAGTTGTTCATCCTCCTGGAACTGCTTTATTTCACACTTAATATATCAACTAAGAATAGTTACACAGCTTTCTTTGCCCTGAGAAAATCAGAAGTGTGCCTTACCAGCGCATAGTTTCATCTCTGTTTCTAATATTCTCTGGGATAAGCAGAATCCCAGATAATAAAACCAGGCTATTGGTCCACACTCTTCCTTCCACAAGCAAGGAAGCTGAGGAAGTGCAAGTGCCTATTAGCAAATCCAGAAATGAGAATGTATGAATAATAATAAAAAGGCAAAACCTCTAAAACAACAAGGACTGCTATTAATAAGGTTTGGAGCAGTGCTAGCCTCAGAGAGTCGCAAGTTGGCTTAAAAACAAAATCAACACATTATCCAACTATGCAAAAAAGCCACAGATTATATTCTCATTGCCACAGTTTGCAGTTACATTTTCTAGTACAGGATTTTAGCAAAAATGCACCAACTAAGGATTCCCCTGCCACCTTCTAAACAGGGCAGGGAAGAAATACAACCTTGAATAGCTGAAGCATCACTGCTTCTACAGAAAGCAGACAGACATTGCCTGCTCCTGTCAGCTGTAGCTTTGCTGCCAATACATTCTAAAAACAAAATGAGGCTGAAACAATTATCATGACAGTGAAATCTCACCAAAATAGCTTTTCTTCTTTGAATGAAAGGAACATAGATCCTACTTGCTCTTGCTATTAAATTGCCATGCAAACATGTAGCTAGCTCATGAGTGTATAGTTCATTCAGTGCTTGGTCTTTGCCAAGTGAAATTACTCCAGGAATAAAGGAACAAGGTGGGGTTTTTGTTGTTGTTGTTGTTTTTTGTTTGAACCATTATGGCTCTGTTGATTCCAGTGTGCGCTCATTGTTGACACTACTGAATTTCAGTATGTTTAGGGCAATACAGCTGTGGCAGCAACTCTAGTAGAGATGTTCCCATGAGGAAAAACTAGAATAAAGACAGATAGTCTGAAATTCAGAGAGGAAACAATATGCATTAGCATTTCTGTTCTAATTGCCTAAGTTAAGATGGCTGCTGTGAGCTCTGATGGATTTAATCAGACAAGGAAGTTCAAGTGGCCTAAGCAGCTCCTCTTAGAAAACTATTGAATTCTTTCCCTCCCATTCAGAACTCTGCGTACTTTCTGGAATAAAAACTGCCTTTTCCATATTATTCTATGGTGTGACCTGGTGGTGCTGCCTCAATGCACCACCACAATAATCTTTCAGAAACAACTTTGGTTGATCTTTCCTTGTTAGTCCACATATATAAGAAATAATACATGCTGGAAGGAACCCTGCCACATGCTGACCTCATGATGGCTTGATGAACAAATATAGAGCCTGCACAAAAATGAGGACCCCCAGGTTTGCCAAGGCAACTATCACCCTTGCACCCAGTTCTGTTTGTTCTCCTGTCCTTCTGTCAAAAGGCAACCTAGTCAGGATGTGTGTAGGCAACATTGTTAAATTCAGAAGAGGGGAGCTTTGAACAGCACGCAAGGGACAAAGTTTACGTCAATGGCCCAAGCTGCCATTCGGCATAAAAGACAAACAGGAAAACAGTTTCTGACACAGAAGGGAAAGAAAGGCCCAGTGCTTTCCTTTACCCTACCTCTTCCAACAGCCATTAGTACTGGAGGAAATCAGTATGAGAGAAGTGCACCCAGAAACATGAGGTCTTGCACTGACAGGAAGGAACCTATTGGCTTGAAAACTTTCCGGTACTAGTGAAAGCTTTGTTTCCCATCCAGCTGCATACACAGGTGCTGTCTGCTTCTTTAAATCTACACTATTTCTTCAACTGATTCAAACATGGCATAGGAATAAAGGCCAGAGAGGACCTGCTTCCCACTCTGCTTGCTGTTTTTTTCATAAGAGCCACTCTGTTGGAAAGGACAAGTTTTCTTGGGACAAGCTGGTAGTGCTACTCCAGCAGGCTTCTGCTAGATCACACAACAAAGAGGGATGTAGGGCTCTGTAACACAAGGATTTACGAGTCCTAGCTTTATAGTCCCATAATTACTTGGCATCACAAGAGTCCTCAGAACAAAATATTAGTAAATTCATTATTCTCATCCTGTTAGCCTCCCAGTCAAACAGAAAAAGAGCAAACCAGAATACACTGAGAAGCTCAAGGGAGAGCTGCAACTCAGAATGCATGTGGGAGGTAGATTAGATATTCATACTGATAACAAAAATATACTCTCCAGAGTTAAAATAATAAATGCCTTTAAAGAGTTTTGGAAGGAACTTAAAACTGCAGGGTTTGAATCTGTCTCCAACTACAAGGGATTAGGATGACAGCCACAGAAGGGGCTATAGGAATGTCAGACTATCCCATCAGGCTTTGGGGAGGTATATTTCATCAGCATCAGAACTCCAGCCTGGCTGGATGATGCACATGACTCGCTATCACAGGTTCTGCTGCAGGATGCTTGCCCCAAAGTAAAGGTTTTAAAGGCAACAAGCTGGTAAGGGTCATTGGCTATTTCCCACCAGGTATAGTTGAGTTTCTCTCTGAATGGATAATATTCCCTTAAAACCTTCCTGTGATAATTTGGGGTCTCTTAAAGTGCCACCTAGGAGTTCTGTCTGCTACTGTGAAATCATCTATTTCTGTGCTTCTCTGTAAAGCTGCAAACTGTTACACAGTGGGGAAAAAGCAAGACAGCTGCTTAATTCTATTGAAAATATACTGCCCGTAGAGAAGATGGAAACAGACTTACTGAAATCTCCTTTTCATCTTGATCCTCTCAGGAAATAACCAACTAAATCCTTAATCCCCCACTCCCTTAGGAAGGGGGGAAAAAGGTAAAGTAAAAGTAAAGTAAAGTAAAAGTAAAGTAAAAGTAAAGTAAAAGTAAAGTAAAAGTAAAGTAAAAGTAAAGTAAAAGTAAAGTAAAAGTAAAGTAAAAGTAAAGTAAAAGTAAAGTAAAAGTAAAGTAAAAGTAAAGTAAAAGTAAAGTAAAAGTAAAGTAAAAGTAAAGTAAAAGTAAAGTAAAAGTAAAGTAAAAGTAAAGTAAAAGTAAAGTAAAAGTAAAGTAAAAGTAAAGTAAAAGTAAAGTAAAAGTAAAGTAAAAGTAAAAAGAGAGAGAAGAAAGAGGGACAGCTGCTGCTCTTCATGTTTAGAGATGTAAAACAAAAGGGTTAAGAAATCATCCTTACCCTCAGCACAATCCTTTGCAATACTGAGGCTCTTGCATAGAAACTGGTGCTCGTCTTCCCACGCTTCTCTGGGTTTGTGATTTTTGCCCTGCAGGATGCTAAGGGAGGGCCCAGTATTTTGTGGCTATTGAAGTACTGTACATGATGGCTACTTAAGTGCCCCAGGTGTCACCTTGCTGTTTTATTTCCTCTTGGACTGATCCTTTTCACCAGTTCATTTAATGTATTCACTATTGCAAGTGCTATACTCTTCCATGTAGTATTGTCCCTCTACTAGTGTCTCCTGTTCCTTCTTAAATCTCTTTTCCTCACCCTCCCTTCTCCCAAATACCAGAAATTTTTCAGCCTTTAGCTCCACACCATATGTGGTATATTATTTATTGGCAGAAATTGTTTACTTAGAAACAGGCCTATGTATCCTAGTCCAGAGGTGAGTATGATAAACAGGGAGACTGTTTCACTGTTAAAGGATTCCCCTCCATTTTCTCAGGGAAATTTCAAACAGGGGACCCAGCAACCTCACACTTCACAAGTTAAAGCAAAGGACCCACTGATTGCGCACTTCGAGAGCGTGGGTCTGAAGGTTGTTTCATACTGTCACCTCAGTCCCCTTTAATCTGCAATGTGCATTTCTCTAGACCTATGAAAGGCAGGCAGGATATTTATAGCAGTGTCAGAAGAGGCAGGAAGTAGGAAACTGGGGTGGGTGTTTGGAAACTGTATAAAGGGCTTGGAACAGTGGGGCCAGCCTGAAATTCCTTCTCCCAAAAGAACATGGAGCTAAAGGAGAAGTGTCTGGGGAATAGCTGGTTTTCTACAGATATCCTCTGGCTCTCTCTTCCTCTACCTGTTGCCTTTCCAACACCAGCCATTTCCCATCTTTCAAAGTCAAGTGGAAGTTTTCCATTCTGTGGTTTTCCTGCCTTGGTACAAGCGAGCACATTTTTTCCTTTGTATTTTAACTGTTTGGAGACCAACACCAAAACCTGCTCACTAACTAGGGGGGGGGGTTTCCTATTTACACCTAAACCAAGAAATTTGAGAGGGCTGATTAAACATCAGAGGAACAAGATCTTTGCCTGTTCATGTATTCACTGAGCATGAGAGATTGAATTTGTTGTCTGAACTAATGCTTCAGTACGCTTCTATAGAAAAATTAACAGACTAACATAATGCCAGCAGACCTCCCTGCAGGCTGCACTGCTGTAACACCCAAAACAGAGAGAAACATGGAGAAAAGGAAACAGATGTTGGAAGTCCCCATACTGTCAATACAATACAGCATGAGGGAGTTAAAATTCATGTCCTTCAGCCTAGGCCAGCAGGAACTTGGGTCATTTTGAAACGGCCCTGTGGAATACCAGTACTCCTGTTTCCTATGTGCCTTTGTGGGATTTTTTTTTATTTTTTTTTTTCATGAACGTCCAGGGAGCAAGAAGTAATAATGTGTTACCTTCATGCTGTTGCACCTGGTGTAGCCATTACTATCTGTGCAAGCACTGTGAAAATTTGATGCAATTTGTATCTGCTTTGCTGAAGTACCAGTGATGGTGCAGGCAAGTAGAAACCTGGGCCATTTCATGTCAAAGTCAAGGAATTAAGAAAGGAAAAATCTTTGCTGCCTCTTTTTCATCCCTGGGCCCTTTCACATCCCTTTCTTTACCTCCCCAATAAACTAGTTCTAAGCTCTTAAGACCAAGAAGGATTACGATGATCTGACACTTTAACAACAGATGGGTAACTAAGGACGACTATGGGTTTTTTATTAGTGTGTAATTTTGTCTAGAATCAATAACGAATAGGTGTCGAACAATGATGGCTCTGCTGTTTGCACACTTTTTATCTCCTGGCTGCAGGGGATCAGGTTACTACTTCAGGTATACCAGAAGTACCTTTTGACAGTATGTTACATGTGGCTTAATTTCATTTGCTTCTCCTGCTGTGCCATCTGCATCATGTTCCAACTAAGTTGTATTTTCCTTATAACTCACCTAGGGAAAATAAAAGAAGCCCAGCCCTGCACACACACCCATGCAACTTGCACTTTTTGAAGGGCTATTTGAAGGAACATTGCATTCTTCTGACTGGAGGAAAGCAACAGCTTGGCTACAGTCCGGTTAAAGTGCATGCTCTGTCCACGGCCAGTCTGTGCAGCCAGGCTTTTTCAAAGCCTAAGCCTTGATTGCCAGTCAGAAACAGACATGCTACAGCCTGTTAGAGATCAATCAGTAGAACATTGGATTGTTTTATGTGGGTCCTCATACCTATGTGGCCCCTGAGGCCACTGAACCCATTCAATCTCCTGGACATATTAGCTTCACCTTGGGCATGTGCCACAGTTTCAGATGGGGTGGCTCTCCATGTGTCACAGCTACTGATTCTTCTTAGCTTGACCAGCCTGTATCTAGTTCTTCATCAAGGCTTCCATACAATCATCTCTCCATTCTCCAGTAAGCCCTCTCTCCTGCTCATACTCTGAGACTAGTCTTTGAGGGGCCTTTGCCACTCCTACAGCTCCTAAATACCTGCTCCCATTACAAGTTTCCCATTGAGCCTATTTCTGTGAGCATCCTCTTCCCTCACTTATAACAAAGATGGAATTTTTCAGAGCTCAGCCCACTGACACAGACCACTAGTTCCCTGCCAGTACAAGCCAAGACCTTATCCCCGAGTTGACAATGGCCTCCCAGACATTCTCCCCCAGCATTGCTCTTTGCTGGTTCCTGGCTCATTTCAGTCCCAGGAGGGACACTCCAAACCACCTCCTTTCTTCCTAAAATAAAAATGAGATTCTACATCTCAGGCATAATGCTGATATTTTATGAGGTTTGATGTTATTTTCCGCATATGCATCTCTCTGCTATTTAACTTGTGTTTAATTGTCTGTATACTGTTTCTAAGGGCTGAAATTGCCCTTTGGAAAGGTCTTACATAAACACCACCAGGAATCTGGACTATTCATAGTCAACATTTATTTTACCAGCACGCAACTCAAGAAACTTCTCTCTTGTTTCCAGAAGACTCCCAGAATATTTTCTAGCTGGCAGAAACATTGAATAAATAAAATAATCAGGGTTGTGTAAAACTACTTGCATTTTTATGTTATTAGACATTGTCAGTAAATGCACTTAATCTTCACTCTGGCACTAAAGGGAACTACCTAACATTTTAGTAGAAGGTTAACTTTTTTTAACAATAATTTTAAGCTCTCACTTGTTTGTAACATGCCTTTTAGAAACCTGAAACTATCAAGTCAAATCCAACTCTGACAAAAGATGGTGAAATACTTCTGAGATCAGTGGTAATGCACCTGCTTTACACAACTCATGAGGCTGGTCCAGTATTTCCTTTCCGTACTGGTAAGTGGGCCAGATTTTAGATCTAGTGTCAGAGGTTACAAATCCATTTAACCACTTTGGTGTCATTTACCTCAGGGCCAGCACCAGTCTAATACTTTCAAATAGCAGAAATTTGAAATTCATTAGTTAACATTATTTTCTCAAGTTATTCCAAAGCAAATCCAGTTTAATCCTGGTTTTAAAGAAGGACCTAGCCCACTGTGGGCAAATAACTGGTAGCAGAGTCACCAGTGAAAAGAGCACTATTAATTTTGGCACGCTCTTTCAGGTATCTACTTAAAGTGCTCTGGGTTTTAATAAAGCCCCAGCAGTGTGTTTCCCTCCTCTGTGCCCTGAATACTCCAACACAGAGAATTACCACAGAAGTGAATGGTCTGCTCTGCTATTTGCAACAAGAGTTCAGTGCCACGAAGCTGAAGATAAGTTAAGACAATCTTGTAACAGTTCCAAGTGTAGTCAGCTGCACTGATCAACCTTGTCTCAGAGAAGGCTGTAGTTAGGTGTAGTTAGCTTAAAGAGTGGTAAGTCCATTAAAGTTACACCAGTAAAAATTCAAGTGTCACATGTGGAGGTTCTTCAGAGGTTTAGATAAGCTACAATAGGCCTTTAAGTTTAACGAGCTCTGCATTTGCTTAACAAATTGGTGCTTGAAGGCTCAATTTTCCTCTCATCTTTTACACTACTGTAATTTCACCAGTACCATTTCAGTTGTTCCCAATTTGTAACATGTGAAAAACAGAATCATAGCCTGAAACTAGAGCAATAAACAGCACATCAGAGCAAAAACCTCTTCATTTTGAACCAGAAAAAAAACCCATCATTAAAAGGAAAAGCAACCACATGCACTCCAGACTTTACTAGAACTGAAATTAGTCCCTCAGTTTAGTCTGGTTCAGAGCTAGCAAGCACAGCATGCCTGGCCTTGCCTGCTAACTCAAACCAAGCCATCCTCTCAGGTTTACTAGCTCTTAGGAACTTCCAGAGAGCACCCGGTAGAAGTTTCATTTATTGACAAGACTTCCTGCCCAGACCAAACAGGCTCCTTTCTTCAGTGACTCATGATTGAATATCAGAAAAAACTTCTTTACTGTGAGAGTGACAGAGCACTGGAACAGGCTGCCCAGGGAGGTTGTGGAGTCTCCTTCACTGGAGACATTCAAAACCCGCCTGGATGCGTTCCTATGTGATGTGCTCTAGGTGACCCTGCTCTGGCAGGGGGGGTTGGACTAGATGATCTTTCGAGGTCCCTTCCAACCCCTAGGATTCTATGATTCTATGATTGGTTGGGGTACATTAAAGCACCACATGGTATGGGAGCTCTGAGGAAAAAGAAAACCTCAGACAACATTGTTACATTAAAAACCTAAGTTTTCAGCTTAATAGCTTTAACGTCCAATTATAGCCAAGATGACGCACTGAGTGCTCCTACTAAGGATTCTTGGTCCCACCCACCACAATTGTCAGTGGGATTATGCATGAATACAGAGATCCATTTCACCAGAGGCCAATCCAGTTGCCATATCTGAGAGACTCTGAAGGGTCTGGACTAACAGTATTTAGTGTCTTGGAAAATGTGAAGTCCACTGATGAAGCCTAAAATGAATGTGTCACCTTGTGCCACTTCTATGGTCCATCAACCAAATCAGCTTATCCTGAAAAAAAGACATGAACAAAGCAGGCCCTTCCCCACCCCAGATGAAAGTTTTTGCTAAGCTAAAAAAGGCCCAGAAACATTAGAGGAGCAGTTGGCAGGTGGAGAGCTCTCAAAAAGAGGTGGGAAATCAGTGCAATTAAGAATGAAAATAATGTCTACATAAAGCAAGAAGCTCTAAGGCTCAAGGTTAGAACATCTGGCTCTCCACTGCCTCAGAGGTCTTGATGGAGTTACTTCCTGCAGGAAATCTGGAGTAAACAAATGCACTAAGAAACCAAAGGAGCCTTATATAGAATTCTGCACTACATCTTCCAAACAGTAATTTCCACCACATTTTTGATACAGAGATATGAAGAAGGTACAGACTCCCAAAAGGTGACCTCTCTACTCTGCTATGGACTTTAATTGCAAATAACCAACAAAACCAACAAATCATAGAATCATAGAATCTTAGGGGTTGGAAGGGACCTCGAAAGATCATCTAGTCCAACCCCCCCTGCCAGAGCAGGATCACCTAGAGCACATCACATAGGAACACGTCCAGGTGGGTTTTGAATGTCTCCAGAGAAGGAGACTCCACAACCTCTCTGGGCAGCCTGTAATAACAAACTTCTACTTCTATTAAATAGGACACTTGGGTTGAGAATGGTCATCTTCCTGTCAAAAGACAGGACCAGACACTAGGAAAACCCTTTTCCATCAGATTTTTACCATGGATATCAGAATTCCATAAAAGTTAAACAGATCTCCTCAATTTCTTCCCATGTAAAATGGAATTCACAGTACTTTTTTATTATTAAGCTTTACAGGGCACTTCTCAGATGTCCTGCTTCTAAAATTCCTCAAAGGAAAGCCCAGTCTAAAAATGAAACCACATCATTACTTCCTCAACAAAAGTCTGACTCCAAAGTTGATATAACATTTTTGCAACCATTATCAAAACATGCAACCCATAAATCTGTTTGAAATTCTTCTAAGCTCAAAAGACTGGTGAAATAACTAATTTGAGCTGCTTTATTTTAATTTTTTAATTAATTTGGCAGACCTTATGCATCTGCCTTGAAGGAGAAGACATCACATGTGATTGTCACTACAGAGTCTATGCCACAGCAAAACGTGTATGTTCAAAATCTCACATATGATCAAGTTGTTCTGTATATCTCTTAGTTTATTAGTAAGAAGGTGGAACCATCATTTCAGGAAACCAGTGAAGAAAAAGGACAGATTTTTCAATTAGGTGTTTAGACTTTGGGCTAAACAAATTCATGAGCTTTCTCCTTTTCTGCTTTCTCTGCTATTCCAATATCACGTTCTCAGTTCAAAGGAGGCTAGGCACTGCAGGTGTTGTAGAATCACTGCTACAGGAATGGCAGCATGGAGGAATTAATGGCTTCCTTAACACCATGGGATGCCAAGAGCTTACCTTCATCTCCCCAAAGCTTGACAACTGCTGCTCACCAGAAGTGGTTATTCAGAATGGAAAGGGGCACTACACACCAGCATCCTTGCTGAAACAGATAGCTCTTCTCCCCACATAAACTATAGAATGGAATGTTATTCTGAGCTCCTTTGAACTTGGGTAAGAGGCAGCTAGTAGTGCCATAGCTCTTTTCTGAAGTATATCCACAAGATGAAAGTGAGATAGGCGTTGAGTGGACAAAGTACTTTATCACCCACCAACTGGTTTGTCAAAATCCGGCCTGCAATTTCAAATATTTTCTCCTTTTAATTTTTTTTTTAAAGGGGAGGTTGGGCAGAGGGGGCCAGGCAGGAGGTGTTTTTCCAAACCTGTGAATGCAACATTCAGCAGCCAAGCTCAAAAGTTCCTGCTGCTCCTGCAAAAAAAGGACAAACAAGCCCTTTTCATGTCAGCTATGTCCAGCTGGAAATGTCACAGCTTTGTCACAATGGAACAAAGCATGCCTGATGTCTGTTCTTTGAAAAGGTCTCTCAATTCAAACAAAAGAAAAATATTCACATCTGGAAGGGGTCATAAGCAGGGGGCAGGAGTGGAGGAAGCAAAGTTCAGATGGCAAGTCATAGCAGTTGCTGTTTATCTTGCCGTTTGTCTCATTATTGTACTGCCTGTTCTGGCACTCACCAATCCATTTAAAGAAAGAAAGCCAAGAGTTAAAATAGCAATTTTATTATTGATTGACCTTGGAGAGCCAGATGAGACACACCTCTTCACTTTTGCTCCATTCATCACGCTGGAACACTCAGGCTGAGTTAAAAGACCCCTTGTGACTGGTCTGGCAGTAGTTCCTCTTCTCCCCCCTCCCCTCTTCTTACTAATAAAGAAAAAAAATGTGTTGTGTATGGAGTCCAAGCTTCCTTTAGAAGACCACAGCCTTCACTTTCAAAGGATGTATATATTAAAATCCTGCCCTTTCCAATGGGTTAATTTGAACATCTGTTTCTGTAAAGATTAAAACCTTTTAATGACAGGAGCATGGGGAGGCTGTATCAGAACTGAGCCACAGGAAGATCAAAAATTAAATGTCTAGTGAGATCAGATTAAAGGAGATGAGAATAAACTGAAGAGTAGGACTTCACTGATTAGGCATGAAAGACTAACAGCAAGAGTTTTCATTACACTCTTCAACTAGAAGTTTTCTTCTTCTTCAATGCTCAGGCTTCTGTGAAGTTGAAAAGCCTCTCCTAGGCTGCCACCTAGCTAGTTAATTTCTTGTATTGTTTTAGGAGCTATTTTAAAAAGTTATTTTGCTCCAGCCCTTACTGCACTGACTCCTCCCTTTTGAGCTGGTATTTTGTCAGGAGTTTCAAGAGCGATAAAAACTTGCTGCCAAGTCCCTTTCTTCCCCACAATGTGTTTTATAACCCAGGGTGTAGTTTAGTCTGTCTAAACACTGCACTAGCACACTGCCATCAGTTTCCATGGAGATGATTAACTCTTCCAGAACCGGAAAACTCTACTTTTGCCCTTTCAGCACACAGAGAACATGACAGCCTTTACTAAAATCAGCCTGCAGAAACATCACATTTTCCAGACAGTTCTAGCAAATGTAAGGATTTACTTCTGCTTCAACCCACCACACAGCCTTAACCAAACTTGCATTTAAGTAATCTACTAGAATGAGTTACTCCCCCTTATGCTTCTCCTCCTTTGCATTTAAGTCATGTCTGAAGGCATGACAGCTCCACTGACATAAACTTTCTTAACTGCTATGTCTCAGAGCAAAGCCAAGGCAGGAGATACAATGAAGAGTCCCAAAGAGAGAAAGGAGAGATGAAGGAGACAACTTTGAATTCAACCAGAAATTCGAGTAGAAAAGCATAAGATTTA
This sequence comes from Hemiprocne comata, assembly GCA_020745705.1. NCBI lineage: Eukaryota > Metazoa > Chordata > Aves > Apodiformes > Apodidae > Hemiprocne > Hemiprocne comata. The sequence continues at coordinate 58,584,191 of CM036586.1, forward strand.
GTGCTCTAAAGTTTAGGAGCACTGTTATATGATACTTCATAGTTTACCATACTCCTAGTCACGCATCTAGCAAAAATATACTGCCAGTGCCTATTCATAACAAAAATGTATTTAACGCAACTTTAAGAAGTTGAATTAAACTGAAAACTACCCTTAATCTAGTATAACATGACCTAATCTGAGCAAGAAAGTCGATCTTCTCCCAAAATGCTGCTAATGAAGGCCATATGCTGTCATCAGCTTTAATTGTGGAAAAACGGTTTCCCAGTCTCACAGAAAGGACAATCTCCCTAGCAGTTGGCACTTCGGTGGCACACTTGTTGATCCAAACCATGAAAATGGCAACAGAACTTTGAATACTGCAGTTTCCTGGAAAAACTCACCAGTATAAAACTATTTTTTAAATATTTTCCAGGCTATCATCACTGAAGCAAACTGTAACCTTCCCAGCACTTTTAACATGTAATGTTTTTTTTGGCATTCAAGAGCAGATACACTATATAAACTAGACATGAATAACCAGGCATAACTGCAGTTTCTGTAGATGAGTTAAAGGCAAGAGAGAGATTTTTTTGCCAGTAAGCTTGGCTAACTTGAAACGGCCACTGGCAGGGTTCATAGCAATGGGTGCGTATCTACCGCAATGAGAATTATTTTCTATTTGACTTCCACAGCAGTTGCCAGAAGGATTTCATAGCAGACTCCACTTGGAGTCAGTACAGTGTGGGTAACAGTAGCGCAGAGCCCCCCAACTCCTTTTACACTGTGCTCCTAAGACAATCTACAGAGGAGCAAGTAGACTTCACTCATGCAGTCGATTCACTACTGCTGAAGTGACAGCCTGTATTTACTTTTACATGGATATGTGTCCAGTATTAGCTCCAAGGACACCGCTAATTGATTTCATATACTTTGCCACAGGACACTTATCAAGCAGTGACAGTATTTGGTTAACCACACTTGGCTACAAACAAACCAAAGAACTTGTGACTAGAGTCTTCATTACCTCCTTCTCAGGGATTCTGGGTGTTCCCCTTGTCCTCTAGCTAAAGTTAGTGTAGTGCAGACCCCTAGGGATGCTAAAACCCATAGCTGAGAACATCAGACAGGAACCAATAAAAATGTTTCAACTTTCCAAAGCACATGCATGTCCACACACTTCCCGCAGCTGCAGAGATCACGATGGAAACACGCAGAAAGCACAGACACTTGTTACCTCCATGTCCAGCCCTTCCTGAAGTTACCAGCCCAGCATCACAAGCCTACATTAGCCTCCCACACCAACCATCACAGGCACTTTCCTGGCTTCAGAGAACTCATCCTAATCCTGTCTCCTATTATTTGTCACCAAGTTGCAGAGGAAACTTTGGCTGGCCACACTGACAATTGTGTTTTTGTCTCACTGTAGGAAACAAGCCCCTCTTACAATTACCAACTTCTTCAAAGTTATTTATTGGAGAGGTTGACACCGTGGGACAGGGCCTGCTCCCATGTCACGCCTTGCCCCCCGCCACTCCTCAGGAGGGCTGGGCAGGGGTCTGTCACCACACACCTCTCCTCTTACTGACCCAGGCATGTGTGGCAGCTACAGAGTAATGCCTATCTTGAAAGGTACCCCTCACTGGGGGTAACCCCCCCACCTCTGTTTTCACTGAGCCACAAGGCTTACTTATGGTGGCAGCCCAACCGCTGCCCGCAGCCCCTCAGGGTCCCGCAGAACTTTCCAGAGGAGCGGGCTTTGCACCAGCGGTGCAGGTGCCTCCTCCCCGTGCGAACGGCCTTGGTTCTCGCCCAGGGGGCCCTCCCCAGCCCCGGGCAGCTGAGGGGTGAGGAGGCTCCGCCTGCCCGCGGCACTTACCGATGTCGGAGTTGCAAAAAGCGTCCTGCGGGTGGATAGGGACGCAAGTGCAAGACTCCACCACCAAGTCCCGCAGGCTCCAGCTGCAGAGGAACACGACGAGGAAGCTCAGCCACGCCGTCATGTTGCCCCCACACCCCCTCCCGAGATGCCTCCTCACTTCTGCGGAGCAGGAGCGCAGCCGCTGTTCTTTCTGTTCCCCTGACTTTACCCTCGCTTCCTAACAGCCCGCGCGCCGCGACTGACTGACTGACTGACTGACTGACTGACTCCTCGACTGACTCCTCGCACTGCCCCTCTCTGTTCTCTCTCTCTGTCTCGCTGGCCTCGACAGCGCAGCCTTAGCTCGGCGGGACGATGCAAGCCTAAGGAAGGCACGGCAAGTCCGCAGCTCCCAGCGGTGGCGAGTGCTGCGCTCTACCGAAGAGTCCGGACCTGCGCTGCGCCGCAGCGGGCCGGTGCAGAGAGTTATAGCCTCGATCGCGCCCTCTCAGGCTCCGGGGGCGCCGCCACCCCCGACCAATGGGAGCCCCGCATTACCTCATCGGCGGGAGAGGCCAGCGGCGCGGGGCGGGGCCGCGGCTGCAGCGCCTTATACGGCATAGTGCGGGGACCGCTGAGCGCGGGCTGTGGTTGAGCGCCCAGCCGCCGGTGGCGCAGGTATCCGGCGGCTCTGAGGAAAAGTCGGTGTTCCACCTCCCCTCCCGCCGCCGGGGTTCAAAGTTTTAAAAACTAGTTGAACCGCCGAGGTAGAGTCAGTACTCGGGTCTGGCCCCGAGGAAGTCCCCCGGCACCCTGGTCAGGACCTGCCTCCCTTCGGCTGCCCCGCTCCGCACGGCAGCGTGCGAAGCGGCATCGGGGAAACACACGCAGGGTTTGTTGTTTGCTTGGAAAGCTTTTGCTGTTTCCCTCTAAACTATCTCGGCTGTCTGCAAGCTTGATTTCAAACTGGAGGAGGCGAAACAGTGTTCTAAAGGGCTTTCAGAACGCTATCAAAAAAACGCAAGAGTGTTGCTGCTTTTCCTCTTTCCAGAGATAGTGAATAGAGGATGGAGGAGAAGAAGGATAAGACCGAGCTGAACTGTAAACCAGGATTTCATCCTGCAGTTTTTCACTCTGCTCAAGTGCTCCTTCTCCTGTGTCCTCCCACCACAACCTATCACTTCCCCTTCTCGGGACTTTTGGTCAGCAAGGAGGTCATAAACTAGTAAAACCGAGCTGGAAAAAGCAGTGTTGTATCTACCCAGGCACTCCCAACATTTAATCTCAAAGTATATTTTAGCAGAGCAGCATGAGTGGAATTTATACAAAAGTCCTGTTTGTTTTGTTTCCCCTTATCCCCTTTTGGAGCCATGATTTCTATCAGCTGTAGAAATGTAAATGCTATAGAAGAGCTGGGACTGTAAGGAAGGAGATTGTCAGATGCAAGATACAGGCAGCCTTATTATCCTGCAAAGGGTACTGAGGAGTGATTAATCACGGTATCAAACCAGTGTATATAATGTCAGAGTACTTTCCACGGGGTTTACAAGACTTAAGCATGTCTAGTTATAAATTATGCTGGTATTAAAGGCCAGGGACCAGCTGTCCTAAATTTCTAAATACTCAGCTAAGTCTTGAGATTTACAATTCTGCTCCATCTGGGTGAAGCACAGCCTGCCTACACCTTTTCTTTAATCATACCATCCATATAAAATTAAAACCTCCAATTTAATGGAAACACAGGCTTTTATTTGGAGCATTGGTACACAAAAGATTCAGGTTGGGTGTTGCTAGAAGAGATCAAGGTTACAATGCTAACTGTGGGAAAGGTTTCTACCCTTGCTGTGACACAGACAACCTGTGTAACAGCTTCACCTTGCTGTGCTTCAAATCCCAGTCTGTGTAATGGGGATAACAGTGATGGGAGCTTCTCAGGAATGTGTATTAATGAACACACTTTAAAAATTAGATGGTGAGGAGGTGCTAATGAGTCATCTATGTATGAGGCAGGGTATTAAACAGGACATTTGATTTAGACACCTCAGTGTCTGGATCGTTGGGCTGCAAATTGCAATGTGAGAAACCCCGTGTAAAAAACTCCTTAGGTACTTGGACTATCTACTCAAGGTACTACAGCTGGAGTTGAATCTGTCAGATTGGACTGTCATTTCAGTCTCACTAGGTGTGAGACTGAACAAGAAACAAGCAACAACTTCACTGACCTCAGCAGAGCAACATGGAAGAAAAATGAGGTGTGTCTGGCACTTTCATTTTTTCTTTGTTGTTGTAAAAAGTTTGATATCACCAACACCATGATACACCTGGTCTATCAACATTTCAGATCAGTATCTGGGAGAAGTGGAGTTATTCCATAACCTGACACTGGTGTAAATACAAGAGAGTTTGGCCCACATACAATTAGATTATAATCACAGTTCCAACACCACCTCCCTGCACTCTCTGGCCAAATAACTCCTCTGAGTATGTTTCTTCATTTCTATAATAACACCTTTCCTGCACGTTCTGAGGACTAACAAGCTGAATGCTTTGTAATAAGCTTTGAAGATGTTGGGTGCTGTGTGAAGGCACAGATGCAGGACACATTCAGAGGAGACTGAAAAACAGCCTTCAACAAAGTCATCATCTCAGATTCTGAAAAGGGGACTAGAAGCTACTGAAGTTACACAGGGTCCCCCAAGGCATGGAAGTAGCTCATTTATAGTGAAACTGACCAAACTTTGTTAAAAGTAACATGGCATTTGTGCTGTTTACAGGATCTAGTTCACTTTTCAGATATAACCCAGAGAAGTCATCTGCAATTACTTTTCAGGATGAAAAGGAGTGCCACAGCTTGCTCCCGTGGCAAGGCACATCTGTTTCGAAGGGATGGTGTGCAGGCTGTGTGAGGGTCAAGGCTTACGACTGTCTTTTATACCAGTGTTTGAAATATGACCCAGGGTTGTTTTTTTTTATTGCCTATATTAGCATTTCCTGGAGTAGTACCTGTATTTGATCAGTTTGGATCTAGCTGATTCACCTGCCTTGTTGATACCTAGATATTCTTTTGAAAAAGTGATGAACTTCTCTATAGTAGTAGAGATGTGGGTTTTTCAACCAGGACTACTGGATACAGTATGATAATAACAATATTAATTTTCCAGTTAAAGGACACATTACATACACAGAATCTAAAGTGCTTTATTTTTGTAAAGCACAGATAAATAATACTCAGGAAAGCTCAGCCTGGCCAGTGGCCTGCTGGGAGGCCTTGGTCAAATCATTTAACCTACCTACACATTCATTTTATCATCTTTAAATTTATCCTCTGACAACATCTATTAGATATTAAGTATTAGCCTCTCTCCTTTGAGACCTACCAGTGAAGTGCACTCTGGAAGTGCCAAGCCGGGGTTCTGAGTGTTTATTTAAATGAGGAAATTTTGATAATGGAATCAAAGTAACACAGAAAGTCAATCAAGGAACTGAAAGGAAAACTCTTTCTGAATTCCTGCTCTGTGCCCTGTCTGCATAGGAGAAACTGCAATGGGAAAAAATAAAAACTAGCTTTTAGCTCCTTTGCCTAGATAAAACTTTAAGCCTTATATGGCCAAAAAAGTAGCAGAGAAAGAAGGAGAAAATAAAGATCTTGATCTTCATATGAGAAAATTAGAGTTCACATTTGGTTAATGTCACCAAATAAAGAAATCTATGTTATTTCAGGCCTCCACCAAGAGCACACTGTTGAATACAATTAAGGTTCTCTCTGCTTTACTGGGCAGCCACACTATTTCATGCTGTGATCTTGTCTGATCCCACAAGCTAAGCATGACTGGGCTGGGTCAATAGTTGGTGTGAAAATTCCCAGGGAAAGCCATGTCCTGCAGGTGGTGTTGACTGAGCAAAGTGTCCTTCTTCCTTCCATCCTGCATTAATGTGTGGAGACAGTGCTAGGGGGCACTGCGCTGCAAGGGATGGCGGCATTTTTGCAGATGAAGCCAAGTTTCTTGCAGTATCTAAAGAACCCACTCTGCTCAAAAAGAGAGATGTTATGCCGGGTCTCTCGGTTAAATTTCGGGAGAGACAACTACCTTAAACTTCCATCGATACTCACTGCAGTTTACATCAGGAGTGTACTAAGAATATAATTTTCCTTCCATAAGTCCTGCTTGTGGCTGAAAGGACCATCCCAGAGCTAGCTGCAGCAACTGAGATAAAAGCACTTTGGGATGTTCCTTCAGGAGGCAATAAGGTGCTGCTGTAAATGAACTGGAGGCATACTCACTTCCCTTCTGATCAGGTTGCATTGTGAGGGATGCCAGGTGCTGGCAGAAAGCTGCTTCTGAACTGACAAAATCACCTGAATGTAAGTAGTGCAGAAGGGCTTCGTCAGAATACAGGAGCTGCTGGCCAAAAAAACAAAGAGAGAGAGAGAGAAGAAAGGCAGGCAGAAAAAGGAAGGAAGGAAGGAAGGAAGGAAGGAAGGAAGGAAGGAAGGAAGGAAGGAAGGAAGGAAGGAAGGAAGGAAGGAAGGAAGGAAGGAAGGAAGGAAGGAAGGAAGGAAGGAAGGAAGGAAGGAAGGAAGGAAGGAAGGAAGGAAGGAAGGAAGGAAGGAAGGAAGGAAGGAAGGAAGGAAGGAAGGAAGGAAGGAAGGAAGGAAGGAAGGAAGGAAGGAAGGAAGGAAGGAAGGAAGGAAGGAAGGAAGGAAGGAAGGAAGGAAGGAAGGAAGGAAGGAAGGAAGGAAGGAAAGGAAGGAAGGAAGGAAGGAAGGAAGGAAGGAAGGAAGGAAGGAAGGAAGGAAGGAAGGAAGGAAGGAAGGAAGGAAGGAAGGAAGGAAGGAAGGAAAGGAAGGAAGGAAGGAAGGAAGGAAGGAAGGAAGGAAGGAAGGAAGGAAGGAAGGAAGGAAGGAAGGAAGGAAGGAAGGAAGGAAGGAAGGAAGGAAGGAAGGAAAAGGAAGGAAGGAAGGAAGGAAGGAGGGAGGAAGGAAGGAAGGAAGGAAGGAAGGAAGGAAGGAAGGAAGGAAGGAAGGAAGGAAGGAAGGAAGGAAGGAAGGAAGGAAGGAAGGAAGGAAGGAAGGAAGGAAGGAAAAGGAAGGAGGGAGGGAGGGAGGGAGGGAGGGAGGGAGGGAAAGGAAGGACCCCCGCAATCACCCCCAGAGAAAAAAACCCCCAGAGAAAAAAACCCTGACTCATGTAGTGGCTAAAAACATGCCAGCTTATGATCAGACCTCATCTGCCTTAAACTGAGCATGGCATGAATACAGTCAGGAGGCTTCAACCTGAAGTCCAAACAGTCCTGCCACCTCCATGAACAATATATTCATTTTAAAAGCTTCTGAAGTATGAGCATTTTTCCATATTAACTTTTCCACAATAACTTAGCTTGGTTCATGAGTGGAGTCCCACCATTAACATTCTAAGTTGTCCAGCTGCCAAGTTGCTCAAAAGCCTCCTCTTGTCCTAAAAACTTCTCTTGAAGCTGATGGTCCTTGTATCTTTTACACCAGCTCAACATCACACCCTCTAAAAGATATCATTGTTTTTCTGCTTTTATGCAGCAGTTGGGAAAGGTTAGGTGCTTTTCAGACCCATCTGATGTCCTTTTTCATAGTACAGTTACACCATGTCGTAGGGCAGTACAGAGTGGTCATGCATTGCATTACCAAAAGATTCTCCTGTTTCCTGACTTCTTTCTTTAAAATGTCTGTTGTTTCTCACACTGCCCGTTGAGAATACTGTTTTGTTCAAAATGTTCATATTTGCTGTGTTTTCTGAGTGTGAAAAAGGTTGGAAAAAACCCTATTAATTCTTCCATTGTATCAGTGAACTTCATATGCTTCTTAAAATAAGAAGACTCTTTTTTCAAAGATGTCTTTGATTCTATAAATACATATGAAAAAAAATCCATTTGATCTCTTTCTCTGAGGTTGCAAAGGAATTATGTCACCTTCCTGTCTGCAAGCCAGACATAGGTAACACTCTATCCCATTCCCAAGCTTTTAATTAGAGATCCACTGTTATGCTTCCATCAGCTTTAATGGTTTTATACTGTGTTCAGTCTTCATGGACCCCTTGCAGACTGTGCTTACAGAGAGCACCCAGCCAGGGAGCAGACCACAGGCACCATATGTCACCAGGAGTATTATGTTATAAAGGATTGTAGAATATGAAATCATCTTCTCGGTCATGTGGGGATGCTCCAGTCAGGCTGTGATGTGGCATCAGCTGCAGAAGGGCAACCAGGAAATATCTTTTAACGGCCCTTATCAAGCTGAAAATGTTTCCTGCACATGACTGCAGTCTTTGGCCCAAATCCAGCAAAACACTAAGGCACATGTTTGGCTTTAAGCACACAAGATGCTCTGCTGAAGTCAACAGGACCATTTACATGCACAAAGTTAAATATAAGCTTAAGTGCATTTCTGGATCAGGGCCAAAGGGCTCACTCAGTACCATGCAGGGTTCAAGCCAGGAGGCTATGATTAGATGGTCTGACAGAGTCCGGGGGGGAGGACACAATGTGATTTGCTTGGCTCTACCTGCCTGTTGCTTCATTCCAAGCAATTAATTTTCTCTCATTTTTGTTTAGAATAAGTTTTTCCATTTCTCTTGCTTTGCTTTCATGCTGCTGTAGCCATTTCCAAATTGAAGTTTTGTTTTTCTTTTTTAAACCCTTCTAAATTGCATCAATAGCTTTAAGTGACTGAACAAAGAGATTGCAAATATATGAAGTGCTTCAAATGGTAACAAGAGCTGGTGTTCCCAGAGCTGTGGAGGCTGGCACTAAGCAGAGAAGAGAGCAAGAGCGATTGAAAATCACTTTTCTGTTCTTCCTTTGTGTGAACCAGTTTCTGGCTTAGGCAATGCACAGTAATTAAAATGACTGGAATGCCTCAAATTTTTAAGAGCGCTTTAAGGCAGTTCTGTGGCATTGTGGTCAGCAGAGTTCATGAGCAGATTCATGACTGCAATTGAGGTTTGACTTTTCTATCAGCATAGCTTGAAGAAGACAGTATCTCTGTAGAGGCCTTCAATGGGAGTTTGAAGAAGAAGAAGTAGACATACAACAGCAGTAACATCTGCTCCCTGCATCAGCTCCACATGCAGCTATGGAGCAAACCTTCCTTTTGTTGAGATGAGAGCCTGAAGGTTGGTATGGTCATCAGAGATCTCATTGTTTTCTTTCACTGTAGCCTTAATGTCCTGCCCAAATTCAAGTGTGGGACAGCACTTACACATTCTCTACCTCTCACTGTAATATCAGTTACTTATAATGCCTCCTCCTGGGTACTGTACAGGAAATGTCTCTTTCCATGACAGAGAGTCTGTTTGAGTACTGGCCAGTGCAGTTGCTGGGTGTATTTGTGGGGGTCCCAATAGTTCCCCAATGTTTAGCAGGCACAGAGCCTGGCAGACTGGCAAGTCTTTCTGCTCACAGTGGGTTACTCTCCCTGTAATGAGGTTTACTCTGCTTGGCATTGGTAAGGCAGTATCTTACTGCTTTTCAGTCCTCCTGACAAAGTCCAGAATTTCATTTTCCTATTTTCCATTTTTGTCATTGAAAGTGGCTGGCCACTGCATCCCTGCTTGTCTCTCAGGAGTTGGCCTTGCTTCTCACAGTGATGAACAGCCCCAGAGGACAAGGGGAGCTGAATGCAGCCTCTCTTGAGAGGACAGCCTGAGGATATGATATTTTTGGCATGTTGAGCAACCAGATCTTTCTCCCCTCACCACTCTGCCTCTCACAAGCCTTCTGAAGACATGGACTGAGCCTGCCCTCTCATCTCACAGCGTAATCTTTCTCCTCTTCTCCTACACATCAAAGGGCACAGAGATATAGTGGTTTCCATGATGCTGTGTGAATGTAGGGAGATCAATAAAGATCTCAGGCAGGAGACGATGACCCTGTATCTGTTAGATGATCCTGAGGCTTTCAGAGCTGCAGTCCCTCCATATGCAGTAGGCCAGCCAGTCCCTAGGATGTGCCACTGGTTTTGGACCATGTTGGAATTCTCTGAAATCACCATACTTGTGAAAAGCAGAAAGAGCAGCACCAGGGGGCTGGTATTTCTCTTTTTGTTACAATAAGGAGCCTGGAGACAATATCAGGCTGTTGGTTCTGAAGGAAAGGTCTTTTTACCTGCAGAACAGGTGCAGGAAGTCACTATCTCTTGCCTCTCTGCACAACCTGCAAAAACTTCCTGCAAGACTAAAACAGTCACTTCCTCCTCATAGTACAGTACATATGTCCAACTGTAACTAGTTTCTCACCTGAAACAGCAAATAAAGGTTTTAGTTACAAGAATGGTATCTAATTATAAGGGTAGTGTCCCAGCAAGGAACAAACTCAGCAATTCCTGTCGTGCATGTAAGAACATGGGTGTCAAAAGTGAGAAGCCTTGGCACAGGATTTTTTTTAAATCCAAATTTACCTTTTTGATGCTTTCATTCCTATTTTCCCAAAACAATGCTGTATTCTAAGCAGCAGCTGACTGCTCACTTACAGTAGGGCCTTCCCACACATACTCAAGGTCCCAGCCAGTAGAAGCTGGAGAATTTTTGATGTGAGATTTCAAGGACAGATCTCTTTCTTCTCTAGAGCAAGAGGCAGCTCTTCTGTTTCCTCACTCTTTTGGAATTTTTTTCCATAAATCTTTGTGTACAGTGTGAGACAACAGATGAGGAGATGGGAGATCTTCAGCCTGGACTAAGGACACTCTCATTTGTTTATTGTCTTACTGTTTCCGAGTGAAGAGCAAAACATTCCTCAAAGGAGCTTTTCAGGTCAGCAGTGTGAGTTCCACACCTGATGTATTAACGTCAGGAGTGAAAAGATAAGTGTTTGATTTAGCACAGATGTGTGAAAATAGTATTCTTTCTCCACTGAAGACAAAGGTAACAATCTGCAGCCCCTGTTCCCTTTTCCTTTAATCTGAAGGCCCTCAGCTATCACTTAGTTGTGTCTTTCTGTGTGCTTTTGAGGGGTGTTTCAGACACAGAAGTATGGAAAGACATCACAGTGAAGCTACAGAACCTTTCTGTTCGTTTAGTGAAGTAGCCCTGGTTTCCATTTCATTGCAAGTGACAAAGGGTATTGTGCAGCAAGAATTAATCTGTAACCAGATACAGTGTGGCTGGAGGTGAAGGCAAGAAAGAGGAACAGAGCAAACTTCCTCCATTTTTCCTTTGCACTGCATGAAAGTATCTTTACCAGGGACTATGGGGCTAGAATTATGATCACATGCTTTAGTAGCAGAAGCTTGAAAAACCAGTGTCTTATACCAAAAAAGTTCAACTCCTTTTGATTTTAACTCAATTTGTAGCAAGAGAAACGTGGTAGCTCACAGTGGGTGTGCTCTTCTGAAAGGGAGGCTTGTGGTGTGGGTCAATGTACTTGCACACCATTAGTACTACGCAGAAAGGACTTCAAATGCATAGCAGAGGCAGCAATGGGAACTACCCAGAGCTGGCAGCAACAAGGAAGGTGTCAAATGTATGTATGGATTATATACCAGGAGCTGAGCTATCAAGGTACCAAAGCTTGAGTGTGTGTCCTGAGCAAGAAAACACTTTTCTGTAGCTCTGCACTTAGCCCACCAGATCTTGCCCAGAGTGTTGGCCAGGGGTTCAGTGTTAGCCCAAGTGCTCTGCTGTGGGAGCCTGGACTGCTCCAGTGCACTAGTTCATCACAAATGCTAAGAAGCTGGAGATGTACTGAACATTTTAAATAGTAACGTGTCCAACACTAGCTTAGGACAGCACATTCTCCCCTCCACTGATTAAATGATCTATTGCTGGAGAAAATCTTCTCCCACTGATACTTACATAAAGTCACTATTGTTTCAAGGAATTTATTGTGCCAAAGAAGCAAGATCATCAAAAAGAGCACAGCCTGCCTCATGGAAGGAGAAGGAGCAGGCTAGGAAGGGAATTTTTTACTTCATTTGAAAATTATCTCCCCATCCAGAATAAACCTTCACCTCTGAACATCATATATAATGGCAACTTAGCCTAGAGGATCTAGTATAGCACTAGCTGTGCATGGCTGTCCCATAGAGAGCTGGCTGGAGGAAGCAAAATCTTGTTCCCAGTGAATGTGTTTCCTTCTCCTCCCTGCCAAGACATAACCTAGCTCCTTAACTTAGACAATGCCTCCAACTCCCCTCAGGTGTTTCCACAAGTATCAATGAGATTACTTTAAACAATTTATTGTTTTTCTCCCCTGAAACTATAATCTGAAGGACAGGCAGACACAGCCATTCAGTTTTATTTTGAGAAAAGGCTTCTGAGAATAGGAAGGAGAAGAGAGGAGAAGCCGGTGCTGCAAAAGAGCCTTTATCTCATGAGGGATTTCTGGGAAGAAGGAGGGGGGGTAGCTTTTAAAGCCATGCCTATGGCTTTAAAGCCATGCGTGTAAAGGATAGTTCTCAAAGGATTCCCTTAATCAGATTCTGCCCAAGATAGGTTGTCTCTCTGTAATTCACTCCATGTCTTATTTTAAGGCCATATGCTCTGGTCACGTGAAGATTTAGTCTCAGATGTACTGGTCTCAGGAAATCTAAAAGAATTATGCGAGAAACCATGTTCCATGATAACTGAGGCCTCACACAGCCATGCTTTCTAAAGACTGCTTCTAACTCGATATATGGCTTTGTAAGCCCTTCTGGAGAAAAGGGAAGGGGAGAAAAAGGGAGAGCTGCTGATCATTGCCATATGTGAGAAGCATCCCTGTCCACACGTGGGTGTGACGTCCATGTTATCACAGCAGCTGAGCTCTGCATAGCCCCCCTGTTTCCTGTTTCCAATCAAGCAACTTGCTGCTGAAGCAGGAATCCCATATCACACTGTACTGCAGTTACAAAAGAGGAAAAATATGGCCAGTGTAGGGGGAAGGGGTGGGGGAAATCCTCTTAAATAGTCATGTAGGATGTCCGAGCAGGGATGTGAGCCAGGAGTCCTCAGAGGCAGTAGAGTAAGTGGGAGTTTAGCAAACAACCATTTTCTTTCTTTGACAAGTGTTCCTCAGAGACCTCAGCACTCCAGTTCTCAGAGCTAATATTAGCTATTTGCGGTTGGCCTGTTCCTAATGTCCCTTTCCTATCTCTCACACACACTGAACCTTGGGATACTCTCTGTGGGCTGACAGATGACGTGAAAATCTCTAATCCGCAGGTCAAATATTAAAAATTAAGTAGGACCAGGAAACTGGAAGCACAATTTGTTTTTTTCCAAATAAGGGAGATGTAGTCATATTTGAAGTTCTTAGCATACCAAGTTTGTGGGGTTTTTTTAAAGTATATGAGGGGAATGACTTATTCTTGAAAATTTTATGGTAACCACCAAAGATGTTATCATCCCATGGACACTGCCTTTCCTATGCAGACTATGACTGACATGCTTTCATTATTTATTGGCACTGCTCTTCTGTAGGAAAACCAAAACCACATTGTCCCAAACACTGTACTAATATATAACAGGCAGGGTGAGTCCCTGACAAAGGGCACAGAGTACATGTTAGAGAGGGTTCAAAATGAACATAGTTGTAATAAAGCCGTGATGCCAGGAGTGAAGGAGCTTGCAGTATTTGGCATTCATAATGCAGATGTCATGTCTGAGTCTTACCTGGTTTACACTCCTTTGATTTCATGTCTATCTTTCACCAAATTTCCTATACAGTCTGATGAATCTGATGCCCAGAGGCACCACAGGGAACAAAATGAAGGTAAAAAGTTTAGGACAGCTCCTCCTTTTTCAACCAAATTTTCCCAGAAATATGAGCAACAGGTGGCACTTTTTCTTTCCCTAAATTTCTTCTGTATTCCCTCTCCAAACTTCCTTTCTCCCCACACACAAATCTGTAAAGGATGCTCTGCAGGCCCAAAGAGTGTGCTCCAAGTGATGTGTGTGTGGGACTGGCATCTGTAAAAAGGCATATGGACCCTTAACAGCTCCACTTTGTAAGAAAACTAAGTCCAGGGCCTAGGAATCAGATCAGTAACATCATTTTCTGTTGATAGCTTTAAGAAAGTGTTGAGTTAGGTGAGGAATCCTGAGAAGCTGTTTAGGAAGAGGAAAAGGTAAGTTATATGTCCCTGAAGGACAGCAGAGCACTATTCCTTGAGCTGACAGGCGCTGGATTTTTGTTATTAATTGGACAGACAGCCCTGGTTTTGTGTTGGACTGGAAATAAAAGTCTGACTAGGGTATCTTGGATAAGACTGCCTGTAGCACTCTGCTCTGAATGGCAGGAAGCAGTCAGTCTGCACATAAAACAGATGTCATGAGCTGCGATCACTCTTCTTCCTGCCCCACAGGTATTTCCCAGGTGCTGCATAAGGAGCTAATGTCCACTTTACTAGTGGAACCTGGTGGGACCCAGCCAGGACACTGTAGTCAGCATCACTGGTAGCAGAGGCATGGACAGGATGCTTGCAGTAGGGAGAAGCTCAGCAGTGAGCAGAGAAGATGTGGGGGCACAGGGCTCATCTCAGGTTGCCTCTGGCTTCCCACAGATTCTGGTGAGCTCTGCTGATTGCTGAAGATCCCTTTCATTTTTAAGAGCAGTGTTGGCAGGTTATTTCACTTTGGGATGGAGATAAGTCCTGTCCAAACTGCAGGAATGGATGGGGGAACCTTCCCCCCTACACCATCTACAGGTTTTCCTAATAATCACTGGGCAGATGGACACAATCATGTGAGTCCTTGAAAATGTCCACTTTAGAGGAATAGCGGGTGTGGTGCTGTGGACATGGCCAGATATATGTGTTTCCCTCCATAGAGAAGCTCACTGTCCTCCAAAGACTGAATATCAACAAAATCCTTCCTGTGGGGACTTCCAGCTCCGGCTGAGCCAGCTGTAAATTCCTTTGAGGCTGAGACTAAGAAAACTGGAATCCTGGGAGGACCTTGGTACAGTCCCAAAACCACTTCCACTGGACCTTCCCAAAAATATGGTTTGTCTGGCCCAGGAATGTGAGCTCTGTAACAATGGCAAAGCTGAATCCTAGACCATTTGCATTAACTAGTATTAGCTCATTACTTCTTTGCTCTCTGTCTGTCTCATCTGATATGAAAATCATTGTCCCTCTGGGAGACAGTCTTTTTATTCCATTTTTGTGTAGCAACTGGCACAACACAATGCTAGTATTTGAGCGGGTGATACCTCCACCTAAACAAAAATAGTGGGACTCCTAGTTTGTTTACTTTCTTTCTGAGTTGATTACTTTGGAGTGAATAATCGTAAAGCATCTGAGTTAACACAGCAAAGATAATGGCTGCTGCAGCCAGGAAACGACTGAGAAGGGGGAAAAACAAGAACTGGAATAAAAATTGCTGTAGTGTAGTGGAACAGAAGCCATGAACTGGTACAGAGTGGCTGAAGTAGGAGATAGTGGAAAGTTAGCTACATACACAGAGAGCTCTGGAAGGAAACGCCATTTGCTCTAAGGCAGGTGAAGGTACAGTCCATCAAACCCAGGACAGCTGAACACCCTGACCACAGGACCTACCAGCTGCCTCCTCACTTGCCAGACCTCGGATTTTTGTGCTCTGCCCCTCACCATCTGTTTGTCTTTTTTATGGGAGTGGTGCCTACCAGTTGTCACCTTCTGCACAAACCAGTTGAAAAGTTTGGCTCCCCTACTGTGACACGTTTACTGCTCCTTTTTTGTGCTTCCTTGCACAATAGAACTTCTTTTCTGAACATCTGCAGACTTTCCCTTTTAAACGCAGAGGTTCTGGAGGGACGTAACACCTCTTGTAGTGAACGCATTCCCCAAAAGCCTTCCCCGTGATGTTGTGGCCCCAGTTGTTGACACTCTTCCCTCTAAGGATGGAGAATGCAATCCAGGCCTCCTTCCCTGACTGTGGTTTCTCTGAAGCAGTAACATCTCCAGTGAGGAGACAGCCAGAATAGCCACCAACATGCCAGGAAGGGCATGTTAAGGGTGGGAAGGAAGAGTGGCTACACCACACTGTGTTCCAGGCATGTTTAATTGGCAGATTGTCCCTAAGGGATGCTGACGTATGTTTAGGACAACCACTTGCACTCATACTGATGTAGGTAAGGCAGAAGGATGCAGCTGCAGCCAGCCCCCAGGGATTCTCTTCCTTCCCACTGCTTGTCAGCAAAGTCTGAGCAGAGCAGAGAACCTAGCTCTGCATCACACCACTTACATTCACTGACTTCTCTGCCGTTTCCTACCTGCCAAAGTAGGAGTGTTGGTGTTTCAGTGAAATCTTCCCTCCAGTGGGAGGAAAAAGGCAGAAAAAGAAGAGCCAAGTGGTGTGCTGTGCTCACACTCTTCCTTGCGTCCTAAACTAGACCCACAGACCAACATGAGTGACCTTTTTCACCTGTGTTCACATGAAATACTCCCAAGTGCTGAAGGGGGGGGGAAGGCTGTCAGGGTGTTCCCAGCTCTAGAGCAGCCCTCTGACAGGACTGGACTTTGTTTTTTTTGCTTTTTGGTTTTTTCCCCAGATGAGAGGGTGGTCAACACCCCCGCTAAACTCACCTCCACCCCCAAACAGCTGTTTTGCCAAAGGGTGGAGAAGCAGACCTCCTGATTGAGGGTGGAGCAGTTTGAAGGGGAGGAAAGGAGTTACTTCACTTTTTATTAAGTAATAGCAGAGCAGGGTGTGCATCACTGTGAAAAACAAGATTTTGGGTGGGGGCAAAGGCTCTCTGCAGCATCTTACACATGGAGCCTTCCCCTTTGTGGGACAGAAGCAAACCACAACATTCTGAAGAGAGAATTCAGAAAGTCAGAGATGCAGTAGCTTAGACACCTTATAATCTCATTTAAGGGAATCCAGGAAGAGCACCAGGGTGAAAGGCGAGTAATGGAAAGGGTGGTTTGGGCTAGACATTAGGAAACACTTTTCTCCAGGAGAGGTGGAGGAACATGGGTATAGATAAAGCCCATGTGAATGGAATAGTGTGGGAACAGGTTCAAGTCCATGTGAATAAAACGGGAGTGAAAGAGCTCTTGGCCAGGACGAGGCAGGACAGGGCAGCATCAGCAAAGGGGTGGCTGGCTGCTTACCCTGTAACCTGGTCAGCTTGGCTGGAGCATCAGTACCACCACAGCTCAAAATTAACTGCAGCCTTCTCTTACTTGTGTCGTTGGCCTGGTCTCTGTAAGGAGTCTGAAAGTCTTGGAGAGTATCTGGCATGTCCCTTCCGTGGTGCCAACACACCATTCACTACGCAAACAGGACAGCTCTGGCAATTTTTGTGCCAGGGAGTATCCTTGCCCTGGCAAGGGAATTCTTTGTGGACAGAATGGAGTTCCTCAAGCAGCACATGGGGGTCAGCTTCCATGGGAGCAGACAGCACTAGGGTCCCTGTAAAAATACCGTGAGGGATGATGGCCGAATAGACAAAGGTGCCTTTCACAGAGAGTTAGCCTCAAGAGGACTGCTGGTTTTAGGTTGGCAATAGCCTCTTCTCAGTTCTGTGCTAATGAACAAGTATCGTAAGATCTGGATCTATCTCCCCAAATAATCCTTCCCCAGCAGCTGACTCCTGCAGGGTTGTATGTCCAGCCTCCTGGCAGTCTGCAGCTGTATTCCCTTCTCCCTGATTCAGTTGGCTTCTGCCAGTCCTGACTACTACTGAAAGACTCTCAGGCTCAAGAGCAGTCTGGTATGTTAGAGATCATTCCAGGCTGTTATCACCAGCATAAGAGTTAAAAGCAATCTTAGACTCCAAAAGCTGCAAATGTAACAAACATTTTCATACTGCTTATACTGTTTCTATTGCTGGGAAAGCACAGCCTCCAGAGTGGCCATCAGAACAGAAGCTGTTTCACAGATGGCCGTGGGCTGGCTGTAAAAAAGGCTTCCTGATGGCTCTGGGAAATGCTGATAGCATGACCACAGAGTACCTTTGGCCCCACTTACAGTGAGGACACATCCAAAGCCATGTCTTTCCTCTCCTAGTCCTCACAGGTGAAATGCAGAACACCTTGACACCATCCTTCCAGAGACATGACAGTGTGAGGACACACCTACCTAGCATTCCTCTAGCTAGCACAGGTACTGAAGTGTAGGGCATTGGTGTTGTCATGTGCTTTACTTGTTGAGTGTTTACCCAGGATCTTGCCTGGGCATGTTTGACCTCTCTTGAAGTCCAGGCTGTTGTGTTTGGACTTGTGCTGCCACTCAAATGAGTTCTTTTAGATCTGGTTCCTCCACACCTTCGCATACTGCAACCATGGTGAGCATATCTCAGACGCAGTCAAGAATTAAGCCTCTGCTTAGCAGACGTGTAAAAAACTGCAAGGCTGTCAAGTGTTCAGGCCCTTTATCTTTTTCCTATATATAAACTGAAATCCCAGTTTTGTGGTACCAAACTCCCAATGGATCCTCCTACAGACTTTCCATAGATACTCACCAAGTTTGCGAAGAACTCAAACACAAGCAATAAGCCACTTTCCTCACTCCTGCCTCAAATATATGCGAAGGAAAATGTAAAAAATGAAGGAAGCAATAAATGCACCCTTTCTGCCAGACTGATCAACAGCCTCAAGGGCAGTTCAGTTTCTAAGGGTCACTAATAAAGAGAATTTTGTGTTCCCACTCCCAACCTGAGAAAATTTAATTAACTGAGTGTTCAGAGAGCTCTGCTTCCTTGCTTACAAATCATAAATGGCCTAGCAGAACAGCACTGTTTTGGAGATAAAGAAGAAAAGGACAAAGAAACACAAACAAAATAACAGGCATTAAGCAACTCCTCCAATGGTTCTTGCCAAAGTCCTCTCTCATTGCTTGCTGACACAACTGCTACAGCTGACCATTGCTTCCCCTTGCTCTACGAATGCCCCACTCACAGCTGACAGTTTAGGGGTTCTGCCACTCACCTGCTGGGTAGCAAAGACTTCTTCAGAGCTGGAGCTGAGCTGGGGTGGGAACACCTGGTCAGTACATGTGCCTTGCTGCCTCTTGTAACTATTCTAACTCTGCTAGCAACTCCTCTTAGTGGCCCCAGCTAAGCATCCCCCATCTCCTGCAGTTCCTGCTAGCTGCTCCTAATCCTCAGTGGGTCCTGGACTTTTGTTTCTCAAAGACAACTTCTTAAACAAACTTTCCTGGCCCTCTTGTTTGCTGTAATTTTACCTCCCGAGACTGCAAATGATTACATGGAGCTAAGGGTGGTCATCTGCCATGGGTACTGCTAGTCCCAGCTTTTCACACTTAGCGAAATTCATATTATCCTCATTTTTATGATGAGTTTTTTGTTGTTTTCTCACACAAATCCTCCCACATGTGCTAGCATATAAAAATCAGGATGTATACATATTAGGCCTGTCTCTAGGCTTTTTCAGCTCCTATTCTTTCCAACTGAGTCCAGCAGAGCAGACCTGCCCTTCTAGCTCTCCATCCCTCTGGCAGCGATGCTGGCAGGCCAACAAAACCAAGTTAGTTCTTTGTGTCTTGTGGTCAGCCTGGGCATCTCATCAGGATTCACCAAAAAATAATAGCTGTCCTATATAAGCCTCAAGACAATCCTCTGTTTATAACAATTTAAGATTCTACTGTTATACCTATGCCACAGACAGATGAACTCAGAAAGTCTGAGAGATGCTAATGTGTTTGTGACTAATTCCAATGCTTTTCCACCCCTTCCCTGTTTTCTTAGAGAACGCAATATTGGCTTCTCAAAGCAGGGAATTAGTAACACTAATGACTGGATGTATCACCTCTGCATGCTGAGCATGAGTCACAAAGTCAATATGGCCCTAGCAGCTGAAAGGAACAATGCGTTGTGTTCTCAGTTACACTTTTTTGGCTATGCCACCAGTGGAGCCCAGAACAAGGGCAATGATGTCATAGCCATAGGCTTAATGTGTAAGTAATGTATACAACACTACAAGCTCTCTGTGATCTATTACTTCCACATTCATGTAACTTGGGGCATACATACACAATTAGTTTCCAGAGCCAAGAATAAGTCATTTGGAACAGATTATTTTATTTTGGGCTTTTAATAAGAATGCTTCTCAGTCCTTACAGGCTAATTCTGGAGAGGTAGTACCTAGCTCAATCTTGAGATATATAATTTAGTCAAGACCTCAACTATAAAGACAAAAGTTTGGAATGTAGAAATGGGCAGACAAGAATTCTACTAAGAAATAGCTTACATTTTTCTGACAATAGGCTGTTGTTGCAAGTATTTACATTTAAAAAAAAAAAAAAAAGTAAAAAAAAAAGCTCTGAGGCAAAGAAAGAAATTATTCCCAGCCATTTTCAAAAAGATTACTTTGAAGCCTTTTGTGCACTTGTATTTGAACAAGGCTTTTCTCCATTAGCCTCTGAGTGGAGGGGGTTGTTCCTTCCTTTCAAACGTGTTGGGTGTATTTAGTGGTCCATCAACGGGGCCAGTGCAGGAGGGCATGTAGAGGCTAAGCACACAGCGCCATTGTAATCAGAGGCCAGGTGATGGGCCATGCAGACAAGCTCGTACTAGCTTTAAACTATCTCATGTGTGTGCTGATAACCGTGGCCATGGAGTTCAGGGTAAAGCTATTAGCAAGCACATTCCCCCTAGGGAGGTTTTGCAGCCTGCACTGAGCTCTGAGCTGCTACAGCTATACTGCTGTTAGCACCCAGCTCAGGTACCCCAAACTTATCGTGGGTGGGACTACATGAGCTACTGTCCACTTTCTGCATGGACATCTGGGCCAAGGGTGACAGTTCCCTGCTTTATAAAACTCTTCCCTGGTGTCCTGCCAGGTGGCTTGTGGGTACCTCAGGTGACAAGGCCTGCTTGTGTCCCTTATTATGGACCCCTTTCATAATTTGCTGGGTTAAGCCAGGATTCCTCTGCCCAGCAAAACAGGGGAAGCCCTGAGAATTCCTAACACGAAATCTTATCTCAAGGGAAAAAAACAGAGGCTTGTGTGTAGAGGCTTGTTGAACTACACATTCCTGTAATAGTTTCCCAACGTTGAGTACCAATGGGACAGTCACACACTTTGCTGCGTGTTCCCAACAGGCTGGAACCTTTATCTGCTGGGCAGGCTGGGGCTGGAGTGCTGCCAATCTCCCTGGAGACCAGCTGTGGCCCCCGGGGTTCCTGTGCCTCTGCACTGGGCAGTAGATTGGCAGAAGCTGGTGCAAAGCTGCCCGTCCGATTAAATTTGTTATTTTGCAAAAGGATTTAGCTTTGTTTGCTGGTTATTACTAAAGAAAAATCCTAAGCTGCTGCTTTAACCTGTGTTAAACCTTTCACGGGGTGAAAGAATCTCATTCCTTTTCTTCCAAGTTGTAAACAAGGAGCAGAAACCTAAGTAAAGGCACAGAAAGCAAAAAGTTTAAAAGCATTATTTTACATTATTTTTACTTTCCAATTAAAAAAAATAATAAAGTTCCTGTGCTAAAAGACTGCCATATAAGAAGGCTTACTGAAATTAGCTTCTGAAAAAAATCTGACAAGGGTTCATCAGCTCCAGCTCCCACACATACTTGCTGTCTCTTTAGGATTGTGGTAGTAAGCTCATCCAGGAGGTTCTGTAGAATATAAAGGTGATGAGAGATGTTAATATATTTAATATTTTTTTCCTGTATAAACAAATCAAAGGAAGCCTAATCAAATAACCCACTTATTCCAAAACAAGCTTTCTGTAAGCAAGATTTGCTCTGGTTTCATTGATTTTGTTGCTGACTATCAGTTGAAATAATAAAATTTTATCTGTCAAGAAGGTTTTAGGGACTGGTAGGCTACAAAAGAATACGACTGCAAATGTATAGTTTGAGCACAAAAACTACACTAAAATACTGTTATGGTTGCAAAGCCAGTGAGTGCCTATGGGAAATGCCCTCACAAGGGTTACCACTGAAGTTTTAATTTCCCTTCTCTGAGCCCTGCAATGTACTTAATTTCTTTCATGGGATTCCTGCTGCAGAATTTCTGCAATTAAAAAACTTAGTATTTCATACTTAGCTTTATCCTTCTTCTCAGTGGATGGACCTAGTTATTGTCTAGTACACAGGATTTAAACTGTGCTCTGAGAACAGAATGGCTAAAACCTCTTCTGAGTTCATGGCATTCAGCAAGATATCATACTTAACTGCTTCAGAATCATCAACAAATTTGTTTTCCCACCACTAGAGAGGATGTTATGTATTTTGTACAGTAGGTGCTGCCTGCTGAAAGTGCAGAGCCAAAAGATTTTGTGTACCTGGTATAGAATGGCAAGGAGTTGGATTTTCAGTTTCTAGTGGTCCTCTTCTGCAAATAGGATTGGAGAATCAGTTCATATTAAAAATAACCCTTCTGGGACTGCAGGGTATGTCAGGCATCCAGAAAGCAAGGGATAGCCATGTCACCATCACCTGTGGGTGATCTGGTACAAAGTAACTTTCCCAGCATCACACTGCAGCTGCGTGGCAGTGTCAGGAGCACCGGCTGGCTCTGCAGGGCCACAGTCCATTTCTTCAGTCCCATCATGACTCTTGCTCCTTCTGCAGTCCCCTGCCTCCTCTGGTGACCACCACCATCTATTTTTCCCAACATATGAGGCAGGGGATACTGCAGAGAACTGTTGCAATGCTTTCATAGCCCCGAGTAGCCCTCAGAGCAGTTCCCTCCTGCCTGTAGAGCAAGGGGGTGTCCAGAGGAACAATAGTCTGTGCACTTTGAAATGAAGACAGCGTCATAATCCATCTGCACAAATGTTGCCTGGGTAACTGTAATCCAGGATTTCCTAACTTTTTGAGCACTTGACTCCATTAACCATTGCAAAATTTTTATGCAGGTTTTTTGAGTGCAATATATGTCCTCGTTTAAAGTAACCTGGAATGAGCAGGGGAAGAGATAGCTATCCGGGCAACGCCAAGGGTTGGAACAAATGCTTTCTCCTTGCTCTTTATGCTAGATTATCTTGAGATAAAGGAATTTGGAATGCCAGCAAAGGCTCCCCACTGTCAGAATCTGATTGTTGTTAACTGCCGAGTTGAACTAGCTGTTGGGTACTCACACGAAAGGTTGCCCATGCGAAGTGCTGTTTTCTACTGGAGGTGAGATGGTTGCACAGGCTCCTTCCTAAACCATGACTACTACAATATGTGAATCAGTGACTGTTGGACACACACAGAGCATGCATGACAGGCTTTGCTCCATATCACTGCCTGGCAAAATCCTTTTTTTTTCTCTTGTAAGCAGAAATACATAAAAGAGGTGATAGTCCCTCTTCAAGTATTGTCATCACTAGGATGCATTACTGACTTGTACACACATCTATCTATCTCCTTTCAGTAAGATCCAGCCATAGACATAAGCTAGAGAAGTCTCAAGGCCATTCTGACAGCTACATGATACACAAAATATCCTCATGTCTCGTATTTCTTTACCTGAGACTACTTCAGAGGAGGATGGGACAGCAGTGTCATCCACTTTGCTTATATTCCTGTGCATTGAGATAACTCTTCACCAGCTCATTATTACATCAACTTTAGTGAAGATCCATATAACTAGAGTGGCAGAGAGCCAACTATCAGGGGGCCAAAAGCCTGGCACACACAGACTAGTTTTTGTGAAGTTCACTAAAATAACAGACTCAAACTCCATCGGGGTCATCCTTAAAATCAACATTTCAGGGTTCCTTGTTTCATTGCATCTGATCCAAGCTCCTCATTCTCAATTTTGAACCTCAGAGTATCTGTGCCTTCCTGCTTCCAGTACTACCCCAGTCTACTTTTGTTTTCTTGGAAGTATCTTCTGAAGCTCACACTTTTTGTGCTATGCTGCTTTCCCCTCTCCCACACCAGAACTTATGGGACTGACTCAGCCACAGCCAACTAGCTATCCTAAGGGTCCCATGCAGCAAAAATTCATTGTGGGGCACACTGTATTGAGACACAGTGAGAGCAACCCACTTTCTGTAAGGTTATCTGCCTTTAGCAGAGAGAGTGGTCATCCAGGATAATCCAGCAGCATACCAGTCCCACTTATTCTGAGCAATGTCACTTCTTGTAAAATATTTCCTATTGGGTGGCAGTTGCATTGCTAAAGATGTGTGTCTGTGTATATATATATATATATATGGGAGATTTTTCATACTTCTTCTACCTGAAAGAGGTAGCTCTTACTCCCCATACGATACACAGCCTTCTCATTCTCTTTCCAGAAGCTCCTTAAAAGCCCTGACCAACAGTTTTCCATACTGCTTGATATGACATACCCTTAGCCTAGTTTTTCTTGTTACTATCTCTGACCTTACAGTCTGCAAGATACTGAAAGGCAAGCTTGATACTTGGGTTTTCTGTAATGACCTCTCCTTAGCTATTTCTGTGTTAGTGATAATAATAGCCATAAAGGTCATAATGCAAATAACTCGAACAATGATAACTATAGGTGAATGGTAGAATTACTCTTGAAATCAGCCTTAAAGTTGAACAAAATAGAGTAATATCCCTTCTGGAGAAGCCAGAAACACTCTCCTCTTGAAGGATGAAAGGAGCTGAGGAATGTGCTGGCTGGCACTGAATCCCTGTCCGCTTGGGCCTTTAATGGGTTTCCTGCTCCCTTAGGTTCAAAGAGCAATTACAGTCTCAGGCAAAAGTACAGCAAATGGAAAACAGATTCTTTGGCTCTCACTAAAATGCCAAGAGAATAAGTAACTAAAAGGTGGAGGACTTGAAGTCCCTTCATTGCAGCAGTTTACTGAGCTGAAGGGAAAATTCCCTCCACTCACCCCTAAGGCCAGAGGAAGTTCCTACTATGGGAGATGGGTGGTGGGAATCCAGTGACAAAGCTGTTCACACCTCTCTCCCTGGAGGGCTTATCTTGGAGGAGAGACATGATACCAGACTGCTGGAAACTGGTTCTAGAGTCCATCTCCTTCACCTCTTTGTTGGGGAATTATTTCATGCCTTTGCTTGTCGGAGAGGAACAAAAGCAAGGTCTGGGGATATGGGAGAGCAGCAAGGGCAGGGCAGCTTCCTTACTACGGCAAGTCATCATGAGGGTATATGGAGGTATACATCAAATAAGAGGCAGCTGGGTAAACAGAGATAGGGGCTAACTGAGGAACCAGCCTTAGCTATCACCAGCCTGACAGTGCTGACACTTGCTAGCTCATGCAGAGAAAACAGCTACATGCCCTGTGCAGAGCACAAAAGGTGTGAAGACAAGTGATGGAATATGAAGGAGAAAGGCCCTCAGACCCTGGATAATCCTTCCAGAGAGCTGCTGGATGTATGTACACAGGGGTTTAATACATCAAGAGAGACTAGTGGGCATGAGTGCTGAAAGCTGCATACTAATCTCTAGTGAAGACCTGCGTAGGCCACACAGGATCATTTCCAAATGGGGTAGCACTGCCCAAGCATTTCCCCAGGGTTTTTAACTTAAGGTTAAAAATGAAATCCCCAGGTACAGCAGGACTAGATTTAGGACCAGAAGAGCACAGTTTTTTTCAGATCAGGCCTTTGATATAATAAAAAATATGTATAGTCCAGGGTTAATTAACAGAAGGTAGTAGAAGTACATTGTCTGTATAAAAGGCAGCCTTGCATAGATGTTCTCTCTTATGCCTGGCTCCAGGAAGTGCATTTTCATTATCAGTAACACCTGCGGTATTAACACACCACAACACTGGCGTGTTGTGAGAGGCTTTTCTTCCCTGTCTGAGAAGAGCTATTGCTTTACCAGTAGGTTTCTGGTTTGGTATTGAGTAAACTATGCCATAGAGAAGAAACTGAATAAGCCTGTCTGAAGTGAAAAGCCCTTCAAATTGCTTTGCATCATGTTTCATTTCCATGTCAGATTACATGAGATTAAATCCTATCACGGATGGCAGAGAGAAATAACTGGTAAATCTGAGCATCAGCAATAATACCAACTTTGTGCTCAAAGAAGGATTCTCAGTATCCAGTGACGGTACAAATAGGTCACCCAACCGGCTTAGCAGCTAGAGGAGCTTCTCTGTTAGAACATACTTCTGACACTGTTCAGTCATACTGCACATGTATGGGATGTAGCTCAAGCCTGCAGTTTCCCAGGTGTAGAGAGGAAACGGTGTCCTCATAATTACACAGTTGTGATGTAATAATTACTGAGGATTTCCTTGGTCATCTTATATTACAAATCTATGCTTCCTCTAGTTTTCCTTACTGTCTACAGAGGAAGAAGGAATCAATTCTCTCCTTACCATATGGATGTGTAATTCCCCTTAACCTAACAGGAACCAAAAATAAGTTGAACCCTAAAGAGGGTGGTGAGGAAGAGATGAATGAATGAAAGGCCCCCTTATAAAAGCTCTGACCTGGATGTGTGAGGTGGTTTTCATCTCTGACCTTCTGCTAACAGACATGGACTACAGGAATAGAGTTTGGATATGAAATATCTGAATCCAGAGCCATGCTTGTTTGGTCAGGGAATATTTTTGGTTTGGCCAGAACAGGAAGGGAAATGTAATAGTTTTGGAGCTTCCGGTACAACACAGCCACCCTTCCATGAATGCCTAATTCCTGCTTGAACATGGTCTTTCCTTTTTTAATCCCATGCTTTCACATACAGTCTTTTTGATGCCTCCATATGAATTAATTTAGGAAACAATTCCCCTGTGCTGCTTTATAAATGCCTAATAATGATAAAGCTCTGCTACCTTCTGTGCTCTTCAGTGCCAAGGTTGGAAAAAGGGGCTTCTAGGTGGGTTGAATATCAGCTGGACTCTAAGACTAAAAGGGTAACAATGATCAAAGGCTTAGCATCTGCTCACAGCAAGTAACAAATGGTATACTTCAGAGGTTGATTTTGTGGTCCATTTACTTCAATCTTCTGCAACAACCTGGATAACACAGAAGTGCACCCTCAGCGTATCTGGAAGATGCAAATTATGACAGCCGACTGACATAATAAATGGCATCTTCAACAGAGAGGGACTTCAAACACCTAAGCATTGTGCTAACAGAAGTCTTGTGAAGTCCAGTAGAAATAAAAAGTTTTGCACCTGAGGTGAAATGACTCCTTTCATCCCTACATGCTGGGAGCGAACTGGCTGAGTAACAGAACTGCTGGAAAGTGTCAGGAGGTTACAGTGGATGTCAGGCTGAGTGAGCTGATAGTGCATTGTCACTATAAGGCAGCTGTGTTCTGCACTACACTAGGAGGAACATGGTTGGCAGAACTAGGAAAGTTATTTTCCCTGCTGCCTGGCATTGGTAAGGCTGCATATGACATACTGTCCAGTCTGGAGCCTCTCCATTTCAGAGCCATGTGAAGAAACTGGAGTGTCCAGCAGAAGGCTACCACAATGGGCAGAGGCCTGGAGCACATGATGAGCAAGGGTACGTTCAGGCATCTTGGCTTGTTTAGGCAGGTGAAGGGAAAGTTAATCTAATAGCCTACAACTACCTGAAGAGTAATTACAAACATGACAGACCCACAGTCTCCACAGTAGCATCAGATGATACAACATGGAATAACAGCCACAGATTGTGGCCTGAGACATTGACCTGGACATTAAAAAAACAATTCCTATAAGGGTAGTGCAGCATTGGAACAGATAGCCCACAGAGGTCTTTGAATATCCAATTTAGGCAGTTTTCCGGACTCAAATATTCAAAGTTAGGACTGACCTAACGATGTGCTGGCAATACTACTTCCGTGAATAAGTGGGTGGACTAGATGACTTCTACAGCAGTTTCAACCAGATATCTATTGTTCTGTGATTCTTCACAGTCACTAGTCAGTGGATTTGACAAGGGGATTTCCCAAAGTTCACTGCCTGGATAGATTCATATCCTAGCACAGTCTTGTATAATTGCATTCCTGACAGGCATTTTTCCTCTAAAATACAAGTAGCATTATAGTTAGATTTCCTCATGCCCACCAGGATGATTCTCATTTATTTTGCTGACAACAGGTTGGCCATTTACCATTCTTAGGTAGAACTTGAGTTTGAGGTGTGTTTTCATTGGGAGTAATATTTGGATCAGCTGCACAATCAACACCTTTTCTCTAATTGGTCCTTAGTCAGAGGGACCCTCACCAGGCAGGAGTATGGGATTTCAAAAGTTTACACTCAAGCCAGGTCTTGAGAGCAAGCTCAGACATGTTCTTGATGGTCAGAGACAACTATCGGATTTTCTCCTTGGACCTGAGAAGCTATGAAGACATTTTCAGAGGTATCCAACCACAGTGAACAGATGTTGCCCCCAAAATCCTGAAGCAAAAGGCCAATGGGCTTCAAATAATATTTTGTCATCTAAAACAACTCTGGAAGCCCATGCCTGTGTCCCAGATGTATATAGCATACCTATGAGGCAAAATGCACTTATTTAGGTGACAGGAACACAAGAATCATTCCTTTGATCTGACAGCTGAAATGCTAATACTATCATAGAATCATTAAGGTTGGAAAAGACCTCTAAGATCATCAAGTTCAACTGTCAACCCAACACCACCAGGCCAACTAAACTGTGTCCTGAAGTGCTATGTCCCTATGTTTTTTGAACACCTCCTGGGATGGTGACTCTTCCAGTTCCCTTGGCAGCCTGTTCCAATGCCTGACCACCCTTTCAGTAAAGAAATTTTTCCTAATATCCAATCTGAACCTCCCCTGGCACAACTTCAGGCCATTTCCTTTCATCCTATCACCAGTTATGTGGGAGGAGAGACTGGCCCCACCTCGCTATAACCTCCTTTTACACAGTTGTAGAGAGTGATAAGGTCTCCCGTCAGCCTCCTTTTCTGCAGACTAAACAACCCCAGTTCCCTCAGCTGCTTCTCATAAGATTTGTGCTCTAGATACTTCACTGGTTTCATTGCCCTTCTTTGGACACACTCCAGCACCTCAATGTCCTTCTTGTAGTGAGGGGTCCAAAACTGAACACAGTATTCAAGGTGTGGCCTCACCGGCACCAATTACAGGTGAAGAGGTCCTCTTTTTTACCAGTCTAGTCTCTATCACAGAGTAGTATCCTGTGAGAATCCTGACTACATACCAATGACAAACAGCCAACTATCCTCATCTCCTTCTGTGACACGGTGACCTGCTTATTGGACAAGGGAAGGCCTGTGGATGTTGTCTACCTTGACTTTAGCAAGGCCTTTGACAAGGTGTCACACAGAATTGTCCTAGAGAAGCTGGCTGCTCGTGGCTTGGATGTGCATATGCTTTGCGGGATAAAAAATTGTTTGGATGGCCAGGTCCAAAGAGTTGTGTTCAATGGAGTTAAGTCCAGTTGGCAACTGGTCACGAGTGGTGTTCCCCAGGCCTCAGTGCTGGGTCTGCTCCTTTTTAACATCTTCATTGATTATTTGGATGCAGGGATTGAGTGCACCCTGACTAAGTTTGCAGACAACACTAAGTTGGGTGGGAGTGTCAATCTGCTTCAGTGTAGGGATCCCCCTGCAGAGAGATCTGGACAGGCTTCATCAATGGGCCAAGGCCCATTGTATGAGTTTCAATAAGGCCAAATTTTGAGTACTGCACTTTGGCCACAATAACCCCAGGCAGCGCTACAGGCTTGGGGAGGAGTGGCTGGAGAGCTGCCCAGCAGAGAGGGACCTGGGGGTGCTGATTGACAGCAGGTTGAACATGAGCCAGCAGTGTGCCCAGGTGGCCAAGAAGGCCAACAGCATCCTGGCGTGCATCAGGAATAGTGTGACCAGCAGGACCAGGGAGGTGATCCTGCCCCTCTACTCGGCCTTGGTGAGGCCGCACCTCGAGCACTGTGTGCAGTTTTGGGCACCGCAGTATAGGAAGGACATTGAGGTGCTGGAGAGGGTGCAGAGAAGGGCAACTAGGCTGATTAGGTCTGGAGAACAGGTCTTATGAGGAGAGGCTGGGGGAGCTGGAGCTGTTCAGCCTGGAGAAGAGGAGGCTGCGGGGAGACCTCATTGCTCTCTACCACTACCTGAGAGGAGGTTCTAGTGAGGCTAGTGTCACTAGTCACCCGAGTGACTAGTGATAGGACAAGAGGAAATGGTGTGAAGTTATGCCAGGGGAGGTTCAGATTGGATATCAGGAAAAATTTCTTCACAGAAAGAGTGATGAGGCATTGGAACAGGCTGCCCAGGGAGATGGTGGAGGCACCATCCCTGGAGGTGTTCAAAAAATGGGTGGATGTGGCTGAGTGGTACCAAGGAAAAACCCCACCCCCAAAGCTTTGCATTTTTAAATATTCTTTACAAATTGCAACATTCAAATGCTTATCAGTGATGTCTCCCAGGCTGATACTTCAGAGTTTCAACATAGAGCATAGTTTTAAAATTGACCCAACTGCTGATTAGGTTGCTTTCTATCCTGAAATTTTCAGAGGTTGATGGAAATGTCAAGAAGACACAAAAACAAATGCAGATGTAATTATCTCTGTCTTACTGCCTACTTCCAGAACAACTTTCTTGGCACCAGTAGGTCTACATTGAAAGAAATAAAATCAAGTTTAAGCCAACATTTTATTAACCTGGCTCTTTGGACCCTAGACTGGAATGGATCCCAGGGTATTAGAACTAAACCAATATTTTTTCTTCTACCAGCAGAGTTATACATCCTTACAGGCATGTTAAAAGCTGCCTCAAAAAAAGTAAAACAGAAATACAGATACATAAAGGGGATTTAATTAGCAAATAATGCCAGACTCATGGGTGTGCCTGCAATCAAAAAGAGAAGGTGGATATCTAGGGTGGGTACAAACACACTGAGAGAAAGAGACTGACAAAAAAAGGCTTCTGGATTCCTACCAAATATTCAAGAATCAGGGGAAAATCCATGATATCGGCCATATGAGTTTTCATGCTAAATGAAGAAAGACAGTATCCACTAAGGCCAGTCAGGTGAACTTGCTTTTTCTCCTCAGTGAAAGCAATCTGTGCAAGCCAGGCATCTTTCATTCTTAACTGGGTGAAGCTGTGGATTGGAGTTAGTGGGACAATGTCTGTTCTGCGAAACAGCATGAGCTGGAAAGGTCTTGAACAGTACAAAAGGACAGCAGGACCAGAGAACCCAGTGGAGTTTTGCTCTCTACAGAAGATGATAATGACTGAGTGGAAAATAGCTGCATACACGTTAGCTCTGCCTGCAACACTGAGAATAATCCTGTGCTGTGCCTTGTGTTAACACTGGTCATTGTGCTCAACCAATTGCGGCTCTTCATTATATTCAACTCTGAATGCAGTACTGCTACCAAATTCAGGAGTCTGCTTTTGACTTAGCTCTGCCTGTGTAGTTGTAAACCGCAAAACCCTAGGGACAAAGGAGCAAGCCCCTAGAGAAGTTATTCAGAATTAGTGGTAAGAGGTGATGGGCTCAATTGAGTTTTCTAAGACTAGCTGTAGAGGAGCTGAGGAAGGCTTACAGAGCCTTTGGCCAAGCATGTTGAACTCTGAAAAAGCTGAAGGATAACATGCCCTTTGCAATTTTCCAAAATTTACCAAAATCTGTGTGGTCTTATCAGTTGGCCACTCTTCTACATCTTAAGAGCTGATGAGGACTTTTTCCCCTAGAGTCTCTGGAAGCCATTAAGAAGGTAAATATTCCTTGAAAGTACCATTCTCTCCCTTGTTTAGTTATGTTCAGAAATTGAACAAATTCTCAAAGCAAAGAATCAGTCTAAAGGAAAACTAAGGCTGTAAAACCCTCCTACATTATTCTGGTCTGGCAGCAAAATGGTACAGCTTGATTTCTAAGGCTCTAACAAACACCAGCTGAATCTCCCACCTCAAAACATGGTAAAACAAGAACTGATGGTCTCATCTGAGAGCTCAGCCTCCCTGCTGCCATATGGCAAATCTAATGAATTACCAAAACAGCACATTGTTGAAGAAAGGGAAGACAGTAAAAATAAACAGAATCATGCACTGTAACAACAGTGTAGTGTAAGGGCTAGATCAATCAATTAGTCCTTTCCTATAACACAGCTATCATTTCAAGTCCTCTCAGGGTTTGATGAAGCAGCTGCTAGTGCTGCTTTGGAGACACCTGCTCGCAGTTTCTGCCGGCCTGTGCCTGAGACAGTCACAGCTGGGTAGCAAGGTCTGACCCCAGCTTCAGCAGACCACACAGCACGTCCAAGCCACTTCTGCCCTCACTTTTAGCCCATTAACCATCCCTGCAGGTTACTGCAGCTGGCCACCTGCACTGACTTTGACAGCCACTTTTATTCTTCAGTAACACCTGTGTTTTAACAAGAACATGCACAGCTTAGAGACAGATACATACTCCATTCTGTCCAAATAAAGGTTTTTTTAGACAACATATTCTAATCCATCTTTTAAACTAGATTTTGACTGCCCAGGAGTACCAAATATTGCCAAAGATGAGGGTTTTCCCACTCCTCCTGTGCACATTTAAATACCACTGGTTTGCTTAGCTTATCACATGTAATAAAAAGCTATAATATCTCTCCCCTTTATATTAGAAGCTTTTAAAAAACAGCTTAACTACTCTCATGATAAAACCTAATCTGCCAACTGAACAGACTCAGTCCTACCAATTAGTCCCTTTCAGATGTTTCCCAAGATGGTGAGAGGACACATTGCTCCTGCCAGACCCTCCTGTCCTCAGCAGATGGGTCACCATCCCCTTCAAACTTCAGCTATTCAGCTCACAAATGAAGCCTGCTTCAGCAGGTAGAAGCTGGCCATTGTTGGTTGCAATGTCTATAAAACAGAGTAAACTCTTTCCTGCTAATCTCCCTTATGGAAGATAACGACAGCAGCTTGCTGGGAAACAGGCAGAGGACATGCAGTGCTTTACACAAACTTAAATGCTTGTACCAGCTTTTGGAAATCACTCACCAAAGCTGGCTTTGAGCATGAGACCTTACTCCTGTCATTCCTAGGCTGACCGTTTTTGTTCCCCGCTTGATTTTAAGTCTGATTCCTTAGATATCAGAATTGTCATCGAAGATAAACAGATAGAGCAGAGAGCCAAGATGCAGAACAGCCTCAGCCAGCTAGTGACCAGCCATCAGAAATTAATCTCTGTCAAAGCAGCATTGTTTAACTCAAATTCTGAAGTACATTGCAGCAGTCTGGTCAGGGCCAGGCCCTCATCCTGCCTTGAATGTAAACATGCATGAGGCTTCTTTCACCACATGTTTTGGGAAGCATCAACAGCTCTTGGCAAGCAAGAGGAAAGAGATGACTGAGAGGCTGCTGGCATGCTCCTTGAGTTGATGTCATCTTACAGCCTAGCTAGAGCTCTGGGTGCACACACTTAGTCACACACAGACACACACACAGCTACCGGTCACCAAACTTTTGATATGGCTAAAAAATTAAATTAGTTATTTTTGGCTGGAAAGTTCTCCCTCCCTCTCTGACTTGCTGTTTTGCTTTTTGGCTCCAGCTGGCAAGGCAGCCACTCCATCTGGAGTGCCCAACATCCAAACACCAGGATAAATCTGTTAGGGAGCAGCAAGAGCAGGGCTGGTCCTTAAAGGGAGGTGAGTCAGAAGCCAAGAGAGCGCTTTACCAGCCAGGTCTCAGTCCCACAGTGCCAGAGAGCGGTGAGCAGAACAGACCCAGAGGTGATGGACAGGTCTAACTGAAAGTTCAGGTCAAAATTCAGTATAATGGTGATGAGACAGTTCTGAGGTAAAGCTAGGAAGTCAACTGGTAGGTCAGAAATAGGATCAGGCCCAGTGATCATCAGGCAGGTCCGTAATGACAAAAATCAAGCCAGGAAGTCAATTGATAAGTTGAGGTCTAGCTCAATGGGCTTCATAGTCTGGCAGAGGTATGGCTGTGACTTTAAAGGAGACCAGCACTCCTCCAGTACAGCTCAAGCAGAGAGAGGTGAATGCCAAGGGCTGAGCTTAAATAGAGCTCCTGGACCCCATGGGTGTGGGCCCCAGGTGAGACATCAGGGTCATTACGGCCATTAATGAGCTCAGGGCTCTGAAAAAAAACAGACGCTCTGTGTAGTCTGGGATCATTTTGTATTTACATACTGCCTTCCAGGTGTTGGCTCTTTACCCACACGGTAACTGACAGCTCTCCCTCAACACAATCCACTCTCCTAATCATACCTCCCTGTCATCTCTCACTGGGATGATATTTCCTCTCTAAATCCCGTCATAGAGATCCCATCAGCTTCACTCTCCACCAATTTCCAGTCTTTGTGACTCACGTTAGACTTGCAAGTGCTTTGGAATAAGTTTCTGGTCTGTGTAACTGAGACAGGTTTCTCTCCCTAGTTTAGCCTCAAAGGAGATACACCTGGATTTGTGTCATGCTGCAGTTATATATTTTATTATATTATATTTTCTTTTGTGTGTCCTATGGAGGATGTATCAGCTAATAAAAACAGGAACATAATCAGGCTGAAAACTCTAGGTTTCTTTTGAAATGCCAGAATAAATGTTAATTATGCAACTTTATTTGCTTCCCTTATGCTTATACATCCATGTGCCAATCCTTGATCACTGGATCGCATGCTGTGTTTTTTTTCTCAAGTTTTCTGCATCATTTAATACCTGTTTCTGACTGAATGGGCTATTATGTCCTTATAATTTTTTTGTCACACTATTTAAATGCTGTCCAGAGGTGAGAATTATTCATTTATCCATGGGCATTTCAGTGGTTCTAATTGCTGAAGTTTCACAAACAATAATCAGTGTACATTCAAAACATCTCTTCCAGCTAAGGGGAGATTATCAGCTCCATTTTATAGATGTAAAATTTGTATAGATGTAAAATGGAGCTTATAAGAGATTAAGTTCGAAAGTATGTACTATGTTTGAGTGTCTTACGTGGGCTACCTTAGACCATGTTTTTTTTTGTCTCTGTAGCACGATTTAGCATTTTATATAATTATAGAGAAGTTTCCACTGACTTCAGCTGCAACTATGACTGCCTGGTAGTTGGATTAGTAAAGATAAGGGCTGTTAGGTCACAGAGTCTGACTTCCCGTATTTTACAGACCTCTATATGTATTTGACTGTTATCTCTGTAATTAGTCCAGTAATTCAGGATTATCCAGAGTATAAAGCAAGTAGTCTAGGAAGGCAGCTAGTCTTGATTTGAAGACCTCAAGAGATAAAGAGCTGATGATTAGCTCGGGTTAATTTTTGAGGGGTGATTAATTACGCTCACTGTTAAAACTTTATGCCAAATTCCTCATTTGAATCTGCCTAGCTTTGGCTCACAGACATAGGTTCTTACTTTATTTTTCTCCCCTGGATTAAATATTCTGTTTACAGCTGGTATTTATTCCTCAGGAACATATTTGTAACCTGTATTCAAGTCACATGTCAAAAAGTTTGGTAGCCAACTCACTGATAGACTTGTTCTTCAGCTCTTAAATAATTTCAGTTGCTCTTTTCCACACCAATTTTTAAGTCTTTCTTCTTTTTTATGTATAAGCACCAGTCCAAGATGTCCTTTTTAGGAGTTAATTGCAGCAGGATTTACAAATTTTCCAGTCAGTTTCCAGTGTTTAAAACTAAGAAAGCCAAAAATTGAGGGACACAACATTAATTTCTACAGAGAAGTGTGTTTTGCAGGATTTTTCTCAGAATTTCATTTGGACTTTTTGGCACAGTTAGGGACAGAATCCAATTCACTAAGATCCCTTTCAGCTGCCTTAATCATCAAAGTGCCCTTTCTTTTTCTGCTACTCCCTGACTCATAATTTATGCATTTTCTGACTTTTGGAAGAAATGAAGCAGGGGTCCTGCAAACAACCTCCTCCTTAAATCCAGATTTAGCCTCAGAGCAGGTCTACCTGGTGGACCCTTCTGACGGAGACCTGTGGAAAAAATAACTCAGTCTTGTAATAAAGACTGATTCATAATGCTTATGCACAAGGAAGGAAAATTAAGGTTTTGCTTCCTAAAGTTTGAGTGCTTAACTCTTTGACCTTAATAAGGTTCTTTTTACATGGTATATGGGCATGGTGCTTCCTAGGCTTACCACAAAGCAAACTGGAAAAAAAAGTTCCCTCTGGCAGCTGTATATTGGCACACGTGTGACTCACCAAGGTTGGCACTTTGACCTGCACTTCATGAAGAGCAGGCATGTCTTCACATTCATCACCTGTGGCTGTATGGACGTCTTTGCAAATATTTTCCATTAGCAGAGAACTGGTGACACTCAGGACATTTAAAATCCATGCAGGTGTCTGAAGGGAAAGGGTCACCGTGGAGACAGGCTTTCCTTCCCCATCTGCTCCACTTGATCTATATTTTCATGCTAGGTCTCTCCTATCGTGGCTCCTTAGGCATGTCCTATTCTCCTCATGTAGTTGGTTTTAACATCCATCCTATTCTTTCCCATTCTAAACATCTTGCCCACTGAGTCCCAGTGTTTGCCACCAGTGCCACTGACCTGCCTGGTGCCTTTATCCATGCTCTCTCCCCTCCCTGCCCATACTCTGCCTTCCTGCTTATTTCTTCTCTCAGGCTCACTCCCCAGACATCTTGTTCATTCATAGTGTGCCCCTTTGTTTCATACTCTACATCCAGTCCATCCCAGTTCTCTGCTTGCACCTTGATTTCATAAGGTACCTGCCTTCCATAAGATACTTGCCCACACCCTGCTCTTCCTTGGTCCATAGCTCCTTGCCCAGCCGCTTCTTGCCCTCCTCA
The DNA here is from genome assembly GCA_020745705.1 of Hemiprocne comata. Lineage (NCBI taxonomy): Eukaryota > Metazoa > Chordata > Aves > Apodiformes > Apodidae > Hemiprocne > Hemiprocne comata. Next base: position 58,620,572 of record CM036586.1, read on the forward strand.
TTGCTGCACATCAGGTCACATCTGTGCTGTCTCTCCACACAGATCTTTTGTCCCATTGGTTCCCATATATTCTGCTCTTGGCTCTCATTCTTATTCTATCCCAGCCAAACCTTTACTTCTATGTTCTCTCTTCCATAGCAGTCTTCAATCCCAGTGCCACCACCTGACTTTCCATAGTTCCCTGTCCAAGTCCAGTCCTTCTCCCCAGGACTGGTTCTTGTTTTTTCTACATTTGAACCATGGCTTTCACATGCAGTGCTGTAGCCCTGACACTGGCCCAGCACAGGCAGTGTGTTGTGCACACAGAAGGGGACAGACATGCAAAAACATCACCATGCAGTAGCACATCCCATCAGCTTTTAATGACTATAAACTATGTCTGCGTGACAACTCTTACCATGCTGTAAATATAAGGTAGTTTAGTTGCCTTTTATTTAAGGTTAGATTGCTGTTAATTAACTCCCTGTTCATACAGAGTAAAATGAACAGGAAAAATTGCTACGTATCAGTCCACACAAAGTAATTTGCTTCCCTGTATTTGTTGATGTTTCCACACCCACAGTCTTCCTTGTTTCAGTTCAGTACCTATAGCACCTGAGACTTGAAATTGCAGGGGAAGATCTTGATGAGCCTCTGCACTTCAGCAGTGTGCCCAGTGCAGACAGACACTTTGGTAGCCTTGGGATAGATCTTTGGCACAACTGCACTTAGCAGGTGCTAAATGCAGGTACTAGAAGCTTGAAACTTGACCAAAATGTCATCAGGATGAAGAAATCCAGGAACTGCTCCACTTAATTGGCATTTTTCATAGCTGGAGCTGTCAGTTTCCCAAAGAAGCAATCACAGGTGTGCTTCACTATGGGCAAACCAGCAACTCTTCCTTTGCTTGTGTTTGTGAGTGTGTATGTCTAAGGGTATTTAGCCTCCTGGTTTACCTGAAGTCCTCCATATGTTATTCTTAAGGGAGGCACTCAGGGTGGAATATTCCAGCCTGAATGATCACCAGAAGGCAAATTTTTCTAATGGTGAATGAGTATCTTAAAATAACGTATAGGCAGGCTGAATATCACCACTCGTCTGACAATGCTGCAGTGTTACAGACCACTGTGATCAGCCACAGAGACCTGATGGCATGTCTGCGTGGAACCTGCTCATACAATATATTATTAAACATATGTACCATCCAAAAATATATATATTTACGTAGCTCAGTCTGCTGAAAACAAAGAACAAATTGTAATTACATCCATACAATCTCTAACAGAAACACTTGTGATCTAAAAAAAATAATAATAATAACATGCCTGAGCACTAAACATTCTACATATATGCAACCCCAGGACTGTTTTCAAGCACGCACTTAGGCAGACTAATATATATTAGCTTAGCATAAAGCTGTGCTGAGTGATAGGAAACACATGTTTCTTGGTACTTGTGGTTGCACAATGGTATAAAAAGAGTCCTGACATTCTATAGGTCTCTGGACAATTCTGCTATTGATGTGTTGTAAGTCACTGCAAACAGACCATCGTATTTTTCTGAATCACTTCCTGTTCAAGGGGTTCCTCCAGTTTTTCCAGAGATTGTATGCTGAGGAGGAATTCAGTGGGATAAAGCCCTGGAGACCCATTCTAAATGCTTTCCCTTTCCCTTCCTTTCTGTGCAGCTGAATGACTCAGAAAGGGGATGACACCTTGAACTGATGTCACTATTCCCTTGTTGGGATGGGAGAACCCTATTCCTAGCCCAGAAGGGGATTTAATTTAATATTTTATTTTCAGGAGAACCCTTTTGTTTCACTTTGAATTATTTTTTGCTGTTGTCTTTTAGAGGTTTGGGGAGAAAGTGGTTTGGAAGCTAGAAGCCATGCTGTGATAAAATAAAAGATATTTCACTTGTTTTGAATACAATTGCAACATTTTGTCTCTCTCTACCCCAAAAGTAATAAGGCCCAGACCAGACCACAGAAATGGTCATTAGGTATATACGTACCTCTGAGGCCTAATTAACTTCACAATTATTAATGCTTGTAAGTAGCTGTATTGAAATTCCCAGAGCATTCATAGCTGGTTCTCTTAGATTGGTGCTGTTGACTTGGTGGTATTCTGATAACAAAGAGACTGCAATCCTAGCAGAAGATAGCAGGTAGACCATTACAAAATTTAAAGTCTTGTGGGATTTAGAATGTCACAATAGTACTGCTTTGCATAAGAAGTAATGTCAGTAGACTGTTCTAAGATACTTTCATGGGGAAAAAATTCTGCATTTGAGGGAAATGAAATCTCCTCCTCCTATTTAAAATGCTCCTGCTTTCATTTGACATTTCCATAGAAAATGCTGTCTTGATGACATTTTTTGCCAAAAATTGCAGAAACCTTGTATTTCAAGTACTTTCTGGTTTGTTTTTCTCAAGTTATACCAGACTGATATATGATCTTTTGGCAAATCAGTGTTGTGATGAAAGCACAATCAGTTTCTGAGTAATTGCAAAATTATTTTGACTTCAAGAGGTGCTTATCCGGAATGCCAGCTGATGCAGGACTTTCTCACTAAATGGCAGTAAACAGTATTCCTGAATGAGCAGTGCCTATTGTTCAGAAATCATTTAGAGTGATCATATCTGAAGGAAGCGTGCTTCACTGGGGCCTGATCTTCTTCTGCCCATCAATGCCTAACATGGGCTTGTGATCAAGGCAGCTGCTGCCTCCACTTGCTTTAGGAAAGCCTCTTAAAAGTACAATTCCCCATATACATCTTTGCCACCAAAAACATAGAGTGCCAGATACCTGTATGTAGCATAGTAACTAATATTCAATTGGTTTCTCTACCTTGTAGAGTTGCATGGACCTTCCAAACATCCCCATCAGTGCAAAAACCATCACAGTTACTGATGGGTTCCTCTGAGTTTGTCCATTCTTACTTTGCTAGCATCTAGGATGCAACTGTCTCAGCCAGCTCCAATCATCTCCTGCTTGACACCTTGTGATCTCCATCTGTCTGGCCCTTCTAAAAACTGTGAGAAGTCACCTATGTTTTTAGAGCTGGAATGCCCATATGTTAAAACAACGTCATTAACTCAAGGCTGCCATTTCAGATCTCACTACTCCTTGCAACCGTTCTTTTTTTGTTGTTTTTTAAATTCTTTCTCATTTGGTGGGGGGGGGGGGGGGGTGGGGGTGTGGGTGTGGGTGTGGGTGTTTGTGTGGGTGTGTGGGTGTGTAGATCATCTGCTTTGCTTTCATGTAGGAGGGGATGGTTCCAGGACCTCAGTTCTTAAAGGTTTGTTTTACCTCATCTGTTTCTTTGCTGATGTGCCAGGCTTTGGTGTCATCAGTTTCTAACACATTCTTACTTCTTCAGATTTTTTCTGAAGGAAATCTCTGCAGCTCACAAACCACTCATCTTCTGTACAATCCTGTAATTTAACAAAGCTAAATGCAGGTCACAGTTAACCTCCTTACTCTGTTCCAGTGGGTGGTTTCTTATTTTTATATTGCTTTCTACCAACCTGTTGTACTTAGTATAAATTTGGACTAGCAATAAAACTTCTCATACTGGGCTTCACCACAAACTGCTTAAACTCAGATGCACTAAACTGCAGTGCTGTGTTAGCTATTAGCTCTGCCAGGCACCTAGATCTAGCAAGAATGGATATGATCACCTTTATGACTGTCTAGTAAGGCTGTCTCTGAAATAAATACCTCTTTTCTCCGACGTAAAGAAATTTATGCCAGACTGCATCAGCTGACCAACTGTTCCCATGCCATGGGAGTTTTCACTTGACTGGCCTGTGCTTTCAGTATATGTGACAAGCCTTAACAGGTTCCCTTTCCCTTGGAAGATATTCTCAAACTCGTTTTTAATTGTTTTGATCTTCTGCCTCTTTGGTGTGCTACCTCTTGAATGAGATGAAGGGAGTGGCATGATTTTATCCATGGATGATTTTTTTTCCAGAAGAACACAGGGTGTCCACATGCATGTGCACAATCACTGCGGACCACTGCTCAGCATCTTAGACCAAACCAGACTCCTCCTTTTCCTTGGGCCTCAGTCTCTGCTTTAAACAAAGCCCTGTTTAAACTTTCTGCAATTACCCTCCATACTCCTAGAGAGCATCAGCTCCTGTAGAGGGGGCTTGCAGTGACTCCACTCTTCCAGCCAGAGCATTTTCTTAGCTTTTTTTAATCTATGAGTACCAGGGCATTGCTCAAAATAAATTTCATTCAGGGGCTAGGATTCATTTAACCAAATGCAGACAGGTATCCTGTAGATGTGCATTACACAGAGGCCAGAGGTCTGCCAAATTTTCTAGTTTCACTTTAGCTGTGGGAAAAGAGTTGCAGAAGAGACCCCAAGGTATTTAAGGCTGATCTACATACAAGGTGTGCACAGGCAGACTTGCAATTGTTCAGCACGTGCTCTAGGCTGACTGAGAGATACAAAAGCTTTCTAGCACAGCACCGAGCTCCAGCTGATATATTCTTACCCACAGGGGCAATTGCCTCAGGCTCAGTACTCTGTTGTCAGGGGTGGTGATGTTATTGTGACCTGGGAGGGGCGTAGCGTGCAGACATGTGGCTGTGCTTGCATCATGCCTTGCAAGAGTGGTTACCACAAGAGCCGTTGCCTTTCGACCTTCCCCGTGAATCTGTGCTGACCAAGTCTACGTGGCCCTTGGCTGGTATGCAGCCCCTGCAAAATAATCTCGTTTGCCTGTGAATGCCATCCCCATTGATCAGTTTCCAGCTGGTTTATATTGATTTAGCTTAATTCAATGCAAGTGTTTTGCATGTAGAAAAGGCTCTGTGAATGTTCCCATGAGGTCTAAATCAGTTCCTCTGTCTCTCTTGCTCTTTAAATCCTATTGTCACTCATGTGTAGCTTTCCTACACTCAGTACATGCCTGTTCCTGGGGGGAGCAATTGCCAGGGTCTTAATTTTAGAGAGGAATGCTCACCCTGCTGTCTGGGAATGAAGCCTGGTGTAGTCAACTTCAAAGACTAGACAGATTTGTTGTTGAGCTTAAAAGACATCTTCCCCTTGACTGGGATTTGCTCTTGTATCTCTTTTGCTCTCATCTTCCCTTTCAGCGCATGGGAGGGCTCAGGTGCTTCCCAGACTCCTTCTGTCTTTGGACCATTTCAAATGCACATATTAGGTGCTAGCAAATTCTCAGCTCTGCCTCTTGCCCACTGAACATCACTGAAATGACTGGGGATGTGGTGGATTTGACAGGATCTGTGCCTGAAGAATCCATCATTTGGCTCTTCTGTTTACACAGAGCCCTGGCACTCAGACAGCGCAGACCTAAAAGAAGGGTTATTTTAAATTCTAATAAACTAGCACAGAGGGAGAGAGTTCTTTGCCTTCTTCCTTCACTTCACATCACAACTTTAGTCCTAATGAAGGACTTAACATCAAATACAATAAAAGGATGAACTATTTTTCCTGTGTGCCTGTTGTTTTTCTGACAGACATATGTGTTTGTTTATTTTTAGATTATAAAATGCAATTATCATGTTCTCTGAAGTACACGTGTAAAATTAAAAACATGTTGAGTCAACTTTCTGCTTAATTTATGTTAATTAAACTATTCAATGGGAAGGATGTTCCTGGTTAGGATGCTTCAGTGGGATCTGGATTTTATTCTTGGCTCTGCCACAGATTGCCTATTTGATTCATGGCAAGTCACTTAATCTTTCAGTGTTTCAGTTCTTCACTTCCAAAATGAAGATAATTCTCCTTCATCTTTTCTGTTTTGACTGTAAAGGCTTGAAGTATTTTGCACAGCATTCAGCATAGTATACTCTAAGTATAATTTCTAATTGAATATATTGATTATAAGTCATCTTGTCTCCAAGAAGAAAACACCTCTGCAAGTCCTTCCCAGTTCACGGATTTGCAAACAAATATACTTTCCACCACACCCAGATAGGCAATAAGTCAGATTTCTGTCAGATAATGCTCAAAACTGAGTTTTCATCAGTGGAATTATGCTGGTTTCCAAACCCTGGCCTTTTATTCTGGAACTCAAGAACTCGTCTTCAAGAAGAGCTTAGTTCTTTCATTGCATTCTTAAACTGCACCTAAACTAAGGAGTGTGTGAAAACTCATCAGGAGTTTTACTACAGATCAGGTCCAGGCCTGTGGGTTGGGTAAGACAGAAACTCTGGCTTGAGCACACTTGGCTGGCACGCCTGGAAAAACTCAGTATCGTGTGAATGGCTGAAGGGCCTGCTTCTCTGTGAGCGTTTCTCACATTTCTGTCTGTCAGATAATCACTCTCAGGATAGACTACACTGAGCTAGCAGGATCTACCCCTCATTAGCCTGGTAACTGCTAGGAGCAGTGATAGTTTTCTGTCACAACTTGGTGGTCATTTGTGCTGACCATCTTCCTATGACACCTGCACACGTCTGCTTTCCTTTTTATTCACCAGTCATGTTTTGCTTGGATGTTTGCCTTCTGGTTTTGCACAATGCTTAGTACATTGAAGACCTCAGCCCTAAGCTGGTAGCGCCAGAGTAGCAGTAGCTACCAGAACAGGTGCCCTCAGTTTTCAGTCAGTGCTGACTTTAGCCAAATCATTTTCTCAAACCTATCAGCTCTACTCAACCCTAGATCTAAGCCCTTATTTCTCCATGTCTGGGAACTCAGGCTATATTTGCACTGAAGAGGGTGAGCAGGAGTATTTTGGGATTATGATGGGATTATGCTGTTACTTTGCTACCTGACAGCACTCAGACAGACTGCTTTTCAATGTCATCTATGGTCAGTAGAAGCCCCTCATTATAATACGACCACAGTATCTGTGAGATTTCCTCCCTTCTTCTGCCTGTGTCTGCCCCAGAGCAGTGTAAAGGCCAGGTCAGCCCTGCAATTTTTCTACCTGTGCAAGGTCCCAATATAGGCACACTTCTATCAGTCTAAAACTCCTTCTAAAACTTCTTTCTTCACTTAACATGCATTCTATCATCCTTTGCAAATGAAACTGAAATGCATCCGTCATGAGGTTCACTATGTGAGCTCAAGGTGCCAATCCCTTGACTGCCTGGCCAGCTGGGCTTGGGCTGTCTTGTCATGGAAGAGGAAGAGTCCCAGCCTTGCAACTGCTGCCAACACACATGCCAGTTTTGTGTCCCATATTCCAAATGGACTTCCACTAAATGATACATTTCCCACAGCCAACCTGGCAGCAAGGCCTATGCCCCAGGCATGACCCAAAGGGCCAAAATAGCTGTTCCCCAGTGGCTTGTCTGATCATGTTCACAGAGAGGAACAGGTGTGGGAAGCAGTAGCACTAAGCTTTCTTCATGTCATCTGGAGTCAGTATAAACTCCACTCATTATAAAAATTGCATGCGCAGTTTTAAATCTGCCCTGCTTGTTGCTGGATACATTTGCCCAACAGCACTGGGAGCTACACAATGCAACCCACCCTGCTTATGAACATGGTCATGCAACAAACCTCTCTTCCTGGCTATCCCTTGGGAGAAAAGTTGTGGCCACCGGCTCACACTCCCAAGACCTCTCAGACTAATGAGCCTGAAATAGAGGTCACTAAAGTTCATAGCTGGCTCACTTTGCACCTGGGTATTTAATTCTTTACATCTCTGGTTCCCATCAATAAGCTGTAAGCAAAGGAGAGGAGTGGGAACCAAGAATCAGGGTGTCCATAGGCAGCTGCCTCGTGTCACACTCACACTGAATTAAAGCAAATAGCCTCTGCTTCACTCTATTTAGCCAGCTCACTTGCAATTCACAGCTATCCCATACAGCCATTTCTGTTTTAATGTCTTCCTTCCAATTCACTGAAAAATTCTCCCTCGCTCTTTCCATAATTTCAGCAGCTTGTGTTCTGTTGAAGTTGTAAGTCAGATGTTAGCTTAGCTGGTGATTAATACAAGCTCTTGGAAAGGTCACCTTTGAATCTCACTGCCAAGTTCACCCACCTCTCTGGGCAACTCCTTATACCTCTTCTCTTCCCTTCATATCATTTTTGCAGTTGTAAATAACTAAAACTGATCTACTACTTTATATCATGAAAGCACATTAATCGTCATCTTGCTCTTGGGTGTTGGGAAATGTTTTTTGAAGCTGTGCTTGGAGAAGAAGGACCTGTTTAATCCACCTCTCACATGGATTGCTTGCAGTTCTGAAAATCTGATCTCCGGCTGTCTATCTAGTCCTGTGTACCACATAACCACCTCTTGAAACAGCCCTGTGGATCTGAGGAATTGAATTCAGTATTATTATTGTCATCTATTGGTGGAGACACAGAAGGATCCCATGAAATTTTACAAACAAACTAAAGGGTCTTCATTCTTCATCACTTCCAAGCCAGGGAAGTCTTGATAAGCTTGGATAAGTAGTCTGATCACATTAAAGTTTACAGTTGGGGTTTTTGCATACTGCACATCTTAGCTTGTCCCAGTTCTATCTGGCTTCTAGGTGTGCAGTGTCACCAAGGAAGAAGCTCTGCTCTGCATCAACAAATGCTAAGTAATCCTTTTGATAGGTAATATTCTAAGGAATTTGATCTTGGCGCCTCTCACATGGAGAAATACAGTTAGGACCAGGCCAATTTTGCCTGTGAGTGTTTTTGTTTTCTTGTTCCTTTTGAAGTAAAAGAGGAAATGTGGGAACCATTTCTAAATTACCCATGCACCAGAGTGACAGAAGAAACCCAGAAACAGATAAAGACCAGCAGCTGGAACTTATTGAGGTACAAGGAAGCAATTAGCTTATGGCATAAAAGAATGAAATCACATAGAAATTATTTGTGCCTCCTAGCATTACCTTGGCAACCCGGAAACTTTGGGGCAAACAAGGCCCATGGTCCCAGGCCGGCACTAGTGTGGTACAGAAATGTGCCACCCTAGAGGGAAGAGTCCCAGCCTTTCCTTAATGGCCTTGTCTGAGACCTTGCAGATGTGTGGGAAGAGACAAGAGGGAAGAAGAGGTCAACTGCTTCCCCTCTCTCCGAGCTTTCCCATCCCTGCTGCAAATTCTCAGAAGAGTTTGCTTCTCCCTGCCGCAGGGATGCTTCGAGGCAGCTTTGGTTCATGTCGCCCTGGGACCTTGTGTCATAAGCTGGGTGACCGACCACAGCCTCTCAGCTGCCCTCCTACTCTCAGTCAGCTTCAACTTTGGGCATGAAAAGCCTTCCTCACAGGATTGCTTAAAAATTGCATCATCAAGCAATAAACCAGTGAAAATACCTCAGGGTGGGAGAGGAACTGGAGATAAACATTCTTTACCAGACATTGCAAAAGAATTCCTAGCCTCCTCAAAATGAATGAGCCTTCCTCCTGCTGCCTTCAGTGTGGCCAGGGCTTCAGTTTTTACGTGTGAGATGTCATGCTGCCATAGTGATGAGCTCAGGATAGCATTAGCCGCATGAAGTCAGACGGCTGGACTGATGGATGTAATCAAATTTCCTGCCTTGGTTACAGTTTTACTACCCAAACCTCAGTTTAATCACCGGTCGTACTCATAGTGGGATTTGTTTCAGGAGGGACTCCATTTACCACTCTCAGTTTCTGAGAGCTGGTTAATCCTTTCATGGGGTAGGGTTTGCATATCATGCCTCATAAATTCCCTACGTGAGGGTTTAGGAATAAAGGACAGGATTTGTCATAAGTGCTCTGAAAGCGTGTCTTCACAGCAGGCACAGAGATACCCAACCAGATGGCTTCACCCCATTAACTTCTCACAGGTGGAGACCAAGGTCCAAAAATACACAGCAGCCAGATCCATGTACACTAACCCCCTGCTCCCTCCCTAGAAAGGTCTGGGAACAGAAACACCTGAGCTGTTCCTCCATGAGCCATCTATTTGTGGCTGTTTTGACATATTCATATAGCTCTACATCTCCTAGCTCCAAACTGGTGAGCCCGCATTATGATGTGCTTCATGAGCCTGTCAGTCCAGAGGATCTCCACGCAGTGCCCACTGTGTGGAGTGGACGTGCCAGCTCTGGTCCCACTGAGGTTATGGAAAAATTCACTGTGTACAAAGGGTCACAGCAGCGTTCGTGCTTTCAGGAACCGCTCCTGTCAAGGACTGTTGCTAGCGCTGTGTGGTGTAGGATCAGTTTAAAATAACTTCACTTAGAAAGCTCCATGAAAATCCCCTGCCAGTCACTCTCCTCACGTGCTTTTTGTTCTGAGAATGAACAGGCCTCAAAGAGTGGTCTCAGAAGAGGCCACATCTGTACAGAGTTTGCTTTCATCCCCACAAGGGTTCCCAAACAATGCCAGTGCCAGCCGGAGGTTTGCTGAATGGTATGAGAACCAAAGGCTTTCTGTTCATCCATTAAAACCTTGTGAGTCAAAATTAAGAGGACAGGAGTGGGAGCTTTTGGAGGCTGTGGTTTCTCACAAATGCCTAAACCTAAGTCCTAATGAGAAAGTTTAAAAAAAAAACAGTCTGCAACCCATCACCACAGCCATGCCACAATTAGAGACAAATCCAGCGTGCACTGCTTTACATTTATGATGCAGACAAACTCATTTAGCTAATTAGGACTGTCTACAAAATGCATTCGAAATAGTGGTCTGTCCTCAAGGTCCGGTCCCAAAGAGTCTTGCTACTGAAGTCCAAAAGTGCACAGACACAAAGCCTGAACACCTGCTACTCTCTAAGCGGGGAATTAGCTGAGCCATCTCTGCATGGGAAGCTTTGAACATTTTCTTCATTGTCCCACCCACAACTGATGAGTTAAAACCATCAGTTGAGAAGGCCGCCAAGGGAAGCGTATACAAAACTCTCTTTGATTTCAGAACTTAAGAAACAAAACCAAGAACAAGTGGAAAGCCCAACTGGCTTCTCCCACTTGAGACTAAGTTTTATCTTACAGGTTGTCAGTAGTCCTAGACACCTTGAGGTAAGATTTACCTTCTTTGAGAGAGCAAACATATTTTCTTTGTCAGTGCAAAGATTTTGCTTGTTGTTATTTAAAAGGAGTTCCTGCTGCCCTGAAGTTTGATCTACATATTTTGATCACAACGGTTTGCATAGCACAGAAGGTCAGCAGAGGAGTTCAGCTGCTGCATTTCCGAGGTGCTGGCACTACTTCCCTAAGGAACAAAGCCAGGACCACTCTAAAAGACACCAGCAACCAGTTTTGGAAAGTAATTTAATGGCATGAAGTCTGATGGGAAAAAAAGATATAGAATTGTGCTAAGGAAACATGTACCTGAAACTAGACCATTTCAGACTTCAGCTGTGAGCAAGCACAGTGCTCATGTAGTGATGGAAGAACAGCACATTCGGTGACTACAGGTAGCTTCTGCTCCTCTTGCCTCACCTCCAGTGCCTGGCACTGCCAGAGTTCCAGGCATGAGCTATCCTGGTGAGCCCGATGACCTTCTTTTGGGCACATGCCCATTTACCTCCATGCAGGTTTCTGCCCACATTCTAAAATCCTACCTGGATCCCATGACAGAGTCAGTAATGTGCCTGGGAAAGAAACAAATACCTTCCTTTAGTGGGTGTGGACCAGCTCACTCACATTTGTCTCATTTATCGCAGAGAAGTGGAGTTATTGCCTCACAGATGAAAGCAGCTCAGGTCTCCACCTCTTTTTCCACTAAAGGGCAAACCCTTTCTCTCTAGACAAAACAGAAGGAGTGGGTTCACAGAGACAACAGCATCCTTTGCTGCTCCAGGCTTGCCCAAGCTAAAGAAGAGGGTCTATGTGTTACTCCAAAAGGAATTTCTCTGCTTCCTGCTGCTTGCCATTCCTGGCCACTGCAGCCTGTAGTACATCAACGTGTGTGCTCAGCAGGGGAAAAATGCCTCATGACCAGGGTGGTGGTTGCAAGATGAAAAAGGCTGATCCACACAGTGGTTTCTTCTGTCTTCCTCTGAATACATTCACTTCAAGAGCCCCTTTCTTGTTACATCTGGGAAAGGTGTAAACAGAAGCCAAGCCCAGCTGAAAATAACTCTGCCTAAGTCCCATGTGGAGCCCGCTCGACTCCCCTCCTGGTTTTGACTCCTAATGGCAAACGAGGTTGTCCCTCAGCATTGAGGTCGCAGACAATGTTTGCATGTAGGGTAATCTCACAGGACACCCATGGAATACGTTTCTTCCACTTCAATGGAAGCTCTAATGGCTTCAGCAAACAGGTGGAGGAGGATCGTATCTTATCTCATGGAAGAAGCCACAAGAGGGAGACAAATATCCATGTGGTGCCATTGTGGGTTTATGCCCTTACATCCTAGGTAGGAAAAGGTTTTCTCAGCTCTTGAGGGGTTTCAAGGTTTCAGATTATTTTCCTAACCCAAAGTAAAAATTTCAAAAAGCCTCAGGAATGAAACATGGAGAAATAAAATGCGTGTCAGAAAAGCTCCCCTTTTACAGTTTGAAAGATTTCATTTCCCTTTCAGATAAAAAAAAAAAAAAAAAAAAAAAAAGTGAATTAGTGCCCATTCAGAGAATCATTTAAACATGACACTTTCAGCTTTGAAAATACGAAGTTTGCACTTTGGGACCTCACTTTCTTCCCCAAGCAACTGCTGAATTTGGAGAAATAGTGAAATAGAGCCCTTCCTACATTTTTTGGCTCCTACCAAAAACATGTAATTTGAAAGTTCCTAAGAAATCTCAAGAGACACAGAGCTAATTTAATCATAGGATACAATGGTTGCCTTTCATGTCCTCAGTGTCTCTGCCATGAGGCAAAAATTAGTCTGGATAAACATAGAAGATCTTTAGAGGAAGAAACTTGAAACTGTGAAGCACAAGAAAGGGGATGTAGGAAGAACAAGGCTCATACTTGGCCCCCACCTGCTCTAGGTGCCTACAAAAGATGCCACAACAACTTCAGAGTTCAGAAGAGCTGCTGCCAGTGTTCAACTCCATGTGCAGCCCATGGAGGAGGTAGGTGAAAGGAACAGGACTGTTGAGACAGTTACTCCCCGCATATATGTCCCACAGCACAAAAAGTAGGGGATGTATATCTCTCTGCCAGGCCACATTAGTGAAGTATTTGAATTCCTGCATGAGCCTAAGGGCTCAAAATGCTGAAAATAAGATCTGGCTGTAAAAGAAGACAAACTGGGCTCATAGCATAAACATTTCTAACTTGAGGTAATACCTGACTTTCCAGGTCAGTGGACAAAAGAAATGTGGTGTAAATATCTGTGGCTGAACGGCAAAAATGCATCCACTATGAATTTGGTCTGAAAAAAGGTAGTCAGTGGAAATGATTGTATGAGAATGGTATGACATACGGCCGCATGTGATAGACCATTTGTCTCTGCTACCAAAATAAAACACTAATGTGAGAGCATAGAAAGACAGGGTATAATGTCAGATAAAAACTACTCTCCCATTCAACCCTGTGAGACAGACTGAGGCTACATTATCAGTAGCAAACCATACAGCACCAGGCCCATTCTCTGGCAACTCATGCATGGTCCAACCCCAGCTGTGCTATCAAATTCTCTTAGCCTCCAGAGTATCCTATGGGGTATGGTTGCAGACTTATGCTGGTTTCCATGTTGTGCTTGAGAATTGTTTGGGAGAAGGCTTGAGCCAGAATATGCCAGTGAACCGTTTAACAATTGGACAGTACAGGCAACTCAGGATGGGTGTCCTTGCTATGTCAGTCATCTACACACTAGTATAGACATAGCCTGAGAAGCCAGCTGCAGGGTGACAGTTCCCATGTTCCTCGTTGTTCTTTATGTCCAAACTCCCTTATGCTCTAATCAAGATTAGTAGCTGTGCCTTCAAAGAAGTAAAAAAATAAAACAGGGCTATTTAAAAAAAGTCCATCTGTGACTGGTTCTCTGTGCTGCTATTTCTATAGCTCTGAGTGCAAAAGAATGGCAAGAAGGAAGGAGGCAATGATCCATTGCCCAAGAACTTTCAGGAGCCCAGAGGGTATTTCAAATGTTTCAGTGGACCATGGTATCCCATTCTCTGTACCAGGCAGCACCCATGGCTCATTCCTTGTGGCTCTCCTCCTGTCAGCATCAGACATGGCAATATCAGCCAAGGCTGCACAGGGTCATTAGCACAGTTACAACAGCATCAGACTCACATTAAAACATCAGAGCCTTTTCTCTCTCACGCAGAATATTTCTCAATGAAATAACCAATAAGCCCAGGGCCTGCTTCTCATTTTCCACTGACATAATTGCACCACTCTCAAATGTGCTGCAGAAAGTTGTGAAATGACACCCAAGCCCTTGGAGTCATGTGTGAATCTCCCAAGCTTTTCAGTCAGGCTTCACTTCGTGTACAAGCTGATGTGAGAACTGTATTCACTTTGCCCTTTGGAGACAGGAAAGCACCTGCAGCAGACTGCATGTGGAGGTTAGAGACCAGCAGTAACAGGGGTATGGTGGGCTTCAGTGAGACCTAATTACTCCTGCAGTGCCTGTTACTAAAGGCTGTTTTCCACTGTGAAGTTCAGGGAAGTTTTGTTCTCTTCAAAGAAAAGCCCATGTCGCTCATTTTGAAATCAGTGAGAATACAGAGGTTGCCCCAAAAAGGGACAGTCAGGTCTTCCAAGTGAAGAGAGAGCTCTGTCAGCCAGCATCTTGTGAACCTCAAGGGTTCTTGGAAGAGAAACAGCTTTGAAGACTCCAGCATAACCCCAGAAAGTATTTTTCCCCCCTCTGCCTCTTTCTTGTATCTTCTATCACAGCTTAGGCACTAGAGTTTTTCCAAAGGTAACCCATCAAAAGAAAATTTCTAGAGAGTTCGCCACCCTGTTAACAACTGGGGTTCACCATTTCTCCCTCTGCAATGTGTTTACATGGGGAATAGAATTTTCTAATTAGAGAAAAACACAGCAAAGAGTACCCAATTCAAGTCATGGGAGGAGAGGAAACTCAATAGTTTCTTATTCTCTTCCACTGCATCCTGCAAAAAATATTTAAACACTTTTTCAACATCAGGAGTTGGAGGAATATATTGACTCTCCTAGCAAGCAAGGGAAGACAAGGCTTCCTAAAGCAACACTGAAAAATACCGGATAAGCAAAAACCAGACATTAAGAAATTAAACTTTTCTATTTACTCATAACAACCTTTGTAATATTTGCCTGTATTTTAAGATGTGGTGATAGGGATTTATTGACCAGGACTGCTAGATGTGTGTGTGAATACGAGCACACACACATGCACATACACACACATACTATATTATTTTTTTTGCTGAGCATCTGCTTGTCTGGATATATCCATATAGTTCTCACACTTGAAGCTCCAAGGGAATGAGAAAAATATCAAATGCTCACACTCTTATCCTCCAAATGCTAAGGGGGACCACTGGGAACTCAAAAGCATCCTGTCTCAAATAAAGAAGAAGTAAAGTAACATTAGAGGTGGAATTAACGACAAAAAGTTCAGTTTTGTGCTTAACCCTTTCCACTTGCTTCTGTGAAAAGCTCTAACTGCAACAAGTATTAGGAGCTCTGAAACACTGGTTTGTGGTTTGGTTATTCAAGGATGTGGGGACTAAGTCATGTTGGTGTTGGGTTTGGGTTTTTTTTTGTGTTGTGCTTCTTAAAATTAATTATAGAATCAAAGGATTCCTCCAATACTCTCGATAATACCTGCTCCTCCTCAGGAATTACGTCAGCTGGCTTGAAAGCACAGGCCCTCATTCCCCTTCTAATTAATTTTTCTTCATTGTGCTATAATTATAATACAGTAATTAATACAGGCATGTGTGTTTTAAAGGAATCTATATCATGTGTCTTTAATAGAGCACAGATGTTAATGTTGGCAACCCTTATTGTTCAACATGTTCTCCCATTGTTGCTTCTTACACTATTTCTGATCTGGTAACTGGCAAATGGGAAGGACTTGTCTGTCATAATCATTGGCCACTGCAGACTTCCATGGGCCCCCAGTATTAATCCACTGAGTGAGCCATTCTGCATGAAGCTGGTGATTGCATCGACTGGTGAGTAAGTGAATAATAGGAAGCACTGCTGCTTCTCCTCCGTATTTCACTACGCAGCCTTGACTTTGCCATGCCTGGCAAGGCTGGCATGCAACCAGTGCTGATCTACAGCTCAGATTTTCAGTAAGATCGTTCCATAAACACAATGACATAGTGTCATTACATCATTACTTTCCTGTAGGTTTGAATCAGCTTTCTTGCTTTTACAGGAAATCATATCTATTCACCTCTGCTCCAACTTAATTGACACCAGGGAAGTGCCACACACACATCACTTTCAACATTTCACTCTCAAGTGCATGAACAACATTCCCATAATCCATTAGGTACCCACCCAGAAGAGACTTTGTTGTCATACCAGTAAAGGCAGCTAAATAAACAGAAAGGTCAGTTTTGGAGTATAAAAGCTTAAAAAAATTCCCAGTACTACTTCTGGGGGAAGGGTGAAGCAAAAAATACAGAACCTGGTGCTATGGGGTTTTAATGTCTCCATCTCGCATTTCTCCAAATCCTTTCTAATATCATCTGTGATGTAATTACACCCTGGACTACTGACTTGAGGATTGACTGGAAAGGCTTTGCAGAAGAAACAATAAGACCAGAAACTGCAAGGGCATCATATGAGATAACCTGGATGAAGAGAAGTAACGCAGAAAACTAAACATGTCAGAAAGAAACAAAAAAAAGACATTCCCTGTTGTTTATGGATTAAAGGACACTACACAAAATCACAGATCTAAGACCAGCATCCTTCTTGAGCTGAAATGAAAGCATTGTATTTATGTAATAGATAGGTTATGTATTAGACGTTTCATCTAATATTCCTCCTTGCAGATCAATTTATATCCAACTCTGTTCTACTGCTCCACCAGCAATAAATACAGAGAATATTAATATATTTACAAGAAGTATGGAAAACCTCATTATTTGTTGGAAAGGAGGAGCAGAGGGGAAAGTGTCATAGTTTACAGCTATGTGTTTTCAAACAGAGGCTAATGTATGCATACCAGAACTCACTTTTACACACCAGTGCCAAAATACTGATTAACTGCAAAGTGGTCTTTGCAGTGACACTAAACACAGAGCAGAGCCCTTAAAATCAGGGGCTGAAATTACATACTTAAGCCACCAGTAAGTTGGAAATAACTTCATTACTCTCCCTTTGTTCCTACCAAAGATGGCTTTGCTGAGTTTCTAGTTCGAGATTCAAACTCCTCCTTGACTCTAAACAGGCATCTTCATACACGAGTTCTAGACACATATGTAAACCTTGCCATCTCAAGGCTTTTGTGGAGCAACATCTGGGAATACATTAATAGGATGTTAATTCAAAGGGTTGAGTTATGCATATGAACCCTGTGTCTGATCACTGAGCCAGCTGCAGCGCTACAGTCCCATCCCAAACCCGCAGACGTCACTATACCAGCCCTGTCAACAGTTCATGCACATTTTAAAAGCATCAAAGCATTTCCCCCCATTTTTCCAAGAAAAAAGAGCCCTTACAGCACATAAACAAACACATAGAAAGACACAGACATATTTCTTTACATGATTTCAGTAGAAACATGCTTTTCTTATTAAACTCTGGTGCTATCCTTTGATTATAACCATCTTCTTTCCCAGGAAATCTATGGCTAAGTATGTGTAAACACTTGTCTCAGGGGTCTGCCCTTGTGGCAGCTGTGGCCACCCCCAGAACTTCTCGCCACCTATGTGTGTGAATTGCCTCATGGCTGTGTGTATAGTACAGTCTCCCTTCCTTCAGCTTCCCTATCCACATGGGTGCTTGCCCAGTATGCTGGCTGGCCCCCTTACGAGTAACAGAAATGGGACTTGAGTCCCAACAAGGCTCTGGTGGAAGCTGGAAGTATCCCCATTGAATAAGGTGGAGTTCAGCCCACTTCCACCACTTCAGCAAGGGCTTCCTAGCTCCATTATTGGGTGGTTGTGGGCTCTGGTTGCTTTAGTCTTGTAGACTATTTAGAGCTTTCAATTCCATTTAACTTCAGCACAGACTAAGGGCGCATCATTGTCACTAGGTAAACCCCTTATAAAGTGCATCTAAGTGTATGTACCACTCCCTCATGTTAGTTCCTCCAGCAGGCAGGTTCATGTACATGGAAATTTTGTGGGGTTTCAGTGGCAGAAGCAGATTCCTGGCCAACTGTGTGAGTGCTAGTTTTTCCCTGGAGCTCCAGCTTTCCCAGAGAGGCTACCCCACATTTAGAGTCTGGACTTATGTTTCACCCCAAGCCCCCCACACTGTGGCCAGGTCAAGCAGCTTGTGACTCCAGTGTGCTCTGGCACCAGCTGGTCACCCCTACCAGCATGAGGCCAAACCTTACCAAGAAAGCTGAGCTTAAGTTTCCAAGAAGCAAAGAGAAAGGGAGAGGTCTGAGCAGAGCGTTGTCATTGCCACTGATTTATTCCAGGCTAGCAGTAAATTTGGGTTGTTTGTTGGATCCCAAACTTTCTTTGCATGTACACAGGAAAACAGATGCCTCCCACTCCTGGGCCCCATGTTTGAGCCAGGCTGCCTCGGCAAAACCCGCAGGTAGGGTACACAAACAGGGCAGCAGAGACATTGCTTCCTGCCTCTGGCTGCTTCCAGCTGGTGATAGAACATTATCTATCCCGCACACTTCTTTGGCCTCCTTGCCAGGGTGTCAGGCCAGCTCACAGCAAGCAGCTGGCTTTTCCTGTGCGGTGAGAACAGCTGCCACCTCTGCGCTCAAACAGGGAACAGAGGCCGGGGCCTGCAAGCGCTTCAGCTCAAACTGTGGGCATGGGGCACCAATGGCAGAGCTGGGAAGTGAGCCAGGTCTCCCAGAGCCTGAGCAGGTGGGTGCCCTAACGTCATCTTCCAGCATTAAAGGCCTGGCATGATCCATCCATAGCCCTATCTTCAGTAGCCTCAGGTGCAGTCCTCCATTTGATTCATTTATGCCAGCAGCAAATTACGTTTCAGGCTCCTACAATGAATTAGGGACATGAAGGAAAAATAGAGCACAAACTCATGTACTTGGACACATACTTAACTGTGGGGCTTCAGGATGGCCACCTATCACAGTCCTGTCTCTTTCTTTTGAAACAGCGTGTGCTGGGCCCTGCCTGTGCCAGGACTGTGAGTTATTGCAGCTGTGTGCCCTTCTGTGGTCCAGAGGATCCTTCAGCTTTCTGTCTGAAGAAGGTCCTGACAAGAGTCACAGGTTGTTTGAGAACATGAGGCACTTGCTGTTCCCCTCTCCTGTGACATTTCTTTATATAAGCAGCTGAATAGGAAAACATATCAGTGTTCATTCTAATTTTGTTATTTATAGCAAGCTGCTGCAGATGGAGACTGCAGCACCATTCTATCTTTAGGGCATAGCGCCTGCCCATCCATACAGACAATTGGTAATTAGCACAAGAACAATTTGTTTATCTATTGTTAAACTTAAATAAATAAGAGAGCAATTTATCTGTCAAAATTCAACTCCTTCCCATTGCCAGATCTCCAGGTTAACTGCTTAATGAATAGAGCTCATCTCCTCAGGCATTTAGGTAAAGACAAAAGTGTCTTTTAAAATAATTCCCATTGAAGAAAATTAAATATGCAATAAAAAATAACAAGTTATGTACTGAAGAGACAGCATTTAGATCACAAGAATCAAGAGCACAGGACAAGATTAAGATCACAAGGATGTCAATCAGAGGTGTAGAAATGGACCAACTGGTATGCAGGGAAGGTGTGGTGTATATATCCTGGTTACTCCTGGCACTTCTTACCAGTCCAGGCAGCCAGCTCTGAGCCAATCACTCCGAGTGGATTCTCACATGACCATGAAACTGAGGAATAGAAGGCAGAGAGGATACTTACAGTTGTCCAAGTAAAATCCCACATGTGCACTAAGATGTACTTGCATTGCTTGGATGGCAGGACCCTGCCCAATGTAAACACCACACAAGCCAGGGAGAAGACATGACATAATTTTTTCTATTTTTATTGCTGATCCCAACCCTTCTTTGTTCTCTTTTATTCTCTGCACCCACCCCTGAAGTTAGAGAAGAGAGGATGAGCCTTTATGAATAGATGGACTTTGTGAGTTGTACCCAAGGGCTTGCCCCTGTTCCCTCTCTCCTTGCTCCCACTACTGCTGACAGGAGGGGAATGGGAGCAGCTGAGAAACTGCTAGCATGCACTTTAAAGGCCAAAACAGTCTGCGTGGAATAAAACAACCAACCTTCATCTTTCTCACAACTCAGATGTTTTCAACATTGAAAGTGTTCACTTACTCAAGCTTGCAGGTGCAGCTTTTTTTACATGCACATGAATGTGTGTACATCCATATGTATAGGGTGGGAAAAGAAATGGGGAAAAAATAAGAAGGTTTTAGAGGTAACTGCTATCAGGCACCAAAAGCGAGTCAGATCTGAGGAATTCTGCCTGGCCTCCATTTCTGATCATATGGGTCCCAGTGAAGAGCTATTTGCTTATTGTCCTACCACCTGGACAATCTCAATTTGACCTTTTTATCCTACCATCAGCATCGAGGAAGGGGACAAAAGCTATTTAATAAAAGTAAACTATTTCAATACAATAGCTGGAAAGAAACACTAATGAGGAGCTCCTTCTTTTGTCTTTCAGCTCACAACTCTGAATTTCCCTGTAGTGGTCAAGCTGGGACATGCTCATGCTGGAATGGGTAAGGTAAGTAATCGAATAATACATATAGCTCAGGAAACAGATATATTTGTGGCACAGCATTCCTGTGGTCATACACAGTGTGTGGCCAGCCAGTGAAGGGGTTAAACCTCCCCACAGCCTATCTGGGTTGCACTGGCTGTTCCTGTGGGAGAAAAGGCCTTTTTCTGCTGTCACGCACTTGGAGAGACGCAGTGGCATTGGTTTGGAGGCGGTCTGGGATGCGGGAAGGGGAGTTGTGAAGAGTGGGGGGGAAGCTGGCTGGGCTGAAGTCATTAGGCTTGTCTTTTATATATTTTCTCATCTCTTGAAAGTGGTAATGTTTATTCAAGCACCTGTAACGTGCAGTTACACCCCATAGCTCTCACAGTGAGGAGCAGCAGCACTGGTCTTTTTGAGCGCATTATGATGACCTTATTCAATAAAACAGGAGCCCTTCAGTTATTTTTTTCCTCCTTGCAAGGAAGAACAAGACCTTACAAAGCAGAGTGGCTGGTTGCCTGCCAAGGAATCCTGAAAAACAGTTCACTCCCTAGAAGGACCTGTTTGTTTTTCCCAGGCTCTCTGGGATCTTTATTCCCCCAGTGAATTAGCAGCCTCTGTTTCTTGGGGTGTCTGGGCTCCCCTTTCAGTGAGGCATCGCCAGCCCACTCCTGCTGCACTGTAGCCTCCTCTTCCTTGCCTATAGCTTTTAAAAAAGCATTCCCTATCTGTCTAAATCTTGATTTGTTCAGAAGTAGGAAATTCTGATGTATCATCTCTGAATCCAAATGAGTGGTACCTGAACTTCATAAGTGATACCCTTGTCACAGTGCTTCCATAGAGCAGACAGACCTTCTCCCAGCCTCACACTCTCTTTGCCTGAAACTTATATATAGATATGCCAGACCTAAGCCTGGTACATCTTGTTTGCCTCTGGAATTTGCTTCCTGGATTGCACATGGAAGTTCTCATAACCTTTCTTGCTTTGGTTGCATTGTTCCCCTGTATGGATGGTAGGTGCAGGAGCGGAAGTGGGCTCAGATCCTTGGGCCAGCGGTGGAGTTGGCTTTCAGCATCAAAGAACAAACATTTAAATAAGCAGGAAATGTTTGTTAAAATATCTGTGCTGCCTATGTTAAACAGGCAGAGTTGTCATTGAATTACAGTACATGCAGACAGCCTGGAGTAGCTTGTAGAGTGAGCCACTGAACATGTCCCCAGGAAGGATTTAATTAGCAAAACCCAACCAGGACAAACCGGAAGGGAGAAACCTCTCCCTGAGGAAAGGCTTCAAGTTCCTTGAGACCCTGCAGTCCTGGATCTCTCTGACTGCTCTGCAATGTCACCTATAATGTAGAGAGGGCTTCATGTGTCTCTTCTGTGCTCGAAGAACTCCCAGTGGCTACAGAAATGAGGCCAGAATCAGAGACAAGTACCCCAATCTTAACAGTGTTTCCAGACAAAACTCTCAGCAGAATATTTAGCTATTGTTTTCTGCACCAGACACCAGATCTTCTTCTACCCCTCACTTTCCTTCCCATTTTATTCTTTAATAATGTTCATTTTTGCTGTCACAAGTTACAGGGGAAGAGGGTTTCTATTCAAACTCCAGGCACAATGGTACGCAGCGGTACAAGGGAGTTACACAGGAAGTCATTCCAGATGAAGATAGGATGACAGCCAGCATCTTAGAAGAAAGAGTTGGTCTGAAGCCAAGTTTACTTTAGTCCATTATGGAATTATGGACTACTAGCAAAGTCTGGATGTGGATTTGGACACAGAGTTTCAACACTGCTCTGTTCAGTAGATTGGGAAGTTACAAGAAGGAAGGGTTGTTGACCTTATGGTTTTAGTTTGGGCCCTTCTCCAGCCACAAGCGGGCTGAAGGAAAGTTGAGGATGAGTAAATTACTCTTCTTGAAGTCCCATTGCATTTAATTGCATGAAGGGGAAAAAAAAAGAGAGAGAGAGAAAATGAAAATAAAATTAAGAACAAGTCATTTGTTTAAAAGACAATTAACAGGAATTTGTTTCATGTTGATTTTAATACAATAGGATTCAAGCCCATGTGGGACTGACAGAAAGAAATCACAGAAAATGTCAGGAGAAATACAGATCAGCTGAACTATGGGCAGACTAGAAAAGGAACACCCATAGGTAAAAAAAATTAAACCTCCAATTAAGTAAATCGGACGTGGAGAGTTTCCAGGAGACATAATAGTGGTTGTAACAATCATAATGTAAAAGCAATAATCAGTGATGACAAGGAGATTACAGAAAGCTAAAGAATTTATTTGCATTGGTCTTCAAAAGTAGAGATGATAGCAGGAAATAGCAGGTCTTTAGTTGTAAAATATACGCAATGTGAGAGGTTTGCTTTTGGTTTAGATGAGTCTAAGAAAATAAATGTTAATAAAGCACCTGCACTGGGTCATGTTTTGCAGTGACTGAAGAAACAAAGGATAAAATAACCAACCTATTAGCCAAAGTACACATGTGAGTATTAAAAATAGTACTTACTGCAACAAACAATGCCAAGATAGCGAGCCATGTACTTGTACGTATAATGGGTACTTCAAAGGATGTGAGCATTCTGATTGCAATCTCATTACCAGCAGAAATTGTTAAGGAAGTACTTACATTTTTCTTGTCATTAATGATAAAATCACATGTAGTGGGAGGTACCGAGACTTAGAAGAATGAGCAAAGATGGAAAGTCCAGACTCTATTATTCTTTATTTGTACTGAGGTGGTGGCCAGGACCCAGAAAAAGTCCAGACATAGAAAAGGCCTCTTCCCCAGAGATCTCCTCCATAGTCTTGCAGCGAGCTTTGTGTCTTTTCCTAGTTCTTCTTCACTTTTTATGTGTTACAGACCAGAGGGACTAAAATGAATACATGATACATATAGCAAATTCACGTTCATAAAGCTCTTGGCACTGTAAGAAGTGCCAAGTGTTTTTTATTTTGCAATAACAACTAGAAAGGGCATAATTGTAATAGTCAGCCTTGCATTTTCACATATCCTTTGTTTTCACAATAATTTCACAAAACTCACCACATTTTTTAATCCGAGAGCTGTGCAGAAAATCCTCAAAGCTAAAATGAAAAATAACTGTGTTAGGACTTGTAAGAAACAGGCTCTACTGACTGACTTTAGCTCAGAATAGGAACAGTTAGTATTCAAGGTCAGAACCAAAAGGGCTGGCAGTATACAATTAGTGATAGAAATGCTCTTGCCAAGGGATGTGTGCGTGTAAGGCACAGGTGGAGATGAAGAAAACATATTTGCAATAAAAGGCATCTTTTGAAATTTCTATTGGGAAATCCAGAAACAACAGCCTCTCTGTTGACTTGATCAGAGACACAAGGAATAGCCTTCACCCAGAGAGACAAAGGGGTCCCAGACAATCTTCTAATCTAAAAACAGGATATATGTCCCTCAGCCCCTCCCATGACCATCATTATCCCCCTTCCAAAATTTGGAGTCACTCCATATCTTGCTGGCACTGGAAGACCATAACAAGTGCTCTGTGTGCTGCTGGTCTAAGACAGTATCGCCACAAATGCCATAGCTGTAAAAATCTTGTTCAGACATTGGTTTACAATGGAGTGATCAGAGAAGGGCCTTTCTCATGTTGCATTTCAGTAGCCCAGGCTCATGGGGTCAACAGTACCTAAGGACTTTTCCAGGGAAACAATAGATGAACACTGAGAGGAGATGTCCTTCCCTGCACAGAACTAAACTGTTGTTCACCCAGCAGTTCCTAAAGGTCAAGGCATTTTTAAGCACTGTGCGGTTTAAGGCTAGCTACCCCAGACATGGTTGGGTGTCTCTGTTGAATAGGGTGAGCACTCAAAGGAATAACACTTCTTCCTGACTCCAGATCTCATAATGCCAGAGCCCATGGAAAAGAATAAAGCTCTGAGTGTGCTAATATCTGCCATTTGTGTGCTAATATGACCCAAAAGTGCCCTAGGAACAGAGCCCAGCACTGCAAATTCACTCAAAGAGCCTCTTCACCTCCTCCTGATCAGATCATGAGAAGGAAACAACTGCCAGATCTGCAAAGAGAGGAAAACCAGTATCTGCTCATGTGGTTTTATAGATATATTTATATGCATTTAATAAATACATATATATATTGGGACTCTTACTTTATTTTTAGACGTCTCTAATTAGGCTGGTTTAAGAGTCACCTCCCGTCCCCTTCTGCCCCATAATAATGAAAACACCTCCCCAGTACAAGTGCTGGCTCAGATGAATTTATTACATTGTAGAAGAAAAACTTGTTGTTCATAATAATGTGGTCAGAGTTATTTTCTCTCTTACTGGATGGGAAAGACTTCTCTTCTTTCTTTCTTTTTTTTTTTTTTTCCCCTGGTATAAATATAGCACAAACTAAACAGAGCTACTCTGTAATGTAAAAAATACTGCAAGCTTTTTATCAGGAAGGACAGCTCGTCACCTTGTCTCTCTCAGGACTGGAAATAGAATTTTCCAAAAGTGAGAGCTTTGAAAATGCAGTGTGCAAAAGAGGAAAGGAAGGGGAAAGGGCTGCCTTGGTTTGTCAAGGAACAGATATTTTCTTTTATAGAGAACAAATAATAACTTGACATGTAACATTCACAACAGAGCAGCCCAATCGCTGCATTCCCACTGACTCACGAGCAAGGAGGTACCACCCATCTTGAAAATAGCAAAAGCATCCCCATTTCTTGCTCATGAGTCTGGAACCTTTTGCTGGATGCAGGGACTGATCCAAGGCACCAGGGGCCAAAGCTACCAAGATCTGGGGCTGAGAGCAGCTCTTTGTTAGCAAGTTAGTAGGCATTACAAAGCTTAATGCATTAAAAGGCAGTGTAACATCTGGAGAACTTCAATGTGAAGATAGTAAGGAAATGCAGATTTTTGGTGTGTCTTTATTACTTTGAGGTGGGTCAAAGTCAGGCCTAAACTCAATGTGAGTCATTTGGATCAGGTATTTTCTGAGGAGGGAAGTGCAATTTGGGGTAGAGGGAAAGAGACACCCAGGAAACACTCTGTGCAGAGCCATTCCTGAAGACCTGCTGTCCCAAAATGGCAAAGTCACTACAGAAAGGGTAAGCACAGGTCAAGATGGTAAAAAAAAAATAAAAATCACAAGCTCTGTGTGGCCGTGCCAGTTCCTCTGGAGGAAAACACTCAGGCACTTTCACAAGCCTACCAAGACCCAGTTAAACACTGTGTTGCCAAGCCTTGGACAAGCTGAACCTGCTTCTAACCCCAGTTTGGACACAGAAACTGCTTCTGCAAGCCATATCCAAAGTGGTGTGGGTTTAAGCTGTGAGGCAGATTTAACTCTGGATGACACTCAGAGGGGCATGGCTTGGGCATCCCTAGCAAACAACTATAATTATGCTACTTTGGCTGACTATTTTTTCACGTGGCCACATAACTAATGAAAGCAAAAGGGGACTGGGAGTCCTGGCAGTGCTTAGGCTAAAGATGGAAGAGGAATGCTGTATCCCTGGGACCCTGGTGTCCAGGAACATCTGGGATATACAAGAGGCAGTAGATTTGGGAACCACAAGATAGTGGAAGTGGAAATTTCTGCCCAGGCCCCTCACTGAAGGAACCTGTACTTAAGCAGATATCAGGGGTGTCTCAGACTGTCTGGGAAATAACCAGAGTGGGTTTTTAACAATGCCAGGACACCCTCTCCAAAATCTCATCTTGCAGGAAAGCCTGAAAAGAAGGTCCATAGCAGGGATGGGGCAGAGATGTGGTCCCTTTGGACCACTTCTCCAGCCAAAGGCAGGAAGATCAGTGCCTCTCGGGTAGGATGAGGATGGGAACAGGCACCAGCTGCAGGTCATGTAGTATCAGCTTTTGAGATGCCACCAGAGGGCAAAGGGATGGTCACATTTGTGTGAGCACATCACCAGAGATCCAGCCAGACTCCCTTCTCCAATGCAGCAACAGTGAGCATGCCAGGGCACAGTCAGTGCCTGGGTTAGAGCAGAGACACAGAAGGGAACCAGGGACTCTCCTGAGGAGCTTTCTTACTCAGAGAAGGCATTTGTCAACACATTGGCCTAAACTCTTTGCAACAGGTCACTAAAACACTACGGCAAACAGCAGCTGATGGCTCCAGAATGAGTCTATTGCTGCTCAAACAGCCAGCGCAGCTAAGCAAACAGGCGGCCAGGGCAGGGGCTGTGTTTGCACTCGCTGTTTGCTCTCCTCTGAGCAGCTAATGGGATATTGCATTTCTCCTAAGGAGGGTGCAAAAAAAAAGAGAGAGAGAGAGAAATGGCTTCCTGTTGATCTCTTTCCAGCTTCTTTTCTCAGTTTCATGCCTTGGCCAACCTGTCATTTTAGAAGACAGATTTATCACTTATTAGGTAAATTGGTAACTGTTTGCTCTAGAATGATTTTTAATAGTCCCTTCTTAAATAATGCCCTTTGGCGTCACGCTACATCCCCCCTGGCTTTGGTTATCTCTAGGGTTTTTTTCTCCTCTTAGAAGAATGCATCTTTTATTGACATGTAAAAGGGTTACAAAGCAGGAGGAAATGAATTATATAAAATTTAAAAGTAGAAAGCTAATAAAATGGCGGACTTGATAGATAAGGCAGGAAAATAAATCTAATTTGGCTGTAACTTGAGTGCTTCCTGTTTATGAAGTAATAACCGTACCCTGGATTAAACCAGTGTTAACCCAGGACATGGCTGTTATTTTGTCAAATTTGGCCAGCTCTAACAATTAACAAATAGTGGCTCAGATTTCAGCTTTGGTGTTGTGATTATTTTGATGCCTGGTGGGAAATAAGGCTGTGATCTCCAAAAAGAGGACCTTTGTGAGGTGCTTTCTCTGAAAAGTCCACGGGAAGGGCTCTGGCATGGGTCAGGCAAGATGGAAGAGCTGTTTCCTGAGGACTGTGCAGTGGTGTAGCACTGTGGGAGTAATCTTTTTTGCTTTTAATTTCTTACTTTGTGTCGTCATTGAGTCCCGTCACCCCCCCTTAACTGTTTATCCAGCCAAAAATTTTCAGGCCCACTGGAGAAGACACCAAGTCCTTTCCCTTTCTCCCCATGGGCAGAGGGTAATGGAGAGGAGGAAGAAACGGACTCTTCCTTTCCATAGCATGCTTTATTTTTGAGGGAAAATCCTATTTAACGAGACAAGCATACAGCTCCTGTCTAGCAATAACAATTCTGTCTAATTCCAATCTAGAGAGGGAAGCAGCATCCCTTCCTCTGTCTCTGGGACAAATGTTTCTGGGCTGGGAATGTAAATGTTTCAGTCAGAGCCCAAAGACATCTGTCACACAAGCGCAGCACTTTGTTTCAGATCCCACAAATGGTCTTGTTCCAAGTAGGTCATTATATAATGGCTTCTGTCTTTCCCCATTGCCAAAAGGGTCCAGGAGAATATGTCATAACACTGTGCCTCACCTGCCCATGCAGTCCCTCCTGCAATCATCTCATCCGGGTGGGGCTCTCTGGCTTGATGTCACCCAGCCCAGCGCTGCTCTTATCAGTGCAACAAAAACACCCTGCCTCAACATGGCAAAATTCCCCCCTGGGATTTTGTGAGCCATGCCCAGGCTGGGGGCTCCCCCATGTGAGGTGTTCCCTTCTCCTGCTCCCCTGCTGCATCCAGGGCTTTCCTACTGCCTCACCCTGCCCTGCCGTGTCAGGAGCAGTCAGTGCTGCACACAACCCCACTCAGATAGGAGAACCACTCAGAGGAGAACAACACAGCTCAGAGCAAGGCCGCTCCTCCTGGATGATGTGCAATGGTTGCCTTTACATTTCCCCTTTGTGTTTGCTAATTCCTTTCTCTTTTTTTCTACCCCCCCCACCCCACAGATGATTGTCATCTTCTTCTACTCCGTTTCTCAGCAGTTCCTGAATAGCAAGAGCACAACCCTCACCCTAGGAAAAGGGAGGAGGACTAGGGATATTTGGGGTTCAGCAAAAGAAGGCAAGGCCAGGCCTTTTTTCGTATTATTCAGGCATCTAGAAATGGTCCCAGGTCAAACTAGTTGCACTTTTCACCTTCCCCACAACCTGTCCAGTTCTCAAGAGCTTTTCTGCACCTGGATGGGGCTGTATCTTTGGCTTCTGTTACAACTGGTGGTTACAGAAAACTGTCTGAACAGAATAAAACAGTTTAGAAACAAGTTTTTCCTCTGTTCTCTAGTGAAGATGGCTCCTGCCCTCTCATGGTTGAAAGGCAGATATGTAAAGCCACATGTTTGTTCTTTGCGAAGAAACACCAAATACCATTGCAGGCGTTTCCCTCAGCCGGCTCCACACAGTCTGGCATCACCTTCCTTTGACACACACACGCTGACGCAACTGCGAAACTCTTCCAGGGCAGAGACTGACCGGTTGTCGTGAGCATGTAGACACTCAGCAAAGCAGGCTTGCAATCCCCAACTGTGGTCTCAAAGTGTTAGCAAAGTACAAAGCGTAGGTAATAGGTAAAGAAAGTCACTCACTTGCTCACCCTTTTCACACAATGTTGGTCTTTTTTCTGCCAATTAACCCACCCTTCCTGCATCTGTCCCACTCTAGGGAACAAGAATTGCACAGGTTTCTCTGATGCACCAAGCAGGTTTTTGCCAATAGACAGAAGGCCAGGTTGATAATATTAATGAGTTGATCACTATGTTCTCGCTACCTGCTTGTTCAGTTTTACTCTCTCAAACCAACGGCCTTTTGCAGAGATTCAATCGTGTCATTACAGGTGCCACTGTTTTGGTCCTTCTTTCCCCTTTTTTTTTTTTTAAATAAGATACAGAGCATTTCTAATAACTTACTATGAATCTGTGAAAAGCCAGCTTCTCAGAACATCTCCAGCTTACAGGCCACTGCCCTCTCACTTCCAAGTGCAACTCAAGTCTAACATCCAACCAGC
This sequence comes from Hemiprocne comata, assembly GCA_020745705.1. NCBI lineage: Eukaryota > Metazoa > Chordata > Aves > Apodiformes > Apodidae > Hemiprocne > Hemiprocne comata. The sequence goes on from CM036586.1 coordinate 58,650,078, forward strand.
TGTACCACACGTGCCCACGGCATTACGCTCACGCACATCTCCCCAAGGATCACAGGCTTCCCCAGAGACATACTTTTCCTTCAGAGCTTGCTTTCAGCCAGGAGACCTGCACTGCTCCTCAAACAAAATCTGGAGGAGGGTAAAGTGAAATGCCAGGGAACTGAAGCCTAGAGGTGGCAGACAACCAGCTCTCTTGTTGATTCCCTGGCATTGGTTTATATTTCCTGACCACCCAAGATACTCTGTTTTCATCCATCTCAACCATGGGAAATAGCAGCTCCAATGTTTAAATGCAGTAATGCCCCTTAAGAGATCAAATATTTTTCTGAAGCACCGTAAAAGCCAAGATCATTGGCAAGAGTCATTTGGGCAAAGGTCTAGCTGTCTCCTTGGTGCCAGGTTTACCAGGGCTTGTGCATGAGAAAGGAGAAAGGAGTTGATTCACCCTGGGCTGGGTTGGAACTTCTCTCTTTAAATCACACAATTCCTGCTCTGTCCTCAGCTCTGTCTGTGTGGGCTTTAATTGACATTGCGCTACTCAGGCACAGAGATGACTTCTGCTCACAAAGTCGTGCTGTTCTTTTTTGCTCTTGTCTCTTTTTCACGGCATTTTGGCAATCAAGGTCAAAGTTGAGAACCAGCACGACTTCCGGGACATGGCCAGCATAGTAGCCATGGCAAAAACCTACGCCACCGCTGAGCCCTTCATTGACTCCAAGTACGACATCCGAATCCAGAAAATCGGCAGCAACTACAAGGCTTACATGTGAGTGTGTGGCTATGATGGAGTGAGATGGGGGCGGGGGGGGGAAGACAGAGCTGTGGATGTGATTCAGTCAGTGTCTGCTCTGGCCAGAAGTAGGAAGCTGACAATTTCCTTGAAGAATAGCCCTGAGTTTTCCTCCCACCTCTGAACCCAGATCCCTCACCCGCTGATTATCTTCCCCATTAGTCACAATCAGCTCATTGTTTCTGGAAGGTAAATCTCTCTCTACCTGTTTCTGAGATTCAGTTAGTTCCCACTATAACAACTGTGCTCTGCCATCACCTATCACTTCTCACTCCTGCTGTGGAAGGACTTACCTTTCCCAGCAAAATTCTTCAGCTCCCAGTAAGCTGTAGTGGGAACTGAACCCACCGCCTTCCCACCTGGGGGAAACAATAAAAAAGACTGAGCCAGCTGCAACTCATGGAGTCCTACAGTGTCCAACCCATAGCAACATCCCATCATCTCCCCAGCTGGGTATCATGGCATGGCAATCACACAAGGACATGAGGATCACACAGCACTAAGTACAAATGGCCTCCAGCTATGCTGGCATCCAGCATGCAGGATTTCCATAAGCATTTTGCATCTATGCTCCTTGAAGTGTACAAAGGAGGGACAGGAGAGACATGTCTGTGGGTACCCCAAAGCTCCTCCCTGTCCTGTCAGGTAGAGCGAGAGGTTGCATGAAAGCAACACTCAATGGTGGTATGTTTAAAAATATTGAAAAGCATTCAGCCAAACTTCAGTAGTCATCAAGCTCAATTAAAGGTGTAATGGCATGAGTCAGTAAGACACCTGTTTCTTCTTACTGCAAACCAGTAGATGAGAAAAGCCAAATAGCACAGCTTTTCCAGAAGGTCCTTCTCCAGCCACAAAATTCTGGACAAGTAGACAGCTCCAGCAGTACATTCTTCAGGCCACCAGATAAATTTTCTATGTTACCTAACAACCACAACACGGAGTTTTGGGTCCATGTTGACAAACCCCCAGGCCATAGTTCTGGTGAAACATAGTTAAGTGAAATAATCAACTGCTCATGATCATATATTTTTCAGCTATAGCTGCCTAAAATTCCCAGTTGGATTCCTAGCACAGAGGTATTTAGGTAAACTAGATAATGACTGAGTCACATTCTTCATGGGAAGGACCTGTGGGACACTCAGTTACTTCATGTGAACTCAATGAGAGAAAATTTGTTTTAAATCTGATCAGGTCAACAATAGCACAGTTGCCTAATATTACATTAACAACTCAGGGAGTCAGGTTCAAATTGGCCAAAGGAAGGAAGGTTTAAAATATCAATTAAAATTCCCTGTCCTTGCCAACCTACCCAGCCTTGGCTCCAGAGCCTGCTCCCAGCCCGCGTCTAAGTGAAACAAAGGCCCAGTTAGCCTGACCATATCCTCTCCCTGTTTATTCTTCACACTCACCATGCACTCATCCAGACAGGGATCAGAAATAATACCAGATGATTAAGCAAAGAAATCAGTCACACTAAGAGCTAATCCCACTTGGGAATATAGCTGCGCAAACAATTGTTTGCTAAATGAAAAATGTTTTCACATGAAAACTGCCATGAATGGGAAACACCTTCATGAGAACTGAAGCTTATTAGCAGAGAAAACAAACAGCAAAATTAACCCAGCAACTTGCTAACCCAGAAGGTTGACTTATATTGAGAGAACCATTTATGGATGTGAGCTTGGGAGAGTGGCATAGTCAGTCCCATCAAGGGCTGTTCCATCCGTCCCAGCATCAGACAGAATAGAAGGTTATTTCTATGATATTAGTAAGTTCCTACTGTGTCCAAAGACAGAGGTAAAATAACCCAAGATATCAGAGCTCTCACGGGTGTCTCAAATAGAAGTCCCAAAATCATTATTCATGCTAGCAAATCTCAGCCTTAACAGCAATTAGCAGTAGTGTCATACTATGTAAATTGCTTTGATCTGTGAGCCATGGAATCTACCCAGTATTTTATATCTTCACCCACACATACAGACTTTAAAAGCCCTCTTCCTTCTGAGAGAAACTGTGTACCAAAATTCTCCAGAATATGTTTACTTTGCAGCAAGCGTCTGCCCAAGGGAGGATGCTGCAGGATGACTCATGCATTCCTCCCTGCCCCAGATGCTCAATGCACTTCCTTCCAGCCCGTGATCCAAGGCTTGAGTTCAGTTTCCCATTGACTTCAGTGCAGTGACTTCAGATTTACACTACTAACAAACACCTACTTAGCCCATGCCTTGGGCAAGTCTCAAAACAGCAAATAAGCAGCATGTGATACATGCCTAAAATTCCACTAAACAGTGCTTGACTGTCATTGTAATACTGGTGAAGAGAAAACACAAACAATACTCCTGTGGCAGGGAAAATTGGGGCAGAAATTATACTTCCACCCTCATCCCAACTAAGGGCAGAGGCATCATTTCCTGGTAAGACTCATGAAATGTTCACTTTTCATTAAGCCAGTAGCTTGCCATTCCTTGCCATTGGCCCTTAATAAGAGGGCAATATCCTTTCTCTTCTAGTTTAATGAGTGTGACTTCCAATTTTGTCACCTCAGATATGGTTCGATGTGCTCTGCAGGGGCTACAACTTCAACTGTGTGTAAACTACAGCAACTTTAAGACTTAAATGGCCCAGTTGGAGATGGTGGGTATAGGACAACAACAGCCCATGATCTGCTCATCCATTCACTTACCCTAGGCAATGCTGAAGGTATTTTGGTTACAAATCTGCTTGATCTGCTGATCTCTAAAACCTTGAGATCCTTTGCTTTAAGATGCTGACCATACCTTGACACTGTGCCCTGATACTTAGGATGGCTGGAAGCACTTTGACTTTGAGTCCTGAGAGAAATGGGGTTTGAGTCAGGGCATCCTTAGGGAAAGATCTTTCTTTCTGGCCTCCTTTTATACCTCAGGTTGAACACAAGTAGTTAAAGAAGAATTTGGTGGCACACTTGACACCTGAACTGTCCAGACATGCTTGGAAAAGAATGATCTTGACAGAGGCTGTGGTGTAGGAATTCGGTGACTGGTCTGGAGGGCTTCAAATGAAGCTTCTCCTTTTAAGAACAGTAAAGTTCCCTTTTAAACAGAAAGTTATGGATACAGCTGAGAGAAATATTTTACATCTTATGCCCAGTATTGGCTGGAGATAGGTAGGCATAAACAAGTCAAACCAATCAGTCAAAACAACCAGAGCAGAGTTCTTATTTTGGGAGCTTTCCCACATCAAATTTCCTTGCAAAACTGAATAGCTGTGTCTTGGTTTGCTTAGGGATGACACAGCTGCTTACAATTTGTATGACAGGTACATTTTCTAAACACTGATATCCAATCATTTTGCCACTAATCAGACTCCAAGAGTTCTCATCAGTACTAATGGGATTTTGGATGCCGTCTGCCACAGCAGGGCAATTTTTTAAACCTAAATCTTAAAAAAGAGTAGCTCTTCCCATTGCAGAGCTGAAAAACATAATCCTAAGAATCCCATGTTAAAAGAAATAGAGAGGCTGAGGGTTGAACACTGACCTTACAGGCCATCAAAGGGCTCACAACAGTCAAAGCCTGAGGAGAAAATCATACCTTTGCTTAGAAAACAGGGCAGGAAGATGGACATTGGATGAAGGTAACAAAGGACAAGAGTCAGCTATATGGAAACACAGTTATTCAACATGGTAATCCTGTTCCTTTGGCCCCCCTCCCATTCCTTTAAAAATGGGCTACAAAGACCATTTAAATTGTACAGCAACTATACATAGCACTTTAGAAGAGAAATGGGAAAAGAACACCAGGCTGTCCCTCATCAGAGTTAAGGGGAAACTCAGGTAGCCAACTATAATGATCTAGGTTTACAGTCTTGCAGGACATCAGTATTACCACCACTACACATAGTTTTGCAAGCTCAGAGTCACTTTTTCATGTGGAAAAGGTGAGAGAACTGGCACAGAGAGTTTCCACAACCTCATGTTGAACTGCATGATCACACTTCATACCCCCCTCCTAAATCTCTACCTTAATCTCCTTCAATGTGGAGATGCTCCCTGGATGTATCCTGTCTGCTTGCTGACGTGTCCTAGCTTGTACACTATGCCAGGGTTATCTGTGCAATGTTGTTGCAACAAGCTGTCCAAGGTCTGCCCTGTGCCTAAAGTCACAAAAAGGAATTTTTTCCACCCCTTTATGGATGATGATGAAACCTAGCATTTGCCATCAACAGTACCTTTCTGGAAATTCACCATCAGTTGCAGCTAACAAGACTCCATTTTGCAATTATAAATTCTGCAAGTCCAGATACAGTCAGCCACAGATAGGTCAATGAAAAGTCAGTGAAAGGAGAGTACAATCATATTTTCTGACACCAGTACAACTGAAGTCAAAGTTAGGGAGACCCACAGTGTTATAGCTGATACTTGTCAAGCTGCTCAGGCAGACATTTACCTGGAGAGTTGCTCTTCCATGGATGAAGGATGCAGAACACAAGGGTGATTATCCCAGAGATCTTCTACAGACATCTCAGCTCTCCTGAGACTGATATATAAAGAAAGAAAGTACTGTCAGAGCTTGATGTGTGCTCAAGATTCCTTAGAGGCTTCCCTGTCTAACTCCTCATTCAGTCTTTCATGAATCTGAACAAAATATCCTGTATGGCTTGTTGTTGAGGCAGTATTTGGAAAGGCTTCTGTGAGGAAAAACCTCACCTCATCACCTCCTGTACAAGCACTGAGTCAAGAATGAGGGCTATAGTATGAGGGAGGATGGGGCAGGAGTGTATTTTCATGTTCAGGTTATGCTTTTGGTTTGTTTTCCTAGGAGGACGTCCATCTCTGGAAACTGGAAGGCAAACACAGGTTCCGCGATGCTAGAACAGATTGCAATGACAGAGAGGTAAGGAAGAGGGTTTCAAGACAGTATTAGCTATTCTTGGGTTAGAAGGGAGGAATTGTATTGCAGACCTTGGTTAATTGAGAGAACTGGTAAGTGAGGTCTCCCGGGAGGTTGGATAAAGAAGTTTAAAAGACCGAGTGTTTCCTTAAAAAAATACTAAGGGCACAAAGGCAAACTGTCCTATTTTTGAGAAGAGACTGGAAGTACAGCTAGAGACCAACATTGCTAAATCATTAGATCTTTAGTGAATATAGCCACAGGAAACAAGACCAGCATACTAAGGTCAAGCACACAAGCACAAACATGTAGGGATAAAATCAGAAAGGTCACAGCACAAAACAAGAAGTAACAAGAAGTTATTCTAAGTGCAGTACTAATGAGAGGCAGACACAGAAAACTGTTTTTCTTCTGCTCTACAGAGGGAAAAACCTGTTAGCTGAAATGTTGAAAATGCTTTTTTGCAGTAGTCTCACAAACGTGAACAGTGTTTTAGCTAAGCTCTTCTCACTGCTGAACAGGACAGAAGAAATTGCCTCATGCATCTTACAGACTCAGGTTTGCAGATGGTACTTCAGTATATCCAAATCACTGTGATAATTGCTAATATTGCCACTGCATGATATTGTTGACTCATGGTAACTTTCATTTTGGTGTAAACTCTGCAGAACTGCTGCCAAGTAACTTGTTTTCCATCGTATTTCTTTAAGTAGATTATTTGCAGATTTCTAGAATCCATAGATTATGTCTAGGCACTCATGCCCAGGGAATCTAAGATTTTTTCAGATTATACCTCCAATCTGTCAGTATCATGTTTAATCTGACTCTGCCCAGGTTTGGGCACCACATTTGAAGAATGAGAGCAATGAGCTGGAGAGAGCTCACAGGACAATAAAGGGAGTGCTCAGAGGAGAAAAAAAAAATCAGCCTGTGAGAAGATAATGCAACAATTTTTTATGTAGTTTTCCTCCTTTTCCAGTTAGCAGACCACTGATATTTTTCCAGTAGAGGTGTAGATTCATGCATAATTAATATATGACAGAAGTGCAGAGGTTCATCTTCTCTCACTAGCTGTAAAAGAGTGAAAGAAGTTGTCTACAATCTGAACTCCGTCCTAAAAATGAAAAAACTTAAAGGGCACAAGTTCTTAAAATATATAAAAGGCTGCTAACAGGGTATTACTCTTTATATTACCAGTACAATACTGTAAGACCTAATGGGCTTAAATTATAGCAGAAAAGGGTGGTTTGAACATTTCCTGTATTTTCTAACAGTAAGGAGAGCATAGCACAGACATAGATTGCCTGGAGGAGATATGGAATCTCTGTCCTCTTCAGAACAGATTAGAGAAATGTCTCCTCTTTGAGATTACAAGAGTTGTGCAGATGATTATCTAAGGTCTCGTCTGCAGCTTTAGTTGTGTGAAACAGGGAAACCAAGCCAAGCCCCAAATCTGATGCTGAAGGTGACTCTGCAAGACCCTCAATAGGACTGTAGGAACTGGTTTTTATTATGCATCCTGGTTGTTTATGACACAGCTGAAGCTTCCTTCCAGCCTGCCATGCTGCACTTTGTAAGTTCATTTTATAAATGTAGCACCACAATTCACCACTGTAGCCTTATCCAGCCATAAATACAATACATTGAAATGTGGGAGTCACCAGTGCATGCAACATGGCATGAGTGTGCTGAAATGCTCTGATGAGTAGGATCAGCCTGAAGTACCTACTGTACTGAACAGTAGCCCAAAGGATTAACAAGTTCAGGTAATACTAGGCAAAATGATAGTAAACCCTCTGCAAATGCATATGCATAAATATGCTCTTCTGTCCCATAGCACTTCTATTCCACCCCAGCAGCCTCAGTGCTTCCCAGTGCTCACCTAGGGCCAGCAATGTCGATGACACAGCTATGTGGGTCTCTGGCATGGGCAGTAATTCCCTGAGCCTGGCTGTTGAATCCAGACACCTAGAGACGTCCCTCAGGAAGAGAGGTGGTTCCCATGATGGTGCCCCTGGGTGTGGGGCCACAGCAGTGCTGGGAGGGGGGCTGGCAGTGCCTCCTGGCTGGCTTATACCGTCTGTACTCTGCCTGCTTTCTACACTACTGATGCCTCCTCAGGTGCTCTCTTCCTCAGGGGGGCTGGGCTGAGTGTGCTTCATCTTCTCCTTAGGGATAAGAGTGCAGTGGTAGTCCTATAAGCCATATTCTTGCTTCTTCCTGCAGACTCTGTGTTCGCACAAGCTGATCATTATATTGTCAAACTATGGGGACTCTGGCTGGCTTTAAGGTTGTAAACTTGTCTTTTAGCCAGAACAGCTCTTTTCCCAGTCCCTGTAGGTCTGCAAAATGTCAGTGTTTTCACAAGACTGTGGCCTTCCCTCCCCTCCCTGCATCTTGTCATAGTCCTGCTTACAGATCTGCTGTTTGGAGATTATTATTTTTATTGAAATGGTCGGGACTGCAGTGCAGCTGCACAGGAAATAAAACCAGGCTGCCTCGTTCCCTCCTCATTTGTACAATGGGGGGATGCAGTCCCCCCATAATATTCCTCTTGTCATTCTCTTTCCTCCTCTGACACCAGGATAGCTAAGGAGGCACCAGCTCACATTCCCATCCTGGGATGGCTAGAGAAAAGGGCTGCAGCCTGTAGCTCTCCCTCTAACAAAGCAGTGCCTGGTCTGTGTGATGGGACCACCTGGCTAGGAGCCACACCCAGGGGATAGAAGGGAGGCAGGAGACTGTAAAAGTATGAAATTGAGAGAGTAAATTTTAAAAAGCAGGAGCCACTGGGTTGTAAATCAGAGAGGGGATGGCTACTCCTTGCTAAATTCTGCACTCACTGATGCTATTCCAGCCCCAATGTGCAGGTTATCTTATCAGGAGAAAGCTGCCTGCATAATGGAGGGCTTCTAGGCAAAGCCAATACAAACGCTAAGGGGCCAACACTACTGGAAGATTAAATGAGCTAAATATTTATAGCTTGGCTAAATGACAACCAACTGGAGATCTGATGTAAATACCAAGGAGAGAAAGGAACGTTTTAAGGTGGCTTTGAGGTCAGGAATGAAACAATCTGAAATAAAAGGAAACTTTAGGCAAGTTGGGTTCTTTTGCTTTATCTCCTGTGCCAGAGAGGGAGGCAATGACCCAGCAAGGCACATGAACTCTGCCTTGTGATAAAAGAGCTACTGAATCTCTTTGTATTCCTATGGGCAGTGGGATGGGTGGCTGCATTTGGTGGACTACCCAATGACAGATAATTCTAGGCCATGCTTCTGTGGTTTCTGCAGGTACAGACTCTGGGCAGATGCCTGCGCAGAAATGTTTGGCGGTCTTGACATCTGCGCCGTCAAAGCTGTCCACAGCAAAGATGGAAAAGACTATATCATTGAGGTGAGAGCATGGGCAACCTGAATGTAAGTCTCCTTCGGGAAGTGCATCTGCAAACATGCTGCCTCAGATTTCACATGTTCCAATGTGCTCACTTAGCCCCTGTGTACATTGTCTAGCAGTCACTGCTTCTCCATGCCCACCTGTATCCTCCAAGCTGTGGCCCACTGATATGCACAAAACTGGTGTAGAGTCCCAGCTAAAATGGCAGGTATGCAGCAAGGTGTCAGGGTTGAAGTGCCTTCATTTCTCAGTGTAGACTGTGAAAGGAAACGGAGAACCACAGACTTCTTGGCCATCTCAGCTTTCCAGCTGATAAATCCCCACAATGCAGAACCTTACCAGCATGGGACAGATTTGAAGCTGCCTTCTTATCAAGCACATATCGAGCCTGCAAGTGTTGCTGGCAGCATCCAAAGTTTGTCTCAGAGCACAATTGCCCCAGTACCATCCTTCCCAGGCTAAGCACTTGCAAGGCCAGCACATCCCTTAGCCGTAGTAGGGAACAACAGCATCATGAATAAACATGCTCATATTAATTCCAACCGGAATTCAGTTGGCCGATGATGCTAGCGTATTAGTCATGTTAACCTCTTCCCACTACTCACACAGAGGTCCAGCAGGTGATTCAGTCCATTAAAAATCTGTTTCTCTCCGAATGAACCTGTCTTTGTTCAGTCACTTTAAAGGGAACCTCAAAAATCCTAGCTGCATCTAATTTAAAAGAGTAAAATGAATGGTAAGAGTGTAGCAAAAAGATCCATAAGTAGCAGGAACAATTTCATTTAAAAAACAGGTGTATTTTCTAAAATCTTTTGACCGGAAAGCATTTGCTACAATAACAGACCAGCAAGACAAAGCACCACAGAGTTACCACGGGCAGTGCAGACTACAGACTTCTGTGTTCAGAGCTGGACAGACTGTGGATTTGAGAGCTAGAGTTCGATGTGTTCCTTGCCAGGGCAGGAGGCAGCGTGGGAGTGGGGTAAATAGCACACTCAGGTCATCCTAACAGGGCATAGAAGGAAAAGCTGGCCAGAAAATCAAAGTGGAAACTGAAGAGACGCTCCGGGGGAGAGAAAATTTGGCAAGTAAGTAAGTGCCTCTGTCACTATGTGACTCAAGGAGGCATAGCATCTGACCTGCTGTAAACTCCACCAACACAGGCCAGCCGAGGAAGATGAGCAGAGCCAGCCTATGGCTTCATGCAGGGGTGCTGACACACTGGAAAACTATGTGTGGGAGAGCAGTCCCACCCGCTGAGAGTTGGGATGCTGATGAGAACCACATGAGCCCTCCAGTGACTGCACATTCCTGCATTATGTATCTGCTCCCCGGGGAGCAGCGACCTGTCAAAGGCCATGTGATATAAACACACTGCCAGCGACAAAACGCTGGTGAGCCTCTGTCTTTCCTGAAGGGATGGGGCCACGGCTGGTGGGTCTGGTCCTGTATGCAATTCATTAGCACCTAGAGAAGCATGCCCCAGAGCAGGCTGTCTCCCTGCCATGTACCATTATATCTATATGCACATGTAGCTGAGAAAAGAAGGGCAAGAAAGCAGTCTTGCTAGAGACAACTGCAAGACCATTTGGACTGTGTCCATACATGGTCAGATGTGAGATGTGGATTTCATATCCCTGCATCTATTCTTGCATATAAGCCTACAAACGTGCACACATGGCTAATTCTGTGCTTAAGGGTTATGTGCCTCTGTCTGGGTATACCTCTGGGTATTCACATCTGTCCCTGTGTGTGACTAACTGGATGAAAAGCATATCCACAGGCTAACAGCCTGCACACAGAGATATGTACACTAATACTCCTCTCTCTCTGAGACGAAGGTAAAGAACAACTGATCTAATATGATACAAATCAGAAGAAACACATCAACTTCAGATGGGTCATGCTGAATTAGCCCAGTGGAGAACCTGATTGAGCAGGGCTGATGTACCAACATCTAGCAGGCATTCAGATGCCAGGCTGATGGACATTGTCAGGAAAGGAGTAGAGTAGTGTAATACAAAGAGCAGAACAAAGCCAAACAGGCACCTTTTCTACTTTATGCAGAACTGAGGGAGATGCTGACAAGTAATTAATTGCCTCCAGCCTACTTCCTGGGGTACTTTTCTTGGTCTGAAACTGATCCTTTATTTTGCTTTTTTCTTTTGATTGTGGGAGAAAAAAAGTTAATTGACATTGTGACAGTTGTATTTTCCTTGGTGAGAGGGAACAGTGTGCTGTGACATTTTACAAGAAAGCATGCCTAAATGGGCTGAACAAATAAGGAATTTGCACAATGCAATCGCAGGCAGTAATTAATTTTCACAGTGCAAAGCAGTTCTCTAGGAAAGATTCACAAAGGCAGCGATGGGCAGTTCTGTGAACTGAGATTTACCACAGTGGTTTGTTGCAAACAGAATCAGATTAAGACAGATGAGTTATCAGCAGAGCGAATGAGTAATCTTGCACCCATGGTATTTGTTGTTACTTGAACTTCACCTTCTTTTTTTTTCCCATAGCAAATAGCAGAATCTAGTACTTTTCTGTCCTTCACCATACAAGAACACTAAGGCACCATTTTCACGGCTCACATTAAAAACTTTGAATAAATATGTATATTTATTCAAAGTCTCATTCTATTAAAACATGGTAAATTAAATGGTAAATGCTAGTACTTCTTTTTCCTCTGCTTTAAAGAACTTTGTCACTTGAAGGAACAGTCAGCAAGAATAGTCAGCACTTGATCAGAAGGCCAGAGCCTCAAAACTCTGCAAGTCCAGTACCAGTGTTAGCAGCCAGATTCTGAAAAGAGCTCAGCAGCATGCATCCCTCTTTTTTTTTTTTTTTTTTTGTAATCTAACAATTTTCCACATCTCGCCTATGATGACAAACATGGAGCAAGTGGAGGGCAAGTAAAATGATCCATGTGATTTATTCTTCCTGCTGGATCAGCTAAGCCCTACCTGTCATACAGCTCAGCTGTGTTACTGGACATGCTCCTTGCTGCCCTGCAAGAAGCCCTGCACATCTCTTCAACACCGTCATATCGTTTCTTTTGATATGTCTAATCATTTGTTTCCTTCCTTCCTTCCATAAAAATCACCTAACACTCCACTCTTGCACAGCAGGGCATGGAACAACAAGTCCAGCCTTCAGGCCTCAGCAGCAGATAGGCGCAGGAGGAGGAGCAGGATGGGGTTTTCCTGAGTCTCTTCTCGGCAGCTTTCCGCTCCATCCTCCTACACCTTATCAGGCAACAGCAGCTGTGTCAGGAGCAGCCACTGACCTTGGGCAGTTACAAAAGCCAGGTCCATGTGCATCGATGTCTTCTTGTCTTGCCCCAGTGTTCTGTGATCTCCCCAGGAAGAGATGAGTGCAGTCTGTCTGTGATTCACATATTCCTCTCAACCATTTTACTTATTTCAGCATTAGCATTTGTATCTGCCCTGTTCAAGAGCAATTCCCCTTTCCCAGGGGACAGACAAGGTGACATCTCACACTCCTTTTCAGTTCGGTGGCAATCAGCTGTGTTCTTCTCCACACAGAACTCACTTCCTTATTCAAAGGCCTTCCCTTATACATGTGATTGTTCATTCCCATATTTGCCACCTCCTACAGCTCATGTTCCCCTGCCAAACACTACACAGCAGGAGAGCAGACCCCTGGTTCAGGTGGAACCTGCTCCAGGGTTCATTCCCCCTGGTGCCTTTTATAAAGCAGCATCTTCCCCTTCCTCTCCAGCCACTGCTGTCACAGAAAGACAGGAAAGCTGCCCTTAAGATGGGGAAATGAGGGGTTTGGGATGTTTTGACCAGAGCTGGATCCCTGTTAGTCCCAGAGAGGGTTCCGGAGCTCTGCTCATCTGGCCGGGCTGTGCGCAGAGCAATGGCATCATCTGCTGGCCAGACAGGTCCCTCGCACGATGCCTCTGCAGGGAGCTGGAACCTCTTTCCTCACGAGTGAGCTGGAATTGCCAAAAGAAATGGGAAAGCTTTTAAGGTGGGAGTGGAGGGGAAGATGTGCAGGAACCTGCTGGAGAGCCCCGAGGAGCTCCTGGCCAGTGAGACAGGAGCGGGAAATGGCCGTTACCCAATACTGCTAGGGAAAAGCTCCATTCTTCACCTCATTTTTTAACAGAGAAACAGTGAATAAGACAACAGAATGAAAAGCCACTTTGTGTACTTAGCTGAGCACTGCCACCTAATTTTCTAACCTCCTTCTTTTGCTCCCCGGGTCAAGCAGACCATGGATATAAACACCAACTCTTCATGGGAATCCCAGTTAAAACTTCTTCCTAGGCAGCTTCTCTAGTGTTAATATGAGTCACCTACAGAAATGAATCCCAATTAGTATTCTGCAAAAAAAAAGACTAGAATACAAACTCAGTGAACTCACCTCACTGATTTCCCCTACTTCAAATATAAAAAAAAATAGTGCAAAACTTTCCACTTCATTCCATGAGTGGACTCTTGCAGCCTCGCCAGGGTGGAGTGCACTTTGATTGTATCTGAGAGTGAGTCAGTGCCTTTCTTGAGCAATGCAACCTTCAACTCTGCATTTCCAGGGTTTTTAATGTTTGGTTTAAAAATAAAGGAAAAATAAAATAAACTCTTCCAACCCTGGTATTTTGGTACAATTATATTTACTCCAGCTGAATCTTAACTTCATCATAGTGCAGTTCTTCCTGTGGGATTTAGTTAATGTTTGCAAAGCATTTGATTTATGATGAACTGTTGAAAATTATGTTTAGGGCTGCTAAACAGCTGAGGGTCTGCTGTGTTTTCATTATTATTGTTTTTGTCAGACCATTTCTTACCTCAAAGACCCTTTGACAATTCTTGCCCCATCCCCACAGTCCTTCTTCCCAGCTCACCCCAGCACAGTTGTAGTACTTGTTTGGGAAGCAGTCATCTCGCAACAGGATCAAGAAGAAAAGCAGAAAATAAGTTTGCTTTCCTGCATTGGGTGCTGTTTTTTTGGTGACATCCTATTCATTACACATCTGTGGTGTTCATTTCCCCTCTCAGGGTGCAGTACTTTGTGTTGATTAATCCCAAATGTTTCCTGGTTTCCTCCAGTCCCTGTTGTTCTCATCTCCTCAGGCTTTGGAGCATGTTGTTTCCCTTCTCCTGTGGCCCTTTCTGCTGCAATGTCACCCACAAATACTGTGGGACAATGCCAGAAAGACCACATCCATCAGAGACATCTCCTCAGGACACGTGAAGAAGAAAATCTGTGTTTAGTTGCAGTTGATTCAGAAAGTCTCCAGTCACCAGAAGTCTTGGCTTGGCTTCCAAGTTGTGAAGGGGAGGAAGATGGGGAGTTGGGGGAAGTACATGCCATTTAAAAAAAAATACCTAAGCAAAATCCCACACCTAGGAAAACAAAGCATGTTTCAGCATGGAGGGGAGTGGTGGCTATAGGTGTTGGCAAGGATGTGGAGACACACAACAGGTTCATGTGAGAGGTGAGTTGAAACAGGCATCTGCCACCAGGAAACATCCTTACTAACTGTTGTTTTTCCCTCCTGTGGCAGGTGATGGACAGCTCAATGCCCCTGATTGGGGAGCATGTGGAAGAGGACAGACAACTTATAGCCGACCTGGTTGTTTCCAAAATGACTCAGCTTGCCAGCACTGCTGGATCCACGCCATCACCACTGAGGCCTTGGGTATGAGTGAATAGAGACCTTATGGACAAGTTGTTTTCCTGAACTTTTTTTTCTCTCTCTCCTCCCTGTGGGTGTCAGGCAGCCAGACAACTCAGAGAGTTGAACAGTTCTATATGGGAGTATATTGGATAGACTGACTCCTGCTCTTCCAAAGAAGTCTCTCCTAGACACTTTGAAGTGGGTGACCCTAAGGGTGCACCTCTCTCTCCCTTCCTCTCCTTCCATATAACTATGACATCACACCAGTAGTGTGGTCCATGCATCTAGATATTCTGGCTTGCTAAATTCATAGTCATATTGAAGACAGACATTTTTAGAGGTTCTTGTAATGCCCAACACCAACTCCATCTAACACCATCTCTCAGGATCGATTTCATTCCAGTTTTTGCATCCCTGATGAAAATCTGTTCTTCCCAGAAGAGGAAGTGGGATCTCCACCAAGAGTTGTTCCTTACTGCAGCCTGTCTTCTCTGGAGTTAGTGTTCATCAGTAGGAAGCTTCACTAATGCTGAGTTCATATAAGAATCTGTTATTTTTTTCATTTAAACTGACCCCTTAGTGCTTCTCATGTACATTCATTTTGAGTATCAAATGCATCTAATCTTACTGCCACATTTCCCAGTGGCAGTTCTGTATAAATGAAACACACCAGAACATAATCTGTGTCTCCAGGTGTATGTGCTGCACCTCTTTCAGTATCTAGCAGGGAGCCAAGCACGAAGGTTTGAGGACAACAAATCTGTTGTCCGGAAAGTAAAGAAAGTACTGGAAAGTAAACAGGCTGAGGGATAATACTGACTGCAGTGCACTGGAACAGTTTTCATTTCCCCTTGAGACAAAAAATGGGAGAAAGCTCTTAATGGCTCCCTGCCTTTGTCATATGACAGCCCATTCCTGCTAAACCAGGTCTCCAGAATGGAGGGTGACCAGAGTAACTCCAAAGCAAGTTTTAGCTAGAGTGAAGGGGTAAACATTTAAAAGACACTAAAAATGCTTTGAGGCAAGGAGAGCAATACAGAAAGGACAGGATTTACAGGCTGTGGATGCGGTCTACCTCAACTTCAGCAAGGCCTTTGACACAGTCTCCCACAGCATCCTCCTGGAGAAGCTAGCAATCCACGGCTTGGACAGGTGCACCCTTCGCTGGGTCAAAAACTGGTTGGATGACTGGGCCCAGAGAGTGATGGTGAATGGAGCTGCATCCAGCTGGTGACTGGTGACCAGCAGTGTCCCCCAGGGATCAGTACTGGGCCCAGTCCTATTCAATATCTTTATTGATGACCTGGATGTGGGGATTGAGTCCACCCTCAGTAAATTCGCAGACGACACCCAGCTGGGGGGAGTGTTGATCTGCCAGAGGGTAGGAAGAAGCTGCAGGAGGACCTGGACAGGCTGGATCGATGGGCTGAGGCCAATGGCATGAAATTCAACAAGACCAAGTGCAGGGTCCTGCACTTTGGCCACATTAACCCCAGGCAGTGCTACAGGCTGGGGGAAGAGTGGCTGGAGAGCAGCCTGGCAGAGAGGGACCTGGGAGTGCTGGTGGACAGCCAGTTGAACATGAGCCAGCAGTGTGCCCAGGTGGCCTGGAAGGCCAATGGCATCCTGGCTTGTATCAGGAATAGTGTGGCCAGCAGGAGTAGGGATGTAATTTTCCCCCTGTACTCAGCACTGGTGAGGCCTCACCTTGAGTACTGTGTGCAGTTCTGGGCCCCTCACTTCAAGAAGGACGTTGAGGTGCTGGAGCGGGTCCAGAGGAGAGCAACAAGGCTGGTGAAAGGACTAGAGGGAAAGTCTTATAGGGAGAGGTTGAGGATGCTGGGGTTGTTTAGCCTGGAGAAGAGGAGACTCAGGGGGGACCTCATCACTCTCTTCAACTACCTGAAGGGAGGTTGTAGTCAGATGGGGTCTGGGCTCTTCTTCCAGGCAACTGGTGACAGGACAAGAGGGCACAGCCTGAAGTTGCTCCAAGGGAGGTTTAGGTTGGATATTAGGAAGCACTTCCTCACGAAGAGGGTGATTAGACATTGGAATAGACTTCCCAGGGAAGTGGTGGAGGCACCGTCCCTGGATGTGTTCAAGGCAAGGCTGGATGTGGCACTTAGTGCCATGGTCTAGATGGTGTGGTGGTGGTGGTCATAGGCTGGACTTGATGATCTTAAAGGTCTTTTCCAGCCTTGGTAGTTCCGTGATTCTGTGATATAGAGTGTATGAACTAAGAGCAAAGGGGAAGCCAACAGAAACTGAGAACATGAACAGATGCATCTGTTTGCTATGTCTGTAATATACTGGTACAGTACTGGATTGGATTACAACAGACCTAAAATAGGGTGAAAATAAGAACAAAACAAATGTTCTTGGAGGGATAGGATGTCAAATAGAAGAGCTAAATAAGAAAAGGGTCTTCATCAAGAATATAACCTACAAATATGTATACAAAATCAAGAAATGAAAACCATGTGCATGTTAACCAGTGTTTTGCTATAGAGAAAGACCTTGGTACAACAGACATTGCAGAAACTGCAAAAGATATAAGTAATAACATAATGCTGTAACATACCAAACATGTTACAAATGTGCAGAGAGAAGCAATAACATGTGAGGCTGGTGAGATGCAGAAATAAAGCTCCAGGTGAACCTCCCACAGAACAAAGTAAAATAACAGTTCTGAATACAAGGACAGCAGCACTGAGTACATAGAAATGTGAACCCTTAGATATCCTATGGGTATGGATAGAATATCTATACATATTATTGGAGCTGTCTGTACTAGTCTCTGGATCAAGAAAAACTGAGAAATTATGAAACTGAGTGAACAGCATTGACAGAGATGGAGGAAGCAACATGTCATAATAATATGAGACTTCAGCTAAGAAGAAGCAAGTCAAATAGCACAGTAGGACAGCAATTCAGAGGGAGTTCTTAATCTCTGTGTCTGCATCCTGGTACTGCAAAATCCAAGTGCACACCTTGACCTAGCCTTAAGAAACACCCAGAGACAAATGCAGAAAGTGAGTATGTACCCTTAGGCTTGATGACCAAGGTACAGATGTGATATCAAAAAGTAATGGTATGACACAGTTTGAAAAGATTATTTTAATAAAATGAGAAAATTAATCAACTCCCTAGCATTGAAAGTAAAACTGTATGGATGGTATTTGAGAGACCACTGTTTTCCAGAATGCATGTATACATTTCTGATTTGCTCCAGAACCAGGAATGCAAAAAATAAATTTCTAGAGTTAAGTGGCAAAGTGATAGAGGACATTCAAGACAAACAGGGGGAAAAAAATCTTCCAAATTTGGAAGTCTGACGTTTAAGAAGACCTTTATGCACCACCATGCAAGGAATAAAAGCATGCGTAAAAAGGATAGAAAGTTAAGAGAGTTAAGTTAAATCCAAAGTTAAGAGAGAAAAGGAAGACAACAGGGATAGTGTTGTGACTCTAGTAAATTTAATTGCTGAAAGTGGGGAAATTCTTAAACTAGATATAGTTTTTCCTGATCAGAAAGACAAGGGAGAAGACAAAAACAGTGATTAAGTCAGTGATGACTGATGTTTTTAAAAATTATTAAGCCCCCAGGCCCAGATGGCTACATCCAATGAACTGAATTTAGGAAGTGACTAAGCTACCAAGAAAAAATGTGCAATTTCATTAAAAACAGTTATTGCTCCAGAGGGTTGTTATACAACAAATACAAAATCCATGTTTAGAAAGTTGTAGGAGTTATGTAGAAAAATGTAGACAAGACCTTACAAATTATCTCAGACAATTTAAAGAATGACACAGAAGACAAATAAACCAACAAAATCACAGCTTAAGAGCATCTACCACATTATTTTTTTTTGCAAAGAAAAATGTCCCATTAATTTTCTTTCGATTCTTCTCCCCTCCTTTCTTTGAGAATTATTTTACAAGGTGGTAGATAACAGGCAATCAGTCAAAATAACGTAGCTAGACTGTCAAAAAGCCATAGACAAGGTAACAGACAAGAGCTATTAAAGAAAGCAAGCAGGGAGGGGCTCCAACACAAAATCTTATTGTGGAGCAAAGCTGGCCTCAGATAAAGACATAGATACAAGAGATTTTTTATTTATTGCAAACAGTTAGCAGAGGGGATATAAAAGGATACAAGGCCTGGTCATGTTGATAATTGGGTTGGTCCAGCCCAGGACAGGATAAGATCTTAATGACAAACTTGTTTTCATGCCTACAACATGAAACCTAGTTTCATAATTGCAGCTGCAGTTCTCCCCTTGCCCCTCTGCCCCACCTCCATCCTTTCCCCTCACTGTTTCCCTTCCAAAGCTAGAAGACATTGTGCTGGCCCTCAATCCTTCATCTATAAGCCTCAAAATTCTGTTTTGCTTTCATCTCTGAGAAGCCTTGATTGGCTGTAGGCAAAGACCGTAGAGGTGAATACGAGATCCGATTCCCTTTCTTTGGGTGGTCTAATAGGGATGTCTCACAGCTTTAGGACAGTAAATTTCCACCAATACTGAGGCAAGGTTTAGTGTCCCAAGCTATTTAGGACTAGAAGGCATGAATGGAAAATTCCCAGATTTTCCTCCCCATCCATTTACAAGTCCCAGATACATAGTGTAAAAGATGGGCTGGCAACCTCATCATGTTTATGCTAGTCGAAACTCATTTCAATGTTTCCAACTATGAAACATTTATTCACGTTTCCCGAATCACTGAGCTCATTCTTCTGACCTTCCAAGAGCCTTGAAGACCCTTTTATCATTGTGTTCTCACATAAATAATCCAGCACGTACCAGCCTATCTGTCTCCAGCCTCCCCTGCTTTCATAAACAATTTTGTGCAACAGGCTTACTCAGACTTTTGTTAACCTTGGACCAGCCCTCTGTGCAACAGTGCTGTGTTGCTTAATCTGTTTATTAAAATATCTGTTCATTAAAATATCTGTCAAAAAGTAAACAGTGAGAGAGAAGAAAGTGCAGATGGCAAGAACCTATTTGCATTAGTCAGGACCAGGGGTGGCAGTGAAGATCATCTGACAGAGCTGTGTATGTTAAGTCACTGCAATAGCAAATGAAACTCCATGCAGAAAATTGAAAGGTAAGCTAAGCTGGGGCTAGAGAGAGGGAGGACATAATTTGTAGACCCTGCCAGTGGCACTACCCATGCCCCTTGAGAAAGATGTTGTCGAAAAGAGGCCAATAAAAACCATTGCTCAGCCTATGGTTGTGTTGACAAGGGAGAAGCAGGAAATTAGGATGCAGGAGAAATGAGCTGGTGATGCATACAGAGAACCCAGATACTGCTTCATCTGGAATAACATAAGCAGACCTGCCTCCGGCATCTGCAGAAGGAATCACAAAGCTGGGAAAGAGAAGTGGGTGATGAAAACAATTAGGGGCCTGGAGACATTCCCATGGAGGGACTGAAGTGATTCAGTCTCTTGGCTTTATAAAGGAGGTGAAGGAGAGAGAAGGCAGTAAAAGTTTGCAAACTAATGGATGGCCTAGCAAGCGCAAGTTGTGAGAACTTTTCTAAAAAATCAGAAGAAAGCAGTGGAGTTAAAAAACGGGAAAGGCAGGGAGGCTGAGAGCCGAGCAAGGCTCAAAGGGTCTGGGTGTAAATTTCAAAACAGAGTATCTGGAATTGTTGCAAAGATTCTGTGGAGCAGAAAATGAGCTTCATGTTTCAGGGTTGAAGCAGGCCCTTGCTTATTAGCAATCAAGAGGACACCCCTTAGGGTAAAGAGATAATTACTCCATAGATGTTTCCATGGTTCATCCCTTCTTCCTTTGGAACATCTGGTGCTGGCAACTGTCCAAAATGGAAGACGGGACTAAGAGACCCCCCTGGGCCTGATATATTTGGTAGTTCCTGATTGTCTAAAAAACATTCTAAACTGTAACTTCATTGTTATTCCCTGTGAGCAAACAAATTCTGTGCTCTTTATTACTCAGCTCTCCATTTTAGTCCCATGAGATTTTACCAGCCAGATGCTGCATGTGTGTGTGCATTTAAGGAACACTTCATGACTTTGCAGTTCCTGTATTACTTCAGGGCTTCTCTTTGGGGACTCTGTATTGACTAGAATGGCTTTTTTTTCTCTAGCCTCCACAAGCTCAGCCTGCATCAATTAAATCTCAGACTGGACCTCAGCTTGGACAACTGTCCCAACCACGGCCTCCTCCCCAAGGTACAGTTCTTTGGGGCCCCTGACAGTGTGGACTGAGAGACATATCAGTTTTCCTTCTAAATAAAAGCTATTGGGATAAAGGTTTCACTCATTGTTCCAATTCACTGGCAAGCAGGCAGCAAATTCAGTGTGCTCTTAAAGCACTTGCTGTCATATTCCACAGCAGCTCAGAAAGTGGGGTGAAACTTTGCTACAGATCCAGTTGACACTCATGGTAGGACTTGGCTCAGCAGGCACGGCCACTTAAACTGGCACTGGAGCAGGATTCTGGGCAAAGAGGGTGTTTGTGTTGGCACAAGGCTGTAGTGGATACAAGTGTTAAGAAGTGATGGGAAGATGCGGGTGGAGATTTGGAACAGATAGCAACATGGTGATGCCAGGATCCTTGATCCATCTGTCCAGGTGATTCCCTGTCAGCAAGAGCACACTCCCAGCTCCTCCTGACAGCAGAAGCAAGTTTGACTTACGTAGTTGGTCAGAACAACAGATTTGGTTTATTGTCCTGACTTACACCAAGGTGATGAAGCGCAAGGCTGCCTCATGGGTACCCAGACCACACCAACCACTCAATCCACATAACTAATTAAATCCTCCTTCTTGCCACCTTTGTCCTTTCCTTTCTGCACCCCAACCTCCTACCAAATTAACACCCACTTCCAATTACCTTTTCCTCATCAGTCAGTTTCGCTGTATCTAAAATTTGGTATTTCTGATACCAAATGCAGCTATGTAATCTTGGCATTACACACTATTACTGATATAATGACCTAGGAACTGCTGGCCTTGCAGGATATTACTTCCCCATCTGTCTCCAGTATTCCCCTTCAATTCTCTGTGAAGTTTTTCTTATGTAACTCTCCCTTGACCATCTGTGGAATCCAGCCAGCCCTCACAATGCTATCTGTAACTTTTCTCAGTTGCTCACACTGTTATCTGTCATGTTCAGCAATTTCTCATGTCACATCCAGTTGTCTTCCACATCCCATTCCGTTTAGCGAGTCTGCTACCAACACAGCTGAAGCCACTGCTGAGAACACTGGAACAGATGTATGGATAGCGACAGGTGGCACAGTCTCACATCAAACTGCTAGGCCCATGAAGGGACTGCTGACCCAAACCAGTAGATTCAGCTTTTATCTCCTGCAGAGAGTTGGTTCTCAAGTGATTCTTCCTTCCCAATGCAGGAAGTGCTTGCCAAGGATGGGAAATATTAGTTGCAAGGAAGACTACAGTACATTGAAGTGACTCCCTCTGGGGAGAGTGGCAGAGCTTCTTTAGTGCTGAAGGAGACAGAGAAACGGAAAACTCTAGAGACAAGGGCATGACACCAGTGTTAAGCCTATAAAAGAGGTTGTCCCTTATCCTTCTGCATGAAGCTACTCTGAAGAGTGTGTCCCCTAAGCAATACACATTCCTCCATATATAGATATTCCTTGCCTGTTGTCCACCACACGCACTTCCTCATGTTTACAGCTACATGTCCCTTTCAGGTGGACCACGTCAACCTCAGGTATCTCAGCCACCATGGACAAATGCACCTCCACAACAGCGGCTCTCTCCCCAAGGACAGCAGCCTCAGAGTCCCCAGTCCACTTCACCTCAGCAGCAAAGGTCACCTGGATCTCCACAGCAAGTCCGGTCCGCAACTGGGTCCTCTCCAGTGCAGGCTTCCAAGGGAGGAGTGTTCCCTCCCCAGCAGCCGAGACCTCCTGCTCAAGGCCGGGCTCCTAGCCAGCCAAGCCCCACTGAAACATCCAAGCAGCAAGTCACCCCCCACCCACATCTCAAGTAGGTGCTCCGTTAAACCGCTGATATCTGTAGATAATAAAGCTGTCAAAAAAGTACCCTGAGCTGGCATGAAGAACCTATCACCTCTTGTTGGCAGTAGTCCCCAGGGACAGAGGCCTGGACAATTGTTAGTGATTTCAGACCTTATGGCATAACAGGCCATTGCCCTATTGGCAGGAAGAGGTTGTTCTCGACAACCCTAAAATTTCTAAGATTTCACATTCACCCTTTTCACTGTTCATCATGTGTTCTACCCCAGCCATAACAACACAGCAACTACCTTCCCAGCAGGGCATATACTCCTTACAGGCTCTCATCAGCACATTGTTGGTCAGAAAACTCAACAAGAATCACTCCTGAATGTAGGAGCCTTGCAAGGTTCTCTACTGAGCAATCTTTTGCAATTGGTAACAAAAAGGGGAGGGAGAGGGAGGCAGGGGGGCAGGGGGAAGTGGAAGTGGCATTGCTCAGTATCTTGAACCCCAGACAGTGACTGTATGTTTAAGTGCTCTTCCAAAGCAGAGCACACCACTGCATTATTGTGGATCTTTGGTAGCAGCCTTTGCTGCCACCCTTCATAGAGCATTTTTGGCTGGCATTATGGCAGGAAAGATGGGAAAAAAAAACGTTTGGTGTTGACAAAAAGTTGATGCAAGAGCAAACTGGTATGAACAGCCCAGACCAAAATATAGGCTAGGAATGAGAAGACAGTTTCTAGGCAGCAGAGGAGTGATGTCCTGGAACAGGCTTTCAGTGATGATTAGCAAGGCAAACCAAGAGCAGTGTACTTAAGGATCAAAATCTTGGTGCTAAGGATGCAGTCACCACAATACACGTATTTCTGGTACAAGTCTGGTCTTGTGCTGAATCTCTAGTACTGACCAGGAGAAACCAGTCAGTGACAAAGCATGGTAGCAAGGAAAATGGGGAGATGTACTTCAAAAGCACAGTCCTGATCTGAACTTAAACACTAGCAGATACACACCCAGCAGGAGCTACGTGGCCAATCAAAAGACCAGCAAAACACAGCTGACAGTCAGAGCAGACGGCAGGGAGGGCAGGCAGCAGCACACATGGCAGGTGACTTGGGTACGAACTTGCCAAACCTCTCGCGCTCTCACATCTGAAAGGACAGGATGGTCACTCACAGTATGGCTGATAAGAGACAGGTGACCCTCAGTATTAATCTATTCTTCTGTATTAGTAGTAAAATTACTTAACTATTCCTCACAACAGTTGCACCAAACGGCAATAGCATACTTCTAGTCAGGTGTTTTCATAAAGACTTACTAGTTTGGACAGTGATATTGGAGCCACCTCCCCATACCCCATCCTCTTCCACCCCACCTGCCTCCCCCATTCCTGTATGTCTTAGCATATGGAGATTCTCCTTGCTAACATCTCCTTTGATCCTTGAATTTGTCTGTGTGATGGAACAGAGCACCAGTAACCACCTTTGAACTACCACTTTCTCCTGCTGAGTCTGAACTCCTGTTTTGCGTTTCAGCAAATCGCAGTCCCTGACAAACACCTTCAGCATAGCTGAATCATCTCAGCGGGGAAACCCCAATGAAGATGAAGCAAAAGCTGAGACCATCCGCAACCTGAGGAAATCATTCGCTAGCCTGTTTTCTGACTAACAGCCCTGCAGCTGGATCTGTGCTTTTGTCAGCCCTCACTCTTCATAGCAGCGCACCTGATGTCATCCTGGAATACACTCAGTGGTGCCCAGTGATCTACAACACCTGGGTAAAGGGAATTCAGAAAACTGTAATTGTTTCAATACAAAGAAAATATTCAAATAATGGTCCGAAAAGTGACTGTATAGAAGTGGCAGTATTTCATTGTTTTTTGTGCATAATCAGAATCCCATCTGTTCAAATGACTGAGTTGTAAAGCAAATTTTACTATTGCTGACCCCTGCAGAGTCAACACAGTTATGACCGTGCAAACTAGATTTTATTTTGATTTGTCTATAGTCAGTACAATCACTAACTTCCAACTACTGAATCCTTGTTGAGGTCAAGCTAAAAAAAAATACGGGCTTATTTCAGAAACAGATGTCCAAAGACAGAGTCAAGAATAAGTATTCATTGACCAATACAGTGAGCATGCTTAAGCATGGAAACACAGTGAACTGTGGAACTTCATAATACCAACTTTATAAATAAAGTCACTTTTCAGAGCAAAACTACATTCAAGTTAAATACGGTACCAGACATCAGTAAGTGCCAAAGATCACATGAGCGGGTCATCCAGATGGACTGCTGTTTTGTTCCAGATCACTCTGCTCATAGCAGATAAAATGTCTCTGTTTCATGCCTTGCATTTATGTCCCCTGCACGTGATTCCTGAGTTCTGAGAGAAAAATGTCATGTTCTAACCCTGTACCCTTAGCTCAAAAATAACCTGAGAAATGGGCCTTCCACACAAAAAAAACAAGTTCTTCCCCTGCCCCTGGAAACACTAGAGTTCACGCTCACAGTTCACACAAATTCCAGACAAAATTCAGCTAAACTCCAAGCACTTTGGTGACTTGGTCACATCTGGCTAAGTATGTCCCCCAGGAACATGCTTAATTAATAGCAGAGCTGATGAAGTGCACATACTTGTGTGCTGAGTGTTCCATAATAACGAATAGACAGAGCAATGGATTGAAATCCTGTCTCCCTCCTTAAACTCCCATTGACTTCACTGGGGTGAGTGCAAAATGAATACAAGGTGACAAACCTGTAACAGAACAGGAAAACTATCCTTTACAAATAAGACAAGTTGGGGTCCATCCAGAGACATCAAGGCATGGGAGGGCATGCATGAGATTGCCCCAAGCAGGTAATGATCTGTGTTAGTCCTCCCTGACCACCCTCAAGAATTACTCTTCAGAAGACAGAGATGGATTTTTGCCAGATGTGCTTTTACTCTAAGCCTGCAAACACGGAATTAAGCTGTGTTTGAGCACATGCACCAGAACTGGGACACGACAAAAAACAGGCATGACGTGAGCTATTTCATGATCCAAGAAAACCACCCTGGGTAAATCAATGCACCTACATACTGCTATTTCCAGCAGCTGTGAACCTACCCCTTGCACCACTCTAGTTCTGCTTGTAACATACCTAAAGTGTCCCCATCCCACCTCCTTGACTTTTCTTTAAGTTTTGTCAAGTACTTTAGCCACAAACTGTGCAAACACCTTCAAGACAAGACTTTTTGGCTTTGTCTCCCTTAGCAACTTCACATTGATGACACGTGGGAATGCCAAGGGAAGGAAGGAGGTCAGCAAGTTAAAAACATTTGAGCCAATGGCCCAGATCTTTGCTGTCACTTAAACAGGGACATCCCCAAAGCAGCAAAAGCAACAGCAGCATTTGACATCTGGGAACTTACAGTTCACCAGTGGGAATAAAGCCAAACAAGCCATTCCTTCCTGCATAGCACCTGTAATGAACATCTAAATCCGATGCAGTCATCTGGACCTTGTATGACCTACCCCTGAGCAGGCCTTTACACATATAATGGCTTTTATGACCTGTGCACTTCCAGACAAGTAACAGCAAAGCTTTTCCAGATTGGCAGGCTCTCAAGAGACTCATCTGGACCAATGATTTATACCTCAAATTCAGTATTACAGAACCACCCTATTCCCTGGTGATTTTTATATTTTTTTTTCAGTTCCGTGTTGTCTTTCCAGGTATGCTGAACAGTTTACAATGTAGCATCATAAATATGCATCATTGTCTGAGGAAAAAAAACAGACCCTGCTGTTTTGCACTCTTCAGGAGCAATAAAAGTGACAAACAGCCTTGAGCAAGCCCTGTCCCACTGGCAAGAACAATGGCAGATTAACAGGCTCCACTGCATGGAAAGGAGGTAATACAACCCCCTGGTGGGAGAGGATTTCCTTCTGTAACACTTCCCTTAGCATGGTTTATGCCTTTCCCTAGTAAATGGTCACTAGAGATGCAAAAACAGAAACAGCAGTTTTCTGCCAGAATCCTTAATTGCGTTACACCCTGAATTTTTTTAATTGGTCTCTCTTACAAACACAACCTATCAATAAAATAACTGGTGACTAATATGGCATAGCACCATAAATCCTCAGTTCATCACTGAAACTGCAACAGTTGGATCACTTGCTGATGCTGCACTTAAACACAGCAGGGCTGTCCTCCAAGGGAGCAGAGTTAACAGGAGAGCACTGTTGACTTGATACCCTGCAGCGACTCAGATCTCTTCATCTGCCTGCAGCTCCCAGCTGTCATCTTCCACGGGACAAGCAAACAGAACGGTGTCTCCCCTTCTCCTAGCTCCAGCTTGCAAAAACAAATAAAAACAACGGGCACTCCCAGCTTCACTTGGTTATTGCTATAGTTCCTGAAGAGCATCTTCAGTTCTATCCACAGAACTGCTTTAATGGGAACACTGAGTTCATTTCCCAAGTTGAGATAACCTAAGTTAAAATCACGAAAACTCTGTATCTGTGCATGTTCCAACAATACACTTCAATCTACAGCTACGATGCTCGCATACTAGACGTTGTGGCTAGGAGGAGATTCACAAATACAGCATCCCCTTGATGCAGGGTCTCTACTCCCAAATCCCTACAATCTAACAAAGCAAGACAGAGAGGGAATTACAAGGGGTATAGTCTCAACTTTATCTCAACTAACTAGAACAGCTAGAGTTAGAGGCAGTAAGAAGGCAACAGAAAAGTTAGCGAACAGAAGTTACAATAAAACCACAGGGCAGACATGCTGCACAGCATGCCTTGGGATCTTTCTCACAGCTGTGAGAACTAAACACCTGGTCAGACTTATGTCAGACCTTCCCTTTGTCCTGCAAGCTTTTATTTTCTTCACATGGAAGCCAGGAAACATGAAGGGATTGTTGTGTTTGGATACATCCCAGGAAAGAGCTGGGACACAGCTAAGACACCCACCTGGAAAACTAATTTACCTTTCACTGTTTAGATACAGACTGAGAAACATCCTTACTTTCTTGAAATATCTAGGTGTGCTATTTCAAGAGGAATGTCACTTATGTTGACATGCAACTAAAAGTCTTGTTGTCTAGAGGTAATGTTCAGAAGAATAGCTGTCCTGCTCCAACAACTGCAGCAGCATTTTCTTCTCTTTCACTAATCACAGGCAGGTACGTAAGACCTTATACCCTGCACGTAAGCCAACCAGATGAAGTAACTGGATAAAGTTTCATGAATAAGATAACACAATAAATAGAAAAGCCAAGGACAACAGTTCCTTATTTCCAAGGCACTGCTAGTAGCAACCCTAACGGTGCAGAATACCGATGAACAGTACAGGTAAGAAAGGCCCATCTTCAGGCATTTTATTGTTATTTCTCTTCTATAGAGTTTGCAAACAGCAATGACTTTCATATCTGGCTTAGGAGCCGGCAAATAAACAAAATAAGCAGCTAGTTTCCACATGTTTCCTCCGGTTTGTATTCTCATTTTATACTGTTGGTCCCAAGATACTTTGTATTTCAAATTTGATTTTATGAACACAAGTAACTCCTCTTCAGGAAACTTGACAGTTCAGGAGAAATCAGATTCCTTTATCTTTGGCTCACAATACCTTTATTATAATAATGAGGGAAAAATGAAGAAAGTGAAGGAGTATCTTTAGGTTTTTTAGTGGTGTATCTGTAAAAAGGTTGAGTACATTTATTCAAGAACAAACGTTCAAACGACAAATTCAGCAACAACAACCTGTGGCATTAGGCTGGCAGAAGTATGACAAGGTTGTCTTCATGGCAGATGCCCCAACTCCAGAGCAGCATGGGGCATGGCAGCAGAGCAAGCAAGGTGACTGCCACCAAGGCACTGGCACTGCAAGTACCATAGGTGCCACAAAATTAATGTAACACACACAGAGAGATCATTGTTCCCAGAAAAGAGCTTGAAACAATTGAAAAGAGTAAGTTAAAAATTATTTTATCAGTTAAAGCTGTAGAATCTTATCTGAATATTATGTATGTGTTTCTGAAGCACTCATCAAAAGGACAAAATGGTGCAAGACCAATGCAGTGCAGCTTTCCCTTCTCCTTTTTATAGTCAGTGGAATACAAAGAATCACTGAACTCTAAGAGGCCTGACTGCACACTCAAGTGAAAATTCTTTTGGAACAAGGTAATTCAACCACTGCAGACAAGTGTTAAAAATTAAGGCTAATATTGGTACTGAAGGGAAACCACCGTCCCCCAACTTGATCAATACATACTCTTGGGTGTTTAATCATCACACAATTTGCATTGATAGGCTGTTGCTGTGAAGCAGAAAAGGGAAGAAAGAAGAAATACAACTTTTGACAGCAAAATAGTGTTATATTTTACTTCCACTGGAGTTAATGGCAAAGCTTCCTGACTCTACTGAAGTCAACTGATTTTATACAAAACAAGATGAGTCACTGAAATATCACCTGAAAAAGCACATAAGTATTACTGATTAAATAGCTTGTACATAATAGGAAAATGTCATTCCATTTCCACTATTGGAATTTCAAAAATATTTTAGAAAAAAAGATCACCTGTCACAACAGTCATCAGTACCATTTACATTTACAGAACCACTGAGATCGATCCATTTAAAAAAAATATGTAGTAAATGAAAAGTTCTAACAAAGGTTAGTCATTCCAGTCTTCCTTTACTTGAGCTCCAGCATCAGCCTGCAGATCTCACCAGGAGACTTTTTAACAGTCGTCTTGTTAGTTCTCATTAGTTAATAAGACAACACTTGAAAGGTGCTCATTCAACACTTCCTCTTAGCAAGAAATATTTTGATATTTAAGTAATGGAATCAAATGCAACTTACTGCAGTAAAGTGAGAATTCGTTCTGCTTCTGCTGTGAACCCATTTTCACTGCAACCATGTCAACCTATTTAATTCCTTAAGCAAGTCAGGCCCAAGGAAAGATTTACTTTTGGACCCGTTTTAGTTCACACACAGTAAATGCAGCCATGTACTACAGCTCCTTATTTGTAGGGTCAAGGAGAAAGACAGAAGTTTTGCTGCTGGTTCTTTGTAAAATTCTTCTGCTTCTATTCAGACTTCTGAGTTGCACTGAAGCATGACTTTACTCAATTGTTTGTAAAAAGAACTGATTCGTGTTCTAACATTTCCATTGTAAATAAAATCCCTTCCCTGTATTCTTTGTGTATTAAGTAACAATACAAAAATGCTTTTTATCTAATAAAACATTAAAGGAAAAAGGAAACGTCATCTTTGAAAATTTCTACAAACTCACATCTACCATAACAGTGGTAGCATCCTTTTCTATGCGGAACATGGTAGATTTCTTAACAAAGACTATTAGCCAGGTAGCTTTGAAACTGCACAATTTTTTTTCCTGGCAATCTAATAAAACTCTTCAAATAAGACAGCCAAGTATAGGGTTTGTATTTAAAGTGCTCTTTATCTGATGCAGCACAGCTGTTCTTGACACAATCTGAAGAGAAGGCAGATGTTAGTGCCTGGGATTTGCAGTCTCCTGCAGTTAGAAAGCAAGCTCAGGGACTAGCAAACTCAGTGAGGAAAAAGCAGCAATCAAATGAACGCACGGCGAATGTCCATGGGGCGGCCCCGGCTGGGCCTAGGTGGAAACCTGTCAGTGGGACCAGCTCGTCCTGGAAGTGTAGGATTTGCTCCAGGCAAGGAACCAATTGGATCAAAATGTGGTCTGAATGGAGGAAACTGGCCTGGTGCTTCTCCTGAGCCAGGAATGAGCGAGTTAATTGGGTCTCCAACATATGGAAGTGTTGGTCTCTCATCATATTCTCCACCAATGATCATTGGGGGATAGATTGGGTTTGATGGAAATGGGTTGGGAGGAAAAGGATTAGGATAGAATGGGTTGGGATGAAAGGGGATTGGATGAGGTGTAGGGGGCAGAAACATCATGTGCCTCCATCTCAGGGCCTCCTTCTTCTGTTTCAACTTTTTCTTGTATAGCTGCAGACAGAAACAAAGACATTTTCAAGCTCTGTAAGTGCTTAGTGTTCCAGCTTCAGCAACTGCACTCAGTTCTGCAGCACTTCTTAGAAAAGCACACCTCACCAGTGTCAAACCCAGAACAGCAACTCCTCTGCCTGCCAAAAACTAAACACAGCATCTCTGGAAGACCCCCAGCCCATGATCTGGGCATGCATGTAACTCGTTGATGCTGTTTTCTTCTGCTCTGACCCAAATACACAGCATGTGCGCACAGAACACCACACTTCTAAACTCAAATTTAACTCAAAGTTACTGTCTCCCAAAGTCTATGTTTCACCCCCTTAGCCCAAGAAGACTTATCTCAGAGAGATTATATTGAAAAGCCACTTACTTCTTTCCAGTCTGTGTCACGAGGCCTTGCAATAGGATCTACAAAGAGAAGCAAAAAAAAATAAAAATCAATGAATTTTTACGAAAATAAATTTTAATTTGAAAAATAAAATTAATTTTTAAGTAGCATTCATGCCACAGATGCCCACAGTTTTGTCAGAACTTGCAGAAGAATCAAGAGATGGAAGAAAACTTTTGGTTAATACACTTTTCATAAAGATAATGCATCTTAAAAAGCTCCAGGACTATTCAACAGGTAATTTACTTGCACGCCCATTCTACATAAAGCACCATCTCCAAAAGTTACTCAGTAAGTAAAGAAATCCCAGAAACACTGTCCCCATGTCCCCATCTTTGACTTCTGAAAGCACTTTCCTTGATCATTTTTTGTCTTCAGTCTCTTGTGAGAAATTACAGCAGGAGTATCTCTTCCCTGCACTTCCTAATATCTGCAATAGCCAGTAAACCACAGTAGCCAGAAAAACAGATGACAACAAGGCAAGTCTGCACCACCCAACGGCAACAACTATGTGGTCTATTAGTAATGGCTCAGCAGATTGTAATTAAGTTTTTGTGGCATAAAACTGTGCACCCACCTGAATTACACCTGACCAACTGTACTGGTTAGCATCACAAATTACTTCATTTACTCAGTGTTTCAAAAATCAGAAATGGTTGCCTAAGAAGCTTTTTCTCAAAATGTGTCAGACCCAATCCCTCAGTTCACATGAGAATGCAATTAGAAAAACTCTTGTGTCTCACATTACCTCGAAAATCTCGCAGATACATAAATCTCCAGAGAAGCTGGTCATTTGAAGCTGTGTAAAGATCACGGCAAACAGCAGAGAGAGAGATGAGTGAACGGACATCCAGAAGTCTGAAAATCCGAAGCTTGAGCTCAAGAGGAAGGACCACTAACCCAAACACATCTGGCAAGTTGAGAGCTACAAAGCAAAGAAGAAATAGAAGCATTACCTAAGCGGTGGAGAGTTTACTCTATCCTAAAAGCAAGAAAAGAAATTATAATCTTTCCCTTACACCATTTGTCTTTGATGCCCGGTTACACCACTTTTCTCAGAAAGTACTGTGACGTGTCTGCTTATAAAACAGATCTCTTGCAACTCTAAGTACATTACAGAGTGCACAAAATAGGGGAAATTGCACTTTATACTGACTGTTATTGGCCACTGCATGCCTAAGAAACATTCCACACACCTAAGTTTATAGGCTACAGAACAAGGGATTAGGTAAAGAAAAGAAGACCGGCCCAATTTCATGAGCCCACAAAAAACATGTTTCACATAAAACCTTCCCACACTGAAGTCTTGAGGGAATTCCACTGAATAGCCTTCAGAATAGAAAGCTGAGACCTTTCATAGCAATATCTATGCAGAGAAAGCTGACTTCCTACTGCTTCACAAACATCAGCTTGGGTTACCTTCTACCATCCTGTCCAAGCCCTCAATGACCAGTTACCGAGATCATTCCTGGGGTTAGACTTCCAAACATGATGCTATATAATTTTTTCTGCTTTGATGGAATGGATCAAGACTACAGAACCACTGCCACAAAATTATTGTGGTATGATTTTCAAAACATGAAGCGTGAAATATAGCCACTCCAGTCTCTTAAGTGAGACTACGGCAATCAAAAATTAAAATCAGGAAATAATAATTATATTAACATCTTCTGAGAAACAAATATTAATACAATTTCTTTAGAATGTATAAGTTACCTAATGCTTACTCTTTATATACCCATCACTGAACAGCTGTTCCTAACACTTTTAATTCAAGGAACCCCTTCCTTCTATACTCAAAAAATGAGGTTATCACCTCTAATTGTAAGTATTTTCTCTCACCTTGTCGGGCAGCAGCCAGAAGAGAGTAAACCAGCTGGTCTTTAAAGAGACGGGATAATTTCTGAAGGTCTTTGTAAACACCTGCAACCTTTTCTATCGAATAAGAGAGTTTAAAGGCTTAGCTTCAGGACGTTATAATGCAAAAATCATGTAAGAGCAGAAGAATTATGGTTTTCTTATAAAGAGAACTGTGATCTGCTTGTAACCTTGATGGAAGCAGCTCTGCAGCAATAGTGTAACAATCACGCAAGAAGTAATTCATTCACAAACTACAGACCAGTTCCATGGGCAGGCTAGGCTCTCCTTTGGCATTAAAAAGCACCATTAAGAGAAATACTTGAGTTCTTCAGAAACGAACTGACTCTCAACTGTCAGAGCTTCCTCTGTCAGATTTCAAAGCTCATCTGTAACATGCACTTATGTAGTAAATGCTTGCAATATTAATTTTTCTGACAGGAATGTTTTTCCATGCTGCTCTCTAAAGAAACAGCAGCCAGAAAACTCCACCATTACATAGGACACATTTCAGTGCTCAAGTTACTCTACTAAAGCCTTTTGACTAGTCTTGTACATCAGTGACTGGGGCTACCCAGGATACAGTGTAGGACACTGAGTCAGCCTCAACTGCCAACAAAGCAGTTCATACATATTTCAGAGAACAAAAGGCTAGTCAGGTCTGTGCTCACAAGAATCCACATCCATCTGCTCTCCTCTCCCCCCATGCCTTAGTTTTCCCTAAGTTTTGGCATTCTGGAGAGACTATGTGGTCAGCACATCTTTTCTGACAAAAAGAATGTAACAATTAGTGCCATAACCAGAGTGCAAGTACTATCAGCCTCTGAAGTCCTAAACTGCCAGGCAGAATGGCAGTGTAATACTGCACTGCTGCCCCAGAGATTCACACATATGCTTAGGACATCATAAATAACAGGCCTATGGGCCAAAGGATGACTCAGGCTTTGCAAGGTTCTTTCCTTACACAGTCACTCCAATAAATTCAAACTGTTTCAAATGCAAAATGTGAGTAAACTGCTACACTGAATTCTTTTTACCACAAAACTATTAACTCACCTAAATGGTAAACGCATCTTTTTTGTTTTAGTTATTCTTTACTTATTTCATCCTCTACTGAAGTAAATCCTCCTTTACTTTTCAGTTTACTACTATGAATA
Organism: Hemiprocne comata; assembly: GCA_020745705.1. Lineage (NCBI taxonomy): Eukaryota > Metazoa > Chordata > Aves > Apodiformes > Apodidae > Hemiprocne > Hemiprocne comata. The sequence continues at coordinate 58,684,143 of CM036586.1, forward strand.
TCCTAGGTCAATCATACCTGGCTCCTGAAAGCAAATGAAGGATGCTGGTAATAGCTGTATTCTCTTAACACCTTTAATCTCTTTGTTGATTTTTAATGTTGCTGTAAATAGAAAAAAAAAGACATTTCAAAATTTATAACACATTAAGAAATGACAAAGATCACCTCATTACTGTCTTACCCTTCAAAGTTTTACCTTCCTCCCTCACCAGATTCCCTCGAGGAAAATACCCTACTATACCAAGCAGCTAGACAAAAACTTCAGTAAAATAAAATGGAACTTAAAACACCAGAGAATAAACAAAGATGCTGGCAACAGAAACCAAGCATTGCCTTCAACAATTCTATGATGTGGAAAGAGATGTACCACAGCTAAAAGAGGTACACAGGGAGCCATTATAACACAGTCATTAAAGATACATTAACTAGAGAAAGAGTCAAAAAGCTTACTATATGAACACTATATGCATTGTAGTTTGAACACTGTCCTAAATGTAACCTTAACCTGACTTGGTTAAAACATTTGATCAGAATGTGTACACATTCTGAGAAAACATATGTGCTTATACAAATCGGCATAATCATTTACAAGTTTTACAGATAAATACAAAAATTTTACTTTAAGATATCTTGAAAGTAAAACCAAGTACCAATTCAATATTGGTTCTGCAAAAACATGGAATTGCTCAAATGCTAAATAAAATATGAAAAAAGGAAAAAGAAAAAAGAAACAAATATTAAAAAACCTCCCAAAGAACCCTCAGTTACAGAAGTTGCTTCAAAAAATTAGACTTCCCTACATTTTCTGGACTGAGTAACTTAAACTAAATACAATTTTTGAGACCACAGAAACTGTTATTGTGCTACAGGAAAGATTATACCTTAAAGCTAAAGAATACATAGGCTGGAAGTTGCTTATAGGTCCTGCAAAGAACACTAGACAAGACAAAATACTGTAAGCTGGAGCAGATCTACCTCTTTTAATGTTTTGGCAATTGATATTTACCAAAGTTCCCGTGAAATGAGACAAGAAACAGATTTCTACAACACTGCAATAAAAAGGCCAGCTGAATCCCTTAAGGATTGATCTGTTATAATTAGAGGGAGAGAAACAGTAAACATGGAGACAGGAAACGCCAAGAATATTCAGCATCAAGAAGTGGCATCTCTTGCACCTCAGCAACCTCGATAATCAAGGTGCAGTTCTAAACAGAGTGCACAAAAGCACATTTAAGTTTTCTCTTGCTAAACAATGTGCATCCAGGATAAAAAACTTGACCAACTTACCATTAATAGCAACAAGTTCTCCCAAAGGCACACAAGTCAAACCAGCAGAACCTTCTTCACAAAGGGGATGTGTGTACTGTAGCTTATAAACACCATTCCCTCTCCATTTTTCTGGCATGGACACTGCCTTGGCTTCTGTTCCCTTAAAACACAGAGATAGCAAACTGTCATACTTTAACCATGCTCCAAGATTGAGGGGTGAAAAAGGAGAACTGGAAGTTAGGAAATGCCAGCATGATGCTTGCAATTCAACTGAGCTCAGTTAGGCTTTAGTTCCACTAACCTACAGAGGTATCATACTCGAGTACCTTTTGTAGGACCTCTGTACAACGTATGAATTCCTCTTTTCCCCTCTGATTTTCAGATTTGCCTTGTGTGTTTACAAATATGTGGCTGAGCATGCAAAAACAGACTTGCTGTCAGGGAAGGTAATACAGAATTGGAGACAACATTTTGGCAGACCTACCTAGGCCCTGTTAGTCCCATTTGAACAGGATACCATTGAGATGACACTAATGCTTAAGACAGTGCTTCAAAGTACAGCTACTACTTAAGCACACCTACACAAGCTCAACAGCAGAAACAGAAGGTTATTAGCTGGGTCCTAGTAAGGCTGAGGACTGAAACACAGAGGCAGGCCTCTTACCTCACATCTAAAAGCTGCTCTAGTCTCTAGCCTAAAGGCTCATTACTGGTCAGGGAAATTAGAGCAGCTGATGCGTCAGCAGCCCCTGGTGCTGACTGACATATAAAAAGGGAGAAGCAGATCTTCAGACACATCTTCCATCACACATTCCCGTGACATTCCACAGCTTTCTCAAACTGACCAAAAAATTTTCTGATTGGTTGAGCACCTACCTGAGGTACATAGCCTGTCTCCATCATGAGAAGATGTACTAGAACGATCAAGGCATCGGTGGCACTGGTACACTCAGCAGAAAGGTAGAGCATCTCTAAGGAATGTGGTATTTCACCATCAGCAGCTTCACTGCACAGCATGGGTTCAGAGGGATAGGAACCTGTACCTTCTTCCAGGTCAACATCATCTGGGACTAATCCAGAAGGAAATTCTAGGCTGGATCCTGCCTTCAAGGGATAGCAAAACATACCTTCATTCAGAAAATTACACCTCTACATACATCAGTATTATTTGTCTGCTTACTACAGTCCTCAATTAAACATTGGAATAGACTTCCCAGGGAAGTGGTGGAGGCACCGTCCCTGGATGTGTTCAAGGCAAGGCTGGATGTGGCACTCAGTGCCATAGTCTAGACGGTGTGGTGGTGTTGGTCAGAGGCTGGACTTGAGGATCTTAAAGGTCTTTTCCAGCCTTGATGATTCTGTGATTCATGGACATCAAGTCCGTTCTGCTGATTTCCCTGCAAGTTTCACAGACTCATTTCAGCACTGTTTCCCATCCCAGCTGGACCCTGGGATTATACACATTTTTTTTTATTTATAATGCAAGCCCTTCATAAAAGGGTCTGTTATTTTATTGCATATACTACTTGAAGACAAAGAGCTACTAATTTATTAAATCATCAGAATTTTCACCACATACACAGGAATAATTATTCACTCGCTCTAGTACCACCGTTTATTTAAATATAGCTAACATGCAGAGCAAGTAACCAAAATGGTAACTTGGACCACTAAGAAACACAATTGGCCAAAATAGTTCAAAAAAACCCAAACATAATCAGTGGAGTACATCCGCTGACACTTGAGGAGCACAGTGCTTTTATTGTGGCTTCCTTTCTTCTACCAAAAGTCACACTGTATTATTGCATTAACTGATAAAATTACCACAGACACATTAAAAAAATTAGTGAATGACAAGTAGATTTCCCTAGGAGAGAGGTTAGGATTGGAAAAACAGAGACTAAAGGAGCTGTAGCTACTTTTCGTCCACATCCATGCCCAACAGCACAAGCCACCCTTATGTTTGTATGAGGCTGGCATGGCCACACACCCATGGAACCTCTTCTCTCATTAGAAGCAATGGACATAGCCCCAGTTAAATATGTATTTTCAAGCTTCTAAAATTCTTCTATAATGACACTTAGTTGCTTAGATATTCTCCTGACATCTTTCACCACAATTGTGGAGAAAGAGGTAAGACACTTTCAAATTGCATTCAAATATCAAGCAAATATTAACTGAAGTAGCACAGCTTACTATGGGCTGACTGAAAGACATAAGGAGCTCATACACCCATAGCACCATGATTATTGCTTCTGACAAGCTGGACAGTGGTCCAACTACATTTTCTTTCATTACTTAAAATTCTTTTTATCCTAAATCTTAATTTTCATATGTTAAAACAGGATTTTAAAAGACCTCATATAAAAGTTGCACCAAGGGACATTTTGCACTTTAAATTCTTTCCAAAACAAAAAAAACACCTACTTGCTTTGAAAGAATGCTGCAAGACAATTTCATCCCAGCTTCTCTGGCTCCTGCCTAAAACAGACAGGGCTGTACAATGAGATAAACCATGGCACTAGGCTGTACCTACAGTCTCCTCTAGGAAGACTCCATTCACCACAAAACCCAGCAGTGAGTGGGAGCTGTCACCTACTTAACTATTGCATGTACTGTCACGATGGAAACAAACCACTGAATAATATGAAAAAATGTGGCTACTAGCTGCATAAAGCATATGGGGTCCTACAGATGTACACCTACAAAGCATGAGACAGAAGCTACCTCAGCAATACAACCTCCATACACATGACAGGCCTCACTCTACAGCAGGCTGTCTGAATCACAGGTCACTGTTATAGCCCCTTAGAAAGGAATCATGCACTCGTCTTGCGAGTGGTGTTGTTTCTGACAGGCAGTGCCTGTTGCATCTGTTCAGTACCAAGATCCAGTTTTGTCAAGAACACAGCACTGAGGCAGGTAAGAAACATGCTGGAACATGTACTACCCAAGTGCATGTTCCAGCAAAAACATTAACTCCTGTAAAAATGTCAGACCTGAAACATGTCAGGGTCTCTGAACTAGTTTGTGTGTCACAGCTAATACAAAATGAATAGAGGCAAACTTCCATCCAAATAACTGGCTATATATTACATAAGAATAAGATGCCAAATACTCTAAAAAGATTCTCTACTATATAGTGCAGCAACAGGCACAGTAAGACACCTGCTTTTTTGCCTTGTTTTGTACAGGGCAATTCTCATGTACTTACCCTCTCGTCATGCTTTTGAACTTCCACTTGAGCCATCTGGTTGTCAGATTGCTCATTCTGCCCTTCTTCTTTTGGACTGTTGGCCTGACTTTCATTGGGGATCAAGGTGGACGGCTCATGACCATTCTGAAGTGGTGGAGGAGGAGAAGGAGGTAGGTTGGGTTGTCCATCTGCTTCTTCTAGTAATAAGCATATCAGATCACCAGAAACAATCCCATATGAAGCTAAGGTCTTATGATCTTCTGTGAGAGCATCTTTTCTGTTCAATGTTATAGAAAACTTGGTATCAGAACTGCAAAACAGGAAAAACAAAACAAGAGGAAACGTGGTTGGCTGCACCTTAGTAACTGCACACAGATGTGTATTTAGAAATGCATACTGCACACTACTATAGTACTATGGTGTGGGTTTTAATCCATTAAAAATCAGCTATATAGTAAAGGAAGAGTGAGGAAAAATACGATACAAAATTATTTCCCCTATATTTCTCTCCAAGTACATCTTAAGTAGCTGTTGCTGTAGGTATAGCTTCATTTGCAATAATTGCTCACTCAACAGTTATGAAGGAAAGCAAACAAGTGCCTTCCAAATTAGAAGACATGATACCTAGCAAAACAAGCTTTAAATAAACTACTGGCTGGGATTATTTAAAAACATGAGTCGCAGACTCAACCTCCCTGCTTTCTGATTAAGCAAAAAGGTCAGCAGCTGGCAAAAGCCATGCTAGTTGCAAGTGAGGGTATAACATGAAAAGATGCTTTAGGGCAAGCACTTAGAAAAAAAAATCCCAAATGGAAATGAAACTGGTTAGCATGAAAGCAGCCTGAACATACCCACTGTGGCAAGACAAGCATTAACTTCAGATTTCTCCTGCCGACACTGCTACTCAGCACAGTGCAATGCTATCGAAGTGCCTTTCATCAGTGAAACATTAGTACCTTGTACCTAATTAAAGGTTTGTGAATACAGAACCTTCAACCACCATGGAAAAATGAGCCCCTTCTGTAGCCCTTTAAATTGATTTTGCAGACTTTACTTGCTGCCGTGAGCTCTTCACAGATAAATCGTTTACGAAGTTTAAAACCAGCTATTCTCTTAAGAAACCTGCAAAACTATAAAACTGACACCCTACCGCCATTTTCGTAACGTGAAGAGGCCACACGGAAACTGAAGTCAGGCCTGACTAAGCAGCAATCCACATTTCAGAGCTGAGCGTTTCCCAAAGTTTCACTTTCCTGTTCCACAGCGAACAGCCGGGAAGCAAAACTCGTTGGAAGCCGCTCTGATCTCCCAAGCCGCCGCACCCCGGCGCGGCCACAGGCTCTGTGGGACGGAGCCCCGCAGCCGCGGGCCTTGCCAGGCTTTCCACAAGCTTGGGCAACGTGCTTCGGGTAAAACCTCCAAGGCCCCATCTTTCCGCCCTCGGTGATGTGTGGCGCAGCGCCGGTGTCCCCTGTCCCGCCGCGGGACGCCGCACACGGGCCTACCAACTGCCTCGCCTGGGCATCGCAGGCCTCGCCCCAGGACCGGCAGCGAAGCTCGGCGCTTCTCGCCGCCGGCTACTCTGCCGCCTCCTCTCGGCGCCCGCCCTTCGCACCCTCCCGCCCGACCAGCGGAGGTGGCATCCCAAGGTCCCGGGGACCACCACCACCCGCCGTCCCTTCCCCCTCCCGCGGAGGCCTCTGCACCGTCGCGGCCCGCCCAGCAGGGGGCAGCAGCATATGGGTGCTGAGTAGGGGAAGATGGGCCGGGCCACCCCGTGTCCCGCACCGCGTGGTACGGCCCCGCCAGCCCCAGCCCGCGACTGCGCGTCCCTCCCCCAAGCCGCCCTCGCGATGGTTCGCCCAGCACGCTACCTGTACCCCCAGGCAGGCAGCAGGGCCCGGCGCAGCTGCGCGCGCAGCTCCCCCAGCGTTGGCTCCGCCCCCTGCACCTCCAGCGGCGCCGTTCGCTTCTGCACCCGCACGCGAAGCTTCATGGCGGCGGGTCTCCGCGCTCGCCTGGCGCGCCAAGCGGGCCCCGCAGGCTGGCGGCGAGGATGATGGAGGCGGCGGGGAGCGGGCGCAAGGGCTGCCGGGGCGTGTCGTTGTTTTGGTTGGCGCGGCCCCGCCTCAGCCCGCGTGGCCCCGCCCCCGCTTGGCCCCGCCCCAGGGCACGGGGCGTGCCCCCACCCGCGCACTATCAGTGTCGGCTGTGGGGCGGCCCTGCCCGGCCGCCATCGGTGATTGGGCGGTCGGGTGGTACCCGCGCATGCGCAAGAGGCGTCGCTCACTGCTGCCCACTCCCCCCCACCCTCCATATGTTCCCATCCCTGGGGCTGTAGGTTGGTGGCAGTTGTTGGGGTTGCTGGTGCTGTTGTTCCATTGTGCCTTATCTCTCTCCTCGGTTTGCTCCCGCTGGGCCTGGAAGGGGATAAGCCACTGGCGGGGGTGATCTCTGCACACTGGCGGCCTGCCTGCTGCCGTGAGGAGTGGTTTGGATGGGCCGCACTTCGTTCTTCCTTCTGCTTACCTCAGTGTAACACCGGTTTAGATGTTACTCTGGAAACAAAAAAGTTGAGGGCGTGTTGCTGGCTGGGCGGTGGACTTTGTTAATAAAGTTCATGGAAACGTGCTAGGTGAAGGTCTGAAGGGGGCCACTGCACCCAAGAGCGTTTAGTTTTAGAAAGGAACATGGTTTTTTTAAGGCAAACTACTGAATATTCGTCTCAGCGGCAGTGTTTTAACACCTACAGTAAATCTCACAAAAAATATGTCACAAACTTTACTAGCTTCAGTTCCCTTCTACCTGTCATACTGGGGAAAAAAAAAGGTTCTTCCCACACACCTTAGATCTCAAAGAGTATACTCAACTTCATCTGGAAATACACACTGTAGGAGAGTGATATTGATGAGGGGAAACGTGAAAAGCGCAGTTCACATTTTTACTTTGTTTAATGAATTACATTAAATTTCAGAGAACGGAATTCAGAGGTAACTTCTAAACAATGCTTATTCTTAGGTTATCTTGCTTTTACCTCTAACAATGCAGTTTACTTACTTCTCATTTCTCCATGCAAGAAATAATATGAGGTGCAGGAAAACTGGGGTACTTTCTAGGAGTATGATACTAAAATAATGGAAAAGTGAACTTGAAAGACCCAGGTTGCACAGCTACCAGCAAGTACGTCTGTTCATTATGGCACTAGTCAGATTGTTCAAACCTTTATTTATAGGAACAGCCCTACCTGTGCCCTTTCAGCACTTAAAGGGCCAGTTGGAAAAAGGAGACTGAGACTTCAACAATTCTGTTCTGGGCTACGGGTGAAATCTCTAAGCCATGTGAACATGGTCATCCAATCCAGGTAAATGTGGTTGCTAAATATCCTTTCATTTGGGAGTTTGCTGTCAAATAAGTCTCTAACTGAAGGGCAACCATCATCTGTTTTCAACATGTTAAGAATGTCCTCAGTGGAAAGGGGAGTCTTCTATTGATGAAGATGATAAAAGGAAAGGCAAAGAGGCTACAGAAAAAGAATACCACTCACTGAACAGTGGAAGAGCTGATGCTCATTGCAATGAGCTTGGTGTTACCTACCAGGCCCTCAGCTGGGAGCATTAAAAGTGATTTCCTGAGAAGCTTGCTGCAGCTTTTCCCACTGCCCCAGTTGGAGCAGTGTGTATGCAGTCATCATCAAATGGGGAGGCCACATCCTGGATGAATCCTGAAGAGTAGGTTGCTGCATCAGTGAGGGATGTGAGAGGAAGGAAGTGGCAAATGCAGGGACAAGGAAGACAGAAAGCAGGGATCAAGAGCACCATGCCTGTCCAAAACTCTGCTTTCTTCTTTCTTGAAGTGGATTGAATCTAAAGTGAGTCATGCTGCTACCTCAACATCATGACCGTTTTCCATTGGCTGTGGATGTCCTGCTCTGTTTTGTCCTTCAGTGTTGTTCCTGTGCTGGCCACCTCCTGTATTCCCACTGGCTCCAGGGCTGCTTTGTTTGCCCTCTTTCAGAAGGGTGGAGGAGGCTTCTCTAGTATGAGGAATGTTCATGGGTATCATTGTGATGTTTCCAGCAGAAGCACCATTTCAGTATCTTGCGCAAGCTAAAGTAATTGTATGAAATAAAATGGTTCAGTTTCTCAGGAGCTGGCTGTAGTATTCATTAGGTAACCAGCTACACCAGTTACAAGTGAGCATTTCTGCTGGCACTCTGCTAATTTTCCCTTTGAATTTTACAAGTCACGCCACAAGGTTTAGACACGTTTTCCACACAGCAGTAAGTATTAAACAGGAAAAGCTCCTATGAAACAATCATGATGAAAGGCCAAAACATTTTCCACAGCTTTCCACTTGCATGTGCAAATTTTAAATGACTCAAAAACACCATAATTTTTTCACCTCACACATTGTTATGAAAGGGCTGTTATTTGATAGGTAATACTATTTTTTTTTCTCCACCATATTCCTTTTGTCTCAGTCTGCAGGCAGGAGACTTCCAAAAGCCAAGTATACAGTTGCCCTCAGGCTGGGTAAGGCACTGTGTCAAAATGGTGTAGGAAATGTGTGTGCTTAAGAGCTTGAAGAAATGGTTGTACACAGAATAACTTTGACTTTCAGAAACGGTGGGGGATTTTTCAGTCTAATTCATTAGAAGAATATACAGTATGGTGACAAAAGAAAGCTCCTTATCAGCATGAAGTAGTTCAGAATGGTTGTTAAACACAACGTGGTTTCTCAACTCAAAATACTTCATGGAGGGTTTTTCTCCCCCACATGGTCAGGGTAAAACACAAGCAACAGAACCCATTCCACCAAGGAAACAAAACCCTATTGATAGTCCTAGGGGTTTCTCTTGAGGGATTTGAAACTTAATATAGCTGTAGTCCTGTTGACCTACAGTCAACTTCCCATGGCAGAGGAGAACTATAAAAGTAAAGGTCTCTCTGGTTCAGTTGCATACCTCATGCAATTTTTTTTTCCTGAAAGCCGAGTGTAGTAATAAAGCTATGAGCCAGCGGATCTTTTCCGTTATTTTTCTTTCTGTATTTGCCACTACAAATAGTATATTTTACAATACATATAAATTAGTATATATTAGTCTATATATTAACCCTTATGATACTGATATTTTGAATTACTAGGGTCACATTGAAAGATGTGAGAGCTGGTGGAACAAGAAGGACAAGGATATGAAGGCTGGAGTATCATCAGGAGATCTGTAAAAGTCTGGAGCACCATTTTAAGTGTGCCAGTGGAGCAGGAGGTTCAAATCAAAGCCAGTGGAAAGAACATCCTAACTTCTTGCAGCTTGATGGTGGTGGACTTTTCTCCTAAAAGGTATTTTAAAGCCCCTTACGCTAGTGGTTTATGACTAATGCATTTAGTGGAGCTCTGCTTTACACCATCTCAAGTTGTCTGTTTAGAGGTGACCCTGTAGCAGCATCTGAGGTTTGCCCACGTGGCTTTTCTGTTTCTGATAAAAATATGGAGGTCTGATTGTCATATGGAGCAAGGGTCCTTTCAGTGGGTTTTCTGTGGTTTGCCAGATTGCTTCAGAGCTTTTTAGCTACCACCGTGCTTTCTTGGATTTGTATATTTCTTTATGATACTGGGTTGCTGAGAGTTGTGTGCAGAGCAGAAGTCTTTGAAGTGACACATCAAAGACAGAGTTTGATATCTTTGCATTAGCAAACCAAAATCACATTTCCCTGGGTAGGAAAAAGGCTCTACCCATGGAGGAAGATTCTCAGGAGAAGATTTGCTATGTCTTGTGATGAACCAAAGGGATCAGGTTTTTCTTAGTTGAGATTACAGCAGCCACCTTCTAGGAATCTATGGTGACTTATTACAGGACTGACATTTCTGCAAAACCAGAGTAGGGTCTGCTTAGGTCAGTAGGTCCTGGCAGTAGGTCCTGCTGTCAGCTCCATGAAAGTAACTGAGTGGTTGTACAAGAGACTAGTGAGTGAGCCCAATGACCAGAAGAAAAGCAGAGGAGAAAGCTGAGAGAAGACCTAAGCTTCTCAGGTCTGAATCTGGACAGACCCCAGACAAAAATGTGCCTGCTGCATTCCTGTTCAACGTGTCAATATTTCTTACTGTTCCCCTGTCTCCTGGGGATTAGGAGCACCCTTGCAATTATTAACTATAGTATCAAGAACGCTGATTTTTTTTTTTTTTTTTTGCTAAATGGACTTTGGTGAAAATTAACCTGGTAGTCCTAGCTCAGGTGCTAGGATAGGGCAGTTAACTGGGATGAGCAACATGAATTCAGCAGATCCCAACAGTGGAATGTGTTCGTTTTCCATCAGCTCATGAGACAACTGTGTCCCGACATTATTATCCATTGTTAACAGATTCTTTGTAGGGATTGCAGCTATGTTATTTATTTTGCAGCCTGGCACAGATAAAGAGGTCTCTGGCAACTCTGCTCCAAGGCTTTGAAAGCTTTTATGAAAGGCATCAGTAGGCAATCCATGCTCAGAAAAAGCTGTGGTAGCACAGTTTTTAACCTTTTTTAACCTTAGCAAAACCTCTGAAAGGGGGTGAGGGTTGGGGGCTGCCAGACCTACTCACTAATATAACTTGTGGGGGCAGGAATGGCCATTGCCTCCTATGTTGAGGTAGATCACCTGCTGTCTCATGAGTTGGGAAGTGGATAGCATTGCTTTCCACACTGAATGAAGAAAACCATGAGCAGGAACTTACTGGGAGTTTTCTTTTTCCATGGCTATTTCCAGTGGTTATAGAGAGGTGGAAATCACCTGCTTTTATGTAATTTAGCAAACTCCTATCTGTATCAGTTGCTAATTTATTTAAGCATTCCTGCCAATATGTATCTCCTATAAACCGTATACATTTTGTACTCCTTTTCCCTCAGAGGTGATTTTCTATATGGAATATCAGTGCATAGGAAGGGTTAAAATCTTGAAGCTGTTGAGTCTTTTTTGATTTGACATTGTTGAGCGTGCTGCAGAAAGCCTACCTGTTCTTGAGCATGCTGCAGAGTAACTAGAAACAATGGAGCAAGGGAGAAACTGAAAAATCCAGTCCCATTGCTCTGAAAACTGCAGAAATACTTGTGAAACTGAAGTGCTCTTTCTGGACCTCAGGTTGGGTAGACACTATATTTGCTCTCACATTTGAGAACTGTTTGTCTTATGTTTGTGAACTATTGAGGTTTCTTTTCTGAATTTGTTGAAGTGAAATAAATTTTTCTGTGGGCTGCAAGTAGATAGTTTTGTGCAGGACCAAGGCAAGACAAGGACAAAATTATTTTTCAGAGATAATTCTATTGCTGAGATTGGTCAGTTAAAGATAGTGTGCTTTTATGGGTGTGTTAAACCTGTACAAGACAATGATAGTGACTTCTTTTTTGCATCAGAAGCTTTCCTAATTCTTAGGCAGATTTCAGCTGTAATTGCAAGTTTTATTTAAAGTTTCTGCAGACTGTTCATGAAGGAGAAACCAAATGTGGTATCTACAGACTGGTAAGTAGAGTACTTCATTAGGGTGTGACAGGTACACAGACCGAAACAAAAGAGTTTTTCATCTTTTTCCTCTACTTAACTTACTTGAACATGCTATCTCTGAGAAGACAAAAGAATTAAGATAATTATTTACATCAAGGAATTGCTTGGTGCATGCTCATTTACTGAAGATAAAAATCACAGCAATTTGTCTGCCATCTATTGTCATCGACTATCAGGCCACTGACAATTTCCATCTCCTTAGCTCTGTCTGTCTCAGTCATCTGACTCACATTGTACAATCAATCCCAGCATCTGACACAGGCTTGGGGCTTTGATTAAACCAAGAGTACCAGCCTTGGAGTGCAAAAGAAACTGTCAGCCTTGTTGGTTTGAGAAAGCAATATGAAATTATACCATCTTTTACTGTCATGGCAGTTCAGTTGTTGTTTGCTCTTTCAGCTTCTCACCTGGCATACATTTAAGATCCAAACAAGAATATATTAACTACAAAGTGTGGTAGCTACCAAGATTGCTGTTTTCTGTTCCTCAATGGGAATGAAATTCAATGAGAATGAAGTACCTCACCTGTATCAATGCTTCTAGCAATCCTGCTAGAGAAGTATCTAGTAAATATCTGTGTACTTAAATGACAGAAGAATCTGCCTTTCTGGTTTTATATTGATTTTAAATAGATCCTTAATAATCAGAATAGCAAGTGGCATGCTTGCAGGAAAAGCTGGGGCATATTTTGGAAAACGTTTAAGATTTGTGACTCCCAACTGGTGGTTTTGCATGGTATAGCATTGCTAACTTAAAGTAATTATTTATTTTGAGTTGCTTAAAATAGAGTAAACAAAAAAAGGCTTAAGAACTAGAGAGAACACGACCAATTAAAAGGGGGATTTTCAACATTTGTCACAATGTGGACTATGCCTTCAGAATGTTTTTTCTCTGAAACCACTTTTTCTTGTATAGTATCTTTGGGTACCTTTGTGGGGGTTGCTCAGAGAACTGATGTCAGTGCAATATTGGTAATGTATTTTGTCTGTCTTATAGTTCAGAAATCCACCAAAGAGCAGTACTTTATGAGGTACTGGGTAGATCTTGGATTTGCAACCATTTAGGGTTTGACCTGTTAATATTAATTCCAACACTGAAGTAAGATTACCAAAGGGGGGTGAGTTTGGGGCTTTCTTGGTTCGAGGGGAAGGTTTGTGTTTTTTAAAATGCTTTTATGTGTTTTCTGGCAGATTATGGAATAAATCGTCCAAGACAATTCGGTAGTTACTAGAAATCCAGGAACTACCTTATAGGCTGGAGAAACTAGCAAGACCTTTTTGCTACTTACTAATTAGCATGGTTTTGTACAAAGGCAGGTACCATGATCACAATCAGACACGTTAGAAAAGGATGTGCCACCCCTGTCAGAGGTAAAGAGAAAATTACCTTAGGTCCCTAATAAACAATTTCCTAATTCAGCACTGAGAAGACTTGAAGTTGTCTTGAGAAACAGTATTGTTATTTATAGGAAATTGAACAGTGGCTGTCATTGATAATGAAAATCAGGATGAATGCAAGAATTCTGAATAAAGAAACCTTACTTTAGTACTAGGGAAGGGTAACAGAAAGAAATAATTTGTCACAGCTTTTGTGAATCTGTGTCATGTGGTTCTATCCCACCACGCAGTGGCTCACAGTCTGGCTTTGCACTCAAAGACACTGTTCTGCAGGCTCATGCCAGAACACCCTTCTCTCTTCCTGTGGGATCACCATGTCATTCTCACATTTGCTTTGAATTTACCCTTGCATTCCCTTCTCTTGTGACCTGATTTAGTCAATCTCATGTATCAGTGTTTGGATTAACTCAGAGGTTTGTGTGTAACAGGGAGGCAAGTTTTGTGGTGAGGCCCACTGTGTTTTATTTGACCAGCTGATTGAGTTGAAACACTTTTGGCTTTGCAAATCCAGTGTATCCTAGGGGTTGTGTATATTAAAAGGGTGTTGCTGTATAGGAGGAAAGACCTGCTTCTCCTTGGCTGGGATTACTCTGTCATGTTCACTCTGTAGGAAGTGGGACAGGTGGTAAAATAAACCATAGAATAGTGGAGCAGAACCATTCAGTCTCACCAACAGCTAATGCCTCCCAAAGTGCTATCCAAGTAACCAGAAATCTGTGTCTGCCCCCAACACTGACTGCTCCATACAGTAAAATCATTGGCTAAACCTCTCCTGGCTATCCACCTTGGTCCCAATTTCATTGAGGGAAGTGATGGATACAGATTTTTTGCAGCTCACATTATGTATCATTTATGATCACGATTGCATCATAAATGTTGTTGACAGGTCCGTGTGACAAAGGTGAGAAGATGCTAAAGACATGGTATTCTTTCCTGCTGTGTTGGCTGTCCTTACAGCTTGAAGCTAATCCTGGTCTTAAAGTGAGGATTACTCAGAAAGGGCTGGACTACGGTATGTCTAACATTGCCAGAAGTTAATTTATGATAAGTCCTCTATGCACAAAATAGTTCCTTAATAAAGGTGCAATTTAGAAACAAGCTCAAATATTGAAATAGAATAAATTCCTTCTGTCACCTCACACCAGGAACACACTTTGTCTCTTCTCTCACTTCTTTCCTTCCTTTTTGTGCACCCCAGGTGTGAATTTATCCTTTCATTAGTGATTGCATTCTCCTACAGTCCAACAGTTTTTCTACTACATTCCTCTTATCAATCTACTTTGTTAGAACAAGGAGATGCTCATAGGATTGCTTCTTTTTTAAAAGTGTCAAAAACCTGATTGGAAGTGCAATATTTAATTGAAGAAAAGGAGCTTACAATTTTTGAACAGCGACATAACTGCACACCTTTACTCTATTCCTCCCTTTGGCCTGAGATAAAATCTGCATGTGCCATTCTTTCAAAAAAATCTAGCAACTCTGCCATAATTCTGCCCCTTAACAGAATATCAGCATTTTGTGCAATATACTTTTCTTACTCTTTCTATTCATGCTAACTTTCACTGTTTCTTACCTAAGACTTACTCCACAGGTGTGGAAGGCACACAGTATAATTTCAATTGTTTACAGAATTAATATTAATAATAAAGGTTAACAAGGCACCAATTCAACAAAGGCTGGTCATGCTAAGGATTAATCATCATTTATGTATTGAACACGCTGACAGGTAAACAATGGACCTGTGAGATGAAAAGTAGAAGCTCAGGGTTCATGCCTTTGAGATGAAAGCAAGGATCAGGTCCACTTATTTCTCTGTATGAGCATTGTTTTAAAGGCTTAGAGAAGTTCAGAAGTGCAGGGCAAACATCAGTCAGCCAAAACAGAACTGATCTCCATATCTTTTTACGACACAGAGGAGAAATCGCTCCATAGGGATTTCTCATGCCTTTAGGCATGAGAATTCAGTCTGGTATTTCTTAGTGTGAGCCCAGCAGTTTTTGTGACATTCAGCATGGCCTTCAAGTGCTGAACAAACAGACTAAGTTTGCACACCCCTGCGTTACTAGTAAGAAAAGCATTAAGTTGTGCCTCCCAAGGCTATTTCTTATATTTGAAGTCCATGGTGCCTGTCTCATCTTTTCCCTTGATACGAGATTAGCAGGCTGAGGCAATCGCAGCACGCACGCTCCTTGACTGCTGCAAGAACCTGGAGAGGAATTTCAGCTGGGATCACTGGCTGCCCTCACTGCCAGTCATGAGAGCTTTAAATTATTTCAGCCAGAGCCCATATTTTGCTTCAGAGGCAGGAATTCCCAGGGATTCTTAACTTACCTTTACTTCGTAAAAGATGCATTGTATAAAAAGGTATTACATTTTTGAGGTATAATTGATTTAAGTTCTTTGCCTTTTTAATTCACTCAACTCTGGGGGAGAAAAAAACAGGTATTTTGTATTCAGCAGCTGTGAAGCTAAAGAAACTCATGCTAAAAACATCTGAAAGCAGGGCATTCAGTATTTAAGTTTCAGCAGTGTCTTTAACAAAGGTGAGCAAAAAGAAGGAAAACAAAAGGAGTTTGAGATGTAAAGATTTTTGTTTGTTGATGATGGGATCTGTGTGTACTCTCAATGCACAAGTAGCAGTGAAGCATTCAAGAAAGTAGGGATTCCTTAAAGCAAGGAGAGAAGGTAAGGAAATAAAAGATCTGCAGCATGCTGTAATGTACAAGTTGCTGTGGCAAAACATATGTACTCTGAAAGAAATGGGAAGAAAATCTTTAAAAGGGTTGTCTTTAAACCTCAAACAACTTCCTGTACACAAGCAACAACCCAGATAGTTCTGCATTTGACATACCAGCCCTTCAGATGAATATATCACACTTCTGTAAGTAAAGATGACATATAGAAGTCAACTTGCTGCTTCTTAACTGGCTTTTTCGTTCAAGAGGTATGAGATAACCTGAGGTAAAGGTGATGACCAAGCATTTCCCAAGGGTTTCCACATTGTCAGTGAAGTGAAGGACGTATAACAGTTTCAGAAACCTGCCAAGAATTCTAGAATATAAAATACAACTCAGGGACAAGATGATCTTGGTTAAATGACTTGTGTGTGACACTGACAAAAGTTATAAATGGGTGTATAAGTAGTTGGAAGGAGGTCAAAGTAAGGGTTTAAGAATCAGAGGTTTTAATGAACCATGTTAAAAGTGGTTAAATTATTTGACAATATATTTGGACCTTTGGATGCTGGAATCCAATCTGCAAGGTATGTGCTTTCCTCTTTCCCCTGTAGGCAGGAGGGTTGGGATGGAGCTCCTGAAGCAAGCAGTATTGAAAGAGACCTTCCCAAGCTGGAGTGGGCAGGAGAGTTTCTCAGTTGTTAAGGTCAACTATGTAATTTCAAGGTAAGTGAAGGAAGTACATTTCAAAGCTTTGGGATGACATAGCTTATTGTATTGTTATAGTAATAATTATGCAACCATATTTTTTTGTTCACTGTAAAATTTTAATGGTTCATGATGATTCATCATGGTTCTATGATTCATCTAACTCTGCTCCCACTGCCCAAACACTCATTTGTTTTATAAGTGCTTCCTTCTACCACACTCAGAGATGAGCTTTAGAAAGCTTCTGAACGCTTTGGCTGTGTTTTTCAGTTGTTTGTCTCAGAGTTTGGGGGAAGGCAGCTGTAAGCATGGCTATGACATAGCAGGAAAAATGGGTAGGAAAGGGGGAAGAATCCACATTATTAGCAGTTTGCTATTATGAAGGACCTGTAGTGGTGAAAATAATTTTTTTGCGCTTGATGAGAAAACTCCAACAAAGGGGTAAGATGAAAATGTATGCAAGGGCACAGTGTATCTGGGCTGATGTGGGAGGAATCTACAGAATCTTTTTGAATAGATTTACAGTGGTAAATCAGCAATTTGATTTGATGGGGCTTGAGACCTATTTCCTGCTGAGGAAAATCATTGGACCAGGAGCAGCCAGTAGAAAACAGGTTTATAGAGTTTCTTACAATTTATCCAAATAAGGAGACTAATGTAAAAAGTTTTTCTACAACCTTCAATTCCATTTTCCAGTTAAAGGTTTTCCAGAAAAACGGAAACTTCTGGTCTTTTAATATTACTATCAAGCCAAGCTCTGCTATTCAACAGCATTTTACTCCCTTGTCCTTAGAAATTACCCAGAGCAAGAAATACCAATCTGGGATGCTTCATTTACTTTCTGCTGGGTAGGGCTTGCATCCTTTACCTATCCCTGGTATTTTCCTAAAAGCCTACTTTCCAGCAGATTTATTTGTATTATACCATCCTTGCAACCTGAATCCCTGCACATCCAAGGGAGCTCTGTTTGGACAGACAGTAGAAGATGACACTATGGGGTGGAAGTGCATGTTTCTTACTGCATGTCTTCCACTGTCTGCTGGGTGGTGATTATAGAGAATATGAAGCCAGATTCTTCCTGGAGGTATACAGCTAAAGGATCCTGGGCAACAGACATAAATTACATTCAAGAAAAGTTCTGATTAGAAGTTAGGGAAAAATGCTAGGGAGCACCAGAGCAAGGGCCCAAAGAGGCTGTGGAATCTCCATGCTTGGAGATGTTCAAGACTCAAGTGGCCGAGGCCCTCAATTGGCCCAGCTTTGAGTAGGGGGTTGAACCCTAAAATCTCCTGAGGTCCCATTCCAACCTAAATTATTACATGATCTTCAAAACCCCAGTTCCTTCTCCCAACCATAGTTCTTGAAATTGGCTGTCTTCCCAGTGGATAATCTGATTTTAGCTTACTGCAAACAAGATCACTAAAGGCAGCCTTACTGCTGCCCAAGATGTTATTGGAAAATTACGGTCATTTTAACTAAAAGTAGCTGGTGCCTTCTGCCCCCAGGGAAAGTAGATTAAAGGCAGTTGTTCCAGAGATCTCTGCCAGATACCAAGAAGCAATGAGAAATGGGTACTATATGATAAGATTACAGCTGATATATTTACAACGTTCAGCCATTTGCAAGACACCATTCTTGACTATAAGAAACATTTGTTTTGCCAGGGAAATCTTCAATAAATATTTTTTTTGAAAAATTGATCCTCTCCAGAGCCTTTTACTGAGGCAAGGGAGGGAGTACAGAATGGGAAAAGAGAAACTTTGATCTTTTTCAGCAGGTGCTAGCATTCAGACAACCTGTATTTATTTATAGATGTAGCAGCTGGGTTTTACACACACACTTACTTTCCCCCAGCAAGTACATTTCACTTTAAAGAGTTTGTTTTTCTCCCAAGGGGAGGTTTTTGTTTTTGCCAGGCATCCTTTGTCCCCAAGGATTTTTTTTCCAATGCTGCTACTAAGTGTAATGCTACAGGTGTCTTTCTTTCCTAAAATATACAAAGGTCAGTCATTTCTGAGAAATTCTTCTACTGAAGCACAGACTTTGCTTTTTATAACAGAAGGGTTTTCAGTTATCAGAAGTCATTTTTACTCTTTTGACATGCAGTCTAAAAGCCCCCTTCTGTATTCTGCAGGGTCAGAATTAGTGCTGTAGATTTCCCAGAAACTTCTGCTTCCTTTATTCCCGGCACTGGCATTCGTCTGTCAGTGGCACATGCTTCTGCTACGATCCGTGCAGACTGGAGAATGAATGCCTGGCTGCTGTAAGTATTGTACAATGTGATGCAGGTGCAGGGGACAGTTCTGGGAGAAGGATTGCAAATGAAAATCAGAAATCTATTTGCTAACTGTTATTTTTACGTTCAGCTATGCTTTATCATTTAGCAACAATTTATTTGAATAAGCTTCTTAAAAAGGAAACATCCCCTGCCAACTAATGGGGTTTTTTGCTTTTTTTTTTTTTTTAATTATTCTACCCTACAGGTTGTCTCTTTGGAAAGTATCATGTTAGCATGCTCAATTTGTCCAGACTATATATTACATTATATTACATGAATATTCAGAACCATAGAATTTTCAAAGGCCATATTTGTTACTCTCTTTGTACAGTATAACTGGCAGGTTGACTCTATACCTAATTATCTATTTGCTGGTACAGTGTATGTCATCTTCCAAAGTGCTCCTATTAAAAGAAGGGCACTGTCACAATGCCAAACATTCAGAACTCCAGAAACTCCAGAATTCGAGTTGCTATGGAAAACTAACTCAGCTTCATGAGCCTGTGCAGGATGAGACTGTCTTTTATGACATGATGGCATGCTGACTTTTCCACGTTTTTATCTCGGCATTTTTGCTATAGAATTTTAATATAATATTCTAGGCTTTCATGGGGGCAGGGAGAATGCTAAAACTTCTGGGATATCAGAAAAGTTTGCAAGGTGCTAATCTCTACAATTTGGGTTAAAGGAGTAACTGGTAACAGCAGTAGGTGTTCCTTTCTTTGTAAGCCAGCAAGATGGATCACCAGTCTGCAAGTTTCACAGCATGTCCTGTTTCCAAAGGAGCACAGACATGCAGTTCAACATTCAGTCTCAGTGCTGGTGGCTGGAAACTTCTGTCACTGTGCCCCCAACCTCTCTGTTGTTGCTTCTGTCATACCACTATTGTGGGGAAAAGGATATTGTGTTCAGCAGGGCAGATCAGCTGTTCCCAAACACAAAGCCATCTCTTCCTCTTGTTGAAGGATAAGGACCTGGACATAATCTGAAGAGACCCCAGATGTAGAAAACTTCAAAGGCTTCACAGGCAGCAAGGGAGGCAGGGAGCTGGTGTGCAGGACTTGATGGAGCAGATTGTGGTGGAGGTGGTCAGTGCCAGCTTTGGTGGAGTTCATGGAGTGAAGGGTTTTTCTTGCCTTTTTGAGGGGCAGAAGGAGCAATCTGTGCTGCTGTGTTCAATACAATGTTTTGTGAATGGCTGTAGGTTTATACAGATCCAGAATATGCCCTACTCTTCATCCCCTCTGCTCCCTAGTCCTACATGTGGCTTTCATCATACCAGACTTAGAGGGGCCAGCTGAAAATTAGCTTTCCAAGGGAGACCACTGGCAACCAAGCTGTTTCCAGGGTCAGTAAAATGGGTCTTATCACAGCTTTTTAGTTATGATAGTGTTATCTCTGCATTTCCTGCTCTCACTGTAGTCCTCTTTTCTGCTGTGTCCCATAGCACTTTGCCAGTCACAAAATCTTCTGGCAGGCTGTTTGTTCCTGAAGGCCTGGAGCTGAGACCCTGCCCCAGTGAATCAGGATTTCTCCTGAAGAAGAGCAGATACAAGGCTGCAGAAACAGAGGACCAGAGGAGAAGCTGGGCCTCTCCTCATCTCCCAAGCAGCCCAAAAAAAGGGCTGAGACTCTTTTATGATAGTCCCTGTCACTGAAGTACGGGTAATCCTGGGTTAGAAAGCTGGAAGTCATTTTGTCCAGCCTCCTGCTCAAAACAGAGCAGTCACAAGAATGTTAGGTCAGCTGTCTAGTGGTGTTTTTTAGCCAAGGACGGTGCTGCCACAGCTTCCCCAAGTAACCTGTCCCAGTGCTGCAGAACCCTCCTTGAGAAAATGTTTTTCCCAGTGGCCTGTGGGATGAGGGTTTGGTTAGGGATGAGAAATGAGTGGCATGTCCTCCAGATAGCTACTTCATGCATATATACAGACTGAAAGGTGGGGTTGAAAATGGTAGTGGTGGTAGGATGGACTTTGTGACTGGCAGTACTACTCAGTGGTTTGGTCAGGAGTAGTCCATGGTTTAGGGCAAAGTTAAGATTAATCTTTTGGGATTACAACCTCTTTCCCCAAGGTTTTTGCTTTGCCTGAAAAATAAAGAGGAAAGCTGAGTCGTGCTTTGAGCTTCATATTGGGCTGGGCTCTTTCTCACGAGTGTGGTGCAGGGACTGTAGTAATGCATGGGAAAAGAAAACCTGAGGAATCAGAATGAAGGGGTGAAAAGTGATGCTTCCAGTGCCGATTCTGTTATGGTAAATGAGGTTTTATAAGGCTATTCTAACAACCATTCAGCTGTCTGTGTCCTGTTTGGTTGGTCTACAGCTTCTGCAACTCCTAAACATAGTCCTAATACCTAAAGTTGCTGGAATTTAGGTATAAGACTATTTTTATTGGGGTCTTAGAAAGGATTTTTTCAGAAAGGAGACAGAATAAATGGGTTTGGGGCAGGACAAGGAATGGAGGAATGTATACATCTTAAAGGGTTATTGAAAATTGTTACAGGATTGAGGAAAGTGGAACAATTGCAAAGTTGAGAACCACTGGGTTATATATTTATTAGTGAAATGGCTTCTGCTGGTGCAGTCCCAGAGCTCTTCTGTCAGGTAGGACTGGAATGTCTTGTGTTGCTGTGACATTCTTAGAATTTTGCAAACTTGTCAAATCCTGCACAACACTGAAAAATTCGTGTCCTGGAAACTCATGCTTATAATCTAGTTTTGAATACCATGAATGTCCCTAATCTACTTTAATCTCTAGAAAACCCATTCTTCATTCTAGATTATAGAAGCAAAAAGTCCTTTCAAACTTGATTTACAGGTAGTTTCTTAAATTGTTCCCTTTAAGCAGATGTTTCCTTGACTGAGTTTGGTTTTTTTTTTCCTCCGAGCAGCAAAGACCAAGGAGGACTTACCGTGTCCATATCAGGACTGTTTCTTGCAGTTATCTTCAAAGTGTCAAGGGACAGCACAGGCCACTTGTCCATGTTGCTACACAATTGCCAGCTGAGCATTAATAGTGTAAAAGTCAAGTTAAATGGAGGATCTGGGTATGTACAGCAGATTTTTCTAATTACTCTCTGGGGTGTAGCAGGAAGGGCCACTTCCCAAATTTTGCCTTTTAGGCATCCAGTTACAGGATACTACTGATGAAAGCTATGAAAATAAATTTTTAAAGGTTTGATTTCAAAACCAGGCTCTTTTGCTGAAGATGTGAACTGCAGTTATCTCCACTTCTTTGTGCATGTGTCAACAAATGAACAAATGAAAAAAATGCCATTTGGGCAGATTAAAGAAAACAAGATTGCAAATGGAGGTTTGCAGATATGAAACTGGTCTGGATTGATTATGCCTTTTGACAAGCTGATCTGCAATTTCAGAATAAAACTTTCAAATGAGAATATGAAACAATGCTTATACTTCTCATTTTGATTTTCTAGAAAATTCATTTGTCTTACTCAAATGCAAAAGGTGGCTAATTGAGTGTTGTTTATCAACACATTAACATGAACATTCACTGCTTTGAAGATTGCCTTCTAAATAGCTCTTACAAGACTGAGAACCCCTAGCATTTGTCTGAGACTCACAATAATAAATGTTTAATAAATACAGCCAACTGCAGAGTTTACCAATACCTCTGTAATTGTGTCTCATCAATCCAAATGACATTGATGTCCCCCTCTGCCAGATTTTATGTTTCAAAGATTTCAACCCATGGTAAAAAGTCATCATGTTAATTTCCTTTCCTCCAGCTGGATCTACAGCTTTCTATCTGGTTATCTTGAGAAGCCTGTTCGCACCCAATTGGATAAAAATGTAAGTTAGCAAAGACAGTTTCAGCTAGGGAAGGGAAAAGTTGAATACAGCCCTTACATTACTGACTTGTCTCTATTTTTATATAGCTATGCCTGCACATCAAATACAAAATCCAAATTATGGATACACAGCTAAGAAAGTATAAGGGTGAGTTGCTGATAACAGCTTTTTGTCAAGTAATTCATAGTGCTCAAATCATAGCCTTTTTTATTAGATGCCAAACCATTCCTCTGTTCGTGGTACAAAGAAAGTGAAGGAAGAAAAATACAGCCATTGTTCTGTACCTTAACCTAATACAGAGTCCATCCCAGAAATCTCTTGCATACACCTTATATACAATACCCAGATTTCTTGTGTTCATAGCAGATCACCTGTAATCTTTCAGTCTGTTGTAGCTGACCTGTGTTATTTCTTTAGATTTTT
The DNA here is from genome assembly GCA_020745705.1 of Hemiprocne comata. Classification (NCBI taxonomy): domain Eukaryota; kingdom Metazoa; phylum Chordata; class Aves; order Apodiformes; family Apodidae; genus Hemiprocne; species Hemiprocne comata. The sequence continues at coordinate 58,707,434 of CM036586.1, forward strand.
GAGATTAACATTTTCATGCCGATCCTTTATGCTCTTGGTACTGTGGACATCAGAAAACCTGTGTTAGCAATAATCCACTGCAGAGCTAGCATACAACCCTGTAGGATCTTGGAAACTTTGCACATCTTGTTTTGAACTTGAGTTCAGTGAGATAACAAGATGCTGCTGGAAGACACTGTCACACTAAGCATGCTTCTCTTCACACCAGAACAATTGCCATGTCATTCTTGCACAGTGACATGAAGACAGCAGATATCTGTGCCCAAAAAGCATATATATTTATATACATATATATATGTGTAACATTTTCACTTCTATAATAAATTGTACAGCTTTTCTTTTTTATTATTTTTTGTTTGGTTTTTTTTGTTACTTTTTTTTCAAGAGTAAGAACGTGTAGTTTTCACCAATTCAAAATCTATTTAATTCACCTAAGTCATATCATTCAGGTCAGAGGGTTTGTTCCCATTCTTCACTTTGCATTGTGAACACTCCTATTATCTGTTCTGCTAATCAGAAGCAAAGTAAGTAGACTTTTATTTTACCTAAAATGGCCTCTACCTGCTATGTGCCAAGGAGTGGCAAATACTACTGAAAATCACAATCATCAAGATAATAAAGATTTCTTATGCAGCACATACCTAAACATTTCAGGCTCAAGGGCACTCCAAGCTGTGCTGTGTATTGAGGAGCTCATAATGCCTGTGTGAATTTGCAATTTTTCCTAAACCCATCTGACCTTCATACAGTATGAACAGACCTTCCAGTCCAATCAAAAATAATAGGCAGAAGTTGCATGCAAGCACCTTTCAGAAAAAGTCTTCAATCGTTTGTCTGATAAAGTGCCCTTCATTGTTGTGTACAAACATCCCTTGGCTTCAACACTGACATGCATAAAAATGTGCTAATGTCATCTTCCAAAGTATTTAGCAGTATTTAACAGTATTTCACTATTCATATAGGAGAGTTTAGTTCTCCTATGCAAACACACAACAAAAAAGAGGACTCTGCCTCCAGGTACTCCTTCTTTCACTGCACAGGAGAGATTTCTGAGGAGTGAATTCAGTTGTGAACAGGAGAACAAGGCCTAAAATAGGAGGAATTGGTGACTTTTCCAGAGGGAGTGCTCTCACTTTTTCCCTTATAACAAGTTTTTTATTCTCTTGTTTCTTCTCCCACTATTCTTCTTCTTCTAATTAATCATTTCTCTAATGCCTTTGCCTTTGACTAGACAATTACTGTTTGTGATGTATTTTTGTAATAGAGGTTGTTTTGTTTTTGTCCATCATTCTTCTAGTGTTAAGCCAGATTGATGCCTTTGCACAAATAGACTATTCCCTAGTTAGTTCTCCAGCAGTCTTCGAATCACACATTAACTTGGATTTGAAGGTAATTGTCTGTAATACTTGTATGTTTTCTAAGACTCTTCTGATTCTCTTTTGTGTTTATTCATTTTCTTTCAGTGCAGTCTGATGCAGCCTCTCCAATATTCAATTACAGAAGCAATAAGACATTTGGACATTTTGAGCAAAATCTATTTTGGAAACCAGATACAATTGTTTATTTAATAAATTAACTGCATTTGTTAATTAACCAAAGCTATTTAGAATTAAATTATTTCACAGTTGAAACCCTTCAGAAGTACTTTATAAACAGCCTAGAAGTGTTCTTTAGCTGCACAGCTCTTCCAGTGCTGCATGATCTTCACTTGTTACCAGTGATATGTAATCCATGATGGCTACCCATGTGATTGCAGTCCAAAGCATTTGTTTTGAGTTGACTCAGCACCTGTGTATGTACAGGTCACACCCAAAAACATAGACTTCTCACAGACAGTCCTTGAGCAGCACACAGCAAAACATCTACAAAACACAGTCTGCAAGTGGGATATTCACAGCTTAAAAGTACCAAGCCATTATTTATCAGCTGCTATAGCTAACTGGAATTTACAGACTAAACTTTAACATGCTGACACCCCAATGGGATTCTGGATGAATCTTTGTCACTCTTTTATTACTCAGTTAAGGATGTTAGTGGTCTTCAGTGCCCCTGAAATAGGCTGATTCCTAATGCTTATAAGTTGACATCTTCCAGTTCTCAACCTTTTTCTTTATAGCTTTCCATGTCAATAATTATCCTGTTGAGTCTTTCAGCTACTAACCATTATAGTGTCAGTAATTACACTACTTACTGTCTGTTCTTACTGTTCTTGTCTTTCATGCCCTGAGCTCACATACTTTCTCACATTTTAAAAATTATTTTCTTAGTATAACTGAACCAAGGTCCCACACCTGTGCAGCACCCAAACTAGGTCTTGGAGGACTGGAAGCTGGACCAGGGCTAGGAGGAAGATACTATGAAAGACTCTTTTGTATCCCTGTCCTAAGCAACTTCCAGAGCTTTTGGAGTGTGCCTGAAGATTTTCTTGAAATGCCACTCTTAAAATAAGATTAACAAATGTGTCTTTGCCACAAGATAAGAAAACTGTGGTCCAGAAGATTTTTTATTTGTGTCTCCTAGCCACAGCTCAGAATACTTACTTGCATGTTGAAATTCAAACTTTGAAAGGATTATTTCCATTGTGATTCCTGTATTTTTTCCAGAAGAGCCTGAATTTGCTGATTTTCATGGCATATCAGGAACTTACTTGCTTTCTTCAGGTTTTATTTAATGTCAAGCTTTTGTTTATGTTAGGAATAAGTCTTTCGGTTCAACCACTGCTACTGAATTCTGACAGATACAAATGTTTACAACTAGAAATACTTGATAATGACTCTTTGCAGGGCACAGTCTATCCAGTAGGAAATCACACAGACCCTCCCTTTGTGCCAGCTCCATTTGCTCTCCCAAACCAGTATGATTCCATGATCTACCTGGGAGTCTCCAGTTATTTTCTGAAGTCTGCTTCACTGGCTTACTACCGAGCAGGGGCCTTCAACATCATAATCTCTGAAGAGGTGAGTATAATTTGCATGTAATAAATAGAATTACAAGTATCAGCAGTATGGATAGTCAGCTGAGGGGACTGACACTTCATGTTTGGCGTTTTGCACAGATTTGGGTCACAAATCTACCACTTGTAGGAGGGACTGATGACATTCATTGTGTATGTCATCATTTAAAATAGTCAAAAGTCTCCCTCAGACCTAAGTCTGAACTTCTTGACAGCTTTAGGCAAGGAGTGATAGATATGAACATCACAGAGTTGGTGTGCAAAGAATTGCAGAAAGAACAACAAAAACACTTTTCTCTGCATGGATTCCAGATAGGAAAGGAAAGGGCAAGACAGGAAAAAGAGTACTGAAGCCACATTCTGCTGCACAGGGGCCCACAATGAATGCATTGGCTGTGTCGAGAGCTAGAATAAACTGTTGGACTTAACAGAGCAGCAAAATGAGGCAAGAAGCACTTTCAAGGAAACTAAGCCTTCAGCTGTGGATGAAGAACATGCAAAATTTCGTTCAGAAATGCTGTTTCCACACTGGCATTAGTAGTCAGGGTTTCCAAGAAGTTTTTCTAACTGCAACAGTGCCAAGAGGGTCTATATTAAGGTCTTTATTGGTGACAAAAAGGGTTCTGGCAAACGTCATAGAATCATCGAACCATTGAATCATTTTTGTTGGAAAAGATCTTTAAGATCATCAAATCCAGCTGTTACCCAGCACTGCAAGTCCACCACTAAGCCATGTCCTTAAGCACCATATCTATACCACGTGACTCCACCACGTTCCTGAGCAGCCTATTTGGATACCTAACAGCCATTTTGATGAAGAAAACAGTGGTCATTAGTGTGGTCAGCAGCAAAAGGGCAAATGAGATTTTTGAGTCCTGCCTTTGGCAGATTCAGTATATTTCATCTAAGAAAATACTAAAGGCAGGAAGTAAGCAGGATGTCATGTCTGTTCTTTCAAAGAATGATGCTTGTTCACTGGTACATGCTTCTGAAACATGTCTATGATAAATTTGTCTCTTTTCTGTCCCACAAAGCACTGTGGGTTCCCTAGGGAATCGTTCTGGGGCAAGGAAATACTAAATCAAAATACGGATTCTCTAAAACTGAAGTGAACAGGATATGGGTGTTTTTTTCTCCCCAAGGAAAACCTCATTTTTAATCTGATCAAATGTTCTAATTTATTAAATTCTTTTTCAGCTTGGTACTACTTTTTACCTAAATACCGCCTTGTTCAAAGATCTTGTTCCTGAGGTAAGTACTTTTACTTGTCCAGACCTTTTAAGAAAGAGCAGCAGCTACTGTTTCTTACAGATATTATCTATGTAGTAGCTTGTTTGCAAAAGTTTGGAGGAGACAAGGAAACTGAGCTGGTTTATGATCAGTGCAATATTCAAACATATGTGGCTACCGCATCATAACTTACATTCTTCCTAACTAAATCACACAGCTCTTCAGTCATTCTCTGCCTCTCTGAGTGCTGGATCTGCTCTCAAGTCTCTGAAACAGTTACGAAGACATAGTGGTAGACAACTGTGAGATTAGTCTCTTTTTATTTCTGTTCAAGGTAAATGACATCTCTGCTGTTGGCAGCCTGACTACTGGAGATTACATACAATGGGAAGTAATAGTCATGAGTAGCTCAGCTGATAAATGTGATGCAAGAAACCAAGATACTATGAGGTGCTTTTAAAAGCCCTGATTTGGGAACAGTCATTATAAATACATGAAATCTGGAATCTGTGGCATTGCAAACTGAAGTTTTGTCCTCTAGGACTTTCTCTAGTTTTCAAAAGATTGGCTCTTTCAGAAGGCTGCCTCTTTTCTGAAGTCTTTATGTTGTCAGGGTCTTTTTTTTTTTTTTTAATGGAATCACTCACTTCCCTTATTTCTTTAACATGCAGTACTAATCCCTTCTTCTTAGAATACATTTTCCAGGAACAACCTTTAAATTATTTCTCTATATATGTTCAATATCAGTGAGTCTAAAACTTCAAAATTTGCTTTATGCTTTCTGAAACTCAGAGCAATGCTAATTTCATTGTTTCAGTTGGTGTAATTAAAATTAAATTATTTTAATGTAGATTAATTAACAAGAGGACTGGTATACACTATCTGATTATGACGCAGCCACACAAACTGCAGCTTAAGAAAAGCTTAACTCTGCATTCAGCTTTTATTTTTTTTCCCTCTTTGGAATTCCACAGATTGCTCAGAGTTACATCAGGGCGTGCCCAGTGCTGCTGAAGCTGATGGCTACATCACCACCAGCCATCACTTTAAATGCAGACAGATGCATCCTAGAGATCACTGGCAGTGTAGAAGTGTATGCTGTCCTGCCAAACTCAACCACCCAGTACATCTTTACAGGGAATGTAGTAAGTATCAGGAGCTGAAACATAACATTCAAGTCACACAGTAATCTTCCAGATCCTTTGAAAATCATAGAGATCAGCATTAAATAGTGTGTACGGTTCTGCCACAAATATGCATCATGTCCATTGCATTTCATAGGGAGGAAACATGCACCACATATTGTAGAATTTAATAGGTGCAGACAGCTACTTAGGAAAGCCCTTCTTTCCATGTGGGAGGTTGAGTGATACTTCAAGAATAAATTGTAATATATAAAATATGTGATTTATAAAATATGTGTAATATACAATATATGTGATTATCTGATACCCAGTCTTCCTAACTTGTTTCTTATAAAATAATTCAGTGTGTCCCCAGACATCTTTTCATTAGCTTGAATGTGAACCAAGTATGTCAGCCATGCAAGGACTTAAATGATCCTAATGATAAAGAGACAATCAGGGCAGTATTACCACTTCACTCATGAAATCTCAGTTGCTGACAGAAAGCAGCAAATTCACAAATGATTTAACTATCTACATGTATTGACCAAATAACAAGTTTAGGCATAGTGTTTCCAGTCACAAAAGCAACTGCCTTTGTACCTGTATCAAAGACAGGATCTGTTTATACAGTCACAGAGGACTGTTTGTTTTTTTTCCCTGCAGACAGCCAGTACCAGAGCCAATTTGACAATAACCAAGCAGAAGTTGATTATCTCATTACTTCTGAAGAGGTAACCAAGGAAAATTCAGAAAGCAACATTAATGATCCCAACATTACGACACAACAGAACTTCAGTGTCAGCCTGACAGTGCTTGTTTCTCTAAGAGAAAATCAGTTACCTGCTTTCTTACAGGGGTCCTAAGATACTTTTGACAGGTTGGTCTGAATCTTGCAGTTGAAATGTAATAGTGTTGTGGAACAACCATGTCTCTTGTGCAACATGATATTAGCCCTTTCTGTAGGTTAAATAGCTTTCCAGATTACGTTTAATTTATTGGTTATCTTAAAGGCATCTGTTCCAGTCTGTGGTGATGTTGGAGAATGAAGTTCAGTAGTTTATACAAAACCCTCCAAGTATTGCTGTCATGCCATGTCTGAGCATCATAAACAGAACTGCCAGAGGACAAACACTGCAGTGGACCACTGTAACTATCTCTGTGTGCCTTCACAAGAGGGGAGGGGAAAAGTGAGACTACATAGCACAACAGCAGACACCATGCCATCGAACAAATGAGACTAGGAAGGTGTCTGTAATTTGATGCAAAGCTCAGAGCTTTTTAAAGTTTGCTGATATCTTTAATGTTTTGTGGTTACCTACAGTTGCAGGTGTTCTCAGCTGTCTTTACAACAAATTTTAAGCTAGGCTGGGTTTACAGCTTTCTCCCTAAATGCACCAGGTAGGTAGAAGCACAGAGTTTCAGGCAAGTAGCCCACATCAGTGTTTCTTCTTGTTAGTTCTATACTCCAAGTTGGGGCAGAATTCCAGAATATGTTCTATTTTTAACCTATTAAATTTTCATTAAAGAAAAATGAGAGCAGCCTTTTCTTAAGTTTGGTCACTGCACCAGGAAAAGAGTGATCAGAATCTGTCAGTGTAAGTTTAAGAAGTAGTGGTGCCATTCACAGCTTTTAACACAGTAATGTCTTCTGTTCTTCAAAATGTTGTTTTTCCCCAGGATTGTATTTACAGTGATCTGAGGATACATTACAGGCATCAGTGGAAGAAGTTAGGAAATCATAGTGGTTAGGCATGGATATGAGTTTATTCAAATCACAGTGAACATTTTGGGAATGTGTGCTTCAGCCATTGTTGAAAATGGCAATTAAAAAAAATTAGATTTCCCAAGTTTTACAGTCACAGCCCAGGACTACACATGACTGTAGGAGGAGATTAGTATCAGAAAGATCCCAGTGATTCTAGAACTGAGTTGTGGTTGTGCCAGTTTTGATTTAAAAAAAAGCTGTTGGGAATCAACAAATTTAAATGTGTGAATCAGCATTAAATCAGTATGAAAGTCCAAAAATGTTCAAGCAGTGTGCATAACTTGTGCCTTCATCCTTTCTAGTGAATCCTCTTCTTTTACTCCTTTTCCTCAGGCTCCAGTTCTCTCTGCAGCGCTCCAGTCTTGGCTTCTCTGAGGTAAGTTGATGGTTCCAGTGCCTAGGAAAGGTAGCTGAGCCTTTCAGAGATAACATACATTCATCTGAACTTGTTGCTGGACAATTCTTGGGGATATCATCTGCCACTGCTCTTCCTGCTTTGAAATAGCATCTTCATTTTTCTTCCCAGTAAGAGGAAATACCTCTTGGAGTGTTAGTTGTTTTTTTTTCATCAGAGGCTCCAAATGTTATGGAGTTATCACTGTGTAACATTCATTGAAACAAAGAGAAATGTCCACCTGGGTCTGCATGACCTATCAAACCGTCGTAGTTGCTTCTGCTCACTTGTGTATCCTGCAGTACAGTGGCAGGCATGGGACTGGCACCTCTTCCAGCTGTTTCTGACAGACAGCCTGGATTCACAGCTGGATTGAGAAGCCGTAGCATTTGGAGTGAATACAAAAATCAGGCTTAAGCCCAGTTTCAGGAATTATCTTGAATTACTTCAATCAAATATCATTAAAAGGGGGGTCAAAAATAGGGAATGAAAGCAGCACCATGCCACTGCTTAGAAATGGTCAGTGTGATGATGCAGCAGCTCAGCCCAACCTACATCTTTGAGTGAAGGGAGGAGGACACTAATTACAGTGGCATAAGACAGAGCACCACGACAGGGCAGTTCTTACCACCCAGAGGAGAGTTCACTTCTGAGAACTGAGTCATGGCAGCTGAAATGGGTTTGAACAGATTTCATTCCTAAAGGTAAAGTTCAACCCAGATACTTAAGATACAGGGAAAAACAAACAAACAAAAACAACAAACAACACCCCCCAAACTTAAATTTAACTTCTTGCAAGATAAATTTACACCTTCTTGCCATGTATATTTTGCATTGTTCAGCTGCAACTTTAACAAAAAAAAAAATTCTCCAGTTCTGACCTTCCATCTCCCCCATCAAGCTGCAATCCCATAGGTGACAGGCAATAATCACCAAATGTGTTTTCCTCACAGCAGGTGTCACTGATGAAGAATTTTCTGTCTTACACTTTACAGAGTGCAGTGATTCCAGTAATCAATGGTAAGGATTGTTCCTGAGAGCAGTTTGTGGGAAGCAAGACTGAAACCATAAAAGAGAGTGCCCAGCTTTAAAGACTATGTTATGGGAGGTTTTCTGTCTGTTTGGCTACACCTGGACAGCTCTACACTGTGCTGGACTTCAGTTCTGGGCCGTCAATCACCTGGATCAGGGGCTGGGACAGAGCAAGTCTTGGCTCACACACCAGGCTTGGGTTTCCTTTTCACTGGATGCAGTGTGTCAGCTGAGTGGAGACATGCTTGAGTCTTGTGCCAACACAGAGTCAAGCCATGACCAGAGAATGACCCAGACTGGGGAAGTGCAGCAGCACCCTTGCATCCTGGGGCTTCAGGATAGTATCTTTGACTTTATCACCTCCCTCTGCCTTTGTGCTTCACCTGCTGCCACAGGCAGGACAAAGCAGAAAATCATCAACTCAGTGGGATGCAGAGGGTGAGGGACGATGAAGAAAGAGGTGAAGGTGGAAAGAAGCAGGTGGAAGAGTACAGAAGATGCCTATGAGGTCCACAGATTTGAGGAGACAGTGGAGAAATTAAGTGAGCTATTGATTAGAAGAAAGGAAAGAGAATGAAGGGGAGGGGTGCAAAAATCAGAAGTTTGGAAAAGCAAACAGGAATAGAGCTGGGGCTTGATCCAGGAACGCAGGGATAAATGAGAAAAAGAGGGACTGACAGGATTAGGGGATTGTGTAGAGAAAACAGTGAAAGCAAGATGGAGAGTAAGTCAGAGTGGGAAGCAACAGAAACCAGATCTGTGAGGCAGGTATCTGGAGAGGAGCAAAGGCACTCAGATCCCAGTTTCAGACAGCTGGAAGATTGTAAGAGGTTTGTATGCAACTTTTCACAGCATTTTTTGCTTTTTAGCAAATATGAATAATAGCTCCCTTTGAGAGACACAAGGATGCTGATTAAAGGGAAATTACAAATCAAACTGAGTTTCTTGAGAAAGATGCCACTGAAATGCATTTTATTACTACATTCCAATCTATTTGTATTTGTCCTTTCTGAAGATAAACTAGGAAAAGGATTTCCTCTTCTTAACTTGGCCCACACTACCCTGACTGGACCTGTAATAAAAATGAATCAGGTGAGAAGCCCAATTTCTTGGTAAAGAATATTGCTTTTTTCTCAGTCCTGCACATTTGTGTGTGTTCCTGGGTTGGGTAGATCTAAATGTTGCCAATAGTAGAGCTTTAACTACACACTAGATAGAAAATCTGAACTCTGGATCAAAAATGAGCCCTCCACCCCCCCCCCCCCAACCTCTAGCAAACCCTAGTTGTAGGTTATAAAGGGTCCACTAGGCCTTTGGGGCATGCCAGCATGGAGACACCACACGGACAGCTCTGCTATCCCCAGCAGGGTTTAGGAGCATTGAGTGCATGAGTCCTCTCTACTCTGACCATTCTCTAGGAAGGCTTAAAGGCAACCTGTATGTTTCTGTGTTACTCAGCCTTTTGGGGGGTTGTATTCACTTACATCAGAGCCCATTCCTACCCTAAAGTTAGCTAAAGTTCAAGAGGTATAAAGTCACTCTTGTCTCCTGCCCTGCTGAGGGGCTTACCATGGGATCTAGTCCCAGAGTGCTGACTCTGAATATGTCTGTCTGAAATTTAAGGTCAATTTTACATGTTCTTCTTTCCTCAGGGTCATCTGGTGATTTCCACTGATGTTCACTACAAACATGAGGAAGAGGGAGATGAGGACCTCCACAGTCACTCCTAATGACCCTTTACTTTTAAACAATACTAAGAGAAAAATGTAGTCTTCCTTCTGTTGGCTTCTAGGGAGTAGATGCTGTAACATTAGAAGCGTGGGTTTTTGTCACTATTTTTAATGCTTTAGTAAAACTTCTTAATCACTTTTCACAAGCAAAATCTGTTGGTTTTTAGTACAGTGAGTGTAGCTGATGGTGTTACTGATGCTTTAGAAAACTTGTTGCAGCCTGATGAGAAGGAGTGACTGGTTCTTTTCATGAGAGTTACAGACACCACATTTTATTAATTTGAGGAACCAGTTCTTGCATTATTCAGCTTATCTCTATTAGTGTTAGCAAAACTTTGTGTATGGAGTGAGACCTTATTCTTTGTCAGAATGTCACATTTTGTCCCCTTGCAACTGGATACTGAGAGTGGGAACAGATTTCTAAAATGAAATGAATTATCATAGAATTATGGAATCATATCATCTAGTCCAGACCGTGGCTCAAAACAGGACTAATTAGACCACGTTGCTGAGGGCTGTGTCCAGTCAAGTCTTGAATCCCTTAAAGAATGGAGGTTCCACAACCTCTCTGGGGAACCTGTTCCACTATTAAAGTACCTTCAGAGTAAATTTTTTTCCTAATAGCTAATAAGTATTTCCCATGTTCTAACTTTTTCTGTTGCCTTTCTTCATATCACCACATGCTTCCAAGAAGAGTCTGGCTCCATTTTCTCAGTAGTCTCTAGTCAAAAAGTTGTAGACAACAAAAAGGTCTTTTAAGCCTTCTCTTCTCCAAGCTGAAGAAGGCTGATCTCTCAGACTCCTTGTAGATCGTGTTCTCCAGCCCCCTTGATGGCACCTGCTGGACTTGATCCAGGATGACAATATCCTTCTTGTACTGGGGAGCCCAAAATGGACACCATACTCCAAATGTCAGACACCAGGGAAGGACATGAACCTGTGTCGAGGTGGCGTATGGACTTCACACAACTCTATAAGAGTTATAACTGAAGACCTTTATTGTTAAAAATGGCGGCAGTTTATACCCCTCTGACTCCAGATGTTCCACCCCAGTACAAACCCCGTTGGTTACATACATACACAGTTCATATATGATTGGCTACATGTCTTGTCATTTGCTGTCTGTGTCACGATGACCCAGGGCTTTCGCTTCCCAGCCGGTGCCTCTCAATTCTTGCTACAACATTCTTTTCTCATTACTTCACGAGGTGTGAGAGACGGACTCTATAATGGCCTTTAATCCAGCGACATTCACTGACCATTCCTGGCGATGCGCCCCCCCCCCGCACTCGTCGGGAGAGGACAGAGGTACCAGGCGCATGCGCACAGACTACAGACTGCAGCTCCCAGGAGGCACGGCGGGGCCGGAACCGGGAAAGAAAGGGAGGAGCAAGAAGGCGCGCGCTCTGCGAACACTCACGGATCCAGCCGCCGCGGTGAGCGTACCGCTGCGGGGGGCTGCCGTGCCGTTACGGCGCTGCTCCCTGTGGTTGTTGGCGTGTGGACGTACCGAACGGACCGTTTGCCTAGAGTCTCAAGGGAAAGGACGTGGATCCCGACCAGGGATTGGCTTCGGCCGTACCCCGGTGGTGAGAATTGCGGACATCTTACTAACATTCCTACAAACATTCCTACATAATATTCACACATACCAGACACTCACTTCTCTTGTGTTGTTTGTGAGTGTGACGGGGAGTGGTCCTCAGCTCTCGATCCCCTGAGGTGGGGGTGTGAGTCGCGTCTTTACCTATCTCGGTCCGCGACACGAGGTAACAACCATGGGATACCTACTTGTAGGACACCTGCTGTTTACTGGTCCCGTGGGGCAGTGGCCTGTGGGGTACCAGCCTGTGAGACACCAGCTTGTTTATTGATCCCACGGTTTGCTTCAGGGTGCCTGACACTTTGGTCAGCAGCTCCTGCAACACTGCTGTTTTAATTCAGGCATATTAATTTTCCATAAATCCCATATTAATTTTCCACAAATCCCATGCTAATTTTCCATAAATCCCCACAAACCTGCAGACTTACATTCAACTTGTTGCCCACAAGGACTCTCAGATACTTTCCTGCAGAGCTGCTTTCCAAACAGCCACCAGCCTGTACTGCTGCAGGGGGTTATTCCCTCCCCAGTGCAAGGCTTCACACTTGCTCTTGTTAATATTATGTGGTTCCTGTCAGCTCACTTTTCCAGCTTGTCCAGTTTTCTCTGAATAGAAGCCCTGCTCTCCAGCATGTTGACTGCTCCCCCCAGTTTGGTGTTATTCACAAATTTGCCAAGGGTGCACCCTGTCGCTTCCTCTAGGTGGGATTAAACAGTATTTTATCAAACAGCTCTTTGGCAGTCCAGTCAATTTTCCACCTACCTTCTCCAGCCCATATGTCACTAACTTGGGGGTGAGACTAAGGGAGACTGTGTCAAAGGCCTTGCTAAAATCAAGGTATAGAACATCCACTGTTCTCCCCATGTCCATGGTACCAGTCAGCTCATCACAGAAAACAATGAAGTTGGTCAAGAATGGTCTGCCCTTGGAAAACCCATGCTGGCAGCTCCCAGTCACCTTCTTATCCTTCATGTGCTTTGGAAATAGCTTCTAAGAAATTTTGTTCCATAAGCTTTCCAGGTACTGAGGCGAAACTGACTTCTCTGGATCATCCTTCTTGACCTTCTTGAAGACAGGTGTGATGTCTGCCTTTTAGTAGTCATGAGGAACCTCTATCAAGTGCCATGACTTTTTGAAGGTGATTGATAGCATCTTCACAATGAGATCAGCCAGGTAGAACCTTCAGCACCTGCAAATGCATCCTGTCTGGTCCCATGGATTTGTGTATGTCCAAGTGGGCTAAGTGATCCTGCACTCTGTCTTACTCTAACTGTGAGTGCTGCCTCACTCTCAGGGGCTCCACTAGGAGCTCCAGCAACCTGGGAGGCCAGAGGACAGGTCTTGCTAGTAAAAATGCCCTCTTCTCTGTCTCTTGTCACTAGTTCCCCAGCCTACTGAGCAAGAAGGCCACACTCTCCTTAGACTTCCTTTTGCTATCAATATACTTACAGAAACCTTTCCTGTTGCCCTTCACCTCCCAAATTAATTTCAGCCCCAACCGAGTTTGGCTTTCCTGACTTCATTCCTACATATGCAAGCAATTTTTTCGTGTTCCTTCCAAGTAGCCAGTCTCAGCTTCCATCTTCTGTGTGCTTCCTTTTTGTGTTTGAGTTCACTCAGGAGCTCCATGTTCATCCATTCTGGCCTTCTCTCACAGTTGCTCCATTGTCTGAACATTTTAATGGACCGTTCTGGTGCTCTGAGGCGGCTGCCCTTGAAGATTAGCCAGCTCTTCTGGGCCTCTGCTCTCCAGGGCAATTTCCCACAGATCCTGCCAAGCAGGTCCCTGAAATCTGCTCATCTGAAGTCTACGCCTGTAATTCTGTTCTTTGTCTTGCTCACTTCTCCCAGGATCTGAAACTTCACAGTTTCACGCTCATGGCAGCCAAGGCTGCCCTAGGCCTTTACAGCAGTTCTTCCTTCTTTGTGAGTAGCTGTAGCTCTTTGAGGGTATCAATCTCAAATTAATTCTGTACCTCTCATATTTGTAAAATGGAGCTGGAAGCTTTCTTTGGTCTTCGTCTTCTGAATGTGTCACCAGAGACATTCAACCAGGAGACATTAAAATTGTATGGGAAGGAATACTACTCTACAAATGTCACACCAAAGAAAGTTCAGTTCCAACTTGAGACAGAAATGTGGCCCACGTTTGATTTTTAGCTTAATCAGTTCATTTATCTAGCTGGCTGCTACAGTTTTTTACTTTAAAAAAAACATCCTGAAACCAAACAGCAGTAAATCACAGTGGGGCTTCCAATTAACTGGAACCTCTTGTATGTGAAGAGTGACTAGAAAAAACAGTGGAAGAAGAACAACTCAGAAGAAGCAGAGGTTTTTAAATAGCTTGTTGTCCCTCATTGACAACACTTCAGGAACTTTCTTCTGCCTATTTGGAGAATTCATCAGATACAGGGAAATAAATAAAACTAAAGCCTTGGTGCTAATCCCTTCACTCTTCCAATGGGACACATGTTCCAGGGCCGACCAAGTGCCATGGTTCAATGGGCCTTCTTAGACCCGAGCCATGGCTTAGCACAACTCTGCTCCCTAAGCTCTAGTCCTCTGGCTGTTGTTCACCAAGTGATGATTAGTAGTTCCTCCAAGGACTAAAGAGGATGCTCTACACACCAGCAGTTCCATCCTATTCTTACCTATTGCTCACTATACTATTTTTGATCTGATGTTGCTTCCCAATTGGCAGAACAACAGAAATGATGCATGTCTGTCAGTCTGCTGCAGACGAAAGCACATGGAAAAAGGGAGAATTGGAGAGGCAGGGAAAGGGAACCACTGGAGCACTGTGATATAGGCAACAACTGGATTCATGCAAAGCCAAAATAATCTGCAGAGATGCAGCAACAAGTCTCCACTGATTGCCACACTGATAGGTCATTTGGTTTCATGTATATTGGGTAAAAAGGATCACAATCTATATCCCCTGTAGCTTATAGATCAAATACTTTGTAGCTCAACAGAGAAAACTGAAATAAAACATTCCTATTAGAGGTTCTTTGTAACATCTTGAAAGGCAAAAAGTTTGGATGCAGAAACTGTTTATAGCATATCTGAATGTGCTATCTGAATGTGTCTGTAAGCAGGTATTTGGCCTTTACTGCTGTATTTGTAGAAAGAAATGATGAAACTCTTCTGGAAGCCTTAGTGTGTCTTTGTTAACTTTTGCTGAAAGTTTTATCTAAACTGGGTGGTACTCCATTAGAATAACTATAAAATGTTAAAAGGATACCACGAGGGTAAGCTGAGATAGTTTTCAGACAATTCAGATATTTGTAAGCCTTTGAGATCTATGTGGATGGAGATTTTCCCTTGCTTTGAAGGAACTTCAGAACTTGTGCCAAAAAATTTAGAGGAGAGGTTTATGTAACTGAGGGTGTGATTTTTATTCATCCTTAGTTGCCAGAGATATAAATAAGGAAATTATTATGCATGTGACTCCCTGCAGTGAATGTTAAACCTGTGTAAAGCATGAGTATTTGTTGACTGGCTGACAAATATGTGTCTCTACCCTTTTCTATTCATGGATTGCACAATGAAGTGACTCAGATAGTCCAGCAAAGTGCTCCATGCCTGAGGGAATTTGCTTGGTTTCTATGCAAGCTAATTGATTAAATCACCTCCTTGACAAGCAAAGCACTACTAGATAGCTAAAGTACTGGTTAACTGGATAAGCAAGCAGAAGAAATAGAAAATACTGACTGCAAGGACTTAATACTATTTATTTGCACCATATATATACACTATAGTATTTATATACTATAATATAAATACTGTATAAATTATGGTTTTCTATATCCTGAGCTATTTCAGAACAGATGGGCCTAGAGAGATGTTTTCCATCTGTCCTCCCTAGCAGTGGCACATTCCTTTCTTTCTTTGGCATTACAGACCTGGCTATGAGTGTCAGTCCCATGGCACTACTGGAATAGGGTCTCCACTGGGGTTTCCTCTCAGGTCCATCTGAAAAGCCAGTGTGAACCAGTATGCCACAAAAGCAGCACGCCACCCCAAGCTCAGCATCCAAGCACCTGAGCACCCCCACCCAACAGTTTATACTGCCCTCCACTTAGTCACCACATGAAATTAGAGTGATAGATTTAACCTGGGATGCCTAAGATAGTCTGGGACATGATTATCACAGAGGCCACTCCCTGCGTGATACTGGTGCAGATGGCAGCACTTGGCTCTCTCCAAGCTCACAGCTCTTGCCTTTAAAAGACAGGGTGGTGGCTGCAGACAATTTTCCCTGCAGTATCCTCAGCTCTGTGGTCTGGTACAGCAAGGGTCTTCTCTTCGGCCTTCAGGGGAGAGGTATGGTAACAAACGCTTTGTGATTACTCTTTGGCGTGGAGTGGCTTTGCTGGGAAGAGAGACATGCAGATAAATCTGGCTAAATGTTGAGATTTTATGTTGTGAGAACTATGCCTGTGTCCAAGACACATTTCCTTCCAGTGCTTTGTTTCTGTTCTACACATGAAGCCTCTTTCTTTCACCCCTCAATTTCTGTCGGTTAACATTAAAAAGAAAATGCTACTCATACTAGAAGGCAAAGGTGTTATGTAGGATTACCTCAAACTGCCTGTTACACAAAAATTAAGTCAATGTTTTGTTACAATTTTGCAGTTTGCTTAAGTTGTGATCATGAATGAAAATCCTTTAGAGATTTCAGATAAATTATTACTTCTGATAACAGAACAGCTAGTGAAAGATGCGGCAACATCAAAACACATTTTCAGGTATTAGGGGAGAGGCAGTTGTCTGTTTCTAGATGGTTTCATCCCATCTGCAACAGCCCTGTGGCAACTAAATAATTTTTTATATAAATGTAATGCTCGAAAAGACCCTTTAATGTATTTTCAGCAGTCCATAATGGACTATAGTAGTAGGAAATAAGGAAAACCATCACAATGTCACCTGTTTGCCATTCTTACTGTGAACCTCAAATGACAGATAACTCCACAAAGGACTGTTCCCAGCTCTGGGGAAAAAACAAAACCATTGTCTTATTTTGTCCAGTTTGGTTTTAAAATTCTCCATAAAGGTGGCTTCTCACACTCTCCCTGGGAGACCTTGCTGGGAGCAACAGCTTCTGACTTCCACACTGCATGCAGCCCATAGGTCATACAGCATAGCTCCATCTCAATTTAAATTCAGTCACAGAAGACCTTGGGATTGGCATTTGCTTCACTCATTCACTACCCGTGTGGTAAATCCTGTAGAGCCACCAAGGACTACTGTGTGACATGCATGAGAAGGCAGGGAGAACCAAGTGTTCATCCACTGCAAAGCCCACTGAGTACAGGGGAGATGCTGGGACATGATCATGGGTTAGCTAGTTAGCCACAATCTGTGGTGCCACCCAAACAGTTTCTTGATTGTGGGTTTCTGCTTGTTTTTTTGAGTTGGAGGGTTTTTTGGGGGGTGGGATTGGCATGCTGTTGTTTTTTTTCATGCCATCAAAGGGAGCAGCAAGTCTTACAGTATTATAGAAAACTGCCATTAGCAGAATTTACTGTCAGAAAGTAAATCGTCTCTGGTTATTGACAAGTTACTTGTTGGCAGCTTCCAGAAGACAGGTGTCTTTCAAAAGGCATCTGTGTCTGTAGGAGCAAGTTCTCTTTGTGAATAATGACCAGGAGGTGTGTGGGCTCCCCCATTAATTAAAGGATTGCCCCACAACCATACAGGGCTTTGTCACCACTGGCACATAATATATATAACTGGTATAGGTTCAGCTTATCTACTTTGGCCCACCTCAGAGGTAGGCATTGTTTTAAGACAGATGGGATGTGTCCCTTTCCACTATGAAGATGACTGTCTTTGATGAGAAACCTAACATTTAAATGGCTCTCATTAAATGAAACCAGTCCCACCCAGGTATATTATATTAGGGAAGGAAAACCTTCTGACTTTTTTTTTTTTGTCCTGGACATTAAGTCACTGTCCCAGGCTGTGAATGTCCCCTAGAGTTTTCTGAGAGGAGATGATAAAAGAGCAGAGTCCATTCCTGATGAGCCCTAATGTGACCAAAATAACAGATTAAGTAGACTGATAGATTTGTTTCAAGCATTTTCCTTCTTCTCACAAAACACAAAAAAGAATCTTTTGGATGCCTGCAGTGAGAAATATAACTCCATCATGGGCAAAAATGTGTTTAATGGGAATGAAAAAAAGCAAAAATAAACATCCACTGGATGACATTTGCAAGGAGAGTTTTTGGATAAAACTTAATGCATTTATTAACATGCAGACTAGGGAATAAGAAAACTGTCTGCAGGCACAAAATTTTCTCCTGTTGGCTCTCGGGGCTTCCCGAAGTTGTGGCTAAGATCTTCATGAATAGCTCATAAGGTGGGGATATCTATGTCTATAACTAAATGAACTGATCAGATTTTCCAAAGTGCTAAGATATTGTGACATCTGTCGAATCACCAGGAGGCACTGTGAGCTCCATGTATTTTGGGAAAACATAAGGTACCTATTTCACTAGATAGAGTGAAAAAAAAAAAAATATAATGAAAAAAAAAAGTCAGTGTCACTTCCCTTTTAACAGGGTATGTCCAGGTGGATGTATCTTATGTGCCTTCTCCACTCCCTACACCAGTGAATAGGCTGACTTTTCTCCTCTAACCTGAGAAGCTCCATTTCTACAACAGTCTGTGCAGAACAGGTTCTCCCTTCCACACTTGCCAGGCTTTCCACTTGCTCCATTCTGGAGGGAAAGCTGGTGTCAAAACAGCTCACTCCAGGGGTGAGGAAAGGGAGTACAGCCACCACGTGACATACCATGAACTTCTACTATCATTATAAATATTTATTAACAGGTCCTGTAAAAAACAAGGAAGATGGTGAAGATTTGCTGTTCTCTCCTCCTCTTAAGTTTACTCAGTGAGCAACTCAATGCCAACCCTGGACTCAAAGTGAGGATCACCCAGAAGGGGTTGGAGTATGGTACGTGTGATGTTTTCATGACCTGCTGGTGGTATTCATTGAATCCTGGTGTGACAGGCACAGGGAAGTGAGGGCAGTGGGAGGAAATGACCTGATCACGGGCTACAAAGAAAAGGGAGGTTTATGAGCACAATATAGCAGACAAAATAAGCTGGTTGACAGCATTGTACATCATATCGAGGCTCATTTGATTTCATATATTGAATTGGTAATTTCAAGTCTTGCCATGACTAGGAGTGAGACCTGAAGTAGCACTGCTAGGTCTCAAATGAGATACCCTCTTCTTTCTGACTCTGTGTCCATCCCATCTCCTAAGCCAGAAGCACATAACTTTAAGCTCCCAGGCAGTATCAAAGGCAACTGAACTGATCACTGTTTTCCTCTAGCCAAGGAGGTTGGGCTGGAAATCCTGAAGCAGAATATGGAGAAGGAGCATTTCCCTGATTTGAGTGGCTATGAGAAGTATGGGCTTGGTAATGTCAAGTACACCATCTCCAGGTAAGTATTCTCTCCAGAGGCAATTTGTGTTTGAAATTTGAATCTTGTTTTGTGTTCACCCTGACTCGAGAAATACAATCTTCTCTTTTTTTTTCTTTTCTCCCTCTTATCTCCATCATGTTCTAGAATACACGTCACTGCTGTTGATTTCCCCAGTGCTTCTATCTCCCTGATACCTGGGACTGGAATAAAACTGGTGATTGGAAATGCTTCTCTAACCATCGATATGAACTGGAACATCAGGACCTGGATGTTGTACGTATAGTCTCATGTGTCCTGGAATTTTTCTTGATGGGGAGTATACAGATAAATACTCAAAGTTTAGTTTTTCTTGTGACCTCTTCATGGCAAAGGTGGTGTTTAACAGCTAGCAGCAGTAACCCAGGAGTACAGACTGGTCCTTCCCAATAGGTCTGCTGGTGGGAGACAGCCCCTTCAACCATGAGCACTGATAAAGAGCCCATGGCAGAGAAGCACCTGTCTGAATAGTAAAGGACTAATGCTCTAGCTGAATGCTGTTGTTGTCCAGCCTGCCAGCTAATGACACATGTAGAAAAACTGTGGTACGCTGCATCACAGTCCAGTATAATAAACCCTCCCAGTGCAGCTGCACTGTTAGAAACCCTGTGTTGTGCCTCCAAGAGGTACAGTTCAGAAGCTGATGGGAAATGAACAAGCAAATGGCAGCATCCTTAGTGCAGTCTCCACACCTTCCTTGTCCCAGGCTGCTTCAGAGGGAAGAAAACCCTCCTACTCTTCCACACAACTCACGTTACCCATATTGCTAAACTGACTGAATTACAGCAGTCTCTGAGCTGCATTTCTGGGTGTCTGCTGTCAGGGACAGCAGGGCTGGCTGCTGGCAAGTGGAGGAGACACAGGAGTGAGGGTAATGGCACAGCAGGAGGGGCAGTGCCCTCACTGGCAAGTACCCTAGACAGGCAAGCAGAGCAGGTTAGTGGCAGTGACCAGATCACCAGGCAAGTCCATAGTGAAGAGGCATACCTGAGGCAAAGCCAGGCAGTCAGGCCAACTGAGCACCATCAGGATTAACTAAGTACATGGTGGCACATAGGTGTACCTACAGCATAGCTCAGGCAAAGACCTGAGCCCCAATGCAGCTCATAAACCAAGGGTAGAGATCCCCAATGAGGCTTTTCACAGCTGTTTCACATAACGAAGCTATTAACAACTTGATCCAGAATAACACAGCTTTACCATCTTGGAACTGGTTTTGAACATGGGCTGTCAAACCCTGGGAGGGGTGGGGAAGAGAGCACAGAGCCCATTTGGTGCACCCCAGGCCCTAACATGAGCTTGTATGGACCCTCATCAGACATCAGCAGCGTAGATCCCAGTACAGCTCTCTTGCCCTATCTTATATCAGGTATATTCCAGTTTCCTCTGCTCTGGGTGCAGGTCTGCTAACTGGAACAAAATACTCCAAAATAGTGAATTATCTGCTTTCCCAAACCCGCCATTTTCCAAAACTCCTCGATGTAAATCTTTGTAGAATGCTTTATTCTTTGCAGATATATTAGAATATATTTTTGTTATGAGCAATGCAATAAAATGTATTCAGATAAACAGCTTCATCTTCAGTGAGCAGCAGAGTCCGTTTAAGAATTAACTGAGTCTTGAACGTTCATGACAAACATTTGTTTATTTATTTATTACTTTATACAGCAAAGACAGCGGAAGAAGCACCATGTACATTTCAAAGGTGTTTGTTACTGCAATTTTTTCAACACCCCTGGATCATATGGGTCGTACATCAATAGCTCTTACGAGCTGCAGCACAACCTCTGGTGATACAGACATCAAGCCGAATGGAAAAAATGGGTAAGTGGAAGAGATCTGTATACACCCTGTGAGAAAATAACTGTCAATGAATGTCAGCTTCGTGAAACAAGGCACCTATTCTGGTGTATATAAGCAACATGAGTGAGAATCAGGGCCCTAATCAAGTGTTAAATTGTCCTTGTATTTGTTCACTCTGTCCCTTGAGAAGAGGATAAATACAGCAGTTCTGGTCAGATCAAACAATCTCTTGTGCTTCTTCAGCACTCACTTCTTTCCAAATAGTGCCCTACTCTTCAACTCAAGGTAGAAGTTATATTCTTGTACCATGCTTTATGTCCTCCTAGTCACAGTGCTATCAAAACTGAACAACAGAAGCAGGCTGCTGTCTGTTGTACCTCTGGTTACAACTCTGTGCAACATTTGATTGTTTTCTTGTACTTCCCTCACTAGCTGAATACAAATCAAGTCACATGGTTTTAGGTTTGGGGTTTTTTGGTTTTTTTGCTTCTTTTTACTTGTATTGGAAGCTCTTAGTGCAGAGACTACTTATTTGTTTTGTGTTTATATATACAAGATTGTGGTAATAGGAAAACTTCCTTATTCATTAAGATGAATCTACCCGGGTTAATTGCTGAGATGCCTAGTGGTGAAATTATCTCCTTTTAAGTGGTGCCGCTCTGGTAATTGTTACATTTCAGAAAGCTCCCTTGTGTACTAGAATATCACACTCAGAGGCCATTAAATTTGTGTCTGCAGAGATACCTGATTTCCTGTTAATGACTGTAGTACTTGACCTATGAATTGCTTTCTTCCTTTCCTCTAGCTTCCTGCATAACTTGTTTATCAAGTATCTGAAGAAACCCATTCACAGGACCTTGGTCACTAACGTAAGCTTTTCAAATTGTGTAGGGGAGGGGTTTAAGGAATATGACTTTCACAAGTCAGTGCTGTGAACTTGGCAAAGGAAGAACTAGAAAAGTAATAAAGTCTTATTCTGGTTCGATCAGTACAGTCATAATTTTGCTTGCTGGAAATACTTCCAGATACAGCACTAAGTTCATGGTCAATCCCTTGACTAGTCCACAGCTAGGTTCAACCAAGGCAACAGAAGAAAATGTAGTTATTTTCCCATTTCAGGCAGAATAAGTCTTTGAGTACCTACAGGCATCCTGAGTTTCGGGTAATTTTTATACACAGCAGACAAAACATATGTTGGGTGATGCAGAGAGATGTTGTAGTACATCACCTGGTAGTATGACATATTTAAACATAATCATATCAAAGAGGTGTGTAGTTCTGATGACAACCTGCCCAGGGCTTCTGAGAGGAGACAGAGCTTGAGATGGCTGTTATTCTGCCCCGGAACAGGGATCTCTCTGGTGAGACCGATGTGAGACCTCTGTCTCCTCCTTGTGCTGTGATTTTGTCACCCCCATTAGGCTGCTTTTGGCAACTTCCCACTTTGTTGCCTAAAGGCAGCTCTGAGTAGGAACCTTGGGGAACCTGTTAGCTGAATAAAAAACAGTTTAGGTGTTTTGACAAACAAATGCTGCAATGTGTGTCACATAAGCAGAAAGATTTTCTAGCACACAGCTGAGAGATGCTTACAGGTCCCAGCTAATCAGGCCGTAACTTGAGTGTTTTTTTATACAGTCATGCCCCAACATCAGATCTGGGATCCAGTTGATAGATGAAGACCTCCAATCACTGAACGGTGAGTCACTAGTGATATCTTTTCCTTCTGCTTCCTCTATCCTATCAGATGAAATTCTGCAGTTTCTTAAACAGCAGCTGGTCAGCAAAGCCTCCAGGAGCGGTATCAAACCCCATAGTCTTTCTGCTGCTCCACAGTTAAATAAAGAGAGGGCTGCCTGAAGAAGAAATTGATATTTCTGAGAAGCCAAGGACTTGGGAGTGATTCTTAACTTGCAAATGTGGCAGTGTGCACTTCTGTTGTCAGAAATGCCACACAGAGGCCATATAGCACTGATGCTAAGGCAGCTTCACTTCCTTCCCTTCACCTTCCTCTTCCCCTTCCCTTCCCTACCCCCTGCACACATAGTACTTTACAAGCTGAAGCCTGCTCTCCCAGCTTGCCTGGAAATTCAAGTCTTGCCAATTTTTCAGACTTGCCAAAGGCAAAATGAAGAAGCTCCTTTGTAAAAAAAAAAAAAAAAAAAAAAAAAAAAAAAAAAAAAGCTTGTAATATTAAACATTTTGGGTTAGATTTGCAAGAGTTTGAGGCACCCGAAGTGTTGGGCAGATACCATGTGTGAAACACAAGTACCTCAGCAGATCAGGCACCCACCTTTTCTGGGAAAGTATTTGCAAGTTAGAGGCACTTTGGATGCTCCCAGAACTGCTTGACAGGAAATCCCACCACCTTTATGCCCTGAAGCACTGGTGTGGTTATTTCCTTTTTCTGGTTAGATCAAATTTATCTTTTCCACAATGACAAAACATTAGATACTAAATAAGGTGCTTTTAAAAAGGTGCCAGTGGAAACATCAAGCCTTAGGTCAGAATGCATGCTAGGAGGTCCCTGGTTGTGTTTTTCCTTACCCTTTGGAACAATTGGTGTCATTCTCCTTCAGGAACTGAGTTTGCGTTGAGTGTACATAAAATTCTTTCTGTGCTTTTTGTAATATTGGGTATTTTAATCTACCACCCTTACAGTCCTAAAGCCAGTTGATGATTTGGCTGAAGTAGACTACTCCTTAAATAGCTTGCCAGCAGTATTCCAGCCGTTCATTGACCTGGACTTGAAGGTAACTGCCTGTAGTGCTATTTCCCAAGATTGCTGTGGTTTTTATCATTGTATGATCCCCTTTCTAAGATGATTGCTGTTCTGAACATCAAGATTCAGTACCTGAGAAGACAGACATTTCAAAGCACTATTGCATTTGTTATTGTAATAATTTTTAACAAATCAGTTTTTTAATTATATAAAAGCCACATCCTTTTTTTCTTTTTCAAAATTGCTGTTAAGTTGGTTATAACAAATAGAGAGCAGTAAAAGTTGACTAAGCAAACTGGAAGAGAAAAGATAAAGGCAAAAGAGAGAAAAAAAGGTATTCAATTTCATCCTTCTCTTGCCGTTGATTAATATCTGGGGCTTCTTTGTTCAGTCAGAGGAAGATTTCTACACATTGCATTAAGTAGAATAATCTTCCGTCATATGAGAGAGGAAGAGAGCCCAAGGACTGCTGCTGAGTTTGAAGGCCTGAAATTTTCTTTCAAATACAGAAAAAAATCTCCTTATGTATTGAAACTAAAATCAGACTAGTTCCTAATTCTAGAATGGCTTATTCGTCATTCTGTGTAAGGTGATTTGGTTGAGGGTAGTTATCATCATCATAGTATCTAGGAATCTTAACGAAGTTTAAGGTGCCTTGTGCTGTGTGCTCTACAGAGGGAGAACAAAAAGACAATCCTGTCACAAAGATCTTACAAATTAAGCAATAACAAGAGAAAACCGGGAAATAAGAGAGTCAGGAGCACAAAGAAACAAAAAGCCAAGATCACTCAATATGGTAGACACTGGTCTTGACACACCAGCTCTGCAGCAGCTTTCAAGCTCTTCTGGGTATTGTAGCAACTATATTTCAAGCAGGGATTTGAGGTAAATAAAGAGGTGATGTCATGGCTGTGTACGAGGCTACTCTCCCACATAAGATGCAACATAGGGGAAAAAATACAAAGCAAGTGACTTGTCAAATCCAGCAAGGATTGAATGGGGAGGTCATGGGCAAGGCAACTCAGCACTTTGTGTGTGTTTTGACAGTTCTTAAGAGGCAACACAAAATGTAGATACAGATGGGGAGGAGCTGAGTAAATAAAGACACACAGAATACATTTGAGGTGAAACAGAAAGGTGGGACTAATAAAAAGAATATAAAAAAATCTTAATCTCTGAGTACCTTCCTCACTTTAAATCAGTTTTACCTTTTTGTTTCATCTGGATGCATCTGGAAGTATTAGATCCGCAAGCCTTGGCTAGGATGGGTAGTGCAAGATGTAACTTTCCCTTCTCTCTTACCAGGCATTCTTTTGTTTGCACAAGTTACCAAAACGGTTCTGGGTAGAACAGGGTGCTGATTCTGACCTAGAAGACCTCTTTTTTTAGAGATCCAGCTTGTAATTGAGACCACTGAATAGCTCATGGGGGCAGTTCTCAGATTTAAATTCCTACAGATGGGGAAAGGAGAAAGTAAAGCTCTTCAGTAAGAAGGAGCCTTAGCCATGTTCTTCATGCAATATGTAGACCCTTAATATAGAGGCTTTGTTTTCTGTAGGTGATCAGCATCTCAAAAGATATATCTCAGGTGTCACTTGTGAAGGTGTCAAATCTCTGGAACTTGTCTTCACTGCCTGCTTGAAAGCACCAAGGCTTCAGGATGTATTATAAAGCAAATGCATTCATTTATACACCAAATTAATAGCTTGAGCCGTGGAAAGAAAAGTAGCATTAATTGTCTGCAGTCATTAAAAAAGTAATATTTTAACACTGGTTTTCTTTTTATATCTCTGACAATAACTTTCAGGGCATAGTCTACCCAGCTGGAAACTATACTGATCCTCCCTATGCAGCAGCTCCCTTCATTATCCCAGACCAAAGTGACTCCATGCTCTACCTTGCCTTCTCCGAGTATTTCTTTCAGACCTCCTCATTTGCTTACTACAGCGCAGGGGCCTTCAACACCACCATTTCAGAGGAGGTGAGTAGGACAGAGAGGAGTGGGGTCAGAGTGGCTCAGGTCATCCAAGATGGGGATTTGACCTGCCAGATGTCAGTACGTGGCAGTATAAAGCGGCTAATGGGCCTGTCAAGTCCTGAGACAGTAGATCAGAAACACTAGGTTACTGTTATGCTCTTTTATTATGCTCTGTATAGATGCCAGGGCACCTAGTTCCACTGAACAAGGTACAAAATACTGTCAGTTTTACTACAAAAAAGGCGGCTTTTGTAAACCTGAGGCATAGACTTTTCTGAGAAGGAAAAAGGATTTACTCTGGGGAATTTAGCAGCCTCAGTGCCTGTTTTCTGAGGGGTCTTTGCAGACTGAAAGTACTTACAGGGGCCACGGAAGCAAAGCGTATGTCAAAGCACAATAGCTGTGGCTTGGAGGCTAGCAGACTTGGCTAACCTGTCTCCAGGAGGTTCATTAAATCCCAAAACCTGTAGGTTGCAGCCCAAACTATAATGATATTAAGCATTTCATTTCCCAGGAAGTATTCTGGCATATATTATTGGGAATCAGCTTTAAGCATATGAAGTCCCTTAAGAATATTTCTGAAAGATACAAAATCAAAGATGCGTTAAAATGACAGTGCTAATGCATACAGATAAAAGCTGACCATGAAGGTCAAATCTGATAAACTAATTTGTTCTCTCATATTTATTATTTTTTTTTCTCCAGACTTGCAGCTATTTTAATATAAGCACAGAGATATTTGGCAGTATCATCCCTGAGGTGAGTGTCATTACTTCCACCAACTCTTAGGAAACCACCTGGTATGGGTGTCAGACACCTCACTACTAGTGTATCCCACAGGCTTGCAGGGCCAGCGGGGCTCCTGCCCTGGAAAAAAAGGCATGTGTATGATTCTTAACAGCAGAGCAGATTGGCCCTGTCACCTCCCACCCCCACAATGAGTTAAATACTTTGCACTGTTACCAAACTTGGCCCACAATGTCACACATCAATCTTTGCTCTGGGCACTGTGCCCAAGCCGCAGCTGTTCCCACCTAAAACCATCTCTAGGCAGAAAAAAGCTTCCAGTCACGACTCCTGCTTTGAGAGACTTCTGAGAGGGCCTCAGCTCAGAAGCAACACCTTTCTCCTGCCCAAACCTGCATAATTGTCTTTGCTTCACTGCTAGCTTGTGACTGACTAGCAGAAAGGAATCCAGTAAAAGACCTGGGGAGGGACTGTGGGGAACACATGCAGGAAACCAAGCTAACAGATGGGCAGGAAACATTGCATCTGTGGCACAGACAAGGCAGATGCACAGGTTTTTCATTTGGTTTAGGTGGAGGAGATGGATATAACAGGACAGAGAATATGGGCATGCATGGCTTCCACCAGCCTTCTTAGACAGAATGAGAAACGAAAAATGGCCATAAGAGACCCTAGGCCATGAATGCTGAGGTTGGATGGAATTCAACTCATGGTTCAAAGAACTTCACATCCTTGTTTTCTTCCTGGATGATATTAAGCTCCTTCCTCAGAAATCTAAGAATACTCCAAGGGCGGCCATCATATGGTCTTATCTGTAAAGTGCCATAAGCATTGATGCTAATATTCCAGCCCCTCTGTTCTAAGTAATGAACTTGGTGAGCCTACTTGCTCTTCAGGCAAAGGACAGAGTGAGGCTCCTCTGAGGACAGTCCAGAGCAGGAACCAGTCTCATGAGATGGGTGAATCTCAAAGTGAATGACTCCTGAGCCCTTTTATTGTGTGACTTACATGTCACATTCATGTTCCATTCCTTTCCTATGTTCACAAATTAGTCTTTAATTTCTCTCAAAGTGATATAGGAGAAACCATATTCCTAGAGTGGAAGGAACTTTCCACTGCATTTCTGTTGTGGCCAAGACTGTTAATTTATCACCACAGAAAACTTCTACTTCTTACTTTACTTGTTTGAAAGAATCTTATGTCAGCAGCTATCCTTAACATTGTCTTGAGGAACTACTTCAAAATGATTGCTTCAAGAATGAGAAGATGCAGTATTCTGATCTGTTCTACAAGAAGATCATTTTTCTGCCTCTTTTTTTTTTTGTCTTGGTACCTTACAGGTAGCCAAATATTCAGTTACACCCTACCCAGTGATGTTTAAACTAATGGCTACTGAAATGCCCATCATCAGCTTAGAGCAGGATTCCTTCACGGTGGAGATTCAGGGCTCCATGGAGGTCTTTGCTGTTCTGCCAGACTCAACCAACCAGTCGTTGTTCACAATGAACATAGTAAGTACAACAAACAAGGTGACATCTGACTCAGGGTTAAATATGTTTCTTCCTTCCTTCTGTTAAAAATCTGTACAAGAAACATAGTGCTAGATTTCTAGTACTTAAACCTGCACATTCCCCTCAGACATAGATGTGGCCTCACTTAACCTGCAGGACATTTCTAGGCAAAGAGCCTTTTCCTATAGATGACAATAATCCAAACATGTAGCAACTCTGATTAACCCAAGTTTTGTTCCCTGGAATGACAGTTCTGCAGGCATGAGTCATGCCTCTTGGCAGCTTGATCATTTAACTGAAAATGTCTTTGATTAGTGAAATCTCGTTACCCACATTCCAGCTCTTGTCAGTGCCATTTGGAAAAGCATTTACTGTGTGCAGCCATGCATGGGCCATAGGCTAGGGAGAAAGTTGCCATCTACATGAAACAGCTTCCATACATAACTGGGAAGATGGTATTGCTGTATTTGTGACTAATTCAGAGTGAGGGTCCTATTTTTTGTGTGTCTGGTAACCCATGGTTTCTTTTTTCTGCAGACAGCCAACACCAGCATTGCTCTGAATATATTTGACCAGAAATTGATGGGCTCACTGTGTTTGAACAGGTAATTCAACCTTGGATGGATAGAATTTTCAGCCATTTGGAAAACAGCATTAGCAATCCCAACATTAGCAGCTTAGGCACATGATCAGATAACTATGAATGTGTTTCCCTGGCGAGTTCATCTGCATTAGATTCTGTAATTCTCTGTGGCTGTACTTGTACAGTTTAGAGGAGCCAGGAAGCTTCTCTGTGACAACTGCCACAGCCCCCAAGGGACTGCCCACCAGCTGTGGATTGCTGCTGGGCAGTGAGTGGTCTCATTGGACTTCTCTGCTCCTGACATCTACTCTCCCTTCTGAGCTAGATAAATTAAGTGTGCAGGGCAGTTATGAGGACCATGAATCATCAAAGAGATTCCCTCATCCCTTTCCAGCCAGCAAGATGCAACTGCTTTCTAGCCCAACTGTGCCACTATAGAAGTGCAGAGGGATCCAGGACACAGTAAAGAATCTGGAGCCCTGCTATTCCCCTACGCTGGAATTCTTATAGCAGAGATTCCCCAACTGAAGCACTGCAACTTCCAAGGCTCAGAAAACTGGAGACCAGAGGCTTGGGCATTGAGACATCTAATGTCACATTTTATAGAGAGAAGCTCTGTATACCAGGATCTCACAGCAGAGAATTGGGACCCTGATTTCTGTCCCTTGGGAAGACAGTTACAGGGTTAAGAATATGCAGAGTTTATCAGGGCATTTAAGAAGGATAGAGCAGCAACATTCAGAGGGAAAAATCTAGAGTGTGCCGAGAGCTGGGATGCTGGTTCTGCAGAAACTCGGAATTCATGGTCTGAATATGTGTTTGGATACTTGAATAGGTACTGAATAAGTATTTGAATTTGGAAACAGAGACATTAGCAACACAGCCATCAGCAGCAATACCCATACAATGAACAGACTTTTTCTTCCCATCCTAGTAAGTCTCACATCCAAGCATTATGTAGATTTACCAAAATCCTTGCAAAGTATCTGAGAGCCTTCAAGTCCTTGATGGTAGCCCTGAAAAAGTCAATTGTCAGTAGGATTTCCAAAACACAGAACAGAGGAAGAAGTGCACTGACATCCCTGGCTATAGCCCTTCTAGCACACTCTTTTGCAGGCATGCTCAGCAATGCCCTAAGGAAACCACTTCTTTGTCTGTGAGGCAGTATGAATTGTGTAAAATGTCTTGCTTCCTAAGCCTCTTTACAGATGTTTCTTAAGGCCTGAAGCTCTGCAGCAGTGACTGGACATTACTAGAAAAATGTGTGTTTATCCTTTGTAGTGACTCATCTTGTTTCACTTTTTTCGCTCAGGCTCCAGTTCTCCCTAGCCCACTCCAACGTTGGCTTTTTTGAGGTAAGCAGATAGTTTAAGCACATAGGAAATGCAAACCAGGAGTATCAGTGGTATCAAGGCTAAATAAATTGGCTTCATTCCTGGGTGGCTCTTTTCCTGTCTTCCGGCAGCCACCTACCTGCTGTGGACTTAGAAGTATATACTTTGGGGCAAGTTAGTGCTCTGAAAAGGAGATATTTTGTAGTTCCCCTGACTGGTGTATCACATTTCATCAGTAAGCAGAGAGATCTTGTAACGGTGAAAGGCGCAGCAGGAATCTGACCTGTGGCAGCAGAGGGAGCAGCGCTGCCTGAGCCATCACAGGCACGACTGAGGCAGGGGCATTCATGTGGTGCCGCGGTGCTCACCACAGATGCTCCGAGTTACAGCAAGGAATGGAAGCCAAACACGAGTTAAACGAAGCAGTTGTAGGCTTACCAGGGAAAACTCTGCCTCTAAAATCAATCTGTTCTGAAGAGAAAGGATTAAAACTGTCCTGGTCGTGCTCTGCTATTGGTGATAAATTATCTCACAAATAAAGGAAATAGACTGTTTTAAATGAAAATGTTGTCCAACCAGGATGAAAGCCATTTGCATTTTGCATCATTCCAAAAACTTAAGAACCAAAGTTTACAGAAGGCTCTGGGGGTCTTCATAGTGGCCTTTTCAGTACCTGAAGGGGCCTACAAGAAAGCTGGGGAGGGACTTTTTACAAGGGTATGTAGCGAGAGGACAAAGGGTAATGGCTTAAAACTGGAAGAGGAGAGATTTAGATGAAACATTAGGAGGAAATTCTTCACTGTGAGGGTGGTGAGACACTGGAACAGGTTGTCCAGAGAAGCTGTGGCTGCCCCCTCCCTGGGAGTGTTCAAGGCCAGGTTGGATGGGGCTTTGAGCAACCTGGTCTAGTGGGAGGTGTCGCTGTCCATACAGGGGGGGTTGGAACTAGATCTTTACGGTCCCTTCCAACCTAAATCATTCTGTGTTTCTGTGATTTACCTGAGCTTATGACAATTTTGGGCCAAATGAGAGCTGGAAGTTGAACGGAAGCCTACTAACTCCATGCAGGACTGGGGCATGAGAGTTCTCCTGCCTTCAGGAAGTGATGGCTAACTCAGTTTTTTTGTCTGTGGCAGGTATCACTTCTGGAGAACATCCTGTCTTACATTTTACAGACTGAAGTCATTCCATCAGCTAATGGTAAGGCTGTATTTTAAAGCTAAAAGCTTCAAGATTCCAGCAGGGTGAGTGATTCTGGGAACTTCTACTGACTTTCTGCTTAAGTTTCCAATTCCCATTGAGTGGAAAATGACCATCAGCCAGTAAGCAGTGGAAGGGGGAGATTGATTTGTAGGGGTGTAAGTGCATCCTTTCACTGGCACTGTTCTGCAGAAAAAAAAAAGCAAAAAGGGCTTGGAAGCTCAGAATTCATTTGCCTTTGCCTCAATCAGGGTGGCCCTGATGCATCAGTAAGAAGCATGTCTCTCTAGCCTGCACACCTGCCTGAAGCCACTGCATGTGAAACATATTCCTCTTCATTAGACCCGCACAGGGCTTTTGCCTCTCACAAATCTTACATAAGGCTCTGAAGGGAGAAGTAGCTTTGTTCCAGCCCTCTGCACCGGGATGAATTTCACCTTTCATAATTACCAGAGACAAATGGGAACAGGTTCTAATGATGCTAGAGCTGTAGTAACAGTCCTCCAGGTCACTAGGGACAAATCACTGAGTATGTGATGTGTTGAACATGAAATGGTTTGACTGCAACACTGTGCCAAGAGGATAGCATCTGCAACTCTCTCCCACATAGATACGGGGCATCCTATCTACCTCCCAGCATTAGTTGTGAAGACTAAGCAGTTAATTGTTGTAAATAACCTACAAAAACAAACAGGGTTGTTGAAGGGCAGGTATCTACAGGTATCTATTATCTTTTAAAATGCATACCAAAATCATTGTCTTTTTTTTTTTAAGCTAAACTGTCAAAAGGATTCCCTCTTCCCAATCTTGCCAATGTTACCTTGACGAGACCCCACATTACAATTGTACAGGTGAGATTTTGACATTCTCATGAAAAGGTTATTCCTCTTTTTTTTTTTCTTTTTTCTTTTTTTTTTCTTTGGCTAGGTATTTATTCCCCTTCTGTCTCTACAAGAAACTCAACTGAATTTGAGCTAGTTAAGCAGTAAGAAGCTCTGGATTTAAAACTAGGTCTGTAATGATGGTAAAATCGTATTAGAAACAAATATATCTTTTTTCGAGGGGAAAAGCTAGAACTGCATTAAATACCTAATCACAGAGAGATCAAATGCACAGCTTCCCTGGCCTTGCAAGTTGCAATTAAGAGTGAAAACAGGTTTACCTGTACCATATTGTTCAAGTTTGGCCAATCGAATCAGAGTTACTGCTATCAATGCAGCCCTGCTGCATTTAACAGGAATAGTTGAAATACAGTGTAGGATAAAGGGACCTGGGGGTCCTGGTGGATAGAAGGATGACCATGAGCCAGCAATGTGCCCTTGTGGCCAAGGCCAATGGCATCCTGGGGTGTATTAGAAAGGATGTGGTTAGTAGGTCAAGAGAGGTTCTCCTCCCCCTCTGTTCTGCCTTGGTGAGGCTGCATCTGGAATATTGTGTCCAGTTCTGGGCCCCTCAGTTCAAGAAGGACAGGGAACTGCTTGAAAGAGTCCAGCGCAGAGCCACAAAGATGATTAAGGGAGTGGAACATCTCCCTTATGAGGAAAGGCTGAGGGAGCTGGGCCTCTTTAGCTTGGAGAAGAGGAGACTGAGGGGTGACCTCATCAATGTTTATAAATATGTTAAGGGGGAGTGTCAGGATGATGAAGCCAGGTTTTTTTCAGTGATGTCCAGTGATAGGACAAGGGGCAATTGGTGCAAACTGGAACATAGGAGTTTCCATGTAAATATCAGAAAAAACTTCTTTACTGTGAGAGTGACAGAGCACTGGAACAGGCTGCCCAGAGAGGTTGTGGAGTCTCCTTTGCTGGAGACATTCAAAACCCACCTGGACAAGTTCCTGTGTGATGTACTCTAGGTGACCCTGCCTGGCAGGGGGGTTGAACTAGGTGATCTTTCAGGGTCCCTTCCAACCTCTAAGATTCTGTGATTCTGTGATACAAGAGGGAGGCAAATTCAATTTGGAGCACCTAGGACGACTCGATTTTGTTAATATTTGGTGATAATGGCTGAGGCTATTAGTCAAAAGCAGTTGGTGAGCTCTCAGAAAATACTCTTTCCATCTGGTTATTCTCCAAATCACGCCACATTCTGTGCCCCTCACAACACACTCTAGCCCTTAGTTTGAACATACAGAATGTTGCCAGACAATCAGTCAGTACAAGGACACTGCTGACAAACAAATCCCAGAGAATGGGTACACCTGTTATGTTTCTCCTCTTGTTTACCAACTTCTCAGTGATTTTCAGCTCTGCAGAGACAGTCTCAGGAAACTTGGGAAAGAAACACCAAGGGGTTTTTTAATATATCTTTGTATTCCCCATACTAGATGATCTTTCGAGGTCCCTTCCACCCCCTAGGATTCTGTGATTCTGTGATACCTGGCAGCAGCCAGTTAACACAGCCCTTACAAGACACAAGTGCTTGGAGACAGCTCTCAGTGGCACCAGTGGCCAGCAACTTTATAGGCTAATCATGAGTGAAGGATTTTAGTGGTTCTGTGGGGCTGACTCCCCACCTCATCTTCTCTAATCGGTCTCCTCATCAGTAACTAGGAATGAGAGAGGACACAGGAGACTTGCTGTGTCTCATCAATGTGAATAGGATTGCTATTTGAAAGCCAACTCTATAGTCTTCACTTCCAGTCTATTGGCTATGGTCAATGGGAAGAAAGACAATTCTTCTCACTTTTCAGAAATAACCACATTAGGCTGTGATAGGCTGCTCTCTGCAGGTTAGAATCTTTTTGATTGGAAAAGACCTTTAAGATCATGAGTTCAACCATTAAAGATTCTTTGCCCTGTATGCGCTATGGGGGAAGCCTTAAGGACAAGTTTAGAGTAGATGGCTCATTCTTAAATGGCTCAAATTGGGTACAAAATAATCCACCTTGTGGTGATTGCCTACTTGCCTCAAAGCTCAGATGAACTTTCCGGTGTAGGATGCATGATCTTTAGATGTCCCTTTTAGTTGCTAGCATGGTGCAAAGGCAGAGTGCCCAGGGAAAGACGGGGCTCTTCTGCAAAGTTGAAAAGGGCAAAGTTTTGTTAAATTTGTTGCTTCCAAGGCTCACCTGTTTTCAGCAGATTTTCTGACCTTTTACACCAAGACTGAGTTAAACCCAAAACAAACAAACCAAAAAAAACCCTTTCATTTTGTAATTCATGGCACTTCAGTGACTGTTCTTCTCCCCACAGGGATACATGTTGGTTTCTACTGATGTCCACTACAAACACTAAAGGAGAAGAGAGACCATTTGTTAAGCATGAGCTTCAAATACATAATGTGACACTGAAGGTTAAAAACTGTTCAGTTCCGCTGCCATGTGTAATTTGAGCTCTGACAAGGGCAATGTCATCTTGGTTGGGGCCAATGAGGGATGCAGGGAGGCAAAGAAAGCTGATGGAATGGTTAGGCTGTACAACGAAGAAGGTCATATGACATGATGCTTGACATTATTTATTCTGGAGTTTAACTTATGCAAAAAGATTTTTAAGATTAAGGTCTCTCTTGAAATAAAGTATTGTATATACACTTTCAGAAACGTGGTGCTGTCTCTCGAAAGAAGGAAAAGTGCATTGTCAAAACGCTGCTAGGGTAGGCACACCTGCTAATCTGTTTCTACTGTAATGATCTTAAATAACCTCCTTCTGAACACGACACACTGAGCATGAAGTGAGCCCTCTCCAGAACCATGTCAGACTGGGAACTGTCCCAATTACAATAGGAACTAGAATTGTAGGAGTGTCTTAACATAAATCGTAACAAAGATAGCAGAAGCAGTCCAAGAAGAGAGGCAAAGTGGCACTACTGCCTCTGATAGTCCCTCTTCCCCTGTGACTCTTCAAATCCTTTACTGTAATGTCCCCTGTGCAGCATTGCTTAGCCAGGTTAGATGCATTTAACTCCTTGAATGTTTCTGAGTAAGTCTTGTAAGTATAACCTTCCAGCATCTTTGTCAGTGTTTCTCTGGATTGAAATAGTTACAGATACTTCTTACTTCATTTTATGTCATCTTGCTATCTTTCTTTCTCCCCCTTCTTTTTCACTACTTTATTAGTATGCAAATCTTCACACAAGTCTGCAGAAGGCGGTGCCTGCCCTGTAATGCTTAGGTGCTTGTGCTTTGGCCAAACCTGGATGAGAAGACAGTTCAGACCTTTCAAATTATCACCAGCAGAGGGGAAACGCAGGCTGGGATGCCACAGCCTGCTCTGTGCTGCTGCTTTTGCGAGGCCCAAACCACCCCTGCACAAAGCCCCATCTGCCTGGTGGGGACCTCAGACCGCAGCCATCCCCAGGCCTCTCACTCCTCAACAGGCACCCTTTTCAAGCCAAGACTGTACAGCAAAAAGCTGTTTCCCTCATGCTGAGAAAAGCAGTTGATGATGGGGTGCTGGCAGCTTTTGCCTGACTGAAGCTGAGTAAACTCCACCCATCTACTTGCAGCACAGTGGTACCCAAATGCCCCACAGGCTGAAACTTCCCAGTCTCCAGGGAAATGGCATAGACAGACAGGGCTTTCATTAGCCACAAGGGCATGAAAAACTGCTTGTTCCTTCCGCAAAGCCAGCCCAAAGGTCATATGGGTGAGGGAGAAGGTGGCCAAGCACAAACCTAAGTTCTTTCACCCCAGCATGGCCTGGGCCTGTGCTCCGCTTCACACCCTCACCCCACGGGCACCAGGTGCCTTGCCCAGGCTGCCTCAGCCACCCCACTGCTGTGGGAGACAGCCCTGGCATGGGGCTGGACCGCACATCTCCATCATGAGGCTGGAACAGCCCAAGGCTTCATGGCACCATGTCATGCCTGGCCTGAGGCAGCAGTGGAGAGTACATCAGTGTGTAAGCAAGCCAGGTAGCTGGAGAGGACCTCTGACCTGCAGCTGAAGTGAAGGTGTTATGCCAAAAGTGGGATTGTTTAGCCAGTGTGCCAGACGCCAATGTACACACAAAGCAGAGGTAATTAGGAAGAAATTATTTAGTGTGAGGGTGGTGAGACACTGGAGCAGGTTGCCCTGTGGGTGCCCCCTCCCTGGAAGTGTTCAAGGTTGGAGGGGCTCTGAGCAACCTGATCTAGTGGGAGGTGTCCCTGTCCATGCAGGTTGGAACTAGATGATCTTTAAGGTCCCTTCCAACCCAAACCATTCTACAATTATTTTGATTTTTATTTATTGCCTATTTGTGCAAATATGGGGTGCTAGGTGGTAATCCACAAAGCTAGCCCCCCCAAGTCCTAAAGCTCTATACATTTATACACATTTGGTCAGTTTGCTCCACATATTCATGGTTATCCTACATTAATTTGTTAGTGCATTTCTCACTTAGATTTAAAAGTACAGCACACACAGAATTTACCGTGCATGCTCGGTGGGGAGGGGTCATCCCTTGGAGGTGGGCCGCCTAAGCATTGGAGGTGTGGCTTTCGTATTATAATGATATTATAATGACAGAGGTTACTCGCGTACAGCCGCATTAGCAATTTTGCCACATTTTAAGCAAAGCACATGGTTCCTTATCTTCTTGTTTCTTCTTTTAACAGCAGGAGCACTGTTTCGCAAAATCTCTGTAATTTTTTGTGACTCTCTTGTCCTTGCTCAGTGAAAGACTCCCATTTTCTAAGGCACAGCAGAGGGACAACCGCACACCCCTGAGGCGCCCCGGTCACAATGAGGCCGCCCGCGGCTGTGCCTCACGCCGGGAAAGGCGCCGCTGCGGCGGGACGCTAGGAGGCGCCACCATCCGGCAGCTTCTCCAGCCGTAGGAAGTTTGACCCTCGGCGGCGCCTGTCTGCCGGGCTGAGGTGGTGTGACCCTCGGCGGCCGCCGTCGGTTCCTGCCGGTGGCCGGGTGCTGGCGGCAGCGCTAAGGAGGAGCCGCTGACCGGGAGCGCCGCTATCGCCGCCATGAGCCGCAGCTACAACGATGAGCTGCAGTACTTGGATAAGATCGACAAGAACTGTTGGCGGATCAAGAAGGGCTTCGTGCCGAACATGCATGTGCGTGGCGGAGGGGGTCTGGGCTCAACCGGGAGCTCTTGGGTGCTCGGGAGGGTGAGGGGCGGCCCACCTGAGGGGGGCGGGGGGGAACGGCGGGCCCGACTTGCTCCGGTGCCGGCCGCCCTGACAGATCTCCCCGCAGGTGGAGGGTGTTTTCTACGTGAACGACCCGCTGGAGAAGCTAATGTTTGAAGAGCTGCGCAACGCCTGCCGCGGCGGAGGTGAGTCCGGTGCGGGGGGAGGAGCGCGGTGGAAGCCCCGAAGGGACCAGGGGGCAGGCGAGGCAGGCCTGGTGCGCACCCCAGCTGGCTGGTCTGCAGAGGTGGCAAACAGGGATGAATTTTCTCACCTGGCCAGCCCCTGCGGCCTGGTGAGCAGCACAAGGGTGGCATTTGCAACTCTATCATGTCCTGTGTCCAGGTCAGATGGGTGGGCATAGACATGCTGGCTGCTCTCTGGAGGATGCCCTGTGCCTGAGCCTGGAGTTTACTTTAGTGAGGGCTGGAGCCCAGCCTTGTCTCTTGGGTGTGAGGCTGGAGCAGGGAGCTGGGTCCAGATCTGACAGCTGTGCTGGTGGTAACACACTTTTGTTGTTAGCACAGATTGGCCTGCGTTGGTGCTAACACAGCAGAGAGAAGACCTTAGCATAATACCTCATTTGATGGAACTGCAGATCGTGCATAATGTTAGGCACTTTATACCAGATTAGAATGCTTGTTGGTGACTGACTTCTGGTTTGCCACTGTTTTGAGCAATCTCTGTAGAATGTGGTTCATTGTGGTTACCATGGTAAATTACCAGATTGCTTATATTTTATTTTTTTTTCTTCAGGTGCAGGTGGCTTTTTGCCTGCCATGAAACAGATTGGGAATGTGGCTGCACTGCCTGGCATTGTTCACGTGAGTAATTGCTCTGAAAATTTGCTCTTTTTCTGTTCTTGGTAGCCAGGGATTATATTGCCTTCCAACTGGGAACTCTTGTTGTGAGAAAGGGTACAGACCAAAGTTCTTTCCAAGACAGCCTGTGTGTTGGAAACCTGTCTTTGAGTAAGGAGTGCTTGCAAGGGCAGGCTGTAAAACTAAGTTATCAGAAAGGGAGGTATCGTAGAATCATAGGGGTTGGAAGGGACCAAGATCACCGAGTCCAACCCCCCTGCTGCAGTAGGACCACCTAGGGTAGGTCACACAGGAACGCATCCAGGCAGGTCTTGAAAGTCTCCAGAGAAGGAAACTCCACAAGTCTTTGGGCAGCCAGTTCCAGTGCTGCATCACCCTCACAGTAAAGAAGTTTTTCCTCATGTTGAGGTGGATCTTCCTGTGTTGTAGCTTGGTGCCATTTCCCCTCATTCTACCTCAGGGCACCACTGAAAAGAGACTGGCCCATTCTTGACATCCACCTTTCAGATGTTTATATTAAGTAATAAGGTCGCCTCAAAGTCTTCTCTTCTCCAGACTAAACAGCCCCAGGTCTCTTAGCCTTTCCTGGTATGACAGATATTCCAGTCCCTTAAATCATCCTTCCTTGTAGCCCTCCGTTGGACTCTTTCCAGCGTATCTCTGTCCCTCTTGAACTGGGGAGCCCAGAACTGGACACAATACTCCAGATGTGGTCTTGCTAGGGCAGAGTAGAGGGGGAGGAGAACCTACCTTGACCTGCTGGCCACGCTGTTCTTAATGCATCCCAGGATACTATTGGCTCTCTTGGCCACAAGGGTACATTGCTGTCCCATGGATAACTTGTTGTCCACCAGGACCCCAAGGGCCTTCTCCATGGGGCTGCTTTCTAGCAGGTCAGCCCCTAATCTATATTGGTGCATGGTGTTTTTTCTCCTCAGGTGCAGGACTCTACACTTACTCTTGTTGAACCTCATTAGGTTCCTCTTTGCCCAGCTCTCCCGTCTGTCTAGATCTCGCTGAATGGCCACACAGCCTTCAGGTGTATCAGCCAATCCTCCCAGCTTCATGTCATCAGCAAACTTGCTGAGAATATGCTTTACCCCATTTACTGCATTCACTGCCTTTTGATGTGAAGCTTTTTGAGCATTGTTTTATGCTGTTCCGGTTTGTTTGAGTCACCTTTCCCCCAGTGCTTATATTGTCTGTTGTTTTTGAGTTGCCTCTGCTGACCACGAACGCTGGAGAAGTGAGGAGAGAGCAGGAGGCGATAGTGTTGTCTCTATTACTGTTGCTGTCCTAGTGTTGGTAGTGAGCCTTCCTGTGCACTCAGCACTGTTTTCCTTTGCCCCATGCATTTTTGAAAGCAAAGCATCAGATATGATGGTGCAGGAGGAGAATACTAGGCTGTGTCCCTTTTCAAGAAGTGCTAAGTACAATGTGGAAATGATCTTTTTCACATCCAATACTGCATCTATGAACAAGTAACAAATAATGGAATTTCCTTTTTTAAATTGTTTCTCTTGGTTACTTGGAAAAAGTGTTGAATTTCTGGTTGTAGTAACAGGCAACCCACCACACCGTTGAAATGCCTTAGTGGTCAATTAAAAAGGGACTAAGGTAGAATAGTAACAACCTATTAAAATGGGAATTTTGGCTGGTAGTTAGTAGGAGAGTTATTACTTTCACCTGTCTATTCAAATCTTCAGTTTTTATTTTCAAATATTGAATTTTTATTTCCAAACCTTGTTGATGGCAAGGGGAGATGGGAGAAGCACATAATCCCACTGAAAACAAATGTGAGGTAACAGTTTAACACTTTGAGAAGTTCCAATTTCTGACAGCTTTCTGGGTGTTTGGCCTTTTTGTTTGTTTGCTTAAATAGCTTGTGGAGTGCTGTTTGTGGTTTCCTAATCTGAATTTGCCAGGCTAGATACACTTTGAACTTACAGAGCTGTGTAGAAGTGTGCCTTTCTAGTGGGTAGAAGTATGCCCTTGCTTTCTTTAATTAGTAGTAATATGAAAAGGTTTGATAAAAAGAGTTATTTTATGAATTAAAATTACACACCTCTTATCTTGTCCTATTCTATCAGGATATCATCCTGAAAGGATTACTTTTTCCAGCCTACACGGTGCAGTCTTCAATCAGTGTTCGATGAAACAGCTAAGATGACAATCTGCTGTTTTATGGTGCCACTCCATAGCACTGAACTGTGTTACGTTTACAGTATTTAAATATTGCAGGTGTCCCTAGGTGGAACTTGGTAAAGACCAACTCTTTGTTACTCTATGCCTCTGCTTTACACTACTCATAAGCTATTGCCTGTGTAAGTTTTGCATGCAAGAGCTCTTGAGCCCAAGAAAAAGCTAGGTTAGAATTCAGTGTGAGATCACAGTTCCTACATTGAGGTGTTTAAGCTCCTCCTAAGTTTCCTTGAGATCTGGTCAATAGAGCCAAGAGGGCTACTCAGCTGACTGGCCACTGGGTGTTTGCTTCAGAGTGAGATCTGCTCTCTTTGGCAGTCTGTCCTGTAACTGCAGGAATTTAGATACTTACCGAAATTGATGTGTTTATTCCATCTACATCTGAACATCCATTCTCCTTTTGGTATATATGTTGGCAGATGTGACAGCCACTGCCACAAGTCAAAGCGTAACCATGCTGCAGCACAGAGTTTCATAAAAAGTTTACATTTTCCTTCATTCTCTTTCAGAGATCAATAGGCCTTCCAGATGTCCATTCTGGCTATGGGTTTGCCATTGGCAACATGGCTGCCTTTGATATGAATGATCCTGAAGCAGTGGTGTCACCAGGTGAGCTTGACTTGACCTAACCTGCACTGACAAATATCTGAGATAGCATAAAAATACTTTTTTGAAATGACATGTCTTTATTTTATATTAAAAAAAAGCAAAAGGAAGAAAAAATTAATTATTGGGAGTTAATAGGTGCTTAATTCTTGCACTCAGAATCTTTACTCTTTATGGAGCAGGTGGTCTCACTGAAAACATCTAAAGTCTACAGAGAGAATTGCCCTTGTGTTTTTGGCTTGGGCTCATGATATCCCTCAGTTTTGAAGGGAAAACACAAAACTTTGAACCTGGGTTTTGTCAGGCTGATAAAGAATTTACTGTTTTCTTTGAGCAATGTTTGAAAACATCTTTTGAGATTATTTCTACACTTTATTAAAAATCTGACTTTAAAATACGTCTGTCTTTTTAATAAACACTTGGGCCTTTAGTCGCTAGTGGTTTGGAGATGCTTTTGTGTTCTTGAAACATGATACTCATGTTTCAGGTTAGCTTCTGGCAGTTCCAGTGTTCCTGATTGACTCAAACCCAAGATACCTAAGTCTGGTAGCCCGTCTCTGACACAAGTTAATACCAGAACCTTCGTATTAAAGGTGGCATGATTGTGTTTTGCATTAGGTCTTGCCCTGCAGTATTTATTTTTATTAAATACCAAGAATTAAGCAGAACAGTAAGCACTGAAGTTTCATATTCCCTGTAAGTATTTATCACTTACTATAACTTGTTACCATTTATTCTAGTGAAGATTCAAAAAGGACTTACTTTCAGTGTCTGGGTTTCAAGCATGTCTTGCCTCCAGGAGCCATGCTAAGATCTGTCACTTTTCTTCTGACCTTAGGCAGAAGAACAGGAACATCCTCTGTAATTTCTGAGGACAGTATATTTTATAGTTGTGTCTACTTCTCTTTGCCTTCTTGCTGAAGCAACTTTGTAAACACAGAGCTCTGTAGGCAGTTGTACAACTATGTCTGTAGAGCATATGTTCCACACTGAAAAACTGTCAAAGAGTTTTCAAGTTTGCAGTCAAGTTGCAGTTCAAGCCTCTGCAAGACTACGTTGTTGGCTGTCTTGGAATTTGAGGCTTCATGTTAATCTATTAAAATGAAGCTTAATACAGTTCTGCTTTTTCCCCCAATACTGTGGCAGAAAGAAGGTGTAAAGTCACAGCATTCAGTACGTAGTCCCTCTCAGCAGGTACACTGATTTAAGATGAATACTCAGCAAGTGCTCACCATCAGCACGCTTGCTTTCTTAATGCCGCGGCTTTTTCTGCGCGTCTAGGTGGTGTCGGGTTTGACATCAACTGTGGTGTCCGCTTACTACGTACAAATTTGGATGAAAGTGATGTGCAGCCTGTGAAGGAGCAGCTCGCCCAGGCTATGTTTGACCACATTCCTGTTGGTGTCGGCTCCAAAGGTGTCATCCCCATGAATGCCAAGTAAGAAAATGACTTTGTGCACACATCACTAGAGGGGGCATCTCTGGTGTTTATTTGGATGAAAGATTCGTCAGTGGGAGACTTAAGAAAGAAAAAGTAATCCTAAACCTCTTTCCATTCTTTCTGCATACGTGCTTCACCAGGAGGACTTGCTTAGTCATCAGTTCACAGAGTCAGCTGTTTCTTCCCCCATTTTAAACCCCGAAGTAATAAAAGTTCTTGAAGGGTTCCCATTTCTTCTGCCAGAAAATTCCATGTACATAAAGGTATTTTTTTGAAAGGGATGAAAGTGAAAATAGGATATTCCCCACACAATAAAGAGGAAAGACTAGTGACCTATCTAAAGTTAATATCTTTGTAGAGCTTGATTTTCATACAGTATTAAGAAGTTGGACTTCTTGTTAGAGGAGTTGAGGGCCGATCATGTAATCACAGAACGGGATAGATCCCACAGATGGGAACTCTTGAGGTCATGTTGTCCAACCCCCTCCCTGCACAAAGGAGGACTAACTCTGAAGGTAGGTCTAATGACAGTTACTTGAGGTTGCTCAGGGCCATATCCAGTGGAATTTTGAGGATTTCTAAGGATAACACTTAGGTAGGTGTTTGATAATTGCAGGGATTTGGAAGAGGCACTAGAGATGGGTGTGGACTGGTCTCTCCGGGAAGGCTATGCCTGGGCAGAGGACAAGGAGCACTGTGAGGAATATGGAAGAATGCTGCAGGCTGACCCCAACAAGGTCTCCTCAAGAGCAAAGAAGAGGGGCCTGCCTCAGGTAACATGTTTCAGGAGGGCTTTGAGTCCTCCCAGGGTTGAAATGTAAAGGTTAGCGGGTAGTTCTCTAATTTTGTGTCTTTTCTTGAAACTCTACCTAGCATTTCTGGTCAGGGGGAAAGCTGGGGTGGTGGGGCCATTTCTGAATAATTCTTGACAGAACTGTAACAAGGAAGTGATTCTGGGCGTACCCAAGGTCCCTGGGGCCATCAGTTTTTCATCAGTTAACACTTCATGCTGGAATTCAACATTCGGTGGTATTTCCCCATCCATATATAATTTTATTTTTAAGAGATGGGCGAGTTATTCTGCAGCTTCTGTCCTTGTTTGCTCAGTAAATTAACAGCAGGGCAAGGAAGGATGTCATAATAAATAGAACTAACTCATAACTTTGAATGGCAGTTCAAAGGTTGGGTTTCGTTTCTATACATAGTATCGCATTGCTGTGGGTGGAACACTTTTGAGATGGCTGTACTAATGCTACCACCTTTAAAGCTTTCTTTTGTAGGACTTCTTGAGTTTTATGAATTGTGGTGCTGCAAGGTTATAGCATTTTAACCTCAAAATAATCTCATGTCCTCAGTTTTCACTTTTGCCTTGTGAAAAAAAGTGATCATCTGTTACATGGTTGAAAAAATTTGGGCTTTGAAATGGAACATCTTTCTTTAATCTACTGAAAGGTTTTACATACCTAATTAGCAGGATGTTGTAACTTTCCTGTGGAGTTTTAACTAAGTATAAGACTATGTTTGCCTTGCCTATACAAATTGAAGATGAATTCTCTGTACTCTTCCCGCCTTCCAACTAGGTTGAAGTAAATTGGAAAAAGTGGCAGCACAATCTGTAAATCCTGGCCCTTTTGTTTAATATCAGTCTTGTTCCAACTATAAAAATATGCTGCAGTTCAGAAGTATCTGATTAACTATAATATAGTTAAAGTTAGACATTTGTAAGTAAATAGATGTATATTTATTTATAAATTCATATTCACCTATTTAAATATACATATTTAGAATATTTGTTCACATGTCCAGCATGTGTGATTTACCTATCTCCAGCACACAGAATGACCATTTTAAATTTAAACTATTGCCAGGTTTAAGCTTTATAACATATTTTATTTATATTATAAACCTGAACA
Source organism: Hemiprocne comata (assembly GCA_020745705.1). Lineage (NCBI taxonomy): Eukaryota > Metazoa > Chordata > Aves > Apodiformes > Apodidae > Hemiprocne > Hemiprocne comata. The sequence goes on from CM036586.1 coordinate 58,751,678, forward strand.
AAGGGGACAGTGTTGATGCTACTGTGTTCTACTTCCTTTCAGCTTATACGGGGATTTTTTTTTCTTTCATGGAAAAGCTTTTCTAAAACTAAAATCTTGCTGTAGCAACTTGCCCTATTGCTCCTGTTCCCATAACTCTCCCTGTGCTTTACCTAGCACTATCTGATCAGTGTGTTGTGATTGGCAGCTGGGGACCCTAGGAGCTGGAAATCATTACGCCGAGATCCAGGTTGTGGATGAAATTTACAACGAATACGCTGCCAGGAAGATGGGCATCGACCACAAAGGACAGGTGTGCGTGATGATCCACAGTGGCAGCAGAGGCCTGGGCCACCAGGTTGCCACAGGTACAGTCTGACTGGCATAGGTACCTGGGGTGAAGCAAACTCTTTATTGCCATTGACAATAAACTGCAGCACCAGAGACCATTTCTTACAGTGTAGTTGCTGAGTCTGTTCTGAGTTGCCTTGACAGGGCTTGCCTTAAATTTTGTCTGCTTGATCTCTCATGTGTTTTCAAGCCTCTTAGCAATGATAAGTTTAAAACCAATGTGTTAATTGTCTTTGGTCATACAGAGCATTGATCTTGCTGTGATTCTGTGATGATGCATCCACATAGGATGACAGAGATAGGAGGATAAGAGATGACAGAATCATGCTGGGATATGGAAAATTCTAATTAGATAGTAGAATTTTATTTATTTATATTTTTGTTTAACTATTAAAGTGGTCAAATGCTGGAACATGTTGCTTCGAGAGGTTATAGAACCAGCATCTTTGGAGTGCTCAAAACTTGGCTCAGTAGGACTTGGAGCAACCTGATGTAGCTGGAGCTGCTTTGAAAAAATTATAGGACTACACAACTTCCAGAAGTCCCTTCCAAACTAAATTATTCTATGATCAAAAGAGCATGGAGATTTTCACCGAACCCTCTGTCTGCTTGAGGGGCTGTCTTTTAATTTATTTGCTTAGGACAGTGAGTCTGTAATCTCTGGTGTAACAGAGGCAGGCATTCCTGCAACAGAAAAAGAGTAAATTCTTGGGTCACAAAAAGTGTTACATCTGCATTTATTATTTGGAACCCAAGTGCAGTGCTTACATTATTAGAATTTATCACTAGATTGAACTGCTTTTGCCCAAGTGGATAATTCTTTCTGGTATACCTAAACCTCTTAACTTCTCTTTCTAAAAACAGTCTTGGGGAATGCCGTTTTCAAACAATTTATGATGTTCTGCCACATCTTTTTGTTACATTTGAGAAGAACCCATAGGTTTGACCATCGCACAGATGTGTTCAGTTTTAGAATATAAATTATAGAGCACCACGTTAATCTCGCACATTGAAACGTAATTAAGAATTCACCTAGACTTACTGTGTTTATTTCCCAGATGCATTGGTGGCTATGGAAAAAGCAATGAAACGGGACAAAATCATAGTGAATGATCGCCAGCTGGCATGTGCCAGGATTGCCTCCACAGAGGGACAGGATTACTTGAAGGGAATGGCAGCTGCTGGAAACTATGCATGGGTCAACCGCTCTTCTATGACTTTTCTAACACGACAGGTAGGAGCAGAATTCTCTCTGATGCAAATATTTTGGTACACATCTGCTTTATCCCAGAGAGCGGGTCCAGAGAAGGGCCACAAAGATGATAGGAGGGCTGGAGCACCTCTGCTATGAAGACAGGCTGAGGGATTTGGGGCTGGTCAGCCTGGAGAAGAGAAGGCTCCAGGGAGACCTTAGTATAGCAGCCTTCCAGTACCTGAAGGGGCTACAGGAAAGCTGGGAAGGGGCTTTTCACCAGAGAGGGCACTGATAGGACATGGGGTAATGGTTTTAAACTAAAAGAAGGTAGATTTAGGTTAGACATCAGGAAGAAATTCTTCACCATGAGGGTAGTAAGGTGCTGGAATAGGTTGCCCAGGGAGGTGGTGGGTGCCTCCTCCCTGGAGGTGTTCCATGCCAGGTTGGATGAGGCTTTGTGCAGCCTGGTCTAGTGTGAGGTGTCCCTGCTTATAGCAGGGAGGCTGAAACCTGGTGATCTTTAAGGTCTCTTCCAACCTTAACCATTCTATGACTCTGTAATTCTATGCAGTATTTAATGTAATACTAATTTCTGTGCTTTTAAAACGTTATTTTCGGGAGACTTACACAAAGCTGCCATCATGATAATCCATCTAAAACCTCTCCACACCACTGGATTGTACTTGCAGAAGCCACTTAAGCAACATTTTTGAAAATGCCTTGAACTGGAAGAAGAGGATACAAGAAAACTGTTTTACCCTGCTGAAACCATCTTTTCACAGTTGCAAGAATTTGTCTAGTTGCAGTCTAACTAAATTCCAGCATTAAAGCTGCATTAAAGGCAGATAAGCAATCCAGACAGTCCAATTCTGTCACTCCCAGCACTGTTGTATTCAATTCCATTGTGGCTGAAGTTTCTTACCTGCCATGCCAAGTGTTTAGGTCACTGACTTATCAGGAAAAAATGCTTTCAAGCAAATTTATTTCCTTTTAATTCCTAAAAAGATTGTGAATCTTCCACATGTACACAGCAGTTACCTCCTTGTATTTCACATCCTGATTTCCTCTCTTTTTTAGGCCTTTGCCAAAGTCTTCAACACAACCCCAGATGACCTTGATATGCATGTTATCTATGATGTGTCTCACAACATTGCCAAAGTGGAGCAACATGTAGTGGATGGAAAGGAGCGAACTCTGCTGGTGCACAGAAAGGGGTCAACCAGGGCCTTCCCTCCTCACCATCCTCTTATTGCTGTCGATTATCAAGTAAGTTGGAGAAGGAAATCAGAAAAGAATTCTGGATGAATCAGACAATTTTAGGGTCCCTAACAGAGATTTGAATGCTTTGAGTTTCTTTTCTGAGCTAACAGCACTGGAACCCTAGTAGGATGGCAGTATTTTGCTTGTCTGTACGTTAGATCTTTGGGACACTGTGCTCCCTCTTTTGCTCCACACCCACAATAATTGGAAGATGATGAAGGGAAAGAAGTGTTTCGTACCTAGGACAGGCTTCAGTGATTTGCCTTGTCAATCTGTTGGACACAAGTCTTTTCATCTGCTCATCTGCATCTTTCAGTGCAGTTAGTTCTCTAGAATCCTTGGTATCAGGCAACCAAGGCAAGAGATGCTCTGAGGAAATGTGAACCTGACCTACTTTTCTGGAGATATAGTTCCTCTCAGACTTCTATTAAGAATTAGGTTTTTAGGCTTTTTCCTGTGAATTAATACTTTGCATCCACAGCTGACTGGACAGCCTGTTTTGATCGGTGGGACTATGGGCACCTGTAGTTATGTTCTTACTGGCACCGAGCAAGGCATGACTGAGACCTTTGGAACTACTTGTCATGGAGCTGTAAGTCAAAACATTATTTCAAGAAGGGATTGGAATGGGACGGTCAACCAGAGAACAAGGTTGTCCAAGGGACATCCAGTGTGTGATTCATCTGTTGGTCAATACAAGTAGAGACTAGCCTTGCCACACTAATCCCAGCCCAGGAGAACTGCAGGCTACAAGTCTTTGTCCCTTAGGGAGTAGTGTTGACTACTGCAGAAAATTTAGGGGGTGCTGCTTTATACAAGGCAAATGTCAGGATGAAGATGTGGAGAATGAGCTCCTTTTACTAAATTCTGTTATCTCTGAGCTAACAAGAAGGATTAACTGTGCTGAGGCTGTCCATATAAAACTCCTGGGTAGTCAGAAGAAGGTATTTCCTCCCTGGTTATTTACTGTGTGAGACAGGACAATTGAGACAGATAAACAGCCTACAGTAAAACTCTGACTCACGAAGACAAGGGGTTTTGGTAAAAAGACACTTGCAGACTCGTATGCCATACATGTGGAACTTTCCCAGCCATTGTTCCAAATGTGTGATTTTGCAGGAGCCCATCACCCAAAGTCTAAATCTCTCATTTTGTGGCTTACTGTGGTCTGTACTCTCAGCCATTCTGGGTTTACCCATGATGTAATAATGCTTTTCTCTAATAAGGAGTTCTGTTTTTCCATATGGCTATGAAAAATAGAACTAACAAAACTGCTCTCTAGGGTCGTGCACTGTCTCGAGCCAAATCGCGACGTAACTTGGACTTCCAGGATGTATTGGACAAGCTGGCTGACATGGGCATTGCCATCCGTGTTGCTTCTCCCAAACTGGTCATGGAAGAAGTGAGTTTAATGCTTCATTATCTGAAAGGGAAAAGGGAGTCTTCCTCCTTAGCTGAATGACCCTCCCTTACTTGATTTTTTGCAGTGCTAAGTGATTGGTAGTGCTCTAAATATACAGCTTGTGTGATTTCTGATAAAGCTACTCATTTTTTTTGGAAAACAATGTGAAGTCTTCCCTGTCCATAAAATCCTGTTGAAAGAGGGGATGCCTGTTTGACAGGATCTGGGGGGGGGGGGTGGGGGTATATTTTTTTTCTCTTCTGCCTGGCAATAGGGATAATTACTATTGACCCTGAAAAGTCTTCATGTGAGCATCACAAAAGTTCTTAGTTTTATGGATTGTCTTCTTGAATTATGTTCTCCCAGCCTAAACTTACTTTACACTGCAGTTGTCATGTAGATTATTAGCAGTGTATGAGAGATGCTCCTCCTTTAAGATGAATTCCAGTATTTGCTCAAGAAGAAAATTCTAAATGGCTAGAATACTTTGAATATTAGGACTTCCAGTTCCCCTGCATTACAGTGATAGGACGTCTTTTCTGTTCACAACTTCACTCACAGAAGCATGTTAGTCACTTGGAACTATGTTGTTATGGGTGTTGGCGGTGTACAAACATGTTGATTGCATTAAAATCTCTATTTAAAAGCAGCTTCCTTGTCAAAATGCTGGAGGGGGAAGCTCTAGAGTTCAACTCTGATTCCTGTCACTAAGGGGCAGTGGAGATCAATCTTAAAGGTCATCTGTAAGGAAGAAATTGGAGTGACTTCCTGCCAGATAATGAGGCTTCACATTCTCACATGCTGGTGGGCTGGATTATCTGATAATTTAGGCACAACCGAACCAAAATAGCTAGTATTGTATCTGAAATGTGGTGAAAGGTTACTTGGAAAGCTAAGGGTCTCACAGCTTTCTTAGATACATAAGATGTTCACCTGCTTCTATACCCTCAATTCATATGATTCTGTTTTTGAGAAGAGGGGATATCAAAAGCCTACATCTTCCTATGACTTTGGGTTTATAGTTTTGTTTTTCTTTTTTTCTCTCTTCCCCCTCCAGGCACCAGAGTCTTACAAGAATGTGACAGATGTGGTTAACACCTGCCACGCAGCTGGCATCAGCAAGAAAGCCATTAAACTGAGACCTATTGCTGTTATAAAAGGCTAGGGAACTGACAAGGCAGCAGAAGCACATCTCCAGGCCTTACACAAAACTGACTAGAACCATCATCTTCCCACACTTCTTGGACTCCGCAGGATGCTCAGATATCACATCACTGTTCTGGAAACACAACAGTTGAGGATACCCCTATTTTTTTTTTAACCACTCCTAAGCATAATTGATGCAGGCCCCCTCCTTGTTATATGGTGTTCTTTTCTTATGAGGAAAGGGCAAAGTAAATCTTGGGTTTATATGCAGTTCCTCCCCCATTTGCCTGATAATTCCACAGGCAGGACTTCAGCCTTGCCTGAGTTGTCACTAATTGCTGTGCTGCAAGACCACCTCCATCAGTGAAGATGGTGTATGAACCAGACTGGCTGTCTCCACACCTGAGTGCCTGGAGCTCTTGCTGCCTATGGAAGTACTCTGATAGGCAGGGTATGGCACTCCTGGGCAGGGAGAGGTTGCTCTGTTTGTAGATACTTCTATGCATACTCTATATTGTTGCATGTTTTGTGGCAATTGGGTAAGAAATCTGGAGTTGGGAGTAGTCTCCCACTTGAATTGAGAGGGACTAGCTAGGCTTGAGGTACAGTCCTGCCCTCTTCCCCCTCCCCCTTCTCCCATTTAACACAGCACCTGGTGTACTTGGCTCAGTACAAGTAGGTGTTCCACAGTCTTCTAAAAATGCTAGTAGAACTGAGTATATTGCTTTGAGAGGTTTTGTTTGCCCAGTAGAATCTGTAACTTTACAGATGTGCTAATCCAACATTTTGAAAAGTCCTAAGCGTGTAAAAGATGGATTGGATAGTATTGCTTACTGTGTCCTACAGCTCTGATTTAAGTCAGTCCAGTTGCAGGGTCAGACCCAGTACAATGTGACTTCTGATGTTTCTTTTACATTTGTTAATCAAGACTGGAGGGGAAGCTGACTATCACCACTTGATCATTTGGGAACTACAAATAAAATGGGAAGATGGACGCTGCAGTTTGTCTGCGTCGTGTTTATTCTGTCCCTAAATGTCTGTTATCCACTCCTAAGTACATACATGAGCTATTGAAACTCATCACGTTTTGTGACTTCAGCTGATGGATCTTGCAAAGAAATGTGCAGGTGGCAGAGTTTCTTGCAGGATACAGGAGAAGAGCAATGCAGTGTTGTCTTCTCAACGTGGTTATGACAAGACTACGTGGTTATGACAAGACTATGATAGCTACAATTTGTCTGTCCTGGAGCCTGCTGGGTCCACCTCACTGGGTGGGGGATGGAGCTTGCCTGTAAGCCTGTGTGCAAACACAAGAGGTCGGCTGGAGGAAAATGAAACCTCAGAGGAAGAGTGGAGCCCTGCCAGGGACTTTTGAAAGCAGCAGATTGTGATTGATGGACTCAAGTGCCTTTTGATGAAATAGCCCTTTAAGTTTAGGATTTTAGCTGAAACCTGTTGATCTTAGGAAGCATAATGGGATTTTACTGTCTTAATCACTTTGGTGCTTACTGGTTTCTTAAGTTCAAATACTGTATTTGCTGCAGATACAGAAGCAGCATATGCGGTACTAGTCCCTGCTCTGAGTCCTTCTGCGTCTGATTTTACAGACAGTTTCTTGTTTTCCCCTGCTTTCTTCAGTGGAATTGTTCATGATTGCCATCTCTGAGGACTGAGACACTTTTCCTGAATTTCAAACAAAAATCATTTCACTTAGAAATGTGAATTAGCTTCTAGTGGCTGAAAGACAAAGTATTAATCTCAGATCTTCCACAGAAGTGCATGTTCCCTGCAGAAGCTTCTGTCTATAAATACTTCAGACTCTCTGATGTGGAATGCAAGGGAACCCTTAAAACATTAATATTGAAAAATAAAGAAGCATTTCTCAAACACAGTTCTCCCTTCAACTTTTACCTACCATTTGCATTAAGAGACAAATTTCTGGTTTTTTACAACAAGCAGAAATCTGGTGTTCCATGGAGGTGCTCTCACATGTATACCTTAAGCCTCTTCTGACCATCACCATTTATGCATTAGCATTCAGGAATGCCAGAAGTGCTGACAATTTTGGTTTCCTTTTGCAGAGGTGGTACAAGTTTTGGTTGCGTGTTGTGCTGTATTGAGGAGAATGCTGGTTTCCTAACCACCTAAAAAAGTAAGAGTAAAAATGTAAGATGTCTCCCAGTTCTTTGTTTAGATGTGGATGTTTTTCTAATTCAGGCCTGTCTTTTTTCTCCAAATAGGGTTGTCCATTAGCTTTTTTTAATCTGCACTTCAAATAAAAATAAAAATAAAGAATTGATAAGTAGGGAAGGCATGCAGTATTAAAATTAGTATGCTGAAATACAGGTGGACTGCAGAAGAATCTCAGCAACACCAAAGAGCTAGTGTGGTTATTGAACCATCTCTGCTTCCATGGAAGACACAACTGAGAACTCACAAATATCTGTTGATGTATGGTGTGCTTCCCTCCCTTCCCCAAAAGGCTGAAAAAGATTTGGTAAATTATTGTCAGGGTCTTTTTTTTTTCTTTTTTTTTTTTGTGGGAAACTAGGTAGGAGGTCCAGGTGTATTCCACATTCCTGGAGCTGTTGCACACCTTTGTCCAATGGCAGGCACTCATCTGTTCCCTGACAAACTCTAGTTGATTCAGTCATCTTTTCCAGCCATAACGACTCTGTGATCTGTACGGTGAGCTGTAGCAGCAGGTTTGCTGGCCCTGGGGCTTGCACAGGGTGTCTGCATCAAGTCCACCTTCAGCCAGTGCAATGAAAACAACCCTTGGATGCAGGTTTCTTTTTAGTGAGAAAAATAGCTCACTGCATTCATCTTACTCTGCTTGAGAACAAGATGGTTTAACTTAAGAGATTGGACCTGCCAAAACAGAGCTACTGCCTCTGGGAAGTAGAAGGTGTATCACTGATGGTGGCTTCAGTGGTACCTTCCTTCTCGCAGGGCTTGCTGCAGGGACTGGTGCCATGCAGACACAAGCAGCACAGCCAAGCGCTTCCTCGCTTGCCAGGAGCAAGCTCTTTGTGGTACACTCAGGGGCTTATGCAGGTGCTGTTCCAGTCACCATCCTCCTCCCAGCAGTGTTGCGAACAGGGGGACCTGTGCATCATTGGCCATAAGGATAGCAGAGCTGAGTGCAGCTGATGGCCTTCTTCTCTCTGATTTTGTTAAACATTGTGTACTCCAGGGCTCCCTAACTTCCCTAACTCAGCCTCCCCCACGGGAAACCTGGACCCAGCAAGGTTCACACTTGCAGTGTTATCTACCGTGGTGTATTTGAGCTGTATTGCACACCCTGCTGGTTGGGAGCCTGGTGTCTAGCCTGTGCCACGTTTATCCCCATCCTAAGTCTCTCGGGATTTTTTTTTTTTTCCTCTGCTTTATCTCTCGTCTCTCCATCTAAGCACGGCTCCACACACCCCACTTCCTCCTCCGCTGGTGGTCCCAGGCTGGTGTTCTGGCCCAGGAGGAACAAGTGATCTCTGACACATCTCTGGCACAGGCACCCCTGGCCTCTCCTCCGCTCTGCTTTGTTCCTCTCAAACATAAACACACTTAACTGGCCTCTTCTCTTCTCCCTCCACCCCCCAGTCTTCAAAGCGATCAGACAAAGCAATATCCCTCCTGCAGCATGTGCCAACACGCTCCCTTCCTTGCAGAAGGAAGGCTTCAGTCAAGCAGCGGGCCCTGCCTCTACTTGGCATTTGCTTTGCTTTCTTGAGCCCTGTCCTAGTGCCAGGGGTTTTGATCACCAGCATCTCTGGTTTTCTGCCTGAAGAGGTGGCAGTGGGGGGCATACAGCGGAAAAGCGGGAGCTCTGCAGCTCCCCAGCCAGGGCGATACCGGGTGAAGGCACTTAGTCCCCTGCACTGTGGGAAGGAGGGGAAGATGGTAACCTCCTCGGCACCCACAAAACACCTATAATTATGCTGTCTCTGGTGGATTTTTTTTGTTTACTTTTTAATTGCAATATCTAACAGGAGGGTAGGGGTCACTCCCTGCCGTGGGGGAAGTGCTGAGCTATTTGAGCCGAGGGAGGCACGGAGCAAATGACTCAAAAAGGCCCCAGGCGGGTGTGTAACTCAGCCTCCTCCAGCACTGACCAAGCAATCCCCAGCCTGAGCTGCTGCTGCTGTTGGCTTTCATGGTGCTGAGAACATCCTCATCTTACTGCGCCCTCATTCCCAAAGCTCAGGAGACTGCATCAGTTCCCGTTGTATATAAAGTTCAGAAACCAAAATAATGACTAGTCTTAATTGCAGAGATTAGGACAAGGGAAGGGAAATGGAGTCACCTGCCAGCACTTAATCTAACATTTACTAGCTTAGCAAAAGACACAAAGGGGCTGGGCTGCCCTTCCTTAGATACCAAGGTGTTTGAGTCATCCTTGTGATGGAGCCTGTTCCTAAAATAGAGGTGCCAGGCACAGCCTGGATTGCTGTTCTCCCATACCCCCACCCCAGCTGAGCTACTGCTAGCAACCTGCTTTCCGCTTGGGCTCAGCTTTGCCAGCAGGCAGTTGGAAGGGAGGGGGAAGCATTTTCCTCCTTTCTCTTCTCCCTCAATGCCTGAAGAAACTGAGGCACCAATCCCTTTTTATCCCTGTGCAAGTTGTGCCTTGCATCCAAAAGGCCAGGTGGGATCCCAGGCTCTGGGCTCTTCCCCTCTCCCTTCTCAGCCCCAGAGAGCTGGCATGGGGTGGGAAGTCAGGTAGGTCGAGCTTTCTGCTCTTCCCTGTGAAATGCAAACCCGGCGAACCTGTTACCTTGCCACGTGTCAGGAGGGGAAGGTGAAACAGATGGGGAGGGGGCCCCTGCAGGCACTCAAGGGGAAGATGTGGTGATGGGTGTGTGTGCGCGATAAGGTCCAAGTCCTGATGTGTTAGAGCAGCAGCTAATTACCTGAGTCAATTAAGCGGTAGGAGATCATAAAACTTGCACACACTCCTAGGGAAGAGCCGCCCAGGGAGAACATCAGGCTGCCGGTGGTTGTGAACATACACGCTCGAGGACAAGGCATGAGGGTTTTATGACAAAATTTAAGGGGGAAAGGAGGGAGATGAAAAGCAATCGAATACGTTACTTGGAGTAATGGAGGAGGATCTGGACCTCTGAACCCCTGCCTGGCCTGCAGCATACAAGGGATTGCATAAAGCTTGGCCTTAGCTCTTCTATGTCAGCGTGAGCACCCAAGCATGCTTCTGCCCCAAACTGTTGCTCTTTGCCCCCCAGAGCAGAGGAGGCTTCAGGCTGTACTGCCAAAAAAAAAAAATAATCCCTTAACTTCTATCCCTTAACCTGCACTTCCAGGCAGAAGGAAAAGGTGGGTTTTGCAGCTGGAGGAATGCCTTGCTGATAAATCACCTGGTTACCCAGCTCTTGGCTTTTAAGACCTGTAACCTGTTTGTGCTTTTAATCTTAAAAAAAAAAAAAGGCAAGCTGATTGTTTTATTTTTGACTAATGCTTATTATTGTTGGGCTATAAATCTGTAGCATTCACAGACAAGTTTTCAAGCTTCATAATCATAGGTAGGCTGATCAGTTTCTCCACTGTTTCCCTGCCAAATCCTTAACCACTTCTTGGATGAGGAAAAAAAAACATCACTGTAAATTATTTTTTCCCTGGAGGGTATTTATACTGTAGCTGTTGCTAAGGGGATTTTCTCCATTCACCTCTCATAGGAATGGTTTTTACCAGGCAGGTACAGAAAGGACTGTGATGAGCACTTCCTTCTCCATTTTTACTTTTTTGAGTATTTGGAGTATTTTCTTCTCCCTTTTGAGTATCTGTGTATTTTAAGTCTAGCCCAAAAAGGACTTTGTCCACTTCCTTCCCAACATAAGCCTGTGTGTGTCTGCAGGGCTGAAGCCCTGCCATGGTGGGGAGACAGAGCCCTGAGGTGGAGGGGTAGCCTCTCCACCTGTCAAAATCTCATTGCCCAGCCTGAGATGTGGGGCTGTGCTGGCAGGAGGGTGCCTTAGGGTGCCAGCAGAGCTGTATAGTCAGCATTGGGTGCTCTCCTCTCCTAGGAGCCTGCAAAGCCTGAGGGCACCTCCATAGCACAGAAACCCCCCAAGGGAAGGGGTCTAGGGAGAAGGGAGGGCTGCAACACCTGTAAGGCAGCCAGCCAGGTCATGGAGGGGCAAGCAGGGAGGGAAAGAGATCCTTGCTCACAGGCACATGGTGTGCCAGGAGCTGTGCGCTGCTCTAGAGAGGGCTTGTCCCTCCTGTTGCGCCCATCTCTCCCTGCCTCAGTCCCAGGGTTGCAGGTGACCTGGGCGAGGCTTCCAAAACTTCTGTTAGTTCAGGAGATACACAGGCTTCTGGCTGCTCTTCCTGCCAAACCCTGTGAGCAGTTCCATTAATGGTCAGTGGATGAGGCAGAAGCTTTATCTTGAGTGAGAAACATGAAGCCTTGTTTATGAGACAAATATTCATTTCCTTGTCTCTTGGGCAGGAATTCAAACTATTTGATGATTATCAATAGCAGCCAAGAGCACCACTGCTCTGTCCTTTCCTCTGTGTTTCTCTGGCAGGAAGTGAATTCTCCTTCATAGACCAGTTCCTGGGGAGAAAAGCTCAGCATAAGACTGGGGCATTTGAGTCCATCTCCAGAGAGCAGCTTTCAGTGGCCTTAGCCACCACGGACTTGTACCAAGTCACTTCATCTTCCAATGTCTCAGTGGCCTATCTGCAAATGCAGATAAAACCCCCTTCCTTTACTCTCACTTTTTATTGGTCTTTCCTATTTAAACACCAAGCTCTGATTCAGTACCTCTCTGTGCTCAGTGCCAGCCCTGCAGGCATGCAGCAACCCTTCGTGCCTGTCTTCTCCTATGGCTTATGGCCCTGACAGAGGGATGGGTTCATTCCTCTGATGATTTTAACTGAAAGCAGAAGAGCTTGTAAGCTGTTCAGAGTTTCAAGTAGTCACTAAAAAACTGAGAAAAGTTCTTTGTAGTCCTCTGGCTAGAAAGCAGAGTCAGATCCTCACCTTGATTTCAGGTGCGTAAATTCCTCTGTGCTCTGACGATGCGGGATCTAGACTTGTGTGGAGCACTAAATATGCCACCTCGCTTCTGCCACCTGCATGTGTTCATGTGACAGAAGCTGAGAGAGCATCAGGTTCTTCAAAGGGATATTTGAGATCCACTGTCTTCATCACAAGGAGGATGAACATGCAACCTCTCCTTCCCGGCATACAAAACCCCACTGAGTGGCTCTGTCTAGGTGCAGCTTTGACTTCTCTTTGCAAGAGGAGATAACAGCATGAGAGCAGGCTGAAGCTAGCAGAGAGGTGAGACATGGACAATAAGTGCTGGGAGGGCAGCCTGGGAGACCAGAATTGTCTTCTGCAACCTGCATTGTGCCCCATGCAATGCCCAGGAGCTGACCAAGCTGATGGGGAAAGTCACTATCACTCAAGGTAGTGCCCTGCTAAGCACCCAAGCTGTGCTGCTGCCCAAAAAACCAGCCATGAGGCAAGTAGAGCAGCGAGGGAGAAATAGGAGCTTGTAGTCAAGTTAGTCCTAATATTAATGTCAACTGCAGAGGCAGGAAAGTCTTCTAGGGATCTTCCCAATGTACTTCTACAAGCCTGTCTCAGCAAAGACCAGTGTCGCTTGGAGCAGGACATTCAGGAGAAGGGGCTGGGGCAGTCCTGGAGGATTTGTGTCCTCCTTCGTCTAGACTCTGGACATGTTCTGGATGTGAAGCAAGTTAACAAAGTTTTGGGACATCTTCAGTTGTGCAGACAGCCAGCAAAGGCTCTTGGAAGACATTCTCCTGTATGTCCCAGTGTGAGGCCAGAACTACCCTTGTCTCCCTGACCTGCAAGGGTAAGGTCTAGTGTGGAGTACTGGTGGCTAGGCTGGATTCTGAGGTTTAAAGCTATAATCTGATGCAATAAAAAATATATATGCTGTAAGAGAAAATAATCCAGTGGCAGCTCCTGACCGGCTCCAGCTGCCTCTGCAGAAAGGGATTAAAGCTGTGCACAGGGCAGCCTCTACCAGGGAGGTTTCCACCAATGGCCTAAACCAGCTCCCTCTGGCCACCCTCCCATTGACAGCAGTTTTCCAGGGCAAGCTGGGGTGCCGTGGGGTGGTTTTACTCCAGCAGATTTTTTTTTTTTTTTTTTTGCACTGATAAAGTGTATTTAATGCATCTAGACTTCACATCAAATTAATCAAGGGGTTTTGTTGGGAAGGTGGGAAAGGTGGGTGGATGAGGGAAAGGGGCAGCATTTGACTGAGATTTTCAGTGGCAAGCATTTCAGTAATGTGTGCCAGCACACAGGGTTTCGTTTTGCTTTACTTTGTGAAGCACTTAAAAAAACCTGGAGATCAAACCAAAACACTGCACTTCAGGGAAGAAAACATTTAAGGGATGCCTTTGGTTCCAGCGGGAAAACAAAACAAACACAAAACCCTTGTGGATCAACCAGGAATGATTTTCTTCTTCAGCTACTCATGTTTGCCAGGGAAATGAGACATTCATATTGTGCCGTACGAGTGAGGAGAGCCCTGAGGCCTCCCCAGCCCTGAGTCAGCTGTCGTGTGAGGGCAAGAAGCCACCTCTGCCACCTCTGCAGCACGCAGGACACCTCGCAACAGTGTCTCCTCATGAAGGTGTCCTCTAGTGATGGGGTCCCCTTAGCTCTGCCTTCATCGCCTGTGTCCACCATCCTCCTGTCACCAGGGAAGACCTCCATGGCATCCCTGGAGATGAGAGGCTGAATTCAGTTTGGTTTGCATTCAACCAGCCTTTCACGGTGCCCAGCAGACCCATCTCCCCCCCGTCTTTGGTGAGTCAGCCAAAGAATTTTAATCTCTATGGTCCGTCTGTAGTTGTAAAATATAATACCAATGGAGTTGGGGTTGTTTATCCCGAAGCCATGAAACTGGTGTCAGAAGAAATTGATACATACTACTGAGGGGAAAAAAGTGCTGCTGCTGGGGAGGATTTGACTTGAAGGAGGCACTTCAAATGAAATTTCCCTGTTTGAAGTGGATCTGTTCTTCATCTCTACACCTTTCTTTTCTCTTCCACTGCAGCAGCGAGGACTCACAGGGTCTGTCTGCAGGAGGATTAGCTCCTCTTGCTGGCAGCGGGTTTCCACCACTGAGCCACAGGTGCCTTCACCTCTCACAGGAGCCCAGGAGAAATGGTGGCTTGGGGTGGAGGGGCTCATGAAGCCTGGCTTGGGAAGCACCTCAGTCCCTGCCCTTCCACCTCATGTCTGCAGGCCAGGAGCCCTGCACATCTGACCAGCACTGGGAACAGGGGATCTGCCCAGGTAAACACAGAGCATTTCCTAAGCACTCCAGATGGAATCACAAGGTCTTCCCCTTCGTTCAAAGACATCTGAAGCCTAAAAGAAGTAGATCAAACATGTAAATTTGAACTGAGATTAATTGCATATTTGCAATTGGAGGAGGGGGGGAAAAAAGCACCATTAAGGTTTGTCTGCATTAACTATGCCTGTGGGGGTGTTTCTTTGTCTTTGTATGCGATGATACTTCATGAGATACCAGTTCTGGTTCCACCAGATCTCTAGAAAAGCCTTAGAGGCTTCAGGAAACTCTGCAAATGTGTTTCAGCAGGAGGCAGACAAGGAGAAGGGAAGTGTCGGCACCGCTTCCTCAGAGAACTGGAGCAGCCTTTGTTGAGTGGCTGGAGGCTACTTCTCAGCTCCCAGATTTCAAACAGGTATAATTATCACTTGGATAGGGTTCAGAACCCGGAGGGAGCTGCCAGATCTTTCATGAGAAGGTGAGTTTGTCCCACTTAATCGAGGATAAAACAAAACAAAACAAAACAAACAAAAAAAACCCAAACCAAGAAAGAAAGGAGGGATATGATTTAACCATGTAGGTGTTGTCTCACATCCATAATGTGACAGGTAGAATATGCTCCTAGTACTATCCAATAGCCTGTCTTACACACTCTTTCCCTTTGGAGCATCTGTGTTGTAATATTTTTATATATGTAACCTTGTTGAAACAAAGTGGTACTGGAAAATTTTCTATAAAACCTCTTCTCCAAAGAGCTCCATCCTAAGAAGTCTCAGAAAAAAATAGCATCTGATCTTCCAGGGATCTCACTGACTCTCCAAAGCTTTTGAGCTTTTTTACTCTGCCTTACAAACTGTCTTTCCTTAAACCTCTCCAAGTAAATTCTAAGTCAAATGGATTTCCAGTCAGACTTTTCATAGTGTGAATGCCTTAAACCTTCAGATCTGCCAAGTTGCTTTTGTAACTATTGAGATCAAGTCCCTGTCAAAACCGGAGCATAAGCTTGTGGACTTTGTTTTCAGTATTAGAAGTTAGGGCTAGCTGACAAGTGCATAATGCTTTCAGGTGAAAAATAAAATCAAAGTCACCTCTGTTTTGCAGGCATGGTTCAACACAAATACATTTTTACAGTATTTTCAACTGTATCCTTTCAAAATGAGAATAGTCTTCAGAATTATTTACAGAATAAACATTGTCTTATCTGTAAAACTTATTTGAGGTACAAAATAGAATACAGCATCCTGACGATCCCTGGACACTGCTGTTTCCATTGTTCTGCTGAAGTGATACATTATCCTGAACGCTTATGCCAGTGCCCCCTGCCATGCCCCCTGCTCCAAGTCCCAGGTCCCCAAACCTTGGTACCTGCTGTAGTAGATGGTCTGTGGTGTTTACCCCACATGTCTGTGCTCAGAGGTGCATGCCAGACTTGATTACTAAACTCTTACTTTATCTCTTGCAATTAAGAACACCAAAGAAAACTCACCAGTGACTTCCCTAGAGGTGCTCTTCTTGCCCCATGCTTCAGCCATGGAAAGTCTGGCCACAGACCCCACTTTAGACTTCTTTCTTGGGAAAAAAACCTTGAGACTGTGAATGTGCTCTTCGTGCAACCTTCCTAGCAGGCCTACACAGATGAAACCTTGGGATCCTTTCTCAACATGTCAACAGGCATCTCCTTTAATTCAATCTAAACTCTTTTTTTTCCCAACCATTCCTGTCCAGCTGTGCTCTGCAAATCTGCTCCATGTGATGCCACACTGCCTGTGTTGCTCTCACCTAATCTTCACTCTGCATGATCACCTCCTGCCTAGCCACAGCTCCTGATACCCATCACTCCACATCCGCAATAACTTTATTAGGTTTTGAGGTCAAGACTGTGTGATGAAATGACGTTGTCATGTACCGAGATGGGTAAGACCACGACCCACTCCACTCCAAAAGGGGATCGAAGGCTGAGGACTACACCCTATCAGTGATTTTTTCACCAAAGATGCAAATGTGAAATGTGCTCTTTAAGACAATGACTTCAGTAAAATTCCAGTAGAGTTTGCAGAAAATAACCAAAGCTAAAAAAGTTACACCAAAAATACATTTAAAAACATTTAAATGCAGAATTTTTTTTCAACTGCAAAGCCAACATATTTCATTCATCTCTGAATGAACGCTGACAGGACACTGACCATCCATCCCTACTACAGAGTGGTTCAGCCATTGCATGATGAGGGCATCACCAATGGTTTTCTTGCCCTTTCAATGCAAGCTCCCCTAGCACAGGCAGATAAAACTTGGCGCCCTTATGAAACTTGCTTTTAGCAAAAATCAAACCAGCTGGTAACTGAACGATCTCCTCAGACAGGGTACTGTAAACAACATTTAATAACCTTATGCTTTATGGGCTTGTTAACGTAAATGGAACTTTTGAAGCCTTAATAGCACTGCAAAATATAAAGCTGTGGAGCACGCCACACATAAACAGAGGCAAATGCCTTGCATTTGTACAGCATGTCACGCTGCCATGCTGTAGAGGCTCAGCTCTGACCTGTCCTAACAGGCCCCTCAGGATGTGCCACCACCACTTGCATGGGTCCAACATTACCCAGCTGGGGCTGTGGCACTGAGGGCAGGTGATAGTGGAACCGGGCAGGGCTTTTCATGGCTTGTGACCTGGCAGCAGCAACAGTTTGCAGTAGTTGGGTGCTGACGGCAAGGAGGATCCTGGTGGCATGACAGACTGGGGGACAGATTTCTTGTCCTCACCACCCTCACTAAACCTATAATATATGGGAAGAGGAGGGGAGACAAGGGAAGGGAAGATGAGATGAGATGAGATGAGATGAGATGAGATGAGATGAGATGAGATGAGATGAGATGAGATGAGATGAGATGCAGGTGCCAGCTCTGCAACACCAGAGCTTGGTAATGTGCAAAGGCAGATTATCCATGAGCATAGGGAACACAGGTGCTTCCAGTCACTCAGGGGACAAGTAGCCCAGTGAGCCCTCAGCAGTGCCATGGCTGCAATCATCTGCTGGCCAAGTGGTACAGAGGCAGCCAGGTGAGATTTTCCAGTGCAATGGGGCAGGATCTCCTGGTGCTCTCAGCACAGAGGCGAGAGGAGGTCCACGTTGTCATTGAAACCGAGGGAAAACCTGAAGCTGAAGAAATTTGTTTTTATCACTCAGCTCCTGACAGCAGCTGGGCTCTGTGATCACCCTTTCTGCTCCCCAGCTAGAGCACAGCCTGCTCACAACTGCTCAGCACTTTGATAAGAAATGTGCCTGGAGGTATTTTGCAATGATGAACAAGAAAAGATGAACGAGAAGCAATGGTAGGCAGATAAATGTGGTGTATTTGAGGTGCAGGCAGACAGGCTCACCTTCATGCAAATGCTGTGGTCTCAGCCATTTTTGCACAATGGCTGGTGGTAAAATCATAATACTACTTCTTTTCTGATAGAGCTGGGTTGTTTGGTTTTGGTTGGTTTTCTTTTTTGTTTCACTTTTGTTGTTTGTTTTGGTGTTTTTTTAAATTTTGCTTATTAAACAGCTCCCAGTCCACCTGCTGGGAGGCAGGCATGCCCATCTTCATAAACGGCTGCAAGTAGTGTGATCAGCAGAGAGGTGTTAGCAAGAGAGGATGCTAAAATCAGGCTGCTGTAACAAGAAGGACACAAAATACACAGCCAGGAGATGTCCCTATACTCTTGCCCCAAAAACAATAGCCAGAGCTACAAGAACAAACAAGAAGGAGGAGAGGAAGACAATGGGGATCGATGGAGAATGGCAAAATGTAAAGAAAATGGGCATTATCACCATATCCAAACCTGCATCCACCCTCTGAATAACACTAGCAGCAGGGAACAGCCTTTTCTGTTGTCCTCAGCTTGGTGAGGCTTTCCATCACAACCAGTGGAGCATGCCTAGCCTACAGCTCTCTGAGTCCTCTTCCTAACCGATGTGTTACTTTGTTGGGTTAGATGTCCAGGGATGTTCACTTTGCCCCTGTTTCCTTGTCCCCATCAACAGAACCAGAGGTCTCCCTTTCCCTTGTGATGCTCAATGCAATGTCCCCATGGTTTCCAGCAGCACTCTTGACTTCTGGTGTGGGGGACAGAGGAAGAGGAGGAGGAAGAGTGATGTCAGTGGTGCAATTCATTTAAGAGAGAGACAACTCCTGCACTTGGCCTACATCCATGCTCCAGGCTCCTCACCACAGCTCTGTTTTACTCCTTCAGGATTAAAGCCCACCCTGTAGTTCAGACCCAGCCTGCCCCACCTCCTGTTTCTGCCTTGTGAGAGAGACAGCAGAAGCAGCTGATCGTGACCAAGCTTATGAGGGGTGCCTGAAGTGAGCAAAGCCTCAAGAAGCAAAGCTGAGTCCTCCCTAAACTCATGGCACCCCTGGGCTAAAAATGCAAAGCCAGCCCTTCAAGGGCAGAAGCACCCCTCCCTCCCAGTGGAGGAAGATAAATATGCCAGGGGAAGGAAGAAAGCACTTTAAGTGGTGGAAAACACCCACGTTAGCTGGTGGTGGAGCAAGGGAGGGAGTCATGCCTCTCTTCAGCCCTGCCTATGGCTCCCTCTACGTCCTGGTCACTGCTTTACTTGTTCTCGGTAGCATTTCTGCTACACAAAATCTCACCACCTCTTTATACCTCCACAGGGTTTGCTTGCAAATATGTAGTCTTTTTTTATTATTTTTTTTCTTGCAGGAATGAATCCTCCCCATAGACGTCATACCTAATTTGTTCCTGTTTCCCTTGTTTCAGCCACACAGCTGATTTGGTATCAAGCAGTGTGCCACACTGAAAACCCAATTTCTTTTCCCCCTCCCCCCTGCCATCCTTCCTCCTTTTCTGATGCACAAACACCACAACACACACACCTGTGTTTGTACATCTGCCTTATTTCATTTACACATTAAACAGTTCATATCAGTTTCATTCATTAAGCACCAGTGAGCTTTAACACCTCTTGAGTGTGGAGACACATCACCTCCACATGAGACTTCTTTGGTGTTTCTTAGATTTAGAAAAGCTTCATCTAGAGAGCAGCCCTAATTTCACGTAATGCCGGCAATAAAGCAAATACATAAAAAGATGTGAAAATTCCATTTATTTGTAACTTCTTGTTCTCTTTGCAATCTCAGTGCAAATGGAAGAGATTGGTTAGGATACAGTGTCAATGGCTGACAGCCCTGGAACACAAAAATCTGCTCTATATGCCCAGAACTACACCACATCAAAATACGAGGGGGCAAGCGAGGTGTTTTGTGAGCAGCACAGTGAATTCAGGTTGGCTTGGATTTGTGTTATAGGCTCCCTGCCCACTACCTTCCCAACATTTTCAACTCTTCAGCCTCTCACAGTCCATTCATTGAGCTTCCCACTCCCAAATCCAAAACTCCCTCAAAATACTCTTATTTTCATCCCTTGGCCCCAGGAAAACGGGCAAGAAGCAGCAAGTTATACTAGCACAAAGCACATGTGCCTGCTGCTGGCTGGTTGGTGCCCATGGGCTGGATGACCATCAAGTGGGTCAAACTGAAAAGACAATTCAGTGTTAGCTATCCCCACTGTAATGACTCTAATTTGGCCTTTCTACTCTGATGCCACCAGCGTTCATGGACCATACAGGAATTTCAGGTCCTTGAGACCTCCATCTCCACACATATCTGATGTGAGCTGAGGGGTCTCCAGGATTTCCAAGGGGGAAACTTGCAGAGAGATGTATGGCCTCCTAAGCTTCTTTTAGCCTGGCTAAAAAACATGATCCATACCAACATAACTTTTCTTTGTCTGCACCTGCAAAAACATAATTGATAAAACCTGAGGTCCTCAGTGACATAGACTTTACTCTTGGTGCTTCAGCAAATGCAGGATCATTCCCAAATGACAGTGAGTCCGACTGGAGACTGGCTTCAAGGCTTTTGAAAAAGAGTGAGGGTACTCAGTGACATACAGCCTTGCTGGCTGCTCCCCACCCATTACCCACACTTTTGGGGGTATTTGACACTTCAGACATTTCTAAAGGTAGTGGTGGTAAAGAATGAGAGTCTTCAGCCACCTAGCTTCACAGATGGGTGTTTTTACCTTGTTTACAAATCCCCTTAGTTCACATGAATATACTGAGTTAAGACTAGAGGTGGCTACAGAGCAGATGTACTGCCTGTTTTCTGTGTCTGCCCTAGGGGTTGTGGCCTCCAGCAGTTGGGTGGCACAGGATCCTATCTGACCCAGTGTGAAGTCCCACAGCTCATTACCCAGAGCCAAAAGCCCTAGGCTGGGCTACCTGCTTCTGCCCAAAGCCTATTTTGAAAAGCAAACAAAACAAAAGAAAATAAAACAAAACAGAAGAAAACAAAACAAAACAGAAAATGCATTTGCATTTTGAGACTCTCCCCGTGGAAGTTGGCTGAAAATCAGTCAGACGTTTAGAAGCTTCTGGAGATGGAACATGTCACATACAGAGCATAGTCTAAGCTTTGTTTCCATTGGAAAGCAGACAAAAAAGCCCCAAAACAATTAAAAACGCTAATGGTTTTTTTCTGGGATTTGCAAGGTGTGGGATTGCATGAGGCTCCTGGTCTCCCCAGAAAAGCCCAGCAGCAGAGCTCTGCTCCAGGGCCAGGTTGCAGATACCCCAGCCTTTCCAGCTTGTACACATGCACCTACCATCTTAGGAAAGAATGGTTCATGTATAAGCTATGACAAATAAAGTGAAACAAATCAAACCAAGCTTTTCCTGTGCTTTGCTTCTGAAGTGTATCCAATAAACCCTGTCTCCAAACACACTCATACTATCCTTTTTTGAGCTGGGTTTTAGTTGTTGCTCACTTCATTTTTCAACTCGGTTTCCAAGATGGGCAAAGGTTTCTTCTTCTGAGGCTGTACCTCACTGCCAGGCTAGAGCCCTGAATCTTTATCCTCGCCCTCAGCCCGGGTGTGGTGGAGGCAGCTATTCACACCCTTCACAGACTCAGGTATCTGCCATGGGGCTGGTTGTACCCTGTGTACATGTTGCATGCTTGGGACAAGTTCCAGCAACCAGGTTGATAACCAAGCTCATTTGATTTCAGTGAGAGATTTGCACCTGCAAAACCCTCATGGTAAGCCTTCAGTGGAGCTGAGTGCTATAGCACTGCAGATAGCATCTGGTGTCTTTCCCCAGGCTCACTCTTTGACTTGGCTGTTTAAATGAGAATTATTTTGAGTAATAGAAGAGGGCAGGGCTACTGAAACATGGATGCTACAACAGGACCTGTTAAATCCTACACTTAGAGAGTGGTAGCTTCCATCTGAACACCCACCTAGGCAAACATCTCCTTCCCAGAGTGAAGCAACAGCCCTTCTCCCAGCCTGCCATCATCTGCTTCTCCAGAAGCTCACCACCACACAAGCACAGTTGAGTACTGGGTCCCCAACTCACCAGGTAGCTGTGCCTGCTATGCTGATCAAACCTCAGGGTCAGAGGGCTAATCATGAAATGTGGATATGAGTGGGCAGGGGGAAGGACATGCTGATGACAAAAAGAGGTGGTCCCTTCACTCCTGAAAAGCACTACCAGTCTCTTGCACACTAAATAAATATGCTGATTCCTACTGACTTCCCAGGTTCTTGTCTCAGGATAGCTGAGTATTAACACTGTCAGCTAGTTCTGGGGTATCTTCTGAGCAATGACACCTTGTCAGCCTGCTGTGAATTCAAAGCAAATGTTTGGCAGTCTCTTCTCATTTCACCAGCATCCTAGTGTGACCCCTCTCTCTATTGGATCCATCTTTGCATCCACCATATGGAGATCCACTGAGATACGAAGACAGAGACATGTGCCTTTAGAAACACCTTCACTCTTCTACTTTGCTCTCCCAGCAAGGGCAACGGCAACTTTTCCATTGCTCTGTCAGGGGATGTATTGACAGTGAGGTAGAAAAAAATCTGTAAAAATCATGTGGCAAATACATGAGTGAGCATTTTTAGCAGATTTTTACCTACCAGCACACCTTCTGCTGCATGGAGAATAGTGCTCACCTTGTATTTAGAGTGTTTCCAGATCTACAGGTAGAGAGTCTTCCATAAGAGCTAAGTACAGCTTCAGTCTTACTGTTTTGATTCTCCCCATTTGTTTAGAATGAATTTACTTCCTACTCTGTAGCCATTCATCTATACACTGAGGGTTACTAGTGATGAGCAACTGCTGAAGATACATTTACTTAGACTCTATTTTGGAGACACTTACCGAGACCCTGCTCAGCTATAGTGATTGACCTCCTGTTGGTACCACTTGAGAGTCTCTCTTCAAAATCTTTGGGATCTTGTGTTGCTTCCTTCCCAAGTATGCTGGTGACAAATGTTTTCAAAGATGTTTTATTTTTGTGCAGATATTCCCTGTTCATTTATTCCAGTGAGACAAACTGGCCTTGATTGCTTTACTGCCTGCACATGACTTTTCTACAGGCCCTGCTGGTTTTCTTTGGCCATGTTATTGACACTGGGTAATAGAACATGAAAGAAGTGTGGATGGGCTTTTACAAAGAAATCAGCTAAATAGCTATTAGAGGATTAAAAGCAATCCTGTGGCCAGGATTACACATCTTTAAAATGCTGATAATATCAAGGAGAAAATGGATTTGTAATTTAATGGCAGAAGAGGGAAGATTTCAGATGTGTGGCTTTTTCACATCTGATAGAAAGATTAAAGTGTCTGCATTTGGTGTGCAGGAGTTTGATAAAGCTGTAGCACGGTTGCCCAGGGATATCAGCATTCACCATTCTTGTAAATAGTAGTTGTGCCATACGGAGAGAATTCTTCTGGTCAATATTTTTATTAAAACTTTAATTCTCAAGGTGACAAGTTGGATCATTTTCTGCTTTCAAAGTCTGATAATGACACACTTCAGAAGCTTTGAAGCAAACCTTTGTCTAGACAGCAACAGCTTAAGAAAGCTTTTGAAATGTAGCATTCACTTGAAACCTTTGTTGATACCTGTAGGACACGCTGATCCAAATTTGGAAAATCTTGAGCTTCCATGTGCTAAAAGGCTGCATGACAACAGGAACTGTGAGAAATAAAAATGCACAACTTCCCTATGAGTTTTCCAACCTATGACAGATTTTTCCCACAGGCAGAATTTCCTTTTCATCCAGAAATTAATTTTATTCCACAAAATCCAGGTTTGGTTCTGACTGCATAGTATTAAGGATATGCAAGAAATAAAACAGTTCCATCTAGATGTGCAGCAGATCAGCCTGTGTCTCACATGGGAAGAGACACCCTGCAGTGGCAATGGCCAAGCACAGGCCCAGGGCGTGACGTTGTCCACTCTGTTAGACTCCCATTGAGGAACATCCTGTGAGAGATGAAGCTGAAAGGATGCAAAGCCATGACCCAGTCCACTTCTCCAGCCAGTCTAACTAGCTGATCACAGAGAAGGTAGTGCACTGCACCATCTCTCTGGGATTTGGAACTTGAAGGATTATGGCTCCAGAATGTATCTATGTAGGGGTCAAACCTCTGTGATAGTATCTGACCTAAACATTTATTTGGAGCGTTATCTGGTGCCTCCTGCCCAGAAGATAAGTGATATTCTGGTCATTTTTATTTTGAGTGGGCCAGTTTGATTTAGCTCTTTACTGTGATTATATGTATATTAGCTGCTTTTCATCTTCAAAGTGCTTTACAAACAGCTTTATGTTTCACAGAAT
The DNA here is from genome assembly GCA_020745705.1 of Hemiprocne comata. Lineage (NCBI taxonomy): Eukaryota > Metazoa > Chordata > Aves > Apodiformes > Apodidae > Hemiprocne > Hemiprocne comata. The sequence goes on from CM036586.1 coordinate 58,776,019, forward strand.
CAGTTTCAGGTACTCTGAGGAAGTGTGTATTTTTCATAGGTAACACAGATAATCTCTGCTTTGAGGGAGAAACGCAGTTCAGGCTTACTGACAGAGTTACCAGCAGCACCACCATGTTTCCAGAAATCTCAAAACTGAGGCACAGATACAGGTTGAATCTCTCATCAGAGACCACAAAGGGAGGAAAAAAAGAAAAAAGAAAAAAAAAAAAAAAAAGGATCCAAATCAGACATTCAGACCACTACCTTCCCTTCCCCCCTTTCTTGAGTAACAAATACATGCACCCAAAAAATGAGTGGAGTGCTTCAGCTCTGGATCCTTAGAGAGAACTGCCTAGGTAACTAGACCTCTACTTTTTGTGTCTGGGAAACAGACCCTGCAGAAGTAACAGCCCTTAGAGAAACAAAATAGCCATCAGTTAAGGAAGCTTGGCTACCAGGTAGAGAAAAAGAATAAAGCCTGTGACTGCCACTGACATTTTTTAACAGCACTATTCAAATAATTTCAAGCAACTTGTTTGGACAACTTATTTAGGCTTTTTCCATTTTTGAACTGCCTGTGCTTTGCACAAATTTGTTTCTTTTCAAGGTTATTGGCTGTAATTTAAGAAAAAATAATTGGATTCAGAGCTCCAGCAATGCCTAGACCCACGCTTGGACTGCAGGTACCCAAAGGCAGGCACCCAATAGCTACAAGTGTACAAATATTCAGAGTAGTCTGCTAGAAATCAGCAGAGTATTTTTATCCCAAATAATTTTGATTGGATGCCCACAGCACAAACCTGCTCCTTATCTAGATTTAAAATTCTAAATAAATAATTAGTTTCATGGGTAGCAGTTCGTATTTACTTCCTATCATTTTTCTTTCTTCTTCCTGAAAATTCATTTCTTCTGCAAATAGTGCTGCCCCATTTGTTATCAACTGAAAGTGGACAAAAAAACAAACCACAGCCAGGATTATTAAAATTCTTTATTTAAATGAAATTTATGGACATGTTTTGAGGTATTTGATCACTATTTGTTCTTACTTATACAGGAGTATTTTTTCAGGTGTTTAGTCATCATAACAAGACAAAAAAGAAAGATACAAAACCATTTCACCAACATGAGGCCAGAAAAAAGAAAAGTTTGAAAGGTCTATGGAAAATGTATGGGTAAGAAGGAGTTTATCCCATATTCAGAATGGGATTTAAGCACATAGCTAAATGTTATTTAAATCTGGCCTTGGAGAAAGCAAGATTTTAGAGCAATATGGAGACAAATTTTCATTTGAAGTCCAAATTAAAGGTATTCCATAGATTTTGCAATATTAATTTTAAAAGGTGCATTCTTTGAAAAAGTAATACAATATTCTAAACAAAAGGAGAAATACCTACATTTTCATGCAGATGTAAATGGATATATTTAATGTTACCCTTTTTGTACACATCAGTATCTAACCACTACAAGAACATACTTCTAGGCATATATAGTCTCTGACCTGTCAAAACACACACTCAAGTCTATTTTGTAGAAAAAAAAATATGAAAAAGGCTGGAAACATTTTTTGCAGTATAATGAGTAGAGCTTTGCTTTTGAAGATGCAGATTTACAGAGCTCTGTTTCCCTCTTCCTAGCGTTGATTAGAATGAGTATGCCAGATTTTCTCTTCCTGAAAATTATCCTTTGAATAATCACCAAATAGCCAACGTCCAATGCCTGAGTTGCTTCTTTCCCTTTAAAAGATGCTGTAAAAAAAATTCGTTCCCAAATATAGCCTTATTTATATTTTTTAAATTGTCTTTGCAGAAATAGAAGTACTTCTGTGAGTTTTTTCAAAAACTTAGGGAAAGACATATTATCTAGATATTACCTTTCCCAGTCTAAGTGTTTGCAACTCAGTGAATCTCAGGTTAACAGTCAGGTAAAACAGACAGTAAAACTTACAGGAGGAAGCAGGAGAAAGGCGTGGGGAATTTCCCAAAATGGATTTATCTGGTTTTGCTGTCTTGTTGAATGAAAGGCAAATTAAAATAGATTAGCAGAAGAAAAGCTGAACGAAAAGGAGAATGCAAACGCTGCTTCAGTTTTAACAATCCAACGGAAGTTTAGTAACACAGCTGAAGCAACCTGGGAGATATCTGTTTGCTTAAAAATCATCTTTAGGTCTTGTACATACATTGTTTAAAGTCTTTTGACAGATTGAAAATACCTTTTTTTTCCTAGCGGTTTTTCCTTTTCCTGGTATTCATTTTCATCTGTAGAAAAATCCCCAGGGCTTTAGATTAGGTTTTCAGCCAACTTGAAGGCTTCTGTCCCTCGAGAGGCCGTTTCCTAGCTGCCCATCTCCTCAAATTCACTGTAAGGGGATGAAGCTGAAGAGGTCTTAGACTCTCCATCACTGTTGCACTCCCGTGGGGGACCAGGACTGGGAGCTTCCGGGAGCTCCTTGGCAGAGAACACTTCCTTACTGTTAGACCCTAAGGGATGGCAGTCCAGCAAGCTCTGCAGGTGCTTGATGTAGCTTATTGCAGCTCTCAGGGTCTCCACTTTGCTGAGGCGCTTGTCAGCAAATTCCTTGGGCAGGTGCTCTCTCAGGCGTGTGTAGCCTTCGTTCACGCAGCGCACCCGCTGCCTTTCCCTCTCGTTCCTCTTTCGAATGAAGGCAGGCTCAAAGGAATAGTCATAGATGCCCACGCAGCCAGGGAATGGGATGTAGGAGATGCAACCTGTGTGCCCACTGTAGGCTTGCTCCCAGTAAGATGGGTCCAGATGGAAGGGAACCCCAAAGGGCTCTCTCAAGGGGACCCCATGGGGATGCACCGGGTTGTTAGCTAGGGACATAGCTCCTGGAAATGCAATCCTGGCCAATAGTCCATCATCATCTTTATTGCTGTCCATGCTTCTTTTTCTCTTCTCACTGGCAAAATGTCAGTTCCTGAATTTGGCTTCCAAATCTTGTATCAGTCCAAGCAAGGAGGAAACATCTGTACAGGTACTCTGCCCCTCAGGCTGCAATTTCCTTCTGCGGTGTAAAAAAACGCAGATCTCAAAGCACTGCTAACGACTCATGAGGTCCACTCCGTGCCTGGAAATCAGCTCTAAGCCTTCTTGCTTTTATAGATGTAGGATGTCAGCTAATTTGCAGACAGGTTTTGAGGACCATCACTCCACACTTTAAACCCTTCTATTCCTCTGATCTTCGTATTTCAAAAGATAATAAGAGGGTTCCTGTGTATTCCTTTTCTCCCAGCCTGAAATTATGACCATAAGAGTTAATGCCAAACATAAATAATCTTCCAGGCTCTAAACACTTCTCATGTACTGTAATCCACAATATTGTTTGATATAATTGTCTCCAAAAGATGGGTAATTTGCGAAGTTTACAGGGATCTTCAAAGTTTTGGCAGAACTCCTCCCTTTCAGGAACCAAGGATCTTCTGTCATCTGAAAACTACCCAAAGGCTTTTCACAATGAAATCCAAAAGACAACTGCAAGCTTTGTTGTTTCGGCTGCTCTGGTTTAACTGAAACAGCTCACAAGCAGTTTGCAAAACTTATATGGCATGTCTAGCTTTCTGGGGAAGCTGAGAGATCTTCAAAGGAAAGAGTGCTCTCTTGTGGTTGCAAGTCACGTCAGATCAAGAGAATACATACGTGCAAGCATGGGAGGAAAACTGCTTTCTTCGCCCAAGAGAGGCTTTCTCATGAGGTGTGAGGTTCACAAATTGAACAAGAGCGTTTTCAAAAACATTTTCAACATTTTGCACATTTCTGCTCACTGCAATAATGTCCTGGTCTTCACAACGAGCACCTGCCTCAGATAAACAAATCCAAAGTGGATGCTCTGGTTGCCCCCTGTGTAGCTATTACTAGATGTTTACATAGATATTGTCTTACCTGGTGGACCCTACACACTGCTTTAATTGGGGAGCTGAAAATCCCTCTTGACTGTGCCACATCTGTGTTGCATCCTCCAGTTTGCTTCCAGCTTGCCAAGGAGAAGAGGTGGACAAAAGACAAGGACTTTCGGCAGTATAAAGGCATAATGTTGTGATCCATGCTTTTCCTCTGAAATATCCTGCTGTGTTAGGATCATCCTCTAAAGCAACTGGAGGGTCTTTGACTCTTCCTACATTGTTTTTCAAGAGCTCCATAGTTATATTTTTTTTCAAAAAACACATCTTCACAGTTAACTGAATTTCCTTTTTTGCCCAACAGTTAGGGGAGTTGAACGTTTGGCTTGGGAGAGCTGTGGGAAGGGACAGATGGACGTGAAAAGGTACAGGCATGTAGGCTCTATTAAAACTGTTCTTTTGCTCAAAGTGAAAGTTTCCACCCTGTTCAGTCTTTCATGCCAAACTGCCTCAGAAGCGTGAGTAACTGACACAACATCCTCCACTTGGAGAAATAGATCTATGTCTCTGCTGAGTCAGAAACCAGCAGCAATTATGTCAGTGTGCATTTTCAAGTCAGCCTTTGTATCTCTGCTGGCTTATTCTGAAGCTTCAAAAAACAGTGGTCATCTTCAAAGCATGATGAATGTACAGGTGGACCATTCCAGACAGACTGGAGTGAGAATGAACCTGGGCTCTGATTTAGGCCAGGGGCAGGATCAGCACCATAATGGCTCAAAAGCCAGAGCAACTATCCACCTACTTTCACCTCTGTCACTAACATCACCTAGCAAGAGCTGATGTTTGAAGCTGCAAGTTTTGTAGCATTACTTAAGAGTTAGCTAATGCATTTCATGAGGGGTTGTGATCTTTTCCAGTCATAACTAAATGCATTTCTAAAATATGTGCCATAGCTCAGATGAGAGGAATGGGTGTGAGGCAAAGATTATTGGGGAACACCCTAGGTACGTACAATTCATTTTAGATCAAATGATCCAGAGAGCCCTTCTGCCTTCTTTTAAAAATATCTTTGGAAACAGAACAGTATGGGCTTTTCAATATCACTTGCACTATAAACTCTGTTGTCCAGTAGAAACATTTTCAGAAACAAATGCTTAAATGAAAATAAGTCATTCATTGTAGCACTAAGGTAGGCCAGGATTCAACATTTTCTTAAAACAAAGAGGATGTTGGCCTCTAAGTAAATACCTCAGGTAGGAAAAGGACTTTTGATTTGTGTCGACATTAGATTTAAAACGCTGCCCTCTGGCAGTATTCCTGTAAGGAAATGGAAGTATGCCTCTCGGGGAGGCGTCTCAGTGCCATAATGTTTCACAGCTCTCTATGACCTTGCCAGAAGCCTAGCCATGTTCAAAAGGCAGGGTTACATTTCAGTTCTGCCATGCAAATGCACTATTCCCTGCCTCCAGACCTCTTTTCTGTGTTTACTGTAAATGCAGGTCACCGGCCCTTCCCGGAGTGTCAGAATTGCACCTGTGCTAAACAGACATCTGCTCTTCCTACAGAAAAATCCAAGTTGCTAATCCTTTGGAGAAATACACAAAGAAAAATTACAGGTAAATGTTTGTTAATCTGGATATTTGAAGGTGATCTCATATCAAATGGACTCTGCAGTCTGATTTTGTCCATGTGCGAGAGAACTGCGAAAATACGCCACAAGTTTTTGTTGAATGTTGTATCGTGTTGACAATCTAACATCACTTGCTCAGAAAGGGATCTGCCCCTGGGCAGGGAGCCAGTGCAAGGCCAACACACCTTCTGTCCCACTGAAGGTCCTTGTTGAGAGCGTGAGCAGGATTAAAGCAAGGTATGATTCCCGTACTGGCTTCTGCACAAAGGAGGCTCCTCTCAACGTGTCTGCACATGCAGGCTCAGTGAAAGTAGCAGGACTGGCCCACCAAAGAGAAAGGCTGATACCCATTCTTTTTAGTTTCTAAGAGCAGGTTAAGAATACATGGATAATGTTCCTCTGCTAAGACAAGACTTTGATCTTCTTTCTTACACTGTTTCTCCAATTAACTCATCTTCACACCTTTGCCTGGATGATACTTAGACTCCAGAATGCAATATCCTCCAAGCTGATACAAATCAGATGGCCTGGTTTGCTTTCCAAGTGGTACAATCCAGGTGTTATTCACTGCTCTATGATGACTGAAACTGTACTGTTTCTATTTATATTCTGTTTTGCTTTGGTTTGTTTTTTTGGGGTTTTTGGGTTTTGTTTTGTTTTTAAATACAAAGTTTATATGGGGACACTGGGAGATTCCTTACATAGTCCATTGACCGTGGCATTTGAACAGGTTCCCTTCCTTCTCTCCTTCCTTTTACTTAACTACACACACTTAATTACCCAGCCAAAATGAATAGCAAATACTTCTAACATACCTAAAAATAAAACACGGAGGCATCTTCCTTCCAGATACAGCTTAATTGTGGTTTTAATTTCATATATCCTAACACAATATCTACAAGAATGTCGTCTTTGTACAAAAGAACCCTCAACTCATTCACGCTCCCACAAGAATCATGAATAACGCTACTGACATTACACAGTGATTGCTTTGAATTACTTTGAATTACTCAAAGCAACAGATTCTCCTTGACACCATGTCCCTCTGTGTCTGAAAAGAAAGTGATGGGTAGAAATATTGTGGTAGAAATATTGTAGTAGAAACACAAAAGTCAGTTGAACACACACAAGTCCACCTACTTCCTAACAGATGAAATCTCAACTATTTCATTTGTGAACACATTACTGACAAGGAATCAGAAGAAAATACATCAGGAGTTTAAAAAGAAACCCTCACAATACTGTGCATTTGTTATATTTTACTGCACAGTAATTATACTAAATTCTAGTACTTATTATAAATATAATATTTTGTTTGGGTTGCTGCAATTTATTAACATTTAATTGCAATTGATGCAGGAATACAAGATTAAGTAGCTTTGTGCCTCTCCACTCCTGTTTTATCCTTAAGCATGGGCAATCTCTTTCCAGCTCTACATCTAGAAGTGAGAGCTGCACCTAAATTACCCAAGTCTCATACTGTGACTACCACCAAAATACAGGTCTGCGAAGTGCTGACAAGCCAATAAAAGGTGGTGAGAAATTTGAATTTTTGATGTTAAAATACGGTTGGATAGAGCACTGAGCAACCTGATCTAGTGGGAGGTGTCCCTGCCAATGCAGGGGGTTGAATCTAGACGATCTTCCAAGCCAAACCATTCCATGATTCTATGAAAATGGCTGGCTTCAACCACTGCTTTTGTGTAATCTTCATTTAGTGTAATTCTGCTTGCTCTGAGAATGAACCCAAGGGCAGGTTTGCAAGAGCAGACAAGAACTCATCATATCAAGATGTGGGCTTGGTCCAGCAGGGACTTCTGCTCATGCTACAGAGAAGGACTGAAGCCTGCTTACTGCATCTCTTTCCTCCATGGCTTCATGAGTATCCCTTATCTTTCAGTACATCTCCAGCCCCTGAAGACAACTTGAAAAATAGCTCTGTAATTTGTTGCTCATGCAGCAAGTACTGCTATAAATGTCAATAAACTAAGCTTTCAGGGGACATAGTGCAGTTGTCTTATCAAAACACTTCACATATAACAAAAGTGTTTGGTATTTAAAAAAAATATCTTGCCTTGCAGAAGAAACAGTTTTCAAATGTCTTTTATCACAGTACCTTAAGCATGCAGAGAACATCTCTGTAGACACAGATTAATTTCTTATTCGGTGACACTTCGTATTATCACTGGCTTCCTTTGATACTTGTGCTTTAAACTGGTAGTTAAGATATCACTCGTTCAAGGGAGCAAAGTGACTACAAAAAGAGCTGGAATCTCGGAGGACTCATGTTTGACAGTAGGAAAAAAACCTCTTATCTGCGTATGACTACATGCAATCTGGCTCATAGGCTCAAAGTATTATTTTCAGCTCAGATAGTTGAATAGCTCGAGGATTTCAGCGCCCGGGCAGTTCGGCGGTAGAATTAACACTATCATAATTGGCATTAAGACAAAGCAGAGGGCTTGGGATAACCTAGCATTTCAGGGCAGAACTGAGATGTACAGAACATAACTGCAAAGTTACAAGGATGACAACTGAAAATGGAAGGTCTCCATCTCCCATGTATTAGGGAACGTAGTGTGAACAGAGTGAGTTTGGGGCTTGCAATAGTTTGCTGGGGTTTCTAAGAAAGATGGGATGTATTAGCACCAGCCATGTGCAATATGTAGTGCTACACACATAAATATGAATCGAAGACAAGCCCCCCCATCACAAGCTTAGCAGTCCCTAAAAACCTTTCTTGACATGATGAAATAATGTTTGTGGGCCAATGCAGACACACTCAGTCATGGTTAGAGTAAGAATTATCTGGCTTAGTGGAAGACATAAGAGGTTATGGGGTATATGGTAAACGAAATGAGGTCCTTCTTTTGGTCATGAATGACAGTGACCTGGATTTACTTTGCCTAAATGTAGTCCTCTAGAAGTTATACATTTAGACTAAACTAATTTGGCAGGTGTCAGTTACAGGCCATAGATACAGAGAAGCAGCTCCAAAGGGAATTCTTCTCACACATCTCAGACACCTACCTCAGGATGGGATGAAGCACTCCCTGCACCAGCCCGTATCTCTTCTTCAGCTACAGAGAGGGCTTGAGGAACTAGCATATCCAAGGTGTCTAACTTTCTGACAGCTAAAGCCAAATGAGGAGAGCATGTTTGCAACACTAGAAGAACCAAGAGGTTTGTACTGAACTGGAATGACCCTTCCAGATCCTACATTTAGGGTCTTTAGATCAAAAGGTAGCAGGCAGAAAAATACCTTAAGTTTCCCCCTCTGCAGACATGCTGTCAAGGAATGTCTCATTTAATGAGGCATCATTTAAGTGTCAGGCACGATCAAATTGCACAAGCACATTACGGTGTTTCAGGAAACAGCTGTTCATCCCAGCACTTAAGGAACTTGTAGATTGATTTGAGCAGTGTACATGATTAATACCCATATGTCACAGGCAAAAGCAAGCTACAAAACTACTTGAGGACATCAGGAGATTCCTTTGCGATGTAGCCTTAGCTAGAATCATACATATGAGCCATAAATCATCAATAAGTGAACAACAGCTGATGTCCAGAAGGTAGCTGGGGAAGTACGGGGCTGATGGTAGTGGAGGCCATGAAACACGACGCTGTAATGACAGCAGATACGAGGGCATGATGAGATAGCTGGGCCTACTGCCTGGAAAACCAGGAGCGATTTCGGGAAGAGGCACGTGAAACCACGGGCTGAAAGACAAGAGGGCTTTCGGTCAGCCAGCCAAGCCAGGGATGACACCTTACGGCTGGAGAGTGCCAACGGAGATACTTCTCTGAAAGGGGAGAACTACCGCGTACCCGGGAGGCTCCCAGATCCGCTCTCCTGCCAACAGAAATAATCTGGACATAAGGCGGGGAGGTGGCGGTGAAAGGGGCTCAGTCACCACCCAGGTTCAGGTGCCGAGCCCTACGGCGCCTGCAAGGGAGCTAGCAAGGGCAACGGGGCCGGGGAGCCGCCGCGGCGGCTGCCAGAGGGTCAGGGACACCTCGGTGGGACACGGAACCGGGAGAGCCTGACAGGCACCTCTCCGCGCCAACACGGCGGAGGCGGCCGCGTAGGGCCAGCACCCGGAGAGCTGGGCCCTACCGCGGACGCCGCCGGTAGCAGGCGGGAAGCGGCCGAGCCCCGGAGCGGTGGCGCCGCTTCCTGGATGTGGCGGGCGGCGGCGGAAGCTGCCGCCGCCGCCGCCGTCCCCCTCCCGCCGCCATCACCGCCTCCCCCGCCTCCGTCTCCTCCTCCTCCGCCTGCCGCCGGTCCCGCTCCTCTCGGGGCCCCGCCCATGAGGCGGCGGCGGCGGCGGTGGTGGTTGCGGCCGGGCCGGGGCTGTAGCCGTGGCTGGGGGCAGGCGCCTGCCCGAGGGGCGGCGGCGGGCCGGAGCTGAGGGCCCTGATGCGGCTGCAGCCGCTCCACCGCCGGGAGAGCCCCCGCCCCGGCGCCGGGCCCCATGCACCCCAGGTGAGCGCCCTCGGGGTCGGGGGAAGGCGGGCGGGACCGCGGACAGGCGGGGTTGGGGCCGGGCACCTCAGGCCTTGCGGTGGCGGCGTGCACCCCAGAGGAGGGGGCGAGGAGGGAGCGAGGAGGGGAGAGGGTCCCTAAAGCGTTGAGCGTTTCCCGCAGGCCCCGAGGCTTGGCCCCGGTGCTTCGCCACCCCTTGGTCCCGTGGCCCGGGTGGTGGATCCCTCTCCCAGGCTTTGCCACCCTCAGCAGCCGTCTGGGCCCGGGGAGGGGGGATATCCCGTCCCCCCGGGTAGCCGTCGCCCTCGCACTGTCCCTGCAAAACTGTCCCTGGGGGCGAGCGAGGCGGTCGACAAGAGTGGGAGAGGGCGCGATGCAAAAACTGGGCAGAAACAGGATGAAAGTCGGCGGCTCCATTTGTACAGCTCAGGCCTTTGGGTTAACTTGCTTGAGTTTGGTGTATTTGGGCTTTTTTCCAGTGTGAGCAGTACCTCTTCATACTGGAGTGGTAATTCAAGGTCTAGCTTCTTGTCGCTACTGCAAAGCTTGGGCCTGCTGCTTGCAGAGGGCATCTGAGAGGCCCGGGTCTGCATGGAGGCTGTTCGGTCCTGTTGCCAGGGTTGTGACCGCTGTGGGGGCAGCCGGTCTTTCTGGCCCTACGAACGGGTGATTAGAGCCAATTTGTGGGCAGGAGTGCCACGATAGGCAGAGCTCAGGCCAGGCAGAGCTTCCAGAGTTGTTGACAAGTGGGAGGTGACCTTGTCTCCTTGGTGTCCCCATCGCCATGGACTGGTTCAGGCTGCATGCGCAGCTTGAGACCCCAAAGGATGGATGTGCCCTGAGTTGGCTTGGTTTGTTCCGAGGCTGAGGATTTTGGTTGTTAGGCAGCCTGGTGGTTTTTGCAGCTTTATGGCCAGCTGTGATGTGCACCCACTTGAGTAGCTTGAGAGGTGTAGGCACTCAAGAGCCACTGGCTGGTCACTCTGACAATAGCATGTCATCCACGGTGCCAGTTTTTAATGTGATAGGAGCATGTGCCATGTCTGCAGAACCAGACTGAGGCAGCCTGTTAAAACTCTAACATGGCTATTCTGCAGACATGACTCTTGTGTCTATTGGCCTGGTTTGTGCAGATGGTGAATTAGAGGTTTTGTGTCCATTACCAGTTTTAAGTAATCTCTCCTCCTCTCCCCTTCTTTGGTTTTTGAACATTAATGTGGTGTCTAGAAGTCACAAAATACAGATCAGATGCTGTTGTCCCAGTAATTGTGACATTCAGCTTCCAAACTGATCTGTGTTTGCAATACTTTAATCACAGTGTCTTTGACTACAAGGAGTGAGACTTTGTTTTCTGGATGGCGAGGAAAAAGCTGTGGTCTGATTTGTCTTTTTGAACTGGCTTTTAAATCCTGGTTATTGCTATCTAATATAATCAGTGTGTATTGATCATTATGCGATCACCGTGTGACTGGTTGCACTGCTTTATGCTTAGCTTCCTAAGGCAGAGTTTTTATGTGTCAGTATCTGATTTTGAGTTTGTTTGCTCAGCCCTCCCTGACCACAGTACAGTCAGTAATCAGGAATGCTCTTGCTTCTGTTTCTCTTTCTTTTCCCCTCCCCCTCTCTGTTCCCTGCTCCCCAGAATGAATGAAATGAACTTGAGTCCTGTGGGGATGGACCAGCTGACCTCATCCTCTGTGAGCAATGCCCTGCCGGTCTCTGGGAGTCACTTGGGATTGGCAGCCTCACCCACTCACAACACCATACCAGCACCAGGTAACAGGGAAAGCTCCCACAAAGGCTGTTGCAGCTCATGCTCTGTTCTACTGTCACGAGAATGTTTGTAACTGGGTAGCAGTGCTTGCTCTGATAGCGGGTCGTGTCTTCAGCAGGTAATGAGGTGATGTAGAACTGGGGAAGGGTAGACTGTAAACCACTGCTTATGTGGGCAAAGCAAAAGGGATGTGTGCTTACCAGGCTTAATGGGAGTCTCATTTTGTTCTAATGGGGTGGTTTCACTGTGGGTGGTAGAAAAATCCTTTGAAATATGAACTGTAGCTGCACGTCTGTCTCCATCTATGTCTGTTTTCACTCAGGTGAAAATAATAATTTTTCACCTGTAAAGCAAAACTGTTTTCCTAGCTCTTCTTTTCAGGGACTACACAGATGAAAGTCCATTACAGTTGTAAAGTAGAAGCAGGCCCTGTGTAATCTATCAAAAAAGATGTAGCCACATTGAGGCATGCCTCTCAGTGTTGTAGTAACTGTGATCCTTTCTTTGAAGCTTGACACCTTACTTTGACAGTACCATCCTGTACTTCGATAGGGAGCTCCCGAGGAATTAGTAACCTCTTTGTTGGCTTGTGTGTTCATAAGCTTAAGTAGTTCCGCTGAATTTAAATGGGCATTTTCTCTTGCAGGCTTGCCTGTTGCAATTCCAAACTTGGGCCCCTCCTTGAGTTCCTTGCCCTCTGCTCTATCTCTGATGCTCCCAATGGGTATTGGAGATCGAGGAGTGATGTGTGGTATACCAGAGAGAAACTACACCCTACCTCCACCACCATACCCTCACCTGGAGAGCAGCTATTTCAGACACATTCTACCTGGTAAGTGGTCTGGTGCTGATAGATGAGAACAGGGAGAGAAATTGTTTTAAGAGCCACCTGTTTCTGTCCTGAAGCAGCCAAGACTATTTTGTGGAGCTGTAAATTCCTGGAGTTTGTCTGGAGTCTGGTGTGTCACTTACTCACTTTTATTTTCAGGACTCTATGTGAAGAGAATTACAAGGTATTTTGTACTTAAACCAAACCTCTGCTCACTCCTCCTCGTGCTTTGTCTTTAAGATTAAGAGAAAGCAAAGCATGCCTGGTTTCTATCTCAAATCACTTTAGTTTGAAAACTGCTGCTTTTTTTTACTCCTATATTCTCAAGCAGTACTTTGTATGTGTGTGATGATAGGTTACAGTAGTTCAAAGCTCAAAAAGAGTAAGCCATGAGCTGAGGAGTTTGGGCTCTCCCCACCCCTTTAGCCTGTGGCATAGGTTTTCTTCATTTTTTGTTCAAAGTTTGTTTCCAAGGGCCTTAATGTACTGATTTCTGTCTTGAATCCTCTCTCTTATGTTTTAGAGTATAAATGTAGAATTTTACATGTTAGTATATGAAGACACAGAAATTTGAGCTTTAAATATAGTCCTTGTTTTGTAGCTAAGATTGACAGGGTGAAAGAGGGTAGATAAAGTTCTTCCAGGTCATCCAGTGAATGTTGTTGGTTCAGCCTAGGTTAGGAAAATAAATAAAGCAGCCTAGATAACATCAACTATCTGATGACTAGTGCCAACTGCTTAGGAGTAACCTTTCCTACTGCGTTACATGCCTGTCTATTCTGTGGGCAAAGAGTAGAGGAGGAGACAGTGCATTTGAGGACTGAAGGTATTTGCTGTTCTTCTGAGCAGGAATCAGTTATGCAGAACTGTATTTTTTCTTTATAGTCTGCTTGATGTTTAGCCTGATGTTTCACAGGACTCTTCTGTCAGTCATCTTAGTGCCTTCGAAGATCCTCCTTGTTCAAGCCACAGGGCAGCATAGCATGCAGAAATATTGGATGCAGCTGATTAAATTAAACTGTCCATTTCTTGGCTAAGCCATTTTTTATGGGGTTATGCTGTACCAAGAGTGTCCGTGGTTGCACGCTTATAATAACGGACATGTTTGAGTAGCAAACTTTTATAGAATAAATGGCTTATAGGGTTCAAGGCTAGAAAGAAAAATGCTGACTCAGATCTTGCAGAATCTACAAAGTGTCTCTGTCTCCACTGGAAGTACTGCTTACTTGAATGTGCTGATGTATTTCCTTCAAGGAATTTTTTTTTAGCAAGGTCCAAGAGGAGAAGTTGGTAATGTGTAAATAGTGTTTCTTTGCATCTTAACTTCCAAGATTGTTTGACGATGAGGATCTTCCTAGAACTGCCAGAAAAGATGTTAGGAAAAGATGTTTGTGGCCTGTTTGTTGAGAATGAAAAATTCCTTGAGTATGAAAAATGCCTAAAATGTGAAGAACCTCTTTCAGATTCAGTTTCAGTACTGAGGAGCAGGTTAGGTGCTGCCAGAAACTCGGCTGTTCAGAGTTTGACAAATAACTAGAGACTTGCTCCGTTGGAGGGAAGCTCCGTATTTGTTGTCAAATGATACTTTGGCATGAGTGTTGGGTTGGTGTATGTTTGTGAGGCATGTTTTAGAATCAGGGGCTTTTAATTGGACATAACGTAAAGAACATGTCTTCATAGATCTAGATCTTAATGTTCTGTGCTGTGATGCTGGGGTATTTTTCTTCAAGATTTGAAAACTGATGTAATCTCACTCTCTTCTCTTTCCCCTTCTCATTCTATCAGGTATCTTATCTTACTTGGCTGACAGACCTCCACCTCAGTACATCCATCCCAACACTATAAATGTTGATAGCAATCCGGCATTGTCAGTCTCCAGTAATCCCTCAGCCCTGGATCCCTACCAGCCCAGTGGAACTGTAGGGCTGGAACCAGGGATTGTCTCCATGGACTCCCGCACAGTGAACACGCATGGCACTCAAAATCTGCATCCTAGTGATAGCCACGAGGTAGCACTGGATACTACAATCACTATGGAGAGCGTTTCGAGGGTAACCAGCCCCATCTCTCCAGATGGGATGACAGAAGAGCTTACAATGGATGATGTAGCCGGGGATCATTCGCAGATCCCAAATGGCTCCCGGAACCATGAACCTTTAGCCGTAGACGCGGTGGGAGGTAACTTGACATCGGACGCTGTGGGACACGGCGGTGTCATTCCCATTCATGGTAGCACTTTGGAACTCCCTGTCGTCATGGAGCCTGACCACATCGCTGGGCGGGTGACAGGAATATCAGACAGCACACTAAATGACTCCATTCATACTGTGGCCATGAGCACCAACTCCGTGAGTGTGGCGCTCTCTACCTCACACAACCTAGCTTCCCTGGACTCGGTAGCCTTGCACGAAGTGGGCCTCAGCCTCGAGCCAGTGGCGGTGTCTTCCATAAATCAGGAAGTAGCCATGGGGCCAAGTCACGTGGATGTGTCTGCAGACAATCTTGCTTTCGTACCATCCTCTCTGCAAATGGAAGATTCCAATTCGAACAAGGAGAACATGGCAACCTTGTTTACCATCTGTGAGTGGGCATTTCCTGCTTGCTTGGGGTAGAGTTTGTTATGTAGCTTGTCTGGTGGGATGACAGGACTCTTGTTGATAGTCTTCCAGATTTCTGGTGAAAGACACGTAGTTATTTAACAAGTCCATGAAAGTTGGAACAAACATCTGCTGTGGCAGATGAACTGTGCTGAAATAGACATAATATGATGCTTTGGTGTCATTCTCTTTGTATCTGTCTCCCATGTTGCCTTGAGGTTGGAAGCTGAATTCTTGCCTGTTGTGGATATGCTGGTACTATCCTTTGCAATGAGATTTTTGGTTTTGAAAGTCACATCACAAATGACTCTTCTTGCTCCATTAAAAAAAAACAACGATCAAACACCACCACAAGGCATACATTTCATCAAGTTGGTACAGTTGTTGAGTATGATGTTATCTGATTTTGCAAAATTTTTATTAAACCATGAATGATCATAATGAAAATGTTCTCAACAGGACCTGCTGGAAAAAAAGAGCAGAGAGGGAGGGAAGCTTTTAGTATTTCTAACTGTTGTTATCAAAGGACTTCAGTCCAGAGGTTAGTTGATCTCCTGTGGAGAGGAGCTCTCTGGACACTCTTCTCAATCCTGTCATTGTTCAAGGGGTGGGGTTCAAGAGCTGTGAAGTTCTTGTTTGGTGGGACAGAGATTTGAACTTCCACCTGCACCATGTCTGGCTTCCTGCCACTGAAGCGTAAGACCAGCTTTTATATTTGGTTTTATTAGTTGTGCTAGCATTGCTGTGTGCTGCATGCAAGCTGGCCCTACAACTGCAGAATGTTTTTTAAGAAATGGAAACAAATAGTGCCTTAGGTAACAATAGGAGAGGTCCAGTTTAGTGCAAAGTGTCTGATCAGACATTTGAATTACACTTTTATTCTGTGGGATAAAATACAACTTAAAATTAGGTGGGTGTAGAACTATGATGAATTTACAGCTCCTAGAGGAAGAATTTCACAGTTGATGCACTCAGAAGTTCTTACACGCATCTGTTGCATGTTGAACAAATAATGATCAAAATACTGTGATATCCAACATGCTTATTGTGAAATAACTTCTTTTACTCACTTAAATGAGATTTAATATGCCAGCTTCTTGTGACTATACTTATAAGAGTCCTAAGCTGTTTCCCAGATGATACTCCCCATTGGTGGGATGTCAGAAGAGCTGTTGCATGCCCAATGCTTTCTTGGGATTTGCAAAATAGATCTTTGGCTTGGGAATGTTTAAATTTTAACTTGTTTTTAAACTTCTCTTGAATAAAACATGAATGTGTCCAGGCAGGTGACAGCAAGGAATAGGAGTTGGTTTAGGGCCTCTTGGTGTTTTTTCCTCACTGGGAAGGAAGCAATTGGGGCTTTTTTCAGAAAACTTTTTACATTGTTGCTAAGCAGGAAGAAAAAACTGTGCCTTTGTTACAGTCCAGAATGTTTGTGAAACTTTTAAGCAGCCCTTTTTTTAGGGTCATCTTTGCTGGGTGCAGTAATCAGAGAAGTAATCACAGGGATTTTTTTTAAATTTTGTTTTGTTTTGTGTTATTTGGTAAGGACAGAAATGGAAAGGAAATAGTATATTTAGCTACCTGTAGAATGTAGGAATTTTTTTCAACTTCTTAAAAATGTGTGAATCCCTAAACCTTTCCAAGTGGCAGTGTCACATGCCCAGAACTTGCCTTTCTTCCACTTTGCCTCTCTTTGGGGCTAGTACACAGACACATCATGGTGTGTGCTAGGCAGTGCTTAAAGACAGCTGTTCCAAATAGTGTTTCTCATTACTCGTGTCTGGTGGTTGTTGTCGTTGCTGTACTCCTACTTGTCATCTGTGCACATGAAGCGATGCTTACATAGGCTCTTCCTAATAATTTTCTGAGTACCTTCCTATCTGTAATTGTGTAGTTGTTCAAACTGTACTTTGTCAGGGGTCAGATTCTGGTACCCTGATGTATGAAAGGACTGTCCCAACAATCTGTTTGAACAAATAATAATGGAGCTGCTGTCTATGCAGCAGGTATTTTATAGGTCTTTTATACCGTGGAGACCCAGCTTAGTTAGCTGAGAATCTTTCTTCAAAAGAAGAATGTTTTATCAGGAGGGTAATTGCTAAGTGTTTGTTGCTCCATTCACAGAGAATTAAAGTGATGTTTTTCTGTATGAGAGCATTTTATGCTGAATTTTTCTCAAATTTCTTAGACTCAAGACTTTCAGTGGTTTGTTTTTCAGCAATGCTGAATGACAGATTGGGAAAGTGATGCTACTGATTCTCTTGGGCTTTTGTTTTTGTTCCATTCAGAGGCATCCCCTAGAGGTGTACTGTGTGAGTTTATTCCAGTGGGTCCATCAAAAGCACCAGTGAGGTCAGGTTTTTGCTGCCCTAAAGATTTGCACATTGTCTGAATTTTAATGGAGATAAGAGGATTTGTGGGTTCAAATTAGAAAAATTTTAGAAGGAAGACCTTAGTGTCTCTTTGCATTAATATCCTTGAGGTTCTACATGCAAGAAGACTCTTGTGTTCCTCCTAAATTCCAAAAACATAAGCAGTTAGAAAGTGTTTGGTTTGGTATGGCTCGGATTTTTCTGCCAATGAAGGTCATTTCCCTTGTTATCAGCGAGAAGATGGCTCGTTGTCAGCATTACTGCCAGCTCTGGGGAGACAAACATTCATTTTGCATTAGTTTTGATGAAGAGTGGCCTCTGTCCCATTGCTAGATTGCACTTGTAGGGGTAGTCTAGAGTCCAGGTGATTAATTTACCATCAGGAAGGCAGGTGGAGATCCTCATGTTTGATCTGAATTGGATAGGAACAGTGATATGTGTGTTGGCGCCCATCTGACAGTAATAATATGGTTCATATTCTTCTAAGTAAAAGCTAGTAAAGCTGGCGAGTTAAACCAGATAGAAGCAGCTTTTGGCAGGAGCTGAGCTGAATCATACTGGAGCTGATTGTACCAGGGGGGCTTTTGCATTTTTTTAATCCCTGTTGTCCCTTCCCCTCTCTGCAGGGTGCACACTCTGTGACAAGGCATATCCATCAGACTGCCCAGATCACGGGCCCGTCACCTTTGTCCCTGACACCCCGATAGAGAGCCGAGCCAGGCTTTCTCTCCCTAAGCAGCTTGTCCTCCGGCAGTCTATCATGGGAGCTGAAGCGGGTAAGAATCAGATTACTTTATATTTCTATGCAGCACTTCAAAATACACTCACTGCCTGAAATCCAAAACCATGGGGAATTTGATGTGGGCAAGAAACACTGCAATAAAGAGGTGATTCCGTCTTTGGTAATCGACCTGACTTACATAGTGCAAGAGCTTCTTGTCCTCTGGTTACTGCTTAGACTTCAGCTGGACTCTAGGGGTGCTGCCACAGGGTGTTAGTGAAACGCTTCGTAAGGTCAAGGACAAGCAAGGTATGGTGTTTGTTTTTATCATGTGCTAAACAGCCCAGGCACAGCTTTGATCAAAAAAACATTACAGCAATTGAAGTTTGGGGGAAGATAACAATTAGAAATAATGGAGATTTCTGTCTGCTTGTTCATCAGCTTGGTTTGCTGTGGGTGTTTGTGTTTGTCTTCTGGATGTTCTCATTGGAGTACTGATCACAAGTGCTTCTTTTTTCCTCCCCCTTCATTTACATTTGGCACATAGACTGTGACCTTGTCACTGGATGTGGACCTTGTTACTGTATTTCACGCCATTGTCACCTGGAGATGGAAGAGTACAGTGCAATACCATAAGGATCTGAAGGCTAGAAAAGAATGTGATTATTGGCTTGCTTAGTGATGCTGCTTGTTGAGAGTAGATTACATCTTTTCAAGCTGAACTAGTTTCCAGTTTATTCCTAAAAGCTATTCAGTGTATTAATGTAGACCTATATATATAAAAAAATGTTTAATGATAAATAATATACACGCAGGAATCCCTCTGCCCATGACAGAAATACAGCTGCCTCTGGGGAGAAATGCAGAAGCTGCTTAACAATGTCCAGCAACAATTCTGGAAATTCCTGGGGATTAGGTAGGCGAAATGTAGTTACTGAAACTAGTATTTTCTGCTTCTGCAGAAAGTGCCATGAAAACTTTAATTGGTACAAGTGACTAGGATCTTAGTTTTAAAGCTTACTAAAAAGTATATTACTTGCTTTTGACAGACAAAATACATATTTGTAATTAAAACAAAGCGGCTCCCAATAGTGTCATGTGGTGGTGGTGGTTCTTGTCTCTGCCTTAGGTGTGTTTTACATGTGAAGTAGAAGCTTTGATCATCTTATGCCTAGATATTACCCCTGGAGCATTATCTCATAAACCTCCCACCTCATTGTTATGCGTGATTAGTTGTTTAAATAATTGATTTCTGCAGATTTTGGTCTTGTACTGATAGGTGTGTGGACACGAGAAACTGTTCCTGTAAGGACTTGTTTTGGACCTTTGATCGGGCAGCAGAGCCATTCTCTGGAGGTGGCTGACTGGACAGACAAAGCAGCCAGTCACATCTGGAAGGTCAGTGGATGTTACGGCACACGGAGTCTGCAGGCATGCCTTTATCTGGTGAAAGTCACCACATGACACACCAGCTTTAACATTACCATCCTTGCCAAAAATCAAAATTAATGCAGTTTGATTGTTTAATACTTAATAGCAGCATAGCAGAGCTATATACCGTGTCATATGCCGGTAATCAGTCCTGAAGTACCACTTTTAAAGGGTTGTTTGTGGTGTCCAGTATTTGTGTGGAGTTGCAGCAGAGATTGTATACGAATTACTAGGCAGCACTTGTTTGTTTGTTTTGTATCACTGTTTATTGAAAGTTTCCCCAGGTGATGAATGGTTTGTTGTAGGAAAGCTGCTTTAAAGCCCCCTTTTTCACATCAAGTAAAGTTGATCTATGTAAATAGAACATGTACTGTTTGCTCAGATATTATTCACAAGATTAGGCTTGTAAGAAAAGCAGCCAAATGCATTTCTGCTGGAAGCTGAGGATGGTTTGTTGGAAAGATGCTGATAAACAGTTTTCTGAGCCTCCTGGGTAGCGGAGAGGTCAAGACTCCTGTGTGAAGGGAGAAGTAAAAAGTAAGAACAGGGCTTCAGTCTTGGCAATGGAGACCTCCTGGCTTGTTCTAGGTAAACAAATCCTCTCTTAAAGAAAGAAGCTGGCTTTCACTGTGTTTGTTGCTATGTTCTGTCCTAAGATTGCTTCTGTTTTTCCTGGTAGATCTATCACAATGGTGTCCTGGAGTTCTGCATCATTACAACTGATGAAAATGAATGCAACTGGATGATGTTTGTACGCAAAGCCAGGTGAGAAACACATGTATCGTGCTAAGGGGCTTGGAGTCTGATCTGCAGGCTCATAGGAGGCTGTGGTGGAGAATGTGGAATGCTGCACTGACTACCCAGATGGGTAACAAGCTTTGGACCAAGGGACCTTCAGGAGTTACCTAGGCTCCTTGAGCTGGTGGGGAAAACAGAGCAGCCAGCAGAGAATGTTATGGGGGAACCAGTACATATGCTGTAGTAAAACAGCCCCAAACCTGCCCGCATACTTTGTTTCCCTTGTTCTGAAGCTTTAAACAAGGTTCTTTTTATATTAGCTTACTGTGTATTAGCTTCTTGTTGCCTTCCCTCTGTCCCATTCCTTTTGGATGCCTCTGTAAAGATGATATTGATTGTCTTTTCGATTTCAATACTTCATTAACAAAGTGTTCCTGGGTTCTTTTGGCCAAGTTTCAAGCACTTGCAGCTCGCAAGAGCTGTCCTTTTCAGTCTATCTGGAGCCTGTGATGAAAACTGTCCAGACTGGCTTCAGTATTACTCCATACGTGGTCCACTGAGAAGGCTGAACCTCTGCTGTTGCTCTGTGGCCTAAAGTAGGTTTCCCCTGCAATTAATTCCATTGCTTCCAAATGCAGGAGTGAAGAAGGTAATGCTTGATCTCCCACTGCAGTGGAGCAGAGCTTTTCCTGGTTTCAGATACTGGGAACAAATACATGCAAGCTACACCTTCAGAAGATGAATTATCACATCTTGGAAATGCTTTTCCAGAGTTATTTTTTAGGATAATTTTGCTTTAAGACTTTACTGATATTTATTTCTCCCTCATGTGTTCTCTATTTCTTAAGGGGGTTAATATGAGAAATATGTATATTTTTATGGTTCCTTAAGGGATCATAAACTCTCTTCTCTTATCCCACTCCAATATCTATTAATAATTTTCTCAGCAAGATACTGCAGTGGTGTGAAAAATGTATCATTTGGCAGGGTAGATTTGCTCTCAAGGTCCAATTTTCCTTTCCTGTAATAAAGAAGGACAGAAGTGACAGACATGGAAGTTTTTATGATGTGCTGGCAAGCACTGAGGTTCTCTCACTACCCATTCGTAGGAATTTGCTGCTTTTTTTTCCTCTCTCAAAAAGTCATTCTTTCTGGAGGGCGTTTTTTCATAACTCTCACTATTGCTGTAGGAACCGGGAAGAGCAGAACCTGGTGGCTTATCCTCACGATGGAAAAATTTACTTTTGCACCTCTCGGGACATCCCACCTGAACATGAGCTTCTCTTTTATTACAGTCGGGACTACGCTCGACAGCTTGGTAAGTGCATGCTCATCTTCATTGGCTTTGCAGGGAGTGCTCAGCTTGAATTCTCTTTTAGTGCCATCTCTGGGCACTGTGACTTGGGAGTGCATAATGTTCCTTCTCAGCTCCTAGTGGTGCACGTCACAGTTTCCTTTTACATGTCATGACAACAGGAGTACCATCCTTTAAAAGAAACATTCCACTATCTAATTCCACTCATCAGGAGTAAAAGATGGCGGTTTCAAAGAAAAAGGGTTGATTTTCTCCTGTTCATCTGGTGCTAAGGGATTTGGGCTAGCTGAAGATGTGCTTACACTCACCCACCTTTGGTTGTGATAATTTAGGTTTAGTGGAGCTGTGCTCAAAACCATTCCAAAGTTTGGGCTCCCAAAACAGCTTGAAATAGCCTACCTAAAAGAGTTGGAAAGCACTGGAGCTGAAAGGAGCCGAGTTGAAAATCTCTGCAGCTGGGTTTGCTGCCACAGAGTGCTAACATGGCTCACACTCTGTTGGGCCGTGCTGTGCCTCATTAATGGTGATACTTTTGTGCCCAAAGGTGTCCCCGAACATCCGGACGTGCACATCTGCCACTGCGGAAAGGAATGCGCTTCCTATGCGGACTTCAAGGCCCATTTGAGCAGCCATATTCACAACCACCTCCCCAGCCAGGGGCACAGCAGCAGCCATGGGCCAGGCCATGGCAAGGAAAGGAAGTGGAAATGCTCCATGTGCCCACAGGCTTTCATCTCCCCTTCCAAGCTCCATGTCCACTTCATGGGGCACATGGGCATGAAGCCACATAAGTGCGATTTCTGTAGCAAAGCTTTCAGTGATCCTAGCAACTTACGGACACACCTCAAGATACACACAGGTAAGGGTCAGGGACTTCAAGGAGATGCCTGTTCTAGTAAAACATTGGGACAGGACCTGTTCTCTCTGATCCGTTGGCCAGCTGGCAGGGCATAGCTTGTGTCCATAAATCTAAGCTCTTAGAATCATAGAATGTTTTGTGTTGGAAGGCATCTTTAAAAATCACCTCCTCCAACCCCTTTGCAGTGGCCAGGGACTTCTTCCACTAGATCAGGTTGCTTAAAACCCCATCCAACCTCACCTTGAACACTTCCAGGGAGGGGATATCCACAGCTTCTCTGGGCAACCTGTTCTAGTGTCTCACCACTGTCATTGTAAAAAACTAGTTCTACTTTATGTCCAATCTAAATCGCTTGTCTTTCAGTATAAAACCATTGCCCCTTATCCTGTCCCTACAGGCCTTGATAAAAAGTCCCTCTCCGTCTTCCTTGTAAGGCCCCTTTAAGTATTGAAAAGACACAATAAATTCTCCCTGGAGCCCTCTCCAGGCTGAACAACCTCGACTCTCTCAGCCTGTCTTCATAGGACAGGAGCTCCAGCCCTCTGATAATTTTCATGGCCCTCCTCTGGACCCACCCTAACAAGTCCGTGTCTTGTTCTGAGGACCCCAGAACTGGATGCACCGCTCCAGGTAGGGTCTCACAACATCAGAGCGGAGTGGGAGAATCACCTCCTTTGTCCTCCATTTCTAAGAATGGCAGCATCCTGACTATCCGTAAGAATGATCTCTAGTCCATGTTGAGCCCAACTAAATCCTGGGCACTGCCTGAGAGAGAGCTGGTTGGCATAGGACAGCACTGTGCTGAGTTCAGTGGTACAGGTGCTCACAGAACAGTATGTAGACCTGTGTTCTGGCTGAATGTGTCATGACTAAAAGAGCATTTGATGAGTTGAAGTTTATTACTGTTGGGAAGAAGTGTCAGCCTTTGTCTGGGACACAGAGACCCTTTGTTCCCACACAGCAGATCCAGTGCTGGCAGCTGTAATAAAACAAGGGTACCCTTCCACTCATGAGAAAAAGCCAACTGGATCTGAGAGCTTGCAATGTAGACTGTTGGCCACTTAAATTAGGGGCTGAGATCTTTCCCCTCTTTCCTACTTCGTTTTACATCTTAAGCAAATGGCACAAGACTGCAGTTTGTGACTGTGGAGTTAGACTGATATAGATATGGCTCAGCTCTGTCACTTGTCAAAACACTCATGTCTGAACATGCTGTTGACTTCGGTGGGCATTTGGATATAGAATCAGAGAAACAGAATGGTTTGGGTTGGAAGGGACCATTAAAGGTCATCTAGTCCAACAGTAAGCAGGGACATCTTTGACTACATCAAATAGCTCAGAGCCCCATCCATCCTCACCTTGAATGTTTGCAGGGATGAGGCTTCTACCACTTCTCTGGGCAACCTGTTCCAGTGTTTCACCACCCTCATTGTAAAAAATGTCTTCCTTGTATCTAGTCTGAATCTACCCTCTTTAAGTTTAAAACCATTACCCCATGTCCTGTCACAACACACCCTGCTAAAAAGTTTGTCCCCCCATAAGACACAGAGGCTTTGGAGATAAAGGAAGAATGGCCAGAGATCAGTGAATGACAGCTAACAGCAGAAAACAAAATAGTGAAAGATTTTTCAGCTGTGTAAGAAGAGAGGGAATAAGAATAGGCATGGATTTAACAGAGAGTGAGGATAGGAGAGAGGGTGAAGGTCAAGTACAATCCTGCAATAAATGGTGTGTTTTTCCCTTTTTTTTTTTTTTTTTCTTCTTTTTTCCATAAGGTTGAAATAGCTGTTGGGAGTCAAGGGATACAAATCACAAAGGTGGAAGGGTAATAAAATTGGGAGTTTGGTGCACTTGAATCAAGCATAGGAAGCTGCAGGCTGAGTAGCGAGGAGTTTTAATAAACTGATCAAGTACAAATGTAGTACACACAACCACAGAATACTCAGTGGGATAGGGCTCTAAGTGGTATTCATACTTAGTCTGAATTAAGTGGCATGCAGGGGTCTTGAACTATTTGTGTTAACAAATAATGGAAGAACTGCAGATAAGTGGGAAAATGGGATAAAGCATAGAATTTAGCAAAGAGCCAGTGAGCTTTGTACCTGCGTTTGTTAGATCAGAGAATTTGTTTTTCTAGACGATGTGGTGCATCAAGTGTGGTTGGGCTCCAGTTGAGGCATCAGATGCAGTTCCTGTGGTAAATTAGCGGAGATGGGCATGTACTAAAGTAACTAGATGCTTAGTATTAAAAAGGAGGCTACCATTATTTTTACTCTAGAATTGATCTTGGATAAGCCCCATCTTGTTAAATGGTTGCCTGAATCTCTGCTGGAAAATGTACAAGCCTACTGGTGATGTTTTAATATGCAGAACAGGGGGGCACAGTTGGTGTAGACAAGAAGCAGAAAGTCTGCCTTACAGGAAGGCCTGACTGATCACAAGCGCTGGAGGAAATGTAAACAATGGTGTTGAGGACAAAGTGCAGAACTGTGCGTCACATGGAGGGCTCAGTGGTTCAAAACAGTAGCATGAAGTGGGTTTTTTTGGCTTGAGGATATGGGGTGGGGGATGAAAAGCGGTGTGGATGATGAAGTGAAGTCACATGCTTGGTTGTTGTGGGTTTTTTTTTGCATAGCTAAATCTAGACTGTAAGTAGGTAGGACCTTTATGCTGAGTCTGAAGGAACTGCGGGAGGAAACAGGTCCTGTTCCTGTTCCATTGGTGAGGCCGCATCTGGAGTATTGTGTCCAGTTCTGGGCCCCTCAGTTCAAGAAGGACAGGGATCTGCTTGAAAGAGTCCAGCGCAGAGCCACAAAGATGATTAAGGGAGTGGAACATCTCCCTTATGAGGAAAGGCTGAGGGAGCTGGGTCTCTTTAGCTTGGAAAAAAGGAGGCTGAGGGGTGACCTCATCAATGTTTACAAATATGTAAGGGGTGAGTGTCAGGGAGATGGAGTTAGGCTCTTCTCAGTGATGACCAGTGATAGGACAAGGGGTAATGGGTGCAAATTGGAGCATAGGAGGTTCAAGGTGAATATCAGAAAAAACTTCTTTACTGTGAGAGTGACAGAGCACTGGAACAGGCTGCCCAGAGAGGTTGTGGAGTCTCCTTCACTGGAGACATTCAAAACCCGCCTGGATGCGTTCCTGTGTGATGTGCTCTAGGTGACCCTGCTCTGGCAGGGGGGGTTGGACTAGATGATCTTTCGAGGTCCCTTCCAACCCCTAGGATTCTATGATTCTATGATTCTGTTCACAAAAAATCTGCCTTTCTTCAGGCTAAAATTTTATTTTTCAGAAGTGGTCAGGCTTGTTTGCTTACTGCATTTCTTGGGACACTGACTGTCAATTTGTTGGTGTACGTATGCAATCCTAGGCCAGAAGAATTACCGCTGTACCCTCTGTGACAAATCGTTCACTCAGAAGGCTCACCTGGAATCGCACATGGTCATCCACACCGGGGAGAAGAATCTGAAGTGCGATTACTGTGAAAAACTGTTCATGCGGAGGCAGGACCTCAAGCAGCATGTACTCACTCACACGCAGTAAGTGATCCCACAGGATGCACTGGACCAGCCAGTGCAATAAATAGTTAAGCTGAAGAGCCCCAAAGAATCTCCAGTTTACAAATAGTTTGGCCTAGGGGAGTACAGGTTCAGCCTCTAAAATGACTCAGAAGTCTATCTGGAGAAATTCCTCATTACTGGCTGAAGTTGTGCTATTCTAGTCTTTGCAGTATTTTAATGACACAGTAAATTCCAGGCATGCACCGGGTCTTGTGAAATGGCATTCTGGAGTGTTCAGAATTTTGAAGATGGGGGTTAGTTGATATACATTTAGTTCTCTGCTGAGAACTGTTTCTGTGTCCCAACATGACCAGGAAAACTCCTCAATGCTGTTCTCACCAAGCAGCTCATCAGTGAAGTCTCCCACTCTATTTGTGCCAGGGGTGGTGTGCAGCCATCCCCAGCTCTTGCCTCCCCCCAGGTCTCATTTATGCAGTTGGTGTCCAGCTCCTCCTGCAGAGAGATGCCCTCGGCCAAGGCAGATCCCCACCTCCAGGTCCTCCTCCAGTTAGCTACAGGTCTCTCTCAGTCCCTCAGCTCTCTGCCAGGCCAGATCTTTCCTTTTGCTGTGGGAATCTCTCCATCTTGTTTAGTTACTCCCAGTCCAAGGTCCTCCCTTAACAGTTGCTTGACCAAAGCTAGTTCCTCTGTTTATTTTGTTTTCAGCAACTGGTTCTTGTACTCAGAATCAATTGCTGCTTCTGTCATGCTACCTAGGAGACAGCATAGTGCAGCTAGCACTGGCAAGAGGCAGGCAGGCAGAGCCTTGCCTTGCTGCTTGTTCTTACAGCCAGAGCTACTACTGCAGGGAGCTGTTCTGCACAGTCATCTACAGAATTTGACTGTTGTAGTCTGGTAAGCCTCTGCTTAGCATTTACAGACTGAGGGCTGTTCACACTCAGCAGCTGTGTTGGTTTTTCTTTCTTTTTTTTCCCCCACTGATGGAGGGTGGGAAGCAGGGAGTCTAACCTTTCCACCATGGCAATATTTATGTCCTTGCCAAAACATGGAGCTTAACCAGAGTTTGGTCTTGCTCAAAAAAAATAAGCAAACAAATGAAACCCTTGTAGAATTCTTTTTTTTTTCATTAATTTATCATCAGAAAGGAAAAACGGTTGCAAATTAGCAGGTAATCAAAAAAGCCTGACTTTTTTGCCAACGATGTTGGGGTTGTGGGGGGGAGGAAGAGGGGCTTTGGGTGCATACTGAAGGAAAATGGAGCAGTATTTACTCTTGAGCGCTGCAGTAGTGCTGTTATTTCTGGTCTGCTGCTTCTTCTCATACATTAAGAGTTAAGATTTAGGAGTAAGACTGACCCTTTCCCCCCTCCTGTCACCACCCCCCCACTATTGAATGCCGTATCAGCTGCCTTGCTGCAGGAGCAAGCGGTAACTTTGTCATGTCTTGCAGAGAACGGCAGATCAAGTGCCCCAAGTGTGACAAGCTGTTTCTGAGGACAAATCACCTGAAGAAGCATCTCAATTCACATGAAGGAAAGAGGGACTATGTCTGTGAAAAATGCTCCAAGGCTTATCTAACCAAGTATCACCTCACTCGCCACTTAAAAATATGTAAAGGCCCCACATCCAGCCTGTCGGCCCCAGAGGAGGAAGAAGAGGATGAGTCAGAGGAGGAATTAATAGACTCTATGAGGACTGAAGACTGTAGGATTAACAATGGAGTCTATTCAACAGGTGATGCCCTCTCTGGACACAAATGAAGAAAAGAGAGGGAAATTTTCTTGGATGGTATGAGAAGGAAAAAACAGACAACCCTTTTCCTTGTTTCCCCAGTCAACAGTGCATGTCAAATGAGGAGTTTTCCTTCTGTCTTGGTCTCCACACTACCACTGATTAATAAACTGTACCCAGATCTCACTGAATGAGAACGGATCATGCACGTACAAGTGAAGAGTTGCTAAGAAGGAAATGCGACGCAAGGAGATTTTTTTCACACTGTGCATACTTCTTTTCCAAATCACTCAAGATTAATCCACCCCATGCAGAGCTATATGACACACCTTGTGTAGCCCTATGTGTAAAGAGCCACAAACCAGAACTGTAGTCGAGCAACTGCAGGGACCTGTAAGCCAACTATCCTTAACTGGCAAAGCCATGACAATAAGAAAAACAAGAGATGGTGGTGGCAGTTGATGTATTTTGCTTTTTAACACTTCTTAACTGAAGGATGTGGTTTTGACGCAAAGCAAAGATTTGTCAATGCTCAGGTTTCCTTCTAAAAGAAACCAAAACCAAACAGCTTTGGTTTAAGTAACAAAAAAAGCCAATGAAATCAGCATTTACAGACAAAGCACTTATGCCACTACAGAAAATCAGTTGGCTTTTGGAGAACAGTTACTGCTGCTTCTCTGTCTAGGTCACTAGTACATGTAAGCAGGTGAAGAGGTAAAGACAGTATAGACTCAGTAAGGAAGAGGCTTACAGATCAGACAGTGTTTACAGTACATATTCTTGTGCTGTAAACCTTTTACCACCTAGAATGATTGGAGGGTTTGCTGCTAATACTATTTATGGAATGAAGATTATGTATTTCATTTGGTTGTTTTCTTTTGAAAAAAATTAAAAATGTGGCTCTTTTCTAATGCTGTAAAAAATATTTACACATTCTGAAAAAAAAAAAAAAGGTTCCTATTTCTGATAAAGATCCTAAGAGAGTAATACTACTTTTTCATCAACTGTGTCTCCCAAACTTTCCTGGGACAATGTATGTGTTGTTGCACATCCATAAACAGGTGCAGCTAAGAAACAGTCTTTAAACTTTGTAGATTTGCTGTGTGCCTCCTCTGGATTTACTGCAAAAGAACACAAAAAGGAAACCAAGCTGACCCCTGTTCTCTGACAAGGTCATTGGAGGTTCCCTTGTAAAAGAAGTGCTGGTTCTTGCCTTAAATGGCCTAAGCTCAGCTGTACCTCTCCTTGTACACTACTTCCTAGAGAGCTGCCTGGGTTCTTCAAACCTGAAAATGCACCATGTTTGCCCTCTGAGCTCAGTATGTGAATAAAAAGCTCCAGAAGGATACATTAAGGGATTTTATTTAGGTAACACAATTGCTTCCTGAAACAGAAAAGCAACTTGTAGAGCTACAGTGCTAGTTAATACCAGAGGTGGAGATAACAGAAGTGATTACCCTGAAAGAGCTTTAACATGAAACATTTATTTCAAATGAAAACTTTGAAAAAACTTGCAGCTTTTCAGAGGTGGTTTACCTTCTTAACCTTCACAAAAGCAGTTCATTTGTTGTCCACACATTGTTTACTATTGCTTGGTAGAGAAAGGATTGAGGCAGGAATCCCAGCACATCCAAAATATTCTTGGTTCCTGCAGAGCCATGCTAAACACCTGTCACTAGACTAGAAACAATGTTGGATTTAGAAGCAGCCACTTAACTTCAAGGGATGGAAAGGAAATCTGCAGCCCTGCCTTTCCTCTCCCTGCAGTTTGTACTGCTATAGTTACCTGCTTTACCTCACCAGGAAAAGTTACAAGGAGCTAGGGTGGGAAGCAGTGGTAAGATCTTGTCAACTACGCCTCCTGACACTAGGGCTGCTTTGGTACCAGATCCTTTAATACCCAGGGCATTTTTGCAGCAGCACCACTTTAACAGACACCTTCCAGTATATGGCGAGGGAGGCACTTCAAAGCAGGGTAAGAGTATCATTTACCTTCTGGCCTGGGGTAAGGCACTTGGGTGTTCACTTTAAATGTGAAGAAACAGTTTGAGTCACATGCCTTAACTAGTTTCCTGATGTGTTTAAGTCAGTGGTTAGGCTGATGCTCAAAATGTTCCTCTGTGCCTTCAGGTTGCAGGCGAAATGCCTGGGAGGAGTTAAGAACATGAGTATGTAACATGGATGGCTTTCACCAGTGACAGTGACTAGCTGAGATCCCTACCCTTGCTTTGTGTCCTGACAGCCTTTCACCCTGCTTATTGCAGTTCAAATTTTATATATGTTATATCTGGAGCTGGAAGAAAAACCCAATACACATGCAACATCAATAAGCTTCAGGTGCTCAGGAAACCCTTCATCTTGATGAGATAGAGCTGGGATATTTCTGGTTTGATACTGGCCCATTTCAAGATTCTATTCAGGGCATGGTGTTTTGTTTGGGTTTTTTTTTTGGGGTTGACAGTTGGATTGTAATCTTAGAGGTCTTTTCCAACCATGACAATTCTGTGACTCCCAACTTACTGCCCAAGAAATACTCTTAAGACTTAAAAAAGTTACATAGAAATCTGTAAATCTGTAAAATCTGTATTAGAAATCTGTAAATCTAGCCTCAAATGAAGGATAAATTATCTATTTACACTTGTAATTTCATTCAGCTTTTGTTTATGTTTTTTACACAACTGCTGTCTGAAGTATTTTTCTTGATGTCCTTAGAGGGTATTTACCTTCTTTGCAGTATTCAACAAATTTCAGGTAGCAACAGAATGCTTTTCTAGTGACTTTTTCATTTTATATATCAACTTTACATGTAGTAGCCCTTGTTTCAGGGATCATAATCCCAGGCAAAACCACATGATTTAATCTTTCAAAGCTGGTAATAAGAGGCAGGAACTTAGAACTGCTGAGTCAGAGCTTAACCACATCACCATGTTTCTTTCTGTGAGATGAAGCAGCCTGCAGATTGGAAGACACTTGAGTAATTTCTATGAACTCTCACCAAACAGGAAGATTTGTAGAATGCACATTAACCGTAGTCCCATTAATTACTTTGATTATGTGATGTTTGGTCCATCAGGATTCCATTGGTGTCTCGGAATCGTTGCTGCTACTGCCGGCCGTTGAGCTGCGAGCCACAGAGCTGGCACTAGCCAGAACAAGCCTCTCTCTGTTTCCAAAAGCTTCATTCACTGCAACACAGAGAGGGGATTGCTTACCTGTCACTGTTCCAGAGACAAGAGCAGTACAGCAGGTACAGCATGGTCAACACCACAGAATGGAAATGCTAACCTGGTGCAGTTTTAAAGCTTTCCCCCTTATCCCAGAAGTAGGGAGTCCAAGCTTACATGTCACAACAATCACCCGCATATGATACTCAAATTACAAGTCCTGTTACTTCTCCCCCAGAGCATCTCTAGAGGTTTCCCTCTGCAGAATTTGACGTTTCCCTGTGCATAATTTCTGTACCGAAGTACTGTGAAATGGATGAGTTTTGTAGAGCAAAACATTAAGTTTAAATAATTTATTTCTGGTTTTAGTCTCTCTGGTTTCCACCGAGCTCTTAAAAGCCTTCTCTAAAAATTCATGCCATTTAGTTACATGTAGCTATGACAACTGATCAAAATCAGTCCTCACTTCTCTTCCTACAGGCACTCAAGAATGTGGTATTTGATTACACCAGGAACATTAAGAAAAAAGTAAAATATAGGTACTATAAGAAATCATATTCAGCTACAAGAAAATAAGTCATGTGGCAAGCACAGTTCTCCGAAGTTAGAAAAACACATTTTTTGAAGCTGAAAACATGAACACATCTTGGGCTATTTAAAAATATTTACCTACAGTTTCTCTCAGAGCCACAAAACATTACTGAACATACAAATACACCCTGGGGGGCAAGGGGAGAGAACCACAAGATTCAAAGAAATGAGAGTGTTACCTGCAGAAACCTTGCTTATATCCCAAACACGTAGCCCTTCTTGCTCTCCTCCAAAGGCAAATACAAACGGGAAGTCAGGGCAGCAAGCTGCACAGAAAAGAACACCCTGGGAGGGAGGCAGAAAGAGGAGGATTTTAAGTATCATCCTAAAATCAATTTGGTATCTGAAAATACTTTAACCAAGCAAGTTTTAACAAATATAAACTCTGTAAGTCTCAGGGAACTTATCTTGCAAAGACACAAGGTGACAGTGAAGACCTGTTAACTACAAACAGTAAACCACATCTTCATCTTGAATCTGGCAGACCCATGCTGGAGTGCCTAGTGCACAACTCAGAACATGGTGTTGGGTATTCAGGTGTGAGGCTGTGGAGCTGCCAACTACATGTTGGTCTGAACACAGCACTGTAACAAGTATGATTGACCCAGAATACATAGACATGATTAATTTTTTTTGCTAAAAGATGTTATGTAAAACCAGGTTCATGTTAGACAAATAAGATTAGGCAAACGTGGTTTATATAGAAACCTTGGAATCAAGTAATGAATATTACTCTACCATTTTCATATTCCTGGAATGGATTAAACTTGGTCTGTCTCCCAGGATATCCCAGATTTTCACAAATTTGTCAGCAGATGATGTCACAAGGCACCCTTTGATCTGACTGCTTAGTTGTAGCCCTGGAAGATGTAGAGTGACACAATGTGAAAGCACCAAGTAACCCCTGTTTCACAGGGACGATGATACACTTTGAAGTGAAGTAATGAGAACAAACTGAATATCCTCCTTGCACTAAACTCCATTCCAGCACAAAGGAGAAAAAAGTTATGAAATTCTCATGCAGCCACTGCCCCCTGGAGTGAGAGCTGCTATTTTGTCTCTCAATCCAACAGTAATATTGCAAAGATGCTACTGTTCTGCTTCTTGCTTCACATAATCTGGCTTCCCCAGGTAGTTTTCTTCATTCATGTGCCAAAGACCATCTCTTTTGCTATCCAAGATGACAGGGCAGGCATGTACATACAATCTAATTTTAAACACCTAATCTGGTGCTCCAAGTTGCTATGTAGAAGCTCCTACACTGATCAAATAATTGAAGTAGCCTAAAGAAGGCAGTGTGAAAACCCTCCCATGTGCCATACCTAAATTACCTCCAGAGTGAACATCAGTATAAAATAATTATGGCTAGAGGAGGGAAACATTATAGTTCATAATCCTGGGCCAGACTGCAGTGTTTGTTCATCCTCACCCAAAAGAACACAGGGAGTGTGTTTAGTCAGGGATCTGTTTTGACATGCTTATTCATCATACTCATTGGGAGAAGTTCACTGTTGTTAAAATACTTTGCTTGCAATGGCTTCCCAACAGAGATTTGAAACTACCCCTGATTAGTATGCACAACTCTCATTTGTTAAGCAAGGAATCACAACCACCTCAGTCCTATCGACTGGAGACATCTCCCAGCTGTGCCTTGCCACTGGGACAAACACAACACACACAGTTTACCTGACACCTCTTCATCATGAGCCTTCAGAGTAAACAGTGGCTTATCAGAACGAGCATCCAGACAGTACACAAAGCCATCCTCTGTGCTCGCCTAAGGAAGCATTTTAAAAACATTTTAAGAACAAACAGCAGCAGTCACTCCTTTGGCAAAAAGCTCCTATGAAATAATACCCACCCTCTAGTAAATCCCTGTGATCTGAAGCAGGCTTATGTTACCTCTCATTAGGGCATGTACACAGGGTACACAGCTCTGCATGCCCAAAGTCAGACTCCATCCAGCTGGTGTCTGAGCTATTCTACGTACCTAAACCATGCTGCAGGGAGTTACCTGAAAATCTTAATCCTATACGCATTTCTCAAGTTGTATTTTGAGGATGGTTGCAGTCCTAAACTTGGCTTTGTCGTTAAACAATTAAATACAGAGCCTTTAGTCTCTCACCTGTCAGTTCAAACTTACTGGAGGCATCCTGTGGCTATGTAATAGTCCTGTGCAAAGCCAAGTGTGATTACACTGAGAGAGATCCACAGCATAAACCCAACAGAACTGAGCAATTGCTTTTGCTGGCTGTACACACAAAGCAATAGAGAACTAGACAGCCACTGAGATAATAAATAAAAAAAAAAAAGATTTGGTTTTAAATTCTGTTTAAAAGTTTCATTATAAAAATCTCGACAAAACCAAGACATTTTTACTCAATACCAGCCAGGAGGACAGTGCCCTCTAGCGCTGATTTGAAGCACCGAGTTAATAATCAGGCTCTTCGTTCTAATTAGCTACTTCTCAGTTGCAATTTCCTCATGACATGAAACACAATAGCAACTATGCAAAGGAAAATATATCCCAGCTGCCGAACACTGTAACAACACGGCAAGGAAGGTTTTGACACCTTTGGAGTGAAAACGCCATCAGCATCAGTTGCTTTTCTACTGTTACAACAAAGACATCACCAAGTAAGTAGCTGGTCTTGACATACTTGCTGAAAAACCTACCTAAAACCATCCTCCCACATACTGCATTTTTAAAATAAGCAATGCCAGCAGTTCAACTGTCCACGATAAGATTCAGAAACACAAAAATACAGGTTAAATGAAATGGCAACAGAAGAGCATGTACTCACTAAGAAATTGCACGGGGAGAAATGATTCCAGGTTACTCTTTCAACCTGACCGCTAAACCGCCACACTCGATGGTTATCTTGTGGGTTTCTGCAATCATACAGCACAGCTGATCTGTGGGAAAAAGGGGTGGGAAATTAAGAAAATAAATAAAATCACGCAGATTACTTTATTAACTTTGTTTTACCACTGGCATCTACAGAAGGTCCATGTAAAACTACAGTGCAAAAATTACAATGGAAACAACTTTACTTTTCAATCTTCCAATAGATGAAAATTTCCCAGATAAGCACAAGCTTTTTCCACATGCTTAGAAGTTTCATCTTGGCTACAAAGAGCCATTCTGTTTAAGCAAACAGAGCTCAAATTTGCTCAATACATAAGATACTTACCATACAGGAGACCATAATTATGCAAATGTATCACGTAATTATTAACAGACTTCAGGAGAGTCAAGTAATGACTGTTCAAAATAACACACTAATTAGGAAATCAATTCGCAATACATATGCAAACATTTTCAATTATGCTTTAATAAAAAAAAGTTAATCTTTACAGTGGCTAGGGAAATGCTACTCTGAAAAGGAAAAAGAGCAGATGGGAGTTAGTGGGTCCTTTGAGATTCTTTAGAGGCTTTTGCTCAGCCCAGTGATGGCAGAATCTGTCCCAATTCAAAAAGCTCCTGGATGCAAATGCAAGAAAGGAGCAATGATGTCACTCTCTCAACATCTCATCACAATTTACATCCACAGTGTAACCCATTCCTACTCCATCCTAAAATTAAAGCCAAAGAAATGTGGTCTAGATTTCTCCCCAGGCATTTTACAACAACAGTTTTAGTCCATATGTA
Source organism: Hemiprocne comata (assembly GCA_020745705.1). Classification (NCBI taxonomy): domain Eukaryota; kingdom Metazoa; phylum Chordata; class Aves; order Apodiformes; family Apodidae; genus Hemiprocne; species Hemiprocne comata. The sequence goes on from CM036586.1 coordinate 58,811,276, forward strand.
ATTTTTAACAGTCTGACTTTCAGGTTATGAAGGCATCTGCCAGTATTCATTGAATTGCCTGTGGTCTTGGGAAGCTTTACAGGAAAAATCCACAAAGGCAGCTTACTAGTTTATAGATAGCTCACTGGTTTATAGGTGTCCACGGGATCAAAGGGCTAGCTAAAAAGGGGTTGGTAAGCTGGTACCAGTGTTTGGACATTCATCCAGCAGGTTCCTAATAGCGACAAAAGGTTTTTCTCCAACACTTTTACTTCAGCAGATACAGCAAGAGCATAACACAAGCCAGAGAACATAAAGGCTTGGCTAAAGATTGAGAAGTCTTTAAATACTTTTAACACAAGGACAAAGTTTTAAAAGCAGAAGTAAAAAAAATTACATTAAAAAAATCATGGTTCTAGAACAAAATTAAAAAGCTACCCTAGGATATGGAAGAACAGAGGGGAACTTTTTGGCTGGCAGGGCTTACAGAAACTAGCAATTACAGAGCTAGTCCAAGTGTGCAGACAGAAACCACTTCAGCATTCCCAAGCTGCAATCACAGGAGATGGCCTGTTAAGACTTTGGCTATGGCATGCCTGTCAACAGAGGCTGTCAGGAGTAGACAGAGACTCTCATGCCCCTACCCTGGTCTTACTTGGCAAAATCTAGACAAGTTTTCCCAGGAAGGACCACTGACACATTCCCAATGCAGAAAATGCCATAAGGACAAATTAAGAAATAAATTAAGTTTGAACCAGACACCTGGCACAGAAAATGTCAGTCCAGATGGTTAAAGGATTTGGCTAGTTCTGAAAAAGTGGTAAGGAAAACTACATTTTGGCCACATACAAACCTGGCTACCTTACTGGAAAAAAATAACAACATTACTCAAATGCCAAATGCAAATGAAAAAGAAAACATGAGACAACTTAATGGGCTTAATTCAATTCTAATACTCTCTCTATGTGTAACATTTGGAAATATCACCCCGACGTACTTATCGTAAGATCCAGAAATAAGGGTCTGAGTTTCAAATGGATGAAATTGCACCGTCTGGACCTAGATAACAGAAGATTTTATTTTAAAAATAAGTATGAAGATATGCATATACTTGAACAAACAGAGCATAACCCCTCCCCCAAACCAACACGTTTCCTCCAAAAACACCCTCCTATTAAGCTTTTTGATACTCAGGTTTCTCATAAAACAGTGCAACAGATGCACATTATTTTCATTTCAAACAGGCCCACCCAGTGGAAACAAGATATTTTCCAGTATGTTTAACTGAACAGAACCACATGCCCCTTTTCTGCCCTAGATATTAAAAAAATAAGCTGGAAGAGGTAAAAGAATAGCTGCTTTCAGTTTGGGGGAAAATGCAGATGTCAGCAAAAAATGGAAGCTGGGAGTTTGCCAAGGGCAGTGACTTTGTTAACAGCAAAATAAGGTTATAGCTATTAATAACTAACATTCACATTTTAATTACTACAAGATGAATTAATTTCGGAGGTATCCATCACTATGGTATTTTAATGTCATTTATTTTAAACCTTTCTTACCTAGAACAAACAGTAACTGACACTCATTGTCTCCTTAGGAGAGGGTTATAGTTTCACCTATGCTCGGAGATGCATTTTTTGTAGCTTTTAAGCACTATAAAGATTCCCTACCATCAAGGCACACAAAAGACATATTAAAAACTGCTGTAAATATTTTCAAGCTTTCTAAGGGATAAATTTAATAACATTTTTAAAAGCAAACACAGTGTTGTTTGCCAAAGCAACTAATTCAGAAATGTAAAGAATTCTGCACAGTTCTTAGAAAATTACAGAATTGTTGTTCTAAGGGCACACTACCAAGCAGCTAATGAAAAACTGCAGCTATTTTTTCTCTGTATTTTACAGTGGAAGAAACATAACAATCATTACATACCTTGTCTGTATGTAGCATCAGGCTGGCTGCTGGATTACCCACAGACATATCCCAGAGAATCACAGTATTGTCAGCAGATGCACTTGCTAAAACATTCCTGATAATGGATTAAAAAAAAAAAAAGTGAAAAAAAATCTTTACACAGATATGAACAAATAATGGACAAACACCCAAAATGAATACAGAGCCTGATTCTGAGATCAAGTGCACTGCTGGTCTACAGACTGTATCTCAAGCCTGAGGGATAAGGTCCTGAAGGTAATTCTAAGTTACAAGTAAAGTCTACAAACAGGCTATATACATTGTATTAACACAACACTCAGAGTAAGTGACAGTTTTCTTATATTCCCCCCCCCCCCAACACTTAAAATATCATTTACTGGAAGACTTCTTGAACAAAACAAAGCAAGAAAGGCTTTTAAGCACTTCCTTTCCTTTGACACTAACATAGTATTTTTAAACACTACCTATGCAACTTGGTTTTACTGGCATATGCATCCAGCCAGGAGACAGACAAACCTGTTTTTAAACTTCTTTGCTCTCTAGTATCTGAGTGTTTATATAACTACTGAAGACCCAATGCTGTACATCCTTCATAGAATGCTGAAAGGAACCACTAACATTTTAGTTAGTTCACAGACCCCTCATTTAAACTTGAACAATTGTATTAAAGCAACAAACACACAGTTCAGAAGTTTAATCAGAAAAAAAATCAAAACATTTCCAAAGGCCTCTCAAATACACACTACAGTTGCTACCACTGCTCTTACGAACAAATCTATTACCTCAACATGCAGTTTCTGATTGAAACTGCTCCCCCTGTACTATATATATTTTTTCCTTTAATACTAACCAAGTGTTTCTGACTGAAAGAGCTAACGCTCTCCTGGAAATACTCTTCTTCCAAACAATGTTACAAGGGAAAGTTAAGAAAATGCACAGTGAAGGCTAGGAGAACATTTTACAGCGTCATTATGACCTACAGGCAGAGTTATTTGTACAGGGTTGTCACAACATGTCTTGCTTAAAAAAAACAACAACACAACAAAACATTTAAATATAGCTGCTCCAGAGAGTTCCTTTTTTTGCCCCTAAGTCTCCCACTTCAAGGCTGGTTTTATTTCCTGAAGATCAATCAGTATCAATGAGTTTGTAACTTGGCACATCACGGAACTCCAGACACAACATTGGAGCTGTAATTTTGGTGAGTTGTCTTTATATTATCACCAGAGAACCATTACTAGGTACACGAAAGCTACTCCTTTGTAACACTGATGGAATGATCACTATCATGCTCTGTGCATATGTATAATTTAAAAACAATAGACAGCACAGTGTAAATTAAGAGTGCAATTTATGTACATTTACTGCATATCTATGTGGGTGTTTCCTTCTTTGGTATCTAGATAAGAAAGCACTGTAAGTGAAGGCTTACAACTGCTGATCAGGAAGAAGGAAGCAGAGTTTACTATGTGTTTCTTCAGAAACATTTAAGACACCAGGAAAAAAAATATATATTAAAAAAAAGTCAGCTTGTGTCTGACTGGAACAGTTTCATGGCCCCTGCTGAGGACCCTCTGACAGTTGAAATGTTGAAAACCACCCAAGTGATACAAAACTAGCAGCATCTTTATTTCAGTCAGCACATTGTCCATGACCTCTCTCCCGAGATGAACCAGCTTTGTGTTGCTGCAATAGCAGCACTTCATTGCTAGTTCATTGAGGCAACCGGGAATTCTTTCTGCCTCAGAAAATCCAAAGGTCAGAGGCATTGCTACAACTGTGCTATTGGGCCTTTTACACTCTCTTTTCTGCTCACAGCTCTGGGGCAAAAGCCAGAGGACAAAAAAAAAACAACATAGCAAGGGCTTCCTTCCATAAATCTACTTCTATCTGTTGAAATGGTGTTTTAGGTCACTGTCAGACTGGCACAGATCAGGGCAGCCCTTCTGCTTGTTCAATTTGTGCATCTGACTTAAATGTAGCAGATACATCTAATGGCTTAGACCCACCTTAGCCCTGCCCTCATCTGGACAACTAGCAAATAAAAAGTGATCTGCAGAAATATATAGGTTTAAAATAAATAAATAAATAAATAAATCAAGAATTCTAGTTAAAAAAAAAAAGTAGGTCTGTGCGTTTATTTTTGAGAACGGATTTACTTCAGTACAGCTTTCAAGTTCAATGTTATACTACGTAAGATTTTGGGTTTGTGTGAAAAATATATGCCTAATCAAGCACACAATTTTATCAACATCCATTGTAATTCAAGTATTCTTTTACCTGCTTTGTTTATTCCATGAAAGATCAAGCACAGCATCAGTATGTCCTTTCACTGTGTCTTCTGAAGATGAACTCTATGTATGGAGATACAACACACTTTTGAGAATTACAGCTTCCACAGAAATCAAGCATTACAACACATTAGTCTGAACTCATTAATGCCTTCAAACAACTCGTGTCTTAAATTATTCCCACTTGCTGCAACAAGGCTTTTGACAGAACTGTCTCTGCAGTATCTGCACCTCGCTTTCTACACTAGATCTCGAGATTGTTCCGTCCACAGCTGGTGGGCTTACACAACCAGTTACTCCCTTCAGGCTAGCAGAAGAAATGTCATTGTCTCCAGCTAACGTGCAGCTTCTTCAGTTTCTTTCTAAACTGTCCTGGCAGCTCCCTCTCCCTCCTCCCAATTAACTGAGCTTTAGGCCCTTGTAACTGCCATCTCCTACAAATTATAATTTAAAATAGTTAAGCTTTAAAGTTTACTGTGACAGCAACTGAAAACCACCCAAAGGCCACCCAATTTTTCTTCTGTTCTTGATTTCAGGGTTTAATTATCCATACAGAGAACAGTTAGCATTTCAGATTGAGGTAACATTTATGAATGGTGTCTTCAACAGAAATTCTTGTAACTCGGTGATTTTCAGAAGAAAGTTTCACAGAAAAAATTCCCCGTCCAAGGATATTTTTTCAAACACAGAAGGTCTGAGAGCTCAAGAAATACACCACCTTCACAATTACACAGAGTGGTTCTTTAGCTGACTAACACTGAGTGCTCCTTCATTTGGGAGACCAAGATTAGCAATATACCATGTTGACCTTCCCTAAAGACTCTATGCAGTCTTTAAGCACTTCTGGAAGCATCTACTATAAGCAAAATCTAAAAGATTTAGGTTATCTTCTACACTTGTTTTCCATACCAAAGAATTTGGAGGAATCATAACGAGGCCTTCAGACATATAACGAGGGTCAGATTCATCTCAGGTAACTTAGCATCCAGTGTAAATCTCGGTCTTCCTCTTTGGTAGTTTAAATTTTCACTACAGTCTTCTAAAAGAAACTCAGCCATTTTTTGGGGCTGTCTCTATGCATTTGCCTTAGACAATCTCAATTACAAGCTTAAAATATGCTTAAAATTTAGATAGATAAAGCTAACAGAGGTGAATCCTGAGGAAATGTATTTTATTAGTGTCAACCTTGTCCTTTATTGCTCAATGACTTTTCAAGTCTCTGAGTCACAGGAAAATACCAATTTTATCCTATTGCAGATGCATTGTCTTTCACAACCTTTGTCAACATCATCTTTCAACATGATGGAATTAAACCACATTATCTATGTTTTCAGTGTGAGAAAAAAAAAAAGTAATAGCAACATTATCCTTGCTCTAAGTTTCCTCCACTCAAACAGATAAACCATCCTGCAATACTTACCTTCTTTCCTTTCTTTTTCTTCTTTTTCTTGCTTCCAAGAGAAAAGACTGGTTCTAAGGATTCTACTATGTCAAGGTCCCAAATGTCAATAACTGGGGTCATGTTACCCACTGCAACATAATTTCCTACAAGCAGAAATCCAAATGCAACCACATTTATTTAGAGTTAGGAAACAGCATACTTGGCAACCCAGCTGTTGCTTATTTCTTTGATTAAGTAAAGCTTATACTTATGTGCCAGATTCTTCTATTTGAACATATTTGATGTTTAATACTGACAAGGAGCTATTTAAAATATCAACTGACAGCAGATGTTGCCAGAAAAAAAACTACTTAATCTCCAATATGGTTGCCCTTTAGTACAAGTAACTGCTCAAAAAAGCAGTTTTCCACATTGTTTTGTTTTGTTTTTAAGGAAAAAAGCCCCAAAACACATTCCTTGTGCTATGGAAATGAGTATCAGTAAAACATAAGAAAAAGGTTACTATTTACATAAACATATATAAATTTTGCTGTGTTTTACAGTTAATCAACTGCATTGGCCATAATGAGTTTGAACAAAAGCAACCTTTCCTTTGCAAATGGAAAATGAAGCAGATTAGAGAAGAGCTTACTCTGGTCTGCTAATTTACAATAACTTAATTATTTGTCATCAAACCAGTGTTTTAGTCAAATCACTTGTTATGGCAGCATCATTAAGATGACTGTATCCCCAAACAAAAAAATCTGATACTCATTTTTTCTGTCTTAATATCTTTGATTTATTTCTGTTTGTACCACTGGAGGAAAACATTTAATGACAAAGTTATATTAATATACTTTTCAAATAAAAAAAAATATAACTGGACATTTACAGTATTCCTTGTAATTTACCTAGTGATTCATCGGGACTAGGATCAAAATTCAACCACTCCAGACTTAGAGGGTAAGCAGGCAAGAGAATATCATGATGTACATAAAATGAGTTCTCTTCATGATTATAAACTGGAAAAAAAGTAAAGATATACAAGACATCAGTGAAGAGGAAAAGCAAGCAACTATAAACAGTTCACTTCTGCAAAAGGCAGATGTGGCAAACACTAAATTGTCAAGGAGATCTAGAATGCAAATTTGCAGTGTGTTCAGCTTTTTTGTGTGGAGGCCAGAGCCCCCAGGTAGTGATGTTACACCTCACAGAATCTCCTGAAACAAATATTCTCCTGAGTACTTTAGATAAAGAAGTGACAAGTCCAGCAAAGTTCAGACACTTTATTCCTACCATGCCACGCTATGCTACTTTGCTTGTAAGATCACTTCAAAATAGAGGTTCTGTTTCCAAGACTTTCTACATGAGGTTACATTAAGGAAGGTTTAGACATTCATTTTAGAGAATCAGCAATAAAAAAAAATAAATTAAAAAAATCCAGATGCAATCAAAGGGGAAATGAAGGTAAAAGACAAACACTTTACAAATTAGAGGAAGCTGAAGAAGCCAGATGAAGTTACCTTTAGCAAGCTGTAACTGAGATATAGGAACAGCTTTGGTAAAGCAACTGTGTACTAAACACAGCATTCCCTCTAGCCAGCTATTTTTCTCCATATAATGAAAAGAATTACTAACTGGATAGCAGATAAAACCCATTAATTATTTTAATAAAATGGTATCACCATACACACAAAATCACTGTGCTGTTTTTAAGTGTACATGACAAATGTTCAGATACTAACTAAAGTCTTCAGTTAGATAAATAGTATTAATAATTAACCAAGACAGGGCTACCTGATGTTACAAACTGCACGAGCCTGTGCTATTGTTTTAAAAGTTCATACAGATACTGGTATCTGAAGAGATGCCTTCAAACACTTTGGTTTTCATTAAACAGAGTCATTTGCTTGCAGGAACATGTACCATAGCAGCAGCAGCCAGAAATGTTCCCCCAGAGAACCACCATAAGAAAAGAAAAAACTTCAGCACACTCAGTAGTACTCCCTGGTACAACAGAAAAATCTTTTACACAGTAAAACTAACACCATCTCTAGAACAAGTGGTAGTCAGACCTTACTAAGGATCATCCTCCTATAACTAAGATGACAAAGGTGCTGATTTCTCTACTCCTAGCAGTAGAAAGTTCATTTAAAAGAGCAAGAAGAAAGCAAGGAAAAAAACCCAAACAAACGCAAAAAACAAACCACTAGAGGAAGCTTGCGTGATAGGGAAAGTAACTGGAAGAAAGATTATATGTTCAGAGAATAAAAATGCCATAGTATTTTCTAAGTGTTATTAGGAATGAAATAAGAAAAGGAAATGCTATGCAGCTTGATAAAGGCATATGATCTAAGTAACAGCAACTCCACATTGAACACACCATTTCTGGAAATTGACTAAAACACTGTATCGCAGGAAAGTGGAGAAAACACCCAGGGTAGATGAGGAGAAAAAAACCCTTTCAAAAATATGTCCCAATCCTTCTACACAGCCATATGGAACAAGATATGCAAGACATATTCCCTAAATTCACTGTAAGGAACAAATCCTATGTTACTCACCATGAACCTCCAAACTACAGTAGTCTTTATCCACTCTGCCACAAAGGACAAGATTGTCACTGGGCTTAATCAAAAAGTCCTCCTGTTCATACTGATCCTGAACAGCAAAAGGAGAGGACAACAGATGTTCAGCAAAGCACATAAATGCACAAAACTGCACATGTTCAGAAGGTTGAATCAGTAATAACTTTTCACCATAACCGAAAACACTCGACACCCAACACCCGGCTGCCCACCTGCCTAAAACCCTCTTATGGTGGTAAACAGAGAATGACAGGAACCAGACTCAACCATGGGGAGACTGAGTAGTTATTACACAGACTGAAGGACTATTTCTGTGGACCTAGGTGGATTTAGAGATGTTTAATCACCAAATATGAAGCCATCTTTTGTAACTACCACGATGCATTCTATTGGTGAAAAGAAAATCACCACCAGGAGCCCACATACATAGCTTATTTCTATTGTGCTCTCATGCCTTGAGCACTTTGTAGTGTAACAATTTTTTTACACAGTAAGTGTATTGTAACTGCTCCTCACATCCAGGAACCAATTCCAAGAGCATTAAAACATAGTCTACTTTCTGGAAAATATTTCCAGAAAAATACTGCCCACAGCTATATTGGGAATGCAGCTGTAGCAGATCACATCTCATCTAATTTTCATTGTTACTGAGGAATGAAAGGCATCGAGGGAATTTTTGTTAGTGGAAAATTAAAAACTGTACATAGAAGTCAATAGTCTTACTCAAACAGATACCATCCTTCAAATATGCAACATGTACAAGACATTTCTTGTTGTAAGCTTTTCATTTCTTTTTTATTCACTTCAAGCGTATTTTAAATATTTGAGTTCTATCAAATACTGCAATTCTTTGAATTAATCAACTTAATGCAGCGCAGTCATTAGTCTTCAACAGTAGTAAATATCAAAAGACAACGTAAAATGCATGTTGAAGCACCAAAAAGTATTCTCCTTCAGAATTTGAGCAAAGGACTTGAGTGTAGGAAGAAAGGTAAGAAAAAGGTGTTTACTTTTTTATGTTTGGAACAAAGTTGTGAATCCCTGTGCAAATATCTTTGACTTTTAAACCATTTATCTCGTCTCCTGGTACACAGGAGCAAGAAAAATCATCAACCAGTCAGTGGAACTCAGAGAAAACATGTAGTGCCCAGAAGCGCACATAGCCAGTGAACTCATTTTACAGGTAAGGTGTACACCTTTCTCCTTGAGCTCTGTTACAGTATGTGAAGTCACCATAACTGCTCCTTGTCTGAGATCACACGTGTTAGACAAAGTCCCCTGACACACCAAATAGACACTGCGGTAGAAGCCTACAGCAACTCTTTTCTTTCAATCTCACTAGCTTTGTAAAGAGCCCAAAACAGTATAGAAAGGACAGGATCCAGAAAAATCTCAGAATCTTTATGCTTAGAAGAGGTCTTAAAATATCACCTGCTCCACCACCCTGCCCCAGATGATCACAGTCTCTCCTGGTTGCTCTATAGATGACATCGTCTCTTCTCATGCAACCTCACCTCGTAACTGATTTTTGTAATCTCCCCATGTAGATTAAGCCAATTACAAGTTGCAATCTATCCTTCTGAACTACACTTCAGGATATTCCCTGAAATCTCTCCATAGCTTTTCTGAGGAGGCACCCAAGGCAATACTGATGTTAAGTGGAGTTAAGTAGAGAAAGATTACCTCATGTCTTGCATACTGAACCCCTGTTCACCAGAAAAAGACAAACAAGCATTTTCTGGGTCCTACTCCATAGGTGACAAACCACCTCCACATACAGAAGCACGTGCATTAAATAATGAGCCAGTTCACCTTAACATAAAACTTCAACATAAAAAGCACACATAGAGGACTGCACAAAGCAACTTTTTCTTCTAAAGATTTCCATCTTATCAAAAATCTCTCAAACCTTTGGAAAAGGACTGCAAGCACCTACAGATCCTAAGCCAGTCTACTTGGCAGTGGGAAAATTCAACTGATTTTTAAGTTTATGCTATTTAAGATATTTAACGTTTTTATAGTACTTACAGTGCTTTTGAGAGTGATGTAAGGATCATGATCGTTGCTCCCATGTACTGTTAAAGCAGCCAAAGAGTCTCCAAGTTTTAAATCACCTAGATGAGAATTTCAGAACAATTTTTATACATGTCAATGACAGGTGATGTTACAAACTCCTATACCAATACCTGCATGAGCGCTTTCACAGACTTTTGCTGCTCTGCTCCAGCACTACAGCAGGGGGAGTGACAGTCTTTCCAACACTGCTCTCGGTTCTAGCGTCAGGGGGGGTGGACATTCAATTGCCTCACTTACTTAAGGACTTGCGAAACTGGGACAAGAAACTAATTAAAAATGTGAATTTCCAACTTTTTAAACGCAGCACTCTGTAGTTTTTAGGATACTCACTTCTTAAGTACAACAAGAAGTGAAAAGTTTCTTCACTTACACTGACATTCACATTTTTCTTACCTGTGTATTCCTCTTCATCATAATTTTCCAAATCGTATTCATCCAGTTCATCATCAGACCGGTCTTCATTTTTATGAGAAGATTTAGGTCTGTCAGGAATGGCTACACTCGTGCCAGGTGCCATCTGGCCCTCCTCGCTACCACCAGCGCCATCCCTGTGTAAAGATACACCACCCTGAGAGACGGTGACAGACGCTCAGAATGCTTCTGGGCAGTTGCTTAGGGGACTGCTAACAAGATGTCAGCACACAATCCTGGCTAGTCACACGGGTTTCGAGTCTTTCATGCCAATAATTCGGAAATCCATTCACTAGCTTCTCCCAAAATAGAAGGCATCACTATTATCAAGCTCCCAGAAACTTTTCCTTGAAAAGTTTTAATGACAAAATGCAGCACAAATTTCGCTCAACAGAGCAAAACTGTGTATCTAAATCTCTCTCACTCTATTTTTGCAGATTCAATGTTCTCAACTTCAGTTCTTTGGGTTCACAGGGACCAACTCCCTCTTTTTCTTTCCCCCCCCCTCACAGGCCCTGTCACACACAATGACTCTAGCATTTCTTCAAGATTTTTAAGACCTTATTTCCTCACATTTCCCATACTTATATTGGAAGAAAAAACAACACAAAATTCATCAAGTAGGGACATAGTGCAGATTACTTCTTACAGGGTAAACTAAGCAACATAAAAAAAACTTGGAACTTGTGTGGCAATAATTCTGTATGCAAGGAATTCAGTAGAAGGAAGTGTACTTTAAGCACTGGCTGAGGATCTAACAGACATCTCAGATGTCTCAATGGAGCGTGCTCTATAGGAACTCATCACTGCTGAATACACTATATTTCTGACTTTCTGCACACAACATACCCAGGCAATAATGAGCTAAGCCAGTTCTCACAGATATATTCTCAAGTAAGTATCAGAAACTTATCTTCATAATCTGTTCAGTAACAAACATTTCACATTATCGTAACAAGATAATTAGAGATTCTAAATCTGAGTCTGTTCTGTGAGCTTTGCGCAGGAAAAAAAAAACAAACTTCTACAAAGTACCAGATGCTATAAAGAGATCATAACCCCTTTGGTTGTTACAGATGGTCTTCAAATTTCCATGATGAAGTTTAACGGAATGCATAATTACTAACAAACAACCTCAAATCCTTCCATGTTTTTGAAATTACAAGTGAAAGGAATCCACTCAAAAAATCAAAATTTCATGCCCATAAAGAAGAAACAAGTAACACCACAGATAATGGAAACATTAAGCATCATTGGTTAAGAAATCAGCATAGATTCAGAATCTTCCAAACATTTAAGATTCTTTTGGAACCATTAAAAAACAAAAACAGAACAAAACACATGCTGGAAAAAAACCCAGATTATTTCAGTGACAAAGTCCCAAATCCATCTAACAGAAACTGGGTGGATAATATTCACCCTACTACAAAAGTTTTTACTGCTACCTGTTGCATCTGTTCAACCATACACACTGTGGTACAACCACACAGCCTACATAGGTGAAATAGAATCAGCAGCCTAAATTTATGAACAAATCTAACTGAAAAGGGCCATAAAGTGGCCTCATTACCTCATCTTTTTCTAGACAACAGAGAGCCATTTCTCTATTGTCTTTCATGGATTATGTTTCCTAAATCTGTCACTTCTGTTATTCTTTTCATAAGTTTATTTATCTTATCCTTAAAAGCAGAGCAAATAACTTAAAACAACTACACAGCTAAGGAAATTCAATGCTGAGTGGAGAGTCATGATATCTCCTGTTTCATATGTGAACCACAAATACACCCCTCAACATCCATTTTTCCACAGACAGTTTGGGACTTCCATCTCGATTTGCCCCATCTCCAAGGCACCCATGGTTACAAACCCAACTTCTGTCCCTGCTCTAAGTGGGAATGGCAGCTCCATCAAGGACAGGGCCCCGAGCAGATCTCTGCAGCCTTCACCTGAAATGCTCAGCCAGCCTGATGACCCGCATGGGAATACAACCCATGTTGTCATACCCATGACGAAGGCGGGATGCATACTTCAGTTCGGTGTTTCTTTCAGTGTCCGGACAAACGACCTTCCGGGCGGTCAGGCTCATTTGACACAGTCAAGTGAGGAGGAACCCGTGCTGGCTGGTGCCCATCTCCACTGCTGGCAGCTGCTTCCCAAACCAGGCCTTCAGTGAGACCCACGGCCCGCCGGGCGGGCCTGTGCCCGAGCTCTCCCAGTGTTCGGGGATACCCCCCCATCAGCGGCGAGGTCTGGGGTGCTCCAAGCCCGTTCACAAGCAGAGCCCGGAAGACGCGCTTCGCCCGGCCGCCCCAGCCCCGCTTCCCCGGCAAAGCGCCCCCGGCTCACCCCAGCCTGTCCTGGGCCTCCCCGATGAGGCGGTTCAGCTCCTCCTCGCTGAGCTGCACCTACGAGACGGACACGGAGAGGAGTGAGGGCGGCGGGGGGCGAAAAGGGGTGGGCAGGGGTCCCTCAGCCCGGCCCTCCGCCCCCACCTTGTCCGGCGTTTCCTTGGCAACGCCGCAGCGCACCCAGGCGGCGCACGTCACGGGGCAGCTCATGGCGGCGGGACGAGAGCGGTGCGGTGCGGTGCGGTGCGGTGCAGTGCGGTGCGGTGCGACACGTGCGGGCGTCTCCGGCGCGCTCCGAGTGACGTCACGCTGGAGTCTCCGCCCGCACCGGCGGGAAAGAACGGAAGGGGCGGAGACAGAGCGCCTCGGGAGATCATCTCCAAGCGCCGGGAAAGCCCGGAAGGCGTTGAGGGGCGCGGCTAAGGGGCGAAGAGGCCGTTGGCCTCCAGCAGGGCGGGGCCTGCAGGGGTGGGGCCTGCGCGGCCGTTGAAGGGGAAGGATCGTTAGCGCCTCGCGGCCCCGCCGCGCTGGATGGGATCGTTGTGCTTGAGGGGCGGCAAACGCTCCTTTTCTGACTGAACTTGCGGGGAGGTCGACTGCCTTCAGCAGCAGTTGCTCCCGTTTTTATAAAAGTTATTGCTGAAGGGTGCTCAGTCGCTTCTCTGAGTTAGGCCGGGCTGTAACACTGGGCACCCCATTCGTCCTTAGCTGGGGCTGGGACCAGTTGGAGCTCCAACACCTATTTAGTACCAGAAATTAATGCTTTGCTATGTAATAGCAACTCCTCCTGCTGCGTGCTCTGGTGAAGCAACGTGCTGCCCCATCTCCAGGCTGCAAGTCCTTCATTTCCCACATTGGGTCATGGCTTACCCTGCTTGCAAGGAGAGACCTGCCCTGCTGGTCTTCACATCTGCTTTGGCTCTGAAATACCCCAGCGGCAATCTGCCAAAATTTAAGGTTTAGAAAAACCTTTTTGTTACCATATCTGAATTTTATCCGAGGAGAAGAAACAAATGCACAGAGCCAACGTCAAGAGGGACCTGCAGGAAGTTGTGAGGGACTAGTGTCTTCACAGGTGGTGCTGCTTTTTGCCCTCCCAAATGTCAGTGCCCTGTACTAACTAGCTCATTAAATCAGAGAAAATGGATAAAATGCCAGCAGGAATATACAGGAAGGTAGCCTCTTACTAACATGCAGAAAACACTGTTGTTTCTAACACCGAAATCTTAATTCAGGGGATACCTGCAAATTGCATGGATGAAAAGCTGAGGTTAAGTTAAGAAGCATTTCTCATGGTAAAGCTCAAAGACTTGGCAACTGAACTTCAGCTTGGCAGATAGGATGGCTACGTTATTTGATCCACATATCACTAGACAGCACCACTGTAGCATTTTTGTTATTTTATCCTGTTGTTCTGGCATGAGGGAGAAATACTTACCTATCAAAATATTATTACCTCTTCACCACTCTGTTCATGTCGCCCATTTGCTGCATTTTGTCTTAATGCAGATACAAACATACCAAGGCAAAAGCTGTATCTTTCCATCTGTTCCTTGTATTGCACTGTAGCATGGGTATCCTAGTCCTACCTGGGGTCTAATTACCAGTCTTGGATTTTGGTATGCCTGCCTTTTTGCTGGGCTTTTATTATTTACTTTGCTGGTCACCTACTCTCACAGTGTTCAAGAACTCCTTCTTGTCTTCCCACACACAACTTGGCTACAGTTTGACTGTCAGTCTTCCTCCAGACTGAAGAAATTTTTATGTAAGCAGATGGTATTCTCAAAGGACAGGCAGAGGGAAGTGTTATGCTGCCAAAAGGAGGAAAACAAGATTACTTTCCAGTGACTGTGGTTCCTGTATATGTTTGGGTTTGGTTTTTTTTTGCAGAAATATACATTTACAGTGTGGAGGTTTCCACAACAAACACTTGAGCCGTACTTGTTTCTATCAAAGTGTTACCCAGAGGGGGGCACACATGCTCTACCTTCCCTCCCACCACGTACACAATCACAAAATAGCAGTGTGCTCTGGTGAGGCTCAACAGCAGAAGTACAAAAAAAAGAGACTCGGAGAAGAAGGAAGAAAGGGAGGATAATAGTAGCAACTATGCATGTGGATATTACAGCTTAGAGAACTGCAGTTACTAGTAATAATTTTTCTTCTCTTTTGAGAGCCAGTTCATAAACGCTGAGTGATTCCAAGACTTCATCACACACTGGCTGGTGATGGGAAACTGGGTCTCAGGGTCTTCTTAAGAAAATAAAAACTGTTCTATTAAATATGCTGTTGTTCCATGGTGCCTTGGCAATCACAGAGATGGGGTTGAAAGAGTGGTGCCCCAGGCATGAAGCTCCCTACAGACACCTGAGATAGAGACTGAACTGTACTGCAGTACAGCCCACTCAGCCCAAGGAATCAGCCAGAGTGGTTCCTTCATAACACACCAGTAAGAAACTGGTCTTCTTGGTATTTAGTGTCCAAAGATGACTCAGCCACAGAGGTGTGAGGCTTGGGAAAGAAAGCAATTGTTATTTTTTAATTTGGATGAAATTCTGACACAACCCTTGGAGGAATTTTGGGATGAACCCAAAAAGCTGTCCTAATCAGGAACAAGGCTGTATAGCTAACAGAAGTCTCTCTGAATCTCTGGTGGGTGGAAGAACTGGCCATGAAGAAGGATACATGCAACAGGTGACAAGGACTCAAAGGGCTGTCTCAGGAAGGGTGTGATGACCAAGTTCAGATCCTTTGGAAATGAAAGGTCTCTGACCAGAGGAATTGTCATCAAACATTCGCATGCCACAGTCTGTTCTAGACTGGCCTTGGGCCTCTTAGAAACAGGAAAGCTAAGTTTTATTTTTTCCTCATCAGAGCTCAGTCAGACACAGCAGTATTTCTCCTCAAGAGCTGTTTTTTGCCTGGGATCTCTCTCAGACCCATTTCTTATCCTCTGAGGAGCAGAGCTGAGTTCTTTTTTCTCCCGAGAAACCTCAGTAAAATAAGGCAAGACTTGACAGTAGTGATTTTCACTGCTTCAGTTTAGTCATAGAGTCTGGTGTCAGAAACTTCTACCTGTCTGAAGTGAAAAAGCACTAAAACATAGGCCCTATTTCTGGATCCACATTTGACTCACCCTGACCTACTGCTTTTCACCTGAGGATACAAGGGCTGGATAGTTCTCATCAGCAGGAAACACGTGTCTGTATCTTGTTCAAGGTGTTGTCATAAACATTCAGAAAGGTTCAGCTGACTTCAATTACTTCCCAAAGCAGAGCAAACTTCATTCTGGCTTAGATTGACGAGGTCAAGAAAAGCGGGGCCAGTGAGAAGAGTCAATGGCACCTCCAGAAGGATGGTCCAACTGCTTTTTTAGGGGATGTCTTAAGGTGCCCAGACAGCTGCGGTACTCCACACTAAGTAAGAGTGGAGAGAGAACTGGTTGATGTTGAAGCAGCTGGTGCTAGCAGGGTCTCCAAGTAAGTATTTGAAAACTCAAAAAGCTTCAGTGTCCAAGGCTCTGCAGGGACTTTGATATACCTTAAATGAAACTGTCAGAGACACTGTAAACATTTCTAAAATGACAGCCAGAAGGTAGTACAATGCCATGAAAAGGTTCCTACAGCAAATCATGCAGGCTGTAAGCAAGAAAAGAGAATTTTATGTGTTTTGAGAGAAGTTATGCTGTAGGCTTACAGCTGTGGTTCAGCTGACCTCTTCAGATGAGAAGAGGGGACAGGAGTTGATACACTATCATGGCATCTCACTCAAAAAAAAATATTTTCTGTTTTCTTAAATGAGCTGCAAAATACTAATTTTCAGTCCCAGAGATGCTGAACAGCTAAAAGCAAAGTCGCAACATCAAGAAATCCTCTAACTTAGGAAAGAAAGGAAGGAGTACTTAAGAGTGGCTTTGAAATACCAAGGCCAGCCTTAAAAGTCCTCAAGGTTACCTTTGGAGTCTCTATTTGCATTCCCTGTATATTTCTGTGAAATACAGAGCGTGACTAGTGGGAGGCAACCAAAGGAAGAGCACATCTCAGTAGGGCAGCATCTTGTCAAGGGAGACTATGTTTGCACATAGCAGCATAGCCTGGAGGGAAGAACTCTTGAACTGATAGCCAGGCATAAAGTTAATTTTTCAGGTAGTTGAAACAAAGCTGCTTTGGTTTTCTTTCATCCATTATCTCCTTAAGGAGTTCTCTGGGAGAGCATCAATCTCCTCACATTAAGACAGAGTGTCCTTGCGCTAAGGCTTGTTCTCCCAGGTCTTATGAATTGCTTTTGGTGCTCTTTGCTTAACTTTATGCAATAAACTAGGTCTGTCACTTACCTTTTAACTATGTCTAGTAATACATGTGATCTCAATGTGAACCAGGTACACTTCAAAGGTATGAAATCCTTTACTAGGGTACAGTGGATGTATTATCAGGGCAGAGGGGCATGCTTACAGAGCATCTGCTTCCCCAAAATGTGTGCTGAGAGCTTGGGACTGAGAAACCAACATAAAGGAAGGGAAAGAAACATCATCAGTGCCCTCTCAGAAAGCTGGAGAAAAGATGGTTGGATATTGAGAATAGCCATGTTTGCCACAGACAGCCAACAGCAAAAAAAAAGCCCAAAAAACTAAAAACAAAATTAAAACAACAACAATAAACACTCACAAACAAACAAACAAAAACCCACAAAAACCAACCAACCAAAAAAAACCCCACAACAACAACAACAAAAAACAAAAACCCCCCAACTTTAAATGCATTGGTCTACCAGGTTCCAGGAGTAGAGAGCTGAGAGGAAAGGAGGCATGTGGAAGAGGAAGAACCAAGATGCACATGAAGGTAGGACACAGTCAAGGACCTAGCAAGCTGTTCTTGGCCAACTTACAGAGAGAAAAGGAAAGAAGTTGAAGTGTAGAACGATACAACATGCTAAGGATTTACTAGCAAAGTCAGTAAACATATGGGTATGGGAAGAAAAACTACTGGCAGTGCTCCATGTGCTGGGATTCAGCCAAGTTATGCGAGTTCTGCCCTGTCATGCTTGTTCTCCCAGCAAGTGGAAAGTAGGGTCTGTGTACATTTGCTGCAGCCTCCATCTCCAGCTTTTGCTAACCAGAGGTCCACAGTGTCACCCTGCACTGGGGTTAGCACCAGGAGGAGTGGCGTGTGCATGTGTGGCAGGACTACATCATGCCTCTGAGGGCAGATGGATGCATCAGAACACCCAAAGACTCACCTCTCCAGCACCATAGAAGCAATGGGGGACATTAAGGCTAATATTTGTCTCAAAGGTGGCACATCTTGATTTGTTCCCTGTCTATCTTGCTCAATACTGGTTGCTACAAATATTTGTTATTCCAGGAGGAGACTCCAACTTCTTAGACAAACTGCTGTGCTTGTGGAGCAGAGGGGCTAAGCTCTAAGAAGGTAGCCTGTGCTAGGTATGGCAGCCTCCACATAGGTTCTCAGACATCATTTTTAGTAGTTCCTGGTGACAGGACAAGGGGCAATGGGCACAAGCTGCAACATAAGAATTGCCATTTAAATATGAGAATAAACTTCTTTACTATGAGGGTGACAGAGTGCTGGAACAGGCTGCCCAGGGAAGTTGTGGAGTCTTGTTCTCTGGAGATATTCAAGACGTGCATGAATGCAGTCTTGTGTAATGTGCTCTAGGGGATCCTGCTTTAGCAGCAGAGTTGGACTAGATGATCTCTAGAGGTCCCTTCCAACTACTGACAATTCTGTGATTTACCTTGTAGTCTTACCTCTTCATAGCAAAGCTGTGCACTAGCTGAGCCCTAGTATGTAGCAGTGGTGGTTTAGATGTTGCTGCCCATTTCCAGCTTGTAGCAGAGAAAAAACAGCAGTGGGACAGACTATCCTAAACCTTAACTAGCTCAGTGAACGTGTGCCAGAGCCCTCAGTCCCTACATGTTAAGATTGTCCAGAAAATCTCAGCCAATGTGAACTGAACGTAGCAAAAGCACAGGTGAGTTTACAGAGAACCCAGAGGAATGGTGTTAAAATTACAGCTGAACTTCCCTATTTTTGTCAATGAAGAGTTAACTTGGATGCCCAGAGAGAATGTTTTGAAATCAATCAGGTATCACCAGTTGGGAAAGGAGACAGATCATCCCAGTTTGCTACATGTGAAGCTTGCTTTGTTTTTTTTCCAGATACTGGGGAGGCAGGCAAGGGGGCCTACAGCTCTTACAAAATTTTGACAGCTGTAGGCTTCCCTATGAGCTGCTTTTAAACTCTGCTCCTGGACAGCTGAGCTTGCAGAGTCCCAAAACACCTGACAGAGCCACGATCTTGGTCTGGATAGTCACCCAGTCTGGTGTGAGCTCTGTCTCACTCCCATGACTCACATACCAGTCTTACTTGAAAGGATATTACAACCTTTTGCCTCCTGGACCAACCTGTTTCTTAACAACCTGATACATTTTGAAGAAAGGACTTGACTCAAAATCCTGTAAAACATACAAGACAGAAAACATTGACAATTAATTAAAAAATTTTAAAAGTAAAAAAAATGCTAAAATAAACATATTTTTTCAAAGCCCAATTTTTCTGCTCATGCCAAAGTTAACCACTTCCCTCTATCTACTTTTGACTTCTCTTTGCAACTTATTTGTATGCACTTGCAGCAACGTATAACAAAGCAAGGTTCCAGCCTTTTGGGTCTTCATGCATCCAAACCGTCTGGCTACGATGCATTGCAGATACTTAATTTCAAGCACCACAGAGCTCCATTCCCAGGTCTTATGTGCCCATTTTTTTGCCAGATCAGGGCTCAGAGAAAAGGTTTTGGGAACAGCATCCATGTCACTTCACACACACAGCAACCATATTAACCACAGCGTATGGAGGAAAACAGCACCGGGACTTCCTGATTCAAGATGTTGAACGTGTGTGGTTTCTGGTATTTGGGAGAACCCCAGTCCTGCTGCTGTCTGATGTACATTGAGAAACACCTGAAGAGGAGAAGAAACAACAAACACACTCACAGCAGCCATTTCCTAGGCTAGAAAACAATGGAATTTTTATTGAACAGAGATGGCTCATAAACACGCTCAAAGGAGTTCCACCTGCTGTTCAGCAATATTCATTGCCATCTGATAATAACCTATGGGGGCAGCTGTATAAAATAGGAATAAAATACCAAATTGCTATATTCATTAATAACTCTGCCTTCCAAATACAGAACTGTATGTTATTTAAAGTCTGAAAATAGACTACAGTTGTTAGCATTTAAACCAAACTTTTATGATAACAAATATACAAAAAAGGCAGTCAATATATTAAACATTTAAATCAATAGCATACATTTCTCAGAGGTAAACATTGAGCAAACAAAGCCACCAATGATGTTCAGAAATCAGGTAAAAGTTTCAAGGTCAAGCTCCAGACACCGTAGCTTTCCTAAAGCCATAGTGGGCATGACACTTTTATCTAGCCCCTACATTGAAAACTATCTAGCATGAACATTTGGAAATATAACATTGTCTATCCGGCAGGAAATTGGAAGTTTCTTAAGTCCTCATCATCTTTATATCGAAGCACCTGTGGAAACAGAGGGCAGTAGAAGATAAGCACTTTGTTTTGCAAGGTTGGGGTTTCAGTTCTGTTACAGATGAGGCCAACAGCGTCCTCATACCAAACACAAATTCCAGCACTGACAAACAAGGAGTATTGGCCTGACAAGTGGCATGAAGAATCAGCCTTGCAACTTGTGCTAAACGGAATGGGACTTGCATACCTGCCTATGTACTGAAAGCCTGTGCTATTGCTGTGGCACAGAAAAAATCTCCTTGGTAGTTGATCTACTGATGCCTTAGCTGGAAAGCTCAGGATACATACATACGCTCAAAAAGAATGTGACAAAATTACTATCAATAAAAACATGTTTTAATGCCAACAACTAGTAAAAGTTCATATTGCAATATTGCTCACAACATAAATGTACAATTTGCACAAAACATGGCTCTTCAACATGAATATTTTGCAAGCTACAATATATATATATATAATATGTATAATCTCTTTTCTTAAAGAATTATATGCCAGAGTGCATGCAAAGAATTTCAAAGCAGTAACACAACAGGAGCAATCACTTGTTTACAGGTTACTGAAACCATTCGATACAGGAACACTGGGATATTAGCTAACAGACAGGCAGACAGGTAGATGTATATACACGCTGCTTTTTCGTGGACCTTCCCATGTTGCACCAGAAGTGTGGGTTCCTTATAAGCTCAGGTTCCTATGAATGCTCCACCTAGGGTTCTGAATGTTGTCCACACTCTTTGACCACAAATCACTTCTGTTGGAGCTGACAGCAAAAGAGGCACTTGTCCTTTAGCCAGGAGTGGAGGCAAGCAATCTTCTCCATAGCCATCCGTTCCAGTTCCTGCTCCTTCATTTCTAAGTAGTGGGTGGTAAGCATTTCTCCATCCTATGTTTTGGCTGGTCCCAAACAGTCTCCTGTAGCCTTTACAGGTGGAAACCAAAGACTGGAGAACCTGGATCTCCTAAACAGCAGTGCACAGCACTGCCACCACTCTGGTCAGATATATATACAAGGAATGACAAGTATCCTCTGGTTTAAAATTTACATAGAGTATATACAAATAAAGCTATTCTATCAAGGTGCAAGTTTATTATTCTCTGGTGTGTTCCAACAAAGATTTCTTAAAAACCTTTATAAAGGCCCACCAGGAGAGTTTACACAAACATTGACATTTTGTCATAGTTAATTACGTAGGCTTCCTTCTGCAAGCTCCTAACGGAAATTCCCGTTACTTTCCCTTGGAGTTCTGCCTATGCACAGGACTGGTTTTGGTAGACTACAGTCATGTCTAATATAATTTCTTTGACTTTAATACATTTTTAACTGGAGTGAACTGGCACCATGTGGGTTTTTATCCAGGAAGTCATCAATTTCTACAAAATGAGGCAGGATTTGTAAATGGACATCAGGGGGGTTGCAGTTCGTGTGCCCAGTCCAGTTTTCTCCTTGCTTTTGATGGGACTGTGGTGTGTGAAGCCAGCACAATTTGGCCCTCAGGGTATGTTTGGAAGTACTTGGCACTATTTTACACTAGCTGATGGTAGGCAGTGCCCTCAAGGAAACTTAAAAAAAAACCCCCACAACCTAAATGTAATCTATGAAACAGTAAACATCAGACTGATCCACTAAACAGATGGATATGGAATGCAACTTGTCTAAAATTAGAATAGTTGATGTTTTCTTAGGCAGGTCTAAATTAATAAAATCTATTCCCACCCCATGCAGGCCTCATTCTGCAGCATGTAAATATATGATGCTTCTAATAAAGTAATTTGAAATGCAAAGGCTGTGATCAAGGAGCAGAAGAAAAACCTACCCTCTCCCATTTCTCTTCAGCAAAAAAACCTCAAAATTGTGCAACTAACTCATGTAACCTAAGTACACATTTATGATCCCTGCTGAAGCAGGATTTGGCCTTCAGCCTTTATGGTGTACCAACCACAACTGTGCAGATGACTGGATGGGAAATTATATCTGCTAGTGCATTGAAAAAACATACAGCTTTGCAATAACACCCGTTAAAGATTCTCGCTGACTTAATGAGAGAGAGCAGACTTTAACAAGTGCATGTTCTGCATCACTGGAGATAAGTTTCTCAAAAATCTCTAATACCATTTTGTAACTTGATTATAAAAAGGTATTCAGAGCAGAGGCTTTGTACATGTACTCTCAAGCTAAGGGGAGTATTTTACCCTACAAACAAAGACATGTCAGTTTTTCTCTTTTTCAGAGTAACACAATACTAAAAAACCCACCTTGCTGGTTTCACATGCTGCCCTGCCTGTGTACAGTGTTAACAAAATGACATCTAGCAATGCCAAATGAATCATAATCTCACTGGAGATTGTAAAAGCAACAGCATCAAGACAGAACGGGCTTTAAGATAACCTAAGGTGCACTCAGAGAAGATGCTTTCAGAGTTTTCCCAATGTTCAGGCTAAAGACCTGACTGTATAAAAGAACACATAAGGCTTTCTGATCTTCCTTCCTGAATACATTTTAATCAAGGGGAAATTATTCATTTTAAAAACAGTAATTTAAAAAAAAATACAAACACAAATGTTAAAATAATGTTCAAGCTATGGACACAGTGGGCAAAAGCTGCTGCTTCAAATTATGGCTGAGCTCCTCTGTTTTTAATACATTCCCTTCTGCCTTGTTTCACAGTGCCATAAGTCAGTGTCTTCAGCGGAATGGTTCGGTCTGGAACACTAACAGCACGAAACAGGCAATTTTCAAAAGCATCTCACAGACTTTGACTGACATCTTCGAATGAGCTACAGATGTCTAGCTTTGTTTTTGAGGAAAAATATTTCATTCCAGAAACATTTGTGTTTCTTAGCTATACTCCTCCTCTATTGAAAAACATCCGTCATTCTATTGTCTATACTCTGACTCTGCTATTTTAGAGGCTCAACATTCACAAATACACGAGCAAAGGGGAAGAAAGTTTCACCTGTGTTAATTGTAGGTGACCTCAAATGTACCACTGAAGCCACAAACCAGTATTTAAGCTACATCTGTGGGTTGGAGGACAAGATCTCTGTGTTTGTTGATGATTACTGTTGGGTTGTGTGATCTTTAATTTGTTTCTCAATAAGAAGTCAAGTGACACTTTCCCTTAAAACTCCAACAATGGATGGCAGCAAGCAAAACTACTCTGCTAGAAAAAACCCAACAAACTGGTAACGATTATAACAAATGCAAAACAATCATAACCATTCCTGGGTTTATATTACATAAATTAGGGGTGTGTCTGAAAGCTTAAAAAAATCAAGATTAGCCTAATGGTTCTGCACTATTCAAGAGACCATCTTATTTCTGACACATCCTTTCAAGGGCAGGTTGGATGGGGCTTTGAGCAACCTGATCTAGTGGGAGGTGTCCCTGTCCACGCAGGGGGGTTGGAACAAGATGATCTTTAAGGTCCTTTCCAACTCAAACCATTCTGTGATTCTATGATTCTATGGTTCCTCTAGCTGCCATTTTTCTCTTCTAGCTTTACATTCAAAGACACATCAGAGGCAAGTGGGAGTAGATGTGAAGAGGAAGGAAGGAAAATAATGTACCACAGATGGTGCTAGCCCTTCTGTCTGTTCAGGATGCTCACACTGGGATTTCCCCACTCAGCTGCTCTTTCCAATGGTAAACATAAAGATATAGACCCAGCCCTTTGGAAGTGGATGACAGAGGAAGGATCCCCATTTAAAGATCAAGACTGCTTTCTAATAACAGATATGCATTTAACTTGGAAAATACGAGATGGGCAAAGACTTCAAGGGTGACACAGTGTGAAAGAGATATGGAACACAGACCTAATCCACAGACTAGAAAAATCAATGAAAAGGCTTCCAGCAATTTTAATGGGGGAAATTTCATCATGCTGTCACGTTTGGTTTGTGAATGATGTTATGGTACAATCTTAACTTGTATTTTTCCTAGAACACTCATACATCCTTCATTTAACATGTAAATTATTTCTTGAACTTCGTATCAAATATTTATAAATGCTAAACTAGGTACAAAGTGAAACCTGTTTGGAAAAGCAGAGCAGAGGGAGGTTTAGTTGCACTAATGGATATTGCATTAATGCTTAGCATCAAGGAAGGCTGACTGCCATTAACAAGAAATCTCATTACAAACATTATTTCACGCCTCATAACATATCCCGTAGGTCTATTTGCTGTCCATCTCTCTCTCTCTGAAACATACAAACACACAAAGATAACTATAGACAGAAAAATCCAAAACATTTCATATGCTTAACATTTTCTTCCCAGTAAAAAAAACCCAACCAACACACAAAAAAAAAAAAAATCACAAAGAAGCAGAAAATACCCAGCTTGGATGATACAGAATAAAGTATTTTACAATGCCACTTCTGTCTTCCATGACTTAAGATGCTTTCCAGAGTTCAACCTAGTTAACAGCCTGCCCTGAGGATAACCAATGCACAAATGGTATTACAACAAGCTTGTAGATGAGTGGGACTGAAGGACACTCTAGTAGCCCACCTGTTACTGGGGGGAGGTGTGTGTGTGCAAGAATGTTTTATTCCCTGTGTTTTGGTTTTTTTCTGCTGCTCTTCATTGTATTATGATTCAAAACCTGCAGGATCCAGATCCCTCTGCTGTGTGGTAGTTGGTAGAGTGAGGAGAGAGTGGGGAAAAAGGGTGTCAACCTTGTATTTGGGCTGTAAACAGCAGAGATGCACCATTCAATCTTCCACATAATGCTAAAGAGATCGATAGAAGGAATGTCCTGCATTGCAGTGAGTGGGATTAACTTATTTATTGTATGTATAATGCTCAGGGACCTCTGTTCCTCACTGGTACAGCACCTATGGCAGTACAGCAGGCACAACACCCAGAGCAATATGGACAGGAAGCAACACGCAGGTCAAAATGTATGAATGGGACTTAAACAGGTCAAGTTTTTCTAGTATTAATTGGAATTTAACCAGGAACATGAGGTCAAAAAGCTCTCAGATACTTTCCTTCGGTCCTTGTATTCTCAATGGATAAAAATAAACTTGCAACTGAAGGAAGACTGCATGTTTTACAATGTCCCCCAAATGGCACAGTAATTGCAAGGCAAAAATCTGTTCCCAAGGTGTTGCATTGACTGTCCCAAATGTGTCTATCAGTGGTCTTCCCAGGGTTGAGCAGGTTAAGCAGGTATTTGATCGAGTGAATGCCTGGATGCTGGGAAAGTATTTTTCTCTCTGATGAGGCTCCAGGGCCTTCTTCCTACCTTCTTCCCCAGTGAGGCACAGCCAGTGCTGGGGTGCAGGGGGCTTTCAACCATGCTCAGGAGCAAGTCTCAGCCCACAGATGTGCTGTGAGCTCTTCAACAGCTACACAGAACAGAGAGAACCAGACTTTGGAAAGGCTCATCTGAAAGCCTCTCAGGCAGTAAGCTGTAGGATAGTCAATTTATCCACTGCTGGGAAGGGGAAAGGGTAAGGCTGGACTCTCTTAAACCTGTGGCTTGAACAAGTCCAGATGTTTCGAATCATGTTAATACATCCCTGCCAGAACATATGAGGTGTTAAGGCTTTGACCTTAATTAATTAAAATGACCTCCTAACACACTGGCATTTTCTAAAGTGGCTGTCCTTTTTTGTGTGTCTGAGCATCTCCATTTTCTAATGTTGCTTATTTTGAACCATGAATGATTTCTGATTGGGCATTTCAGAGAGTTTTTTTTCCCCTGTCTTTGTTTGCTTTAGAAAGGCAATAAGAAATAAGATTGCCTCTCACAGCGCTGGGCAAAGCCGAGTAATGGAAGTTTTAATGAAAACACAGCAGCAGAGATGATGGGAAGTGGAAAGACTAAAGTTAACCACACACAAAGGGGTTCAGGCAAATTCACTCTTGCAGCTGCAGCACTGAAGTTATTTATAAGGACAAGGAAAAGATACCAGTTGCTAGAGCTCCACAGCCATATCTGAGCAGTAGGACTAAGCATCCCCTTTGTGTGAGCATGGAAGAGACCAGAGCCAAATGGGCTGGTTGGGGATGCTGAACAAGGGGTGGGAGATGGGGCTGCTTCCTCCTCTCCTCCTGCCCTGTCTTCTGCCCCTTGACTTCATGGGAACTCTGAGTTGGAGAACAAATGAAGCAGAAAATAGGGAAAACTGTACCTCTAGAATCCAAGGTAAAGATCTGGGGTTAGACTTTCAAATTCTTGCACCTAATAATCCTCTTCCCTTACAGAGACCTCTTCATTAGCATGCCATCCAACACAGACAGAAACCTGTGCCTAATCTAAGCATGCCTGTTCACACCTCATGCCTGTCATCACCTCTGCAGGATGAGAGAACAAAACTGTAAGTGCAAAGAAGGATGACAAATGCCTCTGCAAAGGAAAACAAACACCAAAATTGCTGTTCTGATACATCACATACAATCAGGTAGACAGCTTTAGCCAGCTAAACAACATAGATTTAGGTTAGACATTAGGAAGAAATTCTTTAGTGCGAGGGTGACAAGACACTGGAATAGGTTGCCCAGAGAAGCTGTGGCTGCCCCCCTCCCTGCTAGTGTTCAAGGGCAGGTTGGATGGGGCTCTGAGCAACCTGGTCTAGTAGGAGGTGTCCCTGCTCATGGCAGGGGGATTGGAACTAGATGATCTGTAAGGTCCCTTCCAACCCAAAACCATTCTGTGATTCTATAGCTTACAAACCACAACATGTTTGTAGAATTTAACCCACCCAGCCAATGCAACTCTCATAAGTTGCTGCCATGTGTCCTGGGTGTTTTAGTGACAAGCAGCCCAAGCAAAGCACAAAAAGCATCATCTACCGAGGCTACTGAGTTGAGAATGTGAGATACCACATTTTGAGCCCTCTGCATGGGTCTACGAGAAACACACACTAGGCCACCCATGCAAGAAGCCTTAAACTAAGCTAAAGAAATGACAATATAATGGCAACAAAAAGAAATTTAATACCCCTGTCCTATCCCCACTGAGCTTGCTTCCCCAGTTCTTAGGCTCTCTGAAGGCAGCTGACAAATGGCCATCAGCTTCAGGGGGTTTCCAGATTTTCCTTTTGCTTTGGGCACTGCATTTGTAAGGTTTTCAGCAGTGGTCTCATTGGACTCATGGATCATTGAAGGACAGCTGAAGATTGGCTTAGCTATTTTTTGCCCTTGGAGACCAGCTATAAATAGTGGACCAGATGCAATTCTACTGGAATGTGATAATCTCATCAGAGCAGGTAACCTCAGTTTTCACCCACTGAAGATAACAGGCCTTACCTCAAAATAAATAGCAAGTTAAAAAATTACAAAAAAATTTTTTTTTTATAAATATATGGAAAATGTGATTGGAAGTGCTGCAAGTTAGAGATGTAAGTGTTGTGCTTGTAGGCAGGCATCTAAAATTAGTGATGTTCTTGTATAAGGGGCTTCAGATATTACTTGAGTGCTATTTCAAGGCTAACTTTCTGCAAGCTAGTTTATTAAATATTAGGACAAATCCTAAAGATCTTTTTAAATGCTTATATATTTCAATATCTTTGGGCCAGAGGATGAAAGCAACATCAGGCCCTTCATTTCTGTAAAGTACTTGCAAAGCCTCACATGAAAGACACTTTGTCAAACAAACTAACTTCCAAGTCTTTGACTTTAGGTAACTCTTGTTCATTAAAAAAATATATTTAAAAAAAAAAAAATCTTTCACTGACTTCAGAGGCAGCTTTAGTGAATGGAGGCTTCAGGATGTCATCTTTCAGCAATATTTTTAAGACAGAGCCAGCTCCTGAAGGACACTGAATACCTGCAACCAACTTTTATGAGTTCTGCAGGTTCACAGCTTCTCCTAGGATTTAACCCATAGACAAGCACACTAGGAATAGCTTTTTCTCTAGGCTGGCTTGAGCTTTGTCTTCAGTAACAACACTTGTATTTTTATTGAACATAAAAAACCCACTTAAGCAGGGTCCTGCATGCTTGAGTCCCCAGAGACCTAGCTGCATTGCATGCTGTAACAGAACCCTCCTCAGATTTTAAGACAGGTACAGGGAGGAAGAAGAGATGCCCTTTTTTTTTTTTCTTCTCACCACACCACCTCAGAGCAGCTTCTTTCAGTACAAACTGAGGATTTGCCTTTCTCTTTTAAACTTCAAAGAACAGCACATTATGCTACGCTCTGAAACAAAAACTAGAATTTCCAAAAGCCCCCAGCACACCACACTCTGCAGCCCATCCCAAACTTGTGCAACATTTGGTATAAAGCCAGTGGATATTCAATACAAAAAGACTCAGTACATGGAGGATTCAGCAAGCAGGTCTCGTTAGTGCCAGAAGGAGTCTGGCTACTAAGCCTTCACACCTCTTTAAAGTTGTTTCCTCTGTCTTTAATAGACATTTGCACAAATCTACTCTGAGACCAAACAGGCAAAAGTTTTAGCTGGAGGAGAAAAAAAAGTCTTAGCCATTAGGAAGCTGGCCCTTTTACAGAATGGAGAGCATCTGGCCACCAGCTGTGTTTAGAGGACAGCAGGCATAAGGAATAGAGCAGGGGAAAATCCGAGAAACAAGTAGACAGTGCTGAAATTTGTCATGAGAAGAATACCAGCCTTTCTCTGTGATGTCCAAAACCACTGCTCTCCTACATTTCCCATCCTCTTCTCTTCCTAGCTTTCAAGCCAATTATTGGAAAATCGCCCATTCAGGATAATATTCTGGGCTTGGGAAGGGACCCAGCAGGGCTCTAGAGTAAAAAAAAAACAAACCAAAAAAAACCCCAAAACCCAGGAAGTGTGGAAACTGGCAGCACGTGAGGCAAAGTGGAAATGTGAGGAAATTCTGGAAAATAAGGGAGGACCTTGAAGAGAGGCAGAAGGAAAGATCTGCTGGGAGGCAAGGGCAGGATGCCCGTAAGTCATCCAATATTATAGCAGTGGATTAGAGAAAGAGAAATGGGAAGGAACTGAAATAGCTCTTCAGTCATGACAGACTGGAAATGTATGAATTAAAAAAAAAGGGAGAGGAGGAGAAGGAGAGGGAGAGGGAGAGGGAGAGGGAGAGGGAGAGGGAGAGGGAGAGGGAGAGGGAGAGGGAGAGGGAGAGGGAGAGGGAGAGGGAGAGGGAGAGGGAGAGGGAGAGGGAGAGGGAGAGGGAGAGGGAGAGGGAGGGGGAGAGGGAGAGGGAGAGGGAGGGGGAGAGGGAGGGGGAGGGGGAGGGGAGGGGGAGGGGAGGGGGGAGGGGAGGGGGAGGGGAGGAGATTTTATTAAAGATCTTGTATTTTGTCTATTTCACCTAGTTTGGAGGCAGTATTTTCCCTCAACATTTGGAAATTATTGCAACTCATACAAAGACTAAAGCAGAAGGTTTTTTATTTTCTAAGATGATGATACTGTCTCTCTAAAAAATGCTAATAAAACGCTCTGCTGGAAAGAGCCTTATCTGATAGGGATCGTATTCATGGGCACCCACTGAAATTCATACTGCATTTAGATTAAATTGACAACAGAGCCCTTCCCCCCCAGCCCGATATTAATGGAATGAAGAATCCATGCATGAAGCCATTATAATAAAGCTTGGAGATTATGAAACAGGCTAGAAGACAGGATCAGAATTGGTCTTGATGAAGTGGGGAAATTGCCCCAATTAAAGCAGAACAAATTTAATAAAGACATGTTGAAAATGTTATACTTTGGAAGGTGTAGTAACTAAATACACAAATAAAAATCAGAACTCCTGGGAAAGCAGCAGTCAATCACCCAGGAATGATAACAGAAGACAGACAAGATTGAAGTCAGCCATGGGATATGCTTGTAGAAAACATTCTGTGATATATTTTCTGATATGCTTTACATAAACCACAGGAGACAGTTACTTTGCTTTGCTTACTGTATAGAACACCTGCTTGAGAACTGCATTTTGGGGAAACTGGGGAGTCATGAGGGGAATGACAGAAAAAATCAGAGCCCTAGAAAATACTAGCAAAGGAACTAGTGAGGAAAGTAGGATTATTTCCTCCCATACACAGAATAATCTTGTAAGAAGATCTTGTAAGATCATCTGTTCTTCCTGTCAGTCAGGGCTTGAAGGAAAAGTAGCTTGATTTGCAGTAAAGAAATTCCAAATAGTCTCTTAGGAAAACCTTCTGATTACGTGGGTGGTGAAGATCATGGATCCCTGTCCCTGGACATTTCAAGAACCTGCAAGCTGCACATTGTCTGGCGCGGTTCAGCTAGACCGTGCCCAGCCTTACAGCAGGAGGGGTGGGCTAAAACAGCAGTTTTCAAACTCTGGTCTGTGGATCTACAAAGATTTGCTGACTGCTTCCAGGAGAAATGAATGCCAGGGTTACACAGGACTTGGCTCTTCTGCTGGTTAAAGCGACAGGGGTCCCAGGTTGAAAAATAACTAAAAAGTCTTTTTTTTTAAGGCTCCTTTCAGTTATACATCTGTGAATTTGGGATTGCCAGTGTTTTGAAGGGCAAAAGTTATTCCCCTATAAATCGATAGCTGCAATTTCTGTAACAGCTTTGAAGGACAGCTTCTTCAGGTTTCTTCTCTCCTACCATTTGCTAGACACCACCAAAGCAGATCTCACAGCAGCAGTGGGTGCCATGTTTATTGTTTGTGCTCAGCCACCCAGATTCATGAGTCCCTAAAGGAGCAACGGGACACATGAATGCATGGACCAGTGCAGCTCTACTGGCAGACCTGTGCAGCAAGTTTAGAGGCAGGTGCACTTTGCTACTAGAGCCTTTGCTTCATGTTTGCCTTTGAGCAAATTTTGAACTGTGACCACTCAGTGCATGTACAACCACCGAAGAACATAGTAAGCCCTTTATCTCTGAAAGAAAACCAGTAAACATTACCAGAGATACTCTCAGCTCATCAGAAGAATGACTAGCACAGAGTTATCAGTGTTTCCTTTCTAATGAGTCCCAGGCAGGTTCCTACAAACATTCAAAAGACATCATCACCTTCCAGGGGTAGCCTGTGCACACAGGACTCTACATCCCCTGACCAAAGCACAGTTAATATTTGAGCTAGAAACAGAGGCACAACACCCATGGCTATTGTTATAGCATTAGATGCCAGACCACCTCTCAACAGATAGACCTGGGGGCATGTTTCCCAGAAAAAGCTATTTGGCCTATGAATATATGCACATGCAACTCCTGGTGACTTTGGTGGGCACTATGCATGTACCCAAAGGAAGAATTTTAATATAATGATTATTGTTTGAAAAACTCTGCTATTTTAAACCATGAAGGTGTGGGGTGAGGTCTGCCCCTATCTAGGTATTGGCTTGGAAGGCTGGGCTTCCATGGATGAGAAGGCACAGCAAACAACAAGAAGCACCCCTGCGTGTTGCTGTTGCATCAGCCATGGTCTTGCTTCTCTCAGATCACAACATTCACATAGAAGTTGCCATTACCTACATGTTCCAGACAACATATTGTGTGAACATCTACTATGCAGAAAAAATAAGCCTAATTGACTGGCACGCTGTGTCTCTGTGACATTAGTGGCAGTTTAGACATTTTTGTAATTTGTTGAAGAAACCCTAGAGGCTTTAAAAGACCAAGCACGCAGGAGGATTTACACCTCAGAGTCATAAAACAGCTTCCTACTGTGTTGATAACTAAAGCCAAAACTCTGTTCTCTGAGCATGCCAAAAGCTATCAACATGGAATAGCACCCAACATAGACGACTTCAACAAAAGAACAAGAGGTTAACATGCACTACCAAAATAAAACTCCTGGAGTCTATGAACTGGGCACAGCATGCTAGAAAATAAATATATTAATGTCACTTGGCCATGGAGAAGGCAACATCTTTGCCTACTTCTTGCTGTGGTTTCCAGAGACAGAGCATCAGGAACGTTGTGGCACGTAGCAAATTTGTCTTGCTAACAATATGCTGCAAAATATATGAAGCTTTGACATTAAATCACACTCCCCATCCCACCCCACCCAAACTCTGCATTGTAGATAACCTATACATTCTCAGGATACAGTGAGAAATCATTCTATAGTACATATTTAATTATAATTTAAAAATGTCTAACTTGGACACAATCTCTGGCCAGTAGCAAAGTATCAGCACATCACTGAAGTAAAGATCTGTGATTCTCCCTTCACTGTTAACAAACAAAAACCAGCATCTCAAGAAGGGTCTCCAGAGGTATCATATCACAACCAATTGCATCAAATAAAAAAATATGCTGATTTCACAAATGAAGTTTGACAAGAAGTAACATCGCATTTGTCTCGGCGAAACAAAGCACAAACGTAACATTTCACAGGTACAGTTACCATGCAAATGCATGTTGAGCTTGTCATTGTTTTTAACCCCAAATCACGAGTAGCATGCAGTTCTCCTGCCCCCCCCCCCCGTCTACTGTATTAGAGATAGTCTGGGTAATGTACCTCTTTGGCGTAACCATAGCCTTTTAGGCAAGATTATACCACCCTAGGAAAGAATACAAGAAAACTTGATCATATGTATGTTTACACAATGTACATTTTACCATTTAAAAAAAAAAAACAACAAAACACATTACATAGATTCTCAAACACAGCTCTGTTGAAAATGAAATTTTAAGCTTAAGAAATAGTTTTTAAACTACAAGGCCACCCCATTGTTTTTTATGAACAATTTAAAAAGCTCCCACCCCTAAAAATCTGCCAGTATATTTCTGCAGCTGTAACAGTCTTACCCACGCTCTAATACAGTTGATCTTTGCTTGACAGCAACAACAGTTCTTACATAATGGAGATAATGGACTCCGAGATAAATATAGTTCTTAAATGTGTAACACTGGAACAAATCCACCTTAAATGATTAATTGGTCAATTTGGGTGTTTCCCGGCACCACCTCTCAGGCAGGGGCTTCTGTTGTTCACTGATGTGAGTTCTGGCTTTTGTTGGCTTGAAGATCCACGACCACACGTGTGTGTCCAGAATTTGAGTACAACAGCGATTCACTGGATACTCTTGTATCCCGTTTGCTCAAAAACATGGAGGAGCTTTGTCTTCTGTATTCCCTCATCCAAACAGGGCCACAGCCCCAGCGCAGAACTTTTGGCCCACACAGAACTATTTGGATGCAGAGTATAATTTTTTAATTATGCTTTTTTTTGTAGTTGTTTAAGCAACTGCAACGGGTTTCAGCAACTGCAACAGCAGACTTAGCTTGCAGGGTCTTTATTCGAGGGTAACCATCTTCCTCAGCTTTACACAATGGAGCCCTTTGAAGAAGACAAATGAATTGACTGAATCCTTGTGGCCAACGTCCTCTGTAAGTCCTGGAGTACATTTTGACCAGACGTTTCTCCGTTCTTGTCATACAACAGCTGTTTGAAAGCTTCATTTTCAATGAGGACCATCATGTTTTTTAGGAAGTAACCTTCACAATAGGAAGATAGTTCTGTGACTCCGAGAAACTACAAGAAGTGAAATTAGAGAAAGGTAACCATTCTGATAAAAGCTGCTCAGCAAATACACTGCGTAAGAGCTGCACACAAACACACAAGCTAAGCCTTTCAGGCAGACACAGTAAAACTTACAGATACATATGCACAGAGGGGAAAGAGTTAATCAAATAGTACGTTATGCTGATGATTCTGGTGACAATTGTATGTTATAAGGCCCTGGTTGTTAAGGAAACAAACTTCCAGGGGCTGAAGTTTTCCTCCTTTGGAAATCGGTTGGAGTTTTACCACAGAGTTCACCAGACCCATTATTTCATGCTGTAACTTACACCCTAAAACTGCAGGTTTGGAAAACATACTAGAGACCAGGGTTTCATGAATGTCATCCCTAGCAAGGATGGGACATACAACTGCAGAAAGCTGTCATGCAAAGTTTCATGCTTTGAGGAGTCTTTGGAGGAGAAACAGAGGTTTGTAGAACACGTGGTTTGGGGCTCCCTTCCATGGGACACTGTGGCAGGGTTACTGGCAGGGATACTGTAATGTGTGAGGAAACCTTAAATGTGTGAGTGAAAATGCATGAGCAAACCTTAAATGACCCGTAGTGGTCATTTGATGGGTGACTCGTACTGGTCATCACCCCCTGGCTAAATCCTGTGGTCACATCAAGAGTATAGCTGTGATATTCCACTATAGGTGTAATTATAAGCCATGCAAGTGTAGAGAGCTCAGCCCATCCTCCTGCCCAAGTAAGCAGCTCTTGCTAGGTCTGAGCTCTGAGTAAAGTGGGAACCTTTGGCTGTGACGTGCAGCTGAAGGGCCTGAACTGCTGGGACATTGCATAGCTTTGCATCCAGACTGGAACAACTACACAGAAGTGATGCCCACCACATCACGTTCAGAACTAAGAATGGAAATTGCTAAAAAATAAATTAAAATAATAATAATAAAAAAATACAGATCAGGGCTAGGTAGGACCTGTCTTCCCAAGGAAAATGAATGAATTTAACTTGATTTCAAACCAAGCAAGTTTTCATCAAATTATGAGCGCATTATTTTGCACTTGGATGCAACAGCACATTTGAATCTGCATTCTTCTCTGAGACACCATTCATCCCTATTCATTATTTCAATATATTCATGACATTGAAGAAATAATGTACTTTTCTTTTTCATATTTGTTCTGAGGCCCTAACTGCAATCTGTGCAAGTGCTGAGTGTTTTAGGCATGTGTTTGAAACTCCAAATGATTTTGTTGGGAGTTTGGGGGCATTCATGTAAAAACCAACTGATATCTAGTGGTAAATATTCAATCACCCTTATAAATCAAATTTACCCAGTCACTTAGTTTCTTTCTGGAAGTAAAGAACAGTGACAAAGGCTTTGAAAAATGAAATCCTTAAAGTGATACAAAACAAATAACTGCCTTTGTAGATGTCACTATTTTAAGAATGGGAATCTACAGGGATGCCACATATTATTTTAATACTCTCAATTCAGCTTTTGTGGCCAACTCCACATTGTCACACCTTCTCACCAGTACTTCACCTCTTTAGCCCACACTCTCAATCTCTTATTCCTACAGCTCCTTTTACACAGCTCACCACCCTGCTAAAACTGTTCTACAATCTGGGCCCCCACCACAGATAGCTTTTCAAATCTGTGCTCACTTCATGCAATGCTTCCACCAAATCATATCTTTCTCTCAATTGTGATGACAAAGACGTGTCAGTGTCTCTGGACCTGTGTGTTCATCTGGAAACGCAGGTGCTTTTCCAGAGCACCTCAGCATCGCCTGAGTTCCTGCAGGTGCATCTGGGCTTGCAAAGTACAAGGACTAGAAAAGGTACCTACAACAGGAGCAAGTTACTCAAAACCTGTTCCTGGCTGATGCGGTGGTTCCTGGCTTCAGTGCTTGTTCACCTTATTCCCATCCTCACTGGGGTCTAACGAGCTTCTTCCACACTTCAGAGAGCAACATGGAAAGGCAGACCCTTGGCTGGTGAGCTAGGCTTGAACTGCTTGTGATCTCCCCTGGCTCATCAGGACCATCTGGCCTCTTAGCCATTTACCATTATCTCATATTCACATAACAAATAAATGAAGCTACTGTGTGATGGGACCACTCTGAGCAGAATGATCTGTGCTCAGATTAATCACCTGCACGTCACACAGACCAGGAGAAAAAAAATGGAGTGTCTTCTCTGCTTTGCAGACAGTGTAATAGAGATGTATCTGAACTAGCTTTAAATGTGTGAGTTCATGTACTGGAAACCTTCTAGCTATAGCAATATGAAGCTTGGCCCTGGTAATTTACTGGAAGTGGGGTAAACTGGCCCATGCAGAGCTCTAGGGTGATGTGGCTTAACTAATTCCAGAAGTCAAGATTTCATTCACAGCTAGCTTGGTTATCTCTGCAGTGCATGACCTACGTCAGTGCAAAGATGACCCTGGCCATAAAAGCCTCAAAAGCACACCATTTCCAGTGGACTTCACTGGGACAGAAAACTTGCAGGCTGGGGGCTCCTGCAGGCAAACAATGAACTGGATTATAGCCACTGGGTTTGTTCAGTACCAGCATCAGCAGTCCCCAAGTTTCTCAGACAGGTCTAAAGCTCCATCTAAGAACTTTCTTCAATCAGGATGTAAATAACAGCCACATTTCACAATTCAAAGAAAACATGTGATTTTAAAACCAAAATTATTCAATTTACTTTCAGTAACAGTAACACGAATTGGGAAGTTCCCACATGAGCTGATGAATAAAATATTTTTCAAAAGATTCCTGCACTGCTGATTTTTTTTTTTCCTGTTACAATAAATGGACCTGCAGATACACCTCATTTCTTGTTCATTTTATAGGTGGAACTTTACACTATTTCAAACACTGATTGTGTGTTACCTCTATGTCTGTGCATTATCTGTGCGTTATCAATACCTAATGGTACTGCTCTCCATAGGAAATACCTGATGATGGGAATGGAGGAGTCAGGTCTGCAGGGGTTTGGCACAATCTACAGGGTTACTCTGTTCAATCAAACCTCCATGTCACACCGCACCATTTTGTCTCTTATACAGACCATGTAAGTTAGAGAAAAAAAATAATCTTAAGGAATGCTTTAAAAACATTCCGTTGCAACTATTTGTGTATCATTTCCATGTTCCAACTCAAAGTCTAACTACTAAGCACATAAGAGGAGAAAAACTAAAACTAATCAATATGCCAACCACCTCCATCAATAAGTAAAAATAGGTTTTCTAGGTCAAAAAATGCCATGCTTTCATGCCTAATGACTTAGGCTCCCTTACAAGCTAAGCAAATAATTTGATTCCAGTGAGAAGCTGCGAATCTCTCCTCTCCAATAGATAACATTCTCATTACTATCCTTGCACGGCTCTGAGATGTTGCACTTTGACGTGGTATTTTTATATATTGACAAGCTGTCACCAGCATTAAGTATATCAACCCAATGGGCTTCATGCAGGAGGAAAAAGGAAATTGTAATGGGAATATGCAGCTTGCAAGGAGACAGTGAGGTGTCTTACTCACTTAGGTGATTCCTGTTGAATAACTCAGCAGTTTGGATTGCCAGAATAAGGGCTAGGTCTGCCACGTGGTGGTACACACAAATTGAGTTTGAACTGCTTAGGGGAGAGGGTGAGAGTTGTCTCTGATGGTCTTACACTACATGGTTTAGGACTGTCACTATACTTGGTACCTATTAGCCACTCAGTCCCAGTAAACAAATGATACATTTTAAATACAAACCAAACATACTAAGCATATGAGAAACGTATCACTGCGTATCACAAAACTGACCTCTGAGTATGATGACAGACACACCAACATGCAAGCACAGGCAGTTATTTTTACCTTGGCATGATTATAAATATCCACACAGTTTTCTGTATTGATGCTTTTTGCGCAAATGATCTCACAGTGTCGTTGTAAAGCTTCAAGCTGGAAAAATTTAGCAGCAGAGAGAAGCTAAAAAAAAAAAGAGGCAAGGAAAAAAATAGTCAAAACTGCTGAGCAATACAGAATCAGAGCTTGCTTCTTTACTGTTTCATTATATTTTTTTCTCTGCCCCAGCTTTGGTTAGCACAAAAGTCCTGACAAACAGGCAGAATGAGAAGGTCACTCGGTTGCTTCAACCCTTTGCAGTCCACC
The DNA here is from genome assembly GCA_020745705.1 of Hemiprocne comata. Lineage (NCBI taxonomy): Eukaryota > Metazoa > Chordata > Aves > Apodiformes > Apodidae > Hemiprocne > Hemiprocne comata. The sequence goes on from CM036586.1 coordinate 58,849,437, forward strand.
CTAGATAACACTATGAGAAGCTGTACATGGAGAAAACACACCACAGGCTGCTCAGATCCACGTGCTGACTTTGGAATGGGGTTCCGGGGGGCAGGGAGGTGTTGAGAGAAAGAAAAAGGAAATGGCAGCTTGGAGAGTCTTTGGTCACTCTGCAAACATGACTCTGCAAGGAGAGATCTGCAGTGTCATTCCAGGAAAAAATGGTTCCAATTCAACCATTCCCCAAGCTCTGGCTGAAACAGGACACCTGGGCTGGATGTGGGGATGTCAGAAGAAGGGCCAGGACCAAGAATAATAAAGAAATTCAAGCCAGATGATGATGACCACCCTGGGCAGTCTTAAAAATCTAGAGAGGCAATTAACTTCAAATCTGTCACCTCAGCAGGCTCAAGGAAGTGGAGTCAGATCACTATATGCCTCTTGCTCAGCAGTGAAGTCACACCTAGGCCACAGGCACTGTCTGGCTCCACATTAGTCCAAAGAGTGGGTGCACAGTGGCATACAATGCAAAGGTGGGAACCACCTTGGTGCAAGACCCTGCCTAGTTAACACTCATGTTAGTGTCATGCATCCATATCGCTGCAGTGTATCAGCTCTCCTGCCACCAGGACTCAAGCTGACCTCCCTGTTTGGTCTTGTGTTCACCCTATGGATATACTACCTGGTCAGGCACTGCCTTGGGATCTCTGCACAGCACTGTACACTGTAGGCATAACCTGAAGCCTGTGGGGTGAAAATGGCTTAAAGTTTGAGCTCTCCAACTGATTTCAGTAGTGCTAAGATTCCCCCTATTTCCCCCTTTCTGTCCTTTTAAAGCAGGGAAAAGGAATTTCATTTTCTGTTTTTCCATGGTAGGTCATTCCCTCTGGCTCTCTGCTCTGGCTTAGGAAGCAGGCTGAGGTTCTTCATTGCTTGAAACCTTGCTTTAACCCAGCAAGGTCTCTTAGGCCAAGCTGTTCAGGCGTTTAGGCATTTATACGGCCCTTATCATCTAGGAGTGCATGACAAAAAGCTATCCTGTGAATCCCAAAAGGGCTCTTATACCACTAGGTAGGAGCACAGGGGAACAAAACTCTGAAACTTCCATGACACTATTCTGACTTCTCTTATGCAGTCCGCTTAAACTCTGCTTTAATTCCATAAATAAATCCAAGTGCTGGAAATCTGCAGTGCTGATGTGATAGCAGCCAGCTGGCCCCAATTATGAATTGCAGCAAAGATTTCTGTGGAGTATTTCTGGTGCTTCTTGTTATCATATTTGTAATAAGGCAAGTTGCTAAATGCAGCTTTGAAAGATAAAGCCAAATCCTATTCCAGCTGCCTCTGTGGCTCAAGCAGTCACGTGCTGGTTTGTAATTACTTTAAACTGCAAGGAACCGTGGCCAGATCTGTTATCAACAGATCAATCAATCAGTCATACATTCTTGAGTCACAGAAGTTTTAAGATGTCACAAAAGTAGAGCAAACAGCCAGCTGAACTGCAGCACAAGCTTTTTAACAGCCCAGGTGATAACGCATCTCTATAAAGCCATGGCACGGCCTAGTCTAAGTCTCCTTATTTCAGAAAGGGTTGGAAATTCAGGAGCTTCTTTCAAAACTACGAGTGAAAAAGAGAATCAGCGACCTTTTCCTACAACACTCAGAAAGTCAATGTGGGTATGCTTAGTTAAAAATCTGCACTGGAGAGGGGTAATTTCAGTCCTGACCAGTTCCATCCTCTGGCTGCTAGCGGGGTTGGTACAGATGCCCCTATACCCATCAGAACTGATTCACCCAGGCTACTCTTCCCTCAGAGAACAGTCACTCCCAATTTCTGGTTAGCAGTACTTCAGTAAAAGCCAAGCCTGGCATGGATGCCCCAGACAGTAGTGTCACAGGGACAGACTAACTAATGTAGGCAACAAGAACACATCATGGTAGCAGACTATAATCTGTACATTGATGTTTACCAGCTGTTTAAGTAGCTCTGATTTTAGCATTTTATGTCCTGTATTCTTTTTGGCTGCTATAATTCGGTGATTGTCTCCAGGAAAACTCCCTGAATGACTATCAAGAATTTGCTCAAATATGTTTTAGTTCTGTTTAGTCGGAGTTGTTAAGACTGATCATAACTGGCAATGACAACACACAGTATTAATCAGGAAGAGGATGACACAACATCCACACAGGTTATGGATGTGTAGATACACTGAAGACTCAGTCAGCTGCAGTTGGTTTGGTTTGCCTTTCGCCAATGGGCACAACGGCACTGGATGTTTTACACACAGTGAGAAAAGGACAAAGAAGTCTCTGCATCTCAGGGAGCAGCTTAAGGTTTTATTCAGAAAATTCGCCAATCACATGCTTGAAATTGACCTGAACTGTGACTCCAGTGGGGTTTCTCCCATGATTAAAGCCAGGTGCATACCCAAGAGTTCTCCTGAGTGAGGAACCAAATTGGATGCTTTTACACTGCTGAGATAGGCCTGGACATGTGAACCTAAGCAAATAAGCCACAGGAGTGGGGCAGAGAGAAGCTGACTGGCCCAGCTGGAGCAGAGCACCTCACTTACCAGGCTGAGAGAGAGGATGGTCTACTATGCTGCTGGGAGTTGTTTCCAGATTTTGCTAATACCGGCTTTGCATTTCTTTGAAAGAGCCTCTCAAAGCATCTAACGAGATATTTTTATTTCAGACAGTTTTTTTGCTTGGTGATTGTAATTTTTCTACTCTTTTTTCTCTGGCCAGTCAACTTCACACTGGCAGAAGTTACCATAATGGGTGACTGGCAGTGAAGAAGACTGAGTGTCTCCTGCAGGACTGTGGACAACCTAGGCACTCTGGGCAAGGCAGTGCTGGCTCTTACAGGAGTGCTCATGTCTCGCCTGATGGCCAAGTGCCCTTGGATGAACAAAACACAGATCACTTAACTTTGCTCCCACTGCAATTAAGATAAATGTCTCTTACCTCCATAATTTCATTATTTTTAATCAGGAGTGACTCTGCACCTCCATAATAAAGATACTGCATAACCAGCTGTAATAAAACAAAGCGAGTGTTTATAAAAAGCAATCCAAGACATCAGAGAACAGGGGGTGATGTAAAGATTGTAGACAATACCCAAGGCTTTCCAACACCACCAAGGATTCGTAGATAAAACTGGCCCAAACCTCCCGATTTCAGGATGTATTTGGTTACTCTCTCTTTCTGCACAGTTCAATGTTTCCTTCACACAGGCAGTCTAACGTCTCAACCCTCACCAGCCACTTTGTCTGGACTTTCTAGTGAGCGCCCAACATTTTGCAAGAAGCTGATTAATTAATTCTGAATTATTAATGTCTTTCCCAGTATGTTCAGTACATTATTGATTCAGGAAAATACAGCATAGATAATGATCATTCCCTTATTCCTTCCCTGGCAATGGTACCCCCACCTTCACCCAGCTCTGTATGGGCATGCATGGATGATGAGAAAGAGTGGGGAGGCTTTGCACTGTAACATGAGCCAGCTAAGATCCCTCTGCAGTGAGCTTCCAGCAAGCCTCAAGTGATTGTAGGCAGCTGGAAATTATCTGCAGTGGTACCAGCTGATACATGGAACTGTCTGAGCTCTGACTCTAAAATAAAGGGAAGCATATATAGCTTTTATATGCTAAAGATACAGAAAGCAAGCTCTGTGTTTTCATGGAAAAAATTGATTGAACAATACTGCTAATGAAGGGGAGGAACTGCATCTCCTCCAAGCCACTCATTAAATACAGAAAGAGCCAACAGGAGAAAGAAGAATCAAGTGCTTCACCTTGATGTGCATTGCCTTGTCTGTATAGCCAGTGTAAGTGACATGCATGCTACTGTATCTGGTCAGGCACAACATTTCCAATCAATAGCACTCTGCAGCTTAGTGTATGAACGGAGGGAAAGCCTCTGCTCATGCAACCACTACTCTGAGCTACTTGTTTCTCAAATACATACGTACTAATTTGGACAGGGCATGTACGATGCTCCTATTACATGTTCCATTCAAATTCAATGTAAGCACTGACTTTACCTGAAAGATGGGGTACTTCACATAGTTGATCTCAATACAAGTACTATCAGATGAGGGCTTGCTAGACAGCAATGCTTTAAACCTAAATAAAAAGGAGCAAGATTGAAATACCAGCCCAGTTATCTCTGTGAAAAAGTATGGCAGAGTGGAAGGACAGCATCAGCTCTTGCAAAAACAGTACACTGAAATGAATGGATTTGTCACTGAAAAGCATCAAGATTTAGACACTGACAAAGGTTAAAAGGAAGAAGCCTCTCTTTTAGGAGATTTCAATGCGAAATTTTTGAAAAATGCATATAATATCACAATAGAAAAAATCTAAAAATCTGAGAAATTCAGATACCATAATGATGCATATTACAAAACAAAAAAATAATATTTTTTTTTAGAAGACTTGCAACATTTAGGAACTGCACACCACCTTTTTTGAGGGAGATAAATTTTGCCCTATGTCCATTATGCCGCTTAAAAAAAATAGTCTGGAACAAAATATTAAAACAACTCCACCAAGACTTTTCATGCTTCTATGCAACAGGCAGAAGAGAAAACTGAATAGGCTGCTGTTCTGTGATTATCAAAACCTGAAATTCAGACATGGATGTCAGAAAAAAATATATATTTGCAGATTTATGTGAGGCATATATACATATACAGCAATCTATTTCTCAAAACCAGATATTCCCATTTGATCAGAAGGTGAAAATGGGAAATGTGCTGTCAGAAACATCTGCCCTTGTACTTGCTCTTTTTGGTAACTCCTCTGACCTTGGAGCAGTAGTGCAAAACTTGGCTTAGCTACCAAGACCAGCATTTCCTGGACAGTATAACCTTATCCATATTGCATCTAAATCTCGTTAACTGAAATATGGATAATGATTTTTTTGCTTTTACTAATATCAAACTCTACTACGAAAACAATGTAGTAGATTTAAAGCTGGAGTTTGTAATGTGTTTGTACGTCTACCAATATGCTCTAAACCAAAATACCCATTTCTTAATTGAAGGCAGGGTCAGATACTGCAGTTGCTTTATGCAAATCTCTTTGTGCTGTGTTGGCAGCATGTCTCACATCAGTTCCCACATTGGTCAGACTACCCAAACTTTGTGGCTTGTCCTTGCCACACTTTAAAATATGCCCTTATGGAGACCCAGCTGATTTTGTTTAGAAAGACACCTTTAATTACAAAGTTGTGAACAAATAAGGTTTGTGAGCAACTTTAGGGTTGGGTTGAGCTGGGTAACCTATGTGCACCCTTCTTAGCATGGGGAACAAACAGACCATAAATACTGTCTTTGGATACAGTACGATGCATTCTGTTATTTAACTTTATTTAAAAGACGTCAAATGCTGTCAATGAATTGTGTGATAGTAGCTTGTTTTTCCTGGAGACTGCCTACACTGATCACAGGCAGGATTTAGCCACTCATAGGATAAATTACTATTAGATTAAGAGCTGGATGCAGCAATGAGCTCCATGCAAATGTGCCTCAGTGGAATGAAGTCAGGTGCGTGGCCAGAAGCATGGATCATTGACTGAGTGAGAACCTAGTGATGGGAGCACTTGTTAAACATCCTGCAGATTGACCAGAAACATGCTGTTGGGATTTTCTGCTTAGGAAAAACTTGAAGATTGAACCATTAACTGTCAAAGAATCTCAACAGCAGCAACAAAAGCTAAACCGCAAAATCCAATTCTATTTTTGTAAAACACTACAAATGTCCCTATATTTTACCTTGGTGATGCAGTAAACAGCAACACTCTATGTGCATAAAATGGTCTTCCTTCCACCAGAAATGTAACATCTGACATCTCTTTGTTGTTAAGAAAATGGGGATCTAGAATGACAAACAGAAGAAGAAGAAAAAAAGCCAATAACTTTGGTTTGGAAGAGGTCATGAAAGTACAGAATATTTTCCTGTTTTGAGAAAAGAGGACAATAGTGTAAAAGGATATTGTTTTTAATGAGTAAAGCCCATAGAGCTATTTTGGACAGTCTGAGACAGAACCCCCCCCCAGACAGCCAAGTGGAGTTCAGACAAAGGGAATTCAAAGCTTTGAAGTTCATTATGATCTTCACTGAGATAACAGTGGAGCTGGCACAACCTCCCAGCTCTGCTACCCAAAGCAAACTGAGCTGAACGGATGCTGGAGGGCCCTATGCTCATTTATACCCGATTACACCCCACTCCCTTTGCAGGGAAGTCTTCTTGCCAAGGGCAAGAATATAGCTCAGGTCTTCTGGACAATGTCCTGGACAATCGCTCGGGTCTTCTCTCGGTCACATTAAAACAACCTGGGCTCTGTCAATGGGGCTGGGAGGGCTTTGCCGCCGCGGCATCACCTGCAGCCAGCCACAGCACTTTGAGATGAGGACAGACATCTGGCTCTGGGCCACAGGCTCAACCCCAGCCTAATTAGCAACACAGACAAATCTTTGCAGATTTACGGTCCCACTCTAACGTACCTGATGACCCTCCTGTTTTCAGTGGGAGTTTCAGGTCAGGCTAAGTTTGGGGCCATTTCTTTTTCTAGTTCTGCCTTTGAAATTCCAGTTTTTCTCTGACTTGTGCCTCTCTGAGCCAGCGACACAGACTTCCCACAGCTTCCCTTGGAGAACCAACAAGTATCTTCAAGTCACACTTACCTAGGCGAGAGGTCTGCTTGCGCTTAATTTCAACGAGTTTTGGAATAGGGTAGGGTCCATAGCAATGAGTGAAAATGACAGAGAGCTGCTGGCTGATCACTTCATTCTAAGCAAAAGAAAACAAGTATATGCAATGTAAGCTTATTATGCCAGGGATGATCAGTATGCAAAGGAGATGTTACATTGTTCTCAAGCGTTGCCTCTTTTGAAGCTGAAGAATTTGATCGCTGAAGCTTTATTAAAAATCAGAGCTTAGGATTATCGGTGTTAGAAACTGCAATTCTCATTTACTTGGTAGCTATGTCTCCTGTAGGAATCAGTTAATATGAAAAGTCCTCTCCTTGGACCAGAGGTCTTATTTTCCTAAGAAAGTCCATAGTCCCTGTTCCCTCAATAGAAACAAAGCTCTTTGGCAATAGCGATTTCCTTTTATTTGCAGACTTACTGTACTGGAAAACAACTTTTTGTTGCTCTTCAGAAAAGGGTCATTGGTCACGTTTTAGAAAACCAGAGCTACAAACAGATTTTGCTGCACAGCCTGCACACATTTCTAAGTGCAACAGTCTCACAAACAAATCCTCCCTTACAGAGTGACTGAAGCATCACAGTCTGCCACTGTATCTCCTTATTCAATCCCAAATGTTTCATTAATGTGCTCTTACACTGGTGGCACTGCCCTGGGCACCAGTGTCCTGAGAAAGCCACCAGACCTGCACTGAACCAGGCCTGGTCCCTGGCCTCGCCCACTTCTGCCCAGGCTCTGGGGGGAAGGCCCCCGCAGGATGCTTTCCAAAGCACCTCAGCAGCTTGCGTATTTGTACTCCTAAGCTGCAAGGATAGTAAAACAGTCACAGCCAAAAGCAGGATTTAAAAGCTTTGGCAAGTTTTATCCCATGCTTTGCTGATAACCGGAGCAGGTCTAGCCAAGTTCAATGGTGCTACCTGGTTAATTCATTACAATATCTTTTAACTACCTTGTTGTTTGGCTAATCTCTCCCACAGCAGGAAACTATGAAAAGGCAAGGCACTTAGAAATGAGAGTATCCAATGCCAAGGAAGTAAGCAGGTGAGGGGCAACAAAAAATCTTAGTATAAAAATTCGAGGAGTGTAGATCTGCAGGCTTATAAAGCAGAAATTGAAGCTTTTCTTTCTCTGAGCACATTCCAGCTCAGTTCTAACAGCAGTGCTTCTTAAATCCCACGAGGGACAAGGAGGAGTGGCAGAGATCCTGTAATGACTCCCTTACTGCATCTAATCAAATGGGGTGGGAAAGGGTAGAGCTGTGGCCCTCACAGGCATAGGCTGATGTCAAAGGAAATTACACACGCTCGCCCACAGGCAGGAGCTGGCTCCTATTACTACGTCAGATGTAGCAGTGAAAGAAATGCTAAGATAAGAGAAATACTGATACTAAGAGACATCATTTAGCAGGGCACAGGGACCAGCCCTTGGAGAGGGGCTCAGTGCTGTGGCTCTGAGAGAAGGAGATGTCTCTCACCGGGAGCATCTCTTCTGTTCAGCCTCTTCCAGGCAGAGCTCTGCAAAGTGCTTCAACAAAGGGAGTGAATCACAGAGCGAAGAGAAAAGGAAGATTTAAGGCCAGATTTAAAGAAGGAAGTGACTCAGCCGCTGGGAGGGCTTGGGGGGAGAGCTCTAGACAGACAGGGCAGAAAGAGCAATTGCTTCTCTGCTCGGAAGGGCTGTGCCGAAGCGCTGCAGCCGACTGAGTCAGCCAGGGAGGAGCACGTCTGGGGGGATGCTGATCACCAACAGGGCAGCTCCCAGTTGGATCCAGCAGACTCTGAAGTCCATAAATACAATGGAGGATGTATTTTGTGGTTCAGAGCAGAGGGAAGCTTCTGGACAGGAGAGGCGTAATTGGAAGAGCCATGCTCACCTTTACCCACAGTGAATAAAAGCAGAGTAACTGCACTAAAGAGGACAGCTGCTGGTATCTGCCTCTTGAATCTGCTGAGGTGCACAGGTCCTGTCTGTAACTGTGGTTTTAGTGGCTCCATGAGCTCACTAGTCCCAGCCACAGCTGTGCCTGGGCAATAGCTTTGTAAAAACACACATATACATCGATAAAGACAACACATCTCCTCCTTCTAGGGGTGCCCATGGGAATGCACCAATAGAAAGCCTGGGTATCGACCTCCCAGCACCTCTTTGGGAGCCAGGGAAGAACAGGCCAATCCCAGTCACACAGGTGTGAGAAGGGGATCCCTGCTCATAACTCCAACCACCATGATGAACAGGTCACATGGATAACCCCATGGGAGCCTGCCTACACAGGTGAGGTGCTGCCAGCTCCCTGGGTCACCAGTGGGGCACAAACCATGTGGTGTGCAGACACAAGCCCATTATAAAGTCACCTTGCCCCTGACTGCCCACAAGCCTGTGAAAAACCTGGTGTAAACTGAGCTCTAATTAGCTCAGAATGTGATATGTTCACATAAGACAGACCCTAAGACACGGAACAGAGATGGAACAAACAGAAGAGATTCTAGGATGGGTGCATCAAAGAAAGCAGGGCCACCAAACAGACAGTGGCTCAATGCACTGCAGAGCTTCAGAGCTCCAATGCAGGACACTGCTCTCATTTGGCTGAGATGAGGTTGGAGACCTTTGGCTTCTGTTGATAGCCTTAAATACTTAAAATGTATGTCACTGAAAGACCAAAAGATCTGCTCTGCTAGAAAGCTGAAGCATGTACTCATTTGGAGTCATCATTAACAATCAGCAGCATGTTTTGTCCCTGAGACACAGGGAATGGAGGGGTGAGCCATTGCAGCAGAGCAAGCTTGCTTCTCACACCACCCAGCACACAGCCAAGCTCGCAGGGCTGTGGTCCTGAATCTGCTCCCTGCAGAGCCTCTGCTGGCTTTCCCAATAAACCAGGCAGAAAGAAGCAGCAAAGACAAGAGAGAAAAGGCATGCTTTTGTTTGCAACTGGATGGCTGAGGAAAAAATGGCTTTTTTAAGCCAAATGCTGCTCTTGGACCAGGCTGAGCTGGGCTGTCTGTGAAGTAACTGGAACAACTGCAAGAGTCCACCACCTGGAGCACCAGTGCTGGCAGAGAGGAGGACACGTCCAGCCTATTTAGCCTTACCCCTTGAACAATGCCCATGCCAGGTAGCTCAGAACCCACCATGGTTACCACAACCATCCCATTTAAAGCACCAAGCTGGATAATTCTTCCCCATTGATCCTACCACCCTACCAGCCGACTGTGAAAGAACAGCTGCAGCTGCAAGAGTTTGGTGCAGCAGTTCTGGGCAGCAACATTTACACTGGAGGAGCAAACCGAAGTTTGTTTTCTTGCTACAGTTGGAAAACATTGTGCCAGGATGTGTGAGGCTGGGATCTGGAGCAAGGCCAGCTTCCTCTCAGACATGGGTGTTCTGTTGCAGTCAAAGGGAGCTGATGCACATCTACTGTGGGAGGGGAAGAAAGCTTGGCATAGGATATAATAAAAATATTTACCTAGCCATGGGGTAGTTTTCAGATAGGCAAGAGGGAACAGGGAACAACTGTGAATCTTCTGAGGGAGATGTGCTTCCAGCAGAGAATTGGTCGGTGAGCAAGCAACTTTGCTTTGTAGATACAAGCGGTCTCCTGACTTAAAAGCATTCTTCAGCAGAGATCTAAAGGAATTCCCCACTCCTGGTGAATGCTCTTGAACTGCGAGGGGAATTAATAAATTCTTTTGAAGCAAAGCTGAAGGTTTTCAAGTTGCTGGAGCAGAGATGACTAGCTGATTGATCTGAAAAGAGGTGAAGACCTGGGTGGGGAATGCTGGCATATTTTTCCTCAATGTCCATCTGATGAAGGTCTGTGGCTAGGACTCAGGAAAGGCTCGTCCAGACTTCAGTACACACTAGGCTTGCTCGATTCCAGCTTACCCAGTTAAACCCAGCCTAGCTATTCTGGGATGTGGTCCTGCAAGGGACGGGACACAGCTGGGAAATACATAGCCAGTTTTTTCCAGTACGTGTAGAACATATGTATCATCTTGGTGGCTATGCTCCAAACTCTCAAGGGGAAAACTCGGGTCGGATTAAGCAGTTAGGCTAAGGTTTTGCTCTTCTCTGAACAGGCTTTCCTTCAGCTGTCCCTTCTTCACAGGCTCCCCCATTCTCACCACATCTCTCTGGACTGCTCAGTTCTCCTTACTGGCCTATAGATATCCCATCACCTCCATGTAGCTGCCCTCTACAACAGTAACAAGTTAGGCTGCTTTTCCTTGCCTCTGAAATCCCAAGCAGTACTTTGGTTTTTCCTTCTACTGATGTCACCCTCACCAGCTCAGCCCCATTAATGCCATTTTACCTAAGTGTGCCAGGCCCTCCAATTCCCCTACCACAAAGCCTCAAAACTGAAAGCTCACCACGTTAGGCAGAAAAGTAACACACTTAGTCTTCTGGGCTTGGTGTCTGCCTGTCCATACAAATCTCCCCAGCAAGCAGAGAAACCATGCTGCTCAGGAACCAGGGATAGCAAAGGTCCCTCTTCTCTCCCTGGACCTGGACCCAGCTCTCTGCTAAATGCAGAGTGGCAGAAGCACTGCTTCTAGTCACCCATCTCACAAGTGATCCCCAGCAGCTGTTCCAGCAGGGGCAGAGTCTCAGGATACCCCAAGCCCACTGAGAACTCATTCATGAACTTCAATTCATGACATACTGGGATACCCTTAAATTATTCCTCCGTTTATGCTCCCCTCTTCCCAGAAAAAGCCAATGAAGAGTGAAATGACAGAAAAAGCTTTTTGCGGAGCCCCAAGCCCTGAGCACTCAAGGTCTACGAGACTTTCTTTGCCATGTCTCTGAACCTTTTCCATCCTTGCCTAGGTGTTTCTGCCACGGTCCTCTTGCATAATTCACTTTTGCCAGCTCCCTTTAAAACTGATTAAATGCCACTTTAGAGGTTCACTCCTAGATGATTAAGCAGCATACACATAATTAATATTAGTCAACAGTTGCAAAAGAAGGGAAGTCCCAGAAGTCGGAGATAGAAGCAGTAAACTGAGTAACAAAATGGGTTTTGTTAGTGCCAAGCTCAAGTCCTTCCACTGCAAATACAAACGGAAAAGAATTAATCACAGGTAAGGCACAAATGGACCCTTCAGTTAGCTTCTGGGAAACTTGCCAAGCCTCCCTTTCAAAAGGCTCTTTATATCACAGCTGTACATTGTATGTAAAAAGCTCAGATCCCCAGGCACAGTCTAATCCCTGGGTGAGAGCCCAGAAAAGGGCAGGTGTCACATCTACGGCATTTATTTATTGTCAATGAAGAAACGGCTCCTGCCTCTGGCAGGGAAACGTTTTAGAAGACAGACAGAGGGTAGAAAAAAAATCAAACCTGTGTTAGTACGAAGCTGAATCTGTGTTATGAAAACACTAAGACAGGATTAAGAGTCTGTTTCTAACATGCCACTCGGTACCTGGCGTTCACATCTCACATGGAGAATGCACGACGTACATGTGTGGATAACTCGCGTCCTGGTTACTCTGAACTGTTTAGACACAGAAGTACTACAAATGACAATGGGCAACGTTACAGATCACTGCAATTACTTGAGAACAGTGAAATCTGCCTTAAGAAATCACTTAAAGTCCCAGCCAAAAGATCAATCACTGAGCACACGCTGGGCACTCTGACACACAGAAGGGCATGAGCCGCTCCATGAAACACGTAAGTGGGCACTTTAGCATCCTGGAATGTCTTCAGGGTTATTTTTAGTGCAGGTTTTGGTGTGTCTGTCTCCTCCGCAGAAAGTCTGCATTTTTCTTCAGTTAAAATATTTCAGTTGTCAGCCAAAAAAACTCAGTTTTCAGGTGTTAATTTTTTCAAGCAAGATAAAATATTATGTGGAGAAGAAATATTCTAATGAAAACTGTAAATTTTCTGTTGAAAAGCAGTTTAACAAGGAAGTAAAATTTCACCCAGCATTGAAAGGTCCTTCCTGATCTGTCTCCAGGCAGGTGAAACATGTGCAGCTCTCTCCCAAGGGAGGGCTTTCCCCTAGGAGCTGAGCATGACCCAGTGCCAGCTCATGTGCTGTCCAGGGCTCACCTCTCCCCTCTAACCTGAGCCCTTCCTGCAGAACAGCCTGGCTTCATACAGCAAAACAGAGCTTCACTTAAGCCCATCTTAAATATCTATTTCAGCCCATTGTGAAGGAAGGGAAAAAAAGGGGAATTTTCTAGCTCCTTCATGTTCCAGTGTCACTTTCCAGGTCACATGGAGACCTAGGGGGAAAGCTAATGTTTGCTGACCACCGTGCCTGGACTTTGCAGAACAGACACACGAGTTGAGTCTGTTGACATTCTCTGAGGAGACTCTCCTGACATTTGTTATAGAGGAATTAAATCCAGAAAGACCACTGCAACAAGGGAACAGGATGCCCATCCCAAGCTTCAGCTTTTGAATGTTTTGCTGCGACAGAGCAGGCAGGTGTTTCAGCCTTTTCGGCTGCCTTCTGTTTGTTGGAGATGTGAATTATTTTTTTTTCAGTAGTTACTGCATCTCTGACAGAGGCTACATGCTGCTATTTCTGAAAAGACATATTTAAAAATACCCCAATATTTACTTTCTAAAAGTTTTTGGATTCTAAGTGGCTACGTCACTGCTGAAAGAGTCCTTTAGCTTTTAAATTATATAGGCCAGGTTTCTCAAGATACCCACAAGCCTGAATCCTTCTGGAATTTTAAAAACTAGTTATTGTTTTGAATTGTTGTTTGCTCTCAATAACTGTCAACACCAGACTGATGGCTGCTATTCAAAAAGCTCAGCCTTCCAAAAGAGTCTGTGCACTCCTGCAGCTTTCTTCTGCTGCCTGTAGGCAGCAATGCAATTTGCAGAGGTTGTGAAGCTCTGCCAGAATTTTAGATTTCCATGAAGCATCTTTGCAAAGTAGTTTTCTCCATCTTTCAACAAGCCTGGCTGCGTAAGTGTGATCAACACCTCCTTAAGGGGCTAAATTTTAAAATAAACTACATTGTTACTCATGGAAAGGATGAAGAGGAAGCTGCAGAATGCAACTAAGAAAGGGCAACAAAAGACTCCTCACACGACTTTTCAAGCTGATTTTGTCTTGCACAATACACTACCAAGAATACTCATAGTCCTTAACCAGGTTTGTCCTGGTGTGAAGCACCTCCAGTGCCAGGTGGAGCTTCAGACAACACTTTAGCATGTGCATTCAATGCACGTGGGGACCAACACACACACCCCTCAGTGATGTATGCCCACCACAAAGCATGCAAGTGATGGCAAATCGCAGCTCCTCACCCATACTAAGGGGGGAAGGGAGAAAGTTGTAAGACAGATTATTTGGAATTAAAAGATTGCATTTTTTCACAAAAAAACTAGGCCAAGGACAATCTGATCTAAATTGCTGTAGGCAGAAAAAGCAGTGGATGAAACAGGCTCATAATCTCCTACTACAATGGTGCAACTGTGTTGGCTCATCTGCATGGATGGAGCTGGATGATTTTAATGACAAATCAAGTTCACGCTGAGCTCCAGAGTGGAAATCTAAAACCAAACTCCTCCAAAGGCCAGATGTGTTTTAACTTCCAAGATTGTGGTTTTGAGTCTCTCTCTTTTCAGATTGTGGAAATGTCAAGATGAAACTGAAACAGCTCCAGGATTTTAATAGACAGGACAAAGAAGCATCCCACACATTCAGCACTTTATCTTCAAGAGAACCTGCCTGTGAAAACAGAAGAGCTGTCCTGCAAGCCCCACCTGAGGCACTACAAAGCCTGCAGATCTAGGTGCAACCTCCATGCATCTCTTTTAAAAGTCTATATTTGGGAAGGGGGGGGGCATTCTCTGTTTTGTGCCAGCCCTCAAGCACACCCACTCCCCAGGCAAATATGGTCCTCTGACTTGGGGCAGGAGGACAAACCAGCTCAGAGCCAAACTCAGGCGAAGCAAATGTCAGCCTCAGCTGGAGGCAAAGAAGAGCTTCCAATGAGAAGTTCGGGGGTTTCCCCAGGGCACAAAGAGCACCACACAGACACAGACAGGCAGGAATTTGGCTGCATCTTCCTATCCTTCTTCTGTAACAAGATCTCCCGTGTCATCTTAGCTCTGACGGACTCAAATCTGATCTATGCAGCAGCCAAAATTTTGCTCAGGGCTACTCACTCCCAGAAGTGTCTGTCCAGCTTTCGTCTCATGCAGCTTTGTCCAAACCACTTCTAGCAGAGTATGCTTGTGTGCTTGTCTGCCAAAGAGATTCAATCCATCCCAAAATGGCAGCATTCTTCCTCCTCATCTGGTAGCCGAACTCCACCACCATCAAGTTATTGACAGTTTGTGTCAGAGCTTTCCCAGTTTGAGTTTTGCTTGCTCTTAGGAAGTTCTCCATTGTGTTTCCACTGATGCTGCTTTCTCCAGAGCAGTTTGTCTCTGGTCTTTGCTTTGGTAATGACCCAAGCTCACTGCACAACAGCAGGAACTGCAGGGAAGAGTGAGTGCAGAGCCATTCTCTGCCTTTTTCTCGCAGCTCTGCCTTGCCAGCATGAAAATACTGCCACTTCTCCACTCTCCATCCAATTCTCAACGGTGCAGCTGATAAAGATATTTAAAGGCATCAAAGGAAATGAAAGCACTCCATCCCACTGGAAGCCACCAGGAGCGGGGTATCAAACCTTCATTTCTGCTTTTGGAAGTCTTCCTCCAGGGCTTTAGTTCAGCAGCAAACAACTGATGTGCAATCTATTCGCTGTTCTTCCCTGCTTATTTCACAGCAGAGAGACAATAAAACTAGGGACTTCAGCTCAGCCAGTTTTTCCTGATTTGCCTGTTTTTGTTGCCATTCTGTGTTCCAGCATCAGGACTTCTGCAAGTTTTATTTTTATTTCTATTGTCAGTGTCCTGGCACATAAATGGGAATGGAGTGCCACCCTGCCACGCTGCAGGACATCAGAATCAGTGCTGGCTGGTGGCAGAGCTCCCACATAAACCCTTACCTCTGGACCCTCTAGGAACAGGCATTTTAAAAAACATCTATAAGACAAAAGGGATTCCATGTATGAATGGTGTTCTTGTAAGTATTGGTTATTTTTTCTTTAATCTTTTCATTTTTGTAGTACCTGGCCTTTTTGCACCACCTAGAATCACAGAATCATAGAATGGTTTGGGTTGGAAGGGACCTTAGAGATCATCTAGTTCCAATGCCCCTGACATTGGCAGGGACACCTTGCACTAGACCAGGTTGCTCAAAGCCCCATCCAACCTGCCCTTGAACACTTCCAGGGAGGGGGCAGCCACAGCTTCTCTGGGCAACCTGTTCCAGTGTCTCACCACCCTCACAGGAAAGAATTTCTTCCTAATATCTAACCTAAATCTATCCTCTTTTAGCTTGAAACCGTTCCCCCTCGTCCTATCACTACCTGCTCTTTAAAAAGTCACTCCCCGGCTTTCCTGGGGAAAAACAAGTCTCCCAGCCTGTCTCCATAGGAGAGGTGCTCTAGGCCTCTGATCATTTTCGTGGCCCTCATCTAGACTCACTCCAACAGCTCCATGTCTTATATGCTGGCGACTCCAGAACTGGACACAGTACTGGATCCTGCAAGAACATTTTGTCTAACAGTGGAAAGTAGAAGGTGGGCAGAAGGCATGCTTCCTACTCTGAGACCTGCCCTACGTTTCTGTGTGTTTTTTGGAGAGCCTCTCTGGCCAAATTACTCAAATTACAAGTTGCTGTCTGGCTTATCCAGGTTGTCTCAACTTCTGTGGCTGAGTGTCATTCTACAAGGCGCTGAAAATCTTCCTGTTTAATCACCTCAGTTTCCCTGTATGTAAAGGAGGGATAAGATCTTCCTCCACGTCTCAACTCATTAATATTTGCAAATTGTTCTGAGATTAGGGGACAGTTGGAACTATTTATAGGTGCAAGCTGCCATGCAATTAAAATATCCTGAGCATCACAATACGTAGCAAATGGGACATCTTGTTTTACATCAGACAAGAAATGCTAAGTGGCTCTGTGAATCCTAGTGGCTTATTTTATTCTTTTTGCCCCAAATAACTCATTAAGGAAATATACTGGGCCAGACTGTGATGTTTAGCAAGAGCTGTAATCTCTCCTGAAGTTCCCAGCCCACAGGGAAAAGGATGTCCATGTGAGCAAATCGAAGTCCTTTCCCCACAGCTCTACAAAATGCAGAGCTTTACAATTTGCTGTTGAAAGAAAGGGATGTGAACCACAGTTACAGCCCTTCTGCACCTCTTAAAGGAGATTTCCATCCTGTGGGTATATATAAGGAACAGTCTCTGCTCTCAGTCCTTCCAGAGAAGGGAAACAGAAGATCCTTTGAAACTCAGCTTTCCTCAGCTGCCTTCTATGGAGTGACTAGGGAGAACTTTTATTGGCTCATCCTCCTACAAATGAATTTATTTGATTCCTTCCAAAGGGTTGCATAGAGTCTGTCCTCATTTCTGCCTGGGAGAGCTTTGTGAGAGGCCATTTGGACAAGACCGCTGCAATATTTCATGCCATTTGCAGACAATTTGTAAACCCTTACAGTGTCTCAGAATGATTCATTATTTTTCTAAGAATATAAAGCAGTGTATGTGCGTGTGTTTGTGAATATGCATGCTCATGAAGAGCGAAGACAGGCAGCTCCCCTAGGCCCAGAGGCAGGAATAAAGATCAGCCCAGATTTCTTCTTTGTTGTGTAGAATTTTTTTTGGTATTTCTGTTCTTTCACCCCACCACATTTTAGGTTTCAAGTGAACCCAAATCAGAAGGTAGCAGTCATATTTGTTTCCATGTCCCAGGCTCTGGAAGACCCAGTCTGCCATGTCCCAAATGTATAATTCTATGTAAATAATTCGTTCTAATGGTGATCACTGGCTTTGGCTTTAACCACCCAGGAGAACACCAGTTAAAGCCATCTCTCATCCTAGATTATAAGGCCTAAATTTAATCTCTGTTGTTTTCAATATGATTAGTTTTATATCGGCTTTCAAACCAAACAGCACCTTGCTGGTAGTTTCTGGATGAAACTACATTGACCCAGGTGAGTTCAGAGCAAGGAATCTACAAATCCTAGGTTTTAGAATGATTTCCTAAAAGCTATCTCAAATATTCTCCATAAATACCCATCCAATACAAACTAATCCCAAAGGGAAGGCTTGTGGGAGCAAAAATCAGAACAATTGATGGAACAAATGTTCAAGATTTGCTTGGGACTATAGTCCAAGCCCTCTTTTGCAGCAGGATAGAAGAAATAAATCCATGTAGGTTTTCCCTAGCTGTACTAAGTCTGGGAGTTTTTAGTATTAAGCACCAGAACCTCTTCCCTTTTCACATTATTTAGCTTATTGCTGCAGGTGCCAAAAATTATTTGCTCTTTACCGTTACACGTAGAGTTGGGTGAGAAATGTTTCTTACTTCCCAGTTAAACAATTAAAAGATCATACCAACATGTATTGTGGTGCATGAGAAAAAAAAAAACAACCAACAATCAAATCCTTTTGATGCTTTTCATCACTAAAATGATTTTATGGTAACAGTGAAGTTGCAAGGGTATTCTTTGGGAGTGTCTGACTGTCAGGGGGACCAGTAGAGAAGAGAGGGTTGGTTAAACAGGTTTTAAAAGGAGGTATGCAGCCTTCAAGACATTTTCCTCTCTGCCTGCCCCACGATCATCCCCTTTGCATACACAACCGTACCTCCCTCAAGAGGTTTTCTTAGTCTGATTTGTCTGGCTAAGAAAATGTCAGCTGAAAGAATAAATCTGGGGAGGCTGCAAGGACAAACACTCACACAGAAGATTTAAAAAAAAAATTATCCTCTGTGTGCTTGTAGAAACCAGTCTCCCCACAAGTTTAAGAGTCCAAAATCCCACATGAAGGGAAGAGAAAGTCATGTGAGAGGTCAAAGAAATCCAAAGCAAACATGAACATTAGCTTTGTTGTACAGTCCTGTAAAACAAGCTGGATAAAGTTACTCTTTGGGTTGATTTGGTGATCAACATTTCTTCCCATACTGCAGTGACCCTTTTGACTTCAATTTCACCACTATGCATCAGCCACTGCTGTCTCTCCAGCTTATTGTTAGCATCAGTATTAAGCTGTTCTAGCAGGAGATGTGATGAGCTTGTGTGCTTTTAACCCATGCTTCCACAGTGAAAAAAAACCCAGAGATTTTATAACACAAATAATAATCCTATACAGTCTAAACAAGCTTTGGGACAGCTGTGCAAAAACAATATTGCAAGTTTTGTGTCTTACGGGATGGGAATAAGGCTGATTCCTTTAAAATGCATAATTTATCCTACCTTGCTGGCTTTCAGTATCTCAAACATCAGAGGCAACCCTTGTGTGATGAGCTCCTCTGTGTACTCTTCTTCCTGAATGGACTTGAATTCCTTTAGCAAGCACTGGATGAGGGGTCGTCGGTGCTGCTGGAAGGATGTGCGCAAGGACTCCAGCCATGTGTGCAGTGTCCAGGGAACACCTATGGACAGAGGACAGAGCTTGTTCCCAGCTTCAGAGAAGGATGCGCCCTTCTGCTTTTTTAACTTTAGTTATGTTAATCTTAACATGTTAAGCAAAAGATGCCAAATAACCCTAGAAATCTAGTTCCTATTTATCTCCAGTTGAGAAGGCTGGGGGTTAGCAGGACCTAATACACAGAGGCTCTCCTCCAAAGTGCTAAGAGAAGACTGTGGTCTCTCTGCTCATCTAGCCTTCAGCTTCTCTGCTGAGGCTGCCAATTTGTGGTAATTGCTGTGGTGCTCTGTGATGCAAAAGCCTTTTGGAAACGATTTACACTAGCTCATTTGTTTGAATGTGGCCCTGGAGAGCCATTAAATGGCAAAAAAACCATGATTTTGGTCACTACCCACCTGGATTCAAACTGGTGGTCTTCAAATTAAAACTTTCTTTAAGCACTACCATTTTCCCTAAACGGCACTGGGCAAGTTAAACAGATCAGCCTTTCCAAGTAGCTTGTCATGGCAGAACCACTCTCCAGGATCTTAAAGGGAACTGTGCCCATGCACGGAGTGACACAGCACACAGAGCTAATGTACCTCTGCAGGCATTAGGCTGGAGATGACCTAGTTTCTGCTTTTGCAGAACAGAGTGGGAGGAAACGCAAGCCTGGTGTTTGACTACCTAAAGGTTTTTTCTTCCACTTCAGCAAATGTCCAGTGCCTGGAGAGCAGCCCCATCGCTCTCCTCTGCCTCATCAGGTGCTTTGCCTGCTCAGACCACCGCATGTCCTGACCCATGCCGGATGCCTCCAGGGCTGCAGCGGTGCAGCAGACAGAGGCTGCTGGGTACCCAGGTCTCTCTCTGAATGCAGATTAGTGGGGTGGCAAACACAAAGTCCAGACTGATTCCCCTTCATGCTACCCAGCCACCCACCCCATGGGCAGAAGAGATTTCCCAGCAGGCTGGTATGATGTTCAAGCCCCGTGCCGGCACAGTTAGCACACCGAGAAGCCAGTTCCCCACTCCTGATCTCTGAGGCTCCTAAACCTCAGAAAATAAATATGTTTTAATGGTGGAGTGCTTTATGGCAGAGTGCAAAAGAAGAGCTCTTAGAGGTGGCCTGCTGGAGGTGGACTCTGCCTTTGCTACTGCTCTGTCAAGCATCAGTGAAGACAGCTGCTGGCAGAAACCATGCTGTCCTGCAGAAAAGTGCCAATGCCCCCAGAGTACATTGGGATACACTGTGCGGCCAAAATGGGCTGGGAACCTGCCAGATCTCCCCTCACCTTCTGCTTCCACAGGGTTTGAGGAAGACACAACTGTGGTCGGTTTAAGCAACAGCCCATAGAGCGACATGTTTCTTACAGTGGTCCCTCCCCAGAGAGAGAAGAGAGGGTGCCAGGACTGACCTATGCTCCGTATGTCAATGGTGACATCCACATAGCCATGCTCAGCGCTGTGGTACATGGCCTCCTTCAGGGCTTTCAGCTTGGCCTTGCTGTTGCGGCTGGCACAGAGCGGAGCGGCCGCCGAGTCGGGCAAGTCCGTCCCCTCCGCCAGGATCTCCTCCAGTGACAGAATATCACTCTTCTCCTTCTCCGGCTGAGCAAGCAGCTTACGAAAGACGTTCCTGTCAACCACAGCATGACAGAGAGTGGGAGAGAGGGAAAGAGAGAGCAGGAGAGCAGAATCAGCGGCTAGGCTTTCGTTGTGCCCAGGATACTTGCTGCATCATGGCAAATTAGGACACCTATCCAGGAAATTACTCCAATTAATGCCAGGAACAGCTGAGAGCAGACCTGAGGCAGTCCCCACTCCTGCTAGCCCATGAGCACTGCCTTGGCCACATCTGCAAGACGCTGCTGTCGTGACAGGAACCACATAGGTGTCACATGAGTGGTGGCATCTCATGAGCAAAAGACTCATGAGCAAAACATGACTCAAGACTGCTTCCCACAGTCAGGGAAGGCTGAGGTGCCTCTGGAGAAGCTCTCAGGACTCACACCATAGAAGCTAC
Organism: Hemiprocne comata; assembly: GCA_020745705.1. Classification (NCBI taxonomy): domain Eukaryota; kingdom Metazoa; phylum Chordata; class Aves; order Apodiformes; family Apodidae; genus Hemiprocne; species Hemiprocne comata. Next base: position 58,870,590 of record CM036586.1, read on the forward strand.
TCAAGAAGGGAGCTGCCTGGAGCTACCAAAAGCACCACCGCTCTATTAACACTCAAAGCAGTCTGGGAAAGCTGGAGCAGCTAAGACATTCAACGAGGCCAGTCAGGGCAGGTTCGAGCACATCTGGGATGACTTTACAAAGCCACCGATCTGGCTGGGCCATCAAATAGCAAAGCCCAAACTCAGAGTCTTGGTGCCCTCAGGTTCATACCAGTGTAACCTCATTAATCTCAATGGAGTCACTCTTGGTTTCTACAGATGTCAGAAAAACCAGGCTGGCTCCCATGCCACCTTCCTCATACTCCAAAGTCCCCCCTGCACCTACTCAGACCCCAGCATGGGGTGGCAGCGGGGCATGGTGTGTCCCAAACAAATTTGGGGCAGAGAGGGGAGGAGGAGGGAGCATGCATGAGCGGTGTGCAGGTAGAAACATCAGAGCCAGGGCCTGCGACGTGCACAGCCAGCAGCCAAGCCGAGGAGAGCCCCAGGTCCTCCTCAGGCACGCAGCTCCCACTCACGCCGGCTGGCAGCAAGACTGGAGCAGAGAACGTGAGGCTCAATAACCAAACTGTCCTTTCCATCCCAGGGAGCTCTGGCAGACTGCACATGGGCAGCGTTATGCGAACCCGCCCTGACATGCCTTTAGCATGTTGTTAGACTGGCAGCTTGTCTCTAAGCAAACAGACGGTAGGTACTGTCTCTAACCTGTATCTATGTTCCTCTGGATGGCTACAATCAGAAAAGTAGGAACGTGAAGATCACAATACTAAATCCATTGCACTTCAGTCAGCTCCTGAGTGTTGCAAGATCATGCATGCTAGGTGCTCATTTCGTAACTTTTTTTTTATTTGCAGCATACATCTAACATTAAGGCACACGGGACTTTACAGTAAACACAGATGCAGAAACTCTGTTCAATGACAATTAAGGCCGCAACAGTGCAAACAAAATCCAACCCAAACCTGAGAAATACGTCAACAAGAAATTCAGAAGGAATGTCTTTGGCATTCCTTTCAGCCATCACATCAGCTACCACTTAAGGAAAACCACATTGCAACACACCACAAGGAATTCCCTTCATTATTTTTTTTTTTTCAGCTTTCAAAAAGCAGCTTGTACCACCAACTGGCTGAATTCACATGCTAGCAAAAAGCCTTGCTTCTCTGCTCAGTTGGTGACGTGTTCAATTGTTCATGCAGAACTTTCACCCGCCTGTTCAAACTGGATGCCCAGGCAAAAAATAACCACTTGAAGGATGCCACTAGACTTGTTCCCACTCTACCTGTGTCCATGTGCAGCAGCCTGACTGAAAGAGTTCATGTCACCTTGTGGAGTCATGGAAATGCCGTTCCTGTACATTGTTCCTATCATGGGGTCAGCTCCTCGCTCCAACAGCAAACTGACCAGTTCAAAATTGCCTGCAAGTCAAGAGATGCATTTTTACTTATTTTAAAATCCCGTATTTGATCACCTAAACCACAGATCCCAATCGAAAAATGTGTTACAGTGGGAGGAGAAAGTCCTTACCAGCAGCTGCTGCCAACTGTAAAGGAGTTTCAGAGTAATTTTCCTCTCCATGCTCCAAGGAACCTTCTACTTTTGCTCCAGCATCCAGCAACAGCTAGAAAGAAAATTCACCATTTAGAGCAATTGGGGGTATCACAGTTTTCAGAGTTCATGAACAGTGACAAATGAGAGTCTAATGCTTCCTGTTATCTGCAAACCAGATACGATGGAGACAAGCGACATGCAAATTCTGCCCATTTTTTTCATAGTGGCAAATTGATTCCTTTTTTCGCTCATTTTACACTGCCAGACACCAAGAGCACTAGCGTCCAACTTCAGAGCCAAAAAAGTGTAACTCAGTGTTTCTGAATGGGAAATGGGGTAAAATCAGCATTCAGAAGTAATGCACTGAAGATGGAAGTACTGGAAATTTGCCCAACTAGCATCCTTCCTTCATGGTCTCCTGGAAGCCCAGCACCAGCCTTAAATGGATTGGATTTCAGTTGCTTCCATCTGTTTATATAAAGACATGGCCAAAAGAAAGGCCATTCTCAAGAACCAATTGCAGTAACGCATCCAAAAACTGTGATCTCCATCGGGGACACTGCCACGTAAATAACAACAAAACCGAAAACAAAAGTGGCCAATGAGAGCAGGATGGAGCCTGTGCTCCAGCTCCCTCTTGGCCATTTCTGCCTTGAGGCCTTTACAGTTTTGGCCCTTCATTAAGCGTGCCATAGATGCAGCTGTTTTTAAGAATAAACCTTCTTGACTTTTGAGATGCCAAAGCACAGAACCAGCACATCCTTCGCGACGCCTCGCTGGGGTAAGGAGAGTAAGTGCTTCTCCCCCTTCAGAGCAGCCCACCTCTCCCCCACCCGGAAAGTGGTTTTGTGTTTGCTAGAATACTATAGTGTAAGAAAGTGTCATGAATGAATAAACAAACATATAAAACAAGTGGTCAGGAAGGAGCACAAGGAGTTGTCAGACTTTCTTTGGTGCAACTTTGCTTTAAATTTGTCCTATTTAAACCTCATATTGGTTAAGGTTTGAATACCGTATTCATTATATAATAGGTCTATTATATATCAGTACACTCTAGAAGAAGCAGAAGTAACCAATATGAGCATGACAAAACTGGTTTGAGATGGATGTAATTAGAACTGAAGAGGAGAAACAAAAGAATGAGATGCAGGTAGGGAAATACAATAATACCTGAACTACAGGAATATGTCCATGCAACACAGCAAATGTCAGAGCTGTCCAATGGCGGGTCTCGGGGTGGACGGATGGGTATTTATGAGCAGTACTGACAACCTACAAACAAATTAAAGTTATTTTTTTTAAAGAGCTATACGTAATAAAATTCAACCTGCCTGAAAGCCAGGCACGTAAGGGAGTAAGTGAAATAGGAAACCTGGGAAAGGTGCTTTATAAAATGATTGGCTTCATTTTTTTTTTTCCTGCAAAAATTTTCTCAATATTAAAACTGTTCATGCTGATTTGACAGCTTGAATAGAGTTCATACCAAATGAAGTCTTTTTACCAACTACTGTAGCTCCATCTAAACCACTGGCCACCAGATACTTTTTCACAAGGTCAAAACATCCACAGCTGATTACAGCAGCACACACTGGGGAAGCAGGGACGGATCAGGATGCTTACAGCTAAGGACCGCTCCCACTAACTTCTCCAGATGGTGTATCAACAGTCCCGGGTCTTGGGATTATTCCCAGCCCAAAGAACTTCTTTCCACATAAATCAGTATGACTTTTGTCACTGCCATCATGAAAGACACATCACAAGCCCTACGCTGGAGTTCATAGATGTGCTTCCAGGCTCCTCCTCTCCCACAGAAGGAAAAAGACAACTGGGAAGTGATGGGGCAGAGCAGCATTTCAGAGATTTTTTAAGAAAACTCCTTTTTACTGCTGTCTCCTGTCTGAGTCGAGTTAAAAGAGCAGGGTGGTGACAGTTAAAAGAGATGCAAACTATATCCTCAGAAAACAAAATGATATTTTTCACATTTCTCCTTCCATTTTCTACGCCTCAATGCCTGGTGCCTCTAATGTAGACATTGGGGAAGATGAATAACCACTCTTTGCTTCAGTTTCCGTGTCTTAGAGATGGGGGTATTAATATTGATGAGGTTCACAGAGATGGTAAAATCTAATGAACATTTGCAACCCAAGCCTGCACACTCAGATGGAGTGTGACACTAAAACTCAAAATCTTATTATTGATCTTCAGAGGAGGACTAAAATCAGAGTAAAAGATGCACCACCTCTCTGTCTCATCAGTCAGCTATGCTTTTGCTACCTTGTCTGAAATACTTTTATCCACGCAGGGGAGCAGGGCCGGTTATTAAATGCTCGGTTGCATTAGCAGCTCGCATTTACAAGTGCCACATGCAGCATTTTGCTAGAAGCTCATGACCAGGCACTCAGTCCCAAGGACAGGGATGAGGGCAAAATCTGAAGAGCCCATGCAGATCCTGCAGCTTGCCAGAGGAGCAGATCTGCACCAGCATCTGGCTGTTATCACCCAGATTTGCCAAAGAGCAAGCTTGAAGTACAAGAGGAGAAGTGTACCAGTGTCTGAGTGCAGGTATGTGGCTTCTTTGGGTCTGGGTTTGCTCAGAGGGAAGAGGATCAAGCAGCTTGAGCCTTGGGGTTTAAGGCTGGGGACCAAGAGCAGTGGAGGATGAGGATGGGCAGGGTCACGGTTCAGTAAACAGATCCAACTCCTCCTCAAGCATGGATTCCCAGCACTGTCTGGGGCAGCCCATGGCAAGCGGCAAAGAAAATGAAGTCATTCTAACTCCTTTGCTCCTTTTTTTTTGGTTAGAGTTCTTTCCAGTTGACATAGTATTTGCAGAAGACCTGCGGCTGACTGGGCTTTTAAGGCCTCAGTTGAGATTTGCTGAGTAGCTACAGGTCCCATTGACTCTAGAGTGAATTGCAACTTCTCAGCACATCTGGAAATTTTTGCTAAAGATGGGCAATCAAAAAGGGAGGCACCCAGCATTTGAGGCTACTTTTGGAAACCTATATATATAGCTGATTTGCAAAGTGAAAGGGGGAAAATTATGCAGGCACCTGACAGAGTATTTATTTTTGTACATGGTTGATTTGCCTTTTTTTTGCCGTAATTGGCCAATTTGCACAGTTGGTTGTGGTGTGCACAAATCATCTTATAATTGTACACCATAATTATTCACAGTTCTTGTCCCAAAGTGTTTTCATTTGATTTTAGAGCAAACACTCTACAGAAATGAATCAGGGAGGTTCATACTCCTCACTGAAGCTGTTCTCTCAGATGTCAGCAGTTTCAGGAAGACATCATTGTTTAAATTTGGATTTGGTTCTAGTCTGGAAGATTACTGGAGCAACTGGGAGGACTGTTCCTAATGAAAACCTGTCCTAGGAACCAAATAATGCCACCTCACCTCTAAGCCACAGACAGGGTTAAAGGAAAGATCAGTTTCCAGGCCCATACAGTGTTTGGTCTGTCTATTGAGAGTGCTAACAACGGCTGGAGCATTCAATTACTGCCAGCCCTTGAGGGTGGTTTGCTTGAATTTGGGAAGAGGTGAGAGTGGAACTGAAATCATCAGCTGATTTCACATAAGCCACCGAACAGCAATCAGATAGTAATGACTATCAGTCTCTTACAGGTGACATCCATTTCTACTTTTAAATTAGATTTTTTAAAAGTCCAAAATGTCTGGCTGAAAGCAGTGACTACAATTTATCAGCTCGCTCAAGTCCAAACAGAACAGATGGAACACAGATAAGTGAAGCAGACAGCTTAATTACTCATGACCTCAACAAATTGAAACTGGAATCGTTAACAAATAATTCTTTCACAGATCTTCAAACGGCTCTTTAAAAATGTACATACCTGCATTGCACAGAGTCAAACCACAATCTGCTTGGTGGACAGATTGTGTAAATTTGTGATGTGCATTCATCAAAGAGACGTTTATATTCTGGAAGCTTCAAGTTCCTCATGCAACAGTTTTTAGCCCAAGGCACTTTGTAAAACAGGAACAGTGGAACTTACATTGCACTTGTGTGCTGGGCTGCTTAGCTGGAACATCCCAATGCATAGAAATGCCCGAGCTTTGGCAGGTTATCAAACAGGTATTTCTTTTACCCTCTTCATTTTAACTCAGCTGAGATCCAGGGAGTCCTTCCAATATCATTAGAGCTGTGCTCCGTGCTAGTGCTAATGCCTGTATTCATTTGCAGTGTGCAAACACAACTCAATCAATATTACCTGTGGGGTAAGTCTGATGACTTGACCCCTTCTGTGCAGTGAATCCCACTGTTAACCTAATGCAGTTTGATTTCACTAATTATTTCAGGCGGTGCTGTCCAGGATAAGGCAAATTTATTTTCTTATTAATTCTTGGCATTTTCCTTCTGCTGCAGTTTCAGGGGTTAGTTTAAGATGTAAACAAATAACAGAACAAAGATACAACCAACAAAAAGTCCTCACCTCAGCATTCAGATCTGCTCCAGCATCTAGCAGCATCTGCACCATAGCCTCATCACCCCTGACACAAGCATACATCAGTGGAGTCATGCCCTAGTCATTTTTTGGAGTTAAAAAACAAAGGAATTGACAAATTTAACACAGAACTCTCTGATTTTTTTAAAACAATTATTAAAGTATATATCATCAAGACTAACGGTATGTATTTAATGAAAGCCATTACCTCTGTTACAGACATGCCCCTCAAACTAGCAAAAGCCAACCACTTTTGTAAAATCTCCATTTTTGTCATTACTTGTGTTGACTGTTTTTTTTACATGTTATGCTCAGCATCCTCAGCATGGTGAGGGAAACCAGGCTTGTCAGCCTTACTTCCATCTTCATATACTAAACTAAGCATCTTTGCCTCTGGGGCCCCAATAGATAAATGTTTTTATGTAAGCAACCATATTTCCACTGGCATTTAAAAAATACAGTCATTCTATTCAGTTTTCTATTATCACAGTTTCATAAAATCTAACCTTTTAATTAATTTTTTAAAACATCCCAAACTCCTCTTATGATAGTTTATATTCAGGCACAGCTTTTTCACCATGAATACAGTAAGAGACTGGGCATGTTAAGGCTTTGTATAGCACTCCCTAGCAAACAAGGACTTAATTTTAAATGAAATGTCAGACATTATTGGTGCAAGTTGCTGCTTCTAGGAAAACATGGCCCTGTTTGGAGGTAAAGTAGATTAAGTGACCCTTCACTACAGAAACACCACAGTGCAATGTGTATTAATCTGAAATACCTACTGTGGCTGATCACCATTTCCCTTAAGGTAAGCGTTACTGTGGCTATGGTAATGAGTTCAGAGGAAATAATGAAAAAAATCATTAAATCTGCCATAAATTACAACAGAAAAAGCCACTTATTAAGTACAGTAGGGAGTATTGATCAACAGCCACCACTTGTTTTGCAGTAAATCTACTGCAGCACACATCCACCTCTGATGCATGTTTCTAGCCTACCTTGAGGTCCCCTGGTAAATTTGCTGATTAACCTGAGTGCTGCCATGAGGTGAAAATATTTTCAGAGAAATTGGAGGTGCCCAGCATGGTCAGGCACAGAGCCATGACACTGCTCCTCTTAACATGAGCCCAGCACCAGTTTTTATGCTGAACTACCTTATTTTTCCTGTTTGCACGCAGGGCTAAAGGTAGGGAGTGCTTCTGTATGGAAGGGCTGCCCTTGTAGAGAAAATATATGTTCAAAACATAAAGATTTGTCCCAGTAAGATACTTAAAGTCCCCTTGAAACACACTGAGAAGTTCACAGGATCAAACCTGCAGTGTACTTATGGAGATACACAGTAAGGGAACAGGCATTTCGGTCCTCATGCCATTAGTAAGAACAAACAAGTTCATCCCAGGCAATGAGAGTTCTTGGGTGACTTGAAGTTACTTGCAAAGAGAATTTTATAGTATTTCAGCTACAGGCAGTGGCAAAACATTTCCTTTGGCAGTCAATAAACACTACAGGAACAAACAGGACCATAAGAATTACAAAAAATTGTGTTTGGGCCTTGAAACACAGGGACAGGATGGCAGCTTAAAATTAAATACATGTTCCTTAAACAATTATTTTAATTTCTGTAGGTGGCATAATTCAATAATTTAATTGTATGTTTAGCATACGGAGTCTATCACATCAGAAAAAATAATTTGAAAGCCCTGTACTGGGGCTCCCTGCTGCAAGGCACATGGACAGCCACAGCAAAGAACCCCGCCACAACGCCCAGAGCAAAGGGTCTGCCAGGGGACCACATCTGTTATTTTATAGAACCATAGAATGTTTTGGTTTGGAAGGGACCTTAAAGATCATCTAGTTCCAAACCCCCTGCCATGGGCAGGGACAACTTGCACTAGACCAGGTTGCTCAAAGCCTCATGCAACCTGGCCTTGAACACTTCCAGGAAGGGGGCACCCACAACTTACCTGGGCAACCTGTGCCAGTGTCTCACCACCTGCACAGTGAAGAACTTCTTCCTAATGTCTAACCTAAATCTACCCTCTTCCAGTTTAAAGCCATTACCCCTTGTCCTATCACTTCAAGCCCTTATAAAAAGTCCCTCCCCAGCTTTCTTCTAGGCCCCCTTCAGGTACTGGAAGGCCACTGAAGCTGAGGAAGGACTTATCACTGACTTAAAGGGGTCCACAATATCATCCTGCAGTGTTGGGGCTTTAAAGAGTTAAGGAGGTTTCTAACCTCTGGTCCCCTTGCACTCCTGTCCACTGCCAGTCCCCAAGCCTTGTAGCATTGCTCAGCCCTCTCCCTTTGCATGTAGGAGGAATGGATTTTTAATGAGCCCATCATTAGTGTTCAACAAACACACAGAGGAACACAGTAATGACGTGCAATCAATGCAAAGGGCATTTGGCTTTTGGCAAAATAAAAAATGGCTCTTTTTCTTTCAGCCTTGTATCATTTAGGGCTCTGTCCTGCAAGAAGTGGGATCCTACAAGATGTGGGATGTTTGATCCAGTGAAGCATTTAAGCACAGGCTTAACTTTCACTCAAACAGGATGCAAGCATGTCTTCAGAGTTAAGCATATGATTAGGTACTTTGATGAAACAAACCAGAATGTTCCCAGGTTTCCACCTGGAGGACAGAGGAAATATGCTGTGAAAAGTTTCCAGGTTCAGACTAACTTAAAATAATAATAAATCTTTAAAAGTATCATGTATGAACCTTGGAATGAGCTCTCCAATACTACTTTTTTTGTAGGAGTACTGTTCTCTTCTGAAGCTCTTCTCAAACAAATCCACAATATTAACTCAGACTGAAGCTACTGAATAGCAACATAACTCACATTCCTAGAGCAGCTTTCATCTCAAATGACCTAAACCCACTTACAACCCAACTGCTGTCCCAAGTGACTACCTCAGGGAGAACAGCCACCTGCCTCCTGCCAAAGGGGATGTCACAGTTCTGGGAACACGCAGTGACACTTTCATCAGGGGCACCAGAAAATACAGGGGACTCCACTTCAAAAGGAAACAGTAGTATCCATAGCCATCACTTCCCTGGGAAATGATGGCCATCCTCCCACGGGAAGGGGGAACCACCTCGGTGAGCATCACAGTCCTACAGACTGCTGCCGGTAGGCAGACACAATGGCAGGTTTGTCCGCAGACACAACCACCAGATGTAACTCCAGGGAAATTTAGGCTCCTCAGTTGGTGGGTGTTGGCCACAATGACTAATGAAGTCGTAACACTGCAGAAAGACTTTCACATCTGGAAGGCTGGTTCTAACTGGGCTCAAGTAAAGACTGCCAGTGATTAACATGGGTTTGGTGATGCACGTGACATGCATTGCAGACCCCAAGGAAGGATGTTCAGTCACAAAGCTCTGACCCACACTGCTCTTCATGGCACTGAGGTAGTTTTAAATACTCACATCAGTGCTAAGCTCTCTCAGGATCTCCTTTGGGCTTCAGCCTGCACAGTTCACTGTTAAGAAGACTTAAGGGGACACATTTGCCCTCATACTGAGTTATCTCAGTACCAACAAACTGATACAACTGGAAAAGACCAAACTTAACGTAGATGTTTGCCTGGCCATGCTCTAACTCAATGCAAGGTAACGCAGGGAAATCATTAGGATCCTGTCTATGTTTAGCTGAAAGCTGGGGCTCATATTCTGCGATAAGCAGGCAAAACTCTCACATTTCACAGTTTCTTCTTTATGTTTCTATCTTATTACCTGTTCACTCATGCTGTTAATCCCATCCGGCCCCAGCAAGGATATGGCTTGTTTAACCAGATCCGTTCGGCCACAGTTGAGCATTCGGAAACCCAGGTCCTGCTTGAACTTTGCTTCAGTAGCAACTGCATCCAGCTTCCGAGATGCACAAAAACAGTCGTCAATTCTGTGGATGTGAGAAATAAACTCCCTCAGAAGACAATCAGAGGACAGATCTCACTATCCCTATGAAAATAATACTTTGCCCTATCTTTGAAGGCCATGCACATACTCATTCTCCTTTGACCTCTGTGTTTCAAGGGAAGTGCTGAATGGGGAATGCTAATGCAAGCTAATGGAGATTGCCCTTGGTCTATCTTTCATGGGACAAGTGATACATTTTATTAAAAAATCGTGAAAAAAAGCACAGATTTCACTTGATGATTTTGTTTCCCTGTTTAAGCAATGCACAACACATTCTCACCCCAAGTCATCTCTCCACATGGTAAGGTGATCCAGTCTGCTTGCTTTCTGAAAGGTTTCAGTGGCTACATTAAGCTTTGGACTTCAACCAAATGGATGACAACACAACAAAGAAAAAACAATGTCACTCCAAACGCCTTCAAGGATCTTACCAGCTCAGCCCCAGTAACAGGGAAGCCTTTTTGGAGCAGGAAGTGCAAGTAACAATCACAGACTGGCTGAGGTTGGAAGGGACCTCAGGATGTTATCTGGTCCAACCCTCCTGCTCAAGCAGGGCCACCTGTAGACAAGCAGGGCACCATGTGATGGGCGAGGAGAAGGTAATCTTGCCAAGTAATTGTAGCAAAACGCCACAAATCCTTGCTGGATGTGTATAACAGCTGTGATGTCATTCTTTTAAGGTCTTACTCAAATGATCCCCAAACTGTAAACTGCTCAAGATACCAATTTCAAATGGAAGATGGGCTAGGAGTTATTCAGCCACTATGTGAATCTGCAGCTCCAGAGAGAGCCAGGCAATTCTGATCTGATGTTTAGCCGACTTGGTTTCATCTTATAAAAAGACAGATTTGCTTTTCTTTCATGCCGAGGAGTGTCTGGGGCAGAGGGTGGAGTCCAAATCCACAGTGCTTTTGTTGTGAATTTGGGTAAAGAACTGTTGGGAAAACATCACTTTCATTTTCCAAAAATGCTAGGTCAGAAAACAAGGGGCTACTTATGAATGAAGAAGAAAATAAAGATCAAAAGTGAAAAGTCAAACATACATCCATATTTGGTTTCCACTTAATATGTTAAAAAATGCAGCAAACCCAAAGAAAAAATACAAACAGCCTATCATTATCATTTAAATTTCATCCTCAAAGTGCTTTATCAGAGCTTTATAAAATATATAACACTGCTTAATATTTAACAGCAATATGCAACGAACATGCTGTTTATACAGAAGCTGTGGTATGCAGTAATAGCTACTGCTCTTCCTTTTTCAGCAGAGGAAGGAAGGTGTGATGGAAAATACCCAGTATTTTGATGAAAGCTTCTGCAGGACATAGTACTGAAACAGGCATCTGAGCTCAAGCTTGCTCTCTGCCATGCTGGGCCACAACTGGTTTGGGAGACAATGGATATTTTGTTGGTATTCATTCTAATGATCAGTTTGGGTTTTGACTGCTAAAAAGTTTATGTCCTAAGAATGCAAACAAGGTAATTCTGGAGAATCATCACTCAGGGGAACAAGGATGACACTTCATCACAACAGGATGTTGCAAGATTAATGCATAACACTTGGTCACAATAAATATACTGTAATGGCAATAACAGATTCTGCACCAGTAATATGCCTAGAACAACAATGAAAAAAGCAATGCATAGCAAGGCTGGGTTTTCTGCAGTACTTCTGAGTGAGTTAAAGGAAAAGGAAAACCAGCACAAATATGTAAGGCTGAGCTCAATGACACCGAGATCCACAGGAGCAATTGTGGCTTAACACGTTCACACCGTATGGAACATTTCTGACAGAAGAGCTGCAGCAACATTTGGTACTTGTTAGCCCCATAGCATGAGATGCTAGAGATCATCTGTGCCCTCCTTTAACATACAGCATAGATAAAGCATGCTCAGAAGTTAGGTGGCTGGGGGTTTTGGTGTACAGGGAGAGAGTCTGGATCTCCCAACTGCTGCTGGCCACTTCCAGATGACTTTGGGCTGAGAACGACATGGTTCCTCAGTGAAGTGCAGCTATGGAAAGATCTAGACAGCCTCTGAGGACTGCAGAGGTGTCTGCCACTATGAATCACTGCCTGTGTTAAGCCACTGCTTCATCATTTGTACTGAGGTATGTAATATACACTCTGAATAAAATGGGTCAAACTCAGTGCTGGCAGAATCAGGCAGAGCTTCACTGACGTCAGCCTGGCTCAGCGCATGCAAAACGCTAACTGATGACCTCCTCTTTAAAAAAAAAGCAGCTTCTGACCTGGGTTGCACACCCACACAAGGCAGGAATGAGGAACAAGGACCTATCTCACCTATCCTATAGTGGCTGCCCAGATCTCTACTCTGGCATGACTTCAGAAATTACTTCCCCGTTAGTAACTCCTCCATGAGTTGCCTCCAGTCCCCTAAAAGCACACCAGTTCACCTGCTTACAGCCAAGGAAGGGGACTCATTAATTACTGCTGATATCGGGTATGAGCAAATTATGGTTGGACTTGATGATCTTCAAGGTCTTTTCCAACCAAGTTGATTCTGTGATTCTGTACTCCTCAATCAACTAGGCGTGGATAAGGGTCTTGGTCCAGGTGCTCCAGGATGCTACTGCTGTACAAACACTGCACCAATAACACAGATGCAGAGGAGTGCCAGGGCTGCACGGGATGCTAGGACACCTCCACTGACAAAATATGATCCAGACCAAGTACCACAAAGCAAGAAACCACAACTTAGTACCACTACCAGTGGCTCACTGCCTTTTTATACCCCAGAAAGGACCCATCATGGGTGAACTACAGCCCTGATTTATGGGACATAGCAAAGGAAACTATATGACAGAAATTGACACAGACCACTGCTGGTGCCACCACTGTCATATGTTAACTAATAAAGTGGATAGTGATCAAACTGGGGAGTTTAATAAGAGCACAACACAAGGGAAAGGAATGGGGATGCTTCAGAAGAAAAAGTGTAGCAACATCTCAAAAAGCCAGAGAGATGAAGGAGTTAAGGAAAAGGAAATTTAACATGTGCAGATAAAAAGCAGTGAAGAGACACATCAAAAATGATCAGGAACTACAAGTACAGAATAGGAGAACACAGCATCACTTTTACCCAACTGAGAAGACAACACAGCAGACAGATCGAGCAGTCGCACTTCAAAATGAAAACTGAAAAATCAAAAAAAAACAACCCAAATCCATCAAAATCAACCCTAAGCCAACATAGCACTGCATTTGCTTCCAAGTCCTCTTTCATAGCATTAACTGCATAACGTTGATTCCAACAGGAGCAGAGGGTCTCTGCTCCATATTATACTGTATAAGGGGATGCTGCTCCATCACAGCCACCAGCCAGAATCACAAACACTAAAGGATGCAATATAAAAAAGAAGGAAGGGAATAAGCACCCAGGCCTGAGTCACTGAAGACTTCTTAACTTTGTACTGCAACAAATACACTGACAAGCTATGAAGAGGTGGGAAGAAGTTTGAAAAATAAGGTTGATGATGAATGGTTAAGTCAGCTAAATATACAGGGTTGCTTTTTAGAGTTGTGAAACTGTGCCTGCAAAGCAAGGGAAGCCAGTGTAAAAGCAAACAGAGCTGGAAACCTCCCCAGCTGCACATTCAGTTCATGGCCCTTTTGCCAGAAAGTCTTTGGGATCAGTTCAAGTGCACAGCAGGCTGACACTGCCCCAGTGCTGGGATGTCCCCTCCAAGGCCATCTTGGTCTGTTGCCAGATTCTGCCGGATGCCAGCACTCACTCAGGTCATCCTTTCCCCAAGACCTCACCCTGCAGGAAAAGTGCTTTTTCATTGAAGGGGCAGGGAAGGCTGGCAGGAGAAAACTATGAGGGGCCAATACTCTTCTCCCCCTCCTCTCCCTGGGGACAACCTCAGGACAACAGGACATCACCACCCCAGATGCTAGCTGGGTCAGGTTAACTTTGAGGTCCTTCAGAGGTGATACGGTGACAAAGGTAGGTCTGACCAGCGTCTTTTGAGGCTCATAACCTCTCTCAAAAGGCTGAGACCATTTTAGATTCCTCAATTTAGCCACCTGTGGGGCTTGGCAGGCTCCTTGGCACCACCACTGCTGTGCACATGCTCCCACTCCCAGAACTGAAAAGTAATATGCTTGAATTTATTCTGATAAATACACTGATCTCATGGACACTAGTCCTCGTGCTCAAAAGCAAATCCACCCCTCTAATTAAAAGGTTCAAACACACAGCCTGTAGACTGCCTAACTGGTCCCTCCCTACCTTGAATCAAGAAAACAATTGCTTTTATAAGTAAAAGGCAAATTAGAAACAGGTAAAATATTCTTTATTTTATATTTGTAGCAAAGCTGTGAACACCTTTTTTAACTTATAATGCAATGCAATTTTCTCCAAGTCCTCTTTTAATTCCTCACAGATATTGCTTCTACAGCAGTTATCTTCAAGATCATTACAGTGGTGCCAACTGCACATAATTAACTTCACTGTGGCTTTATATGGGTGATGCCATGGTAACATTAATTATTTGCAAATGGTCACTGTCAAATGCTGCATGGTGACCATGACACTTATCATACCCCAAAATACTCAAGCCTCTGAAAGAAGTCAAAGATAATCTTTATTTATAATGGGTCCTAGCAGTACAGCAAATTATTTTTATCTTTTCCCAAACTCACGTTATGAAAACATAATGCAGCACTTCTTCAACAATGGTTTAAATGAAAGGATTTTTTTGTTTTGTTTTTCATTTTTACTCAGACTGGTTTAGATGGGGTCTGTGAGAATCTTTACTAAGTTACTCATAGATCCAATACATTTGGAAAATGGATGATTCAAAGGCAAAGTGTTTCCATCATAACTGGTAGACACAGCAGCTCTCTTATTACATAGCTTTCTAATTATTTGTTCTTTGGGAAGGGATTATTGATCTAGCCAGTAGCGGACAATTTAAAAAAAAAAAAAAAAAAAGGCAACCCCCCCAAAAAAAAAAACCAACACCACAATGTTTTGTAAATGTTACCAAAAAGGAAGAAGGAACATCTCAATAATGTTCTACGCTCTACGTGGCATAGCATGCTAGTAGTAGGTCTAAAAGAAATTGAGACTGTGATGAGCATCAGGACAAATGTTCCCCTCTGCTGAAATGAACAGATCATCATCTTGATAGCCAAGCACCAAAACCTTGTTTGTCTACCTGGGACTCCACTGCCAGCCCTTTAAATTAAAAGAATGAAAATCTATTAGTTAAGACAATTTTTTTAGCTCTATGCAGTTCATTCAGTCTGTCTCTGTACTAAATGTGAATAAGGTCTGGAGTTAAAAAATTATAGTTCAGCTGGGCAATCTGGAAGGAGTAATATTTTAGCCAGCAATATAGATGCATTTGCAATGCTGAATTTCTTGGGGTCAGGGATCACAGTTTCGATCTGGGTATGCACAGCCTGTAGCACAAAAGGGTCCTGTTCCTTGCCTGGGGCTCTTCAGTGAGATGACAGACACAAACAGCAAATAGCAGGAGCGGCAGCTGATTTGATTTAAATTTGTGAGCTCTCTGTATTCCAACGTAGTGCTTTAAAAGGGAATATTATAATGATATTAATAGGACTGCAATATAAATACTATATTGAGACAATTATTTGCATTTTAAGTTTTGGAGAGAGGGAAACCTAAGCACAAACGTATTGATCAAAGTGATGAAGAGCACTACTTTTTAATGCAGACTTAAAATATCTCCATGTACTTTAATCAGGGGCCAAATCAAGACAAGAAGATAAAAATACTTGAGATATTTTTTAGCCAACCTCTTACTCTCATCGAGGCCTGAGAATAAATTGGTTACAGATACTGGAAAATGCATTTTAAAAGTGATGTGACTACCAAATCAAGACCCAAATCTGTATTTCAAAACACTCTTAATATTACAGTCCCATGTATACAGGCCAGGAACCATGTTCAGAATGGAATCTGACTTCAGATTTTGAACAAGGCCAACAGCTCACAGGAAAATTTGGGTATAGATTCATCTTTCATAACAAACAGCACAAGTCTTCACTAATGAGTGGAAGACTGTTATCTGCATCCTCATTATTGCGTTCAGGAATGTATATAGAGACAAAGTATGTGAAACACTGATGAATTTGCTTGCAATGGAAAAAACCCAAGAAGGTTGGATCCTAAAGCCCCTAAAAAACCAAATGTGACCTACCCTAAAGGAGAGGGAGAACATGAGGTCCTCTCTTTCAATAATTTCTTTGTTACTGTCTTCTTCAAGGAGCCAGTTGGCAGGAGAGGTTGAGATTCACCTCAGGAAACCCGTGTTCTACCTTTTAAGTAATAAAATCTCCTTCACACACTGGCAACATCTGCCCCAAGGGACTCCTGGATTTTGTCAAGTAGTTTGTTTGCTGCTGCTTGCTGGTTTGGCATTTTTGTGTCTAATTACAGCAATAGCCACGGCTGGTGTTAAAGGCCTAGTGAAAATCTGTGGAAAGAACAAGGACATCCAAGGAGATAGGCAAACACCAACCAGCCCTACTTAAAAGTGGCTGTACCTAATTAAATAGCAGAATTTTACAGCAATTTTCTACTGTCTTTCCCTCTCCAGAAACTCAGCCCCTTACCCAGCACATTTTAAGAGAGAGCAAAGAGCAGTGGAAATGTTTTTCTGCCTTCAAATCTCTATTTATTAAAGTCTATTTCTATTTTCATGCTCTAGTACAAGCACAGGATTTCCATAAATAAAACATTAAATGGAACTCTTCCTCTTCTACTTTTAAGTTAGAATTGCATGTGTGGTAGTGTATCAAGATGACATGGCAAACAGTATAGTCTGCTCTGAAAGAATGAAATAGCACATCTTCCCTTCATGTTGCTGTATTTTTCCTTTTCCACAGTTTTCAGAAAACCCTCTAGAATGTGCCAAGGAGGGAAATGAGCTCCCATGTTAAATAAGCTTCACTCTTGAGGTTGATAATCCTGTTTTCCCAGAGAGTCTTCATCAGGAGGGACAGTCCCAGACATAAAAGGTAGACTTAGGTACTCTCAGGCTTAGGCTAATTGGAAATCAGAACTAGTTTTCAATTAAAGACAGCTTTTTGAAAGCACTCAAGACACTGCGTTTGCCTAGAGACCATTCTGGATCAGAGCTGTACGTGCAACTCGGAGCCCTGGGTCAGGCTGTGATGGGGCATCAGCTGTGGGAGTGGATGGGACCAGAGGGTTAACAAACACTGTCCCTTGCTGCAGCAAGGCTTGGATTCATCTACACTTTCAGTTTGAACTTCCCCATGACCTGTTAATATCCACATATTTCTGTGTCGGCACTGCCCTTTAAACAGAGTGTATTTTTCCTTCTGCTGTGTTTATACCTGATGTATTTCTAGAGAAGTCACATGTTCCATAAGCATCAACTTCACTCAGCTGAATGAGCCCCTTTCTTCCACCTTCCTCCATGAGAACATTATGTCAAAACTCAAACCACCCCAGCCCATTTCTCTGTACCTGCTCCAATGTGAATATTTGCTTGACCCAGACACAGGATTTGCGATTCCACATCACTTCCTACCACTTCCAAGTACAGAGGCACCAATATTTTCCTACTTCTACTGGAAATACCTCTCCTGGTATTTAAATATTTATTTAAATATTTATTTAAATACCTCTCCTGGTGCATTTGCTTTTTTCATGGCCGAGGAAAAAGCCACTTTTGTGGTTCACAATTATTGTGAGATTAAATACTGCACCACAGTCTTTATCACCACCTTTCCAATACTCAGTTCCCAATACAGTACATATTCTACTGTAGATACAGTGTATATGTTACATATGTATGTACTTTTGTAACTAATATTTTGTAACTAATCTCCACATATTTCCATTTGTAGAAAAATGCATTTAATCCCATTGCTTTTGTCCCAGCACTCAAGGTCATCCCCTTTTTCCTGGATGGTTTCCCAAACTTCCTCTTGTCAGGACAATGCCTCTCAGCATCATGGCATCAGCAAATTTTAACTTTACGAGCACACTGCTCAGATTTGTGCCAAAGCCCTTTCTGAAAATTAAAGAAGACCAGCTTTTAAGATGGAGAGCTGAGGATCTCTGCTTGTAACCCACAGCAGCCAACCCAGCCGTTGCCATCTCTCTCAAAGCCAGCCCCTGCTCACTTTCCAATTCCTTTACTAATCCCTATCTTCTCCATCTTGACTAATAGCTCCCTGCAAGGACTGCGTCAAATCTTTCACTCAAGTCCAAACAGATGAAATCTACTGAATTTACTTCGGGTAGAAAATCAGTTATCTTACCCAAAGCTTATTAGATTAGTTTAGCAAGATCTATCTTTAGAAAAATCTGTGTCACATTTTATCCCATTTTTCCCTCAACAACAAGTCTTTAATCAGCCTTTGCTAGGAAAAACACTTGAAGGCCTTGCACTAACAAACAGCCTGGAATTTTCCTCAGATCCCTTTTCATCCATTTCAAATGTTGGGTACTACTATTATTAATCTTTAAAGTTATGGCTCCATTCTGGGCTTTGTCAAAAATATTTCCCTCTGACCCTCTGATTCCTCAAGGCAGCTCTTTCTCATCGCTGGGATAGAGGTTATCTGGTCACCCCAATTTGAGTGCATTAAGCTGCATAACTTGTTCTTCTTTTGGTTGCTGCTTTTCCATTTTCATAACTTGGTTGCTATTTTTCTTTCCTTTTCCCCTGGGATTTTCTTCCTGAAAATAGAGGCAAAGTACTCACTTAAGTTCTTGGGTGATGGTTTCTGTTGGTGCTGATGCACACCTCCCACAGCTGCCTCCTCAAGGCCAGCCTCAAAGCAGGACAAGCACTTACAGATACCAATTTCACCTCTGCAGCCCAGGAAGAGAAAAATGTGCATGGCCATGGTCAGGAGCAGAGACAGGACCCAGACTCACAGCCAGTCAGAAAAGAAAAGGGATATTTGCTACTGAGCTTCCCACAGGGAACTCAGAAATGCTGATGAAGTCTATGAGCAAGCAATTGGAGGGGATCAAGTTATCATGGCTCTCCATCTGTCGTATTGGCTTCCACTCTCACCAGCTATGCTGCCACCTCCAACTACATTAGACTGGAACGAAAGCAGGGGCTCTGACTGCACCAGCGGGGTCAGTGTGCAAAGCCCGCTGCCTAGCTGTGTCCTCCAGCACCCCAAAAACAACCAGGAACTGCAAGCAAGGGACTGTGATGCTTTTCATGTGCTCCCTGGTGGTACCAGAGCCCTAGGGTCTCCAAAGGTTGTATGTCAACATGGGACAGGGCAAGATGAAGACAGACCCCTGTGAGACTCCACCTGTGAGGAACCTGACAGTAAAAATGCCATCTTCCATTGCTGCCCTTTGGGTACAGCTGCCAAAAAGGATTTCAGATGTCTCTACAAAATTGTCCTGGGCTCCTCCTGCCACAATGTGGCACCTGCCTCTAGTGTGTGGCCAAAGTGGACAGTAATGAATGCCACAAGGAGCAATCTTGCTTCTCCACAGTACAAGAGAAAGGCACAAGCCTTTTCCTCTATGGATAAGAAGAAACCACTCCTCAAGAGAACTAAACTGTTCCTCCTTCAAATCCCAGGAGTTTTGCAGCCTGCTGGCCAAGGACACAAGGACCTAACGAGTGTGAGAGGGCTTCAAGACACCCCATGTCTGCAGAGAAATACCCAGGCTCATGTGCACTGCTTTTGGAAGATCTTGATGCCACAGGGACATATTCAGCCTTCCTCTTCATTCAGACACCAGGAAGGTCCCTTGAGGTAGGCTAGGTTAGCAACCCCACAGGTCATTCCTTCCCCAGCCAAGCTGAGGGACAGCTGTTCATTAGGATGTTCAGGGGTTCAGAAGCCAGAACCCCACCCTTGGACAGTGGAAGCTGGGATCTCCTGAAATGCCTCTTCCTGCATCACTGGAAGTACCAGGACTGAAGATGCTGCCCAACAGATTCCCTTCAGCAGAGCCCAAAGCCCTTCTCAGAGGTGAGGGGGCTGCTTGCCAGGCACAGAAACATCCAGGAAAGGAAGCTTTCCCACAGAAACAAGATGGGGCATAATTCGGAATCAGAGAGGTCTGAGAGCAGAAGAAAATACTTAAAATAACACATGGGAATTTTGTAGAGGGGGCTGTACTCCCATCTCTGAGACTGTGGATTTTTCTTCAATTTTTGCTGCCTTCTGGATATCAGAATGAACATGCACATGCACAAACACACACTTACTCCCCAGACTATATCCTTCTTTTAACTTCTGACTGGCCAAAAAACAGCCCTTTATCCAGTCAGGTCCAGAAGTGACCAAGAGCCCCCTACATGAAATTACCACCTCTCTTGGGTCAGTTTGTTCCAGCATCTTTACATCCTCCAGGACTGCTATGATATATTGCAACCAGAATGAATGACCCTGATAAAAAGCACTGCAGCCTTTGTGCTGAGCAATACAGGAAGCTCCTCCCTTGCTCTGTTTCTCCAGTCCCCAGATGGAGTCATCTAGTCACAATCCTCCCCACCACATGTCTAACAGATTGGGAATTTTTGTTTCAAGGAAACGTCCCACAGCATGAAGGAAGGAAAGACATGCAAAGAGCTCCTTGCGTTTAAATGGAGGAAGGGGAGAGGTACCCCTTGCAGATGTGATGATGAGGAGCAGCCAAAACCAGGCATCTTTTTGGAGCCAGCCAGACCCAGCGTGGACTGAGAAGTGATGCTACCTTATTGCAGCAGACAGGCAGGTCAACACAGTTCTTACCACCCTGCCCCTTTTCGGCAACAAATTACCTTCATCCCTGATGAACCCATGAAAGGTCAAGAGCAGGGAGCAGAGCACCCACCTTCATAAGACTTATGCCAGCAGAGAGCTACTGTGCACACAGTTCTCTGTTGACTACATCCAGCTGCTTCAGGTGGCCCAAGAGGCCACCTGCAGTCTGGTCTCCCACTATAACAAAGAGTGAGTATTTTGGACACAACCTGGGATTCAGTCTCAGCCACCTGTAATGCATCCAGCAGTCAATCCACCTGTGAAACCCACCTCCTTGCAAAAGGTGGAGACAACTACTGTATTCAAAGCTGCCACTACTGTGGAAACGGGAACATTTCTATCTCTGCTCATCTCCCAAGGCTGGGGAAAGGAAAGTAACTTTCTGTCACATCTGCTGCTGTAAAATGGAGAGAGATTATGAAGGAGACATGCAACTCCTGCCTGATTTAAGCTTCCCTCGCTCCTCTACCCAGAGCAAGAGCAGCTCCTCTTTCAGGAGATCAAAACATTGCAGGAAATTAAGGCAAAGGGTTTTTAAAAAAGGATCAGAAGAGGGGAGAAACAGAACTATTGGAATGAAAAGCAGGAAGAAAGCAGAGATGATTTACAAAGCCACATATTGAGAACCTCACTGATGGAGTATGCAGTTGTGCTGGGAAGTGTCACACAGATCTGCTGGGAGACCTCCGTGATGTAGTTCAGATAAGAACCGACCATTTGGTTTTTATCTGAACTGATCTTGAAGTCCATAGCCTTTTAGATCCTGCCAATCCCTCTCTCTCCCTCTCTGCCTGTATGCATTTTTTTCCAGCATGGAACCTGATTTTGCTTTATGCGTTTGCAATGACAGCTTGTGAATCAACACTGTGGAATGATGTAATATCACATGGGATCACAGGAACTCTTGGGTTCAAGTCTCTGTATTTTAGGGACTAAAGAAGACTGCTAAGAAAAGTCTAGAAATTCAGATATTTTCAAGGTTCTACTTATTAAGTTGTTCCTGTAAAAGTCACAAAATATATCAAGCTAACTGCATTTAAAATCCTCCAGCTGTCATTCATCACAGCTTATTTGAAAAGCCATCTCCTGCAAAGTTGTTGCGTTTCCCCCCCCCCCAGTGTTTGCATTTATGGACTTGATCCTTGCCAAGGAGTTGATAGTTGGAAACCCTCCCTCCCTAATGGGGAGACATGAAAGGTTGGAACTTGGCTTAGTGGAAATGAGAAGTGCTCAAGCTCTGCACTGAATACAAATAAAAAATTACAAGCTGCAAGGTTTCAAATTAACATCCTGATGCTTCACATTATTCTTCAGAAAAGATCAGTCCTTCCTTTGATCTCAGGATTACAGGCAGACAGGACCTGATTCGCAGTGACAAAAGAACCTGCTGCACTACGCCAGCAGTACGCACAGACCTGAAAATAAAACCCAAAGTACATGGACACTCATTTGCAGACCTCAGCCAGCAGAGTCAAGTGAAACTGTCATTTTGGGACATCAGGGGGTGAATCGGGCCCCTGCAGGCAAAGTGCACACCGCAAAGCCTGGTCTCGCTAACATGCAGAATTTGGCTTAGAAATTATTTATCCTTTCATTCCCACCTGATTAATCCCAGGTTGTGCTCTTCAGGCTCATTCCCACTTGCAAGGTAAGCACGACAAGAGCAATCACTTCTTTCTGAAATGAATTCTTGACAGCAACTTTAACCAAGTGCTGATTTGTTCCTTATAAAGAATAAATTCTTCATACAACTTCATACAATTGGGCATCATACAACTCTCCCCAACTTCAAATCATTTTGAAACTCCTGCAAAATTGTCTAACAGTTGATGGCATTATACACACACAAATGACAACTTTAGGAATGGTATATTGTGGGTTTTTTTTAATCCACAGATATTTAACTGTATCTATGTTATTTTTTAAGACAGAGGACGCAGAGTAGAAACATTATAGCCTTATTTGTAACCCTACCTATATACTGGAAGAGGTATTAAATTAATTGCGCTTGTTCAAAACCAAGTGCTAGGTCTTCAGAAAGTGTGTAGTACCTATAAATTCTAACATTTCAGTGGGGACTCAGAGTGATGCACTTCTGGAGATGAGGGCCAAGATGGTCACACCAAAGGGAAGCAATTACATTCAAGATTTGAAATCTAAAATGCTCAACATTTCGTTTTTGAAATTCCACATACTTCTTCAGTTAACTGTTGAATAGCTGCGACTATAAAAAGCTTATGCAGATCCCAAAGTAAAGTATTATACTCTTTGGTGAAAGAGCATGTCAAGGCCAGAGTCAAAAGAAAGCAGCTGCTCTGATGCAGGTTGTCACAGCTAATCATGTAGATCACCCCTCTGCTTTCTGTGTTGCAAGAAAGAATGCATCCAGTGCTGTATGAAAAGGCAGACTGCTGAAAATTGGGTTTTATGTACAAATTTGTGAAGCAATAGCAGTAGGTAATTTCTGCTTTGGCAGATTCAGAATGCCTTTTCATATGAAAATCAAACCCAAATATATTATTGACTCCGAGGAAGCCCTAAATCATGTTTTTATACCTGTACATAATAATAAGGCAAAATAGACACTAAAAACATATCCTGGCAATAAATACTTTAAGACTTCATGAGAACACCAAAAGGTCACATCTGATACATGAAAAAGTCAAATTATCTAGGCTGACATTTACAACTAATTTGAACCAACATCAGCATGAAAAATACAATTTTACTGCAAGAGATAGTCTTACCTATAAGTTTAAATGTGCCCTTTAAGCATTACTGCTGAAAACAAAGCCCTTAAAAATACCTGCAGCCCTGCCAATTATATTTCGGTATTTTATAGCACAGCAACGTGAAGCAGGCAATTAGCAGAAGATTTCAGCCCCTCATTAGCAAGCAGAACCCAATAGTAAAAGAAAAAAAAACAACCCATCATATGAGTGGATTACGGGCTTGATCCAGCTGTGAGACATTCAGGCACCCATTACCATGCAACCGGCTCGTCCATGGATGTGAGGAAATACCAGAAGCTGATTGTGCAACGCACACAGCGGCGAGCCCGAGCATCCATGCGCCTCGCCAGGCAGTAACAGAGCCCTCTGCCTGCCTGCTCGCTCGCTGTCACTAGGAAAGGGAGACACACGTTTTGGCACAAAGCAGCCCCGATCTTTCGTTGCTGTCGTTGTTGTGGACTTACTTTAACTGTCGAGGTTCGCAGTCAACTCCCGGCAGCAGGAGCCTCGCCGCCTGCCGTACGTCATCGCTGTCCACCGAGAAACTGCGCCGGTGCCCGGCGTGAGCCACGGCAACCCGTATCCACTCCATCAGGGGAGGCAGCACAATGAACGGCCTGGGGAAGCACACAGACATGACTGCTACAGTACACTTGCATCAAAATAAACAGGTATCCACAGAGAGAAAGAGAGGGGCTGTGGGGGTGTGTGCATGTGGATATACGTGCGAGAATATGGATACAGAGAGAGAGAGAGAAGGAAACCAGTGAAACAAAAGCATGGGAGGGCACACTGGCTCAGCAAATTTCAAGCAGGTCTAAATCAAGATGTCTCACCCTGTCTCTGGAGCAGGATTATTTGAAGAGTGAGATTTACGAGCCACGCTCATTTATGGGGCTCCTGTGAGGTCAGTGCACCCACCTGGCAAGCCCTCCCTCCTTCCCCCACCATCCTTCACAGTGTATCCTGACAAGAGGGCAGGAGCCTGGCACGGGACCACGTCCTGCTCTGGCTGACACACTGGGCTGGGTACCCTGCCCAGTCACTTTGCAAGAGGGACAGGAGAACAAACCAGGGAAGAGAGATGGGGTGTCCCCACCCTGAGATGCCAGGGATGGAGAGATGATGCCCAAGGAAGTCTCCAGCATCTCCTGCCAATGCAATGCAAACCCCAAGCTCAGCACTGAAAGTGGGGACCTTTACAGCTGATCCCGCTGTATTCTGGTTATCTGTGAGCAGCAGCAAAAAACAGACTCCTTCATTTCATTTTTATGCCTACCATTGCTTTTATCAACCCGCCACACCTTTGGGTACCAGCAATTCTGCCACTTAAGCAATATACAAAACCAACCCCCAAAGTGGCTGGTGGGACTCTGGGCCGCAGCCCTCACTTGAGCAAATAATGGACACTATTGGAGACACAGTCCTTCACTCCTCAAGACCTCGACAGCCCTATGTCCTAGTGGGAGCTGCCCATGCCTTATGTGAAGCACACAGCACAGTTTGCCTCCATCTACTGTAAAAATTATTTAGGGACCAAGAGAAAAAATGCCAAGCCTTAAACGAGAACCATAGCTTGACGTCCT
This sequence comes from Hemiprocne comata, assembly GCA_020745705.1. NCBI lineage: Eukaryota > Metazoa > Chordata > Aves > Apodiformes > Apodidae > Hemiprocne > Hemiprocne comata. The sequence continues at coordinate 58,895,611 of CM036586.1, forward strand.
AGTTTGGAGTTAGAAGAAAAATAACTGCAGCTGAACATCTTGGAAAGTTGCTGCCTATTAGGTCAAGGTGGACAAAATCCCCAGAGCAACAGCTGCAGCAACTGCCCTCCCAGCCCCAACAGGTTTTTGTATCCACTTCATCTTCTAGTTAGGGTGTCCAAAATGCCTGTCTCTTCCATAGCTGTATATAGGAGACCAAGTCTGTGTGGGAAAGCGATGAGGAAGGGTAGAAAAAATTCTCTTTATAAAAATAGACTACAAAATTCTAAAAATTGCCAAAATCATTTAAAAATAATACAACTGTTAAACAGCTACTTGACAACTATACTGCAAATTCTGTATTTAGTTAGGACTGCTGAAAACTATTTGGACACAGTGAGACTGTTTCATACACACTGTGAAATAGATACCATGACCAAGGGATGTTAACAGAGATTGCTGTAATACTAAAAAAACCAAAAAAGAAACAAAACTTAAACCGACTACTGTCCTCAAGGAATGTCTGGAATTAACCTGCTCTTAACTTCTTCTGAACCTTCTTCTTTTGTCTTATTTTCTATGTGGCTCCCCTTCTCCTCCTCTTTAACTCTATATTCTCATATTCCCTGTTTATTAGCTCAGTATATCATCCTAATACTGGAAATATTCCTTTTAGTGCAGCATCATCCCATACTTTTTCTTCCTTCACTTCTACTCCTCCTTTTCATTTTATACTGCTTTCCTTTACTTGCCTTCCCTTATGTGGTCCCTTTTCTCGGAGGGGAGGAAAAAAAAGTCTGAATTAGGTGCCTAATAGGCAAATAATTTACATTTTAAATATGTAACTTTACCCCAAAAGGATCTACCCTGAGAAAAATTCCTTAAGAGGATGTTGATTTTGGAATATCCTCTTCCTATTTATAGCTCTTTATGCCATTTATTTCTCTTTTGAAGACTTAACTTTAAGATGATATATTTCAAAAGTGCCAAAGGACAGAGAAGCCCTGAGGCCACTAACTTTCCCTAGGATGCCGGGTTCCCAAATCTCACAGGCGCTTAAATGAACAACCTTTTCTGACATCTTTGGCTGACTTGCCACTTTCATCATTATTCTATTCAAACACATCAAGACCAGGCTGCATTTGTTTCCAAGGATCTTTGCTCTCCCCAGACCTGCTGCTGCCACATAAGGAGATGGATAAGGATGGAACATCTTCTCCCACAGCTCCCAAGAAATTATTTCCATAACCCAGCTCATTTGTCGTGATGGTGGTGTCAGTCAGAGGAGGGAGAGGGGAGAAACAGGGGTGTATCAGCTCCTGGGAAGTGACCTGCTTCCCAGGTCACCTATGGTATGTATCTTCAGAGCAGAAGGGGCCCTCTCACAGTGTAAAGTAGCTGGGGACAAGTGATTGATGGCAGTTGTTTTCATCACTTGCTGAGCCAACAGCAGAAAGGGAGCTGCAGCTCACACTGTAAGTGTAAAAATGCATATAGTGACCCATAAAACCTCATGATAGGAAAACAATTAAAGGCAAACTCAATTCTAAGTTATGGATTGCATGAGCGAACACAGTCTGGATCAGATAAATTAAGATAGGCTTGCACGGAGCCTTCCTATAACATCCGCTGGGCCAAAATAAAAGCAGAAGGCTGTGGTTCAACTGGAGACTGAGGAGTTCATGCTTTCTCCTCCTCTTGTGCAGGTCAGAAACTCCCCCCGCACAAAATCTGCCCCACCACAGTAAGGAGCAGAGCAAATAAAATTATTTACAGCAACTGTTATAATAGCACTACAAAATTGCTTTTTTTTCTTTCCTGGTCTTTCGAACTTTAACAGAGATCTAGAAATGAATGTGGCTATTTGGTGTAATAAATCCCAAAAGAGAAGAGAATTGGTGTTCCGTGGAAGCAGGGGAATTTTCTCTATTTTTTCCTTTCTATTTTCTCTTTTTGCTCCATACACAAGGATCTGGAGTTCACTCACAATATATTACATTCCTTTTCCTAAGGCAAAAAACCCCAACCCATCGCTGCGTATCCAAGCACATCAGGGAATTTGTATTTTGAGAAGAGAACCAAATATGGTTGAGTGCAATAGGTTAAAAATACCCTTCAAGAGTCCATGGACCACGTTAAGAGGATTTTTTTTTTTTTTTAATGCTGTTTATGTGCCAAAGGAGAAAGAGGAACACAAAGTTATAGGGAAGTGACAACCCACAAGACAATGTGAAATCAGCAAGACATATTTCACTTTTCAAATGATACCACACAAAAACGGGTTAGGCAAACTCATCAAATCATTGGTGTGTGAATTGATCTATCTCTGCTGTACAAAGACAGGTAACAACAAGGAGATTTTGGCACTTTGTGTTCCAGAGCAGACACATAGCAGGAAAGTCACCTACTTTTATGTTTTGGGAGTGCACACCTTAATTAAATTAATCTAAACATGGCAGGAACGTGCTGGGCTTGACTCTGCCTGAATGATGTGGAACATCAGGAGCAGCTCGATTGCTGCAAAGGCACCTTACAGGGGGGCAGGTCAGTGAGCACTCTGATCTCGTCCTCCAGCCCAAATCTGTACCTGGGCTTAACTTGAAACACATGCCCCTGTCCTCTTTAATTCACTGTGGGCTCAAAGTTAAGTATGAGCTTAGGTATAGTCCCAAATAAAGGACAGATTTCAGCACAGGCTTGCATTTCCCTGAAATGTCATCTAAGGGGAAAAATGTGCCAGATGGGGATGAAGGGAGAGGTCTCTGCACAGACCAATCCCTGTCCCATGCAAAAGAGCTGGGAGGTGGGGGAGGCCAACAAAAAGCAGATCCCAAAGGGTTGGACTCTTCTGTCCCCTGGTACTTGGCAAGAGGATAGCCAGCTCCCCTTGGAGCTTACCCTCCCTGGGTCCCTTCTTAAACAGAAAAAGGCATTATCAGAGCCTCACATCGCTGGTTCCTCCCTCCACACGGCAACCCTCCTCTTTCCCTCCGGCTGCCCCATGCCCCTCTCACAGCTATTTTGGGATGGCTCTGGGACCTGCAAGCTCCTGTGCCTTGCAGACATCTGCAGAAAAAAAGCAGTCAGTACCCTCCCACGAGGAATGACTGCTTGCCTTCCTCGCCTTCCTCTCCCAACCCGGGTATCACACATCCTTCTCCACATCACCCTCAGACTTGGCAGCTCCCTACCAGCACCCACCCACACCTCTCCCCTCCAGAGCGGGGCCAACAACCCCTCTCTGCCCAATCGGATGTCAAACCTATGGTTTTTTTTATGGGGCTGATGTCTCTGGGGCAATTAGAATTACAAAATGGCTCATCAGGAAAGCAAATGTTATGGGAGGGGATCTAAATCTAAGGTATAACCTGCTCCAATTGTGCCACCTTTTGCCTAAAATCCACACTCCTCACGAGATTCACACAGCAGCCCTGAGCTGCCCAGCATCTCCCTCCTTGTCTTCCTGGCACAGGAGATATTAAAAGTCTGTTCATGCATATACCTCAGGCTTTTTCATTACTATTATTACTGTTGTTGTTGCTGTTATTATCAGTGGCAGTATACCTGTATATAAACAGGAGCAATCATCAGATGGAAGAGCATGAGAAATGTGCACTGTAAAATCCAATAGGATGCTGCATTATTTTTGCATGGGTCTGTGAGCAGACCAAAAAAGCTCCTCTTTAGTCACTGCCTACTGCGACGCTGGAGTTGGAAAGCACCAGGGCCAGCACTTCTACAAATCCCAGATCCAAATGAACCCTCACCTTTTTTTCTCCCTGTCCCTACCACCTTTGCCAGGTGCACATTCCTTGCTGCCCACTGACCGTGACTTCATGGTCCACATTGCTGCACAGTCCTTCAAGAGCAGGGCTGCTACACACACCCACCCGCTTCTTGATTTCCCAGCAGGGTAAGCAGTTGTTCTTTTCCCTTGCAGAGAATAATCCAGCTTTTTGGTGGGACCCCTCTGCCAGGAAAGCAGTGTCCTGCCTCACTCTCTCCTTCCAGTTCCTACTATTGGGGTGACTCCTCCTGAGTTGCCCTCCAGCAGTGACTCCTAAATCCTTTTTGACAGGCAATGAGAACCCCAAATGTGGGATTCTTGCCTGTTACCTTCTCTGGCATACAGACTTAAACCACCTTCCTGATGCTCATCACCTTTGAATGCTTCTCACCCAGGCTCAGTCCTCCTCCACTGCCACTCACAAACCCCAGACAAGCCACCAGCCCCTTGTTCACAGCACAGCCTGCAGCACACTCCAGGTCCAGGAGCTCAACAAGGACGCATGAGAGATTTCCCCAAGTAATCACAGTGCTCAGTTTTTTCTTTGTCATTTGAAGTGCAGCACAGCACCCTCTCTATTTCCAGGGGCCCTTCACAGTGCTCTTCTTCAGATGCTGAGCCCTTGCCCCACCACACACACACACTCATTGTATGTATTAAAATCAACTGCTACACAGAGGACTGGCATGATGGTCTGCATCACGACGGGAACTGAGAAATTTCCGAGGGTTAATCCTATAGGGATGTGAATTCCCACAGCTGCCTCCTGCTGTCCCTCCCTCAGTTTCACCAGCTGTTAAGTGTACATAGCTGTATAGAGCTGACCTTGCTTTAACTTTAATGCCTTCTTTATGGTTCAATTACTGCAATTGCTTTGGATTATTTCGGTTTGTAAGAACCTTTAGCTGCTGAGGAGGACGCTGGTGTGGTAGGTGTTGAGTTTCTTCACTCACTCCAGCCAAGGAGTGGTGACTGCAAAGCTGCATGGCAATGGCAACCAAAGTGCTCTATGCAGGCCACTGCTGTTCTACTGATTGCTTTTGCAATTTTAAACAGTGCTTCTGAGAAGCAGAAGGCTGTACTCCTGCAAGGAAAAGCCTGTCTCAAAGGTAGGGAGACGTTTCTGCTTGCAGATATGAATCAGCAACTTCAACTTTATGAAGAGGTATTTTCATTTGTTTGTTTCTGTGTTTTCATGGGTGGTTTTTAAAGAAAAGCCCAGAGTATAAATTGAAAATCATTCTCGTTTCTGACACTTTTCATTTAGAACATATGATGAAACTATATATGCAATGCTAGTCCATTTTTAGCATCATTGGAAAATAGAAAAGCATGTTTCTCCCAGTGTTTAGCACACATTTCAGATTGACTTAAAGGCAGTAAAACTCATATTTTATATTTACACGTTAAACTACTTGTCTTCAGAGAGAGAAAATTATGATGCTTCCAGAAGGCTGCCAGTCACACTGGGACCCAGGGACCCAGCAGCACCCACCAATGCACCATGTGAGTCCACGCAGATGTCCCTCACTAGGCAGCTCCTCATCCACCCCAGAAGCCTAGCTAAGGGCCATTCCAAGTAACCAGCCTCTGAAAAAAACAGTTCTGCATTTTGTTCAGGCTGAAGGATCCTTGCTCTCCCAAGAGCCTCAGTGAGACCTGCCTAGGTGGAGGGAGGGTTTATCCTCAGGCTTTCATGTACCAAGACATTGGTGCTCCAGGCTCTGCACAAGGGTATCTGCAAGCCATGGCTTTTGTACTCACATCCAGCGTTTGAATGCACCATCCCTGCACTAAAATCTTTAATGGCCGAGACTTGAAATGCAACCAAGTCAAAGTGATGACTCGGCCAGCAACCACAACGGGGAAATATTTCACAGGCAGTTTTGACACCAGATTTGACAGGACTGGCTGCGGCGCAAATCCCTGGAGAGATGCCAGCGTTGGGAGCACGGCTCAGAACACCCTGGGTAGTGCACTGTTCTCGCAGTGCTGCACGCAATTGCTCTATTTAAAAAAATCCTATGCCTGTCCCATGGACAGCTTAAGCCTGGCTTGATAAATTAGACACAGAATATGGCCCCAGCCCAGCAAGGATGTATTGTCTGACAGCTGAGCTATGAATACTGCAACCTCACACGCTGCAGGCAGCTGCCTATGCGATTTCTGAAGGGATTTTTTAAAAGTGGGAAGTTTGATATTTAGGATGCGAATCTACAGGAATTATGTAAGGATGGATTTGGGATTTCTCTTCAGTGGTTCCCAGTCAAATCAACCCTGGTGTTAACTTTGAGTTCAGCAAGCCCACGGTTTTACCATGTGAAGTTTTCAATTAAATAGTGACTAAGAAAATGTGGGGTTATATGGGGCTATGCCATACTATCACATCAAGCATGTGTAACCCCTTCTTCAGATATATGTTGCAAGGTCCTTTAAGGTTTCATAGCAGGACTTCAGCATGCCCAGTGCTAGCACTTTAGTGGTTCTTCATCAGCATTCCCCATCATTCCCTCCACTCTCTTCTGGCCTTTGCTGGAGACTGCCCTACCCATGGAGTTTGTCCCACATAATAATCTAAACCAGGTACACATTTCCCTAGTTATCTTCTTACGGAAATTGTTCTGTGGGTGTAATCACTACCACAGATATGGCTGTACCAGTTAGGAAGGTTCTTTGAAAGAGTTCAACTTAGCAGTGGAACACTCCTTTCATTAAGGGGTCTGCATCACATTAATTAGCCAGGTACACTAATAACTATCCAAAGCATGAAACAATTCAGGTAACTACAACCCTTCCCATTAATCACAAACAACTACAGACTACAATTTGCATGTATGCACATGTGTGGGTGACATGTACCTTTCTGTGTGTGTGTCCACATGTGCCTGCAAGGCAGGCAGAAAAATAAAAAGCAAGCAATAGCCCCTGGCATTTTCCTAAGGGATTGCTCCATATGCAGGGAAAAGCAGCGAAGGGAAAGTGAAAAGAAGGTTAAAACCAGACACGTATCCATCAACTCAATTAAGACTTGAGGGGAAAAGCTAAAGGCTGCCGGGCAGTACAGGGAGTTAATGCTCCTCAAAGTTGGAGCAGCAGAGGAAGAGCTGGAGAAGGAACTTTCCTGCCTGTGAGCAGAATTAGTGGGTAGTTCTGGACCGGCTGAGCTGCTGCTTCTCAATGAGTTGTTAATGGGGAACATGGAGACTTAGGAAGTAATGAGGACTTTGTCAATACAGCTGTGGATAAAAGTGGGTAAGGAACCACTTCAGGAAAAAGGCATCACACAAATCTGCAACTACAGAGTCTGTGCTTTCCGGTGCTTAAGAAATTACTTGCAATAATTTTGGAAGTGTTATAGAGGCTGAGAAGCAAAACACAACCACGGGACAGATCCTTCTATTAAATCAGAAGCAGCAAGAAAGAAAGAAATCTTGGCAACGGTGGCCTCATTTACAATTCCTTCTTTCTTTTTTTTTTTTTTTTTTTTTTTTTTTTTTAATTCTTGGGAAAGCAAAAGAACCAACAAACCTAAATAATCCACAGCCACCCACAGGTGGAGGCACTGGAGGAGCACTGCTTTCGCAGGCAACACCCAGCACAAGACAAATGTCTCTGTCATGGCCTGTCTGGGTGTATTAGGGAAGGGGGATCCCACAAACAGGTCCACCCCCTCTCGCTACCTTCATGCCTGCCAAAAACAGCTGTCTACATCTCCACAAACAGGTCCAAACCCCCTCCTATACCTCCACACCTGCCAAAATAAGTCATCTACGTGGTACCCACGGCCATTAGGTAGCCCACCCCAGGAGGACTGGCTTGTGTTGGTGCCAACAACACAGTCAAAAAATCAGAGGGTTTCTTCCAAAAGGACCAGATTTAAAGAAGGATATGAATTTGTGGTGGGAGTGGGTCACACATCCATCTTATGGTTGGGTTTGTTGGCATTTAGGAAGTGGGGAAGTTTTCTGAGCAATCCTGGCCACTTTCCATCTCCTCCCCTTCCCATGAAAGCAGCACCACCCCATGCCCCTACACAAGGGCTTTGCTGTATAATCACTTTTCCCTTTTATTTTATGTAAAGACAAACACAATTAAAAACACCCTGCATTCTCATTTCTTTACCTCCATGAAGAGTAAACACAGAAAAATGCTCCCTAGAAAATACTCCCTAGAAACGAAGCACCGGATTTATTCAAAGGTAAACATCCCATTTTACACATCCCCCAAGACTGTGAGGAAGGTATTGCTTTCTGTGCTGGGAAGTGCTAAGCCAGGCAGGACTGCCACAGTATGGGCTTCCCTCCTCATCCAACCTCTGCAGAAGGACACGTAGAGCCTTTACGGCTCCCTAATTCAACGCAGTTCAGACCTGAAATCCAGCTGAGTTTGAGATGCATGGGAAGGATGGGAGCTGCCCTCATGGGGCCATCAAGCCCTGCAAGTGCTGGGGGAACTCTCTGGCTGCATCCTGCAACCCTCTCCACCCTTGGCATGCACAATCAGGGAGGAGGCCAAGACAGTAGCTAAGCTGGCTTCATGAGAGCAAGGACAACCCCCGTTTCATGGAAATATTGCCTATGGCCAGATACACACAGTCCTGGCTTCTCTGCACCAGCAGGGACATAGAGCAATCAAGGATGGGAAAAGACACCTGGACTTCCTTGCTTCCTTCTGGGCTTCTTCCAACATAAAAGCAATTGCCACAGCTGGAGAAGAAGGGAAGGAGTATGGCACACAGATATGGACATAAAAATAACACGTGCAACAAACCTGTTCCCCTGCAATGCACAAAACCCCATCGTGGAAACCAAAACCACCAGAAATAAGTCATGGACCACAAAGCATGTTTACAAAAAAAAAAAAAAAAAAAAAAAAAAAAGTTGGAAAACAGGTAAGAAGGCTCCTCCCCAGAGCACTGAGGAGAAGTCAGCTTCACCGATCTCTTCTCTGGGCAGCACAGGATAGTTGTGTCCAGCTGATGCACAACCCCGTGGAAATACCCGAGCTTACACTTAACCCTGCATGGCTCCCACTCCAGCACTAAGTTCTAATGCATGTTTGATTAGGCACCAGGAGGAGTATCTGCTCCTGCCAAAAGTGACCACAAGCTCTTGGCAATAACACCGAGTACTCGCTCTGGCCCTAACCGCACACCGCAGTCGTTACACTGGCCTGCCAAGGGGAGACGTCTTGCCAGACAGAGTATTCAAAATAAAGCAAAGGAGAACAATCACTTTAAAATAGTCAGTGTTTCAAGTGCTCTAATGAAGAGAACATGTATTGGGGTGACCTCAGAGAAAGGAAAACCTATTAAGGCAAATGCTAGAAGTGATTTTTCAAATATTCCTGCACTTCTCATTTTCCGCAGGGAAAGTCTGCAGAAACCTTACAAAACCAGAGCCTCAGTCTTCTTCATCTTTATAGTCTCACTGGTTCCAGTGGCATTACTGCCACAGATGAGGACTACAGATCAGGTGAGGGAATTTTCTAATTGTGGTTAATTTTTGTGCCTACCAACCACTCTTGGACATGAGTTAGGCTTTCCACAATAACACGGCTGGACGACAAACCATGAAATTAAAAATAATTTAGAAAGATGAGAAAATTCTGAATTCTTGTCATTTCCCTTCTGTTATTTTGTTGGGGTTTTTTTCATACTTTGGAAATAATAGAGCAAAAAGCAAAAAACACGCTCACTGAGCAACCCAAACTTGAAAAGAAACAAAATGCCATCCAAAGGGAAATGGCAATATTCCCAGCAACATCATTAATGCCAGAGTTTCATCTTGTATGCTTTTCTTTGAATCGATAGAAAAGTATCTCAATGAAGATATCATATTGTACACCATTTATGATTACACATACGATGAGGTTCTCAAATGCTGCTTTTGAGATGCAGAGCTCATACTGAAACAATAACCATGCCCCCTGTTCATGACTCTCGGGGCCCACGTGCAGATCAGACTTTGGCTCACACATAGACCGCGATGGATACATCGGGATGTAAACGTGAAGCCCAGCTTGCACAAGCAGTTTGCATTTACAACACCATGATACCCATCCTAAAAATGAATACCCAGCACTTTTCAAGCACCAGCCGCCCCTCACGCCTCTGTACTGGGGAAGCCTGGTTTAAGGCTGGTGAGAAGCACAGCAGCAGGGGATCAGCACAGCCTGCTTCAGCACACAAGTGGAGGCTGGTGTTACTAGAGGGTTTGCTGGGCTTTTGAAAGGAGATGACTTTATTTTCTTGGCCAGCAAGCTGTTCCAGTTGCTTTCTGCAGTGCCCGAGTGCAGAGTTGCCCTGCACTGGGCGCTCTGCCTACAGACATTTGGTAACCCCCTCAGTGGGGTTATCATATGCTCCAGTGCATCTCCTCACCTTGTGGCAGACTCAGAGTCAGGACGGGGCCTCAGGCATGCCTCCCTTGCCCTGGCTACCCCTGGAGCAGGGACAACAGCAGTACAGCCAGAGCCTGCCACGTCCCTGGCCAGGGCAGCCCTGAGGTTATTCCTGTGCCCAGGTACTCAGCACAGCTGGAGCTCAGCATCTTTAATGACCTTTCCTTTCCACACACTACTCTATTAATTTTCCACTTCCCCAATCGCAGCTGTCAAGCCCTATTAACGCGTAGAAAAAACACATTTAAACTGGAACCTGCTAGGCCAGAAATAGAAGTTCTCATTTTCTTTTCCAAAACACAAAATAGCTGAGCAACAACGAAAGGAAAAGGAAATCTCTCCCAAGTGCACATCTGGAACCAATTTGCTGTATGTAGCCACTGGGTGTCACTTTTGATATATATTGGGTCAGCCACACAGCACTTCAGCGAGAGAAACTGATTTCAAAGAGGTGATCCTAAACCAAACCAGACTGCTCTGCAGCCTCTCACGCTCAAGCTGTAATTAGTAATTAGCCAGCCAGGCTGATTTATTAACAAAACGTCTTCGCCACGACATTAAGCACCATGCAGTGGCTCTCACCTCTCCGTCTGCAGCGTGACTTTTGACGGCTCCACGTTGGGGTTTTCCCACTCCATCTGTGGACAGTGCATGAAGTAGCAGAGGGTGTATAGAGCCTCCGGCTCCCAGTAGAACGATCCCTGCTTCTGGTGCATCGGTGTCCCATTCCCGTGCTGCTTGGCGTTGAGGGGCTGGAGGTGGTGCATTGCTCGAGACACCAGATCACCTGGAAAAAAAGCAAAAGCTGGGTGAATGCCAGGCTTTTTGGCTGCCTCTCCCCAAAGTTTTCAAACGGCGTGCCAGGCTGGTTCCATTTAATCTCACATATACAAACAGGAAAGGGTAGGACAGGATTCTGTGGACTTCTCACTGCCGGGTCAGACTTTGCCTAGTGGTTTGCACAGCTTGGAGTGACATAACTGGGCTGCAGACAAGCCCCCTAAGGCCTGAGGGAGACAGATTTCTGCAAATACGGTGTGTAGGCAGCATCAGGCTGGCCCATCTCAGCAGCACTAGAAAAGCCGTTATGCCAGGGCTGGCATCTCAGCGACCTACAGGCAGCCCTTGGAGGCTACACCAAAACCCCATAGGCTGAAAAATGACCAGTGGAGATGATGCAGAGTGGCATCAAAAGTTTGCATGCTCCTGGGTAGAGAGTGGCAGCATAATACAGTCCCTTGCAATGAGGAAGGAGACAGTCAGATAATGCATAGAGCACTGCAGGAGCATGCAAAGGGACATAGGGGTGAAGAAAATTGGAGGGGGGGTGGGGCGGGGCGAGGAAATTGCTAAAAGACAGTATCAGAAATGTGCAACTGAAAATACAATTTGTAGGTCCAGGATGGCGCTGAGAAAACTTTGTGTTAGCAGAAGAGCAGACCCCATGAAGTAGGCTCAACCAGCCCCTCAGGTTTCCAGAGCACAGAAAGTGGCCCAAAAGAAAGATATTCATCATCTCCCCTGCCTAACGTGGTTCTGGGCTCCTCCTCACCTGGGAAACCAGCTGCAATATGCAGACCAGGATCATCAAAGTCAGCAAGTGAGATTAGCAGGCAAATATACAGGCAAGCAGCAGTCAGACTCTTAGCACAGTACTGATTGTAACTAATTAACCAAAGCATCTCTTTCCAAGGCAGTGAACTCCACATTTGTTGACCAATGACCACTCTTTCAAAGGCAGGGAAACAATTGTGGTTATAAACTGCCTGTTTTCACATGTTCAAATCACTCTGAGCATGCTTTGGGGGGGAAATAATGATCTCAGATCAAATCAGATGGTTTGTTTTTAATGAAAATCTGAGCAAGAGCCCTTTGGGTCATTCTTAAGCTATTCAAAAGTGAGTGATGGGGAAAAGAGGACATAATTTTCCAGTGTTAAGAAGTAGTTGCATGCTTTCTCTTATTTGCTTTACCCAAGTGACCACTGAGCACTGAAACTTGGAACGAAAAGCTGGAAATGTACACAAAGGTAGGAACATAACGCCAGATGGGGGGAGCGGGGGGGCAGGGTGGCTGAATAATGAACTCCTGAGCAAACTTAAAGGAGAACCATTTTGATTGCATGCAAGGCAGGGTACAGAGGTTTCTGTCTGCCAAGTCCTACCCCTGTAAACATATGACCTTTCTCCAGCCTGACTTGCACAGAAAATGCTGCTGCTGCTGTGATAACATGCACCAGGGAGAACAAAAACGTCTTGTTGAAAAATGCTAAGCCTGGTCCTCCAAAAACACAGCCTTAAAACCATGAAGAGAAGAAAACTGCTGGCATGAGAAAACTGCCAAGTCCATGATTTCAGGGTTTTCACACAATTTTTTGCTGCACTCTGCAATATTCCTCTTATTGAAAGCTTTCATTTAAAGCTAGTTTATGTCTTTTCCCGCAGTCAGGAAATTGTCATGACAGGACCAATCTTGCAGCCCTGCATGTTCATGATTTCCAAGAGAAGCTGTGCGTGTGGGAAGCCTGCAGGATCAGGTCTGCAGCAGAAACAGATGTGCCTCTGAGACGACTCCCCAGTCCTGTGCAAAATTATCTGCAGGCAACCAGAAGCAGCAGGTAAGTTTGGAACCTCCTTCACTCAGCCCACTCTGTCACAGCAGACTTGCACTGCCAAGCCTAGCACGGGCCAATTTAACTGCTAGCAGCCTTGATGACAGCAAAAGTAAATTCCTCTCTTTTTCTCTGGAAGGCAAAATACGGTGTGTAGAAAATGCTGGCTGCAACATCCAGCTTTAATGACAATAGCAAAAACAGAGAAAAAGGAGTTGCACCAAATTCAGCCTTTTCAGACCCAAGCCACTGTAGCATTAAAGCACCTGGTTAAAGTTAAGCACGTGACTAGTCTTCTTTCAGTGGACTGAGAGACATAAAGCACCAGAGAACACCTCTGACTTCTGTACAGAATGATAAATAATGCGATTCCGGCAGCAGCATCACTTCATCCCCATTCCTCCCGGAGCGCTGGGACGATGCAACCTCGATGACACATCCAGCGCCAGAGGAAGCTGCACGGTGAGCAAGGAGGGAAAGCAGCAGCCAGAATGACGTAGGCAGGGAGGGCAGCTCAGCATCGCTGCTGATGCAAGACTGGAGGCACTTGAGCCTCACTGAAATACGTGGCAAAGCTCCCATCCTTTTCAATATGACCAGGAGTTCAGCCTTTTATTTTGTGTTTCCTCAAGTGCTTCTTAAGAAACCCAAACCGATCCAAGTTATTAAAGCTGAACTGATACTTTCTATGTTTCAGCTTCATTTAATTACATCATATTAAAAATTAGATCTTGCTTAGATCTTGCTTTTGCCTTTGTTATATTATCTCTGGTTACATTTCAAATAATTTTTATATTAACAATTATTACAACATTCCCCTACCAAAAAAAAAGTCAAGGCTTAAGTAATCATACCTATAAAGCATCAAGCTTCACAGAGGACAGTAAGCAAGCAAAAAAAGCTGCCCTGTGACCCTGGTACCCAAAAGGCAGAGCACTGGAGGCAGGACAGGAATCACTGCTCTCTCTTTCATCCCACAGTGTCACCTCAGGCAAGCCACTGCATGCCCTGGTGCCCTTTTCCTCCTCCAGCTGCATCCAGTCATGGTGAAAAATCTTCAGGGCCAAGACTATGCCTTACCATGTCAGTGCACCAGGATCAGTGCCAAGAAGACACAAGGAAGCTTGACAGGCACACACACACACTGTATGGTAGTACTTATGCACACACTGTAGAACATAGCGTAGTACAACATCTGTTTCAAGATGCGTGTGTGTTGTTTCAAATCCCTTCCAAGTTTTGCTGCTTCTCTTCTTCCTTGCTAAATATGCTTTTGCTTCTCCATTTTCTTCCAAAGAATATACCAAGAGTTGAACTTCTCTCTGATCCTGGCCAGGGCATTCTAAAGGCCATGGACTTGAAACCAACTCCATGATAGGACTCAGTGGTCTCATCTCCAGCAGTCAGCCAACTCAAATCTCAGCTGGGAAACTGAACCTGTTTTTGATCTCCTTGCCAGCTGTAAAAGCCACAGTATATCTGAAAACTAAGGACAACCTGGAATTTGTGGCCCAGTATGGAGATGGAAGCCCCCCTTCATCACTTCATGCTAACTGTCTCTTCTCTTTAGAGGCATGCTCAGCTACAGCAATGCTCTGCAAGGGGAGGTTACCTGCTCACACCACCGCTGGCTCTTCTGCTTCTTTTTTTGTCCCTGAGAACATGCCTCAGCTATATCAACTGAGTGTTTCTGGAAGGCCGATAAAATTCCTGAGTGCATAATAACTGAAAATCCCAGCAGTTGAGTCAATCTTGTAACTCCAGGGATGCAGCTCCTGAGGGCTCTGTCATCATGACACAAGGGGCTCGGCAGGGATTCCTGCCTCACTGTCCCCTGCACTCATTCTCACCCCTGTACCACTGCCTGCAACCCAACTGAGGAACAGACTGGGGAGCCGATCTGCCTGACAAAAGACCTTGCCAGTTTTATTTTGTTTCTAATTTAAACCAAACAAAACACTTTCATAATTTATGCAAAATAAGCCAAGTGAGCTGAAGCACAAACTGCTCTGCTGGCAGAGCCAGAGAGAGGAAGACATCACATCATGCAGGGTAGACACACACACACAAAAAAAAGAACAGCAAGGTGGGGGGATATTTTAGAATATTTTTGTTGTCAAAGCTGGGAAGCCAGAACTGGAGGGCAGGCTCTGAGAGGGCAACAGAGGCAGTAGCAAACCCCAGGCTGGCACTGCCTTGCAGCCTGGGTCAGGATGGGGAAGAGCTCCAGCAACACAGCTCCACACTGGAGCTTGTCAGCCCAGGGGAGAAAGGCCATGCCTCGCAGGCCAGCTAGGACCCGTGAAAACACCACCACAGTGTGTGGAGAGCTGCTGCTGTGACTGCCAGCAGTTCATCCTTCCCACAGCTAACGCAGGACTTGCCCACCGCTGCTGCTGTCAGTTCAGCACGGTTTACGAATGCAAGGTCCATGTACGTTTGATTTAAAGACTGAAAATATTATGTAATGCTCACATTGTGACACAAGCCTGGTTTAAGGCAATCCTGAGTATTTAAGGAACAGCTTCACTGACTTCGAGCCAAAGATGTGATGTGACAGGGTAAGTTAAGCTGCTCCAGTCTGTATGGGCGGTGGTGTATTCAGCAACATACAGCACACAACTGGACTGCTTAAGCCCTCTGCACAATTACCATCTAAGCAAATTTTACTGTATTTGGCTTCAATAAAAGCTATTACCACTGCTCTTACTATTTTAGAGCCCAAAGTTTAAAAAATAAGACATTCATTTCCAATTTTGTAACACAGGAGGGGAAAAAAAAGAAGGAAAAAATAGAAGGAAGAAAGAGGAAATGATAAGATGCCCAACGCACACTTCTGAGAAACTTTCTGAGGGATTTTATGGTCTGTCATGATGGACCTGACCTTGCAAACATGCCTGCCTATGAGCACTACTTTTAGAGGAATAAGCTTCTGAAGCCTAAAACATTTGACTAGGTGTGAGTTTGCACAACCACAACCCAGGGGTGAATGATGCTGGACTGATTCTTACACAGCCGCTCCCTGTGACACACACCTGAAGGTTTTTTGTTCCAAAAACATGTCCTAAAACTGCAAGAACAACTTAACAGTAGTATTTTTGCCCACTGACAACAAGCCCCATAGTTGTCTGGCCTTTGTCTTTCCTTCAAAGCCCAGGGGAGAGTGGAGGATCTCTGTTTCCACCACAGACCTCTTCCCACATGATGCCCCGTTAGGGCACCGTGGGAAGCAGCAGCAGGCCATGTTTCCAGCATCCTGCAGGCAGCACCCATCAGTTTAATAACACTGGTTTGATCACCCTTCCAGCTGTCCATGACTCCAATGTGTGCTGCCTGCTCTCGAAAATGATGCCCTGTGGTGGGGATGTTGACAGCAGCAGCGTTACTGCTTTGCTGTGCTAGCTGGGTGAACATTTTCTCCTGCAAAGAGGGGGCCAGAGCCATGGACCGGTGTTGTGTCTGTCTCTCAGAGCCTTTAATGTCCTCCTGTGTCTTGTCCAGACCATGAAAAAGAGTAGCATCAGTCAGGGAGCTGCCCTCCAGATGCCAACTTCACATCAGGGCCAGTAGTTTCCAAAGTTTGCCCCCTTCAAACATGTGAGCCAGGAGCAAAAGTCACTTTCTTGACCTAGATTCATTTCACACCTCAGTATAGAACTCTTGGATGTATGGTTTTGCCCATGACCAGCTCTGGGGAAACTGTACTGAAAACATGAATTATAACCCTGATAGTAAAGCACAGTCTGTTCAATCCAACTGCCTACCTGGTGGCCATGGCCATCCTGCATCCTTCTCATACTGTAGCTAAGTCTCTCTCCCTTTCTACTTCCCTGTTGCCTCTAGTTTCTGCACCAAAGTGATGCACTGCTACAGCTTGCCCCAGCACATGCCTGTAGCCACATGAGAGTGGGTGAATACAAGCAGCTGAGCTGTGCCTCCTGTGCCACAGCAGATGGCCTCCAGCCGCTCAGCCGGCCACCTGAGCCATCCACACGCTCTTGGTTTTAGCTGCACTGCTCCTCCATGTTTGCTCTGCCTCTGGTGTTGCATCAATCTCAAAAGAGAGCTGAGGAAAAAGTGCTTGAGCAGAATTTTTCCTCAAATGATTTATTAGAAGTCTTTTTATCATTAACTCAAGATGACCCTTCTATACCAGGAAAGGAGGGTGCAGAGCACTGGGGTGGATGTACACTACAAAGTGTATTGGTATGTATTTCATTGTCACATGCTCTTAGCACAAAGTATCTGCTAACATAAAGCCATGGTACCCTTGGCACAGAGTATATTCTAGACTCAAGAACCAGCTCCCTCAGGCTGTGGGTGTGCTTGAAGTGCTGTAACACACAGTCCATGGAGCATCCCATGTGAAACAGATTCCCCACACAGCTCACCTTGAAGAAACTTCCCCACCTCTGCTTCCCATGTCCTGTCCCTATATGAACTTGCTACCCCAGACAACCTTTTCTTCTCCTAACTGCCATTCACATAAGACCAAAAGAAGGAGCTGTGGTCCCAAACTCTGAATTCAGTGCCAAAAGACATGACCAGGATACAAGCAGCCCATTTCCTGACAGTGGCTTCCCTGTGGCCTCCCACAGATCATTTAACCTTTTATCTTCAGTTATCCCACCATCACAAGAAACTTCTATTTATATTACAGAGTTAAGTGTTTGTGTACAATTTAGTATTTGCAAAGCCTTTGAAGACTGAGAAATTAGGGATTGGATATATCCCATAAAAAGCCACAATAATAATTAAACCCTTCTTAAGTTCACATACCTATTATAATAACATTATTACCTTCAAAATCTCCAATCCAAAGTGGCAAGCATGATGTTTGTGTTTGATTCCCTTTAAACCACATCAACTCCAAACAAAACAAGCTTTGACTCAGACGAGTTATTAATCTGCCGACCTAATGCAGAGCCTTCCCTCTGCATACCACCACTGCCTTATGGACCACCATTCCTGGATTTTCTTTGGTCTGATGTAGACCCATGTCCTCAAACTCTGAATTTAAGAGTCCCCCATGGCTCAGCAGGCCAGCTGAAGAGTGCTCACCCTGGCCTGACTGATTGCCTGTGGTCTGCACAGCCAGGACAGGGTTGACTGCAAACCTAAGGAAAGGAAAATGCTGGTTTAACCCCAAGCATGCTGTGATGCACTGGAGCTCAGGGGTAAATAGGAGCCTGCACTCCAAGGGTGATGTACGTGGGGGAGTTCTGAGCAGATACATTGGTGTACTGGGAAAGGACGGTGGAGGGTTGGAGCTCCAGCATCCCCCACCCACCAATTTGATGTCTGTTGCCTCTAACCATCAAAACTGAGTGGGTCTAAATGCATGAGGTAGAAACCCTGGAGGAACCAAACCACCTGCATGGGGAGAGACCCCAACTCAGTCCCCATGCAGGTGAAGGTGGTTCAGTCTCACCTGTGGGGAAAGCTGGGGAGCCCTCAAAGTGCTGACAGCAGATGGGGACCCAGACAAGTGATAGCTGCCTCTGTTCATCCCCTATAACCAAAGACAAATCCACTCCCCTGGTCAGAAGAGGGGGTTTATGATAGTGGGTATGTCCAGGGGAATGGAAAAAAAACAGGGGGCCATTAAGTAACCCATAACCCCTGTTGTGCACAGATGGAGCAAATTGAGGTTCAGGTCCATTTCTCAGAGGGGGCTGCAAGGGAAACAGAATAGCAGCTGGGGAGCCTGCAACCAGCTAGCACTTAACAGAGACAAAAAACTACCGAGCATTTAAGCACCAAATTGATCTGCCTCGGGTTCTCTGCTGGGGTGCAAAGGGGCACCTCAGCAACTTCTCTTTTTAGCTTTTACACATGGAACAGATGACATGTGGATCACAGAGAGGAGAAACCACAAACCAGAGGCCCAAAATGCAATGGGAGAACAAGGATGCAGAGATCATTTGCAATAACGCAGTAAAGGGCCCTCAAAAAACTAGGAGAAGCATCACAACATCTGGACAGTGCCCACACAGACTGCCAGTCTATGGCCAAACCCTACACTGAAGGGAGCACTACCACCTGAACTGCAGGTTTTAGCTAGCACCTCCACTTAGCTCAGCAGTGTGCTGCATGAACCAAACTGTTCACAAAGAAAAAGCTTTGGCTTTTCTCTGTGGTACTGCTTAGCCTGAGAAAAATATCTGACAAAGAGTAAATAAGTAGAGCATTTACAACAACTCTCCTTCAGATGCCACCCTTCCAGCAAGCACCTTTACCCTGACATTTGCTTCTAAGCCTAGGTTTAACCTCTTATTTACAGTACATGAATCAATTTGTACAGCTCTTGCAGTGCTCCTTCCTGTTGGTTACAGAGGATTGAGACTAGATGAAAAGGCAAGGGAGGGGATGCTGACTTTCATCATCTCCTCAGCTGGAGCTATGAAGAGAAATGAAAAAAGTATTGGTATGTGCAATCACATTCCTACTTACACTTGAGCAGTAACCCTTCCTTTCATCCCTAAAAGTGTGGCAAGATCTACTGGGAGGCTGTTATTTTGGAAATATATGCATTCAGCACTGCGGAAACAAAGAGTATGATGGGGAAGAGTGGCAAAAAGGAAAACCTCTCTGAGACTTGGGTGGTTACATGGAGGAAATAGCAGCCTGAACATCACATCTAGGAGATGCTCTAAGTTAAACACCATTCAAAGGCCAAAAAGCTCTCAGATGAGTGATGTTAAGTCGCATCTGCATCTTCAGATTATCCTAGTTTAAAATGAAAATGTCCACTTGTTGTGGTTAACACAATAATAATACCACTGTCACCAGTCACCATGGCTTGCACAACTGGGTGGCAAACCTTTCACCCAGAAAAGCCACAGTGGTTTGGTTGTCCTTGGATTCAAAGTAAGCCCCTAACAGTTTTCTGCTCTGACGTGAAGACATTTGTGAAGACTCAGTTTGAATGATATCTTAAACTGCAGTTTATCCCTCTGTGAGGCTCAAGAGACATAACCCTTCTGCAGTCCTATGCATGTGCCTCAGCATGGGGTGGTGGTCCCAGCTTGGCTGTACACTAACACCTTATGGTCTTCACCCAAAGGCAGCGAGGGACAAATATTTTGTGGTGCCAAGATTGGTGCCCAGCATACCTTAAGGCTCTGCATTTCCTTGTCACCACTTAGGTGCACATGCAAGCGAGAGAGAGTCCTAGAGTCCTCCTTCATCCACCAAAACACCAGCAACCTCCAGTTGTGAGCTTCATCCTTCCTGTATCTGGTCTCCAAGCCAGCAGCAGTATTTTTAGATGGGTGATGAATAGGTGTGTTGGAATGTTATGCAGGTAAATATAACATAAATGTTTGTGGATTGTAAACATGCATATAAAGAAGCTAGGAAAAATATTCAAAGGTCAAAATGCAGTATCATGGGATCTCTCAAAAACCACAGCTCTCCCTAATATTCCTCTTTTTTCTATCCAGTCTATTTCTCCTTGACTGAAGGGGGAGAAAATAAGAGAAGAACCAGAAATCTAGAATAATCCCCAAAACTTTCTGAAAAAAAACCCAAACACATCTATACCCCTCTAGGTCTGGTCTGGAAATACAGGAAACTTTAGGAAAAGTTTTAAAAAAAAAAGTCTTGTGAAGTATTTTCTTTAATATTAAACAGTGAAATACTGTCAGGCTACTGTTTAAAATCCTATTATTTTTGCTGTGCTTCAGTTCTTCCCAATGTTCTCTATGTAATAAGCATTTCAAATGAAATTACATTATTTTAAAACACACTGTAGTAGGCAATTACAATTCCTGAATACTAAATGCCAATATAACATAGACTAGATTTATTGTTGTTCCTTAACTTTGTGCCATATTCATTATATTTTAATAAATAAGGTTTCACATTAATTTTTCAAGCCTTTTCCTTGAAATCACACATTAATGCTGTAATTGCATTGCAGAATTAGGTACTTATTTACGTTTCCTTCTAAGTTCTGAAGATGAAACTTTACTTTGATTTTTTTTTTCCCCCCTAAGTCAGCAATATCACATCTTCTTCCTATTTTTGGGAGAGCGCCTCAGGGCCAGCGGTGCTTCCTCACCCCGCCGTTGTCAGGCAAAGCAGGGCCATGCCAGTGCCCACGAGCACCTGCTGCCTGCTATGCCCAGGAGATGAGAGCAGAAGCACCAGGCAAGCAGGGTTTGGAGGAGACCAAAGCATCACCCCCAAGTCCGGTTGCACCTGCTTGGCCATGAGGACCCCTCAATGGCAGCCTGGGTCAACCTCATCCTCTGCAGCATTCCCAGGGTGCTGCCCACACTCTGTGTGCCCACCATCCCACCCTTCTGCAATTTTTTCTCACCTCTGACACCTCACAGGGAGATGCAGCTCACCTAAATGCTCTTTTCAAACACCTCAACAGCAGACATGAAAAAAACAAAGGGAGCAGACAAATGAGGGCCACAACATGAAGGGCAAGGTGAAGGTATCGCAAGACAGAAGGCCTCTCACCTTGTGAATCTATTTTCCATCTGGGACAGACTGAAGAAACTGAAAAGATTTGAGCTGAAATACAGGTGCTGCGTAGTAAACAGGCCCCACTTGCCAGCTGTCATCTTCCAGGGGACAGATTTGATTTCCTGGCCCCAAAGCCTCCAGCAGCTCGCCAGCCGGCCACACCGCTGAATGAGAGGATGCTGCGCAGAGCTGAGAGCAGAGGAAAGCCTTTCCTCCACATGTGGGTGTTTTCTAATTCTAGTTATTCTGCATACTTGCAATACTTTAATTATTAATGTCAATAAACTATAGGAAATCTCATTCAACTAGAATTGCTTTTTTTCGTTGGTGAGTTGTTTTTTTTTTTCCCCCTGAGATAAAATCAAATTGCACTAGTACAAGAGCTCTCTTTGCCCTTGTTTTTTGTGCTCTTTTGAAGAGAACAGAAATTATGTCCTGGCTTCTGGGATATTGCAAGCTGGTGGCACACTGTGGACACATGCCCAGGGACTGCCCACTCTGTTGGTCCATCAGGCCAAGCTTCTGTCCTTGCCACTCACTCCTGGTTGCCATCTCCTCCCCTTCCTATTCACAAGTGCTATCCTCTTAGTTCTCTCCTGTCCAGAGAGTTTTCCTCATCACCTTTGCTCATCCCCTCAAGAGCAGAGGCTTCTACATACCTAATCCTTCCCTCATACCCCACTTTTTCCATGCCAGAGCTTGCCATATCCTCTTTCCTCTCCACAATGCCACTTCTAAAGCTCTCCAATCCCCCTCACACTACCGGGGCTGTGATAAATCCTCCTTCACCTACTCCCTCCCCACCAACATGCTCTGATCCCCAGGTGTTCCCCCTTGGCTTCTCGCTGCTGCTCAGTGTTTCTGCCCCCACACTGTGGTTCCCCAGCCTCCCTACACAGCACAGACTTTGCTATAACTTCCAGGTCACAGCCAAGAGACAGAAACACAAGCACCGAACAAAGGGCAAACCCCCTTGTAATCCCCACCCCTTCATTTTTGATACATTTTATGAGTCTCGCCCAAATTCACAGGTTTTTGCCCACTGATGTGCTGTGCATGTCCCTCCACATTTCGCAACTCAGTTTTGAACTCTGCACCAGCACTGCTCCACAGCAAAGATTCCTACCCAGCTGAGCATCAAGCCTTGCAAGCTTTGCCAATCACCAGTCCTCCCACTGCTTCTTCCCCAACATGTGTCTGCTTGCAGCGGCTGGGGAGGTACCCTCGACAGTTGTCCAGAGGGCTTTCTGGAGGGCTACCAGCATGCTGGAGGTGCCAACCTCTCTGACAGCTGCATCTAACACCCACTGGTGTGCTCTTTTCTTCCAGTTGGCCACCCTGAAGAGCGTTTTGCCTGTGTTTGCAGTCAACAGACATACAGAAAGCAAACCCTATCAACCAAGCATTTGAATTGAAGGTAGGACTACTTAGAGAAGACACATTCCTAAAAATCAAATTTTAAATGGGTAAGAGGGGTAATTAAGGAGTCTGGCTCTTTGGGTTGTGTACAGAGGTTAAAAAAAAATACAGAATTAAAAATAAAAACCCCTGAGATATACACAGATTACTTATTTATTAAAACAGAACCATATATACTTTGAGAAAGAGAGCTGTATTTAGTGTATCTATGCATAATTTAGTTGGCACACAGACAGTACTGTTGTGTGTTTCATGCGCGTGAAATAAATAAGCATACATTACTTAATTTGAGTAACACCAAGCACCTGATTCCAGAGACAGAGCAACACTTCAGGCTAAGGCATGTAAGTGCTCTTGGCTTGTTGATGTTACACCAGAGCAGAGAATTATTATCAAGCTGAAAACAGAAATTCATACTGTGGCTTGTAGACCAACATCCATGGTATATTCACAGGGCTCATGAACAGCACGTAAGCTTAGCCCTGATGATATGATGGAGCTACAGAGGAGACTCCCATTGCTACAGAAAAGGCCAAGAAAACGAACATGATATACCTATACATGTTCTTTACAAAGTTGGTAACAGAATTCAGTAATAAAAACAGTGGTAGGCTGGGCAGCCTGCATCTTCATAGAATTGAGTCTTTTCAATTTCTCCCCAAAATTTCAGAACAGACCTCAAAAGAAAAATACTTGACAGTATTTCTGACAGACCTCAGAAAAAAAAAACCAACCCTTCAACCTTTTTTGTCTGAATGTTTCTGTTTTCCCACCCATAGCTTCCTATTGCTAACTAAAGCCTAAACGTATCATCTGAAGGCTTCTATCTTAATAAAAAAAAAATTAAAAAGACACTTCTGGTAACTTTATCTTCATGTCACATGAGGATTCACATGGCATTTGCCTCCCACAATTTCTTTGTGCTGGAACCAAAGCTTTCAGATTTTGATAGATACCACAGATTCTCACATTTCTCAATGAGTGTTTTGTTTAACAGCAAATAATTTTCTTCCAGGCACAAATTCCTCTGGTGCAGGTTTGAGTTGTGGTTCTTTCCTCTGCTGGAACTGGAGAAGGAAAAGTAGGGTGAAAGACCCTCTATCAAACGAGCTCTGCTTTAAATTTGTGACAATATTTCCTTTGCTTATTGCAACCTGCAGCTTTTTGCCACCCCATTTCAAAATCGGCATCTCAATGAAATGAGATAGGATGCCAGTATGACAGACATTTGGAAGTCTGGCCAAGTTGTGAGGTGCTCTCAAACACAACATAAGGAAGACAAAACATAGTATCTTTCATCTTTAAAAATGGGAGCAGTGTATGCAAACAAGACATAGGCATTGCTAGAAGCACGAGACTTCCTTCCTCCTATGGCTTCAGCTTTCAAACTGGCCATGGAGCATAAGCACGGCTAGATCTGACCAACATCTCCTTCAACTTTACATGTGCCCCCTCGTCTCTCCTCTGCACAACCAGGCAAGGCAAGCAGCTTTGCTTCACTCCAAGGAAAGAAACCCAAACGTTACCAAACAACCTTGTACTTACTGAGTTCAGCAATGCTCCCCACACGCGTAGCAAGTAAGGACTGCTCGATGGTCCTTAGCTCTGACTGGCTGAACATCTGCACTTCCCCAGGCTTGTTTGACCTCTGCTGATCTTTGTGAAGGTTCAAGCTGTCCGGCAGGCAGAGAACACCTACAGTGGGTAAAAAGAAAGGAGAAGTCCAATGTAATGTCAGGCGGTATGGATGACCCTGCTGTCCCCATCACATCATTTTGGGGACATTCCAAGAAAAAGCCAGTGTGTGCAGAGCTCAGACAATCAACATCTATAACTCAATGTCACAGATGACTCATGCGATCAGAAGTGGCCCTTGTTAGCTCTTCTGAATATCCTCAAGTCACTTACAATGTCATCTAGAAATAATTCTTACAGAAAATCCTAGAAAATTGCCCAAGGAGGAGGTCAAGAGGGTTCCAAATAAGCCTCCTAGAAACTACTCCAAACTCACACAACAAAATTACTAGAAAATTGTACCTCAGCAACAGAATTCTTAAAGATTGGCTTCAAAATGATATATCAGACAGACAATACCTCTACAGGATTATTCTGTAAGGGGAATTCCACTGACAATTGTCAAAATAACAGACAGTGTCAAGATGCTCACGGTGTCATTGATGGGCTTTTTGAATTTCTTCTGTAAATACAACTCCTGGCAGCTGAACTGCTTGGACTTCAAAAGTCCATTATGCAGAAGCCCTTACAGCTGTGAATTTTTGTTGGGCAGGCCATAAGTAAAGCTACTGACACAAAACAATTTACATACACATTCATTCAGCCACAAAAGTCACTTTCTGCCATGACATCTAAGCCCTCAGGCACAGATAGAAGGCACACATTCATTAATCAAAATCACTGTCATGCTAAAAAACAGTACAGAGCAAACACTGCTTTACCATCCTTGGGTAACAGATGCATCGAAGTCCAGCTTGGAGAGCAAGCTCTCCTTCCTTCCTGTGGTCTATACACAGCCAGCTATGGCCATGCTCTCCACACCATCACCTTCCCAATCCTACTGGAACACGCAGGTGGAGATGCATTGGAGGCAGTGGAATTGTACCTCATGCATGATGATTAAATATCAGCTTATCTCTGTGTGATATGCAACAATTACCCTTGAGAAGAAGCCAGAGTAGGAAATGTTTTGGGGTTTTTTTTGTTAGCTTTTACTATTCCTTCCTTTTAAGCATAAGGGAGAGGTTCTGCCCTTATGAGCCAAGTAGACTTTACAAATACATTAAGGAAGAGGTACATATTTACTGTTTTTCTTCCAGGGGAAGAATTTATCTACCTTCCCAGCTCAGTAAATATATGGCATCTAACTCTACTGATCTATCATTCTACCAGTAGGTACAATATTGGATGTCCTGGGCAGAATGGCTACCTTAATCCCTGTTTACTTCAGTTATGAAACAGCCCCACGAACATCAATGCATTGGAACATTGCAAGGCCAGGTAACATGCCTGAGAGGGGATGCTTCTCAGCCACTTTTGTTAGCTCCACCAAACTGCTTTGTATTCCCTCCTCACATCCATCTCCTCCCTGCAAATAGTTTAGTCTAAAAGTTGTATGTATAGAATGAACATAAAAGCACTCATCCTGAGAGGAGAGAGACAATGTAGGTTCAATGAGCAAAAACAAAAAGCAAGGATATACACTGGGAAAACCAAGACCAAAGGTCTTGTCCACTACAGCTGGAAGACAGGAACCTAAAGCAGGATCACCCTCCACATGCAATAGCTATGCCAGAACAAACTCCCTAACAGCCCATTTGAGTTCTGGAGATAGAGGAGCAGGAGCAGCCTTAATCCCAGCCCTGGCTCTGGTCCCAGGGTTGTAATAACCACAGTAAAACCCTATGCAGGTGTAGAAAATCATGAGAGAGGAACATGACTCGTAAGGAAGCACCCTGGAGAGAAAAAGCAGGACATCTGACACAGCAACCAGGAAGAAAGAATTAAAGCTAATGGAGAAAAAGCATCAAGAGCTTATCAAACAAGCTCTCCAAATTCTCCCACCATCACTCAAGAGGCTGACTCGCATAAATGCTCGGTGCACCGATCAACATTTATATTCTGGGGATGTACAGAGCTCAAGAAGTACAACACCTGGATTTAAATTGCAGACTTGCCTGCATATTTTAGAAAGTATTCTCCCTTGGAAATCTCTCTAATTTATTTAGATTGTTCTTTATAACTTTAATGGATAGAAATTAAGACAAAATTGGAAGGGTCTTCCCTGCAGAAAACAGATGTGTGTAACTGATCTAATACTCAAAGAGATTTTTAAAAGCAAGAAATAGAGCACAAACAGCTATATGGCATCTTAAAAAAAATTAATATCCAGCAAGGAAATATTTTTGAGTGAAAACACACCTTACGTGTGGAAAAGATACTGTTTTAACATACCTTCACAAAGAAGATTCAAATAGTTTAAAATCACATACAGGAGATACTTCTCCGAGTGATTAAAGCAGTGGGATATAGACATTTTATCCTCTACTTTATCTATGACTCCATTCCCAAAGCCAGGCCTTTTCCTTACAAATAGCCCTGATGATTAATTACCCCAGTCTTTAGCGAGGGGAGCGTATTCTTAGGCTCTTGGATGAAAAGTGCAAATGAAATGCAAAATGTGCTACTGTCCAAAAACTTTCCAAATTATAGGATACATCAAGCCAAAGGGTTTTACTCGGGTTGGAGATTAGTGAAGACATGCAATAGCCAACCATCTGATACTTATATGCCAGCTTCAAAACTATAATTCATCACAGTGGGTGACCAGTGGGGTGATGGAAGATTTGTTTATAACTCTCATAATTTTGCTGGATCAGATCTGGTTTTCGCCACTATGGAGAAAGGGAATTCTATGGCTTCGGCATGCAACTCTGCCAATTTGCTAACTTCAACTGTTTTCCCCAAAAACAATTATAAAAGTGAATGAAATACTATTTAGAAGAAAAACCTGCCCTACTTTTTTATCAGCATTTGATGTGAAGCTCAAACTTGCTGACTTATAAATAGAAACATTTAAATAGCCACCACCAGCTTTCCCTGGTTTGGCTAGAGTTCAACTTCCTTATTTTAATTCTCTGCCAATTGGTATTATCTGTTTGCTTTTCCAGCTGTGGCTCCAGCAGCACCGTGTTGTACTTGACAAACAGGTGAAGGTCTCGAGTTTCCAATGGCCTGAAAAACAGGACTTTTTTCCCCTCACTTTTCTGGCTGTTGCTGCTGATGCTATCCATCATTCGACACTAAAGATTTCTGTGCAGCACCTTCAGAAATGAACAGCAGTATCTGTCTTTTCTCTCAACAGGCACCGTTCAGTGTCCTTCCTTTCTGCGCGGTGACTAGAACCTGTGAGCTTCTTTGCCCATTATTTTATACCTTTTCTTCCCTCTGATTCATTAGAGTGGAAACTGAGCAGTCAGTTGCTTCCCAACGAACACAGGGCCAGACTGGTTTGGTATGCCCCTGGCTGCTCTCTGCCACCAAACGATATCCAGCAGCTGTATGCTGAATTTATGACTGCTGCTAATCATTGGAGAAAGGTGAGACAGCCAAAGCACTCAAGTGTATTTGGATTTTGTCACCTCTTCCCCTTGTTTGTACCCTCCCTGGGGCAGGGGTCTGTCTAGGACTTGTCTGCAAGGAGACATGCCCAGAATGGGCCATACCCAGTTTCCTTTGTAAGTTTTTTGTAAGCCCTTGGCCTCAGGCTGCCCTGCAGTCCATAGGTAAAAGAGTGAAAAGAAACACAAAGAAAAATTTTAAAATTGGCAGGATGACCAAAAAAAAAAAAAGCACAGTGACAAGCTCCTAATGCTCCCCCTCCCAAATCTCTAGAGAAAAAACAACATCATAGGAAAAATCCTATGCACAATTAATACACTCCACATTTTTCCTGCCCTCTGGGCTCAGCTGAAAAACAAGCCAGAGCTCAGTCCCCAGGGACTAAAAATCTCAAACCAAAGAATCATTGCACAAAATTACAAAGTCAAGACTGAAGATGCCTAAACTTACAGAAGAAGCAGTTATTTTAACTCTTCATATAAACTCATCCAAAGCCAGGGGTACCTGATAATTCCATCCCAGTCTCCCCACGCACATTGCCACCTCTTGGGCTTCGTTGATGCACCACCCTCCATGCAAGGCATAATTTGGTATAAATACACATACATTCATTCATACTAACTTCAGAGCTTGCCACAGAGCTGCCTGTGCTGTCCTTGCAGCATGACAGAAGAAGTGTGCATGCATCACGCAAACATCCCAAACTCAGTGCCTGGCAGCAGCCCCAGCAAAGTTTGTCCTGGCTCCTCAGTCCTTCCCCAGAAAAACAGCCTGAAGATGGCCAAGAGCAAGTTCAACATTGGACACAGCAGCAGTTGTGTGACCTCTTCAGCTTTCAGGGCAGGAGAAATAGGGGGTTTGCAGCCCAAATCTCACCTAAATACAGAGGAATCACTAAAAAAATCTAAGCCCCCTCCTCTGTTCCTCTATTTAGATAGATATCTGCACTTATTTATATACCAGCTGTTGCTGGCACCTACAGTACCCATACCAGCATTTGGACTTCACTTTCAGACACAGGAGGCTGCTGGCTTTCCATGGACCGTGTATTGCTCTTGGCACCACAAGCTATTTGCATCATACAAAGGCAGATCAAAGGGCAAAATAGTGAAAAAGAAGGCAAACAGTCTTTTGCATAGCACCATGAATGACTACATAATGTGGAAAGCAATAAAACAGCAAGTCTGTTTATTTGGAATGGGCAGTAAAGTTCTGGGCAAGGCTGTGCTGCATCCTCAAACATCCCACAGTTTGGTCCCAGACCAGCTTTGCCACCTAAAGCAGCATTTTCAACAGTGAGTGCACCTCAGAAAAAAGAGTGAGATACAGAACCTAAACTTGCAGTTCCAGTTGCTGCAGTTCTCAAGTGCTCCAGCCTTCCTTTTCTCACCTATAGTAAACATACTTCAGTACCACAGACCTCCTATATTTGAAGCATGTATTTGTATTTCAAGAAGTCTGAAGATATTTAATCTAGCTATTGCTTGAGTATACAGCAAATTCCCCAAGACCAAAGGATACCTCAAGTACCACTGAACTAATTTTTGTAACATATTTATGTATACAAACTGACAGACCAAAGCAAGCAAGGAAAAGCTTGCACTGCCTACATTCATGGCTCTGCAATACATAGTGTCACCTCTGTTTCAAATTGTTTGCCCTCTCCCTCTTCTTTAGTATTCAAATCCCAAAGCACATTTGCAACAGTACTAAATTGATAAAAATGCCCACTGGACAATGTGATTCAAATGATCTGTGCTGAGGCATCTAGCAGGAACACAACACAAATGTGTTTGTTTTGACTAAAAATATAAGTGCTGTAAATACTATAAAGCCTTTTTTGCACATTTCAGTATTACCATTTGTTCCTTTGGGAAGAGTGCCAGGTTTCTCTCTGTTCATTAACTTAGAGTCTGGATAGAAGCACGAAGGTTTTGCTGCTCTCTTGTTATTTTTCTTTAATTAAGGGCTCCTTCAAGAGAAAATAATTCCGAGTATCTTTGACCTCCCTATCGACCTATCTATTATATCTTATGCAAACATAGATATCTGGAAAACATCTTATACTCCCACTTGCAAGGAATAGCTGGATCCTACTAAGAGAGTATAGAAATTAAGTGTGCAGGAGAGGTATCAGGCAAATTGCTGTACAAAATAAGCTGGAAAATTGTAGTTAACCCTGAACGGTCCCCAAAATGTGGTGTTGCACATTGTGTTGCTCAAGTAAATGCTGACCTTACCTAGGAGGATCACGTTTAGAAGTAGGAAATCCACACCACTGTAATAATTTTTTCTATTTTTCACGCAGGAACATGGGACTAGAAGGTCTTTGAGTCCAGTCTCCTGCTCTCATAAAGAGCCACGTGAAATTCAAAAGCTTGCAAACATCCAATAAAAATTCTTTTCCTTCCACAAGCTCACGTACCAAAATCCTCCCCAGAACCAGAGAGCATTCTTGAGATCTGAAGTATAAAGGCCTATGGCAAAGAAATAAAAGGGATAAAAAAGTATTGCCAGCTGCCTTTGCAATAGCAAAACACATCATGAGGTGCAAACCCCACATGGTTGGTATTCCAACATGCAGAAAAACTCTCATGGCCCCACATTTTGCAACTGTGGCAACAATGCACCATTCAGGAACGCACCGGAATTTGAAGCATGGTGTTGGAACATCAGCACCAGGACTCAGCATCCCAACACCAACATACAGGAGCTGGTGAATACAAAGTGGCACAGACCACCACTCAGAACCTTAAACCTGGAAAGAAACACTATGGTTCCTGTTTAAAGCAACCTGCACTGTGACTCCTTTGCTCTGACTGTCAACCTGACTGGCAAGGCAGACAGAAAACATCTTGACTTCTCCTTACAGAAATGAGACTACAGGAAAAACCTTTAATGCTACTTATATCAGCCAGTGCTTTCAGTTAACAGAAGACCTGGAAAGCATTCAAGGCAAGGAGTGCTAAGTGTCTTCTTTCCACACATTCCAGCCTAGTTAAATAACAGGGAGTGGCTTTGCATGGAGAAAATGCAAAGCGCTTGGGAGAGCCAGGTGGTGAGATAAAGTTTCCAGAGCCTGAGTCTTAAGAGCAGGCAGAGCAGCACAAATGAGGAAGGGTGGAATAGGCACAGCAATCAGATGCAAGAGACTAAAGGGACACTACTTCGTGTGTTTTTAACACCCACTACCCAAAGACATTAGTAAGCACTACAAGCATCTCTACTGATGTTAAGCAGCTAAGGTAATATTCATGTCCGATTTACAGATGAAGTAAAAGTAAAGCACTAGAGGACTTAGTAACTAATTGAAGATGAAATAAGAAATATCAGAGAACACCAGGAAAAAAGCATAAGGCCTCTGGTTATGCAGTTTAACCACAAGGGATCACCCTTTCTCTCCTGGAAAAATCAGTAGAAAAACAAAAGAATAACACTTAAAAATGAAAGAAACGAGAGCCTAACAAAATCTGCTAAAAATTATCAACAGCAGCAACCACTGATAAATGACAAACAGAAGTTGTACAAACTCTGCAGGTTTTGGGTTCTCACCAGCAGGAACTTCACTTCCAGAACCACTGTGAAGAGTGATCCTTGAGCTACACAAGGGTAACTTTTTTATTTCACCTGGCCAAGTTTGGAGGTTTTGTCTGTCCAGTTTTGTCTCTGGCTCCTTGCAAATGGAAATTTTAGTAACAGCATTATCTGCAGAGCAGTTTTTTCCAAAGAAGTGTGATCATTTTCAGGGCAGTATCCCAGCTGACTTGGATTTGATTTCATCAAAAGCCAGAACAGATTATCACCATCCAAAGCAGAGAGTAGCTCTGTGAGATATTAGACCAGATTGTTATAGGAAGACGAGATAATAGAATTATATTACAATGTGGCTGTAACATCTTCTCTTGGAAGGAGTTTCTTAGCACAACACATTCTACTTAATTGGGATGTCCTCCTTATTAGGATCCTTCTAAGGCAATCGTTTTAGCCTAACGATAATGAGTGGCAATCACTGCTGCTTAAAATGGCATAGAAGTAACAACAATTCAACTAAATTAGGATATATTCTGATAGAAGCAAGCAGTTAAGTGGTGCACAACCAAGTGGAACACAGGACGGATTTGACTGTTGAGGCGATGAATGGCAAAACAAAGAAGAATCAGTACATCCTACTACCCACAGAAACTAAGCTCCCAAATCACTAGCTACAGCTTTACATTTATTTTTATTAGGATATAGGGGAAACAAAGTCTTGGTCCTGCCAAAATAAATTGCAAAACTACCACCAAAAAAACACCAAAAACACTGATGGTGAAGCAAGCCAGTTCACACACAATAGAAGAAATGGAGATCCATCTCCTCATGCTTATCTCAATGTCTCTCTCAATTCCCTAAAGTGGCCCTCATGGTACTGTCATGGGGCAAGCAGCAGCAGATGCTGCTTACCAGCACGCATCCATGGACTGGACAGACAACACATGTGTGAGCTGTGGCTGATGGAATGGCTCTATCCCTCTTCCCTTTCCCTCGTGAGGAGACTGATGCTCACCATGTGCCTTCACCTACCTGTGATTTTCACCACCACTCTTCCTATTGACCACAAAGGGGCATTTTATCAACTTCACAAAAACTGCTCAGCAGTATACTGTGCTCAGCCACGCTATTGCACTGTCACAGTGACCACAGAAGTTCCAGTGCAAGTTGTGATTTTTTTGGCAGAGAGATGTTAGAGCTGACACAGCGCATTTACTTCATGCTGAGTACCCATCAGCTTGAGATGACCCTGATCTAAGCTATGCCCCAGACCTAGTGATTTGGAGGAGGAAGGTTTTCTATTGCATTCTTTGACAGGACACATCCAAATAAAGAAAACAGAATTTTAAAATGCCAGTATCATGGTCCTTCTCTGCTAGATGCAAATAAATAGAAGACATGCAGCCCTCAGTGTCTCCATAAAACAAGAAGCTGAGAGGTTTTGAGGAATTCACAGGAAGGAAAGAGCACGATGAAAGTGTTGGCAGCACTTGCTAGTGAGGAAGCTTGGAGAAATGTGGATTTGACAGTATCCAGCCTAACTGTGAGATTATTCCTCTAGCTACCAGCAAGTGCTCAAGTTGGCAGACACATGCTCAAGGAGGAAAGGATGTGCACAGGTATAAACACGGACTCTGGACATTCACAGGAGTACAAACTCATGCAAAAAATAGATTTGGCTAAGAACAGGCACAATCCTTTATTAGACAGGGAGTTCACAGAAGGTCTAAGCCTTTGAGTCACTGAAAAGGACAAAGAACACGTTAACAGGTTTTATTTTACGAAAAAGGCCTGTTGGCTGATAGAAGCAGGACAAGAGGACTCAGTGATTCATAGCTTAATATGCTTTCCCAGAGTCTGTAATTTCCTTCATTTCCATCAGCCCCCCGAAATGCCCAGCCATGACAGATGACTTCCCCTTCAGCAACTGTGACGTGGACATGGCCCGAAAGCCCAACGGCGCTGACATGGCATCTCTCCTAACCCAGTCCAGTCTCATCCAGTATTTGATAAACAAAACAGCAGCAGCTAATTAAGCACTATTGGATGTGTTTATGCTCAAATCTCTTCCTTGTGAGCTGTGAGTTTCTTTTAACAATACTGTTATGGACTTCTTGAGAAGACACACTATTTCAATTGCAAATTAATAACCCCATGCAAACACATAATCCTCCATTTTTCAAGGCCTACTACTATCCAAACAGGCAGTCCTGTACCAGTTACTGCAGCTCTAGTGAAGCAGTACAAAGAGCTTGATCCAAAAAACATTTTTTCCACTGCCTTCTCTACTGTGCCACCACTCCTTTGGCACAGGCACCATGCATCAGATGCCTGCAAGAGTTGGGCCCATCATTTCAAAAACACTGATGCACTTACATTTCTGAGCAGTTGCATTGAATACTACACCACACACTTGGCAAAAATATTTCAAACACCTTAAAAAAACATCTCCTCCATTTGCTTCAATACTTGTAAAGATCAGTATGCTTTTTAGAGGAGAAGGAATCATTTGCCAAAATTCCTCCTTTCGCTGTGGAACACCATCAGTTTGTACAAAACCCCATGAATAATACATAGCGGAGCAGACACTTGGTGCTCAGACTAAGTACGGGGCATTCCCATCACAGTTACCAACTGCAACCTTGGAATTTCACAGGCAGGCAGCAGCTGGAAACAGGATTATGGGGAGCGGGATGAGGTGCCTGTGGTCTCCGGAGCAATCAGCACCTTGTGCTTGAGAGCCAGTTATGTCTGCAAAAGCTTATGCAAACCATACGTACAGGAATAAGCATGTTTTGCAATTCAATCTGGTGAAACACCTGACCTTACAAGGGTGGGGTGGCAGGTTGATGGGAGAATAATACACCTTTCTGTGGAGCCGGGTGCTTGATGTTTGCTCTCTAAGTCACCTTCACAAATGCCAAAGCCTTGGGCTCTGTCCCAGGGAATGCTAAAAGCACCACCGTCCTTCAGCTTTGAACGACTGAATCATCAGCCCCAAAGGATTCTGGGAGGGCACTAGGGTATGCGATTGAAATAGATAGATAGATAGATAGATAGATAGATAGATAGATAGATAGATAGATAGATAGATAGATAGATAGATAGATAGATGTAGGGGCTGTGATGAAGCCCCTGGGATTATAGGATACAGGTGAACAAAATTGCCCTGCTGCCACACGTTGCCGTGCTGCAGCAGGGAAATGCAGGAGGCTCTGGCAGAACTCTCGGTGCCTGTGTAAGGGTCGGGATTTTACCCCCAAGCGATGAGTTTTGGGTAAACTGGAGCCCGCAGTAAAGGCTGAGTAACTAGAATTTCCTTTCAACTGCTTGCACAGATGAATATCAAATTAGCCACTCCACCCTCACCATGAAAGCCCACGCTTAATGAAAGTAAAGAATAAGAAGTTTTAGAAACACACGCTTTTATTTACTGGCTTTAGGGCAGTATCCCATCACTCACTACTCCCTCCCACCCTGCTAAGGATGGCAGGGAGCACAGCAGGATAAAATCCAATACCCTTGAAGGCCTATAGTACCAGACTACTGTGATCTCCTGAGCTGTTGACAACCCCAGCACAAGACTTGCCCTGCAGCCCCCGGCACTACCCCCACCCCCAGCCAGGTTTGCTGCACCGTTTGAGCCATCCCTAGCAGGCGAGACGTTCTCATCTGCCAACACTTGAGCTAAGGTACCAACAGCCGTGACCCCCATGGGACCAAGGTACCCAGCTCCCACCTTCAGCAAAAGAATAACCCTCTGCCTTCAGCTTGTGTTTTAGCGGGTTTTCGCCACATATTTACAGCCAAATATTCACCTAAAAATTTCACTGACTGGAAACCCTGGATACTGGCCAGATTACAGTCCTCTCTAGAAGTAACCTTCACATTCTTCAAAAATTCCCCTTGGCTTACTAAATAGAAATGGCTTGTTAATAGCATGTACTTTACCATCCAGACCTTTGATATAGACACCCACAACAATAAATCAGCTCTGACCAGTAAAGGTTAACCTATATACGTATGTATGCATGGTAAAGTCATTACAGACAATGAAATAAATGCACAAGAGACGTTAGACTGTCACTAGCATACTTCTATGACCACTTGCCCTACAGATTGGCTGGCTGAACATATTTCAAGTAATTTAGGTTTTCCAGACTTGACAGACACCCTCTTCCCTACCCAGCAATAATACAAACTAACTGTGTTCAGGTGCATGAGCTCACAACGTGGCTACCAGTGTAACTGAAAAAAACTTTTAAAAATCGCTTTATAGACTTTTAATACTTGTGTTTTTTTTAATTTTGCTTCCTGAAGAGTAGCCATTTGTACATTCTGAATTTTATGATATTGAGACACAGTTTTCTTCCTAAAATATTCATTTTTTGAAAATTATGCTATTACTTTTTCCAGGCAGAAAAGGCTGCACATTTATTTCCAGAATGGTTAAAGGTCAAATCCAGTTTTTATTTATGCATAATCTTCAGATTTTAAATTCCACACCATTAATCTCCTCCATTTTTTCACCCAGATATTCACACACAGTTCCACAAACACCAGACACCCTAGAGTAAAGGGATATAATAATTTCTACAGCAGACCCTTCTTCAGCACACTGAACAGAGAGTAGTTAAGGAAGAAACAGTCGCTCACCATTTTACCTCTCTGGTTCAGAGTGGTCTTTGGCATGACTTTGACACAACCCCATCTTATCCATCCTCTGCTTCAAGTAAAGCACGATGCCTTTCCCCATGGGCTTGCTTCTTCCCAGGGCTGCCCTCGCCAGGACAGAGGTGCCTCCTCAGCTGCCCCACAGCACTGCTTCATTAGCCCTTCCCCAATACTCAAGCACCAAAACTAAGGTGGGGACCAAACTGCAGAGCAGTTCTTTCCCCACACTCTTGGTTTTGGAAATGTCTGAGCCAACTTGGCTGAAATAAATTTAAAAAAAAGTATTTTAAAATCATTTTGGGGGAAGTGACTGCCCTAGAAAAAGCTAAATGCAGTTGGAACATATCAGAAGCAAATGAAATCAGGGACGTATAATTATCATCAGCAGGTAGCCACAACAATAGGCCATGCTAACTGCCTCACCAGCTACATCTCAACTGTTGATTTTATTTAGCCTTTTCTCTTTTAAACAGACTGAAAGAAACCAAATGGTATTTGGAAACTTCCAAACACAGCTTCAGTGGGTCAGCATTGCATAACTGATAAGTGGAGTAGCAGCAATATACACCATGAAGGACATAGAAATTTAATATACCTTACCGATGTCTATAAATATCTAAAGGGTGGGTGTAAGGAGGATGGAGCCTGACTCTTTCCAGTGGTGTCCAGTGACAGGAAAAGGGGCAATGGGCACAAGCTGGAACACTGGAAGTTCCATCTGAACGTGAGGAAAAACTTCTTTACTGTGATGGTGACAAAGCACTGGAACAGGCTGCCCAAGGAGGTTGGAAGTCCCCTTCTCTGGAAATATTCAAGACCCACCTGGATGCAGTCCTGAGTAATGTGCTCTAGGGATCCTGCTTTAGTGGGGAGTTGGACTAGATGATCTCTAGAGATCCCTTCCAACTCCAACAATTCTGTGATCCTGTGAATATAAATCTTGGAAATTGATTCAAGTCAAAACCCCAGATGAAAAAAGAAACCCCCCCATAATAAATGAATACAAAGTAAACTCCATCATACTCCATTTACCCAAAAGTCAAATAAACTCCATTTCCATCACACAGGTATAGTCCCTGAGCAGCTGCCTGGTCATGACATCATGTCTTCCCCATCTTGCTTGCATATACTCCTCCACTTCATTTTTCACTGGCTGTGCTCTTGACAGCTACCTGCTCTCAGCATCACTGGGACCCATTTCTCAGCATCTTCTCCAGCCTTACAACAGAGAGACACCCAGTCCTTTTACTGTGAGCATCATCTTACACTTCAAAGAAACCAAGCCCATGGTTCATCCTGGAAGTCCTCGCTGGAGGTGGTTGCAGCTCCTAAACTAAGCAAAGCTGTACCTATTCCAATCACATTCACTGTGAATAAGCACAACAAAATGCTCCCCATTTTCGATTTCTTAATATTAACAATGATATGAAACATAGGGAACTATAAGAGAATTATGAAGTTCATAATATTTGGAAAAGGCACAGATTCAATGAGAACTAATATTTTGCAGCATAAAAGCACACCATGAAATGTTAATTGCAATGCAAAACACTGCAAGACCTACGGGAATGACAAGCAAATTTTTATCATCTCAGCTGCATGTCATGAGGAAAACTAACAAAAATAGACTAAATTTCTAGCTCGAAAATAAATTTGTAATTAATTATTTTAATTTCATTGCAGTGAAGAGGCAGAACTCTCCAATTTCAATCATTTGTAGATTCGTGGCCTCCAGCCATGAGTGGACAACACACTACCATTGACCCTAGCCACAGGGACTGCTACAGCAGGCCAAGAGTGATCTGTGAGCATCATTAAGAAGTTTAAATAGAGTTCATATATATATATATAGAGAGAGAGATATATATACAGACACACACAATGTGAAATTAAAGTAGGCATTTGCATGCACCAGACTTCCCAGAGAGTAACCTCTGCTGGAGAACTGTCACTTACTTTGAGCTCATTTGCCCAGAAATATGTAATCAAGAAAGCAATTCTTGACTTGCTGCTAAGAGTCTAAATAGG
The DNA here is from genome assembly GCA_020745705.1 of Hemiprocne comata. Lineage (NCBI taxonomy): Eukaryota > Metazoa > Chordata > Aves > Apodiformes > Apodidae > Hemiprocne > Hemiprocne comata. The sequence goes on from CM036586.1 coordinate 58,933,659, forward strand.
CATTGGACTTGACTGTGCAGAGAGATGCCTGCAGGGCCACCTCCACATATACCCCTCTTGGTGGATGCCTGGTGGAGCCAACAGAAAACAAAATGAGTTACAATTCCTGTCCCCTGTTTATCTATGCACTTGTTTCATCTTAAGAGTTAACAGGCAATAGGATTTGACTCTTCTCCTAAGAGCACCTGTTTTAGTGTGAGGGCTAAGGCACAGCACAGTGCTAAGGATGCTGCCAATATAGGCAGCTGACAGCTCCTGAATGTCACAGCTCCTGCACAGAGCACCAACCCATCAGCAAAAAATATACCCTATTGAGTACATTGATGCAATTTCTCTCACTGCTGTGGTCTTTTAAACTAAGTTTTAGTGCACCCAGGGACACAAATATACTGTCCAATTACAGACCACTCACAGGCAGAGCCAAACTGTTCATTTAAATGGGAAACAGTATCATTTTCTCTTACACGGTTACATATATGCTACATAGATGCAACACCTGAAAGAGACATTGCACCTGGGTCATCTTTTCTAACAGGAGGTTCAAATAATGAAGAAAGACAGTTCTGGCTCAAATTCCTCATGTCTGTACGTGGATATTGTGGATGCTCAAAACCGTTTGTTGAGTAAGAAGGTTGCTTCTTACCCTGGCAGAGGTGGAAGCAACCTCCCTTCTACCCATCAGTGGAAGGGTATGGTATGGTAACATTCCAAAATCTGAAGGTCACCATAAACACGGCTGCAGTGGGGAAAGCCTTCAGTATGAGAAATGAAAGACCTCACGTAAGAAGAAATTTGACAAAAGGTGAGCTTTTTTTTTTTTTTTTTGGCACGTGGAAATTGTTATTTTTGGTATTTCTAGAGCACAGCAAATCACAGAAACTTTTTCATTTAATATATCTCTAAGTTCCTTCCTCAGACAGTTTCATCTTTGTCCAGCACTTAGGTCCCATTCTTTGTCCACTAAATGTAGCTAGGGAATTTGACACATTTTTATTGTGAGTGTACATGTCACTGATACTGATTTATCACAGGATCATGGGCTGTTTCCCCATCTCTGCTTAAACTGACACTATCTGAAACTTTGAATTCAAAACAATCTTTACTGTCAACTGACATTAAAAAGTCTCCTACTTTTTTTTTTTGTTATTATTTAAGGGGTTGAGTATAACAATCATGGAAAAAGCAATGACAATGTGACAATCTGAAACCTTTAAGACCAGTTCTCAAAATTACACACATTGGGAATTAGCATTTACTATACATTCAACCCCATAAACATTAAAAATTCTACCTGTTTGCATTTAAGGATCCCCAAGTAACCTTTCCTTTGCCCTGATCATGAAATGAAGGGGACAACTGAAAATCTGAGACAAGATTTTCTGCATCAGATGGAGCTGGAAAAAGGAACTGGAAACTGTCCTTCGGTTTTGGTTGTGGACTGATCATAAGGCTGCCACTTGCAAAGGCCACCCATTCAAGTTTTTAAGCCAAAAAATGTTTCAGAAGGGATCTGATTCAGAAAGGGGAAGTCCGGCAGCATGGCATTCCACAGCACATTCTGAGATAGGGAAACAAGAAGCAGGTGCAGACGTAGACTGTCCTGAACTGGTTTCTCAGGATCCATAGCCTTGATCTTCACACACATTTGGAAAATTAAACCGCAATTGTTCATAAAGCAAAATAATACATTCTGGGGTCTGCACATCATGGTGGGGAGCAAAGAAAAACATGACAGCTAGAGACAGCGCTTGCAACTCTGAGGAGAAAAATAGTTAAAGATTTTTGGGGTGACTTCAGAATCACGGGAAAGATGCAGGATGAAGCAATGGCTTCCACGTGCAAGTGGAAGTATGATTAAAATATCCTCAGGCACATAACTCAAGAGTCAGCCCAGACCAATATGATGTAGACGGGACAGATAAGAAGCTCCTGAACTGTGGTTTATCGACAGGACATACAAGATGAATGCAGAGAGCTGTAGCAAAGGAAAACAATAAAAACATAAATGATGGAAAATAACCCTCCCGCTAAGCTGCTCTGTATGCTTTTGGGGAACAAACTGACAGCTGTGTGCGCAAGAGCATTCATGTGATCTACCATCCTCTTACTTCCTATGATCTAATAGTGTGCATGGCAGCAACATAGTAGTATAGCTCTGTTGAAGCAAACACCAGTCTGCACTTAATATTGACTGTACAACAAACCCTAATTTAAGCACTTCAAAAGCAGACTGACCAGGAAATGGCCCTGAAGCAAAGCAAGACATTCAGAATAGGTACTACTAACACAGAGAAAGATTATGCAACTTGGGGGCAGCTAGAACATCTAGATCTTCATCCAAAAAAGACAACGTCCAGAACAACAACCAAGACAATGTCTTGTCCAAAGACAAGAAATACATTCTTAGAGATGAACCTAGACTTGGTGGAAACAAACACATTTTTGTCACCTCTCAGTTGGATAAGGGCAGCGAATCTACTGATCACGAAGCCTTCAGGCCCTGGCAAGGCCCAAGTTGTGCAGCACATCATCTTAGCCATGCAGGCTCCTGTGAGCGCCAAAGCCACCGCACTTCCCCCAGAACTCTCAGCCCCATGGTGTCCCACCACCTTGCAGTCCAGGTGCAAGGTACTCAGCTAATAATAACTACTTGTTTGGTTAATATCCTTTTTGGCTATCAAATCCAGAGGCCTGTGGGACATGCTGGAAAAGCTGTCGCTAAGCTGAGCAGACAGGGGATGTTTGGATGTGGAAGGTGACTCCCGTAGACACGTGAAATGCCTGCTGTGCTGGGGCTCAGCTGGTGGCAAACACTAATGAGTTGCCCGCCTGTGGAAATCCTGTTCCAGCAACAGCTCCCTGCCCGTACCTCTGTGAATGTGCCAACACCCACTCTTTATTCAGTTCCCTCTGTTGGTTTATTTTGGCCACCAACCAAATCTCCACATGCCGTAGCCCACAGCCGGGAACCTGTGAGAGCAGCAGGGGAACAGCACAGGGGTTGGTGGCACGCCACACCGTTGCCAGTCCAAAAGCGGGGAAACCAGCATCGTCACCAAGCTGGGCTGGCTCCCCATCGCTTCAGGAGGGCTCTGCAGCAACCACAGCCCATGAGAACAGACCGACCTCCTTCCTCACACCGAGGGACATACGTGACATACATCGGTGCTGTGGTTTGTAGGCAGGCACGGAAATGGGCTTGTTTTTTTTTTGCTGGCGGAGCGGTGTGTGCCGGTGAGCATCCTCTGGCTTTGAAGAACCATCGACACAAACCAGCCCTGCGCCAGAGGGGCTTTGTAAAGCACACTGCTGGGTTTGCTTTATCACCACAGGCTACGTGCTACTGCAGATCACTCCCATAAAATGAGATGCATTGCTGTAATAAAGGAAACAATATTTACCAAGATACTTAGAACTTTATTTTTAATATATATCTTCAAAGCAATTAGCTAATATTAGGGCATTGATTTTCCTCAGACCTCTGTGACTTGGTCGGGTATGGTTAGGTGTCTTTTATAAGGCGTAATGCTTCAGATCTGCTGCCTTGAACAGGAGCAGAGATACTGGTACCTGCCACGAAACCTGAGCTCAGACATCTTAATCTGCCAGCCCAAACCCCCTTCTCTATGAGAGAAAGTGTTGGCAGCAGGGTAAAACAGGGCATGAGATGATCCCCGGGCAACACAAGGCTCACTGCCACAACCACCAAGAGCATGCAGCATGACCGATGCACTCAGTAAACAATTTAACATGTAGATCAAATGGAGGTTCATTAAAGAAGCAATGTTCTAGCTTGATGCCACACAAAGTGGCTTCACCCCACTGAATGTACACTGACACTGCCCCTTATTTACACCACTGATGGTCTCAAAGTGTCCCTAACTATGAGGCCAAAATGCTCATTATGATGAAGAATAAGAGATGTCCAGAAGAGCATGCTGCACAACAGCAGTGAAGAGGAGTCAGAAGAGGAACTTCAGTCCCATGGAGAAAGAAGGCCTTGTCCAGGTTGAAGGATCTCGTACAGCAAGTGCAAGCCTCTCATAGCACACTGGGAGCCAGGATTTCCTCCTCCAGTTGCAGTCTGCCAGGGATGTGTCCTTGGCCTCCAGCAAGCCCAAAGACCTATGCACACCCACATTTATCCTGTATAACTAACTGGCAATGCCATAGAGGCTAGTTTCAGTGATGATTAAGGGAGTGGAACATCTCCCTTATGAGGAAAGGCTGAGGGACCTGGGTCTCTTTAGCTTGGAAAAAAGGAGGCTGAGGGGTGACCTCATCAATGTTTACAAATATGTAAGGGGTGAGTGTCAGGGAGATGGAGTTAGGCTCTTCTCAGTGATGACCAGTGATAGGACAAGAAGTAATGGGTGTAAATTGGAGCATAGGAGGTTCAAGGTGAATATCCGAAAAAATTTTTTTACTGTAAGAGTGACAGAGCCCTGGAACAGGCTGCCCAGGGAGGTTGTGGAGTCTCCTTCACTGGAGACATTCAAAACCCACCTGGATGCGTTCCTATGTGATGTACTCTGGGTGACCCTGCTCTGGCAGGGGGGGTTGGACTACATGATCTTTCGAGGTCCCTTCCAACCCCTAGGATTCTATGATTCTATGATGATTCAGTAACATCTGGAAGGCACTTTGAGAAGCACTATGGTACATGAACAGCCCTCTGGAGCAGGTTCATCAATAAACCAATGCTCAGAAGAAACAGTGAAAATGGAAAAGCGGAGAGTCATGGTGGCTTATTTAAAGACAGCCAGATGACTTGGCCTTGGTAGCAGAAGGGCACAAGCTTTGCTCCTCGGGTACATTTCAAAGACAATTCTGCTATGCAGAGGTGAAAATGAAGTGCTTTTTAAAAAAATTACTCCCCTCACCCAACACTGTGGACTCTAATAAATCCAGATGTCTAAAATTTCCATTCTTATAGCCATGCCTTCTGAAAAGAAAAAAAAAAATAAAAAAAGACAAAAGAAAAATGTGAGGAAGAAAACATGCTTTATATTCATTACAGAGCTCAGAGAACTGCACAGTCTACCTGGGAGAGTCAAAGGAAAAAAAAGTAGAAATGCAAAGTACAGATGTTTCAAATCATACAGAGCAAATATTCAAGGGCAGTGAAATATTATGAAGTAGCTTAGTAGAACTGTTTAACAGTCTCAAAGATACTTTTAAACATTTCATTATTGGGAAGTCTAAATGTCAAAAAAATCCCCAAATTGGCTTAAAAATAAATACGTTTTTATAAGTTAAACTGGAGTTCTTTCATTTGCTGCTTTATTTCCACAGCTTTCAGCACACACTCTGCTCTAGTCATGTTGTCAAACTTATCTTTTCCAACAAGAAAAACAGAAATTACATTTTCCTACATGTCAGAGGAGAAGTTCTCAAGAAAACCCAGCATTTTGAGAGCTGAGGCTTAAGGAAAACCATCAAAAAGGCAGAGACCTTTACTGACCACTTCAGCCATGTCTCTTAACTAGATCCTCACTGGTATCTCAGCCATTCAGTCTGAGATTTTTAGTAGCACCTTTTATAGATTTACAGGCAATAAATCTATCAAAGCCTTCTGCTTTTCTTTCATCTTTTGTAGGAAAAAAATAAAATTGTAAAAAAGAATGCCAAAGAAAAGCTCATGTGGTTTTACCAGGTTAAGGTAAGACAGTGAAAATAACTCGGCACTAGGAAAAAGAGCTCACATTGTCAGAGTCCATAAAAATATGGAATAATACAAATATAATTCATGTAACAGGCCCAGGACAAGAGATAATTTTTTTGTAAGCTGTCCTTGTGACCTTATTATTATTTTTTATATGGCTGAAACACTTTGAGCTTGGCCAGTATTAACACAGAGAAACCCCTGCAGGTTTGGGGACAGAGGCACAGCCACCAGAGCTGCAAGCCAAGGGCTGGAGCATAGTCCCACCACCCCTCACTGCTGGAGATGGCTGCTGGGACTGGCGAGACTATTTGCAGAATGAAGTAATCCCTATCTAGGTCATGCTTTGAATGCAAACATGCCACAAGGAACTTAATAGAAATTAATGATTGTGTAAAACACGGTTATTTTAAATTTAACATACAGCATTGCAATTTGAAAATCTGGGCTTGGATTTCACAGCATTTCCTTGGTTTCAGCTTTTTCTAAAGATGTAAAAGCACCACCCAAAGGTTTAATGAAAACGCCAAGGGACAGTGATGAATTACTTTAACCCAGCCACTGATTTAGCAGAGTATTCTTAACCAGATGAAGCCCATAGGAAACAAGTTTCAGACAAGGCAAATCTCATACCAATGTTATCATCAGTACAATAAAGAACAAAGATGGCAGGACTTTTTTTTATTTGCCAACTCATCTGCTTTTTGTTTTGTTGTTTTTGTTTAAATCCTACCTTAATACCAGATCAAGCTCTCTATCACTACAGTGAAAAATGAGGAGTAACACCAACAGAGTCACTGAGACTACCACTGAGCAAAACACCCCAGAAAATCTGGTCCCCTCTCTCTCTCTCTTTTTCAGGTATAACTAGATCTCACCAGTGGCTTGCCAATCACTCACTTCCAAAATCCCAACGGGAAGCAGCAGATGCCAAGGGAGCTGTCCGGAAGGCATGCAGCCCGTGCAAACAAGACCTCTTGCTCTATGGCAGAACACACTTATCTCTGCAAAGCCATTGTTTAACCACCCCAGCTGAAAACACAAGTGGATGACAAGCATTTACAAGTCATTTAACCTAAAATTCGTTGTGGGGTTTGTTAGTCTTTGCTGGAAAGAACATTTGGAAGCCATACCCAGCCTCTGCAGCCTCAGCAATGGGCACTCCCAATAACATGGAATGGCAGCTGGTAACATTTTCCATGGCCAGCTTTAACACAGCTCGGTGGCAATTTTTTTTTTTCAGAGATGCTTTTCTCTGTCATTTTATGTAAACTTTACATCAAGTTGAGCAAACTTTTGTTTAGTGAACTCAAGGCACCAATTTTAGAAAAAAAATGAAAGGAAAACTATCCATGAAAATCTGGAAGAGGAAAGAAGAGAATAATTTGACCTGAAACTCATGTGTTGACCAGATTTTCACTGTAAGACTAATCACTGAAGAAAGCACCGAATGGCAAAATTCACTCATCATAAACTTCAGAGATTTCAAGAAAGCTTTTGACAGACTCCATCACTATTCACTCTGGAACATCTTGAAGTGTTAGGCCTGCCAACCAAAATAATTACATCATCAAGCCTTTATTCCAAGCTGCAGCTTGAATACTTAAAGCAAATGTAGATTTAAGTACAGAGTTCAACATGAAGGATGGTGTCAGATCAGCAAGAATTCACTTCTGTAGCTGGGCACTGCAATCGACTTCAATGGGAAAACAATCATAAAAGTAACAAGATAGAATCATAGAATGGTTTAGGTTGGAAAGGACCTTAAAGATCATCTAGTTTCAACCCCCTGCATGGGCATGGACACCTCCCACTAGATCAGGTTGCTCAAAGCCCTGTCCAACCTGGCCTTGAACAAACACTTCCAGTGACTGAGTCTCCACAGCTTCTCTGAGCAACCTGTTCCAGTGTCTTACCACCCTCATAGTGAAGAGTTTCCCCCTAATGTCCAACCTAAATCTACCCTTTTCTAGCTTAAAACCATTACCATTGTCCTGTTGTTATATGGCCTTGCGAACAGCCTTCTTATAGGCCCCTTTCAGGTACTGGAAGCTCACTATAACGTCCCCCCAGAGTATTCTTTTCTTCAGGCTAAACAACCCAAACTCACTCAACCTGTCTTCATAAGAGAGGTGCTCCAGTCCTCTGATCATTTTTGTTGCCCTTCTCTGGACATGCTTCAACAGGTCCAAATCCTCCATGTGTTGGGGACTCCAGAATTGGACACTGTACTACAGGTGGGGTCTCATGAGAGCAAAGTAGAGGGGGAGAATCACCTCCCTTGACCTGCTGGCCAACTTCTTTTGATGCAGCACAGGACACGGTTGGCTTTTGGGGCTGCAAGCACACACTGACAGCTCATGTTGAGCTTCTCATCAACCAATACCCCCAAGTCCTTCTTCTCAGGACTGTTATCAATCCATTCTCCACTCAACCCGGATCTGTGTTTGGGATTGCCCCAACCCAGGTGTGGAACCCTGCACTTGGCCTTGTTGAACTTCATGCAGTTTATATACTGTTTAATAACAGTCCCCTTCAAAATCCAGCCATTGCCAATGTCCCCAGGTCTTCCAAATGTATCCTACCCAACATCCAAGACTGACAAAGGCCAACTGTTGGATCCAGCGCTGGATGGGTTTAGCAGCCTGCTACAGAGGAAAAGATATAATAAAAACCCAACTTCCAGCTTAGAAGTAGCAATGCAGTTTATACAGTAAGTGGCCATAATTAAGTCAGCTTGGATAGTTTCACCAACTGAAGAAGATTTTTTTGCTTAGCATCTTAAATAGCATTCACCCATTAAAAAAATTATCTGTGGCTCAAACTCAAAGACTCAAACTCAAAAGACTACTAGTCTTCAACTCAAAGTGTTATTCCTGCCTTGATATGCAGACAAGAAAAACGTAAATCCACGAAGGGTACAGAAAGAAGAACGCTGTTAGAAGTAAATTAATCAGAAAACGCTAGGTATAGCACAACATGCATTGATAAAAGATTCAGGGATTTACTCCAAGGCTCTTATCTGTAGGATTACCCAGAAAAGGGGGTAGAAACATTTGACTAGCATGGTAAGGATGCAACTTAAGCAGAAGGTAGGGAGAAAAAAACTTGGAAAAAGTGGAAAAGACACTGGAAGTTTTGCAAGCACAAGTGGCTTTTTAGAGTAGTTCCTCCTTGTCTTCAGCTACACAGATAGATAAAAAGCTGCACCATTAGGTCCTGGCCACAGCAATACAGGCACCATAAAGCTGTAATTTTACTTGTGTAACAGCATCTCGACTCTGGGCTTTTTGCTGGTTGGGACTTGCCAGCCAGAGGCAGTAAATCCTCACTGACAGCCACACCAGCAGGACTTAGCAACACCAACAAGGCTTCAGCCTGTGGTATCCCATGTCCCCAGACATGGTGAGCTACCACTACATTCTTGCATGTACAAAAATACAGCCCCATCTTGCACCCTTGGAAATGATACTCACAGAACTGCCCACAAGCAGGCACACGGGGGAACAGCAATAAACCTGTCCCCTCATCTGACTGATCTTTGCTCAACTACAGGTTTTATAGAGCTGTGCTGCAAAACTAGGGGATACTTAAAAGTCAGTGCTTAAGAGACAAGGAGCTGCTAGAAATGAGATGTGACATGAAGGGATTCCTTCCTTCTGTTTTAACAATTTTGTTTCTGTAAATGTTTTGCACAGACATACTATCTGTCTTTATTGTAAGGTTGTAAACTATAAAGGCTAATTTTAAAAGTAGAGTGAATGTTTAAAGCAATGTAAATCCCCCAAAATGGCCAAGGCAGTCTATACTGTATAATATACTGCATCTCCTAGCAATCCGCTAGTGTTTAAGTGACTAGTGTGTGCATGACCTGAACTAAAATTAAACTTCACAGCCCAGTATTATATGGCTGACAAAAATGGCACTTACTTTAACATATGCACTAAATAAAACACAAGGAAGCCTAAAAATTAAAAAAAAACCCACCAAACCCACACAAGCATGCAAATGATTATACTCATCAATATATAGGTATTAAAATATGGAGACAAAAAAATAATTTTAGGTTGATAATTCACTTAAGTTGCAACATATTCCAAACACAGCTCAAATCAGAAAATGTAATTTTTTTGAACAACTTAGATAACTGCATGCCCAAACCACACCAAAGGAAAGTCAAAGTCACAAAGTCAAGTATTCTAAAATTAGGAATTGCCAGATTAAATGTTCTACTGCAATCATACTTCCGTTCTCTTGTGCACAGGCACTACCGCACATGGTTTTATTTCACTCCTAGGTTGTTGTTTGGTTGTTGTTTGGGTTTGGTTTTTTTTTCATAAAACTGACAAGAGACCTACAAAAACTACGGGAATGTTGGAAGGAAAGCAGAAATAACAGAAGATTATAGTGATCAATCCCCTATTCTAGAGAAAAACAATAACCAAGAAGAAAAATAAACCCAAACACCCGCTGCATTTCCTTGTCCTCATGTCATTGAGATTGATGGCTTCACATTGACATGTTTCCAATGCACAGTTAGTCACCTTTTCTCTGGCTAAGTATCTACAGAGTGGTACTTTCTCCTAGGAGGAAAAAAAACCCAGATTTTCCATCTGTTATAGGTAATATTCCATGAAATATGGACACACAGGACAAATCTGCTTTTGTGAAATACTGCTCTGCAATGCCAGAATTTTGTTCAACCTTAAGTAGGACAGTCAAACACTCAGTAAAACCCAAAAAAGGAAGCATTTGAAACTACATCTCACCCTTTATTTGCTCAGCTTTACAATTATAACCCCTTATTAGAGGATCACCTCATTAAATAGCCCATCTGGGTCATTCTGCAGGTTCTCCACTCTAACAGGCAGCACAAAGCCCTGGAGAATTTGTGGACAGTTCATGTCCAAAAGCTTTTTCGTTGTTGCACTAAGCAAAGATTTGCCTGGCGTCTCTAAGGACCCTGATGGCAATAAGGTTGGGAGTCTTCAGTTTGTTCTCTCCATCATTAAATCTCCCAGGGAAAGTGCTGTCTTTGATTATCACCATCATTAGCACTTCCTGGCAACTATGAATTCAGTTCCTTGAATCACCTGTCCCAGCTCTACTAAAATCCTCTGAAGGAGCTTGCTGACTCCTCCTAATCCCAGGTAAAAATGTTTGCTTTATTACAAGTTATTTAAGAGGACCTTTACAAAGCAGAAAGAACACACATTTGAAGGGCAAGGTTCACCAGCAGCATAGGGGTGATGAGCATTATGCAACTGCTGCAGTCATTTTTTTAACACCTAAAGAAACGCCTGTGGATCCATACATCCCAAATCTCATGTTTATTTGAGGTCAGAAGTAGGGGTGACTGAATCTAGCCTACTGTTTCTGCCCTCAAAGGCAATTCTTCAGTCATTTAATTATTGTCTCTGACCTTCCCACAGAATCGGTAGTGTAAACTTCACCTTAGTGAAACAACTGATGAAAGAAGGTGCAAGACAAGAAACAAAATGTCCTAGTGGCATTTCTTTCCCTGAATGCCACTAACACAGAAAACAGAGCCCCACTTGTAGTCCCAAAGGCAACAGATACTAAACTGCCCTTCTGATCATGTTCCACGTATTTCCACATATTTCCATGTCTAGTTGCAAGCTCAGGCACTCTCAGCTAACACCAAAACCAGAAAGTAAATATTTAAGACTTCTTAACCTTGAGATGGTAAATGCTTCCAGACCAAATTGAAGTAGATTTGAGACAGCTTACACCACAACAGACCCTTATGGATGTTTTTGAAGCATGTACACAGTGAACAAACAGCTTAAATGTCAAAAAACCTGTTAAGGCCTGGAGTAAAAAGAGCTTGCAGTTTCCTGGCAGAATGGCAGCCGGATGCTGCTGCAACACTGGCACACGTGGATCAGGACATCAAAAAATCCAAACTTGACACTGACAGCTTTGAAGGTAAGAACAAAACAACACCTTGCTTAAGTAGACGAGGCAGCATACCTTAAATTCCAGCTTGAGATTCAAAGCATCTTAATAGCAGCATGCACACATGAAAAAGCAAAATGTTTTAAACTGTAGAAAGCACCTCTTTACTTTGTTTTCTAGAAGATGCACTTTGACCTCATGCTTTTTGCCACTTTACTTTCTTTTGCTGTTTTATATTTCATTCAGAGAGAACAAAAAGGAACACGAGTGGCTGAGACCTGGAGAGAATTACCCACAATGCTGGTCTTTCTGCACCTTTGACAGTGTCCAAGAGTAAACACCCCAGATGTTTTCCATCCCTTCCTCAGGCTGAGACCAGGGAGACACATATCCTCTCCTGGCTCCAGCTGTGCCCGCAACAACCCAACTGCACCAGCTTGTCTCCATCTGCTCCTGGTGGCTCCCTGGCAGGAGACCGGGACTCCCCACCAGCTGCCAGCTGAACCTGACAGAGCAGCCCAGCCATGTCAATGGCCAGGCTCTGCACCTAGGGCAGGCTGGGCAGCAGACAGACCTGCCAGGCAAGTGACAGCTCTGCAGGGGGCCGTAATTTTTTGCAAGGTGCTGTGAAAGCACCAGGACAGCCAGCGTAGGGAAAGGACCTCCGCCAATGGCTTGACCCTCCCAGTAGGTAGCCACCACATTGGCTGTGACCACCTGCATTCATGGGCCCCAAGCCATCTCCTTCTGACTGCTCACGGCATTAGACCAGGGGTGCAGCAGGCCCAGGAAACCTGTGCTTCACAAACATCCAAAAAAAGAGCTACTCAGCAGCACAAGATGTTGACATTCAGGCCAAATCCTCCAAGTTGAGTGGCGTTTTTCTCAGCTCACAGAAGACTGAGGCGGCCATTCGTTAACTGCATCCTTCACCCATTAGCTTTGCAATCTGCAAAGGCGAAATACTGCTGAGCGCTCATATTAGCAGGAAGTCTTAATGAGGGCAAATGCTGGGAGCGTGCCTCAAGAAAACCAATTTCCTCACTTAATTTGGACAAGGTGAACCTGACAAGATACTGCAGTTATACTTGCTGTAGTACAAACTCAGAGCAGACGGAGGCTGCTGGCTTCAAACTCGGGGCTACTCTTTTTCTAGGGAAGAACTCACCATTTTTTTCTGCAGATTAGGTTTATCCGTCCCTCAGATGAAGGTCAGGGAAAGGGGAGGTGTGCTACAAGGCATAATCCCACACCAGACACGCTCTGAGAGGAGGTGAGCAATGGGACCACCTTCCTAGTACACAGCTAGACAAGCAGCTTACAGAAGTGGTCTTTTCCTAACACTTAAACAACCTTAATCAACTAAAGAACAATTTTACAATACAACCTCTCTTTTTTCCCCTTTTCGCCTTAAGCAAAATAATTAGCTTGACAACAGATGTAATTTGCCTTTGTGTCACCACTTATGCACGGGACTTCTGCTGGCACAGATATCCCAGCCAGACACAGTTTAAGGATTCTGTAATTTTAGCATAAAAACACAGACAGTGCAAGACTGGGCAATAGTGGTGTGGGATTTTGAGGAATATGGTCCTGAATGTCTAAGCTCTATGTGTCACACATATTTCCATCATCCCTTGTTTCTTCTCCATGTACAGAAGGGCAACTTAAATTATCAGGAAACCTCTTTTCCATGCAAACACAAGGCAGATTCACTCACTTGATGAAGAATGGCTTCCAGAGTATTCTATCAAGACACATGGAGTCTATTCTGAAATTGAATAAACCTTAAACTTCCAAAATTACCTCAGGAGGAAAACATAGCTTCCACCCTGCAAACATATCCATATGTGTATCTTTGCTTAATTGAACTGTTTCTCATACATATAGATGTTTGCAGAGCTGGAGCCTCTACCTCTTTGCATTCAAGTTGCTTGACAGGGAAAATGCAAATCAGGAAATGTGCTGCAACTGCAAATTATGCATTATTGATAAAAAGTTACAATTCAGCACAGAGGATTAAAAGAGAAAATATTGGAGCCTATACTGAAAGAAAGGAGTGCGAAAATTACAGATTTCTTAAAAAATGTTTTACACTTTCTATTTCTTATATTTACTTCCACCTGTTTTTCTATTTATTATCTCTCAAAATGGAGCACCTCGCCTTGCTTCAGACTGCATACAGATGCTGAGACACTATTCTGCCTATCAAGACATGGCTTTTGCTACTTTCAATTTAAAAATTCCCACAGAAGGCAGCGAAACGGGGCAGTGGCAAGAAGGTGAGGGAGGCAGGAGAGACTGCTCTGCTGAAAAGCTCTGTTGTGTTCAGCCACATATTTTTCTCATTTGTTTAGTCTGAAATTCCTCCTTTAGTGACTCCGGATTTGTTACCTTTTTGGAAGGCACCAGGAACATCTGGATTCCATATGTATTGCACCTACTCTGTGCCAAACGAAGCTATATTCTGTTTTCTCAACCCTTTATTTCTCCCAGCATTGCCACTGACGAGGTTTTAAATGTCTCCACAATGGACTACAACATAACCTCAGAAGCACTCAGTTTGTTGCCACCAATTCCATGGTGGTACAATAACTGTGGCTGAGTTAGCAGCATTTTTTTGCCTCACCTTCTTCATTTTTTTTTCTTTTTTTTTTCAAGATTATGATAATACAAAGGATCATATACTGAGAAGGCAGTTCAACAGTAATGTCACCTGCACACGAGGAAGCTGCCCCACCAAGATAAAGAAGGGAAACAGGTCATCCTGATGGTCCCTGCTGGAAGAATTAAGACTACTAAATATAGAGTTAAAATTTTTGTTTGGTCTCCTAATTTCCCAGCTCTTGATAGAGATACATTGAGTTTTCTTCCACAAGAGTAACGATTTTTTAAATTAAAATACTGGGGAAAGTGGTATAACCTTGTGAAAGCACTTCCCTCTCCCTTAGCTAAAAAAGAAGAAATACAGCTTTCATTTGCCTCCTCCCCACCAGACATTTCTGCATCACACCATCTCCCACAGGGCTCTCTCATATCCACCGCTGCTGGAACTGCAGCTACTGGAGAGACAACAGGCCAAACTGAGGTTTCTGCCAGCCAAGCCACTGATGCAGAGGTTTGTACCACTTTGAAACTTGACAGAGGGTTGTTTCACTATCCCTCATGCTCCAGGAGGGATGCAGAGACCCAGAAACACTTTACTAATTATTTGGACACTGTTCCAAATCCAAATGGGATTTGAAATATTGTCTCTGTTCTAGAATAATTGGCAATCTGTGTGTTTTCTTCCTGCTGGACATGAGGTTGATTCAGAGGTGTTAATCTCAGCAAGGAACCACGCAGGTTCTTTATACTCAAGGAAATATCAAGCCCTGGGATCCTGACAACCACTACATTGCATCTGTCAGTGTTACAGACATCATGTTTTTCCCTGACTTGCTAGTTTTGCTTTGTCACGAACAGATTTCATCTTGGTATTCAGGTGCTAGACTGAAATGGAGAAGACAGGGGTCTATTTCTACAAACACCTCAAGAGGCACTGGACAAGGCATCTGTGTGAACTTCCAATGTCTTCCTGCCCCTCATCTGCCTACAAGATACTGGGCTTGCAGAGAAAGAAGCCAGTCTTCCTCAATGCAAAGACTGTGCCTACCACAATGCAACCAGCAGAAGCAGGACCTTCTGGATAATATTATAATAAAATCAGCAATCGTCACAGCAGCACCTAGGTTCAGCTGGTAGATGGGCTGTTTTCAGTGTTATTCCCCAGTTACAAGCCAAAACCACAGCAGTTTATCCCAGCATCCCAAACACTGATAGTTCAAGTAAAACCCCCCTGTACTCCAGGTGTAAATTTGCTAAGGCAAATCTTCACAAATGTATCTCTGTCACTAGGGACATATTTAAAGTCTGCTGTAAGCTTTGATTAATTTACCAACATACAGAAGACTGCACCTTTCTTCTCTTTCAGGCCAAGCACCTACAGTGCTATTAGCTCCTTGACGATTAAGGATAACAGTGCTTGAAGAGGTGTTTGCACACAAGATTATGCACTCATAATCTTGCCTCAGCACTGCGCAGCCCCTCGTGCAGTCTATAGCAATGTTAGTTCACTTTTCACAATGTGATGGGGAGGTTGCCCTGCTGCCTTGATGGTGAACCTGGAGGGCAATGCACACCCCACTGTCACAGCCAACTCTCCTGCGTGTCACTGAAGCAAAAGCTCACCCCGCCTGGGATGGTTTCAGTGGCCTTATTCTGCCCTTCATAGAATCATTAAGGTTGAAAAAGACCTCAAGATCATCAAGTCCAACCGTCAACCCAACACCACCATGCCCACTAAACCATGTCCCAAAGTGCCACGTCTACACAGTTTTTTAACATCTCCAGGGATGGTGACTCCACCACTTCCCTGGACAGTCTGTTCCAATGCTTGACCACTCTTTCAATAAGGAAATGTTTTCTAATATCCAGTCTAAACCTCCACTGGTGCAACTTGAGGCCATTTCCTCTGCCACACGCCAGATGTGGGAGCCAGGCTGCAGTGCCATGGGACTATGATGGATGGCCAGGGGCACAGGGGTTGCACTACCCCTCCACTGCATCCACCTCCTGCCCCTGTCCCATCCAAAAAGCAGCCCAACAGGCTCCAGTGGGGCTGCCCACAGCATCTGTAGAGCCCTTGTTCCAAATGTCTGCTGACCATTCAATGTATTTACTGCTTACTAGAGGCTGCACAGGAAATGTTACTTCACCTGCACTGCTTTCAGCCCCATGGATCTCCTCAGCTCCACTCCCAGGGTTCAGACCTGAAAGGTACTGAGACACTGGGCTGTTGTCCAGGAAGACACAGCACCTCCTTGAGCTCTCCCACACTATTAGCACCTTATGAGCTTAAAGGCTTTGCTGGGCCAACTCTGACATCAGGTACACCTCCTTACCACCACCCATGCACACACGAACAACATGCACTTCTCTCTCACTCATGTGCACACGTGCATCCCTGTCCTTCTAAAGTACAAAACAAAACAAAGAGCTGCCCATGTGCAAACATCCCCGAGAGGAGGAAACACATGTGGCAGATGCTACTGCATTGCTTAATGCATCATTTAAAGCCTTTCGGGGACTGTAGCGCTGTGATGAGTAATTTGGCTAGAATATTGTCCAGAGACTGCACTGTGCAGATTAAGGCACTTTGAAGGTCACTAGATGGGTGAAAAGCAAGAAAGCCAGGCTAAAACCTGAGCCTAGATCTTACAATGAGAATGAGAGCTGAAATGGGCTCTACAATGCCGAAACATTTATTTCTTTCACTGCTAAGCCTCCTTGTGTACAGCCTATGTATAAAACATGCTGCAGATCTGTCTGTCGGGAAGCAGAGGCCAGCACCATGCTGTCTGTTTGCATCCATGCCCGACCCCAGCTTCAGCTGCTCTGCCAGCTGGGCTGGGTACAAATTCAAACGCAAAGAGTTAGCAATCACAAAACACGTCTCCACCACAAGCACCTTTCCCTGTCCCAGGGCAATCCAAATATCACATCTGAAAATGAGATGAGACAATCTTAACTCGTCTTTAACAGGAAGAGTCTCCAGGTCAGCAGGGACGGTGACTGGTCAAGTGCTGTCTTGTTTTACACAGCTGTAAACTCTGGCCACATATGAAGCCAGGCACAAATGTGAGTTCATGAATTATGAACAAATATGGCATGCCAAAACACATCAATCATCATCAGTCACGGACAAGCCAAGCGCCATCAATTCGTAATGTTGACATTTGCACAAAACTTATACAAACAATCAATGGGATCGCATGGCTGACCAGAAAAGGAGACATCGGGTTTATGTCATTTAACACTGGACTTTTCACTGAATGCAAAATGCTGAAGGACTTTAAAATTGACACAGTCAGTGCTCTAGTCAAAAGTCAGATAAATGGCCTTTGCCCACTAGAGAAAACAGAATAATTTACCCATTAATTCTTTTCTTCAGTGCTGCTGGTGAATGCCAGGCCAGCGGCCACCGCCCTAAACACCTGAAAACCTGAAAGTTTGTTTTACTCAGCAGAAAACCTGTACTCTTCTAAAGAAAAGCATGACAGAAAAAACTATGAACATGAGTGTTTTTAACTATGTCATGAAAGTCTTTAATTGATACCACAAGGCTGTACGAATGATACAAGGAGCCAGAACTTGTAGGGTGACATTCCTTGAAGTAGAGGGACTAACAATGTTTTAATGAGCTATTTTAGACAAAAAACTGGCTTATTGGCCTGTCTTCTTTGAATTACTATTATCAGCTACTTGACATTATTTAGCCTCTTAATTTCATTCATTTTAGAACCATTGACAGTTGCATTAGGACAGCCTGCCAAATGATCTAGTCTCACGTGTTTTGTTCCATGGTTATGAAGTGCAGAGCTTCCAGCACTCTCCTTTTTTCAGGCAGGAACAAGTATTTCCTGAAAGTGTGTTTTGGGCAGAGTGCATTTAAAGAAGAGGAAACTTCTGTGGTTTTATTTCTCAACTGCCACACAAAAAAGGACTTCCTTGCATTTCCAATGAAAAGGGAAGACATCTGCTTCTAGATAGCAGAGCAGCCTTTGCTATGAACACAAGGTGAATGTAGCTCTTGTTCAAGAGGCTGTATGGTTACAAATAACAGTTTTTCTTGAAGGCTTTAAAAAGAAAAATGGTCCCATTCATTTGCTGAACCACTTTTGCTCCTCACCTCAGATCTGTCACTACAGCATGTGCCAATGCAAAAAGCAAAAGCAAACCATTTCTGCAAGCATGGAAGGTGGAATGGGCAACCACGTTGGCAAGGTGCGCGATTCTCACCACCCAGCAAAGCATCCCAAAATCACGCCCTGACCCCCAGCAGGAGGATGTGCTGCTTTCAGAGCCACACAGCCATGTGGGTGTTAAGACAGGTGTACCCAAGTCAGTGCAAGTACACAAATGTGAAGGTCTCAGTGAGATAAGAGAGCATCTGTAGTATTTGCTCTTCAGCCAGCACTCCACTCCCCTTCCACTTCATACATATAAAACTCAGCACTGATTCAGCCAAGCACAAAAGCACACACTTAGATTTCAGATGGTAAATACTGATTACAGTCACACTACAGGTATTGTTGTTGTTTTTAAGGGGGGGGCACAGGATTAAATGCAAGTGCTTTGCTGAATTGATGTTTTAATCTCTTTTTCACTTGTATCTAATCCTACGTCTGAGCTAGACCATAAAAGCGTGGAGGGAAAAAGCACCCTCCTGTCACCTGAAGATCCACTATGCACAAAAACAGGCATGTGAGAGAAGGGTTAGCTATTCATGTAACATTGGGTATGACCTCAGGATTCACTTTGCATTTGAGTGAGATTCAGAGCAACTCTAAAAAAAAAGTGGCAGTGGTGGGAAGGTGAGGGACATGTGTACGCTGGCTGGAGCTGCACGATGGGATGGTGTTTCTGAAGATCGGATGAGGCCCTGGCAGCCTCCCAGTTTTCCAGTGCCACTCTGCAGAAGCCACGGGACCAGCCCATCCCCACTTGTCAACCTCCAGCTCTGGCTTCAGGCTCCACTGAGACTCTCCTCTTGGGGGCTGTGGCTTCCAGCATCACCTGCCAGGTCTGCACAGCAAATGGAAGATGCTGATAACACCTCCCAGACTTTCCTTTTCCCTGGGATGTGGGACCTGGCTATGCTACTGCCTGTGAAAGCAGAGCCTGCCCTTCCTCTGCCACAGTGCTGACTGCTGAGAGACAGGCTCCAGAGTAAAAATCTTATCTGAAGGGGCAGGACACCTTTGCTGACCGCTTGAACAGTTAAACCACAGGCGTCCCCAGTCGCTGCGGGGAGCAGGGGGAAGGAAGAGAGCTCTGCAAGACATGGAGAACAGCTCCTTGCTGCACCCAGCTCAGCACAGCAAGTAATTAGTGTGTTT
The DNA here is from genome assembly GCA_020745705.1 of Hemiprocne comata. Taxonomy (NCBI): domain Eukaryota; kingdom Metazoa; phylum Chordata; class Aves; order Apodiformes; family Apodidae; genus Hemiprocne; species Hemiprocne comata. Next base: position 58,953,183 of record CM036586.1, read on the forward strand.
CGAGGTCGATACGATGCAATTGATTTTCCTCTCACTTACCAATGTAAAATGGGAATAATTCCATCATAGTTGATGTAAACATTAGTATAAAATTGGCTTAAGTAAGAAAAGCACTGGGTTGACTGTGTTACTGTATCGGAAATTTGGTTTCAAAAGAACAGTCCTTATTTCCTTTTAACTATGTCTACATCAATAAAACTGTCATTATTATCTTTATTTGTTTGAATGTCGTTGCTCAGGTTCACATTGTAACAGAAAGTGTTTACAAGTTAAAATCCATAGACCCATGAAAATCCATAAGCTTCCCTCTGAAGTGCCACAAAGCTTTATTTCTACAGAATACCCAGGCTGAAGGCATCATCACCAGCTCTAACGTAACCAGCACCCTGAGCAATCCTCAGGCATGAACATCATCATCTTCCCCACTCTTGTGTCCCTCCCTCTGCAGAAGTGAAAGCACTTCTGTTTTCTGTAAGGGTAGTTAGAGAAACTCTCCTTTTGTGTCTGAAAAAGGATTTATTTCGGCTTAAGGTGCAGCCTTGCCAACACTGATGTCCCATAAAGCCACAGCTGATGTTTCCTACTAACTGTATGGAATGTAAAGATCCTTTGCCACGTTTGTGGGGAAAAAAAATAAAAAGGTGGCTTAAATTTTATGTATGAAAGGCACAATCCCCATGTCAGGATCTAAAGCTCCCCTGTTGCTGTGTGCTCATGTGGGATGGTGCCCCAATGCTGCTCTTGGACATGCTCACAGACATGTCCCACAGCAAGGGATGTGGAGGGGCTCTTGGATGGGGACTGCAGCAGCAGGTCACCCTGCAGGACTGACAGAGGATTTGACAAAGCCTGAGTTTAACAAACAGTCCCTGCCCCCAAAGCAAGAGAAGAATTTTCTAAAATATTCCAGAATAAAATGAGAAAAACTTCTTGCTCTACTTCGAAAAGGAGACAGTAGATCTTCCTGCATGCTGCTGAGCTGAGCCAGGGCATCTCCACTGCGTGACGCCCAAAACGAGGGGCTGACTGCTCTATGCAAACAACACCCTGCCTCCAATGGGTCAGATTCATGCTCCTGTAAATTTACCCTTAGGTGCTGCCATGAAAAGTTTAAGCCCACAGCTGTAACCAGAAAGAGATTTGTTCTCCAAAGGTTTCTAAAGCTAGCTGCTGTTTTTTCCAAGATTATTGACAATAGAAGATGATTATGTTTACTACTATTACTGTTGTTGTTATCATCATTATAATTATTGTTAAAGTAAACCTGTCCAATACCAGTCCTGAGGAAGACAGAAAGCTTGAGCTCTCTATTTGGGTCAAGTTTCTCTGTTTAAACAAAGGACATAAAACCATAACAATTCTATCAAGTGCAGATAGGAAGCTTAGCAAAACACTAGATTCTCCCACCAGTTATTATTTCACAGTAAGCTGACATCTGTGGGATCACTCCTGGGCCTTTTAATTTAGCATGTCTTCTAATTAAAGAAAGATTAACTGCACTTTCAATAACTGCTTCTCCTTCCTCCACCAGGCTCAGGTTTCCATCTTCCTTCCAAGCTCCCGGGAAGAGTTGGCTAACTGAAAATACACCCACCACAGTCCCTCTCCCACCTGCAGGCAAAGCTCCAAGGCACCAGCTCCACCACAGTCCTGGCTCCCCCAAGAGCATCTTCTTCTGAGGAAGAGACTCTCCTCACAGTCCAAGCAGGAAGATGGCTAGAAGAGCATGCTGGTTTTCCACATGCTCCCCTTGAAACCCAGGGGCAGAAATGGCCACCTCCACAGGTGGGCTTGAACCTCACTTCCTCTCACAGAGTCACTGCTAGAAAATTCACTTCCTCCTTCCAAAGCTGTGGTCAAATGCCTGAACTTAAATGGGACAAATCTTGGCATTTGTGTCAAAGATCCTGCAGACAGTCTTGGATGAGCCGAGAACCACCTACTGAAGCCCAACCCTATACTTTATCCAAAGGGACTTGGTCTCCAACTCTGCTCGTCCATGGTGCTTCCCTCTGACTCCCCAAAGGCTTCCTTAGCATCCCCTCCAACCCACAGCCCAGTTTCCACTCAGATATTTCAGGCAGCAGCTTCCCATTATACATGCTGAGGGGTTACACACCTACATCAGTTCAGGACCTGAACCTCAGATCAGAAAAGCCTGCCTAAAAACTGCTCCTAATACCCAAGAAACCAACCATTGTGGTAGATGGTCTGCAAACCACATGCACATAAACACATACCCACAGCTGTTCAAGGATAGTGAGGTTCCTATTTGAAAGAAAAAATTAAATAATAAGATTAGAGCTAGTAAAACTACCTTTCTATCTCATTTATCTTCAGGGAAGGCACCTGGTGTTGAGTTTCAGGAGCAGTGAGGATAAGTCTGGTCCTCCTACAGCCCTGGCACAAATCCCATCCCAGCTAATTTCCCATGGCAATGGATCTAACACCACCTCCCCAGTACGCTGTCCCTCAAAGACAACTACCAGGGGACAGCCTCAGCAGCCACAGAGGATACCTGCCCACTTGCTCCTTCCAGCAGATGAGCAGGATTTTTCCCCACACTGACAAAGGTCCAGGAGCACATCTGCTAGGCTCAGCCTGCACCTTTGCAGCTTTTTGGCAGCCCTTCATCCTGCTCGGCTCGGCTATGAGGTTGCTCTCAGGTTCACTGGGAAATATACTTCCTCATTGGGATACACACAGTGCTGGGGAGGATCTGGCAAAGCAGGGCTGGGAAACCTCCTTGCTATAACCAAGGAGTTGGAGCCCAGATGAAGGGAGCAGCTGCGTGCCCAGCCAGGCGTTCATGCTCACACATTGTGAGTGCAGCAGCTACAACAACTGCAAAATTAGGATTTTAGCAGGTTCACCCCTACCCAAACCTGCTGCATTCTAACTCACAGGCCAATGTGCAGGTTGGTCTCAGACCATGGCATTACATGGTCCTCAGCATGGGCATCCCCTTGCTGCTGGGGCATGTGGGCTTCCTTGGATCCAAGGTGTGAGCTGGTCCTCCAACATCTCTCCATCTCCAGAGGTCCCCAAGGCTCACAGGCACCCTACCTCCACCACCATCAAACTTTGCAGAGCTTCTGGTGTACACTTTTCTGATAAGAGTAAGAATAAGCTAAAATAAAAATATATTCAAATCTTTTTCTTCATTTGGCTTACCACCAAAACGGTGGCTAGCCAGCCCAGGAATACTAGTTCTCCCAGTAGAAGAGGGGTGAACAAGTCTCCCCACCCAGTGCCATACCAAGTTTGAGATCTGAAATGATTGCTAACTACACCACCAACAACGGACCAAAGGCTTATTCTCATGAAAGCTCACCACAATTAGTGATATACCCATTCCACTCTAGATCATTTGATATCAGACAATTTTTAAATTTCTCCATAAAATAAATTCTTGCTCACTCTCATTCAAAATCAGAGAGCCACTTCATCGAACACCGCTTCTACACTACAGACATATTTTGCAGAAGGATTAGTGTCAGATCTGCTGCAGATTCGGGGTGTGACACTGGTGCACTCACTGGTCATGGGTCTCCCACTTGCAACCCCATGAAATACCACCTTCTCCCTGCCACCCACCAGTTTCCTCCCCTTCCCACTTGATCTGAAGCTCTTTGATTGAGTGATTTCATGTCTGCATGTGGCAAACCTAGCATAACACATGTCCTGGGCAAGGCAAATGCTAAGTCACAGCAATAACAAAGGTGGGCTGTGAATCACTCCTGTCCTGTGTGGAACAAGACTTTATTTCTCCTCTTTTTCCTCCTCCACCCATCATTGCAAAAAAAAACCAAAACAAAACCAAACAACTCCCAGTATAAGACATGAGACTCAGCATAGCTCTGCTGCTGGCAGGGCCAGCCCTCAAGCACAGATCACTGTTGCTCACAGATGATGCTCTACAAAGCAAAGTGTCTCCATCATAGTTTAAAATCTGTCTTTTGGGCAGTCTCCCTGCAAAGCTGAATGAAGGAGACTATTGCATGTGGGAAAACAGCGCTGCTCACATGCAGACAGCTCCTAACTACAGCATTTTAATTAAGGGTTGGTTGAATCATGTTCCAGCTTGTGTAGTAACAGCATGTGACATAATCCTCTTTAAACACCCGTTCATGATACATGCCCCAGTGCAGCAGTGGAATGGGGAGAAGGGAGGCTCCACACCACCACAGCTCCTTGCTACCGACCACTTCTCTGGCATCACCCTGCCAAAACAGAGGGTCGGTCCTGTCCTTAAGGCACCTGCCACTGTGTGTTTCACCCTAGGAGCCACTCTGCACTGCCACGGCCTCCCAGGGTGGAGCGGAGACCCCAAGAGCCCACTCCTTGCCCATCACCTCCGCCACAGCCCTCCTGGTGGCTTTGGCCTTGCTTTGTGCATGGGGAGGGGTGGGGAGTGGGACAGTCCCCCAAAAAGGTGCTGCACAGAGCTGCCTTGCTACCAGCAGGAAGGGAAGCCAGTCGGGTTGCTCCCAACCCCACCAGCAGCATCACACTGTTCCCCGTGACTTAAATGGGATGTCTGGGTGCCTGACGGCTCTGCACACCTGTGTTGGTAGCAGTCATCTCAGCACCCCACTTTGCAGTGACTGATAAACCTCTTCTTAAGAAAAAAAACCAACCAAACAAAAAAAAACCAAAAATGAAACACAGCCCTCTAATAAAAAAAAAAAAAAAAAAGCCAAAAGACCCCCCCAAACCCCACCCAAAATAAAAAAAATAATATTACCAAGGAATGGAGCTTTATCTCTCTTGCTTTTTTAGTTTTCTTTTCTTAAACTAAGAGTATAGTGCCTTCATTGTGCAATGCCAGCTATGAATATCAGACTTAGCATTTAAGAAATCTGAGACTGTTTAAAGGGAAGAGAGTCTGTTTTACCCTACAGGCACAGAATTTGGAAAGGCAGGCAAGCCAGGTTCAACCTATACCAGAGTAAGTGTGGCTGCAAGCAGCATCACCTGTGCTCAGGGCACCACCTGCAGCGTGACCAATTATGAGGTCAGTACCTCAAAAAAAAAAAAAAAAAAGGCTCATCTTACCTTGTGACTATTGGCACAGAGATTGGGGCCTTCATCAAACACACATTAAAGTCAGTCACATTTACAGGGCAATTTTCATCTTCTTACTTTGGCTCAAAGCAGAATGACTCCTCCTCTCTATCCCTTAGCAACTCCTACTCAGTCAAAACCTAAATCAACCTGTCTGATTTGTTGTTTTTTTTTTATTTCCCCAGTGTTGGAAGATTGCACTAAAAGACAAAAGGAAATGGTTGACAGAATGGAAACGTGGAACCTCATTAACCTCATGCAGCCCTCTCAGAAATGAAAAAATCCTGACAAGGGAACTTGTACAGACTCCAGTACACTACTTCAGACATCCTATGTATTTGCATATGTCTCTGAATGGTCTCTGGCAGTGCACACCCCACGTGCCTGCATTTGAACTCGAAGGTACCATCCTTGACCATGTATCTCTGCTTCTCCCACCACTGGATCACAGTGACAGCACATCCCACCCAGTGCTGCAAGCAATGACCGGGACAAAATGTGGTGATCCTGACCACTGACCATTTCTCTACACGGCCTTTTTTACCTATGTGAACTTTCAATCAAGGGGAAAGGGACAGATTATAAAGCTTTACAGTGGAAATCCATTCCCGAATTATGGTAATCTCCCTCTGCTCTGCCTTACTTGCTCTTACCCATGACTGGACCAATATATATAAAGACCCAAAATCCTAAAACAGGACAAGGCCAAAGGTTTTGGGGAAGCTGTGCTAAATGCAACCTTTTATTCTGTGTTAGAACATTGCTTTGTCATTCACTGGCAGCGAGGAACGATGCTGCTGCTTCCCTCAGAAACTTGCCTCAGTCTGAAAACTATAAAATTGCAAAATCTTTTCTGTTCTAACCCGCCTGAATACAGCCAAGTTGCACTGCGAGGTTCAATCCATTAGCTGATTAAAAGCTATAGATCATGCTGTCTTGGACACATTCAGGCCATTATGAATAAGACCTGTCAGAAAAGCTTCCAGCATGACCAGTATCTTTGAAATTGTTAGGGCTACAGTTAATAAAACTTCGCGTTCAATTGTTCTTCAAGTCTAGGATACCAACAGGCAAAGAAATTTATGGTATTCTTTGAAATTACATATTTAGAAGTGAGTTACAGGTCCAGCAGCTTTAATTCCCAAACAAACAAAAAAAAATCCCAAAAGAATACCAAAGCTGTTGTTGCCTGCCAGCAACAGTTTGCTTATGAAAACTGCACATAAAAATATAATTCATGAAATCCAGCTCCAGTTTGCAGATTAATTTCCTCCAGACTAAGCAAAACTTTGAAGACAACTTTCTTTATACCCATCTGTTTACTCCCATCACTCTTAAAAAAAAAACACAAATCAGTTAAGGAAACACCACTCTAAACAACACATCCCACTATTACTGGCTGCCACTGAAAGCCTTCAACTTATCAGTGGTAGGATTCAAAGTAATAAAATCATACTAAACAACAGTTTTTAGGGTTCGCAAAGAAATGCTGACTGCTACATGGGGGCAGCTGTTTTTCAGCATTGCTACAAGAGCTCACCTCCCCATATGTGAGGATTGACAAGAATATAGTCCCTGGTATTCAGCAAGGCACTTCCCTCATTTTTACAATGCAGCTGTACCACCAAAGGTGGGGTGGGAACCTGCACACGTCTGGGAAGCCCCACTTCTGTGGTAGCATCAAAATACCACTGGCTGTAGCTAAATTAGGCAAGTAAATTATGAGAATGCAACTGCTCCTCAAACATCACAAAGCTTACTCAACCATCGCCCCTGACACCAGTTCTGTCTTGATGGAGGAGAAGAAAATTACCATGTCTCCTCTGACCAAGTAAATTCTCCCTAATTTCTGCCAACTGAGAACTCAGTCCTTATAAAAGCACTCTATAAATATACCTGGGTATGTCGCCGTCTTTTTATTAGTGTCACGGCAAGCCCCCTATTACAGGAGATTTACAAGACTTCCTGGAGGCTCAGCAAGCCTTCTCACCCTTTCAAACTTTGTACAATAAATAAATCAACGTTTTTCATCTGCACATTACAAAGATATCCAAGGACTTACCTTTTAGAGCAGCAAAACCTAAATCTTGTCAAATTGCTAGCTGCACACTATTTACCTAAATAATTTATCCCTATAAGCTTCAAATGAACTTCAAAGAGGCTGTAAAGGCTCCCAGTGTATTCAGGCTTCATGGACACAAAACAAATAGTTTAAGTAAATATTTTTAGCTCAGTTTTTATTTGCCAGCTAGTTACCACGTCCCAAACCCAAGCTCAAAGGCGAAGAAAAGACTCTGTAATTATTTATGACTCCTTCTTCACCTGCCATTCTACACGAATGGTACCTTGTGAGTATTTGCAAATGTTCTGTGACCTTGTGAATTATTTTATTGTAGGAGTTAGAAAAGCAGCTTTTTAAAGTGACAGGGAGTCATTTACAACCCGCATAGTTTGGCAAATTACTAATAGTAATAAAAAAAATAACTAATAGTTTGTGCAACTCTACACACTAACTAGTGTTCTTCACCTGGTATTGTTTTAAAATGTATGTTTATTGTTAAAACTGCCCTTGAAAAAATCTTATCCTACAAAATATTCTTTGTCTTACTATCCCATTTCATAAACAATCAACAATAAAGGTTACTGATCTTGCTCGTTTTGAACACTGAAGAACTAAAATAACAGAAATTATCTCAATTGACGGATCTCACTCAAAACATCTAGAAGTGTTTTGGCTTTTTTTTTCTGCTGAAACTCTGAGGATGAAGAGAAGTGCTTTTCCACAGAAGGGCCTGAGAGCCAAGCTACAGAATACAAGCAGCATGTATTTACTTTAGAAAAGTGAGGGACATTTTGGGCAACAGGAAGAGTGGGTTTATCCCTTTTTCACTCTTCCTAAAAGCTTTCTAGTGGCCCATTGGGTGCACAGTTCAGTTGAATGCCAACAAGCTCGCTTTTTTCAGACTTATTTTTGCAAAGACCTCACAGGGAAACCATTGTAAACTGCCAAAACAGAGGTTGAAAATTACTGCGCAAAAGGGCTGGGAAGCAAAGCAGCCATACAAGCAAATCCCACAGAGGACAGGCCAGATAATGTCCAACTACCACTAACATTAAAGGAGAAACTGGCTTGTGTGATTTCTTTTTTTGACATTTTGACTCTCCCCCCCTCCCAAACCCATGATTTCTATGCATGTATTCTGTTATGCTCTTGCTGATCACCAGCTGTGACCTGAAACTCAAAAGAAAACACAGCATTTATCTCAAAAGGAAACAAGACAAGTGATCACTAATACTCCTGGAAGTCTCAACCTTCAAAAATTAGAACTTAATTCCTTAGGGCAGCGAGACTGTGAAATACGGATATAAATAATTAATAGAATGGCAACTTAACTGATAGGACCAAGTCTATAAAAGAAGTTTTCAAGACTCATGAGGTACTTTGATCAATCAAACATGCTTCCTTAGTTGAACCCATATATTTCTAACCCATATATTTCTAACAAACTAGTGTTACCAAAAATACCCAAATCTCTGCCAACTGCACTTTGAGCAAAAAATTTGGATAACTGAAGGAAATACTTTGACAAGGACAAGAATAATCAAAGGTCTGGACCTGTGAAAGAAGAGTGATCAGATTTGCTCTGAGGTCAGCAAACACATCAAAGGTTGCTGCAAATAGAAACGAACTGATTTGTTATCCACAATGACAGCACACAGAACAGGAACTTACGCCTGCCTCAAAGTGCAGCAAGGAAGATCTAATTTAGGCATTAGTGAAGGCTTTTTTCCAGTGGTAAAGATAACACTGGGCAGTTTTGCTGAGGGAGTCTGTGGGATTTCCCATGTTGAAGACTTTTACAAACTGACTAGGTAAACTGTGCCAAAAATGGCAAAGATATCCTACCGGGAATAAGGGGATGGACTCCTGAAATAATTCCCAGAGCTATTCTTATGAGCATATGATAGATTCCTGGACTACGAGATGGAAAACATCATCATCAAGAACAGAGATTAGGAGTTCCTCCTGTTTGTGAGAGAGGACAGGAAGAAGGACAATGCTGACTAAAGGGTGGAAGGACACCATTTGCCTTAAAAATTCTCGCTGGCTGGTGTTGCTCAGGATCAAGATGGCAAACTAGTAACTCCATTATTACATAAATGGTTAGCCACAATAAATGCATTGCTTGTTTAGTACTAAACACAGACAGGGGTGAAAGATCAAGATTACCATTTTGACAAACACATAGACAATAAAGTGTGGATCCTTCTGTCTCAGGACCTCAAAGCATTTCAACAAGGCTCCCACACTGCTAGTTCTGACATCCCCACTTTACACAGAGGAGTGAAGCAGACAGAGCTTGATTTTCTGCCTGAGGTAAGGACACCCCAGACAAAGCATTCACAATTTTCCCATCCTCCCAGCATCCAGCACAATTTAAACTGCCATGAGATTTCCAGTTGCCATAAATCCCCTGACTTCTTGATGACTGCCTGAGGTCACAGAGCATCTTCCATAAACTGAAGAAGGTGCAGGGACTGAGAAGTAACTCACTAGGGAAATAAACAGGTCTGAAAGCATCTGACAGAACATCTGAGCTGGCTGCCAGGAGCTCTGTGGGTTCTGGAACTGTATTAGTTTCCAGATCCACATGCCTGTATCTTGGGTTTTTCCACTAAAAATGGGGGTTTAGAAGACTAGAAAGCTATTATTGATGAACATGGGAGCCCAGCCACCTCTCTTTGCCCTCTGTTTTGTATCAGAGGATACTTATTTACATGAATGAATCAATCAATCAATAAATATTTAAAAATAGAAACATTGCCAGGTAGGTGCATTTAAAAACAAGCTAAATAACATTTCTACCCGAATCTCTGCTGCCAGTCCTAAAATTACAAGCACACATCCAGTTCTAAGGAATAACAGCACAATTACCTTTTCAGTAGCATCTGTTCCAAGCACTTGCTCATGTGTTTGCTGTCCCCAGTGAGAAAGACAATACTGCTCTGGTACAAATGGAGGCTTGGGAAAGGAGATAACACCCCAAACCATCATTTCTCAGGCTCACCAAAGACCTGGTACAGATTCAATAAACATACTACTGAGACCCTGACAGCAGTCAAAAGGGAAATTTATTCCTTGAGCCTCATTTCCAAGTCTATGAAACATATTGGACTAAAAATCACTCGTTGCACACTAGCAAGTACTAGAAAAAGACCTTTTGAAAGCCAGTCACCATTAGTAGCTGGGGTCACACATTGTCAAGCTGTGGTGTCCTGCTCAATGAGGACTTTATGGATGACTCCAAGGTATAAGCCTTATCACCAGAAGCTTTATTTATACCGTGCTGAAGAAACCCAACCAAGCTGAGAGAGATGGAGTTGTTCAGCCTGGAGAAGAGAAGGCTCCAGGGAGACCTTACTGCAGCCTTGCAGTACTTAAAAGGGTCCTGCTGCCCATCAACACACACACAACCACTCAATCAAGGTCCTTGTATATGTCCAGCTTTCAGGTCCAATATACTTCAGCATCGCCTTTCAGCCACAAGCTCTCAAAGGAGGCCAGACTGCAGCCCCTGGAGATTTAGCCTTTGATGTCTTACCTTATGCCACATCTTCAGACTAGTTATCTGAAGACATATTCAATACATTTCAATCACCAGATTTCCCACAGAGCTGTTATCTTCCTACCTATTTTAGCTGCTGGAGTAATCTGACAACATATTTTATCTAAAACCTCCTTCAACATAGCAAGATTTTACTGAGTGATGCGCTCAGTACAATACAGCCAAGAAACATGGATTTTCCTTAGATATTATGTCAGCTCTTTCTACCCAAGGGATGGCTCCTGCCAACGTGCTAAAAGACATTTTCCTGTCAAACCTCTGAATATGGAGACATCAATACTACCCTTCAAGGCAGGCCTCGAAGTTTCCAAGCTGTTTAAGAAGGAGCAGCTGCTCATTAGAGATTTTTTTACCAGGACAAAAAAACTTTTTCAAGCTGAGAATTAAAATTAGTTTACCTTTTTGGGATCTCTCACTGGCTGGTAAGTTGAAAGCTTTACAGGCACAACTACTAGCAGGGCAAACTCAACATGGGACAAAACAGACTTAACAGGTCAGATTTTCTATTTCTCTCCCCTGTCCCTCCTTACCCCAGCATGGCTCTTAAAACCTCCTCATCACAAATGATAGGGTGGCAAATGATGAGGGGGTCCATCTTAAATCTCAGAGCCTAATAAAACCCTCCTGAAATGGGATATGCTACAAACACCTCAGCAAAATGGCTCAGCTTCTGTAAAACAGCGTCGTTAATTAATTAGAAGTGCCAAAAATATTCCAATTAGATTCATTCCTATTATCCTCTTGCAGCTGCCTTTGCTGAGGAACTTCCAGAGCTCCTTACTCTGTGCAACTGAGATCTTAAAACTTTTCTAAAGGAAAATAAATAAAAAGTATCTGAGTACCTGTCTGAAAACTGCTGCTCTGGACCACCTACAATTTTATGGTACTTTGTGCCCCATGGCACCATACAAGTCTGTGTTTTCCATCATTCTTGCTCATCTTCCACAGGATGCTGCTGTTATAAATGCTGGTTTTGGACATCAGCTCAATATTTAAAAAAAAAACCACAAAAACCCACAACAAAAACCCAACAAAACTGACAGCTAATTTAGTTTAAGTTTTCACCTTCCATTCTAATGGATGGGATCAGATCGCCAAGTGTACCTTGCAGGAAAGGATGTGGTTCTTCCTGAACCTATTCCTGCATCCATAAAGGCTGTGCTCTAATCATGGCAACATTAATACTGAGCCTACTGCTACCTATTGAAAATGGAAGGTGATACTACTGAAGAAAGCATCTGTGAACTATGGGATATGATATAATCATCTTGGCATTTTTCTGAATGATAATTCAATTGTCTCCATTCCAGCAATACTCAGGCCAATCAATCTGTTATCAAACATAATATAGGTACTTGGAGTTCCAATTAGCAATGAAGATTAGGTGAGCATCAGTTTAACATAATTAATTTTCATGTAAAATGTTACTGGATGAAAAGATAGTCTATGTGAATGCCTCCTTTTGATTGCCTTGCATGGCACTGCATCTTGCTTTCACTCATCTAATCTTGCTTTACCAAATGTTCAGGCAACCATTTGCTTATTCTGAATGCAACAAAAATTAAGGTTATTTCTAACTATTCATGTTGTATATCCACTTGAAGATGTCTCCTACCAAATCTCTAAACATGCAGTAGGTCAACTAAAGTACAAGGTTACACTCCACCAATTTTTCAAGGCCTTTGCTCAGTAATTTTCTTGGCTACCCTCTGAAAATCAGAAATATCACACAACATGGACAATGGTTTCAGGCCCTACCTACCAAATCATAACTATGCAATGACGTTTATAGGCCCAGACCAAAAGAGAAATGTTACTGTCATTTATTAAATCAACAGAATAAACTATTTGGAGAAGCTCTGTATTTTCAGTAACACCTGCATTGGACCTGGTAGAATGGCAGCTCAACTTCAACACGGTTTCTCTGCAATGCCACACACTAAACCACTACCACCAGCAAGACTTCCATGGTCTGGAGAATAGTATCCATCCTCAAAACCTTTAACTGCAATAGGATATTGCCAGGTACTTCAACGGTAGCTAACTGCTTGAAAAGTACAGCTGACATCACCATTCTCTAAAGCTCTTCCCTTCAGACATCATCTATTTATACACACTCAGGCATCAACTCTATAAAGCAAACTACAAGCTTTTGCTTGCCAGGGGAGGCAAAAAAAATGAGTGGAAAGCATGCTCTGATTTGAAATCCTGTATTCTGCTGTCTTAGCAAGGGAAATTGGAAGAGAAAGACATGCATCTCCACTCAACTCTCTCAGCTCCATGGGCACAGCCATCCTGCCAGTGATCCCATGCCCCACAGCTGGGGCACCCCAGCTCCTGCCCCAGAGGGTACCCAGCCAGGATGGCTCCATTCCCTGTACCAGCCTGTGGGTACTGTCATTCCTGACCAGGTCTCTTTTGTTTGATCCCGGGCTATCAATTGCCTCTTGTGAGAAAATGCCTTTCCAAGCTCCTCCAGCTGGGGTAATGCCTTTGGGACCAGTTCTTTGGCTACACACCACAGCAGCTCCCCTTCGTACCTCAACCCAGCCACGTGTGCCAGAAAAGCTGTCTCCAGCCTCTTCAATAAGAACAAGTGATGGTTCACTGAATTTAAGCACCCTTAGTCCTAGTGGCTGCAAATTTAGCACAGAACTGTAAAGTTTTCTGCTGAGCTTCAGCCTGCCTTGGTTTCCACCCCGACTTGCAGAGAAATACCCCAACCTGACGGAGGAAAGATGATTCACCCCATGTCACCTTTGCAGGCGAGCCGTGAGGAGGGCAACAGGAGGAGATTCCACACAATCCCTGTAGCTTACAGGGAAGGCTGGCCAGGCTCCCAGAGGAAGGAAACAAAAACAACAACCCTCTCCTTGTCCACCAGCTGGGTCCTCAGGGCTGCTTGCAGCCATGAAAACTGCTGCTCCGACCCCACAGCCTCAGCTCTAGGAGCAGTGTGGGGCAAACCCCTTCAAAGTCCTTTTCCACCACTGACAGAGAACCCATGGATAAAGGTGCTACCCTCTGGCAGGGTCTCCTGACCTCTTGCCCCTGAGTCTCTGCCATGGCGCTCAGCTGCTCTTCTCCTCTAGGCAAACATTTCCATTTCCTCATCCCACCTGAATCCCCTCTGTGGGGGATTTGATTAGAGCTACACATTTTCTCATATCCTCTAAGCAGAGTGGCTTATTGGCATCCACAGTTGCTCTCCTGTATGTTTGTTTATCCAACTATTCACACTGGCAAGCAGTCACCCTTGTAACCACTACAAGCTAACCCTTTGTTTGGTTAGACCAAACCAGTGTGTTGTCCTGCAAACGGCCACGGCCCACTAGTCCTGCTGCAATAACCAGCTTTTTGCACATACTCATTTAAGCTGACATTTCTCCTGAGCAGTTTCATTATCCCTGCCGTCAGCCAGCAAGTCCATCCCCCCTTGGGAAAACCCTGCGTTCCTGATTGCCTCGTTCGTCTGACCCGTGGCAGGTCTGGTCCTGTTTGCATTCAGTCACCCCCAGGTCGTGTAAAACCCGGGGGAAGTGAGGGGGAACCCTAGGAGAGGTGCAGGCTTTATATGCTAATAAGTCCCCGGGCAGCGAGGTGCAGGCAGCATTGCTGCAGGGCAGGTTTTGGGCAGAAGCAGGTGCGTGGAGCCGAGAGGCATGTGTGCACCTCGCTAATGGTCTTCAGACAGGACATTCCAGCACCTCCAACGTGACCCATTAACAACTAACAGGATGCGATAATGAATATAGGGCAAATAAGTCAGCGCACGCCTGGCAAGGCAGGCTATTGAGCCTGCACTTTGTAGAGAAACCTCTGAAATTAGACCTCTGCTATGTTAAAACCATTGGCAACAATATGTAAATGTGGTTTTATACATTTATAGACATCTCCCTCACCACTACCACCAATTGTGCCTGAATTTCCTGGACTAAACTACAGAAACCACCACCGATATGGCTGTTCAAAGCTTATGAGGAACTGAATGTGTGGTGGGTTTTAAACAACACCCACTCTATGCTATTTATTAAATTACTGGTGTGCTTTTCCAGAAACCAATTTTGCCAACATGCTCCAATTGAGAAACTGACAAGAGTCAACTCTGGGATCCAGGAACTACTTAGGCAAAGGGAAAATGGTGAAAGGACCTGAAAATCGACGACGAAAAGGACTTGAAATTCTCCTTTAATCACTCTTTTGATTCTGTGATGATAAGAGGCTTATTTGTACCTTGAAAGGCTGAATTTTTCACATCCCTTTTGAGAAGCAAAGCAAAAGCAGGAAAACAAAGAGTATCAAAACCAGGTATGAAATGTTACCGTGAAATACAGCACAGTTATGCACAGATAAGCAAAAATAAAATACCAGTGATAACAGGTGTGTTTGGCAGAGAGGGGACTGTTTTTGCACTGCAGAGAAAAGCAATTAGAACTATCTCATTTCCTAACCACTTTCAAAGGGCTGGTTTGATTTCTTTTTTTCAGTGGCAGGGCTGAGACAAATTTTGCCAACATTCAAAACAAGTTTTTGTGATGCTTGTAACACTTTCCCACCAGAAACGGAGGACAGGTTGCTCTCCAGCAACCCATACCCAGTGGGTCCCTACCGACACACACAGCACCCGCAGTGCATCTCTGTCTCGTTCAGAGAAGAGGTGAGAGATTTTTTTTTTTCCCCCTAGATAATCTGAGGCTTCTTGGGGAGGCCCATGTATTATTCACTAAAAAATTTCTAACACCTGTTAAATTATTGCTAAAGGTCAACATTTCATATGCCTCACAACGGATGTGTTTTGTTGCCCTTCAGAATAAATGTTTGTGGTAATATTTCTGAAAGCGCAGGTCACCCCACCCCCCACCCCCAAAGAGGAAGAGCGAGCCAGCTGGAGCAGGGACCTGCCCTTCCCAATATTTTCCACCTTCAGCTTTAATTTTACTGTTTTAACTCAGTCCTCAGCACCTGCAGTCATAAAGAAAGTTCTCAACGTGACATAGCAATAGTGAGACTGGCTGGAGCGCTCTGAGTTTACTTTTCTTCAGAAGGGAAGGGGGACACTGCTTAAATGTCAAATAAAGGTTGGGGAACACCACCTTCTCAGCTTGAATTACCAGATGGTGTGAGTCATCCCCAAAGTTTCACATCCGCCATCACAGCCTTGAGATCAGCAATGCGGCAGATTTTACATGTGATGACGCAAAACTCCTCGGGGTTGGACTTTCCTGAAGGACAGAGCCTGCTTCTTCTACATACTCTCTAAGGGGCCAGCAGCGGCTGGTGGAAGAGTAGCCTAGTCCTGAGCAGTTTCTGCTCCCGGGAGCTGTGGCTACAGGAGGAATGTCCAGGCAGTTCTGCACAGATGTCCCTCCACCTCTTTTTTAACTCCTCATGCTGCCAGGCTGAGGAAAACTTTTTCAGCTACGTGGTTCTTACAATCTCCCCTCCTTTCTTATGCTGTAGAGAGCCTGGAGAGTTAACATCCTTGCCCAAAGTGCTCCTTCCAAAGGAGCAGCAGAAGAAACACCTATATCTCCCAGGGGAAGGAATAAAGCCAGTGTCTCACTGCAAGCATCCTTCAAGGTGATGCTGACAACAGTGTCTGCTGTTAATGTGGCTGCAATAGCGTATATATCAGCACAGCTATCCAGCTGGAAACATTCAGAAGCATCTATCCCAAACTTCCCAGCACTGGCACTAAAATTTATAGCCAGACTACCTCCTGGTCATCAGAGTGCACATGTTGCCCGCCTGAGATATGAATATTTGCCATCAACCCCTGTCAACTACTCTTGCTGCTGCAAAAGTAGTTCGTTTCACATCAGTGGTATCTATGCAGCAAATTTTCAGTATCTATTCCACCCTATTGATAGTGTCTATAAATTACTTGGAGAAACCAGCTGTAAAAATTGCTAAATTGCTGATGACATGAAACTGAAGAGAGTAGTAAATACAAAGCAACCCCAAGAGAGATCCAGAGGGATTCGGATCACTTATGTAAGTAGGCCAGTACATCGAAAATTAAATTTACTGCGGAGGCAACATAAAGTATTGCTCAGTTATTAGAAAACTGCAGAAGCAAAAAACTTGCACTTCTGAACTGAAGCACAAGAGAACAGGACCATAAAATAGCAGCAGGCACCCATCAAAAAATCTCTCTTGAAGGAAGAAAACTAATCCAGCGGAGCCAATGCTGTGACGGGGTCTGCAGTAGCTGGGAACAGCACGGCCCTGGCAAGGGGCTGAGCAATTTGCTGATCACACTTCCCCTTGGAGATGATAGGGCAGGTGTGAGAGAAGGCTGCAAACAGAAAACATCCTTTCTTAGCAGGCAGCATTGCTGTTTCACTGTGAGCCCTGCCAAGGGCAAAGCAAGCTGCTAAAGGACAGGACAAGAAGCTCCCAGACCCCGCTGGCCATGCCTGCGGCAGCTGGAAGACAACCCCAGGTACCTGAGCCAAATGAAAGCTCTGAACTGAGAAATGCACTGAGGCAAGGAAATACATGAAGGGGTTGTGGATATAAGTAACAGCTTCCCAAATTACCTAAGCAAGGACTAATGTGTCTCAAAAAGGCGTGCAAAATCATCTGTGCACCACTTCATACACCTATTAAACCCATGAGAGCCAAGAGGCTGGAGTTCAGAGAGAACAGGAGCACAACACAGCAGCCTGATAACCCATTGGGGGAGGTCCACCACAGCTGTGACACCACCCAGGCAACACCATGATACCAACACGGGCAGCTGGTGGAATAAGGTGAGGGCACCCTCCTGCCCTGGGGACCAGGAGCCTGGCAGCGAGGGCTGCTCTGACAGGGAAGGCCACCATGCAGCAGAGGGGAACAGATGGGGCAGAAGCCAGATGCCAAATCTGGCCTTTACACAGCACAACCTTTTTCCAAGGCTTTGCACTTCACCTACTTTGTACAGATCCTTGCAAGGATCGGGAGGAGATGTGCCAGCCACCAGGCAGCTTCTCTGCCAGACCCCAAATCCCCACTCCCAAAATACCTCACCTATGCCATGTAACATATTTCTCTTTAATCTTGTTCTTGGAAATATGTAAGCTATTTTGGTAAAAATTCCCTCCCACTCCGAAATTAAAATAAAATACACAAAAGAATCAGTTCTGCTGACCTTTTGGGGAAATTTCTGCACAGGGTTTTACAATTTGGCAACACAAGAAACAGCCAATAAAGTCCAAAAGTGCAACAAGTCAGTCAAGGGACTTGGTTAGCAGATTGTCACCTGCAATGTGTGCTGTACAGACATTTTTTAAAAACAGAAGCAGAGACAGGATCCCCACTGTAAAACATGTAAGAACTGTGTAGTGGCTACAGAGAAGTATATGCTTCACTTTAACATAATAGATCACAAAGTTGATGCTCCTGCAGCAGCGAGCAACACCTGACACTACAGCAAATGGTGAAAATCTACAGGCTGTAGTGCTGCCAGGTGCTGAACACTCCTGTAAGGTGCTGGGTGTCCCCACCTCTTCCAGCCTTCACAGGGTGCCCAAAGATGCTCAATGCTTCCTTGGCCACTTGCAGGACCATAGCATCCAGGTGACTGTGCAATGCAGCAAACCACCCCTCCTCATCTCCAGAGAAGCAGTTCTATCCTGAAGCATGAAACTTGTTTAGCTCTATTTTCATATGCATAACTGAGTATCCAACATAAAATTATATAATCTCTATAAAAAATCCCCATAAAATAATCATTTTGATACTCGACTCAACGGCATCTAACAAGCATGAGGGAAGAGACGAAACTTAACAAAAAGATTACTTTTTAAGTGGAAAACAAAGTAAACCCGCTAGGATCATGAACGATATTGAAAAGGTAAAAATTTTATTTTACATAATTTCAGGAGAAAAGAAAATTTTAAAATTATCAGCATTGATAAGCCAAATCTCCCACTCTTTGATGTTCTTTCACATGTGACATTTTATTATCTATAAATCTGTACCATGTTATGCAATACAGAACAGAAAAGCTTGGGTTGTGTTTTCTTTTCACTTTCCATTTTCTTTTCAGAAATGTAGAATGGTTAGCTGACTGCATTAGCTTCATCACTGCCTCTCGATCCAAACAGGAATTTCCCAAACATCTTTCCCCTTTACTCCAGCTGTGCCTGTCTGCAGCAGCCTGCTCTCCCAGCAAGGGAGACTCATACCTCCCAGGTCCCCTAAGGTCACTTTTGAATCCATGGCCACCCTCAGCCTCATTTGAGGGAGGAAATGAGGTTTCCAAATGTTGAGTTGCTCAGAAATGAATGAAAATTGACAAGACACAGGGTCAGAAGGACCCAGTGGGCAAGCTGCCTCTTGCCTTCCCACAGCCAGGGAGGATGGGAGGGGGCTGGAAGAAGCCTGGGGACACAGAGACAAACAGGGCACACGGCTTGGCAAGGAGGGATTTGGGACTTTCATGTTTGGGTGACACAAAGCCATTGAGAAAGCTGCTTTTAACAGCTAATCACAAATTACTTGCTTTCCATCTGAGGCTCTACTGGTTTTTCTCCTTCTGCCTGATTTTAGCTCCTAACTCCACACCAAGCACCAAGCTCTAGCACCTTGCTGCATCACAGTGCTAAATTAAAAAGTCTCCCACAACACTTCTTGCATTGCAGTGCCTATTGCAGGATTTCTATCAGAAGCCCCCAGAGGAGATAAACAACCCAGCAAGCAAATGAAGAAACTGATGGGGTTTTGTTTTGGTTTGGTTTTCCCCTCTCCCCCTCTCCTGGTGAGATTTCAAAACAGACATCAGTTCATGAATAAAGAAAAGGTTGTTTTGGTTTTTGTTTCTAAGATAATTAAGTTTTGTGTATTTTTAGTGCCAAGGAAAACAGACACATAAGAAAAGGGATGAAAGCAGCATGGATGCTAAATTTTCCTTTTTCCTGAGCTCCACCATTTCTAGGCTGTGGCTGCATCTTCCCACAACTTCACAAAGGGAATGGCTGGGTCTTCCTGGGTGCCCACACTTATGATTTTAAGTCATACTGAAGTCAGTGGGATAAAGGCACAAGATTAAATGCTAAATTTGAACAGCTCAGACCCTGAGGCACCTTAAATCAGCCCTGGGCCTCCTTTCAGAGGAAAAAGATCAAAACTGAAGTACTATCGTAGGATCATGAGATCTCCCATGTTGCCACAACAGCTGCTGAGGATTTAAAAGCGGTGCAGAAATGGAGAAAAAGAAGGTGGGAAAGGGTTAATGTCTGTAGAAAGGCTTGAAATGTGGCAATCAGAATAGCTGCCTTTGGATGAGAAATGCTAAAGATTATGAGCTTTGTGTAACACACAGGTAATTGAGTCTCGGTTCTTTGCAGCTTACAATGAAACTGAAGGGAAAGGCGAGATGGATGGTCATTGCCCCAGGTAAGAAGTGTGGTGTAGCCGTGGATGTACTGGGTCAATACTGACAAACACACCAATCTATATCATTTCTGAAATGAGGTGCTCTACTATCCTGTTTGCTGAAGCTGAATTACTACCATCTCTCACCCATTCGGTCTCTCACCAGAAGGAGCAGTGTGCAGAAGGACACCTTTGTCTGAGCAGGGCTGGTTTGTTCAAACACATGTGGCTATGCATTCGTGCCGGGGCACCTAAAGACATGCTCCTGCTGAAAGCTCCAAATTCACCCCACAGCAGAGGACAAGCTCACCACTCTTCCACAAGTAGACTTGGCTTTGAGCATGGCAGGTATTAAGAAAACAAAAAGTCTACCTCAACAAGCAAATTCATGTTTAGGATATTAGTTAACACCTTTTCAAGCCTGACCTTACCAGAGCCAAGTGCGTCCAACTTCAACTGAAGCCAACATCTACCTTGTTGGCAACTTTAGTTTAGCAGCATTAAAGGTACCCATGTTTCCTCAACAAAGAGGCAAGAGTCTTGTGGGAAGAGCTGGTGGACAGGTTTCTGAGACAGCAATATTCATTTATATAAGTAGACTGCATTTCCAAAAAATAACACAAAAAAAACACTGTGCACATATTTGCACAGAGCAAGGCTCCTACCTTAGGTCCCAAGCCCATAAAGACTTCTTTAGCTCTTTCAGATGATGGCATTTCTGTGGAAGCCATGCTTACAGAAGAAAAAGAAATGCTCAAGAGGTATAAATGGAATTATTTATTTATTTCTGTCACTAGAATTTTCCTCACTGCTGACCAAGTAAACACCTTGGTAACTATTTATTTACACCCACAGCAGCCAAGGACTCACTCCAGAGACATTGCAAGTAACTTCCAACACCTTGAAAAGAACTCACAGTCCTCCACACTCCAGGTCAACCCAGCTTGAGGGCCTTTAAAGACACAGCTCCTGACCCGGAACTAATGCCTCAAGCTCCAGCTTCAGCAGCCACTGGAAACATCTCCTTCAGTGCTCTGGGTTTGCTTTACTGTTTAAAAACTCACTTTGAAATTATCTAAATTTACAGAAGTTGAAGAGTTACATTTCTGGAGGAACATCACTTGCACCATGACTCAGGAATTTAGGTACTGAGCTCTTGTTGCTACCACTAGGGCTTCAGCACACCTCTCAAACCCAGCAGGTGCTCAAGTGTTTCATCAATACTGGGCCCTGGGCTTAAAATAATTTCTGGCCACTGAGCCACCCACAGAGGTGTTCACTGGCTGTGCCCAGCAGGGCACGATCACCCCACAAAAGGCGGTCCCTACCACCAGGAGCCTGCAGCATCTACAGTGGAGGTCCTACAGTCCTTCCTGAAGTGGTCATAATCTTTTTCCCATTAATTCCACCTGTTTTATCCCCTGCTGCTGCATTCATCATTATTTATGTCCCAACTGACTGCAAATAATTGATCCCTGCCTGCTCTGAAATTGTTCTTTATGTATTTATAGATACTGTGTCTCTTTGCACATCCTAAGGCTCAGGCTCATCCTTAGTCTGTTCTATTACAAGCCTGCTGCTTCCAAGCCTTTTCTTACTTTTTCTTTATCCTCTCTGACCATTTTCTAGTATATCCATAACAATGGCCCCCAGAAGTAAGTACAGCACAGGAAGCAGTAATGGTAGCAGAGCACAATATGGTACCTCGCTTTGCATCTGACATGCCCACTACTTACTGGCAACCAGTGACTTTGGATGCCAGCTCTGAGGAACTGTGAGAGGCTTGGCTTTCAAAAAGCACAATACCTAATCTCTTCGAAGTACAGAGGGATTTTTCTGCAAACAGCATCAAGGATCACTTCTGAAATGAAAACAAAAAAACCACCCAGTTGGTTATCCTAAGCGGACTTCCTACAGCTGGAGATGGAAGTTCAAACCTCACTTAACTCTGAGGACCACACTGCAGGAATGCTCAGGTAACCAATCAAGAGCCCCTGACTCTTCTCTGGGCCACTAACTCTGTACTTAATATGCTTTTATACTCCGCATATTTAAATTTCCTTCCTGCCTGAATCATGCTGTGTCTTTGCTCATTCTCTTTTAATCAGCTTTAAGCAAATTGTCCAATCACTCCATAACAGCCATCATTTTAAACAAAATCAAAGAGAATACTTTTAATTTATAAAACACATTTTGTTGCATACCAGCCCCTTCCAGGGCTGCCCACATAATGCAGAGATAACTCTCAGTTTTTCATGGACTTAGGTCTGTCCCTAGTCCATGAAGTTCTTCTCCAATTTGAAGTCCAAGGGCTCCCTTCCCCACACTGAGCACAGTGTGGACAAATGGGCAAGCCAATGCACAGCCCTTAGACTTAAAATCAAAGCTGTTTAAATTTTACTGTCAGTAAAAGTAAACCAAAATTGAAGCAAAAAATAACAAGCTGTGGTTTTTTACCCAAGTGTCCTGGTTTCAGCTGGAATAAAGTTGATTTTCTTCCTAGTAGCTGGTATAATACTATGTTTTGGATTTAGGATGGGAATTGATAACTCACTGATGTTTTAGTTGTTGCTAAGCAGTGTTTATACTAAGCCAAGCACTTTTCAGGTTCTCATACTGCCCTGCCAGCGGAGGCTGGGAGTGCTCAAGAAGCTGGAAGGGAACGTAGCAAGGATAGCTGACCCAAACTGGCCAAAAGGGTATTCCATACCATAAGACATCATACCCAGTACATAAATTAGGGGGAGGTGGCCAAGGAACGTTGCAGCTCAGAGATTGGCTGGGCATCAGTCAGCGGGTGGTGAGCAACTGTATTGTGTGTTGTTGTTGATGTGTTGTTATTATAATATTTTTTAATTCCTTTTCTACCCTTTAAAAATCTATTTCAAACCATGAGTTTTACTGGTTTTTCCCAATTGTGCCCCCCCCACCCCTCTGGAGGGGTGGAGTCAGCAAGTGGCTGTGTGGTGTTTAATTGCCAGCTGGGGTCAAACCATGACACCAGGTCAACCTCTTTGAGAAGAAATTAAATATTCCCCATCTCCAACACTTTATTTCACCAACCTGTGCATGCCTGCAGAAGTAGTACTGCAGGCACACTGTGCCACACAAGCACAGCAAGTCCCACAATCCTGGGAAGCTGTGAGGGGGCTGTATGCCCATGGTTCTGAATGGTCCACACTTGAGCTGAATGTCCAATGACCACAGACATGCAGCACAACACATGCACTGTAAATTGTATGTATCCACTGTAACTTCTCTCTGTGAGCTACAGAGATGGTCTCAGCATGCATCTGGACATGTCCAGGAGTGTCAGGAACAATGACAAATTTACAGTTCTTAAATGCAGCACAAATCCAGAAAAAAGGGACATAATTGGAAAATCTGATTTTGAAGCGACCCTTCACTAGTGTTGATAGAAGAAGAATGTCACAGTGGGATGGGAGGCAAAGAGCCTCCCAAAAAGACAGAAAGGCCAAAAATAGTACTTTTTCCCTGTAGCCACGAGGCAAAGAAACACGCCTACTAAGAAGCACAATCTCAAAAATTGCCACACACACTCTGGATAATATGTGCTTCCAAAACAGAAAGCATCATGCTAAGGACTTGCAAGCAAATCAAGGGATGCTGTACAAAAGTACCACACAGACCTACAACCACAGTGAGATGCCAGAGGACCTCAACACTGCGCAAAAACTTGAACCACAAGTACTAAGGGGTCCCTTCATGTGACAACAGGGAGTAGGACCACTTTGTCCACCCAAATGAGACCCTATCAGTGGATACTGCACTCAGTCTCAGTCAAAGAGACTCACATTCACATGCCTCCCCAATCCAATGCCACTGTATCCACATGCAATCAATAAATCCCAAGAAGTGATGCTTCTGCTGGCTAATCCCACTGGGCTGCCAGCCAAGCTCCAAAGTCCTGGCACTATGGGCCACTGGCATAGCAAGGCTGTTTTGACATTATGCTTTGATATAAGATGCAGAACAGCCTGACCCAGACACAGCAGGCAATGCCAATGCCATATCAGAGCAGCCCTGCAACTTGCAAACTCCAAGTGCCAAAATTTGCTCTGAATATTCAAGAAGACTAAAGGAACTACAATCCAGCAAGGCTTATTAGCATACATTTTCCAAATTGCTGCTCATTGAGTCTCCTCCTTAAATGAACAGCTAAATGAAATGTGTGGATAAACTGTAGTTTTCTACAGAACTTGTATTGCTTGAAATGCACTTCTCTCACAACTTTGTATATTATTAGCAATCATCATAGGTAGAACATGCTCACCACCCCCTTTGGTGGAGTAGTCTCCATCATTTTTACCACCAACAGCCTTGTTTGTTTTAAACAAGGACAAGCCCCAGGTAAAAGCACATAATTATAGTGCTGTATGGTACCCTGGCATCCAGTACAATTCTTATATTGTCAGACTCAAGACATCGGATTGTACAGCAGGTTGTTAGTCTTCAGATAATAGATGTATTTCATATCTTTGATTACCAGCTACTGCTGCTCTTAATAAAATATGGGGCAAAAAGGAAGTCCATGACAAATGTACCCATTTATACCAGGAACATCAAGCTGTGTTTTGATATCTCAAGTAAGAGTTTAAATGCTACATGAACCCTTTCATCAGCTGCCTCCACAAACATTAATTTATTGCTAGCGTATGAGGGGATAACAGGGGACCCATGTCTTTGGGTGATGCAGTGAAAGCCAGCTTCTGCACAGGTCTCCTCCTGAGCCTGACCAAGTCAGCCAGGTCTCAATGACCTCCTCAGGCTGAGCCCAATCTAAAATCCACTCAGTCACAGCACAAGCAGAAAAACTGTGTCATATCTCTTCATCTGTGGATCATCCCTTCATCATGGAGGACCTCGAATAAACTAGATGATACTTCAGGTACATCTTTGACCAGTTAATCCTTGGGTAAAGCTTATGTTTTAGGGGCAACCATGGCAACACCACTGGGATGGCAAAGATTAATTACTTAAATAAAAGACTGTTTGAACTGCATTTACAGCAAAATGTGAAGTTCAAGTTTAATATGTTCTCCAACACCTTTCCCAATGTGCTGTACTCACCTGGCCAAAGCTACTTTGACACGCATAACCCATACTTGGGGTTAGGGGCTCAGAGCAGCCCACCACAAAGATTTAACTTTCATCTGCCAGCCACCCTCTTGCCCCCTAATGTGTGACTGGCTTGAAAATCCCAGTGTATATATTTTCAAACCATAATTCATTTTATTTGCTGTCAGGTTTTTGAGCCTCTGGAGCACACATGCTTCCTATTTTTTAGCTCCTTTGTGCAGCCATGGCATGTAAAAAACTGACGTGTGCGGTGGGGGTGGATTTTGAGGGAAGGAGGAGAATCAAATGAACACCACCATTATTTTGAAATCCCACTGTAGTAGCTGGGGCTTTACAGGGTGTAAGGAAACAGTCCCTGAAACACTAGCAATAAAATCACAGAAGCTGGCAATAGCGTCACTATTCAAGATGCAAAAAAGCACCAGCATCTGGACCTCAGTAAACTGGCGGTCTACGATCATCATCATCATCACATAGCATTAAAAAAGGAAAAAATCTGTAGGCTATATACCAACAGCAGCGTGCTTTCAATGCTGCTTTCTTCTGCCAAAGGGGAAAGCAGACTTAAAATCCATGGTCACCACAGACCACTCTGTGGTCACATTTTCAGTCACATTGGTTCTGTCCCCAACACCAACCGAGCCGATCTGAACCAGAACAACGTAAAAACCCTTCCATTTGTCTTCCTATTTCTTCTTACTCTGAATTTCCAAACTCTCCCTCGAGAGGCCAGGAATAACCAGTTAATCAAAAACACCCTGTGGTTTGGATAAAAAAAATGCTAACAGCAATTTTTTTTTAATGAATCTAGCATTCCAGCTTGCAATCCACAATAACCCCACTTTAGATACATTATGGTATCACCCTGCTTTGGGTGGATGAAGAACTTGTATTTTCCTGTTTACATTTAAGTTATCAGCTGATATTCTTGAAATAAAATAAGTATTTAATTCCTTCCTAGCCAATTCTTTTGAAACACCACTATATTAAAGGTTACATCATTAAATAAACAGTTCCCATGGCTCCAACTAACCAATGCTTTCCACTGAAAAATTCTGTTTTATTTAACTATTAGCTTCTTGATTTATCCCTTTTTTTTTTTTGAGAAAAGTTGCTCTGAGTAATCAGATTAATAATGTTACAGCTCTAACTTAAATTTTCATGGGAAAATGATTTACATGCTTCCATTGTTGAAGACTGATGGAAGATATGAACCAACCTCTCCTTCAGAGCTGCTGAATATGCAGAACCTGACTAGAACTGGTCTGCTTGATTATATATCAATTTATGTTTATGCATAACTTATTATGAATGTATCTTGCCTTAAAGGCAACAATCTACTCCCCAGATACATACTTCATTCTGTTACTGAATGCCTCCCCTCATGAATAATTGCAATAATTAATTATTTTTTTTTTAAATAAAAATGTTCTGGAAAACTCTCAGGCCATTTTTAACCAGAGAATGTTGCCATTACAATGCCACATAGACATGCTGTGAAGCAAAATAACTGTGCAGCATTCCAAATTGCTGCAAAACACTTTGTAAAGCATTGCAGTGGTTCCCTCCTTGCCCACCCATTTACACAATGTATTTCTGTAACCTCTACAACCTTCGCACAAAAGCAAGGAAACTATTCCTGTAAGAGGCAAACCAGGGAATTCTATGCAGGTTTCTCCTTACTTCAGGAGTCTCCATCCATGAAAACCTCAATATTTACAGTTTTTTCCTCCAAAGACAGACCTTTCTGAAAAATTAAGAATACCGTGAAGTACTGCTTTACAGGAAAAACAACAAATACAATCATCAAGATCAGTAGCTTTATGCCCAAAACTCACATCGATTTTATTAGGTTACAACCCAAGGAAATTCCTGTGTTGTAGAAGAACCCAACAATGACACAAGTGCTACTGACAGCCAGATGTGCAATAGCTAATTTTTGGAAAAGAGCAGAAGTAGTGGCATGGAAAAATAAAGTACGGGAAATCCTTTCTTAAGGGAAAATAAAAATAAAGAACTGGCAGACAGATGTAAAGCTGAATCTAGCTGACATTCATGTGTGGGTTTACATTTTTTTTTCAGAATGTGAACAAAATACACGTGTAGCAGTGTCCTGGTTTTGGCTGGGATAGAGCTAATTTTTGTCTTAGTAGCTAGAACAGCTCTATGTTTTTACTTTAGTGTAAGATTCAGTATGAGAAGAATATTGATAATACACTGATGTTTTTTAGCTGTTGCTAAGAAATCAAGGGCTTTTCAAGTCCCCATTTTTTTTTTTTTTTGCTTTCTCACAAATTCTCTTGTTCTTTCTCACAAATTCTCTTGTTCTTTCTCCTCATCAGGCCATGGTTCCATGATTTTCCTTCTGCCTCCTCACTTGAGGCACACCTCACAGAGCTAAAATGTAAGTGGCAGCCAACATTCCTCCACACGGATTTATTAGGTTCATTCTTAACATAGATGAGCATGAAGACATTCAATCCTCCACCATAATTTCCTCTTCTTTTCTGCCTTCCTTTGGCCTGCCCTCCTGCATCGCTGTTCTCTGTGCTTCAAACTTCTCCTTCGCTCTCTCCTCACCATATCATTAGCTGCTTGTTGCAACTCTGTCATTGTATTTTGAAAGCTGACAACTGAACAGGACAGACTCAAGGTATCAATCGGTCTTCTGCCTCTCAATGAAACCCCAGGGTAAAGGGTGAAACAAAGATAAGCCCAGCAGGCAGCCACCTAGGATTAGCTTCAAGCACTGCGCACCTACAAATTTCCCACACTATACCTAAGAAACTGCCCTGTGCTCCTGCTCTGCACCTGTACAGCACATCCTAACAACAGCTCCCTCCTTCAAAAGGTTGGTTTGCAGCTGAGAGTCACGCCTTTGATAATGAAAAGCACTAAGAGTTTGATAAAGGTCAACTCCACTGCGCTCATGGTGAAAGGAGCTATTTGCATGAGCATCCTCCAATGCACCATCAACATGGAGCTGTTTGACTTTTAGGGGTTTTGCAAGCGTGATGGCTCACTTAGACATTATACAGTAAACTCCAGCAATACTGCACAGGCATTACCTTTCCCTGGGCTCCACAAACATGGAGTTCCCACTCGACTGCAGCACATATACTTGTGAACCCATTCCTGGTGCCCGCAACCCAGCAAAAGGCCCTTGCAGGCAGAGAAGGGATTCATGTCAGCTGAGCTCTGCTGACCAACCTTGTATAAGGAGCACTATCCCACAGACTATGATGTAAATTTTGGCCAGAGGTGGCTCAAGCTGTCCTGCTCTTCTCACATGCACTGAGCAAATCCCAGCTGTCACCCTGGAACACCACCACCATCACTCAGGTGTTCCTCTTCAAAGTGCTTCCCAAACGCTCACCCACTAATCCTGCCAGCACTTCTGAGAAGCAGACACCGCTGTTATCCCCAAATTACTGTCTGGGAAGCCAGGGCAGGGAGTTGCAGGCTTGAATATTCAAGGAGACCGTGAGGCATTATGGGCGACATTCAGCTGCCCCAAGTTTCCAGGTTCCTGTAGCTAGACACCAATGGCCCTGGAGGTTTCTGGAGAGCAGCTAAGAAGAGGTGAGCAAAGGGCAGGGCAGCCATAGACACCTCAGTGACATTAAACATCAGTATGGTCCTCAGTGTCCAATTCCCACTTCATTTTTGGCCTTCCCTTAGGCTCCTTTGAAAACCCCAATGCTGAAGATGTCCTCACAGGAATGCAAGGACCAGATTTCTGAATGACAAGTCCCCAGTCTCAGCCTAGCACTCAGAACCACACAGCTGTCCCCTCTCCACACCATCACGCTGCAAAAAATAACATGAACCCAGGACTCCACAGGACAGACAAAATAATGCACTAAGATCAAACAACCAGATGACCAGACACCTGTATGAACTCATACCAGTAAATACAGGTTGCACATCTTCAGGATTTTAACCAAAGCAAGAATATGAAAGCTCTTCCCATGGCCTGAACAACTCACCTACACCAGCCAAAACAGGTGAATTACATATTTATTTGCTGAGCAGGAACACAGGTTCGTTTTCTTGTTCTATTTAGCACCCTCGACTGGACAGCCCTTTAGCAAAGTGACCTAAATTTGAAGTTAGTCTTGTATCCAGACTTAACCTGCTACAGGGAACCACTTGTTCAGGTGATGCCTCACCAAGGGAACTGCATCTGAAGGCAATCCAGTACTTCTGAGGGGTGTCATAATTAAATCATTATTTGGTGAAAAGCTAGTAAAATGATGCATTTTGGAGAACAAAAGCACAGGCCTCATAAAGCCAAGGAGCTGGAGTAGCTTCAGACAATGTGGGCTCACAATCAGGCAGCAGATTGAAGAGCATACAGCCGAGAAGAAGGCAAAAGGAGCCAGTGCAGAGAAGGGGGGGACAATGAGGAGACAAAAAGAGGAGAAGAGAATGAAGGAAGCTGCAAAAAAGAGTGGGGATTTTGCTTGGTCACTAAGCAGAATAAGCCAGGTTGCCAACTCGTCTAAACTGGTCAGACTTGTCTCCATCTGTGGAGCTGGCCATGCTGGGGATGGATGAAACACAACCTTTGGTGATGTGACTCTAAAAAGGAAGCCATTCGAACGACCAGTGTTTTGCTGGAACATGCACCAGGATGCTGACAAGGCTGTGGAGCATTCACTACCATTTTTAACCTGTTCTTGCTCAAAGCGCTTGTACAAATACTGAAGCTCCAAAAGTCCCAGTGATGAGCACGAGACACAAGTTTTTACAGCAAAGAAAGGAAAAACCAAATGAGATCGATGAACTTCTCTGGTCTAACCTTTCCCTCGGGCTGTGCTCAGCGCTGCTGGCACATCCAAATTCGGCGCACATCAGGGAGGAAAGAAGATCTACTGCAACAAGTTTTCTCTGGTCCTGAACTTGTTCAGTGTTTCCAAGCTGCCTCTGTGCCTAGCGACACGCAGAATACTTGTGCTCCCGTATCGCACATAACACGGCAGGCAGCCGCTTCTTAAAACGGTGTACTTAAACACAGCTGATGTGGAACAATTACTATCTTGTAAAACATTATAATGGAAGAACTACCAGAGCCGTTTAGTACAATTCCAGAAATGATACAGTTCCTTCTGCCTTCATACACTAATTGCACTGAAATTGCATCCAATGAGCCCATGCATATTTAATCAGGTCTAGGGCTGCTGAACACGCTGCTATTGTACGAGGTGCTATCAGCCAGAACCATAAATTATTAACTTCGCCAACTAAACTTCTGCTGGATAATTTTAGGTTGGCAATGCAATGTTTGACGGAGGCAAAGCTCGCTTTGTGTATCCCTTTATCATTAATATTCTTGCTGAGTTTCCTACAGTACCGAAGGGCTGGGAAGGGTCACTGCTCTGCTCGAGACGAGGCCTCCAGGGAGGATGTGGTGCCTCAGACAGACTGTATTATATGCCATCGCTGAATATTTTCCTAAGCAAAGCACCTCCTCTTGGGTCATGTCTAATCTCATCACTAATTATATCTCTTTGTTAAGGCCAAAGAACATACCTGGTAGTCATCTTTATTAGGCAAAGATTAATAAATAGACATGATCCTGCTTTTCAGCCTTCCATCTAACATGTAAAGCACAGCTAAGTGGTAGGAAAAAGCACGGAGAACAGATCCAATAAATGAATCTGTGCCTTCACAAGGCTTTGCTCATTAAATAAAATGAGGCTGCGACAGCTCCACTTTGCTCCGTGTACTCTCCACCGAGCTCACATCCAGCAGCCCATGGCAGGCATGTGGCTGAGCACACACCAGCTTCATCCCTGCTGCAGCAGGCAGTGCTGGGCTTGATCACTGCCCCTGCTGCCAACATCGTGCCCCATTCGCTTCCATCCCCCTCACTGCCATCTCACCAAACGGCACCCAACTTCTGCAGGCACCTGGCAGGCATTTGCAAGCGGGGTGACAGCACTGGCTGCTGGCAGGGATACACCAGGGCATCCATCACCTCCCCGTTACACTTATCTCTGTAAGGAGATCTGAATGGATCTCTGCTGATGCTTGCAAGAGTTATGACAAAAAAAATACATATAAGAAACAAGCAGCTCTGTGTGGGTATGGGAGGGATGCTACCTAGAAGTTACCACACAAGTGATGTGCTCTGGAGTTGTTAAGCTCTTCTTTGCAGCTTTCCCACACTTTTCATTAGGGACAGCAGGGTTAAAGCCCTCAATCCACTTGCTAAATTATTTTTTTCCCTCCAACTATATCAAGTTATATTCCAGGCCACCAGCCTGCAACAACATGGAATCTGAGATTTCCAAAATAAATGTATCACAGAGATACAAACTATCTCTGATACTAATTATTATTAACACTAATTATTTGCTAACATAAAAATCTCCCCGTGGAAGATGCAAAACATGGATCTTTAGTTGTCAGCCTGCGTAACAGCTGGTGGAGCTGCGAGCAGCAGGCGTCTGCTTACCAGGGTTTTTCCTGGCAGGGGGGAGGCAGCCTTACAGCGAGGGTCTCACACCCAGCGTTACAAATTGGTAGACCTTGGGGAGAAAAAAGGAAATTTTGAACCAAGGAACAAAGCCCAGATTGTAGGCAGACCAGTGTTTGCTAAGGTGCCAATTCACGAGCAAAGCTGTGTGCATCAGCTCATCATTGCAGTACTTCCCTCCAAACAGGCACTCTTCACAAAAAAAAAAAAAAAAAAGGGAAGGCAAACAGTGTTTTCAGCACTGCTAAGTACCATTTGAAAGCAGTGCCCAACCTACTGTTTGCTGAAATGAGCTCAGTGGAAGTCCCATGGAAATCGGCACCCTGGACCGTAATCCCCCATGGGCATTCCCGTCACAAGTTTTACACGTAATTTGTGTCCAAATTCAAGGAAACCAGTAAAAGAACCCACCCTTGCTCAGCTGATGCAAATCTCCTTGCATTTACATGCAAATTAAACTGATTTGAAGTCGTGCTTTCAGTTAAGCTGATGTAACTTGGGGAGGAACTGGTAGGACCCCTGCATCCAAGTGATCCCGCTGACCTCAGTGGAAATCCCATGTAGAAGCTCAGCAGCCCAACCCTGGCTATGGCCAAGTCCCACATTCAGGGCTGGTTCCAGCTGACCTACTGTTACACCAGCCCACTCCACCTGCAGGTCACAGCAGAGGCTGAGTACACAGAAGAACATAAAGCCACGTTTCTGGCACCTGGCAGCCTACAGAAAGGGATCCCATTGATTAGCACTGCCATGCAGGCTCGTACCACCACCTCTTTTTCTCTCAATGGCAGCAAACACACCATTCATTGGCTCTCCCAAAAGTCAAAGAAAAATGACCATATTTGTCATCCATAAAGCATATTAGTTCAAAGGGTTCAAAGGATGCTGGCAGAGCAATTTGGGTGCACAGGAGTGGAGATGCCCACAGGGGCAAAAGGCTGAGAGCCAAGCACCCCAAACTAGAGGACTATTCAGGGACAGTGCCAGAGGCTGGGGCAAACAGGGCTTCTGGCTGTGCTGGGCTAGGAGGAAGGTTTCTTGGAGGCCAGTGGTGGTCCAGGTTCATGATAGTTGCCTCAGGGCTGCCCAAGGCACAGGACAGAGTACAGAAGGGTGACGCATGATGTGCAAAGGCTGCCCCAGCGGCATGGTACACCTGGCCAAGAGCAGCACAGCAGGCTCTGAGGACAAGGGTGCATTCCTTTTTCCTGGCCCTCTCAGCAGCAGAGGTCTGACAGGGCTTGAGCAGCAAAGGTACAGAAGGAAGAGACACCAAGCAAACTGCTGCAGGCTCTCACCAACCAACCCCATTGTCATCCTGAAGCTTGCACAGATAAAGACCGTCAACGGCAATGTTTCTCCAGCTGTTTCCTGCATCTGGGATGTCACCTTGCTTTGAGCTAAGTTGCAAAATGGGACCTCAACAACTGCTCTAAAATAAATGGACCTCCCTACCACAGGATCTGGTGACAGTCCTGTCTCCTTGCCAGCAGCTGCAGCTCACTCTCTCCTCCATGTGTGGCACTGTGTCCCTTAATACCCATGAGTTGTGACACAAGAGCACATACACCCAAGCACTGCTGCACCAGATGTTGGGATTTTATGAGGTCATTTGCACCACTAGATAGTGCCATATTTTGCATGTAGATAAAATATGTTGACAAATGGCCAGAAAAAAACATAAAAGCAGTGTTTTGTGAAGAAGAAAGCAAGGAGGCTGAAGGCCAGAAGGGCAGGCAGGAGCTGCTGAAGGAGATGAGCAGTGAGAAGGTGTTTAACTAGAAGCACAGGGAGGACAGACAGAGGGTTGAGCAAGGAAGCCAAGAGGGGCCATCACAGCAGAAAACGCTATGCCAAGAGAAGACAGTAGCTGAAGACCCACACTATACAGATTTGGTTCCTGATACTGAAACACAGCACGTGTTCAAGTCACTCTTGGAAGAAGGGGAAGGCTTGAGACGACCACAAGTAAGAAGTGCGAAAAGTGAGATGAGGCAATTGAAGTACCACTGGTTTCATTTCCAAATACAACCATGCAATCAAAGCACCTCCCATCTGGGGCATGTGGTCAGAAGCCACCCCAAGCCAGCTCGTGTGGTTCATGAGGTCACCAGAAGCCCTGGCACAATTACATCCTTCTTTTGAAGCTAATTATTACTGCAACACACCACATCATCTTTTCTCTTGGCTCATAAGTACAAGTATTTTAAAAGGCCTACAACCATGCTGCTACTTTGACAGCTTTCAAGAACTAAAAAAAAACATGAGAGAGACATCGCCCACCTAACAAGCATGTCTCCAAAACACAGGTATACAACACAGAACCCAGTTTCTGACCTGACATGCGTCCTTGCTCTTACATGGATTTCTTTGGAGTATCATGGCATAGAATGATGATGATTTACCTCAATCATTACCTTTTTCTATAAAGGCTGTCCTCTTTTGAAGAGAAGGTTCTGCTGCTTCAGTAGTCAAAGGTTAAGCCAGATAAATGCCATGTCTTCAGTCCTGAATTAAAGAATTATAGAATCACAAAATGCCAGGTTGGAAGGGACCTCAAGGATCATCTGGTCCAACCTTTCTAGGTAGTACTATAGTTTATATGAGATGGATACAAAAGCATCTTATAAAGATATTTTAATATATATATAATGGTATATAAATATCTTTATAAAGATATTGGACAAGTAGGACATTAGGTACACAGGGGAGGCACCAAGAAAGACCCTCATGGTCGCACACGAGAGCAGCAGTCAGGATCCAACCAAAAGTCTTTGCAATAGAAAAAAAGAAAGCAGTAGGAGGCAAGGATGGGTGCTTGATTCAAAGCACGACTGCTGTCTTAAAGGGAAGGGTTACATTCATATATATAACAAGCTCATCCTGCAAAAACCTTACCCTGAGGTTTTTATTCAGGTGAATGCCTATTGATTTAATCTTCAGTGCAAACTTCAAGATCTGGCCAAAATACAGCTTACAAAGAGATTACAAGGTTCAATTTGAGAGCTTATCAATGACAGCATGGGTTGAGTTTACTTAATTTAGGAGAACAGGAGCAAGCCTATCTCCACAAGACTAAAAGGCTGAAACCCCGAAGTCTACATAGGAAAATGTGCTGCAGCTGGGAAGGACAGAATAAAAAAAAAGTGGAGAAGTCTTTTATGGTTACTTGGGATACATGTAACTATTTCCCATTACTGCAGAAGGGCTGTGGAACGACAGAAGAGGGAAGCCAGCCGGATAGGTGGGGCAAAACCATGCTTAGAAGAGCATGCGAGTACATGGTACAAGCTGCAGTGGAACAACATGCCTCCTAAGCTGCTGCTTCATTTTCCAACAGGTATTTTACCTCTGCTAAACACAAAACAAAGATATTTGGGTTCCCCAAAGAGAGTAAGCGGGAGGATGGGGGAGCAGGCAGCTGAGAAGTGGACAGAGGGAAGCTAGATTGGCAGTGACAACATAAAATGCTGCACAAACATACACAAATAGCTCCTTTAAAAAAAAATAAAATTATGTGCTTTGCTCATGGCCACGAAAAGCAATGCACTCAGCATATTTATGGTCTGTGTGTTAGTTTTCCACATTAAGATGACTGCCAGTGCCTTCCAGGGCTCTGAAAACTTAAACTCTCACTGGAACCCAGCTTCTGCTGATTTATGTTTGCATCATCTAACCTCTGTGAACCTACACTGGTATCAATGACTAAACTGCTCTGAAATAGGATTATATTATTTCTAGCACAAGGAATGTGTGTAAGTATTCTACTTAAGCTTCAATAAGAGTCCAGCCAGAAAAACTAACCCTGCATTTGAATAGCTGGAATTGGAATAATATGCAATCTTTTTTTAATACCGCATGGAATTTACTGTCACAATTTGCTAAATTTACAGAAATATATGTTTCTATACAAATGTCTATGTATGCATGTGTTTTTACTGTATCCTCACCTCAGAATGTTAGGGATGCTTATGTCTACCAGTACCTGCATTTTCAAAACCCTTGCAATGCTCCCAGTCACCTCATACAGCAGTCAACTAGTGTCAAACACAAAAAAGAAAAAAAAAAATAAAATCACAACAGCCTCATCTTTCAGTACAACAAAAATTCATTTGTAATCAGATTTTAAGCATGTCACCCTGCTGAATGTAAACCTGAATAAAATTTATTTTTTTGAAATCAAAGTATTATTTAGCACCTGCAATAGTTCTCAATCTAATGGTTGTCCTTGGTTCTGCAAGGACAGGAGTCTGCCCATGGCCAAAGCATACCCCTGGGAGATTAGACCTTTGGGGTTCATCTGATTCACAGCCTGAGTTCTGCCAAGTTACGTCCTGTCCTCTTTGTGTGTCCATCAAAAAACACTTCACTGGCCTAGAGGGCTTGCCTGCAGAGCTACAGTATGGCATATGCTCTTGACTCTTCATACCCAGGTCCATCTCTGTTGACCTCTAGTTGACTATTCCAGTGGGGCACGGCTCTGCTCATCTCCAGAGCCATCACATTTCACATCGAGATGGAGAGGGCAGTTGGTTGCGTACCTTCCACTCCTGCACTATTTTGGTAACCTTGCTGGAGCACTCATCTATCAAGCGGAGAAGGCACTATATATGGGAGCATCTACCAATGCACTCAAGTCTTTCAGCCCATAAGAAGCAATCTGATCTCCAACCCACGGCATCAGCAGCCAGTAAATGTAACTCCTGTTACAACAGCTGACAGACTAAAGCAGAAGTAACAGCACACCAGGCAATGGGATCTCCAGCAGGTGTTTTCCTCTGCCAGCTGTTGCATGAAGGGCAGGAATGTTTCCCCAGCCCCAGTCCACTGCCGGTAAGAAAATACTTCCCATCACCCTCAAGAATGAGGCAGGCAGCACGGCTTTGGACGTTAAGCTGAAATAGTTTGTCAGAGTGGAGTATTAGGTCCTGTTCCTCTCCACGTCCAAGCGACTCTGCAGCATCTCGAAGCGCACAACCCAAGCCAGCTCCAAATGAAGTCAACAACAGCTTTTCCAGTGACATACCCAGAAGCCAGCTCAGACCACAAATGACCACAAACACTGTCCCAAGAGGCTGGAGGAGCAGATGGACATTTGGTGGTCAGTCATGAACATCCAGGACCAAGCACTAGTTACATATACAGACACCCTTCTATACATATGGAAAATGCACTTAGCCTATTTTGGTAACTCCAGTTTGGTTTCAGTTACTGATAACAAGCAGGTAAATGTAATACAGCATATTAAGAAAAAAACAAAACAATCTTTTCTTCAGATCCCCTCTTGGTAATTTTTTTTCCTGTGAAGTGGAAGGAGGCTAATTTTCACTTCATGTGGGAACTATAAAGTCATGCAGATTAACACTTTTACTCTATTTTATTGCAAAAGCTGCCATTTCTCATAAGCTGTATGAAAACCTAGGCTCTGAGTTTGAGAAGATGGTGCTGCTCAACACTGTGAAAACAGTAAGACTGTGTGTATGGCTGTGCAGCATCCCCTGCCCTGCTGGAGCTAAGTAAATTATAACCTTCACTTCTTTCTGAGGAGAGAAATGATTCTTTCAAATGACAATATAAAATGATACAGTCAAGCTGCCCGACTTCATTCCCAGAGAGATTTTCTCTCGCAATGCAATCTGGTTCGAGTTGAGGGAGTTATCTGAACACTGCATCAGAATACAGAGAATAGGGCTGTCAGCAGCAGTTCCAGCCTCTTGCAGAGAGCACTCCTCAATACACGTGGAAAAACTCACACACAGTTATTGAAAAGAGAGTCACCCTTAACGTTCTTCTCTGTCCCTGAAGGGCTCACTGAATAAATAAATACTCATTAATTATGTTTCAGCTGTTGCCACTGCAGCAGGCTCTGAGGGCAGGATTTAAACTGTGAGCTGGGGGAAGAACAAGGGGAGCACCGCACCATGAAGAAAATAAAATGTCATTTCCGGTGGACAGCATTTAGGCCCTGAAGAAATCAAGGTGGTTGCTCCATCACCACAATTTCCTGCAAGATGTGGTTCCCAAGCCTGGTCTCTATGGCTCACGTCACCAAGAGTGCTGTGCAACTGAGTCAGGCCTTGGTATCATAGAAAAGTCCTCATGTTTGGGTGTTACAAAAACCTTCAGTCTAGCTAGGA
Organism: Hemiprocne comata; assembly: GCA_020745705.1. Taxonomy (NCBI): domain Eukaryota; kingdom Metazoa; phylum Chordata; class Aves; order Apodiformes; family Apodidae; genus Hemiprocne; species Hemiprocne comata. The sequence continues at coordinate 58,990,961 of CM036586.1, forward strand.
TGACAAATCCTGGCCTTGGCTTGAAGATAAGATCGAGGAGTTCAGAAATATGATAACAAATAGAAATATCCATTGCAATTGGAGAAAATGCAGCGGAAGCAATGTAATGTGGAGACTGAGGTTGAAGGAGCACAGACCCCAGCACCAGGCTAACCTGAAAGAGTTTCAAGGTGCTGGACAAAAGCTGCCTAGCAAGAACGTCCATCTTGCAGTAAAAAAGAACCCAACACACACATAGTTTGAAAAGAGAAGTTCTGCTGCTGTTGCTGGGGGTTTGTGTTTGGTTGGTTTGTTCTGGGTTGGTTTGTTGTAGGGTTATTTTTGTTGTTTTTTTTTGTTTGGGGTTTTTTTCAGGGTGGGGAGGGGTAAAGGAGACTAAGCAAAAAGACACTCTCCCTCTCCATCAGTTGAGGAACAGAACAGACAAAAAAAAAACACCATACCTTAGCATTTCTATGCCCAAGTGTTTTTTACTCTCAGTGTAGACTACCTCTCACCAGGAAGATGATGTTCCCATTTCTGCCAACAGATACAAAGACCACTCTCCCCCATACACAGGTTTACCCTGACTCTCCTACACCACCACAGTTACTATGTCCATCCATCTCTGTCAGCAAGCAATCACCCATCCCGCCAGGAGCAGCCACACACAGGAGGTATTTTGGCCACCTTGAGGACACGAGGGCTGGGATGCATATTGCACAGGCTGCTGGGATGTTCAGCTTAGGAGGCACATGGGGAACAGCAGTAGTTGCCTCACATGATTGAAAGTGCTTTTCAAGTCAAGAACCTCCTTCCAACCAGTGAGTTTGCTCTTGCAAAAGCATGACATGACAATAATTGCAAAACAACAGTGTCACAGGTATTTACTAATACCTTCACTGACATTCACATAAAACATTCTATCATAGAGGAAAAAAAACGCCCATGCATTCAGCCTGTATTTAAGGGAGCCTCTTAGAAGCACGGCTGGCTTCCAGTTTCCAGTATAAGACATGAACCAGCACCTCAGTGACTGGGCTGCTGTAGAGTGTGAATAAAACCAGGACAAACCTACCTGTTCGGCACGTGTGAGAAAATAGATGCTACCAGGTCCAAATCAGAAGGCTGTAACTCTATTAATCCATGTTTATCTTCAGTTACCCTGCTGCAAATTACTAACTGGGCTTGGGCTAACTCTTTTCTGAGAATAACTCGCTCATCATTTAACCTCCATCAGCTACTAACTCGCATAAACAGAAGATGTGACCTTTACAGGATGCAAGCACACAGGAATGACTGCAGGGGCCACAGGGCACACACATTATCAGCAAATGCACCTGAAATGTAAGGTAGTTTGAAAAGAGAATAGAGAATAGCAAGTCTTTGGTGGTACCCTAGCTACAACCCTCAAAAGCCCCACCCTCTGTGTGTAGCATTTGTCTCTCAATGCTGTTGATGAGCAGATAGGGCCGTTTTAGGTTTTTTGACATGTGAGCTTAGCAGAGAAAAAAAAACAGTGAAGTTTCCCTTGTCAGGTCATTCATGCAATGCAGGAAGCAAGAATTAACCCATGACAGTGGTGCAAACAAATTGAGAAGGATCTCTTTAGGCTAGGACCACACCCAAGCACCAAAGCAATGGATCAGCAGGGTGCTCTCTCAGCCAAGAAACAAGGAATTTAATAGCACTTCCTTTTCCACTTTCCCAGAACCTTTGAAAAATACATAAAATGAAGAAAAAAATACCATTTACAAAGTTATTTCAGTTTTAAGCTGCTTCCACAACTGAAGAAGGTACAATAAGTTTAAGTGTGACTTCCAGCCAGAGCTAGTTCCCACTGGCATAACCAACATCAAGAAAGAAACGCAGGTCCTTTCTGACGCTACCTCAAGTACAAACCAGCCTATTTTACCCCAGCACACTGGAATGCTAAACAGGTTCACTTAAGAATGCATTATTTGCTCTTGGACATATTCTAGGCATATCAAGGACATGGGGGTCATCAAGAGCAGTCAGCATGGTTTTATCAAGGGTAAATCATGTTTGACTAACCTCATAGCCTTCTATGAGGAGATTACTAGGTGGATAGATGATGGTAGAGCGGTAGATGTGGTTTATCTTGATTTCAGTAAGGCATTTGACACCGTCTCCCACAGCATCCTTGTAGATAAGTTGATCAGGTATGGGTTTGGTGATCAGGTAGTGAGGTGGATCAGGAACTGGTTGATGGGAAGGAGTCAGAGAGTTGTAGTCAATGGGGCAGAATCTGGTTGGAAGTGTGTGACTAGTGGAGTCCCTCAGGGGTTGGTACTGGGACCGATGTTGTTCAACATCTTCATCAACGACCTGGATGAGGGTACAGAATGTACCCTCAGCAAGTTTGCTGATGACACTAAGCTGGGAGGAGTGGCTGACACACCAGAAGGCTGTGCTGCCATTCAGAGAGACTTAGACAGGCTGGAGAGTTGGGCAGGGAGAAACATGATGAAATTCAACAAGGGGAAGTGTAGAGTTTTGCATTTGGGGAAGAACAACACGATGTCCCAGTATAGGTTGGGGGCTGACCTGCTGGAGAGTAGTGTAGGTGAAAGAGACCTGGGGGTCCTGGTAGACAGGAGGATGACCATGAGCCAGCAATGTGCCCTTGTGGCAAAGAAGGCCAATGGCATCCTGGGGTGCATTAGAAAGGGTGTGGTTAGTAGGTCAAGAGAGGTTCTCCTCCCCCTCTATTCTGCATTGGTGAGGCCGCATCTGGAGTATTGTGTCCAGTTCTGGGCCCCTCAGTTCAAGAAGGACAGGGATCTGCTTGAAAGAGTCCAGCGCAGAGCCACAAAGATGATTAAGGGAGTGGAACATCTCCCTTATGAGGAAAGGCTGAGGGAGCTGGGTCTCTTTAGCTTGGAAGAAAGGAGGCTGAGGGGTGACCTCATCAATGTTTACAAATATGTAAGGGGTGAGTGTCAGGGAGATGGAGTTAGGCTCTTCTCAGTGATGACCAGTGATAGGACAAGGGGTAATGGGTGTAAATTGGAGCATAGGAGGTTCAAGGTGAATATCCGAAAAAACTTCTTTACTGTGAGAGTGACAGAGCACTGGAACAGGCTGCCCAGGGAGGTTGTGGAGTCTCCTTCACTGGAGACATTCAAAACCCGCCTGGATACATTCCTATGTGATGTACTCTAGGTGACCCTGCTCTGGCAGGGGGGGTTGGACTAGATGATCTTTCGAGGTCCCTTCCAACCCCTAGGATTCTATGATTCTATGATTCTCTTGTAGTCCTGCAAGGCAAGTAACATTTGCTTTCTGCAACACATCAAACTGAATACTCAAATTTCATTAGGTAGTTCCGTGAGGTATCCTCAGGCTTTCTCTGCTCCTCTGCATTTCAATAACCTTTTTAATTTCTAGATTATAGTATTTTCACCCCAAGTGTATTACTATTTCCACACACCTATGCTAATTCCAACACCTCCAGCAGCTGCCCGTTCTTCACTCTCCTGGTCTTCCTACACTTTCCATCTTGCAGTTGCTGAAATGATGTGACATGCATGCCCAGTTTACCATTTTCAGATAACTGGGTATTTATTATACACCTTACTCTTACTTTGGTTCAAGCCACTTGTTAATGCATGCAGAGATGGCATCAATATTCTTTCACACTGTACATACACTTTCATAGCTTGAGCACAGACCTGCTCAAACTATGTAACCAATCCATTAGCGCCATGTGAAGACAAATTTTTTAATCTGATTTTCCTGCAGAATGAAAAATATCATCATTTTATTTCAAGCTTAGCATTATGATTTGTACTTTAATTTTTTTAAGTATGTAGCCTTCCAGATTTTGCCTTAAGCCCCCCGCTGGTGCCTGCAATTCCTTGAAGCATTCTTACACTGCACCATATGAAAATAAACTGCATTTATCCCCTGCCGAGTCAATCTGCACACCAACAATAAACACCCTAAGGCTGCCTTTTTTAATATGCAAAACTCTGACCTCAGATGTATATGCAAGGTTGCCACTGGCTTTAATGAAGACAGGAAAGTATATTTAAGGGCAAAATTGGGAACACAGTCTGGTTTTCCTCATACTTCATATAAGCACTCTATCGGATTCCTAAGGGCCTTTTTTACCCAGGCCTCTGTAATGAGCTTTTGTGAGCTACACCTCCCAGTAAACCTCTTTCCCCCTTGACTCCAAATTTCTGAAACCTTAATTTAACTCGGAATACAAACAGCAACTCCAGAGACCACTTCTAACCCTACGTATTGTTGTGATGCTGCTTCATAGCACAACGTTCTTTCATTGCCTTGGCTCATCCATTTGCTGCAGCGCACTGAAAACAATCCCAGCTGGACATCCAGCTCCCCCAGGCTCAGGCACATAGGGAAGCTCCAGGGCACATGCCAAAATCACAGGTAAAGCAGGGATTCAGGGCAGCAGCACATGACACCAGCTCTTAGAAGATGACTAAAAGCCTTGGCTCAGGTGACATACCCATCTCACCAGCCCAGCTGAGTGGTAACATCATTCCAGGACCTTGTCACCAGTCAGAAGACATTTGCTAGTATAGTTCTTAGTGAATGGAAATAACTTCACAGATGCTGGATTTTAAGAAAGAATGAAGCAAACAAACTAATGCAGTCAGCCTGAAGGAGTGAAGTCACTTCCCGAAAGAGGCTCCTCTGAAAGCACTACTGCTAGATTTAAGTTCTGTCATAAGGAAAGATCATGGACATGTGGGAGTGGGTCAAGAGAGGGCCACAAAAATTATCAGAGGGTTGGGACACCTCTCCAAGGTTCCAGGGAGACTTTATTGCAGCCTTTCAATACTTAAAGGGGACCCATAAGAAATACGAGGACAAAATTTTTAGCAGGGCCTTTAGCAACAGGACAAGGGGTAATGATTTTAAACGGAAAGAGGGTACATTTAGAATAGATATAAGGAAAACATTTTTTACAATGAGAGTGGGGAAACACTGGAACGGGTTGCCCAGAGAGGCGGTAGAAGACCCATCCCTGGAAACATTCAAGGTCATGTTGGACATGGCTCTGAGCAACTTGATCTAGTCAAAGATGCCCCTGCTCATTGCAGGGGGGTTGGACTAGGTGACCTTTAATGGTCCTTTCCAACCCAAACTATTCTATAAACCAAAAACACATTAGGCTTCACCTAACTCTACTTGCAACTAACTCTAACTTCCAACTCTACTGCATGCCAAATGACCCATTTAAACAAACAAGCCCAGCACAAACAAAGGATAATTAACACAATGTGGAGTTTCTTCTTAAAGGCATTAAGCTTGAGGCCAGTGAGGGCAGAGATCACCACTGTGGGACAGCAGTCCCCCACAATGGGGTCAACCTTCCTGTCAGCACCCACAGGGGGACAAAACTATGGTTACTCAGGGGAACCTGCAGTGCATCCATACCTCTCCTTGCTTTAGAGAGGTCTGGTCCATGGCACAAATCCTCAAAGTTCACCAGCTACTGGCTTTCTGCCTCTTCCCCTGGGTGCTGCTCTGGAGAGGGCTCAGAGCAATTCTCCCAGACAGCAGCTTCAGTCCCCATCCCTCTTCCAAACTCACACTAACCATGGTCTCCCAGAGCATTCACCTATGTCCTACTCCTCCCCTGGCCCCCAAAGACTTTCCCCTCCTTCAATAACACAGGAACAACAAAGCTTCACCAGCTCACAGGGCAATGGCAAGGAAGCGAGATGGGTTCCCCTCAGTGGCAGGGACCAGGAGATGTCCCTGGATGTGGTACAGGTGGCCACACACAGGCTCAGCTCCTGGTGACCAGGGCAGGGCTCACTTTAGGAGGGATTTCAGGTTTTGCAGATGCCTGCTGCTGAGAAAGCATTTCTATTGTGCAGAGGGGTGGGACGATGAGTAAGAGCCCTTCATCACCCAGCATGGCTCTGCACTGCTTCCCTGTTTTCTGGGTGGAAGGCCAACTAGAGATAAACTGGGTTTCCTTACACTATGAGTTATGATAGTGACATCACAGAAAAAGAAATGGGTTTTGTTTCCTCCAGCTCCCTGCTGTAGTTTCCATTAAGCGCAGAAAAACTCAAATAGCACAACCATTTTCAATTCAAATGCTCCTGCTGTGCCCTCACCAGGACAACTCCCCAGGGGGAAGTTTTGCTATTGCCAGCAGCCAATAATGAAAGAGTGACCACCATACTACCCCACCTTCAGGTGTTCAGCCAGATGGTTACCTGAAAAAAGCAAACAACATTCAAAACTCCACCATCTTTATCCAAAATGCTTGACACCTCTGCACCTGATTTTGCACATGCTCTTTGAGATGAAGGTTATCTGAAAGACTTACATTCCAGGAATGGTTGCAAAGTGTCCAGGTTATCTACACTGCTGCTTGCATGGGTTAAAAATAGCAGCTGATAACATGACACAACACTTCTGCCCTGTTCTCAAAAACCAGAAGTGACAGGCAAGGTGAAAAAAGATCAGGAAAGCGCAACTGGATTTCACATTTTATTTCATATGGAAGATGAAATGCAAATCTTACATTCAAACCCTAGGAACTATCCAAACATCAACCCATCATCACAGCCTCAGGGCATTGCCCACTTGAATCGGACGTGGACATTGCTTCAAACTCCCCTTGCATAAAGGGGCTTCCACAAAAACCGTGAGATTCAAAGGGTTACTAATCCACTGCCCTCTTAAGCTGTGGATAAGCTAAGGCACAGACAGAGCTGGTAGGTGTTAAAAGAGCTGAGCCCCTTGTTCATGCCCCTAAGATCCAGCATGTTGCTGCCACACTGCTTTGACAGGGTGCTGAGTGCAGGCGAATGGGGTATGACCCCACCCCCTGTGCTGCTACAGGGTGAGCACCATGCCCACTGAAGCACAATCTCCATGCACAGACTGGGACACACACACACACACCCCCCTTACAGGATGGATGACAAAAAGTCACTTAAACTAAACAACAATTCACTGCTCAACTACTTACACATTTTTTTCAGCAAGTCAGAGTCTCCATCAAGAGCCTCGGTGACTGTATTTCAACTCCAACTGCAGTCATGCACAGAAAATGGTACTGAAACCAGGTGGATGTCATCAGTGCAGCTACAACACAAACTTGCTCATGTTCAGCACAAAAAAAAACGTGGATAGAAAACTTCCAGGGCCAAACACTTCATCTGGCTTCAGGGTAGTGACAAAAACTTGTCAGGCAAAGAAAGATGAGCTATGAAAAGAACAATTTATCTCTCTCAAATAAACGAGCACACCAGGGACAATTCAAAACCAGACAAAAGGTGTAAACCAGCTGGATTTCAGGACAAATCTCACACGGCATTCGGCAGCCTGCTGGACTGAACAGCTGCCATGCCAGGATGGCTCGTGGTCCTCAAATCTCATCCCACCCCTTGATAATGACATCTTGTGCTGGCCTCTGGCATGTCACTTAGTCTGCTCTCCTGAGCTTCTCCATCTATAAAATGGGAATAATCACATTTAATTTCCTTGCAGAGCTGTTATTAGGGTTAATTAGCTAATGTTTGTACACTGCTTTGAAAAATGTAGATCTCACTCTCTGCTTCTCTCCCACTTTCTCTATATATAAATATATGATGACCTATTATCATAACCATCTGTGCCAGTGGGAAATTTTAATTGCTGAGCTAGCTCTTGGGAAAGACCTGCCATTCTGTAATATATAGGTCAGAGGACTTCGTGAACTGTGAAGGTAAAGGTAACAAATTTCAATGGGGAATGCAATGAGACATGAGGTAATGCTAAATTCGGTGCTAGCAGGGAGGTGTTTACTAAAAACCTGGAAGAAAAGTCTTCATGGCCCTTCTACACGAACTGCCTTCTAAGGAAAGAACTTACAATGTCTCTTCAGGAAAACAAATCTATCTTCAATTAGAAAAAAGTTTGAGAAAACAGAGACCTGCATTTCAAAATGCAAAGGATGGGATATCCTGAAGGCTAAGTTGGAAGAAATACATGTGAAAGCAATTCCATTGCTAGAGAGAAACAAGTGGGTCAAAATAAGTAGCTCCTCTGGCTCTTGGCATGAGACAAGCTCATTTCTTAAATGAGACAAAAAACGAGAGAGGAAACAGAGAAGTTATGAAGTCTGAATATATTCTGGAGGTAAAACATTATAAGGCATAAAGTTAAGGGGATAAACAGTAGGGTTTTTGTTTTGCTTTTAGCTTGAAAGAGTAATGGGAAACAAGTATATTTTTTTAATAAATATAACCAGGGAAAATACAGGGGAAAGAATGGGTCTGTTGTTGAACAAGGCAGGGGATCACATAACAAGAATCCAGATGGATCAAGCACTAAATAGTTATTTCCCTATGTGTTCTGTACAAAGGACATCAAAGTATTAAACAGGAGATAAAATTCACAATCTAGATAAGCCTGCAAAAAAAAAAATTAGGAAGAAATGTGCAAGTATATCCATTTAATCATTGTGCCAAATTCTTTCTACAGCAAACATTTACTGAAGTCAATGGAGTTAAACAAGGGATAAAATTAACCTACATTTTATAACTCAATAAGACCAAATTACATGCACAGAAGGGATCTAAAGAAACCAAATATACACTGAGACCATAAAACTGCTGTTGAGCAGTCTTGAAGCTCATATGGAACTAGCAAGATATGAGCAGTCTGGAGACAAACAGTTTGTAGAGAAGAGGTACAACGTGGGAATGTGGCAAGACACAGAGTTGGGAAATTCCAATCAACTGCTTTATTAGAAGAAATAAAATACAAAACATAAAACAGCATGATGAGTAAAAGAAAAGTTCAATAAAGAATGATTCTGCCCAGAGAAACCCGAATGCCTTCCAAACATGCAAATGTCTTGGAGGGAATGAATCCTAGATTAATTAAGTGATCTTTACTACTTATTCCTATGGATTACAAATGTACATGGAAGAGTACAATTTCAACAATAACCCCAAGAAAACAGAGGGATGAGGAAGTCCTAGGTCATAGTCTTCGCTCATCTACGGTGCTGTAAATCTGGGTAACATTCACCAGCTGCTGCAGATTTAGCTCAGTGGAACTGGAAGCCAAGGCTGGGCCAGCCTTGGACCCAATTCATTCACTGTGTGAACTAACGCTCTTAGGAAAGGTGCTAACTTATCACACAGGGATAACCACGTTCTTGGCTCATCCTGGAAAGCAAACCACCATTCATGCCAGAGGAACCTTAAATAAATCACCAAGCGTGGTCAGACCTCAGGCTGTATCTTTTTCACAATATTTTAATGCAGAATTTTGTCTATTTATAATATTGGCAGAAGCTAAAAAAGTTACTATAGAACCTACAAATGCTACAAATGTGAAGAACATTGATACATGGTGTTGTTGTGGTTTTTTTAAAATAAATTACTTAATGACCAAAAACATAGAGCAAATTTCATGATCAAATCACATTTATAAAAGGTAGCAAACAGCATGTGATGACAGGAAGAGGGCTGATGTCCATCTGCTCCAGCCCTCTTCTTACAGTCTGGTAAGAAAACTCAGTTCTCTGTGATGAGTGCTGAGGAGGTTCATCAGGTGATGGAGAAACCACCAACACAGGGGGAAGACTGACTGAAACCATGCAATCAGCCCGCAGGCTGGGGAGATGTGCACACTCAGGAAGGATAAAGCTTTTGTTCAGGCAAAAGGCATAATTCTGTGGCAAAGGCTGCAGGTTTGTGGAGATGAGAGAGGTGCAGCTAGGGAGATGCCACTGAGAGGATCAGAAGGTTTAGGAGGCACAGGGGGCTTTAAGGAAATTTGTTTATAATTCAGGGAGAGAAGAGGAAGTGAAGACAATTTACATATAATTGAAAAATATCAATACATAGCAGCAAGGGGATGGAACAGATGAAAAATAACAAAATATGAAAAATTATAAGCAGCTTGAAAGATTTCTATAGGCTACAGTAAACCAGTCTGAGAGCAAGCTGCTAGGGTGTGGGCTTCCTGGCTCTTACTCCAACAGCCCCTCCAGTGGCACCACACCTCAGAAATCACTTTTTATTTGACCTTATCTGCCCTGCCTGCGGATGTACTTTGGATGAACTATCTCTAACAACAAACAAGCAAGCAAGAGCTCCCTGCAACATCACAAATTGACCACTTCAGAGAGCTCCCCATCACGCCCGACTTGTTCCTCTGCCTCCCAACTGGTGTGTCATGCATGTGGCAGGGGACTGGACCTCCACACCATCGTGCCCTTGGCTTTGAAGGGATGCCCTGACTGCAGGTCCAACACTTGCCACAGTTTCTGCACAACCCACTCAATAGCTCCAGCAAGCTACAGGACATTTAAACACCAGGCCAGGCCTGCTGCAGCAGCAGTAGATCAAAAGGCCCACAACATGGTCATTTCTGTTTCTTGGAGGAGTAACTACAAGCGCACTTTGTGTTTTTAAAGGCGGCTTACCTTGCCGAGACAGGAACGGGAAAACAAGTTCATTCAGGCTCACCCATTCTTTATGGAGTTCACAGCCCTTGTGAAAATACCTTTCTTTCCCCTCTCTCGCTGCTCGGTGATGACAGATATTTCCAGAGCTAAGGCTGAGGGGATGGATTCGCAGGACATCTACCCTTAACTTGACTTCTCAGAAAGTCCCAGGCTTTGCAGAGAGGCTATTTCGAACTGTTGTATCAGCAACCCAGCAGATAAGCCTGGTGCCATGTGGCTTAGTCAGGGATTATCAAAAGCTGGGCTGCTCCCCATGTCTCTTTTTAGCTTTCTTTCTCCACTGTTGGTGAAGCTCCCAGGATGACTCCTGCTTCTCCCAAAAGCAAACACCAAGCATCCTTCCAGAAAGCCTGGTGATTTGGGCTTAGAGTTCTGGGCCCCTCAGTTCAAGAAGGACAGGGATCTGCTTGAAAGAGTCCAGCGCAGAGCCACAAAGATGATTAAGGGAGTGGAACATCTCCCTTATGAGGAAAGGCTGAGGGAGCTGGGTCTCTTTAGCTTGGAAAAAAGGAGGTTGAGGGGTGACCTCATCAATGTTTACAAATATGTAAGGGGTGAGTGTCAGGGAGATGGAGTTAGGCTCTTCTCAGTGATGACCAGTGATAGGACAAGGAGTAATGGGTGTAAATTGGAGCATAGGAGGTTCAAGGTGAATATCCGAAAAAATTTTTTTACTGTGAGAGTGACAGAGCACTGGAACAGGCTGCCCAGGGAGGTTGTGGAGTCTCCTTCACTGGAGACATTCAAAACCCGCCTGGACAAGTTCCTGTGTGATGTACTCTAGGTGACCCTGCTCTGGCAGGGGGGGTTGGACTAGATGATCTTTCGAGGTCCCTTCCAACCCCTAGGATTCTATGATTCTATGATACCAGGTGGTATGATCAGGAGACACTGGCCTCATGCTCTTAAGAAATCACTGCACAATGGTGCCAGAAGCCCAGTGTTTCAGTGGCAATGAGCCTCAGCACCTCAGGTGTCCTACTGGCAGTGTCACCAAACAAGCTGCAGGCCGAGGGCACCCTCTTCCCATTGACTTTGACGTGATCTTTGAGATTTTCCAGGGCTCTGGTCAACACCAGGAGCTCTTATAGGCCACTGGGAAAAGAGACCGCTGAGAGGAAGGGAAAGTCTTTGAAAGTATGGTTTTAATACCTTTGGGCCTCTATCAGCATCTATCTTCCAGTGACAGCACATGGACCTACCCAAGATGGTCACTGTGCATTTCCCTTTATATCACATTCCCCTTAACATTGCTGCACAGTGAGATGAAGTTTTGAAGTCACTTGGTGCGTAATACACATTCAGCAACCATTTATGGAAGCACAGAATTAAGTAGAAGAGGAGATAAAAAAAACTCACCCTAGACTGTTTCCATCTCCTCCACTGGTGCTGCATTGGTGATTTGCTCTGTCCCTTGACCTCCCAAGCTAGTCAGATGGTACACACACAGTAAAGTTTGAATCTAACCTGTATGACCATGCTCAGCAGATTCAATTTACCTGCGTAAGTTTTGTTGCCCTGCTTAGGAAAGAGCCTCTCTGGCTCCTCCACAGTCTCTGCACATTTCAGCCCAACTGAAGGATGAGATAGAAGGTATATCAAGACAAAATGGAGGCAACTTGGCCATCAAAAGACAAACTGCAAAAGTGAAACGTTGCAAAATGCTACAGGCAGATTTCATGCCCCCGCAAAATGGCAGAACCAACAGCACCAAAAAAGCAAACTGTTTCCAGCAGCACTGATGGGAACTCAGAAATTAAAATGCCAGACTACAAGTGCATCCACTTGGTTTGCTGGCCCATATGGCCGAGGCAATTATCTCCACTTGTTTCACCTCTCTGCTCACTGGAAAAAGGAAAGATTTGGAAGGAAGGATGGAAAAATACTGCTTAAAAGGAGCAACATTTTTCCACAACCTCTTAAAACATTTAAGTATATACTATCTCAAAAGGATATAAAATAGCATGATCATAGGCCATGGCAAACTGTGCCATCTCCTAATGTGCAATCATCACTGTGCAGAATCTGTATGGGGTAGATCAATCACCCAGCAGGGCACCAGGGACATCAGAGTGTTCTGGGGCACTGCAGCACAGTGAGGACAGCCTGCTGCAGTGATTTCAGAGAACTTCAGAGGTTTTAGGGGGAAAAAAAAAGGTATATGACTAAATGCTCCCTTTCCTGTTGCTATTTGCATATAGTTAAAGGGACAACTCCATTTTTAAAGCACTTTGCAGGTCACCTTCAAGAATTTGCCATGTATACTCATGCTTGCTTTTTATTTCTTAAGGATCCTTTAATTCTTGATAGGATTGTACTGCACAACCTAGTGTTCCCAACTTTCCTTTGCAGCAGGTTATGATTCACAACAAAAGTGATTCTCCACAGCTATGCTTCTAGGTATTGCATATTTTTAAAGTCAGGGAAGTCTGAAACTTTGCGGGAAGAGCAGGAGGGGAGAAATGGCCGCTCAGCTCTAATCTGAAGCAAACACCAGCTCTGGCAGATGCGTGGGGAGCACCAGAGACCAGCAGCAGCACGATGACTCCTAAGTAGTAACAAACGGAAACTAAAATATATGGAATGGGGCTGCCTGCACCCGTGCACAATAATTAGTAACAAGCTGCACCACCTGTGGTATGTGACACTGTCACTCCAGCAACCTCCCATTCAGGGAAAGAGGAACGAGGTGAGACCTCCTAACCCAACATGTGGTTTTAGCTTTAACACTTTATTTGAAGCATGCATCACAGTGACGGTTAAGGAACATCCAAGCTGGATGTTACATCTCAGCTGAAAACCCCAGATCAGCCCCACTACTTCCCTCACACCGTGGATTTTAAATGAAACCTCATGATCCAAATTTAAAGCAGAAACCTTGTGAAGCTGCTGCTTCCTGGAAGAGCCTGGGAGTGCTGCCTTCGACATCGTTAGGAAAGTGTCTAGCACCAATGTAGGCAGAAGGCCATGTCACATCATGCCTTGAGGGAATGACAGCAGAAGGGACACTGCTACAGGTGTGCTAGGAGAGACAGCTGCCACCATTGCTTCCAGTCAAATGCACTGCAGCTCCCATTACTGTCAGGTAGTGGAGAGCCCTTTTATACATCCCATTCACCCACCATTATCTGACACTGCTTTCACCTCCACTGTTTACATGTTGAAGAAAGGAAGGGGTGCTGGGAAGACGATTCACTCAGAAATGCCTGCTTTTTAAAAACCCACCCTTCTTGTTTTCCTGCAGCATATGCATGAGTAAAAATAGGCAACTGGCCTCGATAGCTGGTGAAGCTCAAACACTGAACAGATTTGCTGCAGCCTTCCTGGGCAAAACCCATCCTTCCCTGCAGACACCCCTGAAAGGAGTTGGAGGAGAGATGCACAGCGGATACGCTGTGGTTTCTGACTATACTGCTCTAGGGATATTGCATTAGACAGCAGCAGAAGGGTTTTCTTCCTCCCCCCCTACTCCCCATTCTGTGTTTCAGTCTCAAAATCAACCTAGCCATGAGTTTACGGATGAGGATAAGGGAGGGGTGAACATGGCAGTGAGCAGCACCTAATACCTTATTACCCCACTATAATTGCAGCTGCAGAGGCTTGTAGTTGGCCTAGCACCATCCCAAGAGACATAGGACTATCAGACTCCAGATACAGCCTCTGCTTGGGGAGAAGCCAGACAGAGAGGAGAAACTTCAGTTTCCATGGAGCTCAGTTGGTGGCAGGTCACAGAAGAGGAGGGCTGGAAGTAGCCTCCAGAGCTCACACCATACATTAATCCAGTGAGTGCTTTTGCCAGAGGAATATTATTCACTCCTTCCTACTTCCCTTTTATTTTTTTACAGTTCACAAACCCAACAGACACCTATGATTACTACAGAAGCAATTATGGCCATGCCACTGAAATACTGCAAGGACAGAATTACTCCGGATTCATGGTACACCCCCACCACTTGCTGATTACTTCATTTGCCACAGGCCTGATGCTGTTCCCACTGAAGCCATACCAGTCCACGCCCCATGAGGCAATGAAGCAGGACTATGCCTCAAGTACCACCAACCACCATGGTGGTACCTCAGGTACCACCTTGCAAACTATGGAGGCAGATGCTGACCCAGGTTTTTAAATGTGGGCAACATGGTATCATTAGCCAAACCCACACAACTAACAACCCTGTGCTTTTCATTGAGGGATATCGTATCAACAGCTGGCCCTACCGTAAATGGGATCTATAACATTTAAACTGGATCTACGGCTTTAAACTGGAAGAGGGTAGATTTAGATTAGACATTAGGAAGAAATCCTTTACTGTGAGGGTGGTGAGACACTGGAACAGGTTGCCCACAAGAGTTGTGAATGCCTCCTCCCTTGAAGTGTTCAAGGCCAGGTTTGATGGGGCTTTGAGCAACCTGGTCTAGTGGGAGGTGTCCCTGCCCATGCAGGGGGGTTGAAACTAGATGATCTTCAAGGTCCCTTCCAACCCAAACCATTCTATGATTCTATGACTTTGAGGGGGTCCTTAGTTGAGCAGGAATGGCAGCTACTCACTGTGGCGTTCCTGAGCAACCAAAACTGAAACTCCGTTTGCTTGGTCAATCCCATCTCTCTATTTCCACAATGCTCCTGGCTAGATGCATTTTTCCTTTCACATGCGTGCACAAATCCAGCTGCTTGGGCTTGCAGTAGCCAGCAAGCACTCAAATACAAATGCAGACATTTAAATCTCAGACAAGTGCAATGCAAACACCTGTACTCTCAATACAGGTACATACTCTTTCCAGCAACTTAAACAATTTCTTGTAAGGGAAGAGTCTTTTTGTTTGGTTCAGTTTTTTTTCTGCTCCGGGAACAGGTATTGATCCTGACACTCAAATGGTATCTTCTCAGGAGAGCAAAGTTATTTCTCCTTTTTCTACGTCCTTCTTTCTGGACAGGTGTCTTGATCAGGAACATTATACTGCTTTAGAGATTCAGTGCACATGTGCAAGAAGAGAAGGGGCAACATCACATGTTCCCACAGCACAGCAATTGCTACGCCTGTAGGGATCTGTCTTGCTTTGCTGTTTCCCTTAACCCTTACTTCTTCTCAAGGAATATACTCAAGTATGTGCAGAACAGCAAATGATGCATAATCCTCCCCTCAGATTCTACCGAGTTTAGACATTCACTTTGCACAAGTCAGAAAATATATTTGGCTTTTTATTATTTTTATTTTAAGGCCTACAGAACAACATAAATCCTTCCTTCCTTTTCTGGAGGAGCCAACAGGACTCTTTAAGCCTTCTAGTTCCCTCTGCTGCCATAAGAAGGTGCAGGGTTTCTGAATGCAACCAGCTGCTGTGCAAGGGCTCTGTTGCGGTCTTGGAAAAAATTCCGAGTTCACGTACCTCCTGATGAAGTTGCCCGCAGGATCTCACCAGCCTCCCTGCAGAGGCGGAAGCCAGCACTGGCAGTGAAGGTCACCTCTGAGAAGTAAGGCTTCCAGAGACCCTCTGCTCTGGCTCTGGGTCTCTGGAAACAACTAGGTTTCCAAAGTGACTGTCTAAACAATGCACAAGGCTGAAAGGAGCAGTCCGTCTCTGCGAGAAAGACCAAGTCAAAGCATTTAAGTTTTTGCTTTCTACTAGGCTTCCAAGATGCTGTTCTTGAAGACATTAAAGCTGGGCATCCTGCTAACAAAGTCAGAAAGCTAGACACCAACCAGAGCATCTCATTACAGGCCCGTCACCCTCCCCAGACAGACTCACAAGTAAGAAAAACAGGAACACAGAAACCCCAACTGCCCAGAAGCTCTGCACAGTTTCCACCTGGCAGAGCCCAGGGCAGGAGCAAGGCGCTGAGCCAGGTTGGGCATGCCAGGAGATGTGGCATTTCCATATGTGAAGGCAGCACCCACCCCTGCTTTACATCCCTTCCAGCTTCCCAAGAGTCAGAGAAAAGAGCTCCCACAGTCAGGCAGCTAATGCTGCTGTAAAATGAGAGGCATCAAACTGACCACTGCTTTAAGTAGCCACTGCTGCTCCTACCCGCAGGTGCTCTCCTGCACCAACAGTGAGGTGGTGACAGCAAACCTCAACATCCCCAGACTAAAACACCTGCACAAGTACAAGGTTGGCATGCTCAAGGGAGGTGGTGCTTCCCAATGCTACATTTACACATGTAAAACAGAGGCAAATTGTTGACTAGCTGACAGCTTATCCAGCACCCCGAGGCAGCAAGACTGTCTGAAACAACTCCCTTCTGGAAAACAGCTCACCAGGAGAAAGCATAAGGCAATCTGATGAACATGGGCCGTGGCATATTTGCTAGATCTGGATAGCATCCCTTAAGCTGCCTTCACAAGCGGGTGGCATGCCAAAGTCATGACATACTACGTCCTAATGTCCCCATCAGTCATTCATTTTGAGGTATTTCAAGCATCTGTGTTGCAAGGACAGCTTCCATCAAAAGTGGTGCTTCAAACAAAGGCTGGTATCACTGAAAATTGTCTAAGGAGGGAAGTGCTATATGAAAGTTCAAACACGTTTTGCTCTGACAAGCACACTCCAGGAATAGAAACCACAGTAAAACACAGTCATTAACATAAGGATGTATGTATCTTTCTAGGTCAACTCTAAATAATTTGAGAAGATACCAGGTCACAGACTCATTTGGTGAGTTGTTGGGGGGTTTTTTGTTTCTTTTGTTTTTAAAAAAAACCCCCACACAGCTATATTGACTTCAACAGAACTTTTCCATTCTGAAAAGACTAGATCTGCCTGGTAATATATCTGACCTAAATGGAACTGGAGTCATTTTGTCTCGCAATTAAAATAAGCAGAAGGAAGATCATTGCAGCATGTCCTCATCTTCCGCTTATTTATAGGAAGCAGAAATTTAGGAAAGGTTTACAGCAAGACTTGAGGCCATGAAACTAAATTTTCCTTTCATTACCAGCTGCTGAGTTTTAAGCTTGGACCTTCAGTCCAGAGTCTATGGACTGGGTAAGAAAAAAATCAGGTGGTATTTCCATGCGTCTCTGTAATTTGAAACCACCAAGATATATCACAGGGTATAAATCACACAGCTCTATAAACAAAATAAATTATGATTTTGTACTCTTTGGAAGACAGTTGACACCAAATTAATGTAGCAAATGTAAGAAAAAATAAGCCTGGCTTGTGGCCCAAGCATATAAGAAGCTCCCCCTTGTTCCCGGGGAGAAAATTCCACCACCATCATTAGCTGACTATGCCCTCGGGGGTTATGGCTACAGGTAGCCTACAATACACCAAACGTCTGTCTGTACATAACATCTTCAGGTAATGAGGCAAATGTTTATTAACAGAAAGGGCCACCAGCAAAATTTCAGCAAACTCCCATGAAAGGGCGAGCTCCTATTCTCACGTAATTAAATGGTGAATCTTCCTAGTAAGTCCCAGTCCCAAGTTCACAACACACGGATACCTATGACTGATTCCCTATGCTTCATAAGAAGAGTGTCCCACTTTTTAAATGCACACTGTCACTTCTGAGAACTGAAGTATGACCTCTCCCTGGCACAGTCTTTTTAAAACAAAGCTGCTACATACATGTGAAAAAGCAGGTAATCCTCTACCAGAAAATACTTAGTTTTGTATAAACCAATTATCCTCTGCAGCAAAAAGATCAGATAAATGCAGTTCTGAAAGCATGTGGTTATGAAATTATTGACTGTATCATTTTGGTTCTTCTGTAACAAATTAAAAAGATAAAACTGAAGAATTTTTTCATTTCATAACAGGAAAGAAAACTTCTAACAAACAACTGTAACCTAAAATCCCTTCAGAAACACCCTGTTTAGTTTCAAAGTGAGGGACAAAGGTGCATTATGAAGTGCTTTAAGAAATGTATTCCCTCCTATTCTGTACCCTACCCCCCTCTCAATACATAGCAAAGAAAGCAGGACACATCTTGGAGCCCACTGACAAAAAGCCAGTGAGAGCTTTCCCTGCCAAAGACATCAAGATCCCTTGGGGGTGCCTATAAACAACCATATTGAAGCCTGAGCTGCAGTTCCTGTCTCTGTCTTCTTTATGTGACACGAGCATGACTGTTTACAGGAAATACGAAGGAGCACATGAAGACCATTTCTTAAAATCCTTGCAAAACGGGAAGTTGCATTTCTTATTTAGTTTCTAAGAAAACGAGATTTACATGGCTGCATGTGCCTCCATGGCCCCCAGCAACCTTTCAGCTCATGGGCAGATTTCAACTAACTGTGGCCAAGGACTATGGCTCAAGAGACAGCCACTGACAACTACAAGTGTTATGGAAGCAAAAGATCTAGGAGAGACTACACCATTTTCCCCCATGAAGGGAAAGGCTGGTGGCAAGCTGAACCTTCATTGGGCATTGGAAAAGCAACACAAGAGTGTGCTGAATGACACAAAGATGGAAAAAGCTTTCATCAACCCAACCCAAACGCAAAGCCCTCCTCATCCCTCCACCCCTGGGATTTGGCTGCAGTAATAAATAACTCAATAACTGAATAAAGTATGGAGTCCATTCACTGACTTAGCAGCCCATCCCGCCTCCTGGCTTGCTCAGCCCTCCCCAGGGCCTCCTCCCCACGTCATGCTTGGGCACCACACAAGGGGTAACCTTGAGCCAGCTGCCTTTCTCAATCAGATCAAACCCTTCCCAGACAGTACTGCAGTCAGGCAAGCACCATCAGCCTCCCAAACAAATTCAGTGCTGTTAGAAAGATGACAGTCCTCCATCCACTGACGACCTGGATGTGGGGACTGAGTCCACCCTCAGTAAATTTGCAGATGACACCAAGCTGGGGGGGAGTGTTGATCTGCCAGAGGGTAGGAAGAGGCTGCAGGAGGACCTGGACAGGCTGGATCGATGGGCCGAGGCCAACGGCATGAAATTCAACAAGACCAAGTGCAGGGTCCTGCACTTTGGCCACAATAACCCCAGGCAGCGCTACAGGCTGGGGGAAGAGTGGCTGGAGAGCAGCCTGGCAGAGAGGGACCTGGGAGTGCTGGTGGACAGCCGGTTGAACATGAGCCAGCAGTGTGCCCAGGTGGACCGGAAGGCCAATGGCATCCTGGCTTGTATCAGGAATAGTGTGGCCAGCAGGAGTAGGGATGTGATTCTTCCCCTGTACACAGCACTGGTGAGGCCTCACCTCGAGTACTGTGTACAGTTCTGGGCCCTTCACTTCAAGAAGGACGTTGAGGTGCTGGAGCGGGTCCAGAGGAGAGCAACAAGGCTGGTGAAAGGACTAGAGGGAAAGTCTTATAGGGAGAGGTTGAGGGTGCTGGGGTTGTTTAGCCTGGAGAATAGGAGACTCAGGGGGGACCTCATCACTCTCTTCAACTACCTGAAGGGAGGTTGTAGTGAGGTTGGGGCTGGGCTCTTCTCCCAGGCAACTAGTGACAGGACAAGAGGGCACAGCCTGAAGTTGCTCCAAGGGAGGTTTAGGCTGGATAATAGGAAGCACTTCCTCACGGAGAGGGTGATTAGACATTGGAATAGACTTCCCAGGGAAGTGGTGGAGGCACCGTCCCTGGATGTGTTCAAGGAAAGGCTGGGTGTGGCACTTAGTGCCATAGTCTAGATGGTGTGGTGGTGTTGGTCATAGGCTGGACTTGATGATCTTAAAGGTCTTTTCCAGCCTTGGTGATTCTGTGATTCTGTGATCAAGACCTTGGTCCTTTTACTGACAGTCCCACACAGAAAGACTTGGGGGCAAAGCCTTGAAGTGCACAGTCTCTCCACTGCACTTTTCCCCTCAGTCAATCCCCACAGTTCCCAGGGAGGCGCAAAACACAGGCTTGAGAAAGCAGAGCACTGGCATCTCACACGCTGCTAGATGATGAACAGAGAAACCCACTCCCATCATTTTCAATTAACAAGCCTTAATTTTTATTTTTCTGCGGATCGTCCCAAGGGAACAGGATAAGGCTACCAGCCCCCTTGTAGGGATGAGGTTAAGCTCAAACGCTCTGCATCCACTTCTAACAGAAATTGCTTGTAGCACATAATTGCAAGAAAGCCGCAATTAATTGTGCTACAGTATCAGTAAACACACTGGTTCCACCATTAGAGCCCATTATTTTCCCTCCAAGGCATTTTGTTACTACATTATTGATGGGACAGTCCAGTGTAATGAAGCGGTGCTTTGCATCCTTCTTCCCGCTGGACGCCAAGTTCATGGTGCTACAGCTCCGATGCCAGATTTAGTGAGGGTTTTTTTTTTTCAGTAGGACAAAAATTCTGGTTAACAACCTAAAAAACAGCTGCACAAAAAGTTAATCACCTGTCCTTAATCAAATGCAAATTCCTGGGCTTCCATTTGATACAATTCAAAAGTACAGCTATTTCTAAATACTCTGCTTCGACAGTGAATATTTTTACCTCAACTGGACAGACTATTTTCAGAAAGGCATTTGAGAGAGATTAAACCAGAATGCAGCAAATTAGTGAGCCACTTACGTAAATACTGAACTTCTTTGAAGTTAAGGGGAAACCAAAAAGCAGCTCTATGTACAGGGTCACCACTCCTAACACAGAGAGCACGTATGAAAGCCAGGGAAGATTTGCCCATGTCAAAACCGCAGAAGAAAACCTAGAAGAGGTATTATGAAAGAAGCTCAAAACAGCAGATCGTTCAGTCCTGAGGCTCTTACTCATTCATGGAACTACTGAAACAAAATAAGTTCATCAATGTGAACAATACTGCAGGAAGAGGCCTCTGTTTGCAGAGCGCCCAGTCAGCGGCGAATGGTTCTGCAGCACAGAGGAAGGCTGGGAACACCTCTTCTGCAATGCCTGGGAAGGCTGTCCAGGAGAAGGCTGGGCTAAAACATGAAACAGTACTTCCTTTGCAATTATTAATATAAGACAGAGCATTAATATAATCTTTAGAAATGTTCTCCTTCAAGTGCATAACCCCAGCAAATCAATTTCCAGTCACTCCCTGCAGTACGAAGCTCCACAAACCCCTTGTATGTTGCAGAAAGGAGAGGACTCTCTACAGCTACTTTAAATTTACTTTCTTTCAGTTTCATTTAGTCGTCTTGCATCTCTGCAAAAAAATAAGCTGCTGATCAGTTCCTGCTTTGCCACTCTCTCTCTTGCACAGTGCAATCACAGCTTCTCCTGGGTACCTTTTTTCCTGGACCAAATAATGCCACTCTGGTTGACTATCGGCATAATGAAATATTCCCCTTGGGCTCCCCAACTTTTATTATCTTTTCTGCTGTTTGCCCTATTCTTACTCTTTCTGGAAATGAGGCTATGGAAACTGAACTAATTACTCCTGGCTCAGAGGATGTTTTATGGGGGTGCTGAATTGTTCTCATTTTTCTTGATACCACAGCCAACACTCGTGTGTTCGTTTCAATATTGACAACTATTTCAGTGTATCAGCGCCAGCAGCACTGTAGACCTTCACAAGAAACAAGATCAGAACCTGTCCCAGGGATGCTCCTCAAGCTTTAGTAAAGGGGAGAAGTAAACTAAGAGATCCTCATTTTCTCAACCTCTCTTCCCTCAAACGCAGTCCTTACTCCCAAAACAGATGTTTTCTCAGGGGCTCATGCAACTCAGAACCTACCAGACCACAGAAAGGTGTGAATCCCAAACCTAAAGACCCCAGCGTGCCCACAACACCTTCTCACTCGAGCTGGGGATGTCTCAGCAGTGCTGTTGGGAGCATGCAACATGGATTGCACAAGCTGCCCATGGGCCTTGTAGCACCTTTAAATGGTACAGGTCTAATTCTGCTCAGCAACCAGCTTTGTAGCCAGTTTTGCAGTTTGGGTGTGTTTGCACTGTTTGCATGAGAAGCAGCTATTAAGCAGGCAGCTGCGTTCCAGGTAAACTTCCAGGGAGTCCCAAAGCATAGCCCTAGGTTGGGCAAACCAGAGCCATCTCATCTCAAGGTGACAAAGGTGGGGGTAGGGGTGGCAGGATCCCTTCCAAAGGAAAACCCTGCCATCACTGTGCCTCCTCACTCCAAATGAAAAGAGAAGTCACCTGCAATAGAAGCCAATGTCTGAGCATTCAGGGCCAGCCCAAAACCTTAGAAAACTCTTTGTGACTCACCAGCTCCTGCCTAACACCAATGAAGTCTGTAATTAAAGGTGTCTCGATAAAACCTCACCAGCCCCGATAAGGCAGTGTTTCCCCACCCATCTGATAACTGCTGAGTCTCTCCACAACCTCAAGTTCCATCTCGAGCCCGTCTTTCCATGTGACATCACTGGTCAGCAGAGAGGAGGCAGAGCCGACAGACATCAGCAGCCCCATCTGCTCTGGTGGTTTGATGGCTCTCATCACCCCAGGTCTCCTTATAAAACCCGCCAATTATCCCATGCATGTGCAGTTTCTATGTGCTGGAGAGGTGACAGCCCATTTCCCTCCCAAAAATCAATTAGACTATCTGCATGCTTAAGGAGGAATAAGCTTTGGCTAGGGTATTTTTCTCTTCTTGTATTTAATCTTGCTTTAGAAGCACTCAGCCACCACAGTTTAACTGCTGATGTATGTCAGACAGACAGCGTCACTGACTTATCTATCTACCTTGGCTCCCAGCTTTTGGCTGCAAGAACATTGCTACGTTAGTTCAGCATCCTTTGCATTAGACAGGTGTTTATCTCATTCCTATATTTAAACCTGTAAAGCAGTTGAAATTACTCCAGCTTGTCTTCCCTGCACCAAACGTGCTCTTTAAGATGGACGGCAAGGCATCACATGCATTCACACCGGCAGGAATTTTTCATCAAAAATAGCCTGCACGTTGCTGGTGTCTGGCCCTGCACTCACTCAGCTTGCAAAACTGTTTTCACTATACAAAACCATTTGATGCACAAGGCAATTTTTTTGTGAGCATGGTGGTATATCAAAGAACTAGTTAACAGGTCCAGCACGACAGCAAAGCAACAGCAGGCCCTAACTACAGAGCTGTGGCTTGTTTTGGGTTAGGGTTTTTTTCCATGTTACAGGAATTGCGTATTTTGAAAACCCTCCTCCTTACTGAGAGTATGCCAGATAATTAAACTGAACCTTTTATTTTTAAAATCTAATTTACTTTTGAAAACATACGCTGCTGGACTATTTTTAGGATTTTTCTTATGTGGGCCAGTGGAAATAGGCTAGTTAGTTAGCACAAGGGCTTACAGGCTGTGCTGAGCAGAGTTCACTTTTGCCACCTCAAAGCTGAACACCGTGAATCAGTAAAACAATGAAAAAAAAATTTCCTTTCAAATTATAAATAAATATCTGCAGGGAGGTACTGATTTTTATTGACAGTTTTGAAAAAGCTTATTTTTAGCAAAACTAAATCTGGGCCTACAGCTTTGACTCAGGAGTTTCCTTAATTTGTTACCAAATGTGAGACCTCGTTCTGGTGTTTGAGGGGCTGCCCTCATCACCAAAATCAGGTGAGGATGACAGGATTGAGTTTAGTAATACCTTTCTTCTAAAGATTGTATAATACATGGCTCCACACAAAATGTATCCCAGAGAAATCAAATAACACCAGTAGCACTAGGATAATTTTTATGAAGTATTGAGCTTTGTGACCCTTCCTTTATAAACATCAAGGGAAGTAACAGCATCAGAGGTACCTGCATCTAGACCCTAGCAGTTTTATTCACTATACTGCAACGCAGAGCAAAATAATCTACCTACCCAGACTTACAGTGAATGATTCAGTGAAACTATTACCTGATATGCTGGCATGCAAAAAAGTACTCCTGTATTACAAAATTTAAAAAAAATTACAAAATGAAATCTTCTTAGCATCCTCCACAAAAAGCATCTCAGTGGTCACCCAAATTGACTCCAGCCTCTGACATCTCTCTCTCCTCTCTGTTAGCAGCACTTCCCACTGAAGGACTGGGAGTCCAGCATCAGTCCCTGCTGCATCTGACCCACCTCAATGGTGGAAGTTTTCCTTGCTACCAGTCACATCCTCTGCTTTGAGGTGATGGAAAAGCAAAGATGCTTCACCTGGGGCAAAGGACCTGCAGCCTGGGAAGTGGATACAGCCTCACAACCTCCATATTTCCAAGTCCCTGCCAGATAACATCCCAGAGACAGTTTTGCAAGGCTTGCTCAGCGCTCTGCAAGGAAAAGCCAACCTTCCCTGACTTTAGCTCCTTGTTCACAGCCAAAAACAATATATTAGCAAAGGCACTACAGCCTCACCATGTTTACCCAAGACTACCACGAGGCCAGGAAAACTGCAAAACACTGCGGGATCCAAAGTTGCCTCCAATTATTTGACCTCAGTGAAAATGCAAATGCATTCACCATACCTCTGCTGCAACCCCAGCCCTGTTCACTTCCCCCACCTGGGAGCAATATTTCACAGCACTGCAATTTAAAAGCAGGCTGTTTTTATTAATTTTAAAGCCTCAGACCCTCGCAGGTCCAGGTGCTACTCCACAGCAGTCAAGGACAGAAATCCGGTCCTTGAAGAGGCCTCTTCTCTAATCTTCTCAGGGGTTCCCATTCGCCTGCTCACTTGCAAGCCTGTCCTGAGACCTTTATGGCCATGTCAAGTCCACATGCAGTTCACATGAGCAAAATCTATCCACGCAAGGGCTCTGGGAGCAGGCTACAAACTTGCTGACCCAAAGGTATTACCCATCCTTCCTGGATCAGCTGCAATGCTGCCATGGGCTCCTATCTCCTGGCAAGCATCCTGCCTCCCACGCATCCTGCAGCACCAGATCCCTCCCTGCACTTTTGCTTTCAGCTGCCTTAGAACTCCAGGAGAAAAGAGGTTACACCTGTCTTCTCTGCTTCCATATACTTTATCAACAGTATGCACAATATCCACATCCATCATTGCCTTAAGCACAAAGGTAGGAAGAGCCCAGTCCCCAAGTGTCACGACAGCTAAGTTCCCACCAAGGAGATCTGTGATGTTCACTGACAACAGCCAAGCCACACACCACCATGCAGATTTACACCAGCTCTGTGTGACTGCCACCATGCTCAGAATCTGGCCCAATTTTTGAACAAGTATGATACCCTTTAACACGGTGCTTTTAAATGGCCTGGAACAGACTTGGGTGAACAAGTCCTTCCTCCTTTACCCACCTCTGCCAGCTCAGTTCAGCAGGGGCACAACTGCCTGCCCTGAGGCCTGCTGGTACAAGTGGTCCAATTTTCTTCCCATTCCTTATTACAATCCAGTATTCTTTAAACCTAAATCAAGGCAAAGCTGATTTCTTCTCCTTATCAGTGACAAGCCAAGAGAATTCCCATGGGAAACTGCAAGCATCCCAAGCATCTTCTCAGCCCCCAAAGTTGATCCATGTATTTACCTCAGGATGTCAACTGCCCCCTTACAGTACCACATTTTAAAACCTCCTGGGTTGTTTCCAGGAACAATTACAAAAAAACAGGGTACTGCTTACTATGAACCTAGCACAGGAATCAAGGAGCAGAATAAAATACCATCAAGATGACAGGCACTGCTTGAACGGAGCCCAAGAAAATGGTCATGTCCCATAAGCCATGCTGTGAACCTTCCTCCTCACCCATAAACTGCCTGGTAATGCAGTGTGATGATTCAAAAGCATCAGTTCAGTATGACAGGTTAAATTAATTAAAATAACCAAAACAAGCCTCTGCAGCCTCAACCATCTAAGTGCCTGTGCCAAGTCCAGTGCTGCTGAACTGATCCGCACTGATAATGGCTCCTTGTTCTTCAGCTGTGCCCAGAAACACAGTACTCACTTCTGCTATCAATTTGAGACTACAGCTGCTTTTTCACTCACTCATTTAACCTGATCAGTGGCCTCCTCTCTTCTGTTTTTATAGGAGATTTAGCTTTATGGAAAGCAAGAGGAGTGACTGACCACCAGATTATATCTTCTCACAGCCTACAACAGCAGGATTGCCATACTGTCTTCTGGGAAAATGGGAAGTTTACACGTTGACAGGCAGATGTGGCCACACTGAGCCCACTGATAGAAACTCTGTTGTAAGAAATCCCCAAAACCAAGGACAAATCGAGAGCCACACCTGAGGCTTCAGCTGAGTCCTCTGTAATGTCTGTGTTTTTTCCAAGCTGTCCAATTCTCTGGCAAAGTATCTACAGTTTAAGCTGACTGTGCGAGCTCTGGGGTAATTTTGACTCCATCTGTATGCCTGTTAAAATCTTAACATACTTACCAGGTGTATAACAATTGTAATTACAGATTTACAGGGAGATGGTGCAGTAAGTTGCTTTTGGTGAGGAAGAAAACAAGGAAAAGAGCCATGGAAGGAAAAAAAAGCTCCTACTTTTTCCTTATACCCTGCTGAAACCTCCTACACCCAGGGCAAAGGAGAAACACCCTGCAGACAGAGCTAGGGACAGGAGCACTGGGATGGAGGGAGGAGCAGGGAGGCACTGCTGCCAGGGCTGGACAAGACAGCCCAGCCTGGGAGACTGAGAAAAGAACCAGCTAAGTCTTGAAACTGGGAGGAGACTGGGGAAGTGAGCAGGCACCAACGCATGCTGTAAAGATCACATGGGAAATTTTGGAGGCAATAGCGCTGGAAAAATCAGCCCACAATGCCAAGTAGCCACCCATGGTGTTCAAGGAGAACAGGAACAGCTTGATGGGCTCCAAGCAGTCACCATGGCCCCTGTGAGTACACAGAGAGCCAGCCTGCTCAGGGACAGAAATAGTGGCAGTGATGCCACTGGTCATCCCCAAGGCACATCCTGCTGATGAACCCCCTCATCCATCTCCTCCTTGCTTCTTCCATATAGCCTCTACCAGGCCAGCAAGAGAGCTATTTTGGGATGGAAGCGGATAGCTTCGGCAAGCTGTCTGAAAGGAGCCCCCACTCTTTTAGCACTACACACTGGCCACAGGAAATTACTCTGGGCAGAGGATTCAATTCTCAGCGCCCACACACTCCAGGAATCAGCTTTCTTCTCCTCTAGTTTTCCCAAGTGCAGCTTTCTCCTTTCACACCTTCACTGAAGGTAAAGTTGAGGGAAGACACTAAAGCTTTTCTCTAGCTTCTGAGAGAGGAGAACCACACCCCTGTTCAGGACAAGGGTGAAACCGCTCAGGCTTTACAAGTACCCAGCTGGTGCACACCTTGGTAGTTTACTCTGGACAACATGGAATATTTCTGACTGCTAACTGACAGCTTGGTTCTATACACACTGCACAAACACACTAACCAATGGTGTCTTTTTCACTCAAAGTAACTGAGCAGCTACAGAAGAGAGAGCATTTGCACTAGCATTAGGGAAAGGTGCAAAGTTGTCCGTAACACTCACCTGCACCTTGTGTCACCAGCTCACAGGAGGGCTGAAAGATGAAGTGAAGCCTGTCACCATCCAGCAAAAAAGGCCTGGAACCCAATATAGTGCTAAAATTACGCTGTTATTCCCCTAACACACCCTTTGTATATACAGTCATATTTCCCAATCATAAATCCAAACTCTCATTTACATCAGAAACTAACTGGTATAACTGCAGCCCTCCCCAGCGTGGCCATGGCTATAACTGCTATTAAGGTATTTTCTAATGTGATAAAGGGAATAAACATATCAGCATACATCATCTTTATTATTACTATTATGGGTGTTTCTGGTATAACCATTTCTGGGATTTTTATTTTTTTTTTTACGTTATACTCATAACTGAAACAAATTATATGAATAAAACTGTCCAGAGGGAAAAAAACTTTCAGCAGCCAGTCATACAGCAATGTTGGACTCGGTCTTTACTTCCCAGTCCCACCATTGCTTCTTCTCAACCCCCACAAGGCAACAGAGGTCTGCAATGAGCACACACACTGAGTGTCCGTCAGTCCTGCTCCTGCCAACATGGGGTGTTCAAGCAAAGCTCTCCCTCTAGGCAAGGAACATGGTTTCCCTAGTGCCATCCCAGCTCCCAACAGCATAGATGGCCACAAGGCACGACGAGGCACAACCTCCAGCCCTAGGGGCACACACCTCTCCCTCCCATCCAGAGAGGGTACAAATGCTCAACTTGTTTAGAGATGCTGTGGAAGTTTGTTTGCTCAGGAGGTTGTCAGGTAAGAGAGCTGAGCAAAAATACCCATCATTTGTTGCACTGCTACTGATGTCAACCTCTGGGCAAGGGACTCAAGTGTCCAGAAGGAGATGAGAAAAACATAACAGGAGAGACCCCTGAGTATAACATACAGGAGCATATAAGATACTTCAAACTGTATTCTAAACTTTTTTTACTAGTGAAAAAGAAGATCAAAATAAAATGGGGGGGAGGGAAGGATGTTCTTGAAACTGCAGTTAAAAAACAACGCCAGGAAAGAGGAATAAAATTCCATTTTGTGCCCAAATATTCCTTGATCATCCTAGTTGAAATAAGTTTCAGATTGATTTTTACATTGCTCCTAAAGCCATAATAGCATCTTGAATGGTTCGATTACAACAGAACACAGAGGTAACAGTATGCTCCCCAGTTAGGAACAGGAATGTATATACACAGACATCTGTATACATATGTCCCAGAACTTCAAAGCATTAACTGATTTGATTAAGCTGTGCTAATACATTGGTATTGCTCATTTGCCTGGAGTCCCTCTAGTTCTCTTGGATTAGGAGAAGAGTCTGAGGTTAAACTGAGGTTAGCTGACATGTGTCAGCCAAGCCTGACCTAATCCTGGGCCTCCTCCTAGTTCTTGTGTCTTCCTCTCTAAATAATATTAAGAATAGGAATAAACCACAGGGATGCACTTGTGTTCCAAATAACTGTTTTTAGTAGCTGTACACAAACAGAGAAGGCCAAGTTGTGCATGCCGGCTGCTCTGCAGAACCCTTCTCCCTGTGATTCCCAGCTCCCTGGCAGTGTCCCTTGCGGCCTCTGCCCTTCCCACCATGAACCCTGCAACACAAAATAAGGACACCCCCAGGACAGAAACAGATACAACCCGTTTTCTAAACTCAAGTGTTGTCTTATACCATTCCTCCGCCTGGTAAAAGAGGACCTTTATAACACAGAGTAGGTGACTTTGAGCTACTTGGACCTGCCCTCCAAGCAGCCACTGTGAAAATGAAATACGGGGACCTACTGCTATGATTTGCACTGGATCCAAGACCTAGGGAAACGTCCCAGTCGTGTCAAAGCAGCTCTCTGACCTAGCCTGAAAGTAGGGGTTTGATGAGCAATAAAGAATTGAAAATAATATAGCTTAAACCACAGAGGTGCCAGCTTTTACTGCCTTTCATTGAGTACACAATATTTCGCTCCCACTATTTCAAGGGAAATAACACTCCGTGCGACTGTTACAGGATGTAAGATGTGTACTGTGCTGTTCAGACGGAGCTTGTAATTGAAACATTGGAGTGCCAATGAAATCCCAAACGTAAAGTTTTTAATTTTCATTCAACCATGACATTAAAATTCTGGTCGTGCAAGGGGGGAGGAAATAATTACTACCTCAGAGTGCTTTTAAGATCTATTATTTCTGATACAGTAACTGGGGTAAGCTCAGCCAAGATGCCAGCAGCTGCTAGAGTACTCCAGTGGCTTGTTCCTGACACCATTGCCTGCTTCTCCTTTGTTGTCATCCTTACTCCCATACCACACACAAGAGGTTGTCAAAAGGTTTGTGAAGGAGATGTGGCCTGCAATGCATGAAGAACTGCCACCACCTCCATCGATGTGCCTTCAACCCTGCATGAGGAGTGAGCAGGCAGCTGTTGGAGAGCAGGGCTCCGGTCGAGGCCAGACGTACCCAAGCCCAGAAGGCTGAAGCACCCACCAAAAGAACTGGCTCAGACATTCTCTTTGTCTGAAGGCGCATGACCATCATTTACAGGAATGAGAAGGTTATCTTGCAATACTGATCTTATTCAGCAGCTTCCAAGATGACTGGGTATGACACCAAGCTAAAAAACCTCAGCCGACACCACTAAATGCTCTGCACAGCTCACGGGGAAACCCTGAAAGGCTGGCTTGTGTCTTGCAGATCCTCAGACCATCCTCCCCAACACTCGTCTCCACAAACTATATTAGAACAATCTTGGACTACATCATGCACAAACTCATGTTCCTCACATACTTGTATCCCATGATTTTCACGGGCTGCCCACTTCTCTTTTTGGATGGAATTTCAAGTGTTGAATTTAGCCTGGAAAATTTTTAAAGGTTTGACATTTGCCTGCCAGAGAGACACTGCCCCTCCCTCAAAAAAACTGCCTTCAGGAAAGGTACTGCTAGGGGGTTTGCTTTTGCACTGTTTTCCTTTCCCCCACTTCACTCGGAGCATATTGGCCATGGTACTTCCAGAAAGGATCCCACCACTGCATCTCATCCACGCCTGATGGACTAAATCCACCTATTTCAGTGCCAGTGTGTCCACGGGCCACCCAGCTGGAGAACGGCACCATGATTTATCAAACATCCAGAGTACAAGACCTGTCTCTTCTCCTTGAGTAGTGCAGAGAGATGTGAGAAGGCTGCTACCTATTAAGTTGCTTTATCACAGCGTTTCAAGTACTGAGTCAACACGAAGGATGAACTTGTGGTTACACCACTATATAGAGATGTAGCTTCCAGCAGTCCTAACCTCCTACCACAGATTGCCCAAATAGTTTTAAGCAGGCCAAATAATCTCTCACATCAGATTTCCCCACCTTTTAAATGTCTGAGAAGGAAACATTTGCAACCAACCATGGAGCACTCAGACATCAAAATGGTGAGGACTACATAAACAGATGCATATCTCACTGGTGAAGAAGCAGGCTGATGTGTTTAATGGTTTGTAATGGTTGTTTTAGTTGCCATGAAAATATTTAAGAGCATGAAACGCATCCATGGATTAAATCGAAATAAATGTAAACAGCAATAAAAAACAGCTTTTATCACAAGAAGGCCTGACTCTTGTTTGCACCTGTAACTCTAAGTATAACTGGCTGCCAAACCAAGTATTATAAGATACTAAAGAGCAAAACAGCATCAGTCATTTGCATAGCAAGCATAATGCACACAGGGAGAGAGGCAAAACAAAATGGACAACTTGCTTGAGTATGATTCAAACATCTTAGAAAAATGCCGTTTGCTCGAGTCAGGACTGAGCTACGAAGGAGATCTGTGCCAGGTAAAGCTCTAACAAAATGGAGATGAAAACTCTGAATCCTGTCCCTGGAAGGGAGATAAATAAGGGTCAGAATGAAGTTCATTTAAATCCACCAAGCTGATACAGAAGGGAGTTAGACAGAGCTGCAAAACAAAATGAAAGGCTCAGTAGGAGCCTGCACAGCCAGCGCTGCAATGTCAGAAACGCAACACAGTGCCATCTGAAACCTACAGGCACAGTACCAGGACTCGAGGAAAAAAAAAAAACACCGGTGGCACTCCTGAGGAAGACAAGCCTGACTGCAAACAGCGCTAGAATAAAGCGTAAGGATCCTGCAACACATGTCCCTGACAGCAGATGCATTTCGAGGGGAGGCTCAGCAGAGCCTCTGGGGAGGACCTTCACTACTGGAACAAAACTGCCAGCAAAATATAACAGAGCTGCATCTATTTACAGCGGGGATGGGGATTTGCCCCTTTGTTTTGCTTGGATGCCTACTTGGCATCCTTCTTTGGGTCTCTTATGGGAGCGAAGGTGTCTTAACACAATAGATAATTAGCTGTAATACATTGTCCGTAGCTATGAAAACTTAACAGGGCTTATCTCTAGACCTGATCTAGGCTTCCAGTTATCCTTGTTCTCCCAGTTCCCTTTTTTCCCTAATATTTGCATCTCAGCTTGACAGGTATTTTATATTTAAGCTTAATAAAGGTGTTAACATGCGCCTCTGCACGCTTAGAAGGAACAAGAAAACCACCCGTTTTTAACTTGAATTCCCTGAGACATGGCTCGTTCCATTTGCCCTTCCCTGACAGAGGGAGCTGAAATAAGCAACGTCAACTTTGGGATCCTGCTCTATCAAACGTTAACTTACTAAAACATGGGACTCTTGGTTTAAAAAAAAAGGGGGGGGGGAATAATAAAAAAAAAATCCCCAGGAAGTTGATGCATCACCGTATTGCATCTGTGTCAAGCTCTGGGTAAACAAGCAGCAACATGAATGAAATCTGTCCAGAAAGACTGCATTTCAGCGCCAACCACGCAATCTCTGGCCAAACCGCTGCATATGTAACAAAGTTTGATCTCGCTTGCAAGCGCTCAGCTGCGCTTCTGCCATTTCCTGTGGAAAACTGAAGCTCTGAACGATGCCTGTCACCCAGCCCTCGCCGACACCAGTTCCCGCTGCCCCTAAAGACACACACATACCTATGCCACCCGCCCTCCGCAGGCGGGCAGCCCTGGCAGAGCCAGGCAGGGATGCTCGGCAGCTCCCACCCCGCACTCCAGGCGGGTCACCGCCGGGAAAGGGCAAAGCCGCCGCGCTGCCCCCCCCTCCTCCTTCTCTCCCCGGCTAGCCCGGCTGCCCAACAGCCCCGCACATCCCCGGTGCCGCGGCCCGCCCCGCGCCCGGGGGGTCCCGCCCCGGCGCAACAGGTGGTCGGCGGCGCCCGGTCCCGCCCCGCGGCTGCACTCACCGCTGGCGTTCTTGCCGCAGATGAGATGCTGGTAGGGCTGCAGCAAGCCCCAGAGCTCGGGGTCGTTGTTGACCGTCTGCTCCAACGCTTCCAGAGTGAAGCGGGGCGCCTCGGCGCCCTCCTTCTCCTTCTCGGCAGGGACTGATGTGGCGGCGGCGGCCGGGGGGCGGCCGGGCGGCGGGAGTGGGGCGGCGGGGCCGGCCAGCACTCGGGCGTAGATGTCGCGGAAGAGGCACTCGGTGCCGGCCGTGAGGTAGATGGCGGCGTGCTCGTGGATGCGCAGGGCCACGCGGCTGTCCACCATCCAGCGGTAGAACTTGCCCACGGAGAAGGCCAGCCCGCACCGCGCCGACTTGCCGCGGCTGAAGCGGTCGCCACCGCTGCCGCTCATGTTGTAGAGAGAGAGGGCGCCGAGGGCGGCCGCCGTGCAGCGGGCAGCCAACGTCCAGCCCAGGACGATCTCCATGGCGCTCCGCACCTCGTGCTTGGTACACTTGGCGAAGCGGAGGCTAAGCCGCTGCGCCTCCCGGGCGATGCGCACCAGCGCCCGGCTCACTAGCGTCGAGAGCCGCGCCGCCGCATCCCGGCTCCCGGGGCTGGGGGCGCCCGGTGCCCGCGGCTCCCGGCGCGGAGGCAGCGGCGGCGGCAGCAGCAGCGCCTCCACCTCCTCCAGGCTCCAAGGGACCTCCTCAAGGTCGGGCAGGAGCCGGGAGCACTGCTGCCCCGCGCAGTCCAGCACCTCGGAGTCTTCCGCTAGGACGGTGTTGACGGTGTCGAAGCTGTTGTGCCGACTGTGCATGGAGTCAGTTAGGTGCGGCCAGCAGCTTCCTCCATAGGGGTACGCGGGGTGCGAATCCGAGCAGCACAGCGACAAGTTGGAGGAGCGTACCGAGTCCGCCGCGCCACCATACCCGGAGTCCAGCGTCAGGTCTTCCAGCGTCCTCACCGCCGTCTTACCTCTGCGGGCCATCGCTGCACTTCATGCTGCACCCGCGGGACCCGGGCGGGGAGCGACTCGGAGGAAAGGGGAGTGGGGGGAAGAGAACAGCGAGGGGGCGCGGCGAGACCAGCTGGCCGCTTCGCCCCGCCGGCCACAGCCTGCTGCCGTCCCTCTCCGCCAGCGAAGCGGCGGTGCTGCCCGCGCCCTGCTGCCACCCGCGGCCCCGCTCCCGGTCCGGCTCCTGCACTGCGCCGCGCCGCCGGCCCGACACCGCAGCGCAACGCCGGCCAGGCGGCGGGGGGGTGCGGCCATGCAAAGCGCCTCGAGCTCGCTGCCAATGGGACGGCTCGGGGGGCGGGGACATGCAAAGCGCATCGCCCGGCGGCCAATGGGGCGGCGCCCTGCGGCTGGCGGAACCTCCTCTCGCCTCCGCGAGGCGCGGAGCCGTGGCGCGCAGCACCGCGCAGGCAGGGGCGGGAGGGGCCGTGGGCCCGCCGGCGCTGCTGTCTGCAGCGCGTCCCGGTGCCGCCTGCGCCGGGCTCGGTCCTTACTCGCAGCCTGCGTAAAGGCAGGACCCCGCCGTCAGGTCCCCATGGCAATATGAATCATAGGCTCGGGGCGGA
Organism: Hemiprocne comata; assembly: GCA_020745705.1. Lineage (NCBI taxonomy): Eukaryota > Metazoa > Chordata > Aves > Apodiformes > Apodidae > Hemiprocne > Hemiprocne comata. The sequence continues at coordinate 59,025,531 of CM036586.1, forward strand.
GGGCTGGCCACCCGTGTCCCCACGCTCCGCGTCCTCTGTCCCTCCCCGCTTCACAAGGTGTTGAAGCGTATCTCCGTTACACCCGCCACCGCCGTTCCTCGGGCACATAAACGGGAGTCCTGCTCCAGACCTCGCTAGTTCTTCACAGCAGCAGTTTCCTGATGTTCCTGTAAACAAATGAAAGGCTACCCGGGAAAATACACACAAGCAGCATAAGACAGTCAAGATGTTTTGAAACCGAGCTGAAACTGCCACGTAAGAATACCAGGCATCACTCGAGTCGGGAAGAGCAATTTCCAAATCATTAAAACAAGTACAATAAAGCCCTTAGACATTCTTGAAATTAACCCCCTAAGAATCACAAAGGCTTTTACAAGATTTGTATTGGGCTCAGGGTGCATTTCCTATGCATGTTGAGATTTCTTGTATAATATATGGACAATTTATCCCCAACTAATGTATTTTAATCTCACGTTTCCAGGCTTTAGTGTTTTTATGAGTTGCCTGGCTAATATCCCAGGCAACAGACTAAGAATGTATATGTTTGTGTGTTCTGGTTTTGAATAAATGCTATATCCTTTTAAGTGTAAAATACCAGCGAAATTCTATCCCTTTAAGGATAAAAGCCCAGCAAACACATTTTCTCTATCATGCCAACAGAGGCAGCCAAAATTCTTGGGCAGACAAGGCAAGTCATGTAAGAGATTTCCCCTTCCAAGTGAGCAAAGCCTGGCGATCCTTCAACATAAACTTCCTACAGGAAAGGCACGAATGCAACTACAGGTAGGCTCATTTGTCAAACAGGTTGGGGAAAGCTATGACACTGCCGAAAACACCAAGAGGGGGTTGCCGTCCAAATGAAGTCAAGTGCTGTCAGAAACTGGTTTCTCAACATAGCCCCAGTCCTTCCACAAGATGCAATGTGCACAATAGATTTCCACAGAAATCTTAAATGCCACTGTATGATGATAAAAAATAGCAGAGCTGAGAATGGGAGCAACCTGAACTAGAGCCACTGTCACACTGCAAGTAAGAAGTTGAGGCCCATGCTGCCATCAGTAGCTTGGGGTTTTTTTTTTGGGGGGGAGATCATAAAAAAAGAGAGTGTGCCTTGAGACTAAAATCCTATGGACTTTGTGACGAGGCAGCTCTACATCTCGCAGTAGAGCCCTCTGGTGTCTTCAGCACTTCAGTGCAGTGGCTGTTCAAAATTCACATTTCCATTTGGTAGGAGAAGGAAGGCACCACCGGGACCAAAGCCCGCGGGATATTTATTTTTCTAACAAACTCCATTCACTTGACTCTACCTATGCTTTCACAAGGTGCCACAACTGCTCACACTGAGCACACATGACAGCAGGTCACGCTCAGGGGAAGTCCAAGTGTGGGAAGCTTTACAGCAAATGGTTTGGCTTCACCAAGACACAAGTTGGGTGTCCAGGGACGGTGGTACAAGCGAGCCGAGTGGTTTGTTCACCAGCCTTTGTAAAAAACAGTGCTTCAGAGGTCAACACCAGCCTTAGGCAGGTGTTGACCTCTGAAACATCATTTTAAAGCTACAGCATTAACCACACATTGAGACGAACAGGAGAAATGAGAAGTGGACAGTTGTCTCAGGCTGCGTGCAGACTCAGGCACTGTATTACTGACTCAGCACTAGTTTGTACTTCAAAAGGGGGGTGGGTTTTTGTTTTTTTTTAATTCAGGAAGCAAAATATTGGGCTTTACTAGAGCTTTTGTAGTTGCAGCAAGATGTGCATCACCTAAAGCATGGCAGTTTGATTCCCGGTCACATTACTAGTTCAGAAGATGTTGCGACACTTGCACACAGCATAGGCGTGTCAGCAGTACCGAGCTGGTTTAAACTTTCAAAAGGAACAATGAGAGCTTCTGACTCATTTCTTCAGAAGGCTAATTACCTTCTCATTAAAAGGGCTGAAAGTTCAGATCAGTGCAGAGTGGCCAGTCTGGATCTCTGGTGATCTTCAGCGCCTGAAACATCTCACCTGCCCAGGTGTGGATAGTCCAGCTGCTGCATCTCAGAGCAAGCTTCAGCATGATTTGGAAGGACATCTGAAAGTGCTCCCCAGACAGGATGACTTCGTTCTTGAAACTGCCCTGGGAAAAGACAGGATCAAACTGTTTGGAGGGAAACACCCCTGCAACAAGTCAAATGCCCACATGGGGTGAGCTCCTGAGACAGTCCTCATCTTTAATCCAGAAAGGGCACCACACCTCTCCTGCCCTGGGCTGAAAGTCAGGTGTCTGCATCTGTACCACACTCCACAAGCCTTACAGCCAGGGTCATTTGCCTATTAGACAAAAAAACCCACTGAAGAAAACAAAGTCCCTTTATATGTCAAAGGCAGGGAGGGGGAACAATTTTCAGCTTGTTGGAGACATGGACATCAATTATCCTTACATAGAATTCAGACAGGGACTGATTAAGTACCGGTCCAGGATGATAAGTGCCAGCAAAAACTCTTTCAGAGGGAAATTGAACCACATTTTAAAAAGGTGCTCAGGGCAAATTTGAGTAGGAAATTGGAGTTTTTATAGGGAGACAAATAAGTGCACAATTCTTTCCTTCCCCACCCAGTCAACTGCCCGCAAACGGCATCTTCTTCAGAGCTGTATGGAAAAGCATGACAGCAAATAGGCTGCTAGACAGAACAGGAATGTACCTAGGATTGGGCCACTCCATGCAATTTCTGCATTCAAAATTCAATCCTCTGCACTTTGGTAACAGCTCAGATCAAAAGCAGCATTAGCAGGAACTCCCAGTGCTATTTCCAACTGCAAGTAACAAGCAGCAAGGCTTATGAGGGCCTTGCTTGTATTGCTGTGGAAGTTGGAGTGCTAATGTGTCTAATCACAGGGGGGTTAATTTACAAAGCAAGGCTGTAATCCTGTACCTGTAAAGCAGGTGTGAAATGCACATCCCTGGCAGAGGATCCCTCGGGGCTGCAGCATGTGTACGGTGTGCTGTGGAGAAGGCACCCCTCAAAGAAGGAACTGAGTGCTGACATCAAGTGGCATCATCCTTACAGGGCCACTGAGCAACTGCTGCTAACTGTTTAGACAAGCAGGCTCAGGGAGATGACTCTGGTGTTGCTCCTCAAAAGTTTACAACACCAAAAGGAGTAGGGATGAGTGATGCAATGAGGCCACCAGCTCCCTAGCTGGAATGGAGGCACTGGTGGTGGTGTCTCCAGCTGTTTGCCACACCACCCGCTTTTTCTCCGATCAGGCCTATCCTGCTGATTTCAGCAACTCGCTGAATTAGGACCCCTGGCAAGGACTCAACAGGAGCTATGGAGAGGCAAGGTTCAGCTGATCAGCTGCTCCTCTTGCAGGCTCTACAGAAAAGGGCTGCCTCTGGATTTCAGCCGATCATTGCTTAGCCAGGGGCAGCCACCCGGCTGCACTCCTCTGCTGTGCAAAAGCAGCAGCTCCTACTTCCCACTGAGCTCAAAGCCCTTCCCAACTTACTCCCTGCAGTCCCCATGCCCCTATGTGCTGAGAGAGGAGGTCAGTTAGAGATGTGTAGACTCGTGCCTGGCACAGAGGGGAGAGATTACTCGGGATTTCTCAGAAGCTGCTATCCAGGGATGCTCAGAGAAACTGCCAGCCAAAACCAAATCTCACCACATGTAACGAATCTTTGGAGCCCATGGCCATGGTACACTTTGGAAGCCAAGAGCATAACATAAATATAATTTCAAGTATTTCTTGCATTTATGGATGCCTTAAGGCTCAGGCCACTGGTAACTATTAAACACAATGATGCATGTACAATCTTCGTCCCAGAAAATTTCTCAACAGCTGTTTGCCAGAAATGGGGAGGCTATGTCAGGGGAAGGAGCACTTTGTAATCACTTGGTTCCTCATGGGTCTGTCATTGTCAGCTGTGTGAGACAAGATACTGTGCTGCAGAGAAGGGACCAGAGCCCCCAAGGCAGTCCTTTACTTTAAGCCCTTACTCCCACACCAGCCAAAGGCACTACCACCAGTTTGCAAGTGCAGCTTTGTGTAGAGGTTTGCACAGCCAACACAGCAGCACTTACTGTCTTTACAAGATGTTGGATCTTGTCCTTTGTTCTAAGGTAAGATCAACTGCAACCTCTACATGAATCCTGATAGGCTTAATCTCTTCTTTTCTTAAAACCATCCATGATGGAGACCCTACAACTTCCCTGGATGTTTCTGAGTCCAAATAATCTTACTGCTTCCAACAGCCTTCCTAACATCTAACCTAACCTTTTCTTTGCTACAAATGCAGATAATAAAAATATGCTCCAAAACTTTTTTAGAGGACCAGACTGGCATCTCTGTCTCTTATTATCTTAGGCAGTACTAAAAGCATGCATAGAGCCAAGCAGAATGCATATGCAGTTAGCCCCCAGCCAGCAGATCTAGGTGCTTCTCACAATTCACTATACCACTCCAAAAAGCGTAACAGTTTGGCATGCTTTATGTGCAGTCAGGTTATACATACATACTAGGTTTTGATCAGAATTAAAAGAAACAGGAATAGCAGGCTTCCCAGAGGACAGAGACAAGGAAAGACTGTATTCAGTCCATGGTAATTTCCATTCTCACTCAAGATACAACAAACCTGCATAAGGAATAAATTCATGGGTACAAGAGAAAAAGAATTTAAAGGTGAAATCTAAAGTGACAAACGTGCTTGAGATCAGCAGTGGCTGTTGAGTTAGCCATCCCTTGGAAAGATGTCCACCATAAAAATTGTTAAGTTACTCTACTGTTTTCAGTAATTTCTTCTATCTATCACCACTGAAATCCTCCTCCTACTTGGCGGTTCAGGAATGACAGTTTTGTCTTCTCAAGGAGTGGAGTACTTGAAGACTTGTTGGCTGTTTGCAGTGGCTCAGCCCCACAGTTAGGCAACCATGCTTGCTGCATCCTAGTGGTGTGAGGAGGTGACAAGCTGGGTCTGGTTCTCGCTTGAACCCCAGTGTGCCACACAGTAAATCTGCTCCCTCCTGAGGGCTTGTATTCCTTAGTCCTTGTTTGCAATTTAAGAGTCAGCTCCCTGCATCTCCTGTGGCCTCCCTCACTTGGCAGAGCTCTCTCGGTACCACACAGACTCCTGGGTGAGTGGGCAGAGAAATGAGGGGCCTCAGGCTGCAGGTCAGCTGGCATGAGCTCAGTGGGGAGCAGGTCTTCCACCACCACCTTCCAGGCCCAGTTCCAGGACAAGAGGCTTTGCACACAGGTTCCCAACCTCACTCCTGTCTTATTTAAGCAGGCAAGGATTTTTTTTCCCCTTCCCCCTGCAATAATTGGGGAAAGCATTAGTGAGCTAATGCCAGCCTACACAATTGTTAAAACATAATTAAGATAAGAGACTAATGCAATTTTCCAATATTAAGTAAGAAATTTCTATTTGTAGGCAAACCACTAGAAAGCACACAAAAGAAGTCATTTTAATATGAATATTTTTTCTTCCAATAATTCAACCCTTGAAAATGAGAAAACAAAAACTTTTTGGCATAAGATAATATTTAAGGAACTGAGCAGTATTTTTTGCGGTTTCTTTTTCTTGTGTCTTAGCACTTGCAACTTGTTCTGCATGTTTTCCTCAAAAGTTACCTTCCAACACTGATGAAAGCACCATTTTTTTTCAACATTACAGCATTCTGTTCATTCCTTGACTGACCAAAAGTATTACTGAAATGCCCATAAATAAATTAACAACAACAAAAACCTCACCTCAAACCTAATAAAAACTAACTCCAGAAAAACCCATATTGCTGTCAGTGCTTTTCCTTGGAGAGAGATATTACATCACTGCAGACTACCAGGTTAAACAACAAAATATATCTTCGATACATGGGAGAGACAAGGGAGCATTCCTGCTAGAATTTTATGTTAAAAAAGACTACAAAATTAATTGTAAATACAGCAACATATAATACAAACTTGTTTTTTCTTTTTTTAAGATTAACAGTAATTTTTTAAAGGCTTAACAGTAGAGAGCACCAGGTGATAAGAACTGACATTTCCCAATTCAGTCACAAGGTGCATTTCCTCACCTGTTTCATCATCCAGTGGGGCCCTGACATGGTGCTGCATGGTCCAGCATAGGCACCCTGAGTGACTGAAAATGGAGGATACAGCAAGATGGGAAGGGAAAGGCCAGCTGTCCACTTTGGGGAATGCAGTTGCATGAAGTTATGATCAGTTTCATAAAATCGAGGACTCACCCTGTTGAGGGCAACAGGCTCCACATGGGAGCAGACATCTCCTGTGAACCCCACTGCACTTTCTGAATCGAATAACTGTTTTCAGGAATTGGAAAGTTATTATAGACCCCTGATTTCACAGACGGTGAAGGTCGTAAGCAAGTCATAAAATATTTGTGGGAAATCTCTTCCCCTAATTGTCTCATAATCCCCACTTTCTCCACCCTCTCCCTCTCTTTCCCTCCCATTGCTGGGAGTATGAACAAAACTGCTTATGGTTTGCACAGGGATTATGCTTTATCCACTTTATCCAGCCAGAGACCTACTGGAGTTTCATGTACTTTAAGAAATATGAGCTACCAAACTGCCTCTTCCAATTTTTGTAATTTCAAGTATTTCTTGCATTTATGGATGCCTTAAGGCTCAGGAAGCAAGCAGTGCAGGAGCAGGGGGGGAAGGGCTGGGAGCCATTTTCTGCTTCATATCACAAGCTCTCAAATGACATGTACCTCATTTAGAAACCTGTCAAAACATCTTTCCAAACAAACAACTTTTTCTCCTTTCAGAGTCTTCAGTTGGATATCTGGATACAACGTGATGCCGGGCATACACTCATGTCAGCTGCAAAGGCAAAATAACATTTCCTAGTACCTGAAGCAGGGGCTGGGAAGGGCTTGTGCTTGACAGCTGCAGGATGATGTGAGACTGCAAATACAGGACAGAGTGCACCCTGGGCCTGGGAGGAGGGGTGGGATTTAAGCACACACACAGTTTTATCCCGTAGTTACAAGGACTGTGGAAGGGAAAACCTAAAGACACATTTAGCCCATGCTCCTGCTGCCTGTGGGCAGGGCTCAGGCACAGGAAAGTGCCCATAAGTACCGTGCTAATCATATGCTGCAAACAAGCACAAGCTCTAGGTGGGGATCAGTTTGTAAGTAGAGAATAGTTTAGGCCCTGGTAAAAGACTATATTTTCTGATTTTTATTTCTGTTTTAAACTGAGTTTAAGGCCAGCAAGATAAGCTCTCCACAGACTCAATGTGCAAAGCCTGTTACTCCCAAGCACAGACAGAAGCTCAGTGGTGAAGGTGACAGCCCACCACATTCATCTGGGCTCAGATCTTAATTTCAGTGTAATGTTAGGAAATGCCTGTATTCTTGCACCCTCATCAGGAAGCTGTGGTGGGTGGTGCTGGGCTCCCAAACCCCCTTGGACTTGATGAGAGAAGGAATGAGGAAGGATGGTACCTGTTTCCTTGGGCCACTGAAAAAAGTGGCTGCAGGAGAGTTGTAGATGCAGTGAGTCAGTGGAGAAAGGGGCTGCCAGGCCAGATACCCCAGACAGCAATAAGGCTCTAGTCAAAACTCAGTGACAGGATTTTATAAAGAGTAAAGACAACTGAGGGAGGAAAGACACAGATGCTTCCCTTTTGCTCCCATACTCCATGTATTTGTTGCAGCATACCATAGGAAAGAGCAATTGTGTTTTTTTTTAAAACTACATTGTCTGGATCCTGCAGCAGCCATGTGCTCATTGGGAGATACCACCCCCAAGGGCATGGGGCTCCAAGGTGGGCACTGATCCCAGAGCTGCAGGGGGCCGATCCTGCACAGTCCTACCTGAGTGGAAAAGAGACGGGTTCATTGTAGCAGCACGGCCAGGACACATCAGCCAGAGCCCTGCTCTGGGCCTCCAGGGACCAGACCCTCTCCCTAGGCCCATCACAGCCCTGGTACTCATGGACTTTGGCAAATCACCTTGTGTCTCTGTGCCTTTATTTCCCAGCTGTAAAATAGAGATAATTATATTGACCTTCTTCATAAAATGCCTTGCAAATACTAGACAGCAGCTAAACACTATCGTGATTATTGTATAAAATAATCCATTATAGCCTCTGGATGCTAGAGAAGAAATGAATGATGGCTGGAGTCCACATAGACACTGTGTTAGATCAATGCAGGCACTATTACAATGTTGATCTGGTCTCCTAGTGTGTGTTCCCACAAATCCACATGGGGATGAAAAAATCCAAACATATCTCTTGGCTGACAAATGACTGAAGCTACGTTACAGGGAGTAAAAAATCTAAACCCCATTGCATAAACCAAACTACATAGTTCCTGCTTTGATCACAGAAGGAATAAAGTTTTTTGGCTGAGCTTTCTGCATATGAAGAGAATTGTTTTCAGTTTGTTTTGGGGGTTATTTTTGCAGATGAGCCATCTGAGTTTGATATGAAGAAGGCACCCTACCGGTGCATTTAAATGTTTAACATTATGTCAAAGTGAGGCACTCATCAGCTTTAAAAATTAAAAAACTGTCTGGGAACAAAAGCACTGTCCCATTTGCTAACAATGGGAAAGAAAAATCCCAAACTAACCTCCATGCAAGCTCAAAAAAACATCTCCTGAACTCCATCTAGCAAAGAGGCAAACTGTAGAACCATTTCAAGATTTTTCTAGGAAAGATTTAGAAGAAACCACCTTAATTCTATGCTGCACTAAAAGCCAGCCCAAAGCCACTTGCCACTTTGTGGTCAAGAAACTGTCTGCTTCCACCTCTCCCTCTACACCCCAGTCATCACCAGACAATGCCAATTAAAGCATTTGAAGACCTACCCACAAAAGCACAAAGACAGAAAGGCATTGATTTTTCCTTACAATGCCTCAACCTGTGTGTTTTTAACAAGGGTGTGTGACATAGGTGCTTTACCTTCTGGTGAGCAGAGAGCAGTTGCTGGCACAGGCTTGCATGGGGTATCAGCATCTGCCATGGGTACCAGCATCTGCGGTGGTCCCACACCACCGCAGCTCCTATCCCAGCAGGCAGTGAGCTGCAGGATGGTAGGTGCTACTCTTCCTTTTCCAAAGCCCTACAGAGAGGAAGGAGAGAAATAGGTTTATAAGGTCGTTTTCTTAAAAAAAAAAGTCCATTAGAGAAACTGGCTCCACAGCCTCTGCAGTTGCAGGACACTGTGTTCACTGCACAGCACCTCTGGCTCGAGCATCCGGATGAGTGTTAAGAAGATGGACTCCCTGGGGTCACCATCTGTACAGTAAATCTGTGGTAGTATCACTGAGCAGAGCAAGGCCAGCATGGAAGCTGTCTTCAAGGACAAGCTCAACAGAGTCCATGCGATATTTCACTTCAGGGAACACACACAGCTTGCCACAGGCTGGTTCCTAAGTACCAAGGTGGCTATTATAGTCCTTCCCGCAGCATTTCAGCTGCTGTGTATGACTTTTCCAGAGCTGCAGAGCACAGCATCTAACTAATTTCCTAATTAGAAGCAGAAGGCTTTATTTTAGCATGATACCTGCCCTTCAGTGTACGCTACATTTTAAACCTCACAATGAATTTCTGGAGGACACCTGTACTTTCGTGACCTACCAGCAGATAGAAAGACTGTGCATCTCAGTGAGACATTTGACTGCAATAAGCCATCACCTTATACAAAACAGCATATAGCCCAGTCATGCCCCAGAACAACAGGGTGCAGGGGGGGGAAAGTCCAGGATTCATATTTTCAATCGTGGCCCAAAAACAGAGGCCCAGCCTGAGATTTTGCTAAAGATTTCTTTTTCCTCTCATATTCCCCTTGGTCTCAGCTGCTGCTTTAAAAAGCACCCCCCTCTAAGGGGGGAAGAGGGGAACCTGTGTGCAGTATTGAACACTTAAAATCTGCCAAAAATTTAAAAATATTAGGGTGCTTTGTCTGCATATATCCCAGCATCTCTGCCTAGTGAAGGCACTGAGTTCCTGCTCAGGATGTGTGGAACTCATTTATAGAGTGAAATACTCCTACTGCCATATTCCAAGTTTCTTATTTGAAAAAGAGGTGACATTTATTCAGTTGGTAAAATAATCCTGCAGGACATATTGTGCCCCTCTCACAGCTTCTGGAAGAAAGCCCAACATACACATTCTTACTGATATAAAAGCTTTTCTGCAGTCACTGGCAAAAGTATTTGGACAGGATTGCAAAATACCTGTATCAGCAAGATGCATATGGCTGATTTCTGTTTGCATGGCTCAGACTGTAGAAAGCAGCCATCGTGTAAAGGAGTGGTAAAAAGGCCTTTAGTTACATGTTAGAAAACAATGTGATTGCAACAAGATTTTGAAGTGGCTTTGCTAATGGGAGCCAGGCAGCTAATGTCAGTCCTTTCAGCTGTTTGACAACACCTAAACCAAGAAAGTGAGATCCAAAGGCAAATTAAATAGCCTGTGCTTCACACATCCACCCACAGGCACAGAAGATGATCTGTTCACTTGGGAGAGTCCCTGGCCCAGCCTGGTAATCCCCAGCCATGCTGAGGCACTGGCTGTGCCACAGATAGGACCAGGGAGCTGAACTAGTAGGGAAATTATTGGTGAGAAAGCAAAAGGGGAAGGAGGAGGTTGTGACCTCTGCTCTGCAATGCAATTCAGTGCTGGGACAGAATTACATGTGGACATGGCCAGCCTAGAAGGCTGAGAAACAGCAAAGGCACAAACCTGCATGGTCAGAAACAACGTTCAAGGCCATAGTCTCACCACTGCCTCTTCTTGCAAAGCCACAGCTGGAGTGAAACGGCTTTGTGGCAAAGCCACCATCTCAGTACCACCACTTTTTGTCTCTCCTGTGACTTTCCAGGGTCAGGCTAGATCACAGTTGGAGACTGGAAAAAAGCAGTCATGGGCAACATCAGACATACACTGAACTTCATGGCCATCCTCTTCAGATCGTGCCGTCACATATGTGCAAGGGTACCACGTTGCTGATATAAAAATTCTCTTTCCATAATAACTTAATTCCAGCTGTTCCCAGAGCAGCATTTTTTTTCATTAAGAGGTACCCCTGCCATAGTGGCTTGAAGCACTAGAGTGTTTAATTGAATATCTGATTCCTGGCAGTGGCTGGTCTTGGCTTCTTCGAAAGAAATCTTAAATACGCTCCATGACACACGTTAATGGGGCAGCAGTATGTTGTGGAGGAAGATTTTATTCCAAAGTTGACTAGGGCTCAACATGTTTGTGAGTAGATAGGCTAAAGAGTGCAATTGTACATCTGTTTTTTCCTATGCAAATGTCTTGACCTGACAGTTCCAAAGTTTAAACACTCTTGGGGCATCTAGGAAGAGCTAGATCTTTTAATATTTTCGCAACATCAAGCACTTCTGGCCGGTGCCTCTAAAAATAAATGCACATGAAAACCTAGAGGCAAATATTTTTACAAGTTTGAAAAATGGCTGAGTAACCTCCCCCCGCTCCCCGGTAATACCACAGAATTATTTCTGGTTTTGTGAGATGAACTGGAATGATTTTAAGTCTCATCCTTCCCTAACACTTTACCCCGGCTTGATTTTGTATTAAGGCAGAGAGTACTCTGTAAGTCTTTCCTCACTGTCCATTGTTTGATTTCTTCCTGCCCTAATTCTAGATTTCAGACTCTTTATTTTCATCTTCTACCAAATTTTAGACCATGTTTTGTCATAAAAATACATATACATATATATATATCTCCATTTTTTGCATTATCCTTCCACAAGGAAACTAAAATAAATGCCATATTCAAGGCAGTGCTGATGTTTCCAAGTAGCATTAGATTTCTCCCCCCGTACTGTGAGCAAGGGATTTGTTTGCTTTTTGCTTTAACACAGCTGCAGGCTGGGTTTCCACCACTGACATACCTGCATTCTTCCCAGGAGTCTACTGTTAATTCCGTCACAGCCAGATGGGAGAACAGTGAATATTGTTCCTGACAGAGTTATTACTTTGTACCTAGGATGCTGAAACATTTAGAAAAATTATTCAAATTTTGGTCTTTATTTGTATGGTATGAAATTACTGTTCACCTTTACTTATTTTGCTTCCACAAGCAAACACCACACTGCCATTAATCCTGTGTGACAGGGCTGCTCTGCTGCCCACGTTGATAGCATCTGTATGAAAGGAGGAACAGATGATCAAACCACCACACATAAACCAACTCCAGGGCTGAAATTAAGAATAATCCTTCCAGTGAAATATAAAGGTTTGGAAAGAGCTGACATTTTTATAACGTACTGCTGATAAGACAAAACAACAAGCAACAGCTTCTCAGTTCAAGAGTATAAGGAGGAATGCTGAAAGTTGTAATACACCAACCACTCTTCTATTGTATCCAAAAAAGGATCCAGCTGCTGAGAGATGATGTATAAATTAATAATCTTTTCTGCCTAAACACTTTGCAATTTAGTAAGTTGTGCCTCCAACTTACCCGGGTGCTGTAGGCAACCAGAACAGGGCAAGTAGTAGGTTTTCAGTTTGATGCCAGTTCTAAATAATAATAGTAACAATAATAGTTTGTGGGTGAAGCAAACATTTTGTTCAGTCTGAACATTTTGGCTTTGAGCCTTTTAAACTTCCAAACTGAACCTGAAGGATTTTGAAATAAAATTGTGGCAAATCAGAAGATGTTGAAAGGAATGGTTCAGCCACTTTGAAGTTTGGGCACTCATTTCTCCCCTCCTTTTGTGCATATGAACAATCTGACTAAACTGACATTTCAGTCTCCAAAGTGACATTTGCTTTTCAATAAAACTTTTGGCCAACAAAATGTCATCTTTCTGTGTAGCAAAGAGGTACAAAGAGAAAGCTCTCCAATTTGTATCCCTTTGAGTGGCTCAAACACATTCTGCACCTGGGTAGGGGCAATCCCAAGCACAAACACAGGCTGGGTGGAGAATGGATTGTGATCAGCCCTGAGGAGAAGGACTTGGGGGTATTGGTCGATGAGAAGCTCAACATGAGCCCACAATGTGTGCTTGCAGCCCAGAAAGCCAACCATGTCCTGGGCTGCATCAAAAGAAGCTGGCCAGCAGAGCAAGGGGTGTGAATCTCTCCCTCTACTCTGTTCTCATGAGACCCCATCTGGAGTACAGTGTCCAGTTCTGGAGCCCAAACACAAGAATGACATGGAACTGTTGGAGTGAGCACAGAGGAGGGCCACGAAGATGATGGGAGGGCTGGAGCACCTCTCCTGTAAAGAGAGGCTGAGACAGTTAGGGTTGTTGAGCCTGGAGAAGAGAGGGCTCTGGGAGACCTTAGAGCACCTTCGAGCACGTAAAGAGGCTACGGGAAAGCTGGACAGGGAGTTTTGACCAAGGGCATGAGAGGACAAGGGCTAATAGTTTTAAGCTCAAAAGAGGGTAGATTTAGATTAGACATTAGGAAGAAATTCTTCACTGTAAGGGTGGTGACACACTGGAACAGGTTGTCCAGAGAAGCTGTGGCTGGCCCCTCCCTGGAAGTGTTCAAGGTCAGGTTGGATGGGGCCTTAAGCAACCTGGTCTAGTGGGAGGTGTCCCTGCCAATGGCAGAGGGGTTGGAACTACATGATCTTTAAGGTCCCTTCCAAACCCAAACCATTCTATGGTTTTATTATTCAATTATCTTCAAAAGTAAAAATGAGATGTGGAACCCAAAACCTGTCACTTCGGTCAAAGTAAAGTACATATAGCTAATGTAAAGTAATGAAGACAGCTTTATGCTTACAGTAACTTCTGACTACTGATATCCACTTACTCAGCTGAAGTGGAAAACCACCACACTCCAAAAAGTAAATTTGATATAAAACTCTTGAAAGATTAATTAATGTAAATCCTCCCCCTCCCAGGGAAGAAGCTTCCTCTTGTGAGATCCTCAATGAAGAGGACTTATGCCGAGCTGGGTAGAACAACCTCCTGAGATGAACAGGATCCCCACCCCGTCCCATCCTCCTCCTTGCACAGCACCCGGCACCTCAGAAGAGCTGAGGGTGCAGGGGCAGGATAGGGCAGCCAACCCCCTTGCTGAGGAATGGGAAAAATCAGGAGAGTCCCTGATGGTGAGAGCCCCCAATGGGGAGAGCCCCCTGAGACCCACGTCACCATAGGGACTGTGTCCCTTCTGGACAGATGTGTGCAGCGATGAGACACAGCTCCAGATGAGCACACTGCCACTCAGTGCACCCCAAATAACTCTTCTGCCACTGCCGGCCTTCACCGGTGACATCCACAGCAGCACCAGTCTCAAATGTAACAGGCCTGAAAGCAGTCAAGTGGCTCTATTTAAAACTAAAGAGGAAAGTGCAAAGCTTTGAAGTCAGAAGGCATATAATGAATTCAGCAAAACTTTGTATTTCAAAGCCGGTTCTATTTGCAGAAGCCATCTGCCCACAGAAAAGCTTGAACATGCACCTCTGACAGGAGTCAAAAGAGTTGAGGGAAACAGATCTTATTGAGGATGTTTCACATCATCCGTTCCCACAGTATCTGAAATGTCACTTTGTAGTGGAGCAGCTTCCATCCTTATATCAATTACAGCATTTACATCCAGCTCCTCCTGGGGTTGCTGGCATTTGAAGCAACTGTCCAGTCCAGTAGCTCCCAGCAATTTCTAATGAGATATGCCAATAAGACATCGCTGCTGTCCCTCCTAACGATAACTACGAGCTCTCTGGAGCTTTCCCTTAAGCCACTGTCTTTCTTATCCCTTTATTGATCTTCCTCTCTGCCCTTGCCAGCACTCAGCTTTCAAGCCACAAATCCAGAGATGGGTCTGTCCATGCAGGAGGAAAAGCAGTAGTGCAATGTGCAGTCCTTTCGCAGGAATGGAGCACAGCCTGTGAGCCAGGTTATCAGAACAGGCAGAAAACACAAACCCACTCCTTGAGCAGAACCAACAACCAGCAGCTTCACGCAAGCACCACCTCCCCAGAGCACCCATCCTCTGTAGTGGTTTGCAGCATGCAACTGGGGCTTATGTTTCTGCAGAAAGGCAAAAAAAAAAAAAAAAAAGGCATCAAGTAAAGCTTAGAACAAGTCTGTTTAAGAATTCTTTCTGATATCACTAGTTTTTCATACAGACTGTAAGAGCCATTAAAATTCTCTCTGATAACTGGCTTCCCGAGAGCATGAGAGCCAGGCAAGACTAGGCCAGCCACAGACTCTATTGATATTTCTCCTGGCTTAAAACAGTCCCTAAATTAAGCCTGGAAGTCATCTGTGTAACCAACCTATGTCATAGACTTTGAAAGTCAGTCTCTGCATCACAAGGAAGCAGAGAAAAGCAGAGATCATTGCCCTGAGAAAAAGGTTGAAAACCACCACTGGAAACTTAGATCAGCCAGGGCAGCCAGAGGGAAGCTGACCATGACCACTGGCCCTACCAGAGCCTGGAGCTGTGTGAATGCTGACTGTCCATGGGCAGCATTTCCCCAGGACTCTCCCCAGCTGCGTTGCCAGTGTTTACAGACCTGGTGGGATCATCACTGTCTTTGATAGTGGACAGTGACCCTAGTGGAGGTAAAATTTACAGAGAAGAGGGTGGGTATAAGCAGGCAGAGAGAGAGAAAGACATCATAACTGTGTAAGCCTTGCAAACATGGACAGTTCTCACTGCTGTAGCATTTCACCTCATCACAATCTTTAACATACTTTTAAGACATTCCTGCCAAACAGTTGTTTCTTCATCCATGCTGGTTTGGTTAAGAAGTACCAGCCTTTGCTCATCCATCCACACTCACATTAATGCCTGTGGCATCAGGTGGGAAACCAGCCCTAGCACCCTGCTGCAGCACATCACAGAGCCCTTCTAGGAAAGGCTCTGCAGAATATAGAGGAAGAAAAGTGCAGTATTTTTCCTTGATGGCCTTGAAACGGCAGCTTTTAGCTTCTGCATTTTTGCCAGTCCAAGCAATTGACTGTTTTTCTGTGCCTGTAGTGTGGGGATAGAGATCCTCCTAGCTGTTACAGCTGTTTGGAGGGGTGCTTCAGAGCCCCCCACAGATGCAGAGGTCCAGGGCACATTTATAGCCCTGCAATAGAAATTAAGTTGCAGGCACTGGCACACAGTCCCACTTCTAATCTTACTGTGACTCCAAGTGAGGAAGAAACTCCATGGTTTTGCACCACTGCTCTGGCTTCAGCCGGGTCTGTCTGCACAAAGATCTTCTTGGGTAAGGTCCTTCTCAGTGCCTGCATCTTCCAAGTCAACTTTCTGGTAGTCTTAGAATAGCTGCTGTAATGAAAAGAGCAGACTTGCTTTGTGAAAGCTCTAATAATTAAAAAGTAAATTTGAAAACCCACTGATATTCACAGAAAGAAATTCAATGCTGCCTGAATTAGCACAGCATCCTGACAGGATCCCAGACTCCACCTGAGCCATGTGGCATCTTCTCCAGCAGCTGTCTGCCAGGACAAACCCACACAGGTACAATCATCTCTAAAACAGTGAGGCTCAACTGCTTCTCTCTGCTACACCATCTCCATGACCGTCCTGCTCCAGCCCCTCCCAGGAGCTGGTAGAAAACTTGCTCTATTGCTACTGATGCCTAGTGCTAATTACAAGCAGAAGAGACTACTTAACATGGTGTAATCCTGTCCCTTTTATCTTCTACCAGTGCTATTTCTTTCCTGTTGTTTTTAGTTTTCTAGGGGCTAATTTATTATCTGGACACCTTCTCTCAGCAGGTTACCTCCTTTCCACTTTCAGCCCAGCTGCCATCTTCAGAGGCACTGGGCAGCCAGATGGACTGAGGAATGCACACATCTCTTCATCGGCACTGCTTTTTGTGAAGGGTAAGAGGGATATGGCCAATTCCAGTGGCTGTTTATTCCCACCTTTTCTTTTTTTAAAAAATACCAATATCACACACATTATGGTTTATTCCAAACAGAGCATTTTTTGCTTTTTCCTTCCCAGCTACAAAGTGAGTTGACTGGTGGAGCGAGTTGCTGAGTAAGTTGTCATTACTAGTGGTTAGTGCATTGCTGGGTTTTAATGCAGAGGTAGGCACTGGATGTTATCTAGAAAGAGATGTTTTTTGACTCCAAAAGGCTATATGGCAGGAAGGGAGAGAGAACAGGAGGACCAAAAGTCGAAACACTTTTCAAAGGTGGACAACAGCGGCAACACCTGGTGCAATACTCTTAACTTCAGGGGCTGAAGACACCCTCTTCCCAGGGTGAAGCTGCCTCATTCTGGAGCCCAAAATGTTGGATTTGGAATCCAGGGCACTTGCTCCAAGACTTTAAGCATATATACCAAGGAGTCAAAAAAGTAAAATAACAGCCACCAAATTATTTGCATTCCAGAGATACATTAACAGAAGTGCTAATATCTACCAGCTGTACCTACATGTCAGCTTTCTGAAACTAAGATAATTTATTTGTTGTACCAAGAGGAGGAGAAGAGGGTCAGCAAAGACACACTTAGTCCAGGCTCTGCACTAGTAAAGAGGCTCTCAGTTTTTCCCTGCTTCAGAAGGTCTGAGAAAGCAGAAGCCAGGCTCTGTTCAGCACAACCTGGCATTAAAACAACATTCTTCAAAAAGTGCCTGCAATAAAATAGCATCATCTTAGTGAGAAGAAGTGCTCCCAGCATGGATCAGGGTCATAGCTGCTGATTTTACTGACAGAAAATGAACTTGTGACACCTTACTTGTGCTATCATTGCAGAGTTAACTTGGCCAAGAGATAATTAATGGAAGATGCGTGGTTGAGTCCCCTGTGCCGCTCTGAAAGTCTCGGACTGTAATTGGTACCATTGACTCTTGTAAAATAAACCGTACTCCTGATCCAGCTCAGAAATGGAAACGTGGCACTCCGAAAGAAGCATTTTACTTTAGGAAGTGGTCTCCTGATACAGTGATTTTAAACCTGGCAGTCTTCTGGGCAGGTTTCTGGCTTCCAGTGCTGTTACTCTCCTCGTGTTGTGCTATATACTTTCTGATTTCCTGCCATGGCTCCATGCTTTATGTAGCTGGTAAGTCTTGATGACGCATTTTGATGCATTCAGCACAACCACACACTAGCATGAACCAGAGATCACCATATTTCTGGCTGTGGAGCTAGAGTAAACATGGACCTGTGCCCAGACAGTGTTGGCGGTGGCTAGAAAACCAAGACTGAAAGTCTAACAAGAGAACTGGGGAAAAATCTGCTCCACTGAAAACATGGTGCTGGAGCAAATCTGTCATTGTTCAGTGTACTGAGGGTTTTGGGCAGCCTGGTTTTGGCATCAGGAGCAGGCACCTCTGTTCCTATTTCCCTGGCTCCTTCCCAGTCACTCAGAAGCCATTTCCCCATATCCTACACATGAATGCGTATTAGGCAGAGCTGATAAGAAGGAGAGGAGGGTCTGATAGCCAGGCAGCTCTGCTGCAGGCTCTCTGTGTGGCCTCATCACCCCGTGGCTGTTTCTCCCCATAAAATGACTAACAGCACTTCCTTACCTCCCGGGGGAGGTTGGGAGGATAAAAACGGCGACAGCCATGAAGTGCAAAGTTATTACAACCATCCGTCCAGAAAGGCTGTCAGCTTTAGCACGTAGGCTGCTATCAGGCACAGTGCTTAGAGCATTCCCAGCAGCTGTCCTGTCAGATGGAGCACATGGTGTGCTCCTCTGGTCTAGATGCCTCTGGGCTCAGAAGGGTGAACAAACTATTTTCTGCCTCGGAGAGAAAGTAAACCTCTTCCACCAGGTTTCTCCTTTTCTTCCAGGAGAAGGCAGCAAAGGAAACCTCTGCCACCCTGGGCACACTGAGGGAAATGGAGCAAGGGCTCAAGCACTGATCTGTGGCAGCCCTCTGATGGGAAGAAGCTGAGAAGCCATCCTGGGAGCCTCCGCTCCTTCCTTCTCCATAAAAGCAACAACTAGGTGTGGAAAGATGCTGTCAAACCCTACACCACATCAGTTCTTGCCACAAGTGTTCCCTTGCCTCTAACCACCCTGAAAGGAAGCACAGTGTAAACAGTCTGGTAAGATCTATTCCAGACGCCTGCTGTGGTGCATCAGGAGATTAACATATTAACTCTGAAAAGCCCACTAATTTCAATGAGAACTCTGCCCTTAAACTGGAAGAAGTTTTGCAGAGATCAGCAGTTCATGTGATGCTAGGGAACCAGGGAAACCTGTTAACAGCAGACTGTGGATAATTGAGAAAATTATTCAACGCTGCTTTTAAAGGACCTTGGATTACAATATTGCATGGGTTGGTAATACTTTGCTCTTAATCTTTTCAAATATACATTTGCAATGGTTTGTTTATTGCTAGCTTTTGCCTTGCAATCAGACAAACACAGGCTCTGCTCCTGCTGGAGCTCCAGCTAAGCAGAGTAAGCCAAGACAGACATTGCAAGAAAGATTATGGATGACTATATCTACCTGATGCAGGAGATTTGTTTTGTTGGGGTTTTTCTGGACACAATGTGTTACATACAATCAGGTATTGAAGCATTACTTGATAAAAAATTGAGAAGAAACCAACAGTTCAGAATTATCCAAGCTAAACTACGGGACCTGAGATGAATACCAAAGGCAGCCCACAGGGCAGGGAGGAACGGAAGCAGGGATGCAAGTACGAGGGAGCTCAGCACAGTGTGGTGGGAGGGATAAACCTGAAAGGAAGGGGACTGGCACCACGCCTGACAGATCCTGGAGTCTGGCAGACTTCCCCTAAGAACCAGTTTCACAAGCAAAGCTCCATCAGTGAGGCTGTCCTGCCGCCGCAGCCGATGGATCCAAGCAGCCTGCCTACGGCCAGCCACCTCTTCGAGGGAGGAAGAGGTGTGTGTTATGTCTCTTAGACCACAGCCTATTTCTTTACATGTCTTCAGCCATGCTATGTGCATAGACTTACTGAGCTCTACAGACATTTTTTTTTTACTATCAGGGAGCAGTCACAAACAAATGCCATGAAAATCTGGCCCAAAAACAGTATGCAGAGCAAAAATCAGCCCTGGAGCAATTGGATGTTTGGGAATGTTTCCCACTTTTTCATCCCGACATACTAAGCAGCAAGAAAGCTGGTGAAACCAGAGATCTGGATAATCTCCTGTTGGAGCAGAGACCCAGTTGCTCTGGAGCAGCCACTCCATGCTCCAGGGCAGACAGCATGGCTGAAAAAAAGAGGGGCACATCTAGGAGCCACAGCAAGGACAATGTGACATGGCTTGCAGACACCAGAGTCTCAACTTGCCCAAAAAGCTGTATGCCCAACCCTGGTCTGCATCTGCCCTCTCCTCGTTCCTGAGCAGCACCACATGAAACGCCCACCTGGGACAATCACCTTAATTTATTAAAAAAAAAACCAACAAAACAAACAACCAAACAAAAACAAACGAACAACAACAACAAAAAAACCCCAACAAACAAAAAAACCCTAACCCACCAAAACCAGCCAATTTAGTAGCCAAGAGCTCCTGCCTTTCCTCAAGGTGGAAGCCAACTATTCTTATTTCTCCCAATGGTCCAGGCACAAGCTGTTTGGTTAAGGTGGGCTGTTGCCCCAGTTTTGTCCTATCCCTATCATTCGCATTTACTTCACATAAGGAAGATGCATATTCCATTTCACGTAAGACCAGGCATATGTGAGTGATTATGTGTGATCAGCTACATATAATTATCTTAGATGTAGGCCTATAAATGATTCATTAAGATCTGTATCAGTTGGTTATTTTGTGTGTTCTCCTAATTAAAACTTTGTGATAAAGACAGCTACAGCTTTCTGTAATTATGCCTCTGGACAGTGTGATGCACTTCCAACTTGGATTTGCAATCCTGGGTGTAAGTTGACACTTAAAGTAGGGTAGAAAAATATAGGTTAACTGCTGCTCTTAATTGTTCTTTGTTACTAAGATCATAGCAGAATTTCATTGTACGACACCCGGGAATCTTCCGCATAGTGCACATTGCAGGAACCGTTAAGAGATGTTGCTGTACACTCCATTATCCTTCTGTATATCTGAGAAGCTTGTGAAAAACAAACAAAAAAGACTATTTCACCTAGAAGCAATGAGTCTGGATTGGCTCATGTGGGGAGGAGAGAAAAAAAAAAGGTGGACCAAAGAAACATTTGAGGAAATGCAGAGTGTTTCACCCTACAGGATCAAATATCGCATTTCTTGCTCAAGACAGAGATCCTGCTGGGCTCACCGTAAGCTTCTCCTGGGCAAGGTCTACAGATTTGCGGTCACCATACACTGGATCCAGCTTCCATTTGTGCCAGTAGGAAGAAGCACAGTGACTCAGAAGGCACATTAGGCACCATTTTGTTGGTCAAAAAGGGAGCTATACTAAGTTTACATAAGTGTAATTAAGTAGGTCTAATTCTGTTTGTCTCCAGTCTTGTTCTCTCAAAATATGTTGGCATCAAAGGGAATATGCCTACGTATGAAACAGGTAGGGACTTGGGATAGCTATCAATGTAATAAAACATCACTAACAAGTGATAAATGCTAAGTAAAAGAAGCTTTTCTAAGCAGCTTATGCTAAGAATAAAAATCTTGCCCCACTACCAGAAGACTACCTTAAGTGTCGTCCTTCTCATCTCGTTGATAGTCTGATATCACCACTGGGATAAATGTAAAATCAATCACCTCAGTGGTTCTTCCACTGCAAGTTCTGCTTGGTTAACAACAATGGGTGATGACTGCCCTTGTGTTGACACTTGGCATCTCCTGGAAGGATGCTCAGCTTGCTCCTGTCGTCATTGAACAGGGCATGTTTCACCCAGGGGAATGACTCACGTATAACTTGTTGGTTCTTGTTAGCCACAGAGTATTGCCTTAACCCTAAAGTCTGCATCCCATGGGAGCAATGTACTAATCTCATCTGTGGTTAGTTTCTACAAACACTAATTTGTGAAAACAAAACAAAAACTACAGAAGATAGAAGATATGTCTATCAAATGCATTTGAGTCCCCAGAGGTAACATGGTATAGCCTGTACCCCTGTGGCCAGCACCAGTAACTCACCAGAGAAGTAGTATGAAGTACACTCCATGCTGACCGTAAATGCTTTCTTCTCCCACTGTCTCTTTCCAGCTTCTCATATCCAGCCTCATTCATATGGTACCACATCCTCAAAAGCTACTGCAGGACAGAGCTAGAATGGAATAGGTAAAAAAATTCTTCAAACATAACTTTGGTTAACAAGTTTTTACCAACTGAATGACCTTGTGTCTATAATAGCAAAATAATAGTATCTAAAAACCTTGACCACATCGAACAGCTATCCTTCATAAAAGAAATTAATGAAGCACAGTTTCCTACAGACCTGTTACTCAGACCACCTTATGGAGGCTTCTCTCTTTTCAGTTACCTTCACAATGTAATGGATGTGATTAGTCCTTAGTCACTCTTGTCTCAACTGTTCTTTGGCATGTGTTGAGTCTGAGTTTCAAGATAAGCTCTTCAGTGCCCTGTGATACCAGCCATTGCTGATTTGCTGATATCAGCCTCTAGATATTACTCAGGGGGACCACTCACAGTGTAGCTTTCTCTTCTATGAGCATTCACAGGGTTTCTCTATCCAGTGATCTACTTCAATTAAACAGTTTATGCTTGAGACTCCTACTGGTAGTTTATCAAAAGTGATTCAGACTGATCAGTCTCAAATAAGGAGGTATAGACCAAGTGAATGTTTATGTCTTAAATCTCCCATGAGACAAAAAAAGTTCACAAAACAGGACAGCCCCATGTGTGCCAGCTCCAGCCTGTGATGGCTGTGATGATGCCAGCACATTATTACCTTGTAGAGAAGGGATCTGGGCTTAGAAAAGCAGGAGACAAAGCTGAAGCTGTTCAGGAGTTCCTCAGCAAGCACCACCCTTGCTCCTGTCTTTGAGGGATGTGGGATTAAACATTAGAACAATCAGGCTTTTAGACTGAATTTAAGCTCTGCTCCATTTGCCTTCAGCATAAAAGCAAGAACACAAATATCCCAATGGATTTATGGCCACGATGAGCATGTTTTTTCCTGTGCATGCCACCTTTATATCTCAGACATTTCTGTTCTTCACAGGAGCATCTTGTAGATTCCCGGCTAGGGAAATGAAGCAGCAGGCAACCCTCAAAGGGCTCATCTGTACATGGCTCAGCTCCATTTTCCCAGGTGATTGGTACAGCCATCTCCATAAGGTGCCCAGGACAGACAAGAAGAGGCACCATTCCTATGGGGTGATACAACAGAGGCAAGCTCACCCTAACCTGAAACTATAAGGAAAGGCAGCTTATCCCTGTCAAGGCTCACACTTGAGCAATATCATAGGGCAGTAGCTGCCACTGAGTGAACAGCAGGTGTAGACAAGGCTCAGGGTTAACTGCAGACACAGATGTGTGGCAGTGGCAGTGCACAGACAGAGTGCAAACAGGGTGTGCTGGCACCTGGACCCAATAAGCTCTGTATTGGCATGAAACTGGAACAGCAACAGCAGGAAGACCTAGAGGCTGAAGGGACAGAGAGGAGGAGAGCCCACCTGCTGCCCCGCCAGGGCCCTGCATTAGGATGGGAGCCATGTGCAGCACAGAGGGCAGAGAAGGAAGCTTCTGGTGCCACTTACTGTGCCCCTGGCTCAGCGAGTGACTCCGTGGCTGCAAACAGTGTTGGTGCAACTCAAGACTTGCTGCGGTTTTCACCTGTCATGTATTCTTTGGGTGCAGCAGCATTGCTGGAAAGGGCACAAATTCCCATTGCAAAACCTGCTTCACTGAATAGCAGAGGCACTCGAATGGAGGAAATTATGTTTCCCACTTGCACTGCAATATTTCCCTGTAGCCTTTGAGTGACATCATCCTGGCATTCTCCTCCAAAAGCAGGTGGTTCCAGGCATTGACTGAGGGTAGGAAATGAATTATCATCTCCCCTGAAAAGATATAGAAACAGAACAGGATTAGATGTCTTACCCAAGGCCCACAAGGAGAAATGGGGTCAAATCCAGAATTAGAGTGAAGGTGCTCTAACAATAGGCTACAAGCTATAGGTTTGCATGCAGTCTAGTACAATGTGGCTGTAATCCTGCTGAGGCCTCCAGGCAGCACTGCAGTATGCATCATCATAATAATGAGTTTCTAATCCCAATCAAATGCCCAACCCAGTAGGCACCGCCTGACTCACAGAAAGGATTAGCTGACAGATTGTAAACAATAGTTGCAGGAGTCACTGGGCCCCCTTATGCAATCCTTTTATGCTGAATATATAGAAATAGCTGAGAAAATTAGGAGCTTTTGCTGAGAACATAAGTAACTGAGATTTTAAAATGTAAGTAATGGGTATTCTCATTCTTCAGACCTAGGGATAACCCATCAATATCATTGCACACCATTCCTAACTCTTGAATCTACCAGACTGACGAAGACAGGGACTCATGCTCGTACCGTGAGACAATAAAGACAAGCTACTTATAAGATGATCCCCTGAAGCATCCAGACCATGCCTGGCTCTACCCATGAACATGTGATGAAAGAAAGCAGGACCTAAGTGCCTCTGTCACAAGCCAGAACATGTGGGAGAAGCATAAAGTGCACAGGAAAAGTCAACAGATATTAGAAAATTAAAATTCTCTTCATGAAAGTGAAAGAATGGGAGACCAAAGAGATTTTTCTATTAAAATGCATGCTACTAGCCTAGAATTTAATTTCAGGAGTAGCTGAGAGCTGACATCTAGGAGACAGTCAGGATTGCTTGAGTTTCCATAACGCAAGTGGAACTCATCTGAGGACAGACAGTGTGGCTCAGCCACTAACAGACAGACCACAGACCACACTTAGTCAAATCACTGTGCAGCTTCACCAAGCTTGGGCTTCAATGTTAACCTGCAACAGAGCTGCTTAAACCATCCCCCAACTCAAGTTAGAGGGGAGATGTATTCAATAGGAGGCAGTTACAGACAATCTTCAGGTTATACTTAAAGTTACTGAAGAAAAAAAAAAAAGTTTTTTTATTAATTTTCCTCAGTATCCAGCCTCTATGACATTTTTATGTAATTTTTTTCTAATTTCACCACCTTTCCCGCAAGGGAAATAACAAATCTGACCTAACACTTGCCAATATGGATTCTTTGGTAGTGGAGACAAAGCAAGCTCTTAGAAGGAAGGGTTGTTGCTAACCTTGTCAGCAGGCATAAAGAAAATCAAGGGGAATTATGCGTGCTAATTTTATTATCTTTCTGAGGCTTGTGATCTCAAAAATCCTCAGGGATTTCCTGAGATGCTCCCTTCTGTCTGTTCCAAATAGGAAGCGTGCTCCATGCATGTTGCTCAGATGAACAGCAATTAACAGCAAAACAACAGTGGCAATAAATGATGAACAATAATAAATTAACAACAGAAGGAGCAGGCCTCTACACCTGCCTTTTATGCACTCCTCTTTTTCTAGCTAGGCAGGACACATAGTCCAGCACAGCCAAAGGTGAAGGACTTTTGCTATTGACTTCAGCAGCAGCAGGACAGTGACAAAGTGGAGCCAAATGAAAGGGATTTCAGTACAACTGGCTGTGGCCTGTCAAAGAGTCCTTTAAGCTGGGTGGCAGTGCAGCTGACTGACAGCAGCAACAAGCAATTTTTTGGTCACATAGTTGGGGTTACGCCTGCCAGACACGCATGGGGGCTACTGCCTTGCGTGAGCATCCTCAGCGTGGGCCTGGGGTGGCCCATGAACAAGGAAGATATTAAACCCCATGTGCACTGCCAACATGATAAAGGGAAGGGAAGAAAGTGGTGCCCTCCCTATCTCGGAAAATGCCCCTGGCACCTCTCAGAGTGGACCAGTTTAACTAATGTAGAATCATAGACTGGTTAAGGTTGGAATGGACCTTAAAGATCATCAGGTTTCAACCTCCCTGCCATGAGCAGGGACACCTCACATCAGACCAGACTGCACAAAGCCTCATCCAACCTGGCCTTAAACACCTCTGGGGAGGGGGTTTCCACAACCTCCCTGGGCAACCTATTCCAGCACCTTACTACTCTCATGGTGAAGAATTTCTTCCTGATGTCTAATCTAAATCTCCCCTCTTTCAGTTTAAAACCATTACCCCTTGTCCTATCACTACCCTCTCTGGTGGGTACAAACAAAACAGGGCCCAGTGATGGGAAAAGGCAAATGTTTAGGTCTGATCACAAGGCTGCAGACAGTCAAAGAATGTGAAGTAAGACCAAAAAATGGTCCTTGAGCAAGGCATGAGAACAAGACAACCCAAAGGCTTTACCAGTTCACCACATGAAGAAATTCCTTCCTATCCCAAACAGAGCCAGAGATTCAGCAGCATGTCTGGGAGCAAATATCATTAGGGGTAATCTAGCTTGTTTTTATCCAGGCGTGACACTGGCACTGAAAAGACGGTGTGAGGTTTTGATCTTGCCTTTCAATATTACACAAGGAATCTCCCACGGCAAAAAATTCCGAATCGTGATTAACCTTTTAGGGCAAAACCCAGACTTTCCGAGTGTTTGATCTAAATTCAGTTATTTTTTAATTTCCAGGAGTGGATTTTTTTCTTCCTGTTGGTGCTTAGTTCACATAGATTCCTGAGTAGGTCCTGAAGATCTCCTGAAGACACATAAAATCTTACATAGAGACCTGAGGTCCACTAGGGGTTAATGCATTTAAGCTGTGAAAACATGTTTCTGTAAGTGGCAGCACAGCTATGTAGAAATCTTGGATATGAAGTAATTTCACATACAAGGAATGTCTTGTGGTTCTTGATGGAGTCAGGTTGCTGTTTTAATTTCCATCCTCGGGGTGGTAGTGGCTGCTCACTGGGAGGGAGGGCAGCACAGGGTCACTACCAGATGCACCTCCCAGGAAGGCACAGAGTTAGTCGGATTTCAAGGGGTGCATCTGGAACTGAGAATATTCAGCACTACCAAGGATCTGGCTTTTCAAATGCTTTTCCCTCTTGCAGGCCAGAATAATTAAAAATACAGGGGATATCTTGTTTATGTACTGCTGTCTTCCATGTCCAGGCACTTAATGAAAAATCCTTACAACAGCCGTACAAGCTGCTCCTAATCTGATTTGGCAAGCTGGCCCAGTGATTCCTGCTTCTGATTTTAAGTGTTTCCTTCTTCACTGAACGAAGAACCCTCTTCACTGCTGAAACATCTCTCCAGTTAAACCATGGCACTGGAGCAATGAACAACCAACCCAAAGGATTATTTATAGATACCGAACCTGCTCATTTAGTGGTACATTGGCACAAAATGACTTCAGTGGCAGCAGCCGTCTGCTGCCTACCTCTCTGGATTCTCCTTTGAAGGCAGATGAAGAGAGACTTCCCGGAAGCACCAGGTGTCCCAGGAGTGTGGGAGCAGAGAGCTGGGACAGAAATTCAGCCTTCATAATCAGGAGATGAAAAACAGGGCTCTCTTCTACTAAATTAAGCAACAAAGTGGCAAACCCAGAGAAAACCAAGCAGCATTTTCCAGTCTTCTTGCAGTTCATTATGCAGCCTGGCAGTGCTGTTTTGTGTAATGCAGCTTTTCCCAAAGCAAAGCTGTGCCAAGGTATAGTTGCAGGGATAATAATCTAAAACCCAAGCATTAGATGATCAGAATGAAAGATGAACTTAGAAATAACACAAGCCCAGCTGAGCATTGAAATAAGTAGTTACTGCAGTCAAACTATCTTGCCTCTGCTTTAAGGGGACTCAATATCATGACCACGAAACTAAAATAAAATTATAGTAATGTAAGTGTGATCAGTGTTATATTCAGGTTATCTTAAAAATTAACCTTAAAAATTAAAGTTAATGGTGCAAAAATTGTAAAACTAATGTCCTAACATTAGCAAGTAGAACAAAATAACATCACCCTACAATATTTTTGCAGCATGCTTTGACAAGCCTCTTCCCCCTTCCCTGTTGTATTGCTTGAGCTAGTGCATAAATATTTTTCTGATTAAACAATAAAATATCCTGTTGGGGGGGGAAGAGACTGGATTCTGATTAAGCCTTTAGGAAACAAAAAAAGATGGGTGAAAGAGCAAATCTGCTTCTTCGTATCTTTATTCTATTCTTGGTCACAAATACTTATCCAAAGTTTCTGATCCCTCATCACATGAGCTTTCTGAACAAGACAGGTGGAAAGCAGAGAGCAAGACACAGCTTCTTTATCTTTAGGAGCAACTTCCCTCCACAGAGTTGCCTGAAAGCTGGTAGCAAAGAAGTGCCCATGGAAAAAAACATCCCCCGGTGACAACATTTGTGCTGTGGCTGCAGCAGTGTGGGGAGAGGAAGGAGAGGGAAACATCAGTACCTGAACTGCAAGAGCACATGTAGTGTTGTGTCTTCTCAAGTCCTCAGTGCATCCCGCAGCAGTAGCTCCTTAAAACCAGAAGAGCTGAAAGAGCCACAGCTCCCTTGCTCTTTTTGCTGCAATGCCTTCTAGCCAAAGTCCTGCATGCACAGAGCTTCTGTCCCTCCTGATGCATTCACAGGTCACCAAACCTGCCAGAGCTGGGAGCAAGAAGAAACTCAATGGCACAAAAAGCTGATCTCACAGCTGTAACAACATGGCTGACATCAGCGATGCTGAACGTGCGTGCCGTGTACCCACTGAGCTTCCTGCGAGACCTTAGTGTCATATTGAGGACACTGTCCAATTTCTGCTTAATGTCTTTGTTTTCATTGTGCAGAGCAGTGAAATTTAAGATCTGGGAATACTGCAAACCTCATACACTGCAAACAGCATCCAGCATCTTTCTGCATCACTATACCCCTGCAGTTCAGACATAGGACAAATCTTTCCCAACTTACAGATTTCTCTAATTGTTTAATTGTTTTTGGATCTTCAGGCAGGGGAACACAAAGAGCTGAACGTTTCATTATATGCTTAGACACAAGGTACAATAAATTCTATTTACTTAATCTCTGCTCAAGTAGTCATGCATTCCTCTTTACTGGCCCTGCTGTCCTTAGGAGCCAGCCTGCCTTGTTCCTTCAAGACTACGAGCATCACCCAGGTGCTGTATGTAATTCTGGTCTCTTGTACTTGTGTCCTGTCCAGCATCATCTGATGCAGGACTTTCAGCCTTCCAAAGGTCCAAAGTCCCTAGACATTTATATGCAGTTTGACTATCCAGGAAACAACCAGGGAGGATTGCAAAGACTTCTAAAAACCTCTTCCTAAACAAATCCAAGTCCCTTACAGATTACAGCAAGGAGGTACGCAGCCATGAAAAAGCAGGTATCTGAGCACATCTTCCCCCTATCTCCAGTTATCCATGCTATCAAGAAGTCTCTGGTATTTGCAGGAAACCCAGGGACTCCAGATCTCTCACTTCTGCCTCTTGCTCCAGAGAGTGCCTCTTCCTTGGTGAAGGGCATTAATCTTGAAAACAGTCAGCCTGTGGCACTTCCACCCATTCCCCTTGTAGTAGGATTTTCCATGTGCTAGTCCTCAAGCAGAAATGCTACCAGAGCTATTTTGAGTCAATGATCACCAGTTCCTGTGTGGGCTCTACCAGGGTGGGGTTTCCTGCTGCCAAAAACCTCTCAATATTCACCAAAACAAAAACTAATTCATAGGCTGCCACCAATTCTCCCAAAACCCTCACACTGTCCTTCCAACTTAGGAAATGGGAAATAGAGTTCTTAGAATTTGCCTTCCCTATGTAAAGAAGGAATTATGCAAATTGTACCTTACTAGTCTGGGCTTTACATATTTTATTCTTCTAAGTGGAAACCACAGCAGTTTTCCACATGAACTGTATGACAGCAGTTCCCAAAGACCCATTCCAAATAGACTATCCTTGTTCTTGCTGTTGGTGCCCAGGGTGGGATACATCCACAGAGCATGGGCTCTACAAGCACAAAACAGTGGAAAAAACCCTGTGAAGAAGTTAGTCTCCTGTTTATACTGAAAGGTAGTATTTCATGCAAGCTGTGATGTTACAAAGTCAGGCGTGTATAGTATTAAAAAGACATTTCTCCTTGCCCCTTTGTACACAGCTTGACAGAAGCAAGAGAAAGTCTCTGACAGATGCTGATGAAATGAGCTATCTGGTTACATAGCTGAAATATTTAGAAAGGACACAAGCGAGAGCAGAATCTCTTGCCTTTGTGAAAAGGGGATTTAATTTCTGAACAATCCACACACGGCAACGAACAACCTTGTCTCTGCCCTCTGGTGACAGCCTGCAGGCACCGTGCAATTATGACTACAGCCTTTTATTGTTTGTGTCCCAGATTAGATTAAGTTGGTATTTAAAGATACAAATTTCTCATTGCATTGTCATACCAGGACAGAGACATGGTTGTCTGTGCACTTCTACTGGGGAGCAAAATAGAAATCTGAATGCTTTGAGGTAAACACAGCTGACAAGCCTCCTAACTTCCAGGAAGAGCTGGAGAAGTAAAAATTCTGCTTCTAGACTATTACTTTTATTAATGCTTCTAGATTACTATTGATGTAAATTCTTACTTTTCAATTTAACTGGGAAAACAATTTGAAGGAGTTCACACAGCCACTAAAGTCAAGGGAAGGAAGAGAAGAGGACTGTGCTGTGCTTCTAGTGCTACCTACAGCAGGTGTTGTGTCCTCTCCCTCCCCAGCCACAGCAAGATCAGCATCCCGGCTCCCAGAGTCAAGACCACGTCTGCACACAGCCATGCCAGACACCTCCTCACGCTGCAGGATTAGGATGTTTCTCAAGAATAAATCTTAGCATGCAGCACCTAAAGCTCCAAGAACTATATATCTGGAGCCCCCAACACATGGAAGACATGGAGCTGTTGGAGCAAGTCCAGAGGAGGGTCATGAAGATGATCAGAGAGCTGGAGCACCTCTGCTATGAAGACAGGCTGAGAGAGTTGGGGTAGTTCAGCCTGGAGAAAAGAAGGCTCCAAGAAGACCTCATAGTGGCCTTCTAGTACCTGAAGGGGCTACAGGAAAGCTGGGGAGGGACTTCTTCCAAGGGCATGGAGTGATAGGATGAGGGGGAATGGCTTTAAATTGGAAGAGGCGAGATTAAGGGTAGATATTGGGAAGAAATTCTTCAGTGTTAAGATGGTGAGACACTGGAACAGGTTGTCCAGGAACATTGTGGCTGCCCCCTCCCTGGAAATTTTCAAGACCAGGTTGGATGGGACTTTGAGCAACCTGGTCTAGTGGGAGGTGTCCCTGTCCATGCAGGGGGGGGTTGGAACTAGATGGTCTTTCAGGTCCCTTCCAACCCAACCCATTCTATGATCCTATGATTAATTTTCACAGAGACCTATGGTTGGATCAGATGATGACCTAGACAAGGATCATTGAAGTATGCACTCTTCATCACATAAAACAATATCCCAACTAATGTTGTTAACATTATTATGATTTTATACAAACAGTACCTCACTTAATGGCTACAATAACAACATTGATAGGTACACAAACACAAACCAGAATGGCTGAGTGACACAGCAAGTGAAACACTGATACAGAGCCAGCACCTTTCTGGCCAGCAGCATCTCCATGTGACAATGTAATCTCTGGCTTAGGCATTGCATGGGTTCTCCAAATCATTCCTCATTTATCTTGTGATGGTTTGATCCAACCAACATCAGTCTCTGGCAAGCCTTGCCTTTTTGCTGCTGATTTCAACCCACCATTTTAAAGGTCAACATTAATCTGCCTTACAAACTACTTTTTCTAATCTTTTTACGTTTCACACCAATCACCTTAGAGCAACAGTTTGCGCATTCATCTCTGGCAGCCCTCTGGATGCCCTCAGGCATCAAGGGAATGCCATGTGAACTCCACTGTAAGAGCTGCAACATCGTTCCCTCTTTGCCTGACACTGCTGTCCTTCAGAGGCCACCCCTGCTGGATGGGACTGGTCCCAGTGCCATCCCAGCCCCCAGAAGCTAAGCACACGCCTTCCCAGCAGACTGAGCTCCCCCATCACCTCTTGAAGCTGCACCCCTCAGCATGGAAAACCTTGATGTTCCCCAGGCCCATGAGAGCGCAGAAATGGGGCTATAGCCCTTGTTGCTGTGACTACTCAATATGAAATATATAACCATCTGCAAGAACATGGACTGAAACCAACAACGCCACCCCTCTTTGTCTTGGATGGAAAAGCATCTTAATCCTCAGACTAGGAACTTGTTTTTTTTCCTTTGGGTCACAGGAAATATGGCAGTATTTGTGTAAAGCAAGACAAGTTTGGCTGGAGGACTAGCCGCCAGCAGGCTAAAGAAGAGTTCCACCTTCGAAGTGGGAGATGGGGATGCAGCTGCTCAAAGGTGGAGGAGAAAACAAAGCCAAGTCTTGCATGCTCAGGGAAAGCACCCTCAGGGATGGCCATCAAGAAAAGCCCAACATGATGCCAGCCACCAGCTATGAGCCTGAAGCAGAAATGCCTATGGTAGCCTGGTTGGGTACCAAACTACCTACCCATCGCCTTGGTCTGTGCAAGGCTGTCTTGCAAGCTCGCTGTTCAGGACTTAGGGGCACCTCTCCTCAGTCACCTAGTGCTCCTCTCATCCCCTGCTGAAGAGCTACCTACTCTGGCCCCAGGGTACCAACACACATGAAGAGCTGGGGGGAATCCCCCATGCCCATGGCATCATGCAGCCACAAAGCTTCCCAGAGCAACAGGGCTGCCTCGTGTAGCCTGCCACACAACCCTGAGCACACAGTGATCACAGCTCTTGCTCATCTATTTTCCTCATTACAGATGTTTGAATCATGTCACACCAATTAGCTGTACAGTGGAAGATGACTTGAGTTTTGACATCACAAATGGCCTCACCTAAGACTTATCTAAGCTGCTGACTTGACCATATTTTAACCTGCTATTAATTATAGCAATTAAATGCAATTGTTAATAACCAGGATGTTTACAACCTAATATTTCTCAGTGTCACCTGGGCCCACAATTTCATTTTTATCATATGGAGAGTGTGAGGTATCTGTGCTACTTTGATATCAAGAGTACTCACAGTGAAAAATTTGACACAGGTACTAACTTTTTTAAAGGGATAAACCTATGACTAATTTTAACTCCAAGCCAATTAGGGGATATACTTGCAAATTCTCAAAAAAAATCCTGTTTCTACTCAGTGGGTAAGTGTTGCAAAGTTTATAGAGGACAAATTGTATTTTTCATACAAACAGATTATGAACCCCAGCCTTATGTACAAACTAGAACTCAATTACAACTATAGCATCATGACTGTGAGCTCAAAAATATAGTAAAAGTGGCAAAAATAAATAATAATGGCTTACAATAGTTTGGGTAAAAATCACACAGCTTATTAGCTGTGTTAAATTGGTCTAAGTGTAAGAGAGACCTAAGAAATGCCATCAGAGTGAGAAAAGGATGAGAAGAAGCAATGCATGAGGACTTACAAGTATCTAACATTCCCAATTTTAAGAAAAAGGACCAAAGGTGACAATAGATAATCACCCAAACAATTTCAAAGATACAAGTATGAAGGAAAGAAGAAACACATAGGCAAGGAGGTTGAGATGGCATGACAAAGAGCTTGGACCTGCAAGTGCAAAGGAGACATTTTCATGAGCCCCATTTATATCCCCCTTGCTATTCTCAGAGGCAGTAGATGGCTCAGAGGGGATTCTTCAGCCGCGTCACTTACCAAGTAAGGACCAAGGGACTCTGATGGTATTCTGTCTTACAGCATTTTTACCATGGGAGTTTCCTACACTTTGTACAGGAGGAAGACTCCCGATTTGCTTCTGGAGTTGTGCACAATCAGCTCCCAGATGTTTTTTCCTTCCTGTGCAGATACAGAAAGATGCTTAAGAATTTAAAATCACATTCTTTTATGACAAAAGTGCATGGAAGAATAGCAGTCAGGTGCATCATTTATCAAAGTCAACAAGAGCTCTGCCAGCAGTCTCAATGGTACCAAATTATGAGACCGGCACATGCTCATCCAGCAATCAGGAGGCCAGAGGAGCCACAGGCTGTCTGCCTATTGGACCAGAAGTACCAAAGGGTCTTATCTCAAAACAGCTTTTCCCAACACAACAGGTTTGCTCTGCCTCGCATGGGCTGTTGCTCTCTATCCTTTGGGATTAACCACATCACAGTCAATTCCAAAGGACAGAGAGCAACAGCCCATGCGAGGCAGAGCATTACTTTCACCCACCAAAATGTTCCCACAGTCTCACATCAGGCATTATGGCAAGATATCAAAACCAGTGCAGCGGAGGCAGCACCTACACAAACAGTTGGATTCACTGCCTGTTTACCCAGCCTGTGCAGCCCTGCAGCATAGAGTCATAGAATCCTTTTGGTCAGAAAAGACCTTTAAGATCACCAAGTCCAACTGTTAACCCAGCACTGTCAAGTTCACCACAGAACCATGTCCCTAAGCACCGCTTTTACACATCTTTTCAGCACCTCCAGGGATGGTGACTCCACCACTTCTCTACTCAGCCTGTTCCAGTGCCTGA
Organism: Hemiprocne comata; assembly: GCA_020745705.1. NCBI lineage: Eukaryota > Metazoa > Chordata > Aves > Apodiformes > Apodidae > Hemiprocne > Hemiprocne comata. The sequence goes on from CM036586.1 coordinate 59,059,933, forward strand.
CAACCCTTTCAGTAAAGCAGTTTTTCCTAATATCCAACCTAAACCTCCCCTGGCACAACTTGAGACCATTTCCTCTTGCCCTATCACTTGTTACTTGGGAAAAGTGACCAACAGTCACCCTGCTACAACCCCCTTTCAGGTAATTGTAGGGAGCAACAAGGTCTCCCTTCAGCCTCCTTTTCTCCAGGCTAAACACCACCATTTACCTTAGCAGCTCCTCAAAAGACTTGTGGTCTAGACCCATCACCAGCTTCATTGCTCTTCTTTGGACTCACTCCAGCACCTCAACATCCTTCTTGTACTGACAGACCCAAAACTGAACACAGTACTCAAGGTGTAGCCTCACCAGTGCCAAGCACAGGCAGGAAATCACTTCCCCGCTCCTGCTGGCCACACTGTTTCTGATACATGCCAGGATGCTGTTGGCCTTCTCAGCCACCTGGGCACACTGCTGGCTCATATTCAGTCAGCTGTTGACTAACACTCCCAGGTTCTTTTCTGCCAGGCAGCTTTCCAGCCCCTCTTTCCTATGCCTGTAGCACTCCATGGGGTTGTTGTGACAGTGTCATTGCCTGGACAACATTACACTCAAGGGCTAACTTCAGCTGTACTGGCAGTCTAGCAGAGCCCTGAATGTGGGCCTGGCCTGGATACCACTGTCCCCTGCACCAAGCTGTGCTTCAGGCAGCAAAACCCCTCCAGGGCTTTATTACTTCTAATTATAACACCAGGCAGATGTGCAAAGGCAGGGTTTGGCACAGTATTTTGCGTTGCTTTGGGTTGATTGAGGGAAGAACCCACCACCAGCTGAGCAACTCTCGAGGCACGTTCGTCAGCAAAAGCAAAGCTCTCCAATTAACAAGTCAGGCCCTTCTGTGTGAGCACTGAAGTGCTGCAGAAAGAGCAACTTTCCACCAGGGACGGGCTGATTGTTTGGTGGTTTGTTTTTTTGATTCCTGGGTGGGTGGTTGGACTCGGTGATCTTAGAGGTCTTTTCCAACCGTAACGATTCTGTGTGATTCCTGTCTCTGCCACCTCCAGCTGAACCACAGCAAGACTGGGGGCTCTGCAGGAGGGCAACATTAATGAAGACATCAAGCTGGGACTCAGGAGATTCCTGCTGCTACCCCTGCCTCTGGTACCCAGGTTCACCAGCTACGTGATGGGCCCTTGCTTCCCCTTGCTCATCCTTTGCCTAATACATTTATGAGAAGCTCCTCAAGGCAGAGAGTGCCTTTAATATGAGATGGTGCAATGGTGTAACTGGGGGGACAAATTTCAAATGGAGCCCACATGTGCTGCTGGCACCAATGATTACAAATTATCTCAATTTAAAGTGATCTGGGAAAAGACCTGCATTCCTGGTGGAAAAATCACAGCTCAGATCCCTCTTCCATTTTAAAGCCACTGTGTCTCTGATAGTCCACATTGCAGCTGGTAAATGAGCTACCATGAGCTACCTGGAGCATCAGTAACAGCCTTCCTACCAGAGCAGAGAACTCAGCAGACACTCATTCATCCTGCTGAGACCATCACTCTCTTGTGACCAGGCACCTTAGTATCTATCTCAAGGAACCAAATGGGTTCCCTACCCTGCACTGCAGCCAACAGTCTAGGCACAGCTTGATGGACCACATTTGCAGGAGCAGGACACATTTACTTGTGGAAAGAACAAACATTTTATTTACCTCTTTGATGGCACATCTCAAACTCTGATTTAGGAAGTGGATTTGGGCCATTTTTAAATAGAAAATACTTGAGTTGCACATGAGGTGCCAAGAGCTGTGTAACATATGCAGAAAATCTACCAACTCCCCATGGAAAAGATGGCTAAGTATGGCTCTACTTTTTTTTTTTTTTTCAATGCACTCGAGAACAAGACTTCATAATAAGCATTGCTGAGAATCTGCAACTACCACAAAAGGGAGTGGAAATGTAAGTGCTATCTTAGAAGAGCCTCTCTGACATGCTTAAGAAAGTCACAACAGCCCCTTCAGAGTAATCACTCAAAAAATCTAGCTGGAGAGATGCATACAGGCACAACATTCAACTTCTCTCCCTTCTTGGCCTCTGGAAGTGCTTCTTTTTTTTTTAATCTGTCTGAGATTTTTCTTCCACTTCTTAAGCTTTTACCTGATGAGCTCCTGCTCACATACAGTCCTATTCACATGGTCGGCCACCCTGAGCTCTAGCTGGGCCCTCCTAATTATTTTTTAACAATCTAGCAAAAGATCTGATAGCAAAAGAGTGATGTCTGAATAAGAAAAAACAGACACTTAGCATATTTAAGCATATTAATTTCATAGCTCTAGTGGATTTGTCCTAATAATCACAAGTATCCTAGTAATGACTGCTCTTCCCTCTTCTCCCCCTGCTCATTTACGAAGCAGTGGAATTAATGGAGCCTGTGTCTCTGCAGATTTGCATCTTCTGTTCCCCAGCAATCCTCACCTTCCCAGCAATAACCAGCCCTTAGCCCCTGATTCTGGTGTCAGGCATGGGCAATATCAGCTAGACTGAGCTATGAGCATGGTCCCCTTGCTGGACTCCTGTCTGGGCCCACCTCCTTGATTTAATGAGCCTCATCATAAATCTGCTGGGAATATATAATTAACTTTGAGAATCCTGAGTTTCTCTCAAACTCTGCTGTATTTGGCCAGTGGGATCAAAATTTAATGGTGGTGACAAGCAGCCAAGTCCACTGCCCTGATGCAAAGGGCTAGAAAAGGCATGTAGTATCACAGTATCACTCTCATTGGAAAAGACCTTCAAGATCATCGAGTCCAACCACTACCCTAACTCTGCTGCATCCACCACCAAACCCTGTCCCCTGGCACCACATCTGTCTTTTTAGATGCCTCTAGGGATGGTGGCTCAACCACCTCCTCGGACAGCCAGGATCACTGAGTCCAGCTCCCGCCCCAGAACAGGACAACCCCAAAGTTCACACCATGTCCCTGAGGGCGTTGTTGAAATGTTTCTTGAATATTGTCAGACTCGGTGCCGTCACTGCTTCCCTGGGGAGCCTATTCCAGTGCTCCACCACCCTCTGGGTGAAGAATCTCTTCCTAATGTCCAACATAAACCTCCCCCTGCACATCTTCCTACCATTCCCTCCGGTCCTATCATTGGTCTCCAGAGAGAAGAGGTCAGTGTCTACTCCATTCCATGAGCAAACTCCTCCACTCTTACATGGTGCCCCACTACCCTTCATCTCCCCTTCACTAACCTCTCCCCATGCAGCAGGTTAAAACACTGCTGCAATGGCACATCTCTGTGAGGCAAGGAAGACTCTGGGCAAGGCTGAGAGTTACATCCTTGCACCTCACAGCCCCTTTGAGGGGACATTTGCCTGTGAGAAGGGTGTCAGCAGGGATCTTTTGCGGGGCACTATTGTAAGCCAGCTCTCCCTTCCCTCTCATGTTCTCTGCAAGCCTCTCAGCCCATCCTTTAGTGTCCTGACTTAACTGGGTGTGCTCCAGATGGCAGACACCTGCAAGCACCCTCACTAATTACACTGCACGAATAAATGCTTCATCCAGAGAAAATAAAGGAGGAACAAATTAACTCGTCATCCTCCCTGGCTGCATTACCAGGGTGTTTTATAAACACAGCATCCCTGGCAATGGCCATAAAATTCAGGAGAGACATCCAAGAAGGTCACCAATGTATGATCTGGAGGCTACGCAGCTGCCGGCAGAAGGCCCCAAGCAGCTCCTGGGAATGCTCCAAGCCTTCTAAGTGGAAAGCTGTACTCCCCAGCTTCAGCTAGTGAACCTTCCTCTGTGGGAAGAAAAATTCTGTTATCCAGGGTGAGGAGGGGCTACGAACCACCGGCATCAGAGCCAGCCCCCCAGGACGACCTCCACGCTCTCTAGGTTTTCTGTTTGATACCCCTGCACCTTGATATAAGAGACACATCCCAAGGTCACTAGGAGCTTGCTTTACTCTTGGAAAAAAGTTAACCCAGCTGCTCCTAGGAGAGAGAGTGCACAAAGCTCCTGGCATTTAAAAGGATTTTGGGAGAATCCACCCCATAAGGCTGAGTGGCCCCAGCACCAGTGTGCTTTGTGTTCATCCTGGGGAAGTGTGGCTTCTTTCCCTGACTTTTTCTCCAGACACTGAGCTTCCAAATCCACCACAGACAGCAATATTAATATATCAAGTCCTCTGAAGAGCTACAGAGAAAGAGGTTTTTGGAGGAGGAAAATCAGTACAGTGGAAATGTGATACAATGAATAAAGTTTTGCAATACAAAAATTCTCACTTTGGTTCTCCAACTTACCCTAGTTTTTCAAAAGATAAAGGAATAAGCCTTTGCTTTCTGAGGAGGGAAAAGAAATGTGTAGTTTCCAATATTGCCACATTCCTGCCCAGGGTGACATTAGGCACATCCAAAGCTCTTGAGGCATTTGGGAGAGCAAGCAAAAGCCTTACCTGGGCATGGGGTTTGAAGGGTGAAATCATAGTCTGCCCAATACAGCATACAGAAGGCTGTGCTGCCATTCAGAGAGACTTAGACAGGCTGGAGAGTTGGGCGGGGAGAAACATGATGAAATTCAACAAGGGGAAGTGTAGAGTTTTGCATTTGGGGAAGAACAACACGATGTCCCAGTATAGGTTGGGGGCTGACCTGCTGGAGAGTAGTGTAGGTGAAAGAGACCTGGGGGTCCTGGTAGACAGGAGGATGACCATGAGCCAGCAATGAGTCCTTGTGGCCAAGAAGGCCAATGGCATCCTGGGGTGCATTAGAAAGGGTGTGGTTAGTAGGTCAAGAGAGGTTCTCCTCCCCCTCTATTCTGCATTGGTGAGGCCGCATCTGGAGTATTGTGTCCAGTTCTGGGCCCCTCAGTTCAAGAAGGACAGGGAACTGCTTGAAAGAGTCCAGCGCAGAGCCACAGAGATGATTAAGGGAGTGGAACATCTCCCTTATGAGGAAAGGCTGAGGGAGCTGGGTCTCTTTAGCTTGGAAAAAAGGAGGCTGAGGGGTGACCTCATCAATGTTTACAAATATGTAAGGGGTGAGTGTCAGGGAGATGGAGTTAGGCTCTTCTCAGTGATGACCAGTGATAGGACAAGGGGTAATGGGTGCAAATTGGAGCATAGGAGGTTCAAGGTGAATATCTGAAAAAATTTTTTTACTGTGAGAGTGACAGAGCACTGGAACAGGCTGCCCAGGGAGGTTGTGGAGTCTCCTTCGCTGGAGACATTCAAAACCCGCCTGGACAAGTTCCTGTGTGATGTGCTCTAGGTGACCCTGCTCTGGCAGGGGGGGTTGGACTAGATGATCTTTCGAGGTCCCTTCCAACCCCTAGGATTCTATGATTCTATGATTCTATGATTCTATGATTCATGGCTGAGCACTGGGAGGGGATCACTTGGAAGCAAACAGTTTCTGAAACAGGCAAATGTCTGCCAAAAAGTTTCAGTGAATCAGTATTTTACATATATAGGTTATAGAGAAGCGAAGAACTCCAGGCTACCAGAGCTCACTTCTTGTCATGGCTCCTCAGTTGCTGTCCTCATCCCACTGTAGCCAGCACCTCACAGTCCTCAAAGGGCTCCCAGGAGCTCCTCAGGTCTGCAAATGGGTGGGCTGAGACCAGGACTGCAGACTCGTTAATGAAGAGTTTCAGTCATACAGGGATGCTCGGATGTCTGAGAAGCACTTAAACACACACTGCTTGTTTCCACATAAATCTGTTTGAATGCACAAATTTGTTTGTTTTCTCTCCACAAAGAGCAAAGAAAATTAGAATCAGCCACATCAGCTACAGGGAAGGATGAGAACAAAATCCCAGGGAGCATTTAGCTTACCAGGTTCACAAAACCCCTGGGAGAGTCACCTGCCTGTGCAGGGCATGTGCTTCACATGACACATGTCAGAAACCTGGTTTTGCCAAAGAACCAGGACAGTAACTCTGGCATAAGCTCAGGCATTTCTCCTTCCCAAGGGCACCTGTTTGGGAAGCAGTATTTGATTTATAATGTGAGAGAGATAAAATAGGAGCAAAAGTAAGGAAAAAAAACCCACAACACTGGTAAATGTATAGACAAAGCATAATTATGCACACACTTTATTATTATTTCATTATTTCATTCAGATTATTATTATTTCATATTCTTAAAATGGGAAACAGCTTCACTCAAAATGATAACTTCCTTTGAAAAATTCAAGCATTATTTATTGTGGGAGTTTTTTCCCTATATTTCAAGGATGCTCTTTAAAGGCTCCAGTACTCTGAAAGAGCCTTTGACTTTTCTATTTCTCTCTGTCTTTGCTTTCTACATCTGGGAGAAAAATCTAAGGGCCTTAAATGACTTTAAATATGAAAGTAAAAAAAAAAAAGGCTTTGAAAATAAGCTGTGAAGGAACACTCTGTATTTGAACTCCACAGAGAAAATTAAAATCAAGGGAAAGTGTAGAGCTGAAATTGTAATACATCAATTTTTTATATGTATTTTTATATATATTTCAATCAGAGGACTCAATGTCTTACTGCTTTCAATAGAACTTTTGTTTGTGTAAAGATAGAAGAACAGAGCTCTGATTCACCACAGTACTGTCCTTTGTCTGCTATCACCAGTTCCCAAATTTTTAGTCCAAACAGGGGTAGACACTCATCTCTGAGTGCAACTGAGCTCACATAGGATTGGAGCGTCTTCTTTTGTGCAGGGCTGCCAGCACCAAAATCCCAGCTCTGCTGAAACCAGTGGCAAAACTCCCCGGCTCTAACGAAGCTGGCTTTCCAATCCCAGGCACAGGTGGTCACCTTGCTACCTCCCCCAGCACCCTGTCACCCCACAGGGCCCCCATCATGTAAAACCAGTCGTGCTTGTGCTCACAGGGACTTTGTCTTGGTGGGTTTCTCACCTAGAGATGAGACCACTCTTGCCACAGCCTGAGCTACCATCATGGGGGCCCCCATCACCTGCAACACCCCCAAAACCAGACTGGAGGGAGGCAGGGCCAAAGGCTGTGCAGAGGCCCAGCGCCCCTGTGCTGGCCATCATCCTCAAATGGCTGCTTTTTTCTCTTCTCTGCTTGCACCAATGTCCCTGTGGTGTGATTCTCATCCATTTGTGGCCAGCCACACCAATGTGAGCATTCCTAGCAAAATCTGATGAATGTCCCCACACTTCCCCCATGTCCTTCAACATGAAGTGCATCATCCCACAGCAGGGAAGCACTCCCCTGCAAATGTCCCTAACTCAGCTAGGAAGAGTGGATATATTCTGCAAGTTTTCTTACACACACACACATATATATATATACTGTCCCTTCTATCCACCAAGAGTCTTAAAATATGGCCCATCCCTATAACATTTGAGCATGAGACTATGTAGTGCACAATGCAGTGAAGCGTCCCTCTTTAGTGCTGAGGAAAATAATTTATAGGCAACAAAAGACTGGGCAGTAATTCAAGGGAACACATCAAGTTTCCTGGTAACTCAGAGGCAAAGAAAGGCAATTCCAGCCACTTTTACTATTGTGGTTTGTAGGAGCAATGCGGGAGGATGACTGGAAAGAATCTGTTTTAACAGCAGTACTCACCAGACAGAGACGGGAGAAAATTGTTGGAGCTTCAGTGTCTCGCAGCCTCCTCGGTACCATGCACAGGATTCCAGAGGACAGAGCCAAGAGTGTGGCATCACAAAATGTCCTTTCCTCCCTCCGTCCTTGAAGAAACCACAGTGCCACAACTTGACCCCCAGGAACAAACACAGTTACCCACCTGCATGAGCCACTGTGGACTTCTGTGGTCACCAGCACTGCATGGATGCTAAGTGCTTAACTGCAGTTTGTTCTTTTTTTTTCCTCTCCTGTAAAGGCAATTCTGCTTCTACTCTGGTTAACTTTCAGAGGGAGTGAGAGACCCGCTTTCTGTTCTCATCTCTGTCTCTTTCAGTCACAGAGAGACCACAGCAGTGCCTTTGCTTTTGATTAAAATAACTTTTGGTGTCAATTAAAGTGCACAGATTCAGCTTTTATCTTCTGGCCCCACTGGTACAGCTCTCTTTTGAGAGGCAGGATCCCTCAGTGGAGCGATTAAAGCGGCTTTGCATCACTGGAGAGAATAATTCTCAAGAATAAAAGCTAAATGATGGAGGGAGACAGAGTGGGTGACTATGTACATAAACATTAGAGACTTTGGTAATGCAAACAAGTCTCAGGGTAAGAGGGAAATAGCAGAAATACTCAGTTAAACATTTAGCTTACCAGGTTCACATACAGGGGCATACACAGAGGTGGTGTTTCCATGGCTGAGCTACTGGCAGTGTTGGATTTTTTAGGGATACTTTTCCAGAGCATTTTTCTTGCCAAGAGAATCTTTAGTGAAATTGTGCAAGCGTAACAGATCCAGCACTCACATACAGAGCTGTGTGATTCTTCTTCCTTCTAAAGAACAGTTTGTTCCTCTTTTTGCAAAGTATTAATACAGGAGGACCTATTCCTGACACTCAGATACAGCTTCTCAGGTTTCCCACATGGGTTCAGATCTCAGCTGATAGAAGTCAGACTATTTATACAAAAGGAAAAGCAAGCCTGCAGTGGTTTTTCCAATGTTGATTTTTGTGCCTTTGTGGCTGGGCTTTTTTGTGATGGTAAAATGCAAATGCAGGAAGCTTCTTCTGTTCTTGGGTTAAAAATGCACAATCACAGAAAGAATCTCTGAGTACTCACATTTTACACAGCATCCAAGGTTATCATGAAGTTTATCAGGAATGCCAAGAGAGACTCCTCAGTTCCTGAAAGTGAAGAGCTTCATTGCTTAAGATTAGGCCCTAGTACAAATAAAAAATGGTAATGTCAGCAGGTAAAATTTGAGCCAAGTCAATAGATTAAGATCCTGTTCTTTAAGCAATAAAAAAGTTTCTTCTATGTATATGTTACCCTAGAAAAGTAAACCCCAAAGCCAAGGACTTGCTCAGAGCACTCGCTGCCAATAACTGTTGCAGAGCTGCACTAAAGGATGCAGGTGGGAACTTTAAATTAACCAGAAGCTCTGCAGAAGAAAGTGAAACTTGAGGTTAACTTTTCTCAACCCAGCTGAGATTGAATTTAAATAAACAATTAAATTATTAAAAAGCAGAGTAGGATCCCCAAAATTGCCACAGGTTTGCTAACTTAGGTCTCACTAACATTAAGACATTCTGGTAGACCTGGTGCCTTGCCCAAACAGACCCTGGGGTAGGATGCTCTAAGAAAGTTAGGTCCCACCTCAGCCATGTGCTTGGGGATGATACATTTCAGGTGTGCATTTAGCTCCTAATCACCTGTGTGAAGTCACCTGCCACCTGTGTAATTGACCTGATGGCTCTGAACAACAGGGCATGATGCTGCTGCAGCATAACCAGCTTCTGGTCTCTCAAAATCATGAGGCAAGGACTCAAAAAAAAGGCACTCATGATATAAGTTTACTATGCCAACCTGAGACACCTTTACTTACTCTCCCATGCATGAGTCCTAGGGTTCCACTTTTTCCATCTCATCCACAATTAGAGGTAGAAACTTTTCCCCTCTTTTTTCCTGAAAAGGACAACAGAAATGCAACAGGAATCTCACAAATCCAAGGCCTGCAGCCACTAAAAGAACAGCACAAACACTTGAGTGCACAGGTTGAATCTGTGAGGGCATTGTGAGAAGTGCCATTTTTTCTGGTCCAACTGCAATTAATTGAAGCCTTGCTGCCATTCCCAGGGCCAGCAGGACTGCCTTTTCCTGCCTGCTGAGCTCTGCGGCAGATGAGTTTCAGAGGGATGAATTCCAATTCAATTAACAGAAAACAATTTTCTTTAAAAAAAAAAAAATAAAGCTCAGCCAACAAACTGTTCTTAAATTTCGCTCAAAATGAACACATACATCATATAAAACCCAAAAAGGTTAAGCAAAGAAACTTGACTGCCTTGCACTCCTAGGAGAAGCTGGGAGCCCATGTGATGCTATGTTTAAAAATACCATTTTTACTAGCATTAGATACCTTAGTTAAAGGACCTCATGATGGATGGATTTTTTTTTTCCTCTGTGAAAAACTTCCACTGCCTCTCTTAGGCCACGAATGTAAATATAGAAATAGATCATCCTGAATTGGCCTGTTTGCAATGATTTATTTAATGGCTAACCACAGTGTCTTGGGCTACTGATACATAATTAAATATGTCACACAAATACAGCACTTTGTTTTCAATTGATTTTCTGTACATATTCAATAAATTGAGCATGTGAAAATAATAAAGGAAGCGAGACCTTGGTTATCAATTCTGACAGGGTTCACGGTCCTTCTAAATGTGTCTTTAAGTCATTTTAGCTTGTGTTTGAACATAATGCTCATGACAGGCATGGCTTAAACTGAGCCAACAGAGCTTGAAAATAAATACTGGAAGCTGTTTGCTGAAAGTTGGTATGAGATCCAAGTCCCAATCCAGCCAGCATCCCTGTTTCCCTCAGCAGCTCAGGTCCTCGCATGGCCTCGGCAGGCAGAGGATTCCCAGGACCTCTTTGCTAGTCAGGGTGAGGATCACCAGAGATCACTGCAGGAAAGAAACTCCCAGACTTCAAATTCAGCTTTTGGCATCCCCCACTTCTTCCAAAGGTGATCTGGATGTGGGGCCTATTTGCCCTTTGCACAGGAGTGAACATCCCTACTGTGCCCCCTAGAGGTCCAGAGCAATCCTTAGGGATGGGGAAGGAGTCTGGGATGGATGGTTTTCTGTTGAAGCCCTGCAGGACCATGGGTGCAGCATAGAATCATAGAAAGGTTAAGGTTGGAATGGACCTTAAAGATCATCAGGTTCCAACCTCCCTGCCATGAGCAGGGACACCTCACACTAGACCAGGTTGCACAAAGACTCATCCAACCTGGCCTTGAACACCTCCAGGGAGGGGCCTTCCACAACCTCCCTGGGCAACCTATTCCAGCACCTTACTACTCTCATGGTGAAGAATTTCTTCCTGATGTCTAACCTAAATCTACCTTCTTTCAGTCTAAAACCATTACCCTTTGTCCTATCACTACCCTCTCTGGTGAAAAGCCCCTCTCCAGCTTTTCTGTAGCCCCTTCAGGTACTGGAAGGCCGTTATAAGGTCTTCCCAGGGCCTTCTCTTCTCCAGGCTGACCAGCCCCAACTCCCTCAGCCTGTCTTCACAGCAGAGGTGCTCCAGCACTTTGATCATCTTCATGGCCCTTCTCTGGACCCTGTCCAACAGCTCCATGCCTTTCCTGTACTGAGGGCTCCAGAGCTCTATGCAGTACTCCAGGTGGGGTCTCAACCAGAGCAGAGGGGCAGAACCACCTCCCTGGCCCTGCTGGCCACACTTCTTTTGATGCAGCCCAGGATGCAGTTGGCCCTCTGGGCTCCAGTGCACACTGGTGGCTCATGTCGAGCTTCTCATCTACTACTACCCCCAAGCCCTTTTCCTCACAACTGCTCTCAAGCCATTCTGCCCCCAGCCTGTATTTGTGCCTGGGGTTGTGCTGACCCAGGTGCAGGACCCTGCACTTGGTCTTGTTGAACTTCATGATGTTGGCATTGGTCCATCTCTCCAGCCTGTCATGGTCCCTCTGGATGGCATCTCTTCCCTCTAGGGTGTCAACCACATCACACAGCTTGGTATCCTGGTCTGCACACTTTTGGTACTCATATTAAAGCTCTCTGCATGTGAAAGCATTGCAGTCCACATTTCACACGCTGATTAAGACTTTACCATCGGATCCATTTCATATTGCAATTAAAAGCTACTCTAGAATGCAGCATTTTAAGAAAGATGCACCTTTAACATTTAAGGATACGGTATCTTGCTGCAGGAAGTCACATCTTCAATGAAATCTACTCTGCTTTGATTAATAATTGATGACATTTTTGCATAGGAAAGTAAAAAAAAGAAGGCACTCTTTCTATTGATCTGAGACACTCGAGTAAAGGAAACAGATGAACATTTTTGCCTACATTTTTTAACTATTGAAAAAACAGCAACACTGAGCAGAGGCTATTTCACAATATATACAAATTTAAGGCTGGAAATAGAGGAAGTCTTGAACTGAATGATGTTAAATTTCTTTGAAAATTTAGTTTGATGTTGAAAAGGTGGAGAACCTATGTATACTGACAGTTCAAGGTTATGCATATCTTACCTGAGTATTGCAATGCTGTTAACATAAAAGAAGCAATGGAGACTGTGCAGGCATTTAAAAGACTGAAAGAATTTTAAAGGCTTGGGAGTAGATCTTGAGCTGGGGGAAAAAAAAGTAATTTAGAAAGCACAGTTAATCAGTTTGACCTCCTGTATACTTTTTTAAAACAGATATTGGAGGAAATAATAATCAAGAGACAGAAACGAATGGAGCCAAAAATGCAATGTGATTTTAGGAAACACAGCTTGCATCAGACTAAACTTGTTTATCTACTTATTTGGATATCTACTTGTCTTGATCAGGGAAAACAGTAGATCTAATCTATGTGGACTTTGGTTACATTTGATCTACAGCTACATGGGAAGCTACCAGTGGATCCAGAGAAACCATGTGGGTTGTTTTTTTGGGCTTTTTTAATTAAATGTCCTATTCCAGTTCACACCATCAAGAGATCAGTTCTCTTCCAATTTCAACAGCTTTCACTGAGTTTGCTGGTTGAGAATCTGAGAACTGATGAAGACAGAGGGTCTTCTCCCAGCAGAAGCTGCCATGGTTCCCCTGCAGCTGACAGCAGACCCGAGCAGGATCTGGTGGCTGGCACTCCAGGGGTACAATGTCACCTTCCACAAACCTGGGGAGCTGGTGGAAGCTTTGCCCAGGTGAGGAACAGCAGTTTGCTGCATTCGATTGGCAGGATAAGTTTCAGAGCCAAGGTGAGTGGATTATAATTAACCTGCAAGGACACACTGGCAGGGCATTTCCAAGCAATGAATATTTATTTAGAAGAGCTGAGAGGTAGAGGCAGTCCATAAAATAAGACTGATGAGTCATTGACTGTCAGTCTGTGCCTTATCGATGCATCAATATTTCTAATGGAAGTTGACAAAATTAAAACTATTACTGGGTCAAATTTGGCCTCAGAAGTTCTGAAAGGTAAGAAGAGTGGAATTACTACCCTGAGATATTTTTCAGCTACATTTAGCTAGTGGCAAGTACTGCTGTTCTTCAATGTTTCTGATCCTGTTGCTACTTCCAAGCTCAAACACCCCTTTCAGACCAAATACCTTGTGTTTGAGAACAGCTGATTTAGTTTATGTGAACATTTATAAACATGCCCTCCTAAAGAAATGCCATTGCACACAATTCTGCCTAACAGGAACACAAAAAGGAACAAGTCCTATGTGAGAGATGTTGGGTACTGCCTGGGGGGAGGGCAAGTCAGTAGCATCAGGATGAAGAACAATGACAACAAATCAAACTAGCAAGAAGAACCTGCCTCTTTGAGGTTTTTGTTTGTTGGAGTTCTATGTTGTGTTCATAGTTACTGCAACATATCAATGGTAGAAAGCAAAACAGAAAGCAGGTTTAAGCATATAAAATGAGTTTGGTATATGAAAAGGAGTTAAAGTTGACATTACTGAAATGAAAAATTAATACATTCAGATAACTCATATTTAACCCTGACTACATCTCTGCAAGGCAGAGCTGGGGGGAAAAAAAGCAATAGTTTCCTTTCCCTTGAGAGGTCAGTGGAAAGGACAGCTATCCACCCAAGTAACCAGTAAGCCAGACATCCAAAGATTGTCATGTTTTGACACACAATGTCTTCTTTCATGTTGGATGGTTTTAGCTTGCAGTTTCTCACCTAAGAAACTGTTCCGGGCAGAGATGCCTGGGCGTGCACGGGTCACTCCTAGAAAGACCAGTATCATGCGAGCTGCTGGGCTGTGCTCAGGTTTCATGGAGTTGGTAAGTCTGTATCTGGTGATTTCCCACGTGATTATGGGCTAGGAATGTCAAACTAGATTCTGGGTCTATGCCTATAGGAGGGCAAGTATAAACTTGGCGTGTTTCACAGTCCTCACCTCCCTGCAAATGTAGCTACATCTACTGAGTTAATCCAGCGCCACCAAAATCCACAAGCACTGTATATTGACTTTAGTGCAGATAGGATCAGACTCTGCATCATCTTACTGCCTATAGCCTACCTTACACGAGAAAGAGTTTTAAAAAAATAAATAAAAATCCTATTGACTCTGGAGGTATGGAAACAAGCCTGTGGTGTGAAAAGACAGCAGGATGTTTTTGGCTAGGAAGCGCTAAGCAGAACTGCTTTCATTCAGTAGGCAGTAAAAAAGCAGAACTTTGCTGTAGCTACTAGACAGCCTCTTACAAGCTGAATGGACAATTGAATCAATACTTGCAGTTTTTTTACACTTTTATACATGCAGTAGGGGAAGATACTGTATTCTGATCATAATACCTGATGGCACAACAAGAAAGACCACTGAAATAAAAGGAAAAAAGAGCCATTTAAAAATTCCTTCGGTGATAGAGAGTACCTTACCTTTAGGTAGGAAGTGCTTCTACTAAAGTGAGTTCATAAAAATTAATTAGGTCATCATAAAGGTTTGCAAGTTACATTCATTGAGGTAGCAATTTGCACAAAGCAGTCTCTCGAAATATCTAGAAAATTTAATAAAGAAAAATAATTTGCTGGTTGTATTGCTGCAGATTAAATTGCCTTGGAAGAAGGAAAAGCACTTCTAAAATTTGAATCGGTCTTCTTGCAAGCAGTGAATGAGGAAAAATCCTCCCAAGCACGTGCAGAAGCTCTGTTTGGGTTGCTGAGAAGCAAGTCTGACCCAAGTCCTGCCCTTTAAGCAGTTCAAGCCCTTCAGAGAACAAGGCTTCCAGTGACACCAGGGTTTGCATTCTGGAGGGGTGTAATCTGGATCTCCATACCACTTCTGGCTCCATGTGGAGGATTGGAGGCTATGGCACACTTGGCCTGGTTGCAGGGGATGTGGGTCACGGCTTTACCCATCTCAGTCCGTGACAAGACTGCAGGAAGCAGTGCAGGACTCTGAACCTACAGCCAAACCAGAGCTAGTGAGCCAGAAAATGGAGGGGTTTAATCTTATTTATCCCGTATTCTGTGCAACTAACACTGGTCCCTCTCTAGCTGCATGTCTGTTGGTGACTGAGAGGCCACAGCAGGCATCCAGCAGTGCACTTAAGCACATGCTTAGATTTCTCTCTAGCCAATCTGACCATCAAGTGTGCTGCTGAACCCTACATCCTGGTTTGCATTTCTCTACAAATCTTTCTGCCAGGTGAATGAACCCCTTTTTATTAGGGGCGCTGGAGTCAGAATCAACAGTTTGGACTGGACTGCTACTCCTGTGGGCTCTCAGAAAGAAGGACCAGGAGGAGTCACCTCAGAGGAGCTGAGAGTTAATGCTGAGAGTAAATGCAAAAATGGGAAAGCAAAGAGCAAAAGGGATAGAATCATAGAATTGTTCTGGTTGGAAAAGACCTTTAAGATCATCAAGTCCAGCCATCAACCTAGCACACTGCCAAGTTCCTAAGCACCACATCTACACATATTTCCGGTACCTCCAGAGATCATGACTCCACCACTTCCCTGGGCAGCCTGATCCAGTGTCTGACAACCCTTTTAATGAAGAATTTTCTCCTAATATCCAATCTAAACCTCCCCTGGAACAACCTGGGGGCAGTTCCTCTTGGATGGTGCACCTTCTTCAAAGAGCATGACAAAGGGGCATCTCGGGGCCCCAGTGGCACCACTGAGTGATGTCCAATTGCCTTACAAAGCACAAATATACTTACCTTTCCTTCTTTCCTAAGGAATATCCCATTTTCACAATTGATTTGCAGTGAAAGGCTTCTACAGTAGCTAAGTAATTTTTATGGTTCTAATCTGAGGTTTCCTTCATTTTTTCTGAAAGTTTTAAGTGGACTGAATTGCTCTTGAGTGTGTGAATGTGGGAGACTTTATGAAGCTCCCCCAGGATGCAGGTTAGCACCTTACAGGGGCACAAGCACAGGGATTCTGCCCCACACTCAGAAAAGCACTGCCCAGCCCAAAGGTGAACCTTTGCAGTTTGAAGGTGTCTGGCTTGGCTACAACAAGAAAAATATGCAATTCTTTAGTGCCTGAAACTGTTTGCAGAGTATCCATCAGTCCCTAGCTTTTCACAGCAGCTGAGAGCTTGTCTCAGACAGCAAGTGACTCCAGTGATACCAATCCTTATTTCCAGAAATAAAACCCTATTTTTAAAAACACTTATTAAAAACAGATTTGTGTTCCTAAAAGTAACTCATCCTAAAGAGCAGGAAAAAAGCCACAACTGCCATAGATAGAAAACTCTGACAATGCTGTTGCAGAAGAAAGCGAGAACGCATGAGCAATTAAACGATCATTATTTCAGTTACTGGCTTTGCTTCCTGATAAGCGTGGGAAGCAGCAGCAAAACATCTGCCTCACACAGTGCTGTGCTGCACAACGTGGAGATGCCTGCAGCAGAGGAGCACCGTGGTTTGTGCTGAGCGGGTACCCACGTACTGCAAAATAAACACCAAGTGGTAGAAAGGGAAAGCTGATGATTTTTTTTTTTTTCCATTACTGCCTCGCCCCATCCATGTTTTACCCTTATGCATGTGCTGTCCCTGGTCAGGGCTGGCTTGGAGAGCCCACGCTGCATAATGTTAATTTCCTTAGTGGACTCCATGGGCAAGATGCCAAGTGGCTTTGCAGCCCCTACCTCAGGTTTGTGTGTGTGTCTTCTCTTCCATCTACTTGCCAGGCACACGGCTGTGAGCTAGGTGTGCTCTCTGTGCTGCCAGCATAGACCTTCATCTTTGTTGTCTTGGCAGGGAGGAAGTGGCCTCTCTGCACCCCACACTTCTCTCGTGCAACTCTCTAGGGAAGCCTTTGCAGCCACCGTGCACGTCAGCCTTTCAGCTGCTCCCACGCTCCCGTGGCTCCCTGAAGAACAGCTCCAATGTGGCTGCAAGCCCTGAGAACAAGGATCTCCGCAGAAGCTCCTCCAAGACAAGGTACTGGGACTATTGGTCATAGCAGGTGGAATGGAGTTGCAAAAGGAACATGCTCTCTGGAGAGCTGCCTTGTGCTCAGGAGACACAAAGAGTCATGACTCCTCCAAGGTCCACACCAACATTAGGAAGGGCTGCAATCTGTGTACCCTGCATATCCACTTTACTACCAGGCCCATGGGTGGCCTGAAACCTTCCTATCATGCAATCTCTCTCCAGATGGTGTCCCCTGGCTTTCCCAAAAAGCAGCAAAGCTCCTTGGGCAAGTCAGCACATGGTCAGAAATACGTTGCTTCAGGTTTCCGTGCTGAAATTTACCACATGCAAGGTGGCACCAGCTCTTCCATCCATGTGGCTCACCTGTGACAAAGCCCAAGGACATTTAACACCAGTGGTCTCAAACTAACCCTTAGCTAAGGAGTGCATGTAAGTGCTTTCCAAAGCAGCTGCTCCAAGAAATAGTTACTGTACCCTTAGGGATTGGGGCCTGTCCATACCCAATGCCTCGGTTGTTTGTATTACTAGCAACAGTGCACACAAGCTGTCCCAGAGGACCAGGGATGCTGGGCAGCCTGGAGCAAGAACCTTTCCCCAGCTGCTCTGTTTTAGGCCAAAGCAGACAATTTTTTTCAGATTGCCTGGCACTGCCTTACATTTCTTGGGAAGTTTTCTTCACCAGGCCACAGAGTCTCACACTGCAGCAGAAAATAAAAAGAAAAAAAAACCCCAAACCCATGGTTTTACAGCTGCCTCAGGGAGGAGGGTGTTTCATTCTCCTCTGCTGTGCCCCACTCTGGCATGCTGACTTCAAGAGATGGAAGAAGAAAAGGCAGGACAGCAGATGGGATTCAGTGCTGCATAGCAGATACAGCTAATGGAAGGGAAATTACTTTCCACAAGAGAAAGGCTGAGATGATTATAGGACTTGGAGACCACAGAGGAAGGTGGTAACAAGAGGTAACAGTGGGATGGAAGAGGAGAAAGAGCCAGTATCCAGGACATGAAATGGGCAAGGCTTTTAGTTATAGGTGTAGAGAGAAAAGGTGACATGTCAGAGTTGGGCTGGAAGAAACCATAAGCTCTGGAAACAGAGGCAGAAATTCCCACAGAACTGGCTGGCAGTCCCCTTCGACCGGTGGTACCACACTGCTAGATGCTCCACAAACTCATCAAAAGGCAAGGTCTTCCCCAAAGACCACCTGTGGCTCCAAGAAGAACAGCAAGTCGTCTTTGGTTACTCCTTCATACCACCTGCTCTGCAGCTTGACATCTCTCCCAAGAGAGGCACTCACCCTCTAGCCCAGGCAGAGAAAACCTTAGAGAAGGACCAACATTTCCCTCCACAGCAAAGAGAAATGGGCATTGCACTAGTGGATACCAGTGTTGTGATCCATGCAAAGATGAAAACCTCTTGGTGCAGCACAGCGGGGTTGCTGGAGGCGTCCGAGTGAAGAAATGAGACTGGTTTTGGTGTGGGGCCATGGGCAGTGGGTCTCTTTGGAGAGGGAGCAACTTCTTCCAGCAATAAGGTGCCAAACAATCACTGCTGCTCTTTCCAGATGCTGAAGGGGGAAAAAGTCTTTGAATGAAGAGCTAATTATAGGGATTGTATTCCATTTCCTACAATTAAGGAAACCAATCTGTAGAGATTTTAATTAATGGAGATCTTACGGGGAGTTTCAGTTTGGCTGGAGGGTCTTACTGGGTGTACTCTGTCTCCTCAGTATTTTTTGTAGTTGTACAGTCATTAGCATTTGCAATTAAAGACAGTGTTAGATGACAATAAAGAATGGACAATACAATTATTTTCATACATAACAGATGTACATATTTGCCTCTTCCCTTGATTCTCACCATCTTTCCCAAATTAATACAACTGCTAGCTACAAAAGGTTTTGGTTTTTTTAAAAGTATTTTTTTTAAAAAAAAAAGGGTGGATGGTAAAATTAATGTGCATTAAGGAATTTTTTAAAAATGACATGAGGATATTTCATCCTGTATGATGTATCAAATATGAACAGGCATAGGGTGGATATTAATAAGAAAGAACAGCATTTTCATTCAATTGCTTTTTTATGTATTATAATTAAAACTTATCAACATTTCTGTTGACCTGTCTGGTTTTTCCAAGCTCCCTTTAGATATAGCCCCTCTTCTGAGATAAGCTATTTTTTTCTCAGTTTAACCTACTGAGCTTCTCCTGAAAACTAGCAGTCCCAGGAGAAACAAAGAGTGTCTTAACTTATGTCACATTTAGCATGTCCTTAACACATCCCAGTGCGCTGATGTTTGGGCAATGATGAGGACTTTTCTCTAAATTGTAGAAATATGGATTTGACAGGTGAATGAAGAATTGGCTGGATGGTCATCATAACACCAAGCTGAGTGGTGCAGTCGACATGCCTGAGGGACGGGATGTCATCCAGAGGGATCTGGACAAGCTTGAGAGGTGGATCCACGTGAATCTCATGATGTTCAACAAGGCCAAGTGCAAGGTCCTGTACTCGGATCAGGGCAATCCCCAGTATCAATACAGGCTGAGGGATGAAAGGAGTGAGAGCACCCCTGCAGAGAAGGACTTGGGGTACTGGTGGATCAAAAGCTGGACATGAACTGGCAATGTGCACACGCAGCCCAGAAAGCCAACCGTATCCTGGGCTGCATGATAAGAAACATAGCCAGCAGGTCAAGGGAGACCCCACCTGGAATACAGAGTCCAGCGCTGGAAAGACACAGACCTGTTGGAGTGGGTCCAAAAGGGGACCATGAACATGATCAGAGGGCAAAGGCTGACAAAATTGGGGTTGTTCAGCCTGGAGAAGAGAAGGGACACCTTATTGAGGGCCTTTCAGTATGTAAAGGGGGCCTATAAGAAAGATGGGGACAAACATTATAGCAGGGTTTGTTGTGATAGGCCAAGGCGTAACGGTTTTAAACTGAAAGAGGGTAGATTTAGACTAGACATAGGGAAGACATTTTTTACAATGAGGGTGGTGAAACACTGGAACAGGTTGCCCAGAAAGGTGGTAGATGCCCCTTACCTGGAACCATTGAAGGTCAGGTTGGATGGGGCTCTGAGCAACCTGATCTAGTTAAGGATGTTCCTGTTAAGTGCAGGGGGGTTGGACTAGATGACATTTAAAGGTCTCTTCCAACCCAAACTATTCTATAATTCTATGACCGCACAGCATAGCCAAAAGCCCAAATCACCAGGCACGTCCTCTTGCTGTCAGGGGGCTTTCAATCTGACCTATACTTCTTCCTTCTCCCATGAACTGACCACACTGCTAGCTCCTGCTGTAGACTACTTAGATTTTGCTTGGTCTGAACTAATTATTCCTCATGTCCCTGTTCCCAGACACAGCTGGTTGAGAGCCAGGAGCTGCCAGGCTTGCCAGCCAGGCAGGGCTGGTAAAGCCCTCATGTGAAGGGAGAGACCGAGCTCTCCTGGCCCACCCTGTCTGCAAAACAAAGCCTTAATGTAAAGCCCAAGGAAGGTGACCACCTCATCAAGTCAACCAGGCACAACTAACTACCTCCTCAAGGCTCCATCAGTCTCTGCCTCCAGCTTCATCCTGCCTGACCTTAAAACAGCAACAAGTGTCCAGGAGTGAAGCTGCTGGCAAGCAACGGAGCCAGCAGCTCTGTGGTTTCTCAGCCCTGGCTGTTGAATGGCACAGCACACATTATCTTACATTGCAGCTCGATCCAGGATGGGGCTGCTCTCACAGGGAGGGTCACAGAGCTGTTGGAGAACACTGCACAGTGCTGAGAGCTGAGGGCAACTGCACAGATCTCTTTGGGGTATAAGATGGTCTCACAGATGCAGCTGGAGTAGTATCTTTACTTATACGTAGGTGCTTTGAATTTCCTGCTGCCTGCATTTCACCTCAGTTCCTTCTATTCTTTTTTTCTCATTTTCACAGACCATTTTTCACTCACTGTCTTTAATGAGACATTCAGTTCCACAGCAATATCCAACTCATCAATCTTCTCCCTTCAAGAGCACTGCTGCTTTTATTGATCCTCTATTCCTTTTATTACATACAAGGCTACACACACACACACATTTATGCATGTGTACAAAGCAGATTCCTTTCCTTTTGTCTTTTTATTCTTTGCCGTGTTTAAGTCATTTGTAACATTCTTGTAATTACGTGGCCGTTGATTACCTTATTGATTTATTTGGTCCCGAATGATCTCTTCTCTTCCATTGTGGCTGTTTGAATTTTCCTGGTTGCTCCTAACACCCTCTCTCCTCATCAGTGTCTCTCAGGAATAATATTAACCAGCTTTCCTGTCACTCCCTTTCCTCCTGCTTGTTAGCTGTTGGGTGGGATCTACCCACCCATGCATAGTTTTCTGGTGAAATGTGCTCTGCAGCAGCGAAGTATATCCATTCTGACCTTCAGAGAGTCAGTCTGAGGCTAAGTTGAAGTCTAACTAACCTCAGATTACCATTTAAGAGGCTTGGTAACATCTGCCCTCCTGATGAGGTCTGCCACCCTGCTCAGAGCCCCAGCAGGCAGCTCTGCTTCCTCTCTTCTTCGTGCTCACTCGGCTCCCAGTGCAATCATTCCCAAATTTTCACAGCCAAAAAGCTTTACATACTGTCTGTTCTCCGCCTCAACGCCTGGAACAAGCCACTGCTGCCTCTACTACTCAGTCAAGTGTTACTGAAAATGTGGTAGATAGACAATATGCTATGCAAACCACCAGGCCTTTGGGGGTTTGAGGCACTGAGTAATGCAACTGCTCCTGTGGGAGTGGCGCAGGAAAACAAACCAGCTGTCTGGATTGAAATCATGAGCAATTAACAGCAGTTTCAATTACCCAGAACAGAATTTTATAAATATTTGCAAATGACACCCTACCTATTTTCACATGGAGAGTGGCAACCACTGAGAGTGCTCTCCCTAGATCGGAGGGACGTTGTCAGTGGGAATCCTGGAGGTCAAGGGTTCAAGAGATATTTCCAAATTACCTTGTTATTTAGAAGCAGCACAGCCTACTCTGCTGTGGAGAGATGGGCACAAGAAGTACAGATAGAAATTAGAGAGGGAGACTGGAGGGAAGCTCTGCCAGCGGGTTCTTGTCACAAGGCAAGGCAGGGATTTCAACAGGAAGAGATCCCACCCCTGCCTGCCTCCAGCATCCAGTGGAGACACCACTCTCATCAGACTGCAGTTATCATCAGAGAAAAAAGGACCCATTCATCTCTACTTGTCCTGGGAGAAGAGATTGTTTTGGAAATGAGTGCCCTTGTATGCAAGAATTATTTCTTTTGGTGAAGGGCGGGATCTGCGTTTCCTTTTTGGGGCACTGGAGGCCAAAATAAACTTACGGATCATAATCATTGGCACATTAAACTCATCATGTCACGATAGATGTAGAGACAGGAACCCACCCCATATCATCTGGTAAAAATAGCTAAGATACATGGGGAATGGAATCCACCACCACCTCGGTGAAGCCACAGGAATCTCTTTCCATTGTAAATACTCCCCGTACAATGATGCCAGCTCTCGCAGGAGCAATAGTAAAACATAAATCACACTAACTAGTAACAGGACCCATCAAACAATGCAAAATGCCTAGAAATTGAGGCTTGGCTGTACAGACAGAGAACTGTGCCTAAACTTGGAGCATTCACTAGAGCAGCTGGAGGCAAGACTCAAGAATGTGCTCGAGGAGGAGGACCTAAACCTGGGATGGTCTACACAGATAAACCCACACACCTGCATATTTTGTTGCTAGCCCATTTCTGGGGACATTATAGGTGCTCAGTGCATTTAACAGCCAAGGTCCAGGTAGAGGAAGTACCTAGTTTGAATTCAAGCATGAGCTACGGACCATGGCACCTGTAGGAAAGAGGTTATTGTATCAGCTTCAGATGAGAAATAATATGGTCAAATCTGAGACTCTGACTCCATTTTTCTGTCATTAATTATTTAGAAACCATCTAAATCTGGATTTAGATCCTGAGGATGGGTATGCAAATTTGAGTCTTAGCATATGATACATCTCCCAGGGCTTCATTCTTGTAACAGTTTTCCACAAACATTAGCGAGAGCAGAAAGAGTGACTTCACTCACAAGCACATAATCTACCTGCCCACCAATTACAAGAGATGTGCACACACAGCCTGAGAATCAGCCCAAGATACTCTGTCAGTGGTAGTAAACTGTGAATTAAATGAGGGTTCATCAAGCAGTACTGTTGTGGTTTCAAAATGCCATTATTCTTTATCTGGATCCACTAATACATGTTTGATTAGGGCTGTAAGCACATGACAAAATGCCTTTCAGTGTAAATTCTACACAGTCATAAAGATAATATTTCAATAATTTTTCTTCTATCTACAGACTTCATTAATTCATGTGATGTTTTATGGTATGGAGCATAAAACTGTAATAAATCTTTCAGATACTACCTTCCACATGCACTAATGTAATTTTTTCCTTTACTGACTGTGAGCTGAATCTTTTTTACACTTCTACATAACACATTTATCCTTAAACTGGAGGATTAAACCAATGCTTCCCAAAGTGTGACCATTCACAGGCTCTAAGTCTTGACCAGAGCTCGCAAAGAGCCCTGTTATCAGCAGCTGCTCTCCAGCGAGCCAGCTGCTTGCTCAAGTCCTGGCAGCTACACGGAATGAAGGAAGGATTCATAATTCTCCCTGCAGTGACTTGGACCACTGTGGGGCAGGCCAGGCTACCCTGCCTGACTGCAAGGTGAGCGCTACCCTGCAAAAGGCTTTTGTTGTGCAGCTTCTCTGGTCGATGCTCCCTTCCTTTACCCACAACTTGAGCTGCATCACGTAGCTATCAGACTTTGCCAAAACACTCAGTAAGTACCCAACACCACAGCCTCAGTAGGCACCTAAACTCACAGCTTGTTTAGCCTCAACACATGTGCAGCACAGACAAAAAGCCTCTCATGTGCTCCAGCTTCTCAGACAGAAGTCTAGCAACAGAAGCCACGGCAGTCCCCACATCAGTAAGCACTGTAATTAGTAGCATTTGATGTCACAAATAAAATCAAGGCCTGACTGTGCAAATTACCAAAAAATACACATATGCAAATCGTTTTCACGAGGTGAGCAGCCTTCTTCAATGCCCAGCCATGCTTTGCTGAGCTGGGCTGAGCAGACAAGGGGGATGCTGAAGCACCCAGGAATGCAGCAGCTCCGCTGCCCTGCAGAAGGGACAGAGGCTGGGTGTGCTACCCCATAATGCTCTTCCCTGCAGGGGCTGATAGCAAGGTGGTGATCGAAACTATTAAAATCCCCAAACAATTGGAAACCAAAGCCATATGCTCTGTAAGTATTTCAGAAAATTGTAACATTGTGTAATACCTAAAATACCTGCAAAGAATCCTCTCTTCCGCTTCTTACCCCCTGAAAAAAGGTTTATGTTATAAAAAGACTAATAATCCAGTTAGTCAAGACACAATGGAAGCTAAATTCTTTCCTGTGAGACACTGGCACAAGTTGCCCAGAGAAGCTGTGGATGTCTGGTCCCTGGAAGTGTTCCCAACCAGGTTGGATGGGGCTTTGAGCAACCTCCTCTAGTGGGAGGTGTCCCTGCCAATGCAGGGGGGTGGAACTAGATAACCTTTAAGGTCCCTTCCAACCCAAACCATTCTATGTTTCATTCTACAAATTTATCCATGCACCCTCATCTGCCAATGCACTTCTATTTCTTATCTGTTTTTTTGCTTCTATCAGCTGGCTGTTTTCCTTACACCATCCCTTTAATTTTCCTTCTCTATATAAGTTTGCTGTAAAATACTTCCATAGCCCTTCTTCCATCCAGTTGCAAAGCTGCCTTGAAATCCCCAGCTCTGGTGTGTGTAGCAGTCACCCTGAGGTCTGAATGCAACTTTAATGATGTTTGCTGGGGCAAGCCATTCCTCAGAGCATTACTCTTGTTTCTTTCTACCACCAGGTATAGACGACTTGGCTTAAAAATACTCCTAGTTTGGATGAGGCAAAAGGCACTTGAGAAACAGATACAACCCATGTAATTAAAGACCTTGCAATGACCACATGTTCTGAAGCTTTAGAAAACCGAACAGACCTGAAGTAAATCCTCCCTCTCTGTAATTGCTGACTATAAAATGCTCTTTTATTAATTATTTATGTGGTTACCGGCTACTCCCAGTCAGAATAATCACAGCTAACAAGATTATCTTCTTGTGCTAGGTGTAATTAGCAGAGATAAGAAACTAAGAGAAAAGTATTATTTACTTGGCAATAGGTGCACAATTCTACTAACCGCAGGTCCTTGGACGTGATCCTGCACATTGGCTGCACTTTGGCATTTTGCAGCTCTCTTGTAAGAGTTTTGAATTGTGACATTTTCACCAAGACGTACTGCAAGCAAGGAAAATAACAGCATCCTGAAGAAAGAAGGACCTTTTGGGAATATTTTCCACTTTCTTTTCTACATGTTCCATCTTTCTGTTCTGCTGGAGATTTTGTAAAAAATATTTATATGAACTCTATTTGCATTTTTTTAATTTAATATTGAATTAATTTTGCATTTTCAGTGCACATAATTCAAAACCAGGAGCTTAGATCCCTTGAAATCAACATGAAAATTATCTGTCTGCTAAAGATTTTCTTGTCCTTTTTGGATCAATGTAAATTTCTCCTCTACCCAGAATTTATCACCTTTGAAATGTTGAATTTCTGGGGGAAAAAAATTGCAATAAACAGTCAAATCGAAAGCTAAGGCAATGGCTGAAGTGTGGGAATTTTATTTTCTTGGTTCAAGTGAAGAAATTCTTGCCCAAACGTCACTTTTCTACTGGAAAAAAGGAGTACAAACAAGAAAGGAAATTCTCAATCTAATGTAATCTAATTTAATGCAGAACAGTATGGCTACCAGCAAGAGCTTGTGCTCAAAGGCCTCAGGAATGGGCAGAGACTTACCTGAGTCTGCTTAAAAGGACTGTGACAGTGCAGAGACAAGAACCCAAATCTATAGTGTCCCAGCTCCACACTTTGGTCACAAGGGTCCCCAGGGGACAGCAACAGCCTGGTAAATATTTCAGGCAGGTAAAAGCTTTACGATGTTTTCAAAAGCCAGAAGTAATCTCTAGATGAAGTTGCAGTGAATCCAGAGGAAGACCATGAAGATGATCAGAGGGCTGGAGCACCTCTCCTAAGAAGACAGGCTGAGAGAGTTGGGATTGTTCAGCCTGGAGAAGAGAAGGCTCCAGGGAGACCTTACAAAGGCCTGCCAGTACCTCTGGGCTACCTGAGTTGGGCCTCCAGTACCTGAAGGGGCTACAGGAAATCTGGGGAGGGACTTTTTATAAGGGTATGTAGTGATAGGACAAGGGGTAATGATTTTTAAGCTTAAAGAGAGTAGATCTACATTAGATGTTAGGAATTTACTGTGAGGGTGGTGAGAAAACCCAAACCCTCCCATGATCCTATGATTCTAAGTGTATTTAAAATGAGAATGTATGTTTATGCAGGCAAGCACACAGAGCAGTGCTCCTGAAATACAACTTTCAGAGTAACAGGAAAGATCTGGTTTCTGATTTGGAAATACAGAGTAGCTCTCATTGCAGCTATCCAGCAATTCTATCATTTCCTTGTATTTCCCCTTCCCCAGCTGCTAGCAGAATTTTTTTTATGACCAAATCCTGTTTTTTTTCTTCTCAAAACCGACGTTCCCACTGAAGAGCAGCCCTAAACTCCCGTAAAAAGAAGACCTAGCACGTTCTTTCCCTGCAGGCCATACACAGCTATTTCTTTCCGGGCGGATCCGGGCTGCACCCCCGCCCGGCCAATCCCATCCCCGTCCCCCGGAGGCTCCGCGCCGGCCCCGGGCCCGCAGCACCATCTACAGGCCGAGAGCTCCACAGCAGCGAGAGGAGCCGGGGAGTTGGCGACAGGAATCACAGAATAGTTTTTGGTGGGAAAGACCTTTAAGATCACCAGCTCCAGCCGTTAACCCAGCACTGCCCAATTCACCACGGAACCGTGTTCCTAAGCACCACATTTACACATCTTTCAGCACCTCCAGGGATGGTGATTCCACCGCTTCCCTGGGCAGCCTGTCTCAGTGCCTGACAACCCTCTCAGTAAAGCAGTTTTTCCTAATATCTAACCTAAACTTCCCCTGGAACAAATTGAGGCCTTTTCCTCTTGCCCTATCACTTGTTACTTGGGAAAAGTGACCAACATTCATCCTGCTACAACCCCCTTTCAGGTAGTTGTAGGGAGCAATAAGGTCTCTCTTCAGCCTCCTTTTCTCCAGGCTGAACAACCCCACTTACCTTAGCAGCTCCCCAAAAGACTTGTGCTCTAGACCCTTCACCAGCTTCATTGCTCTCCTTTGGACACGCTCTAGTACCTCAATGTCCTTCTTGTAGTGTGGATCTGAACAGGCTGGATTGATGGGCTGAAGCCAGTTGTATCAGATTCAACAAGGCCAAGTGCCAGGTCTTGCATTTGGGTCACAACAACCCCATGCAATGCTACAAGCTTAGGAAACAGTGACTGGAAAGCTGTCCAAAGGAAAAAGGACCTGGGGGTGTTACTCCACAGCTGACTGAATATGAGCCAGCAGTGTGGCCAAGGCCAAAAGCATCATGGCTTGTATCAGAAATAGTGTGGCTAGCAGGAGCAGGGAGGTGATCATCCCCCTGTATTGTCACTGGTGAGACTGAACCTGGAATATTGTGGAATGGGGAAATACCAGTTTGCTCCTCAGTTCAGTCAGAGGGAGACCAGGCTGCAAGGCAAACCCTCCGAGGCTGCAGGCTCGGCCATTTTACATCTCACACACCTGTGACACCCTGTGCTCATGGCTGCAAGGGATAAGCTGCAGCTGAGGTTGTGTCACTGCACACAGGGAACAACTTGAGCCCCTCCAGGCACCAATACCTGTACAGCTTGTAACATACGTAAATTGCATATTTCTTCCTTCTCATACTCAAAAAACAAGACTGACTCACTCTGACTTTAAAGTTTCAGCAAATAGGAAAAACTGCTTCAAGCATTTGCATGACAGAGAACATTTTAATTTACCACAAAATTTTAAAGTATAATTTAAAAAAGTAAAAGTTCACAGAGCTTAATAAGTGGGCAACAATAATAGTTTTACTTGAAACATACACCAAAAACTTGCAGGAGTTTTGTTTTTTTTACCTCTGTGCATCACTTTCAGTAGCTCCAACTACCTGTAAACACAGGGATGCAATTCTCCAGGCATTCGTGGATGGCTGCAGCAAATCCTCCCATGATGGAAGCCAGACTTCAGACCAGTACTTAGGGGAGGAGCAGCACAGGCACCTGTCTTTGTTTGCAAACTGCCTTCTCCTGACAAGATGGGAAAGAGGCAAACACATTATCACAGCTCCGTGTTCCTGCTCAGTAGACAAGATTTCTTAAGTTCCAGGAAGGTTCACGTTAAGTATCACTTTTCTTCAACAGAAACCAGTCAACTATTTAGCTCAGCACAGCATAAAAGTAATCTCTGATTTCTAACTGACAGGTACTTCTCATTCTCAGTTAACCCAGGATCTCCTCTGCAGGGCCTTCACAGGTTTGCTCTCAATTTAACTCCTTTTGTTCCCCTCCTTTCAGAAACCTCTGTAAGCAGGTAGCACCAGTACAAAACAAGCCATACAAGTTCCTTTGAAAACACTCAGCTCCTGAAGGCTTAAAGACACTTGAAGTTGATTTTTCATCACAAATATCAACTACAGTTGTCCCTGCACACTTACACATTCTCCTGCAGTTTGTTTTCCAAAAAGCCTCAGTCTGCAATTCTCCTCTCTCCATTCCCTACCAGCTCAGGGAAGGGTCAGCTTAACCTTTCGGGAACAGTTTTCTTGAGGAATAATTTAACCTCCATTTCTAGAGAAGTCTAAATAAGACACAACATCCTGGCCCTTCTCCATAGTGGGCTTATAACACATGACCAACACCTCCTTGAAAATCACAAGGTGGGTAGTGGGGGCAGGGGGAGAAAACCACCTCATTATTAGTTTTGGTCAATTTTTCTGGGCAGCCAGATCCTCAGCCTTTTTATATTTGTGGTCACAGAAAGCACTAGTGGGAGGGAAGAATATGAAGCAAAGGGCTTTTATGAAGCTACTGCTACTTGGAAGGCAACTCCTCCCCGCTCTCACACTAACCTACTTACTGACCATTTCTTGCACCGTAGTTCTGACACCAGAACTCATTCAAGCCAGCACGAGAGTGAAACAGCAGCTTCATCACATATTTTCCTTTGCTAATCTAAGGACTTGACTGCACCAAGAAGAGGAATCCCCCTTTTAGCATTCAAGGAGAGAAAAATTAACTTACCACAGAAATTAACTCCTTAGGCAGTGTCTTCCATCTATTGAACTGCCAGATGGGATGGGAGAAAGCTGATATTTAAGTATATATTCTTACCTTGATGAAGCTTCTCCATGGGAGTTTCATAGCCTGTTCATTCAGAAAAGCTAGGTGGAAGATTTCATTTAGATGGTGTAACTTCTTTTTAATATAAGTCAGCAGAAAAAAATCCAATATGCTCTTGTCTTGACAGAATAAAACACTTTGAAAGACAGTGTAGGTCTATAGTATTTTTTTTTTCCAGACTACTTAAACTGGAGTATTGTTTATTCTGATTATGTATGTCCCTAGGAAACCTCTCCATTCTGCTTGGACTGATCTGTAGAAAATACTTAGCATATGCCTCTCCATTCTCCCTATTGAGGTTAATTTCTTCAAGATCAGTCAAAGATTCTCTGCCTCAAGACAGCAAGCATGCCTGTATTTTCTTAAGTAGCACTGTTGATTTTGCTATTGTATCTGAATCAGTATGCAGAGACACATTAACTGTTATCATCTACAATCTAGGAACAGGCATAACCATGGCAGTTTACTCTGCAGCAAGGGCCCTGCTATGTATGTTGTCAACCCATATACCTGCTCTAAATTTTATACCGATACACTGAAGTGGCCCATGACTGGAAGTCACTCACATGATACCAAGAACAAGGTAATTAACTCCTCCCACGATAATTAATTTGTGCACCCACTCAAGTAGGTAACTGACCTAATTATATGTAAAATGTAGTAATTCAGACTCCTTCTGCAGAGATCTTAATCGCCTGAGAAAACATTTAGACACAACTTCTCTAAACATCTGAGACAGTATTGACCGAGTAGCCCCATGTGTTTTTATAAATTAACATCCTCGAAGAGCAGCAAATTAGCTGCAATGCAGGAAAGATCAGCAGGCTTTCAAGCAAACTGCAATGATAGCAAAAAAAAAAAAAAACCCTCCTAGATTTTAAAGAAACAAATACACTGGTGAAAAGCAGTTAATGTTAAGAATACATACATCTATGCAATTTCAACGAAAAGGCCTGAATAATTTGCACAGTGTTTTGCTTAAGTATCATGAAAAGTGAAAGGTTCACTCTTCGTGGCCTCCAGGTTAAGTCTAAAAAATTACATTTCCCTTCTTTTTTCCTGAAACAGTTTTGTTTGGAAATATGTACTGGAGCAACAGCATACAAAAAAGATGGACATGTATCTAAATATACAATTTTCTTTTATTAACAAGGTATGTCATTACTGAACAAGGCAACTGGAAAATACAAGGACTGGACATATACATGAAAATTTTACAACTTGACAAAAAATTGGCATATGACATATACAGATGTGATTAATGAAGGTTACAACTCTACTGAATTTGATTAAACACAGTCCTAACCACTTACATTGTGAAAATACTAAGTTGATCATACAGAGGTCAAGTTGTGGAATCTAAAAATAATAATTATTTAAAAACTTCAAAACCTTCTATGTCCATCCATTTTACAGAACATCACTACAGCTTTTTCCTACTACCATATACATGAAAGATTATCAAAAATATATTGATGGGTCTATTGCTAATCATGAATGTTGATATTTACATTAGCATTAAGTTAGCAAATTCTTCACCAAATACTTTATATACAAAACTCAATTTGCCCTTTGTGAAACAGTCATTAAAAAGTTAAAAACCATAGAAATGCCAGTTAGAAATAATGCATTCAAAAAATGGACTTGTTTACAACAAATGAGAACAATTGGAAATAATTTATGAAAGAGTATGTCATTTTAGTACAGGTACTCTCACAACACTTTAGTTCCAATACAGAGTAGCAGGAATTTTGTCCTGGGTGTTCTTTGAGTGGCATCTTCTTCCAATAGTGCTGCAAGAAAAAAGAAAAATTTATTCTTAAGCAGTTTGTTGTGAGTCTTTGAGGAAGGCAAAAATAATTCAAGGGACCAATATTCTTTCCCCTCTTTGTCAGTGCAGGAAGCCCTGTTCCCCATTTGTATTGGCCCAAATACTCAGAATTCTTATTTCTTACTCGTTAGAGGCTAAAAAGGAAAGGAGGAAAATAAATAAATGAAACTAGAAGAGAAACCAAACAGCCTCTGTGTTTTAGTGCTATTCAGAAGGCACACAACCTTTTGCCAGCAGTGTTTTTGAGTATCTTTTTGGCTGATCTTTGTATTTGATTATTTTGCAGCATGTTTTGAACACCCCTAACAAAATCAGTCTTCTCTGCCAAACTGGAAACCCTGTCTCTCAATTGAAAAAGAGATTAGACAGGAACCAGATGTTTGCTCTGCAGGCACTTCTACACAGACACAAGCACACCTAAGGAGTTCCACAATACAAAACACGGATGCTGAATGAATCTACACGTACTAAGGATTAAATAGCTACTGAAACATGGAATCTCTTGGAATGATGTACCACTCAGGTCCCTCCAAGTACCAGAAGTCAGTTTGAGAGCACAGAAGCACAGTTTACAGTGCTTCCAGTAGGTGAGAAAATAGCAGAGGGATCAATAGCTAAGCTCTCAGCTCACGCCTGTCATGTGACAGGCATGATGGAAACAATGCTGTGGTTCTCTACTGAATCAAATCAGTACAACACATTGTTGATAATGCACTGCACTAACTTTGTCAAAGTGCTGACACTACAAAACAAGCAAAATTAGATCTTGCTGTCAAATCCAAATGAAGTTGATTGAATTCCCTTATTATCTCTAGAGATGTTGAATGCATCTTCTATACTTGCTGTATGGAATCGCTGTCTTCCAATTCCACCAAAGTCTCTCTGTGGGCTATTGACACATCTTGACTGTGCTATTCCTACTTACTGTTCAAACTCCGTACTGAACAACTCTGAACTTCTTTTTTTGTAAAAAATAAGGATGGAATGACATCTCCATCACCTTTAACATATGCAGCCACACTCCTAATCTTGAAATCTTGTCCCTTCTTGTTTCAGACAGCCCTCCATCCTTCAGCTTTCTCCCTAAGTAATTACTCTTTTAACTTGTCTTCCAGGTCATCTTCCTTATTCCTCTCAAATCAAGCTCACTGGGGGAAAAGGTATAGTATCTTTGGCCTTCTCCTTTCCGTATTATCTTCCTAAGGACCTTTATCCACAACACAAAACCTGGTTATCACCTCTATGTTGACAATCTCACACATATCAAATTTCTCTTCCAATCTACTGCTTCTCTTTACACGTTTTCACACCTGTTCGTGTATATCTATCTAGCAATGCCTTCTCCTCCACATTCAAGTACTTTTCACAGCTTTTCTTGACAAACTTTGGCAATCCGAGCATCCTGTTCAGGTTACAGACCAATGACAAGTGCTCAAGCCTTCAGATCTTTCTTTTTCCTACATCTCTACATGCAATAACAGCATCATAATTTGCAGGTTTTCTGCAGTTTCTCTAGAACGTGTCCTGCTTAATCCACCCGTATGTCTAAATCTCTAATCCAGGCCCTGAACCTTTCCCTTTTAAATTGTGTTAGCTGTCTGATTCAGGTCAGTGTACATCCACACAGTGCTACTGGCACAACTTCAGGTGAGAAGCAGGAACAGAGAGTAACTGAGGCTACATAAGCAGCTCTGCTGATGTATGTCAAACAACAGTTTATCCACGTCCCTTTCACTAACACCTCGATCTGTACCTGATAATCTTCAGTTTGGTTCTATTTTTAAACTACTTCTTATTTCCTACTTCATTAACTCTGTAGAGCCAGGATTTTGTATAGCTTGCTTGTACAGTACCTGGAATTGAAATTTTTACAGCAATAATTTAGGATCCATTGCATTGCAGTGATATGAATGTTATCATGGACAAAATCTGTACAGGAATTCACTCATTAACACGGTAACTTAAAGGTGTCTCAGATCTTACCAGTTTAACTTGTACTCTGTCGCTGGACTTTTGGCCCAATGCTCTGAGTTTCTTCTTCTGGATTTGGGCGTTTTCCTGCACTAATGCCAGGACCAAGGGTCGTTCTTCCTGATAATTTAAAAATCAGTATTTATATTAAGGCTCTATTGCACCTTTATATATTCAGGAAAATAATTTGGGGGTTTTTTGTTGTTCTTTAAATTACCTGCTTGCAATAAGTGCGATTGCTGATTGTCTCCATGAGCATAGTGTAAGATACTACTTGCTTGACAGTAACCTGTTCAGATACAGTAGATATTTATTATAATAAAGGATATTTAGAACTGCAAGCAAGTGCACGATTACATTCTTTACAACAACAAAATGGCACAAATTTGTTTATTTCCATCATTAATAAAATCCTGCCAGAAACCATATGGAATGCAGAAGAGTTCTTATGCAAAAAAAAGCTTAATGGCAGCCTACACTG
The DNA here is from genome assembly GCA_020745705.1 of Hemiprocne comata. Taxonomy (NCBI): domain Eukaryota; kingdom Metazoa; phylum Chordata; class Aves; order Apodiformes; family Apodidae; genus Hemiprocne; species Hemiprocne comata. The sequence goes on from CM036586.1 coordinate 59,093,649, forward strand.
GTTAAAGACATATGCACTTATATATATATATGCACAGTGAACAATGTTAAGTGCGTACATATTTATGCATTATATTTGCAGTAAGCAGAATTTTTAGATATCCAAACACCTTAAAGTTGTTACAAATTTTAACATTTGTTCTGCCGAGTCACCTCATCCTTTTTATTGTTCTGTTACAGCAATACTAATGAATCCTTAGCATAACTAAGCTGTGAAAAAATATATAAAATGCAAGTAACTTAAAGAAAGATGCAAACTATTTTCTGGTTCACATAAACTATCCACTGGCAACCGTGACATTGAGCACTCTGCATAAATAGTTTAAATTAGCAAAAGAAGGTGCAAGATTTCTTATTCTGATTACAGTTGTGGTGTTCCAGTTATGTTCTGGATGCTTAAACAAAGCACAGATTACAGTCTTTCATCATCAGTAAACACACAGCCTCTGTTAAGACTGCAGAGAAATGAACAGTTATGCCACTAAATGTGACTGCAACTTTGACCTATCACAAAGCACAGCTTAAGTTTCTCTATAGTTAAAGTAACAAAAATTTGCCTCCATGATATGAGACTCTCCACACAAAACTGTGGAAATTCATTACATATGGAAAGAGTGGTAGTGAAATCAGGGAAAAGATAACATGCAAATTTTGCTATCAAATACACAAAATTAACTCCTTTCTTTCAGTATCTTCTATTTAAAGTACCCTAGGATAATGTTTATTAATTTTTGTTTAGTCACACTTGTGATCCCTCCCACTCAAAGCATTTAAATACTGCTGTATATGAGCATTTTAGAGGTAAGTGACAAGAACAGAAACAAGGTCAGTTCAATACAGCAGCTGGCACCAAGAATCTATCCATGCTATTTTGATGTTTTGTCTGTTTTTCCATAGTTGCAAGGATTTGGAGATCCTCTACAGACAGGCACTGCCATAATACCTTGTTGCTGAATTCCACTTGCTCCTGTATGAGAGTCTCCCAGGGCACATGGCTGAACAACTGTGTGACCATCACCAGTTCCCAGCTGAGCTCCTGGAGAGGAAGAAAAAAGACTTAAACGTAACAGAACATCCAATTACAGTTTTGAAATTTAAAATATTGGGGTTTTTTCCTCTCTTCAAGAGGTAGACTTCAAAAGTGTTGTGTTTTTTTTTTCCAAACCACCTCAAAACAGGTCCAAAGCTCTAATGCTTTAGTCTTTCCAAATTCATCCTTGGAAATTCAGATGAATACACAGTAACCTCCCACAAAAGGGACAAATTACTGATGTGAAAAGTATAAGTATATGGATACATTTTAAGGAGAAAAGAATGCACATAATGTTATTAAGCCCTTCCTGTCTTCTAAATCTCTGAACTTAAAAGAAATAAAAGCTCAAGCACCCAGCTTTAAGGAGTTTAGACTTTAATTCTTTGAGAGGAACTGTAGTAGCTAAGAATAATAAGATGCTTCTTCCTCTGCAATCTGCTTCTAACCTTGACTGAAGCCTAAGGAGACCACAAGGCCAGTAAAATTCCAGTTCTGCTCTATCCTTTTACAATGAGGAGTCCAAGGGGTACATAGTATTCAAGATATTGATGCACCATGGATTTATACAATATTAATACTGTTGGTTTTTTTCTTAGTACCTAGTTGATACTAGTCTTTGTTACAATAAATGTTACTAGTCTAAAGTAATTTTAATCAAAACTGTATGATACATTCTACATTAAGTTCCTTGAGATACTGCCCGCTACGTTGTAGTTGACATTATGGCAGAATTGAAGTCTAGTAAGCAATCTAATGCTAGCATTAGAAAACTTTACAAATTAACAGTTCTGCCTTGAAAATTCACAAATCCCTCCTTATTACAAATATCAGGATGCTTGTAGAAATCTAAAATAAAATCACATTCACAGAATCACAGAATCCTAGGGGTTGGAAGGGACCCCGAAAGATCATCTAGTCCAACCCCCTGCCAGGCAGGGTCACCTCGAGTACATCACACAGGAACTTGTCCAGGCAGGTTTTGAATGTCTCCAGCGAAGGAGACTCCACAACCTCTCTGGGCAGCCTGTTCCAGTGCTCTGTCACTCTCACAGTAAAGAAGTTTTTTCTGATATTTACATGGAACCTCCTATGCTCCAGTTTGCACCCATTGCCCCTTGTCCTGTCACTGGACATCACTGAAAAAAAGCCTGGCTCCATTATCCTGACATTCGTCCTTTATGCATTTATAAACGTTGATGAGGTCACCCCTCAGTCTCCTCCAAGCTAAAGAGACCCAGCTCCCTCAGCCTTTCCTCATAAGGCAGATGTTCACTCATTCCCTTAATCATCTTTGTGGCTCTGCGCTGGACTCTTTCAAGCAGTTCCCTGTCCTTCTTGAACTGTGGGGCCCAGAACTGAACACAATATTCCAGATGCTGTTTGATACCTGTTAATACATACTTTTTGAGAGGAAAAAAACAGGTTAAAAAGTCTTACATGTTTGAGAAAAAATATCTAAAGGTGTATATATGCAAATACTACCAAATCTAGTAAATACATTTGAAAATGTTTGTGGCTTGCAGTGGAAACTGTCTTATGAAAACAGCTCTTTCTTACAATATGTATTAGGATTTGACTGACCTCCTGTACTGCCACAACCAGAAACACTTTCTCCTGGTGAATAGCCCATCAGGCCACCATTTCCATTCCCATTCGGATTCGAAGGCACTGTTGCAAGAAGACCTAAGCAACAAAATGAAATACACGGCCATAAAGAAAGGCAGCAAAAAACCCCAACCAACCAACAGTGTATCATGCTTTTTTTCTCATGATAGCCAATTCTCCACCCTCACCCTGAGTGATTTACCCTTATAATAAGGGAACATCATAATAATCACAAGTAATTTTAGTTCAAAATTACTTAACAGGCATATTCCCATAATATTCTGCATAACTTTTCCAATAATCATTAGTTACACGTATTCACTATGTTGCATCAAAGTGTAATGCATCCTGATTCAATATCCAGTATTCAATATCTGAACATACTGACTGCTTACACCTCCATGAGCAACACGAGTGCATGTGGTTAATCTCTCAGAGCAAAAAGGATGGTCTTTCCTCACCAGGAAGAATGCTACCAGAGGTTGCTCTGGTCTCTATTTGAGCAACAGCATTTGCAAGTGCTAATACACTACGGTTGAAGTAATGAACCACCTTCATTTTCTAATCACTGGTATTAAAACCTCTCTATAGAGTATCAGAACACACCAAAACCACAGTTTAACCAAAAATTTCCAGAAATGCATAGAAAAAAATTTCAGGTATCATTTGGAAAGTGGCTCTCCACTCTAACTCTTTCTACTCTCTTGGTTACATCTCGTTCACGTAAATGTCGATTTATTTGGATACACAATCCTGGTCACCACACTGAGCTCACACCTCATTACCACTGCTATGGGACAATATTATTAATTGCTAGAACACGAGTCAAATCTTCAAATAAATAAAGCTGACAGCCTATAACCATACCCAGTCCTCTGTATCGTGAAAGCTGCTGGTAGATTTGTTTCATCCTCTCAATATTCAGACGGCTTGCCTCTGCATGATTTACCATTGGTTTGGGATAATTAACTCCTATAACACATTTTGCAGCCTTCTGGATGCTCTCTGGGGCATTCCAAGGATCATAGATGTATTTTGCAGGGAAACCTCTAAGTACTGGCAAATAACGTCTTAAAAAAAAAATAATGAAAAGTTCATTTTGAGTATACAGCCACTTGACACTTTAAGCAACATCCATTAATCGCTGCAATTTCTGCCTTGTGAGTTACCTGATATAATCCCCATTTGGGTCAGTTCTTCTGCCAAAACCCACTGGACAGTAGCAGTGAAAAAACTGCTGAAAGAAGGAACTACAAGACAGCCACATCCAGCTTCCAGCATTCACGCTCCAATCTGCATCAAGTAAGAGCTCTTCAAAAACCTTAAGAAAACAGATCAACTAGTCAATGTGAACACAGCACACCTTCGAGATACCTACTTCTTCAGGAATCGTTCCAAGTTTCTGAATTCAGCAGAGGAAACTCAGCTCTTCAATGCAGCACTTCAACACTCTCTCTTACCTGGCAACGTTCACAGAGTGCTTGGTATGCAATTGCAAAAACTTACCTAAATGTCAAACTCAAGAACAGAAGTCTGACAGTCTGTTTGACTCTTAACCTGTAAAATACCTTGTAGACATCTCAGAAAGCTATAATCACAAAGTTACACATTCTTGCACAAACACATCCTTAAAAATAAACTCCCAAAGGACAGCTGGAGCCTGGCTGCTTGCAAGTGGCATTTGTTGCTGTCAGAAGCGTTGCTTCATCACCTTACAGCTGAGTAAGCTTTGCAAACTTCCAGGAAACAGGGAACATACAAAGCACGTTTCAAACTCAAAGCGTTGGTCTGAATACCTCAACTTGCACATGCTTTTTCAAGTATGCAAGGAGTCCCAAGAGCAGAATTCAAGAGTTTCAGGGCAGCACAAACATTCAGTTGTTGTATTCTTATAGGCGAATAGTTAATCTAGTAAGTCACAGTTTTGAGAATGCACACTTAAACTCCTGGAGGTATATGAACCACCAGGCGTGCTGAAGAATGGTGGGACAGACAATGAACTCTGGTCTCAAGACAAAAAAGAGACTTCCCTGGTAACTGCTGCCCCTATTATATTAAAAATAACCAATGAGAAAGCTGAAGATTTAAGAGAGTTTTACTTTAAATCTGGAGCTCAACAGCTATGAAACATTCTAGGGTCCAGCACTGATTGTTTTTTAAATATGAACACACACAATACTAACTTGTATAAAAAGAAGCTTCTCTGCTCAGTCAGATTCCTAGCAATACAGGCTAACAAGAAATAAAGAAAAGCCTTGTTCTTCGAAGGAGAACACTGAAGTACCTTTTATAAAAAGAGCGCACTGAGAAGTAGTTTTCAAAACAGGTACTTAATTTAATACATATTTTTGCAAGCTCTGCTTTTCTTTTCAAACCTTCATCATCTCCAAATGTTGCAAATAAACCATAACCTTTCCTCATGCTAAGACAGTAAAACGTAACATCTTACTACTGCAACCTAACTTCTACCAACATTGTTTCCATAAAAAGTCTAAATAAGGTAATGCCATTGAACAAAGATATCTCTCTCTCCAAAAAGAAGCAATAAGGCATTCCTTCTACAGTATACATTGAATAAATGTTACAAAACATCTTTGTCTAGTTATCTGCAACTATTTGGCAAAAAAAAAAAAAGTTGTTTTGAAAAAACAAGAGTTACTTTAAAACACTTAAAAAAATATTTTAAATAGAAAGTGACTAATAACGTAACAAGATCTTCAGCTGAACAAGAAGTGTTAGCACACAACTGCTCCACTAGATGCTGCAATAAGACTTGGGAAGTACCATCACCACGGAAGGCCAGATTAACTTCTGCCAGCTGCTGTGGTGTGAATGAAACATCCTTCCACTGCACAGGTCTGGGCCCTTCGTGTACTGGTATGATTTAAAAAATAAGAGCAAGTTGGCATTTACCTCTGTTGTTTGGCTGAACTACCTATGTATGTACATCTTCAATGTCTTGTATCTCTGAACTGCAAAAGGAAAATTTCTAAAGCAGCTTATGTTGTTCTGTAACCAAGAAAAATTTTTTTTTAATTTTTTTAAATGAAAGGTGTTTTCTTACAACTGATTCGTTAAGGAAGGTGAAATTTTGTAAGATTATATACATAAATATGAGGCCAGTAATTTATCCTGGTGGCAAGTAAATTAATTTTAGATTTCAAAAATAAAAAACTATTTTTAATTTATTATCATTGCTCAGTAAAAGATGTGCTACCCTTCTAAAATTGTAAAACTGGTTAAAAAGCTGAGATTAAATTATTCCATTCTTTTCTTCAGAAGACTGACATTTGTAATTTGAACTTCAGTCTCTCTTGGATACTTGCATAGAAATTAGTTGCACTGGAACTTCAGCCAAATCATGTTGTCCCTACTCACACTTCTCACATTGGGCAAAGAAACAGAAATTGCTGAAAAGACATTCTCAGCTTTTAGTTTTCTCCCTTTAATTCCTGTGGTGCTTTCACTTTTTTTGCAGAAGCAGATGCGAGGTGTGAACAGGAACTGTTCATATGGTATGACTGGAAAGAAATTTTAATTACAAGAGTAATTCATGTTTGTTTATCAAGACTTAGGAAGAAATCTCAAATCTAAAATAATTGCAGACCTATTCTAACTGCAAGAAACATACTGATATTCCAATAAAAAGATCATTCCATAGGCAAAACTTCAGCACCCCTGGTTTATCAGAACCAACTTAATTCTGGACACAATTTAAGGTTTAAAATTCAACTAACACCACACAGTAACAACAATTCTAGAATGACTACCTGAAACTTTAACAGGCACTTTAAGAAACTCAAGAATAAGAAACAATACCTTCATTCCTTCTTCCCAGCTAATCCAGAGGTCACCTCGAGTCAAAAAGCATGCTACAGCATGCCGGGCTAAATGGTGAATCCAACCTTCTTGACGAAGCTGTGTCATAATCGCATCAATCCAAGGAAAACCTGTCCTGCCTTCCGCCCATTTGGCCAAAGCCTCAGGATTTTTATCCCACGGAATTTGAACACATATAGGATTCCCCTCCATTTTATCAAACCGTGGATTGTTAGTCGCCGCTGTGTAGAAAAATTCACGCCATAACAGCTGGCCATAGAGAGAGAGGGGAGGGGAGCTGTTCTTTTTTACCTGAAGATCATCATTAAAGGAAAACATTTTATCAGGAGAAGAAGCAAGAAAAATCATGGCATCTAAGAATGTGCAGCTGACTATGTAGAAATTATACCTTTTTGTACAGATCCGTTAACTTGAAATAAAAGAGACGACAGGACAAACAGCCAAAGCGGAGGTAGGGACTCAGCCCTGTAGGGCTTGCCAGAAGGGAATTTGCATTCATTCGTGGTCTTTCAAAGTTTGCTACCCAAGCCTTAAAAAAAAAAAACAACAAACCAACAAGAAACAACACAAAAACCACACAGCAATATCAGACTACAGGCCAGGCAGCAACCTGTAAATATAAAGGGAGAAATCACACACCCTCTATAACTGAATCCAGACACTGGGTAGATGATCACACTACCTACGATATCAAGGGGTTCCTTTTGAATCAGCAGAATCTCTAGAAGGTAATTCATCTCAATGCAGAAGGCAAGAACTGTCTTCCAGAACTAACTATCCCTTTCCTTTAAGCACAGAGGAAACCTAGACAACTAGCAGTAGGTTAGTTTTTAGGGGAACTCCCCTCCAAATTTATAAAAAATTACGTTTCAAGTAAAATTACCTCCAAAGAAAAAATAAATCTTTTTGAGTAGAAAAATAGTATAACAGACTTTCTCTAAAATTCAAATTTGAAGACAACCTGCTATCATCTTTTAAAACTGAGAAACAGCAACTTGCTTTATATCTTTATATCGAGGCCTTGAGTTCAAGTTTGTGGGTTTGATTTTTTTTTTTTAAAACAACTTGCCCAACTCTTTGGCAGAGAGCAGCTATGTTTCCCAGATACATCATCCTGGCAACAATTCAAAACATACCTTTCGTTCTAAATGTCTTTCCAATCGTGTGAGAGCTTCTGTTTCTCCCCCTGGCCATACTGCAGAAGGCAGACCATCTGTGTCAAAACCTGAAAAACAAATTGAAACAAGGAAATTCCTTGTTTGCTTAAACGTAGAGCAACAAAATTCTAGCATATTGATACTTGACTACATTTTATTGTATCTTGAGAATAACCCCAAGTTGGGCACACAGCAAAGTACAAGTTTTTAAACAGTATGCAAAACCAAGTCTTATCAAAGCACATTTAATACCTCTAACTTGCAGCATAATCCAATTTTTATTTTTTACATTTACATTAATTTACAAGGTTTATATGCTAAATGGTCTTCCTTCAGTTCCAATTGTTTTTTTGCACAAAGTGACCTTTCTATCATTTTTCAAGCTATTTTCAAGTTCTCAGCTCTGCAATATGTAGGCTACCCCAAAAAAACCAACTTTTTTTTAAGTTACTACTAAGAAGCAACAATTGCTATTGTATAATCTAGAGAATGTCTAAAAACTTTTTCCACCAAGATAAAAGCACGAGTGCTATCTTCAGAACATTCCTAGGCTTTGTTGACCTTGACTTAAATAACAGGTGAGGATTACTGTCAATTTGATGATAAACACACACGAGCTGTAAAAGATGAAAACATTGTTCAGCAGGTGTAGGAGATAACGTGTCCACCTTTAGTTTAATCACTGTATAGTGAGATCTTCTCTTCTTACAAAGCTTTTAAAAGCAAGGTCTGTTGTGCAAGAGTTCAAATGGACTAGAAAGAGCAGCCACAGCTTTGTCAAAATCTGTCCAGACCCTTTTGTTAACAATTTCGAGGCTGTAGCACATTTGCTTGTATTTTGGAGGGAGTGTGGGAAAACAGGAGAGAGGCAGAGATTCACAGAACAATAATTTGATACTATTTCTTAAAACTGAATTTACAGAAACATCAGACTTTTTTTTAAGAAGCTTCTAGAATAATTTTTTTCTTTGTTATCATCTTTTTTGGAACTTGCAAGACAAGAGGTTTTTTTATTCACTTGTAAAATGACAGATTAATGACCTGAAGCACAGAGATACCAAATGCATATAACATAAAATGAAGTACAAAAAGCTATTATTAGCTTAATGATTATGTGGTACCATGGCAAAATGGCTATGCTGTGTTGCAAGAAACCAAGCAGTACTTAGTGTAGTTTGATCTATCTGACCTCCCATTTAGAAGAAAACAACTAAAATTTACAGCATTGATTATTCTTTTTTTTTCCTTTTGTATGTCATAATTGGCATCTGTTTAAGGATTAACCATAAGTAGAACCTCTCTCACGGCTGTTTTAAGTACCATGCTTTTAGTGGTAGATTACACCTTCCTTGTTTCACAATATCAAAGTAAGCTTAGAACATACCTAGCTCTTCAAGTGATGGGACACCATATTTCTCATCATGGTCATCAGAAACCGGAGTGGTACATTTTTCCATTACTTCTGGGGTTATAGTCTCCACAGGCATCTCCAGTGGTTCCATTCTACTAATCAGGGTCTGGAATCGCTTGTAAGTAAGAGGAGGCTGTCCTCCATTTAATTCTATTATTCTGGATTGGAAAAAAAAAAAAAAAAAAACACAAGAAAAGGAAAATAAATGTGTCAGACAATAGTGTATAACCATTATTTTTGCTTTAATACAATATACACACCTATACACCAACAGAAATATTTTCTTACCTGTCTCTAGCATGTTGTATAAAATCATTGGTATACATGGTAATCCAGACAGTTTGGACTTAATTTTTACTATCCTTTACTCCTCACTAGGGAGACACATATAAGTGTTTATAACCTACTCAATTATTCTTCATTCCTCAGCTGAGGAAAAGTCCCTCAAGAACAAGTAAGTAATGAATATGAACAGCTCAAGGCAAAGTAAAGTACAGATCAGCAAAGCAGATGAGAGATCATAGCTACATAAAGATACATCCCAATCACCTACAAGACTGTGCTATTTGCATTAAAAAAATACCTTTTTTTCTAGTCTGGTATTGAGAACAGTAGTCAATGTAACAACTGCCTTACTATGGGGACAAAATTAAGGTGTAGTTTATACACAATGACTTGTAAAAACACACCGTTTCTCATTTTGCATTGTCACCTTAAATGTATCTAAAACCTCAGAAACAGGAAAACTTCAAAGAAATAACTTACAAAGTGGTAGATGGAACCAACTGTTCATTGGGGAGAGGGTTCTTGGGTGGGGACAGACAAAAGGAATTTTCAATTTAATATTTTTTTTTTAAAAATCAGGTATTGGTTTCAAAACAGCACATCATTCCTTTTCCCTTTCCTGCCATATGCCTAGCTCCTTCTCATACATTGTCTTGTAAAAGAATAAAACAGAATAAAACGATACCATGATCAATTACTCAATGTTATAAGCAGCAAAGTAATAATTTTGAATAGTTTGCAGATTATGTTTCTATATTAGGGAGCTAATACTAATCCATTTAAATGGATCTGTGGAAAAATATACACAAGACACAATCCCAATTACTTATTGGATACATAACTGATAGGAAAAAGTATTTTTAAAAATAAAGGATTTTCTGCTAACTTGTGTACAGCAAGTTAAGTAAGAACAAAACAATCTAACAAATAAATAACAACAGATCTTACTTGGAAGAAGTTACAGGCATGTTTGAGTAGCTTCATTAAAAAGGCAGATAATTAACATGACCATTATTTTTGAAAGAAACCCAAAACAAAACAGTATTTCACAGTTATGTATAATTTCCTGGAGTCACAATGTTCTACTCAGTAGGTAATAAAATTTGGATGGATGGATAAAAGAGAAACAAAACAAATTGGTAGTCTTCCTAACTATGAATGAAGTGCTCTGCATAAGAAGTAGTACACGATATCTAACCAAATACTACATACCATTAATACTTTTTTTTCCTTTTTAAAAACAGAGGTAATGGTAACTTACTTGTCTAGGTCATATAATGTATGGGAAATTCGAACAATGACCTCCACTCCAGCTTCACTTGCCAGCTTCTTAATCGCTGCATCTCTTTCCTTCCCAAATGGTTCAGAATCATATTCAATAGAAAGTTTTGCAATATTCCATTCCTGCAACACAGAACAAAAACATGATCCTTCAGCAAGTCAGCTGCTTGATGGAGAGTGAGGGAAAGGTGAACGGGAAGGACAGGGACAGGACAGAATACCAGCTGTTACCTGCTGACAGTGCAAGACATACACAAAAGCCCAAAACACATTTGGATATCCAGACTCACAAAAACAAAGCACAAAATTTTGGCATCCAAGTAGGAATCAGGCATAAAAAAGCCTCTACTTGTCAGCCCACTAGTCGTGGACGCAGCAATGGGACAACTGTGCCAATTCTGAAAACTCAGCTTTAACTTTAGGATCCATATAGCTGAAGAGACACAACAGAAGTGAAAGATGACAGAGGCTGTCTTCTGGACATTGATCAGCAGCAGTGTCTTCTTGTGTATGCCTGTCAGCTTTCATAGCAGAACTGAAGTTTTGGTAGGGGCAGTGCAGGGTACAAAATAGCAACAACACCACCCCCCACAAACATTTTCCTTCTCTTTTCCAAACTACTCCTCAACCACAAGAATGGACGATCTTCACATTCTCAAAAAAAAAAAAATCTGTCTCCTAAGAAGAGGACACCTCCAAGTCTAATATCCTTCATGTGACAGATGCCGTTACCAAGGCCAGCAGTAATAAGTGGGGGGAATGAAGAAAGTGATCACTAATGGCTAAGGCTTCTGCAACAGTAGGAAAATAGAAAGATGAAGTATTCACAGAATCACAGAATCACCAAGGCTGGAAAAGACCTTCAAGATCATCAAGTCCAGCCTATGACCAACACCACCACACCATCTAGACCATGGCACTAAGTGCCACATCCAGCCTTGCCTTGAACACATCCAGGAACGGTGCCTCCACAACTTCCCTGGGAAGTCTATTCCAATGTTTAATCACCCTCTCCATGAGGAAGTGCTTCCTAATATCCAACCTAAACCTCCCTTGGAGCAACTTCAGGCTATGCCCACTTGTCCTGTCACCAGTTGCCTGGGAGAAGAGCCCAGCCCCACCTGACTACAACCTCCCTTCAGGTAGTTGAAGAGAGTGATGAGGTCCCCCCTGAGTTGCCTCTTCTCCAGGCTAAACAACCCCAGCATCCTCAACCTCTCCCTATAAGACTTTCCCTCTAGTCCTTTCACCAGCCTTGTTGCTCTCCTCTGGACCCGCTCCAGCACCTCAACGTCCTTCTTGAAGTGAGGGGCCCAGAACTGCACACAGTACTTGAGGTGAGGCCTCACCAGTGCTGTGTACAGGGGGAGAATTACATCCCTACTCCTGCTGGCCACACTATTCCTGATACAAGCCAGGATGCCATTGGCCTTCCGGGCCACCTGGGCACACTGCTGGCTCATGTTCAACTGGCTGTCCACCAGCACTCCCAGGTCCCTCTCTGCCAGGCTGCTCTCCAGCCACTCTTCCCCCAGCCTGTAGCGCTGCCTGGGGTTATTGTGGCCAAAGTGCAGGACCCTGCACTTGGTCTTGTTGAATTTCATGCCATTGGCCTCAGCCCATCGATCCATCCTGTCCAGGTCCTCCTGCAGCATCTTCCTACCCTCTGGCAGATCAACACTCCCCCCACAGCTTGCTGTCATCTGCGAATTTACTGAGGGTGGACTCAATCCCCACATTCAGGTCGTCAAGAAAGATATTGAATAGGATCACCACTCATCTTCGAGACATTTAATGAGGATGATCCAAAAGCTTGGCTCAGTGTTATATGCCCTTCACTGCATGGCAAGTGTCTGATGTACAGCTACTGCTCTTCCTGAAGAGGCTGGGAGATAATTTATATGAGATAGATGCATATTCCAGGTAGTCTTTAGCAAAAGCTGAAGTCCTCAAGAGCTTCAACAATGCTTCTTATTTGTTTGAGGATAGAGGATGTCCTGAAAAGCCCCTCAGTGAGCAAATACACAATAAAGACAGATGTGAACGTTCTTTTTTGACTGCAGTACACTATCTATAAGACAAATTATTTTCATTACCTTCTCAGCATTTAAATTAATATTCTGAAAATGTAGCACTCCAGTGCTGTTACGTATAGAAAGATCAGCCTAGTAGCAATATCTGAAACAGGAGCTGTCAAACTTGTCATTAAAGTACTTAAGAAAACTAGTCACAGGTCACTCAAATCCCAAAGGCAACACACATCACAGGAAGATCTTTGCCCCTATTTAAATGAAATCAAACAAAATTTGGCAGACAGATAGAACAAGCTCGAATATCTGGGGGGTTGCAAGCAGCAACTACTGCCAAAATACTCCTGCTGGAAATTCTTCGCTGAGGGGAAATCAAGAAAAGACCAGTCTGAGTATCACCAAGTTCGCATTTCACAACTAAAGCACAAGAATGAAGATGAAAATGTGAGTTTTGGTTGAAGTTTCAGCTTGTTGTTGAAGACTTGGGAATAAAAATCCTGAACAGATAATCTCTTTAGTAAAACAGATTTATTTTCCTCAGTCTTGCTTGTCTCAGCCACCTCAATCCAGTCATTCTGTAAAAACTTTCAAAATACATCTGCAAAGTTTTCATTGTTACTATCCTATTAAAATATTCTTACTTTAAATACACTATTATCCAGCGAAGACTAATTAATATCAGTAACAATTTCTTACAACCTTAATTTTCTAAATATTAAGACCGTTTCCCACAGAAGCCTTAAAATTCTTTGACTAGAAATTGTTTTTCACCTGCACTATACTTTTACCAAGCCTACTCCCAGCAAAAAGCTTATTAAACAACTTTTAATGGCCAAAAAGCAACCACAGCAGATATTTGGCCTGAATAGAACATTGCTTTTATAGGTTAGGCTTTGAACCTGGATTCATATGCACAATATTATATTTCAGTATTTCAAAGGGAACCTGGAAAGGAAAATTTAGTAATACACAGTGCCTACACTTAGCAAACCATTAGAAATCAGTTCTATTTCTGGAACGAAAGAAATTAAAAATGGTAAAGTCTAAAAGCAACTCAGTTCAGTTGGTGATATGCATGTTAGGGGGGAAAAAACCCAAATTAATAAAAAAAACCTTGAAGAGAAACTACAAGAATACCATTAAGTAGTTGCATGGATAACAACTTGCACTGAAGTGTACAATACAAGAAACATGTCTAGCTGAAATTAGTTTGTCAGTCATATTTATGGACAGAAACAACAACCGCAAGTTGGCATTTACCTTAAAAAGTCTGGGGAAAACATCTGCTGGCTGCCCACGAATAACAAACAAACGTGAATTCAGCTTCCGTAGATTGGCATCAAGATCCTCAAGACATTGAAGCAGGAATCTGCAAGGAATTAAAAATAAATATTTTCTGAGGCAAGCCAGACAATTTTACAATAGAAAAAGGGAACTAAGAGGAAGAATCCAACGGAGATTATCAGACCTTCAATATTTGGTCTGTGTGTGGGTGATGCATGCACGTTCACATCCTAATTACACGTAGCTTACAGTAGTGCAATACAATATAATATATTCGACGATACATAATTCAGAACACCAAACTGCACCATCATTTAAGTTTTCACCTCAACACTACTCAACTCTGGAATGGACTAAAACATACCCAAGTCTTAACTAAAACTAGAAGTATCTTGTCACACTAAAGAAAAAAAAGCACACCACAAAAAACCCCAGCAATCAGCTGTTGGCATGCTGCTACTAAACCTAATCCAAGTCTTTACAACAGCAGCCTAAACTGTTACTAAAAACAGCACACCAGAGGACTACATGGTCATAATTATCCCTTTGGCCTTCATTTACAAAAATAGGCCTCTATATAACTGTTCCATGCATCTTAGCTGTAACATCACCTGAATGATTTCATGAGCAAATTAGCAAATAAAGGAGGAGGGGGGAGGGGGCGGGGGGGAAGGCAGAGGGAGGAATGAGGCACTGCAAATCTGCAAGTCTTCAAGAGGAACAGGTGGTTGCACAAAGTATGGTGAGACAGGTTAACACGTGCCAAGATTTATTAGTGGGTTCAGTAACTTAAAATAATTCAATGGTGAAAGTTGTTTGGGGGGAAGAAAAAAACAAGAGGAAGAAGAGGAAAAATGGAAATTCTCCCTCATGGCTAGCCAGAGAGAGAGATGCTGGGGGTCCCCAGAGGAGCAGGCTCTTCTCCAGCATAGCAAGTGGCTCCCCCACAGTATTTTCCCTGGTAGTAACAATATTATTTGATCCGATCCTGGTGAAAACTCTGTTGGCTGTTCTTACTTACAGAGTTGCTGGCACTCAAAGTGTGTGCTGAACAGGGCAGCTGCTGACTTAGAGCCTGCCGGTTGTTAACCTCTGTGCAGGCACATTATTGCATCCCCTGCCATAAATCAAAAGCTACACCCCAAGGGGAGAAAAAGAGATTCCCACACTGCAGGGCATTATTCCTGAGAGAGCCTGCTGCAATGACACTCCGTGCAGGTGGAAGGCCAGGAGGATAACACCACAGGAACAACCGCCAGGGCCAACACATGGATAGCAAGTGCCAGAGGCCTGGAGACGCTGCGCCTGCGGGCCAGGGAAAGGGTGCCGAGGTAGCAGGGAAGGGCAGGCCGCACCACTCCAACTCCCCAGAGCATGAAACAAAGCCACTGAGCAGCCAGGCTTATTACAGTGAGGAGTTCACAAAACACCTCGATTTTTAAGAACATGTCCTAAAGAAATAACCAATTACAATGAAAATGCTAAATCTTCTAAGAGTGATATAGTACATGGCTGCTGTAAACCTACTAATATTTTTTACATTTTCTAGAGATTCAGCAATATAGAAGTGATGCCTTCCTAACACACATAGCTTTCACCTCTATACAGAAAAAAAAATATAAAAAATAGTGTATAGAAGGCTGGAAGTAAAATCCCCTAGCTGCTATTAAAATGCCTAAAATGTGGGATTCATTTGACCTGAAAGGGTAACAGCAGGCAAGCCTGAGAGGAATCCAGTGTACAGTAATACAAAGGCTTCATGGCTGGCAACTATGCTTGCATGTTTTATGGCTGGAACAAACCAAAAATGCCTAATTTTCTCAGTTTGCTAAATTTTGTTTTGAAAAATCTCTGCGGTAGAAAGACCATGAAGTAAGAAAAGAAACTACTTTACACACATCTAGTTAAAAACCACACAGGAGACATTCTAAGTATCAGATGAGACTCCTGCATGCTTCTATCAGAGAGACCTCGGGCTCCATGTTCCCAGGCCAAAGTCACTTCCAGTTGGACTTTTCAAAGTGCAGCTTCATTTTATCTTTTTTTTTGAAACCTGGAATAACAGACCTTATAATTAATCTTATCCATGTGAATCTTGCTTTCAAGGAACATGTGCATTCACGTATACTTCATAAATCACTATGAAGACAAACTGCAATAGTGCCCTGGATAGCTTTGGAACAGTCCAGAAAATAAAGCGTATTTTTTTCTTGGTTTGGTTCAATGGGGTTTTGTTGTTCTGGTAGTTTTTTTCTTTTGTTTTTTAAACCTCATATTAGAGATTATAGGGAAAGGGTATGAAGAGAAACTATTGCCCTAAAATGCTCAAACTATTCAAACTAAAAATCAGTCTTTCAGGAAACTGTTAGGGTTTTTTCCTATTTGCATTTCAGTTCCCTCTGTTTTCTCAGTGTCTTTTCTTCCTACCTGACTGATCACAATATACAACTTCTAGTCTGGGCTTGGCACAAAATCCTATGCAAGAAGATTACATGCACCGACCCAGTCTCCAATTTACATCCAAGATCCCTAAACTTGCCCTTAATATTGTTTAATCACTATTTTGTGAGTTCCCCAAGTCTCCTCTAATATCTCTCTTTACTGCACTCCAGCATTTCAGTCTCCATAAAACTCTTCCATTTACTTAACAAACATTAACAGTGTAGACTCGAATTGTGAAATATATGTAAGGAAGGGAGCAGGAGAGTGGCCAGGGGACACACACTCCCTCTACCTTAACAAAAACAGGACAAACAAAAAACAGCCAAACCACAGGTTGTGTTGCAAGACTCACTGAGAACACATTGTTCAAAAATAATAGACCAAATTAAATCCAAGTGACCCTATGATATCTATAGTAACACAGATTGAGTTTACGAGTGGTTACTCAGAATAAGGGTGCAGCTTATTAAGAATATTTTAATATTTCAACTGAACCAAATGTGTTTTAACAAAACCTGCTGCAAGCAATTAATAATCTATTTTGTTTTCACCAACTGTACTTATGCTGTACCATAGGTACAAAGGTATTTTCTCATTAAAGTGTTATTAAAATTTTTCTAACAAAAGCCTTTACACAGATTTATAGAACCATAGAATAGTTCAGATTGGAAGGAACCTTTAAAGGTCATTTAGTCCAATCCCTCCTGCAGTGAGCCTTGCCTAATTAAAAATGAACCTTCTTAAATCATTGGTTTTAGACACAAGCCCTACCAAGAAACTTAATAGTTGAATCAACTACTTGTCATAACCAAAGTTTTCACCTCTTCTTTTTCATAAGTACCTTTAAAACTTTCAGAAGCAGCACAGCAACTTTACTGTGGTTAAAGGCATGCTAATTAACATCTAGCTTTAGGTATATCCAGATAAAAATTACCTGGAATTTAAGGAAGGAAAATTCTACCTTTCCAAACTTCTGCATTAATCTAATGCGTTAACAGATGCCTGTGTGAATAGGTCTATGTGAAAGGAAATGTTTTAACTATACCAGCTCCCTGGGACAACTTCTAATTCCTGCACTTTCTCCAATTTTAGCATTGTAATACGTTGCATTTACCTCCTGTCCTAGCAAATTAATGTTTCATCTATAACTTGCACATGTATGTAAGGGAGGAGTAATAACATCTCCACAACATGCACACCCCCACACATTATGCATACTAATATGAAAATAATAAAATAGCAACTCTCAGCATTCACAATGCACTGTCACAGTGAATTATTATGGGATCTGGAAGAGTAGAGTTTTTGGTTTTCCAAGGTATCATTTTGACGGTAACACTTGTTTGCAAATGCAAATAGTTCAAAATTACTCTAATGCTGTGCAAGGACACTTGCTGCAGCACAGGAACATGCAGGTGTTTTGCTCAGTGCAGAAACTTAAACATAATTAAAAGCAGCACTCTAGGACAGACAAGGCAAAATTACTCCAGCTTTCTGTCTGAAAAGATACACCAAAATGCTCACAAACATGTTCCTTTTGCAGCATAATACAAATGAAAATTAATAGTAAATTAGTCTGAACTTAAACCAAATATGAAACCTCTATCTCCTATAAAGTATTTTCGTTTCAGTATATGAGCTTTTGAGGCAAAGTTTCTCCACAGCAGCTATGAAGTTAAAGCTACTAGGCCCAAACTCTATTATACTTTACCCCAAAATGTGACTATTAGGAGATTCAAGTCTCTCCCTACAGTAACAGGTCACATTTCTGAGTCTGCACTCCAAAATAATTTTCCTCTCAACAGTCAATGGGAAAGCACTTTCTTTTGAACCCTGAATAAATAGAAAAACTGTATTGCAAAACTTCCATTTAAAAGACAAAAAAAGTATGCACAGATTTTTTTTCCAGATTAGAATATCAGTCCAGGTTTCTGCATCTAGTCTTCAACTTCCCTTGGACAAACCAGAAGAAAAAGTTCACTGTTAATTTCACAGTAGGAGACTGTGTGAGGCACATGCATGACTGAGGTGACGGAAGAAGGCAGAAGAGATTTATTGTAACACAGGGAAGATGCTGATCCAAAGCATACCCATCTTCAAGGAACACTCTTAGAGAGCATTACACCCATTTTTCTCAAAGTCATCTAATTACGATATTCAGAATAAGATATTCATGAAAGCTTCTGAAGACCACATTCTTTAAAAGACACAAAATCTTAGTTCAGAGAAACTCCACAATCTTCCCTACTGCCAATCACACAAAGTTTGCTTGGGGTCTAAACTAAGCGTCCTGCCCCCTGTGTGTCTGAAGAGGGACCGCCAGAAACTAGTTCGCATCATACAGATCAAAATTTTAGCTACCATGCAACTGAAATAAACTGGTACCATAAAGGCAGAAATTCATAAAGTTAACTAATTGGTAACAGTTAACCATTAACAAAATTATCAAAACCCAGCACTACATCCTGCAGCCTTCCTGACTCTTGACTATTAACATGACTAAAACTTTCTCCAGGAAAGAAGTCAGAAGCAGCCTGTTAAAAAAGTAGTGTTTTTATTTAGAAGGAGACTTGCTAGCAATGTACTCAGATGCTATTTAATGTTACTATTAAGTCTCATTTGGGGTTATTTTCAGGAGTAATAAACACCTAGAAACCATAATCACATAGAAACATCCTTGCCAGTATGAAATTAGGACAGTTGCTAGAAATTGAGGGAACTTGAAATGCAATGAGTTCTCTTTCAGGCATTATTCACATCTGAAAATGGTGGTGTCAAGCCATTCAGAAACTCCAGTTTCACTTCAGTTTCTGAATAGATCCAGATCCTGAATTTAACCACTAGGCAAGGAAGGAGCGTTAGACTGCACAGGCAGTACCACACAAAATAAAGGAATCTAGGCAGGTTTCCTCATTCTGAGGAAGAAGTTCAAAAAGAAGTGTGCTGAACCTTGTTTCATTTCTAAATTTCATTACTATTTTTACCTATGACTGGTCAACTTCCAACAATCCATCCAAACTTCTGTTTAACCAACCTTTTTAAATACCTTCTATCCACCTGCCAGTTCTCATGCCAAGCCATTGATTACAATCTCTCCAGTGAAAGAAAAGCATTGTTAAACAAGAAACTCAAGTCATTATGGATATTTTCCCACCACCCAGACTTTGTCTATCAGAATTATCTGAAGCAGCCTCAAGTCTGTTAGTTTGATTTTTTCCGTTAAAATTTTTTTCCAATGTTGCAATCAGATATTGCCTCTTCATCTTCCAGAGTTTAGTAGAGCTGGATTTAATAAAAAGAAATAATATTACATACGGTATAACATCACTTTTTAAAAATAATTTTTATAATTTTTTATAAAATTATTTCATTTATATTTGAATGAGTATAGTTTACAGCATTAGACCCTAATTGTATTAATAAATTATGCATTTATTTCTTTTCACAGGAGAAGAGAGAGAGCCTTTCTTTCACACATATTTGCTATTTTGCCATATGTTCAGTTGGGTCACTGTGAAAGTCCAGTATCATTTAGGCAAACAGATTCCTCATACTAGCTTCTCTTCTACAGGATTCAGAGTTCATCTAATAATGAAACAAAGTATGAGACACTGAGAAGTATGTCAAATTTGATATAGCTATAGACAAACATTTAATATTTCATCAGTATACTTTCCTGGTTGATTGCCAACCAATGTGTCTTGGTGCAAGCAGTATATTCTTACGAAACTATAAGAAGATTAAGCTCAGACAGGATTTAAGTGTTATGTACACTCCACAGCATCCTTTGGCAGCAAGCCATAGCAATATTTTCCTATTACCAAATCAAGGTCACAGAGGCATGGCTTATTACATTACCCTGTTTCAGCGAATACCGCATACAGCTTCCACATCCTCAAAAGGTATACAATAACACATTTCACAGAGGTCTAATCCTTGAAGCTTATACACAAGTGCAGGGAAAAAGTTAATGTTATTCAACTCTAGATACTTAAGTGAAGTGGCTGTGGGAGCTAACTAATCTCCTACAGGGCTGCTCTACAGTCAGTGGAGAAAAAACGGCTTCGTTAAGAGCACAATTTAGGACTTCAACATCTTTCATAACTTACTAAGCACAGATCCACATGCAAAAACAAAACAAAACACAGATCATGAAGTGCGTCATTTAGCTTTTTTCCTCTGGTATTTGCTGTTGTTGTAATCTTCAAGCCAAAGCAGAGCTGTGACAGAGGAGGAAGGCAAGATACACCCAAGCCCATGTATACCTGAAATGTTTCTAGTTGCTGCAAAAGAGGTACTTAAAAAACAAATTCAGCTCTTAGAAAAAGGATGAAAGAAGGGGCTTTGAACAGTAACTGAGAGAAAGCAATATTTAAAATTTGATCTCTCCAAGCTGAGTCCTTTTGGGAACATCTTTGAAGCTAAGTAGTAAAGACTATTTCAGATATGGAGTGGAGCTAGAATACTAACTACAGCAAGCACTACTGCTCTATTGAAAAAAAAAACCACACACCAAAAAAAAATTATTTTAATCTCACCAAGCTTATGGTGGACATAAAGGTAGCATTTCCTTACTTACAATTCCTCATTAATTTCTTTCCAGCTGAACTACCTTTTCAAGGTTAGCACGCCCTAAAGGAAGGAAACACAAAATTTTGTCCTATTCAAAAGACATTCATAATCTCCCCAACAGCAATCTGTATCTGGCTCCTATTTTGTGAATCTATACATCACAGCAAATACTGAATTTATCTTCTGTAAAAATCTGGATCTTCACATTCAAAGGGCACCTATTATTCATCTAAACTATTCCCATACAGCTAGCAGCAGGAATCTCAAATTACTTGCTTGTAACAAAGGTCAGCCTTCTGGTGACAGGAGACTAACAGGCTCACAGCTTCCTCAATCTCTCTCCCAGTGTCTTCCATTCTTTAATGTATATATTCCGTGTTTATTTTTCTCTAATTACAATCTGATAAATCAAAGTCTTTATTATTTGACTTTAATTCTTTATGCCTGCTCTTTCTAGAGAGAAACTACTGGGATCCATAAAGAAAAACCCAGGAGCAAACAAACATATTTGCACCGGGGACAGCTGGGGAAATAAGACCTAGGAGCAAATTACAAAACTAAGTTACTTGAGAGTACAGACATGGTCATATTTAAATAAATGTAAACCTCCTTATTCTCATGTACCCAAGTTCTCTTATTTAAATGAGCAGCTCATAAGGCTTGGTGTAATTAAACCAGAGCTGGCCTGCTTTGTAAAATAGTTCAGCCACATAATTTTTGGTAATCTAAGCTGTCTATGAGAAAGTAATAGCTGTGGCTCATTTCAAAAGAGCAAGTGTGATAAGAGCACTATAACAAGATACAGTCCTGCAATCTGATTCTGAAGGACAAATTTTATACTGTCCCTCATTTAATAATACCCTTTTACCTTCCTTACATTAAAGTGACCTTTTAAAGGTTATAATTACTGCTAATAAGATTTTGTATAGTTTTAAGCTTCCCAGAAATGAAATACTGTGTGAAACAAATATATTTCTCAACTACACTGTATAAATTTAAAGTTCTTAAGGTATAACTCCATCATCTCTGGCTTCCCGAATCAAAAAAAACATTAAACTAATAGAAGAGAATTAAGGATAGAGCTGAAATCTACTAGCAAGCATAGAAATTGGTAGAAAGTTTGGAAAGCAGAAAAAAAAAAAAAAGACCCTGAAGCTATTCCTGAAAATCTTAATTAAGACTGACTGGATTTCATGTCTGTGGTGCTCGCCTTTTGGTGGTCAGACATTCAGCATTATACTAACTTCGATTGCTATTCTTATGAATCAAGGGGGCTGGAACTAGATAATCTTTAAGATCCCTTCCAGCCAAAATCATTCTGTGATTCTATAAGAAGGCCAACATTTTCTGAACTAGTCTTTCAAAACTGAAATTAGTCCTTTATATCGGAATACAAGGTAAACATAAATAAAATGTGTTCAGTTTTTTGAGTAATGATCATGTAGAAAGAATAAACATTTTTTAAAAACAAAAAAAACCCAAGTAACTGAAACATAGCTTTGTTTATTAAGCTGCATGAATTCAGAAAATCTCCACTCAGTCCCAAACTTTCTTAGCATATGAGTAGACTAATGGAGGTAATGGTTCACTTCATGCTGCGGAGGCCTTTTGTCTAGAAGTCTAGAGCTGACAAAAAAGATGCACAGAGCTCAGTAATGTAAGCCCTAGTAAACAAAACTGAAATATAGTTCAAGACATAACAGATGAAAAAATCCAAATAACCTCTAGACAAACATGATATCTCCATCTGCCACAGCTGCAGCAGTTCA
The DNA here is from genome assembly GCA_020745705.1 of Hemiprocne comata. Classification (NCBI taxonomy): domain Eukaryota; kingdom Metazoa; phylum Chordata; class Aves; order Apodiformes; family Apodidae; genus Hemiprocne; species Hemiprocne comata. Next base: position 59,116,357 of record CM036586.1, read on the forward strand.
TTGCGATACTGAAGGTCAGGACCAAGAGAAAGTACCTCACTTGAAGTAACTAAATTAATCTTCAAAAGTTACATAGTACAGTTAAGTGGAACATTCTGATAACTAAAACTTACAGTCAGTCATCTCTGGAGAAGTGATACTAGCTTAGATGAAGAATTATTTATGAAGAATTAAACTTTTATTGGAATAACTGTATCTTTTCCCTGTCTACTCCTTCCAGAAGATGGGAATGAATTACCAAAATTCACCTCCTGAACAATAGCAACAGATTTTTTTTTTTAATCACTTTGACTGTTGAAATAATTAATGTAGACAACTGGAAAACATCACCCTACACAGGATCACTTTATTTTTTCCAGTTTGATCATGCCAAAAACAGAATTAATAGCAACACAGAGGACACAGATAGGAACACTGCCAATTTGAAGAAAGAAAAAAAAAAAAAAGGGGGGGGGGAGGGGGCACTGAGTCCACATTCCTGAACAGGGATAAACTTTGTTGGAGACAAAGCAATGAAAATAAGAGCAGTTGAATACCTAGACAAACTGTTAGAATTCCAGAAAACAGGTACTTCTAAGAAAGCTTTTTTTTTTTAACTCTGAAGTTATTTCTATAGACAAAAAAATTATAGGGAGGGCATTTGTAGGTTCTGAACAACTGATAAGTATTATTGTTATGCAGAACCTTCAAGCAATAAGAGATGTTCCCCACTAAAGGCCAAACTGACAAAAAATAAACCTTATTTGATTTAATCCCTGTATGTCCAACATCAAGGGGCAAGGCAAACGGGAAAAAAAAAAAGGAGAGGAAAAGGGAGCCGAGGGAGTCCACAGAGTCGGCAGCTTTCATTTGCTGCATGTCTCATAACCTGATAATTTCCTTATACCATTTGTAAGAAGAACATTTCAATATGAATCAACAAAAATAGTTTCCTAAAGTAGGTCGTTGCTGCAGCAACCAGGCGCTGTTTGGACTACTCCCTGCCACAATGACCTACTTTTCCAGTTATACGTAACCCTTGTAGTTGGAGCCCAATTCCTCCTTCCTTTCGGAGCCACTCCGAGAGGATTTCCGCAGCGCGGCCGAACCTTCCTCCTCCCCAGGACAGGGAAGGGCTCCAAGCAGGTACAAGCAGTGAGTCGGTTCGGCTCCTCCGTGTCACATTTAGAAGTGCCGGCTGCTAAAGGTGAAATGAAACCTAATATGTGCTTGGAGTTCAAAAAGTACCCAGCCGATGTTCAAAACTGGAGGAGCCGATCAAAATAATAGAAGAGGAAGGTGTCAAAATGAACAGCAGGTTCCTGAACAACGTGTCCCCTGCTGGATTTAACAGCTGGCAGCCAGATGCAGCACAAACCGGCTGCTGCCGTACTGCCATCCCAGCACAAGCTAACGGACGTAGTCCTAAATTACAGGTCTAAGTAACATTAAACCTGCATAAAAGAAAAACCCTCGTGAACAACAGGTATAGCTAACGTGTTTTTAAAGCCCCATTTAACACCGCATGGACAACTGAGTGGGGACATACAGAGGTACCACACAAACCCAGGAAGTAACATTGACAATTACTTAATTTCCTGTTTACAGTGACTTTTAATGACCATTAACCTTTTAAAAAAGGAAAAAAAGATCACCGGTGCAACTTTTCGTTGAACTGTATCTTAACCTCATGAAGAAATAAGCCTACAAGGTTTCAAACATCAATCACACTGGCTTGTGCATAGGTATTTTTTGATAATTTATGCAAACCTCACGTTCAAAATCAAAGTAAAATTTAAGAGGCAAGCACAAGAGACTAACACTTCCAAGTGAAAGACAACTCATTCTAACAAAAGGCAAGCTGTGCATTACCATGCAGTACATCCTAGTAAAACTTCAGTTAACAGAAAGATTCTAACAGACATAGCTCACACTGTGAAAGAAGAAAAACAATGCACCAAGGCTCTCCAAAAGTTACTTTACCTTAAGTCTTCTTATAACTTTTAAGTTCAGCAGGAAATATACTAGAATCAATGACAATACCCTACTGCGAGTGGAAGTTTTTGAAATTTCCCCCCCACTTTCACTTGGGACCAAATCATGAGATAATTACTCTGCAAACCTCATACTCTTCAAACAGAACAGAAAAAAAAATAACCCTAAAACTTATTTTTACTTTACCATTGCACTTGAGAAGCCACAGAGCAGCAACTGCAAAGGTAGGAATCTAGAAGGAAGATGGACTAGCAGAAGAAAAAAAATCATAGAATTATGAAAAGAAAAGTAAATCAGAAAGGCTGCTGCTGCCAGAGCAACATCTGATGACTAGTAACACTTTTCAGCTTGAAAACGTGACTGCCAGTGCCAAAAATGCAAGTTCCATTGTGCTGTCTCATATGGAAGTAGTAAAGAATTGGAGTAAAACTTCCAGTAAACGCAGCACTGAAGAACTTTCCTTTGGCAAGCTAACACAATGTTTCAGACTTGGCACTGGAAAAGAGAGGTTGGTGGAATTGTATTTCAAAGAATGCAGAAAGCCAAAATCTAAAATATAAAATGTAAAAATAGGAAGAGACATGTTATCCCCACAAACCCATTATTTTCTCCATGGTTTAGATGAAGAACACACCACTGCTGAAATAAAGTACTTCTCACCAGTAAATTTATTGGCAACTAGCTTACAGAAAGGAAACTTCAATCATATGAAAAAAACCTTGCTCAAAGGAAAATGCTGTAACTGTATGATCTAAACTAATCGTTACACACATCTCCAAAGATTATGAAAGCCTTGAAATAAAAGGGGGAAATACACCAGAATTAAAACGGAGCTATCAATATCACAGCAATTTACAATTTCCTCCTTTGTCAAAAACAGAAGAAACTACACATTAGTAGACGTTTCCTGGCCATATCAGTTAAAGAGCATGCTGGCGAAAAGAAAATTAAAGAATTACTCCTAACAAGTCATTTAAAGAACCATTCACAGGATTTGGGATATACTAGAAAGAAACACAAATAAAGCACAGCAAACTAGATCTTACTAAGACTGTCACCTACTGAAAAATAATGACAAAGTCACAGGAATTATCCCTAGGCAACTCCAATAAAACATAATTCAGATTACATCCTTCACGTGATCACCCTCATTAAGACTTGGAGAGTTTCAACTTCTTGAGTTCACTAATAGCAAGACTTATGAAAACAAAGAATAAAACCAAAATGCAACCTCTTCGCCAAGGAAAGACCCTCTAAAACCTGGGTGGCAAAAACTATTATGTAGAATATTGTATTTTAAATGCATATCTCAGTTTTACAGATGTAGAGTCATGCCTCTCCCACGAGATGGGAATAAGGGAAACAATAGTAGGCAATCTCTGCTAAAAGCTCTATTATTCTCTTTTAGTACTTTAAGACTCCTAGGAAAAATGAGTTTGTTTATTCTCAAGGATGTGAAATGCAAAGAATAGGAGAAAAAAAATTAAAAATCACAATGCCACAGAATTCACAGACAGAAAAGTTCAGCTCAGAGGAAACTCACCAGAGAACATTCCTATGTTTTTTACTCCATTCTTCAATTAATCCAGTATATTGGAAATAAAATCATTAACATTTTTAATGCCAGCTGCTCTATTAAATGGAGTCTCACTATTCTCTGTACACTTTTCTAGTACTTCAGAACTGCACACATTGCAAAACTGAGATGGAGCTTGCTATGGTGTTCTGTATCTTCCATGCACAGCAAAGTAGTTACCATGCAGACCTTGATTATGAACTATATAAGGCATGAAGTAACAAGCAACCTAAATGAAGGACTTATTTATGTATTCATCTTTCTGATGAAAGTTGCCCTCCTGTTTGGCTCTTTTGACCATTATTTTGCCCCTCTCTCTCAATTGCAGCAGCTTACCCTTCACCTACCAGGTAAGTAGACTATTTGCATGAAGAAAAAAAATTTCCAAGTGCTGAACTCCACAGTTTCATTACTATAAAAAGTAAAGCATTTCCTAGATCACAGATTCCACACTTCAAATAGATAACAGAGAGAAAAATAAAAGTTTTCCTTACAAAACTTGTTCCTAAGTAGGTTGTGTTGTAGATATTTCAATTTCGTCACTGAAAAATCAGTAACAACGTATTCATATTTCACAACATCCCCATTTGAGCTCAAACATTTTTTTCCACATTTCTGGTTTTCATTTTGAAAGGATAGGAGTTTGTATTCTGAAAGGAACCAAACTTCAATTGCAAGAATTTTGCAGCCTGTACTTCTCATGGCTGTGCAAGAGTCACAAGCATACAAAAAAAAAAAAAAGGAATGCAAGTGACTGAACAGCAAAGAAAATGCTTTCCTACAAATCAAGAAACACTGAGATAAACTAAGTTTCAGAAGCAGGCCCAGGAAATTTCTCTAGTTTAGCTGCAGGAGGAAGCAATGCACAGCAAAATCTCAAGTGTACATGATGACATCATGTGCCTATCAACACCGAAATGAGACTTGCAGGACACATTCTGACCAATGTTCAACTAGAAGAAACCCTTTCCATCTCTGATACTCTGAACAGGTTCCATGCTATTCCAAGGAACTTGTTGAGTTACCACTTTTCAAAGAGATTATAAACAGTTTGACAGCTGAATTTACTTCTGAAACCCTGAGTATTATGAAATTCTAATTTCCTACCCGGGTTTACCGATATTCACTTTCAGATCTTTCAAATACTAACGCATTTTTTTAAAAACTATCAAAGCACAAAATTTGAGGAAAAAAAAAGTGGTTTAGGAAGCTCTTTTCACTGCAGCTCAGCTACTCTCTACACTAAAACTAACGAAGCCCATGTGTTAATCTTTAATAATATCTCACCAATAAGTAATTGGTATGCTCTTAAATCCGTAACTGATCCACAAGTTTATACATGTAGACTTCTGCCACAGCTGTCTCCATTTACACACATGAAACAGAACATTGCAATGTAGACCTGTTTTCCCCAATCCAGTCCAACCTATCCTTCACCTCCACTAAAACTTTATTCATATATAAAGAAACATTTACATACACAAAACTCTAAAACCCTGAAAACAAATACTTAGTGGTGACCTGAAAAACATATGGAGGCTTTGGGGTTAGAAGAACATCGCAATCGCAGTTCACCTGTTGACCTAGATTGCAAAGAACTTGAAAGCCAGCAGTATACAGAAGCACACAAACTAACCTTGCCCCACATTTAATTAGAGTTCTGAAAAACTTCATTAAATGTATTGCACCAAAATACTATTAAGTTCTTATGCCGGTAATCAAATCCAGTACTTTCCTAGAGGTATGGCTATTAAACCTGCTAAAATGTGATATGCAAATTACTAAGCCTATAGAACACAAAGCCACTTACTCCCACACTACTTACAAAACACAGTCATGCTTAAGCTGACTTTTGCCTGTTTAGGTCACTATGGGAAGATCAGAAAATTCCCTAGAGTGAAGAGTTTCTTTCAACATTCAAATTAATACATTACAGACTTCAGTGAAACTTCCACACTGGAAAAATGTCTAACTTCACAGGCAGCTTGACCTTACTCCCACCACGAGTTATACAACTGACCTGAAAACCTGCCAGGCATTGAGACGGTATGGAAAAGAATCAACTTCCTTGAAAAGAAAGACTTTCATGCTGTAGATAAACTGTCAGAAACCAAAACATTCAGGTGGTACAATAAAATACATTTTATTGCATGAAAATGGTCAAAATAGGATTATAATGTACAAAATCATTTGCTTTGAAGAACTGATGCAGAATTCATAGATACTGCCACAACATACTAAAGAGGTGGAGGAAAAAAAATAAAACTGTATTCTTGATTGCTTAAAAAAAGTTGCTTTCATGTTCATCACAGATGGTGTTTGCTAGGGGTTACCACCCTCTCCTTTTATGACCAGAGGAGGGAACACCAAAAGTCACAGACAGATTATCTTCCCTTGCTCAAATGAAGAATGTGACCTGTTGATACTCAGGTAGAATAAAAGAAAAATAGATTTCTGGCCCAAAGAGAAGGAAGACTGACATAATCCTACGGAGCTGTTCAACGCTGCATTTGTCCCTTGATACTCAAAGTCCACACACTATTCCTGCATATCAAGAACACTCTACTCAGATCTTCTCCTGATATCCTCACAGCTGGAGATTAGCAATGTAAAACCAGGTCTCTAAAACCTCAAAACTTCTTAACCTAAGGAATTAGATTCTGTCAAGATCAAACTCACAGTTAAAAAGCAAGTTGTATAAAAGCTCACTGGAATTTTTCTGGCCTGTAACAACTGCTTCTTGGGAAAAACAACTTATTGAACTCTTTGTACTAAATTGGATTTGCAGTACCACCTCCTCTAGACCAACCAGTGCAGACTTCTTGTCCAATTCAACAATAGTTCCGTTACAGAATCTGGCAATACAAGATCATACACCAAAATAAGCAAACAAGGATAGTGTAATTTCTCAGCTGGCAGAGTTATATCTCACATTCTGACAGTCTGAGAAAAAAAAATAAATTGGGCCCTTCCCCTAAACAGTAAAAAGGCCAAAATAATTTGACATAATTTCAAAGGGTGTCAACAAATGGCAAGCCACAGAAGAAACCAATAATCACCTTTCAGAAAACACCTGGTAGTTACTACACACATGAGCAAAGCAACCCACAGGTACATGGCCATTTTAATCTGGAACAAATCCTTACTGCCACTGGAAGAAATGGTTCCTGCCCTTCCCGCTCTTGCCTCTTCACTACTGCTAGTCTGACCTTTCTGCTGACCCAATCTGACACGGAGCTAATCCCACCAAAACTGGTAACTAATCTCTTTCGGACAGCTTGATGAGCTAACCTGGTTCACCACAGGGCTATGTGCTATCACAAAAGGGTGGAAACCACCCCTTTCATTAGCACTGCAGGATTAAAACAGCGATGACATACGTCAGCATGGTTCAGTGACGTACTTTGTAAATCACTGGACTAGATCGTATAACACGACAAACTATAGAGGGAATCTGAACTGTGGGTGCTTCTGGGGTAGACAGGACTTTCTGTGAAAGAGGACAGGTGGGCAACCTAGGTGTGTGGCACTGGAGGACTTCTTCCATCTAATCACCAGTACCACAGAACTCCCATCTGAAAATGCAGCTTCTAAAAACAAGTTACCGTTCTTTGACAACCAATTTGGAAATGTACAGATTCATCACCTTAAGTTTAGTGGGCTGGCTGGACAAAAGTTCTCCAAGTTGTGCACTGTGCCAGAGCTGAAGCCACTCATTACAAGGTATAACGGGTACATCTAGAACACAGCACAAGAATACCCAAATTCCCTTGTGAACCTGTTACACCCTGGCTATAGCAGTGGAGTTCAGCACAGGCTACCTGCCCTGTAAGAGAAACCACCAAGTATCTACAGAATATATACAAAACTACTGTTACACCCAAATCTGATGTACGTCTAGCTGTGCAGCTGAAAGACAAAGAGCCTTGTCTCTGGTTAGACTTTAGATGATTGGGTTCACAGAATCACAGAATCACCAAGGCTGGAAAAGACCTTCAAGATCATCAAGTCCAGCCTATGACCAACACCACCACACCATCTAGACCATGGCACTAAGTGCCACATCCAGCCTTGCCTTGAACACATCCAGGGACGGTGCCTCCACCACTTCCCTGGGAAGTCTATTCCAATGTCTAATCAGCCTCTCCGTGTGGAAGTACTTCCTAATATCCAGCCTAAACCTCCCTTGGAGCAACTTCAGGCTATGCCCTCTTGTCCTGTCACCAGTTGCCTGGGAGAAGAGCCCAGCCCCCACCTGACTACAACCTCCCTTCAGGTAGTTGAAGAGAGTGATGAGGTCTCCCCTGAGTCTCCTCTTCTCCAGGCTAAGCAACCCCAGCATCCTCAACCTCTCCCTATAAGACTTTCCCCTCTAGTCCTTTCACCAGCCTTGTTGCTCTCCTCTGGACCCGCTCCTGCACCTCAATGTCCTTCTTGAAGTGAGGGGCCCAGAACTGCACACAGTACTCAAGGTGAGCTGATGTTAAATATTTCATAAATCAAATAGCACTTAGGAAGAAAATCTACACCATGAAAACAAAAGGATGTTTTTAGCAGGGAAGTCAATTATTTTGGTGCACTCCTTTTTACATACCAAGCATACCACCAAAATTGACAAAGTATAATATGCACATTTTGCCTGCCTGAATTACAGATATTATATCATTTAAAACGGAAATCACCCATAGAATAATTCTATTGACAAACTTTCTTCATTAATCCCACATCCAACAAACAGGTCTCTATATCATTACCTACATAAACTGAATCTATAAGCATATTTTAAAGACCAGATGCACAGAATATAAAAACTTAACAAATGCTACAGAAGGATGTCTAAGCATTAATTTTTTAAAACAAGCTCCCATTTCCATGAATTGCTGTGATTATCCTGGAACTTAATTTTTTTTTTTTCCCCTCAGGTTTTTGATTTCTAATATGCTTTGAGGCTTGAGTGTAAAAAAAAAAAGTATTGCATCTTTTCTTTCTCCTAAATCAATAGGACTATCTGCTGTAACAATAGCAGCTAATTTTGCAGGATGCTGAACACATCAATATTTCACAAAATCTGCTTGATATCCAGAACAAATTTTATTACTCTTAATTTAAAAGACAAAATTTGTTCTCTTCAGGAATTATTTTAAAAATAGTTACGAGGTTTGGCAAGGTTAGACTATCCATCTTTTTAAATCAATTGCTGCATGCCAGTCTTAACTAGCATATCAAAAACATACATACACACTCAAAAAGACAAACTAAAAAAGTAAATTATTAGCCAAAGTAAATTCTTATGCAGCAACTAACAGAATGTTTGCATTTCTTTTTAGGTATTGTGATCAATCACCATGCTGTACTAAAACTAGCACTAAATGAAACCCTCCCTTAAGTGATATTGCTAAACATGAGATCCCATTCTCCTTAATATGGAAAAGTCTGTGAGCACACACAAATACATTTTTTCTTAAGTAGGTAATGGTTACTGTTAAAGTACGTAAGTTACATTCTTTGTCTACTCTGTTGACAGAATTAGATGTGCGCTAGTTCTGGTGCCAAAAGTCTAAGGGCAATTGACAAAACTTAAAGAGAGTGTTAGAGCAATTTTCCATTTAGCATCTCCCTCAGCCATTTCTCCATCACCTTTTACTGCACAAAATAACCTCACTCTTGCAAGCCTTTATCTGTGAACAACACTGGAAAACTCATAGTATAGAAAAAAAGCATGTCTCAGGGGAAACACATCATGATTTCTTTGACAGCTTGAAAGAAGGAACAATAAGAAGAACCAGAAGGTAACCAGAAAAAAAAAAAAAAAAAAGGCAGCAAGTTGAGGAAAGCCCTGGCATATGCTACATAGCATTCGTGACTTTAGAACAGGTAGGCTGACTGCCAGGAGAAAGGAGGTCAGTAAGACCATGTGACTGCTTAGTAATTAGACTTGCTCAATAGTGCAATTACACAAAAATATTAGTTCATGAGTGTTACATGACGGTTTAAAGAGCAAATTTAATCAGAAAGCACCTATTGTATCAAAGGCTGCTATTTGCCAGATTTGAAACATATTTTTAAAATGAACTGCAACTGTTAACTCTGCAGGGATACAATATTACTTCTAAGAAGAAACTAAACCTCCTGGCTTTTCCTATTCTTGCACCATTTTTCCTCATGTCCATTGTGTTATTCATACTTTGACAGACAGGAGTTTTGCCCAGGGCATTAGGACCATAAACTCACCAGAACATAAACTCTAGGTGTCAATCAACTCAAACTAAAAAAGGACCACACCAGAAGATTAAATTTGACTCATGCTCCAAATGCTGAAGCACTTCTGCTCCTAATCTCAAATAGAATATTTTTTACTAATTCGACACCATACTCCCCAGGCATGTAAGCAAGGATCTTGCTTACAGTCATCAAGTGACCAAGGAGATGCAATGCTTAATTAGTAACTGCAAGTGCCAAATGAGACTGTCAAACCAAAAAACTGCATCATAAGTCTTGTGTATGCATATGATGAACGCGTGTGTTACCAATGGCTAAAAACAGCTCATTAAAACCCCTGGAACTTAAAATGGATTAATTCCAAACTAGTAACTGTTCATTTAAATACAAATTTATTGAGATCCCTCTAATAAACATGTAGCTCTAGCAGCCAGTTATTCTATAAAGTTACTGTACTTTTAAACTTGAAAAAAACTGAAGATGCCTCAAAACCAGGTGAATGAAGGCAGTGAGATTTCCTACTCAAATCCCTGTGCAGCATGTGCCTTGAGAGTATTTCAATCCCAAGTGACTATTTGAAGTGCTTTGATAGGGGAGTTATAATTTACCCTTCTGGGACATCTGAGGAGGGGAAGGGGGGGGAGGGGGAGCACAAAAACCAAGGACTAAAAGAAAAATGCTCCTCTTCATTAAGTAAATAAATAAAAGCCCACCACACCAACAAAAACTCAACCCCTCTAACCAGCAACTAAAGATGGTTTTCTTTAAATGCAAAATGCAGTGCAAGGACTAGTTATCTTTTAGAACACTGTTAAAGTAAAACAACTATATCAAATACATCACACAAATGTACTCAAGGACTGTATTAGCTAACAATCATCTTAAATAGTCATTGAAGAGGCAGGGCAGTAGCAGGGCAGTAAGAGACATGAACTCCCTTTTGCTCGGATCAAAGTTCACATTTGTCTATCATTCACTAGCTCAAAGAATATAGCAAAGTTTAGTATTTCAATTGCAAAACACATTAAAAACCTATGAAGTAGTCTTAAGATGTGATTTTGTTACACTTAGACTTGCACCAATTGCCAGCATTCTTTTAAAACTCAAGCAGTTATTCGTGCTTCATCCATAAAACCAAGACCTCTGAACTTTCTTCATAAAAAGTCATTATTTGTATTTAAAAAAAAGCTATCCTCTTCAAAACAAGCAAAAAATAATTAAAAAGCCTCTACAAAAGAATTACATCATGAACCTCAGATAAGGGAAGTATCTAACAACTATTCTGACATCATATGAATGTTATTTTTGTCAGTGAAAAATGAAATAACCATCAAGTCAAAATTCCTCAAAAGCGCTTTTAGTATTTCTATCTTCTGAAAAGCAGAAATACAACCATAAGAAAAACTTCTCAAAATTAAAAAAAAAAACAACACAACCCTCCAAAGGTAAATTACCTTGCTAGTCAAGTATTTAATGACCTGAGATAAAAATAAACTAAATCTGAACGAAATAATCCTCAAAGAGAAGTAAACTGAACTGAAACCCAAAGTATCTCAACTTTGTCAATTCTTCTTTGAGGTGGTATTAAGCTGAGTTTCATTGTGTTTGTTCCATAATTAGGCAACTCTTTGCAGCATCATAGTGTGGGCAGGCTAACCTCAGCAGCATTCCAAGTTGTGGACATTGGATGAACAGATGATACAAGAACTCTACTGCATTATCAACCCTTTTAAAAGGGCAACAACTTTCAGATCCCTAGTGATGTTTTAAGTAATCTCACAATATAAGCATGCACAGAAGTGCCATCAACCTTAGTAGGGCACACATTGAGCATGGAAGTGTCAATCGCAACTCCACAGCCAAGTTCATTTTTGTATTAGGTAGGACGACACCTGGCTTGAAGGTGCAGGAATAGATCTGCATGCTCCGGAAAGGGACACTACCTACTCTTCCTTGCAGGAAAGATATCCCGATAAATTACTTTTGAACCAATCAAGCGACATAACACTTTGGAATTTTTTCCAGGATGGAGTGACCCTGTGCCGGCGCAGGTTTCTGCCTGCCCAAAAGTGCTGCTCCTCCTGGGGCTCGCAGCCGCCACCACAGCCCAGCAGCAGCCCCGCTCCCAGCCCCAAAGCGGGTGGGCACCGAGGTCGCGCTGGGGCACTGACCCGCTGCCCTGGGGAGCGGGAACAAGACCCCCTCCACACTTCCCCGGGAAACCATGGCCCGCCCGAGCCCGCACCCCGTCACAGACTTCCCCGCTTTTTCACCCGGCCGCAGGAGACGCAGCCCGGGCGGGCGCAGGGGCTGGATATGTAACACCGCCGGCGGAGCGGGGAGGGCTGGCGGGCAAGGGAAGCCGGCGCTGGCGGCGGCCCAATCGGGCTGCGAGGGGAGGGGATGGCGGGGAGGCAGCGTGACCGCATACATAACGCGGGGATTAGGGCCCCCGCAGGCCGCCCCCCGCCCGCTCCTTTGCCGCCCCGCACTCACCGCCACCTGTTGATGCCCACGTTGGAGGAGCCGGCGAACCAGGGGTCCAGGATGTAGACGCAGCGGACTGTGTCGGCGCCCTGGATGCACTCCCGCAGCGCCGGGTTGTCGTGGAGCCGCAGCCCCTTGCGGAACCAGTGCACGGCGTTCACCCCCATGCCGCCGAGCTGGGCTGGGGGCGCGGGCGCTCAGCGGGAACAGCCGCCACCCGCGGGGCCGCTCATGGCCCGGCGCCGCCGCTCGGCGCCCGGGCGAGCAACGGCCGCCGCCGCCGCCCCGCGCGAAGAGGCGGGGGGTGGCCGAGCGGCGCGGAGTCCTCCTGCGGCGGCTCTAAGACCCGGCGGAGACGACGGGGGCGGCCGCCCGGCGGGGACGCATCACCGAGCGGAGCCCCCGCGCCGGGGAGAGTGAAGACGAAGGGAGTGAAGGACGGAGAGCAGGATCTAGCGGTCTCTGCGGGTCCTCCCCCTCTGCCCGCGGGAAGCGGCCGTCGGTGCCGGCCGCGCGCGCCTCGTGCCAGCCGGCGGCCGCCGCCTCGCCGCTCGCCCTGTGACTGCGCTGGGGCTGCGCCGGCCGCCCCGCCCCGCCCCCCGCCACCGATTGGCCACCCCCTGCCCCACGTGATCGCCGGCCCTCACGTTTCTGAAGTGTGTTTACTACCGGCGGGGGGGGCGGCGTGGGGAAGGGAAGCGCGGGGCGCGGCCGGCCTCGCTCCTGCGACGTGGCGGCCGGCGGCCGGGGTATCCCCGCGGTTTTGGCAGCAAACCCACCCTGCGGGGCGGTGAGAGGTGGCCGGCCGCGGCGGGAAGGGGCGCCGGGGGCGGAGACCACGGCTTCCCACCCCCCCGGCCTCAGTGCGGCGGGACCCGGATGAGCACGGGGCTCCGAGGAGGCTCGTGGCGGCGCCGAGTCCTGTCAGGAGAGGCGTCTGCGCGCACGCGCGGGAGTCACGGCGGCGGGGAAGGCGGAAGCGTGCGGCTGCAGGCGCGCGCCCGCTGACCTGTTATGTATAGCGCCCTGCGCGCGCCCGTGGTTGCGGCTGCGCGTGCGCAGCGCCGGGAATCGCCTCAGTCCCTTCTCCCTTCACCTCCGGCAGCGGTGCCCGCTGCGGGGTCGGTGGCAGCGGGGGTGGTGGGGCCGCCCTTGGCTGTGAGCTGGGACTGGCCCGGTCCGGGTCGGCCCGGCTGATCCCACCGCACCCCGGCTCGCGGGGTAGAGGCGGGGCGCTTATGTAAGCGTGTGCGTAGGGAGCCCAGCCCCCCCCGCTGGGGCGCACCCGGGCCTACCTACCGCCCTACCCCCGTTGTAGTCTCGCATGTCCCGCACTGCCCGCTCGGCCCGGGGCCCTACCCGAGAAGGGAGGGCGTCTCCCCTCCCGAGGATAAGGTGCGTGCTGTCGCTGACAGAACGGACCGGTTTAGTCACTGTCCGCCGCAGTCCTGAGGTGGTGTAAAAAGAGCGGCAACTGAGCCCCTGAGCAAGAGGCAGAGCTGGCTCGGCTCTGCAGCCTCCTACTGTACGAGCTGCTGAAAGTAAACACGTTTTCAGGCGACTACTGAGCAGCAGAATGAGTTAAAACGGTCTCTCAAGCACTGCTGGTAAAGTAATTACTAGTAAATGCTATCTATCTAATGTCTTAGAATTTAATTAACAGAGCTCAAACCAAGGTCTGCGTGCTGCCGACACAGCAGGTTTCCCTGTACCGTCTCTTGGCCACTAGGCATAGCTAACTGCTGAATGAGGTGTCACACTGACAGGACTCAGTACAATAATTTCAAGTCCTAACAGGGCAGCTCTAAATGCAGATCTGAAAACAAACCTCCACCTGTGGACTGCAACTCAAACATGCAGAGTGTTCACGAACAAGAGGGTAGCAACAGTAAGAGGGGTCTTACTAGAAACAACAGCTCTCAAGTTAAACATAGTGGGCTCACGTCGATAGTACTGACCTCTATCGACTACCAGAACTCCAGAACAGGACAGTACTTCAAGAAGTGTGGTTGCTTTTTCTACTAAAATTGTGGGTTGTTTTTTTTCTGCCAAGATACACAGAAAGCAAAGTCAACAAAAAGACACATGCATCACCTGTTGCCTTTATGTACTTCTTCCCTCACTTTGAATGACTCAATAAAATGTCATTAATGATCAAGGCATGGTGAGAATCCCTTTCTACTTGGTTTTATACAAAGTTGCTTTCTAAAAAGCCTGGAGGCCCAACTTTTCTTAAGCATTGACTTTAACAATAGCATAAATTATAAAGTTTTTCAGTTATTGCTTTGTCACACGTGGAACATCATTATTCCACTGCTCATCATTCCAGTCCAAAAAAACATACAGGATGCTGTCATATACCCTTACTGCAACTCAAACCTGAAGAAGTTGGGTCGTTGTGAAGTTGGGCCATTGTGAAGTTGTGCATTGTTTTCTCAGTTAATACAAATTACATTCCTCCTTGCTTGTTTTTTTCAGGGTTTTTATTCTTAAGAAATGAAAATATTTGTGAAAAAAATTCAAAGAAATAAAATAGGAAAAGAAATATCAACAATTAGTGACCACTTTTAATCAAACTCCTTTTAATTTTTGAGCACATTAAGGGAGGTAGATTCGTTATTTTCAGGGAAAGTCACCTCACAAAATAGTTTTCATTTCAAACTTTTAAAGTGCTTTTTCATTCTCCTTATGTTCCTGCCAAGACTGCAACACTGAAGATGGCCCTGAATAAAGTCCAGCAGCAATGGATCTGCCTTCTTGGGAATACTGAGGTGGAAGCAACCCTCCCTCACTAGTCCTTACGGTTTCATAACCAAATTGCAACCATGAAAACCATCAGTTTATAACCCGTTTGTTGCTACAGACAAATAACAACTGTAGTATATCATTAGCATATCATGATGTCAAAACACCATTAGGCTCTAGCCATTTCTGAGCTAGGCAGTGTGTCCTTGATTAGAAGTGGAAGAAAGATGAAGAATATATTAATTAAAATGCCAAATCTTAAGGGAAGAATCTCTCCAACTTAGTAGAAAGAGAAAATAGAATCACACTTAATCAAGGAACTCGTACAAGTAAACCTCACTTCTGTGCTCTCTTGTGGATAACGTTTTTAAAGAAGATTATTACTAATTTAGACCCGACTGTGATCACAAAAATCAAGACTGGGGAGGAGTTAGAAGGGAAAAAGATAACATGAGGGCATGAAATGACAAAAATGAAACATAAAGCAGCAAGTATACAATATATTGTGTATTACAAATTATAAGTATTTTCCAGATGTATGTTTTTAACATTGTCATTCACATTCACAAACACTGTTAACTGGTTTTGAACTAGCAGTTCTGTAGGAGACCAAGCCTGAACTGGGTTCATAGAGCACGGTTTCTTTCTATAGCAGTTCTCTTCTTCCCTGGGTCTTTTTTTCATAGATCTAATACAGACTATTGAAAATGCAGCTGACAAAAGAAGTGTTCCAGAGACAACAGTGCTGATTTTCACTCTCTGAAGGATGTGATCATGCAGACCCAAAGTTAGCTTTAAAAAATCCCAACATGCCTAGAAAAATGTTTCTAGTCTGTACATCATATATGTGTCTTTATTGATTTTTTACTCTAAGTTTAGAAGAGAAATAAAGTAGATATTTATGAAAAAAAATAAGTAGAGGAAGATGATTCTCACCATCCCAGCTCATTCTGAAGCACCACCAGCAAAACACTGTAAATCAAATTACTATGTATGTGACTTTTCTTTTGTAATAAATGATCCTACGGAAGAAAATATACCAATGCAAGCCAAGCCAGCCCTCATCCCATCAGTGTTGTCTCTCATCCAAATTTGATCCTGAAGACATTTTTTAGGGTACTGCTTTCAAAAGGAGTAGAAGCATCTTTGTGGAGATTGACAGGTTTGGTATCAGGAGCAGCATGATTGCTGGGTGGCGTGTACGGTGGCTGTGGTGGCTACTTCAGCTTCAATTTTGGATAAATACAAGAAACACCAATTCCAGTAATGTATCAGGAGGATCATTTTCTTCCCATCAGAACACAGGAACTCAAGTAACCTAATTTTACAATGTTCACTTCTTTGCTATAATAATATTTCGAAATGATTGATTTTCAAATTTTTATTATTTTTTAATTTACTACACTAAATCTCGCTTAAAAGCTGTGTAAATCCAACCACTTCTAACTATTTCTAATCAATAACAAGGTCTGTGTTAACAAGTGGAAGAACCTCAGGTGCGTTTGCACCGTGAAGAGACAATACAACCCCACTTACCACACCGATTAAGAACAGAGTGCACCAGGACATGAACTACGGCACACTCGATTTACGCCTCTAGGGCGGCAAAGTTCTCCACCGCAAACTCAAAGTTAATGACTGTACTGCGCTGCCACATGGTACATCCCCCGCCCCTCCCCGACTGGCACCGGTGGTAGCGCCCAGCGCGGCGGCCCAGCGCTCCGCGGCGGCGAGCCCAGGTCAGGAGCGGGACGGGGGTACGGAGCCGGTTCCCGCCGGCTCCGGCCGCCTCACACCGGCTGCGGGGCCGGGGGGTGCGGGTGCCTCAGCGGCTCCGATGGCGTCACAGCAGCCGGGGGTGCGGGACGGCGGGTGCCTCCGCGGCGGCCTGGCCTTTGAGGGAAGTCTGGGCGCGGCCTTCAGCTGGGGCCGGTTGACGTTGCGTTTGGCCTCCCGTGCTTTGACGACGGATGTGGCCGCGTCGTCACAATGACGGCTTGAAGATAAACGGAGCGACATGCGGAAGGAGAAGCTGCGTGTTTGTTATGTGGCGGGTGGCTGGGAAAGAAACGCTCGGGCACGGGTCCTCGCTGTAGGCCGCCGGTGGCGTTCTGCTGGCTGACTTGGGCAATTAGGGCTGAGACCAGCTGCGGCAGCGGGGCTGGGCGAGAGCCCTGCCGGGCCTCTTGCTCTCGGCCCCCTGCTGCCTGCAGGGAACCGCCTTGTCACCCCGAAGAGGAATCCCAAAGGAGAGAAAGAGGGCTGTGCAGATAAGAGATCGTCCAGGTGGCCAGCCGTAGGCAACCAGGCTGTGATTGAGAACTTTCCATTTTCTCCGTACTGAAAGCATCACTTGATGCTCTGTTTAAGTAGTGCTGTGCTCCTTAAGCTTTTTTAAAAAATATATTTCCTAGATAAAAGGTAAAGCTTTTGCCCCATGGGGACAGTTGAGCAGTGGCTCCATCCATGGAGGTTTTCAAGACCTGACAACAAAGCAGCTTGGTCTTGTTGCGTAGCAGACCCTGCTTTGAGCTCGAGGCCCCTACCAACCTGGATTATCATGGGATCCTCTGTAGTTTTTTTTCTAAAAAGTTTTATGTTGGTCCAGCATATTTTGTAATTCTTTACCTCATTTCCACTACGGATGCAAAGCAGGAATTCATTTTTTGTCTGTAAGTGTAGAAGTGTGAATGCTTACTCCACTGTGCAATACTCTACGCAACTGCTACCCATTACCACTCCAGATTTCTTCACAAGCCATTCAAATCCTGTCTACACTGCTCTCTTCTAAGTAGGTGCCTACTCTTCCTAGTTAATGCAGAGTTCAATCTATGCATTTATTAGTTTCATATAATTCTTTACAGCCTACTAAGACCTGGCTACAGTTTGCTGTAATGAGAATAGTAGTCACCAGCATACAGTAGTAGCCATATGGTTGCCCTATTTTGTGAAAAATACAGCATGAGCAAGAGGGTGGTTTGCTGATTTCCAAGAAGCAAGATTTGTGTCTCAAAATACACATTGAGAAATCCAAAATTTTTTGAATGAAATGAGGGGTGAATCAGCCAGCTGATGCTAGTATCCATTTCCTACAGAAGATATACATAAGAGTCTCAGTAAATGATGAAACTTACAACACCCCTTTACTCTGTAGATATAGGTCACTGTCAGAGTGCTAGCAAGCAGGATCATAGGTAACTTCCAGGTAGACATTAGTTCATTTCCTTATTGCTGTTACAACACCTAGTGATAAGAAGGTGCTGCTGGCAATGAGAGCAAATGTGTCGCCTAAGCTTTTTTTTTTTTTTCCCCAATCTCTCATTTGATTTGCAATCCTCACAGCAATATATGTAAAAAGTTGCAGTGGGGTCCTGCATATTAGAACAGTAGTCCAGCATGAACTTTAAGAGAATGCTGAACTCTTGGAATAGGTTACATAGCCTAGAAATGTGATACTGTCATCTATGTACTCCAGAATACACCAAATCATAGCTCTAATCACTTGTCTGTTTCTATAGAAGACCATGACATTAAAATCCATCTTATTTTGCATGTTATATTTTGCTTAGTGCTTTTACAAGGGCTCGTGAGTACCCCAGACAAATGCGGTTTAGCAAATAAAATTTTCTTTTTTTAGTATTCTGTGTTTCTGCATGGATGATCCTCAGTAAAAAGAGAAAAATTGACTATGATCTCAGACATTTTCAGACAACATAAAGCTGCTTTTAAGTGAACACAAAAATCATTCCCATGTCAGATCATGGAAGAGCACAATTTACGGTATCAGAATTTTTTAAAAGCTGTATAATAGATCAAATTACTGTATTTTAAATTACTGCATTAGTCAGAAGGCAATTTTGTTTAACAGCAGGATTACACATTGAAGTAAAAGTCATGGTTAGTTATTTTTCCAGTTTGTACTTTGGAAGTATCATCTGACATCCCAAACAAATTTAACAGTACCTTATTTTGCTGGCAGTTTCCGGCTGAGCTGAAGCGTTAATGAAGAAAGACATGATCCTTCAAGAGATTTACTTACTCTGACTAGACCCACTGTATTCCATAGAAGTACTCAGAGTGCTCACAGGCGGTTCTGTCACTGCCTGTGGAGGAGAGGCTTTAGTTTGCAGTCCCTGCAAAACAGTCACTTTTTCAGGACAGCACATGGAACGTCTGTGACTTACCCACGCTTACAGTGCTTTCAGGGCTACTGGGGGAAAATTGCTTGTTCTGTGGTGGAGCTTGCCAGACAGCACTTCTCCAGTCACAAAGTTTTTGAAGATAAACTCATTAGCTTTGGGGTTATGACACAAGCAGCTTCATTAGGCAATCAGATTTTGTCTCAGATTTGAAACAATACTAAAAAACAAGTTACAGATAAACAGCTTCTGTTAATAGCATATGCTTGCATGTAGGAAACTATTTTTGTGTCTTACTCTGTTAGTTTATGACATACTAGCATGAAAAAGAGTCCAGATTTTGGAAGCTGAAATACATCAACTTTAAAAGCAAAGGAAAGCTTTCTTGAGATAAAGTATCTTACCCTTAGAGAATATTTAACCTTACCTGGCAACTATCACGTAAGCCCTCTAAACAAACTACGTATTTTCTTAAAAGATGGGCTATAAAGAAGATTCTAGGGGTCTTGTGTAGCTGTTTCTGCAACAGGCTTCTTGGTCTGTTATGTAGATTTGACTGCATGATTGTAGTAGTGTTTTCTCTTCCCCCCTCAAAAAAAAAATTAATACTTACATAGGTGCCTTTTTTGAAGTGTGCTGTACTTTGGGAGAGGTGGATGCAACTGCAGAAATAGAATTGTCAAATACACAAATGGTAATTTTTTCCTCATTTTCAATTTGAGCAGTTTCAAGCATGTTAACAGCAGCAGTAAATTGTGTGAGTATTTCACAGACCAGCAATTCTGTTTCACACTTTGTGCTCCCGAAAGGTTGTTACGAAAACACCACCTGGAAGTTAAAGAGACACCTGGTATCTCTGACTGCTGCAGCTCCTTCAGCCATGGCAGAGCAGGTGGCACCACATCGGCCGCTGGCGATACCTGGCAGTCAGTTTGAGCAAAGGTGGGGTATGGGGTCACCCACAACTACCCTGTGGCTGCTGCGTGGACTCCAGCGCAGCCACGTGCCTGTTCCACAAGGCCCCTTTGCCTGCTGGGGGTGGCCGGCCACGGCAGAAGTGACCTGCAGACAGAAATCAGGCACCCGTGCAACGGGCAGCTGTAGCCAAGTAGGTGCTGAAAGAGAAAAGTGAAGGCCTGAAGACATTACAGTGTACTTCCTCCTGCAAAATACCAATGTGCTTATTCAGAACCCAACTAACAGACTCAGCTAGTGAAAAACACATACATAAAGGTTTTGATGGTTGGTTTGGTTTTTTTCCTTAATTATAACAAGAATGATTTCACAATGCAGTTAGGCTATGAGCTGCTACTGAAGGAGTGCTGGGGGGGGTGGTGTCTCTGATTCATGAAGAAACAAGTCACACTCCAAACAATGCTTGAGAAGTTAAGCAAATACATTCAGAAGAGTTCAGAAATATATTTAAGCTGGTTTTTGGGGGAAAAAAAAAAAGTAGAGTTACTGTCAAATTAAATTACATGAAACATTCTTCTAATATAGTATGGGTCAGCTGTAATGTAATTAACAATTTTAGCTGCAGGAACTGGCTGACAGTTGGGTTCTTGATGACTGCAAATGTTATATATGGACAGAGGGCTGCCCCTACATGAGGTCTGTTACTTGCACATTATTGTTCCAATGAGGCATCCATCAGAACATTAACCTCTCAAAAGTCTCTTTTTTTCCCTCTTGCTTTTACAGGAAAGCTGAGTTTTGTGCTAATAAAAAAAAACTGTTGAGAGTAATTTCTTATGCTATCAATGTCTCTGAGAACATAACGAGGTGTAACTCATGCTTTAAATGTGTTTTCTTACAGTTGTTCTCTTTCTGTAGGGCTGAATTTCACAATGTTGAGAGGAGTCGCTCATGGTGCAAAAGATACGTTTCCTGTTCTGTTGACAAGATTCCAGTACTGTAACCCAGGATTGAATTTTTCATCAGTATGGACTGAAGTAGCAAACAGAAGCTTCCCAGTACATTCCAGTTACACAACTGATACAAAATCAAGAGAGGAAAATAAAAAAACCATTGAGAGTCTCTACAGGTTGTCAGTCGACATCAAGAAAATACGCAGACTGAAGGAATGGGTTCTTCTCCAGGATGTGGCCTATGTCAAAGAAACTGCTGGTATCTTACAGGAAATGGGAGCAGATGAGACCGCTGTAGCCAACATTTTAGAACGCTGCCCAGAGGCAATTCTCCATACCCCTTCAGAGATAAACTCTCAAAAAGCTCTATGGCAATTAGTATGCCAGAATGAAAAACAGTTGATTAAGTTAATAGAGCAATTTCCAGAGTCTTTTTTTACTACTAAATATCATGAGAACCAGAAGGCAAATATACTGTTTTTTCAGGAGTTGGGACTTAAGAATAATATAATCACCAGGTTTTTGACAAGTGCACCCAATATTTTCTATAATCCTGTTGAGAAAAACAAAAACGTGATAGAGACATTACAAAGAAATTATTTAAGTCTAGGAGGTTCTGGTGCAAATATGAAGATCTGGATACTGAAGCTATTGAGCCAAAATCCATTTATTTTATTAAATACCTCCACCTCAATCCAAGAGAACTTGGAATTTCTCCAGAAGAATGACTTCACTGACCATGAAGTTCTACAGCTGCTGTCCAAACTTAAAGGTTTTATTTTTCAACTTACTCCTACTACTATGCAGAAGAGTATGCTTTTCTCCAAAAATGTCTTTAAGTGCAGCGATCAAGAATTGAAACAGCTAGTGTTGAAATGCCCAGCCCTTCTCTACTACTCTGTTCCAGTTTTGGAAGAAAGACTTGAAGGACTCCTGAAGGAAGGCATTTCCATAGAGCAGATTAGAGAGACACCGATGGTGCTAGAGTTGACAACACAAATCATTCAGTACCGAATTAAAAAACTCTCTGCTTTGGGATATGATATAAAGAGTGGAACTCTAGAAAGCTTGAATGGTACTAGAAAAGATTTTGAGGCCAGTTATGGTAAGATACAATCAAAGAAGGAGAGACCAATTTTTAATCCTGTTGCTCCTATAAACATTGAAGATTAATTTGAATGTTGTCCTTTAAAAGAAAAACAAAGAGAAAACACATGTTGTTTCTTTGAGAAGAGCCAAAACAAAAGTAATCTTAACCAGTCTGTAGTTTTATACTGTACCGCGTCCTGGAGCAGGTCTTGGGCACAACTTGATTATACCATTGTACCTTTCTAATGCTTTCAAGTAATATCATAGAACCTGGTTATGATAAAAGTTGCCTGTTTTCCCCCAGGGTGTTTTTTTGGTTCTGTTACATTTTCTTACATAACAGGACATTAACTTCTTAGGATTTTAAGCTCTATCACTGCACAGTCCACCCTGTGGTAGTGATTACTGCAGTCTTTATCTGAGAAAGATGAAGGTCATTTTTCCAGCCGCGTTCATCAGCCACTGGTTCACTGACTTTTGGAAACTCTTCTGGAGTTCCTTTCCTTATTGCTGAGATAAGTAGCTCCAGTTCCCAGATCCAGAACTGCAGCAGACTGCTTCTTGGAAATGAGAACCTAGCTACAGCACAGTCTGAGAACAGGGGCAGGACACAGTATTTTTTATTTAGTGACTGCTACAGTGAAGCCCTAGTACATTTGTGTACAAACCACAGAGCAAAGAAATACAAGACAACCTCCTTTACATTCCTGAGACTTAAACTTGCTCCTTTTGCAAAAGGTTTGGGACAGAATGACATACATTTATTGCTGTTGTCTAGTTCTTTGTGCTTTTCTAGCAAGGCTCAGGGAGAGAAAAGTTCAGAGACTTAGGTGAGTCTCAAATGATTGTAAGAGAAAAATCATGCTTCTGTATTAGGTGTGACAGAACTCTAGTCTATAAACCACTGGTGATTAAAAATGACTAACAGATTTGCAAACAGCTGCCACAGTTTCTAAATATATGGGTCACACTGCTTCTCAGATATCACTGTTTGGTAATCGTTGACAAATGCTTGCTTTCAAAATAGTAACTATCCAAGAGTGTTTAAGTGCTCAGGGGATTTTACTTATTTTTATTTATGGGCTGTGACTGGTAATATAAAATAGTAGCATCACTGACCATCATCTCAGTAGAATTAGGATTCCACACATTTGCTCTTGAAAGCAGGAGGAAAAAAAAAAAAAGTTACTCACCCTCCTCACTCCAGGCCCATTCTTCAAGCTCATTTTTAACAGATACTTTGGCAGCAAGTCCAGGGCTCCTTTTCTTAAAGTTTTAAATTGCTGAGGAGAGCTGGTATTGAATTACTTGTTTAGAGGGTGGGCTGCAAGATGATTTTATATAGCCTGCCACATTATTCACTGCAAGCTTGGAAAGGGCTAGGGACATCTGGCAAGAGCAGTGCTGAGACCTCAACAGCTGAAGGTCACAAACTACCGTGCAGGCAAGCGTGGACATGACAGCAGCTTGTGGGGGTAAACACTGCTTCTGCAGGAGCATGTGTGACAGTGGCAAGAATTCAAAACGGGGCAGTTATCACCAGCAAGATAAAAGTCAGGCTGTCTTACTAAGCCACTCCTTCGCTGACTCTTCAAAACACATGATGGTTTTCTAATAGGAATCTGGGAAGACAGCCATATTAAAAATTCACAGGAACTTGCCTTTGTCACTTTCTGACTGTCCTTCAATGCTCATCTATTAAGTAGACCACAATATTATTTGAATTCAAAAGCATCCTTCCCCTCAGACACAAGGGGGCATTTTAGTTCTCTGAAGCTATTCATAATACAATCTCCAATGCTGAACCACAGAACCGATCCATGGTTTAGGATGAAAGGGAAACCAAGACATAAAACAATGTTTCCCCCGAAAATGCAGTTTCAGCATTTTTACAGGTATGGTTTTACTGTTCCTGAAACAGCTTACTCCTATCACTTAAAATATTCTTAGTGGCCACAAACAAAACAGGAAAGTGACACATTTCCTTAACTGAGTCTCAGCCTGAGTTAGAACATATTTTCCATTCTGAATGTTTCAGTTTCTCTTCCTCCCCTTTCAAAACAAATGCATAAGCAGACTCATTTTCTCTACCAGCTGTCCAAAAGTCATTCAGTCCTTCATTCATAACTCTATGCCTGGGACCTGCTTCTCTCTTCTTCACAGGTTTCATTTATAGTAAAACCTCAGAGCAGCTCCCGATTATCCAACTCTTGTATTGCTGAAATCCACTTTCTTATCTCTTGCTGTTACTCACAGTGAACATCAACCAGGTTACACTGTTTAAATCTGGCACGTAAAGCCTGTAAACCAGCCTTTCGTTACACAGTGACCAGTCAGGCATAGAAGTAGACTTCATAAACATTTCCCCTTCTGAAATGGGGGCTGGGAAAAGGAAAGTAAAACTCGCCACAAAACCAACCCCAAAACACAAGAACAAACCCACTCCCCCTGAAAATTTCTGTTCCATATTGCATTCAGCTCACTACCTTCTTAAAAGTGGGTTTCCCCCAGCCTCAATTCCCAGGAGACAAAAAAATAGTACACGGCCAACAACACAGTGAAGTTACACATTTTGTTAAAGAGCTGGCTGGCACTATGTAGATGCAGATAAAAGACACTCTAGGGCAAGATATTGTGGGAAGATTTATACTTAAGTATGCCTTTCTCCAAAAATTAACTAAAGAAGCTTTCAAATGTCTGAAACAGCAACAATTTAATGTTTCACAAGTGTCAGGACAGAATTGGAACAAGTTTTTAAGATGAAGCAAGTTTCACAGGTGAAAGGAAAATATGCAGGATACAGGACAAAGCTCTTTTCGAAAACTAAAACCGTATGTGGTGTTAAAGTGTTTCAGTTACAAGACTCAGAAGTAATAAGTACAGGATAGGTTAGGAACAAAACATAATGAAGTGCTGGCAGCTCTTTACAGGCCTAAAATTGTTTATCTTAGACCACACCTGTTTTGTAGCAAATTTCATAGTATAAAAATTACACAATGTCATTAAAAAAAAGGGGGGTATGACCAGTTGAACATTTACATTTTCTGAAAACAATCAGGCAGGGTTTGGTTGAGTGTCACAAATATCACTATGCTCCCAACAGGTGACTTGACAGGTGACAGTTCAGTGGCAGCACTCTGGGAATATGTCTACATTGGAAACCGCAGGGGAGCAGACAACACTACATTATTTACTGCAGGTGGATTGCCTCCAATATCCAAGCCAGCTCATTTCTAGATCCAACTGGTATGCTTCAACTACACTGGGTTCTATGTGACTAGCTTCCGACTATATAAACCAGTTGAAATCATCTATTTGTTGCATAAACTTACCTCATTACACTCTTGCAGCAGAATGGAGCTAAGCAGTTGGTATATCTACCAAAAGGAGGAAATAATCCCATGTTTTGCATTTTGGATTTTTGCTCTCCCCACCACCCCAAATCCCCATGCTACCAACATATACAACCATCACAACAAATAAAGCTGTTGCAGAGTAAAGTTGAAGTACCAATGGCTCAGAGAGATGAGGTGACTACTGTACCATAATTTACACATAGTATACTTACACCACCCATGAATATAGGACTAAGTTTTAGACAAGTGATATGTTTTGATTTTTTTTTAATTTCTAAAAAGTCTCCCTGTTTCCTTTGTGTACAGCCACAGCCATTGGAAAAGTTAAGCTTATGTGCTTACAAGTTCTCTGTAGGAGCACAAGCTTTTAGAAAATACTGCATACACAACATTCACAGCCTTCTTGTATGGGTTTCCAAAGAGGCTACTATTTGCAAAACCAGTACACAAAGATCACCAACAGCTTCCATTTTAAGGCAACTTCAAGCTGTGTCTTACAAGTGCATTTTGCCTCACACACTGCAGAGGACATACAGGTTTTCCCATCTGAGGTGTGTCAATGTTTGGAATCTGTCAGTATACAATTTACTTGGATGATATTTCTCTCTTTTTTTTTTGTTAAGGCCTATCTACCTTTTTTTTGGTTGTTTTAAATATCAAAAATCAAAATATGAAGTATGAGAGAAAGATGTAGTGAAAAATTCCTTGCATTTGCTAAACAGAACAAGAAGCTAACCTGGTGCATCACAGAGCTGAGACAACAGCTTTCCTAGTTAGTTCTTCAGTGGTTTCCAACTTCATGAAGGAATTTCTTTCAAGTCAAGACAGTTGTGCTGGATGACCACAAGCACTGGCCCAGTTTCCATTAAGCCCTCGCTTTTTCTAGTGTCTATCAGAAGTTTACTAGATGCCAAGTTTTCCCTTGCAGAAGATAGATGCATATGATTAAGTATACCTGAGATGGAGCAATCTTGTTTCCAGTAAAAACTGACAAGGTTTCAGATGTCAGAATTCATAAAGAGTCTAAAGCTCATTCTGTGAGCTGCACTGAAATGGCAGGACAGTTCTTTACACAGCTCCACCTAGTAAAAAGGTATTTTTTTCTAATAAGGCATTAAGTTAGTTTACTCCCTCTGATCCTTTCTCCCTTCCAATTTCCACACACCTCCAGTTCTGTTTGCTCCAGTCTGCACTGGCTGCAGTCACTGATAGTTTAGAGGCTGCCTGCAAGTGCAGGTTTATAACCAAAACTATTTGGGTCCATCCAACAATGCTGTTACACAGCTGAGGATCCTTAGCAAAAGGATATGGAAACCACTGAGAACGGCATCTCATCATATTGATGGTACAGCAGAGACTACCAAGTTTCTACGTTCACATTTTAGTCCAAAATGGCAAAAGACTTACAGTAAATGGTCAAATATGTATTATCCCTTCAGATACACTTACTTCTATAGTTATCAAGTGTAACATTTCACCAGATAAAAAGCTTCAATCTAGACTCTAATAGATCTTCATACTCTGTGCTAGCCAAGCGTCTTCAGTTCTTTTCAGATGAAATTGAGTTACTTGCACAGCTCCTTAGAAGATAAAGTGTCTAAGACACATGGCTTCTCATGGTCCAAATCTTAGCAGATTTTAATGCCATCGATGTAATATTCTGGAGAATCAAGTACGTCTCAGTTTTGGTTTTAGTCAGATTTATCCTTTTTCTTTCCTGTTAAAGGCACTTTACTTGCAACAGCAGATCCTACGGCTGTAACACCTCCAGCCACAGCAGAAACACTTCCTTTGACCAGCCCCACTCCCACTGAAGGCACAGATGTGACTGCTGTTTTGGTAATTTCCAAGCTCTTCCCTCCGATCCAAGCAACACCCCCGATCGTGGCACCAACAGCTCCCTTTGTGACACTGAAGAGGCCACCAGTCACACGAGAAAGCATGCCAGGCTGCTGCTGCGGGTGGTCTTTTAAAGAACCTACGGGAGGAAACAACAAGCCAATCAATCAGTCCCATGATTAAAGCATTTTCAAAAGAAAACTTGCTTCTAAGTATTTCCTTTTCTAGCCCAACACCCACTGCACACAGCATGTACTTCCCTTGCAGGCTGCTTTTCTTGGATGCACACAGAATACCATTGTTCCAAAGAAGAAATGACACTTTGCTGCAGACAGACATACCTCAATGCTGTTTTCTGAAACACAAGTTAGTGCTAAGCCTACAAGTACCAGGCATATGGCTCTGAGACAGTCTTGCATGCTGAACTTTTCTGAGTGCACCACCACCTTCCCAGGCTCTGCAAAGTCATATGGCCAAGGCAGCCTCATTTCTGGACTTACTTAACATGGAGGGGGGGAAAACCCTCCTGTTCCCCCATCCTAATATTCAGGGTTAAACCATGGGGGAAGACACTCCCTCAAAGAAAAGAGCAGCAGCACTAGCATGCTGTTCAAATCTCTAAGGAAGGCTTGGAAAAAGTTTCCTGGAGAAGTAGATCCAAAGGTTTATGAAAAAAAAAAAAGAAAAAAAAGAGCTGTTCTTTGAAAAGAGCTCACCTTGAGACAAAGCTGTTTCTTTCCTTAATAATTACTGCTTTGAAGATGCATTTACAAGGGTCGTGTGCAGGGGGCACAAAAAAGGAAAGGTTACAAATGAGAGAACAATCAGGAGCCCAAAGGAGGCCAAGAAGGACAAAATTGATGCCAGTTCTTCACTGTATTGCTTCCTTTCTTCATCACATACACAAATTTCATTTTGTGAGGTGTTTTTTGCAGTTTGGATAGGGAAGGGGAAAAAAAAAAAGTCCAATGGCCAAATAACTTCTAATCAAACTTATTATATACCAAAAGTGGTCCCCAAAGGCATTAATAATAGCAAAAATTACAGGCTTCCAACAGAACTCCCAATATGACACACAAACCCAAATCTCAAACCATAGGATTCCTGGGTTATTTACCATGTAAGTGTAATTTTTCTTCTTAATGCTATGTTTAACCTGCATTTTGCAGTTTTTTGCTGATAAGTCAACTTGTATTCCACATTTATAGTATGATTACATAGCCTCAAAATAATACAAAGTGTTAGTCACAGACTCCCAGAATTAGCCACTTAGTCCTCTAATAGTTTAGAAATTGCTTCATATTTCTAAATGCAGGCTTCAAAATCCTAAAGAAATATAAGCACCTTGCCTCTAAAGCAAATCAAGACTGCAACTCCATGCCTCATTATTGCATAAACCATCTTAGCCCTGATACATGTTTGTCTCCAACATATTCTCAATGTGAACAATACAGTATTGTTCTGCTCTTAACAACAATACTGTACAGGTACACATTTTTTCAGCTCCTGTTTGTCAAGTCCTCACCAACCACTTCTTCCAAAAAAAGTTTCAGAAAGAAACACGGCAAAAGACAGCCAGTTAACAGATTTAGGCTAAAATAGTTACACCGTTGTTTTTTTTCTGTTGTTTTCTAGCTAATATATGGGATTAAACAGATACATTTCCTCTTCTTGGGGAAAAAAACAGGGAGAACCAAGAAAAGAGCAAATGGAAGCATGGTGGGCAGAGCTAGGGAAGAAGCAAACATTAAATAAAAAAGATGAAGGAATCAGCAGTAGAAAGACCATACTTTGAAGAGAACAATAAATTTAGAGAGGCAGCAGAAAAGAAGCAGAGTTAGATCCACCAGAGACCTATATCCAGCCCATCAACACATTCACTCTGCACTGCAACATGCCTTGGGAGAACCAGCAGAACAAGTCTCTGCCTCCAGCACCCTGACTGCTGGAAACTGTCCTCTGTGGGCAAGTTGTCAAGAGTCACCTCCCAGCATTCATCTACTACAAGATGAAAACTAAGGTGCACAGTTTCCCATGCACCTCCAATGAGTTTGTGGTAATGCCAGGAGTGACCCAGAACTCAGAATTCCTTTTAAAAGTGTTAAGTTCAGAGTATCTATGTATGTGCCCAGAATAATTCAAATGAAAGATGCCATCTCAGTGAGATAATTTTTTATAAGTTTGGCAAAAATACAAAAAGCGTAAAGAGGAACAGTGCAGCTTAAGGAAGCAAAAAAAATCCAAAACCTAAAAATGCTCCCAGCTTACACTAAGTCTCTTTTATTTAAGAAACTGATAGAGATAACAGAAAGGGTCATGGAAACATAAATGACAGCATTTTACTTAAAGCCAAGTAATACCCTTGTTGGTTCATCCTAGGCCAGCAGCTTTCAACCTCGACATGTCCAGCAAAAATGCATTGCCAACACAAGCACAGAGAGATTAGATTTTCTACTTACATACAGAAAGCCTTTAAAGAATCACACTCAAGAGAGAGCCCGGTGTAAAATCCACTGTCTATGTATTTTTCATTAGAGGGTTCTTGTGGCCAGACTTACACACCCTGTAAAAAATGTGGTCAGAAAGTGTTTCACTTCCACCTAACTGGATCACTGGCATCACGGTGAATGGGAGTAAAGTTTTATCACACTGAATTTTAAGAGCTGATTTCAGTGAATCAGATCCGACATTAGCAAGATAGGACTCACAGCTAATTTCAAAAATAATGAGAGAAACAAACAGAAGTAATCTTGACATGCTTTTCTTCACATTACTTCAGGCAGCCAATCCTTTGACAACATCTACTCTATTTCACAAGTGTAAATAGTGACTGTGCCATGGTGTATTAATAACTTCCCGTGATGGTTGACACATTCCCATTTCGTTCCTGCTAGCACTGTCCATTAGATCTAATAAATGCCTGCAGCTGCAAAGAGTTCTCCTTGCCAGTTGATTTCTATTCTAGGGTACGCATCCCTGGTCTCCTCATTTCTACCCAGTATGAGAAGGACAATAAAATAGCTCATTCCTAAATCCAGGGAGAAAATGATACAAGGTCCCTGCTCAAGGGTTGGCTCTACCATGCTACCTTGCAGCCAGCTTCCTGCTGAAAAAAGTCCAACGATGAACAACAGTTTGAATCAATGTTGGTTGCAAAGGTTGGTGCCACCTGCAAAGCAGAAGATGAAGCACTAGAATGGATGTCATCTGTCTGGATTTCTGCAAGGCCTTTGACATGGTCCCTCACAGCATCCTTCTCTCTAAATTGGAGAGATATGGGTTTGATGGGTGGACTGTTCAGTGGATAAGGAACTGGCTGGATGCTCACATCCAGGGGGTAGTGGTCAATGTTTCAGTGTCCAGATGGAGAACAGTGACAAGTGGCGTCCCTCAGAGGTCTGTACTGGGACCTGTGTTGTTTAATATCTTCATCAATGACATTGACAGTGGCATTGAGAGCACCCTCAGCAAGTTTGCTGATGACACCAAGCTGGGCAGTGCAGTCGATATGCCAGAGGGACGGGATGCCATCCAGAGGGACCTGGACAAGCTGGAGAAGTGGGCCCAAGTGAACCTCATGAGGTTCAACAAGGCCAAGTGCAGGGTTCTGCACCTGGGCCGGGGCAAACAAACATCAATACAGGCTGGGGGAAGACATGCTAGAGAGCAGCCCTGTGGAAAAAGACCTGGGGGTACTAGTGGATCCAAAGCTGGACATGAGCCACCAATGTGCAACTGCAGCCCAGATGGCCAACCGCATCCTGGGCTGTATCAAAAGAAGTGTGGCCAGCAGATCAAGAGAGGTGATTCTGCCCCTCCACTCTGCCTTGGTGAGACCTCACCTGGAATACTGTGTCCAGCTATGGAGCCCCCATCACAAGAAAGATGTGGACCTGCTGGAGCGTGTCCAGAAGAGGGCCACAAAAACGATCCAAGGGGTGGAGCACCTCTCTTACGAAGAAAGGCTGAGGGAGTTTGGGTTGTTCAGCCTGAAGAAGAGAAGGCTCCGGGGAGACCTCATAGCAGCCTTCCAGTACCTTAAGAGGGCGTACAGAAAGGCTGGGGAGGACTTTTTACAAGAGCACATAGTGATAGGACAAGGTGTAATGGTTTGAAACTTCAGGAGGAGAGATTTAGGTTAGAGATAAGAAGGAAATTCTTTAGTGTGAGGGTGGTGAGACACTGGAACAGGTTGCCCAGAGAAGTTGTGGAGGCTCCATCCCTGAGGGCATTCAAGCTCAGGTTTGATGGGGCTCTGAACAACTTGGTCTAGCGGGAGGCTTCCCTGCTCATGCAGGGGAGTTGGAACTCGATGATCTTTAAGGTCCCTTCCAACTCTAACCATTCTATGATTCTATGAATAGCACTACTTGTAGAAAGCATGAGCTCAAAAGCTTCCTCTACATGTGCATTCCTTTAAAGCCTTTCGGCACCAAGCTTGTCAAGTGCTACTTGGACAAACTGGAACTATTTATACCTTTAGCAAAAACAACAAATTGAGTCTGCAGTTGAGCCTTTCCTCTAAGGACTCTTTTTGGCAGCCTGCTCAGCAAGCTGACCTTGCCAACATTGAACTGGTAGCCCTCCATCCACATTTGGCCATCTTTCTACAATGGCGTAAGCATATCACATATGAAGGCCTTGGATGACATTTAAAACAGGGATGTTGTTCAAGGGTATTCCAACATTTTAACAAACTCATTAATGAGGAGTCCAATGGCCAAATAACTTAAGATTATATACCAAAAGCGGACCCCAAAGGCATTAACAATAGCAGGAATATTTCATTCTGCTCCCTCTAACTACACCAACTTTCTCCATTTATTTAGACCACATTCAAGCTGGTTATTGTCATACTGAAAGAAGACAGGGTGCAGAAGGCACCTTAATTGCTCACAAAGTTTAAATAAAATCTTGCAATACCTAGTGATGATCAGGGCCAGCTGTTATGCTCCAAATCTAGACAACCTACTGAATATTCTAAGAAGATTAAAAAATGCCCACTTGTTTTGCTGCCTTCCTTAAGGAAGAATTTGTTGCAATTTACCAGTCAGCCCACTGTGCAATTTCTATATGTGAGGTCTAACATGTATGAAACACAATTCACACTTTAAGGGGGAGGAGGAAGCCTTAAAAATTAGACTTGAAGATAACACACCTTAGGGCATAGCTTCCAGCCTGGCATTTACTTTCAGAAATGCTTCTTGCATCTTGACAACCCCAAAAGAGCTTAAAAAGAAAGATTTTTGTCCTCACATCCTGTTACTGTAACAAGTTCAAGTATAGTAGAGCTTAAGAACCTCTGTGCCACAAACATCTATTTCTCCTTTTCCTCTCATCTTCTACTTGTGTTTACTGCCTAATAGCTGCTAAGAATAGAGTGAGCCGTTCCACTTCAACTCCTCCTGCTACAGTCAGTGGATAATACAGTTGTTCAAGTCAAGTAAACTGTTCAGTTGTAAAACATATAAAAGCTGAGATGAAAAAACCAACCAAACCAACAACACAGCAAAACAACAGAGCTTTAAAGAGTCATTATGAATTGAAGAGCAATCAACTGAGAGGAACCTGGACTCACTGACCTCTACATGCAACACATTTGGTCTCAAAGCAAGAGAAGACAGAACACAGACAACCTACATGCCAAGAACAGCTTTTCATCTCCTATGTTTCCAGTCACATTTTGCAAACAGGACTCTCGACAATCATGCTGTTCCACAGCCCAGAAGGGAACTCTGCTCATTTGCAGTTGTGTTTCCTCTGGAGATCTAGTAACCAATTTAAAATTCATTTCATTCAGGAGACCAAGATGCCACTGCATTAACGAAGCCAAGCATATTTGTAGGTGAAAGAGACCTAGGGGTCCTGGTAGACAGGAGGATGACCATGAGCCAGCAATGTGCCCTTGTGGCCAAGAAGGCCAATGGCATCCTGGGGTGCATTGGAAAGGGTGTGGTTAGTTGGTCAAGAGAGGTTCTCCTCCCCCTCTATTCTGCATTGGTGAGGCCGCATCTGGAGTATTGTGTCCAGTTCTGGGCCCCTCAGTTCAAGAAGGACAGGGAACTGCTTGAAAGAGTCCAGCGCAGAGCCACAAAGATGATTAAGGGAGTGGAACATCTCCCTTATGAGGAAAGGCTGAGGGAGCTGGGTCTCTTTAGCTTGGAAAAAAGGAGGTTGAGGGGTGACCTCATCAATGTTTACAAATATGTAAGGGGTGAGTGTCAGGGATATGGAGTTAGGCTCTTCTCAGTGATGACCAGTGATAGGACAAGGAGTAATGGGTGTAAATTGGAGCATAGGAGGTTCAAGGTGAATATCAGAAAAAACTTCTTTACTGTGAGAGTGACAGAGCACTGGAACAGGCTGCCCAGGGAGGTTGTGGAGTCTCCTTCGCTGGAGACATTCAAAACCCGCCTGGACAAGTTCCTGTGTGATGTGCTCTAGGTGACCCTGCTCTGGCAGGGGGGGTTGGACTAGATGATCTTTCGAGGTCCCTTCCAACCCCTATGATTCTATGATTCTATGATTTGTCTGTTTTTAGGAAACCATGAGATTAAGCCAAAAGTTAGAACCACAGTTAGTTGTATGATGGAAAAAGGTCTCCAAAAGTAGGAATAAAGTTCCGTATATTTTTAAAAACACCTTGTTTAAAAGTCACAAGCACTGTGAACTCGCAAGCTGTGCAGAAGTGAAGCTGGGCTCTTTCCATCTCACATAATTAACAGAAGGAATACATACCTATTGGACCAATTCACATCTCTGGAAACTAATCTGCAAATTATGTCCTTCAGGATCTGCCTATCTTCTCTATAATTTATCAGTACAGTTGTTTACTGAGTCATATTCAGTGGCCTTATTGTAATCAGGATAATGCAAAAGTGAACAATAATCTAGGTCCATCCCACCCCAGGGCTGGCTTGCTTACTATTACTTAAATGAAGGTTAAGGTGTTCAGCTTGCTGATCCTTTTTTTTTTTTTTTTTTTTTGAGAGAGAACTGAACTTCTGATTAATTTCTGTGAATTTACTTCATATTATAAAAACCAATACATACCTTCTGGTGGTTCATCATGAAGATATGATGGCACTTCCTGTTGATTTTTGTCCGTTTGATTCATTATTGCCTAAAAAAGAAATTGACACATGCTATATATATCTTTTCTGGCAAAGCATAAATGTAACCCGTGAATCCCAAATTCATGAAGTTCCACAGAAAAGGAACTTCTTTTTCATTACTTGATAAGCTAGCAGCTCCTCCCAAACTACTGCTCTTTTTATTAGTGGTCTGTGCTTTTGCATTCTTCAACCAGACTCAATACTTGAAAAAGGAACCCTCCACCAGGTCAGCTTGGTGAGAGCTGCCACCCCACACCAACTGCATCTCAAACCTAAAAGGCAGTCAGGAAGAAAACCAGCATGGAAACAAACAAACAAAAAACCCAAACAGCCATGCCATACAACAGCTTATATTTATGTACTAAAAAAATAAAAGCCTAGTGAGCACAGAGGTGGTAGGCACTACAAAAACCACAGCAGCATACCTGGAAAGCAGCAGTTTGAACAAACAAGTCCTCCCAGCAGAATTTGAATATGGTGAGAACAAGGTAGAAGAATTGTAATGAAAACACTGCATTTATCTTATAGCAGTATTGCATACAACATGCAGCAGTACCAGAACCAGACTGTTTTAACTCTACACAAACTTTCCTGTGAAAACATTTCAGAACGATTTCTTTACACAAAAAGCAGCTTCCTAGAGTAATTCTAAAGCAGCAGTCCCTGAGAGTGAAGGGAAGCATAGGAGAAAGCTCAAAACAGCAGCTCTGCTTACTGCATTTTCCCTTCAGAGGGGAAGAAAGCAGTATCTTGTTCAGGTTTCTCTCCTGCTTTTCATCCCCACCAAAGTGTCCCTCAGTGTTAAGTCCTGCCTCCTTCCCTGAGCCCTTCTGCCAATCCTGCTTCCCTCCTCAGCAGGCACTGAGGTCAGGAAAAGGAAGTTGCATTATACCACTCAGCATCCTTCTGTTTTCCTGCCAATGACCTCTTAGTACCGTCCTCCCTGCACAAGCCTTTAAATAACTTAATTTCTTCCAGGAGTCACTGACCACCACAAAGTAATTCCAGCCTCTCTTGCCATGCCAAGATCCCTCTGTACCTCTCCTCTGGGTGAAGAAAGCAGTGACTGGGATCTGAAGAAGGGATGAAGAGGCAGAAGCAGAACTTGAGGGTAGGAAGACTCACCTGGAAAACAACAGCTAATACTCACAGTATAATTATGAAATCAAAATACCACAGTAAAAAACAGCACCCACGCACTAAATGATAGATCTCTGGATGAGAAGCAATCGAAATTGAATATTAAACAGTCCTCACAATCAGTACTAAGGGTATCAGTTCACGACTCAGAAGATGTAGGTACCTCTACTCAAGAAGCTAAACAGGAAAGCAAGCAAAAAACCCTACAATCAGGATGGCCAATTAGATGGCAATGCTGAATAGGTATCTCTCAATTGCCAGAAACATAGACGTGGAAGCTAAGAAGTGGGAAATTGTGTGGGAACACATCAAGATGCACGACTAAACACATGAGGGCTAAGAGACAATTTGAAAAAATATCAATTATAGAATTCCTGGTTATTTTATTTAATCACAGGTCAGCAAGTCAAGGGGGGGAAAAAAAAAAGAAAGAAAGAAGAGAGCCCAATGGATCACAAGGATCAACAAAGGGCAGCCAGGTTCTGAGAAAGGACTCAATTCAGGTGCTACAGAAGTTCTTTGCCTTCATCTAATGCAAGCTGCAAGAAAAACGAAATCTCACTGTGAAGTTACATGTAGGTTATTGCTCTTTTTCCAACTTGAAACAAAAATATTAAGCACTATAAGAAAGAGAAGGCAGAGGCTGTAAGAAACTGACAGGCCTGACATTATTTGATCAAAGCATCTGTACAAAGATGAAGCAACTATGTTTTCACTTAACATGTGGCCATTTTGTTCGTTAGGATGATTACTGGAAATTTGGAAGTTTATTCACTGCATTAGGGAAGGTCCTAAAAAAGGTAAAGTAAAAGTCACAACCTAGCAAGTTTTACTTCAAACAAAGGAATAAAAAAGCAACCAAAACAGTTTTAAAGCAGACTCAAGGGAGACACAAATGAGTTAAGCTAGAGGTTAATTTTTATAAAGAACTACCTCTGCTAATATATTTGTATCTAGCCAGCATGTAACTCCCACAAGAAACCCAGATAAAATTGCTTGTTTAAGCTTCCAAAAGGTTTCTGTCAGCAATTCCTAGTAAGAGGCTGAGAAAAGTTATTTAATCTTCTGAGAAAAGACATAATCCTTGATGGTATTTTCAATAAATTTAGAGGAGAGATGAAGGAAGTTACCAGTTCTGAACATGGCAGAATGCTAGAGGGTGTCACAATGCTCCATACAAGTTTTAGTACTTTCTGCTATTAAGAAGGCATTGGACACAGCAGCACTGACAGCAGATACAGCCCCAGCAAAGTACTGAGTATCTGTTGTGCTAGGCACCATACAATTTAATTAAGACAAGACCTGTCCAGTGCAAGGAGTCAGAGTGAGACTGGCAAACAGCAAAGGTAAAAGACCCTTTCATAAGTCTCTGTAATCTAGTTTAGGCCTCTGTCAGATTTGCTTGCACTTCCTGCAAAGCTAACTGAGCAAAGCCAAGTATTGGTAGGGAAATTTCACAGAAAGGTTTCTGGTTTAGTGAAGTATTTAAAAAAACCCCCGAACAACATACAATATCACAGCACTGCATTAAACAAAAAGTAGCAAGATTAGGCATTCCCTCCCATGCTACCCTCCCTAGAACCTCAAGGTTACATAATTCTTTATGCCAAGCTACTTTTTATAAGTTTGACAGGAATATTACACAATACATCACTGACATGCAATGATTTAACACAACTGCAACTCCTTCAAAACCACAGAAATACATTGCTATTTCTGTCTTACAACTACATGGACCACAGTGGTCTATCTTCTACAGCTCAGGCACTGGTAACCTAATGCTATCAGACCCCAGAAGTCAGCAGAGTACCAAAAGTCCCTGACAGAAGCAGCTAAGGGAAGGAAGTCACTGTTGGTGGGACTGAATTTGTTCCACACAGAAGGGAGCCTCCAGGGGTCTGCAGATCACAAAGTTGTAAACTACTAAATGATTCTCTCTCTGATTCTATGGGTGCCTGGAAGCTCTCCAGGGATACTGCAAGGGATGTGCCTAACCAGCTTGTGCAAGGCTTTATTCAGTCTTCTCCTACTACATCAGTGCAAGTGAAAAG
The DNA here is from genome assembly GCA_020745705.1 of Hemiprocne comata. NCBI lineage: Eukaryota > Metazoa > Chordata > Aves > Apodiformes > Apodidae > Hemiprocne > Hemiprocne comata. The sequence continues at coordinate 59,153,955 of CM036586.1, forward strand.
AGTCAAATCACTGTCAGAAAAGGCTCACAGCTTTTTCTGAAACAGAACTTATCACACAAGAGCTCACAAAGTGCAATTCAAGTCCGTTTGTTTTCCTGTAGAAGGTCTCCAGTGAATCACAGAATCAAGACTGAGATCCAACAAAGAACTTAAGCAGAAAATTTTAGGATATCTAGGTTACAGCCTGCATCATGCATCCCTGTAGCCAATTTAACACATCAGGAGACTTAAGAGCCTCTGAAAAGTGATCCAAAATCCTGCATACTAAACAGAGTGTCGCAGACCTGGTGAGCAGGAAATACTACACACAGAAGCATGTCTTAAACCTGGCTCCCCTCCAGAGATTTAAGGTAAGTATTTATATTGGCTGAAGGTCAAAGGCCTGGAATAACTGCTTAGTGGCAGATGACTTCATCGAGTTGTGAGACAAAGAAGGCAAAAATATGCTTTTTGTCTTCAAAAATTGGAGTTAGAAAAGCAGAAACCACCCACTATCTTTTACATAGCACCATCAAGCACTCACAGTTCAATGCCTCCTTCGTCTAACCAGATCCAAGCCGTATGTCCCACACTGCAGGAATCCCCTGGTCACCAGACTGCAGCGTGTCCTAAGGGAGGTTCCTCTTTACTCTCCCTGCTGAAGGTGTTTGCCCACAAAGAAGAAGAAAGCGAAATTCATGAGACCCAACAGAGATTACACCTCAGCTAACAGCTAAGGCACCTATCTAGAAGTGAAGCATAAGACTTTTGTGCAGAGAATTAGATCATTCAGACACGGTATTAAGGAACTTCGGAAATTTAAGTTGCAAGCTTCAAAGTCCCTTGTGCACTGAATCATTAGTCACAATTATTACTGGCATTGCAAGTGCATGCAACTAGGCAAAGATTTATCAGAAGCTTGAACTTTGGAATTTTTCTGAAATGTTTCTCAAAATCTTCTTCAAAGTATGCTGAGACTGGGGGTGAGCAGGGGAGAAAGGAAGAAGAACACAGGCAAATAGATCTTTGCCATTTTCATCCTGTGATGCCAAATTTACAGTGTCTTGTGCCACTGAGGAAGTCTCCTCCTTCATTTAACACAGGCATTAAATAATAACGTGGAAAGAGGTAGGATCTCTGTGAGTCCTGGCAGAATTCATATTGACATTCATGTAGCAAACATCTAGCAGGATCAGCAACACTTTCCAGTCTCCTCCTCCATCTGTGCAGATGAATACATAAGCATTATGTTTTCTTTATCTTAAGAAGCTGAAACAAACTCAGATTTAATGGGAATACATGTAAACTGCTGTCTATTTTTTTTCCTTGCACACTGATGAAGGAATTAAGTCATTCAAGATATAATGGATAAGCTCTCGTATTTTTTAACATTAAAATATGTATCAACCTTCATCCCAGAAAAAGGAATTCACTCTTTCAATTGGTTTTAAAGAAGTTGTATTTTCATATTATCAGAGTATGAAATATACAGGAAACTTCAAAGTTTTACAGAGCTGTAAATAAAGAAGTGTTTTAGAAGAGGATTTTTAATTCAAGAGCTATTTATAACATTTTTCTAGGACCACACATGAAAGTGGTAGGATGCTCTGAACGGTACAACCACACATACATTCACATCAAAGCTGATTAAAATAAAACTTTCTCACCAAATATATTCCTTCATTAAGACATCTACTAAGTTGTTTCCACAAGTATTCTGCATACACCTAGGAGAAAAGTAGAAGGCTAATGATATCTTAAGGAACAGTGCTACTGTCATATCCCTGCCACATGCGTATGGTGGGAATCGTAAACAGCCCTACAGCAGAGGAGAAGCACACTCGGCATGGCCTTAAGATGCCAGGATTTTAACCAGATTTCTCACCAAAACATTGATTCCTTCTGTGTTCTTGGGCAATGGAGATAATGTTACTTGCTGCTCCATATGCCGCCACGAGGATTACTCTGAAGTGTGCAAATCCCCGTTAAGACACATCATCTCCTTAATGAGTCTGCAGTTTCTGGACAGCAATGTGTAAAATTTTAGCCATCCATTGAGAAGTGGGCTTTAACCATTACAGACGGGTGTGCGACTTCCCAAGCTTCAGACGATGCTCACCACGCCTGCCTGAGTTTACAGACAAAAAGCCCTACTGTTTCAGCAAAGCAAACCTGGCCCAAGCAGCAGCCAGTAAAAACTGGCTTGTTTCAATGCCACTACTCAGATATTTGCAGGCAGCAATGAAGCTACCCAAGGATGGGGCCAATTTCAGTTGGCAGCATAACGCTGCTTGCTCCAAAAGGCTGCAGCAGCAGCAGACAGCACTGGAACTATTCACCTGACAGAACTGCAAACAAACCAATCGCCTCATCTTAGTCCACCATGAAAAAATAACCTTCCTTCTACCCACCAGCTATGCAGTCAGAAAGCTTGACTACAGAGCTGAGGGAAAACAAAACAACCCCTGCCATGTGCACAGCTCCCCTTCCCTTCTTTCAGCAGCTGCAGCAGATTTCAAAATGAACCCGATGTCTTTAATGTACATGAAAAATGTTATTTTGGGGGATGACACTTTAAGAAATACATTTTGCAAAGAGTAAGTGCTCTACTCTCCAAATTAAACACGGAAATAAGCATGAAGCCAAAAGGTAATCCCACCCATGGCTGCCTTCAGGGTACTGCATCAAGCTGCACAAGTGATCCCTGACTATCGGCTTCCCTGCTTTATTCCTTGGATTAGGGCTTGTTATGGGTATAACATGTTATGAGTGAGAGTACTCAGTGCTGTTAGTTCTCTCAGACATAACCCTCAGACCACAGCTGATATGGAAGTGTATTAAACAGTTGACTGAGCTTCTGCAAGAATAGAGTCAATGCTAACAGCACTAAAGTAAAAAAACAAATCCAGGCACGTAGAAAGCATGTAGCTAAAAATCAAGAGCACAGCTGACATTTCAAGAAGTCTTCTGTTTAAAAGCCAAGTTTAAAAATTCAGATTTATATAGAAAGCAAAACTGGCCTAGATCAGAAGTTTCCAGGTGTGAAGCACAGCTTACTTCTAAGACTACAAAAGGATGGGCCACAGGCCCTCCCAAAAAAGATACCAAGTCTGCCATAACAAATATAAACAGGCTCACAACATGCAGGGCTCAGCACACAGTTAGGAAGGTAATGCAACATACCTGTATTAAAAAAAAAAAAACACACACCACAATTAAAGGCTAAAAAAGAGAGGCATATCTCCTGCAAAAAAACAAACCCAAAACACAACTTAATTCTGCCCAGGACATTACAACACCATATCTGCCTAAAAGAGAGTCCAGAATTTCTCCATCACCCTCAACTAAAATATAGTAGATCAGGCTCCAGAAGAGGCTCTAGGGAACACTTGATGTTGGCAATCAAGTTTTCAACAAAGCAAGGATTCATGGGATACCAAATCAAAGGCGACAAGAACCCAAATTCCCCTTTTCTAGTCCTCCAAAACTGGTTTCTAGAAACTAAATGGTAAATTCCAATAAGGCATAGGGCACAGCTTGAGAAACACCGAGGACCTGCTCCATTTCACCAGTCCCGTCAGCCTTCGCCTCCTGCTAGCTCAGCTTTCCAAAGCAGAGCCTTCCCATTTCTTCTAATGCTTTCCTGATGCCCCAGCTCCACACCTGCCACAGCTCTCCTTTTCCACAAGGCCTACAAAGACAAAACCTAACAGTGCCTAACAGCCAGAACAATAAGGCAACAGCTTAACTTCCTTACCACCCCTGCTAATGAAATAATGAATTTTTTCCCTAGGGTCCACCACCTGTTTGTTGGCTCCTGCTTGATATTTAGACCTGTTCACTTGCTGCACAAGGATCATCTTTCAGTTTCCACTTTTGCAACACCAACTCCACTGAATGCTTAACTACAGCTTAAGAGAGAGTTGTTGTTTGTTTTTTTTTAAAACCGATGTGCATAATAACCAGTGTTCATCTACTAAATTAAGCAATCTTGTATGTACCCCTTTCACTTGTATGGAGACACGCTGCCCAAACCAAAGCTCTGGATGCCCTGAAGCAAGCTATGTGCATTTGGTATTTATCATTTTCCCTATGGAGTGACATCCTGATTCAGAGTTCCAGTTCTCAGCCCCGTTAAATGAGCAGAAGGAAGCACTAATCGCATCCGCAGAGGTTGTCTGTGAGCTTTACACAATGACCAGAACCAGCTGCACGGCTAAAATAACTTGCATTTATTTTCAGGCCACATCACAGAACCAGGCTAGGTGAATGTGGAAAGCTTAGCTGTTCCCTAACAGCTCCCAAAAAACTCTTCCAGATTCTGCTCCATCAAGCTGGACTTGAGAGGAATGGATTAAATATGGAGCAGGTTACTACAGGAAACATCTGAACACAGTGAAGTTCAAAAAGATTAAAAGAAAACCCGAAACAAAGCTTATCCTGATACTGAGAAGTTCACGGGGGGAGCACAAGGCCAGTTAAGAGCGAGGCCAAGGCAAGCACGGCATCCTCAGCCGCCCTCCCAGGAGGCGGGAGCCGCTCCGCCATGGACGCGGGGAGCGCAGCGGCCGGCTCCAGGACGGCGGGCAGGACGCGGCAGCCGCCCCCGAGCCCTCTACCGCACCCGAGGAGGCGCCGACTCCGGCCCGTCGAGGCCCCGCACCCACCTCGCAAGGCAGCCCAAGCCCCCGCCACGTCCTCCCCTAGCAGCTACCTGCCTCCTCAGCGGAGCTCAGGAGGCGGCCCAGCAGCGACCCCCGCCCGCCTCCCCGCCGGGCCGGCCACGGGCACCGCCAGGCACCTCAGCGCAAGGCGGCGGCACTGACGTGGCAGCCAAGGCCGCGGCGGAGCAGCTACGGCCGGCCGGGCCCTCCCTCCTTTCCTCCCTCCTTTCCTCCCTCACGCCCCCCGGTGCCGCGGCAGGAAGCACAAAGGCGGCCGGAGTCGCCGGCGCGGCGGGAGACGCAGGGGGCAGGTGGTAGCGGAGGCCCCGCTTCCCCAGGTCCGCCTCTCCCACCGGCAGCTCCGCTGGGACCCTTCCCGCCTCCTCCTCCCAAAGTTTTCCTTCCTTCGCGGTGAGGAAAAGATGGGAGGCAGGAAAGGCACTCGGGCGGCTGGCCGCCCGCCGGGCTCCCCGGCTAACGGCGGAGTGGATCACCGCAGGTCTGGGGTGGCGGCCGCTCAGCCCTCACTCACCGCGCAGCGGACAGGGCTCGACTCGGCTGGGCTCCGCCGCAGACTTTACTCCTGCGCCTTTCCCCGCTGCCGACGTGGCGCCCGCCGCCGCCCGCCCCGTCGGCGCCCGCAGACCCCGCCCCAGCGCCCGGCGCGGCCCCCTCGGCGGCCGGGGGGCGCGCAGCCACCGCCGCTCCCGCCCCCTCCCAGCCCGGGGCTGCCAGGGGCCCCCGTGGCGTCCCCCGCGCGGCCTCCTCCTGCTCCGGCGCCACACGTCCTTGCCGGCCGCCCTCGGAGGGGCTGGGCAGCCCCCGAGGGCCTGCGCAGCCCGCCCGCCCGACCCTCACCGCCCCCACCGCCCCCACCGGCCCCCGCGCACCATCGTCCCCCGGGCAGTGGGGCAGGCCCCGTCACGCACAGTCCGGCCTTCCGAAGGGCCCATGTGGGTCCAGCACTGAGCGGTGCGTCCGTGGCTGCGAGTCGGGAGCAGAGATGTGGAGGAAGATGTCAGGTAGTGGTAGGAGAGGAGAAGGGGAAAGGGAGTGCATCGCTGATGGAGATGCTGCGGGGTGCAGGAGTTCGGCTTGCGGCACTCGGTTGGGCTTGGGGAGTGCCTCGGCGGAGGGACCGGGATGGAAGGGTGCCATCGCAGGAGGAGGAGGCTGCACAAGGTCCTTGGACAGGGAGCTGCACCGTCCTGCGAGGCTCACTGCCCAGTGCGGTGCCAGTGGAGTGGTGTGAAGCCACTGCACTAATCCATTCTCCGAGCTTTTACCTCAGTGAGTGGAGCTACTTGCACACAAAATGTAGGGAATAAAGTTGTAGACATGATGGTTTAAGGGCATGCCTTTCTAGGTAACATCACCAACATGGATAGCTGGGGAAAGAGCATTTGTCCCCTCCTTTGGGACCTCTCCATGTGCATCTCCAGGGATCTTTGGTGATGAACAGTGAATTTCAAGTTTGTTAGATAAGGAACTGTTGGATGGCCAAGGGAGAGAGGGAAGGCCTGGGTATTTCAAATGTCCGTTTAGAAACAGAACGTTTCTAAGCAGCACAGGAACACCAAATACACCATAAAATCCTTCACAAGATCAAAAAAACTTGCATAAGCAAAACACTGCTCGTGCTTCCTCCACCTGGCTTTGTGTTTGACTGTGTTTGACTTTTGCTCCACCCTCCTCTCTTTGAAGAGGCGTATGGAAGATAATCATTCCTGGGCTCCTCCAAAATAATTAGTTCTTTGTGAACTTGTCTCCCTACAGGGAAAATACAAAGCAGCACCCTGTTTCCACAGTCTGTCTAAAGAGGCCTTTTCGAGGCTTTTTATCTGCCTCAGCTTCAGCAGTTTACGTCTAGGTTAGTGCAGAAGGACCTAACAGATGCGAGGTGAAGGTGGAAGAGATACGTCCTCAGAGCATGCGGATCTAGTCAGATGTCACTGGACTACTGCAGGAGCATCAATGTGACCCATCAGACCAGCACTGTTCAGGCCTTGGAGAGGTTTGCAGATGCAGGGACGCAGCTTTCCTGACCCACTGAACAAATACTAGCCATGTTCTTTACTTTAGCTACAAATGGATGAAAGCACGAATGCAGGAAAATCCCAGTGAAAAACTGACAGCACAGGGTCTGGTTGGGAACATGCCTTGGGATCTTTCAGGACACGGGAGGCACACAGGGTATATTTGTTACTCCACTTCTTTGGAGATACTGCATGCACCCACAGGAGTCCTACCCTGGCATCTTGACGTCCATCAAGGAGGACAGGTCAGCAGCTCTCTGAATTCACACAGTGTTTACCTCCCTGGTACTAACAAGAGGACACCTGCCACTGTTACCTTCTGTTCTTTTGTTTTTCGAGACACAGGGATTTTCCTATACCTGCTGCTTAGCCCTTGCCCTAAGGCCCAGGTGTTCACAGTGCTTTCTATACATGAGGTGCTCTGCTTCGAATGCAAGGCCTGTAGCTTCATGTTTCTGATGACAGCAGAAAGAGTTGCTGCTTGAGTATTTTTTCTGCAGTAGAGTTAATCAAGCAGCCATAAACTTTACAGCATGAGGCACTGAATAATGTTATTCCTCCTAGTAACTGAGAAAATTAAAGGTGTTGCAGAGGTTAAAATCTATTCTTTTTCAAACTAATGAGAGACTTAGGATGGCAAGAAGGACTTGGGTTGGTGAAGTGTTTTACCAAGCAAAGGGAAAGGGTTAACTTCCTCATAAAAACCACAGCCACTGGTGGTGGAGTCTCACTGGCAGGTGTAGTAACTGAAGTAACTTCAGTCTGGCATCTCTGCAAACAACAGAAAACAAATGAGCAGCATCCCCGTTACTTTGCTAAACCAACACTGAAGCTGAAGAAAAGCTATTGGTTGCAGAGGTGCTGTCACCGTGACTTTTTTTAATCTCATTTCATTTTTTAAGCAGCAAATGTTTCCTTCGTAAGTAGTCTCAGACAGAGATGGTCTGCTGTTGGTATATTCAGTAAAGACTTCTGTAGTATTATTTAGTCTTTATAAGAAATTAACAATCTTCTTCCACTAGAAGTAGCATATAAGCAGCTTCTTAACAACCTTCGGATGGAAAAAATACAACACTCACTCTTCCCCCGTGCAGTAGTGGTTCCTTCTCTTAGATTATAGGTTTTTAAGTTTAGTCTGTGAATACACTATGATGACAGATGCAAAAAATAATCGAAGTAAGGTCAAAATTTATACATTTTGTATTCCATTATTATGACTGTGGTCGTTTCTACTGCTGCAGTAGCTGTGGGCAACTGCAGTCAGGGTTGGAGTTTCACTGTTGTTGGATTCAGTGTAGACTTAGAAAACAGCCCTGAAAGCAGTCCCACACTTTAAGTGCAGAACTTAACTTAGAATACGACATGTGCCTCCTGAACTCCTGTGTCTTGCAGTTTCATTTTTCCTATTGTAGATAGCTGTTGTGAAAAGTCATACCTGTGGAAATGTTGTTCCCTTTCCTTTCAACATCAGAGAGAGCATCAGGGTCTTAAGTTTGGTGTGCTGGAAGGAAGGAAGGGAGGGAGATTAATAACCGACATTTGTTGGTAGCGAGGCCACTGGCTGATGTTACCTTACCAACAAAACCAGGTTGGAATGAAAGAGCAGCATACCCTACTTAAACATATGTAACATCTTCATTGCATATGAAGAGACGTGCTTTACTAAATGTGATGCCTTACCTGCAGATGCATCTCATCTCATGGAAAACGAAACTGTCCATCTGCTAGGAGTACTGGGTGATCGTAGCATGCAGGGCAGGAAAGTCAGAGGCATGAGTTGATTGTACAGCACTTTTGGTTGATGGTTCAGAAAGTCAACAGATCAAACACACTACACAACTACAATGCCAGCTACCAACAGAAAAGCCAAAGTATGCTCATTCTGTTTTATAACACAGCTGACTGCAGAGTTATACCAGTACAAAGTGGGAATAAGCAAGAACAGATTTTAAGTCTTAGGCTGTTAACTGTTCAGAGATCTTTTTTGTTATATATGCACACACAAGTTCAAGCCATTATCACAATATAATTATATACTTTAAAAAATTATCAAGAACTGTGGTTTTGCAGATTGTAGTCAGCTCATTACTGAGCCATTAAAAAACTGGTTCCAGCAGCAGAACTATTAATAAGCTTGTTTCAAGTAGCGTTTGCTTTGTGATAATTTGGCGCTCTGCCTCAGTTTAATTCAAATTTTAAATTTACATACTGCTATTCAACCATATGTTGCACTAGTGTTTACAAAGGTGAATAGATTCAATAGTCCTCATTTTATAGGTCAGGACATGGTGTCATTTTGGGGTCAAGTGACAAGACTGAAGCCACCCAACCCCCAAAGCAGTCTGGATCTGTTGCTCAACCTGCAGGGTGACATTTCCTTCAGACAAATGAAGGAAGTATTGGGTGGACGCTGACAAACCTAGAACAAAATAATTACAATAATATTATTTGGTAGAACTATAGTACCCACTTTAATGTATTCATTAAGATTTATTACAAAGACCATAGAAGAGCTTCATATCTGTGGAGGTGCAGTGACCAATGAAAAAACTTACCATTGACAGGAAAGTGGTCAAATAATTGAAGTGATTTCTCAGCGTCAAAGAAAAAAGCCATAATCACATAGTAAGAAACAGTATTGTTCCTCTTATCACACTTTCTTTATGTTATCAGCAATTATTTGATGTTCCAATCTTGCACGTCTTACGAATATGAGCAGTCATGAGTAGCATGAGCAAAGTTTGCCAAAACAAACGAGCCTGGAAAGGTCAGATCCCCGCCTTGAATAAATAGGTATAGACGATAGTATTACTGTTTAGTCTTCTAGGTGTGGCATGCTGCATCAAAATGCAGCAACTATTTTGACATTCAATTTTATTCATTTTTAAATAAAATTCTATTCTTGCTGTTTCCCAGCAGTGTGCTCTACTTACGAGTGCATTTTCATAAGCTTTTTGCTCTGTTTTTTGAAGGTGGAAGGTTGACTGAGTTACAGGTTGGGTGTGTGTTCACCCACATTCATAGCATCTAACCTCTAAAGAAAATTGTTGGCACAGGAACCTCCCCCAAGAGACTGACATTTAAAATAACAAGCTGTGCTAGGGATGAACTCGCTCCTCAAGTCTATCTCTACCGTGCCTCCATTTTTGTTATGAGAGAAAACATTAACGTATGAGATTGACAGATCTCCACAGCAAGAAGCCCTTCCATGTTTTTGAGGTTACAAACAAAGCACCTCTTTCCTTGCTTTTGTCTCCTAAGGGGTCTCTGCAGAGCTGAGTCCATACCTTCCATCAGTTTAATTAGACATTCAACTCTCTGCTCTGCTCCCTTATTCTCCCCAGTGGACTGATGAGACAACCAAGCATTTGGAAAATCAGGCAAGTAACTCCATACTTTGTTATGGCTGTTGAATTACCAGGTTATAGTGCTTTCAGGTACTCTTGGTACCTTCCAGACGTGGTAGTGCAACAATAAAACATTCCACATTCTGTCTTAAGATCTAGTAAACAGTCTGATCATTGCTAGTTGTTAATCAGGAGAGCCAATGGATTGCCACTGGTCCTTGGATGCCATAGGTGTGCATATCACAGTAGTGACATGCCAGAGACTCTTTTTGCTGTTATTGTGTTTATTCCTATAAATGAAAAGACAAATATGAAACAAAGAGCTGTAAAGCAGGTGTGGGCATACTCAGAAAAAGTACCTTCATTTCAATTCTGAACTACAAATCAGCTGTTTCAAAGAAGATGATAATACTGATGCTGCTGCAAAGCGAATACTTTACAACCCCGTGGCTTGGTGATGCTGTGGTCTGATCTTTGCCTGGTCACCTACAGCTGGCATAATGCGGTGATAAAAGGAACATTCAAAGGTAAAGGAAGCCATGTGGTTTCACAAACCCTGGACCCAAAGCTCTGAGCACTGCCACATATATATACAACTAGATCTAAAAGCTACACAATGGGTTTGTACACTTCTTCTCTATGTGGAGTATATTTTCCTTCCTTCTCCCTATTTTTCTGATCAAACTTATTTTAATTTCTTTTGCTCTTCAAGAAAAGAATAACAATAGTAACAGTGATGATAAGGATGATGATGGTATAATTACTTACTTGCATTTTATAGCACTCACTCACTCCTTTTTTGGAAAGAAGTGATGGGATTGCTGTCCTTGCTTAGGGGACATCCCAATACAACTCTTTGACATGCTGTGGAGCAAGCAGAGGCTGGGTCTCAGACATGGTGTGTGCTGCCAGCTTGAAATTGCATGGTGGGAGCTGCGGCTTTGCAAGGTCCTACCATGGATGATTTGGAAATTCTTGCTTTGCTACCAGGAAGGGAAGTGGAAGCCCAAAAAGGTTGTTGTAGGCTTGGGGTTAAAAGGACTGACAAGAGTTTTTAACAGCCATACAGCGCACTCAGTGACTTTTCAGTTCTGCAATCCTTTTCCCTTCATTAGTCACATCCCACCATTGATTTATCATTGACCACTTCCCATCATTAGCTACAGGGTCAGCTCTGCCCCTGTTTTAGACTTCAGACACTAAATAGTGACAGCCTTCTCAGCTTTCTTGGCTGTGGGTCGTTTCTGTGCAACATGAGGTATGTAGAGTGAGAGAAAATTTTTTTCAGAGTAGAACCATGAAAAGCCTTACAAGCATGGATCATCCCTGGAAAAACAGTGTGTGTCATATTGACTGCATTTACAGAGATGCAGAGTGAGAGATGGCACCATTTTTTAATATGTAGACCCAAGAGAATTCACCAAACATGTAAAAAGGGAATGTTCCGGTTGCTCATTCAATTTTAAAATGACAATATGATAATTTTGATTAAAAATTGTAAGCATACTCTCTAAAAATGCCCTAATATTTCTAAGCAAAAGCACCTGAGTCAGTCTCATCTCTGTACAGATAAAAATCACACACTGGTCGGTGCTGTTGCATCGTGGTGTCTGGAGCTATGCTGTGGAGGGAGAATGAGTCGTCTGTAAATCTTAATAGCCTAGGAGGCAGAAGGCAAGTAAGGGCAAGTCAAACCCACTTGACATTTGGTATTTTTAAAGTCCTGTGAATCTGGAGGTCTGTGTCAAACTTGGAAAGGTTGTGCCCTGCACTGCTGCAGTAAAGGGCCCTGTCTCCAACTGCGGTCTGGTGTTTCCTCAAAAAAATTGATGTGTGAGCGAGGAAGCCCCTATGCACCAGCTGCTTCTCTGGTTTGTTTTTCACAATAAAGAAATCAGAGGACAAGTTGGATCTCTCTCTTGCTAGCTTTTCTGCCAGACATGAGCAGTGCTAGGAAAGGAGGGTCCACACTCAGCTTGCCCTAGGGGTGAGCCTAGCAAGGAACCATCCTCCTCCCCACCTGGACTTGGAGTTCAACCCAGGAGAGAAGAGCAAGAAATGGTGAGGACCCCTATTTAGTTTTTATTTGCTGATTCTTTAAACCATCACTATAGGGGTAGATGTGTTACAGGTCTGTCCCAGCATTCGTGCAAGACATGGGCTTGACTGTATTCAGGAAGAGATTGCCTTTTAGCATCATACTCCAGGCTAAATTATCCATTTCTGTAGGAGTGTGCTGAGAAAATGGACCCTCAAGTACTCGTGAAGTATTTCTAAAATTCATACTGTTTTAACCCATGCAAATTATTGGACTCAAGAAAATTACATGGTCTATGGTTTAATTTAAAAATACATGGGTTTTGCTGCTGTTCTTTGCGCTTTCAACCCTAAGGAGAAGTTCACAGAGGCCTATCCCTGTAGCCTATACAAGCTCCTGTAGAGGCGTGGGTTCCTCTGTGCCCAGTTGCGTTGCTCTGTATTTTACACCCAGCCCCTCCTGTGCAGCTCATTCTCTCCAGATTCCCTTCCAGAGCATGCCAGATCATTGCCCTTAAAAGCAGAGCAGGTTTTTCCCAGGTACATTTGACAGGATAGTTCACTGCAAGGTCCTCACAGACTGTGGTGTCAACTATGCGAACTGTGGTTTAAATCCTAGCCTGGCAGACTTCACATCCTCAAATCCCAGCATCCCACACCTCAGGGCACACTATGCACATACCTTGGCTATAAAACCACTGCTCTGTCAGGCCGTGGTGTAGCCCTCGGTATCACAGGCCTTTTGGACACCAAAAATCACACCATCAGCTAGGCCAAATCTGGCATGGCTGCGCAGAGCCCTTTCCATGCAGCACTGTATGTGTCACCTAAAACAATAGCCTAATGGGCATAAATTTACACGAGGATTAGTACATCTAAACATGAAATTCAGCAAATCTGCAGGCACCAGATGCCTTTTTTTCCCTAATGTAACTAAGCTCTGATAACATAAAGCATTAAACAAACCTAATGCTCCAGTGCAGACATACACATTAATGCAGGTTTGGTTTATATAATCGCAGCCTGATTCTTGTTCTATTGACATGAGTTTATATATGGAATAACTGACTGGCTCATGCCAATACATTAAATCTGCTACCCCTCCATCCCTTTTCAAAGACAGCAGCAGTTGCTGCAGAGTCAGATTTTTAATCAAGCCAGCAGATGGCATTCGTACACTTTGGGCTTCCCTACTCCACACCTACTTTTGCAGCAACGAAGTTTTGCCTTTATTAAGGGAGACTGAGTCCTTTGCTCAAGAATATCTCCCAAATCGGTGAATTTGTTTTTATAAGGGTAGGAGTATTTTCTGTATGTTGTCCAACCTGATAAATTACTGGACTGAGGATTATCATCCCGGAGATTAAAACTTAAAGTAGGTCTCACATAAATAAAATACTACATTCAATCTGTCGTTTCCAAAACACTCCAATGGAAGATGGGAGGTTTGCAAGCAGCTGCTGCCTCTTACTCTTTCATATTACCTTTACCAAGCCATTTCATTATTCCAGGTTCTTCTGATTGAGTGGCATGTGCACATTATCTAGAAACCAAAAGATTTTACAAACTAAATAATTGCTTCATTTATCAAGTATTATACCATGGACAGTTTGTTCAGAGGAAAGCAGCACAAATGTGCATTTGAAGTAGTTTTTCAAGGTAAATATGAGACCAGAAAAGATGCTACTGTGTTCCCAGTTTTTCAAGGTTCACAGAAAACAGGAGATAGCTGAGGTGACTGTCCAGCTCATTTCAGCTTGCATAGCAATGCATCTCAACAGGAGGAATTAAATATCAAATCAATTCTGTCATGACATGAATGCTGGTACATACTGAAAAGCAAAATGATTGATGAGCCTCACAGAAACCAAACAAACAGATATCAAAAGCCAAACTAAGGATTATAAATACTTTCAAATTAAATACAAACCTGCATGTTTTTCTGCCTTCTGTTCACCTTCTAAAAGAAAAGGTAATAGGGGAGACCTAAGTTTTATTGTAATGTTTGACCTAAATGATTCCTGTATTTGGGACTGAAGATCTTATTAATGTTAGTGAGTTCAGCATTAGACTTCTTTTGTAAGCAGAGCTCAATGAGTCAGATATGAACTGGAGGAAGATAAAAGCTCCTTCAAACTTCCAGAAGATGTATATTGGTACACCCAGTATTATCTGAAAAGCTTTAAATGGAAAACCTGTGGCAGAAATGAAACTGAATAGTGCAATACTTGTGTATATAGCTAGATGGCTGCAATGACCCACTGAAGAATGTCCAGATTTGTTAATTCATTGCAGATTCTACTTCTGGTTCATAGTTTGCCTCCTATAAAACAATCTTTCTAGTCTTTATTTCCTTGACATTTTTATTATGTACAAACTCCATCTACTTTTTTCATCTAATTCTTCTAAATAAAATTAATCAGCTTTAAGATTTGCATCCAATGATTTTGGGCAATGACAATTTTAAGCTGAGGCCATATTTCATTTTAAAGTAAAATGTTCAGTCCTTATTTTCTCTACCTACGTATTTCTTCAACTACAGAAATACAGAGACAATTCTTTTAAAAAATAAGGGAACTACACACATTGAGAAAAATGAACAGTTTTAAGTCTCAGCTTGATAGAGTGCTGAGCTGTCTCATATAAACGATAGTAGTACCTAGAAAGGTTGGACCAGATGATCCTTGAGCTCCCTTCCAATCTGGCATTTAGTGATTCTGTCTTTTTCTAAAATAAATTTTCTGGCAGGCAACCTGTTTTTACCGTTATTTTATAACCTTACAGAATATTATCTCTTAGGAACTCTCACATTACCTTTAGGTAGTAAATTGGCACAAAATCAAACTTAAAAAGCCAAGAGAAGCATTGGCAGGCGTGGGAGGGCGAACACATCTTTGTAGCTTACACAGGCATTTCAGAATGTTTTTTGAGGGGGGGTTCTGTGAGTGTGTTAGTTTAAAAGATTAAAGTTTGCAATCTGCACTGAGAGGAGAGTTCTTGCTAAGGTCTGTATACCAAAGCTGGCTGTGAATTGAAGAACTGTTGTAATTAGATTACTGTAAATACAATAAGAAACTCACTCCTGGTGGTCTGGGGAGGGGTGTCATAGGGCACTGGAGAATTGTGTTGGCAGGATTTGGGACAGTTTGACTGAAAGCAGAGAACACAATCTCAAAATCCTTTTAATCTTCCCCCCCTCCAGTTCTTTGGGGATTTGTTTGTCATTAAGTAACAGTCAAAAGATTAAGGAAGTATAAAATGACATTAAAGCTCCCAAGTACTTCTATAAAATTATCAGGGCTAGCGTAGTCTTCAGCGGGGATGGCTTCTGCCAAGACTTCTTAGAGCCAGGCAAAATCAAAGAAAAGAGGCAAGCAGGCACAAAAGCAAACCCGGCGAACGTGGGCTGGAATACTGCTTTTCTGCTAGCGCTTCCAACACACCGTCTTCCAAAGCACGGCGGCTGTTGCTATGTGTCTGGGCTCAACAAGCTTAAACTTTGAATGGCCCATGCTAAACTAATTTGAGTCAATTTGTCTACATCATTTCAACAATCGTTCTGTGCATTTTGAATCGTACATACAACACTGCATGATAAAGGCCCACCGAGCAGATGCCGACTGCTCATTCTGCCGTGGTCTGGCTGTTGCTAGTTCTTCACCATGGTTTCTCCATATCCTAGTGACAATGTTAGTTTTTCGATGGTGAGGTTAAGTCTGTGCCTGGCTAGTTAAGACTTTTCTTTACAGAGGACAGCTCCTATAACAACTGCCAGCTCTAAGCATGACCTTTAAAAATGAAATGAGGCAGTGTTAACAGGAGTATTTTTTTTTTTTTTAATCTCCCACGGGAGTTCAAAGGAATACAAGGAGATTTTGCAAGTGAAGTTTTAAGCCTGCACAAGAAAGAGACACTAATATCAGAAGCTCTTATCACGAGAAGGCTGATCTAACCTGCTTACAATTAAATAGTTTCAGTGTAATGGGTTTTGACTCATTTGTAAACATGTACTTTGTAGGACAGTTTCATTTTGGAAACTGGTATCAAACAAGAATAAAGAATTAAAGCAGCTCCACTCTGTACCTAGGTGATATAATGGGGCTGATCTGCAGCTGGTGCAAATCAGTATAGCTGCAGAGGGAATTAGCTGGTTTATCCCATTTTCTACCAGCTCAGGATTTAGTCTTTGAGAGTGGCGCATCATGTTTGGAAAATGTCAGCATTTCACGAGTAAGAGAGCAAGAAGGAGCAGTAAAAAAAATATCCCACATTCTCATGTATGCTAAATCCCTGCAAGAGGCATTAAAATCCATGTGTTCTGTAGGGAGAGAAAGCCTATCATTAACATTTTTATTATTCTTGGGTTGGTTTGATAGTTTCTCTGCAAGCATCTGCTGAAAAAGGATTACCTGGGGAGTCTTGCCAATTTGGAGCCCTGTGTAACTCTAGGGACAGGCTGGCTGGTTTTCTCTGCCTCTGACAAACTAGTTAGAATTTCTTGATAGACCCACTAAAAATGGCAGCCGTTTTCCTATAGCAAACTTTGAGAAAACTTTTGGTTTTGACCATCTTTCCAAAACAACAAAACTGCCCATACTGCCAAAAACAGAGCTGGAGCTGAACCTTAGTGTTTTAGTTAATTTATTTTTCCCCCCCTTTTTTTTTTATTTATTTTTTTTTAACCTAAGACAATTAGGGAAGCTCTTCTATGTTAACCAAATTTTTATTTCTTTGAAAACCAAACAAGGATGTATTACCTAAGGAGTCACTTTTTTCCTCTCACAGAAAAACACCAGTGAAAATCTTTCAGTGAGAACCAGGTTTTGGGACATGTTTCAATGCAGAGGCTTTTATTTCAATGCTTCCTCTCCAGATGATAAAACCTGAGAGATAGGAAACATGGGCAGGTCTGCTTACTATTGCTTAGTGGCTCTTTTTTATATTCACATCCACCAGGCATGTGTTCATCGCACTCTGATTTGAATTTTAAGGCTCAAAATAAAGTTCAGTACTTTATTCAAATTCAAATGAACTATGCTACACTCCAGCAGCTTCTGAGGATGCGGCAGGGCTGCAGGCTCTCAGAAAGGGGAGGGTACGGCAGGAGCTTGCAGACTAAATCCTGGCTGCCCCAGTGCAAAGATATTCTAATATCTGGTTTTTTGGGCAAGTTGGGCAGAGCGAAGCTGTGCGCAAAGACCTGAGCTGGTCCTTCTTGCAGTGCTACAGCTAATAAAGATGCACTCTGAGTTCATGAGGCAGAGGTCTGCGTGTTAGACAAGGTGGGTCTGAGTTTGGGCTTCCTGCTAATGGTGGGAGTGCTACAGCATTATGGTAGTTCCTGAATTTGGGGGTGGGGGGAGGCACGACATTCTGGATGTAGGTACTGGGCCAGAGAGTTGAGCTCTTCTAGGAGATTCAGGTAAACAAAGTATCTGCTGCTCTTGATACAGTCAGTCACTCAAATAAAAGCAAGCTGATCGCAGCAAGGTTTATCGAGGCTTTGAAAAGCAGTATCAGGAATAAATCTGAACTAAAAATGACATGGGTTTGTAAGATAAATGTGGGAGATGGTGAGTACTCAAAGCTGGAATAGGAGCTGGATGATGCAATGACTCTTGGACGCCTCAACCCAAAATGCCACCTGTAGCTCTGGCCTGATCCTTGACTGTCTTTGTAAAGCCACCAAGGGTTTTGGTGGAAGAACAGAAATGGGGATCTGCCTGTATTTTTCAGAGAGGTAACTGAAGAGAGAAAGCTGTGTTAAATCCCACCCTCTCCTGAGCATAGGTACCATGATAAGTACAACTGTTCTCCTGGTAGACCAGCATTACCCTAGGCCTCTTTTGGCCCCATGTGTGTATGGTGCAGTTCAGCACTGCCAGAACAAGTCTCCTTTCAGCCAGCTATTCATCTAAAACAGGTGCTTTTCTTTCAAAATATTACTTAATAAACAAAAAACTTCTCAGTAAACACTCTCTTTCAAGTAACTGGTATCCCTGGAGTCAGTAAAGACGTTCATATCAATAATTAGAAAAGCCATCTGGGCAACCTTCCGCTCCAAGAACTACCAACCATAATCTTTACCTTATTTTTAACACTCTTTTGCCCAACTCCATTTCCCAGATGGCAAACACAGAGAGAGAAGAGCAGAAGTAGATTAACATAGCAAGAGTTAGTCATTAATTATCAACCCACAACATTTGAAACATCTGTAAAACTTCTTGAGGGCAAGGTGTCTGGTCTTTCTTGCTCTGCTGGGAGCCTCCAGGCCCCAACTTTTTCCGTCCCTGAATTACCCCTTCTCACGTGGGAACAGTCACAAACATCAGGACAGAAAAACCAAATATTTGCCAGATTTTTCTCACAAATGGAAGAGATCCCTGTAGGGAGCCATGGGCACCAAGGCTGGACTCAAATGGCGCTTTGTTCAGGCAGCTCCAGCGGGAGCAGCCCTGTGAGAGTGCCAGGGCAGTGCTGGCCTTGCTCTCTGCTCCAGGCATCAGCCTCTTGGGCAGGCTGGAAATACAAATTATGAGAGGGTAAATCTCTCTGTAGTAAAGAGGTGAACGTAAGTGGCTAAGACTGGGCAAGGTTAAAGGCACAGGTTTTTGGCTCTCAGTTTCCAAAGAGAGATGCAGCTGATGGAGGGGCCTTCAGGAGACTTTTCAAGCATTTTATGCAGACATGGTGAGGGGAGCCAGGGTTGGGTTACACATGAACAGGGGAGTCCTAAGCTTGGTAAGTGACCTGAGGGAAGACACAAGATCCCCAGGCCAAAATCCTTTGGATCTAGGGGAGCCCACCATGGCCACTGGAGCAGGGAGATCTGACCTTGTGCAAGGCACTGAGATTTTTGCCATGGGCAAAGATTTCAGCAGGAAGCCCTCCCTGTAGCCCAGCGAGGCTTAGCTTTATGCCATGAACAAGTTCTTGAAGTGTTTTTCTGCCAATGTTGCAGCCAGCTTGCTTCAGGCCAGGCTGCCATTCAGAGGGCACAAGGAGATTGGGAGCTGGAATGAGGGAGAGGGATGAAGCCAGTCCTAAGCCTCCAAGCTGCAGCCACCTTACCACGGGGATGATGTGTGAGCACTGTTCTTGAGGGCCCTGGTGAGGAAGCTCCCCAGGCTCAGAGAAGGTCGTCCATCTGTTGAGCATCTTGGCTGCCCACTGTGCGACACAAGAGCAGGAGCCTTTTGGGAGCTCTTTAAGTGGGTCCTCATGGGAGAGGTGGTCCAGCTCCAATAGATGACGAGACATCAGGACCCTTGGATCGCAGTTCTTAGGAGGCATTATGGTCACAGAGGCAAGTGGAGGTGGTTCCCCTTTCTGCCAAAAAATGAAAACTTTATGAGAACCTATGAAAAGGGGATTTGTTTTTACAGGATATTGCTCTTCTGTATAAAAATGTCCACTTTGAAACTCTCACAGAAAATTGTTTTTTTCATCAAAGTTGTTCACCTTACCATACCTTCACTCTGAGCCCCCATGAAGAGTAGCAACTTGTTACATGAGCAGTACCACTGTCTCCACAGGCATAGCCACAAGGAAGAGATAGTGCTGTTTTGGGTAAATTGAGTTACCAGAATCTGGTTTTATAAATCAACAATTTAAATGGTAGGTGCCATGCCCTTTTTGTCATACAATGAGCATAAAACTATGCAGTTCTTGCATAATAAGGCTAGAGTGCTAAGATCTTCATTATTTTTAAGATACTTGAGCCTGGGCTATATGTGACACTGCACCTTATCTGGGGAGCAAAGAAGTCCTAACTCTTCCCCAGCCTTGCAGAGCAAGACTGTTGTGTTGAAAAGCCCAGACTAACCCAAGAATCGCTGATGTAGTTAGTGACAACCGAAGCCAAGAAACAAAACAAGGTGGGAGGCTCCAGCAAGTGTTCTGTGTTTACTGCTGAGGGGATGGGAGAAGAGGAGGGAAGGGTGATGGTGCTTCGAGGCTGCTGGAAGGGAAAGGAACAATATTTTGTCCCCAGATGGTCAAAGCCAGGGGCTTGGACTGGCAACTGCCACTGCCTTGTTGTAGGCCAACATTCTAAGTCAGTTTTTAGAAAAAATATATTTAAGGAATTTGAAATTCCCCTTGGCATTTCTTGCTCTCACTGCTAAGTTTGGCAGGGTGCAATGCTGTTCCCCAGGGCTGGCCAGAGCATGTCCAGCACACTACAGCAAATGTGTTTTCTGGGCTACATGCTGAGCACCAGCACTGGTCTTATTAATGCACACAACTCCTCATATTTGAACTGTGTAAACTGCTTCTAACAGCTCCTTTCCCCTCTTTGTTCAAACAAACAATGGCCTTTGTAAATTTATTTTAATGCTGCCGAGACCAAATTGTTATTTAATTTAACAAATGAATAATTCTCCCTTCCAAATCCCCTTTAGCTCTGCATGTATATTACTTAATAGCTTATCTATACGCCTATCAAATTCTTGCTCCTCTGAAATAATACAATGAGCAACCCTTTCTTGTACAGCAGATTAGGAGAGGGAAAGGGGGATATGGCTCCTCTCTTCATTCCCATCCAGCCATACACAGAAAGAATGTACTTTGGTTTTCTATGGATGTGTTAGCAAGATATTTTGGCCTTGAGATACCAAATTTAGACCTGACTCTGGGAAGACATTTGTGATAAGGAATGCAACACAGGAAACATATTTGCATCAATAACCCCTGGTGATAGAATAAATTATAAAGATATTTTGCATTATTTCATTTCGAAGTTACTATATTCCTTTTTTGCTTGTTTTATGCATTCAGGATTCATGTTGATGGGGACTGGTTAACTGTCTAAAGACCCCTGCACTCTACCCTTTGCATACCTGAGGAGATACGTAGGTGGGCTGTAGAAGACAGTTTGCTCAGGACGACCTATTTTAAGAGCTGGGAGCTGACCCTACCTCTTTACACTGCATTGGACTCCACTGCCCTCTGCCAGAACTTTGGGTTTGCCCAAGGACCTTCCTCTCTCCTGCAGGTAAAGAGCAGCCCTGGCAGCACAAGTTGAATGTGAAAGCTGGGTGCTCAGCTCCTACAGGGAAAAAAACCATGTGTGCCAACCCTGCAGCCCCCTCAGGTGCCATTAGGGCTCCCTCCTCGGGGAGCCACTGTGAAGAGCATGCATAGGCAGACATCGAAGGAGCAGAGGAGTGCAGGGCTCAGGGCACCCTCACAGGCATTAGACCCCCTTGGCACCCAGGGGAACATGTAGTCTCAGCTTCTTTGCAGGCTTGGGCATCACAGCATGCATTATCTTGTGTCACATATCCAGGGCTTTTTCAAAGCCACTGATGGCACCTTCTCCTCACATTGCTACACTTTTTGAAGGCCCTTTACTTTCATGATGTCAACAAGACATTCCTTGACAGCTTTCTTCAGGAGCAATAAGGGATACCTTATGTGTGTGTGTATATGTATGCATATTGTATATGTTATTATAGATACTAGGATTGTCAAAACCAAGATTTTCCCCACAGCACAGGAAGGTGCAGGCTCTCCATGGCAATGAGTGCTGTGAGCTGCTGGACCTCACCACATGCTCTCTTCTGCTACTGCACCATGACTGTAAGTCACCAGTGCAGGAGCATGTTTCTTCCTGTAGGACCAATGTGCTCTTCACCCTCCACCACCATAGCCAAAGTGGGTGCCCAGGCTGCAGTGAGGTTAACCTACTCTCACCTAATGGGGCCTGATCAGATGCACACGCTGGCCAGTAGGACTCCATGGCCTTTGAGTTAGACTCCTGGGGATGAAAGTGGGCAGAAGGAGATGGCAGCAGCAGTCCAGCTGAATAACCTCTCTGCCTGCCAGGAGAGTCAAAAAAAAAAAAAAAAAAAAAAAAAGAAGAAAGAAAAGGGTTATTAGGAAATGAATAGCATGAATAGAGAGGGGCAACTCATCTCAGCTTGGTGAGACCTGGCTACCTTGAATATGGAGCCTGCATTGCTGCAGGGGCTTCTCTTGATGATGGGTCAGGAATCCTGCATCTTCCCTGGCTTTACAAAAATTACCCGTGGGGCTGAGAGCAGTGGAAACCACAGCTGGGTTGTTCTGCAGGTATTGCAGTTATTATTAGTCTTAAGAGTGTGAAAAGGTGTGTACCAGAGACCAGAGAGCAGGCGGCATTCATAGAGCCTGCTGGGTACAGACAGCACTTCAGCTGCTGAACTCCAGAGTTCTCCTTATCCTTTCTCTTTTGCCTCTCCAGCTCCTCTTCAGTCTCAGTCTGACTTCTGGATTTACTCAGCCTAATTCCCCAAATCCTCAGATCTACAGAAAACATTTTCCAAGGCTTCTGCCCTTTTACTTTGTAATTCTAAAAAGGGACTTTTGAATAAATAAAACCATGAAATAACACCAGAGGGTATACAGTAGAACCTACCTCATCACAGAATCACAGAACTGTTAGAGCTGGAAGGGACCTCTAGAAATCATCTAGTCCAAGTCTCCCACTGAAGTAGGATAACCTAGAGCACATTACTCAGGACTGCATCCAGGTGGGTTTTGAGCATCTCCAAAGACGGAGACTCCACAACCCTCCTGGGCAGCTTGTTCCAGTGTCTTGTCACTCTCATGGTAAAGAAGTTTTTTATTATGTTTAAATGGACCTTCCTATGTTCCAGCTTGTACCCATTGCCCCTTGTTCTGTCACTGGGAACTACTGAGAAGAGCCTTCTTCCTTACACCCACCCTTTAGATACTTGTATACATTGATAAGCCTCAGCCTTCTCATCTCCAGGCTAAAGAGTCCCAGGTCTCTCAGCTTTTCCTCATAAGAGAGATGCTTCAATTCCCCTATCATCTTCATCACCCTCCTCTGGACTCTCTCCAGTAGTTCCCTGTCTCTCTTGAACTGGGGAGCCCAGAACTGAATGCAGTATTCCAGCTGTGGCCTCACCAGGGCAGAGTAGAGTGGGAAAATTATAAATATATTATAAATAAAATGCATAAATACTATAAATTATATTTATATATAAATTAAAAATTATAAATAAAAATATAAATAAACTGAAAACATTTAACTTTGAGAACAAACACCCCCATCAGCCCCCCCACCCCTTCACCCTGCAAAAAGCAGCATTAGAAACATTCTTGTATTTAGGTAAAAATGCAGGGCCTAAGCAGTTAAAAGGCAGTGTGCTCTAAAGCTTCCCTAATCTATTTTCCTCCAATTCTTTCCACCTCTAAGAAGCTTGTGGAGTTAGTTGCCGATTAACATTCAGGAAGATTGTACTCTGTCTCCAGTTCATTGCTCTCTTGTTGGCTTATTGTTATTCAGAGCCCATTTATTGTAGATGAGCCATTCATTTTCCTCTAATTGGATGGGATTGGATTTCACTTTCATTGTTGGATGCATTGAAAACCCGGGAGGGGCTGCGGGGATCAGCCCAAGGCTGGGGAGATTTAACACAGCACAAAGTTTAGGTTGCGGCTGAAAGAAGCTGCAATTTTTATTTTATTTTATTTTTTTACATGCAAATGCCTCACGGCTAGATTGGCAAGGTCTCCCTTGTGATCCCAAACACCTTATTGTGTAACTTTTACCTTCAGTAGTTTTATATAGTTCCTCACCAAAGCAATAGTCACACGGGGATTGCTGGGAAGGTTTCTGAGGGTCAGAAACCCAGCGAGGGCTTTGCACCAACTGTCAGGATCCAACTGGCTTTCTGACTCTGTCTCAAATGTTTGGATTAAATCCTTTCACAGTGCCCGGAATCCTGCACTGTAATGTCCTCCCCTGCAAATCAGCACGGATTCAGTTGGGGTAATACAAGGGTCTGCAAGCAGAAGGTAATTTGGAGGCTGCTCTCCACAGTTATTTGCACCCTAAATTGCTTCAGCAGCTGCTGCATCCCCTCCTAAGGGCAAGCGGAAGGCTGAAGAGCCTGCCTGGCACTGAACCACAGCCCCGTTTTGTGGTAGAGACACAAGCCTGGATGAAATCCATCTCTCCCAGCCATCTCATACCTCACTCTGAAGCATTGGCAGCAGACTAAAAATACACATGGGCACCCCCGGGTGGGTGTGCATGGCGCTCAGCCGGCAAGTCGCCGTGCCCCGTGGGAGCCTCCTTCCCAGTCAGAAACACTGGATGGTCACGGCTGAGATGTGGGCAAGGATGGCACAGACACTCCAGGCTGCTTGGCTGGAGCAGCTTGCACCTCACCAGACAGCTCAGGGGCAGCAGGGAGGCAAAACCTCCTAATTCCCCTGGAAAAACACATCTGCTGAGACTGGTGTCTCAGGATCTAACTATCGGAATTAAAGGCAGTCTTAAAATTAAACTCAAGGATTTAATTGTCTGAAAAATAGGTGTCTGATCCACTGCAGATTGCTCTGGAGTCAGTGGAGAGATGAGTAACCTTGGAGAGAGAGTAATTCCTCCCAAGATGTGTCTCATATGAATAGTGGAGCAGCAAGGAGGCAGCGCTGAGCTCTAGCACATCCCCTGAATGTCCCCTCAGCATCCCTAAATTCACCTCAAAACATCAGCTGGGGCTCTCTTTCTGGGATAGAGAGGCAAAGGAGCAGGGAGCTAATACGAGGCAGTACAGCAAAACTACTGTGGTGTGTTGGAAGGGTTAACATCTGGCCTCCTGCAGATGTGTATCTGATAGGGACCAGGGGGCTGGCTGAGCAGGGGTATTTACACAGGAAATTCTCCAGCAAACTGCAAGCATGTACTGCAGCCTCTGCCTCAGTGGGGGCCCATTTTGCACCTCTCTTTTTTTCTAGGGCACGGATTTTCATTAAACATGCAGGAGAGTCACATCTCTGACACGATTACTGCACTGACAGGTAAGTCTGAAACTGGTCAGCAGGTTTAAAAGCTACCAGAGGGGGCACAGGGAAAGGAGGGAAACACGGACAGTGTACCTACACACAGTGATGGTGTGATCAGAAAGCAAGTTATTAGAAGGATGAAACAATTATTAGAGAGATTGCTGAGAAAGCCCCTCTGCTCATGCACATAAGAACCAGCAAAACCCATTTCCTACCGATCTGTGCCCAGTTGCTGACAGCACCTAAGAAGGTGCCAGCTTGGCCCAAAACCCTACCTACAATAAGTTATTTATTAATTTCTTTTTCATGCAGATCCTCTGGCTAAGCACACACTTGCACCCTTCCCTCCCCCTCTCCCTGCTTCTTTTAGTTACATTTTAGGTGACTTGATACCTCTGAGAAATCCACCCATCACCCATACTTGATGAAGGACAAGCAGAGATGAAAAGAGCCTGGGCATGAGGCAGAGGCACCCATGCACCAGATGGGCTGAAAATAAGAGAGTTAACACCAGACCCAAAGATCAGGCTGATCTGGCTGAGGCACAAGGTATTTAAGACATTAACCAGTAAAACTGATAGGCCAAGCAATAAGGGTAACGTGCAAAGTGCCTGAAATTTGAAAAAATATTAATAACAAGAGGTAAAATTTGACCTGTAGCTTGCTGGGAATTTTTTGCTTGAAAGGACTATAAGAGGCACTCTACCTAAAAGGCTTTGATGTGAAGGCCTGCATTACAAGTAACTGGTACAAAGCACAGGCATTTTGAGGGCCTGCAGCCCCACAGTAGCACATGAAACACCAATGGCAGCAGCAACCCTCGCTGTCCAGATTCAAAGGCAAGTTGACCAACCAAAGAACTTCAGGTGACAGAAAGCCCACCAGACCTCACAGCCTGTCTCTTCAATGCTCAATTATGCACATAAAATATTGTTTTAGGGTAGGTTGTTTTTTTTCAGCTTCATTAAATAAATCAAAGTTTTATATACCTTCTTCTTATGGAGATATTTGGTGGTTGTCAACCTCTGGCTCTTGGTGGTTCCTAGAGTCTCCAGGCCCCTATGAAAAAGTCTGTGAATAATAATTAAACAAAGCAAGTCTATGAGCTCAACAGCCACTATCCTGGGTTTGAACCTCCCCTGGAAAATTGTGGTGGTCTGCAAAGCAAAAATTACAAAAAACATCTGCTCTGGCTCCCACACAGCCTCCCCTTAGCCTTCCCCTGAGTGTGCTAAGCAGTATGATTGTAAATCATCTCACTGGGTTTTCCAGGCCCCTGCAGATATGTGGGTTACAGGCACTGAAGCTGGCCACAGTCATGGTCTCACCAGCACTGTAAGGAAGGGATCAACTCCTTACGGCCAACGGCGCTTTCCTGCATTCCCTGTGCAGGGATCATGGAACCTCTGAGTAACTCATTGACTTTGACCATTACACACCATCTCTCTGCTATCTCCGGCACTGTCAGGTTGTTTTCCAAATCATGGATATAGACATTGAGTCCCCCAGGGCCACAGGTTTTCCAGCAGCCTGTAGGACATTTTCCTTTAAACAATGTTCTCCAGCAGCAGTTACAGCTCAGATGGTGCTGAGCTACCTATGGTCATGCTATATGCATGGCACTAACTTTAGCATTACTTTTTCTCATAACGTTTTACTTCCTCCGTAAGCAGGGACCATCCATTTCCACCATTAATCCAGCTTCAGGAGAAGCTTTGTAAAATTGAATCAACCCGCATCAGTAAACATCTTGGTTGTATCACACACTCAGAGTTCAGGTATTTTTCTCTTATTTTTCTCAATTTTTTTTCCCCCAACTGTCAACTACAAAGAGGTGGCAGGACCCAGACATCACAGGCAGGGAAGTTTGCTTTCTAAAGTCAAAACAGGGCAGCATCAGAGAAACCAAAATGCAGGCAGGGAATCTCTTACCTCTTCTGCCCTCAGGCACAGCTACCTTTCAGTTTTTCTTCTTGCACATCAGCCACACCAAACTCCACTCTTCTCTACAGCAAAGCAAAGCCAAACTGCTCATCCCACAGACACAGAAAGTCTGGGAGGTATTGACCTCTACTGGTGCAAGGGCTTTACCAAGTGAAATCTAGCAGGAACAGTAAAAATTGTGGCCTTTTTAAACTCTTCCAAACAATTACAGAAGGAAATGAGAACTTTCTGTGCCACTTTAATGTCCTGCTGTTTTAGTAAAAATTTGACATGACTGCTTTAATTAATTTCAGGATTTTTGGTGATTTCCTGATTTTGCCTTGTCCTTGGTTACTTATTTTTCCTTTTTCCTATTCTTAGGGAATTTGCTGAGGTTAAAAAGAACACATGCACAGAAAAATTGGGAAACTGAGAAAACAGATAAGCCTTTTCCAGATGTTTTTGAATGGGAGCAACCAACCAGGCAAAAAAGGCCTTGAATGAAAAATCATTTAAAGAAATGGTGGGGGTGGGGAATGACAGAAGTGGGAAAATTAAAGATAAAAGCAACTTGTTCCTAAAAGTAAGACATCCCATCCCAGACTGCACCTCCTTGCCCTCCAACTGCAGAAGCAGAGGTTATTCATAGGCTGACTGGCTCTCCTGGCCTCACCTGCTGCCAAGGGTTTATTTCCCAGAAAGCCTATTTCTAGGCCCAAAACAGGTAGCAGGAGCATCTGGACCCTGGTTCTCCCCAAGCAGATACAGAAGCTATAGTGGCACTGATGCAGCCTTACCCATACTCTTGACGTACCTCTGGGAAACACAAGACATTCTTGCAAAAGCATTTTGCCTTAGGCTGGGAAAAACTGTCCTCATCTTCCAAAGTTGTCCAAGAAATTACAGTGAATGAATGGCTTCCTGTCAGTCTTTATTTTATTATGGGTTTGCCTCCATGCAAACAAGCTGCATCATGACCTAGGGAATGAAAACTGCCTGATTCTTGCAGATTTGTGCTCAATATCGCCATTTCCTCACCACAGTAATTCAAGATCCCCATCCCTACACCTCTTACAACCCTGTTACTCTTCTCGCTGTCCCTCAGGAAGGGCTCCAAACCTTTCCATTACATGCTCAGGTTCCCTGTGGCTGGCCAGGCCAAACCTGCCACAACCCCTTGCAGGGACAGCCTGGGGGGTTTCTGTCTCCCCATCAGCCATTTGAGAAATCATTTCTATCTAAAGCGTAGGGTCCTAAAATACGTTGCAGTGAACAAGAAAAGGCCACTAGTTAACAACTAACAAAACCACCACAGTCGAAGCATCTGCTTACACCCTTGGGTTATACCATGGATGAAGTATACTGGTGCTGAGAGGATAAGCCTTGCTGGAGCACTGCCATGTGCTACAGGTGAGGACAGGACAGCCATTACCAGCAGGGCTTCCCCAAAGGAACAGCTCTTCTCCCTCTACCATCCCCAGCCTGCTGGAGCGTGGCTCCCATGGCCTTTCCTTGCCCTGAGGCTCGGGTGGAGTGGTTGTTCTCTGCCAGTCTCATTTCCTGCTTGTACAGGTGGGCATGGAGGATGGTGGCTGCCATGTTGTGTAGGCCACTGGGGCCTAGCCCACCATGATTAAGGTGGGAGGACTTGCAGAGCTGCCAGGACACAAAGTGGTGTTTTCTTCTATGGCTGCTGTCCTCAGGAAGGGGAAAAGCATACATTTTTTCCCCATGGTGCCTCCCAAAGGCCAGCTAGCCTTATACCAGAGTGGCCCCAGGGAAGAAAACCCAAAACCCCCAAAGCAGGGCATGGCCGCAGGGCACAGCTGCGCTGGGCAGGAGCCACAGGGCAGCCCAGCCCAGCTCCTCAAGGAGCCGCGTTCACCAGCACCCCGCCGGCCATTGTTTTGTCCCCGTCTTATTTATGTGTTATGAATAATTACAGCTCCCCTTTCCTCTCCCCTCCGGCCTGGGCACAAAGCAGCCTGCTCCCCAAAAGGCCGCGGCATGTAAAAGTTTGTTGTTGCATCTCCATTAAACTGTACACTCTCCGCCCGCCAGCGATAATGCACTTCAGATAATTCGTTGACGCAATATATTTTCCAGGATAGGCTTTTGTTTTCTTTCTTGGCTGCTCACCCTCTTTCTGTGGTCAGTTTTGCTCATTTCTCTTGTAAGCTGTCTAGAGGCAGAGAAAAGGCTTTCAGTTTTAAGCAGTTTCCTTTTCAGTCCCCCTTTATTGAATTCCAACCTCCATTTTTTTTTTTTTAAGCATAGGGACATCATTTATCTTGGACTTTAAGTTGCAGGGGCCTTCAAGGGGCTTCTTTTTTTCTTTCCCAGCTGCATTTGTTGACACACAGTCAATCTGTTTTTTGCCTTCGTTCCCCCTCTTCCCCCCAGCAGGCCATAAAGTATCGACAGCTGTGCCCTTTATTAGCATAGCCATTTTAAGCACAACAAGGGGGAAGAGACTAAATATATTACAGCCATTACCTCTGTCAAAAAGTGACAATTTTAAAACATTTTAGCTTTTCACTGGGAAAGCCGGCAGCACAAAAGAAAGTGCTATAATTTTATTGTAAATGCTTTTTAAATATGGGTCACTTGGCCATAATCAATAGAAAGGATGGAAAAGTTCAAAGCTTGAGAACAGTTCAGGCAGATAGCAGAATTTTTTTTTTTAAAGGCTTGTCTTTAAAATATGCTAATTGGGGCAAAAATACAACAGTGAGGAGCATGCAAAATAAGATCTTGTTGCTGGCGGTTTTGTTTTCTGTACAGCCCTGTTCATGCTTTTCCCATCTACTTATAAGTGTGTTTTACAACTTGGATGGGAATTATTCCTCCCCAACAGGGTGTTATGAACATTTGGGGACTGAGAAAACAGGAGGGAATCCAGGCAGTCTCTACTCTCTTCTCAAAAAGGAAAAAAAAAAAATCCACTACTGTTTTTTCAAACGCTTTTGGAAGTGTGACGTGCCATAGCACTGTGATTTACCAGGCAAGATCCCTTCTTGAGCATAAAATAATCCTGCAGCCTTAGAATCCTGGTAGTTTAGGTTCACATTTGGATTCTTACACTTGCTGGCTGTTTTATGGCAGAAACTTGTATTTTAAGCTTCTAGGATGAAGTATTGGCTTTTTTGATTAGATGAGCACTAATGCTCACAGTCAGCATCAGTTATGAGCTCTAAGAGGCAAAAGAGGGCTTACAGATGCCCTGAAGCCTGTGGATCTTGGCTGCTTTTGGTTTAATTTGTAATGGGTTTGTCAGGCAAAGAGAAAGGGGCAGTCTCAGTGGGTTTATTCTGAATGGCTTCACCTTCCTCTCCATTTGTAACATCTGGGGAAGACTTAGAAGTCTTTTCTCTCTCTCATCTGCACCTCCCCAATTTTTGCTCGAGGTTTCACTCAGTCTTTTAAATTTCAGAACACATGTAAAACTCTTCTTACACCAAGGCAAGTTGTTAAACAGGCTCCAAAAAGCAAAGCTGCTTTAAAGGATCTATTTAAGCAAAAGTCCATGAAATCCTACACACAAAATTATACAGTACCTATCAACTGTTGAGATGCAGCATTCGTCTTGTGGTGGGTGGTTCCTGAGGGCCTGCATCCCACTGCACTGGGCACTCCAAATTTGCAAGAGAGAGATAGCAAGCATCCTGCTCAGGGAAGAGTGTGGTCCATGGCAAAGGGGAAATGGGAAGGAATTCTCACCACCCATCTTTTGGCAAGCAATTTAGCAGTTAAATGTAACCAGCTGGTCTCCCCAGGCTCCCTCTGTAGTCGAGGGAGGGAAAGCAAAGCTCCTGCAGAGGGTCATTCAGTGCACCCAAATTAGCCTTACTCTGAATTGTCCTCTCTCTCATCCGTGACTGGAGAAGGAGTTTGAAGAGACTACCCGGGTAATTTAGCCTGCTAAGATGGGTGGTCTGAATAATTCCTTCCCCACCAACCTCTAAAAGCCTGCCTAGGTACCCCACAGAGATTGGCATGCTGTCAGAGGGATTGATTCCCAAGCACATCAGCAGCTCAGTAATCTGTGCTCATGCCTGCTCTAGAGAAAGCTGGGATGCTCCAGGATCTTGCTTGATCCTGTTGGACCCCATAGCTCCCCACCAGGTCAGGGAGCTGACCTGAACTACACATTGTCAGATGATGATATTCAACCAGTTGTGGTTGAACACAGGTTCAGGGTTGGGGGACTTCTTTTTCCTCCCACCTGTCAGGCTGCATCTGCTGTCCTCAAGCCTAGCTGGAGACCACTGAGATGGGACAGATGCGGGACAGCCTGGTCCTTAGAGGTGTCTGATGCTGGAACGGAAAGTGGCTCTGGTGCTGTAGAGACAGGAGACACGGCTGCTCCTACGTCCTTTCCAACAAAAGAGTTTGGTCCCTTCTTGTGGGACCCCCTCTTCCTCATCCTCCCTTGTACAGGGCCAGGAATGAGGGGTCGCTCTCAAGAAGGAAAGCAAGTCATGGAGGTATGGCACAGCTCCAAAACGAGGGACAGACACCAACAGCCAAAGCGTTACCCATTCTTGCAGCGAAGAATGAAGACATAACTTTCCACAGGGCCAAGTAACAGGTAAAAGCACAGGAGTAACCAGACTCACATGCAGGCAGTGGTGCTGGTGGTGAGAGGAGGAGCCCTGAAAAATATTCAGCTTTGCTGCAAATAGGCCATGACCACCATTTTCTGTGGCACGCAACCACCTGCATCCCCCCCATCTGCATGGCTGCCCTGCAGCCTGGGCCTGTCCTGGTTACCCACAGGCAGTAGGAGATGGGCAGGGTGGCCTCCCAGGTCCCACTTCTGCCAGGCAGGACCTCTGCTGCCCTCCAGCCACCCCTGGGCAGCTGACTGGCAGCAGAGGTGAGGAAGAAGTGAGACATACCTTGTCAGGCTCTTCTGCCTGCCCTAGGACCACTTCCACATTCCCAGGCACACCCAGCTGGAGGATCATACAGGGCTAAGCTAAAACAACACCACTTCCTCACAAAATTCCTGGTCTCCAGATTGCATCACCAGAGTGTGAACATAGATTTTGGAGAGAACCAACTTCAGGATGAGCGAAAGTTTCTGCAGGAAGAAACCAGGCAATGTTCCCTATCACTTTTTGTAAGAGCCAGAGCCATTCAAGGAACTAAGATATTAATGCAACAAAGATTTGCATTTGCTAGAGTAAATTAAACGTGTTTTTTTTTTTCCCCTCTGAAATCGTTGCACTTCCACTAAACGATCATTTTTCCATGCATGGCCAGAAAAGAATCTGAGCTGGGCAGCTGTTTAACTTGCTGTTCATCAAAGACTGGCAAAGTCTGGCTCTCAACTGTTTGAACAGTGGAACAGTCTTTTTGCAGCCAGCTTTATTAAAGCACAGGATTTTATTAGCTGTTTTGTGGTAATAAGGTGAAGGACAATGTTGTGGAATGCTCCTTCAGGAGATTTGGGACCTTGTATACTTTGGGGTTTACTTTCCTCTTTTGGACTAGGAACCTTGGCAACCAACTAATACAACAGCTTCACTGTAATACTAACTTCCTTAAAGTCACCTTTCACAACCAATTTTTCACCCAGGTAGAGGAAAACTATTGCTTGAGGAACTAGAAGATAAATAACACTATTGCCCAGTTGTTATCCTGGTTTTGTTGGGTTTTTTTAAGCCATTGTAGATTTTCAGGTAGTTGATGAAGTCCAGTTAGAGGGTGAAAAAGCTATTTTGGCCACACGCAACATACAGTGATGTTGTGTATTCAAAACATTGAAGCTAATGTGGCTTTCCTCTTTGGCAAATTATAAGTTCTGGTAATTTTCTCACAACAACATTTTTAACAGGTTGTAAACGTCCCTTTTTCCTGAAAACCACTTTTGGGGCACATAAAGTTTCAATTAGCATTTGAGAATACCTGCCAGGAAGTTTTCATTAACATTTAGAGCAAATATGTCTGAGCTATTTTGCAAAAGAACAAAGTATTCTGACAAATTTCAGCAATTTCCTATCATCTTTTGTTTCATAACTCTAATGAGAAACAAAGAAAAGGAAAGCTTCCAAATAATTGATGAGCTTTAACAAGAACTATGTTACTTCGGACTGTGGATGCCAAATAAAGGTTGAAACACAAGTTTCTGTATTTGGGACTGACTGTGAAAGGCTTTTTGGGAATTAACTGTACATGTCCCTGAAACCCCCTGGCTAACACCTTTACAGCTGCCACCAGAAAATCTATAAACATTTATTCAAAAGAGTTCCTTTTTCAAATTGCAGTATTTTCTTGTCAACTATAATCAAGTGTTTTGGAAGAAAAATGAAAACATGCATTTATATAAACAAGTATCATTATTTCATGTAATACAGACTAGCTCATCCCATGTGGATGTAATGCATTAGTCAAATATGTGTATCATAGAATGGTTTGTATTGGAAGGGACTTTAAAGCCCATGTAGTTCCAACCCCCCTGCCATAGGCAGGGACACAAAGCCCCATCCAACCTGGCCCTGAATACCTGCAGGGATGGGGCATCCACAACTTCCCTGGGCAACCTGCTTCAGTATCTCACCACCGTCACAGTCAAGAATTTCTTCCTAATGTCTAACCTAAATCTCCCCTCTTCCAGTTTTGATCCATTACCCCTTGTCCTCTCACTACAAGTCCTCATAAAAGAGTCCCTCCCCAGCTTTCCTGTAGGCCCTTCAGGAACTGGAAGGCTCTCTCCAGAGCCTTCTCTTCTGGAGGCTGAACAGCCCCAACTCTCTCAGGCTGTCCTCACAGGAGGTGCTCCACCCCTTGGATCATCTTTGTGGCCCTTCTCTGGACTTTCTCCATGAGCTCCATGTCATATATACATATATACACACACATATATATATGTATAATGGCTCCTATCAGAGCTACTGCCGACAGCAAACCTTGCACCCTGCTCCAGGCTTGAGACTACCAAGTATGAAAAAACATGCAGGGTGCAGCATTCTCATGGTCATGTCAGACAGGAACTTTGGACACTCATTCAAACACAGATGTGGCACCTCTGTGCCCCAAACCCGCCAGGCTCACTGCTGCCCAGCCTGATGATTTAAACCAGGTTCAGTTGCCCAAGCCTCTGATTTTGGAGATTCAGCTTTGAAAATAAACTCAGAAGCAAACACTAATTTCACAGTAAACAATTCCAGAGAGTTTGGGTTTTTTAAAATACTAAGTACTCACTTTGCTTTTCTCCAGACTCCCAATCCAAGAGAAATCTTAACACATGCACGGTTACTTTGAAGGGAAAACAACCATCATACAGCATGCAAGGAAGCAGATGCACTGTTGTGTTGGAGGACCTTTGTCCTAAGACTTTCCCAGATCTCCAGCTGGTGCAGCTAAGGATGGATGCATGTTACATTTCCAAGATATGCTAAAAATCTTGCAGCAGCCCTTCTACAGACTATTATCGTGGAACAAGAGGTACTTTGGGATACTGCACTAGTGGTAGTTACTAATATAACTAAATCAACCTGCACTCCCAGAACAGGCAACCCAATTATGAAAATCACTCTTGGGCTAGAGGATTCAGGCAGAACCTTCTATGCTTACACTCATTTTTTTTTCTTGTTAATTGAAGCAGCATCTCATGTCTGTGAAGCCTACCACCAGCACATATTTTCCAAGATAAACTAAACAGAACTGTTTATTGCAACTATTGTTGCCCTGTTGCAACCGGCAGGAGCCAGACCACAAAAGCCTCAGACTATACCATTTGTAACAAGGTCCCTGGAGCCATTATTGTAAAGCAACAAACAGAGATTTTGCTCTTTTTCATGCTCTGTACTCATCCCTGAATAGCAACCCTGACAGCCTATTACTGAAATAACTTCTTCTCCACCCCCAAGAAACAGCCTCAGCTGACACCAAGACAGTGCTCAATCCCTCATTAACAGAGCTAGTTAAGTTTGTTCCTCGGGGATGCATCATAAATTCTTTGCACCTGCAGTGTACTTAATATTTGCCTGTGCTGGGCTCAGAGTAGTCAGTGGACGATGCTAAACCCAGAATAACATTTTTGAGATCCCACTCAATGCAGCTAAACATACTTTTTCCTCATGGACAAGTTATCTCTTCCTCTTTGGGATTAATACCAAATAGGTATGATTACAGTATTATCAATACATTGATGGGTTTTGCTGTAGCTATTGCTGTGTGAGAACAGTAGCTGGCTTCCTTATAATAATATTTCATACCAAGTCCTCCCTTTACAAAGTCTTTGAACACAAGCTTCCTTAGTTCATAGAGCCAGTGTCAAGTTGTAGGAAACAAACTGGAGAACCTTCCCCAACCTCTGAAAGGTTCTCAAGAATGGCATGGGTACGCTTCTGAACAAAAACAAAAAAGGAATTACAAACTAGGACACAGATTATTCTTCATGTAATTCATGCCAGGAGAAACTTACAGAGAAAGAAAACAAGCAGGCAAAGAGGCAACAACAGGAGTGCAGCACGCCTAAAACTTTAATCTTTGTTTTTAAAGAGTACAGAGTTGAAAGTGACTCTTTTTTCTCCTTCCCATTCTCTCTCTCATCGCTTCCTAAGTTCTCCCTAAAATAAACTATTTCTTTGTTGATTAGTTTGACTTCCCTTCAAGTGAGGCATACCCGTTAATCTCCAAAAGCAGGCCCCAATTCAGTAGAACACTTGCACATGCACTTCACTTTAGTCCACTCCCATTCAGGGCAACATTTAAGTGTACACACTTGAATGCTGCTTTGAATAGGGACAGTTTTACTTAACCAGAGACTGGGGGGGTGGGACGTATTTATGCAGTCATAAGGGGGGGTGGGAGGGAAAGGGGGA
Source organism: Hemiprocne comata (assembly GCA_020745705.1). Taxonomy (NCBI): domain Eukaryota; kingdom Metazoa; phylum Chordata; class Aves; order Apodiformes; family Apodidae; genus Hemiprocne; species Hemiprocne comata. The sequence goes on from CM036586.1 coordinate 59,189,576, forward strand.
AGGAGGGTATACAACGTATTTGATCTTGCTCCCAATTTAAAGGTAATTTTACCAGCAGTGACTGACACATTGGTAAAACCTTCAGCAGCAGCTTAACCACAGAAGTGTGTATCAGTAAGAACTCCAATGATATTTTAAGAAGGGTAGCTCTGAAATCACTGTGGAATGCCAGTTAAAGCAGCTTCACAAGGTGAGTCAGAATTCTAAGTTTAAACACTCTCTGCTCCTAATGCCATTAAGTGAACACACTTTAATTAAACTTTATATAAAGGGAGAGACTGGCAAGACAATACAAAAAAATACCAAGAATGGGAAAACCTACAGAGTTCAGAAAACATGATTCTGGAAAATTCAAGTGTTTATATTTTATTTTACACTGAGGGCTTTCATTTTTTATCCCTTTGAAATACACTTAGTTTTAAATTAATAAAAATCATAAGCTAATAAACTGATTTTTTTTTTTTTACACAGACATAATAAAAATTTAGACATTACACCACAGGACCCACCATTTAAATATCCCAATAATAGAAGAGTTAAAGTGATGCTGGCTAATGTGAGGGTAAAATGCCTAGATAAAAGAGGTCGTGGCTCTAAGGAAAAGTGTGGATTAGAGGAGAACTGAGAGTGAAGCAGGTGATGCTTTAGTCTGACTCTGAACTGTCTTGCTTGTTGGTATGGTACTGGCTGACTGCTTCTTCCAAAGGAGCCATTGTGCCATCCGGCCGCACTCCCATCGGTTTGATAAGCTCATCTCTGTAAGAGATTTAAAAAGAGAATATATATTAGCAGATGCACACATATCAATTCACATGTGTATAATACAGTCACATACAGTATATGTTCTAGTACATAATGAGCCTTTAAAAGGAAGTTATTTCTGCTAAAGCCCTCTGTTTTGAAGAAAGTGGAACAAAAAACCTTCAAAATAGGTGGGAGGGGAAAAGCAGAACAGATAAAGACTTCATTCACGTAGGCCAAACCTACTTAGCCAATTAAAGACACCATGAAAAGTCAGTGGCTAATAGGCTCAAGACAAGGAGCAGGTTTACTGGTTTAGATACACAAATTAGCTTTTCTTCCAAGAGTTCTCTGACTGCCGTTTCTTCCTAAAATTTCACCTGCCATTCTTGCCAATATATGCCCAGGCAATTAAAACAATGATTTGATAGATACTCATCTTGTTGAAGGAAATAAATCAGTTACGAGGACAGACTCTGCCTACACCACTACTAGTGGTGTGTAAGTACTTGTTGATTCATTTTTTAAAAGCTGACTGATTCTAATACTATTGCTTTTGTTTGTGGCAGTTTAATTACAGGATTGACAGCCCTTTTAATCTTTTCAAAGCTCCAAAGGCCTCTCAGCAGCTAATCCAATTATATCTACTCCACAAGCTACAGCCTCATCTAAGAGATGATGAATTATTGATTAAGCCAATCAAAAAGTATTAGCAAAGATTTATTTAATCCTTACTTTTTATCACCTCATTTATATGTGGATTATGGCAAAAGCTGTAAGGGCAAAGATAACATTTTGATTTTCTGCAAAAAACAAAACAAAACAAAAAACCTCTAAATATTCAGGAGTCACCTTAAATAAAGGAGAGGAGGATGGATGTCAATTTACCCCGTGCTTCAAAGGCAGCCCACTAAAACTGCCGATTTAACACACATGTAACACCAGACAACAAAACTCCATCCCTCAATGGGGATGCAAAGGCATTTCACCAGCTCTCTGCCCACTCTGCACTACAACCTTGGCTGAAAACAGGGATGAAAATTGGCTTGTACACAGCTGGCGATCTAACCTCAACACCATCACAGGAACAGCAAGAAAGGCAACATCTGAATTACACAGCACATGTACACTAGATTTGTACAGTCAAGCAGCAGTTAAATTAAGTCTCCAAGAGTCTTTTTTGCTCAGGAAGAGCAAAGATTATGTGTCTTTGAAGCTATTTGTGCAGATGCAGCAATCAGATACTACAGTGATAAGCTCACAAATCCCACTGCCTGCAGCAGTTTGAAATATGAAAAACTGGTCCTAGAGAAACTGCTGTGGTTATGCTAACCAGGTCTGGGTTGGAAGCTGAGGGCCAGGGAAAGAGGTTTTCACTGACCATACTTGGAAGAGCACAGGCTGGACTCTGCCTGTGTGTGTGTGTGTGTAAGAGTAGGATCTATCTTTAGATTGACTGGAGATAGCTTGCCATGCTTGAGGAGTGACAGGAAGCCCTCTATCTTATAGAATCATGGAATGGTTTGTGTTGGAAAGGACCTTAAAGATCATCTAGTTCCAACCCCCCTGCATGGGCAGGGACACCTCCCACTAGACCAGGCTGCTTGAAGTCCTGCCCAACTTGGCCTTGAATGCTTCCAGGGACGGGGCAGCCACAACTCCCCTGGACAACTTATATCTCACCACCCTCACACTAAAGAATTTCTTCCTAATATCTAACCTAAATCTACCCTCTCCAGTTTAAAGCCATAACCTCTTGTTCTATCACTACAAGCCCTTGTAGAAAGTCCTTCCCCAGCATTCCTGTAGGTCCTTCAGGTACTGGAAGGCCACTATATATGGTCTCCCTGGAGCCTTCTCTTCTCCAGCCTGAACAGCCCCAACTCCCTCAGCCTGTCCTCATAGAAGAGGTGCTCCAGCCTTCTGATAATCTTCGTGGCCCTGCTCTGGACTCACTCCAACAGGTCCATGTCCTTCTTATGTTGGGGGTTCCAGAACTGGACACAGTACTCCAGGTGGGGTCTCGCTTTCCTTCAGGCAGTGCAATCTGTAGTTTGCAGATTCTGCCCAAATAAGAGCACTCTTGGTTCACTTAAGTTTTCAAGTATCTGCTGGAGACGTGTGGAGAAGATATCAAAAGAACACTCAAAATCAGATTCAAAAGGGCTCAAAAAATGAAGACTGCAGATCTGGTGTCCAAACAGGACCAGAACCCTCCCTGCCTGCTGTAGGGGTGCCCCAAAGGCAAAGCCTGAGTACTCTGGAGTTGCGTCTAATAGCAAAGACTTTTTTTTCACAGGAAAAAAACATACATCTGAAGCCTTTTTAGCTTTTAAACACCATAGTTTCCTTTGAAATCTTTAATCCATCTTGCAAAAATTCTTCAGTGCTGCTTACTCAAGTTCAAGCCTCAGTAGTGACCTAGTACACTTATTTTTGGAAAAGAATAACCTGAAGAGTAAGTCCTTGCCCATATTTTCTAAGTCCCAAAAGTAAAAATATAGCCACAAAGAATGAAAACACCTTTGCTTGTCATCTAAGCTGAGAAGATCCTAGATTTTTTTTTTCAAAACCGCAATGCATGCTCTTAAGTTGCAACATTTAACATTGCAGCCAGAAGTCATAGCAACACACCATTTATTAGTAATTTACAATTTATTATTGGTAATATATAAATCATAATGGCTAGTAAAGATAAAGAAACAGTTCAAAAAGAAGAAGAGAGAAACAAGGTCCCAAGGTCCCCTTATGTGGGGACCTCCTTCTCCTCATGTAAGGATACTTACAAGATATCTGTAAATACTGTCAAGAAATCCTGTCTCATCATTTCTCAGTTATAAAGAAATAACTCTTTCTCTGCAACTTCCCTTTCATGTTTCACTTTTACATCCTGCTACACACACTCCAGAACTCCACAGAAAATTTTTCTCTCCTGGCAAGTCATCTGTGGAGACACCGCTGATGCAATAGACAAGACACACCCATAAACACAAGTCTTGATCTGTGGCTTTTGTGCAGGTCTTTTGGGGATAAATGCAATGACTTTTGCATGACAATGTAATGTAGAAGTCTGAGTGACCGTCATGCATTTGTATCTTCTTTAGTGATGCCCAAAAGCCTGTTCTGCAGCTTGCTGTACTCATTTCAAAGTGCACCATTATGAACTGTGCTGCATTTGAGGTTCGTTCCCAGTCCATTTCTCCTCTCTAGGCTTTAACTATGAGCTAGGCTGAGCTCACATTTCCTAGGATAACAAGGACGTTTATCAATTACCTTTCTGTTCCTGCATGAGCTTCCTGCTTTGCAAGTCCCAGAACAGGATGAATGATGGGTCGTTACAAGTTTGCTGTTCTGTCTCTGTACTAGAAGGCTGAACTCCATACACCCTTCCTCAAAAAAATGCTACCCCGTAAAACGGAACTGTATGAAGGCAGAAATATTCTAGGCCACTAAAAGAAGAGGTAGGAGGAGAAACAGGAATCCACCTATTTATTTCCTAACCTTAATCTTTAGTCCTAAAACAGTGTAAAACATGGCATCCTATCACCAGTGAAGACTTCACTGCAAGCTCTGAACACTACACAAGCTTATTCCTGTTTTTCCCAGAGGAAAAATACAGAAGGAGACAAAAAGATTAGAAGAACTTGGCTGCCCAGAAAGCTAGCTTCAGAGGCTTGGAACAACTATCTGCTAAATAAGAGAATTTTGGGTAGGATTGCAAGAGGCATCCCTCAGCTAGCTTCAGACCACACAAGAGCCCACAGAGCTGATCCTGGTGTGAATGGTCTCAGCTCTGCCAGCCTCAGCAATTTGCCCATTTAGCACTGGCTGCTTACAGACCTCAACTGAGATTTGACAACTTGGGCTAGCTGAGGATGTGCTTACTGTTTAAAGTGAGATACAAGGTGGCAAGGGAAGCACCAGAAATTAGCACCTACAGCCTCAGAAGACAGCTAATTATCCGGAACCTGGTTGTCTACAGTCCATCTTCAGCCCAGTAGGTGGCAGCAGGAATACTACTGCACACATGAAGGTGTGTATATATATATACACATAAATGTGTGTATTTATACATATTTGAACATTCAAATACATCTTCTTACAACATTCGTTTTCCTAATGCAAACAAAGCATTCTATTCAAGTGTACTTAGAAACACATCATAATTAAAGAGTTGGTAAAATGCATTCTCTTCTTCCACTTTCAGATCTCCCATGAGTCCCTTCAAATCTATCTAGACAAGTTCTAGCTTCCTGCCTGCCGTTTAGCTTGATAACGACTCAAAAATCATTCCCTTGCTTTGAAGGGTAACTCTTGTGTGCTCTATGTGCTATGGGGCATTATTGATACATGGAATTAATGACAGTGTCTGTAATGAAACAGCCACCATGTAAACACCAGTCTGCTCCTTTGATAAAATGGCATGTTAGGGACCTATTCACCTCCTTATAATTGAGTACTACATAATAGTTCCGATCCTTTCATGTAACATCATTTTGTTCCATTATTAGAAAGGGGAGGAAAAAAAAAAAATCTATGTAACATTGCCTTCTTTATTCATCCTATGATTAATTTTGTGTTTTTAATGAGTACGGTTACTTATTTAGACAGGTTCTCTGACATTCTCGTTTTGTTGACTTCTGTTCAATGTACAACAAAACCCAAGCTGTGATAATTGGAGACCATTTCATCAGCAAAAGGATTCTTGCTATTAATACAAGGTTGGCTTGGAAAAAGCATCCTGACATTTTAAATTAGTCAATTAATATAAAATTCTACCTACCATTTATAATAGAAAAAATGTTAGCATTTTTTCCAGACATTTTAATTAACACTGAGTATTCCAAATAATCTATTATATAAATAGACTGAATATCATAAAACACTGATTTAAGGTGGCGAACTCGATATTTTGCAAAAAAAAAAATAATGAAGGGTTGAGTTAAATCTTTTTTCAGATTTAGAGAGTATTTCAAAATGCAAAGATGTGCATCACATACAGAGGGAAATGATTTGCAGTCATCAAACAATTCTCAACGAATCAAAGAGATAGTATAGATCCTTACTGCAGACAAAGCCCACAAAAAGTTACTTCAGGGCTAAGTTCAGGTATCCAGCAAGCTACTTAAGTAACATCTACATCTCCCAAGAGCTGCAGTAATCAAGATTTTTCATCACACTTACAGTTTTTATATATTTAATGATTTTTACAAGTAATCTCATCCAGCCAAATTTCAGCAAAATATTACTTTCTATAAAAGATTTTGTAGAACTCAAGTCTATATTAAAACATAGAGGTAGAAGAAATGGGTTCAGAAGCAACATTCAGCTTTGCCCCATACATTCTGTAAAAAACAAAACTGGGTGATCGATTTTAACTTAGCCTTGTCAACAGTCAATTACCCCATGAACAGGCCTAAACACTGACAACCTAACAGACTAGACAAAACTTGTGGAAGTAAGGCCTAAAATGACCAAAAGCATGGATCAGTCTTATATCACTTCAAAGCAATTTCAATTCTTCAGTGCAAACACTGAAAATTAAGAGAAACCTGGAGAGCAAAAGCCCACTGGCATCTTATGGAACATGGGAGAAAATGCCACTTTATTACTTATAGTTTCAATAAACTTGTACAAAGGGTACAGTGTAAACAGTGGCCATTAGTAAAGGCTATAAGTTTTCAATGAAGTAGCACTGTTTTGCAAATTTGTTTTCTGAGTTCAATCCATCATCAGGTAAGTTTTCAAAAATGATACAAAGCCAGTCAAAGCTACATCTAGAACAGACCAGTGGCAGACTGGCCTGATTATCCTCATCAGTCAGCAAGGGAAACAAGTTTGTCAGTTCTTCAACTTCTGTTTTTTCCACACCTTTCTCCAGAAAAAGCATTCTACCTCTTTAAAGCTGAGCTTCCATTACTGGGACAATGTATTAAGCAGACCAGTTCTGCTGGTGGTCATGCAAAGTTCACTCTATGCTCTTGTTCAGGTTACACAGATGAAGTTACACAAACTCATTCACGATCAGAGGAAGGAGCTGTTGGTTCCCTGCCCACCTTCCTCCCCTCTGATAAGCAAACCACTGCACCAAACTGAAACTGCTCAGTTCTCCTATGGTGACAACAACGAAGACCATCAGAAGTAGGAAACCTGCCACTAGCGGTCTGCCTCAAAGCAAGATTCAAAACCTAGAATCAGCTGAAGACTCATATCAAAGGGAACCTCCAGTTTAAACTTGCAGGTTGCAAACTAAGGAAAAAAAGTGCATTCCACTGGAAAATGTAAAGTATCTGAAAACTGAAGTATCTGAGCACTGAAGGGCTCAGCATTCAATTCCAAAAACACAAAGGGACTCTCATTGCTATTAGCATGTTACTAACTCTTTCTTCTTGTGTCCCAGACTGGCAGCTTCCCATTTTATTTAACATCTGCAAAACCCACAATTGCACTCAATTACTTTCATTTAAAATATCCCACAGCCTCCCAAAACCAAGTCTTGCTTCTTTTTTCTTCTTGCCAGCACTTCCCCCTGCCCAATTTTCAGTAAAACAAAAAGAGTGGGAAGAACAGTCAAGTGATTTTATTCACATTATCACAGCATCAAAAGGGGTCACATCAACAACACTGCCCCACAGTAATCACTATACTAAAAACCAACCAACCAAAAACCTTGCAACAGAAAGAGCCCCAGCCCTGAGGAGTTTGCAGTCTAAGTACTATAGAAGAAGCTGCAGGTGGATGTAACTAACACAGAAAGCCCAAGGTGAAAGTAATGCTACTGGCCAAAAGGATCAGTAGTGACACAGGGCACCAGCTGCTTGGTTATTGTCAGTTGGTGGCAGGCAAGGCAGCAGGTGCCTCCAGTTCTCTCAACTGAAAAGGCTCTTATGCTACAGTAATGCCATTTGGACTTTGTGTGTAACTGCTACAGTGACAGCAACTGACTGGTCTTCAGTCTTAGTTTACCTCTGAGCTCAATCTTCCTTTTACACAAGTTTCACAGCACTTAGTCATTTTATTGCAGCACCCCTAACGCTCAGCTCTTAATTCTCTAGCTTATATAGCAATCATTCCATTTTCCCCAGTAGTTCTCTTAGGATTTACACGTGCATTGCATTTTCTTCTCTTTCTTACAAAGACTAACATACTACACTTGCTTTCCATGCAAATAATGTGAAAACGTATCTAACTACTTCACTGACAGCCTCAAATCAGTTGTTCCAAGATCTTTTCCTGCTTTCACTTCTGCTTATAATTCAGTCTTTGTCAGTTAATATAATATCCAGATTCTCCCACAGCTTTTGCTGTATTCATGATCTTTAATAGAGATGTAAAAATACTTGGTTTGCTGAATTTCTCTCAACAGATGCTGTTATTTGAGTATCTACAGACTCTCACAAAATGCAAACACATTTCTAGCTGCTGGGTTTTCCTATGTTTGAAGAATGATCCACTTATTTATTTACCTAAATTCCTACAGCTCAGTTCAATGATAAATCACTGTTACATTAAATGTTCCTCAAGAATGTAAAGGTTTCCCTACATAGAAAACAAACTACAGCCAATCACTCCAATATGGCATCAGGTATGGAGAAGAAAAACCAGAACATTTCAGGCATATTGAGTCAAAGAGAAAAAAGCCCTAGCTAACAGCACAGGTCTGTTCCCTTTTTTAATGTAGAAAGTTATAAAATAAACTGTATCAATAACATACACCTTTATGTCACATTAAGTATATTTTTTTTTATGGCATTCAAAACGAATTATAAAGGCTCACTTGTAATCCAGTCCACACACTTATTCTAATAAATCCACAATAATTCTTGACTGTTAAATCCCTTTCAATTGCTCCATTATATAATTTATTTGCTCTGGTGACAACTATTTTCACACTGTATTTGTTCTTCATGTAAGCAGCAGATGTAAGTAGTTACCATGAGATGCTGCTCATTGACTTGGGGAAAATGTGTACACTTGCCTTGGGCATGGATTGTCCCTCATACTTTCAAAGGGGAAATTCTATTCATTATTATCAGCCTATCCACTTAAGAAGCAGGTCCCCTCACCACCAGATCTTCCTGATTCTGTCTATTCCTCTCTAAAAGAGGTTTACTATGAAGCCTTGTTACATATTGCTCTTCTCTTTGAAGTGCTAAACGTTTTTCTCTTCAGGTAAAATGCAGAGTCTCTGCAGTTAATCCTGCAAAGAAGCTGATTATAGCACTACTTTGGAGAGCTAGACCTTAGTAAAGAGCCAGGACATGAGCTACCTCTCTCAAAAGCAGCAATCATACAATACCTGGAAAGTTTATCAAACATGTTGACAAGCTTCATAGCTTCATATTCTTTTTGTTCTTCTGTCATTTCATCCATCGGATTGGGCATTGGTTCTTCTAAGTGACCAGTGATAAGGTTAATGCTGGAGGTGGAAAAGCAATACAGTTAACATAGAACTATGTATGTAAACTGTCTATCTTCTTGACAAGAAGAAAGAGGAACACACTAACAGAAACTAACAGGACTAGAACTGTCTGAACTGTACAGAAAACTTTACTAGAAATAGCCAGCCTTCGTATTTATACCTTTTTCACAGTCTTTTCCCACGAATCATGGTATTATCTTGTTGGTGATCCACTGTACTAATTTCTGGTTAGCTACTCAGAAATATATAGTCCACCAGTACTTGTTATATTATAATCCATACACAAACAATTTGAAAGCAGGGGAACAACAATAGTAATAATGAAAGTATCGTTAGTAATAACAACATAGATAGGCAACAGAATGACAGATTTTTGCAACTAACTCTGTACAGGCTTAATTTAAAAAAGGCAGGTTCCAGTTACAATTTCTTACTCATGAAAGTTGTTGAATTATTTACTATTCCCCTTCCATGATGATTTTTCCTCAAACCAAATTAAGGTTACTTTACTTTGAGAATTTACAATGCCAATTCTGTTTTTACTGTTACAAGAAGTGAACAGCAATACAGAAATGGTAACAAAAGCAGAGAATTAAAGAACACTTTCTGGGCAAATTATCTTTTCAAGCAGCTTAATCATAAACATTTAACAGCAATACAGAAAGTCAGATGCATAAAGCAACTGACAGTTGTCTTGAATGTTTACATGTCAGCTTTCAACTAAACAGATGTTACAGTTTTACTTATATGGATATAATGGATGTTAGACTTCTGAAAGAAGAGCAGAGACAAATGAGCAAGAAAAAGAATCCTGAAATGCAGAAATAAGAGGAAACCACCTGTTTTAGAGCTCATTTCTTAGCATAGAAGCAATATAATTCCTGTAAATTCTTATACATCTAATCCTGTCTTTCATTCCTATTCCTTAATAAGAATCTTTCAATAAGCCACAACCAACCCCGTCATATACCTAATCATGTCTGTGTAATTCAAGGAAAACAAAGTGAAGTGGAAAAATAGAATGCTTTGGATGCCCACTATCAACTATGCTAGAACTGACTTAAAATGGCATCAAATCATAGATTTAACGTGACAAATTGAAACCTCTAACACCAAATCAATTACAATTAATAAAAATCACCAGACAGAGCTTCTATATGATTGTTAAATTCTTCAAACAAGCATATTGGATTCCCAAGGCATGGCTTCAAGATGTTACTTTGCTCCTTCCGTACTTATCTCTGTGACCTACTCAATTCCTTAGGAAAATTTTAGTGCCAGGGAATCCAAGTGACTGAAACTAGATCTACTGGTTTGTTCCTTTTTTACAAAGTCCCATTTAGAACCCTGAGCCACATTTGAAACCTCCATTTCCTCTGTTAGAAGATTTACCCCACAAACAATGGTTAGTAGTTTGACAACTTCACGTGGGCTCCTGAAAAATCTGGGGCAAACGCCATCCTTGCTAAAGTTAGTTGCTATATTTTTTTCTAAAATTTACTCTATTTGTTAAAAAAATACTCTTTTCACACTTAAATGTTAAACAGTTATTCAGATACACAGTCTGTAAGGAAAGCGTCCCACCTGAGAACTCCTTCAATCTTCATCACAACAATGATGCAAAATAATTCCTTTAGCTTTTTTGCTATGGACTTGCCCCCTTTTTCTGCCTACTTACATATCAACCATCTAATGACCACATACACATTGTAGGCTTCCAGCTTTCCATGAACCTGTGAAGAAGGTTCTTTTTATTCTTAATGTTTCCAGTAAGCTGCTGTTCAAAATGTTTTTGGCCTGCCTTGTTACTCTTACAGTATCATCTCTGATAGTTTCCTTTACTCTCATTTAACAATTCCATCTTTTTAAGTATCCATTTAAATGGGTAACACACACGTAGTTTGGAACCCTAATCTGCACCTTGAATGCCATCCATGTTAGGATCCACAAACCTCTCACATTTTTGTGTGTTATTCTTTTTGACAAACAGTCCAAAGAATCACAGAATCGTTTTGGTTGGAGAAGACCTTTAAGGTCATCAAGTCCAACCATTAACCTAATTCCCTGTGAAGAGAGAGAATTGCACCTGAAGTTACATACCTGCTCTGCCTGAACACGTGCTTACTGTCCCTACATCTTTTTATGCATGTATATAGTTACATGTATTATGCTTCTGCATTCATTCACCACCTCTCTTTCATGACCCCCAATACGGAGGTGCTGGTCTCTGTGCTGTTTCATTTTTACATAGTTCCCCCTACTGAAGTTAAAGAGAATGGTTTCTCAATAATTAAACCATGAAGACAACAGGAGACTGTAGTTAATAACATGTAATTCCAAAACTGGCTTCTCTGGAAAAGGTGCAACAAAACAATTATGTCAAAACATCTAAATTGCAACAGGATATGCAGAATACAAAACAATACTATACTTTGGCTTTGCAGATTTGTATTCTTCTGTATCTGTATCTTCATCATCTGAGTACCAATGATTTCCTCTTCCTCCTTTTAGAAGGCCCCTTGATGCCAGCAATCCTGCTGCATTACCATAGCCTGTATATTTTAACAAGGTGTCAACTGCAAAGAATGATACAGAAAATTATTCAACTACAATCAGCTACAAAAAAAACCCAGCAGTGTTACAAGAATCAAGAATTACAGCAAGAGGCAAATACACAAATTACAACAAGATCTTAAAAGGGAGATGAAAAAGTAATTTTTACCTCTCTCTTTACAAAGAACAAAAAGAAATTCTGCTGCAATTTCCTTTACTCCAAGGTCAACATGAGTCATAAGGCGCACAAGCTTGTTCCTCACTGTTGTGCCAACTTCTGGACGATTTGATACATCTCTCAATGGAGGCAACACCTAGCAGCACAGAAAAGGAAAGCCAGCAGAGAATGCGTGGCAATACCTATCCAATCCTTGCAGAAAGAAACACAGTCAACAGAACAAGAAAATACTGTAAGCTCTGCTTCTTCTTCTTAAAAAAAATAACAAATCAAAAAACCAACCCAGCTATGCTTACAGGCACTAGCAATGACTCTTGCTTCTTAATATATTCAGGCCTTTTGGTCTGCCATCCTGGGCAGAAGAGAACTCAGTCCCAAATGTAGACTTAAAAAAACAACACAAAACTATTAGGAGTTTAAGAGCACAAGTAAGTGTCCCAGGATTGTTGGCCAACAGGCAGCAGTAACCTCATGTTCTCTGTTTCTTCTGTTTTGCTCAGATATCTGGTAAAAGCATTAAAAATACCAGTTTAAGGCAACCTGTAATATTAACATGATGTGTAATTTATACAAAACAATGAATACACTTACAATGAAAAAGCAGGAGAATAAGTGACACTGCAAGTTCTGCTACCATAAATTTTAAATACTGACTCTTTATGTAGAGAGGAAATGTGTACTTCTCCCAGAAAACACTCTTTTAAAAGCTCAAACTAAATTTAAAAAAATTATTTTGGAAAAAACACTATTTAACATTTCCTCCAACACACTATTTTCTCACTAAATGTCATTAACTTCAACCTTTAAAAAAGGTAGGAGGTGCCTGAAATATGGCTGGTTTTGCAACCAGCCATAGACTGCCTTCAGACTCAAAACCTACTTTTTCACATTCACAGGATATTATATGATCTGCAAACAAATCTGGGCGATAATATGAAATACTTCATGATCTCATGACTCCTATAAGAATTACGGATCTTCAGTGTTTTACTAGGGAATGAAAACAAAGATGTCACAAATAGCAAGATCTTTTGTCTTCTAGGTGTCTAATGCAAAATGTCATGTTCTGGGAAAAATTACTGCACAATTATTACTGAAATTGAACTCACTGGGAACTGATACTTAAACAAATGAATGCTACAATATTGACTACTTGGAAAAGAAACAGACCCTGTCTTTTTCAAACTAAGTATTCAAACAATTAGCAAAGACATTTTACTTGTCCCTGCTTACTTTCCCCAGTGGGGATAGTACCATGACTGCCATTTCACAGAGTGTTGTAAGAATGAATTAATGTTTTTGGAGTACTCTAATACTAATACAGTGACGAGTGCCGTAGGACAGTCCATGAGGCAATTAATCTTTCTGTCTTCAGATCATAATTTGAATAACGAACAATAAATAAAGCCTAAGGCCAACACTTAACAATGAGGGTAATTCAAAATATCAAACATTCGGCCATGCAGTTAGCAGTACCCATCCATTCTGTGCACTATATGAGGCAGTGGTCCTGTGGTAGGAGACAGCATGCAATTATATCCTGACATCTAGATGCTGAGATGTTGTAAAAACATGCAGACAACTTCATTTTCTAACTTCTGAACGTTTGAACATTTGGCTCTGCAACTTTTTTTTTCTTTTTTGGTAATTTAACAGAAGTGTGTCCTAGTAAAGAACTGCTGCGAACAAAAACAATAAGAAGCAAGAATGAGTTTCCTAAAATCTTCAAAGACACTCTTCTGGTTCAGATGAAAGAGGCAGAAAATATATTGCTCTTTGCCATTTATGAATTCAGATGCAGCTTTGATTTGGGAATGGCATCTACAACGCAATAGAAAAACCACAGCAGTTTAAGAAAAGAACATTTTTCAGCTGGTTTCAGCTGTCTTTCTCTCGCTCATCTTTTAACTCTCCACTCAGCTTCAGGAAAAGCAGCAAAACTAACAAAAAACCACACCCGACCACCAAGCCACAGAGATCCTTTAGATCTTTAACCATGGGACAGGAATTTATTTTTTTTTTCCCTGTAAAAAGCCTACCCACAGTGTGTACTGTATTAAACAGCTCTTTTAAGAGATCAAGTGATGAAGTGTGCCTCTGTTCAGGGACAGAGTTTTAGTCTGACAGAGCAGCTGATACACACCGGTGTCCAAGTTTCAATTTCAATGACTCCTGCCTGCTGAGGTCAAACTAAAGCTCAAGCAAAACCCATCAAAACACCTGTAGCCTCACGGGTTACCACACAGCTTTGCAAAGCTTTATTAACTGCACTTAATTTTTTTTTTTATATGCAGGATCTAAGGAGGCAGACCTCACCATGTCCTTTGCCTCTGTGTTACATGATCCACGGTGACTCACGTGACATCAGCTTTACAATACACCTCATGTTATTTAACAGCTCTACAAAATGTATCGTGGCACTTAGGAACCATAATATCTATTGATTGACATGAATGAAAAATTATTTCTACAGCTGACAATTGTCAGAGACCTAACAGGAAAAAAGTACTGCAGAACTCTGTGGGTAATTTTGTATTAAACCATTCATGATTTAAAGTATCAGTGTCTTGCACTGATGTACAAACTTCAGAAAGTTCATCGTTAGCTTCATATTCAAATTTTGATAAGTATTTTGCTTACCTGAGCTTTTATAAACTTCCTGATATTCCTGTGAGTTCGGCAGCATGCAGTTAATAAACTGAGAACTGGAGTCAGACCTTCTCTATAGCTGCTTCCCTAAAATAAAACCAAATACAAATAAAATATTTTTAAGAGCAAATTTTCCTTTCCCAATCCAATGAATACTTCAATAAAGTCCTATATGACAGCCAAAGCATGAACTTTACACGCCTATTAACTGAGAGCCAAATATTCATCCTCACACACACACAAGCAAGTATGCTTCAGATACTCAAAGGAATTTGTTTTCAATTTTGAGGTGTTTCACAATCTAGAAGCAAGGACATCTGCAATTTTGCTAAATACTGTCTAGAAGGTTTGTAAGAAGCTTTACATACGTGTGCTTTTTGATTTAATGAAAGTGGCCCCCTGAAGAATCTTTGCAGCCCATACCTTGTCTATTCTCTTCTCCATGAAATCCAGTAAAATTTGAATTGCTCCCATATTCATACCGTTGTATTTTATATCTGTTTCCTCTTGGGTTGATGGACTAATAAGAACATCCAAGCAAGACACAGGAACATTGCTTAAGAGGTTGATTGCATTGCTGGAATAGATTTAAAAAATTCATTATTCATTTGGGAGAAGAATTAAAAATAGAGTACAACTCACCATAAACTGTTTGTACAACTGCAATCAAAAAGAGGCCCTGCAACTCAAACAATGCTTTGTTTTCTACTCTCCGGGTTTTAAAGAAGGCAACATGTCTTATTACCTGAGTGCTGGCTCTTGGAAAAAACAAGGAAAAAGAAAGACAAAAGCTCCAAAACCCATACTGCAGCACTGCGTTGTTACTTCCAGCCCTCACAGTATCCTACTGCGTAAGAAAGGCCCAGCTTCCAGCAGTGTGTTACAGCAGCTGATCACGCAGGACAGCAGGGGGAACTCTCACATTGACTTGCAGCAGTCAGAGTTTGTTTCTTCTTTGAAACTCAAAACATTTTACAACACATCCATACTCCCATCATTAATGTGACGAAGTACACCATGGAAAGCATTTCCTCCTCTTATAAGAGTGGGTTGTGGTGGCAGTTTCTCAGATGCCCTGAAATATTTTCACTTTTACTTAGCTTTTAAAGCACAGAATATACAGAAGGCTTTTAACACATTACAAAAATATTCAGGTTTATTTACCAAGCACTATCTTCCAGTAACTGGCAGCCTCAGCATCCTACAAAGCACAAATATCCGTTAAGTGATTTAAATGAGACCACATGGTCCCTCCCTCCTCTTTAATGGAGTAAGATGGAAATTACTTTGCAAGGATTTCTTCTCTGGTACACATCCCTTGAATTTGCTATCTATCCTGTTCTCATTACACAGTCCTGGGGTTAAATTACACAGATGCTGCGACAATTGGAATTCTGTCACTATTTACCTGCTGCTGCCAACTAAACTTTTAAATGGAAATATTTAGAAATACTACAGAATTACTTAGGCTTACATTTGCAGACCTCAAAGCTATCAACAAAACTATGAGCACCAACGGTTCAAGGGTTGGCAGTGTTCCAAGAATAGAGACAACTTTTCAAACAGCTTTTTAAAACATTTTTAATAATATCTACTTAGAAGCTGCCCTCAGTTTTTATGTTTTTAACACAATTCTAACGAAGAATTAGTAAGAGAGAAAGCAAACCATGGCAATCAAACACAACAGGATTTCTAACAAATGTGCTGGTTTTGGTCTGATCAGACTGGGTGGCTGTTCCACACTGTGCCATCTCCCTTTTGCTCTTTTAGCAACTGAAATTCAGACAACTTCTACTTTTTGGAAAGCCTGTTCTCTTTGTTTTGTTTCTAGTTCCTGTTTAAGATACGTCTTTTGTATCACAGAAGTTATTCCTCTCCAATAATTCAGGAATAGTCAGATACAAAACAGACTGAAATTCAACAAATATTTGGTGGCTTCAGGCCTTTCATCAAAAGTTCTCTTTTTACCAGTTTCTTATTAAACAACCAAGTTCCCAAACACCTACAAAATTAATTTTCTGGATCACTGTGTCTGAGCTATTCTTTTCAATAAATGAAGCCCGGCTTTCTGATCTTTGTCACTCCACTGACAGTTTTATTTGTGGTAGAGGAGTGTATGAAATTCTCCAGCTACCAGGAAGTCAGTGACTATGCACAGATCTGCACAATAGTGTTTGCATTCCTACTCCAGGGGGTAGAAATACTGCGTATATTACTCTTCCCTTTTCGGCTTCCTAGAGATCATTAATCACTGGGACATGACATCCACCCACTCATGCTCCCAGCCCCCTCCTGATATGCAAATTCAGAAGCAAAGGCCTATTTAGAGCTGCTGAATGCCTTGATTAAAACCTTGTTAGTGGCCAAAAATGGCATCACTCTATGTGGAGCTTTAAGCTGTGCATATTGAAACGTTAAGTAATGACATGACAGAATCACAATAATGACAACAATACCAGGTACTACATTAGTTAAGATATTTTTATAGGTAATTTCTGCTTATTTATTAGAAATAGAGTCACACTGACAATCAGTGCATCATCACTGCTCAGGGCACACCATCTTACATTCTGCAGATTTACAAACTTAGAGAAGTGATCAGCAATTCTAAGAAATGTACCTTCCCGATGCTTCATAAAGCTTATTCTGTATTCAACAGTGCTTATATTTTATTCCAGTTTTAACATTATTTTCATAACTGCCTTACTGATAGGCTCCTGGGGGAAAGCAGAGCAAGAAGCTGCATGCTGCTCACACCTTATCTAAGATTGCAGGGTCAGAGCCTGGCACACTCAACAACCCAAACGATGACACAACCTCATTGTTTTAGCTCCGCTATGTTAGCTATAGATTGCTAACACAAGTTTACTCATTCATTATTGAAACTCCTATCAGGAATGAAAGTGCTGCTCGACCAGATACATCAGGGGACTGACCCCTCAGAGGATTTAAAGGGGCATTATTAGGTCTGACTACACCTTTTCTGTTCCAGAGCTGCCTTGCTTGGTGGAAAACTGTATTAAATTATTCTGCTTTTACCACATCCTGTAGCAGTCAAACACAAAAATCAATATTTGCAAAAGGGCTGAAATATTTGAATCACAAAAGTCAAAACCTGCTCAATGCTCTTCTGGCATGTTAAAAAACAAACAAACAAACAAAAAAGTCTGACATAAATCAAGATTGAATACTACATGCAGCAATACTCTACTTGCATTCCTTTGTTATGTCACTTGAGCTAAACTAGCTACAGTTAGCTAACAGAGGGAGGAAGTTTTTTTCCAGCACAATAGAAAGACTGATGCAGTGCTATACTGAATCTGATGGAGAAGGGGAAACAACCGAAGTGACACAAGACAGTCATAACCATCCTCATTTCTTTTCTGCTTCCACCTCTCAGAATTATGGAGAATCCTTGCCTTGCCTTGGGTGCCTCCATAAGGACCAGGCGGGCCGCATCTCTACACAAGATATCCCTTCTGACTTAAAAAAGCAAGGATAGAAATCACACCAATACTACATATTCTCCACAGCTGCCTACTCTGTATGTAAAGCCCTTTTTGGATCTCAACTGCAAGTGCTTGCAAAAGCTAAAACCAAAAGGACCTGCATCTAAACAGCACAAGACGGTTACATTTTACAGGGTGTTATATTTTGCAAGGTGATTTGACTACTCAGATTCCTGGTCAAGGGAACAAAACATGTTTTTCTGGGCAGAGCATCAGTTGTGCAGTAATTCACCAAAATATCAGGCAGTCTCACTGCCTATGTACAAGCTTAAATGCTGAAGGCCAATGTCTGTCTTGTAATTGTTGAATTTATCCAAATCTGTTTGATTTTCCCAGCAGTGGGGAACTTATTCCCACCAGTCCCTCCCTTAAAGGATGATGAGAGTGCAAAACACCCACTATACGCAGCAGCAAAAAGTGAAAACACTGACTGCCTTTTAACTTTAGTCATAGCAACTACTGTAGTGGTATCCTAAATTATTCCAAACCATTTCTGCACCAACTAAGAAGGGCTCTGATGTAGGATTTCAGTGTTCACCTACTAAGACTGTTGATCTCTAAGAGCTTTCCAAGATTTTAATCAAGTTCATTTAACACTTTCAAGATTGCTGGGTGTGAAAAGCTCTATCCTTCTTCCTGGAGACCACTGGTTCAGAAGATGATCTTCAAAAGATCCTGCACTTGGATATACAGTCAGCTCTGAAGAAGAAAGTGGCAACACTTCCATTGCTGAGAGAGAACATGGGATAGTGTTTGAAGCTACTGTACTGTCAGGCCCTGTGAACAGCTGACCTACTTGGATAAAAATTAGGGTGTCATGGAAAAAAAACAGTAGCACTGAACAGAGAACCAAAAATACTCTGAATTCCAACTGAATTGTTGACTGCAAATACATAACAAACAGTTGGGTGCGGGATTCAGAAAAAACAACAACAAACAATGCATCTAAACCTGGCAAGATCATTCACTCACTGTTGAAAAAAATATAAAGATTATTAGCAGGGAACTGATATTTGTACTTTCAATAAAGCAGCCTAGAACTATTGGAGATAAAATACCAACTTGTAACTTCCATCCCAGCCCATCAGAATTGCAAAAGTTAAATATAAAAAACTCAAAATGCTTTTTTTCCATCACCTTCTGTGCAAAACAACAGAAACTTCATTCCACTTCCAATTTGCACTACCCCTAGAACTTCCATATACATTTTCATCCTTAGTTACACACACACAAAGATTTTTAAAAGGTCAGCTTCATTACTATTGATCAAAAATAATAACCTTGCCAGCCTCTTTCTCTCTGGAGTACCAGACATGCTTAAATAATATTTCAGGCAGTTTTCAAAAAAAAACAAAACAAACAAAAAAAAACAAAACAAAAAAAAAAAAAACAAACAAAAAAAAAAAACATTTTACTCAAAATTAGTAGTCTTCACTGTTTCTCAGATTTCCACTTTAGATTTTAGGCAAAGCAATTTTTTCCCCCTATTTTTTAAAAAACAAATAACATTTTAAGATAGTTCTGCAGTTCTACCAACCTGTGCAGCTCCTCAGTTTTGTCTTCAGTAGGGCCCGTGATTAATAAGCAGTGTCGAAGGATGGCAGCCATGTAACGAAATTGATGAGATTCATTCTATATAAATATAAATTATGAAGATATTTTTTCATTTTGAAGATTGCAAGTGGGGGTTTCAGGTCACTAGAATAATAAAAATTAAAGATGGAAAATACCTATTAGATCATAACATCCATCCCTATCAATAAAAGGACTGTACCTTAGACTTCACGGAATGCTTAATGCAACACATCTGCCATATGCTGGCCTTTTAACCAGTCCTGGTAAAAGTTGCTGGGGACTTTTTTTTCAAGTTAAATGAGCCTTTACTACCAGAAAATGCAGTTACGAGCATTTGCTCAATTCCATACCACTATTCCTAATATACCACTATTATCTTCCTTCCTATATTTACACCCAGCTGCCTCTTCATCCATTTAATTACATATGTTCTTAATGTAATTTGCCTCCTCCTCCTTTAGACCTTTTTACTGCCAACAATTTCATTCCCCCCCCAGTCTGTTTTCTTTTTCTAACTCACTTGCTTCTGTTCCCTTGATACCTTTCCTCCTTTTCATTCATAACTTCTCTCACCAACCTTATTTGCCCTACTTTTGGTCTCCCTAAGCAATTCCCCCTTCCAATCTCTTACCAGAGATCAGCCACACAAAAGTACACCAGTAACGGCAATCATTTAACTGAGTGTATCATTGTCCTCGTCCTTTTTCATTAGCTCTTTTTGGCATCCATCGTATGTTCTGGTGTGTTTGACCTAGCACAAAGTGCCCAATGCATCTTTTGTAACAGTAGCATCCAAATCTGCCAACTGTACCACCTGCGGCTCTTGTCTGGCTTTGCTACTCTGAAATCATCTCCAGTCATTGTAATACTGGTGTTTCAAATGGTTCTCTTCCCCCTCAGGATGGAGGGGGACTAAACACTCATTTAGTTTTCTACCCACGAGCCTAACCTCTCTGCTCTCCTTTTATTTTCCATCCTGTTTGTAATCTCTTAAAAAAAAAAGTTTGTAATTACTGTTTGTAATCTCTTAAAAATCTGCGTCTTCAGACCACCTAATTAACATGCTGTTTACTCTTCTTACAGGTCATTAATATTTCCACAGGGATACTGGCTAAGCAAAATGTCACTTAGCATAACTGGCTAAGAGTTCACAACTACTAAAGAGCTCTTTAATTTAAAGGTTCCTTGCTTTTAGAAACTTACAGTAAAGAATTATCATATAAGCTTTATCTCAAAACACCAAATAAGCTTCTCCTGCCCCAGAATGACTTAAACTCTCATCCAAATAAAAGAAATAATAATTAAAAAAAAAGGTTACTAACACCAGAATTTTCTCTGACATGAAGGAAATTTTCCTGAGGGCTGTGTGCTTGGTCTCTTTAGGGAGGAAAAGTTTCATGGGACAAAACCTTCCTCGTTCCACAGACAGTAGCCACACGAATCCTCATCAGGAAAGGCCACAGCTGTGCTGTGTGCAACCTCCTGCCTGCCTTTCTGTAGTAAACTGGACTTTCAATCTCTCAAGATTCCCAGTATTCTGTAAGAGTATGTCAACGTCAAGCTCTAGATTTCAAAAGCTTACTTCTCAAGAGGTGAATATGTAATACAGCTTCATTTTCCAACTTAACACCTGATATTATTTCCTCTACACACAAGAAATGAATCACAAAGACAATACATCTCAAATTCCAAACTACCAAACAGTTATCCAGCTGTGTTACAGCTTGACTTCGGTTAATTTTTCTCTACTCAAGTTTCTACCTCCAAAACAATAATTTGCCTATACAAAAAAACTTTCTCTGAGAAAAAGAAAGTTTTAATAAACGTCTAAGTCAGGAATATAAACAAGAGCAAAGCCTCTCTCTTTGTTTCCTTGAAATTCAAAGTATTAGCTTCTCTGATTTTTTCCCCCCACCCAGTCTTAAATTTCAGGATTTCTTATTCAATGTATCCTTGAGACATTAAAGCAAAGAATAAGCTTCAGACTTTTCTCAAGTATTACACTCGTTAATGTTATGATTAATGACTTATTTGCTGTTTAGTCCAATGCACTAAAAGTAAAAATTACGTCTCAATTTTAACTACTGTAAACTTCTGCTTAGCTTTATATGCTGCATATTTACAATGCTCAGTGAAAAGTTAACAACACTGTTAATATGATAAGGGCTAAAAATTCTATTACTATAGCACAGACTTAGGTTATTCAACAAAAATGTTTTCCTTATCATTTCTGTTTATAAATGTAGGGATTCAACACATAGGAAGAGTATTTGTCTAAGAAAAAACATCGATCTGATATTTTAATGAAGAAAACAAGTCAAATCTTATGAATAAGATGTAACAACGAAAGTGCGTTTGGTTCTCATACTTGACCTCATCTTAAAAGATCACATTTAAGTTCAAACCTGGTGTTGGGAGGCTGGGAAACAAAGGTATTAAAAATAGTACTGCTTTTGCTTCAGAGTTATTTGTTATAAAATAGAGTTGATGTGCTTATCATCATGCCCAGAAAAACAGAAGAAAACTAGGGAGACTTCTCAGCTCTAACTATTACCCTATTGCTGCAGTTTACAATCTCCAGAGACGCAGCCTTCTGACAGACTTATATTAAAAAGTTTTTCCTAGCCAGCTAATTATTTGTGAAGAGAATTCATAGAATCACAGAATATCTTGGGTTGGAAGGCACCTCTAAAGGTCATCTAGTCCAATCCCCCTACAATAAGGAGGGACATCTCACATGAGAATAGATTGCTCAGACCCCCATCAAGCCTGACTATGAATGTCTCCAGGGATGGGGCCCCCACCACCTCTCCAGTTACAGTGATTCACCACCCTCATATTAAAGTACTTTTTCCTGATGTCCAACCTAACTCTAACCTGCTCTAGCTTGAAACCACTATCCCTTGTTCTATCGTTACATGCCCTAGTGAACAGGTCTTCCCCAGCCTTCTTATAGGTCCCTTTCTGGTATTAGAAGGTTGCTATTCATTCTCTTTTGGAAATCGAACACTCTTATGAAATAGTTGTCTTCATATTTTTTATTTTAAAACATACAGTTCTAACTTGTATTATATAATCCAAGCTATTCCACCCCTAACACAGAAAATATATAGAGTGCATTTTTTGCCAAAGTAGTAAGAGGAACAAAAAAGTTATTTTGGTTTTCAAAGCAGTGAGCATGCAACGCTCAACACCTCTTGAAAGCCCAAGATCATCAACACATGACAATCAGAATTCAAACAGACAACTTTTCTCAGACTGATGTTGCATATAGAGAAATTACGATGCAAAATTTCATGACCATCTTAGCTGCTGTTTTCAAAAATGCAATAATATTCATCAAAATTACAGTAGCAAAAGTTAAGTTTTAAACTTCTTCCTCTGGGGCTTGGACAAAAACTCTCTCTTGTGTATCTACCTGCTGGTTCTGGCCTCTTGCAGCACAAACAAAAACAATTTCAAAAACACTTCAGCTAAGCCTTACCTTACTGTGGACATTCAAACTATCAAGTGTTACATTAAAAAGAGCCTTTAGTGCCTCAATGGCACAATCTGTCTCTTGCAAAGACAGAGGAGGCCTGTCACGATCTTCCACTGCTTTATATTCTTCTGCCCATCTTACACTCAGGGAACTTTCCAAAGCCTGAGTCAAAACTTGCACTCCTTGTAGTTCCTGGCGCAACTGTGATCTAGTATCTGTGTGCAGAAGTGACAAGAGGAAGAGGAGACGCAAATCAAAGCACTTAATGTCATCAACGAACTGTTGGTCCTTGCATTTTTCCAGAAGATTGCAGAGCATAGCTGCAAGATTCAGTTCCCAACCGAGCTTCTGTGCAACAGTGCTATTAAAAATTATGTTACAGAGGCATTTTAGAGCTTCTACTATAACAGGAAATTCAGACACTCTCTCCAAAGGATCTTCCACAGTGTCCAGCTTTGCTAGCCTCATAAGGATCTGCATGTTCTTCTTCGTGGTTACAGGCACTAAAACCTTCTTGTCCCTGGAGAGAATCCGTAGGGCCTCCAGGCAGGCAACTTGACATGAAGTTTTTGTGTCTTTTTCAAGGATGTTTAGAATTCCCTCGCACAGTTTCTAAGCAAACACAAACAAGCAGAAAAGGAACAGTTTCAGCATCAAAATATTGGTGGCAATAGGAAGCTACTTTTGCTAAGCTTCCATTCAACTGTCATTTTCACCTGACTTGAGAAACCAGGCATTCTTTATTAGCTCATCAAAATATAAACTATTGCAAGTGACTTCAAAGATCAACAAAAGCAGTTTTCCTCATGGATACAACCCAAATACATCAACACTTGCAAAAGCACTAAGCCAAAATGACAGATGCTGTCACACTACTAATCATAGATACCAGAGCCAGAAGTATAGTTACAAAGAAGTTCCCAGATAAGTGGCAATACAAATTACATTGTACCTCACAGGACACAGTTCCTCCTCCCTTCTCACCCCCCCAGGCTTTGTGTCTCGAGCATTAACACAGATAAATTACCAAAGAAGCCAGAATAGCAACTGAGTTGCCTGGATATCCCTAGCACAGAAGTCCACCTAGGACCTGGAATTCATATTGTGGTCACAGGAGTTTATGTCAATAGGAAATTGATCAAAAAAACCACAAACACAAGAATAATAGTAAAGCAAAAAGTTGTTCTTGGGGAACAGTCTCTGGAATCGCACTTTTCACCACCACCACAACAAAAAGATGGCCCATCACCCTGACCTGAAGTTCACAACAGAAGTTGCACTTACGACATCCAAGCAGCTTTCGTTACTTACAATTGTGGTCACTTACAATTAAAGCCAAAATAAATTAAAAAAAGGTTAAGTCTAAAGCAAATCTAGAACAGACACTCCAGAAGAATATGGGAGAAAACAACTCAAGTCTTTGAAAATGTTAGAAGACAATCTGTAAACAAAGTAGGAAATCACAATATGATTTCTAGTATGCTTTTCCTCAGGTGAACCCCACCCAAAAGCACCATCCAGACGGCCAAGACCTTGACTACATCTCCACAGCCCTGACTAGATTAATCCACTAAGAGTGGGAAAATAAGGAGTGAGCTCCACCTCTTACTATCACTCAGACAACATGAGAAATATTCATTAGAGTATCATAAACACTGCCAACAGTGTAAAACCCACATTTGACCACCTGTACAGGCATATAGGTACTTACCATGGGAACTTCATAGACAAGTACCTGGAAAAAGATACTAAGCACAAAGTTTTCAGAGCTCTTCAACATTAACCTTACACTGCTCCCACCGATCTCTATAACTCCCTGACTTGAGCATAGTATGCTAGACCTGCACTACATGTTTCTGAATGTGGCATTGGCATTGTTTTAAAAAATTGTGTAGGAAACAAAAAATGACCAGTCTAGATCCACACTCAAATTACCTGGTCACAGCTCAACTTCTTCCAAGAGTTTTGTTTCTATTGTTAAGAGAGTTATCCATACAATTAATTTTGCTTTGCAAGCTGAAGCAAGTCATGAAGCCTGTTTTGAGGAGTAACAGAACTGAAAGGACAGTTCAGAGAACTGCCTGAAAGGGCCAGTTTATTCTGTTCCCTGTTGAAGCATGCTTCTACTAGACTTAGCAGTTATAGTCTTCTTTGTTGACATCAGCCACTACAAGGTGCTCTGTAATAATCTACCCATATTCAATACCTGGTTCACCAACTGGATTCTTGCCCTCTTCAGGAGCCGTGTAGCAATACCATATTAACAACACAAGAATCCAAGATACCAGCCTTCCCCAAACCAAAATGCTGAACAAACACTTCAAAGGCATTCCAGGCCAGACAGAATACCTTATCAGTAAACAAATACAGCACAAGAACATATCTGATTTTTCCTTAGCAGTTCTGAAGGCTTCTTCTGGGCTTTAAATACCAAGGATCATTTTATAAATTATCTGATCTCATCAATACCCATTGAAATTAAGGGGAGTTTCCACTCATTTTTGTTAGCAGCAGAGCCCATACCCATCTTGCATCTGGCACTCTGGTCTTTAGTCTCAGTCAGATAAAATCTGAACACTCATTTGACTACAAAGATACCAACCTTCCCAAATTCAGGCTGATTTCCTCCCCCCAACCCACCTCATGAGTTGCACCCACCTGCTGATACAGAAGTGGCACTGCAAAATGTCAAAAGCCCTGCAGGGAACATCCCAAAGGGCACCAAACTCCCACTGACTTGCCATAGGAGGCAGAAGCATAAACTTCCCTTCATACATTTTAAGACTATCCTTGTAATTTCATTAAAGATTATAAAAAACATCATATCATGGCTTCAAATCTTAGTGAAATGCAGCAACAGAAGATTCTTAACCCTGAAGAGCTGTACTAAAGATAGATACTAAATAGAAAACAAGCATTTTCTTTTTTACTGTTTTGAGATTTAACAACCTTCTCACAACTTTAAAAACCCAAAACACTGATGTGCTTGTAAGGTGCCTAATTTCCTACCTGTTCCTGAAGCCTTGGCTGTATAAAAGATCTCACAGTATAAGCAAGGCTGGAGTTTATTTTCAAAAGCATTAATTATACAGTCTTTTGCACCCTATGTTAACAACTAAGCCATCACATACTCAAGAACAGATTACTAAGCTTACTGGCCATTAGAGCAAATACAGTTTTTTTTCAGATGCAAGACTCCTATAAGTGAAAAACAGGTAAGAACTGCTGACAAAGTACTCTGTAGCTAGACCCTGATGAGCCATCAGGACTGATTTTAAAGGAACCAGCATTAAGTTACAATACCACCACTTTGCAATACTGCTGAAAACTCTGATAGTGAAGGACTGCTGCCTGCTCTCAAGAGCCAATAGGAACTTGGGAAAAAACAGAGCATCTGATTACAGTTGAAGAGTTATCCATGGAAAGTTTTGAAGCAAGGAAATTCATCCTATTAGGAAACTGCCTTGGAGACAACTAAAACCAAATGCCATACAGCACATCTTCTGCTTTCTCCTTGGCAGTGTGAGGTAGGTAATACTCAGAAGAGAAACTGCAAAAAACATGACCACAAAAGCATCATCCTTTTCATTTTCTTTAGCTGGTGCTTTTTCTACTGCTTTGCAGGCCATTAGCATGGCATAAACTGAGGAGCACAGATGTTATTTTTTTGTTTGAAAATGAAAGCAAGTGAAAGAATTCAGGCAGCAAGGTACCTCCTCTTCACAAAATATATGATTGTCCTAGTTTTAGGGGTCTATTGCTGTCCCCTACATTACTGTAGGACTTTAACTTTTTGTTTTCTTTTATCCTTTCAACATTCAGAAGGGTGTTGGACTTTCATCAGTCATGCAACAGCTGTGGTTTTTATATACTTTTCCACAGAATCAAAGCAGTTTCTAGTCTTTTAAAACATTTTTCATTGTAGAATACACAAACTTCTCTAAAATTCAGGAATTCTCAGCTTTCATGCTAGCAGTAAGGTTAAAACAAAGCAATACACACCACTCCTTTTGCCCGTGCTGTAGTGTGACTAATGACTACAATTTTTTTGCCTGTTAAAACAGGAAGCCCAGAAACATCCATCTGTCACCTTGTCTTGATAAGTAAAATATTAATCTATTTTGGTCATTTATCATGACAGCATAAACGCTTGACGCTAAGAAGCAACTCAGTCCTATAGAAAAAGCAGTATCCTGAGATAGAAGAAACCTGTGTTTTCTTCCTTGCTCACCCACAGACCTACTGTGTGGCTTTGGGCAAAAAGGTATCATCTTTTTACTTCAGTTTTCTTTCCACATCTTTGTTTACAGGCTCATTAAATTGGGAGGGGGAGAAAGAGAAGGGAGCACTGAAAGTGCTTATTAGAAGGTGTTAATATGTTCCAGGCTCAACTTCAGCTCAGGATACCATATGCTTGTGAAAAATAGGATATGATCTTGCCCTTTGGTACTGGGGTGCCTGCACATGAAGTCCTTTTCCAACTCTTCTCTTTGTGTTTGTAGATGTTTAGAAAGCACACTTGACATATATTCACTTTTTCCAATTCACAGACCACTAAACTCTGGCTACATTATGTCAATCGTATTTCCTGTAGCTCCTCAACACCAGAGTAATAAATGTCTTGGTCAGAAAAGGAGACATTTTCCCTTTATTTGCTTCCTCCCCTTTGGCAAATCAGTCTCTTTACTTACACAGGCTTTTCGATTAGAGCAGGAACAAGAGAACAGTCTTCATTCTGCAAGTATTCTAATCCAAGCAAACACTGCTGCTTTACTGAATCCAGCATTTAACTTAGACTGTCCTGGTTTGAGACAGGGTGAAGTGATCTTTCTCTTTCTTGATTTTTTTTTTTTCTTTCAGTGAACCTTTAGCAGCACCAGTGGACTGATAATAACCAAGGTCACTTCTGAGTGTCTGCAGCCTCCCCCCCCATGGGGAAGCAGATTAGACCGAAGGCAGGATCAGCAAATCAGAACATTCCCTTCTCATAATATTTTCTCTATTTGGCTTTCAGTATAGGTTAAGACATTATGGAAGTCAAGCCTTTTGTTTCCTTTTTCTCTCTCTTTTTCTGCTTACTGTCGCTTCTGTCGCCCTCTCTTTGGCTCGCTTTTTTTCTCATTTTTTCTTCACAGCCGACACCTGAGGGCCCCGTCCATGTGCCTGGACACTCCCCCCTTCAGTTGGGAGTCACCAGGGAGAAGAGTTGCTGTGAGAGTCGCTGGGGGAGGAGGGAGGGGATCGGGTGTTGCACATCCCTTTGCAAATATATATATTCCCTTATCACTAATAATTAAAATTAATCTGTTTCTCTTTTCAACCCAGAAAGCCTCTCTCATTTTTTCTCCCTCTTTCCCTACCTTGGGGGAGGGGGGGTGGATCAAGAGCCTCATTGTTATTAGTTTGACTGCCAAACCAAGACCCAGAGCCAAACCGAGACACTTAGACACAGATTGTCCAGTGCTAGAGAAGCTGCAATTCAAAGGTGAACAACAAAAGTTCTGCTAAACATTACAGAAATAGAGTGCATATTTTTTCTCCTCTGTACCTTTATTTTTGCATTATGCCAGAGATGCTGTAAGTACCAGCAGAGGTATGCTTCTCAGTAATCAAGTTTAAATTAAAGCAAGGGAAATAAAAAAAACCACCTGTCAAATTGACTGGGAAATACATGTTGCTTCCACTACCTTGATGGAACAGCAAGCGATACTAGCACAAGGGGAGTAACATGAGTATGTCAGGTGTATTAAACTCTTAGTACATAAGCCTCTTTTTAGGCTTAACTTAAACAAAAAAAAAGAACCAACAAGCTTTTTAAGGAACCATTGACAAAAATCAAATTATTCCTCCCCGCTCTTCTTTAATAGCTGGGAAAGAAAAGCCACAGATCTAACAGTGAGTGCTTGCTCACTCTCTTAACATGGCTGAACCAGAAGCTGCCATGTCTTTTGCCCCATCAAGTATGACGTGCCAGAGCACATAATTTATTTAGGAGAATGAGAATATCATAAGTGGTAGCAGGTCATGCTTTTCTTCTCCTGCACTGGCTTAAGTCCCTCTAGTTCACTCTGTCTTCTGACCTATGTTTTTCATCATTTTCAAATTTCATTTTTAATTAAGTTGTCTCTAGGTGTTCCAGAGAAGTACACTCTTAATTTAATTCAATCTAGTTCTGCAGTGAGAATGGTTCATGAAATCAACTGTAGTGCCAAACACAAAGTTCTCAACAGGTTGCATAGGTCTGCTACTCTTTACCCCATCTGTATTGCTATCTGTTCCTCAAGCTTACCTTCTACTTTACTACAAACACAGATTCATAGCAGACTGTACCCAATTTTCAGGTAGATGAATGGAATGTTAGTAGTAACCACAATAAACTGCACATTAATTTTTACAACCCCTCCTAAGTTTCCATGGCTCTCAAAGTTATTCAGAAGCTTATTTTAAAACACAAGTCCTTCTCCATCTTAAGTAAGGCAAAAATAAGCGTTTTACATGTTTCTTACATTTTCAGTCTACTATACAAATCACTGTTGCAGAAAACCAAAGACAAACTATGTTTTTTGCAAGTCAGAGATAAGAGATTCCAGGAGCAAAGAGGCATAACTTGGAATTGCTGAATAAGAACACTGGCTGATCATTTCTGCTAAGAACAGGGCATTAAAAGAATAATTGTTTTATTCTGCTATTAGGTTTTGGAGTTCAGCATCCAAGGCAGTAAGCAAGTAAGCCCAAAAGTTTTTGAAACTTTAGTTCAAGCTTTCCTTTCCTCTGGAAGTCAAGACAACATTTATGTAACATTTATAATCCACTGTGCTGAATAGTGGGACTATTAGATAACCTCCTCTGAAAGTGCCATACTCAATTTTTACCTAGTCCTTGTGGACAGATGTGGGCAGGGAAGCAAGAGGTATACTTGTACTCCTTGAGAATTCAGTTCACTTCAAAACTTCACTGTTCAGCCCGTATCCACAGTGGGAGGTTGGCCTGTTTGGCAGGAGCCTGCCAGCTCTGGCATGGCTGAAGTCCACATCACAGGTTTGAACATGTGAGAATTCTAACTAGACAGCAGTCTGCAGATAAGGCAAGGAGCACACACAGTAATGTCTGTTATCAGAACCACTGGAACAAACACCTGGTTTAGAGTCACAGAAAGGTGAAATTCTGCACAGCTGCAATCTTAGCAGCCCTCCGTGCCATCTCCACTGAACAGGGAGAATCCCTTATAACCTCTGTAATCCAGTGGTGAAAGGGTTTTAAAAGGAAAGGTGGGTTTCACTGCCTTGACATAACCCTTAAGAGATGCAACCATTGAGAAATGCTGGATGGGAGTGGGCAGGACCACAGAGAATTAGAACAAATGCTTAGTATTAATGAAGGATAGTTAGTAACTTTTCTTCTCTTGGTACTCCCTTAAGGGAGTTCAGTAAAGTCAGAACAATAACAACAACAATTAATACTAAGATACCACACAGTGTGCCCACAGGAACACTTGAGCTTAACATTTTTACAGGACACTCACTAACAGACTTTAAAAGCCTGCAACAAAGTTACTGGGAGGAGAAAAGCTCTGTGCCTTTGTGGCTGCCGGAACCTTCAGACCTCCCAGAAGTGTCACAGTGTCAACAGCACTACCTAATAACGAGGCTCTGTGAGATTTAGAGCGTGACAGCATCTTGCTTCATCAACATACTTTAGTACTTCCATCCTTCCAAAGTTCAAATATGGTACAGTCCACAGCCTTAAGGAATCTCCACACATGATAAATTTAACTAGGAGAGAAAGTCCTACAATACATTTGATGTGATTTACCATCATCTATTTCAACACTTTTAAAACATTCAGCAATGCGGGGGGAAGAGACCGTTTTGGTCATTTTCTTTCCACTGAAGGAAGTATTGAATTTTAGATCCACTACCTTCAAATTGAACCTGAACAATAAATAAAGAAAACTCATCTCAAACTGTGAAGATTTACATTACAGGACTGACTCAACACAATAAGCCAGAGACAGCAGAGTAGAAACCAGATGATGCAAGTACAGGAGGTGAAGCAGACAAAACATAAGGAGTTGGAGAAAATGTGTCAATCATGAAGACCCTGCCATTTCAGGTAAGAATATGGCTTATGAGTAATAGCCTTACATTTGTTTGCGGCCTCCTTTTTTCCCCCCTTCCTTCCCAAAACTCAGCATCATCATTCAATTTAGAAAGTCAGTCTTGCTTGCTTTCTTGGACGGATTTACTTTTCCTGTTATATCACCCGAGCAGATGGTGCTGAAGCTCCTTCCAGTTGTGGAATGCCTTGGCTAACCAGGGAATCAGTACTGACAGACGTTTCCAGGACACAAACAGTGTTGTAATTTTATTACCATTTTAAGTCTGTAACCAGCACAAATGTGCTTCTACTTCAGAAGAGGGATTTGGACCTGTCAAGGTATAAATAATAGAAAACAAAGCTATCGAATGATGAGAAAGTGGCTCTAAAAAACACTTTTATTTTTGTATTAGGACATGTGAGGCTTGAGATGAAGTCTCCACTGTGCCAGGGAGACACTACACCTGACACCTCTCTCCAAGGTGATTGTCCAGTCAAGTTACCAGATACTCATTTTCTGGAGCTGATGACAACCATAGACCTAAAGAACCAACTGTGTGTGTCAACCATGCCACACTGCTCTGAAGTGTTGCAGAGCTGAAGACTCAACCTTTTCCAGCATATCACTGTCAAGAACTTCTTGGCTGGTTGAGACAAATAAAAATTTTAGATTTTTAAGAGCTGGTTAAGCTCCTCTGAAGCAACCACACTGCCTTAATTTCAGCTCTTATTCCAGAACACATTTACCTCTGATTAGCAATTTCTTTACTGTTTACACACACAAACTGAAAACGGACTTTCAGCAAAATATTCTTTATTAGTATGCGACAAGTTAAGAAGGAATGGCACCAAGCTGATCTCCTTGGTAAATCTTACAGTACCACACAGCATAGCACCCAGACATCATTACACAAAACAAAGCTGGACAAGTAACAGCTCACATTACAATCTTGTGGATTTTATCATCCTGTGATGTATTTAAGTCCTCTGGCTATGTCCAGATAGACAAGCTTGACAGTATGATCTCTCTTCTTGCCTTCTAGAGGACACAATGTACTTTCCTCCTGGAGTTCAGTATTACAAACTCACTGCTGATTTCGTTAGTTTACGGCCTAAAGCACCCTGATTCGATAGCTGTATTATGGCAGAAAAACTTTTCCTGTCTGATTTACCCAGCTTCCATAGTCATGCCATAGTTCTGACCTTTGTGTCTTTCTTATTTTATAGCGTGTCACTTGTATATGGGTTGTCCTCTCCCAAACAGCCCATAAAACCATAAACCACAGCTATGCCTATGTCACAATACAATCACACTATAGACACAACCCTGCTGAAATTCTAAAGTCACAGCTGAAACTTTGTGGTGAGGCAGAGAAAAATCTTGCACTGCTACTGTTGATCTTTTACTTGCACTCTTGCATATACTTGAATGACTGACAACAAAGTTTGTGAGGCTTGCTAGAGTAAATAACTAAAAGCAAATTTACTCCTGGGCATGAACTAACCCAACATGCAGCAAGAGGCCGGTAAGAAGTACATATTGCATTCATCAGGTTATATGGCAGGTTTCTGGTGCTACTGGAAACTTGAGACAAAATCCTGAAGTCTCTCTGTATTTGTCCCCATACCTGAACTTCAAGTTGACTACATGACTTCATTATGGATTGTGACCCTTTGTCTAAACTCTTTCACTGTAATAATTCTAAGCTAACAGCAACTGTAAACACTATTGTCCTGGTTTGAGCCAGGATGAAGCCAATTTTCCTTTTACTGATTTTTTTTTTTTTTCCTTCAGTAAGCTCTCTCTTAACTAGCAGCAAGTTTTACAGCTAGTGGACTGGTAACACTGGAATGTTTATGTTACTGCTGGGACTGCAAGGTCAGCAGAAGAGTCATATCTACAGCCCTCCCGCAGGGAGGGGTGGACTAGATGGACAGCAAAATTGACCAAGGTATTCAATTCCATGTATCTACCTAAGCTCGGTGTAAGGTCAGAGATCAAAGTCAACTTCCTTCTTCTTCTTCCCTTCTCTTCCATCCATGGTTGGCATCCAGGGAGGACTCTGTCCATCCACCCCTAGGTCTGTGCATTCCTGACCCTCATAACTCTCCCCTCAGCTCCTGTCTGCTCTGTCACTATCTCCGGCAGCACTCCAGGACATTTTGGGACTGCTCACAGCTCAGGAGAGTGTGGGGGAGTTGCTGGGGTGGGGGGAGGTGATAGGGGTTTTGCACATTCCTGCACATGCTTGTATATATGTGTACATATTTTCTTTTATCATTATTATTTAATTAAAGCTGTCTAGTTTAGTTTTCAATCCAGAAAGTCTCTCTCCTAATTCTCTCTCTCCTTTCCCTACCTGAGTGGGAGGGGGAAGAGATTG
The DNA here is from genome assembly GCA_020745705.1 of Hemiprocne comata. Taxonomy (NCBI): domain Eukaryota; kingdom Metazoa; phylum Chordata; class Aves; order Apodiformes; family Apodidae; genus Hemiprocne; species Hemiprocne comata. The sequence goes on from CM036586.1 coordinate 59,223,165, forward strand.
AGAGCATTATTGTCACTGATTTAATTGCTGACTCTGAGTCAAACTCAACTATCAACTATCAACTCAAGTGTATTTTGATATTACTGAACAAGAAATGAAAATTGTTTCTGAATTAGCATGAGGCTACATCATGCAGTCTTCAAGCAACCCCCATTAATTTTGGTGACAACTTCAATAGTTTGCTCTTAGCAAGAGCATGTCCTATTTTACCTTTCAATTTAAAGCATTTTTCTTTTTTAACCTAACTGAAGGATGAAAAAGAGAGTACTCAATGTTTTATAAATACTGAGGATATCGAGCATATGCAGCCGAGTATCTCTTAAAAAAAAGAAACAGCCACACACAGAGAAAACTCTACACCCTCCCAACACTCATTGTTTTTATTTAGCTTTTGCCAATTTGGCTTCTGATCTATTCTCTTCTCCTGTGTTCTTTAGTTAGCAGTTTTCTAGACCAGACTCTATAGATCAAAAAGGACACACACAGTCCATCACCACATTACTGAATGTCAGCTTTGAGTAAAGCCATAGATAAAGGCAAGCTAGGAGGTGTTCGAGTCATCTGTGTAGTAAAGAATTGTAACTAAAGATTACAGTGCACATAACTGCGGGTTTTGTAAATGTGAAGGACAGAGAGACTTATCACCCCACCCATTTCTACCAGAAAAAAAGACTTAATACCTGAACATATTTAGACTTTGCACAAAATCATTGAATGAATTAGTGTGTCTCCAAGCTGAGACAAGCTATCTTTGAAGCAACCTTGCAATTCTGATTTCAAGCTTTGAGTTTGTTTCAGAAAAAACTGCAAAAAATAAAGTGCAGAACCATGCAGGCTCATTCACTAATGAACATTTTGTGAATAAATATGCAAATCAGCCCAAAAACTAATTAGCGGGAAGAAAGGAAGGGTCTTATAATTACATATTATGCCATAAAAATAACAATAGGGGAAAAAAAGAAAAAAATAATAAGTCAATGGCAGTCCAAGCTTTAAATGTGAGGCTGTGGATGGATCTCAAGGGACCTGTTAAGCCCTGAGGCACCTGTACAGCTCTACGCTCCAGCACACAAACACTTCCCATCTTTGAACCTGACATGCACAGTACATGTTCTTTTGATAACAGCTACCTTTGGATTTATGGGCTTCTGTAGCTCTGTCTCCTTTACAGCTTCACAGCTTTTTTCTGTACTCACCCCTTCATCTTAATCTCTAATATTCTTTAAGTATCTAACACAGACAAGAAATAAATCTGTGATATTGCTACCTGCTAAGAGAGAAAATGGAAAAATGTATTGCAAAATCTTCATGCCAGTAGAGACAAAAGACTATCATTATTCCTCTACCCCATCCTAAATCTGTACCAAACAAAATTATTTACAGGCTTTTCTGTTACGACTTTTATTCAAGACTGGTTTTTTTGCTAGGAGAATTTGCTTTCCTCTTTCAGAAAAAAGGGGGATGGGCAGTTGTCATGTCTCTTGTACTGAAGAAACAAAAATTAAAATAGAACTTTATAATCACTACTTGCATCATTTCACAATAGCAGGTAAGTTAAGAGACTGCTTCCACTTTTCTATAGTTGTCCTGGTTTGAGCCAGGATGAAGCTAATTTTCCTTTTACTTACCTTTCTTTTGTCTTCATCTGCTGGATCAAATATGAAAATGGTCCGATTCTGTAAAAAAAAGGTAAGAGTTTGCATCTGTTATACGCACATCAGCTGCTAGGCATGTCATACCTGCAAAACTTTTATAAGACTTAAGGAGTCTAGCTAGATAATGAGGCCATAACCACGTCAACTCATGTCCTCTTTCCATTCCACCCAACAGCAAAAGCTTCAGTAAGTGGCTCCAACAAACAACATCACAACTCCTAGTGGTGCAGAGCAAGCCTTTATTCGTGGGCTGTGTTTCTGATGTGAGTTAACAACCTCACACACGGCACTTTACAGGGTGAAAAATGTTAGCTATAGCCTTGTGTTTTACAAATACCTTATTACTCAGAACTTGCTTCCCTATGCAGTTCTTGTTTATGTGTTATGCCTGCACTTTAAAAGTGTCCCAAACCTGAACAACCATAGTATAATCTTGCCGGGAAAAAAAGTACTACAAATCAAATAAGCCTTACTACAAAAACTACCAGTTTCCATATTGAGGCCATTTCCAAAACACATTAGCAAGGTATTTGTTTCTCTGGTACAGTTAAACACAGGTAAACATAGTATAACAAGTACTTATTTCCTGTTAAAAACTTCAAATAATAGAGTCTAGTTCTATGTTAGTATCCTCAAGTATGTTATTAGTGAAATATTACTCATACGACAGTTTACTCTGCCAGTCGAAGTAAACAGCAGAAATACTAGACAGTTATTTTAATGGCATTTTAAATTTTCCAGACTGAATGATTAAGCACAATGAACAGCTTCTAAAAAAAAAAAAAAAAATCTATTTGTATTACTTCTAATACACAACTTGTTACATCATGCAAGTGACTGAAAAAACAAAAGTTACCCTCCTTAGCACGTGAGTGAGTCTCTGACCTTTCATGACATAAGCTCACAATTACACAGAAAGGCCTTGGGCATTTACCCTGTCACCAAGGGTTACCAATATCAGTTGGATTCTTAATGATGGCAGGAAAATAATTCCTTTCCTTTTTCCTACAGGGCTCTCAATAATACAATCAAATCACACAAATTCAGCAAAATGCCAGCCAAGAGCACGTGAACATTAAATTATGAGCAGTTGACCAAGATAAACCAATCTTTGCATTTGCACATGAACAGTTTTGAAAATTTACAAAAGAAATGTAGTGACAGTAAGTAGCTTAAGAGCTGGAGGAACACAGTTTCGGAATAATCATTGAAAATGGGACAGCATAGAGGAGCAACAACAGACCTATTAACTTATTTCATTATAGTTATTCTATAGCCACCTGCACCTTAGAACTACACTTAATCTATCCTTTCTCTTCAATTAAGGCATATTTAATCTGTTATTTGGGAAAAAAAAAACCAAACAAACCAAAAACTAAGGAAACCTAAAGCCCAGAAGAGGCATGGGTAAAGATCTGGAACCTGGAGCTCTCTGCCCAGTCTTTGCTAGCCCAAAGGCAATATAGCTGAGTTAATAACACATTTCACAGAAAGACAGATGAAGGAAACATTAAGGCACACTTCTTACTAAGAAACACAGTTAGACAAATATCGTATTGAGACAGTATTAAAAGATTCCCATCCCACTTCAAAATAAGTATTTAGCTACACATATAACTCCAAGACTTCACTCAAAGACTTTAAAGGCCAGAATAGAAACCACACCAGCGCTCTCTCTCTGTCCTTGAGAATTCTATTTAAGCCTAAATAATTCATCTGGGGAAGCTGCTGAGAAGGCATAAAATCCAGTACAGCAAAATTAAGAAATAATGTTTGTGTGCACTTTTTGACTCAACACATTAAAGAAAAGGTCATTGTCAAGCATAAAGACAGGAGATAAAAGGTTTCCTTCAATCAGAATCCTGCCTCTGTACCTTAGAGGTCAACGAGTTAAAACAGTTTGACGTATCTAATGAACTCTAGATCCTTCAGAGAAAGCGCCCTGCAGCTGCATCAATCTCTGCGTTTGCATTTCACATGCACAAAGGCAGCCTACCTCAAGACCATTGCTCAAGCTTCTCCTAGAACCACAAGACCAAGTGAAGGTATCAGTTACTGCCATTGTCAGACTTCAACCATATTGCATGTAAGACAGCAAATTTCAAGCCATCTCTTGGAGGCTTAAGAATAACCCTACGCCCATCCACATTCATTTGACTTTTTTTCTAATCACAGTGCTAGGGATCTTTACCTAAAAACCTGAATGTTTGTTCCTGCAACAGATTCCTAAATTTCAGCAGACAGCTAATTCAACACAACTGCATTTAAATTACATCCAAAACCAAACTGTGAGTCAGTACTAGCACCAGAGACTTGCGAACCAGTCACAAAAACGTCTACACAAAGGACAGACATCTGATGGGTTGAGACATGATCTTTAGAACTGGACTATACTGCTCTACTAAAATCTCAGTGTCAAAATGTCACTATCAGAGGAGGGGGAGAAATAAAACCAAATACGCCCAACATCTAGCTTCACTCTAGTTTCTACTTCCCAACAATACCAGGGAATGCCTTCACTTCTTGACTTAGCATATACATATCACACTGTAACGGCAGTAGACGCTATGTATTCTTTAGTACCTGTCAGCATTAAAAGCTCAACCTGTTGTAACTCTGCTTTTAGCTGTCTCCCCTTATCCCTTTGCTAGCCCAGGAACGCAGAACAATCCGGGGCGGGGGGTGGAGTTGGCAGTTCACCGTACAGCCACCCAGTCCCACTGCAGGGCCGCTCCTCTGCACCCTAACAGGGTCCCTGCCTAAGGAACCAAGGCCTCTCTCAGCATTCGGGCAGGTGAGGAGGTACGCGGTATTGTCATCCAAGGGGCCCCAGTGTTGGTCTGTCCAGCTTCTTCCAAGAGGTAGTGGCAGGTTAAGAGATTTTTGGGGCAAAATCACGGTTGTGGAACAGCTCTTTTTACAGCCTGACCACCAACAACCCACGGCGCTACACGTCAGGCACACACAGTCGAGGCAAGGCAGAAGGGGCGGGGGACAGAGCCTGGCAACGGGCTTGATCCACCCGCGATACCGCCGGCTTTGCGCTCCCCTAGAAGCCTGCGTTCCCCTGGGCACTGCCCTCTCTCATCACCGCGATACTGCCGCGGTGCCCTGCCCGGCCCGCGGGCGGGCATCGCAGGAGGAAGCGCAGGGACAGGCCGTAGGCGGGCTATAGCGGCGGGACGTCCCGGCGCCGCCAGCAGAGGGAACGGCAGCAGACGGGGACTCGCCGCACAGCCGAGCCTGGGAGGCAGCGGCGGGGCAGGCCGAGAGGCGTGGGGACGGGATCCCCACGGCCTGGTGCCGGTGGAGCTGCCGAGGGCGGGGCGGCCACGCCGCCAGGGGTGGAGGGGCGGGAAGATGGGGGGAGGTCGGAGGGGCCGGCTAGGGCCGCGGGGGGCATGGGGGGAGAACACCCGCTCGCCCTCCCCAAGCGCCCGTTACCTCCTCGTTGTAGCGCGCCAGGACCCGCTCCACGGCCTCGGCACCACCGCCGCCTCCCTCCACGGCCTCCAGCACCGCGCTCAGCTCCATGTCCGCCTGCGGCCGCAGGCTCTGCTCTGCTCTGCCCTGCCCGGCTCCGCTCCGCCAGCAGCAGCAGCCACCGCCCCGCCACGCCCTGACCTCCTACCCCGCGCCCCCCTGACGTGCCGTGACGCACCGCTCCCCTTGGAAACCGCCCGGACGAGCAGGCAGCGATCGCGCGCTATTGGCTGGAGAGAGCGACGGCGGGCACTCCCGAGCCCTTCCTATTGGCTGTCCTCCCCGCCCAGTCCCGCCGGCCGGAGAATGCCGAGGGGACTACATCTCCCAGCATGCCAAGCGACGCGGAGCTGCGGTGCGCGGCGCCATCTGCGGGCTTTGGTGCCGCGAGGCACGATGGGTACTGTAGTCCGCGTCGGGCAGCCGTGTCGGAGGCGGGAGAGAAAGTTGGTGGAGCGGGGTGGGGAGTCGGGGTTCGAGTCGTGAGCGGCTTCCGCTGACCGGGAGGGTGTCTTGGACTTGGTCAGTGGCACAGAGCGCACCCGGACACGTGCCCTCCTGGTTAGCCGTTGCCATAACGTCAGTGTTAGAAATGAAATGTAGTGTTGTTTTCGCATCTTAGTGTTAAAAGCATAGTGTTGGGGTGTTGTTTTTTGTTGTGTTTTTTTTTAATTTTTTATTTTATACCCTAGTGTTAGGAATATAATAGTTTGTTTAAGAGAGAAGTGAGATATCTGCACATTCCAATGACATCTGGGGGATCCGAACATGGAGCAGGAAACTGAGGGACTTAATTGGGCTCCATCTGGGGGATCTGAACATAGAGCAGGATTTATGGCCCAAGACCAAACAAAGCCACTTCTATCTTGCTCCTTGGAACAGAATGACACCAGTAGGTATAGATCATTTTGGTGATTGGGAAGACAGCCAAGGGGGCAAGAAAGGTCAGAATTATACCTTAAAAGGAAAAAGTAAACTGCTAGAACGGAATGTGTAAACAGGGGTGGGAAACTTAGAGGATAATTAGACAACCCTTTCAGTAAAGACTTTAGTAATATCCAATCTAAACCTCCCCTGGCACAACTTGAGGCCATTTCCTCTTGTCCTAATGCTTGTTTCTTGGGAGAACAGCAGCCCCCTCACTACAACCTCCTTTCAGGTAGTTGTAAAGAGCCTCCTTTTCTCCAGACTAAACAACCCCAGGTCCCTCAGACACTCCTCGTAAGACTTGTTCTCCAGACTCTTCACCAGCTTCATTGCCCTTCTTTGGACTCGCTCCAGCACCTTAGTGCCATTCTTGTACTGAGGGGCCCAGAAGTGAAAGCAGTACTCGAGGTGTGGCCTCACCAGTGCCCAGTCCAGGGGAATGATCACTTCCTTACTCCTGCTGGTCACACACACTGGCATCATTGCCCTTCTTTGGACCCACTCCATTTGGCAACAAAACTCCATCTCTGAGGAAAAGAATGGCTGCCTTCCCAAAACTGCCCACATATCCTTTCACAGAGGGGTCGATATACTTTTTGGAGGGTGTTGATGCAGGCGTGAGCAATCAGGGAGGTGTAGAGGAGTGATGCTGGTGCTTGGTCACTGCCATTTTCTGTAGTGCATGTGGCAGGAGGGGAGGATGGGCTGCACCAGCATGGCCAAGCCAGAGCTGGCGGTGGCAGAGCAGTGGTGAGCTGTGTCTCCAGAGTTCTCTGCAAGGCTTTAGGTCTAAACTACAGCTGGGAAGATATGGAGTATTTCCATACTCAGAGTGCCCTGTAATCAAAATTCACTGTCCAGGTAGCAGAAGATGATGTATCTAAGTCAACAAAAAAACCCACAATGGTAAAACCTCAGTGAGAGCTGCAGTAGGTCTCTTCTTTAAGTACTTATTCTTTCATAGAATCATACAATCATAGAAAGGTTAGGATTGGAAGGCACCTAAAAGATCATCTAGGTCCAACCCCCCGCTGCATGGGCAGGGACACCAACCACTAGGATCAGGTTGCTTAGAGCCCCATCCAACCTGGCCTTGAATACTGTCAGGGATGAGGCTTCCATGACCTCACTGAGCAACCTGTTCAGGAGGTACTCTGTGGTCATCAAGAAAAACTGTTAATCTCATAAACTATCAGCTCCGTGGTGGAAAATACCACAGGGGCAGGGCAGTTTCATCTGCAGATGGACAGCAGCTCCAGCCAACATTGAAGGTGCTATGAGATGTTGGTGTATGCCTGTGTGTACTTGACCCAGAGTGGGATCTGAATTTTCTGGTGGTGGGTTTCTTGCCACCATGGGTTGAACTGAGACACAAAACCAGAACAACATGGTCACTGGCCTGCAAGGAGTGACAAAATCCAGTGCAAAATCCACAACCATTTTTTCTGAGCCAGACCCATGTATCTACTAATGCAGCTTTTGAGAGAAACCCAGTAAAAATAATCCTCTGCTTGTTAGATTTACGACACTATAATAAAGCATTAGCCTGCTTAGATTTACTTCATAGCACAGCAACAGACTCATTTCACTTGTATGCTGCCAATTAAATTTTTCATTTAAATTAAAAAACAAAACCAAACCAAAACACACACACACAAAAAACCTAAAAAAGAAGACCAGAAAACTGTTACTGCCTTTTAAAGGCACATTGTTATTCATCATCAGTGCATTTTAGTTTCCACTTTAGGTAGAATATGAAGGATTAGGATCTCAGTGAAAGAGTGGGACAGAATAAATTGCATCCTCTACCAAAGAACTGCCAGACCTTTTCAGATGGGTGCATACCATGAGCCCTTCCCATGTTAGTCAGCTTTATCTAAGCCTTCCAAAGCAATGTCTGCCCCTGAATTTCATGGGTTTCAGGGTCAGTCACAACAGAATTGTGGGGCTGGGGAGGTCAGAGGCCATTTTTGTCAAAGGGTAGTGACCTTAGCAGCAAGAGGTAGCCTGACAAAAACAGGATTCATGGCAGTGAATGGAGTTCTCACTGCTCTTCCCCCGCTGAGTCTTTTTTCTACCTGGTAATGAAAAATCTCGAAGAATTATAATGGATTTTTATATGTGTACATACTTACATGTTTCTGTGTGTGCATACATTATATATGTTATGCTATAATATATATTACAACATATTATATTGTATATATTACATCAATCTTTTGTTCCATGTTTTAGCCCATGAAAAGATCACACTTTAAATAACATGTTTAGTAGTTAAGAAAGAGAGGAGAAAGAAGAAAAAAGAAAAAAGAAAAAAAGATAAGAAAGAGGAAGAAGTAGAAAAGAATTAGAAAAAGAAGAAAAAGAAAAAATGAAAGTGGAGAAAGAGAGGAAAAGGAAGGAAGAAAAAGGGAAGAGAAAATGAAAATGAGATTGAATGTTTTGGCATGTGGTACAAAAGCTTCTTCAGAAAGATTTGTGTAGTTACATATTTACTTTAAATACACATAAATACATGGCTAGACAACAAACAGCAGTTTCAATTTCCATGGTCAAGGGAAGAGCTAAATCAACAGGCTGCAGGCTCTGACTCAGAAGGTTTAGCAATTTGTACTAGGATGATTTAAGAGATTCCTGCTCCTAACTATCCATTCTACCCAGAGGTTATCACACTCTCATGAGCTACTGTACTTCCTGGCCTGGTATATACCCCTGTGACCTGAAAGCTGTGGCAGTTCTGACCTGCAGTGGTCGAGGAGGAGTCTGCTTTCCTTTGCAGTGCTTCTGATGCAGATGGTGATGGTGACCTCTGTAGAGCTGTGTTCAGTCATATATATATATATTGTGCCCCATTAACATCCAGTTTAAATTTCAATGCCTTCATCAGGAAGCAGTTCAATGGTAGTTGGAAGCATATGTTCAGACTCCTGTGGCATCAACCTAAGTTTCTAAATGATTAAAAAAAAATTGTGAAGCTTCTTTTGAAAAAAATTTTCAAAGCTCTCTCTGACTAGCAATGTTCTGTGGTTCTTTGTTATGAGCAGTTTTGTGGTGCTACTGTTTGTCAAAATTCCTTCTCCCAGCACTTCGTCCATGGCATTGCAGTTCTCTGCTCAGAAACTCTCCATTATTTCTGGTGCTGACATTGTGTCCGATATCTATCTTCCTTCCTGAACAATCTCCCCTGGCTCTTCAAGTCAGGGTAACTGAGTTGTCCCCAGACATGCTGAAGGATATGGCATGTTTGTCTACTAAAATAGTCTCATTTTCTCCACTCTTCCAGTCAATGGTGATCCGACTTTTATTTGGTTTAACAAGCTTTTGTAAAAAATGCAGGAAGTGCTTCCGGCTTCCCTTGAGTGGTGCTGGGGTTCATCCCCTTCCAAATCCTTCCAAAGACGCAGCTTTGAGTTCCTGGTCAGTTCTGCCCACAAACATCTCACCAATGCGTTTGGTCCTTGAAGGTACCACACCAGGTCATGGCCAACAGTCCATCAGGTACTGGAGATTAATCGATGTTCTTGTGAGTGAGTGAAGTGGGTCACAATGGGCTCTTGGCAGATGCAATGTAATGCAGAGATTTGGAGTTTGCTGGGGAAGAGAAAGGACATTTTTCTATTCTAGTGACTATCTTACCCATATTCATTTCTTACAGTCTTGATGAGGCAAATATTTTTATGCTTGTTAATAATTAATAGGCCAGAATCAATGCTTTGATTTAAAAATCTTCAATACCACAATGTAAAGTAGGACTTCGGCTTCAAAACTCCAGCTGCTGAAGACTGGCCACTAAAAAAACCACATTACTTACCTTTCTCATGTGTAGACAATTTTGCCTGAAGGTAACTTGAATAAGAATAAAATAGTTAGCCTAAGCCTGATCTCCCCTGTCCTTCATAAACATGGAAAGTAAATGTATATTGGGTAATAACATCAGTGGACAAGGGTAAAATTTCAGTGGTCTGTGACACCAGCCCAGGAAACAAGATTTTCATCAGGTACCTAAAGGTAGAGATAAGTTTCCACTATGTTTCTGAAAATCCCACTGGGACCTTGGCTGAACACTGAAGAGCTTGGACACTTGCAGAACCTGTCCTGGAACATCCTCCTCCTTCAATCCTTGCAGATTTCCAGCTCATTCCTGTCATTACATTAGACCCCAAAGTCTCAGCGGTTTACCCACTAGTTAAACGTACAAGGTCTGAGAATTTTCCCACTTTATTTACTCAGCTAAGGAAAAATGGCTTTTCCATGTCCAGTACTCCAGTGGCAACACATTTGTTACAAGCTACTGTAAAGAAGACAAAACATCTTATCTGCCACAGGGAGTGCACTGGCATGGCTGAGCAACAGCAGCTGGACTCATAGCCTTGAGCCCTGAACACTTTCAGCTGAGAGCACAGGAGTAAGACTACTCATTTGCTGAGAACTGTATATGTTCTCAAGTCCTTCTCTGGATCAAAACATACATTGTCACATTTAGGTTTTTTGAAGGCTTGCTTCTCTGTTTAAGTAAATTTAAATAGTACCTATTTTGTTTCAAGAACTTTATTTGAGTGTGAAAATCCCTCATATATCTTGCACAACTGTACAAATAACACTTTTGTTCATTTTAGGCATAAACATGGTTATCATCACACTGGGTGCTATCAAAGGTTTAATTTACAAAAACAGTTACTAAAATGCCTGATGTCATATTTCCATTTATTTATTTCTTACCCATAGGGTAATAGGTCCACCATAATTGCTTGGTGCATTTTATAATACAGAAGAAAAAGCTATGTTAATAAAATCTAACAAAACCTCACAAATAGCTAGAAATCTGACAGAAAATGTCTAAGAAAAATTCTCCCCGAAATACAATACATTTTTCCACACATACACAGTACAGAATAAGTTCAAAGGCACAGCTTTGAATTTTCCTTTTGTAGAAGTATATAGAATTATCACCACGTGAAGGAATTGAGAGATCAGTTTCATACCTGTCAATAGGTAATTAAATGAATAATCATGTTTGCATTGTAATTTTCTTTACATAATTGCTTTATATCATCATATTTAACATATGTGGCTCTGAATCTGAAATCTTCCCAGTCCCCAAGTCCCTTCTTAACCTTGTCATTACTGACCAGAGAAATTAGATTTTTTGAGATTGTGCAAACTTAACACAAATACATACATAACAAGAACAATAGCCAACTTAAGGCAGTGTATAATTCAATGCTACATGTATTTTCTTCTCTTTTGTAAAGATCAAAACTTACTGGATCAACAGAAAGGTGCATCAATATACAAAGTTAGATGTAAACTGAAACCTACAAAACCACGTCTTTTAAGGAGCCAGATAGAGGAATTTATGTGAACAGGTGGTGACTTGGCAGAATGGTTTTTAAGGAATGCATTAAGAGCTTAAAAGAAGGACAAATTACAGAGTTTCCTTGAGGGTCAACTTCCTGCTTTTAACTCAAGTTATAAATAGATCCTGTTCCAGTATTTTTATTTTTTTTTTTTTTGTGAGACTCATTCCTATTTGTCAGTAAGAGAGGAGGTAAAAATGGCTCACTCAAACTGACATTGCAAAAGGTTGGCCTATATGCCAGAATTAAAGAAGGCACGGATTGGCCCCAAAAGTGGTCTAGAAGAGCACAAAAATCCTTTTCAACTACAGGAACATTCAAGTCATGCTGGTCTGCAACCTGCCCACATTATGAACTATGTTTATCTGCCCAGAATCTTTTCCATCTTCACCTCCCTTGAAGAACGTCCACAAAAAGTCCCACAAAACATGAAGTTTTTGTAACTCTTTAAGTATATGGGCTTAGCTGATACCAGTCATTTTCATTTAGCCCAACCTGTGGTGGCTTCCCCATTGATGTAGGCAAAGCCAGGAAAGTGTTGCATGTGCTCATATTCAGAATTTCTCCGTGTAGTCAAGGGGGTGTACATGTCACTAGAATTTCCATATCTTGTGGAGTGCATGGATGGGCTTGTGTAGCAGGAGTTTGCAGCTGGGACCTCTGGCCAGCGAGGAGTCACAGGTGTGGGATGCAGCCTGGGAGTGCTGCTCATCAAACAGGGCTCCATTCTTGATGTTGGGCTGTTGAAAGGGTACTGCAATAAAAACAAAGAAAAACAAAATAAGGAATTATCTACCAAATACTTGATCTTAAAATAAGGACTGGTGGGGTATCACAATTCTGTGTTAAACACAATTAGCAGCCCTCCAACAACTAAGTAATGCACTCAAGGTGGAATAACAGGTAACTAGTGCCTGCAGTCCAAGCAGTGTCAGGAAAAGTGTTGTAAAACAGTCACTGCATTTAAATACCAAATTAATTTATTGAAGAGCTCAGTACTGGTAGGTGTATATGTGAGCAGAAAGTTAAATTGAATTAGTCTCATCTTTTTCTCACATCTTTTACTTGGAAACTTGCTAATCAGTAAAAAACAGTATAAAATCTCCCAACTCCTGCACACTCAACTGAGTTTTAAAGGAGGAGAGGAAAAGTACCTTAATTACTGGAAAGGCACCTTCCCTTTTAAATGTTCACAAGCCAACCTGCCAGTTTCTGCAGAAAAATAGTATGGTCTGGCCTCAGAGCAAGCAGCTAATTGAAAACTTCTATAAAGAGCAAGGCAGCAGAAGAATCTCTCTATTCCCCAGCTGTTCACAGTGACAGTTGGAAACTGGAAATCAAAGGAGTTCAACAAATGCCTTCCACTAAGGAAAAGATGTGCTGAGGATAGGATAGGCAGGAAAACAGAGAACAGCTTTTGCCCTCTAGAGCCCTTGGCTGCCCAGCAACAGAAAGTAAACTGTGCTTATGAGTGCTCCCTTTACATGCATTTATCCTATTGTCTGTCTTACAGCAGCAGATCAGCTGTGTGCTGTGCCTAAGAAATGTCTCTCCGTGCTTTGCCCTTCTATCATCCATCTGCATCACAGAGATGGTTAGGATCCTTGTTCCCCTTGGCCAGCCATTTCTCTTCAGACCTTCTACATTTTAGACATTTATATATTTTCTACAAAAAAATTCAAAATTTAAAATTTCAGTATCTTGGATTGTTTGACACTGTGGTATTTCCTTAACTAGAAAGCTGTCACCAAAGTCGAACTATCACCTCTTCTGATGCCTACAAACCTTGCAAGCTGCACGCCAAAACTTTATATGTCTGTAAAACCCCTTCCCCATCTTTTGAAGGGTTACGGAGAGAAGAGCTGCTGTAGTTATTCCCAGGAGTGAGATGGCAGTGATTCCCAAAAGTTGTCATTACATTACTCCACTGCCGGATGGGGCTGGGGTTAATCAGTTGCATGAGTGGGTCCCCAAGGCAATTACTGCAATGTCTCCACGAGGAGTTTCTGCTGATTCCCTCCAGACCACAGCCAGGAAGGCAGCCCTGCCCTGGCAAATGTATTTGAACAGTTCACAAGCCTTAGGCAGCTCAAAAGCCACACGCTGGCCATTCCTAATTAGAGAGGAGAAAGAGAAGACTATTTTTGACCAACTTACTGTAGTCAGTGATTTAACATATGCCACCGTGTCCTGGGGAGACAGGCCAGTTAGCAGATGAGAGAGAAGCCATATGAGGCATTATTTAGCATGTACTTCTCATCACCACAGAGACTGTGGATTTACCTGTGCAATCAGCTGCTGAAAAAGACTGGTAAATGGCAGCACCACACTGGAACATCAACACTTCAACTGGTACTGCTAATACAGTGATCAGAATAAGCTGTATTGGCAACACTGGCAACAACTCTATACAAGATCATCTAAATTTCCATTTTCACCACGAAGAAAGGCTTCTCAGTAGGAAAGTTAATCAGAGCTTAGGCACTGACTGCAGAAATCCTTATATTCCTTTGCTTAAGAATCAAGTTTTCAGACTTGTTGGCTTTCAAGAAGCTTTTGTTGAAGTTAAGAGCTGCTGGCACCCAGCAACGGTGAAACTCAAGCTTTGAAGTTTTAAATGAGGTGATATGATTTTAGGATCATGGTTGTTTACTTTAACTCAGGAATTAAGGACAGGGCACTCTGTCAAAAGACAACCAACCTGCAAGTATTCCAAGTAAACATAAGAGGTTCCAGAAAAGTTGAACAAAATATTTTCAATGTTTGGGAGACTAATAGCTTTAGGATACTGTTTCCTGGTCTGCACGAAAGTAATTTTCATGCTAGTGCCTGCTGACTGCCTCTTCTGAACATCTTCATGAACAAAGCTCTTGAATAATGAATACAGAGGAAACAAGTTGTCTTGTGATTCACTGTAGCTTCAGAGTTCAATTAATCTCACCCAACTTTAGTTATCAGAAAGGTAGGCACCTAGTAAAAGTGAGTCATCTGTGCTCTGTCTAAAGCCACCGGAAGAATTTATCCAATCTCAAGATAAGTATTTAAGACAGAAGATGAGCAGTCCTCAGAATATGGCTCTTTTCTTCCTCTTGCTACATGATGTAATCCATTAGTTAAGTTGGCTCAAGTTAAGTAAAAGTAACTTTTCCATAGCTGTCAAATCCATAAGATCTTTTTCCTGGCTGACCTCAAATGTCCCATGAATGATTATGTACAAAATGCTTTGAGATGGTAGGAGTCAGGACCAGGATAGATCATTCAGAAAAAAACGCACTACACAAAGAATACCTATTTAACTTTCTGTTTTCTGTATGCCAGCTGTGGGACTGCAAGATGTGGGCCAAACTAAAAACATTCTTCTTTGTCTTCAGTAGTGTTTTACTTGATACCAATTATCATGGTCTGTGCCTTTACTACCCATTGATCTATACCTGAAGTCTCTATAGATTTTTGTATTGAGGACTATACTTCCAAGATTAATCTAGACTTTTGCCATAATACACTTAAGACTATCTGTTGCCTTTTTCCCAATATGACAATTGATCTACTCTGTTGTTAACTGTAACACAATCCTTTGCCATCCTGACTCAGTGCAATTTTCCTTTTGAGTTTGTGAAACTGAGGTTGCAACTCATAACAGGAGAATTAATTGCTTTCACACCCCTTACAAATGCCCAGCTTCCCCCAGGATAATTTGCCACTTGATAATTTGTAGACTGCAAAACTTCCCACTCTGAGCAAGAGAAACAAAATGAAGTCTGGAAATCCTGTGGTGGGTCTCCTGCTTGTACATGACACTGTGTGGGGAAGCCACATAATGTATTTTAGGTAGTCTGGACACACAAAACCCATGCTATTGGACGAATTAAACCTTGGCTCCCAGAATGAACTTAAAAATGCACTGAAAAGGAAAGATAATCCTCCTCCTATCTGCGGTCAAGAGGCCATGCTAAATCTTGCTAAGAAGGCAGGGCTAAAGGCTGTGCATGAGGGGACAGGACACAGTGTGCTGCTTTTGCTTTTCACCAAGTGCACCCAGTGCAGCTGTGTTTATGAATGTGTCATGAATGTAAGAATAATTGCTTGAAAATAACATGGACCCTAAATATCTAGTATTTTACAATAAATTCTGTTATGACTGAATGCAAGATGGAAAGTTCTGTAAGGGTAGGTCAGCTAATCGCAAATGAGTCAGTGACTTCTTTTCCCCTACAGTGAAGAGACTATTGAAAGACAATATTTTTAAAGTACTTATTGGCCCCTGCCTGACTATTAACTCACCCAATGAAGCATCTATTCAGCCTTGTTGGAGTGTCCACAGCACAGCCATCTGGGCGGATGCCTGCCCATGCTGCCTGAATCACCTTTCACACTCTACATCCGGTTTAATGAAGAGTGCTTAAGCACGCTGAACTCAAAACACTGGGGCCTAGTGATCTTCGCCAGATATAAAAGCGACATTTGTTGGAGGGCTCTTGACAGGAAATTACCATTTTCTGGGTTAACTCACACTTGCTGCTACTTATGCCGTTAGACCTAGACAAGAAGCTCTTTAAGCCCGCAAGACTTTGAGCCGATTATTGTTAAGGCCTTGCCCAAAAATGCAAAATTAATTCAATTTCTTTTAGTATTATTTCAAAAAAATACGATGTTAAATATGTCCCCTCCATGAAATGAAGACTGAGTTCCTGTAGGGTGAAGATGGAGAATAATCTCTTTATTTTTACCCTCAACTCACTGACTCATGATGCATGGAGGTGTAAGGTGTCTCTGTCCAAACAGCAAAATATTTTCCTTATGAATGTGCCTCGGACTTTACACTGCATTAGCTCACACTTTTACAGAATGCTGCAAGTTAGTGTTGTACGTTAGCCACTACTTTAGGACTACCAAATAACGCACACCAGAAATTATAGCAATTGTATAGAACTGGCTATAAGTTAACTTCATCAAAATACGCTTAAAATCTAAAAAAAGGTATCTAATCAAAACTACTGATTGATTGCATCTTTATAAACCCTGAATGTGATCCTTTTCTCCGCAATTTGAAGCTTATTGAATATTAGTCTGTCAAATAGGTTGGGTGAAACTGTCAAGTCAATGTAAGTGCTTTTGGTAGTTTTGGGAGTGGCATCTGCAGCCTTACATAAATTTGTCGGTATTAAAAAGCAGACATCTGTTTCCTGTTGCATTCAGTACATAATTACTTCAATTGCATGTTAACAATCTCAATTCCATTAAGAAGCCATACAGTTAGGAACAATGATTCTTGTTGCAGGGGTGGGATCTGGTCAGTATTTTTTTTCTTTGTGTCATTACTAGCTGTTTGATGACCAAGTGGTTATTGAGAAGGGAGAATTCTTACAGCATTGTTATAATTGCTGCATATGTGTGGGGGGAACAAGAACTTTTCCCCCATTTTTGTTTGGTGGCATAGATGGGCCAGAACAATGTGAATGGGTAGTAAAGCATGAGTTCTGTCTGGAAGAGGATTTCTTTGGCTCCCTCGCTGTAACAAAAAACAGTTACTACTTTCTTCCAGCACTGCCCCTGTGTAAACCCTGCTGGCAATCCTGTAGAGGCGTATGAAGGGAAGTGAAGATGTGGCAGGGTAGGATTGTGGCATGCAACATTGTGCAGAGAAACTAAGTGCTGCTGCAACTCACAGGGCATTTCTGGGAAGTTATGTGAGATCACCACAGTCCTCAGAGCAGTTTAGGAGACTAGGAGTACAGACACTGCTTCAAGCTTCTTTAATTCTGGCCTTAATACTATGCTCTGTGCCTCTGAGAGGTGCAGACCCAACCTACCACTTAGCAGCAGATTGTATTACTGCAGTGTTTCCCGGGCTGGTTTGTTCTCTCCAGACCAAGGAAGTCAACTATGCTCTTCATAAACCAAATCTGATGAAAACAAAACAGCAGCGCAAGCACTTGCTCATACAAATATATTCTTCCCAGACATTGATTCATGTCTCTTGAGGACAGAGTTTCATTTCAGGAACAGTTGACCCTGGCTACGCTCTCGAGAGCAAAAGGAGATAGATGAAAAGCAGAAAAAAACCAACAACTTATCTTTAAGGTTGCAACTCAAGGAACTAAAAAAAGCAATGCTGTTAAGCCACTTCTCTGACTCTCTGTTAACTACCTCCACCTGAAATACGCTGTTTGGAGGTGGCTACTCCATCTTTGAAGTGCAAAGGAAGAGAAGGTAAAATAAGGCCCTATGCAGCATGGGATCTAGAAGTGCTTCCCAGATCTAAGTGGCTGATCTGGCAACTTCTTGACTGAATCCCTCCTGCCTACTCTGAGATCAGGTTTGCACAGAGTGGCTGGAGGGGAGCTGCAGGTTCCCTGCTCAACACAACTGAGAGAACAGGACACCTGTGTGCCCACCAGACTATGCCTGCCCTGCAGTGCACCTACAGTCCTTAGATGGGTAGAGAATCCATTGTGGGAGAAACTAAACAGATGATAACTCTAAAGTCTGATGATCTGCATTTTAATATGTTACCAGATATATTAAAATGTAAAAATACATATGGTTGCAAATGTCTCTCATCACTCTTCCTACTAGAAGTGTTATATTTGTGATTTACAAAGAAAAATGAGAACAGCGTTAATTACTTTGTGTTTAAGGAAGAGGTGGAATGATGTGAATTGAAATTTTTATTATTATTATTATGGATAGTCTGGAAAAAGACCAAGACCTGTCCAACCAGGGTGAAACTTGAAGACAAAACCAGTGATCAAAACCCAGTCAAGCAGATATTGTGGAGGTAGATTAGGTGGTGACATTGTGAAGGGATTACCTTTGAAGGGAGCACCTCTCTGATAAACTTGACATAGGTTGCTAGGAACACTCAGAGGCTTTTAGACAGAGTTGTCTATTTTCTGCCATGGCATCTGGTACCTAAAACTGCAGAGGCAGAAAACTATCGAAACATGAAGTCAGTATAGATGTGTTTCTGTACACACTTTACTCAGTCTCCTTCTGAATGATGATGAAGTAGCATTTAAGGATTGTATGCGCTTCCGCACTATGGCTTAGAGATTTAGGTAGTAATAAATCAATTTGTAGAAAAATTTTCTTCATTTGTGTGCCAGGCTCCTAGTCAGTAAGCCAAGTCAAGAAATGAACAATCAGGCCTGAATTTTCAAGGAAGCAACTGTTTTGAGAACTATTCACAGATGCTGATGAAAGAAAAAAAATATTCTGATTAAGACCAAGGTTTGAACAGACTGTGCCCGTCAACAAAAACACTCCTAGCCCTCAGTGGGAATTGGGAATTAATGTGCTGGTTTGGTTCTGGTATGGTTTTGGTAGTGGGGGAAGGGCCCCAGGGGTGGCTCCTGTACTAAGCTACTAAAACTTCCCCCAGCTCAGGTAGCCAAGGCTGGGTCGTTAGAAAGACAATAGATGTGCCTCTGTGATTAACATAGGAAAGAACTAATAGAAGACCTGAGCAGAGCAAGCAGGGGAGAAAGAGCTGTGCTGGAGAGGTGAGACCAGTGCCAGAGTGAAGATCCCGAGGTTGGTGAGGAAAAGGGGAAGAAGGTGCCCACACAGAAGTTTCCCTGCAACCCATGGTGAGATGGCAGGCTGTCCCCCTGCATTCGTGGTGGAACATTCCCTGAAGGCTCCAGAAGGGGTGAACTTGGATTTGCTGCCAGTGGACTTGGATCATGCAGCTGTGGAAGACCCCGCTGCCAGAGGAGGTGACTGTTCCCGAAGCAGCCCCTGACTCTGTGGGAAGCCCACGCTGGAGCAGCTTGCTCCTGACCTCGTGGGAAGGACTCATGAAGGAGAGTGTCCTGGTTTCAGCCAGGATGAAGCTAATTTTCCTTTTACTGATTTTTTTTTTTTCCTTCAGTAAGCTTTCTTTTAACTAGCAGCAAGTGTTCCAGGTAGTGGACTGGTAACACTGGAATGTTTATGTTACTGCTGAGACTCCAAGGTCACTTCTTAGCTCTGCTGCTACAGGTGCTACTGAGAGCAGGAGAATTGTATCTATGACCCAACCCCCCCGCCCATAGGGGAGCTGGACTAGACAGACAGCAGAACTGACCAAAGGTATTCCATTCCATATTATCTACGTAAGCTCCGAGGAAGGTCAGAGACCACAGAAGACAACTTCCTTCCTGCTTCTCCTTCCCTTCTCTTCCATCCATGGCCGGCATCCGGGGAGGACTCCATCCATCCATCACCGTCGACCCCCAGGCTCTGACCTCATAACCCTCACAACCCAGCCCCTGTCTGCTCTGCCTTATCTCCTGCCTGTGGACTGGGACATTTTGGGACTGCTCACAGCTAAGGAGAGTGCCGGGGCAGTTGCTGGGGGTGGGGGGAGGCAAGAGGTTTTGCACATTCCTGAACATACTTGTATATAATTGTACATATAATTAAAGCTGTCTAGTTTAGTTTTCAATCCAGCAAAGTCTCTCTCCTAATTTCCTCTCTCCTTCCCTACCTGGGTGGGAGGGGGAGAAGATCAAGAGCATTGTTGTCTCTGGTTTATTTGCTGATCCTGAGTCAAACTGTGACAACAAGGTTTGTGGAGGACTCTCTCCCATGGGAAAGCAGGGGGGGACTGTAAGGAATCCTCTCTGAGGAGGAAGGAGTGGCAGAAACCACCAGACTGTGGTGTGACTCTAAACTCCATCCCCTGTCCCCCTGTGCTGCCAAGGGGAAGGAGGTAGAGGAATCAGGAACAAAGTTCCCGAAGTTGAGTCTGTTTTGCCTGTGATCATAAACGATGAGTGAAACCCTCCATGTCCGTGTCTCGACGCACAAGCTTCTAGTTGGCCTTTGTCCTTCCCATCCCAGTGAGCAGCCATGTGGCTGGTTCTTTGTTGTCAGGTTAGGCCCAAACCACGACAATTAGCCTATATTGCCAGAAGAAGCCAGTTTTAGGCTTATGCTGGGTTATTAGCTGTAGATATTACTTCAGCAGAAAATTTTCTCTCTTGTAAAGTTTTTTCCAATCAGTCTCCTCCATGCTTTTGCCTTTTTTTTCCATGAGAGAGTCACTGATCTTTCTGAAACTATAAGCTACTTATAAAAATTTCTGTTTAGCCCAAAGTCACAAGACACAACACATTCCTCTGTGAGCCAAGCTCCAAGACTGTCTCAGAGATGAAAGGTAGCAATAACCTCAAGGGCTGTCACCAGTCTGTTATGGATGGGATGTGAGTGACAATGCAGCTGTGACACATGGTGCTTCAGTGGCATCAGCCTTAGCAACTGCTGCTGTCTCATTTCTTCTAACACTGGGGGATTCAAATTACCCAGAAGCCTGTCACTAACATCAACTTGCCACTGGTCAGGTGAGATAGGCTTGACCTGGAACCTCCACCTGCACTTTTCATGAGCTCTGGTTTCTTTCCCAGCACAACCCTACTGTAAGGATTCCAATGACAAAACCACAGCAGACATCTTAGAAGTAATACAGTGCAACCATTGTTGTATTGTCAGGTTGGGATCAACATGTTACATGCTGACAAATACAATTTAAAGGGTCAGTCATTCCCTTCCCCTTTCCTGGCTGTTCAGTTCCCCACCTCCACCAAATAGAAGGTTTTCCCTCCATCCCCTATGCTCCATTTCCACTTGTTTTGTTTATGGTCTTTAAATCTGTGAAATTATCCATCTTAAATTTCTACTAAACAAACAAACAAAAAATCAGTCACAACTCTGTTTTTCTTTAGTACATTTCTCTGGGATGGAAAATAGCCTCAAAATATTAGACCTGATAAAACCTCGAGTGCGTTGCTCTCTTCCACATGAAGAGGCTGGACATTATATTCTTTGAGATCAAAAAAGTAATATATAGCTGCAGCCTAAAACCTACCTTTATTACATGTTGCCTGTTTCAGCTCAGACCCCTGTTTGGGACAAGGACTCTCTCTGATTCCATGTTTGCAGAAGAGAACTTACCCCCCCACAGATTTCTTCTTAGGAGTTAATCCTTAGACACAATCCCAAAGAGCATGATAGAATATTAGCTAAAGCTGAGCCATAGTTCTATATTTGGACTGAATGTAGATTATAACAAAGAGTTCTTTTGAAGAGTTATGGTCAGTTCCTCCTCTTCTTGACTGGTTATATTACCACAGTCACAGACATTGCACCTCCCCTGGTTTCAGTATTGTGGCAGCTGTTGATACATGCTTTGCAAATTTGGCTTCCTATATTGGCAATGTCATGAGTCCTACTGCAATTCCTCACACATGTTCCCCTTAGAAAGTCCACTAGAAGAAGAGCAGTTCCCTAACATCTTATTCAGGCAATAGTACATTATGAACTTTTGTTGGTTACAAGTAGCTAAGAAAGGACATATCATCAGGACTGGCATTTTGCTGAAGCTCACTTAGCTTTAAAAATAATGTCATAAATTCCATCTTAAAATAATTCAAGAGTTTTAGATTATTTTTGGAAGTAGGGTTTCAGTTTCTATCTTCTTTCAATACAGAAGGAGCACATTGATAGGATTTTGTTAGCTGTCTCCTACTGTGGGATTCCATCTCAGTTTACCAGCAGCGTGAGAAAGAACATGCTAAATACAAGTTGAAAACATTTTGCTCTGAAGTGTGATCATTAAAGCATAGGTGTTCTTCATGTGTGTCCAGGACAGTTCAAGGGCTAAGAAAAGGAGAAGAAATGATCTGATGTCTGCACTTGTAGAGAAAGCCTACTATAGTATGAAAAATATTTGCATTGTTTTAACATATGTTACTATTTCCATATAATGTGTTAACCAAGACATGAGTAAACTACAAATCTATTGATCTTGCTTTGCTTTCTTTATTTCTTGCTTAACTTACACTGTTTGTGTCAGTGTGACAAAGACAGTTGTCAGAAGGTAGAAAGAAATGCCTTGTGCAGGTGATAAAATTTCTGAGTAGCAAAAACCTAATTCTCCACTTTACATAAAGATTTCATGACAGAATCACAGAATGTTAGGGGCTGGAAGGGACCTCAAAAGATCATCTAGTCCAATGCCCCCTGCCAGAGCAGGATCAGCCTCACCAGGGCAGAGTACAGGGGGAGCAGTACCTCTCTCGACCTACTAACCACATCCTTTCTAATACACCCCAGGATGCCATTGGCCTTCTTGGCCACAAGGGCACATTGCTGGCCCGTGGTCATCCTTCTGTCCACCAGGACCCCCAGATCCCTTTCCCCTACGCTGCTCTCCAACAGGTCAGTCTGCAATTTATACTGGTACATGGGGTTGTTCTTTCCCAGATGCAAGACTCTACACTTGTCCTCGATGTATTTCATTAAATTTCTCTCTGCCCAACTCTCCAGCCTGTCTAGGTCTCACTGAATGGCAGCACAGCCTTCTGGTGTGTCAGCCCGTTTGGGAAGAGAAATGGACCTTATAGAGCATTTCAGAACAAGCACTCGTGAATTTTCTGCAGTAAAGGGTAAGACAGTAAAGAAAATTGGTGAGCCAATTTTAAGACAGAAAGTGATGCATTCTGGAAAAAATCTTGAGATAACAGAGTAGGGCCTGTACTGAAAAATCCATGTATACAAACCTATCACAGGGCACTGTTCTTAAACATTCACTCACTGTTCCTACTGAAGATACAGCAGCTGCAACAACCCTCAAACACATCATCACACCTCATATAGTCTGTCTGATGGACCAGATGTTACACAACTAGGTGTGAAGTTGTAGACTTGTTCTTTCCATAAATTAGGGAGCCATTGTTGAGCTGATCCCAAAGAGCCTATCTGGTTTTTATAGGACAATCTTTCCAGCAGACTTAAAAAAAAATTAAGGAGATCAATACCATTATTCTCATCTTACAGCTAGGGAAAATTAGGCATAAAAAAAGAGAAATTACTACTCTGAGATAATCTGGCAGACTGCTGCCAAAGACCAGAATGAGATGTAGGTTTCGTGTGTTCCAGTCCAAACCACTATCAAATCTTTGCATCTGGTATGAAATTGTTCAAGTTCAGTGACAAGAGTTAAGCATGGTGTTCCTTAATACACTCGTATACATTTCCAGCAGATAAAGCATAAGAAGTGGGTGGAATATCCCAATGCCATCACCTCCTGCCTTTTGCAGGTCCTCCAGCAGAGAGCCCAGACAGCAGCTTCCTATACTGGGGAAGCACCAGTTGCATAATGTACTAAAGCCCTCCTACAGTGGCACTACTTTGGAACTGTTGCCAAATACCATCTTCACACTTAATCTGTGCTGGTTTCTACTGGCTCAGTTTTGTGAACTGAAATAGCTATGACATAATTTGTCAGCGTTATAGTAGGAGGCTAAGGTACACAAATTAAACAGAGCTTCTTTGCAATGGCATCCTGAAGCTATTAAAACTCTACTCAGAACTCACATTTTTAGCAAACTCCTGAGTATCTGTATTCTCAAAATCAGAAGCCTCAGAAGAATTCACTATGGTCTCTGCATCTTCTTTCAGTTATATGAAAACACTTCTATTTCTCATTAGGAACCTCTTCTTGTTCCTAATACATAAGAAACATACAACTAATTGCATTCATTTTTGCTTCAGCCACTGCTTAACACAGAAACACCTTCTATGATCCATACTGCTGGATTTTAGAGTTTAGGACAATCTAGAGCTACTTCTGATAAAAGAATCTCCACCAGAATGAAAAGTATCTATTAATATTAGAAAAGAAAAAAAATAGGGACCATCAATGACTACACTGATGACAGCTCATTGATTCAGACAGCTAATACACTGATAAGAAATTTACAAGCACAACTTTACTTAAAATGTTATAGCAAGCATTATCAAGTAATAAATCCAACTTACCTGTGAAGAGCTTCTGTGGTAAGCTGAGTAGTGAAGTGGTCCAGAAATAGCAGTATCATGTGGTAAGGATGGGTACTGACTCTGCATTGGATGGGGATGCTGGTTGCTATAGCTGCCATAGTTGTAACTTCCTGTGTATCTAAAAACCATTTTAAAACATTATTTAGTATGCATAATAATTGTATTGCCACAAATAATTCTATAACTTCTGAGATACACAGTTCCACTTTTTTTTTTGCAAAGGAGAGTAGTATTTTAAAAAAAAGAAATTTCCCAGCTTAGCTGGCAAGAAGATGACACGTAGTGAAACGATGTGTTCAGGACATCAACAAATAGACTCAGCATGTTTCTCTGGCTAGTTTTAAATTGCACACTAATTTTCACACTTTCTAAGGACATAGTGTTTTTGCCTTTGATTATTATTTTATTGCCATGTTCCTAGTAAATTGCTGTCCAGGATGAGGAAGTATGGTAAGATTTGACTTAAAGAACTACCCTGTGGAGTTCAGCTATCTCCTTGCACTGGGGTCAGATGCTCTTTCCCTTTTTTGTGAGGGACAGAGGTGTACTAATTTGCATCTGAAGCATGTAACATACAGCTTTAGCACAACTGACACAAGAATAGGGTGGGATTTGAGGTTGGAGAACCTGCCTATTTTTTTTTTTTTTTATCTCAGCTCCTTGTCCAGGGACAGCCAGGGGTAAAGAAAGGAACAGCTTCCTTAGCTACAAGAAACGACACGGTCAGTGTTTTGGGGCATTCATTAGAAGATGCACGGACACTTTCTGCAACCTCCCCATCTTTGTGTAGCCATGCAAACATTTGATGCTAATTCAGCACAGAAGTTTAAAGGCTCTTAAAATACATGCTATTGAAATTAATCACAAACCATGATAAATAAACAAACAGGGTAACCAATTCATTGTGAGAAGACAGTTATTTGCACAGATGCTTTCTGGACAGCTCAATGTCATTTTTACACTTGGTAGAGTTTAAACTTCTATCCTTCTGATTTTATTATGCTATTCTAGGGATACCATGTCTTACACCAGCCAAACCAGCAGTTTCAAACTGAAAGCAGAGAATGCCCTCCAAGAACATTTTCAGGACATAAAGCCCTATGTCCATCTTCATTGTTCAACACTGAGCTCTCATATTCACTTGTGCTTAACTGTAAATATGAGCAGTTTCTGTGATCTACCTCAGGGAAGCTGGTGCTCACATGATGCACATTTGATAGTCTCCCTGTGGAGAACAAGGGAGAGAGAAATGGCTGTGTCATGGAGCTGTTTCCCACTGTGGTAGTGGGCAAACATCTTGTGCTTTAATTCCTTCAGCACGATGGACTGGTAAGCAAGACCTTCAAGACGTGCATAAACTTGGTGTTCACAGTGCAGCCTTCTCTGCTTGAAGATGTTGGCCTATCTAGTCCCTCCTGTAGCCCAGGGTGCCCTTGGACTCCCAAAGCCAAGTCCTGTAAGGCAGTGTTTGTGCCTCATACTTTCTCTAGTCATTATGGATTCTATGTCCTAGTATTGATCTCGTCTCCTTCATTTAAACACTCATCACTTTCGGCTAAAATGTAGCACTTTCATTCACACAATCACCCTGGTTGGAAAAGACCCTGAAGATCATTAAGTCCAACCATAACTTAATCTACCTGTTCAGTGCTTAAATCATGTCCCTAAGCACCACATCTATATTTCTTTTAAACACTTCCAGGGATGGTGACTCCACCACCTCCCTGGGCAGCCTGTTCCACTGTACAACCACTCTTTCAGTAAAGAAATTCTTTCTAATATCTAGTCTAAACCTCCCCTGGTGCAACTTCAGGCCATTTCCTCTCGTCCTGTCATTATTCACTTGAGAGAAGAGACCAACTCCTACTTCCCTACAACCTCCTTTCAGGTAGTTGTAAAGAGCAGTGAGGTCTCCCCCTCAGCCTCCTCTTCTTCAAACTGAACAATCCCAGTTCCCTCAGCCTCTCCTCATAGGACTTGTTCTCCACACCATTCATCAGCTTGGTAGCTCTTCTCTGGACACACTCCAGCAACTCTACATTCTTCTTGTAGTGAGGGGTCCAGAACTGGACACAGTACTTGAGGTGCGGCCTCACCAATGCCGACTGCAGGGGCACGATCACTTCTCTACTCCAGCTGGCCACATTATTCCTGATGCAGGCCAGGATGCTGTTGGCCTTCTTGGCCACCTGGGCACACTGCTGGCTCATATTAAGTCGGCTGTTTCTTATCCTAATCTCTGTTGTGTACTTTTGTTCAAAGAAGCTTTTTCTGTCTCTCTCTCCAACTTCAGGTGAGAGAGCAATGAGGACAGGAGATGGAGATGACCATGCTCTTTCAAGTCTAATATTTTCTTGCCTATCTGAAAGTGCTTGACTGAGGAACCCTACATCTCTGTAAGAAGGAAGCGTGCCTGAAAAATGTAACAAAGATGTTCTCTGCCGAGTACCATGTCTTACAGAGATGCTGAACTACTTCTGTAGTCATTGAGTATTGGGGACAATACACAGATGGCATGTCTTTGGGAAAGTCCAACTGGGAACTGGCAGTTACTCTGGAGTCCAGCAGCTATGATTCAGAAATAATGGTCGGTTGACAGTACAGAAAATAATGCAAAGTCCTGCATCTGCAACATCAGAACTCCTGCAGTGGTACAGGCTGGGGCCATTTGGAGAGAAAGCTGCTTTGCTGAAAATTGCCTGCAAGTTCTGGTAGACAAGAAGTTGAATGTGAGCCACAAGCAATGAAGAGGACCAGCTACATACTGGGCTGTATTAGCAGGAGTGTGGGCAGCAGGCCTAAGGAACCAATTATCCTTCTCTGTTTGGCACTGGGGAGACCATACCTGGAGTACTGTGTCCTGTTTGTGTCTCTCCACTATAAAAAAGACACTGACATGCTGGAGTGAGTCTAGTGGAGGGCCATTAAGACAGACAGGGGACTGAAGCACATGACTTGCATCTGGGTTTGCCCAGCTTTAAGAAGAGAGGCAAAGGGATGATCTACAACTATCAACAGAAGGCAACAGACCAAGTAGAGCTGAACTCTTCTCTGAGGTGTACAGTGACAGGGTGAGAGGCAACAGGGGAAAGTCCAATTATCCATAAGGTTACTTTCTTCTGTTAATACCACAGATGTTTCATTTACAGTCCTGAGACCGCACACACATGGAGAAGAACATGTGGAATTAGAGGAAGATTTACTGAAGTGAGCTAGATTATGGACCTTGTGCTCTTCTCCCAGCTATAAGGCTTGTTTCAATAATGCGGAACAGATCATGTAGCCCTTTCGTAATTTCTGGTAACATGCATTTGGCCTTAATCAAATTTTATTTTACAGGGAGCAGCGTTTACCATTGAACTTACATATTATTTTCTATAACTGGCTTGAAGCAGAAATAAAATATTTGTACAAATCAATCCAACAATCTATATTTCAGCCTATGGCAGTCTACATCAAATTATCTCTTGGGAACTTCTAGGACTTTACATTGTTCCAAGACTTCAGTTCTTAAATGTCTTTGTATGGTGGAATATTGTGGAATAAAGCACTCTGATCTTTTAGGTATTCTCTTTCTCTCTCAAGATGTTTTGGAGCTTTTATATTTCACACGGGATCATCTTTAGTGTGCAAGATTGGTAGCAGAATTGCTGTTAGGGGACTTTCAGGTATGCTAGGTGGCTGGGTGGCTAAGAGTCTGCAATTGGTGGGAAATGCAGCAGTGGAATGGCTCGTGGCCTTCATACTGCTCATGCTCCCTATTGGGTCCTCTGCATGGGAGTGAGGCTCCGTCTTGTGGCTACAGCAACTGCTCACTCCCCCTCTCACCATCCAGAAGGACCTTGAGAGGTGGACTCATGCAAAATGCATGAAGTTCAGCAAGGCCAAGTGCAAGGTTCTGCACCTGGGTCGGGGCAATCCCAAGCACAAATACAGATTGGGTGGAGAATAGATCAAAACCAGCTCTGAGTTGAAGGACTCAGGGGTGGTGGTGGACGCAAAGCTCAACATGGACCAGCAATGTGTGCTTGCAGCCCAGAAAGCCAACCATGTCCTGGGCTGCATCAAAAGAAGTGTGGCCAGCAGGTCAAGGGAGGTGATTCTTCCCCTGTACTCTGCTCTTGTGAGACCCCACCTTGAGTACTGTGTCCAGTTCTGGAGCCC
This sequence comes from Hemiprocne comata, assembly GCA_020745705.1. Lineage (NCBI taxonomy): Eukaryota > Metazoa > Chordata > Aves > Apodiformes > Apodidae > Hemiprocne > Hemiprocne comata. The sequence continues at coordinate 59,251,576 of CM036586.1, forward strand.
CCAACATAAGAAGGACATGGACCTGTTGAAATGGGTCCAGAGGAGGGCCATGAATAGGATCAAAGGCTTGGAGCACCTCTCCTATGAAGACAGGCTGAGAGAACTGGGGTTGTTCAGCCTGGAGAGGAGAAGGCTCCAGGAAGTCCTTCAGGCCTTCCAGTACCTGAAGGGGGCCTACAAAAAAGCTGGGGAGGGATTTTTTACCAGGGCATGTAGTGAGAAGACCAGGGGTAATGGATTAAAACTGGAAGAGGGGAGATTTAGATTGGACATAAGGAGGAAATTCTTGACTGTGAGGGTGGTGAGACACTGGAACAGGTTGTGGAAGCCCCCTCCCTGGAAGTGTTGAAGGCCAGGTTGGATGGGGCTTTGAGCAACCTGGTCTAGTGGGAGGTGTCCCTGCCCATGCAGGGTGGTTGGAACTAGATGATCTTTAAGGTCCCTTCCAACCTTAACCATTCTATGATTCTTCAAAAGCCTAGAAATCTTAGTGCAGACTTTGATCTTCTCTTTTTCTTTCTTTCTTTCCAGGCCAGCTGTCTGTTTGAATCTTGCATACAAGTTCTCTTATTTTTTCTCTCTCTCTGAAGCTATAGTTCTTTAATGCTTTTAAACAAGCTCTGTCTTAAATCCATGACTGTAACTTCTATAAGCACTACATGAGTTTCATGCTTCAAAACATCATGGGTGAGGTCACTGGATTTCCATGCAGACATTTCATAAGGAGCATATCTCTACAGCCTGTTGCATTAGACTCAAATAATATAAAAACTGAAATACCAATATATTGATTTTGCTGTACGTCCAAAATAAGTACAAATGGTAACGAATAAAAAAATCCTAAAAGTACTGTATAGAGGAAAAAGGAGATCAGGAAGTCTGTGATAGAAGCCATGTAAATGCAGATTAACAGAGACCCTATCCCTGTAAACTTACAAAGTCAATTCCAGAAAAGAAGGCAGATGTCACTGAAATGCTTAGAAGCATCACCAAAATGTTTCTATCCATGTATCACACTTAAAACCAAATGGCAAAAGAAGTGAGATTCTAGAATTCTTTGTTGCTTGTCCAGAAAGATATTTCACCTGGATGAAAAGTTTCCTCAAATCACCTACTGGAGCCAAGAGATTGCTTTAGGAACAATGAATTCCCACATACATATTTCTCTATATAGTATATATACACTGCCATACTGTGGTCTGTTCCAATTCTTGCATTCTGTTAGGTCCTGAACCTCCTGCTGCCCAATTTCTGCCTCCACCAAGCAATCATACTGTTGGATAGGAGGGATGTTCCGTACCTCCATATCCAGGTTTTTGCAGTAAGGGCTTAGCAGGCATATTCACACAGAAATCCAAACCTAACCAAATCCAAGAGGGAAGGAGATGCAGGGTTCGGATTAATCTACTGTTACCCTTTCAAATGGTATGCAGTCTCCCACACTGGGAAAGCACTTCTGCAAGCTTGATGAGTATGCAGTGAGACTGAGGAACTCAGTAAAGTCTTTTGAACCTCTTGCATCATGTCAAGCATCTGAGTATTTGCTGACCTTGCTATGTGACTGGCCCTTTTCCAACAATTATTTTGTGATTGTTTCTTTCTGGTTATGGATATCTATGAATTACACGGTCACTCGAGTTACACAGAATTGCTGCTTGATGAAAAAAGCACTGAGAGACTTAGCTTGAGTTTCTGAAGTTTTCCAAGATCAATTAATGTTACATACATTCCTACCGTAATTATTTTAATTGAGAGCCTTGAAGAAATTTTGGTGATGGAGATGGGATGAGAATATTATGGTGAAAATGTGGTTGTTTCTCCAAACTTTGGACATTTTTTTATTTGCAGGTCTAACAATAGTCGTAGAATCATTGAATCATTGAGGCTGGAAGGTATGTGTGGAGATTGTCTACTTTAATTCCCTCTGCTAAAAAGAGGGTCTGCTAGACCAGGCTGCCCAGGATTGTGTCCAGATGGGATTTGTATAACAACAAGCATGGAAACTCCATACCCTTTCTGGGCACCCTATTCCAGTGCTGGATACACTTCCATTAAAACGACTTTTTTGTTCATTTATGTGTAAACAGAATTTCTTGTGTCTGTGCCCATTGTCTCTTGTCCTGTCAATACCACGGAGAAGAATGTGTCTCAATCAAGAAGGACAGGGAACTGCTTGAAAGAGTCCAGTGCAGAGCCACAAAGATTATTAAGGGAGTGGAACATCTCCCTTATCAGGAAAGGCTGAGGGAGCTGGGTCTCTTTAGCTTGGAGAAGAGGAGACTGAGGGGCAACCTCATCAAAGTTTACAAATATGTTAAGGGAGACTGTCAGGATGATGGAGCCAGGCTTTTTTCAGTGACGTCCAGTGAGTGATAGGACAAGGGGCAATGGGTGCAAACTGGAGCATAGGAGGTTCCATGTAAATATCAGAAAAAACTTCTTTACTGTGAGAGTGACAGAGCACTGGAACAGGCTGCCCAGAGAGGCTGTGGAGTCTCCTTCGCTGGAGACATTCAAAACCTGCCTGGACAAGTTCCTGTGTGATGTGCTCTAGGTGACCCTGCCTGGCAGGGGGGGTTGGACTAGATGATCTTTCGAGGTCCCTTCCAACCCCTAGGATTCTGTGATTCTGTAATCTCCTTGACATCCTCCAACAGTTATTTATACACACTGATAGGACCCTCTCTGAGCCTTCTCTGCCTGATGCTAAACAATCCCAGCTCTCTCAGCCTCTCTTAGGATGACAGATGCTCCAGTCCTGTAATTACATAAATGCCCCTTTTCCGGATGTACTCCAGTATGCTTGTGTCTGTCTTGTACTTGGGAGCAAAGAACTGGATACAGTGCTTCAGGTGGGGTCTCAGCAGTGCTGACCAGAGGAGAAGGATCACTTCTCTTGAGACATGGTATAGTGAGGTTGTTCTTTGGGCACATTTAGCCTTTGGAATAGAACATGGCACAGGAAAACAGGAATCAGAAGAAATCTACTGAAGCCTTCTCTTTTATAAAATATTCTCCAAGCCCACCGTGTTTTTAAATAGAATTACATGATTATTTTAAAACTGAGACATAATAAAGTCACAGAAGAGTAACAACAGCCATAGAACAATGATATCAGCATCTTTGCAATACAGACTTACTACATCAAGAAACAGATTTCATTGCATTTCCAAAAAAAATTGCTAACCATAAGTTAATACAAAAACCACAAAAAAACCCCAAGAAACTGGGAAGTGACTTACCCGTGCTCTTCTCTGTGGGGATAAACAGGTATCCGGTGTGTGACAGATGATGATGGTACATGTGGACTCCTCATGCAGGGCAGCTGTTGGGAATTATCAGCAGGTGACCCAGCAGCTGTTGTCACAGTGTAGGTGAGTGACCACGTATAGGATTGCATAGCTCCTGCAGACAAAGAAGCATTAAAGGAATACAGCTAACATTGGTTGTTGTTCATAGAGGTGTTATGCTGTGAGATGGTTTCAGGAAAGCCTAATAGGCACTGGTAATGGTAACATTATCAAGCAAAGTGAACAGAACAGTTATGTCTGAGGCATAAATAAAAACACAAACATATCAGCTGAAGTCTGCAAAGATCCAGAGGTAAGAGACATATCTGGAATAGCTCAGATTGCAAACTTTCAGTGTGGTATTGTAATTTGAAGGTATCATTTTTCAGAAAAACTGGGATAGGACTTAGAAACGGGGGAACAGAAGTGCTAGTATTTTTCAGGCATGGTGCACTGAACCCTGAGGTCTCTCTCACACGGAGGGGGCTGCTGGCCTGTTCAGCTCTGAGGCTGATCAGGCCTGGAGTGAGGCAGGAAGTATGATCAGAACAATGAAGGATCAGAAAAAGATTGGTGTTATGCAAATAAATTTCTTGAATCCTTCTGCAGTTTGTATCTGTACCCAACTAGGTACCAGCCTTTGTGGTGGCAACAGAGTTGCAGATCCCCAAATTATAATAAAAATATAGACAAAAATAGCCTAGCCGTTTTCTTCTGGCAAATAATGTTTCTTTCTTCTTTCGAGGCAGCAGGGACTGGACTTAATTTATTTTTTCATGTAGAGCATTTGTGGGAAGAGCAAAGCAAAGAAGTGGGTTTTCCATTTTGCTTGGAAGGTGCTGAGTTTTTTAATCATCCTGATCCCTTCCAGGCAGGAACTCCGGATTCATGAGCCAGCTGCTGAGAAACCTTTGTCCTTTGCACACACCCCTTTCACTCAGGAGGCTGACAGATCCATTGTTCCCGTATAACATAGCTCTTGCTGGAGGTCATGACCATACTGGCTGAGATTACCCTGCAAATGAGGACCAGAACACTGAATTTAACCCAATGCTAACGCTAGTTCGGGGGTCTCTGGGCACTCGACTCTTTTTCAGTAGCTAAAAGGAATTGCAGGAGGTGACTCCTTTTTTTTTTTCAGTGTGGATTCTACGACTTCCTGTAGTATGAAAGGGCCTAATTCAGAGGGGGAAGTAATTGTATTACCAGTTATGTGTCCACCCCATGGCTTTTCAGAATGAAAAACCTATCTCAGATGTGTGTAATTTTCTTCAGGTGTGTGTGATTTTATTTGGCAAAATCAGACAAACAATTTTTTTAATTGGGAAGTGCTTCATTCTGGGTGTGAATGAATGCACTCTGAGCTTCATGAGGTAAGTCCAGCTTGAAATAACCCTAGCAGGGTGTGATTTGCTGCTCTTACAGTAGAGACATCCTTGGATGGGTTATGACCAAGGATATTTGTGCTTGGCCTGTTTTCACATGCCTGCATTTTCTGTCACTGACTCTTCAGTCTGTCGCGTCCTCCCATTAAAAAGGACCACTGAGATACCTGAGACCAAAGAGGAGGCATACACATTTGAGCTAGCACACCAGTGCTGCTGTGGCTGTGAGCAGTCATGGTTCCTTGAGTTGAGGAAAAGTGTTTTAAGAACACCCACCTTCACTAGAAAATACCATTTACGTGGAAGGGGCCAAAACTACTTACGTGGTCATCAAAAAGCTTCATTTGAAAACAAGAGAAAAACTGGTTTGAAAATATCAACCACTTGTCTGCAGAATATTTTGGTGAAATATTTCAATTTTAAAAGGTCAACATATTTTCCTAGTGTTATTTTCCAAAAGAAAATGTGAAACTTTGTTTCAAAACAGGCCTAAATTCAAAAAGCAGCAAAAAAGAGAAAAGAAAAGAAGGACAACAAAGATCATAAGAAAACCCAAATACCAATTTTTAGGTAACATACTGGTGTTTTTTCACTTTTTAAATTCACACCAAAAATTTTTGAACTGATTTTATTTTTTCCAAGAAAAAAAAAAGGCCATTGAGCCACAAATCTCATGACCTCCCTAGCTCTAACAAGAAGCAGCAATAACAGGGCCAAGTGATCCTTTGCATTTTACCAAATACGGTTAAACTGATTGGCCCCAGCCATTGTGACAGCCTCCCGTTTTGGTTTTTGTTTTTTTTTTTCAAAAATAGTAGGGATCTTATCTCAGTCTGAAGAAAACGAGTCAGTCCAGGACAGCAAGTTGTTTCATTTGCTGCCTGTGGGAAGTCAGAATCCTTGAATGAGAGGACTTGGTCACTCCTGGCATTCAAGTCTAACTGGCAGCTACCTCAATTTAGGGTGTAACATGCTTTGTCCCTGTCCAGACAACAAATAGAGAGAATACATCTTGCACTGGAAGACTTGTGAATATCTTTGTTTGATTTTCCTAACCAGAAATTGCCCCCTGTACTACACGATAGTACTTCACACAGCTACCGTAGGAGATACTTTGTGTTTCTATAGTTTAGAAATAAATATATGTTAGAATTTACTCCGGATTTATAGAGTGACGGAAAGCTGTCCAAATATTTATTTTCAGGATATTCTTGGGAACCCAGAGTTGCCTCACTTCTCTTTGCCTTCGTGGAAGGGATGCCATTATTTTCAGTGACCTAGTCACAGAGAGGAAGGATAGCAGAAGACAACAGATTTGCAAACATGTATAGATATATTGGTTCAGGCAGGATGATGCCAACATTTTGGTGGGTAGAAAAGGAGGAATGAGATAAGTCTGGAAGTTTTTCACAGTTAACTTTCAATACCCACTCATGTCCCAGCCCTCTATGATTAATTTCCTTAGCTGGCTGCGGAACTGAACTCCAGGAGATGAAGTCTCTTTTAGATATGACTGTACCCAACTGAACTGCTTTCTGAAATAAGCAAAAACAATAGTGATTGAGCAACAGTTTGCTCTGCTTTGTGTTCTGAACATGCAGGGTTTGATTAAAGTAGGGAAGTTCATTTATTATCACTCCTTTTTCTTTTCTCTTGTAACAAAATTTTGATTTTGAGGATACTAACCAAGAGGCCATCTGACCTGTAGGAGAGCCAAATATAAACGAAACTGCTATCAGTCCAACAACGGCCCTGTTTTCATTGGTGCCATCATGTACACCAGTGCAGAAAGAAACAGAAGTTGCTTCATGATGCTGCATTTTGTATTTGCTTTATACTGGAGTGAATGACCACCCAGATGCAAGCAAGACACTCACAGCACTGTCTACTATGTCTGATAGTAAGCAGTACTGTCAACCTCAAGAAATCAAAAATCTAGAGTCAGACCCCAAATCCGCCCCCTCATAACAAAGAGATTATCTCAACTATCAGCTTTAGACAATGTAGAAACTTTTCCATTTGGAAGGGGCGAATTGTCTTTTGAAATCGGAACCTTTGACTTTCACACTCTGCAGCTATGAGAATTAAACCCTGATTGTTGAACGAGAGCTGATGTTCTCATATATTCGTATGAGTCCTGGAGCTGAAGCTTTAGGGGAAAAAAAAAAAAAGTGAACTCACAGTGTTTGCACTGCCAGATTCCTAGAACTTTAATACCTAGCCGAGACTTGGAAGAACAATGACCTTAAAGGACCATTGCAGACCTGAAGAATTATTTTACACATACATTTCTTGAAACTATACACTAAACTGCATAGATTAATTTACTAACATATTAGGAATTACTTACAATTCAGAGTTCATTTTGAGCTGTTTAAAAACCATTGCACTGGCAAATGAGTAATCAGAGCTTTAAGAGAAAACAGCATAGTCAGCCTTATAGCTATCACTTTTATTACAATATTGTTGCAACTTGAACAATCATTAATCTGGCCTTTGTGATTTAGAAAGGATGGAGCCTAATTATCCTTTTAAATGTCTAGTAACTTAACAAAAAGTTTTAAAAGAAATGTTATCTGAGACATGCCAGATGTTTGGCCACAGAATGCTATATATAGCATTTACCTTTCTTTGGCTCAGTATCATGTAATTGCAACAGTTTAATCTGCTGGTTTTGTGCTGACCACTGACTAAAGGCAAAAAGGTTAAAATGCAAGTTTAATAGCTAACTTTTATTGCTAATGCCACAAGCAAGAAAGAGTTAATGGTGCCTTAAACTGGGGAACAGAGAGCTGGTGATAACCAATGGAACTAGTTCTCAAGGTTTGCAAAGCATTTGCAGAGGTTTCCATTTACCTCATAAAAGACACATAAGAAGATCAATAGAGCGTACTTTAAATATATCTCTGCAGAACAGAGGTTCCTGTTCCAAAATATTCTAGATATTAAATGCCACAAATCTGTGTATGGAATAGTTTGATTCTGTTTACTACATCTTCAGCACTCTTATTTTAAATTACAGCAAATTCCTATAGCTGAAACATGGTTGTTATTTTGTATTACTTTATGTGAACAAACCCTGCATTCCATGGTCTTAGGATTAGCAAACTGAAAAGGTGATCCATTCATTTACATGATGAACATGGGAAATGGAGGTATTACTTGGTATTAATAGCCCAAATTAAAACCAGGAAATAGCCATATGCTTATATTCAATCTTAATCAGACGACTACTTGCACTGACAAATCTGGCTTGTGCTAGGCAACAATTATTTTCACACTTGCAAAAATGAGACTGCACCAGACTGTAAGAATAAAATCCAATTCAACCAAACAAAAGTTTTTAAAACAACCTAAAAATTAAAATCTGAGGGGAAAAAAAAACACAACAAAAGAGCTCAAATAATCAGAAATGGCTTTCTTGCCTAAGAGGTTCTGCTATGGGAACAACTACATCAAGCTCTGCTGCCTGTACTATGGGAGTAGGTCCTTCAACCATTGTTACAAAATTATCCTTTTTCTGGCTTGAGACTTCAAAATAACAGAACTTGCCCTTACCAGGACTAAAAAAATTGGAGAGTGAGAGAATAGAACAGACTATCATAAAACAATAAAAAACATGAGAACATAAAGGAATCGCATTTGTAACGTTTGTGTGTCCATTGCCTTACTGGTGGAGTTCAGGGTGGATACCTAAGATCTGTGCAGCTCCCAGGCCTGCACAGATCTGTGCCTGTCAAGTACCTAAATCAAGTGAGCTGAAGGTGGGAACCCAGATAGCTGGCAAACAGGCTATTACATCAATATGGAATAAGCTTTGGGTCAATAGTTAGGGTAGTCACATAGGGTTACAGTCTCTGCAGCCTAAACACAAGTCCCTTAAATCTCTATTTCTGTTAATGTGACTGGAGAGTACAGAGTTTCCTACTTTCCAGTCTTTTACTTCTGGTCACAGTTCTAGGTCATACTAAGTTCTGGCTGTAACATCACAATGAACCTATTGGGCCACACTGTCTATAGAGCAAGGTACCCACAAAGTCAGCGTTTCCAGATCCAAGCATACACCCTAGCTCCAGCACTGCCTGATCCAAAGCAGTGTGCTCACCTGCCATGTCTAGGAATCACGTGTCTGTTGTCTGTTCTGGGGGTAATATCAACCTATTTCCCTCTTAAATATCATATAGTCTCCAACAGTGAGAAAACCTTACATTTTGATGTAGGGACAAATGTGCTTAAATCTCTTCCCACCACAACTATGCAGTTTGCTTCCCTGTGGCGCCTTTGAAAACATGAAAAGCATTTGTCAGAAAGATTTATTAGTTCTTTAGCTACTGCCAAATTCTCCAGTGTGGTAAATCATCACTTTCTGACATTCTTTCAAGAAGGTTTTGTAACTTTTCTAGTACGTCACAGAAGTGATAGTTGCCACATTCTGATTATACACCCATTTCACTGAGAAGCAGCAAAGCTGGAATTTCACTGCCTGGAAAGCCTTCTGAAAGTAATTTGCATTTCTGCCTTTTTTTTTCTTCCATGAGTTAAGAAAACACCGTCTTTTGATCATACAGACTGGCCATTCTTCCCACATCCAAAAGGTAATTAGTGAGTTTTACATTAGAGTACAGAGGATGGTTGCCCATTCATACACGACAAACAAGAAGTCAGCTTTGTGCTTGATAATCCTGCCCATAAACTGAATACCTTTAAAACACAGATTTTTTTAATCTGTGGGCCCACCAGAATACAACTACCTCAGGAGTTGCCACAATAGAGTATGAAACTGAAAATAGGCTTCAGACATGTAATTCTTAGTCTCTAACACTGAAAGATGAAATGTATCAATGATGCGTAAAACATTCCCGAGAGAAACTCGCATAGCTACTTAGACATACTGGGGTCTTGAATATGTTGAAATATATCCAAGTCCCATTTTACCTACTAGGAATTCCTGAACCACTAATGGTTCAGGATTTTTAAAACCTCACCAAACCTCAAAATATTTGGCACATTTCCTTAAAGTATAAAAAGGTTTTCAGAGAGACTGATTGCCCTTAAAGTCATTGAAGATGCTTCAAAGAACTATATTAATAAAGAATTATTTTGGAGCATTGCTAAAAATATGAAAAATTCAACAGATTTTTAAAAAACCTTCAGAAATAAAGTGACAGGTCTGCTCCTCTGAAGGCCTTAGCTACTGAACAGGTTCTGGTATGCTGAGGTTTGGGATCTCCTGTTAGGCCTTTGGACTTCAAACATCAGATCTTTTGTGCATCATGTTTGGATAAACAGATTTCTGTTTGGGAAGGCTTCTCATCTCTTAAAAGCTGGCACATCCTGTTCTCAGACTAGCTCTCAGGTGACCAAGTGCAGAAGCCATCTTCAAGCAGATCGAGATGATATAATTCCACCTACCTGTTGTAGCTGCTATGACACCATACTCTGGGGACTGATTGCTGACAGGTGAGGGGGCAGAGGGCACTTCCACTGAGGTGGCAGATTTAGCTGGGGAGAATGGCACTGGGGAGGGAGTTGGAGGAGCTGGTTCACTCAGAATAATTTCTTCTCGTAGTTCTGCTGCAGGAAGAGAAGAGACCCATCAAACATAGTTCAACGTAGAGTAAAGGAACAATGAGAAACAAATAAAATGAATGCAAGCAGTTAAGTTCTGTAGGCTGTATTTCAAGAAATGCATAGCAGGACTCACAAATCCTGAAAGGGTACTTCTATAACATTCAGCATTACAGCCTTCGTTGCACCTTCATAAGACAACTGAAAGGAAAGTGCTGTTTTTCCTGTTGTATAGACAAGAAACTTGTGCACAGATAGCTTCAGGTTTATACTCCTGTAATATACTATTAGAAGCTCCAGTATGAGTCAGGTACTCTTACTCCTTCTAGAGACACAGAAGGAAATAGGAATGTCCAGGGAATTCCAGTGGCTTTTGGCCATGACCTTCACTTCACTGACTACAGAGGATGACACTCTGGGTAGTTCTAGCAGCTAAAGTTATGTAGGAAGTACATGGGGGTAAGCAACCTGTTTGTAAAAAAATCAAGAGGTCTTTCAAAACCTAGAAAATACTACTCTAATTACTGAAATGTTCTTCTTCTTATAAACCTACAGGGTGACAAATTAAGCTACAGCTAAAATGAAATTTTCCAAAGGTGACAGAGGGGATTCAACTTGCCAGATTAATGGGAGATGCAAGGAAGGTAGATTTCCATTCACTTTTGTTCTGGTGAGTCAGCGCAGAGTGAGCAGAGCAGGACTCAGAATATGCTTCTGTACAGGCACTTAGAACATAAGTGTACCAGAAACAATAGCTTTGGCTTTTGTCTTTGCTCACTTCTCCCATCTCTCCCTCTTATAGAAGACTGGTAAAATCCACTCTATTCCACTCTCTTGAGACCCCACCTTGAGTACTGTGTCCAGTTCTGGAGCCCCCAACATAAGAAGGACATGGACCTGCTGGAGTGAGTCCAGAGTAGGGCCACAAAGATGATCAGAGGGCTGGAGCACCTCTCCTATGGAGACAGGCTGAGGGAGTTGGGGTTGTGCAGCCTGGAGAAGAGACAGCTCCAGGGAGAACTTAGAGCATCTTCTAGTACCTGAAGTGGGCCTACAGGAAAGCTGGTGAGGGACTCTTCACCAGAGAGGGCAGTGATAGAACAACGGGTAATGTAGTCAAACTGGAAGAGGGTAGATTTAGGGTTGACATTAGGAGGAAATTCTTCACTGTGAGGGTGGTGAGACACTGGAACAGGTTGCCCGGGCAGGTTGTGGATGCCCCCTCCCTGGAAGTGTTCAAGGGCAGGTTGGATGGGACTTTGAGCAACCTGGTCTAGTGTGAGGTGTCCCTGCCCATGCAGGGGTTGGAACTAGATGATCTTTATGGTCCCTTCCAACCCAAACCATTCTGTGGTGATTCTATGATTCATACCAGTGAATTTATTTAGTGTTAACCAGGGTGAGAGAAAGAATGAAGACTGGATTCACTGAAATACAATGGTGGCTTAGACACACTAACTGGGGTAAAAGGCTGAGTACAAAAATCTCTTGCTGGAAAACCAAGTGTGCACTTAAGAATGGGATTCAGACATCCAGAGTTACACCATGAACAAGGCAAACCTCCTTCAGAATGTATTGACCAGTGACAACCCCCTCACAAATTATTTAACTCATGATGGAACTGAAGAACACTTTGCACCTAGATAAGCCTCATTGGGTTAGATGAGGATAAAAAAATGTCTTAACATACAAAACAGTGAATCTAGTGGAACAAAACAATAAAAGATGACTAAAACAACAAACTCACCTGTGCTTCCTTCTCCTTTCATCGCCCTCATTAGCTCATTAGCTCTCTCCTGACAGTGGAGTGATTCTAGCAGGTACAATACGTAGTCATCAAACATCAAGTGAATAAGGTGAAAGGACCCTGGTCATAAAGTGAACAAACAGAAAAGCCATTGGTTGTCTCAATACACTCATTAAACCAATGTATTTGACATAAGCAGTACTCGAGACTGCTTCCATATTCTACTGTTGCTGAAATCTCTCTCTTATTCAAGGTTAAGAGAAGTCAAAGCAAAACTGAGGACTAGCAAACTCTGTTCACTCTTGAATTTATACCACCTTATACAACCAATTATTGTGGCTTAGGGTGCAAGGAAGCTGCTTAACCGAGAGCTGGGACTTAGAGTTTTCTTCTCCTACATTTACATTGAACCATTTAGACTATTACACTAGAGTGAAATTGTTTCTTTTTTTGTGAAGGAACAGATTTATGTTTCTGTCAGAAGTAGAATCCTGAATTGGCTTTCTTACGTGACATGTCCTGGTATTAATTTTCTGAACTACCTGTGTCATTGCACAAAGAAATGAGAAACTAATCAACAGGAAGGTAAAAACAATCTTCCAGATCTCCTGATGGTGTATCTCCAGTACATTGGCTGGACTGGATGAGACATCCATTAACTGCCAAACATAGAGGCATTAGCAGCAATTGTGGATGCCTTAAATGGCAAGACTTGTGCCAAAGCTTTGTTCTGTCATACTCCTCCTACTACATTATCTTTTCCTAATTATCAGTTTGAATCGTATCAGCAGCATAGCATTTGGTCTGTTTCTGTGCTTATCTCTGAAGATGCCACGGATACTATCTCTTAACTGCCTTATGACAAGAACGTGAAGAACTTAAGGACTAAAAGGACTCAAGGGAAAAGTATGGACAAATGAAAATGCGGGAGATGGAGTCAAAAAACACTTTGAAAATTAATAGTAAAAGGAGATTATATTGATAGATATCTGTCACAAATCCTCAAGTAAGATTGGACTGATGGAATTTTATAGCATGCTGTAAGAAGCTCTGCCCTTAGAGATTTATATCATCCTCTGATTCATATACTTCCCCTGTAGAAACAGAAGGACTGATTCTGTTGCAGAAGTCACTGGTGAAACCTCACAGAATATTGCGTATAACTCTAGTCACCCATGTTCAAGAAAAAATAGTTCAAATTGAAACTGGTTTGGAGAAGATTACCAGGAGTATGCGGGTATGGATAATAGATTTTAAAGTATTAAAAATGCATGGCTGGCTTAATTTTGCAGAAAGGAAATGAGTTGCTTCCCATAATTTATAAAGAAGGATCCGTGACAGGGATGGTGAAGAAATGTCTGCCCTAGAGCACAAAAAGCCACAAAAATAGTTGTGTAAGAAGTGACTATAGATGCATTTCAGGGGAAAATTAGAGGAGCAAAGCATCAGAGCTGAGACAGTGTAGTGTCTTCCTGAAAGGAATAACATTCAACTGCAGGGGAAGACTAACAAAGATCAAGATGAGCTTGGTCAGTTTATGCAATAGACTCCATGACACCAAGTACCTGCAATAGCTCCAGACCAGATTTGATAATGTAATTATATATTTTTTTTTAAAGCTCCTATGCTTATTTAGACTTGCATAGAATATTTAAAACATGTTCATATAAGTAATGAAATAACTCTGGCAGCTGCAAATGCAGTAAGGTTAAAATAATAGCCAGTCCAGCAGCTGGCTTTAAACCAAGGAAAGATCACCAGCTGAGATGGAAACAGAGATCAACTACTGCCAGACAAAAAAAATAAGCTTCCTCTAGATTTGTTCTTTTCAAGATTCCATTACTACATTTTGAGGAAAAACACTTCAATGGGAAAAAGAGCCAACATGTTTTGAATTCAATCAAATTTCATGACGATTGGTTTCTTCACAGGAAATCTAGGTTTATCTTCTGATACTAGCTTTTAGCACAACAAAGCCTAACTACCCCTACTCCAACTTCTCTACTCAAACATGCTGTTGAAGGGCAGAAGAAGTGGTTTGAAAGACCCTGTATCCTTATACAATTCTAGCTGGCAATTCAGCTTTCAAAGCGACTCTGAGCGCATTCTTTTTCTTTGTGACCTGGATGGTCTTTGTGTTCCATTCTCTCACCCCATGCCTGCATGGCTTCTGTCATCACTAATACGAGCTGAGCACACACACTGGGAGGGGAACATGCGCCTTTGTGTTCTTGGGCAAGGCAGCACAGAAAAAGGACATACGTGATTGCAACACCTTTGCTACGGGGAGGAAATCTTTGGCTGTTGGTGAACGTGAAGCATTGAGTTTTTCATTTGTTTCACATATCCCTACAAAATGAAATGGTAACAAGTTTGCCCAGACTTGCAAGGGTACATAATGGAGATCTTCACTTAAATACTGCAGAGAATTTGTTTGTAGAAATCCTTTGGGCTCAAAGTCTTGTTAAATAAAATCTTCTTCAATTTAGCTGTACAATAGAGGGAGCAGACCTGGCTGATCACCTTGTTACTGACCTAGGATTTCCCCACTGGAAACATAGATGATTCAAGAATCTCCACAAAATGCTCGATCTTCTGAGTAGTTTTTCAGTGGAAAGATTCTATTGACTTTAATGAAGTTACTACTGATAAGTATTTCCAAGGTAAAAAAAACAGGCCTAAATGGTGATAAACTTCATGTCGTTGTATAAAGCTCAGGGTATTTAGTGCTCCCCATCAAACTCCTTCCCCAACTTTAAGTAAAAAAAAAAGTAATTAAGGAAAGTTTCTTGTAGTTTAAAAAAAAAAATTTGGAAGTGCAAACCCTAAATGCTAAAATATTAGCAAACGCATTACAAAACCCCAAGATTTGCTATTTTTGAAAACTACCTATTTTGGGGGGGGTCTAGTATTTTATTTTGAAGCCTTGGGGTTGGCACTACTGAATGCAGCATTTAAAAACACTCTAGTGCCCCTGTCACTCTTTTGAATTTCTCTCTTCCTCTCCCATTATTTATCCCACTGCGTATTTTTAAACTCTCTATAAGAGTTTTTGAGCCCAGAATTTGCGTGAAAGACACAAGACAAACAAGTTGTTGCTACTGAATGAATGCAATATTTTTACATGAGTCAAATGAAAAGTAAGCTATAGAGTGAAACCAGTATCATGGCACACATTTCAGCTACATAGTGAACAGCTGTTCAGCACGATGTACAATTTATTCTGTGTTTGCAAGCTAATGTTTTTCACATGAAACTATTTAGTTCTTTCAAGTCTACCTTGAAGTATTGAGACAGATTGAACTGTGGCTGGCAAACCATACAGTTCTATAGGACGAGGTAAGAAGTCATTCAAGGGACTAGTTACAGTAATAAACGGTATTTGGCTCTAATTTTCAGAGTTAACAGAAATAATGACAATGATTACCCAGCCAATGTACAGTAAGTATCAGCAGCTAGTAACAGAAACAACAATTATGTCTAAGTAGCAAAACAACAGTGAGATTTCCAGATCTGGAGAAAATCATGGAACTTCTATAACTAATTAGTTACTTTATATACTGGATGCATTACCCAAACACTGCCACCAACTGTGCCTTTGATATGCACAGACAGGAAGCAGGGAGGGAGTGAGGCAGGCAGAAAGAAAAAGGGAGAGGGAGCTTTTTATTCTGTTAGGAATTGTTTCAACCTCCCCATGCTACCATGCTTAAAAGCTTTACAGAATCAAATCTGTGCTAGCCAGTCCAGTGCCAGGTATTCCAGCTTCCCCCAGTCAGATTTCTGTATCATATATTTCAAAGATAAAAATATACTGTCCTGTGTATAGGAAAGATCCCGTAACACATTATTTTACTTTTTTAAAAATTGCATTGTGAGCTTCTAAGTCCATATATTTCTTGATGAAGAAAAAACTATGACAAATCAGTCCATTAAAACAGTTTTCAACGCTGTAAAAAATTCAAAACTTTTTATCTAGGTTAAAACCAAAGGTATATAGATGTAAATATTTAGAATAGTAAGTCAGTCTTTGTTTCTTTCCATAGAACTCACTTAAATGCATACATTATTCTAAAGAGCTAGGAGGAACCATGTTGAATTAAGCCCAGAGGAGTTTATGCTATCTAGCTCTGAGCTGTTTACATTCAGGGGTTGTTCTTTTGCTTAACTCTAATTCTTTAACATTGTGTCAACTGGAAGTTGAAAGTGAAAGAGAAGAATCATTAAAACAAATGATTATAAATTTTTGTCTGTGGCTAAATAACATTTGGGACATTTTGGGGGAAACAAGGCAGGGATAGCCCAGGCTGCCTGACAGGATGAGGATATAGTTTCGGTCACTCTCCACTTCGAAAATCCAGAGGCTCAGATATCCTCCTGCCTCCACTAGAGTTGCACCAGGGCAGGGAAAATTTCACCGTGTATAAATAAAGGCTTCAATAGGGACTGAACTAACTCTCATCACATCTCCTCCAAGGAGAGAACCAACCTAGTCAGCTGCAGATCTCTGCAGCTCAACAAACGGTTATGTGGTTTGTACAAAGTGGACCAGTTTCAACAGAAAATATGAGAAAACCCTCCCACGGGACAAATCCCCTAGCCCTTTGGTTACAGATCTTGTTCTGGCAGTGATTAACGCTGCTCCAAGACTGCTGAGACGGGCAACTGTGGTCTAAACACCAAAATGTGGCAGATACAACATAATTTTCTTTGATTTTTCTTCATTAAAAATAAAGATTTCTGAATTTGATAAAAATCCCAGACTGACTTAGCTTCATACTAAGCACGATGAGAGATTTTTATTTCTTTTAAAACTCTTGCTTTGGCTACTGAATTGGAAAGCAGTTGTTGATCCAGTTCTGATTATGATACCACATACCCATGAAAAACGCATCAGCTACAACCAGTACCTTCTTTCCCTGACTGTGGTTACATATAAACATATCAAATTCACATTCAAGTTCAAAGGTGTGTGTTCATATAAGAAGGAAAATCATGCATTTGTACACACAGATATACTAAGTGAACTAAAAGGACAAAAAAACCCCAACCATCCAACCAAACCCCCAAACCCTACAAACTTAGCTGAGCAGTTGAAGTTCTCAAAAATGAGACATTCATGAGCCACTTTATAACAGAGACAACAGGCAAGTTATTTTGGTAGATCTATTTTAGTGAGTCCCAAACTCAAACCATCAAGTAATTATCCATTTTCTCATTTACTTGCTACAAGACAAGTTCATAGATGTTTCTGTTAATAAGTAAAAATCACAGCTGAGGATCACTGCACATATCATCCAGACAATTGGTGTTCTAATAACTATTTGGGGAATCCCCGTTTGATTACACGTGTTTTGGTGACTGATAATCTGAAACGGAGAATGCATTATTAGGTTACAAACATATCCCAAACAGGAATAAAAATGATGTTGTAATGTGCAATTCAGTAGCAATAACGTGTCCTTAGGGGAAGCTTAGTATCAGCATTTTATGACTTGTAACAGTGTAACATCATCACTGCACTAATGCAGATGTTTTTTCATTTATTGGGTACTGAGGTGTGTCGCAGGTTGGGTTTAGGTCTGCAGGGAGAAGTGTAGCAACCCAAAGTGCTAGAAAGCAAAATTCAGCATTTATTCAACACTCATGCAAAGAGCTTTTTTAACACTGGGGGAAAGTGTACTGTTAAGCAGTATCAGCTACTTTTCTGTCCACAACAAAAGAAAAGCTGCAGTCACTCAAGGAGAAAATGAGTCCTAGAGGAGGTGGAAAATAGATGTGACCAGGATAGTGGTGCTGAAAACATCAGCTAGCAGATGGAAATTGTGATCATCTTGGGGATACTCACTATTCTGATGTCTAATCGTGACTCACTAACACCTGTTTGGAAGACTGTTTATGATGGGGAACCAACGGAATTAGTTTCAGATTGAATTATAAATACAGGTCATACTGTGCACATCTCTGATGGCATCTGAATTTATGCTTTTAGATGGTTCTAACAGCATAAATGACATCAAAGCTGCACTGGCAGAAAACCTAGCAGTTTTTCAATCAGTGCTTTCATAAATTAATGCATTATTAATCTTCTACTAACACATTCAGACAAATGTGCATTTATAAAAGCCATGCCTCATGCAAAATCTGGTCCCGAGTGACTGCGAATCTTCACACTCATGACACAGCAGTCCATTTTCAATCATTCCTGCTTTTAACAGATTTTAATCTGACCTGTTTGTATCCCAGGGTTCAAGACAAAGCCCCTTTTGAAACGGTATAGAACAGTAACAGACTTTTTCATTTAAAAAGTTCTAGTTTTCCACCCTGACTGAATTCTAAGAGAATGGACGAGAATCTGTCCAGGGTATCAATACACACTCATTTTGCAAGGACTGGCTTAAAATAGCAGAACTGGCAAAGTGGTTCACTGGAGAGGTTTCCATCCACTGCAGTGCAAAGTCATCTTTCTTACCATAACCTGTGGTCAGACCGGTTTGGGTAACTGGGCCCACTCTGCACTGAAATGCATTAAGGAATCTCTTGTAATTGACTTGCCCAGCTGACCTGTGGCTGGTAACTCCAACAGGGCCAACAACAAACAGAAGGAAATAGTAATGTTTTCAGCCCCCCTGGCTTGATCGTGAAGACAGGGATTCTGCCTGAGCATTCTTTCCAAATGTCAGTGGCCCCAACTCTTTTTTTAATAGAGCCCTGGGCATGTGACAACTGGTTACATTTTCATTGAAACTGTACATTACAAGCCAGGATACAGACTTTTTTGATTGTGGTATGCAATTATTACAACAAAATGAAAGTACCAAAGCTGGGTGCACTGTGCAAAGTCATGTCTCGAATCACTCGAGTGCCAAAACAGGACCACATCAGGAGGAACTGCTGAGCTACTTTCTTCAAAGAGCCTTGTCTCTTGGCAGCTACCTGCAAGAAAACAGATATATCTGACATGGAGAAACTTTTCTTTCTACTGCCCAATACAGCTGAATGCTGCACTTGTGTCTTCATTTTTTCATACTGAAAAGCTACTTGCCATTATCTTCACACTAAAATATACACTACAAATTTAGAAAGAGGAAAAAAAAAATCTTACACAGAAAGCCACCTTGTAACTACATACAACCTCTGGAAAGAGGAGAACATAAAGTATTATTCAACACCAAGACTGAATTTCCTTTATAAATGATGAAAGGACTACCAAAAGTCGCTCTCATCTTAAACTAGTTACTTATGTGTTCATTCTTGTTTCCTAGTCAAGGAAGCAATTTATAATCAAGAATGCTTGATCTACACTGAACATTTAAATAAATAATTTAATTAAGGTTTTATTGAATATAAAATTTGTTGTTTCTTCATGTTTTTATTTTTGTGAATTCACATAGTCATTTTATTAGCAAAAATACTTTCCAGAAAGCCCACTTTAGGCATCAACTCTTCAAAAGTTTATTTACTATAGACACATTGAGTTAAGGAATTAGGTTCATCTAATTAGCTAATAAAATTCATGTCAAGTTCTTAATTAAAATTAACTGTTATGGTCCAAATTCCAAATTACATTCTCCTGACTAAAAGGAAAGTTGCCCAAAATTACCAAAATATTTACAGTAAGCTGGGGAAGCATTTGTTTTCTGTATGGATCTTTTACAGCAGAGAGAGGCAATATATATGTATTTTTTCTACTTCTTAGCTCTAACAACTGGAATAAGAAGTTGAAATTCTAATAGAACAACCTAATACAAAGTATAATTAGTGACAGAAGTTAAAACAGTCAGTCACATAGTTTCATACTCTACATAAAATTATGGTGAGGCTTGATTATTTTTGAACAGATTTTTGAAAGACTTTTTAGTAGGTTTCTGCACATGGTTAAATTAAAATAAAATACGTATCCTAAAACAGCTCAAAAGGAATATAAATGTGTCCTTGACTGAATGCTAATACAGACTTTCTTCCTCGCATTTGAATGTAAATAGATTCATTAGCTAGCTTAAATATCCTTTTCATTAAAATCTTAAAAGGCCAGACTAGATTAGGCTTTTTATTTGCACTATGTAGTTAGGATGACTATGAACTCATCTCTCCATACCCCTGAAATACTGACTTGGTTGGAAACCTCAGCCCAGTTCCATTCTTGAATATCATCTTTTGGGACAGAACAGACAAGAGATTCTTTGCTAAAAATGTGTGACCTGCATAGAGCTCATAATGCACATCATTGTCTCAGGTTCTTTCTCCTGCGTACCAACCTTCACAACACATCTGTCCACCATGGAATCCAGCCACTCGATGTACGACTCTATGGGGGATTGCTCCTCCAGAAGGTGATCAAACTCCTGATACACTGGCAGAGGAAAAAAAATAAAAGCCTACCTCATTATTTGGATTCCATTTAGAACAAAAGAGAAACAAGTCACAAAAAGCTGCCAATAACATCACAAGTTTGCTGTAGTTTTTATAATAAATTGTTTAGCTATGACAAATGTATCTTTCTTGGTGCTGACCCGGTGAATTTGCTTCATATTTTCTCGTGTTTTAACTGAAAGTGATGGAGTTATTGGAAGTGGTATTTTAGTGTGAGCAAATCAGTTGTTTAAACTAATGGTTTAAAATTTGTATTTTAAGATCTGAGAAAGAAGGAATAAAGGAGAAACCATAGAATGATAGAATCATAGAATGGTTAAGGTTGGAAGAGACCTGAAATATCATTAGGTTCCAACCTCCCTGCTATGAGCAGAGACACCTCCTACTAGACCAGGCTGCACAAAGCCTCATCCAACCTGGCCTTAAACACCTCCAGGAAGGGGGCTTCCACAACCTCCCTGGGCAACATATTCCACCACCTTACTACCTTAATGGTGAAGAATTTCTTCCTGATGTCTAACCTAAATCTCCCTTCTTTCAGTTTAAAACCATTATTCCTTGTCCTATCACTGCCCTCTCTGTTGAAAAGTCCCTCCCTAGCTTTCCTAGTACTGGTAGGCCACTATAAGCTCTCCCTGGAGCCTTCTCTAGGCTGAACAGTCCCAAATCTCTCAGCCTGTCTTCATAGCAGAGGTGCTCCAGCCTTTTGATCATCTTCACGGCCCTTCTCTAGACCCTCTCCAACAGCTCCATGTCCTTCCTGTGCTAAGGGCTCATGTCAGAGACAGCTACCATAGAGGAGCATGAAAGAGCTTCTCTTACACCCAGTGATTTTTCTTTTTTTCTCTAAGCTCGCTTATAGGCTTACAAACTTTTTTTTTTCCCCCAGTTACAGTAGCTGGAAATTGTACTTTCTTGGTTATTAAAACCAAGAATGTGAAAGCAGGCCTTAAATCCATATCATATGAGTCATACAGAGTCTGATCCTTGAAAAGATCTTTGGCCAAGTAGAATAAACATCAGATGGGGGAGAAAAAATCCAAGTTCTAGAATAAACTCCATACATATCTGCACATCTCAATGGGATTCCATCTCATGATGAACATTCGTATTAAGTTACCATTCTAAGTAATTGCATATTGGAATATATGGGCCTAAAATATGGAAAAATGTGTTCAAATGCATTAGCATTCAGGAAAATTCCATTTGATTTTATTACACTGAAGTTTGGATTCAAATAGCACAAACGAAAAGCTTTCCTAAACAGTAAGGATTTCCTGAATGGGAACCAAAACTGTTGCTGCTACTAGGGATTATAACGTTGAGAACTCTTTCTTTTTTGGACAATGGGAGGATGTTGGGTAGATACTGAAAAGCTAGGAGATGACAGAACGATGCATGCAGCTTCTGGATTGCAGTCTCACTATATGCTACCTCCCCTGCTGCCACCTCAAGTTTCTATATCCCTAAAAGGGAAAAGGGCCATGATGGGAAATTAATCAAGAGTTAAGGAGGAGAGGAAAGAGTCCAAAGCACCTCTCTCTGGAAAACAGAACTAACAGGGAATGCAAAGCCCATCCCTAAAGTGGGGAGAAGACTTCTACTGTTAACACGGTGGGTCAAGTGCCAAAGTCAACCTTGCATGGTCCAGTGTGCACGTGAAGGTGTCACCCCTCCTCTTTCCAGCTACTCACTGAAAGAGTTGCCCCCACTAGCAAACCTACCCTTGCAGGGCTCCCACAAGTGGTTGCCTGGGTTGCTCCCCATTAAAGCTGGTTCTGGATAAAAGATGACTGGTCCTCCTCAGGCAAGAGATGGCAACACAACAGGTGGGTTCACAGGGAACTGAGGTTATGAACGATGCTAAAGACAAAGCTGATCACCTCTGGTGCCTCAGAGGGACAAACTCTGTGCTTAGGGTTACATGTAAGCTTATAACCACGCACGCTTGCTGGAAAATGCAAGTTAAGTTTTATATTTGCAAAAGATCAACCACTTTGCCAACCTCTCCAAAGTCACTTTTCAGTTCATGCTCTTCACTATACTATGCAGAATCTAAATTAGCCAATGAGTTTGCTTGATATGAGACATCTACTTATAAAAGTTCAGGGTGAAAGCTTGCCCCATCAAAGTATCTTGTTTATAAAAAACACTGTGTAAAATGGAGATTTTTAGAAATAAAAGTTTACAAGGGACTCAAATACACAGCCACTTTAGTGTTAAAGCTATTCAAAAGACAACTCTCCTGTAATTCTATAGCAGGAGAGACTGGACTTCATCTGATTCAATGGTTAACTGATAGATTGAATTTGCTCAAGTTCATGGAAAAACGTTCTCCTGAATTTGGGTGCAAGTGTTTTTGCCCACAGTCATTAATGTCAGCATGCCCAGATCTCTGCCTCAAAATGTAAGACCTTAAGAGGGCTTTGCCTTACATTTTGGTAAATGTCTCTGTTTATCTTAAGCCTTCAAGCAAACCAATGGCTGCAAAAACAGCATCACTTTCACTGAGTTTCGTTTCCAGCAGGAAATCAAGTTCACCTGGCTTTATTCGAGGGTTCTACTCTTACATTGTATGATGAGCTTTCTGTGTTCCTCCCGTGAGTCCTCCATAGTATAGAGGGTTTGTTTGGTAATGCTATTCAGATCCACATTCCTCCAGTCCTCCAGCATTTGAAATGTGATGTCTGCACTGTGGATCACCGTTCTTGATGCCTGTAATCCAATCCAATCTATTCATTAGTTCATGGTTTATTAGGTTAAAAATAGGCTTTATCCTCTTTTATGCTTCCTTAGCTAGGCTCACCAAATTCCTTTTCCTCATGGACCCCCACCCACCAGCTTGATGTCTTAGGGGTGTTACAGGGCCCTCTAACCACAGAGAACTCCTAAGTCATTTTCCCCACTTCAATCAACTGCAGGTATTTTGCTTGCATCCACCACAAACCCCAATAGGCAACCCTAATCTGGTGGTGCTGTTCCTAGACTCTTCAATCTCTAACAGCTCTGTCGGCTTTCTTGACCAGCTTCAGTTCAAAACCAAAAGTCAACAAGAAAAATCAAGCCAAAACCAAACAAACCCCACTCAAGTTTGCACCCTCCACTCTCCCAAACTATGAAGATTCTCATTCTTTCCTCAGCCACATGAAAAGGTTAAAACTCATTTGCCTCCACCAAGATCCACTTCTTGGCTGGCTGAGACAGGGGTCTGCTGTTGATAATGGGGAGGATGGGCTGAGAGAAAAGGAAGTGACATGAGGTCATGGTCATATAACACACACTATGTCTCTGAAAATGAAGCAGAGATGACAACCCACACTAAGGTTTATCAGCTTCCCCAAGGAAATGATGCATTGGAAGAGTCCTTCATGTAAATAATCTGATCCTAGGTCTGAGGCAGAAGGTTGTGGTCTCTGTATCTTCATTTCCTCTGAATCCCTACAAACCTCCAAAGTTCAGTGATGATCCACAAAGTCTGGGGAAAGGTAGCACTGGCATCTCTGTCTCCACCACTACAACAATGGAGGAAGAAATCTACAAAAAAGTTGCATTTTTCCTCCCCCCAGAGCTTCCTGTTGTGGTCTTCACCACTCACAGGGTTACTATGGGGTGTTGGATACAATTTCCAAAAGTGGAGCTTTCAGTTTGACAGGGAAACAAACAGTCTGCTCCTATACGTAGGTGAAACATCAATTAATCAAATGCATCCTCCTTTTTACACTACATAGAATTTGGCCTCTTGAATTTTTGATAGATGATTAAAAAATTTACTGATGAAAAGCAAACATTTCAGAGTAGTTTTCATACTCACTTGCTAAGGTTGCAAGAATATTTCTATTCAAAATCCCAGCGGTTCAACCATTTTGTTTTTTACTAATTTGCATTTGATTTACAATATAAAATTAGAGATTCAATTTTTTGTCAGGCATACAGAATTTTTTCTCGCTTTGCAATAAGCCTGATGCAAACTGCTCTGAAATCAAAGGAATGCCTCTCATTTATTTAATGGAAATTATCCATCTCTTCAAACCAAATAAAAATTTTATTTCATAAAAGCTCCCTGCTGAATTTAAGGACCAGTGGTTGTCAGTTGTCTAAAAAAGCATTTTTCGCCGATTACTTTTTTTATTTTGCCAGTATGGTCACAATATGTATTGGAGATAAACTGGTAATGTGATCTCTTCCTCTTTGGGTAAAGTCCAACCTGCCAAGTCATAAAATTATTTGAAAAGTCAGTAAAAATGGCATTCAGCAAACTGGGGTAACTGAAATATTTACTTGGCAGAGATGATTTAGTGATGTCTGTCGCCTGAGTATTTGTGAGAATCTTCTGGACACTGCAGGAAAGAAGAGATACATATTTATATACTGTGTTAAATAAATAAAATTGTTTCTGAAAATACTAAATTAAGACAAGAACCAAAAATATATATTGTTTCCTATATAAAACTGTAGCTACATAACGTTCATTCAAATAGCCCAGTTTTAACTCAGTTTAAACCTTGACCTAAAACCTTAAATCTGGATACTCAATCGGTTTTACAGAGGCAGATTACAAGGAATGATTTATAGATGCTGTGAATAATGAAACGACAAGAGAAATGTAGAGGACAATGGAAGAGCTTTGCTTGTTCAGCATAGCAAATTTTCTCTTGACACATAAAGGAACTGAAGACCAGAGAGAATTATTTAATAGAAAG
Organism: Hemiprocne comata; assembly: GCA_020745705.1. NCBI lineage: Eukaryota > Metazoa > Chordata > Aves > Apodiformes > Apodidae > Hemiprocne > Hemiprocne comata. The sequence goes on from CM036586.1 coordinate 59,276,639, forward strand.
AAAAATGTTGGTGCAAGAACAAGTGGGCACAAAATAATGATAACTACATTATGTGTGGAAATTCAAAAAGGTTTCTAAGTCTTAATGCAAACAAGTTTTGGAGGACTCTTCTGACTGGACTAGTAGAAGCTAAAATCAGTTTCAGGTAGCATTTGATCCAAGTTTCTGAAAGAGATTACATGATGCACTGGCATGCTATGGGGGTAAGATGGCCCCAGAGGTACTTGCTAGTCCTCTGCTCCTATTTTAGGTCTTCCTAAGCAATACAGACCTTGTATGAAGGTATTTCCCATACTTGGATTTTAAAATGTTGTATTATGCATCTTTTGTCTGAAATCTATGACTCAGGAACTGCAGACCTGACCAAGGCTCGCAGTTACTCCTGTCAGTACCTCCACTGGTTTGCACACCATCACACGTTCTGATAAGGAGGAAAAACTTGCAGAAGCAACAAAGGCTCATGTGAAAGCCAGGATGCTCTTAAGTTTCTCCTTATACTAAAATCAACAAAGACTTGCATATCTATCCAAACAGGCATTAGATGTGGTCACAGAGTAAGCTTTCCATCTGTATTGCACAGAGGCAGTAAGAGAACAGATTAAGAATGATGACAAAGCACATTGTCTGTCTCTCCCTATAAATTTGGAAAAGATTTTGCTGTTGCAGGTTCTCGACATTTTTGAACTGACAAAGATGTGATAAAACATATTCTCAATTCTGACTTTGTGTAACTTTTAAAATAAATTAGTAAACAACACAAAATACCTAAAATTAGTAGTTCTGACTAACAACCTGACTCTTCTCAGTAAAATATACACCTCATTTTCCATGCTGATCAAAATAGTTAATCCTGCTCCTAAATTAGTTTTTTTTTCTTTCTTTCTTTCTTTCCTTTAACTTTGTGGTGTGGAATTTAGTGCTCATGAAAGGCAAAGAATTGAGAGCCGTGAAATAAAGCAGGCTTTATCAATAGGTGATGTGCACTGCAGGCATCTACAAAGCACGTCTGAAAAGGACTAGTGCCCTTTCCTGTGGTGACAGGGTAATTTGATCTCCTTCATTTCTAACTCTGGCACTTTTTTTGAGTAAGGGCCTCAAGCTGTATTCAAATTGTGCTAGCCTAAAGGTTTGTTTAATAATTTCCTCTATATCTAATGTCTAATATCATCCCAAATGTTTGCTTACTATCAACAAAATTAATTTCTTATCAGAATCCAGAAGAAAGGAAAAGCAATTCTTCTCATTTTGAGCAGTGCCTCATTTCACTAAATGAAATTGGTTCTCATGAGCAAGTGAAGACTGTAAGTGAATGCAAGATTCATAATGCTGACAGGTTTTACTTCCTAAAAGAATACTAGTCTCACTTCCAATTAATTTGTAATCAACAAACACTACATACATCCCAGGTTAATAGGAGAGAAATTGGGCAATACATACATTCAAATTTGATATTTCGTAGGTTTTCTGGTAGATCATGAAGAGCTACTTTCAGCCACTCATCCAGTTGCTTTGCAAACTTTCGGATCACCTGTGTCAAACTGAAAAGAGAAATCACTACATCAGAATATGTTTGCTCTGTGCTTTACAGTATAAAATCTGTGAACACATGGAGACTATGGACCAGTTATTGATGACCCACTATTATGCAGAGCTGATGACATATTTTGGTTTGTAGGCGCAAAGAAAAACTTCTGAAAATGTTTGCAGGAAAAGGAAAACATATCACCATGTTCAAAACTACACAAAGAGTGAAACTCTCTGTACTGCATTGCATCCATACTTGCAAACAGTATTCTTGGCTTGAAATAAAATAATTCTCACTCTGTGCAAAAATAAAATCTTAAAATCCCAACTCTTTAAAGAAGACACTAAATCAAGCTTTGGATTTCAGCTCCACCCTGCCCACATTTATACAGATGTACACAGAGATGTGAGTGGAGCCAGTCAGTGGGTGATGATGGCGGGGAGGAATTTCCAAGCCAAGCCCACACAGGTGGGATAAGTGAGGGCAGAGAAGGAGCTGCCTGCTTAGCTCTGCACAGGACAGAAACTTTCCCAGATAAGTGAGATTTCTCTCCTCTCCATACTACCCTTTCCTGATGACTCCATCATTTCCTACTAAACTTGGTAGGTAGGTAATTCTGCCCTTCTTCTTGGAAGTGCTCAGTATTAAATGACAGTTTCCAGGAAAAGTTGCAGGGCATTGTGCAGAAGAGCCTAACAGCTTGTTCTGCCAGACGGAGCTGCATCGCCTGTAGCAATACTCAAGATAAACAAATGAGAGAAAGATGCAAGAACCTTCCCCCTTTCAGCCAGGCAGCTTTTTCTGTTTGTACTCCCAACACTCTACACTGAGAACAGAGCTGGCAAAGTAAACATGGCCATACACAGACACCTAACAGGACAAGGGATGGATGACAACTGCTGCACCCACTAAAAAGCGACTTTTCTGGACAGCCAAAATTTGTTCCCAGGAAGTCCCTTGGAGGATTCTGGCTGAGTCAGCAAGATTTCCTTCAGGAGCTTCCACTGCAATGAGACCCTTCTTCACCCCCTCCAGTGCAGGCTATGGCTTAATAGCCACAATCTGGCCCTTTATATGCATTACAAAAGTCTATATTCACACTCAAGTCTCTCCTTATTTGCTATGAAAGAACTAAGCAGCTTGAGAAAAGGACTGCTGTTCTGTTTAATCCTTCCAATGAAATAGATTTGGGGGGGTGAGGGGCAAAGCCTGTAAAAATGTACATGTCTTATCAAGGAAAGCCCATGCTTACAACAGGTTTCTTGTGGAAAAAAACACTTTACCTGTATTTAGCAGTCATACAGTGTGCATAGGAGAACAGAATAACATCTTGGAAACACTTGCCATAATTAGAGCTGCTTTAAAATATGGAGGGCCAAATATCCATCACCAACAATACACTCCTAGTGCAATATTCTTCATGAATTACTCAACGCCAGGAAAGCATCAGTCAAATAATACTAAAGGTATACATCTATTTAGAAAAAGAGGGTTTCCTGATGCTCCTATTAGGAAAATCAAAGGGCCAAATAGGTTGATTCCACTTAATGATTACACTTTTTGCTGTAAACTGCCAATCTCTGCTTTACTTATATAAACAAGACTTCTTGGACTCAGATGAGCTCCAGGTAGGAAGAAAACGGCTGAAATCTACCACATGGGATGGAAAAGTGAATATAGCTTTGAAACAAAGAAGGTAAATACTTGTTAATATTAATAAAGTGATCCTGAAATAAGCATACATCTGTTCTTCATAGGATATTATTTAAATTAAACCAGCTTGCCCAAGACTTCACAAGTATGATCTCATGTTTTGTACTCCTGGCAAGCAGAGTAACAACTGAGTTCCAAGAGTGTAAACAGAGACAAATGCTTAGGTTGCAGTGTCTGAATATGCATGTGAGTATTTACAAACAGAGCAGCCAGGCCAATTCCTCTTGTCAGTGTAATTCAGCATACTGTTATGCTGTTATCCCAGACCAGCAGAAAAGTGTCTGAAATTTTCAGAAGACAGTGTGGCACTCTGCAGCCTGCAGATACCTACCATTACCTGAAAGTTGGGACATCACTATCAGCTTTGTGTTAATAAGCTGAGAAGAAAGTAGCTATTATTTGTGTGATAAAGGATACATGTTTTGTACAATACAAGTACTGTTAAGATCAGGAACATGTCAGCTCTTCAACTCCTTTGAACTGACTCTGTGATTTAAACTCAGGAAATGGGTTGCAGAGTTCAGCTTTCAAAGAAGTGGTACCATTCTTGAAGAAAAGAAGTGCAACAAAGTTAGCTGAGCTGCTAGCAATACTGACCTGTCAGGTAACGCTTGTAGTACCGTTGGCATCAAAACTCCAGAAATTGCTTTGTACAGAATTGAGTCACAAACTCCCACTATATTCACTACAGTTGAAGAACCCAATACAGGCAGCATATGAGGAGGCATCCCTTGCCAAAAGTGCAGAAGAAAACTTTGAACCTGCAGTCACAAGAAGAAGCAGGTACGTTTAACTGAAAATAATCAAAGGCCACAAATACCATTTTCCTTAAATTACTTTGCTTATACAGTGTTTGTTTCAGCCCTGGAGCTGGACTGATGTTGTACAACACAGGCAAGGCATATTCCTTAACCAGACAGGCTTATATTCTAAGACAGCTCACAACAGGATAATCAAAGAAAGGGTGAGGAGACACTCTGAGTGGGCAACAGAGTGTCTTTGTGTTACTACAGTAGAGACACCCATGGGAACCACCATATTTTTACCTTCCATCAATGGCTGGTGAATGTAACTCTTTGGCTTCCACATGTCAAGCCTTTTGCTCTCTCTTTGCTGTCTAGGGCAAGCTAGGGCTTGGTGTAGGGAGGGAGAGGAGGATAGCACATGGCTTACAGGGGTCAATATATCATTTTCTGTCTTCATTTTGGAAAGAAACACTACACACTTTTGGGTTTCTTCTTTCCTCCACTATGAAGGAAAGAGGAGAAAGAATGGAGAAAGACAAAAAAGAAAATGGGGAGATTTCAGACACAGCAAAATATACCTCTGAAAATTTTCATTTGGGAAATAAAGGTGTTACTCTGTGAATGACAGATTAAGTTCTACAGGGGTCAGAACGCCAGCATTCATTATAACCTCTTGCACACAATCTGTGCCAAAATAAGTAAACAAAATAAGACCAGGTGCAGTAAATAATATTTACCATTTATATGTTATTGCTGCTCAGCCCATTCCACACCACAGTCCCTGACAAATAGATTCCCTAACAAAATATAAAACCCTGCTCTTAAGAAAGTATTTTGAGACTCATCCAGAAAAACTTCCTGAATATAGGTCACACATTTCTCTCACATGGAAACATCTAGATTGGGTACAATGACTTAAAAGAGCCTCAGTTTTAAACCAGAGGAGTGTGAGAGTTAGTGAGTGAGAGGAAAAAAAAGCAAGGAATTTCTTGCCATTGTTCAGAAGACCGAGTCAAAAGACTTGTTTCCTTTGATTTTTTTTCCAGGACCTGGGATGTCATATTTGAATCTGGCCCTCCACATCTCTGTAGCCAGATTTGTTTTCCTGCACTAGAGGCTTCTCCACATGTAATATAAAACCGCTTGCATTCCAGTAACATTTTCTTTTTCAGCTCTAATTACAGAGCTGCCCGCATGCACTGCCAGAAAACCCTCACGTTCAGTCAGGTATGGAGCAGGTACAAACCACATCCACCTCTAACCACAGAATCACACAGAATTGTCACAGTTGGAAAAGACCTCTAAGATCACCATGTCCAACTGTCAACACCCCCCGTAATAAAAAGCAACCAACAACACACCACAAAAAACACAATGCTTCTCACTAGAGCACATCCTGAAGCGCCTCATCTACATGGTTTTTAAGTATCTCCAGGGATGGTGACTCCACCACCTCCCTGGGCAGCCCATTCCAGTATCTGAGTGCTCTTTCAGTAAAGAAATTCTTCCTAATATCTAGTCTAAACCTCCCCTGGCGCAACTACAGGCCATTTCCTCTAATCTTGTTGTTATTTACTTGAGAGAAGAGGCCAACACCAACCTCCCTACAATCTCCTTTCAGGTAGCTGTAGAGAGCTACTAGGTCCCCCCCTCAGCCTCCTCTTCTCCAAACTAAATAATCCAAATTCCCTCAGCCTCTCCTCACAGGACTTGATGTACAGACCTGTCACCAGCTTGGTTGCCCTTCTCTGAACTCACTCCAGCACCTCAATGTCCTTCTTATAGTGAGGGGCCCAGAACTGCACACAGCACTTGAGGTGTGGCCTCACCAGTGCCGAGTACAGGGACACGATCACTTCCCTACTCCTGCTGGCCACGCTATTCCTGATACAAGCCAGGATGTTGTTGGCCTTCTTGGCCACCTGGGCACACTGCTAATGGACTGTATCAACTGCTGAGCAGTGATATTTGTGTTCCTAGCAGCACTGCAGTACAAATGAGCAACTGGGGACTTTAGCTACAGCTTTCTGGGATGTCTGGGAGGCTGTAGGCCCCCCCACTGCCCTGCACTATTGTTAACAGGCTAGCAAAGCCCACCATATTGGCTGTGGCACCTGCCCTGAGCTTGTGCTGAACACTCAAAGCTCTTCAAACAGAGCTCAGTTTCAACTCGAAGCTTAGAAAAGTGGTGGTGGACATGTTTCTTGAGTTGCAAGAACTGGATTGTCCGACATCTTGTAAGGAGATATTGTTCCCTTATTCTTCCTGGAGAATGGCGAGGAAAAAAAACATTCCCATTGCTTTCATTCTAACTTGCACAGTGCTACAAGTGAGATTTAACACTATCAGTCATGTATTATGTACTCAAGTACAGCTATTGTTCATCATTCATGAAAGGGATCAGCCACCACAAAACCCTAAGTTTGTAATATCACAGTCAAAATAAGCTCTCAGATCCACTAAAACCTTATGTATCATTAAACTACAACTGTTGTTTTCAGCCATACCTCATCAAAGTTTGCTCTTATTACAGTGTCTAGTATCCTCTGACAGTGAGTTCTATACATCATAATAAAGGTAGAAACCTGAAAAGGAATGAAATGGAGACACACAAAAGATCATTCTACTTTAAGAAATCCACTTTTACAACTATCAAAATACAAAGCACAAAAAAGTACATTTTTTCTTATCTTACCTATGCACAATTGCAAAAATAATGAAATCAGTTAAATACTAGTTAGATTAGTCAGATTAGCTTTAAGATGAGTTTTCTTCTTAAAACTAAGTTCTCCCTTTGAATTCATGGATTTTTCTGTGTCAATGGGGATTCTTCAAATGTAAGAGGAGCAAAAAGCCTCAGAGTGAGATCAAAGATGAGAATGTGGCCCTAATTAGGACATAAAGAACTATAAAACCCTATTCTTTTGTCCATTTTACATTGATACTACACGTGTGAATAGCATCAGACAACTAACAAGCCCAGCCAAGAGCAGCCAGACCACTTTTGTCATATGTGCAGATAGGATTCTCCTAATTTCAAGTCTAGAAGGATAAGATGTACTGTCCCCCTCTGCTCAAGAAAGCATCAGAACTGTTTTTCAGCTTGCCATCAGATGTGTTTGCAGATTCAAGAGCTATAACATGTTTAAACACAGTTACCCTTACACCTCACCTGCTGTAATTTAACTTTAAAAAAAAAATTGTGCACAAGCTTTAGAAATACAGTACAGTTGCTAGTGTCAGCTGCCTATTTTAAGGGTTAATATTTCTTCCTATTACATGATGTAATTAAGTCCCCCATAAATAAAGTCAAGGCATTATTAAACTTACTCGAATTTAAAGTCTTTATATATTAGATAAAGCTTTCATCCAGAGCAGGCAAAAAAAACCCAAAACCTAACAAGACAAGCCAAGAAAAGATTCCCGAAGTGTTACCTTCTCCTCTGGCAGACTGGCTGGCAGATTTAGATCTTTGACATTTGGAAACTCTGGCAGTAATGTTCCCAGTTTGGATCGCGGTGAATACGCCACTGTCTGTTTGGTTACTTCTTTTTTTCCTGTTTCGTTGACCCAGGCTGCTCCTTTTTTAGAATACATCACATCATAATACTGGGAGTTTTCTTTCACTGCAATTCCATAATAATGGTACCTGATACATAGAGATGAGTATTTTATAAAACAGATTGGTTTAAAATAATTTTTTTTAAAAAACACTAAAAAAAACGATACAGGGGTAAGAGAAACTGATAATGTTAATGATTCCTGCAGCAAAACAGTCTGTGCAAGATTTTATATATTATTAAAAAACATTGATTCGGTAGCAGAACATTGTGGTAAACCCTTCTGGTTAAAGCAGCTCTCTTTGGAGTTAATAAAGTTGACTCTGTTGCAGGGCAGGAAAATAATGGACTTCCATTTATTTTTTTTTTCTTCCTATTAAAAAAATAAGGCATCCTAAAGCTACTTGTTGGCAGAGCTCTGCTGTGCAGCTGCTCCTTTAGTTTAGGAATAAGCAGAGGTACAGACCCTCTGGACTGGCCCTTCTGTCATTATTTCAGTTCCCTGATTCTCAGATTGTTGAGGGCTGGTTAGATCCCTGAAAAGAGTGAGTCAGTTGATCAGAAATGTCTCATAAATTGAGAACACTTCAATGAAAGGAGATGGGAGAAAAAGGCTGCTTTCTGCTGGAAAGCAATGAACAGCAGGAAACGTACAGTTCAAAATTATTTGCTTCATAACTCAGCATCAGCACTGGGCTTAGATCTGGGATACTACACAATGTTCTAACTCTGTCTGTGCAGATCACAGTGGGAGATCCACAGTGTGGCTGTGCTATAAAAATGGATTATTGCACAAGTTTGTGCTACAACTTAGCTTTATTATAGGTGTTAGTGGAAGCACTGATTATCCAGCCTAACTTTTGCATCAAAGCAGCACAGGTAATCTTATTCTTTCCATAATTTGCTAACTTCTATTTTAGTTTCCCAGTGGTAGGCATCACCAACCCATCAGCTAAATGATTTTAAATCATTACACAAGGCACCACAACATTGTATTGCTCATGTACTCTTGATTCATCCCACTTTCTAGAGGAAATTTTCAACGATCTTCCAGTTCTCTCCTTACAGCCTACCAAAAGCCTATCAGGCCACGATGAGACACTATCTTCTGAATCCCACTATGATAGAAGGAGAAGTTACCATCTCTGGATATTTGTTGTACTCCCCAGACAGTTACTGATTTCACAGTGCTAACAGCACTTCTATTCACTTCAAGGGACCCAGATCTGTTTTAGGCAAAATCAGCTGGTTTTACAAAGGTCATCAATTAAAATAGTGAAAGAGTAGCACCTAAGTGATTTCAGTTTAAACTAACTCAAGTGACTTTTTTCCTTTTTTCACTCACAGTCATTTACCCACAGGTCAGCACATGTCATAATCTCCAGCAGAAAGTGATGGCAAAGAGCTGGAAGCCCTAATCTTGTCTACCAGCATGGATAGACTAAGAGGAGGTCTGGGAAGTTGTAGCAAACTTAGTACGTGGCTCCCTTGCCATTGCTGTTGAGAATGTTTTACGTTGTCCATTAAAAATAAAAGCTATCTTAAATTCAATAATAATAATCCAGAGAGATTTACGAAAACATTAAGCTGACATGGTATGAAAGGGATTTCCTAGCTTCAATACCTTAGAAAGCCACACTATCTGCTCCGAATTTGCCAATCAGAGCTTAGGCCAAAATGCATGTTCCACACCAGAACAGTCCTAACAGATCAGTCCTACCCTCTTCCAGATAGTTAATAGCAAGTTTGCGCTAACACTGAGGTTATAACACCAGCTGTACAAGTTCAGCTTCTTAGCTTGACTGGTAACAACCCCAGCTTGCAGTTCAAGTCCCAGTTTGGTCTCTAGCAGCTGTCATGCATGCACTGCACGTAAGAGCCCTATAGCTCACATACATCCTGTGTGGTAAGCCTGGGGCTGGGAAAACTAAAAGGAAGTGCTGCAGGGAGCTAGCACCTCAAGTGGGTGAGTGGAAGGGGGGGAAAAAAAAGGAAAAGGTGACAGCAAGCAGGACTACAAAGGTCTAGATGGACTGAGAGGTTTGCATAACTCAAACACGGGTCAGTCTCTTATATTAAGCTTCCTCAATAAAAGAAAAAAAATGAATGAAACCCTGGAAAACGAAGTAGATTTTCATGGTGCATTATTTAATTTATAGTGTATTTCACTTGGCAGTAAACTACATGAAAGAGTTTTCTAGGTAGCCTCAAAATAATATAAACAGCAATAGCCAAATTAACTCTGCCATTTTTCCAAATAGCTTTCTCCTTCAGTAATTTTACCATTCCAAATCATGAGAACTCAATAGTGCATTTTACAAAGATTCTTTTCCAAGCATTTGTCTGTATTCCTACAAGAAAAAAAACCAAGTTAATTCAATCAAAAAAGCTTGAAAGTTTGATCTGTAAAAGAGTAGCATGCAGACTACACAATTATTTCTGTGGTAAATAGTGGAAAGCTTTTTCCTCTCATGGATCCAGTGTCTGCAACACTCCTTTAAAGAAAGAAGTAAAATTCCCTTCACAGCATGAAGTTTCCATCAGTTTAACTAACCTCTTGTGTATGTAATTGAAGAGTTTCAAGCTACAGTACAGAAAGAAATTGTCTTTTATGTTTAGCTGCCTTCTCATGGCTCACCTGTGGTGGAACTGTTTCTGAGGCCAGCGCAATAGAGAACAGCTGCATGCTTACAGCAATAAACCCAGCTGCAAAAAGGAAAGCCTCTCAACTGATGACCAAGAGTACAGCACCATTGTAGCCCTGAACTTTGTAATGTTACAAGGCAGCTGTGCTATAAAAAGACTGAAGGCAGAACAGTGTGAAGTCAGATAATCTTAACCACTTCTATGGGTGAATTTCCTTTGGCAGTAGCAGGGAAGTGGAATGAAAATCCTACTGGCAGCACCCGGTCAGCTCAGCTGGTGACAAAGGGACTGAAGTGTTAATGCTTAATTTCTTTACGTAAAACTGAATTGGAATGAAATATGTTTCTGAAAAAAACCCAGAGCTCAGTTACAGCTGTGCAGGGTGTAGCAAGGAGTATATTTATTGTAAAGAAGTAGCGTGCATGTAGTGTATGTGTTTATACCTCTTTTCTTTGTTGGATCAAATGAGAAGGACTCCTCTGTATGCTATAATCCTTGGGGTGTTAACCACTGATGAAGATGTAAGCATCCTATTTTGGAGCAGAACTCAGTTGCATACCTACTGAGGCTCTGAAATGTGAGTGACTATGGTCTCCCTCATAGAGGTGACCAGGGACTCTCAGGGGCCAAGGACTTTGCAGAGCACAGACAGCACACTTTACAGAAACCTCATTTGCTAGATAGGGGGCAGAATCATTGCAAAGGTGGCACGAGAGGAATATGTGACCTGAAATCCCCTCTGATAAGCATGCAGGTTAGGGGAAAGATATGTAAGAAACATTAAGCCTCATTGATATTTAGCCTCATTGAAAGCAAAGAGACAACTTTTGGAGATGCAAGGCGCCCTCAGTCAGTAGATAAGAGCATCTTGCACCTCTGAGAGACTCCTGGAGCTACAGGAGGAGCTTGGGTTTGCAAATAAAGCAGTGCTCATGGCTTTTATTAAGTGGGAAGACAAATAACAAAGTCGCAGCCAATGTCAGAGTAATTTGATGGCTTACAGGGGGTGCTTTCATATGAATGCTTCCGTACAGTAACTTTTGCACACTTTCACTCTGTCTTCATGAACTACCAAAGAATTTATATTCAGTGCTAAATCCTGCTTCTCTGAGTCCAGACCTCTCATGGTTTCCTAATATGCTGTTGGACTGGCCCAGAACTTGCACACGAGAGATTTCTGGTAGCTCCGTTATGACTGATGTTATGGTAGCTCTGAATTTGCATTTGGGAAGAGATTTTGAATCTTCAGTTAGCTGCTTAAATATTACTGCTCTAGAAAAAGCAAGTTTAGTTACAAAAATTAGGAGAATCTCAAGATGAGGGTAAGGACATTCGATTCCAATGCGATACTGCTTGGTATGGACCGCTTCTAAGAAGAGCACAGCAAAGTTAATTTTAATGGCATTTCTTTAAGAATCTTAACTTTTTTTTTCCTTTAAAGAGTGGGTCATTCTATCTTTACTATGCAAGTTCAATTCTCATAGTGTATTTATTTCTCAGCATTTAGCAATATTGTATTTCTAGGCCTTGTTTTGAAAGAGAAGCTTTACCAGCCAAATTTTGCAAACATGCTGTCCCAGCTTTCATTTCCTCCTCCATAGTTTTCCACTTGTGATCTACTGACTACCTTAGACTGTCCTGTAGCATTTTGTCAAAGCTAATCAGGCAAAGCATATATTTATATATATTTAGGGGGCTTATGTTTGCCATAAAAAGACCCAAACCTCCATTGAAATAATTTAATGGCGTCCACAATTAGAAAAAAAAGTATTAAAATATCACTGTATCCTCTTTATAAATTGGTAGAATCACATCTTGTCAACAGTTGGAAAAAGTCAAATATTCCAGGAAGTGCACTGTTCTTTCTGAATCAATTCCTTACTCTGGGATTAGGATGAACTGTTTCCACGAAGTACCATCTTTTGGGTAAGGCAATAAACTAATTCCTTGATCACTTAAAGATATGTTGGATGTCATTACACAGGAAAAAGGGTTGTTATATACAGCTTTGTAGACAATTTTAGTTTAGGCCAAAGTATGTTCCTACTTAAATTTGAGATAAAATTCTGCCACTTGTCCTCCAAACTGAAGCATTATGTTAACCGACTGTCATTTCCCAGCCACCAACAGTTGAGATGAAAAACATCATAGGAACAACATGGAAAATATTGCTGATGAAATCAGTAAAAGGCCTCCAACTGGCTACCTTTGCAGGATCATCAATGAAATCAATGAGAAAATGTAAAGACTACAGTGGAACCTCATTCCAAGTCAGGTTTTAAGTCCCCAACTAGAAAAATTGTTCCCTGATCTTACACCATTCTATTAAAAAAAGCCAAATGGGGCCCTGTGTGAGATGAAAATAATACCATACACTGCTTACTTTGACTGGCCTCTGGTTCCAAGTCTTCGTGTTGTTAGCTGTGGAAACTGTTGCCTTATTATCTGCAAATAAATAGAACTGATATTAGAAAAAATGAAAAGCACATTTACCAATATTTAATATAGATTGTAAAGACAGAAAAGCAGGAAAATGTACGGCAACATCAATATAATACCTGGCAGCAGAAATTAAAAGTAATGCTTTTGATTTTTTCCATTCCTGAAAGAGGGGAAAGAGACTTTAAAATTCAGTATAATTCCATTAACTAACATTAACTTAAATAAAGACTTTCTGAAATTAGTGGAGTAGAATACATTTTCTTTAAAATCTAACATCAGTTGTGCCTCTGAACCATGGAGGATTGGACTTAGAACTGGCCTACAACTATGTCTGTTTGCAGGATCTGCAAATAGAGGAAACTCCCCTATTGGGAGTTTTGAAGGCCACAGTCTTTTGAAGACCTTCACGACCCTGCCATGAAACATCCCTTTTTCTAAACGATGATTCCCTGAAAAGATTTTGGCATTTGACAGGGGCACCACTTCTTCCAGGAAAGACTCACTGTTGCATTTGTAAAGATAGCTTGTAATCAATTTATCCTCAGTGGAAAACAAGTGCATCTCAGAAACAGCAGGGTGTCATCAAAAATCTGGACTCTGTTCTGTCAGCAGAGATTAAAAGAACATTGATACTGTAAAAGAAAACTTCCTTAGTGCCAGATGCACTTAAGGAAATGGCTTAATGAATGTAGATTGTGCCTTCACTAATCAGAGCCTCTGTCAACCAGGCTGGTCCTGATGAAAAAGCTCTGCTTCAGTTGCTGGAAAGGCAGAGCTCAGCACCTCACAGAATTGAACCTGATTCTCAGTGTGGTCTGCAGTAGGAGGAAAACTCTTCTGGCAGAAGAGTCAAATAATAAGGACTGCAGTAAACCTTGAAGATTCACTTGCAGAAAGAATTTCTTCCTCTTTTAATTTATAATCTATTTTACTTGGGTTTCATTATTATAAATTGCTAAGTATTTCCTCAGTGGGGGACACACCAAATAATATTAAAGGAAAACAGGCATAGAAGACATAGCTGATCAACCAGAAGGAAGCACCAAATAAAATTTATTAAATAATTTTTTTTTTTTCTCCATTAGCCATTTTGCCATCATGATAAATATTTAATCCTGATTGATAACTGAAAGCTCTGGAACATGCATTTGGATCAAAAGGTGTTACACAAATAAAGACATTACAATGTCACATTTTGGACCATTTCTTTAGTAATTTTTTAATTTTTTTTTTTTTTTTTTTTTTTTGAAAATGTACAACCAGCTTCCCTTTGTACCATGTAAAAACTGGCCTGCAATGGTTTCCAAGAGCTTTGCACAACGTGGCTGATGTCAAAAATGCAGCATAGACTCAGAGTCGCTTGGTTGTTCAGCTTTAATTTCTGGAGCAAAACTTCAGCAAACAGTAAAACACTTTTGTGGAGCTGTGAAAGTTCAGCCTAGCTGTTTGATAAATGAGCAGACAGGCAAGCAGCCCTTCTTTCTTTTTTTGTATGGATTCAATGAAGCCTGCCTAAAGAACACCACATGCTGTTCCAGCTACTGATCTAACATTCCGCAACATCTCAGCCTTCCAAATTCCCTTTAATTACACATTAATCCCACCCCTCTCTCTTTCATTTTCTGCAGACAGGGTTGGGGGCTCCACAAGGCTGTGGGAAAATAGGCAGTCTTGAAGAACTACTTTCTGAGGATGGGTTTTTTTGGGTTAGAGGCTTTTTTTTAATTTATTTGTGTGTGTGTGTGTGGCAGTTGTCATTCAGAAGATACCACTCCTCTCCAAAAGCTGATTTTACAGCAGTAGACTGCAAAGTAAATCTTACTCTTAGAGATACTTTTACCCAATTTTTACTTTTGGAATAACATGAACCCATATTACTTTCAAAGTCTTTCTAATAGTGATGAAGTGTTACAATGCACACTGTAAATGCTACTTTATGAACCATATGCTGTGGAGTTCCTGGGATTTAAAGAAATCAGCCAATTTCTACATACCAGGGCAGAGGTGATCAGGAAAAGAGAATAATACTGGAGTGGTTGATCAGACGACCACTTTTTCTTTTGTTTCTTCTTTAAATCCAGCACATTTTAAACAATGAGATACACCTTTCAGAATACAGCTGAAAAGTATGCATCACTTAAATAATTCTTTACCAATAATTTACAAAAAAAACCCCAACAAAACAAAAAATGCAACCAAACAAATGAACAACAACAAAAAGATCCAAAAAAAGATCCAAAACCAAACCAAGAATAATATAGCAAAAAAAATCTGGACTTTTGATCTAATGCTGCATATGTAAAATATAAATATGTATAGTATGGCATACTCATGCTTGGGCACTTGTACACATCAACATGGGTATTTATGTTTGTGCTTGGAACAACAAAAGTCAAATACTAAATGAACTAGCTGTTCATAGACATGTTTATATTCAGCTACCTTAATTTGAACCCCTATGTAATGATATTGTCAAAGGCAATGAGATTTTCCTGAAAGGAGAGAGGAAGTCAGATCAGGCAGGACAAAATAGAGTTCACAGTGATTTGAAATCAATGGAAAAAGCAGAGGGTCCAAAATGTTGATCATACTTTCAGCCTGAAAAGTCACCCTACAAAATACATGATCATTGTGCTTCATGTTTAGTAACTTTTAAAGATCTACAGAGAAAACTAGTTCATTTTACAGCTGGGTGGAGAGGAAAGGGGGTTCCTAATTGTCAGAGATGAAAGTTCAGGTTTGGATTTGAAAACTGAGTTGGGTCATTTTCCTTTCATCACTGCAGTGGGGTTGCGCAAGCAAAGGAATCAAGACCAGACCACGCAGTTCGAGCTGAATGGAGCCCAGTCCCCGTTCTCACAGCAGTGCTGGCTTCTCAACAGAAGCAGTGGTAAAAAGATCTCATGGGTGGCATCCAGGGGAATTTTGGAGTGAACGGGCTTTTTACCATTGTCTTTCAATGGGACTGAAATTTCATCTCATACTTCTCCAAAGTGACCACAAATCCAGCTGCCCCACGAGATCTGCTGAGTAAAAGGGTACAGGTTTTACATTTTCCAAGTAAAAATCCACCTATGTTATGTGGCAGTTTTGACTGTTAGACATTATTTTATGCTACTTGGCTTTTTGGTTTTGAGACAGATGTAGACCAGCAGTTTCACATACAAGTAACTTCTGTCCCTACTATATTAGCTTCAGAAACCAATGCTCCTTCAATTTCTTTCTCAGTTTCTAAACTTCAGTTGGGTTCTCCCTCTCCTCTGTCTCTGGCTCAAGACCTGATCTTGCCTTCAGCCTATAGAAGATCTTCTATGCCTTTCTTGATTAAAAAAAAAAAAAAAAAGTAAAAATAACTGCCTTATCTTTTTGCAACTCCATAATTCTTTTGGTGATTACCTTCTGTACACATAAAAGCCAGAGGGAAATCATTACATTCTGAAACAACATATATATAGTTTACACATTTTCAGAGGACTGGTATATCCAGGTCAACATTTGTTTAAGCCTTTTGCAGGCCATCCTGATGCATGGTTTTAGGAATGCGTGTGCAGGTGGAACATAAAGGGACCTTTTTCTTCCTGACAAGCAGTAACTTTTCCAGTCCAAATGTATGGGGTAGCCAAAGTGAAGGCAGAAAAGAGAAGTCTTCACATATTCTCTCATACTGAGATTACAGTGCTGGTAGCACAACATTCAACATACATTGCACAGATATTGGAGTTAACAGAGTTTTTATACCATTTTGGCTTTTTAAGCCTGGTAGAGGTGTCTTAATAAACTTGAATGAAATATCTAGTGACTTGTATGTTTGGTCATTCTTAAAATAATGGAATCAAAATGACATAAGTTACTAAAGCATCCATGCAGAACAAAGATATCTTTATGAGCAACAACTAGGAGAATGCACTTCTTCTGTAAATGCATTTCAGTCTGCACAACCTATTAACCTTAGAGATGGCTAACTGCAGGAGTTGTTCTGTCACCCCCAAATGGCTGCAAAGGTGGATTCCCTCGTCCTGATTTCTGCCAGCTGTATTGTCTGCCCCTGTATCTCTCCTCACATCTTCAGTACTGTGACATTCTAACACAAGCAGAGCCATCCCAAGCTTTAAAATGACCAATGTATTGTCTGTTCTGCCTTCTCTCCTACACTGACCCATCACTCCTCATTGCATTCAGTATCAAACTGTGAAATTCATGTTTCCCAATTATTCCATCTAAATTCTTCCATTATATGAGATGCCAAAACAAAACAGGAAAAAAAAGAACCCAAACCATCTTATAAAGCCTCTCTTACATCTGTCTTAGTGCTAACAATTAAGAATGGAAGAAACCAAAGATGTCTGGAAACTTCTGAAATATTTTTTTCTCCCCTCCCTGTGTCAAAATATTAAATTTTACTCTGGGGGCAATAGACAGTGGATGACTTTTAGAAGCCTTTTCCCTGGAATAATTTAAATTGTTGCTTTTCAAAAAGCATGTTCATTTTGTTAGTGCATCTGATCTGGACGGATGCTATTCTTCATGACTCTTGTTCCTTTCTATTTGAAATAATTCTAACCATGCTTCTAGAACTCCCTACAGTAATGAAGTAAAATAAAATTAAATTACAAACCAGCATTTGCACTCTGCCAAAATGAGAAACGGATTTCAGGCTCCATGCTCTGGAGCTCTGAGAGGTTCTAGAAAGATTCTAAATAAAGTGGAATAAATTCTCTTTCCCCTAATAACAATTCTTCATAACAGACCTGGCTCTATTTATCTCAACTCAGGCTTCAAGTTCCATATCTAGAGGCCATGCATGCTTGGCTTTTACACAGCCAGGTACAGAAGATCTGTGTTTATTTACCAAATTCTATTGTAGTGTTTCAGTCTTACATTTCTTTGCCAGGCAGCAGGAAAGGAACCAGTGATGTCAAATATAATTATACTCCCACACAGCTATGCTTTCCTTATCCTCATTGCTGTGAAACACAAACACCACCAATATCCTCAATCTTACATGACAAGTGTAGGATTTTTAGGCTCGTTCATCTTTAGACTGGTACTACTCCAACTGGATCATTCTGGGGTTTCCCAATCTGCCTCAGTGCTTTTGAAAATCCTGCCCTGAGGCAGTCTGTTATTATTAACACCTTTTGGTTCAAAGTTGGCTCAGGGTTGGCTTAACAACACACTACCTTGAGGAAAAGGTCACAAAATCTTTGCCCTAAGATACATCCATTGATAGGAAAAAGCATCACCAAATCAGTCAATTAAAAACTATCCCAAATCCACTAACGTGTGTGAAGAAAAGGAGAAGAGGCATGACTGCCTATATCCCCTCTATTCCTTGCTCACCTATTCCAATGGCCGAGAAGATGGTGAGGTACAGGTCCAGTATTCTTGATGCCAATTGTCTATTTAAAATTCAATAACCTTCCTATTTCTCCCCACTCACTGTGTCATCATTTTGTGGAACAGACCATGGTCTAGCTTTAGGATAAGATCTTGTTTCTAGCACTGCCACATCTCAACTGATACTGCAAAGCAATTCACAGAAGCCTGCTGGCACTCTCTTTAATGCCTGTGCCCAATTCTGGCTGCTGCAGAGATAACACACCATGAGGGACTCCAACTGAACTGGACCCTTTAGTGAAGCTTGTGAGACCTCTCCTCAGATTCATCTGTGTATAATAATACCCTCCTTCAGAAGCTCCACTGGCTAGATGGAATTCAGCCTAAGGTGTGATCAAACAAATTAATGCACGCCAACAAAGCTACAAATGTCCAATGCTGACTCAGATGTTCAGCTGAGCTGCAGCCAGTTTTGGTGTTGACTTGCTGAAGCCAAGCAGACCTAAAACCCTGCAAAACTCCCTCCACTCTGTACTGGTGCCAGCACACTTACTGCCATCACCTGCATAACTGTAGGAAAAGGCTGAGCATCAGGATCCCTGCACTCTAGCAGACTCTGTGCTTTAAGAACAGCCTCTGGGATGTGTTGATGAGGCATGAGGTAAAGCAGCCCAGAGGCCACTCTACTTCATGCTGAAGACCTAACTAGAAGCAAGATGCCTGAAAAGGCCAACACGGTAAAACCTCCTTCACTAGAGGGCAAATCTTTAGGAAAGGGAAAGTCACTCCTAAGAAACTGAGATGTCCTTGCTTACTACCCAAGCTCAAGGAGAAAAAAGCAGTAGTCAGCAACCTGAAATAATAAAAGGGATCTGTGATGCAGAGCCCAGGGGGCAAAGAGCTTTCCAATGGCCCTGTAGGATCCCCATTCCCCACACCTGTATGGCCGCTTGCTGCTGCAGTACTTGCGTTGTTATGGCCTCCTCAGATGAGCTTGGCCTAGATGATTCTGCAACAGGCTGAAAAGTCATACTGGTGTTAACTACCCTTCAGGCAGGAACCTTAACTGTTACAAAGGTATGAAGGAAAAGCAGGGACTGCTCAGACAGCACCAACAGACTAATATTTGATGCAATAACAGAAACCACATCTTCGGGTTTAGATCGATTTTTCCCCAGTTCTATTTTTCTTTTCTATACTGACTAGAAAAGAAGTCTAATAAAAGACCCAAAATATTCCATATGTAGTAATTATTCATAATAAAGCAAGTACTATTTTAGTCAGAAGACAGCACTAAGAGTAAACTTGTCTTTGCTACACCAGACACTACTGTAGTCACCTGGGAGTAAATTGAGATCACAAGAAAAAAAAAAATACATCTGTGGCAGAAGTATCTCCTCATGCACAGCAGGCAATTTCCAGATGTATGCATTCCAATAAAAAGAGAGAACAGAATGCAGTCACATCACAATAGCATTATCAAAGAGGTTTCAATAAGGCTACTTTTCTGTCCTTCTTAAACATTAAAGATATATAGTATGGTAGCATGAAACTATAAACCCTATTTATGCTAATAATGCTTGAAGGAGCAGTCCTGCTGGCAAAATTTCTGGGCATAGAGACAGTGCATAGTGATAAAAGAAGGATCTGGCTGGTACAGCTCGTACCTCCCTGGAGCAAACAAACAATTGGGGAAAAAAAAAAAAAAAAAAAAAGCACTTTTCCACTGGTAAAACTGTGCCTCAGCCCATGTTTCCGAAACGGGAAGGAAATATTGGTCAAAAACATGAAAGATCTCTTTCCTAACCAATATGTCAAATATATTGTGGACTTTGTCCTTCTTTATTTAGTGAAATAAATTTACTGGAATGCAATTTTTGCTTACAGCAAAGCCAGTCAGAGAGCAACAAAGATGCTCCAAAATTTGTGTGAGCATGAATCCATGTTAAACCTCTTCATGCTGCCAGAGGGATGTAAAGGGACCTCAGGCCGGGGGAGAGCCATCCCGCAAAATGTCAGCATTCTTTGTTTTCCTTTTCAAATATCAATTTATTACTGCTTGTCAAAAGGCATGGCAGGAAAGCACTAAAGGGGGGAAAAGAAAAAAAAAAAAGAAAAACAAAAGCGGAAAGTATGTAACCTCCAGGGGGCATATGGGAGTTGTGGGAAGAAGACTTCATGAGGCTGCAAAAGAGGCCGCACCACGAGAAACTTCAAGTATTCTGTATGAGAGCTACGGCAGCGTCCGGGAGGTGACTGAGCACCGCACAGTAAATTTAAAGCAGTGAACTGAGGGCATGGAGGAGAGGGGAAACCGGTGCAGAGGACAAAGATTACATCTTCAAGGGGGTTGATGAAGAAAATAGGGTTCATACAGTGCCACAAAAGAAAGAAAGAATAACAATGAGTGTTGGAAAATAAGTGAAAGAGAAGCTCAAAGGCTTGTCAACACAGCTAGGTGACATGCTCCAGCTAGGAGAGAACCAACAAGCTTTATAGCACCGATCCATAAGCAATAGCTACATATTCAATAGGGGCTTTGAAATGCTTAAAACATTTCTGCTCTTTAAGTAACTTACTTGATTCAGTGAAGGCTCCACTTCAGATTGATTTGGCTTTTACAAATAAACCTAACCTTCATCAACAATAATTCCTAGTTGCAGTGTATTAATTATCACTGGTATTTTTTGTTAGCGTTACTCAGAAAAACACACACACCTGCTCAGCCCTCCTTGCTGCAGGCAGAGGCAGAACTTGCAGTCGGAAACACCTTAAACTGCTCTCTGAGTCCACAGGGCCCCAGAGAGGATCCCAAGGCATTTACAACACAGGGTTGAGGAGCACAAGGTTGCTGTCTTTAAGTGACCTCAGCAGCAAGGCTTCCACTTCTTCTGCCTGAAGAATTATTCACAATCTAAACATGTTCACTGTAAGAGAGTTTTGTCTCGTATGCAACACTATTGTTAATAACAATGGCATGCCTGCCCTTCTTCACTTTACTTCTCTGTCTTCTCACTGGATGCATGGCACAGTTTTATTTATTCTGCTTCACTTTTGGGTGAAATCGGGATCCTGTTCAATACAAAATGTTCTGTTGCCTACAGTAAGAGCAGAAGTTTAACACTGGAGTGTCCACTTGCTGATGGCCAAGCTGTAATCAGCAAATACAGGGCCTCCCTAGTTGCTGTTCAGTTAGATTCTATGGGTAAAGGATTCCTTGGTCATGTCTTTTGAAGAGAAGAGAAAGTTGTGTAATGACAGCCTAGGCAGCATAGCAGACTGGCAAATGCTAGTATAGGAAAAACTGCCTGTAATTTTCACAGTGGGTGAATAAAACACTAAAATCTTGGCTAACATATTAAAGCAGTAGTTTCCTTTGTCATAGAAGAATATATCACATTAATAACCATATTCGAGTCTTCCTTATTTGATACGTACTTTAAGTGGCTTAGGAGTATCATTTGCTTTTAAAAGGTGATTATTTATCCAGTAATTCTGTTCTTTCCTCTTCTTGTTACTTTTGTTGCTGTTAGACTGTTTCCTGAGGAGATATAACTGTCTCTCTGTTAATCTCTCCACCTCCCACACCAATTTTTGTTTTACTAATCCAATATTACCAAATGCCCGAGGTCCAGTCCATGTCTTAGAAGTTTAACAGCAAACACTGGCTGGACAGTGGGGAGAGCATAATGATGTCAATGCTAAGGACAAGACAGGGAAGAAAGCTCAGGCTTTAGCTGAGCCACTTGGCCCTGTCTGACTGGACAATCATGAATATGAGGCAATCAGTCAAAACATCTATTGCTCTGAACCAGCCATCCTGTGTGGGAATCTAAAAAATAATGGAGAAAAGAAGATACACCAGATGTGTGAGAAAACTGAAAGAAATAAGACCTTGCTGTAGTGACTGGGACCTGGAAATAACTGAATGTACTACAGGGGAACACGGAGATATTACAGAAGATTTAGGTAAGACTATGGATTTAGGAAACAGGAGATGTTAGAAACAAGGTGCACTAGTTCAGCTGTTCATGAACAACTTGTCTGTTCTTCCTTCCATGCTCTGTTGTAGATATATTTGACTTACATCAGGCTTAAGAAGTACACGTGAGCTGAAGTACTGTCTACAAATCCTACAAACCAATCTGGAGACATCACATGCAGGCAAGTTTCATATGTCTAAAGTGGTATCTTTAAAAGTGAAATCAACACTGTTCTGTTAATTCAGATGTAACTGAGTATGTAACAACACATGAGGATGTTACTTATTATTATTGGTTTAATGTGCTGAACTCCATGTCTCTTTCTAAAAACTACCAGCCTGTTAAAGAAAAAGCCTAAATGTTTAACACTGCCCACAGAGCTGAAGTTCAAAGATAATTCATAAATTCAATGTGGTCTATTGAAAGGCAAACTGTCTACAATTTCACAGAACAACTAACTCCTTTCTCTGGAGGAGATGACAGCTGCAGGGCTCTTGATGACTCCCAATGAGGACAAACATGTCTGGGATCTCTATTTCAGCAGCTAAGTGCGGAAGCCCTCAAATAGCACCTATTTCACTGCGCTGCCCCCAAGGCATGTATGCAACACACATTGCCAACACAGAATTTGAGTCATATGTTAACAAACCGCTTGGCTAAAATTTCATCGGTGTACCTGCTCCTAAGCAGAAGCTGACTGCAAGCTACTGATTGAATAAAGTGGGTGTCTGCCTTGCAAATCTTCATGACTGCAGTAGTTTCTTAGCATTAATAGGTCGGACAGAATCACTGGGGTCTGCTCGGGGTTCTGCAAACGCAGAAGCCTGTTGCACTTCAGTATTTGTGCCAGTGTTGTCTGAGGTTCCTGGATACACCTGTGCAGAAGCGTCAGTTCCCAGATCCAAAAGTAATCATCACATGAAGCAGTCATTTGGGACAGTAGGAGGAGGATTCTGTGTTGCTTGCCACAAACAGGGAATGCAAATTTCATGCATCACTGACTCAGAACTTGATTGCAACCAAGTGGAACACACTTGGAACACAAGAAAAAAAAGACACTGTACCTGTCCTGCTAGGTCAAGGTACTACTGCTGTACAGATGTGTGTGTACGAGGGACAGGGAAGGAAGAGCATGGAGGAATACACACTGTAACAAGACTGCTGCATAATGAAAATTGGTGAAGTCCCTGGTAAATTTATATTCTGATGAAATAATTTCAGAATATTTACACCTTACAATTTACAGAAGTTTTTACTACCAGCAGAAGTAGCATTACAGAAATTTTATCCACATTCCAAATGTCTTAGCCTGCATTAAATCTGTTCCTTGTTCAATCTGTTCCTAAATTACATGTTGCCACTGTACTTACCACTTGGTAACAATCATATATAGAACAATTAATTTCATGCCCACTTACAGTGTATTTAAACAGAAACCAGATTCAGCTGAGTTATTCAGGTCTTTAGGACACAACAAACAGTGATGCGACAACATGGCACGTTTTACTTGCCTTGCTGAGCTGCCCACATAAAGATGCACTATAGAAAATGACACCTCATTAAATACATTCTTCTCCTTCACCTAAACTTCACACAGGCACTTACCCGAGGAATATTTTTCCTTCTTTGAATACCCAACACTTCTGCAGAATAAATGTTGCAAACACTAGAAGATAATAGCTTGCTGGACAATCAGCTTCAGATTCATGCTTGCAAGCATTTCAAAACCAGTGGCAAACTCTACACTTTTTTTCACAGCCTACAAGTTTTAAAAGCCTGTGTCACATGCAAGAGTAAATACTCAGTTTTAAATAACAAAAATATAAAAGTATAATCCTATTTTTCACTGAGGGGAAAACATCACCTGACCAGTAAATCCAAAATAAGAACTTGATGTACCATCCGAGCCAGCCATTAACATCTGCTAGTGATGCATAGCATAAGAGCTTTACTGCTCACATCTGGAAAATGTACAGCTGCATCTGTGCTAAGACTGCATCTCCAACTGTGAGCCTGGAGCTAACCACAGTGGCTCTAACTCGAACTGGACTGGCAAGTGGAAGCATAAGGAATCCCAGTGCAGAGATAACTTGGCAGCTTGTATCTGCAGTGCCACACAAATGCCTTCAGATGCTTTCTGGACTTTCACATCTGGAGGCACTGTACTCCATTATTTGAGTTTGGCAGTATGGGCTGATACCATTAATTTAGGGATCTCCATACCATCCCTCCAAGAACAGCACAGACAGGCCCTAGAATTAAATGAATGGTATTTTACACTTCTATTTATAAAAATATGTATTGGTTACAGCAGTGCAGGTCACAATGCAGTTGTGTTTACCCTGGCTTGTATTCAACTTCCAAGCTGCCAATACTGCACATCATGTCCCTATCAGCTAGGATGGGACTGAAGCAATAAAAGCATTTAGTGTATTCTGGAGCTTAGTCATGATTAGAAATTATTCCAGCCATCCAAATACTAAAAATCTTGGCCTTTGTTCAGTAACTTGAATACATAAGAGATTCCACTCATGTACCTCTATCTGTAATAGTAAATGATAATTTAATTCTCTTCAGTAATGCAGACTCATCAGAAACAGGAGAGAGCTCAAGGCATCAATCTGCTGTTTAGACTTACCTTCCCAAAGCTGGCAGCATTAACAGGTTGCGTGTCATTTTTCTCACAGAAGTCCAAGTAATGCATGTAGAGAGCACTTCGAGGAATGCAAACACCTTCTGCAATCTCATAGTTCTCCTCCAGCCTTAAAAAGCAAATATCAAACAGAGAGAACTGCAAGTATGTTGGATGTCCTGTATGGTAAACAGCATGCAAAGCCCCGTCTCTAAGACCAAACATTCTGGCTTCTGCTTGTCTCCTAATTTTTCTCTGCTTTCTTCCGAAGTACTCCTTCCAATTAATTAATTAATTAATAATGCTTACTTGCTACCAAAAAACATAGGCTGCGAGTTCTTGGGCAAGTAGAGATTAGCATAAAAGGATAAGTAAAGGGTTTTGACCATGCTCCAAAGTGCTATTTTTGGGAAAAAAATACACTGGTAATCTGTTATACCCTAAAAGCATCCTGCAGTAAACAAATACCTGTATTACAATAAAACAACAGCCAGTCACTGAGGGGAAGCATTCTCTCATTCTTTACAGGACAGGTCACCTTTGGTTCATGACACTCTTTTCACTCCTTTCCAGCTACAAAATTCCTTACCTTGAGAAAGCAGATGTGGCTAAAGCAAGTTATTTGCAGACACGCAGGAGAGTGCGCAAAACCATATATATATATAGTATTTTCTTGTGATTGTTGATGGGCAAAGGGAAAAAGAATCAATTATCTGAATACAATGCTGAATGAAATAGTGAAATAACATCCTCTTCTGCCTTATTATTCATCTACAGATGCAAACACACAACTATAAAATTTTAAATTATGCATCAAATATACAATTAAGCATACACCTTATCTTTAAAATCTTAAACTGAGCTAATTATAAGTCTATATATTAGAATAAACATTCCTGTGAAATGACATTTTTTCATTTGCTGATCCAACAAAGTTCAAGAGGTATTTATATACACACTATTTCAAAACAGAATTCATCTTGTCATCTATGGCATCACTCATAGGCATATATATGTATGTATCTGTGCTTGTCTGCCTTGCTGGCTAGGAGAAGGTAGGTGAAACTTCTTAAAAACATCAGAAAATTAACACATCTCCTCAAAAAACTCCAATTTTACAGTAAATAACCCCCTGTCATTTAGTAACTGTGGAACACCTTCCAAACATCTAGTTTCTCTTCCTCATTGCCTTTTTCAGGACCGACCTACCTACCTTCCATTTCAGTTATCACGATCATTTGTGACTGCAAACTATTTTAATAAGATATCCGGCTAGATGAATGGAATCAGTTTGTATGGGCAACATCAATTCTTCTTTGCTTTCTACAGAAATATCATCATGGCATCTTTCCTCAAATTCATAGCGCTTTAACAAAACCCCCTTTCAAAACCTGGAGAGTTCGTTTGTATACTATAGCTGCTAATTGGAATGTCAGCTTCCGTGACCAAGACAGGACAGAAAGAAAAGCAGTTAATTATTTCTGTTCATATCTGATGAATTTTTCTCTTTTTCTCCTCTCTTTCACAGAGAGTCATTAGTCTGACACTGAACAATGCTCCATTATACCTGAACTTTTTTTTTTAATGATCAAAAACCCATCTTGCTCCACTTCTTTTATTTTCCTGTCTTTTATTTAACAACTTGATCATATTTTGAATTCAGCTTCATTCTATGGTATTGTAGAAAGATAAGGAACTCAATCTTCTACCTAACAAATCATTATCAGAAATAATATATATATAACATTTTAAATGTCCTAATAAAGCCATGTGAAATCCAGCAGCTCACAATGAGACCTTTTGTACCACTACAGTATAGCAATAAAACCCCTAATCCTTCCACAGGAATGGCAATTTTATCTGTCCCTATTACTGTTTCCCTCTTTATACTTATATACTTACAGATCAAATGAAATTTTTCTATAGCAGAGTCAGGTCTGTAGTGTTGCTACAGACTTGTTTTTAGATACGAAGGCAACAGAACAACTGTAATGTTAACAATAGCTAATTATATAAAGGATTCTAGAACAGATTAATTGACAGTTTCCAAGAAACTACTAATTTGGGGAGAAACCATTACCTAGCAAAGCTTTACCGTTCTCTCTTTCACTTCTTTTTATGAATGTTGCAGAAAATGGAATTGTTTTGTTGACTTTAGCTTCACAATACCGTTATCATCCGGAGCACCTACACCATAAACCACCAAACTGCATGGAATTAGGCTGTCCGTGCTTTGAATAAATCTGTGTTTGGATTAGACACACACACTGCCCAAACCGAAGTGAAATAAAGTTTCACACTTACAATTTGGTCAACCGGCTCAACCATTTTATAGAGAATAATGAACACAGGAACAGTAATGCTACATTTACCAGGCTTTTCACTTTATTTTGTGTCATCAACAAAACCAAACAAAAATATAATTCCTGTTTCCAGGGAAGAGATATTTAGCCGGGCTGATAGTCATCCAGACATGCTTCTTGGCATCTTCAGCTACTTCTTCCTCCTCCTCATTTATAGTGTTCAACATACTTCTCCTTTGGAGAGGCCTAAGCATTAAGGATAGATCCCCGTGGGATTTATGTTGTTCGCTCTTTCAAGCAAGACACCAGAAGAAGAATAACTAATAAACTTGATGCCAACATGAACCATGTGACAAAATGTATGTATTTCCCTTCTGTCTTGCTTCACTTTTCCTCCTGCTTTCTTCCTCTTCTTTCTCCTTGCTACTGACATTTTCACTATTTCTGTTCCCAACACTCCATTGCCTTCATTAGCAGTAAATAATAGCAGTACGTACCAGCAAAAATATGATGACCAGCTTTAACTTGGCAGACACCAGATGCTGTAGGCAATTGTGGTGTTTACATTTGCCAGAATAAGGCAAGTTTGGTACTACTGTATCCTGAAATGTGGTCAATAATTTACCCCACCCATTCCACCTCTTGAATCTGCCTAGACATTCCTGTAAGAGGGTAGGACACATGCTTACCCAAGGCTTATTCAGGTAAATTTAGTTTGTCATCCCTGCCTGTGCAAAAACTTGGTCTGAGGCCTGAGGAGGCAAAACTGTCAAACATGTAAAGCTAAACCTACAGGAAGCACTACAGTGCAGCATTCCTACAGTGCTGACCCCAAGAGTTTACCCACTCATGGGTTGCCAGGTGATACTGCAGGACAAATAACCTGATGCTAATGTGTCTGGCTTTCCAGAACAGTGTAAACTTGACATCTTCACACAAAGCAAACTTACCACTTTAGTGATTTGGCCATAACTTTTGAGCTTGTCATTTTATGTGGCGTATCAAACCCAGTAGCACAGTTTCTTTAGGAAATATCAAATCCAAGTTTCAGTACATGGGCTGGAAAGCGTATGGAAAGCACCAGAAAACTGTTCTATGGTATAGTTAGTACACTGGAGAACTTATACCTACAGGTCCATTAATAAATGCGTCAACTGTTTAATTCAGTTTAACACAAGGTAAAGAAATTAAACTTGAAAACTTCTGTTTTCTCTTCGCTTGTGAATTTTTGGGTATAAAATTGAATGGAGGAAGCTGCAGATCATCAAAAGACGCAAAGGGAAGAATATCTGACCTACCAAAACACGTGAGAAGCACAACTCAACAGCCAGGTGGTGAGCCAGGACACTAGCAAGGGGGAAGGGAAGATGATGTAAGCAGCCTTTTCAGAATTGAAATTCTAGGATTCTATTGCAAACACTGCTGAATGAGCATTAGCGTGCACACTGCATTCCAGCAGGGCTCAATATCCCAGGAGTTTAGGGATTTACTAACCTTTATGACCAAGGAAGCTTGAAAGAATTTCGCAAAAGATTGTTTACAGTATTTGCATGTTTTCTGTTGGGAACAGTATCATTGGCATGTTCTAATTAACTCTGACTTCTTGGCTACTACGTTATTTGCTCCTGTGGAAAAGACTCTTAACCGACCCTACTGCAAAATAAACACTGTTCTGAATTTGGGAATGGTAAGATGCTATTTTATTTTTGCCAGATAGTTCTTTTTAAACTGTTTGAACTGGGTTGAAGTTGTGTGGGTGAATAACGGAAAATAGTAAAATATCTCTGTGACATTTCACTATTAATTTAAAATTTTTCTCTGTCTGCAGACACTCTCTTTCTTTACTCACTTTCCTTAAACGTCTGAAAAACAGCACTTCTGTCATACAAACAGGTACAAACAAGCAATGCTTTTATTTATATTTGCCCATCTCATTCGCACTGGGAGTGTTTGCAAGTTTCCTCAAGGCAGCACACTGAATACTTGCAGCAACCTATTCTAAACCAACTCACAGGTCTCAGGTTTTTTTAAAACTAAAATTTAACTGATCAAATTTAAAAAGCAAACATAGATGGAACAATCCAAATCTCTTTACGCGTACTTCATGGAAACACAGAATTTCACAGAGGAAAAAAAGTAAAATTCACTGTACGAATTATTCTTTGCTGTTTGTTCAGTTAGATCTCCCAAAAGACTGACAGAAGGAGAAAAATAATTTTGCTAACATTTTCCCAAAAACCTCACATTTTTTTGCTAATAATCTTATCTTTTCATCCAGAAAACTATGATAAGTACTTACAAGTGAAGCAAAGGCCTTTCTTTAAAAGACTTACAACAAGCTAAGGAGTCTGGATTTTCAGATAAGCACGCTCCCAGGCTTCTGTGTAACACAGTTCTGTCCTGCCAGATACAAGGAACCTCCTGAAAGATCCCTGATCACTGACAAAACTAAGCAAGCTAAACCAGAATTAAAAACCTAAATTAAGGGAAAAGTCAACAAAAGTCTAAGAGAGAACTTATAGAAAGGGATGTCAGAAGTATAAGTAACATTACAGAACTTGCAGCCTAAAATACTGTTGTAAATCACAGTGAACAGCATTTTTACATTTTTCATAGCACATTAGACTAACTCACAAACTTTCCTCTCCCCATCCTCACTTTCTCTCTTCCTTTCTTCCTCTCACTGAATTTGCAAGGGGATTTTGGCAAATGAACCAAACCTCAAACTCTCTCTTGTCCTGCTGTATTTTACGTCAAATTACAGTGAACTCCTTTCAGTAAAACAGGCTTCAGTAAAATTGGGCTTCATGATACACTGAAACAAACATGAGTCTCAAAAACAATTCTCAGCATTAATTTTCCTTTTGTAGTAAATATAGCAACGATGACAAACCACAATTAAGTAGCTGGCCAGGTGGCAAACAAATATGCCAAGTAGAACTTCTAAACTGTATCAGAGCTTTCCCATGTTCAAACAAATCCCGTAAGAGTAAGACATTTGTTGAGAAATGCTGCACAGGATACTAATGAGCAGATTAAACACATACAGTGAAAGTATCTTTAGAATCGCATAATGTCCAAGATCTCTGTTCTCTTCAGCTGGAAAAAGTGTAAGAAACAACACTAATGTATTTAGTTGATTTTTTTAAAAAGGCCTCTTACCATTGCAGCGTAGCTGGCGTTGAGTGTGGTTTTGATGCTCTATTATTTTCTTTTTCCTCATCTGTTCAGAAACAAAAAAACATACGATATAACTTCAGTGGGAATTGCTCAGGCATTTATGAGCTGGTAAGGAGTTTACTGACTAAAAAGTGTTTTCCAGTGCCAAAGCTTTCTCAAAACATTGGCTAAATTGTGGAAATGTAAATAACAATGTTCCTTAAGCTAGCATCTGTAGATACTGCTTTGGGCAATAAACCTTGCAAACAGCAGTGACAGCAGGAGCAGAGCGGTGCATAGGAATTACTACATTGGAAAGGATAAATTTGTGTGAAAAAAAAGTGCAATTCCTAGACCTCTAGCAGCATACCAGAAAATAAAAACACTTTCACTTGCTTAAAGGGAACAGTCGCTTTACATGTTTTCTATTAGATGAGGCATTTAATCTAATGGGGTTCATCCACTGTCATGATCCTAACATATGTCCTAGATGTTTATAAATTTAGAAAGATTCATTCTGAACATGAAAAACTAAAATTAAAAACATTCTGTAATATACTTTATTTTTTTAAATAGTTTTTCTGATAGTATTTCTCGTTAACTGTTTTCCAAGTTAACTCTCTGATTTGCCAAATTTCAAAAAATTTCAGTAACAGATGAATGAAGAAAAAGATAATTATTAAAATAAAACTCTTAAAATATTGGATTCTTCCTAGTTTGCGTAAGCTCTTTTGAAACAATTTTAAAGTATGCATAGAATAATTCCTGTTAAATTGTGATTTGTGAAGCATATAAAACATTGCTAGGTGAGTGCTGGAGTGAAGCACAATCAGCATCTCCAGAAAGGCATTCTTCGGGAAACACCATTGTGTCAAAGTTTGATATTTTAACAACTTTGACCCTGACTGAAGTGTTAAGAGTAAAAGGCTTTGATTCCTAAAGAACAAGGTAAACCACTGCATCTGTCCACCTTACTGCAAGTCTCTTTTTGTCATACAATCAACTTTTAGAGGTTATTTAAGTGGGACTTTAGGATGCTGAATCTGAAGGGAGCTGTACTATCTTCTCTGAACATCAGAGCCCATTGAGAGGCCTTTTGTGCAGTCCCAAGAACCGACGCACAGATAAAACTCCACTTTGGAAGATGCTGTCTTCAGCACTCGTACCACAATACTTCTCCAGTTACATATAGGGCAAGTTGTGTTAAGTGAACATCCTTCAGCCTGCGAGGCTGGTCCCCTGAACGTCAGGAAAATTCAGATTTACAGTTACCCGCAGACACTGCGAGCAGCCCCTCTTCTGCATCTGCATGACAATGGGCCTCTAATTATTGGACCGCACACTCCTTCCCTGCCTTTCAGGGGCCCGCTTTTATTCAGTGCATAGGACCAACATACACATTTCAAATCACTTTTAAATTGTGTTTTTCATTTGTTTCTCCTAAACAAATGGTCGGCATGCAACAAACCTTCGGCACACGGGGCTTGAATGCTGAGCGGCCGTGGCTGCTGCCGGCCCCTGACGCAGCCCCCAGCCTCACCAGCAGTGGGACAAATGCCTTCTCTGTAGAGCTGTTCAGCATGGATTTAAACCACCACACCGTGGATAAAATAGTTGGGGCCATCCCCTCTCACAGCCCCAACTGTTTTGTCCTTTCTACCCTTAACTGACAGCACAGAGGCCCAAAGAGCACACCTGATTCTGGCCTTCCCTACAAGAGGAGAGGGCAGTCACGTCTGCTCTGCTCAGTGGTGGGAAGAGCCTTCCAAGTTGGGATTCAGTTTTCCAGGTGATAGGGAACAAGTGAGCCCAGCTCAGCGTTGGGAGAGTACCTGCTAGGAGGGCGAGCAAGTACCTGCAGGGAAGGCCCCGAGGTCACCCTGGAGTGCCAAGAGCCCAGTCCAGCGTCCTGCTGTGGCTTTCCCAACGTCCTAGCCAGGGACAAAAAAAGGCATCCAGGCTGAGAGGGAGTTAGGCAGCTCCTTGGGCTTGGGGCACAGAGGCTGCTGCAGCTTCCTTAACCCTTCCACGGGTGCCCAGCAGCCGGCAACCTACCAACCATGAGTTATAAATGGTCTGTCCCATCAAAGTGTTGCAGGGGGTAAAGTTCTGGCTGGGGCAGGGAGTTTCCCCTGCTTAGGAAACAAAAATTATGGCTGGCAGTCGCAGGCCTCGCTGACAGACCTGTAACACAGGGCACTGCAGCCACTGTTTACAGACAGGAGGGACTTGGCCTTTGACATTGCAGGGAGGGAGACACCACAGCAAGAAATTGCAACCACCAAAGCCAGCACCTTTAGGTATCAGTAGTGTGTAGGCAGCCAGTCTTCCTCCTGTGCCTCACCCTGTTCTTGTTCAACTTCAGGTTATTGCTACCCAGGTGAAAGTAATCTGTTTTCTTAATCAGCATTTTCTATGTCAGTTTCAAAGCCTATCAGTCACTGATTTAAGTTCACTACGCAGTTGATTCTACCTCTCTGGAAATTGCTAGGGGGATGCAAACTGGAAAGCCAGTGATCTAAGTAAGCATTCATCTAACTAAGCTCAGAAATCCATTAAATGACCTCTACCTGTGAAACCAACAGGTGCCACTCCCCCCTCCTCAAAATAAATCTTTTATTACCTTCCTTGTTTTAAAGGGTTCAGTATTCACAAGTCTGTTATTAGATGGCTTTCACTTGTGCTAACTAGATTGCATTTTCCTCTAGATATGTGGCACTAACAAGCTAAATTCTACAATATTAGAGTCTCTACATCCCTTCCATCCCTCCCCCAGCTGTCTTGCATTAGGAGTGACCACCTGTGAGCAGGTGCCTTACCTAACCCACCCTCAGACACACTCCAGGCCAGCCATCCTCAGCTCCTCCCAAGTAAGAATTTGATTTGCAGCAAAACTGAATTTTTAGATGATGCTTGTCTCCCCCCAAATCAGATCTCTCTACAAGAAATCAGAACTTTTTGTTCATTTGTTTTCTGCAAATAGACCAACTGTCAGCCAAAATGTTTCTCATTTTCACCAGGTGCTAGCTGAAATATTTTTCAGAAAGCCTTCACTTTTTATTAAATAGATGGAAAGAAATGCATGTGGTGGTATAGGAATAGAGGGGATCTAGAAATACAAACTTCCAGTATTACATATACAAGCATTTTATTCTGCCTTGTATAGTTTAACAATATAAACTCATCAGATAATTGACTAGCAGAAAATAATAAAAAGCCCTATTCCTCATGTTTTTGTTGGTCACAGGGCAGATAACAGCTTCCTAAGTTTTGACTAACTCTTGACTCAGGTCTGATCCCAGATCTATTTGTACAGCATGAAAGAACTAAGGAATGTTTATGCTTTGGGCTGTCATTTTATCAGTCTGAATCAACCAACACTGTAGATGAGTGAACCTACAGTTTAAAAATCAATACCTTTAAAACTCATTTTGTGGGAAAAAAAAAGGAAAAAAAGACACTGAAAAGAAGTCTTGCTTCAAGGTACTGTCAAAGAACAGAGCTGGCAATTCTTCTATGACAAATGCAAAAGGACCTGAATTCATGAGGACAAGCCCTGCCCCTGATGCACATCTTGCAGGTGTTCATACATATGGCAGTCACGCAGCACCTCAGAGGAACCTGTTGAGGAGCAGATCTAGTGTGTTCAGTCCATTGCCAGTAGAAAGACTACCAGCATTCCAAGGAGAGCTATCTTCAAGGTACCTGGTTTGGTAGGAAACTTGGTACTCAACCTAAGCTGAAAGCAGATAATAGCTTGGACAATTGCAAGTAACTCACCACAGAAGAAGCATTCAAAGACATTCAAAACTGGGATAGTCTATGTACTAGAAAAATAGTATTTCTAGGCTCCCAGAGATAACCAAGTTTTTCTTCCCAAACACCATTAAAGTTTATTTGCCAACAGCTCTTTCTCCTTTCAAAATTCTCTTTCAAGGCCACCAGAATAGGGTTCTGCCTGTACCTTGTGCATGTTTTGTAGCTTTCCCTGAACTCAAAGTAGTATCATTTAACTTCTGCTGTCTAGTTTTAGGTCCAGCTTGAGAGATTTCTTGCTTGTTAGAGGAAGACGCAGAGACACACTCAGCACCTCTTTAGGCATGATGCCTGAAACACAGCATCTAGAACATCCATTCATGAAGTGAAGACCCTGCATTAGTACTCCTTTTTCTATATTGTTCATGTTACTCTGTTTGTGATAACTAAAGTGGAGTTAAAGCTCTGCTTTTCACTGTGGAGATAATAGAAGAGTCCTGTACTTTCCAGTGCTGCCTACATGTGTCTCCAAACCACTAAAGGATTTAACATGTTATTAGTAGCTTTATATGGATAAAACCCTTCTCTTAGTTCATCCCACTTTTCAGAGGAATAGCCTCTTCCTCTGTAGCACCTGCAGTTCAGGTTCTGACTGTTCTCAGAAGATGTTTCCCTTTAGCAAAAATTGATACTAAGAATCTATCTTCTCTCTTACGTAGATGTAGCCATAAATAAGATTCAGTCTCATTAGTATGTATTGCATGCTTTTAGAAGTGAGATTTTCTAAAATCCTCTGAGAAACATGGGAACATAGTTTTCTAATTAAGTATGATTGAAAAAGAAAGAATTTTCCCCAACCAATATTTCCATGAAATCAAGTATTTCTTTTTTAAACATTTTTTCAATGGAAGAATAAAAGGTTTAGTTGAAACAACACCACAAAAAAAGGAAACTATTGGATAAATCTTCCATTTCACCTAGTTTGAACATGGATTTTGAACACTGCTTTTGACATGCAAAAAGTAGACTGAATCTCTTTTTTTTCCCCTCACATGAACTGTCTGCACATTCACACTTAAAATATGTAAAAAAATTTGGACAAGCAGCCCTTCCACTTCATCATGTAATGTGATGACTTCTTCCCCAGGGAACTGAAGCTGAAACTTTCATAATCCTTGAATTGTGTTCTTCTAGACCCTTGTTTCAAGCTGGAGAATATGGCTTAATGCACCACACGCAGGAAATGTTGCAGGGTTTTTTAGTTATTAGATATGAAGTTCTACCATGCCCTTTCCATTTGGATCTTTTGATTAACATGTAGAGCATGGAAGTGGTGGAAGGAAAAATGTTTGAGTAACTGGAACCTGAAATAAAATTGGCCTAGAATTTTTATATTAGAGTGTAAAGGCTGTGTTTTGGGTGAGGTCATAAAGGGTTCCAAGAGGGTAAGAAGGGCCCCAGGAAGCAGTGAGACCATGGGAACCCACAGCTGTGAGTCACTGCCTCCCTTTGCAATGTAATGCAGGATCAAGAGTCCTGGAGGTGTCTGGATGAGAACAGAAGATTGCAAAGGACCCCTGTGGCCTGAAGTATGGGTCTGTGGCATATTCCAGCTATAGAAAAGGAGACAAACAGCACTATTATTCTTACCCTAAAACCCTATGAACTCTAAAAACATACTGGAAAGAACAGTCATGAGAGCAAGTATGATAGTGAGCAAGAACATTATCAGTTCATAATGCATGTCTTCATAGTTTTCACTGAATGCAAGGCCCAAAAAAACCCAACACCAAAGCCTCATTTTCTCTGGTACAGACCAGCCAACAGCTACCTAATATATTTAAAGACAAAAAAATTAGTAGTCAAGAGGGATGACACCTTTTGGCTGCAGACGAAAACTGGAGCTTGGTTGACAACAGCAGTTTGAGCACCATTCTGAAGAATTCAAATAAGGTTACTCAAAAATCTTTTGCCTCCTGCTGCTTGTAAACATATGGCAAAGGTTGGACAGAGTGACACACGATGGTTTGGAAACTTCTTGTTTGGTGGGTGGGCACTGTTAGAGAAAGGTTAAAAGCTCAGGGGCTGGAAAGGAGCACATAGCTCAATGAGTTCTGAGGCGAAACTTTTAGTTTGTTCTGTATTTCACAGATTATTTGTCTTCTTACTGCTGGGCAAGTGTTTTTTTTTCTTTTCTACACCTCTCTTCTTCCCCTCACCCCCCAAAACAAGGATGACTTTTCAGGTAGATTACTTCTGTCTGCACTGCAGAAATGCTGGTATCAGTGCAAAGGAAGTCTCTGGAAGAAATGGCTCTTCAGAATGGAGCTAGATTACATCTCTCACTCTTAGTTGGCTTTCCATTATTTACTAAATGTCTTCTGCACAGAAATTGAGGGACAAATGCATTTATATATTTGTTTTATCAGCTCTAAATTTGCTGCCTTTTATTATCATCACTTGCCCCTTAATTCCAGTACCAGAAAATAGAATGATCAACCATCCAATCTTCTCAATGTCATTGTCTGAAATACCTACTCTTGCTAACCCAAGCAGGTTCACTTCTTACTGTCCCTAGGCACATGGAAGTTCTCTCATGCTCACATTTCAACTGAAAGCACCGTATAACAAACTACCACTAGTTTTGCAACAGACTGCTCAGAGCAACAGATCTAGAACAGAACACGGAAGGAGACTTTTAATCATGACACTACAAAATTTTTTAATCTGTCTAGGGGTCCTAAATAATTACCTTGACACTGCCGCCTTGAACTACGAGCCTAATTAAAGCTCACCAAAGTCAATAGGGTTGAATCCTGAATTTTGACCCTATTAAGAGTCTGAAGACACGTCTCCTTCATCAGATTCTTTCTATCACTTTCTCAGTAGCATCATAGAGAATTGAATTTCTTAAGTCCCACAGGTTCTTGTAAAATGCAAATTAACAAGATGCTTTTTGTTTTATACCACAATTTACTACGATTTTATATTTAAAGATAAAATAATTTCTAATTCTTTAATTTTTAAAAACCAAAAACCCCAAACCTGACCAAGTTTCATTGTCTGTCTTTAAGGATTCTTATCCACTGTCCTTAGCTTGGGAGTCATTAATAAATACTATGTTTCTAACACCTCCTTACTCCTTCAGAAGAGATATTCCCTCAAAAGAGAAACGTGGACAAACGAGAGCAGGGCCCCAGTATAACAAATCCCATAATCTACTGAAACATTCTGCTGCAAGGCATGTAATTTCACTGTGACATCAAAATAAAGTAATTATCTTAAAATGCAAAAAAAGTAAAAGGGATATTCAGCAATTAAGAGATCATTAAAAATACATTTTCTAAAGTTACTTGCTTGAATATTATAAAAATGTGAGTCTTTCTAAATTAAATAATTCGGTCTGCATTAATATCCTGTAACGTGAACTAACATGAAATACAGAGAAGTAAAACGTGAAGAGTATTTTGCTTTAGGGAAATGAAGCAGAAAATGCATAAATAGGGAAAACTAAATGGTAAAATAAAATTGTAAGACAATTTTTAAAATAGAAAATTAGATTTTAGGGTATTTTGGGGTATTTTTAATTACCTGCGGGTGTTAAATATCAAGATCTAAAATCACCATAACTAGAAGAGATAAGAAAAAGTAGCTATTTTAAAATCAGCTAGATTTATAATTGCTCCCTATGACTAAAAAGGAAGCAATATCATGATTTAATATGTAATTTTTTTTAATCCGATGACTGTTTAATTCTTAAAAGAAATATTTTGTGTATGATTTGATACTGTAGTTTAGAAAAAGGGCGCAATTTTTCTTGTATTTCAAATGCATGGTGTTCACCAGTGAAAAGAAAAACAGATGGTTTTTCACAAAAGCTAATACTAACAGCACATTTTAGAGGTCATCCAACCTTTGTTCAGTGATACACAATTCCTTCTGGTTGTTTTAACTAATAGATAATATTATTTCCTTTTAAATAATGTAAAATACCAAATGCTTCAGAAAAAAAATAACAAAACTATTGAATATATTTGAATATATTGAATGTGTCAAGTTGAGTTGACTATTCAAACAAGAGAGTACTAAAAATATCACCGAGTAGCAGCAACAGATATAGCCAGAACTTGGACACGTTCACACTAATTTTAAATGAGTGACAAGTTACTTACTTTCATCGTTAGAAACATTCCCCAGGGAGGTGTGACTGGAATAACGTTTGTTTTCACTTTCATTGAGACATCGTTCAATCCAACTCTCTGAAAAAGAACAAAGATGCTCTTTTTTTTTTTCCTGTTTGTCTTTGCATAAAAGATAAACTTCCAACATATAAAACTAGATAAAGCACCAGTTTCCAACAGATGGTGTTCTGTAGCATTTCTGTTAAAACATGTTCAGTCTGAGCTTACTTATCAGGAAAATTCTTTCTTGCCTTCAAACTTAGCTGTTGCTTTTTAGTTTCTTTTTTTGTTTGTTTTTAAACAGAGGTTGAAACACTGCTATGCACACAGCAAAGCTCCTCAGCATATTCTCTCCCCTCTCCATCATGATAAATTAAAAACAAATCTCATGTGGGCAACTGAAACACAGAAATGACATTAATTTCTAAGTCTTAGTCTGGCAAAGATTTAAGCACTCGATTATTTCCACTGGTTTTGAAAGGACTCTTCACGTGTGTATACCGTGGGGCTCAAACTGTGCTCTCTGAAGTCCAGTCCTACAACCCCATTCACCCTGGTGGAGTCCCAGGCCCTACCCAGATCTTTTCCTTGCTGGTTCAAGTCCAATGTAGTGAGTCAGCAGCCACTGAGCTACTCAACCACTCCTGTCCTTGCTTTTTCTCACTTCCGATTTATTCCGACCAGTCAGATGAGGTACAGCATTACATTGTTTTGACTCTGCTGTTCCCCTTTCTGGAAGCTGTAACACACATCCCCTGAGGACTTCAGAGGATGCACCAGGCTCAACAGAATTTACTGTTACAGGTCTTCAGGGCAAACATTGCCCTGTCCTATGTGTTTCCTTGGACAAAGTATGAAATATGAGTCCTTGAATTTGCCTGGAGTCCCCAAGTATTGGTACAATAAACTGACTTCCCTCATAAGATTACTTTTCAAGGGCATGCATGTGGGCAGAAATAAGTTTATGCTCACAGAGCTCCCTGTGGTCAAAGCAAAGAGAAGGATAGGTGGGAAGGCTGCAAGGTAACCCCACAAGTTACGACAGGAAACCACCCCACTGAGCAAAGGGACACACAGGAAATAAGGGGAAACGGGCCTTGCTGTCAGCACGCTGCCAGAACCAGAAACACCTTCAAAGACACAGAAATGGCTGCAGATTCCTTTCCATAAGCCACCCCCCAGACACATCAGGCTACCAGCACAGCACAGGCAGCAGGCTTGAAGGGAAAGCAGAAGCCTGGAGTCTTGGGAAAGCTGCCCATCTGGTTTATAGAAGGGAAAAGTTAGTATGACTTCATTTCGGCACTGGATGCCAATAAATAAATATATGAATAGACACGGCCAAACACATCCTGCAGAAAAAAATGCTTTTCAAGCCCAGGCAGTTGCTCAAACTTCAGTATATTCCTCTGCATGCACACTCTGCACTGCCACACAAGGGCCAGGGCATCTATGCAGGACTTCAGAAAGGCCTGCGGAGAGCCCTTCAGAGGCTCTGCCATGAGGCTGCAGGTACTGTTGCTTTGTGTGCTTCTGGTTTTCAGGCAGTGCAAGAGAGGCTGTGGCAGCTCCAGGCCATTCCCTTCCCTCTGCCTATTTGCCCACAGTAAACAACACACTGCAGTGCTGCCTTCATCAGTACAAGCATGTTCTTGCATGCATCCTCCTCATTCACCATCAAACTGTCTTGTGCCCATGAAGCCTCATGACCATGCTGCCTCTTCCCTATAGCCTGCTCCTTTGAGGTACTTTGCTGATTTTAAATCAGCAAAACCAGCTCTTGTCGTCAATAGATTTTTCAGGATATTTCTTCTCCCATCAAATTCAACATGGCCTTGTATAAAAATCACTTGAAGGTTGCTGACACTGCAACCAAAAACTTGCCAGCAAGGCCTGTGCTGTCTAACCAGCTCCTGCTCAATGACTAACCCACAAGCCTGCAGTGACTAAGTTTGAGGCTTTCCCTTCTCATGCTGCTCAGAGCTGCATCGGGTGGGGGGTGTATCACCTCCTTGTCTAAAGGCCAACACAACGAGATGGCTGCTTCGTGCCAGATTTCTTTTAGTGCCCTAAAAGTGAGCTAATAGCATCTCTCCTTTCCTGTTACAGTACTGTGAGCTGGGGGACCAGAGCTTGGATCCTCACTACGAGGTGAAGAGAAACTCGCTTCTGAGGACAACATGAGAGAGCGGTGCAAGAAGCCCTGAGAAAGATTACCCTACCTCCTTTCTCCTCCTTTCAGCCCACAACCATGGCTGTACATAATTCCCTTGGCTCTGAGCCCAGCTGCAGGGAGTACAAGCAAAGGCGGCTGCCATTAGCGCCAAGGAGAGACCGATGCCCAGCTCTGCCCTTTCTTTTCCTCCCCACACCGAGAGCTGGGAAGCTGGGACTCATCCTCTTCCCTCAGCAGCAGGGAACTGGCAGCAGCCATCTTTAGTCACATTCCCTGCCTAAGTAGTAGGGGAAAAAAACTTTTTAAGTGTCACTCAATAACAATTTTCACCCTCCTTGTTCACGTTGTATCTCTGATAACTGCATAGATGCCCCTTCCTCATCGGTAAAGCAGGCAGTTGACCCTGCAAGATGTAAAGTCTCTGGAGTAAGGCATAGTTACTGTTTAATTATGTGCTGCAGCTCCTTTGGCCCTGAATCACCCTGGTTCAGCTCGCTGCAGCCTGAGTCTGGCTTTGTCTTTGTGGCCTTGCATTTAAATAGCTGATAGAAATTCTTCAGGCCTGAAAAGATACATGACCTGTCTGGCAGCAAAGAATGAAGAAAACTTAACTCTTTTGAGCAAAAATGTCAGCGAGTTTATGGCAAATTTGTCAAATTATTTGGCAGGTGACAAAATGTGACAAAACCAACCAGCTTTTTAAAGGCTGTATCATCTCATAAACTGAGACAAGTATAAATAAATAGTAGCAAATAGATATTTTTTTACTCTTTGTATAAAAAGTTTTAACAAAGCTTTTGTTTAATTGCTGGGTCAGCATTAAACCTTGACAAAGTCCCAATATTAGTAGGAACATTTTCAGGCATTAAAAGAAAACACAACTACAGTTTTGCTGAAATATTCCCCTCAGGAGTCCACAGATAGCAGATATGATAACATCTGCCTAAAATAACTAACACTAATAAAAAGATAAATATGCAGAACAAACAAAAAGTCAAAACCAAGTCTGATTTTTGTAAGTTGTTTCAGAGTTAAAACTGGGTAAAGCCCTGCACACATGGAATGCTCCTGTCCTCACAGCACATGGGTGTACAGCCTGGCTGCACTGGTGTCTGTCCGAGGCAGTCTGTAGAGCTGGAGGAAGAGACCTGTGGCTAACCCTCAGTGTCCCCAGTCTGAGGCTTCAGCACTTAGTCCCAAGGCAATCACATTACACTGCTGTTCTAGACAAGCCTTGAGTCACACAATATGGAAGTTTTTAAATTACTGAAACCAAAATTACTGCTCTTAGACCTTACAGACTTCTCACAGACAGGATTTCACAGCAGGGAACAGTCAGAGTAATGGAGAGTTCAGGTGGTGATTAAGCAGAAGTACGGATCAGACTTGATAACAATGATGAATTAACACAAAATGTAGGAAACCCAGATTCCTAGTGGGAAGTGCTTGTGGGAGCAAAAGAAAATACATCCTGTCTCATACAGGGTGTATTTTTACTCTTTATTTTTGGTGTATTGTGTCTTAAGGCATTTCCCCTCCCTACTCCCTCAGACTCTTTTGCACCCTGAGCCCCAGCATACTGTAACCTCAGCTGTACCAACACAGTGGTTTGAGCAAGCATCAGCACTTGCCAAAAAACACCCAGGCAATATATGTAAACTAATATCTAGTAGTAAAATGTAGTGTACTCACATGCTGATCATTCTGTGCTGTGTTCAAAA
The DNA here is from genome assembly GCA_020745705.1 of Hemiprocne comata. Classification (NCBI taxonomy): domain Eukaryota; kingdom Metazoa; phylum Chordata; class Aves; order Apodiformes; family Apodidae; genus Hemiprocne; species Hemiprocne comata. The sequence goes on from CM036586.1 coordinate 59,318,519, forward strand.
TATGAAGTGTTTAATTTGGCAAGGATCAAAAGTAAATTATAATGAAGTGCACAACTATGTCCCTTAGCCTTATAATTTTTCTTGTATAATTTTGCATATCACCAAGTACAAATACTCTGTATCATCTGCAGGGTTCCAACATGAAGGAAAGGAGATGGTTATTCAAATTCCAGTAATTTTCCCAGTGTCAATTTTCTCATAGAACCACTTACGAAGCAAAAAAAAAAATTGTTCACAGTGAAGTGCTAAAAGATGGACGAAAAAGAACTATGGAACTACTTCTGCCCCTCATTCCAACTCTTCTCTTTTGGTCCTAACCACGGTAAGAATGACAGATCCACTGAACCTCCATCATGAGAGTACTCCTCTTCCATTAAATGTGTCCACCACACTTTCAACAACAGAATTTTAAACTGAGCTCATTTTTAACAGTTGCCAGGAGAGAGGTCTGGACAGCTTTTTCTTGTCTCCACTAAGGCTCTGATGTTCACACCAACAAGTGTATTTTTATTTGCATGGTACCTCACTAATGAGCTGGAAAGGCAGGCCTAGGAATCCCTGAAACAGAGTCAAACACATAAGGGCTGCTCAATGGAAGGAACTTCCATGAGCTATCAAGAAAGAGGAGCATTAACTGTTTTTTAATTTATCAAAACGATTTCTCAAAGATACATTTATCTCCTTCAGAAGGAAGGGTTTGCTCCTGGAAGATACCTTTCCAAAGATTCTCCCTACAGAGCCTCAGCTGATGTGAGAGAATACAGCAGAGGTGTCTGCATACTGCCAGTGAATTTAATGAGATAATTACTCCATCTTGTTTGTGTAATGGTTATTGGCTTAACATATTTGCATCCCAGAAAAGAAAGCATTCATTGCTCCCACGTGTGCATAGCCATAGCAAGAGCAGTGAGAGAGCCCCCTGGGCTCTGCTCTGCTGAGGGGAAGAGGAGGTGGGCCTGATCACAGCTGGCACTGGCTTCTGCAGCTGCTGTCCTGCCAGGAGGGTTAAGAGTTACTGCAGTATTAGCACAACCTGTAATCACAGCCTCTTCAGGTCTTTGAGAGCCACAGTGTCCGGCTCAGCACCCAAGCAGGATGCCAAAAGTAGCTGAAGGGGCTGTGCAGCACAGCTGGGAGGTGAGCATACCAAGAGCTGCTGACTGCAGCCCTGTGGGCACGTATGTGCATCCTGAAGGGAGATTAAAAGATTTTACAGGCAGAATGAAACTCTGTGGTCACCTAATCTAAGCTGCATTTTGCCTCACCTCATTACCCTGCAGCAGTACAAACTGCACTGGTTTTCCTGATAATTCCATATCCTGTGATCTGGATGTGATCGTATCACTGGCATAATTGTGAATCAGTATTTTTTACTGAAACTGTATGAGATGAGAATCCTCATGTTCTAGAAACATAGCCAAGGCTTGTGGTAATGACAATATCAGAGTCTACACAATCACCACATTCTTATTTCACCACAGCCCTAGCAGTTGTTCAGAAACCCCTCTCGCACACCTTCAGCTCTAGAACGGCTCCCATACCCCAGATTTTAAAGCAGTTTGCCAACAACCACAATGTCCCTAGTTCTCTGCACAGGGTCTAGCATTTCTTCCACAGAAGTTTGCCTGTCACTGAAAGACAGCTACCTCTGGAATAAGAATTAGAGATTTACCAGGACCCAAGCTACTACCTGAACAACGTACCAACTTGGATGGCACAGCTGCAACAGTCCAACTCCTTATTTTTATCCACAGCTACTCTTGTAATTTTTTTCCCTGGTTTCTCAAGGCAGATGTAGAAAAGAGTAGAAAGTAACTGTAAGTAAAGGCATATAAAATGTAGATGATGCAAATATAAAGGGACCACCAAATGTTAGTGGATTTACAAGGGGACCGGCTGGAAAAATGAATACTCAGAAGTGATGACAGCATTCATTTTATAGTTTCTGTCACAGAGGAGGAACTCCTGTTGTGCATATGGAGTCTTAGCACCCCTCCGAGTTATTTGTTTATCCTTCTCAGGGGGAAGACATACTCATCTCTTCCTGTAGCATCACTGCCAAGCATCTCAGTACCGAGCTGGCCAGCAATGCTGCCTAGCTGACCATCTGATCTGCTAGGCCAAAAGAAAGTGGTTGCAAACAGCAGATTTAGCAGGTAAAAACCTCAAAAGCTCAGGTGACTGACCAAAGGTCACAGAACCTCCTGTTTCTAGTTTGCTAGCCCGTGGTACTAACCAGATGGCTATCAATAAAATTTTCAGTGGAGTTGATGGGACGATATTCTATCTTTTACTTTTTAGGAAAGCCATCACTGCCCTGACAGCTGCTTCTGTTTTCTGTCTCAGAGTAAATGCTGAGGTCTCCATAATCCACTGTGGCTTTTCTCTGCAGAGCTTGTCTTGTTGAACATGGTCTGAGACATGCCACCATCCAACAAACTCTCTTCATGAGAGACTTCATGATGTCTGTGTTGCACCGATGCTGTGGATGGAGAACTTCTAACCTACACAGCTGCTAAATTCATAATGCCTTAACAGTCTGCCTGCTTTGACTGTCCCTTAGTGCACTGCAAACCTCATTTCTAACAGCCGTATGAATTAAAGTAAAGCAAAAAATGAGCCAGTACATCTAAATTTTTCCCTGGTGCAAGTGAAAACTACACCTTTTAACACATCAATGTCTTGGTTCAATTAGTTATCTCAACTTAGAAGACAAATCACTAGTTTAAACCAGTCCCTTAAAGGCAAAAGAGACTATCCCTTTCTGTCAGGGAAATTATTAGGGGATAAACATGAAGTCTGATCCTTGAAGTATGAAAAGCCTGCTCTACTACCTGCTGCACATCACTCCTGCTCTGACTAGAAGCAGAGGATTCACGTCCTGAATCTCCCACACACCTTGCAGCGCAGCTGGTTCCAGGCACATCTGCCCCCTGAGAAGCATCATGCTGCCAGAGTGCTGTGAGGGCTGCTTGCAGCAGCACATTCAAAGCTTTTCAAGAACCACACTGAAAGAAAGCAAACAAAAATCACCTGTTCTCTGAAACCTCAATTCTATTGTAAAACCAAGACCTGAGCAAAATCTCCTAGCCTGGTCTCTGCACAATATTATGAACAACTGTGTGCCTGTAACATGACAGGGCTTGGCAGCCACTGGCTCCCATGAAGGGCATTAAACTTAGCAAAATCAACTGAAATAAAGAAGAACAAGCTATTAGGGACAACTAATCACACACATGGGAATTTTCTAAGATTTAGACTTCCATAGCTGATGGAATCTAACTCCTCTTCCTTGCCAAATAAAAGGTTTGTGAGATCCTATCAGGACCACTATCTGACTGCTGTTCCCTCCAATTACTCCACCACGTAGACACTCCTCATTCACTGAACAGCTCCTCTTTGACCATCGAGGTGGACCTACAACACAGATAACTGCTTTTGCTTCTCACTGTCTCATTCAGTGTAATTGCCTGGCAAGGCAGATATCCTTCAGTTAGTGCACATGAGCTGTCAGGAACATCTTCAAGCTCCACAGGAAATCATGCCAGTGTCCTCCTTGGTCCTGCATAGCCATCTTCTGTTCTTCCAGGAGACCTGCTCCTCAGAGATGACAGTGACACATGGCCTTGGTGCAGATGGTAGAGCCGCTACCCTGACAAGCTGCCAGATACCTAGGTGCTTTGTTTGCTAATCTAACTTATTTCATTTCCAACAGGGCAAAATGTTGGACACTCTTGTTGCAGTCCTTTCTTTTGTTCTCATTTCTTGGCATACGTTCTCTTGAAACTATTTCAGGGTTAATGGACATTGATCCAGGGCACTTACGAGATGTTGGCAGAAATGTTTTCTTGTTCTTTTTCTTTGACTCATTATTCTAGAGAAGTGTTGTGAGATGCACCATGATATCATAAGAATGCAAAGAATTACTCTCTTGAATCTGAGAGACCTCTTTTGTTTTGTTCAGCCAGGTCTTTGCTCCTAAAACCAATCTTCTGCCAACCCTTTTGATAGCACATATGAAAAAATTGACATGCTGTGTTTAAACTGAGATTTAAAAAAATTACCACAATTCATAATCTTTTAACTTCTCTAGAATACTTGGGCAGGAAAAACTGGAATTTATGAGGTGTTGGTTTCTTGTTACTCTTTGCACTAAGCAGAAGTTCAGCTATATGCAACACTTCTTTTGAAGTGCTTTGTCAACACTATGCCTCAGTAAGAAGCAGCTGCATCCCAAATGCAGATCAAGCACCCTCAGCAACTCTAGAATACAAGATTCCTCTGCATATTTATTCTGGCATTTAGGACAGCCTCCAACCTGAGTCAGGCAAGACTTCTGAAGTCCTATCCTACCCTTGTCCAGGATCACATACTATATTACTATCACATTTCTAACTCAGTATGCATATTCGTTGGGAGTAGTCCTTTCCTTCTCCCAGTCACACACAGATGCTACCTATAATTTTATTTCAAAAAATAAGTTTCACCAGCCCAGTAAATGGCCACTTAGGTTGTGCTGCATCAAGACCAGTCATCTTTTAACAGCAAAAAGAACCTCACCTGGTCCAATTTCAGTGCAGTGACATTTCCTCATTGTCACCAAGGATCTCTCAAGCTAGTGACACAGGTATCTGACCAATTCAGCTCTCCCAGGGCACTTAACTTAAATGGGTGTGCAACATGCTCATCTTTTCATCAGTAGGATAACTGCACATATCAGATGCTTTCCAAACACCAACTCTGCATACAGCAAAGGGTACCCTCATGCTTCTACAACATGAGGGTTATAGATCCTCAACCCTTCAATCTACTGCATGAACCAATGTAAATCCTATCGTCTCCAATTTAGCCACAATGTTTCTTTCCAAGGAAATGCAAACATTCCCCCTGAGAATAGAATAGAATAGAATAGAATAGAATAGAATAGAATAGAATAGAATAGAATAGAATAGAATAGAATAGAATAGAATAGAATAGAATAGAATAGAATAGAATCGAATCTCTTTATGCCCTTTTCTCCCCAGATTTAATTAAATTCTTATGCTACAGAATTAACATGAGACACACAAGAGAGCTTATAAGGACCTTAATTTCTGGGTACCTATCACAAAGTCATACCCCACAGCAGTCTCTGCTCCCTAGCTTTTGGGTTAAACATTCCCAGCTGCTACTAATGGTCCCTCAGCTCATCAGTGTGCGTGGGAAGACATGGAATTTTCAAATCCTTAATTCAGCTCCGCTTCACCACTGCACAAGGCTGGAGTCATTTGGCTGAACAGGATGTCTGTGACTCAGGAAGAAACAGAATTTGCATCACGTACCCATGAAATGCTTCCCTCTGCCTCAGGAGTTGATGAATCCATCAGGCAGGGTGGTTTGGCACAGAAATGGCAGCACATCAGTAAGGCCGGCCCACAAAGATGACAAAATGAAAAGATGTGAGATACAGGTGGGAAATATGGGAAACACTGGTTGTTGGGCTCAGGGAAGCAAGAGAAGAGGGAGAAGGCTGGTTGTGGGAAAGGGAAAGGGCACCTAGAGAGGTGGTGGAGGCCCCACCCCTGGAGACATTCAAGGTCAGGCTTGATGGAGCTCTAAGCAATCTGTTCTAGTGTGAGATGTCCCTGCTTATTGTAGCAGGGTTGGACTAGATGACCTTTAGAGGTTCCTTCCAACCCAAGACATTCTCTGATTCTATAGTCAGAAGGATAGGAGGAAAGTAAGTAACTAACTACAGAAAGGAAATTTTCTTTTTTTAAATCAGGAGAAAAGAGGTCAGCTCTTGAAGGAATGGGACTATAGCAAATATGTATCATTAGAAACAGCATCCAGTCAGGCAGGCTGAAAGAACAAGAGAAGAGAAACAGACACATATACACAGTCAATTCTGGTGCCAGGACATAATCATAGCAGTAAGAAAAAGACAATCACTTGACTCAAGAAGAGTGTGATTCAAACGAGAGAGATACTACATTTACTCAAATGATGGCTACTTTTCCTCACTTCATGCACATCTATTCCAAACCCAGCTGTTGCTCACTATTGTCAAAGGATGCAGCCATTACATTATTCACAACCATTTTGTGAGCAAATATGGCACTAACTAGACAGAGACAAATAAAGAATGCCATTTATTTCAGTTCTCAGAATAACTGCATACTGAAACTAGCAAAGAGGACATTAATAAATCATCATAACATACTCCCACAAAGATTGGTACCTCTCAGAACTAATCTGTGTATACGGAGCAAGCACTTCATGCTAATAATTTTACAGCCTAAATGGGCTTTTTGGAAAGTCTTCTCTCAGTCCTGATGTGCCTAGACTTACAGATTTATAAGCCTTGTGTGAATGTAATCCCTTCCACACCATCTCTCTCCTCTACTATGAAAGTAGACCAGTGCTTTTAAAACTAGTAGCCTGGCTTTTCTGAGAAGCCTCCAGTCTCCTCTGAACAATATGCAAAGCAAACTCAGGGAGAGAACATGAGAAAAAAGAGAAGTCTTCTTTCCTCCTCCTCTTTTTTTTTTTGCGTAAGACTCACCAAAACAAGAGTCTAGTATTGAATATTCAGCACTGAATACTAACTCCTCAATAGACAGTCTGTTTGCAGAGCTCAAAGTGGAAATGACCCAGTAAGGAGGAGAGGTGAACACGCTGCTCCATCCATGTGATTAAACTGCTCTGTAAATGCAATCCTCCCCAGTTCTCCCCACCTCATTACAATGGAGGCCATTTGCTACCCCTACCACAACTCATTTAAAAAAAATATTTGCATTAGAGGGGCCTCCACACCAGTATTGTCCCCGTGACTCTGCGTTTAGGAGAGGAATGTGAACTCCAATGTTGGGAAACTTGCACTAGCCAGTCAATCCAACCAGCAGGATCTGTTATTGCCACTGCTCGAGAAGAAGGAAGGAAGAACAGGGTGCAGTTTACAGAGAAGCAGAGTGCCCTGCAGGGTGTCCCAGCTCTCAGCCTGCACAAGGCATGGAGTAAACCTCACCCAGCAGCTACCTTGTTCTGCCATGGACCTTGGAGGTCTCTTTAAGTGCTTCCTCCTCTGAGTTACTGTGTCACGGTGTCACATGGTGAGCACAGCTGGGCCACAGGCTGGTGTGCAAACACAACACACCACTTACCAAATGCATCATTTGCACATAGCCTCCCATGAAGACAAATTCTGCTTGGTAACTAAAATATAGCTCATTCCACCCTTGACCCTGACAGGCTCAGAAGCAGCTGCCTTTTATGGACACAAGACCTGTTGGGCTCAGTGTGAGAACTCCTGGTCTAGCTCTCGTGCCACACCTGTGCCTGACAGGATCTCCATCTCACACACCTGCACCAGCCATGGCTCCTCTCCTGTTGACCCTGGGGTGCCAAGCATGTTAGCCAGCAAATCAGCTGGACCTGAAGGGCTGTGCTGAGGGGTGGGTGAGACTGCAAAAAAGCCCATTCTCTCCAGCCACCACGTAAACAACTTTGGCACCCAGGGAACACCCATCACAGGAGAGGCATCTCTCCTCACAGAAAAGCATGCTACTGCTGTACCCTGACACATAGCACTGGTGGAGCAAGACTCCACTCCCACATTTGCTTGCACCACTTTTTTTTTTTTTTTTTTACAGTGTCTGTAGGTCACTGGCACCTCAAGAACCAGCCAGGAATTTTTGTTTCCCTGTGTTGCTTAAGCTCTGTAGGGGATACAGGGACAGAAAGAATCTCCTCTGAGCATTGGAGACAGAAACAGCCAGGAGCAGTGTACTTACTTACAAGCTATGTTGCAGAACACAGCAGCCTTAAATACTCACTAGCTTAATTAGGACATCCTGCCACATGTTCATGGTTAAACTGTCTGTCAGGGGAAATGGGAACCACTCAAGTCATGTTGTTGAGGATTATTATTTCCCTTCAAAGGAAAGCATTGGGTCTACTTACTATGACCATTCATGAATTTTATTCAACAAAAGGATTGTTTCCTAGAAGATTAGCAAAACATACAGCCTGTCCGGCTTGCCCTTGGACACTCAGGAGCTTTTGGTATTTTGCAGCAGGCTGCACCTTTGTTAGAGGGTACTGGAAAGTGTCATGGGTTGTAGAAAGCATGTTCTATGGGGCCTTTTGAATTAGGTATGCATTGCTGTCACCATGCAGGACCAGGCTCTGGGACACAGGTTGGATGACCATTCATGAGATCCCCCTTATGAACTGTGCTTCCCTTCCATACTGCCCATCCTCAGCTGCAGCCGAGGTAGTTTTAGCACTTCTGAAATAGTTTAGAAATTAATAAGATTCTTGGGGGGGGGAAAGTTAAGACTATCATCATTGCATTTAGTGGTATCTGTGTTAACTCTTACTTTAGTTTTTTTTTTTCCTACTACTTTTAAATTACCCTTGCCATTGCATTTCTTGTATTTTATTGCTATACAAGTGTAGCACAAGCTAGATTTGAATTTACAGATCTGTGCAAGAAAACTCATGCCTGTTTTGTTGACTTAGGGGTCTCATTTGCAAACTTATAATTGCATGGAAGACATTTTTCATGTATATATCTCTACTCAACTTAATCAGAGTGTATCTCTAAGTCTTGCCCCAAGTAACCAAACTAGTAAAAATGGTTTCATTGAAGAAAACAGGATAGTTAGATACTATTATTCTAAGGAGTGAAAGTTTAAAAAGAGAAGAAAGAGAAGGTGAGCAACAACAAGTAGTAACAGTAATTTCTAGCACTCAAAACTTGTAGTCCTTCCTTTCAGGCAAATCTCCTTTTTTTCTAGATACAAACTCAGCAAGACAATCAAAACCCCTAGAGAAGAGGATTTTGCATTTCTAAGTGTTTGAGTCACAGGGTTCATGAGCACCCAAAGCTGCATCATGAAGTTTGTCAGAGCAATGACCACAGCATCAGACTACAGCAAGCCTAGAAAACTGATGAAATCCCAGCATACATTCCCAGCCTGCTGCACCAAAATTAACATCTCTAATTCCCAGGGATCCAAGTTTCAGGGAATTGCTCATTCAGAGAATGTTCTAGCTATCCAAAATGTATTGTTTTCCATTACCATAGTATTTGGGATCCTGCACAAAAACACTCAGAATAATCTACTAATTAATTGCAAACCCATCATTCATACCTGTGAATTGACTTCTTGGTTCCTGTAACAAATTCCATCTCCCAGAAATTAAGTTCACTTACCAACAAAAGAAAACAAAGTCCTTAACTGTAGCTGAAGTCAAGGGAAAGAAACAGCACTGAGCCCCACATTTCAGTCTTGAGTCAATTTCAGCTGCAATTAAGCAAGCTTTTTCCTCCTTATTTGGTGTAGTGAGAGCCAAAGCTCTATTTAACCCTCTCCCACTTGTCCTGATTTCGTATTTATCAGAAAGGGAAGAATGGCCAAAAGTATTAACCCCAACACTTATTTGTATACAGAGAACAAAACTGCAGCACCTCCAGCAAGCCAGAAACACTCTGCCACTGACGTTAAACACTGTTCCTAACGCTGGCTAGTATTTTACAGCTAATAAACTGCTCTTGTTGTAAATAACCTGGGAGAAAATAAATAGGAATGAAGACAGGCCAGGAGTGCTAGTTATGCATGTAAAGTAGCTGCAATTAAGTTATTACACATTCCCAGCTGTAGGGAGGGATCATTATGAGCTAACCCTGGGCACCTGTCCTCTCCCCAGCACACACATCGACTTCAACAGGTGTTTCCCTTGTGGAGCCATCGCAGGATCAGGATCCATCTCTGACAGCAAATTATTTTACCATTTTAAATACATAAATTTGCTGACACATATATATAATTCTACTGGGCCTGACAGATGCATGTAAACAAGTTTTTAATACAAACTTATTAAAAAGGCCTACAGAGGCCTCCACTGGCTTAATCATCACCACGTACTCTTCCTTCCTATGCTTGCTATCTATAGGATTGCTCAGCCATCAAATACCCTTTATGCTATCCATCTTCCTAACTAGAATGTCAGCAGTCAAATCTCCTCAGCCACCAGGGCACTGGGCTCCAGCAGGGTCAGACCATACAGGGTATTCATTTTCAGACACAATGAAACAAACGGAAAATCCAGCACAGATGCAGGGAAACAGACAAGCAGGTGAACTCTGAAGATTCACAAACCTCAGTGCTCATGGGATTGTGAGTTAATTATTTCGACTCGAATGTCACATCAAGTACCCCCAAAGGACTGACCTTATATTTGTATTAGTTACGTGACAGGCCACTGCTGCTCTGAAGGTGTTGTTATGAACCATCAAGCCCCAGCTGTATTTAAGGCCCCCTCTTCAAAAGTTTTCACCTGAAGAGGTACTGATGTTTCATCACCATGCGAATTTCAGCGATCTCAAGATTTCGGCTTTATTTTGCTATGGTGAAATCCTATGCACACAAATAGTATCCCAGGGGATGCACTCCCTTCTGGCTCTCCTGACTTGTAAACCACTTGCAAATTAAGCGAGAGAAATGAAAAAGTGTTTACATTTGGAGATGGCGCATATTTTACAGTGACACTAACCTTCTTCCTTGCCTGCACACTCAGTGGCTGAACACCAGCCTTATTTTCTAAAAGCAAACAAGCCAACGACCCTGATGGAAGCGGGGCACTGTACCGGTGACTTTCTGTGGGTCAGCACAACAGCACCACAAGTTTATCAGCACAAAATAGTCTCTTCTGATTTCGAGAAGATCGTTTGCTCAATTTATGTTTACTACAGTGAAGGTGCAGCTGCAAGAGACCAGCAGAGGCTCCAGGTTTCTTTACAGTCTCACAGACAAAAGTTTTATCTGTCTGAATCCAGAGTCCCTTCTTTAGTGAGGGTTTGACCCAAATAAAATCTTAAGGACTGTAAACCCTAAAGTGTAACTTAAATAAATGAAATAGTTTTCTACAGTTGTCTGGCTATTCTTATGCAAAAGCTTGGTTTAGTTCTTTTTTCCTTCCCTCCTTTTAAAGACCTTCTCTTTACTGCAGATAAATAACCGATTGCAGAGCAATGAAAAGTACTGCAATTCTCCCTCCCTAAGTATTTTAGAATTAATTCATTAGCAAATAAAATAATTATATTTTCACTGACTCAGACTTAGCAGATGAACTTCTTTGTTCAAGAGAATTCTGACCAATTTACAAACAGCTAAAAAATCTTAATGGATTTTACCAAGTTATTAAAAATCCCTCAGAAATTAAGACCTGATCCAGTGCTGGGACTTGCATTTAGATACCAATTCTGCTGCTGCTGAAGGCAGAGGGAACTGCCAAGGATTGGGCCCTGCTGCGCAAACACTGTAGGCAGGAACTCCGCAGCCAGCAGGAAATAAAATGTTTCTGTTGGGGTTTTTTGTTTGTTTCAATTCTTTCCAATGTGACATCTTATAGGGTATGAAATTATGTAATATAAATACTAGGGTTTAGTTAGTTAAAGGACCAGTGGTATTTCTTTTCCATGTCCATATCATATCCAATTCAGGATTAAAATAATTGTTGGATCATCTTAACTGCTCAGCAGGTAAGCGCCTTTATAGACACAAATCCTGGAGCAGTAAAGAACTTCTTTTACTTACTGGAAAAAAAAGAAATAACATTTTTGCTTGAGTATGAAAAGTACTCAAGGGAAGTAAGGAAAAAAGCCAACAGCAAGTTCCTCTTTATCTGTTAGTAAATGGTGTTGCAATAAGCAAAGCAGTTTTCAGCAGTAAAGTCAACCACTCGTTTGCATCAAAAAAATCGAGACCTATGATCACACACTTCAGTGTTATATGTATGTTCCGAAACGTCACAACTGCTTTCCCAACTAACAGTCAAGTATTTACTATCAATATCAGCAATTTCATTAATTGCACCAGGATATGAAAGCCATTAATTCTCTTCAATCAGTGCTTACATGCTAGATCCTTTTTAAATGGCAAGCTCATAGAAAAGGTCACCCACCACTGCTGCAACACCCGTATATTGATAGTAGACCAAAATCTGACCACTAACACAGCATGTTCGGCTCAGGCCCTGGAACCCGTGTTTCGTGGTTCACACAAACCACTTTAAGAGCCTAATCCCATCGTCCTTGACAGCGCTGAAAAGCTTTCTGCTGATTTTAATGGAGTTTGGATCAGCTCCTAAGTCTCAGCTTCACGTCCCAGGGATCTCATCCATCTAGCACTTTGAAACCAGCAGAGCTTTTGCCTGGCTCCAGCATTGAAATAACGAGGGAAATAACTCAATATTTATTGAGTAATGCAGAAAATCTGCACTCCAAGAAAGCGCCTCCGTGTCCTTCGGCTCCTGCTCCCTGAAGCGGTGCAGCGGGGACTCTCCCAGGGCAGCCCACTGGGAAATCCACGCCGCCCTGCGTCCCCCCACCCAGCTCCCTGGCCGGGTGGCACCCCGAAAGCCCGGCGGGCGTCCTGCGGGGGGAGACCTCCGTCGGGGCGGCAGGGGCGGGGGCTGGGCACTGGGGCGAGGGCGCTCCTCCTGCGCCTCGTGCCAACCCGCGGTGCCTCCGCGGACGCCCTACCCCGCGCCCGGGCCTGCACCTCCCGCCGGCAGCGGCTCGCACTCCCGGTACCGGTGTCAATAGGGGGTCTGCGGCTGTGGAAACCTGTCATTAATACTCGGGATCTCCCGCAAAGTTTCACTCCCCCGCCCCAGCCATCCTACGGAGCTCCCCGGGTGCTGGCCCAGAGCACTCACCCCCGCCGCCGCCCTCCCTCGCGTCCCGTTGGGCTCTTCCGGGGGAGGCGACGGGGTCCCGGTGCAGCGCCGCCCGGTCCCGGAGGTGTCGGGGGCCGGCGGGAGTGTGGGGTGGGAGCCGGGCCGAGAGCGAGGCAGGCGGCGGCGGGCGCTCTCCTGCCAGCCCCAAAAAGCAGACATGCCCCCCCCCCGCCCCAGGGTGACCCGATTGTGCCCCATAGCGAAGGGGTGGGCGGGCGGCCCCGGCGGGGGCTGCAAACTTCCCCCAGCGTCTCGCCGGCTCCCGGCCCGGCTCGGGAATTTCGGGCTTGACAAACTGCGCCTGGGGGCGGGCGGGCGCTTCGCGAAGTTAATGGCGGCGGCGAAACGATGCGGAAAAAGATGCCGCGAACCGCCCGAGAAGGGCGTGTGTCCCCGCCTCGGGTGGGTGCCCTGCTCCCCGGTACCAGGCCGGGCGCCGCCGAACAGCGGGAGAGCCCCGAGGGCAACGCTGCCAGTTCCGCCGTGCCCGGGCCGAGCCGTCGGGGCCGGGCACTGTCGGTGCCGCTGACTCGTGACGCGGGGAGCGGCTGAGGTGGGGGTTTTCTGGGCCCCTAGACGGCCAGAAATCGGTGTAGATGACAGCCGCCCGTGGGTCGCTGCCCACGGTAGGGGAAGACGAGCTAAACTCGATGGAAGCACATGGCACTGCTGAGGAAAGGCGAAGAACCAAACCATTCCCCTGCCTTAAAATTAGAGACGTGGGTGATTTATTTTTTTTAATCCCGCTGGTTACGGGAAAAACTGTTAAGGATAAATTAAAACATGACTGATTTTTTTCAATGAAGCCATATTTCTCTACAATGCGAAAGGATCTTTACATAACAACTGAAACTCGGTAGAAAAGCTAATTGGATTAAGTCCTCTGAAAGGGAGGTTAAGGTGTCTGAATGAGACAACTGCAAAGCTCCACTTTTCTTGCCATCTGTTTAGCAAGACTAGAGTGTTTTCTGATTAATATTATCTTAATCAATCATGCTGCCATTTATTATAACCATACTGAATTTAAGGAACGAATAGCAGGGAGGCTCAGTCCGAGGATGGACAATTTCGAATGCAGAGATGGAGAATGCGGGGCTTTTCTGGTTTGGTTTGTGTTGTTTTATTTCCCTAAAGACTCGTTACTCTCGACAACGAGAAGTTGCCAGGACTGCCCTTAACTCCGTCTCAGCAGTGCCGCTGCTCAGCACTGCAACTTTCGTTTACACCCGACAAACTCCTGCACACGCTCTGACACGAACATAACGATTCCTTCCCCGCCGAGCGCTTTCTCCTCGGAACAGCCCCCCGGATTTTGTCCCGGGACCCCGACAGTAAAAGTGGCCCAAATCCGGCTGGTGTCGCCGGTGGCCGACGAGGGGTCGAGCCCTCCCGATGCCCCGAACCTCCGCATCGGGACAGCGACAGGCGCAGCCGAGCAGGGCCGGGCAGCCTCCCCTTTCTCTCTCTCTTTTTTTTTTTTTTTTTTAATCAATAATTACATTTTACAAAATGCCCTTCGGGCCGCCTTGGGGTGAGGGGTGAGAAAACCTTTGGTGGCCTCGGGGCGGCGGGGAGCGAATAGGCTCCGAGGCTGGGGTTGCCCTGACCCGCCGCCTCTTGCCCCGTCCCCGCCTGCACCAGCTACACCGGCAAAGCGCCGGAACACCCCGGAGGAGCGGGGACGGAGCTGAGGCACCTCCGGGGGAGCGCGGGGAGACGGCCCGCCGCGGCCGTCGGGAGGCGCGGAGGGACCCGATCCCGCTGTAGGCTCTGGCGGGGCCGGCACAGCCCGGGGCTCTGCTGACCGGCTACCTCGCCGCCGTACCGGCCATCACAGCCGTGCACGGCGGTGGCCGCCGGCACAGCTGCTGCAGGAGGGGACGGGGCAGGTCAGGAGCGGGCAGCGGGGGAGCCATTCCCGGGCTGTGCCCTACTCTGCGAGCTGTCCGCCTGGGAAACGCCTGGGCAGGGAAGGGTCGGCGGGCGGGGGGGGTGGGGTATGTTTTCTGGTGCTAATAAAATAAATGTAAATGGGAAAGGTTCTGGTAGCGGCTGCCTGCCATCCGCTGCGTGCGGGCGCGCCGGGGCTGCGCTCAGGACGGAGCATAGCGGTTGCAGCCGGTGGAAACCGGGCTCCGTGGGGCGGGGGGAGAGCGGGAGAGAAGGGGCCGCTGTTTTGGGAGGCCGCCGGCTGACAGCCGCAGTGGGAAGACCTAGATGGGAAGACCTAGGCCCGGGCCCTGCCCCCTGGGAGAGCCGGCGCCCTGCCGCCCCGCATCCCCCTCCGTCGCTCACGGGCCGGGCCAGGCGGCACAGAGGTGAGCTGCTGCCCTCGAGGTGAGCGGCGCCTCTGCTGCTCCCGTTCCTCTCGCCTCCCGCCGGGGCTTCTCCCCGCTTGCGGCCCTCGGTGGTGGGGCTGCAGCCGCCCCTCTCCCCTCCAGTTACCGGACAAGCCAAGTAATCGTTTGGGGGTGCGGAGGGAGAGACCTACCCTGCCCTTCCCCTGACTCCTTCCCCTCCAAAGCAGCCCAGCCCCGGCTCTGCCTGCGGGACAAGACGACCTAGGTCCTGGGCTCGCCCTAACCCACCAACCATCTTCCCTAATAAATCTCGTTTTCTCGCCTTCTGAAAGGCTCCGCTCGAACCTCAGTGAGCGCCTAAAACTGGAAGGGAAGATGAAATTAGTTTGCCGGCCGGCAGTCTATGATGGAGGGGAAAAAAAAAAACACCAAAAAAAAAAAAACCCAAACAACAAAAAACTAACCCACAACCCACTCTTAGCACCATCGTATCTGCAAGTGCAACCGCAGGGCTGCAGCCCAGAGGCGAGAGCTCCCCCTCCGCGGCCCCGCATCCCCACACCCCGCTCCCCGCACACGCCCGGGCTCATTTGCCTGCGAGGCCGGTAAGGCGGTCGGCCCCCCCCCGCTGCCGCCCGAGCTCCCCCGCCGCCACGGTCAAGTTGAAAATTCCTCCCTGGCGTGCGAGAGGAGCCCGCTGCCTGCGGGGAACCACACACACTTACCTGTGGAGTCCATATCGGGTTCCTCCAGCAACCCGCAATGCATGCTCTTCCCATGGACGGGACGGGAGCCCCAAGGTCCCGGGGTGTGGAGAGCCCCTATCTCAGAGATGCGCGGGGAAGAGGGAGCAGGGTGGAGGCGAGGGGGTGGGGAGGGAGGGCAGAGGCAGATAGTTGGGGAGGGGGGGGGTTAGCGCGGGAGAGAGGGACACTCCGTAATCCTGCAGGGCAAAGCCAGACCCGTCAAAATGTTTGCGGATGTTTCATGGGAAAAAGCATCATTTTATAGAAGCCCTGATGGGAGAAATGTCATTGATAGGCCAGCCAGCCTGATGAATGGCTGCTACTCAGATGGGGATGTGGCAAGGCTCAATGTGAAGCCCATTGTGATGCTGTTTTGAATAAGAAAAGCTTTCCTCCAAAAAGGGGGGGCCTTAGATCTACGCAATCCCAACACTTCGACTTCCCTCTTCTATTAGAGCATTAGAAACGTTTTTCTTATTTAAAGTTCCAGCGGCCTTTCCACTCCTCCCTTCCCTCCCCCAGCCCCCACCCAAGGTCCTTGGCTCATTACAGCCCGACATCAAAATTGGCTTAGATCTTCAAACGGGCAGTAGGTTTGGGGTTGTGCTCTTTGGGGCTGCCGGGTGTGCGTGCAGCGCCGCCGAGCTCCCCTCCTCCTCCTCTTCCCGGTGGGTTCTGGGTTGGGAACCTTCGCGGGCACATGGCGTAGGAAGCTTCACTGCTTCCCAAATATCTTGTAAGCTTAGTTTATTGGGGAGGGGGGGTAAGAAAAAAAAAAGGGCGATGTGTGTGGGTAGGAAGGGAGGGGGTGAGGGGAGAGAGAAGTTGCCAGTGTCTCGTTGCCGATCTGCGGCAGGGGCTTCCGTGCATCTCCCCCGCCGCCCCGGGGAGCGAGGGCAAGGCGGGGTGGGGGGCCGCCCCGCCACTGGCCTGTCTGCCAGTGGAGAGCGGCTGGCCCGGAGAACCTTCCGTGGGACTGGAGGCGGGGGGGGGGGGGGGGAGGCAAGGGGGTGGGAGATCCCGATTGCCAAGAGAAATGAAGAACCAAAGGGGTGCGTTTTCAAACTTGTGTTCCCTCCTAGCTTTAGCCCAAGGATGCGGGGATCCATTTTCGGGTTAGCACGTTGCGAGGGAAGAGAGGGGCAGGACGGAGGCTGGAAAAAGTTGCTTATTCTGGATGCGGGTGTATGTGCTGGAAGTGGAAGTAAAAGTGCAAAGCTAGGGCTCTGATAAAAGTGGCTGGTTTAGGGAAGGAAAAGCTGTGATTAGAATATGAATAGAGCTCCAGGAGAGGAAGAGAAAGGGGGATTATAGCTGAATTACTTTGACCATGGACAGAGCCAACGTTTTCCACTCTTCTCCCCCTCTCCCCTCCCTACACCCAGACTACCCCCCTTCCCTCTCTCTCCCTTTCGGCAAAAAAGAAAAAAAAAAAAAAAAAAAGGCCACCAACCCCACACAGCAAAACAAGCGGCGAGGTTGCTAAAGAGGAAACTCAGCGCTCCGCAGTGCCTTCGCATCCCCGGGCCGGCCGGCAGCGGAGAAGCCGGCGGCGCTCACCGCCCCGAGCACCTCGGCTGCTGCGGGAAGGGGCCGGGCGGATGCAATCGTCCCCCCCCAGGCTAGGTTTTTGGCGCGGGGAGGCCAGTGTGCCTGAAGAGGAGGCCGGTAAACGTAATACCAGGGTGAGGTAGTGCAAAAACCGAGTCCGCGGCAGGCGGCAACTGCAAAGCACTTGAGGTCGGGGCACAGGGAAACCGGCCCGCCCGCTCTGCCCGCCGCAAGGATGGGCCCGGCGAGGCGAGACCGAGGCCCGGGAAGGCTGTTGACACTTCTCCTCCATCTGCCCCCATCCCACCGAAATCCAGCTCCAGCCCACAGCACGGGCTGTGCTTTTTCCCGAGAGCCACGGCTTGCTTTCTCACTGGGGAAGTCCCATTTCTCCTTTCCCTCCGCCACCCGTGTGCTGCCGGGCTGGCTCTGCTCCAGGCGGCACCGGGCCGGAGCCCCGGAGGGCCGGGCACTCCCGGTCCTGTGGCCGCCGCGCGTCCCCTCGACGGCGCGGCTCACGGCGCCTGCTCACGGCGGCCTCCGCCCGAGGTCCGCCCGCGCCTTCCCGGGCTTCCCCCGGACACCTGCCCGGCGGGAGGACCGCCTGCTGCCACCCCCGCGGGGGGCGCTGGTCAGCCGACCCATCCAGCCCTTAGCAGGCACCGTTAGCGGGGCCGTTGGCGGCCGTTCCACGGGCACTCCCAGTCTGACAGTGAGGGGACAGGCTCAGCCCCACTGCCAAAGGCCCCGAGAGCCTTAGGGGGTGTATGAGGCTGATGTGATCGCCGGCGACAACCCGAGATAATTTTCCCCCCTTTCTAAGTTGTTTTTAATTTCCTTTTCTCCGTGGGTTTTACCGCGGAGTGGTGCAAGCCCTCAGGGGAGCCAGTGGGGTGAGGGGTCCTTGGGGCCTGCCTGCCCTTTTTGGGGTAGACGTAGGCCCCAGGGAAAGCCTCGCAAAAACATAAGGGACATTTTTGGCTTTGAGCAGTGCTTGTCTCCAAGTTCTTTTGAAATCAGCATTAACTTTTAAAAATAGGAAGCCCTCGGGGCTGTCTGTAAGCAGGGAGCTTACCTGGTGCCCAAATGGCTTCCAAGCTGCAGTCCTGGCCCTCTGGGTGGTTACTGCCCTAAGCAGCCCCACAGAGAGGCTTCCATGACATAATACAAAAATGTATGTTCTCTATAGGTGATGATGCATGGATAGGATCATCATAATAATTTCTGTTGGACCAGAGGTACTTGTTGCAACTTGCACACTCCCCACCTCTCCAAATTAGTTCCTGTCCCCACGTTCTTGTAGAATATGTCAACGCTGTTGTCCTGCTTACCTAATCGCCCTTAATTTGTCAGATCACTCTGGTGTACTCCCAGGGCTCAGTCAGTGTTACTTGTTTGGGTCTTGCTTACCTTTTTAAAAAACATCTGATGCTTCTGGGTATCCCACGTGACACTTAATAAAGTTTACTTATTCTTCTGAAAGTGTGGAGCATCTCGTCCTGTGCTGCAGGTTGGCCATTTACAGATGGAAGCACTGCAAGTCACTAGCCTTTTTTTTTATATGTAGGCTGAGGGATTTGAGTTGACACAGAAAAGGGCAAATCTCAGCAAGGATGCAAAAAAGTATACAATTGTGAATTTTCACTCCAGGTTCTTGCCTACACAGAATATCTACAAGCCATAAAATAAACAATATAATGCTGCACTGCATCAGCTGATATATTTTTAGTGCTGAGAGATTCTATTGCTACTGTGAAGGGAACAACACTTTTTTTCAAGAAAGGATACAAACCTGTGCTTATGTGTGGAGAGAAGAGTAGGGCCACTGAGGGAACAGAAGACACATTCCAGACTGCATCCAGCTGCCAAACAACTGGATGTGACGCTGTCATATCCTTTTAGGTGACTGATAATGAATTTCTTTAGGTGGTTTAGCAGAGCAGAGGCAGAGTGGAAGTATGACAGTTTATATCAACTTAGACAGATAATTTGAGCTTTCAAAAACACATTTCCATGACTGTCTTCTCCTCTGCAGTTGATTGTGCCAATAGGCTGCAACCACACAAACTTTTAGTGTCATAAAAAGCTCCTTATGCTGGTACTATAAACATCAGTACTAGACTCTAACATAAATATTGTGAGGGTAAACACCAAGAAGACGGGTTTTTTTCAGCAAAAGAAACCTGTTGGCATAGGAACAAAAAAGTATAAACCATTATCTGTTAGTTTAGCTAGAGTATCTGAGGCAACTTTTGGCTGAAGTTCTAGAGAAGTTTTCCCATGGACTATGAGGGACAAGAACCTGCATTAGTTTTAGGAGCGAGTGTGAATGGCTAATGAAGGAAGCCATGTAAAATGGTTGTCTGCAGTACCAGGGATCTGAGTTCAGGGACTCAAGGGGTCTTTTTGAATCTGATGTCTCACGGTGCAGACTGTAAGATTGCTGGCAGCAGCCAAACACACAGTGACACTTCATTATTTCAGTAGTGGCTGCAGCCTGCGAGTGGTTTCATGTTTTCTTACTTACCTGAGCCAGCAGCCTCCTCCTCTCACAATGAACCCACACTTTTGTCCACCCTCCTTCCCAGCTCTATTCTTCTGTTTCTGCTGTCTTCACCTACTGGGCAAATCCAATTGAAGAAACAGAGAAGGAACTTGTTTCTATTGGCTTCCCTTTCCCACTTATTCATCTTTATTATCAGAACAGGAAATGTTAACTTTATTTTACATATAACACCCCTGAGGAAGCCATATGCACAGGTGAAGGGCAGGATACAGAGTAAGCTGACTGATGACTTCTGGACTCAACTCTTCGTCTGTGTTCAACAAGCGTGGTGCTGACAGATGCACGAAGGGGAAGAGGAACATCAAAAGGCTGCCTGGGTAAACATGTGCACCAGTGCCTTCAAAAGACTTTAATCGACACAAACACCAAGAGAAAGTGGCTGGGGCAGGCACATATGCAGGTACCTGGGAGAAAATGAGCAGAAGAGCTGAGGCATGCAAATGATGGCTTGCACGTGCACTACACAGAGGGTACCTTCTTTTTAGCTGAAAGTAAAGTAACATGAATTGCAGCTGACTTGCTGTCACTGTAGGCAAGTGTGAAGCCAAGTTGTGTCGAAGATGAGCATAAGTCAGCCTTAAATTATCTTCTCTTATTGATGCTTGTGAAAGGAATTTTGCTCAGCTGCAGTGCTGAGATTCACGGAGAAGTGCAGTGCCAGTGTTGCAAAAAGGGACCAGTGAAAACATCTTGTTCACACTGATCAGCTTCAGCCTGCATGGAGAAAGGGAATTCACTCTCCTAGGTAGTACTAGTGTCCACAAGGGTGTAGAAGAACCCCTGCCCCCAGGGCTGCTGCCCAGAACACTCAGCCCTAGGGAGACTCCTACTGACTTGAGTATGAGAAAAGGGCAAGCAGTCATCGATTTCTGAGCTTACACCAGATTTAGCTGGCTTTTGTTGTGTGTGGCTGGTACTAGTTACCAGAGGATTTGTACTGTGTGTTGGAAGAAGAGCCAGCCCTAAAAGCTATTATAGACAACAGACACAGAAAAAGATCCATTCCAGACTGCATCTAAGCTGCCGAACAACTGGATGTGAAGCTGTCATATCCTTTTAGATGACCGACTGATAATGAGTTTCTTTTGATCTGCCTGGAGCACTGAGAATTACCTTCAGCGCCTGTGTCTGACTGGCAGGGGGAGGCCTGAATGCAGAGTTTCCAATTCAGCACTAGGAGGTCAAGAGAAAACCATTTCCATTATTAGAACCCAATTTTAGCAAGAAATTAGAACTCTACTGTTTAGCGCACTGATTTATTTTTGTAGTTTTTCAGTTATTTTTGTGTTTACAATGTTTTGTTATTAAGTCTGAGTGGGCAATAACTGCCATGCACCGTCTGGAATGGTAAAGCATATGCATAGGTCAAGTAGCTCCCCAAAACTCATGCTAACAAAAGACAAAGGCTCCACTGCAGTTAGCAGCAGGGAATTGCTTTTGATTTGGAACTCACATGCTGTTTATATACCGGCTGGGAGGAGGGGACAAAGACATGCGCGATGAAGCTATTGGAAAAAATGTGTTTGTTGGAACCACCTCAGAGGTACCTGCCTCAGTAAATACACAAATAAAGGCTGTAATTAGGAGAGATATATAGTTGTTTGCGTCGTTGATTTTTTTCCACCAGCAGTAAGATGCAAAGAGCAATGGGCTGCTCATAAGCTTGGGAGGATTTTTTTGGAAGGACCAAAGGCCCAAATCCATTTGCAGGGTATGCAACAGAAATCTTTGCTGTTGACTTTGAGACAGGACTAAAGCCATATAAACCACTTTTTAAATGTTCCAACTGCAAAAAAATCTCTGTATTTGCTCTCTATTAACTGAGAGTTCTGGTGTTCTGGGACATATGTTCATAGGTACAGAAGGCAGAGCCTGTTTGTCTCCTGGGTCCATATAGCAAGTTCTTCAGTGATTGTTGAGGGGCAAAACTGATCCACTGGCCGATTCATGCAGTCTTCGCTATCTGGAAGAAGAGAGTCTTACCAGGGCCAGATACACAGGGCAGAGTAAGGCTGACAAGGGAGCCAGTTCCTACTCCTGCACCTCTCTATCCCTTCCCAAAGAAAGAACTCCCTCATTGAAACTGGTGGGTCCAGGCTGAGATGGAAACATTTCATGAGGATAGACCAAAGTCAGAGCTTGGGTTCAAACATGCTCAAGTTTCTAGGGGCGTTTAGGTCTAAAAGGTGAAACTGTTTTCTGGGCTTCTGAGCCTTCGACACAGAAACCAAAATCCAGATCCTCACCGTGCCGTGCACGTTAAGCCTCCTAGCACTGGTCCAGATAATAGCAAGAGTCACCATCTGGCTGGATTTTACGGTTTGATGAAGTGCTCAGTTTTAAGGCAAGCACGTGTCTGGCACCTGGGGACTGCGGAGTCCTGATCCCAGTTCTGGCACGGTCTTTCTGTGGCCCTGGGCAAGTCACGTCCTCTTTGAAGGAGGGAATTCATCAAGTGCCCCATGGCCCCGCTGACTCTGCAACGGGCTGTAAAGCAACCCTCAGCTCCAACTGGAGGAGAGGCTGGCTGGAGGGGCCTCTTGGCACTGCTGAGCCAGCTCCGTGCCACAGCCCAGAGATGCTTGTGCTGGGATGTGGCTGAGGCGAGCCTGCACTCCCCACGCTGCTCCTCTGGGTCACTGTGGGAGGGCTGGGAGCCAGGCAGGTGGTTTCAGGGCTTGTGCTCCCCCACGCTAGGGCCATCTGAGCCCTCAAGAGCCTTGAGACAGAGAAAGCACAGGCATTTTCAGCCCTTCTACTTTGGTTCTACTGCTGCGTGATGCCAGTTATTCTTACTGTCAGGCCTTACAGCTGTGTTCTGAGCAGAGCTTGCAAACCCATCTTCAGATGCACAGCCCTATTCATTAGCTTGGCATTCGTTATCAGTAACCAATGAAATATTCTTCAGGCTTTTTAGGCTTTTAACTATGATGTACTCCTATCTTGCTATAAACCACAGGTATTTTTCTGTTCACCATCCAAAAACCCAAGAAAAGCCATCACAGGTTTATGTTTGTCACTGCTTTTCCTCCCTGTTTAGGCAAGAAGTAACTAGGGAGTCCAAAGAAGTAAAAGCCCTCTTTGAAGCTTCTTTGTAAGCAAAACTCTTAACAAGAGATGGGCATTGCAAACAAAACCAATTGAGGTGTCTGGGAGCCCTTTACTTTCAACATCTTGGTATTATTAAATTTCAGGATGCCTATATTTCATATTATATCCTCTCTGAATGCCAGAATTTACCAGCCTGGTTTCATTTTTCTTGATAGTTTGGTTTTCTAGTTCCTATGTTTGGAAACATTTACCTTAAGGGGAAAAAAAAAATTAATAACAGAGAGTAAAAAGTTTGTAAGGGTTATGTAAAATATTTGAAGTGAGGCTGTTTTTTCTGAACTCTGAACAAGTGACCTGCCTTCCCCACAGTTCCAGAAGTGGACAAAAAAAACTGTGCTTTGCTCTGCCCCATAGCATCCTGCAGCCCGTCCCCAGCTTGATTCTTTTCTCACAAGTGAACAGCACTGCTGGACATGTATGGTGTTTGAAGGAGTGGCTTTTAATTAATGCCTTTGTTTTGCAGTTAAATAATTACTGAATTCTAGGCCCGTAAATGCTTCTACCTTTTAATAGCATTTAATCCTTTATCTGCAAAGTAAATGACAACTTAAAACATACTATATTGAGTTAGGTATCTCTTCCAACAGCAGCACTTACCTCTAGCTTACCTCAGAAAGTGGACTGTATTCTGCATTTCAGCTGAACTAACAACACTAGTGACCTTCGCGTTGAATAGCACTTCTAGAAAGCCTCTCCTGGTCACTAAATAGAGAGAAAGAAGTTGCAACAGGATGAAAACTTCATGTCAGGTTTCTAGCTCCATATGCTAAAGCCTTAAGGTTTTGTCAAGTGTTGTTCAGCATATTGTATTGCTCTCAGAAGTTAGACAGAGTCATGGCAAGTCTGTTTACAGCAGTGCAGCCAATAGCTGACATGGGACCTCTTTGTGAAGGCATTCACTGTATAAAAAGCAGGGGGGAGGGGAGGTTGGCTAGGAAGATAATTCAAAGGGCTGCAAAGATGAGGCTCTCTAGAGGAAAGCAGTGTGACAGCTCTGGGGTTCTGAGAATGTATTTTACCTCACCAGTTCACACATTATAATTTTTCCTGCCTGTAGGATTTCTTCCTTGAATTGCTACTTTGACCAACTGTATTCCAGGAATTTGTAGTTGTTTGTTCTGTTTCTACTGCTGGTTTTGTAATGCTTATTCCATTGCCAGGAGATTACTTGTAGGTGTTTATTATGATGGAACATAGGTAGCCATTTAAAGAGAGGCAAAGAGTGAAAAATCAGAGTTTCAACTCAAATCTGCACTCAGATAAGCTTCCAGTGTACACACAGGCAATGATGCATAAATGGAACTGATGTAGGTGTCACCAGAATAGCTGACAGTGGGTGACCCTCACTTACTGCCAGACTTGTCCAGTTTCTACCTTCTATTGGATCCATCATTGCCAAGGTTGCCCCTTTCTTCCCAAACTTCAGCCATCCTATTTTCTTCACCCTCACAAAACCTTTCATCCCAACACTTTTATCAGCGTGAGGTAAACTAGCGGCAAGGTTACCCCTCAGGGTTGCACGCAGACATGTTCTCTCAACAGAGTAACTCATAGAATCATAGAATTGTTCAGGTTGGAAAAGACCTTTTAAGATCATCGAGCCCAACCTTATCCTAACTCTATTACCCTACTTCTGATGACCCACTGCTAAACCATGTCCCCAAGCACCACATCCAGATGACTTTGAAACACATTCAGGGATGGTGACTCAACCACCTCCCTAGGGAGCCTGTTCCAGTGCCTAACAACCCTTTCTGTAAAGAAGTTTTTTCTGATATCCAACCTAAATCTCCCCCGATGCAACTTAAGCCCATTTCCTCTTGTCCTGTCATCAGTCAACAGTGAGAAGAGACCAACCCCACTCTTACTACAACCTCCTTTCAGGTATTTGTAAAGAGTGATAAGGTCTCCCCTCAGCCTCCTCTTCCCCAGACTAAACAGCCCCAGCTCCCTCAGTCATTCCTCACAGGGGATGTTTTCCAAACCCCTCACTAGCTTTGTTGCTCTTCTTTGGACCTGCTCCATCACCTCAATGTCATTTTTGTATTGAGGTACCCAAAACTGAACACAATACTTGAGATGGGGCCTCACCAGTGCCAAGTACAGAGGCAGGATTACTTCCCTAGTCCTGCTAGATGCACAATTTCTGATACAAGCCAGAATGCCATTGGCCTTCTTGGCCACCTGGGCACATTGCTGCATCATATTTAGCTGACTGTCAATCAACACACCAAGGTCCTTTTCTGCCAGGCAGCTTTCCAGCCACTCTTCTCCAAGCCTGTAGTGTTGCCTGGGGTTGTTGTGACTGAAATGCAGGACCCGACATTTGGCCTTATTGAATTTCATACAGTTGGTCTCAGCCCATCAACCCAGTCTGTCCAGGTCCCTCTGTAAAGCCTTCCTATCATCCAGCAGATCGACACTCCCTCCCAGCTTGGTGTCATCTGCAAATTTTCTGATGGTGCATTCGATCCCCTCATCAAGATCATTAATGAAGATGTTAAAGAGGAGTGGCCCCATTAGCACACTCCTTTGCTCCTCTTCATCTCTGCTATGTCTGCTTAAATTTCTGCAGGTGTAGTTGTACACATCACTTAATCTTTAACGTCCTATAAACGTCCTATCATCAAACTTAGGAAACCATTTAGTAGAGGACTAGCTAGCAAGAACACCTTATCCTCAGGGTAGTTTCCTTGATCCAGGTGAAACCTTCCCCCACCAGTAGGCTGTAGCCTTTGAGGCACACTCCCTCTGCTGGTGCACCCGAGCCTCAGATTGGCAGGCTCAGGGAGCCAAGCAAAGCTTGTTAATTTGGTTGGGGCTTTTGGTTAACCTTGTCCTCCAGTCTGAAGCAGTACATTATTCCCTTATAACTCTTTGTAAAAAACCCTAAGCTGTTCAGCTCCTGGTAGAGGTGCTTCAAGAGTTTTTCAAATGAAAATGTGCTGTGTTGACATCTGTGTTGTCCCTAGTCCAATTGTAGGGGAAAAAAATTAAAATCTGTCCATTGAGACTTGATTTGTGAGCCCAGGCACGAAACTACTAGTTTAAGCATTCTGGTGGAAGTTCAAAAGGCAACCCTACTCAGGCTGGTACTCATCTGTGCTTAAGCAGCTAAGAGAAGAGCAGTGACACGATCGGCATGCACGATTCAGCCATCCGAGGAGCCAAAGAGCATCTCAGGACTTCCAGATCATAGGCAGTGTTCTGTATCCCCACTGATCTAGAGTGCTGCCTCTCTGAAGCACCTGCACATGCACTTATTCCAGCTTGACTTCAGTGGGACTACTCATTCGTTTAAAAAGTTAACCATCAGCTTTGCCAAGTAAGGGCTCAGTGAGTTTAGGGTACGCTAAGTGATTCTTAGTTCATCCACTGCTATACTTTCAGGCCTTTAGATCTCATGAAAAAATTCAGCTGTTCCCTTTCTAAGTCCTTTCAGGTCATTCACACCTGCTTCACTGTCAGTGGAGGATTTCCTGTCCTCCAAAGTTCTTTTGTTTGGTTGGTTTGTTTTGTAGAAAGAGTTTAAGCTATGCCCCCATTCTAAAAAAAGTTCTGAAGTCCTAGGGCAACACAGATCAGTCCCTTGTGTTTGCAGCCTGTTTTTTCAGGGCTTTGGGCCAGTGTATTATTACATCTCCTATACTCAGTGGGAATTGAATGATACCTGCAAGCTGTATCATGCACTTCGTGCATATGCACTTACCTCCCTTGAACTTCATGGAAACTGTAACTTTAGCTGAAAGAAGGCTGACTGCATAATCACTTCATTGCTTGCACACAAATGCACCTGCATATTGAAATCCCACTCAAAACACCTGATTTCAAGTTCTGAAGAAAGTAGTTTCATTTCTCTAAGCCTGACACTACTTACTAACATTTTAATGCTTTAACAAAATGGTTTAGGAATAGAAAAATGGTTTAGATATTATAAGAAGGCTTTACCACCCTTAGACAATCATCAGCATGCATTCAGGCAGTATTATTTAAAACATTTATTAGTCTTTCATATTACACAGTATGGAAAACATTTTTAACCTCCGTGAGTAAGATGTGCATTTAGTTTAGCTCAAGCCCTAGTCCAGCAAAGCACTTCTCAAAACTGAGCACAGGGCTGTCTGAAGTGATGCAAGTGCTTTGCTGGATCGTGGCCTTACTCCAAATTTCCCACAGCTCCTGTTCGCTCAGACTAAAAGAGGCTTTAGAACTGCTCCTGCTCTATTCTACTGACAGAGTCTCTCATGTCAACTTAAAAACAAGTAAGCTATGTAAGAAAGGTTTCTTATACTGTCTTGCAACTCCCTTCTACCCACTCTAGAGTAGAGGTTCTAGAGTTACTCCTGTTCAACAAAAAAATCTTCCAGTTATATATGCTGAATTTCAGTTTCTGTAAAGTACTTCTTTCCATCTCTTCAATCTTGCTCATTCATTGTACTTAGCTAGTTTTAGCCTGGGTATGATGTTCATTGACTGCAGTTCTTGGAATAAGAGTTTACAGGCATAAGGTATACGCAGAGAAGACACATGACATGATGATTTACAGTAGTGGCACCTAGGGAAACAAACAAAAAGAAAGTCAGAGGTGGTGCATAAATGAAGCTCTCTAGAAAAAAGGAGTCGCCACTATCTACTGGTTTCTTTGTCCACCTCGTTTAAACACTGGGCTCAGTCCTAGAAGGAGCTGAGTGCTTGAGACACATTTTAGCATTTAAGCAACTCATAACTTTAAGCCTTTAAGTAATCTGACTGAAGTCTACAGGAGCTTAAGGTTAACCTGTCCTTTTCTTGGAGGAGACAGTAGAAGAAGACATGACCGAGTTCTTCCTCTTCACCGCTCACATAACTGCCAACACAAATTCAGCACTGTGTGAACAAAGGTAAGTATTTTTGAAAACATGGTTGGTGGTCCAGTTTCTTTCTTTTTATATATACATCACAACAAAGATGCAGGAAAACAGGAGGCTCACACTTGGGTTTTTTCCTATTATGGAATTTCATCCTGTAATGTCTCATATCAATTCATATTCCAGGAAAGAGGCATCTCTTGTCTTACATCTCTCTGTGTGAGTAGCCAAAGCTTCAGTCAGACAGAAAACCAGAAGAACTGGAACACATATTCTTTGCACTCTACTCAAATAATGAGGGGGAAAAGGATTTTTTGTCGTTTCGTTATAACCTTGACCATGTAGATAGGCTGGTTACGTGGCCACCTTTCCAGTATCAGGACTCAAAGTCAGTGGTGGCAGCAGCCGGTTATATTATTTATTTTCGTACTCTGTGTACACACAAAGGAAATTAAAAATCTTTCCTTTAAATATCAGTTTCCAACCTCACTATTTCCTCATTCTCCTGTATATTCCATCATCTAGTTTTGGAGAGTTGAGAAAGCCAGGCCTTTGGGAACGCAGCGTGACTCAGCACTTCCCTAATGGTTTAACAAAAATCTGTTTCTGTGTTTCAAATTTATGTTTCTGGCATGAAGTCCTAATAGTCTGAAGATCGAATTAAGAAAGAATTAGCAAAATTCCTACATGCTTCCATGGTGCAGAATGAGGCTAAGAATCAACATCTACGATAAAGCCCAATGCTTAGTCACTTGTTTCTGTTACCAGTGAATTTGACACAGAGCAAATAGAAGTCAATGGGGACTGGTCCAGTAAAGTTGGTTAGTGTTGGTAAGGTTCTTGGTTCTGAGACTCAGGCTTAGTCTTCCAGTTACTTTTTCAGACTCTGCTACTTCCCTTTTACATACTTAAAGAGCATGTCAAAAAGCAGGTTATTTTCCAAGAAAACGGTGCTTGCCACTTAAGACAAGTGCCCTTAGTGCTAGCCACCAAACAGTATGTTTCTAAAAGGTTTCTTGCCACAATGTTTTATTAATGCCAGAATCACTGAAAAGGCCAGTTTAGAAGTTCCTCTTAATGACTTGGTCTTTACTGTGATGCTCATTACAGGACCACTTGCTTCAGCTACTGGTGGACACAACATTTCATTTAGCAGAAACTACCTCTTTCTGATTACTCTCACACATCAGACAGCTTTTCACACAATCAAATTGCAAGAATGTCTGGGTTTGTCTGAGAGAGTGATTTCTTTCACTGCTATTTAAAAAGAGTCACTAAACTCGGTTACAAACTTCGAAATCCAAAATACATTAACCACACCTTAAAAATAAAACGTAATACTATTTCTGAAGTTCAAATTCCTACTCTTCTTCGAGGCACCCTCACTTCCTGTGGTCTCTGAAAATCTTTAAGGACAACTCTGAAAGCCAAGGTCTTATAAAAAAAATAATCGAGCTACGTCTGCACGTGAGGTTTTTTAAGGCAGTGCTTTCCACAGTCGACTTATGCCATGCCCTTCCCTTCAACTTCCTTCAACTGTTATTTGCATTGCAGTGGTTTTAACAGACCTGGATCAGAAAAAGGCCTCACTTGTTACACACAGCACATACACACTTTAGAAAAGCAAGACGCTTAAAAACACTTACCACAAAAAAGCCAGTGGGACAATGCCCAATTAAAAATTACCATCCACAACAGGATGCACAGAGTAGGCCTTGTCTTTCCTCTGGATTTCACATGCATTTACCTGCATCTGTCTGAACTTCTGCTCCACAAGGAGCAGAACTGCTGCTGCTAATTAGCAGACAAACATGGTACTTGGTTTCTGGCCAGAAACCACACGCTTCAGAAGAAAGGTCTGACCAAGGGCAGAAACACTAGCTGTCACTTCTATACATCTACAAACTGAGAACACACCTTACTTTCCTACTTTGTTATATCATGGAAGAATCAATCTTGAAGCACTGAAGTGAATAAAGTCCAATTGCCTCTCCCAATAGATTGATATTGATACCCAAGATGTGACAAGCTTCCAACGATGTTCTTTTGTAGTATTTAGAAATGAATCTCTCTCTTCCTCCTTCAAACTCACAGAATCACAGAATGGTAGGGGTTGGAAGGGACCTCTGAAGATTATCTAGTTCAACCCCCCTGCCAGAGCAGGATCACCTAGAGTAGAACACACAGGAACACATCCAGGTTTTGAATGTCTCCAGAGACAGAGACTCCACAACCTCTCTGGGCAGCCTCTTCCAGTGCTCTGTCACTCTCAGAGTAAAGAAGTTTTTCCTTAGGTTCCCCATCCCCCAACGTAAATATTGGAGTAACTTATAACTTGGACTTGCACTGTTGATTATTTCCTTCTCTAGTCATGGGATCCCCAGTCACCTGTTTTCATGCAGCTTGCAAAAACACTGTATCTCATCAATTCCTCTTGGTCTCATTAGTCTGTTTTTCTGCCTGGCTAAAACAAAATCAAGCTGAAGCAAAACATTTCCCATACCTGTAAAGAACATAAAAGAAGTTTCCCTATGTTCTAATAACAGTTGTGTATTTCCAGCATACTACAGGGCAACTTTTAATGTAGCATCTCAAAAATCACTGTAGAGAAAAGATGGCTAGGGGCAAAGCCCATTGTATTACTCATGGTGAACTCCACATAGTTTTGACATCCAGTTTTATGCTTCCCTTACGTGGAAAACCAGTTTGTTCACAGGAGATAAACTCAATACTGTCTTAGGACCCAGAGTAAGAAAGTGAGACCATTAGCTAGTCTACAGATAAATTTCTTAGGGACAAGGTAGTTGGTTAGAAACCAGCTGAATTTCCAATCACACAGCTGCTCATCTCTCAGGCTCCAACACAGGACTGGTGTGTTTGTCTGATGCTTTGAAGAGGAGCTCCCTGTTTTAGAAGACGATAAAGAAAAAGGCATTTGGGAGGGGCACAGTCACACAAATGGGTGTGCATGTGATTGAAGCTGGAGAACAAGGAAGCAGGAAATGTTGCTTTCTTCTCCCATTCTTCTCTCTTTTTCAACTTCGTGAGGTTCAACATATGAGAATATCAGGAAGATCTGTGACTAGCCTAGCTAGTAATCTCATTTCTGATGGCAGAAGAATCAAGGACACAGCTCGTTTCTCTTTTTCAAAAATAGACTATATACAGGATTGGGGGCTAGCTAATCCCCTGCAAGGGTGGGAAGGGAGGGGGTTGGGAAGGGAGGTAGCAGACAGAGCAAAGGTAACCTTTCCTACCAGCACAGCTGGCTGTGAAAGGGAATACCTGAGCTTCACCACAGGAGAGCCCATTGACTACATGCTCACTTTAGTCCTATGTTCAATCAGACCATAACAAAGAACTGTCCCTGTCACCAATTTTCCAAAAACCATTTTTGAATGTTGACACTGGTTTTTGATGAAGGTGCATGGGACTGATAACCAGTGTCTATCAACACTTCGAAACTGAGCAGCACTATAAGCAAGGACAAGGTTCTGTTACATGAGAGGCACGTTTACTCTCTACCACTTTGCTTTATGCACTTGAGGTCAAGGGGTTTTTTGAAAATATGAACACATGTGAAACATGTCACATCCACAAAGTGTGGAGGTGACACCAGAATTTACAGAAAGCATTACAGTTAGACAACTTACCAGCCAGAATACCCCAGCAAGCCACACTGCCCACAAACATCCACTTCAAAGGCATCGCTTGAAATCATCAGTCTCTCCAATAGCAGCATGCTGGCTCCATAACCTATCAAACAATCCCGTTCCATCTCTCCAAGACGTAAACCACCATCACGGGATCGACCTTCAGTGGGCTGCCTTTAAAATAAATATTTGAAAAATGTAGTAACTATTCCAGAACACACATTCTACAACAGGAATGCCTGTCTTCAAACTGTGGCAACAATACAGGATCAAAGGATAACAGTTTTCTACAAATCAGAGTTGCTGATCTCGCAAATGCATTATTCAAGTTGAAGAAATTCCTCTTTACTTCTGCACTAGCAAAATCACAGAACCACAGAACTACTGAGGCCGGAAAAGACCTCTGAGATCGTCAAGTTCAACCTCTGACCTAACACCACCACATTGGCTAGACCATGGCACTAAGTGCCACATCCAGTCTTTCCTTAAACACCTCCAGGGATAGCGACTCACCACTTCCCTGGCAGTCCATTCCAATGTCTGATCACCCTCTCTGTAAGGAAGTGCTTCCTGATATCCAGCCTCCCTGATGTAGTTCATAGAATCACAGAATCACAGAATCCTAGGGGTTGGAAGGGACCTCGAAAGATCATCTAGTCCAACCCCCCCTGCCAGAGCAGGGTCACCTAGAGCACATCACACAGGAACTTGTCCAGGCGGGTTTTGAATGTCTCCAGTGAAGGAGACTCCACAACCTCCCTGGGCAGCCTGTTCCAGTGCTCTGTCACTCTCACAGTAAAGAAGTTTTTTCTGATATTCACCTTGAACCTCCTATGCTCCAATTTGCACCCATTACCCCTTGTCCTATCACTGGTCATCACTGAGAAGAGCCTAACTCCATCTCCCTGACACTCACCCCTTACATATTTGTAAACATTGATGAGGTCACCCCTCAGCCTCCTTTTTTCCAAGCTAAAGAGACCCAGCTCCCTCAGCCTTTCCTCATAAGGGAGATGTTCCACTCCCTTAATCATCTTTGTAGCTCTGCACTGGACTCTTTCAAGCAGTTCCCTGTCCTTCTTGAACTGAGGGGCCCAGAACTGGACACAATACTCCAGATGCAGCCTCACCAAGGCAGAACAGAGGGGGAGGAGAACCTCTCTTGACCAACTAACCACACCCTTTCTAATGCACCCCAGGATGCCATTGGCCTTCCTAGCCACAAGGGCACATTGCTGGCTCATGGTCATCCTCCTGTCTACCAGGACCCCCAGGTCCCTTTCACCTACACTGCTCTCCAGCAGGTCAGCCCCCAACCTGCACTGGTACATGGTGTTTCTCTTCCCCAAATGCAAAACTCTACACTTGCCCTTGTTGAACTTCATCAGGTTTCTTTCCGCCCAACTCTCCAGCCTGTCTAAGTCTCTCTGAATGGCAGCACAGCCTTCTGGTGTGTCAGCCACTCCTCTCAGCTTAGTGTCATCAGCAAACTTGCTGAGGGTACATTCTGTACAACTGCAGCATCAGGCCACAGCTCTTTACCTCATAGAAAGTAGCTGCATAAGTGAAAACAAAAAGAGACTGAACAGTATCCAAGCCAATCTGGACGCAGATTTGGTACTCGTTTATGGTGAGACATTCATTATAGTTTGTAGCTAGCTAAATGAAACAATATTCAGCAGCTAATGAATGAACCATCAAGCTAATGTTTGAGCTGAACTACAGCTAAGTAAGACTACAGTCTTAAAATAAAACTATCTGGGAGAGAATACCAAAACAAAGCAGCAAAGATGTAGTACACATATTGCTAACTCATTATTTAAATCCTACATTTTTTATTTTTTTTTTAAGTAGCACTTATCTAGTTTATTCTTTTCATGTCTGACAGTTAACAGACTAATTTTTGTACTGTACAGGTTCCTGGTTCTCTAGTTCCTCAACACAAATCTAACTCTCATTTCTTGTCTGGAAAGACTTCCTGTCCTCATAGTGCTAGAGTAAAGTTTTAACAAAGCAATGTAAAAGCATCTGCTAAAGATTTTGAGGTAAAAAGGCAAGGTACAATATATTAGTTAAGCATATTATGACTGTTTTTTGTTTTTTTGTTTGACAGTAAAAACTTTTAATGTCTTGTTTGTCATTTGTCATACTGCAGTTTCATACAGTATCAATTCTCTCATGTACTAGCCCAGTGCAGCAGTAGTTAGGTTGCAAATATTACAGTGAACTGTGAGGCAAAAACTACCTAAAATTCCTGAAGCACTAATGTACTGTGTGCATTTTATTAAATACTTCTATCTTAGTATATTTCCTGAAGCATGACAGCAAACAGAAGGAATAAAAAATGTAACTGGCAATCGTAAGAGGCTTTGCTGCTCACTGAAACACAAGTTTATGTGCTGTTTCTGGTACCAGCAGCAGTGTGTAATCCACCTAGGATACCCAGTGACAAATCTGGCCCATAACTTTTGGGGAATACTTTGTTTATATTATTTCAAACATACTACAAATATTCTAAGTTTTTGCCAATTTTTGGAAACTCAGAGAAAAGGACTTTTAAAAGCCTTCAATATCTAATAATCTTTTGTAGCAAGTATAAAAATTATACCTAATTACCAGACCGAAGTCTCTTCTAAAAATGCAAGCTGTATTTATTTTTAGGGGAAAGTAGTTTCCCTTATTCTGCCCACACAGGAACCTAAAAATAATCTGCCTGTGATTCCTGTCCTTTCCATCCATATAACCTCGTATTTTTCCCACTGTTAGAATGAACAGAATTTGTTTACATCTGGATTAAACTCCCTAGGGCCCCCTCCCCAGATGATGGCACCATCACCGTTCAGGTGCTGTTCTAAAGCACCAGCCCTCTGGTGAATGCAGTTTCTCTACTGAAGTGCAGAGAAGCAGATTTTAAAAGCAGTTGGGGCCTCCAAAGATACAGGCATTTGCCACAGTGCTGGAAGTGCTCAATTTCATTTTACCAACTGAATGCTATAGCATTTATTAATGCACAAGCCTACTTTCAGAAGTTTCACTAGGTGCTGTTCCACAGGATAAAATTATAAAATAGCTTTACAAATATGAGCCCAAATAAAGCCTCAATCCAATTAAGGGAGGTGAAAACCTCTTGAAAACTGTAGAGTCTCAACTCTGTCCCTTTGAGAGCTGATATGACATGGGTCTTCCAACAGATACTGGAGGAAAATTTCTAAGGCATCTGAAATCTTACCAAAAACAAACAAACAAACAAAAAACCCCCACACAACACGAAAAGCCCCCCAAAACAAAAAACTCCCATCTTGAGTCTGAAGATCCCAAGTGTTTCATTCCCACTGTCAAAATGACCTAATGAAAAACCAAAACCAACAAAATCCTCCCTCCCTAGAAAGTAGCTTTCTAAACTACCAAAAATTTAAATATTGAGATTGAGTCTTTGAAAAGGGTTTTTTTGTTCCCTAAGTCTATTAGGTTTTTCTTCCATCTCACAGGAGTTTGAAAATTCCTCACACCAAATGTTGTTTACAATGTTAAAATAGTATTTAAAAAGCATTTGTGCTTCCCTTTTCTCTCTATATACACGTACACGGCAGCTGTTGCCCTGAGCAACTATTTCCATTCTTTTTTCTAAATATAGCATTCTGAAAACAAAGCAGACTCTTGAAAATAAGATTGGGAATATCACTGAAAAGAAATATTTTTCATGTTTTAAGAAAATCCTAAATGTGAAATAAACCAC
Source organism: Hemiprocne comata (assembly GCA_020745705.1). NCBI lineage: Eukaryota > Metazoa > Chordata > Aves > Apodiformes > Apodidae > Hemiprocne > Hemiprocne comata. Next base: position 59,353,755 of record CM036586.1, read on the forward strand.
TAAATTCTTTAAATAAAATAAATAAGGCCAAGTGGTTTTCATACTATTTAACTGCTGTATTTAGAATTAACTTCAGTGTTTTTAAGCACATTAAGAATTTATTGGCACTAATTCTGCATTTTCTGGAAGAACAGTGAGTTCAGCTTTAGGGCCCTGTTCCTTGTTTCATTGGCCAGGGGGGGGAAACAAGTCGATCCTCATGAATAAGAGCAAGCCTTGAGGTGTCAGCAGATCTCCTTTGTGCCTATTACAGAAAACCAGTGGCTAAGTCGAAATGAAGATGTTGGCTGAAACACTGATCTCCAAGAAGTGGTGTATTACCTAGAAAAACACTGCCTGAAGGAGGAGAAGGTTCTGTGCTCCCACCACCCCAGAGAGCAGCCCTGACCCGTGTCACCACACTGCTCCCCTGCAGTATAATAGGAACTGGTATATCTGATAAGTTCAGTAGACACGCAGGTGGCAGCTCTGACAGTGTCCATCAGAACAACTATGCGTGCAGAAAGTTTATATTGATCTCTTGTAAGGAAAAGTATAAGGAGTTTATCTATTAAAAAGATTTAGCAGGACTGGGTATCTAGGCAACACCATATATAGATCTATGCTTTAAATATACTGTCAACTATTTATGGCAAAATAAATTAAGTACTGCATCTCATTTAACAAATACCAATTCAGAGGGCAACATCCTGGTGGTTTTTGACTGTCTTGACAAAGAGTGCTGCTTTGCAATTCTACTAAGTCTTGTTTTTATCAGAACAATATCCACAATCAGTGATGTTTAAGAAACTCCAAGTCTTCTCTGCCTTATTCCAGATTAAACTGTGTGGTCAGTTAAGGTACATTTGGTATGTGATAAAATGCATTTCAAGACAACAATAGCCAAATACCATGTTGGAAGCTATTACAGGATTACTTTTAAAAGCAAAAAACAATGTTAGATGCAATCTACTCTCCAGGAAGTGCAATGGATGATAAAACAATAGTAAGTATGAAAGTTGGCAAAGCAGACTCTCTCAGCAAAGGCGATGGCAGTAACAAAAGTTTAATTAGTTGAGGAGAAAAAAGAAAGTTCCTAAAAGACTAGTCAAGAGGCAGCATAAATTGAACATCCACTAGTTTTTCTGAAAGTCAAATAAAAAGCCCTAGCTACATAGTATGATGCTACTGATTGAACAAAGAATTCAAAGAAAGTAAGGGGTGGGTGAAATCACCTTCATCTTTACATGTGAACATTACCTTGACTTGGGATTTATGTTTCATTTAAATTCAACTTCTCTAAACAGCTGAGAAGTTGGGAGAAAAATACAAAAGCAGATCAAGGAGTCTGGGTAAGCTAGGAGGTCCAGTAAACCAACTGCATGCACTGTTAGCTAAGACAGTGAGTTTTCATTTTCATGTGAAGCACCAATACCATGACTAACACACTGAAGAACAGAAAATGGGGCAGACAGCCCATGATTTAAGAATATCACTCATCATTTAAGTAAGCATCTGTGGTAGGAAACAATAATTGTGCTACACTTGCTCTTCTTCATCCAAATATTACAAAAATTTTTCATGATTTCTCTCCCAGTTCAGTCACTGGTATTTACTTCCATGGCAGGTGTGAGACAATTCCAGTTATTCCTAGAGACAGCATCAGGTCAGAAAAGCCAAAAGAAAAGGAAATATGCAGTGAAAAGCAAAAGAGGAGGATACTTCTGTATCAGGTACAGCAGAGACCTGCTCCTCTATTCTGTAATAGTATATCCACAGGTGGAAAGTGCAGCTATTGAGAGGACAACTGCTAATTTGTGCAGTCAGGCAAGGCATGAGAAGTGGATCAGCACATGGTAAGAGGCATAGAAATAAATTGGGAATTAAAGAACATGAATCATGCTTGCTATAGGGAAGAGTAAGAGCATGACAGACATGACTTTGTGCTTACATCTCAAAAACGGTACAAAAAAGAAGAGTACTACCATGCAGCAGGTGAGGTATAAATGGTGTAAATGAGAGTCCAGAAAGACTGGTAAGGGACATTTAGAATAATCTTTGCCAGAATATTCAAGACTAGCTGGTAATTAACTTTCTGGCAAGATTCAGCAAATAATCCTATTGTGATGGAGAGGTGAACTAAACAATCCACTAGAAGCCTCCTCAAAGCAAAACCTTTGCCACTAAACTGTTTCTTGTAAGCCAGGAATATCAGCAATTTAGAACATGAGTGCAAGCAACCATAGAGTTTGGCTTCAAGGAGAAAGTAAGTAATATCAGCAAAAGCAGGATGCTTCAAATTCTCCAAAGGTCCAGATAATATAAGCCCACATCCAAGGGCTTATATAACCTATTACTCCGAGTACCTCTGCTTGACTTCAAAATTTGACACAGAATCACAGAATCCTAGCGGTTGGAAGGGACCTCAAAAGATCATCTAGTCCAACCCCCCTGCCAGGCAGGGTCACCTAGAGCACATCACATAGGAACGCATCCAGGTGGGTTTTGAATGTCTCCAGTGAAGGAGACTCCACAACCTCTCTGGGCAGCCTGTTCCAGTGCTCTGTCACTCTCACAGTAAAGAAGTTTTTTCTGATATTTACATGGAACCTCCTATGCTCTAGTTTGCACCCATTGCCCCTTGTCCTATCACTGGTCATCACAGAAAAAAGCCTGGCTCCATCCTCCTGACACTCCCCCTTAACATATTTATAAACATTGATGAAGTCACCAGAATACATCAACATGGTAATCAACTGTTTTGCTGGAGAGAAAACCAAGTTCAGCCTTAGTGCAATGATTATGACCCCAAAAGAACTGAGAGTGTATCCTTAACTGGGAAAATAAAACTGAGATTTATTGTTGGCATCTCTGTAAATTTTGCCATATTGATATTAACCTGCTGAATAGCACAGGACACTGAAATATTAAAAGAAATATCTTCCTTCTGCTCACACTTGATTCTGTAAAAGTAGAAATGTTAAAGAAAAAAAAATCCTCCTAAAATACTTACAAGAGGAGCAGTCTGACAGGAATGGGCCAAAGTGTGCACAGTGAATCAGCAGATGGTATTTTTACCAAATGCTAACAAAGTCTGAAAAGCAAACGGTTTTGGACCACATAGAGCACACCTGGACATTCAGAACAACCTCCTGCCACTGCCTACTATGAGAGTTTTTAGTCTGTAACAATGTATTAACAGGTAATAGCTTTTGTGTAAAGTATCAAAAGGTAAACAAACTTTGTTTTATACCTGTCATTCACCTGGGCAGACTTCTGAATGTACACTAAAAATTTTGTTCTTAGCCTGTAACAATACCTGGTGAGCACTGCTCTGGGTCCTCGAGCTCTTGCATGCATTTTATCCAACACCATGTGCTTTAGTTTCTGGTAATAGACTGGGCCAAAATAGATATATGCTTCCAAAGGTTCCCTGAAGAGATAAAAACCAAACCAAAACAAATATTCACAGTTAGCACATATTTACCTTAAGAGGGACAGACGTGTCATTTACAGGAGGAATTTGAAACAATTTGGGAATCATGAGACCTAGAAAAATGTGTTTGGACTTTCAGGGCAATCAGGCTGAATACTCCAGAGGGAATCCTTCTGAAGACAAAGACACTACACTTCCAGCACCACATACTGCTGTATCCACCCTAGCCAGGAATAAGTTCCTAAACTCTGGCCATACACTGTGCAGAAATGCTGCTACAGCTGCAGGCACCTGTTTCAGCTGGATCACCTGAGTTCCTCCTCTGTGTAGGAGTGTTTGAATCATGTAATCAGCAACTGGTAAAGACTGTAAATGTCTCAGACCCTAAAGAGCAACTCAAGATAGTTCTATTTACATTCCTTCACTTCACATCATTCACACACAAAACAAAGGTAAACATATATGTAAACAAATACATGCAGCATAAATGCTCAAAACACCATTCTTACAGGAGCACTTTAAGGAATTTGCATTTGCCAGGATAGCTTAGCACTGGCACACTGTGAGCTTGACAGTCTTTCCATCCATTAATTCTCCCTGTGCACCACTTTGAAGGACAACCCAAGGCCTGGATGGGTGAAAGCCCTCCCCTAGCGGCTGTGACCAGTGCAGAGACCTGCAGCACTGCCCAGCAGCTGTACCCAGGGAACAAAAATCACTGCCCAGGCTGGCACTGGAGGCTCAGATGAGCAGGATAAAAGGGCTTCCGAGATGGGTGTTTAGGCACTTGAATCAGCTTGGGAACATCTGTAAGCAGTATGAGGGTGTTGCTCCATTCTGCGAGCTGCTAAAGATTTGGCTGGCTAAAGATTTCTGTGTTCAAAACATCCCCAACTGTAAGAACAGCATAAGTGCCTGAAGATGAGAAAGCAACAGTTGAACTCAGTCATTTCCCAGCTACCATCTTCAGCACTAAGAACAACCAGGTTTAACACAAACAAACTCAGCACTGCCACTCATTTGTTTTTTAAAAAAATACGTGCAATGTAAAAACAAGCAGGAGACAACAGTATTGCATCTCCATTCAGAGTAATTACTGACATGATGCAGTGTGAATCCAAAAGCTGCCTATTGAAGAAAATAATAAAACTTAATTAGACATTTGGAATTTGCAAACTTCCACATTGTTATGAAATCCGCCTTCAAATTTCATAACAAGCATTAAGCATGTGAAATTTTCTTGGAAGGATATCAGTATCCCAAAGCAAAGTCTCTAATTAGGATACCACAAAGTTGAAGACTGGGAACAGGGGATTTTTAGAGCTAGATGATTTTATTCTCCCTGGGAAACATGATTACTCAGATATGTTAGAAGTTACCATCATGTATCAATAGAAAGTGTTTCAAACACCAGGTTACTTGATATATCAGTTATGGAATATGGAGGGGGTAAGGAAAACCAAATCATTTCTCTGAGGAAAAGAAAAGAAACAACATATGGAACAAATTGGTAGGAAAAGCAATTACAATAAAAACTATTAAAAAACCACTTGCAAGAGAGACTTAAACTTGTTCCTTGAGAAGAAGAGGACTGGGAGGATAATAAAAATAGCAGGAAGGTAGGATTAAGATACGTTTTGGAAGGGCCAGCATGTGGAGCCATATGGCCTATTCCTGTTCCTAAACTATCTTATGTTCTTTGAACTCTGCGTCTCAGAAGCCAGTCCGATCAACACAGCAGGAAGTTTGCAGATTAGACTGAATCATTGTGTAATCAAAAGAAGAAAAAAAAAAAAAAAGAAAAAAGAGCACACACAAAATATTCCCAAGAAACAGACACCTGCCAAATCCATATTTTACAATATTATTAAAATCAATATGAAAATGCTCATCTGATTCCAAGCATATGTAAGATTTGCTGCCAACAGAAACTTGAAATTTCTTAGAATCTTTCAGAAAGAAAACCTTGATTTTACCTTTTTTGACATGCAACAGAAATGGAGAGATTTTCATATGTATTACAAGGGCCATTCACGTTACAGCCACACAAAAAAGAGTAGTTCTTAGAATGTGGAACCACAAAATACTTCTAAGAAGAAAAAAGAAGTCCACCATTCTTCAGCCTCTTCCCTCCACCTCACAGAGCAGTTTGCAAGTAAGAGAAAGTTCCTGAGCTCTGAGACATGAGATTTTTCAGATGTGTCTCAACAGGAGTTCTCCACTTCTCTGAAATGTCTAAATCTATACAGCAGATTCTTACCCAGTGATACCAGATGTTACATAGTCCTTCCCTAGGTAGTTATAACCATGGCGAATAAGATCTTCACACACATCCTTAACTTTACTGCCTCCAAAAGCCGTTCCATAGTGAAATCTGCCATCGAGGACCCCAGCCTTTCCAGCCAGGAGTTCAATTAACTTTCCTACCTGTGCAAAGAAAAGCAGAGTTAACAGCCTGCTCACTCCAATTGCTGGATTGGTCACAGCATCGAGTGTCTGAAATGGCAGCCTAGGTTATTACACGCAATGGGAGGACAGGAAGAAGCCCAAGAACAGGGAGGCTTCTCCCTATTCACAACCCCCAGTGTGAAGGGGTGAAAAACCAGACACATCACAGGGTCTGGGAACACTTTTAAGGTCCAGAGTGAGGCAGCTCTATTTTTTTCCAGTTGTCTGGAAAATGAGCAGGATGCAGAGTGGCCTTCTGCTCTGGAAGACAGCCTCAGAGGCTGACATGCTACAGTACAGCAGGGGAAACAGAAGGGAAGAAGCTAACAAAGAAGATCAGGAGCTATACAGAGTAACTAGTGGAGGTCCCCTATAAAGGCCAGGCTGTGATGTATTCAGTTTGACCCTGCAGCAGAGGTGCAGGACTTGCACCAGTTCCAGGGAGGCGTGTGTAATGTAAGAAATTATATAGGTCTAGAACTATTATTGACACTCCACTCCAACTTTCACCTCACAGTCTGCCCCAGCTGGTCAGTGGGCATAGCCCATAGGGAAGGATGAGCGATAGGGAGAAGTTTTCAAACAGAAAGGGTGCCAGTGAGGTATCTGGCTGCTTTCCTATTAGCTTTACACAGACCAAAATGAGAATGATGCACAAGCAGCCCACATCCCTACTCCTTTTCCAGCAGGATGTTTCAAAATATGTGGTCTGTTTGTGCAGGATACTTAAGGGAGAGCAAGCAGAGAATGACTGGAGAATATTCTCAGTGAAACCATGTTTCAAACTCTTTCTTTGTTTCTCCTGGCTAATCTGCTTCACTCTTCCTACGGAGGGACACTGTCTCTGTAACCATAACAAAGCCACTAACCGTCATACGCGATGGGAAGCCATGAGGGTTCATTATGATATCTGGACAGATTCCTGTATCACAAAATGGCATGTCTTCCTGAGGAACAATCAGTCCACACACCCCTGCAGAAGAGAAAACATTTCAATTCACAAACAGCAAACCACCAGCAGGGCTGACGCTCATCACCAGATTTTCTTTAGTGTTTCCCTCCTCCTCTCTTTCTCATGGATCACTTTTTACCCAGATTCATTACCATGACCAGTGCTCACAACCTGCAGGATAGAAGACAGCCCTTGTGGTAGGACTGGCAAAATTAGCATAGCCTTACATAATGCTCCCAGTGATTTGTGAGTTAGCAAATTAGGGAAGAAAGCTTTAGATTCAGTTTTCAGAGGCAACCAGAAACTTCTGACCAGTCAGACTGGACCATCTCAAGGGAGACCTAGTTTTTAAAGCTGATGGTATAATTTCCTGCAAAAACAATAATTAAGAAACTGGGCTTCCTACAGTATCCCTTTGGACATACAAAATTATTATTGATTTGACATTTTTTAATTAACCATGTATTTGCTAAATACGGTAAATAAAAATCAAGTCAGGACTTTGACAGGAACTCAGCTGATATAAGTACGGGAAAATAATAATAAAAGAACAAACCAACAAGGATTTTTCCAGTACCATTAATTTGCTGAGCAAAGATTGCTTTTGATTAATTACCAAGTACATTTCACTCCTCAGACTGCTTATATTTTGTCAGTCCCTGAACACAAACAGTACCTTGAAAAGTTTTGGAAGATTTTTTCAGTTTCCATCAGTATTCAAAATAAACCAAACAAAACTCCCCAAACTCCAAAACTATTTAGGAAAGATTAAACAGAAACATGAAAATTCATTTAAATAGTCCATCATACATCCCAAATTTTTCCTTCTGGCTCTTACAACTGTTTCTGCCTTGAATTCTGCAAATCAAAATACTGCAGCTATAAATGACTGAGAGATCTAACATTCAAATTCAGGTGCTAAAATGCAGCTGCTTAAGCTCACACTCCTTTGAACCAAAGCTACTGTTTCAGTTGGACAATTTCTTCCAGAAGCCCTTAGAGCTGAAAAAGCCTGCAAGCTATTTGAGATCAGCCTGCTGCAACTGCCAGAGCACGCTTTGGGAACAGTCCTAGAGCAGAGGGGGCTCCTGGAAGACTGAGGGTGCTGGTTACATCCCTAAAAAGGCATCCCCCGACCAGCCAGTTCACAGGGGGATATTGGCGTCTGCTCAGGAGGGAGCTCCTCTTCCACTGTCCAAGCAAGACAGGGATAGGTGTATGGGACAGTAGTTAACAGAATTGGAATTGTAAGTATGGGGGAAGGGAGCAGAAAAAACCCGACAACTGGAGCGTCTGGGGCAGGGGGGGGGGGGGGGGGCGGGGGGAAGGTGTTGTTGTTTATAGTTTTTAAACCTATTGAAACTAATTTTCATTGTTCCATTATGATAAATCAGTAACATCCTCCTACTCCTCCTTGCCAAGCAGCAATCATGTGCTGAAAATGAAAAAAAACCCAAACAACCCACTATGTCTTGTGTGCACAGCTTTTTTATCCTAAAGCTGTATAAATAAATACTTTACTACATATGTATTATGGCACGTACATTTTGCCTTCTTTGCATTTACTTCTAAGAAAGCATTAAGTTGCATCTGGACTTCACGGCACCTGTAAGCCAAAAATTAAATCTTAGCTAACTTAAAATTACTTTAGGCTCTGAAAACCTTTTATATGCCAAGCTGGTTCCCATAGCAGACAGCCACTGTGTTGTTTGTTTTGTGTGAAAGTGAATGATAAAAGATCCATGAAATCGACACAGAAAGGCAGAACAGCAGAAAGAACTGAGGGCTCTCCATCATAGCGGCTTCTACCCTCCGCTGACTTGTATAACAATGGGACCTACACACCCAACTGCAGATCTAACACAGCTGTGCATTTCATTAGATGAAGAGCACTAGTGACACAAGTAAATAATTAACTTATTCTGGTCCGCTGACTGTGGTTATGAGACCAGTCATAGCTGACAGATTTTAATACAAGTTAACACAAAGACAGCATAATGAGCTTAGAAGTTAAAAACAAAATATTTAGACAGAATCCAGCAATGTGAAGCTCACTAGGTCATTTATAAAGTTTCCATTTTACAGAGGGGGGAAAAAAAAAAGAAAAAAAGAAAGCTATAAAACCTCAATTCTAAGCTTCTGTGTTTTAAGAAGTTGCTGAGTTTATAACAGATCTATAGCATGCCCACGTGTATTCAGAGAACAGGAAAGAAAGAAGCTTCTTCCTCCCCTATATTTTAAGAGAGTTCATTCTTTCTCATACAAGACTTAAAAAAGCTGAAAGACACCTTTCCAATGTACAATGCTACTTCTAAAAGCAAGTAACTGCAATAAATTTCTAAATGTAAACCTGATTAATTTTTTTGCAGTCACTTGCCTTCAGAAGATCTTTAAGAGACGAACGCTTGCAGGTCTGCACTATAAGCTCCTGAATTTGCTACTCTTTTTCATCCCCTATCACTGAGCCAGGGTTTGCAGCAGAGCAGTAAAGGGCAAGCCTAGTGGTTCTGCATTGCCAAACCAAGTGAATTAATCCATGTGAGTGGAATTATCACTGCAACTAGCTAATGAAACAGTAAAGGAGAAAGAGGCTGGTTTTGAGACAGCCTGAGGTTCCAAGTGTTGCCCTATCCAAGAACTGCATTTCACAACTGAGCTGCCTGACTGCTCCCCAACCAATATTCATAAATAGGACAGACTCGAACTAGGAGCTAGCTTTGCTCTGGTTCTTAGAACAAGTTTTTAAGGTTTCCTAATTGTTATGGATTTAGACACCACATGAAAACCATTCCCCAGCATTCACCTACGGGACACAAAATAATTTGGTTTCATTCACTTCCCTTCTCCTCACAATTTTATATGCTGCATCTGAAATTTAGCAATAGATTTTCAGCCTAAATGCTATATGGTGATCGGCCTGAATCTGCTCTTACCTGTGCCTATGTAGTTCTCATCTAAGACCAGAATCAAACTAACAACCAGAAAAGGCTGCAGACAAAACAAAACATTTTTGTTTTAATGAGATGTTTAATGTAGACTAACAGGAGGGCTATATGGTTGAGAAAGCAAGCAAGCATCCAGCAGCTTGGTAAATCTCATTTCTTTTCAACTGAAAACCAAACTGAATTCTAGAAAAGAACTTTGAATATCAATTTCACAATGTTACCTTAGAAGGAAAATTAGTGAAAATGCTAACAAATTCTTTCAAGATATCCCTGTCTCTCTTTCAAACAAACAAGTGGATTAATAGGAATGGTAGTTTAGTGCAAGGATAACAGTTTAAATTAGAATAAACTGAAATCACACATCTATAGTGGTTTAACATGCAAGTATAAAACAGCCATAGGCAGTGTTTTTCAATGCTATTGTATGCCAGCCAATAAATGACAGCCCTCTGACTATGCATGATGGCCCCCATCCTCACACAGTATCTGCATCAATCCCGACAGCATCTCAACACCCATGTCCCTCCACAAGGCCCTGAGAGAGCATAAAGATCCTCTCACCCAAAACACACGTTTGTCCTTTAAGAGCTTTTTTTCCTAATCAGGAGAAATTCAGCTTTCCAGAATGGATATATTTTATGTGGGTGCTTCTACAGTTTGCTGACAAACACGAACATACCCAGACTTGTAAAACAGCAGTTCAGCAGGGAGGAGGAAGGGGGGTGGCAGGGAGGGGGCAGGGACAAAACACAACAGTATGGGAAAGTTTTTCACCGGGCTACGGTAAGATGCCTTCTATACACACACATGCCAAATGAAAAAAAAATCATCAAATAAGTAAAAACAACCTAATATAGAAAACTAATTACTACCAGCGGGAGGGACATTAGAGAGCAAAGGAGACTAAGTGAATAGAAGCAGCAGTAACACCAGTTTCTATCAGCAAGATAAAAAGAAGTGCACTACTAAATGTGCTTGTTTACTTATTCTAATGACATGGTGGTAAAAGAGCTAAAACTAACTTGAAAGGCGTCTATTTTAGCTTTACCAGATTTGCCAGAATTTCAAAATACTCCTGAGAATTAAGACTACATCACATTAATTAAGAGGAGTTGTAGCTGTAACACAGCTCGTATATTGTGGACAAGTGACAAACAGATCTGCAAAAATGAGTACGGTTAAACAAAAATGTACAGCTGCTTCAAAACTCTAATTACATACTGTGTTGGCTAACTAAGCATAAAAAAAAAGTCCAGAAGAAAAAAAAGTGCTGCATCACATAGGCTTTGTTCAGTATTAAATCATTCACTGATCTATCATATCACTTGCTACATCCCATTTGACATAAGAGGTAAAGAACAGAATTAAAATTAACAGATAAATAATGCATAAGTAAACTTGATTAGTTTTCTTATTAAAAACATCACTCTAAATGAGAGGAGGTGCTAGAAGACAATACAGTTTGTACACTGCTTTCCCATGAGCTGCTGAATGGTCTGATGTGATAAATTTGCATAGTCTGAAGCACACAAAGAGCTGATTAATTGAAACCCTTACAATGCTTCTGGAAGCAGCTATTGTAAAACAATAACCATAGGAACTTTACAAAATACACATGGCTGAATGAGTCAAGAGCTTAATAAAATGTGTGTTCAGGATACACTATTTGGAAACAGAATTAGAGATTTTTATTCTGTGCCATAAAATGCTAAATCACCCTAATTTCAGCGGTTCAGTTGAGGATCTACTGAAGAGGTCAGAAGGTTACCTGTTTGCTGCTTGAGATAATTTTCTTCTTAAAACAGCAAGCTAAGCAGTGGTTTGTTTAAAATAAACAGAAAACACAGTATGAGAAGTTTTAATAGCATTCTGGCATCCCATTTGCTCATGTTCAACTTCTGAAGACAAACACAGGGTAAGAAATTCCTACCTTCCCTGATGCCTAATAACTACTAATCATCCCACATTCCTGCAGTTGATAACAGCAAATTCTTTTTAATGCTACTTCAACCATTTAATTCCTATAAAGCCAACGATGTTTTATTAGAGATAAAGTACTAAGTCTGACATGCAACACGGGGAAAAATGACACAAGTAGCCATTTAAAACTAACATCTTACTTTACATGTTCTGCTTATATGTACTTTACAAGAGTCCTTTAAAAAGACAAAGATAAGTAGTTTTCAACTATTAAGTTAGGCAAGCAGAAGGCAGATGCTCAAACCAGTAAAAATTTTAAAAATAAGCAAGGTCAGATAAGTGGTATTGTCACATAAGTTTATGTAGTTGACAATCCTGTGAATGGATTTTTTTTTGACACTAAAGAACATGGTTCATTTAGGAAAAGAAAGACCATCTTTCATGAATTTAAACTCGCTTCCTTGTCTTTAGAGCTGTTTAAGTGCAGATACTTCAGAAAGGTTTAATCCTTTATCTTAGATCTTCAGCTATTAAGAAGCTTCTGTTTGCCAGTTCAAACAATCTCTTGCTTAAATACAGTTTTTCCACTCCTCAGAAATACTGTTCAGTATTGCTGCTTAGTTCTGTGATCTGCAGGACCTTTGTTGGAGGTGTTAATCCTTTTTCACATGAGAGACTGAGAAATGTTCTTTCAGAGAAGTGATATATTGCTTTTTTTCACATCAAAGGAGCCCAACTTTTTCCTCATTGTGACTTGTAGCAAAGCAAGAGGAAATCTGGAAATATAATAATTTAGTTTGTATGGAAGTCAGATGAAGTTTCTTTAGCTTAACAATCCTCTAGCCTTCTGTGCTTTGAAAACTGATGTTGCTTGATGAATGCAAGATTAAAAACCAAAATAATGAACCAAAACATTTCTTTATCCTTCTGGAAAATATACAATGCAATATAGTTAAAACAAAGTCCTACAGCTTGAGATAAGTCCTCGCTGGTAGGTACAGGTTTTTTTGTGAGACAGCAGAAGCTGAAGAGCTTATAGACTAAAGTAGCAGTCCCACTCCTAAAGATCTTACTGAAATGTCCAGTTTGAAGATGAATATTGATATAGAGCAAAAATACTTGCTGGTGTGCTTCCCAACACAGTGAGGTGTTATTTAGTTTTTCCTCCTTCTCATAACACACTTCTTTGTTGACAGGTCTACAAGGGAAGGATAGTGTTTGCCAGCAGTTTGGAAGAATTGTACTTAAAACATGGACTTGAATGGAAAGAGGGTGTGGTGGACAGGCCAGAAGTGATGACCCTTGACAATACATTGTTGACATGTGAGAGGAACAAAGAAGGTAGCAAATACAGAGGCAATGGCATAGATCTATATTATCATAGAAAACCTACCTACATATTTAACAAAAGGCTCTGCTGTAATAAAAGGCTAAAGCTGGTTTGTGAGATTTAATTTGTTGTATCCCAGACACTTTCCAATTCTGTTACTTTGCTTCTTTCTGACCCAGTGGAAAAGCATAGCTTTGGAACACAAACTAATTTAGAATACAGGAAAAAGACCATGAAGAAAACTTGAGAAATTGCATTTTTGCAATCTCTGATTTTGTACATATTTAATTACTTTAAAGCTACTACTACAATGCCACAAAATCAAATCTCACTTTCATGCATCCTTCTTAGAAAATAAAAATACTTCACAGAAAAAACTGGCAATACAGAAAGGCAAAAAATATGCTCTCTCTCCTTGCTGAATCAAGATACTTGTTAGTTTAAGCTCATAATAGGTTTAAATGGTCCTATGATGGGCTTAAAGCTAACATTCTCAAATTAAACTTGAAGTGGTAATCGCCTGAATTCAGACAAAGACCACAGAACAAATTCAGTGTTAATTAAAAATCCTCTCCATGGAAAATGTTAAACTGTTAGTATTATGGTTTCTGTTTCACAACTGTCTATATTCCTGTTACGGCTGATTCTTCCCCAATTTGATGTCAGAGAAGGATGATTCTAGCTGTATTTTTTAACAACTAGCAAAGGAGATTTTTCCCTTTCCTTTTCATGCCTTTCTCCAGTTCTATCACTGCCTGTAATCTAACATTAATGTCAGTATCTGGTTCTGCACTGTATACGGAAGTTGCAAAGCAGTAAACACCACTGCTCTTCTCAGTGTTTTTTTTTCTTGGTATCTAACACATGCATCTTCTCCACTAAGCACATTTCTCCTTTCTCCCATTTATTGTAACTGCTTTTCCCATAAAGTACTACAAGCAGTGAACTGAGAGGTCTGCTTCCAAGAAGGACATGTATCCTAGTAGAATCTAACAATTTAGAATATGATCACTCCCCCAGTCACAAGAGATCACTACAGATTGATGTACTGGACAGCTAACAAGCACATTCCTGCAAACTCCGTAACACAACTGTTGCAATGTCCCCATTCATACCTCCAAAACCATGCCAAAAGGGATACTTACTGTTCTGAATAATTCATTGCTTTGGATTATTATTATTATTATTATTACCATCATTATCATCATCAGTCCAAAGCACAGCTACTTGGGGGATCAGTCATTCTAACCTGATGCAATGCCAGGCATAATTATGGGTGCCCTCAAAGTTCCCTACAGTATTTAGGATGTTGTTTTTCATTACCATGGTACTTCCACAAGTATTTTACTTTGGGGGGGAAAAAAAAAAATACTACCTTTCCATGGCTTTTGGGATATTAAAGAAAATAACACCATATTCCAATACAATGCATATTAGCTATTTCTGCATTTGACCATGAATATCAGGGTTTGATGAGCAGCAAAAGTCCTCATGAGATGTTTTTCCTTGAAGTCCTCTCCAATGATCTACTCTATGTGCATTCAGTGGTATGGAAGGCCCTCTGCTCCTTAAAGCCATATTGCAGCCTCCTGACACAATTCTGTTTCCTTCTGTCATTCTTCCACCCTTTCTCCTCTGATGGTTCTAGATTTCTGGAGCACCCTTTTTCTTGATTTTTGGAGAGGTATGAAAATCAGTTCAATTTAAAACCTGTTCAGCTATTTCAGAAGGTGCACTGGAGCAGCCCAAGCTAGGAGAAAAATCCTACCTGCTTTAATTTTTTATGCTAATACCATAAATATTTATCATTATTAACTGAACAGCTTCTTTAACATAATTTGTAGGCTTTATTTTTTATTTATTCTAGTAAGAAAATCTGTCCTGCACAGTACGGATCGTACTGTTACAAAGTAACTTGCAGCTAAAAGGCTGCATGCCACTTACAAGGCAAAAAGTACTAATTAGATAAAGCTCAAAATATATGAAGAAATAGGCTTTGCTCTAAAAGAAACCATAGGCTTAAAAGCACTACACATCTTCACTGTATATGAGATTAAAAAAATTATTTGAAAGGACTCTACACAAAATTTTCCTGAAGGAGAATTTTCCTGGAGAGGAAGAACTCTGCTCAACTCTCTGTTTGCCTCTGTAGTTAATTATCTTCCCCCTCACATAGTGACACAACCCTATATGGCTGTAGTGCAAGAACTAGATGGGATTTAAAAGGAAAGTCCAGAATGTACTGCAGCTTCTTTACTTTTTTGAAGCCTTCAGTAGGTGCTGGTTTCCAAATCACTTGGGGACTCAGTGAGAATTGCTTCCTATTTTTAGATCAAAAACTATCTTGAAAACACAATCAGGAAAAATATTTCAATGCTTATCAGAAGAGTTTCTCTCTCCTAATGACAGCAGAAACAACTGAAGGATTTCTTTAAAACACAGAGTTTCAAGAACTAGTTTTACAGGTCTGCAGAAAGGTACTGTGGAAGTAAGGGTGATCTTGGAGAGAGCTGGATGTACTGAGAAAGCCTGCATTGACTGTAGTCCATAGAAAACACAAACAACTTGAAGCAACATCTGGTAACAGCTGACGTTATGATCAATTACTGCCTTTTGTACCCATTTCACCTCTTTTGATTGCTAGGTTTGCTGTAGGTAGATGTCCCAATCGTCAGACCTGGAGACTACAGAGGATTACTGTGGGCAGCCCTACATCTCATGACAGGGATGCAGATCAGAGGATGTTCTGAGTCACCTTTTTGTGCCATTAGGGTCAAAGGCAGCCCACTGCTTTTTTTTCCACAGATACGGAAACAGGCTCCTGAGAGCTACGTACAACCAAGCAGCTTCCTAGTAGGTACCCAATTTCAACTCTCAATTTGAAGATCCAGAGGCATTGCAGACCACGTCCCAGGTTATTTTAAAAACACACTCCCTTTCTTTCCTGTCTCTGCTGGTGCATTTCTAGTTACATTCCTGAATTGCTTCCCTTTTAGACCATGCTCTGGGTTATCTATCTGCAGTCCTGTCTTTACAGCAGCATGTCTGCACAGATGACTTGCAGACATCCCATTCCACCTCTGGTCTTTTCTGTCCATTCAGAATAGGACCTTTCTCTCCCCTCAAAATCTCACTCTTGACAACCCACTGACAAACCTATCACCTAAAACCAGATTCACACTAGGAAAAAAAACACAACAACAACCAAACAGAACTCAAAACCCTGTTCTTGTTTAAAATGGGTAACTACTGTATAGATTCGTAAGTCAACAGAGAGTTGTGTTTGCGAATTCCTCTCCTCAGTTCCAGAAATGTCTTTTCTAGATTAGGTGAACTTAACTAAAAAAAGAGATATGGTCTACTGCTGCACTAATAAAATATCTGAAGCAATCAATGAAAACATGCATGATGATATTATGTATGTATAGTAGATATAACCAATATGCATTTTTTAAATTAGATGTGTAGATTGATTACCTTTCTGTCCATGACGACTGCTAAATTTATCTCCAATTTCTGGACGTCTAGTTTGCCTCAACAACATTTTGATCAAGAAAGCATCCTCTGCATTTGACGAAATCATAACTTTTTCAATATAAGAATCAGTCGCACCTTTGTAGCTAGTACAAGAAGATAAAATGTGAGTTTTACATCTATGAACCAAACACAAGTTACAAGCAAGTATCCAAGTACTGGTAAGCTTCTGGCTAAACTGTAGCCTTCACGGAACTTATATATGGGAGGCCACTGGTGCAAAGATTTTTATCTATATACAGTTACAGAGTACAGTCTGTTTCTGGAAAAGTCTGAAGAGATACAATAGAAACAAAGGGAGAATTAAGTTGAACTCATCAAGAACAAGGTGTATTTTTTTTTGTCACGTGGGCCCTTCTTGACAGAAAAAAAAGCTTCCTAGTATATTGTAAACTTCTGGATCTTCAGTTAAACAAACAGTGTTCCATCACTAAGTGCACGTGTGTTCCCTGCCCTCCCTCTCATCCTGCTTTTCTCCTGTTTCTCCATCATTTCAACCATGAGTCACTCCTCTCTACCACTGTCTTATCTCTCTCCTTGTTTTTTCCAAGAAACTTATTTGGTGATTTCTCTCTACAAATACACCTTTAGGAGGGTTCCTCCCTCTCTTTGCAATTCCAGCCTTTCAGGTGTCAGAATCTAACTTATTAGTGATTAAGTTGCTCTGCATATCTGAAAATAACCTAAGCTTTGAAAAATCAAGACCTACAGAACTAGGTCTATTTTGCAGAAGGAAGCTTATTCCTTTGACTTTTATAGAATTGAATATTTTCTCAGATATATATCTTCCATGTACCTCCCCCAGCTATAAAGTTATGATGCAACCTACGTTACTGGCACATCTTTGTATTGTGGCTGCTGAGGCACACCACTTCCTTCCAGAGGCGTCTGGGTCACAGTTGGCATGGATTTGTTGACAAGGACTTGCTTATTTTCCACTTTTTCACCTACAAAGAACAAGGAAAAAAAAAAAGCATAATGAAAACAAACCTGACTACCTATGTTAGAAATACATTTTAAGCTTTAAAAAAACAGGTAAGCTGGAAGACAAACTAGGAGGAACATGTCCAGGAAGTACACCATGTTATTTGATTAAGTATTGCATGGTAAGGGAATCATGAAACTGAACTTCAGCCTATTTCTCTCTTCTGCCCAAATGAACAATTTCAAAGAGATTTTTTACCTACACGCTGAGAACAGTATCAATCTGGAGTCTGCCCTGGTCCTATCTATCTAAATACTTCAGGAGATTCTTGCCTTTATTTTTAAATTAACTTTTAAAGCTCCTTTGTGATGTGTTACAGAGCAAAAGTGACAATTGCGTTGCTATAATGGAATTAAGTTTAGTGCCTTTTACCACACCTTTCTCATTAGATCTCAGCAGATCTATTAAGCCGTTTCCTAACTGAAGGATGACAATATATATCATAGAATCATAGAATGGTTGGGGTTGGAAGGGACCTTAAAGATCATCTACTTCCAATACCCCTGCATGGGCAGGGACACCTCCCACTAGACCAGTTTGCCCAAAGCCCCATCCAACCTGGCCTTGAACACTTCCAGGAAGAGGGCATCCACAACGTTCCTGGGCAACCTGTGCCAGTGTCGCTCACCCTCACAGTGAAGAACTTCTTCCTACTGTCTAGCCTAAATCTACCCTCTTCCAGCTTAAAACCATTACCCCTCGTCCTATCACTACACACCCTGGTAAAAAGTCCCTCCCCAGCTTTCCTCTACACTAATCTATGAATATAGGAGAGACAAACAGTAAAAAACTAGAGTATTAAAAGTTTGCCAGTTTGGGGATATAAGAAAAATACAAGTTCTAATGCTTTAATAGATTCACACTGTTAAAGACTCACTCTTCTACTTAAATATAAAGCTCCGTCTTCTCATGTACCAAAAAAACCCACCCAAACATTTGTACCACACTGGTTTCAGAAACTAACATTTTAAAAAGTATTTTTCATTACAGTACTGTCACCTTCAAGAAAAAAAAAAAAATCACACTAAATATAAAACAAGATGCACAGGAAATATTAACAGAACATTAATTTCTATCTCAGATTATGAACATGCTGTGACTGAACATGTACATAGTTTGGCATACCTGGGGAGCAGATACCATCAGCATCTAGAATTTCATGGCGCCAGATTGGTTTCCGAGTAGCTGCATCCAACATCGGACCCATCACTTTATCAAATGTCTGGTTTGTGTAACGCTTCAGTGTACACTTGGCATTCTTATATACAAGACACCTTCCAAAACCTAAAATATAACACAGCCTCATCTGCCTAGGAGTTCAAAGATTCTTTATAATGCATTATCAGAATAAAACAAGAATGCTGATCCACCTGCTGAACCACAGAATATAAATTTTTTTTTATTCGTTGGATTATTCATGGTCTTGAATATGCCTAACACTGTCCATGGATATCCACTAGCTCTCAATGGGATCATGCATGCTACTTTTTTTAGACACTGACTATGGTACAATTCTGACATTGTGCTAATCCCCTTCTATGCCCTTGCACACACATGCACACAGCTTTTGTCTTACCTTTGGCAGTCCACGGGGACACCTCATATAGGAGAAGAGACTGCAACCGGACAAGAACAGCACCTCTTCCTTTTGGGAGTTCTAAGAAACCTGAACTTTTACTCATGTTTGTGGCTGACACAAGGTAGCCTTGTACCGATTGAGTGTTTCATGTAACTCCCCCATATACTCACTTTTTTTCCCAGCTGAAGGAATTCTGAATTACATGTGTTGTTATAAAATACGACCGGTTTGGGTTTTAGATGAGAAAAGTAGCATCTCTGGAATTTCTCTCCAACTACAGCAATTAGCCACATGACTAAACAACTGTATCACATTTAGAATTACAGACAGCCAAGAGCAAGGCTTTCTAATAATCCTACATTATTTTAGTTCATTTGTAAGATGGTTGCAGCCACATACAGTACATCTATATCTTTAGATTATGTCAAGGAACTCCTGACAAGCACCACGGCTCTCCCTGTAAATGTTACCAGTCTACCAGAAAACAAAACATTCGGTTTTAAATCATGCCTGTTGTTGTTTTAGAAAAGGAGGCATAAATTAAATGAGGCAGACATTAATGCCAAAGATACATGTCTAGGAATACTATTATTGCTGCCTAGCAACTAGAAGGAAGGGAGTGTGGGGCGAATAAAGTAATGGAAGAATCTGATTTTGGCCACCCAAAACTAAAACCAATTTGATCACACTGCACTATGTCTTCTCTCAAGGGAATTTATTTAGAAAAGAGAGAGAAGAAGAGACTAAGTTTTCAGGCAACTCTCCTCCAACCCCCAAGCAGCATTAACATAAAGCGCTGAAGAATTGTGGAAAGAGTTAGACAGGTTAGACCAGCAGAAACACAGGTTTTATTTAGTTACCTTCTATTTGGTGCTTATGTACTTTTACTTAAAATACACTGCAGTGTATAGATTTTATTTTTTTTTAAGGAACTGGGTCATTAGTTTATCTCTGAATAAACATTAAATCATTTTTCTTTAGACAATACTACTGTTTTCCCTCAGAAAGGAGGCAATACTGTTATTGGTCCTTTGGAGCATCAGGTTCTCAATGACACAAACTGCCAGGTGCTTGACTCCTTTCCCAAATACATTCAGAAGTCTAATTTCATATCTTGCTTTTGTTACTGGTGAAAACAATGAGACCTCTCTGTTAGTAAGGAATAAAGGTTCAGGTAACCATCTAAAAAGCAAGCCCAACAGAACTGATGATCTAATTACATTTTTGTAAACTAAGTATTTTCAAAAAGGGACCATCTACACTTTTTTATTTGAGGTCAAAAGTGAGCCATTTTTTCTTATAATATCCATACTCAGAAATTTATTCACATGTTGGCAAGTTCACCGCACTATTGCAAGCACGGAATTACCATCACTATTCATGCAGAAAACAAACAAAAGCATTCAAAGCAGTTTTGGAATTCCGATTTCTTAACTGGAGATGTACTGCTCATAACTGCAATAGAAGTTATTACAGGATAACACCATGAGATAAGTTTATTAAAACACGTATTAGAACACACGCTAGAGAAGTAGGAAAGGACTGATGATTCTTACCTCTATCCAAAGAAGCCTTGTTTAAGACAAGAGCATCTTCGATATCATAACCACTGTAGCTCATCACAGCAACTGTGGCATTCTGTCCAGCAGGCAATTTTTCAAAATCTATCAGTTCAATTGTTTTTGTTTTTACCATTGGCTTTTGTGGATAGGCTAAAAGATACATAAGCGTATCTATCCTGTTTCTTTGATTGTATCCAATAGTTCCTGTGTGTAAAAGAAAAAGAATGGTGTGTGAATATTAGTGAGTTTCCTAGAAATGTTCTGGCTGAAAAATAACCATCATGCAAATGAACTGAAACCACAAACTGAGGAATTTCTTCTAATAATAGGAACTCTTAAAGAAAAGAAGGGAAACAAATAATAAAACAGACCAAACCAAAACAACTTTACATTATTATACTTAAAGAAAGATTTAAGTACCTTCTTAAATTAAGCTTCCTGAGAGA
The DNA here is from genome assembly GCA_020745705.1 of Hemiprocne comata. Lineage (NCBI taxonomy): Eukaryota > Metazoa > Chordata > Aves > Apodiformes > Apodidae > Hemiprocne > Hemiprocne comata. The sequence goes on from CM036586.1 coordinate 59,374,871, forward strand.
CTTACCGATTTTTTTCTAAAATAGGGAAAACCCAAGCATCAAGACAAAAGGGCAACAACAAAAGAAATCAAAGTCAGGTCCTATATGACTGACTGCAAGTAAGATTTCTTTTTTTAATCATGACACTAAATAACAGTGGAAGTATGAAGTTTGCTTTTATTGTTCTCAAAGCCACAGGTTTTTTTTTAGAGAGCTGAACTTGAGTTCCATAGACCTGATCCAAAACTTCATGAGAATCAACAGAAAGACTCCCATTGAGTTCAAGAGGAACTGTGGATCAAGCTCCATGTCTTCCACATCATATTTCCTTCCTTTTTCTGGGCAATAATTAGTTCAACAGCAGCCTGTGTTAGAATGTCACAAAGCATGAACAAAGCATGCACTTAGCAGCAGCCAAGACTGATTTACTTTCTGAAATTAGAAGTGTCATTGCTAGAAAGACTACAGTAAAAGTTTCCTCACGATATATTTGTCTTTTTACATGAAATTAACTTTAAATTTATGGTTCAGAATTCAATCCTTTGTATAGACCTCCCAGCTTGAGACTGAAATTTTTGGCCCTGTCCCATCAGACTGCCAAAGTGTCTTCTGAAATCTGAGGAAAAAATAATTAACACCCAGCAGGGAAACATAAACTGTTGTGTAGCAGAACAAAAGTTAAGGCAATTGTATGTTATTAGAGTTTGCTGTACCAGGGCTATGCTATGTCTCTAAGCAATTAAGAAACTATAGTCTGAAAATTAAAAGTTTTAAGTACTAAATATTCTGCAGCACTTGTGCTTAGGAGGTAAGTCTCAAAACCCTTCCATTTTCTCCTGCAATTTCAGAGGCTGGCTGCTTTCAAGGAAAGGTTAAAGCAGCCAGTGTATAATGAAGACTTCACGTTGTCAGAATATAGTGCAGCTGGACACAAATCAGCTCTGAGAGTAGGCTAGCTTCATGTTTTATATGCACTTACTTGAAATTTCTAAATACCTGCATTTAAATAAAATGTCTAGAAAATCAAATATCTAAAACCAGGCAGCACCACAGGCAATTCCAAAGATCTTGCTGTCCCCTTAGCACTATGCTCTCTTCTCAAAAACCACAGATCTACTCTTCCCAAGGACAGGAATGGGGAGAGAGCTCAACAGACACTGTCTGAAAATAAACTGTTTTAACTGGCTCTTGCATACCTGGACTTTCCTTGGTTCTAGAAAGTGGCTTTGAAGCCACAGGCACATCATTTTTAAACAGCAAGGAAGATATGGTACAGTTGACAGGCTTTACTTACTGGAGTCTCTTGCTTTTGAGCAGTTGTTTTTCTGCCTTCATCTTGGAGAAGGAAATTAATCATTCTTGAGCAGTATTTTCTGTCTCCAGTAAGAAGCAAGCTGGTAGGGCCTGGATTCATCAACACTGAAGACCTTCCCAGTCCCCTCCCACAAGGCCCACCATCTGAAGGCCCTATTACTTCTGATACTCCCTTAGCTGAAGTATTAGACATTGTTTTCATTGCACTTTGATTAAAAAGCTGGTTTTCCAGCTACACAGCTAGGAAAATCTACTTCCACATAAAAAACCTAGAGGTTTAGACTATTTTTTCCCTCTGCAGCTAGAATGAATAATCTCTGTGATTTATGCCTGCTGTAGAGCTCATCCTAGAAGTTTCAGGGATAGGTACATTTTCCTGTTGTTGAGAAAAATCTTAGTTAGCCATGCCAACTTTCACTTTTGAAATGCTTGTAATTTTTTTCTCCTCTGAGATGCCTATATGCTGTACCTGCTATGGTTCACTGGTTAGGGATGCTAAGATGGGATGAAGTCTGGAGCACCTGATCATCCTCGATATATCAAGGATTAGAGATGACACTTTAATGTATTTCAAGTAATGCATATTATTTCTCTCTCAGATGCTCCATGTATTTCAAAGTTGTTATTTTTTCAGAGGTTCAGACAAGCCTAACAGAACTGTTACTGTTTGTATCAGACTGGGAGCCATGAGTGACCGACATAACTGAAATTTTCAACTTCAATAATACTCTGTATTCAGGCTTCAAGAGCTAAATGCTGTATCATATCAAATGGAAAATGTATACATATGTCAATTATGGATATTGTAGCAGGAAAGAAACTGGCTAGAGAATGATTCAAGAGCACAAGTGAAACTAATTAGCCAAAAAGCATGCCGTACATCAGCAATATTGGTCCTAATTGCTATGATGTAAAGGTTATACGAATAATGCCTTCTCTAGACTGGTCTAACAAACCACAGTCTTAAACCACAATCTGCTTATTTACAATTAAGAAGCAGCTCTCTTCTTCTGAGGACTGGACTGGGGTGTTGGGATGAGACCTCTGTGTGGGCGTTGAAATGAAGGAAGTCACTAGCTTTATTTTTGTTTCCTCTCTGAAAGAACAGCACCCATGTTCACTTCAGCCAAACAGCCCAGCAAAAGTAAAGTATAATTAAACTTCACCGTAACAAACCCTGCTCACGATGACCCACATTTATAGTTATCCCAACAGAAAGAACCATTTTTTTTTCATTCGTAATTGGCCTTGTTTAAAGCAAAACACACAAGGTTGACCTGGATACAACAGAGATCATTTTGGTGCTTTTCTCAGTGCTTGATATACTGGGAATGCACGTGTGCATTCTTTCCCTTTTTCCATTTCCTGATAAGTTGGGTTTTTTTCTTTTGAAGTATTGTTTGATCATTCTTCAGCGTGAAGTAAAAACTAATTGGTATCTAGCATAAATGAGATATTGTTATTCTGATGCAGAAAGTTTTGAGAACTCACCAGAACAAACAGCCAGCTAAAGTGTTTATCCCATTCTCTGGTGTCTAACTTACAGCAACATTAAACTGTACATTCAAAATTAACAAACACACAGCAATCAATCTACTTAAGATATGAGCAAAAAAGGCTATTACTGCACATGCCAAGAAAATAATTGCTAAATTGCTGTATTTCCCCGATTTCACCATGGATTTTCTACTATTCTGTCCTTCTATATGAGCACAAACCAACAGAGAAGTTGGAAGGGAGTACAGTTTTTAAACTGAACCTTGTGGAGGGGACTCTGAGCTCAAGAGAGATTTTCACAGAACACATATTAAGTGATCTTGATGTTCAGCATTTGAAACACTCTTTTCACCATGAAAAGATTAAAAAGTGGTGTAAAAAGATCATGGGTAAACTGAGGGAAGTAGTCTGGCTCATTTCTGTCTCACCACTTCTGCGCTTGCTACCAGGGAGAGAAGAGCTGGCAAAAAGAGACAGTGTCACAGAGCACAATGGCTGCTCCTCAAAGAGCAGCAGCAGAACCAAGCCCTGGCCACAGAACACCCAGGTCCAGCTGTGATGACCAGCAACAGCCGGTTTTGCTTTGACGTTTGTTTTGATTCTCTGCCAACAGGCTGGCTGTACAAAATTTGGGAGCACATAAGCTCTCAGCCCGCCAACAAGCCTTTCACAACTGTCAAAAAAAACAACAACCCCCAGCACTTGGTCCCTTGAAGAACATTTGTCTTCTCAACTCACTTTTAATGCATTCATCTGGTTACAGCACAAGGTAAAGCAGTATATCAAGGGCTGTGCTATTTCACAGAAGCCAAGTAGAATGCCCATGATATGGCAAGAGGGTTTTTTTGTAATATCAAAGAGTTGCTTCAACATAAACCTCTGCAACAAAGCTCTCACCCACCTACTACCCTCCCCTCAAATACTTTCTGCTCTTTCACAAGTTAAAATAATAATTAACACCCAAAGCCTCCTTTCCTCACCCAAGACTTGTGTTGTGGCACTTGGGTTGAGACTGCAGTGCACAGTTGGGCTGTGAGGGAGTGCAGCTTGCTTTGTGTACCCACGCTGCTGCTTCCACAGCTGCCCATGTGCAATATGGTGGATTACTGGCAGGAAAACGTGTATGTTTTAATTTCATACATTAGGCTTTTATAAACACTTCACAGTCACAGAAGTACAGTGTGTAAAACTAACTGATATTCTGTGTCTTCATGGAATTGAAAAGCTCCATTTAAAATTACTTCTCTAATTGTAGGAGCCTTTGATCTGCTTAAACATCATTTCAGCAACACAGAGTGCAAACTGTACAGACTCTTGTACTTAAATTTTAAATACTTCTCAGATTTTAAGCTACAACTGTTAACTTTGCACTGAAACATCAACATTCAACTGAGGTCTTTGCAGCTGCTGTTGTAGTTGTCACCTAATCATACCTGCCCCTCAGTCTTACAATTCAACCTGCAACATATAACATATGGTAAATTATCTATGCCAAAACAGAGGGATTTCTTTTCAATTTCCTTTCACTGAAATCGTTTGCTCACTAAGTGCAGCCTTAGTCCTCCAGCAAGATGACTCAATTCTGCCAGTGAAAGGGAGGTACTTTTCAGGGCATTTAATGTTATCCTGCAGAAACATTAATATTTTAATACCTAACACTTGTGAGGGATACTGGATTAAAGAGTCTACTGCAAGAGCCTCTGAAGCCCACCCTCCATTTACTTGTTCTTTCACACCTTTCCCTAGCTTGATGTTGGTTAAAAAAGAGCAAAGACCATCTAAAGCACAGGCCCATTACATGGTCAGAGTTGAGCAGCACAAGGCCTGAACTTTAGGGCTTTCTCCATGCCCCCAGGTTCTGACAACCGAGGGAGTGACACAGTGGACTTGGACATGAGACTTTCCATATGGCAATGCTGGACCAGGAACTACTCTGCAATTTCAGGATGAGGAAAGAAAGCAAGAAGGGTGGATGGTTATTTAATGGTGGGGGTTTGAAGAACTACAGCACATCTCTTCATGAATACAAACAGAAAAAAGCATATGTGATGTTTCAGGAATATCCTCTAGGTCTCATTTGATCGATAAGCATAGAGAAAAATCTTTTCTCCCCCTACATACTGTCACTTACAGTGGCTTTTTTAAACTACAAAAAGCTTCAGGTGTTTGCAGATACTTCAGGCAGAGCAAAACATAGTTCAAGTCATGTGCCAACTTTTAAAATGTACTTTTATCTAGCTGCTTATTCTTTGAGTCAGGTGTTTTGTCATAACAAACTGAAACAAAGGCTTTTTTTATGGCTAAAGATATTCAATGGCTTTTGTGTTCCTAGCGTCAGCAGGAACGTCAGAGGATTGTATCCAAGGAGCTAAATGTGCAAGACCTAGGGTCAAAGCAGCTGAATACACCAACCTCAGAAAACAGAGACAATGAATTGCAAATGACACTCAAAACAAAACGGGAAAAAAACCTTCACACAGAAAACTACAAAAGAACTCCACAGATACTGAATTGGCTTTCTGTACACACTGATCCTGCTTAACTGTGTGTGGTAACTAACCAAACCTTCTGAGACTAATAGTCATAAAATAGAGACTCTGGGGTGGGGGGGAAGATAATGGGATGGGGGAGAACTGTAAGGAAAAAGACTGCATTGCTCCTTTTTTTTTCCCCCCCTTTTTTTTTTTAAATTTAAACGGAAGACATGCATCTGTTGCTATTTTCTGCTATTTTGATGTGCTGAACATGACAGCTCAAGCAAAAGGCAGTTACTTTGCTATTAATTCTGCTGAAGAAGTCTCACAAAAGGTGCAGTGTTTCAGTTTCAAACACGCAGCACCAAACAAATGGTTTAGTAAACCTAACAGAAGTGGTAGCTTTTTCATGACACAGAGTTATTCTACTGTAGCTCTCCACTTGCGAACAAGCCATCAATACAAGACATAAAACTGGCATGTACAGCACAAGTCTGAATGCAGCTGTCTGAATTGATGTACTACTGGTCAGGCTCTTCTTGGGAAGATCACAGGCAGTATGACTGGGATACTTTAGTGCTAGTTTAGCTGTGTATTAAAGGAAGGATTAGAGCTTACCTAGTGTCAACTACCCACAACAGCGAACTCACAAAATGGTTGTTTTTTAATGGCCAGCTATCACATTTGTAAAAATAATTATTAAGTAATCAGGAAATTTATTTTGTTTCAGTCATTTTGTTGAGGGGCTGCTACTTGGCCACTTCATCTCAAACAGAAAAAGCTCAAAATCTAAACTATTGCTGCAGGAAGTGTTCAAGTAACTAAGCATTCTCATCTGCACATTTTGATTCCTCTTATTTGCTAATGTCAATGTAAATATTTATTTATTTTTAGGGCACCTACTCAACTATTCAGGGAAACTCTCCTCTCTCTGTGCTCTGCCTCTCTTTGTGTCAGGACTTTTAAACTCTTTTTGTCTGGAAACCCACAGCACATCACAGCATAACAACACCCATTCTGTCAATCCTGCAGCTATGCTGAAAACTTGAAAGTCATGATGATTATAAAAAAAACCCAAAACAACAAAAAGCCAGTATTTCCCCAGTTTCTCCAATTCTTCTAAGTATTAAGACCTGCATATATGGTCTTGATAAAGTAAAACTGGCTGGCATCTTTTTCCTTTTAATTTTCCCAACTTTTAGAGTAAATTCTTTCTTCTTCTAAGGTAAAAAGTGCTCTCTTCCTCTTCCTAGTCACGCTTTTATGTGAAAGAAAGAACATCTCTGTTTTGTCGCTTTTGCTACACAGCTTCAAAAACCACGTAACACTAAAAGGGAGTAAATAAAGTCTTACCCATTGCCTGTTTCCCCATGGCACACTGGTAAGTGTTTCTTGGGGACTGGTTGTGGTGAGGGTATGGAATCAGCCCAGCACAGACACCAAGAAGCGTGAAAGGCTCAATCTCCAAATGCGTTGTATCTCTTAAAAGAAAAAAGTACCAATTAGAGCAGCCTTGTGAAGAAACACCTTAACTAAGAATTTATTTAATATAGAAGTATCTTCAATTGTATTCTGTTCAGGAAAATGCAAGTCAGCAGGACCTCAAAATATGAATTCTCTATAGGGCTTTCATTTTTTATTTAAAAAACCCAACCGTTTTCTTTTGGCTTTAAGTGCTTCCACATGAAAATAAATGAAAGAGAAAGAAATGAGGGTATGAACTTCCATCATGGAGGAAAAGCCTCCAGATAACGACAACCTGAGGGAGCTCAGTAAGACAACAAAACATCAGTTTATAGAGTAAGACCCAAAATGCCTTAAAGAATGTCTTCTCACGTCATGATAGCCCTCAGCATCAAAATACCAACCTCAGAGATCTAGAAATCCACTGGGGAGGTGGAGGAAAGAAGAGCAAGACAGATTCAGGTATTCAAAAAAATAGAAGTGTAGTTTTAGTTTTTTAAAGGTCAGTTATATAATATCAGTTATTAGCTTTGCAAATATTTTGGAAGTGATTATGTTGTTAAAAGGCAGTAGTGATGAGAAGTAAAAAGAGAGGGACGAGGAGTAAAGACTGAGAGGTAACAAAATTTGTTCTACCTAGCATGAACTTCAGAGGAGGGAAGACCATGGTCAGTAAAGACAATTAAATCATAGTGTGCACTGGGATGCAAATGGAGTGACTAGTAACTAAGGATGGAGTGTACTATAAAGCTTGGCTGGAGCAGAGATGCTTTGAAAATCAAGATAAGTAACTAGGAAATGGGGAATTTTGATAAAGAAATAAAGATAATGATAACTAAGCCTCTCCAAAGCACATCTTTCACAATGTTCTGGAGTTATTACCCAGAGTTTGGGTTTAGGCAAACATTGCTTCTCCCACACACCTAAACCCACTGCATTCAAAAAACCCCATCTTTAATGTTTGACTTCTCTTGGAAGTCTTCTGGAAGATTTTTTTTTAAAATTAATTAATTAATTAGATTACTAAACTTTAAGACCTTGAAAAGGAAATAACTGGAAAAGTCTTTATTATGACAACACTCAAGAGATGGCAAAACATCACAAGCTCAAAGAGGTTGAGGAAGTATGTGCAAGTACCTACAGACTGAAGACAAGAACCAGTGGGAACTTACATAAACAATGTATGCACTACTGGAAAAAATTAAATCTGAGAGCTGAAAAAACCCTTGAAACTCTGAGAAGCAAGCCTAGTGAAATCACCCAGCAGTCCCAGAGATGACAAATAAGCTTGAGCAACGTAAAAATCAACAGCTGATTAGAGGGTAGTTAGTATTCTTCTCCACTTGATAAAAAGCAGCTTTGTTAATTGAATTGTGTCTCAAGAAAATTTGAATGGTAGAATCCCAATTGCAGTCAAGTAATTGCAAAATGGACTCAAGAGCCAGTAGCAAATTTGAAGCACAGACTGCTCCCCCATTCTGCAGAACTTCACAGAACTGCAGACACTTCTCAAGCTATGTAACAACAGGCTTAAGACTTACTGACTGACCATGAAGTTAGCAAATTTCTTCAGAAGATACTAGTGCATGGAACTACATACACATTTCCAGACAGGGTACTCCACACAAGTATTTTTGCATTGAGGTCAATCCTATTTCAACCAAAGATGATGGTACATATGTGGATCCTAGTATCTTTTGATTATTCCACAGGGCTAATGAGAGACGTATCAACTTTACAGAACAGTTCTGTTTCTGCAACTCAAAATGCGACTGCCAGAAATGGGCCCAAGAAAGGAAGGCAACCTCATGAGTTTGAAAATCAGTTACATATGGGTAAGGAAGACATTGAATGCATTAGAGTGAAATCCTCCAAAGAAAAAAAAGCCTTAATTGGACTGGAAAGGTAAAGAAAGGATACTGTAGCTAAAAGAAGCCTGCATTACAAAAGCAGGAATGTTAATGGGATACTTCACAATAGTGGATTGTATCAGTTGTATAACCAGAACAAGTTGTACCAACATGGTTGAACCATTTAAAATGCAAGATGATCAGCTGGGGGAAAGAGGCACACAAACTATTCAGGCTGTAGGGCATGTCATTAACAAATACAAGGAGCAATCTGCTCATACGGTGAGAGCTCATACTTAGGGCATTATTAGCTACAAGTAATGAAGTTAAACCCAAAACAAGTTGATGGACAACAAAAGAATCTCCCAATTTTTGACAGTTATCGTGGAGTCATTTCCTTGCACTACTCCACTTGAAGGTCACTGTCTCTTCCTATTTCTGACTAAACAGTGATTTCATGTGATACGCTCCCATTAATCTTCCTAGCTGAGTCAGGTGTCCTGTAACTTAAACTTTTCAGCTTGGGTGCTTTGTGGAAGTTATTTCATTTTGGCACAAATGACAGCAATTGTGCGTGCTCTTCTTTGCTCACGCGTACAGAAGGCAGCCAAGAGCACGCAAGAGTAATTTCTTAAAGTGATAAAGTCTTCAAAAGTCTGGGCAGGAGCAGTACAATTTAATTAACAGAGTTAATGCATTTCATCTAGCAAAGGTTAAAGATAACTGGAGGTCTCATCCAGCTCCACTGAAATCAATGAGGTATTTCTATTGGCTTCCATGAGTACTTGACCAAGGCAGAACATACAGAAAATGCATCTTCTGCATTTTACTGATCAAACATTTCATGGAGATAGCTTCTAACATCTTACATGCAGCCTTCAGCTAACAAGGTATTGTCACAGAAACATTCAGATAAAAGGTATAAAGACTTAAAAATTTTAAAGAAACCTTTGTTTAATGTGGGCTCTTCAATCACAGTCACAAGACAGAGAAAAAAACCCAAAGCACCAGGTCCTTCATATATGTGGAAAACACAAGAAATCTGGAAATCTTTCTAAATGAAAATCACATACCAGGAATGGGTTTAATATATCTGGTAAAGAATACACAGAATGGTATAGATATTTCTATCAGGGCCTATTATATATGCAAAAGTCAAAGGGAAGGTCACATTCCAATACTTCAGACATTTAGTGTAAGCTGATTGTCTAGGGTCCCTCTACAGTCGTAAGCGAGAGACATTCTTCCAAATGAAAATCATGACATACTATGATCATCATTTAACAGGTGGAACTATTTGCCTTCTGAATTTCTACCATGTAAAATTACTTGTGATGAGCAGCCTAATCATTAGAACAAAAACCAGCCACATCCAGAGAAACATAGGATACACCTTTAAGTATTTTATATTTTTGAGCGTTAGAAGCAGGAACAGATCTTCCAAAACCCAAAAGCTCAACTGCTTTTTGCAACTAACCTATGGATAATTTAAGCTGTGTGTAAAGAGATTCCATATTTAGCTTTCATCTGGTTTCAACCACTAGCAAAGGAGCTGTGTGAATGTGTGAAAATAGTAACATTATTAATATACTTGCATTTCAGAGAGTCATTTTATGAAAGTTTTTCCTGTACCAATGTTTAGTCTGAATGCATACTTACTTATTAATTGTATGTTCATATAGTGCAATGTTACAGTCATTTTCTTCATTCACATCCAAATACTCAACGAGGCCTTCATGCAAAAAGTCTTCAAAATTCCTACAGTTAAATTAAAAAATTACACTAGAAGTCCAGCTTTTCTTATATTTCTGCAAAAGTAAAACTGCATAATACATATATTGAAGGAATGCAATGTGTAGAAGTTACACTAGACAAATACTTCTACATTAAAAGTTCTGTGCATTTTACATATTTCAAGAAATCTGTATTTTTAAAAATTAACCCCCTTGCCCATTCACTGCTTCACACAGTCTGACTGACCAGTGTTACTTATTTGAACAACTAAAAAAAAAATATTCCTGTATGTACTCATCATCACTATAAATGTAGGCAAGTATAAGGGTAACCTAGTAAGTTTTTGTGATGACTTTGCAAAATGTAATTAAAGTTACATTTAAATGCTTTTGTGTAACTGTGTTTTTTTAAATACCAAAACTAAGAATTTGCAAGTAGTTTCAAAAGTAATTCTGAATGTGCCTAGTTCAGGGCAGTCAAGCTGATATTCCTTTGAAGTGTTTGATTTTTCAACCAGGAGCAGGACAATACTGCCTCAGGCCTTCCACTTGCAGAAAGATGAGCCTGTGAGATGTATTTATTCTATACAAACACCAAATTTCATAGCAGTAACCAAAGTAAGACCAGGCTTAATTTGACTTAAACGCAAAACCTCCAATACACTTACTATTAATTTACTTAGGAGAGCAGACTCCTCCTCTATATAGCTAACCCCAAGACTGTGAAACACTGACTGAACTATTTCCACACTGTATTTAGATAGATATGATGATGAATATGGTCTACTTAAACTGTGTACCTGTATCCCTGAGCCAGTTCTTCCATATGTTTGTTTGTAACTGCAGGCTTTTGCTTCTTGACAATTATGTAGGGTCTACAATTAAAAAAAAAAAAAAAAAGAAAAAATAAAAAGAAGAATACTTAGGCAGGTAACCTAATTTATACTTACAGTAATAACACTTCCAATGCACAACTTATTTTATAAACCACTTTTAAAGTTTATCCACCATCAACTGATATAGCCACATAAATGGAATCAGTAATTATTCAGATCTTGGTTTGATACACAGATATCCTGACCTGACATACTGCCTATGAAGTACCCAAAAAGTGTCAAAGAAATACTAAGATTTCAATTTTGTGGAGGAAGCCTTTCCCCACACCTAAATCTTTAATGTTTTACAAATTTTACCTACACATTTTGTCAACGGCTTTAAAAGACTTAAGATTTCCCAATCTACAAAGCTAAGAGCAACATTAAGTTCTCTGGACATTGCAGGGACTTCATATATCACTGAGTGAACAGTTTGTGCTCAAGTGTCTACATGCAAGAATTTATTTTGCTGTTACTTACATAATGTAAAGTACAGGCATTTACTATGGGTGACCTCAGATGAATCTATAAATTTCAACAGCACATGGATCTCTGAAGGCTTCCTTACCACAAGGAAACACTGACACAAAGGATGGCATGCAAGAATGAAACGTCAAGGGCTGTTGCTATTTGGACAAGTTGCTCTTATAAAGAGCAGCAAATAGCTACAAGATACTTGTGGAGTCCACTCTGAAGTCTAAACAACTGTTTGAAGACTAATGAGCACTTTTAAATGGTTAATAGAGGTATCTGAACAATTGCAGGGCGGGGGGTACCACAAAGCAAACTTGGTAAACTCCTGGAAATCCACATAACTTTTATTGTCTTTACAAACTGGAAGCTTTTCCGCATCTCCAAACCTGCGGAACGGCCGGTATTAGCCCTGACTGGAAAGAGATTTCTCTGCCACCTAATATGGTCCCTACTCTGGATTTCTTGACCAGATACGATTAACTGATGGTTTGTACATGTATTTTGGAGCCTCTAGTGTGCCTCAAATGGCATTCAATATGCTCTTAGACGCAATTAAAGAATAAGGTGGAATGCCAACTGTGGTTGTGACTACTGCTTCTTTAAAGTATGCAAAAAATATACACACAGCTATTCAATGCTAAAATATGTGTATATTTATTAACTCATTCTGCCTCTCTCAATCTCTGCTTTGTACATCTTTTATGCCTTGTTCTTTAGGCTAAACCGGAGATGTTTTACTTCTAAAGAGCCTAGCACAGCACTGCTATAATCTGACTGGAGTCTCTAGCCTCTACTATAAAACAACCTAATCTTCTGTCTCCAAGTTTTCCACTTTCTCATTTTAGTCACCAAGTTTCTTTTTGCTTTCCTCTGTGACATGACTGTCATTCAGGCATTCTTTCTGTCTAATACAGAGCGCAAGCATCTCAAGGTGGAGACCTTCCTCATAGGTTTGCTGAATTCCCTACCTACTTAGAGGTAAGCGATGAAATCAACCAAAACTGTGAGATGTGCTTCTTGGTATGAGTACAGATGCCTGATGACGTTTAGCACCAGAAGGCCCTCAAAGTCAAAGAGTAGCTTCTCATTCTAAAATGTGGTATCACACCCACGGGATATCAGGTGAGCGACTGCTCGGTTCTTGCTCCACAGGAAGTAAAAAACCCCTCCAAGGACATTACTCCAATTGCCAATCAAGTTGATAATTCCCCCTCCCTTTTTTTCTTGAAGAAGATAGAAGCAACATTTTGTCTTGGCTTTTGTTTAAAGATAAAATTGATTTAGCTGGCCTTTTTTTTTTTTTAAGTTGCTTGACTATATAGTATGTTTCTCAGACCTGTCTGTTTTGAATTAGGGCTATATAAGGAGAAAAGGGATGCTCAGGTCCTATTGAATTTGCTTAAATCTGTACTTATTAAAGCCTTAGCCCAGTATATTTCCAGTGCATAAAACAGCATTTACAGTAAGATCACTAGTGACATAATTCTGATGAGATGCTTACCTGCACAATCTCCCTCCATCAGAGGAAATGTAGACACATCTGTCAGAAAGATTTGTAGAGATGGAAACAAATTCATTGATATAACCTGCTCGACGCATTATCCGAAACGTGTTGACTAATTTTTGATGATCACGTATGACACCAAGGATGTTACCTATTCAGAAAAGGAATAAATTCATTGTGCATTCTTTGAACATCCAAAACTCTACTTAGAAATTCTGATCACATCTAGCATGATAGAAGCACTTCCTATCTTGTAAATAATAAGTGTTGTGATAAAATTTCCTTTTTCTGACATGAATAAGAATTGGCTTTTTTTTCCTCTCAATAAACATTTTTTAAGAGTCAGAATTTCACAGGCCATCTATCTGTTTGCCTCCAAATAGCTTCAGAAACCAAATGGTGTGCTTCATCCAGCTCTCTTCAAACATGTTTCTGCTCAGGTGCTCATTCATCAATTAGTCTATAAGCAAACAACACTTCTGAAGTCTACAATTTCAGCTGTACTGAAATGCATCCAGGTTTTCCAGGAACAAACCAAGAAACTGTCCTGCTGCCTTGTCAGAATTTTTAGAAAGATTTCTGACATATGTGATCACTTGCAACAGCATCAGAATTCCTCCTTCAGGAACGTAGCTCAACACACTACTGCTATCTTAGCTGGGCACTTTTGCTCATAGTTAAGTACTCTGGTGCATGATGAGCAAATAAGAAAGTAAAATTCATTTCTAAAGAGTCAGTGAAGTTACTGACCAAAAGAATCTTAATATATAAAATGAAAAGAAGTATGGTGTCATTTCAAACAAAACTTTAAAGGAGGAGAGAAGACATGATAGTTTAGGGAGTTTCTAAGAAAATACAAAGGTCTTTACAGCTTAAGAGATTTGTACTTAGCAGATTTCCTGTCCTCTTAGGCTGTAAGTTTAAATCCAAATCACATCAGCCATCCACAAGCCTGGATTTTTTTCTGGATTAAACCCACAAACTAGTAGATAGAACAGTAAATGGTTTTGCTTCACTTAGTACTAGATCATCTGCATTTGGGAACATAACCATCTTGGTCCACACCACAGACTGAGCTCGTGAAGGAAGAGTCCAGTATTTCTGCTCTGCACTCCCCTTTGGACCATAAAATGAGACCAAAAAAGAGTGCACGTGGTTTCTCTGAACCTTATTTTTAACACAGGGCTACAGGAAAGCAGAGCTAGGAAAGCAGTTTGGTCAAGTGTTGCTTTTATGTTACTGGGAAAAGGCAGGATTGAAGAACAACTGCTGTTGAACTCAAAGGTAAATGGAGAGCTTGTTCATGGTGACAGACATTAAATACTAGTCCCTGGAAGTGGATGCTGTTGACAAAAGCCTATTTTAAATCACAGTTGCAGTTTTTAAAATGTCAGTATTATGAAATCTGCTATCATAGTACCTGTAGATGTAGAAACGCTAAAAGATCAGTTATAACAGGAACATAAGAATGCAGATGCAAAGCCCTTTAACAAAGAAAAGAGGCCTGTTTTCCAAGGTCTATTTTTTCCTAATCATTCACAAAGCATATAAAGGGCAACTTGTAATTTGTAAATTTAAGGTATTACAAACTTAGCAGTGTTATTCTCTTTTTAAAAAGTACTTTATGAAAGGTACTTCACTTGGTGAATGCCTGAAAAAAACCCAACAAACAAATCTGTAATAGAATGTACATATTTTTTGTGCCTATTCATGCAAGAGTGCTTAAAAACAGTACCAAAATGTGAAAGAGCTTCAATTTCCCAGCTACACACATCTGCAGAGTTCTGAGACTTCAGACAACTAAGTGCCATCATCTGGCCTGTCTACTCTGCCTAACCCTATCAAAAGATTTACAGATTAAATTATCTACAGGTGGAAAACAGCATCTGTGGTTGACTGTGCTCCAAAAATTGTTGGAGAGTTTCCGAAGCCTAACTCTCCATCAGCAACAAATCAGAATCAGACTGCTGAAAAGTTACATACCATTAAGGAAAACAAGGAACACATTTGGATATGAAAGTTCTTCACCACAGAGCAAGTTGACATCTTCAACTCCTAGATTACTGGCTAGCTTAATAATCGGGCCATCTTCCATATCCGTAGTAATATGAGTCATGAGGGCAAGGTTTTTAACCAAACCACAAGCCTAAAATAGAGAAATGCACATTTTATCAGTTTTATTCCAAAATATTAATACTACACAC
Source organism: Hemiprocne comata (assembly GCA_020745705.1). Lineage (NCBI taxonomy): Eukaryota > Metazoa > Chordata > Aves > Apodiformes > Apodidae > Hemiprocne > Hemiprocne comata. The sequence continues at coordinate 59,390,239 of CM036586.1, forward strand.
ACATTTTCTTTCAAAACTGTACTTAAGAACCCTCCCCAAAAAAGTCCAAGTGAAAAAAAATGAAATGAATTAGCTACACTGAAAATTAGGATGGAAGAAAGGAAGAATTTTTTATATCACACTGAAATGTAATGTTTTAGCATTTACAAAGTAATAAAAAATGTAGGTGATTAATTTGCAGCTCTTGAGTTACCCAAAGCTACTTAGAAGTATAACAGAAATACAAAATCAGTCTATTTATCAATTTGCAAGATATCATGTATGTTCTTACACAAACTTTAACATTTTAAAATGAAAACTATATAAGTATCTTATACAGTGCAATTTTATTTCAGCTGCTTAATGAGACTAGCTCATATTGACTACAAAGTTCTGCCAGAAAGTTCAGAGTTCCCTTTCTATTCAGGAAAAAAAAGAAAATCAAAAAACAAATGAAAAAAAACCAAAACAAAAAACCCTCCAAAATCCCAAAAGCTGTCAGCATCAATTGTTTGGTTGAAATATCTGGATGATGCCTTTAAAGTACAACATACAAAGGTGTTTTTCTTCCTCAGGCTGAAGGCTAAAGCTGTTTCTGTAACAACAATATATGTTTCTAGAAAAATTGCAGCAGGTTTGATGCTGCAACTTCAAAATGGCACATTTATTACAGAACAAAGGGAAAAGAGTTTGGGACTACTCTCTTCCTGCTCTGATTAAAAGAAAGCGAGTAGCTCTGCCGCAAAAATGGGAGGCCTCCTGTCATTCTCACAAGGGCAAATTATCTCTGAATGGTTTCCAGCTGGTCCACTCAGGTAGGATAAAAAAAGGCAATACAGTGAGGAGGACAAGGATGTAAATAGATGGGATGTAAGACACACAGGTTGTGTTAACAGGCTGAGGATAATTTATCTCCCCAGAAACCTTCTCTTCAGAATTCCTCCTCTGATGGAGGATCACCTGCTTCAAATGTCTCCATTCCTCAGGTAAAGAAATACTGAAAGCAAAACAGAAGTTCCTCACCTCTCCTTCAGGAGTGTCAGATGGGCAGAGCATCCCCCACTGAGATGGTTGTAGTGATCGAGGACCACTTACTTTCCTTGTCTTTTCAAACTGAGAAGAGATTCTAGTCATCATTCCCAGAGCAGATATATACGACAAGCGGGACAATACTTGTGTCACACCTTGGCGGTCCATTTTGAATCTTTTCAGAGACCAATTTCCCTGTAGAATAAAATGAATGTTTCAAAAAAGTGTATCCCTGTCTTGATACTTACCTGTCTTTTTTCAGTATGTAGACAGAATGATATCTGAGGAACTTGGCACAGCAAATGTTGCCATTTATATAAAACAACTTTCTAATTACCTATCTGCAGACAAACTATCAATTATAATATACTTGTACTAACTATTAAAAAAAGTTGAAACAAAAGAACTGCTCTTTCAGATCAGGGGATAATTTTTGCTATTACATATTCAATCACAGAAAGATTCTTCATCATCGGCCCCTCACAGGTAAATAAATACCCAAATTTAGCTAAATTAAATTATTTTCTGATCTCCCTCTATAGATTTTTTGAGTATATAAAAAAGGTATTTTGAGTGAAATACACTTGTCCAATAGATCCTACAAACTTTCAGTTCTGCCTTTTTTCATTATTTATTTTTGTAGGAAACACAGGTATTTATGCTGGAGAAGTCAGACATCAAAGCTGTCCGTACTTCCTTGAAGCCTTTTCTTTTTGGAATCCAGAGGCAAAAAGACTCACTGTTGTGTCTTCTCACAGAAGTGTGGGGAAGTTGGGTCTATCCCATGCCTCTGGTAGGATTACACCAAATAGGAAATGCAAAATCCATGCATATGTCAGAAGTTTCATGTTTCAGGACTGTCACAGGCAGTATCACTTTTGGTTGTAATTAGAAGAGAGGAGTTCAGATAGTGTTCTAGGACACAATTATGTTTCTATGACAAGCAGAATTAATAACCTCTATTGTAAAATCCTGAAATTTGGTGCTACAATTTTTACTGCATGACATTTGCTCCACACACAGTTCCCAGCACCTGAGTCAGTGGATACAGCAAATTTCTGTCCCCATTACTACTATCTACCCCAGCCACTGTGTTCCTGGTCAGTCCAAAGGCACTGAAGATCTCAAAGGTAACACTTTCCCAAGGAATGTCTTCTATTAATTCCTGTAGCCTTTTTGATAAACTCAGCTCACCAATGCTAACAAATAATTTGAAGCTTGCTTGCTGTGCACTACACTGAAATCGTTTTAGAGGGTGATTTGCTTGGCTACTTTGTTTACACATTAATAGCACAATCACATTTTGTGATGAACAGCAAGAAACTACCACCCATCCAAATGATTCTGCTATTTGCTTTCACTGGAGAGACTATCAAATAGTCTACAGAACTTCCACTTTCTGTAAGAAGGAAAAAAGGGAAGACATAATGTTCAACAGTAAGTCAGTCAAAAGAAACCTGTCCACTTGCTCACCCTTCTTGGGAAGAGCTCACTTCCTGAACATTTCCTTCTGTAAGGACTGGGAGTTCCCAGAATATAAGTGGAAGAATAAAATAAATTAGTAGTTTTCCTCACACTAGAAATTCTTGCATCTGTAGTCTAAACTAGCATGGGGTTTCCTTTTCACTGCCCAGAAGAGGAAGAAAGGGGAGGTAAAAATGCCACCTGAGGAAATAATAGGAAAAATTCTATGTGCTTTGGAAGCGACAGACTGTCTTCTCCAAAGTTGTCCAGAACACCCCAAATGGGGCCAGGGTGGTTGCCAGACCATCCCCACTGGAGAACTTTCTACTGAAAACTCCTGTGAACTGACAGAAGTTCCCTTAGTGGCATTAGATGATTCTACAGATGCTGAAATATCTATTAGGCCCATGGCCTTACTGCCTGACTTACCCTCTCTTCTGTTATTTTCCAGGGTAAAAAGAATACCTATAGTAAATATCACTTAACATCACTGTATAGTTGATGCAGTGGTGCTACCAATTCTTTTGCATGCTACTGGTGTAATTATGAATCTGCTGAGTTATTTCATGCTCTTTGAGACTATCATTGAAGCATTCTGGTGAGATTGGAGATTGTAATTTCCAAGAATGATTTTGATGGTATTTGCTTAATCTCTTGAATAGTATGCACTGGGCATTGTTCCTGAGAAATTATTTTCAATGCTTAAGAGCAGATGGTCTTTAACTGCTTATGTGGCAGTAAAAAAAAAAAAGTCCAAAGATAGTGGAAGAAGGAAGACTTTACAATATGTACTGAATAGTTTGCAAATTTATCTCTGTCAGTCCAAATGGAAAAACTGGCACTGGCTAGAAGAAAGCACTAGCATTTAGAGAAACAAATCTGTCAATTGTTTTGGTTATGTGCACTGTAGAGATTTAGCTACATTCGGGGCACTCATAAAATTAAATAGTGATAAGCTTAAACACTGGGATTTGTAAGTAACAGACTGTTGGTGGGTTTGGATGCAATTTGTGGAGTTAATTTTGTTTACAAGAACTGAAGAAAAACCTCCGTTTCATGCTAGGCAGAAAAGCCCTCTCAAGTGTTCCAAAGACTAAAAATTAAGGTACACAATTTTTACCAGCTACTAAAATACTTAGACTAATCTAATTTCTTAAAAAATCATGGACTTCAAAGTCTTTTACAAGCTAGTAGCCAGATTTCAGGAACTAACTCACAAATTGTTCTTGCAGATGTGTGAGGTAAGAGACAAAGTAACTGTGTTTTTGTTCTTGTCCACTGGCATGAATTAATACATCCATTCTAGAAGAAGGCAGACACAGGCTAAAATCTAACAAAGACAAATATTTAAGGGCTTATTTATGGGTTTTTTTTTTTGCAATAATATGGTATGTAGCTGTTTTTCCTGTTAAATAATTCAGTATCACTAGCAGAGAAGCAGTAATTTCAATGCTGCAAATTTGCTTATATCAGCAACCTCATATATATAAAAAGGCGTTGTCATTAAAGAGCTCTAAATTCAGCTTTTGGTTTTTTTGCCTACCTGCCCTCTCTCCCCAGCCCCCAAGTTGTCTTCTGTTCATGATGTTTTTCATGGACCAATGATGTAACCTGACTGTAGCTAAATCCAGATAATAAAAAATACCATAAACAACACAGTAGAACCTAGAAGATGACAAGTTGGAACTACACACATGATCCCAATTTTATATTTGCTTGCATCTACCATTGCTTCACAAACACTAAAACATCACTTTGAAATACATGGTGAAATAAAAAAGTTTTTTGATGATTAATGATACTTCAGTGAATTCCAAAAGCTCTGCCCATGACAGAGTTTTGCAATTTTAATCTATAAAGAATGTTATATAGATTTGCTTCTACGAGCAAAGATAGTAGAGTCATCAGAACAAAAGATGCACATTTCCACTATTCACTGTGATGGAAAAACTTTACATACTAGAAAGAAAACAAAAATACTTACTGTGGAGATGGCATTGACCATGCCATTGGTGATCTGGTCTTGACGCATATGCTTCACTACATCAAACTGAGCTGCACGTTGCTTGGGGATTACCTGGTCTGCAATCTTTTTCAGTTCAGAGTTAAATTTTTTGAACAAATCTTCAAACAGGAGAGAAAGAAGCTGGAAATACAAAACAATTGGATTAAGGGAAAAATGATACTTCTCCAGGTCTGGGAAATGAAGGGGGAGGGAGGGAGAATGAGAGGAAGAATCAGTTTAATATTTCTGTCGTTATACTTCTTGTCAGTTAAAAATACCTTCTCAACCTTTCTCTCAAGGTTTTTACCGTGCTAAATTAAAATGCAATATTGGAGAAATTATCTCGTAATAGAAAGCAAATTAAGTATAAGAATGGTCTCATTATGCATTTATCCCTTTTTGGTTTGCTTTAATCCTTCCTTCACAGTATCTTAGCACAGCCATCCATCTCTACACTATCCATCTACTGTTTTCCCTAATCTGCTACATTATAATCCAGTTGATCCACTTCTTCCTTCCTAAAATCACAAATTCTTTTAAAGATATAATACCCTTAACGTACAATCCTGAATTACACACAAGATTTGGAGGCAAGACCAGCTTCTAGTCTAATACTTGATGGAATAACAGCAGTAAAGCATAAGTGAAGAGTCATTTTGAGATATTCTATTATTAGAAGTGAAAAAGGCTCTTTAAAGTGCCCCTTCCCAGGAGCTACTTAAAATGGACAAGACAGACACCCAAGTGACTTTAAGAGGTCCTTAGGCAAAGCAACTCAGCAGCACAGAGTTTGGAAGCAGTGCACAGTTTGCAAGACAGACTGAAACACAAAAAGGGCACAGTTACTGCTGGACAAGCAGAACTAAAAGAGGGGCCCAGAAGCAACCTCTGCACTTGACAGCTGGCAAAACATATCTCAGGTTATGTAGGCAGCTTCCTCACTCGGATACATATTTTCCTGTTCCTTTCTGCTAATTGCAATCTATGGAAATCCAGTTACACCCACAGAGAGTCCACCTGGCTCAACAGCTGCCATCCTTTTCCAGAAGCACTACTATCTGGGAAGTGCAAGGCTCTTCCACATCTGTCCCTTAAAAAAAGAAAAAGTTTAAGCAAAGAAGCTACTTAACACAGCTAAACTGGAAAAAAACAACCGCAAAGCCTTCAAACGTGCTGCAATTTAAGCCAATTATTTCCTGTACACGTATACTAATTACTTCTAGTTCTTAAAATAGCCATAAAATTAAAGGCTACCAAAGTTTTTTATCTGACCTTTTTTGCTCTCCAATCTGTTTTGGTTCCACAGACGCTCTGCAGAAGTGTCTCTTGCAGACATTAAGAGCTTCCCAAAACACTTAAATCTGCATTACATTATACATTTTAACTGCTCACAGTTATTAGCTTTGCAAGCAAGCAGTGTAAATTCTAAACCTGGCAGCCCTATCCTGGAACTCTACTTTACAGCAACTCCAAGTGTCAGAAGAACTAAAAATGCAGCAGCTGCCAGTGTCAGAAATGGTGGTTCCTAGTATACAAAGCATTGTAGGTCTGAACAAGCTAGGTATTCAGCCACCACAAGCTAAGACATATTGAAGTCAGCTGTGCAATTTAATTTCTGTATGTGCAGAACTAAGCTGAATTTTAACTGTCTCCATCAGACACAGTCCCAACTTTTCCTTACCTTCTAGAAAGAAGTTCCTCTACCACTGAGATGGACCACTAGTTTTCATTTGCTTTCCAACGTATGTGCCCCATCCGGGCTGACCAAAGCATTTGGCAAATGACACTCTAAAGCAGCTAAATAAATTATAAGTTACCCTTTTCACTGGCATCACAAATGCATTTAGGAATAAAAAAACCCAACCAAATAACACCTGGAAACTCATGATAGACATCTGATTTGCAATAAAAGGCTCCCACTGGCCTTCATGGAGAGCAAGACTGGATTATCTTTGACAGCCTACTCCACAAGCCATAAGAAATACTCAGTGTTCAGTCACTAAACTGTAAAACTAGTATTAACACACACTAGACACTAACCCTTTACGAAAATGGAATCCTATTTCCACTTGGGACAGAGATTTTTTGGTGAAAACTGGTTAAGTGGGCATTTTAGACTTAGCCTTGGCATGAGAGGAAGGTGTTGTAGACCTTCTTTCCCTTCCTAATGCTTGTAGCACCATTATCATTTACAAGACAATACCCTCTCATCACTGTCAAAAGAAATCAAGTCATCTACAACTTACCTGCAATGTCAGAGCTCACTTAAATCAGCCTTCCATCAGAAAAAAGCCATAGTTTATTCAGAGACAGAGCTACACCCCAAGTACACCAACTTGCCACTATTTGCCAGTTTAAAAAGTGACATACTTCGCTAATTTCACTCAAAGACTCTTGGGTCTTTGTAAGAGCTCTGACTATCTGGCAAAGCAAAGTCTCACAATAACCACATTATTTAGGTCAAGAGCAAGTGATTAAAGAAAAAGGATGGAACGCCAGTGATAATATTCAATGGATTTCATAGTTGGTGCAGGGCCTTTCAGCCTTCGTCAGAAAGGAGCACTAAAGAGCAAATTATATTTAAGAATAAAAAAAAACAACAAACATGACAGCTCATCAATTGATTTTCATTGAAAATCCTAAGAAAAATTAATAAAGAAGTTAAGCTGCTGAAATACAGTTTCACCAATTAGCTTAATGTCAGAGAATTCTAATTAGGCGCCTTGAGATTGCTATTTAGCGTTTAAGCCTTTAGAGTGCCAAATTCTCCCTTTCACACAAACTGGTTGCAAAATTAAAGACATTAGGCAGCCTTAATTATATTATCAGAACAGCTGGGATTAGGCAATCTCTGAAGTCAAGGCGGTATTCTTTTGTCACAGGGTAGAAATCCCTTGCTTTCCAGGGTGCCGGATTTTGGTGCTGTTCCATATCTCACCCATACAAAGCAAGCTGCATTAGAAACAAAAAAAAAAAAAAAAAAAAAAAAAGAGGACAAAGAACAGAGTAATGCTTAGCAAATAATGAACACATTAAGGAAAGAGAAAAGGTAGGTGAAGAGATTAAGCCTGAAATCGGTAGGTTTTGCTAACACCTCAGCTGGCACCTGGCCTACTGAGCCTCCAGTGGCAGAAAGACTATGAGAAAGCTCTGTAAACCAGCTTGGCTAGTGGATACAAAACTGTTATCTAAAGCTAAAGCACATTTCGTACTCTCTTGTCCCATGGGGTGTGAAATTAGCAGCTATTGTTTTCACACATTTTTATAAACACAATGCCTTTTATGTTTTTACATTGTTTAGGCTGCTATGTTTTTCTCCTCACATGGGAATCTTTTCTTTTTCATTCTTTATTCAAATTTTAAATCAACAGGATTTTTATTCTAGGAACATGCTGGCATTAAAAAAAAAACAAACAAACCAACAACAAAAAACCCAACCATTTTATCCATGCAAACTTTAGCTAAACACAAACATTTAGAAACTGGCAAGAAATCTCTACATTTTTTAGTCTGTAATCCAATCAAATTAATATTTTACATCGATAATATGGCAGCGAGGAATTCAAGTGTTCAGCTTGAAATGAGCATTTAAAATATCACAAGGGAGCCAGAAGTACTCTTAAGCAAGTGATACAACCCCCCCTGCATAGTTCTCCTTGATGTAGAAAAAAATACACATTGGCTTTGTTATGATGATCCTCTACATTTAAAACTGCTTCCCGATCAACTTAAAAAGACTTTGGTTGTTAACATCTGTGTGAACAGAGGCCTTTTTCTTACAGCTCGTAGAAAACTTTTTACCTGCTCTTTACTTTCTGCCTCTAAAAATACTAGGAAAAAAACCAAACCTACTCCTTCAACTCAGTTAAATAAGAACAATACAATGACAAAGCAACAACTAATTTTACTGATTACAGTCATATTGAACTACAGCAACATTACAGCAGAAACCAAATAAATCCATTACAGCTTAAAATACTTGCCCCATTAGAACATTGCACTAATGTCCTCTAACTACTCCTTATACTTGAGAAGTATGTTCTGTTTTGGCACAAAAGCTTGATGAACAGTCAACATATTAGTTTGAAGAAAGGATTCTTTTTTCCTAACAGGTTAAGAGCTTGTTTTTTTCCCCTGTATTTGTGCTTAGAGTGCGTTTAAGAGTCATCTTAGTTTTTTCAGAAAACCAGGAAGCAAAGCACATGTTTTTCACTCTGAAATGAGTGGGTGCTCTGTGTGTGTTCTCATGTGCGCATGGGGGTACAGGGCAAGGTGGGAAGGAGAATAGGAGTATGGGGCAATATGCCAGCACACATCTCAAAAAGTACAGTAAGATGAGAATTCCCACTGGATATGAACAAAAAGGAATGGATATTGTTACTTGCACTGCAACAGAAAGTATGTGGGGAGCCGAGATGCATAGCTTCTCCAACCTAGTGCATTTTGCATACTTGTCTGGATTTCTGATGCGTGATCAATAACCAGAGATGATACAGACAGCCAAAACTCCAACTTAAATTAACACAGAGCATAGCAAAGAAGTCCATGGCCATGGAAACTAAGCAGTTCCTTCACCTGACAGGCAAATTCCCTCTGCATTAGGAGAAGACAGTTTGGCCAACAGCTGTGAGCTGCCACTCACTCTGCAAAAGAACAGTGCCAGTGAGACACCTCAAACCATTCCCTCATTCACAGCCCTTTGTTACTGCTTCTGCCTCCAGTGTCAACATTCTGTAAGTAGAGAAGTCAAGAAGTCCATGCAATCCACCTTCCGTAGTTGCTCAAGTTAACTTTAAAACACTTACTTTGTTAATTCATGCTACTGTAGAGGCTCTAAAGGCAGCTGATGACAAACAAGGAAGCTTTTAGGGGTTCTCCAAATTACAGGAGGCTTGAGTGGCTGTTCTGTGAGCTGCTACACAAACTGGGTTCTCCACAGAGGGACAGCCTGGACCTGACACACAGGTACCGACTTGGGCCCAGTTTATTCCCTTACCCAGATACTTAGGGGGAGACACTGGAAGGTGGCTCTTACTGCTGCCTCTTGGCACTAACAATATTACAATGGAAGTAGAATTGATGCTGTATTTACACTGCACTTTTATCTGGTATAAAAAGGCAATACACGAGTGAGGATATAATTCATTAGTCTCAATCAGGGAAAGGTACCTCTAAGTCACCACAGAAAAGCCAACAAAAATAAAATGAGAGGAAAACCACTTCAATTGAGAAGTCAGGGATGCTCCTTATCCTGCATCTTTTAAAAGCAGATAGTAACCAAACCCCAAAATAGTACCCTGCCCTGAAGTAAAAACCTACCTGTCCTGCCAACTCCAAACGTTTATTTCCATAGTAGTCTCTGTCATCTACTTTATTTTCTCCTTGAGCCAAAATTACTCTGCGCACCATCACTGCTGTGTATATGCACTTGGCACGAAAATTGAATTCCTTCACCTATAAATACAAAAAACCCAGATGTTTCAGGACCAGTTCCTTAGTTCTTACTCAAACACATGCATTTAAATCAAGGGATAATCTGGGCTGACTGAGGAGCTACAAAAGGGATTTGTGCACTTTACCTTCTCAAAAATGCTAAATGTAATATACATTAGTGACATTGAAACACATAATAAATGAAAACAAATCAGAATAAAGGTATAGGTCATGAGAATAAGGTGGTGAACTAGCAGTTTACACTGCCTGGCTATGCAGAAAAAATGCATAGTATGACAAGTAGTTCCATGGTAGAGCACTCCATAAACATACAGATTACTTTTGACTCAATTCAAATATTCCCCTCCATTTTGAGGATGATTTACATTCTCTCAGCTACAAAGCAAAGCCATTGCTCTCTATCAAAAAAGCTCACATCACAAATAACCCCCCAAAATCTATCCCAGTTTAAATAAAAGAGCATTACATACTAGAACATGGGTCAGAATAGTTGATGCTAGCAGCTCTCGAGCCTCTTCCATCTTTGTTTTCTTTGGGCCTCCCCACATCCTTTGCCTCCTTACTTTGTTTCCAATGTACTTCAATGCCTGTCAAGTGGGGGAATTAATGGAGTTAACATCATAATTGTTACCTATGCAAATATTCACACAAAAGGAGATCAGTACATATTCCTCTATAGGTGCATTCCCACTAGTCACAGATGATACAAACTCCAAGCAAAACACCAAAAACTTAGGTGATGCTAATAAAAAAAAATCTTGACAATCGACATAATTTATTATAAATAAATATGCAATGTGTTGTTTATCACATGTTGATAACATTTGGAATGGGAAGTGTTGAAAGAGCATGATTAGCACACTACTAAAAGAAAGGGGATTGCATAGGCATATGAAAAAGGACTATGTACATTCCAAAAATCTAGATTATTTGACTTTTCACCTCCAGTTCGTGTACTTGCTAAATTTCATTCAGATATTAAACTGTGAGGTGGCACTCACTGTTTAATGTGCACAAATGCTACTGTGTGGTGTCCACACCTGTCTTCAATCCTTGCAATGATAAATGGATTCTTACTGTCTTACTAGTTGGCCAAGAATTTGAACCAATCTGCAGAATTCAGGATCAGATGAGTCAAAGAAACTATCCAGGTCCCACAGGAAGTTCCTGTCTGGAAACAAAGCAACACCCCCTATGCCAAAGAATTACTCTTTACACTGAATGACAGATTGTCCTTTCCATCTGTTGCCTTCTTCACCAAATAGCTCACTTTCTTTTCATTTGACACTACTTGCACAGATAGATTAACTTCTGTATTGCTGTTTTTCTGCTTTCCTTGATGCTTCACATTTCTCTATGTTCCTCCAGCACCATCATTTTACTTTTCTGACCGTGAATTAGGAAGGCCTTTGTGCTACCTCTAATCCTGAAAAGCTTCCAAAGATACAACCTGAGAGAGGTTCACTCTACAACACTCGACATCACACATGGAAAGATCTGATAAAGTTTACAATGAAATAGCAGAAATAAGACTAATCTTCAAAAGCTTCTTCTAGGAGATTAATGTGTACATGATGTAAATGCTGCCAACAAAACAGCCTGTATTCTGGCTAATTAAAAAAGTACCTGACCTGAAGAGAATTCTGGTGTGTCTTTAGTAGGATGGAGGGTGGCTATTATTATGGGCTTTATATAAGAGATTAGAAATCGAGAACATCTACTCACGATGAAATGGTCATGTCCACATCAATGGGGCTTCTGCAAAATGGGGCATGCAATTCCTTTTTAAACAATAGGAATCGTCCTCAAAAAAAAACAACCTTCATCTTTCGAATACCACTACTTGTTACATACATTAAAACATAACCCTCGGCTTCTGAAAACAGAGCATTTATCAACTTTGAGTGGGGTTTTTTCAGTTATGCAATGAGAGCAAAGCCTCACTTTTGACAAGTCCTGCCCCCTTAAAAAGCCTCAGCTTAAAATAATGCCCCAAAACCAAACCTTGAAACAAAAAGTGTATGTCAATTGCTGACACAGCAAAGTAGTCAATATCCACCGTCTTCAGATTTTTATGGCCTCTGGCCATGTGAAAAGACACACCTGCATCTGTGTAAAAATCTGAGCTTTTTGGCACTCTTCCAGACTAGGAGCAAATGCAGCCATCACATGTTCCTCTGTGCCAATCATCTGTACAATCTCTTGGTCACTTTCAACACCCATGGCCTAGGACAAGAAGAAAAGACAGAAATAGCACAGTCTTTATGTTAACTCACTGACATTTGCTTATGCTAATTTGGTATTGTTTGTCTGCCTTACTACTAAGCAAGAGCTAGTTCTTCTCTAAGAAACTGTGCCATCTGGCACTGGCAGCACATATTCGTGCTATGGAAGAACGCTAAATGGAAATCTTGATAAGCAGCAGGAACACACATACACACTCTTTGGAGAGTCTCTTTTCCTTTGCTGGCAGGAGTTAAATTCTATGCTTTTACTTGAGAAAAAATAAAGGTAATAACAACCCTATAATGTGTAACACCCGATATGTGTAACAATGAAAAACAAGTCAGAATCTACAATAAATACAGGACTGTGACATTTCTGAAGAGATTAAAATTGGTCTCTTACCACAAGTAATTTTGCAAACTTGGTTGACTGTGATGCAGCATGTCATATTTGAGAAACGTTTACAATTTACGTCCTTTGCAGCTCTCTGCATTTAGACGATGAACTCACTACACAGTACCACTTGTAAACCATTCTATTATTTCACTGATCTTTGGACACCTTGTTAGACTTTATACTGTGGAAAAAAAAAGCTTAATAAACTAAGAAGGTGCTTAACAGGTTTAGAAAAATCTCTCTATCAGTAAGCATTTCAAGGTGGCAGCCAGCAGTGAAGGCCTTTGTGGATTCCAGATGGTGCTAAAGCTCTCCCCTTCTTGCCTGGAGCTCTGCCATATCAAAAAACAGAATAATCTCACTAAACCTCTTCTGGCTGAGTTATAATATGTTTCTCAGAACTTTGTGAGGAAGTTACGTTTGCATTTATATTATTCTTCAAACTGCCTGCCACAAAGATCATTGTAAATAATGGCATATGTTGACCTTAGCATTCTGGTTCTCATTAAAAACTGGCAGTGTTCCAAAAAGTTACATTTTCCTCAAAAATGCAAAAACACCTTCCATTCTTACTGTCTTCATTGGGTGCCACTTTGCTTAACACCTAGCTAACACTATCCTCTTACAAAACTGTTGCCCTAATTGCCCAGTATCCAGCTTTTTTCTTCCTCTCTTTCATTTCTTATTTTTCAATGAAGAAGGGGTTGGTTGGAGTTCCCTTAACTTAAAACTGTGTCTCTTCACCTTTTGGTATATTTGAAATTAAAAGCAGTGCAAAACAATGTGAGAACATCCCTGTTCTGGTGCAAAGCACATATCATAATTCCACCATCTCGGACAGACTTGAGTGCCAAATCAAGACACAGTTACTCTACCAGAGTTTACTACTATGAGATAGTTTGCTCCTACTAAGTAGTCACCCCTCTGATCTCAAGGCTCTTTTCAGAACCAGAATTTGCCCATACTACTGTAGTTCAGATCTCTGGTTTTCAAATATTATTACGGTTCCTCACCCTTTTAAAGTAAGGTCTCACACTAGTCAAAAAACCCCAGCAGGTAAATTAACAAAATCCCCTCATTACCTGAGAGCCAGCCTCATTAAAAACATTCCATGTGTCTAAGACTTATGAGATGACCAGCAAACCAGCTTAGGAACCACAACTGGACTCATAAAATTATTGCACTTAGTCTACAGAAGAACCAAATGTATTAAGGGAATCTGTGTGCCATTCTATGCACATATACCAGGAATACATTAATCTAAAGCAGATCAAATACAAGCTGGTATCACCCTATTTCTGTTCAACAGTTTAATTTTAGGATACCAACCAGATTGTAAGAATCATGTAAAAAGTGAACAAGTGGGGGAAAATAAAAAGTCAACCTGCAGTTTTACTATGCTATTTTGTCCATTAAAAAAACAAAAGCCACAATAAATTCAAGTGTGTTGATTATTTCTTCTAACTTGAGGAATTCTCTGATCAAAAATCTGACAAAACCAAGATGAGAATAGGGCATATCTTTATGCCTGTGTAGATTTTCTAGTTAAATTTTGTAGCTGCAAACTCACTTGAGAATTCTGAATTTGTGTGTGGGAAAAGCCAGGATCTGCTAACAAACCATATCTATTATACTGTCAGATAAGTGCAAACTGGGGGAAATTAATTTATGAGTAATGACTAAAAACTTGGGAAAATTACTGAAAATGATGTGCTGATACAATGGCCTAAAAGTAAGCCCATTTATTCTCCTGTGTACTCTCAACAAAAACAGGCAGAGCTACACACACAACTCCAAATACATGCAACACTAACAGGACAAGCAACAGGCCCATGCTGGTAGAGATAGATTTGTAATGTTAACACTTCCTGGCCCTGGTGTTGCACTTCTACAGAAAAAGCAAAACCAAAGAGTTACTCCAGAATTAGCCTGTAACATCACAAGGATAGTAACAAATATTCCTGGGTCGTTGCTCACGTTACAGAGACACTGAGGATAGCAAACTAAGAACAGATCCTATGCTTAAAGTGCTCATGATCGCAGGGCAAAGCCAAGAGAAAGGGAATTAACATAAAAGCTAAGCAGGAATTAAGACGTCTTGGTTTTGTTGTTTGTGTTTTTTTTTTTAATTGGAAGGCAATGTCACAAAGGGATAATTTTATGGTAGGGTGGAGAGGAAGGAGACATTGCAAAGGGTAACTTAACAGTAGTGGTGAAAGGATAAAGGTGGTGATGGTCGCAGGCTGTTTAGAGCATGGTTGGAAAGCTAGTGGTCAACAGACCTAAGAGAGACCAGTCAAAGTAAACATTCAGAATCTCCAGATCGTCCTGAGTTCAAGTGGGAGAAGGTGGTCCAGCTGGGGTCAATCACTTCCCAAGACTGGGGAGGTTCCTGCTGCCCAAAATGTGTACGTATGCATGCACATGTGCACACACACACACACACGTATCAGAGAGTGTGCATGAGGGAGTGTAAGTCCAGCTTTTCCTTCCCCAGCTTGTGTCTTAATGATGATGTCTAGGCGTTTCCATGGCACCTCCCTAGAATGTAGCTCTGCAGCCCATCAGGCTAAATTACAGAATGGAGACAGGCAGATGTCTGGATTAAAAAGATGTCAGGGAAGTTCAAGGTTGACATCACAGGCAGAACTGGCCTGGAGCTTTCATAATTCAAAAGATACAAACTATGAAACTGCAGCCATGGGAACCCATAATTCTGCGGATCTAGTAAGACCACCATTCAGCTTTTCCTGTAGAGCTGAATCTTAACAAGACCGAGACTAAGACAGGTTTCTAAAAATGAAATTTGACCTGCTCTTCAAATATTTTGCCGCAGGTCCTAGAGCAGCTCCTTTTACCTCCCACATAAACTAAAGATACTTCAGCTAGTGAATCAGGTCATAAAATTCAACTTTTAGAAGTGGCCCTAGGTTATTTATAATTCTCTCCCAACCACTCTTGGTGCAGCACACAACTTTCATTTACTTCAGCTCCCAGAACTCACTTGAGCCTACCAATCCAAGATCACATACCCAAAAAGAAAAATAGCCCTTACCTTAAAACAGCTCTAACTCCCTTCAATGAAGAGAGCTCCCTGCAAAAGCAGCAGCACCACCTCACCCATAACCCTGATTTTTTCAAGACAGAAACACCCTTAAGTACTACACAAATATTACACATGTCCTCTAATGCTCACTGCAACCTAGAACTGTCTGAGCTCCCCTAGGTAAAGTGTGTGTAGTTCATAGCCTTACGTATTTAAAAAACCCCACAATGCACCATTTACACAGCCCTGTGATCTGTACACAACTGACACAACCATAAAACAAAGGTCTCTTGGGGTTGCAAGTCAACTTAGGACATTTTAAGTATCATTCTGGTTGCATGTGTATATTAACTAATGAAGCAGTGTTACACAGTAAGCAGGAAGCAAATGAGTTGTGTCTGTTTCCCATTACAAGACAGTTAACAACCCTTTAAAAACCTCAACAAATATACACTCTGGGACCAAAACTGTCCAATTTATAGCACTACTTTAATCCAAAAACTGCATTTACACATCAAGGGTCTGCACAAATGCCTCTGTCACTTTCAAGAAGATAAGTAAGGGAGGAAGCGTTTAAGCTAGCACAGTAACAAAGCACTAACTCCCTCACATCTGAAGAGCAGACACTTCAAGTCTGTCCTAGAATAGTGCCAGGACTATGACTTTTGTAGCCTATCAAATTTAATTTAGCTGTGGTCAATATGTTAAGCTTTACAAAACCACAACTTACATGTGTTCAGCTCAAGCAGCTTTTAAATCTCCAAATATGCCAATCACAAAGATCCTTACCGGTCTGGATGGCAGAAAAGCAAAACAGCAGAATAGGTCATTTGGGCTTGCAGTTTAGAAAAAAATATAGATAAGGATGAACTAATTGCCCTTAGGATAGGATGAACTATCACCCTTTAGGGTGATACTAGACAGTTGAGTCCCTCTGCCTACCCAGATCAAGAGACCTTTAGATCTGCACTACTATTCCCACCCATCCCCACAATCCATGCACCTGGGTATTCTTCTTCTCCATGAAAGAAAGGATGAAGAATACTGTATGTTAAGGTCTTCTCCTAGCATGTAGTTAAGATGTATCCATGACTCATGCCTGAAACATGAAAGTGCTCTTACTTTCTAGTTAAAGGGAGTTCTGTTAGGTCTCAGTTCTGTCAGCAGCTGGTATTTGTAACACTCTCTACTTCACAGCCCTTCCTTTAGATGCAGATGTCTAAGGGGTATTAGTACACCTCCACTTTACAGTTCTAGTACTAGTAAAGAGGAAGACCCATGCTCCATGCCCTAGGCATGGGTCTCAGCAGAAAAGAATTATTCTCCTTACTTTTCCAACAAATCTCCTATGTATACTGCCACGTGAGAGAGCTGAGGCTACATGGGGATCCTTAAGGTAGGGATTTTCCAGTTTCAGGGCTATAGCATTTGTAACATCATTTCTAGTAGTTAAATACAACAAAGTAGTATCTGCACTAGAGCAATGCCCAAGAAAGAAAGATCAGAGGCTGGTGTCTGCCTAAGAAGCCACTCAAAAGACCATGTGGGATTTTGTTACCAGCTGGAGCCTCCTCAAAAATGGACAGAAGATACCTCAAGTTCACATATCATTAAAGGAAAGGTAACGAAAACAACGCCTCATTAGTACAGTTAAGTGTCAGTCCAGAATGTAATATTCATCATAGTTAAAATGGATGCAGCTAATTCCCTGCTGGATTCAAATCAATATAAAACTTTGAAAAGTGCTACTGGAGAGAGCTTCTAAGAACTGTAACCCCTTATTTAAAAATTAATGATAAATTAATAAATAAATTAGAAATTATGTGACGTTATCTAGAATATAAAAGATACATAGAGACAGGGGAATAATTAGAGCAGGGATTGTCAGATGATGATCAAACAGTCAGTACGATGCTGCTTAAAAAAACCCAACAACCACCTCCACAGACTTTAATAACTCAGAGCAGTTATTCTTCTGTGAGCACCTATTTATCTATACCAGCAGGGGGTGACAAAATGTAATAAAAGTCTGTAAGTGAAGGTGGAATCCAGCTGTTTAGTACTCGAGCAAATGGATTAGGAGCCACATTAACACTTTCCCGCGACAGAAAAGTTCTGAACTTAATCCTGACACGTTTATGTACATTCTGTCCACAAATAATTTCTCAACCTCCTTTAGCACTGGTCACTAAAATCAGATGATCCTGAACTACTTGAAGGGACTAGCTTAATCAGCAGACATCTGTTTCTCAAGTCTAAACCCAATTACTAAACTATTTTCTAATACCAAACCCAAAGCACTTCCTACAAGAGAACTGATTCTTATAACTCTCAATCACGCAAAGAGCTGTGCTAATACAGAAAAGTCTGTAGTCACAAATGCCAACACACCAGCAGTGCTGGCAGAAACTGCTCGGATGCCGTGAGCAAGTGGTGCCCTCTCCTGGCAATTTATTTCCTCCAGCGATTATCACCTCCTCAAGCCTTCTGTGCTGTAAACCGTTGCAGTGAAAACGAAAAGGGAAGTATAGGATTTACTTCTGTTTTTTGCTAGATCCAGTCAGAGGTGGTTTTGTGTCCTAATTCAATTTAATTGTGAAGAGTGCCTCCAAGGCTGTTGCTCGGGCACTGTACCAGGCTGCAAACTCACAGGCAGCAGCTAAGCCTACAGGACACAAAGGAGCTACCAGGTCCCAGCCAACCACCTGTCTTCTCCAGCAGCTGGAGAGTGCACATCCACACACCACCTTTACTGGCTGTAGTCCAAGCATTGGATACCACAGATGGGCTTCCAGTCCTGTTGGGCAGCTAAGGAGGAGATATCCTGCCTTCAGCTGTGTGCACCCTCGAGTGAATTAAAATGAGAGAAGCAGAGGGTGAAAGAAACCAGTTCTGGCAGTTTTACAAGACACAAAAAACATGTCACCAGCTCAGCTAGTTCTTGCCCAGAATCAGGGGTGGATGCCTCTCACAGCCCTCTGTCATTCCCACCTGAGAGGGCTTCAAAGCTCTGATGCCTGTCCATGTTTTCACTGCACTGAAGATACCAGTGAGTGTTCCTGAATCAGGCAGGGATTCTGCAGCAGTTTGACTGAGGCAGAACTTATTCACAGGGGAAGGAAATAAATTGCCAAGAGACGCAAGCCACTCTAGTAATCTTAAATAATTTAGGAATAGGTCTAAGAATTGCAATCAGTTTTGTTCAGGGTTATGACTGGAAGTCATGTATAATGAGTTCATGGTTATGTCACGTCCCTGGATCTGAAACAGAGGGTGCTGAACTACTGAGCAATCCAGAAGTTGGCGTGAGAGCAGGGGGGGACCAAAATCAGAAATGAAGACCTATAACACAGGTTTGCAACATAGCTCATAACAAAAGAAACCAAAACCCTTCTGACTTTCTGTAGCAACAAGAACACAGGCAGTGGTGAAGAGTGACCTTACAAAGCAGTGGCAGCATTTGTCTTGGCACAGCAATGCTTTCCTTGCAGAAAAATGCAGCACTTTTTTTTCCTTTTTGCTGTACAAAAAAGATTACTTTCCAGGGCAAAAAAAGCTTGCATTCTCTAAGCCCTGCCAAGTTCTTCTGTGCATATTAACTTCTAAGAGCTGCTGCTGATCTTCATTCTTGAGCTACAGAACAGCTTTTTAATTTTTTTAAATTTTTATTCCAAACCAACAGTTGTATTACCTTAAATATTATAGCAATGGGAATATCTTCTGACAGAGTGTTGTGCCTCAAGTAAAATCTTCCTTGTTTCACAATGAGATTTGTTCTGCTCTTCTTCTCATGAGTGGAACTGAAGTTAAAAAAATAAATTATGTTCAACAGAAAGTTTGCACTCACATTCCTAGAATCTTCTGTATAACACTTACCAAGCTTGAGCAATCTTTCAGCTCAATTAATCCCACTTTCTCCTATTTTAAAAATTACATTAAAACAGCCAGACATCTCCTCATAACTCCAAGGTAAGAGAGTATTATCACCTGTGATAGGGAAGGTCAATATTCAAAAGTAAAAAAGAAAGTAGAAGCCTGTATTTTTCAAAATCACCTTTGCAGGCTTTTATCATCGACTCAGACATAACCACCAAGGTCAAACTGGTGCAAAAGTACTGCAGCAACAACGATAATGAGATAACAGTACTTTGTGCTGCATGGTGAACCTCATCTAGCCTTACTGTGGAACAGTAAAGTAGCTAGGAGAGATGTGTGAGAGGCCTCTGGAGAAGAAAAAGCAGCCCTCACTCTGAACAGTGACAAGGAACATATACCAGCATGGAGCTTAAAAACAAATGATGTTTTAGCATACCAAATGACAGGATCAAGAGAGGGGCATTGAATATCTACATCTTTTTCCTGTTAAAATATACTAAGAAAACTACACAGCTACTTTAACTACAACAATGAACTTCAAAAGCTTTGGTTTTATCTCCTTTATGTAATTGCAGGCATTTCCCATACCTGGTGACAGAAGCGCCAACTGTGCCTTTTCTATCAGCTTCCACAATTATTCTGTTTTTGGATAACTGCTCTTGAATAAGGATGACTTTCTCTACACCTTTAACAATGAAATAGCCACCTATTCAATAGAAAAGAAAAATTATGCATGTCAGTACCCGTGCACCTTAGTTGCCTCCTTCAATACGCCTCTGAATATAAATTACTAGAAAGTAAACAGTAGGTACACGAAGGACAAAACAGGAGAGCAAATTCTCCCTTAAAAGAGTAAAGAACAAACTCTGTGGAACCTACAATAGCTACAAAAATGTTCCACTAGACTTAACAGAATTTTGCTAGGCTTGCTCACACACAGTATTCAGTATCTAAGACTTCATTTGGGAAGTATTTGGACAGAAAGAAATCACACGCAGACAGAAAACCGTAGAGCTGTAAAAAAACCCCAAACCTGTAAGGTAGCCATACTTACTAAAATGATGTTGTA
The DNA here is from genome assembly GCA_020745705.1 of Hemiprocne comata. NCBI lineage: Eukaryota > Metazoa > Chordata > Aves > Apodiformes > Apodidae > Hemiprocne > Hemiprocne comata. Next base: position 59,410,783 of record CM036586.1, read on the forward strand.
GAATTGTCAGTTCTACAAATTAGGTAAAAATATTGCCTGTCAGAGGAGTATATCATAAGGAGATAAAAAAAGAACTAGCCATTTCAGATGCTTGGTATCAAATAAAGATAATAAGTCTTCCATAATTACTGACTTGCTCTCTCCAGCACTCCAAGGAGACATTTCTTTTCTATTGCTTTAAAAATGTCTTTTCATGTCCTTGTTGCATCTAAGACAATATAAGGAATCTGCACATGAGCCGTGTTATATTCCTCCCTTAAATTGTAGCTACTAATGCTCCTCTGGCACAGCATGCCATGTCACTGTATCTTGCTGTCACAAGCAAGCATAGAATATGTCTAGTGTATGCTTCAAAGGCAGCAGATAAAAAACAAATAAGTTGCTTGTTATACCCCTTCATCTCCGCTCTACATTTCAAAGATTACCATGTAACAGTTTATTCTCACTTTACAAAAGGCAGTAAATGACAGTTCCCACTCTGACACACACCATTATACCCCACTCTCCCCTGACCCACTTTGTTTTAATGAACGAAATCCACCTCTACTCCCATTTAACAAACACAGCACTGCATAATACTATCTTCACTTCTCAACTTCTCCAAAATTTTGGTGTATTGTTTTTGTGGCTGAAAACTTTGTCCGCAAATACAAACATTCCATGCTGTCAAGCATTTCTTACTCTTTTCAAAAGCCTGCCAATTTCTTCTAGTTACAAGCATACACTTCAGAAGTTCCCACAAAAACTTCCCAGTGGCAGGGAAAATACTAATGGGGCATCTCTTCGCAAGATTTAAAACTAAAAGCACAGATGGGAAAAAAATAACAGAAGTACCTGGATCTAAAGGACATTCATTAAGTTTGGCAAATTCTGCTGGAGTTTTCCCAGTGAGAACACAATTGGAGCTACGCAGCATGATAGGCATTCTGTAAGAAAAACAGTTACACTTTTACTTTAGATTCAGATAGAAAAGTACGAATGGCCAAAATCAGAACAAAAACCATGCTGAACAAACTGTAGAAAACACGCTTAAGGTAATTAGAACCCATGCAACCTATGAGCAACAGGTTTTTCCTTTAATCCCACTTTATTTCACCAAACACATATTTTGAAAAGAGAGACTTGAAGTTGGACATCTGCTGGCAGAAACTGAAGACTTCCTATTTAATTGTTACGTAGCTACTACAGGCGTCCATGACAAGCACAGTCACCAAGGCAAACAACTACTAGTGCAAAGCCTCCTGGTTCCTAAAACGAATACAGTTTGCACGGAAGAACACACCATTGCAGGTCCACTGTCACTAGTTTTAATTAAAAAAAGGTCGTTCAGATCTTATTTCCCACATCTAATATAACCACACGTTACAGCTGCATACAGCGCCTCTAATGTGTAACCCTGGCATGAAGTTTCCCCAGTAGCAGCCCTGATTTCTCTGGTGCCTTAGTACAGAAGCCTGCAGCAAGCATTTTCTGAAGCAACATGAAGTGGTGGGGGGAAAAAAAAAAAAAAGAAGAAAGAAATTAAAAGAAATTAAAAATAAATTCTGTGCTTAGGGAGGAAAAAAAGATAAAGATGCACATAATTAATATAAGACAAAACTTTTTCACCATGGATAGTCAAGGATAGTCAAGCAGTGGAACAGCTGCATGGAGAAGCTGGGCAGTCTCCATCCATGGAGGTCTTCAAGACATGACAGGATAAATACTACTCGACCTGCTCTGAGCACAGAGCTGACCCCTTTTGAGCAGGAAGTTGTACCAGAGACCTCATGAGGTCTCTTCCAACCTGACCTATTCTAACACCCTATGATGAAGATAGGGAATGTTCACATTCATTTGATTTTGTGTGTTTACACTGCAGCCTTACAAGGAACTTAGGCTTATTCAACAATTAACTAGCAATTATTATGAAGTTACTATTAAAAAGAGTACTTTTATAGTTAGCTTCATAACATAACTTTCCACTCTCAGATTTTTTATTAAAGCTTTTGAAAGAGAGCGTATTTTACTTCCAAAAAAAAAAAGGCTGCACTTTGCACAACATAAAAACAGCTTATCACTGACATCTAACAAAAGACCTCCATGCCTTTTAGTCTCTTTTACAAAAAAAGTGAATTTTCAATCCAGCTTACAGAATTTCACTCCGTGGTGGACAGCCTTAGTAAGACCTATGTCCACGTGTTTGCTAAGACATATTTTGACAACATGTATCCATGACTTTTACTATGGAACAATCTGCAACCTCAGGGATACTTCATTTAAAATTACGCCAACAAAAATTACGATTAGGAAGCTCTTGCTAACAAAGTCATATTTCTTTTCTTCGAATCTTATTATTTTCTTAGCCCTTTTTATATTCTTATATCTTAAAAGAAAACTGATGAACTCAAAATTCTGTATTTTTTAAGAGGATAAAAAGCTATCTTGTCACTACAGTCCTCCATATAGATAACCTACTTACTTCAATCATTTCACTGAGAAAGTGTTTCCTAGAGATAAGCAGCTTCACATGACAATCATAATCTTGTATCACACACACAATAAGCCTAATGCATTGGTTATTTATACAGTAACTACTTGGTCTAAGGAAACTCAAAATGGAGTAGGTAGATACCATCACTGAAAACTCCAGTGAAACAGATGCCACCAAATATATATTCTTTATTTCACTTGCAAACAATAAAATATTTTGCAGCTGACATAAGACACTGTAGTAAGTCACTCTACTTTTAAGAACAGAATCTAATTTTTTAAATATCTGAAGTTATCAGGAAGAACAGGAAGAAAATTTTTAAAAAGTGAAAATCAAGTTATTGAATTTCTGCTCATAAAGACACAGAAAATGGGTACACTAATTTGGAATGCTATGAAGCATTCAAAGGAAATTTTCCTTTCTAAAGACACAAAGACATTGCTCTGGTTGGTTGTGGGAGATTTTTTGCTTCTAAGACACACTTTATCATCAATGACTCTGCCAAACAACAGAAGTAAGAAAGGAAAGAATATCCAGCTTTCCTGACCCAATCTGAAGCGCCTGTCAAACAGGAGCACTGCATACACTCACCTGGCAAATGGCAACAAGCATAATACTAGGGAAACTCTTTCCCATGGAAATAACAACTGGATATTAACAGTTTTTATAGCAAAAAGACTTTCTGCATGTAAGCCCTTAAAATCAGTTGGATGACATAACTTTGTTTTTAATGGAGAGTATTTACTTTTTCTGCCATGATCTCATTTCACAGAAGAAAGAGAAGAATTTACAGGAACAGGCCTTTAATGTAAGCTGCAACACACTGGTGCTGTGCAGTTGCAGTATATTACGGATGCTTTACAAGTTGTCTTCATCCCCTTTTTTTTTTTAAGAGAGATGTAGACAAATGTCTAGACTAATTTCTTTTGTGTTTCTTTTAACTATAACCCATACTTTAAGGTACTGTCTTTTGCATACAAATTGGTAATGTGTTTTGGTGAAAATGCACATTTACTTGAACTTTTTTCTTTGCCTATAGCACACACCATGAAATAATTCAAAGGGCTCAACGGTAGATGGTCTTTAAAAAAAACCAATCTTTTCTTAAGAAATGACTTAGAACAATAAACTCAATAGGTTTGGTTTTGTAAATGCATTGCTGTGTACCATGTTCTATACAGAGTTAAAGTGTATTTTAAGTATCTATCTTCTCTTTCCTGTCAGTATTCCGCCTTCAGTAAGATGCAGAGTCACACAGTAAACAATTTCTGTAAGACACTGACCTTTAAAGCCAGAAGGGTTGGTCTTTAAGAACTCTTGTGTACAAATGGCAGACATCTTTATTGCCTTTAAAATGGAACTTTGCTTTCAGCAAATGCTAGAACTGCCAGGTATTTTGCCTTTTTGGTATGGTTAAGAGCTTGTTTTCCTCCCTAAGGCACATCATTTTTTCTTTAAGAAATTGTATGTCCTTCACAATACTAATAACCTCAAGTAATTTGACAGCCTTTAGAAAAAGAAAACCAGCAAAAAATCCTCAACATTTCTCCACAAAGCTCAGCCTTGGCTCTAAAAAAAAAACAAACAGAGACAAACTCCATCCTTCTTTAGGACTTCCAGAAGCTTCTGCAAAACAAAATTTTATAACAGAACCTAAAAATCACATTCTGTAGAGCTGCTAATCAAGATTTCCCTGCTCACTCTTTATTTTAACAATGAAGCAAGGTTAGCCTACATCTATTTTGCAGTAAAGACTCTTCCCAGCACAGCAACAAATGAAAACTAATACCAGAGACTTGACATACGGTGTCTTACCTGCCAATGGGTAACGCATTCCGTATGATTCTCTGGCTACCTCGTGTATACTCAATGTCCACTGTAATTGGGGCAGAATAAGTCATGTCTCTCAGACGGCACTAAAAGAGGAACAATCATATGGTTAGATGTCGGCTTACAAGCTGAAAAGTCTCTCTTAAAACATCCCATATTTGCCCACGTCTCCTGTAGGTGCTTACAAAGAAATCAAGCAAAGCAAAGCACAACCAAACTCTTCATCATTTGTGGACTATATTTGACAGAGTTTAAAACAAAACCAAAAAGCCTCAAATGCAATTATTGTGATGTTTCAAAAGCAGCCAGTGGATCTGTGTCTTCAGAAGACAGCGCCACAGAGCATAACTTCTAAACTGCTTAATTAAATAAACAGGCCTAATAGGCAGAGCTGACACAAAGACCAGACTATGCCACAGGCTCTGAGGACAGAACTCGGCCCAGAGACATCTCCCTAAGAAGACTCTCAACAGCTCAGAGTTGTGCTCTCATATGAACTTTGATAGAAGGGAAACACACAAGAGTAAGAGGAGCACCGTGCTACCTTATTATTAGAATGAGCACACCTCAGTGTATGTTACTGTTTATAAAGATGACTTACAGAAGGCTCACTACAGTATCACTTCCTTTAAAGATTCCCAGAATTTACAAATTCCTCAGATAGCAAAAGAAGCCGGATATACATATCTAGGACATTACATAGCTCAAGGCTCAATCGTTTCTAATCCAATCTTTCTGGTCTGCTCTCCTCACCCTCACTCAGTGACCCTGTTGTTAGCCCTTAAGGTATGACGTATCTTCATGCAAGACAAGGTTTAATTGCATTTGCTGAATACAACAGAGCAACTCAGAGGTCATTTATGATCCCAGTGAGCGTTCTGTATCTTCGAGCTCCAGAATCCGAGGTTTATCAGTATTCAGACTTGTACATTTATGGTTCTGTATTTTGGTGTACTGATTATACATTAATAGAATGTATGATCAGTGCTGTGCATTGAAGACGCAACTGTATGGAAAATAATGCCTCAAGAATCACTGCAAACTGTGCGCTCCTCTCCACAATAAAAAGTAAACCACTTCTCTGGTAATAAAATACCAATGTTCACCAGCAATTTTGTGTCACCAGCTGTGACTTGTAGGAAATTAGGTCCCATTGTGCTCCCAGCAACGTCATTGAATTTAATAGTAACTGAGAATATTTCCATTTTCTAATTACTTCAAATTCATCTGCATGAAGAAAAATGAAACTCCCATAAGGACTGCGTAAGAAGGAGGTTAGACAGCTTCATTAGTATTAATTAGGGAAAAAAAGGCTTCAGGATTCTTTGTGTGAGCTTGTCCACACAAGACAGATATAAAATAAGAATTACACAGTGTAATATTCCAGCATTTGTATTTTTGTATCACCTTCCTTGATATACCTTCTCCTTACATTACATACTTTGAGATAAAAACAGGCATGACTTGATCTTCAAGGAAACCAAGGCCATAAAAACTCCCAAATTAGATTGAAAATAGGTAAAATTCTCAGACCCTTATGAAAATCTGATCATTTTAGGTATCTTTGGGAAGAAATTTTACAAGCCTCTAACAGAGAAATGTAATGACATACTCCTAAGAATGGAATCTTTTTGTTTTGTTTGGGTATTTGGTTTTTTAAATTGCACCCCTGGTTTGACCTGATCAGTAGCCTATTTAAGAAAATAACTGTGGCCTTCTTGTATGTATAACAAACTGAAAGAAAACAAACAAAAAAGGAAATAATGCACTAGCATTAAGCATCAATGATGTAAGAGTAGTTTATTCTAAATTCAAGGTCAATATTCTCTATGAGGCATTTGGTTTTGTACTCTTCTGCTTGTACAGTCACTTTAGTTATACAGTAAGCAGCTTAATACCTGGATTCTTGGATAAGAGTTGTTTCATTCATGCATAGGAAGTCTTTTTGTGCACGTTTGTACCAACCAATTCAAGGTTAGCTACGCATTTGTGAGAACCATGAGCTGTCCTGTGTTACATCTAATTGCACTGCTGACGGTTGTGTTACTGGCCTTTCTTAAAATCTTTCCATCGAGTTAAGTAAGATTAGAGTAAGGTCCCTGGAGACAGAAACGTGTCTATGGACAAGAGGTAGCCACTAGATGGCCTTCGTCACAGAATATCTCCAAAGCGCAGAATGTCTTTCATAACAGAGTCTAAGGCGTGCTCCATACATTAAAAGAAAACAACCTTCAAGTATCAAGTGTGTAAATAGCAATGAAAAAGTATCTGATAGGTGAACTGCTTCATTAGCCTGACAATAGGCTGTATGTAGGTAAATGAGTGCCAGTTCCATGCTCAGTTCCCATTCTGAGACCAAAAAGGCTGTCTGGACCTCTGTCACAGTGATACATAAATCCAAGCACAGCAGCAGGAGAGGAATGCTTTGTTCCTGAGAATCTCTGATGGGAACTGAATGGCTTTAGATACCTGGAAGCAATCCTGAAAGTTCTAAACCTTTTATCTTAGTTTATTGCTTTCTTAGATGTACAGCATCTACCCTATACCCTTGTCAAAAGCAACAGACTCCGATTTCAGTCACAGCAGCATTTGTTCTCCAATATGCACCTTTATTCCAGAAGTACACAATCCATTTGTTAACTGCTTAAAGCAGTGCAAAAAAGTTAAATATGGTCCTCATAGCACTAATGCTCTTCTGCAGTTTCTTATAATTTTATCAACTTCCATCTGTTTCTGCTCAAAGTTTCCACGTTTGCTCTCTGACTCAGACTTAAAAACTATGAGCAAAAAAAGAGAGATGCATTTGCAAAGAAGACTGGCAAGGAAAGAGAGAATGCGGTGACCTATGGTGCAGACAGTAGCTGGGCTAAAATTAAAAATAAGTTAATAAAAACATCAAAGAACACTACGTTGTAGCATGAGGACTTCAGGTCTGTCATAAGGAGAGCCAAAAGACTCAGCAAGAGAAGCACTTTTCACTACTTTTATGGAAACCCACTGAAATACAGCTACTGAGAAACACTGAATACAGCTATTTGAACATGATAGAAAAAGAGAAAAGAAAAAAATTACATTTATTACAGGATGTTTACATCTCTGAGGATTCTTTCTACAGTGATGGTGGAATGTGTTCTATCACCTAACATAGTACACATGTACTAAAAATTGAGTTATATGCAGCTATTATCCAAGGCATTCCCAAGATCAAACCAACAAGACAGATGTAAACATTAATACCTCATGAGGTGATACAGGTCGTGTCACATTGAAGCTTTCTTCTACATCTGGAGTGCCTACATAGATATTGAGGTACCTGTAATACAAACAGTTCCAAAAGGAGCAATGAGCCAAATATTTCTCAGGGGCCCTGGAAGCAGAATTTGACATATACTGAAAAATGAAGTTAATTTGATTAGCATAGGTTGTTTAGTAGTCAGCAATGATTCTCCTCAAAGAAACTCATTGTATTTGAGAAGTTTTAGTTAGTTAGAATTTAAACTGCACGGGCAATAAACCCCAAGTTACCTCTGCAAACAGACAAAAAGAAACTCATGACTGTCATCTGACTAAATTACATGAAAACGGTGACATGAAATATTTTAAACAGCTGGCTATTAAGTCTGCTTCACAAGATTATTGTTTAAATCTTCCCACCTTTCAATGCTCCAAATAAGACACAAGTCACGGAAAATACTCTCTTGGAGAAGAGGAGACTGAGGGGCGACCTCATCAAAGTTTACAAATATGTTAAGAGGGAGTGTCAGGAGGATGTAGCCAGGCTTTTTTCAGTGATGTACAGTGATAGGACAAGGGGCAATGGGTGCAAACTGGAACATAGGAGGTTCCATGTAAATATCAGAAAAAACTTCTTTACTGTGAGAGTGACAGAGCACTGGAACAGGCTGCCCAGAGAGGTTGTGGAGTCTCCTTTGCTGGAGACATTCAAAACCCACCTGGACAAGTTCCTGTGTGATGTACTCTAGGTGACCCTGCCTGGCAGGGGGGTTGGACTAGATGATCTTTCAGGGTCCCTTCCAACCCCTAGGATTCTGTGATTCTGTGATTTATACCTACACAGATGCCTATAAACATTTTATAGCCAATAACGAATCCATGAGATATTACTGATGCTACTAATGATACGGAAGTAATTTCACACTTACTTCAAATACCACATTGGGTCAGCATCACTTGTAACTTTTTCATTGGCCTTCATTATTTTCTTTATCTGGAGAGGAAAAAAAAAGAAATTAAATAGAATCACGTGCCTTTTCTGAGTACTAAGAGCCACCTTCTTCACACCAAAAAACCGTACCTCTACATTGATGAAATAGTTGAATGAGTCTATGTGCTGCTTCACAAGTCCTTTTACCTGGAAAATACATGCATGCAGCAAATAAAATCAGCTTCAGTAACATTAAAAACAAGGCTGAAATTAAGATATAAGCATTTACAAGTGTTTTTGGATCTGTGCTGAATTATTTCAGTTGCCAAATTCTGAGAAGTGCCTGCATGTTTGGTCTAGTTCCACAGTGTATGTTTACAAGTTCTTGTTCTTTTAGTTAGAAAAGTAATTCAGTAACCCTACAAAGTAAACACCCAACACACTTTGAAATTTATATAAACAAACAAGAGCAGTTGCAAGTCAAAATATTTTATCACTTTGCTGTTATTTTGAAGTAATTTTTATCATTTATAGTATAATTAATAATGTATGTTGCCTGAGTAAGAAGTTGTCTGCACCCTAACAAGAGCAGCTGGCATAAATAAGCATGAGAGACACTGAGAAAGGAGATGGAACAGAAATGGAGTGTGAAAGAGAGAAGTCAATAAGCAAAGAAACAGCCACAGGAGGGCAGGACACTGCACAAGAACCATTGGATTGTTTTGGTTGGAAAAGACCTTTCAGATCACCAAGAAATCTGAGTTTGATTTGTAGGCAGGATGACAGAGAACATGCCCAGAGGTAATATCACACAGAATAATACCTGTTTTTCCAGGTAATGAGTTGATACAGTACATTTCAATGTTTTCAGTTTAAGGTGTTTAGAACAATCAAAAGAAGGGAGGGTTACACTAAGTAAAATTATCTGGGATTAAAGAAAAAAAAAATTTCAGCTCAAAAGAATACTAAGAAAAGCATTCAATTTGTTAATAGATTGGCATTTGCAGAAATGAAAGGTGTAACCATCCCAACTACAGTGCAAAATTCAGCCTTTAAAAGGAAAGCGTGCTAGCTGATATTGAGACATACCTATGTGCTCACAGAGGGCTTTAAGCTTTTAAACATCCCATGACAACTAACAGGTTACAAGACTTAAAACTTCACACAGAAAACAGATGCATTTACATTGTTTGCATGACAGGCAACAGTTCATTCTGAAATTATTAGAAAGAAACAGGAAGCTTAGAATGACAAATCTAGCTGCTCAGTGAAGCCTCCATGGGTTAAGACAAAAGAGGAATGATTCCAGAGCAAAATTCTTTAGATAAAAGTTTTCCTGATTTACAAAAAGCTTTGCACAGCACATGATATAAGCAAGAAAATATTATGGATTTATTAGTGTCTAGAAATTGGACTAGTGGTTCTTTCAATTTTTTTTATGAGGCATATCAACAGCTTTACTGGAAGAAAACTCCATGACAGAAACTGTGATGCACATCTGCTTTGTATAACTGTAACACTGCTGGCAAAAACCAACATGCAACAGAAAAGCCAGACCACCATCAGCAGCTCTAGAGTAAAGGGCTCACTGGCTGGAAATAATGCGGGATGGATACATTTGGCATGAAGCACACAGTAAACTGCACCTCACAATCAACAGCCCTCCCTTTTTCACAGTCTCAAGAATTCAGACAACATCACTAGCTCAAGCTTGTGATGGAAGTTTTATGTGGTTGCTAGGAGAGACACAAAAATGGGATTCATTAGCACCCTGAAGCATCTTCACAGCCCTGAACCAAAGTCAAAACATACACAATCCGTAACTGACTTTTTAACTTTGTTTTCCTGTCACGAACAAACACTCAAGGGTACCACAAAAAGAGAAGTGCAGGTGCTGAAACTGGGAAGGAGAGGAATTAATAAAGTCAGTCTGCAAAGAACCTTGCTGAAGTGGGCAACATTTCTGAAGACTGTGGATGGGTGCAGAGGTGGCTGCGATTCCTGGAAGGTACCTGTGCACATCAAAGACTTTACCTGCCGTCTTCATGATACAATTTTCATTACTGTCTTTCTCCTTCCTCATTTACAACTGTTTGTTAGTCCTGCTATTACATCTAATGGCATTTTATCTAGAACTGTGCCTTCAGCTAATACCACATTGTATGAGTAGCACTGAAGCTAGGAAATCAGTAATCTCTGAGTTCAGTCAAGCTCTGACATTCATGAGAGAAGACACACATACATTCAAGCCTTTGCAGAATCCAGACCTGTGGTTATATACTTCCTATGACAAACACTACTACAAACCTAACACCACAGTCTCATATAGAGACCACTAATGGGGCCTCTGGGTAGCAGTAAAATAGTAAAATAATCTACAAACATTACACCATATACACTGTTTGTTCAGAATGGCCTCCACAAATTAATTTACAGATTAATCAAGAAACCAATCTATATAGTAAGTTTATCCATAATCGCATGAACTAAAAAACCATATTGCAAAAATCCACACAGAGGGTGAGGATGGGTACTTTGGGAAACAGCCAAAGCTAGAGAAGGGGGATGTAAAGTCAGAAAGGAAACAGAGCATTCATGCTATGAAATGAGTGCACAACACTAACCTTTAGAAATGCTGGAAGAAGTCTCCATTTTTCCTGAAAACAAAAAAACCAGTTTGAAGTAAATTTCCGAAGTGTGACCAAACATCCAAGATGCTTGAGCTTTTTTGTTGCTTTTGTTATTATTATTTTAAAATAACATTATTTAAAATCAGATCCCTTTAGAAAAAAAGACTGCCCAAAGCCAATCTAGATTAATAAAATAAAAAAAAAAAAAAGAAAAAAAGGGAGATGACTTGGATTATCTTAGTAAGCCCTGTGTGCTATGCAATATTTACACAGGATGCCTTTTCTAAAAACAACTTATGTGAGGATATGAGTGCACCCTCAGAGAGTTTGCTGACCACACCAAGCTGTGTGGTGAGGCTGACGTGCTGGAGGGAAGGGATGCCATCCAGAGGGACCCTGACAGGCTTAACCTCATGAAGTTCAATATGGTCAAGTGCAAGGTTCTGCACCTAGGCCAGGGCAATCCCAAGCACAAATACAGGCTGGGCTGAGAATGGATTGAGAACAGCCCTGTGGAAAAGGACTTGGGGTGTTGGTTGACGAGAAGCTCAACATGAGCTGGCAAAGTTAGATGAGGCCCTGTGCAGCCTGGTCTAGTGTGAGGTGTCCCTGCTCATAGCAGGGGGGTTGGATCTAGACTATCTTTAAGATTCCTTCCAACCTTAACCATTCTATGATTCTATGAATGTGTGCTCACAGCCCAGAAAGCCAACCATGTCCTGGGCTGCACCAAAATAAGTGTGGCCAGCAGGGCAAGGGACATGATTCTCCTGCTCTACTCTGCTCTGGTGAGACCTCACCTGGAGTAGTGTCCAGTTCCAGTGCCCCCAATACAAGAAGGACATGGAGCTGTTGGACCAAGTCCAGCGGAGGGCCACTGAGATGATCAGAAGGCTGGGGTTGTTTAGCCCAGAGAAGAGGAGGCTCTGGACAGATTTTATAGCAGCCTTGCAGTGCATAAAGGGGCTACAGGAAACCTGGGGAGGGACTTTTTACAAGGGCAGGTAGTGACAGGATGAGGGGTAATGGTTTTAAACTGGAAGAGGGTAGATTTAGGTTCGACATCAGGAAGAAATACTTCACTATGAGGGTGGTGAGACACTCAAACAGGTTGCCCAGGGAAGCTGTGGATGCCCCCTCCCTGGAAGTGTTCAAGGGCAGGCTGGATGGGCCTTTGAGAAACATGATCTAGTGGGAAGTGTCCCTGCCCATGCAGGAGGGTTGGAACCGGATGATCTTTCAGGTCCAACCCAAATCATTCTATGACAATTATTATATATATATTTCTTAGAAAATTCCTTATTACTACCATCCTTATTTAAGAACAACTAACTTTTTTTTGGCCCTTTTAACACTGCCGATTATATTCCAAGAGTCTCTCTAAAACCTACCAGCGCCCTAATTCCTACAAAGATTTAGCAAAGTACTGACAAATACATCAAGGTTCCTGCAAACTTTCCCCAATTTGTATTCTTTGGTGATCAGAGGGGACATTACCTTACCCCACCTTCTACCCCATGGGAGCCCACCCCAGACTTGCCACGAGAGATGCAGCTGGAGGGGAAATGCAAGGAGGACCAGACAGCACAGAATGAGGTTGCATCCCTTGGCTCCAGGAAAGAATACACTGTAATATTCACAGAGCATCAGAACCTCATAATTTTAGTTGGACATTCAGCATTTAGAAGTACATGGCAATGCTGTAGTTGTGGTGTAACGCTGTCCCTCCTGGTGCAGGAGCACGTAGGATTCATGGCAAAACACAGCACGAGGCTCTTGGGCTCCATTTCAGACGTGCTCTTCCAATGCAAAAAGCTCAGTCCAGCCAAAGAGACCTGAAACGCGGCCTTCATCTCCTCCCTCTTCCCACGCAGGGCAGCTACCACACTGTAAAGGAACTGCTGCCGAGGCAGAAACCATTTTTCCCGTGTTCGCACGATAGAGGCCGGGCGAACGCAGGGGTCGGGCACCACAGCTCGGCAGAGAGCCACGGGACCGTCAGCGGGCAAAGACCTCTCGCCGAGGGGCGCCGGGCATGCGCTACAGGTACAGGCAGGTGGTGAACTCCGCGCCCTTCCACCTCACCTTACCCCACCCCACCCCACCCCAGCCCCCTCCATGAAGGCCTAACGCGTGTCGCCCCTTCCCCAGCGGCGGGCCTGCCGGGCCCCGCTGCCACCCGCCCCAAGCCGCCGCCAACCTCCACCGTATTCACAGGAGCGGCCGCCTGCTCCGGAGTCAGAGCCCCCAGCTCCGTGGCCAGCGCCTCCATCCCCAGCCCGTCAGAGCAGCGAGGGACCCGCGGTGTAGCAGCCAAATGCGTCCTCCCTCCGCGCCGGCGTGGCGCCCGAAGGTTCCGGGCCCACGGAGCGCTGGTGGGGGTTAGGGCAGACAAACACACGGAAAGGGGGCGCAGGCTGGGGGCTTTACCAAGAGTGGGCAGGCCTCTCCGGACCACCCTCTCCCAATACCCTGGATCGGCCTTTTGGGGTTTCCTCTTCACCGGCCCCCCTTTGCCAGCGCCCGCGGGCCCAGGAGCGGTCAGAGGAGGTTAGAGAGGGGAACACAGAGCAATTAGGGCACAAACTGATCTTATACAATTTTCAGCATGCAAAGCAGCGTGGAGCATAAGCTTTTAGCATTATGATTGTATTTTCCGAACCTTAGAGTTGAATGCTGTAGCTGGATCACCTACCTACAAACTGACATTTTGTTTTTCTTTGCAAGTGTTGGTGCTACGGAAACACCAAAACTCTAGTCAAAAATGGGACTACTCATCTTCCCCAGTTTAAATTAAACAAGAAACAGTGGTGACCTTTGCAAACTCCTGTGGCAGTAAGTTTTTGCCAGGTCATGTATAATAATCGCTAAGTATGCTTTAAAAGCTGAGTGTGAAAACTGTATTTAAACACATCTAGTCTGGTTCAGATACTGCATTAGCAGAGTTCACCAAGTCTGGCCTGGGCTCTACACATCCCAGACATGAAGGCCCAGGTTAAATATGACAACAGCAACATTTCAGATTACTGCCATTCCATTTTCTGCCTAAAGTGAAGAGTCAGCCTGGAGAGGTTAACACACAGCAATCCTACATGGCCTTCCATCTTGACTCCATGCTCACCAAGGAACTATTTCAGTCCAGTGACCCATTACTCTGCAACCTGGTTTGTTAGCTGTGGTTGGGATGTAATCAGGACTCATTACTTCCATAGCGGAAAATAACAAATAGTGTCATAAAATAAAAGTGGGAGTTAGAGGATTAAAAGTTCCTTCTCACCTTTGTAAACCAAGCATCTATTAGAGTTAAGTACTTGGCTTTTTTTTTGTTTGTTTCATTATCTCACTGCATAACTGGGGGGGGGGAGGGAGTTTATAAGAAGCAAACTTTTTTGGGTCCTCCACAGGCTGCAGGTGGGTATCTGCTTCACTGTGTACCTCCACATGCTGCAGGGGGACAGCCTGACTCACCGTGGTTTTCACCACACTCGTCCTTCACTGACCTTCGTGTTTGCAGAGCTGTTTCTCTCACTCCTCTCTCTGGTTGCTGTTGTGCTGCAGTTTCCACCCCACCTTCTTAAATAACATTATCACAGAGGAGCTACCACCATCACTGATGGGCTTAGCCTTGGCCAGCGGTGGGTCAGCCTTGGAGCCAAGTTGCATGGGCTCTATCAAGACACTGAGGAAGCTTCTACCAGTTTCTCCCAGAAGCCCCCTTGCTACCAGAGTCTTGCAATACTAACCCAATACAACCTTCTTCCAAGAAATCAGATTCAAGCAAGTGACTGTTCTGAATGTTATTTGTGCAGCTGAGTTAAAGTCACTACTCAACACTCCAACTGCAGCTGAGAAGTCAGAGAAAAAGACGAGAGTCACAATCTATTATTAGTGCAGTCATTTATCTTCGGCATTTAACAATCCATTACATTTAAGTAACAATTTACATAAATGACTTTTCATTACCAATGGTATCACGAAGAAAATTTAATGCATACAAAAACCTCAGATATTTGTATTTCAACAAAGAAAGCTGTTACAGAATGGCATCTTGTTTCACAAGGACAAATTCAGAGTAGAGGCAAGTGCGTGTCAGCCACGGTAGCGTAAACAGCATGCAGCACATGACATTAAACAGATGCAATGTCCATGTTTAAAACATTAAATAAAAATTAAGATACATTAAACAATCACTTGAAACATAGGCCATGCTATAAAATGCCCTTTGCAAGTCACCTTGACAATCAAAAAAACCAATGAATCCTCATTTTTTGAGTACTTACTGGTAAAACTAGTATGGCAGCTTCCCCAGTACATTAGAGATCTGTTGTTTGATATTTTTACAATAGAATGCATATAAAGTATTATCATAAAAGTTCATAATCATGTTATAAATCATCTTCCAATGTTCACAAACCCCCCTTTTGGCTAAAGTTCAAAATAGTTTAGGTTATTTCTAAAGATACAGCACATCATGAAGATTTAATTCCCCATAATTGCTTTTGAAACACACTCTTCTCTTGATGATTTCTAAACTGCATATCAAAATTTCATATTCATCTGAGCCTGTTTTACCTAGTGGCACATTACTATATTCTGACAGTTCCTTTTACTCAGGTTTTTCAGGCTTTAGGAAACAGTTCCCTTTAAAATATGAATTAACCTTTGTTTTGTGCAATGTTTTTACAAGAAGTGCACTAGAGAAATTTCTTTTCTAAAAAGGCATTTTGAAGTTTTTCTTACCATGTACATGTGGCCAAAGTCCTTGGACACTGAGGAACAACTGACTAGAAGTAATTTCCCTTATTAGAGAGAGTACACAGTTCTGTAAAAATTGACTACAAAACCACAGTGCTAATAATGCCCAGTTTTTTAGACCTTTATGATAGACATAGTAATGTACATTAAAAATTTCTGTGACACTAAGCTTTTACGGGCAATTTTTTTTGTCTCTTCATAAAAAATAGATTGTAATATAAAATATTAAAAACAAGCTATATAACTTGTACCACATGGAGTTTTTACATATATAACATTTAAAAAAAACCTATTACATGGTAATATATTAAAAGATCATTTTCAAGTAAATAATGATTCAATTTCATAGACAAGAACGTGTATTCCAGCAGTATCTACTCCCAGTAATCTGAAATAGGCAAAACAAAGCCTGTGTAAACTTAACAGAAGTTTACTTCCACATTTTTCAATTTCAAGCCTATTAATTTTCAGTATGCAAGATACCTGTTGCCTTAAATGGGAACTAAGTATTGGGGTCTATTCCAAAGGAATTTGAAGAAAACTGCAGTATTTCTCACAGACTGTGCGAATCTAATTGCATTTTCAAGAATGACTGATCATTTGAGTTCTGGCTTTCAGACCCAAGAATGCATTTTGAAAAGCTTATGCCCTCATCCAACAGAAGAGGAAGTTGCTCTGTGGTACTCTGTAAAGTCACTCTCAAGTGCTTTTGGGAATAAAGGTCCAAAAGACCTAACTTAAAAATAGAATAATAGAATGTTAGGGGTTGGAAGGGACCTCTGGAGATCACCGAGTCCAACAACCCTGCCAGAGCAGGACCACAGAGGGCAAGTCACACAGGAATGCGTCCAGACGAGTTTTGAAAGTCTCTGGAGAAGGAGACTCCACAACCTCTCTGGGCAGCCTGTTCCAGTGCTCTGTCACTGTCACAGTAAAGAAGTTTTTCCTTATGTTGAGGTGGAACTTCCTGTGCTCTAGTTTGCATCCACTGCCCCTTGTGCCATCACAGGGCATAAATGAAGAGATTAGCTTCTCCTTCCTGACACCCACCCTTCAGATACTTATACACATGAATAAGATCCCCTCAGTCCTCTCTTCTCTAGACTAAACAGCCCCAGGTCTCTCAGCCTTTCCTCATAAGACAGGCATTCCAGTCCCATAATCATCCTCACAGCCCACCATTGGACTCTCTCAAGTAAATCCCTGTCCCTCTTGAACTGGGGAGCCCAGAACTGGACACAATACTCCAGGTGGGGTCTCACTAGGGCAGAGTAGAGGTGGAGGAGAACCTTCCTCAACCTGCTGGACACACTCTTAATGCACCCCAGGATGCCATTGGCCACAGGGGCACAATGCTGCCTCATGGATAACCTGCTGTCCACCGGGACTCCAAGATCCTTCTCCACAGAGCTGCCTTCTAGCAGGTCAGCTCCTAATCTGTACTGGTGCACGTTGTTATTCCTCCCCAGGTGCAGGACTCTACACTTATTCGTGTTGAACCTCATTAGGTTCCTCTCTGCCCAGCTTTCCAGTCTGTCTAAATCCTGCTGAATGGCCACACAGCCTTCTGGTGAATCAGCCAATCCTCCCAGTTTCATATAATCAGCAAACTTGCTGAGGATACACTGTGTCCCCTCATCCAGGTCATTGATGAAGATGTTGAACAGGATGGGACCCAGCACTGATCCCTGGGGAACTCCACTAGTTACAGGTCTTACTTAATACCCATTAAGATCAAAAAATCAGTACATACATATGGAGATAAGATTTAAGATCTGTATGACCTCCACTGGATAAACAAAATGCTTATAAACATTATATACAAAACCTTACTTGAACCCTCCACAATCATCATGTTTCTTAGGTGTTTATAATTTATCTCAATTACTGTTGAGAAATTCTGAATTATTCCTATTTTAAGTGATGAATGCTGCTTCTATAACTGCTGTACTCCACACAGCTTATAATACTGGCATTCCTTAATGTAACAGAGGCTAAGTTCTGGTTCCAGTAATTGCAGGAGTACCAGAACTTGGCCTAGTACGAACCTGGTTTTGGTTACAAAAGCAGTTATGCTATCCTTTTTTTTTTTGCTTCAAAGTCTTTTGAGAAACAATTTATTAGAGGTTGCTCTAAAAAAATACATTTTATCTACAATTGTTCTGTCATTTCATAATTGCATTGCTATATGTAAATACATTTAAGTTAAAATAATGTTCTCTTTCAATGATGACAAGTACTTTGCCAGCCCTTTCCCACTGCAAATCGTAATAAATGCTTCCCTTGAAAACCAGGAATTCACTGGCTACTACAAGTGACACAAGCCAATGAATAAATTTAGTCTACTGAAATAGCCTTGTAATTAATTTATTTCCAGTGAATTTCAGAAGCTATCTGCATACATTTTAGATCTCTCTCATTAACAGTCACTGGAGTGGGCTGTTCTTAGTGGGGAAGTCAGATCACTGTCTTGGAAGGTACAAAAAAGGGGTAGCAGAAATAGGCTGTATTTTTTAATTGGTAGGTGTTTCTGTTTCTGCTTTTCCCATCGCTGCCTCAGGAAAAAGCAGTTTTCTAAGTATGTTTGCATAGAATGGTCCATAGACTCGTTTATTAAAGTTCACAATGCTCGCATACTGAGATCCTACTAACTCCATCTCCGTCTGAATAACTGAAAGGCCTCCTGGCATAGTAGGCATACACTTCTGAGAATTTGGAAGAGCAAGCAAGCTTCTCATGAAGAACTGGATTCTTTTGTCTGAAATGGAACACAGAGTACGTCAGAACAAGCGTAAACGCAAGATGAAGCCATACTTGCTTTGTAAGCACCCTGCACATCTGCACAGCAAAAACAAATAAATCCAACAATGTGCACAAACAAATCTTTTCCAATCCCATGTTGCAGTGGGAAACAATGCTGAAAACTTCTTAAAGTTGGCTCCTGCAAGGCGGACACAGCATAAGCCTGCTGGTACAAGTTATATTACCTAATATGAAGTAGACTCAAAGGAAAAAAACACCCACACACATGGTTTAAATGCGGAACTGACAGAAGGGAGACTGAATAGCACTCGTTTTTTCTAAATTCTTCTCCAAAATCTTAGCATGTCTAGGCTTGTTTCTACAGACACTTTCAAAATTATTTGTAGCTGTCACTAACCATGCTCTGCAGTATACCAAGAACACCATCTATAGGTAAACAACATTTCCTTACTCTTAGTTGACCCAGTACTGCAGTAAAAAAGTGCTTCTAAAAATAATTACACAGCTGATTAAGCTTGCTGGTTTATATACAGACACATACAGTAAGACAATTATGTATGATCTTACTAACCGATCAAAGAACTGACGGGATTATTCTCCTCAACAATATGAGCAATTTGACCTATTAAATTACTCTGCATTTCTGCATCAAGAGTGGGAAGACCTCTTTCAGTTAGGGACCTGTTCACTTTGCTGCAAATCTGGACACCAATAGCATTCAGAGCCTCCTTCAAATCAAAAGTTCTGGAAGAAAAACAGGAAAGCATTAATTTTTGCAGGTTGTAAGGTGACCTCTCCTTTCCCTTTTGTTTTTCACCTGCTCTCTGCAATGACAGAATTTAGAAAAAAGTTATCTTTTGCAGATTTATGTAGATCTACAGAAACAGGACAAATCTCCACATGGAACATAAAATAAGGACCTAATTGTGATTCAAATGGGAAAAATAATCTCAAGTGTGTAGCAGTGACACCAGTTCATTTTGCCCTTACGCTTAGATGTTTTCCTGGGCCACATGCATAGCATTTCATGAGAAAAAGCAGGGCAGAAAACTATTTTATGAGATACTCTTTCAGATCACATCAGACTTGTAGCAGAAATAGGCAGCCAAATAGCTAAACTGAAACAAGTCTGAAGCAAGCAGTAAGACAATTTGGTGAATGTACTGCCACAGTCTCTCCAATATTAGGAGTGTATAAACCAACTTCAGAATGATGCTCTAAATTCTGATTCTTAATCAAGATTAAGATTTCATTAAAATACAACTTTGAAAACATGTTGACAGGGGACTTGTAAAGGGAGTACAGATATATATTATTTAAATTTAGTATCTTCCTATTAACAAGCACTGGCTATGACATTTGAATTGTTTCCAAAGGTTTTCAGATCCACCTGGTATTTCATGTTAAAAAAATTTAAGAGTAACAAAAGCAAGGCCTTACTTCTTGTTCATGCCTTCAAGAAGAGGAAGGGAGATCCTTTTCAGCTGGTCAGCAAAATCAGGCACATCTACAATTGCTGCACCCACCATATTGTTTGTTATGAGACAGACACAAGCTATGATTTTTAATTGGTTGAGCTTTTCTCTCAACTCCTGAAGACGAACTTCATCTGTTATTAGAGTCTAGGATGGAAAATATAGTATTAGTTTAGGAATACAGAGGGAGAGGGGCAAGGAAAAGGACAGATACAGGATGTAGTCACAAAGAATTAATATTTTTAATCATAAATAGGCAAAGTCATAAGAGAGGCAGAAGCTGAAATACCCTGGATATGTAGTATTGCACAAAGTGGCCTTATATACGAGTACCAAAAGTACCTTTCTTCCCACCACAGACTTAATGCCTTCAGGGCAGAGGAAATTGAGGACATTGCATCTTATTCCTCATCACTGCTGACAGAAATCCGTGACCAATAATTCCGCCCATTATGTGGAATGCTCAGGGGATCCAGAGGCCAGTGTAGTGACCAAGGTTACAGAAAGAATAGTCTCCTGGATTCAGCTGTCCTTTGAAAAATGCCATATTCTGTATCTGGTGGACAGTGATGAACAAGTATACATGACAGCCCCCAGTTCAGCCAACAGAGCAGGTTCTGCTAGTGATACGTAACCTGCTACATGCAAAAAGCCAGTTGATCCTACCAAGAGTGCAAGTAATTCCCACAGCAAGATGTAGCTATAGTGACTTATATTAGGTTAGAAAGAGTTAATCCTAATGAAATCCCTCCACTGAGAAGCAGTGGGAGCCTAAACATTCAACTGTTTGATAGTAATTCCATATTGTGATGGACTAGAACCACCAGAGGATACCTAAGTGTAGCTCTTATTCAGAACTGTTTGAAGGGAGGTAAGAATAAGGTGGTTTCCCTTCTGTCCACTGACAGAGAGCACTACGTATTTAGCAAATTCTCTGCCAGCCACCCTAAGTATAGGTAAGGAGCTCATTGCAGGTACTAATTTTAGCCCTGACCCATGGCCAATTTCAAACTGGCTTTACGGAAAGTTAGAGGCCAATAATCAAGAGTTGGAGAGAAAACACTGATTCTTGAATCAATAGTTTAAATGCACTGACAAATGGTGACTATTTTAGAGGGCTTCAATTTTTACTGATTCTGTTCTAAAGCAGGAATGATCCCACCAATTCCTGCTGGTATTAGAAAAACAGGATGCTATAGTCAGTTCTCTCAAAGATACAGAAAACCAAGTGCTTCTCAGCACAAGACCCAGCCTTTGATCATGGTCAAGACTGCTCTTAAGGCAGAGCTGGTGAGCTGTGATTGGATAGAGGAAAAACAACGTTTAAACTGTTCTTTTCTACTTGTTTACTTGCCTGTCTCGTAATTCAGAAGCTAGACTAGCATATACCCTCCAAATTCACTACTCAGAAATCTACGAAGTGCAAGAGAATACTTCCCCTATTGTCATCAATAGCAGGATTATTATACACCACCAATTTTTTCATATAGCTAGAGATCTGAAGATATTGAAACACACTTCTTACCTCTGGAAACGTTTTGCAATAATCCCATTGTAACAGTTTCAAGTAGCCATTGTTTAGCACCAGTGTAGGACTAATAATTGGTTTAGAACTACTATCAGCACCAGGAGATGATGAAGATTCATCAGAAACAGATGACAGTTCATCTTCTATTGATTCCTTTATCCATTCTGTTGTGAGATCCAGGGCACCTAAAGCATTGCAAATTAGAACAGATTTACTGCATATCAAGACAAGTAGTAGCTTTAGGGAAAGAGTTGTATACATAAACAAGAGTAATGACCTTCTGAAGACTAAAACACAGCAGACAGCTGAGTCGCCACACAAATTCTCTTCCTCATTTTTTTCTCACTGATCATCTTCTGTGGGTCACCTTAATAATCTAGCTAGCTTGTACAAACCCAACAACAAATTATTAGACTTCAGCCAAGATTTTGGGGTAAAAAGAAAGCCTCAAAGTTCAGGTTCCCTTCTTCAAGGATGGCATATGACTGGAAAGCAGAGGTGAAGGGAGATATTCAAGGTGGTCTTTCTCAGGCTGAATGTATCATATCATAGAATGGTTTGAGTTGGAAGGGACCTTAAAGATCATGTAGTTTCAACCCCCTGCATGGGCAGGGACATCTCCCACTAGACCACGTTGCTCAAAGCCCCATCTAGCCTGCCCTTGAACACTTCCAGGGATGGGGCTTCCACAACTTTCCTGGGCAACCTTCTTCCAGTGTCTCACCACCCTCACACTAAAGAATTTCTTTCTAATGTCTAACCTAAATCTCCCCTCTTCCAGTTTTAATCCATTACCCCTTGAACTCTTGCTACAAGCCCTGATAAAAAGTCCCCCCCCAGCTTTCCTGTGGCCGCTTCAGGTACCTGAAGGCCATTATGCAGTCTCCCTGGAGCTTCTCTTCTCCAGGCTGAACAACCACAACTATCTCAGTCTGTCTTTGTAGGAGAGGTGCTTCAGCCCTCTAGTCATCTTCATGGTTCTCCTCTGGACTTTCAACAAGAGCTCCATGTCCTTCATATGTTGGGTGCTCACTGCAGGCTGTATCAGTGGCTCAGGGTTCCCATTTTAAAAGCCCCTGGCTCCAGATTTTCCAGACTGGAAAAATTTATTTCTCAAACACTGTTTAGCCATACTGCACAAAACCTACAATGGATGATCAAGTTTACTTTGCAACACATAAGAAGTTTTCCTCAGAGCCTGCCTTTTATTTATTAAAAAAAAAAATAATTGATCCTGTCCCTTCAAACTTTCAGAAACTAACTTGTTTTACATGTTTACTGCAGACTAACAAGACTTGCTGCCTACAAAAGAGATAAAGTCTCATATTTCAGTACGTAGGGCTTTGGCCTCAAGACAGTGAGCCGTTGTTTGTTTGTTTTTCAGATATCAACCAATTTAGCAAATACAAATTTGCCTGAAAGTGCCCCAGATTACAGGCAAACAACTTTATAGCAAGTTAAGCAATCGCCCATTGGTAGCTTGCTTGCAAAAGAATTTTTGTATTAGTTAGATCCAGACAAGAAATTGAAATTTTCCTCTAAAATACCTGCAATTGATGGAGTTTTATAGCATGTCTTTAAGTTGTCCTCTTTTAAAATTAAATTATATATAGCATGATACCTACTTGGTTTTTCTTCAAGAATTTCCTGGAATTTTGCTCTTTCGTAGTCCACCAAATTATGCTGAAGGTATGGCCTAAGGCTTTGAATTGTGTAATTAGCCATATCCATTTTCATCAGGTCCAAAACACGGAATATTTGCCTGAAAGGAGGAGTTTAAAATTTGACAGTTAGAATAGTCTATTGATTTTAACCAGCACACGAGGTACACCAAAATTCATGCTAATTTCAATGCTGGAAAAGTAAACTCCTGCCTTGGTATTTCAGTGTAACAGATATGTTACTTGTCTTCCAGGATACTTGAAGGAGTATTATGCATAAGGCTTAGTGTGAGTTAAAGAACAGGACAAATAGGTATCATCACTAGATGTTACAACCCTGTAGCAGAAAGAAGCATTTTCAAGAACTGTATCAATTTGTACATTTCAGTGATGTACATTTGTACATTTTTTGTTATTGTAATAGCACCAAGAGAAACAATTCTTCTGACCCAGTTGCTTTGGTCCCTGTATATGATCCAAGTTGCAATAAAACAGTAGAGCAACAACTCCCACTTACTCTTACTATTTCAGTGTACCTAAGAAACAGTAAACTGGCTAAGAAACAGTAAACTGGTTTCTGCCCTTTTGCAAGTGCTTTACTGAAGTTCAAGTAACGAAATCTCTACTAAAGAAATTTTAAATCCCAAGTTTGACCTTCTAGAGGAAGGATGCAATAAACAGTTCAAGGAACAGTACAAATGTGCTACTAAAATTTTGAAAGCATGAATAAGACTGAATAAGCAGTCTCCAAAACAGATTATTGCAGGAGTGCTTTTATTTGTTGTTGTTCACTGGCTTAGATATTCAGAGCAAATTTGATCTAGGCATTCTACCAATTTCATTACAAAGTAAGATACACATAGTATTCCCATCAGTGTGTCATAGCTCCTCCCCTTTAATGCTTCTGTACAGAAGTTAATGTGTAAACTGACACAATTTAAGACTTCATCCCCCTCTTCCGCTTCCCAGTACTCTTTCAGAGGAGGTTTTTCCTCTAAAACAAACCAACCACCCAAATACCAACCTCAGTAATTCTACGATGTTGTCAGTTGCTTTTAACTGTTTTATATCGTTGTCTCTTATTGGAGCACATAACTTCCCCATAGTGTTGATGATATAGTTAGCTAGCCCATGAATATCAACAGCATTATGTTCTGCCTGCTGTCTTATAAGCTCTGTATCTAGAACTTCACAGATTTGATTTTGAATCCTGTTTGCTCCAGGAGTAAGGAAAGAAAGAAGAATCTAAAGTATCAGGGGGGAAAAAAAAAGAAAAGAAAACCTTATCAATAAAAATCAAACCACTTAGTAAACATCCTGAATTAAGATTTTAGTATTAATGTCAAGTGTATTCAGTGGACCAACAAGGCATGTTAAAACTAAGCATTATCTAGGGTAGCAGGAAAAAAGGACTATTAAAATGATCACAGTACAATTCTGCAAAAATGCTCAAAGCCAGTAAACCAGAAAGCACGTCAACAATGAGGCTTTCAAAACCCGAGAAACTCCCTAGTAAATAAAATATTTACTATCTTAAAATTTTGAAAGACTTAGTATTGTGCCAGGATTAAGGCTTGTATGCTCCCTTGTGCGGTGATCATAAATAAAGTCTATTTGGGCAGGTGCAGCCACATTTATACTCGGTTCACACCTTAAGCTCACAGTTTGTTGCTGGAAAGAGGCTAGTAGAGAACAAACTCAAAGGTGTTGGCTTGACTGAGTTAGCAGACCCTTCAGTGAAGTAAGAGACTCCCAGAGCTAAGCTGACAAAACAACACTGAGAGGAGGAACGTTACCTCCTTAATTTCCTCAAAAAGCTTGATAGCATGTTCATATTCTGGAGGATCTTCATTCAGTTCCGATTCCAAAAGATCCCAAAACGCCTTGTGTGCAATTTGTTTCACTCTGCCTGCAAAGCTGTGGGATAAGTCAATTAGATACAGAAGAGACTTGCAACTAGCTTTCACTCTCAAAAGTGTCTTTTAGATGAGCCCAATCGCTTGCTGGGAAACACACACCTCACCAGCTATTGTGCTCTGCAACTATATCTTTCTTGGGCTATGGATCATCAGCTCTCAGAGTGTGGCCTAGACTGACTAGTCTTTCCTTAAACACCTGTATTTTATAAAGTGGTGCTGGCAGTTCAAATACAGCTGAAGAGCTTGTACCTTTCCTTTCTCCTTACTGAATTTGTATTTGTTGTCCTATCCTGCTATGCTAGGTACTAAGCTTTCCCAAAAACTGTTCTGTCATATAACCAGCTCTCAGTTAAGGGGCTTGTGCAATTAAAAACCTGTTTATTTTTTAATGTAATTTTTCTCGAAGTAAAGACCAGGGTAATTTTTAAGTACAGACATGTCTGTAAGCAAGAATATTTTAGCTACCTACATTAAGGAAGTTAATTATCACTTCCTCTGGATCTCCAGGTGGTTTTTGCATCTCTTCTGGAGCTAATATTAGAGCTATGTTCACTGTGAGTTCTAACTTTTTTTCATTATGGCACCCATGAGCTACTACATATGACTAACTAGAAAGCCACCATTTCATCTTTTCTACAGGGCTTGGAACTACTCAGAGCAGAATGATACTCATCTTTGCTATGGGCATTCACATTGCATTAACCTTTTATCTTCCACATGACATTTAAGACAAAGTGAAATGCTCCAAAACAGCTGGACTGCAACACTTGTTCCAAGCAAGATAGCTTTGCCAGTGACACCTGGAGGTGCAGGATAACAATCTGTTGCCTTCCAAGATGTTTTGGTTTGCCTGGTTGGTTGTTTGGTTTTGTTTGTTTGTTTTTTTCATTTGGTACTCCATTCATTTCTCCTCTCTTCCCAACCCCAGTGCTACATTTTGCAAAATTCAGGCTCTTACCTG
The DNA here is from genome assembly GCA_020745705.1 of Hemiprocne comata. Classification (NCBI taxonomy): domain Eukaryota; kingdom Metazoa; phylum Chordata; class Aves; order Apodiformes; family Apodidae; genus Hemiprocne; species Hemiprocne comata. Next base: position 59,436,943 of record CM036586.1, read on the forward strand.
TTCTCTGGGAAGTCTTCATTTTTTATGCAAAAATTTGCATTTACAGCAATTTCATGAACTAGAGTCAAGTTTGACAAGTTTCTTGCAGCTGCCATCAGTTCGTCAAATGTAATCACTTTGGGAGGGCTTGCTGCTGGAACAAACCAGATCAATTCAAGCCAAATATCTATAGTTGGTAAGTGCAATTGAAAATATTTACATGTATAAATTTGACTGCTTGCTAATTGGACTCTAGTACTCTAGAAGAAACAACCTAGGATTACCAGGTCTTTATATCTCCTTAAAACACTAACTCAGGAAACTCCCAGCTTATCAGGGGTGTGTGTATGTAGGTAACACCACACAAGCCTCTTAACATTTTGAAGAGCAATTTCATATTTCCGCATTTTAATTAAGATATTTTTCTTTTAAAACAGGATCTTGCATTCCACAGGCTTCCCATTGACTGTTCTGTAAAATCCACCAGATCAAAAGCATAGACAATAACAGATACCAGATGTCCATTGTAATTCTGCTTTCATAATGGCTATATTGGGACTTTATTGCATGTAGAGAAGGTTCTGAAGTTACTCACTTGAGACCCCCCGCCACTTATGCTCCAAAGCAGATGCATCATAAGTCACATTCCCTTTTTACAAAAAAAGTATTAACAGAAACTCTAAATTGGAAAGCAAGAGTAAATTCCCAAAGTTTCTAAACCCCCAAATTCTGTCATTTAATTCAGTATTTGGAATTAACCTTTTAAGACGGTAATAAAGAAAGCAAAAGAGCCAGCAGCCAATTGCAGCTCCACTAACAATCTTGTTTTAATGCAAGACTTCACTTACATAGATGCTGAAAAGTATGCATGGTCTGAGAATGCTTACAGACATGAACATGAAGCACATCTTAACCAGGGTTTTATCTATCATTACTCAAAATACATTCCTTGTGCAAATGTGTGTTTTCTGTTTGATCCTAATATTAATGGAAGAAAAAAAAAAGGGTTTTCAAGATTAATTTTATGTAACTTCATGTAATATTCTAAATCTGTAAGTTACAGATTTATTTCCTAAGTGTCTGGAGCAAACAGAAGAAACCCACCCTTTGCACAAAGCTGTATCTGCTTGAGTAGGAGACAGCTACCAATGTCAGGATTAGGATGTCCATGGTGGCACACTTTTCTTACACTTTCTGAAGGGAAGAAGTGCACAGGGAGACCCCCACGGATACAGCTGCTGGTGGTGTTCCACACACAAGGAGATGCGCTGCTTCACAGCAGAGAGAAAGCCATGCCTTTCTCTTAATACTCTTAAACAGAGATTCAGAATCCCAGGTTCTACCCATGACAGCAAAGAGAAACGAGATAAGTTAGCCTTATCTGTCTATGCACAACACAGGTGAGGTTGAAATAGGCTTACACGCTGGGGAACTGGGTTTGCTTGAGGAATCGCTGTTAAAGCTCTGCCTTGAATATTCAGAGTCACTGGAAGAAGCTGTGCTTTCAGAGAGGCGTGAGGAATCGGAGTCGCTGTTTGGCTCGTCATTGAGTGGCATTCTGATTCACTTCAGCTGCTACAGTAAGCAAGACCTAGAAAGACAAATACTCTTCTGTAAAACCAGCACTCACTTCGTTTCTCAAAAGTTGGATACTAATCATTGTATTGCAAATGAAGAACATGTAGTTGCCTTTCTAAAGAAAGCATTACAGAAAGGATCTGGCTTGACATGGAGAATCAGAGTTATTAAAAAACTACACCTGTTCAGCAGGAAAGTTTTGTACATTCTGCTGTTTCATACATTCATGGTTACGCTACAGACAGTCTTTAAATTGTTTATGTTTAAAATATAAAAGACTACCCACAGTAGCCCCTGAAGTTGCTTTTTGTTAGAATTTCAGATGTTCTCAACATCCATAAAGGGTGATGTTAGCATCCCCCACCCGATTTCACCAACAAGTGATGTTTAACAATTAGTTTCCTTCCACAAACAGACTGCACTGAGTGTAACAGCTCTTGAAGCAACAGAAGTTGCTGGAGAACAGGCAAGTAATTCAGAATACTAAACTTCTGACAGGGTGTATCTGCAAGCCTGGCCTGCTGCTTTAGATGGGTCTTTACTCAGAATCAGATCAACAATGGCATAGATCCAAAAAAATTCTCCTCGTAGGGGTGAGGGTGGATGGGTTCTCTGTTCTAAGTCAAATGGTAACTCTGAGCCTCTAACATCACATTCAGCACACATGACAGCCAACACAGAAGTGTCATGCTTCACAGTACTTCTGTCTACATAAAGAAACTGCCTTCCAGGCAGATAATCTGCAACTGCAGAGAATTTGGACAGCTGCATAGCACGATAGAGATGATTAATAGCTGTATGACAGGAAGTAAAAAGTATGTTCATAATCATATTGAGAAACTGGAAGTCAGCCATAATTACTACCAAAGGAATTTGGCCCAGATACGAAAAGCAGCTGTCCATCTTTGATTATGGCCATGAAACACTCTGTAGTAGACTTTATGAAGAGACATAGCCAACAATGCTTTCAGTCAGCAAGTTTAAGTAATACTACTTCACTTATTAAATTGCATCAACTGCAGCAGGCAAGGAATAACACATTTTGCAACTCTCGAACTTGGAAAAATCCACTTCTATCAGCAAAAGTATGATCTTTGTATGTACTAGTGGGAATCAACATATTGTGGGGTCAAGACACAAACAAAAGGGAGTAAGAATTAAGATTTCTTAATGCTGGCACCTAGTTACAGCTTAGAGCATTTTATTTTTTGGGTACCAGCTCATCCTGAACAGGCCTTTATAACTTGATGAGGTATTACACTGATGAGTACTCCCCTGTTAATTGGGATGATTAACATTTGTTAACTGTATGTTTACTCCTCCTTCTCTCCCAAGAGGAAAGAGAATGCATGTAAGTATATTTTTTTATGTGATGCTTTATGCTGGTTTTTTGTGAGAAGAATTAATCACATCAGCAAGAACACAGCTGACAGTTTATTTACCTTACTGGAGGAGACTTTTGATCAGGGTCAGGTCACAGGTTCAAGACTTCCAGCATTTGCTGTGACCCTTAACATTGTAACACTTATTAGAACAACAATTTTGTAACTTCTAACAAGCAACTGAAAACAAGCAGACATTTCAAACGGTATTGATTAAATAAGACTGAGAGCTGAAATAGAACCTAGAAAACCAAAAGGCTGAGATTTTTTTTACTTGGTCATTGTATTTGTTGAAGTTACAATTACAAATTAGCCACTAGTTAATGCTACACAAGAGACTACAACTATTTATTAAGATTTGTGTTACAGATCTCAAAGCTATTGCTGACTAGAAACTAATTGTGACAAGTCACCTAACTGTAGAATGTACTCCAGGTTCTTGACATGGAACTTCTCACTTAACTATAGTAGCCCTACAAAGCCTGCAAAGCTTATATTAGCCTCCCACTATTGTTTCTGGATCAGCATCAGAACATTGTATTTCCAGGCTTTAATAATGTATAATAAACCTATTTTATATAAAAATAACTAACCTCGAAAAGGTTAATGTTGGGTTACTGTTGCACGTGGTCCATCAAAAGATTTGGTTAACGTTGTTAGCAGTGTACTGGCCCAAAAGGTCATTAAAGGACTTGCCTAGTATAAGCACTTCAAGGTGTGTTACTGCTGAAGTCTAGGTGTTAAGAACACAGAAGAAATTAAATTACCATTAAAACCTCAATTATCACACAATTTACACATCATAATTTCAATAACTGCTTCTTAACTATCAGTATGAGAATTCTAATAAATATTCAAATTTTAAAATATTCGAATATTCAGATTTGCAAGGTGCTCATGACGAAGTACTAAACCAGCCATGGAGGCAAGTCAGCATTGCTATTTTCTACCCCAATCTTGATTCCCAAGACAACTGAAACCTTAAGGTAGAAATTAAAATTCTATACAACTCTTTATATCCTGATCCCAGCAAAGGATCTTTCAGACAAATACTTGCATTTCAAAGAGGCCCATGACATATTTTGATGTACTGAGACCATACCTGTTTCTACAATACATGCACACATACAGATAGCAGAGTTGTCAAGAGTGCTTCAGAAGGCTTAATTTAAATATGAAGTTTCAACAATGTAACAGATGAAGACACACTGAAACAGACTGCCATCTTTGCCACAGTAAACATATTTCCTAGTACGATGCCTTAATTGGAATGGTAAGGAAGAATGGGTGTATTCTGCAGATTCAGAACATTATTGCTAAAGTTTAAAAGACAAACAAGGCAGTAAGCACATAAAAGTAAACATACACAAATACACAAGCAGAATCTGGACATGGCATCTACAGTTTTTAAATATGTTGCCCAACAGCTAAAAAGCTAAGAGAAAAGTACATTCATTGAGCACATCAAAGGGAAGCACAAACCAAAAAAAAAGGCTTTTCTAATTAGTTACAACAATAGACAAACAACTTAGTCTTTTCTTTATAGCATACACTGGGAGAGCTGCTTTTCCTTATGCATTTGTAGACAGCACAAAGCTTCTCATAAAATTACATGTGAATTTGGCCCCTTGTAATTTAAGTTTATATTAATATAATTCCCAAGTAAAAATGTTTCAGAAAGCCCTTTAGACTTCCAAGATCTCTTTGTAACTCACCATCTTGCATAGACAATGCCATCTCTTTGAGTTGTTCATTAGGCACTAAATATTAAGCTGTTATTTTAATACACAGCTTAAGGTCCTACCTATTCTATTAATGGGTCTGCCTGTGGTTACAACCTGCTTTGCCCTTCCTGCACTAAAAACAACTGATGTTTACTTTTATATTAGGCTGGACACCTTCACAAGGGGCTTCATTACACTGTTTGCTTTCTTTTTATTGGTATTATTTTCTAGTTTAAGGATAAACTAACTGGGAGGCCAAGTTAAAAATATCTTCTAAATGTACAAAACCTGAGTTTCCAGTTAATTAAACAAGGAATAAATGAAATTATCATGTTTTACACTGCTCTTTAGACAGATTTTGATTATTCTTTTTAGTAAAGATGCAATGAATAAAAGAGTAAGATGGCTTTAGGCATCTACAGTGTTATATGGTCACTACATCACCCAATTCAATCCTTCACTTAGAACTGATCAAGATTGCAAGATCAGATTAGTTTTAAAGAACACAGACACCCTTCTATTCCTGAAGGCTTCCTTTAGAAGTTACTTTATAAAGCACCTGGAGGAAAAAAGTTTCTAAGGTGTTTTTTTTCTTGAGATACCATCTTCATTAAAAGTTCTCCCAAGCCCTGCTTTGTTCAAATGAGACCCTCCATCCATGCTCACTTTTAAAGTGCTCCGTCCAGTTCTACTGCTATAAATGTCTTAACTTTGTTTATTCTGCTGGGCTTGTGTCTGCACTATCTTCAAGCTGGCACCGACTGAATCTCACTTGGGGTCGAGTTTCCCTTTCACCGACTCCACGTCTGCCAGCACTCACGGCAGAGGAGCAGAAAAGAGCCTTTGTTAAGAGTTTCCTCAGGCTTCATATTTGACAGCTCATAGACGACACTTCCCTCCTTTAGCGTTCTAGTTCCGCAGCTCTTCCCTTTATACACGGGCTTCTCTTGCTGAAGGCTTCTTGGAGCAAGATGAGTGTGTGTCCCCAGGCCTGTGCGCGGGACAGCCAGGAGAGCTGCCCTCATCCCCGACATGTAGGCAACGCGATCCCCATGGCCGTGATGATGAGGAGTCATAACCCCCAGGGGAGGCCGGGGACGTCCTTTCCGCTCCCCTCCCCCGTCGGCTTCCCTTAGCGGAGCGCGGGGAGAGCGGCACGGCCGCCGCCGGCAGCTCCTCCTCTTCCTCCATCTGTTTCGCTGCCTGTCTCCTCCCCCGGCCCCATGTTTTTAACAGTTCCCAGAGGCAGGAGTTTGGCACTCACCGACCAAAACAAACAACGTTTCCAAGGACAGGCCCGGGGAGGGGGGGGGCGGGGAGGAAGGGAGGAGAAGAGGGAAACCCCTCTCTGCCAGCCCCGGGGAAGGCGAGCCCGGCTGCCCACCTCCAAGTGTCCCGGGAAGGGAGCCGGGGTGCCTTCGCTCTGCTCTGCTGGACCGGGGCCGCAGAGTAGGGGGGGGAGAGGGAAGAAACCCCTGAGGTTGCGCCCGTTGGGACGGCTTGTCCCAGCGGACTGCGAGCGTTAAGGGACGGAGCCAGCCCATGAGACAAGAAGCGAGGGGCGCAGCGCAGACCCAGAGCGGGGGCTGCAAAACCCACCTGCTGCAGCAGAACAGAGCGCCACCTTGCCACCTCCCAGCCACTCCCGCCTCACGGGATGGCAACAGCCTCCAGGCCAGCTCTGACCCGGACTCACCCCGCAGCTCATCGCCTGTACGTGCCCGGACACCCAGGCGTGTGCCGTGCGGTACCGCCATCGGACGGCACGGCTTGGTCGCAGCCTTACCCCTTCGCCCCGGTCACTCCCCGCAGACTAGCGGTGGCAGCTCACCCTCCTGCACGGCGCTCGCCGGGGCTTTAAATACCCACCCCGCCGCATTTATAGAGCCAGCCCGGACTATTAGTGGCTTCCTTGGGCGCGTCCATATCTGGCAGTGACGGGGGGGAGGGGGGGGGGGGCGGGCGGGCGGGCGCATAACACTTACCTGCCAGCCAACGGCAAGTTAGCCCGAGGAACCTGGCCAACCCACCCCTATCCCCTCAGAAACAGCTTGTGTCTTTCATTCCGCCTTGAACCGGGCACTAATCGGGAAGAAACATGCGCTGACAAGAAGACACGCTTCGACGGACTCTCCCGCGCTGAATGGGCCCTGTCCGGGAGGGAAGGGCAGGATGGTGTTTACGGAAGGGACGCGTCGATCCGAGCTGACCCCACCCCTTCCCAGCGGAGAAGGCAGGGACTCCGCGTTAGCCCCGCCCCGGAGCCGCCTCGGGGCATGGATGGGGCGGAACGCTGGCGCGACCGAGGCGGGGAGGGGGAGCACTGCGTCTTTTGGTCTGGGAAGGAGGCAGCGGCTCAGGGCCTGGTGGTCTGTTTCTGTTCGCTGCGCTGCCAAGGAAGCTCTAAATGTACCCCCACGAGCTTTCCGGCCCTGGTTTCCTTCCTTTCTCGAGGGGGGAGGTGAGGCGCCCCCTCCCGCCCGCCATCTTGGACCCCTGGTCCAGCCCCCCCACCATCTTAGCTTCAGGGGAGCCACTCATACTGTACCGAATTTAGTCACCTGCCTTGCGCATGGCTGTGGTGTTATGAAGCCCGCTGAGTACCCACTGAGGAACGAAGCATGAAGCAGAGCAACACTATTATTACAAATGCTTTGCTTATTGCTGTATTGACCTAATCCACCGCGAGCTTCACACACCCACCTGGCCAGCAGTACCTGTCAGGGTCATCATCTCTTCCTGTCACAGGAGCTACGTGCCACTATTGCCTCACCTACCAGGAAGCATGGAGGGCAAAACACAGCAGTCATCTCAGAGGCAGGAGCTAACTATATCAAGCCTTGCTCGGCATGAAGACACAGGGCTCCCCTTCCTGCAAATAATCGTGTCATCTTTAGCACACATGACAAACTAGATGTTGTATTTGCATAGGCCAAGCCAACTGTAGGTCCTATTAACCTCTGCTATAAAAGCTAGGGCTTGAAGCAGGGAACAGAAGTTGGCTATGCAAGGACCAAGTGCCCTGCTGGTGAGGGGGGGGGAGCCCTTTCTCCCAGCGATGGAGAGCACCTGGCAGCCCTGTCGCTCTGAGAACAGCCTTCAGAGACAGTAAATGGGATTAAGTCAAACAGCCTAATCCGATAGCTTCCATAAAGAAGATGTCGTTTTAAATAACTGTGTTTGCACTACTTTGCCCCAGTTTATGCATGTCACATGGCAACAGCAATCTGAGAGAAGCTCAGAGGAAGTCTGGAGAAGACTGCGATGGTTTACAGATGGACTGCCTTGTGTGGGACTGTTTTCACTTCAAAGGACATTCTTTATTATTATTTTTACATCTGTTTTGGCTTAAATGCCAACTGAAAGATGGGGGGAAACCTGTGTTCTGGTCTTTGCTGTGATGGCTGCTCACACCTTTTACTAATTAACCAGTTGTATAATCTAAAACTGTACAAAGAATACTTGCAGCAAATACCAGGGCCAGTGACTCAGGGTCCATTTTGTGTGCTGTCTTTGTGGACCGGCAATTGTGGAAACCTGTGGTACTCAGTGGTCTAGCTTGCACAGGGAGGGAAATGGGATGTCCCAGCCTCACCAAGTAAATTAGCTTATAAATGTTTATATGAAAGGTCAACCTTAAGGGAGAAAGTATCTCAGGGGTATTACCCAACATCATGGAGTAAGAGACGGAATTCCAAAAATGGATGGCTTTAAGACAAAATGGGTTTTTTTCAGCTGTAGCCCTGCTCTTCTCCCACAGCACACCAGCTGTTTTGGAGACCATTCTTAAGTATCTAGCTTGCTTTCTCTATCTATCTATCTATCTATCTATCTATCTATCTATCTATCTATCTATCTATCTATCTACCTACCTACCTACCTACCTACCTACCTACCTACCTACCTACCGGATATGTGCATCTGTATATATATCTGAGGCACCAAAGACATGCTTCAATATTCCAGTTCAAAGGAAAATAACTACAGTTAGACACAAAGTTAGACACTGCAGTATTCAGCTCTTAACCTCCTTTTTGATTTAAATTCCTTCCTGATCCAGAGGCACTGCAGCTATAGGTCATTATATGGATGCTTAAGTGGATTACCTACTGTGGAGATTTTCTCCAGAGAGAATTGTCACTCATTTGTCACTGTCTGTGTCTTCTGCAATGCTAGCCAGGAAAATAAACGTACAGCCTTTAAATTTGCTCTGCTCAATCAGGAAGATCAATGTCCTTGTGCCTTTTGTAGGACATGCAGGTATGTGCTGGTTTTGGCTGGGATAGAGTTAATTTTCTTCATAAGAGGTTGTACGGGGCCATGTTTTAGATTTGTGCTGAAAACAGTATTGATAATGCAGAGTTGTTTTTGTTACTGCTGAGCAGAGCCAAGGCCTTTTCTGCTTCTCACACCACCACACTAGTGAGTAGGCTGTTGTAGTCATTTGCATCACTTGTCTTTCTTGGGTTTTCTTTCTCTCTTTTTTTTATTTTCCTTTCAATTACATTTTATAATTAATTATTTTTCCCATTATTACACTCTTTTTATCTCAATCCATGAGTTTTCTCACTTTTACCCTTCTGATTCTCTCCTCCCATCCTGCTGCAGGGAGTGAGTGAACAGCTGGCTGTGTGGTGCTCAGTTGCCAGCTGGGGTTAAACCATGAAAAGGTACAAATTTGGAAATTTGACTAGTGTCTCAAGTTGGCCTTCATTCTTGGCCTTTCACTACAGAAGCACTGTTAATTGAGATGAAGGGCTAGTTTGTGCTCAGCCCTTGCAGCAAGTTACCTTTCCTTACTATTACCAGTAAAACTGGAAAAGACAGTAAAGCCTACAATTAATGCACAGCTTTATCCAGCAAACAGCAACACTGCTGCTAAGCTGGTTAGGCGTGCAGCTGCATTTGGTCTCACAGGTCAGAAATGTCCTAGTGTCCAGCTAACATAGTTCAGAGTGGGAGGAGAGGGAAAGGGCAAGGGATGTTATTGTTTACACCATGGCCCATGACAACTAAGTCGAGAACATAACTTGAAGTCACAAGATATTTTTCCCTAATCCTAATAACTGAGGCAGGCAGACTGGCTTTAGTGCTAACAGATGGATATTAAGACTCTGGGTTGACAGAGACCATCAGGCACAGATTTGATAATAGGCTCAAGGGTAAGAAAAAAAGTCTACAAGACAGGTGTAAGGATGCTTTCTCAGCTTGCTCTTCTGTGGAGTTTCCAGTATTCCAGGGAGAAATAAGTCTTGTGAGAGGCAAACAAGATTGCTACTTCTCCTCATCAAAGTATTCAGCTTCAAATTCACCCAGAGGCAACACAGGATATCAAAACCTCTGAGATAAAAAGGTACATCAATAAACTCCCCAACTGCACCAGTCTGCACTGTCTAGCTACTATACCACCTCAGCAAATTCCTAATGCACACTCCCCTCAGCACTAGTGGTCTGTCTTTCTGTACAGAGGAAATAAAAGTTTGATCCACTGTGTCAAATGCAGTGAGAAGCTGTTTGTAGATTGGTGTTCCTGGTCAGAAATAGTTTGTATTGGTTCCTTGGTGAGCAAAAGCCTTAGCTAGTACATCACCAAACTGGAGAAGGAGAAATGGTGTGACAGTTATCCATGCTGCCTTACTACCTGAAACAGATTTACATCCCTTGATGCTTAATACTGACAGTCCACTTTATTATTGTCTCATCCATGTGGTTCAGTTTTTATGGTAAATGCTCTGAAATAAATGGCATCAGAGCTAAAATCCTGGGTCTTAGGGTACTGCTGCAAATCTTGGCCTTTCTAAACAGAAATCTGAGATCCACCTTATCATAAAATCTGAGACAGCTAAGGCTATGGCTAGGTTTGCTGTGGAAACTCTACTCTTCTAGCCTTCCCAGGGTGCTTTGTTTACTGCTGAAGATTTCTACTCCCACGGTATTGAGGAGAGAAGAGGATTCTGAGGATTCTTCATCTGTTTCAGTGCAAGCCCCGCCCCTGTACCAGCTCCAGCCACCTCTGGAATCTTATTTAAGACAACATCATGATGCTGTGCAAGCTCTCCGCTACTTGTTAGGGTGAGGGCAATCAGCTAACCACGTTCTGCTCTGGTGTCCATAACCTACAGTCACACCAGCATCCTCTCCAGCTAGTGACTTTTGGGATCAGATCTGTGCAATTGACAGAATTATGCTGAAGAAATACCTGAGACAATCAACTCCTTCTGTCACACATGCTAGTAGTTACTGATTAGAACACCATGTACAGATTACACAATTCAGTTAATCCTAAACCTTAGCAGAAGTATGGAATGGAACTGGATTTGCAAGGCTGAAATCAGGGGCTGTGATCTGCCCTAGGTTTAAGATGCTGTCTCTGAAAAATATTTAATCTAAAATTTTTATTTTTATTTTTTTTTCTTAAAAGAATGTACTGAGGATCAAAGAAAAGGCCAAGAAAAGAAAATATCTTCCAAGACAAAACTTGATTGGATTTCTTGCTGTAATCATATAGAGAAACAGATAAATTAGCACCTCAAGTTTTCACCTTGCAAGGTGATGTAATGACCCGTGAAATCACTCTTGGCAAGCAAATGCATTCCGGTATAACACAAAAGCACAAAGAGAAAATAAATTGCATTTGCACTAGCAGTTCAGCAGCCCAGGTGTAGAACTGGCAAGAGCTTGTTACTACTAATGGATTTTATGCCTTAAAGACACTGCAGCTACATGTGTAAGATCTTTGCTCAGAAGCCCCAGTAGAGCTTTAAAGCATTATTTCCATTCATTGACTCTATGTCTTGAACAGGATTTTCTTTCATCCCACACAGATCTTGAATATGGGCAAATATTAACAGATACAGACACCAATACAGACTTTTTGCAAGTTAGCTTTAGACAGATACACATTAAAATACAGAAGAAAAGTAACGTCTGAGGGAGAAACCATCTGCAAAGATCTTTTAATTGCATTGCTCTTAAAAAACCAAACAACAAATCCTTTTGAAACTACCACCATTCCTACTGGTTGTCTACCAGTTGTTTGCTTTTAGCCCAGGTCTAAATCCACTATTGCTTTGCATGATCCCAGTCATGAACCCCCTGAGAAAACACGAGACAGAGGCAGTGAAAGAAGTCTACCATGCATGCCTTAATACATGTCTACGTGTATGCCATGTATGCCATGCATGTATGTGAAAGAAAGGGGTAATATGGGATCAGCTGACTTTGTTCATCAATGAACAAATGAAGAAATGAAAAGCAGTTTCCAAAAATACTTGAGAGTCCATCCCGATAACCCTACTCAGCATGTCTACCAGATAGAAGAAAAGTGTTGGAAAGTGAAGCATTGGTGAAGCAGCTGGACTAGATGATCATTGTAGGTCTCTTCCAACTTGAACTATTCTATTCTATTCTATTCTATTCTATTCTATTCTATTCTATTCTATTCTATTCTATTCTATTCTATTCTATTCTATTCTATTCTAATTTCTGAAAGCGTGGGGACATAGCAGTGAAGAAGATTTTTTTAGTATGTTCTTATTTTTAGGATTCTCCAGTACAAACTGATCACAAACTGCGAGCACGGAAGAGATCAAATGGCGGGTAGGTCTGTGCTCCGCACCCTGCAGGCCCTCGCTGGAACCAGAGCTACAGGGGGAAGGCCTGCTCAGCCTTTCCTGTTCTGTGCCGGGACATGCTCTGTTAGGAAGATTAACGCAGCGGGCTCACACGACATGGTGAGGCGAAAGAGCATGCTCGGAGCACGAAGGCTCCGCAGGGAATTTAGGTGCTGAGCTCCCAGCTTTTACCAAAAGTGCTCAAACGAGGTCTGTGGAATCCTTGGAGTTTGTGTCGGGCCAGAAGTGCTCCTGCCGGTCAGGGCAGCTGTTGTGTGCCCGAGGGACCCGCCTGATGCCAAGTCTTCGCTCTAGAAGCTCCAGAAAAGGGGGGTGGTGGTGGGGTGGTGGGTGTGAGGGGGTGGGTTGCGTATGGATAATGCAACTTTTTCTTCGCGTCTCGCTACCGGAGCTTGCTGCAATCCCATCCGCCGAAATCACAAGCAAAACAGAATCTGCACGAGGCGGGAGCCGGCGAGGCTCTGCCACCAACACTACGTGAAAGACCAAAAGGCGGTAGCGGGACGGGGCTGGGGACATCTGGGGTCCCGAGGCTGCGAGGGGGGCAGGTCAGACCCACGCCACTCTGAGACCCCCGGGCCGGGTCCCGCGGGCAGCCGTGGCCAAGGCGGCCGCAGTCGGGTCTGTCACCTCGGGGCTGGGCGGGGGCTGGCCCTCCGCCCTGCCCGCAGCTCTCCTATCCCGTTGCCTCCCTCAGGACGGCGCCGAGCCCGTGTGCGTTGCAGCTCCCCCAGGCAAGGGCTCGGGCCCTCCCCGTGTGCGTGGCGGCTCCCCGGGGCGGGGGCCGGGGCGGGGCGGGGCGCGCGGCGCTGCCCGGCCCGGCGCCCCCGCCCTCCTTCTCTCCATCCCTCCTACGCTCCCGCTGCTCCCGCTCCGCGCACGACGGCGGCGGTGTCCCGCCATGTCGGCCGCCAAGCACCGGGGCCCTAAGGGGGGCAGCCCGCCTGCCGCCGCCAACGAGCGGGGCGCGCAGCCCAGCGGCGCCGAGGAGGCGGCGGCCAAGAAGCCTGCGGCGGCGGCGCACGGCCGGGGCGGTAGGGCCGCCGGGGGGGGCCGCTCCGGCGCTGGACCCCGCCGCGGTTGGGCGCTGCTGCTGGGCGCCGCGGTGGTGCTGGGCGCCGCGCTGCCTGCCGGCTGGTACGTGCGGCAGCTGCGGGAAGAGGTCGGACAGAACGCCCGGGAGAGGGAGGCCTCCGGCCGGCAGCGGCAGGAGCTGGCCGCCACCGTGGACACTGTGGTGCAGAAGGTAGCGCGGCGTCGGGCGGCGTCGGGCACCGTCGGGCGGCGGGCGGGGTGCTCCGCGAGGCCACATGGGGCGAGAAGGAGGGCAGGGGCGCTGGGTCCGTCCGAGCGCTTGGCATTGCTCGGGGGGGCGGTGGGCAGCGACCGCCCCTGCAGGAGGGGGGACGGGATGTTGACTCCTTAAATAAGCAGCTATGGAGCTCTGGGGTAGCCCGGCTTGCGGAAAAGCAAACGTGTCCCATTCACCTCCTTCGCGTCTCCCCAGGCCGTGCGCCCTCTGTAAAGATGCTTTATAGACATTAGAGGGAGGAATCGAGCCTGGGCCGCGGTTTTCGCAGCGCCTGCAAACGTGGCCTCGGTAAAACGAGAAACCCCTGGCAGGCAGCGAGGAGCGGGGCTGGGACGGGGCGGGCCCAGGCTCCGCAGCGGGCGGGCGGGCGGATCTCTGGACAGCTCGCAGCGGCGGCCGCAGGCGGCTTTTTGCCCATCTTGCTCCTGCGGGGCTTGGGTGTGAAGCCATTTTATGTAATGCAGTCAGCACGCTTACATGTTGGCAGCAGTGCAGACCTGCAGCTTCGAGAGCCTGCTGGCGGTAATTTCATATCTTCAACTATTGCAAATCACTTGAAAACGGGGGTGGCAGATGGGCTTCTCTCTGTGGTCGCATCGAGCCAGGCAGGTGTGTGCACAGAGGGAGATGGTGCAGCAGCACGGTTGGACGTGGCAGGATCCTGCCTCGGTGTCCCTGCACGCTCTAGAAAACAAAATGTGTGCAAAAAGTGTGCTTGTCCGGCTTCACTGGACAGCGGAGATGGTGTCAGAAACGCCACTCCTGCAGTACTGGGCTTGCCACGTTCCTGCTGCTGCCTCTGGCCAAGGGAGTGGGACTGGCCATGTCCATGGCAGCCCTGGACCCTGGAAGAGCTGTGAAGTAGTTGGCAAAGGGTGTGGCTCAAGTCAAGTTAAAGAAATACTCATTTCCCTCCTCATTTTTTTTTTACTCGGGCGTAACTAGCCCCCGAGCTAGGGTTTCACAAATGGCACTGTCCATATGTCATAGGGTGCCTAAAATCTTTAAAAAATGGTGTCTGTGAAGGCATATCATCAACATATAATCAAGCTCCTGTCTAGGGAGTAGGTAAATTGGTTGGAAAGCAGTATGTAAAGTTATGATCAAAGAAAAGGAAATCCTTGTCTCAGCTTGACTGCTTTCTGCACAGCGAGCTGTGCAGATTCCCCATGTTTCCTGCGAGCTTGGGCCCAGGCCAGCGGTGGGGGGACAAGGCGGTGGGATGGCTGCTGGCAGAGATCCTCCAGTCATTCTGCAGTGCTCCCAGCAGCGTGGCAGCCTGCACACATGGAGTTTGTAGGGTCAGTCTTGGTGTTTCCTCTCCCTTACAACAAGGAGAAAAAGGAAAACTCATATGAGGGGGAAAAGAGTTGTAAAATGCAGGGCTCTGGTGTAGTTTCTGAAGCTAATTTTAAATCCTGGGGTTTTTACTCACTGATGACTGGGCTGTGATTTTGAACTAGCAAGGGTTATTTTTTTCTAGTTATTAAGGTATTTTTACAGGCTTTTTGTATGGAGGAAGACATTGCAATGGCAGGACATACAGGATGAAAGATTACAATACATGAGTATAGAACCCAGATGTATGTGCAAAGTATAAGCCCTTCTAAGCATAGGCATGGGTACAGTTTGCTGCCTCCTATCTCCATGTCATCGCAGATCGCAGGCATATGTTACATATTCTAGGAGACAGGTATATGACAAAAGTTTATAAATAGTTGGTTTCAAAGAGAACTGAAACTGCCTGTGTACAGCAGATGGCTGATGTTAGACATAGATACAGTAGTGGGAGAATTAAAGGTGGGCGAAATAGATCAAGAGTTTCGATGTAACCCTTGAAAGTTTTGCTTGCTGTGTTGTCTTTACAAAAGAATGGGCTTGAGGGAGAGGAGACCAAGCTGTGTTCCTTTGCTTTACAAAAGTGCAGGGTCCTGTGTTGTACTTTTAGAGTGCTGTCAGCCCGGGCTGCTGTGTGGAACTGGCTTTGCCTTTCACTCTTTTACTGCAGAGAGCTCCTGCCAGGAGTAAGCATTATATAAACTCATCTGCTTTACCCATTAATAGTAGGAGAAAGGAAATGATGTGGAAGTTTAGCCTTTAATATAGCACAATTCTCAGAGGGGCCAAGGTCATTTGTTTTTTAAACACAAGATAGTATGGCCAGTTAGAGAAGACTTAGTTGTTACCTATGGAGATATTTTTATGTACTGTTTATGATGATAAACTTTTCAAGGCTATGGTTTCAAAGCACACCAGCCACAAATACCAAACAGGCAAACTCACACATGTAGGTGCACATGCAAACCCTACTGTGTAGTGAATATAAATGATTACTTTGAACTTTTAAGTTTTCACCCCTTTTGTGCAAGGGGTTTGCTTTGGGTTCTGCTGGCTTTTGGTTAGAACAATACAGATTAGAAGCTGGTCTAATTTGAAGATCTCAGTCCATTTTATTATGTCAGAGCTCTCTGATATTCAAGTGTCTGGCCCAGCTGGAAATATAGGAGAACAGCTTCAAGTTACACCACAAGCATTGGTCAGATGCAGTGGAGGAGCAGGTATAAAGTACTTCCACTGCAGACAGGTGGGATCTGTCTCTGTCAAATGTATAGCAGCAGAGACCTCCTGGCCATCTGGAGAGTATTCGTGGCCATTCTTTATGTGTTTTCTTAGACTTAACAATCAAATATACTTAATTACAAATACAAATTTGGTGATTTGATTGGAACATGTCAAAGAAAATGAACTCTGTCATAAGAGGGGGAGGAGAACATTTCTGTGCCCTCCTAGATTTCTGAAGTCCATTTACAATGATACAGAAAAAGCTTTCTGTGGAAAAAATCAGAATGAATGACAACTAAGACGTAATGGAAATGAGGCTGGTAAGTCGGTGTAATAACTGGTGCCCTGATGCAATATTGGCAGTAATATCTGCTTCCCCTGCTCTCCCCCCTCCCCTCCCCAGCTAATTTCTAGTTTTGTAAGTGAGCACTAGAGAATACACGTATAGGGAATGTAAAGTCATTACAAACCTTTTTACAGAGGAAGAGGAAAAAATGAAGTTATCTTTGTGAGTATTCTTCAAACTGTGGGGATGTATTCGTGCAAGAGCAAGTCTCATGGCCCAACTCTTCAATCCTTACACTGTGTAGACTTCCATGAAAACCAAGGACAATTTGGCCAGGGATTTAGTCTTGCAAAAATACATATGATTAACTTAATTTCTAATTAGTAAGTCTGTTACGTCTGTTGAAAATAGTTTCTAGATTCAGAGACTGAATGGGAACTGCTGGATCCTTCTTCAGTTAAAAAAATAGCAGCTCTGTATATTTCTTTGTCAGAACATATAAAATATACTTCCTTCTATTTATAAAATAAAACCACTCCTCCAGCTGTGTATCTAATCAGTAAACATGGCAGTCCATGTGGCATGACTGATTAATATACCCCTCAGTCATAGGGAGTAGCATGAGGCAAGGCAACATGCATTACTCAGCACTCACCATCCTGCCAAAGCTCTGAGGTATTTTCTATGTGGTGGATTGTTGTTGCAGCCAGTGGGAGTTCTTAACATCGCTTTACAAAGTAAAAAAAAAAAAAAAAATACAACCCACACATGCACAAAAAGATTTCTCCAGTCTTGACACTGATACTCTGCTTGGCCCCAAAATTATGTAATGCATGCTTCCCCTTCGGTGTGCCTGGATCCTACCTTTAAATGTGAGAGTAAAGGAATGTGGCGGCCTCTCACCTCTTGACCTTTTCCCTCTTGCTGCCACTAAAACCAGCTGTAAAGATAGTTTTTGTAATTTGGAAGCTTAGTAGCATACCTGATCCAGTGGTAACAACTTTCTGTATCAACCTCAGGTAGATGCAAGTCAGTCCCCTTGGCAGCTGCTATGGCTTTGTGCTCTCTGCCTCTGTACATACACGTGCCCCTGTTCACTAAGAGCATGTGGCTGTATGCATGTGTGTGAATATTGAGGTACTAAGTATTTAGAACATTAAATCCTTGCTAGGTTTTTTATTTTAAAAATAGTTAACAAGAAAAATCTGTGTCTCCATAGTTGTCTAGGAGCAGCAAAATGTCATGATTACTATACCCATTCCCCAGTCATTCCCAGCTCCCTTTCCCCCCTATTTTCCCTGTTACTCTTTCTTGTCTACTTCGAAACTTCTTTCATGTTCAGGAATTGGTCCAGATGCAAACTCTGGAGACTTGAGCTTGATTTTCACTGCCACAGGTTTCCTGGATCATCTGTGGCAGGTCAGTGAGCCCAAGGATCCTCAGCAGATGTATGTATGTGTGTATCTATAAAGCTGTAAGGCTCTAGATGCTGGGCTTTTTGTGCCTCCCTTATCCGTATGCCAAAGGGTCACCTCAGGCAGGAAGCATAAAGGATTGCAGGGTGGTAATTTTGTATGGTAACAATGGCCATAAGGATTTTAGACACAAAGGGTAAGGATATAGATAGGGATGAAGCTGTAAGCATTAACCATGTGCATTTATGTTTTAGGTGCGTTCCCTTCAAGCCACATGTGGAGAATTTGAATCCATGATGAAAATTGCTCAGCAGAAGCAGGAGGTTACTGAGAAGGCTGTTAAACAAGGGGAGAATGAAATAAACCGGATCAGTGAAGTGCTTCAGAAGCTGCAAAATGAAATTTTGAAAGACTTATCTGATGGCATCCACATGGTGAAGGATGCAAGGGAACGAGACTTCACATCTCTGGAAAACACAGTGGAAGAGAGACTTATGGAGCTAACCAAGTCTATAAATGATAACATTGCTGTATTCACTGAAGTCCAGCAAAGGAGCCAAGATGAAATAAACAATATGAAAGCAAAGGTTGATTCATTAGGAGAAGGAAATGTCTATAAACATGAAATTAAGGTGCTAAAAGATGCTTTAGATGAGATGCAAGTGTCCATGAAAACCAAAGAAAAGGACATAGAGGCCTTGAAGAGTACAGTAGACTCCATGGAGTCTGATGTGTATACTGAAGTGAAAGAGCTAGTCAACCTCAAACAAGAACATGAGAAATTCAAAGAGGCTGCAGACACTGAACACCTTTCACTAAAGGCTTTACAAGAGAAAGTTCTGAGAGCCGAGGATTCTATTATGCAGCTCCCTGGTGACATTAAAAGACTTGATGAAGATTTACTACAAGTGAAAGCTGACCTTAACAAATGGGAAGAAAATGAACTCTTCAGAAAGGCATTAGAAACTTTTGGGAAGAACTCTGAAGGACTGGAGTCTCGATTGAGGCATATAGAAGACAGCCTGGAGTCTCTAACATCTGTTGCTGCTCAAAGCAGTGAAAAGTTGCAGTCTTTCCTCTCTAAGGAAGGAGAATACAAGAGTAAGCTCAGTACTCTAGAACAAAGCATTACTGCTCTTCAGGGAATCTCAGATATGGATGTAACTTCAGTCACAGATGCTTTGAAAAATCTTGTTGAATCACAGACCTCACTGTACAATGACGTGGAGAACTTGAGGAGAAGCATCAGTGACCTGCCATCCGCCGATGCTCTTCAGGATGTCCAGAAGCAGATTAGTACTTTGTTGGATCAAGGAAATCTTCAGATGAATCGAGCACATTCTCAAGACTACCTTGAAAAATTTTCTTCTGTGGAAGGCTCAGTAGATGAGCTGAGATCTTCTGTCAGCCAGGTTGATTCTGATTTGAAAATGATAAGAACTGCAGTGGATAGTTTAGTCTCCTACTCAGTGAAAATTGAAAATAATGAGAACAACTTGGAGTCTGTGAAGAGCTCAATGGATGACCTGAGGAATGATCTGGAAAGGTTGTTTGTGAAAGTAGAAAAAATACATGAAAAAGTTTAGGCAGCAGTGCTCATTGTGCAAATAATGGATAAAGGAGAATAGCTTTTGTATGCCCA
The DNA here is from genome assembly GCA_020745705.1 of Hemiprocne comata. Taxonomy (NCBI): domain Eukaryota; kingdom Metazoa; phylum Chordata; class Aves; order Apodiformes; family Apodidae; genus Hemiprocne; species Hemiprocne comata. The sequence goes on from CM036586.1 coordinate 59,456,457, forward strand.
GTTTTTTACTATTTTTGAAAGCAATTTGATACCTCCAAAGAGAATAAGAATACTTTAATAGAGGCAGTTCTGCTTATTTCCTTTTATTTCTCTTTTGTGTAATGTCTGTTGGTTTTTGTTTTTTAATTTTTATTTTGTTTAAGAAAACATGAGTTTTGTTGGGGGTTGAGTTTCTAAGGGCTCATCTTCTCTATAAAGTTGTACGGCTGTAACTGTAGTGGTGTAACTAAGGCACTACAGCCTCGTTAGCATGGGCACATACTTAATGGCATGAAGGTGTTTTATGCAATGACACTAGGTATCCCACACAGAAGGGCCACAGCTGTTCTGGTACAAAAAACATGCTGCTGTACACACTGAGAATGTTACTGGTATGTTTTAGTTCACAAAACAAATGAACAAAACTACACCCCTATCTTAAACTGTTCAGACCGGTGAACTTATGTGTGTACAAGGCTTGAAGCAACTCATCTGTTCTACAGTTTGGGACTCAGCCATGTGGTCAGTTGACCAGGTGTCAGTTGAGCCGTTGTGTATTTCTGTGAGTCCTTAATCTGTACCAAGGAGCTAACAAGGGGCTGGGTGAACCCCCTGAAGGGAAGGTTTGAGGTAAGTGGGCATTGCTTGGGGCTAAGACTGGTGTTCCACCACATGGCTGAAAAGATTTGTTCTTTGTGATCACAGGATTATTGCCCAGCACCTTTAGCTGCTGGTGTAGAAGACCAGTGTTTAGAAGGGGCATCTGAAGGATGGGATTAGTTTCAAGAGGGTATAGTAATATTTTTGTCTTATTTTCTGGCTGTTTATATGAAGAGGCTGTGTCTTTCCTGGAAAGGTCTAACTTGTCTGTGATACAAGATTCTCTGTAAAAATGATGACAAATTTGAATGAGGAAAGAAAAGGACTAAAATTGCACCTCTCGTGTTCCATGTATAGAAAGCATGCTAATGATAATTGTACACTCCAAAACACACAAGGGGAAAATCGCCATGAAATCAGCAGAATTGCTTCTAAGGTGTATACATATCCAAGTTTTCACACAGCTGACAGTGACCTGAACTCCTGTTATATATTCAGGACTTGGTGCCTGGTTCTCGTCACCATTGTTGTCACCGGGTGTCTGTCTGTGGCACTGGTAGCAAAGGATCCTTCTAGGACTGGTTGAGAGTGAGAAAAAAGCATTGTAGTTCTCTAGATGTTAATTTAAGAAACACTTTCTCATGGAGCTTTCCTGGTTTTCTGTTCTTGGAAAGGATTTCTAATATCCCTTCTTTTCCAGTTTACTTTTGAACTTTATCCAAAGATTTGCTAAAGGGGTTTGCACATCATGTCCACCTCAGCCTGCACTAACCAGATCCTAGGCTATGTTGGAAGAGGAATTCCTAGAAACAGCACCTCTCAAAAGTGGTCTGCTTGTGGGAACAGCGCAGGTGAAAAGGAGTTCTCCTTGGTAAATAAGATACTGAACCATATCTAGTGTTGTTCCCACTATAAACAGGAAAGAATTGATGGCAAAGAGAGAGTGACCCATGGCATTAAGGTAACTGTTGTCACTGTTGGAACTGCACTGTTCTGTGTTGACTTCTCAAGTTCTTGAACAATCTTGTTTAGGTTACTGTGAAATTAACTGTATGGCCTAATTGCGGTATTTTTAATACATAATAAACATTTGGAATATTCTTTGCACCTTTTTTCGATTGCTGCTTACTTGATGTTGTGTTTCCTGGGATCCTTCTAGTGGGCTGCAGGAAGAGGCTTGGGGGAAGCACCAGATGTGATGCAGCCCTGTACTTGTTCTCAGCTGTCATAGGGGAACACAGAGGCAGTCTTACCTGGTGGTTACAAACTCCAGGATTTGAGTCAGATCAATGCACTGGTGTTGACCACCAGGCTCAGAAGTCCAGGGTGATAGTTGTGAGGTGTGAAATACGTGATTTATAGAATCATAGGATGGTTAAGGTTGGAAGGGATCTTAAAGATCATCAGGTTCCAACCTCCATGCTATAAGCAGGGACACCTCCCACTAGACCAAGCTGCACAAAGCCTCATCCAACCTGGCCTTAAACATCTCCAGGGAGGGGGCTTCCACAACCTCCCTAGGCAACCTATTCTAGCACCTTACTACCCTCATGGTAGACAGCAACCTGGCCGTGTGCATGCAGTGGCTCTAGAGGGTAGTAGCTATGTCATGAGGGAACTTCCAGAGGCTGTAAATACAGCTGGGCTGTATTTGATCTCAAAGCTTAAAATGAAGAATTACAAGTCACACTTCTAGTCACTTAATTTTTATGGCAAGCTATTGAAAGTATTTATTTCACTAAATAATACATTTCTGTAAATAATGTGGGTGGAGGCAGGCACAGTGGCAAAGATCCCTTGGTGGGCTGGCAGTTCAGCTTTAATATTTGGCTCAACAGTTTCATCGAACACAAGCACTTCCTAATTCCCTCAGAAATGCTCACAGAGCACATCCAGTCCTAGTGCTGCTTTTTACAGTCCTAGTGCTGTTCTTGCACTTTGCAATAAAGCAGTGGTGAAGGTCTCAAGCCAGACATAGTCTATGTTGCCAATGTTCTTTTACATTATTAGTATGTGATCAATAAGATGCTGTTACAGTAACAAATTTCAACTGAAACTGTCCGCCTGATTGATGAGATATTGGTTGAGCCAGTTCATTGACATTTGTCTTCATTTTCAGCTCTCACCTTATAAATGGAGAAGCCATTATGCTGAGGCCCTGTGGACTCAATTGCTCTTGCAAGGGTTTGCCTAAATAGTTACACTGGCAATGGTGATGGAGATAAATCTTGTCCTGCTGCAGGAACCTCTCCCAGTAGGGTTTCAGCCACTGCTGCCAGTGAAATAATTTGTAACAGCAAGCACAGTTGCTGGTGGCCTAAATGTGTCTGTTAGAGGTTTTATTAAAACATGGATTAGTGATTTAATCTTTTTGCCATCTAATTTGACATAACTCAGCTGGTAGCATAAGCAAAGCTGCAAAGTTAAATGATTACAGGAAGAAAGGCTTCCTGGGATGTACCAACACCAGAATAGCCTAAAACCACGCAACATGGGCCCTCCATTCTATTCAGCAGTTGCAAGAAACAGTCTCTGCAGTGTGGGACACTTCAGGAAAGGTGTGGCTGGGCTGAAGAGACTCTCAAGGAGGAAAATGATGAGGATCAGAGGTAAAATGTTCTGTGAAAAAGACTGAACAATTGGGCTTGTTTAGACTTTAAAACAGCAGAGGGAGGTTTGAAGATAAAAGAGGAATGGAAGAAACAATCTTCAGGGAGGGACTTTTTACAAGGACATGTAGTGATATGACAAGGGGTAATGGCTTTAAATTGGAAGAGGGTAGATTTAGGTTAGACATTAGGAAAAAATTGTTCACTATGAGGGTGGTGAGACACTGGAACGGGTTGCCCAGGGAGGTTGTGGAAGCCCCATCCCTGGAAGTACTCAAGCGCAGGCTGGATGGGGCTTGGAGCAACGTGGTCTAGTGGGAGGTGTCCCTGCTCATGTAGGGGGGTGGAACTAGATGATCTTTAAGGCCCCTTCCAGCTCAAACCATTCTGTGATTCCCTACCCGAAAGGCTGTTCTGTAAAAAGGACGAACCCGTTTGCGTATCGTGGACGGTGGTGCGTTGCAGGCGGAAGCGCCGCGGGGGAACGACGAGGATGGCAGCGGGAAGGGAGGCTGCGCCGGTAAGAAAGACAGAAGCGCTGCTGGCACCGAGGAGGACTCTGCTGCTGCCGCTGCGGCAGGGAGGGCAGGGGCAGGGAGTCCCGCCGGGCACAGCCCGGGCGGCGACGTGGCCTCCGCGGGGCTCGGCCGCTCCCCGACTGGGCCGGAGAGGGAGCAGGGCCCCGAGCGCGGCAGCGGGCGGCGGCGGGCGCCCCCCGGTGGCGGCGGCGAGGCGCGGCAGCGGCGGCTCAGGCGGCGCTGTGCGCCTGTCTGCCCGCTCATGCGTCCGTTTGTCCGCCTATCTGTCCGTCTGTCCGACCGTCTGGGACGCCTTCCCTGGACAGGGGCCGGGAAGGGGCCCAGCCTGGTGACTACAGCTTGAAACGGTCAGGAGGGAGCTGCTCCCTTATCCCAAGTTACAAGTGACAGAACAAGAGGAAATGGTCTCAGGAGGCTTAGATTGAGTATTAGGAAAAATTTCTTCACCGAAAGGGTTGTCAGGCACTGGAACAGGCTGCCCTGCGAAGTGGTGGAGTCATCATCCCCGGAGGTATTTAAAAGATGTGTAGATGTGGTGCTTAGGGACATGGTTTAGTGGTGGACTTGGCAGTGCTGGGTTAATCATAGAATCATACAATGGTTTGGGTTAGAAGAGACCTTAAACATCATCTAGTTCCAACCCCTCTGCATGGGCAAGGACACCTCCCACTTAGACCAGGTTGCTCAAAGCCTCATCTAGTCTGGCCTTGGTGTTTTCCAATGCCAACAATTCTATGATTCTATGATCTCCCTTCCCCAGGTCCCACAGCGGCACCTGCTCATGTACCCTGTTTAATGCTCTCCTTATGTGGTACCATTCACTTGAAAAAAAATTCTCTCTTACTGCAGCTTCACCCAATGCTAGGCTGATTCCAGAAGGAACTGCTACTTATCCTGCCCAATGCAGGCATTTTGCTAATAACTGGTCCCAGGCCCATTCATTGCATCAACTGCTCAGTGTACAGGTGTTTAGGGAGGGGAAAGCTTGTGGTTGTTTTGCTTTCGGTTTTAATATCAGCTGTGTATGATATTTAGCACTGTGAGATGCTAATCCCTGTTGGTCCTCTGAGTGCTCATATGTTGCTGCTACTTTGCCCTTTCTGCCTGCATTTTAATATTTGTCAACCTCCACCAGCCATGAGCAGATATTCACCGATTCCAGAGATGCAGAGTCAGAAGATTTACATGCAGGACTTTATCCACACTTAATTATAAATCCTGGCATGAGAAGGTCAAACAGCATACAAAGCAATTCCCTTTCCCAAGAACCCCTTTGGTCAAAAACTGAACAAGGATGCTCAAAGAGCAATTCTGCCTTGGACACCAAAGCAAACAGTGTATTTTCTGCTTGTTCACACAGTAAAACCTCTCCAGAATTTCTACTATACAATATATTGCAAGCTTCCAATATAGTGTATCTTCTCAGAAGTCAATGCTTGTTCATGCACTGAGAAAAGTAACTTGGAAATCTCTTTCTAAGAGCAGAGCTCGATGAGTCCTGCATTTATAACACAAATACTGAACCCTGGAGCTATTCAGAGTTAATGCATCATCACAGTTGTAGCCTGCAAGACCTCGGACAAAGAGATCCTTGAACTCTGCTTTTTTATATTGGAGCTTATTGAGCAGGTGTTCCTTTGGCTGCTATGGATATACAAATATTACATCTCAAAATCTTTTCCAAGACAACGCTATCTAGATGCTTAGCTTAGCTCTGGGGGACAAATCTTTTGTCAAGTGATTCCATTTTCACTGTGAGAGAAACAGAAGGCAGAGAAGCAATTTCTCATTTTACTACATACCTGTTTAGTACAAAATAGTTACTATGAAATACTCATAACACAGCTAACTCCAGAGCCATACCCTGGTGTCCACCCACAATTCTACAGGAAGAAGCTAGTTCAAATAAGGCTGGTTTTGTTCCACTCAAATTTTCCTTTGGCACTCTCTAGATGTAAGTATGTAAAATTCCTGTGGATAATCCTTTCCTGTCAATACTGCTTAGGTTGGGGTTGGGATGGAGTCCTAGAGTTATGAGTAAGGATGGAAAACATAACAAGCAGAGAAAGAATCAGGGTTACCTTGAAACTTTCAAATTTTTTTTTTTTAGTGCTCTGAATTTCGAACAAAGTTCTGATAATGTTTTCTTTTTCCCTCCTTTCTTTTATCCAACTTCCCATCAATATATACATGCCAGGGCGATGCAAAAGATGGTTTAAATATTTTTTCCTTACAGTAATAATTTGAAGCTACAAGCAAAAACTGGGCTTGAGATGATAGCCACTAAAGAGCCCCCTGTTTAGAGAGGGCACTGCAACAGATACGATCTAAACAAATGAGTTGAGATCATTGTTAGCGACAGGTAAAAACAAAACACTGCAGTTCCCAGAGTGTTTTTGGATAGCTTACACTTTGGTGTCACTCTGTCCAAAAAACCTTTCTGCCAGGTATTTCATAGATGTGCTTCCTGGGGAGGTTCAGATTGGATATTAGGAAAAATTTCTTTACTGAAAGAGTGGTCAGGCATTGGAACAGACTGCCCAGGGAGGTGGTGGAGTCACCATCTCTGGAGGTGTTTGAAAAACATGTGGACCTGCCAGGACATGGTTTAGTGGGCATGGTGGTGTTGGGTTGATGGTTGGACTTGATGATCTTGGAGGTTGTCTCCAACCTTAATGATTCTATGATTCTAAGATTGTAAGGGAGCAAGATCCAGCCTGCAAGGTTGGTCTGCCTGGGAGCCAGAGACCGGGGAAGGGCAGCAGGCTACCTCCGAGCTGCACAGCATATGAATTTTTGCTTGGGCAACCTCTGCAGAGTGCTCCAAGTCTGCAAATTGAGAACAGTGAGGTCTTAAAGTAAAATTTCCAACCAGATGGGAAACTCAGAAATTATGGAACTACAAGAGTCTTGACCCAGATCTCACTGAAGTCAGTAGCAACACTCCCATCTCCTTTCCCGGTACAAAATCAAGGCCAATGCACATTGCCCAAAGCCACATAGAAAATCTTTAATAAACCCAGCAATGATTTATCATACCTAAAGCTTCTCCTTTCCTTCAAGTGCATCAGAGCTGTCTATCAGAATACCTAATAGCTAACAAATCTTCCCATATTGTGTGAGCCTTTCCTTTTTGAAGCCCCCTTCTCACAGTCTGGACAGGGAAGCATAAGAACAGTAGCAAGGAGGTAGTACTGGCTTGTATGGTTTATGGTTTAAACAAATACGGTTTACGGGGCATCAGGTGTATTGGCTAACTATTCAAAAGTTTGCAGACTTTAACAGTATAGACATTCCAATGCTTATCATGAAGGTCCAGAGTAAACACCTAACTGAGGGACAGCCTTCTCAATGCTATTCTTTCCAGCTGCCTGGCATTTCAGGCAGAGCAGCTACACTGGTACATGTTCAGCTGATGCCTTCAGAGATCATATTATAACCCTCAGAGCTAAAAACAAAAGGGACGTTGACTGATCTGAATATAGTGCCCTGAGTGAAGCTGTTGTTATTCCTATGTCACGTGTCTAATGCCATCACTCACAGGTTCAAACCCTATCCCAACAGGCACTGGATGAGAAGACTTACTTAGGCATCTGTCCACTGGAATGCTCTGTGCACCAAAATGCTCTCCCCCTGGCATATTTTGTAGGATTAAATGTTGACTTCAAGCACCTCATTCTGGTAATTTTTACCTTGTTCCTGTACCAGATTTCTAACATCATACATTCAGGTCTGAAGATGGTATTGTTCTTAGGACTTCCATTAAGTATTACACATTCTTAGGATGGTTTTAAGAGATGGAAAAAAACCTCAGTTCTTCCTAATGTGTTTAACATTTTAAAATAAGATATGCAAGAAAAAGTGCAGCTTTTCCTTTTAGGAAGGAGATATTTGTATTGCTAAAAATAGCCCTACTAAGCTTTTGTGAATATGAGATTAATGGAAGGATAATTAAGGTTTGCTGGAGTCTGAATCCTTACAGAAAAATAACGGAGGTGATAATGACCTCTTAGACCCATGAAAAATGCCCCTGTACTTGAATGTGTTCCATGATCAAACTGCATTACAGCATCCCAGAAGAATGTCACAGCCTTCCAGTGACTGCAGGTTGGTGGCACGACTGGAAAAAGCCCTGTACCTCCTCTCTTAAGTCATCAGGGTTTTAAAGGCACAGCAGCTGTAGAGACAGCAGGATGAGTCCTCATGGCTGCCTCTGGGTTCAGGGGAACCTCCTTTGATTAAATCAGGCCACGACATTGTAGAACCTTCAGAATGTGTTACCACACAGGCACTTTTGGGCTATCCTGTAGCAACATGGGGAAAAATTTAGCTGTGGAGCTGTAGGAAGTGAGGGTACAGGCGACATTTGTCCTTTGTGTCACTGTAACCTCCTGCCATTGTATGGTCACATAAGAGACTACCTGCCCAAAGGAGATGATCAACCAAAGAAAGCAGAGGGACAAAGATGAGGTGTGCTAAAGCAATGTGGCACACAGCAGAGAGATCAACCAGTCCAGGTAGCTGATGGCAACCACTGCCCTGGTTACACTTTTATAATACTAACTTTTAGGTGTTTCTGCACCGTCCCCTCCCTGCCTTCTGTGGGATCACATCTTTCATGCAATATGACCTGAGGCCCATGGACATGGGTAGATGCTTCTGTGTCAGTTTCCATAATTATTGGATGAGCTGTGTTTGGGATGGGGATAGAGGAAGGTGAAGAATTCAGTTACGATGCAAAATTTGCAAGGACCAAATAGAATAGATACCTACTGCTTTTCAGCCTCCAGCACCATTACGTATTTTCCAGGGTTTGGAGAACTTTATTAGTTTATAACTTTTTCTAGGGCAAAGAATCTTCTATTTCTTCTGTCCATTCTTTCAGTATGGACAGGAAATACACATAATGCAGTTGGCAATAGATAATGGTATTACTTGTTAAATACAGCCCTCAAAAATAGTTTTTGGCTCAGGTCATGGAAGAGGATCAAGGACTTCAAGCATTGCAACTAAGTGCTCCAGAAGTGCTGGCACCCCATAATGCAAGACAGAAATCACATTTGAACTTTGTAGAATTAGTGTATTTTCACCAAAGAACACAGGAATCACCAGGTGTTGGGCAAGGGGTTGCATTCATTTTTTCATCCAATTTGAGGGATCCCTGCTCACATATAATCTTGCTGTTGTAGTAGAAGCTCTGCAACTACTTTTGGTGGAGAACTATGTCTCTCATATTAACATCTTAGGGTCCTGCCCCTGGCAGCATGCATGCTGACTCTCTACTTAACATAGGTCAGTAACGCAGCTCTTGTGCATGAGGTGGTCTGTCCCTGAACCTCCCAATAGCTGGAGTAAAGGCTTAATCTATCCAAGAGTCCTACTGCATTTTGCTTTGTTCAGATCCGGATTTGCCTTCACTTGCCTTCACAAAGCTCTTCTGTTTCCTTAGGTTTGCTATTTCGTATTCATTAGAACTGGTAGAATTTACTGCTTGACCTATAAAATTAATTCAGTATCAGAGCTGCCACTTCAAGTCATAGAATCATAGAATCACAGAATGATTTGGGTTGGAAGGGACCTTAAAGATAATCTAGTTCCACCCCCCCTGCCATGGGCAGGGACACCTCCTACTAGATTAGGTTGCTCAAAGCCCCATCCAACCTGCCCCTTGAACACTTCTAGGCACAAGGGGGGGCATCCACAACCTCCCTGGGCAACCTGTTCTAGTGTTTCACCACCCTCACACTAAAGAACTTCTTTCTAATGTCTAACCTAAATTTTGCCTCTTCCAGTTTTAATCCATTACCCCTTGTCCTCTCGCTACAAGTCCTTGGGAAAAGTCCCTCCTCAGCTTTCCTGTAGGCAATGGTTGCACAGAGCTAAATCCCAGTTTGTGAAAATATCTGAACTATAAAAAGAAGTACATTATTAAAAATGAGTTTTGGAAGTGCTGTTTGTTTTTCTTTTCAATTTCTCTCACATCACCATAACAAAAGGTTCTCCTCCTCATGAAGAGCAATAAAATAAATGTAAGTAGTTCCAGTCTTCACTGCACAATCCAAGTTCAGGACTAGGTGTGCTTTCTTGCACTGGCAAAAGAGAAGCGAACTGAGAACAGATGCACTGTAGCAAGTGAAGTTCAGTGTTTGCATTTTTGTCTGAACTATCAGAATCAGCCAAGTGGTTAATACAGCCCTGGTTCCTACATTTCCTGGGTGAAATTTGGAGATGTTTGTCTCAGGATGATGGCTGAGGCTAGCAATCTGCACTAGATTTCTGCAAAATGGAATAAAGAATACAACAAACAAATGTACATTGCCGTGTTTTTCATTGAATCCAGTCGACCTTAACACCATTGCCTGCAAAAGGGAAGGGAGTTTCAGAGGGTGCAGCTATACTGTATCTTGAGTATGAGCCCAAACTTCCTTCATGCCTAAAATGTTTACACAAAAGCCTGTACTGAGGAGTGGGACTTAGTATGTATTGGGCAGAGGAGCCCAGAGGAGCTAATTTCTTTCCTTCCCTTCCAGTCTGTATCCAGGAAGCAGAAGCAGCTGTTCACTAGGGGTTTATATAGGCAAAGGGTGGTTGGGGGCTCAGGCTAGCAGACATCTCTCCCACCAGCACAGTCACAACTCCCAGCCACAAGTCAAAGTGCTTACATCCCTCTGGAGTTTGTAGCAAGTAAAGATAAACACATCTGAAATGCTTTCTTGATACTACAGGGATGGGCTTGATAGAGGGACCTGGTTTGAGGAGTTCTCCACTCCAAATGAAAAAATCTAGTCATTATGTGATTTATTAGTCCCTCTTCAATGATACTTTTGTTTTAAGAGAGCTTCAGTTACTCTGCTGACTGGAATTTTTCATTTATGTTGGAGAAGTATTGCTCCTTGACTTGAAAAATGACTTCCAGTGAGCAATAAATGCTGCGGGCCTCATCCTGTGGCTTTGGACATGACAGCTCACCACCGGTCACTTTGCCACAGGATCCTTGCCGTTCTTTCCCTGTTTTCTTTTTCTTGCTTTATGCTTTACACATGTTTGTAATTACTTTTTTTTTTTTTTTTTTTAAAGTTGCCTCGTTACATCTCCCTCTGTTCCAGGCTGCCAGCTAAGGGTTTCCCTGTATTTAAGTCCCAGACATTCCTCATCAATGCGCTTGCTGAAATGCTTTTACTGCAGGAGAAATAATTTTCCCACACTGTTTCCAGTAAACTAAGGTAGAGTGAGTCTTTTCAGTTAAGGAAAATTCCCTCTGAGGGAAGCTCCTAAGTGCAAGGAAAAACTCACCAATCAAAAATTTGCTTTCAAAAATAACAGCAACATTTACAGGGTGGCTGAAATTCTTCTTGTACATTTTGATCTTAGACATTATATGCACATTTCTGACAATGAAACCTCTGGTTGGCTGTATTTTTGAGTCTGCTTTGCAGTTACCAAGGAAAAAGGTTAGGTGTTTTGTCAGATCTTTAATGCATGTTTGTCATGGTTTGACTCAGGATCGGCAATTAAACCAGAGACAACAAGGCTCTCGAGCCCCTCCCCCTCCCACCCAGGTAGGGAAGGAGAGAGAAAATTAGGAGAGAGACTTAGTTGGATTGAAAACTAAATTAGACAGCTTTAATTATATATACAATTATATACAAGTATGTTCAGGAATGTGCAAAAGCCTCTTGCCTCCTCCCACCCCCAGCAACTCCCCCGGCACTCTCCTGAGCTGTGAGCAGTCCTGAAATGTCTCAGTCCACAGGCAGGAGATAAGGCAGAGCAGACAGGGGCTGGGTTATGAGGGGTATGAGGTCAGAGATGCCTGAGCCTAGGGGTCGATGGTGATGGGTGGATGGAGTCCTCCCCAGATGCTGGCCATGGACAGAAGAGAAGGGAAGGGGAAGCAGGAAGGAAGCTGTCTTCTGTGATCTCTGACCTTCCTCGGAGCTTATGTAGATCTATGGAATGGAATACCTTTGGTCAGTTCTGCTGTCTGTCTAGTCCAGCTCCCCTACGGGGGGGTCATAGACACAACTCCCCTGCTCTCAGTAGCATCTGTAGCAGCAGAGCTAGAAGTGACCTTGGAGTCTCAGCAGAAACATAAACATTCCAGTGTTACCAGTCCACTACCTGGAACACTTGCTGCTAGTTAAAAGAGAGCTTACTGAAGGAAAAAAAAAAAATCAGTAAAAGGAAAATTAGCTTCATCCTGGCTCAAACCAGGACAATATTCTACCAGTAAGTTTATTCAGAACAACTCTTTTCTTTACTATGATCTTGTGGAGAATCTTACAGCTTCTTGAGCTTCCACTGCAACATTGCTCTACCTTGTATTAACCCTTGGTAGGAAACTGTGGGGTCTGTCTTTCCTTGCCTTCTCTTGCTTCTTTCATTAGGAGTATTTGTTAGAGACAAACACTGTATTTCAAGGCAGTTCAACTCCACTTACTCTTTTCAAGGTCAAAATTAAACCATTTAGAAATACATTTGTTTCTTACCAAAGGAAGTCCTGCATACTTACAAACAAGAGGAAAATAGCACATTGGTATGGTGTACTAATGATGTTAAATGTCTAAACATGAGTAAGCAGCTGTGTGGGAGACCTTCCCAGAGCACCTGGGCTCAGGAGGCTGCAGAGCTTCCTTGCTGCCCCTCGTGCACTGCTCTGGCAGCAGCTGGCAAAGGAAGACTGCAGGATAGAAGGTAATGCTGAAGCCCTAATTCTGCAGCTTGGTTTTTTGAGACCCTTCTCATCATTCTGGCTGGGTAAATGTACTTTAAAGTTGAAGCAATTCCAGAATCAGGCAAGAACTTGCATTACTTAAAATGTTGTGTGGAACAGGGCTGGTAGTGCCCACCTTTGGGCAAAACGTATTGATTAACTGCCTCTTGCTCTCCTAAATCCTATTCTATTCTCAAACTGAGGCAAAATTTCCCTTTTGCTGCCCCAGCAGTGCACAGGGAGGTTGGCTGCTGCAGACCAGGCTTTCAGTGGTGACTGCGAAGATCACAAGTAATTCACACACCATCTGCTGAAGTGCATGTGGATTTCCAAAGAGGAACATTGATAATTTTTTTTATCAATATTGTCTAATTATAAACATGTTCAGGTCTTCTCAAGTACAATAATATATTACAGTTATCTTTCTAGCTGATTTGCCTGTACAGATGAGGACAGATCTCCAACACTCTGATACTATCTTCCGACAGTGCCTGAAATTCTCCTTGTATTTCCTTATATCCTTATATAGGGTAATGGGAGTTGTGCCTGGGGATTCTTCCCCACCCTCCAGCTCAGCTACTGCAATCACAATGAGCAGTACTCAGTCCTGTGGGAGTAACAGCATGTCTTGCTTCATGGAAGATTTAGACTCCAGCTTTGTGCTGAGACTTCTTCAAAGGCAGCCAGGAAAAGTAAGGTTGCCAAACCTCACGGCAGCCCTAATGGGATTCAGTCATCCAGTTCCCCATGGCAGCTGTGAAAATCTCACTCTCAGCTCCATATCTTGCTATTTGCATAATGTTCACACCCCCATGCTGTAGCTTCGCTAGCATCAGTCCCTAAGAGGCAACTTGTCTTAAAGAACTGCAATTTAGCTTATGTGCCCGAAGAAAACACAGGAAACACATCAGAGTAAAGAAGGAAATCAAGAGAAAATCAGATAACAACACTCATCCTCAGCATCGTCTTGAAAGGAATGATTTAGATGTAGACAACAGAAGGAGCAGCCACCAACTAAATAGGTCAGGTTACCAGCATGAGGCTATTTAGACTGCAATAGCAGGCATGGTGATCAGATATGCAAAGCTTTTGAGATGCATATTTAAATTCCCCTGGTCAATGGCATGGCTCCAGGTGTTCCCTAGCATAGCGAGGCAGAATTTTTTTTCCACTGTAATCCTGCTTTCTCCTCCAGGTTTCACTAACCATAAACTTCTCATTTTGTCCCCTTAACATAAGGCACGAAAGAGTTCAAACAAACACCTGTTGCATCTATTTTTATAAGCCAAGGGACTGACTGCTTCCACAGGGGATTCAAGAATAAAACATATTTAGTGGCCACAAAGGTTTTTCCATTAACTTTATGTTTCTTTTCCTTTCAAAACTCGGGACTATATAGCCTATACGTGCCACCTGCCAGTGTTCCTTTTTGATGGAAACCTCTCTTTGTTTTGCTCCTTAAAAGTCAGTGCCAGATTCTGCTCACACTTGTGCCAATGTAGATCCAAAATAACTCCCTGGATACTAATGATACAATTCCAGGCTTTCTCTGGGATAACAGAGAATAGGAGCTGGCCCTTATTGGTTCAAATTTACCCTTGATGCAACCTCATTGAGGGTGAAGGAGTGCCATGAGGGTATTTTGGCCTCATCACTTTGTGACATTGTTTCCTACAGGCTGTGGACAGTTGGAGCGTTGTCCAGCCAAATGTTATGAGTGCAGTGGGTTGCAGAGCTCTCATGAAGTCCTGGAGCTGAACTGGGTCAGTGGAGACGTGAAAGTACACATCAGCTAAAGACTGGCCTGAGTTATTTGCGTGAAGGAAGAAAAATATGTGCGGACGCATCTGTCCAGACCTGTAACTGGAAGTGACAGAGGCGAAGGGAGTTCCCCGCGCTGCTCACTCATCAGAGAGCCTCGATAATAACCCCCGACAGAGAAGGCCTCTTCCTGGGCAGCTGCAGATTTAATTTTGGTCTTTGTCCAGCCCAAGCAGCTCAGATCTCTAAAGAAGTGGATTTTCTATACAATAGGGGTGGGATGCACCGAAGCGTGAGGAGGAGGCGGGACACCAGGTGTCTATGAATGAGCTAACGAGGAGCCCGAAATGCCTCCGTATCCCTCCCCTGCCCCCTTGTTCTGCCCTTGGACGGAGCAGCACAATGAATCAGTATTAGCCCTGGTGCAGCTGCAAGGGGTCAGGCCCTGCACTTTTGTACGGGTGTCTTTAATTTAGGCTCCTCGGGGACTCATTTTTCAACTGACGAGAGGGCTAATGCTTGAGCTATCGGGGGAAATGGCATCAGTTGGTGAGAGGACAGGCATTTAAGAAAGGCAGCTTGTACTTCAACCTCTCCTACCACACCCTCCATGTGATGTTCAGGTAGCCTTTTCTGCCTTGGTCTCTTTAGTAGCCTGTCTAAAGTCAATAGCTGAAATCCATCTGCCTATTCTGCCACTGATTTTCAGGAACACAAAACTTAGGGAAATAGGGAATTGCTTTTGGTGCCACTCAGCACAAGGTTAAGTCCAGTGAGAGGAAGTCTGACAGTAAAAGAGGCAGAGACAGATATCTGCTTCTTTTTGCTAACAGCATCATAGGGAGAGTTAAGATTATCTTCATTCTGGTCTACTCTCCCAACCACAAAATATTAAGCTCTTCTGATTGTCTTTGATCCTCCACAACGCCGCCTGTTACTTGCACACTATTATTTTCTACCTAGTTTTATTGACATGGCCTGTGTTATTAACTGCAAGCTATCTCTCTGTGGAAAATTAGGTTTTCCAGCCAACCCACGAGGAAGAGAAGGGACACCTCATGCACATGGAGCATGATCCCTCTGTCTCCAGTCTTTGGACAATTAACAAGTAGCATTAATGAACTACTGGAGGGCACAGTGCTTCCTGGCTGGAATGTTGGTGGCTGTGATGGTGGCAGGAGGGAAAAGATGGTGAAAGCACCAGGGCAATCCTCAGCACCAGGAATGGGATACATACTAGGGAAAAACATCCACTCCAAGGAGTGAGTACTGGATGAGGGCACTGAAGGCCTGGCTGCCTTCTCGTTGAGCCTAATGAAGTCTGAAGTAAATGTAGAAAAATCAGAGCAGCAGCATCTGAAGAACAACTACAGTAAAGTAGGGAAGTACACAGGCTATGAAAGTTGTTATCTAGCATCTCTGCTGAAAAGCAAAAATAAAAATTTCTACCACTTACACCAGTATAAATTAGTATTATTCCTACCAAAGTACATGTAGTTACTCTGGCATAAACACAAAGAAAATTGAGGTCTCATAAGTAACAACCGCCTCTGGATTAAATCCGTTACTGGTATAAGCAAATACATTCCACAGACCTCAAAGGAGCCATGCCTGTTTGTACCCGTGGTGAATTTGGTTCATTTACCCTGGAGGCCTTTTTCCATTTTAAATATAGCATGCACGCAGATGGCCAGAGCTACAATGGGGTGCCCAGCTTGGTATTAAAACGGGCAGCTTGACTGTGGCCTGAAAGTAGTGACGTGCTCCACCGTGATTATATTTTTAGAGCTATCAGTGAGCAGTATTTAATTTCCTTGTCAACTTTGGTTTTCAGATCCTCAAGCATCAAAATAAACATAAAAGGATCTTTAATATTGATGGCTAATATTGGCAGGGCCCCTACTGTAGCTATTTAAGCAGTATGAGCTTGCATGTGTGCATATATACACATATGTAGATATTAATTATATATATTCATATATATATGCTGCTGTTTGTTACATCATGGACAGTTATTACTGATTCTAATAACCCCTTGGAAATCAGACACCGCCATGTGTTTTAACTCAACTTATCTACTTTCCCTCAGGGTCAATCTAGCCTTCTCTTCAGGAGTGCTGAATAGTCCCTGCTGCCATTTAACACTGTGGCAGCCATGCATAATCACCTCCTCTGAAAATCACATTTAGCTCTCACAAGCTTGCTTATTGTGAGTCTTGGTGCTTCTCTTATTTTCAAATAAAAATATTCCCATTTTATGTCTGCACTATCTTGCTGGAGGATGAGTGCAACAACCATACTACTAGCAGCTGCTGTTATTGAAATGGGGCTGTGTAAAGCTTCACCTCAGACTTCACCTCAGGCCCCTCTCAGCTCTGCCTGTTGTGCTAAGAAATGTATTTTTGAAAGCATATCTCTGTTATTAGGAATGCTGGATCTTCTGCTGGTTTTCCAAAGAGCAGCACCTCAGGCATCTCTGGCTGTGTTGCAACTTTGCACGCAGGCAAATAAAATGGCCACTAAGCACCTGCTTTGTTAATTACAGAGGTGTTAGATGGTACAAGAGAAGATGGCCTTTTATTCCTCCTGGGGCTCTTTTCACCTGAGCAACCCCTGTGAAGGGCAGAGACAGCCTTGCTCCCCCCAGTTGCCGGAGGCAGAATGGAGCTGATGTTGCTGTGGCACTGCAAAAGGTCAGTGGTGAACACAGGCCTCAGTGTCCTCCTTTTTGTCAGGGAAGCAAGTAGGGGTCATTGGCTGAGACCTAATGATACCTACAACTGATGAATGCAGCAATTAAAGGGCGATGTGATAGCTGAGGGGCGTATTTCATAGTGAGATTTTCTAAGGGCTAATTACCACAGATGCAAGGGCTTTGCTCCTGCATTGAAACTTGCTTAAATCAGTTTTACACAGATGTAGCCTGATGGTCTGGTCCCAGGAGCAGTACTTTTATTCTTCCCATGAGTCAGATTTGTGGGTTCAAATAAGCTGTGACCAGGACAATATCGGTGGCCTGGGCAATGTGGATGCCCTCTTATGCTAGATGCCTGTGTGCTCCTGAGGGCCATGTTGGGAGCCAGGTTTCACAAGGGTCATCCCAGGCAATGCTTTTGCCTGCAAGTCTGTGGCAAGGGTGAGCTTGGGCAGCCAAGCTGTTACAGGCCCCTCTCCATCATGTGAAGACTCAAGGCAAAGGAATCCTTCTTGAGTAGCAACCCTGAAGGTAGGGCATCCACAGCTTATACCATGTCATATGAAAGCTTCACTGATAATTTATCACTGGCACAGGGCAATTTTACACCAGGGGCCTTTTACGGAATGAAGAACCAGATCCTGCCTTCATTTCTGATCACATCCCTTTTTACGGCTGTTAAAATCTGATTTAAAAATTCACACAGATTTTTTTTTCTCAGGAGAAAAATAAATGGTGCTCAAAAAGTACTGAAAGATCATGGCCTACCACTAATTCCTGATACCACTTCCCAGTGAAAAAATTGATATACAAAGACCTGTCTATCACTCTGTGTCTGCAGCACTCCTAATGCAGCCAAGTCCTGGTTCACAGCTCACGACATCTGCTCACCCACAACAATAACAGATAAGTGTTCAGGTTTTGTCAGTCTTCTTCTGACAGCTTTGAGTGTGACACATCTAATACTGTCTTCACCCACATTTTGGCTGGCTTCACTGACATTAAGCCCAAATCACACCCAGGTCTGCATGCCAAAAATCATATTTGCTGCTTAAAATACTGAAAAGTAGCTGAAAAAAGTTGCTATGCAGCACTGCTGCGTGCTTGTTTTGCAGACAGGTTTTTTTCTACAGATGCTCAACCACTTGGCGGTGCTACAGAACGGGTCTGCTTTGCTTTCTAGAGCAAAGCGGGTTTCTTCTTTTTCATGAATGATATCCAGACCTATCACATCAGACAAAGCTGTGGCAAAAAGCACCTTTCTTCCTCTCTCTTTTCTCACGAGTATTGCCTCTGCAATGGTCAGGTTGAAATTTTAGACATCTAGCTGCAAGCCTGCTGTATCTGCCCCAGCAAGTGAGAGTGGGTTGGGGACCAAGGGAAGAGAACAGAAGCGGGGAGGGATGCGACAGAAGAGTTCGGACAGTATCATGGGGAGGGAAGATGAAGGGAGAGGGAGAAGATTAGTAATTCCCAGCTGTTTTGCAGCAGTGTCTGCTTGATTGTAAGTGCCCTAACTGGTGTTATCTTCATAGGCTTGTGTGCTGGCAAAGAGCCCTTGCAGAGACTAGTACAAGCTGAGGTAAAGTAAGAAGGATTTGGCCTTGCTAAAGCAATGGGAAGTATGCAGAGGTCACGTTGCTCCTCTTAGTAAATTGCAATACTTTTTTCATCTGGGTAACAGACCTTCAAACATGTTGTTTAGAAATGAGTGTCCTGTTCCATTAAAAATAAATCTGTTTCTTTCTTATAACACAATTAGTGTCAGCAAAGCATTCTGCAGATCCAAGAAGATTTATTTATGTATAATTCTTGGGAGGCAGGAAAGAGTATTCTAGTTCTGGAGGAGAGATAAGGAGACACAAGTTTAAAAGTGTTTTTAGGCCCTGGGCCAGATTTTCTGATTCGACATAGCTTTGACAGAGGAGAGGGAAGCATCTCTTCAAGCCTCTGCGGACTTGCTGGAGAAGGTAGCTCTTTCTTCCAGTTAGCATTCCCAAAGCATTGTGTGCTTTGCATTGATATGCAGAAGCTGGCAGCATAAATGCGTTGCCTTGCTTCTCCCAGTAGGATTGTGGCTACATCTTCTCTTCAGATCTGTGTTGTCTGTTTAGGGTTGTTGAATTGTGGCTGGCTGTCGCTTTAATGCAGGCTGGAGAAGCCTAGGGGTGGCTGTTGTGTGGGCCAGCTAGCATCAGCTCTAAAGAAAATGACCTGTCATCTTAGCATACAGAGAACATCTCTTCCCAACCCCTAAAATCCCCCACCCCAGCCTTGATGCTCACCCTGCTGTGGGCCCAGCAATGAGGATGGCATTAGAGTCAGAGGGGCTGTCATTTTCTTCCTGGACACTAGTGCACGATGGGGTGGCATCCTCTGCTCCCCTACACCTGCTATGGTGGTTTCAGAAATTTGCATTTCCCTTTACACTGCATAAGAAGCACAAAGGAAACACAGAGAGTCACAAAACCTTCCCCCTTGCAATTCCCTAGCCAGTAAAATTAAATTTTCATGCATAATGAGGCTTTGATCAAGTTTGTTACTTAGCCAGTTTGCTATTGATTTAAAGAGTTCTCTCTGCTAGCAAACAGGCATAAAGGATGGGATTTTAAAAAGATCTAATGGAAAATTATATTTGGTTCTTGAGCATCTTTACGTGAACAGATCCATTTTCCATTTAGCTGCTCTTTGTAGTTTGCTGCCCCAGATTTCTGGGTATGTCCTTTTCCTGTGGAAGTCATGCTGTGTCATTGGTACACATCTTAAGGTCATAATATGATGTTTAACATCTTTCTAATCACTTGCCATAAAGTGATTACATTGCCATTAACAGTTTTTATGATTTGACCTAATTTTATTTATAAGTCATAGACAACACTATTTTCTACAACCAGGAAGTGGCTGCAGACAAATGAAAAGTAAACAAAACAAAGCTAAAGGAAGCTGGCAGCCTTCGTGCTGAATCTATTTTCTAATTTAGTATTGTTTTGACTTTGAGAAACTAATGATCAGTAAGGAAAAATACAGCCAGTCTTACCACTATGAAGCCGTGATGCACACTATGCTGAATTCCAGTACTTCAGTGGGATTTAGAGGAAGGTGGGGAGCTGTAGATGATTCCTCAGGATCTGTTTGCGTCCCTAGCATGGAGCTAGGGGTGGAGTTCTCAACCGTTTTCCAAAACACCCCCAGGAAGGGAAAGGGCTGCTTTTAGGGAGGGCACGATTCAGCCCTTGCTCCCCTTTGTCTACAGAGGGAAGGAGATTGCCAGTCAGATTGCACCATATGTGCCAGGATTGTACCCAGGGAAGTGGTGCGTCTTATCAGTTGAATATAACAAATGCTGTTCTTTCTCAAGAGGTGCGTTGTACATCTATCATAATATGGTAGATGTTACCTTCTAAGTGTTTTGGGGTCCATTTTCAGTAACCAGGCAGGATTTGCTGTCATTATCCCAGTTATCTGCTGGTCAATGTTATTCCTGGGGAAATGCTTGTTTAGATGAGTGCATTCAAAGCCATGAACATCCAGTAACTCATGGATGCCACATACAGTATGAGTTTTAGCATAACATCTTATCCTTAACCTTCTTCACTCTAAATATATATATATTTAAGAAAAAAACAAACAAACCATAAAACACTTTATACGTCTTTTTTACTTCCTATATTATTGAAGTACCTTTACTCTTGTATTTCCAAGAAAACTGGTTCTGCATCCGATAGCTGTGTGAAAAGAGACATCAACATCAAAACAAACGTCTTGTGCAAAACACACTTTTGGCTTTCATCACATGCACAATGAACACCACACAAAAGCCATGGCCAAAGCTAAAACATCATTGCATGTAGGATCTACCCAGTGGCTGTGATATCTCCATGTGATCAGACTGCGCAGGAAATCCCAGACTCCTGGAGGGATGTATCTGCCCCATCTCATCTGTGAGTCATCCAGGATGAAGGGGGTCACAGTGACAGAAGTTCATGCTTCCCCATTGTGTTCCCATACAAGCATCTCTGGGCAGAGGCCCCAGAAACAAACAGCTCCCCAGCGTGGGCTGGCAGCCCCCGACAGGATGCCCCTTGAGCCCATCAGCACTTGAACTGTGTTTCGCTTCCCCCTTCTCTGCTCCAGCTGCCTCCGGGCCCCAACCCAACTGGCGGCCGCACAGCTCCACCCTTTTCCGCCACAACCCACAAGCACCACCAAAGTCCGCCCATGTTTACCAGCTAGGGGGCTGGGGTTGCAGCACTGAAAACCAAAGTTAAGACACTGCTGTGCTGGGGAAGTTTGGGCCAGAGGCATTGTGAAATGGTGGACAGGGAATTACTGCTCTCGGTGACGCTTCGGAAAAGCCATGTGTATATAAGCTACACTGAGAGCAGTTGTTCCTCATGTGGGAGCTGGTGGTGGGCAGAAAGGGCCAGGAGGAGATTTGGCTGCCTACACATGGCCTAATGTGCCAGTGGTTGAAAGTGATGCAGCCATTCAGCCTCTCAAAATAAGGGCAAAAACCCAGAGGTGGCGGAAGGGAGGCAACTGAAGGCAAAGAAGGGAAGTGATGAGGGGAGGGGAGTGTGTTGTTGAGTAACTTAGTTACTTTTTCCACTTCTTTCTAGCAGTCTGCGTTGGTGAGATGTGCAATCCAGTGATCGTGGCCTGCCGTAACTCCCTGCTCAGCATGATGAGAGCTACCATGTTGGTTTTCCTTACTACAGCCTGCTGATGCACGGGGACTCTAATCCTGAAAGGTTTAATGTACCGGGGGAGGGAGGGGGGCTGGTAGTTTGGATTGTATAGCTAATTTATTTAATAAATAAAATATATAAATAACAAAATAAACATAACCATCACAGAGTTTTACTGGAATAATATCTAAGCTGAATGAGAAAGCAAAGCAACAGACGAAGAAGGAATTGTGTGTGCTTAATCCTTCTGGAAACCCTGCAACAGAAGAGATCCTGAGCCTCAGCCCCTACATTTCATTTTTCTCTCCTGGGCAGTTTGGGTTATTTCTCATTACTCCTCAGTGGTGTTGAGTGCCCCAGTTTAGCAATAGCAGTGAGGAGTTCAGGTAGGATACAGAACCGAGTCTAGAAAAGGAGATTTTAGATGTATAAAATCATGTGACATAAGCATCCAGGCACACGCGTACATATGTAAATATGTAAACGAGCTTTCAGATCTGGACATGTAAATTCAGCACAAGATTTGTATCCTCTGTGCTATGGATATTCCAAAAAACTTACCAAGCAGTAGAAGAAATAACCAGTATTACAGGAAAAAATGGTAACACATTGTCTAAATTCTCAGTGGAAGCCACTGAAGCAAAGGCTTGAGACCTGGAAATGGAATTTTAAAAGATATTTTATGGATATATGGCTCCTCTCCTATTGAAAGCTTTATAAGGAACCCCATTGTAAATTCCAGAGTCCTCTCCTAATAGACATCACGGTTCCTTCATTACCCATCAAGCTCTGTAATGGGTCCAGGATCCAGATTCAGAGGGCTTAACTCCACTTAAGTCTGTATTTCCTACTGCGTGGACATCTCAAGAGGCCTAGGGGCAATCAAATAACAAGAGGAGATACATCAATTTAGACAGAAGTTATACCTTCTGAATCTGGGCCCTGGATCCTGATCCAGGGTGCGGGTTTGGGCCAGGGTGTGTGTTTGGGCCAGGCTGTTCATTACTTGATTGAAGCATTGTTTTAATCATTAACTGACATCTGCAGGACGCAAACAAGACGCACCTCAACAGACTGCTACTTGTCAAGGCAAAGTTTTTAATGCAGCTCACTATAGAGAAAACCAGTGTTACAGCCTTAATCCTGAACTTGCGTGACTCCTGTAATTTTCATAAAGCACATGATTTCAAGGATTGGATGTGATCTGCCAGGGCAGATAATATGCAGATACCCGCTGCAGGAAACAGATGGATGCCAGCCGCCTTTCTAAAGGATAATCCCTATCGTTGAGTGGAACACATTAACATGCTTTCACTTCATCCAGCCAAAAAAGCTTTATCTCAGTATGTACTTACACAGAGGAGAAAGTTCAGTTGAGATGATGATCCCTGGTTTCACCTGCTGGTATCTTCCAAATATTTGCAGTTAGTCATCTTTAGATTTGCAGACTGGACAGTGCTGAGCTCTTTTGCTTGGTCCAGCAAATGAGTACGCCTACACCTGGCTTGGTCATCAAGCATCAGTGGTCAAAGCAGCAGAACTGACTTTAAAACTATGGTTATGTGT
Source organism: Hemiprocne comata (assembly GCA_020745705.1). Taxonomy (NCBI): domain Eukaryota; kingdom Metazoa; phylum Chordata; class Aves; order Apodiformes; family Apodidae; genus Hemiprocne; species Hemiprocne comata. Next base: position 59,479,607 of record CM036586.1, read on the forward strand.
TTCTCCACATACAGACTAGAGCTGAACAGAGAGGACTGAAACCTAAGAGAGCAGCACATCAGTTTTAGAGAATAATGGTCTGTCGTATCCTGAAATCCCTTTAAATACACATTCCTCCTCTTTCCTCTATCTTACACTGTTGGGAACAGGCAAAGAAGGTATTCCAGTTCTCCAGCAGCCCCCTGGAAGCTGACCTTTTTAAGGGTGGTAACAACACTGCTGAATACTTTACAAGCACAGAAGAGTGCTTATGAACAAAAAGTCTGTTTCTGTACAAACAACACCATCTCACCAAGTTAAGCTACAATATGCATAATTGTTGCACAGCAAGTACCTGGCCTCAGTTTGTAAAGTAAGTATATGTAACAAGTATCTTTGAAATCCAGTGTGTTTTTTTTTTATTTAGCTAAATATATGGAATGAATTAATATCAGCTCTATGAATCTTATGTTTCCTTACAGGTGTTGTAGACTTCAATCTTTGACTGAGAGCTATTAAGCCACTAGTTTTTGTTTTTTTTTTTTTTAATCCTGATGCCTGTATGCAAGATAACAAAGAAGTTGTGCTGTTTTGAAAGTTTGTGGCAAAACTTAATCCCAAAAATGTACTGAGTTTTATGATACATTTATATTGGTAACGTTGCAATCTTTTAAGATTGTTTTCCAACTCACACTGACTTCAAGAAGGTAAGTCTGCTGAAACCAGTGGCTTTGTTGTTGTTATTGTGATTATCTGCGTAGTTTAGATTTGGTACAAAATATCCTCCAATACTGTTCTGCAAATTAGAGCCTAATCCTATTTCGTTTGAAGCTGACTAGCAGAAGCCTGCTGTTTGCAATGGGAGGATAATTCCTTTTTTGTCATTAAGGAAAGGCATTTACATAAAATAATACCATCAGAAGTGAAGGATTCCCTAGTGGTGTCTATAAACTCAAGAGAGCTGAAATTCTCACCAAATGTTTATTTCAGAAACAATGAAACACTGCATGCTTTACACTGACATGAACAGCTAGAATGATGCAAGTTGCCTATAAAAGTCATTATTTAAGATTTTCTAGGTCCATTCTAACATTGTCTCGCCTTCCCTCTGAGATTTTTACTTATTGGTATTCTTAAGCCTGTTGTGAAGGACACTGGTTTACTATTCGTTCTAGTGATTTTTATCCCTGTACTGACAAGTATAATACTGATTGCAAAGCTGACAATATGCTAAAAATTAAAAGGAAAGATGTCTGTATGCCATGCACTTCTACATTTATCACTATTTTCAATTCCCATTGCTGTTACATATGAGCACAGAAAGTTTGTGTCCAGTTTTAATGTTTGTATTTAATTTGCTTAATGACCTTCTGGCTTCACATTTAAAAGCATGAAAATTAACGAAAAGGGGTATTTCTAATGCTACATAGTATCTGTGCTTACCCCATTATAAAATTAGCATTATTCATTTTGGAGCTTCTGGTATTTTATAATACCTTGTATCTCTCCAATCACAACATATAATGATTCATTATATAATTCCTTATGATGCAGCTAGAAGAGAATACTCTTGGGAATATTAACAACACTTGTGAGTATAACATCACAAAACCTGTTTTCATCACTGGCATTCATGCTTTTTGGCTATTCAAGAGGTCTAAAGGACCTGGGCATAGATCATACTGAGTTCATGCCTTAAGGGAGCTTCCAGAAAGACTGTAGCTGGACAGTCTTCCCATCTGCCTCTGGGGGGACTTGAGCCATTTCTCAGCTGCTCATGCAGTCAGCTTAGCACACAGTCAGCTGGCACAGACCAGAGCAGGACCCAGGCTGCTCTCATCTTTGGTGGGACTGAGGCTTTCACTGGACATGCAAAATCACTAGGCAGTTTTTACTGTCATCCTGACGGACTGCCGTAGCCTTGGCACTCAGCAAGATGGAAAGTCCAACTTAATCTATCTAAGTGAAGTTGCACTCAGGTGAACACATCCCAGGACAATTTTTCACTTCTCCCAGCAGCCAAGGGCACCTCTCCTATTCTCAGTGTTGCCAGCTCCTCTCCTAACTCCCTCCTGCCTCTTGGTGCTGCTGCATCCCCATCCTTGTGCCAGTCCCCACTTGCAGCAAGCCTGCCCTTTGTTCCTTCATGTGGATGTTTCTCGGGGTATCCCCCAAGTTTGAGAAGAGCTACATAAGTGGGTTTAAAACTGGGGGCACTGAAGGCAGCCGATGCAGCAGCAGATTTCCCTCTCCTGTGTGTTCAGGTAGCCCAGGCATTGCTTTATTCTGTGCCAGCTGGTGGCAACGCACTAGCGCTTCAGGGGATTAAAATAAAACAATAAAAGCATGAAAGCTACCAATGTATTCTTATTTCTTACAAGGAGAAGGCCTCAGAACTTTTGTCCTTTCCACAATTAAAATAAAGGAAGGGTCTAGAGGAGGATACGGTGCTCTTTTTTTCTATAGTAAGAGAGTGAGGCTTCTCTTGCCCTTTCTGCTTTGGAATAGCCAGTTTGTGGTAGACTCTGTGAAACAGATGTTAAATTTCATGCTCCAAGGCTGAAGTCAGTATCAGTCTCCCAAAGATCCAAGCACCCGACGTGGGAGATCTTACTTATGACTGCTGCAGGATTCTTTCTGTCTCCTCCAATCCATGCAAAATGGTGCTGACTCCTGCCAGGAACAGGGTACTGTACTAGGCAGACTCACCTTAAGCCAGTTGGACACTTCTCCTGATCCTAAAACAAAGGTGCAGAGATGGTAATTACAGAGTAACTTGTGTTTTCAAATTCATCAAGTCAGAGGGGCCAAGACTGCACCCTCCAGGCAGAATATTCACTGCCTCAGGAAGAAACCTGGAGGAAGCCCAGCCTTACACACTGGCACAGTGAGCTAGAAGAACCAAATGAGAATCCTCACACCCAGACTGCTGCCTGGGTGTCACCCCATCACCTTGATGCTCCTGAGTTAGTTACCTCTGACAAAACTAAGCCTTCACAAGAGCCAGCCAGTCCAATCAGCTGAGCACATGGACCAACTTCTGTGTTAACGCTCCCCTAGCGAGAAAGAGGGATGGAGATACTGACTTACAAAATTCTGTGACTTGACATCACTGTGGCCACAAAGCTGAACCCAGGATTTTGAAAGGTCTGTATATTACCCTTGCGGAGCAGACAATCCCAGTTGTAACCTGCACCTTAAGGACAGTCAGTGGGAAGGAGACACCCAGCCTGGACTATCACATTAAGTCCATTGCGCTGGTCCAGCAAACTGGCCATACCAGACCATGCCAAAGTGATTTCATCCCACACAAATTTGCCATTTTTGCTGCAAGAGACCAGACCATCTGTCTTCTCTGGCCATGGGCTTGGTATGGCTTCTTTTCTATAGAAAACGTTGGATTTGCCTTAACCCTGGCAACAATTTGTATATTTGCATTGGCGCAAGTTTTCAAGGCGTTTCTGTGAAAGAACTACCTTATTTTAAAACGAGGAAAAGCATAAAACCGATGCATTCCTTTGTGTGGAGGTGAGGGCCCTATCAGCTCTAGATCTTGGTGCTGATTTGCAGGTCAACCACAGCAGGACAGCAAAAACCTCCTGGGCCAGGCAAACAGCACCTACTCATGCCAAAGCCTGGCAGGTGCTGGGCGTGCCAGAGTTTTTCTGCCAGTTCAAGTGACACGAAAACTCCAAAGGAAACCCTTGCCCGCTTGGTCAATGGGGAAAAATAAGCGTTTTCTGGAAAAACTTTCCAGAGCTAAATTTGGCACAGGCTCACCAGGGCTTCTGCCTGCCACCGCACACCCATGCTTAGACCTGGGCTCCACAGGTGCACATGCCTGAGGTGTGGGGCCGGGGCCTGCCCTCGGCCTTGCCTCAGGCGGTCCCCGAAGAGCCTGGGAGACTCAGCCGCAGGTCCAGGCCGGCCCGCGGCCGTGCGTTGAGGGCAGGGGACTGACCGCCGCGCCGAGGGTCAGCCTTCCAGTGAGCCGGGAGGGCGGCCGTGGACCTCCGTCTACTCCGTGCACAAAAGAGGGCCCGGATCGGCCGGTCGCGGGTCAGCGCTGCCCGCTGCCAGCACCCTCCCCGCCGAGACCGCCCCCGCCTGGTCCACGGCGCTGGGGGTGGCCCAGCCGGGCCAGAGCTGGACGGAGGTTCCACCCCAGGCCTGTGCGGCCGCCGGGGCGGGCGGTGGGGAAGGGGAGGAGAGCGCGGGGCGCCACCGCCCCCCGCTCCGCCGCGCCACGCCCCGCCCCGCCGCGCCCCATGGTGCCGGCGCGGGCGCCGGGCCGAGGCAGAGCCTGCGAGGACGGTGGGGCGGTCACACTCTGCGCCCGCCGCCGCCGGGCATGGAGGGCACCGAGGCGGCAGCCCGCGGCAGCAGCAGCCGCAGCCCCAGCCCTAGCCCTGTGCAGCCTCGCTGCTTCTCCAGCGGCTCTGGGCAGGCCGGCGGCGAGGCAGCGGCAGCAGCGGCCATGGAGGAGCCGCTCGGGGAAGCTCCGTCCCCGGAGGTAACGACGGCGAGAAAGCAGCAGGGGGTGAAGCGGCATCACCACAAGCACAACCTGAAGCATCGCTACGAGCTGCAGGAGACCTTGGGCAAAGGCACCTATGGCAAAGTCAAGCGGGCCATCGAGAGGTTTTCTGGCAGAGTGGTAAGGCAGGCGGAGGGGCTTCTCTTTGCCTTTTTATTTTTTATATATATATATATATATATATATGTGTGTGTATATATACAAATTTTCTTTCCAACATGTACTTCGGAGCGGAGCCGGCTGGGTGCATCCCTCAGGGACCCGTTGGGAGACCCGTCCGTGTGAGGCGGGGGCCTGGCGCCACCGGCAGCCCGCGGGACTCGGGTCCGCTCCCGCACCCGGGAGCGGCTCAGCATCATCCCGTGCCTGCGCTCGTTTGGGGCCAGGGCTTTGTCTGGAGTGCAAATCCTATAGAGAAACTTTTTTTTTTTTTTTTTGGAGGGGGGTGGGGTGGTGCTATTATAGTAACACATCGATATATTTTTAAAGGATGTGCTGTTATTGGAAAAATAGGGTGGCTCGTTGCTTTTGTTTTTATGTGCAGATCCACCGTGAACTGTTATTCTTTCCCCCCCTGGAAATGCAAGGTTTAGCGAAACCTGTCACGTCCCCTGGCTAACCAAGGTCCCTCAAAAAGTCAGAATGGCAAACGTTGGTTCTCTGGTTAAAAATACCGTGATTCAGTTGTACTTTTGTGACCTGAACTTTGCTGACACCTAAAAAAATTGCAGGGGCTCCAGCCCAGCCCCATTGGTTTTTACGACCCGTTTCACCACTCAGCGGTGCCGGCTGGCTCGAGACTTCAAGCAGCCCGGAGGTTGTCCAGCAATAACTCAGCTTCAGCGTTTCCTCATTGGTACAGCGCTCCAGCAGGGCGCAGAAATGCGATTGAAGAAATGTACACATTAGTCAGAGTTATTGTCATTTTTCCTTCCCTGAAATATGTAACTATTCACAGAGGGCAAGTGAATGAGAGGCGGGCGTTTCATTAAAGACTGCCCAGAGAAGCAGATGCTTTTCTAAAGAGGTCTTAATGCTGCTTTTCATATGAAGTAGACTAATGGAGTTTTCGCTAGACTTCATCTAAAAGCAAGGCATTTCCCTGGTGACGTTACAGGTTTTGTCTCATTTATCTTTCGGTTGCCTGGAAGCTCAACGCACACCCAGCGGCAGAAGCAACTGTAAAACAGAAAATGAAATTGCAGATGCCATGGCTTTAATAAGGGACGCTTACTTTGCAACTAAATATCTTTGTGTCTACAGTGAAAATGAGAGTTTCAGCCAAGCTGTAGAGTCATATCATGTATGCATTCAGTTTATTAGCTCATTTGGAGGCACGCTAAAGAGAAACCAGAGATGGACATCTCTGCACATGCTCGTTCCCAGTCCATGATTTTTAAAGTTTGCTGTCTTGGCTGTTTTACAATTTCAGGCTAACAAAAGCTCCAGGGCTATGTTATATACTAACAATTATTTTGTAAGTAGATTATTTTTGAGTTGCATTACAAAATGCAGTAAATAAGCAAATACAACAAAAACACCTATATATATTTTTTTATATATATATTTTTTAAAGACCAGATCAATTGAAAGAAATATATTTTTAATGAGATTTGGTTTTGGGAAGGGCCTTCTCGGATGAAAGGATGTAGTGTAGATGTGTATCTCCTCTAAGTTAACAACACACCAGGTCTTCCCATATTTTGCTAACTGTCAAGCACTTCAGCTACACAGCTAAAGATATTTAGATGATATGGTCTGAACGGAATTTATGTGGCTAATGCTATCTTGACATGGAGAGGGTGAAAATCAGAATACCCATGCAATTTTAAATGCAATAAAAATGTTATTCAGTTGGGTGGTATGTAGAAGCTAAACAAATCCTTACTGGAGTGAGTTTTATACTGTAGTAATACAAACCTTGGCGTGTGGCACTTCATAATTATTAACTAGTCTGCAGGCAAGTTCTGGTGCAACGTGTCTGTTTGAACTTTAACATCTGTGAGTGTAAGTAAAATACCCACATTTTGTCTGTTTACAGAATAAAAGCTGGTTGTCAGCAATCCAACCAAGCCTAAGCAAATGGAAAACGCTTCTTGTTTTCTGACAGTTCCCTTGTCTGGCTGTAGCAGTGAACACCAATTGCTTTCCATGCACGAGATGAGAACAGCAACAGGATGACTGGTCGGAGAGGGGCAGAGTTTTCCTTTAGTTTTTTCTCCCTTCCCTTTCTCTTCCTTTTCCTCTCCTCAGTTCTTAATAAATAGTGGGCAGCGTTTGCAGCTTCCATGAGCACGTTGGGCTGGAGTGCATCCTGCAGGGATGCACAGAGCAAGCCATGTGGCCAGCACTGTCTCTTGCACCACTTCTAGTGCAGGCTATCTCACAACCAGCAGCTAGGTAGTGAGAGTCCCAAGGTCGCTCTCATCCAGTCTGTTGGCTTCCTATTCTGCTACTGGTTTAGCTAATAATCTTTTTCTTTGCTCAGCGGTAAGCAGGTATGTGATGCTGTATGGTAACAGATTGTGAAGCTGGACCTTGGCAGCCGCGTTGTGTTCCCAGTCATCAGCCTTGGCCAGGAGATTCTCCTCTTTGGCTTTTCCGCTTCTCTTGTCCATTAACAATCTCTAGCTGCACAGCATTTCATAAAGATATTTGCATGATTAGCCAGGCTTTTAATATGAAGCACAAACCTTGGGTTTGTCGTCATCTGTATAAATAGAGAGCTGAGCAGTGAAACTGGCAGATGTGAGTTAATGAAGTAAAACCGAGGTGAGAAGACAGTTTGATCCAAGGCACAGATGTGCTTTAGTCCTGTGCCATTGGAAATCAATAGCAGGATTTCTGTTGACTTGAGTGAAAGGAGTATTTGGCACTTGTTAACAGGTTGCAGGTTTATTCATATTGTTATAGTTTCTTTGTCTTTCCTCTTAATTCTGTGGAATGTGATCATAAAGCTTCCTGCCATAAAACTCCGGGGTAGATTGTAGGATAGCTTTAGTTTGTTATTGGAAACAACTTACGTGAATTTGTGTATTAGTTACCAGAGTGACTACAGACAGCATTGCATGCTGCACAGAGCAGTTAAAATACTGCCCACTATATGATGTATGAGGTGCCCAATTTTGCCAGCAAGATTTCCTTCATTAGTACTAGCTCCGTATACGCTGTGTAACTTACAATATTTTAAATTAGGGCACCTGTTGGTAAGTGTAAGGATGAAGAGATGATATCGCAAACCTGTGAAGTAACACTCATGTTGACATTTCTGTGGGTGTTTTCTCCACTTGTCATCTTGCACATGTTAAACCAAAGAACTGAGCTTTTGCTCACGTTATGTATTCAATGTTTTTTAGCCAAAAAATCCCCAGTTACACTTATGTCAGCCTTAGATAAGCCACCTCCAGTTGATCCCGTGCGTGGAGATGGTAGATGTTGCTGGGTTCTTCTTTGAGTAAATGATTTCTCTGGAGCAAAAACTCCTTATAATGCAACTTTAAATTATAGATAGGCATTTTCAGTCTTGTTATCTGTCTTTTCCTGACATTATACAGAAAGCAATTCCTGGATAAAAAAAAATGCATCAATATTAATTAAATTATTGTTAGTAAAGGCTCATGTAGCTATCTAAAACATGGAAGATATCCTGGCTGTAGGAGCACTCCAAGCAGAGTTGAACCCAGGGGTTTGATACCTCAGCCAGTTTACAGCTCCCTGAGGGTGCCCTCCTGCAAGGTGCTCTGCTGGGAGGCATTGGCTCTTCCTGTGACTGCTGGACCTGGAGCTTGATAACGTTGATGTTTGTTATAACCTCTCATGAAGCACCCTGTATTATTTGTGCTTCCTTTTGGTTACTGTCTGTCCTCAGGAGAGATTTTGCCGTTTGCAGAAGCCTGGAGCTTTTCTCACTTTCACTCCTTAGGCTGCACTTGGGAGGCGATGTGGAGTAGCTGCAGGGGGCTCCCCTCTGCCTCCACCTCTCTCTGCCTGAAAGTTAGCACATCTTTTCTTCCTCCTCACCAGCAGGTGGAGGAAGCACTATTCTCCTCCAGCCATTCCTCCAGGAAGTTAATTATTTTGGGAATTGATGACAAGCTGCAGCCCAACATGAAAAGCAGGCAAGTGGTGCGTATTTGTGCAGGCGTGTTATGTGTGGTGGTGCATGTTATTTCTCTTGCATAGAAGCGCAGGTAAAAGGATGTTGCCAAATGAAATTGGTTTCTGAATTAAAATCTTGTAAAATAAACCTCAAACTTCAGAGCAACAGAAATAGTTTTAGTTACAACTCAGAGAACATCTTCGATTTTAAACAGCTCTGCTTCATGATGTTTTTGGAGAGTTGCACAGGATTTTTGAAACCCTGAGACAGCAACAGATTACATGAAAGGAGGACCTTTGCTTTGCTGATTGTATTTCTCCGTATCATGACAAAACCAAAACATGAATACCAACAATGACAGCTCTGTCATGTCAGTAATTAAGGCCTTGTTGGCCACACAACCATTTGTTTGTTTGCAGTGTGGTTTTTAAGGGTTCCAAATAACAAGGTAAAAGCATGCTTGTGGGTCACTGAGGACAGTGAAAGCCAGGTAGAACATTTGTCTTAATTCTCTTGTCTGCTTTGCTGATACCATAAAAAATGTTGGTATTACTCTTCCATCTTATGCATGTGAAGTCTCTTATCTTTAACAACATGTTGTATTTCCATTTTTTTCCTGAGGACTTTCTGCTTCAGTTAGCACCTAGGCCACTACTTAATATTGATTTTTATCTTGATTGCTCAGTGTGCATCTTCTGCAGGATAATGTTCAAATCTGACGCAGAAATGTTTGGGGTTTTTTTTGAGGTTCTTTGTTGTTCTTATTAAGATATCTTCCTTTATTGCAGACACCGGTGGAAGTATCTACACAACACTGCTGTGATGTGAAGTGCTTGTACAGTACTTTGCACAGCAGGATCCTGATTCCTGAATGTGGCTTCCACAGCTATGATAGTACACTTGAATAGTAAAAATGGCTTGTATCACTACCCTGTTCTACACATGAGAAAGGAAAACTTGCTGATTAAAGCCAAAATCGTCAGAAGTATCAGGCAGTTTTGAGTGTACAACCTAATACCTGTTTTTGTCCAGACATACAGGGTATGTAACATCACGGTCCTATGGATGACAGTTGCCTCCCGCAGGGCTTGGTCTCTCCTACCTCCTGGGCTCTCTCTTTACTCTGGGCTTTTGTCCCTGAGTAACCTTCAGCTTCAGTCTCCATTCCTGGCCTTTTGTACTCCTCTTGCACTGCTGCCTCTTGCTTTGTTCTGAATGCCAGTGCTGTGACCCTCGCAGAGTGCGCTGCCTTGCGCCCTGCTTCTGAGCTGGTAGCTGCCAGCACAATCTGTGCAGCCTAGGGTGGGTGCTGCATACACCTCTCCTGCCATGCAACGCTTGTGTGGGGCCAGAGGTTCCTCAGTGGAAGAGAGATTCTTGCAAAGCAATTGCCAAAACCTTATTTATTCATTGAGTGAGTTAGTTTTTGTTTTGTTTGCTTGCTTGTTTGTTTTTAAGATGTACAAACTGAGTTATTTTGGGGACTCATAACACGACTAAAGCCGGACAATGTTTTCATGGTGCTGGAGGCATGCTAGTGAAACTCAGGTCATCCTCTGTAGAAGTTGTACCAAAGTATGCTTGGAAATTCTAGATCTAGAATGAATAGAACTTGGAAAGAGTACATGGGCTTGAAAATAGTTTTGCTGTTAATTTATTATTTACCCCACCCTTGATTATTAGATATGTTCTGAGACCCTGGTTTAAAAAAGGAAAAAGAAAAAACACACTGGATTTAATCTATTGTAATTCACCATGGATATTTTGGGCTTATTACAATAGGAGTTACTACCTGGTTGTATAAAATTACTACAGTCTTCACATACACACTTGTATAACTGAAATACCAAAAAATACTTGAACATTTTGCAGACAGAAATAACCGATTACAGCATGCAGGTTGCTAGGGGAAAGGCACTAGTACAAAATACTTGTTTTCTGCACTGAGAGTTCTTGGTGGAGAAGCAGATTTCTTGACGGGAGTGTGGTATGAAAACCTGAATTAATCACTAGCCAGTAAGGGGGCATCTGGATATGTTAGCTTGTCAAATCTTTTACCAAATTAAAGAGCAGCGTGTTCTTTCTGAGCTCTGAGTGGACATCAAGTGATAGTTCTTCAATGATGTTGGGCTCCCTTACAGGTGAAGAAATTAAGTTTCCAAGAGACCGTTGCTTCTTCCCTCTCCCCCCACCTCCGCATTGGACTGAACATTTGGGCAGGTCAATTAACTTCCTTCTGTCTCAGTGCATCCCTTTCTGAAAGGATACTACTTAATATAGGCAAGTTAGACTAATTAAAGAGGCATGTTTTGGCCTCATAGGTACCTGGTATGATCCTGCTAAATGTGAAATTCACAACAGAATTTGAGCCAATGTTTATAATGCATCCTCCAGCTAAAAACACTATAAAAGGCCTAAGCATTATTACAAATGGTTTCACAGCACCATATGCTGGAGAACACAACAGAATGGAGATTGCCTGTACAAAGTCTTTCATTAGATATGGCTAAAATATTCTGCGTTTTTTGGTGGCACATGTTCTAAAAACTATTATTATTTTTTTAAGAACCGCAATGTGGATTTGCCATGTGGAGACAATTATGGTATACATTGTAGTTTGGGGTCATACATGTTGAATGAAACTGTGTGGAATGTGCAGTTCTTGTGAACAATTGTTTATTCTTTGCAGAACTGTAATTGTAGTTAGTCTGTGTTTTGTCTGGTAAATAAATAGAGTGTCTTTGCTAGAGTGAGGAACTGGGAGGTGGCTCGTGGTGGCCACAACATTGCCAAGGAAGAATGCCAAATGTTGGTTGAAAACCAGTTCCAGGTATATCAGCCTTGAACACTGACACATCAATGTGTGTACAGCTATGTAATCCAAATGCAGAGCATATGGGACATGATTCCAAAGCCCACATACCAGAGATTCAAAAATTTGCTGCTGACCTTTGCTTTGATGTGGGTATCTCCCTGGCTTGGGTCTCCGTCTCCCGTACCACGCTTACATAGCCTCTATCTATGTGAACCACAATGCTGACGCCAAAGCATCTCCTCTTACTGTACTGTTGTGCTCCTCTCAACAGGACATAATTGTTCTCCTCATTGTCATCTTGTATGTCCTTCCTGTGTAAAGAGGAACCAAACCATATGTTTTCTACCGCAGCCCCGGATGATGCTTCAAAACCACAAGTGCAGGTTTGCCTCCAGGCTTGGGGTAGGATAGGAACTTGCAGCATAGATGGCAAGAAGTGACGATGGCAGCTGCCACTTCCTCCTCTGTGCAGAGTGAATAGAGCCTTAGCAGCTTCTGACCTGTGCAGGGGTGGAGGCTGCTGCCAGTGTCCAGCTCTGGCATACAGTTTTCATAGACTCATAGATAGTTTTGGTTGGAAAAGTCTGTTAAGATCATCAACTCCAACCATTAACCCAGCTCTGCCAAGTCCACCCTTAAACCATGTCTCTAAGCACCACATCTACACTTCTGAGGGATGGTGACTTCCAGGGATGGTGACTTATCCACTTCCCTGGGCAGCTTGTTCCAGTGTCTGACAACCCTTTTGGTGAAGAAATTTTTCCTAACATCCAATTTAAACCTCTCCTGGCACAATTTGAAGCCATTTCCTCTGGGAAAACTGAGAGAAGAGACCAAGCCCCATCTCGCTACAACCTCCTTTCAGGTAGTTGTAGAGAGCAATAAGATCTCCCCTCAGCCTCTGTTTCTCTAGATGAAACAATCCAGTTCCCTCAGCTGCTCCTTGTAAGACTTGTGCTCTGAATCCTTCACCAGCTTTGTTGCTCTTCTTTGGACAAAACTCCAGTACCTCAATGTCCTTCTTGTAGTGAGGCCCCCAAAACTGAACACAGTACTCAAGGTGTGGCCACATTAATGCTGAGTACAGGGGGACAATCAGTTCCCTAGTCCTGCTGGCCACACTGTTTCTGATACAAGCCAGGATTCTGTTGGCCTTCTTGACCAGCTGGGCACACTGCTGGCTCAGATTCAGCTGGCTATAGACCAACAATGCCAGGTCCTTTTCCTCTGGACAGCTTTCCAGCTACTCTTCCCCAAGCATGTAGCATTACATGGGGGTTGTTGTGACCCAAATGCAGGACCTGGTACTTGGCCTTGTTGAATGTCATACAGTTGGCCTTGGCCCATCGATCCAGCCTGTCCAGTTCCCTGTGCAAAGCCTTCCTACCCTAAAGTAGATCAACACTCTCGCCCAGCTTGGTGTAATCTGCAGACTTACTGAGGACACACTCAATCCCCTCATCCAGATCATTGATAAAGATATTGAGCAAGACTGGCCTCAACGCTGAACCCTGGGGAACACCACTTGTGACTGGCCACCAGCTGGGTAATTCCATTCACCACAACTCTTTGGGCCTGGCCATCCAGCCATTTTTTTTAGCCAGTTTTGGTGGTTTGCATGCCACCAGTGATGGGCGTGTTTTGTGGGCATCTCTGACCTACAGAGAGTATTGATCTTGTCTCTTCTTTCCTCCTATGTAAGTCAGGATTTGTCCCTAAACTGCCTAGCATGCACTGGCCACTTCATAGATAAAAACTCTTGTAATTAGCCTTGATGTGTTGATGTACTTGGGATAGTTGGCATGTCAGAGAAAATGTCTCAGATGAAAAGGTCTCTGACTAAATATGCAAATGATATTTGTCAGTGTTTCCCTCAAATATCTTCCAGCAGATGTGAGTACCATGTGTGTCCATTTAATAAACTAAACTCAAAATAATTTCCACTTTGCTAGATATATGTGAAATAGCTGAGGGGGGGCAGGGAGCAAACTACAAAGCAAGGTAAAAACTGCATATGTGTGTTGTTATATTTGATGACCAATTCATTAAAGCCATAAGTGTATCCAGGCTTTCAATACTGTTCTCCTGCTGTTGCTTCCTGTACTCCCTGGCTACAAAATCAGTCTCTATGGCTCTCATTTGTCTTACCCACATGAAAGGCTTTGAGCATCTGCAAGTTATGATTTGAGAAGTATCTGCTTTTAAACAGAATATATTTATCACCGTGTCTTCACAGGCAACGTGGTACATTGTATGAATTAGGGTATCCTAGACCTTTGAACACTAGGGGACTGGGTGAGATACTCCGTGAGTGTATGGTGTCTGGCCATACCCATCAAACATCCTGGACCCCCACCAAAAATGCCAGATGTTCAATCGATGTGGAGGCCCTCCCATAACCTTTGCAGCATGTTGCAAAGGGGGGAGCGTGGAGAGGGCAAAGTTGTAGCCATCCTTTGCTCTCTCACCGTTTTAGTACTCCCCTTTGAGCTCAGTATTTTTTATATTTTGAACTAAAGACCATCAACCAACCCTCAATTCAGTCTGTTTATACCATACTATTGCATGGTATAAATGCTTAGTGTTCCCTAACTCTCCAAAGACAGATGGGATTTGCTTCTAGCTCTGGTGGTTTATGAGACATCAGTCCTTAAAGCTGCCACTGGCCCATGATGGAATGTGAGTCCTTGGTCTTGCTGAGGTGTGAACTTCTTCAGTCTCTGTTCTTACTGATAGAGGAAAATACTGAACTACTTTAATGTGTGTTTCATTTAATTTAAAAAAAATCCAGTCACACAGCAGCTATGGGAAAAAGGGTTGGCATGACTGACATGTTCGAAACCATCCCAGCCAATTGTAGGTGAATGTGAAATCACAAAACATATGCAGATCTTGTGACTTACAAGTGTTAAGAAATCAGCTGAGGTTGCTTAGGTTAACATGCAACCATTGTAACTGTTAATTTCTGGTTGCCTCCTCGGCCTTCCCTTATCCCTGTTGGCATTTCTCATCTCACCTCAGCGACACCTCCAGCTGAGGCCCTTTGCTGTTTGGTCTCCTGGGGTGGTGGCCTGGTGAAGAGGAGGATCTCCAGCGACTTGCCTGGGGCTGGCTGCCTCCATGACAAAGTGCTGATGCTTGGCAGGCCTCTCTGTCCCTCTTGCCTCTCTTTCCCAGGGGATGTTTGCCTGTGGTAATCCCAGAGCCCCTTTGCTACCCTGGCCCAACACTGACATGTGGGACAATTTAAGCAGAGAGGCTGGAGGAGCCAAGTGTCTTTGTTCTGAGGTCTGGTGGCTTGAGGGACTTGGAGTTATCCTAATGTCTCGCTGTGCTGGGAAGCTGAGTCAGCATATTTGGGCTTGAGCACTAGTGCCTTGGAATAAAGACATTGGTTAAGGGATATTAGGCTTAAAAAAGAAAAAAATTAAAAAAAATTTAATTGTTCCTGTGGAAAGATACCATGCCAAGTCTAGAGACTAAATTTAGCCATGCATGGGTAGATTAGGAAGATTCAGGTCCTGCTGCCAGTGGAGATCTCAAAGCTTCCATATCATTATTTCCTGTACACAAAAAGGCATTTCATCTCTGCTACAATTTCTAATCTCCATGAAACCCTTGATGGTGAATGGTGTCTCTCTCATTTGAGGTACAAGTGTTATTTTAAAACTGAGTACGAGTATTTTTGTGATCACAAAAGGTAGTGATGAGGATTGGATAAAAATACCTGTTTGAGCTGTGTGGTAACTAAACAAATGTTCCTTTTTGTTAAAAGGTGTTTTGTTGTTGTTGATGCAGAAAGATTAAGCCCTTTGCACACAAGTTTGACAAGGGAGGACAGCGAAGCATTTGTTAAAAAAACAGCTCCTGAGGCATGTGTTTGGAGCTGTCATTTATTTGCCATTGCATTTTGTACAAATCAAATCTCGTTGCTTCCCTGCTGGAGTTTGGCTCGGGAAGGAGAAGTGAAGGCCAACCAGTCCCTCAGCTGGCCAGGGACATCCAGAGATCTCCAGTGCAGGGCTGTACTCAGCAGTGATTTTGATAGGGCTGTGCTACATGTCGTTTTTTTGGCATGGGTGTAAAAAAAAGCCTTTGGGAGGAGAAGAGGTGAGAGCAGTACCTTCCTGGCTGGCGTACGCTGTAATGCCACACGACCTGAAAACCCCTGTAAGAATACCTGCTGGAGGCAATACTTGCTTGGCTGATCTGCACAACTGAGAGGCGTCCACATTGCCTTCTTGGGAAGACACATTTTTAACCAGGCCTATACATGAACCATAGCGTCCTTCACACTCCTTTCCTTATCACGTTTATTCTCTTCAGGGTGCCGAAATGAGGTGAAACATCGAAAGAATCATCTGTGGGTTTAAGCTCCACCTCCTGTAGGAGCCTATTGTCACAGCTGTGCTTTGGGTCCCTGGGGTTCATTTCCCTGAGGTCTGTGGCAGAGCCATGGGGAGAGCCAAGGTTGACCATAGCTTCAACGCTGCAGTGAGCTGAGCCGAGCCATTCCTTGTATGTGTGTAGCCATCTTGGGAAGGTCACTTAGAAAGCGAAGGTCCTCTTTCATGGCTCTCATCACACTGTGAAGGGGTCGTGCCCATTTTTCCAAAGCCTGCCAGCTGTTGTGTCTTGAAGCCTGGTCACTACTGCATACCACTGTTGATCATCGATTGGTACCACTTGGTCACCATTGTGTCCTTACAATCTGGGAGGAACGGGAGCCTTCAGCTACACTGGCAGTGCATTTACATCCAGGCTAGGGGCATCTTTTTCAACAGTAGGATTTTTTTTCTGTGTACAGTTTAGGAGTTTTATACCCACCTCTCTGTTTTGGTGGAAGAAATGTATTCTCCCTGTTCATCCTGTCTGGCATTTCATTATGAAAACGTGGTGTAATGGGACCTGTGAAGTGCCTTGTTGTGGGTTGTGCATTGCTCACGAGGAATTCACTGGGGAGAAGGATTTCATGCTGTACTTTAACCTTCTTCCAGCCTTTCTCGGATGAAAGGAAAACTCTGCAGCTGTGAATGTAACTGGTTATCATTACTGGATGTCATTACGCACTCACTCCAAGTGTAAAACAAAAAATCGTATCCCCTGTGATGTCTGTGGGTAAAATGCTGCTCTCAGTTACATTAACACTGTTGTAAACTGAGGGGTAGAGTTTGGCCCTTTGTTTCAGTTGAAATATTTGTTTAACACAGGCAACGACTAAACAATACACTTGAAAGCGATTTGTGTTATTGTCTGTAGAGCAGAGCTTGTATTTTATGAACTGGCTGATCATAAAGACAGCATAAATCATGTAAAGCATTCTCATTTACTTTTTCTTTCTTTTTTCTTTTTTGCAGATGGGGCTTGTAGAGTAGAGTTGCAGTCAAATGTCTGCTCCAGGATATTTTAGTTGAACTGTGTGAGTCCATTAAACAAATGTAATGGCTTTTTGGAAAGAAGCGCTGCGTGTTTCAAACCAAATGTTTTACATAGAGAACATCTGGGTAGTTCTGGGTGTTTGTATGTAGAGCACATCAGACAGCAGCCATAGTGAGCTCAGCTGGGAGGTTGCCTGGGATGTAGTTGTAGGATGTGACAGTTCAGTTGTTATGGGGAATAATTCCTATGAAGTATTGCCATAAACTGAATGTTTGGCACAAACAGCTATATCTTTGTTTTACTGTACACCCAAGTTATTCTTCTTATCTGCCCAGCAAAACTCTAAACAATGTTTGAACAACCCAGTAAATGTTGGCACGTTTGAGCTGTGGCATGCGCATTAAAGCAAACTTGAGGAAGCTGTTACAGTTAAGGGGAAAAGAAGCTTGCTCTGTTTTCAAGGAAGCACTATTGATTCCTGCCACGGGAAACACAGTGCAAGTGAGCGATGAATGCATTATGTGCAAATGGTTTGTGGGGTTGAGTTGGAAATGATTGATGTTACAGTGGTTTTCCGTGTTGCTGCTTTGAGGAATGTGAAAATGCAAAACTGGAGCAATGCATGTAATTAGCCTCACAGTAGAGTTTATTTGGGCTACTGAAAGAACCTTAACCTTGGTTAATAAGCCTGCTTTTACTTCGCAGCATCAGAGGTAATGTATTTCCAGGAAATTTAGGAAATGCTGAAAAATGTCTTACTTGGGAGTCGGTTCTTAAATTATTTCTGCAGTTTAACTGAGGAATGCGTGGTTCAAATGAGATTAAACTTGTAATTTCCACCGTATCAATGCAGCTTCCCCTTTCAGGATTGTTTAAGCAAAAATTTAAACAAAGTGGGTTAGGCAGTCTCTTGCTTCAGTCCCTTGTGCACAGCAATTTACAATGTGCAGCACTGCTTTAACAGTCCTGCTCGGTCTGACATGATTTGTGGTATTATCTGAGATGAATTTCTGGACTGAGCAGTGTAAGAGGGAATTGCTCCTCACTCTGAGGAAGGTGGTATGTCCAAGTCTGTGCGAAGGTCACTGGCAGGGTGAAGTGGGAAGCCTGTGCTGCTGCTGTTGCACTACCTAAGAGCTTAGCTTTTGGCAAGGGAATCCCAGAAATCTGAGTGCTAACCCTCCCTTGTTCAACTGACCCCGGCCAAAACATGTTCCAAAACAGGTGTTTGCGCATGTTGAAGAAGGGGGCAACAGTCTCAGAGATCACAGGGTCTGGGGGAGTTATTTGCCAAAAGCTTTCCATCTAGAAAAAACAGCTTTGCTGTTTCTCCCTTCCAAAGTTAACCCTCCCCATAACTATTCTAACAACTGCCTGCAGCTGTGAACTCCTCTCCTAGCAGGGAAAGTTAGAATTGTGCATTTAAGGCTGCAAAATTGCTTGATTGCCAGCCACTTAATTGTAGGAAAGCATAATTCATTCCTCACTCCCTCACATCTGTTCCAAGCCCAACTGGCCACGGGGACCAAGAGTGTTCCTGTTCCTGTGTTACTCTCTCCACTGAACCATTAGGGTGGCCCTGGTAATTTACTTACAATAAATAGAGGGGAACAACAGGAGGTTCCTCTACCTTCATAAGTATAAATATTTCTCAGAAATTAGAGATGGATGGGGAAGAAATATTAACAAACTCCTTTCCTCCCTCTGTAGCAATTCCACCACGTTCCGTCATAAATTCTAGGACGGTCCCTTCCAGAAAGGGGCCAGGCAGAACAATGTAATACTAAAGCAGTGTTTTTACAAAAACAAATTTAATATTGCAAAGTGATCTGCAAGCCTTGGAGCAAAATAACCTGGGAGAGGCTTTGATACACTCGGTTGCCAATCTTTTTGTTTTCCAAGAGTATTTTTCCAGATAGGATGTGGGTTTATGGTTGACTGGTTTCCCACCAGGAAGCGGCATTTATATTTTGATCTGCCTTAGATCAATTTAGGAAAATATACTAGACATGGGTGCTTCTGATAGTTCTGTGTCATTAACCCGTCCAACTGTGCTGTTTACACACATCTGTATACCTTCCGTGATACAATCTCTTGTAGCCTGCCATCCTTCTGCAGTCAATCCTTGCTCATCAATGTTAATCCAAAAGCCTGAACTCTATAAGCTCAACTTTAAAGTCTCTCCGCACTTCAAAATTCCACTGGGTTAATTAGGAAATTGAGGCAGTCAAGCTGTAGGGTGTTGAGTTTTAGAAAGTGTTGTGGTGCCTGAAGGTATGGACGTGTCTTCAAAAGAAGAAAGACTCTTCCCAAGTTTTCTTTGTACTGTTGCAATTCTCATGGTGAAATAGCACTTCCTTTTTTTTCTTTGAGGTACTGCAGAACCAGGAGAGCAACATTAAAAGTTCTACACAATGCCAGGTGCCTTTGCTTTTGTGGAAGAAGAGGCACGGTAAAGATGTGCAAAGCTTTCAGAGGTTTTGAGGCTTCTCTGAACTCACAGGAACTTCAGTATTAGAGAGAGGACAAGATGAGCTATATTTATTTACCCACAGCTTCCTCAAGCAGAACATACCAGTGAATGAAAATGTGCTGTCAGATGGCTTCCTTCCAGCAGTCCTGAGGAAAAGGACTTGAGGGTGGTAGTAGATGAGAAGCTCGACATGAGCCACCAGTGTGCACTCGCTTGGCCAGCAGGGCAAGGAAGGTGATTCTGCCACTCTGCTCTGCTCTGGTGAGGCTGCATCTGAAGTACTGTCTACAGCTGTGGAGCCCTCAGCACAGAAAAGACAAAGAGCAGTTGGAGAGGGTCCAGAGTAGGGTGACAAAGATGATCAAAGGGCTGGAGCCCCTCTGCTATGAGGACAGGCTGAGGGAGTTGGGGCTGTTCAGCCTGGAGAAGAGAAGGCTCCAGGGAGACCTTATAGTGACCTTCCAGTACCTGAAGGGGCTACAGGAAAGCTGGGGAGGGGATTTTCACCACAGAGTGTAGTGATAGGACAAGGGGTAATGGTTTTAGACTGAAAGAGGGGAGATTTAAGTTAGACATCAGGAAGAAATTCCACACCGTGAGGGTAGAAAGTTGCTGGAATAGGTTGCCCAGAGAGGTTGTGGAAGCCCCCTCCCTGGAGGTGTTCAAGGCTAGGTTGGGCGAGGCTTTGTGCAACCTGGTCTAGTGTGAGGTGTCCCTGCTCATAGCAAGGAGGTTGGAACCCTGGTCATCTTTAAGGTCCCTTCCAGCCTTAACCATTCTATGATTCTTGGAATAACCTAGTTTGAAGAAAGAGTTTAAACAATGTCCAGCACCCCTCCTTGTTTAATGTGAATTACAGTCTTGCACTTATATAGCACCTTTCATCTAAACATGTGCAAAATCACTTCAGAGAATGGTAACTGCTGAGGTTACCGTTATTTAGCTATTATTTGGCAGCACATTACAATAGTTTGCAGCAGTTGCTTAGAGGGTGTGAATAACCCCATTTCCAATTTAAATTATTGGGAAGAATTACAGGAGACTGTGTAATTTTCAAACTGGAAATAGATCCAGGCACTAGGGCTTTATACCTCTCTTAAGAAAGTCATAAAGGGCTTTTTCTGACGAAGTAGCCTGGATCTTGGTTTTGCATTTCATCCCCAAATCAATGCCTTGAACAGTGTGCACTTCTACTTTGGAGGATTACTTCAGTGTGGTTCACTGCTTATTCACAATGAAAAACAACATTGAATTAAAGTCCCTCTCTGCTGCCCCAGGTTAGCATTTTGCATTACATCAGCAGCTGTGGTAGCAGCAAGATCAAGCCTCAAAATTAATGTGAAATGTATCTTCCAGTTTTCAGAGGAGGAATCTGTAATATCCATGTAACACTGAGAACAGTAAACTTGGGGCTTGTGAATTCTTTCACTCCTCTTTAACCTGACTTGCCAGTAATTTAATTAGTGCTAAACAGTCTGCACACAGGCTTGCAGCAGTTAAAAGACTGACTGACACAGGATTCGCTTCCAGTGATTTTTCCTCCTTTGCACATGTGCTGGATGGAGCGGTGCTGTGTTTGGAAGTTGATCAATAATGATTGCACAATTCTAACCTTATTTAAACTATGATATAAACAGACATGATAGAAACAGATGCTACCAGGTTTTTTCCTACTTAAAAGTAAAGTTAGGGGTGTTTTTCTACTTCCCCCTCCCCCCCTCCTTTCTTTTTGGTTCCAATGAAATTGTAACCTGGAAGAAAAGCAGTTAGACTTTGAGAAATCCCAATTCAGTGCAGCATTTGGCTTTAGTAAACGTGGAAGCCAAAAATAAACATCTGCTTGGCAACTTCACCAGAAGTTAACTGTAAATGCAGTTTTCATCTTTTCAGTGAATGTGGCATTCACTGCTGGTTAACATCTATTAAGGAGGAACAATCCATAGTTGAGGTTGTAGAGCATTTTTTTCTTTTAATTACAGTTATGAACCTCCATTGCCTTGGGGAAATCCCCTACCCCATTTTCTTTCCAGCTATAATTTCATTTGTGCCAAAACATGAACTTACCGTGAAAGCTTGAAAGTAGTTGGATGGGATATTTGTGAGTTATTAGACTTTGGAAAAGATATGGTCTTCCATCTATCTGTGCATGACAGCCCCAAAACTTCAACTTGGCCATTTTTTGTCCTCTTTTCTTCAGTCCTTTAGAATTAGATTGTAAGCCTATTGTTTTGCAGACTGGGTTATGAACATTTTAAAGCATTAGATTTTGAATCTTTGGATTACAGGTTCCTTTCCACCTAATTTGGAAGTGAATTGGGAAAAAAGCAGATCTCTTCTTTTCAGCAAATACTTTCCAACCTCTGGTGCTACCAGGACAAATTCTTTTCATTGTGGATCAGGGAGGATTGAAGTGGATGATGAGTGGGGGACAGAGGGGACAGAAAGGGCAACTTGAGGCAGCATTATGGGAAACGCTTCATTTTTGCTAGGGGTGGTGATTACTTATAGGATCTGCTAAAAATGAACAGCCCTACAACTTGGGGCTTCAGTAATACTGCATGAAAAACTTTTATTTTGGGAAGGGAGAAGTTTTTTGGTTTATTTCTGACATATATGAGTGGACTGTCCATTTCTGAATTCTGCAGCCCTCCATTCATCTCCCTGTTTTCAAGATTCACTGCCTTAAAACAAAGAATCAATAACCAGGTTGCTAACTTCTGTTTTTAGATGCTATTGGAAATCAGATCCATGCTAAACCAGATGAATGCTTTTTTTTTTTTTTTTTTATATCAGTCCTGAAATGATTAATACAGAGCTTTAAGAGCCATCTGTTAGTAAGGATGACTCGAGGCCAAGATTCTCAGTGTTAAATGAAGCAAGGTCTGCCAGGTAAATTTGTCAGAGAATGCATGGTGTAAATATGCCAGGCTTCATATACATGGCTGAGGATAGTGGGTACCAAACAATGAAGTGATGTAAATTTTCCAGTAAGGCAGTAGTTCCTCAGGAAATGTGCTCACAAATCCTGTTAACAGGCACCGTATGTGAGGGTGAGGAAAGAAGTGGAGGAAGGGTGTGGTACATGTTCCTCCTGGCACCTACTTTGTATATGTGCAGCATAAATGTGTTCATCTGGTGTCTTCCACTGCTCATTAAAACTTGGTTCCACATGTGTGTTTTTGTCTGTGAATGAAGGGGGAACTAGAAAGAAGATACAACTTCATTGCCTAATATTTGTGATTAGTTAATTTGTCTTCACTTGATGAATCATCATTTATGATATGATAATAGCAACTATGTCCAGCAGAACTAGAAAAGGAAAATTAAACCCAAGGTAATCATATCCTGGTTGGCCAAGAGGCACTGACACATTGTGCCTTAGCTTATGCAAATAGAATTTTGATTAAACATTTATCACACTGACTTGGGACTTCTAGTGTCTTGGTGCAAGAGTGAGTTTCTCTATAGGTAGCGTGTGGTAGAGTGGCAGTAAATCAGCTTTGTTTTTTAGAAATACAGTCTTTTTTGTGATACATTGAGAAGAGGGGAATGAAGTTGAGAGGCACAGATGTTTGTTATATGCTTTTACCGTGCAGCATGAGGCAGCTGTAGAAAACACCCTTGCCTCTTAGAAGCACATGAACTTGAAAGGTGCATTGCAGCACGTGCATCCTCGCTCTTTATGTGTGCAGCTGCTGGCTTGCAACAACAAAACCAGTGTTTTGTCTTTGGTAACATCCATGACGCAAACAAACATTCAGTGGAACTAAGTAATGGGCAGAAACCTTAAGATTTAAATCAGCAGAATCTCACTGGGAGCAGATGGCACCCGTTTGGCCTGTGAGCAGCTCCCCTGATCACTGCATAGTTTGCCCAACACCAAACAATGGAATTGGGTCATTGATAAATAATTAATAAGGATTTTGTTGTGCGCTTGCCTCCCAAGTAGTATCACTATGGAGATGATCTGGCTTTTAGGGTCTGAAAAGTAACAATCTCCAAAACAATGGCAGTGTGTTGGTGTTTCTCTTTCTCCAAAAGAGAGAGCTCTCAGAGATGCGTAATCAAAGTGCACAGCACCGGGCACTAATTTTGGTTCAATTCACAGTGGCCTTTTGTCCAACTTTTCAGTGAGTGCATGAAGTGTTTTCTTTGACTGTGCAGGAGCTTGTTCTTAGAATTGTACGTCCTGCATGATGTGGTTTATTACTGCATTTGAGCTGGAATTGGAGTCTCAAATAGCTTTTTTCCAGCAAAGAAATAATAATGTGGGAAGAGGCTTACAAGAGGAAGTCTGTATGAGGATGCCTTTGCTGAACCCTCTGGATACTTGGCTTCCATGTAGGGATATACATCCATGGCTCCTTATTCCCACCTGGAAGGTCCAGAGGCCAGATAGTTATTCAGCCCATCCCCTGCCTTTCTCTCCTTTGTGTCACCCCTGGAAGTGCCATTTCAATGCAACTGCATTATCAGCATCCCCCTCCTTATCATTTGATTGCAGCAGTCTCAGGGACCACCCAATTTCATAGCTTTGTTTCTCTTCCTCTTGTGTTGGTGATATCTGGGCCAAGAGCCATAGGCAGAGACTCCCCTGGAAAAAAAACATAATACGGTGCCAGACTTTATTCTTTCTTGCTCAGCTCTGTGGAGTTGGAGAAAGAACAATGTGCCTTTTCTCTCCCCACCCCCAAACATCCTCTGCTCTCCATTTCTCTTCCCCCGGGTTGATCCACCTACTCTTTACCTCCCCGCCTCTGTTGGCACTTGGTGCATGGCACTTCCCACCTCAGAGTCTCAAAGAAAGGAAACAGAGCTGTGAAACCCGCCAGGCTCACCCACTTCCCATTGCTGGGTGGGGACAGCCTCAGTTCACAGCTTCCAGAAATGAGATGTTTATGTGTATTTAACCTTCCCTTCCCTTTATACCCAAATAAAATAGTTTTTAATCATTTTCTTTAAGTTACATTTCTGACGTGTCTCTTGCTGGCAGCAAGCTGTTTTCCCTTTCTCAGGGGGCCTGCGCTCTCCGTCCTGATGTCATTTTTCTAACTTCCATAATACTATTGCAAGAGTCCATTGGAATTTGCTCAAGCACGGGTGGTATGCACAAGCGCTTGGAACCAGCTTAAAAGTCACAGCCCCCACAGTGGAAAAAAAGCAGTTTGTTCATATCTCACCACAGTCCTAAAAATAGCCCTGATAGATAATAAAGAGTGGAAGATTGGTTTCAATGGGACTGAATGTACCTCATGCAGAAATTGCTGGGGAAGGTTCAGTGCTTTGTGGCATTCAGATGGTCAGCCTTGCTTACTGCATTAGGTTACTTAAAAATCTGTGACTTTTGGCACCGTGGCTAATTCTACCTTGTTTATATTCACACGTCTTGGCTGGAAACAAGGCAAACGTAGGTTCATTAGGTTAAAACAAACATGAACTAACTTCCTGAAATAAAGAGAAACAGCTTTACGCTTTGATGAAAATATAGCTTTGTTGCTCATCCCATAAATGACGATGCCAGCAGTGACTCAGCAGACACAGAGATTTGTTATGGAAATGGGCACCTACTGCCTGCCATGCCCTTTGCCAGATGTTTAGACTTTGAGATATTTTCCTGTGTGCAATGGTCTTGATCTGTCTCTGTTAAAAGAAAATTCCACCTGTTTTGCTCTGCCCAGCAGCGAAGCAGCTCATAAAGGAGGAGAGACATTTCTCTTACAGATAGGACTGAATGTACAGAAACCTTTGCAACCATCTTATTTTTGAAGTATTTATAGTTCAATTCAAGTTATTTGTATCAAACAAAAGCGCAGAAGCATGAAGTGTGTTAGAAAATACTTAGTAATCTCTCTACACCGTTTCAAACAGTGAGTATAAATCCTCTTTCCAGCAAATGGAGACAGGTAATTTATTGCAGCCTTGAAGACATCAGCTTATTTCTCCACACTTCCTGCCCAGCAAACTCTGCAAGCTGACTCATGGAGGGATGGGAAGCCAAAAGCTGCGCTC
Organism: Hemiprocne comata; assembly: GCA_020745705.1. Classification (NCBI taxonomy): domain Eukaryota; kingdom Metazoa; phylum Chordata; class Aves; order Apodiformes; family Apodidae; genus Hemiprocne; species Hemiprocne comata. The sequence goes on from CM036586.1 coordinate 59,504,898, forward strand.
CCTCTTTCCTATCTCTTTCTGGAAGGCAGAGGAGTGGTAGAGCAAGGGCTGTGCTCTCGCAGAGCCCTTTGGAAATGCCTGGCAGTATTGGAGGTTCACAATCCCCTGCTTTCTTTCCTCTGTGCCGTACATTTTGGAGAGGGTATTCTCTCTACCTGCTTCTGAGCAGAGACTGGTATCAAAACTGGCAGCACAGGTGGAGGTTGTTTCAGTCAATCTCTGGTGCTCCTTTCTCCCCCTGTAATTCCATGTGTGGGACCACGTGGCCATCAGAGCTGCAGAATAGATACCGAGGCTGTTACTGGTGTGCACAGCCATTATCGATCCCCGGAGGGAGGGACTATCACATGCCCTAGTTTTAAGCTTGTAACCTTAGTGTTCATGCAAACATTTAACTTTACATGAGTGAGCTGTCCCACAAAAGCCAATGGACTGCTCACATGTGTGAAGTTGGGCATGTGCTGAAGTGCTTTGCCAGATTGGATACTGTGTCTACAGGGGCTTTGGGTGAACTTGAACCTGTTGTGTTGGGGTGAAAGGCTTTAGATTTCATTATTAAGAATCTGATATGTTACTCTGTATGAGTGCAAGGTCTTGGAGTTCTCTGAAATTCTCATTAAGACAAGAAGCTAGGAAAAACACAAATTCCTCCACTAGTAAAGTTACTAAAAATACTATAATGAAATTATCTAAGTCTTAAAACCAGTAAAATATATTGAGAAAGTGTGGTAGAGGTATAAGTACAGTGTTCTGAGAGTACCAAAGGGACTAACAGCACTTTCTTTGCAGGTCTTGAGCTAGGGTATTTGGAGTACTTAATATAGCTGATGTAAAAAAGCATGTTGCATTTGCCCTACTCTTGATTCATAGGCTGTGACCCTTAATAAATTTTGATGTTGCACACAGTGGAGCTGTTGCTTTCAGAGAAAGCAAGGAAAGTAAGCAGGCAAGCAAGAAAGAGAAGGACATAAAGAATGAACAAGTAAGTTCTTTCATAAGGTATTTCTCAATTGAGTTTATTTCTTATTAGGCTTAAATTGTTCAGGTTCATCATGTACCATATCTGGCAGCAGTCCTGAAAGTGGGTTTTTGAAAAAAGGAGCCAGTTCTGTCTGGTGTTAAAAGATTAAATGCATTTTGAAAATGTATTTTCTGGAATGTATTTCTGAGTAAAATGCATTTCATTACTAATATTTCATTATTAGTAATTTAGTAATTAGTAATTATTAGTAATTTCATTACTAATATTTTAGAATACCTGGAAGAGAGACTTGTTTTACAGCCCAATACCATAACATACAGCTAGGGACCTTATTTTGGTCAGAGAGATGAAAAAAAAAAAAAAAAATAACAAATATCCACTATGTGAGCATCACTCATAACATTTCCATGAAGTGCTAAAAAAAATACCCGGACTGCTTTCTTGTTTGGGTTGTTTTTTCACATCAGTAGACTTAAGCCCATGTGCCCTTGCTGACATGATCTGAGCAGACTGATGCGGGTGAAAGATGCTTGGCTGGCAGAAATCCCTTACTTGGAGGGCAAGAGTGGGTCTGAACGCTGTCCTGCTGCTCCGTGAGCCTTGCTTTGGGATGCTGTCTCTGACAGGGACTCCCCTGACAGCGATCACTCCCTGTTTGGCCTTTTGGACCAGGTCATCAGCAAGCCTGTGCACTCTTGATAGTTTCTGAGATGTATAGCTTGTCCTCTTGGGGGTCGTGCAGGCCAGCAGGCAGGTGGCACAGGGTAAAAAGTATTTATTGAGATGCGTTTGTACCTTTCGCTTCTCCAAGTCTCTTTTTGAGGGGAAAAATAGCAATTGAACATAGGGGAAGGTATCAGAAGTCAGCCTTCAGTGACGTGATGGTTCCTTGGGCAAGGCTGTCCTGTGATGTGTTGCACAGTTTGAGGGGGAGAGGCAAGCTGGAATTTCTACCATGCTACAGTCCTTGTTTCCTTTTTGAGCCAAGTTGGCTTTCCATTTTGATTTCCTCATCTCCTAAAAATAGTTCTGTTTCACTACTTACCTCCCCAGGTTTAATTAATAAATGGCTGCACTGTGCTTTAAGCATGTTTGTTTGCTATGCAAATAGACAGGGATAGTATTTCTTTAGTACAGGTGAGTGCTCATACCAGTAACGTGTGGTGCCCTGGCTGAGGGGCACTGCCTCCCCCACAGCGCTCTTGCTGTTTGTCAGGATTGCAGGGTATGGCCTGAGTGTGGGCAGGTGGATGCTTAGTAGGATCTGTTGACACCACTAGAATTAGGATAGTTCACAGCTGCTCAGTGTCTTTCCCTGTTTCTAAATGCTGGTCACTTTGATCTGAAGTAGCTGGGGGAGCGAAGAGAAAGTGTTGAATATGAAAAGCCGAGAGATGTGTTTGGCTTGTGTTCATCTCCTTGGGATGAGCTCTTGCAGCCTGAATGTCACAGACCAAATCCCAAGTACTTTGTCTGGGTTGCTGAATTCTACCCCTGCAACTGGAAAGTAATGTTTTCAGGAGAGCTTAAGTACCATCTTCAAAATTCAGTTAAACTTTTTGGAATAGCCTTTATAAAAGAAAGCTCCCACGTTCCTGAATCACTTTTCAATGCAGGTTGTGAGACTGTAAACTCTCTGGTCCTGTTGAAAAATATGTTCCCAGGCAACATATCTGTTTGCATTTGAAGATTAATCCAAACAAATACTTACAGAGTGCCACCATGCTTTTCAATCACATTTGCATTTTTGTATCTAAACATATATGTTGTCACATCTGTAATTATGCCACGGAGGCCGTTTGCAGTAATTATGTGTGGACTTACAAAAGTCCTGTCTGTGAAGCAGAGTCAAGTTAGTAGGAGATTGGCATGCCCTCTGGGTTGCCATTATTACTTTACCAGCAATGAATGGTGAAGAATTTGCTCCCTGTTGTATATATGACAATGAAACCCTTCTTAAATTCTTCCTCAGAGCCAAGTACAAGGCTGTCTTTTAATAAAAAATGTGTTTTTACCCATGTCTATATTTATTTCTTACAGGAATGCACACGCTGCTCCAAGAGCCACCCACATCCTTCTGGTATACAGGATGTATTTGCATTTGCAGCCTGTCCCAGTGCAAACATGGGAAGGGGGAAAAATCTGACCTATCTCTAGTGTTACTTGCCTTCTCCATCTCTAGAATTACTTGGAGATTATCTTGATCACTTACTCAATTAAAATCTGTTCTATTACCTTTTCTAGAAATAAGTGCCGTGTAGATGAGACCTTAGTTATGTTCTACACCAAATATTTGGGTCAAACACAAGAAAATATTGCTTGATTTTTGACATGCAAATTGGTTTGTCCCTTGGGTTCTGGTTTTAATTCTGCTGCCCCAAAGTGGGATAGCACTTGAGCGTGAGCTTAATTTTAAGCATGTGCTGAAATCTTTCAGAATTTGAGGGAATGAAACATGTGCTTAATGCTTTTTTGAACAATATTGCTTTTCAGAGTTGAAGGCTTTGTAGGAAACCCGATCCTTTAAACTAGCTCCTGTTTATGTACATTGCAATTTTATAATATTGTACGTTTTCCCCTTCTTTCTTCAATACCCTCGATGCTACATCATATAATGAAAACAATACGGGTCATGCCACTTGCAGTTACTGAAGTAGGCAGTGATATATATATATATTTTTTTTTTTTTCTGAAGGAACTAGGGAAATCACATAAATCACAGATTTACAAATGTTTTCCCAGGAGAGGTCCGCAGTAGTTGTCTGCACAGAATGACAAAAGTGTTGTTTACCCATAAAAGGGTGGTCATCTCAGCAGGTCAGTGATGTTTTTCAAAGACTTATTCTTGATTTTGAAGTAGTTGGTAATTTATTCCCTGAACTCTGGCTTACAAAAATAAATCAGGGTAAATATTGAGTGTAAGAAAAGGCCATGCTGCCATTCAGTATGCACAATGCCCTCACCTTCCCTCTTCCACCAGCTTCTCTCCATTGTTGGCTTCTGCATTACTTGTAGGGTATGAGCTGACCTCTGTGATTATTTATGGCATTCAGATAAGCCCTTTTTTCACAGGCAACACACACACTCACAAGGGCTGTTATAATTTGCAAGTTCAGCTATCACTTCCTCTGTTCCCACCCTGCCTTTTGGAAAGATACCCAGTCACACGATGTGCTTGAAAAAAAGGTTGCTGATTGAGGAAGGATGCAGGAAGGATATGGTTTTGCAGTGATTGCATAAGTGCTGTGTAGGACCTGAAAGTCTTGGGTTTATGTGAGGACGAGTTTAGATGTGAATTTCAAAGATTTATTTCTTCTGATTTTTAAGTAACTCCTGAAGCTTGTCTGCTTTAGAGAACCATGGAGCAACCTGTGATCATGTATTAACATGGACAAATATAAATCCGTAGTTGGCACCCTGGATTCCCTGCCTCCGTTCCATCAGAGATCTCAACCTGATTTCTGAGAAATTGTCTCCAAAGCTTCTGTTTGAAATTGTCAGATGCAATAGTGTCTAAGCAAATGTACTTCTCCTCAAAATCTTCTGGGAGTTTTGCCATTTGCCTCAGATGGACAGTCCTTAGGCTAACATGGAGATTCTTCCAAAAAATGCTGTGCTCCCCTCAGTGAAGTCAAAGACCTGAAGACCCTAAAACTTAATGTCACCCATTACTGTAATGAGAGTGTATTTATTGCTATAAAATGAAGGAGCTGGGGCATGGCGGTTTGTATTTTAAAGCTTTGTTTTTGTCATTCCATGGTCTGCCAACATCTAACATCTGTATTTATTTTTTGAACTCTCCTTAATGGATTATATGCATCTGTTCAGTTCCAAGAATAATGCTTGATTTCCTGAATTTATAGGTTGCAATAAAATCCATTCGTAAGGACAAAATAAAGGATGAACAAGATATGGTTCACATCAGACGGGAGATTGAGATCATGTCATCCCTCAGCCACCCTCATATCATCACCATATATGAAGGTTAGTGAATGTGATTCCCCTCCCTAACTGCTTTGTTATGCTCTTGCAGACCTGATATTCATGTTTCTTGAGACTGTGCAGCAAACAAACCCCTACTCTTAGTGTAACCCATCCCTTACCAAAGAGACTGTTTGGAGCCCTACCTACCCTCTGAACCATCAGTGTTTCCCAGATGCATAACCCTTTGCCTGGAGGAACTTCTTCATGTGTGACCTGAGCACTGTGTCCATGGCAGGTGGGAAATTGTTGCATGTATCACCGTGTCTCCTCACTCCAGTGGACAGTTCAGTTTGATCTCATCCTCACACATGCACCAGCCTGATGTCTGTTTTTGTCCCCAATCTCTAAACCAGTCCTTTTATAATTTTCCCTGGATTGCACAAGACCAGTCTCATCTGCTTTAGGCCTTTGGTCCTCCCTTACCCGCTGCTCAATCTTGCTGGTTCTGTCATTGCTGCTTTTTTCCCCTGAATTCCAGCATCCATTTCCTATCCACCTCTGCATGGTTTCCTGTCAGTCTGGTCACTGGTTTATCATTCCTATTTCCTCATCCTGTCTTCCCCTCTAACTCCTTTCTTCCTGGGACACAGCTGGGAAGCGTGCTAATTCCTGCCTCCGGGAACTGCTCTCTGGTCCTACAACAAGGAGCAGGAAGCCAGGGGCATTCCTCCCCGATTTGCCTGTTTGTTTGTTTATGTATTTATAGAGTGTCACTCTGTAATAAAATCTCCTCCTCCTTCCTTCCTTCCTCAAGTAACATTCCAGCTCTAGCTGGGATGTCTGGATGGGGTACGTGCTAAAAGTCACCGACCAAAAAGTCATTTGCCACGAGGAGAGTGGCTGGGTGGCAGATCTAGGGTGTGGGTTCCAGAGGTTTGTAGAGACCTGAGTTGGGCAGCCTCACTCCCGGGCATCACGTCTTTCTGTGCGTGCAGAACAGGCAGCCCGAATTTAGCCCTTTGTATTTACACACCCGTGAGGTAAACGCACAAGGTGATGATATGTATATGGCAGCTCCACTCTGAGAGTTGATACGACTGATTAAAACGAGCTGGCTTGGAGTACTGTTACAGTATCGCATATTGAGTTATTCAAAAGCATGTTCTTGTACTTGAAAAGAGATGAATATCTGTCTTTTTATTGAATAAACTCATAACAGGATCTGGGAACAGAAAAGGGGAGGGATGCTGTGTCAGCATGTGGGTTGCAAATGGAACAAAAGTTATTTCAAATGTGCACGGGAACTCAGAAAGAAAAAAGATTAAGCATGCTGTGGTCCTTTGACCAATTGTCCTTCTCGTCCTTACTTTAAATAGCTTTTACTGAGTTAAAACATTTGTAAAAGGTAAAAAGATTACCGTGTTTTTAAGAAGCAGACAATAAAGTCCTGTGGGAGCAAAACTTTCCCCTTTGGCCCCACAGAAGGAGGAGCAATGCCTGTGTGGCAGAGCCAGTCAAGCTCTAGGATGGAGGCTTCACCCTGTCTGCAGAAGGGCAAGCATCTATCACAGGTGATACTGTGGTCTTCTGGTTTGTCAGCCAGCAGCAGCACTTTGTGGCGACAAGCCTGGACGCAGCTTTTTCTTTTGTTTCTGGGAAGTTTTCCATTCTGTTACTGGTTTGTTTCCTCTTAATTTTCTAGAAAGCAGAGCAGCTTTTCATGGCTTCTTATGTTTAATTCCTGGCCTGAAGGGATGGGCAGTGGAAGTCATCTTCTTGGTTGAATGTAGTACGCTGGAAGGAGTTACACAGAGCAGAGCTATAGCAGCTATACAGCTCATCCAGTTTTTCCAAGCAGTCAGAGCTGGTATTTGGCTTTAGCAACCAACGCTGTAACTTAGCTACTGCAGCACTGAGAAGATGTGTGCTTGTGCAGCTGAATCCAGAGGAGCAGTTACATACTGCCCAGAGGTAAGGATGTGAGGTCAGGGATCCTTAAGCGTCTACTTCGCTTTAAGCTGATGAGTACTTGTAGTGAAGTTAAGAGACTACGTCTAGGACTGAAGTATTTGTATCCTCTTGAAGTTGGAATTTAAACACGTGGCTGTATTGAGTGATACATAAAGAGTGAAAATATTGTTATCCTCTGACACAAAATGTTGAAGTTCTTCAGTCCTCAGTGATGGGCTTAATCTCACCAAATTTAAGCCATCCAACATTTAGGCAGCTTGTGTACACTAGGAGTCTAGTTTCCCTCTCTAGTCAAGAGAGATCAGCATCTACACAGGGTGGTTTGCTCCCTCCTGGGAGATATTTTTTCAGATAGGTAGGATAAATGACACACTGGAGGCTCCTGTTGAATATAGATGGAGTCTAGCTGACTAACTTAGATCAGATACTTAACTTTTAAACTGAAGCCACTCCACAGATATTTTTCTCCTCTCTCTAATTTTTACTGTAGGTTTTCAGACTGCCACTGCATATCTGATGGTACTTTTGTTAGGTGCCAGATTGTACAGATCTACCTAGCGTGGACAATGTTATATCTCCCAATAATATCTTTGAAAGCTCTTTGTATTGCATTTACAAACATATATTTTCCTTAAGTAGGATCCTTGTTTAGGTATCCTTTTGACCTGCCTACTTAAAAGCAATTAACCTCTGAATTTGTCAACTGGATGTAAACACAGGCTTATCTTTTTTTTTTATACAGAGCTTTCTAGTTTAGAGATATTTTTTGTGGCTTAATCAAAAGGCATGTACCTTGCCTATTACTAGGAGGGCAGACGTACAGTTGTGACTCCAAAGAAATTCCATCCTCTCAGCAGGGCTGTAATTGGCAGTCTGTTGAGCACGGCTGTGAGGGAAGTGTTCTTTCAAGTGACTTTAAACTCCTTGAAAGGGACTGGATAAATGAAGCTGGCTTTGCTTGCAATGTTCTGATGTCAGCACATAAATTTTAATGTATAGAATAATGCCTCTGTCCATTCATCTGTCTGTCTCCCCCCTGCCCCTCGCCCTTTCCCTGCCCTATTTCTTTTATGCCTTAAAAACTCCAGGATTTTATAATAAAGCCTTTGAGAGCTAACGTATTTTTCCAGGGGGAACCTAAGTGCAAAACCTATCTCAGCTGGCAATACTTTATGGAAGTTAAGCCAGGGAAAGAGCATCAGGCCTGATTCTGCAAACATTTAAACATGTGTTGGACCAATCATGAGAGTGAAGTTATGCCTGTTACATTCAGAAGTGGGCTCTTGAGTCTTTGTAGTGTGATTACGGTACCTATGTGAGTGTTTCTGCAGTGGAAGAGTTGTCCTTGTCAGTATAACTGTACAGAAGTCTCCCCATTTTCAAAATGCACTTAAAAATGAGCAGATTATTAGCTAACGTGTTTGTAAAAAACGTGTAATGAAGATATTGCCTGAAGAACGAATAAATATTAGGATCACAACTGGGTGCTCATGGAACATGATGGCATTAATGTGAATGAGTAACAGAAGGAAAGCATGTGCTGAAGTGCTTTGCTGGATTGGGGCCAGGATGCTTAGGACAGTGCTGGACTCTTCACAGCAACAGGGCACAAAAAGTGGATTTCCCATGGAAGAGGGACTTCTTCCTTTTCTTTTTTAGGTTGCATATTTGGTACTCCTAAGAAAAAGCACAGAGATTCCCTGTCATGTATCTACCAGTCCACAATGACTTGAGCTAGGTTGCGTGCTTTGGTTAATCAGGAAACCGGTTCAGCTCTTCTGTATTTTCAAATCCCAAAGGCAACGGAAGATCTGACGGCGTGTGGTGGCACGGTATTTCACCATACTCATCTTACTTGCCAAATACATGTTCAGTCTCATACCTTGTGCCAGACTTCGTGCAACAAGCAAATGCACGCTTGGTGTTTCAGATACTCATAGGCCTGCCTCCAGTGCAGAACTCCTTGAGTTATGTCACTCAAGTCACCATGTTGTCAGCAAAAGCAGCCACCTTGCCAAAAATCTGCCTGTATGGCAGGCATCAAGGTGCACAGCCGCAAGCCATTGCTAAGAAACTGTGTCCCCTCCAGCAGTGCCAGCCCAGGCAAGTGTCCCCTGGCATGGGCTGTGATGTGGAGCCCTGGATGGGTGACAGTCAGCCAGGGACCGAGGGGGCAGCTCGCACCATCAGAGGGTTTGCGTGTGGGCAGAACAGAGTTACTGTGTCTTAGGCTGACAGTGCAGGGGAGGCAATCCCAGCCTCTGTCCCAGTCTCTGCTATCTCCTGTTTTTCAAATGTAATCAAAACAAACTTTGGTGCCTAATGACTTCATCCCTTCTGTGTGCAAAACACCTGAAAAAGTCAAAAGTCCCTTAAAACATCACGTGGACAACTGGACTTTAAACAAGAATGCTGATAATTGGAAAGCTGGAATGATTTTTTTTTTTATTTGGCCAAGAGAAAGTACTTAAGCAGTGACACTAACCACATTTCTAATTGGTTTCCTCTAATTATGTAGGCTTTTGACCTTCCAGTGCTTTATTCCCATTGTTTTCAGTTGATAACATCTAAGAACATAAAGGAATATTTCAAGAGTCTGGCAATAGTAATTAAACAATTATAAGCAAACTTAACTGTTTAGTTAACATGTCCCACCTTTATGAATTTCCTGTCATTCAGGGTGATCACCCAAACAACACTTTGTCAGATATGACATGAACTCAAATGAGTGAGATCACTGGCAGGTCCCATTCAGATGTCAAAACGATTGCAAGCAACAATGACATTTATTTCTGTCTTTCCATTTACACAGTCTTCTCACTGTAATGTAACATTTGCTTGTCTGAACTTCCTCAGCAGTTTGTAGTCATAATTTAAAAAAAAAAAAAAAAATAAAAGGAGAATTAGCTCTTGTATTCTTTGCTGAAACAAAAGGTAATTATTGTGTTATTGTGGCTGAATTAGCAACTCTAATTTTTCCTTCCTTTTAAAGAGTAGACCATCAAAATCTGCATATCCTCAGTCTCATTCTCTGAGAAACAACCTCAGCAATGATAATGGTTCTCATTCTGATTTAATCTCCTCACTGGGGAGTAAATTCTAGCATGCTGTCTGATTTAAAATTATTATTGCAGGATCTTAACTACATTCCTTTAATTTTAGAAGAGATGCAATTCGGCTGAATAAGGCTGTAATTCAGGAGAACAATTTAACACAAGCTTAGCTTTAAAACACATACTTTGTATCTCACTATCTGAAATGGTAATTAAGCGTATGCATACAGGTGGTTTTCTATATTGGACCTTGGATATTTTCATATCTGCTGTATGTTCTATTGAAGAACAGTCATATAATAATAATAATAACAACAACAATAATAATTATAATTATTATAAATATGCCAAGGGGCTGTAAAGCTTTCAAAGCTGTCAAGAACACAGAAGATGCATTGGGCTGAATTTCTAAGGCAAAAGCCATTTTTCAGTACTCATGTCTTTTTGAAGAATAATTTGAACCTTATTACACAAGTGAGGTAATTGGGTCATACATGACTTTTCTGAATGAAAAGGTTATTCTAGTCTGCGTCTCCAAAATTAAAAACAAACTCGTTTGTTCTTTTGATTTGGCTGACCTTTAATAAAAGAGCATTTTGTAGCAGTGGAAGGTACTTCTGTCTGCGGCTGTTAGGAGAGTAATAAAAATACTGCTGAATGGAAAGACACCAGATGGAAGGAATGTCAACATACTGGAACTAATTTAGAAGATTGCTCTGATAGAGAGCAAAGGCACGAGGAGAATTCAAATGGTTCCAGTGCAGAGAGATTGGCCACCCCTCTTAAACTAACAAACTAAAGTCCTTACCCCAGGGTTACATGTAAACCAAATGGAATCAGCCCACAAGGAGGTAGTGCATTAAGGAGAAAAAAAAAAAAATCACCCCCCTTCAGCACTCGTTCTGACTTTAGCATCCTGTAAGCTTGGAGGAAGGGCAAAAGCTTTCTGCTTTGTTTTGCTTTTTGAGTTTGGTAGTAAATAAATCCAAAGCAAACTGTCCTAATAGAGAGGTGTACAATGTACTATTAAATCTTTCTGACTGATGTTTGCAAAACCATGCCTGTATGGGTTTTCAACGATTTTAGGGTGAAGTCTATCTTAGCATTTAAGAGGGCTAGTGAGTATGTTCATCCAGTGTCAAACTTGTCCTGGGAAGTTTCAGTGGAGGTGACTTCAGTGTCACTAAAGGGAAGAATTTAGCATTAGGGTTGAAAAGAGAAGAGAGCTGGTCAGCACGAGGTCCCTATGCAACCAGTGCTATTTGGAAAACAGCTGTAGATAGAAGCTGAGTTCGTCATTTCACGGCCTCTAAATATAAATAAGTGGAGAGATTATATCCAAGAACTATTGCTATAGTAGAACAGCCTGTGAAAGAGACAGATTGTTGATGTTACAAAATGTACTTTGTCTCAGATATGTCTTTGGTTGTAAGAAATGAAGTTCTTTCCCAGTTCCACATTTATATTCTTCAATGAGGTCTGAAGCCAGCAGATTTGGTTTGAATTATCAGCCTAGAAGTATTGAACTTTATTTCTGCCATTTAAAAACACAACAACAAACAAACAAACACATTAGAGTTAAGGGGGGAGTTTAAAGAAAAGCTATAAGAAATCTTTCTTTGATGACCACACCTTAAGCACCCTTTGCTGCTTGGTTAGAGTGCTGCTTTTGGCCTCTGCTAAGGCTCTTGGGCTGAACAGCCCAAGCCCAAGAAAGCTTGTAGCCCCTTGGAAAATGCTGTTTCTCCTCGTTGTTGTGACCCATGTCTTAGTACATTAACACAGTACTCTTGCTCATCTCCTGGGGATACAATTACGTTGTTCCTCACACCTTGTGGTGTGTCCAGTTCCTGCTCCCTGGTTCCTGATGTGCTCTCACAGAGCTGTCCCTGCCCCCTCCTCTGTGGCCAAGTGGAGGTGTAGCCATCTCAGGAGTCAGTCCTTCATCCTGCAGGCTATGTTTGTGAAGGAGTACTGTCATTTTGCAGTGACTACCCTGCACCACTTGACCACTATGCCTGAGGTAGTGCTGGAGCCCTCCCACCACACTGAGGCCTTGCTACAGCTCTTTTGCCATAACTCAGCTTGCAGAGTGGTGGAAATAAACACAGCAGCTCAGAAATAAATGACACACAGCTTGTAGCAAACATTTCTCCTGCTGCTGTCTCCTCTAATATGTGGAGCTCATGCCTCGTATCTAAACAACTCCTATCTCTTGATTTGTGATTGACAGACCATTTCTCCTGCTGCCATGTCTGGGTGTTGATACTGACAGTTCTCCTCTTATCTTATTTGGCCAGCTGTTTGCAGAGTATAGATGGTTTGAAAGAAGCAAGAGCAGCCCCACCTTTCTTATACATAAACTCCCTCCTTTTCTTGACCTTGGTCAGTGTTGAGAAGCTGGCTTGTATGACATAGCTGTCCCATCAGTAGTGAGCCGTGGGATGTTCCTGGGGCACAGCATCCTGCTGAAGCTGTGCTTCTTTGTCAGCAGTAGCTGCAGCCAGAGTTCAGGCACACTTCTAGGCGGGGGTGAGTTTCGGAATAAATATGCAGTAGGATGGCAGGTAATAAATCATCTGCAACGAAAACAAAGGCTGAACCAAGCAGTCCCAGAAGCTATATGGAGGCAATCTGTCCGTCATCAGCCTGCAGGTTATAGCCCAGGTGTTAACAGGGCAGTATATTTATTACCTCTTTATGATTTGCAGTAAGTCAATCCAGCCTTTAATTAATGCCCTCTCATCCCCCAGCCATTGGCCACAATGCTTTCTTGGAGCGTATGTTTATGAAACTACATACTGTGCTCAGAGGGAAATTCAGAAGTGTCTGTATGAAGCCTGCCTGGCATCCTTACTACTGCTGTGAAGATTTCTGGTGCACATGGCTGATGGTCTGAGACTTGCCAGAATACCACCTTGTCACATGCTTGATAGTTTTGACCACTGAATTCCTCTTTAAGATTGTGTGAGTGTATAGACATAAATCCTGCTGCTTTTCCACTCCCTCTTCCTTCAGTGGCAGCTTTCATTTAAGACATTTTTGTCTGCTGTTCAGTTCCTTCTCTGCGGGAAAGTAGCTGCGTGCCCTCTCAGGAGATGCAGCTGATATGATGGATGTGCTCTGAACTGCAATGATGCAGTTATAAAAAAATACCTCCCACCTCCCTGGAAAAAAAAAAAAATTTCTCTCATGTAGAATGTGCCAATTTGTCCTGAACGTGCTTGTCAACTGAAACTCGAATGTCAGTTACTGAGATGCTTCTATTAAAATCTATTCTAGTGTGATTTTGTGACAAAAATCCAAAATTTGGAGCAGTGATTTATGCTTTCCTAAACTCAGTTTCAAGGTATTATCTCAGTTTCCTAGAGGACATAAGAGATAGTTTGAAATTAAAGGTACCTTTAAATGCACATTCCTCCAAACCAAGTGCTTTCCACTTAATTTCTTTAGAAATGCAGGAAAGGATATCTGGATCAGGACTTTCATTAATATGGCAAATTTGAGTCCAGAAAAATTAGATTTTGGAATTTAAAACTTCCGAACATCAGGGGTGATTAGAGAAGGCTCTCGTGACTGAGTGATGAAGGAAAAACTTTAATCAAAACACAGGCTGGAAGCATGTTCCATTGTAGCAGGGCTGTTATCTCTGTTATTGTCATCATTGGCACTGAATACCTGGTAGGGCAGCAGCAGCTGGAGGAGCAGGGCGAGAAGAGCTGAGGGCCCCTTTGCCCCCATCTGTGTCCCTCTGGTTAAGCAAACATCCCCCTGAACTCAGGGTGCTCCTTGGCCAGTACTGCTTGGAGCGTGCACTCCTGTGAGAGTCCACTGAGATCACTGGTGACATGTGGCGACTGTACCTATATGTGGATGATGTAACAACCCTTAACTCATTGAATCAGATGGTGTTTTGGGGGTGGGGGACTGTTCTTTTGTTTTGTTTTGTTTTTTCTTTTACATCAAATCTCTTAAACCAGAACAGTTTTAGTGATTTGTCTCAGCTTACTGGAAGTATTTCTTTTTGCCTTCCTAAACAACCCTGTTTCTAACAAGCCTTTCCAAGCTTAGAGAAATGAATGTGTGCGTTACTGCTTTATTGGTAACACATCACAGCACTTCCCTGTATGACATGGGGCATGTTCAGTTTTTCCCAGACAATATCAGTCTGTCATTCTTGGAGAGGATACTGTAAGTATAATCCATCCAGAGACGGCTCTTCCAGTTTCCGAAGTTTATTGCTAATGAGGATGCACATAGGATGTAATCACTGGCAGGAGCCCCTGCTTCAGGGTACAGTGAAGCCAGCAGACAAGTAAGCAGCCAATTTTATCTGGCTGTTTGCGCTCCCTTTTTTATCAGAGCTGTTTGGCTGGAGTTCAGTGGTGTTAGAGGGAAAAGCAGAGGCTTTGGCTTTTAGAGTTGAGTGACAAGGTGTGAGAGGACATGAGACAAAACCTAAGGGCAGTAAATATCTGTGTGTTGAGAGAGGCAGCTTCGCATTTCACTGCAAAAGCTGAAGAAGTTGTTTTATTTTCAGAAAAAACAAAACACCGGGGAGACTACTGGATGAGATTTGCTAAAGAGGTATAGGAAGGCATCATTCCAGTAGGGCTGGTCAAAACTAGCATCCATTTGTAATAACCCCTGTAACCTCATTAATTTGCAGATACTTTGCTGCCAGCGTGACCTGGCCTCAGCAGGCTGCTGCCACAGATAAAAAGAGAAGGAAAATCACCCTGGTTTAATATGAGCAGAGGTTATTTATGGCAGGTACAGGAAGTTTCCAGTAGGTTGCAGTGGATTTTCAGTATCAGAAGGAAAAAACTATTTAGCAGTCAGGGCATTGTGGCAATTTGAGACTACTCACAGTGTGCTTTACAGGATTAAGTGTTTAGTTATCTGTAACTCCCAGTGAAGTCCTTGACAGCATGTGGCAGAGAGTACCCTGAGCTCCAAAGAACAGTCAAGCTGTGACGTGTATTAGATGAATTTTCTTTCACTGCTTACGTGGGAGTCGTGCATTGCTGCTGGCCCTGCAGAAGTGGCAAAGGATCCATCTACAGCATGCAACAGGACATGTGGTGGAGGCAGGAGATAAGTAAGCTTGAGGATGAGTTGAGTGCACGAGACAGGGTGCCGAGCTGTACTGACAAGAGCTGTACAGCTCCAGAGATGTTGCAGCTACTGCTAGCTCAGGTGTTGGTGGCCACCATGCTGTTGCATAGAGTTGGGCTGGAAGAGGGCACATGCATCAATTCACTTGTTGGGTTTTGATGGTAGGTGAAAGCCAACCAACAGTCATTGTAAGCCAAATGGCAATCCTGTATCAACCAATCATTGAAGACAGAGTTTATTATGCCTCCTACTAACCCTTTCCAAATGATGTGATAGCTCCTGTTTCCCTCTGTCCTCTGGTGTCAAAAGGACTACTGGTAAGAGGCAGTCCCTGTTGGAGCCGGGGTTAGTATTCAGGTATCGCTGGCACAAGTGTCCACCTCACTTCATTAGGAACAAGTTGACTTTGCCACTCCGTGACCCCATATTGTAGAGGCAAAGAGCTTCTTTCATATAGCCATATGAAAGTGAAGGTAGCCTCAACTTCCTTCTCTTGGTCTGAAATGTCATAATCTTCCACTGGAAAAATCTACCTTTGCAGCTTTCTTTCTGCAGTGGGGCTGGTAGTACGTCTCTCCAGGCTGCAGTGATGACATAGGATGTGTTCGGTCATCCTAAGTCTTCTTGACCCTTCAGAGTGTCAGTTTTCAAATGTATCAAGTCAACTGTGGCATTATTTTTTTTTTTCTTTTATCCTGTGCAGTGTTTGAAAATAAAGATAAGATTGTGATCATCATGGAGTATGCGAGTAAAGGAGAGCTGTATGATTACATCAGTGAGAGGCGACGATTGAGTGAAAGAGAGACAAGACACTTCTTTCGACAAATAGTCTCTGCCGTGCATTACTGCCACAAGGTGAGCAGAGGATTTGATATTAAAAAATGCTATTTGAAGGCTGAGTAGTGACTTAGATATTTCAAAGCATGTCTTAGGCAACAGTATTCATTATTAAGTATGACAGCATGTGATTATATCAGTACAACAGAAGATCTTCATTAAAAATGCTACAGTAGTTCACTGCCTGTTTTTAAAGACTAAGGATGTTTTCCTGTGTTATGGCAGATAGCAGCCACTCCCTTACATTAGTCCTACATTGCATTTTTGCCTTGGAAATAATTGTCCTGACATTAAAAAAATAATAACATAAACTAGAAAAGGCACCCCATAGTACTTCTACAACATTAATGTTATACATTCAGACAAATTGAAGTTTGCAGTTTGAATATGCAAGTGAACAGCTTTGGAATAGGAGATAGACTATATGAGAAAAAAAAGGCAAGAGAAAGGTATGAGTGTTCATATATGACCTTTAGCATGTTCTCATTCTGTATAGGCAAAGGTAACTTTTCCAAATGTAACAGGAGCAGTAGAAAGATACTCTTTGCTCATGACTTTAGCCATCATGGTACATGACAATTTAGACAGCTGAACCCAAGGAAGCTGACTGGCTGTCATCATGGACCTTTTATCCCTGCTTATGAGCCAACTGCATAGAGCCAAAACTTGCATGAGGCTAAAGGCAATGAGAAGATAGCATAATTTTTCTTTCAATTCTTACACACTTTAACCTCCACTTGAATTCTGATGAGGACGGGCAGTTTTCAAAGTCATCACTGTGCAGCACTGAAAAGCTGCAGCGCCTTTCCCTGTACAGTTAAATTTCTTAAAAAGAAGGCTCTGACCTAAACTCAGCTAACCCATCCCTAACATCCTGTAGGATTGTAACTGCCCTGATCCACGTGGCTGCACATTGGAGGAACGAGGGCCCTTGTAAGGACTAACGTCATTGACAGATATTGTTTTCTGGTGCCTGGGAAGAATATATTGCTTTCACGCCATGGGGGCAGGATCCGGGCTGGAATTAAGTTCCAAAAAGACACCCCTGCACCCCCCCAACCCTCCTGCTGTTTTAGAAGCTCTGTGGGAGGACACATTCCAGTCATTCTTCCCTTAACCACACACCAAGTGACTAATACATCGCCTGTCACTAGTCACTGGGCCGTGAGTGTTATGACAGTGAAATCAGCCCTGAAATGTAGAAGCAAAGACCACCCTGCCAGCTCACCTTTAATTTTCCCAATATTTTCTCATGTTCTCCTCTCATTTTTTGATTTCTTTTTTCAGAGTGGTGTTGTTCACAGGGACCTAAAATTGGAAAACATCCTTCTTGATGACAATTTTAATATTAAGGTAGGATTCCTTTTTCTCATTTTCTCAGAATGGATTTGCATGTTTCGTAAATTTTTTATCCAAGGTATTAGAAGAGCCAGTGTTATGGCAACAGCTACTAAGCAACAGCATCTGTCAAGAGGCTCTGGGGTTTGGAGGTTGCAGAAAGAGCACTACTGGGGACGAGTCATGCACACTAAACGAAGCTTTGCATAATTTGGGGGAGAAGACTCTGTCCTGCCACCCAAGAGCAACAATTCCCAAAGCAATATCTGTTTATTGGTAGGAAACAGCAGAGCATTTAATACAGTCAGTTTTATTTTACGAATTATATTATTGCTGGCTGCTGCTGTGGCTAGGAGAAAACTTTCCTGGTCTACAGGGTTCAAGTGCCTCCTAGAGAACACTCTGAATGTTCTTTTGATCATGGCTGGAAAATAAGCACATAGAGTTTCAAAATAAACCTAGTAAAGCACATGTGCTTCATTAGGAAATGGCCTTGGAACTCCAGACACAAACGTATACTTTGGATAATGATGTCACTGATGTCATTTCCATGTCATTTCTCCCCAGTGAAAGCATGGGAATGACCTTTTTTCCCTTCTTCTTTTTTTCCTAATAGCTGTAGTACAAAGACAAATAATGAAGAGATGACTGTAGTTTCCAGGTGGTTGAACCTGTTTCAACTTTGCTCCTCCCCCTGGGTAGCTGGATGTAAAGGTGACTGGATGCACTCATCTACAGGCAGACAAATGGAGGGTGGGACACTGAAGAGTTTCTGCTGACACTTGGGCATCTTCGCTTAATTAGCAAAGTAATCAAGGAGCTCCTTGCATAGCCAAATATCTAAATAGGCTGGATCTTCATTTTGTCTCCACTGAAAGCCACAGGGCTGCATGCACTGCCTTCTGCGCTCCACACTGGAGAGATTGTCTTCATTTTAAGCTGATGTTGCAATGGAAATGGAAAGTAACATATGGTAGCTGCCATCTGTGTCATGCTGATGACAGAAGCTAACTTGGATCAACTAGTGGATTAAAGGCACATAAATATGTGGTTTCTAAATTAGCCGTTTACAGAAGGCCCATCCAATGCAATTCTTGGACATATTGCTGTTAACATCTCGTGTTAGAGTGAACGTCCCCACTCCTGTTCCTACAGGGACATGGGCTGCAGCAGCCCAAGCTGTTCTCAGCAGCACTGAAACAAAAAGTAGCCTTTCTAGGACATTGTATATGAAACAGGCTTCCACAGGCAGGATGACCTTTCTTTCCGCATTACACGCCAAACTATCTTCCCAGCTAATCAGAGAATTCTTGAGAGAGAAGAGGAATTTGGGGAATTTGCTAGCTGCGGTGTCCTGGATCTCTGCACTGTGGTCCTCATATGCAAAACCAATCACTTTCCCAGGTCTCCAGGGAGCTGCTCTTTGTCAGAAGGCTCCACTCCCTCCCCTCTCTTCTTTATGGGAGTCTAATCGTCCTGCAGGGAGAGTAGGAGGATGGCACAGGGATGAGTAGCTTTGTGTTTGAGTCCGAACCATAGAGATGATCCAGGGACTTCAGAACCACTGATGCAATTCAGCTGCCATACTCAGTGGCACTGCTGTGGAAGACATTCAGGTAGCCACAACTCCCCACATCCCTTCCAATCGTTTGGACCTCTTTTTCTTGAGGGCTTCCCTTTCCTGAACTGCATTGTGTTTAAGCTGCCGTGTAGGTATTTTGCATATTTCTAGCCTTTCCTCAGTTACTTCTCTGCAAACCATAAGGCGCACACACACCTCTGAGTGGGCAAGGCTGCCTCAGCATGGGTAGGTGGCTGCAAGCTCCTTTATTGGCTCCTGGTAGCTAGTTCTGCAAAGGGTCTCGTGAAGCTAAAAAATAGACTGAACTTGGGGAGCAGTTGGTATTTTATACATCTTACTATCAATAGTGTTTGAATTTGGATTGCTTCGATTTTTTTTGGTATTGTTTTTCTTTTGCTCACTGCTCTGAGTACTCTTTGTATCCCTCTTTGTATCTTTTGCTCACTGCTCTTTGAATCCTTGAGGTTAAGCACACTGCCACTATTTCCCTGAAGCTGAAGCTTTGAACACGTTACTGTGGTTTCTATGTTACTTGCACAGACTTTTACTTCCCGCTTTTTCTTTGTTTCTCTAAACAGTAACCGTTGGCAAGGAAACACATATGGAGCTGTAAATTATTTATTAGGAGTAAATTTATCAGGTCCTCATTCTGAGAGTATTTAGATATGGTTTATTCGTGCAGAAAAAAGAAGTATGCAATTTGGGGGTCGGTATTGACTGATTACTGTGAACACTCAGTGGAAGCGTTTTCTGGAAGTGGAGCGAGATAGTCTTATCTGTGCTTTTCCTGTATTTATATTTCATTCAGTGGATTACAAAGCACTTACAAAATTGGCAGTTTGATTTTAAGAATGAGAAAATTAAAGGAATCCCTTTGTTCTTGGGTGCAATGTGCAATTAAATACATGTTTCTGAACAAGCCAGTGATCTATACGTTATGATGTAAAAAAAGTCACAGCAATGTGAAGAAAAAATAAGATGTTGTAAGTATATATCTGTGTATAGCAGCTTAAGCAATACTTTTAGAACAGGAAATAAAGAGGACAAGTAATCCATTAGAAATTATTATCCAACCTAAAAGGGCCCCAAGCCATTCTACATGATACTACACTAACTTGGAAACCATTCCTAAATTTTAGCTAATTAATTGAAGGTCATGAAGCAGTGTATGGAGACATAATCATCTTTTTTTTTTAAAGTTACAATAGTGAGAAAAAGTCTCTGGAAACAGAGTCATGTGTTGGAGTACAGCAACTAGGAAACACCAGTGTCTGAAAGCTGACAAAAAATTACATGTTTTGAAGAGTTCTGCGGGCCCGCAGGCCAGAGATGGAGGCTGATGAGGGGAAGAAAGGGATTTGATCTGTGGTGTCTAATTATGTTTTTCAGACACTTGGTGTATGCAGTACTATTTCCTGCAAATAATTATTTAAAACCTCTAAATGCAGCAAACACAAGTGAACATAATGAGCTTTAAACAGTTGTGAGACAGAACATGCACACAGATCTATGGGGTACAAGGAGTTCATCTAGCCAGTTAATCAAACAGTACCTTGCCTTGCTCCCCAGATACGCACCCAACTATCTAGCAGAAACCCCGAGTGTGAATGTTTCTCCTGGGAGCTAGCCTGTCTGTGGAGGTCAATGGTGGTGTACAGTCCTAGAGCTAAACCTCACCAAGGAGGCACTGCAGTCTCCCAGGGTAGAAAAATGTTACTTGCTTTCTTACCTCATTCATGGTGCCATGTTCTTTAAAGAAATAAGACAGTTTGCAGCATGTGCGAGCCTCACCATACTCACATTCGCATCTCAGCTGCTAACAGCACAGTTCACCTTAGAATTTACTCCATTCTCCTTTCAGCTGACCACAATTGCTGCCTTCCACCCTCCAGCTCTGGGTAACTCCAAGCTGCCCCCTCAGCTTGCCCTGGCATCCCAGGGGTAGGTACAGCTGCTTCCCCCACTGCAGAGCAGCCTCTCACTGGCATTTTCATCCCATCAAGAGGATATCATCGTTCTTAATCCTAACACAGCTGGAGGTGGGCAGGGTCAGACAGGCAGCAGGGCTAAGGCAGCTCCAAAGCACTGAAAGAGCTGCCCTGAGTTGGTGAGCTAGAAAGCTTGTTGTGGGAAGAGATTCACACCAGCTTTAGGCTTTGCCTTTGGTAGTGGTCATCAGAAAAAGCCTTTTGGTGATGCTGTCCTCTCTTCATTAGTTTCAAAAAGGCTGAGGTTGCTAGTTTTTGGTTCCTTGTAAGTATGAATTTACTAGAAGAAATAGCGGGGTGAGAGTGTAGCTGCCTCCATTCGTCCATAGCTTCTGCAATTTGGCCTGATGAGAACCACATGGCCTCAAGCCCTGCAGCTCTCCTCAGTGCCTAAATCCCCAAAACTGCATGCAGGGAGGTGGAGAGAAACTGCTGCCCGGTGTGGCAGCCAGGGAATTAGTGCCTCTTGCTAGTCTGTCCAAATACCGTGTCCCTGCCCTGTGCCACAACCTACCCCCAAGGGACACCTCTGCCATGCAGCCTGGCATGATGGAGGGGGCC
Source organism: Hemiprocne comata (assembly GCA_020745705.1). NCBI lineage: Eukaryota > Metazoa > Chordata > Aves > Apodiformes > Apodidae > Hemiprocne > Hemiprocne comata. The sequence goes on from CM036586.1 coordinate 59,526,252, forward strand.
TCCTTGTTCACAGCAGGGCTGTGGCTGCTCCTGGGCTGGGAATTGCACCTAAGAGAGATGTCTAGCAGAGGTTGACGTAAACTGTGTGATCAACCCCAAAGTGATAGAAGGAGAGAAATATGCAAGTATAATAGTAACATAATCCTACTAACTGCACTTTCTCTTGGGCTGGTAAGGGGACACCAATCAGACTAACCACTAGAAACCCATGGGGGTTTCATATATACGGAGTAAGTATATGTAATTGGGATTTACCTTGCTGGAAGTCTCACCCACTGCACATACATTTCATTTGCTTTAAGAGACCTAATTATTTCTCTGTCCACAGTACAAAGAAACAGATTTTTAAATGGGATAACACTGACAGTTTCCTTGAGTGTGAACTTCATGGAATTTATAAGCCACATTTAAACAATAAATTACATCTGGTTTATCATAGCTAGGAGTAAATATGAAACATACACCTCCTGAAGCGAGGGGAATAAAAGTCCACTTCCCTGCTCCTCCCAATTTAGGAAGTTTTTTGGACTTGATGCCTTAGTTCCATTTAAGTGCCAAGAACATGAAGTAATGTTGGCTTCTATTAATCTTGTTTTGGGGGGCATGACAGTTTTAATGGGAAAAGCTGATAAACATCAGTCTGTGAGTATGGGAGTGGACTGTAACATAAATACTCTTTTCCTGAATGGTCAAAATGAAAACATGAATGCCCAAGTCTGAGAATTTCTTAGTGTGAACAATGGTATGTGTATCACTATATATATATTCATGCACATCCACATACATTTTATACATTCCATGGTGTTAAGGGAATGTATTTTCTTAAGGAATCACACTGTGCAGTGTTTGTCCTTGTCTTAGCTGCATCCTGAACTAAAATAAAACTCCATCACCGGCATGAAGTTTTAACACTGAAGTGATGCTGTTCTTCCCCTGATTGACAGGGCACACTTCAGAAGGCTTAAAACCAACTTCCTGCAAGCCAGGCAGGGTGACTTGATAAGAAAGTGGAATTTAGGGCAATTAAGTGCAATCTGAGCCATGAGAATATGTGTGCAGACTGCAGTTGTACAGCAGCTGTTTTCAATGACATTCCAGCCATACAATGAAGATTTTACAAACCACATTTATTTAAGGGTTGAATTTTCTGCTGTGGGTTGATAATATGCTGTTTCGGGGACTGAGTGAGTTCAAACTATGAATGGACGTGGTGAGATGAATTAGCATTAATGAACAGGAATCCACTGCTCTTTGAGCAGGATGTTATGAGTGCAGATTGTCAGTGGAACACCTGTACAAGCAGAACATCAAGATAGGAGAGGGTGAAGCATGAAATCTCATATTTGCTCTGGGACTTTAAAGTTTCTGAAAAAAATTCTATTTTAAAATATGCTTGTATTTTTAACTTAGAAGTGTCTATGTCTGTATCTGTATCTATATTTATAGATAAAATGTGTGCAGATCTATTTCTATTTTGGGGTAAAAAAAAAAGAAAATCGGGAACTTCTGTCCAAACATCACCAACTTTGTTCATTTTGGTCTCAGCTGTGATATTTTTAGGTGTAGCTGCAGGAGTTCAGATAGTAGACTTTGTGTCTCCCAGGAGTTCACTAGACATTGCAATTAAACAGGTATTAGCAGCACTGGTGAAACACATTTTAGAAAGCCAGGAGTGAATGATGCTGCTGGTAAATCCATTTATTTTCTCTTCACCGTGTGCTTTCTTGACTCTTCTATTGAAAATTCATGCGGTTTAATTTCTTCCCAGTAGAAAAGACCCAAATAAGCTGAAGAAAATCTAGAGAAAACTCCTGTCTCTTATAGCTGCGATACCTTTTTTATGCCTGTGCTCTGTCTTTTATGGATGCCTTGTGTCAATAGTGGGCACTAATAGAAGTATCTCTGGGAAACAGAAGCATTTGGGTTTTAAACAAGATAAAAAATAATGTGTTGCCTTGTGCTAGAGAAACAAAAGAAATGCAAAGGTTGTGGGTGTATTTAGTGTTTCTATCCTCAACCTTTGTTTTGTAAGAACAAGAACAGTGAATTGAAGTAAACAAAATATTTGGACCTGATCCTGCAATTCCTACATGGGCAAAATTCCCGATAGTCTCAAGGGAACTTTTGTTTGTGTTGGGAAAGCTGGATTTGGGCCCATTGTTTCCAGTTAGGAACCAGACCTGTGTTTATTATCTCATGATGGACATCTCGTGCACTCTACAACTCGGATTCCTCAGCTAGATTCCCTGAATCTGGAAGAGTTAGCGAGTGCCTCACTTTCTGCCTTCTCCAAGTGTAGCTAAATTCCAAATTATTTCAAAAATCACTTCCTTCTGTAATCTTATGTTTAGTTTCCTGTGACACTCCTGCCTTACTCCTCCTGTTGGATTTTAAAACCTTGACTTTTGGCTTTGCGTGTGCATGATAAGAACAGTAGTACTTTCTGCCTGCTTTCCTTTGGTATTAATGATTATACAAGATGAAGAGCAATCTGTGGACAGCAGACCCACTGCCTGCCAGTGTAAGATTGTCTTTGCAAGCATATGCAAGTCATCCAGGATAAAATTAGGACTGGTGGCTATGCAGTCAATCAGTGACCTGTCTGTGAAAGCATCCTTGTTCCTAATCTGAAGGATTTTACCTGGGGACCCTTCTCCTTCTCTAAAGGGTCTTTAGAGAGAAAAGTAAAAAAAAACTATTGTCAAGGGAATTTGAGAGATTATCCATGTTGGGATCCCTGCCCTACAGCAGCATCAAGTATAGCTAAGTTCTTCCTCATAAAGGATTTTCTGTTGCATTAAGATATTGTTAATATTACAGATGGCTTGTGCAATTCTATTTGCAGATTGCTGATTTTGGACTCTCCAACCTTTATCACAAAGACAAGTTTCTGCAGACCTTTTGTGGAAGCCCACTGTATGCTTCTCCTGAAATAGTTAATGGACGACCTTACAGAGGCCCAGAGGTAAGAAGAGTCAGCTTTTCCATGGTGGTGTGGGAATGTCTTTGATGATAATGTTATTTAAGGGCTAGTCTTAATGCTAGTGTTATTGCACATGTAGGTTCACTTGGGTGTCTCCCATATTGAAAGTTCTCAAGCTGCCTTAATTTGCTTTCGTTTACTTTGCCTGTGGTTAGTCAGATGCCAGATACTGGTTTGACCATCAGTAGGCACAGCTGGAGATGATGCTGCTCTTGTGGTGCTAATGGTGAGCAGAAGGGTGGAGATCAGTTTTCCTGGGCTTCACACACACATTGTCTCTGTGTTTCAGGTTGACAGCTGGGCACTTGGTGTATTGCTTTACACTCTGGTTTACGGAACGATGCCCTTTGATGGCTTTGATCACAAAAATCTCATCAGGCAGATCAGCAGTGGAGAATATCGTGAGCCAACACAGACCTCAGGTATAAAAAAGGAGTGAGGTTAATGTATTGAGCTGACAAGAGTTCAGAATGAAGGGTTTGTCTGGCCCTTTCCAATGCATTTGGGTGTCATATTAGAATGAAGAACAAAAAAATTCTCTCATTCCCCTACTGACTTCATCTGCTATCAATTCCCATCTGGGTACACCATTTACCAAAAACCCTTTTGAAATGAAAGTTTTATAGCAGATAGATTTTATTGCCTTGGGGAAGCTGTAATGGGCTCTTTTAACTGGGTCTATGACAGTGGAAGGTCTGTTAGCTATTGCAAGTGGAGTTGTTCAGACAAGCTGTAAACTGATACAACAAACTGGTATAGATCAGTCTTCTAACTACACTGTGGTATTTCACAAGCAGAGAGGAGATGAATGGTCAGTGATGCAGTCTATTATCCAGGAAGGCAGGCCAAAATCTGAATTAATGCCACTAAGTTAACATTTACTTAGAGGAGAACACATTAAACAGTCACCTGCATCAGCTAAGTCTGGGCCATTGATTATGATGATTCCTCCCAGCCCTAAACATCTATGTGTATATTATATTTAAATGAATATTTATCTTGTATAATTTGTTTGCCATCCCTTTTGGTTTTCTGCCTTCTTGTTCTCTTTATGAAAATATACCTTTAAAATACACAGAAGACTACACCGTTTATGGAAAAAGTAAATATAAAAGCAATAATGTGTAGATAATTTAAAATATCTCAGTTCCCCTTTGTTTTCCTCTAAGTTTTGTAATTGGAGTTCATAGGTTGGTGACTTCCTTCCATAATATGGAACTATTCACTGATTAATACAGTAAAAATATTAATTTCTTTGATAACCCAGTGTACATTTCCCAGAGTGAATAATATTTTTCTGGTAAGAAGTAGTTCTCAAATGCATTTTTCCAGCACTGATGGCCAAAGCATTGCCTCCTTTCACTTCTCCTGTAGCAAGAAGCATTATTTTTGCTCATTTGATTAGCTCCATGCTTCCATTTTAAACTGAGAAAACCAGAAGTGCCTGTATTCTAAATGTGCTGTGTTCCATTCTTTGTCCATAGATGCTCGTGGTCTTATCAGATGGATGCTGATGGTGAACCCTGAACGCCGAGCAACCATTGAAGACATTGCTAACCACTGGTGGGTTAACTGGGGCTACAAGAGTAGTGTTTGTGACTGTGATGCCATGAGGGACTCTGAGTCCCCACTGCTGGCAAGGTTCATTGATTGGCATCACCGATCTACTGGCCTCCAACCAGAGACCGATACCAAAGTGAAGTGCCTTTCTAAGGCCAAAGGTCCTGAAGTCACACTAGAGAGACAAAGATCTCTGAAAAAGTCAAAAAAGGAAAATGATATTGCACAGTCCATCCAGGAGGGAGGAGCTGAAAATGCATCCAAACCCACCTCCAAGAGACCCAAAGGCATCCTGAAGAAAAGGAGCAACAGTGAACATCGATCTCACAGTGCAGGTTTCATCGAAGGAGTGGTCAGCCCAGTGTTACCCTCTGCGTTTAAGCTGGAGCAAGAGTTGTGTAGGACTGGAGTAGCCATTAAAAGTGTTGTGGAGGCAGAGGTAGTGGGCAAATATGGCACTAAGCAGTCTTCACTAATGCCAAAAAAAGGAATCTTGAAGAAGACCCAGCAAAGGGAGTCCGGCTATTACTCCTCTCCAGAACGAAGTGAATCTTCTGAACTCTTGGACACTAATGATGAGACAGTAAACAGTGACACTTCTCTGGGGGTCACAGAGCCATCCAGAAATGGGTCTTACACCCACTCCTGCAGGCGTAAGGGAATCTTGAAGCATAACAGCAAGTATTCTACCAGCAGCACTGAATCCGCTTTGGCTAGCCCTGACACACCAACGCTGGAGGCCATGGAAGAAGTGGTCCTGCCTGGAGACGCATTACCTCGAAGTTACAGTCGCCCTTCCAGCGTAATTAGTGATGACAGTATTTTGTCCAGTGACTCCTTTGATTTACTGGATTTGCAAGAGAACAGGCCAAACAGACAGAGGATACGGAGCTGTGTCTCTGCTGAAAACTTCCTCCAGATCCAAGACTTTGAAGGACTTCAGAACCGCCCACGGCCACAGTATCTAAAGCGTTACCGCAACCGCCTAGGGGACAGCAGTTTTTCCCTGCTTACAGATATGGATGATGTGACTCAGGTCTACAAGAAAGCTCTAGAGATCTGCAACAAGCTCAACTAGCAGAGGAAAGAGGGAAAGGGAGGGAAGGGAGTTTTTCTGTGTACCTTTATGGTGGAGTAAGCCAGGTCACTGGTTTGCTGACAATTGTAGGTTTGCTTCAAAGGAGCTGACTGTACCTACCTAGCTGAATTCCTCATAAAGTAGCCCCAAAGCCATCTCACACTGCTCTCATTTTGTGTCCTCAAAATATTACCTACCTGACCAGAGAAAAACCTTTGGTCTTTGTATACGTGATGAAAGCACATCAGGATCTAGCTGACAAAGGCATCAAGATTTGGTGGCTGGAAGTCAAAGCTAGACAGAATTAAAACTGGAAGTGAGGGACACTCATTTTGAGAGATTTGACAGCTTTGATAAAGATTAGCTTTACCAAGAGATGAGCTGAACTCTTCAAGTCAAATTTGGATGTATTTTAGAAAGAGAGCCTTTATTTCCCCCTGAAGTTGTTCATCTAGGTACAGTCATTGCACATTGGAAATCTTTGGCTTGCATTATGCAGGAGGCCAAGCTTGTTGGTTACCATGGATCCTTCCACCAGGGTGACCTGAGTGGTTCTGAACACGTTCTGGGACAGGTAATGTGGGAGACTCATCCCAGAATAATCTCACAAGGTGTATGTGAACAAGCAGTGGAGCAGATACTGCTCTTCAATGAGCAGGAGGTCCTAAAGTTGTTTCCAGCTACCACTTCTAGCAGCAAAAACAGAGTCACAGAAATGATAATGGGAACTGGAAGGAATGGATGTTATCAGCAGCTAAATGACCTTTTAAGGCATTTCATGAACCTGGGTGTTCAACTTGTGACTCTTTCAAAATGGCCAGTCAGATGAATGCCCAGACAAAGATGGATCTAACAAAGGGTCTCAAGAATTAACTGACCCTCCAATCTAGAGTTCAGTCGATGTCAGCAAATGGTACCACCTTGCTGTTAGCTGGTAGTATTTGAGGGTGACAGGTAGTTTGTGACCAGAATGTTAGGTAAGAGAAAGGTTGTAGTATGTAGGAAAGGGATAGAGGTCAGAAAGTTAGTGGGAAGATGCCTTTCTCCAAACGAAAATGTTTCTAGATAGGTAGTAATGGAGCAGAAAGAACTGAGCGATGAAATGATAGTGGTAGATTTGATAACAGGATTAGCATAAAAATGCAGGCCTCTCTCTATAGAATGTAGCTGGTACTGCATGTGCAGTGATACCAGTTTGAAAAAACCCAGGAAGGAGATGTGTTTGTGTTCTCAGACATATCGAAATATCCAGACTGAGGGCTTCAACTCCCATAAAGGTACCACATGGGTCTACTGGATTACCTGAATGTAAGCCTATGTCAGAAAGGCACTGTGTGTTTGACAGGCCTGGGCAAACTGGAATCTTCAGGCCCATTTCAGTCTCATTTCCGTGAGCACATAGCCCCTGGCTTTCTCGGAGGTGCACTGGTGCGAATAAGGGGCAGGTTTCAGCCAATGATGTTAAATGATCCACAGCTGCAAAACTTACATCTGCACATGTACCCAGGGCAGAGGAGCATGGGGCAAGCTCGTTTTTTCACTCCTACCCTATAACTGGAACTGAAAGTGGAATTTGCCTCACTGTGTCCCAAATCCTAGAGATTGTGCAGAAATGGAATAGAGTTCCTCTGGGGATTCCCTGGGGATTAGTGATAACCCCATGAATCACTGGCATCTGGGGCAAGGAGCTCTTTCACTTGTGGATTTGTCATTTGGTGTCTCATGGTATTTAAGTCTGCTGGGTCCCCCTAAAAACCAACTGGGCTGCCTAGCATAAAGATGAATGAGCTTGAATTCCCTAAATCAGTTAATCTGCCTCTATGAAGATCCTTTACTTACTGTAAAACACTGGACCAAATTTGGCCCTGGAGTGAAATCTGGGAGAGAGGTGTGCTCTCAAGCAGTCAAGTGAAATGTAGCTCACTGTCCCATTTGCTCAGGAAGGGCAAGTGCAGGTAATTTCTCTACAGATCTGTACCTCTCTGTATGATACTCAGCATCCCACCTTTTCAGAGGCCCTTCATGTTGCTCTTTTAGCCCATCCCAAATCAACACCCCATTTTGCAGTGTACTGAGTTAACGAGTTTGCTGTGGTGCATTTCAAAACAACTCAACAGTCCTTATGGCCTTGTTGAAACAAAGATGTTCTTTGTGGCCACGGCTTTTAACTCATGCCCTGGGACATAAGAGTCAGATCCTCAGCTGGTGTAAATCAGCGTTGTCCCATTGACTTGATGGGACATCTCTTTGGTGGGGCTGTGCTGATTGACACCTTCCCTGCAGATCTGGCACTAAACCTTGGATGGATTTACAGAGGTTTCAGGATGAAGGGAAGGAAACTCAGCCGGCTGTGGCAGGGAAGTGAGGAGCACCCCAAAGGCTTCTATCTCCTGAGGCTTTGACCCAGGCCTGCTTCCTTGTGTACAAATGTGAATGAGTGAGTGACTGCTTGCTGCCAAACTGGAAATGTTTTGTAGGGATTTACTGGCATGTTACTGGCATGTTACATGTTTACTGGCATGTTATCATTCCTAGAAGAGAAGAAAAAAAACAAACTTGACTGCACATTGTTATTATTAGTGTTGTGATTTTTATTTAATTTTTTTGTAATACAAAGTTGACTTTTTTATTTGAATTTGTCTTTCTTTTTATTTATTGGTCTGAAAGCCATTTCAAAGGTATAATAATATATTTGGTGTAATTTAATTGGTGCAACATTATTTTACAGCTCCGGCCAAAATTGTTTGGTGTTATTTTTCAGTTTTTTGTTTTTTTCTCCCAATCCTTGGTTGGTTTGAGCTCTATGAGGCACACAGGGGAAAACGCTGGATAATCACCCAAAGTGTTTGTATTTTTAATCTGATACTGTTTTTTATTAAATAAAATGAAATTAATGTCATTGTGAAGAGTCTTTCTCTCTCCCTTTTCTTTTTCACTGTACATCAGCGTAAGCCGAGGCCAAATGGTAATGAACTTGTCATGCAGAAATACAGCAGCATCTCAGCACATTGTACCAAGTTGTTTATGCAAAGCTTCTTGGCTCGTTTGTGCATTTGAATATAATGTGGGTGGCCACAGAGACTCCCGTGCTACGAAGCATTTGGCACTGCAAAACACCCAGAGCTTTCAGCTATAGAAATGTTTGGTGGAGAAGAACAGCTGACTGGGGCTTCTCTGCTGGAGATGAATGAGGTTTGTGAGCCAAGTGTGCTGCAGGTGAGATGGAGCAGTCTGGCTGACCAGACATGGCCCAACACATTTGTAGCCCAGGGACAGATGGACATGGTCCTTTCCCCTCTCTGATGGGAAGGACAGTTTATTAACAATTTTCATATTCCCATTGGTATATATAATTTAGGGGTTGTCTGGGCAAAAAAGACTGGTGGCCATCCGCTGCTGTCAAATGTGGGATGGTTTCAGTCAGATGGCTTTGAGCAGCCAATATACTTGGCTGGTAAGAGGGAAAAAGGGAGTCAGGTTTCATTTTTTTGGAGTCCTCTTGATAACCAGAAGGCTTTAGATTGTTTTTCTTGGAAAACAGGGGGTCATCATAAGGGAAACTGGGTGTTAGGTATGCTGTGTGAGCTGGGGACTTGTTAAAATAAAGGAAATGGTTGGCAATGTCCTCATGTTGGCTCTGAGCAAGACACCATTAAACTTCACCCTTGATGCAGCCAGCCAAGAGACCGGTGGTATATATTCTGCTTTTTAAATTACAGGCAGGTTGGATTAGGATCCAAGGTTTGAATATCACGCAAAAAAAAGGCTTTCATTTTTCTAATTCATTTTCCTAATTCATTTTCTCTCTCTTGAACTTTTTAAAGCAAGAAGCCATGGCCGTAGGTGCTAGATTATTCATTCTCACCACTTAACAACCAGTGGGAATAAAGGGAAAAAGCCAAGGATGCAGAAAGGCAAACAGCTGCTAATACATTACAAAGCAAATGATTAGCTGCTGCATGCTAATTGAGTCAGAAACTGTAAGGCATATATTCAGAGTCACCACCCGTGTTCTTGTACCTGAGGTGAATAAGGTCCAACTCTGTGGGTGCTGGGTGGTGGAAAATGTAATGCAAGTCTCTTCTGTAAAAGCTATTATGAAACTTTTGTGTGTTTTTTTTTTAAACATGCTAAGAAAAAAGTGAAGTTGACGGCAAACCGTTTGTTTTGTTTTAAAAATAATGACTTTTACAAAGAAAGTTCTGGATGGCTGGGTATGGTGTGCGTACGTGGCAAGCACCGAGATGTAATTATGTACATGTTTGTGCAGCTTGAGGAGTGCATGATTCTGGGGTGGGGTGTGGAGGTGGGTGGCTAATTTTCCTATTTATTAAAGGAGATAAGTGTACAGTGATACGCCTTAGCTGAAGTTACATCTGAAGTCTGTAGCTGGTCCTGGTCTTCTTTCATGCTTGCTCCATGGGGATGCTGGTGTTTGTCAGTAATCACTGGAGTTTATGAATTGGACAAGATGAGCAAGGAGCAGGAGCATTGGGAGCCACACAGTCAAGTGAAACAAGTAATAGTGTTTAGTTTTTTTAAGAGACACAAATTGTCTTGTCCAATATAACCCTTCCTTTAAAAGTCAACAATCTCAACTTCTGGTCCTGCAAAGCCTGCGCGTGTGCCTAGTGTGATAATATCAGGGATCCTTCTCACTCCTGTGGTAGGCTTGCTGAAGTCCAGGGTCAGCTCACATGAGCGGCACTGCCTGATGCTGAGCAACACTTCCATGTGTCAGTAGAGCACTTGGAGGCCAGCACAAAATCTTGCAGGAGAGCCTGACACTGCTCCTTAAAGCTCACCAGCCCTGAGTCACTGGTGCAGACGGATAGGACTTGTGCCAAGATAGCAGGAGGCAGCTCTCTTCCAGTGGTGTCACAGCCTTTGAGGTGGTGCCCAAAGCCACCCCGTGGTGCTGGCAAGAGAAGTAAAATTCAGAGCAAAGGGATAGCAACTTCTAGCCACAGACGTTTGCATTTCATTTGTAGCTGGGTCTCATCTCACAGCTGTGCCTGGTCTGTTCAGAGACTTCAGGGATGGTGAAAGTAAGGCGATAAACTGAGGTGAAGAGGTGGCATTTTCAGTCCTTGCAGACAAATGTATTTACAGATAAATTTGCTAGTGACTCCTTAAGCATGTGTAATAATAAACTTAGCAACACCAGAGCCTCAGTTATAGCTACAGGGTAAGTCATAAGCAGCCCATGGAAGGGAGAAGCCCAATACTCATGTAAATTCGGTGCATAGGAGAAGCTTATCAGTTTAGTTATGCATTTATCTCAGTGATTCACATCTCATTTTAATGAGGTGCTTCTGGAAATGAAGCTGCAGGAATGCTTTTGTTGAGCCAATAGAAACTCCAGTGTTTGCTAGCATCAGCCCGGGCTCTCCGGTACCTCTCCCAGGATTACTGGTTTCAGGGTTTCAAGTGGAAGTTTTACCATAGAAGAAACCTGGATGAATGCTATTTAGGATTCAAGTAGGGCTTCTTTTTTAGTATTGTCTGGTGGAGCTGTCTTTTCCTCCTTGCCAAACCAAGACATCTTTCTCATAAAAGACTTGAGTAATTTGGCTGGAGAAACAACTCTTTTGAACAGATGATTTGAGCATTTAGTTTCTGACTATCTCTCTCTAGCCCTTACCCTCTGCCTCATATTTCCTGGAATTCAGTCAGTACAGAAAAACCTTTGATTTGCATATTATTTGGCCATACAGAACCCTGTACTTGTAAGGACATTATATGTATTTGCAGTGATGCTTCATCATTCCTTGGAAAAGTATTTTACAAGACAATTTTATGCATCAGTAGAAGGCTCCTTGTCCCAACTCATGTTCTGGGCTTAAAGCTCACACTGAGAAGAAGGGCACCAGGTCCAGGACCACCAAGGGATTAGATAGCTTACTGCCATCAAAATAAGGAAATCAGCTGCGGGTCTTGGCTACAGGTGCTCTTGCAGGTCAGGACATCACCGTACTTCTTCATTTGGCAAAGCAGCTCGACTGCTGTCCTGAACTCAAGAGATTTTTGACACTAAGCTTTCTCAGAATTCACACCCAGCACTGAAACCTTTGCTGTCGGAGGCCATCTGGAGGTGCTGGCATCAACCAGCCTTGGCGTTTTCTTTTTGCCCTTTCTCCTTTTACTTTATCCTATTTATTTAACACAAATAATGTCCATCACTCCCTCAAGCAGTCAATGCTTCCACTTGCTGACCTGGTCAGTTTTGTTCTCTAGGCTGCACAATTCCCTGGCAGGACGGTGTGTAGAACTTTGCTCACCAGGTGCTTTTGCAGCGCTAACCCCAGCCATGGCATTGCTGCTGCTTTGGAGGCTGTTTGGAATGCCAGGGCCTTGTGCTGCAGCTGCAGCAGCTCCAGCTCTGGTACCTTGCAGCTGGTAACTTTTCTTCCTGCATGCAGAAACTCTGGATGGGACCTTGAGCTAATAGCGGGTCACTCTCTGAAAGAGACACCATGCTGAGGAACAATTAAAAAGCTGGGCTGCCAGGACAAATGGGTTAGACCAACCGAATAAAATTCCCTGGAAGTTGGTTGTGAGATTATACCCTACCCAGCGGGAATCCACTTAGAAAACTGTGCTCCTTTCATAGGCTGAGGAGATACTATTGCACTTAGAAATACAAGCAAGGCACAGCTGGGGAGGAGGGAGAGTTTGTCTTCTGGCTCAGCATTGATAGAGTTTAGGAACAAACCCCTCTAAATTTCAGCCTTAGAGATAATAGGACAAGACATACTTTAAATAGAACCAAAGGGAAAACAAATTCTAAACAGATGTTAGGAAATACGTAAATATATGTTTATATTTACATATAAAGCCTTAGCTGCCTGCCAGGAGAGTTTGCTAGGACCAGAGCGTGTGTCATCATCCCTGCTGCAGTGGGAATTATCAAAACTATTTCTTTAAATGTTCCCTCAAACTCTGTTGTTCTCTTTAGCTGCACGTCCTGGAGCTTGACACTTTAATCAGAAGATTTCTTGAGACAAGGGATCTGCTGCCTGAGAAGAGAGGTTTGTTAAATTCCCATACAACTCAGTGGCATGAGGAATGTCCAGTCAGCTCCAGCCCTTAGAAACCCCAAGGTAGTTAATCCCTTTGTGCTCCCAGGAAAAATTTGTGTCAGAGTGGAAAGAGGCAATGGGTAATGGTCCAATACTAGATCCCCAGATAATGCAAACTGATGTCAACTGAACCCAGACAAGTATCCAGCCTTGAAAAATAAATTCCTACCATTATGAAATTCTAGTTGGATTCAGTGGGGATGGTTTCAGGTCCCACATGCTCACCATTTGATTTCTCTGTATGAAGAGTTCCAGATTTTCAAAAGGGGTTTTAGAAATATCTGTTTCTGAGAAGCCCATGTGAGCTGCCTACACCTGAATTTTTGAAACCGACAGCCACCTTCCGCTCCCTGAGACCTCTCTCTGAGCTGTGGTCACTCAGTGCCTACAAAGATAAGACTTACTGGAGGACCTCAGGCTGGAGATTGCAAAACAGAGATACTCCAAGCAAGTAGCTTTGAAATCTTGAGCCTTGCCTTAGCTGGCAAGGTCTTTCAAGTCATTGTCACACCGTGGCATTGTGTAAGTAAGTCTTGGCTTCCAAGACTTTGGGGAAATTGCACAATTCTTCAGCTGAAATGGGATTTATCAATAATAGTGGGTTTTCAAGGAAATTAAAAGGTTTTTAATTTCTTGGGATTGGGTACCTTGGAGTACTGCTGAGAGGACAGGGAGCCTCAGGCCTTCGCAAACAAGACACTTGCAAAGCTCCTAATAGCCCAGAGTTCAATAAATCTGCTACTCCTTAATGGAAGTGAAGTGGTGCTGTTAGTGAAGTTTCTAACATGGTCTTAACCCAGTGTATCCCACCAGATCAGTGGCAATAGGATGCAGATCAATCCATGTTTGGCTGGGCATGGAAATTGCCCTCCTTTGGCATTAATAGAGAAGGCACAAACAGCCCAGATCAGTAGTACACAAACAAAGTCCCCTGGTCTATGAAGAAGTAACTGCAGTGACCATTGTAGTTCCTTTTCACCAGAGCCAAAATGCTACTTTCAGAAAAAAGTTCCAAATTAAGGCTCTGATCTGAAAATGACTTGGAAGGTACATCTGGAAGAAACAAAACTATTGACAGTTACAGAAAATGAGACTCAGTAGGGGCTACATTTCATCTTGGTTAAAGAGCAGAGGGACAGTCTTTTCTTGCACTGGAGATAAGTGAATAAATCAATTTACTTCTGGTGTTCCATTCTAAAATTGGAGCATATTTATTGGAGCCTCCCTCATTACTTTTCCCATGGTGAGTATAAGTGGTTAGGTTTGCTCACAAGGTTTGCAAGTTTGCACCTTGTCACCATTTGCAGCAGAGCTGCAATATTGCATGGAGAATAGAATCCTGCTTGGAAACAGGCAGAGGAAGAGCTCTTAGACCCCCTCCAGGGATCCCTGGTACAAAGACAATTGTGGCGTGAGAGAGGGATCGGAGTCCATCATGTGCTTGAATGGGGCTTTCAGGGACAGCTTTTGTTAAAGTACTGCCATGCAAAGAAAGGAAGATTTGTATATTTTCTCCTCTGCCATAAGCACCTCCCCCAACACCTGCAAAATCACCCTTGCCACAGAGGCCATCTCTAAAAAAAATACATCCAAAAATGCCTGTGTTGTGAGACACCATGATGCTTCAAACAGCAGAAAAGCCATTTTTGTCAACACACTCACTAAACTTTAATTAAAACTGTTAATTAAAACTGTCTCTGTTTCACCATAAAGTTATCTGGCTTTTCTTTTGGCAAAGCTAGTATTGCTGAGACAATAAGTCCTGCATCTACTTTATATAACTTCCCTCCTTTAAACTATTTCTTCTGAAGAAGCCCTGGTCAAAAGCTTGATCAAGGTCCTCCAGGTATAGAAATGATGCTCAAGTCAGTTCGAGAAATGACACAAAAATTACATTACTTATGAGCAATCACAACTTGTTCACACAGCCTGCATAGAATATTGCATATCCAGTGGCAAATACCCAGAAATACCATGAGGATATACCAACTAACTGCTCACTGGTAGAAAATGTCTTGGAAGCATCAGAAGACTCTAATTTAATTCTCTGCCCTGGTATATATACTCCTCACTCCTGGTAAACACTCCAAACAAACATTTAGTTGGCTGCTTTCTCAAAGGACAGTGAAAGCTTCAGAGATGCTACAATTGGCCTATCCACTGCAAAGTTCAAAAGAGAGATTTGATCTTTCACCACAAAAATATCCACACTCTCTTTCACATGCATGTGAATAGAAAGCCTTTGTTCGGATCAAGCCAAGAAGAAATAAACTATTGTTGGAAGGTCATTTCAGCTTGCTTCGAGGGGTGGGGAAGAATTACAAAAAATAACCAAATGTGGTCTTCTTACCAGTGATTACAGATATTGTCTTTCAGCAGAACAGGCAAGTTTTTGTTAGAGACATCTCTTCGTGTGTTGGACTCATTCGTTGTAGGTTCAGGCTAGGGTTTTATAAAATGTTTAGTGGTTTTAGGTACTGCAGTTCCCCACTGTCCTACTTGAGACACCCTAGCAAGTGTTGCTGTTTAGAGAACGAGTGGCTCCTATGAGGGAACAGCAAATCTAGGCACTCAATCTGCCTTGCAGGTCTTGATGGTTGGTTCTTTCACTGAAGATTGTCAGCATTCAGGAAATTGTGAGTTCAATTTGCTCTTAGAATAAGAAAGACTATCAGTAGTCTGTTCTGTATTGATATTTGGAGGCTTTGCTCGGATTACATACTCCACTTTAACAGAGGTCTACCACCAGGTTGGCAGCAACCACATTAAGTCCATCTTCTAGCAACGAACCACCACTTTTATAAAGAAGAGTTTTGCTACAACCAATAAATTCACTTTAAAGGGAGGGGGCACATGTGACATTTCTAATAGAACTGTGCCAGGATTTCCTGTGGTTTAGTCCTTTTATGAAATCTTCCCCCTTATCTCTCTCATATGAGGCCTGATTCAGTAAATTACTGCTATAAATAACTTTCACATGTTTAAAAGGTAGGCCTGCCTGTTCCTTGCTGACTCAGGGGTATGGCTTTCTATCTGACAGAGAAACACTATCCAGGAAAATCCCCAAAGGTCAGTTTTCAGTATTATTTTTTGACATGAACTCAAAGAGGCTGGCAAAAGTTCTTCAGTAGTGGTTTTCTATAAAAAAACTAAGGAATATTATATATCTGTCTTTCAGCAAATCTGAAGCTTTGGTACAAACCACAGCTTGCCTGGTTATGTCCTGTTTTCTTCTATTTAGAGTATTTGTTTCTGTGGGTAAATGGGTTGCAATAGTCCATCATACAAGTGGTCATTAACAAATCAAAGCTGAGATTTTAGAAAACATTCAGCATAAGCCCAGCTCTGCTCTTGTTCAAATTACTGGTAAAACCCCCAATGAATTTTTCATTTACTATTTTTTTTCTTTTTCTGCAGATAGTCCCTAAAAAGCCTGTCCTGTGCCTTTACCCCAGAAGAAAAAATTCCCATTTCTGGTAGGATCATTGGAGAAGTTCTTGCATAAGGAATGAACACTTTTGTAAGTTTATGATGGCAGCCCTGATCTTCTTTCATGTAATTATGAATTCAAAAGGGATTCAATCAGCAAGCTTAGTGATGGAGAGAAAAGCTGAAAAGGTTGTTCCAGTACATCCAGGGTCCCTGCCATTTTTTAATTTTGTAGCTCACAAAATCTTCCCTCCTCTAATGGACAGGTCATCCTTACCTACATCTGAAATGACTGGGTTTATACGCAGATTTTTCTTTCCCAAATGGCATAGGTAATCTCCTTAGGCCATGGCTTAAGCGTTTTTAAAAAACTCAACAAAAACAATAAGGCTGACCTTTAACCTGCTTGATTTCTTTTTAAGTGCCAAAGTAAAGTAAACAGTCTTTGAAGGAGAGAAAAGAGGCAAAGCCAGAGCTCAAAATAAATGGATATTGCATGGAGTCTCTACTCAGCTCTTTCCATCCTGACTTTCCTTGTTACCCCATGGGCCACATAGCATGTCCCACCACAGGGGCACACCAGGCACATCAGCAGCAGCCTCCACCGCATGCCCACACCTTCTTTCTTCAAAAGTGCCACCACACCCAGGAAACCTCCCACATCCCTGCTGCATCATCCCTCCTGAATATCCTCTGCTCCACACACACCTTGAGGGGAATGATTTTGGGGATCCCCTTGTGCATTTTTTTGTACCCTACTTCCACCACCGGTTACCTTTTTTTGTCTTGAAGCTTGGCCTGCTGCTGCTCATTGCTAATTGAGGGGCAGGGCACAATGATCACATGTTTTTCTCCATTTTTTTCCAAGCTCATTTTATTTGTGGGTTTACACAGACAATAGCAGAGACTGGTTCTTACTGGACAGCACATCCCAGGGTCAGTTCTCTCTGGTTCCCCTAAGACAGGGCTAATTTACACCTTCTGCTGGGGCAGGCGATTTATAAGTAGATGGCCAAGTACAGGAAGAAAGGAGGGGGTGGGGAGGGGACAAAGCAGTTGGTTTCTGCACTGGGAATCCCTGTTAGGCTGAATGAAGGCTATCGTGTTTGCTGAGCTACAGAGTGAGGATGGAGACTCACACTGGGACACCTCAGACCTGCACTAACCTCCCAAGCTGGTGACCTCTGCTCCATCAGCAGAAGCGGATGGGGAGGCTAGCTTTCCTACATCCAGATGCATTCCTCTCAGTTCAGCGTCTGCTCCTGGCTGCTCATCCAGCTTTCTTCCTGTTAGTAAAAACAAGTAATGTTACAATATTATTTTTATTAAAAAAAGGTGAATTAAAAAAAACAACAACACTGTAGGCTGCATCTTCTGTGCACCCTCCCATATTTTTTGATCATTCCTGTCTGTATGGGACATATTGCAGGTTGTGAACTCCTCATGGGGGTACAATAACATGTACACAGCTATGCAATTTTGGTGCTCATTTATACCACAGTCCTTAGCTGAGCACAACTCCAACTGTTGTCATATTTACTCACCCCAGATGTCTCATGGTGGCGTTCAGACTTCCGTTCCACTTTTATGATGACTATGGGGAGTGGTATGGAGCAGATCTTGAAGAAACACCACCGTCAGGAAAAGAAATCAAAATTGGCCAGGATTTTGCTCTGTCAGTGAGTGAAATCTGTTGTTCAGGATGTTTTGAGATATTGTGATAATGAAAGCAGCCCCCTCACTTTCAATTGTCTTTTGCTTGGACTGCAATCTTTCTTTCAACTTTTCCACACTTGTATTTCGTATGAACTTATTGTGAGTTAATCCAAAGAAACTGGAGACCTGGATTGCACGATCACTGCCTAAGTGATATTGAGTACAGACACAGTGTTATAGGAAAAGTTTTGAAAACAACATAAATGAGACATTTTCTTTAGCTTCCCTTCAAATTGTAATTAAAGAATTTTGTCCACATTTCAAAATTTAAAAAACTTCAAGCAGCCACACTGATCACTCGTTCTGCAGCTCTATTTAGAGGAGGCTTGAGGATTTGTAAATAAGAGGCCTGAAGAACAAAGACTTCTGCCCTCAGGAAGGATATTAATATTGAAGGAGGCCTATACTTGAGCATGCTTCTACACCTCCTTCAGGGGATTTTCCTGCAGCAGGGATTTTCCTGCTTCATTTGCTACTTTCCCTGAAGGCATTTTGACTAGTCAGATTCCTCCTTACACTTTTTGTCATAGCTATGGTATTTGAGGGAGACAAAGTGAAAATCTACTGCTCTGTGCACATACAACGATGGAAGGAGCTGTTAGTATGTGCTTAAGGGCAAACAAAGGATTAGCTTCTAATCTGCCCCTTTTGCTAAACACAAGTTACAGAGATTTACCAGACGTGGCTTGCATCTGTTTAAATTACAGCTTATCTTTTAGAAAATAACCAACCTTGGTACAAGCATTCCAGTGGACGAAGAATCAATTACATTCCTTAGGAAATGGTTTCAGTCATTTATTACTAATATATGAAGTTGAGATTTTCGGAGTTGCCTTGAGAACTAAGCAGCCGAAGTCCTGAAGGCTGTTTATCTTTAAAATCTCCATACGGACAAATTTCTTTAGCATTTCCATAATGTCCCTCTGGAACGTGTCTGAAATGGAAAGTGTTATTAGGTCCCTAAAGTCTTCTGATCTCGGGGAGAAACTTAAAAATGGTTTGAGAATATGAATACTCAATGCATGTCCACTATGTGCACTTAAGCCCCTGCCCCTTTCTCCCAAAAGATCTGACTATATACTAAATAATGACTGAATGAGTAAATAGATATTGCCTGTGGCCAGAATCAATAGGGGTGCAAAACATTTATCTGGTTAAGCTTCCATCACTCCCGTGGGATGCATATTCTGGAAAATGCTTCCCTCTTGTTTACACAGATCAGAAAAATGGAGTTTTGGCATCCTGTAGCCAATGCTCAAAGTGAGTGCTGGGACATCGGAGCACTTCCTTCACTCATGCCAAACAAAAAAAAAAACAGTTCTGGATAATTTTTCAGAATTGTTTTTTGAAAAAAAAAACATTATTCCCCATCAGTTAACAAATTTTCATGACAGAGAAATTAATCTTCCAGTAGTGTTCTACTGTTGCACAGCCTACCCATAAAATGTGCACAAAATTCCTAATTAATCCCTTGCAGCAATTAGCTTTGAAAGCACTGCATGGGGTTTGAATTCTGTAAGTATTAATTTATATCAATATTCAAGGGAAACTCTAAATTATTTGGCAGTTAAGTTTGTATTACACAGAGCAAAAAGTTGAACTAGAATAGGAACCATCTCTGATCAACTGTCTGATTTTCTAATGCCTCTTCCTACTGGTATCAGCGATGGCGTGTGAAAAGCAACCACAAAATATGTAGCTTCATCATACCAAAAAGACATGTAAGCAGGAGAAGGGGACTGGATTTCAAGAAAGCAAGCTGGATTTATGGAGGAAGATTAAAAAAGCTAATTATGTTTAGCTTGGCTGACAGACAGCTAAAAAAGGGATATGATAACTGCCTACAAATATTTGAAAGATGCAAAATACAGCTAGGAAAGAGGGAAATACTTGGAGACAAAGTCTGGTAAACCCAAGGCTAGGTAGAATGCTAACAATGAAACCTGTCAGACTGCAGAAAAATTTCCTGAGGGAATTAGTCAACACCTCGTTAAAAATACCTTGGACAACATGCACCGAGGGGGATTACAGAGAATAATTCTTCAGTGAGAAAGTCAAGGACCAGGGACCTTCAGAGACCACATTCTGCTCTAGGATGATCGGTGCTGTTGTCAATAGGATATGATTTTAAATGTTTTCCAAACAATCTTTTTCAGGCAAGAGACGTTTATTTTTACCCTGACAAACAGTCGGTGAAGGGAACCTCTTTTTGAGGGAAATTATTCTTTTCATGGAAAATCTGAAACATTAAGGGAAAGTCACCGTATTTCGAACTGGAGCTGTGCAACACAAATGGTGTCAGTCTGACATTCCCTTTCCCCGGGGAAGTTTCACTGTGGGTGACTGGAGTACTCTGGCTGAAGTGCCAGGGAATTGGAGGCAATCTGGGTTTTGGATCATGACTGTTGCTCCTGTTGAGCAAGAGCTCTGTGGTAGACTTACACTTGAGTAGCTATCCTGTGTCAAAAGCCAACCTGCTGTTAGTCTGGGGGTCTTTTAACCTAAATCAGCTACTTTGATTTTGTCAACCCAGCCACAGAGTACTTTTTTTTTTTTTTTTTTTAGTTTTTGTTTTTTGTTTTACATTCTAGACCTACCTTCGTAATTAGGGGGTACAATTTCTATGCCAGAAATACCAGCCTATATTTTTTCCTGGAACAGGCTCCCCTGTGTGATCTACCACAAAGGACACTTAACATAGCTGGAGTAGAGCAACTGTGAATCTACTTAGCATCAGTCTTACAAAAGTCAGTGGAAACAGCTGATCCCTTAACACGAGAAGGGAACCAGTGTTTCACTGCACATTCATGCCGATGTAACTCCTCTGCCTCATACTAAGATAAACTGAAGCTAGACAGCAGTGAATCAGACCTAACATGTTTAGTACTTGTATGCTAAATTTATGAGGCACCCAATGACACTTGCCTTATGTATAATGGTAGCACTCCCAGCAGGATGATCTAATCATTCATGAGGAATTACGGTACAATGTTGGAGTTTATTTAATGTTTAATGTTCACAACAACCTCCAGCATTGATTTTAATCTGGTTGCTGCACACATTGTGAAACCGATCTCTGTGGAGCAGCAGCAGCAGAGATCAACCACATCCCTTGCCGCGTGGCATATATCAGCAATACAAGGTTGTGCTGTTTTTCTGACAAGCAGAGGAAGCAGAGTTGATTCACAACCCAGAACGATTCCTCTCACCAAGACACTTAGGAATTCATCAAAGGAAACCGGGTTTTCTCTGCAGGCTTCCTCTGAGCAATGAGCTTACTGTATGTCTGAGACGAAAAGAATAGCACTTTTTAAAAAAGGTACTCTTGACAAGAAGAGCAGGAAAACCTGTGGAAATTTGGATCCAGCAGAATGGATATGCAAGAAGTACAGGCCAAGGTGTTAATTTTGCAATACGTACTCAGAGTGGTATATTTTTCCACTTTCAGCATCGTATTCCCTCCAGAAGGGAGACTCAGGCCAAAAAAGTTCTCTGCCCCCAGGAGATAAACTGTCCTTTAAAAAGAACCAAGAATTAAAAAAAAAAAAAAAAAAAAAAAAAAAGGAGGAAAGAGGATGTTCTTCCAAGTTGGTTACTCAAATTCTAAGGAAAAGGGTTTGAATCAGTGAATGAGCTTTTCATAACCAAAATCGCCTTCTGGGGTCCCTGCAGTTTGGGGCTGGAACATGCTTGGTTTGTGTTGCCTTTGAAT
The DNA here is from genome assembly GCA_020745705.1 of Hemiprocne comata. Classification (NCBI taxonomy): domain Eukaryota; kingdom Metazoa; phylum Chordata; class Aves; order Apodiformes; family Apodidae; genus Hemiprocne; species Hemiprocne comata. The sequence continues at coordinate 59,547,812 of CM036586.1, forward strand.
CATTTTAACAGCAAATATTTCCTGAGCAGGAAGGGCAAATTGTCCTGCTAGTGGAACTTAGTCACAAGATTTTAGGGAAATAACATTAACATTCACAACTGCTGTGTCAGTGCCACAGAAGAAGCAGCAGCTTCAGGAGGATGACTGGTTTGTATCCTGTCCAGCCTTCATCCAAGGCTGGCAAGCTCATTTTGCTGATTTTCCCCTAGAGGTATCACTGCTTTATCCCCTCAATGATTTCTTGAGCTACTTGCTTAAAAGAAGTATTTTCAGGGCATCTGTTTGTGTGATTGATTGTCCTTATGACTTGTTGCCTGGCAGCAGCTTAAATATTACATTAAAAAAAATAGGATAAAAAATTCCTTCATGGTAAGTTAAAAGTTACATCAAGGAGGTTCTCACATTTAACAGTCCTCCTGCGACCACATGTGACAACGTGGTGAGCAACAGGACCCATCCAATTTGTTTGCCTTGGGCTGTCAGAGAAACAAATGACCATATACTTTTCCTAAAGAAGCTCATAACATCATTCCAAATGTCATGGGGTAACAGCCAAGGCTCATGTATTCTCCAAACGAAAACACACCGCCTGTGTTTGAGCACTACCAACACAGATCCTGGTTTCTGGCTAGGAGTAGAAGCAACCACACTGCATCTCCCACAGCTGTGTGAAAACAGCTGGCAGAGCGTGACAGCCTGGTGTGGATCCTCTTCTCAGCTGCACCAGATTTGCAGCATGGTCTCCCCACTGCCCCTCACATGCTGCTTTGCTCAGTGAAACGACCCTCAGAGTGTCGCTTGTAGGCAGGTTTCTCTGTGTGCCCCGACTGAGGATGCTCCAGGGCAGGGACATGAGCCCTTGGCCCAGCATGGAGTGGTAAGTGCCTGCCACAAAATCCCCTCAGCAGGAATCCATATTGCAGCTGCAACCTGGGCTGCACTGTGGGGAAATAGGGTTGTCTGACAGTGAAACAGAGCAGCGAGGTTAGTCATAGCAAGAAGCTCAAGAAATTACAGAGGGTCAAGTTGTGACCCCGTATCATTGGCTTTTGGGGTAACTTTGATGAAGTTCATTGTACAGGTTGTTATTGGGTACCCCTGGTCTTCTCCCCCTCAGAAAGCCTGAAGGACTTGATCTCACTGTGGCAGTGGCCACGGGACTGGTGGGGGAGGCACCCCTCCCTGCAAGCCTGGCAACTAGTGCTAATTATCAGTCATTCTGCAGATGCTTTGCAGGGCGAGCCGGCGCTGGTGTGTGCAAGCTGCCGAGGAACGGCGCTATTATTGGGTAACATGTCTGGTTACTTTACAGACCCAGTTAACAAGAAAGTAGGAGTTGGGGTAATTCCTACATTGTGCAAAGGACTCTTTTCTGCCCCCCCTGTTGTTTGGACCTTTGCCACTGTTTAAATTTAAGCAGATTTGCTATCCCAACATCTGCAGTTTGATTATTTGACTATTGCCTGGCTCTTGGTCAAACCACAGCAGAACACACTAGTCTGTGATTTACAGCCTGGGCTGTGATTATAATGGTTTTATTTTAGTTGGACCCCTATTTACAAGCTCATTTGTATTAGTGCACAGTGTTATAATAACAATGGTAGAATTATTAGGTCTCGCAGAAACAATCGCACATAGTAAATGGCTGCAGCTCACAGGGCGCTGCTTAAGTGGTCTAGCAGCCCGGCGATGTCTGTAACACAGGGGTTTCCATTTTAATAGCGAGGTGGTGGGGGGAGCGAGGAGAGGACCAGGGAGGGGGAAGGAGCCAAGGAGAAACGTGGTTATTATTCATTCTTTTCTAAGTAAATAGAAAGGACGTGTGTTTCCTGGATTAGCAACTGAAAACAAATGCTGAGAGGGGAAAGCGCTGGTGTTTCCCTCACCAAGGTTAAATGAGGTACTCTGCAGCAGCGCTGATGGCTGCCGGCTGCTGGGAACTGTGTCACCCGCCGTGTGAAATGCCACAGCCAGCGTGCCGAGGGACACCCACAGCCCCAGGGAGGGATGTGGGTAGCCCTGGGTGTCTCGGCTGGCTCCAGGGAACCCACAGCCACCTGTGGTGGAAGTGCCTGGGGTGCACAAGGGAAGCCCCACAACCTTTCAAGGCAGTGGGCCGGGGAAAGGACAAGGTGAGGCCAGGGAACTTGGCGATGCCTCGGATGGGCCTGCGCCAAGGCCCTCCCTACAAAATGCTGGCTCGCGTTGGTGTGAGCCATAGTCATGGTATCCCACCACCACACAGGGCTGAGTTGTCACCCCGCAGGCATTTTCAGGGTTTGCCTTGGGAGTTCTGTCTCAAGAAAGCCCTCCATTTATTGACAGCAGAAAGAGGACTCGAGGCTTTACCTAGTAGCACACCATGGATGCTGATCAGGCAAACCCCACAACAAGGCCTTGCCTGAATACAGCTGGAATAGACCACTGCCACAGACCTCACACATTTGATCTGCCAGAGCAAGGAGTTCCAGCAGCTCCCACTGGAGACTTGCAGTTGTCCAGCATTTCTGAAAATTAGGTCCTTTAAGGATGTCATCGCCCCTGGGGGTCAGGGTCCATCCCGAGCAGAGTTGGGATGGACATGATGGAGGGGCAGCTGAGCTTGAGTCCCTGTGGCTTTCTCACTGTCCCTGAAGGGTGCAGGAAAGGACAGCTTGTCTCCCCTGTGGACTTCTACCTCCTACCACACCACTGGCCTAGATGTGAGTATTAAAAAATACTGATTCTCTAGTCTCAGAGAGGTGAGAAACCATCTAACCAATCTGAATTTACTGCCCAGAAATACAGAAATCACAGCCCAGGTTGCTCTCATACTTGAGCAGCTGATTTTAGGCTGTTTTTTTGCTCTGGCTTTATAGGCCAAAGCACACAGAGCTGGAGCTGCTACTCAGGTTACCAGGGGGACCTAAAACCACAGGTGAGGCTACTGGTGGAAGTGGCCAAGGGGAAAATTTAGATTCTGTGGGTTGGCACCCCAGGTCTGGATGCTCTGTTTTGAGCCTAAGGAGAGCTTTTTGAATTTGTTTCATTGTTGGTTTTTTTAATCAAAAAAGCTAACTGCTAGAGAACTGACATTTTTTTAATAGGAGAAAAATAATAGAAATATAAACCAAATCTATGCAAAATATGGTTTTCTAGAAATTCTCCTCACTTCCTCCCACCATTTAAATGAAACTAGTAGCTGGTGTTTTCCTTACCTCCTGAATGCAGAAAATGCTTTCATTGTTTGCTTTCATCAATTAAAGTTTTAGGCCCTCTTTTTACCATTCTGTAGCAAATATACAGAGGATATTCACACAAGTGAAGTCAGAATCTAGTAAAAATAAAAATATTTAAAAACCCATTCCCAAACCTAATAAGGAATATGAACTAGGGAGTGAAGCTAACATATTTCAGTTCCATATTGTCAAGAGGCTTCTGAACAACTAGAACTTAGTTAAATACCCCATGATCTGTGGCCACAATATTGCAGGGACATTTGCTGGTGGAAGTAATAACTTGGTTAACTTACACTAAATATTAGTGTAACAGTTGGAGATCTCTACTTGTTTCAGAGACTTCATAATTGCAGAAAAATCAGAGGAAGAGTGGGACCAAAAGGTATTATCACTCTCTGTGAACAATGAAAGACAAGGAAACAACCCTGACCAGGGCTTGAGTACGTTTCCTGATAGGTCTCCCTCAGCCCTTACCCAAGACTGCACACGAAATGCAGATGAGCTGAATCGTCCTCTCTCCTTTGAATATGGAAGAAGCATAGGGAAACAAAGCAGTTCATATGGATGTTTCAGATAAATTACTCATGATGCCTGAGATTAAATCAGGTTTAAGATATTCTAGCTAAAATGACAGGTGTATAATTGGGGTGTCCTTGGTGCCTGTCCTGTGTTTAGCTATAATTCCTCTTACAGATGTTTTTTTTGGTATTGCTGACCAGCTCTTTTCAAGGGTAAAGCCCTTCAAAGCTAAGATAAAAAGTAGTATTTCTCTTCTGCTGGCTGACCTCTGTCTGAGATCTCTTTCTTTAAAAGCTCTCTCTTTAAAAGCTGCTGGTTTCCTGGGTGTTTTGGTCCTTTCAAAAAGAACCTTCTGACAAGAATTCTGTATAGTGGGAGTTTTTAGGGCTTTTTGAAGTCCCTTTGTACTAATTGATTCCCCAGTGCATTAGCATCACCAAAGCTAGATTAATCTTCTTTTCATTTTAGTGCTGAGATCAATGTCTCTATCAACATAGTTTATTGAACCTGGTACAGTTTTACCACTTGCCTTTACCTCCTCTAGGATGGCTTTTCTCTTAAGTATGTCCTGAGAAAGGATCCCTCTTTTAAAGCTCTGTGTGGCCAAGCTGTGGGATGGAATTGCTCTCCTGTGGGGCATGATCCAGTGCCAAAATCCCACCTGCTTCATTGCAGCCACCAAATTTCCCAGCATCTGGCATGTCATCCTGCAGTTTTAGGAATCAAACTGTCTCTTTTTGTCAGGGAAAAATTAGGATGGACTCCTCTCCTAAAGGGAAGGACTAGGGAGAAATATTTTTCACACAAAGGCTGTGCAGCCTGGGCTTTTCTCACAGACATAACACAACAGTTCTGCACAGTACAAAGCTTGTTTTCTGATGGAGCCAAACTTCTTCCTTGTATTTTTCAGGTGCCATTGTATTAATTCCTTTAAAACTTGGCAATAACAGCCTTTCTCTGTTTCCATTTCTTTTATTATCTGTTTTACTGAGGCCAATTGAAATTTTATGACTTCTTTTTTTCTGGAAGAAAGTGCTGGGGTAGGGTTGGCACTGAGAACAAAGGCCTGAGTCAGCCCATATAGCCACCAGCCAGCACTGCAAGGACATGATATATGCTGAGATTCAGAGCAAGCCACCATGGCTCCACCATCCTCTGCTGTCTCCATGTAACCTTTTCCCCATGGAGCCGGCCTGTAAGGACATTGCACACTAACAGGAATGTCGAAACTCTTAATAACTGTTCATTCAAAGCCAGCTTTATTGTACTGCATCTTGCCTGTGGTCTTTGTTTTATATGAGAAAAATCGGGCCGAGAAGTAATTCCTATATAATTACCCAGCCTTATAAAAGAGCCTGTAAAGAAGAGGATTTTTCGATGGTCTTGCCTGAGCTCATTTATTTCATGCCACAGTAGCCTGGGAAAAGCAATCTTTCTGCTTGCTTATACAGACAGCAAAGGGTCCAGTCCTTTCTTTGGTGCTGAGTCTGCTTCTGCTGAAGCTGGTGGTAAATTGCAGCTGACTTCAGTGGCAGATGGACATGATCTCTTTTGGATTGGGTTTGCATGGTTTATCTCCTCTTTGCTTATGTAAGGATCAGTCCCTGCAAACATCCTGTGCATCAGCTGCTTCCACCAACTTCAAGGATGTATTTGAGTGGATGATTTGCTCATAGGTGGCTTGCAAAATTAGAGCCAAAGATAAATACCTAGATGCACAAGTCTTGCCTAGGAGAGCTGAAATGGAGCTTAACTTTCTCATCTTCTTCTGTCACATGCAGGGAACCTGCCTTGTAGCCCTGCTCCAGCTTCGGTGTTGCGCTGATTCCTCTGCAGCACAGCACTTACCAAGAGAGCTGGGAACCCCCACATCTGCAGGGAAAATCAAACAAACAAACTGGTGAATTTAATTGTAGAGTTCCCACACACAGCTCTGCATTTACAATTAGTATAAACAAATAGATCTGACAAGTTTGGCTACTTAGAAAAGAAGCTAGCAATGCAAACCGGAGAAAAATCAGTTTGCATTTATGATATTCTAATCACTTATGTTCTCATTTAACAAAATACTTAAGTAGATCTTATGCTTCAATAAAGTTGAAGGGACTTAAGGATATGCTTAAAATTCTGTAAGTGCTTAAAAGTGTTGCCAAATGAGGATGCAAGTCCTCAAAGTGCTTTGGCTGAGTGTATACTTAAGTGTTTTGCTGAATCAGATCCATGGTGTCACAGAGCCCTGAAGTAAGTAAGCTCAGAAGCTTCAGCCGAGATGAGTGATAAAGCCAAACAGCATAACAGGAAACTCTCAGGATTTTCCAGAGTCTAGTGCATAATGAGATTAAACGTTCAATCCTGTTTTGGGATTATGAGGAGGTTTGGGTTTTTTAGCTCATTAAAAAGAGAAAGAGTCTTCCTTTGCAGACATACACACTATCTAATAGGTAGCTTTTCCTACACTTGTGCTTTCCTAGTATGTGGCATTTCAAAAATCAAAGAAATGTCAGGGACATTGCAGTTTAGTGCAGAGTAATAAAAAATGTCCAGTTCATGAGAGCAAATCCTTCCCCTGTGTTCACCCAGATAGTGTTAAATTCCTTCCCAAATTTCCCTTGGGTGGCTAAATAGATGGTAATGGTATTGCAAGTGCAGCATAACGCTGACCATAACAATTACATCTAAGCTGTTCTAACCACACATTTCAGCAAACAATTCTTCTTGATTATACACCTTGTGGCACATAAGTGCATTTATGTTAATATGCATTTTACATAACTAAAGTGATTCCCCTATCTCTGACCAGGGTTAGCCACATCCATTGCTGCAGAAATGTATAAAGCAGAGCAGAGCTTCTTCCCAGTGCTTCACATCTTCATTCCTCTTAAAATCCTATCCTATTACTCGGTGCCTAGCCCTATCATGCCCTGCAGCACTGTTACATTTCAAGGAGGCAATAACTGCTTTGACACTGATGGCAAGAGCCATGCAGAAGACTAAAGACATAAAAAGTGTGTTATCTTCTCACCGACTTTTTCTGTATCTGGTGTGTGATTCCTTTCAACTGTATGAATTTAAAGTTCAAGTTTATTCAGGCATCCCAGGATAGGTCCTGAAACCGTACAGTTTGTCAAGCAAAATTTCATTGTTTTTAAGAAATATTGCACCTCTGAGGAGAATTAGACCAGCTCATGTTCTTATCTACACAAATCATGCTTGAAGCATCCTGTTTGATGGTGTTCTGAAACCTTCTGGTCCAGGGCCCTTGGGGCAGGAGCTGCTGCCAGCACTTGTTATCTGGGCTCAGATAGCTCCAAATGTGGGTGACCTGCCAGGAGCTGAGGTTGGATGACCCAGGCTGACTCCTTGCAAGAGACACTGAGGTGTCTCTGTGCCACACTTCTTCAGTAGCAGCTTTTCCTTTTTCTGGGATATCTCAGCAGTCCTCCATCATGTTTCTCCCTCTCATTAGCACAAAGACAAGAGCTGGCTGCAGAGCAGTGCCCACCCCGGGGCCTCCAAATGTGACCTGCTGCCTGAGTTGGGATCACAGGCCAGAGTTAGCTGGACAATGCTCTAGCAGAAATGAAAGCAGATCTACACTGTGAAAGCAGTTTCATTTCCAAGATGTCCTCGGCCTCCTTTGCCTTTCATACACCCTATATATCTGACCTTAAAGGGGGTTAACATTGGGGATTAGAGTCCAGACGTTATGAAGGTATATGAGGGCTTGATTCCTCTGCTGTGGCTCCACCAAGATGTCAGAGCAGGTCTATGTAATGTAGCCCAGACTCTGGGTGAGGGTCACCCCTTTACCCAGCATGGTGGCAAGGCAAGCCATGCCAAAGGCTGTCAATGGGGGTTACAAGCAGCTGCTCTCTCCCGCTCTGGTGTGCTTGCCTGACTCTACACAGAGTTATATAGGTGCCCCATGTGTCCTTTTTCTCAAGGCTACAGCTTCACAGTGCAGGAGGCAAACACAATGAAGGCCATAAACTGCCATTTTCTGCTGTGACTAGGCAGATGGGCCCAAAAGGTGGTGTGGAAGCAGGCACAGCACAGCGCTTGCATGCTGCTCACTGCTGCTCCAAAGGGAATGAAACCTGGGCATTGGCTTTTCCCACATACATCTTTAAAGGCATAATTCAACTATAATTACTTCAAAAAAATACCATCGTATCTCAATGGATAGTTTCCTGCCACATCACCTTTAAAATCTACCAAATGCAAGAGCAGTTGAGATCTAGACCTCCCGTGAGTGACAGAGTCCTCAGTGATAAGGAAATTAGCAGCTGGAAGATAAAGATGCCAAGGAAAAATAAAACAAACAGACCTTTCAAAAGCACTTGGAAAAGTATCATTGACAATGCTCAATTAAAGATGGATATTGCTTAAAATGTATGGGCGGGTGAAGGCAACAGCAAGCAAGGAACAGCTGTGCCTGTTGAATCCAATCCCTTTGTTTGAGCAACAGCACAAATCCGCACAGATGTGGGATCTTTTTTTAATAGCTTACCCCCACTCCACATATACTTATCTTTATTTATAGTATCTCTAACAGCATCTCAGGTGGTAACCTTGATTTATCATATTGGAAATGCTGGCACACCATTTTGTTTGCATAGAAGTTAGCTAGGTGAATTGCATAGCTGAGCTGTAATATTGCCATGAAGAATAGCAGATGTTTAGCTGTTTTCATTTTCACTCCTCAGTGGACAATCAACAACGTCTGATAACTTCTCCCTCTTGCTACGAGGTGGCCCAGAAATCTAAGTGGGGGGTCTGGCCAGAGAATCTTACACTACTGAATCAGCAGAATACCTCCATCAGCCTTTACATGGGCTTAATGACAGCAGATAGCTCAGTAATTTGGGCATTGTTTAGAGCTTTTTATGTACTTCTGATTGTCCTAGGTCTGTTGCCAAGCTTTCTTAGCTTGTTTTGCATGTGCAATACAATCCTGTTCTGGGACTTCCCACAGGACAGCAGGCACCTTTCTCTTCTCTTCTTCAGTAACTGAAATGACACAGTAGAGCTGACTGAGAAACATTTTTCCTGTAGTGAATATTTTCTCTAAAATGGAAACATCTTTATTATAACAACATTTCCCATAAACTCTTAATGAGAAACCTCCTGCTTTTCAGAGGAAAACAAACCAGCAAGCAAAATCTTCAACCCACCCTTGTGTTCAGCAAGTTCCCCCAGCTAAGTATCTAGCCAGGCTGCAAAAATTGTGTTGTGTAAAGCCATGGAAATGTAAGAAACACAACAAGTCACTTTCACTCTCAGTCAAAATAACTCCCCACTCTTTTCCATCCAATTTAGACTGCTATCTGTCCAGTGACTGCAGGGGAGCTTGTCCCTGGGGGAGTCCTGGGCTGTGTGATGCAGAGTCTACGTTGCCCAAACAATGGCACTATTCACACCAGTACACTGCAGCTCGGCTGCACTTCAATCGATCAGCATGCATTGAAGCTACACCTAGTTGTAAACCAATTGATTCAATCCAATATCAAAGCTGAATCATGCTCAACCAGTGTAGGTTGATCTAAAATTGCTCAAGCAGCATGGCTACTTGAAAGGGTGCTCCCTTCACCAATTTCAAGGGAGTTACTCTTGTTTTGTGCCACTATAAATAAGAGCAGAGCTAAGCAGTGAGTCATCACCCGTCTCTCTTTTGCTGCTTCTGTTTTCAGAATAGATCTGCTGGCTTTGCTGCTGGCTGAGCTTGCAGTGATGCTTTCTGGAGCTTCTTGCTAGTTAAACAGGGGTAGACTTTGTTCTCTGTGGGAGAGCAGGGAGAATTGAGATGTTATGGGTCTTCAAAGGCTAAAACCCAAAGGCTCATGTAGTATTTTTAGTAATATTATAAAATGCAGGTGCCCCAAAGCCTAGGTTTTGTCTCAGCTGGTACCAAGCACTTGAGAGCAGTAATTCTGTGGCCATACTGTGTTCCCCAAAAAGAATGCTTGTCCTGGGTGATCAAAAAACCGGTTCCTGGGAAAGCAGTTTATGGTATTACATGGACATAGACAAAGATGCCTGAGGTGAATAGTTACTTTGAACCCCTTAAGTATCTTTGCGTTGCCGTATAATCAGGAGGTATATTTAATAGAGACAGCTATTTTAAAACTCTCTCCTCTGGCACAGACATGCACAGGCAGGATGCATCCATTTTCTAACATAGGCAATGTAGCAATCCTTCAGCTGAGAAACATCTGAATAAGGGTGGTTTTCCTCAAAAGGAAAATGGCTAAAGAGAGCATGTGGCTTTCAGAGGAGGAATACTTTATTATTATCAAAGAATCCAGTCCACAAAATGTTTTAGTCTGACATTTAGCATTTGAACTATCCCATGTGGTCTAGCATTGTAGCTATTAAAATCACTTGTTTGCACCCACCAGTCAGCAAGTAATTCTGTGGCTAAGGTGCTGTGTTTGTATCTCCCTTTTCCACCCAACCTGCCATTAGCTGTCTGGCCTTTACTTTCAGAGACCGCTCGTTGTTTCCGCCAGGCCTGAAAACAAGATGTGGTAGGAGCCATTACAAATTGACAGATTCTGTTCACAGACTTAGGGATGTATGCCATGCCCATGGGAACTAAAGAGAGTCGTGCCTTCCACACACGTGTTGCTCTTGGGTACTATTTGTCCTGAAGATTGCCATGCCGGCGAAGATCTTCAAAAGAATAGGATGAAATTCTCCCCTGTTTAGGCAACCAGCATGGGCTACGCGCTTTACTGCAGTCTCCTGTGAGCCTTATTTTGACAATGCAGTAATGTACAGCCATTCTGTTGGTCTTCTGAAAATGAGTGAATTGCAGTCTTACAACTTAACTGGTGTCACGTTATGATGAATCACCACCAAAATATTTTCAGTGCTCCTTGGAATAAATAGAAAACTCCAGCAAAAGCAGAAGAGCTAAATAAGAATTTAGTACTTACATTTGGAGGCATAAAGTTGCTCTAGTTACAGCTCTGTAAGTCTTGATATAGAATATGCCTAATAAAGTTTCCTCTTTGTTTCTTTCAGGCCACCTTTTCTTTAATTTGCAGTCATGCCAGGTTGGGTTGTTTCATGTTTCTGTGTTGCAGTCCAGCAATCAAACAAAATAACATAACGTGCTGGCAAAGCTAAAGAGAGCTCAGGGACTGCAAGCTCTGCTCGGGTGTGTGTGCATGCATGTGTAGATATGTTTGGTCAGAAGAAACTGGAAGAGATCCTTGTATTGTTAAGATGGATTCTGCTGCTATTGTACCCAGGCATTTTCCGTGCAACCCTATTGACTTCAACGGAGTTACTCGACCCCCACGGCAAGGATCCTTAAAACAGAACTTAGACTATTGAAGTCAATGGGAACTTTGCCACATCCATTGGCTTCATGAGGAGCAGGGATATTGTTGGCTTAAAATTACAATCAGCTTTCGATTATTATTTCTGGCTTGGGAGGGGAAATGAATGGAGAGAAGCATTGATCAAAGCCAAGAGAAGGAGTCTGAGAGCAGCACCATTACGCTTTCTCAGGACAACAGGAACGCACCACATCTCCAGAAGAATATAGAGTGAAGTCAGATTGCAAGACTTGTATATACATTTTCCCTTAGGAAAAATCCTGCGGTGAAAAATGTTAATGATTTTTAAAGAATGCTCCATTTTGCAGAGAACAATTTTCCAAGGAGTCTTTGCCTCTAAAGCAATTGCTGACCATTTAATGACATAGTAAGTATCAAATACTGGCAGAAAGTGTATGTGGTAAGGACCGTATAATCACAAAGTAAATTCACCATTATTTTTGCCTTAAAAAACAGCACACGTGTCAAATGATATTTTTGGGTCTGCTGTGTGTAATTACCAAGCATTGTACACTTCAGGAGCACATAATTACTATGTGTACTCCTTGCACTAGGAGTATACAATTACTACCTCAGGTCCAAAGTCTTCCCTTGGATGTTACAACTGCCCTGTCTGAAGGGCCAAATGTGAGCCCAAAAATAGGATCCTTAGTGACCAGGACTTCAGGGGCTTTCATGTAAATAGCCAAGTCAACATCTTACCCTGTTCTGGTTTCCTTGAGAAAGCTTAGGGTGAGGCTGAGACCTAAAGCCAATGTCACAAAGGAACTACAGGTAGGCTTAGTTGCTTCAGCTTCATCACAAAGACAGAGATGCTTCATCTGCCTGTCTCTTCCTCTTGTCATTGCATTACTGCACTGGGTGGCAGTGTGTCTGCCTTCAAGAGGGGCCAGAAAATTTCAAAATGGGTGCAGGAAAAAGAATGACACTGCAGCTGAAAAACATGCCTGATGGGCAGACACTTAGGACGTCTGACTTCAGTCCACCAACAAGAAGTTCAAAGAGGTGACTGAGGAAAACACTAGGTATGAAGTCAACTAAATGCACAACAAAACGGGTGCTTGGAAATCAATGCCAGACAAGTCCAACTAAAAAATTAAGGGCAGCAGTTTTAACAGGCAAAGTAATTAAACACTAAAGAAAACTGCCCAGGAAACAATAAACTCTTCATCTCTGAATGTTCCCTAATTGAACTCTGGACATCTTTCTGGAAGGAAAAGGCTTTTAATCTATACAAGGTCACACTGGTGCAAGTGTTAAATACCCTGGAACCTTGACCTGATGGGAGAATTCAGGAATCAGGAAAATCTGAGGTCAAGCACATGTAAGAAGCTCAGTGTAAACCCAGTCCTGAAGGTTGCCGTGTTTAGAGAGTGACCCTGCTGCATCAACAGTGCTGCATGGAGCTGAGTGGGGTGCAGGTGGGACCAGAGTCAAACATGTCACAGCCCTTTGGGCTGGGGTTTGGGGTGTGTTGGGATGAGCACTGGGCAGAAGTAGCCTCTACAACTCTGAGGAGCAGAAGAACAGCTACCACCCAGGGAGCACAGCATGGAGGGTTTGGAGAAGGGGCAAGGAGAGAAGAAAATGAGGAAACTTCTCGGGAAAGGCTGCACACAGCATTATGGTGCATAAAGGCATCTCTCACCTCACTGCATATTGAGCAGTTGAATGTAGTGTTGTGTGCGCTTGAGACCTATTTTCCCAAACCCTCTCCTTAGGCAAAAAACTCCTCGTTCCCCGGAAGGAGAGTGGTAAAACCACAGAGTCTTCCAGCAGCTGGACTTCTAGAAGGAAGAGAGGGTAGGGTGATTTCTGGGCTGAACAGCTGAGTGAATCCCTAGGGGATGCTGCCTGGTACTGTGAATCTGATGGCCACTGTTAGTGTTTAACACAAGACAGGGCAGAGAGAAAACCAGAGCAGTAGCCAGACATGATACCTGTATCACAATGAATTGCCAGAGAATTCACAGAATGGTTAACTGAAATATTTTACCAGAAAACTGCCAGTTCTATAAAGTTGTTTTCTAATGACTGCAAAACTCTAAAGGTCAGTTGGATCCTTTTGGTGAGGAAGAAGAATTTTTTTGCTGGGAGAGACAGACCTAGTTGATTTCCATCTGATACCTTTGAGTCCTAGAGTGTACATCGTGGGCTTCTTTTCAGCCAAATTCCTGAAGCCTCTTTTCTCAAAGGATATGCAGCACAGAGCAAAAATATTCTCTTCACCTTTTGGGTTCCTGCTTTGACATCTTTTTCTCCCTATGGTCAGTAGCTGGCAAGTGGTCACTTGTTGTGTCTGAGGAAAGGAAGAATATCACTTCAGCAGATGAATGTAACCACAGGACTATAAAACCAAGTCACTAATGCTCTGCCAACCCTTCCTGTGACTCAGCGATGCTGGTGTATCTGAGGCACATCCTGGCACCCCCTTTAACATTGTCTCACCAAGTGCTCACTGCTGGAGTTTTAGAAACCTGTCTTAGTCAGAGCTGTGTTGTGTTGTTGGAGCTAGATAAGGGCTCCGGGTCACTGCGATTCAATGTGTGCCTGGCTTGCTTAATCTGAAACCCATTATATGAGAGAACAATTATATTGATTTTCTCTGTCTTCACATTTGTACTCTACAGTCTAGGGATCTCAAAGCAAATGCTAATTAGTAAAGATCTCAATTTAAATTTAAGGCCATACTATAATATTTTGGGAGACGTTAAATTTTGCACCGGTGCTAACTAAATCCCAGCTGTTCATATTTTAAAGCTCTTCCATATAAATACCACAAACATTAATTATTTTGCCATCAATTGCCAGTGGAAAGCAACTGAGAGCTATTTGAGTGTGAAACATTTTGCCATGCATCTGAGTAGGTGATTTAACAAATCTCAGGCTGATGTCAAAGGTTCGGGTGGCTCTCACACGCACAGGCTACTGCACTTTGCACTGCTTGACATCTGCTGTGCCTCAGCTGCAGAGACTGTGGTCAGGATAATGCTAGCAAGTATTTCCTTTGTTGTTAGATAGCATTATGTGAGTAAGTGAACAAAAAAAAGAAAAATGAGGAGAGAAAAAAAAAAAAGAAGAAACCAGCCCTGAACATAGAATCCAATCTTTCAGAAATATTGAAGATAATAGATGCTGTGTTTCCACGGTCAGTCTTCAAGGGTCTGTTAATATCTGATTAGTTCTGATGCTGTTTAGTACTCCAGCACCAACGTACATTTCATAATAATTTCAGAATGGTACAAACTCTGGGACATAGTTTCCACCCTGTGCTGGGGCAAGTCTGCTGTAATTCTCCTTGTCTGAGGCTGGAGTCAAGCTTGAAGTGAGCAGGAGCAAACCACAGTCTACAGTTTTTATTTGTGAAGAAATAAAAAAACGGGAGACACAGGAAATATCTGGAGGCAGTGTGACTCAGGGGATTAATAAAGGTGACAAATGGCCCTTGTCAACTTACAGCTGCTCACATTTGGTGGCGTACCACAGCCACCTCGTGTTTCCTTTGCCCAGATATAAATGACCAAATGAGGTGCTGGGCAGTGGTAAGATAAGCCCTACAAAAATATTTCAGATCTTTTGGGTAGTGACAGGCAGGTAGTGTCACCTGAGGCATGTGGTGCAATACCTGGGCACTGAGGAATTAGAAGGTAAACAATACAGGGAAAACTGCAGCTGGGGAAGGAGAACTGCTTGCAGCCATGCTGCATGGAACAGAGCACTGGAGTGCCAGCAGCTGGAAGGGAACCAAGGCTCAAGGAGGGTGGAGAGGCAGAGCAGAATCAAGAAAGACTGCAGGTGTTCAGGAGTGCCTCAGAGGTGGACAGGGAGGTCGTTTTGGCAGAGCAGAGGGAGCCGGAGCCTGGGCAGCACAGCCAGATCTACAAGGCCTACGGAGTAGAGAGGAGCATCTGCATGAAGTGCAGCCCTTGCAGCTCCTCTTGCCAACTTTTGTTCTTTTTTCTTCCTCTTCTCAAAATAGTTACTTGTTAGAACAAGTTTCTTGCCAGGATGTCGCAATTGAGACATTTGCTCCAGATCCTGGCTGTGATTCCTGTAGCACAACTATGCTGGGTAAATCAACATCCTCCTCAACAAGTGGCAGAAAACACAATCCAGGCTGCACTGAAAATAACAAACTTTGACTCACTTCTCTTTCGGAAACTCTTCAGTATGCCCCATTATGCAATTTGCCAGCCTCCTGGTACCAAAAAGGGAATTAATATACATTTAATCCCTCAACAGCAAGCCTCTAGAGGATACTTTTCCCAGCACAGCTTCTTCAGTCATGGCCATTTTAAAGTGGTGCAGCTATTTCTGACCCTGTGCTGACCAGGCAATGCTCTGCTACTGACACCAACCAGTTTGTGTGTGTGTATGTGCACAGGATCCAGATCTCTCCTTGCTACTGGGTTTACAGAAGATACGAGCTGCTTGGCCTTTTTAGCAGAGCACCTCAAATCCGTAGATCAGACTCCAACAGATCAACCTTTGTACTTTTCAGGTGTATTGGAGTCTCCAGGAATAATCCCAGCTGTCTGTCATCAAACCAGCACCTGACATTAAAAAGATGTAGGTTCTACTTCCATGGATAGCATACATTTCTTTGGTGACTGCTGGGAGGTAAGCAGGGAAAAAGAGATGGACAATTGCTTGGATGTGAAATATGCATGAAGAACATTTTTATTGGCTCAGAACTGAATCAGGATCCCAGACTGCAATCTTGCTGGGCTTTGCATCTTTCATTAAGCTCTTCAGACTTCTGAGCAGCAGCAATAAAACTTTTTTTCTGCTAATGACATCAAGGCAGCATGGCAACTATTTAGGCAAAACATGCACACATGCCCTTTTGGTGACTGCTTGTTGGAAGGAATATACTCAACAGATCAAGGACAGATGTGCAAAAGTAAAAATATCTTCTCAGTCATTGGTGTGAATGAAGCTTTGCTAAAGAACTGAAAAGGGTGAAAGGAATTTCCATTAATTCAGGTGCTGGCTCAGCAGCTCTGTAACAGGACTGTTTCTCTGCTGAAAACTCAAGCACATGCATATGAACAATACTGTATCTATGGAAAACCAGAGGAGTCACAGCAGATTTTTCAGCCAACCCCTCATTTTAGTTTAGTGCAGTTTCCCACTGAGTACAGCAACACGGAGGACCCATCCCAAGCATGAAGAGATGCAGCAAGAGATCAATAGTGTATCATGAAGATGAACACTGCGTGTTCACCTCTAAATTCAGTGCATTGTATTGTGACATTCTCTGGTGGAGTTTTAACAGAGCAGAAATACCTTTAATAGGGGCAGAGCACAGAGTCCCTTTGAAATAAAACCCACTATTTTCCTTGCCACCCAGAAAGATGTCACAGATCCTACTACTTATGGGGATCTGCTGTTAACTCCTAATAAAACACCAAACTGCTTTTGAAAATCTGGGCTTCTCTGTTTTATTTAGTGCCACCATCACAGACAAAACCCTCTTGCCCCAGGCCCCATTCACCCATCACCTCTAATCCTCCAGGATTTATAATTTAAATAAGCCTATCAGAGGCCTTAATCTGGATCATCCAAGAGTTTCTTTGGAGTTTTTATTCCAGATTCCAATCATAGAGATAAAGGGCTGGGATCTGGAGTCATTTCTTCTGTAGTCGGCTGTTTCTTCTAAAACAGAGACCGTGGTAGGAAGAACACCTCTGGCTGACCCTGGGTGTCTGTATCCCCTCTCAGATTGCATCAGCTTTGCTGCATGATAAATTCTTAGTTGGAGGTCATACATAGACAGCATTGATGAAGCAATTGGCAGCGAGGTGGGCAGCTGCTCCTTCGTGACTCCCCCAAGGTGTTGGCAGTTTGGATGCAGACGAATAAGACGAGCGCCTGCGGGGAGATGTGTATGTGCATGCAGAACATTAGCAAAACACCCGCCTTGCCAAAGGGGCTGGGTTGCTGGGGCCACATGCTCAGTGGGCAGCAGCCTGTGCCTCCCGAATTTGGAGGCAGCCGTGACCCAGCTGATGCTGTGACAGGCAGCCAGCGTGCGTGTGAGCTTGGGCTCCATGGAAGGGCCAGAAAGGCAGGTGAACATGCAACGCAGCCCACTTGCCTGGGCCTGCCTGGCATTACGCACTCAACCCGTGTACAAAAACACTGCCTTCATTCTCCTGGAAAGGTAAAACAACCACAGTTGTTTGTTGTCTTTGGAGAAGCTGTTTACTGTGCCTGTTCCCATGGGGAGAACAGTGGGTCTCTTAACCTTTTTGGAGCTTCCCAGAGAACAGAGATGGGCCCAATACAAGGTAGAGTTGCTACCTGAGGTACAATGCTGCCCGTTCTTCTGCTCCACAGGGCTTTGCACACCAGGTCAGCCCTGCAGGTGCCTACAGAGGCACTTGACAAGGTCCAGCCAACTCATGTAGCTGGGACCTTCCTTCAGAACTGCTGAGGGTCTGCACCACTTCTGGTGCCACCTCACACTACCTAGGGAAATGTGGCTTTGAAGGGGTACTTTGATGTCACAGTCATCTGCAGCTCATTGCCCACATGGAGGGATGTCCTTGAAGGGGAGAGAGCTGAGTTTGCTCTGGCTCCAACACTGCAGAGTATCTTCAGCAGTGATGGTGAGGGTGGGTAGAAATGGTGTTTGGTTGATCTCTGGAACACATAAAGCTGGGAGACCTGCAGTGCATCAGGGTGAGGAGCAGATTTTTAAATTATATTATCAGCTTAGAAAAGCAGAATGGAGAATGTAGGATCAAAGTCAGTAGCAACAAGGGCAGGATGCTTGCACAAACAGCCTCTTAAATCTTTTAACCTGAAGGTGTGAGAAGGAGTCCTAATCTGCTAAATCCAGGAAAAACCTCAGCTGGATTTCCATGCTCAGTTTCACTATCAGCTAGAAGACCAGATCTCTGCACAGTTTCTTTATGACTCAGTGTAAAACAGAGGCTTTGTAAAACAACAGGCAGTGGCTGTTTAAAGATCTGTCATCATTCCCCTCTGGCACAAACACTTCTGCTGGTTTGGTTGACAGTGTAAGGTTCTGGGGTTGCAGTCTGAGAGCACCAGAATTAAACTTCAAATTTCTCATGGAAGATGGTGGCCAGAAAGTGTATTTGATACATCCCTGGAGTAGGAGAAACCATGGTGATGCATGTGGTTGTGCTGGGAATATGCCTTGCTTCCCTCCTGCGTTTCTCCAAGTCAATAGTGGTATTACTCCAGTAACAACAAGGGAGTTAGGCTGGCATGAAACTGGAAATAATGCAGTGTTTAATTAGATGATTTTGATAAGAAGAACCTGGGGTAACATGTGTAGCTAGAAAAGATTAATTGCAGCTTCATTTCCCAAGGTAATTCCATGTAGAATTGCCTCTGGTCACAACACAGTTTCACTGTAATGGTGCTGTGCATTGTTAAAAGTCAGCAGTCATTTATTTTGTGCTGAACAGACTACATTATGAAGGAGATAATCCAGTTTGCTGTCATTTTGGCAGCTTGTTAATGACATAGGGCAGCATAATATTGCATGGGTTCAGAATTTAGCTGCTAAGCGTCAAGCTTTATGCTTTGCACATACTGTCATTCTTCAGAAATAGTTTTTGCTTTATCCTGAAACTCTGCATTAAATTTATTGTCACTTCTGGCTAGTGTCTAAAGGGCAACCAAATGACATTTTTCTTCATGCCTGTTAAATGATGTAGTAACAGGGGGAGGAAAAAAGGGCTGGCAATTAATATGGCCAGACCCTTTGTAAGAAGAAGACAGAACAGAAAAGAGAACAGACCTGATCTGACTCATTCAGAAAAGATTTTACAAATCCTCCATTGCTCTAAATCTATGCATGTCCTTTGTCTAGAAGGTGTGGATACTAGTCCAGCGGTGTGGATACTAGCCTAGGGCCCATGTCAGACTGAGACCCGGCCTAGACTAGGTTCTTCCTTCTTTCTCATGTTCCATTCCTACCTCCTAATGTCCAGGTAAAGGAAAGTCTGGCCTTTGGCCCAGCCAGGAGCCGTGGCACACACAACCAGCAGCACCAGAGCCTTAGGTTTAAGCCCAGAGAGCAGGGGTAAATGAAGGGTTAAGAAGGTGAGCTTCCATGGCATCCTATGGATATCCTGATCCTCTGCTCTCCAGTGCTCTGGGGGGCTATTGCCCAACTCTGCCTTCTGATCACAGCCCAGTGTCCCTTTTGAGGCAGTGGTGAAGCATGGAGAATCTGTGCTGGGGGATCTGCAGCTCTTTCTAGTGTGGTTTCTAAGGCCATAGTAAAGCTGGTCTCCTGGTTTTGGTTTGCATGAGACCTTATCTTCTGAGTTTTACTTTGGCTCTCAGGGACAAAAAGAGAAAACCTGCTAAAAATGGGTAGCTCATTGCTATTTCCACCATGTGTTACCAAGATTGCTTTTCACTGCATTGAACTCTCCCAGGAAAATTTTGTCACTTGTTTGTTTTTTGAGCGTATTTCATGCTAGAAATTGTTTCAGGATTACAGACCATAACAAACCCTTTCAGAAATCATGCAGAGTTTGTGTGATGATTTGTTGGGTTTGCTATTTGGTTTGGTTGGCTATTTTGTCTTGGTTCATTGTTCATTTGGAGGTTCCCAATGAGTCGAGGGCAGTCAACTTTCCTGCTTTCTTCTATTCATAAAGGGTGGGAACTCAGGCACCCTCTGACAGTGCAGGCTTTATAAGGGCAGGTAGTCAGAAGGATCAGGCTGTGGGGGGCATTCAAAGTGGATACAAAAAGCCTGACCTTCATGTCCTGAAGCTGAGGGAGTCTGAAGAGTGGTTCAAAGAGGATAAGAGGAGTTAACACTCTGCGATTGATGGACAAAGAATATGATCTTAGCAACTGCATTTTGAAGGGTGGCCTTCAGAAAAAAAAAAAAAAAAAAGGAAAAAAAAGAAAAACAGAGCAAGCATTAAAGATTCAGCATAAAAGGTTGACCTTTATTGATGTTAACTGCTATGAATTATATCAGTTTATACCAGCAGGAGAATTGAGCCTGAATTTATTTTTCTCACAGACTTCCCTATTAGATGAATTCACTAGTGAGTGAGGTAAAAGTAGGAGGAAGCTGAGTGCTGATATTGCTAACAGCAAAGCCCACCTCTCAGACCAGCCTTTCATACAAATAGCTGTGATCTCATACTTTTGTGCTTTACGAAAAAGACTAAAATAAAGTCAAATCTGTGCTGTGCTGCATTGAATGGTATTTATGGAGGTGGGAGGCATCCCAGCACTGTCATCCTCTCACCTTCCTCCCCTCTCTCCTCCCAGTAAAACATTGCCAGTTGAAAAGGTTTAATATCTGCTGAGATCTGAGCTGGGTCTTCCTGGGCATGAGTGGGTTGCCATGCTGACTGCATTGGGATTTAAGTAGCTGGAGTGAGGAGCAGAAGCTGAAGAGAAATGGATGGGACTAGGGCTAGCTTCTGGGTGTGTGGGGACCCTGGTCCCAGCAGCAGCAGATCCATGTTTTGGCAGAGCACTGATGCCAGGCTGACTTTTCTTATTGCCAAGCTTTCTGTTAGCACCATTGTTTCTGGTGCATTTGGCTATAACTAAATCCCACTACCCCAGCTAGCACTGCCAAAGTGTTCCAACCTTGCATCATAAAAGTCTGCTCAGCCAGGGGACACAGGCTGGAGACAGTAACACTCTACCTGGAAGCAAAAGGAGGAGGAATAATGCACCCATTACCAGGATAAAACTTGAGTGGCAGCATAATATGGAGCTTAGCAGATCGAGTCTCCCCACTAAGCCCAGGCTATCCCCAGGTTAAATCCTGTCCTTTCAAATATTGTAGCCAAAATGAAGAAAGACACAAACTGGTGGTCTTCGAATGAAGAGAGGGAGGAAGAGAGGAAAAAAGAAGCCCATCTTTAAGAGTTGGAAGGCTCTTAGATACAAAGGATCACCTTGGATGAGAGAATACAGAGTAGGCAGAAAAACAACAGCATTTCTGAATGGCTCAGGAACAAGGAAGGAAGGGAAGCTAAGAGCTGAAGATGACTCATTGCAGGACCTGAATGAGGAGGAGGATGGGGTATTCAGCAGTTTCCCATGAAGAAGTACCTTTAAAAACAAACCCCATCTTTCAAAGAAAAAATAAAAAAAAGTAAGAGAAAGAAAACCCAGAAGCCTTTCACGAGATTTTGAATAACTTATAAATGTCTTTTGCATTTTTCTCATCCTTAGAAAATTCCTTAAGAAATCAGTGGATCGCTGCTGTAGGCGGGAGCTTTCATCACTATATTGAGTGAGCAACAATGTTCATGTCAATCTCCCTCCTTTGGATCACGTTAAGGACTGTGCGTGTCATCATGATGGCTGCGTTCACACAATGCCTGAAGACACTGGTGCTGATGCTTGTGGAAAGTACAAAGCAGTCCCTGGAAGGCACTGCACCCCATTGTCCCATACTTCTTGCTTCCACTCTGTATCTGCTGGTGATAACAGGAAATATTTGTTTTTCTGCTAACTTTTTTTGTTCCAGTTCTTCTATGATTTATATAGGGTGTGAGTGAGAAGTGTCTCCATCAACACCCATAGATTTATAAGGTCTTTGAATTAGTAGACTGAGAGAGTGCAAACCTTCTGGATTTAATTTGTATAATCCCTATTTTACAGAACTGTTTTTTAAAAATTGTTCTCTCTGGAGAGAGTAGATTAATAGCCTGACATCACAGTCTGACATGCCTGTATCTTCTTAGAGAGATATATGCAGAATAAGGGAAGATAATTTAATACTTCACCAATTAAGACAAAAAAACCTCCTCTAATTTCATGCAATTTATGATGTGTGGGCATCTCTCCCTTGCTCTTGCTGTCTTCTCAGCCTCCTCTGCTATCTCCAGCTGGAAAGACCCTAAAACCCTACATGCTCTGTAGGAAATAAGACTCGAAGTCATTTCCTATGCTCTTTCACGTTACCCTTTCCCTGCCCCTGAACACCAGCATGTGTTTAGTTCTCTACTACTGGGTTGCTGCAATTCAACTTGCAGACGAGTGCATTCCAGGTGAATATCTGTGTGCAGGACAAGAATCTCCAGTTTATGTGGGAAAAAAACCCAGAAGAGAGAATGAAGAGAGTCTCCGAGGCTACCCATGTAGTAGATTTCCTGGATGGTCTTTCTGATGAGAGGTGATTGGTAGATTGGGAATTTGGAGGCTGCAACCATTGCCCTGTCTTGCAATTCCTCTGCCTCACTAGGGTGTGGAAAAATTCTTCCTAATCAAGCCAAGCACCATCTTCCAGGGGTAGCTCTTGTTTCTGGTGCCTCTTTTAGCTGAACAGCATAATTCCACATACCATCTTGCAGCACTGCCCTGTATCACGTTTACAGGGCTACTTTATCATGCTCATCCTGTTGTTCCTACATAAGTAATTCTGTTCTCCACTGGGTGTAAATCCCTTGCAAATATTTATGTACACCTCCCCTCATACCATCACTCAGTTAGTGCCTTCAAACTTTCCTTTAATGGTGGCATCCCTCCTCTGTGAACTGAACCCTTTGGTGCAGGTAATCCCAAATTGCACAGCTGGTGGTTTCAAGTCCTGTGGTATCCAGTTGCTATCCGTAAACCAACAGCCTTCCCCTGTGATCCCACATGTGAAGTTATTTTCTCCCTACCTCTCCATCATGCATTAATTTATAATAAGGTAAGTTGCTCACTGTTCTGCTTCATATAATTATGTATTTGGAGCTTTAATTAGAACACCACTGAAATCAGAGAAGACAAATGAATCTAGCTGTAAGACATTATTTAATCACCTAAACGCATTTTCAAATTAAGACAGAGCTCTTTGATAGCAGAGCCACTTAAAGCAATCCACACTGGTAATGTTATTTATTAAGGAACCATGCACACACCACCACCTGTATCCATCAAAACTAAGGGTGCCCTAAATCATCCAGTGCCAAAATTAATGCAAACAACCAGCAAAAGGATAAAGAACAAAGAAAATAACATGCCAGCCCTGGGGCTTCTCTCTCTAATCTTCAGAAGAGCCTTAGGGTAGACACGTCAATTATTTTCTTTGTTCCTCCTTCTGTACACTGTTTGCATTACAATTTGGCATAATGATTTAAGAAGCCCTTAGTTGGATGTGGGTGGTGGATTCATGGCTTGGAGATTGTGGTGGTGTTGTTCTATATTACTGTGTAACTCTCAGGAGACTGAGCTTACTGTATTCCATCTGCAATTAATTTATTATTTTGCATGTTTGTGTTTAGATAGTGTACATATTATGCATGCATTCATACTCCAGTAGCTATTAAGCAATATGATTTTATATTTTCCTCCTTTTGCTGTACACAGTAAATATCTGCTTAGTCTTCTCTGTTTTTGTTCACCTAACATATGATAGAGTGATTTTTGTGGCATGTGGTTGAACAAACAGCAATGCCAGTTTTCTTCTTATGTTGACTCTTCTCAAGCTACAGTGATGTAATTCTAAAGAAAGAGGAAGGCATTGTAGGTACGCAGCAAGATCTGAAGTTCATAGCCTGAATATTCAGGCAGTTCATCCTAGTTTTCCTCTGGTAACAATCTGGTTCAGAAAACCATCATATAAAATCTGTGATAATTCTTCATAATGAGGGTGATAGCACAGACATTGAACACACTCAGTCAATAAAATTGTGCTGGAATAACTAAAAGAAGGATATGATCCATGTTAGCCTCAGGCTGTAGCATTGGCACATCACCCAAGAAAGCTGAAAGAGTTGCGTTCTTCTAAGATTCAAGTATGTTTTGAGGTGAAAATACCATTTAGCAGGCACATATATCAACAATTCGTCTTGCGGTCTTTTTCCTTAATATCACGGACTGAAGGCCAAATTCAAGACTGATGTCTGCTCCCTGGCTTCAATGGGCTTTCAGCTGAGTTAACATTTGTTATCTTTCTCTTAAAACCAGAATCAAACTCCTATAGTGAAATAAGTGCATACATGTCAATTAAGTAATGAAGATGGTACAGGAATATACGTAGGTAGTGGAATTGCAACTGAGAAAATGTTATGCTCTAAGTGTAACTGGGCACTAATCCAAAAGATAAACTAATCATTAAAAGCATTAGTAATTCTAATCCAAGCTGACATGACAATCGATTTGGTAAACCAATCCTTAGACAGCACAGAGCCCAAACCCTGTCACTGCACAGGTTAGGTATTGACTGGATTTAGTCACACCCTGTTAGGAGATACTCAAAGCTGTACAGCAAATAGAGCACATGGTAGCTTTTCATACTGTCTAGCTCATAAGGAAACACAGGGAAGAACAACTTGCCTGTCCTTCCTCAGCTCTTGCACCCCAATGACTAGCTCACCAACATACTCTACTGAGTAGGCAGGCAGAGGTTTACTGAGAGCAGGGCAGATCCCCTGCAGCTAAACACCTCAGAACCACAAGAGGTGGGGTATATAGAAGCTGGGAGTCAAGCCCTGCCAGTCTCTACTTACTTCAATGCTACTAACTCCTTGGATGATGTAGCAGGTCCTTGTAAAGAGTGTGAGCTAATTTATGCACATGTAAGGCTTCAGAGCAATATTTGTAAGCCAGGCTTGCAAGATGTTCACCCTCTAGTCAGAGCACAGTTTTACAGTCAGTCTCCTCTCCCAACACATAACTAGGAAATTAAAAAGTGCTACCATGTAAAAACCCTTCGAGAACGGGGGAAGGCCAAGTTGTGCTCTGTGGTCACATAAACTAGTCCCCTTGTGAACTTCACACCTTTGTGTTTGAAGTGGGGACAAACCTAACATTTTAATTGAAATTCTGCCTACCATAAAGACCAGCTTGCTAAAAAGCAGAAATGACAAGTGAGTTTCTCCTTCCACTCAAAGAAATCTCTTGAATTAAAAACTGGTTAGGTTGTCCAAACTCTGCTTTTGAAAAGCCCTAGCTATGCCTTCTGCTTAGAACCCAAGGTAAAGCCAGATGGGTTTTGCATGTCATTACCAAATTTGGCAGTGCTCTGAGGTAGACGCCATGCAGAGCAAGTAGTGTAACATGCCTGTTGGGCAAGAGGCCCCACACACACTGGGAGGCGGTGCCTGGCAAGGCTGAGGAGGTTCCACAGCTTTCTGCTCAGTTCTCCAGAGAGCAAAACCAGGGTCGGTAGAAATTACTGAATCCTTCCACAATGTTAGGAAAATCACCATCAATGTATCCCCGCTACACTGTACATTTATCAGATGAATGTCCTTATACATTAATTGGCCTTGTCAGGGAGGCAAAATTCAAATGGTCTCGTCCCAAAATCTATGCTACTCATGCTTCTTTGGCCATTAAGCTAGAACTTCTTCCTTGTTTTAACCAGGTCGGCAGAGTTTCCTATCCTTGGTTAACTTGTTCACCTTCTATAGGCAGACAATCTACTTTCATCACCAGCTTCTGTGACTAAGACATCTGAGGATGCACTAGAAGAAATCCAGAAACTAGAAGGAAGACCTGTTGCTAAATAATCATGTCCTTTATATCTATTCTTTGATGTAGGAAAGCAAGAAGCCTCCAAGACATGAGCTGAGAACATTTACTGAGTTAGTACTATGCTAATAACATGGTTTTTAAAGTCAGGTTTAAGAAGGTGTGAAGTCAAGCCCTCAGTAATGGGATAAGAGAGTCATGTAGCAGCACAGTACTTCTAAGGGAACTTGACCATTTCTGCTGTGTTAGCAGAGTATACAATTCAGCCATGAATGAAATTGTACCAAAGTGTGGAAAGCAAATCCTCTTATTTGTGAATAACTGGATAAACCCAGCCCTCACAGAAAATTTCTGTGTAATTTGATCATTATGTCCATGGCTATAATTGAAAGGCACAAAACAATATCACAGAGGATAAATAGAGTTGTTACATGGCAGGTGTCTGATTTTTATTACAATTGTAAGGTGCAGTTGGGTAAGTTTCTGCTTACATCCTAATTTACGAGGATGTGGGTCAAAGCCATCTGCTACAGCTCAGAGTGAAGCCAGGAGATACATTCTTTACCTATTATGACTACTATGACATCTGTAGAGAGTTAACTAAGAACATAAGTCCTGTGTGGGTTTTTTTCAGCATCCTTCTACTACTGAAGAGGGAAATAAATTCCAGGTTAAAGTGTCACTATAACACCAAAACCAACAAAGCAAGGACAACCTCAGACACATACCTGAAACCTGGTGAGCTTCCAGAAGAGCTCTACGTTCAAGGCAGAGTACATGGAAGAAGTCAAGGAGAAGTGGAAATTGTGTGCCTGATTCCTTACTTGATTATACTAGTTGGAAGGTGGAAGACAAAGTTTCATCAGTCCAATTCACTGATTATAGAGTGGACAATGACAGCATATGCTTTGACATAAAACTGTTGCTGACCAGTTGGTCAGCAAGGCTATGATACAACCCTAAAACCTCAATAAGAAAGAAGATGCACTAGGTTGGAGGAGCATTGTGTCTTAAGGTGGCACATGGACTACGAAATGTGCTCACCTGGGTTCCGCTTCAAGTTCTGTCACTGACCTCTCATGTCTTCTCAAGTCAGTCAAGTATATCAGGGTATGAACAAGTAATTGTTATTTTGCATCTGACAGTGAAAAACCTGACCTTACTTTTTGCAAGCCCCTGAAACTCCAGCTGAAAACTGAGAATTTTTCAGCTGGGCAGAACCTTTAAAAATCAGGACTAAAGTAGCTTGATCCTGAAAAATTAGAAGGTGCTTATTACTCACTTATGAACATCTCAGACCTACTACAAAGCTTAACCAATGATATGCTTTAAACCTTGGGATGGAAAATAATTCACACAATTAATGGCGGGTTTATTCTTCTGCTGATGCCCATTCTTTTTTCTCACACATAAATATTTTTAGTTTAAATGATGGAGTATTAGCTGTTTTGATGTTTTAAGGAGTAGTCCAAACAATTATAGGATTATACCAACAAATGATGTCCTAGGAAAGTTTTAAGAAGTGCAATGAGATTTGAAACAGAACTTGGCCCTAATGCAAAACAAATACCAAGAAAAAACAACTCAAAACTTGAGACATTGACTGTGACTTTTGTTAACTAGGGTCTTTGGCTTCATGTGAAGTGCAACCACCTGGTGCATATGTCCTAAAAAGAAGAGTTTTATAAAGAGTCTGCTTCTAGCATTGGTTTGTAGATTCTTCTCACCTGCCACTCATGAAATCTTAAGGAACATGACTTACCTGTGCAGCTTGTTCACAGGATCCCCTGCATGTTGATGTTTAGGAGCATCTCTATACTGGGATGTTCATATCAATTAGGAGGAAGGGGATATTCATTAAGTTAAACATCAGGTACAGGAGCAACCTTGTTAGCCCTTATTACACCAGATGAAGAAAAGTGAGTCACCGTGGATGTAGCCACTTGTCCTGCTAGGTAAAGAAGTGTTTCCTAACACCATGTACACAGCAGGGTGGCTTGTCTCCTGAAAACAAATATATATATATATATGCATATATAAATGTATGATCTCTGCAAGTAGCTGATAAAGGTGACCAGGAGCGAGCACTGAGTGTGGTTCTTGGGTGGTGCAGGACTAAACGCCATGCTGCTGTGCAGCTAACCTTGCAGCCAGAGACTGCTCTGTTTAAATTTTCCATTGCATGTAAAAAATGCAGCACATTTGTTTGATAACAGCCATGGGTACCTCTTTCAGGACATGAAATGTATGCGTTTGAGAGCTACCCGAAGAATTTATCATCTGAATGGGCCTTTGCTTCCTGTTTTGTGACATTTGCTCTCATAGGTTAACACTGCATCTCACATCGCAGGGACTCAGATTTTGCTTATCCTGACTGCTCAGGTGAGACCCTGGTGGAGGTGGGTTGCTGTCAGGGAAGACATGTGAGTGCCCTGTTTTTGAGCATCTCTCCCACTGCTGCAGTGACAGTTGAGCTTCCCTTTTAAATCAGATCGTCCACATTTGTTTATTCTACCTTCTCCTTTCTGACACAAATTAGCTAGCAAAAAAATCTAGTCTGTAGGTTGTAGCAGAAGTTTCTCTTGTGATCTCCAAGGTATTGCAAATGAAGACTTATATGCAATTTCCCTTGGGTGATGGATTTCTTTTTAAAGAAGCATTATTTTCAAATTCTGTGTTGCCAAACACGCTCAATGCCTTTGTCATCTATAACAGCATTGATGTTACACTGTGTTCATAGCATGTGTAGTAGTATTTGAGAAATCTTCTATCAAGTTCTAAATTATTTTTGCCATTTTGTTCCCTTTCCAATTTTTCCTCTGACATTTCCAGCTCTCCTCTCTTCCTTATTCCTCTCAGATTTTTCCTCAGGGGACAGTGTCTCTGAGTGATTTCATTAGCTGGGATGCTGTTAGCTCTGCTTGTGATTTTGTATTTGCTCAGAAGTTTCTGATTTTTAAGGTTTTTAAAATTTTCTTAGTGGCTCACAACATCCAGTACATGATATCACAGGAATAAAACCCTTAATGGGAAACATGGGAAGCACAGACCTCTTCTGCCCCTTCTCTAGTAGTTACTGAATCAGTCAGATACGGGGACAGGCTCGTATCTTTGCTGCAGCAGAGCTCCCAGGAGAATGTCAGGACCCATGTAGTCAATATATCTCTTAATTTTGTAGATGGACTGTGAAAACTTTGGTAGAAAACTGGATAGAATTGCAAAGCTAGCCAAGAATCTTACCATGCAGGTGAGGTTTATTTTTGAGAATTCTTTATTAGCAACCTTTATGAGTTTATGACTGCAACCTGGAAGCTCACAGAAAAATGTTCAGTCCTGCAAAGGATCCTAAATCTTTTCTTGCAGACAGTGACGAATATGTACAGATTATCCATAGCCTGAATGCTGAGTGATTTCACCAACCCAGTGGGAAAGATTCTTCTCTTAATTACACAGGAACAAGTAGGGAATTGCTCTAGTGACGTGAAAGGAGTTATTTTGGATAGACACCAATACAGGAGAGAACACAATCTGGCGCCTTGAATGCTGCCAACAAAAGCCTGGTTGTATTTATCCCATGGTTTGACTGTGGCAGCCAGTCTCACTGAACTGATGTCTGACCCAGCTCCCACGGAAGTCAATGTGAGCCTTTTCACTGATTAAAATCCTTTTCAGTAGACCCTCTTGGCAGCTGGATCAGATTTCAGATCAAGGCCTCCGTTACCTACTTTGATGGAAACTCTCGTCCTCGGTGGTGCTGACCTAGCTGCCATCTTATCGCAAGACTGGCCCCGCTTTGACTGGGGGGGGTCGGGTCAGGCGACCTGAAGGCTGCTCAGACATGATCTATTCTCTGTTTCTCTATGCCTTGGTAACAAACAGGGCTGTGGGAGACACAGCAATGCTCTTGTCCATCAGCCCAACCTGTACTTTCGATGGAAGAAAGACTCCTGCACAAGTGTCCTTGGGAATTTTAGGCATTATTTGACTACTGCATTAGCATGCTTGTTCTTATTACCTTACAATGCTTTCATCACGTTACAACATAGATCAGGACAAGCCCCAAACTCAAGAGATTTATCTTCTCTGAAGGAATGTTTCCAAGACTCTAGCCCAGTAAACACTGTTTAGCTGGGATTTAGGAGGAATGACTTTTCCTATTTGATTTGCAAGGTCTGTGCTTCTCTGCCTCACTGCAAATTTCCAGAATTTGGGGTGATAGGGTTTCATTTAAATAGTTTAAACTCCCTTGAAAAAAAAAAAATCAAACACATTTAATTTTTCATCTAGAAAATATCTCAGATGACACAATTTTGGAGCTATATGCCAGTGAGACCAGACTGCTGAAAAATACAGTTTTTCCAACGCCCGCCCAATCACTGAGGTTTGTGCCCAGCAAAGCTTGCTTTATATATTCACTTTCAGGGCTTCTGGGTGTTGCAGCTTGTTTTCCTCCTCCATCTCAATCTGAGTTTTTGCACATTGAAAAAAAATACTTTTTTTTTTTCCTCAGGAACTTTGGTACAAGGGTGGGGATATGGTAGCAAGATTAAATAAGTGTGTACAAATGAATATCTATTAAAATTCAGAATAGAGACAAAAATAGAGACTCTAGATCTGGCCTTTCTGCCAGATTCCTCTGTGCAGCTTGGATTATGGAAAGACTGATGACCTAGCTGACTGACCACTGAACCATGTCGTTCTTCTTTCTTACTGCTTTTGACCTGAGGAATAGCTTATGAATTGCTGATGATGTTCCCTCCAGTAGGCAGAGTGCACACTTATAAAAGGCAGGCTTGTCTCTACCCAAGCCCTCTCCCTTCTCCCAAGATTCCATGTCCCTGTCCTAGTTTGGATAGGCTTTCTGTAAAACCGTGTTGCAGTTTGGAGAATGCAGTTCTCTGATATCAAAGAGGTCACATTAGGGTAATTTACCTTCTCCCTTTCCTCTTGAAAATCCAAACCCATGAGCTGCACATTTAGGAAGAAAAAAAATAGTCCTAAACCCTCCAGATTACCTATAGAGTTGAGAAATGACTAAATAAAAAAAACCCCAAAACAAAAACAAAAGACCTATAGCAGTTGTTATGTAAGTGGAGTATGAATTGCCCATGATTAATGGAGTACTAGTCCAAATCTTACCATAATTGCCATATTCTTACTAAAGAAGGCATGTGGTCAAAAGCACCAACATTTTGGCAGCCAGTTTGGTACCACAATAAGACAAGCACATAGCATGCAGGCCCGATGATATTTGGTATGATTATACTATTAAACTGGCAGTGCTCTGCACCCTAGTTGTAATAAAAAGATCCAGGGGCTGAGATCACTTTAATTTTTGAGAGTAAAATCTTGGGCAAAGTTGTATTTGATCCGATAGAGCCCACTACTGAAATCCTTACATGGTGAAACGACTCACTGACGTCACCGGAGTTTTGCCTGAATAAGAAGTTCAGAATAATCCCCTGAGGGATTAGCTGTGCTCTGCTCTACTCACTCATTAAGTGAATCCCATGCAGCTTCTAATAAATGTAAAATGGCATAAATGGAAAGATGGATCTTATATAAAGTGAAAAAGGATTTATTTGGTTTATTGCAGACACCTTAATTTAGGCTACTTTTTACCTTTATTTTTTCTTTTTATTTTATTTTTTTCTTCAGGAGAGTGCTCTCTATAGAAGAACAGGAACAAGGACATCTGTAATCTGGATTTGATAAGGAGTATGACTAAAAATGTCTCAAGGGCTTTGGTTTTCAACCTTTATTGATGTGGAGATCTCTAAAAAACTTCCAAGGGAAGTGCAGATGTCCTAAAGAATTTAGGCTGCCAGTTGAGAGTCTTTTTTGTTATTTTTCATACACCTTTTGAAACAACCCACCCATGGACCCTGGTTTTTAAATCAGTGCTAGAAGAGGTTGGCTTTTTCCAAAGAGGCAACAACTGTTGCTATTTGGGTTGGTCTCCATGAAGAAATAAAGATTTGAGGTGGGAACATTTGGATCCAGTGCAATCCCTGACCAACTCTGTGGCCTTCAGCACCTGCTATGTGACCTTCTTGCTCTAAAATGGTGTAGGAATTGTCCTGCTATGAACAACCTTGCAATTTTCTAGCAGCCAGAGGAGGGTAAGATCTGTAATTTCCCCAGGCCTGATGGCTTTTTTCAGAGACAGTTTCCATCCGTCCTGAAGGAGGCAGTGAAAGTGTAAAGCCAAAAGAGTACTTTTTATTCTGGACTATGGCATGTGTCCACATTCGATCATGTCTAGAGGGCTTGACTTCATGAGGGACTCTGGCCCTGCTGATCCTGGAAAATGATCTTCTAGTTCCCTAGGTCAGCTTCCTATAATCCCTCTGAGCTGGTAGATGCTTTAGTGTTCGTCATAACAGGTACCAGCACCACTCACCCCTCCCTGACAGGAGTATGTCATTCCACCTTGATCTGACTTCTCTTTGCCTTATGGAAAGCACCAAAAAGCCATAGCTGCATTTCTTTCATACAGTATTAAATTCACTGCCCCTATTCTCCAGTGTCACAGACCTTCCCATTCCACAGCAAGTCAATGTTGAGCTGCTGCTGAATGCTTCCTGGTGCCATCAAAGTCCAGGAAAACCTCTGATCCTGCTGACAGGCTGATACTGCTGCACACTCCCAGATTGATGGCATGAAGGGGGACACCTCAGCTATCCATCCTGGAGCTTGGGCAGGATCAGGCAGGAGGGAGATGGATAAGGCTCAAACCTCCCCCTTCCAGAATTAATGCTTTGCTTAATCACATTGACATTCAAATCAGATGTGGATTAATGCATATTAGGCCAGGCCTATAGAGAGTAACTGGGCTTTCCCCATTAATACTTTTTAGTATCTCTCATTTTGTTCGGGACGATCCCTTTGTTAGCCTCCCAAACAAAGCCATAAATGGGAGACTAACCTGAAATGTTATCCCATTCATTGGCAAAGTAATTTTTCCTATTCTTCCCTAATATTAGGGCTTTTTTTTTTTTTTGAAGGCAGAAAACTTAGCTAACCTTGCCATGTCCAAGCAAGCACAGACACTCTGTTTGTTGTGTCATGAAAATGAACAACGCATTTTCAATGCTAAATAAACATTTATCCAAAGTTTCAGCATGACTGCTTAAAGCTTAAGTAAATCAATCACTGTAGGTTAACCTTTGCTCGCAACACTATTTTTCCTTTCCAAAAGCACTATAACCCTCAGATCTCACAGTTACATGGTTTTTCAACATGCCACTGTCAGGAGAAATACTTAGTGGAGAAACCTGGCGCAGCAAATGCTTTTCCACCCAATGCTCTGTGGTGCTCAAGAAGTTTATGGGTTGCTGTGCTGTATCTTAAGGACATTAAAGATACAGTTTCAGCTATAATCCATCTGGAAAAATACCGTGAATGTGAAACCATTGAGAATTTAGGAGAAGTTAATGTTCCCTGGCACACACATATCGGGGCAGTTCAATTACACAGTTACAAGCATGCTTTCCTGCTAAATTGGCTCAGTGGAACAGATCCTAACATGTCATACCAAGGTGTTTGCGTTACAAAGGGTTATTGTGCTGTGGTTTAGCCAAAGGAGGTGAGAATAAGAAGATACAAGAAAACATTTGCAAGGAATTTAGTCTGTGGCAAACAATGGCAGCTCCGTGCCCTGACAGAGCAAATATTTTTGGACGTGCAAAGCTCCAATTAAGTTGGGTAAGCAGAAATTTACCCAGATTAGCCGAAGACTAAAACGGAAATCCGAGAAGACCAAGGTGTCTTGCTTACTGCAAGGCAGCATTTTTTGTTTAAGAGTTGATTCCCTCTGACAGTCACTATGGATGGCCCTTTCACTCTGCACAGCCAAAACAGATGACAGCAGTGCACAAAGTGAGGACAGGAAAAACACATGGACTGAGAGCAGAAGTGGAGTGCTTTCAGCAGTGGGGGGCTATTTTTAGAGCAGAGTAGATGATACAGTGGAGGTGGACTAGGTGGGATCCTTTTCACTGCATGTGGCTCAGATAGCTAATGCTTGTTCCAGAGGGACTCATAAAGGATCTTCTCAATTCCCTGGAAATTCTGTTTTCTTCTCCTCTAAAATCCTAGAGTGCTTTTAGTTTGGAGAAAACCAGACTGTGACAGGAGCTAAGACTGCAGGGAATACACCTTATGCATCCTGGCTACCTTCAGGACAGCTGGAAATGCTCCCCAACTTTCTTTGACTAAATGTCTCAGTTCTTCTTTCTGTGGGAATTCTCAATGACAGCTAGAGGAAAAATCTCAGCAATGTTTAAGCCATGTACAGTCATGGGATCTGCTTTCTGTATCTCATCTGAACTAGACAGTAAGCATTTCCCATCAGAGGCTGAGCATGCTGCAGATATCTGCAGACAGGAGCTGTGGCACAGGTCATGGGGCGAGAGGTCCCACTTCTCCTCTGACATCCCTGTGAGAGCTGCTGTGGCTTCAGCACAGTGTACCCTAGTCACCATGGCGTCAAGCAGAGTGTGGGCTTTGCAGAAACCTGTGAATGTGGCCTAACCAGGAAAAAGTTCCATTTATTTCAGTCTTTATAGCCAAACAGGAACTGTTCTTGAAGGAAAGCTGCAGTCAGACACCAGTTTGGTGATTCATTGCAGAGAAACCTGGGAATCTGAAACCCATGTCTGCAGAAGGTCACCCTAGGTGGGCTTACAAGTTCCTCCTGCCTCAATCAGTGAGAATGTCTGAAGCTTATGACCTATTGTTATTCTCCCTATATGGCATTTGTTGCCTTTCCTTACTCTGCCAGACCCAAGAGTCACTTTCAGGAGTGCTACTATCTAACATACAAGGTGGACCTTGCTTTGACATCCAGCCAAAGTTAAAACCTCTGGAGATACCTTCCTTTCTCTTGGCTGTGTCAGGAGTACTGCAATAGTTTGCTTCCTCCTTACAGGTTAGCTCTAGGGATTATTCAGCTGTTTCTTAGCAGTGTGTAACCAGGCTTAAATACATGACTTGAAGATGAAGAGACACCTAAGAAGTGTATAGCCTAATTAGTGTCTCCTCCTCTGTTCCCACTTGCATGAGGCCCTTCTGTCCACCCTTTGTGTAGAGATCCTGTTTACAGGAACAGCCATGGATATGGCAGTTGTATGGACACCTAAGGGAACAGGCTACTCTGTCACAACCTCTCTGAAGCACTATAATCCGGCACAAAAAGTGCTATAATCCACTTCCATACTGTTTGCAAACTCTGTAAATTGTGGATTCCCTTGTTGATGTGAGGCACACTCCATGTCTCCACTCAACTTTATCTGGAAGTTTTTTTCCTTCATGTCTGAAGGCGCTTTGAATTAGGCCACAAGCAACTTTTATGACTAAGTGAAACCACACAAAGATCTTTCAAATCCCAGTACATTCTAGCCTACTCCAGAGGACATACAGGAGAATGCACGAAGCATGTACAGTCTTCAGCTCAGGTGGTACTTAGGACATAAATGGAAGCCACAAAACCCTGTGAAATTCATTCCTCCAGTTGAATGAAGAAATAAGGCGTCCTTTACAGGATGGTTCAGAGTGAGTACCTGACTTAGTACCTGCTTTGCATCTCTCCATAGAAAAAGTTGTCTCTTTGCTGACTAGAGGAAAGGCTGGGGTGATCAGACTCACTGAGATGAAGACATCTGTTCTGAATCCCATTTCTTCCTGACCTGAAGCCTCTCATACCCTCAAAATCCACAGTCTGGCATTGGTTTGCCGGGAGTGGTAGTCACCTGTTTATTGCTTAAGCGATGCTCCCTCGGTGGGAAACTGTGCTGTACTTCACTTTCTGCTGGCTGGGTCTCAATGAAATGCAGCCCCTCCACCCTCTGTTGGGGTTTCTAGTGCAATCCCATGAGCATAAAATCTGACAATTCATTCAAAGCGCATTTTGGAGGTAAGGAGATGGTTTCCAGTCTGAATGTCAGACTGTTTCAAGCTATAAATACATCTCCTGAAAAAGCAGGTAGGTAGTTAAGATGCTGGTTTCTCCTGCAGTTGCTGCTGGGACACCCTGGATGCAGATGTTGGGATCCCCACAACCATCGCTGCCGACTTGAGACCATGCTGAAAAATCCCCGAGCTCTGCCACAGCACTTTCCCTTTTCTACACCTTTAAGTGATATCCACCAACCCATGCTGCTGCAAAACCGCTATGGCTGTGGTAGTCTTCTGAGAGAGCTAAGTGATTTTCTCAATTTTTTGAGGTAAACCACTAACCCAAGACGATTGTGTACAGTGTTACTGGTTGGAGCCTCACCCTAGAAAAGCTTCATCCAACAATCAGCGGGGTGTTAGGACGCACTGTCCCTTCCTCTTGTAACAGCAAAATGGGCTCTGGTGGGTGACACAGAAGCTCCTGTCACTGCTCCCTGGTCACTCTGTGGACACATCGCTCTCTGCAGGTAGAGGTACAGACACAGTCCCTTTGAAGAGTGCCCTGCATGGACAAATCCAGCAGAGATTTTCCTTTGAAAATAGCCACTACTAGGAAGGGCTTGGTCTCAAAGGTACTACTTAGCTTCAAGCAAGCAAATATGATTTACACTCATCCCTTTGAAAGGGAAACTGCAAACAAATGGTTGTTTTCTCCAGCCACACAGTAAAGTCTTGTTTGAAGTACTTTGCCCCTGAGGCAGAACATATAAAAGATACACCCCTGTTACAACCAGCTGCAGCTTGCTGGGGGAAAAAACACTCCAGCAGCACTGGATCCCTGCTTCAGAGTGACTCACTAACAATGTTTATCCTTCATTACGATGCAGGTTTGGTTCATTAATTGCCCAACTATTATGTCACTAATTAGAGAACCCTAAATGACTAGGATCGGAGATGTTCACAACAGCTTGGTGGGGTGGAAGAAGTGACAAACAGGTCAGAGACTAGATGTGACCTAGCTTTAGAAAGGTAGGAAGGTTGGAAGAATCAGGAACAAAAACTTCTTGTAGGGGACTGCCTCACAAAAAGAAACACATTTTTCTTGCTGGCTGTGGGCTGTAAAAGAAAAGTTTTGCCACAGCGGGCTTATTCTGTGCTTTTTAGTAATATGGGGAGGGGAAAAGGTGGAAAAAGAACTGTGTCCTTTTAAAGTTAAAGAAACAAGTCTCATACAGAAATCAGCAAAGACAACTGATGTCTTTGGACTGAGTGACAATGCTGGATGTGTAGGGCATAGCACAAGAACAAACTGGAGGAAAAGCCACTCTATGACTTGATAGCACTTTCACTAATCTACTGTAAATATGCATGCTCTTAGCCCTCAACAGATATGAAGACTAATAGCATGTTCCCAGGCAAAGACAGTGAGGGGTCTAACACATGTGGGCTATTTGCTTCTTGCTCACTCCAAAATGATCATGGCCATTAATTGCTATAATAAAATAGTGAAAAAGCACACCACGGATGTCCATAGTGCCTGCAAGTAGCAAAGCTGTTAGTAGCATAGTCCAAACTACTTACACCAAAATAACCACGAAAAGAAGGCAATTCAGCCTGGAAACAAACTACTTGAAAATAGGAACTTGAGGAAATTGAAAGAGCAGACATAAAAATGTCAGTCCTTCATGTTTGCAATTAGCAACCAAACATATGGGGGAGTGGGAGGACTCTCTGCTTACTCAGAGTGGAGCATCTGTTACACAAGGGTTGCAACACTGCCAAGCTTCCAAAGTCTAAGACACACAATCCTCCTTGCACAGCAGATGCACAACCACGTGCCTTGCCTGCGTGCCCCATCCTCACTGTTGCACAGAGGCACGACACTTACAGGTGGCTGATTACACACTGCTAGCTGGAAGTGGGACTCATCATGATGAGCATTTGATGAGAGAGTTTTCTCAGGTGCCAACATGGCTCCTGCCTGTCTCTTTCAGTTGAAGCATTTGAATCGTTATTCATCAGCAGGGCACTGGAGCATCCCATATAAGCAGGAACTGGTTAATGTTTGACCTCATGGGTTTGCTTTTTTCTTTCTTGGTGCATCACTCTGCTTCACATATTTTGCAGTGGAACCAGCTGTGCCCTCCTTTCATTAAGCCCTTGGCTCTTTGTGTTCACTGGAAACATTTTCCAGCTGTAAGATGAAAGATAAAAGATTTAAAATTATATAGTGGACAGTAGACCTCTGAAACAGTTTATTCACAGTCAACCTGACATACTCCCTTCTAAATACCACAGGCCATAAGAAAACCTTTGAGAGTAGCAACTTGGCAACTTTTTTTTGAAA
This sequence comes from Hemiprocne comata, assembly GCA_020745705.1. Lineage (NCBI taxonomy): Eukaryota > Metazoa > Chordata > Aves > Apodiformes > Apodidae > Hemiprocne > Hemiprocne comata. The sequence goes on from CM036586.1 coordinate 59,585,575, forward strand.
ATGTAAAAATCGGCCACCTGGTGATCTGAAATCTTCTAGCTGTGTTCCCTGGCAATAGGCAAAGTCCACTTTTGATCAGAGGGTCCCAGAACTTTTGACTCACCAAGCCCAGTTATACACAACCCTGCTTAGGGGGTCCATGTACTTTCATCCATGTACTGTCTTTTCACAAGTGCTCCACTCTGAGAATTTTAAGTTCCTCACAACTCCATCAAGAAAGCACTCCTCCTTACCCCTCATCTCCTTCTGCCCCACCTTGCCCATTTGATGGTTTTCCTTCTCGGTGGTTTCTATTTCTTCAGCTGCTCAGATCAAGAACAGTAAGATTTTCACCACAGCTAAATAAAATTCACCCCACCCACTCATTGCCACAACTTGCCTTTAAACTAGCTGAAGCAAAAAAACATTCCAACAGATAAAATATTAATTTACTGTGGGCTCAAATGAGCCTTGGAGCAGTGCAATGCTCTATGAAATTCAGCAGGTATTGTCTGCACCTGAATTCATTAGACTATAATAGAAAGGCTGGAGGTGGGCCTGTCAGAAATCTCAGGTCCGGGTTCTGAATCCTGTTGTGACTGTATGCTTCTCTCCTGGGTGCACCACAATGCCTCCCTGTAGTCCAGGGTTCTTTGGATCCTGAGGTACTTAAAATCCAAACTCAAATTTCCTTGAAGTTCAAGGTATCTGAATTCAATGGACGAGCAGAGAAAAAGTTCAGCCATGCCATTATCTGTTGCTTGCTCTGGAGGTCAGCATCTGGGTCAGAAACCTTATCTGCGTAGCTTTGCTTTTGCTGTGAAAACCTCAGATCCACTCAGCAGAAATCTTTCACTCCAGGAGGCATGCTAGTCCCTCTCTGTTCTGTTCACTTTGGTTCACGGCATCTTCACTCTTAGCAGGATCTAAAAACTCAACCAGAAGCGTTATGAAAAGAACAAGAGGAGGTGTGACACCTGACCTGTTCTACACAGTCTAGCAGAAGCAAGTATTTGACAGCATAATCCGGTCGTTTGGCTCTATAATCTAAGTTGACAACATGGATTGCTGCTACAAAAGAGAAAACTGAAACCATGTTTTCCCAGATTGAGGAGATTAATCTGGTCAGAGGACATCCCATTTCCACAGGGACAGCAGACGGCTTTCCACCTTCCCCCCTGTGGCACCTCCCACTTGCAGGTCACCAGCTGGCATTTGGGCAAGAGGGGGTTGCTCAGGGTAGCAAGGCTTTCTGAAGCTTGAAAGAGCAGTGACCTGCAGGCCAGGCCCCCCCCACCTGTGGGTGCAGAACTGGTTGTGGGGGTGGGAGGCCCTCAGTCTCACCCTGGTTTTGTCAGAGCGTTGCATTTCAAGGGGAGAGCCAAAGAGCACAAACCTAGGTGAAGGTCAGGAGGTCCTACTTAACTTCATCCCAACCCACATGTCCCCCTGAGAAGGGCCTGCCATGACAGGTGAGGAACAGTGGTTTCCAAGGACTTCTTGTGGCTGCTATTAGCTGGTTTCACTACAGCAAAAAAGCTTGCTTCTCTTCAGTGGAATGAACTGAGTCAAAGCAGAAGGCCAATGCTCAGCTCTGTGAAGGAAGGATGGGAAGGTAACCCAAAACCCCACATTTATCAGCAGCTGGTAGTGCTGGACCCAGGTGAGCTTCCCTGCAGTGCCAGTGGTGAGGAGCACCCTTAGTCTGGAAGCTGCTAGACCTGCATCCCTGGGATCCAAGCTCCTCTGGACTCGCCTGCACCTTCTGGCTGTTTCTCAGGCTCATTGCTCATGCTGTCGGTTTTCTGAGATCCACAGAGAGACTAGGGTAAAGCAAGAGCAGATATAATTTATTCAAAGGAATTTTGTGACTGTTTGCCTGATTTAAAATTTGAGAAGCTTCTGAATTACTGATGTGGAAATATTTGCACTGGTCTTACTAATCACAGACTTACACAGGTATGTACAATGTAACAGTTTCTCCAGTTTTTCCCCCAGTACAGCAAAGTGAGTGTTTTGACACTGGACTATCACATTTTGCTCACTTGCATTACAAAGCCACAAACAAGATGTGGATTCCCTGACACTTAGCAATGTACAGAAAATGAAAAAAATCACCACTGTGCCTCAAGCTCCCTGAGTAGTCAATAGAAGATGATAAACCAAGCCTAGATTTCTTGACTCTCTTCTAACTGCCTTCCCATGGGACCTTATTCTCTTCAGTGACAATATTACCTTTTATTTGCGTAAGCATCAGTTTTAAAAGGTATGTGAATTGAATCTTGGTTCTGTACATTTTTAAAAAAACAAACACAAAAGGAACTAGATATGACGGTGAAATGGCAATGAATATCCCTAAGTCTCTTACAAAAGTGCCAGGTCCAAGCCATCAGAGTAGAGTGCAAAATATTATTTGCTCCAGAAAACAAAGGGAAGGTTGACTGGCACATTCACAATTATAAAAGGTTGGAAACAAGAAGCACAAATGTCTTTGCATGACTTTCTCCCCTAAGGCTGGAAAGGACAACATTTGATATAAGACCAGGACAAATGAGCCCCAACAAAAATTGATTGCTTCTTCATCCAATTTATTACTAAGCTATTCTGAGAAACTGAGTGGTAAATTGAATCAGTCATTGAATCAAATGTTGCATCTGAGTTTAAGGAAGAAATACATAATTTAATTTAAACTATAACAGCTTTCGCTGCTGAGATAGATGGTAACTAGGGCCCAACAAATTTAATGATACAGAGTATAGGAGGATACAAGTTGGTAACTCTCAGCACTTGATTAGGTGTGGCAACCCTTCCATACCCTCTCGGTCAGTTTGATTGGGCCAAGGGAATAGATTTTCCATGAGGACCTGCACTCAACTTATCCTAAATTTAATCAGTAATGGTAGGGCAAGTGTGGGGGATTCGATGGCCTTTGAGTAAGTGAGAATCACCACCTTGCGTGGCCCTGGTTGGTGGGAAATGCTTGGTCAAAGCACTATCGGTGGTGGACTGGACTGTCAACATGTAAGGACAGGTAGGACATGCTCAGAGAGCTCCTCATTTTTACACCAACTTGCAGGTGATATTTTTCTTTGATGTCACGTGCCCCTGACCCAGCTATATTTGGGTTAATGAAGCAATACTACTATTGCTGTTTGAGGCCTCATCCAGATCTGAGTCCAAGACAAATAAAAGTAAAGATAAATTTCTAGTTCCCCTCATGTACTAAGACATTAGGGAAGACCAACACACAGGCAAACAACTGGAACAGGTCTGATCTGTTGTAAAAAGGATTTTGTATATCTAATAAAATTAATGTGCATTTGAAACATTTCACAAACCATTTTGCAGAGCATTTAATGTGTGGTAAACTCCATACAGATCTTTCCTATCTGGATGACAGGATGGTATCAGCTCCTCCAGAGCAAAAACAAGATCTCAACTGCAAATGAGTGACAGCCTGCAGCTTTGAGTATCAGCTCTGGAGGGCAGCTATTTCAGCACAACAGATGCCTTTCTCCTGTGAAATTCCCACGCATGGGGGATGCTTGGGTTCATGAATGCTTAACTACTTCATCCTTCAGCACTTCCTTTCCCTCAAGTGAGGGAAAGTTAAGGAGGATTCCACTTCCAGCAAGGATGCAAATGCTGTTTTAAATGACAAAGAGGAGAATGAAGGACTCTCCCTGGGCAGCCTGAAGTGTTATGAATTCTTCTGTTGTAGGCAGTCTTGGGTCTTCCTCCATGCAATAAGAAAACCAAAGGGTTCACAATGCTTTAACAAAAAAAGAGCTCAGTTTAACTCCTAAACCTTGCACAATCTTTCCTCTTACTCCCAAAAAGAACCAAAGCAACAGTAGGTAACAGGGTCCCAAATGCTTCTGGTGTAGTTAAACTTCTCAGTGTAGCAGAGCTCTGGCGGGCAGTGGCTTACTTTTTTCAAGCAGCAAGAAGAAGCATGGAGGACCTAGGAAAAACCACATCACACAGGAGCTGAAAGCTACTGGGGGAGCAGGATGAATTAAACAAGGACAGGTTTCCCTGTACTAGCATTTCCAAGCTATTTATTCCTGATTTGGTCCCATCACTGCATGCAGAGATTAGATTGGTTGTATGTCTTGTCAGATCCCAACCAGCTCCCTGCTTTGCTCCTCCACCTAGCCAGACTTGAAAAGGTTAGGGAAACACCAGGGCTTTGACATAGTCTACTGCAAGAAGAAAGATGTTGGGAGGATGTTATCCTTTATATAGTCCTTTCTTTAAGTGTGGAGGGGGACACATGGAGGAAGCTTGTTTTTCATGGTTTAATATAAGTTGGCTAAGGAATAATAGTGAATATAAAAAAAGACTGAGAAAAAATTACAGGACCCAATAATCTTTCAAAACTAGTAGTTAAAGATCAAGAAATACAGAATCAAAGAGAATTTGAACTTCTCTGCCCAACAACCAGGAATATAAGCCTGACCAGTAAAACAAAAATAGCATCTTCTTATAAAATGAGAAATCTGTGCTAAGCCACAAAGTTTCGAAGTATCATCTGGTTCTTCACAGTATCATCCTTCTCTGCCAGGCAAATTCCTGCTACTGTCCTTCCAAATAGAGAAAGAGAGGGAGAAAATTGTTCAAACATGATGAAATAAACTCGTTACAAAAATTACAGACTCTATAGCAGTTACAGATAAAGATGTGGAAAGGGATCCTTAGGTGGGAAATGTGTAGTGCTTCTTCCAAAATACTCACACCTGTCAGTGTCCTGAAAATTATCATCTCTGGAAAGTGTCATCTTCTAGCACTCAAGGTGGAATTATTTTACAGCATAAATTAGAAGGACAAAATCATGTGGGTATGTGGGAGCAAGGGACCTGTTTTCCCAAGTGGTGTCCTGGGAGACGGAATAGGGCAATTTGCCACTGCCCCTTGATTTGAGAGATTAGAGAATCCATGGGTTTGTTACTTACAACACACAGACAGCAAAGTTTCACAGAAAGGGTTTCAACCTTTGCAGTTGGCCTCCTGGGACCTCCCTATATGCTTTAATGATGGAAGGATTAAATCTGGAGCAGTCTGGAGGTACGAACCAAAGATATATGTATATCCTTATAACTCTTGTACACAGTGCAAACCAGTGTAGGGGGCTGTGATCAGAATTTCATCCTTATACTGGGTGACAACAAAGCTAAATTGCTGGTCAGTGATGTCAAGGTGAGTAAGCCCAGCAGAGATCAACAGAGAAGTTAGCTGGGACCCACAGTGATGGTGCACTGAGCTTCTTGGAAGTACCTCAGGTCACAAAGGTGTCACTGGTGAATTCTTCTGACAAATCCGTCTTAACAGCTTCTGACAAAAGTGTTCATTCACCTTTCTCTCTTGTAACAACCTGTTTTCCTGCTGGGTATCAAGTGTAAATACCCTTCTGTCAGGTCTTAACTCTCAGCCAAAGGGTTGGAGTCAACAGCTGAGAGGGCCCACGTAACCCTTACTTTAAATAGGAGCTTGAATTCTGCTTTCAAGCAACAAGTCTTAAAAAAAATTTGGCTAATTAAACATTGCTTCATTGGGTGAAGACAGGAACAAAGAAAATAAATAGTCTGGAGGCAAACACTACCAATGATTCCTCAACTGCAAACACTGGAATGAGAATTGGAGCCTATGTTTCCTGAGAAAGAAAGTTCCCCCCTGCCATTATCTTAAGCCCCTCAGCTCCTATGCTTCTGGGCCATGGAGGGGACAAGTGCTGAGGCCATTTTACTCATCCCTGCATAAGCAGCCAGGTGGAAGCTGGAGCTGCTGGTTGTCTTGGAAGAGCTGAACTGCTCTTTCAACCACTGCTCCTCCAAGCAGCCTTCTCTGCCCACTACCCCACTCACCTCCTTTTCTTTACCGGGTGCAAGCTGCTCAGTAGATGACAGCTGCAGGAGGGCCCCAGGAAGACTCTTTCCCATGCAAAGATATTTCCCAGACAGCTTCTTCTCCTTCTCCTAACAGCCAGACCTTCAGGGTCTTAAGGCCACAAGCTGCATTGCTGGGTTAGGGATAGTCAGGTTTGTCAGATGCCTTTTCACATCCCTGCTGTATCTTTTCCAGTTCCTTCAACTTCTGTGTCTATTTGAGTGGGTTTCTGTCTGAAAAGTAAACACCCTGTGTATTGTACCAAGTGCAATGAAATACAGTATTTTTAGGTGTTCCTGCTGGGCTCTGTCCGTGTCTCCTCACTAGCCTTCTGGCTTCTGGCTCCTGGCTCCTGCCTCTGGGTTGTTCTACAGCAGAATCTACTCATCTTCCTCTTTAGACCTCAGCACCAGCCTTATATATCAGACTAATAGAAATTACATATTCTAAAAGGCTATAAAGAGTAGTGAGTTGTTTGGAGAGACCTTGGTTTACTGAAATTTTGCATCAAAACAATGATTTTACAGCTGTAATTTTTTTTTTTTGTGTTACCTCCTTTTATAAAATATATAACAGGTGCTTAAAAATACACAGTCAACAAAAACACTTTGCTTATATGACTCAACATTTGGAAAGTCAAGTGAAAAACTGGGCCTGGTTCTGAGCTTCTGGCAACTCAGTGGCTGCCTTTTTCCCACCCGTTTTCACCCCCCTGCACTCTCTCTCCACACACTTCATTACCACGTCACTTCTAAATCCATTGGAACGGAATCGCCTGATGCTGTGTTTGCTCACAGACCCCAAACTCTCTGAGCATCTCTAGTGTTCTGTGAAGGTCTGTGTTAAAAGCTCTTTAAAAGTATGGCTAGATTAGATCTACTGCTTTATTCCTGTTGGCTCTTTAGCTGCACAATATAAGCATCTGAGCCTTGAGTTAGATGGAATTGTGGCATTAAGAAAAACACAAGTAAAATTAATGACAGGGCAATGGTCTACCTAAAGGAATATATTTATTCCTTACAGCCTTCATGCTAAGCTGTAATATAAGCATTTATTTTTTCATGATAAGATCAGTCAATAGTTCAAACATACCAAAATTAGACCTCACAGAGAGGAGTACTCAAGCTCCTTACTTGGTGTGACCTGTGAATACATTCTTTTCCGAGTCCTAAAGCTACTGAGTCCTTCTAACACACTTTTCTTTGAGGCTTTTTTCAAACACATTTGTATGTGAAACGGAAAAGGAGGGAGCAAAAGGAAACACTAATGATACACCAAGAGAGGGGGAGAGAAGATAATCATCCATATTAATACAGCTTATGCAATTTCCAGATGTTTGTTGATGAAAAAAACATAGAAGGGATGAACTTAAGAGGGAAACTTAAATAAAAATAATTGAAAACCAAGTTCGCATTTGTCTAAAGTTTGCTGCAGCTCAGAAACCCTTTGTGTGAACTTGGACTGATTTATGATTTCACATCAAAACCACGCCAGCCAGGGGATTTTGCATGGTTAGTTTGTGAGACCAGATGATTCTCACTACTTCCAGGGTTTATTCAATTCCCAGAACACAATAGAAAAGCCAGAGGGTGCAAGCCTGCATGAACTGACATAAAAGAGAAAACAGCAAATCTCTGAAAAGCACAAGGGCCAAGTTTTACATAGCTCCAGTTGTGAACTAGGAATTTCCACATATTCTTTCCACACTAGTGATTCCTTTGAAATTGCACCCTCTTCCCCTTCCAGCCCAGAGAGCCTGAAGTGTCTTGAGACTTTGCTAACGACATAGCTTGGCCCTCGATCCTCATCTGCAATGCTACATTACAGTGGACAGGAATCCTTAGCTGGGGACAGAGGATTTGGGACAGAAGAAGAAATCAAGGGCGCATGCTCCAGGTCATGTCAGGGAGCATCCAGCTGCTTAGCTCTCTCCATGCTCAGCATGGCTGCCTTGGCTTGCACTAGGCTATTTTTAAATCACAGTGTGCCACTTCCTCATGCTTTTCATTCTTTTATCTCGCCTACTGCTTAGAAATGTTATTCTCATCTATTTAAATGGCTGGAATACCGAGGAGTCACGATTTCCTTTCTAATCTATGTTGACTGCAGACTGCTATTTCTCTGTCATCTTTAACCATTTCAGTGCGCAGAGTTTACACTTCCTTTATGATATCTATATAGTGCCCTCTGACACTGGTTCATCTGCTCCTCAGTTCATTGGAATAGTGTCCAGGCAATGCCAGACTGCCCTGAAAATTCCACAGATGCTCTTTCACAGCATTATTTGGCATACATTTCCCTCATTGTAATTATTCATTACAGCTTCAAATCTACAAAGGAAGGACAGCAGCTACCCAGTTAGAGGTAGCTCACAGTTCTCTGACATGGTTCAGCAGTCTGTTTCTCTCCTCAGAAGAGGAGATCTAGAAGTTTTACTCAAAAAAAGTGGTTCATTTTGGTAACAAACCGACTGATGGTGAAAATAAGAAACTCAAGTTTCATCTGCTACTAAGAGTCACTAAATAACTCTGAAATAGGGTCTTCTCTGTGCAGCTACAATTTTTTCTCTTTGGGATCTGAATTTGAAGAGTTCATCTTGCAGTGATCTCTGGGAAATAAAACAACTAGCACTGTATCCAAAGGTTTCAAACTGAGACACACAAGCTAAGTGGGAGGTTGTGTCCTCTAGTGCTCTCAAGCAGTAAGGACCAGAGCCCTGAAACTCCTGCTACTGCTGCCTGCTGCCATTGCCACTGCTGGTGGCAATCCAGTGAGGGTTTGGGAAGCTCTCTTCTAGGCGACTCCTCCTACCTAGAAATAATAATTATTAGTAATTCTCTCAGAGAGTGGAATGGTTCTTGCCTGCATTATGTCATATGGGTCTCTGTGTTTTCAACAGGAGGTTTCTTTATGTCAGCTTCTGGAAATGTGGCCAATTATATTTTTTGCTTCTGGCAACTGTTGGGCAGTCTGCATTGCCCAGTCCTCATCTGGTGCAAAGCAGTGTAACTCCCTCAGAGTAAGCGGGGTTGAACCACATTTTGTTACAGAGGATTGTAAAATGATGTGGGTTGGAAGGGACCTTAAAGATCATCTAGTTCCAACCCCTCTGCATGGGTAGGGACATCTCCCACTAGACCAGGTTGCTCAAAGCTCCATCCAACCTGGCCTTGAGCACTTCCAGGAATGGGGCACCCACAACTCCCTTGGACAACCTGCTCCAGTGTCTCACCACCTTCATTAGATATTAGGAATTTCTTCCTAATATCTAACCTAAATCTATCCTCTTCCAGTTTGAAAGAGGATGCCACACCATGGGACAGTGCTTGCTCTGTAAAGTATCCTGGAGCCACATGGGCTCTCAGCTGCTCTGTTTTCCACTTTTCTCACCATGGTACTCATCTGTCTAAGGCTTGTTTACATTTTTGTGCATTTATTTACTGGCTGTGGTAGAATGGTACATACCATGCTTGAGTATTTCTTGTGCTGCTGACTGACTTAAAATGTATCCCATTGTTATTTGGATTTGTGTCATCTACCAGTATTTTAGATTAACAAAGGTGCTGTCAGTGAGCATGTTGGTCCATGGGCTGAAAGTGAGGAATCACCACAGCAACTATGACCACTGTCAGGAGCTCCAAAGCCAAGCCTGAGATCAGTATTTTTTTTCTTCTAAGAAAAATCCCCGAAGAAAAAAATCAAACCCAATTACAGTCCATGGCTCTGGTTGATCAATTCACCCATTCCTACTCCTTGGAAGACATCCATATTATGAGAGGCCTGTGCCACTGGAAGAGTGCATGCTGCAGGGAACCACAGCATGGTAATCATAAATCACTTCCCATTCCTGGGTAACTCAGGAATGGTTCATAGTAAGTAGTAGTCCAAAGTTACAAAAGTTTTATCGTATTTTAATAAATTTGAGATCTGTTGAAGAGTCTAAGAAAGGAAAAAAGGCTCTGCACTTCATTTTTGCAATGAAAGTGGTAAGCAATTCCTGAGTTGGCTCTATTAATATGAATTTCCAAGCTAATTAGTCTTAAGATTCCATCTTAATCTCTCATTGCAATGGGATTTCTCCTAGACTACCAAAGGAGGCCAAAAAGTAGTACATGATGGGACAAAAATGGCCGAATTCTTACCTCCTTGACAACCTCTATATGTGAAATAAGTTGACATTGATTTAAAGTCAAACTAGTCTATGGGACTGTTGGAAGAATTTAACAATGTCAAATCCTACTACTTTCTGACACACCCTCTGCTGGCCCCTGTGCAGCTGCCAAGTCTGCAGGGTTCCCAACTAAGGACATCTTTTTCCAACTGGGAAATTACTTCAGACTGTGCAATGTTGTCAGGAGATGTAGAAACTTAGAGCTAACCCTGAAATTAAGCCTATCTTACTGCATGCTTACACAGCTTGTGCTGTATTCTTGAAACAAGTTTGTTTAATTCAGGCTTCTTTTGCTTTCTGAGGGGTTTGGACTGGAAGAAAAAACAAGGTGGTTTGTGCAAGCCGGCAGGGTAACAGGCAACAGGAATCCTGCCTGTGATTTCATCCTTTTTTTGTGTGTATATAAATTCGATTACTTTTAGTACAGGTTCACCCTAATCCTCTAGTTGCCATTTGAGAATAGAGGACAAAGAACATCTCAGGTAATGTGCTGGTTAATTCACTCAATTTGACCCATGAATTAGAAAGATGTGATGACTTCTCCATCTCAGCATTTTGAAGAGTCATGTACAGCTCTGAGAGAGCTGCCCGAACAGATTTCACCTTGTGATGTTGGATTTGTGCCCCCAGTGCTGGGCTGGTATGTCCACCCCCCACCTCTCAATGCTTTAACCAAGGATGTGCAACACAACTTCCTCTGTGGAAATGGCTTTTAGAGCTGAAGAGTCTAAAATAATGTGGAGTACTTCTGCAATGTTCTCCCTAATTTTTGATTAAAAATAAAATAAATAAATTTGTAAAGTCTTGTTTATTTAAGCTTAGATATTTTCACAGCACTTGCACTTATCACTGAAAAAAACCCAAAGGAGGAGAAATGACACAGCAAATATTTTTTCCATGCATTTCTTTAATGAGAAGTTCCCACAAACAAACTTTATTTCTTGTAAAAGGCTGAATGAAGAATAATCCCAGCAGGACACTGCTGTAAGCTAATATTCTCTTTCCAAGAGATGAAGAAACCTATGCCATCTCACCACTTTCTCATCTGGAATAATCTCAAGAATAACTTTTAAGTAATTATTACTACATCTATTCCGTATGAAATTGCTGTTGAGTCTCTCTCTGAGCTTGTGAAAAATACCCCTTTTAAAAGACCTTGTGTAAATAATAAACCACATCTGGCTTTGCAAGGTAAACTTTGTTCCTTTAACACATTTTTAGGTTAAAGATTACATGTGTGTTTGCAATGCCTGGTGCTTTCCTTTTTTTTTTTTTTTTTCAATGCTGTTTTAAGTTTATTAATGGCTTGCTCATTAAGAGTGACCAGTATAAGTAGTGAAGAAAAAAAATAGTAAGAGAAGCACTCAGCTGGATGGACCAGCATTACTTAAATGCCATCATTCTCACCTCCCTTCACTTTTTCTAAATAAACAAATATGTCCTTGCAGTAGTTATTCCTCCTTGAATATGGTATCACCATTACTATCAACCGGTCAAAATCAACCCATGACTTCAGGCATTTGTGCAATATTGTTTACAACGATCCTTTTGTTTCCTTCTCAGGTCTTAGGAAAAAGGATTGAATCCTTTTTCAGAAGGGTCTAATGGTTTTGGGTGCTTCAAGCCAGAAACCTTACAGATATTGTCCACTGTCAGGAAGCACCAAGCTCCCTGGGAAACAGGCTCCCTGCAGGATTCCCAGCTTGGGCACAAAACAAAATGAAAATTTCAGCAAGGAAACCAGCTTGTGGGCAGCAAAAGCTGACATCCTGGTGGGCTGATTGTACCTTGCAAGAGCAGCACACATGACTTAGGATCACTTTCCTTCAGTATCCTCATTCAACCCTGCATGTCTTTTGTGAGCTCTCACAATTCACTGAACTTTCCTATGGGCCTCTTTGTTACTCACATTCATCTCCCTTTTTTGTCTTCCCTGACAAATGCTTCTGCTGTACTTCACCAGCCTCCTTTGTGTACAACATTGATTTCAGTGGAAATCCTGTCTCTGAAGATCAGGCTGGTTCACTGCCCTCTTCCCTGTTCTGCTACTCTCCAGCTCCATACTGACAGCTTGCTCAGTCACTGAACTTTCCCCTATGTTTTTTTCAAGTTAATGGTTTCCTTATAGACTCAATAGATGGGCATTTCTTCCTTGCCACGTTCCTTTTCCTTCTTGAGTTTCAGAAATGCTCCTAAGTTTAAGCGACTCTCCAATTACAGCTAAATTATTCCCTAAGGCAATTAAGGTGAAACATTACTTGGAAAGACATTGCTAGTGTTTCGAATTAACAGCAGCATTTGATACAGTTGTCAGTATTTTTCCATTAACAGGCTCACCTCCCCATCCTCCCTGCAAACTTGCAAAATTGATCGGATTCCCATGGAGCTGATGTGGAGAGTCCAGGTGCAGTTTCTCCCAGTGAAGCTGCAAGAACAGGCTGATTCTCAGAACTCCCTGCTTCATTTATTGATCTCTTTCATTCAGTGCATTACAACTCAAAAAGCTCTTTTCAACCCCAACCCCTTTTAATCCCCTTTAATCAGTGGTAGATCATGTTTCAGCAGGGCTTTAATGGATTCTTGAGGATAGTTATGGAGCGCTTTACCCTTATGACTTGGCAGCTGTGTAATCAGTCTACAGGCTTAAAATCCATCTGATTTCCTGGAATTCTTCTGAAGAGAACTGAAAGGAGCCCGACAGTGACAGAATTACACTGCAGCAGGGAAATCTACTCATACAGATGGCATGTGCTATGGGTTATTTCTTCCTCTCTCTACAGCCTACCTGTGCCCAGTGTATTTGGTGAGAGAACAACAATGCCCAGCCAAAAAGGTCTGATTATCTGTGTATGCACTATATATTTCCAAGGGTAAAAAAGAAAATCTAGCTGCACTGTCCAATGCAGCACTTCCTTTGGCATTATTTATGCACCCGAAGCTCTCATTCCCTATTGATGAAGGATAAGGAAAAAGCCTTGAGAAACCTAATTCTCTAAGATACAATCAAGGCCCATATGATCTATCTTTGCTTTGAGTAATGCTGGCATCAAGCTATGCCTTAGTTGAATAACAATGCCATCTTAGCTCAACTAATGCTTTTTTTTTTTTTGAGGATAACTACATGCATGGTTCTTGCATGTTTATTGCTTGCCTTTTTTATATTTTTAGATTTTTAGGTAGATTTTAAAGCAAATTAACATTAAATCGCTTAACTGTAAATGTTTTTATATGAAATATCTTAGGTAAATGAAGGTATAAAGATGTGTAAAACTGTTCTCCATTGACCTGCTCTGAACAAGGAAGTGCAGGATACCTGAAAATGTCCACGATGGCCACTCAAGTACAGTGGAGCTACAATACCTGGGACAGTGGGATCAAGAAAACACCTGAGGTTAGAAACAGCTCAGTCTCATAGCATTTCCATGATAAAATCTGAAAAAAACCCCATGGATATGGGTTTATGGATAGAACCCTTAGAAGTGTAGTAAGCATCCTGTGGGCAGTAAGCAGATATTCTAACCAAATGACTAGGCATAACGGGAGAGCTAGTGCAAGGAGGGCTCTAGTTTGCCCTCTGAAGGGAACGTGGTGTTACCCTGAGCCTTTGGCCAGCACAGCATAGATATGGAGGTAGCAGCTGCACCTGACACATCTCACACCAGGTTCTTGCCACGGTCCTTCATAAACAGTTAAGTGATGTGGCAGGCGAGTAGGACTTTTTGAAACAGAACTTAGTAAAACATGTTGACAGGATGAAGTTTTGAGCTACGGCTACACTTTTTGGTAATTTCGTGGCAAAGTTCGCGTACCTGAGTCAACAGCCCCAACCAGCCCAAACCTTTCAAAAAATTCGATCCTTTTTCTCTAAGTCTTTCCATCATATTATAATAGATCCCTCTGTGGCTGACAACTTATTGGCACACAGGTGCCAAGCTCAGTAGAGAAGCACATTGCTACCACATTCACAAGGCAGAAACAACCCAACGTATGGCTCTTCCATGTAAAGCGCCTTTTGTTCTCCCCGGAAGTCCATGATGTGACCTCATAGCTCAGTTCACAAGCTGTGGACAAAGGTCCATAAGAATTTACATGAACAGACTAAGGCACGGAGCAAAGGACCCATAATAAAGTGGGAAAATGAAAAGAATGTATTGTCTTTCTCTAGAAATATGGCAATTGTCATGTGCAGTACAGCCAAGGCCACTCTGAGAGAAGCCATTCTCCACAGATGTGCTTGTGATTTATTCTGCAGGAATTAAGCTCCACATCACAAATATTTTTGCTACCAGTAAACACTAAAGAAAATGGAAAACCAGTTACTGACAGCAAAATAACTGCTGTGCATGGCTGCAGAACCTGTCATTGCCTCAGCAGCTTGTAGCCCTAGCACTCCAGAACAAATGAGTCCTTCTGCCTTTCTTCAGGGTTCCTGAGCACAGGTAATGAGCAGACAAAAGGCCTGAGTACCAATTCCAGTTTACCATTCAGTTTTGAGCCTGTTGTCTGTCCTGTCTGCAGAACAGCTCTCAGCCATGAAATGCTGGTGAACTGCACAGAGGGCTTGATGCCTGACTCCCACCTGCTGAGGGAGGTACACTTCTACTGCAAATTGTTCCAAAAGCAACTGCTAGAGATAGAAATTCAAATAAAACCATGAGATTGAGTGCTAGACTTTCTTTTAAAGGCTGTATGAACTCTCAGAGAAGTGATGCTCATGTTTAAAGCTAAAATTCAATAGGTAATATTTACCGTTATCTTTGCTTATTTTTCCCAAATATTCAGATAATAGCTGATCCTGCTCTAAGCAGGAGGCTCCTGCTCAGAGACATCCTGAAGTCCCTTCCAGCTTGAACTCTCCTGTGATCCTGTAATTAATAACTAGTTGAGAACTTAGATAAGTTCTTAAATCCAGCTCAATGAGTTTGAATAAACTTTATATCTACTTTAAAGGGATTCACAGGTCTGCCTGTCCTGCTTCAAAACCCCAAGTGAATGCTTAGAAATAGCTTGCTCCAATAACAGCTACTGTGAAATAAAGAGGCAATGAAAAAGGTAGCAATAGGGGGGTTTTGTGCCTTTGAAGCTACTAGAGAAGATGACCCTGAACATTCAGATTTTTCAGCCTCTCCTATAGAAGCTCCACATGCCCTTCTGGTGGCAATACAAAATTCCTTTCCCCACCACTTTCCCCTTTTATTCCTGAGCCTTTATGTAAGCCTTGCAAATCACACTGCCTGCATAGCTGGATGGCTTTCTGCAGACCTAGAACCATGTGCAAGCTGTAGTTCTCATTCCCTAGGAGAAAGAAAAGCAGAAGAAGAAAAAAAGAAAAAACAAAACAAGAAAGAAAAAACACTCAATTTTTATGAGTTTGCCTGTGTTTCTAAATCTAATGCCCAGCTTTTAGAGACCTACCCAAATTTCAAAGCTAGAAAGCATCATGAGATGTAAGCTACTGATTCAAGAACAGCCCCAGCTCCTCACCAGAGCTTTTACTGTCTCATTCAGATTCATTCTACAACTGATATAAAGAAACACATTTCTCCCAAAGCTCTGAGCTCCAACGATTGAAAGAAAAACACACACCCTGAAAGATCACCTCCCTTCTGGTTATAAAGCAACAGATTTAATAGGAGTCTTTGTTTTAATTCAGAACACCTGAAGAAGCCTGGTGACCCTCAGCTCTATGTGGCTGCATTTGTTAGCTGGGGCTCACCACATTCCTGGGCACCCTGTCAGACCCTCCCAGACAGGGTACCCAAATCAACAGTTCACCAGCTGAGTGTATGGTACATGTTAGTTTAACTCTATCAACTAGTTGGGTCTGGTTAATATTAGAGACTAATAAAATTCATCTGTTTTGGAAATAAAGGTGAGCCAACAGTTAAATCTGCCATCAGTAAAATAATAAAAAAAACGTTGGAGGAAGCCTGAGAATGATTAATGCTGGGTCCAAACTAACCAGAAAACAAATACTCCTCAAAGCTACCATCAAGAAGAAGAGATCGAAGCCAACATTTTGATGCATGATGCAGAAATAACTCTGACTGAGAAACGTATTGCTGGGATCAATTTTATCCAATAGCGCAAACAATAAAAATCACAAGCCAAAGTCTACCCTGGATGTACACATGGGACTCCTGTTGATTTCATTCCTAGCCACACACATGCATCTGAGGGTGGATTTTGGAACCCCAGGTCTTTAATCCGCAACCTCTGCTAAGCTCACTTATTACATGCATTAAGGAGAGGGTTGCGTAGCTGTAACTGAGAACTGAATTTGGCCCATTTACTGTAAGTACCGAGTCTGAAGTGGGTTTTCTCCTACTAAAGAAACCTAACTTTTTAGGGTTATGAAAAGTCATAAGTGCCATGTCGTAAAAAACTTCCAGTCCACAATATAAAATGCACCCTGGAATACTACTTAAATGAACAGAAGCCATCTTCCAGAGTCAGGACATGGTTCACTGTAGAAAGAGAATGAAGAAAGACTCCTTCAGTTGCCTTGACTCTGGACTGGACTGATGTCCCTGCTAGTTTTTTCATCTTAAAAATCTTTAGTATCCTTCTATCCAACTTGTACTGTCCCTGAAAACATCTGACCTTTTGCTCAACCATAATACTGCTGCATCTGTTTCTCCCCTCTTTGCTTTGGCTAGCCACACTAGGAGGACAGATAAATAACCAAGGATGTCAGAAACATGCACCATAAATCATTGGGAAATTGAGGTAATTTGAATAGTCTCGCTGAGTTCTGATGCGCATTAACTACACATGGAGCTCTAGGAAAGGCTGCATGCAATTTCAAGTCATTAACCTGAGGTGCATCCCACATCCCACAGTGTGCTCTGCAGAGCCTGACCCAGTACTGCTGACCTTAGGGGAGTGTTCTCCAGAGTTCATGGCTCACATACTGAATGCTTAAATCCACCTGGAAAATCAACCAGATTATGTTTTTCTTAAGAATCCTATGCCAGTGGTCGGAAAACATAAATTATCACAAAAATTGTTAGCAAAACAAACAGAGGATTTCCAGGGGACCACAGAAATGTGGGTGTTTGCACAAGTTCTGTGTTTGCTTAGGGTCATTGGGAAATTCTAGCCTTTATGGGCTGAACTTTCCAAAGAAGTAAAGAGCAGTCTAGGACATTAATTGCAATTGAAAGCCAATGGAAACAAGGTGTCAGACCTCTAGTTCTGCTCTCAAGAATTTTCCTGAGACTTTAGCAACACTTTTGTTATTAATTTTGAGGAGACCCAAATCTCTGGCTGTCAGGGCCTCGAGTGCACTCTTCTCAGGGTTCAGCTGCCACAGTCAGGGTCGGTGGGGGGGGGGTTTCCAACCAGTGGTGGCCATGGAGGGCTCTCAGCAGTGCTGGGAGGAGGCCACTTTCAGACAAGCCAGGCCATTTCGTCCTGTCAGAGCTACAACGATGCAACTCTGTCAATGTGTCCCAGAGGGATTGTCATGGTTTGGGCCTAACCCGACAACAAAAAACAGCCACGTGGCTGCTCACACAGCTCCCCCCTGCCAACTGGGATGGGGAGGACAAAGGCCAACTAGTAGCTCAAAGGGCAAGGAAGGTTCTGCATCGATTAAGGTCCCAGGCAAAACAGACTCAACTTGGGGAAAAATAATAATTTAATTTAACACTAATCAAATGCACAGAGGACACAGATAACACAAAGATCAGTCAGTGCTTACATACGTTACCCCCACCCCTCCCTTCTTCCTAGGCCCAAATTACTTTGTTCCCAATTTCTCTACTTCCTTCCCCCCACCAGCACAGGGGGACAGGGGATGGGGTTTAGAGTCAGTTCACAGGCTGGTGGTTCCTGCTGCTCCTTCCTCCTCAGGGAGAAGGATTCCTCACAGTCCTCCCCTGCTTCCCCATGGGATCCCTGCCATGGGAGAGAGTCCTCCACGAACTTCTCCTTCACGAGTCCTTGCCACAAGGTCAGGAGCAAGATGCTCCAGTGTGGGCTTCCCACAGAATCATGGGCTGCTTCAGGGACAGTCACCTCCCCTGGTGCTGGGTCCTTCACAGCTTCATGACCCAAGTCCACTGGCAGCAAATCCAAGTTCACCCCTCCTGGTGCCTTCAGGTTATGTTCGACCACGTTCCTCCATGAATGCTGGGGGACAGCCTGCCATCTCACTGTAGGTTGCAGAGAAACTTCTGCTTGGGTGCCTTCTCCCCCTTCTTCCTCACCAACCATGGGCATAACTCTGCCTCTCCAGCTCAGCTCACTTTTTTCACTGCTTGCTCTGCTCAGGTCTTATACCAGTTCTTTTGTATGTTACTTGCAGGGGCACATCTGTTGTCTCTCTAATGGCTCCTTGGCTGCTTTTGGAGCTGGGGAAGCTCTTCAGTTTCTTACCGGAGTCACCTGTGGGACCACTCCCCCACTACCAAAATAACCCACCAAATGGAACCAGCACAGGGATACACCATCGTAACATTTAAAAGGTCTAAAGACAGGCCATGTGGAAGCTCCCTGAAGCAGAGCACCTGACCTCTGAGAATATCTAGCTGGGCTGCAGCTGAGCCCCTTCCTCACATACTATATCTTGGCCAATGAGCCTGCTCATGGACTTCAAGAAAATCCCACTGGGGCTGTGGCAAGCTTTGCATTTGTTTCAGCACAGTGGCATTTACTGTTCTGAGGACATTTGGATTTACGTGCAGAGAAAGAATGACTCCAGTGCAATAAGATACCATACTCCAAGCAACACAAGATCAATTTCCACCAGTAGCTTGGGAGAAAACTTTTCCCAACAAACACCTTACCTGCCATGCGCTTTTGCTCCAGCTTTCTTCTAGCTTCAGGCACACGAATTGTACTGCAAAAATCGTGAGTATATGCATATATTTGATCAAAGGTGCTTGCTTCAAAGCATTGGGTGCCTAATTGAGAATGAGATCTGACTGTTGAAGCTGTAGCCAATAGTCTTTGTAGCACTGATAGATGTGTTGAAGGAAATTAATTACAAATCCACCAGCATATCCTGGAGTTACCCATTACAGTATTTCTCTGTCTTTTTAAAGAGTAAGGGAAAACTGATTTGCAAAGTAGACTGCAATGAACATCTGTTTATGAAAGAAGAAAACACACATTGGTATGTGACAGTTCAGCTCTTGGCCTAGAAATGTTAAAAGTTACAAATAGTATGACCTCTGATCAAATGATCAATGCTTGTAAAAATAAGGATCATACCTATTGTTCTTTCTGTCTCAATGTTGTAAACTGGGCTACAAGTCAAGTGTCAGCTTAGACGAACACATTAACCTTTTTGGGTTTTAACTGTAGGAAGTCAAAAGATAAGAAATGTAAAAATAAAACAAAGTTAAACATAACTGAGTCTTTCACACTTTCCATCCACACATCCATGCCCACACAGAGTCACCAGGATCACAGTGGACTCACTTGGCACTGATGGAATTTGAAGCAAACCTGAATGAGGGAACAGTCTCTTCTTGCAAACTGAATATTTCCATCATTTGGTCCTGTTTGTGCTCCCAACCAAGCCTGCAGAAAATGCACAGAGGGCACCGCTTCCTTTGCTGAAAGCCCATGCAAATGTTTCTGACAAATTTATCTCATGCTGCCTCAAGTAATGGTTGGTTCAAGTGTCTTGGTGAGGCTTCTGAAAGGGCTGATTGTCATCAGTTGATACCTCAGGCTTGTGTGCAGACACCGTTGCGACAACAGAGGGAAAAAGCTAAAACAAACACCACAATATCTGAGGAAAGATGTCCATCTCTTATCAGAGCCATTAAAATTCCAGTCTTGCAGGGAGAGTGGGCCGGATTGTCCCCTGGAATTTGCAGTCATCATTCAGCAGAGCGTGGTATTCAATAAAATGATAAATAGTCCAGTAAGTGCCAAATACATTTTTTTTTTTATTACAGTGCTGTATGGCTGCTTGTTCTCTGATTGATGGTGTATGACAACATTTTGCTGATAAGAGCACTTGTGAGTGCTGACTTAGCTCAGTCTGGTGGGTTTGCTTCTGTTTCCTGGGAGAATGGGTTTGGATGGAAAACCAGACTTGCCTTGTTTGAATTACCTGAATAAACCCAGCCTTGTAAACAGACTTATGTGAGGCCTTCCACAGAAGGTGAGTATCACTCTTGTAAATCTCAAAAAGCTGTAGGATATATATTCCTGGCTCTGATGTAAGCCAACAGAAAAGAAGACATTCAGAGTTGGAAATTCAAACCTCTGCTGTTGTCATTTTGCTCTGTACAAATTCATTGAACAAATGAAAAATCAGCCTCTTTAATTGCAGGGGTAGATTGCAGTGAGACAAACAAGAGCAGAAACTGAGCATCCAGCTTTTTATTTCTTCAAAACTGGAAAATTTTCTCCAGAAATACTCAAGCTGAACTTGACTCAGTTGTATTAATTAAAGGCTAAACTTGATCCTTACTTTGAGTTTCACTTTGCAGGCACTGGTCTTGTTGAGTAGGACCTTCAACATGACTATTACACACATGTGGAAAGGCTTTATTCTCCAGATACTCAGAGAAAGATACCCTATTTTCACTTGACTCCTGGAAAGGTGTTAAAAATCTTTCAGATGTACTTATAAAATAGGCAGGCTTCTAGAAAAGAGATTCAAGTGGTTCTGAGTGCTGGTTAGTGTTCAAAAACATACTTCTAAAGCCTTTAAAGATAATTTTTAACCCTTCAAATCCATCACCTGTGCTGTTGTATTAGTATCCTCTCTTTCCCTGTATTCTTCCTGGCTACCCTGCTTATGATTGGACTCAGATGACACTGAACTTCTCACCTGCTAAAATAATCTTCTTTTTTGCATGATTAGCCTTCATAGAGTCATAGAATCAACATAGAATAGTTTGGGTTGGAAGGGACCTTGAAGATCATCTAGTTCCAACCCCCCTGCATGGGCAGGGACACTTCCCACCAGACCAGGTTGCTCAAAGCCCCATCCAACCTGGCCTTGGACACTTGAACAGAGAGGAGAACAGAAGAGAGATTTGGCCTATGCTGAGAACAGTATGCCTCTAGTGTACAGACGCTACTCATTTATAGGTGATGTCACCACTTCCAAATCTGATTTAGATTGTTCTAGATGAATGATGACCATAATCACTACAAGCTAGCAGCTAATTCAAACCAGTGGAATCGGCGTTCAGAGAGAGGCAAGATAATTACATAGTACAAAGATTCTTGCAGGGCATAACAGAGTTTATGAGCAGCTGGTAGATAATAGCTTTTTTAAATAAACACTGTCTAAATGCACAATCCAGATGGCACACAGCTCTTTGAATCTCAGTGGCTGCTGTTTTATTTTCCCTGCTGGTTACAGCCAGAGACTCAGAAAGATGGCAGTGAATTGACTGCTGGTTGCAATTAGAGAAGCCCAGTAAGATGGCATCTCCATTAGGTGAGCTCTCTAGCTACTAGGTTTGCTTTAAACATCTCAGCAGAAAGTGTGACACTTCCCAGAACATTATCAGGACCCAGAGAGGTAGGGGGCAGGAGTCCAGAGGGATTTTTCTATGCAAGCTATTTTTCAAGTCTAAGCACGTTTCATCTAAGAGGTTGTGGTTATGGGCTGAAGCGGGATCCTTGCTCTCAGAATTTGTCATATTACTCCTTTGCCTGGCCTACTATAGGCTGGTCTACAATCACCTCAAGAGACTTCTGGCCAACTTTTGGCAGGTTTTTTATGGCTGAATTTGAAAATTATTGCTATATTCTTGAACAGGTGTCATTTCACTGGTAAGATGTTTGCTCATTTTATGCTAGCATCTGTAGATCTTTCCTTTGCTGGACCATGTCATCATTGCGCTAGGAGATGCCTCTGAACCCCTGGCTGCCTGTTGACTGTGGACAACCACTCTCCTGCTGTGGTCCAAGACAGTCAGTTCTGTACAGACATAATATGATATTATCAATAATGACAGAAGCCTACATATGTAAGAAGAAGTAAGAGGAGCTCAATGAATATGCTCATTTACTAGGGGGACTTTGTCCAGATCAATACCTGGCAGTAACAAATAGTGCCTCAGCTTGATCAAACCAGCAGGACTGAGGATTTTTTTGAGCTAAGAAGTGTCATTGCTCTCTCATAAACCTTGTGAATACCCTTTGCTTTGATATCACTCTTCTGGACAAAGGAATCCATCAGAAGCACAGATGACATCGTGGCAGTCTGATGAAGTTCCCACTTACTGGAAAAGGGGAAACAACTCAAAAAGTAGTGGTCAATGGTTCAATGTCCAAATGAAAACCAGTGACAAGTGGTATTCCTCAAGGTTCAGTACTGGGACTGGTGCTATTTAATGTATTTGTCAGTGACATGGACGGTGGCATTGAGTGCATCCTCAGCAAGTCTGATGATGACACCAAGCCATGCAGTGTGGTTGACATGCTGGAGGGAAGGGAGGCCCTCCAGAAGGACCTGGACAGGCTTCAGAGGTGCACCCATGCCAACCTCATGAAGTTCAATAAGGCCAAGTGCAAGGTCCTGCACCTGGGCCGATGCAATCCCAATCACAAATACAGGCTGGGAGGAGAATGGATTGAGATCAGCCCTGAGGAAAAGGGCTTGGGGGTGTTGGTTGTTGTGAAGCTCAACATGGGCCTGCAATGTGCACTTGCAGCCCAGAAAGCCAACTGTGTCCTGGGTGGCATCAAAAGAAGCGTGGCCAGCAGGTCAAGGGAGGTGATTCTCCCCCTCTACTCCACTCTCTCTCTCCACCCCTCCTGCAGTATTGTGTCCAGTTCTGGAGTCCTCAACACAAGAAGAACATGGAGCTGTTGGACTGAGTCCAGAGGATGGGCACAAAGATGATCTGAGGGCTAGAGCACTTCTCCTGAGGACAGGCTGAGAGAGCTGGGGTTGTTCTGCCTGTATAAGAGAAGGCTCTGGGGAGACTCTCCTTCCAGCACCTGAAGATGCCTACAGGAAAGCTGGGGAGGGACTTTTTACTAGGGTATGTAGGTAGCAATAGGACAAAGCAGAATTGCATTCAACTGGAAGAGGGTAGATTTAGGTTAGATATTAGAAAAAAGTCTTCACTATGAGGGTGGTGAGACACTGGAACAGGTTGCTCAGAGAAGCTGTAGATGCCCCCTCCCTGGAAGTGCTCAAGGCCAGGCTGGATGGAGCTTTGAGCAACCTGGTCTAGTGGGAGGTGTCCCTGCCTATGCAGGGGGGTTGGAACTAGATGATCTTTAAGGTCCCTTCCAACCCAAACCATTCTATGATTCTATGAATGGCCAGCTGGACAGGTAGACTTCTTGCACTTATTTGGATGGATGAGTGTTAAGTACCTGAAGTTGACCCTCTCCCATAGGTGTTAAAATCAGCTTGTAGCACAAAAGAGCTGAGACCCATGGTGGGACCAAGTCCTGACCTCAAACAGCTTTTGGATTGCAGAGAAGAGGCTGGCCCCAGGTGACAGAGACATAGAGACAACAGAAACAAGAAGAAAGAACTGAGGGGGGGAAAGAGAAAACAAAAGCTTTATTAGAAAACATGCCACTTTAAAATAAAGGCAACCCCACACCATTCCAGCTGTACAAAATTCAGGCCCTTAAGTTTTTTTCCAAGTAAAGATATTAATAGCATAGACCAGTACCTTTGATGCAATTCTTTTTATGTAGAACAATATAGAGAGGTTGCTCTCATAAGCACAGTAGGATGCAAACAACCAGAGGCAGCTTCTCTTCTCACAGCAGCAGATCTTTCCCAGCCAGCTCTCCGGTCTGTCGGGCTTCTCCCGGGACAGGCATCCATGCAGTTCCGGCTGTGCTGCCGCTCCCTTTCGCTGCCTGTTTCCCACATGTTGTCTCCCTCCTTCCCCACCTGAACAGTCTCTCATCCACCCACACACACTGCTTTCCCAAAATAATACCCAGACAAAGCCCAGCTTCCCACAATATTCAAATTCCTGAGCTGCCTTTGTTTTGGGTGGAAACATGTGCTTAGCAATCTGTTGCAGCATCTTAAATGAAGGACAGTATTCTCCAAGACATAATCCAGCTTACATTCAGATGCTACATTCAGGCCTTTGCCCTGAGCTCTTGTTAAACATCAGCTGCCAAATATTTACTCAGTACTAGAGCTTAATGTCCTTATTGCAGTATTAATACTAATGAAGTCTACTAAAGTCTGCTGTCTTGTTTCTTTGGATGTGGTATCCAACACAGGCAACGGCTATATTTGCAGATATACTGTCAGGGTCCTGAAACTGTGATAAAGGGAAAAGCAGAAGCACTGCACGAGAAAGAGCCAATGGAAAATGTCTGTGAAGTGGTGCACACGCATCCTCTGCCACATGGCAAATGAGTTCCTATTCACCACCTCTTCCCAGCTTACCAAATGGCCCAGCATACAACCAGGATAAAATCCTCAGCACCTCAGCACTGAAAATTAGTATAAACCTTCACCCTCTCTTCTTTTGTAGGGTTTTATGTCTGTTGGGCACAAGACCATGAGGCAGTTGTCCTGTGTGCCTCTGAAAGATACGTGTGAATCTCATGAAGTTACAGCAGTTCCCACCTGTGCCCAAACACTGGTAAGAGTCAGGTTTTATGGTTCAGCACTGGCTGCTCTGCCTCTGCAGATTATAAGATCCACAGTGGCAGAGGAATTGAGCCCCGTTACTCTTATACTTTTACTCTTACCATGTTGTATTGGGCTTGCATGGCAAGGTTTTGGTAGTGGGGGCTACAGGTGTGGCTTCTGTGAGAAGCTGTTAGAAGCTTCTCCCATGTCCAACAGCCAGCTCCAAGACGGACCTGCCTCTAGCCAAGGCTGAGCCCACCAGCGATGGTGGTAGTGCCTTTGTGATACATATTTAAGAAGAGGGGAAAAAAAACCCAAACTGCTGAGCAGCAACAGCCAGGAGAAAGGAGTGAGAATACATGAGAGAAACAACTGTGCAGGCAACAAGGTCAGTGAAGGATGGTAAGGAGGTGGTCCAGGTGCAGGAGCACAGATTCCTCAGCAGCCGGTGATGAAGACCATGGTGAGGCAGGCTATCCCCCTGCAGTTCATGGAAGTCCATGGTGGAGCAGATATCCACCTACAGTCTCTGGAGGACCCCCTGCTGGAGTAGGTGGGTGCCCAAAGGAGGCTGCGACCTCGTGGGAAGCTTGCCCTGGAGCAATCTCCTGCCAGGACCTGTGGACCCATGGACACAGGAGCCCATGCTGGAGTAGGTTTGCTGGCAGGACTTGTGACTCCATTGGGGACCCATGCTGGAGCAGTCTGTTCCTGAAGGACTGCACTCCATGGGAGGGACCCACGCTGGAGCAGTTTATGAAGAACTTCAGCCTGTGGGAAGGACTCACAGTGGAGAAGTTAGTGGAGGACTGTGTCCTGTGGGAGTGACCCCAGGATGGAGCAGGGGAAGAGTGTGAGGAGTCCTCCGCCTGAAGAGGAAGAAGAAGCAATACATAAAATTGATTTCCCCGAGTCAAGTCTGTTTTGCCCATGATGGTAATTGGCGAGTGATCTCTCTGTCCTTATCTTGACCCATAAGCCTTTTGTTATATTTTCTCTACCCTGTCCAGCTGAGGAACAAGGAAGACAGAGTGGCGTCCAACCAGGGTCAACCCACCATACCTGTATAGACCGTCCTGTGAAGGCAAGCCACATAGCTTTAAAAATATGCAGGAGGAGATGAAAGGGGTAATATTAAAGCAGGTTACAAAGTGCAAGAGTGAAGTTTCTTATCATACAAGTAGGAGTGAGGTGGGTCATTTACTTGGAGCCTGCTACTGCAATGCCCCTGGGGAATCCCACTAAACGTTATCATCCTGCTGCAGGATTTCTCCTCAAAGCCCCATAAAAGAGGCTGGGAAGTTACTTACATTCCAGGGCCAGCAACCGTTAAAGTACAACAGAGCACTGATGACATGGCTAAAGGATATCAGGAATGGGACATTAGCAGAGATCTGGATCCTGCCTGTACAGGTCTTCACAGATGAGGACTTTTATCTACTAGAGGACAGCAAAAGTACTTCAGGGAGACAAGCCAGGCTGGATCACTGAAACAAAAAATACTCTTGACACTTGGTTACTATAAATGCCAAAGGACATGGCTAGACAAGCTTACTTGCTCAATTTTTTGGGTGGTCTGTCATGAAGCCCAAAACCACCTCTGATAGATACATGGGTCTGTGGCATTTTGGTACAAGACACTTCTTCATGCTGTGTCAGCCAGTGTGGTCCTACTGCAGAGTTCCTTTCAAGAAGCAGTAGCATCCACAGGCAACCTGTGAGAGCAGCCTCAGGAGTCTGGGAGGAGTCATATTTTTCCTGTGAGATATTTGAAATACTATATTTCTCTGAAAAGAGTTTGGAAAATGCAGCCAAGAAGCAGAAGAAAAAGGAAGAGGATAATTTTTTTCTTTAAGATGTCTTTATCTGTCAAGTTTGGCTGAACATGAAGACTTTGGAGAGGCAGGACTTTTGAAGTAATAGTAAGAGCTATTATAGACTTTTAATACAGATATTTTTAATACTTCAGCTTGGGTATAAAGTGTAAAAGAAATGACAGGACAGCTAGAAGAGACCGGCTTCATCTCAGCACATTTTAAAGAGAGCAAGAAAACAGCTTGGATCTACACATACATCTCTAATTCATTTGAGTACTGGAGCTGAGCTCCACTATGCTAAAATACTAATTCAGTCCTCAGGAGCAGGATCTGTATTGCATTTTAGAGCTAAAAAAAGCAGCTAGGACTCAGGTTTTGAGAAAATGCCTGCTTATAAATAAAAGCAAAGGGACAGTCGTGATTTTATCAAGCTAAAGACTGGGGTCCTTAAAGATCTGCAGTGAAAGGGAAAATGCAGAAAATAAAAGCTTTGTCTGAAAATGAGTCTTGTTCCAACATAACCAATTCCATCCTGATCAAGCATCAGGAGGTGGCTTAATGAACCACAGCTGAAGTAGGAAGCAGAACTGTTCAGGTTTAATGACACGCTGTCTCCACTTCACAAGAGGCAGGGAATTTGCATCAGGGTTTCCAGGGAAACCCCTTCCCTCCATCGCCTGTTGCAGCCCAGGGCAACTCATGTGGATGAGACTAACAGTTACAAGCAGGTAACAAAATGTTGGTTAATGTTGCACATGGAATAGCTACAGGACTCTGTTTCTAGAGGATATATCTGCGTACAGATCTATGTATAGATGCATCAGACTTCATTTCATTAACTCACTCTTCTCTTTTTGGTAACCTCTGGGGTGGGTCAAAGAAATATATCCGGAAATCTTAATTTCTATTCTGACAAGTCATCCTTTTGAGTAAAAGAGGATGCCTTTTTTCTATGGAAATCTGTCCTGATTTTTGCAAATCCTCTGTGTGGAAGCAGCAGCCTGAGATTCCAGGTGTCTTTGCAGCATGGTGACTCTCAGGTAGGTGTTGTGGGTGTGAAAGACAGAAAGCTCCTGTCCACCCTTGACTCCTTTGGCCTCCCAGCCTCTGGAAGCTTGAGCAAGGGGGAGGGAAACACAACCACTGCTGGAACAAAACGTCCTTGTGAAAACAACAGATCTTCCTAACTTTAAGCATTTGCTAATTAAGCCTATGCCTAGGAAACAAGACCTGTTCTTTTCTAATCTCCATAGGAACGCTCAGTCCTGCTTCCTGCCTAACCCAGACACTGCAAGCATGTCAGCATAGACCAGCAAGTCTTACTGGCTGCTTCAGCCTTTTTAGCCAGCACAACGTTTGTCTGAAGTGTGCAGAGAAGATTTAAAAAAAAAAAAAAAAAGTGTTTGTTCTCTTATTTATAGGCACAATTAGCAAGAAATTCAAGTAATCATCCTACCTTTCCTGTTTATCATGCATTACAATGGGAAACATAGGATGTTGAGAGCTGTCTCCAAATTCCTGGAAATCCACAGACCTGTGCATGCATTCCCATAACATTTGACTAAAACTCTGACTAGAAGTTACAACCATGAACATGCTCTTTATAACAGGTGTTGGTCTTCTTTTTTTTTGGTAGAAAACTGGGTTATTATGTTTTTCCTCAGATTTAGATTCTGCCTCAGAGGCTCCAGTTAGAAGCCAACTTGAAATTTTAAATTATGCGTGAGGTCTTCCTTGCAGTTTGGTGGCTGGAAATCTGATGACAGCCTAAACAACTGTAAAGGCTGTTCCACTCTCTTCTTCTGGCACAATCTAGGAGTACCAGGGCCCTTCCCACCTCTTGTCCTTGCAGATGCTGGACAGTCTATTGGCTGCTTGCAGGCAGATTTCTGGCAATCTGTTTGGATGTACCTGGCAGGGTAGGGAGCTCCTGTAATTTAACCTCCTCTGAAGAATGCCTTCTTGGAATGCATGGGCCCCATGGGGAGGCCAGCTGTTGAGACACAGAGCTAACCTGGCCTTGGGGAGACCTTCAGGTGTCACGTACACTTACTGGTAGGTCTTCTCATAGTCAAAGGTGTCCAGGATAGTCAATAATGTTGGCACTGTGCTTTCGAGCCCCCTGTCTCACATGCACGATGGACAGTGGGATCCTACATCTTTACCTACACCAGCAGTGACTCCTGTATGTAGCTCCATGGTATGATCATCAATAGTGATCAAGATGTCTGCTGCCAGACAAGGCAGCTCATTTGCCTTAAGCTCTATTGCAGAGGAGCTCTGCATATGCCAGTAACTGTTGTTCTGTGGCCAGTGTGTACTGGATTTTTCTTCCTTCAGTTTATGTTTTCAGAAAAGTCTTAGTGTGTCCTTGTTCTGCTTTAACTTTATTTGTTCCTCTTTTTTCCTTATTAGTGAGGGAAATGGCTTTTTAGTTGGCTTGTCTCACAGTAGCAGTTTGCTTAGCATCTGGGAGAAATTCTGAAGAAAAAAGAAAAAAAAATCCATTCCAGGAAGCAAGACTTGTGTAACGAGCATGGGTTCCATATCTGCTCCCTGACTAGCGTTCCAAATCCATCTTAATAACAAAGTGACTGAAGTATATTTGCATTTTATAAAAACAAAATGTGAAATCCTAGCCTAATGCTTTGAAATAAAATCTAACAGCTCACAAACTCCATGTGTCATGCTAATCTGAAGGCTCTGCCTACCATAAACATTTCTGAATCCACAGTTGCATTTAATGCTGCCTCTGCCACACTTCAGTGGAGGAAGAGAGGAAAAGCTCGCTCTGTAGCACTGAAAGTAATCAGCCTTAGAATAATCAGCTTTATATAACCAATCTTAATTGTAAAAATGTTTTTAAAAGAAAAAGAATGGAGTAGAAGTTTGTGACAGGAACAACAGGATTATCTGGACATTGGATTTTTAAATTCTGTTGTCTAGTTAAATTAGCCAATTGCCTCCATCTTTCCAATGACAGATTTAGCCAATTAACATGACCAATAAACTTTATGATGTGTTGATTAGGATTCCAAAATAAATTAAACAATTCTTAGGAGGTAAGCACAACTAGGCTACAGTGCAATCCTGGTGGTATTTGTAATTGACATGGAGTTTCAACCTGAAAGACAGGAAGACCAAATGCTCAACGAGGCACAACTGACAGTAAGATAATTAAGCTCTACCACAGGATGCTAGCTCCTGCTTGGGCTTAATCCAGAACCACAGCCTTATGCTAGAATAATTACTTAAATTATGCACTGTGAAAGGAGAACAGGTCTCTCACTGGTTGTAGGTGTGTATCATGATAGGCATCCTCGAGCACTGAATCAGCAAACTGGATGCACAGCAGAGAGTAACAGCAGTGGTGCTGAGTCACATCAGAAGCCCACGTCATCCTCTGTGGGGCCTCTGAGAGCACTCAGTAGCAGATGCTTGGGGACACCCCTAGCAGCTGGTGCCAGTGGGACTTAAACCACATGGTTAAAATTAAGGATTAAAATTATAGATTCCAATGAATTGGAGGGCCAGTGCATATGGGCAGAGACAAATACAAACATTGAGACTTCTGCTGCTTTGCTCTTTGCCATTTCCTCCAGGGAATTAAGATTAATCTTAATTAATAAGATTACGATCTTAGCTTAAAAGGCTATGAAGTTGCAATACTGGGTATTTCCATATTCAGTGGCCCGTGGAGTTAATTAACACAAAGTCTTTGAACACCTTAATACCTGTAAGCAGTTCTGAGGAGACCAGAAAATTTTATGGACCCCAAAAAACATGAAAGATGGTCACCTATTTCCACATGCAACACAGAAGTTGTAGTGAACTGTCATTTTTTTAAGGCATGTTTAACACACCAGTTGCTTGGCTACGAATGACAAGGGTGGTTGTGTTGCACTTGGTTATTTTTCAGAGGCAAGCAGCATTTATTTCTTTCTCCCACAGAAGCTGTTGAGGCCGACAGCTTAGAGCACTGAGGAGATGCGAAGCAATTAAAAGGGCAGAAAAGGGCAAAAAAGGACAGAAAGTAAGTGTAGCACATCTGAAAAAAAGATGTGTTTTTAAATTTGATTGTATTAATATATCTGGTTATAAAGCTGGGGCTCATCTTGTCCAGGTTCATATACCTAAGAACTGTCGAAGTTTCCCTTAAAAGCAGTAGAGAAAAATAAGCACCCCCAGAGGGCAATATATCCCAGCTATCTTCAGTGGCCGTGCTTGAGTGGGGCAACTCACCCTCCAAAGATGGTTATTTCTTTCCATAGAGAGATTTGAAAAAGCAAGCTTAGAGTGGAATGACCAGATTTTAGTTAGCTGGACAAACACCTCTCAAAGAGACCAAAAATGTGAGGATTTTTCTTAGAGAACCGGTCAGTGATTAAAATGAGTAGGAAATTGAGAGGGAGAACAAAGCCCTGCTGTAAGAGTTATAGCTTGTTTACATTTATCTTCCCATTTCCTTGCAGCATTTAACTGCTATGTACTAAGACACAGTCTGGATCCTTACTCTGTGTTAGCTGAGCAAGCTTTTGAGTTGAATGGGAATTTTTCGGAATAAGGATAGAGATAATACTAAGAATGCACATCTGGATTTCTTCCTATGACAAAAATAGGAATGAACAATTTTACTTATCCTTTACTACAACAGATGAATGTCATCACCCACTAAAACCTACCTACAACAGGATAAGTAAAAGGAATTCACAGTCTTTGAGCCAAGCTTGGAAAACTCTGTTCCTGGAAGTAAAGGTGGCTTCTTTTAAAATCAATGGTGCATTCTGCACCTTTTAGCTTAACACGGGAAATGGCAAAAAAGGTTTCTGGAAAATGGCATCAGCCTTGGGCAATATGTGTATTTGGAAGGCTCTGTAACAAATGTGCCTTAGCTGAGACCTTGCTTTCTTCTTATCCTGTTTACCCGGAGCAGCTTGATACTTTATTCTTCTTTTTATCCCAGTTCCTTCTCACTTCTGCTGTTCCCTGCTGCATTCTTGCAATGTGTTGTGTTGGAGGTCAGTCGAGAAGATGATGATTCTTCCAACCATGATACTGTTTGATGTCTGTACATTGTACCTTACTCTTCTTCATCCCTCCTCCTCATGATTTCATGCTCACATGTGACTTCAGTCTCCAAAGCTTGTTCAGCATCATGAGGTCCCCACCTATCCCTAATCACAGTCCTTATCGTCTTGATTTATTTTAAACACATACTGGTGATGCAAGCTTCTCTCCAGCTCTTTTGTAGAAAATTCCCTTTGGATAACCACTCTTGAAGGCTATTTGTTTCATGATAGCTGGAATCCATCTGTAGTCTCTAAAGAAGATGAGACTACTCCTATGCAATAAAACTGGTATTTCAAAGCCCTAGTGTAACTTCAATGATTTCACAAAATCACAGAAGGGAGGAATTTAGATCTGTTCAGTTTATGCTACGCCAGAGCACAGCTTGGTGTAACTTCTTTATTGGTTTCAAACCTCTGATGTAACTTGTGAACCTGTACTTTGTGTATTTATCCTGAAAAACTTTGCCCTACTCCACTCTCACTATCTAGAAAAGCTCTTCGTTTCAAAGGCAAAACTACTAATTAGTGCCATTTCCATGGGAAAGTCTTTCTAGAGTAGTTCTGATTTGAACAAATTATCCAGATGAAGGTAACCAAATTTGTTTCTGGGCAATCCTCTGTGTTAGTGAATTGCATGGCTGTAGGTGACCAAAAAGTCTGTCTATTGTTTCTAAAGGTATTCCTTGTCAAGTCCTCTCCTTTACCTGTACATCTGATCTACCAAGTGGCTGCCTGCAATAGCAATGGCCTGGTGGTGAGCTCAGAAGGAACACATTCCCTGAGTTCTCTTGTATTTCTGTTGCATAATACTCATTCTTGTGACCAGAGACTTCCTGTATTACACTGAACTCCGAGTTAGAAATAAATATACACCTAAGAGTAATTTCTTTCTCCTGCCTGTTTGTTGTGGTTTGGGCCTAACACGACAACAAAGAAACAGCCACGTGGCTGCTCACTCAGCTCCCACCCCCACACACACACTGTGGGATGGGGAGGACAAAGGCCAACTAGAAGCTCATGGGTCAAGACAAAGGGCAAGGAAGGTTCTTCACCAATTAATGTCCCGGGCACAACAGACTCAACTTGGGGAAAAAAAAATAATTTAATTTAACACTAATCAAATGCACAGAGGACACAGACAACACAAAGATCAGTCAGTGCTTACATACGTTACCCCCACCCCTCCCTTCTTCCCAGGCCCAAAATACTTCGTTCCCAATTTCTCTACTTCCTTCCCTCCACCAGCACAGGGGGACAGGGGATGATGTTTAGAGTCAGTTCACAGGCTGGTGGTTCCTGCTGCTCCTTCCTCCTCAGGGAGAAGGATTCCTCACAGTCCTCCCCTGCTTCCCCATGGGATCCCTGCCATGGGAGAGAGTCCTCCACGAACCTCTCCTTCACAAGTCCTTCCCATGAGGTCAGGAGCAAGATGCTCCAGTGCAGGCTTCCCACAGAGTCACGGGCTGCTTCGGGAACAGTCACCTCTCCTGGCGCTGGGGTCTTCCACAGCTGCATAATCCAAGTCCACCAGCCAAGTTCAGCCCTCCTGGAGCCTTCAGGTTATGTTCCACCATGTTCCTCCATGAATGCTGGAGGTCAGCCTGTCATCTCGCCATAGGTCGCAGTGCAACTTCTGCTTGGGCACTTTCTCCCCTTTCTTCCTCACCAACCACGTGCACAGCTCTGCCTCTCCAGCTCAGCTGCTTCTTCGCCAAACCAAACCAGCACACTGTTGGTCTGAATTATTATGTCTTCAAACCTTAAGACTTACATGCATAGTTTTGCTGTTGCCATTTAATGGCAGTGGTTAAAATATAGTATGTGAGATGCAGAGTAGCAACTTCCAAGTTATCTATTGACAAGGACTAAGATGGGTGTTTAATCTCAGTGATCCAGATATGCTCAGCAGATATGCATGAACTGAGTCTGATAAGCAGGCAGTAACTAAGCCAGGCTTTCTCTGTGGTATGACAACACCATCATTGTTGAAGGTGGAAGGATCCTACCTGACCTGCTCTGCTCAGCCTGCTACACGATCAAGAGCTAATGCAATCAGACTAATGCAAGTCAGCCTTTGCAGAAGATCCAAGGCAGAATGTTGATGGCTCCTATTTTGAACAGAAAGCATAGAAAATGCAGACATTTAGGAGAGCGATAATTACAGAACTGGCTGAGGGTGCTGTCACTCAGATATTAAAAGAAAGGGCATTTTGCTGTACTTCCTGAATTGGCATGAACTTAACCC
Organism: Hemiprocne comata; assembly: GCA_020745705.1. NCBI lineage: Eukaryota > Metazoa > Chordata > Aves > Apodiformes > Apodidae > Hemiprocne > Hemiprocne comata. Next base: position 59,619,290 of record CM036586.1, read on the forward strand.
CAGGGTCCTGTCAGTATTGCCTCCTGTGTCTGGGAGGGGGTTTGCTGGGGGCAGAGCATCTACTCTGGTGGTCCCCACTCCCAGAGCATCATCATCAGCCAAGGACCCAGATCTCAGGGACCTTCATCAGGCAAACCTCTGACGTGCTGCAGTGGTCCATGAAATCTGGCACTGACTGCTCATTGTTAAATGCTTTGGGACACCTCAAATATGAATAGAGCTATATAAAATTTAATTCTATTGTAAAGAAAACAGCTGTCATGAATTAAGGCTACATTTAGCTTTTGAGATGTGGACAACTGTCCAGTAGGGAATGAACAGAAAACTCAACCCATTTAAGATGGAGATTTGTCTTCTTTTTCCCAGAAAACAAAACCCCAGGGATTTTAAATCTATAAACCACATATAGCGTATCACCCAAACAATTTCTTTTGAGGTTTGAAAAACCCCTTGCTCCTAATTATTGGTTGTAGATGGTTTCAGAGAAAAATGTAGTTTTAATGCTGGGTTTAATTAAAATGCTTTTAATAACAGTCACAGATTTTGCAGCACAAGTGCTAAAAGGCCAAATCCTACTTTTGCAGTGAATTGAGTTCAGAAGAACTAGATGAGCAAGCAGCCCAAGCCAGATTTGGGCCAAACTTTGCAAAACAGTTTTGCTTTTAATGTGAGTAAAATCTGCTTTCCCAATAAGAACAGTTTCTGGAAAAGAGCAGATTTGCTGTTTGAACATTATCATTTCCTCTTCTACAAAACAATGGGAGAGAAAAGGAACCTTTCCAATTTTTCACCCCTTTAATTACTAAGACATTCTTTGGCGTATGACAGGAAAAATATGTGATGAATGTACTTGATAGGTTATGATTAATAGTGGTCTAGGGAGGTTTTAGAGACATGAGACGCCCCATAAACACAGGATTAATACGAAAGTGAACATTTTTATAGTGTCCATTTTGGCACTCTCCCTGACCCAAGATGTTAGTAGCTTTATATGTCATTTAATTAATGTTTAAAAAAAAAATAAAATGCAAACAGCACTTTTGAAACCATAACAATTCTTTGCATGACTTATGTGGGTTTGAACTGGCACAGTTAGTCAAAACATTCCTAGTGCCACTTAATTTCCATAAACCATTTGTATTGTAAACCTTATCCAAAATTTCTGTGCCAGGTTTGAAGAGTTCAGGCAGAGGGCACTTTGAATATAAGGGCTGGATGTAGCCCACTTATCAAAATGATTTAGTAATTTAATTAGTAATAATTAGAGAAAGAGAAGGAAGCTACATTAACAGTATCTTTAACTCTGTTTATAAACAGAGTCTGCAGCTAGATATCTCGTATCAGATCTCCTGTTTCCTTCCAGAGAGGGTCCACATTTTCCATAGTCATCCTTTTATCAATGACTTACCTGTAGAAGCTTTTCTTGTTGTCCTTCATGTTCCTGGTGAGATTTAATTTTATCTGGTCTTCAGCTTTCCTAACCCGATCCCTGGCTGCTTGGACAATTTCTCTGTATTCTTTCCAGGATACCTGTCCTTGCTTCCACTCTCTGTAGGCTTCCCTTTATGTCTGAGTTTGTCCAGAAGCTATTTGTTCATCCATGCAGGCCTTCCCATATTTTTGCCTGTCTTCCTCTTTGTTGGGATGCCTTGCTCCTGAGCTTGGAGGAGGTGATATTTGAATATTAACTAGCTTTTTTGGGCCTCTTTTGCCTCCAGGGCTTTATCCTATGGTACTCTACCAAACAGGTCCTTAGAGAGGTCAAAGTCTGCTCTCCTGAAATCCAGGGTAGTGAGCTTGCTGTGCTGCTTCCTTGCTTCCCTAAAGATTTTGAACTCCACAATTTCATGGTCACTGCAGACAAGGTTACCCTTGAGCTTCATATTCCCCACAAGCCCCTACTTGTTGGTGAGAACAAGGTCCAGCATAGCACATCTCCTTGTTGTCTCTTCTATCACTTGGATAAGGAAATTATCATCAATGCATCCCAGGAACCTCCTGGATTGCCTATGCCCTGTTGTGTTGTCCCTCCAGTAGATATTGGGGTGGTTGAAGTCCCACATGAGGGCCATGGCTTATGAATGTGAGGCTACTCCTATCTGTCCATAAGGGGCCTCATCTCCTTGGTCTTCCTGGTTGGGTGGCCTGTAGCAGACCTCCACTATAATGTCCCCTGACCATGCCCTCCCTTTAATCCTGACCCATAAACTCTCATTCAGCTCTTCATCCACCCCCAGACAGAGCTCCATGCACTCCAGCTGTTCATTGACATAGAGGGCAACACCCCCTCCTCGTCTGCCCTGCCTGTCCTTCCTAAAGAGCCTGTATTCTTCCATTCCAACACTCCTGTCATAGGAGTCATCCCATCATGTCTCTGCCATGCCAATAAGATCATAGCCCTGCAGGCACATGCACATCTCTAACTTCTCTTGTTTATTCCCCAGGGTTTGTGTAGAGGTATTCAAGTTGGGCCCCCAGTGAAGCTGACTTACTGGCTGGAGTGTCTAGAGTTTCTTTGAGGTATTTCACTGTTGCTTCTCTGTTGGCTTCTATCACCTCAGGAGCCCATCTCTGGGACAACTGAAATGTCCAGGTTGTCCCCCCCAAAAAAAAGGCAAATTAGGGTGTGCAGCTGAGTATCTTAAATAATGTTTCACCAAAAATACAAGATGCTTTGTCAAGGATGACAGAACAGGGATATTGAAGGGTTTGCTATGAAAAGATGTATTTTCAGAGAAAACTAAGGGGGAGTAACATTATATGCTATGTTGTAAGAGACCATACAGCAGTAAACGACCACATAGCATGGCTAAACCTATTTGAAGTACCTAAGCACAGTATATTATATTATGCAAAAATATAGGAAGAAAAACAAATACTAATATTAAGGATACGGTCCAGGTTCTCCTGAGTATGATAGACAATTTTCTTTATCAACTAAGATGAAGTTCATTTAACAAGAGAGTATCCTTAATTAGACTTTGTTTTTATAGGTGATAAGAAATAAAAACTTGTTTCAAGTGGACCATGGGTTGATTCAGGATAAACAAAGGCAGTTTGGTAATTAAGGTTTTAGATTTCAAATGGATAAAGACCGAAAAATGAAGGTATCTAATTAGTGAGCCATCTGACAGAAATCAAGGACACAAGTGCAGAGGAAACATAGAATTACTCAAAGGGATGAAGCCTATCTGGAATCTGTATCATAAGCAAAGGAAAAATCTTTGTAAACTTGTGGGATAGCACTCTGGGCAGAAAGAGGCAAATGCCACATTAAAGAATATATTAAGATATTAGAAGAAACCTTCTCAGGCGGGAAAGATTGAATGATCAGCAAAATGAGCTACATTAGACATCACGAAACATACAAGTGAGAATCAATTACATTCAAACTGAATAATACATTGGAAAAAAATGTGACACAGTAAGCAAAAGGTGTTTAACCATAGTGTAAGATTGAAGAAAACGCAAAGCTCCACTGGAGTGAAAATTAGTAGAAATCAATGTAGAAATCAATGGTAATTTGGGTACAGTTTCAAAACTCTGCCTTGTTTTTAATAAAAAGAATGAAACAGAGAAGGGTGAGTAATGAAACCAAGACCCTCAAATTGAAAATACACACAGCTGAAGTTGAAGCAGAAATCCCTGGACCAGACAGTCTCCCTCCTGGAACTGTGAAAGAGCTGGCACGAGAAACAAGGGATTGAGTAATAATTTTTTTGTACTGATTATGTGAAATCATGGTGCATTACGGCTGAACATAGCTAATGTAATGCTGCTGCTTGTGAAAAGATGGAAATAGCCCACTCACAACTAGGGACCAACCTCACTTTAATAGTACACAAAATAGAAGAATGAATTTTGAAAGAAAGTGTACGTAGAGAGAAATAAAAAAAAATATATATAAAATATAGTATGGCTTTAACAAAACGGAATCATGCAAGAATAAGCAGGTATATATCTTTGGTGATGAAAAATGCTTTCCTAGACAAAGAAAATGCAGCATTTTATCTGAATTTCAGGTAAACATTTGATATGAAGCCATAGGGGAAAAGTTTACATTATGTGCAGAAGATAAGAATTAGTATAATAACTGTAAGGTCAATAGGGAACTGCCTAAAGGGCAGCTCACAGCAGGTTCTGCTGAAAGGGAAATTATCAGGTAGGAGAAAATCTATTGTTTGACAGATTGACCTTAGGACCTATTTACTTAATAGCTTCATTAGTGACCTTGGCAAGGAAAATAGTAGCAAATGAGAGATATTTACTGATGATATAAAACTGGAAAGCATGAAAAGAACTGGAAAGAAAGAAATGGATAACCCTGGGGGGCTGGTGCACTAGAAGTGAGATCACATGTGACAGAACCAAGAGCAATGCCCTTGCACAGAGGGAGCAAAGACACAGGTCTGCCTCCATCTGGCTGCTGCTGGCTAGTTTGAACCTTCAGAGGTAGCTAAGCACATGGGTACAGGTCGAATGTAGGCCATCTGCCTCCAAACCATTAATTTCTACTGGAAATAAATATCTGCAAATGAATGGACCACAGGATGGGTATGGGCCATGAAGAGGATGCAGAGGATGAAGAGAAATCTAGTGTGGTGAGTATATAGGGGAGGTACTTCCAACAGCAAAAGGAAAATAGTGCTGCATGAGAAGCCATGGGAAGTCCACAGAGGGAATAAAATTTTCTTTGCTGCTTATCTATTATCAAGAAAGAAGCACTGTAACTGAAAAAAATGCTGTGAAGGACTTCTTGAAACAGTGGAGAGACTACATCCTGAGAGAATACAGCGAGGCTTGTTTAGGTCAGCAAGGTGAAGTTTGAGAAGAGGTAGGATTGTTTTCTCTAAGTACATTGAAAGCGGGGAAAGGAGATCAGAGGAAAAGCTATTTCAGCTGAAGGACAGCTCTGGCACAAGAGTTGTGTACACTGCTTCCTACTCGGAGCTGTAAGCTTTTAGAACAGTTTCCCAGTAGCAGTATTTGAAGGAAAAAAAACCTCACTAGCTCACTATTAATCAGCTTATGCAATGGACTCTACTTCTACCAGTTGCTTGATGTGGCCATGCAGAAGGCTCATAGACTGCAGGACCTCTTCCAGTCCCACACTCTGAAGCCACATGCATCTTGCCAGCTGAGTTTCACTTCCACAGCTTTTCTCTGACAATTTCAATATAACCAATTCCACTTACAACCCATCATCCTAAATATTTGGATGCTTTGCAAATGCTGGCTTTGAAAGGAAGGTGGGAGTCCTGCAGAGTGTTATCTCCACCTTACTGGCAGGAATAGCCTTGTTATAGGGATTTTCAGAGTTAACCAGGCTCAGAAACATTGAGTTAAAAAAAAGGAGCAGGGAGGGTGTGGGGCAGGAGAGAGGAATTGTCAAAAGAAGGCAAGTTAGGGTAAGACCTTACTGAGCCCTGTCCTTTCAAATTTCCTGTGCTTGACACATCATCAGGGTGATGTCAAAGTGACTTAACCAGCTATGACACTTCATTCCAATGATGTGGCCAAGCAGAGGAAATTTGAAAGGATGTGGCTTATGGTACTGAAAACAATCGTTTAGAGAAATGCATGACTGCTATTTTTCAATTTAAATGAATTTTAAGCCCTTTCTCCCCTCTCCTAAACACATATTGCACCACTTGGAATATTAGCATTGCTGCTGAGCTTGCCAAAGGTTGTTAAAGTGTCTTTACTGTGATTAAAAGGCAGCCCCTAGTTTTGATGTGGGGACTTAATAATATCTTCTGTTGTGTATTATAATGTCTATGGCACTGCAAGGATAACTACTAAATCTAAAATTTAAATTCTGTTATTATTGTGGCTATCAATTTCAATACTATTAACTTGTAGCATCAAGTAAGCAAGCTCAACAAGCACAGAAGCCCCAAAGCTCACACTTGCCTCCTTGTGTGCTCACTAACTTTGTGGTCCTAACTAACTCCATAGCCCTGGCCAAGCACTTGGTGCTGGGGATGATGGACAATCTCCACCTCTTTGGCCCTAGGATGCCCCAGCAGTCTCTTGTATGTAGGCAACTCCAACGTGACCACATCCCTCAGCAGCAGCTGGCCTGCCCACTTGTCAGTGCCTGCAAGGGCAACATCTTACCTTGTGTCATGGCCCCTAATCTGAAGCAATCCCCACTGCCACAAAGAGGATGAGGAGACACTGAACACAATGGCTTTTTTAGACACTGAACACAATGGCTTTTTTGGGGTACCAGGTGTTCTTCGTGGTGGACAGACGCTGCTGTCTCCACCTCTCCCAGATCCTCCTTGGGAACTTTACATTAAATTTCTTCTCAAACTTAGAGGACAGTGTGCCTTTTGACAATATAGCATAACATATTCCAGAGCACTGGAATGCCTTGAAAGCATAATTTTCAAAAGAAAACTCATTTTCCAAAATGTCTTAGCCATGGATAGGTTTCAATAACCTGAGTCAGAGTTACAGCAGCATCTCAGTTCCCAAGGCACACTGAAAGCTCTAACTATTCTTTATAGAGTCATAGAACGGTTGGGGTTGCAAGGGACCCTAAAGATCACCTAGTTCCAACCCCCCTGCATGGCCAGGGACACTCTCCACTAGATCAGGTTGCTCAAAAGCCCATCAAACCTGCTCTTGAGCACTTCCAGGGAGGGAGCAACCACAGCTTCTCTGGGAAACCTGTGCCAGTGTCTCAGCACCCTCACAGTACCCTTTCATGGGAAATAGGAGAGAGCAAATTGTTCAAGTGCCTATTTAGAGGATGTGAAATGTATCTGTGTTTAGGGATACTTAACCCAAATCGGGGTGCAATGAAATAATTTCCAGGAAAAGGGGGACAGTTACACCCCAAAAAACATATCTAAGAAGATCTTCTATATCACCCAAAAGAACCAATAATATTTTTGTCTGAAGAAAAGCCTGGATAGATTTTAAAATGTTAAGGAATAAATAAATTAATTTATTTTTAAAACAAATCCATTCATTTTTGAAGGTAGAGAAAGAGAGGGAGAATGAAATGCCCAGAAAATAGAATACTTATGTGACTCAGTCACTAAAATACACAGTAACTATAACTGTTAAAGAGGTCTGAGGATAAACATAGCTTCAGTACTTAACACTCGTCTTAGTCAAAACCAGATAGCTTTTATTTAAAAAATGTGAATCCTTTCTTTGTTTTTGCTAGTCTTTCTTTGTTAGATGCTGGTTTACTCTTTCAGCTTCCACTGTTGCTTTAAGCAAGCAAAGCTTTATCTTAAACATTGTACATAATATCTTCTGGAAAGCCTTAAATCCTTGAATTCATCTTATCTCTATGGTGACAAGCCTACATTTAGAATAAAATATCAAGGCTTTTCAGAGTAGAGACATTTTCAGATAAAAACTGGTGCATTTGATTTATGGCAGTTCTCAGCTTCTACCATTTGAAAAAGAGAAAAGACCATTTATTGGTTAAGAAACAGCTTTTTCAGGAATAACTATTTTGGAGTAAAAACCCCAACTCTACACAACCTGACTCAAAGCCTTGCTAGTTTACATACAATTATATGCGACTGCTGAAATGAAATGGACAGCTGTGCATAATCTGTGCTTGAAGTACCACAAAACCCCTTGTAGAGAAGAAGTAGGAAGGAGATGAAGTGACACAGACCTGTTCAGGACTAAGAAGAAAAAACCTTTTCCCATGTAACAATTTTCATAAATATTATAGACTGTCTTCCTTACTAATGTAAACTCATTCCCACATGAAATGTAGCTATGACAGTAGCCAAGAGCTGTTGGCACATTTATCTCTCCACCAAAAAGGTTGTGATGTTCAATTCACAGTAAACCCTTTAAAAGGACGCTGAAAAGCCAACCACTTAATAGAACAACATTTCCTTTTGTAATCACAGCCCTGTGCTGGTGACAAAGACCATCCCCTCTCTCACCAGCTATACACCAGCAGGTTTACACTTACCTGCAAAGCATCATGCTGAAAAACATTAAAATAGGGATTTTTGTGTTCAGGTAGCACTGAAACTGGCTGCAGAGGTCTTTGTGTACCTCTGAGGTAAGGTCTGGTGCTGTTTAGGTGCCATGAAGACACTGAGAATAAAAAGGACCCTGCTAAACGTGTGCAGTAGAGACCACGACCTTTCTAGTGGAACATTCAGTTTTTTTCTTAAGAGACAAACAGTATTATTTTGCAGTAATATTTTGCCAGGTAATTCTTTTTAAACCCCAGTGACGATTCTTTCATGAAGGTGCTATAGAAGACTGCAAGGCTGACATGACATCTTTTAAAATGAATCTGTGAGGGCAGATACTAAAAGTTTTCCAAGCCTTTTCACTTCTGAACTCAGTTATGATGCTAGTCCAGTCATAAAAACTGGGTGGAAACTATGTGCAACACATGTTTTGTTTCCATTGTCTGTTGATCTCACTCAATTTCTATGTATCAGATCTTTGTCAATGAGAGCAAAGATCTATTTTTTTACTACCAATTGATGCCTCACAGTAAGTCCTCAGAGGTTTTGTCAAATTTTAACTTCTGTTGGTTTTATTCTTGTACAGAAAAGAGGAAGAAAAATGTGCCAAAATCAGCTCCCCTAGACCTCCTTGATCTTATCTGACATTTTCATATGAATGCCCCTCTAGGTCTCATGATCTCATTATTCATGAACAAAGATTTATTGCATCATTTTTTTTCCTCAAATATGTCAAAGCAAAAACTAGCATTTCAGGCTCCTTAAAACACTGCAAGAAATATGATGTTGGGAAAGAGGTGTAGGAGGAAAGGTAATAACAGCAGTCATATAATCCCCTGGGGAAAAGCTGTTTCCTTCAAGAAGCAACATCTTTTGTCTTTTTATGGAACTTAATGTTAAATGAGATCTTTGAAAGGAATTCCAAACTGGTACCTCAAAGGGATCTGACCAGACAGAAACATGTGATTTTGAAATGCTGCTGAGCTGGAAGGAAGGACAAGAGCAGCACATCTGTAGATGTCATAGAGACCAAGGAGCTCTGGGTGTTTGCCTGCACACTATCTGCTGTGTACTTTGTTTTGTTACTTTCTTCAATCTGACAAAGCCAGGATCCATGGACAGGATGAGTGTAGCTACTGGATGACACAAGACTAAACCTCCAACACTGAAGTGCCGTCCTCACCCATATATTTTTTTAAAAAAGAAAACAATACTTTTGCTGTGAAAAAGGTTAAGAAATAAACTTGAAAACAACTATTTTCATAGTTTGCAGACAGTTGTATGGCTGCAACCACAGTACAGTTGCAGTCATGTCAAATAACCCCCAAAACAAAAAATTGCATCCTGCTAAGATAAAATTTCCTTTGCTGGATGCCTGCTCTGAATTCTCCCACTTTCTCTCTTTGTCTTATGCTTATTTCCTTCTTATCTCTAATCTGATCTTATTTCTAACCTGCTGCTATAAAAATGGCTATTTTGAATGCTATTTTGGCCTTGTTCCCCATGCACAACCATTGGTGTCATAACCACGGGGATTCTCATATTTGCACTCAAAGCCACTTCTTGGGCTGCCACAGCATTTTTAAGCCATGACAATCTTCTGCAAACACTGTAAGAGCTGTTCTTCATACAAACAGTTTATCAGACCAGAGTTTCTAACATGGTTTTAGCTTTCCACAGCTGCCACATGATGCATAAATCACACAGAAATGTGTTTGTAGCAAGATTCACAGTGAATTCCTTTTTTGTGTGTGTGTGTGAGCTTTTGGGCCTTGGGGCACAGCTTGATATACAAATGTATTTCAATCACTGTATTTATAGTTACAAACCAGGGACCCTAAAGAAAGCAAAAGAAGCTGCATTAAAATATAGTTTGTAGGCAGGGAAGGAAGCCACCAAAGATACCCAACGGTTATACGCCTCATTAAAGGCCCAGAGAAGTCAGTAATAACCTTTCCTTTTGATCCATTGGGCATTGAACAAAAACAGGATCCAAGGAGGAATACTCAGATGGGATATAAAAAGTCTGTTAAGAAACCTCCACCCCTAAAACTTGTTAATTCCCCATCTCTTTGTGGGCTGTGAGCTTGTCAGAGTTCTTCTGCTCTTCTTCTTTAGACTGACGAAATCTATTCCATTCTCTTTCAGTCAATGACACTGAACCAAGCCGTGTGCCAAGGCTTTCTAAAGTATCTTTGCTCTTTGCATGTGTGGAGTGATTTCAGTGAGATACAGATTTGCTTAGTGCCTTGCATGACTGGGGATGGAACAAATGAGGAATTTGGCAAGCTTTTTTTTTATATATTAGGCCTTAATCCACAAAGATAGATGTATAATATTTATACCAACAGCCTTCTCCTTTTGATAGTTACTTAATGGTGACAAGTATTCTCTTTGTGTAGACCAAATGTGCTAGATAATGCTTCAAATGATCTGTCTACGAAAAAAGAAAATTCTGGCAAAGATCATTGTTACAGGTGAACCAGAGGAACAGCAAATTCAATCCAGTCACTGCTGCATGTAGTTACTACAGCAAGGATTTTAGAAGCCGTGCAGGAGTACTGATACCCTAGTTGGACAGCCTTTGTAATGAGGGTGGGAAATGAAATCAGACTAATCTGTTTTACATCAAAAAGGCGTATTAGTTGATAGGAAGCTTCAAGATAATCTTTGTACTGTATGTAATGTCAGCCTTGACACTAGCTTCCCAGCAAGGGATACTTCAGCCTTGTAAACTCAGGTTGTTCCAATGTGGAGAAGGGATAGACATCCTGCCTGTGAGGGAATCAAGGGCAAATCTGGAGGGATGAACTTTCTGCCCTTTTCTCCCTTCCTATCTCTGTATAAAAAGGCCTTAGAGAGTTGGCCAGTCTAAAATTGCTTGGGCTAGATAAGAGATGTAGAAAAAGACAGTCTGGTGGGGTGTCATGAAATGGGTGTCCAGTGCTCCTTAGGGGAGAGCCATGCACTCAGGAAGAAGAGTAGGATTTAGTTGTGTGCATGTTTGTTCAGAAAAATTTTAGACAAAAAGAGGATTTTTAGACCACATAACCCCCGAAAAAAGCGTTATGGCAGGGTTTGTTGTGTTCCTTCATCCCACTGACACACTTAGGTGAGCCAGTGGAGCCAATGGCAGAGTCAGTTGCTCAGCAGGATATGGTGCCACTAGCACAACTAACAGTGCAGTCAGGGTCCTACATGCATTCCCTATACAGGGCACAAAGAAGAGTAAGGCACCAAAATCACAGAATCACAGAATCACAGAATGGTAGGGGTTGGAAGGGACCTCGAAAGATCATCTAGTCCAACCACCCTGCCAGAGCAGGATCCCCTAGAACAGCTCACACAGAAACGCGTCCAGGCAGGTTTTTAATGTCTCCAGAGAAGGAGACTCCACAACCTCTCTGGGCAGCCTGTTCCAGTGTTCTGTCACCCTCACAGTAAAAAAGTTTTTCCTTACATTTATGTGGAACCTCCTATGCTCCAGCTTGCACCTGTTGCCCCTTGTCCTATCATGGGACATGACTGAGAAGAGCCTGACCTCCTGTACTCCTGACACTCAAGCTTTACATATTTATAAACATTAATGAGGTTGCCCCTCAGTCTCCTCCAAGCTAAAGAGACCCAGCTCCCTCAGCCTTTCCTCATAAGGGAGATGTTCTACTCCCTTAATCATCTTTGTGGCTCTGCGCTGGACTCTTTCAAGCAGTTCCCTGTCCTTCTTGAACTGAGGGGCCCAGAACTGGACACAATACTCCAGATGCGGCCTCACCAGGGCAGAGTACAGGGGGAGGAGTACGTCTCTCAACCTACTAACCACACCCTTTCTAATACACCTCAGGATGCCATTTGCCTTCTTGGCCACAGGGGCACATTGCTGGCCCATGGTCATCCTTCTGTCCACCAGGACCCCCAGGATCCTTTCCCTTACACTGCTCTCCAACAAGTCAGCCCCCAACCTATACTGGTACATGGGGTTGTTCTTTCCCAGATGCAAGAGTCCACTCTTGGCCTTGTTGTATTTCTTTAAATTTTTCCCCACCCAACTCTCCAGCTGTCCAGGTCTCTCCGAATGGCAGCACAGCCTTCTGGTGTGTCAGCCACTCCTCCCAGTTTTGTATCATCAGCAAACTTGCTGACAGTGCACTCTGTTCCCTCACCCAAATGAATTGTTGATGAATATATCGAATAGTACTGGTCCCAGTACTGACCCCTGAACGACTCCAGTAGATACAGGCCTCCAACTAGATTCTGTCCCATTGACCACAACTCTCTGACTTCTTCCCTTCAACCAGTTCACAATCCACCTCAATCATCCAGACTACACTTCCTCAGTTTAGCTGTGAGGATGCTGTGGGAGACCGTGTCAAATGCTTTACTGAAATAAAGATAAACCACATCCACTGTACTACCATCATCTATCCACCTGGTTATGTCTTCAAAGTGGGATTTATAGAAAATATGATGCTAGCCTCACTGCCTGTGAGGAACAAAGACCTGACAAGCAAGACCCATTGCTTGTATTTGCCCAAACCCTAACTGAATCATAGGGAAGTGTCCATCTTTGCTAGCAATTCATAACCTTGACTCTTCCACTGGAGCCAGCATCCTAATTCTTTTATTTCAAAAACCAAAGCTGGTTTTATGTCTTCCAAAAGATAGGTGAAAGGCCTGCTTGCTCTATAGACAAGATCCCAGCAGTTAAATAATTTATTTTCATCTAGGAAAGGAAAATAATCTCTTTTCATCAGTTCCAGCATCTGCCTGGGGATATTTGTGTGCGTGTTACCCACCTCCCTGACTGAACACTCCCATCATGCAATCATTTTATGTGAGGCTCTGCCAACCCCTCTTCTTGGACCTGTCCTATTTTACTTAACTGTTTCAACACTGGCTGGGCACAGGAGGAGAGAACAGCTCCATATCCTCATGATTTTACAGCTCAAATGGATCAGGACAGGTGGTGATCCCACTTCCACACACAAACCAATGCTAGAAAAAGCACCCAGAACCACATGAGAGAGGAGAGATTACTGCCTACTCCATTAAATCCTGAATTAATCTGCACAAGGTAGACCTTTAATGTTCCATACTGACATGTATCCACAAAAGACGTTGAGATGGCTACAGCTCAAAGGCAGATTAGAGATTCTATCCAGGAGGTGAGAGGTGCAGTGTCAAACACTCTCTGGAAGGACTTGGATCTGCCTGGCTAAGCCCTGGTATCGCCAGGCTGTTGATGAAAAAGGAGAGAAATCTGCTTCTCTAAAAGAGTAGGTGGATCTTAGGGCAAGGAAAGCAGGACAGTTTTTACTTTACAACAACCACAAATGGCACTTTGTAGGGTATTACAACAATTAATTCATTGTTATCTGGCACCTTCACACTAAGATTGAATGCTTTCCTAAAGAATGAATCCCTGAAGCCACTATACTAGCATATTTGGAAAGAATATTTTCCTCTTGCAGAATTTTCTGGACTCATAGCTTATACTACACCAGGCTTCTGAGCAGCTGATTACACTGATGCCTTGTGGCCTTAACAGCTATTAACTATCTTCTAAAAGCTTATTGGTAAAATATTCACCACATCATGTACGTTGTGTATCAAAAGGAAATTCCATTTGACAAGTCTACTTAAAAATACATAAAGCTTCCACTTTTAGACTGTGGCCACATAGACTAGAAACTCCTTTGGAGCTTTGCCTAAGAATATATATGAATTATTCAAGAAGATGAGCAATATCTGATGTTCTCTGCTTCTTCTCTCAGTAAGCTTTAAATACAAAAAATTCTCTTGCTTTCTCAGAGTCACTTGCTTTCTCTTGTCTTTTTTTTTTTTTTTTTTTTTGGTATTTTTGAGAACCTCAGTTCCTCAGAGGAAAAATAATTTTAACAGTATAGGCAGTCTCCAAAATGAATGAGAGGTATTATGAAATGTTTTTGTAGTCTGAAATACCACTCTTAGGCAAAGGAGCCTCGTTTCATTTGCCACCGCAAATAGCAATTAGTTCAAGTAGAAAAGACCACGACCAGGTGCAGGTTTTGAAGTGACTTTTGTTGGGAGGAGGGAAAGGTCTCTCTTTTGTTAATTGTCTGTGGTAATTCATCAGGCATCTGAGGAATTTAGGGATATTCAACCTTTTGTGCTTAGCCAACAAAATACAACCTCCATGGCTTCTGTGAACTGGATGGAGATACAGGGCTTATTGATGGTCCAGTGAAATGAAAGACGACATGAGGAAGAAGCATAAGTTATGTTTGTCTTCCAAAGCACACCTATTTTGCAGGGTCTTTGTTGGAGGGTTCATTAAGAAGAAAGGCAGAATGAACCCCTCCAGTGTGGGAACCCATGGGCAGGCTCAGCTCGAGGGCCCAGGCAGGCAGCAGACAGATGAGGTGGCTGCGGCGGTTCCCTCAAGCCTTGAAAAGGTATTGGTGACTTTCACAAACTGACAAAGGAAGGGGGTTAACACAACAAAGTGTGCCCCTGAGAAGAAAGATACTCTCAAAACTTCAAAAACCTCCTTAAAAGATTGGATTAACTTTTTCTAGTCCTTTCAATCATGGATAGATATGAGTTCAAAGGACTAATGTAATTTTATTATTACATCTAATCAAATGTTTAAGTTAAGAAAAAGGAACTGAGCTAAGGGCAACCTTCCCTTATCAGCTTTAAACGTCTGAAAGCAGGAATGAATTAATTAAGTACATGTAACAAGCTTAGGGGTATAACATACAGCAGCAGCTGAGTCAGCTTGACCATCAGCCATTTATTGGGGTGAGATGTGCAGCTCAAGTACTACCAGATGATTCAATTCACATATCTTGGCAGTAACAGATAAGACAAAAGGGATGCCCAGAGGGAAATAGTGTCATAAATTGGCAAGGCGGGGAGTCATTCACCAGCTTAAGCAAAATGTTGTCATCAAGGAAGTCGCACATTTAATCCATGCAACAGAGTAGGCAGCCCTACCAAATGAAAGCAGATTTTGCAGGTTAGGTTCTCATTAAAGGAGAAATGAGTTTGCCAGGTTCAGGCATATTTTATACAACTGGCTTACATTAGCCTGTGTACCCCAACCCCTCCTTTTCAGCCCGAATACCAATGCCAAATAAGAACCCATTGGTCATGGCAAGAGACTTAAAAGTACAGAGTGTGTAGTACTGCCCTTTTCCATAGCTTCCCACAGGCAAGGACTTAAAATCATAGAATCACAGAACAGCAAGGGTTGGAAGGGACCTTAGAGATAATCTAGTTCCAACCCCCCTGCATGGGCAGGGACAGCTTCCACTAGACGAGGTTGCTCCAAGTCCCATCCAATCTAGCCTTGAACACTTCCAGAGAGGGGACATCCACAGGGCAACATGGGCAACCTGTTCTAGTGTCTCACCATCCTTACAGTGAAGAATTTCTTCTTAATATCAAATGTAAATCTACCCTCTTTCAGCGTAAACCATTACTCCTCATCCTATCAGTTCTTCACAAGTGTGACAAGAAAGTAAAAGTTTTTCAAAGCTTGCACATTCACTTGCATTGTGAAACAGGAAACTGCACATAATCAGCTCTTCCATGATAATGTATGTCCAAATGACATATAACTAAAGAACTTTCTATAAATTAACTATGGATGAGATGTGAGTGAAGTGCAATAGCTTTCATTTATGCACAGTCAATGAAGTCAGTGCAGTTTAACCAAGGAAATTCCATTCTAACAACGCAGGTTTCAACACAAGCAATTTTCCTTAGATGACAGCTAGAGAGCTTCAGAGGTAGACAACTAAGTACAGGAAGAAAGCAATTATATAAAAAAAATAAATCAGAGTACATTATTGCATATTTTCAAGTCAGTGGGAACCTAAGTGTTGCTGAAAGAAAAGTGAGGTACAATATAACTTGAATTAATAATTTCAGGGACTAGGGATTTCTTCCATTTGCTAGAAAATTAAAGCTGGAGAATATATAGGGGGTAAAGAAAGGGAATGGATAGAGTTAAGCCCTGGTTTTTTTTGTCTCTTTCAATTATCCAGATTTTGGAAAAGCATGGAAATGTCATGAACAACAAGAAGAACCTCAAACCAAACCACCAACCTATTATCCATGGAGAGAAGGCACTGGCAGTGTGCTGGCTAGATGAAGTCATGCTACCCAGGTCCAGCACAAGACCAAGAGCTAGGAATTTGGGAAAAACACAAGAATTCCCCTCTGCTTCAAGCCCACATCTTAAACACAAAAACAAAATAACTTTTAGGTTTTCAGCTTTTACATTCTTCCCTGGTTCTTTTTTTGCAAACATTTGCATGTGTGCACATCATATGAATGTTACTGCTTCCTCTGATTTCATCCTTTCTTCTATATAGTTTCTGCAGTAAAACCAGGCCACTGACTGCACAGCTCTCAGATATTGTCATGGCAACGGACCGTGATGTCAGAGACATGGGATTAGGAGTTCCTGGCATCGCTGAGCTAAGGGAGAAGCCTGGCTCAGAAGGAGAAAACTCCCACCAAAACAGCTTTGACAATAGAAACAGGAATTTCAAAAGCAGCTAGTGAAGAACCCTCAGTTATAAACTATCCAGAAATTCAGATTCAAAAAATCTGTTGACTGCAGAGAATCCCAAAATTGACATGGGAGTAGATCATTAAAAGCAGTGGAGCAAATTTAGTATTGTGTCAGCGACAAGTGTGACTTTAAAATCAAGATAATTTTACCATCTTATCGAAGAAAGCAAAATACAGTGACAGAAAATCCAGCAGTATTTAAGTAAATTATACAATGAGTATTTCAGCTCCACTGGTAAAAAGCTGAATAAAATTTTACACAGATTATTCCCTTGGACCAAAAGTTCACAGTAGAAAAGACAATGTAGGAACTACATGTGTGAGTGCACTTAAAATAATCAGATTTATGTATATGGGAACACTGTGCAAAACTGCAAACAGCAACAGGGGACTTGACAACCGAAGTCCACTCCCAGAGCCATGACTTTGGAAAAGGAACAGATGTCTACAACTGAGCTAGCAGCCCAGCCTTTGGGGGCTGAGACAGGACCCTCCCCAGCCCCTGGAGCACTGCTTAGCCCAGCACTGGAGATGAGCACTGCTGCTCTCAGCCAGCTGCCAGACCCCCTCGTGGGGTGGGTGGGCAACTGGTGAGGGGAAATTTGGGGGGGAAAAAAAAAGGAGAAACAAGTAGAGGGAAGGGAAGAGTGCGGAGGCCCAGCGCAAAAGTTGAGCCAAGGTCATGTTTTCTATGAGGGTTGTTTGGAACATAATGAGCTGGTTCCTTCCCTTCCTAACCTTAAAAGAGGGAAGTGGGAGCACAAGTGTTACAAGGAGCTGCTGAGGGAACTGGGTTGTTTAGTGTGGAGAAAAGGAGGCTGAGGAGAGACCTTATTGCTCTCTACAACTACCTGAAAGGAGGTTGTAGTGAGGTGAGGGTCGGTCTCTTCTTTCACCTAACCAGTGATAGAGGAAATGGCCTCAAGTTGCATAAGGGGAGGTTTAGATTGGGTATTAGGAAAAATGTCTTTACTGAAAAGGGTTGTCAGGCACTGGAACAGGCTTCCCAAGGAAGTGGTGGAGTCATCATCCCCGGAGATATTTAAAAGACATGTAGATGTGGTGCTTAGGTACATGGTTTAGTGGTGGACTTCGCAGTGCTGGGTTAACGGTTGGACTTGATGATCTTAAAGGTCTTTTCCAAACAAAACGATCGTATGATTCTACTGCCTGGGTGTCCTTGCTCCTTCTTGGAGTCACTATTGCAATGGCTAACCTACCTATGTGCCTACCTGCTGCATCAGGATGCCTTTAAATCAGAAGAGCTCCATCTGCTTCCTAGACAGGAAGCCTTGATGACTCATGTGTTGGGCAAGGGTAACACATGATGAGCTGAAGGACCTCAAGCAATATATTTCAGTGAAAACTAAATAAACTGAAGGTTTCATAAACACACCCCTCCATGATTTCAAAGATAACTTCAAAAAACACCACAGGAGTCAGCGCCTCTTCAGCACTGTGCTATGATTGAAGGCATGTCTACACCCAGCAGGGGAGTATTGAGGCAAAGAGCCCTGAGCTACCTATTTCCACAGTTGAATGCCATATAATTACTAACTGGCCTTGCTTCAAAAAAGGGTGCAGCCCCACATTGAGTCATCTATATTGCAGTCGGGACCTTCATGTGTGTCCACAATACACTATGGAGATACAGCAGCCTGTTCAGCAGTTGCCCAGGGCCCTGTGCCCCTTTGTCAGGTGGACCTGCCTGATGCAAAAGTTGTGAAACAGCTATTTAAAAACTGTGCTTTTGAAATCAAAACTCTACTTCACTTAACTAAATTCCAAGCAGACCAGCCCATATTATTTTTGGTCCAGATGTTGTAATGACCTCTGAATGATTTGAATTGCTGGTAGGATTTTCGTGCCTGTTTTGCAACCCAGAAACCCTGGGCTGTGATTTTAGTGGACAACGTTTTCCTCAGCATTTGTGCTGCTTCTTTCAGTGCCAGTGAACCGTGAAGAAGCCACAGTCCAGATTAGCAGTGAGCCCTCTGCATTGTTTTCTGCATTGTCGCTTATGGTATTTTAAGCATCTGATGTATAGACAATCACCCATGTTACTGGCATGCACCTATGTGTTGGTACTGATTCCTCACATTTTATTGCTAGCACTTCATATTTCCCTTAAAGCATGAAGGAATGGCAGGCATAGAAAAATATTTTAATGTAAACCACCACTCTCCAACAGCCTGGCTCCTTCTTAAATTTTGCTGGGATTTTTACCTCTGCCATTCCCAGCACAGCACTGTGCAGAAATGTTGTTGATGCAAAGAGCTGGCTACACATTTAAATGGAAGCAACAGTGTGGGGAGTCAGTGCAAGGCTCTTGACCAGAATTATCCCACCACCTCAGTGTGGTGGGAAGGGGACTTTTCAGAAAGGACTGCTGGGTTTATCTTCAAGAATTTTGTTCTTGAAATAGTAGGATGCCTCTAGTACCTTCTGCTTGTAGTAAATGCTGCCATATAGCACCAGTTACGTCCAAATTTTTCTTGAAGATGTGGTAGCAGAAAAGGTGCCTACCTCTATTCATGTATCCTTTCAAGGCCATTTGACCTAGCCACTAACGTTTTTACTGGAGTTCCCTGAATAAATTAGTCTTGCTTTTTAATAAATGTACCCTTACAAGTTACTGGAGAAATGCTGTGCACCCTGTAACAGGCCATAGAAAAGTGTACAGGACAATGATTCTATGATCTGTGTGTGTGTGTGTGTTCACAGCTAAAATGAGTGAATTTCAGAGGTTGCAGCAATATAAAGTACCTATAAGGAAAGAAAACAAACAAACAAACACCTAAATAGCTATTAAATTCTTATATAGACTAAACTGAGTGAGAAGGAATTCTAGTGGCATTGGAATACACAGCGGTCCAAGGAAAAACAGCCCGTTTTATCAGAAAATATTTTGCTGCTGACAGCTGACTCCTCTAGCGCCTTGCTGTACTAAGAGCAAAACAAGTGATCAAGCAAAGGCACTTTTAAACTTAAGCTAAAATACTTGCTTGTTGTGTTTTGCAACATGTTTTCATTGTACCTAGTCCACTAATATAATTATTCTGCTTAAGAAATCATATGAAAAATGACAGGCAAGGTACAAACACTTAGATATCAAGTGCAGACTCATGTCCACATGTTCGCACTCGTAATCTCCCACGCTTTTTCCTCCTTTAATTATGTTATTTTTCTAGTGAGCAGCAGATTACCTGACATGTATGTCAATTAGTCATCCTTTTCCCACTGCAAATCTTACCATCTGTTCAAGATTTCTTAGGATTCAATGGCAGTTTTCAACTGACTTCTTTATGGTATGATTATGCTAAAGTTTAAATTCATGTGGAGCTTTATAGAGGAAAGATAGTCTGATCCAGCTGGATCTAAGAATTAGATCCACCTAAATCATACATTTAAAGATGGGGATCAAACTTCTCAGTAATTCTAGATGTACTGATTCAATGTCTTTAATTCTCACTTATGTAGCCAATTTTGTCTTTCTGGCTTTATAGGAATAACAACAACAAAATTATTCCTTGCAGAGAGCTTCCCATCTGTAAAGCACTGTGTACTGCACAAAGGTGAGTAATCACTGGACACTCTTGTGTAGGAAAGCTGATACCATGTGCAGCTGCTTGTTTTGCTCCTGATCACCCACTGTTTCCAGGAAAGCACTCAGGTGTTGTGAGTCCCAGATTAAATCCTGTAATGCTCATAAAATGTAGTCTTAGGACCCCAAGGTTTAATGCAAGTGCAACTAACTTCAAGGAACTAAAGCAGAGAGACACAAGGTCTGATCCTCTAAAGTACTGATGGATCACTGTAAGCTTTATTAATTTAATTATTAGATTAATGTTCTCAGTTCCCTTAGGGACACCAATAATGCGCAACTTGCTCAATCCTGTTAAAAAAATCCCAACCCTGTTTCTGTTTATCAGTCTGATTTCTGTAATATTCTACTGTAACAAAAAAATGAAAGTTGCTGGTAGTCTTCTTGGCCTTGATAATCTAACATGCAATAAAAGTTAAAAACACAAGATCAACCTCACTAAATGTTTTGAATAGATAAAGTAAAATATTTGGGAATATTTCCTCTTGGGTAGGATTCTGAAAATGTAGCACAAACATCAGAAATTACTGATGCTAATAACCCTGCCACTGTTCCAGCTGACTAAAAATAGAAGTCTGTGACAGGCTAAGAACAAAAATATTCAGTTGGAAGTTTGCAACTGTTAGTCATAGCTTCATCTCTTAAACTTATCTTCAGTGCAAGAAATTATTAACATAAAAGCCAACCCAAAAATAAAGTTTTGGAGAGCAATCAGGATATATTACAGACAGCTTCAGTAGGTGTATATTTCTGGTCTATTAAAATCATTACAGTAAATGCCTAGCATGGTAATTGCATTTTTGCAGGCATATAAAAATCACAACTCATTAGATTTAACCTACTTTTGAACTATGCATGCTCTTTTGGAGGACTTACTGTACTTCAGCCATCAGCCACCACAAGGCCAAACTAGCTTATCCTCAGTGAAACCCATCAGGTCCTTGACACTGAGGGTCTCACCTTGCAGATCTGCTGCTCCTGGGCTACGCTGTCTCCTGATACAGATGTAGTCAACCTTTCCTCATCCTATTCCTAGTATATTTGGACTTCTTGGCATCGTGTTTAAGAAATTCCCACTGATGGTATGCTCAGTAAGAATGCAGGGGCAAACTCTTCAATATCTCACCACCATCTATCTGGTCCTCCAGGAGGGAAAGCTCATTCCCCTGACCACCCAGGATGGAGAGTGGGGAAGGCAGCCCCGGGGTGGATGGTGGAGGACAGGATGTGCAGCTGCTGCTGCAGGGTGCAGGACACCACCGAAGGACCAGGAGCACAGAGGGTGCAGTGGGAGCTGCAGAAAGAAGGGAGATAGAATCCTTTTGGGTAGCCTCACTAAACCTGTATCTTTGAGGACACTGCTGAGGGCCACCAGGCAGTTGCAGCTGGCAGTAGCTCAGATTGCTTGGGACACCTTGTCCCTTGCCAGGGCAGCTGGGGTCAGAGGAGAGAGACTGTCCTTGCACATGTGACATACCTCATCTGGAAAACAGTCTCAATCTGTTTTGTCTTCTGTTCTGCAACCACAGTGATACAATCACCAGACCACCTGAAGCGTTTTTGTTCACTAGGCATAGGCCAAAGCTTTGCTTTCCCCCATTTAGGATCATG
This sequence comes from Hemiprocne comata, assembly GCA_020745705.1. Classification (NCBI taxonomy): domain Eukaryota; kingdom Metazoa; phylum Chordata; class Aves; order Apodiformes; family Apodidae; genus Hemiprocne; species Hemiprocne comata. The sequence continues at coordinate 59,641,034 of CM036586.1, forward strand.
TTCTTTTGGGTTTTGTTGACCACTTCTTCTGCCAATTTCAACAACTTATTTTCCAGGGGACATCACAATCTGCTGAGCTTCAACCTCCCTAGAACACAGTTAAAAGTTGACTCCCTCCTCATTAGCTTTTTCTTCCCTACTGTTTTGTTCTTTTTTTTAGGAAGAAAATGCTCATTATTTTCCCCCTACATCAATAAGATGTCTTTAAAAACCAGGGGTTGGAAATTCCAGCATGAAATCTTGTGCAACAATCAGGAAAGGGTGGAGATATAAATATCATAAAGTACGAATTCATCACCAAATCTGGAGCACATCCACAAATTTAAAAGCCGATGGGACACTCAGAGTAGAGATAAACACAGATGGACAACAGCACTGCCAGAGAAAAGGATTAGACAGGACCCACGAGTGACGTTAGGGAATGGTCGGATCAAGGCAGTGCATTTTACTCCCACAAGCATCCCTGCTTCCCACCTCTTCCAGTAAGACAAGGCAAGAAATTTCTTACCCCACACTAAGAATTCTTGCAGCAGAGACCTTTTAAGGGTGCATTTAGTATGTCCTGCCTGGGTCTGTGCTTCTGGCATGTCTCTCCTTAGAAAACTGACCACTTCGTGACCTTCCTGTGCTCTTGTCTCACTTGCTGTGCTGTCACTCAGCTATAGGCAATGCCAAAACTTCCTCTCTGAACTGTGTCCTGATTCCCATGACTACCCCTGGTCTGCTATGTGTCCTCTTCTAAAAAAATGCAGCTCCTTGGACCACGTGTGCATGAGCTTGCTCTTTGGAATAAATTGTTTCACTGCATGCAAGCAGATTTCATGCAAAAATTCAGTTCATCCTCTAATAAAAAGATGGACGGTGGTGACTCTACCTGGATAGCACCCTTCCAGACATTAAATTAAAAAAAAAAAAAGAGAGCATGATATCGCTCCTTTTTCTGTCTTGCTTCTCTGTGGGGGCTTTGAACTCTCTGGATTCTTAAAAATATAAAAGGAAAGCTCTAATTTCTTAGAAAGCCCATTCCCTCCACACTTCTTTTGCTTGCCCTCAACATCTGTCCAGTCAGACAGCTCCTACCCGCATAACTACCACAAGTATTCACTGCCCTGTTAGTAAGGAGTGATGCCTCCCACAGCTAACATCAGCAACGCACTAGCTGCTGTTCTGCAGAGTTTAAAACACTGAATTGGTTTAAGCAATTCTCACTCCCCTTTCTGTGTGTAGCAGGCATCTGCAATGAATGCAGAAACCTGAACAGCACCCTGGGTGGGTCAGAGAAAAAAAATCAGCAGAAGGTTTTTGACATTGCTACACACTTCCCTATATTTAGAAGCAAGGAATGATGTCTCAAAAGTTAAAAGAACTCATGCAGTTTTGAAAATGAAACCTCTAGGATGATTTTTAAAATTCTGCCTAACTTATCTGGGAAAAGCAGCCAGCAGTCTTCTTCCAAGAAGTTCAGCCATAAGCAAGTGGTAAGCTTAACACAGCAGTAGCTCATATATTTTGGATGTCCACACCTAAGAGATATATATTACTCTGAGCCAAGTCAGGCTTGTTGCTGGAGTCCCCAACATTACCTATTATTTTTTTCTTTAGAGTTTTTCACTTTCTGGGGATTTTTTTTAATGCAGTGTAGTTGCTGATGCAATCAAGTGTTGCAGCTGCTGGTTCCCATTCATTTCTGTGCATGGTTGATCCACACTGCCCTGTGTTCCAATTTTGTTCTGGCGGCTGCATCCCAAAGGCCTGATTGCCATTTAAACTGGGGCCTGATTCCCTTTTTTATAAAGCAGCACTGGAAAAAGGCCTTAGCAGAAAGAAGAACTGGGCCCTAAATAAACAGAAAACACCTATTTGTCAGGTAGCTAATCCAAGATGTTATAGCTATTTATAAGTACTTGTTATTTTTCTACAGTCATCCAGGAATGTTAATAGCTCTTCACCACGGTGCCAAAAGACACTTTTTGAAGGGATTTAATGCCCAGTCCACTGCAAATCTGATCTTTGTTTTCGCCTGTTCCCCAGCCAGCAGTTATGAACAAAACAGACTTTGAAGCCTGCAGCATTATTAATCTGAGACTTATTACAGAAAGAGAGAGAGAAGGAAATAAATCCCTTCTCCTAGCACTACTAAGTCAGCGTAATGGGCCAAGAATGACAAGCTAAACATTACTCCAAAATTACCAGGCTTCCTTTCTCATGATGGATAGCAAGCAGCAGATTGTGCTTTATCTTTTTAAGCTGACCTGAGTGCAAACAAGGAATGCACAGAATGCCAAGGCCCTCTGTTCCCTCTCTGCAGCCTCCTCCAGCAGAAACTGTGTATCATGATGCAACATTTAGCACTTTGTTCTTCTGGTGCTTAGGACAAAGATATATTCAGAGTAATCTGGCTCCCTGAAAAAAAAAAAAAAAAAGTAAAAAAATTCTGAAGCAATTTCCCTTTGCAGACCTGTGGAGCATCTGCTTGTGTTGATTCTGGAGGAGAATGCAGGGCTTGGTTAGAGGGGAGCACTTCAAAAAAATGTATCATCAACATATCTCTTGAGCTGAGCTTTGATCAGCTTCTTTTACTGTCCAGCAAAACAGTTGGTAACCACTAAAACATTTGGAATGATGTCATAGGGTACAACAAGGATCATCCCTGAGTGTAAGATGGTCAAATGCCTTTAGAGTGAAGACACTCCTTTCTCTGTCAAAGGCACATCAGGTTAATGACAAGCCCATACTTTATGGGTGCCTAAAGACTTTGCAAGTGGTCGAAATCACCAGGGATAAAAGGGTGTTTTAATTGCTGTCAAACAACTTCCATTTATCATCATGCTCACAGTTGCATGATGATAAAATGCCAAATTTTGTGCTGTTTTTTCCCCCATTTATTTCCCTCCTGATGGAATTGCTGGCTAAATAAAACGCCTCTTCTGTAGTTTTCAATTATTTGTGCCAGGCTGATGCTTCAGTTCCTAGAGAAGGAAAACAAACAGCAAACTCAGTTTAACCCCAAAATTGACAGTTGGAGATTCATCCATAAATTATAGTTACACCAGTTTTGAAAGCTAAGAATTGGAATAGAGTTTAATTAGAACTAACATTGATTGAGCTGCTGAAATGCTTAGAAAGTGAGGTTTATCTTTTTACAGAATGTTTATGCCACTTGCTAGTCTCTGTAGAATTTGTAGTGTATTGATCAGAGGAAGTTCAGAACCAGTCTAAATACTCAGAAGACAGAGAAATACATATCTAAGGGAAGCAAATAAAAATGTGTTATTATGTTAAATGCTGATAAATTATCACTTTAGGAAAAGAAAAAAAAAAAACAACACAGCTTGATTGAGCTCTCCTTTATTTGCATACCATTCCTTTAATAAGTCTTTCCCTACATCATAAACTTAGGCTAGGTATATTGGAAAGTATCAAGTGCAGATGAGACTGCAGCAAAACCATCCATCCCAGGGAGCACAGGAGAGCCCATCCTCAGAGCACAGTGAGTCTGCATCAATCCCAGGCTGGTTCCATCACTCTCAGTACATATGGGAGATGTTACTGGAGTCATGATGCTGTGGCTGTATTTCAAGCAGGTGGTGAGCATGCACCACACTGCCCAAAGCTCCAGGTCCCTCAACACCCAGGCTGAGGACTCAGGTGCACCCAGAAGGGGTACAAGCAGTTCTCTTCACACCTGCAAGCCCAAGGCTACACAATCAGCACAACTTGGGCCAACTGCCTCACTTTTCTTCACTAGACAAGGGCTAAAGCTTTGCTCGCCCCTTTTCAGGATTATTTCCTCTGGGCTATTGTCTCCACTTTTTTTGCTGAGGGTATAGGGAGGCACCCACCACGCTGGATAGTCCTCTTTTAGGAAGCTGGGAGAAACCCAGCAGCCAGCTACAGCTGTGTCAAGGTGTAAATTGCTTTTGTAGACCATTAGTTTGGACATTATGCTGACTTTTACTCTCCTTCCTGCCTTACCTAACCAGCAAGACGGACTTGTCCCTAGTTGCATTAATTGTTTCTAAAGAAGAGGATAAATCAGTTCATGTAGCATCCGAACACTGTAGGCCTGCATTGTTGGTATTTCTCAGCAGGACTCAGGGTAAAGCTCCTATCACTTGCCAAGGCTGTCTTCATGTCCATCAAACTATGCAAACATCCCCACAGCTGTTTGTCTCCTGCTGTGCCCTGGGGTATTTTCTCCAGTTTCAAAGGGAGAGTACAGGGACAAGGTTGCAGCACGCAAGCTCTGGGTTGGAAAGCCTGCCCATCATCCCACACTTCCAACTTTCCTCAGTGCTTCTTAGATGCTAAGTTCCTTTTCTACAAGCAAAGCACATGTATTGTCTTAAATCACACATTTAAAAAAAAATATTATGCAGAATTTATTCACCTATTTCATACAATACTGAATCTCTTGGTGCTGCAGAAAAAGTTTAATGAGATAGAGCAGGAATATGAGGTAGAGAAATGGCAATTTCTTGCATCTTGCATCAGCAGTCTCTGTTTGTCAGTCATGTTTTGTTATTACAAGAAAGCTTGGGGTTATGTTTTTTCTGTGCTGGACTGATAGATTGTGTTTTAATCTTTTGTATGACCAATTGTTTAGATCCCATTTGGAAGACTGTGGAGAAAATGCTCTTTTCATAAAAACAATCAAATTCTTCTGTAAATATCTGCTGTCATATTTATCCTTTTGGAATTAATTTATTTTTTTTTTTATTAAACTTGCTACCAGAGGAAGCAATAGTTGCAAAAACTGTTTAAATAGGTACCATTTGTGAATATAAACAGTTTCAGACTTTTTTGTCTGAAGGCTTAAGTGGTTTCATAATTTCTGGCACTGTTCTGTGAGTCTTTTTATACAGAAATAGACCAAAGCATGCTGAAACTACACGTAAGCAGTGGAGAAGAGGGAGGAGAAGAGTTGTTTTAAAAAGGGCTGGAGATCAGAATGGGAGTCTGTGAACACAAATGAATTACACGTATCTGAGTTGCAAAAGGAGGAGGGAGCCACTTTCCACATTTGGAAATGATAACAAGTATCAGGCTGTCCTGTGAGCTCACAGTCCAGAGCTGTAAATCCAGGGAGGAATAAAGAGACCAGCAGACCAGTTTGGATCAGAGTATGAGTCTTCAATGAACATGACACGGTAGATGTCTTCACTACAGGCTAGTGATGGTTCATCAGGCACCACGTCTTAGATGCCTTCAGGTTTTTACTGCTACTTAATGTCTATTTATAGGGGCACTTAAAGATAAATCACTTAGAGATAAATCACTCACAAAGGAGAAAAAAAAAAAAAAAAAAAAAGAAGAAGCAGAAACATAAGGAAGGCAGCAAAATGAGAGAAAATATGTCTAAGTAATGGATTGGGCTCTACCCTAACAGACACCGCCAGACTCCCTACCATTGCATTCCACGTGTTGCCCCAAGCTGCATCCCTCCCTGGCTGCTGCAGCCACAGCACTGCCTCTCACTTTCCTATGTCCCTCTGCCTCCAGGAGCCATTGCATCAGCCACACAAAGCATGGGAGAGAGGCAAAATAGCCTTCTTTCTAAACCCATACGGACACTGCAGCTGAGGGTGGCAGCTAAGGACACAGCCTGATCTCTGGTCTCCCCTCTGCTGGCAGAGCTCTCGCCAGCACAGAGGGGTGGTCACTTGCACACCTAGCAGCAGGTGCCATAGCCTTTCTGTGATGCACCCTGGTACCAAGAGTGATTAGGTCTTCAAGATTTTTGGGCTCACAGGCCCCAGTGTTAAAATGTCTAAATTATCCCTTCAAATGTAATGAAAGAAAAGAAGACACCACTGAGGTTCCAATAAATTTGTGACACTTTCCTCCGACATGGTTTTGGGGTATCTCTGATCCCAGTGAGTGTCCTGGAAACCCTGTCCAAACACACATGGGTAAGCACCCCTGCCTTGCATGCCTTGACTGAGCCAGGTGGGCAAGAGGCACCCACTGCTTTGAAAAAGTATCTGCAACTGTAGAACCATGTCACAAGACTGGTCTCCAGGGAATTACCAGCATGAGCTCCTCTGTCTGAAAGCTATTTCTTTGTCTTGACTGTGCTGTCCTGCTCAGCATCATCTCTCCCTCCACCAAGTCTTTAAAAGCTGACTGCTGCTTGAGGAATGACTTCAGCCTCACGAGATCAGAAGCTGTGGGTAGTCACACACAGTGATGCAAAACCTCTGAGGTAAATGATGACACAGAGAGCAGGGGAATGGGAAATCAGACCCATGTGGCTTTCCTGAGGATTTTTTTTATTTTATTTGCTGCCTTGTTAAGAAGAAGTCCTTCCCAAAAGTCACCAACAGAAGTAAAAATGGGATCGTACTACACCTCATCCAAAAGCCCTGTTTTCACATAGCGCTGATTCACTCCACATTTCATTTTTTTGTGGCACACAGGATAGCAACTACCAATAAAACTTGGGAGTTTACTATTTCATCACTTCAGGAGCAGTGCTTGACCTGGCCATTTACTGCTTAGCTCTATTGTTCCCAAGCTGTAGCCGATAACAGTTCACAGGCAGGACCTCTGGATGTTCATTTGTCTCCAGATTCCAACACTTGACTATTTTGTTATAATTTAGTTATCTGAGCAGGGCTGCTTCATCTCTCCCTGTTCTACAGCCACAAATCTGCTTCCTCCAAGCTGCTAAGTTACAGCAAACTCCTGATTTGGTTTGCAGTTCCTTTGAGCTCTGAGTACCAAATGCTGTGGTTTAAAAAAAGATTAAAACCAGCGATGAAACCTGAATGTTGTTCCATGCATCTGCTTTAAATTGGTAACTCTGTTTATTTTAGAGACTTCAACTGGTGCAATGAAAAAGCAAGCATCCATTCTGCAGAGTTAATCTTGCTATATTGGGCTTTATGCTTGGCTTTTATTTACCCTTCTTTTTAGATCACCCCTGAAATCTTGCCCTCAATGCAAAATCAACATGACTAAAAATTAGCATGTGCCATTAAGTTAAGTGCTACCTCTACATTAAATCCCGCAAGTTGCAATCAGTCATGTTTTAGCTGTGGCTGACTTGTCCAGGGTCCCACTCATTTAAGGACCACTTATAGGATTACAATATACCCTTGTTACAGGGTGCATGCAAGCAAGTGCCATTCCAGTGCTGATGGTCCTTTCATGTCTCCCTGTGTGCCCAGCACTAATAGATACACTCTCTCATGCTCTACAGGGCAAGAATGAATAGCATGATTCAGCTCTTCCAAGATTTAGACAGAGAGGGTGACCCCCCGAGGTGTCAGGGACCATGTAATGAACTAGAGGGGACACCTCCCCACATAGCCTAAGGTGGCACTCAAGATGGTTGAGCCAGAAGGGAGAAACTCAAGTGTGGGCAACACAGTCAACACTGACAGGGACCCAGGGACAGATTTTCCACTTATGTCAGCCTTATTTCCTTATTCATGCTGTCCTTCCATGAATCAGGGAAATGAAGTAAGTCCTGCCAAGAACCAAAACAAAGCCTTAGTGTCAATTAATCTCATTTCAATAATCTTCAAGTCTTGAGCAGCCTTCAGCAGGAAGATGAATCCCTGTCACTTGTGTTTTCAGGAGCTGAAATACTAGCTTAACACCACAGCTTTTTTGCTGTGACCCATGGAGCACATGAGCAGCACCTAACTGCTTCTACAGAGTCTTTAGAAGACAGGCAAGGAAGCAAGGCTCACACTTTTTATGCACAGCCAGCAGCTTCTCTGGCAGGGATGTACAGGTATTCCCAACTCAAAAGAACAGGGGCTTTGCCAACATGCAGCCTGAAACTGCCTTTGCCACCAGGCACTGAGCTGCCCCTTACTACCAACGCACCCCAGGGGTCAATGCCTCACATTCAGGCACCATGCCTGCATGACTTTTTAAGGAGCTGTATAATGCCACTCCCTCTAGGAGCAGAAGGACATTTGCATGAGTTTGGCTGCAGAAATAGGCACTGTCTCAGTATGAATTGCATAGCTAAATCACATATAATGCAATTTGCAATTGCTTAAAGAAAAAGGCAGCATAAATTGATGTATTAAAAAGTGGTAGGACAAAGGTATCTGCCATTTGTGTTGTAAGTGGTGTGGTAAGTTTCATAAAGCAAAATACTAGCTTTTATTTTTAAAGTGAGTAGACAATGAACTCTTGTAGCGAAGTGCAGTAGTCAGCCTGAGTCTGCATAATGTATGGGGATTTGACACCCAGTTACATCCCAGGGCATTCTGGGAACAGAGATAATGTTTCTGGTGCCAGGCCAGGTTAAATGCATCTGGCACAACAAACCCTGCAGATGCTCTGTTGGACAGATGCAGAAAGCTGATGTTATCCTATTTTTGGATGCCAAACAGAGCTTATTCTGTTCTTACAAAGCAAGGACATAAGAGACATGAAGAGGAAGTGGTTTACCACAACAAAGGTGTTCATGGCTTGTAACGCCCTTCCAATTACAAGGAGCAGACAATTGTTCATCATAAATGTTAGAGAGAGAGAGCTGAAAGAAGAAAAAAAGCAGCTTGCCGTGAACAGGAATAAAAATGCTGTGAGTGAAATTGCACACTCAACGTAGGCTGATGCACATCTCCACTGTAATCAGCAGAGTTAGCCTGTACTTGCACCCATCTACACAACAACTGGATCCAGCCCCGAAATTCTCCCCCTGTAATTGTGGCAAACACCACTCCAACAAAACCTCTCTTTTGTTCTCCCCAGAATACTGGGCTCCCTGTCTTTCCAAACTAATCTCTGCTTAAAAGTCACAACAACGAAAGTTTCTACCCTTTTCTCTCTTGTCTGCCACACAGTTTCTTTGCCTGAGTACTTCCTCGGAGGAAACGCTCAGCAAAGATGCAAACTCCAGCTCTATTGAGGAGCCTCCTACTTATATTTGTGTCTTGCTGAAGGCTATATTTGTTCTGGGACTGAGTGGTGGCTTTCCTGATTTTTCCTGCTACTACTTTCAGAGGACCTGCATTAGCATAAACCTGGAATGGCACAATTGTGAGTCGTGCTCTTTAACCTGGGATTTCTAGAAGACAGGGTGGAGGGACCTGAGGATGTATTAAGCATAAAGGCCCACAGTGTTTTCAAGCCTCCTCAGCTAAATGGCTGGGGGAATAAAATCACAAACCCTTGAGGTTTTAGTGAAACTTCGTGAGCCTTTTTGTGAAAGTGGCTTTCTAGACATGTCCAAGTGGCAACTGATGAGACTTGCTTTATATTGGTTTTTCAGTCGGCTTTGGTGGATAAAACCAGTCTTTCTCATTTGGGTGTTTCATGCAGGGTATGTTTTGTTAGGGAGTGCACCACCTTCAAAACACAGGACAGAAAAACCTCAGAGAGCTTCCATCTGCTCCAGAGTCATGTGTGACCATAGCTGCATTATGAAATAGCAATAATAATACCCTCCTACTGTATCTTACCACAAAGCTTTGTGACTGCTGAAAAACATGTGGAAAAAGATGGAGGTGCTTCCATAAGAGAGCAGAGACAAAGAACAGTGACCTGCCTATCACCCAGAAACTGCAGCTACTTTTTAGCAACCCTAATAAATAGATTTGTCCTATCCCAAGGCAAAAAAAAAAATAAATCATACTAATGACTCCAACAATTAGATGAGCAATAGTGCTTTAATTTGTTTAAAGTTTTTTATTTTACATGAAGTTAGACTGACAAAGCTACTCCTTTATAGCACATTCTCAAGTTTTTCTGAGGAGGAAACTCCAAAGACACATGGGAGACTTATCTTTCCCATAGTGCAGCAGCAGAGGACAACACTAAAGCAAAGGAACCCTTGCGTTTGCCCAGCATCCCAAATCCTCCCAGAAACACCATAAAGCAGAAAAGGAAGAAGGCAGAGTTGTGAGCACTCAGGCTCAACCAGGCACCCTTTGGTACAAGACAGCAGCTTTAACCCTGCCCTAATCTGCATGGGGCCTCAGAGAAATAAATCCACTATTTAAACTCAGACCAGAGTCAGAAGTGCTGTGTCCAGGGAGATGCAGGTTAGTAACACATCAGTAAGGCACTGGCTGCTACTAAGATATGTTTCTGATAAATGGGTGGCCCTTCTCTGATCTGCATGAAAATATGGCCAAACCTTTCTAAAAATTCAATTTTTCTTAGCTGGTTGATAAGGAAGTTGATGTTTTCAGCCCAAGACGAAGCTATGAATCAGAAGCCATGAATCAAATGACTAACCAGAAGAGATAAATTGGGTATGATCTTCCCTAACTCAGCTGTGCCAAAGAACTTCTTAGCTTAATAACACTGGCTGACACTGGCACCATCCCAGTGGTTCCCAGCGCTTCCTTATTAATGTGAATGTTTTCGACTCAGCGCTTCCACAGTTTCATAAAGATCAAGGCTGACATAATTTAAACTGCAAAAAGCATTTATAAGCATTAAAGCTCAATAGCAAAGCTAACCTGGGGCTTGAGCTAAGCCTTGATTTATGCACTGAAGATTTCTACTAAGCAGGCTAGGGGATGCACAAAACTGAACTTCTCATTTGTTTCTTCCTCTGTAATCAAAGAAGTTAAATCCCTGAAACCAAATCTTCAGGCTCCAGGTTCGAGTTGTTCAGTTTGGGCTGATTTCCAGTCATTCTGTGCACAATACTGAAGGTGCATAGAGACATTCAGAATAAGGGCAGCTTTCACAAAACAACTCCTCCAGGTCGCTGGTAACATAACTATGTCTCCAAGCAATGACTGCTACCAGTCCTGAAATTTTTGCAATATGAGATAGAACCAGACAAGACAGATTTCACAGTAACATCACCTCTGTCACAAAGGATCATGCACATCATCTACTATACCCAGAGCATTAAACCAGCATTTGCTCAAAAGCAATGGCAGATTTGCCCTTTCCCCTGCAATAAATGCAAAGGGAGAACAGTCCCTCAAGATTAACTGTCCAGGTCATCTGTGGTGACCTCCCTACTCCATGTCCCTATGTTACTGTGAGCTCACTTTGGTGGCTGAAATCTTTAACTGAAAACTACACCTAGTTCTTCCAAAGACTGAAAATGGCCTTGCAGTTAAGAAATGCAATCCTACAGCTTCTCTCTATGAATGCAACTTCTTCACTGAAGGCAAAAGTCCATTTAACTCAACTTGCCAAGTTTGACTCAGCAATTTTATTACTATATCCCTTATCAGCCAAAAAAGAAAAAATGTTTCTGTGAGAAAAATATCTTCCTGACACAGATTTAAAAGTAAGTGTTAAAAAGGTATGTGTGTAGGTTCTGACAATTGAGTATAAATAGACTGGTATAATTAATTTAGTAGAACAGGTATAAACAAGAAGAATGCATCTGAGAAAATTATTAAGACCTTGGGGAAGCAATTAAGGGGAAAAAAAAAAAAAGACAAAATCAAAACGAAAGAACTGATGCAGCCCCCGTACAGAGAACCTCTGTATGATGACAATTTTTCCAGCACAGCACTTTCATTCTTTGCTACAGGCAAGGTAGAGCATGCTCTCAGCACTTTGGATACCTTTGACTACCTTCATAAAAAATTCCCAAAATAGGCTTGCAGCCTTAATAGTTGTTGCACTGTCAATCCTGAAATTGTGACCTGTGAGGACTAAGTCCCAAAAGTCCATGAGAGCACTGCATGGGACTGTTTGGGTTGTTTTGAGAGACCCACAAAAGATGCTGTTTCAAGTTTCTGGCAATAGGGTCTCTTTTTCCACTGTGCTAATCCAGCATTACTGCATTGAAACTTGCAACTCTGATGTAAAAAATGCTGTAATGTTGGTGCTCGCTCACCGCACAGCCAGTGCTGTGGGCCTGTCCCTCACATTTGACCTGGTGTAAATCACTGGATCAAAGCTCTGAATATGCACCACAGATCTGGAACCTGTGCTCTAAACACCCAACCATCAGTGGAAAGGCTATGGTACCCTCAAGCTGTTTCTCTTCTACATTTGGTGTCTCCTCTTCCAGCATTGTCCCCCACAATGAATCTACAGAGAGATTCCTAAAACTTGCACCTTGATATAGAAAATGCAGGTTTTTCCACGTCTGAACCTGGTGTGGTGCACAAATGGAGACACAGCATGCACAAATGGAGACACAGCAGGAACAGATTTGCTTTGTGTTACCTGAAACAACCCTCCCCAGCACATTCTGATCTATCCTCCAGCAAGTGAACTGGGACAAGGCAGGGAAGATGAAGGTGGGGAAAGTGGACTGGGCTGAGCTAACAGGAGCCGTGCTTCCACAGTATACCTGAAGGGGACAAATGAAAGGGTATACCTCAGTTTAAGAATGAGCAACTAGCCCAAAAATCTTAATCTATTAAGAAGCGGAGCCTGCTGACAAACAGGAAAGGAATGCACAATCAGGTTTTGTCAGGTTTGACTTCATCAATCTTTCTGCTGCAGGTTCTGCCTCTTAGGTGCAATACGCAGGGCTGGCCATGAAACAAGAATTTTGTTTCACAATTCAGAAGGAACAAAAAAAGAGTTTTTCAGAAGTTTTTCAAATCTTTCTTAATTATGCATCAGAAAAAACCCATTGTGTTTCCAAGCCAAGCAGCAAATAGGCCAGTGCCTCACTGATTCCCCTCCAGAGGGGAAATCCTGGCTCCCAGCTCCCAGGTGCTGTCAGACAGGAGAGAGACAGCAGCTTGGACTCCCCCAGCAGAAGGCCAGGGACAGCCAGGTTTTCTCCCCCACCACCACTCCTTTAGTTAACTCTCTCTCAGCCTCTGCCCCCATCTCCTTGGAGCCTCTCCACTCCATGTAAATAATTGCATATGAACCAAGCTAGAGAGAATGAAAGTATGCAGTCCGGTGGTTAGGAAGTTCCCTGGAGATAAAAGGGAGCTGCAGATTCAAGTTCTTGCTCCGTATGATTTGAAGCTGATTTCAATTAAGTATTCATTGGAAGAAAGCAAAACGGCCGGTATAGCTTGGTGGTCAGGGAACCATTCCAAATCCGAGCAAGGACTTGAACCTGGAGCTGCACTTAACAGGGAAGCCTCCTAACCACTGGCAGATCGATCAGCTCTCACATGTAAAGCAGGAGTAGGAGGAAGGCTGAAGCACTCAGCCAGTTCTGGGGGAGCTGCCTCTTCTGGGGGCTTCACTCCAAAAGGAAACCCATCAGAGGACACGCATCCAGCCGGTGTGCTAGAATCATCATATGAACTGATGTACAACCAAGCCTGTTCCTCTAAGCCCCATCATGCATGCCCCCACACAGACTCTCCCACCAGGATTTGAAGAAGCTGAGAAGCTGACATCAGACATCTCCAAAGCAGGACTCATTTTCTCCTTTCCCACAACTCCCTTATCAACCTAGGAAGATTTTCTGTTGATATTATAGTTGAAAAAGATTCCTTCTCTCACCAAGTGCCAGAGAAGCATCATTTCCAGGTGGAAAAGTTGGTCTTGGTTGTATGGGATGGATCCAATACTAGCAAAGAGTAGCAAAATTATCAATCAGAGTGTGGGAAATGGAGAAGTACTTCACAAATGTTTCTGTTTCAGATTCAGAAGGAAGCAGAATGATCTATTCAGAGCCTAACTTGATACTTACTGTTCCACTGGCAATTAGAGATTATGTTAAACAGCAGTCATTAATAACAACATTTGTAAACCATCAGGACTTGATTACAGTCCTGGTGAGGATTGTCAGCTTGGCTGACAGAATTAGCTGTAAAAAGAAAAAATATTTAGATCTTTTAAGGTGTTTAACTTGCTCCCACATAACAATCCATTGGTGTTAAATGGCTTAAAAGCTGTTTAATGGATGTATTTCTAAAAGTAATTTTAGCAGAATCGGTACCATTCAGGGAGGCATTCCATCTGGAGCTTGGCAAGGCTCTATTCTTGGTGCCAGTTACTCCTGTCAATGACATTTATACCAGCTGTGAAGACAAAAACAAAACCACTGTGGTAGAAGCTTGAGATAACACAAAAGGGATATAGTGTGATAAAAGTGATGTGGGGAACAAGTTTGTTGTAAGAATACCTTGTCATTTGCATTACTTGCATGTTCAGAACCAAATGGGAGTTACACTTCTTGCAACAAAGGCTTTACGTCACCCTTTAACCTATGAACCAACAATTCAGATACAATGAACTTCGAAGAAACTTCATGGTCACATTAGATAACCAGCTGCACATGACCCTTCAGAGCAATTCTGATCCTTGGATAAATAAGCAGGGGAGTTTGAAAGAGTCAGTGTATAGCTCTAGCGAGAATATTGCTGAAACACCACATGCAGTTCTGGCATTCAAACTTTACAAAGTGTCTTCAAAATTTGGAAAGGGTTCAGAAAAGAGCTACAAGAATGACCTGTGGTCTGGAAATCAGACTGAGACTAAAGAAGTTTAGTCTGATTTGTCCCAGAGAAGTTTAAGAGGTAATATGATCACAGCTCACAGATACCCGGATGGTAGAGTAACTATTACAAGAATGAGAAAGAGATTTTTAACTTTAGGCCTCATATCTAGCTCAAAAAGCATTATCAAATCACCTAGGTAGAAGCCTAAGCTTGACAAACTTCAAGTTTGGGGCATGCATTTTCTTTAAACTGTGAAGGGCATAGCAATTGAATATTCTGAACTGAATTCTCTACCCCATGAAGTCTTTAAGGAAAGGCTAAAATGGTGTCCACTATTGTGGACAGAAAAAAATCATACTGTGCTGCAATGAAGGTTGTAGATGTGTCATCCAGGAGGTCAGACTAGAGGATGACCATAACATATCCTGGGTTTAAAAATCTCTGAATGTGTGGCTATAATTGTTTCATTTTTTCCGTTTCTAATGAAAGATGGTCACTGTTTTTACCACATAATCTGGACAGTTTGGGTATATAAAAGGAGGAGAACCTTGTTAAACATCCACTGCTAAAAATAACTTCTAAGGAGCTTTAGCTCTTTTATTGTAATCTAAAAAAATAATTCCTGCTGCAGGCTGTGGAAAGACATTGTTAATTTTTGTAATAAAATGGAGACTTTGGGGGTCCAGAATATTCACTTGGGTGAACCATACTGATTTTGACTTTCTCCTCCAACTAGTAAGAAGTGTTATGTTTTCCTTCAAACCAAAAGGAGGTTACGAGAACCAGCACAGGATAAAACTGCATTCTATAAGATGAGTATTCCTCCTGAGCATTATATAAGGCCAACAGACACACTGGTAGGTCTGATAAGATTCAAGGGAATTCAAACTGTTATTCACTGTTCATTTCATAAGTCATGCAGCTACCATCAAGTGTTAGCCTTCTGTGACTGCTGTCACTGCACAGTAAAAGGTCTCATTTTCTGCAGTAGGGCTACTTACGTAGAGGCTGAGCAGCAAGAACTTACTTAAAATGGACGTTGGTGCAAAATAGCTTCCATAAAAGAAGCAAGAGAAAACTTCCCTGGGCGTGGGTTTCCCTAGGAATTCTGTTCCGGTTCAGTAGTGCTCCAGCAAATCTCAAATGATTATTGGCTTTTCTTGGCTTCCAATACAGAGCAGATGAAAATTTTGCATTTGTGGTGAAGTCTTCCTTTGAGTTTTGGGATTCATTGAAATCAAAACACCCAAAAGGTATCTAATGAAGTAGGGAGTAGAAGAGACGGTCCACCAATATTGTGTGCAAGAAGTTTTCCCTACGATTCTCCTCCCTACGGGCTAACAGTTAAAGCAGAAGCAAAGGTGTCAAAGGTCTAATCCATGTCTTACAGTAACATAGCCCCTTGATCTCATTAGCCAAAGCCCTGACCTTTTAACAGATGGCATGTTGACACATCAGTCCTCAAGTCTGGACTGGCAGTTGGACAGGACCCTCTAACAGCTCGTGTTTAGTGCTACAGTGGCAACCAGCTGAGTCAGCATCTGCCAGAGATCACTGTGCTCTAGTAGCCAAGAATACCACTTACTCCTTTCTTAAGCCCTCATAGCCCTCATATCCAGATTAGGGAAAAACACAGTATCTCATAACTCACTGTATGACAGCCACTCATCCACTATTAAATTCTATTAATAGCTTCACTTCCATGTAGACTTCTGCCTTTCTTTTGTATGTTATAGTTCACATATTCTTCTTCACATGACACTGAAACACAGGGGTAAGTCTTCAGCTCGCCTTTCAGCTCACTTTTTTTTTTTTTAATGCATACAGATTTCCATTTAGTTTCACACATGCAAACACCTACCGGTATATTTTGATAAGTTTAAGAACAGCAATTCCACATTGTGTTCAGAATTTGAGCCTGACATTTGGGTGTTTCTACTAATCCAAGGTTGTATTTGTCCACGAGCTGTTTTGGGTCGGAGGTGGACCTCGGGCTGTAAAGCAAACCTTAAGTCTAATGGACTAGATCTTCACAACATCCAAGAAGCCACACAGTCTATGCCACTGACGTAAAAGCATTCCTCCTAAACTGACAGAAAACTGGAATTGCTACTATGTCTTTATTATTGCTATTTATTGTATTGTACTGCCAAAGTCTCACACAGGCATTAGAACTTCAGCACATTTGGCATTGTACAGTCACCTACTTGCCTTAATAATTAAACTATGTGATCCTCCTCTGTTCCCTCCACCTCTCAGTAATGATCCAACTTCACATCTCAGAATGGCAAATTTCAGACTGTTCTGTGAAACTCTGAAATACAAAATCATTCTCACGAGATGCGACAGTGTGAAAGTTGAAGATCATGAAAAATTCAGCAAGCCATAGCAATGTTACCTGGCCAGTATTTTTTGTTATCCTCCTTTACCATTCTCTTCTGCTTCAGCATGCTACCAAGTCACCAGTTGCTCAAGAAAAAAAATTAAAAAAATAAATAAAAAAAAATTAGCTATATCCTTGCAGAGCTAAGCGGGATAAAAAATTGTCTGGCCATGATCAACTTTGGTGTTGCAGAGCCAAAATAATAAAACTAGGACATGCTTAGACAGCAATTTCTGCATGGATGTAATGCAAAGGTGGTATTTCTCCCTGTCCTACCTCAGAGCTACGCTGACTTGCTGAGCACCCAAACCACCTGGATGCAGCCATGCAATCCCACCCTCCCCAACGATGAGGACTGGCAGCTGGGGAAATGTTCCCACAGCCTGGGAACCATTCCTTCCAGAAAAGCCTGTCTGGAGAGACAGTGCCACATGCTGCACATGGCTGTGGCTTCCCTCCAGTTCGGGGAGGCCAGGCAGCTGGTGTAGCCGGCGGATGGAGGGGGGCCTGAACCACAGACGGAAGTGGGAGATGGGGTCTGAGAGCATTGGTCTTGTCCTGACAGCCTTTGACTAGCCAGGTCTGGTTGCAGCAGCTGAAGATCTGATCTGCAACACACAAATCCAGCATGAACAACATAAAAATGGAAAGCATCCTGTGCTAGGGGAACATCTGTTTAGGCGGTGAAAACCCCTTGGAGTGCATCACTCTGGGTGAATCAGCACAGCTGAGACAGCTGTTCAGCTGCCCGAGTGGCTGATTTAACTTTTTCCCAGCTTAGCTCTGTGCCATCACTGAGATTTATTAGCCGCAGCGCTGCACAATTCCAGGAGGTGCGGTTATCAGGAAGTACTTGGCTCCCCAGCACCGTTACTGGGCTTTGCACGGGATAAATTACAAGGTGTGCACTGACTAGCAGATAAGCAGACCCTCCCTTACTCCTCGCTGTTCTGAATTGTCATTCCTCACTGCATTTCCACCTTGGTACTGATAGCACTGAACAAGACTGAAACTCTGTACTGGTGTAAATTGGGATCGCCCTGCCAAAGTCGGTGGATTTGCACTCTCTAAGCATCTAGCCCATTTCCAAAACTCTCCGGATGAAAACTGTTGGGTGTCAGGAACCTGCAAGCCTGATAGTCTCTGTAATTAAGCCAACAGCATTAGTTGGGTTTGTCTTAGCCCTTGGTATGCTTCTGCAGTCTCTACAGATGGGAAGAACAAACCTTGTTCTTTGGATACTTCCTTTGAT
Organism: Hemiprocne comata; assembly: GCA_020745705.1. NCBI lineage: Eukaryota > Metazoa > Chordata > Aves > Apodiformes > Apodidae > Hemiprocne > Hemiprocne comata. The sequence continues at coordinate 59,658,978 of CM036586.1, forward strand.
GAAACGGAATCACGGCTATTGGACACAAGATGAGTATTAAGAGCTTTATCAAGCTTATGAAAATGAGTCCAGGAAAAAGAGAAGACCTAGTCCCCATAGCCTTGGGACAAGATCTGGAGGGCTCTATTGCATCTGCAACTCTCCTGAGCCTATGCCATCCCAGGGCTGCCCAGACAGAGGGAAAACCACAGTTCTATTTCCTTCTCTGTCTGGTCAAGGCACAGGTTCCCAAATGGGTTTCCTTTCTGATACAAGGCCAACATTGTGTCAGGCTGACATATAAGTCAGCTGGCCAATATTGCAATATTGGGGTTTTTTGTTTTGTTTTTGTTTTTTAAATGCATTTCAAAATTCTATAAGCAAATGAAAACAGAAATGCACTCATAGCAAATAGTTCTGCAAAAAAAAATCTGGTTTGTGATAAAACTCAGAGCACCTGAAGACTTCAAGGTATCCTCTTGGACTAAAAATTACAGTTTTCAGTTTATTTTTCAGAAAAAAAAATAATAAAAAATTAAACCACTTTCATATATAGTAGATATTTCAGAGGTACTGAAATATTGCAGGAACTCAAATTCTCTGTCAAATTTGAAAATTATGAAGCAAAATGTTGATAGGATCCACCTGGATAAAGCTTGAAAATGAAATCTTCTGTGCCATTGCTTTCTTAAGCATACCTAAGCAGTAGCCAGTTTATGAGCATGGATATAGAAGTTGGACGTAAGCCAGTATTCAAGCAGGGCATGAATCTAGTCTGGCTCTGAAATTTGCCATAAATCCCAACACCTTGAGAGAGACAAATGCCTACCAAATTTTGAAAAAAACCCACATTTTTCTCCTTCTGGCCTCACCCCTAGTTAATCACAGTTTTGCTTAGAGCAGACTACAAGAAAAGATGTTCCTCGTCCTTTTCAGAAAATATCTGTTTTCAATTCTTTAACCAATTAATTCCAAATTGACTCTGTTTATTGGTGACCCGAGACATAGAAGACATTAAAATCTGCTGCTCTTGAAGAGACTGATCTTTGATTTAATGACTCCACAAATGGTTGGTGGTAAACCAACCCTTATTTGTCTACCATTATTTGAGTATTTGCACCAGTATAAAGAATAAACTGGTGCCCAAATAAAATCTGGACATTTAGGCAGCTACAGCTTTAATACATTTTGAAATGAGAACCGTAATATTGCTGAGAGTATTTTATAAATGTCTCATTGGTCCATGGAACCATATTCTGGGTCCTTGTTATGCCCTATGAAACTGTTGCTAAAGCAGTCCTGTTTTCGTATCTCCTACTTGCTCCTAATCACCCAGCTGAGCATCAAGTATTCTGTCACAAACACCCTATGAATCCAGAGTGAGCACTTTGGTTCGAAAATATTGATACTTGAAAACATGTGTTGTTGCATTTATAGCTTTGATACTAGGATAGACCAAAACCCCAAGACCTAAACATCTCCAAATTCTCCAGAAGAGACAGAAAAGGAAACAATGCAGTTTTCATAGCCAGAGGATGACCAAGGAATCAGTGAAGAGGACTTTTTTCCTCTGTACTCCACAGAAGCATCACTTGGCATAAAGCAACATGGTCTAGTTGCTGGTGAATGAAAGCACATCACAGGGCAGACTCACCAGTCACACTAAGAGACAGTCTCTTCTGCTCCTGTCTCTTCTTTCCTAAGCTCAGAGGGAGATGTAACTTGAGTGACATCCTTTGGCACAAACATGCATCATTCAGCTGACCCTAATCTTGGTGTCTTCTTTCAAGCACAATTCAGTTCTTGGCAGTTTTATCAGAGTTAGTGTTAAACAAATGCAGTAGAAATGAAATAAAAATATCAGGTTGTCAGCTCATAACAATAAGTTGCTGAGCCTTGGCATAAAACGAAATTCAAATTCATGGCAAAATACAAAAAGCCCACAGGACGGTCATTTATCAAACTGATACACAGCATTGCAATGTATAGTTTACCTTATCTATGTTGCCTAAAGTGGCTTGAGTAACATGACTTCTCAGCCTAAGGGACAGATCTTCAGGCCCTCATATCACCTCCCTCCTAGCACTTTGCTCCCCTATTCCTGAGAGCAACATGTTGAAGATGACTATTTGCTTGCATAAATACCTTAAGGTCATCACCTTAAGCCCAGAAATGGAATAAAGATTACCACAGTGCTTATTTTAATCTCACTGTAAGGATCTTATCTTCCCCAAGTTTTGCATTACTGCCCAGCATGGCAAGGCAGGGTGTGACAAGTAACTCTTACAATAGTGTAAATGTGTTACAGTCATGCCATTAAATGGTCGTGATATTATGTCATATTTCCAAAATAAAAATTGATTAGTTACAAATCACAAACCAAATCTAAGATACTTGCTATTAAATCACTGTGGGGAGAAAGGAACTAGTCTCAGAACTGTGTATTTTCAAGGAGAGTTCCTGCAAAGAAGTAACTTACAAACTAAACTTTATTAAATTTAGTGTTTGAATACTTTTCCCCTTGGTAAAGACCTTTTATCCATTAGCCCTGGAAAACAGCCCTTTGTGGGATTCATTCCAAATCAAATTTAGGAAAGAAGCTGGAGTAGTGTGTTCACAGACACATATGTGCAATTAACTGAGTACATGCTCTCATAACAAAGAGCCAACTCAATTACCTCCCAAGTAAAAAGCTTACAGAGAGGCAGATGTGATCTTTATTCCAGAAGGTTTACCAAGAAAGCATGAGAGAAAGAATGTGGGAGATATTTATGTGAAAGCAAATACTTCATACCTTATAAAATCCCCATTGGCTTGCTACAAAGATCTCTTGGAAATGCCAATTAGTCAGGTGTCTCTTTGTCTTTTTTAATTCTTCTACTCTTATTAAATCAAAATCTCAGACAACTTAATGGCTCCCCAAAGTCTAGGTCAAACAGAGAGGCAAGAGGAGGTAGAATGAAAGGCTGTGCTTAGTTTTGTGCCATGATCTAACTGTGGGTGAGGAGAGAAGGAATAATTTAGTTTGATTAGATAACTAAATGTACAGTGCCTTGAAAGGAAAATTGGTCTTCACTCACAGAACTATCAAGACAATCCCTGACCAAAAACCATTACCACTCCTGGTTGCAAAGTTGTGACAAATTCTTTTCAGAGGCATTTAATTTTTTTCTGCCTTTCACATAGGGACTTTCCTCTCCAGCAGCACCCTGTGAGGAAGAACCTGAAGGCTGAGTCACAGCCCTGACTGCACCCAAAGTACCCTCCACCTTCACAGGCAAAACAAGACTCTGCTGCCCACAACTTGCTGTTCACCTCAGCCCTTTCTAGCAGGTGCACGAAATCTGGTTGTGGCATGGGAGGGAAGTCACTGTAGACTTCTGTCAGGTTCAGGGACACTTTGGAATCTGGCTTCTGTGGAAAGCACACATTAGAGGGAAAACTTCATTGGTGGAGTAAAAATGTTCTGACTGAGGAGGGCACAAATAAAGATTACCAATCTTAACCGCAGCAAAGTTTGGAAGGACAGAACTTGAGTTGAAATAAGCTGATACAGTTCCTGAGGGAGATGCTACCCCTTTGCATCAGCTTGAGACCTGGCTGAGAATGTGTATTACAAGCCACTTCTCCCTTTTAGAGTGATAGCACCGGGTCCAGCTAAGAACTGAGCTATCTGTTGAATGTGCTGTGTTCATGTCACTTGATTAGACAGGACTTTAGGGCAAAAAATGTCTAAAATTAAACACTTCAGTTTGGTATCTAAAGAGGGGATGAGATGAATTTCAACCTAATCATACTAAATCCTCTCTTCCCACCCCCTCAAGACTGCTTACATTCTTGTTGAGAAAGCAGATCTAATCTGACTCAAAGATCAGACTCTTAGGAAGGAAGAAGAAAAAAAAGAAGTGTAAATATGTAAAAATAAGCCCATGCATTTCTGGGAACCTAGAGTAGATTTGACTGCTTCTCAGTAATATTCATATGATATTAAAATGTTTAGAGGACCCAAGGAGAACAAGTGGGAGTATGCTAAATAATTAACTTTTTTCTTCATACTCGCTATTGATTAGAAGTAAAGAGGGAAAGCAGAGGCAGTATGGTGACAAAAGGGCAGAGACCAGGACAAAAAGAGGCAAAAAATACCCAAGACATGCATGGGCACATAGGGCACCTGCCCTATGAGGAAAGGCTGAGAGAGCTGGGTGTGTTCAGCCTGGAGAAGAGGAGACTGAGGGGGGATCTCATGAATGCTTATAAATATCTAAAGGGTGGGTGTCAGAAGGATAGGACTTGTCTCTTTTCCACTGTGTCCAATGACAGGACAAGGGGCAATGGGCACAAGCTGAAGCATAGGAGGTTCAAGCTACACATAAGGAAAAACTTCTTGGCTGTGAGAGTAACAGAGCACTGGAAAAGGCTGCTCAGAAAAGTTGTGGAGTCTCCTTCTCTGGAGACATTCAAAACCCATCTGGACATGATCCTGTGTGATCTACTGTAGGTTATCCTGCTCTAGCAGGGGGGTTGGATTAAGTGATTTTCAGAGGTCCCTTCCAACCCTGACCACTCTATGACACTGTAGTGCAAACAAATCCGTGTCCTCTTCAATCTGAATAAGATCCAAAGTGATCCACACAGGGTTTTGAAAGGCTGACTAAATCATTTAAAGTGCAATTCCCACCAAACAGCATCAGGTGTTCAAGGAAGCCTATGTGCAGAGCTTTTGTTGTGTTGGTTTGTTTGACTACTGGAAAGAAAAATCCTAAGAAATGTTCATCAAGAATAGTTTCATTTCCAATTGATCTGAAACAGGTCTTACTTATGAGATGTCTTGCTTATGAGGTCTTACAATGAGATGGTTGAGGAGAGGAATTACTATATTTGATTGACTATAACAGTTTGTTCAGCAAGGGTTTGGATAGCTGATTTCTTAAATTACTGAAGTGAAAATTAGCACTGAAAATTAAATTGAAAAATCAAAATATTTTACTTAGAGAATGGTAACATGAATGCCACTGTTTGATTGACTAGAAATTAGTTTCATGGAGCTATACACTTAACAAAACAGAGTACCTTGTAGTGCAAAACCCAGTTTTTAATGAAGAACATTTTAAAACTTCAGAATTTCTACCATGTTTGAGAAAGCAATTACGTGCTGTACAAAAGGGAGTACCAAAAAATAACTCTTGCTGTCGTTTTCAACTCCATGTCTTTCACCTGATTTGCATGTTCTCTGTAAAGCAGTGTAGCAAATGAACTTGATCTACAGTATTCAATGTACATTGATAGATGCGGCCAGTTCATGTTTAATGCAATTCTATGACCTGTAGCACTAGATTTGGTCTGTACATCTTCTAATATTTTCCATGCTAATGACATGGACCAAGGAAGATAAATAGACCTCTCCTCTCACTGAGAAACCATTGTTTACTGTCTTCATTAATGATATTGACAGTGGCATTGAGAGCACCCTCAGCAAATTGCTGATGACACCAAGCTGGGCGGTGCAGTCGACATGCCAGCGGGACAGGATGCCATCCAGGGGACCTGGACAAGCTGGAGAAGTGGGCCCAGGTGAACCTCATGAGGTTCAACAAGGCCAAGTGCAAGGTCCTGCACCTAGGCTGCGGCAACCAGAGATATGAATACAGGCTGGGGGAAAACATGCTAGAGAGCAGCCCTGTGGAAAAAGACCTGGGGGTACTAGTGGATCAAAAGCTGGACATGAGCCACCAATGTGCAACTGCAGCCCAGAGGGCCAACTGCATCCTGGGCTACATCAAAAGAAGTGTGGCCAGCAGGGTGAGGGAGGTGATCCTACCCCTCTACTCTGCCCTGGTGAGACCTCACCTGGTGTACTGTGTCCAGCTCTGGAGCCCCCAACACAAGAAGGATGTGGACCTGTTGGAGCATGTCCAGAGGAGGGCGACACAAATTATCAGAGGGCTGAAGCACCTCTCTTATGAAGACAGGCTGAGAGAGTTGGGGTTGTTCAGCCTGGAGAGGAGAAGACTCCAGGGGGACCTTATAGCGACCTTCCAATACCTGAAAGGGGCCTGTAAGAAGGCTGGAGAAGACCTGTTCACTGGGGCATGTAACAACAGCACAAGGGATAATGGTTTTAAGCTAGAAAAGGGTAGATTTAGGTTGGACATTTGGAAAAAGTTCTTCAATATGAGGGTGGTGGATCACTGGAACAGGTTGCCTAGAGAGGTGGTGGAGGCCCTATCCCTGGAGACACTCAAGGTCAGAGCTCTGAGCAATCTGTTCTAGTGTGAAATGTCCCTGCTTCTTGTAGGGGGGTTGGACTAGATGACCTTTAGAGGTCCCTTCCAACCCAAGACATTCTATGATTCTATGAAAGAATATATATACCTCATTTGGCCAGACCAATTAATATTCAAGGTGTCATGAGAGAAAAACTATTACTTCTTTTCTAATATTTTTGAATATCAGAACTTTAAGGCATGTGGCATAATGAAAATAATAGTAATGTCAGTGCCTAGAGAGTTTCAGCTGCCAAATAAAGCCCTACACCTGCACAATCCGAAGACAGAGAGGCTGCACACCTTGGGCGGATCCATCTCTGTGGCAGAGTTTTCTGGATCAGGGCCATTGCTTATATTATACCCATAGACTGAAAATTCCTGAATTCTTCTGCTTTGCCTTCTAATAGCTGCAGTAGTGGATGAGTCATTTTACCTCATACCTAACATGTCATTTCCCATCATCTACTGAGTACGCAACCACAAGAAGATGAAGCAAAAACACAGCTATTTCTTATCTCACAACTGTGTTTATTTTGAGCTAATCAGTCATACTGACATCTGTTTGGCCCTAATCCTGATTTTGTTAATAAGCCATTTGTGTAAATCTGTTCTACACAAGACCATGCCCTACTGCACTCCTGAAGACTGATGAATGTATTTTGGAAACCAGTAATGCTTTAGGATAAGCCCATCTTGGAACTCCAGTAATTTTCCAATAAATGTTGTCCGTGAATGAGCTCATGAACCTCCAGGATGAAGATCAACTTTATCTCTGGGGCCAAAGTCATCCAGTGGGCAAGTTTCCAAATAGGAAAACAAAGCAAACTCCTTCCTCCCTAAGATCTTCCCCCAGTCTCTGCTGCAGCTTAAAAAAAGGTCCACTCTTTGATGTGAGCCCTTGGAAATACTGCAGTTATCTAATTATCCTGTTTCTTGTCTTCTGGTAATTCTCCTTGCTGCAACATTGATTCACATTTCTGAAGGCCAGAGCAGACCAGACTGATCGTCTGGTCTGGCCTCTTGCATAACACACACCACAGTGTTTCACCCTCTGATCTCTGAATCAAACCTTGTACCTTGTGGGAGATCTAGGGTATCTTGATTTTGTCTCCAAGTGCTGGAGAATTTACCACATCCTTGGTTAGCCATTCCAGACGTATGTTGCCTTCATCGTTAAGACATTTGAGTTTCATTTCCAATTCAGATTTTTCTGACTTTTCACCTTCCAAGCCTTATATCCTGCTGTGCTCAAAGCACAATAAGTGCTCTTTGGTATCCTATCCTTCACCCTATGGAAAGACTTCAGGCTGAGACCAAGGGGGCCTCTTCATCTCCTACTCAGATAAACCCACTACCTGGAGCTTCCCAGGTCTCCAGCTGTCAGCAGTGGGTTTAACACCAAACTCACTCTGGTAATTGCTCCCTGATGTCTCTGCAGGTTCTCAGTGTTCTGTCTGAGGGCAGACACCAGTGTAGGAGGCAGCAGAACTGGGCAGGGTGGGACACATCTGCTCCTGAGCAGAATTTCTTCCCAGACATAGCCCAGCCTTGGGTCCCTGCCCCCGCCCTACCACCACCTCGTGCCAACTGCTGCTTGCTCACCCACCTGATGGCACTTTGTCACAATGCCCCAGGACATACTACTTTCTCACCCAGTGAGCTGTGTTTACTCCTTGTTTACCTAATCTCTTATTCCTTCTCGTAACAAGCATGTTTTTTGCCCCGCTGAGCTTCCTGAATAACACTGGTTCTGTTGCTCTGGGTACGCCTGTGGCTGTTTGTTTCCTCAGGAAATGCCACATCACCTGGAAACTTCGTATTTTCCCACTTACAAAATCAAGCTTACGGTAATGAATTCCTTACTTCTGTCAACTTCCTTATGTCCTTGAGAGGCTCCAGCTGCAAAATGGAGTCCAAAGAGAGACTTCTCAGAAAGCCCGTATTAACTGGCTCTACAGGCTGCCACAGCCACTGGGATGTGACACTTACAGGGGAGGCATAGGAAGGTCTGTGCCAAAACCTTAGCACTTTCAGAGCTCAGCAGTGTCTGCATTCACATCTAGACAGTTGCTTTTCTTTTGTCCTGCAGTGTGGCATAAGATGAATTTGTAGCAGGCTACTGTTAACTCACAATTAAGCACAACTGTGAAAAGTGGGAGCATTGTTGTCTGGATTTCTGTCATCTTGCCTGCCTGTGGACCCACAGTAATCCCACAAAACGTCCTAGGGATTCAGCTCTCTGAATTCTGCAGACTCTCCTCCAGCCAAGGACCTGGCAGAGCCCTTTGCTCCAAGCCTGAGACCTGCTTTCCAGAAAATCCTAGCATCTTAGCAATGCTGAGGTCTTTATCCCTCAGCTAATTTGGCTGAAATTAGCCAGCCACTTCAAAAGTTTCTGAGGGGAGAAGGAATGACATGCAGGCAGACAGACACTTATGCAGATGGACAGTCACAGGCTAAAACGAGGGAGAGAAAAATAATTTCTGCCGTGGGAGTTTGGTCTCAACCACCTTTGCTGATCTCTTCTCCTCAGCTTTACAATCCCTGCTGTGCAGTTGCTGGCTGCTCTCCCTTGATGCACACAGAGACAAATCCTACCAGGTTTTTTAGCCTTCTGGCAGTCATTTGCCTGGGAAGAGTTCTCTCCTACTCCTCTTCCTGGTACATTTGTATTACAGTAGTCACTGAGAAAAGCTGCGAAAAGTAACTACTGAGTGTACCCAGGCTCCATCTGTTGCTCTCAGCAAGTCCCAGGGAAGTACTGACAGGCTTAATTTACTCTGAAAGACCACTGAAATCTGTGAGATTCCTCTGAAGCAGTCCATGCCTTGCGAGTCTGCAAAGCCAGGAAGCATCCCAAAAGCCTTATTCAGGACCGTGCTACACTAAGCACAGCCCCAGAGTCACTGTGGCATGCCGACGCCCAAATTGGTCCAGGAAGCCCCAGGCTGTCACTGAGGGGACCCCACTTCTCAGGGGAAGGGGACGGCCATGTCACTTTGGCTTGCCTGCTCCCACATGGCTGCCTGGCCGATGCAGTTTTCCAGGATGTGGATCTGGCCAAGCAGCTCATGGGCACACCAGTTTGGGCTGGGATCATGCCACCTCTCTTCCTCCCCAAGGAAAGAGGTGCTCTGGCAACACTGGGGGTAGCAAAGACCGTGCAGCAGGAGTAAAAATTCATGGGGATCGTTAATGCAGTTAAAACATCAGGAGCACAAACCTGCCTGCAAACCCAGAGTATCCTGTGAGGCCTCCTCTATCAACCAAGTGCGAATTTGCTGCTCTCATGGGAAAAATCGAAGGACCCAGGGCAGCAGGACAGTCTGTTAGCAAGCTACAGAAATAGTGAGTGCCTGATGTCTAGACTCAGGAAAGGAAATTCCTGTCCGTGTTTAGAAGAGCCACACACGTACACATACAAACAAAACCCAGGAAGGCATGCACTACCGTAGTCTTTGATAGTGGCCCAAGGGAAACGGTGTAATTTGGTAGAAGAAGTAAACAAGGCATCCACTTAGACATAACCTGTCAGGCCTAAGAAGGAGGGTGCTTTGACAGACAAGTGTTATAGAAACAGTATTTGGTAGAGCTTCACAGAACTGCCTCTGCAAGAATGCAGGGGACGAGGCCCTGTGAGAGATCCCAGACATGCCAAACAGCTTGAGATCTCTTAATAGGAGTCTAGAAGGTGGCAAGTTGTCATATCAGCTGAGATAGATGAAGATTTGGAGCACTTATAGCTCCTATCTTTTGGCCTGGTAGCCCATCTGAGTACAGATACATTAATCTCTCTTTGAGAAGGGAGCTGCATGATATGTACATACTCACAAGACCCTTCGAAGTTCTTGGCCCAGACATATTTATCCCATTATAAAAGACCTGTACAAGTGCCAGTTTTCGGTGACTACTAGTTAATGTGGTTCCAACCACAGACATTTTTCCACCGTGATCAGGACCACAACTCTCTTATCCTAAACAAGTAAACAAATAAACAAATAAATAAACAAATGAGAGGGGTCAAGGAGCTGCAAATCATACTGTCCTGTTTTTTAAATTAATAGTAATGCAAGCTTTTTTCTCCCTTTTTTTTTTTTTTTTTTTGCTTCCTCACCCCCTGAGATATTTGGTGCTAGACTGGAGGGCACCTTGCTCCGTTTAGCAAAGACCAGAACAGATTCAGGAAAACTTGCCAGGCCTCAGACATTATGTGATCTGAATGCAATTTATCCACCCAGTCAACAAACACTCTGTTTTTATTAATTTCATAAGAAGCTAGTAGAGAGGGAGGCAGGGAGTGAAGGAGGGAGGAGGGAGGGAGAGGAAATGCCCTTTGACCAAGCAGAATGCCAGAGCTCAGTGAATTGTTACTAGCACAATATGGTAAAAGCTAAAGGTGGTGCATGTATTTTCATTTCACAGCAGCAAACCTAGCCTTAGGACTGGAAAATAAGATTTCTGTTCCACTGGGCTGGCATGACAGCATTAGACAACTTAAGTCAGGAAGTTAAGAAGAAATTACCATTAAGTTGCCAGGGGAATATAAACTAAAGTGTCTTTCTTTTACAAAAGGAAAGAGTTGGGACAACAACTCTGACCCTGCACATCACTAGGCTGTCTGCTGGCACACTCAAGCCAGGGCTAACCCTTCTGGGCTAGCCAGAACACCATGGCAGCCCCCTCCCACAGACAAGCTCCTTGGGCACACAGGAGAGGGCAGCTGTGAAGCCACAGGCACAGACTGGTTGGTGCCCACTGGGACCCTGGATACACAAAGTATGGCCACCACTCTCTGAATGCCATCTCAGTAGTCCCTACAGCTATTCAGCAAAAGAGGGAGGGTCTGAGCAGATCCTAATAAAAAAATAAAGGTCAGGAGACAGAGACTGCCACCCTCATGACAATTCATACCCTTTTATCTCCTGTTTCTCCACTGGCCCCAAGTCAAAGAGTGTCTGTGAGCAGACCGGAGGCTACTTAGCTTGGAAAAGTACATTCAAGCAGCCTTGCTTGTAAGCATTTCTCTTGTGCCTGGTGTCTCACCCTCTTCCCAGTTCTGCAGCAGAGCATCACTACAAACTTTTGATGGATTCCAGGAATCAATGCTTGCTCCTTAAATCACCTTCCTTGGCCTAAGAACCTCATATAACACCTTGCCTTCCTTACCTTGCCACCAGGTAACAGCCTTCTTGGTCTACATTTGAAAACTCCCCAAGTGTCCCAGCAGTGTTCCCACCTTACCAGAAGGGACTGAAGAAGCTGAGTGTGCGCTTCATCCAACTGTATCCATGGTAATGCGAGTTGTACTTATCTCAGTCTGTCCAAACATTTGCTTCTCACATAAAAGGCACTTTTTGCCTGAACATGAAAATGATGTTGTCCAAGGCAAGTCTTTTGATTCAGAGTGTGGGTCACTGAGTGAAATTTCACAACCCACACTGAGCAGGAGATGAGGCTAATGGATCTAATTGTCCCTTTTCACCTTAAATTTGCTAGATCCTGCACCTCTGATTACATCTATATGGGACAAAGGAGAGAGATTTCAGGGAGCTCAGCTACTGAAAACATCCTCATTAACATTTCTCCTGGTACAAACACCATGGCATTGTATGTGCATGACACAGAAGGTAAACTGCTTTCTGTAAATGACAGCTGATACAGGACAATGTCTTCCCCTTTCGTCTGGTCCCCCAAGCTTTCTGTCTGGGAGATTCCTATCTGAGAGCTAATGCCATAGTTGCACTCTTCACTGATGAAGAGTTACGCAAAAGGGATTTCATATGCCATAAACCAAAAACCACCTCCTTGGAACCTATTCCTAGCAGCAGATGGCTTACACTGCTTGCCAAAAATTTTGTCCAGCACAGAGAGCAGTCAGCGGGCGCTAAAACTTAATGGGTGATTTTTTTTTTTTTCCTGTACCCAAGCAGTTTGCTATGAAGTTCTACACTGAACAGCTTCCCTCTCTGTTGTAAGACAGATGAGGTCACCAACATTACAGTAAATATTGAGCCCAGAAAAACTGCATTTCATGTGCTTTTTACTTGTTAATTCTGGCCATATTAGGTGACAGCGACTATTGAATAATTTCAAGACTCTGCAGTCACAGACTAACCAAAAGCTTATAGAAATCTGTCAGAAGCTTCTTACTGATGCCTTGGGTCTCTATCACACCCCATTTAATTACACAATCTTTGGAAGATTCAAAGCCAGCTAATAAGGAGAAAGCAAGAATGCACCCGGGTAAAGAAAACACAGAGTCTATTTTCTTCCTTCTGTTTTTGTATCATATTCATTTGTTAATGGGTGAAATATTTTTGTAGCCCCTTAAATTCCACATTCTGTGTTTAACGTTTTTTTTAACTATACGGTGCAGCCAGGTGGTGAACCAATAACATTTTTCACCTCAGTTGACACAATTAAACACTATGATTTTCAACCACCAAGAAAAGTTGGCTGGTTGAGAACGGGCAGTTTGACAACTGAGATATTTATGTACAGCCAAAATGAGATAGTGCCCTGTATTTTAAACAGTTCAAGTCAGAGGAGAAAAATGTAAAATTGGTTCCTAGATAATAATGCCTAATCTTTGTTTTTATGGCACATTGCTGTGCAATTAAGGTTGGCTCATGAAAGCTGTGCGTGAGCACACTCAAATTGCTGAATGGCTCATAGATGGCAGGAAGGAAAATAAATATTCTACTGTTTATACTTTCTAAAGTAAAATCTTCGAGATAAACAGTGAGTCAGGCTGACAGGTGTGACTTCTTTAGTCTTCGCCTGATGAATTTTTCATTCACAGCTGAGGCTAATAGCCTGAAACTGTTGATGGAAAAAACCCACTGTTCAGATTTTGATGGAAATATGAATGTCTGGGTCTTAGAAGGATCTGACTTCTGTGCAAAGAATTATAGACACTCTTTTGTGCAGGCCTGGGGGAAAGACCACACTGCAGCCACCCTGCATCAGGCTGGTGTTGCACTCAGGATATGCTAGTATAAGGATATGGCATTTTCTTGAAAGATGATCAGATACATCTACCCCATGATACTGGGAAAGCAGAAAGGCTTTCCAAAGACTTCTCATGGGTACTTAATTCTACATAAAAAAACCCAAACCCATGCACTACCGCAGCATTCTTGTTTTTGGCAAGTTCCTCAACAAAATGTTCAGATCTTTGTGGAACTGCTGCTTGTAAGCAAACAGCATTAATAGCATCTTCCTCCGGCTGGTTGTGCTTGGCTTGTCCAGGGTTTCTGCTTAATTCAGCTTGGGTCCAAAGAGGACTGAAATATGGATGGAGAAAAATGGATTTGTACTAAATACAATGAGGAGAAAATGATGAGCAGGGATCATCTGTGCAAGCAATTTCACGTTGTAGAATAAAGACTGCAATCTCCAGGCTAACCAAATGTGAAAAAAGGCTTGCTGAGCCCCTGCCAGTACATGGAAATTCCAAGAACAACAAGTTAATCCAATAAGATCCAATAAGACATTGAGATTGAGAAGTAGAGAGACAAATTGTGTTCATACTCCATGAAAATACAGAGCAATTGTAAGTCCTATAAACTCCCCAAGATTATTTTTCCTGTCCAAGAAAATCACTTCTGTCTCATATGGCTTGAATTTAAACCAACTAGCTTAAATCCTCGCCCTTAACTCAATCACTGAGAAAATAAAGAGAAAGTAGGATCGAAGTTCAAAGCAATGCAGTGGAGCAGAGCATGGAGCTGGGCACAGGAATGGCATGCCAGGCAGCCACAGACCCCCTGCCACTCCACTCTCACATGGGGCTTGGGCCAGGTGGGAGTTGGTTACCTTAAAAAGCTGCAACAGCAGGAACCACAGGGAAATCTCTCCTCTGCCTGGGGTTTCTGAAAAGCTGTCACGCTCCAGAGGGCTTTTCAGTAGTCAGTGGCCATATGCAGATGCATGACAACTCCAAGATGTCATTTCTGTATTGACAAGCATATGCAAGTGTGTGAGAACAGGAGGAAGGATTTATCTAACCCTTCCCTGCTTCTCTTATGTAAAATTTTCTATTGCATATTAGCAGTCTTCCCAGCTGTTTCAGGCATAGATCATTTTGTGTTTTTCAGAGTAATTATCTGCACAGTCCCTTTTGCCCTCTGGAACAGCTGATTTATAAGGTGATGGCAAGACTGTACTCCATCAGGTGGTCTAGCAGTGAGGGAGAGATGAAAAACAACTCTAAAACTTTTATCATTTTTAGGTGGCAAGTTATAAACATTGCTGAGGAAAAGCAAGAAGACTGTGAGCATGACTTAAATGTAAAATGATGGGAGAATCAGGGCTAGGCTATGTGACGAAATTGCATGGGTGTCTAGACCACACACACAAAAAATACATAAACCAGATCAGAGCTAAAAACCAAGTATGGGTTTTTTCATCCCCACAGATGATAACTGAGAGGATCAAGTGTCCCCCTAGAAGTTCATTTCTACTTAGAAGAGTGACTTTGTAAAAAATCTGCTTCCCGTGAGAGTATTCAGTACCTACCATGCTTCCTCCAGCAACTGTATGTGCATGAATTTTTGCTGCTGTTAGCACTGAAGAGCCAATAAAGTAATGAGAGTCAATTCCAAAATGCAAAGAAAAGGGGACTGCAACCAAGAACTGTGACCAGCAGACTCCTTACTGCGGGTGGCAATGCTCTGCCAGCATGACTGGCAGTGCCAACAGTAAGTATAGGGAACGAAACAGAAAACCTCTAGCCTTCTCCATTTACCACATTTAATCTGGGCTTGGCAATACCTAGACAACACAGAACTCCACAGTGTTATTATTTTTTTCTTTTCAGAAGACCTACTGTTCTGTCCAGAGCACAACACACAGATATATATATATATATCACTTCTAGAGGGTGTACCTTTTCTCTTTTAGTTTTTTTGGACACAAAGCGCTGTTTTCTTCCTCCTACCCAAACTTTTCCTAAAGATGAATCTGCATAATACCTCCTTTGAGTTGTTTGCTCATTTCCTTAAAAAAAAAATAATTTAAATAAATAACCAGGAGGAAAGAGGTGGTGTGTCTCTACAAGGTTATTTGTGTAAGATACACTATGGTGCAAATTTACATGCATGGAACAGTCAAATAAAAAGGCTAAAGTTCAATTGAAATGCCCATGCCACAAGGAAATAAAATCACAGTGTTAGTTACATTTCCCCAAATGAGAAAATAATAGGTACGAAGAGATGCAGAGGGAGGGGGAGAAGTAAAGACACTGTGTTGCTTTGCAGAGCCAGGGAGCACCCAGCTGAAAGGGATGGAGGGGGGGGAGAAGGGCTCCCAGCCGGGCACAAGGCACAGCGTGGCTGGCAGCCCTGCAGCTTTCCTGCCGTCATGAGGGCGTTTCCAGAACATCTGAAAGCAAAACTTGGCAAGGAATACGGGAGCTGGATGGAAAGGGAGCAAGACTGGGGATTAAAAATGATCACTTTCCAGAAATAAAAACAAAATCCAGCCACCAATCTCTGCCTCACATAGCAGAAGACACAAGGATACCAGTATATATCAACAGTACGATACTCCCACTCACTCCCCCATTCATGTCAGCTTGCACTGGTTTCTTCACTACTTATCAGAAGGAAAGGCAGCGGGTTTATTTACAGAGTGATATAAATAACAAAGCCTGAAGCGAGGAGCAGGATGCCCCAGCTTGGCAGAAATGACAAGAGCAGTGTGGCTGGCTGTCAGGCACACTCCCCTATCTACTGGCAGCACAGCCACCCAACGCCAGGCTACCCGAGGCTGCAGCCACCCACTGCTGGGGCAGGCACAGAACGTGACCTTTTCCTCCATAAATAACAGGACTCCATCCAAGTGTCATTACTGAATTCTTTCATGTGTGATGCAAGCCATCCCTGGGAATAAATAGTCTGGTACATGATTATGCAGGATGGGTCTATTATAGGGAGACAGTTTAAAGAAAACACTGCCCACACCAGATTAGACTTGGGCAATTCAAAGGAAACTATGAAATAGCACGCACATTTTTTTAAAGTGTCCTCTTAAACACACTTCAAAATCCCAACATCTGACCGTTTGTATTCTTTTATCTGATGCTACATAATCCCTAGCCTTAGGTTGCAGCAATGGAAAGCATTTGAGCCTCGGACAAAATGATGTCGGCCTCACCAAAATTCCACTGAGCGGGTGAGCATGTCTAGTCAAGGTTAACTCTAATCCCACTAGGTCCAGCCAAGGATTGCTCTCCCATAATGCACAAAAGCACGAGTTTGCCAAAGTGCTGGTTTGCAGTCCAAACCAATACTCAGACAAAAACAATCTCAAAATAGAATTAATGTCCTAATTTTATCTCCCCTGAATATTAATAGTATATTACAGTCATTAAAAATAGACCTTTCAAAAGAATCAAGGCCTTTCCAAGGTCTTTAGCCACCACCATCCCTCTCCCACACATTCATAGTGTTCATTGCCTTACTCGCCTGCTGTCATCCTCAGTGACAAGAAGTCACACATTGACCCTCCCAGACCTGAAGAGGTACAGAGAGGTCTCCACCCACATCCAGAGGGATATCAGATCAGATCTCTTACTTGGGGAGGAGGAGGGAGTCTGGGCTTCCTTAGAAAGAGGCTCAAATTACATTGGCATTGCCCCTTACATTTTTTTTTCCAAATTTCCATCCTGTAGGGAGATTTAGGCAGTACCGAGCAACTCCACAGCTCACCATGTAACACACTGTCCACAGGTGACCCTCTCTCTCTTCTGCTCCATCTAGCTTTAGCAGGATGGACAGGGAAGGGAATTCTTCATTTAAATAAAAACCTTTTCCAATCTTCAGGGTCCCCTTCATGTTATTCAACTAACAAAAGCAATTTAAAAGTCCATTTCTGGTTTACCTTTGTGTGATGACTCTAAAGTAACTTCTTGCTGCTCCCTTGCACTAGCACAAGAGGGAAAGAAGCCTGGCTTGCATGACTGTAGCCCCCATGATAAGGGATAGTTGCCTTTTATCTTGAGTCCTCTCACTTCCCATGACACCTTCATTGTGCCGACAATGGGAGTGAGGGGAAGAGAATGATATTAATGATACTGGTAGGGCAGTGCATTACTGGAAGATGTTCAGGTACTGTCACCTATAGAGCCTGTATAGGAGAAAACAGCAAGTGGGGCAATCCTCTCCCCACGTGCCTTTTTCCATAGGGATGGGTGACGGAGGAATTATCTTAATGATATTTGAAGCAGTGTCAATATTTTGCTTGAGGAGGAAGACTGATGAAAGAAAAGGTAACATTACACCTAGACGCACGGTAGGGGTAAGACAATTCGCAATTTAGGGGCTTCAGACTGGCATTCAAAGGTCTACTGCAGTGCCTCTTTTGCTCATTGGTTCATAAACTCTAATGGCCCAAAGAATATTTTACAACACTCCTGCCCCCTCCCTGATACGGCTTGAAAGCAGTATCATATCTTGATCTCTTAAGCTGTGCTGGCCCAAACATCTGCTGAAGAAAAATTAAGAAAAGACCAGCTGCTTAAAGGATAAACAACACAAACTTTATCATCTCTTTTTTTCCCCTCACTAATATTCTGTTTATTCGCAGAACTATTTTATTTTACTGGCAATCCTGATGTTCAGCTGGTCTCAGTCTATACAAAGTCTCTTCTTCCAATGGCATGAAGCTGATCTGTGCCAGCTATGGATCAAGCCCTGCATGTAAGAGACACATCGTACTTCCTGTTTTCCAGCCTCCCATCTCCCGGTTATTATCCATCAGAGTTTTGGCAGAGGTGGTCTGCTTGCTGCATAATGGTTTCAGAGTCAGGCTGGGCAACTGCTTGGCGAAGGATGCTTTAGCATGTGTGTTCCTGGTCCTTGTATTCTCTTTCATGTGTGTCTTCCAGCTGCTCAGCTGATCAGCACCAAACCCATAAATCTTCCCTGGGACACACTGCAAGAGTCCACAGAGGCATCCGAGCTCATTCATGCAGCAGCACTGTGCTGGGAAGGCAGTGGCTGACAAACAAGAAACACTTCTCCCCTCAGGTGGGCTGCTCTTCCTTGTCAGCTACACACTACAGAGAAAAGTAGCTGACAACCAGCTGTCCTGCCAAAAAGGACAGAAGAGTTTCTTGTGGGCAGCCCAACAGTTTTATTTATTTATTTTACTTATTTACCACACTCTAGTCGCTAGCTTGATTTTCCTTAATCTTACAAATAGCCTGCCAAGGACATAGAGCATCTGGCTTTCTTCAGCAAATAAACTGTTTGCCATGTGTCTGCTGTCCAAAAAGACATGCTGCCCCCAAGTTACAATCCTGAAAAGGACTCTGTCAACATGTTTTATCAACTAATAATAATAATAATAATAAAAACCTCCTGTGTTTTTTTCACAGCTATTTATAAAATGTCTCCAGAAGCCAGACAGTGAATGAGCCTCCTTATCCAACTTTTGTTTCTACCAATGCAAATGCTCTTGGGTTTGTTATTGGAGGGTTGTTTAAAAACAGCTGGGCTGCTGGCATTCGGGCTATTCCTTTATTTAAGGAGTTTTTTTTCTGAGTACAAAGATGCAGATTCAGAGATCATTCATGAACTTAAATTCAAGCATATACTTAATTACTTCGCTGCACTGAGGCTTAAAGCATTTGCTTTGAAGCAAAACTATACACAAGCAGCCTTTCCAAACAAGGACATGCAAGCGTCCACAACAGGCTGAATACTTGTAGAGCTAGTGCTGTGGTAGCAGAAAAGGGGTTGTAAATTCCCCTCACCCCCGTAAGCTAGAGTGAGTCAAAGTAGTTAAATCAGTTGGGGCTAAGGCTGCATACATACAGCTTTGCCTTGGAAGGTGGCTGGGGCAGAATACAGAGGGGATTGCACCCTCTAAGATTTCCAGGCAGGGGCTGGCTGCACAGCTCAAGCTCAAGCACAGGTACGGAATTTTAGCCTGGTATGTCATATATGTGTGCTGCTCCTGGTGCTAAAAAAATAGTAGCAAACCAGCCCAATTACCTCCATCCTTCCATCCTCTGTTCTCTCACCCACCAGGGCTGCATTTGCCCAGGTTAGGAAGCACTCAGTCACTCAAGGAATGAACTTCCCCATTGCATTTAGCAGAGCTGCTGCGGCGAACTGCTCAGCCATGAATTTGCTGTGAGCTAGCTGGGTGTACCAGAGTGTAACAAGAACTGTTGCTAAGTCTCATGAAATGCTGTACCAGGATCTGATCCAACCCACACTGAAGTCAAGGCAAAGACTCCCACAGATTTAAATAGGTATTAGATCAAGACCTAAGACTTGTAAAATCTTCAGGGCAGGGGCCATGGCTTTGTTACAATGCACAGTATGCACTTAATGTGCTCTCTGAGTAATAATAAATAAGAATTTGGAGGTAATTTGACGAGGGGTTGGGAAGAAGTTTCCAAAGCTTTCCAGAGAGCCTTATTATCCCAGCACACTAATGTATTCTACCAAAGCTGTGTTAATCTTTTAAAATATCTTTGTACAAAGACTGTAAAATCCTAGTTAGTTACATGGGTTGCAGTCATTCTGCAGCAGCTATTCATTTCACATTAATAGCTCAGCTAGCAAAAAAATACAATAAAAAACCTATCTATCTGTAACTATTCCTTTGCACACAATTAATGGCTTGCTGCCGTCCTCCGCTGCACAAAGTCTTTGAAATCTTTTCTGCTCCCCTTTACATGGTTTTCCTCCAACATGAGACACTACTCAAAAAGTTATCTTCAGGTTCAGAAGTCAACAAACTATCCATCACTTTCAGGGCTCTGCGGAGGAAGACAAATAAACGTGGGAATGAAGAGACAATGGAATCTCTAAAATGCACCCTGTTCCCTTTGACTAACCAATTGATAGACACAAACCGGCTCTTGCGGTTCACACTCAAGGATGACTGTAAAAGCTTTAGACAGCTAAATGAGGTGGGGTGGATTTTTTACATAAAGATACTCAAATTAGGACTGTTTCTTCCCTGTGATCAAGACGAGTTAGCTCTGCCAGCTTTGAGTGAGCCATAGACTGGCCCCTTCAGTCTTTCCTAGGAAATGCAGCAGGCCACTGTGCCTGATTTGTGTTAGTGGCAGATTTTTCCTTTCCTTCTCTGCAAAAGCCCCAAATTACAAGTCACTGGCTGAAGCACTACAAGAATTCAACCTGAAATCTTGCACAGCACTTAGAGAAGCTAATGGGCAAAACCCAGGCCTGACACACATCCATTGCCCAATGTCAAGTGAGGGGGGGAAATGTATTTGTTTTACTGGAACTGTTTATCCAGGATCCCTACAGGGGTGTAGAACATTTTGCAGCTGCTTCCTCTGAGACACGCTATCAGTTTGCAAAACAGGCTCTTTAAATGCTCTCATCAGTTGTGTGCACAGATAACTTAAGATGACAAGTAAGGCAAAGCACAACAGATTATCCGTTTAGAGGGAGATGCTGATCTTGGTGACAGTCACAAGAAGTCTGAGATAACTCGGCTGGGCTCCATTTGCCCTCCACAAATGTCACCAAGTTCAGACACTGTCCCAGGTTGGGGGAGGTTGCTTGTTTTCACAGGTTTGTAAGCCCAACTGTGCACAGGTAGGTGTAAGCACAAGCAGTCACAAGTCCTCTTCTCTCTTAGCAGGCCTCTGAGAACCTTGCAGGATTAGAGGACAGGCTGCTGTGCATGATTTGTTCTCTGGAGGAGACATACAGCCATGCCCAGATGCATGAGAGTACTGCAAGTCTGCCTCAGGCATCAAAAATTGGGAAGACATGATTATGCTTACTGCAGTCTCATGAGTAAGTCAGAGATAATTTTGTGCTGCTGCCTTATTGTGTGTTACCTAAGAAACTGCAGTCGTAACCTCATCTGAAGATGAAACTAGGAGGTGGGTCCCTCCAAAGCTTTCATTCACATGTCACTTCTCCAGAGGCGACCAAAAGTTATTGTTCTCACTTCGTATTTCTGTGCTTAGCTATTCTGACAACAAAGACCTTTCAGTCAAATGGAGGGTTTAAGCAACGTACTGGAAACCTGTCATCTGACCCCCACTGTAAAACTTATGAAACTCCACAGGCCACTTCTCCAGCTAGCCCACCTCTACAGTAGCCCTCCAGACAGCAGAGCTGCAGCAGCTGAGGATGAGGCCCTGTCTGAGAGGGTGTTAGAAACATTTGACACAGCAGTTTCAAGGCTCACTTCCATCGCCATAAATTGCATAAATTCATAGCTTAAAGATGTCATAAGAAATATCAGAAAGTGGATCAAAATTGGGTTCTTCAGTGATAAAAGATCCACCTGAATCTCCTGTAAGGACGAAGAACACAGTTAGCCTCTAGGTTCATATGAGAACTTTTGCTGGAATTAGTTTTAAATACTTCCTGCCTCCATTCTTCTTTGTGAATGCTGTCCTTGATCCAATCTAAATCTCCCTTGATCCATTAGTGTTTTTTGAACCTTTTCACACCAGTGGCTTTGTCCAACAACTCTCTCCAACTCAGAAGGGACTTTCTGGATGAGAAGAAATCTCTTCACACAGATTTCTTCTGTCTCCATTACATTACATCCTCACTCTTTCAGCAGAGTTCCTTAGTCTGAACTATGACTGATCATCTGATAGACCTGTCCTGATCACTGTACCAGGACTAGTTTCACCTGTCAGCTGCATCACTATACTATTCCTCACTTTTAATTATAACATATTCCTGACCCTAATGTGAATTCCCCTAAATCTCAGCTCCATTGACTAATCTTTTGTCTCCCTGGCACCACTTCAGAACTGTTGTCTGTTTATATCAGTGTCTCAGTTATAGCTATCCTTTAATGTTTGAATCACTGCAGCATTGCTATTTAGGTTACCCCTGAGTAGCAGACTGTAGCAAGGACAGCAGAGCTTTCTACCCTCCCCTCCAAGTAGCCCCACTAGCTGCATATTGTCCTGAGTGCAACAGTAGACTGCTCTCTGCAAGGAAATCCATGATTAGAGGTTAGTTTGAAAGAAGCCCATGTGAAGTTACCTGCAAATATCCTCCTCATGATACCCCCAGGTAGGGTAGGAAGCATAATTTCACCTCCGTAACATGAAGGACATATAAAAGAGAATGAAATGTGTTCCTTCCTCTGCTGTACTGAGGCAACACCTTGAGTGGCTGCAGTAGTCAAACAGGGAGTAAGAAGGAGATTGCAGCATCAACACCTCCCTCTGCCTCCAGCCACATCCTCCTCTTCATCTGCAAAGTCAGAAGGAGGAAGGGCAGCAGCTTTATTTGCTCAGGAGGCACAGGTGCCACTTGTACTAAGCAGGAGACAGCTCAGGAGAGCTCAGCCAAGAGGGAAGTGGATGGAGAAAGGTAGTGATGAGGTGAAGTGTCTTGTTTACTGCCCCATAAAAAGTTTGTGCCAGAATGCAGAACAGAGTCTCCTCACTTGAACCCCAACCCTCACCTTTAGCATATACAGATCTTTTCATTTTCCATCTACTGCTACTCAGTCTGTTGCCCGGGCTATTTTAACCATATATATAGTTAGACTGAACTGTCTGTCTGGAGCAAAGAAGGTGCAGATCTGAGCTTGGCTTTTGGGCACGTGTAGAGAAGGTGCGTTGCTGTTCATCCATCATTCAGCTCACTGCGAGCATGTTTCCTTAGAGAAAATAAATAAATATGAATATTAGCTTTCAGACAGAAAAAGATTTGCTCTGTTTGGTGCGCTATAAATAACCCTTCCCAAAATGTGAAAGTGCCATGAGGCTGAAGTGTTTGGACACACTAACCAAAAGGTTAAGTACTTGACTTTGGAAGGAAGAGCCTGTCTTTCCTAAAGCATAACAATGGGCCTGGGGGGAGCATGGTAAGAGTTGATTCAGGGCAAGTACAATACAGCACTCAGTGATTTACTCTTCTCAGAAGAGTTCAAATATCCAGCACTTGTACTGAAGCCTAGTCAGACACAGAAATCACTTACTGGGCTATAATGAACATATATGCACCAAAGCAAGTATTGAAGTTACCATCTGCATTTCTTAATGGTGCATTAATGAATAGATTGTCTCCTGATCACTACAGCTGGCTGCATCTCTCTTTATCTTTGGTCCATTCAAGCTCTGTGTTTAAGATGACAGACTAAAGAGGTAATTTGCAACCAGTCTGCAAGCAGCAAGGAGACAGACAGTTACTACACCTTGAAACATTCTGCAGTTGCAATGAAAGCTTTCATCACATGACCTGTCTTATCTTATTAAATACTATTGATTTGGTTGGGGATTTTTAAGGCCTGACATTTCACATGTCCCAGATACTTGACACTTGGGGACAGATTTACTCGTAAGTCAGCCTTTACTTTTGAGTGGGCCATCACTGGCTAAAGCTCACCTCTCCTGGGGTGGTGTGCCCTAAAATGGCACTTTAGCCCATGGCAGGCCATTTCAAGATCTCAGAAGAGAGACAGCGCTTCACCCGTGGCTCTCTCCACAGTTCAGCTCTCTCGAGGTAACATTTCAGAGAGCAAAAAGCAGATACTGCAAAGCTTTACTGTTGGTTTCCAAGAGGTTCAGTCTCCTTGCTGCTATAATGATTACCCAGCAAGTCTGGAAGGCAGAGGCAGTTATTGTATCTGACAGAGGCACATGGTTTTTATTGGGACCAGGCACATAGAACAGATCAAGCTGGGACATGGTGCAGGAATATAATCTGGTTCTTAGTTCATTTCTATGGTCTATAGTGTGTGCACAAATTTGACAGATAATTGCAACATTTTTCCACACATTGTTGTAACGTTTTTCTTTTTAGGGGGAAAGGCACAAATCTCTGCCCTTAACAAAACTGCCCAAGCTTGCTAGCAACTGTTCTTGCCAGTCCTTGTCCAGAGAGAGCATTATGAGGACAGAAATTCTTACAGAGCTCTGGTGGGAAATACCCTATTGAAAAAGGAGCCCATGTTCCCATGCAGGACCGTTTATGTACTGATGTGAAAGACATGACACACACAATCAGCCTGGCAGGTAGAAGTGCACTTCTTTATTCTCTTTATTAATATTGTTTGTGTGCTGTTCTGCGCCACATAAATGGAACTAGCTTTAAAGCATTTGTAAAATGGGAAGTGGCTTGTGTTTCTGGCCATTGCCTTGGATTTGCAATTAAGAATTTTTTAACAATACAAGAAGAGCCCACAACACCTCTATGATCTTGTAGGTGCAGGTGGCACCAGAGTACCTCCCCAAGATCTGCACTCAGGCTGAAGTTTGATAACATTGGTATTTCCTAATTTACAAGAGGATGGCTTGGCAAACACGGCATTCTTCTAATGCATTTTTGGTGTGCATTTAACTGAGCTTTTAAAACCACAACCTGAAAAAGCAGGCATGCCAGTGAATTCCAGCCAGAGCAAGAGAGGGGTGGTCCAGATAACCTCTCAGCCCTATTACATTTTGAGGTGGAATCACTCTGACCTTTAAGTGAGTCATCCACAGGGGAGCAGTCAGACTCATTACCCTGCCCTTCTCCACCAAGAAGCAGGGAGTGACAGAGGCTCTTCTCCTCCAGTGGACAAGCTTGCAGTAGAGAAAAAGGCCCACAGATCCTGATTTTTCTGCTTTGGATCCACCTAAGCCTGGTTTCTTCTTCACTCTGCTCCTTCTCCATCTCACCTTCTGTCTCCAGCTCCCGCCTCCATCATGCCTCTGCCTTCCTCCTCTCCATATCCCAGTACACATCCCAGTCCCCAACACCAGTCACACTCCCTTTTCTTCCCTCACCTGAATGGCAACTGCTTTGCCTTTACCTTCCCTTCCTGCTCCACAGGTGAATCCTTTGTCCTTTCTCTAACTGTGTGAATTACCTTCCTCCTTGATTTAGACTCCTCAGGGCTTTGAAAGGAGGAGTCACTTCTGTTGTGTACCCAGCAGCAGCTGAAAGGAAGGGCCACTGACCCCAAATTATGCATTTCTCACCAGCTCCTGAAACCACAGGACAGACCTTCACATATTCATCCCTGCCCTCTGCCTCTCACCTTCCCTCTTTAGGCATAAAAATCAAACTCTATGTACAGCTGACAGTAGCTACTGAAGGAGAAGGGCTGCTGTGCCTTTTCTATCAGAAGCTTCATCTAAGTATAATCCTGTAAAGATCAGTGTTTTTCAGACACTTCTCACAGGCACAACAGTGTAAACTGGCTGCTAGTGTTGTTAAGCACTCTCCTTTCTCTGTCCTGGGGAACAGAGGATACAGACTGGGTCAAACACTAGTGGAGATGCAAAAGTAAGGACCTGCAAGCTCCTGGTTCATTTTTTTAAGTCTAATGTAAACAGCCCATGGCACCTGGAGGCTGGTGGGATGACCCAGGAGTCAAGAGGAGGAATTTAGGTCAGTTTACAGCTCTTATTTTCTATTTGTTTTCAAGCCACTGCTTTCAACTTAAATGACCACTGTTTTGGGTCAAACAATCACATGTAAAAGATACAGCAAACCCAACCTTTCATTATGCTTGGAGAGCTGAATATAAGCAAGTTGTTAAGCTTCTCCCCTTGGAGCATCAATCTGCTGGACTGGGGCATCCCAGACTTGACAATTCAGTTAATTAGAAGTGGCGAGGGGAGAGGAGCAAAAGAAAACACCACAGCTTATTGCAATCCCTCAACTGTCAATCTTCCTTAAATTTCATGAAGAGACAGCACAACGGTGCAAACCCAGCTTGAAAAAAAATCCTCTGCAGATCCCATTACCTTTCTTGCATGCACGCAGGGCACACTCCATGCTAGGCCATTTCTGCTGTTGAGAGCTAAACAAAATTGTGAAGGAGATGGCAAGGAAAACGCTACAAGCCAGAGGAAATGACAGCATGGCTTTTGCAGATAGCACTAGTGCCTCTGTATCATCATTAATTTAACATCCTGGTAGAAGCTGCCTGGACTGTGTGTTAACGAGGTCTGTCCCTGTCAGATGACATGGAAAAACCACTACAGTCCGACCCCTGGAGGTCACCGATAATCCCGCAGCCTTTCTCAAAACAATTCAATGTTAAGCCTCGTGTCACAGGCAAATTGGCTTTATCTACCCAAAATTAAAAAAAATCAAACAGCAGCCATCATTTTTACAAGTTTGCCACTCCCAGACCTTGATGGTCAGGGCCACTGTTAACAAGTGATCAATTAGCCTGCCTAAAAGCACTGATAACAACATTTTTGTGTCAGAGTGACTGGAGGGCGGACTGCCAAGACCTAATCTTCCCCTTCCTCATGGCAATCATTTCTGAAAACTAAACAGCTCACAGGCTGGATGACAACAGCATTAAAACCGTTTGCTGGGTTTCTTTTCCAGATGCCCTCAGAGAAATTAAGTGCAATTTTAAGACACATAAGGCTGAACGCCCACTTGGTGTTGCCAGCCTTGCGCAGGCTCCCAGCACCTCCAGCTCCCTGCCCGCTGAGCATGTGTCCCCTCTGCACTCTGCTGCTGACCTGCCCCACTGGGATTCAGGTTCAGAAAACAGATGCAAATTACCCGTTTCTGCAAAAGACTGAATAAACTGCCAATATTGCTTTGACAGATAGGTGTGGTTTGCAGAACTCAGCCCTTGTGTGATTAGGGCTATTTATTCTTCCCAGAGCTGATCTTCCCACTCCGATCAGACAGTTCCTATGCTACCAGTCCCAGGGCTTCAGCCAACATAGCTGTGTGGGTCCACCTTCATTTACAGCAGCTTCATCTTGGCACTCTTTTCAGTCTGCTTTTTAGGGCAGGGAATTGAAGCCAAATTTTACCCTGGTAGGAGAAATGCTGCTGCTGTGCTTGCAGTTCGGCTGCAGCTAAATGAAACTGGTCTAAACTTAGGTCTGTAGGCTCAGGGCAGCACAGGAAAATTGCATCTGGCATGGGAACCACTTACCTCACTGTGTGTGCCCCCTTTCACCCTAACCTCTTTCCTCACCACGAGAGCAGCAGGCTGCTAATGCGGGAAACTCCCTGCCCTGTCAGCCTGTTGTCCTTGAACATTCTTCCCCAGAGTCCTCCAGCAGGGATGGACAGGCAGCCAGACAGAGGCCACACTTAGGGCTGAGTGTATTTAGGCCAAGCTGTGGAGCAGGTATCCACTGCCCATCCAGAGCCCGGGCTGGAGCCAGTGGGCATCTTCAAAAGTCTGTAGGACCACGTGTATTGTAACCCCAACTACAAGGCTGGGACCTTGCTTTTACTGTGTACTATAAAATACTGCATGCTATTCCTGTCCTTATAGCACAGCACAAAGTCTCTTAATCGCTCATAAATGTCTGGAACCTATTATTTGAGCTTTTATTAAAGAAAACCACCCATATTCTTTGACTTTTATGTTCAAACATGCAGGTCACCATGCAAAAAGGCTAAGCACCAGTAGACCTGTAGAGGGCATCATCTGATGTGATTATTAACCCATTTGAAAACCTCAGAACAAAAAACGAACAAGCTGGCACAGCTGGGACTACGGCATGACTTTGTTCAAAGCCCTCAGAGCTGCAGTGCTCAAGGAGAAACCGAGCAGTGGCTTGGAGTCACAGCAGCTTGTCACCTGCTTTTGCTCTTCACTTGGAGAGAAAGAATCATGGTACCAGACCTACGCCTGACAGTGCCATGCCACCTCCCCCATTGTGCTCCAGCTCTCTTAAAATGGTCAGCATGACACGGGGACAGTAAAAGTTCAAGAAGGACAGGGAACTACTGGAAAGAGTCCAGCGTAGAGCCACAAAGATGATTAAGGGAGTGGAACATCTCCCTTATGAGGAAAGGCTGAGGGAGCTGGGTCTCTTTAGCTTGGAGGAGACTGAGGGGCGACCTCATCGAAGTTTATAAATACGTTAAGGGGGAGTGTCAGGATGATGGAGCCAGGCTTTTTTCAGTGATGTCCAGTGATAGGATAAGGAGCAATGGGTGCAAACTGGAACATAGGAGGTTCCACGTAAACATCAGAAAAAACTTCTTTACTGTGAGAATGACAGAGCACTGGAACAGGCTGCCCAGAGAGGTTGTGGAGTCTCCTTCGCTGGAGACATTCAAAACCCACCTGGACAAGTTCCTGTGTGATGTGCTCTAGGTGACCCTGCCTGGCAGGGGGGTTGGTCTAGATGATCTTCCGGGGTCCCTTCCAACCCCTAAGATTCTGTGATTCTGTGGTACTTCTCCCATCCCCCCAACCCCTGCTTCTGCCTCTAGACATAGGGAACTTGGCTACCCCATGGATGCTGCCATCTTCTTTCTGGGCACCCCCACACCGGAACAGCTGATGCAGGCAGCGAGGTATTCCATGCATATGCTCCCTGCCTGCTGGCTTGTCTACCCCACTGCCTGTCCTTGAACTACCATTATAATTACAAACAAAGGAGGCCCTAGAAATTTCTCACAAACCCTGTTTTTAACAGAAATTCTTCACGGAAATCAACAAAACAGAATCCTAAGTCCTAATTTTACTTTCCACTTTAAGCCTCCCTTATACCCCTGGAGTAGGGCTGTATGAAGCTCAGTATGTAAGTCTCACCCTCAGGATGTCAGCCTTGGAAACATAGTATTTCCTAATAAAATACAGCTAACCCAGCCAGTTCAGGCAGAGACCTACCTGGGGGAGAAGCCTGAATCCGTGATGTCCTTGCCAGCTAGAGTACTGAATGGTGCCTTAACGCCCCAATAAGTAATTTTTATGACTGTTACTTTGCAGCACAGCTGCATCTGGTCTCCACATTTCCACTAATTCCTGCCATTTCTGAGTAATTTAAAATAACTCCTGTTACCTCACTTTCTCCCCTCCTGCCCATTACATTTTTTTAATCACTGATGTCACCTCAGCTCTTTTCTTCAATCACAGCAAAATCAGTTTCTCCCTCCCACTTTGGTTTCTCAGTTTCCAGTCTTGTCACCTCATTCTTTCTCTGTTCCTGAAAACTTACACTAGCTTGGGCTAAGCAAGTTTCTTTTGCTGCCACTCTTTACTGCCTTGGTTTTTTAAAAATGGACTCTCTACACTGTCCACCTCTCCCTGTCCTTATCGGTGTGCCTCTGAGGAGGCACTCTTTTCTTTCTCAAGGCATGTTCATTTATTCTTTGTGGTTTAGACAAGAGCAAATTATGATACATTCTACAAAAGCTACCTATTTTAGACTTCAAGAATGTCATCATGCTGTTGGATGCAAAATCAGCTCCTGAAGTGTTGGTAAGATTAACTGTGTACAGTTTAGAAGCATAGATAGTAGCCACTCCCTACCCCATGCAAGTGCTGCTGTTGCCCTTACCTTGAAAGAAAATAGGTGTAAAGTTACAAATGTCTTAGAGGAGTGCCCACTGAAGCCTGTTTTATCACACAGCTCCGACCTCTGTTCTTGGTCAGCTAGAGCCCCATCTAGCCACCAGACAAAGAGCTGTCACGGGAGACCACTTTCTTTCCAGCTAGCTAAGGCCTGGAGATGGGATTTGCACCAGCCACCTTCTCATCTGCCCATGCCCAGAGGGAAGAAGTCAGAGCCTCTTCCTCCATACAAAGGTCCACAGTCCAGCTCCAGGCTGGAGGCCACACTTTGTTGTAGAGCTAATAGTCACAGCTTTACTCCTTTGAGGCTGCTGCAAGGCGGTTTGAAAGTGGACATAAGAGCCATCAGGTTGGAATTAGGCCATGGTGCAAGCAGGACTTTCCCAGGGACAGCATACATAATTGCCAAGCACAACATGAGATCTGCCCTGATGATCTCATTGTTGAATAATTCAGTGGTTCCTTTCAGTTAACATCAAAAGGGATGAGCAAACTTCAAGGGGGGCACTGCCTTGCCACAACCTTATAATGGAGTTATCACAGGTGTGAGGGCTAGGGGAGCATGTGGAGGACTAAGCTGACAATACCCTTTTATGTGGGAACATTAGAAATGAAGCTGCAGGTCCAAGGTCACCTAGCCTGCTCTTTGGAGACCTTGCTCAGAATTGCTCTCCACACTGCATCGGAAAGCACTATACAGACAGTTGAGCTGGCACATGCAGTTGCTCTGATAAATCACACAAGAAGTTAGAAAACAAATGCTGGCTTCTCCTTTCTAAACTATTTTTCTCAATTTTGTTTAAATCTTAGAAGTTATTTGATTGTTTCTTTTAGGTTTGTTTTTTGGCAGCCCTGGACAGTCACACAAACAACTGTAGAGAAATTGCAAAATAAACCCTCCCCTTTCTCTTTTATTTTCTGGTAAGTTAATGTTGGGAAAATAAATATGAATGGCACAGATGTTCCATTTTTCTCTCTGCATAAAACAGCTTATGACATCTCGCAAATGCTGGGAAAATATTTCTTTTAAAAGATTTCTCTTTCTCAAGCACACTACATTTCAGAGTTGTTTTAGGGACAGTTGTAGAGCAAGCTTGTTTTTGAATGCCTTTTAATAACATCAGAGAAATAAACTGAATGCTTTTAAATTAATTTTACTGGTTATTATTTGGATTTGAAAAGCTATTAATATTTTCAGAGATGCTGATCAGCTGCTGCAAATTTATACATCTCTTTAGGCCCCCAACTAAAAGATTTAAGGAATGGTTTCAAAATTAATTATATATCAGCATCAGCAGAAGATAATTAGCACAGAAAGTGAAACATTACCAACAAATTATAAAAAATACACAGGAGGTAATTTTTTATCTTTAATTATGTAAAACAAAGAGAAATAGAGTGTCTGAATAAAGCACTACAATCAAATGTCTCATCACACTATACTGAAAAGCCTGCAGGCAGACAAAACAGTAAGGGAACTAGATAAGGTGCCATTCATCATGCATTTCCTTGGCTGTCAACTCACTCAGTTGCTCCCATCATAAGTAATTGGACCTTTCCCTCAATCACAGCCACGTGGGCTGGAAAGGACCTTGAAAGGTCAGCTAGTCCATCCCTTTTGCCCCAGGGCAGAATCAGCTACCCTGACTGTCACTCCTGGCAGACGCTTGTCTAACAGCTCAAAAATCCTTCAGACACCATTCCACAACACCCCCGGGTGACCTATTTCCCTGTCGTGGTCTTCTGGCTTTTGGAGAGTTTTGTCTGGTGTTTAATCTGAGTCATGCCTGTCGCAAATAAAACCTTCGGCTGCAAGGGCTCCAAGGAGGGAGGATTCCAGCTCTCCTTCCATCTCCCATTGGATGCATGCAAAGAACTGCTTCTCAGCACAAATTTGTCCTGAGCCCTCAAGTCTCCTTGCAAAATCTCTTTCCCCACCCTATTTCCCATCTTCTGCATTCAGAAGCAGAGTTCTGGCACAGTAAGGCTAAATGTCTCCTGTTCTCTTCATAAGGTTATAAATTCAATGATGAAAATGAGAAAGCAAATGGATGGTCACTTTTTTCCAGGGCATTCTCTGCTTAACAGTAATTTCAGAGTGGCCTGTCTCCTTTTTCACCCTCTTTTGCCCCACAGCTCTGGTTCAGCCAGTTGGTCTCCTCATTTTACTCTTCTGACACCAAGCAAATGAGAATTTATCCTTACCAAATGCCAAAAAGGCAAATAAGGACAAAATAGCACCTTGTTTGGTGCTGCTAATCACCATTCTCATAGACTCGCGCCACACTGTGGTTATGTTGCAATCAGGCTTACAGATTTCCATGACACAAACATTTCTTGGAGGAAAAACTCTTCAGCTAAGTTATTGAGAAATGTTCTACACTGTGTCTTTGTTTTCTCTTTGCAACAAGTTGATAGGTTTTATAAAGTATACAGACAGCCCCCCCGTTCTACCAAAGAAAACCACAGGATTTTCATGGCAGGAACTTGAAATAGACTGCAATATTCACAGTATGTAGAAAGCATCTACAGTATGAGTTTGTGCCCATGCACTTCCAACTTGGAAGTGAGCATTGTTTTGTATTTTAGATCCAACCTGAATCAGCTCTGATAGTATTGTGGTACTCACACGTTATAAGAAACCTATTGAGGAAAATTCTTTTCTCACCTAGTAATTATAAATCAGAGTAATTGTCATCAGTGCAATAGTGCTGCATCTACAACACTGCAAGTTAAAAGAGAGTTCAGCTCACTGTTATTGCAGTAATAGCTGCAAAAAAAGGACCAATCCTTAAAGGAGATCATTAACTGGAAAATAACGATTTTGAGCCAATTGTGCAATTCACTGTTAAAACATTACCTGGACAGAGCACAACATGACTATAACTCTGGCTTCCTTATGAAGGATGAAGAAAGAAAGCAAAGACAGGAAGAAGAACTATACCCCCCCAAAAAAAAAAAAAAAAAAAAAAAAAAAAAAGGCTTCTGAAAACAACTTACTCTTCTAGCCAAGCTCAGAATGTAAAACTAGTAGATCAGATTCCTGATACTCTACACAGAGGATCCTTATTTTCAGTGAAATCTCTGGAAAAAGATATTGTAAGACTGAA
The DNA here is from genome assembly GCA_020745705.1 of Hemiprocne comata. Lineage (NCBI taxonomy): Eukaryota > Metazoa > Chordata > Aves > Apodiformes > Apodidae > Hemiprocne > Hemiprocne comata. The sequence goes on from CM036586.1 coordinate 59,691,589, forward strand.
AAAAAGGTTCACTAGATGAAGACTTTCATGAGATTTAAATGTTACCACCTGCAGTATAAATTTGGGTCACCCACTATCATGATTCACCAACAAACAAGAAAAGAAGAAAAGGAAAATTTAATCAAGCGACCAGAGCACAGACCATGAATCAGGACTCTTGTTATTTGGCTCTGCCAAAGCCTTCCTGTGGGAGCACTTCACTTCTCTACCCTCAGCTTCTTCCATCTGCAAAACAGGGGCAATACCTCATGCAGTGAGACTGACTTCAGACACTTCTGAGGCAGGAAGACTTCCTAGTGCAGCAGTGCAAACGGCCATTTACTAATTATCAGTCCTATTATAAAATAGAAATAGTTCAACTCTTCCTAACATTTGTTCCACCAGCAAAGAGACCTCACTGAGTCATGTGTTATATGTCCAGAATATTCTTGCTGTTTGAGAAAGAAGTTCCTTTTTGACCCTTGGTATGTTGTAGTGCAATTTGTAAGGAATAGAAGGCTTTTGATGGAACCCCATAAATGAATACAACAGAAGCAACTGATGGATTTGTACCCAACTTCTGAGTTACCCACAACATGTTTCTGTTTCTAAGCCTGATAGCACTGCAGCTTGCAAACTCACAATTTTGCAGAACCACTGCTTTCAAAATATTTACATCAGAAGACACGACCAGAAGAAATTAAACAAGTGAGTTTTGTTTTGTTCAAGCCCAGTGCTCAAACTGCAACCTAGACTGAAACAGATTAAAACAAAAGATAAGGTTTTCATCAACCCTGAGAAAAGAAACCACCAAAGCCATCAGAGCATGAAATAATTACAAACCCATGTGAAAAAAAGCTTTCAGATGCACTGAGGACAATTTTTAATCCAGTTATTTACTTTGGCATCAAAAGTCTATCACTACTCCATTGGGATTTAGACCTAGCAACGTAGGAAGACTTAAGCATGTAAACTGCATCCCTAAAACCACAGTGCAGTCACTGTCTACCAGGGAGGTACCTAAGCTTGAACAGCCTCACAGTTTCTGACTTCAGATTTTCCTAGCAGTCCATACATGCACTTGGGTGTCACCTCCTTGACAGGACTGAGATTCAACCCCTCTGTTGCACACCTAAAAATTCAGTTTGGTTTTTCCATTTATTGAAGAGTTAAGGTTGAGCAGTTTTGGAACACACATAACATAAGCAGGAAGTCTGAACTCCTCACAAGATGCAATAACAAATAACTTTTTTAACAACCACCACAGGTTTCCATTCCACCATACATGTAAAATTCAATTAAAGCTGCAATGTACCTGAATGCAGCATTAGTTCATCAACACGTCCTGTGAATATTATGATGGTGCACATAACTGCCATCCTTCTTTCCCAAATTACCTTCAATATTACATATGACACCTACTAAATTGTGAAATATGGGCATCCAGCTAAGGAGCAGGAGAGAAAGGATAAAGCTGTGAATCACGCATTTCCATGAACAAAAGAAAGGAAAAATATATTCAATAAATTCTAACCCCTAATGCAGATTTTCAATAGGGCCACGGTTCTGCTCTTGAAGCTCAGAACATAGACTATGTGGAAATAACTCAGCTTTGTATCAAACAACATTTTTATTGAAAATTCCACTTATGTTTTCACTTTCCTAAGTGATATTACACAGGAAATGCCGGTAGCTGCATGGATCTTCGAAAGAGGGGGTAGATGAAATAGGTGAGGGTGTACATTTCGACAGACAAGACTTAATACGTATTACAGCTTTTATGGAAAGTATGATGCCTACTTATTTTGCACCAGTATTTTTTTTTTTTCATTCTGGGGGCATGCAGCTTTGTCCTTTTCTCCTATTTTCCCCATCCCTCACTTGAAGTCAACAGGCTGTCGCATGTTGCCCATTAAAATGTGAACAGAACCTCCTTTAACTTCGGGGCGAATTGAACAACATTTGCTGAATTATTTCTCATTTGAGTGAGGTTCAGTTTAAAATGCATTGGCTCCCATACCCCCTCAGTCTTTGAGCAATTTGAAATTGAAAACTTGAAGTTATTTTTCACGAGCTAGAACAATAGTTTTTATATCTGTTGGCACGTACAACTGACAGGGTACTGGCAACAGGCAATTTGCAGCATGACTTGCCAATGCCTGTATGCATATTTCTAAGAATAACTCAGTGTCCAAGAATTTGGCCTGTTATATCACAAGGCAGGACTGGCTGACAGCTGTTTTAAATTACAGTGGACTGAATGATATTAACTTTATTGTAGTTGGACTGATGCTTTGCTTTCTCTTAATCGTCTTAATGTTCTGATTTGTCCTTTAGCCAGCAGTTGCAAAGCATTTATTTATAACACTCAAGGTTTAAGTCACAAATGACAGATTGGTTGGATTGTCTTGTACACATGGAACATGATCAAAGTGCAGGACTACACAGTTAGGGAAATCTAAGCTTCTTTGCAAGGGACAGCCTATAGATCCAAGGCTAGGATTTTCCTTGCATAGCAAAAAAGACTGACTCCCAAACAGACCGATTTCAGTTTTCCTAGAAAGAAGTAATTTCTTCCAAGACTTGCACACTATTGTGAGCTACATAATCACATCCCTCTTCAATTTCTTCTTGGGGAATAAGACAAAAGGTTGGCCATGAACCTGCAAACTGCCATGTACCTCAATTAATTACAGACTTCAGAACTCATTTATTATATCAAGCACTAATGTCTTCTCAGGGCCAAATCTCGATCACATTATAGACAATAGTTAATTTTCCAAAGACTTTTCTGGGACCAGACTATGGCTATTAAACTTACTTGCATGTGAACTTTTAACAGGTCATTAGAAATTTCCTATTCCTTCAGAAGAAAACAAATGGCTGCAGATTTTGGTTTTGTTCAGTTGTCAAAGTAATGAAAGAAGTTCTTTCTAAGAAACAGCAAAAAAACTGAAACCAAGATTCTGATTTGGGTATAGGAAAGAATCCTTCTACTCTGCTCGGCATTGGGAAACCCCAGGTGGGGTCCTATGTCCAGCTTTAGGCACTAATCTGAAAGAAAGATGCAGACAAATTTCAAGAGTTCACAGGAAAGCAAAAACAGTAATCAGTCTAAATATAAGTCATATAAAGAAATGAGAACCACCAGAAGGTGATGGCAGACTGGAATACTATATGTTAACAGTCTTCAACTATGTTAAAAGGCTACTATATGACAGGAGAGTTAAGCCCATTCTCCATTTCCAAGGATACTAAACCAAGATGCAGCAGGCTTAAACTGCAGCAAGAAAAATCAGATCAGGGTCTTCAGAAAGGCTCTCTCATGGAAGGAAGGGTAGCAAAGCAATGGAACTATCTGCCAGAAAAAGTGGGGGTTATCTGTCCCCACAGCTTTTTGAGAAGAGCTTGATTGTATCACAAGGGAAGAGATGAGTAAGTTGACCTCACCAGGGCACTCTCTACTCTGTCTTCTAAGATCCTGTGATCTGTAGGGTTCTATAATACTGTTCTGGTTTATTTGAACTTAATATACTGAATAATAGACTTTACTATCTGTCATTACTATTACTACTGTAACATATTTGGAGTCAATAAACAGTATAACCCTGTATGTTATTTAAAATATCCTGTCCAAACACTTTCTCGGTTCTGCTGAAGCAATACCATAGCAGTGGCAGGACTTAACTGACATACAGAAAAAAAATTATAACAATAAGTAAACCAAACAAAATATCACACTTAGAGACTGATTTAACAGGAGTCCAGTTATGGGAAGTTGTGCCAGACCCTTGTATGTCAATGGCTTGAAAGCTAAGTCCTTTATTTTGTTTTACTCTATATTCAGCTTACAAATTAATTATTAAAGGAAGCACAAGACAGAAGCCAACATATGAGAATGACAGTATCTGTCTCCTTATTTTGAGAGTGTTGTATTGGTCAAGCATGATAGTACAGTCAAGGTAGAGCTGAGTCTTGCATTTAACACCATGGTCTACCTATCTTGTCATATGTATATATAGAGAGAAACCCATATGACATTGTGTCCTATGAAGCTTCTGCTTAATTATACATTCTCATTTGTATTTTCATAGAATCATAGAATCACAGAGCGGTTGTGATTGGAAGGGACCTTAAAGATCATCTAGTTCCAACTCCCCCCCTGCTATGGATTGGGACACTTCCCACTAGATGAGGTTGCTCAAAGCCCCATTCAACCTGGCCTTGATCACTTCCAGGGAGGGGGCATCCACAACTTCACTGAGCAACCTGTTCCAGTGTTTCACCACCCTCACAGTGAAGAATTTCTTCCTAATATCTAACCTAAATCTACCCTCTTTCAGCTTGAAACCATCCCCCCTTGTCTTCTTTCTACATGCCCTTGTAAAAAGTCCCTCTCTATTTGTCCTTTAGGCCCCCTTCAGGTACTGGAAGGCTGCTATAAGGTCTCCTATTTTAGTGAAGTCCACTCTCAGCTAGTTGTGGAACAGCTGATACTTACTTATGAGTGGCAAAATTGCGGAAGAAAGAAAACCACCTTTTTTAAAGCAATCTCAGGTGTCTGTTAAGGACTCTCCAGATCTTTTCCAGTCTGTCTGATAAACAAACAAGAGATAAAGAAACTTTCCGTATTCATACGATAAAGTTTCAGGCATATTGGTGGCTCTGTGGTCTCTTGCATTACAAACCTGATGCTCCACAGAACATGACGTGTTTTGTAAAGAGCCAAGAAATAATCACCAGAGCCTGCTAATTTACAAATACAGCAATGAAGAATGAAAATTAGAAAAGTAATCGTATGTTACAGTGATAAATGGTAGTGATAGCATCAGTGCTGCAGCTGTGGCCTCCTTCAACACCACTCCCTCCACAGGTAAATCAGAGCTGATGCTCTTTCCACCAGTATTCCTTCTTTTAAACACACACAGACACACTTTTTTCTTTTAATTTTTACTTTTGTTATAAAACTTGCCTCAGTATCTGCTTTATTCTTTTGGTCTAGTTCCCATGTTCACACACTTAAGTCATTAACGTATTTATTCCTTTGTTCCATTGTCTTATGGGGATTCTCCCTAACTGAAAATGTGGGGGTTGCAAGGGATTAATAGAAAAGAGTAAAACATCCATCTCTCGTGATTGCAGAGGTGGATAATTTCTCTTTATCTTTTCATCTATCCCTCACTGAGTTGTCCATTAAAGTAACCACACTAAACCATTCTTCCTTCTAAAGGTGGTATGCTTTTGGAAAGGGATTTATTTTTAATCAGCGCTAACAATCTTGTATGGTCTACAGAGCATGCCCAGTATGAAAGGGATAAATCTTCAAAGTGAAGTATAAAAATCTGTTAACCATTATACGGATTTTGCGGGTGTACCTCCAGCTTGCTACTTTGAAAACTTGCCCCTTTGCCTGTCTTGAACTGACTGAGGAATTTCCAGATCTGATGTATCATTAGAAATAAAGTACTGGATTGTGCACTAATAGTACTGTTTGAAATTTAAACATATCGGGTCTTCTATACATGAAAAAGGAAGTATTTCCAAGGAATGCTTGGAATGTATTCAGCAAGGAAATATATTTAATTATATTGAAACAGAATCCTAACTTTATTATAGATGACTACCCTTGCTGATAGCAAAGGACAAAGAAGGATTTTAGGAAAGAATTGCAAAAATATGGTTTAATGGCATAAAGGCGGAACAAGGTTAAGGAACAGAGGTGCTAAACTTACCATACTTAAGCCACATTAATCTTTTCATTAGTACATAAAAAAAAAATCACAACTTTCCATCTCGAGTCATTATGTTGATGGGACATCTTTGATCTGAAAAAACAGCAATGATCCCAATGGGAAGCCAGAAGTGGTTTTGATTATTATCTGTAAAGTCTAAAATTCCTTAGGTGAAATTCAGTATGAAATGCATCCATGCAATGATGAAGGTGAGTGAATATGTCAACATCTGTGCTTTATTAAAGCTGGACTATTTTTACTAGGCACTGAACCAGAGAGACCAAATACCCCGATAAAACCAGAAACTCCAGGAAAGGTTCTTTGAAGGTATTTCTTGCTGTCATGTTACTGAAAAATACAACTTAATGTTATTTTCCTTCAACTTTAATATAACCAGTTTGCCCCACTGCACATCATGATCTAAAACTGTCACCTTCTAAAAAAGTACAGGGAATGAGATTTTTCTTGCTCACCATGGGTATCAAATGGGTCTTGAAAATGTGTTTTCCAATGCTATGAGTAAGAATGTTTCTATTAAAATACAGCTTAAGTGTTGCTCAGTCCAGAAATCTAAAATAAATAATCATAAGCATATCTCATTAGGTTTAATTACTAGGATTTAGATTTCCATGAATGTGATTTTTTTTTTTTTTTTAAACAGTATCTGGGAATTCTCTGATGAATTAACACTGTAAAGCAATTATTTGTAAGTGCACAACTCAAAGAAACTATCCCGATTCTGTCGTTTGAGCTCCTGTTTAGCACAGACTACAATGTTCCTTCTGTGCTAAGCCTAGTAACTAATGCTGCAGTGTAGCAGATCCAGCAGAAAGGCAGACACTGTTTTGGACACCAGAGACAGAGATTTCACTAAGTGAAAACCCAGCATGAGAGTAGTAGAGGACAGGGAAGTAGAGACTGTGGAGGCTGCTGGTTCAAACTCCGTGTTAGTGAATGGAATCGTTCCTCAGTCTTTGTGAGCTTCAGATTAGGTCATACTCCCGATGCAGATGCTCTATTTCAAGAAAGAATAAATCTAAATGCATCTCTGTGATTAGGCTGTAGCCAGAGCTCTTCTTCATGGCTGGAGAAACATTACCTTGTGCATTCTTCGTGCATTCAATTCAATTTCCATATATTCATTAATGCAAAAATTCAATCTTCATGACGTTTGCAACAGACTGAAAAATTACGTGCCATGGGAAATACAAAACCCACTAAAACCTGCTAGAGACACCCTCGCTAAGATATGCAAAGAAGACCCATTGTTAAAAAGATCTTAGAATCTGTCTAATTAATGTTAATTTAATTGGTTATTCACAGTACATTTCTCCTGTTTATTTCTCATGACTCTTTGGAGGATGCTTATTAGCCTTGCCTAGAGAACTATGGCAGACATGCAGATTCTGTGAGCCAGAAGATAATTTAAAACAAAGGAGTTACAAAACCAAAATTAAATTGCAAACAAATTACAAAAGCATTTAAACACTTCACAATTGAATATGGATGCTACAGTCTGTCAAGAGGTAAATAGAAGATTCAAAGGAACTTTTACAGAGTTGTCAAACTATTTTCACCAACCTTTTTTTTCCATTAAAATGCTGTTATGTTTTGCTAGGAGGACTATTTGGCCAGGTAAAGGAAAATAAACTCACCTTGCTGACTGGCACCAGGCTCCAGCCCTTCCCTGGGAAGTGCTGCCAGTCCCTGTCCCATGTACAGCTGAGCTCTGGACTGCATTAGACCCCATGGTAATGGGAGGCTGCACATCCCACGTGTCCTTTGCTGGTCCCAGCAGATACAGAACATTGACAGAAGATACACTTTTAACTGTATAGCTGTTTTCACTTCACAAGGAAAGAAAACACTTTTCAAAACACAGATGTTGCCACGAGAAACAGCATCTTCCCTCTGGCTGAGGTATTCTGGACTTCACTTCAACCTGGAAAGGCTTTAACTGCTACCTAACTATTAAGGTTAAAAGGGTGTGCATTTATTACCCTTCCCCTTTCTCCCCAGGGAAACCCAGGGGAGAAATATCAACAAATGATATTTAAATTAGACCCCCTAACTGCATGCAAGAAAGTGGATCTGAACACAAGTCGGGTGATGTAAAGATCTCCGATTCTTTATTGCTGTGTTTTGCAGGGTGTTTTCACTGCATATTACAGGGTTTGCAGCACGGTGCCATGGGACTGATCAGACAGGCTTCTGCTTGCAGGATCTCTGCAGTATATGTATCTGCACCCTGTGTCTTCCACTGATGATAGGTCTTGCCAGAGGTTGGTTTGACTCCATGGCACAACATCAAGCAAGCTTGAGACCACTGCATCTGGCTGCAAGAGCCAGAGCTTGCTTTAGTCAGCACAGAGACTTTGTGATCATCTGTGGGACCCTGATCTTTTCCCCCTTGGATTCCCCATTGTAAATACACGGGGATGTAGAAGGTGAAACAGGAGCAAGCTCTATCACAATCTTTAATGCCAAAGCCCGACCTCACAAGTTTCTCTCAATAGGCTTTGTCTAAATGCTGCTTGGATAGATATTTATCACATAAGGCACTGCTCAGATTCCAGTGCTTCACATCAGTTCAAGGAAGATATGCTCCACTTCCCACTTCCAGCACTAAGTGGACATGTTTTTGCAGTAACCATTGGGCCCTGCAACAGGACTATACAGCTCAAAGCTAGACACAGACAAAACCAAAATTCAGCAGGCACATAGAAACCAGGAACTGTGGTTGTCATTCTAGAAAAGGCTCACCTCCAGCTTGGTGTCAGTACAATCACTAACAACAGAATTTTAATCTTTTTTCCCCCAGTATTTGAACTTGTAAGAATGTCATTGTGCCCTTATATTCCCTTTTCTTTCTCCTTGAGCTCTGGTGATTTGCTTCCTTCTCTAAGAAGCTGATCCAAAGCTCCCTGAGGGCAGCAGAAGCCTTGAAGACAGGTTCAGAAGCAACAGCAGCTACAGGGCATGTGTTACCTCTTTTCAGTGCCTTACTCAGCCGGAGATAATGTCTGCTGTTCTTGTTGCAAACATGTTACTATCTTCTATCTCTCAACATACCCACTAAGACCTTGTACATTCCAGTGATATTTTAAGCCGGAAGGTCTTATAATACAGGTCATGACACATTGCCCAAGGGTCATAGCCCTGTTCCCTTTCACTGTCTCTGCTCTGCCCCTGAAACAGCCTTGCTGAGTCACTTGACAACAGTCCTCCTCTGATGGCAGCAACACCCTATAAATCACTGCACCCATGCCTGTGTGTTTACTTTGGAGCCCCGTGGGAATCTGCCCAGAGGACTGTGGAACACATCTCAGAAGGTCAGAGAGAAAACAAGCAACTGTCGAGTCACGGCAGGGAGTGAGGTTGAGGACACCTCCTCACAGCAATTAGCAAGACAGATGATACCGAGGAGCTCATGATCCAGTGAAGTGTTTAGGTGCCCAAGGATTGCTGAAGGACACAGGTGGAGGGAGACACATCAGAACTCACTGGGAACAAGATCTACAAGAGCGTTTTCTATGCAGATCTGTCCCTGAGTGCCACGAGGGCACAAGCCCCTTTGCAAGTCCATCAGAACTGTGATCCCTGGTTATTTTTCAGGTTATGGACAAAATAGCACAAAAAGATATACTCGGAAAACTCTGTTCCCCTTTGATCCTCAGGTTGTCAAGTGGCCAAAGGAGGAATCTGCCTTGGTGGTGCAGGTAACAAGAAACTCCCCGCACAGCGTAGCTGTGTGTGTCCAGTTCCTCCAGCATGTCTGGCTGATGACTCCCTGTATACAGGTGACTCCCTGAGATGAATTATGGTCTATGATCCTTTACAGGCTGGTGTGGAAGACAAGTTGGTTTAGGTCAGAGGGAAGTCAGCACAGTCTTCTGGCTGTGTCACTCCAGAGCTCTACAGACTTTCTGAGGACACATGGTGACAGAGATGTGTATATGGGAGCAACTCAAAAATTAAAGCCTTTCAGCAGAGTGAGGTGATAGTTTTTCTTCTACCAATTAATAATGTCCCTTCCTACAAACTCTTCCTCCTTTATATCCTTAGATGATCTTGGCTCCAACATTGTCACCACAACATAAAAATATTTAATTTTTCAAAATATGGGAACCACCTCTGTACTTTGTAAAGTAGCACACTGGCAAAACACTGTCCCAGAGGAATACATCTGCTGTGCCTGAGGCAAGATTCCCACATGGATGTCAGGTAACCTGACAGAAGGGAGTGGCTTTAAAACACAATACACCTTCTTTGTCTGAAGGGAGCATAAAAATTATTTCTTGACTTATTCTGGACATTGTATAAGCACCCGTGGATAGAAAGTTCTCCAGCAGGCATGATTTTTGCATACTGTGTAGGGAAACACCTCATTGAAAGGGCCACCGCCAGCCCTAGATTTAGAGCTGGTACTTCTACTGAAAACAGTAGAACTGTAGATACTTGCTGGCTATTTCCTACTCCTCACTGTGGCTGATTTCAACTGGTACGGGGAGAATGGACTTGGTAGAACATCCCACCTTGCAGTTAAACTCAGTTTGGTCTGGTCTTTCTTTATTTTAAATCTATGGTGCCATAGGAGCACGGTCTTCTACTATTTTCAGATTAGTGCAGAACGTACAAGAGGGAAACATCCAACCCACAGCTGCTCTTACATAGTTTACAAAAGACTCTGTCATTTGCAATGGCAAGGTTAAGCCACAGACACATGCAGTCACTGCTTTATCACCAGCATAGGTCCTTTATTTAGCACAGTCTGGCCAACCGCCCTAAGAGGGCGTATAATAACTTGTGGCACCGTTTTAAAAATAAAGGCTTTGTAACTGCCAACCACAATAACCTTAAGGCCTGCAGTGACTGGGAAAAAACCCTACCTTATTAAGTGAAAGGAAAGCGATTTGAATCCAGATTCTGCTTTCTGAAGTTTTGAATCCAAGGCACTACTCCTCTTCCATGGCAACATTTGCAGAAACACCTAGGATTTCAATTCTGAGGCACTCAGTACATGATGTTCTAAGATGACACCTTGGTACTGCTAACTTACAGGATCTTTATTGAACCGGCTTTGTAACTGAATCAAAGGATCAACAGCACGGAGGGATCCACCAGCCCTGTTTTTGACATTTCTTTTAAAGTGTGTTCTGAAAAAAAATTTCTGTGAAGAAAAAGACAGTAAACAAGTAGCCTTTTAATGTCATTAAGAGGGTAAAATGGGAGCTGGGGACATGCTGAAAAGGAGGTTCATGGAGCAATTCCACTGAGTGCCAAGTTGAGGCAAGATACCGATTGCTGCCAACAACTCAGCAAGCTCAGTTATCTTTCTCTCTTTTGCCTTGTAAGGAGGATTAAGTTTTAACTGTTTCTAGAGCTGTGAAAGGTGTAAAGAAGGTGTCTCTCTCTTCAGTAAATCCCGATGAAACAGGGCAGAGAATGTCAGTGTAGAAGAGCACCTAAAAACTAAGAAATTAAAGAAATTTTGGGGGAGTGATAGTGTATCTGACTGCAAATATTGCAGTCCTCCAACTCCTATAAATATTAAATTGGTTTCTATGTTAAAGTAGTTTGGAATCAACTTGACAATGTTTTGCAGAATTCCTTCTAGATACAAAATGCTCTGGTGACCAGGAATTACTGAGCTCAATAGACTTTACTGGATGAGCCAAAGCAGGAGCAGGGCTGGAAAGAGGCAGCTGTTGCATTAACAGTCATCACAGCTGGCCTCAGGTTAAATCATTGTTCAAATAGTGCTGAGGAAGGTCTTGGTACAAGCTGGAGGAATTAGTGCACACAAGGTGGACTCCTGCAGTGCTGAACATGGAGTGCAGGAATGGAAATTCCTGTGTGGACTTCTTACCACTGGTTATCATAATATGCCCTGTTCTCACAAGGTTTTGATTGATGCCCATCAATCCACTTCTGAGGTAAGTCAGGGGCCTAGTTGGTGAAGATACCTGTCCTGCACTAAGTGCTTGTCAGCATCTTAGGCTTTCTAATTCCTTTTAAAACTTGACCCAACATCATCAGTACTATGGGTTCTTATGAGCACGTACAAATTGTGTGTGTTGGTGTGTTGATGATTTATGGCCCTTTACAAGGTTACACACCTTCTAATGAAGAGAATCGCCACAACTATGTAAGGAACTGAGTTTCTTGTAAAAGCCACTTAGTCACCATGTTGTCCATGCAAACTGCAGACTGTGTTTTGAAAGCAACAGAAAAATTAACAGTGTTCTGCAAGTTACTAACCCAAATGCCTGCCAATTCTGTTCTCCCAAGCATTAATCATTACACATTGGTTGATTCCCAACCCCTTCCCACTCCGGTAAGTTCTTGAGTTCAGGCACTGTATAGGTCAAAGTCATCTCTTGTGTCCCATTGTTTCCTCCACAATTAACCACGTCTTTATGATTCTTTGTTTTCCTAACTGGAGAAGTAGTCAGTCTACAATTAACACCTCTATTGACACTAGTTGTTCTAAACCATGAACTAAGCTCTTTCCCATTATATTCCCATAATAAGCAAAGACAAGCCAGACAGAATGTATTGGAAAATGTTTAGAAATGTTAAAAAATTGCACTTGCTTGCTCAGCTTTGCAAGAAAAGTGGCTGCTATTGGTGACCGTGCTCTTTACTCTGTGAAGCAAACAACAGTGGAAGGAATCTGTCCAGGATTTTCTCACTTTCTGGGTTTGAATCTCTTCGTTCTTTCACTTATTTTTATAGGAGACAAATGAAAAAGCCAGGTTAATGACATCATGCAGTGAAAGCAGGGAATGAAAGCAGCCATCAAAGGGCAGAAATCCCATAAATCTGTGTAATGGAATGACAGGAGGCAAAGCTCAAACTGAGAGCACTGCACTGCTGGTAATGGAGGTGGTACTTTGGTGGAAACTTTTCTCTCAGCAATGGGAGACTTTCCAAAGGCTCATTAATTTACTGCACTCTGCTGTTTCAGGTACACAGCATTGGTTGAGAGTTGGAGAAGAAGGCACTTTTTGTACAAAGAGAAACTGCCTGTTGGTTTCTTACCTTGCATGATCTCATTAGCCTGATCATGGCATCATCTTTTCTAAACATCTGGAGGTTGAGGCGAAGCCCTTGTTTCCTCTCAGACAGAAGAGATAGCTTTCCACACCCAATGGGGATCACCTCAGGCAGCTTTGGTTGGTGTTTACCGGGTGAAGCAGGACACAGTTGACACCAGGCATGCTGCCTATAACCCACCCACCATTAACTTCCACCTCTTGGAAGGGATGCTTGACCCATGCTTCTCTCTACACCTGGCAGACCCTGCCAAGGAAAGTGCAAACAAATGGCAGCCCCAGGTCTCCCATGCAAAGCACGGGCCCTGCTCTATGCGTGCAACGTATTTCCAAGCCATCTTTCCTGAATTCTCAAGTGGGACAGGACTCGAGCATACATTTACTGCACAGGCAGCCTGTTCTCCAGGAGGCCGTAAGAAGATTGCTGGGGGGTCAGAGGAGCATCCCCTTGTCTCCAGCAGCCCCAGGCTGCCCTGGGCAAGTGCTAATGTGCATTGCAGCAACCTCTCCTGGCCCTGGAGATGGAGATGCTCATCCTAAACTCTACAACCATACTGATTTATCCTCCCTCATGCAAGATAGAATCATAGAATTGTTTTCTTTAGAAAAGACTTTTAAGATCATAAAGTTCAGAAGTTAATCTAGCACACTGTCAAGACCACCCCTAAACCATATCCCTAAGCACCACATCTACATGTTTTTTAAATATCTCCAGGTATGGTGAACTGACTGCTTCCCTGGGCAGTCTGTGCCAGTGCCTGACAATCCCTTCAGTAAAGACATTTTTCTCAGTATCCAACATAACCATCCCCTGGCACAACTTAGCCCATTTCCTCTTCCCTATCCCTTGTTACTCGAGAGAAGAGACCAACACCCAGCTTGCTACAGCCTCCTTTCAGGTAGTTGTAGTGAGCAACAAGGTCTCCCCTCTGCCTCCGTTTCTCCAGACTCAATAACCCCAGTTCCTTCAGAGGTTCCTTGCAAGACTTGTTCTCCAGACCCTATGTAGCTGTAGCGTTACATAAAACGGGGGAAGGGAAGAAAACCTTGGTGAATGAGGCAGGAAAAAATAAAGTACCCTGGTGTGCTAGTTGATCCTCAAGAGTCAGATTTTGCCTTCAATTCTACACTGTGCAATGAGTCCCAAGCTCTTCTTCTCCCCTCGCAGCCAGCTGAGCTCTGGCAAGAGGACAGAGTGACAGCCCTGATAGGATGGCAAGAGTGAATCCCTGTTTCTGGCAAAGGAATGGGGGATATCCCTTGAATCTGAATGCACATGAGTTTTGTCACACACTAGTACATGCCTGTGGGATCAGCTCCCCTCATTCCCACTGCACGTTCGTGTTGTAGGATCCACTCTGGGTTTCCCATGCCAAAGTCCTAAGACTGGGAAGAGTTTCCTCTAAAGACCCACGACATTGACTTAGTTCTAAGTTCTCAAAGTTATGGTTCTCTACACTCTTGGAAAATACACATTAATCTCTTTTCAGCAAGTCACAGCCACTCCGATTTTGACAGAAATGGGAAATTAGAGTAGAAAAACTAAATCCTGCCTTTGTTTCCTGAACTTTAAACTTCAGATTAATTTGACAGATGTCTGAGCCTCATTAATGTTGCTATTATCTGTCTCTGAATAATAAGCCTGATGATCACTATGCTCTTTTGAGACATGCATACTTCAATAGTATGCTCATTACGACAAAGATATGTAAACCACATTAACTAGATCGGGTTTTTTTTTTTCACATAGCCATGAAAAATGCATTTGAAATGTTTCCAGTTTCATGAAAAAAACTGTAGGGAGAACTGGAAAATACCTGAAATCTGTTTCTAAGGAGGGCACATGGCTGGGAATGCTTTCACCTTATTTTACAGGCTCTCTGCATGGCAAAGCTGGTTCACCTTCCCAAGGACCCACTGGCACTGGGCCTAGGCCAGGATGGCTGAACCAGGAGGAATTCCTGGAGGAACGGGATGGCAGCCACGGCACTTCCAGGTTCTGGTGGAATCTGGCTCCTACTATGGCTTTGCAAAACCACAAGCCTTTAGGCACAACCTCAAGCATCCCCAAGGCTTCCCTGAATTCTCTGACAGGCTTGCTGGCCACTGGTTCTTTTTCCTTGGAAGAACCATCATTTTACCCTAAAGTTCAAGTACAGCTTCTTCAGTCCCAGAGGCCCAGCCTTCACAGAGTGGGCTTTCAGAACCAGTTGGGCAAATCATCTCTCTGCACCAGGTGTTTGCACACCCCACACAGCAGCATTTCAGCTGGAGCAGCCAATGCTTCTTTGCGTCTTGAATCCAATGGATCCAGAGCTTGAGGAGGAAGCAAAACTGGTGACCACTTGAAGGTCTTCAAGCAGGCTTTTGGGGATGAAAAATGAACTGTAGCATTTCCTCCAGATTCACTGCTTCAATCTAAGCTCCAAGCATAGTCCAGCAGCTCTCCATACGCTATACTTCCATCCCAGACTGGGATGGCTTTTGTTCAGAGTGGCACCTATCCCCCTGGTTTGGGTAAGTCAGACCCACATCATCACGCCTTCCACATCTTCCTGCACACAATCCTCTTCTTTCCACCCATGCCAGGCAGACACAACCTGAAGCATCTCTGCATCCAGTAGCTCTTTATTCTCCTTTGTCCGGCTGGAACCAGACAATTTCTACTTTCAAATCTCACAAGCAGGGAAACTCAAAAAACAATTACAAAATGGGGGTCCCTCTGTTCAGGACTTTATTGAGGTAAAGAAGGCATGACTGGAAGAGAAACAGGAGAATTCATGCATTTGAATTTAACTGAGATCTTTCTGGAGACTCCATTTTGGTTTGGGAATAAGGCCAGTTCAATTAGCCTACTTGCAGTCCCCAAAAGGTCTCAGGAGGACAAATAAAAGATGACTGATGTGAGGCATTTGGGGATTCCTGTACATAGAGAGCCCAAGGCACAGTTCCTGCTTTCCTTGTACTTGCTTCTGCTCTGCTTTTGGTTAAGGGGACAAGAATCATTTGAGGAACTGGATGAGCGAGTCAGGAAAAGAAAACTCATTGCTTAGGCCCATTTCATATGGTTGATAATTTTTCATTCCAGTCCAAACCCATGGGAATTTGCTAGGCTAAGATTGCTACTCCTACCACCCAAGCTACTGACCCATGCTCCTTTTTCCAGATTTGCCCACAATTCTCTCTGATGAAGTTTCCCCCATTTTTGTCCTGAAGAGCATTCTATTAATACCTCCCCTTCTTTTTTTGGCAGTCTGTTCCAAAATGCTAAATCCTGATTTCCTCAGCAGGGGTACAATATCTTCTCTTATTAAAAATACTGAAACATAAGCTCACCCAGAGGTGTGTTTTATTTGACGTGAAGAGATTCAGAAAAAACGCTTCCCTGGGACAGCTAGTGTTTCAGCCATTCTGCAAGGATTTGGCAAGTGTTTCCAATGTTCTGCTGGACTCTGGTTTGAGATTTTATTAACCCCTTTCAAAAATGGCAGTTTTCACACTTTCCAAGTGCCGATGGATGGAAATTTCCAAGACTTTTGTCTGGAGCTACAGCAGCATTTTACAAAGAGGCACTGAACTTGTTCCCCTAAGGCAGTGACCACTAAAGCACTCCCATCATCAGCCTGTAATGCTGTAGAGCCTTGCTGTGAAGGGTCAGGAGAGCTTGAACCCCATCTGTAACAAGTGAAGAGAAAGCAACACTCAAGGAACAAATGTTCAGTGGAGTGACAACAGAACCCTGAATGCTCACATGCTCAGCAAGTACAAGGTCATGGGCATGGAGGGAGAGAGGAGAGTCAGATGTCCCACGTGGTGTGTGGGACAGAAGAGATCTCTGCACCATGGTATGGCTATTCCAAAGGAGAGATGTTCGTGATGTGACAGAGAAGTCTGTCCCAAAGTCAAGGTCGTCCTCTGAGAGCCATTGGCCATGTTTAAATACTTCAGGCTCTTGCCACCTCTCAGTGAAGCCAATGTGAGTCTTTCGATTGACTTAAATGGAAATTGGGATGGATCACTAGGCCTAACCTCTTTTTCTCACTTTTTTCCTTGCATTCTCGTAGATCTCTGTGACAGACGTCTCCCAGATGTAGTTCACTAAGTATGTAACTTTCTACTGAGCAATTTCCCAAGACACATTTGTTTTTAAATCTTCCTTTGGAAATCCCAGTGAGCAAACCCCTTCTCACTCTCCATCTCTGGTTGATTTTTCATTAATTCATCTCTTCCTGCCAACTCCTGGCTGATAGACAGTCTTTGCATTGTTTAATCAAACTGATAGCTGAAGTAGTGGATGTTTGATCCTCAAATAGACTCTTCCAACTCAACCCGAAAGCCCTCAACTATTCTTCCAAATTCCCAACTGGAGTAAATCACCTCATGGTGATATTAGCAAAGCTTCGCTGGCTTACTGACTTGGAATTGAATCTTCTGGCAACACAAGAGTTTTGGTCAAAGTAGAAATCATATTACTAGGATTACCTATCTTTTGTACAAATCGATCACTTTTTTTGCAAGCAGAAAGTCCATCGGAATGTGTGTTTAAACTCTTGCCCAAAGGTCTATTGACCTTTAACCATGACATCTGACCCCTGACCCCAGATGCTTGACCTGACCTCTAATCTTCATCCTGACCTGTGACCCATGACCCCGATCCCAACACGCAGCTCCTAAGCTCCAATGCTGACCCCTGATGCCTGCCTTTTTAACACCAACCTGTTACCCGACCTTGACCTGTGACCTTTTATCCCAGTAGGCTAACTTAGATCCTTACCCTTGGACCTTTGACATTGACCTGTGAACTTTGATACCAACTAATGACGCCTGATATCTGATTCCTGACCTTAGACCCTAACCTATGACACCTGACACCCAGCACATGAGCTTTGCTGTCAAATTATGACCCTTGACCCCAACCAGTTACCACTGACCTCTGACCCATAACCCTTGTCCCCTGATCTTTAACCACTGATCTGTGACCTGTGACCCTCTGGTCCTGAATTGTGGCTCCTGACTCTGATGCTGACCTTCAAATCCCTGACCTTTGATCCCTACCCCTGACTGGTGCACACACTGACCAATTTATTAGTCACCCCATACAGATCTTGGAAGGATTAGACTCAGAGGGAAAAATGCCTTTCTACTGCTGAACTTGATTAAAACTTCATTATTCTGTAAATTTTGTAAAATTAGGAATACAGTATTCAGAAAGAGATACATTCTTCTTTATCTTTCTAAACTCTACAGGGACCACCTGACATCTGACTTTTGACCTTGATCCATGGCCTCTATTCCATGACACCTGACCCCTGATTGTAACCTGATCATGACTGTAACCCTGAGCCCTGAACCCTCCCCAGAAGAGAACCTATTCTCACCATTGATCAGGAACACAGCAGTGGTACCTCATAGGAGAAGACAATGGACAGACTTTTTTTCATACAATTTTTTTTTCATCCCAGTGTAGTATTTTAAACTTTAGGCCTTCTGAAAAAACAGTAACTGCTTCTCAGCTACATCATGCACATGCTAAATAAGCCATGCCACGGCAAATTTTGTGCATGGTACAAGAGAGAACGATTATGTGGATTGGGTGAAAAGCAGCACATGAGGAGGCACTTGGAGGCAAAAAGGTGGCAAACAAACACCAGAGAGCATCAAGCAGTTCAAAGGTATGTGGCTGAGTTCACAGCCTCTGCAGGGAAATGGGGAAATGGGGAATCAGGGGCAGGCTGTGGCCACCTCAGTTTCTAAAAGAGAAGCAGGGACCTGCAGCAGGGAGTCAGGTGCGGATGCCAGGGAAGGGACATGGGACAGGCACTGCGGAAAAAGCTATTGAAGTGGCAGTTGCCTCAGGATAGTTTTGCAGGGCCTGCAACTTCTTCCTTTGATGTTCACTGTTGCCAACAAAATGCTGGACTGTTTCTACAGGGGACACGTTTCAGGTGTGTGAAGTGGGGGATTTCAGCTTGACTGAGGATACAGTGGCAGAGTGGCTTTCTGGCCAGGGAAAGAGAACCAGAGACAGGGAAGTGGGGGCTTTGTGCTGCAAAACCCCTCACTGCACAGGGACTGGCTGCAGGCAGGTCTCCCATGCAGTGAAGGCAGAGGGGAGGCAAAGAACAGGAGTCATAAGACCCTTTCCATGAAGCCATGGAATTCTTATCTTCTCCTGGACTTGGCCTTTGTAGTACCTCACCCAGGGAATGGCTGGGAAAAATGGGAAACACGCAAATCTCCAGGGCTACCTCCTGAAACCAGCAATTAGGGGAAAACTGAAGAGTTTTTCTGGAATGTGTAGAAATCATGGAAGGCCTGAGGTGCTTGAAGGGAAACCTCTTATTCAGAGCCCAGATCCAGTGGTAACTGCATAACTGACAGCAAGTGATGGTGGGCACCTGTGATGTTGACCCCCCTGAAGAACATTATAAATGCTCAGGGCTGATGAGAAGCAGAGGGAAAAAGGTCATAAGGCTCTTGCCTTGCCTCAGGACACTTCTTAAATCTAAAAGGTAGTAGAGCAAAGTACAACGAGGTATTGGGGGGTGTTGGAGGAGGTGGACCAAAGACTGTCCAGATGGAGCCAAAACCCAGCTGGGAGGAAGTTAGAGACCTGGTCCTGCTTGTGGTGGGAGCCAGGAGGGGACAAAGACTCTGAGAACAAATTAACAAAGCCCTCGGGGTAAGAAAGGGGTGTTGGACTATTGGTCTCCCCTGTGTGTACAGGTGAGGGAGGGAAACCAGCTGCACCCGGGAGCTATGTTAAGGGGTAAATATTCCTACCTGCTGTTAGATCTCTCCTGCTGAGCCCGCGATGGCCGGAAGGCCACTGTACGTGTGTGTATGTTTGTGTGGATGCGCCGTGTCCGGCTGCCTCTTAAACGCGAGCATTACGGGACTTGGTAACCACGGCAAAGGGATGGTCCCCTCCTGGGGATGCTGCCCTGACCCGGCAGGCCCAAGAAGGCACCAGAAGCCGGCGCAGGAAGCGGCGCGGGGCGCGGGCTGCACGGCGGGGCCTAGCCAGCAGGGGGCAGCGCTGCTCCAGCGCTGAGCGGGGCCGCGGCGGCTCCGGCAGCTCCGCAGCGCGGCGAGGTCAGGGGCTGGCGATGGAAGGACCAGATGGAGCAGCGATTTTGTCAGTGCAGCCCAGAGATGATGACAAAGTGCAAGCAATGTACGGCATTGAGAGCGGGTAACGGAAGAGAAGGCACTCGAGCTAGAATGCGAAGCTTTTAGTCTGTGAGCAAGGGAGGTGACATGAGAAGCAAACTGATGAAGGTCAGAGCTTCTTTCATTCCAGGGTCACCCGTAGCATGAGAAAAGTTACAGTTCATTCTATCATCTGCTTTCAATCCAAAGCTTTAAAACTTTTAATCCCCCAAGCAGTGTGATGTTCTCAGTGCCTAATGCAAGGCACTTGGTCCCGACCATCAGAGGTGCAGGTCACCTGCAAATGTACCTGAGCCTAGCTGGGGTTTGGGCCACTGGCATCATCTGCTGTCACCAGTTAAGGCTCCTCCTGGAGGTAACCCTACAAGAGGCAGTGCTCTGTAAAAGGCTGGCCAGCAAAAGTGGTTGAGACCATGTGGTTAGTCAGGGACGAGTCTGAACTGGACCTGATTGAAGCCGGCTGCTGATCCCACATGCTGTGAATTGGCAAAGTTGCTGTTCCCAAGGGGCCCGTGAAGTATGCTCAGTGTACAGCCAGTGTTTCCTTTAGAGCCCATGTTTCCCTCTCCTCCAGGGGCTGAAATGGCAGGCGGAGTCAACTTTTTTGCTGTGGAGAGCAAAGCAAGAGCTGTGTCCTAGGGCAGGACAGACCCCTTTGAAGCAGCCCCACTATCGGCAGGGGGTGGTCAGCCAGGAGGGCTGTAGAACTGCTTTTCTGCTGCACAGCCCACTGGGGAGAAAGGCACTGGAGCCTAGTTACCCACCCCAGTCAGAAACAACAAGAAGAAAACCTGGGAGGGGCCCCTGAGGTCATGAATGGGTCTTAATGGTCCTGACTGGCTTCACCTGAGGCCCCAATCCACACCATGGGCTTGGGAGCCTATTTCAGGCCAGCCCAGGAAACAGTTTATGTCTGCCCTGGGTTATTGGTGGGTTTGGCTCTAGCCCTGTGTCTTGGCTAGACCCCTTGATGCCATGTCAGAGTTCTGGTCTGGCCTTGTCTGTGCCTGTCTGGGCACCCTGGTACTGGCTTGCCTCTTCCATTGCCAAAGGATCCTCTTACCAGCCCTGCATCCCACATTCATCAGTTTGGGGCTGCCTCTCTCAGTGAGGGACCAGCTTGCACATGGTCACCTTTAATGCCCAGCTTGTCCCCACCCCATTGGCAGGGGTGCTGGTAGGGTGCTGTTTCTGGCCAGCCTGTGTCCCCCTGATGTCTGCATGGTCTTTCTGCCAGTGGGGAAGGGACAAAAATACTGGAGTCTTAGGATCATTTGAGTTGGAAAAGACCTCTAAGGCCCTTGAGTCCGATCATTAATCTAGCACTGCCAAGTCCACCACTAAACCGTATCCCCAGGCACCGCATCTACGTGTCTTTTAAGTACCTCCAGGGACGGTGACTTGACCGCTTCCTTGGGCAGCCTGGTGTTAGCCCCTTCTTGTGCATGGACCCGAGAGCTATTGAGGAATCGGTCCCATTCCAAAGTGGCACTTTCATTTGTGGGCTCTGCAGCCCTTGGTACAACCGAGTGATGGGACAGGTTGTGGTGGTTTGGATGTGAGCCAGTACTTCTATTGCTCTGTCTTACCTTGTAGTAGCACTTCCCTAGGATGTGTCCTGGCACACCAGAACCAGAGGGTTCATTAATCAGGCCAGCAGCAAGGTAGCAGAGCACCGAGAAAAACAGATGTGCTTGTGACTGCAGTGTTTTTGTGGCAGGCTCATTTTTGCCTGCTGGAGGTTACAAATCAATGTAAACTGTTGTGTGCTCGGTGCTGTAGATGCTTCCCCACTAACAGCCAGTGTATGTTGCCAGTTCTTTTCTCATGGACAGTTACTTAAGGCTCATCCTTCATTTGGGCTACGTTTGAAATGGCATCTTGAAGCAAAAACTCCTGACAGCCTGAGTGCTCTGACCCACTCAGCTCTCCTTGCTCACCCAAGGGGTGTTCCTCCTTCTGACCCTTCCCATCACCTCTGGCATCTGGTTATTTCAGTCTGCTTTTCCTTATATATTTAGTGGCATTTGTAAAAAGAAACGCACCAGCAGAATTCCACACCACAA
Organism: Hemiprocne comata; assembly: GCA_020745705.1. NCBI lineage: Eukaryota > Metazoa > Chordata > Aves > Apodiformes > Apodidae > Hemiprocne > Hemiprocne comata. The sequence goes on from CM036586.1 coordinate 59,713,597, forward strand.
AAGAGAAAAAGAATGAACATAAATATTTGAGGTTATGCTTTCATAGTAATAAAAAAAGATGCCAGAAAATGATTCTTTCTGCATCAGCACAGACTAAGAGCAAAGCCCAATATCATTTGTCCTGCTCTATTTTAAAGCCATGGAGGGCAGTGGATGGCCAGGCTCATGGAGCTTTGCCGCATGTTTCCGTGCAGGGAGAGCAGTGTCACTGCAAACTTCCCCAGCACTTCAGCTCCATTTCAGGATCCTGTGCTGGCAGCCACAGGCTTTACTCCAGGGGCTCTTAGGAGTGATTTATGCACAGAGTGCTACGCATCCCAGGGCACTTTGGAGAATTGCCATTACCCACTCACCTCTCTCCATCAGTCGTCCTGCTGTGCGGGGCTTGACTTAGTGCATTTCCAATGCAGGGAGAAACCCAGAAGTGCAGCACCAACAGCCCTGCTGGTGTTCAAAAGCTTTATCCAAAATTCTCCAAGCTACCTCAGGCTCAGATTGACTTTGGTGGAATAGAGATCTATTTTTCTGTGTGTATCTGGCCTTTACACTAAAAGTCAGAAACAAGTGCCAAATTTCAGCTCTGACAGAGAGGCTTTCAGCTTGCAGCAAAAGCCAGCTCAGCTGGTTGCATGGGCAAGGTAGCTGCCAAGAGCAGAAGTTGCCCTATGGCCTCATTTGCTAATTCCACACTCCTGGAGAGCCAAGCCCGATGCTGAGGCAGAGATGGGAGTGTAGAGCAGTGCTGCTTGGCCAGGAGACAAGTGATCCTTCACAGCAGCAGATCCTGCCCTCATTCCTTCCAGTCCCTCTGACTTTCCATCCCAGTGTTTCTTTGCCCCTTGCTGTGTTCCTTGCTGCTGCCTAGATGTCTCGTGGCCCCATCCCTGAGGTGATGGAGTCTGATGTTGCCCACACTTCTGAAAGGCCTGGAGCTGCTGCAGGTGGAAATGGAAGGTCTCCCGCCTCAGCCATGGTGACTTTAGTGGTTCTGCTTTGGTGTGCTCTTCTCAAGGGTCACAGCCAAGTGGGCTTCTAAATTACTTTGAAACTTGTGCTAAGTGCACTTTAAATGAAGCAAGTCATGAGAAGCTGGGTGCTGGTACCTGAAAGCAGCTGGCCCCCGTGTCCTTCAGAGATGGGATGCCAAAGCAGCAGTGTAACTCTGTAGAGCCATTCCTGTGGTGGTGTTGATCTGCAGAGGGTTGTGATATCACTGGACTGGAGCTAAAATGCCAGAAGCTTGGTAAAGGGGGACCACCCTGACTTTCAGTGACAACTTGGAATAAAATCTTGGCTTTCTGAAAGCTCCTTGGCTGCTGCCTAGTGTTGTGCTATTCTTTCAGTAAAGAAAGCGCTCCCACTGTCTTTCTATCGTCGAGCATATGCTGTATTTTTATGAAGAGGTCTTTGAAATTCTGCAGTATGCGGAATGGGAGAGTTGTTTCAGGGTCATGAAAGAGCACATAGCATAAAACCTTGGGAAATTAATTCATTAATGTGCCAGTGAGTGATGTAATTTCCTGATATTCAATTATGACTTGACTAATAGGCCCAGCCTTTTTCTTAATCACCGTCTCTTCTTTGGGGTTGGTTTTGTTTTGGTGGATGGAGATCAATTCTCCTGTGTTAGTGGAGGTGCAATCATGCAAAAGGCTGAGGCTGTAGCAAATGTTTGTTCTTCAGGTGTCTGATCCAAGACTCCTGGAAGACAATTGCAGTGGTTTCACTGATTTCCATGGCCTTTGGATAACACTTGAAGATCTGTGCTAAAGCTGGTATGTTTTTTATTTTATTTGCTTGTGGTTTTGTACTACTGCTTCTCTCCAAAAGCAACTGTTAGGTTTCTGAAAAAGACAACTGGAGCAATTAGAATGAGGGGACCTTTGCTGTGAATAAACTGCCAGGAGAAACCTGCTCATGGCAACTGGGGATTGTGTATCAATAGCAACCAATTAATGGGCCTAATTTCCCACCACAAAGGGAACATCACAGCTCTTGGTGCGCTGACACAAGCTCAATGTTAACGAGTCCCCAGAGATGTCTGCATTTGGCTTCCAATTAATGGAACACCAGGTATGGCTTAGCAATGTGCATCAACCTAAGCAATATGTAAGGTCTGTGAACCTTGCTACCTTTGCTTGTTTATTGTGACAAGATATTGATGCTCTGAAGTGATGCTCCTAATGTGTTTCTGTTTGAGACCCATATGGTACAGGAGGAAAAGTCCCATCATACCTCTGAAAAGATCTTGTTTATTCTGAACTACCTGCATGGTGACAGTGACATCCTGAGCCTTTTCAGGCTACATCCCAGGAGCAGATCTGTTTCAAGTGGCCTTGTGTGACCTGTCACCAGAGCTGGGCAGTGCAACACCGAGTCCTGTGGGCAGGTCTGCACAAGTTAATCCCAGATCAGCTGTGCTGAGCAGCATGGCAAAGAGATTTCTGCTCCAGGAATGCAGAGTTGAAGGCCCAGGTTGGCAGGCTGGAGAGCACGGGGCTGCATGGTTTAGATTCACTCTGACTATGCAAGCAGAGGCACCTACCTCCATCTTGTGGGTCCCTGCAGGTGGTAGCTATGTCCTCAAGTCAAAGAGTGCAACCAACTCTGTGTTAAACTCTGTTGAGGTGCAGACCTTGCTCAGAAGTGCTTACAGTCAGCATTGCTGTTAGCTCAAATCAGGATGTAGCTGCTCATTGTTGCTATCTCAGAGCAGGTCTCCTACTCCTAACTAGTCCAGAAGGAACTCAGGAGATGTTGCAAGAAATTGCTATGTCTGTTGGCATTTCTTTGGCCTGGTTGGTGTGGGACCAATTGCAAGCAGGCTGTTGGTGGCTTCCTGAAGGTCTCCCCATTCAGGGACTGTGTCAATAAAATGTTTTCCAGGCAGGAATGGAAGAGATTTCAAGCAGTAGCTTTTTAGCTGCACCTGGGAGGTGATAGTAGAATCTTTATTTATCTCATCTTTGCATTTATTACATCTTCTCAAAGCTGTTGTATTTGTCTGACTTTGAGACTCCTACTGGGTCTTCATGCTCCCAGGAGACAAGACATTCCTATAGAATGCATGTACTTCTCCTTGGCAAGGGTTGAGAGGTGAAATAGCTCACAAATCCTGTGACCCATTCGTTGCTGCATGGGTTTTATTCCTAAGCCTTCAATTCCCACCTACATCCTCCCTATGTTGTTTGTTTTGAAATGGTGCCTCTCAAGCTGTCAGACTGGAAGGCTGCCCATAAGGCCAGGACATAGGTGGAGGGGACCATTCAAGGGTTGATCCACATATCTGTGGCAATGTGTCCATGGCAACTTTGACTTTCCTGAAGCTGGGCACTGGGCAAGCAGCTACGTGTCAGTACAGTCAACTTGCTCAGATCCCTGGAGTAGACTTTTTGGAAAGAAACTGCAAGCAGGAGTTACTGTGATGCTGGTCATCTGCAACCACACATATAACAAAGGCAAAGCTGACAAATGTGGAGAGAATGCAGAGGGCAGCAGTAAAAGGCTTTCATAATATTTGAGGTAAAAAGAGCTGGGAGTTTGCCCCTGTTGATAAGAAGACAGAAGCAAGACATACATGCCTGTAAATATATCTATATATATATAAAGGAAAGTTATAAAAGAAGAAAGATTGGTTCAATATGTGCTAATATACAGCCCTTCAGTTGACTGTGTATCTTGGCATTGTTAAGAGGAAAACACACACTGCCTGTCTTGAAGCATGAACTGAGCATGAGCAAGCTAATCCCTCTGGGGTTATACATATGTTAGGAGCAAAAGTGTCCCAAGAGATGGCAAGCTGAAGCTCCTGAATGATTCCTGTGCTGTGTCAGTCTCACAGAGCAACCTGTCCTGCTGAAGGGGCAGGTGGCAACCAGTTTGCTGGGCATGGAGCTGAGTGTGGAAAGTTAGGTGATGCACACACTGCTTCCCTCTCTTTTCAGGTGGCTTGAGGCACTGCCATCTCCTGCATGCTTCACTGCGTGAGCTCAGAACTTCACTGGGTTTGGGAAACAGTAGAGATGGAGCAGCTTGACAAGCCAGCATTGAAGATAGCTCTCCATGGGGGCTTTGAAGTGCTTCAAAGGATTCAGCCTCAAAAGGGGCATGCCACATTCACTTTTGAAATCATACATGTCCTAAGTTTGTGACTCAGTTGCTATGGATGCCTCTATACACCCGACTTTCTCCTATTTTTCCTGCTGTAGACATTATGAGTTTAGCTGTGATTCTAAAGCAGTGTTTGGTTACTCCATTGGAGTCATCTTCTCCAATGAAGCAACCCAGAAGTCAGCTGGACCTGTCTGAACTGCCTGCTGCCCCTTCAAAGGGGTCATTATCAGAGGAAGTGCTTGTTATAAGTATGCTCTTAATATACATCTTCAACTTTTAAGTGAAACTTACAGATTTTGAAAATTCTTTCCTGCAGGAGCTTGAATTGATAAATTGCCCGCATTTATTTTTACATTTCAGTAAGATGTGGTGCAAGCAATGCCCTGGCTGGAGCAGGGGAAAGGTGGCTGGTACCTGTGTCTTCATGCATGCATGTTTCTGTGATTGCGTAACTTCAAAAAAAAGTCCAAACCCTACATTGTACACGGGGACAACAGTCTGCTGAGTAAGGTGCTGATGTCACCATCATTGGAGATGCTCATCGGTAAGGTTTAGTCTGGGTTTCCTGTGGGTAAACGTGCTTCTTCTCCAAGGATGTGGAATAAAGACCTGCAGAGAACTTTCCTTCCAGCTCTCATGCTTCTGTTTAAAGCTTTCTGGAAAGCAGATTAAATGGCAAATGCGCCACGTGCTCACAGTGTTGCTGAAAATAGTGGGGGGTATTTGGTTTCACTGACAAGTAGCGTGTAAAGCTGTGGATGCTGGAATTGTAGAGTTAGGGTTGGCAGCAGTCACTCATCCCCATGAGTCTTGAAGCATCTCTACGTTGAAAAAAAACGTTCCTCATACCCATAGACTCAGTGACATCTACTGGCTAGCTGTGTCTGCCATCAGAAGACAGAGCTGTCAGTCCATGAACATTTTCCAGCCAAGGAAGGAGATAGGCTGGGCTGTGCGACTTGCATCAGTCTCCTCAGATGACAAAGTGCAGAGCAAATCCTGTGGAAATGGTGAAACTTAGACTGATGCGGTGTACAGGACAAGAATTTCAACATCTGGCTAGCTGTTCTGCTTACTTACCCATAAAAGCAAAATGAGTTATTAACATATAATAATAAAAACAACAACAACAGCAACAACAACTCTTATTTCTATTGTTGTCATAGCATCATTAATACATTTTAGAAGATGAGTAAGATATGTTGTGTCTTCCTTGGGGAATGCCCGTGTTTGTTTGGAAAATTTATCCAGTGTGGAAACGAGAAAGGAAATCCCCTTCTGTCTTGTTTGCCCTGCTTGCCACAGCTTTGCAGTATTTTTAGTATCACCAATAGAAAAAGACTTACGATAAGGAGGTAATCATAGAATCACAGAATGGTTTGGGTTGGAAAGGACCTAGAAGATCACCTACTTCCAACCCCCCTGCATGGGCAGGGACACCTTCCACTAGACCAGGTTGCTCAAAGCCCCACCCAACCTGGCCTTGAACACCTCCAAGGAGAGGGCATCCACAGCCTCCCTGGACAACTTGTTCCAGTGTCTCACCACCCTAAGAGTAAAGAATTTCTTCCTTACGTCTAACCCAAATCTACCATCTTTTAGTTTAAAAACATTAGTCCTCGTCCAATCTCTCCACACCCTGGTAAAAAGTCCCTCCCCAGTTTTCCTGTAGGCCCCGTGTGTAACATCTTACATTTTATCTATATATATGTTATAGTATCTATAATAGTTTTGAGGGGGCCAGATTGAGCAGGTACAAGATGCCTCTTGAAGGATGTCATTCCTTTTATGGCAGAACTCTAAACAGCCTGGGCAGTGTGCCCATAGCTGATGAAATCCAGGCCAAGCTATGTCCTAGCAAGTGCACCTGAGTTGATACAAGGGGGCAGAGACAAGTTTGGGTAAGCCTCATAGGGGCTTTAATTATCAGTGTCACTTTTTCTTCTGGGAAAGGCTGACCTTTGTGTGATGATGCCCCCCTGCCCAAATCTCCAGAGGTATCGACTGTGCAAAACATTGCAAAATGTGTAGCCAAATCCCACGTATTTGCAGCTTCCCTGCTGAAACTGCAGCTGCTCCTTAAGTGGAAAAGTGATATATACTGTTAAGCCATGCTAAACATTTGGAGTTTTAGCAGTATGGGCTGTGCCACTTGAACAGCAAGTCAAACATACAGGAACTTGGCAATGGAATTTTTAAAAGGCACGGGGGATGTCAGGAGTACCAGGGAATATCAATATAACGGGATCATTGTCAGTTGCTTTTGGGCACTCTTTGAAACCTGGAAGAAGATGGAATTTTGACTTTGATCTCAAAGAATTAAATGTGTTTAGAAACATTGCTTTAGTTAGAGACTGAAATACAAGAAATGGCTGGTGAGTTGGTGAAATCCCAGTGGTACCAACTTGGAGGATTAATGAAACACTCTCCTGTTCTGGTAGCTCAAAGTAGACAGAGAGCTTTTGGTTCTTCTTTTAGCCTGGGGATAGAGGTTTGAATTGCATTGTCCTGTTGGAATGTGCCGTGCATCCTTAGGGATAAACCAGAAGTGAAGAGAGGAAAGGGAACTGCAGTGCATAAATAATACAGCACGGCACGTCGTATGGGGCACATAGTCAAAGGCTTCTCTGTAATGGCCAAACTCAGGCTATGAAGCAGTGATGCTGCAGGGGTGTGCTTGCTCCACTCACATGGAAGGCATGTTTGTCTTCCATGTGTTTCAACAATTCTGTACTTTTAATGCTAATAGACCATTCCTGTGGTTTGCTTTATTATATGGAACCCAAACAGTGTCTTCTAAGTCATTTTGGCATCGATTCCAGTTGGATGAGAGGAGCTATTCCAGTTGGATGAGAGCATTGATGGAGGGCTGGAAACCCAAACATATCCGAGAAAATGCCAGCCAGAGAACACAATGGGGATAATGTTAAAGCCAATATCCTATAGCTACAGATTCAATACTATTTCTAGGGGTAATGAATCCTCACTGCTGTTCATTTTGAAGGCCTGTCTTCTCTGTGCAACACAGTGCTTGGATCAAAGTCACAAAGCGTTGGCATAAACTGGAGCTTGAAATGGAATATCCTGAGCTGACCCATTCATGTCTGCGTAGAAGAATGAGATGATATAGGGAGTTGGTGGAACTATTTGCATATGTGTAGGAAGGCTTCGTTTAGCATTTCCAGGAGAGATTTGTTTGATGCTAACCTTAAGAGCTGGCACGGGATGGAGCACTTTGGCTCTAGTTCAGGAAAGCCTAACGTTCAGCATTCAAGAAGATTTACTTGTATCCTTAAAGTCGAGCACAAGTTTAAGTGTCTCGTTGGCCTGTGGCCTGCTTGTTTAGCACCTTTTAGAACCAACGGGAAAGTGGTGGATTGTGCAGAGAAGTAGTAGCTAATGTTATCACAACCAGTGCCTGGAAATGAAGGTGGTGCATTGGCCTTAGGACCCGGCCCATTCTTCGTCATCTTCAAGGACTGAGCTGGAAACTTTCCAAACTGGTTTAGGAAGAGGACTTGTAGGACTGAACCCTCTATCGTGTAGGCACGTGGCAAAGCTCTTGTTGACTTCACTGGGGCAAGGTTTGGTGGTTGGTCTTTGGAGTCTACCCCAAAAGGAATATCTGTCCCGAGAGAAGGGAAATGCTTTGGTGGCTGAATCTCTCTGTTGGCAGCTCAATGGGTGTATGTTTGCTCTAGCAGGAGACTGTCAACTGCTCTGCAGGCTCTGGTGTGGTGTGCTCGTGCCCAGCTGGCTGTTGCAGGCTGTGGGGAGCAGCTGCGTGTGGGGCCCTGTGCCCACGCCTCAGCAGCCAGGACCTGCAGCAAAGCACATCCTGGGCCATCTTGCTCCTCTGTCCCTGCCTTCCCCACGCAGTGCCACACTACCCATCCACAGGCAGATGTCACAGCACTTGGGCTCGGGTTTGCTGTGGCAGATCTTGTAACAGTACACTAAAAACATCCCAAACTTCCCCAACGACAGGCAGTTCGGTGCTGCCTCCCCTGATTCTGTGAATCAGAAGCCAAGAATCCACCATTCCTCTCAGGCTAGAGAAGCATGAGCTGCAGTGGGAGTTTTGTTCTTGTTCTTTTAGTCTAGCAGGCGTTTGCTTTCTTTGGTAAAGGACAACTGCTGTCTTCTCTGCGGTATGTTATGCCTGGCAAGAGTGCGAATGGTGGAACTGAGGCTTGGAGCACCTTCATCTTCTCAGCAGGGAGGCTGAATTAGTGCTAAAAGGAAAGCCTTTATTCATCTGTTAATGTGTTTTTGTCAGCTCTAGCCAACCACAACTTGTTTTCTTAGACACGTACATGTGGAAATACTCTGTGCTCTGAATACGCTTCCACATAACGTGCATGTAACCCTGTGCAAGTGCTAATAACCCAACTAGGAACCGGCTCCTCCTTGCAGAAGTTCTCTTTAGAAGGCCATTTGCTGGTGTAGGTCTTAATGTAATTTTCCCATTTGCCAAGGGTGTTAAATAGAAAACGAATGCGTGCTAGCACTGAAAATCCCAAGCTTTGATTTTTATGGTCCGTTGGGCAGAGTATGGCTTTGAGAGAGGAAATTGATTTCAGCCAATTTCTCCTTTGGCTTCAGGCAGCTCCCTTGCTTCTCAGTCTTTCTGTATTTAAATGGCAGGTAAGTAGTCGGTGATTTTTTTTTTTAAACAGTCGCATTTATAGCCAGTATTTCAGCCACGAGTTGGGTCAAATGTCAGGCTTCAAATATGAAAGGTCTAAGGATGGGGGTGTCAAAGGTCATGGTAAAAAACTATTTCAAAGGTCACAGGTTATGCTCAAATGTCACAGTTGATGTCAGGGTTGACAGAGGGGGTTAATTATATGGGTCATGAGATCAAAGGTTATGTGTCAGGGTTGAATATCATTGGTCATGGTCAAAAGTCATGGTCAAAGGCAATGATTGTAGGTAAAGTGTTGAATGTGGTGGATTTGCCAAATGTTGCTGTGTGGGGTCAAAGCTTATCATTGTCAAAGTTTGAAGGGTGTAGATCGAGGTCAAAGATAGAGATTTAGGTCTAAGGTCAAAGGTAGTGGCTCAGGGTGAAAGGTCAAAACTTACAAGCAAAGTGAAAGGTCATATATCTGTCAAGAGTCATGGGTTGAGTCAGGGTTCTCAGGTCATTGATCAGCATCAAAAGGTCAAAGGTCATGGATAAGGGTTAAAGGTCACATGCTGAGGTCACTCACTATGTTTTGGATCAAAGGTCAGAAGTTAAGGTCAGTAAAAGATCACAACTTGCTTCCAGAGGTCAAATCAAGGTTAATGGGTCAGGAGTCAACGCTCCAGCTTAGGGGTCACAGCGTAGAGTCAGGTTGGCATCAAAGGTCAAGGTTGGGTTGGGGTTTTCAGATACTGGAATACAGATAATATGTTGGGGGTTAAAGGCCACAGGTAAGGGAGTCGAAGGTAATGGTCCCTCGCACACATGAGTTTAAGTGCCAGGGGCAGTGGTTGTTGGGGGCCAGGTTAGCCTTTGGGCAAGAGTTTAAACACACATTCTGATGGGCTTTCTGCTTGCAAAAAAAGTAATCGATTTGTACAAAAGATAGGTAATCCTAGTAATATGATTTCTGCTTTGACCAAAACTCTTGTGTTGCCAGAAGATTCAATTCCAAGTCAGTAAGCCAGCGAAGCTTTGCTAATATCACCATGAGGTGATTTACTCCAGTTGGGAATTTGGAAGAATGGTTGAGGGCTTTCGGGTTGAGTTGGAAGAGTCTATTTGAGGATCAGACATCCACTACTTCAGCTATCAGTTTGATTAAACAATGCAAAGACTGTCTATCAGCCAGGAGTTGGCAGGAAGAGATGAATTAATGAAAAATCAACCAGAGATGGAGAGTGAGAAGGGGGTTGCTTACTGGGATTTCCAAAGGAAGATTTAAAAACAAATGTGTCTTGTGAAATTGCTGAGTAGAAAGTTACATACTTAGTGAACTACATCTGGGAGACATCTGTCACAGAGATCTAAGAGAATGCAAGGAAAAAAGTGAGAAAAAGAGGTTAGGCCTAGTGATCCATCCCAATTTCCATTTAAGTCAATCGAAAGACTCACATTGGCTTCACTGAGAGGTGGCAAGAGCCTGAAGTATTTAAACATGGCCAATGGCTCTCAGTGGACGACCTTGACTTTGGGACAGACTTCTCTGTCACATCACGAACATCTCTCCTTTGGAATAGCCATACCATGGTGCAGAGATCTCTTCTGTCCCACACACCACGTGGGACATCTGACTCTCCTCTCTCCCTCCATGCCCATGACCTTGTATTGCTGAGCATGTGAGCATTCAGGGTTCTGTTGTCACTCCACTGAACATTTGTTCCTTGAGTGTTGCTTTCTCTTCACTTGTTACAGATGGGGTTCAAGCTCTCCTGACCCTTCACAGCGAGGCTCTACAGCATTACAGGCTGATGATGGGAGTGCTTTAGTGGTCACTGCCTTAGGGGAACAAGTTCAGTGCCTCTTTGTAAAATGCTGCTGTAGCTCCAGACAAAAGTCTTGGAAATTTCCATCCATCGGCACTTGGAAAGCGTGAAAACTGCCATTTTTGAAAGGGGTTAATAAAATCTCAAACCAGAGTCCAGCAGAACATTGGAAACACTTGCCAAATCCTTGCAGAATGGCTGAAACACTAGCTGTCCCAGGGAAGCGTTTTTTCTGAATCTCTTCACGTCAAATAAAACACACCTCTGGGTGAGCTTATGTTTCAGTATTTTTAATAAGAGAAGATATTGTACCCCTGCTGAGGAAATCAGGATTTAGCATTTTGGAACAGACTGCCAAAAAAAGAAGGGGAGGTATTAATAGAATGCTCTTCAGGACAAAAATGGGGGAAACTTCATCAGAGAGAATTGTGGGCAAATCTGGAAAAAGGAGCATGGGTCAGTAGCTTGGGTGGTAGGAGTAGCAATCTTAGCCTAGCAAATTCCCATGGGTTTGGACTGGAATGAAAAATTATCAGCCATATGAAATGGGCCTAAGCAATGAGTTTTCTTTTCCTGACTCGCTCATCCAGTTCCTCAAATGATTCTTGTCCCCTTAACCAAAAGCAGAGCAGAAGCGAGCACAAGGAAAGCAGGGACTGTGCCTTGGGCTCTCTATGTACAGGAATCCCCAAATGCCTCACATCAGTCATCTTTTATTTGTCCTCCTGAGACCTTTTGGGGACTGCAAGTAGGCTAATTGAACTGGCCTTATTCCCAAACCAAAATGGAGTCTCCAGAAAGATCTCAGTTAAATTCAAATGCATGAATTCTACTGTTTCTCTTCCAATCATGCCTCCTTTACCTCAGTAAAGTCCTGAACAGAGGGACCCCCATTTTGTACTTGTTTTTTGAGTTTCCCTGCTTGTGAGATTTGAAAGTAGAAATTGTCTGGTTCCAGCCGGACAAAGGAGAATAAAGAGCTACTGGATGCAGAGATGCTTCAGGTTGTGTCTGCCTGGCATGGGTGGAAAGAAGAGGATTGTGTGCAGGAAGATGTGGAAGGCGTGATGATGTGGGTCTGACTTACCCAAACCAGGGGGATAGGTGCCACTCTGAACAAAAGCCATCCCAGTCTGGGATGGATGTAGAGCGTATGGAGAGCTGCTGGACTATGCTTGGAGCTTAGATTGAAGCAGTGAATCTGGAGGAAATGCTACAGTTCATTTTTCATCCCCAAAAGCCTGCTTGAAGACCTTCAAGTGGTCACCAGTTTTGCTTCCTCCTCAAGCTCTGGATCCATTGGATTCAAGACGCAAGGAAGCGTTGGCTGCTCCAGCTGAAATGCTGCTGTGTGGGGTGTGCAAACACCTGGTGCAGAGAGATGATTTGCCCAACTGGTTCTGAAAGCCCACTCTGTGAAGGCTGGGCCTCTGGGTCTGAAGAAGCTGTACTTGAACTTTAGGGTAAAATGATGGTTCTTCCAAGGAAAAAGAGCCAGTGGCCAGCAAGCCTGTCAGAGCATTTCAGGGAAGCCTTAGGGATGCTTGAGGTTGTGCCTAAAGGCTTGTGGTTTTGCAAAGCCATAGTAGGAGCCAGATCCCACCAGAACCTGGAAGTGCCCTGGCTGCCATTCTGTTCCTCCAGGAATTCCTCCTGGTTCAGCCATCCTGGCCTAGGCCCAGTGCCAGTGGGTCCTTGGGAAGGTGAACCAGCTTTGCCATGCAGAGAGCCTGTAAAATAAGGTGAAAGCATTCCCAGCCATGTGCCTTCCTTAGAAACAGATTTCAGGTATTTTCCAGTTCTCCCTACAGTTTTTTTCATGAAACTGGAAACATTTCAAATGCATTTTTCATGACTGTGTGAAAAAAAAAAACCCGATCTAGTTAATGTGGTTTACATATCTTTGTCGTAATGAGCATACTATTGAAGTATGCATGTCTCAAAAGAGCATAGTGATCATCAGGCTTATTATTCAGAGACAGATAATAGCAATATTAATGAGGCTCAGACCTCTGTCAAATTAATCTGAAGTTTAAAGTTCAGGAAACAAAGGCAGGATTTAGTTTTTCTAGCTCTGATTTCCCATTTCTGTCAAAATCGGAGTGGCTGTGACTTGCTGAAAAGAGATTAATGTGTATTTTCCAAGAGTGTAGAGAACCATAACTTTGAGAACTTAGAACTAAGTCAATGTCGTGGGTCTTTAGAGGAAACTCTCCCCAGTCTTAGGACTTTGGCATGGGAAACCCAGAGCGGATCCTACAACACGAACGTGCAGTGGGAATGAGGGGAGCTGATCCCACAGGCATGTACTAGTGTGTGACAAAACTCATGTGCATTCAAATTCAAGGGATATCCCCCATTCCTTTGCCAGAAACAGGGATTCACTCTTGCCATCCTATCAGGGCTGTCACTCTGTCCTCTTGCCAGAGCTCAGCTGGCTGCGAGGGGAGAAGAACAGCTTGGGACTCCTTGCACAGTGTAGAATTGAAGGCAAAATCTGACTCTTGAGGATCAACTAGCACACCAGGGTACTTTATTTTTTTTCCTGCCTCATTCACCAAGGTTTTCTTCCCTTCCCCCGTTTTATGTAACGCTACAGCTACATAGGGTCTGGAGAACAAGTCTTGCAAGGAACCTCTGAAGGAACTGGGGTTATTGAGTCTGGAGAAACAGAGGCAGAGGGGAGACCTTGTTGCTCTCTACAACTACCTGAAAGGAGGCTGTAGCAAGCTGGGTGTTGGTCTCTTCTCTCGAGTAACAAGGGATAGGGAAGAGGAAATGGGCTAAGTTGTGCCAGGGGATGGTTATGTTGGATACTGAGAAAAATGTCTTTACTGAAGGGATTGTCAGGCACTGGCACAGACTGCCCAGGGAAGCAGTCAGTTCACCATACCTGGAGATATTTAAAAAACATGTAGATGTGGTGCTTAGGGATATGGTTTAGGGGTGGTCTTGACAGTGTGCTAGATTAACTTCTGAACTTTATGATCTTAAAAGTCTTTTCTAAAGAAAACAATTCTATGATTCTATCTTGCATGAGGGAGGATAAATCAGTATGGTTGTAGAGTTTAGGATGAGCATCTCCATCTCCAGGGCCAGGAGAGGTTGCTGCAATGCACATTAGCACTTGCCCAGGGCAGCCTGGGGCTGCTGGAGACAAGGGGATGCTCCTCTGACCCCCCAGCAATCTTCTTACAGCCTCCTGGAGAACAGGCTGCCTGTGCAGTAAATGTATGCTCGAGTCCTGTCCCACTTGAGAATTCAGGAAAGATGGCTTGGAAATACGTTGCACGCATAGAGCAGGGCCCGTGCTTTGCATGGGAGACCTGGGGCTGCCATTTGTTTGCACTTTCCTTGGCAGGGTCTGCCAGGTGTAGAGAGAAGCATGGGTCAAGCATCCCTTCCAAGAGGTGGAAGTTCATGGTGGGTGGGTTATAGGCAGCATGCCTGGTGTCAACTGTGTCCTGCTTCACCCGGTAAACACCAACCAAAGCTGCCTGAGGTGATCCCCATTGGGTGTGGAAAGCTATCTCTTCTGTCTGAGAGGAAACAAGGGCTTCGCCTCAACCTCCAGATGTTTAGAAAAGATGATGCCATGATCAGGCTAATGAGATCATGCAAGGTAAGAAACCAACAGGCAGTTCCTCTTTGTACAAAAAGTGCCTTCTTCTCCAACTCTCAACCAATGCTGTGTACCTGAAACAGCAGAGTGCAGTAATTTAATGAGCCTTTGGAAAGTCTCCCATTGCTGAGAGAAAAGTTTCCACCAAAGTACCACCTCCATTACCAGCAGTGCAGTGCTCTCAGTTTGAGCTTTGCCTCCTGTCATTCCATTACACAGATTTATGGGATTTCTGCCCTTTGATGGCTGCTTTCATTCCCTGCTTTCTCTGCATGATGTCATTAACCTGTCTTTTTCATTTGTCTCCTATAAAAATAAGTGAAAGAACGAAGAGATTCAAACCCAGAAAGTGAGAAAATCCTGGACAGATTCCTTCCACTGTTGTTTGCTTCACAGAGTAAAGAGCACGGTCACCAATAGCAGCCACTTTTCTTGCAAAGCTGAGCAAGCAAGTGCAATTTTTTAACATTTCTAAACATTTTCCAATACATTCTGTCTGGCTTGTCTTTGCTTATTATGGGAATATAATGGGAAAGAGCTCAGTTCATGGTTTAGAACAACTAGTGTCAATAGAGGTGTTAATTGTAGACTGACTACTTCTCCAGTTAGGAAAACAAAGAATCATAAAGACATGGTTAATTGTGGAGGAAACAATGGGACACAAGAGATGACTTTGACCTATACAGTGCCTGAACTCAAGAACTTACCAGAGTGGGAAAGGGTTGGGAATCAACCAATGTGTAATGATTAATGCTTGGGAGAACAGAATTGGCAGGCATTTGGGTTAGTAACTTGCAGAACACTGTTAATTTTTCTGTTGCTTTCAAAACACAGTCTGCAGTTTGCATGGACAACATGGTGACTAAGTGGCTTTTGCAAGAAACTCGGTTCCTTACATAGTTGTGGCGATTCTCTTCATTAGAAGGTGTGTCACCTTGTAAAAGGCCATAAATCATCAACACATCAACACACACAATTTGTACGTGCTCATAAGAACCCATAGTACTGATGATGTTGGGTCAAGTTTTAAAAGGAATTAGAAAGCCTAAGATGCTGACAAGCACTTAGTGCAGGACAGGTATCTTCACCAACTAGGCCCCTGACTTACCTCAGAAGTGGATTGATGGGCATCAATCAAAACCTTGTGAGAACAGGGCATATTATGATAACCAGTGGTAAGAAGTCCACACAGGAATTTCCATTCCTGCACTCCATGTTCAGCACTGCAGGAGTCCACCTTGTGTGCACTAATTCCTCCAGCTTGTACCAAGACCTTCCTCAGCACTATTTGAACAATGATTTAACCTGAGGCCAGCTGTGATGACTGTTAATGCAACAGCTGCCTCTTTCCAGCCCTGCTCCTGCTTTGGCTCATCCAGTAAAGTCTATTGAGCTCAGTAACTCCTGGTCACCAGAGCATTTTGTATCTAGAAGGAATTCTGCAAAACATTGTCAAGTTGATTCCAAACTACTTTAACATAGAAACCAATTTAATATTTATAGGAGTTGGAGGACTGCAATATTTGCAGTCAGATACACTATCACTCCCCCAAAATTTCTTTAATTTCTTAGTTTTTAGGTGCTCTTCTACACTGACATTCTCTGCCCTGTTTCATCGGGATTTACTGAAGAGAGAGACACCTTCTTTACACCTTTCACAGCTCTAGAAACAGTTAAAACTTAATCCTCCTTACAAGGCAAAAGAGAGAAAGATAACTGAGCTTGCTGAGTTGTTGGCAGCAATCGGTATCTTGCCTCAACTTGGCACTCAGTGGAATTGCTCCATGAACCTCCTTTTCAGCATGTCCCCAGCTCCCATTTTACCCTCTTAATGACATTAAAAGGCTACTTGTTTACTGTCTTTTTCTTCACAGAAAATTTTTTTCAGAACACACTTTAAAAGAAATGTCAAAAACAGGGCTGGTGGATCCCTCCGTGCTGTTGATCCTTTGATTCAGTTACAAAGCCGGTTCAATAAAGATCCTGTAAGTTAGCAGTACCAAGGTGTCATCTTAGAACATCATGTACTGAGTGCCTCAGAATTGAAATCCTAGGTGTTTCTGCAAATGTTGCCATGGAAGAGGAGTAGTGCCTTGGATTCAAAACTTCAGAAAGCAGAATCTGGATTCACATCGCTTTCCTTTCACTTAATACGTTGGGTTTTTTCCCAGTCACTGCAGGCCTTAAGGTTATTGTGGTTGGCAGTTACAAAGTCTTTATTTTTAAAACGGTGCCACAAGTTATTATACGCCCTCCTAGGGCGGTTGGCCAGACTGTGCTAAATAAAGGACCTATGCTGGTGATAAAGCAGTGACTGCATGTGTCTGTGGCTTAACCTTGCCATTGCAAATGAGAGAGTCTTTTGTAAACTATGTAAGAGCAGCTGTGGGTTGGATGTTTCCCTCTTGTACCTTCTGCACTAATCTGAAAATAGTAGAAGACCGTGGTCCTATGGCACCATAGATTTAAAGTAAAGAAAGACCAGACCAAACTGAGTTTAACTGCAAGGTGGGATGTTCTACCAAGTCCATTCTCCCCATACCAGTTGAAATCAGCCACAGTGAGGAGTAGGAAATAGCCAGCAAGTATCTACAGTTCTACTGTTTTCAGTAGAAGTACCAGCTCTAAATCTAGGGCTGGCGGTGGCCCTTTCAATGAGGTGTTTCCCTACACAGTATGCAAAAATCATGCCTGCTGGAGAACTTTCTATCCACGGGTGCTTATACAATGTCCAGAATAAGTCAAGAAATAATTTTTATGCTCCCTTCAGACAAAGAAGGTGTATTGTGTTTTAAAGCCACTCCCTTCTGTCAGGTTACCTGACATCCATGTGGGAATCTTGCCTCAGGCACAGCAGATGTATTCCTCTGGGACAGTGTTTTGCCAGTGTGCTACTTTACAAAGTACAGAGGTGGTTCCCATATTTTGAAAAATTAAATATTTTTATGTTGTAGTGACAATGTTGGAGCCAAGATCATCTAAGGATATAAAGGAGGAAGAGTTTGTAGGAAGGGACATTATTAATTGGTAGAAGAAAAACTATCACCTCACTCTGCTGAAAGGCTTTAATTTTTGAGTTGCTCCCATATACACATCTCTGTCACCATGTGTCCTCACAAAGCCTGTAGAGCTCTGGAGTGATACAGCCAGAAGACTGTGCTGACTTCCCTCTGACCTAAACCAACTTGTCTTCCACACCAGCCTGTAAAGGATCACCTGTGACTAGCTTCTCTTCTGCTCTCAGTCTGTACCAAAGGGTCAAGAGAGTCACATTAAAGTGCTCAGAGTCCTAAGGACAACACTCCCAATGAAAGCAGCTCTGCAGATATTTTAAATATCAGGCACACAGATGGGACTGAACTTGATGGATAACATGCTTTGTTTTCTCCATCCATGTTATTTCACGTTAGAGAAATCGGTTTGTTTCTTTCTCCCTCCCATCACATCCAAGTTATTGCAGGTTGGCCTCTCCATGCCACACACCTGTGTGGTACAATGCAAGAGCTTTATTTACCAGACCAAGACCATAATTCATCTCAGGGAGTCACCTGTATACAGGGAGTCATCAGCCAGACATGCTGGAGGAACTGGACACACAGAGCTACGCTGTGCGGGGAGTTTCTTGTTACCTGCACCACCAAGGCAGATTCCTCCTTTGGCCACTTGACAACCTGAGGATCAAAGGGGAACAGAGTTTTCCGAGTATATCTTTTTGTGCTATTTTGTCCATAACCTGAAAAATAACCAGGGATCACAGTTCTGATGGACTTGCAAAGGGGCTTGTGCCCTCATGCCACTCAGGGACAGATCTGCATAGAAAACGCTCTTGTAGATCTTGTTCCCAGTGAGTTCTGATGTGTCTCCCTCCACCTGTGTCCTTCAGCAATCCTTGGGCACCTAAACACTTCACTGGATCATGAGCTCCTCGGTATCATCTGTCTTGCTAATTGCTGTGAGGAGGTGTCCTTAACCTCACTCCCTGCCGTGACTCGACAGTTGCTTGTTTTCTCTCTGACCTTCTGAGATGTGTCCCACAGTCCTCTGGGCAGATTCCCACGGGGCTCCAAAGTAAACACACAGGCATGGGTGCAGTGATTTATAGGGTGCTGCTGCCATCGGAGGAGGACTGTTGTCAAGTGACTCAGCAAGGCTGCTTCAGGGGCAGAGCAGAGACAGTGAAAGGGAACAGGGCTATGACCCTCGGGCAATGTGTCATGACCTGTACTATAAGACCTTCCGGCTTAAAATATCACTGGAATGTACAAGGTCTTAGTGGGTATGTTGAGAGATAGAAGATAGTAACATGTTTGCAACAGGAACAGCAGACATTATCTCTGGCTGAGTAAGGCACTGAAAAGAGGTAACACATGCCCTTTAGCTGCTGTTGCTTCTGAACCTGTCTTCAAGGCTTCTGCTGCCCTCAGGGAGCTTTGGATCAGCTTCTTAGAGAAGGAAGCAAATCACCAGAGCTCAAGGAGAAAGAAAAGGGAATATAAGGGCACAATGACATTCTTACAAGTTCAAATACTGGGGGAAAAAAGATTAAAATTCTGTTGTTAGTGATTGTACTGACACCAAGCTGGAGGTGAGCCTTTTCTAGAATGACAACCACAGTTCCTGGTTTCTATGTGCCTGCTGAATTTTGGTTTTGTCTGTGTCTAGCTTTGAGCTGTATAGGCATTTTGAGTTTCCTGTTGTGGGGCCCAATGGTTACTGCAAAAACATGTCCACTTAGTGCTGGAAGTGGGAAGTGGAGCATATCTTCCTTGAACTGATGTGGAGCACTGGAATCTGAGTAGTGCCTTATGTGATAAATATCTATCCAAGCAGCATTTAGACAAAGCCTATTGAGAGAAACTTGTGAGGTCGGGCTTTGGCATTAAAGACTGTGATAGAGCTTGCTCCTGTTTCACCTTCTACATCCCCGTGTATTTACAATGGGGAATCCAAGGGGGAAAAGATCAGGGTCCCACAGATGATCACAAAGTCTCTGTGCTGACTAAAGCAAGCTCTGGCTCTTGCAGCCAGATGCAGTGGTCTCAAGCTTGCTTGATGTTGTGCCATGGAGTCAAACCAACCTCTGGCAAGACCTATCATCAGTGGAAGACACAGGGTGCAGATACATATACTGCAGAGATCCTGCAAGCAGAAGCCTGTCTGATCAGTCCCATGGCACCGTGCTGCAAACCCTGTAATATGCAGTGAAAACACCCTGCAAAACACAGCAATAAAGAATCGGAGATCTTTACATCACCCGACTTGTGTTCAGATCCACTTTCTTGCATGCAGTTAGGGGGTCTAATTTAAATATCATTTGTTGATATTTCTCCCCTGGGTTTCCCTGGGGAGAAAGGGGAAGGGTAATAAATGCATACCCTTTTAACCTTAATAGTTAGGTAGCAGTTAAAGCCTTTCCAGGTTGAAGTGAAGTCCAGAATACCTCAGCCAGAGGGAAGATGCTGTTTCTCGTGGCAACATCTGTGTTTTGAAAAGTGTTTTCTTTCCTTGTGAAGTGAAAACAGCTATACAGTTAAAAGTGTATCTTCTGTCAATGTTCTGTATCTGCTGGGACCAGCAAAGGACATGTAGGATGTGCAGCCTCCCATTACCATGGGGTCTAATGCAGTCCAGAGCTCAGCTGTACATGGGACAGGGACTGGCAGCACTTCCCAGGGAAGGGCTGGAGCCTGGTGCCAGTCAGCAAGGTGAGTTTATTTTCCTTTACCTGGCCAAATAGTCCTCCTAGCAAAACATAACAGCATTTTAATGGAAAAAAAAGGTTGGTGAAAATAGTTTGACAACTCTGTAAAAATTCCTTTGAATCTTCTTTCTATTTACCTCTTGACAGACTGTAGCATCCATATTCAATTGTGAAGTGTTTAAATGCTTTTGTAATTTGTTTGCAATTTAATTTTGGTTTTGTAACTCCTTTGTTTTAAATTATCTTCTGGCTCACAGAATCTGCATGTCTGCCATAGTTCTCTAGGCAAGGCTAATAAGCATCCTCCAAAGAGTCATGAGAAATAAACAGGAGAAATGTACTGTGAATAACCAATTAAATTAACATTAATTAGACAGATTCTAAGATCTTTTTAACAATGGGTCTTCTTTGCATATCTTAGCGAGGGTGTCTCTAGCAGGTTTTAGTGGGTTTTGTATTTCCCATGGCACGTATTTTTTTCCATCTATTGCAAACGTCATGAAAATTGAATGTTTGCATAAATGAATATATGGAAATTGAATTGAATGCACGAAGAATGCACAAGGTAATGTTTCTCCAGCCATGAAGAAGAGCTCTGGCTACAGCCTAATCACAGAGATGCATTTAGATTTATTCTTTCTTGAAATAGAGCATCTGCATCGGGAGTATGACCTAATCTGAAGCTCACAAAGACTGAGGAACGATTCCATTCACTAACACGGAGTTTGAACCAGCAGCCTCCACAGTCTCTACTTCCCTGTCCTCTACTACTCTCATGCTGGGTTTTCACTTAGTGAAATCACCATCTCTGATGTGTCCAATTTCCTTCAGCAAATGGCAAGGTACTCCAAATGACCACGTAAGTCTTTTATTAGTTGACACAAATCCTGATCAGTTCAGCTCTAATCTTTCCAGACAAATGAGTTTGAATATTTTTATGCTCCAGGTGCTCTCTGGTTGTTTTTTTCAATGGTTACCTCCTCTGTAGTG
The DNA here is from genome assembly GCA_020745705.1 of Hemiprocne comata. Lineage (NCBI taxonomy): Eukaryota > Metazoa > Chordata > Aves > Apodiformes > Apodidae > Hemiprocne > Hemiprocne comata. The sequence goes on from CM036586.1 coordinate 59,734,479, forward strand.
TAATTAAAGGCTGTCCCGCCAGCTGAAGAATAACCAATAGGTTCTCTCTTGCTACCATACACTTCCTTCCACACCTTGGTGAACAGGTTCTACAGTCAGAAAGCAAAGATAGGTTAAGAGCATCCTGCCATGACCAGTCTATGGTTTTTGACCTAATAGGAACAACCCATGCTGACCACACTGAAATCTGTTTTAAATCCATTTAGGTTGTTTTGAGAGACACCAAGGTGGTATCGTAATGTTTCAGGAGAAAGAGGAAATGACAAGAACTCCAAGGATGCAGCCTCTCCTCACCTGCCTCATTGACAGGTCTGTTTTCTGCATTTCATACACTGTACAAACATTCTATCAGACATGGAACTTATTCTTGCACAAAAAAGATAATCATTAACACCATCCTATTGGTGTAGATTTTAAAAAGGCACAACTGGGACCCTATTACCTTTGCTAGATTTTTCTTCCTCTTTAGAGGAATGCTCCATGATTAAATCTTAAAAATAGAGAGCAGAAGAAACACAGTAAAAAATGCAAACACAATCAAAAATGTTGATTTGAGTCAGCCAAGTAGATGTCTAAGTCCACAGCAACTTCATTGGCTTGTTTTGAGTGAAGCAAAAGAGTGGGAAAACATTCTACAGTTTTTTAGAAACCATGTAGCGTGGTTCTACTTTAAAACCGTGTCTCTTTGCTAAATTAACTGGAATTTGTCAAATAAATGTAAAGAAATGAAAAATGAGCAACAAAAAAAAAAAGGTTTCTTGACCCACGGTAAGATTTTTTTTAGTCTGTTTTTTAGTTCAGAAAGTGAAGTAATGTTCACCTTAGAACTCTACTCAAAGCCTCCAGTCTGGGATACTTTGCAAGCCTCCATTCTGCATTCTCCACTCACTGAACATTTTGAACTTTTAGAGCCTGGGTGGCTGCATAAGTCCCCTCCAGGAAAGACTCCATCTAGGAGGCAGATGACACTCAACGGGATGTTCCAAACATTTCTTGTCCTATTTCATTCTGATCAATAGATGTAAGAGAAGCTGAACGCTCCCAGGGCCCTCTGTCTATAATAACAATGAAGTATTCCCCAACTGCACAGAGGTTCAAAAAGATTAAGAGTAAGTGAGGCAATTAGTCACTGAAGCTGTAGTGGCAAACCTGATGTTTCACCGTACAAATTATAACTGAGCCTGTAAAGAAATGCCACCACATGTCCACAATCACAGAAGTGACCAAACAGAGCTAAAGGCATAACATTTCCCAGCCCTGACCTTGTCAGTATTCTGATACATACTGCTCAAACTGATCTCACAGGAACTCCAACCTACAAGTATAGCATATTTTTTGACCTATTCATTTTCCTACGAACCCTTACTAACCGCAGGTAAAAGCTGATCTTTCCTTCTCAAACTTGGATTGAGCAAAAGAGCACTAGAAATATCTTGTAACATTGTTTTTTAAAGCTGTAGCACAGAAAAGATTTGTAAATGAACATCAGTAGTATTTAAGCTATGGTTGCATGAAATAACAGGTGGCCAAGTAAAGAACAGCAGGCTGAGGTAATGGGAAGTCTTCACATGTGGAGCGGAACAACAATCCCAGGACACATCCATCTGTGATCACTTTGCTCCTTGCATCTTGAGCAGTTTGGCCACCCTTGAGCTACCCTAAAACTGCACTGGTGTTTACATGAAGTCTTCTGGGCACGTCACTAGACTTTTAGTCAGCAGAGTTAAACATCATAATGAGAAACAGTTTACCTATGACATTGTTAGCAAGACTATGATTTTGTTTCCAATGTAGAAAGCTGAAGTTAATTGTTCTAAAATGCCATTGTATAAAAATTTCACCAACTAATTACCTGCCATTTAAATACAGAAAGACTGAGAAGCAAGGGAGCAGCCTGAAGTCAAAGGAGAAATTGGCTGAAACCAATTTCCTCTCTCAAAGCCATACTCTGCCCAACGGACCATAAAAATCAAAGCTTGGGATTTTCAGTGCTAGCACGCATTCGTTTTCTATTTAACACCCTTGGCAAATGGGAAAATTACATTAAGACCTACACCAGCAAATGGCCTTCTAAAGAGAACTTCTGCAAGGAGGAGCCGGTTCCTAGTTGGGTTATTAGCACTTGCACAGGGTTACATGCACGTTATGTGGAAGCGTATTCAGAGCACAGAGTATTTCCACATGTACGTGTCTAAGAAAACAAGTTGTGGTTGGCTAGAGCTGACAAAAACACATTAACAGATGAATAAAGGCTTTCCTTTTAGCACTAATTCAGCCTCCCTGCTGAGAAGATGAAGGTGCTCCAAGCCTCAGTTCCACCATTCGCACTCTTGCCAGGCATAACATACCGCAGAGAAGACAGCAGTTGTCCTTTACCAAAGAAAGCAAACGCCTGCTAGACTAAAAGAACAAGAACAAAACTCCCACTGCAGCTCATGCTTCTCTAGCCTGAGAGGAATGGTGGATTCTTGGCTTCTGATTCACAGAATCAGGGGAGGCAGCACCGAACTGCCTGTCGTTGGGGAAGTTTGGGATGTTTTTAGTGTACTGTTACAAGATCTGCCACAGCAAACCCGAGCCCAAGTGCTGTGACATCTGCCTGTGGATGGGCAGTGTGGCACTGCGTGGGGAAGGCAGGGACAGAGGAGCAAGATGGCCCAGGATGTGCTTTGCTGCAGGTCCTGGCTGCTGAGGCGTGGGCACAGGGCCCCACACGCAGCTGCTCCCCACAGCCTGCAACAGCCAGCTGGGCACGAGCACACCACACCAGAGCCTGCAGAGCAGTTGACAGTCTCCTGCTAGAGCAAACATACACCCATTGAGCTGCCAACAGAGAGATTCAGCCACCAAAGCATTTCCCTTCTCTCGGGACAGATATTCCTTTTGGGGTAGACTCCAAAGACCAACCACCAAACCTTGCCCCAGTGAAGTCAACAAGAGCTTTGCCACGTGCCTACACGATAGAGGGTTCAGTCCTACAAGTCCTCTTCCTAAACCAGTTTGGAAAGTTTCCAGCTCAGTCCTTGAAGATGACAAAGAATGGGCCGGGTCCTAAGGCCAATGCACCACCTTCATTTCCAGGCACTGGTTGTGATAACATTAGCTACTACTTCTCTGCACAATCCACCACTTTCCCGTTGGTTCTAAAAGGTGCTAAACAAGCAGGCCACAGGCCAACGAGACACTTAAACTTGTGCTCGACTTTAAGGATACAAGTAAATCTTCTTGAATGCTGAACGTTAGGCTTTCCTGAACTAGAGCCAAAGTGCTCCATCCCGTGCCAGCTCTTAAGGTTAGCATCAAACAAATCTCTCCTGGAAATGCTAAACGAAGCCTTCCTACACATATGCAAATAGTTCCACCAACTCCCTATATCATCTCATTCTTCTACGCAGACATGAATGGGTCAGCTCAGGATATTCCATTTCAAGCTCCAGTTTATGCCAACGCTTTGTGACTTTGATCCAAGCACTGTGTTGCACAGAGAAGACAGGCCTTCAAAATGAACAGCAGTGAGGATTCATTACCCCTAGAAATAGTATTGAATCTGTAGCTATAGGATATTGGCTTTAACATTATCCCCATTGTGTTCTCTGGCTGGCATTTTCTCGGATATGTTTGGGTTTCCAGCCCTCCATCAATGCTCTCATCCAACTGGAATAGCTCCTCTCATCCAACTGGAATCGATGCCAAAATGACTTAGAAGACACTGTTTGGGTTCCATATAATAAAGCAAACCACAGGAATGGTCTATTAGCATTAAAAGTACAGAATTGTTGAAACACATGGAAGACAAACATGCCTTCCATGTGAGTGGAGCAAGCACACCCCTGCAGCATCACTGCTTCATAGCCTGAGTTTGGCCATTACAGAGAAGCCTTTGACTATGTGCCCCATACGACGTGCCGTGCTGTATTATTTATGCACTGCAGTTCCCTTTCCTCTCTTCACTTCTGGTTTATCCCTAAGGATGCACGGCACATTCCAACAGGACAATGCAATTCAAACCTCTATCCCCAGGCTAAAAGAAGAACCAAAAGCTCTCTGTCTACTTTGAGCTACCAGAACAGGAGAGTGTTTCATTAATCCTCCAAGTTGGTACCACTGGGATTTCACCAACTCACCAGCCATTTCTTGTATTTCAGTCTCTAACTAAAGCAATGTTTCTAAACACATTTAATTCTTTGAGATCAAAGTCAAAATTCCATCTTCTTCCAGGTTTCAAAGAGTGCCCAAAAGCAACTGACAATGATCCCGTTATATTGATATTCCCTGGTACTCCTGACATCCCCCGTGCCTTTTAAAAATTCCATTGCCAAGTTCCTGTATGTTTGACTTGCTGTTCAAGTGGCACAGCCCATACTGCTAAAACTCCAAATGTTTAGCATGGCTTAACAGTATATATCACTTTTCCACTTAAGGAGCAGCTGCAGTTTCAGCAGGGAAGCTGCAAATACGTGGGATTTGGCTACACATTTTGCAATGTTTTGCACAGTCGATACCTCTGGAGATTTGGGCAGGGGGGCATCATCACACAAAGGTCAGCCTTTCCCAGAAGAAAAAGTGACACTGATAATTAAAGCCCCTATGAGGCTTACCCAAACTTGTCTCTGCCCCCTTGTATCAACTCAGGTGCACTTGCTAGGACATAGCTTGGCCTGGATTTCATCAGCTATGGGCACACTGCCCAGGCTGTTTAGAGTTCTGCCATAAAAGGAATGACATCCTTCAAGAGGCATCTTGTACCTGCTCAATCTGGCCCCCTCAAAACTATTATAGATACTATAACATATATATAGATAAAATGTAAGATGTTACACACGGGGCCTACAGGAAAACTGGGGAGGGACTTTTTACCAGGGTGTGGAGAGATTGGACGAGGACTAATGTTTTTAAACTAAAAGATGGTAGATTTGGGTTAGACGTAAGGAAGAAATTCTTTACTCTTAGGGTGGTGAGACACTGGAACAAGTTGTCCAGGGAGGCTGTGGATGCCCTCTCCTTGGAGGTGTTCAAGGCCAGGTTGGGTGGGGCTTTGAGCAACCTGGTCTAGTGGAAGGTGTCCCTGCCCATGCAGGGGGGTTGGAAGTAGGTGATCTTCTAGGTCCTTTCCAACCCAAACCATTCTGTGATTCTATGATTACCTCCTTATCGTAAGTCTTTTTCTATTGGTGATACTAAAAATACTGCAAAGCTGTGGCAAGCAGGGCAAACAAGACAGAAGGGGATTTCCTTTCTCGTTTCCACACTGGATAAATTTTCCAAACAAACACGGGCATTCCCCAAGGAAGACACAACATATCTTACTCATCTTCTAAAATGTATTAATGATGCTATGACAACAATAGAAATAAGAGTTGTTGTTGCTGTTGTTGTTGTTTTTATTATTATATGTTAATAACTCATTTTGCTTTTATGGGTAAGTAAGCAGAACAGCTAGCCAGATGTTGAAATTCTTGTCCTGTACACCGCATCAGTCTAAGTTTCACCATTTCCACAGGATTTGCTCTGCACTTTGTCGTCTGAGGAGACTGATGCAAGTCGCACAGCCCAGCCTATCTCCTTCCTTGGCTGGAAAATGTTCATGGACTGACAGCTCTGTCTTCTGATGGCAGACACAGCTAGCCAGTAGATGTCACTGAGTCTATGGGTATGAGGAACGTTTTTTTCAACGTAGAGATGCTTCAAGACTCATGGGGATGAGTGACTGCTGCCAACCCTAACTCTACAATTCCAGCATCCACAGCTTTACACGCTACTTGTCAGTGAAACCAAATACCCCCCCACTATTTTCAGCAACACTGTGAGCACGTGGCGCATTTGCCATTTAATCTGCTTTCCAGAAAGCTTTAAACAGAAGCATGAGAGCTGGAAGGAAAGTTCTCTGCAGGTCTTTATTCCACATCCTTGGAGAAGAAGCACGTTTACCCACAGGAAACCCAGACTAAACCTTACCGATGAGCATCTCCAATGATGGTGACATCAGCACCTTACTCAGCAGACTGTTGTCCCCGTGTACAATGTAGGGTTTGGACTTTTTTTTGAAGTTACGCAATCACAGAAACATGCATGCATGAAGACACAGGTACCAGCCACCTTTCCCCTGCTCCAGCCAGGGCATTGCTTGCACCACATCTTACTGAAATGTAAAAATAAATGCGGGCAATTTATCAATTCAAGCTCCTGCAGGAAAGAATTTTCAAAATCTGTAAGTTTTACTTAAAAGTTGAAGATGTATATTAAGAGCATACTTATAGCAAGCACTTCCTCTGATAATGACCCCTTTGAAGGGGCAGCAGGCAGTTCAGACAGGTCCAGCTGACTTCTGGGTTGCTTCATTGGAGAAGATGACTCCAATGGAGTAACCAAACACTGCTTTAGAATCACAGCTAAACTCATAATGTCTACAGCAGGAAAAATAGGAGAAAGTCGGGTGTATAGAGGCATCCATAGCAACTGAGTCACAAACTTAGGACATGTATGATTTCAAAAGTGAATGTGGCATGCCCCTTTTGAGGCTGAATCCTTTGAAGCACTTCAAAGCCCCCATGGAGAGCTATCTTCAATGCTTGCTTGTCAAGCTGCTCCATCTCTACTGTTTCCCAAACCCAGTGAAGTTCTGAGCTCACGAAGTGAAGCATGCAGGAGATGGCAGTGCCCCAAGCCACCTGAAAAGAGAGGGAAGCAGTGTGTGCATCACCTAACTTTCCACACTCAGCTCCATGCCCAGCAAACTGGTTGCCACCTGCCCCTTCAGCAGGACAGGTTGCTCTGTGAGACTGACACAGCACAGGAATCATTCAGGAGCTTCAGCTTGCCATCTCCTGGGACACTTTTGCTCCTAACATATGTATAACCCCAGAGGGATTAGCTTGCTCATGCTCAGTTCATGCTTCAAGACAGGCAGTGTGTGTTTTCCTCTTAACAATGCCAAGATACACAGTCAACTGAAGGGCTGTATATTAGCACATATTGAACCAATCTTTCTTCTTTTATAACTTTCCTTTATATATATATAGATATATTTACAGGCATGTATGTCTTGCTTCTGTCTTCTTATCAACAGGGGCAAACTCCCAGCTCTTTTTACCTCAAATATTATGAAAGCCTTTTACTGCTGCCCTCTGCATTCTCTCCACATTTGTCAGCTTTGCCTTTGTTATATGTGTGGTTGCAGATGACCAGCATCACAGTAACTCCTGCTTGCAGTTTCTTTCCAAAAAGTCTACTCCAGGGATCTGAGCAAGTTGACTGTACTGACACGTAGCTGCTTGCCCAGTGCCCAGCTTCAGGAAAGTCAAAGTTGCCATGGACACATTGCCACAGATATGTGGATCAACCCTTGAATGGTCCCCTCCACCTATGTCCTGGCCTTATGGGCAGCCTTCCAGTCTGACAGCTTGAGAGGCACCATTTCAAAACAAACAACATAGGGAGGATGTAGGTGGGAATTGAAGGCTTAGGAATAAAACCCATGCAGCAACGAATGGGTCACAGGATTTGTGAGCTATTTCACCTCTCAACCCTTGCCAAGGAGAAGTACATGCATTCTATAGGAATGTCTTGTCTCCTGGGAGCATGAAGACCCAGTAGGAGTCTCAAAGTCAGACAAATACAACAGCTTTGAGAAGATGTAATAAATGCAAAGATGAGATAAATAAAGATTCTACTATCACCTCCCAGGTGCAGCTAAAAAGCTACTGCTTGAAATCTCTTCCATTCCTGCCTGGAAAACATTTTATTGACACAGTCCCTGAATGGGGAGACCTTCAGGAAGCCACCAACAGCCTGCTTGGAATTGGTCCCACACCAACCAGGCCAAAGAAATGCCAACAGACATAGCAATTTCTTGCAACATCTCCTGAGTTCCTTCTGGACTAGTTAGGAGTAGGAGACCTGCTCTGAGACAGCAACAACGAGCAGCTACATCCTGATTTGAGCTAACAGCAATGCTGACTGTAAGCACTTCTGAGCAAGGTCTGCACCTCAACAGAGTTTAACACAGAGTTGGTTGCACTCTTTGACTTGAGGACATAGCTACCACCTGCAGGGACCCACAAGATGGAGGTAGGTGCCTCTGCTTGCATAGTCAGAGTGAATCTAAACCATGCAGCCCCGTGCTCTCCAGCCTGCCAACCTGGGCCTTCAACTCTGCATTCCTGGAGCAGAAATCTCTTTGCCATGCTGCTCAGCACAGCTGATCTGGGATTAACTTGTGCAGACCTGCCCACAGGACTCGGTGTTGCACTGCCCAGCTCTGGTGACAGGTCACACAAGGCCACTTGAAACAGATCTGCTCCTGGGATGTAGCCTGAAAAGGCTCAGGATGTCACTGTCACCATGCAGGTAGTTCAGAATAAACAAGATCTTTTCAGAGGTATGATGGGACTTTTCCTCCTGTACCATATGGGTCTCAAACAGAAACACATTAGGAGCATCACTTCAGAGCATCAATATCTTGTCACAATAAACAAGCAAAGGTAGCAAGGTTCACAGACCTTACATATTGCTTAGGTTGATGCACATTGCTAAGCCATACCTGGTGTTCCATTAATTGGAAGCCAAATGCAGACATCTCTGGGGACTCGTTAACATTGAGCTTGTGTCAGCGCACCAAGAGCTGTGATGTTCCCTTTGTGGTGGGAAATTAGGCCCATTAATTGGTTGCTATTGATACACAATCCCCAGTTGCCATGAGCAGGTTTCTCCTGGCAGTTTATTCACAGCAAAGGTCCCCTCATTCTAATTGCTCCAGTTGTCTTTTTCAGAAACCTAACAGTTGCTTTTGGAGAGAAGCAGTAGTACAAAACCACAAGCAAATAAAATAAAAAACATACCAGCTTTAGCACAGATCTTCAAGTGTTATCCAAAGGCCATGGAAATCAGTGAAACCACTGCAATTGTCTTCCAGGAGTCTTGGATCAGACACCTGAAGAACAAACATTTGCTACAGCCTCAGCCTTTTGCATGATTGCACCTCCACTAACACAGGAGAATTGATCTCCATCCACCAAAACAAAACCAACCCCAAAGAAGAGACGGTGATTAAGAAAAAGGCTGGGCCTATTAGTCAAGTCATAATTGAATATCAGGAAATTACATCACTCACTGGCACATTAATGAATTAATTTCCCAAGGTTTTATGCTATGTGCTCTTTCATGACCCTGAAACAACTCTCCCATTCCGCATACTGCAGAATTTCAAAGACCTCTTCATAAAAATACAGCATATGCTCGACGATAGAAAGACAGTGGGAGCGCTTTCTTTACTGAAAGAATAGCACAACACTAGGCAGCAGCCAAGGAGCTTTCAGAAAGCCAAGATTTTATTCCAAGTTGTCACTGAAAGTCAGGGTGGTCCCCCTTTACCAAGCTTCTGGCATTTTAGCTCCAGTCCAGTGATATCACAACCCTCTGCAGATCAACACCACCACAGGAATGGCTCTACAGAGTTACACTGCTGCTTTGGCATCCCATCTCTGAAGGACACGGGGGCCAGCTGCTTTCAGGTACCAGCACCCAGCTTCTCATGACTTGCTTCATTTAAAGTGCACTTAGCACAAGTTTCAAAGTAATTTAGAAGCCCACTTGGCTGTGACCCTTGAGAAGAGCACACCAAAGCAGAACCACTAAAGTCACCATGGCTGAGGCGGGAGACCTTCCATTTCCACCTGCAGCAGCTCCAGGCCTTTCAGAAGTGTGGGCAACATCAGACTCCATCACCTCAGGGATGGGGCCACGAGACATCTAGGCAGCAGCAAGGAACACAGCAAGGGGCAAAGAAACACTGGGATGGAAAGTCAGAGGGACTGGAAGGAATGAGGGCAGGATCTGCTGCTGTGAAGGATCACTTGTCTCCTGGCCAAGCAGCACTGCTCTACACTCCCATCTCTGCCTCAGCATCGGGCTTGGCTCTCCAGGAGTGTGGAATTAGCAAATGAGGCCATAGGGCAACTTCTGCTCTTGGCAGCTACCTTGCCCATGCAACCAGCTGAGCTGGCTTTTGCTGCAAGCTGAAAGCCTCTCTGTCAGAGCTGAAATTTGGCACTTGTTTCTGACTTTTAGTGTAAAGGCCAGATACACACAGAAAAATAGATCTCTATTCCACCAAAGTCAATCTGAGCCTGAGGTAGCTTGGAGAATTTTGGATAAAGCTTTTGAACACCAGCAGGGCTGTTGGTGCTGCACTTCTGGGTTTCTCCCTGCATTGGAAATGCACTAAGTCAAGCCCCGCACAGCAGGACGACTGATGGAGAGAGGTGAGTGGGTAATGGCAATTCTCCAAAGTGCCCTGGGATGCGTAGCACTCTGTGCATAAATCACTCCTAAGAGCCCCTGGAGTAAAGCCTGTGGCTGCCAGCACAGGATCCTGAAATGGAGCTGAAGTGCTGGGGAAGTTTGCAGTGACACTGCTCTCCCTGCACGGAAACATGCGGCAAAGCTCCATGAGCCTGGCCATCCACTGCCCTCCATGGCTTTAAAATAGAGCAGGACAAATGATATTGGGCTTTGCTCTTAGTCTGTGCTGATGCAGAAAGAATCATTTTCTGGCATCTTTTTTTATTACTGTGAAAGCATAACCTCAAATATTTATGTTCATTCTTTTTCTCTTTTGTGGTGTGGAATTCTGCTGGTGCGTTTCTTTTTACAAATGCCACTAAATATATAAGGAAAAGCAGACTGAAATAACCAGATGCCAGGAGGTGATGGGAAGGGTTAGAAGGAGGAACACCCCTTGGGTGAGCAAGGAGAGCTGAGTGGGTCAGAGCACTCAGGCTGTCAGGAGTTTTTGCTTCAAGATGCCATTTCAAACGTAGCCCAAATGAAGGATGAGCCTTAAGTAACTGTCCATGAGAAAAGAACTGGCAACATACACTGGCTGTTAGTGGGGAAGCATCTACAGCACCGAGCACACAACAGTTTACATTGATTTGTAACCTCCAGCAGGCAAAAATGAGCCTGCCACAAAAACACTGCAGTCACAAGCACATCTGTTTTTCTCGGTGCTCTGCTACCTTGCTGCTGGCCTGATTAATGAACCCTCTGGTTCTGGTGTGCCAGGACACATCCTAGGGAAGTGCTACTACAAGGTAAGACAGAGCAATAGAAGTACTGGCTCACATCCAAACCACCACAACCTGTCCCATCACTGGGTTGTACCAAGGGCTGCAGAGCCCACAAATGAAAGTGCCACTTTGGAATGGGACCGATTCCTCAATAGCTCTCGGGTCCATGCACAAGAAGGGGCTAACACCAGGCTGCCCAAGGAAGCGGTCAAGTCACCGTCCCTGGAGGTACTTAAAAGACACGTAGATGCGGTGCCTGGGGATACGGTTTAGTGGTGGACTTGGCAGTGCTAGATTAATGATCGGACTCAAGGGCCTTAGAGGTCTTTTCCAACTCAAATGATCCTAAGACTCCAGTATTTTTGTCCCTTCCCCACTGGCAGAAAGACCATGCAGACATCAGGGGGACACAGGCTGGCCAGAAACAGCAACCTACCAGCACCCCTGTCAATGGGGTGGGGACAAGCTGGGCATTAAAGGTGACCCTGTGCAAGCTGGTCCCTCACTGAGAGAGGCAGCCCCAAACTGATGAATGTGGGATGCAGGGCTGGTAAGAGGATCCTTTGGCAATGGAAGAGGCAAGCCAGTACCAGGGTGCCCAGACAGGCACAGACAAGGCCAGACCAGAACTCTGACATGGCATCAAGGGGTCTAGCCAAGACACAGGGCTAGAGCCAAACCCACCAATAACCCAGGGCAGACATAAACTGTTTCCTGGGCTGGCCTGAAATAGGTTCCCAAGCCCATGGTGTGGATTGGGGCCTCAGGTGAAGCCAGTCAGGACCATTAAGACCCATTCATGACCTCAGGGGCCCCTCCCAGGTTTTCTTCTTGTTGTTTCTGACTGGGGTGGGTAACTAGGCTCCAGTGCCTTTCTCCCCAGTGGGCTGTGCAGCAGAAAAGCAGTTCTACAGCCCTCCTGGCTGACCACCCCCTGCCGATAGGGGGCTGCTTCAAAGGGGTCTGTCCTGCCCTAGGACACAGCTCTTGCTTTGCTCTCCACAGCAAAGAAGTTGACTCCGCCTGCCATTTCAGCCCCTGGAGGAGAGGGAAACATGGGCTCTAAAGGAAACACTGACTGTACAGTGAGCATACTTCACGGGCCCCTTGGGAACAGCAACTTTGCCAGTTCACAGCATGTGGGATCAGCAGCTGGCTTCAATCAGGTCCAGTTCAGACTCGTCCCTGACTAACCACATGGTCTCAACCACTTTTGCTGGCCAGCCTTTTACAGAGCACTGCCTCTTGTAGGGTTACCTCCAGGAGGAGCCTTAACTGGTGACAGCAGATGATGCAAGTGGCCCAAACCCCAGCTAGGCTCAGGTACATTTGCAGGTGACCTGCACCTCTGATGGTCAGGACCAAGTGCCTTGCATTAGGCACTGAGAACATCACACTGCTTGGGGGATTAAAAGTTTTAAAGCTTTGGATTGAAAGCAGATGATAGAATGAACTGTAACTTTTCTCATGCTACGGGTGACCATGGAATGAAAGAAGCTCTGACCTTCATCAGTTTGCTTCTCATGTCACCTCCCTTGCTCACAGACTAAAAGCTTCGCATTCTAGCTCGAGTGCCTTCTCTTCCGTTACCCGCTCTCAATGCCGTGCATTGCTTGCACTTTGTCATCATCTCTGGGCTGCACTGACAAAATCGCTGCTCCATCCGTTCGTTCCATCGCCAGCCCCTGACCTCGCCGCGCTGCGGAGCTGCCGGAGCCGCCGCGGCCCCGCTCAGCGCTGGAGCAGCGCTGCCCCCTGCTGGCTAGGCCCCGCCGTGCAGCCCGCGCCCCGCGCCGCTTCCTGCGCCGGCTTCTGGTGCCTTCTTGGGCCTGCCGGGTCAGGGCAGCATGCCCAGGAGGGGACCATCCCTTTGCCGTGGTTACCAAGTCCCGTAATGTTCGCGTTTAAGAGGCAGCCGGACACGGCGCATCCACACAAACATACACACACGTACAGTGGCCTTCCGGCCATCGCGGGCTCAGCAGGAGAGATCTAACAGCAGGTAGGAATATTTACCCCTTAACATAGCTCCCGGGTGCAGCTGGTTTCCCTCCCTCACCTGTACACACAGGGGAGACCAATAGTCCAACACCCCTTTCTTACCCCGAGGGCTTTGTTAATTTGTTCTCAGAGTCTGTGTCCCCTCCTGGCTCCCACCACAAGCAGGACCAGGTCTCTAATGTCCTCCCAGCTGGGTTTTGGCTCCATCTGGACAGTCTTTGGTCCACCTCCTCCAACACCCCCCTAATACCTCGTTGTACTTTGCTCTACTACCTTTTAGATTTAAGAAGTGTCCTGAGGCAAGGCAAGAGCCTTATGACCTTTTTCCCTCTGCTTCTCATCAGCCCTGAGCATTTATAATGTTCTTCAGGGGGGTCAACATCACAGGTGCCCACCATCACTTGCTGTCAGTTATGCAGTTTCCACTGGATCTGGGCTCTGAATAAGAGGTTTCCCTTCAAGCACCTCAGGCCTGCCATGATTTCTACACATTCCAGAAAAACTCTTCCGTTTTCCCCTAATTGCTGGTTTCAGGAGGTAGCCCTGGAGATTTGCGTGTTTCCCATTTTTCCCAGCCATTCCCTGGGTGAGGTACTACAAAGGCCAAGTCCAGGAGAAGATAAGAATTCCATGGCTTCATGGAAAGGGTCTTATGACTCCTGTTCTTTGCCTCCCCTCTGCCTTCACTGCATGGGAGACCTGCCTGCAGCCAGTCCCTGTGCAGTGAGGGGTTTTGCAGCACAAAGCCCCCACTTCCCTGTCTCTGGTTCCCTTTCCCTGGCCAGAAAGCCACTCTGCCACTGTATCCTCAGTCAAGCTGAAATCCCCCACTTCACACACCTGAAACGTGTCCCCTGTAGAAACAGTCCAGCATTTTGTTGGCAACAGTGAACATCAAAGGAAGAAGTTGCAGGCCCTGCAAAACTATCCTGAGGCAACTGCCACTTCAATAGCTTTTTCCGCAGTGCCTGTCCCATGTCCCTTCCCTGGCATCCGCACCTGACACCCTGCTGCAGGTCCCTGCTTCTCTTTTAGAAACTGAGGTGGCCACAGCCTGCCCCTGATTCCCCATTTCCCCATTTCCCTGCAGAGGCTGTGAACTCAGCCACATACCTTTGAACTGCTTGATGCTCTCTGGTGTTTGTTTGCCACCTTTTTGCCTCCAAGTGTTCTCTTCCTCCTCATGTGCTGCTTTTCATCCACGTCACATTTTTCACATCTTTCTTAGTGGGTCTCAGGAGAGGAGAGAGCAGACTTTGTTCTCTCCAGTCTTCATGCTCTGCCACCTGCTGACCCAAACTCTACAGCGTTTGCAGAATACCCTTTAAAGTACCTCAGGAAAGGAAATCTTGCCAGGCAGTCACAGCATCACCAGGGCTGGGCACCGTGGGTGACTTCATGAATACGTCTTTGCTCTTTACTTCTCAGCTGGTGTTCAGCAGATCATTGTTCCCCGCTGGAGTCTGATGGGTCCCATAAGACTGTGGGGAAATGGTGGGATCTCTCCTGCCTTTGCCACCTCTATGGCTTCTCCTGCCAAAAAACTGCATGCAGTAGGGGGGTTGGGGCCCTGACTGTTCCCAGTGCCAGGGGAAAGCCCAGCCCCATCACCTTGTTAATCATCTTCAGGTCCCTGACAAGAAGAACTGGTGGCTGCCTTGCCGCAGCGACACCTGCAATTTTATCAGCTGAAGGATGTGAATGCAAGAAGGAAAGCCTCTGATTGGGGCTGGGCTCTTCTCCCAGGCAACTAGCAACACGACAAGAGGGCACAGACTGGAGCTGTGCCAGGGGAGGTTTAGGCTGGATATTAGGAAGCACTCCCTCATGGAGAGGGTGATTAGACATTGGAATGGACTTCCCAGGGAAGTGGTGGAGGCCTCGTCCCTGGATGTGTTCAAGGAAAGGCTGGATGTGGCACTTAGTGCTGTGGTCTAGCTGATGTGGTGGTGTTAGGTCAGAGGCTGGACTTGATGATCTTAAAAGTCTTTTCCAGCCTTGGTGATTCTGTGATTAAGGATCAAAGTGATCCCAGGCTGGACATAAGGGAAACACGGCAATACCTCTTACTTACCTCCACCATTGATCCTGTCCTTGGTCATAGTGGAGAGTAAACAAGACTTTTGTCTACAATAAATCTTTTCTTCTGAACAAAAGTTGGTCACAAAATTCACACACTGAGTTGGAAAAAACAAGGTTAAATCTGGAGTTTTGTGACAGGGGAGGTTTTTTTTTCTCAGACTGGACCTCAGCTGTCCGGTCTGACCAAAGAGTTTGTTAGCAGTGACGAGTTTAACGCTTACCCTTACAGTCAGAAGAGACTCATGCTCAGGCACAGATATTGCTGGCAGTACATGTAGTATCATGAAAAGTGACACTCCCAGGTGAGGTAAAAAATAGCTGTTTGCTCTGTCAGATCTCAGTGTGTGAATAACTCACACCGAGGCCTTGCAATGTTTGGATTTCTGCGAAAAGCCGTAAAAAACACACACGAGTGTGTTGCTGCCAGGGCTTTCTGTACAGGTGCAGTGGTGGCTGTTCAACCCAGCAAGTGGGCATCACTGGAATTAACACTGTCGAATGTAAAGAAACACAGGCACAGACATCACCACGAGCCAAGAAGCGTTGACCAGAACTCAGCGCTCCTGCAGGCGCAGAGCTACAGGTCAGCTTGTGCTGTTTGCTGTGCCTGCTGCTCTGACCCCCACGGAGCTGCAAACGTGATGGGAGAATTCACAAGAGGATCCATTACTGTTGCATTTGAGCAGGGAATGAAATCAGGGATGATTTGTTCTTCCTGCTTTAAAAAATAAAAAAATAAAAAAAAACTCGTTTCCAAGCTATTACTGGAAATAGTAACAGGTTCTGAGGCTTTTAAAGAGTAAAAGAGACAGAACACAAACCTGGTTTGCTGACATGAGTAATGTTTTTTGGCATTTGTAACAAAGTTAAGCTACTGATAGTTTCTCCATCTAGAAAAGAGTAATTTCCACTGAAGAAGTGCAGGGAGCAGCATTTCAACAAGCAGCAATTCATCAACATCACTGACATAATCTTGCTTTTCTGCTCACCTCCGAATTTCCCTCCTTCACCTTCCTTTATTGCACATGTAAGAGGTGCTACATCCTGGTATAAAATGCTTTGTGGCTGCGTTTCTCGGGCAGAGAAACTTCTGCAAAGCAGCAGAAAGGAGGGAGAGGGCTGAGAGGGAGATCCTGCCCCTTGCTAGACTGCCTGCTGGTGATGTGTGGGCTCCTCACCACATCACCCAGCCTCAGTGGTCGTCCCAAGAGCTTCAGACATATGTTCTACACCACTACAAACTCCTCTCATCCTTCCCTGGAGAAGGAGTATCAAGACATTATTAGAACAAAAGCTCTTTGCTTCAGCATTCAAGTCTAAAAACTGTTTTGAAGTATTCCACCTAAGTGATTTAGCCAAGACTAACAAGCCTGTGGCATAAGGAAGGCTGGAGTTTCTGATTCCCAGCCCCTTGTGTCTATTTTTAGCTCTGAAATCAGATAAACAATAAAAATCAAAACCAAGTAGGCAAACAGAGACCCTGCTGAAAAATACCAGTTGTGTATTTATGGCTTTCTTCCACAGGTAGTTAGTGTTAAGTAATAATAACAACAACAGAAATAAAATTGAAAGACACAGAGAGAAAAATTGAGTGATCAACTGTTTTTACAGGCTTGTCATTTAGGCGGTGAGAAAAACTTCAGATTCTCCCATCATGCTCCCAAAGACGAACTCTCCACCCAAAGGCAGGTGCTGAGCTTTCTTTTCAGATGCCTCTTATCCCCTGATGTTCTTACACCAGTTTTCATGAAGCAGTAAGGGTACCAGCCTGCTTCTTCTTTTTAAGTTTATTTTAAGACATTCAGGAGCATGATGAAAATTTTTTGAGTTCCCAGTAGATTACAGTAAAGGCAAAACAAAATAATGAGATTCATCAAGCTGAAGGCTTGATGTTTTTATTCTGAATTTTACATGGCAACTGGCAATCCTTAGCAGATGTTGCCCTCAGTAATAAAACCATCTTTGGGTAACCAAAAGCCAACCTTCAGTAGTTCAAAACAAAATAAGAGAAAGAGAGAAAAAAATTACTTTTTACCATTGAGCTTGCATGGGCAGTACAGGCAAGCATATTCCTGGGCAACTAAGTGGCCCAAAACAATGAGAAAATTAATAAGGAAATATTTGCAACATTTCAAGGGAAACTAGATTTTTTCACACCTATCTAACTAGGTTAGTCTATTTAAGCCTGTATCCTGTGAAAAAAAAAAATTTCTCAAATTGCCAAACAATGCATCATAACACAAGGGTATCAGGAAGCTTGATTTTAGCATTCTTTAATTTTTTAAATGTTTCATTTAGTTTTTTTGAGCATGAGAGAGTGAATCTTTTGATCTTATTTATAATTTAGTAGCGCCTAAAGTGCATTGGAGGTCATAAAACCACAGCAGGATGCCAATATTTATTTTAAGCTGTCTTGCTTTTAAGACTTTACAGAGCACCCAGAAATGGCTGGTTACCTTTTTTTCATTGCAGAATAGTAGTAGCATCTGTAGAGAGGCTAGACTGAGTTCTAATGAATCACTTTGAAACTGGACAACAGCATGGATTTTATGACAGAAAAAAACTCAGAGACATATTTTTATGGCTTAGAGGACAATCTGAAACAGACAACGTTTTTATAGACTTTATTATCTTTCAGACTTGGCCTAAAAGCTCCATAAGAAGTCAAGTTATTTAAAATAATTTTATTTTTAAATTATACCTATATACTGTAACTTTGCCACAGGCAGTGGCAAAGTGACAAAGTGACAAAGCAATACCGTTAGCACTGTCATTGCTAAATATTTTGTAAGATGAGGTAGTTCCTCATTTTAATACCACCACTGGAGTCCATTTACTAAAACTAAACCCTAAAGTGAAAAATAAATAACCCAATCCTTTGAAGTGATTGATTAATTAATTGGGGTAATTTCCTGGAAATCAGGATAATAGATATAGAGTAACTTTTTTCAAAATTTGAAATAAATGTTTTGAAAAAAGGTAGATTTTTAACTGCTAACATTATATGTATAGATACTCTGAAGTAAAAACTCAAGACATTTGCAGCTTTGAAGGAGCAATTGATTGAATGTCCCAGAAATGAGAGCAGCAGAAGTGTAACAAGGCCCCTTACAAAGGATTCCTTAGGATTTGGGGTTTTTTTTAACAAGGCTTTGGGATTGTCTCTCTTCAGAACATTTTTTCTGTTAAGTTCTGCTACAGGATTAAGGCTTCAGGGAAGCAAAGTTACCATCCAGGTCCATAGGATTCTTTCCCACGAAAAAACACTTGAAGAAAACTATTGCCAGCAATATCAAGAAACGGGCTCCTTGTGATCAAAGTTGTTTCTGAAGGCTGGGCACAGTTTGCTGACCTACTTTGGACAAGGATTTATTCCAACATCCCAGGCTACAGCCCGCCCCCTCTGAGGCTGCTGGGAGAGCCTGACATGCAGCTGCTGATGGGACAGTGATTAATTTGATTGTCACCAGCATGGCTCTAAACGTAAGGCACATTCGGGAGGCACATAAAAGGCAGTTCGGTGCAGTCACTTGTGTTTTGCTGCTAAGAGAGTAGAGGAAGCAGAAAAACAAATCCCAGCACTATTTAAGACTTCAGCCACTCAAAGGCAATGCCATCCTCTCCAGCACAGCAGATTTGTTTGCGCTGGTCTGCTGACACAGGTGCGTATGGCCTGGGGACATTCACTGATAATACTTGGTTGGTCCTTCAGTGGGTGCAAAGCCACCATGGAATCATGGAGTGATGAAATTATTTGGGCTGAAAGTGACCTTAAAAATCATCTAATTCCAAACCCTCTGCCATGGGCAGGGACACCTTCCACTAGACCAGGTTGCTCAAAGCCCCATCCAACCTGCCCATGAACACTTCCAGGGAGGGGGCAGCCACAGCTTACCTGGGCAACTTGTTCCAGTGTGTTACCACCCTCACAGGAAATAATTTCTTCCTAATGTCTAATCGAAATCTCCTGTCTTCCAGCTTAAAGACATTAGCCCTTGTCCTGTCACTATGTGCCCTTGTAAAAAGTCCCTCCCCAGCTTTCCTGTAGCCCCTTCAGGTACTGGAAGGCAGCTATAACCTCTCCCTGGAACCTTCTCAAGGCTGAACAACCCCAACTCTCTCAGCCTGTCTTCACAGGAGAGGTGTTCCAGCCCTCTGGTCATCTTTGTGGCCCTCCTCTGGACTCACTCCAACAGGTCCATGTCTTTCTTATGTTGGGAGCTCCAGAACTGGACACAGTACTCAAAATGGGGTCATACAAGTGTGGAGTAGAGCAGAGGAACCACCTTCCTTGACCTCCTGGCAACATTTATTTTGATGCAGCCCAGAATACAGTTGGCTTTCTGGGCTACAAGCCACATACCTCACCCAGAGCATCAAAAAGGCAGTACGTTCAACAAAGGGAGTATGTCATGGAGGTCTCCTTCTGCCCCACCAGTCTATCAGCTGACTCTTCAAACCACTTTGGCTGTTTACACTGGTAGACACCATGAAGGTGCACTGCAGAGCCGTGTGGCGAAACAAGCAGGCTGAAAAGTGGGAGTTTTCAGATTATGGTGAGCTACACGCTGTGCACATCAACCAAACCCCATGACCTAGGCAAGAAAACCTTTGGGTCAAATGGTCAGCCACTGTCAACTGGAAGTAATTTCCCTTGCTATCTATGGAGGCGTGCAGATGAACTTATTACAAAAGTGCAACTACTTTGTGGCGATCACAATGACAGTGCAGGAGATACCACTATAATTTGTAATGTTTAATGCAGGCACTTATGATACTGAATCACAGGACCTGATTCTTTATTACCTTGCTCCTTTTGTTGTCATTTCAAGCCACTCCAAGGGAACTGTGCAATGTAGCAAAGTCATCTCTCCAACTAATTTACCAGCAAATCACTGCTCAAACTGGAATGTGATGGAGACATTTTCACATCATTTTGTGCCTTCCAACTTTATAGCTTTATGTCTTCTCCACAGACAAATCTGAAGGATGTGTCATGCAGGAGGCCAGATGAGATTTCAAGACCCTGCTCTGAGGAATAGAAGACTCCTATAACCATGCCAGTCCAAAACCCAAGATGATACAGTTACATGTGCAGTAAATGCTCCTCCTCTCCTCCTAGAGGACAATCAGGCAACATTATCCATGTTCCAACTGAACTTGAAAAAAAACAGCTGAGTAGTAAAGTGTTCAGGACAAAAAGGTTCTTCGGTGGCACCTAGAGTGCTCACCTGAGCGAAGGTGTGAGCCTACCCCTTTCAGTAAAACTTACTTAGTCTGTTGCAGCATTTCATGCCAGAAGGTATATTCAAAATAAAATTGGGAAATAGTACAAGAAGTTTTAAAAATTGTAATGAATTACACATTTTTACAACAAATAGAGAAGAAATATTTTTGCTAGAGATTATTTCAGTCAAAAGAAGAAAATGAAGGAACAATACCATGTTTCAGTAAAAATAACTGAAAGGAAGAAACATAAAACCTAGACTAATCTAGCCTAATTTGTTGAAGATTGGGATTCATTTCAAGTATATGAACATATATATGCCTGTGACAGAGCTAGTCAACACCATTTCTTTTTTCCCTGTGTCTCTGAATGAGAATTCCCTGCAATTCTTTGCAAGCAAGAAAAGGTTGTTTACCTTACCCGTTCAAATGAAAATTTGGCATCCTCCTGAAATTCAGAGGGAAACATACAATGCTGCGTTTGGCAAGTTATTACCAGGAATCAAAAAATATTTTCCAAGTAGTGATTTTCACTGTTCTTTTCACTGGAAAACATGGGTTTCACAAGCAATGATGTCTTGAACAAAGACCCTTTAACAGTGCTGTGTAAGTTCTCCAGCCATTCATTCTAATAAAGAGAATTCGGAATTTATAGAAGCTCTGTCTCCCCTGGCTAGCACAGTTTCCTTATTACAAATGAATTCCCTGCCAAAAATGGTTTGTTTTTATCTCATGATCCAAAGCAGCTCCTTTGATAGAACAGTGCAAGAATTTAATAATTCATTTATTGAAGTAACCCATAATTTGGAAGAGGAAAAAGAAATAGGCAACTGGTTCCTTGTGAGACATCAAAGATGAAGTACATTGTTATAATAACCAGACACTTGGAGTTTGCTCAAGTTGATATTATTTATACATTAAGATCTAATTAAACATTTTATTTTTAAAGAAAATCTGTTGGCTCATTTCCCAAAGGCATGTAAGATTCCTATGGACAAACCAGGTAGTGGGATTCCTTCCAAGTTTTTTCCTTAAAACAATATAATTTTGGGAATGCAAACCTGGCTGTGGGAAAATATTCACAATTCAAAGTCCACTGTCCAGTAATATATAACTATAAATATGATATTAGATATAAGCTGAAAGGTGTGCATTACTTACCTGATTTTATTTATTTATGCATATGTTGTTACGTTTCTGTTCTGTCAAGTAGAGTTAGGTAGTGATGCAACGTGGACTCTCTCCAAAGTTTTAATACCTCCCTAAGTCAAATAAACAGTCTTACATTCTCCTGCAGTCTGGTATCCCCCACAAAAGAGCTATTGAATATGACCTGCCTCCAATTAACATGTCACTCTGAATCATAGCCTCACAGTGAGAATCCAGTGAGCTCAGCTTTTATGGAGCTGAAGCCATCCTGCAGGCAACACTGAGATCTGGCCAACATAAAAAGTGTGCAATGAAGGCTAAGGGTGGAACTTAGCACTTCACATTGCTGCCATCTCCTACAACATAAGAATGAAACAGAAATAAAGTGCATAAACAAAACTCTATAAGTAGACTGCTAATTTCCAGTGTACTGCTCAGGGTGCTGTGATCCAAACTAACCACTTGCACAGTGATCCATTGGTTATGAGAAATGTAAAATAGTTGGCATGAGTAAACCAAAGCTTTGGTTCTAACTCTACTCTGTTTTTCAGATTAAGCTCGTGCTTCCTTTTTGCATGTTCTATAATCTTTCCTTGTACTATGCCTGATAATTATTTTTACTTCTTTGCATTTTCTCAGTCTACCAAATTGTTCTTCAAGCATGATGCAAACTTCCAAAGTAATTAAAAGTTTCAGACTGCATAGAGAGACATAAACAAAGGGAACACCAACACAAATTTTGAAAGGGAAGGCAGGATATTTATATATCCTGGTGACACCCAAAAGGACATACAAGCTTCATGGGCTCGTAACACTGAGGATTAAGCAAAAAAAAGGAGATAAGTTGGTTCACAAAAGGTTTGCAATCTCAGACTTGTGAGGGCTGGAATGAACAGATAAGACAATCCCCATTTCTCTTCAGTCTTAAAGTGATTTGGCAGTGGTCTACCTCTTGTCTTATGTTCAAGAGATAAGAATCACAGAGAAATGGAGCAGATAATTAAACTATTTCCTTTTTTACATCGTTTTCCATTCTTGACCTCCTTCTGCATCTGTCTTTACTGCATAATATTATAATCCTCATTCTGCTATGTATTTCCTCCTTTCTGGAGGAAAGATTCCTTCCATCCAGGCTCCAACCCATGGTATCTTTCTAATTCTTTTCTCAGTCCAGTTAAGCTAATGAGAGTTTCATTGCACTTTGTGGAATGATCTGTTTCACAAACAGGGTCCTATCTTCAGGTATAGGTATTTTAATAATGACCAAGTAAGTGCCCACTACACAGAAGTTCCCACAACATGGATGACAGCCATTCTAAGCACCCACAAGCAGGTCTCTGCTGTCAGGGAATTACTCCTATGTTTCAAAAACCAAGCATTACAGTAAAAATCATCTGATTATGTAAAATGAAACTACTCCTATTATGATAAATCTAAGTTCTGTGCACATTTGTTGTTAAAACAAGAGTTGAATCATTTAGCCCAGACTCAAAAGATTTCCTGTAATACTGGCACACTATTGCTCTATGGAAAGATTACAGAGCTGTTATTTTCTTGGCCTTTTTCTAAATAAATTGTGAAACAAAAATACTCCACAAAACACCTTCCTCCAGCATGTTCTCCACAAAGCCAATTCACCTGAAGTGTTCAAATTGCTGTCAATAGGAAGCAATGACAATGGACTGCAAAACTCCGAGGAACTCTAACCAGATAAGAGCTTCTTTTAGTGGGTACACACAACTGAGGAACTGTAGTATCAGTCTGTAATAATTGTCACTTCTGATCACCTTGGGAACCAAGCAGAGGTCTAGTTTGCAGAAAACAGATCAGCAGTGACTCACCGACTGCTTGGGAAGCACAATTATTGAGAATCACCAGACTTGTGTGGGTGACAGGGAACAACATGCTTGCAATGCCATTTCAACCATGGTCCGATACAGCAGACACACCTCTGCTCCACATGGAGGATAAAATCAAGTAAATTAGTACTTTACCTTTGTGTTCATTAGAGACAAATTTCACCTTTATGTTTTCTGCATCTTTAGCCTTGCGAGGACTGTTTGCTATGAGAGGATTTCACTTGTAGTGAATGAAGTCCTCACTAAGCTTACACTGGGCTTTGCCAGGTCTTCTGCAACTCTCCTAGTGACAGGTTTAACCCCTGAGTGACACAGAGGTTTAAAGCTATGTCACATCCTCTGAACTGCCTGGGAGGTGGATTCGTGTGGAATGGGAAGGCACATATGAAATAGGTAATATCTCCATCTGGACTACCCAGACACCGAGAAGTCAGATCCTTACAGCTAAGCTCCAAGTTCTGCATTAAGAAGAAAGCAAAATAAATGCACTGTCTCATCAGTGTAATTCAAAGGAGCAGTTCTTTTCAAGGTGAAATAGTTTGTACAACTAGAACAAAATTTACAAGCCAACAAGATGTTTGGGTAGTTTTGCAGCTATTCACAAATTTTCAATCCTATGCTTTGATACTCCAGAATTTTTCAAGATTCAATTTTCTGGGTTATGTGAATTCAAGCAGAGTATTTCTGGGCTGTCAAAGAATCCCAAATTGGAGATTCTGAGATTATAAAGCCTGAATCCACTGTCTTTGCTAAACTGCCTCCTCAGCTCTGGCTAGAGAAAATGTGACAACTGCAAAGGAAATGGTATCACAGCCCCAACATTTCAATATTTTTTCTTTACAAATAGTAATTCAAGATGTCTTGACAAAACCAAAGTATATCCCTTAATAATAACTCTGCCATTCAATGGCTCCTTGTGTCTGTTCTCAGCTCTCACATTGAACCATGATTTCAGTGCCTAAATATCCTCCAACAATGCCATCAAATGCACAGCTGGCAGCTGGCATAGAGGGTTTCTTTTGTCTTCCTCCTCCTAACAGAAATATCCATAGATTGTAAGTTTTGAAAGAGCAGATATACTCATTTCTCCATGAAACGCCATGTGCTTTTATTAACAAAGGCTTAAGAAATGCTATGCACCACTGGGGAATTTTGATGAGCAGAGAATCAGTTCTCTAAGAGGAATCTGGCCAAGACTGAACACAGTGTCCTGTCACACAGTTTATAGATCTGCGGGTCCTCGGGAAAACAAAAGACACCAGTCTGCAAGTTTAAGACAAGGTCCCAGCCCTAGCTCTTCAGTTTGATGGGTACAGGCCCACATGGCATAAATTCATATATATCTGTTGCAGAGGCTCCAGCCCATGATACTGAAACATGTGTCAGTTTGATCGGTAAGCTTTTGAGACTAAAAGATGCAGAGGAACAAAAATATTAAGAAACCACCATACCTCCCACACATTCAGAGGATGAATCATTAACAGGCCAATTCTGCAAAGTGCTCCACACTTCTCTGCAGCTTTGCACAGGAAAAATCAAACAATGACATAAAAGAAGAAAAAGTACCCTTTGCAACTGTCCCACCACCAACTGCTAGGAGCTACTCGTTTAAGATCACCTCTTTCTTTCCTCATCCCACACATGGGGGTTCAGACGTCAGCAGCAAAACAAGTGACGTTTGAAGTTAGTCTTGTCCAGCTTTTTGATGATTCTTCCCAGCAACTGAAGGATAGAAGTGCACAAATAATGGCAAATCACTGGCATCTGCTGTTGGCATGTTGAGCACTAGCCGAATTATAATGTGTCCTAGGATGACTGGTGTTTTTTCTGCTTCGGAAACGGCAATCATGATCAGGTCAGACATGGGCCTAATTGCTTAGTTCTAAATAAACTTGTGCTGTGCAAACCATTTAAACCATTTGTGGAACACGTGATGTGGAAACTACACCCTTACGCTAAGGTAAGCAAGTAGGAAGCAAACCTGCATGTTTGTAACCCCCCCTGCTCTTTGAGTTCTCATCAGCTCGGCTTGCAAGAACAAGACTCTGCAGATGTAATCTACAGACAGTCATTCATGCTGGATATTCTAAAACCACCTCTTAGTCTTCACGCTTATTTTGTCACAGTTCAGGGCTGAAGGGTTCAAGAATGAGAGTCATATATGACTCTGGGAGCTAGAAGCCTGAAATCATTGATAACCCAAGCAGCAGATTTCTACAGAATACCAGTAAATAACATCACAAATACTTAAAGAGGACAAGCAAGGACTATTTTTAAACACTTCTTTTTACAGGCCTTACACAAAGCAAACTACCACTCATTTTAAAGCCAGAGCTGCAAGTTACTGGAAATCATAGTCAATGTTTGTTTGTTGGTCTTAATATATATCAGTGAAATGGGCAGCAATTTCATGGTTCACAGCCTTGTGCTTCTTCATGTCGAAATTTTCTAGTTTGTTTTCTGTTAATTTAAAAAGTGGTCATTATTCTACAGTAAGACTTCATTGTGGTGTGCGTTGGTTTTTTTTCTTTACTTGTATGTTTAAAGTGTCTGGCATATCGTGTCGTATTAAAAAAATTCAACTAAAGAATTCTGCAAAAGGCTTTAATAATTTAAATACTTGTTCAGCCGTATGGAAATCCACAATCTGTTTTATGTTCTGTGGGAAACCTACAGTAGCTATAAACTTAATGAAGTTTAAAACCACCCATCCATTATTTAATACAACAATTTGCTAAAGTAATAACTCATTTTGTTACCATTTGCCATACTAGAGATGCTTACAGATGAGTCAAGGATACAACATTATAACAGTGACCAAAAAATCCTCTACAGTTCAAGAGGATGCAGCACTGGATTTTAGTCCCACTGTCTCTGAAAATACTATCACTTTATCCTTATGCAAGGCAATATCATTATAATATTACACAGAACGGAAGACATAACATAACAGTTTGGTTCATTAGTATTTTTTTCCATCTAATGCTTTATAAAAGAGATAAAGCTGAAGAAAATAAAATCAGACACGTAAATAATACAATGGAATACATTGTAGTTTAAATAAATTTCCTCGAGCAATACCTTCTTAAAAGGTGAAAATTAAACACTAATATTTGTCTCACTGTATAAAAGTGACAGTATTAATTATAAAGAACCCAACGGTCTTACGTTTATTTCATCCTCTTCTTAAGTTTTCACAGCAAAAATATTAAAATTTGCAATATTACCAAAAAGATGCAAACCTGTCAAATATATTACTCTGAAGTAAATTAACAATTAATTAATAGGAACCTACCATAAGAACTATTAAGTGAACAGTAGTAATGGTTTTCTATATAAAATCTATCAAAAATTGTTGGAGAAAATATATGAAGCGTAGCTGATAGCTGATGAAATCTGCAATATGGCCACAGAGAAACAAGTTGCAGACCATCAAAGTTAGCTCTTGTGCAGAAACATCCACCATGAGTTCATTGATTCATTAATTTCATTTTTCACTGGAGATCAGCAGGAGGTTTCCATATTGCAACCATCATAGGAAACTGGTTCAACACTGTACTTTGAGCTTTACCCGTAGTTGTAACTTGCAACAGTTTAGATTTTTTTGGTGCTGTGATCTCTCGTGCTCTCCAGAAGGCTACTTAAATATAAAAATCTTCAGCACAAAGACAGCTCTCTCTCTGAAGCACTGGCAACTGGTCTTAGTAGAAGACTGTTTTAAAAAAGAAAGCAACAAACGGTTTTAGCGGGGCTGGTAAAGCAGTATTGGTAAAGCAATACTCTATACATGAACCAGCAAACTAGGTCATCATTAGAGGCTGAGAAGTTTGTGGCCTGTGCCCTCCAGACACACATGACCATAAACTTGTGGAGCTCAGAGGACCTTTTGCAGATTCAAAGGTGCTCATCTGTGTCTTTTTTTTGTCTGAGTTAGCCACCAAGCCCTGATCCTGCACCAATGAAGGCAAAGTGCACTTTCAACTATTCTGAATAGCCAAAAAATTAAGTGATTGATTCTACCCAACATCAGGCATTTAATAAGAACCTAGACATAGTTAACCTAGGCTGTCTTCATCAACCATGGATGGAAAGCTGTAGTCTCATGCAGGTCAAGGGTGCCAATGTTCCTTTCAGGTTACTGAAATTAGGTATGATGACCAACCAAAGGGCTCCCTGTATAAGAATGCTCCTAGCAAAGTTCACAGAGTATTAAACCCCCATTAACATGATTAAAGAGAATCAGTTTATGTGTGTTCTGCTCTACTAGGCCTATATCCAGCAGCAGGACCAGCCAGAACTGTTTCTGGCTCTTCACCTTAATTAGGAAAGGGTTCTGCTACCTATGGAAAATACAGGCAGCTTTATTATTCCCTCCCACCCCATAGAACAGACAGAAAAACCCCCTTTGAAATTTGAAAAACATTTTTGAATTTGAAATAGAAAAACACCCTTTTGAAATTTTTCAACTTTTATTTAGTTCAAATTCTTAATGGAAACTTGGCTTGTTTGATTTTTCTTCAGGCAATAACTTGTAAAGGACCTTTTATCAAATTTTAGTTAGTTAAATGAAACTCTTGAGTCTATAGAGCCTATAAATTTTCACTGTCCTATTCTGATCAGTGGAGAATGACACCCCACAGATTCTACCATAGCAAGAGAAAAGCTCCAGTAAGTTACTCAGTGGGTGCCTCATTTTGGTCCTCAAAGTCCTCCCCAGAATGGAGACAATGTTTTCTAACTGCAAACTACTCATTCCTGGGAAAAGCTTTGCCTCGACAGGTAAGAGTCTACACATGGTTGATGCACCTCACCTCACATGGGAGGTCTTAGTATTGCTGCAGGATTAGCTGTGGTGTGGTTGAAGGTGCACAAAAGGATACTTAATTTGTATTCATTCCCCAAACAGGGTAGTACAGCATTTCCTTGCTTCTCACTTCTCACCAAGGGGTGACTTTACCCCTGTTTAATTTACTTCTGCACCACTGAGAACTGGCCCCTGGTCCAGCCATCTCCATTGCAGCTGGAGAAGTAACTGGGCAATTTCCAGTCCACCAGAAAGCAGCACAGGAAGCATTGCCACCTTGTTTCTGTTCAACGAATGCATGCCAACCACATAACATTAATAAAGACACACTGTACCTCCAGCTGTTTGGATCTGGATGTGTTTCTTTCCTTCTAATCTTAATTAGAAAACAAAAGGCAAAGACGGTTAAAACATGGTAATAGATCAATAATGTAGAACACAATTTTTTTTAAAAAAAGCATGCAACAAAGGTAATACTGTTACAAAACCATCTACTTTTTATTATGGTTAATAGTGTTATTTTTCTTCATTTTTTTGTTTTGCAGCAAGTTTTGGAAGCACCAGTCAGTGACTAAACTCTGTGGTGTATGTATGTGACAGCCACATTTTGTTGCATTAAATCTAAGCAATTATTACATGATTTCATAAATATATGTTTACAACTTGTTATTAAGTACCTATAAACCTAATGTTTTTTCCCAGTGTTCAAAAATATCACATGGAAAAAACAGTTTGCACTGGGTTTCATATAAGAACAGAAATAAACCTGAAAGCAGTCACTAACTGTTATTACTGGAATTCACCACAATGCAAGTAAACACCTTCAAAACTAAAAATAGCACGGAGGCTCTGCAAGTGCATCTATCACAGCCTCTTAGTCCTAACAGGGTTTTAACTCCTTTGAATTTGCAGAGCACTCAGAGAGTGGAGAAGCTGTTCAGAAGACAATGTACCACATTGTCAGCATCTGCTCTAGGATCCCTCTGCAAAAGCGAGTGTGTTAAAATTTAAATAAATGGAAACAATCACTACAAGGATTATAAATAGCCCCACTGTCTTAAGAGGCTCCAAGGCTAGCCAGTCTGTCTGAAATGATAATTGATTTTTAAAAGAAATACATATTACTAGATAAAATTAAACTGAGGAAGCTGGAGAAAGGCAATATGCAACCTTCCAATACCTTTTGGTGCAGTTTTTGTCTGGCTGGAAACCATGGCAGCTGCATCCGACGGCAGTCCAACATACACACCCCCATAGTTCCTGATTTAAAGAAACAATTAAAGAGACACCAGAGTTTAATTGAAATGCTTCTCCCTACAATGTCAACATCACGCAGCAGCCATACAAAGAGCACGGCTGGTCAGAGAGGAGGGCACCTCTGCACAAGCATCCATACAGGAGCCCACCTTTCCTACGGCCGTGGGAAAAGTCCACCTTAAGTGCCATGTGCTAATATGGTGCCAGGCAAAAAAACATGAGGCTAGCTGTTACTCTTAAGTTACTCCAAGCCTGTGAAGGGAGCTAGTTTCCACTCCAGTCCCTGATATTTTTCATTATATTCCAGCTGTGTTGTGTCAATAAGCCTCACCTGCCCAGCTCCTTCTAGATACCAAATATATCCAACTGAGGACAGAGCCAATCTGATAGTGATGTTCAGCACTGGGACCACTGAAGCACCTCACTTCAGACAAAGCACACCAATTAAACAGCACTCTGACTTCTCCTTTTTAATAAAATAGCAACTGCATCCCCTGCCATACGTGGAGAAAACTGTTAATAGGAAGGAGCACAAGGGTGTTGGGTAATTTCCTAGCCCAACCCTCATCCCTTCATGGCCTTGCAGACCATATTTTCTGGCTCCAAGGCCTATATGAAAGGCAGGGACTGATTCAAGGAGGTGAAAAACTGGGTCTTTAGGAGCCTTTGCTGTGCCTGCAGCTACATGCAGTGACTCCCATTATGCTGCTCTACTCTGTTGGGTGCCAAATTAATCACACCTCCTCCAGCCCCCAGGGCTTTGAGTTGATACCTGGTTTGTTTGATTACAGTCACACTTCCTTTGATTTCCAGCCCAACGGAGATATCCCATGAGCGCTAATGCCACCTTCTGTGGTGGGGCTGGTGTGAAGGCTGAGGCCACTGGAACTTTCCAAGCACATCACCCAAGTTATGAGATAATGTGCTCTTCTTCCAGCAAAGTTCCCTCCTTCCCAACTTACTGATGGGGTGGGTGAACTCATCAATACTGGGCTCTGTGAGATATTTCCTACTATTTTTTTCTCTGCTTTGGTGGTGTTGGTAGTGATTAGGAGAAGGAAAATAAGGACATACACCTGGTGGCAAAACTCACTGCAGCCTATTGCAAATAAAGCCCGTTCCAGTAGAGCACCTACCTCCTTTTGTCATCATCTGATACGGATTCTTCTGCTCTGTAACATCAAAAGATATAAAGTACATTATCAGATTGTTTCTTTCAGATACTTCATCACTGTCCAAGTAGATTCAGAAGCAAGGGAAGAAGGGGATTATTACAGATCCCAGTTTAATTCAGGTCATCCACAATTCAATAAATTATTCACACAGGCACAAAAAGAGTGACAATTTTCCAATCTAATGTACAGAAGAAAGAAAAGGATTGAGAATAGATGCAGCTTAGTTTTCATGACCCCCACAAGTGATGCCTTAAAGTGAGTTTGGGAGCTGAAACAGGTAAATTAACACTTTTCCTGTGTGGAGTCCCCACAGTGCACCACACAAACAGGAACATAAAGTTCTGCACAGAACAGGAACAAGTTTGGACTGCTGTTCCACTAAAAGAAGACTGCAAGGGACTGGGTGTCCATGCTAGCATGGGAATGAGGATGAAGAAAGATAAACTCCAACAACAGCTGTACAAAAAGATGTTACAGAGCCTCTCCATAAAATGAGGTACTGCAATTCCTGAACTCAGAGCTGTTTGCAAACCAGATAACTGTTACTAATCCTTTATAAATGGCAATTACTACTCTTTTACCTTTAGGGTAAAATGACAGGTCAGTCTGTAGGTCGATAGGGAGTCCCTGAGGTTTGACTGAAATACTGTCTGGTGTAAAACGGGGCAAAGTAACCGGCATCAATGTGAAGGCAAATCTAGTATGGAAAAGATAAAAATTTTATTCCTACTCCCTGAGGGTATAATGGCTGTGCTGCAGTCACAGTCTGTGCCCCAGCATCAGTCTTCACTCAAATCACTCACCCACCTTTGATTAAATATTTGGACTTTAAGCTCTGCTTGCATGGCTGGGTATGGATCAGGAGAGCAGCTGCACTTTAGCTTGGTCTGCAACCTACCAACCTAGCAATAAAAACAGAGGCAAGATAGCTTGAGTGCTGTTAAATCCACAGACATCCTTTACCCCTTCCCCAGGGGGGCAACTGTGGCTACTGCCCAAGGAGTCCTGCACCACAGTGCTTGGGGAGCCATGAGATACGGTGCCCAGGGAAGGCTGCAAAGAGCAAAGGGGACACCACGACCCAGGGAGGGCTCCACTGTGGAAATGCTTGTGCACAGGCTGTTCACCCAATTAGTCTCACCTGAATATTCCCATTGAATGACCATTTGCCTGGACTAAGGGGGCAATGCAAAGATACTCCCCATCATGACCTGATCCATTAATTTCTGATTTGCTCCCTAGGTGATAAAACTGAGAGTTGGCCTTTACCCAGTGTTAGGGCTAACTCCATTCTGTAGCCATGAAAGGCATTTCTGAACTATGATATTTAACAAAAATATATGACATTTCTTATTGTAGTTTATTTATTCTAAGAGGTAGATGTGCCTCCTGTTTAATGGTCAGGGCTGTGTGCCATTACTGACCCCTGAAGTCAGTGGTATTATGGCTCAAAGTGCAGAGAGTTTGTTGCAAGATGCAGCCTTAAATGCAAGAAAACACCCCTTAAACCTCAGTCAGCCCTCTCCTGGGAGGATAGCAAACGCCTTACAGTACTGCTACAAGTTGGAAGTTATCTTACCTTCTTACCTCTGGCAGAACATTAGAAACCCTTCTTTCTGTGTCACCACAGTGAATAAGGGTACACAGGTCCTTTTAAGAGTAGAGGTTTGGGGCAATTTAAATATGCTACAGTTTTGCTAAATGATATTCATGCAGGGCATAGCACTGAGTGGGGTGAGTCTCCCCCATCTGCTGTCTTTGCCTACATCTTACCGCTCAAGAGATGGAGCAATAAACTCCTCATTCTCTGGCCCTTCTGCCACTCCTCCCTGGAGGAGCTAATGTCATTTCAGAAGTCATCTCCCTCATCCTCTGACCCCACAAAGCCTAAGCCACCTTGCAGTCCTCACACACGCAGCCAGAAAAATGCAGAGACAATTTTCTTTGAGGACTGTGAAGCTGCCCTGTCCTAGTTTGGGCCAATTCCAGCTGAAGAAAGTGGAAAACCTTTGTATATCCACCAGTAGCAATGAGGCCTGTATTTTTAGGAAAGAAAAAAAAAAAAAAAAGACAACACTTTAAGAAAGGGACTTTGGGTGCCAAAAAATATTTTCTGTTGAATGAAGTGAATGTGTCACAGGATTGATTTTCTCAAACAACTGGAAACATTTTCTATAATCCAGATTAATCATTAAGCAGACAAAAGAAGTCTTTAGAAAGACTGGCAACTTCTTGCACATCTCAAAGCCTCCAAAATGGAATTGTAAGAATAATAATCAATATTGTCCAACAGGAAATTAATGTCAATGTTTAAAAAAAAGAAAAAAAAGCCTCCACTAGGCAACAATGCTATTTTCTTCTGTTCTAGAAATGGTTTGTAACAGGGCATCACTGGACCATTACTGTCATTTTCTCCCCAAAACAAATCATCCAGGTCCATGATTAAGCAGACTAGGTTTTTTTTAAACACTTTGCTTTCTTCCTTTCTTCTTCGTAGCTACAAGTCAAAGTCTAATTTTGCAATACCTTTTCCCTTAAATGTGCAACAGCAAATATAATCTGGCATTGCATAGGCCACAACTTTTGGGCTGGGTGATGACTGGGTGCAAGCTGTTCTAGCCCTGCTAGGAAAGAGGAAGTGAGCAGAGACAAGAGAAACATAGATGCATGAGAGGGGTAAAAATAAGAAAAATTCTGGTGATGATACTTCAGAAAGAAGCCATTTTCCACTCCTTTCTGGGAGACGCCATTCTAAGCAGCATGGGAAGGAGTGCTGCTCCAGTTTATGCATTAGACACATTCACACACCTCTTGCTTTCACACACTGTAGCTTAAGGGCCTCATTTTGAGAGGTGCCCACTGATTTCATGTGTTTAAATTCCCAGGTGACAGCTGAGCCAGTGCAGCAGGTGCTGATTCTGTGCCCAGGCTGGGTGAACAAGGGTGGTTTTGAGGAGCAGGGCTGCAGCGGCGATGCTCGACCACATGGAAGTGAGCATGGAAAGAAGCCCCTTTGATTTTGGCAGTGCTCCCATTGCCACATGTCCTGGTTTGAACCAGGATGAAGCTCATTTTCCTTTTACTGATTTTTATTCCTTCAGGAAGCTCTCTTTTAACTAGCAGCAAGTGTTCCAGCTAGGGGACTGATAACACTGGAATGTTTATGTTTCTCCTGAGACTCCAAGGTTGCTTCTTAGCTCTGCTGCTACAGAGGCTACCAGGGCAGGAGAGTCATATCTATGACCCCCCGTGGGGAGCTGGACTAGACAGACAGCAGAACTGACCAAAGGTATTCCATTCCATATATCTACGTAAGCTCCGAGGAAGGTCAGAGACCACAGAAGACAACTTCCTTCCTGCTTTTTCTTCCCTTCTCTTCCGTCCATGGCCGGAGTCCAGGGAGGACTCCATCCATCCATCACCGTCGACCCCTAGGCACAGGCATCCCTAACCCTCACAACCCAGCCCCTGTCTGCTCTGCCTTATCTCCTGCCTGCAGGCTGGGACATTTTGGGACTGCTCACAGCTAAGGAGAGTGCCGGGGGAGTTGCTGGGGGTGGGGGGAGGCAAGAGGCTTTTGCACATTCCTGAACATACTTGTATATAATTGTACATATAATTAAAGCTGTCTAGTTTAGTTTTCAATCCAGCTAAGTCTCTCTCCTAATTCTCTCTCTCCTTCCCTAGCTGGGTGGGAGGGGGAGGGGATCGAGAGCATTGTTGTCTCCGGTTTAATTGCCGATCCTGAGTGAAGCTGTGACAACACATCTCCCAGACTCACAGAGAGGGCATGGGAATACAGGAGTCCAGCACACCCGTTCCCTCTCCCTCTCTACCTCCAGTGTGCCTCTAGCTTCTTATTTCAGGGATGAAGGAAGAACCTAGCATAAAAAAAATATCCTTAAATAGCTCCATTTACAGAGTCCTCCAGCAAAAGCAAACTTGGATAAGTTTTTCTGCATCAGGAATAGATGGCAAAAGGAACTTAGCAGTCCAATGTGCTGTGTAGTGATCTGCTGCTGTGTGCCTCATCTTCCCTCAGATATTGTTGACATCTACTGCAGAAGAACTGAGAGCCCATTTTTCAGCAGGTGGAGTCCTGTAGCTGGTAGGAGGATTTAACAGCAAATCCACATAGCAGGATTCTATTTTCAGCTAGAATAGATGTTTCTTTTGGTAAGGATTTCTCTGTCCCAAGAGGCTTCCTGTTACCCTCCTAAGTATGGAAAACATACTTGGTTCAACTGTCAGTTTTTACATCCATCAGTCCTATGTCCACTTGATGGTAAAAGAAGCTGCCATTTTTCACATAATATTTTAAATATGAAATGACAGGCATTCACATTATTTCATTCCATCCACATTTTTCTTATCTCAGCTTTTATGACTCTGTTTGTGCCAAGCGTTATACAGACTCTTTCTAGCCGTGCTCAGTAGTGCCACCAGAAAGGATTCACTAAACTTTGCACAAGTGACAGGCTACTTCCTCTCAGTTTCTCAGCAATTCTTGGAAAGAAGGGCCTGTCATTTGTATTTGAGGGATTTCTTCCCAGTATTTTGAACCAGGCTTGAACTGCTGGGTCTTTTCCTTCCTACTGTTACTAATCTTCCTCTGAATGTAGCCATGTTCTGAATATCACAGGCATTCCATTATTTTCTAGCATATATTTTACCCCTCCTCTGTCTAAGCTTTTCCACTTAGCAGTGATGTACTTCTTTTCGTGAGTGGAGCAGGAGCACTGGCTGAAGCTGGCCAACAGATCCACCATTGATTTGAGGGTTTGAGTACACTGGGAGAGATCACATTCCCAGACCATACGTCCTTCTTGTCACCCTCAGTCTCATAGGGTTTTGTGCAGGAAGATCATATCATCATCTCTACCCTACTAGTGGAGGAACTCAAGGTCCAGAGGGCAAAGCAGCTTCCCCAGAGTCACCTGGGAGGGCTCAAAGCAGGATCCAGCTCTCCCTCTTTCCACCCAGCTGCTCACTCCAGGAGATGCTGGTGCCTTCACAATGAGTCGCAGTCAAGAAATGAGAAATCTCTTGAGTTAGGATAAACACATTCTGTATCAAAAAGTATTCTGTAAGTAAGGACACATCTAAATGCTTTTCTGAACTGGAATTGATATGACTGAAATTTGACAGCAAAAAAAAATTAGGGTTTTTTTAAAGAAAATCTTTTAATTATTAGCTGATAAAAGTGAAAAGGTGTAAAACAAAAGCTTGTGTGGGTCTATAATGATAGTTAATATAAATCTTTGTTCATTTCCACAAAAATAAAATTGTTTTTCTGGTATTTTACTTCCTTCATAAAAATCTGTTGTTAAATATTAGGATGATTGATTTAGGACTTTTTGGGTCATCACTGCTGTTCTTCAGTAACAGATCTGTGTTTCTAATGTCTGACGAGAAGGTTCAACCATGCTATTACTCACCCAGGTTGTTCTGCTGGCTGCACTCTACTTATCTGAATGAGTAATAGTTCCAGGATTGACCCTTTCACTTTGTTGAAGTCTGCACTAGCAATTAGTTTTTTCTAAGTTATTCCAATACTTTTTTTAAACATGACAGATGATCTAACACTAGTAAGTAGGATGTTCCCAGTTTAACTCCTAAAGCCTGGCCTTACAAATTCTTACAGACACATAAATGCAGCATATATACATGCATATATGCCCATACCTCTAAGCACAGAAACGTGCCAACTAAATTTGTATTTTGTATTTTGAAATTTAGAGCTACCAAAGAGCAAAGAGAGAAATGCAGTTTTAAATCAGTCAATAAACTGAACAACAAAAAAGGCCCCAATATAAAGTAAAACCAGTGGGTTTGTATATATAGAAGTGCTAAGGGCAGTGATGCTGCAGGCTGTATCAAGAAGAGGTTCCTCATAAGCTTGCCTTCTGTAATTTATTTATTATTTGACACTGCAAACCCAGACAACAGACTATAAGGGTAACACAGAACTCAAGAGTATCTGTGACAACAGTGTTCATCTGCCAACTGAGACCTGTTGTTAATTCTCAGCTGTGCTCTGTAATAGCAAGGACAAGCCTGTTGTTAAGCTCTTCTCTCCACTTGTTTATCTGACTTGGCAGCCCTCATTTCTCACCAGGATTCCTCTGTTTAATTAGAGTAGTTATTCTAAATGAGGTAAATAAAACTGAAGAATGTTCCTATTGCATAACATGAAAATCTTTCCCAGGCCCCTCAGTCTCAAACTCTAGTGGCAAATATTGGTTATATGAAATAGAAGAAGGCAAAGCCTCAGGAGGACTTATTTAATGTTTTGTTTGATAGGAAAAAAAACCTATGGCTGAATAAAGCTGTTCCTGCATATTTCTGCATCAGCAAATGAAAAATGGGCTGAGAAAGGCTGATCTTTTGCTGCTGCTTTTCTGAAAACCAGAAGCTGGCAAGAGGCAACAGGACAATAGGGGTTCAGATCTTCCACATTCAGAGAAAAACAGGATGGGTAGGGCTGCCCTCTGCTACTCAGCAGAGGAGCTGGTAGATACTATCTTCAATGCGGACAACTAGAGAAGGTGGGTACTTTGAAAAGGAAGTCTGGATGGGTTACCGGATCTCCTGCAAAGAGGGGAAATTTGCCTCAGTGGCTCTATAAATCTCTCACAGGGCTCAGTGGAAATTTATGTGGTCATTTCATACAATGACACAGCCTTTGGAGAAAAGGTGTACTGGTATATGTGATAGAGAAGAGTGGTCTGAAGTAACAAGACCACTTCTGGGAGACAACTCTCCCAACAGAAGCAGAAAAAAGACATTTCTATTAGAGATATAACCAGGGAAGGAATCGGTAAAAAGGAAACAAGACACAAAGTTGTTTTGTGAAGATGGAAGCTGTCACTAAAGACAATAAACATCTGTTGATTATGTGTTAGGAACCAGATGAATCATGTATGACTAACTCTAGTATAAGGCTAGTTTGGACTGAAGATAAGTCCAGGGTTACATATGTGGAAGAGTAAAGTGAGTACTTACACATCTTTAGTGGTTCCTGTAGCACCTAGAATGAAAAAGAAAAAAAGTGTGCATGTTTAGAAGATAATGGCATAATCCTCTAAACCTACCAATAGTACAGTAAGCATTTTTCTGCCTTTCTGTCCTAAGCAACACAGAAATAGCAACAGGAATTTTCTATTGTCAGGGAACAGGTTTCTCATCATTGTCTAGTTTATCCTTCATTATTTTATGTATCTTATCCTTTAAGTCTATCATGCTTGGATCTGGGCCAGATTCTCAGTGGTGAAAACGATGCTGCTGCAGACCAGTGTCCAGGTGCAGTCACTCAGGATGGGAGCAACATACAATAAAATTCATCTTTCTGAATTTTATATGCTTCACTTTACTCAGTCTTCTGGTGGTTTTGCCTGCTAAAAAGTCACCGCAACTAACCAAACAGTTACTTGTGAATGCCTGTTTATTTTGCCATTAGATTCAGTTGTAGACTTGGCACCTCATGTGTAAAATGCTATTCCATTCTTCTTGCCAAATAAACAAAGCTTTATAAAACAACTAGACAGAACTAATATAAACATTGGGACACAATCCATCCAAAGCCCCAGACACCTAAAGAAATCAGCCACCCCTTAATTCATCTTGCTATTTAACAAAAAAGTAAAAAGACAAAAGCTACCACCTGACTGCCTGATCTCAGTGATCAATTTTTTTTTGGTGACTCAGAAGCTTCTTGCTGGGACAGGAACATTCACTTAAGTACAATCTCTTTCCTGCTCCTCCCAAGTTATGAGTGCCATGTTGCTATTGCTAGTATTTCTTTCAGCTGAGTAACCAGCAAATTATCCTGTCTATTAGTTATACAAGCAAGGGTAAAAACCTTTCACTTCTCCTTTTCCTCTTCCTCTCACTACTTAGATGGGAGAGGTTATTTGAGCTCACTATGAAGAAACTACAGTTGTCAATCCAAGAGACTTTACAGCTAACTCTTGAACATAGTATCACTCTAATTCCCATGACTTGACCATATCTCCTTTTCCCAGCAACAACATGGACTAGACTTGTGCAAGACTGTACACATTTCTTTTGTTAGTATTGCTTCCAGAGTCAGCAGAATCTCAGTACAGCTGTATGTATCAGCAGAAGCTCTTAATTAAGCTGGAGGGAGTACCTCAATGCACAGTAAGTTCAGGTCCTCACTTTAAAGCTTTATTCTATCAGGCAGCTTTCTGAGACTTTCTGGCTTTATAGGCACATCTACACAGTATTACATACAAACCCTTCAACTTAATTGAGTCCAGGTGGAAGGCTGGCAGTGCAGCGCTGCATACAAGCCTGATCTCAACCAATGCAGTGAGATGTTTTCTGATACCAAGGCTAGTTCTCATGCAGAGTCAGCTCAGCTAAGTACCTTCAGAGCACCACCCTGCACATCTAGACAGAGCCTGGGCATCAGCAACACCTCAGACAATACCTACAGCAGCTCCACTGCTGTAGCTAGGAGGATTTATTTATCTTTTCAGAATAAATTATTCCTGTGTTGTGCCTGTTCTGCACCAGAACCACAACTTTCTAATGTTCTCAACCTAGGCTCACTGAAAGCAAATTCCGTTTCTCAAAAAATGTTCATGGTCCTTTGCGAGGCCTTTGCTGAGCCTTTTGTGAGTCTGAGTTGAGATCTCAGCGCTTCAGAGCCTTGTTTGACAAACTAACGCCTTCTTTGCAGAAAGTATACCAAAAGTAAAAAGCGTTTAATACACAAACTGATACCTCAACTGAGTGAGAACTGTGTGCCTATATTACCACAACATTTCCTACTGGAGATGCTCAAGTTCCACTCAATCACCAGGCCCACTTCAATGTCATGCCCATGCTCAATGCCATGACTGGCTTAATGCATTATGCTACACATACATTTGCACTCTGGGGCCAAGTGCTGAGTCTCAGACCCATCAACTTGGGCTTCATGTAGAGCTACACAGCTATGAACCTGTGTTTGAGAGTGGAAATGTGTCACCAGCATTCACACTTGGCAGCACTTCTTTCCTTTGAATGTTAGAGCGGGTAGCACTGCTGAAGAAATCACTGCAGCATTTTGAAATGCATGTCACAGGAAAAGAATGAGAAAAAACAAATTCACTTTTTAAGAGATCATTTTTACTATTTATAATAAATAAATACATATTATAAACAAACAAGCAAGCAAACAAGTTTTTTTTCTACTGTTTTTATAAGCACAAAAAAACAGGTTATGCTCACTTCATTGATAGGATTCCATTTATTTCAGTGGTGTTATTTCTCATTTTCACTTGCAAAACTGAAACAAGAGTTTGGTCCACTGATTACTACCAAAGTAGCTGAGTTTAGGTCTGAAAGTATTTCCAGTCCACAAAGCAGTTTTCGTCCTGGAAAAGTCTTGAGTTTGCAAATGAACATTACTTCAGTTAGGCAGCTCCTAAGTATCTATATGCAAAAACTCGTGAGATTTTCTTCATTAGGGAGCCTGAACAACCTTTATACATAGACCTTATTTCACAAGTAAACCAAGTTTGTACAGACATGTTTGTTTTTGAAGTCCAATCCACTCATCCTCATCCCTGTTACTTCACCGACATATTTCTCTAACTCTTCCATGTTTAGTGAGCAACACATTATTTTATAGCTACTCAAGCTTCTCCTGCCAGAAGTTCAGTGAAATAATCTTGTTTACTACCAATTCACAAACAGTGCATAGCTGTTCCACAGCAGCAAGGCTTAGTGCTCTCATAACTCTGATGTTTTAGACATATGATTAGAGAGAAGTCTCACATATTTGAATGCTAGTCCATTTTTTCCCACTCTATCAGCTCGGCCTAAAAAAAGGCAGCACTTGACCCTACAAACCTTGTCTCGATAAGCTCATGTTGGTTTGGTTTTCCAAGGCTTGCCTAACCTCAGCAACAGATTGAGGGGTGATGACCTCTCTGCTCACACCATCTGCATAGTAGGATCATGGTTGCATTTTGGCATTTTGGAGCTGCAGGAGGAGAAGGAAAAATACAGCCTGCAGAATAAATGAGGCCCTTTCAGCCATATATTGCTCTGAGCCCAAGTGATTACAGAAGAAAAACATTCTGTCTAGAGTAGTGGAGCTGTGATCCCTCAAAAAAAAAACACAACCAAAACACAACAACAAACCAAACAACTCAGAGCATTTAAACAGTCAGAAATGAAGAAGAACAAGAACATAGCCCACAGCGTCTTCCATTCCGTGAGAGGGGGCTTTGCGCTTTCAAAACAGCAGCAGCTTGTGACTGGCAACCCTGCAGGATTTCAGTAAATGCAGAGCAAATGTAAAAGATGGTTAAAAGAAATTGAGAGCCACAGACAATAACTCCTCTGTGCTAAGAAATGCATCGTGAGTGAATATGGAAGACAAAAACTTCAGCAAAGCATAAAAGGGATGAGAGGCCACCCCTTACAGAAACAAAAACATGGATACAAAAAATGCTGGTATCCAACTTTAGAGCAGGTTATGAAACATTTTGCCATTATTTTTTAATGAAAAATTTCCTACAATATTTTCTTGCAAATACTTCAAATTGTTACAAAAAGCAAATAAAACCTCAAAATTACGCATACATGCATGCAATAGTTAAGACTACCAAAGAGTTTTTATTGTAGGCTCCTTTCTGATTTGCTCCAAAAGACAGCAACATGGAACTAAATCCTAACATCAATTAATTTATTCTATTTATAACCTAGTGTAGCCAAAGACAGAATTATATTAATATACTTCAAACTGATTACTTCTACAGCTCATCAGGTGGCAGTTCTGTACATAGACTTGGCCTGATCAAACATTAATTTAAAAAATTAGTTGGATTTCAAATTGAATGGCAGGATGGTTTCCTGAGCATTCCACCAAACTTGAGGTTAATAAAGCTGTTTAAACTCGGTGTGAAAGTTCTCCTTCATGATAATTTGGCTGTATTTGAAGCTCTGCAGGAGACTAACAGCTTCTCTGTATATTTAAATTAAGGCTACACTGCCAGCTTCCACTGAGAACCATAATTTAAAGCCGCTGTCACTGCTACTACAATTGATACAGAAAGGAGGAAGCAGTTAAAAATTGTTAATAAAGCAACACTAGAATAAAGGGAAATGCCTTAACTCAGGAAAAAAAAAGTAAATTAATGTTTGTGGGCATATTTTAAAAGACCAAAAAGGAAGAACTAATTTGCAGCTTCTAAAACAGCAGGAAATAATAACATGAAAGAAGGACATGTAAAGTGAGGTAACAAAACATAAGGTAAATAGCAATTTGTTATGCAAAAGTCCCTCCCCAGCTTTCCTGTAGGACCCACACTTTTACTATTAGCACCAGCAGTTATGGGGCTGAATAAAATTATAAATTCTGAGGTGCTGCTTTTACGAAACTGAATTTAGGGAGGAAGATACATTTTATATTTTAAGCTACTCCAGGATTGTGGAAAAGTGTGCGTACCGAGCTATGCATAATGGACTGTGCATAATGGGAAATTTTAAAAATAAGTATTAGCCATAGTTAACACATAAAATAGCTAGGTGATTTAAGAAGGATGTGTATACATCAGTTTACTTGGATAACAGAAGCTGCCGTTTCTCAGTTGAGGAGCCTTTTGCCAGTGTCAGTTTCTCTGGAAGGAAAATTTAAACTCTTGAGTTATACTGGTGTTCTGGAGTACTGCACCACAGACAGAAATGTTATTCTAGATCATGTCTATTAGTTTAAATCTCACAGACCACAGGGCTGATAGCTCCACTGATGTCATTCTAGCCGTGCAACTTAAGATAATATCATTAGCTGAACTATCATTACATTTACATCTGCTTAGGAAAAATTGAGTTAGGCTACAATAGAAATTTCACCAGAGTAAGAAAATAGGGACTAGCATAACATGTCTAATGTATTCTGTGAAGTATGCTACAATATTATCCTTAGTCACATAATATGACAGAGAGTGTTACAGGTTAATTGTATGTTATGTATCTCTAGCTTTGACATTATTGACTGTAGAATAGTCATAACTTTAGCATTGAAGATGTAGTCATGCTGTGCAAGCCACAAAATTAATTTGTATTTACACAGTATTCACGTCTTTCAGGAAAATATGGAGAGTTACACTTTTCTCAAGAACTCTAGAATTCCATTTTAAAATGGTACGTCTTCTCCTTTGCCTACATAAAGTAATTTTATTTTTACTAGACACACTTTGTAAGAAATGCTAAATGGAAAAAAAAAAATAGCAGACATTGGACATCTTACTCTTATTACCAGTTGTTGGTTATTGTAACACCACAGGCTGCATAGAGTTACTCCTGACTGACAGTGGGGAGAGAAGAGAACTGGACCTCTTGAGCTGTGGTTGCTTCGTAATGGTCTATCAGGGCAACAGTAATAATTCCATTATAACAACTATGTGTTTTACATGGCTTTGCTGTTTTTTACTTGTGCTTAGCCATTGGAGATCTGTGGACTATTTCCAAAGAGTATGCAAAAGGCTACCACAAAATGCAAATTCAAACGTATTATGAATAATAGTACAGGTAAATTAAACCACCAAAGGAGCCGTACCTTCAGTAAAAATAATTTTTGAATCTACAAGGCAAAACCTATCTAAAATAGCTGCCTCTAATGCACCAGTGG
Organism: Hemiprocne comata; assembly: GCA_020745705.1. Classification (NCBI taxonomy): domain Eukaryota; kingdom Metazoa; phylum Chordata; class Aves; order Apodiformes; family Apodidae; genus Hemiprocne; species Hemiprocne comata. The sequence continues at coordinate 59,777,747 of CM036586.1, forward strand.
ACATATTTATTTAAACAAACGAACTCTTAGTTCAACATAATTCACTAAGCACTACTGCTGTCAGAGCTAATCGGTTTGACATTTACCCACTTGTGTCCTGGTACAAGTTCCACATGGTGGCCAGATCAACATTAATCGAGAAGGTACCACAAAGGGACTGACAATCAACTCCAAATTTTCCTCTGAACTTCTCTAATAGTTGCTCTGGTGCTTTTACCCAGCAAACAGAATGGGATGTGAACAAGCATCACCGCAGCAGTATGAAGCTACACTGGTTACACAGTGAAACAACTTCCAGTCACAGCAATGCAGGAATCAACTAATGGGAGAGAATTAATGTGTGCAAACGGGACAGCTCTAATAAGAGTGCTGGAAGTTCAAGCAAATTCATACAGGGAATTCTTTCTGGTTGAGAGAGGTCTCTGATAGATACACGATACCTAAAACCTAATTTACAATCACTCAATAGAAATCAATTAAGCAGTAAAGGCAGAAAAGCCTCCCCTTCCCCTTGAGTGCAAACTGCAGGGTTTAGTGGGCAAACCAGCACCACACCACACAAACATACATGCAACCATACATGCCTTGGAGAAGGCCTCATCATTCCCGCTCAAAGATACACCCAGGTATTCAAATCAGGACTAGCAGCACCCGAGGCACCACTGAAGCTCTGGATAAAGTTACAGCAAAACGGTAAAAGATGGAGAACCAGAAATTTATATTGCTATTTTGCTGTGTATTTTCAGGAGGTTATGAAGTGAACAAGTGCATCTGAAAGACTTAACAGAGGTACTGAAACAGGTGGCAATGTTTGCCAAGTGCAGTTAGGATGAAAAATGACTGAGAGGCTCATATTTATAATTATATGGTGAAGGTCCACTTACCAATTTCCATATACTTTCCTTTTTTGCAGGGGCAGGGGGGAGGAAGAGCGCAACAACACCGTCTTCCCAGATTTTATCTCTTTTGAAAATAACAATGAACAAATAAGGGAGCCAGCTGGACGCACCAAGCCAGCGGTACACATTAACATGCAAGAAACCTCAATCTTGGAACATCCTCCAACTTCTCCGGCAAGCAGAGGAGCAGAAGTGGCACAAATTCATTTCAGAAGTGGCATTCGTGGCCTTATAGGGAAGCAAAGAGGATGGACCTTACACCCCCGGCAGGATCCCTACATCCAGCTCCTGGCCTGGGCTGGCCGTGCCCAGCACAGCTACCGTGGAGCCGGTGATCCCAACGACAACCCGGGCCCCAGAAAGGCTCCGGTGCCGCCGGCGGGCCACATCACCCTCTGCCTCCTGGGCAAGCGTATCAGCCTCGGGAAAGGAAGATGCTCTTGTAGGAGGGCGGGGAGCGATTCCCGCGCCTCAGACAGGCATCCTTTAAATCGGAGGGGTACAGCCCCCCGGGGGACAGTTGGGTGGGTGTGTGCCCGCCGCCGCCCCCCGGCAGGGCTGTCCCTGGGGATGCTCACACTGCGGCTCAACCCAGCCCGGCCCGACCCGCCAGCCCCGCCGCCCCCGCCTTACCTCGCCCGGCCGCGCCGCTGGCGGTGGAGTTGCCGCAGCCCATGGGCGCTGCCCTGCCCGGCGCTGCGCCCGGCCGTGCGGAACGGAGCTGTGCGGAGCGGCGACGGGAGGCAGCCGGCGGCGGGCGGAGCCGGGTGGGAGATAAAGCCGCGGGGACCCCTCCTCCTCCTCCCCTTCCTCCTCCTCTTCTCCCCACCCATCGCCCGGGAAACCGCCGGCCCTGAGCGCCGCCGCCCGGGGCGGCTCCAGCCCTGGCCCCTCACTGCACACGGGGTCCATCCCCGAGGAAAAGCACCCCTACCTTCCCGCGTTCTCCTCACCTCCCCCCGGACACAGGCACATGCCTGCAGAAGCCCGAGCGATCATAGAATCACAGTATGGTTTGGGTTGGAGGGAATCTTAAAGATCATCTAGTTCCAACGCCCCTGCATGGGCAGGGACACCTCCCACTAGACCAGGTTGCTTAAAGCCCCATTCAGCTTGGCCTTGAACATTTCCAGGGGAGGGGAGACCCACAGCTTCCCTGGGCAACCTGTTTCAGTGTCTCACCACCCTCACAGTAAGTAATTTCCTCCTAATACCTAATCTAAATCTACCCTCTTCAAGCTTGAAACCCCTTGTCCTGTCAGTACACGCCCTTGTAAAAAGTCCCTCTCCAAATGTGCAAGATGAGTTTATAAAGTCTGAAAACAATCTTTTTATTTTTTATTCAAAATGTGTATCATTCCCCAAAATAGTTTGATGTTTGGCTTATTTTCTGTTAACCTGAGCCTTTCTCCCACACAGAGAAGTAAAATATTTCCAAACCTTGATGGATTACCCTTGCTCAGTGCTCTCAAATGACCAGGGAGCTGAAACCCAATAGATATAACTGGATTCAACTGCAAATACTCTAGCAATTATGGTTTTAGGGCTCGGGAAGATATTTTAGGGGTATCATATAAGCACCAGTATAAGTATCACGTATACATATGACTGATAACTCTTTGCCACAAAAGGACCAGATATAAAGTGCTGCTGCCTGATATTTCTGTCTATTCAGAGAAGGGAAAGACAGACATCACAGTTGTCATACAGACATCCCAAAAAAGCACATATTAAAAACAAGCAGCTCCATAAGCAGCGGAGTTGATAACATCCAGTCTCCTATGGATTTATGCCCTGGGGATCCACACCTTCATGGGCTCACTCATGTCTAAACAGCAGTGAGCAAACTTTGGAGCAAGGTGGGCATTTGTACGACCTCCCTCCTCTGACTAGCCACCTATTTTCATGACACTTGTAGAACGTCAGTATTTTTCAGGGTCTTTGCGTATACTTTCCTGACAAATTGCCCAAAAAGTTCAAAATTTAATAAGGCCGGGCTCACGGGCACATATGCATGGCTACACACACATGGCTACACACCTCCTTCACCAGCACCAGCTCTCAAGCACACAGGCAGCCCAGTTATGAGCATTTTGCTTCAGAAAAATATCTCACAAAGGTTCACAGTCATACCTTTTTGATGGCCTATTTCCTGAAAACCACATTTAGAAAAATAAATCCTCAGGCTGAACTTTCAAGTGCCAAGGATCAGCCCAAAGTGAATTTTTAACATTAGGGTTAAGAAGGAAGAAAGGGTGGTGGGAAAGCAAGGCTGAAAGACATGCTGCTTAAGATCCCATACGGTTTTCTAATAAAAAACAAACAAAACTCCCAGTAGCCCACACTGACCATAGACTTCCTGCACTGGGGAATAATCTATGAACCTTGTTTTAATATGTAATTTCTCTCAGAGGAAGCAGTTGTGGTGAAGACAGAAACTGAGCCATCTCCTCACATTAGGAGAGGCAGCTGGAAGGCAAAAATCCCCTGGAGACACCTGCAGACTGAGCCATTTCCCTGGCCCCAGTGAGAAGATATGAGACTAATTCAGAAACCTGCAATAGTCTAAAGTTGTCATGGTTGGACTCAGGATCAGCAAAAGGATAACAGAAGGATGCTGCAGCTTCCTTCTAAGCACTCTCACTCATCTTACAAAGTTCAGTCTATCCTACACAAGCTGAGCACGCTCTGTTCACAAACTAAGTGCTGCACTGAGTTCAAAAAGGCACACCCATCCAATGCTGGATCTAGTAGTGGTTCTAGGGGACTCCAGACAAAGGGAATGTGATATATTCCCCTATAAACTGTCTGGGATTGTGATGTGCCAGTCCCTCCTGAACTTTTTAAAAGAAGGGTTCCAAGGCAACTTTCTTTCTTGGCAGCTGTATTGTAGGTGCCTCCTACTTCAAATGAGAAGACACTCCTTAGCTTCACCTCTACCTGTGTTCTACACAAACTGAGCATTTAACTATATTACTGAACATAACTGGTAGTAAAACACAGTTGCATAAGCAAGTTAATTAAACAAACGCTTTGCATTAAAGGAATGGAGTCCTTACAGCAGTATGTTCTGGAACAGGCTGCCCAGGGAGGTTGTGGAGTCCCATTCTCTGGAGGTATTCAAGACTTGCCTGGATGCAGTCCTGAGTAATGTGCTCTAGGTGATCCTGCTTTAGCGGGGCAGTTGGACTGGATGATCTCTAGAGGTCCCTTCCAACTCTGACAATTCTGTGATTCTGTGATTCCCTGCATCAACAAACTTTTGGTGTCTGCTGTCACACCACCCATCTCCTCTGAGGAAGACTGGGAGATGTATGGATGTGTTTTTCTGTAAGTATTTCAGAAGGATGAGGGAGAAAGGACTTAGTTATTCTTTCCCTAAATCAACACAAAATTTACCTAGCTAGGAAAACATGTTAGTTTACAGGAATATCCAAATCTGAAATTCCAGTGGTTTTCTCTTTTTTGGACACTCTGCTAGTCTGAGTGTTTGAAATCCAAACAATCTGTCTGACAAACTACTGTGCAGACCTATGGAGAAGGATTTTTAAATCCCATAGTTACTTCTGGGTATTAGGAAACAGTCCTTATTTGTACAAGCACATATACTTTCCCAAATTTGTTTTTATCTAAGTATTCAGACAGAAACTATTCACCCATAATATCTTCTAACAAAACTTTCTAACTTGCTTCCAAAGGCTTGTATCTCATCTTATGCAAGTACAGAAAAAAAAAAAATTTCTGGGAATTTTCTTTTGAAGAATGTCTTTTAGATATGGATGTTCTCAAAAACATAAGTGTCCTGAAGAAAATGTGATTTTTCCATCACCAGTTAGCATCCTGAGATTACTTTTTTTCAAATTTGCAACACAATGCAATTTAGACCAAACATTCCTACTTTAAGAGCCACACTACAAATCCTTTGGCACAGTCAAACAAAGCAGCCACCTTGTCCATGGCACAGTCTCAATTCCAGTGTTTCCAACTTCAAATTATTTTCAGGCTATTACGTACTACGTTTCTTCCTGGACAGTTTTACAGTCTTGCTACAGCACTGTTGTTTTACAGCTAGCAACCTGGGCTAGTAGTTTTCACTGACTTGTTCAAATATGATGGTGCTGCATAGATGGTGCTTGTGATCACTTAGCGCCACCTGAGGTCAGCCTGTTACGCCCCAGTTTCCCAGTAAACCTGCAAGCATGATTCTGCTTGATAAATTCATTAGTCTAACAAGGACAAAAGCACTCTTGGGTCATCTGGGGGTTGTTTGCTTTTACATGTCAGTAAACAAAGCCCAATGGATGATGATATTACATTATTTTCATTTATATAAAGAGGAAGGGAAAAAGAGATCAAGAACTTACTAGTAAATGTTGTCATGGTTCCAAAACCACCAAAGGTGCCCACTATGTGGCAGCGGGAAATAATTCAGAACTTATTGAAAACAGAAGAGCTCTGCAGTGTTGTGAACATTTTCAGAAAACCCACTGCAATCTTAACAAAAAGTGTTAACAAATCTGATTTGGGGAGCAGAAGCCAAATGACAATTATTACAAAACACACAGGCCACCAAAAAAAAAAAAAAAAAAAAAAAAAAAGAAAGACTACAATCCCCCATGTTTCTATAGTATTTCTCAGTAATGCTTATATTGTGATAGCATTTGATGATCACACCAGTCTGATCCCACCTGTGCAAGGTATCACCTGGACATCTAATGAACTTCCATCTTTAATAGCAGCCATAAGGATAAGAAATAGATGATGGGTGAGATAACAGAGAAGCCAATGTAGGAAGCAGTGGGATAGTATTAGTATTTAAGAAAAAGATGTACCTAAAAAGAACATAAAAAACCCCTGCATCAGGTGATCTACCTTGCTCAGGATCCTATCTCTGATATCAGCTGAAAGAGCAGAGGAAATCCATATGATATGTCCCCCCAAAACTCTCCCATCTTCCAGCATTTTCAGTTAAGAGTCTGAGACAGACATGGTTGCTATATATTTAGCAACCCTTAACACATTTCTCTTCTATGAACGTGTCCCACCCATCTGAACCCATGTAAGCCCTCAGCACCCTCGGCACCCTGTCTTCCACTTCTCAGCCACACGTGATTTGAGGTTTGAAGAACCTGCTTTTGTTTTCTTTGAGCCTGGCTCCTGTCCACTTCAGCTGCTGATGTTTTTTTCTTGTATCAGGATAAGCATAGAGCTTCTCAGCACCAACCCCACTCTCCTCTGAGTCCTGAGCTGTTCTTGCTTCACCTTGAGCCCACCACTGAGGTGAACAGAGGCCCACAGATGGGCTGACTACCAGCCAGCCTTAAGTCACCCCTCACGGCATTACTTATCACTGCAACACAGCGAAGAACAGAATCAAACTGCAAGAATTTAAGAGGAAAAGCCATTTTTCTTTCTCCTTGCAGTGATAGTGGAAAAATGTACTTCAGTGTTTCTTTTAAATCAAAATGATGGCTCCTATTTAAAAAACAAAAACCAGTAGAACAGTGTTAGTTTATAATGGTCCATTGACACTCACCTAAAAAAAAAAGAATTCAAACTCATCAGTTTAAAAAAGAAACACAACAGTATCTGCCAAGACCAAGGGGTTTTTTCTTCCTTGGGCAAGAAGACTTTCATTTATCTATTTCTGCTCTCAAGGAAGTCACAAAAAAAAAAAATTGTCGTTATTGGGCCAAATCAGACATGGATCGGAACAAAATCCATGAAACTGCAGCAGCCCCTAGAATACCTGGCCAGGAATGAACAAGGAACCCACTGATCAACCAGGGAGAATCATAAGCATTTCACTAAGTAGGGGGCCAATAAGCACCAAAGAAATGTGAATATTCTGTTAGTGAATATGCCAGCTTTACAAAAAAATCCTCCCTCCCCCCCAAATCTCTGATGGAATAAGTAGTAATTAATTTGGCAATAATTCTTTCTGAATGTGATTATTGTGCACAGTAATGAAAATCCCTTTGTTTTTAAAAGCTAACAGTCCAGGGCATATGATTCTTAGCTCATTCACAAGGTAGAAATGGAGTTCAGGAGTAAAACTTTCAAAGGTACATTAAAGGGGAAGAAGTTAAGTCATAGATCAACGCTTAGTGTGTCCACATCGGTGTCACATCTGTTCCTAAAAACGTCGAGATTGCAGCACACAGACCTGCACAGACCTTTTGAAGAATTTGCTCCTGAGCTCAGCTATCACCCACTTACTGCATTATTTTTTTTTCAGGGCCTAAGGATTATTCAGTGTAACCAAGTATTTTTTTTGGTTAATGGGATCCCTGTCTGAGTGAGGATCACTATATCAAACACAAGGCTGCCTTAGAAGGTGTATTTTATCAGTCTCCTTAAACAACTGCATTGTATCAGAGGCAGTGACACATAGTTTCAACATCTGCAGCACATTCAGGCCCAGGAGGATGAATTACCAGCTCTCAAGAAATTGTTAGATTTGAGACATCACAGTCCTCCCTAGGAAAGGCAGAGGAAAACAAAAAAACCTTCTGGGAGATCTTTACCTAAATGCAAATTCTGATCTTCCATGTCTTATTTCTTCAAAATTAGCTAGGTAACTACCTTGGCATTTCCCTTTCCAGATACAGAGAATCCCAGTGACTTTTAATTAATAAAATTCTAAATTTGTGGGCATTTTTCCTTAATTCCCATCCCTTCCATTTGAAAAAGATGCTTGGCTTAGTGTTGGTGCATTTGCTGCTAGAACCCAAGGTAGGTGTCCTTGAAAATGACAAACAAACAAAGGCTTTCATTGTATATTCAGAAAGAGTCTGGAATCCTTTCTGTACCCAAAAGGTTGATATATGTTATATTAGCTCTATTAGAGGTCTTATAAAAATACAGGAGATACATAACAGTGCTTCTTGCCTCTGAGGTCACTCAACCTTCATTTTACTATTGCTGATAACAAACAGACTCCCAAAGCTCTATTCCGGAGGAGAAAAGCATCTTACTCTCTTCTTTTAATATGCTGAGCAGACAGAGTAATCTCTTTCCCCTGTCCCTTGCTACATAAACTAATTTGCAAGACACAGCTAAATCAGCTTTTACAAACAAAGCAGGGATCACAAAAATGAAAAGAGAAAAAATTGGCAGAATGCTAGAGAAAGGACCTTCAGACTGAGATGTCAGTGCAGCAGTGCAGCCCTTCAAAACAAAGTGTGTGCTTCCCTTCAGGCATATGCTTAATGCTACTGATCCATACCTAACACATACCTGCACCTTTTGGTAAGCCTACACTACTACTCAAGTAGTGTAAGACAACCTGATCTAGATCCCTGAGAAAAAAACTCTCCTTGCCTCAAAGTTGTGTATGAGAAAAGGCACACCTCTCAGGAGGTAGTCCTCTGCACAAGACTGGCCTGTCTTACAGGGTCCCACACTTTTATTTCAAAAAAGGCCCTTCTGCACACAAGGCTCATACTTGCTCAGTATTGTGGGAAGATGGTATCCCTGCTATATTTTCTGCTCATTTTCATGCATTTTTTCAGCTGTAAATTCTTCCTCTATTCCTGATACAGATTTTGATTACATTTTTCCACAAACAGTAATTGCTTTTGCCTTATATTGGTAATGAAGCCAAATAGTATAGTCACTGCCTTGTTTTTGTGTGCAGAGTACCTGCAGGTTGTAGAAGCAGGAGACAGATGCTCATGATGGTAACCACTCTGATTAATTGAAACTTCTGTCATATTAGGCTCATGATAAAACAGTTGTTGTTCATAAAATTAGCAACATGGAAGCAATGTGTGTTAGCTTATTAAAAAAAAGACACCCATGTATGCCAATTACATTATTTTGCATTGAGTGACAAAGAGCAGAAGTATGTTTTTAACACTGAATTTCAACCAGAATGTGATTTTTGATAGATAAAATACTAGTAAATTTTAAGTACTCTCCTGGTTTAAACTTTGACAAGTACTTAGAGGAGGCTTTTGCATACATAATTTGAAATATTTGTAAGAGCAGAGTATTTGTACACATGGAATAAAACAAACTGTACACAATCAGTATATGTAGTTACATAAAGTTCTCATAGGAGACAACCTTTTAGCATCTATATAAAGGTGACAATGTATTTTCACTTATATTATGGTGTTAAGGAATCACTACCTTCAACACTTTCTCTAGTTTCATTCATTCCAGGTTTAACAACATAACAGAGGCAAAACACCAAAATCCAAGACCAGCTGTTACTCAGTATATCCCCAGAATTCCTCCCAAAACACTAGTATTTTGTTTACTAGTATTTGCATTTGCAAATGTGTTCAAAAATCATGACTTGGGGGTCTTAAAATATGTGGGAATGTATAAAAATTATGAACTTACCTTAAAATAATTGCTTTAGAGATTTACTTATTTCATTTCTGATTAGTGAGCATTTAAGTTTTGAGGACTTGCATTTAGAATCATAGAATCATAGGATGGTTTTGGTTGGAAGGGACCTTAACGATCATCTAGTTCCAACCCCATGCACAGGCAAGGACATCTCCCACTAGATCAGATTGCTCAGAGCCTCATCCAACCTGCCCTTGAACACTTCCAGGGAGAGGGCAGCCACAACTTCCCTGGCCAACCTGTTCCAGTGTCTCACCATCCTCACTGGAAATAATTTCTTCCTAATGTCTAACCAAAATCTACCCTCTTCCAGCTTAAAACCATTACCCCTTGTCCTATCACTACATACCCTTGTAAAAAGTCCCTCCCCAGCTTTCCTGTAGGCCCTTCAGATACTAGAAGGCCTCTATAAGGTCTCCCCAGAGCCTTCTCTTCTCCAGCCTGAACAATCCTAACTCTCAGCCCGTCTTCATAGGAGAGGTGCTCCAGCCCCCGGATCATCCTGCTACCATTTGCTCCCTCCTCCACAATGATAAGGATTAGTCCTTTTCCAGCAAAACCAAAACCTCTCTCAAGTAACAAGAAGCTCAGGGAAGTGCTGGCAGCAATCTGACAGCCCCCATAGACCCTCACAGCAAAGCTGCCCCAGAAGGCTGCGACACAGTGAAACCACATGTGCCAGCAGCACCAACCCAAATGTACAACAGTGTAAACAAGAAGAGATCTGGACTCAGACCTAACAATAATCAGAGTGTTTCTCCAAAACCAAGTTGCTCTCTCTCGATTTAGCTATCAATGCTCCTTTTGGCAATGCTACAACACAGTGTAAATCAAACATAACAAGAGCTCTGAAATACTGCATGCACAAGCAGTCCCGCTCAGGCAAGGGCTGAAAAATTCTGCAGATTTCTCTTTAGTCATGGATTTCTTTCAATGCAATTAAATTAGTTTAGATGCTCACGAGAACATTTTCCATCACATTATTATTCATGTTCTCCCAGTCACAGATATGCATTGCTGTTCTGCTTGGGGCTTTTTTCTTTTTGCTATTTCCTACAGGTTTGATTTGAGAGGGTGAAAAACTGATTAGGAACCACTGGTCCCCTCTATGAAAAAACATTGTAAATTATTAGGCCCTGTTGACTCTATCTGTTGTACATGTCGTCTGCAGGCTTCATGGTTTTCACAAAGACAGATGCTTGCTGACCTAGGATCTTGTCAGCATTTATGTTCACAGAGTATTTAAAGATAATGACTGTATGAGACCCTTGAACTAAATGTTCTGTTCTAAAAAGTGAAAGAAAAACAAAGATAAGCAATGTGTTACCATAAATGAATTTGAAAGAACTGGAAAATTATTCACTGATCCAGCCAACATTTATATGCCTGATTAATCTCCAGGAATCTGACAGGCTAAATACAAGTTTCTGTGTTTGCAGGACTGGAGCCAGGTAGTCAAGCACACAGGCAACATACGGCATCGTTACAGGTGTTAGAAGGCACCTGCCTGCATCACAAACCAGATAGTGGAAAGCAAGAAGGCCAGGCAGCTTCTCCACTGCAAGGCAAACTCTGGAGAAGCCAACTGCTCACACAGTCATATAGGGCGGGCATTTTATAGCCAGTAAGCTGCCTGCAGCCTGATGAGATAATTCATCTTGCTTGTACCTTGCTCACAGTGGGCTTTATCCTGGGAAAATACTGAGAGAGGTTTGCTGACTGGAAGAATTATTTTGCTAACAGCCACAGCCTGGCCCTGCTGCCAGCCCTCCTAGGGGCCGTGCTCTGCAGCCTCCTGAGGGCTGAGCTCTTACCCACCTTGTAAGACCAGCACATCTCTCACAAGACACTTTAAGAGCTACAACACTATGAGAGGTATTAACCATATTTGGCTTGAGACCTCTACTATAATAATAATTCCAATCTCTGCTCCCCTTGTACTCCTGACCGGCCCCCATGAAAGCAAGTCACCAGCATGCCAGGGTGATGCTCCTGCCATGAGCAGCAACACTGGATGGAGCATCTCAGTGCTCACACTGCACCATTCTGGCTTTCTGGCAAGCCCTGCTTTCACAACAATAGGTCCAGTCATTTGACAGGAAAGGGTTTCCAGTTTTTGGCTTTCTCCTGATAGCAGAACAACTTCTAAGGAGCCATCACAGGAAGAAAAATTGGACACCTCTGATCTTGTGAAGCTGGAAGCATCTAAGTACTGTGGAGGAACACAGAGCTTGGTGAGGTGGACCCTGCTAAGCTAGACTGGAGTGTCCAAGCCTTCTTCCTGGGCAGCAGTGCAGCAGCATATTTTCCTGGTATGCCAGCACTTGCCTGTGTATGTGTGTTTGTGACACTGCCTTGGCAGCCTGCCTTGAGGAGTCATTCCCCTTCAGGAAACAAATAGTTTGTGATACCAGTGCCCATTCGGACGCTGCCTAGAGTTTCCTCATGGCCTTCTCCCTCATGATCTGGGTTTTCTGCTGTTTCTCTAAAACCAGAAAATGACACCCTGTTGCACCACCACATCCTGCTCTGCCTTTGCCTTGGGCAGCGCAGGCAGGCTCCACTCAAGGGGGAAGCGATCAGGAGGAGCTGTATGGGGCCTCTGCAGTCTGCAGAAGCCTGAGTTATGTATCAGGACACCCTTTGTACGCAGAACAAAAAGAGCCCAAAGAGCAAGCAGCAAGGCCAAAAGGGATATAATAATGCTAGTAGATTTTTGTGGACTTTTTATAGGCCTTACAATATGTTCTACTATATATAAATTGTTACGACTTTATCGTTGAGTCTTTTTAGCCCAAGCAGCCATAAAAAGATGCCAAGGGAAGGTGAACAAAGGGAGTGATCAGAGTGAAGACAACACAAACTTCAATTCTGTTGCTCAGAAGGAAACACATGGGTACAGGGCCTGGTTGGTTCAGGTGATCTCATGATAAAAAAAAACAGGTTAAAGCCATCTTTAGACACAGTAACAAGAAGTGTATCTGCTTCTGATATTTGTATTAATGTTGCATTTTAAAGACTATAAAAGAAGAGCTCTGAGTCAGTGTTCCCTCTGACACTAAAGTGACAGTCCTACCTGCAGATCCAACCTGCATTTGCAATGTGGTATTCTGACCTTTGGTAATCTTCATACCTAACAGGTTACTTATTAGTATTTCATAAACCAAATATAGGCCAGGCATTAGATGTCTCTTCTTTTAACCTACAGAATCATACCACATGTACATTTCTCTGACAAAGCATTTGTATTATTCTTTCTGTTACTTGTTGTATTTCACAGTAAGATTTTTCACTACACCTCAGACACCCCCAAACTTCATTTGACTATCACCTGAAATAGAGGAAGTGTCTGCTAAGCTAGATTCAAGAGCAACATATGTTATAAAAAGTACAGCTGAAAGGAGAAAAGACCCTGTTACCTTAGCATTTGCCCAAGCACTACAAAAACTGTAGGCAAAAGGTAATAATTTTAGCATAAATAATTTAAATACCTCTCCCCACTGGTGAGCCACCATTTCTCTGCGTGCTCCTGTTCCTTGCAAAGCAAATGCAAATATTGTTAAATCAAATGCCCTTCATCAGGCAAGCTCCCAAAAAAAGAGTCATGTCAACACCACTGGAGGCCACTTACAGCAGGCCATAGGCAGGCATGGGGTGAACTGTGGCAATACCTCTAGCCAGCATTGTCATCAGGGATTCTGGCTTTTGAAACCACATTCTTATTCTGCATCTAGATGGAGGCTGCTGTGCTTGGTTACATGAGGGAACTTAATTGTCCTTAAATGACCTAAAATTAAAGATGGCAGTTACATCCTTCAACTTCTAAGAGATTTTAATTCAATCCATCCCACTAGGAAGTCTATCTGTACATATCCATTCTGGCATTTACTATTTTACTATTTAGTAATATTTACATATTACTAATGTGTTTAATGGAAATAAACAAAGTCATGTGGTTTACATTAAAACAAAGAGCATGAGATCTCACTTACATGGCAATTAATAATTTCAAAGGAATTTTATTTCGGCCTGGTATTATCTTGTGGGTCATACACATAATCACAAGATACTCCTCTCTGTGCCCAAGAGCTCTTCTCTACATTACATGCACTATTATTAATTTAACCAGTAATTTATTCAGATACTATTAAAATTGTTTGGGGATACTTACAGTAGTGAGAGTAGTGAGATGCTTTTTCACATCTTCTACTTGTAAATAATTAATTTGAAGGAATTTATTGCTACTATCCTTTAATATACCCTGTATATTTACGCAGGACAGCTTCACAACTTAGGGGAAATTACTACACCTCTAAAAGTCATTTGTAGTTCAAAAATTTCTTTGTCACTGCACACAAAGAAGAATAAGAATATTAGACACTGTGCTACTGCATAAATAGACTCAGCTGACTTAGCAAACATGTGACCAGCACCCTACTGCTCAGAAATTTCTTGTAAAGTATAAGGTACGGAGCCAAAAAGGAAGTATAACGCAATATGTTCTTTAAAGTTATAATGGAACGTATGAGAAAGAAAACATAATGCAATATGACTTACTCTGTAACTAGTCTAACCAGAAAAAAATAATTATAGTCAGCTCTCCATTAATACTGGGTGGATTATCAAATTTGGAAATAAATTATGCTAAGGATGCACAACAGCTGCCTTGTTTCCAAACAGACCAATTAAAGCTGTCAGAGCTTATTAACTCAGGCACAGCACCATCCAGGTTCAGCACTGCTGCTTCCAGCCCCAGCTGCCGCTGTGCAGTTAGGTGGAAAAGCACTTGGGCAAACCTGGAAGCATGGCAACTGAGACCCTCCAGGCCCGCAGAGGGCACAGTTGTCATCTCACGCTGTGGTCCCTTCTGTCAAATGAGCAAAGGCAGTCTGGTGAGATCCACACTTGACCGGCTGGTTACCAAGGAGTATTTCTGACCAGCCTCAAACAGGAACGAGACTGTCTCATGTAAAACCCCAAATTCCAGTTTGAAGATGCACTGATTTCTGTAAAACTGCAGTAGTACTAGAAGATTTTACATAATTTTGCCAAGAGATGTATACAGCAGACAATCCTTGAGCTTACAGATCAAGCCAAACTTTCTTCTTTCATTTAAAATTGTTTGTTCTCTCAACTATGAGATTTTTGGGCAACATCCAGGCTTTTGCTAAAAGGAAGCACCTTCTTTTCTTAGAAACAGTGCAATTAGTTCTTGTAATGAGTTATTTCATACTCAGCAATCAATTTTATTGATCTTATTTGATACTATTAATTCTTATTATTTTTATATGCCATTATGTGTCAATTTCATGTTGGTCATTCCAGTGTTTTTACCTTAAGTTTTCACATTCTAAGAGGCATTCATCTTGACACAACCAAGTCATCTGTAGGTTACAGCATATGCATGCAAAAATTAATTGGACTGCTTACTGGAACTGTTCTCCAGCTCAGTTCATACTGCAGTGACAGGTTTTTTGAACGTTCAGGTGATTGATTCTAGGTATGGTGTCCCCTATTTCCCTATTTAATTTCCATATGTACAATGCTCCCATTAAATTTAACTTTGAAGAATAGCTATGAGAGTGCTTTTCACTAGCAAGACTGTTGTAACAGAGCATTGCATTCCAAATACTGCTTCTCTTCCAGATGGGGATAAAATGCTGTGCCATGTAAAACTACTGAAACAGCTCTGAAGGAGCTACCTTGGGTACCAGATACAGCACAGGTACCACCACCTGAGCATGCCACTTGGAGCTGGACTGTTCAGGCTGCTTCCAGCACACTGCCTAGACCTGGCAGCCCAGCACTGCAGCACTGGTGCCATGCACAGAAACCCACGAAACCCAGAGAAAGCATCTCCTCCTGTCAAAGGCTTAGGCACCCCCTACCCAAAGTTCTGCCTATACACAAAGGTACCCAGGTTTTTTACTAATATCCTTATTGTTGTGTAAATAAAGTGTTTAAATGTTTGGTGGTAGTACTGTGGATTATTTTTATTATTTTTAGAAATATTGTTGTTCAGCCTGGAGAAGAGAAGGCTCTGAGGAGACCTTAGAGTGGCCTTCCAGTCCCTGAAGGGGCTACAGGAAAGATGGGGAGGGACTTCTTATAAGGACGGGTAGTGATAGGATGAGGGGGAACTGTTTCAAACAGGAAGAGGGTAGTTTTAGATTAGATATTAGGAAGAAATTTTTTACTGTGAGGATGGTGAGACACTGACACAGGTTGTCCAGGGAAGTTGTGGATGTCCCCTCCCTGGAAGTGTTCCATGCCAGGTTGGATGGGGCTTTGAGCAACCTGGTCTAGTAGGAGGTGTCCCTGACCATGGCAGGAGGGTTGGAACTAGGTGATCTCTAAGGTCCCTTTCAACCCAAACTATTCTCTAATTCAATGATTATTTAGAGTTAGCAAGACTGAAGAATAATTCTTGAGACCTAATAAAACTAGGTGACTAGGAAATTAATTTCAACTACCAGTAATGCAAAGGTAATTTCAATTATTCATAAGCAATTTTTTTTAAAAAAAATTAAAAACACCTGGACTATATTGGGACAGTTCAATAAAAATGTTTTTATCACTATAAATAAGCAATCCACCAAGTTTATAGCTGTGTAAGGAATTATGCAAAAAAGAATGACAGATGGTAAAAGCGTCACCCTTCAGTAGTCACTGGAGTCCTTTTTGTTTTATTTAAATAAAACTAGTAGAACCTGTTCTGGAAATAGCTATCCTCAATTTTGGAATGACAAACAGGCTTCCACACTTGAACCTTAGACTAAACAAAGCCATAAAGAGGAACAAGATAAGAGTTTAAAGGTTGTAGCTCCTGGGAAGGAAGACAATGTAAAATAAAAACACAAACCAGACCACTGTTTTCTTGGTGAAGGAAATACTTCAACCCAATGGGGAAGAACTGTTGCTGAACTACTTCAAGACTAGAGGGTGCAAGAAAAGGGCTGAGTCATAAAATAAGTATTTGGGAAATATTAAAAAATGCTCTAAAGCTACTTTAACAGATAGATAACATTTGATAAAGCATGGTCTTCTCTTCCTTGGTGAATTTCAAATAATGTTTTCAAACTCTCTGAAGAAAGAAAAATAAGACTTTAACACAGACTGACAACATCAGCTCAGAAGCGGTCATGGATTCTTCAGTCTAGTGCCTAACTAGTGCCCTACTTCATATTCTGTAGGCAAAAAAAAAAATTCTCTGGCCTCTTTCCACCATTCTAAAATTCTCTGAAACAACATTCCTATCATAAAGCCGTATCTATTTTTGTTTTCTCATTATGTAAATATATACTGTCATACTTGGTATTTTTGGTATTAGCTAGCAATTTTTATTATGGCTCGGTGTTTTTATTCAGGCAGGAAAAGTGGACTGAATGTGAGAACTCTGTTTTTACTCAAAGGCCTGGGACAGGGAGTCCAGCTTCAGGACCGATGTAGAGGAGTCATACGAAGGCAGGCTTGGCACATTGGGTTAAAGGTCCTATCACAAGCTTCAAAAGTAATACCAATCAATGTCAGACCCACAGAAATATCCTAGCCAAATTTACAGGGTTCAGTGATCATTTCTCATACATAATTAAAGCAAACAATCATCCAGCTGATCTGCAAAACTTTCCTAAGGCCGCTTGCTTGTACACAGCCTTTTAATCAGAAACCTTCCTCTATTAGCAATCATCTTTCTTGCCATATAAAATGTGTTTTGTTTATTGTTTAAGAATGACAGAAGTGGAAAAATCCACTGGGATTTAGATGCAAATAACAGACATTTACCATAATGGCAAAGCAGGCCAATACTAATGTTTGGAGTTCTTTTATAACCCAAACTGCATGGTTTTTTAAATTATTTTTCTTCTTTAAAAGAGGGCAGCTTCGTGAGTTATCTGAAGACTGTGAAACTTCTTTTAAGAGGATAACATCATTTTACAGTCGATATTTTTGTTTGCGTATTCTGTTTAATTGACAGGATTCTTTAAACTCCTCAGAAATATTTTTTTTTTTCATAAATGGGACTCTGGTTTTGAGTAGCTACACTTTTGTATTGAGCCACATCGGAACAACAAAAGCTAACAGCTGATAAACACGGACCAACTCATCTGCACATCAGTACTCTGGACTTTCAGAGAAACTGGGGCATGCAAAAGAGTGGCCACCCTTCAAAAGTGTGAATGTAATTAAATATTCATGGATCAAGCAAGACCCTGCTTACTTTGAAAACATTAGGTTTGTTCAACTAAGCATCTGAATTACTACCCAGATGCTGAAGTCATCCAACGCAACCAAGACAAAAGTGAGACAATAATAAAAACATTGTGTATGAAGGATGAGTAACCTAAAATGCATCCCCTCTACTACCCCCAAGTGTAGGGATCTGGTTGAGGGGGGGTGGACCGGCCAGGAGCACTCTGCGGTCCCAGAGTTTCACTTGCAGAGTTGCCCATAGACAGGATCAGACGCAGATGCCACATATGAGGGCTCCTCATAAGCAGTCCCACCTTACCCAGCAGGGGCACTGGTCCTAGAAAATAGCCAAGGTGGCTCCGGCAGCCTAGCTGACCCTGCCGGCAGCCCCCAGCCCTGCGGTGTCTCTGAGGAGAGCCAGGATGCCCCTAGAGGTAAAGGAAGGGCTCACCCATAGCTGGAAATCTTTCATCCCCACAAGCCTAGCCTGGAGGATGCGATTTTTCCCCTCGTTTTCACACACACCACACCCACCCTCTCGCAGCCAGGGATATTTCCCTCAGCTGAGGAGACATCCCACTGCCGCTGCTATATCCTCCTTCCCTCCACCCTGCTGTCCAGGGGACAGAGCCAATATGAGGGCTGCGGGAGGTCATGCCAGCTCCTCAGCTCCTGCTTCCCGCAGCTGGGAAGGAGGGGAAGGAGCACCCTTCATCTTGGGCCTCCATCCCCACGGGCGAAGCCGCCGCAGCGGGCAGCAGGCCCGAGCAGTTAATGGCGGCAGGAAGCCGCTCCCCGCCTGCCACGCTCCCTCCTGCCGCCGGCCCTCCCCGTGACTTGCTTCCTCCGACTGACGGGAACTGGGAGGAGTGAGCGATCCCGGGCCACCGCCTCCGCTCTGCTAGCGGAGCCACCCTACCGCCGTGCCCCGCTGCCCGCGGAGAGCCACGACCGCCCTCGCGGGGGAGGAGGGAGGGGCGCTGCCGAGCCCCGCCGCCGGGGCGTGTCAGCAGCGGGCGTCCGACACTGCCGCGCACCCAGCTGCCTGCGCCCAGCCGCGCCGCACAGCCAACATGCCCGCCGTTGATAAACTCCTGCTGGAAGAGGCTTTGCAGGACAGCCCGCAGGTAGCGGCCCGCTGTCAGGGGCGAAGCTGGGGCGGGGGGCCGCAGCCACGCCGCAGGTGCTGTTGGAGCAGGACCCGGCCGGTGTCCCGCTGGGGTGACGCACCGGAGCCGGCGGTACCGGCGGGCAGCCCGATGGGTCTGGCCGGGGTGTGGGGGATTGACAACTCTGAAGGGCCGGGGAGCAGCCGTCCCGCGGCGAGGAGAGGGGTGTCAGCGGGCGGTGGAGGAGGGCAGGGCAGCGGGGCAGCAGGGCGGGCTCTCGACGGGCGGAGAAGTGGGTCAGGGTGACTTGGCCTGTCGGAGCCGTCGCGAAGTGGGGATGCCGTGAAGCAGGTAAACGGCTCCTCTGTGCCATCGGGGGAAGGTTGTGACCTTCTGCGGGGCATCTGTCAGGGGACAACAGGCTGTGTCTGCTCCTGGGGCCCTCTGGAGATCTTGCTACACCCCAGCGCGGAGGGTCAGGGTATGAGGAGGGCAGGGCAGAAGCGCCCTTCCTTCTCATGTCCCTCAGATAAACTCTTTTGGTTTTTTCCTCACACTGTCCCATCTGGGAATGCACTTGCTGGCTCTCAGGGATGCCATGAAAAGATGAGGTGTGTTGGGGAAGGATAAGTGGCTATGGCAAGGCTTCCTCTGAGGTCCCTGAGGGAAAGGGACACTTCTGCGCTGTGAGTCACCTGGCCCCGGTGACCAAAGTGGGCTGAAGGAATGTCACTGCCAAGCGTGCCTGCTCCTCCCCACTGAAAGGTGCTGGTTGAGATACAGGGTCTTCCTGTGAGGATAAATGAGGTGAGGTGCATCCTACCAAAGACGAGCTCCTTCTGAAGGAGTCTGAGAAATGGGGACAGGTGTTTGCTGCCCTTTCCTTCCCAACCACTGCAGGCATGGGAGAACATTTCTCCCCTAGCCACTATGCTCCACCCTGTACTCCAGTGCTAGGAGCCATGATGTGACACAGCTGCAGAAGTGACCCCCCAAGGACCATGAAAACTCCACGGTGAAAAGCATGCCACGTTGTGATGTTTTCAGGGGGGAGTGAGGTGTGAGGCCTTGAGAGCTGGGGAAGAAGGAGGAAAGTTTGGGTGGAAGAGAGAAGTAGGGTGAAAGAGGAAAGAGTGAAAATTTCAAGGAGCGGTGGGGAAGGTGCACTTGAAGGCAAAGCATGGTGCAGAAAGAGATACAAAAGCAACTGGTGAAGCAGGGAAAGAAGGGAGAGCAGGGTGAATGAGCATGAATCCTGTTCCCAGGTAGCCCTGTGTTGTAATCCTAACTCATCTGCTGATGGATCAGGGGGAGGAATGAATAGTTAAAGTGTGGAGCAGATTACAGTCTGTCATGAGACATTTTGAAGGAAAGGTTGGACATGCACCTGTCAGGACTTAATGAGTCTTGGGGCTCATCTTGATCATCTCTTCTTATCCTGTTATTCTGTGGTTCCATGAAATCCCATCCTAGCAAAAATGATTTCCATAATCTGTTTGATGTGGCATATGTGGAATCTCCATCCTTGGAGATTTTTCAAAACTCAACCAGAAAAAGTGTTGAGTAACCTGATGTAATCAGCCCTGCTTTGAGCAGAGGTTTGGGCAAGGTGACCTGCAGAGCTCTTTGCCAGCCTGAATCGTTCTGCATTCCACAGTTTACCAAAACGTGCTAGATTTATTATGAGCAGTTATTAACATTTTTAGTATTAACCTTTCCAGTGCATTCTGGAACTCAAGAACTTGACACGCAGGATGAGTGATGAACCCATTTTACCTCTTCAGTCAACACTTCCTTCAATGATTAAAAATGTAACACTGACTGAAAGCAGCTGAACAATGCACTGAATTACATTTGGAGGTCTTAATCTTTCTTCTGACCTGAAATGAGGGTTTTTAACATCTCCTTTTCAATTGCTGGAAGTACCAGGCTGTGCATAAACCTAAGTGTTCGAAGGATGTTTTGGATTGATTTGTTCATTACTCTTTGTTCAGCTCCTATAACTTTGAGATGGGGTATAATTTATTTTTTTTATAATGGTCCAGTGTTGCTAAGATGTATTTTTTCATGTGAGGAAACAGATTTTTTTTTTTTCCCTAGTCTTTTATATTTTTATTACTTTTTTCTTGGGGAGAGCTTTAGATTCTCAGCACAACAGGAGTTGGGTGCTGTGAGCTGGGTGCTACAAAATCAAAGCAAAAAGGCAGTCTCTGTCCCACAGAGCTTACAGAAGGGCAGCTTATGTGAGCATTTACATCTGCATAAAGTGACCTGATTATCCTTTTGTCTATGCAGTCGTTTACAGCAATGCAGAGAGATAGTAAAATGAGGACATAATCACACTTTGTATAAACTGTATGAAGTATGGACAAAAGACCAAAGTTATTTCTTCATCAGTTTTCTGAAACTTAATTTCTGACTTCACAATATAGCACTTTTGTCTTGATTTGTCTCTAAGCACTGGCTGAAAAAGGCTGTAAGAAGTGTCTTGATTTTGAAGTGTTTGGCCACCAAATAAAAGAGAAATTTATGCAAGCAGTGACACTAAAACTGAGGGAAATATTTGCATGAAAGCAGATTTTTTTTCCTGTGTTTCCAGAAGCCAAGAGAAGGGTGCTATTAATGAGTCCTCCTAAATGTTAGCTTATTATTTGGATTACTAGTTTATTTCAGCAGCATTAGCTGCTATGCCAGAATTTGTCAGAACAGCAACAACAACGATAAATGCATGCTGGTGTTTTGTTGCAGTAATTTTAAAATCGTGTTCTTAAATACAAACTTTGCCAAGAATAACTTCCAAACTGATTGAATCATTTATTGTTTTTATTATTTTTGAACAATGTGCTAATAACTGAGTCCAAGACTTTTAGAAATTATTTCCCAGAAATTATTTCAGAAATTATTTATTGTATGTCAGCCCATATATAGACATCTGAAAAACTGAACTGGCAAAAAATTAATTTAAGATTTAGGACTCTGGCTGACATTCCAGTGTTTGGAAACCTCTTCCAGGATGCAGAAACATGTTATTTGTAGCCTAGTTTAGGCAATTCCATTTTAATTCTTAGGTCTTGGCTTGAGATTTGTCCTGATAAACGTGTCAAGTTTTATTATTTTTACCTTCCCGAGATTTATTTTTTAACCATCTTCATACCCCGTGCATTCATGTGCTACAGTAACACAAAACAAGGAAGACCAGCACTGTATAGATAGCCTTAGCTTTGCTTGTTCTAATGTATCATTGAAGAGAAAACATTTAAAACCAGATTTTTTATTTTTTTTTTTTAAAAGCAATATGTTTTCAATTACTGAAATAATAGCTTAGTGTGGAAAACTCAAAATCATGCCACTGTCCTTGTAGGCAAGTTCTGCACAAAGGTTCTTTATAAGTTTGGGTTCTTGGTATCTATTTCATTGACTTGGCCTTCTCTCCATTCTTTGGTTTTTACGTTGTCATTATTTGAAAACAGTGCTTTGTACAGCATATCTCCTTACATGCTAAGGTCTCAAACTAGCTTCCCAAATTCATTGACTGCCAGGTTCTCTAAGGTAGAAAGTACTGCAGCAGGACTTCACTTAGGACGTTACCAGACTGAAATGCTGAGACTTCTTAGAGTTACTCCTGATATGGAAGTACTCCCCTGCGATGTGTAGAACAGAACCCAAGGACTGACTCCTAAGTCATGCACTTTTAACTGCTGAGCAACACTAATTTCTGGCTTAGGTACTTCTTGGCAGAGAGGAGATGATAGTTCGTCCTTAGTCCGGGGTTCTCGAAGGATGCTGATTTTGAGTTCTTCTGGACAAAATAAAGTGTGGGCAGAGAGTTTTATGGAGGAGAATAAATGCCCTGGGGAAGTACATGTGCCTTCTGTTACAATGGTGCAGCAACTTAGAACTTTCTAAGGACTCTGAAATAAATTTATCATATTTAGAGGTACATTAGACTTAGAAATAAAGTGCTTGATCCATTACAGGACTGACGTGATTATTGAAGTACTGGACTTTATGCGTGCCCCTCATGTAAGCAGATGAAACTAATTAATTTATAAATTAGCTGCACAGCTGGAAAGACACTGCCAGTTAGCATCAAATAGATTTGATTTACCTAAGTTAAGATCAAGGATGGATCACAACTTCGTTAAAGGGACAATGTTGCCTCTTTCATTATTGTCTTGATCTAGCAGATTCTAGAACCCAGCATTATTCTGAGATATCTTTGTTTCCCATCTCAGGCACTGTGTCAGCAATCTAATTCTTTGTTCCTGATGATCCCACTAAAACAAACCCACGGAATACAAGATAACACGAGACATTATGCTCTTTTTTTACCCCCGTTTGTGGACAAGGATGAGCTAGCAGAATGGAGAAAGTATGGGGTATCTCTGAGTGGGTGTATACTTCTGTGCCTGTTGTTGTAGATGAACAGTCAGTTGTTTGGTCCGATTACATCAGCTAGCTTTGGCAGTGGCCCTTTAAGAGTTGCTCAAGAGAGCTGACAGTGAATAATACTCTGTAAATTATCTCATGGAAAGGGGTGCTTTTAATGCAGTGTGACATTAGAGAAGTAAAGCTAGCAAGCAGTGGTGTTGACCCAGAGTCTTTAACGTGGTTTGAATTACTGTAGTCAGCAAGCAGATATTCAGGATTTTTTACATTCCTGATTATGCCAGAAGGACTGCCTATTTGTTAGACCAAGAGACTGGGAGTCAGGATTTGGCTGTAGCATTTTATCACTTTGCTTTCTTATGCCTCAGTTTACCTATCCGTAATAGAAGGACTAATTTCAACATGTTTTGGTGTTCTAAATAAAAATAGTAATGCAAAGTTAAAAGCTTAATTATTTCTGAGTGATTTGTAATTTTTGCTACCATTATTTACAGCCACTTACTCTTTAATATTTTCACTTGGGACTAAAACTGCTTTTTTTTCTCTTACCACAGACTCGGTCTTTGCTCAGTGTATTTGAAGAAGATGCAGGAACCCTTACTGAATATACAAACCAGTTGCTTCAGGCAATGCAACGAGTCTACGGTGCTCAGGTAATCTTCCTTTTGTTCAGAGTGCAGTAGAAGATAAATTCCTATTATAGTGCTGTAATTTACATGAAAGTTGCCATGTACCTGCATCTCTTGTGGTTTAAGAGGACTTGTGGGTGCTTTCCTTCCGGTATCTCAGCCTTGATGTTCAGAAGTCATATGCATGGAAAACATCTTAACTGCTTTGTCTGTCTCCAGACAATTAACAAAAGAAAAATTGCGGGTATGCTCTTACCTCATGGCACATTGGAAGCCCAGCCTTGACAAAATTGCTTGCCTAAACATAGACACAATACACAGACAGGTATTCACACTGACTTTAGGCATCTAACTTAGGTGCTGTGACTCATTTGGAAGGAACTGTCCAGGTCCATTGATTACAGAGAGAATGACCATTGTGGGCCATCCTGAAGCTGAGTATCTCCAGTAGTCAGTATGAAAAACGTAGGAGCAGGAGCAGAGAAAAATAACACTTTCTAAGCACTTACATGACCTAGATGACTAAATCCCTTTGAAAGTAAAATTTCTGAGGTAAATTATATTCAGTGCTTCGGAAAATTATAAATCTGAGTGATTTTTAGTGAAGCTAGGGTTCCCATGTGCATAAAACTAGATATTTAAAAATACTGTATCCAGGTCTTTAAAGACATACACAGTATCTCATGGAAAATTTTGCCAGTATTTATGTAGGTTAGATACCTGAATTCCTTAGAAACAACAGCCTTTCTATTCTCAAACCAGTAAATCAGAGGACACAGATGACGAGAATGGGGGCATTTTTAATTTACTGGAAGACTGAGTGCCTGATTCTTAGGCTATCAGGAATCAGTTCAGCTATAAAACTATTTCAAGTGTATGTCTGTTTGGTGTAATTGCTTTTTTGGGTGGCTGATAGTATGACTTGGAAGAAAGAGCTGTCTGCCCAGGATGTAGCTACCTACACCTGGAAGATCCAGCTTTGGAGAGCTTCAGAGCCTTCGCGTCCTTGATCCCGTGCAAATACAGAGCAATCAGAGGCTTACAGTACTGCTCAGATACTTAGAAAACAATATAGCACATAGCCAGGGGCTTGAGAGGTGATGTGAAATCAGCACTGAAAGTCAGTGATGGGCATTTTGGTAGGGGGGCTGAGCTTTAAGAGTAACAAGAGTTTGGGCATGTTGGATGATAAAAGTCTGAGACCAAAGAGCAGGTGGAATTGAATAAGGTGAAGGAAGGAAATCAGAGGAGAAATATGGCTTCATTTTTAAGTGTCCAGCTTGTGGACTATGTGTCCCTTTTTGTGGCTGATGATATTTTAGGATGACATTTTAGGAAGCAGTTACTCTGGCCTGTGATTAATGAAAAAATGTTCTGTCTGCTTCCTGTCCATCTAATTTTTTAGCCTTCTCCATTTCAGTTGCTCCACAGTTATGACGTTTCCTCTTTCTTCTCACTGTCTCAGCACATTTTCTCATTGGTACTTTGTGTTACTACTGAATCTTCTTTGTCTTCCTAGCACTTTTTGGCTACTTTCTTCCTGCACACTTCCTGCTTTAGTTTGATCAAAATATTCAGTCACTTGTGATTGTTGGATGTGTTCCTTGAAATAATTCATCAGATGTTTGATGCCATTTTGAGATGGGAGGTGCATAACAGTTGTTTAAAGTCAAGCTTTGTATAAGGATGTGGAGGAGGGCACCTTACACTACCACTGACTTAGTAAAATTCGTGTTTAGTGGCCAGTAATAGGGACAATTAGTGCTCTTAGTGTTGCTGCTTCTGCCATTTAATTCCTTGGGAATCACTGTGTGTTGCAACTTCAGCTTGGGTTTGTGTTCTTGGGATCCAGCAGCAGCAAAAAACCAACATTGCAGTAGCAAGAAAGGACAAGTAGGTTGTCGTAATTATGTAAGTGGAAAAGAAGATTGAATCTTATGTTTGTTTTTTTTCTATACACTTTAAAAAGTCTTTATTTTTTTTCCGTGAGACCAAAAAGAATACATTAAAACTGGGGCAAAATTAATTTTTTGAAATAAAAAACAATGGACGTAATTAATTCAGCCATATACAGTGGTTAATTTCCCAGAGAATGTTAGTGTTTAATAGGCTAACATGGATTTCTGACTAATTTACCAAGCTTTGCAAATATCAATATGTCCTTTTAAGGAGTGGTGTTTGAATATTTTGAAGGAAGACACGCTTTCTGACTGAACTGACTCTCAATTTTCGAGAAACACATGCCTTATTACAAAACTTTGTGATTGCAGTTGCAGTAGGCAAAGAAGTGTAATGCTGAAGTGCCCACAAAACATGATGGACAGTTAATAAAAATCTATGTTTAGTATTTCTTTGCTGCCTAGAACAACTTGAGAGAAAATCAGCGTTTGCAGATGTGTTGTTAGGAGACACGTCTGGGCGTCATTAGCAAAGCCCTAGGAAATGCTACCCACCTTTTTCATTTTGAGAGGGAATGAGATTTAGTAGTGAGAGTGTAAAAGCTGAGAGTAGTGTGAAGCCAGGTTCTGAATTTGCCTTTTTATTTTCCTGACTTTTTTTTGTCTTTGCAAAGTCATTGTCATTCCCTGCTCTGGCTTCCTTATCTGTAAAATAGGAAGCGCAGTTAGTGACCTACTTTGAAGCAATGACACAAGTTCTGTTGGCACAGCCATAAAAATGGTTGGAATCACAGCCATGGCAGTCAGACAAAACAGCAGTCAGTTGTATTAGCCCACAGTACTGAAAAATCAGGGTTTATGCCCCCTCAAAACATCTATGACAGTTAAAAAAACATTCATCTTGTTTTCTTGCTAACTACATTCTGAACTTTAAAATTTTCCAGATGTCTCAAGCATATTTTCAAGATTTTCTGGAGTACTTTACTAGAAGTTTGGCATTTCTTGTGATGAAAACTCAAATTCAAACCACTGTAGCTTGTGATCAAGTAACAATAGTTGATGGTTCTGAGTGCTTGCAGTGCAAAGTCTCAGAGGAGTAGCAATTAGTACCAACTGCAGTCTGTTAATCATGCATGTGGATTTATGCATGTATTTGTCCCAAAACACTGCTTTGTGTGCAAAGCAGCAGTAGATTTGTAAATTGACAGCTCAAGCTGCTCTAAATTCTTGGATCAGTATGTTTGAAAGGAATGTGAGAAAAAAAATATTTGCCCACAGCTTTTTAAAGTGCTTAGAACAGTAGGAATCTTTATGAACATTCTTCCCCCCACCCCCCATTTCCCTTTTTTAAGCTACAGTTTTCTGCTAGGTGCTGAGGACCTAACTTTTCATGCTTACATGTATTGAAACAGGACTTCATTTTTCATGCCTTAAACTTTTCTAATGACAGTAGTGCAGTTATTCAGACAGGTGCATTAGGCTGGGTTTCAGTGAACAATGTGGACAGACCTCTGAAATTATTTGAAACTGCATTTGTCCCAAGAGGAGAAGGAGTGATCTGCAGTGTCCAGTGGCAGTGTGGAGGCACTGCAGGGTGTAGCAGTGGATACGCTGCCCGGGCATCTGGAGCAACTTGATGTGGAAGGGCTGATACCACCAGGCTGCAGCTGGGTGATGTATTGCTAGCAGATTGCCTCTGGGTGCAAGGTCATCAATGCATGACAAGCCCCTGGTTGCTGTGCAGAATCAGGACAGTGGTGTCACCTCTTTGGCAGACCCCACACCGAATGTGATGGTGTGGCGACTCTGTTTCACACATGGAGTTCTCTAGTGAAAAAGAGGCTGTGATGCTCCAAGGCAGATGCAGTGTATGATACTGCGATTAAGAAGTCACAGGAACCAAATGTATGAGCCATGCTTGAGGAGGGAGGTTTGGTTGATCTGGCAAGCCTATGAGTGTAGCATTTTTATATTTCTTTATCAAATAAACCACATCCATGTTAGTACGTATTGTACTTCTTGCTGTAGTTCTTGCACCTGTGCTGTGATCCCCTGAAGTAGGTACTATGTTAATGGTCTTACAGAGGAAATCTTCCTTTCAGAGTGTATTCCTGTGGTTCTTCCTCCTTGCAAGCAAACCCTGATGCTACATCTGGCATTACTGCTGTGTGCTTCATGTGAATGTTGTGTTCATCACTCTGGACATTTTATTTCCTGAGCAGTATGTAATACAGCAAGAAGGGACTGTTAGAAAATTTAATTTACTTAAGTTGCATGCTGAGGCTCTTGTAATGGTGTATGAGCAAAGTGTGCCCAGGTCACATTCCTGACTTCCCACTGCCATAGTAAATTATATTCAGACCTTTACTTTTAACTGCAGCTCTTGATCATACTATAGAAATGTCTCAGCTAGGGTCTTCACTTAAAACAAAATGCCATTTAGAAGCTCAGGAGACTGTTGTGTCTCTACTGGCTATTAGAAGGGATAAACAGTAAAGCAGGTTAGAGCAAAGTAAGATGCAGTATTTTGTCATTGGAAATAGGTTTAATCTCATTATTCCTGACAAATCTGTCTAGGAGCAGTGATAGTGGAGGAGTCAAAAAAACAAACAAAAAAACCCCCCATGTTGCCTTTATCAATATATCCAGAGAAAGAACAGCATGGGGATTACAAAGTGTAATTCTGTTCAGTGTCTGTCTCTGAGAACAGTTGCCTTGTGATTCCAAGAGTCACCCTGGCAAAGCAGCAACAACCTCTGCAGCTCACTGCCTGTTCAGGTCCAGACTCTTTAAGGAAACTTATGGGATAGCTTTAGGTCATATGTACCACTTCACATGGGTGTCAGTTCTGGGTAGTGCTTTATACCAGTCTTACTTCTCTCCCCAAATTCATGACACCTCATGTCTGCATATTTCAACAGTGCTGCTATTTTCATCTTCCTGCATATTGACTTCACTAGGCTGTTACTCAGGAGATAGGTGTCAAGGTCTCTAGGGCATGCGTGGATTTTCATATATATTATGTAGCAATGCTAACCACAAGTGTTCAGAATTCTTGAATTAGTTCTTGCTAAACTAACAGTAAACACTGATACAGTGTTTCTTTTAACTGCTTTCTTTTTGTGTCTCAGAGAACAATTGCTTTGCCTTTTCAAATGATAAGACTTTTTTTTCCCAAAAAACCTTTTGGAACAATAAAGTTTAAGTTAGCATTTTGCAAGCTTTCAGTTCCACATAAAGAAGCTTCAGTAAAGTATTAGATAAGGACAAACACTTGCAAATAAGCTACAGTTGTCAGTACTGATGTCTCTGGAATACCATCTATATTGTTGTTCCATATTGATTGTAAGTTTGCATCATATACCTCTGCTCTTGCTGAGGCGTATTCACCATATGTTGCTGACAGAGGTAAGCAGAGCATTATCACATGAACACTGATGTATTTACAATGCCATGGGAGTTGTCCATAAGAGTGCCTATGAAGTGTTGTCACCATGCCTGGAAGTAAGTTAACATTGCACTAAGCAGGATCTGGAGATTTGAGTACTAAGAGGAAGAATAAATGTGCAGATGCCCTGCTGATAGTAATTGCTTTGCAAATTACTGAAGAGATTCTTTCCCTACTGAATTAGCCATCCCACTGTAGCTGCTTTTGCTGTTTTACAGGAGAGTTTTGACTCGTGTCTTCCTATTTCTCGAAGCTATTACATGATCCTTTGCTGAACTGCTCATGTTTGTGAGGACTGAACGCCATGCTGTGAATCAGCAGCAGGGCAAACCATATGTTAGCCTGATCTTGTAAAGTGCTGAGCATCCTGGTGAGGCTTAGCTTCTCTCAACCTTTCATTTATTATGAAAAACTAAGCCTGTAACATCTACTAGATTACTGCAGAATTCTGTTTTGTGGGAAGATGATGTGCATGTTTAGACAGAGCTGCGTAAGACTGTTGTATCAAGACCCAGTTCTCTGTGTGCTGTGCCTGGTTTCGCAGATAAATATGTTTCTTGGTTCTGAAAGGATGAGAAGGCTGCAACTGCCTCGTGGACTTCCTTCAACCACCTACCTGTTTGGGTTTTTTTTTTCTCATTTATGAGGCATTAAGCTTTCCCAGATGTAAGCCAAATTTTATTACATGTCATTCTGCATGTACAGGGTGCATGAATAAATACCTTTACCAGTATCTTGCTTGTTTACATGAAGAAGCCTTTGGCAGTTCTGTGTGCTTGTTACTTGCAGAGTTTTAAAAATGCCAGTTTTAGCTGGAGTAGGAGAGTAGCTTTGAAGAAAGCTTAATTATATTGGGATTGGAATTGGACATGCTGGAATAGTTCTCTGGCCATAGAAGATAATTTAGAGCTCAACTTAATCCTTTACGTGCCCTCCAATCTGGAGTCTGTTAGATGATTGTCTGCAGAAATATCTTCAGACTTCAGTCTATTAGCCCTCAGAGTTTATTTTGGAAAAATACAGAAAGATACTCTGAAAGGGGGTGGGCTGTCTCATTGGTAAATGGTTAATGACATGGAGATTTTATTATGACTGGGTTACAGAAAAATTGTACTCTCTTCTGATGATATGAACAGCTTGGTGAATAAAGATGATGATAAAGTGGAATCAACCCAGAGAATCACATGCCTTTGCTCGGGCACCAGATTAGAAAATAACAGTTGGACATGTTCTTGCTGACTTATTTGAAGGCAGGGTGAGGTACTGAAATAACTTGAGAATTAAAGTTTTTTAATCTGTTGTTTTTTCCATTTGTGGTAGCTTTATGCTAGATTCAAGACACCACTTCCATTACCTCATCTATGTGAACGGTTGTTAGTGAACACTGAATCTATTCCTAGGGCTAGCATGCCAGCCAAGGTTAAAAAAGAAAAAAAGTCAGCACATCTGTAATTATAACCGATTGCTTGATACTTATTTGTGTACAGTTCTTCCTTCCCACCTAGTATACATTAATACTGCAATGATGTTTTCCCTGTTAAGTACAATCATCTAACGAAAATGAATGCATTTGTGAGGCCCAGTACTGGTTCATTTTGCCTTCATTTAGAATACCTGGATTTCTGTTCAGCATTTTGGGTTTCTGCCTGATATAGCTCTCCCACTCCACGAAAAGGTTGATGACTTCTGAAATGTCAAGGTAATGTGGAAGAGATGTGGAGCAGGCAGCCAGGATCGTATTGTAGCTTTTCTTTTGCTGTCGTATACTGAATTTCAGTCACTTCAGAGTAGAAGAAATGAATGTTGCTGTATGCCATGGGAACATGGCTTGGAAATAGATTAAAACGTGTTAAAATAATCTGCCTGGATTTAGTGGATCTGTCATTTGAAGCAATGCGAATAACAAGGCTTGAGACTGATTAGTACTGGAGGGGGGAAGGGGGAGAAGGCTGATTAGAAAGAAATGGGAGGAGGATTAAACCAAACTTTCCCAGATTAGTGTGCTGAGCAATGCAGTATTACCACTAGGTCAGCAGAGCACTTTGCCTACTTCCTGTTCCTTATGCAACGTGGCTGTGTTTCAATTTGCTAGCTTAATTTGATTTGTTTACTACTGTTTGAGGGGTGTGTGTTTGTTTGGTTGTTGTTATGGGTGGTTGTTTGGTTTTTTTCCTGGTGATACAGTGAATGATTTTATACTTCTAATAGGAACAAAGTCTGGCAGAGGTTGGGAGACAGGAGGAAGGACCCAGGAGTAACTCTTCCACATGGACAGGGATTGAGTGACAAGTTTGTTTGTGGTGTTCTGACACAAAGAACCAAGCCTATAAATTAAAAATATGACTGGCTAGCAACAATGGGGTATCAGTGATGTGTGGAACTGTTGTCACAAAATCAGCCTAAAATGCCAAAGTAAATTTTGTGCCAGGCCAATTTGTCCTGTACTTGTAGTAGCATGCCATGAATATCTGGTTGGGGGTCTATATGTGACTGTTGTCACCTGGTCAAATATTTGATATGTTGTTGTTACCTTATACCCTTTTGAGTCCCTCAGGGTTTATGTCTTCCCCTATTATCCTGTCACATCCTGGAGACAGCTCCTAGGGAGTGGTGATTGCTGAAAGATACTTCTTCTAAACACCTCTTTGCATTGCCCATCCTCAAACTGTCCCACACAGATGAGTAATGATGCTCTTTAATACCCTTTGAGGATGGCTAATACAAAGGAATAGGATGCTTTTGGTGTCAGCCTGTTATTCTGAAGCTGCTTCTAGTGTTAGCAAGTTCAAGCCCGAAGCATTTATTTTCCAAATTCAGAACAGACCACACAGTTGCAGACTTTGCAGGAATAAGTGAAATGAGACAAAAAGGGGGTGGGAGGGGAAAGGACACATTTATAATACTCAGTTTATTTCAAAAGATTTCTCTCACCCTGACCCAGCTGTACAACTGACAGATGGCGTCACAGTTGGTGTGTGAGGACTTAAACTTCTTGCAGTTCTTACTCAGCTCTGTCTTTGAGTTTGTGCAACTGAAAAAGATCCCAAGCCTGAGAACCTCTTCTTCTTTTTGTAATCTTAAATTCATTTTTGGCCTTCACCCACATGCATACAAACAAACCCGTTTCATGTCATCAGTCCACGTGCAAGGAGTCTCCTTCCTGTCATCAGGTCATTGCTTGATATCTCCCACTTTGAAGGTGGAAGAGTCTTTCAGGTGTTCTTACAGCTTGGGGGCAGATAGTTATGGCTCATTCCTATCCTTGCCTGAGCCCTTAAAAAGAATTGTTCATTTATTATAAGGCACGTCTTCCTTTTCTGTCCACTGGCTTTGGAAATACTTCAATACCAAATGTTTATATAAAAGCTTTTTCGTATCAAAACCTACACAATCTGCATAATGAACCTGCAAATATTATGTGAATCCTTGGCATTGTTATTGTATGAAAGTGTAATGCTCATTAGTAATTGGTCTGAGACAAGAAACGAGACTAATTCATCCCTGTGAGGTTAAAATAGTGGTGCACATGATCTGAATTTGGGCACAGATAACTCAGTTCTGAGCCCTTGTTTGTACCTTGGAAGGCCTCTGCTCTCCCATCTCCAGCCACCTGTGAGTACTATCACCATAGTGTTTTAAGTTGGTCAGACTTAGCTCACCCATCTTTTTCTGCCATGTGTTTACACACAACTACTGTTACTTAGGCTGTGGCTGGATCTCTTTGTTCTTTCTGAGCATTTAGGCCACACTTAAGACTCTGGCTAAATATTTGTGCCTTGCTATTCCTATCAACCCTCCTTCCTGGCATGCCAAGGTGGTGCAGAAGCACCAGGCTGTAATGCAGTATGTCAGAGGTGGCATCAGGCCAAGGTAAAGGGTGTTTCAGATTCTCTGGCCCAGATAGTTAACTGTGCCATGCTCTGCGTGCTCAGGACAACAAGGGAGAACAAGAGAGCACAGAAGCTCTGCCCCAGTTTTAATGGTTTTCCATACCAGCCCCAGCATAAAGGGTGTTATTAAAGCAGTTCAGAGGTTGTTCTGATCCCTTTGGCCTTACGTATTTTGTAGAGTAGATTATGTTGAAGTCTAAAATGACATTAAATTAAAAGTTATTAGTTTTCTGCATTACTGAGGAAGAGAAGGATCTGACAGATCCCAGTTTCCCCTGACCTCTTTTTCTTTTATTCCAGTTTTAAGTCATTGTTAACAAATCAGAGGCAGAGCAGTTGATATACCTAGTTAGGAGTACATTGAGTAAAGATTTTCCAGCTGTCAAGCAAAACGATACACCCTCCCTACAAGTCTTGCTTTGTGTAAGTACTTTCATTGGCTCGTTTAGTCATGAGAATACAGAAGTATGTGAAGTTTTGTACTCCTGTACCAACTTAAAGCACTGTAATTACATCAGTACATTCTTGGAGTACCAGATTATATGAAGGCATATCTACTGGTTCTCTTTGGTGCTGTGGATTTTGTGGAAAGGTAAGTAACCAGGATGAAACGTACTTAGGCTGGTGTGACAGCTTATGTGTTTGAGGTTGTTCTGGTTTTGTTATTTTAGGGGGTGGGGGGAACCCAAACCCAAAACGAAACCCCAAATCCTACCTCTTTTCTAAGTAGTTGAAGTGTACCTGTTATTACTGCTTCTCTGTGCAGGTATTTTGGGATTGGTTGTTTACGTGCAACTGAATGTGCAAGTAGTTGCAGATTCAGTCAAGAAGCTGGTAAGAAAGTACTAGTAACAGCAGAGCTAAAGACCTTTAATTATTTCTATTAACATGTCACTTTTGTTTGTAGAATGAAATGTGTCTTGCTACACAACAGCTTTCAAAGCAGCTCCTTGCCTATGAAAAGCAGGTATGTTCAACATATGCCTATGATTTCTTTTCAGCCTCAGCACTTGCAAAAAAGTCTGTGAAAGAGTGTGGTTTCCAGAATTGCTTAGGGTATTGGCTTAACTTGATTTCATGTGAAGGTTGTCAAATTCCCCAGGATGCTCAAGGAAATTAGGTCACATCTGAGAATCTTAAAAAAAACAAAAACAAAAACAAAAAACAACAAAACACCCAAAAAACACACAAAAAAAACCCAATGCAAAATGTAAGTTAAAAATTTATGAAGGTGCAAACCAGTTTGTTCCTATTTGTATGACCATGATTTTTAAATTAGTATTGTAAGCATTAATTATATGTTGTCCAAAAGCCATTCACCTAAAACAAGAGGAGCAGGGTAAAAGATTATGTATTCATGAGCTACTGCTTTTTTATTTAGTTTTATCTTTTATTGCATTCTACAGGAGTATTCATTACCTTTTTAGTAAAACACGTGTTTTAAATTCACCTTTATTGATTTACAGACCAAATGTATGTTTTTATTTTCAGCATTTTGCCTTAGGTAAAGGAGATGAAGAAGTGATATCCACCCTTCATTACTTTTCAAAAGTTGTGGATGAGGTAATTTGAATTGCCAATATTCTCTTTTTGCAGTATAGAGTACTTGCAGTTTTTCTTTTGGTCTTTGTCTTTTTGATTCTGAGCCTTTCCATTGAAGGCCAGATTGCACCTGGGTTTTATAGAATCATTTAATTGGAGGTGAAAGAAGTATAATATCACCCTTTCACAGTGGTCACTTCAGCTCTGCAGAGTGCTAGAGCTGTTTTTGTGGCTTCATCCACATGCTGTCCTCAGGGCAAAGCTGAACTTCCTAAATAGAGGAACTGGAAGAAGAGACAGAAACAGGACATGTATCAGCTAGACTGGGGCCATTTTAAATTTCATACCATTAAAAAAATGCCATTTACATTTTTAAGCTTTAAACATTGCAGTTTGACCCAGAACTTGCCAGGGGTGGATGCAGGGCAACTGTGAATTAGTGAAGTTGCAGTTTAGTTGCTGTGAAATCCTGCAGAATCCAGAGGTATCTGGAGGAGGCTTCAGAAATGCCTGCTGAACACAGGTTAGGTACTACAGCTGTATGTGCTGAACACTCCTACTCTCTGTAGGCTGCTGTGAAGTCCTGGGAACCTTTCTAAATGCTTTTATTAGGCCTGCCCATATAACATTTCAATGTAATCTTAGTATCCAGGTCCTTATTGCTCAAGTGTCATTTGTCACATCACTCTTTCTGTTGTGAGTAGGGCTGTGCAGTCAGAAGAGTTCTTGTTGTTAGTCTGCTTCCCTGTGTTGAGGTCTGCTATTTGGGAGTGGAGATAGGAGGGTTGTGGGGCAAAAAATGTTACAAATTTTAGAGCCTATGATAACTCTAACAGTATAGTGACAGGAATCCCAAAGGTTAACTTTTCCCTTAGGCTTCTCCTGCTGCCTGTGTGCTCTCAGGGGATACTTGAGCATTTGATGTCACAAGTCTTGTACTTACCTATGTGAACTATGAATAAATCAAAGCAAGGACTTTCTCCTTCCCAGGTGCAAGAGAACCATCCCGTTTGTGAACAGAAAGCTGAGAGTCTCTCTGTTCAGTTCTGTCAGTCACATTTTCCCCTCACAAGAACCTGCTCCATTCCTCAGCCTCCTTTTCTGTGTGTTAGCTACCCCTTACCCATCTCTCAGTTGTCTGTTCTACAGGCATTGAATTGCCCTGGTTTACTTTTGTATCATCAAGTGGGAAATACTTCATCCTCACCTGGGTAACCCCACCTAAAGCCTCCAGGATACTGTGAGCAAGTGGGCAGAATAACACGTCCTGGTTTGTAGTATCAGGCAGTAGCAGTGTGGTTGATAGGCACCCTACCTGAACCCATCTAATATTCCAAGCATGCCACTGCTGGCATGAAAGCCTTGCCTTCTTCATTCTAAACAGTGTCACACGAGTGCTTTAAAACATGTCTCAATATGCTGAATTGTAGGGGAGCACTTACAAAAACAGCAACGGGAAGCTGCTCTGAAGGTAAAATATTTGAATGGGGCCTTTCAATGTGGTTGCCCTCAGTTGTGATTGTGTGCCAGGTGACCCTTGTGAATGGAAAGAGATTCTGGTCATGATGCTGGGACTATAAGTCTGTGCTGTAGAGACTAACAAAAACTTGTTAATAAAGGCTAATTACATATTAATCCTGTTGAGTTAAGCAGTAGAATGAATGGTCAAGTGAACTGGCCTAATACAGTATGTGGGAACTGAAAAATTTTTTGATCATTGGACAGCACTAGGCAGGAATTAAGCTTTTAGGGGAAAATCCCCATCTGTCTCACGTATCTTGAGAAATGTATTTTAAGCACTGAAGAACTTTATATCCTTTTTTTGTCTGCTGGGCACAAATGGCAGGCTACAGAGTGCTGCTACTTTCTTTTTTTTTTTTTTTTATTACACTGTGTCTTGGAGCTTTCCTCTATTCTCCATTTCAGCTCAATATTCTTCATTCTGAACTGGCAAAACAGCTTGCAGATACAATGGTTCTCCCAATAATACAATTTCGGGAAAAGGATCTCACAGGTAAATTATATTTTACGTTTTAATCTTCCTCATGTGTCCCTTCTTCTTTATTTCATAATAAACTGAGACACAATGCCATGTAATACTTTGTGCTTTGATGATTCCCAGGGAAGTTTTTTTTTGTATTATTTTTTGTTTTCTGGTACAGAATTTCATTGGGAGATACATGCTTTTACTTAGACATAAATAGTGCAAGTTCACCACATAACATTTTATGCACTGTATGGTGCAAATTTGAAAATACCCAGCTTTGTTCTTTACTGGGTCACTCTGCTTTTACACTAGTGTAATTTCACTGAAGTCACTGATGTAATTACCTAAAGAAGGGAAATTTAGCAGTGAATCTGGCTTGCAAACAGTGTTTATCCCACTTCAGAAGTTTGTTTGTGTGAAAAGCACAAGCAAGAATGTTTTTTTTACTTCAGGCATGGTATATTCCCTCCCTTTTAAGGATTCAGTCCTCTTTAAAACATGGTTATCCAAGGGTAGTTCCAAGCAACCTGATTGCACAAACTTGGAAATTACTTTAACAACAAAGTAATAATGCAAACATTTGGTGTAATTTCAAAAGAAACAAGTTCATATTCAAGGTCAAGGACACTCTAACCTACTCATCCAACAGAAACATGAATTTTTACTGCAGGGGTTTCTTTATTGTTTTTTTAAAGCCCACTACTCATCTCACTAATCTCAGTCGTTGATGTATTTTTAAAGACATAATTTTGATGGGAGAAAAAAGAATTGGCTTAGGTTCCTTGTATCTCATTTGAAATTCTGAAGACTTCATGGTGTCTGTATTAATGGATATCTTGTTTATCATACAATGTCAAATAGAAAGCAGTATTTGGATGGTAAGATCTTTGTTCTATAAATGCTTTCCCACCTCTTTAATGTGACTTCACTGATACAGTGATTCTGCTCCCCTCTTTATGGATTCTGCCCCCTGGTTTTTAAAAGAAGACATAAAAAGAAAATGCAAGTGAAGTCTGCAACCAAAGCCTCAACTACTTCATGACAAAAAATACCATGTAAGCATTATGAGGAAGTTGTTCAGAACTGCCTATCTTTTATGATAGTGGTGGGCATTTTGTCATAACTACCATACTGAAATGGTGCTTCTTTGGGTAAATTATACTGGCAGATAAGGAATCTTTTTCATAATGATAACTTGTTCAATCAAGTAAACTCACTCAACTCGTAATTTGCTGTCTTCCTGTTCACTTCTCTAGCAGCTGATCTGGTTTATCATTTTCAAGACAGGGGCAACTTAAGCATCTCTGCTTTGAAAGGATTGGAGTGACTTAGGCATTAAATGTGTCATAAATGGTCTCAGTTGAACGCAGTGTTTACAGCTGTTTTTACTCTGAATGCTTGATTTCTCTTTTCCAGAAGTGAGCACCTTGAAGGATCTTTTTGGCCTTGCTAGCAATGGTATGTTTCCCTGTTTTGTTTGGTCCAATGGTGTGCACCTGTTCTATCACAGAAGACATTTTAAATCTACACACACACATCACTTTTCTAAAAAAAAATAATATTCCTTGTCTACAGAACATGACGTGTCCATGGCAAAGTATAGCAGGTTACCGAAAAGGAAAGAAAATGAAAAGGTAACAAATGTGAAAGAGAAAAGGAAAAGTGTTCATCAGCTGTTCTGTCTGTGTCATTGTTCACTTATGAACTTGGGAGAGTTCATCAGTTAAATTCACAGTAGCTCAAGAGTACTTGTGATTTCATTTCAAAGCAGACACAAAGCTTTTAAACATGAATTTAGCAAAGTTATACCTGTTTGTGCCAAGTTAGGCAAGTGATCAAGTATTGTACCTAAGGCCCTTCAGATCCAGGGGAGCTCCTCAGACAGAGGCAATCCAAATGGATATAAATAGATTTATATAGGCCTAGTGTTGTACAGCTGAGGTGGTGATGCTGTATCACTGGGTGCAATTCATTGGTAACTGTCAAAGCCTTGTGTCTGCTGTTTGTAAAGCACTCAGTTTTTTCGCATCTGCCTTCCTGATAAATTTCTCTGTATGGATTTTCATTCCACCTACAGTGCACATAATTCTGTTGATGGACTTGTTTTACATTTCTTCTTTGCCCGCTGGACCCCTATCCCAAAAAAAATATATCCCTGTGTGCTAAGAAGTGTGTGATTTGCCCTATCCTAAGAATGCATCAGTTCTACAGGATGGTCCTTTAAAGGAAACGCATTACAGAACAGAATGTGATAAAGCATATTGTGGATTATTCATTTCCCAATTCTGCGTTCACAGGCTTGTGTGGTAGTCTCAGTTGTAAATAAATGTATTGCACTGAGATCAGCTCCAGAGTGCTAGTTGTGGTAGTTGTGTAGTTTATAGTCAGGGCCCCCCCCAAATGCTTAAGTATCTTGCCAGAGAAGGGCTTGAAGTACTTGCTTTGGGTTTTGGACTTGCTTTCCTAGTTTCTCATCCTTTATTTTAATGTGGAGAAGTTCTGTAAAGAGAGTTGGTTGAAGATAACTTGACAATAATCAGTAAATATACCCATATGCACAGTAACACTTTTTCAAACTATCAATTTTTATTCAGCTTAAGGCAGAAGTGGCAAAAGAAGTGGCAAATGCAAGAAGAAAGCAGCACCTTTCATCTCTGCAATATTACTGTGCCCTGAATGCTTTGCAGTACAGGAAGAGAGTGGCAATGATGGAACCTATGCTAGGATATACACGAGGACAGGTATGGACAATTAAGCTTCTATATCACTTAGGCATGTCTCTGGGAAAAGTAAAACATGGTAGCTCTGGACTTTTTTCTTTGAGAACTGACAAATGGTCATGGGGGAGGGTAAATTTCTATTCAGTTTGCCTAGATTCTAACAACTGATTTTGTTTGTGACAGATAGCTGAATGTTTAGATATTCAGGGAAGACACCAATGAAAAAAAAAATCCAGTAAACTTATATGCAAAATCAGCCTGGGGTTAATCTTTTCATGGCTAAGCTATGGGTGCAACAGCATTTACTTCCAGTGTTTACTCTGCACAAACTCTCCGATGTAGCAGCTCCCTTCCTGGCACATAATGTTCAGCATACTGATGAGGAGTGTACACGACAGGGAACAGAGCATGCACTGGAGATCTGGAAGGCCAGAACAGTAGAGTGGTTGAGCATAAGGCTGGCAAATCCTCTTTCTAATCTTTGTTCTGCCAGCAATTTGATAGAGCATTTCTCAGGTCTGTAAAATGCGTAGTAATGCTGATAATCTGACCCTCCAGGATGTCAGGAGGACCAACAAACTAGCACTTTCACAGCACTTGGTTCTCATTACCACCCATTTTAAGGGTCTGTTGTGCTTTGACATTGATGAAATAAAGCCTTGGGAAAATGAGAACTGGGCTGTGAAAACAGAAAAAATGGATGCAGTGCTCTGTTTAAGATTGCAGTGTGGATCTCCACTGTCCCGTGTCTTTTGCAGATCATGTGCCCCAAATAAAATAGGTAATAAATGAGAATTCACTTTCCTCACCATGGGAGTTCACACTGCTTCTCTGCTGTATTTATACTGGGCAAAAGAACTACATTGGTTTTCTTTACTGGAAGCAAAACAGAACTTCTTTCCCTGTATTTTATCTGTCAAAACTGCCATATCTCAGTGCTTTTTACAGGAAAGTCTTGGGTTGTCATGGGAATGACTGAGTAGCCAGAAGCCAGTTGATATTGATGCTTAAATGCTGTGAGCCACCCTTCAGCCCAAGTATATATTTTCTTTATTAATTACTCAAAACATGTGCCTCTTATTTCACATTTCCAAAAAAGGAGCAGGCCGTAAGGAATTTTTGGAAGAAGCAGTGGCTAATACACAGTTTATCTGGCTGAAAGTTGACATCAGCATTTAAGCTAGGCATGTCAGTCTCTCATTATCATCAGTGCAATTTAGAGCTCTTCCCTCCTGAAGTAGGCTTCTGAAATAGAATAGGTGAATCATTCTTCGAGAGTGTGCTTTCTCATCTCTGTCTGTAAAGGGAGTCGGTGGTCAATAACATGGCTGCAGAAACCTGAGTTACAGGTAAGAGGAATCCCACATCCCAAGGTTAGGGCATAAGGAGTGGAATCACCAGTAAAATTGGATGAAATAGCTAATAAATTGCTTAACAGCCAAAAATTTGATTTTACAACTCTTTCTGGAGAAGTTCACAGATTTTTATTTTTTTTTTAAAGCTACTTAGTTGAACACGTGTGCTGGCCATGTCCATGTTTCCCACAGTTGCCAGCAGGTCCTAATGACGACTGTGTGCTCCACAGCAGGTAGTCCAAGGTCATGTCTACATTGAGTGCTTAGCTGCTGTTGCGTGCCTGCTGAGCCACACCAGCTAAGGGCATTCATCTTCTGTCACAAAATGTGCACTTTGGCCTTAGTAGCTTTTTTTAGCTCTTTCAGTAGAACAAAATCCAGGGTAAATCTGCAGTTGATATAAGTGCCCTGGAGGCTTCTGCTAGTACAGCTACACTTCATCAATTTCCTGACTGACTTGGCTAAAGCAGTAAAAAATTGCCGGGTTGGAGTTTCTAGCCCAGGTCGGACTGCTAAACCTAATGGATGATTTGTGTCCCATCCCTTTTGATACAGTGGCATTGCATGCAGTGGCTTAGAACACCACCAGACCCAATTCTGCACGGTCCTAGGATGAGAGAAGGCTACCTGTTCCCTTGTTTCAGTCATGTAGCAAGCTCATTGGAAACATACCTGTCAGCAGCCAGTAGCTTATGTGTGTCAAAGGGTGTGTGAAAGGGTGAAAAGCTGCAAAATTGAGAAATACAAAGCAAGGCAATGCAGCTGTTTCACCCTGTGTTTGATTTTCAGCCCAAAGTATCAGTCAGAAGGGGATTGCTCTTAACACAGTCCCCACCAGCTGCTGTTTGTCTGCCAAAGCCAAGATAACTTCCAGTGTCCATTGTTGGGTTTTTAAAATTTTTTTTACTTTATTTTTCAGATCAACTTTTTTAAGAAAGGAGCAGAGATGTTTTCTAAAAGAATGGACAGCTTTTTGTCTTCTGTTTCAGACATGGTTCAAAGGTAACACAATCCTTGAGTGCTGCAACCTTCAGCACATAATAGAGAGTGCCTCTGTTTCTTTTTCATGAGAGTTCTTTCATGCTTGCATTGCACTGTTGGGCATATTTTGTTAAACCAGCAGTGGGAAGGAGGTATGTTTGTACATGTAAAGGAAAATGTTGTCAGAGCACTGCAGAGAGCATTTTTACACTACAGCCAGAAGCTATATACTGTAAAGTGTTCACATGCTTTCTTACATCCTTGTGTCTCTTCACGGATACAGAACATGAAATTTGAGCCTAAAATGGGTTAACAGAATTAATACAATATAGCTAAAGTGCATTCTGAATTAGAGGTATTTATACTTGCTGGGTCTTCTGTAATAATACTGTAACAATAACCCATTAACCTCCTAAATAAGGATTTAGGGCCTACATGTCTTAGCCACACAAGGCAAACAAAACATATTCACTGCACCCAGTATAGGCTGTATCGGTCCACTGAGTTCAACCTGCTTTGGCTAAGTCCTTATTTCAATAAACTGCCTCACTTTTGTACTCCTAATGTTGCAATTATTTTTTGTTCCTCCCTTTCCCCCCTCTTGTAGTGAAGATCCACATTTTCGTGATAATTAAGTCCCTGTAAATGTAAACTTTACATTTAAAATGTAATCATATTAGGGAGAACATAAATAATTTATTCTAAATCAGCTGGGACACTAAGCTGAGTGCTTCACATTATTCCTTCATACCTTTCATGTTGAACTGTATCCAGATCATTACTTATTCGGACTCTGGTGGCATTTTAAATAATGCATATCTGTCAATTTGAGAGCAGTGTTACAATCAATCCCCCTGTATAGCAGATTCTTCCACTAAATGATTCTTCACTTCCTTTACCTCTGTACTTACTGATACTTTCCACAGTCGATTCTGAAATAAATCCCTCTGCAGTCTACATAGGATTTGTACAGCCTGAAGGACAGATTTTAAACTCCCTTTAAATAGTGCCCTTTATTTAGTAAAGCTTGATTGCCTTGCCTGTGTCTTATAGGTACAATGAGGATCCTGCCATTGGATCCTCACCACAGAGTAAGCCCTTGTTTTCCAGAGTCTGATGGATTTGAATTCTGGATATTACACAGTAGCAAACTGAAGCAAAAACAGGCTGCAAAAACAGGCTGAACCAACCATTCAGTTGGTTTGCTGAATCTGGTTTTTTGTGTTTTAATCTGTCTCACAGCAAGGCTTGAAAGTAAAACTCAAATGTAACTAGTATAGGAGTGTGACGTCTTTGGAAAAAAACAAAAGAGAAGCTTGCAACATTCTGAATGACACTGTGCAGCTTAGCAATTACTGACACAGCACATGGGTTTCATGACTGAAGATTACACAGCCTCTGAAGCCCGTGCTGCCCACTCCTTGCTTGCTTTCTTTAGTGCTGGGGATCACAAGGCCTCAGTGAGTCAGACCCGCTTGCTAATCAAGCTAAAAGCTTTTTATTTGTAAGATTTGTTTTCTTAGAATGACAAGCCTATGAGACCCATTGTGCAGCTACAGAATGGCAGCAGTGAGGTAGTCGTGCATCTGTTGAAGCTGATTGTGAAACTGAGTCTTCATATTTAAAAGTATTTTCATTTATACAGTGAATATTGCTAGCAGTGTAAGAACACGTACAAGAGGACAGATCACTGAAATATTCTCAGTAACCAGTTGGTCTAATTGCCACAAATGCATATAACTTCAGAACTGTCACCTTTTCTCTCCTTTCTACCTTTGAGATAGGAGAAACATGCCTTAGGAAGAGGAATCCCAGGCTTGGGATCCATGAAGATGCCAGGGCAGTTTTGTCAAAAGCAATTTGTGGTGCAACAAAAGTGACTGATGAGAAGATTCATTGAAGTAGCGCTTAAGTAAAAAATGAGAGTACTGTTCCATTTTATTTTAAAATGGAATTTAAATCATTCCTATTCTGACATGTAATGACAATGTTGAAAAGCAAGTGCCTTGCAAAATATGGTCTAATTTAATTCAGATCTGATGATACTACTCAGCCTTTATAACTCAGCCTCTCATATGACTTGGCTAGGTGTTAAGATACACACAGCTGGTCTCATTTTGGAGGTCATTTGGGATCTTAGGAAATTCTCAGCTTTCTAAAGATACAGAAAAGCTGGAAATAAGTTAACATGAAACAGACTAACACCATGATGCAAGAGTCATCTGGCCAGTCAGATACTGCTTAGTGCGACTTGAGTGCAGCACTGTCTCTCTACATTATTTTAAATGTTACAGGACATCACCAACTTGTACAAAAGACTGGGGAGGAGAATGGGAGAAGAATCCTAGGTATTTGAGTGTACTTTTCCATAAGCTTTTTGCCCCTGTCAGAGACAGGATTGTGGACTACCTGTGTGTCCTGCTGTGTACAGCCTATGTGCTCATGTTCTCCAAAAGGTTTAACCACTCGGGCAGGAAGTAGAGAGAAGATTGCTTATTGCATAGGTGCAGGTATTAATGACTTTCTAAGGTATGCAATGACAAGTAT
This sequence comes from Hemiprocne comata, assembly GCA_020745705.1. Classification (NCBI taxonomy): domain Eukaryota; kingdom Metazoa; phylum Chordata; class Aves; order Apodiformes; family Apodidae; genus Hemiprocne; species Hemiprocne comata. Next base: position 59,821,692 of record CM036586.1, read on the forward strand.
TCTTATGTTCCCACCCCACGAGTTTTCCTAGTACTAGCTTGGATACAGTTAATAACTCCTCAAGTTCGGAAAAGTCAATAAAGAAATCAAATATTTGCTAGTATTGTTCCTCTGAAAGTCAAAGAACAGCTGCTGCAGCGTGAACCTCGAGATCTCATCTAGTCCACTCTCCTGCTGAGAGCAGGGTTAGCTAGAGCAGAGTGCTCAGCACTGTGTCCAGTCAAATTTTGAGCATCTCTCTCTGTCTCTCTCACACATGGCACACAGAGTATCTGGTTACAGCTTGTGTCCACTGTCTCTCATCCTATCATTGCACACCTCCAAGAAGGGTCTAGCTCAATCTGCTATATGCCCTCCCATCAGGTAGTTAAGCTAGCAGTAAGATCCTCCCCATTAGCCTTCATTTCATGAGGCTGAAAAACTTCTCACAGCTTTTTCTCATGTCAAGTGTTCTGGCCCCCCAGCCATCTTGGTGGCTCTTCTCTTGACTTGTTCTCATTTGTTTCTGTCTTCTGTGTGCTGGGTCACCAAAACTAGACACAGTCCTCCTGTTGAAGTATCACAAGTGCTGCACAGATGGGAATAATTACTGTCTTGGACCCACTGGCTATACTCTTGCTCAGGCAGCCCAACATGGAAATGTCCGTTTGTTGCCACAAGGGCATGGTGCTGGCTCATGTTCAACTTGTCCTCTAGGACACCCAGGTCCTTTGCTGAAAGTTGGTGCCTATGCAGATGCCTCTCATCCTTTACAGTTGTATGGAGTTATTCCATCCTAGGCAGGACTTTTTATCTGTCTGTGCTGAGCATCATGAGGTTCCTGGCTGCCCATTTCTGCAGCACGTCAAAGTCACTCTGAACAGCAGCTCTCTGCTCTGCCATATCTGTCCATCAGTCTTCCCAGTTTGGTGTCATCTACTCCTATAGGTTGTCCAGCACGTATTAAAGACTGTAAACCTGTACACCTCAGCATTGACACATGAGAAACATCACAAATAGCCGGGTTTGTCTCACTGATTCCAACCCTTTGAGCTCAGTAGTCCAGCCATGATTTCTAACCATCTTGTAGTCGACTTCTCCAGTTTGCATTTCACCAGTTTGGCTGGAAGAATACTATGGGGGACCATGTGAACGGTCTTGCTGAAGTCAAGTGGAACAGCATCCACCACTCTGCTGTTCATCAGACTAGTCCTTGCATCACAGAAGGCAACCAGGATGGTCAGGAATGATTTGCCCATAGTAAGTCTGTGCTGGCTGTTGCCAGCTGCAGCCTTGCCCTTTGTAGGCTTGGAAGTGGCTGGAGAATTTGTTCCGTAACTTTCCCAGGGACTAAGGTATGGCTGGCTGGCTTGTAGTTTCCCAGATTCTTTTTCTTGCCTGTCTCAAAGGCAGGTGTGACACTTGCCTTTTATTTTTCAGTCATTAGGAACCTTCCCTGACTGCAGTGAACTTCTGAAGCTGATAGAGACCAGCCGTGTGGGGACATTAGCCAGCTCCCTCAGGACCCAAGTTCACAGACATGTAGCCAGTCCTCAGGTTCACAGCAGGGCAGTGCAAACAGATGGTGGAAAACCATTTTCTGCTTCCTTGTCCACAGGTGCATCAAACAGTGCTTGCAGCTGGCATAGAGATCTAAGGCCTTTGATGTATCATTTATCTAATAGGGTTGGGTTTTTTTAATTATAGTATTAATTAAGTCACGTTTTCAAAACAACAGGCCTTTAGTTGTTTTCTGATTATTCCCATTGTATTGATGTGTGTTGATCAGAAGAGTCTGTGAGTGAAACAGACTGACCAAGATTGAGGGAAACAAAGCAGGTTTATCAGTGTGGTGGGACTGTCAAGGGGTCTGGGGGAACCTCTGAAAATTAAGTGGCTCCCAACGATTGTCTGACAGTAGAGCTGAAAAGAGAAAAGATTAAGGTATTTCACTGACGATGACTGACCTCTCATTGTTTGCTTGTTACAGTAAAATGGCTGCTCTCTTTCCCCCTTTATGCCAAATGTGTCATACAGGAAGATTATAAATACACAGATATTTACCACTGCAGTATATGTATGATACTTCTGCAATGAGATATCACTTACTTCCCGAGCTAAATTTTGCATTCAGATACCCCTTCACAGTTACCACTTTCAGCAAACTGGATATTTACAGATACATTCAAAAAGAGCTAAGTTTTGCCAGCCTGGACCAAGGATGTTTTCTGAATCACACCAAAGTGGTAGACAGTATTACAAACGAAAGTGGAAGCTAAAATGAGACTTGAACTATGGATTTTTTTAATGGTATTGCACTGAATTCATGGAAAACCTCCTGTTGAAAATCCATTATCAGTTATAGGTGGTCTCATGGCAGGAATTCCTGCGTGTTGTGCAGTTCCAGGAATTAGACAAAGCTTTGTGAAAGCCAAGAGATACTATAGTAAAGCCTACTTTGAACTGTGCTGCTATACTAGGGCAACATCAATACATGTTCAGCAGTGTAAATTCATGCAAGCATTGCTTTTACAAGCTGTCTCTCTCAAAAAATAACCTTAACTCTTCACTCTCAACATTTAAGGATTTCTCATGTGCTTGTGTCAGTTTTATGGAGCAATCTCATAATTCTGATCTCTCTCTATATTTGTCTGGGTAAAGAAGATAGCTACATTTAGTATAAACTGCAAAAAAGAAAGCATAGCTACTGTATGATACCATGTTGAGAATAACATCTTCAAGATGGGCTTTCAAAATAAAGAACATGGGGAAATCCTGATTGTGCTTTTGCTGCCAGCCTGCCAAAGATAGCCTTGTTTTCCTTAAACCATTAATACCTTCAGAGTATATGCATCTTGTCTCTTTAGGTTCAGCTGACATTTTCTTGGAGCAGTTCCCTACTGTGTGCCTCTTCCTTCCATTCTTTCCTGACTGCACTGATCTATCTAAGTCCTTAGAACATGCCTTGGACATGTAGTCTTACATTACATTCCTGTAAAGTCTATTCTAGGAATAGGCTTTATCTTTGCACTGCTCTCCAGTGTAATCTCAACTGGCATTTCTGTTAATTTTGGGTTACAGATGTTAGCTATATCCTGGTATATATTGACTAATGATAGCTTTGAGTTTCTTATTGTGTTGTGGTTTTTTTTCCAGTATACAGGGAGAGCTGGATGCTGAAGCAGAAAAAATGAGGGTATCCCAGCAGGACTTAATTGCAGTCAATGAATCTGTTTACACTCCAGATTCTGATGTAACTTCACCTGCTATCAATAGAAATCTCATCCAGAAGGCTGGCTACCTTAATCTTAGAAAGTAAGAAGACTGTTATTACCCACTGGTTTGTTTAATTGCTGACTAATTGATAAATTTATTTGTTTCTTTTTAGGTTGTAAAGACTCCTCAGGTAATGATGTTTGAGGCTTCTGAATCAGTGGTAGCTGTACCCATCAGCTCCTAAGCAGTTCTGTCATCTTTGGAAATGTGTTTTAGAAGCTTAAACCAAACTAGAGGCATTTGAGACTGTTTTCCTGAAAGCAAAAGTTTAGTTCTGGTTGAATTTACCTACAGGGATTATTTCCTTCATTCAGGTGGCTAAAAATTAGAGACTGATGAGGCTGGGTTCAGATTGTTGCCAGTTCTTAGGGCTAATGAAAGCATAGTTAATGTATGTCTTCATAAACTACCTCCTTTATGTAAAGAACAGTTTTATGAACAATTCAAGTGCATAACTTAGAATACATACCAGACATAGAGTTACCTCTGCAGATATATCCAATAAAATCTTCCATCAACAACCACAGGAGCTATGTATATTGATGGCAAATACTAACTGTATATGTGACTGATTAACTATAAGTTTGTTTCTATTTGACTAGTAATTTTTTTTTTTTGTGAGTGGACATATATTTCAAAGCATTCTAAGAGCTGGATCACAATATAATAGGACTCTGAGATACTACTTGCAGAAGATACATTTTTAATGATTCTTCATGCTGAAATTGTTCATGCTGCTCTTCAGCTTGAAAACACTTTTTTCAAATCCAGCTTAATAGTATTTCATATCAGTTACTCAAGACCAATAATTATTTTATTCCTTAACTAGGATATACTGCAGAGAATGTTTTTAACTTGGGATGTTTGGAATTAGCTTAATTCTTCAGCTTTCTTTAAAGATTAGTCTCTGTTAAGAAGAGGTGCTGCTTTTACTTCTTAACAGACTCATAAGAAAAAAAATTCCAGGGTTGAACATAAAGTTCAGATTAGCATCAGGATAAGTTTGCAGTTCCATGTATCTTTGGAATCATTTCTAAATAGTAACAAGTCTTTTATCACTGCATCTTCTTTTCAGTAAAACAGGTCTGGTGACTACAACTTGGGAAAGACTGTATTTCTTCACTCAAGGTGGCAACTTGATGTGTCAGCCAAGGGGAGCAGTAGCTGGAGGATTGATTCAGGACCTGGACAACTGCTCTGTTATGGCTGTAGACTGTGAAGACAGAAGATACTGCTTTCAAATCACTACTCCTACAGGCAAAGCGTATGAGACAGGTTTTATTTGAGGACAGCCAGTCACACCCACCCTTTCAGATGCTGTTCCATGTAAAACACACTTGCTGTAATAGTAAGACTTCCTGGGTTTCCAGAAGGGTGTTGCCAAATTAAAAGCATGTTATTCCCATCCTTCCCCACAACTGCCTGAACAGCACACACGGTATCCTTTAGCTGCAGCTTACTCATATTTGTTCCTTTGATGGTTAATAGATACAAAGCTTGGTGATATTATTGTAAGACCTGGAGTCAAACAGTCCACTGTTAACACTGATACACTGTGTTTATATTTTAGGGGGATAACCCTTCAAGCAGAAAGCAAGAAAGAATATGAGGAGGTAAAAATATTTTCTTAATGTTGTTATTCTGGTATACAAGTGAGCTTGAAGAGTTCAATTTCATTTTTCCCTTCCAGTGGATATGTGCTATCAACAACATCTCCAGACAGATCTATCTCACTGACAATCCAGAGGTAGGAGCTCATTTCCATCCGCTGTTCCATTCCTTCCAACTCGTGTTCCCATTGTTCTTTACGTGGCGATGCAGAGCACGTGTGTAACAGAGCTGTTCGGCCTTGTCTTCACAGGCAGCTGCCATCAAGTTAAACCAGACAGCCCTACAGGCAGTGACTCCCATCACCAGCTTGGGGAAAAAACACGAAGTTCACCACCCCAGGTAACGTTCTCAGCTGCAGGGACCAGAGACTGTGTGCTCAGTCGTGCTCTTTTCACAGGGCAGCAGTCACCCCGCAGAAAGCCCTGTCCAGGCCCTGGCTGTACAAGCCTGTGTGTTCCAGCAAATTCCTCTACTTCTGATGTTTCCTACTGAAAGCCATAAGAGATGCCAAGTGTTGAGGGTAATGCTTCTTGCTCTGCATCACAGCTTTGAAGCTCCTTGCATTTTCCATTGGCATTTTGCTGTTTTAGAGACACACACAATGCTTTGCTGTAAGGGAATTACATTACTGGGTAATACAGCCCAGTCCCCAGTTTTTACATTGAAGGAACTATATTCTTGCATATTACATCAAGCAGTTCCTGTCAGTCTGTCACCAGAATACGCCTTACACTGCTGCTGTCAGAATAATTATGATTGTTCCCTTGTGCTCATTCAGGTCAATCAAAATAAAGTTCCCCTCCTTCAAAAATTGTTAATAATGTTCTAGGATATGCTTATATTCAAAATAGGTAACTTATGTATTGTTTCTGTGTGTCTACATGATCCTAGCATCTTGCCCACTGGGAATTCTTCAGGCTTCCATCATCGGAGTTGGCTTTCAGGCCCAGTGCTGGACTGAAATCCTGCTTTCAAAAGCAGTGTGATAAATTAAATAGGGCAAGTTTGTGTCACACTGACTTCAACATGAAGAGACTTCCTTGCAAGTTTCGAAAAAAAAAACCTTGAAAATTCTGACTCAGATATTTACTTCTAGAAATTAAATCCTTTTCCAGATCTTCTGCTTCTCAGGCCAGTGCGTTAGTTAGGATTTATTATTCCCTTTATTATGATTGCTTACAGATTCCAAAGATTCCCTGTAGCCTTGGGGAATGCCAGTCAATTTCTTTCTAATTTTATTCACAGTACAGCTGTTTTGCTTTGATTACAGATTTATAAATAGAAGAGTACTGACATCTGTTTCAGTGCACAAAGGAAATAGTTACTTCATTGACAACAAACCTCCCAAGTCACTTTTACATCTGTATGCAACCAGAAAATTTTCTAGAAATAGAAGATGCTGCTAGTAAAACCAATGCACCCTAGGTAGCTGTGTGTACAGTTACCATTTCTGTAGCTGTGGCTAACTTCGCATTTCATTCCCTTTGTGCAACACTTCTCCTTAACAATCACATTGTAACAAACTTGTGGCCAAGCGAGATCTTAAAAAGATGTCGGGATTGGGGTTGACACCTGTAGAAAGAAGGAGGTGCTGTTTGAACGGGTGATGCGGCCGTAAATCTGGCCGCTAGAGGGCAGGGAGGCAGGCAGCACCCGGTTGCGGCAAGTCCGCCCACACTGGAAGAGTTGTTCCGCATGCGGGTTTAATATTCCAACGTTTCCTTTGTTTCTAAATAATGTTGGGTCCAAAAAAATAAAACAGATTTTATCGGTGTCCTCAGTAACAGGTAAATAGGAAAATATTTATGTTTACATATACTAGTTCAACCCAGCTTTGAAGTTTTTAATAATCTTGTCTCCCAGAACAAAGATGGGGTGTCGTTGATTGACTGATTATTATTTTCTTCCCATTTTTACTTTAGCCAGAATGTAAAGAATATGGAAAATGATAAAATAATTCCCAACGAATCAGCTGGCATTCGTGACTCCACACAACTCATTGCTCCTGGAACACCGATTCAATTTGATATCATGCTGCCTGCTACAGAATTCCTGGACCAGAACAGAGGTGGCAGGTATGGCCAGAGACAAGGATCAGTCACTTTCACAGAGTGATTTCAGGAAAGACAATGAGGTATTACAGCACTGGTGTGTGGTGACCAGAATCTGTAATTAGGAGGTTTTCTTGTTATCTTGTAGGCGTGCAAACCCATTTGGGGAAACTGAAGACAGCAGCAAAGATGAGGAGGAAGGTCAGTGCTTCATTTTTTCATGTAAGATTAGTCATGATTTTAGGCCTAATTCAGCTGTCAGCCAGTGCCTCTGAATGAAAGCAGCTGGCTCCGTGGAGCATCGGTCACAAGCCCATCCATAGTGCAGTCGAAGGTATTTACCTTTCAGAAGCCAGTCTTTTAAACATCACTACATGTGAAAACAAACACCTTTTTCCTTGACAGTCCAAGCTGTATCCCAGGTTAGGTTTATTTCAAATGTTTAAAGGCAAAAAGATTTGGTTTGCTTGGGTTTTATCTTCTTTTTTTTTTTTAATAGCTGTTGACTTTAGAAAAGGCTTGATGGGACTGTATTATAATTCCCCTGAAGTTTGAGGCTGAGTAGTAGCCAGTTCTAAGCCCTGTCTACTCTGAATCCACAATCTTAACCTCATGGAGGCTCAGAATATCGCAACCAGCAGCAACGTCTCTTCCAGCAAAAGGAGTGTCTTAGTGCTGCCCTCTCTCCCTTCTCCCAGTGATATCCCAGTAAAAGTCAGCCATTCTGACCTGCCTCTGCCAGCACATGCAGGGCTAAGTCCCTAGCTCTACTCTTCTTTCCCAGTGCCAGTTGCAACCACTGCCTGGAACCAGCAGCCCCCATCAGAAAACTACTCAAAGAACCTAGTGATTCACTCTTGCTTGCATGTGCTGTCCCATGGGAAGGGAGTGTGGTGGAAGCTGCCTGACAGCAGAGTAGCTGTGAGAAGCAGGCACCTCAACACTGGCAGCAGCAGCAGCAGCACCCAGCTCCACTGCAGCACAGAGACAAGAGTAGGTGACTGCCCTGTGTCTCAGACTGCCCAAGTCTGCACCATCTTTGTGGTGTCTTGTGCAACAGCCACACCTGTTGTGGCCTTTGAGCAGTCACATTCCACAGGACTAATCCTGCTTCACCTTGCTCACCACCATAATATGGTGGCAGCATCAGCACATAAAGGGAGCCTGCTCAAACCACGGCTTTGTGGCATAATGGTTACTTAGTTGTTGATAGGAGTCTTGTGATGGTCAGTGAGCAAGGAAGGATTTAATGGAATCTTTGCTGGAACCAGCAGCATTGAAGGTCAGAAGGATGTAGTAGAAAGCAAGGAATGTAAAAGGTTTAAAGCTCAGTTAATTTGATGGAAGCCAAGGCTTGTGGATGACCATAAATTTATCAGAGTTTATGAGCAGTTTATAACAAGTTTGATAACAAGACAAGCAAGCTGAATTTTACTATCTAATAAAAAAAATATAAAGGACCAGTTACACTTTTAAAGGTTGAAAGCAACTGTGCTTATTTAAAAAAAAAAAATAATCCTACTTGGTGTCAGTTCAAGCTCAGTTTAAAACTGGGTCAGAGCACTGCCTGGCTCATAGCAGGAAAAAATAATTTCCTTGATAACTTCAGCTACTTCAGCTCAAAGTAGCACAGTGAAGCAAGTTACACCTTTTATCTTCCAGATTCACTCCTGCAGCAGATGTTCGTAGTTCGGTTTTTAGGATCCATGGCGGTTCAGTCTGACGAGACAAGTGAGGTGATTTATGAAGCTATGAGACAAGTGTTAGCTGCTCGTGCCATTCACAACATATTCCGTATGACTGAATCCCATCTCATGGTCACCAGCAAGAACCTCAGGTACTGCAAAATCTGCAACTTGTCAGTGTTCTGTGCCCTTCCTACAGCTTGTGATTAGTGAAGTATTTTTGGTTTATGTTTTTCCAAGAAATACACCCCTTTGAGGGAGCAAGATCCCAAGATTCACTTAAGTAAAAATGTCTCTTTTCTAACTGTAGTATCTAGAAATCATCCTCCTAAGTTGTGAGAACATCCTACCCAAGTTTAGAAGATACAGTGGGGCTCTAAGGCCCCAGAAAGTTGCAGAAAGAGATGCACAAACAATGCACTGGGAGATTCTCTTTCTTTATGTGTAGTAACAGCGAGAGAGCCAGCGTTGCCCCACTGTCAGTATTGTGACTGTAGAGTATGTTTATACAAGGCATCCACTTTAGCTGGGGTGCCTTTATATCCATATGCATGTTAGGGTATTAGCCCACACACTCAGGCTGCTTCCCAGATTAGGGATTCAGAAACATACTATGACCTGTACATCTCAGGCAGCTCAGAGTCAGGGTCCAGAGCTGAACCTTGCCATCAAATGACTTAAAATCACAGAGAAAGCATTTGATTCTGTGCATGTTTCCTCATCTGCAAAATTGCAATAGTGATGGCCTTACTATTATAAAGCACCTTGGAATTACTAAGAATCACTCTAACGTAATTGACTTTTTTTTTTTCTCTACACATAATTGCAGGTTAATAGATCCTCAAACCCAAGTTACACGAACAAGTGTAAGTAACTCTACTTCAGTATCTGGTTTTTGACCACAGCATTGAATACTTAGCCACATGAACTTGAGCTCTTGACCAAGCTGACCACATGCAGGTTAAAAAAATAACAAGTTCTTCATTATTCTTTTCCAGTTTGAACTCCCCACCGTGACACAGTTTGCTGCTCATCAGGATAACAAGCGACTGATTGGCTTTGTGGTCCATCTCAGTGAGACTCTGGGAGAAGAATCCATGAGTGCCTATGTTTTTGAGAGCAACACAGAAGGGGAAAAGGTTTGCATAACATTCAGTAACATACTTCTTTGGGAAGATGTCTCTTAGGCTTCTTGGCTTACACATCTGGGAAACAGTACTCTAGAAGTGAGAGCAGCTCAGTTCCTTGCCAGGAAAACTCGCTTAACACGCAAGGCTTTGCTGCCTTGAGTCTATAAAGGAACAAATTTGTAGATACTGCAGCACCACGTGCAACAGGGAGGAGAGGCTGTGTTATCAGTCCACTAGCTGGAACACTTGCTGCTAGTTAAAAGAAAGCTTACTGAAGGAAAAAAAAAAAAAACAACAGTAAAAGGAAAATTAGCTTCATCCTGGCTCAAACCAGGACAGGCTGTGATTGCTGATCACATCAGGAGCCGAGGGAGAGCGTATGTCAAGCACCCGCACTAACAAAAATTCATGCCGGCCCTGTTGAGACATGTACATCTGTAAAGCTCTCAAAGACAAGGCTGCCAGACTGGGTTAACAGCACTGGCTGCTTGCTGCATAGGATAATAACAGACTGTGAAATATAAGGAATGTGCTGGAGAAATTTTGTCTTAAAAACATACACTGGAAAAAATCCTCCAGGTTTATATATAAATTTTGGCGAATACACCGGAGTTGCGTACAAAGATTTACCAGCCTCAGTGAGCTTTGAAGCAGAACCTAAGATGATACAGTTTAATTTTTATGTAGTTGGTGATCTGGGGTTCTACTTCTAGACCTGTATTTAAGACCTAAGTTTGACACTTCTGTGTTTTAATCCCAAGTAAGGAACAAAAAAAAAAAAAAACAAAACCAAAAAATCCCTGAACTTTACATATATTTCCTTTTATAGATTTGCTATGCCATTAGCTTGGGAAAAGAAATCATTGAGGCACAGAAGGTAAGTTTGCTTCATTCCTCACATCTGTGTTGTGATGCATCATATTTTGCTTTTGGTTGCACTGTCCGGGTACCTCTGGTGTGTGTGAGAATAAAGGGCTGCTACTCTCCCTAATGACAAAGTTTTTCAGACATTATTTGACATTAAAACATTATTTAACATTATTAAAAATAATGTTTGACTTTGCAGTAGCTTTATTTGAGATAAAATTTGCCACCCTAAATCAAATTCAGAACTATACAAATGCAGCTGTTCATGTTTGGAAGGAAACTGAGCAGTTTTGAAAAAAACAAGCTCCTTTGGATGACATATAAATTGCACCCATTGCTGTTTCACTTTTAGAAACTTCTATTCATTCCTCCTTTAGGGAGAAAAAACACAGGGTTTTTTTCCACTTAAAATGAATGGCAAAGTTACCTAGCTCATTGTAGATAAATTTATCTGTATAAAGATGTGACACTAATACATTAATATTTGCTGTGTACCTTTGCAGCTACCATTTTGGAATGAGTAGGGGGAATGAGTGTTAAGTCACAGGCAATAAGCAGAAGTATAGTAAATAATTTATTTAGATAGTTATTCAGTAATTGTTTCAATGCCAGATAAGAACAGCAAAATAAAGGGCCAAAATGAGTAACTTTTTTTTTCTTATATACCCAAGAGGTGGTTTTACTGAACCAAAAGGGATTGTTCATTTCAAAGCTCCAGGCCAGAATTAGTCAAAACTTTAGACTAAAGGTTGTCATTAAAAAAAAAACAACTGCAAAACCTTAGCAAGAAGTATTGGGAAAACTGAGCTCTTTCCTGTTTTTCTTCAGGACCCAGAAGCATTAGCTCAGCTCATGAAGTCTGTGCCATTAACAAATGATGGAAAGTTCATGCTTCTGAATGATCAGTCAGAAGAGGATGGAGCTGCACATGAAGGGGAGGAATCAGAAGCATAAAAAAACCTCATCATTTCCTGCAGCCAGTAGAGGAGCAGGAAAAGCAGGGAGTCGTTTTGCAAGAATCTCTGGTTTTCAGTCATCCGCACACAGCCGAGGCCAGCTTCTGCCTTCCTGCTAGAGGGAACGTGGCCTCTTTGCAGTGCAGTTGCCTCTGGACTTACAGTGAAGCAGCAGCAGGACTTGCCCTTCGAGGCTTTTTGCATTTGTGAATGTGCCGTGTGTTGGTCTGTCTGGGAAGCTGACAATCTTGGGGAACATTTCAGCATGAGCCCCTTGCTGCTGGCAGGGCAGCACAGCTGGCAGCCACAAAGGGGTAACGTCACTCTCCAGCTGTACCTGGGAGCAGCCTACAGTCCCACTGAAATCATTGCAGCTGTCAGCTCCTTTAACAAGTAGCAGGCCTCAACTTTCCTACCATAGTAACTTTTCATAGTTTGCATGATTTTGTGCGTCTGAATGAAGGTTAAAAATGCACTATTTACTTAAATTTCAGATGAAGTTATTTTTAGTCTAGTTTAAGTGTAACAAGATTTATCTTTTGTGGTAGCCTATTTACAAAACAATTTGTTAAACACTAGATTTTTTCCATTAATATAATCTATTTTTATATTGCCTCTAGAATAAGCTTACAGAGCAAATCTAAGTGCCTACTCTTACCTCCACGGGGACCACACTCACACGTTCTGTAATAATGGACATAATGTACCTCCTTGGTTTATTGTTCTAAATACCACTGACATGCAAAACATCAGAAGTAGTCAAGGAATGTGGCATGTTAGTTGTGTGCAGTTTTTCTGTGGTTAGGTTTCTTGGAAGTTAAGTTGCCAGAGATTATAATTGTAGGACAAATAAGTACTTTTATAATAAGAATTCTTTGTATTTTTAACATTATGGTGACATACAACAGCTGAATCTACCAGCAATCTTTTGCTTTAAGAAACAGAGCAATAAAATGCTAGATTGTAAGTCTACAAGGTATTGACTAGTCTCATAGTACCTTCCTGAAATGAGACACTAGATATATTTGGCTAATAAGTTTAGATTTTTTTTTCTCTTCCAGTTTAACCTGAGAACATGAGAAGTTGTACTTTACAAGAACAAACAAAACTAAACTAGTTATGGGGGGTGGGTGGGTAGGCAGGCATGATCTGTGGCATAGTTTGTATTAATCGAGGCAAGGTAACTGGAACAAGTGACTGAAATGCCTTGAATTTTAATTAACTCTTCTCAAGCACTTACTAGGAAATGAGATTTTTTCTGTAAGCAGAATCTGTGCTACAGCATCTGAAAGATCCCAGTTAGCAAGAATTTAACATGGAATAAGTTCAGTTTAGCTGGCTGCTGAGTGTTGAAAAGAACCATGAAACAAAACTGTTAGTAACTGACACAAACACTTCTTTTATAAATAAAAGTTGAAGCTGTCTTACTAAAAAAATTGAAACCGTCTGAGCTGATGTTACCAAAGACACTAAGAATGAGGTTCTCAAAAGTATATTTATTAACACAGCTTTATGTACATCATGTTATCTACTCACAAGCCAAAGAGACTGAGGTAACAAAATACCCTTTTGTACAATGAGTTAGGAAACATTAAGTGTTACATTTGGTCCTTTGTACCTGAGAAGCTGAAAACAGCTGTTGTTGGTGGACATCAGATTGAAACCCAAACTTACTGCTGATTACAGACCACATTAGGACCTCCAGAATCTACCCTTCAGCAGCAGCAGTTCCCTTCCCAGTGAAGTGCCCACCAGCTGGGTGCTGCTGAGGCCACCACTTCTCACTGGTCAATGCAAACACCCTTGGGCCTTCGGGCTGACAGTGCCATCAGCTGCACCCTGCAACCCCAGCCACCACACTGGCAGGGCAGCCCCGTGGGTTCTGGTAGAAAAGGGCACAGCACATCAGAGCAGGATGCAAGACCTCTGGAAGAGCTGCTGCTACCACTTCTCCATGCAACAGCCTTGTCACAAGACTGAGCACAAAGGGCAGTGGCAGCATCTGCCTTCTCAGGGAGAGGGATGAGCCTTGAGCCTGTTCTGCCCCAAACTTGAAGGGAAAAAACCCTAGAAATGTGTTTTATGTCCCTGCAGCAAACTCATCATCCTCACTTTCCTTTTATCACCTCTGGGAATTTTGAGTGAGCACATTTGCTTTAGTCTGGGGGGATTATTTTTTTTAGCTCCATCACCTTTTCTCCAGACAACCAGTAAGGGTCCATTTTGTTCCTATAATCCAAACAGGAGGGCAAATGCAATGGAAAGAGTAGTAGCACCACAGCAAGAATTCTGTGCCCCTTTCAAATCCTTATGAGTGGAAAAAAGGATTCAATGTGACTCTCACTGACAGACAGGAGTGTATGACATCCAAATTGAGGACCCACTTTGTATTTCAGATGAGAAAAGCCTTCTGCATGTATATGCTGCTACATGACAAAAAGAACCTAAATACAAACTACACTCTATTAGCAAGAATAGCTCTATTATCACTGTACATATTTGTGTATATGTATATATTTTTGCAACATATAGTATACATTCAGGTCTCCCAGATTAAACAGGGTTCTATAAAAATAGGCTTATGTCTTCCCTGTAGAATTCCCTTCACCAGATCCACATGAATTTGTTAACCATCACACTTTAAAATGCACGGTTCAATTTATGTTCAGCTGCAAAGTATTACCTATCTGAGATAGTGTCTTTGCAAAAAATTAGAAGGAAAAATACAAGTGTAGACTTTATTAGAGCGTGGGTAATGCCTGGACTGTACACGGCTACCTAGCAACTCCATCCCGGGGGAAACACCATCTGTGTGGGATTCTGCCGTTGCTGTGTCGTGCTTGGCCACTCTGAGCCAAGAACCCAGTGACTTCAGATGAGATGGGAATATGGAAAGAAGGGCACTGCAATTGCAGCTATGGAAAGCAGCAGCAGCAGCAGGAGCTGATCTCGGCAGCGCTGCTGAGCGTTCAGTGCGGGCACGATTTGGTCAAAAAAAGAAAGCGCACACAAGTGACCAAAAAAATACCTCTATCAAAATTAAAAAAAAGCGCCAAAATATAAATCAAGTAATGCAGCATTTTTTTTAGGGCAATCTCTGCAGTCATAATGAATTTAAAATAAAAAACTTGAATGAGCCCAGCTGATGTAAACAGTCCGTGAAGCTTCTGCGTTATGTTTTCAGAACCAGCAAAAGGACTTTCATACCTGCCTGGTCTTTGCAGTTGCAACAAAACTTTCGTCCCAGCTTCCTGCATGCTGAAGTGACTGGCAGGAAAGGGCAAATCAGAAGTAGATCAGGAATTAACCAGTCTTAACCAAAGATGGATGGAAAAATACGAACCATTAAAACCTTACCTTTTTGTAATCGGAAGAAAGAAGCTGGCAAGTATGGCCTAAAAACACAATTAAGAGTGCCAAAAAGAAAACCCCAAGAAGTAATTCTCAGCTGGACTGACTAGAGTAGTTTATTCTAGTTAGTAAGACCTAGAAGTGTTTGATGTTCTGGGAGATTAAAACACAACTGTATCTTTTAATGAAAGTGCTGTTTACTTTTAAGCTAAGTCTAGCTACTTATTAAAGTTAGGAATCTGAGTAACTCTTGCACACCTAGAACCTCTACTGGCAGGCATTAACAGGTGTCATATTTATACAGAGTTCTCACAGTGTTCAGCAGCTTCTGAAGCCTGCAGTGCAATTATTGTTAATAATCAGGCATGTAAGACTGTATGAACAACACAGACGGTACAACAGACTGACAAAGGCCAGGAAATACAGAACTGAGGCTGAAACTTGCAATTAGGCACAACATAGTCATGAAGTGTAAGATCACTTAATAGTTCCAGACACCCATCACACAGTGTCTGGTCATAAAAGGAAGAGCTGATTGTGGTTCTGTCTTGGCTCTGGATTTCCTTACTTCTGTGGATGCAAATCAGACCTTCGGTATGAAATGAGAAGTAATTTATTATGTTAACTTTTCTAGTTTTCCCATTCTCTCATACAGGGGAAAAAACAGCAGGGGAAAATAAATGCCTGGCAAGATCCTAAGTTCCCACAGTGCAAATATTATCAAACATTAATAAGGATCTGCATTTTGGGTAATAGCTTTAACATACATTCACGACATACACTGTTACACCTCCAGTGTAATCTGTGACTTCATTAAATACAACAGGACTGCATAAAGACATGCCTGAATTATTTGTTGGACAACAGATACACACACTATCTTGTTTTTCTTTTTTTGTTTTTTTTTCTTCTGGTTAAAGAGATGCACCAGTTCAAATCTTAGACCAATGGCCTATGAGTTGCTTTTTTTTTTTAAATGCTATGTTAGAGATGCAAGAATGCATCTAAAAATTACTAAGATTTTCTTTTTTAACCTGTACTTTAAAATAACTACCTCCAAGGTCAACATCCTACGTAATTATTTTCAGTCTAAAGAAAGTGCTATAAATAATGTAAACTCCTGAAAAATAGGAGTTTCTACAGGAAGTATAGACAAACACAGACCTAGCCTCACTGGATGCTAGTATACTACCGTACATTTTCTCTTGGATTTAACAGAGCAAATGAATAAAATCTAGGGCTTTTACCCCTACAGAGCATTACTGATAATGACAAGAACATGAATTGTTTGAGTAAGTAATCATCACCCATACCAGCCACATCATTTCACAACAGGATCTGCAGGCGTAGAGTTGGGAAGATCTTCGTTGCTTGCTTTAACAGATTCTTCTACAAAAATAAAAAATAAAGACATGGATCACATTTAACATTTTATTCCAGGCAGCAAAAACAAAGCCTTAACATAGATATTACGCCGATGTCATAAACACTCTTGAGATACTACACCCTGTTCAGCATATGCAAACCAACCTTGCAGCACAAAGGGTCCTGGCCCTATGAAGGAATCCGTACTTAGGGTGAAAAGGTTTCTTCAGTCAGTAGAACTTGTGTACATTGATTACATTGACATGCTCACACATTTGCAGAGTCCAAGTCCAAATATTACAGTAGAAGGCAAAGATATCACCATGTTCAAAGCTTTTCACCCTGGTATGCATTTTAAGCTTTTCTCACCACAAAACACCTTTTTCAGAGAACTGAACATCTAGCACAACAGAGAATATTTAAACCTAAAATATAGTAAAGTGACTGCTGTTCTACAGAATGCTCTCCTAAAGCAGCCAAGGCAATATGTCTATCCTTACTCATTTCAATGCTTGCAGTTGTGGTTTTGAGTTTAACGATTATTTAAGCAACTTCACCGAACGTGGTCAAATATAAATCCACACTAAAAGAATTCTTCCTTTGCCAAGGAAGAATTTCCTTTCCTAGTACAGAAGAAAACTGATCTTTGGCTCAGTGACTAATCTCACAGGTCACTTGTGTCTTTGTCACAACTACAGAGGAAAATTATTTACTAATTCCATTTTTAATATACTGCTCCCTGAGTTTCTAAGTAACCTGTCGCTGAACTGCACTTCTATATCTTAATCCTTGGGAGCATTCTCATCTCTTTGAAAAGAATTTTCCCATACCCAAGGGAATCTTCCAGAATTCACGAGGGAGAATATGTAAGCATTAATACAAAACACAAAAATACCCGTGTTATCCAGGCAAGGGACTATACCACAAATTGAGATCGTACCCTTTGAACATAACTCAATGGTTGACCAAAATACATCATAAACGTCTGAAAGTCACATATAGCATCCACATCATCCACCTTTGTAAGCTGAAAACAACTGATAAACAACAGGTGAAAAATACCAGCTTATTTCACACCAGCTAAGGTCATGCAGAAAAGGTTATCATCCAAACTGGCAATTGAGAGGGTAAGTAGGATGCTGAAGTTACTGCATTTAATATTACTGCAAGTATGTAATTCTCCCTGTCCTGGGCGTTTTGGGTTGGTTGGGGTTTTTTGTAGTGTTGGGTTTTCTTGGTTGCTCGCCCACCCCCCAGAAGCCTAGCTCAAAATTCACCCATTCCAGAAAAAGCCTCTGTGAGCTGTTCTTGACTCCTCAATCACCCTTGACCCCATAAAAATTATTTCTAGAAGACTGAACCAACCCACCTGCAAGAAAACAGCTATGGGAAAAAGAAAAAAAAAAAGCCCTTTCCCTACTAAGGCACATTCTCTGATGAGCCAAAAAGTTTTAAGTATAGCATTTGCTCACCTTCTTTTTCTTTCTTTTCCTGGTTTTCTTCTGCTGCAGTTTTATCTGCTCTGAAAAAAATTCTTGCACTACTTAGTGAGAAATAAAGGAGTTCGAATTCCTACGGGAAAAGATGCAGGAGTGTCAGAGTATCACAAGAATGAATTTGTAGACAGATATAAATAGGATTCTTCAGAAACATCAAAGGCAACTGGATTTCAGTATCTAAATCACTTAAAGTGCTTCTGAAAATCTTCCTCAATTCATACCTTGTTCACATGCATTTTTCAAAGCACATGTCAGCCAAAAACTTGAAAGGGTAATTTAAGCAAAGCAGCATCAGTGCAATCAATCTGTCACTAATCCACTGAGGCTGAAAATGAGGTTTGTAGCAGCAGTGAGAAACTTGCCCATGGAAAAACCATGAAAGCCAATAATTTGAATGGCCACAAGCTTGATCAGTTTCTGACCAAGGTTCAGTGATGTGGTTTTTGTAACAGCAAAGGACCAAACACAGTGCATACTCGTGGGAGTCATGAGGGCCTACAGGGCTTTATCTGTTTCAACAACAGATGTGCTTTCACAGAATGTAATCATGGGCTGCTTGTAAACAGCCAACTACAGACCTGTCCCACAGCCTACTCAAATCACAAAGGGGGCGGGGGGGGAGAGAGTGTGCACCCACGCATGTACACCACAGATGAACCTGAACTGCTACGGTTCAAAATTCAGATGCATCTTTCCTCTGTTTGACAGCTGGAACATCATTCAACTTAGTAACTCAGAACTGACACATAGGCAACTCTCAAGGTTCACAGTGTTACGCAAAATGTCTGTTATAAGAAACTGAACCAAAAAGATATTCTCTCCCATTTAAGCATTTAAGTTTTAGTTGCATTAGACAAAATCCAAATCAATCTGGTCAAATTCCTGACTCACTCAAATATTACAAACACAATACAGAATCATATAGAATCACAGAATGGTTTAGGTTGGAAGATCATCTTGAAGATCACCTAGTTCCAACCCTCTCTGCATGGGCAGGGACACCTCCCACTAGATCAGGTTGCTCAAAGCCCCGTTCAACCTGGCCGTGAACACTTCCAGGGAGGGGACATCCCCTTCAGATCATACACCTCAAGTCTTCATACTCTTCCTGCATTACTGCTGTAGACAATGCTCCCTGTTTTGCTCTTGACAAGCTCTGTCAGCAAACAGATACCTGAATCATGAGGGTTAAATGCAGAACTCAATACAGAACAGATAACCAGACCCACACTATACCTGTAAACAAACTTCCAGTCGCTTGTGAGTAAGGTTCATAGTTTGTAGTAGTTTTTCATCTTGATTAGTGGACTGCACATTCTGTTGCTTAGCTACAGCTCTGATTTCCTTCACGTACTTCTCTCTAACAGACTGGAACCAGTGCAGAGAATCAAACTCCTGGTACTGATCCAAAAGCTTCAGAATGTAAGCCACACCTATAGTCATTAACAAAGCATGTACCAAAATCAACAAGCAATTTGTAAAAGGTTTTGTGAATGTCTTTAAAGGATCAGCCTAACCTGACAATTTCCACAGTATAAAAACTGTAATTCATTTAAAATTAAACCTAACAGGAGAAAAAAAACCAACACAATAAAGAACAAGCTTGAATTTTTGAAAACCTCTTAACATATCCAAAGACTTGCAACTCTTCTCATCCGCTGAGATCCGCAAGCTTTTTAAGAAATTGGGGAGCACCAGCACACAACAAAACTGTCTGCTCCCATACTCAGCTATTGCATGCTTAGGAGATTCTGAACAAAACAACAGGCCTCAAATCTACTGTGCTGTAGCCAAGACAACCCAAATTTAAATTACAGAATTTCTAATTATAAAAACACACAAAACAAACAAAACTTTTCTTGCAAATACCCCACATGTTGGCTTACTCGAAGACTAGTCAGCATGCTGAAACTTACCCATGGCAAACCCATCATCAGTGAAAGCTGCTCCACTTTTGTTCTTCTTATTCAGCTTCTCCTTACAGCTGATTGAATGCTCTACAAAGTTGAGGGTCTGAAAGAGTGAAAAGCTTTCTTGGAATCATCAAGAGAGGCTTACAAACTCTAAAAGGGATTA
The DNA here is from genome assembly GCA_020745705.1 of Hemiprocne comata. Classification (NCBI taxonomy): domain Eukaryota; kingdom Metazoa; phylum Chordata; class Aves; order Apodiformes; family Apodidae; genus Hemiprocne; species Hemiprocne comata. The sequence goes on from CM036586.1 coordinate 59,841,538, forward strand.
GCATGCATGCTGTTACTTATTAATATAATTCCATGCCTAAAACTATGTTAATTGTGTCTCTCACCATTAGGCATTTTTGGATGAAAATTTGTCCTTTTTCTAGATTGTTTCAGAAGTAAGTTAAGCTTTGGAAACCATTTGTGTATGCATAAGTAAAAAACTAGTGCACAACACGCACATACTAACCAGTGGGGGAACAATGATATAGAAGTTCCGCAAATGCATGTTCTTTGGACTGCGGAATTCGGGAGCAAATACATCCACAAGCATTTTGAAGTACTCTGTTCCTTCTGCAAAGTTACGCGTGAGGTCACTGAGGACAGAGTCCAACTGCCTGCAAAGGATAAGCCATGTGTTACCTGGTTTCTGCTAGAAGTTTCCTTGCCTACTCACCTTTAAGGGTAACAAGCCTCTCTTCACTCCTTGGCTGCACTTACAATGCAGCATTCAGACCAGAGCTCTACAGCCACCTTGAATCATGTTTCTTGATTTAATTTCCTCAAAAAAAAGTTTATGAATCCTTTCCTAAGGCCCTTAGCATTCTAAAAGTAGATGTCAGATATCTGGTGAGGAAAGCTTGCTAGCCTCTAAACCACAAGTCGGGCACATGGTGTGATTGTAGGGGTGCCCTACATGGGGACAGGAGTTGGACTCGATGATCCTGATGGGTCCCTTCCAACTCAGCATATTCTATGATTCTATGATTTTATCAAGAAACCGGGTTCTAACAGTCTAGTAGTAAAAATTTAGAATATCTCAAGTTAGAAGGGAACAATTGAGTCCAAGTCCTTGCTTGGGAATCCAGCAAGGATTTTCAAGTCCCAGTGCCTGCTTCTTGCAGGACTACTCAAAACTAAACCATGCTACTAAGAGCGTGATCCAGATGTCCCTTGAACTCCCAACAGGCTTGGTGCTGTGACCACTTCCCTGGGGAGCCTGTTCCAGTGACTGACTGAACTTCTTGAAGTGCCACTTTGCATTCAGCATTGTTAAAAACAACCACTTTTATTTTCTCTGCTTTTAAGAAGAGCAAATATTTTTGTGTAAAATCAGCTGAACTTTTAACACAAGTACACATAAAAATGCAACTAACAACTGCAGTTACAACTTTAAAATTACAATTCTCTCATCCCACTCCTGTCTCAGACCTCAAAAGCATGGCTTTAGGATACCTTGCTGCTTTTTGTGTTTCTTCTGAAAGTCCTTCTTCTTTCACCAGCTCTTCAAAGTTAACGATATCTTCCAGATCAGGAACAAACCTGAAAACTTACTGTTTGTTAATGTTACATTCAACTGTTCACTGAAGTATCAACCCCAATTTATAATTTAGTTGATTTAATGTTGAAGTACTTTAGCTTGAAGTACTTACTTAAAAGTTTTATCATACCATCTCCTCTCTCTAGCATTTGCTGCACCTGATAAGTTTACTCTTGCAAGAAAACTACTTCTTTGAACGCAAAAGCCACAATGTTTTGATGACCTTATACAAACACAATCACCCATACAGAAAGTAGTATCAAAGAAATGTTTTTTTCCAAGCTCCTCAAAGCTTGTACTGTTTATCCTTAATGCACCCTCTCAAAGTGATTAACATCAGAAACGACTGACTTAAAGATCAATGACTTAGATGCACATTCTGCTAATGCTTTTGCAGTATTTTTCCATGAAACTTGTTTGATTTTTGGTGGTTTAAAGCAATGATTGTATAGTTCTGCATTTCATCACTGTTTCTGATATTTCTACTTCAATAAAGGCATAGAAATGGACCTTTTAATAAAAATTTATGGGGGATGGGTAAAAACCCATGGAATATCACCATAAATAGGGAGCAGAGGAATGAGAAGCAGCAAACAGAAAAATAAAATATTGATACCTAATTGCACTACTACAGCAGTGAAGTCCACCAGATCTTATCATTCGTACATAACCCATAGCATTGCCTTAAAAAAAAAAAAAAGGAAGCAATTTATAAGTAGTATACACACACACACACTTCATATCTCCTATAAGCTCTGAAATGTACATTAAAGTTGCCATATAGTTTTGCCAAGGAAACTCTTCTGAAAGCCAAGTTTAAATAGTCACGTTGAACCCTGGTATCAAACATCTACGTAGAGAAATAAACCATAAATGCATCATCTAGCAAGGCTGTGTTCACTTTCATGGCAGTGTAAGGACCAAATAGCACAAACTCTTTTGACAGGACACATTAAATGCTTGCAAGTTCAGGTCAGTCCTGAGCATCTACAGCAACAATGGATGCAAATACCATTGTCACATCACGCATCCCTCAAAGTCAGTGCAGCTGAATATAAGGCCTTTTTCTGAAATACATGATCTTAAGAGTACCATTTTTTTACTGGGAAGTACACTCAAAGTGACTTCCCTAACATAAAGAAAAGATGAACTTAAAAGGGAACAGGCACCTATGCAAGCTAGAGCTATATTTTAGATCAAGACATGCAAGGGCCATTTCTGCGTAATTAAGTTGAGAGTATTTACTTCACATGGGGTACAAGTGAAGTACTTTCCATTTGACTAGAGTCAAATCTAGTTTTAGCCCAAGCTAAAAGTTCAGTTACTAGACTATGAAGACCTCTTTCATTTAATAACATTTATAACATTGACTGAGACAGCATTTCATACCAATTTGACTTATGAGTTGTCTGAACTGGTCAAGATAGCTCTGGCCATCTGGGGTTATTCCAAGTTTTCTGATGCCACGGTTGAATTTATCTGCTCTTTCAAAGGGATACTAGAAAAATATTTTAGAATAATTCGTAAGAATAATTACATACCCCAAAAAAAATAATTCAATGTTTTCATCATGTCAATACAATTCTATTTGCAATTTCATTTTTAGAGAAAATTACACACCTGCCTGTCTGTATCAGTTTGCAAAAGTCATGGAAATCGGATCCCAGTCCCCAAATCTTGACATACTGGAATAAGTGCTACATATTCATAGCCTTTTGGAATCAATTTGAATTACCTCATTATTTGAAACTGACAACAACTGTTAAGCATGGTTTGGTTTGGACCAGAAATTTAGAACCTCTAATAGACCATGACTCAATCAAACTATTGTTTTCAGGTCACTGGTAGAACAATTTCAGCCAACCACATACTTACAGAGCAGCCAGAATGAAACAAAGCCACCCTGAATACAGGCATTTGTAATAATGCATTTTGCTAGGACAAAAGCTGTCATTTTGTCTGGAAATACACATCTAAATAATAGGAATGTTATAATTTAGTGCACTTTGAATCACATGAAAGTAGCACTATTTCTAGCCAAGTTACTCTCAACACTTCAAAAATCACTATACCTTGTGATCATTTTGATCCTTGACTTCCCTGAAGAATCTGATGTCTTTGATTAGTCTGGATTTGATATGTTCATCATACATGAACTGACTAAAAATATAAAACTTTTTCCTCAAAAATTGGTAAGTGAAGTTTACCTAGGAGAAAAAAAAAAGATAAATCAAGAAAGTTAGCAAAGTAACAAGCATATTTAGCAACCCATTTTCAGGAGATCCCAGAGTAACTTGTATTTATGATTACGTATCTTCCAAAAATGGAAACTTCTACTCAGTTTACTTCAATTTGTTACTCTCAACTTGTTTTTCATGTCGTTGGTTTAAAAGAATTAACTCTCCTCCAGGGAGGGCAGAGGGACCAAGGCACAAGTTAGCTATTCCAGTTCAATGATCTGCCCTACACAGCCATTAGTTAAATCAGTCCTTCTGAAGCACTACAAACACTCCAAGTTGAGAAGTGCAGAGCAGCTCAACTTCCTCAGATAACCTGTTACATCCACACAACCTCCTGACACATATTTTCACTTCCCCAAAGACTTCTAAAACACTCTCCCCTAAGGCAGAAGCACACTGCTACCCTACACATCCTAATCACTTCTCATGTCTGCATACACAACTTTACTCACAACCTGAAGTGAATAAACCTACATCACCAGGAAATAATGTAACAGCGTTTTTTTTTGAGTAACTGAAGTCCCCAAGATTAACTATTACAGTAACAAGAACAAAATTATTCTCAGAGAATTATTTTTCTAATCATTTCCACTTTTCGAGTAATGACTTGAGAGCAGGTTCAATATTTCAGCAACTTCCTTTTTTTTTTTTGATAGGGGTAGAAGAATAGGAAACAGAAAACAGCAAAGAGGCAGAAAGAAGTTAAGCAGCAGACTGGAAAGCACCAACCTGAGAATACCTTTTGACACTGTATCCATACCTGAGAAGCACAATTCCTGCTGCAGTAGGCATGCCACAGGAAGTGCCTTTATCTACCTTGCAAAGAGGTAAATGCCTTCAGCTGGTTAGAGTTACCACCTGCACTACAGAGATCATTAAAAATACTGCTACAAGAAATTACACCTTCCAATAAATCAGAGATCTGTAGATTTTATGTCACAAATTGAAAAGTTGATGTTTAATCTTAATGACTACAAGAAGAACTTAAAAAATCCACATTGCATTTCTTCAAGATTTGCTTCAACTGCAGCAAAAGTATTTAAGTGTCAACAGGGAGAAACTTAGAGCATGCTAATTTATGCAGGCAGCTTAGAAATAAACCATATTTTACTATACTATTTGCTAAGTATTATTCATCTTTACTGAAATACGGAGTACCACTAGAACATCTGTATTTTCTTTGATGTGTTTGTAGAGCTCTTGATTAACTTTTATGTAACAACTAGAAGTGGCAAAACTCCCAAAAGATTGTGATATTACAGAATCACAGAATGTCTTTGGTTGGAAGAGACCTCCAAGATCACCTAGTCCAACCTTCAATCTAGCACCGCAAGCTCACCACTAAACCATGTCCCTAAGCACCAGGTCCACATGCCGTTCAAATGCCTCCAGAGATGGTGACTCCACCACTGCCCTGGGCAAAGTATTCCAATGTTTGACAACCCTTTCAGTTCCTTTTGCTGCAGTTGAAGCAAATCTTGAAGAAATGCAACATCAATTTTTTAAGTTCTTCTTGTAGTTGCTAAGCTTAAACATCAGCTTTTCAACTTGTGAAATGAAATCTATAACGAGCGTCCTACAACAGTACTGATTAGTGTCATGTCCAAGAACTGATTTGTTTTATTAATACACAGAGAACATTATTATTGCATTATTAAAACTGCACAATCAAATAAACCATTAGGAGATGCAGGAGCCTGGACGCTTTTGTGCACTACTGCAAAATAAAAATCCAGCAACAGTTCAACAGATACTCACTGTTGTGTTCATGATTCCTGTTCCGTGAGTTCGAATCGAATTAGCAATGTGCCGGATATTGATAGTGTTCAAGTGTTTGTTATTACTTGTTCTTTCAATGAAGATCTGGGAGGCAGGAAGGGAAAAATATTTACCCCAAACAGATTCTGTGATAAATTATCAGTCTAGGTGGCCCACATCCTATTTCTGAGAGCACCTATTAACTGGTGACTAGGGGAAAACGTAAAACACAAAAATACAGCATGCATACAATAAACTTTATCTGGCAGGTTCTTCCAATTTCTGCAAAGCGGTGATTCCACAATTCCAAGGCAGATGATGTACCTGAATGCTCATATTGATTGAGACTATATCCTACATTAATTAGTCTAAACTCTTCTGGCACCTGTTTGTACTTTGGCCCCACTATATCCCATGGCAATGAGTTCCACTACTAAATTACATGCTATGAGAAAAAGTACTTCCTCTTCTTTAAGGAAGCTGCTCATTTTCATAGTGGCCCCTGGGTCTCACATTGTGAGGAAACCACAAAGGGTTGTTCCCTGTACGTCTTCTCCATGTCATTCATTCACTGCTTCATCACTTTATAACCCATTTTCAGATACTCTTTTTTCAAGTCAAAAAATCACCTACTTAGTATGACCTTATATAGCAGCCCATTACCCATGCTGCCTTCTCCTAGCTTCACTGGAATATTTGACACGGAGTGATTCTATTAGCACATCATACTCAAAACATGCTCAGAGAACATTCTCTGAGACCTATCTACAGCATCCCCAAAGATGTTTTTCTAGAGCAGCAGTAGCAATTTTGAGCTTGTTATTATGTATCTTCAGCTTGGGTTTTTCTTACATGTATACTACTCTGCATTTCTTAATCCCCTCAACTCAGATCCAAATCAAGGACAAAATACAGCACATGCCTTACCTGGTTATTCAGATTGTAGAGGTAGCGGGATACAAAAACATGGATGTTTCTCATGATTTCCAAAACATCCAGACCCTGAAACAATATTATCTGTTGAGAATTATGATAAAAACTCTCAAGAACTCCGGACATGCCTAACCACTAGGGTACATAAATACTATTTCTGCTTTCTAAAATGCTTTCAGGTAACTACAGTGTTTTTACTTTGCAAAATGAAGAATTTCTTGACAATTTTTGATCAACGTCTGTAAGATAATGCTTAGAGAAGAGAAGCTCATGTTTTAACCGTTACACTTCTGCCTGTTTTTTTCCAACTTCTGCTGAAAGTAAGGAATCCTCCAGTCTATTCTACAAGTCCCCCTCTGCCACCCCCCCCCCCAAAAAAAAAAATATATATAGAAAGCAAATTAAGAAAAAGGAGATTTTGCTGTTCTCAGATGCCAGAAAATGGAACCTTGTCTTAGAGATTTCACAGACACATAGATTTCTAAAGAGACATAAGCAACTAGCTACTTTTTGATACTGGTTTGCCAACCTGCCTAGAAGACTGAAGTTTTGTGCTTACAATATAAAAGTTTAACAATTGTTTTGCTTGAAGAAGTCCCTTTAGTATCATTGTAGGCAGAGAGGATGCTATTTAGTCTATAGACTCTATTTCCAGTTGTGCCAAGGATTTTATCAGGATTTTGCTGGGGCTGGATGGAAAGGGAATGCGGGGCGTCTGTTTTGAAGCAAAGCTCGTACCAGAAGGAATGTTACAAAACCAGTGTTGTGAAATGATTTAATTATTTATAACAATGTGATGGCCAAATATTGCCAATAGAAAGCCAAAGCCAGAAACAGAAACTAATGCACAGCACTTGTGCCAGGAAGCAGCTAGAGTTCTTAGTGCTATGTCCTCTTTCAACTACGGAAGACACAGCTATTGTGAACATTTGAAAAAAAGAGCTTATTTTTAAGAGCTTTCACCAATGTGCTAACCCAAATGAGGGATTTAAGCCAACTGTCAAAAATATCCAAGATACTAAAGCTCGAAGGAAAGTCTTCAAAAATACGCAAGTTGTATTTCTTTTGCACCGCTGCTGTAGCAGTGAAGGACCCCACTGTTACCTTGATGAAACTAACTTTACTCTGTAACCATGTTTAACAGTTTCTAGGAGGCTCTGAGCCACTCTCTAATGAAGCCACGGGCAGATGTCCCAAAGTCCTCAACGTCCAGCCTGTGAAACAGTTTCTCTGGATGATCACTGAGCAGTTTCTGAGAAGGAGGCAATAAACCACGGGAAAGACCCACCACTGAAAGGTCAGTCCAGACTTGTGACAACTGTATTCCAGATGCACTGCTTTCCAAATTGCTGATACTGAATTTCCAATAAAATGTTCTCTGACTTTGTATACCTAGGTTCATTCTAGTAAATCTTATGTTAAAAAAATTAATTACACAAGTCCAACATGAAATTAACTGATATTGGTGTTATCTCCAGAGGCTGATAAAGATCCTGTCTCAAGAGGTCAACCAGAAATTGAACATCACTTTTTCCAAACAGTTCACTATTCTTGGGTACTTTTATTTTAACAACTCAGTCCTTTGAATAGTTAGCTAGTATGACAGTGTAATGCAACAAATGATATTCATATTCTGTGGGCACTGTACCTGTTCCAGAGTCTGGCTAGGAAGATGTGCTTCAGTCATACTTAAACCATAGCGCTGAGTTGCTAAGTTTCTCATTTCACTGTAGGTGGCCCAGTCATGAAGAGCTACAGTTGTTAAGTTGTAGAAGGTTTTGTCCAAATAGTGAGTTACATAAGCTGTAAACACATAAAAGGATGGAATAAAACAACACTGCTTATTACATACTTATTGCCTCTTACATATACTTACTTAGGGAAGAGTGGAAAGAAGTGAAAAGGTACACTAAGCCGAAGTGGAACAGAGATGAAAGGAATGGAATCAAGAAAACGTACAGCTCCTCACCTTTTATGTCAATGAATCGATTGAAAAAACGTATTGGGTTCAGAAAGAAGAAGTGAGCTAGATCCTTCATACCAACTCTGAAGGGGTTTCTGTCATCCAGCTTTAGGTGTGTATGAACTGATAAGCGCAGGTCCTTTTCTATCTCTTTACATAATTTGTCCAGCAAGTGCTATTCAGGGAAGTTAAAAAAAAAAAGTTCACTGTCAAGTTATAATGCTTTGTTAGCAGAACTAACATCTCCCTCCAGAGATACATAAAAGACTAGTGAAGATAGGTTTGCTTTGGCAGGGCCACACAAGTCAAAGTGAATCAATACTTGGGAACCACAAGAATGTTTAATTCCCATGTTCTTGTTCTAGTACATAATAGCAAGAAAAAGCTACACAGCTCAGCAAAGGTAAAGGTTTGGCCACCAGATGCCATTCTGTACATGACTAAAACTTCCACGTAGGAGTTTAACACAATTTAAACAAATATTCTCACTTGTCATCTTAAGGGGAACCAGCTTAGGCTATCTACCTTGATAATTAAAGACCAAACTCCATCAGGAAGAGTCTTGCAATAAGCAATTTGACCCAATTTCCTGCAGAATATGTAATGTTTGCTTTTCAACTAGTCAAACAAAAAGGGGTTCCATGGTTAAATCTAGGACTTGGAAAATCTGAATTCACATTTTCTCTCTGTCAAAAATCCTTCATAATTCTAGATAATAATTCACTAAAGAGGCTACCTACATCTAGAGAAACTTCACTACTAAAAGCCATGCACTCATACTAAGAACAGTAGTACTTCCTACAAGCAGAAGCTAATCTGACAAAAAGCACTCCTTTGTCTGCATAGTCAAATCTGTAACTGAGGTTTTGCCAATTTAGGTAATCTGGAGTGCAGTATTTTCATGTTCCCAGCCATCACAGATACCATTAACAACAGGTCTTAAATAACCAAAACCATCACTAAAGGCTCTCTCATTTATTAAAATACTTCACACCAATCTCAAAGGTCTCTATGTTATTTTTATAAATGATATCAAGTTTGGTCCAACAAATGCTGGACTAAAAGATACTGCAAGCATAGCGTTGCCTTTAATTTCCAACAAATTACCTCATTGAGCACTTCCATGATTTCTTTGTCATAGCATTCCAGAAGCATCTCATAAGATTCTAAGTGTCTTGCATGCATCATAGCAGGTACACAGTCCCGTAGTGCACTAAACATATACTGAAAAAAGAAACTGCTATGCTTAACCAACATATTGACAGACAAGTCAACAGCATCTCAAATAGTGTTCAAAGCTAATAAACAAAATAAAATTGCTAGTCTTCCCACTTTTATTAAAAATAGGCTTCATAAACCCTAGTAAGTTTCCTGTCCTTAGTGTGTTCCTCTGAAGTACTTAGTTGCTACTGATCTGCTTATTGGAAGGTCATAATTATTAGCTATTTCATCTGAAAATATCTGAAATTATTTCTACTATATTCATTTGGGCTCTGTAATTGACCACGTCATGCAGAAAATTCAAGCATCTGTTCCACTATTATCAGGATTAGCATGCCAAAGTGTGATTCACTTCTGCAGCGAATATTTGATACTTCAAAGAAAGGAAGAGAGATGAAAAAAGCTACAGGACAACTATCCCACCCAGCTTCACTGCACACAGTGATAAGTGCTTTAGAAATACATAACCACAAGGTGCGACAAAGGCTTTTATTGTTCAAGTTTTGAAATGAACGCCTTTTGCTAATGAGAATGAATGAAGAGAGGAATAAAGAGACAGACACACAGAGACCCAGAGTTAACAATAGCAACCTGAGATTTTTAGAGCAATCTAACAGATATACTTTAACTAGATTTTTAACAAAGATTGCTTTTATATCCTCTAGAATGAGAATAAATTTCTGCCATGGTAGTAACTCTTGCCTGGGTTTTACTTTTTGTTTTTTGAGCTTTTTCCTTAGGCCTTTCAGTCTAAGCTTTATCCTCTCCTCCTCTGAATCCCTCCCCTTACAGTGGCTCGTTGAATTAAGTTACTAACATTATTACTTACATGCAGTCTAGCAGAATCAACTGCATTTTCATACACATCATCTAAATAGATTGGAAAGACTGCTCGATGCCAGTATAAGAAACAGCAGTCACACTGTGCTCGAACTCTAGAATACAAGATTGCTTATTAGACACAGAATTGGAAGAAGCCATTCATTCTTCTAACACAGTGATATTTGTTTTAGTGTGTTTAAATACAACTGCTTTTCAAGCTCAAGTTTTACAGTTACTTTGAAGTTTCAGATGCATTATCCTTCAAAAGAAAGTAATCAAATAAGAACATTTTTTCTTGTTTTCTGCTAGGCTATTTATAAATAAAAGGCACTTGCTTTAGAAAAACGCTTATTCAGTCTGTGAAAGAATTAAATTTTACATTACAGCAAAATCCTAATTATTTTCTTATTGCATGCAATTAGAAGCCTAGAGGTCAAACGTAAGTTTCTCCTTTAAGTCTAAAAAGAGAAATAGGCCTCTCCTGACACGAGTGTACAGCACTTATCTCAGGAATTTATCCCATAAGTGATCCACTCAAGGTGTTTGTCTCTCCACAAAGTATGTATGGAATCCAGATATTCACCTGGCTTCCAGATGGCCAACATTATCTAACTTGAGCATCCACTGAAACTACTGCAGCAGTAAGACATGGTGTCACAGGTTGAACTAACAACTTGATCTCCCAAACAGACTGGTATTAACTCATAACATTTGGGTTGGGGTTAAGAGGAGGACTTCAACTTAACGTATAGTCAAGTCATCCGATAAAGTGGCAGAATAATAAATATGACTTTCCCAAAGACCAGCAAGCTTCAAGGCTTAGCTCTGGAATTCTCTCTGTCCATCCCTGGTCTACAATACATGCAAAAATCACCACCAGCATGCAGCTACCAAATTTTGCAATTTGTAGTGAAGATCCAGCTCCCCCAGTGACACTACACCACCATTTATACATCACATGCCACTGCTTACCGCTCTGTAAGTTCACTGATCAAGTCTAGTTTTTTCAGAACTAACTGAAGAGGAATGAGTTCTTCATCTTTAAAAGTTTTCTGTGCAAATGAAGGGGGAAACAAAAAGACAAGATTATATTTCTTTCTAAGATATTGCACCACACAAGTAAAGGTCTGAAACGCCCATGGTACCTACCATCTGTGTTCCCACACTCAGAGCAAGGGACACGATTAGTCGCCTCTGTTTCGTACTTGGCCCATGGAGGGTGTTCTCAGCCAACACCAAAGCAGAGAGGACATCCAGCCGTTGCTCACTGTACTTTTTATCAGAAATTACTCTTTTCTTGATGACAGAAAGACACAAATTCAGAGAAAAGTTACCTAGGCCCAAAAGCAACAGCTTACCTCTTATTTCAAAAGCTAATAGACTTGCCATAAATTGAGTATTTCTGCAAAAAAAATTATGTTTCATGAACAGAGGTAACTGAATCCAAATTGATTTTGTCAATTCAGTGGTGTTACCTATCTATACACTTTGAATACAGGCAGTTCAGCATAAACATGGGTCAGGTCATAAAGTGTATAAATACTGTGCAAGCTGCATGTGACTGCACGCCAATTTTAGTTCTACAGTACATGTAATTAAAAGTTTTTGAACTGTTTTTTCATCAGCAACTCCCTGTTGTTGGTAAAAAAATCCAGTTTATAGCTGAATACACATAAACATAGTAATAACAATAAATTAGAATTCGTAGAAAATTGCAAGTTATCAGAAAGATTAAGTGCAAAAATACTTGCCTGAACAAAGAAAGGGAAATGAGTTTTCTGGCTAAGAAGTTGAATTCAGCCATATTTGTGAGCAGCAGCGTAACTCAGAAGACGTTCTGTTTCTTTGAAGAGTTAAAATAACCTCTTCCAATTCTAAGAATGTATGTTCCACGTAAAGTTCCTAACCTTACACACTCAAGCTATGATAGGTATATGCCACCTTAGACCTTACACCACTTTGTTTCTAAGTGGAGCAGGTAAAAAAAGGTTAGTACTAACTCTTCTATTTACCGGCATTTGCCTCTTACCTATTTTCTGAGCAGTTACAAGTATCAAGAATCATTGACACGTGTTCTCTTTGAAATCCACTCAATACACAAGAGTCACAATATTTCTATGCATTTAGAAATAATTTGTAATGTAATTACAGCTATAATTGGAAAAGGTTATGAAAGCTATCTACATATATGTGAACTATTTGTTTGAAGAGATAGTTTTTCTTAGTAGCTTCGAAGCTTGGAACTTCTTCAGTTCCTGATACATACACACACACACGTATAGATCTCTCAGCTTTCTTTAAAGTATAATTTTTATTTTGCTTATGCTAGAAAATATGGAAATGACAGATATATAAATTGATACTACAGCTTAATTTCAAACATATCAGACACATTTCCAAAATACAAGTGTCTTCTGTTAAAATTGTAATCCATTTACATGAGCATGGTCAAAACAAAAAAATTAAGAAAAATTTAATAGCTGCACTGATACCAATAGCATACTTCCTTTGTAGTTCTGCTCCTGAATGTGGTGAAAGAATAAATCACTCACTAATACATCAGACCAGCTATACTAAAAGTCTCCTATTCCCATTTGCCCTGAATTCAGAAACTCAACATTTGATAAGCAAAATGTGTAGTAAACGGATCTTCTTTATAGAAACATATAGTATGTAGATATTAGTGTCTTATCATCAGAAGCCATTTTACCCCACAGAGAAACAGTGAATTTACACCTGTGTTAGACTCCTGTCAGCCAGCATGTATTAACTACTGCTATTTTGCCAAAAATTTAAATAAAAACCAGCCTGTTTGCTTAGACCTCTAACAGACTGCTTTAAGAATGTGCATCAGAAAAGTCAGTTTATGAAAACCACTAGAAATAAAAACTAGAAAGAACACAAGAGGAACATGGCAAGAGATACAGCAGTTTAGAGGAAGAGAGGACCCATTCTTGGTAAAAAATAGATAGCCATCTATGCTGTACAGTTCCTAGGGCAAAGCTCTGACCTACTGGAAATCTGATACATCTGTTGATTATAACAGAGCAACACTACAGATTTTGCAGAAGAAAAATACCTCAATTTAAATTCAAGATGTTTCTTAAACACAGCTAGGAAGATTAAGTATTAGAACTTGGATTACATACCTTGGCTACAGAAATGGAGTGAAGAGCCTGATACTGAAGATGCTGAGCGATGTGCGTCACGGAATCTGCCACAACCATACTTCTTCGGTAAAACATGTGTTCTATTGCCTAAAGTCAATGCCAAAACACAACAGTTCACACAGCTACCAAAACTGTTGCCTTTAGGATTTGTCTTTATGCTGGTGGACTCATCCACACTACAAATACAGACTCTATTCACTTTGTAATGTACTCTAATAGCAGTTGCAATTAACTCTTAGCAACTGAGGAATTCCCATCATTCAGGGGCATCAAAGTTTCAAGACTGTGATGTAAGATTTGTTGGGGCTTTTTTACTTTTTTTTGGGGGGAGGGTTGTTTTTGTTCTGTTTTTTTAATAATTCAGCTCTGTTCCACATTGCTTTCTGAAGTTCTCTCAGAACAGAGTGTTTTCCTACTGGAAAAAAGTACCAGAAGTGCCAAGTCCTTCACCTGGGGAGGAACAAGCCCATACACCATAATAGATATACTAGGAGCCATTCAGCTGGTAAGCAGCTTGGCAGAAAAGGACCTAGTGGTCTTGGTGGACACCAAATTGAACATGAGCCACCAGTGTACCCTTGCTGCAACTAAGGCTAGTGCTACCTTTGGCAGCATTAGACAAAGTACTGTCAGCAGACTGAGGGAAATGATTCTTCCCCTCTACTCAGCTCTAGTAAGGCCACCCCTGAAGTACTGTGTCCAGTTCTGGGCTCCTCAGTATCAGAGAGACATCAACAACATTCCTTGTAAAGGCTTACATGAAATGAACAGTTTTCATCCCGTCACCTACCTTCAGAAGTTCTACAAGTCTGCAGAGAGCTTTCACTGAGGTTTTGGTCATAGGTTTTTGCATCGACATGTAGAGATTCATTGTAGTTTTAATCATGGTGCTAAGACTATACGCATAAAGAAAACCCTAAAAATAAGATTAGCAAAAGGAAAAAAATAGTAATTTTTTTTCACAACATATCGATCAAGTCCCCTCTGGTTTCCTTCATTTGTGACAACACTAAGTTTTTTGCTTCTTCACTCAAAGAACCTACCACTCCACATAATAATCAAGCCTGAGATCCCACAGCTGAATGAGACCCTTTCATCGGGCAAACATCATGAAAGTGCCTGTGATTCAGTAGATCACCTCTTCCAGAACCATTCAAATTAAACATAGGTCAGCGAATTAATTAATCACACAGCCTCCGGTGTCTAATGATTTCGGACCTATTGTAAACCAACCCACCAAAAAACTCCCCATAGCCCCAAAAACAGTCTATCACAGAAACAAACTTCCAGATTCCATGAAATAAATACACCGACAGTATTTACACGGTTCTACACTGTCTAAATAGACCTGTCCATCCCACAATAAAAAAAAGTAATTGATTCTAAATCAATGTATGCTGAGCTTTATAAATACAATGTTGATTACATACAGCGTGACAAAAATGTTACTCAGCTTATTTCAAAGTAGTAACGATTAAAAAAGAGACTAGGAAAAGACAGAAAGGGGTCTACAAAACTATTTGCTACAAAGCAAAATTTATTTATTTAAAAACACAAACCCTAGTATATGTATGACTTTATATATGGAAGATTCGGAATCATGCTTCTATCACACACCTATTCTCATCAGATTTCTGTCAGGCAGATAGATAACTTTCAAATCTAGCAAAAAATAAGTTCAGAAATAAGATGCATCTTACATTAAGAATACAGGCTGTTAATAGGCCGAAATAATACCAGCTGCCTCGGAATGTAGTGAGATTCTTGCAAAGTACCATCACTCGGCAAAGCACAATGAAACAACACAAAGCCTTTACTGGAAGCTTGTACTGTGCTAAATAAAACTCAATTAGGCACTGGTTCAGTCCAGCTTATGTACCTCATGACTGAATCAAAAGGAAAAAACCAACAAAACCTTTACTACAGAGGAAACAAAACTGTCCTGATTTCCTAAGTCAAGCGAAAAAAAAAAAAAAAAATCAAAAATGAATATTTAGTCAGATTTGCTTCCCCCACACACCTTATGGAAGCAACTTTTACAGTTTTACCTAGAGGAATACCTACTGGGTATTTAAAGTTTCAGAAGAATTCCCACATTTTAAAATAACATACTGATGATCACAGAACCCCTGGGATTTCTTTGTATGTTCAACTACCTGCACCAAAACATCAGTCTGCTGCATCATTTGCTGTATCACCGCATTGAAATACTGCACACCTGGATGAAGATGTTGCAGCGGTTAGAAAGATCTTCTGCAAACTTATTCATGCGTTGCTCCTTTGACAAGATAGATTCCATTTTTGTCATCCACGAGCTCACAAAAACATAGTATGACTGCATATCTCTGAAGAAGGAAACAAACAATGTTGCTCACACCAAATACAGAGAGTACGATGATTTTCTTTTCTCTTTCTAAAGTTTAAGCTCTTCTAAGGGAAATGTTTTAAATCTTCAGTCCCCAAAGTAATAACTCTCCACTCGCAAAAGTATCAGAACCTCATAATCATTTACACTTTAAGTCTGTATTGGTAAGGATTAGCCTGCCAACTACATCTGCACAAATACACCCCAAAGAGTCAAAATTGTCTGTCTGTCAAGAGAATGTCCCTCCTTAGCAGTACATACACTACACTTCTTGAAATTAAACCAGTAAATAAAACTGGTAGAAAATGCTTCTAAACATTAGACAAAAAAGTCCTACACTTACACTAAACTTTTTCCTCCAAGTTTGAATTTTTTAGTATATCTGTAAATATAACAATTATGGAAAGACTTGCGTTGGAAGGGAGCTTAAAGACCATCTAGTTCCAACCTCCCTGCCACGGGCTGGGACACCTCCCATTAGAGCAGGTTACTCCATGTCCTGTCCAACCTGTCCTTAAACGCTTCCAGGGATAGGGCATCCACAACCTCCCTGGGCAACCTGTTCCAGTGTCTCACCATCCTTCTTTTTTATTTAAAATTGTCTGAGATACAGGATGGTATGTACGTACTTGGAACTGCCTAGTAACCTTAACTGTCCTCGTGCATTTTAAAGTCTCAATCCCACTGTACAATCACCCTAACAGTAATTATGATAACATCAAATAAAAAGTATAAATACACTTCCGTAATAAATGGTAATTTTCTATCAAGGAATACTACATAACAAATGTACCAGCAGCTGAAAGTTGTATTTTCCCCATTCACTACACTGCCATCAATATCAGAGCTAAATAAGCCATTTCACACCTTCACAAAAAGGTAAAATAATGCCATTCATGCACTTGCTAAGGGTTCTGGATCACACACACTTTTAGCCTGTGCTTTAAGGTATATTCTGATTTACATCTATAGAAGTATGTCAACACCAACCTAACAACAGACTGTATTTTGCAAGAATAGGACAGAGTGAAACTTCAACAGATTGTAAAAAAACCAAACAAACAACATGAGTCTCTACAAGTACTTAATAGAAGAGATTTAGTGATAAGTACACTCCATTATCCGGCAGCAACAGCTGCGAACCCAAAAATGTCAGACTTTCCCCGGTACCACACAGAGACATACCCAAGATAACCTCACTAACTCCGATCTTTGGTAAGATAAGCTTTCAGCAAGCAGCACTACTGTAATACAGCAGATGATAGAAACAGCCCCTGCAGCTAGAAAGTGCTGGATGAGAGCTCTTGCGTGCTTTACTCCTTAATATATATGTAAAAATAAATATTTTTTTAAATATATAACAAACTTGTAATTACATCAATGCCAAACTGGACTGCTTCGAAAAAACATGGTGGTCCAGAAGTGAATCTGCTTCAATTACACTAGCTGTAATTAAATGTTTAAATAGAGTTGACTTTTAAAACTGCTACTTATTCCATGCTACAGAATTGTTACACTGCAATGCGACTTGTAGCAGTTAGAGTAGGAATGTAGTAAGGTCATTGATTATGACAAAAAAATTACACTTTAAAGAGTACTCATGTTTAAGGCAACAGTTCAATTAACAAAGGCAACGCAGGAAATTGTAAAAAAGCAAGAGTTATTGGCAGAATTCACATCATCAGATGCAAAATCTGCATTGTATTACAATATCCTCAAAATGTCCATGAAAACAAAAATCTTTTCCAATCTTCTCTTAATCTTAAGAGCTGCAAGAAATGACTTGTACCACTGCCCAATGCCAAAAGCAACGCAGCAGTGCAGTTATGCTCCATCTAGGAATTCAAGACCAGGAAAGAATTCAGTTAGAGCTCTTGACTCTTCTGTGGATGTAGGACGTAAACAAGGAAGAGGTGGATTGAAACACAAATAGGACAGTGGTGAAAATAATCTGCCAGTGGATCATGTAGGCATGGAGCTTTTTTCCCCTCCTCCCTGCTTCTCTCCAACCCAGTTCTGCCAGCTTTGCATACAGGATTGGAAGGCAACCTGCAAAACGTAAGTTTCTGCTTCTATTCCACAAACCTCATTTTCCACCTTCATGTTTTGGTCTGCAACATAAACAGAAATCTTAGCCCTTTTTATCTCCCAATGCAGTGCAGCACACTGGTTCATAAAACTGACAACTGAAAAAAACCCTCATCTTTAAACATATTTTAGAAATATCTTAGAGAAGGAAGTACTCTCTGCAAACTGCATGCAGAGAACAAAAGGGAAGCCTTTTCAAATACAGATAATTTCAAAGACCAGTTGACAAGCAATTAGAACAGTCATAAAGAAAGAAATGCTTGCAAATAAAGTATCATCACTAGAGAGAAAAAACCCTCCACAAGCCTAGCAGCAGCTTACCTCCATAAACACATAGAAAGTAGAGAGCCCTAATAGAAAACAGAGCAGCTCAAGTTACCAGACACTAGTTTAAAAGAATGGAAGTTGAAAGTGTATAAGCAGTTGTTTAACACCACTGAGCAACACTACACAACATGCTAGTGCACTGAATAAGGAAACCTACGTGTTTAAAAAACATTTGCCAAACATCACCACCAAGCAATATTTAGGAAGCATACTTGGTAAGCGACTGTGCCTTCTGCTGTAGAAAGTTCTCCCTTTGAGTTTTAACTGTATGAATACTTTTCTTGTCCAGAAGTTTGGCAGCAGCTGGTATCTTCTGAATCAGAAAGTTGTCAGCAAACCAGATAATGTTCGCAGTTAATGTGATGGCTGGCACCTGGGGAAAAAAAGAAAATAAGGGGGAAAAAAATTCTACAAGTAGCAATAAACAAATAACTACAATAAATACTATGCTGTCATTCATGTTTCTTATGCCTCTTTTGAACCATAACACACAACTCTGTTTGTTTCTGTATAACTAGTTTCTACAAAGTATTACATCACATTAAAAAAAATGTTTCTCCCCTAGAAGTACGCACAGACAAAGTTATTACCACTTTCAGCAACTCTAAACAGTAGTAGAGAACTTAATTTCTTAATGGCACCTGATAAAACCCCAGTCACCTTTGGACCTGTAGATCTTTCAAAATACATGTTTATAGCCAAGGTAAAACCCAAAGCATTTATTGAGTAATTATTTTTTGAGTATTAATGGTAATCTCAAGTTATTTTACCTCGCAGCTAAGTGAGTGGACAGGTTTTAGATCACCTTTAAAAGAAAATGGTGGGGGAAGGAAATTGTAAAAAAGGAGAAAAATCTTAGTTCTGCTTTCTGACTTGTTTTGATAAACTGCATGCTTTCTTTTCCCATGTCTTTGCCATGCTATAGAATTATCTATGTGGTTACTGAAGATTTTTTCCCCCTCTTAATTATTGACAAAAGAATCAAGCATTCACCTTTTTACAGACATCCAACAATGACTTGTAAAATTTCTTGTCTATGG
Source organism: Hemiprocne comata (assembly GCA_020745705.1). NCBI lineage: Eukaryota > Metazoa > Chordata > Aves > Apodiformes > Apodidae > Hemiprocne > Hemiprocne comata. The sequence continues at coordinate 59,860,722 of CM036586.1, forward strand.
TCCGAAAAATCTGAAAATGCAGTACAAAGAGTCCGCAGATGCCCACATATTTATCTCTCTGGTCAATTTCTGAAGGTTCACCTGCAGAAATACACCAAAAAAATCCTTCTTTTAATTCTACTCCCAGACAAGCAATTAACTTTCAGAAACAGTGAAGCTGGCAGGAGAATCATAAGCTTGCATTACCAAGTTTGGCTTCAATATTTGCAAAAGTTGCACGAAGAGTATGAGCAAATTCTTCAGCAAATGTGCTGTTCTTCGACACTGACACTCCACCATTTACAGAATCAAATTGTTGCTCTATACAAGCCTAAGCAAAAAGGAAAAAGAGGAAGCATAATGGTAATGCCATGAATTTTAGACCTTAAAAAGAACACTAATTTTGCAAGAGACGAATGCTGCAAGAACACATTGATTTATGTCGTACAGCACTAACCTAACATCAGTCTTGAACTTCACAACACACAGACTTTTTTAACTATTATTTAGCATAACAGAAAACACCTGAAAACAAAAGCCTCTCATAACTAACATCAAAATAATCCATTTCATTTACTTATTTAACATGTCTGATAAGGAGCATTTTAAAAGAAACCACATGATGTGCTAGTGATAAGAAACTAGATACTTATTTGCATTATTACATTACAATACATTCACTAATTGTCCATTAACTAAACAAAATTATCACGCAAGTCACTTGTAGGATGTGCTTCATAAACTTGAAGCATAAAACCCCCGCATCACTGGAGGTTACTTTAAAAAAGCCACCAAGAAACACACAACAGAAAAAGTGTGTGTATATATATATGAGAGAGACAGACTTTAGATTTTCTAAAGGCATTAGAAAATGTGCTAATCGAATTGTATTTAAGAATATTTTTAATGTATTTTTGTTAGGAAGGGGCATTGGCAGGACAAGAGGAGAAACATCCTGCATAAATAAACATCAGACAAATCCTACCTACATCTCAAACATATAATTAAGTCTTTGTACTAATGCAAGATAAGATGAAAAATGGATAGCTAGTAGTTATACCCTTCGAAAAAATAAGCCCAATTGTATTTATCTACAGTTTCCCTTTTGGAAGCTTTTAGAGAAGATTACTTTCTTCCCTACGCCATTTAAGATGTAACAGAACTGAGCAACAGTCCTGTTCAACTGACTCTGCTGTGGCCAGCTTCAACAGCACTATCCTCTGCCCACTATGCCACAACATCCAATTTCAGCCCCAAATACACACTTTTCTAAAAAAGATGGCTTCTTGTACCAATGCATTTAAGTTAACTATATTCAAAAAGTAATAACCCTTCTCATCCACCTGGACACTGGCATGTTGCAGGGCTACACACCACTGAGGTGGTACCTTATGACAGGAGGTATGCTAGGAATGAGACAAAATAAATAACAAGAGGTCACAACGTATTTTCAAGACCACTGAGGAAACCTTAACTTGCAGCTAAAATAAAGTGGACTTATGCTACATAAGCCTGAGCACTATCAAAATTTCTGGTGAAAACCAGACTCCCTGAAAACACACAGTCTTAATGCCAAGATGTCTGCATTTCTTTAATTCTGCCAAACAGTAAGCATTCAAAGCCTGGCACAGTTCTACCACATGAGCAGAGCTAGGAAGGATCTTACAATAGAGCCTTTTTTTTGTCATGAACAGATGCAAGAGCCAAATTCACACATCAGCGTATCCGGAACAAAACAAAACAAAAACAAACAAAAAATACATTCTAAAAGAGTCTTGCTTTAATGTAATAGTTTCCCCTATCATACCGAGGAACATTGATTTCATTACCTGAAATATCATTCCATCAAGTAACTGGCATTCCAGTTTTAACAGCAGCTTTTCAAATGGCTTCAGTTTATCTTCTTGAATCCCAAACTTGGAAGGGTTGTGATGGACAGATTTTAGCAGCCTGTAAGGACCAGGTGTGGCACACATACATAGAAACACAATTAAAATCTGCTAACAGTTTTATCATATCCTGCACTATTTTGAGAATAAGTTTGAATTGCTCACTCCTGTGTCCAGCAGCAACTCCAAAATTTAAAAACAACTCCTACACCTCCTGGTACTTTATAAGCCATATCCAGTTGAATAAAACCCATTCATTGAGGTTTTCAATGAAACAGTTATCACTCCACTAATTTATCTACCTTTATAACTGCTGATTCTTCAGGTTTTACATAAGATAGCATTCTTACTTAGATTTGCATGCCCATCCCCATGATCAGTATGGAGAGAGACTGAGATCAATTCTGTGCAAAATTAGATTTCCTGCTGAATATATTTTAAACCCCACCAATCATTACTTTGTTTGTCCAGATGCTTAGTGTGTATTGTAAATGTAACATTAAGCACTTTTAAAAATTACTGGTACTATCAGGACAAAGTAGGAGCTTAGCCCTGCTCCTCATTAAGATTTCCGGAAAACTTGCAGGGCTGCCAAAAAATCCTTCTTCCCACACTGAGTGTCTTGGAACAAAGACACACACACATGCTTTTATCTTTTAGGCTGTGGAAGTATTTTTCACCCCTTCAGAGACACACCTCTTATACATGGTCCAGTGATCTTTCAGAGTGGCATGATTGTCAATTATTTCATCCAGAGTGATTAAGACTGTGAGCAATTCTCCCAGATGCTCATACATTGCCTGTTTACAAAAAAAAAAAAAAAAGAAAAATAAAAACAACTGTAGTTCTTGAAAAGTTTATTGCAGTCACACATGGTGTATAAAATTTTGGTTCCATTCAATATATTATTAGCCAAAAAGATATCACCTAGAGAGTTAAATCGGAGAGTTCTTGTTTTGGTAGCTGAAAGATTTACTACTTCTTGTAGTGGTAAAAGGAACACCAGTTTGCATGCACTGATCTAATTTGACATTGAAGGTAGGATTTGAAAAACTGCCTTCATGCAGAAGCACATACTACACACAGTAACAGAGTGCAAACACTCTTCAGCTAAGAAAGCTAGAATATGATCAACATGGAGATATCAGCCCTTTCCACAGAAAGGCCATAAAAAGCTGATTAACCAAACCTTTAAAGTGGAGTCCAGATTGAAAGTTGTACTTGAAACTGGCCTTCTTGCTGCTTTTCTCAGGATTAATGATCAAGACATACATATATTAACATAAGCAAAAGGGCTCAAAATAATTCCCACCTGAAAATGAACTCCAGAAGTCTCTATAATTTTAGGTGCATTCCTGTAAACAAAGTAAATATTTTAATGCCTTTTTAATACTTAGAACAGAGCCTATTTATCAATTCTGTATGATGGTGTTCCTTGGGGTACATTTTTCTTCCTTAACAGTAATTTCAGACAAAAAAAAAAAGGACCTCAAAATCTAATTAAAACCATCTGCTACATGAAATCTCTGTGCTACGATAAAATTGAATATTGCATTTTTGAACGTACAGCATACAACTGGTTCAAACCACTGATTTCATATCAGCAATTCCCAGTTCAGTTCTGCTAACAGCAACTGCCTTTGATACACAGAGCCTTGCAGCCAAAAAGTGCAAAATCACTTCACATGTATAATCAAGCTGTGTCCAAGTTACACATCCAGCCTTGCCCATCCAGCACTATACAGAAAGTCTACCTTGTCACGTAAGACAAAAAAAACAACCGAATACAACTGAGAAGAACTATGCTATCATATCTAGAGGGGGGAAAAATAATCAAGAGCCTTGCAATTATATTCACAGCTAAACCAAACAATTCTATCTGGAGCTAAGCTCTCAGAGTTTTCCAAAGAGCTAAGCCCAACAGCCCTTACTGAGCTCAACTTCAGGTGTTAATAACATGGTTATTCTGTGAGGACTATATATCAAGATTTACATATTTAAAACAGATTATGGAAGTGATCGGATTTTTAAGCTTCTGAAACTACTGGTATCCACTATCAGTCAACAGAAGGAATCTCAAAGCAGGGATGAAAGAGTAGTCGGATCTCTTAATCACAAAGACTAAGTGCCTCTGAAGCATCAATTCTATCAAAAATTAGCAAAAAAAAAAATTGCATCTCATTATATAAAAGCACCACCTTTCCCAAAAATAAAACAAATCCACTTTCATAATGACTTACAAAGCCCAAACTTGCACAGCAAAGCACTCTCCATATCTCTCCATATTTTTCACATTTGCTTAACTACAGAAAAACAATCTAGCATTTTAGAGAATAGTTACTTGTTGCTGGTATAGAGAACAGCCAACTGATGCACTACATTCACAACCACTTCGTAACATCGGGTAACAAAGCACGACAGCTCCTGAAATACAAGAAAATAAGATGCATATGTATGTATAGACCCTCCTCATACAGAACTTGTCATTACATCCAAACACTGAACATAAAACACTGAGCTTGCAACCCAAGCTCCAGCTACATTCCTAATCCAAGTTAGTGGACAGACCTATGCTAAGAAACTACCAAACTCAAGTTCCCAGTACAACTTGGACTATTTACACTATTGGTTTAATTTATCAAAGACAGTAAGAAGTAACTTGACAATGCTGCTGCCCAAGTATTTCTAGAGAGAATCCCAGATAGGAAAGGCTGTGCCTTTTCCCACTAGATTCAAGAGTCACATCCTGGGAGCTGGTGACAGCTGAATTCAAATGAGAAATTAAAACTGAAGCCTGTACCTACTGTAAGAGTGATTAGCCACAGAAAAACAAGACGATGTCTTTGAGAGGTATCTTTGACTAAAGCAGAACTTGAGCTGTTACATACTACAAAATGAGTAAGAACAGGTCAACTGTGACCACATAAAGGACTATCTTAATTTCTATAATGGATTTTAACAAGGCATTCCTTGAGCAACAGGATAAATGAATCTGAGTTTCCCTTAAATGCAGTAGTATTTGCTCATTAATGCACCCCATAATCACATCGGGAAAAAAAATCAGCACGTGATGAATCTACCCAGTCAGCGCACAGATGGCTTCCTAGCAGACAGCCCACACTGGCTACCTGGCCACCTGCTCTTCCTGGCAGAATGCTGGCTAACAGCTGAATTCTGTCTTCCTCTCCATCAAAAATAGATCTTATTTGGACTTCTGCCTTCTATTAGTCATCAGTTTTCACAAAACATTGAAGTGCTGTTCCTTCTTATACTTGTATTGCTCTATCAAATGCAGCTGAAACAAGCCAACAGATTCCAGGGCAATGGATTAGTAGTCAATTGAGAACTTGTTTCCTGGGGAAGGGACATCAGCTGCCATTTTTAAACTTCCAGGAAACAGTCCAATTTAACAGCACATGCTGTTAATATTAGCAGCTACACAATACAGACAAGGTTATAGTTTTATCAGAGTTCTTCAAATATGCTGCCTTCTGCAGAATTGAGTACCTAACTAGTGTTTCACAGCACTATTTTGATAATTTAGAAGAAAAAAAGTTTTGACATACCCTCACATTTGCTATTACATCTAGTTAATCAAGAAATCCTGAACTCAGAAGAGCCGGTAAGCCAACTGGTAGACATTAGCTCTATGAAAGCAACACTTCACCTCTTTTGTCATAATCATTCATATTTTCACTTCACCCTTGTAGATACACTGGTAACATTGACCAGAACAGCACTTCCCAATTTATGGATACAGACTACTACTGAGTGGATTTAGGGAAACACAACAGTTCAAAAATAACAAACTCAATAAGGAAAAAGTTTTCTTCATACCTTTACCAACAGCAAGACACCTGTTTGCACAGTAACCTTCCCTTTGGGGCAATATCCTGCATCTTCCTTCTTTCCCAAGTTGCTCAACAATGAGCAAGCCATTGTAGCATATATACAAAGTGGGCTCACAAACAATATGCCTAGATTTTTGTGTGGTGTTTACCCTATAAATAGACACACCAGTATAAAATCCATCAATAAACACATTTTTCTGAAGAGTGGGTTTGCAATGTGCCTTGATACCCAGACAGCCAGTCACCCTCTCAACTTCCACCTGGATAGAGTATTCTGGCAGGAAAAAAAAAAGTCTGGAAAACCACAAGCGTACAGCAGCCACATTTCAGAACTACTAGAAGGTCACAAACATCTGCACAGGAAGAAATACAAGATTAAGGAAAAAACAGACAAAGCTGATAGGACAAAAAGCTTGAAAAATGGGGGGGTGAAAAAAACCCTTTGATACCCTAACAACTAACTGCACTTGGGCATGGTAAAAAAGGTTGAGAAACAACTTCCTACAGCTCTCAGCCCATTATGACCCAGTAAATTGCTACTGCCATGCTAGTATACAGCAAGAACAGGAATTTAAACTTTTGTTAAACTAGAGTTTGATTAAACATTCTGGAACCTTCCTATATATTCTCTACTTAAATATTTCATTACAAGCAATATTGCATAAAAATAGAAACATATTTGGGAACAGGACGGTCATTTAAACTATACTGAAGGCAAAAAAATTCCACACTAGATTGAAACCCAAGAGCACAGGAAATCCTCAGAAGAAACGCAGATCCTGTTTTCATGCAAAGGACCCCGATAACAACTAAACCGTGTAAGAAATGAGAGTTCTTCCCTGAAAGTTTGAGTGAGGCACAAGCAATTTTTTTTCCAGGTATGTGTTTTAATTTTGCTTTCTTCTATCAGCTAAAAAAAGATACCAACAATTAATCCATTCCCAATGTTCAATGAAAACTAAAACTTGCTCATCAAAACCATAAAAATAGGTATCTTTAACCATACTGCCAAATCAAAAAACTAGATCTATGCTCTCTTGGTGAAGTTAGTAGGTAATAAGTAAATTCTCATTTATTTGAACAATGATTATACAATCTAATTACTTCTCTCATTAGACTTCCTGAGTTTTAGACAAGTATAAACCGAAACAATGTGTCAGCTGGTTGTGACAGGTCCGCAGGCAAAACATAGTAACGTTATCAGATGACTGCAGTGCCTTTCAGCAAGATGCAAGCAGGATACTGTAGGCCATTACATTCACTTTGCAAGCAAAATTAAAATCATTAATTGCTGTAAAAAAAAAAAGTCAAAACATACTCTACCTGCAAGAAAGAGACAAATCTTCCCATCTGTATTTGGCAATCTCCCTCCACCATGCTGGAATCTGTGGCTTTGAAAGACAAACATTTGTCACTACTTTCAAAAGCCTGTGTTAGACCTGTTAAATTCACATTGAAGCTTGCCCTCCTAGCCATTTGTTTGTCAGACAAGTGAAGTGCACTATTATAAGCACACTGATGGAGCCCTAAAAACTTTTTAATTTTACTTTCCTAAGCTGGACTTAAGTTTGAAGTTTCTCTCTCACTAAAAATCACATTGTTTATAAGTTAGACAAAGCAGGCAGAAAGTGTCCATTGCCTAAAATAAATATGAAACAGTTCTTTAAAGGCATCTACATCACATAACTTAATATTAAGTTTCCATTTTTAAAAGTTTGTATGAAAGGACTTGGTATTTATAGTGCAAGGAACTTCCTTGGTAGTTTTTTTACTGAAAGAATATATATCATTAATCAGAAAAAAAGCTGTGTAGCATACGATATCCTCAAGAATTTTATTTATGTTTTCCTGAATATCATCCTGCACAAAATAACTGACTGATCACCATAGCTTCAAAGCATTACCTGTATGACAAAGTACAGCAGCAGGATACTATTAGGAACAGTAATTACACCACCACTGCCAAATTGTTTCAGTCAGCTGGAGAAGTTGTCATACCACCTGACAAAATACAGCTTTTAATGTAACAACAGATTAATGCCCTATACTTGAGATTTGTCTATTGGGCAACTCTGACCAAAAATGGCTTACAATTACTAGTTTATCTGCATAAGAAATGCAGGTCTTACTTCTTCATAAAACATGTTGGTTTAGAACAGTCACCAGAGGCTAAAGGAGTCTCCATACTTCTGTAAGATGGAGCTGTGGGACAAGATTCTAAATATTGCACGCTACCACTTCACAGATTTTATGTAACCTTTACTCTGTTTAGTGTATGCCCCCCAAAAAAACAATCCAATTCCTAAATTAGCCCTAGCCACTCCAAGATGAAAAAGTTTCTTTATACACAAGCAAAAGGCCAGCACAGTTTGTTTCATTTCAACCATTCTTAAGCCAGTGACTTTGTCAGCTGTTCTAAGTAAGCAAGCTTGCTGTTATCAAAGCAGATCCTACAAGGAGAGATACAGAAGTGGAGAACAATTTCTGCATCCCTACCTAACTCACAGAAGGCTGACCTCTCAGTTCCTACCATTCTCGAGCATTCCCTGCAGAACACCCATCAGGAACACACTGCTCCTGTAATACATTAATCTGCAACAGTCTGGCTTTATTCATGCTAGAGACATGGAGAAGTTTTGAGGGATTCCCTAGCATCATTCTGGCAGCACATCGCTTTATTTTAAGGTATTTAAAACCATGTCTGATAAGAAGTGAGAATCTGCCTAGAAAAAACCCAACAAAATCCATGCTTTTTCATGTTCCTGAATTGAACCACAGCAGTCATCGTAAATAGCACTTAAAAGAATGATAAACAGTCTCTATCTCAAAGATTTTGTGTGCCTCAATACTATCAGAGTCAAGGCTCTTGAAAAGCTTTTGAAAAGCCCTTTTACAAGACTTCTATGAAAGACACTTCCGTGCCTCTCAAATTTCTGAAACTGAAAACAAGAAGAAGATGATATGTCTCTAAATCAACTCATTAATATATTCAGTTCTCAGGACTAAGAGCTGTGCTTATTCCCAGTCTAGCATCCTTTAAGGCAGAATCTTAAGGTCAGCCCTTCAGAGGAGTTAATAAGTTACATTTCAAGACAAAAAGCAGCTTTCACCTAAAGCAGGTCTCATGATTTGTCAACTGAATTGACTTACTATCACCAGTGTTCCCGTATTATGTCATGGTCTAAACAGTAGTACAAGTACCATTAACCTGTACTTGAAGGGCAGATGACATTAACACACTTCAGCTTCTCTTGGAACAACTGACTGCCCAAGTAAGGCAGGCAGAACTTGGTCAAGCTATTTATTAAGGGTTTCACTGTTTTATTATAATCAAATTACAGATTTATTGTTTTACCGCAACCAGTGCAAAATCTAGTCCCAATAGGAAATAAGTTGGTTTAGGATGTGTCTACACGTGAACAGGTTTCAATGCCATACTTTGAAAAACAGCTGCTACAGTATGTAAGCTCAGGTTTCTATGTGTTACACATTAAATGGAACCTCAACAGCCCATACTGCCTGTTTCTCAGGTAAATAAGGCTGCAGACAAAACTTTCTGTTAATGTAGCAGATAAATTTTACTGTTACCTTAAGCTAACTCAGGACACTTACAAGACACTAACATATATCCCTATAATCTCTAAGTCCATTATTCAGTGTTCCTCAAAGATAAAAAGAAAATACTTATCTGTATTATGAAATGGCACTTACAGTAGCACTTAACATAACCTGAAGCAAGAACATAAATTTACAAACTTTTACAGTAAAGGAAGCTACTTACCTCCTTCTCCATAAAACAAGAGGCCATTATAAAATTTAGTTTCTGCCTAACAACAAAAGCAGAAATTTGTTTTTTAATAAATAGAATATATGTAATCATGCTACAAAAATTTAGACATTATATCTTGTTTCTTTACTGATAAAGAATTAATTTGATAAATCAGCTTGCCAATCTGCAAACTTTTTCATACACAGTAATAAAAGAGCTGAATTTACCTCATATTTTAACTTCTTGATTTCACAGCAAAGGGCAGCATACACAGTTATTACTTTGTTTAGAACCTAGACTCAAAAAGGGAAAAACCACACAGATTACAAAAAGATTCACATTTAGAGAGCTTGGTTTTAGCTGAAATAACTCTATTGTTTTTTTCTTTTAATCATAAAGCACTTACCTTGTTTTCTGTCTTTATGAGCTCCAGTAGGGAGGACTGTTCATATGGCAAAAGCTAAAATTAAAAAAAAAAAAACAAAACAACAACACAAAAACACTAAACAAAACACAAAAAACAAAACCACAAAACCAAAACTAACAAATTAACTTTAGAAAATATTGCTGAAAAATACATCTATCCAACTAGTAAGCATTTTTTTCTCCCCAGTTTTAATCTCATATAAGGTCAGCAATAGGAGAGCTGTAATTTCACATTACTGGCAACCTACACTGCAAGACACCTTCACTCTTCATATTTACATGAAAATACCTTTCCTTTCACTCTAAGCAGAAAGGCAAATTATCTATACTATACAGCATTTACAACAATTTACTTACAAAACCTGCAAAGCAAAAGCATGGTCATTATGGTTTATGTAGAAAAAACAGCTCAGAAAACCTAAAACATGAATTAAAGAGTCCCAAATGCAGGAAATAGGATGCACAGTGTATGTCTGTATGCAGGCACTGACCTTTTGTATTGAAGTCACCCATGATTTTGACTAGTTCATAGACACCCAGCACTGTGCTGGTCCTACACATAATTTATTCAAATTATTCAGACAGATGATTACTTAAGAGTGCATCTTCAGCACAGACAAGTTCCATATGGTAACAAAAGTGCTTTTAAATGACGTCTGCAGATTCAGTGAAGAGAAAAAAATAATGCTCCACAGAGGACATGGAACTTATGACAAAGGAAATAACCAATGCCACTAAGACAAAACACAACTATAAATACACACAGAATTCAGTCTGCAGTTATACAACTATTAGCGAGCTCTTCTAGAACCCCAACCACCACATAGAAAACAACAGCACCCACAGGGAAGAATTTTGCTGGAATTAGCCTTCCCAACACATGAAAAACTATAAATTTCTTTAACTTCCACTAGTATCCAAAAGACTGGAAAAGAATAACAGTAAAACATCTTCTCTTATGAAATGCATCAACTTATTCACTACTTGATAATTAAAATAGTACTGGATAGGTTTCTGAAACACAGAAGTAAAAAATTTTAAGAGCACAAGTGCATCATGCTTTTACTTCTCAGGTTTTGAAGGAAAGGAGGAGCTAGAAAAAATAACAGCTGAAATACATAATAAATTTATTAAGACCTTCAATGCAATCGGATCAAGACTGAAGTCCCAAACATCTCCAACAGAGTCATCCAAAGCATCTTCAATTCTCTTCAGCTGAGACGTATATTCCTCAAGAAATTTTCCATAATTCTTCAGCTGCACTTCAGCATGAATTTCTGAGGATTTATAACATTTGTACAGTTTTATAGACTGTTCAGTAAACTGCAGTATCAAAAATTTTATTTAAAAACATTTAATCTGTTGCCATTTAGCTGTAGTACTGTATTCCTGCTGCAGCATTTTTCCTTAATACAACTACATTTTTAATACAAAGTTCCTGTATCTTTAAAAACAATCCTACAACTCAGTGTCAGTTTAAAAAAAAAAAAGAAATCCCAATGCTACTTAAAGAATAGCAAACATCTAAGTCATTTGCAGAAAATTATTTTCAAAATGTGCGTATATTTTCAAACTAAGATCTTAACAAACCAAACCTAATCACATCAAGATGCTGTGCAATAAAATTGCTGTTAGAAATCACAACATGGCAGGTGATCTACCCAGTGACTGAACATATGCAATTATATTAGAACTTTGAGGTTAGAACTCTGAGGCAATGGGTCTAATAACTTTGGCCTGAGTAGCAGTTGTGTTTGAAACAATCCCCCTTCCACTCTCTCCCTGCTACGTCTCAGTAAGGGCATTTCTATCCCTAATTTTTGTTTTTTTGTTTTTTGTTATCAGTCACTCCCCCTACTTGCAAATTAGCCATCTTCAAGAACTTTTCTTCTACTTAGCACCTGGACATTGATCAGGAGCTCTCCTGTACCCCCCATTTATACACAATTACTGACTTAGTTGCATAATCTGAACTGAGTGAATGATTACAGCTCAAGGCTTCTATGCTAAGTAAGGAAGTACAATCCTTTTTCATGTGAAGACTAGTGATTTCCCTGTAATTAGATAACAAATCTAATAGCCTGTGATCTTCTGCCATTTGCTGAAAATAGGATTATCCTAAAAGGTTAAAGAATGTAAGTCAGCTGAATGACTTCTTGTTTAGTAAAAGTTCAGTTAAGTCGCATGTAGCTTTACATGTGGCTTTTTCACATTTCCTCAAGTAGGCTGCTCTAGAAAGTTAAAACACTTTGTACTCTTTTACTCTGTACATTTCACCTCTTACTCATCCACATTGCCAATAGCTGAGCCAAATGATAGTTGATGGCTACTTCAGTGGAAGAGCACTGCTGAATCAATTATCACATACAGTTTTTGGAGAAAGGAAATATTTGATTGAGACACTGCACCAGGCATAAGGGGAGGAATGAGTAACGATAAATCAGTAAGAAAAATACTGGAATACGCACAGGAAGGTTGAGATGGAGAAGGAGAAATTACTACAGTGCAGTCCAGAACTAATTCTAAGCTACTACTTTGAAGCCAGCAGCAATGCTGAAGGGCACTGCAAAGCCTATCCAAGAAGCACAGTAAACTCTCCCATGCTCTGCATTAGTGCCATTGGGTTCTTACCTGCACCTGCAGCCTAAACAGCGCACAGGCACTGTCAAAATAAGAAAACTGAATTTCATTTGGACAGCTAAGAAGCAAGTGAACCAAAAACCCTCCATCAGCAGTATGCGCTCCAGAACATAATGTGCAGCCCTTGAATTGTACCATCGAATTTGATGTCATAAAATAATGTAACTCCCCTTTCAGGTTCCTCCCAGTACCATCTCCTGGCAGCTCTGCTGCAGAAAACCAGTAAAACACCAATGGATGCAGAGCCCTGCAGAACAAAATCTAACCAGCCACCATGTCAGCTTGAGTATTTACTGCTAGAAAATCTGGAGCATGGAGACATTATTATAGAGGTATGCTGCGGTATTCCCTCAATCCTGTCTCCTCCCTTCACACCAAAGACAAATTAAGAGCAGGGAAACTGACAGAGATATTGGGGCTTTACAGGCAGAACAGAAAAAGTTTCCAAGTCATACAAGAGCAGGAAATTGGCAGTGCTGTTCAGATCAATTCCCTACGAAACAGGCAGCATTTCTCAAATAAAATCTCGCAGCAGGGCTCTGCTGGAGACCAACAAACCATCCCCTTTCCAGCAGCCAAATGATGGATTTGAACAATGCTACAACTCTACATAATTTATATTTAATATTTCCAAATACTGAACTATTTACAGCCATCGATTTGCCACCTTGTACTGATCGTATATAAAAGACAGACGTGAAAATTTTTTCACCATTTTAAAGAGACAAGAGAGTGAAAGCTATTAGCTAGCTACAGACAAACAGGGTTGAACTGACAAAAAAATGACTTGGAGATGGGGAAAGCTTTTTAAGCTACAGAAAAGTTTTCTTAAATAAAATGGCTCACATGGAGAGAAAAAGCAATCACAGAAAACAGGTGTTTCTTTTTATTCAGAGCAGCAAACATACTTCATAAGGTATAATCTGCTTACAATAACATCTGATTTAGTTTCTCCTCAGGTGATAAACTGAAAGCATTACAACTGGAACTGTGTGAGAAACCTACTCAGCAGGACAGATCCCCCAACTTAATCTTATCTTCTTCTGTAAAATCAGCAATATCAACCTTCAGTGGACTTATTGCCACAGCAGGATTTGCAAGGTCTATGTCCATAAATATCTAGGACAGAGACACAACAAACCAGACTTACTTGGTAGCCTGTGTCCTCCAGTTAAGGACATTATGATTGGTAAAGGTTAGTGACACAGGTATAAAGTGAAAGTAGACAATAATGACAAAAATATTTTCCAAGTCACAGGATATTTTTTATTTTTTTTTTTCTTTTCCCTAGAAGAAATCTTCAACAGAAAATTGAGAACATCAGGATGCTGTTGCTCACCATCAGGATGATGGTAGTGGAGTATATTATGTCGTGTAAAGTCCTCACTGATAGCCGCACTTGATGTCACAGGCAAACCTGTGGACATCTGGCATTTTCCATAAAAGCTACATTTTCCATTCCAGAGCTAAAGAATTGCTAAAAACCTCTGCTCAGGTCAGCTTCGGTTTCCACCGAAATCCACATTAAATTAACATGGCACAAACAGCGTCATCCCTTGGGATAACGTTATATGTGAAACAATTGGTCCACGAGTGACATATTTTCGCAGCAACACCTGGTGTAATTAATTTGGCACAGTTAAATTTACAGTGTGTATCATAGTGTGACAACCATATACATTCCCTGTTTAGAAAGTAGGTCACCTCCACGGCTGAGAAAAACGTGGATTTTGACAGGCACACAAACCCACTATCAACGACTTACACATCGCAAGGTCTTGATTGTTTTTAAAGGTGAAACCGCAAGTGACCACCCAACTCCACGCCAGAAAGCCTTTACCAAGGGAAGCTGCATATAACTAACTTATCTCGGTATGAGTTCTCTGGCTAACGGGGAAAGCAACTGCAAAAATCTGTGAGCCACGAGAAATGACCGGGAAGGAAAGGAACAAGCATCTCCTCCTCCTTCCCGCTTCGTGCAAGAAAAGAAAGTCACGCCAACCTGCCTGCACCCTCCCTGCCAGGCTGGGGGCACTGGAGACCACTCCGCAGAAGGGAGTAAAGGATGAAGGGCTGGAATAGCCACTCTCCCATCCCAAACAATCCCCGGTAACCACGGAGAGGTCGGTGGGAGGTAAAAAAGGTCACTGCCACAGCCCCTTTTCCCCTCCCCCCGCAGGCCTGATCGGAGGCGGAGCAGCACTCGACTGGCGGCCGGGGGAAGGGGCGCAGCGAGCGCCCGACTCCCCGGACAGGGCAGGGTCCGTGAGGGAAGCTGAGGAAGGGTGACCTCGCTCAGCTCCCACGACTGCTTCCTCCTCCCTCCTTCCTTCCCCCCCCCAACCCCCCATTCGCAGCGAGGGTGCAGCGGCGTGAGGAGCCAGGAGGGGTCCGGGGCCGGGAGGGGACCAGGGTCTCCCCCGCTCCGTGGCGTTTACCGCCGCAGCCCCGCTGGCCTCGCGCCGGCCCTTCCCGCCCCGCCCTCCGCGCGCGCTCACTCTGCGAGCCGTCATCCAGGCGGTCGAACTCCCAGTCCGGGGACAGGGTCTCCAGCGCCATCGCCGCCGCCCGCGCCCGGCAGCGGCTCCGCCTCCTCCCCTGACTCAGGCGCGCGAGACTTCCTACCCCGCCCCCGCGCCGCACGCTGGGAAATGGAGGCGGAGGAGGGACGGGGGGGGGGCGCTCGGACTCCCGGAGCGGACGGCAGCGCCCCCGCCAGGACGGCCTTTACACAGCACCACTGCCACCCCTCACTCCGTCCCAGGCGCTCCTGAAGCGATGGCGGGCGCCTCGCCCCTCTGCCTGCTCTGAAGGGTTTCCCGGCCGCTGGCTCCCTCACGGTTCGGCGGGAGTAGAGCGTAGCGGCAGCCGCCGCGGGCCGTGGGGCTGCCCAGGTTCCTACGGAGCGGCTCCTCAAAGATGTGGTGGGGCAGGGGAGTCCTGTCTCTTTCCTCTGCGCCCCCCCACCTTGCATCTGTGAGCTGATCGTTTAGGTGAGGCAGAGCCTATCTCTGAGGCGCTGGTGCTTTGGGAGCTTTTCTGGTTCTCCTCTGGTGTACAGGGCCCCAGCCCCTCTCACACTGATTCCACACGTCTGTCACGTTGCTGAAAAGAGTGAAAACTCGGGTACGATCGATAGTGTGTCACACGCATCCTGCCCTCCCCCCACCCCCCAAACACTTCCCCTTTCTGATGCTGAACGAAGGAAGCGGAGGGAGTATCTATCCCAGCTCCGAGAAGGGTCTGGAGCTCAGAGACTGCAGTAGTGTCATCTAATCATCTCACTGTCATTAGTCGTCACAGAGTCAGTCACTGTTGTAGTTTTGTTTTTTTTCAGGGAACTGGTGGGTGTAATATCAGAGATTAAAAATAAAAGTACTTTGGATAGCAAGAGAAGTAGCCATTCAGGGCCATTAACTGACCATAGCAATTACAGTAGCTCAGCAGAATCTGTAGCATCAGCAGAAAAGGAAGTGGCTTCAAAAGCAGCATCACCAGGAGCATCAGCAATTTCAGTCAGGAAAGAACAATAAAAATAGCAACTCCGATAAGAGATCTGTCAGTAAGTGCAGGATTATCCATAGAAGCTAACTCTGTAATGCAGCAGGCCTGAAAATAGCACCTATTGTAATTGTTTTCTGATTAAAGGAATCCATCCTTTGTAATCCATTGATTTTAAAAAGTTGCTAGGGAAGAAAGATCTGGTTGGCAGGTTTATTGCTGTTGCGTTTTTACCTAATTGAAGTGCATTCTAAGAGACCAACCTGGGTCTGGGAAAGAAGAGATCAAAATTAGTTTGATGTGAAATTACATAAACAATGTTTGGAATAACTTTTTTTTTAAGGGACTGAACTCTGCTTTGGTAAATGTTGTCAAGGTACCAAATGTAAAGATGTCTCCTCCACTCATTGGCTTCTGTGAAAACTTAAAATGTTTATATTGAGGGTTTTTTAAGTCCCTAGAAGTTTAATTATGCAGGATATTAACAGCTGGCAGTATCTCTAAGGAGAGGAAAAGTATCACACAAAATGAAACCACAATTTAAGGATCACATTCTGTCTCCAGCCATGCAGACGCGGCTTTCACTGAATTCAGTAGAGCTGCTATACATATATTCAAAGCCAACGTATGTCTTCCAGTTTTGAAAAACAAAACAGTAGAAAACTTCTCTCTACAAACCATATGTACTTTCTTTGAAACAAAATACAGTTTCTTTCAAGCTATGGCAAAATGCACATAAACAGGGGTTTTCAGACTGCTTAGAATGTAGTCACCAGGCTTTTGGTTTTGTGCCTCCAAAAAACATGTCCTTGAATTCTGCCAGATGGGACAAGAGAAAAATGTGTTGAACTGGCACATGTGAACTAAATTTGTAAAGAGTAAAATACAGTAGGGTGGGTCATTGCAAGGCTGTGAGGTCGTCAAAACTGAGTGCAAGGTAACCAAACTGGTTGGTCTATGCAACGGCCACACCAAAGAGTGCACTGCAATCCCCACAGCATAAGCTGATGCAACCCTTATTTTGAATATGGAAAAAGAAAATTATTTTAAAAGAAAATGTATTGAAATAGTGTGGTTTTGAAAAAGGAGCAGGAGGCTCTGCAACTGAAAAAATTGCAATTGGACTCAAACAAGTACACTAGTAAATTTGATGCTGCCCTTTATGATGTATTGCTGGGTTTTCCTTCGGCTCACTAGGTAGCAGCATTTTGTTGCTTACACTGAAGTTATTTAGGTCAATTCTAGATGCTGCTAGAATTTCTATTTCCTCTAAAAATCTGAATTAGACTTTACCTTGAAGCTAACTTTTAATGACAGCGAGTCTAGCTCAACTTTGATTTATAAGTTTAATGTCAGTGAATGGCTTTATACTGGTTGCTCATGTGAAATTATTGATATTTTATATACATCATTTCTGAAAATTGGGTGACACTTATGGCTTCCATTTGTACCAAGAAGCTTTTATTTGGTACAAGCTTATAGGAAGTTGCTAAGATTGCTCAAATATCTTTTAGTATCTTCATATAAACAGTAGTCAGAAAGGTCTTTAGACTTTCTATAATACAGGGATTTTTGGTAAGCTGAATATTACTGAACACAGGCATAGCTGAGAAAACAATAAATTCTTTTGACCAGACCAAAATAATTGTGAAAGTAAACTTTCATATTGTACTTTTACATGAAGTGAGCGAAATGGGAACGTAAATATGTTCCAGCTGAAATGACTTGTTACATTTGAGTACTAGGAAGGGTAGGTGAGAGAAAAAAGTCTGAAATGTAGAATTTATGTGGTACTACGACCATTTTATTTATGGAGTGAAATAGCCAGGTATCTATGGATTCATAAATCAAAAAAGGGCTTGATTCCATGAGGTATTAAAAACTTTTTATCCTTTGAAATTACCCCAGTTGGAAATACCATTCAACAGTAAACAGTACACTTAGCTGGTATTTTTAACCAGTATTTTTATGATGTTCAAAAGCTTTTTGAGAAGTTTAACATAGCATTCAAACAGGAATCATTTTATTAAAAAAAAAAAAAACAACAAAAACAACAAAAAACAAACACAAAAACAAAAAACCTAACAACAAAAACTTGGTGAAAACCATCCAGAGCAAAAATTGCTTCTCATGTATACAGGCAAAGCTCCACTAAGATTGATAGAATTGCAGTTACTTACAGGAGAAGGAATTTGGCTTGCTGGATCTGCAGCAAACTGACTATGTTATACATTCCTTGTCTGTGGAACGTTTAATGCTCAGCTCTCTGAATATTTTAAATAAAAAAGTTCTTGCTCAAAGTTTTTGTGGCAGGATTCCCAGAAAGGATTTACTATCTGAGATTTGCTCTTTGCAACTCTATTCCAAAAATATAGTGCCAGCTTTTGCAGAAGTAGTTTCTATTCTATTGTATGGAATTTGAGAGACTTCCATTTAAGCATATGAGTAAGGCATCTTCATGTGATAATTCTTTCTACTGGTTACATTGGTAAAATAATTCCCTTTCCTCATCAAATAAATGCCTCCTTTTTGTTACTCTGGAAAAATGAAATGTCAAGAATAACGTTTTAAATGGTTGTCTAGGTGGCAGAAAATCCATGTAGCACATTCTGAAAGCCTCAAGTCTGACCTGAAATGAAGTTAAGACCCAGTGAAAAAAATAAAATAAGAAAAGCAAGTTTTAAATATAAATGTTGCAGAGATGAAACAAGAAATAACTTTCCCATGAAATCTTGCTTCAGCAAGTGGAAAAATATTTAAAGTTTCTGTTATATAAAATTTGAGTTTGAACTTCTCATGCAGTTAACATCGTTAGGGAATAACCAGTACAAAGCCTTACTTTACTTTTTTTTAATTACTCCATTTTTAAAGCCGGGTGAACTCGAAAGTACTCCTGAGGAATTTGAGCCTGAACTGTGACCAAATCTTTATTCATCATGAAAAATCCTACCAAGGCTGATTTCCAACAACAACAACAACAAGAAGCCTGTGTGGAGCTAATTTAGTTGGTTGCTGAATCCCTGGGCATGATTTTCAAAAGAAATCAAATCCTGGAAGATTCTGAGCAGTCTCCCAAACACTTCAGTATTTGCACGTACTCAGTATCCTATGGAACACAGCCTTCCCTAATGATCTTGATAAGTCTTGATCATATCTTCAAAGACACTAACTAACTTCTGCTTCACAGAAGTCAACAAGGATTTATAATGTTCAGCTGCATTAGGACTTAACATTTGTTCTGTACATTCTGGCATAAACAAACACATATTTTTTTGTGAGCATGCTACTGAACAAGCACATTTAGCTCCTGAGTAGTTTCTGTGTATATATCACTATATCGGTTTTTGCGACTTGCTGTCATACATCTCTGGAAAACTAGAGGACTGAAAGGGGAAAGCCCATGCTGGGAAGCTCATTATGGATAGTTGCAGGGCTTTTTTCAAAGCTAAACTTTAGCTTTAAGAAACAAGGATCAGAACTGGAAGACAAAAAATAGAGAAAATGTGGCATTGGACGGAGACACTAACTCCAGGGTAAGAGGAGATGGACTGACTTTATTTTGGGAAAATCACCTCTATAAGCTTTACTGTGGGAACAGAGAGCAAACAACTGGAACACAGAGAGATGTAAACAACCTCACACTTGCTCGTTAACACACACAGAGTCCTTGGGTTCCCAGGATGTAACCAATCACACATCAAGGATAAGCAGTGTTCTACCCTCTATCAACATTCCCAGTGCTGCTGCTGTTCCCATCTGTTCCCTAACAGCCAATGGAGGCCCCTTTTTCTTTTCCCCTGACTATCCTCCACACCTACCCCTTTTTTGTTTTTTCAATGGCCACTCAAGATGGGGGTGGACGTAAGCCAGCCTTTGGTGTACTGCAATCATTGAATGAATGTCCAGATGCAACCATTCAGTGATTCATGTCAGCTGCAGGCTTTGCAGCCTGCCTTCCCCTCCTGGATGGTCCTATTACAATAGAGGAGGCCATCCCTCACATCAAGGTCTGGTATGGCATATGTCTTCACCACTCAATGCCTGTTGGGTTGCAACCAACAGCGGAGCTCAAGGTTCTTCTTGGTGGCAAACACAGAGGCCAACTCAGTCTTGCCCTTGACTATGGTAGGAGGTGCTTGGCCAGCCCTAGTCCTTCCACCTGCTTCATCCAGTAACAAGTCGCTACTGTGGCAAAGCACACACAGATTTGCATCAATACAGCAGGTTATTCAACAAAAAAAGTTAGCTCTTCATAACAAAATAATTTTGCTCAAAAATAAGACCAAAAGACAAAACAGAAAAGTACACTAAACTCTTGCTATTACAAATTACGGTGTCGGAGAGAAACCTGGTTCATATACCTTTTACAAGGGGGATGAGGTTCCAACACATGGGGCCAACATGTGTCACAGGTCATCCTGCCCAGGATGCATATTTACAGTGGGACAAGGTTGTGACACACGGGGCCAACATGTGCCACAAGTCGTCCCATCCAGGTCGCATATTATAAAGAGATTAACCGTAAAAGAAAGCTAAAGGAGATTCTCATAGGCAAGTTTCACACACTGATACAAAAAGAACTGTTACAATTCACAATAGTCCAAGCCTTCTGCTAATAAGAACAGATATGGATGATCCCCACAGAACATCGTTTACTCCTTCACGTGGCTTAGGTTTCTGGCAAGGAGGTCTCATCTTCATCTGCAGGAGACTCCTCAGGGATTGGGTTCTGGAGTTAGTCGCTCCAGCTCATGGTAGGGTTTCACGTTCTTTGCTGGCAACCAACAAGATCCTGAGGGAAGAAGAACACATGCATAACCTCTCCCCCAAGTTATTAACCCTACTGGAGCATTCCATTCAGGATTCCCTGGTTCACGATACCAGACTTTGGGCCTAGCAGCAAAATTTGGAGTGTACCCAAATTGACACTCAGCCGTCAATGTCACCAGAACGATTAAAAAAATTAAGTACATATGTGGCTTTATCTAAACGCTCCTGGGTGAAAGGGCATTCCCCCTGTTTTGTTTTAACAACATAGCTTTCAAGGTGCTGTGGGTACATCCAATAATAGCCTGGCCCGTTGGGGAATGGGGAATGCCTGTTACATGGGACACCCTCCATTGCTGTAAAAAATATTGCATGGGCCAAGAGACATAGGCAGGGCCATTGTCCATCTTGATTTATAAGGCACCCCTAAAACTGCAAAACAATGAAGCCAATGCTTTCGGACATCTCGAGATTTTTCTCCAGAGGCCGCAGTAGCAGCCACAAAACCAGAAAAGGTGTCTACTGTAACATGAACGTACTTCTGATGACCAAAAGCAGGAAAATGCGTGACCTCAGTTTGGCACAGTTCATTGGCATATAATCCCCTAGGGTTCACACTTCCAGTAACAGACACTGGAGTTAGCTGTTGACAATCGGCACAGGCATGTACACTGTCCCTAAACTGGTATATGGTAAGGCCAAACATTCTGCGAAGGGAACGAGCATTCTGATGAAAGAAATCATGAGACAGATGTACTCGCTCAAAGGCTTGAGAGGTTGAAACTGCCATAGTGAGACTGCAACACCATTACCCTCCGCTATTGGTCCAGGCAGAGTAGTATGAGACCCAATATGCATGATAAAAAAAGGATGTCTGCGGCCCTTCAGAGTTTTTGCCAACTGAAACAAGTAAGTCAAACAGTTGGTGATTGTGAACCTCCTTCAGGAAAGAGTCATCTATCCTTTGTACGATACCCACCACCTATAAAGAATACGCAACAATATTCAAAGGCTCTGAGGGAAAAAGGAAAAAGGCACAGAGCACAGCAGACAGTTCCACCACTTGAGTGGAACCTGCCACTGTAATTACTGATGAATGCCAATCCTTACCTGTTTCTGGTCACCAAACCACCACAGCCTTGTGTGATCGCCCTGAGCCATCAACAAACACCGTACAGGCACCATCCAGGGGTATCACAGATGCCAATACACAGGGCTGCAAAGGCAGATCTGACAAAGAATGTAGCAACTTGTGCCATGGGAGAAAAAATGTACAAATGTTTAAAAAATCAGGGAGGGCATCTTGCAACAACAGTAAGTCATGCAACAATGTGTCAAAGGCCTCCTTAGTGAAAAATAAATAAATACAATGAGGATCCTTTCCTGACAGTTGCGGAACTCTCAACCTGCCTCGGGAAATCACATTGACGACCATGTCCAATGCAGTAGTCACTGTTCTGGTAAAGGCATGTGACAGAAATACCCATTCCAAGACAAAGAGACTCATGTCTGTCTCTCTCCATTGCCCAATCAGTCCATACAGTTGGAAAGAACTATAAATCACAGAGAGATGGGCAAAGCAGATTGTAACCTATGCGCATAAGAAGATGCAATTTTGTCAGCCACATGGTCCAATGCTTGTTTTGCCTCAGTTCTGAGGCGCCAAGAGGACATTAAGTCAGCCTCACCTTTCAAGAGTGAAAAAACGAGACACTTCCTCTGTAGCAATTCCGAGTAACGGTCTAATCCAATTGGTGGTCCCTAAAAACTTCTGCAGATCATGTAAAATATTTATGGAGGTAGCAATACGGAGACATTGAGGGAAAACTGTACTTGCATACAGCCGCCAACCCAAATATTTCCATGGAGCTTCCTTTTGGATTTTTTCAGGTGCCAACTGCAAACCATTGTGGGTGATCAGCTATGGGCCACGGGCAGCCTTGATCTCGACAAACTACAGCTGTGCCCTTGATGGTTAGAGATAAACAAGTTTGTGGGAGAAGAAGGTATGAGAGATACGGGTGTGTGTTGACATTCTTGTAAGAAAATGTAAGAAACTTGTAGCCTATCCTAAAATAAGACAGAATGCGTGAACAGAAGCTGTTAACCAATGGGAAGGAAGCATAAGGCGTGTGGACAGGAGAGGAAAGGATAAGAATGCTGTGTAACCCTGAATAAAGGGCTGATGCTTGTGACCATCATGGTGTGTCAGCCATGTCTCTGCCGCAAATGGTGACCCTGAGGTGGGATCGGAAACTGTGGGCCTGAGAGCAGTCGGTGGTGGAACCCAGCTAAACACAAAGAAAAGGCAGATCGAGAGCCTAGTCCAGACACAGAAGGAATACACACCTTTGGGAGGCAAAGGTGAGCAGCTGGGAACATAAATATGGGGGCGAAGATGTCAGCAGAAGAGAGGTCTAGATTAACCATTCTGCTAACAATACTGGAAAAGAGGGGCATAAAATATGATGACCGTGCTCTACGTACTCTGCTTGTGTGGTGCAAGAAGAACGGTGTGCAGGCTGATGCGCAAACAGCCTTTTTTATAGAGACACGTGAGGAGGCGGGGCGTGCGCTTTGGGATGCCGCTACAAAGGGGAATGAAATGGTCACAAAGTCGTTAACAACCTGGTGGCTTGTGCTGGGGTCGTTAAACCAGCTTAAGGCAGATGGGGAACCTGCAGCCGCCGCAGCTGCAGCCACGACGCCGGCGGCGCCGGCACTGCCAGCCCCAGTGCAAGTGAATTCTAAATCGGCTCCCACGGCCCGTGTGTGCATGGACGTGCCATTCTCACCCCCTGCACCTCCTGAATCGTTGCCCCTGTTGCCCGCCGAAACAGAGGGTGAGTTTCAGGAAGCAGCAATAAGGGAACCTGGGAGTTCGTGGTTAATAGATTTTTCAGCCCCGGAGGGAAATGACGGAGTGAAGTGCCGGCCCCCCAGCCCCTCCCCTGCAGAACTTGTTGACTATGCAGCCTGTGATCCCAGCCCCTGGAGTGAATGACGGAGTGACGTGTTTACCCTCTGCCCACCCCCTTCAGATTTAGACTATACAGCCTGTTTCTGTAGCAATTAAAGGCGCAGACCCAGGCAAATTTTGCAGGAAATTGTATGAGCAAGCTAAAGAGGCAGGAGAAGTGCAACTGGCCGGTGATATTTTGGCTTGCCCTGTTATTCGTGGTAATGAGGAGGAACCAAATGAGTGGGATCTGTTTCCCCGGAGTATTATACGTGATTTAAGAACTACGATTATGCAGCATGATTTACCTCACCGTATGCTCAATCTTTATTACGAATGATTTGTTCTAATGACAATGATGTTATAGACGGTATGGGGTCTTTGCAGCCAGGAATGCCTTCCCCCACCATGATTCCAGGAGAATGGGACATCTGTATAATAGATTTAAAGATTGTTTCTTTACTATTCCATTGCACCCTGATGATGCTCCACAATTTGCCTTTACAGTGCCAGCTGTTAATATCAGTGAGCCAGGGAAGAGATATCATTGGACTGTTCTACCTCAGGGCATGAAAAATAGTCCCACTATTTGTCAGCAGTATGTGCCGCAGGCATTGTCTGGTGTGCGAGACTGATTTCAGAACATGAATTGTTACCATTACATGGATGATACTTTGATTGCTACACCCACTGTTGACAAGTTGACAACTGTAATGCCTGGTGTAATTGAGGCTCTGAGGAAATATGGGCTGCAAATCGCACCAGAAAAGGTGCAGCAACAGGCCCCATGGAAATATCTCGGCTTGAAAATATTCGATAAAATTGTGCAGCCACAAACTGTAGCCATCCAGCAGTCAATACGAGCCTTCAATGACTTACAGAAATTGTTGGGAACTATCAATTGGCTAAGAGCTTTGTTTGGGCTGTCTAACACCTTGCTAGCTCCATTATTTGAACTGTGAAAAGGAGACACTGACCTACTATCTCCTCGGAGCCTCACACCAGAAGCTGAAACAGCACTTAAACAGGTGGAAATGGCCATTTCAGAAAAGAAGGCATGGAGAGTCGTTACTGGTTTTCCTCTTAGTTTGTATGTATTGTTGTCTCATGATCATCTGCTTGGGCTTATTGCCCAATGGTATGAAGAGTGGGCAGATCCATGACACTTTTTGGAGTGGGTTTTTTTACCATATCAGAGAAAGAAAACTGTAACCACTCAGACTGAACTAATTGCACAGGTAATTTGTAAGGCCAGGCAACACTGCATCCTACTGTCTGGACAAGACCCTGCAATTCTCACATTGCCTCTCACTTCTGAATATCTGGACTGGTGTGTAGCCAATAGTGCTGTGTTGCAAATGGCCATGTTGAATTTTCCTGGTTGGGTTTTGTTGCACCATCCTGCACATAAATTCCTCCAGATGCACCTAGAGTTGACCTTAGCAGAACCATCCTTATATTCTCCAACACCCCTCAAAGGGTGCGCTGTATTTACAGATGGATCAGAGAAAACAGGGAAAGCAGTTGTTACTTGGATAGAGGATGGCCAATGGCATGACCTTTCAGGGCATCAAGATGGATCCCCACAACTAGTGGAGTTGCATGAGGTTATCATGGCATTTGAAGCCTGGCCACATGAAAATCTCAATGTGGTATCAGATTCTCAGTATGTGTGCAAAATTGTCCAACGGCTTGACTGTGCTGTCCTAAAGGAAGTAAATAACAAAGCATTGCTTCATCTTTTCAAGGCTTTATGGTATGCTTTACAGTGCAGAACTGCACCCTTTGATACCTTCCATGTTCGCAACCACACTAACTTGCCAGGATTCATTGTGGAAGGAAACGCCCGAGCAGATAAGTTAACTGCTCCAGCGCGGGCAGCTCCTGTACCAGATACCGTGAAACAAGCCGTACAACCGCACAGCTTTTTTCACCAAGGTGCACGTGCCCTTCAACATCAGTTTAATATTTCTTCCACAGCGGCACAAGATACTGTGGCCTCCTGTTCAGACTGTCAGCAGCATATCACACTCCCAGCCGAAGGTGTTAATCCCCGTGGTTTACAAGCTTTGCAGATCTGGCAATCAGACATGACCCATCTTGCTGAGTTTGGTCGCTTAAAGTATGTCCATGTTTCTGTAGATACATTTTCTAAAGCCTGTTGGGCTTCTGCCCATACTGGAGAAAGAGCCAGGGATGTTGTAGCACATTGGCATGGCACTTTTGCTGCCCTAGGCATCCCGGCCACCATAAAAACAGACAATGGCCCCGGCTACACTGCTAATTGGACCCAACAGTTTTTGCAGTTATGGGGTGTTCAGCATATTACGGGCATTCCTCATTCTCCCACAGGCCAAGCTATTGATTGTAGAGTGTGCACATCAGTCCCTCAAGGCGTTGCTTGAAAGACAAAAAGGGGGAATGATGGGTGAAACTCCACAAGCACGAGTGTGGAAGGCAGTATCTACAATGAATCATTTAACTATTCCTCCTTCTAGCACAGTACCTAAGCTGATAACTCATTTTTCTTCTTTGTGTTCTGACGGGGACCTAGTGCCATCGCATGCCCCTGTCTGGGTTCACAATCTTCAGACTCAAGTTTGGGAAGGCCCCTGGGACCTTGCCACTTGGGGGTGAGGTTATGCTTGTGTTTCCACAGATACTGGGATTTGTTGGGTACCTGCTCGGTGTGTACGCCCTGTCCTGGACGCTAACCGTCGGGACAACAGAACTAACGGCACCTCGCCTGATGCCATGGAACAGTAAAAATATATGGGTATCATTGTTACATGCCATGAATCAAACAGAATTTTGTGCTTCAGTGGCCCAGATTGAGTATCCTTTTCATACATATTTGGTAGGGGTGCCTCTGAATGGCACAGAAAGTGCTCTGATAATCCAGAATGTAATTAGAAGAAAACTTAGCTCCCAGGTAAACTGTAAAACTGCACGAAGCTGCTTTGATTCTCAGGATATGTGGGACAACTGGCTACCTGTTCAGGCACTGGAACCACAAGAATCGGATATTTTGGGAACTTTGTCAGCAGAAGGATGTGTCTATTTGAGCTGTGGACCAGGCCATGATCAATGGGACAGGAATGGCACTGGAGTTCAAAATACTACTCCTGGTATCCCTGCATGGATGCCAGGTATCTCTGCATGGTGTAATTATGTAGGCCCATGTACAATAGGGAAACTAAGTATGTTAACCCCCAGCACGAAAACGATATTGAATCATACCCATCACCTCAGGCAAAAAAAAGAGGATTACAACAGATAACGTCAAATTGTATTGACACAGTAGATTTGCGGAACACTAGGGAGCGTTTCGCTGTTAGTTTATTTTTGCTTCAGTTTGCGGTTGCAAAAGCTTTGATAGAATTGAATAAATTAGTGTGCTTTGTAGCAAAAAGAGCCTATGAGACTTCTGAACTACCGAGTGTCTTATCAACTGATGTGCATAGTGTTTGCCATGTTATTTTGCAGAATCGCGCCGCTGTTGGTTTTCTGTTGTTAGCTTATGGACACGGATGTGAAGACACTGATGGAATGTGTTGTGTGGACTTGAAAGACAACTCAAAGCCAATCCACACATACATCCAAGAACTGATGGACTCCACCAAGAAGATCACAGAAGATAATGGATTTTTTGGACTGAATAAATGGTTGGAAGGTTGGAACACATCGGGATGGGTTAAGAGCTTGTTGCAAACAGGACTGTCAATATTGTGTGTCATCATTGTCATTTTGTTGGTAGTGCCATGTTTGCTGTCTTCTCTGCAAAGGGCCCTGCAGAGGATGGTAAACACAGCCTTTGTCATTGAAAAACGAAAAGGGGGAATTGTGGGTGATCAGCTATGGGCCGTGGGCGGCCTTGATCTCGACAAACTACAGCTGTGCCCTTGACAGTTAGAGATAAACAAGTTTGTGGGAAAAGAAGGTATGAGAGATACGGGTGTGTGTTGACATTCTTGTAAGAAAATGTAAGAAACTTGCAGCCTATTCTAAAATAAGATAGAACAAGTGAACAGAAGCTGTTAACCAATGGGAAGGAAGCATAAGGCGTGTGGACAGGAGAGGAAAGTATAAGAATGCTGTGTAACCCTGAATAAAAGGCTGATGCTGATGCTTCTGACCATCATGGCGTGTCAGTCGTGTCTCTGCCACAGGGAGTATGATGTACTGGGATTTACTGGGATTAACTGATTGAACTGCAAAATACTTGAGGGAATGGGCAAGATGGGAATCGAACAATGGGACTGCTGTTTTTAATGGCAGCCCACAGATCAGATTAAGTTTTGGGTGCAGTTGTCACCTAAGAAGAGCAAGTGGTCTTAGCAGGCTTAGTTTGTTAGATAAGGTCTCTTTCTGTGGAAAATTTCCTTCAGATTGAACAAAGTTCAAAAGCCAACATCTTAACTCAGTCATTTTACAAGAGATTTTCCCGTCGATTAAGAAAGAAAAAGTATGAAATAGACAGTAGTAATGCAGTACAAAAAAGTGGTAACAGAGCACAGACACAAAAAGTGATTTTAATCTGTTAATGTAACCACCTTTCAAATAGCAGGCAGATCACACATTTCAATCAACAAAAAGATAGAAAATATTTTAGCTTGATATGCATAGTTTAACACCAATGGTGAACTCTGTATGTACTATAAAAAGATCATAGCAAGTGCACTTCCTTGCATTGAGTTACTGCTTATGGCACAAAGGTTTTCTGTACTGCTGAAGAATCACCAGAGCAGAATGTTTAGTTGCTACTGTAAATCTTGAACAGGTTTATAGCAAAAATGGTATAATATAAGCATAATATAATATAATAAGTATATTTTAGTTCAACTTTAGGAGAAGCCTTATGACTCAGGATTTTAAATGATTATGTAAATATTATGTTCACACAAATGTGAGGCATGTGAGAACTTCAGTTGCATTTAAAAAAATAAGACAAACTATTTTCTTGGGGTCTTTTTTAGGGGTATTGTGCTAACAACTGCTGCTGCAAAATTTAAATAACTTCAGGTCAATTTCCAAATGCTTTTATTTTTCAGTGAGACTAAAATTTGGACCTGATTTATAGAAACTTACGCATGGAACAGGTGTTTTGGTTTGGTCTGTTGTTTGGTTTTTTTTTCACTCATAGCACTGCAGTCAGCATATCATGGGCATAGGTTTAAGTGCTTCATGGAGTCATCAAGATTCAAACTCTTCTGAAAGTTTACTTTCCAAGTGAGGCTGTTACTTTAATATTCCACAGTGATAGCCTTGGTTCTAAGATATTCATTAAGAGCTTCTTCACCTGTATGAGCACAATATTCACCAGTTAGAACAGCAGCTAAATGAGAGAATGTTTTCAGAGAATATATTACTAAGAAAATAAACTGGTTTAGCCAATATTTGAGTCCTTAAGGAACAACTGAATCTAATTAACTTAAGCTCCCACTGAGATTTACAGAACTGGTTTGACAAGAAGGGGCCAAACCAAACAAATGTGGAAAGAAAAAGGAGCTGGAATTTGACAAGCAGCCACCTGGGTGGGACTGAAATCTGGCAGTCTCAAGATGGCCATTTGGGACTCTGTTGAAGATATGAACCTTGGTTTGCCCATGCTAAGTTTCTAGGCAAAGCAGCTGTGTGAAAATTGGTGATTTTTTTTTTTCCTATTACTCATTTTGGTATCAGGAAATGTCTGATACTTGCTGGAGATTCCAAAGGCAGAAATCTGTTGTATTACTGAACAATTTTTCTCTTTCATTTTTCTTTGCCATGAGGTTTGATCTGTCCAGGCTTGTAAAGTTTCTCTGACAGACTAAACCTCGCTTTCTTAAAAACTGGTTTTGAAAAGACAAGACTTTTTATGTATATTTCTCTGTGGCTGTTGGCAAATTCTGATGACATTTTAAGGCATAAAAAAAATTCCTGTGTTCTTACAAGTTTAGAGGAGAAACCTAAATTAGTGTTCTTCCTCAGGGAAAGGAAAGAAGATTTTGGCCAGTATCTTTGCTGCTTGACAGCATTTCATAGCCTGTACAAGTCTCTGGACAAGCTGTAATGTGACTGCTCTGAGATGAGTTGGAGAGGAATATTTGGCGTGCCCTGACATTATTTAGCAAATGTACAGGAAGGGCTGAACTGGTGGGAATATTGTAGGGATGGGAGAGGAAACAGAGGACTGTAATTGGAGGAAAATAGGAGATGCAGGAAATGAATCCACAGCTCATGCTTTACTAGCTACACTAAACACAAGTAAGGTGGATTTTTCACTTGGACTGTCAGATGAGAAATGAAGGAGGGAGAGAACAACTTACCTAAATCTTTCCCAAAACCAGACTGTTTAAATCCACCAAATGGTGCTGCCACATCGGTTTTGTTATATGTGTTAATAAAAACTGTTCCAGCTTCTAGCTTTTCACTGATGTAGAGAGCTTTGCTTATGTCTTTTGTAAATACTCCAGAAGCTAAACCATATTCTGTGGTATTTGCCCGTTGCAGCACTCCATCGACGTCCCTGTGGGGGAAATTATTTAATTGCAACCAGGTAAAATAAACAAGTGTTAGCAACCTTCCACCTTCAATGTCATTGAAGCACCTTTTCCCGTGCTCAGTCCTCTGCAGTCAGCTTTTCAAAGACAATTTATTAAGGACTAATCTGTGTGTCAATCTTGACAGATCTATGGACATTCATACCCTTGCTTCAAACTTGGAAAGCTCGTAATGTTAGATTTCAGTGGTTAAGATCTACACTAAGAAATGTCAAAGCACAAGTTGCACTATGCATACCAACTCTGCCCAGCTACAGTACAACTTGGGGATTACAGGAATATAAAAATACTTGTAAAGCAGAGCTTGGCTGCAGCTGATGCATCAGTTTGCTAAAATTTTGGCCCCGCTTCACAAGTTCATGGAGAATAAGTGCTGAAACTGAGACTTTTATAGAGATACAACTTTTCAGGCCATGTCCAGAGTACTATATTCTATTTGCATCTCATCTTCAAGAATCCATAATAATAACACAAAACTTTAAAAAACTCAATACAGTCCCTTATCACCATACATAATTTATAGATATGAAGGGTTATCTATGGGGCTGGTTCTTAACTGCATTATCAAACTGCATAAAATGAAACCTATAGTAGTGATACGAAGTTTCTATATAGGGTTTTAATCCCACCTGTGTAAAATAATTCCTATGATTTGGAATGAAAGCTGTTAAAACTGGCAGTCTACAATATACGCAGAGGGATTTGCATTTGCAGCAGTCATGTGCCAGTGTTACACAATGCACAACAGCGCTCTGCAGTCTTCCATGACAAAGAGGAAAGTAAGTGATTCCAGTGGAAAAAATACACATTTTGTAATTTGATCAAGCTTTTGCAATTACCACATCAACTTCGGTAAAAATGTTTCACTGAATGCTAAGACTTATTTAAGAACTGGCAATTACGAGTTGCATTTTATCCCGTCAGACACTGCTAATCGCATTAGTTCTATATCAACATGGAGCAGGATACCCCTTCCTAAAAAGAAGTATTTTACCAGAATTTAGCTGGAAGAGGATCTAGGGATTCAGACTAGTCACAGAATCACAGAATGACAGGGGTTGGAAGGGACCTCTGGAGATCATTGAGTCCAACCCCCCTGCCAGAGTAGGACCAAATCTAGGGCAGGTCACTCAGAGAGACTCCACCACCTCTCTGGGGAGCCTGTTCCAGTGCTCTGTAACCCTTACAATAAAGTTGTTCTTCCTCATGTTGAGGTGGAACTTCCTGTGCTCGAGTTTGAATCCATTGCCCCTTGTCCTATCACAGGGCATGAGTGAAAAGAGGTTGTCCCTGCCTTCTTGACACCCAGCCCTCCTCTATTTATACACATTAATTAGATCCCCTCTCAGTCTTCTCCTCGCCAGACTAAAAAGCCCCAGGCCCTTCAGCCTTTCTTCAGGAGATTTAACAAAATCACACTATATAGGCTATCATTTCTTCATTTAGAAAATGAGAAAGTTTCTATCAGTAACCAGATGAGAACATACCCATTTTTAAATTTAGAAATCACCATCACAGGACCAAAGGACTCTTCCCGTGCAATATACATATGGTCTTCAACATCTGTGAATACAGTGGGTTCCATGAAGAAACCTAAATGGAAGATAGAGCATCATTTAAGCATGGTGAAAACACTTTATGTTTTGTACTGTCCAGGCCATCTCTTTTCCATATTTTGAGGTCAGAGATATGTTGAGACTTGAAGCAGAAAACATTAAGATTGATGTGAATGAAGTATGAATGGAAATGCATGAGAAACAGCAGAAAAAGGGTTAACAGCATGGCCTGTATTGATCAGAGCAACAACATGCTGTTCCCTGCCAGGCTAGAAGGTCTGTGTGCCACAGCCCAGGGGACTCCTCAGGGGAAACCCTTCACTCTTGACAGCAGGAAGACAGGGTTACATCACATCACAGATGCCACTGTTTTTCCTGATACCCTACAAGAAGATAGACTGTAGCCATAATGATCTGTGTACTCCAAACAAAAACACACCATAGGCAGCAACCTTGCCTAAGATTTGTGGAGGCTGAAGTAAAGGGAATTCTCAGGCAACGAACCTCTTCTAACAACTGTTCATTTCTAAAGGGTGTAAAAACCTGTCCAAAAACTAGTTCATCATTGCCAGTCAAGAACTGTCCTGCTGTTACACACAAGTGAACCTGGTCACCTGCATCTCACTGAGTGTCAGTGGGCAAAATCAGCTTCAGAGGTTTTCAGTATTTGCTTCCCCTTCCCATAACATTTCCCATTTAGCTTCATTACATTGATTTCATACAGTTCCAAATCTCTCCACTTTCATTTTATTTAGGGATGCAAGCATTTGAAACGCTGATGCAAAAGCTTATAATTTATTATTGATAAAGGACAGATGTTAGTATGAAAATATTGCCTTCATGCCTTCCCATTAAACTTAGTATACATATTCTTTAGATAGCAAAAAAGACTTCTAATAATAATAATAATACTTTATGCAGACTCTGCTAGCATTTCCCTGAGTCATCTTTAGTGTTTTGTTGACCCAGCTGCATTTAGTTATACTTATGGTACCTGATAGTTCAAGAATGTTGCACAAAAGGCCTCAGTGCCCCATAAACAACAGGAATAAATGAGCAAAAGATTCCTGTGTAACTAGATTCTGATCTAATTTCATATGTTACACTTCAGTTGCACAGCTTCTCTTAATAGGACACTTGAAAGCCTGGTTCTCAAGTGTTATCTTGGGCTTACCTGCTACTGTTCCCATGATATTGCTACTTCACATAATACAGCAGAGACAACCAAGATGACTTTTAAAGTGTACAAGTTCCAAACACATTTGAACACTGTTTTACCTGGTCTACGAACTTGTTTTCCTCCATGCACTAGAGTGGCTCCTTCTTTTACTCCGGTTTCGCAGTATTGCAGCAGCTTTTCCAAATGTGCCTTGTGGTTTTGTGGACCATGATCTGTAGATCTATCAAGTGGGTCACCAATTTTCATCTTTTTGATTTCTTCCACCTATGGGTCACCCGATCAAAAGGAAGTTACAAAACACAGCAAATAGTTGTTGAAGTGACCAGTGATTCAGGATGTTTCACTGTTTGTACTATGAAGTCTAGCTCTAAGAAAGGGCTGGATTCTTTGAGGGTGGAATGCTCTTCCCTTTCTAAAATGGGGCTTTGTATGGTATCTTACATTTGATAATTTTTCTGAAAGATTTTTTTATGCTGTTTTCATGTATTCATTCTCTTCTGCTATTAAGACAAGCACATATAATGTTAGCTTTTACAGTGGTAAATTAGTTATCACAGTGATTTCCTGACCTTGAGGTAGATAAATGAATTTTCCAGTGTTACAGTGTGCTGACGACTGGATTTTTAATAATAACCTTTGTATTAATCTAGCTACACTTTCCAATATGCCTTTTTTAAAAAATTCACTGCAGTCTTCCACCCCATTGATGTAAGTTCCATATTTTTTTTAATCTTGCTTTCCTAGTCAAATATGAAATATTACTTAAGGTACAATATCTACTTCAATGTCACTTTTCTGTGCATTAATGATCGAAGTATCTCCTTTCTGTGCCTTCCTTTCAAATATGTAAAGAGGTTCCTGAGAAGCAACATTGCCTATCATAAGCAACAATTAGAATTTAAACAACTGAAAATAAGACACGCAAGTGTCTATAAAATTAGTGGCTCTTTATGCCACAGTAAATTATCTGCTTAAAAGTCTTTGAGTATCTTACCACTTTTCTAACAAATTCATCATGGATTGATTCTTCCACAAACAGCCTGCCAGCTGCAATGCAGTTTTCTCCTTTGTTGAAATACACTGCTCCCATACCCTGAGCAGGGGAAAATAAATTAATATTTATATGCATCCTTTCGATCAGTCTCCCTTTCATTCTGTTCCCTTGGGTTGCATCCTGTGTTTGTGACCTTCAACACATAATGCTTTATGTAAAGAGACATCATCAATGCAACAAGCCGACTAATCTTACAACTGGCAAACACACTTCCATGGAGACAAAAAGCTCAGGATGAACCCATTAGCACCGCTCTTCCATTTCCATCAGCGTTCCACAGAAACACCCGCTGCAGCATCTCAGAGAAGAGGGCTGGCAGCATGACCAGTGCATATAAAACTGAGCTAATCCATTGAGCAATGCTCAATGTCAATGCTTGTGTCGATAGCCCCATGTAACTGGGTGAACATTACCTAACTCTCATCTGCAGAGAAACTCCTACTTCCAGAGTGTGGATCCACACCTCATGCAGTTTGTTCCTTTTTATTTACCAAGAACTGGTACCTGCCATTTTTTTTTGAAGGGGGTAGGGAAGTGGGGGAAGGAAGAACAGGACAAATAAAATTCCTAAAAAGTGTTTTTCTGGCAGCTGCAAAGGCCTAGGGTCTTGGTGTTAGCAGGCATGACTGGGATCATGTGCTAGTGTCAAGGGCGTGACAAAAAAAGCATAGTTTCATGATCATTTTAAACCATCAATGCCAGGCATAGCCCAGGCCAACCTCTGTGTCACCCTCTCACTTCTACAGCTGAGGACAGTGGTGAGGCCAAGCAGTGCACTGACCGCCAAGTTTCAGGTTTTATTGTCTTCAACATATACTTCACTGTGCAGTCACTCAGACTCTTGTCCTGCCCAAAGAAACTCCAAAAATGGGGAAGGTATATACTAGTTTCTTCCTGGTAGCAGAACCTGCTACTGCTGGTTTAGAGAATTCACAGAATTAGCACTTTGGGTAAGTACAGAGAGCAAGACCTTTGCTTGCTTCTTAGTGGGCAAACTGCATCTGCTGTCATTTTGACGAATCAGATTACGTGAGTATGAAATAAGCCCCCTAAATCCACTTAATTTCTCATTTGCATATCTTACTTATGAACTTAGAACACATTGTGACTGGTTGGGAAGGTGGATTATAGTGACTGATGGTGAATTAAGAAGAACTATATGGCAATAGGGAGCTCAATGTATATTTTAATTCACTTTCAGGCTTTAATTTTTTGAGTGCCTTTTTTTTTTTACTTGTCAGATTTTGACAAATCAATGTTAATGTGTTAAACTGGCTAGTAAAAATACTTTCCAGATATACTTCTTTGTTTTGTTTTATTTCCTAATGTCTATTTCTGGTGGTACCGATCCCTGCCTTTTTGTTGCAGCATGAACTGTTTAACTGTGCTGGCATAAAGAAACATTCTGTGGAAAAATAAGACTGTTTTCTAACAAATTGTATGATTTTTCATGCAAGGGCTCCCTACTGCATTTTTTGGCGAGTCAAGAAGAATTTTGCAATACTGTGAGGATGCGTCACAAAGGCTTTGAATATATCTTACTTCTAAGTAACATTACCATTTTTACAGCTCTGTCAAGCTCACAGTCACTGAATATGATCAATGGTGATTTACCACCAAGTTCAAGAGAAACCTTCTTCAGATTAGTGGCTGCACTGTAGAAAATACAAATAATAATAAAAAAAAACAACTTAAAAAGAGCTTATTTCATTATTTCCTTTGAATCATGTCTAGTGAAAATGTATTCACTTCTGCTTTCCAATAGTGACTTAGTAGAATTCTACATAAATGTAAACAACCAGATGTCGTCATGCTTTTCTACTACTGCTACATGCACAATATAGCTAATAAGGTACTTCAGAACTAGATTAAGCAGCATTCATTTGTGAATCTTTTGCTAAGAGTACCTCTTCATGATCTCTTTACCAGTTGGTGTCGAACCAGTGAATCCAACTTTGCGAACATCTGGATGTTCAGACAGGTGTTGTCCCACTAAGCCACCTGTTGGGGTGAGGAAAACAGCTTAACTGGACAGTACAGGGGCAATTTTTACTACTCCTGCAGCAGCACTGTAACACAGAAAGAGCTAACAGTATGTCAGTCAAGTACAATATCACATCTTTATTTGTATTTACAGCTTCATTGGTATGACTATGAAAAATCTCGTATTAGTTAACTTGGATCACATTAGTGTCTCCAGATTCCTCCATCTGTCTGGACTAAAGGACCTCCTTCCTAATATTTCACTGTGTGTGGAATAATCTAATTTGGAACAGAGCCTGCCACCTAGTTTCGTTTTTACTTTTCTTCCCTAGGGGAAACAGGAAAATGGTGACATCAGGTAACATGGTATGGACCATGACTTACCTATAGTCACCAACACATGTCTTAAGAGCTTGCTCTAGGTCTCACAGTCACATTTAAATACTTCCCAGTCATGATAAGATTAGGAGAAAAAATGCAATTTTAAAATCAAGTGAAACACATTTCTCTCTAACACATTTTTGGTCACTATTTTTGTGAACTTGTAAAGGGTGAAGGCTGACAGCTCTCACCACTAGCTAGAGCCAGGTGACTCACAGATTTTTTCCAATTCTGTTCTGGAAATATGTGAAATCGCTGTATGACATAGACGCAAGCCTACTACCTGTGAAGATACATGCACTTATCTAACAGGTCTTCAGAAAGGTAAAATAAGTTCACCAGTTTTAGCATGACCTACTCTTCCCAGAAAAATGACTAGTTAAGTTTTACCTGAACCAGGCAGAATATTTATAACGCCCTTAGGAAATCCAGCTTTAGCTGAGAGTTCTGCAAACTTCAAGGAAGTCAGAGGTGTGACCTAAGTAAAAACATTTTTATTAGGTCTCCTATTTTAACTAAATGTGTGATGATATCTTTTACATTCAATACATCTTAATTTTGATACAGTATTTTTTCTTTCAGTATTCACAATGCAAGAAGTGTGGATTGGATGATAGGGCAGTGAGGTGGATTGGGAATTGGTTGAAGGACGGAGCTCAGAGAGTTGTGGTAAATGGGGCAGAGTCTAGTTGGAGACCTGTGTCTAGTGGGGTCTCCCAAGGGTTGGTACTGGGTACAGTCCTGTTCAATATATTCATTAATGACCTGTTGACATGCCAGAAGGCTGTGCTGCCATCCAGCATGACCTGGACAGGTTGAAGAATTGGGCAGGGAGAAACTTAATGATAAAGTACTGCATCTGGGGAGGAACAACCCCATGTATCAGTACAGGTTGGGGGCTGGCCTGAATCCACTAGATTGCCTAAATTACTTTGCCTGAACAAATAACAGAGGATCAGAGTCATCTGTACTTTTTGTTTTTACCTGAGCTGGCTTGAGCACGAGTGTGTTGCCTGCAGCCAAGCATGCTGCGCTCTTCCATGCAAGCATCATCAGTGGGTAATTCCAGGGGATAACAATTGCACACACACTTAAGGTACAGAAAAACAGAGAAAGGTTAAATTTTTGATGGCAGCTTCTGAATGTTTCTGCTGTATGCCAAGGCTGCCACTAAGAAGAAAAAAGTTGTATTTACCCTATTGGCTCTTTCTTGGTGAATGTCAGATTATGGTTTGGCCGGGCCTGGTTAATTGGAATTGTTGCACCCTGAAAGACAGAGGAGGGATAAAGCTTGGTACTGTTTAAAAATGTTTATTACAAATATTTTGCCCATGTAAATTTGTTTTGGAAAGCCACAGGGGAGCCTTCAAAACCAGAAGCATTTTTGCATCACAGAAAGGGGCAAGGATTCTTCTACTGTATAATTTTCTACTACGGATACTGTACTCAACTCCTGCTTTTCAGCTGGATGAACAAAACGTAGATAACAAAAACCAATTGTAACACAGCAGAGATAACAGAAGTATGCAAGATCATAAAGTGAGGGTCTGATGGACAAAAAAAAGCTGAGTTATATTCTTGATTGTGGATCTTAAAGACTCTTGAGGAAATGCTGTTCAACCTGTGGCACGTGCTGTAGCACCAAGCAAACTCACCAGCTTGGTCAGAATGTAACATAGCACATGAGCCTCTACACTTACCAACACGATGGCCACAATGACATTCTTCTCCATGAACAGCCAAGAGCTGACTAAGCATCATTATCCACTGAGATACCTCTACTGATTTCTGAGATAGTTAGACTGATATTCTAAATCCATATTCTCCAACTGGAAGCAGAGTGTCCTTTCATATTGCCAGGGAGACCCATTTTAGGTGAAACTCTGGTTTGCTTTGATTTTTGATTCCTTCATTACTTTTGCTAACACTGTTTTTGGGCAGTGTAGAGAAGCACTGCCATTGATTATTTCCTTTACATATTCACTTGCCTGAATTTTGTCACACCATCCAGCAAAGTATCTGAATGTTTGCACAGACATTCCAACATGGGTCTTCAAAGCCAAAGTGTAGACCGCTCCTGAGTCGATAGACTCTATTGTTGCTAACTCTTCTTGATGTTCTTCCATCAGGTCTGCAAGTCTTTAATAAAAACATTTAAAATCTACATCAAAGAGAAGTGACATCTAACCATTGACAGCCTAAAATGATATTTGGTGTGGCAAAGAACCATAATTAAAATTGCATTCCCACTGGATTTGGAGGTGGAGAACTTGGAGAACTAGAGCTACTGCTTGTTAGTATCAGTAAGAGCTTGAACAATTGCCTGTTGAAGTCTGCAAATTATAGAATCATAGGATGGTTTTGGTTGGAAGGGACCTTAAAGATCATCTAGTTCCAACCCCCCTGCACGGGCAAGGACACGTCCCACTAGACCAGGTTGCTCCAAGCCTCATCCAACCTGGCCTTGAACACTTCCAGGAAGGGGACAGCCACAGCTCCTCTGGGCAACCTGTGCCAGTGCCTCACCATCCTCACAGTGAAGAATTTCTTCCTAATATCCAATCTTAATCTACCCTCTTCCAGTTTAAAGCCAGTACCCCTTCTTCTATAACTACATGCCCTTGGAAAAAGTTCCTCCCCAGCTTTCCTGCAGGCCCGTCAGGTACTGGAAGGCCGCTATAAGGTCTCCCTGGAGCCTTCTCTTCTCCAGGCTGAACGACCCCAATTCTCTCAGCCTGCCTTCATAGGAGAGGTGCTCCAGCCCTCTCATAATCTTCGTGGCCCTCATTGGTTGTAGTAGACACTGGATGAAGGCATGAACTGTGAAAACTTACCTGATTGTTCAGTTACAGGTTTGTAAATAAAACAATATTCAGAAAATTTGTACTCTTTTTCTGTTGTACTACAAGGAGGCAATTATAGAATTATAATTATATACATTTTTATATATATATAAAATTAATTATATAGATGTAATTATAATATAATAGCCAATTATAGATCAGTAAGTTGAAAGTTAATACACACTAACATAAGAAATGTCAAGTAATCAAAAGTACCAAGAAGGAGTATTCAGAGTCCTAGCTTAAGATCTGGGAAACCTAGCTTCTTAATGCTGTTTTGTATTGTCTGAACTTAGACTAAAATACCTAAGTGTCAAATGATTCAAAGGCACCCAGCTGTCCAAACACAGACTTCCTAACCTGTAATGCAAATTGCATTATATTTGCCTTGGTACATTGAGAATCTGGCCTATTGTCTCCCAGGGCCTCAAGTTCTTCATCTGTTAGATTTATGAAGCAACACAGTGAGGATCTAAGACTGTGGTAAATATTATTAATAGTAGCTATAAGAGTGTGTAAAAAATGCATCTGCACAGACAGATACCTATACCTATGAGGAGCTCCTGTAATTTTAGTGGTCCCTGCTCAGGCAGAAAGGTATATTTGCATGAATGAATTTTTACATTCAGGTCTTAGATTTCTCACATGGCAATGAAATAAATGCATCAGTGATTTTCTTAAGCTTCTGTCTGCGTTTTGATACTCAGACGTCTAATCAATGATCCCATGTGATTTCAAGAGCTTAACCAAGTGCATTTTACATGCTGTAAAGAGTATTCAAAACTGGGTATGAAACCTGTTTTTCCATTATGTCAATTCTGCTCATTTAAAACATTTGCAGAGATGAGGAAAAATGGTCTTTAATACTTGCTTTGACTGTAACTTGGAGATCCAGCTACAGGTCAGGGCATCAGCCGTAGTGTGTAAAAGAACAGATATGGCATGTCAGAGACAAAGCAGAAAGTTCCATTTAATGCATGCCTAATATTAGCACTCAAAAACTGTAATGTGAACAGAGACCAGAGAAAAAGGGGCCTTGTTTGAATTAAGGTGGACCAAGGAGATACTTCATTCATATTGGGGATGATTTACAGCAGGAACACTCTGGTCTAGCTATCCTAGAGACCCAGTAGTCTAAGCACAGAAGAGTTTAACCCAGAAATAATCTATGCAGCGTAGAAGAATTACATTTTCCATTTGCCTAACATAGTTGCACTTGCAAATCTTTCAGTTGGGACAATACAGAGCAGTAGTTCTAAGACCTTAAAAGTTTCTCTTCAGGGCAGAGTGAACTTGGGCTCTCAAGCGCTCTTACCTTCCTTATGCAAATTAAACCCAAGTTTGTACATGCTTTGAATTTGTGCACACTTGTCAAAAATTTAAGTGATCGACCATCTTTATTTTTAATATGAGTTCTGACTCGCCTGTTTTCTGTTGTGATGACTACTCAACTCTTTTACAGTCCTGTGGGTCTTTTTCAAAGGTCTAATCACATACTTTACAAGACAAACAGACTTTTCAGTTCTGCTTTCATGTTCTTTTGCTAAGATGCCTGAAATCTCTTGTAAAACATGTGGAATTTTTTAATACTTTTTTATTTCTAATTACATCTACTTGGTCCATACAAATATGGTAAGAAGAGTGGAGGGGAACTGACATCCAAGGCATTCAACAAAGTAAAACTTTCAGCTATATTAATGTGATAACAAATTATCTGCTGCATCCACTAAAGTGGACACAGACCCATGGTTCGCATGTGCAGCATTACATTTCCCCATGCTCCTCTTCCTTAGCTGCCAGAGCAGACGTGCAATGGACTCCCTACTCCTTACTGCCTCGCTAGGCTATGTCCAGCCTTATGAGGACAGGATTGTCTTCTAGTTGCATGTTTCAAAACACTGAATCAGCTGCCAGGCTGTCTTGCCATAGCCTGTTACCATCCTGCAGCTGCTCACCATGTAACAGATCCTCCTCCTGCTGTCTATTCTGAAGCCTAGGGCTAGCCTCCTGGCACAGCACAATAAAGGGTTAATATAGCAGCAGGTATTGGCACACTACTGAAGATAATATTTGTTGAAGGTGAAAGAAAATCCTTCTCTCCCATATATATAAATATGCAGTCTCCTCAGCACAACTGACTTGTCCAGGACATCCAATAGCAATGCTGATGAGCCTGCAAACTACATCCTGCAGAAGAAAGGTGTTTGACACACAGGACCTACTCCTTCATGAGTTCCTTGGGGTAAGAACTTTCAGGTCTATTCAAGATCCTAACTCCCTTACAGCAAACTGCTATGTCAAGCACAGTAACTAGGATCTTTCCACCTACTGAGTAGGAAAGGAATTTGCCTAGTCCTCTGTGCTGTCAACTGATTCTCCATCATCACATTACCTAAATGTGAACCTGGGACATTCAGGAGTAGCAATCTGCTTCTTTACTCATGTCTACTCTACTTATCCATTTACATGTCCTAGAACTTAAAAAGCAGTGAAAGCTCTTCATATAGCTCCACAAAAGAGGCTTTCTTTATAGGGAAGCTCTGGAGCTTCTAGTCATACAAGACAGTGTTCTCTGTGCTAGTGGCACCAGAAGCAGCATACTGCATATGGACAATCCATAGTAATGGGGCTTTTATTAGCTGACTCTAGTATCACTTTCACAGTATCTAGCTAGCATGATTGACTTTCCAAGATCATCTTTTGTTCTTCAACAATCAACATCCACCATTAAACTACCATTCACTCAGCAAAACCTCTGTTTATCTTCTGAAACAGTAATACAGCCCAAATGACAACCAGGCATTATCTAGGGTTGACAAAGTGAAACAGATAGAAATGGGAGCTGGAAGTGTTACAGATACATGTGGGATCCATCTTAAGGGTGTTTCTACACAGCGTAATTCTTCCACAAGAGACCATAACACATCTCCTAGAGTTGGACTTTAGCCAGGTGAGAAGTATGCTGGGATATGATCCTGGAAAATCTAGCATCAATTACAGTCTATTTCAAAATTAGTGACAATGTGGCTGTATGTTTACTGTATGGAGTGCAGATGCAGG
This sequence comes from Hemiprocne comata, assembly GCA_020745705.1. Lineage (NCBI taxonomy): Eukaryota > Metazoa > Chordata > Aves > Apodiformes > Apodidae > Hemiprocne > Hemiprocne comata. Next base: position 59,903,102 of record CM036586.1, read on the forward strand.
CAGGCTTAGCAAGGTCAAATTCTCTGCCTACCTATCCTAGGTAGACTCTGCCTGTAAAACTTATCCTCATTTATACAGCAGGATTTGAACTCTGAGAGGGAATTTTCAATCCTTGCAACAGAAAGCATGTAGATTAAATGAAGTCATCAAGTATTTAAGAGACATTTTCTCCAATTCTTTGTTTCCATTCATAAATAATAATATAAAAAATGGTAACAGTAAGAGATCACTGGATTTTTCTCTGCCACAAGAAAGGTTAGCCAGCTAAGACCCGGGGCCAGTACACTGAAGTAAATTAGGGAATGAAAAGATGGCTAGTCTGGTTCCTCTGACAGTGGGATTATGAACATCTAGCATATTCAGAAAATGTATGCAACAATTAATTCTTCAGAGGACCAAGCCATTATGATTTAAGAAAAGAAAACAAACACAAGGTGCCTTTTATGTACCTGTACATGAGTCGCCCTCTTTCCCTTGAGTTCATTCTTCCCCATTCACCATATTCAAATGCCTCCTTTGCTGCTGCCACTGCCTTGTCGACATCAGCCAATGAAGCAGAAGACACGCTGGCTATTATCTGTCCAAAGGTAGCATAGTGTTAGCTCCAAATAAATGCCAGGATGTACAGTGTTACTCCTTCCTTCTAAACTTGTTGACTGGTTATAAGCAAATGCTTAGTATCATCAACCCCAGCAGTTGGCATGGGTGGGGCGGGCTGCAGAAAGTTCAGAAACAATTGAGGTGCCAGATTTTGGAGGACGCTGAAGGGACCCAAGATTCCTAGATCTATCTTCTGGATCATCCTTCTTGATTTCACTCTCTCTCTCCAGAAGTAAAATCAATGTGATATTACAAGAGTTGGATGTCTTTATGCATGGTTTCATGGTCTAATATCTCAACATGCTAAAATGACTCCTGCATGTTCCATTTCTTAGAAATAGAGCTTCTGTTACTATAAGGCACCATATACACATAGTATTTTATGATGATTGTGTTCTATAAATACACACACTGTAATTCTAACACAGAATTGTTATGACTTTTATTCAATTCCACAATGAGTTTCAGGGAAAGTACCAGAGTCTGACTTTTGATGGCAGTGAAATCTGTAGTATTGGTTTCAGCAGAACATATTCACTTCAGAATTAAATGGCAATTACATGGACATCAGAATCACCACTCCTGTTTATAATTCGTAATTATGAGTTGCTCAAGCAAGATTCAACAGGTAAGGACATTTTAAAGTTACACTTGCCCTAAGACACCAGATTTGTAAAAAAAGTAAAATAAAAACTGAAGTTGATGACTGACAGAAAAGAGATATGACAGCCTACAGAAACACTTTTTTACCAACTAAACTATAGCCATTTTTGTTTGCAAAGCTATACAGGAATAAAATCAAGTTAAAACATATGGCTGGGTGTGGAAATTGGTGTAATATTTGAAGTGGAAGCAGGGTTTTTTTTTACTGTGCAGCTTGACTGGAATGCAAAAAACTGTGAAATATACAGACAGAGAGATAAACTGAAATTTCAAAATCTTTCTAAGGGTTGTTTAATGTGTACTAATGAACACTGTTCAATTAGTGGTTTATGTTTTTTTAATAGGCAAATAAGTTTAAATAAACTGGTATTGATCGTATTTAGAAATTACTCACTGATCCATCTGCTGGATTTACAGTGTCGAATGTTTTTCCATCATCAGCATTTATAAACTGGCCATTTATGAAGCACTGGTATGGCATATTCACGGTCATGTTGTTCACATTTTTTGAAATCTAAGAGTGAAATACACAACAAATCACACTTTTAATAACTAAGATTTTAATGTCTCTTAACAAGCTTTTGGTATCTACAGCAAACATCCATCCACATTTTACAATATAGACATGGCTGTTAGAAGTGGACAAAAGAGCAAAGCGAAATGGAAATCATATTCTCCCTCAACACCAATGACCATATTCTGAGACAGGTAAGTAGATTTCTGTATTCTTTATCACTAGATCTCTATGTTCAAACCAATACTAAACCCTGGTAAAGGCTGGTCCTAGCAAACTTCAATCAAATGCATAATTCCCAAATTCAAGAAATCCCAACTTGCTCAATGACTTAAAAACATGCAGCCTTCCTTTGACACAAAGTTTTTTAACAGACTCTTAGGAGAAAAATCTAGCACTGTTTGCCTCAGGAAAGCAGAAGGTCTGGAACATTTTGACTGAAGCATACTGGCAGGACAGTGCAGGGGAGGTAGGAATAACTGCCTGTATGTGAGCTACTCTACTGTGTGTTCTTGATCTCCTGGTTTCTGGAACACCAGAAGTGACATCAAAGATATACTTCCATTCCAAAATGCAAATAAATAAAAGTTGAAAAAAAAAACAACAACAACAAAAACACCAACTACAAAGAAGTTGTATGACCAAATATTTGTTTGCTTTCCTACTGAGTCAAGCAGTCCAATAATCTGCTCTCCCCCAAAATCAAGAAAGACTAAGAAATAAAGGCAAAATAAAAGGTCTTACATAATCAATCACTAACTCTTCTTCTTTGTCTTCTCCTCTGAATTTTCTGACAGTCATTTGAATAAAGTCTGCAAATTTAGTGGCCATATACACATCCTCATTCTGTAGCTGAAGTTCACTATATTTCTGTTTGATCTCTTCTAGCATTCTGAAGATTTTGAAGAAAGAGTAAGTTTAATTACAAACGAAAGAATTCTTCAGAGAATTGAACCATTAAAAGGTTAAAAAGAATCAAAATGGGGCACCAGTTTGTATGCGTGTGAGTATGTGTGTGTGTTTCTCTGATGACAATGGCACAGAAGTTGTGCATTTTACTGAAATCTGCTGGTTTAATTTGGGGTGTTATGGAAAAGAAAAAGTCAATTCTAGAATACTCTTGGGTAAACTTCTGGAAATAAATGACAAAGAATATAATGACTGATAAAATAGTATATGGGAATACTCCAACCAATCCATGGAGGACATTCATAGCTCTATGAGAGTGGTAACTAATAAGGTCAATCAACAGCTTGTTTAAAAAAAACCCTGAAATCCTGTTTTTATATTATGGCCTGGAATATCTGAGCTGTGAAAAGAAGGTAACTGAGGTGACCCAACACAGGATGAACTCAGTGCACTTGTAAGCATGGGCTCCTCTTTCTTTCTGGGGAGTTCTTTGGTCAGCTTCTTCATCAGCTGCTTGGTCTTGACACACCTGTCACTGCAGGCAGAAAGGTTTGAGCATCACCATGCTCGCCCACGTGGCTGATATGCCTGAAGTTAAGGGCAATTTTGCTTGAATAGAAAGAGCAGAATTTCAATAATACCTCCTAAATTTGGGAGCAGTACCCTACCATATATTCAAAGGTAGGAAAGGGAATAGTTAAGAGTATTGGAAAATACAGAGGTGGGTTTTTTTTAATATTACCCAACCAACCCTGATTTAAAAGCACAATGCCAACTTCCATTAACTTTTGAGTAAAAATTTTGTTACTTCAAATATTTTTTTAATATATTTAAATATTTTTTACCTGACAACATGCATAGAGGATGCTCCAGATTTGAAGAAGTCTGTGGAATCTTCAATTACAGCAACATTGCTCAAAATTCCCTTCCAAATAGCCTAAAATACATAAAAATGATGGGGGGAATAATGAATAATCTTCTAATTTCAAGAAGTATTTACCAAACAGTATTTTCTATGGTATCTGTGCCTGTACTGTGTGTTATTTAAATGATTCTGAAACAGAAATGTATTTTAAGAGGATCTAGAACTTTCTTGAGACCTCATGTTAGCCAATGAAATCTTCAGCATAATTAGGTTATAAAAAAGTATTATTTTGTACATGATAATTTCACCTAGTAAGGCAAGCAACCTGAATGGTACAATGTTAATAATTTCCAGGGCCATTTCTTGAAGTTTTTATCCTCCAAGTAGTAACTTCCCTTTGCAATACAGGAAGTCAGCAAAGTCAAGGACAGCCTGGAGCACTTTCTGACTGGATTGCTGGAATTTCTAGCACTGGAGCTGAGCTGAGAAGTAGTTTAAGCTGCATGCATGAGATGGAGATTTCCACTAACGTGAACAGTGAAATAACTGTTAATGTGACATTTCAATTAACTATAATTTGGTTTCAGAGTTAGCAGGCAGTATCACAAACTGAAGTGTTCATATTTCTTTTTTGCTATTGTCAACAGCTCAGCATCTAGGTTGCTGGCAAGGAGATTCAAGGTGATCCTGAGCAGCAGTTTAAAATATTAGTACATCGGGCTGCCTGACCTGTGCCAAAGGTTATTGACCCTGTAGCAGTTAGCAGAAGTGAAGACATCTATGATTCAGTTGCTCTGGCACAAAACTTTCATGACAAATGTGGCTTTCAGCTAAGCCCCTGGGAAGCACTACAGAGGGATGCATTACATAGAAACACAGAATCATAGAATTGTTAAGGGACCTTAAAGATCATCTAGTTCCAACCCCCCTGCTATAAGCAGGGACCCTTACCACTAGACCAGGTTGCACAAAACCTCTTCCAACTTGTCCTTAAAAACCTCCAGGGATGGGGCATCAACAACTTCCCTGGACAACCTATTCCAGAACCTCACCACCCTTATAGTGAAGAATCTCTTCCTAGTATCTAACCTAAATCTCCCCTCTCTCAGTTTAAAGCCATTATCCCTTGTCCTATCACTGTCTTCTCTGATGAAAAGCCCCTCCCTAGCTTTCCTGTAGCCCCTTCAGGTACTGGAAGGCCGCTACAAGTTCTCCTCCGAGCCTTCTCTTCTCCAGGCTGAACAGCCCCAAGCAAAGTGCCTCTCTGGCTGTAAGAGCTTTCTGCTCCAGCTGCCCCATTGCTGCATCCCTCTGCCAGTCAGTCCCTTGTGTGTGGCTGTGGCAGAAGAGAGACTGTGCAAACCGGTACAGGGAGAAAAACTGCTGCTTTTCTCTTTCAGACTGCTGTTCTAAGACTCTCTGGAGCTTGCCCACCCAGACCACCCTGAACACATCCTAGTGAGTAACACCACAGCAAAGAAAGCATCTCAGTGTTTAAAACCTCAGTGTTGTGAAGTGAAGGTCCGTTTGCTTTTTTCTCACTTCAACCTTAATAATTCATAAATATTTACCATAACTGACCCTGCAATGACCGTCTCTGTATCACTTGTATCTGAAAAGTTTTCTAGAGTTATGTGTGAGTACTCTAGTGAATTCCCAGTTCCACCTGATTTAATTTCAATAACCAAAGATTCAACCCCATACTCTTTCAGTACAATTTTATCGGAAAGCCATTTGCATGGTTAAATAAAAGATATGCCTTGCCTATAATATGTCATGCTTTTGTCTGAAGTAATATCTTACTAAAGCAGTTTATTGAATTACCCTAATATCTTCTGCCATCTTTTTCTCCTCTTCTGTAAGTTCCAGGGTAGTTGTTTCATCAGCAGAGAAGTATTTAGATGCAGGGATCATTTTTCCATCCTCAAACTGCAGATTTCTCACTAGTACCTGAAAAATGAGAGGATATGATTTTAAATAATCTAGGAGGCAATAAATCTGTGTCTGAAGAGTTTGTAGGCATCAATATAGTTATTGATATAGCCATATAAATGGCTTGCAGGAAAGCTGGTATAATATAGGTAATTTAACACAGTCCACTCCCACTCATCTTTCAGATTCTCTCCTAGTATTAGTACATTTTAATCCATATTGGAAACAAACATGGACTGAGTGAGAAGCAAAACATGGATGTCTTTTCTATAGGATATCAGAGGATTGATAAACTTTGAGCGAATTGAAGAATGGCTTTCTCCCATTAGCAGCTGGATTTGTATAGCTTGACAATTCCACACTACTTGCACATCCTGCTAAAATTATTCCATCCATGCACACGTTTGCTGGGGTGAGCACTTACCATCTTCCCATCATTACCAAAAACGACTAGACCATTCTTGGTTACAAGTCCAGGTCTTGAAGCACCTTTTATTGCTAGCTCTTGTCCAGCAGGCACTGAAGCATCAAGTAATGATGACCCATAAAAAGTAACCACCTAAAAATAAACAGAATTAAAAGTGCACAGATTCTAAACATGTTCTAAAATCCTAATAATGATATTACAGCGTTTGAAGCTTTAATATAATATAAATAAAATTAAGTACCTACACACAGAAAACATGTTACAACGTTATTTCTGTCTCTTTACAACCCAGGACATGTAAAACTTTGCAAGTTGCCTAAACCTGCAAAGCTGCCTAGCTGTAAAAATGTGCATGCCAGAACCAGTGAGAGACCAGCAGAAGCCTGAGTGTGGCTGGTGGAGTCCTGCTCTGCTCCCAGCTGACAATGCTGAACACTGCCTTGCTCTTAGGCTCTTCTGTTCTTTCTGGGCTCTCAAACCAGCAACAGTTTCTGGACATTAGAGCAGAATAAGGCTTTTGGAGCAGCTTACCAGCTGATGGCTAATAATTAAGTAACAAATCCTGGCCATCACAAGCAGGAAAGATTTTTAAAATATTTTATGCAAGTACAATGCAGATCAAAAGTATAGTACTTTCAATCCATTGAAAGAAAGTAGTTGATTTTGGATAAAATGAGAAATACTCATTTCTGCAAACGATCTAGGCCCAAATCTCTTTAAAATAAAACTTCCTCTGTTATTTCAGTAGCTCACAGTGTTTCATTTTGCTGTTAATACTGTGATGTTGCCCACTGCATGGCATGGGTCACGTACTGTAATGCATGCCTACTTCCCAAAATGACTGGCACAGCCTGGTTCTGCCATTCTTAATTATTGCTTTGTATTGTGCCCATTTTTTTTCCAGATATTGCTCTTGTCTGTCTTTGAATTAAATGGACCTATCATAAAAAAAATAATCCTAACTACTGTGTTCTGTACATTTGTTAAGATGCCTGATCTATAAAACATAGTCAACAAATGAGAGCTACTTCAATGTAACTCTCACTTGCATTCAGACTTCACCTGCATGCAGACATTGCTAGTTTGTAATTTTAAAAGTTCAAAAAGAGGGTACAGAAAATAAGAAAATTCTTATGTTTTTTCAGAGCATACCTGGCCATCTATTGTTGCCCATGCTCCAGGCACTTTATCATGCCCTCGAATCCAGTTGTGCAAAGCTGCTGCAGGTTGGTCCCAGGAGATCTAGGAAATCAAGACATGCCAGCTAATTCTTCTCTGTTTAGTTATAAATCAAGTTAGTAATATTTTCCTATATAATTATAAATTATCCCTTCTTGTCTTTCAACTGTTCACTTATTAAAGAACATAGAGAAGTTTTCACTTACTTAAGAACACAGAAAGATTCTGGCCTAATAAAGGAAGATCAGTGATCTCCAGATAGCTGATCTTCAATGATCTATCAAGTGGGATGCTCTTAGCACTTCTGTGTTCTATACAGCCTACATGTTTTTAATACATTCTCCTTCTCTCACTAATGTAATTAAAATATAACCCTTGCTACTAGGTATTAATAAATAGTTATTATTATGATTTAAAAAATTAATAAGCACAGTATAAATATCAATAGGTATGTCTGGGGTATCACCTTCTGCTGAATATGATCTATTTATTACTTGGATCCTTAGTTCTTTAATAAATATATGAACTTTGATTGAAATACTCCCTAGATATTTACCAATCCTTATAATCAGTAGTTTCATAAATGGAATCTCTGCTACAACTTGCAATTCCTGCAAGACTTCAAGGAAAAAGGAAATAATGTTTTGTTAAGAATGTCACGTATATTTAACATGTAACATCAGTGAAAATGTATTACTTTATCTTTGCAGTATTGTCAGCATATGTACAAAATGAATTAAATAAAGTATCAGAGTAGCTATTAAATAACAAAACTCAGGTACTCAGCATCCTTCTTAGTATAGCACAAAGAATATTTAGAAGCAAGTTATAAGCCAATGAGAATGGTTTTACAGCCAGGAGATTAAGCCAGTAACTCCAAAGAAGCTCATTCTATATTGTATTATATTACATTACATTATGTTATGTTATACTATATGGATGAATAAAAATATCCCTATGCAAAGCTATTTGTTTCTAAGGAAAGTCAGGAACTGAAATTTGATAAAAAGCTACACCTACAATATTTCAGGTGGAAAGGACTACTGTCACCATGGACAAGTGACTGAAATTGCTGGAATATTTTTTACTTTTTCTTTTTTATTTTCAAACTTCTGCACAGGTCTAGAGAAGGAAAAGAAGGTATTACAGGCAGCATTCACTATAATTTTATGGTGGCCTTCTTAACCATAAAGCAGATCCAGCTAATGCAGTGGGGGTGCTTATAGAATATAATTCTTATGTGGGTGTTCAAAAAATTTTTTAATCTGTTGCTTGTTTACATGACCTATATTTTTTTTTCCTGGTGCCAAGAGGAAAGGTGCCAACACTTGCTTTTCCTAACATCAGATCTACTTCTGGTAGAGAATTTAATACAGTCTGTTGGTAAACAGCAAGAGCTATCTCCATTCAACGCTATATTTAAAAGTATGGTAACATATTAAGAATCCATTGAAGGTGCAGCTGCCATCTAGCTGTGTGTAGTTGACCCCAAGTTGGACACGAAGTTTCTAAATATATGTAACTGCTGAAAGTAAATAGGAACTTAACCTCAGGCTCCATTTCATGCATCCTCGGAGTTATCCCAGGAATAAGAGGTTGGGAAACAGCTGAGTTAAAATTCATGTTAACTTGATATCACTACTATTGTAATCTGAGCTAATAACAACTTTTCTAGTGATATGCACAAAACACAGTGTTATTTTAACACTACCTCTGCGTTTTCTTTTTTCTGGATCCCTTCATATGTTGCCCCTTCTTTAGGCTGAGGTATACGAGGGGCCTTACCATCAGCAATCAGATGCACAGCTTCCACCTATATGAAAAAATAACAGATTTAATGTTAGCTTGGTTTGCCTTTTTCCCTCAGCCATACTTGTGAATGACAGAAAAAGACTTCCTGCCACACAAGGGGAACTGGTTTATTTTTAAAACCAAGGACTCCCAAAACCTAGGGGACAAATGCTGCCCTGATTAACATACATATATGCTTAAACTGCTTTGACAAAAGAAATAACCTCAGAAATTGGATGGCTGTACCCAGTCACCAAACATACAGCAGCTGCTTAAATTCTCCAGGATCAGAATGTGGCTCTATATGTTTGTATTCAATTATTTCCTTTTTCTTTCTGCAGTAAATTATTTCTCTGCTTTTAAATGGAGAGAGAAAAAATACCTGTAACAATCCATGCTGACAATTTTAAGTGCATTTTCTTTTTCTTCGTTTTAAAACAAAACAAAATAGGACAAGCACACAAAATCCAAAGCAAATCCACCAGGGCTCTGAACTTAAAACACTATCCCCCTTGTTTTTCAGCCTCACCCCTAACTTTCTCTTCTCTGAGCCTGTAAAAAATTTCACCTTGTAAAAACTTTAAATAAATCTGTGGAAAGAGGCACACATTCCAGACAAGTAAAACTTCTTGTCTTCTGTGGAAACGGGACATGCTCTGTCTGCTGCCAGTAACAAATATTCTGAAGCCATCTCCTCAGCTGTTGTGAAGCAGCACAGCTTCACTGAAGTCTAGGATTTGGCTGAGCACCACAACCTCTGTCTTTCCAAATGTATGCATCTTGTTTATATTTCCTTTACTTGCAAACTCCAGCAGATGCTTTTCTTTTCCTCTTAAAATGTTGATATTAAGTTCAACTAAACGTACCATGGCCTTTACTCCTTCTGGGAAGAGGAACCGGTTATACAGGTCATCCACAGTATCATTTTGGCCAACATCACACTCCCGCTGCAGAAGTATTGGTCCAGTGTCCAAACCATCATCAGCCCAAAAAATAGTAAATCCTGCTTTCTTATCTCCTTGAATTAAAGTCCTGGACATAAAAAAAAAACCCTTACAGTAAATACAGAGTGTGAGAGCAGTCAGGGACATCAAGCCATCAACCCATCTGTTACACATTCATTTGTGTTAGGCAGATAGAAAAGAAAATCCTAACCAACTGTAATACTAGTTTCATTGCTCATTTCATAGTCAGAAACCCACAGTTTTGATACTGTTGATGTGTGGTTTCCACAAAGTGACATAAAAAATGCTGCAACTGAATCCAGGTTGTCTATCAAACAGTTTATTTTTATAATGTTTTTTAAAGTATTATTAGAGGTAAGACACAGAGCAAAACGTGTGCAACAGTTATGATATAATTTGAAAGATGGAAGCATCTAGACAGCATATTATCTGAATAATTCATAGTTCATGGTAATCAGCTAAGCCTCACAACTTAGCTGTAGGTCAGCAAGGGAAGGACAGCTGTCCAACAGCTGAAAAAAAAGCTAAGAGTGGATAATGATGGATATGCAACTGTTTAAGGAAAAGCAATTAAGGGAATTAATATCCAGGTAGACTCTCAGCTGCTGTGAATGAGCAGACCTATGCCAATTTACATCAGCTCAGGATCTGCCTCTGAATCTGAAGGGAACTTCAGCCACTTAGATCTCCAGTTCTCCCTTGGAGCTGCGTGTGCCTCAGAATGATGTATGATCCAACAGATGTGTGTTTAAAGGAGAAGCCAGATACGGAGAGATACCTATCTTTCCTACAGGCTTTTAACCATTTGTCTGCATGCAAACACCAATGCTGTTTTCTGTAAGACACATCTCATGTAAGTGTTCCCTTGGCAGTCCACCTTGCCACAGGATCATCTGAGAGATGGCTAATACACATGAAAAATCACTATTACTTGTAAGCACTGAAAACTACATTATCAAAAGGAGTAAAGCACACCTTTGTGCAGAATGAGGGACATACTCTAGAGACAACTGAGGAAGTTGGCAGGTTGACAGAAGTGAAAGCTTACAGAAGTTTGGCTAGCCTGTATCAGATCATTCACACACTTAGGCAGCATTTCTTCCATTTTATATTATGTACAAGTGCCAAAAGAGTGCCTTGGCACCTCTTCTGCATAGCTGGAGGAGAAGGCACCATGGGCAAAAAGGTCCCTGATGCTGAAGAGGTGATGGGATGAGAGCTACCGTGTGCCCCCTCCTCTGGACACCAGCCTCCTCTGCAGGCAGCTGCTGGTAACAACGTGGCAGCAGCTGGAAGAGGCTGCAAAGGATGGAGTGAGGAGCCCTTAGAGGCCCAGGACCCTTGTTTGTGCCTCGTCCCCCTTTAGCCATACCAATTCCCACAGGCTTTCTTTGTCATACTGTGCGGAGAAAGGATCTGATCAGCACCAGGGCTGTAGCCACAACAGATTAAAGAAGTTGTGATAGGAGCAAGGGGTGCAAGGGTGAAACACAAGAACTGTCAGCCAAGGCCAAATCAAGGCCACACTCTAGCTTAGTTTAAAGGTCTTAGGAAAACAGCCTTTACCTGAGAAGGCCAGGAGCGGTGCTTACAGAAGGAATATGCAAAATGTTCAGAGACTCAGACACATCCTGAGAGAGTTTGTATCTACAACTTCCAGTGGAATAGATCTTGATCAAATCCTCCTCCATGAAAACATCCTTCTAGAGCTCCCTAGATGTGCAGTTCCATGGTTTAAGAATGGACTGCATGGAGAAAAGTATCTCCTTTTTTCAGTAAAATCCTCCTATCTGATCTAACTTTTGATTAAGAATGAGCAATTGTTCCTTAAAGACCTTCCCTTATCTTTCATGGCATATTTCCTTCCCAATGGTGCCTTTTCCAGTCTGAAGACCCTAGATTTCTCTCCCCTCATGAGGAAGCTCTTCTATACCTTTGGCCATCTTTCTTAGCCTTTTCAGAATAATTTCTAGCTCCTTCATGTTCTAACTGAGACACAGACACTATTTAAGTTCCTTCCATGGTCTCTTTCCTGAGTAACAACTGACTTACATTTTATTGCTGCTTACATATAGTTCCTTTTCCTCCTATGTACATTACCGTATATTTTTAACTTTGAATGTGACCACTAATTTTCTTAATCACTTTCACATTATCACATTTACCGATTTGTTTAGAAACTGTATTCTTTATTATAGATGGAAATCAGAGTTTCCTGGCTTCTCCTCTGAGCCCATTTAAAAATGGTATTGCTCTTGCTGTTTTCCAGTTTCCTACACCAACACAATCTGAAGGAACAGAAAACTGTGGAACTTTTGCTTAAAAGTCTCCTGGTCCTGAGAAGAGATTTTTATTCATTCATCAGTTCACCTAAAATCTCTTCTACTCACAGTTCAGCTCATGGGAATTGTTCTGACTTATTCTACACATGGAAGGGCTGCACGGTAGTAGCATCTTCTGCTCCTCCATCCTGATTACCAACAGATTTCCTCCTACAGTCTTCTCTTTGATAAGCACCTTTTTATATCGAACACTTGTATCACCCTACGTACCTCCCACCTCAAATGCATTTGAGAAAATTCCTACTATTTAAATGTATGCCTTTAAAAGCTGGTTCTTTATTTCTTTTTGGACTGCCTTACTCTCATTTTATTTACTTACTCTAATTTGCCAGAGTTTATGCTCTTTTATTTTACTCACTTGGACAGAACTGCCACTTTTTGAAGAATTTGCTGATTTCTCCTATAGTCTCCTTTATTCCTCTGTTTAAGTTCTTCAGCTTAGCATTTTTTTCTTTAAGGCCTTTTTTAAAAAGCCACCAAAATATGCCTTTACTGTGAATCTACAAGATTGTATCTTTAGATAATCATCATGCTGCCTGTAAGATTCTTTTTAGTTGTTTCTTCATATTTAGACAATTTCTTATTGAATGTAAACACTGTGGTAAAGGCATTTCTGTTGTCACAAGAATTCTAGAACTGAGTCTGCTGTGGTCATTATTCCAGCATAGTTCTTTCACAGTAACATTTTTGAGTTACTTGAGTCTAGTCGTGTGTAGGAAGACAGTATGGTAAGTTTTTATTCTTGTGGATTCTCTTCTCCTCCCTCCCCCTCCCTTCTGTGAAACCCTTAGGCTCTGCATCAAGCCCTGCTGTGACAGTTATCTAGTGTTTGTGGAGGATGAGCTATGAGGGCAGTGTCCTGCCTATGAAAACTACAGATTGTTGATTTGCTTGTGGGAGTAAATTATATGAATGTACAGATCACATCACTGATCTTCCCAGAGTAACAGCTGCACTTGCATTGCAAATTGCAATGAATCTTAGCTATGAAATGCAGGTCATGAACCAAATACTCAGCTGTTTCAGGGAAGTTTCTTCAGAGCAGTTACAGGTTGACAGAACTGTGCCAGCATTTACAAGAGTAACGGGTACGGCCCAACATCCTATCGTGACATACACATAGTTCTGATGAACAAAACTCACCAGTTGATTGCAGAAGCTCCTCGATGGCGTGGTAGGATGGATGGATGGTAAATAATTGAACCATGTTTTGGGCAGTCAATAACATCCATGGGGATGAACTGTGTACAGAACGGAAGGACATTTAGCTCTGCTCCAACTGATTTGTAGGCTGCAAATACTTCCTGGATAGGCTTGCCTTTAACTCTCCATCTGGGGAACTTAAACACAGGAGTGCCATCCTTCTCTGCTGCCAGTGCTGAGGGACAAGAACAATATTTTTTTTTAATTCACATTTGGTATTAAAAATACAAACTTGAAAGGAGAGAGATATTGCATGACAACTCAAGAAGATCATCAGGTGTAGGATTACAGAGTGCCCTTTGTACTGTTTCATGTTATTTAAAAACCTTTGTGCTTGGATATATTTTATTAATTCTGTCTTTAATTCTCATTCCTACAGCTTAGGTCATTCTCAACTTGAAGTTCACTCTTACGACTTGGCTAAGAAGTACCAGTGCAAGCAGAAAAGAAGGCTGAATGCTGTTGACTACTTAACAGTGACACTTCATTTCTTGTCTAGTCGTTACATTTGCCTGCAAAAGGTTTGTTTTAGCAGAACTTAATTTTCCACTTCAGCAATTTGTATTACAAGGGCATGTAGCGATAGGATAAGGGGTAATGGTTTTAAACTGGAAGAGGCTAGATTTAGGTTAGACATTAGGAAGAAATTCTTCATGATGAGGGTGGTGAGACACTGGCATAGGTTGCCCAGGGAGGCTGTGGCTGCCCCCTCCCTGGAAGTGTTCAAGGGCAGGTTGGATGGGGCTTTGAGCAACCTGGTCTAGTGGGGGGTGTGCCTGCCCATGCAGGGGGTTGGTACTAGATGATCTGTAAGGTTCCTACCAACCCAAACCATTCTATTATTCCATGATTCTATGAGTACAAATAACTAAGATTCACTCAAGCCAGCAGCATTTTGCCATGTCGTGCAAATAATTACAGCTGCTAAAGGCCTTCAGTCATTTCTTCAAAATTCTGTTTACTGATGCCTTCTAGATGTGCTTCCATTTATCTGTCAGACACACAGCTACACTCAAAATTAGGCTCAAAGGTGAGAAAAAACAACTGCATTAACTGCAGAGAGAATTTTTAGGTGTTTGGTAAATTCTACTGCACAATTGTTTAATAACTCATGACAGAGAGTAGGATAGTAGAGTCAAACTCTACAGCTGTTGAGTTGTATGTGTTATAGGAAGAAAAGGGAAAACAAGAAGAGGTATGGAAAATTCACCTACTTTAATCTGTATTTCTAAACACATTTTTGTACTTTCTGTTTGCTTTTTCACTTCTGGAATTGGATCTTGAGTTTGACCAGAAGTATCTTTAGCCTATTAACCAAGGTCTTAAGTAAATACTTAGTAAAATATAATTCCATGGACATTAGTGTGTGCTGCAATTGCTCCTAGAAATAAAAACTGTAGCTGTTTGAGGATATAGAAACATTAGCAAAATTCACTTGACGCTTAAGTTTTCTGAGTCATCTGGAAGTAAAAAGCAACAAAGTTATCTAGTAACTTTTTTTTTTTTCTTCATTGGGACTGCAAGACATTAACTCTATGGTTTAGCTAAAATAAATATATTCTTGAAATTAGTGGAAGATTTGCTTAGCTACATCTGCTAGTGTAGTAACCATTGAATTGTCTTTTTCTAAACTAATAACTTGCCCCCAATTCTTTTGAAGTGTGATTAAAGCGTTTAATGAGGTAGAGTTACAGAATATAATAAACTTGAGAACTAAATGCTAGTTTGGGAGTGCCACAGCCCAAGTAAACAAAATTTTTGTTTGATTCTTCCCTCATTTGAGTTCTGTAAAAACATGTCAAGGCCTACTTAAGACAGCTCATGGAATATACTGTTGATTCAATTATTCATAAAGGTATATTCCATTCTGGTACTTCTGGTTTGTAATCATATTAATGCACTAATTTTGTGCTACTGGAAAAAAAAAAAAAAAAAAGAAAAAGTTACAATCCAGATTATTCCAAAGTAGCTTCTTTGTCACATTGCTTTCTGTGGTATGAGTACAATTCTGAACACCTGTCAAGAAACAACTCTTTCTTTAAAAAATCCCCCAAATCCGTCAACATCTTGCCAATAGAAAAAGGGAGAGCAAAGCCTCCTCTAGCCTTTTCAATGGGTTTTCCATAGTCCAAGTGGAAGAGAAATAGGCTCTGCAGGTGCACTGCTGCATGCAAGCTTGCCAGAAAGGGCAGAAAGCCAAGGATAAACTGTCTTGTCTTCATGCCTTGAGTACCCAGACAGCACAGTGAAACTGGTGACAGACATTGGTGCTTAAGTACAGGCTCAGCAGCTACTTGCTTCAAGATACAGATCTAGTTCAGGATGACTACTTCTAGGATGTACATTCAAAGAAGGTTCCCAGATTAATTTATGTTTTAAATATCATAATGTATGGCACGGTATGGTTAGAAACAACTTCCAAATACTGACTAATAAGGTCAAACCTGTTCTGGGACTTGTGTTTGTTGAAGTATAGTTCTTGTGCTAAAGCCAGTGTAATAAAGGCAGCATATGCAAGTCATTCCCATATAGGTATCACCTTCCCACAAAAACCCAAGTTTGTTGCGTATGCCTGTAATTTTAACATTTGGATAAAGGTTACACTCACCCAAAGGATCAGCTTGTCCATTCTTGTCAGGCACTGTGAACACTCCCACGACTTTATGGCCCTCTTTTCTCAGCTTGTTATAAACTTCTTGTCCAAAAATGCTTTGACCTATGAGTGCTAGCTTTAGCTTCTGTTGGTAAGTCTGGTAAAAAGAATCAAACAATCCATGTTCTAGGATGCAAAGAAAATACATTGTTGCTTACATTTCTCTTTTGCTCCTTCTTGATCAATGTTCATTTTGATTTAAAATGGAGCAGTCTTTCTACCTCAATCTGCTCTACCTTTGAAGGAATAATAATTGTTTTTTTGAGATTAAAGACAGGCAATGTACAATTCAGAGAGAATACACTTAACATAAAAGTATCACCTGATACTGTCACTGATGTTTATATTGGTTTCCCAGTATTTTCATTAGCTAGGACCCACTGCTTGTTACAAGCGGCATAATGGGCTGCATGATCTTACTCATAGTCAGAACTAATATGATAAGAAATGAAAATATGTTTTTTGAAACAGATATATAAAACACTTTTTCTAGGCATAACTTAGACGCCTGGAACATGCTCCCTAAATCTCTATAATTAAATGGTGGCATGTTATTTCTAGTTAATAGATAGGTTAAAGAAGACAAGCTTACACTGTTCTGGTTAAGTTAAAGGTAATAATCATCCATTTGATCCTCCTACAAGGAAACCCGGCAAGCTTCCTTTGTTTGCCTTCCACTGCCTTCTGCATTTGCAACCCGGTATACTGGACACATGCTTTTAAGCTTCTTCAGACTGAGTAGGTGCCAATAACTGCCCCAACTTCTTCTTTTTAGGATAGTTAGGATCACAACACTACTATGATACCAGGATATCACATATTGCTACATTATTCAAGTGCTTACACCCTTAGAAAACTACTGAAACCTCCAAAGGCCATTTAGATTTAGGGGACAGTTGTGCTCATCTTCCACCCTCCTACCTCCAGTCGCTTGCTTCCAACATCTCCTTTATCCCAGAACTGGTATTCCTGTAGCTGCAAGAATTGGATTAGGATACTGGGATAGGCAAGCACTGCCCTGATGAAATGCAGCTTATTCTTAACTGGATCTATTCACTAATCTAGTTCATTGCACTGCCACAACTTCTAACACAGGTCCAGCAGGGGAGCAGGAATGAGCATGCAGGCACTGGCAGAAGGATGGAACCATCCCTAATAAAGAGATGCCTTTGCATTTTTCACTAGCTTCTGGAAACCTTAGAAAAACAAATGGACTAGCAGACCTGGCTGAGAAGCAGAGGTCAAGACAGAATAAACAGAAAACTTACCTTCCCCAAAGCTGAATCTAGTAGAAATTATTCCTAGGCTCAAACCATTAAAGATCCCTCGTCTCAGGAGGCACAAGGGAAAGGCAGAAAATAAATCCACATACTCCTCACCTTTATTCTTAACTTCCTCTTTCCCAACTGGACTTTCATTTTTTTTTTAAATGACCCATTAGATGCCATAAGCTCAGAAATATAATGAGGAATCAAAGCACTGTTTGAATATCTTAACCAGCAGCATTTGTTCTGTACTTTGGCACTTGCATGCTTTTCCCCTCCCTCCTGTTTCCTCTTTCTCACTGGGACACAAGGATACCTTGACTAAGTGGATTGATTGGATACCGAATGGCCTAGACTGCCCATCAGATCATATGACAAATTCTGTGACAAACAGGAATGTCCTGAAAAGCAGGTTACTGAAAACCACAATCTGTTTCATTGCAATTCATATCACAGCTGAAATATTACAGATGTATTTTGATGTTTTCAAGTTACATTTTGGCTGTGCAGCTGGCCTTGGAAAAGGGAGTTATGAAGTGGTAGGTTTCATTCCAGGAATATTGAAGTGTGCTTTTTATTTTTTTATATAAAACAATAGGAATTACCTATTTGTCCAGAGACAGTATGTTCCCTCAGAATTAAACTACGTAGTAAAACTGTCCCTGTATTACACCATTAGTCTGTACTACTGCAGTTGCAGTAGTAACAAGGAGTAAGATGAAAGGTGGACATAACTCAGGCTCCTGCAAAATCAGGTTGTTATAGTAGGCTGGTAAAAAAATCTGTGAGACTGGAGATGGTAAGTATTCCTAACCAATGCCACACTGCTGGCAGTAATGTCTAAAATATGTCTACTATTTTATTCTTAATAAAGAAAAGGCCTTGATCTGAATTACAATGAGCACAACTTATCCTTGCAATACTTATCTAGCAAGGCCCAACGAATGCAGGTTGATCTCATTACCAATGCTTTATGACCGATACCTTTGCTTTTACAGCAGAAATGTTGCTGCATTATAAAAAGTATTCATGAGATTTTCCTAACTATTTTAACTACAGCAGGCAAGCTGGAAAAAGATTAACCTGCTGGATCACTGAGCATGTTTGGCATGGTATGAAATCCTCTGATTTCTATACAGTGCTAATTTACACTGGCAGCCCAACTAGTACACTGAAGAAACACTAAAGATAGTCCAGATGAGAGTTACTTACTCTACTTTTGTCCTCTCAGTAAAAACACAAGACTGAAAAGGATCTTCTTAGCTAACAAATCTAGTCCTCTGCCATCACAAGCAATCATCTAATTTGATTCCTTTTATAAATTTATCTGACCTCCATTTTAAAATACTTTTAAAATCCTGCTGTACTCTGTTGCTTGCCTGATACTTGGCCAATCTTGTAATTTTCAGTCCAAATTTATCACCACTTTAAGAGCTACTTTTTTCTCCACATATTGACAAAGTGCTAATAACATATGCATCCTCTATTCCTAAACTTAACTTTTAGTTTGTGTTCCATGTGAATAAATCTGATTCTCATATTACATGGAACTGCATACCAGTTCTAGTTCCAAATCATGAGCTGCTGTAAATCAACATACTTTCAGTAAAGCTACAAATGCTTTATTTGTGCTAGTTGTGGAAATGAGTCAACAAATGGTGAGAAGCAAACAAGGAACACGGTTCCCAAAGGAACAAAACAAACAAACAAACCCCACTGGCAAAATTGAGAAGATTGAAGACTGGCTAAGTCCCACTCCTTCATTATAGTGAAAAAAAGATTAACTTGGCAGTCAAACAGCTCTGCTGCAAGATGGATTTGGCAATTGTCCTATCAACAGTGATTCTTGAGTTACTTCCCCAATGAATGGTACATGTGTATTGCATTATCTCATTAAACATGTGGCTTAGACATGTCAGTTTGTGGCACAGTCTTCAGGAAAGAAAAAAATCTTCTCCTAGCCTGTCCTGGTCTGAGCCACAGTGAAGCGAACTTTCTCTTTGCTGATTCTTTCTTCAGTGAACTTTTTTTAGCAGCGCCAGTGGAATGATAATAACCAAGGTCACTTCTGAGTGTCTGCAGCCTCCCCCCCTGCAGGGGAGCAGATTAGAGTGAAGGCAGGATCAGCAAATCAGAACATTCCCTTCTCATAATATTTTCTCTATTTGGCTTTCAGTATAGGTTAAGACATTATGGAAGTCAAGCCTTTGGTTTCCTTTTTCTCTCTCTTTTTCTGCTTACTGTCGCTTTTATCGCCCTCTCTTTTGCTCGCTTTTTTTTTTCATTTTTTTTCTTCCCAGCCAACACCCGAGGGCCCCGTCCGTGCGCCCGGACACTCCCCCCTTCAGCTGGGAGTCACCAGGAAGAAGAGTTGCTGTGAGAGTCGCTGGGGGAGGAGGGAGGGGATCGGGTGTTGCACATCCCGTTACAAATATATATATATTCCCTTATCACTAATAATTAAAAATCAATCTGTTTCACTTTTCAACCCAGAAAGCCTCTTTCTCATTTTTTCTCCCTCTTTCCCTACTTTGGGAGAGGGGGGTGGGACTGAGAGCATTATTGTTATTGGTTTGACTGCCAACTCGGAGCCAAATTGTGACAAGAATTAAGTGGCAAGCCAGGCAGGAGCTGAATGGACAACATGTCTACTGAAGGTATGGATGGGTTTAAAACTGAACAGATAATTTTTGCACCCAACATGCAGTTGTACATATCCTATGCAGCTGGGATACTACTGCTTAGTGTATCTGTTCTTGTTATTGTTCTGTGGTTTATTGATAAGACTATAGCCATAATCAACCGTGTAATAACCTATTTAGTGATAACAGGGGTCATGATATTGATCTGTATAGGGATACTGTATGTGTACAGTGTGAATGTGCATGTGGATAAGAAGGTCTATGTTGGTAATGGCAGACTCAATTTTGCCTTTCCACTCCCACTCAGGCTGAATATCCCAGCCCTTGATCTTAAATAGCATAGTTTCACTGGGGATGCTTCTGTTGAATGATTATAGTGTCCTGTGGATGCGTAGAGTGAGGTGTTGTTCCACTCACTGCCAATTCCCCCCAGGCAATGCTGCTACCACTGCTGTTACTGGTGTCACTGTCGCTGCTACCACCCATGATACTGCTACCACCACTGCTGCTGCTGCCACCACTGGTGCTGCTACAAAAGCAGCTGCTTCTGCAAAGATTAAGTCCACTCTCATTCGATTCAAACGAGTAAGAGTTAATCCTGTGACCAGGGGCAAAGTAAAGGCAACAGGTACTTATACCCGCTCCCGTCTGAAATATTCAGAGTTTCTTCAAGCAGCATCAGAAGACGTGATTGAGGAAGCAGACGATTCTAAAACAGATGATGGAGCAGGCCCTTCTCAAGTAAATAAACAGGCAGGCCCCTCTAAAGCAGATAAGGATGACGACCTGCAACAGCCTTTCTCCCTAAAGGAATTGCATCTCATGAGAAAGGACTTTACCCGCAATGAAAATGAGGGGCTTCCTACCTGGCTGCTCCATTGTTTTGATGGTGGAGCCGACACCTACACCCTGGACGAAAGAGAAGCCAGACAGTTGGGATCCCTGGCTAAAGATGCTGGTATTGATAGAGCAATTGGTGATAAGACAGGAGGTATCACCCTGTGGAGCCGCCTTCTTTCAGTCACACGGAGCAGGTACCACCACAAGGGTGACATTGACCCATGCCGAAGCAGAGCACCCACTCTTGAAAGAGCCATCACATATTTGAGAGAATTAGCAGTGCGAGAAGTGATCTATGACGACCAAGGGTTTCTAAATCCTGATGATGTCATGTGCGACACGCCCATGTTCCGGAGGTTTGTGCAGGCTGTACCAGCAACACAAGCCCATATATTCTCCTTCATGGAATGTTTTGATGAACTCAATAGACCAATGGTGCGTGAACTGGCTTTCAAAGCACGACAGTATGGAGATATGTTTTCTGATTATCATCAGTTCCACACCTCAGCCATTGAAAAGGTGACTGACAGAAGGCACCTGGACAGATGGGAAGGTAAATCCCAGCCTTTCCCTATACCCCAGTATCTCCCTAAGGACAATTGGGCTCATGTTGCAGCCATCAAGAGGAGACACCCTGCTACGAGACAGCAACGAGAGACAAGGGACCCACTTCGACATCACCTGTGGTTCCTCTTGCATGATTATTACAAAGAGGATATGAGAACCTGGGATAATGAACCCACTGATATTCTCCAGCTACACGTACAAGAGCTGCTAGGTAGAAAAGGTGCAGTAGATGGTTCTTCCTGGAAAATGGCAGCTCCGATTTCAAGCAACCTGTCCTTCAACCAAGATGGTGCATCGACCTCTAATGGTCAGTATTAGAGGTGCCCTGCCTCCAGCCAGGCGGAGGAGAGGGACAACCGAATTTATTGGACTGTGTGGATTCGGTGGCCTGGCACATTGGAACCACAAAGATATACAGCCTTGGTTGACACTGGTGCACAGTGCACCTTAATGCCGTCAGATCACAAGGGGACAGAGTCTGTTACTATTCCTGGAGTGACAGGAGGACCTAAAGGATAACAACCAAGGTCACTTCTGAGTGTCTGCAGCCTCCCCCCCTACAGGGGAGCAGATTAGAGTGAAGGCAGGATCAGCAAATCAGAACATTCCCTTCTCATAATATTTTCTCTATTTGGCTTTCAGTATAGGTTAAGACATTATGGAAGTCAAGCCTTTGGTTTCCTTTTCCACTCACTTTTCTGCTTACTGTTGCTTCTATCGCCCTCTCTTTGGCTCTTTTTTTTTCATTTTTTTTTCTTTACAGCCAACATCCAAGGGCCCCGTCCGTGCACCCGGACACTCCCCCCTTCAGCTGGGAGTCACCAGGAAGAAGAGTTGCTGTGAGAGTCGCTGGGGGAGGAGGGAGGGGATCGGGTGTTGCACATCCCGTTACAAATATATATATATTCCCTTATCACTAATAATTAAAATAAATCTGTTTCACTTTTCAACCCAGAAAGCCTCTCTCATTTTTTCCTCCCTCTTTCCCTACCTTGGGGGAGGGGGGTGGGACTGAGAGCATTATTGTTATTGGTTTGACTGCCAACTCGGAGCCAAACGGTGACACAGCCTCATTCTGCTTGCCAGACCTACACATCTGGACAATTTAACTCGGGCAAGGCTTTCAGGGAGCCGTTACTTGCCAGAGTTCTGCAGTCTGTATTTGACAGGACATAAAGAATAGCTTGGAACACACACACAGAGCTGTACAAAACTGAACCACGGCGTGCAGTGGAACTTAGGCCATCAGCCAGGGACACTTCAACCACAAGCAACCACCACCCCAGAGCTTGGAATTGGCGATGATGACAAGGTCACAAATTTATCACGCCTCCTAGGCCAAAGCGCTGGGCTTCTCTCCGGCGAGGGCATGGTGCTTCCTAACTGAGCACGCAGCCCTGTTTCTCACAGGACAAATCCGGCGTGAGAGAGGCAGCGAACAGCCACACTCACATGTTCTCGACACACAGTTACTGGGGAGTATCACAGCATCGCTGGTGCCTGCAACCTGCAGCTTCCAGGCACTTCTCCGCAAGATGCAGAGCCCAGATGATGGCTGCGATCCTGCTCGCAGGGCAAGATGATGCTTCTTCACCCAAACCAAGCCCTCTCCCGAACCCTCGCGACCTTCCCGTGCCTGTAGGCGCTTTATTCACACCCCGGCGGAGACAACACGCACCACTCCTGATGCCCCCTCCCGCCCCTTCCCCCTCCTCTCTCGGCCCCTCGCTGCCCTGCGTCCGGGGCGGCACGCCGAGAATCAGTCCCCGCCGCTCGCCCCCGACACCGCACGGGGGCGGGGGGTTCCCGCCCCGCTGCCCGCCCCATACTACTCACCACGGCCGTCGTGCAGATGGTCCGCAGCAGCAGGGGGGCTGTCCGCAGCATCTTGCAGGGGGCTGTCCGCAGCATCTTGCGGGGCGCCGCCGGCCCACCGGCTCCTTCGGCCGCCCGGCGCAGACCAAGCCGACAAGGCGGAGGAGCGCTTCGTCTGATGCAACCCGCACCGACGCCACTGGCGGCCGGCCAGTTCTTGCATGCGCAGCTGCGGCGGCACGGCCCCGCCCGCGGAGATCGGCTCCCCGGGGCAGGGGGGGGGGGCGCTTAGAGGAGAGATCCGCACCTGCCGCCGCGCCCCCCGCCCCCTACCCTTGGTGGCGGTGCCGGGGGAGCGGCAGTGGTCGTAGGGGGTGTGCAACCTCGGGGAGGAGGCGGGGAGCCAAGCGCCTCTGCCTCCCGCTCGCCCTGCGAGGCGCAGCCCCCGGTGAAAGGTAGTGCTCTGGCCGCGGGGCCCGAGGGCCGGACTGGCGCGGAGGGGGTCCCGGCCCACGGGGACACGCGACTCACGGCCACCTGGGCGGCATTTGTGGTACGAAGAGCATGCGGCGCCCCCAGCCCTGCCCTGCCGCGGGGCTACTGGCCTGGACATTCAGAGTCCGAAAGGCTGCAGAGCCGATCGTCTCCGATCGTTTCCTCTCTCCCGAGGGTGTCGGCGAGACATTCGTGTGAACCTGCTGTGACAGTCAGAGGATCATGCAGGTTATCGACATGCATTTTTAGTTTACTGCATGCCAAAAATGCCAGTAAGGAGGTTAAAAAACATTCATGACTTTCTGAAGTCCCTATCACCAACATCACTGAGAGAGCCTACAGAAAAGCTGGAGAGGGACTTTTTGCAAGGGTGTGTAGTGACAGAACAAGGGGAAACGATTTCAAGCTGAAAGAGGGTAGATTTAGGTTAGACATTAGGAAGAAATTTTTATTGTGAGGGTGGTGAGACACTGGAACCCGTTGCCCAGGGAAGCTATGGATGTCCCCCTCCCCAGAAGTGTTCAAGGCCAGTTTGGATGGGGCTTTGAGCAACCTGATCTAGTGGGAGGTGTCCCTGCCTACGCAGGGGGGTGTGGAACTAGATGATCTTTAAGGTCCTACCAAAACCATTCTATGATTTTATTATTATAGTTTTAATGCAGCTCATTCTACTTAATAATTTAAAAAATGTTACAGCATTTGAGGTCATAAACGTTTCAATACTTTATCAAAGTCACAAGAAAATCTTGTCAGAGGTATGGAGAAGATAGTGAAAGCGGGAATTCAAAGTGCTAAATTTAGAAGGCAGATGAAAATTACCCCAAAAGGCATATGAATAGCACACCCAAAAGTAGAGAGAATGGCAGTAGTATAAGCATAGTTGCAAACTGGGTCAGGTTTAAACCCCAGCAACACTTAAAGAACCAGGGTGGGGAACAGGCTGAAATACACTGTTCCTGTCAAGAAAACATGGAAGTGAAAAATGGAGAAGTTGGTCATCATGTGGCTGAGATGTGAACCACATCACAGAGATCAGAAGCAACACTCAAGTCAAATTTATGACCTGCAGAGATCTTGCTACAGTAGACAACAGAGTAGACAAAGTCTTGCCTTAGCACTTGTAATTGTCCATTTCGTGCTGATCTTTTTTTATGCTTTCCTGCAAAAGAGCTGCAATAGCAGTCCCCAGGGTTTAACTCCAAGGTGCCCACTCTCTTCTTCAGGATACAACAATTGCTGAGAGCACTGCTGCAGAACTGCTGCTCCCTCCATGCTCAGGGGACATGGGAAGGATAGGTGCTGCAGGCAACAAATAGTGCCAGTCCCAAAGGAAGGAGTAAATCCGGTTGGCAAAACATGATTCCCCTCTGTTGTAAATTTACACAAGGGCTTACATTATTACTCTCACTGTTTACTCCTGTATAGCAAAACTATATCCTGCCCTTTATTCAAGGCTCTTGTCAGTCCTGTAAGTGTAGGTGGTACCGAGTGGAATTGACAGAAATTATAATAAAAACTTTTTCACTAAAATAGACCACTGGATGTTGCTTTTCCAATGAAAATTCAACAAATTAAATCACTAGTGAGTTCTATAATTTCCTCTCTATGAGGTGAAAACCCCAGGGGTGTATTTCACTCACTTCAATGAAGATTGTTCTCAGGATGCCTTCATTTGGAGTATGTGGTGATTTATTGGATTATGCAATAGTCAACCATGGGGATTAGTAAGTTTCTTTGCCCTGAGACATTAAAAACTAAACTAGTAGAATTCATCAAGAAGTCCCATTAACAAGGGAGGCAATATGTCTATACATAGTATCTGTGGTACTATGGGTTTATAAAAAACAGTGTACAGTAATTCCAGATTTTCATTAAGAAAGCTACAAGATTTTGCTTTCTGGCTTATTTTTAAAATAGAATCTATTCTATGATTACTGGCTACTTAATATGGGTATACAGCCTCATAATCTTCTAATCTTCTCACATAAAATCTACCAAATTTCACTGTTAAAAGTGTTTCTTTAAAAGACTCCCTTTTAAAATTGTACAACAAAAACATTAAAAGTCATAATCTTGTTGGAGTAAACCACATCCTTTAACTACTGGTGGCACTGTTAGTCTGAAATGTCTGTTGTTAATCTTTCTGAATTAGCAGTTTCTTTAAGGAAGATTAATAATTGCACAGTTTTATAGGTCATACTATATGAATACGTCATACAGAACATGTAGTCCCTGTCATGACATACAGGGGCTATACACACAAGTCAGTCATGCAACTGATGAAAATTACTACATGCTCACATAAAAAGAAGGGACATCTAGTCCTTACTAAAGGAACTATTTCACTGTCTCAGACAGCAGGAAGAATCGGTGTACATTAATTCTTCCTATGACTTGACGGAAGTTGCACAAATTCCATTCAGTAGAGTGCAAACAACAACTCCTGTGAAAGCTGTCATCAAAATGGTCCTCCACTGCAAAGTTGGGAACTGGATTCAAGCATTGCTGAAATTCATGAAACTCCAAATCCTGGTTCATGATCCAAAATCCTCTCCAACTAGAACACCACCTACTTGGTATTTAACTGTTAGCACACAGGCTTATGGCAAAATACCTGGTTTTCCTAAGTAAGCAATTTGTAATGACTTCTGGCTCTATTCACTATACACATGCAACATAGACAATACAATGGGAGTGGAAAGCACCGAGGTTTTAATTAGTTGTTGTACCTTCACCTCCAAAACACAGCTCCACATCTATTGAGACAATAATATACCTCCATATACTTCACAGACTACTAAAATGTTAGATGACAAAAGGGAAAAATCACAAGAAAAGGTGTTCCTTGTCAGCAGAATCATGATATAAAGAAGAGCAGAGGAGTAAGATGTGGGCTTTACTTTAGATTTCATAGTAATGAGAAGGGCAGGGAGATGAACAGGGGTAAGGGTATGCTAAGTCTTATGCAAGGATGGTATCTGCATTCCGTCAGTGTCTTTCTTCCCTATGATCAGTGATGAATGCATATGCAGGGTTTGAACAACCACTTAACAAATTGGCTATGTAGAATTTCAAGGATCAGTGTAAACATTTACAGTCAATTCAAATAGTACATTTTTTTGTCATCCAGAAAATAATTAAATACTCTAATGGTTACTGTGCACTCCTCTGGGCTTTCCCTTGTTCAGAAAAAGTGACACAAAGTATTCCTCACTGATTTCTGTATCCCAGTCAGGAAAGTACCTTGCAAATGAACCAAGTTCCTTGTTAATTAATCAACCCTAGCTCCACTGGTATCAGTGTAAATTTATGCAATGGGCTTGGTGCACATCTTTTACATTTTCTTGTGGAGAATAGTCAGGGGAAAAGAAAAAGGGGCCTCCGTTGGCTGTTAGGGAACAGATGGGAACAGCAGCAGCACTGGGAGTGTTGATAGAGGGTAGAACACTGCTTATCCTTGATGTGTGATTGGTTACATCCTGGGAACCCAAGGACTCTGTGTGTGTTAACGAGCAAGTGTGAGGTTGTTTACATCTCTCTGTTCCGGTTGTTTGCTCTCTGTTCCCACAGTAAAGCTTATAGAGGTGATTTTCCCAAAACAAAGTCAGTCCATCTCCTCTTACCCTGGAGTTCATGTCTCCATCCACCGCCACAAATGGCGCCTGAACATGGACCTTGTAACTGAAAGAGGCAATCATCAGTGTTCTGGTTTGAGCCAGGATGAAGCTAATTTTCCTTTTACTGATTTTTTTTTCCTTCAGTAAGCTCTCTTTTAACTAGCAACAAGTGTTCCAGCTAGTGGACTGATGACACTGGAATGTTTATTTTTCTGCTGAGACTCCAAGGTTGCTTCTTAGCTCTGCTGCTACAGAGGCTACTGGGGCAAGGGAATTGTATCTATGACCTCCCCGTAGGAGAGCTGGACTAGACAGACAGCAGAATTGACCAAAAGGTATTCCATTCCATATATCTACGTAAGCTCCAAGGAAGGTCAGAGACCACAGAAGACAACTTCCTTCCTGCTTCTTCTTCCCTTCTCTTCCATCCATGGCGGGCATCCGGGGAGGACTCCATCCATCCATCCATCCATCCATCCATCCATCCATCCATCCATCACCGTTGACCCCTAGGCTCTGACCTCATAACCCTCACAACCCAGCCCCTGTCTGCTCTGCCTTATCTCCTGCCTGCAGGCTGGGACATTTTGGGACTGCTCACAGCTCAGGAGAGTGCCGGGGGAGTTGCTGGGGGTGGGGGGAGGCAAGAGGCTTTTGCACATTCCTGAACATACTTGTATATAATTGTACATATAATTAAAGCTGTCTAATTTAGTTTTCAATCCAGCAAAGTCTCTCCTAATTCTCTCTCTCTCCTTCCCTACCTGGGTGGGAGGGGGAGGGGATCGAGAGCCTTGTTGTCTCTGGTTTATTTTTTGATTCTGAGTCAAACCGTGACAATCAGGATCAATGTTGGAGGATCCTGAACGTTGGAGGAAGGCGAGCGCGCTCACTACAAATACACTTTCATTACCTTCTGTTGAACGGATAGGTAAACAAGGGACAAGCAGCTTCCGAGGAATATGAGTCAGATGCTGACACTTTGCAAGAAATTTTAAAACAGCAAGGCTATGTAGTGTCCTTGTTGAAATTAGTGAAATTCCTAGTGTGTATTGAAGGTAATTGTATTTGGTTTTCCAGTGTTAGCATTTGTGATAGCTCTGCCTGGGCTAAAGTGGGGGGAGAGTTAAAAACTCGGAAAGGTCTCAAGTTCCCAGTTTTAGGTGAGCTGGCAATCACCTGGAGGGCAGTTTATACTGCTTTGAAAACTTTGCAGCCTGCTGAGGATTTGCTGCAAAAGAAGCCGATACCCCCGCCTTCTTGGGCTGAAGAGAAAAGGGACTCTTGTGGGATTTTGCATAATAAAGTTAGGAAACTAGGGAATGCTTTTTGCCCCGGATCTGCTAGTGTGATTGCTAGTGAAATTGCTAGTGTGGATTTAAGATAATTGTATTTGGTTTTCCAGTGTTAGCATTTGTGATAGCGCCACCTAGGCTAAAGTGGAGGGAGAGTTAACTCGGAAAGGTCTCAAGTTTCCAGTTTTAGATGAGCTGGCAATCACCTGGAGGGCAATTTATACTGCTTTGAAAACTTTGCAGCCTGCTGAGGATTTGCTGCAAAAGAAGCCGATACCCCCGCCTTCTTGGGCTGAAGAGAAAAGGGACTCTTGTGGGATTTTGCAAAATAAGGTTAGGAAACTAGGGAATGCTTTCTGTCCCGGATCAGCTGATCCGGAGGGCAAGTTGGATCTATACCCCTCCCCCTAGATCCCCCAGATCGGAGGGGACCACGCTAATTTAGCACGCTAATTTATTCAATTCTATCAAAGCTTTTGTGGCCGCAAACTGAAGCAAAAATAAACTAACAGCGAAACGCTCCCTATCATTCCACAAATCTACTGTGTCAATACAATTTGACATTATCTGTTGTAATCCTCTTTTTTTTGCCTGAGGTGATGGGTATGATTCAATATTGGTTTTGTGCTGGGGGTTAACATACTTAGTTTCCCTATTGTACATGGGCCTACATAATGACACCATGCAGAGCTGTTCTGATATACTGGGATACTGGGAGTAGTATTTTGAACTCCAGTGCCATTCCTGTCCCATTGATCATGGCTTGGTCTATAGCTCAAATAGACACATCCTTCTGCTGACAAAGTTCCCAAAATATCCAATTATTTTGGTTCCAGTGCCTGAACAGGTAGCCAGTCGTCCCACATATCCTGAGAATCAAAGCAGCTTCGTGCAGTTTTACAGTTTACCTGGGAGCTAAGTTTTCTTCTAATTATATTCTGGATTATCAGAGCACTTTCTGTGCCATTCAGAGGCACCCCTACCAAACATGTATGAAAAGGATACTCAATCTGGGCCATTGAAGCACAAAATTCTGTTTGATTCATGGCATGTAACAATGATACCCATATATTTTTACTGTTCCATGGCATCAGGCGAGGTGCCGTTAGTTCTGTTGTCCCAATGGTTGGCGTCCAGGACAGGGCGTACACACCGAGCAGGTACCCAGCAAATCCCAGTATCTGTGGAAACACAAGCATAACCTCACCCCCAAGTGGCAAGGTCCCAGGGGCCTCCCCAAACTCGAGTCTGAAGATTGTGGACCCAGACAGGGGCATGCGATGGCACTAGGTCCCTGTCAGAACGCAAAGAAGAAAAATGAGTTATCAGCTTAGGTACTGTGCTAGAAGGAGGAATAGTTAAATGATTCATTGTAGATACTGCCTTTCACACTCGTGCTTGTGGACTTTCACCCATCATTCCCCCTTTTTGTCTTTCAAGCAACGCCTTGAGGGACTGATGTGCACACTCTACAATCAATAGCTTGGCCTGTGGGAGAATGAGGAATGCCCGTAATATGCTGAACACCCCATAACTGCAAAAACTGTTGGGTCCAATTAGCAGTGTAGCCGGGGCCATTGTCTGTTTTTATGGTGGCCGGGATGCCTAGGGCAGCAAAAGTGCCATGCCAATGTGCTACAACATCCCTGGCTCTTTCTCCAGTATGGGCAGAAGCCCAACAGGCTTTAGAAAATGTATCTACAGAAACATGGACATACTTTAAGCGACCAAACTCAGCAAGATGGGTCACGTCTGATTGCCAGATCTGCAAAGCTTGTAAACCACGGGGATTAACACCTTCAGCTGGGAGTGTGATATGCTGCTGACAGTCTGAACAGGAGGCCACAGTATCTTGTGCTGCTGTGGAAGAAATATTAAACTGATGTTGAAGGGCACGTGCACCTTGGTGAAAAAAGCTGTGCGGTTGTACGGCTTGTTTCACGGTATCTGGTACAGGAGCTGCCCGCGCTGGAGCAGTTAACTTATCTGCTCGGGCGTTTCCTTCCACAATGAATCCTGGCAAGTTAGTGTGGTTGCAAACATGGAAGATATCAAAGGGTGCAGTTCTGCACTGTAAAGCATACCATAAAGCCTTGAAAAGATGAAGCAATGCTTTGTTATTTACTTCCTTTAGGACAGCACGGTCAAGCCGTTGGACAATTTTGCACACATACTGAGAATCTGATACCACATTGAGATTTTCATGTGGCCAGGCTTCAAATGCCATGATAACCTCATGCAACTCCACTAGTTGTGGGGATCCATCTTGATGCCCTGAAAGGTCATGCCATTGGCCATCCTCTTTCCAAGTAACAACTGCTTTCCCTGTTTTCCCTGATCCATCTGTAAATACAGCGCACCCTTTGAGGGGTGTTGGAGAATATAAGGATGGTTCTGCTAAGGTCAACTCTAGGTGCATCTGGAGGAATTTATGTGCAGGATGGTGCAGCAAAACCCAACCAGGAAAATTCAACATGGCCATTTGCAACACAGCACTATTGGCTACACACCAGTCCAGATATTCAGAAGTGAGAGGCAATGTGAGAATTGCAGGGTCTTGTCCAGACAGTAGGACGCAGTGTTGCCTGGCCTTACAAATTACCTGTGCAATTAGTTCAATCTGAGTGGTTACAGTTTTCTTTCTCTGATATGGTAAAAAAACCCACTCCAAAAAGTGTCATGGATCTGCCCACTCTTCATACCATTGGGCAATAAGCCCAAGCAGATGATCATGAGACAACAATACATACAAACTAAGAGGAAAAGCAGTAACGACTCTCCATGCCTTCTTTTCTGAAATGGCCATTTCCACCTGTTTAAGTGCTGTTTCAGCTTCTGGTGTGAGGCTCCGAGGAGATAGTAGGTCAGTGTCTCCTTTTCACAGTTCAAATAATGGAGCTAGCAAGGTGTTAGACAGCCCAAACAAAGCTCTTAGCCAATTGATAGTTCCCAACAATTTCTGTAAGTCATTGAAGGCTCGTATTGACTGCTGGATGGCTACAGTTTGTGGCTGCACAATTTTATCGAATATTTTCAAGCCGAGATATTTCCATGGGGCCTGTTGCTGCACCTTTTCTGGTGCGATTTGCAGCCCATATTTCCTCAGAGCCTCAATTACACCAGGCATTACAGTTGTCAACTTGTCAACAGTGGGTGTAGCAATCAAAGTATCATCCATGTAATGGTAACAATTCATGTTCTGAAATCAGTCTCGCACACCAGACAATGCCTGCGGCACATACTGCTGACAAATAGTGGGACTATTTTTCATGCCCTGAGGTAGAACAGTCCAATGGTATCTCTTCCCTGGCTCACTGATATTAACAGCTGGCACTGTAAAGGCAAATTGTGGAGCACATCAGGGTGCAATGGAATAGTAAAGAAACAATCTTTAAATCTATTATACAGATGTCCCATTCTGCTGGAATCATGGTGGGGGAAGGCATTCCTGGCTGCAAAGACCCCATACCGTCTATAACATCATTGTCATTAGAACAAATCATTCGTAATAAAGATTGAGCATATGGTGAGGTAAATCATGCTGCATAATCGTAGTTCTTAAATCACGTATAATACTCCGGGGAAACGGATACCACTTATTTGGTTCCTCCTCATTACCACGAATAACAGGGCAAGCCAAAATATCATCGGCCAGTTGCACTTCTCCTGCCTCTCTAGGTTGCTCATACAATTTCCTGCAAAATTTGCCTGGGTCTGCGCCTTTAATTGCTACAGAAACAGGCTGTATAGTCTAAATCTGAAGGGGGTGGGCAGAGGGTAAAGACGTCACTCCGTCATTCACTCCAGGGGCTGGGATCACAGGCTGCATAGTCAACAAGTTCTGCAGGGGAGGGGCTGGGGGCCCGACACTTCACTCCGTCATTTCCCTCCGGGGCTGAAAAATCTATTAACCACGAACTCCCAGGTTCCCTTATTGCTGCTTCCTGAAACTCACCCTCTGTTTCGGCGGGCAACGGGGGCAGCGATTCAGGAGGTGGAGGGGGTGGGAATGGCACGTCCATGCACACACGGGCCGTGGGAGCCGATTTAGAATTCACTTGCACCGGGGCTGGCAGTGCCGGCGCCGCCGGCGTCGTGGCTGCAGCTGCCGCGGCTGCAGCTTCCCCATCCGCCTTAAGCTGGTTTAACGACCCCAGCACAAGCCACCAGGTTGTTAACGACTTTGTGACCATTTCATTCCCCTTTGTAGCGGCATCCCAAAGCGCACGCCCCGCCTCCTCACGTGTCTCTATAAAAAAGGCTGTTTGCGCATCAGCCTGCACACCGTTCTTCTTGCACCACACAAGCAGAGTACGTAGTGCATGGTCATCATATTTTATGCCCCTCTTTTCCAGTATTGTTAGCAGAATGGTTAATCTAGACCTCTCTGCTGCTGACATCTTCGCCCCCATATTTATGTTCCCAGCTGCTCACCTTTGCCTCCCAAAGGTGTGTATTCCTTCTGTGTCTGGACTAGGCTCTCGATCTGCCTTTTCTTTGTGCTTAGCTGGGTTCCACCACCGACTGCTCTCAGGCCCACAGTTTCCGATCCCACCTCAGGGTCACCATTTGCGGCAGAGACATGGCTGACACACCATGATGGTCACAAGCATCAGCATCAGCCCTTTATTCAGGGTTACACAGCATTCTTATCCTTTCCTCTCCTGTCCACGTGCCTTATGCTTCCTTCCCATTGGTTAACAGCTTCTGTTCATTCGTTCTACCTTATTTTAGGATAGGCTACAAGTTTCTTACATTTTCTTACAAGAATGTCAACACACACCCGTATCTCTCATACCTTCTTCTCCCACAAACTTGTTTATCTCTAACCATCAAGGGCACAGCTGTAGTTTGTCGAGATCAAGGCTGCCCGTGGCCCATAGCTGATATCCCACACTCCCTTCTATTTTTAAGAAGCTGCATTGTGAAAGGTACCAGGATCCTTGTTATTTCTTATCACAAGTATTACAGATCTTAAGAGAAAACTATAAATTTAAGTATGGGATTCAAAATAAATTCTGTACATAATCAGAGATTTCATTGCAGATTTCAAGCTTAGTATTTGAGCATTGAGTTCAGTATTTGAGCAAATACAATAGAGGAAATTTTCCTTTAATGGTATAGAAAATACAAAGTTCCTTTAAGAAACAACCAATGACATTCAGGAGGATGATAGGTACTTCTGAAATGCAAACTGATCTGTGAAGTAAGTACAACAGCCCAAATAATTGTGTATGACCTGTCTGAGGTAAAGATGAATGAGACACACTTCCACTGATTGTGGTTTCACAATTGCTTCAAGCCAACCCAACTACACACCAGCTGAAAATTCACCCTGTTATCCTTCTGGCAGTGACAGTTGTGAATAAAATGGAGAGGACAGGGGAAGTGGGAAATGAAAAGTGTAGTTTAAAGCAACTTGACTGTTTAAGTACAGAAGGTCTCTGCACTACAGCCACAAACGTTTCAGATGTGAGCTGGTAACCTAGGTGGAGTGATAGAGAGCTCAGTGCAGGCACAGAGGATAAGTAATCCTTTGCTGAACTCTCTTTTGTCATGGCTGTCCTTACCTGTGCCAGCTCATCTTCAAATGACCTCAGCCACTGCTTTAGTGTTCAACAATTATCATGAATGCAATGTAGACATACCTCTAATGTACTTTTAAGATAATGTTTAATATTGAGGACCTTGTACATAACACTTCACAGGACATGGAATATAAAAACCAAAGCTTTTTTCCTAGTTAACTCTTTCCTGCCCTTGAAGCAAAAACTTCTTCTAGCACTCTACAAAAATCTTTCTTCAACAAAGCAACAGAACAAGAACTTGAACTAGTTCAAATGCCCAAAATTCTAGCTGCTTTCTCAGTCTAACCCACAATGAAGTTCATTTAAATGTTGCTTGATTAATAAAACTGTACTTAATTCCTCAGAAATCCAGCTTGCCTCAGTCATGAGTGGATCCTGAATTCTCCACTATGTAAACTGTAGCATTTCACATGATCTTGAGGGATGTCAGATTGGGAAACAAGGTAGTTTAAGGGCCAAGTCTTCAAAGGCAGGAGACATGATTTGGGATTGTGGGTTTTTCTGTGGTTTTGTTGTGTTGTTTTTTTTAAGGAAAATACAACAGATTTACTCATTCACTTTGCTGTCCAAAATTTCTATTTTGCCCTTTTCTCCCTTTGGTTTAGGAAACTTAATGTTGTCTATCGTTACTTCATCAGTTGGACAGTCATCTTCAGATTCTGAGTCATCTTCTGAAGTTAGTATCTCTTCATCTGTATCAGAATCACTCAGTTCAACTACAGCCACATTCTGGAAAAAAAGACCTTAGTTACCACATTATACATTTCTATACCACTTCTGTCATTTGAGTAAAAAAATAAAGCAAACACATGAAACAGACTACTATCACAAGAAAACCACAATCACAATTAGAAAGACTTTTGGGTTCTCCTAGGATTATGACAAATATAATTAATAGATTCCTAAATATTTATATTGTAATTTACATTGCCCTATAGCAAACACAAGGCCATTTTTGTACCATTATCAAAGAGAGAAATGAGTAGATAGCTGAACTCATAGTCTGTATTTAAACTGACAAGCAGGAGGCTTCAAAACTAATCTTCAGTAAAGAATTCAAATACATTAATTTTGTGTATAAGGGGTCATGATATATATACAAAAGTGTGTGTATATATATATTTATTAATATAGTTCGTATCTTATAACCTAGTAGTGTTCATGACACTACAACTACTAAAAAAGAGCAAGTAGTTTAAACCACCAGGATATTTTTTCAAGCAAAAGCGATCATGTATTTCCATACACAGAGTTTTTGCAGTCTGTCTTTCTCTCTGAAAATATCTGTCTTAAACGGGTAATCAACACTTCAAAAACTTCCTATATGGAGCAAAGCAAAATACAGGAGTTTGACACACAAATAAATTTATTCAGTGATTTGCAAATAGCATTAAGATGTTAATCACTAGGTCTTCCAGCTTCTTTATTATAAAGCCAAAGCACTTGGCAGACACTGTCAGGTGAAAAATATTTTAAAAATCTGTAAGAACTCTGAAATGGACCAGTGGCAAATAAATTATTATTCTGACACCTCACACACCGAAACCCAGGCTGCCTTATCTCTGCATTTTGTATTGTAGGTCTGCAGGCCAGAAGACACTTGTCTGGAACATGCACATGTAATGTCACCTTCACATTAAAATCGTCTTACATGAGCATGTGGCTGCAGCACTGTTGCAGCACTTCAGTTAAAAACAGAAAGAAAACAGTGATGTGAATATAAATAAATAGACAAATACCAGCCATAAAGGATTGTAAGAACACTAACAACTTTTCTAAACCCAAGACCTATAGCAAGTCCTAAAAATACCTACAAAGCACAGCTGAAAGACACTAAAGCCTTCCGTTATGCCTCACTACACCTTGCACTGTATTCAGTTTCTAAGCCAAATTACCCATGAGACACAAAATACAATCTGTGACTTACTTTTGATTCAGAGTTGCTGATTCAAAAGTGTATCTTACTCTGGCCTTAAACTACTTAATTCCCAGGCATTCAATTCTGCAGGTATGAAAACCAAGTAGTACATTTTAACCAAATAGGCATTTTTATTACTTCTGTGTTTTGAATTTGGTAAAGACTTAGCCTTATCTATCAAATTAGCTCATTCTAAGATGAGAGAATTATTCTCATAACTTGTAAATTTCATTTATAAAATAAAAAATACAGTAAGTATTTACCATTTCTATAACTTTTTCTGTTGCACTGTCTAGATTTTCAATATCAAACTGGTGAGCTGGTGCTGTTACCATTTTTCTTCTTAGCTCATCATTTGCATGTGCCATCTGCGGTAAGAAGTTCTGTACTCGGTCCAAAACTGAAGAAGAAATAATTATCACATGTACATATACCAACAGGCACAGATTGATTTATACATGTGTATACCTCAGAAATCTGAGCATTTAAACATATTCCATTTGTATTTTAATTTCCACCTGTCTACCACACTTAAGATGTTTTAATAGGAGGATTTATTATAGTATTCAATTTCCCAAGACATGAACAGCAAAAAGATATTCAATCTATTGGATTCTTAAACCCAAATGTGACTAGTTTACAGAAAGCTTGCTTGTAAATTCCATGGCTTTCAATATGTATTGAGTGCCATCCTGAGAAACTTCCACGTCAGTAAGCTCTCAATGGAAATATAATTAAATCCTCCTTTCTTCCCTAGTAAAGTATAAAATGAAGATCTCAAAAAAGATAGACAAATTAACTGTAGCACAGACATCACGCTGCACAGAAGAAAGGTCAACATAATCAAAAGAGGCTCTGAAATTATGATGGCAGGAGGGAGATGGATGCTCTACAGAAATACTGCTCTGAGCTCAGAGAGCCTTTCCAACAATTTTAAGATAATCAGTGTCATTAGGAGAATCCCAAACATTTCTCTTCCATGGAGGCAGGGAATATCCTCACCTGCCTCCAGTGTTTCTTCAAATAATCTTTGGTCCACGCATGTAGATGAGCCAACCACTAGTTTTCATTCTCTGTGAAGTAAGAGGTACTATCCCAATTGAGCTCCACAGAAGTGAAGCTCCAATGTGAAGCTCCAAAGGGAAGAAGTAGCTCCAATAGGTACAATCTACCTTTGAAACGCTGTCCTCTTCGTCAAGACTTTTATCCAAGAAAGAACTCAGTATTACAAATTATTTTTTCTATTACTTTTTAAATCCCACCTCAATCACAAAATAAAAATACAATAATTTGACAGGAATCCATTCTAAATGAAATGCTTTTATACACCAAATATTTTATACTGAGATATTATTTCTGAAAAGAGGTAAGAAGCCCAGGTCAGCAAAAAAGCAACAACTCTATACTGGAAAAGAACAATCTCAGACTTAAGAACTCTGGTGTATTTTCATGAAGAGAAAAACTCCTGAAGATACACTGCTTTCAGAGGGTAACAGTTTTTACACTATGCACTCCTAGGCACAGAGTTACACTGAAGAGAATGTTAGCATCTATATGTAGCTTTGGCCAAGGAAGATGGAACATAGCTTGATTAAAGAAAAAAACATGTTTTCTTAATGCATTCAAATTAAGCTCTTATGTATGAACAGTTATATGGTCTGGCTTAATAATTTTGCCAGCCCATTCATTGAAAATGAAGTTTTGAAAGTGAACTACGTGACTTGCATCCATTTGAAAGTAGCTGACTAGATGAAGACCAAAGGTACAACCTGGCCAACTCACTACATGCAGACAGCAGGAGTATCTCTGTAAGGAGAACTCAGACCCCAAATCATATCAGACCAGCACTGCAAAACCTGGTTACATGATTAACCTGTGGGGTGTGCAACTGCAACACTGGACCTAGCACCAGGAGAAAAAGAACACTTCCCTTTTCTCCCTTTATTAGTGCAAGGAAAGCACTGAAGCAAAAGTTATGTCACAGAATCACAAAATAATCATGGTTGGAAAGGACCTCTGAGATCACAGAGTTCAACCATAAAAAAAACCAACCCAAAACCAAAACCCACAAAACCACACCCCAAAAAACCCCACAATCCACAACCTACAATCTCAGCCACTAGAGCATGCCCCGAAGTTCCTCATCTACACATTTCTTGAATACATCCAAGGATGGTGACTCCACCACCTTCCTGGGCAGGCTGCCCCAGTGCCTGATCACTCCTTCAGTAAAGAAATTCTTCCTGTGTCAAAGATGTTACCTACTGCTTGACACTGCACCAGTAACAAAGTCCTACTTACCACTACTCCTTGGCATCCTGACTGTCTGCAAAGTGGTGGCCTTCTTGCTGCTACATTTTGAACTAATCAACAAAGTTTCTTCCAGCCCTGGAAACAAATGAGTATTTGAATGTTCACATTTGTCAACATCAAATGCCACATTTTAATTGGGACGCTCTCTTCATGTCACCACCTTTCTACAACAAGACTGTCTCTGCCTCCAGGAATTCCAGTCTCCTTTCCTGCAAATAATGTTTACTGATGTCTGTTTGGAGGAGTCACCTCAGTGTTTAAGTTTGTAGCAGGCAGTGAATATCTACAACTTGCTACCACAAGAGGCTGTGAAAGCAGACGGGATCAGTTGGTTCGACAGGGAATCAGACAAATTCAGGGAAAATGGAGTCATAATCTAATACTAAAAGAGCTGAGCAGGATCATTCTCTCTATCATCCCTACCTCTACAATTGCAGATATCAGGCAATTACAAGGATGGGCACCAGAAAGGGCTTCAGCTAACTTGTTCTCTATAATTATCATGTGTAATTGCGGTTCTTGGAAAACAACTGGGCTACATGCACCACTGGTTGGATCCTGCAGGTTACTTCTTACAGGCTCCCACTGTTTTCAAAGTCTTTGTTAAAGATTTATTTAACAACAATTACAAACACACAGAGAAAACTACCTGTAATACCCCAGAGCAAAACATTGTGCCTGCTAGTTAACACTGATTTAAATCCCTTCTCTCAAGTCATGTGTGTGACTGTGGTGGCAATCAATGAAGGAAGGCCACAAACTGTGGTGCTAATGACCTACGTTAAATATTTGTATGAGTAGAATCGTAAAATCCAAATGACATTGGGAAAAGCTGCATTTATTAGACACGTTAGTTCTTATGACCACCAACGCAGCCATCAGCCCTTTATCGTGAACTAAAGAGAAGCTTTATTTCTGTTTAACATTTTTTTTATCCTTACAGATATGTCGTTATGACTGTCGACATTAATTTAACGTTTTAGGTTTTTTTCGCCGCCTGTATTTCCTTCTTACCATACTAGCAGTGCCCGGGAAAACGGAAGCACTTCACAACACGCGGGATGTAATAAAACACGCAGTACCAGCACTCAGGTGACCTGAAAAGCCTCCTCCGGGTGCCCACAGGCTCACCATGAGCCGACCCGACCCCCGCTCGGTCCCCCCCGACCGTCCGGCCCGGGGGGCAGCCGGGCCGAGGCCCCGCAGCGCCGGTCGCGGCGCCGGGCCGAAAGGCAAGCGAGCGGCCCAACTCAGCCTGAAGAGCGGCGCCGCACCTCTCGACGGCGGGTCTCCCGCCGCCCCGACCGGCTCTGCTGCCCCCGCGGGGGCCGCTCACCTCCTCGGCGCCCCACGGCCAGCAGCTCCCTGGAGGCGGCAAGGCCCGCCGCTCCGCCGGGCCCCGCCATGCGCCAATCAAACCGGAAGTGGCTGCAGGCCGGGAAGGCGCCCTGCGGCGCAGCGCCCCCTGGCGGGAGCGAGGAGTAGAGCCGCCCCGAGGCTGCGGTGGTTGTGAGGGGCTCCCGGGCGGTACAGCCGCTCGTCACGCTGGGCAGGCAGAGCCCCTCGTCAGGGAACCGGCACAAACAACGACACCCCTGAAAATCTGGGGTTACCAACGCAGAAAGGAAAAAAAAAAAATCACCTTACAAGTACGAAAACAATCTTTATGAACGGATTTGGCGTGAAAAGTTCATCCCATCACTTGGAGGAGACAGTCTGAAATGGGCTGCGGACAAATGACGTTACTTGAATGCCTGCCAGCAGCTGCCCTTCTTTGCAATTTTCCCATTTTCATTATTGGAATCTGACAAGTGCACCTAAAATTAAATTTCAGATGCTGAGGGAGTTTTAATTATCTTTTCGAAAAGAAACTCACACAACCTTCAAGTTCAGTTGACGTTATTCAAGATTGACCAGTTATTCAAGATTTGTGCTGCAGCTTTTACTCCCTGTTTGCAATCTGGACAATGTGAAAACTGTAAAAAGAGAACTGAAGGGCTTCCAAGAGTCCAAGCCAAAAATGAGGGGGAAAAAAGTCATCAGGTAAGTGATGCTCTAGTAGGAAACACCCTTTTTTTTTTTTTTTTAAATTCTTAATGTTTATAGAATCATAGAATGTCTTGGGTTGGAAGGCACCTCTAAAGGTCATCTAGTCCAAGGCCCCTACAATAAGCAGGGACATTTCACGCGAGACCAGATTGCTCAGAGCCCCATCAAGCCTGACCTTGAATGTCTGCAGGGATGGGGCCCCCACCACTTCTCTATATGCCCTCATTGCAAATAAACGAAACTAAACAAATAAATAAATGAAAAACCCAAACACAAAAAAACTCCCAGAACACCCAGATTTCAGCATCTTAGAATTCAGACATACAAAGGAGTAAGAGCACCTTCTGCACAGCCTCCAGCAAGAGACCACGCTGTTGTTTTCCTGACAGACTAGCCCAGGCTGGTGTCCATGGCCACTCCCCCAGCCCACCTGCTGCCCCAGGTGCATTGGGCTGAATTTCCTACCTGCTTCACACCTTTCTACTCAACTGTGCTCCACAATTGCAGGTTCCCAGAAAAATCCTCTTGCTAGCTTTGATGACTGAAAAATCTCGAAGACTGAGGTTTTTGCCTTGGGCCACAAAAGTGAGTCTTTCTGAATTTGCATGCAGCCCAAACTAACAGTGTGTGAGTCTCAAATAATCTATTTCATCCATGGGTGATTTCAGTGGAGGGAGGGGCATAATATTGTCAAGAAACCTGTAATAGGGAGTGATTAAATGATTGCTCAAGATCACCAGACAAGCAATTAGAAAAGCCAGAAACAACATCCTGGGGCACTATTCCCAAACCTCAGGTTAATATACTAACCTGTTGGCAATAAGAGGCAGATCTTTATCCAACTTGCAAGGTGGCCCAATTATGTAGCCATACTGTGTGACACCTGTGCACACACAAGGCATGGATATCTATGGTTGTCACTGCGGTAGGGAGACAACAGCATCCGTAGCCCAAATTCCCACTAAATTCAGGCTTGAGATAGTATTCACCACTGAATAGCTCCAAGCTTTGGGCTGCTTCATTCATTTAATGCAGCATTGACTCAACAGTTCAAATGATACTGGGTATTTCACTAGCATAGTGCAGATTTTTTTTTTTGCCCCAGTCCTGCAAACACATTCTCCTGTGTTTAAATTGCTACTTTTCCACACATAACCACGGCACCTAGCTCCAGTTCAAGGCAGACACTTGGTCTCTTGCCCATGATGTCTTTTGTTCTGCCTACAGAAAGGAAAAGAGATGCTGTAGTCTTGGCTGCTCTCACCATCATTACATCCTGGTTGTCTTTCCTTCCTCTTTCTTCTCTTTCACCTTCTACGTAGGCATCCTCACTACTTAGAAATGCCAAGCAACAATTGAAGAATACGACTAGTAATGATAATAACAGCACAGATTTAGCTAGATTGACTGTTTCAGTGCATTAATACCAAATGTGTCTCAAAGAGACTGATTAACAGGGCCCAGAAAGGCTCTGACTCCATATGTAGTTTAACACAGGCAGCTGACTCCAGACTGGTATTGAAGCACTCGCTGTTGCGTGCGGGCAACACAATACAGACTAGCTGGGCAAGAACAAGAATATTCCAACAGACCCAAACACTTTAAAAAATCGATTTCTGAGGAAGCTATTTTCAGCCAAGCTGCAGGAAAGAACAAAAACGTCCCAGCAGCTGAGAGCCTGGAGTCAGCGCAAAACGCTGACTCGAGCGCTCCGTCGCCAAGAAAGCTTCTTGCAAGTGGCAAGCGAGGCGAGATCCCAGCGCCTCGCCCTGCGTCCCAGCTTTTTGTTCTCCCAGGCTGCGAAGCACCGGCCGGGCGGCGGCGGAGGAGCGAGGCGGGGTCTGAGCTTGGCCCCGCGCCGCCACCGAGCGCAGGGCTCGTCCGAGGGGGCCGAGAAGGCGCAGAGCAAACGGGAGGCCGGCGGATCCTCGCCGCTGTCACCTCAGCGTCCCTCGCAGGCTGCGGGGTGACAAGCAGCCGGAGCTCGCCCAGGGTCGTCGGGCCAGGCTGCGAGCGATCACGGGCTCGGGCCTTGCCCCTCCCACCGCACACCTTAGCGCCCGGTCCCAACCACTCCCCTCAGCGAGGGGCGACGGCTGGCGGCGGATCTGCCCCTCCCCCGCCCGCCGCCGGGTCTGAACAGCCGGTGCCGGCGGTGGCTGCTGCGCATCACGGGCCACATCATCGCGGGGGCTGCCCGCCCTCCAGCCGCTTCCGCGCCTGCTCAGTGGCGGCGGCGCTCACCTAGCCCCGGAGCTGTCACTGCCGCCGGGCTGCTGCCTCCCCGCCTTCCAAAGCGATGGAGCGGGACCCCCGGCCCCTGCCGGCGTCGGCCTCGCCCAGGTGAGGGGAAGGCGCGGCCCAAGGGGTTGGCGGGGGCGGAGAGGGGGGAGCCAGCGAGGGGAGAGGGGCCGGGACGAGCTGGCGACCTGCCGCCCCGGGGCGAGGGAGGTGGCGGGGGCCCGTGTAGGCGGCGGGCGGGAAAGTTTCCTCAGGAGTGGCGGAGCTGCCAAGCGCGGCGCCCCCGGCAGCGATGCGCCTGCCCCACCCCAAATGCCGGGGGTGCCCTAGGGTTGCGGGGCAGGCACGGCAGCCCCATCTCCCGGGTGCAGTAAGGCTCGTCCCCTCCCGTCTCCCGCTCTCCGGGCCCTGATATCGCCGCCCGCCCTCGCAGACTCCCTCCGCGCCCTCCTTCCAGCCACCCCCCGGCGCCGGAGCAGGTTCCGCCGGCCTGCCCGGCTGTCCTGTGCCCGGCCACGGATGCTGAAGGGCGTAAGGCCGCCCGGTGCCCTGCGCTCCTCAAGCCCCCACAGCTATTTTCATCATGTGCACGTAATTCTGCACTGCTTCAGGTAGCCCGGACAATGAGCCTTTTCTTTGGTTTCTCTGTGTGTGCACAAGATTTGGCCAACGTTTCCAGTGGCCCTTATTCCCTGGCACCCTGTACATCCCTGTGTGCTTGCGTTTCTTTTCTCACCTTTGCACCTATAAAAATGTGCCAGATCTGTCACCACAGATGCAGTTGCTAGACAATCATGTAACCTGTATCCTTACAGCATACATACAGAATTCAGCGATCATCTTTTTTTGTTGTTGTTTCCAAGCATTGTAATGAACATGTGGTGGTGCATACTTTTCATACTTTTCTGCCAAAACATAGGAGTTTTTGGTGATTTGCTCTACTCTACTTTCTACTCTGTCATTAATTTTCAATTAAGTTCAAGTTGTAGCTGTGTCTCTTTCTTTAATTTCAGTGAATATTAAAATTCCCTCCTTCTGCCCCACTGCCCAGGATGCAGTTGGGTGTCTTCTTCACTTGCATTTGATCCTAGGTTATAGACCACACTACATTAGCCAGGGTCTGATAAATGGAATGATAATTTTTTATTCCGGGTGTCAGGAACAAAACAGAAATACCTGAAAAAAGTCAGCCCATGTATCTTTTCTAGATGAAGTCCTAGCAGGCTTTAGTAGACATCCTAAGATATCCTCACTTTATCATTTCAGTAATGCTGATAAAAATATGAGAGCAGGTGGGAAGACCTGTTTTGGCAGCATTCCCTACATCCACTGCCTTAAAGAGGTTGTGAAACTAGAGCCATAAATAGTACAATATGAAGGAAAAATAAGTTTATAATTTTCTTTTCAAATACCTTAGGATATTATCCACAAAAAACAATGTGAAGTCTGTATCTTGGTGCCTGAGTTAATAAGCAATTCATCCCTTCTTGGTGATGACAGCAGAAATCTGTAAACAGGATCCCAAATAGTACAGTTAGGACTCATCCTGGTAAGTACCTCTTGGTTACTTAATCTATAGGACTGCATAATTTCTTATATTTCAAACTTCCCCACCTGCTTTTGATGGGCCAGATGTGATTTGCCTGGTATTTTTTGTCTTGGTGTTCCATTTGGGTCATTTCACAGCCTTGCTACCTTGTTTCTGGCTCTGTTTTGGTCTCTTCAGAGTTGCCTTAAAGTACAGAGGGAAACCAAATGTTTTTCTGACAGCTGCTCTTCTCTTCCTTGGGGCCAAAGTCGAAAGCCACCAGGTTCAGGAAGTGGAATGCAGCAATCTCAAACTTGTCTGAAAGTGAGCCTGAGGCTGACAGCTCTTTAAGTTGCCAGAAGGCATCTGGAAGTTCTTTAATCTGTTTTTATCCTCTCATTATTTTTTCTTTTCTTTCTTTTGCTGTTGATTTGACCTACAACTGCCAGATAGTAAATACCATGTCAACCAGTTTACTGCATAATACATAAGAAATGCATTGTAATGCCCATATATCTGCTTTGCATGCAACATTTGTTAGTTT
This sequence comes from Hemiprocne comata, assembly GCA_020745705.1. Classification (NCBI taxonomy): domain Eukaryota; kingdom Metazoa; phylum Chordata; class Aves; order Apodiformes; family Apodidae; genus Hemiprocne; species Hemiprocne comata. The sequence continues at coordinate 59,947,862 of CM036586.1, forward strand.
TCAGCATGTTTTCCAGTCTTGAATACCAAACATTAAGTATCTAGTATAAATAATCTTAGCCCAGTGCACCACCTGAGGTTCCAGATTCTATAAAATGGTTAATGATAGTACAATCTGTCTGTTTACTTGCTATATGTGCTGAGATGATATGATATAGCTTTCACTTTCTGTTGATAAGTTCACTAGGGCACATGATGTAAATGATTAGCCACAGCTGTAGTAAGGATGTCAGTGTGATACTGGGATTTCTATGTATGCAGGACACAACGGTGGAGAAGAGGCCATGCAGATCCATGGATCACCCTTCTGAACTTAAGAAAAGCCCCCCAAAACCTCACATTTCAAACTTCACAGAATGTCAGAATTTTGAGATCGGAAGACATCTCTGGAAATTGACTGGTCACAATAAGGACCTCTGCTCATTGTAGGGTCAAGTAGAGCAGGTTGCTTAGGGCCATGTGCAGTTGGGTTTCAAATATCACCTAGGACAGAGAGTCCATAAGCTGTTTGGACCAATGTTCAGCCACCCACATAGTAAAACAAAGCTTTTGCTTATGCTTAAATGGAATTTAATGTGTTGCAACTTGTGCCCACCACCTTTCATCCTTTCCCTGCAAAGAGTCCAGCTACATCTCTGAAGCCAGAAAGTAATCCAGCTTCATCTTTGCTTATGATTGCAAAATATTAAAGCTCAGTATTTAATTAAGATTTCATATTACTTTCCTGAATATCCCTTTCCAAGGCTTATTCTTGTACTGAGAGTTGTTTCTCAGGCAGGCATATTTAAGCTATTGTGTTTCACTGTAGACTACTTAGAAGTGCACTGTAGAAGTTATTCTTGCTTTAAAAGATTACCTGTTAAAAATGTTTGCAGCTTTTAGGAAAAATGGGTTTTGACTGAGGTGTGATTAGATTACTGAGGGTAAAAGCCCTCAGTATTATCCAGATAAGTGTTACCTTTTGGTTTTGTTAGCTAAACTCTGAAATAAATTAATTTTCTTAGACTTAGACAAATATTTGGTTTAGCCTGTCATAATGTTGACTCTACAAAAGTTTCATACTCAATGATTCACCACTCTTACCCCTTCCCCTTTTTTTGGGGGTACTTAAAAATCATGGTGATTTAATTACTATTTCTTTGCATGCTTTAAATAGATTATCAGCAGTCTAACCATTAAAAGGTCAAATTTAGCTGCAGAATCCAGTCCCTTAATCCTGCTAGTGCTAGATGCGCCTTAAACCTTAGGAAAGTATGGCAGAAGCATCTCCTTCCCATGTTCTTGAGAACAGAATCATAAGCGTGTCTCAAGCAATTTTGGCAATTCATTTGGGTAATAATAAAGAACATTTGTCCTTCTTCCTGAACAGTTACATTTTCCTTGTTATTTTCATCTTCCTCAGATGAATCAAAACCAATCAAGCCAGTCAAAGGTGAAAGATGGAAAAATGTAATAACGGTCAAGTGTTCAGTTTCAGAGCTGAAGTATCTGAGATTTTTCTAAAGCAGCTATCCATTTCCAAAAGTCATCATCTCTTTCAGCTCTTGGTCGTGTCTATTTTCCACATCATATGATTCTGTGTCCATTTGCCACATCGCATCTGCTGTCTCTGCGTGTATTTTTTGAATTGCTCTATGTATTAATTGTGTTAATTCTTATGGGGAAAATTGGTTTGTTAATCTGTTGGATGGTGCAGTGTCTCACTTTTCAGGAACATGTTTTCAGCAAACAGCAGGGTATGGCTGTATTTCCTGTTCGTGCATGTTTGCAGGACTATTTGTTTATGCTTGTGTATGTTTGCAGGACTGAGAAAGAAAGCAAAACACAGTAATTTTTATGTGTGAAGGAAAAGAAGAAACTATTAAAAGTAGGTACTTAGGAAACAAAAAAGAAGTGGAAATTATTATACTCGTAGGCTGGGCATAGCTCATAACTCTTCTTGTAGGGACAAAGACAAAATATCCTTTAATTTCATATATAACATGCCAGGTAGGATGAATTTGAGGCTGATTCCTGGCTTCTCAAAGGATCTTTGTCTCTTTCTTTTTCTTTTCTTAGTACTTACCCTTCCTCTGTAACCTCCTGATTATATAGCATGAAACCAGATTCACTTGTCTCCTCTTCCTACAGAAGCTGGGGATGGGATTTTGAGATTTTTAACCTCCTTTTCGCCATATGAGTTACTCAGGTAGAGTTTGCTGGTTTAGCTGGCTATACCTTTTCTAGAAAACACAACAAAATTGGCATTGTTTTTGTCAATGATAAAGCTTCCTACGGAGTTCTTGTCCCCGAGGCAATACTGTTCCTTAGATGGTTTGCTGCATTTTATAGAAAGAAAAACCCAACTAACTACTCCTAAAGGTACAGCAATATTAGCCACCCTGTAACTCAGGATAAAATTATTGCATCAGATGACATTTAGAAGATTATCTTTGTTGAAACAGGTTTTTAGAAATGAATTGTTACATTCAGAAGGCTTCATCATTATGTCATCTGTATGCTCTGAGAAAGTAATTACTCTTCACTATAGAGGATATTTTTCAGTTGGTCTTCCTAAGTTCTCGTTTTTCAGGCATTTATTGTTAGCTCACTTTTTGTCATTCCAAGTCTTTTTGGTAGGAAAAACATAAGTAACTATCATCCAAACTGCTCTGTGCTATTTCAGTTGTTAGCTGTCCATGCCAACCAAATCATTTTTCTGTTCCTCTTTTTTTTTTTTTCAAGTGCGATTTCTATTTTTTAATGCTTTCTCGTTTTAAATGAAACCATGATCTTCCCTAAAGGTTTTTTTCTTAAAAAAAGAAAAAAAAAAAACACATAGTAAAAACTTGAAAGGATAAAATTCCCTATGTTAGAAAAATATGAATAATTAACCCAAATATTTTTGGCCAGAGTTCCAGACCAATGGATAGTTTCCATGAGTCACTGGTCTAGCGCTCTGGTGATGTGACTGAAGGACATATTGGAGAAACCACAGTGAGAGTCAGACTCTGCCTTGTTAAAGCTATTGGGAAATTTTCTCAATGTATTTCCCCATGTAACAAAACCCTGCATTTGTTACTGCTCCACCTCTCCTCACAAAAAATACCTCCACCCCCAAAAAAACCCAGTGGGCTTACTGTGGGTCTCAGTACCTGTCTTTTCATCACGGACAATTTTACATCTCAATTCTACATCCCATTATTGAATTCTGTCATAAAGTTCCTATAATCTAGATGATTCTTGTGGCCAGCAGAAACAATCCAAAGCTTTTCTCTCAGCAGGCTTCCTAAGTAGTATGCCACTTCCCATTGTCATAAATCAGTTGGCAACCTACAGCACCCTATAGGTTATGCCCTTCCTGAAACTGTAATTTTCCTCAACTTCTGTTCTCTTCTTTTGTATTCCTGTTAATCCTTCTATAAAGCTCTTTGCTGTTGTCACAGAAGTTGCTAATGGTTTGCTGGTTTAATGATACATCTGCTTCTGCTTGTCTTTTTTTAATGTACTGTTTCTTTTCTTTTACTTAGCTAATGCCACCTTTGGGCCAGGAAGAAACAAAATTACATCTTGTTCTGTCTTTTGGTAGCACTTAACCATTTTGGCCTGTGGTTAGGGCTTCTCTGGGACAGCAACAAAAGTTGTTTTGTTATTCCAAATTAAAGCGTGCGGAAGACAGAATCAAGGCCTAGGAGTTTTTCTGCACTTATGCTGGGAAGTTCAACGTAGCACAGTCTGCTACACAATGGCAAAAGTTATGGCAGGAATCTTTAATTTCTCTGGTGGTCTTGTGGGAAAAAGATTGCTTTTTCTTGCAAAACTTCTTTCTAAATCAAGCGATAAACTCCACTGTCATTTAAAAAATAATTGGTTTCTTGGTCAGAGCTCCACTGGATAAAGCAATTGGTAGAGGAAAAAATCTTCGTGTTGTGTCTAAGTAATCTCTTTACTCAAAAAAAACAAAACAAGGAATTCCGTGTGCAGCAGGACTTTTGAAGTGAACATACTGTGGCTGTATATGGGTGAATTGTCCCAACCAATGTTTGGAGATGCCTTACAGCAAGAACACAAATCTGGATCTCTTCTAAGGCTGTTAGTTACTAAGTTTTGACACCTCTACTCTGTCAAATCTATCTAAAATTGCACCAGAAATATTGAGTTACTTAGAAACATTGATGTGGAGGGAGGGAAAGTATAAGGATCATAACATAAATTATATGATCTTAGGGGCCAAATTTTCTTAGGAAGCATGGAATAACAATCCTCCAAACCTAAACTATTTTTATTTCCTGCAGTCTGTAAAAATATGTTTTCACAGCTTTGCACAGGTACAGTGTTTTGAGCTTGTGGAACTGTGCTACCCCACATCATGCTGGTATAGTCTGCCTGACCTTTGTTTCTTTGTTTATGCCAATCATTTACTTGTAATCATGGAGTCTAATAATAAATACCAAAGTCAACAAAGCTTCAAGTCAAATTAAGACTGTTCTTTTAGTAAATTACTATAACTATCATCACAACATGAAAAGTTAAGAAGAAGAAGGTAAAGTGGCTTCTGATGGAGGAAATATCAAGTTACACAAGACTGCAAATACATAATTGTTTAATTGTCTACGTGATGGCAATTTTAAAATAGAAACAAATGCACATTAAGTCACAATAAACATAGAAGATAAAAAATTGTAGTTGCATGATTTGCAGAAACCAAAGCAAACTGGCCACATCTGGGGTTAATATTGATTAAATAATTTTATTTTAGTGGTTACTACGCATCAGAACAACCTATCTTTCAGGAAATATCTGCAACCTACACCCCATGCAAAATTAAATTAAGATTCTTAGTACCTTTCTTTTAATTAACCTAACTCCTAACCTTTTTTCCCCCTAATTTTAATTGCATTTTAATATGCCATATTTATGAATACAGTACTTTAGATTTCTTTTTATATTAGACTAATTTAAACTATTTTAGACTAATTGGTCTGAATTTCATTACTGTCGTCTTTCCTTGATATTGCAGTTTTTATTATGTATATAGTAGCTCTTTACATTTAACATAATTTGTTTGTTTCCTTCAGGGAAAAATCAGTTGTTATGATTTTAAATTAGCATGCTTTTGAATTGTACGTATCAGTATTGGTTTCTCATCTTTCTGTGAGGATGGAGAGCAGGGACTGTCAACGCATAAAGCCTTTGCCACCCAGGATATTGCTTTGGGTTTACCTCCTCTGATAGCGTTTCAAAGGTTGGGAGGTTTTTTCCTGTTTGGTTTTTTTTTTCCCAAGCTCCTTGTCATCAGCATAGAGTGGGAAGAACAGCAGTGGCCCTGCAGTGCATCAGGTGGATTCCATTTGTGCTTACTCTTGCACCTTGCAGAAATGCATTTCTCTGGAGACCTGCAGCTTTCAAGACCTCTGGAAGTCTAGGGCTGCACGCAGTGTCTGTCTGAAGATGATGACTTCCTGGGCTTTAAAAAGGCAAAAGCCCTCACCAATTAACTGACAGCCCACATTGCTCTCTCTTTCTTCCACTGGAAAGTACATTGGCTTGTGAAACTTCCTCACCCACCAACTTTCCCTTTTTATCTTCTAATTTCTTTAAACTTACGCGGTTGAATGTTGGAAGAGATCAGCATTTCTACAAATACTTGCTTTGGAAAAATACCGGGTGATCTGAAAATTTAAACCAGTATCTTGTGTCTTCTGTAGAGTTAAAATATTTTAAAGCTTGAATATATACTTCTTACTTTTTTGCAGATCCAGTCTTGTTTATGGAATTGCTGAAGATCTGAGATCAATGAAAAAACATTCTTGCATGCAAAAAGGGATAATTTTGGTTTATCTGTTTTAAAATCATCCAGTTTGGCACTTGATTCATCTGCAAGATTTCTTCACTGACACCTGAAGGACAAAGTGCTTTTCAACCTGTACTTCTGTAGCACTATGACTAACTGTAAAGGCAGATCTACCATCTCCAAAACAAATAGCAAAGTTCATGACAGAGAAGGTTTCGTAAACTGGACCATAAATCTTAATACAATTCAGTCTGATAAATTTTTGAGACTGCTTTTGAGTATGGTTCCTGTTGTTTACCAAGTAAGCCAGGATGAAAGACACAAAAAAGTGAACAGTGTCTGGCAAGATGGATTGCAACCAGCAGGACACAGTTTTAATGTTAGGTCTGAACAACACACAGAGTACCATCACTTCTCAGAACCAAGTTTTCATGGTAGTAATGGACACAGCCCATCTAGCTGTAGCCCTAAATATGATGATTTTTCCAGTTATAATTACTGTGATGGAATGGACACTTCAGAAACAGATGCCATGTTGCAGGAAGACAACCCATCTAGTGACAGTAATGAAGACATCATTGTGGAAGGAAGTAGAAAACAACCCAAAGAATCTAGTAGTATTATGGCATTACAGATACTTGTACCTTTTTTGCTAGCAGGATTTGGAACTGTTTCTGCTGGCATGGTTTTGGATGTTGTACAGGTTGGTATTTGCTTTGGAAGATGTTTTTCTTAACAGGTAGTCTGTGAGGTTTATAATTCTAATGCATGATACTATAGATGTTTACATAGTGAGGAGTAATTAGTCTGTGTATAGTGAACTATGAACTCATCTTAAACAATTCCAATGTTTAATTTGGAGTCTTTCAGTTCTTGGTAAGTGTTGTCGCTTAGCCACAGTGAGCTGGTGAATAAAACTGTTACCTTCTGTTTTTAACTAAGGATAGAAATATAGTGATGGTTCAAAATTCTGTTGATGCTAATAAAAGTATACATAATCAAGTGGGAGCTGTAATTCACTGTGATGCTGCAGTACATAGGATTTTAAAAATATTAGAATAATGTATTGCATTAGTTTATCTCCTTGTGTGCTTCAAGTCTATGGGATTTTGGAAATAATGTTTAGATTTGGTCCACAGTAATTCATGTGGTATATGAAAATGTGCGTTACATTAATATGTTATATTAAATTAATACTAAGTGATTTTGAACTTTTTTGAATATTCAGGTGTAGGTAAGTGACTTATTTATATAACATTTGGTATATGGAACACTCCAAATTACAAACATCAGTGAAGCTCTGTGAACAGGGCTTCAAAGTCACATCCACCTTGTAACATAATTGTGGTATGTCCAGAGAAGCCAGATTATCTTGGTTTGTGATAGGAGATTGAACCGATGATAGTTGTTTAGGACAAAGATAAAATAGAAATTTCTCTGAATTTTAAGACTTAAGTTTCATAATATTTTTAAAACCTGTTTTGGAGTATTACATCACTAAGGTCCTACTGATATGGAACATTTTTTAGGACTGGTTTGTAACTGAACACAGTTGTAGGTATCACCAGCATTTCAAGTGGAGTTAAAAGTAACAGTTGCCTAATGCATAATTCCTTGTGCAGTGATATTTGAAGAAAATTCTGGAGAAAGTAACATTTAAGAAAGGTTTATTTGACTAGCTTATTTTCTTGCCTTCTTTTTGCATTTCAAAGGCTTTATTTACTTGTATTTCCTATGTAATTTCTGTTTTTTTAAGAACCAGAAATTTCTTGTAAGTACATACCTCATGGACTCTTCCTATATGAGTAGATTCACAAAAAAACATTCAAAAATATGAAATAACAACAATGTTAAAACTGAAATGCAGTAGAGAGGTTAATTTTTTTTGTTTTTCTTTTGTTTCATTCAGCTTTAGGGTTTTCTTTAGCTACACTTAAAAGTTTACAAAGTTAATTTAGAGAAGGGTAACAGGTGACCGTCTTTGTCACGCAAGATCTTGAGAGTGTAATGGGAGCTTGGACTTCAAGTAATTGCAATGAAATGGTGCTTTTATACATCAAGAAAAAGGAAAATAAAAGTTGACGTGCAAACTTTACTGCTTACTTTCAGTGTTTTACACCAGTCTTGTGCTTTGTTCATTTCCATCTTACCAACTTATTCTTCGTACAGATGCTTTGTTTGTACTCTATTAATTTATTATTTATTGCATGCTACAGCATGATGATCAGCCAAAAGAGGAGCAGCGCCTATTGGCACTACTGGTGTTCAACCAAATGTTTCAGTTTGCCTTCCTTCTGTTAAGGGAATGTTTGTATAGCTGGTTTTTCAGTTGGGCTGAGGTATCTCTTAATTTTTCCTTCAAAATTGTTTGATTTCCTGGTTCAGCTCACCATGAATGAGAGAGGGGCAAAAATAAATAGCTAGTGTCCGTACTACCTTTTTCACCTTAAACTAAGCATTAAACTGTGTTGTCAGTAAAGCAGGATTTTGAAATGTGACAGAACATCGTGCAAATCGAAATTTGAAGGCAACAAACATCCTAAGCTTGTTTTTTACAAACTGTTTCATGGCTATTCTTTGCTGGTAATAAATATATATATATAACTTGACATAAAGGAAATCTCAGTTCTTGAGATTTGAGAATTCAATCCTTTTCTTTTGATTAAAATAATAATTTAAATTATTGCAAATCCATGAATACAAAGATAATTTACATTTTGTTAGTTTAGATAAAGCTGGTAAGGGATTGCAAATTAAACGTATGGATTGACAGACATAGAAAGCAGCACGGCATTTCTGTGCTGAGAACTCAGTGCACAAAACTTTATGGGAGAGTTTGTCTTTGCTTTATAAAATCTGGGTTTTGGAAAACTGTACTTTTCTAAATTTCACACTTAGGAGTAAAAGAATAAAGAGAAGTTGTTTTCACTTAACAGCTCTGTTCATTTGACAGCTAATTCCTTACTGTTTTTACGTAAGTCTTCTACACAGCTGGAATGGAAAAGATGAAAATATTGTGGTAAATTAAGAGTAGAATTCAAGAGCAGTCATAGTACCTGGTACTATTTTAAAGTAATGGAAAAAAAAAGACTTCAGATTAATGACATCTTTTTTTGATTAGGTTTGTTTTAATGCCAAGTTTTATATCGCTTACTTTTGGTATTCTTATCTTTAAAGTAGCAACATGCAGTCATAAGTCTGTTTTGTCTAGATAGATAACAGTTCTGGCTTTAGTCATTTCAGTCTAATATAAAAATATTATTATTTTTTCTTAGGGGCTTAAGTTATGAGTTACAGAACATGTTTAATACTTTGCAAATGGTCTAAAGAGAATTTTTCAATTGCATGTTTCCCACTGTATCCTTTATATAGCATTGGGATGTGTTCAAGAATGTTACTGAAGTTTTTATCTTGGTTCCTGCACTTCTTGGTCTCAAAGGAAATTTGGAAATGACCTTAGCATCCCGGCTGTCAACGGCTGTAAGTAACTCTCTTCCCCTTTGTTCTTCAGATATATTTCAAAAATAAACAAATCTTTGGAACACAAATTTATAGCTTAATCTCGCTGTTAAGAAGACTCTTTAAACCTATTATTAAATTGGCAAGGTTAGAAAGGCAACTCTCTATGTAATCTCCATACATCAACATTTTACTTCTTTGGTCACTTCTGAGTCATCATTCAGAGAAAATAAAGTAGATTTTTTTAGATTTATATATGCATTCTGTAAGGTTGGCAGACCTCTTTGCCCTTGATGGGGTTTTAGTAGGCTAAAAAAATGTATATGCTTTGAACACAGTTTTCTAAAGACCATTTATGTGGCACGAAAATAAAGCATTGCTGATGTTGCTACTCCAGACCTTTGTTGATCAACTGTAAGAAATTATTTTGTAGCTTTCTGGCTAAACAGAATCATAGAATGGTTTGAGTTGGAAGGGACCTTAAAGATCATCTAGTTTCAACTCTCCTGCCATGAGCAGGAACAATTCCCACTAATTAAGGTTGCTTAAGGCCCCATCCAACCTGGCCTTGAACAATTCCAGGGATGGGGTAGCCACAGCTTCCTGGGCAACATGTTACAGTGTCTCACCACCCTCACAGTAAAGATTTTCTTCCTAATGTCTAATCTAAATTTACCCTTAGATGTAATAATTTTATTCCTTTTTTGTTGTGGTGGCTTTTTGGGGAGGTCTTCTTATTTTTTTGTGCATGTCAACTCTATAACATAACATAACATAACTACTTCTTTTATATGTCTTCTTTCTTACATATTTTTCATAGTTCTTTGCTGAGTCTTGGGGGACATTCCATCTTTTCCTTTTTCTAGCCTAAACAAGCCAGATTACCTTACCATACAGCTTATTTGTGTGTGTGTGTGAATAACTATAGTGAACTGAATGTTCTAATAAGGTGGCTAAACTATTTTTGGTGCCTGAACTAGGTATCTCTAAGATACTGCCTAATGCAGTGTTTCTCCTTTGTTAGATAATTGTTCCATTCTCCAGCAAGGCCCCCCCACCTTCTGCCTGTTTCTGCTTGAATGAATCTTTCTAGAAATTGTTTGGTCAAAGGTGTATATAACTCCAGATGAGACCTTACTATAGCTTTGTAGACAAACACTTCCCTATTTCTCTTGAAACTTTCTAGGTTTATATATGCTTATTTTCTTGGCAGTGTCAGATTTAGACCTCACAGTGCCTTTGTGATCAATGATTGTGTCCTTTTTGGTTTTGTCCTTTTGTGTTATTTCCAGCTGTCACTCCCATCTTCTAGCAGAAATGTTATTAGGCCATAAGTGCATGACCTTGCATTTCTACTGTTGAATTTAATCTGTTTTCCTTGCTGTAATCCTCAAAGTCATCCAGTTTTTGTACTATATCACAGTGCTGTGTATTGACAAAGTCTCCTAGTTTTCTGTCATTAATAATTTTAACTGCCATATTTTATTGCCCAAATGCACAATGTGATGGACATAGCCCTAGCAGTCCTATGAAGGTTTGCTTGTGCCATGCCCATTATAGAAATTGATTACTTTTGCCCCAGATCCATTCTTTCATATGTAAGAATTGACATGTTTTGTGACATTATCAATGGCAGCCTTAGTTATTCAGTCTTGTTTTCTGCTTGATTTTAATGCTCTTACTTCTCTGAGTATTCTTCCTGTTTCTTAACAGTAGTTTGTGTTTAAACTTTATTGCCTTTGCTGTTAGGTATGAATACTTTTATCTTTTACTTTACTTTTTTTTTTTTTTTTTTTTTGTCTGTTGACTTGTTGCTTGATTTGTTCCTGACTGGTACAGTTCATGGCCTGAGGACTGAAAGTGCTTGTATTGCATAGTGAAAAATACACTAAGTCCAAGATCTACCAGTGCCTTACTGAAATCTTAAAAAAAGAGAGTCAGAATCAGCTCCACCACTTCTGCTTTAATAAATGGGGTCTTTAATTCTTTGTCTCAGTTGGGCTTATGACCTTTGTCAGGTCATGACTCCAGAACTTCTTCTCTGGGCCAATCAATAGCTGATGTCTCCATCCTCACCACTGCTATCTCATTTGTGAATCCCACAGTGGACATTTGGAAAAGGGTCATGCAAACCCTTTTTGTGCACTGGGAATCCTGACATTGGTTCATATTAACCATCAACTGTATCAAAAGTCAAGGAGTTGATCTGCCTTTCACGCACCCTGAAAAAGGATACTTTATTTTCTGTAACATTGGCTGCGCATGGTTAACTAAAGTTGGCATCATGAGGTTTGCACAATTTCCCCTCAGCCCAAAATGACATTCTTAAGAATATACCATTAATTTAGAGTATCTGTAGATGTCCTGAACATTATTTTTTCAGAGCCAATTTCTCCATTTGAAGCCAAAGCTTCTACCAAGACTGAAACAACAGCCCAACCTGAGAGGGCTTAATTTGAGGATTGTTACTAGTGCCACTTAGCACTGTCATTAAGTCTCACCAAGACATAAGTCAGCTGATGCTTCAAAGGTTTTTACTCAAGCATGCCATAACAGCTTCCTCCCCAGTACCAGAAATTGTCATGTGTTTGTCTTGGCCAAATCGTGTTGGCTGGCTCTGTTCATGTCCTTCCACCATGAAGGTTAATTAACTGGCTACTATGAGGTCAGTGAAGTGTATGTTTCTTCCGACAATGCTATGTGGCATGTGGGAGCTCCAGTTTCTTTGGCATTGCCCAAAGTCACAGTCACAGCACCACTGGCACCAAGCTGCTTCCCAGCTTTGCATTGTTACAGACTTGTGTTCTTTGGGTTGTTTTTTTTTTCTTATTTGTTTGTTTCTTTTCTAATGCCTCTAATTTCCTTGTATGACCTGTTTTCTTTGAGAATCATGACAGACTCTGCACTAAGTTACACAGATGACTGAAGTACTTTCTGGGACTTCGTCAGTCATATTGTAAGTTCATTGGATATCCTTCACAGGGAGGATGAAAAAGCTTGTCATGGTTCAGTGAAGATTCTTTCCTTTGCCAGTAGTGGCTCTAATTTGTTCTAGTTGGTGAAGAGCTTATCAGTAAATGTTGTAGAGTGTGTGTGTGTGTATGTGCATGTGTACAACACCGTGGAGCTCTAAGAGAACAATACTGTACACAATAAGAACACTATAGATCACATATAGATTGTGCTTTGGTTTTACATGTGAAAAAGACCAGAAAAAAATGGCTTCTAACTTTCAAAGAGCCTTCCAACATTCTCTTACATATTTTTTTCACGTGTGACACCAGTTGCAACGTGCACAGCTCTGTGAGCTGGTGGGTGGCCAGCCACCTGCCCCTCAGCACAACTGCAAAGGCAAGAAAATACACAAGAACTTAGTAATGTTTCTGTTTGTTAGTTAAAAAACAAAATCAAAACAAAAAAGATGGAAATCTGTTACATGTAACTTCTTACAGATGACAACTTGGGCTTAGTTGCCAAATAGGAATTTGAACTCCAGGACAGTTGCCTTGATTGCTTTGCATCCTCCAGGTTTTGAAAACAGGTGCTGTGTCATATTGTATCATTCCTTACTGCAGAGTTGAATCAAAAAAATTGCTATTGGACCTGCAATTTAAGTGCCAATTCTCTCAGACCTCTATGAAAGAGGTTATTCTGACCTTGGCACTCTTCACATTGATTTCATTGACCCTGTCTCTCTTTAGCCATCCAATCTTTGGTCCTTTCATCCTCATCCTAAGTGAAAACCAAAGGAGTATATTAATTCAGTTGTTTGGGGGCAATTTTATGATTAATTTTCCTTTCTCTGACCTACATTTGCAGTAGCTGGCTGCCCACCAGATACTGTCTTTACAGTGAATGCAAGACTGTGCCCCTGTGAATAGCTGTACCTTTGATGAGGAAATTTCTAACATTTCAGCACTGGAGCTAATTCATACCCTTCTTGCTCTGTTAGCTTATAATAGCATCTGAATTTGTAGACATGTCTATCTCTTGGGGCTGTAAACTAATTATCTTTACTCCGTTGTAATTATGCAGTCAGCCAAAAAGTAATGTCTTGTTAGGAAGTTTCTGTTGTCCATAATAGATCTGGTTTCAAGTTTTGCCTGATCACCTTCATTCATCTTGTTGCCCAAATTCTTATTTTGAATGCTTGTTACTGGCCACTCACAATTTCCCATCCACTTAGTATCAGTTGTTTCACTAAATATGTCTCAGGACTGGTTTTTAATTTACCTCATGGCACAGCTTGTACTTCTGTTTGGTGCTACTGTTCAGGTAAACTGTTCTCCGTTCCCCCACTGCTGTGTTGGCAACTGGGTGAGGTGGACTTGGGTTAACTGCCCATTCAAGTACAATATTTATATTGTCTGTTGTGTATTCTTCAGCTTTATTCTGTAGCTGGAGTTACTCTTGTTGTCTCTCTTCACACTATTGCCTTTTATCTCTATTCCTTTTTCATTTTTTTATTAAGAGAAAGTAAAAAAAAAACACAAAACAACCCAACACAAAACACCTCTCATCCAGTCATCCCTGTAAACTTACGCAGACTCTTGTTTTGACTGTCTTGTCAAGGTTAGGCATTAGCAATATGACTTTACAAACTTTCTGTTTAGGTTCATCTGTTCCACAGTATCACAATAAACTTGATCTTTCTTTGTGGAAATCTGCAGCTCAAAGGAGTGGTCTTGCTTTTTTTCTCTCTTCCAAACCCTAAGAGCATTTGTGTATGGTTACGTGGTTGCATGTGGTGGATCAGATCGTTTGCTAGAAGATAACCCCTTTTTGCTCCCTGAAAAAAAAAAAAGTGGTTTCCATCAAAACAGCAAACAAATTTATGTTGCTGTGGACTCACTCATGGAGTTGGCAGATGTGGCTCAAGAAGGAAAATGGGAATTTGTAGCTGATAGTAGGGAAGAGAAGAACTATGCCATAAGGCAGCAGCTCACTTTTAGGCTGGATTAAGCATTTTGCAAGATTACTGTTTTTACACATTTTTTTGGATACTTCTCAAAAAGCTCCTTCAAAGGAGAAAAAGAGTGAAGCTCTCCATAGCCTGCCGTTTCATTCATTTAGCCTATATATTTAAGAAGGATGCAAAGGAAATTCTTGTCTGCACTTGTTTAAATATTGCTGTAATATTTAAGTTTAATGCATGTATTTGTGGAGCTTTGACTGTACTTTGAACACTGTAAAATATTTATAGTGTAGATTGAGTGAATGTGTCTTTATTATATTTCTAAGTTTTTAAGTTAGCATTCTTTTAATACTTTTGCTCCTTGCAAGTCACTACTATGACAAAATGGTTCAAAGTGGAAAAGAAATGGAAGTAAAACCAACCGGAACGGAATTATCAAGAGGAAAAAAATATACATCAAGACTTTCTGTGTTTTGATAAATGTGCTAACTGAATAATTAGTATTCTATGGGGAAAAAACCCCACTAAAATTTATGCTTAACATGTAAAATTGTTCAGATATCTCAAAAGGGAATTATTTTAGATACAGACATACTGCGGCAAATACTGTGCTTCAGATCTTGTCCTCTAACTCAAAAAAAAAAGTAAAAGTAGGAAATACATTACAAAAGCATATGTATGTACTTCTTAATTTCTTAGAATAATTTATTTGCTATCTTTCCAGCTACTGCCTTAGGACTGGACTTGTGTTATTTCAAGTATCATAAGTTTCTAGCTGTATAGCATAAATGAAAAAGTAGAATACTAAAGAGCATTAGATGTGGTTTCTGATCTTGTGTAAGCGCTTGCAGTTTCTCTATGCAGGTAGTTTCCTTGCAATCAAGAAACACACTTGCATGAGAGCGTGTGTGTGTCCACACCCACATGGATCTACACATTTTTTCCGTTGGCTCATAGTATTTAAGGGCCACAGAAACAAGTTCAGTCTAAAGTGACTGAACGCTGTTAAGTTTCCCTTCCAGCCACGGATATAATCGCTGGTGGTGCTTGGACATTCCTGGAATGTAAGGTGGCTAGTATATCTTGCACAGTAAACTAATAACAAGCAAGTTACTACACAAAACCCATCAAGTTATAGCTAAACAAAAAGGTCACAGACGGGCTGGAGAGGTTCCAGAGAAGGGCCAGAAGGATGATCAGAGGACTGGAGAACCTGCCATATGAGGAGAGGCTGAGAAAACTGGGTTTGTTCAGCCTTGAGAAGAGAAGGCTTCGGGGAAACCTTATTACAGTGTTCCAGTACTTAAAAGGGAGGCTATGAAGAAGATGGAGATTCCCTATTTACAAGGAGTCACATGGAAAAGACAAAGGGTAATGGGCACAAGTTGCTCCTGGGAAGATTCCGATTGGACACAAGAGGTAAATTTTTTCACCATGAGGACAGTCAAACTTTGGAATAGTCTCCCAAGGGAAGTGGTAGATTCCCCCACATTGGACAGTTTTAAGTCTCAGCTTGACAGGGTGCTGAGCCACCTCATATAAACTATAGTAGTACCTGGAAAGGCTGGACCAGATGATCCTTGGGGTCCCTTCCAACTTGGCATTCTATGATTCTAATTTTAGCTATTTTTGCATCATTTGTACAGTGAGTACAATTTGAAATCAACAGCAATACTTGACTGGAAAAAAGTATAGCTTTGGTTTTAACTTGCTTTTGAAATGTCTGGTTTTTGTATGAGTTGAATTATTGTGGGTTTCTGCCTTAGTGCATTTTCAAACAATACAATTTTATAGCCAAATGTCTGAAATTATTTTGTAATTTTGACAGGTAAATATTGGAAAAATGGATTCTCCCATTGAGAAATGGAACCTAATAATAGGCAATTTGGCCTTAAAACAGGTAAATATAAGGCACTCATTTGATAAACTCTTGTAAGTGAGCGAAGTTATTGAAAAAGTCCATCACAAGCCTTGGGAAGTGTGGAGATGGACCTTGTTAATGGCAGACTAGGTCTACTACACTGGCTTTTATTTAACCTACAATGTTTCCATGACTGATTTTTTTGAACAACAGTAGTTCTTTAACACAATATGAGCTTGTATTTATCACAAGAAGAGGTAAAGTAGTCTTAATGTCTGTACCAAGAATACTTCATTTATGAAGTTTTTTGAGAGAGGATCTGAGGATGATTGGAGAAAAATTTCAGATTTGGCAAAACCTTTTAAATTTGACCTCTCAATTGGTTTCAGTACTGTATTTTCATTGGATTCAGCGTTTAGAGGAAATATGTGATAGAGCTCTTGGATAATAAACAGTATTTTAAATAGCTGGTTCATTTGAGGAAAGGAGCGTTTGTTCTCTAAAGCAACTGTTTAAGATCAAGAGGTATTTCATGTTCATGTATTATAATACAACATTCTCAAAAAATATGTAAAATGTTTATGCTGTGACTTCACTGGTTTAAGTGGCTTCAGGCATTTCAGCTTTGGCTCCTGGTAAATCCTCAGCTTTGTTCCCAGATTTTACTTTTGTTATTCTTGAGTCTCTGAAGTGTTGGTAAAGCCTTTTCTACTGGCATAAGATTTTTCCTCTTGGTCCTCCAAGGTTATCATCCTCTCTACAAAATCGATAAAGCTGCTCCTTTTACACCTTGCAAATAAATGTAGATAGGAGGAATGAAGAACAGGAAATGAATTTGTAGTCCTCTCAAGTCTATCAATTTTAAGAATTGTTCACCTTCTCCAGGTTCAGGCAACAGTAGTTGGTTTTCTGGCAGCAGTGGCAGCAGTTATATTGGGCTGGATTCCAGAGGGCAAATACCGCTTTGATCATTCAATCCTTCTGTGTTCTAGCAGCGTA
Source organism: Hemiprocne comata (assembly GCA_020745705.1). Lineage (NCBI taxonomy): Eukaryota > Metazoa > Chordata > Aves > Apodiformes > Apodidae > Hemiprocne > Hemiprocne comata. The sequence goes on from CM036586.1 coordinate 59,964,868, forward strand.
GCAACTGCCTTCATAGCTTCTCTTTTACAAGGTAAAAGGAGTATACATGTTACTTTTTTCAGTTATTGAGTTTTCTGTGGGTGCTGAATGTATGTTGTGTTGCTATTCCTTAACAGTTTAAATCCAGTAAGGTAATTCATCTGAGACACAGCTGAGAATAGGATGCCTTTTTGCAGTTGGCATATTTACTATGCAGAAAAACAGGCCTGCGTATTGCATTCCTGTCATATTCTTTGAAACTGTTTGATTTGCATGACCTCCTGAGCATATCTGAAACAAAAATTATCTTGTTTAGATTTTACCTAATATGATACAGAACTTTTCTCCCCTGCTTTCGATATTCATTATTGTCCAAAATATATTCTTAGTACTGAACAGATACAACTTATTTGTAATTGAACTCAAGTGAGCCTGAATGTTAGCTCAGATGAGTCTAAACTTCCTGATTGCCACTGCTGCTTATGTGTTGGTCTGTATCTGAAGTGAACAAATTGACTTTTTATGTGAAGAATTTGGGCCAAGTTCAAGTCCACCTCTACAAAGAGTGCCAATATCTGTCTAGAGCCATATGGCATGGTGAATTTAATCTTCTCTTCCCAATTGTCAGGAAACATTTAAACATAAAAGACAGTAGGTTAATGGACATGAGAAGGATAAAAAGTACCTCTACTTATGATGTATTCTTAATGAAAGTACATAATCAGCAGTCTTAATAATAGTAACTCAAGTAAAATTTTTAATGTCCTTTTTTTTTTTTTTACTAATTTGATATGCTTACTCATGTAAAAATTACAAAATTGTTAACACTTTGCATGGATTAAGAGCATACACTTTTTTTAGTGACAACAAAGCCATTGAGTTTGATCACGTGCAGAATTAAGAGCTGCAAGAGAACTGGGGAACATGAATGCAGTTTTTTAATTCTCGTATATAATTTGGACATGAAGAGAAACTTTTTTTGTTATCTGGTGATGGGCCAGCACAGGAAATTACTTTCTAAGCTTCATCCTCCTACACATGAAACAGGTTCTTTTGAAATATTGTGGTCCTACAGGATCATTTCAGTTCTTTCTTTTGAGAATTTAATGGAGTGTAATTCTTTAGGCAGTTTCTCTGAAACTGAACTCCTAATGTAGCCTACAATACATAATATTGCTAAAATACATGAAAATTGTAATACCAATGTTTGAAAAATTCTTTAAAGTAACATATAGAATTGTATACACAGTTGAAGCTCTTATGGGTATTATACCATGAGAGGGAAATTATTTAAGTTATGCCAAGGAAGACTGTTAATAACAATGTGGGGTTTATTTTTATTTTTAATAAACACTTGCATTCTGCAGGGAAATGCCTTTTAAAAAGTTAGTGTTGCTGTTTATAGGAAAAAAAATAGAAACCAACATCTTCAATTTAACATTTTAATTGTATAGCAAGTAACATTTTAATATATTATTTAGTTTTTAATTCATTATGTAACTTCTTGACTTTTGGTGCTAAGTCCATGACTGGAAATATTGCACAGCATCAGATGTCAACATATTTAATCTTATGTGGTTTTCAGCCTAGTGTAATTTAAATTTCAGTCAGCTAAAGTTAATAGGGTGTAGAAATAATACACTGCATGGTTTTTTTTCTTCAGGAAATGTCTGATTTAAATTTCAATAGTGCTAATTCTAACCATAAGCAAAACAGTTCATTGTACAGATGGTTCTTCATTTGTGTGTGTGTGTGCTGACTGTATTTTTTTAATGTATAACCTTATTTTTAAAAATGGCTAAACCTTAAAAAAAAAAGACATCAGGCAGTTGGGAAGAACCATCATCTTGGGACAAAAGCACTGTCTCCTCATTTATCAGGTTTGAAAGTGCCATTATCTTTGAATTTTCTGTGGAGCTACAACAATAGATATGGTTACTGTACTGTCGTCTTTGTTGATTCTAGGAATAATAATGGTTGGAGTTATTGTTGGATCAAAGAAGACTGGTATTAATCCTGACAATGTTGCCACTCCTATAGCAGCAAGTTTTGGAGATCTTATCACTCTTGCCATACTAGCATGGATAAGTCAGGGTCTTTATACTTGCCTTGGTAAGTATGTTTCTAAGTGTATTTGTCTCCCTAAGAACCTCTTTTTGGTTAGAAGGGTGGTGAGAAGACAGAGAGGGGGAGGTTTAGAAAGCCTTGGTTTGACTGCCTTTTTTGTCAACATTTATATCATTGAGTGATAAATCTTGGGTTGCAGCGTTATGCGTGACCTTTTTGGAGATTATAGAAGTCACTAACCACAATCTTGGCACAATCTACTAGTATCTGAAAGTCTCTGACAGTATCACAGTCAATCTACGTGTGAATTAGAAACTGTAGTTGCAGAATTTCCTCTGCTTTCTTGGGGGGGAGGGAAGCTGTCTTCATCCAGGTTTTCTTGAATGCCCAGTTTTAAATCAAATACTTGCTTCTCAGAGCCCTCTGGAAGTGTCCTCCCCTTGCACTAAGGGGAAGGAGTGTGACTGGCTATCTTGGTCAGCTGCGAGGAGAGGACTTCTGCTTTAAGAACTCTTTTTTGCTAGGGTGTGGTTTTAAACAAAATTCAAATGTATCTTGAGCTGCAGCTATGCCCAGAAATCAAAATAACAGTAATTAAAGTACTTTGAGTAGCAACAGCAAGTTTACAATAGTATGTATTCAAAGTCTCTTCTTCCAGTTGCAGGCAATGACACAGGAATGAACAGACAAATACAGTCTGTTAACACATGGCTTTGTAGCTGGTGTCACTGCAACAATTTTGGCTTTTTTGATAATGGGATGGCCCGTACAGCACCAGGCTTGCTGGCACCTCATGGAAAACATCTTTATCAGGGAAGAGGGTCTTTGCACAAGAGATTGTGGGTCTGATTGACAGGGCTTTAAACTAGGTTTGAAGGGGGACAGGGATGTAGCTGGATGTGCTAGTGAGGCCCCTGAGTGTAGTAGCACAGCACTTGTGGGGCAGTGTGCTAGCATTTTTGAAAATCTGAAGGCCTGCCACCCCTCAAGAGCAAAAACTAAGTGCTTGACTCCCTCTCTGAAATGCTTATACACGAATGCACGCAGTGTGGGGAATAAGCAGGAGGAGCTGGTGATCGGTGTTAGGTTGCATGGTGTCCTTCTTGGGAGGCTTCGGACCTGTCTGGATGTATTCCTGTGTGACCTGCCTTAGGTGATCCTGCTCTGGCAGGGGTGTTGGACTCGATGATCTTCAGAGTTCCCTTCCAACCCCTAACATTCTATGATTCTGTGAAAGTGAAGCCTAATTTTAGATAGATTTGTGCTTTGTGATTGCTATGACTTTTAAATGATTTATTGTGAGTTTCCTTCTGATTCCTTCAAAGTGCTTTCCAGCTCCCGCTGCAATACCTCCTTGTTTCCTCATGTTCCCTAGCTTTCAATACCAGTTTCCTCAGTTCATTCCTATCTCATTTCCCTCACACTGTGACAATTCCATTCCTCTCTTTTATTCCCTGTTTTATTTTACCAGCATTTCCTTCTGCTTTTCTGTAAACTAACCACTTCCAACTTCTCCAAATAATGGCCCTGCTCTCTTCTGTTGTTTTTTTTTGTTGTTGTTTTGTCTTACAAATTTGGTGACTATATCTGAAACTTAAATCTGCTAATTTAGCTATAGCTTTCTTCAGAACAGCAGTTCTGTCATGAAAGATGAAAAAATGTAGAATGACCCTGAATAGCTAAGCAGCAAAGGAGAGGCCTTTGCTGATGACTGACTACAGAGGGCAATGATCTAATCCTACTTCATACATGAGTTCTGTCTGGCTTCTTGACAGATTTTTACTGTTTGCTAATTTTCCTACTAATAGCAATAGTGAATAGGTGAATTACACATCGACAACTCAAAACAAACGTTTTTATGAATTACTTTTTTTTTTTCGGTCTGCAGTTCTCTTCTACTAGTTATATGTAACTTTCTATAGCCCCTTTGAAACTTTTTTATGATTTCTAGGACCTGCACTCTCTAAACCCTACTCTCTTCAAGGAGCAGACCACTGAAGAATGGTCATTGTCACAATGTCTACTAAAAATGAAAATGCCTGTAGTTACTATTAGAAGTGTGCTCAGATGGTAGCTGATGTAGTTAAATGCTTTGTTATCACAAAGGAAATGTAAGCTTGGAAAATGAGAATGAGGAACTCCAAAATCAGTCTTTTTTTTCCCTGTATCTTCATCTCCTCCATGAATCACAGAATCGTAGAATCATAGAATTGTTCAGGTTGGAAAAGACCTGTAAGATTGTCCAGTCCGACCTTTAACCTAACTCTACTAACCTAGCTCTACCAGTCCACTGCTAAACCATGTTGCTAAGCACTGTATCTATACAATTATTAAACAGATTCAGGGCTGGTGACTCAGCCACTTCCCTGGGCAGCCCGTTCCAGTGCTTAATAACCCTTTCTGTTAATAAGTTTTTCCAAACATCCAACCTAAACCTCCCCTGGCATAACTTGAGGCCATTTCCTCTCATCCTGTTGCTAGTTACTAGTGAGAAGAGATGGACCCCCTCCCCTAGTATTTCATAACTATACTTAAATACTTTATAGTATTTTAATTTATTTCTCAAATATTTTCTCTAGATACTTCTTTTAAGGATTTTTATAGACTTACAGTGAAAATAAAATTAGTTAAGTTTGTTTTTTTTTTAACATCTTTTCTCCTGATGAGAAGTCTACAGAGGAAGCCTCTGTTCTCATTAGATTTGGTGTCTCTAGCTAATGCTAGGAATGGGATAAAAATTAGAGTTTAGAGACTGTTTATCCAGGTTTATTGCTATGCCCAAAAGTCTTACTAAACTGAAACACTGGGTCATTCTGCTTAATATAGATTTCAGGTCCCAACAATCAATATTTTTTTATTGGAATTCATTAGGGTTTATGCTAGTTAATGAAGGGCCTGGGAAGTTGGTGTACCACCTAGATGGATAGGAGTTAGCTAGGAGAGAGTTAGCTGGGATATTGGCATATGCTAGCTATCTGGGTTAGGTGTGGAGTTGGAAGAGGTTGCCAAATTTGGGTTAATACTGAGGTTAGATTTGGGGTTAGGGTTATGATTTAAATGTATTCTAGTCAAGACTGTGTCCGATTTAACGTAATTAATGCTAGACTTCAGACTTTAAATGTTAACTAGTAAGTATTTCAAATGAAGTTTCTTAGAAACTTACGCCCTGGAGGTCAGACTTCTTTTTGGTTTTTAAAATGTTGCTTTGTAAATTACATTGCAATGAGTATGCCAGTGATTCTTCATTTGTTTCCTAAACCTTGTCTCTATGAATATTAGTTTCTTATGTATTTGCATTGTAATATTCTCCATATAATTGCCTAAGTTGAACTCATATGACTCAAAGACAGCACATCATTAATACTGAGTCATACTGGTTTTAAACAGCTTCATCTACTCCTTGCCATTTTTTTAAATAGTGGCCACAGGCTAAACTTAATTACATGTGGTGGTATTTTAATAGTAGCTGGATCTTAATAGTAGCTACATTTGTCATTTGTAAATAAACAACATTTATTATTTGGTGACTATATCTAGTACTGCTTCTTATGCTTTATATAAATTATGGACAATACGGGGGGGTTTTTAAGAGTAATGAATTACTACCAATATTTCAGTTCCTCCTAAAACATAAAAATTATTTTTTTAAAAACTAAAAAACCCAAAAAACCGCTAAATTCCCCAAAAGAAGATGGGAATAGAAACTTGGAATTCTTTCTTTCTTTCACACATTTCCAGAAACTACCACCTCTAGATACAGATGGCCTAATGTGTCTCAGAGGAATAAAAAAAGAAGTGGGGCCAGTTTGAACTGATCCTTTGCTACTTTTGCAGCTGTTGTGGCTGCTTGCATTTTAGTTAGCCACTGCAGTTGAAAAGTACATCCCACACGTGTAGGGTGGGAAGGATTAGTGCTCTCCAGTACACTTCTAAGAGCTACTTCCAGTTTTCTTTCTATATGGTCTTCTGGAAATACGTCTCTTTTGGTGATAGATGTAATGATCTAGTTACTTCTAAAATGGCTACTTCTGCCTTTTTTTTTTTTCTTCAATGTATTCATATTTCTTAGGAAAAAGAGAGTCTTTCTGAAGAAAGAACATACCACAAAGTCCTTGGAAATGTGTGGTTTCCAAGATGCATGTATTTGAACTATTAAATTGTGAGAAGGACTAAAAATATGGAGTAGCTTCAGCTCAGGAGAGATATATAAAGTTGGGAATGGCAAGGGAGGAAAGAAACATTCAGAAAATGATTACGCAACAGGTTAAAAAAAAAGTTTAAGAAACTTTTTTACACGATATGTGATTGGGATGTGGAACTTACTATTTGGATAAATTAATCAGAAAAGAACCAATTGAGGAGTATTGAACAGACAGGAGCCGACAGAAACTTGATGAAATCCCTGAGGCAAACAGCAGCAGAAGCTGGCAGAGCCCACTGAGAGAAGCATCACTCTAAACTTGTAATTCTCTTCTTTTCCACAAGCCTGAACTGTTCACCATAGCCAAACACAGGATACTGGACTAGATGAGACCTTTGGCCTCACACAGCACAGATAATATGTTCTTTGTTGTTTCCCTGCTTTCTCAGTAGTAGAATAACAAGCACAATGGGAATGTTAGAAAGAAGCCCAATGTACGGGCTAGTAATGAAGCAGGTGGGATTCACCTCTGACATGTATTCTGGAGTAAGTATTTTATCCTATAATTTATTATATCCAAACTACCGAAACGTACTTAAATAAAAGTGCAAGTTTCTGGCTCATTTCTGCAAGGGGAGAGCTGTTTTCAGATAACAAGACCAGAAGAGAGAAATTGCTTAAGTACGAGCTTTCTGCTTGTCTGTAACAGACCCGTACACCTGTGCTCAGCCTTTGGTTTGAGAGGACGCTTCAGAGCATACACAGAAGCGGCAGGGGAAAGGACTGTAGCATTTTTACCTAGGCTAGGGCCGAATGAAACATCTTGTTTGCTCACCATCATTTGTATAGTTTCTTAAAAGTTCATCTGATTGCTTTAAAAATAATGGCAAATCTATCAAGCACGGGGATTTAAATAACAAAAGATTAACAGTTCTTTTTGCCTGAACAGCTATGTAAATTGAGAGAGCTGTGTCTGTGGCTGGTTGTTAGGCAGCTGGGGAAAGCACTAGAGGGCTCCCTGCGACCGTCGCTGGCTCCGGTTCCTCTGTCAGAACACGGAGAGTGCTCTGGAATAGAAGGACCCAGTATATTAAATTGGAGATCCGTGTTGCTTGTCGTTTGTCAGTAACGATCTGAAGACTTCGTTTAAAGCTTTCCTTTTTTTTTTTTTTTTTTCCCTCACAGAACGTGGCATAAATATATGCATTTATCTCTTGTGCATCTTGGATCCAGGTTGAGAAGACAAATTGTGTGATTCACATTATTATTTTCAGGTTCCTACCAATCGCTTTGAAGTAGTATATTTCAAATTTACTTCTAATTCCTAGTAGGGGTTGCATTGTTTTCAGTGGCACTGCACTGAACAGTATGTCACAGTAAATACTCTGCACAAGGAGTAAAACATTAAGTATCTGAGTTCTCCAAACTGGAAAATTAGTTTATATCAGTGTTTACTAAAGGGATAAGGGCTTGAAATAAATGAAGATCAGTGAGGGCTCCGTTAAGAACCATTTATCTTTACTCTTTCCTCCTTCCTTTTTTAATTTAAGGTCACAGTCAGAAGTTCATTAAAGAGCTGAGTGCTTTTGGGAGTTCATCTTCCACTGTTGGATGGTACAAATTCTGTAGCAGAGCCAGGCTAAACAAGATTCCTTTTACCATGTAAGATATCTGCTATAAATCTATCAAAAGTTGAGAGAAGTGAGCCCTGAAAAAGGAGTAATTTATTCCCTCTCCCCATTGTAGAATACATTTTCTTCTGTGAATTAAGTATGAAGAGAAAGATGGCCCACTCTTCCATTAAAGATGAATCTCAAGGTTAACATCTTTTTTGGTTCTTATAAGAAAGTGTTCTATAGTAGAGTCTCCCACAGCTAAAAAAAAGAAGTCCTGTGCTCTGTTCCCAAGAGCTAGACTGGAGCTGAGTAATTTCACAGGTTCCGTAGGTGACTGAAGTCTATCATTGCTCACTTGTGGCAGATTCTATAATATAATTCCAAAGTATTAATTGCTTCTATAGTTCTGTTTTTAATTCAACTTATTAGACAGGCAGTATAATTTGAAGTTGTGGTACAGAGCAACTGTCTTGCCTTAATTTTTACATCTTCTTTGCTTTAAAAAAGCTGGGCAGGGTGAATTTCTGTTGTCTGGTCTTAAACTTGTAAACAGATTAATGTGTATACCTGACTTCCTTCTTGTTTAGCAACATGGAGATGGTTGGTGGCCTATTTATTTGTTTATTTATCATTCCCTCTAGCACTTTAGAACAGAGAATCCCAATAACGTGCTAGTATATTATGACAGCAGAAGGTTTTTTTAAAAAGAATCTAAGCTCTGGCTTTGTCCTGTCCTTGGAGGTCCCCCCACTCCTAAGAGCCATTCCTGGCTTTTCTTTTCAAGAAGAAATTTATGACAATATTGCAACAATGAGGTAGCTTTTATAATCCAGTTTATGTCCAACTCAATTTAAAGGACTTGGTTATAAAACCTATTTTGTAAGTTTTCCAGTACTTTTCTGCATGGTGAAACTAAGACATTATACATGCTAAAATCTTGAACAATAAGGCAAAAAAAAAATTAACTCCTCTTACTTGCTGTTGACTCAGAGGAACAAAGCTGAGCCAAGCATTGAAAGTCCTATCTTAGTGTGTAAAAAAACCCCACTGGCTGCGTTTCATGTAATTGTCTTCTATATCACTATGCACTTTGGTTTTATTGCTATAAAACACATATTCACCCTCTCAAAAGTTCATCTACTTTTTTGTTTGTTTGCTGTAAAAATGACAGCTTGTACCATTTTATAGATGCATATTTCCTTTTTTCCTGTAGATGCTGTTAACTAACTTAAAATACCTTGAATTCAGCTAGTGAAAGGTTTGATAATTAGCCATGGGTTAGTCATGTTTTCTAAGATTTGTAAAGCTGCCCTTGCTTCTGGCTACTTGCTGACTTCTGAAATGGTTCTGTTGCACTGCAGATATGAATTATATTTATTTTGGTTATAATTCATGAATCATACACTAATGAGACTGTCTTCTCATTTTTTTCCCTTTTTTTTTCCTAAACTTCTTACAAAACATTTCTGTGGCACGATGACGTGTATGTATATTCTATATTTTATGTTGTTATTATAGTTCCAATTCATTTTTAAATTACCAGTTAAATAATTCTTGATTAGTATTAGTTGTTCGTTTGCTGGCTTGATTTCAGTTTTATCTATGTGCACTTTTTTTTTTTTTCCAGAAGGAAGGAATTATATAATATACTTTACTTATTTTTAGTGTTCTTTGTAATTCTTGGACTACATTCTTGGACTAGCTCTCCAAGCTTGGAGACTGGTGCAGATAGTTAAATACTCTCCCTGTTTTCATGAGTACATTCTAACAAGTTCTTTAGTTGTTAGTGGGATTAAAAAAGAACTTTATTGTAAAAGGTATACTTTTTTGAATTTTAATTTCCTTTCCTGTGTTGGTAGAAGAGTAATAAAGAGTACAGTGGGCTAGTTGTTGATGTACAAGGGAAAGAATTTTTAAAATTAGGGATTAATTAGGGTAATGGTCACCATTGCATCTGTATTTTGCTGTTCAGTGTTTGTTTGCAACAGAGGATCTTTGCTGACCAGCAGACTTTACCTTTTAATAAAACTGGCAACCTCTCAAAAAATGTGGCAAAGACTTGGAACTTATTTTGTGTCCTTTTATATTTTACTCAATTTACTACATTAGAGCTATTCTCCCATTCTACACTTTAAATCAATTATTGGGCACCTGGTACGTGCTAATGCGTCACCTTCCTTCCATATGAGAGAACCAGACAAAGGGAGAGAAAGAAAAAGTAGCAGGGATACAGTATGGTTTGTGTCTTGGGGGAAAAACAGAGGGGAAAAGGAGAGAAGTTGCAAAATTTTAAATAAGTAGCTGTAGAAAGAATTATGTCTTTCCATGTGCACGCAGGGATCTTCGTTGCAAGTTGAGGGAAAGGTGTGTTTAGCTGGGCAGTAAGTAGTTCAATAACTTTACACCAGTACATTTTAGGTCATTTTTGTTAAGTTTCATAAAACAAAACTATAGTTACTAAATAAAGGAATCATGTATTGTGTGTACTCTGAGTAAGAACTCTTTTCATTAGGCCCACCTCTCAGTTCACAGAAAGAGGAGAAAAGAGGGAAAAAAGGCACCGCAAGGGAAGAAAATAATATACTGTAGCATGGTTAGATAAGGAAAAAATTACTTCTCTTTTGGGCTTTGTCTCATTCTAATATCTTTCTACTTTTAGCTAACCCAGTGAAAGGTATCTAACTATCTTTTCTGCTAGCTTTGCTGCAGAAGTTGATACCAGTCAATGCAGGATAGTTACTTCTCAAAACTCTGCAGCAGTTCTTCCAGGAGTGATTTTAGCTCCACCAAGATAATACCCAAGTAGTAATTGCTTGAAATTGCAGCCTTTGTGATAAGCGTTAATGCATGGGTGAGAATACTTTTTTATATACTAAATATTCTTCTTTGGTAAAGTATTTGTGTGTTTTACGTTAACTACTTCAACCTGTTATATTTAAGATGTATTTTGCATTAAGACTTATCAAAATTCTGAAAGTTTAGAAAAAAACATGACCACTTTTCTCATAAAACTAAATATATGTAAAAGTGGAATGTTTGCGTAGTTGATGTGTGTGTGTGTATTTGCAACTAGGATAAATTTTCCATTATTTGCCTCACTGTAGAATTAGGAAGTCTTGTATCACTGTAATCGTTTCTGTGGATGGGATTATAAAACCAAGTAATCTGAAAAAAGTCAGTGTTCTTTCTCTGGAGGCAGCCATTTGCCTTAGTAGCTCAGCTTTATGATGGTACTTGATGGTGCTTGCAGTTATGCTCCTGTGAAATATGATGCAGTTCTGATGGATAGGTGAAAGCAGCAGAATTGTGGTCGTGAATGTTCAGACTCAAACTGGTTATAAATCAACTGAGCTACTGATATAAATGTCTCAATATTGCACATTGTGCTGACATCATTTTCGATATGCTCTTTCTGGGAAAATTACCATATTATCTATGCTTTGGAAACAAGGGGGTGTACATATACTATGAATTTGTGTATAAACAAAATGCATTTTCAATACATTCCGTTTATCTTTTTTTTTTTTTAGTAGATATGTTACAAAATAATGTTTTATATTCCACATCCTTATTGCATTTTTATCATAAAGCATCATACAAAAATCCTCTTCAAAATTCCTACTTGGCACAGGTAGTTCTGTCCTTGAGAAGATGGGAGACTGATCACAGATGGCAGATGTTAACCGTCTTGTTTAGTGCAGCTGTTGAAACTTTAGATACAGTAGTGATAAAGAGTATTAGAATTCCTCAATTGCATGATGTGGATTATAATTTATTTTAGAGTTCTAAATTAGGAAAAACTTAGAGAAAAGTCTTGAAACTAAAACAGCTTTTTTGGTTGTGGTTTTTTTTTTCTATATTATTATTTTAGAGACATATTACTATGTATCTCCTTTGGTTGGTGCCTTTTTTTTGGCTCTGACTCCGATGGGGATTGTCATAGCTGCCAAACACCCAGCTACCAGAACTGTTCTCCATTCAGGATGGGAGCCTGTTATAACTGCCATGGTTATAAGCAGGTAAGTCTATTTGTCTTGCTTCATCTTGATAGTCACCCTTTGTCTCTATATGATATCTTACCTGATTGTACTTAAAAGAAGCATTTAAGGAGCTTCTAGAAGGTAGAGTGTGAATAAACTTCCCAAAACAAGGAAGTTACAAAGTTAAGTCACAGATGGGAATGTGTGGGGGAAGCTGCAGTAGCTTGCGGCGATGACTGACAGAAGTGTGCTGTATCAAATGAAGGAAACAGCGAGCTAGTCATCTCCTCCAGTCAAGATTGCACACAGATCTAAGAGATTATTTAGTCAAATGAAAACCATGGCTTTTAAAAGTGGAGTGATTGGCTGAAATTTTATGGTCTTTGTTATACAGTAAGTAACTTTTAATACATAAAAAATGATAGCGATGTTAATTCGTAGTAAGGACGAGGTAATGGAGGTGGAGAGATGAACTGCAAAGAAAATTGTGGCCTGAAGATGTTCTAAGACAGGTTGCTAAAAAAATTTTAAAATACTAATTAATGTAACTGCTTGCCTTATTCTAAATATTGTGCTTTGGTTTTCAGTATTGGTGGCCTTATTCTGGACACAACTGTATCTGATCCTAATTTAGTTGGAATTGTTGTTTATACCCCAGTAATTAACGGTAAGACTGACAGAATTATGTCCTACTACATATATCAACTGATATACCTTCATTTGAGAAAAGTCTACTACAGTAAATTTCTGTTATGCTAATCAGTATCTGGTATATTAATTTCAAGTTTTGATTTTGATGTCAACAGTTGTCTACTTGAAGACCTAAGGAGTGCTTCTTGATCTTATTTACTACAACCATTAAAGCATGATAAGGAACGTGAGAAGTAGGAACCTAGTGTATGCCTTAAGAAACTGCAAATGTAAATACTGAAGCAGTATATTAAAATATTAAATGATCAAATACTATATTGAAACAGTTATTGCTGAGGAAAATGTAAATTAAATTTTATGAACATCCAAGGACAACATTTCAGAACAGTAGTTTACTATTTACGTGTAATGTACATAGTTACAAGAACTAACAGGGATGCTACAGGCAAGTAAATAGATTTCTCAAGAAAAATGTATGGCATTTCCCATGCTTGCAGTGCACTTTCCAGGTGTGTAAGAATGTATTTGTGAAAATTTGGTCTTTAAGTTAAGTGGTCTATCTTCTAACAATAAAGACAGGGTAAATTTTAGAGAAACAGTTAATAACTTATTAGACTGATGCAGTTTGAAAATGCTTTTTTTCTTCCTGTAGTATCACAGGGTTGATACATATTTAGTTTATAATAATTTTAATCACAAGATATGTTCCCACTGTATTGCTGCCTAGCTGTTCTTTTCCCTTTTTGTTTTTCTCCATTTGATTTCTTACATTATTGCAAATTCCATGTGGGTATATTCGCTTCTAAGTTATGGATTAAATGAATTATGACCACTTTGTTTTCCACCTTGATAATAAAATGTTGATATAGACAATGAGTTTTATTTTTTAACCACACTGCCCTGATATAATTAATTTTCCAGAGGTTGCTAAAGGAAACGTAGCATGGGATAGCACCAAAACATTTTTATAAGCTTTACTGCAGTTCAGACATCTATTGCTGCAATCATTGGGCAAGCTGTTCAGTAAGAGGAGGAAATCATATTGTTTTGACAGAAGCATGTTCTTGGCAAATTCATGTTACCTTGTTTTACAGCCTTCATATCTTCTGATGCTTATAAATTATCTTTTTTATAATTTATTCTAATACTTATGTAGGAATATAAATTTCACTGCTATACAGATTCCCCAGATCATCCTTTTGGGCCCTTTTTAAAGATGTATTTTCTGTTTTCTCCATTGCAGCCCTCTGGTATTCTCTAACCTCCAAGATAATCAGTTTGCAAAAATTACCACTGATAATTTATGGATTGTTCATCTAACTCTCTAAGGATACACTAAATTTAACTTACCCTCAGGCTCTAATACATACCAGTTTGTGATTAGATATCACCATTTTTATGAAGGCAGTAGACAAAAGGAACTGAGTATTTCAATCTTCTGTAGAGCATGTTGCTTGTTCTTCTTTCCCATTAAGGTTCTATATTTCCTTTCTTCTTTTAATATGAAACATTTCTGTGTTGCCACCTATATTACTTGCTAACTGTAATTTTTTTTTTACTTTTCAGCCTTTATGCTTCCTTGCCTGTGCCTTGTCTTTATATCAATTCAAAATTACAAGTACTTGCATCTACCTTTTCTGTGTTTCCATTTTGATATCCAGATACGTAAAGAGCAGGGCAGACATCTTGATGTCCCACTTTTTTCTGCTTTACATCTGTAACTTTTCTTATAATAGTCCTTTTTGGTAAGCCCATGGATTTGCTTCCTAAGAGAAGAGGATTGTTTTTCCTTTGTAGGCAGGTGTACCAAACCAATAATGTTACCAGTGGTCCTGCTTTCCTAGATGATATCCCTTGATTACAAAAGCCAACAACTGTTTGGTGATTTTTTTTCTGCTTCCCCATAGGCTTCTACCTGTGCTCCAGTACAGTACCATAATACTTCTGGATTTTCTCTTTAGATTCACTTATTCTCTATACACTCACTGCATTCTAGACTTGCTCCTGTAAATGGATACAGGTCTTAGGGATATGTGCCACTCTCAAGGCCTCATGCTCCTACCAGATGTTGCAATGATGATGATCTTTTATCCCGTAGCAGTTATGGACTGCTTTTGTAAGTGGAACTGTGCATCCTATTCAAGGTCATTTTCTTTCACAGAAATAGGCTGTGAAGCTTGGATTGCCTGCATGTTTACGTTTTACTCTTAACATTTTTAGCTAATGATTGGCCATAAGTAAATAATTTTAATTGCTAATAATGACAGCTTACTTTAAAGGTGCCTCTAGAAAAAAGGGTAAATGTACCACTTTGTTTCTTATTACCTTTCATAAGTTTATCAACAGAATTAAGGCAACGTGCATACATTCTTTTGAATTATCTTTAGAGATCATCTAGCCAGAAGCTATATGTAGCCCTGGATGATAAGCTGATGAGTCAAAAGATCCTCAAAGAATTAAGCAGATGGGAGAGAGGGAAAGCTCTCTTTGCTATTGGAGGGGCCATAAGGGCTATTGGAGCAGGCCAGGAAAGAAAGAGTCCTTCAAGAAGGCAGGGACAGCAAAAAGCATGCTTGTATTGTGGCAGTCCCACAGTGGTCCTGTGGTGATGATTGCTGCGATGATTGCACCACCCGCATGCAAAATGTTGCTTTTTCATGAGAGATTTTGTATTTCTAGACTGTTCTCAGCCTTTGTCATCTGTCCCCTGGACTATTACGCAATGCCTGAGAATGTTCTTTTCCCAGCCACACCAGTTGCCTTACTCCATTGTTCATCTGAATTTTTCATGCTTAGCTTCTTCTTTTCTTGTTATGTGTAGAGCAGTCTTTCCCCAGCTCTCAAAGTTTAAAGTTCTTTGACTAGTAATGGGCCATATGGGAGTTGGTCATGGTCCTGTGCCTGTATTTCAGAATCCTGAACTTAGACTCATCATTTTAAGATGATAAACCTCATCCAAACTCCAGTTTGGAGCTCATAATAAGCTCACAACTAGCCTAATAGGCCAAGACTAGAGTCTCACAGTGCCAACATAAGGTAAAGTTAGCCTAAGGCCCATGGCCTGTTACGCCAATAGTGATAATACTTTTGCATTGCCACTGGGCAGTGAAAGAAGCACTAAGGATAGGAATTCTGGTTTTTCTTCATCTGCAAAAGAGGAGGGTAATGTGTGTTGTATGTGCGTGTGCTAGCCCCCTCAACCCTCAGAATTCTAAGGGTAGAGGTGTTTCTATTGGAAAACAGAGAGAAAATGTGTTGTGTGTAGAGGATGCAGAGTGGGCCTGTTTTATGGTACACCTCCTGGAAAAGGAAATTGTAGGTAGGTGATTTTTTTGATTGCTGTTAGATCAGCCTCTCCTGGGTTTCATAATTCTACTGGCACCTTTTGATACTGCTGGTCAGCGTAGTGTAGTAATCTGGAGTCTAGGAAATCTTTCAGTTAAAAGAGCACATCTGTTGACACTAGTTTACTGACATAAAAGGTGTGCTAGACCACTTAACAGATGGCTTTTTAAATATTACTGTTGAAGACAGCTTTCTCTACCAGTGCTTTCTTGGCCTTGGAATTCTTGTTGTAAGCCTAAGTAGCGAAAGGACCTGAGGGTTTTCCCTCAAAATGCTTTTCGGATGCCTTTTCCTTTCTCTTACCTTTAAGTTGTTGCCCTATTTAGGTATCTCGTAATTCAGAAAACCTGAAAGAAACCAGGGAAACCTGAAAGAATATTGTAGCCTTTTGGGACTGTGCCCAACCAAAATTTGAGGACAGTGTAAATTTTTTCAGGATTTCAAGCTGTCACTGTTTGTTTTTTTCAGTACCTGTTGCCATATCTTGAAATCCTGAACAGCATACACTGCAAAGTTGCCAGGTGTTAGTCTTCCAGTGTATGCCATTAAGTAGCTTTAAACCTGGTCCTGTCTAGATGGTTTGTGTGTTCTTAGATGTGTGACGAGTTACTTTCATCACAAATGTTACAGTTCAGAGCCATAAATCTTTCGGTTTAAGTAATATTGGTCTGGAGTTTGAGCAACCTCAAAGGTTCCTGCCTCTATTAACAATAATTGCAAATATTTGCTAGGAATATTTAAACAGTTGTTAAGCAGACAGGCATTTACAGTCAGCTTTACTGCTGGTGGCCAGAAGTATTTCACAACCGCTTTTCCGTTTTTCCCCTTTTAAAAACATTTCTTGAGATGAATAATTATATTTTATTCTATGCTTCCTTGGGTTAAATTGTAACTCTGCTTTTTAAAAATAAATACATTGTTTTATGGTTTCACAGTTATGGTACTTACAAACTACTTGAGATTTAGATGTCTGTGTCTGATGTACTGAACTTCTGAATAAAATAACTAAGCCCAAGTGTGGCTGTTCTTCAGCCCAGATGCTCAAGTTGATCTTTGTTTTGTCATGGGTGAGATGGTTAAAATTTGCAAATCCTCTTACAGCATCACAGCGTGTTTAATTTGGCTCAGGAATTGCAGTTTGCAAGTAACTGAGTTCCCTTTGTGCAGAAAAAAAGATAATGGCTTAAACAACTATATGCTTCTGAACATGCAGCTGAAACGAACTAAGGTGCAGTTACCAGATAGAGCCCCTTTCCTCTCCATTTTCATTGTATGCTTATTCAAAACATTGTGAGATATCTTCTAAGTATTTGCATTTCAGGAGTTACTGGATGATAACAAACATGTTAGTAGACCTTATCCTATTTTCATGCATTTTGTAGAATGGGGGTTCTGCAAATTAATTCTGAAAACATATGAAAATCAGAAATGCTTTGCAGGCTGTATGTAGAAAAATTTGCCTTTATGGATGGTTGGAAGCAATACTCTTCAAGGGTAACATAAAACAGTAGTAGTATTTCTTACTCTTTGGCTGTACATATTGTAACATTATTTGGTATCTGGAGGGAATAAATGTAGAACAAGGAATATAAGAAACCCATATGAGAAAATCTAACACAAAAATTACTGAGTATCTGTTGTCTGGGAGATGAAAGTTAAGCTTAAGTAGTATACTCCCCAAACCATACCTTTTTTATCTATTAATGGGATAAACTGAATTACAAATTTTGAGTTTTTTCAGAGAGCTTTCACTGTAAATTGGGTGCTTTGGAGGATATGGAAAGAAAAGACCCAGAAACCATTCCTCCTCAAAAAAGAAAATGCCTTTTTAATAACTTTGTTTATTTTAATCTCTTACAGCATACTTACAGCATACTTTTAGCTTTCATGAAACAGAGGAGTGCTTTGATTAGAAGATAATTATTATCTCAGACAGTTGGGCATCTGAAATTTGCATTAGTGTACCTCTGTGGTAGTAGAGCAATTTGACTGGGTAGCAAATTAATTTTTCTGCATCCTGAATGGGAAAGAATGTGATGGTCTCTGAAGGCACCTACACTGTGTGAGAACTTTATAGTTTAGTCTTTTTTTTCACATAAAAAAGGAGGAGGGTTTTAATTCTTGATATTTAATTCCAATGCATTATTGGGTGATAGTTTTACTGCATTTTATTTAGTAGCATGTACATGTAAATCTGCATATTCTATGATGTTAGAGATGTGTGTTCTTTCTTTTACATCTTACTTGTATTTTACAAGATTTCAGTAGTTATTACTTTTCATGTCAAAATTGTATCCAGAATATTTTAATTTTTTTACACAGAACAACTTTTTATTAGTCATAAAAAAGAAATTACTTATATGTCAAATGAAACATAAACTACTCAAAATGTAATCATTTGCATATATAATGTCTCAAAGACTTTTCTTAAAAGACATCCCAAGAGGAAAAACTAGTAATTTTCAACTGCTCCCACCCCAAACATTTTTAAGTATTACAATAAATGCTAGAAAGTGCAAAGGAAGATAAAATAAATATGGATGGAAAAACAACATTGAAAAGGACTTAGTTAAGCTAGGCTTCTTTCCTAAGTATTTCAGTTGCATGAAAAATGTTTTTTGAAGTTAGTGGAGTTAGATTGGTCAGGGCAAAGATTTATCTTGAATTTTATGAAAGATAATCTGATTATTCAAAAAGTTAAAGTTTTTGGTCACCATTATAACTTACATTCTTTTCCTTCCTTTTAGTTTCATTTTTGTGATACGAATTACATCAAAAAGCAAGCTGTTGTTTAACTCCAGAAAGAGTTGGCACAACTTACCATTTTGAACTATGGATTTTATACAGGAGTGCAGAAAAGTGAGAATGTTCTTGCTTTTCTTCTCTTGATAGATTTGCAAGAAAAATCAGTCTGGGAATGGTGTTCTAATTCTTCCCTTATGTGGGTGTTAATTGATTTTTGTCCCATTGCACAAGCTATATTGTAGATGCTTGGGAACAACATAGTATTCTGTCACTGATTATTCTCTCTCCAGAGAAGTAGGTTGATAAACATCTTTAATCTTGGTGAATTTATATACATAAGGTTTGCCATTCCTACACAATTATCTGTGTGCCCCATCATGCAACTGTTCTTTATAGTGCCAGTTATGGCACTGATCATTAAAGCTAAGTATGTAGGCTTTATTTTGTGGTCTCAGTGCTTTCATAGGAGGCAGTTTTCTTCAGGAGCCTTTACATAGATATTTATTTATTTATTTAAAAAAAATTTCTTTAAAGAAAAAATAAGAGTGAGATAGTATAACTATTTTAATACTGCTTTGGAAAATTGCTCTTACCTATCATACAGGTATCCCCTGGTGCTAAACAACCTCCTTGGGCCAGACTTTTTATTAATTAGCAATAATGTAGTTCATGCCCAGCCAGCATGGGTTTATGAAAGGGAAGTCTCGCTTGACCAACCTGATCTCTTTCTGTGACCGTGTGACTCACCTCTTGGGTGGGGGAAGACTGTAGACGTTGTCTGCCTAGACTTTGGTAAGGGCTTTGACACCATCTCCCACAGCATTCCCCTGGAGAAGCTGGCAAATCATGGCACAGACAAGTGTACTCTTCATTGGATGGCTGGGCCCAGAGAGTTGTGGTAAACGGGATCAAATCTAGTTGGTGCCTGGTCACCAGTGGTGTCTCTCAGGGCTCAGTTTTGGGGCCAGTTTTGTTCAACATCTTTATCAATGATCTGGATGAGGGGATTGAGTGCACCCTCAGTAAATTTGCAGATGATACCAAATTGTGTGGGAGTGCTGATCTTCTAGAGGGTAGGAAGGCTCTGCAGAAGGACCTGGACAAGCTGGATTGATGCGCCAAGGCCAATTGTATGAGATTCAATAAGGCCAAGTGCTGGATCCTGTATTTCGGTCACAGCAACCTCTGGCAACGCTACAGTCTTGGGTAAGAGTTGCTGGAAAGCTGCCTAAGAGGAGAGTGACCTGGAGGTGCTGGTTGACATGAGTTTAACATGAGCCAGCAATGTGCTCAGGTGGCCAAGAAGGCCAATGGCATCCTGGCTTGTATCAGAAATAGTGTGGGCAGCAGGAGTAGAGAAGTGATCATGCCCCTGTACTTGGCATTGGTGAGGCTGTGTTCAGTTCTGGGCCCCTCACTATAAGAAGGACATTGAGGTGCTGGAGCATGTCCAGAGGAGAGCTACCAAGCTGGTGAAGGGTCTAGAGAACAAGTCATATGAGGAGCGGCTGAGGGAACTGGGGATGTTTAGTCTGAAGAAGTGGAGGCTGAGGGGAGACCTCATAGCTCTCTACAACTACTTGAAAAGGAGATTGTAGGAGGTGGGTGTTGGCCTATTCTCCCAGGTAAATAACGACAGGACCAGAGGAAATGGCCTGAAGTTGCACCAAGGGAGGTTTAGGTTGGATATTAGGAATAATTTCTATACTGGAACAGTGGTCAAGCACTGGAACAACCTGCCCAGGGAGGTGGTTGAGTCACCATCTTTGGAGGTATTAAAGAAAAGTGTAGATGTGGCACTTCAGGGCATGCTATAGTGACCGAGGTTGTGGGGTTTTTTGTGGGTGTTTTTTGGTGGTTTGTTGTGTGGTGGTTGTGGGTTTTTTGTTTGGTTGGGTTTTTTTGGGTTTTGTTTTTGTGTTGAGGGTTGGACTCAGTGATGTCACAGGTCCTTTCCAATCATGATGATTCTGTGATTCCGTGATTCTCTTTTTCTGGAATCCCTGATTAGAGATTCTCGACTTGACCTGCAGAAATCCGAAACATTTATTAGGTACAAATTAAATAATTGAGAAGTCTGCTTAAAATACTAACACATTTTGGGGAAAAAAAAAAACCAAAAAAACCCAACAAAACAAAAAACACTAAAAACATAAGTATTTTACATTGGATATCCAAAACTGAAAAATGCTCTTTACAGAGAGTACAGAAATACCATTTCACAGGCATGTTTTAAAAATAAATTTTAATATTTGCAAAGCACTCAGATTTATAGTGACAAACACCAGTGAAAAGCAGAAAAGGAAAATAGTAAGTCTCTATTCAGTCTAAACTTTGAGTAGTGTACATTGAGTAAGACTCTCAGGTATTCATTATATGCTAAGGATAAAGCAAATTATCAAAGTGATGTTGAGTTAGGCAGTACTCTGTGGCATTGGATTAGAAGTCTGAGAGGAGCCGTATTCGACTGCATCATAATTTATCCCAATTCTACCCATGGAGCATTTACAGATAGGTTAGAGAACTGCATCTACTATGAACTTTGGCTTGGGAACACCTTGATTCTGGGTGCCTGGCCTTCTGCAGGTAAACTAAAATCCTGAGCAAAGGACTCCTAACAGTGCCTGGAAGATGGTGAGCTACCTTGGAAAATCACTGGGAGACAAGTACCTTGTCTGCTCAAGATTCATAATTTAGAGTCCTTTTTAAGGTTAGGTGGATACAGCTGTTCTTCAAAAGCAGTATGTAAGTAATGCTTGCTCTGCTCATTTAAAACATAGCTGAAATAGAATTGGGAGTAAGACCTGGCTCTATTTACTTTTTTATAAAATCAGAGAATCATTTAGGTTGTAAGAGACGTTTTGAAATCTAATCCAACTCCCTGCTCAAGCAGGGTCCACTAGACCAGGTTTTCCAATACTCTGTCCAGTATGGTTTTGAATAGTTCCAAAGAGGGAGACTCTATAACCTCTCTAGGCAACTTGGTCCAGTGATTGACACCCCCACACACACCCCTCCTACTGTAAAAAAGTGGGGTTTTTTGTTTTCAGATGGAATATCTTGTTTTTAAATTTTTTTTCTCATTGCCTCTTGTCCTGTCAGTGGGGGCTACTGAGAAGAGCCTGGCTCCCTTGTCTTCATTGCTCCCATCAGGTATTTATATACACTGATAAGATCTCCCTGAACTTTCTCTTCTCCAGGATGAACAGTCACAGCACTCAGTATTTACTTATAAAAGATGCTATGGCCCTGTGTTGGACTCATTGCAGTAAGTCCATTTCTTGTACTGTGGAGCTCAGAAATGGACGTGGTACTCCAGATGTGGCCTCACCAGTGAGGAGTACAAGAGGAAGCATCACCTCTCTTGACCTATTGGTGATGCTTTTCGTAATGTAGCCCAGGGTGCTGTTTGCTGTCTTTTCCATGAAGGTGGATTGCAGGGTCAAGGTCAACTACTTGTCCTTCAGGACCCCCGTTCCCTTCTCTGCAGAGCTGCCTCCCAGATGGTCAACTCCCAGCCTGTACTGGTCCATAGGGTTATTCCTACCCAGGTCGAGGACTTTGAGTGTCCTCTTGCTGAACTTCATGAGATTCCTCTTGACCTCATTCTCAATCCAGTACCCTCTGAATCACAATACAACCCTCTGGTTTATCAGCCACTCATCCCAGTTTTCCCTGGAAAATGTTACTCTGCACATCAAAACATGCAGGATAAGGTCTGAGGAAAAAAACAGCTCAGTGTGCTGCCCAGAGCACTGTATGGTCTCAGGCTAGTCTGTGTCAGTAGGACTCACCCAGATTCCTTAACTTCCCTTCTTTTACCTGTAATGAGGGTTATGAGACACAGATGTGCTTTGAAGTCTTCTGTGAGATGCATTGATGTAAAGTACTTTCAGTGTGGTTTTCAGAATAGCATGGTTACTTCTATTATTAGGAATTTTTTTTCCAGATACTGATTAAAAAAAATCATGCCCATAGGCCTATTTGCAAATATATGAACAGGTTTTGGCTCTACTTTGAATATAATTTTCAGTGCTTGGTAGGCAAAAAAGAACTGTGGTAGCAGTTTTCAGAAGAAATATTTATTCTTGCTTAGCCATTAACTAGCTCGATAAAATGATGAGGTTTTCAATTTTCTTTTAATGTTTTAAGTCATCCTTCACACTTTAGCAGACAATGTCTCTTCTGCTTTTTGACAAAAGTAGCACTCTGAGAGGAACGCAGTAACAGTTGCAGGATTTTCCTTTTGAAAGAAATAATTTTCCTCTGTGTTGTAGTTCTCATGAGAATGGAAAGAAGCTAACTAATTTAGTCTTTATTATAAATTATCTGATATGATGACTGCAATACTGTTTTCCAGGAAAAAAAAATAATCTGACTTAAGTGTTCATGGAAACAGTCCTCATAGATTTCTACAGAGATTTTCATAGTATGAGCAGCTTTTGAGCACACAACCATTTTATGCATTCAGAAGATGCTGAGAAGCTATCTGTTTTTGTGTATTGACATCTTCTCAACCTACACAGTTTTGTCTGTTTTCTGCTTCTTGCAGGGATCTGATTAATCTGATACTGCTGAGGTAACTTCACATGCACAGTAACTGCTGTTACAAAACAAATGGAATATATGGGTACATATTGAAGTGATTCATTCAATGCAAGCACAGCTTTATACAACTCATTCTATGACCAGCAGAATAATGAAACCTGATTCCGTGCTGATTTGTATCCTGAATTTTTAGAGCACCAGGTAGCCCTTTCAGCCCCCAGTGTTCCCTATGGCCTCATGTCTCTGCAGTACCTGTTCTGCACAACATTCTCTCTGTTCTCCCTCTGCTTTCCACAACATCATAATTCCTCTTCTGTGTCATCAAACTACTGGTTGGGCAGGAGGCATCGTGCCTAGCTCCAAGTTAGGTGATGACTGGCCAGCTGACATGTTTATGGTGTTAGCTATGCAGCTTGTTTTACTGAGGGCATGGGTTTGAATCTTCCTCTTTATTTATCTATCCACTGTTTCCTTTTTTTTAGCTTCTTTAACCATACTTGGAGGTAGTTTTTATCTCTGTCCTTGTGTTGGACGTGGTTGAAATTGGCCCAAAGGTTCAAAAATTGGTAGGAAGAACTGGTAAATGAATGGCAGTGTGACTGCTGCTGTCCATCATCATACATTGTTGGCTGGTTGAGACTGAGTGGGATGTGTGGATTCTAGAAGCTTTTCAGACTTCAGTACACCTGCCTGCCTTCTGTGAGGTAAAATATGCCACTGATATTAGATTATTGAGACTCAGTCCAAATTAAATTTAAAAGTTTTACTTAACATATGAATGTTGCATTTCCAGTTAGCTAAAATATATTGTATATGTTCAACTTAGCTGTAATTAAAATAGAAAAGAGAATGTTACACCTCTTGAAGTCACATTCCACACTCTTTTTTAATTAGCATATCAGTTTCATTTGCAAAGCAGATACCATGTCCTTTTACCAGTGACCCAAGGCTGAGCAGTTTGTTTTATAATAACTTTCAATACTTTTCAACTATTTTTTTTTTCCTCATCTACATGCTTATTAGGGCTTGGGGCATACTTTCTCTAAGCACTGATTATAAAAGTAAAAATATTTTTGATTAATAGCTATCCATCAAAAGACTGACAACCAATCTCATAGCCTGTCCATGTTTCCTTTGTCCATACAGGTTTTTGTTGTTGTTTCAGATGGGGAAATTTCCATTTTTCTTAATTCTTTTCTCTCACTTAGTTTCATTTGTTATTGATTAGGGAAAGATGTCCAGAATATCTATCATATTTCTGATTGTCTGAATTTGTTGAAGCAGATAATTATTAGTAACGAGAGGAAATTGCATACATCCTAGGAAATACTTGGGATCTGGGAGGCTTTTGTGCCAACATGGTTTCTGGTTGTATTGCTACAAACCTCAAAGCATACATTGAGTAACAGTCCTATTTACTTCTTTTATTTCTTCTAATATTGCTATAATCGATAATGAGATAAGAATTTACTATTTTTTTTTCTTGTAATATTGTGTTGAATGTATCAGTTATTGCAGTTGTTAGCCTGTTTGTAATTACCTGGGTTGCTCCTATCCCCTCTTTCTTAAGGAGAAACAGTCTCATATTTTCTAGTCATATGGCACCATCCCCAGCTTTGTAGCTTTATTAAGAAGCTGTTATATATAACAGCTCTTCTGTAATTCAGTCAAAGGAATTATCTGATCCCCATCCAAATGTAGTGCATTGATCCTTAGTTTTATTTCTTTCCATCCCATTTTAGCATTTGTCAGAAATCTCAAAATAATTGTTTTCAGTCAAAAAACAGACTTTGGACCCTACTTAGGTTGTTTTAAACCCCCCTTCCAACTTCATGATTTTTTTTCTACCCTATTCCCTGATTTATATTTGAAGCCTTTTTCTTAAAAGTCTGGATCCCTTGTTAGGCTCTGCCATTAATTGTGTTGAAGCAGTGGTGAGACAGGAAACTTTGGAGTTCTCAGTACCAGATGTTTGTCCTAACCACTGCATGGTCCTCAAAAGAACTGGGCAAATAGTGTCTTCTGATGACCAAACAAAGCAATCAAACAAAGCCCTAAGCATCATATAAAAAAATCAGTTCAACTACAATAAACAAGGACTTTCTTCTTCTGAAGTGGGAAGTGGGGGCAAGATTTGCCTAATCATATCTTCTCAGAGCAACCCATTGCTGGAAAGGGAGCGTAGCACCCTGTCCAGTCCTGTCTTTAAAACTTCCAGTGGTGGGTACTCTACTGTGTTCCTGGGGTGGTTATTCCAGTGAATGATTGTTCTCACTGTAAAAATTTCTTTCTTATATGAAGATGAAACCTTTTCTGGTGCAACTTGTACCCACTGCCTCTTGTCCTCTCCATGTCTCCTTGTGAAGCCTCAGTCCACTTTGTAGCTGCCCTTGAAGTACTGGAAAACTGTGATGAAGTCTCCCCTGAGGCTTCTCTTCTCCAGGGAGGAAAGACCTGACTCCTGCAGTCTTTCACAGAATCATTCTGGTTGGAGAAGACCTTTAAGATCATCGAGTGCAACCATAACCCTTACAGGGCAGATTCTCCAGCCCTTTGCTCATCTTCATGGCCCCCCTTTCGGCTTTCTCCAGCCCATCCATGTCTTTCTTGAACTGTGGGGACCAGGACTGGACACAGTACTCCAGGTGTGGCCTGACAAGAACAGGGTAGAGTGGGATGATCATGTCTCTATCTCTGCAAATAGGGGTGGATGCAGCCCAGGATCCAATTTTCCTTCCTTGCTGCAGCAGCTCACTGCTAACTCATGTTCACCTTGACCACCAGGACAGCGAGGTCCCTTTCAGCAAGGCTGCTTCCCAGTCACACAGATCCTAGCCTGTATTGGGCTTTTTGGTTATGTTGTTCCAGGTGCAAGACTTCATACTTGTGTTTGTTAAACTTCATACTGTTCTTGCTAGCCCACTCTTCCAGCCTGTCCAGGTTTCTCTGTAAGATGGCTCTCCATTCTGACGTGTCCACCTCAGCACCCAGTTTAGTGTCATCAGTAAACTTGGTGAGAGTGCTTTCAGTCCCATCATCCAGGTAATTTTTCAAGTATCAATCCCTGAGGACCCCCACTTGTGACAGGCTGCCAGCCCAAGTAAAAAACACCTCCCTCTGAATGCGACCTGTTAGCCAAATTCCTACTACTCTCACGAACTGCCCATCCAGTCTGTAACTTGCCATTTGGTCTAGGAGGAAGCTGTGGGAAACTGTCAATCAAATACTTTGCTAAAGATGCATGTGACATTTGTACTCTTCCAGTTGTCAGGGATATCCCCTGATCTCCTTGAGTTTTCAAAGATTGTAGACAGTGGCCT
Organism: Hemiprocne comata; assembly: GCA_020745705.1. Taxonomy (NCBI): domain Eukaryota; kingdom Metazoa; phylum Chordata; class Aves; order Apodiformes; family Apodidae; genus Hemiprocne; species Hemiprocne comata. The sequence goes on from CM036586.1 coordinate 59,991,260, forward strand.
TGTAACAATGCCAGCCACTTCTCTTCACATCCTGTGGTTGTTTGTTTCATAGCAATTGTTTCATAGAAATCTTTTTTTCTAATGGGATGTGTATCAGCAGTTGTCACAGAGAGTAGAATCACTATCATGATTTTAACAATCAGTTGTTCAGGCACTTTTCCTGTCCTTTCGACCTGAATTATGAATTGCAGAAGGCAATAATAGAGCTCTGTAGCAAAGGGAAATGGACAGATTAGCTCTTGAAGTCTTTTCCAGCCCTATTATTTTGTGTGTAAAGTTTGCATTAATGTTTGAGATAGAGAAGTGCATCTGCTTTGCATTATTTATACTTGCCAGCAATACTGACCTAGGAAGCTAATCCAGCAGTGGCACAACTGTGTAGTACTTCTCTAGTTCCAGGAGGGATTTCCAAAGAAGAGGGGGCAATAAAAGGGAGCTTCACCTGTGAGAAAGCATCAGATCAAACCTCTTGGAGGAATCTTTTGCACTTACCATGAAGTAAAACTGATCTCCAAATATCCAGATTTCTGATTTGGATTCCAAATACCCAGGGGTACAGCAATTTGTAGCCCAAGTGTTTTTAGTTATTCTAGTACTTGGTTTTAACCTTTCTATAACTAATACACATTCTAAATATGTTTCTCTTTTTGAATTTTATATGTAGGGGACTGTGGTAAACATTGAGGAAGTTAGTAAATTTGCAAAAATATTGCCTACTAGAGGCAAAAATAGTTGAAATGTTGCCACTTGTGCCTTTTTGTATTTCAGGTATTGGTGGTAATCTAGTAGCTATTCAAGCTAGCAGAATTTCTACCTACCTCCATTTGCACAGCATTCCTGGAGAGCTGCCAGAAGAAGCCAAGGGTTGCTATTACCCATGCAGAACCTATTATGGTACAGGTATGTATTAGCTAATTGTTAAAACTACAGTCTTACATTTCCTCTTTTTTCTCCTGTGTGCCAGACTGTACCACCAGTGAGAAATGTCAACAAAGTGAAGCTGTTGTACACAATTCAGAGGCAGCAGAGGCTTGGCAGCTTCCTTTCCTTGCAGCTGTTTGCCTATGAGAATCGCAAGGAACTCCTGTAGGAGGCAACACAGAGAGAGGAACACAGAGAAAGGTGTAACCCTGGCAAGGGTCAAAGACAGGGATTGATGAGGCAGGACACCATGATACCCACTCAGAAGGATTTCAACTTTCATCTTTCCTTAGCTTGTTTACCTGCTGCTAACCTTTATAATTTAACTCCAGAAGTTCAAACCAGTCTCCTCAAACCAAACTTTGTATATAACGTTATTACTAAGCCAAGTCCCTTCTTTCCATTTCCCATTTTCTTTCTACATTCCTGCTTCACAACTTATACCTCCCCTGCATCGTTCCTTTTCCCAATAATGTAGTAACTGTGGTGAAATGTGATGTGTCAACAGCATGTATTACACTTTCATATTTATGAAATGAATTGGAACAGGTCAGAAAATGGTAGATGTGGGATTACTTTTTAGAAATACAAGGCATTTTCGAGGATGTCTTTAATATGGTGTCCAAAATATCCTCTTTTCTAGGAAGGCTTCACTACAGTTCCAAACCATAGGTGGTATTACATGAGTACAGAATGAAAGCAGGCAGTTTGCATCCTCTTCTGTAAGGGCTCTACTTAACTTTTCTGGCAGACACTAGGGGTGGCTTTTTTTTCCCCCTGTGAAAATTCCTAAGGAGTATTTTAGCAGAAAATAATGCCTGCTGTTCCTCAATAGCCAATGCTGTGGGATTCCAAAACTGCCATTTTATATTAAAAATACTAAAAATCTGATATAGTAATTGAAGAACTTAACTGAATTTTGGATTTTTTTTATTGTAGGAGTAAATAACAAATCAGCCCAAGTTTTGCTTCTTTTGGTGATTCCTGGACACCTGATTTTCTTGTACACTATCCACTTAATGAAAAGCGGCCACACTTCCTTAACTCCTATCTTCATAGCAGTGTATTTGTTTGCAGCTTTGCTACAGGTAAGGGCAAGTACAACTTGAAAATGCTTGTGTTAAATCAAGTTCTTGAAGAAAATAATGTTTTATCGGATTTCTGAAATCTCATTAAGAACACAAGAAAGTAAGGGTTAATAGAGGTTTGCAGCACAGTTTTGAAGCAACTCATTATCTCCACGCTTACACAGGTGCATCTGTATTGTGAGTGCTTTTCAGAAGACAGTTGACTGCTTTATTTCCAGTCATGCATCAATCACTTTCCCTTTTGCATGCTTCTTGGAGCCATTGCATCTAAAACTCCCATCATTTCAATCAACTGGAGGGAAAATAGAGAGAAGGAAAAGTAGTATTTATGAATAATTAATACATCAAGGAAAACTCTCAAAGAAATCTTCTCAAGTGGTTCACATTACTGTTTTAGTTAACACAGTAAAAAATGCAGTAGATGAGAATGTTATGGCTTGCTTGGTGCATTCTTAATATTTATTAAAGTTGAAATAAGTCTGACAGCAATCACTGGACAAAAAATTGTAATTGCATTGATTGTCAAACATTGTTATATTTTTTTCAGCTGGTCTTATCTAGTGGCCTGGTCACACCCAGCAAGGGCAGTTCTGGAAAGATGCCTTTTGAAATAGCAATGTCTTCAGATGAAATTATTTCACTTTTAGAAATCAGTAATGCAAAATGAAATGTTTTTATTAAATTCACAGCCAATTTTTAACTAAAACCTGGCTGAAACTACAATGTTTCATTGTACTTTAAAAACAAAAATCGACCGTTCTTCTTACACAATAAAAATACAGTTGAAATATCCGTAAGTTAAATATACATACTGCTTCTAAAAATGTGACTAAATTAGTCTTGAAGTACAAACAGTATTATCATCAGTCAATCCTTAATAAAAATTATAATTTTTCATGTTCTGCGTTGTTTTTCCATGTTTATCACACTGCTATTTCAATAAAGATAGGTTTGAAAAACGATTACCATTTTAATTTCTTATGAGAATTCTATAATTTTTGGTAGAATATAACTGGTAACGTTCCAGCAATTCCAAGTGAGAATGTCATACTGAAAGTTATAAGTTACTTTTCATTTTCCTCTTGCATAATATTCCTAGTTTGCAGCCTTATCACTTGTTTTATAATGTGTTTTCATGAGGAAACGACGCTGTTCCTTCACTCTGTCTGCTCCCTCTGTCAGACTGTCCTTTCTAATGACTTTTGAATCCTTTGGCCCATTTTAGTCAAGTTTTTCTACATCTCAGCTGTCTCAGTGATGCTAAGTTCTTACAAGCTTAGCAAAAACAGGTTGGGGAAAGGTCCCTGTTGATGCCTCTGCTGAAAGCAAGACTTGCAGTATGACTTCAGCCATGATTAGACTTCAGAGGTTTCACTTGGGAGTCAACTTGAATTCATCAGCCCATATGAAATCCATGGAGTCCTCCTGCTCACAGAACTGCAATCATGATATGTTTAGGGATACAAACCTTTTCTTTGGCAGCAAAGGATAGGGTAAGATATGAGAAATGCAGAAGTTCAGCCAAAAACCAAGCTAAAGCAATAGGGCAGGACTTTCAGATCACACAGTAATTCAGACCCAGCATTGATGCATATACATGTGTGAAATTGATTTTATAGATGCCAGGTCTGATTAGAGTATTCATTTTTGCAGTTATGCATCTCCATTGCAGTCCATAAGGACAGACCTGATGTTCTTGATTTTTCACCTATAAAGCAGACATACAGCTTTTTTTCTCTTTTTGCCACTCACTTTTATAGATGATTTTTTCTTCCTTACCTTCTGTCTTTAGCCGTAACAGGCAGTATGAGGTGGATTTACTTTGAAACTGAGTAACAATATTGCACTCTATAACTTCTCATGGGTCTTGACAGGTTTACAATTTGGAACCCCATTTTTTTTAGCACTTTCTGAAAATATTAATAGATTCTTTTACCCATTTTAATTATTCTGGCATTTTTCTAGTAGTGATTATTGTAGTCTTGCATACCTCTAATTAGTGCAGATTCAAAATTTTCAGAGAGACGTTTCTTGCTTTAATCATGAAATCTTGAACATATGTTATTTACCTGTCAGTCTGAAGCACTTCCCTTCTGCAGTTGGGTGCTTTTTAGTTTCTCCTTTCTCAAGGAAAACACTTGCAGTCATTCCTTTTCCCCTTTTTCAGTGATATCATCCATGCACCTGGATATAGTAAAGACCAGTTTTCAAGCTGCCTTTTCTTTTGGCATAAGCCAACATCTACTGATCTCATTTTTCCAGAATTCTTTTTTATTTTTGTCCTCCCGATGAGAGCTTCTCTAGTTCTGCTGTAAAACTGGAAAACCTCACAGCTAATTATTGTAATTTCCATTATCAACAAAGCAAATCCACTTTTAAGCAGTGAAAGAACATTCTAGGCCTTTTTTCATAGTAGACTGGCTTTCGCATTTATTTTCACTTTGCATGGAAGGCATATGAAAATGGATGTCAAAAATCACAAGACTACTTGCAAGCTGTATCTTTTATGTTTGAGATGGTAGATGATGATTTAATAGAACATAGTGATTCCCAAAGGGAAGAGTTAATTGTGGTCAGTCCTATGTTTGAGGAGGTTTGATATCACTACTTTGCCCTTTCCAATTCCTTACTTGCATTTAGCTGGAGGGTATAAAGGCAGGCTGAATAATGATTATGGCAATATACCACCTATTTACATTTTTTCCAAGATGTTAAAAAATTAATGCTATATTAAAAAAACAACAACAGTAACAAAGTGAACTTTCTATATTTAAAATTCAAGTGACTGTTGTAAGATTTTAAATTATTTAGTAATTACAGTGGACTGAAATAGATTTTGTCAATTAACTCCAAGATCTAGTTATTATCTCTCATTGTCCAGCTCTGTGTGTATTTAAAACGGAGAGGAAAGGGTTAGTGAAATGACAAAAGTAGAACTGGAATGTCATAGTAAGCTGAAAAAAAAATCCAGTAAATGTTAACACAGAATCTTTAATAATGACTTTCATATTTCACTCTTTCTCTCTCAGTGTATGCTATTCCACATTATCTCTACAGTAAATTTGTAACATGTATATTAATTCTATTTGGTATTTTAATGAGGCTTTTTCAGATTGCTTGTAAACTTCAATATTCCTCTCTCCAAAGTGATATTCTCTCCCCAGCATATCACTTAATTGAAGTATTTATGGGAAAGGAGTAATTAATATGACAAGATGTACATGAACAATAGTATGATTTATTTATTATTGACCAAATATATGCTATGTAGTAAAACAAAGTACATTTTTACTGAATATGTAGTTATTTCAAAAATCGTGGAATTAAGGTATTTTTAATTATATGAGTAGCCAGTATTATCTGCATTGTCTCTGATTCTGTATGAACAAAACAGTTCTTAGTTTCTAGATTAAGAAAACCCAGAAAGTGTTTTATTTACTTTTATTTTAATTTTCCTACCTTTAATAGTACAGTTGTTTCTGGTCTTTAAATAAATGCATATTCTGGAAATGTTCTTCAATTAAATTTATAAATTGGTGGTATTGAAATCCAAAGCAATGCTTCCTTTGACTTCAGTGGGGCGAAGATTTCACAATTATATTTTCATAGAGGTGGGTAAAACTGCACAAATATTTATATTAATCTGCATTTGATTAGAACTTTTAGGCTTGAATTCAGAAGGTCTGTGTAAGCTCTGTAGTGAAGAGTCTGCTTTGAGTCTATGAATGGCAGCATCAGAGGAAAACAGAAAAAAATATTATGCCCTTTAAGTGTGTAGGGTCCTTCACATAATGCTGCGTGCAGAACCTGGGCAAGCCAATCTGCATTAATGAAAACCAGTAGATTGATTTCAGATGTGTTTTGCATTTGGTGATTAGCCTCTATTTAAGAGGAATCCTCTTTTCTTGGCAATTTTACAAAAACAAGTTACACATACCAGTATGCTACATACAGTTACCATCTGGCGTTTGACCAATAAAGAATATATGACTTGAAAAACAATCCTCCTCCTATACTCGACAAAGGCACAAGTATTTTTTTAACTGAATGAGGCTTTGCACTGGGCAAAGTTTCGTCCTCTGTCTTGTCAACCTGCAGTAGAATGAGAGCAGCCCTGGTATTGCCAAGCCAGCAGTCTTGGCACAGGGCTTTGAGTTTCAAAGGCAGCCTCTGTTCTTCCACCTTCTCACTGAGCCAGTAAAATGCCCTCTAGGGAATTTTCACACCTCCTAACTAAATCTGAGCACACAGTTGCATTAAAGAATTACATTAAAGAGTTACATTAAAGGGAATAAACAAACAACAGGAGATTCCCAGAGCCATTACCGAGCAAATAAGTAATTCCAAAATGTAGTTCTTCTTATCAAATGAAGGTCAGATGTCTACTACTGTGAAGTAACTTTTGTGGTGCTTTGGGGTTGTTTGGCGCAATAGAAAACTTGAGAATTCAGCAGTGCTCATAATGGCTTCCTGCTAACATCAAAAAGGTCTTGGATTTCTCACTAGTGTGAGGATTCTAGTGATGGGATGGGCCTCTTCAATGTGGAAAAACAGCTCTTGGGGTGTACTGTACATTATAGAGAAATAAGGAAGGTTGTGTTTATAGAGAAAACATGAGAGATGCATTTTAAATGCTGCTTTTTCTAATAGGAAAGGTTTCTTCCAAAATGTAGAGCATATAACTGCTAAAGAGACTACACGATTCAAGGAAATGTGGAAACTAAAGTCCAAACCTGGAGGCTTCTGCATGTTCAGTGGTTTTTCATTGCAGCATGAGAAGCAGACTTGTCAGATTCATTGGGATCTGAATGTGAGTTTCACCTGCTCTTTGGCTTCCAGGCATGTTGCTGTCGTTGGTAGAAGCCTGGCCAAGTCATTATCAGGAATACATTGTTTTTGCCTCTAGAAGGCTGAGCTCAAAGTGCTTACATATGTAGCATGACAGAGAGAGTTGTGCTACAGCTAGTGCAGGTTGAGCATTCCTGAACACTGAACGGTCTGGGTTGCACTCCTCATGCAGAAAGCTAACAGCCTGAAATCAGGGCTGCCTCGGTCAAACCAGGGTGACTGGCAAAGCTGCAAAGAAATCAAGATGACAGTCTGAGGAATTTGGATTTAAACTGTGGAATAATAAAAAAAAAGCTCCTTCCCATGAAATTATATCAATATAATCAAATGGGTTTAGAAACAACCTCAGTTAAAATGGTATCCTGTTTTTTACTTATATGAGGTTTTAGTCTTACATAAATTTAAGTTATGCTGTCTGGGCACTTGCTACTATAGTGCAGCTCATACCACTTAGCTACAACACAAACAACAACAGCAAGAAAGAACTTGCTGCTCTGTGGTTTCTTTGCAACCAAACATTGAAGGAAGTATCTGTGTGTTTGAAGGAAATAGTGGTTTGTTTCCTCTGGACAAGACACACATCAGATATGCTACCTGAGAAGACAGTGGAGAAAAACCTCTTTTGAAAAATATATATAGACCCTACTCTGAGAGTTCACTGAATTACTGAAATCTGCCTGTACACAATGGAAATTCAGCAAGTAAATTCAGTGTAGATCTATTATGAGTGCTTTACAGTTACTACTTAGTTTCACATGAAGAATCAAAAGCCTTTTAACATTTGAGATATGTCACAGATAATTTAAAAATTAACTTAATGAAGGGCCAAAACCACTAGAAGACCTAAACCATAAATCTGGTGAGAATGATGTTGGGACACAGTAGGTTTTGTAGATCTTTAATTGGGGATTTTTCCACTCATAATTAAAAAACCCCAAACTTGTCTTCAATTTTCATGGATTTATAAGAGTCCTTGTGCAGTAATTACCAGATCTTGTCATGGTTACATTATAGGTGAATTTTGAGTCAATATAGATGTTTGAAAAAAAGGTAACCACAGTTTATTTGCATCTATGTTTCCTGTCTGAAGTAAAAGAATGACACTATTTTGTAATGCACCTTCATATGGAAATGATTTAAGGTGAAGCAGCAGTACTAGCAACATGCAGGATATCCTGTCTATCTAAGGCATGCTGAATAAACTGCTAAAAGGTCTTGGTTCTACATACTAAACTTACAGTAGAATTTTGATAATACCCATGTGAAGAAACATACGCCAATATATAACCTAAATTTCTCTTTCCAATCTGGTGTTGGAATTCACTAATTACAGGGACTAATGTATAAACTAATATAAACATGAAAGATTCAAACCTGTTTTACAAATATTATGCATTTGAGTGTCATTCTTTTTATCACTGTAAATTTGACATGCATTCACTGATGAAATATGGCCATACCAGATGTAAGAAACTGTAAAAATACTGTGGCATCATACAATGTATCAATTAGACTATAAGAAATTCAGACAGTATTAAGAATATTTGGAGTGAGTGAGTTATTTTTATTTTAAATAATAGAGTTTCATTCTTTTCCCATTTCAGAAGTAATGATAAATTAATTCAATGAGAAAATGCTTTTAGGGGCCCTTGCTATGTTCAAAAGACAAAAATATTTTTTTTGGCTAAACTTGTCATTTCTATCTGACAACCTGCGAAGAATTAAAGTAAATTTTGTGCCCAGTAATAAAGGAAAATAACTGCTTTGTGTTCCAAGATCTATTCTTGCAATCATAAGATTTGAGCTTCAAATAGTGAGGTTCACTCTTATTTAAACATTCATAGTCATATTCAATCTGATATTCATAATTTGAATCAGAAAGTTCAATATCAATAATTACTCTCTATTACTATCCTTTGTTGTACAAAACAGTATGTGTACTTAAACTCCTTATTTTCAGATTCTTCAATATTAGGTTTGATTAAGTCTTCACTCTTGCTCTTTCCCTCCCTCCCTCCCTCTGTCTCTGCTTCTCATTCTTATTGCTATATGCTGCTGCTTCTTTCTTCTGAAGGCCTTTTTTGACAATGTAACTGATAGGTCTTTTTAGAAATACAGTCTAAAACTATTGATGTCTTTAGTTCCATTTTGATTGTACGTTTTTCCAGAAGAGTAATAACTTAGCATGATCTCCCTTTTAAATATCAAAACATCTGGAATTTTACCTATATTTTTGCAGTACTTGCTCTGGCCTTTTTTTTTTTTTTCCTTGATCAGTGACTAGAGAGTGTCTCCCTTTTCTTAGGCAGATTTTTTAATGTATATAGATATTTAGTTATCTTTTACCATTTTTAAGCCTTGGTTTTATTTCATTCTTCAGTCTGGGAGAATACCTAGCACTCTGTTTTTCTAATTCTACTACTACTCATCTCTTTTTTGCAAAAAGCACTTCATTGTTCTCTTCCTCTCTATGTTAAATAAGTTTAAAATACTAGCTCACATCTTGACTACTTCTGCTTATATTTACAAGCCTTTCTTATTGCTGTTAAACAGTATTTCATACTAAACAGATAATTTTTCTACTATGTTATTGGGCTTTTCTGTAATGTTGATCCCTTAATTTTTTCCCCCTCAAAACCAGCTGGTTTTCAATTTGAGTTAGGAAAGTTTTCTTCTTCATAGCATGAGTGCAGAGTAGAAGTTCTCAGTATTTTTACTGCTGTGCCATCTGTGGGATTTGGCTGAAAGAAGTACAGGTCACTGATAAATCCCAGAACATCTGATGTGTCTTGCCACTAAAGCAACAAGTCTCATGATGTCTTTTGTACTATTTTCTTATTTTTACATCTGTCAGATCTTTGTGAGTGACTTTTCTTATAACTTTAAATTCCAGGACTATCTTACTTTCAAAAACTCATAGGCAGGGCTTTTGCTTATTTTCTTAAAAAAAATAACAGTTGATTGATGACTTTGAATGTCGCTTCTTAATATTGATAGGAAGCAAAACCTCATTAAAAATTTAAGTCAGACTGATTGACCTATGTCTTCCAACACCCACTACTGTGGCCAAATAAGTAACCATTCCTAAACACTGATTTATATAATTCTTAAATATCAGTGAGTTGCTAGCCATGTAGATGCATGCTGATAGCATTATTCTCTCATCAAAATAAAGGCTGATGAACTGTGGTCTCTTAACTTACTCTGTAAGCGCTATGTTCCAACTGCCATCATGTACTGTTAGAAGTATCAATTATTATAAAGGGCTGTAAGTTTCTTCCTGTTACTTACAGAAGCCAGGTTTCTTATAATTTGCGTTATGGGTTATGCACCCGTAAGTTAATACAGCAGAAATAATTGTTTGGAAAGATTAACAAAACTTAATTTCCAGACCACCCATTTTTTACAGCAGTCTAAGTCTGTTATTTTAGGGTAGAAAATATATAGTAATATGAAAAGTTTTCATGTAGTGATTTTTAAGAGCCAAAAGCCTGTACTGTCATTTAAATTGAACTGTGTGTGTTATGTCTAATTGGTTGTGTTATATAAATGCATTATAAACAGATCTTGAAATGAATGCTCTCATCTTCTAGTAGGACATGCATAATTATTGTTCATGTGAGGCGCTACAGAGTCTTCTGTGCACATCCTGTAGGGGATGTTAATGTACAGTATCTTTTATAAACAGGCCTCTTTTTGTCTCTGTTAGAAGGACCTGACTCAAAGAATCTGATAGTCTTCCAAAGAAAACATCTGTTTTAAATATATTTGTTTGGATTCCAGTCAGCACACCTAGGACTCGCATAATTAGCTTAGACTACAGAGTTCCCTTTTCAGAAGATATGTTTAAAGAAATAATCCATGCATTTTTCATTAAACAAATACTCCTCCCTTTTTTTTTATTAGAAATTCAAGCTTGTATTTTAACATTTACTTTTGCAAAGCAAAGATTAATCGAGAAACTTTTTCTACACAATATTTTATATGACATTCATTTTAATGTATTGTGGAGAAATGTCTTGCAACCATCCTTATCAGTATTTCAGTCAGTGAGTGCATACATAAAGATGCTTTTGATACCAGTAATTGATCATTTACTAAATAAAATGTGAATTTTGTACCTTTTACTGCTTTTGATACTGCACATTCCTTTAAATGTACATTGTAGACTTTAAAAAATTAATTATGGTAGTAACTATCTTAAGTTTGCCCTTCCTAAAGATCTGATTGAGTAAAAACACGTAAAATAGTCTGTTTATCTCATCTTAAGCCGCTTCTTAAAAGAGAGAAGAAGAAACAGAAGCTCAGTTAGTGGTCCTTTCTCTGTTCATCTTGTGCCATGCTGCTCCACATGATTCCACTGAACCTGAATCTCCTATCATACAGCTGTGCAACATTAAAAGAATTATTTCCTACAGTTGGATTAATAATTATGCATACCTTTGGTATGAAGATCAAACCTCTCGAATGTTCAGATGTTCACAGTTGGGAATGAAATCTTTTACTCTGGGACAAATTCAGCCTGGAGTGACAGTTTCATAATATATATTGCAGGTGTGCCTTATTACAGAAGGACTGAAGTTGGTATTTCATGCATAAAAGTAGCTTGTAGGCCATTTTTTCAGTTCATACACTCCATATTAAGCTGTTCTTAATCTGACCTGGTGTTCTTTATATCACATCTGATTTCAACTCAGTTCTAGACCTGTGGAAACAGGAATCACACCGGTGTTGAGTTTTTCATCTGGGGCAACATCAGCCAGTTCTGAAGGATCTCAAAGCCCCACTTATGCTCCTGCTGTGCAGAATGGTGTCTTGTGTGAGAGGTTCAGTCGCACATTTGGTCAGAGTTTTTACTTTTTATTGCCATTTTCAGGAGTCCTCAAGCATAGAGTGGGTGAAGAATGCCATCAGTGGTTCACTGTGTTCCTTCTTACCTGTGCATGTGGTTAACTGAATGAAGTTGGCTAAGTGTCCCTTTCTCTGGTTGTGGGGAGTTTTAGTCTGAAATGAATTAATTTTTTTTTTTTTTCAAAAGCAGTTGTATACAATAGTGCTAAGTACTAAGGAGACAATAACGTTGACTATTGACTTTTTTTCAGTATGACTCAAGTGATAGTATTACACATTTTGATTGTTTGATGTTCCGTAGGTGTTTACTCTGTTATGGATTGCTGACTGGATGGTGCATCACTTCTGGAAAAAAGGAAAAGATCCTGACAGTTTTTCTATCCCATATCTTACTGCACTGGGAGATCTGCTTGGAACTGCCTTACTAGCTATAGGCTTCCATTTTCTGTGGCTCATAGGTGACAGAGATGGTGATGTTGGAGACTAATTATTCCAACGGATGCAATGACTTTTCCTGGAATATTGACAAGACCGATCACTCCATTTGAAGGTCCTCAAAGTGATTGGTCCATTTGGTATAAATGAATCAAGTTGACACAGATATAAAACAGCCTTATTGATTTCAGTCTGGTTTGTTTTATAAAATAGGATGGAACTGGGAGGTTACTTGAGACCTTCACTCTGAAAACAGTTGGATTGCTGCTAGTTGAAAACATCTGATTAGATGCAATGAAAGGCAGATCGATCCTTTCTCAAGTTTTAACTTTTTAAAAGATCGAGTCTTTTAAAAGAACAGTTCCTTACTTGTATTCCAAACCAGAACAATCTCTAATTGCTCATTCAGTGGTGACAAAGAAGAGGATCTTACCCAATCAGTGGCTTGCTTTGTCTTTCCTTCCCAGGAGCAAAGTGGGTATACATTTTCCTCTTACCACAAAAGTGGTTAGTAGACCTCACATGAATTCAGTTTCATAGACATTCCTGGTCAGTTGATGGTATGTTCTTATCTTGCAATTTCAGTGCTGTAGCTCTCTGACCACTGCAGACTTGATATCAATAATAACTGTTGTCTAGAAAATTGTCAGAAGTTTTATTTTATGTATACTAATATGACCATCAGCATTTATAAAATTAGACACTTGAAAAGTGTCTACAGGATTGAGCCCTTTTTCTTTGTGCTAAAATGAGCAATCTAATTATTTTGCCGTTGTAATTTATTAGAGCAATAGCATAGTAAAGACAAATAATGACCTGATCAATAGTAACAGATGATTAAAACTCCTTGTGTTGGAAAGTGTATTTTCATTTAGCAATGGAAAATATGTTTAACTAATTGATATTAATGTTGTTATGATGGCCAGTGTCCTGATTTTAATGAAGTATTTAGAGGCATTGATTAAATTGTAAATACTGATCCCTGATTAAAACTTGGGATATAAAAGATGATGTTTCCTGCTTAGGCACTTAGGAAGTTACAGAAACTTCTAAAATTTCAGTCCTGTCTATGTCATCTATTTCTACACAGCAATCTCTGCTAACAGGATTTCTGCTTTCAAACTGTGGAAGTAATATGGTCAGTAAGGAAAATGACTGCTTCTGAATGATTTCCTTTATTTGTATATGTCCATATTTCAAATAATACATTGATCATGAGGACTCTGGTTGCCATTTTGAAAAAATGTGCTAATAGCTCTGTTTTAAAATTTTTTAACTCCTCACAGCATATGTTTTTAAAGACCATAGCATACATCCTAGATGCATAATTAAATGAACAATTCATATTTTAAATGTTGTGATTGACAGTTTTAAATTTTAAGACTTAAATTAGACAAATCCATATATCAGCATATGTTGTAATCCTATAAACATTAGTCACGTGATTTAATCCATATAAATACTCCCTTTTAATTTGATTGACCTACTCAGATGAATTAAATTAATTATGTGGATAAGTGTTAATAGGAATTCTATAGGTGTCGGTCACCTTAAACTCTGGAAGTTGAAAGTGTTTGCAATTCCAAAAATTAAACCAGCTATTCAGTGCCTACACATGGATTTAGATGCCTGACTTTTAGCTGCCTCATTTAAACATTTTCATTTAAGGTTTTTCTTACAGTTATGATAGTATAGTTGTTTGAATTAATCATATGTATTATGTCTTTTATTATGTTAGAGAAAGATTAAATGTTTCTAACTTCAGGTTCTCTGACTTTTCTTAGTCTGTACTGATGTTATTTAAAATAGTTTCTTGTGTGTAGCATTGTAGGAAATAGTCCTATTAGATTGTTTAAAATTGCCTAAATGTAATGAATTTTTAATTTTTTTTTTCCAGAATAGTTTTTTTATTTTTGGTACAGATGTAGATGCAAGTTATTTTATTTTGACACAACTGCCACCTGAATCAAGTAAGCTGCCATTTCAAGCACTTTTCTCATTAGAGTTACTGGATTTTGAGGTTGTTTTTAAATGAATTGCAAGATTCTTAAAAATTAAAATTAAAATCTTGAAATACTTGTGATCTGTGCTTATCTGATGTGTGAGGGCATTGTAGTATTTAGCCATGGCAGTATCCTTGGTTTGTTAAATGTTTTCCCAGTAAATAAGCAACAGCTGTTGGTACCGTCTGCTGACAAATAGGTGAGTGTTTGTGCAACTGGGGAAGAAATGTTACATGGGACAAATCCAGAAAAATTTTAGAAGGGCAAATATGTTGACAGACTGGAATACTCTGGGCATGAAAACAGTAAATTATGGAGAAGTGTAATGCAAAAAATTGGTACTTCAAGAAGAGGAAAGTTCATTGCATGGCTCAGAGAGCAAAATCCATATTGTGGGAATGGAGGAGGTGCAAACTTTCACACAGCATTCATTATGAGAGGCAGGAACAAACAGAAGGAAGTTATTTGGAGAAAAAGAGTAAAAAGGCACAGCCAACTTGGTTCTGATGAAGGGAAGAAAATTATAACTTGCGTTGAAAGGAGATGGTGAAGAGGTGGAAAAAGAGACACTTCAGGGAATGGTGGAAGTGAGAAAAAAATGAATGCTCTCAGTAAGATATGGTTAAAGAGGAGTTTGAGTGGGGAAAGAAGTATGACATTGGTAAAGCTGCAAAAACTTGACATCAGGAAGAAAAATGAGTAAACAGTCTATGATGTGAAAAGGGGTTTGATTCCTATGTGGAAGACTGAAAGGGGATGTCATTAATAAATATAAATATATAAAGGGTGGGAGTCAAGAAGGAGGGCCCAGTTTCTTTTCAGTTGTACCCTGTGATAGGACAAGGGGCAATGGATGCAAACTAGAGCACAGGAAGATCTACATCAACATGAGGAAAAACTTCTTTACTGTGAGGGTGTTGGAGCACTGAAACAGGCTGCCCAGAGAGGTTGTGGAGTCTCCTTCTCTGGAGACTTTCAAGACCTGTCTGGATGTGTTTCTGTGTGACCTGCCCTAGATTCTGTGGGGGTCCTGCTCTGGCAGGGGTGTTGGACTCGATCTTCAGAGGTCCCTTCCAATCCCTAACATTCTGTGATTCTGTGATTTTAAAAACTTACAGGGTTTGCTAACTCTGGACCTGTTGTTATGAAAGTAAAAAGCTCCTAACACCAAGTTCTGGGGCAGTTTTATTCCACTACATGAGGATAATATGGGGGAAGGCATGAAAGAGTTCTTGGACACCAGAGAATCTATCATCTGCTCAAAGGCTGTGCTCCCTAAACCAGTTTTAACACTAGTATAGTCAACCTCTCCATAGTATTCCACCAACTTGATTTTTCAAACGTATCCCAGTAATAGTCAATTACTTTGTGTGTATCTGTAAGAAATGTTACCAAAAATTCCATTAGAGACAAATTGTGTGCTTTTTTGTACTGCTCGAAGCATACAAATGAAAGGGACATCCTGAGCTGTTACTCTGTCTCTTGTTATCCAAGCAGCAATATTTTATAATCTTGCAGATAAAATGATCACTCTTTGTATTAAAATTCAAGTGTTTTTCTCTCCCCCACCTGCTAGAAGATTCTTTCATACCTTTCTTTATAATTTCCAGCCTAATTAGGGCTAGGGCTGAGTCACATCTATTTGCTTTTGTGCCAACATGTAGCATCTTCCTCATTTGACTCTTGCTCATATCGACTCATTCATCTCATGTAAGATGAAGGTCATCTTAGAGCTCCCCTGCAACTTCCTGGACCATTTTCATTCTGCTGATGAGTTCCACCAGCCAGAAGCTCCAATTGCTTTGCCTTTATGGGTTACTATCAATCACCTGATGCTGAGTAACTGTTGGAGTGCTCTTGCTTGGCCACTCTTACTGTCTACTCTTTTTTTTCCTTTTTTGTTTCCCTCTACTTCAGAAATATCTCTAGGGCAATAGAAGTACGGGAGGTTATTTGAAATGTGTATCATTTGCCTCTCTGAAGGATTTTGTGACCATCTAAATTGTTCTATGAACATGCATGAAAGGGGATAATTTCATTTGTTAAACTACAACTAATTGCAGCTGTAAAATCTGGAGTAAGAAGCATTTCATACCATAGGTGTTTTATATCCTTTTTCTTTGTAATGCTTTTGCATTTTAGTGAGTTACTGAATGACTCCAGCTTATTGTTAGAGTGGTTATATGACCAGGATAGTTCCTCAGCTTTATTATACTGTTTGATATATAGGGAAGGAATCTTCTTTTAATGTATTTAGATCTGTACTTTGAATTTCATAGCATCACTGCACATCTTGCCTTAATCTGTGATGTTTAAATTTGGAATATCCTCTCCCACTCCTGTGTTTAATAGATTAATTTCACTGAGGCTTTTAGAATGCTGTTGAGAAACTGGTGAGCAGCAAATTAATTTCACTTCTTTTTACTATTTACCAACTAAATGAGACTTTTCTCATACAAAGATTAAAACAGCATGAGGATTAAAGCTTTATAAATGCAGAATAGTTTGCAGAATCAGGAGTCAAAATAAGACCTATCATCTTTTTAGTGAATTTGCTATTTCACTTCCATTCTGAGCATCACAAAAAGCTCTTAAGTCCAACAATAACCCAGAATGCACACACTGGGATACAGCAGTGTAAGCACTCTGTGAAATGAAGCATTTGAAATTCCTCATTATTATAATAACGGTAAAATTGCTACTGGAAAGGTGATAGTCTCTTCAGAGGTGCAGAAAATGGCTATAAAATATGGTAATTGAATTATCACCTGCTTTAAGAAAAGTAAGACACTGTTCAAAAACACTACTGAAGGTACTGTAAGCGATGGGAAGTCTGTTAGTAGGATTTTTCTTTGCTTTCTGGCTAGGTTTTCTGTGATACAATACGTTGTTTTAATGGTATTCTCTAATCCATTCCTAATCAAGTCAGTCTGTTGTTCAGTTATCTCTTGGCTTATCATTTTCCCAAAAGTACTCAAAGTCTGGATGTAGAGCTGGGGAGGAAGAACTAGTGCAGGGGCGTGCTTTGTCATTAGAGCCTCATTCTGATAGTCATAAAGGAAAGTTTCTGTTAAAATCAATGGTAATTTGATCATCCTGCATGCTGTGCATGGATGCGCTAGGGAATCTAGTATTAACAAACCATGAATAATTCACAACTGAAGCTAAGAACCAACATGTTTAGTAAATACAAAGGATTGCCACATATTAGTGGGTACCCAAGAGCAGCAGTGGACCCCTTAGTCATGCAGCATTGACACAGCTGGATGGGCTTTACTTTCTCTGCAGCTAAAAACTGAATTTGATTTCAAGTCCTGCTGGTTGTTTATTTAATATGTAGGCTAGTTCATCATATGCTCCATTTATGCTTTTATTTCTCAACTCAAACTATACTTGAAATTTGCTTCTTCCTTTACCTCGCATTCTTCAGCTTGCTCTTTTGGGAGAATGTTTCCTCTTCAAGAGTTGCTAGAAGTCTTGAGAGGTCAAGGAAGTGCTTTCCTTGAATATTTTTAAATCTGCTTTGTGCAAGTGAAATGAGGTCCTGAATTAATTATATGGTAGACATCGTTGAGACTACGGAATACTTCCTTGAGATTTAATATATGCAAGTTCTCAGATTTACATTCTAAGTTTGACTATGAACAGGGTCTAAAAAGCATTTTGTCTGTTTACTAATTTTTTCTGTTATCTCCTGGTTTTGATTAATGAAGTTGTTGCCATGTCCTGTCTACAGTAAAACAACATTTTAATGAAAGTGACATTCTAAATGGTTTTCAAAAAATTATGAGCAATACTACTTGTTTTATTCTTGGGAAGCAATCATCCATTAGATACTTTCCTATGACTCCTCATGCTATGGTTAGATTTAGATTATCTAAAGCCCTTTTTTTCCTGTTAGTTTTTGAAGCAGGTGTTTTTCTCTGTGCTGATGCAACCAATTATTTTATTCTCTGATAGCATCCAAGATTCTGGAGTAACATTAGGACGTGCTTCATCTCAACTGTTTTCAAGACTGAACCAACTTTTACTCATTACATAGGAATAGGAAAATTTAGACATGCCTGATTCATTCTAGTTCTAGGGAACTGAATGGTAGCTTTCACTTAAAATAGAAGAGTATCTCTGGAGTCTGCAGCATTTCCAAAACAGAAGTTAGCTCACTAAGCATTAGGTAACTGAGATCAGCTCAGGTACCAAGATCATCTGAATTTGTGGACAAAGGTGGAGATGACTTTGAGATGTAAGCAAGCTCACATTTATCTAATACATGAAGATGGGCTGATAACTCCCCTCTGTTTCATTTAGACTCTTTATGGTTTGAGGTTGCCATGGATGCTTCTTTAGAGCCAATCCATTAAGGCCATTAAGTGCTCTGGTACCGTAAGTCTATTGCATATGGATGGAAATTGTGGTCCACCTCGGTAACAGAAGACATTCAGGCCTTCGGAAAACGCTGCCACAAAACCTGTGTGTCATTTGTGCAAAATGAAAGATCTAAAATGCTGCAAATTCAGATATAAAAAGACACTCTCATTTCCAGCTGGCCTTTGTTCTATTGCCATATTAGAAAGCTGATTTTTTTGTAGAGACTTTTTTAAAGCACTGTAAGGTCACCATGCCAAAGAGCATGAAACCCATCTCTGTTAGACAGCATGTCTCGTTATGTGCTCTATGCAGGAGACTGACAGGAGCTATTACTACACTCACCCCTTAGAGAGAACCAAATCCCTTGTTTTGAGCAAAGCCTGGGTATGTATTACAGAATCACAGAATGTTAGAGGTTGGAAGGGACCTCCAAAGATCATTGAGTCCAACCTGTCTGCCAGAGCAGGACTAAAACTAGGGCAGATGACTCAGAAGGGCATCCAGACAGGTCTTGAAAGTTTCCAGAGAAGGAGACTCCACAACCTCTCTGGGGAGCCTGTTCCAGTGCTCTGTAACCCTCACAGTAAAGAAGTTTTTCCTCATGTTGAGGTGGAACTTCCTGTGCTTGAGTTTGAATCCATTGTCCCTCGTCCTACCACTGGGCACAAGTGAAAAGAGGTTGTCCCCGCCTTCCTCGATCTGCTAGACACACTCCTCCTAATGCACCCAAGGATACCATTGGCTTTCTTGGCCACAAGGGCACATTATTTTCCCATGGATAACTTGCTGTCTACCAGGACTCCAAGGTCCTTCTCCATGGAGCTGCTCTCAAGCAGATCACCTCCTAAGCTCTACTGGTGTATTTTGTTGTTCCTTCCCAGGTGCAGGACTCTGCATTTGCTCTTGTTGAACGTCAAATAGGTTCCTCTTTGCCCAGCTCTCCTGTCTGTCTTGTCAGTCTGTCTGTTCTTGGCACTATATAGGATTGGCACAGTGCTGAATATGCAGCACTGGCTGTATGGGGTTCCTCAGACAGCTCTATAGCTGGAAGCACCAGCGCTGAGGCACCCACTGTGTTGCTGGTACATCGTCAGACTTTGCTGAAAACTGGGAAAAAAAGCCCTGTCCGTGTAAGAGCTCCTCTAACCCCTCCAAAGGTTCTTAGTGAGCTACCCCCTCTCTGCTCTGTGGGCCTTCAGTCTGCCCCATGCAAGGTGTCT
This sequence comes from Hemiprocne comata, assembly GCA_020745705.1. Taxonomy (NCBI): domain Eukaryota; kingdom Metazoa; phylum Chordata; class Aves; order Apodiformes; family Apodidae; genus Hemiprocne; species Hemiprocne comata. The sequence continues at coordinate 60,010,994 of CM036586.1, forward strand.
TAACCATCTGCTTAGGTTCTCCTTTACCTTACTGACTTCATAGTGGTGGGAACTTGCAGATACCTTTGCAATCCAGGTTCTCCATGTTTTCATGTCTTACTAGAGACGTGGGAAGATGAAGAAATATCCACCAGTTCAAAGGAAGTCCAGTTCTGCTATTTGCTACAAAAATTGCATTTTAAACATTTATTAAGACCTGTAAATATTTTAAAGTCCTTCCGATTTGAGATTATTGCATTACATAAATGTTTAATAGGTACAGAAGCTGCACTTAAAGCCATGATTAATGCATCCATGCTTCTGGCATATGGATAGCTTTCAGACTGGCACTAAGAGAAACAAACCTGACCCTTTCTAGCAGTCATTACAAGAAGCAGGAAAATGCCCTGTTACCATAGGAAGCCTCTCACCACATGTATCCATGAGACAACACTGGTAATTCTTCACCTTTCTAAGTGTTGATTCTCATTCAACTCTAACATTGCACTCAGTTTTCTGGCATCTCATGGGACAGAGGTGTTTGGTGTAAGCTCATTTTTAGTTATCTGATTTTTTTCAGAGGCACAGCATACCTGCAGATACCCTGCTACCTCGGCTGTGTCATGGTTGTGCTTAACCCTCACATGTTGTCATGGTCAAGTTTCCTGCTAGAAAAGGACCAAGTCTTGTAATCAACTTAATCTTGCTCATACCTATATAGAATTCTCCCCCCCCCCCCCCCCATTTTTCCTGTTTTTAGGAGAGTATGGCTTACAGCTCTATGGACGAGATGAGATCTATGAATCCTCTGCATGCTCTGAGGGCAGCTGTCTCCTGTTTGCAGCAGCCTCTGAAAGCCTCTTAATAAGCTGGAGTCCCCTTACCAACAGGAGCCGTCAGGATGGGGAGTAGGAGGGTGGTGGTGTCAAGTGTAGCTGTGCAAGCTCGGTAACTTGCCCGGTTTGCCTGTGGAGTCAGGAGGGGGTTTGTGTGCTTCCTTCTCGGCGCTACAGGGGGTTACCAATGGCCATAGAGAAAAGCCAACTTTGTTATAGCCCTGTCACCAATTTAATTCCTCTCATGAAATTGGAGATACGGCCTGGAATCCTTAGTCAACAGCCCACAACAAATTTCATTGTCTTCATCTAAAATTTTCAAGTTCAGACCAAAAGACATAGGGAGTCACAATTGCTTTGTCTGGCAAACTGTTGGTCACTTGATAGAAACGAACTGCTGTTAGTGACAGGGAGGTAGGATGCCTAGGTTTAAGATGCTTCTCCACTGCCTTACAGCCTCCAAGATTGAGGGAAGAAGAAACTGGCAGTGCAGCATGCAGCAGAGCTCCGTTCATATCTATCATGACGTATATCCAGATCATATCAACAAGATCTCTGCTGCAGAAGGAAACCATTAGCTATCACCATCATCTCTTTAGCTGATTATCCTGAAGCCTTTTATTTGATCAAAGGAAAACGTTATTTTACTTGGAAGCAGGAGCACACCTCATTGAATAAATACACTGAAATGTCCTGCTAGAGGTAAAGCTAACATCTCTGTGGCCCGCTGGAAATAACTGCACACCTCAAAAGCTCACTTTGCATGATAATTTAGTAATAAAGGAGGAGTTAACCGTAACAGCTATCACAGGGACCATGACAGCACCCGGGAGCAAAAGGCTAACTGCAGCCTTATCCTGGTTTAAGGTGTGGAGGGCACATTGTTGCTAAGGGCTTTAGTTGGAGCCTCTGCCATTCAAAATCAAGCACAAACTCTCTGAAACCTGAAACTAGTTAATTATTTTAGAAGTGTTCACTCAAATGTTTTCCATCTGACATCTTTATACTTGTGAGAAATGCAACTGGAATCCAGACACTGCAAACTAAGTGCAAACTCTTCAGTTAGGAAGCAGGATGGAGCCCATGTAAGCTCCTCTGGCTGCATTTCCCAGCATGGAAATACTCGATCACATTATATGTGAGTTATTCGTAGTTTTTAATCAGCTTCCAATAGCCCTGGCAAAGATTTGCCAGGTAACCTGAAACATTCTATAATAAGCAAAGCAAGATTACTCATCTCACTGTGTTCTTAAATGCTTTCTCTAATTTAATTATCAATATCTTGACTCAATGATCTTAAAAGTCTTTTCCAACCTAAATGATTCTGGGAGACTTCCCAAACTGAGACTTTCCAACGTAAATTTCCTCCCATCTTGCATTCCTTTTCCGTAGTTACACAGTTTTAATTTCTCACCTGAATTGCACTTGGCTGTTCCTCCTTCTAATCCTTGCACCATTGACTTTTAACTTTTGTAAAAAAAAAAACATTGTGGATTTAATTTTTGAAATTTTCCCAAGTGGCAAAAGGAAGCTAAAAGCATCTGCTATAGGAATCATACATACTGCATATAAATTGAATTGCACACACAGCAGTAATATTTTTATGATAAAATAGCACAGCTGAATTGTTACGTCTTGTCATATAACTGCAGGCAAATTTCTTAATAAAGCACATGTACTTATAATTCCAGGCAGGAAAATATTTTGATTTTCTTGAATTAGTGTCTCAGCATCTACTTGGCCACCTCTGCAAGTAGCACTTGCCTCTCCATAGCATGGCTGCTTGCTCTTGATCTTTTTTCCACATCCATCTCTTTACAGTTCAAAAAAATGTTTTTTACCATTATGCAGTAGTTGATTGCATTAATGGAATAAACAATAATTTAAAAAAACCCCAAACAACCAAAGAGCCTCTACTTTCAACATAAAACTGAACCTGGTTTAGCTTGAATAGTTATCTGCTAAGATAAATCTGGCTGCCTGGAGAAGTTTGTGGAAGCCCCCTCCCTGGAAGTGTTCAAGGCCAGGTTGGATGGGGCTCTGAGCAACCTGATCTAGTGGGAGGTGTCCCTGCCCATGCAGGGGGGTTGGAACTAGGTGATCTTTAAGGCTCCTTCCAACTCTAACCATTCTATGATTCTATGAAAATGAGCCTGAGAAAGACCTTAGCAATGCCCAAACCCAGTCTCTGCAGCAGCTTTTACAAAAAATTGGGGCCCTTTGTGGATTGCATGTTTTGACTTGATGTAGGGCTGCAAATACCTGCTGGCAGCATAGAGATCTCTTGATGGCCAAAAAGTTATGAATTGCCACAGTATGATTCAAGTTTTTAGAATAAGCTTAAGCCCAATGGCTTAGCTGTTATTAATCAGCTATATGTTACCCTGACAGCTTTATGTATTAGTAAAAAAATAGAAATGAGGGCATAAACTTTTGGATTGATTTTTCTCTGACTGAGGAGAAACAGCTTTGCTGGTTGGTTGTTTTTTAATTAAAAGCTCTGACTGGAATAAGATTTTCAAACCCAAATAATTTTACTTTAAATGCTATGTCTCATTTTCCAAAATACACTGTCCATTTGTTGCATACTGATAGGACATACACTGCTAAAGACCTAGAGAAATGTTATCCCAGGTCTGCATTTACTCAAAAAACAGGGACAGAGGAGTAGAATTTCAACGTCAAAATATTGGCAAAATATATTTTTAACAACTTATCAACGAATGACAATATTTTCTGCATTTGTCATCCATGAGTAAGTCACTATCTTCAGTCCTAAATGCCCCTGACTTAGCCAACAGAAGCCATACAATGACAGTGAGCCAAGTCTCACAGTCAGGAGACTTGAGCACCCCTGTAGATTGATGTTTCCAGTAAGGAAAGGTCTGCTGATCATCATTTCAATAGGGAAAATAAAGTTGATTTTTTTTTTTTAACAGATTTTTTTTCTTTTTTTCTTTTTTTTTTTTTGAAAACCGATTTGCATGCGATTTGGAGAGCTGGAATTCTTTGTCCTAGTCTTTCAAAATTTTCAACCTTTGGTGAAGTTGTAAGTGCAACTGGAAAAGCAAGGTATTTTTGTGTGGCATCAGGAGCCTTGGAGGTGACGATGTGTAACACAGCTAGCCAGAAAAGCACAGCACTGCTGTCAGGAAGCATATGCTCTGGTTTTCCACTTCGCTGCAGTCTAATTTTTCTTCTCTCTTCCTTCCAGTTTCTCAGATTTATTTAGAGGGTTTGTTTTTGGGTTTGTTTTTTTTTAGTAATTGTGGTAGAATTAAATGAAATGTGCTTTTGTCCGAACAAAGGTTGGGAAGTGGTGGCAGAGCTCATGCCCTCACAGAGTGTTGCAAACACAGTGACAGACTTCCTTCAAACTTTGCATCACCTCCCCTGGGCTTATTTGGGTGATCTTGTCACTTGTCCAGGTGAGAGGACACCTCAGCTGTGCAGGATGCTGATGCTTCCTTGCATCCCCCAGTGCTCTGCACTCATCTCCCCAGTGCCCAGGATGCCGTGGTCGGTCCTTCTGCCACCAGCTCTCCTGTCATCCAGCAGCAGTGGGTGGGCTGCACTGGGGAGGAGCTGGGGGACAGAAACTATGGCGTACGGTACTGATGGGAAGGGATTTTGTAAAATTTTTTACCTATTTAATGGCAAAATTGAGGCTTGCCAAAAAGACAACTAGAGCAAATCCAATTTTGTCAGTCCCTGTGGCAGTGGCAGGGATTGGGCTCTTCTCTGCTATCTTAAAAGCAATGAAGAAATCCACCCAAAAGCTGTGTGCACAAGAGCTGTGCAGAGAGGCCATTTCTTACCCCATTGCCCCAAAACTGGAACTTTCTGTTTTTGTGTGCAAGTGATACCAACCCCCTAAAGACACCCCCCACCCCACCCCCCGCCCCAGATTGCCCCCTCCATGGCTGAGCTTGCCAGCTGCTGGTCCCTTCTTGCCTGGGCACAGTCCCCTTGGCATGCCCTGATCCACCTGCCCCCACGCAGCCAGAGGATTTCTGCTGCCCCTTGCTTCTGTGTGACCCTGCACTTCATCTTTGTCAATGCAGATGGTACTGAAGCTGGTGGACTCTCTCAGGGCAGTGTAGGGTTTGTTTAGACCCGCGTACTGCCAGAACAGGATTGCTTGGCTTTGAAGCACATGTAATCCTTGCCCAGCCACACTGCTGAGGGAGGCAGAGCAACCAGCACTGTGGCTGGAACCGGGCTAATCGCTCACTTAGAGCAAGTCCTTCTCAAGACCTTCTTAATTATCTTCTTCTCTGAGTGAGATCGTAGAGAAAACAAATCACTGAGGTTTTGAAATGCGGAGATTGTTGTCTTAATACTGCACAGCCAGACTATGATATCAGGAAGCTGTGCTGCAGATCTGCTTGTTCATTAGGGAGTGCAGAGTGGCTGAGTGTTTGAGGTGGGACCAACTTTGGCTCTAAAGATAGCCAGTGCCCCACCATGTGCTATGACACCTACTCAGCAGATTTCCTATTTTCCATTTGTCTCTGCTCTCACTGTGAATAATGTTTGCCTTGAGTGGGACTGGCAGATTAAATAGTCTGTTTTCCACTGGCAGTGCTGCACCTGGAATATGGCATCCAGCTTTGGGGCCCTCCCCAATTCTAGAAGGATGTTGAGATACTGGAGAAGTTCCAGTGACGGGCCACCAAGATGTTCAGTGACCTACAGTATATAACTGAAAAGGACACTTTGAGGGATCTGGCCTCATTTAGTCTGGTGACAACAGGGCTTACTGGGAATCTAACAGCAGTCTACAACTACTTGGAGAGAACTTACAAAGAAAGTGAATCCTAACTCTTCTGTGTTGAAGGCCAGGAATCCCATAGGGCCACTAAGAAAAAACATCTCTGCTGGTCGCCCAGAATTGCTCTCAACACTGTATCCCCAGAGGTATTGGAGCCTTGGTTTGCCAAGACCACAGCCAACCTAGTCTTGGTGACCTTCAGCAGTATGGTGGGCCTGCTGACCTCCAGAGTCCCTTCCAACACCATCACAACAGTGAGTAGTTATTTTTTAACCGTATATTTCTCCTAAGTGTAATTTATGGTGCTGATTTCCTCACCCAAGTTTGTCTCCAAAGCCCAGCTTTCTGGCCCCAGTGAAACCCATAAATGAAATGTTTAACTCAAAGATAGCTTTAGCGAATTCACAGGAAGGTGGGCAACCACATGAACTAAAGCTCATCAGATAGCTAGAATTTGTGTCATCTGACTGACTCTGAAACACTCTTGCTTGAGGTGGGATGATGTTTCTGGGCATGCAACAGGTCTCAAATTGACAGCCTTCATTCTTGATGGACAGGAGCTTGAGAAGGAAGGGGGAGTAAGAGGGATGTTGTTACATGACTTTAGCTTTTCTGCTTCGTAGCAGTAGATAATTTTGAGTCTCCAGCTTGTCCTACCACAATAACCCTTGTGAGAAAGCAAAGCTATGCAGACAAAAAATCCCACCCTCAGCCCTGAATGCACGAGCCGGAAATAAAGCACACAGAGAGGATCTTTCTTTCTTCAATTTAATTGAAGTTAATTAGAAAAATAATCAGGCTTGAATGGCTTTTTAAGGAAAGATTCATGAGCAGTTCACACTTGTGTTGGCAATGTATAATTTAGCTTTTTTCTTTATTAACAGTATATTTAGGTATGAGGAGATACTTCTCTACAACAAGCCTTCTACTGCATACAAATAGGTTAAAAAAAAAAAATCCAACCCCACATTGATGTTAAATTATTCGTACACATTGTATTGTGCATGCATGTAAGAAAATAACACTCTCTGTAACAAGAGTAATAGTAAGGACAGTCCCTTTTTGTACCTGAAAAGTGCAGCAGACTACAGTGAAACCCTAAAACATCTCGGGTCAACTTACTTCTAAAAGCACTTCTGCTTGTGGATTAGTTATTTCACTTGTCTTATGCAGCGCATGGTTCAGGCAGTTTGTACATTTCTGTGCTAATGGACATGATTTATGAAGAGGCTGAAGCATTGACTAAGTCAGGTTTGGGGGGGCCCTCCCCCTGCCCAGGAATCGCCATGTTCAGATGGGCCAAATCCAGCCTGGGTGCTTGGAGCCACCAGGGGGGAAACGAGCCCCAGCTGTGGGTAACGCACTGGGTAAGGAGCCACGGGTGCTGCTGGGCTCAGTGCTGGCCCTGCCAGACGTCAGGGAGGCACCAGCTGCTCAGAGGCCAGGGATCACCACTCCTTGAGCCCAGTGGTTTTGAGGAGGCTAGGGGCAGCGGGGGGGGATTGGGACCTTCTCTGTTGGGTCCTCTCTGTGCTCACCACTGCTCAACCATAGGTAACACACATCCCTCTAAAACAGCAGCTCCTCGGGTGGTCCTTGCGGCCCCACAGGCACATCTGTATTTTGAATTTTGCTGTGGCTGCAGTTTTGCCTGTTTGTCTCTTGGGACCAGCTGTGGCCACAGCAGACATGAACCCGGGAGGGAGGTATCGCTCAGGAACAGACCAGCCTCTCCATTCCTCTGGCTGGGAAACCCAGTGAAGAGATGGGGTAAAACCAAGCTGTCTCCCCAGCTGCCTCCACACAGCAGCTGGTGGCCACCAGCTCACTGAAATGAGGAAGAACAATCCTGAACACCCTCCTGCGTGGGGGCAGTGGAAAGAGATAGATATATAGATAGATATATATTTTTAATTTTTTTTGGCTCAGTCAAAACAATGCACCCAGTAGACAAAGGAAAAAGAAAAAAAAAAAGCTATCCCTTAACATTTGTAGTCCTTCTCCGACTTGGTGAGGGCTTCGTGCTCACCATGGAGGACACCATCATACTCAGCATGTCAGCTTTTCATTTTAAACATAAATCTACAGCCTGACCACAGCACCTAAAATAGATACAATCTGCTAAATGGACAGTTTATAGTAGTTTGGGATCAAGGTTTGTAGAAAGCAAGTGACTTTTAAGTACCTGCTTAAGTCCATATAAAAGCCATCTCAGTGCTGAGCATCAGGGAGGCAGAACTTGGGTAATTAAACCCAAAGCTGCTGCTAAAAATCCTGGCAAGAGTAGCACTCAGCCCTCAGATCTCCTGAACATGTTTTTCACCTAAAGCTTTTCATCATAGCTGTCAAATAGAGGTTTTGTGTCTCCAAAGCAGTGAGACTAAAGAGAGTACCTCAGAACAGATAAAAACAGAAAGGACAGAAAAGTACAAAAAGGAAGGGGGAAGCACATCCAATTTTTAGAATATTTACTTTCTGAAGCAACTTTTTTCTTAAATGAAAGAACTCACATCACAATCTGTTGGAAGGATTAACAGCTAACTGAAGAGATAATTGGACCAAAATAGGAGCACCGCTGGATACAAGACCAAACAAGCACACAAATAGCTTGTGGAAAATACTGGAAGGGGAGAGGGGAAACCTAACCTCAGGCAGGTTATTTTCTTTTTCACAAACATATAATCATTGAACTATGAACAAAAGCAAGCCAGGGCACACTGTGATAGGCACTTGCAACAGCTCTGCATACTTTAAATGAGACAAAACTGCTTTCAAGTAAAACACCAGCCTGCGATCAGCAACTGCTCCGGAGGTCAGAGCTGTCAGGAGCAGACACCAGCTCTTCACCAGCCACTGGATCAGCACTCCGGGTAATAACTAGAACCCCGGTTATGAAAACTGTGGCTGTTCCAGAATGGATCAGAGATTTATTTGTCGGGAATGATAAAAAAATAATGACCTGAATCCTGGCTAAGACTAAATCCAATTGTGAAAAGACTTCAGTTGCTGTTTGTTATGTTAATTCGTTCTTTGCTGAAATTTATTCTATGACTTATTTTTATAAAATAAGACAGAATTTATTTTTCTTCTTTAATCACATATGTGTCCTGGAGACTAATGTAATTCAGTGGGTATTGTCAGCTACTATATAATAAAACATTTTCAGAATCTGGCTCTGATCCTGTTAAAACAGCTCTGCCTCCAGCTGAGTTTATTTAAATCCTCACAAATTTTTGGAAGGGTTGGGTTTGATCATAAGATTGACATGCAGGCAAGTCAAAACCCCATTTTAATAATCATTCAACTTTAAAACAGATTTTAGGTTCCCACAAGTGCCTCAACTGAAGCCTCTGCCTCCTGCTCATCAACTGGCTGCCAGCACTGCTGGTCCAGGATGGGAGAGCTTGGGGTGGCTATGGACCATTCCTAGGGCAGGAGCCTGCCGCCCACTTGGCCATACACATCACCTGCATCTCCAACATCTGGAGAAGCTTTTACTTCTGCCCACTGAGCTTGCTGATAGATCCACACTGAAATTTTATTTTTCATTATTTATTTGCCACGAATAGATTACTACTTGCTTGCCCTAAACAATTGCTCACTGTGCTATGCCAGGTTGTATGCCTGCCCTCCCAACAAGCTGTTATACACAAAATAACCACTACTCAGATGTTCACCTTAAATACAACAGTCATGGTCTCACATTAGAGCTGACTTACATTAAATACTGACCCACTGCTAATTAGAAACATCCCTGTCAATGGTACTTAGGCATCAACTAGAAAAAAGATGACCTCCCCTTCCCCCTAGGAAAAAGCCATGAAACTGGCATGTAGGAAGATGAGAGACCTTTTTATTGCCTTGTATGCTTAGAGATCAACACAAAGATGACCTTCTGACTTTTCAAATTACATCCTTTACAGCAACGTATTGTGACTGGTGTTTTTTGAGCCAATTTTGGTTGCCCATCTTAAGAACAATTAGGGAGGCACAACTTGCAGATGATGGAGCTCCCTTCATCCCCATCCTGCACATGAACTAAGCCAACGCCAACTGCTTTAGGCATTGAAAAATCTCTACAGTCACTTCCAAAATGCTGATTTTTTTCTGATGGGCCATCCACAAATCTGCATTCATTTGGGCTGGCAGGCTTCAAATTAAGAGACAACAGGACTGGTCGTATTCTTGATAAAATCATTAAGCCCAGATTTATAAAAAATTCACCGTTTCTCTTCCCAAGGAATACATTCACATTTCTTTCAGTCATGGGTTTTAGATACCATGAATCTATAAAAATCTGTTTTACTTTTCCCTTTCAGGGGTAGAAAGATAGATTTTTTTTTTAAGTCTGCTTAAGTGCAATATCACTTTCTGAAGAAATTATTTCCACTGCTCTTCTCAAAGCGTGGAAAGAACCATATCAAGAACCATTTCTGTATTTACCTGCATCAACGGCTAATGGAAGAATATTATTACCCAGAGACAAGCTCAACTGAGGAAAGCCCAAAACCAGACTCCTTTTGTCCAAATGTCATCTTATCTCTGCTGCTGAAGTGACACCTACCAAGAGACCATGTTTTAAATAAGTATAAATAACATTAATTAGAATTGGAGGAATGCAAGATCAATTAAATTTATCAGAACACAATTAACATATTTTTTTGAACAGTGTAGCAGTATTATTCATTTCTACAGCTAGATCGTCACAATCCTGTTACCCTGCAAAGAGAGCTGTCCTTTCTTACAGTTGATTTAAATAATTTTGACTGTGCTGCTCGCAGCATCATTCAAAAAAAGAAAATATTAATTTACAAAATAACCCATTCTCCATATTTATTATGACAAATAAAAATCTTAAATAAAACAGGCTTTCTCTCCCCTCTCTCCCCCCTAACCCCTCTCTCATTCCAATTTCAGGTAGCTTGGCACTGAGTAATTGAACATTAAAAAATCAAGTTTGTAGACTTCATACAGCTGCATTTGGTGCTCGGAGCTGATGTTCTGGAAGAACTCTGTGGTCATTTCATCAGTAGTTCTTGTAGACTTTGCATAGGTGGGGAACTTCAGGTAGTTGCGTACTCCCGCCAGCTGGAGAATGTAATTTGAATCCTCTTCGAGCGTTTCATATTTTCCTATGAGGTCGTAGTGGATGTGGCAAGGGTGGCAGAGGGAGTACACAGTCTGCCAGTGCTCGTTGAAGGGCTCTTCTCTTTGGGTGTGTGGGTCAATGAGATATGCCACAAACTCTTCAAATTTCACATCATCGCCTTTACGCAGAGCTTCCTGGGTTGCGTTTTTCCTCTGGCGCCTCACGATTTTGGTGCCGTACCGCTTGTGGAAGGAAGTGTTGTACTTCTGGGTGAACTTGTTCCTGTAGGCTGACACCAGTCTCTCAAAAGGCTCGCGAACAAAGAGGAACTTCATGTAGTTTTTCAAGCGGTGGTTGATCTCTGGGATGCTGTACTGGTTGAGGGTCTTCAGGTTTGAAGACACATGGGCTTCATTGGCTGGGATTTCCATCGGATCGCTGTACTTGCCTCTTCCTGTCAAAACCATCATGACTCTCTTCCAGTTTGTGCAGGCCACTTTGGGGACATAGCAATAGATCATTTCATGATCTTCATCCACAATCAGGTGTTTGAGATCGTTGGGTGTCAGCACACGGCGCTTCCTGCTAGATACACTGTTTGCTCGGCACGTGTCTGTCACTTGGTCTCGTCTAATCTGATGAAGAATTGCTGTGTTGGACAACTGCAAAGAAAGCACAGGTACCAGTGAGTCAAGCAGCTGGGCAACTCGACTAGATGATCTTTAAGGTTCACTCCAACCCAAACCATTCTATGATTCTGTGACTGTATTAGCCCAAGCAAAGGACCATATCAATGGAGGGCTCCTGTGTTTGGTTACTTAGAGCCATCTGAGTCTGAGGCGGAAGGTTTTGGTAATGTTATTTACATTTACTTAGCACCCCTTGCCTGTGGATTTCAAAGAGCCTCATGCTTAATAATTAGTTTAGCCTCAAAGCCAAGTATTAAGGCAAGTATTGACCTTCCTATTTGATAGGCAAGGAGGTCTGACACTCTTTCTTGAACGCTGAGTCTTCAAAAGTGTTTATCTGATACCTTCCAATTAGGTTAACATGAATCACAGGACATTGCAATGAAGCAGCTGACGCGATATATGGACAGTATACATCTGCTATGACGGTGCCTTTGCTTATAGGGGGTCTTCCCCTGCGATGGCATAATGCCCTTGGCAAATTGTTTTGAACCTCCAGTTCCTGCAGTCATACAACGAATCTCTGCTTTCGGTGCCAGTAGCTAGCTCTGATTCATATTAAAAGACCTCAAAGAACAGGATCTGAAGGCACTTGATAGGCAAAACCCAAACCAAACCAAGCTAATTGTAGGACCTCTGAGCTTCAGAAGGAAAAGAGACAGAAATTGTACCGTTATGGACAAAACCTAGAACCCAGATTTCACCCACTCAAGGGGCAGAAAAGGCTTTTGCAACACACAAGTAGCAGAGACTCTCCCTGCCTCTGAGCTGCAGTGGGTTGCAGAGGAATGTTCTTGTGGGATAGGCAACACCAAGGGGCTGGTCCACCTCAGATTTTTTTCTTTAGGACAGCAGTTACGTGCCAAGCCTGGGACTTCTGTATCTTGTAGTGTGCCACCCACCACTTCTCTGAATTCCTTGATACTTTCATCATTTCACCTCTTTAGCCCCTTTGTTCAGCAAAATGTTGGCTAATGGTTAAAACATGCAATAGCCCAGTGCAGCTCCTTTAGACAGCTTGGCTCGTCTTTTGTGCGTGTGTGGTAACCCCCTGAATACCTCCCAGGTGCATTTCAAGGGGAGTTTTGTGTTATAGTCCAGGAGATGAGATGCCAGATGTGAAATGTGCTTCATGTTTCCTAGGAAAACTGACTGGCAGGGAGTTTCCAGAATCACATTTTAGAAAGCAGTTGTTAAGGACCACACAGATTTTTGAAGAAAATTACTTTTTCTGTTTAAAAAAAAATACAAATTTCTTATTTCAATTTAAGCTGCCCTCAGGGAGAAACAGAACTAATGGTAAGCTCTACACTGGTTAGAGTCACCAGCGAATAATTTTCAAAGAACTGAACAAAATCTTATACAAACACACAGACATACAAATCCTCCTCTGCAGATAGATAAAATCTCTCCTCCTGCAGACTTTTGTCAAAACCATGTAGCACAGTACTGCTGTTTGCCTCAGGTTTTAGAGTGAAAAAATAAAAAAGAAATGTCTGAATAGATTTCTACATTACAATATATTAATGCACTGTATCTGCTTTTCTGATGCTGTTCTCAGGACAAATACAGAATTAAGTGGATGAGATTCTATGGCCTGTATTATATAGAAGGTCAGATTTGATAATCTAATGGTTGCTTCAGACCTCACTCTGCAGATGAATCTTTGTAGAGCTGTGCTTTGCTCCTGCTTTCATTCCTACATCAATAAGCTTAGCACTTCTTCCCCAGATACTAACATTAATGAGATTTTCAGGCATTTGGAATAAGGGGGAAAATGCAGCCTTAGTATTTGCAATTGCAAATGAGATTGTACGACATTAAATTCACTTTAAAAGATGACACTTGAGCATTTTGAAGTGGTACTTGTCTACCACTTTTTATCATGGAAGAAATAGAAAGAAATGGCATAAAAGTCTGCATTAACCAAGTCTACACCAACAATCCAGGGTCAGCTCTGCCCATGCTCTGGCCTGTCTGCTGGCACACAGAACACATGATAAATATCAATGTAACACTAAAAGGGTATTGCCCTATTCTCTTCAATTACAGCACCACCTGGTATGAAAGGCCATGTAGGAACTACAGTTTTGAAAGTTCTATTTCCCTTTTTTTTTTTTTTTTTCTTTTCTTTTTGGCCTATTGACTTCAGCTTATTGAAAACAAAAAAGGTCCATTTAATATGAAACCCCATTCCCTTCTGCAGCCGACCAACACACTCAATGCACCATGGAAAAGCTGACCTACCTGCTTTGCCCAGAGAAGCAGGGAGTCCTGCTGGCTCCCCTTGAGGCTTAATGGTAACAGCCCTCTTGCTGAAGGAGTGGGAGAAATGAAAGCCACACTTGTACTGCACCAGTGAAAGGTGGGGTAAGGCACCAGAGAGCCTTTAACGAAGCTCCTGCAGAACCACCAGACTCTGCCTTGTAAGCTGCAAACCCTGGAGGACATACTCCATGGTCCCCAGAGCCTCCAGCACCACATGAGGTGACTGTAACAGCATTTTTCAATTTAGTATTCTGAAATTATGTACTACCACTGAATTACATGATGCTAATATGGTTCCTCCTTGTTTTAAGTTAAACGGAAGGCTTTTAAGCCACCTAATACTTTCACTCCTGAAGCTGGTGAGGGAAACTGAGAAGCGAATAAGATTACACAAGACTGGAACTACATTTATTTGAACTAAAGGTCCACTTGGCCAGTGAAAATGTGCTTACAACTAACAAAATACATCCTACAGATTTAAGCTGCTGTAGAGATAAGATCCAAGGGACAGATATCTTTAAACCCCTGGATGGTGAAGGGCAAGTCAAATATTAGGCCGATATACTGTCTTCCCCCAAAGCTGTTACAGATGTGACTACAGTGGAGTTATGAGCACAGCTGCTGCCTGGACACCAACTGTTCCATCTACGGTCATTACCAGAGGTCCCTCCTGATCCTGCAGTTCAAGAAGCCACAATAAGTAATGATCTAACTTCACAGCACTTTAGGAGAGGGTGATTTTAAGCGTGTGTGCAGTTTAGTCTGAAGGCAGCATAGGGATGGTGATAAAGCCAGTGCTCGGATCTGTCCTCCAACAGTTCAACTTTGACTTCAGCTGGGCCTTAAAGGTTTTGGGAAGACATCTGATAAAAGCATCCATTCTTCCCAGAAAGGACTGACAACACCATAGGTGCACTTCATCATGTTGTTGTTTTTTTTCCTGCAAAAATTGTAACAGGGTACCAAGAAGAAGGGCATGTCAAGATCAAAGTTTTCTTCCTTTTCTGATGCAGCAACCGAGTTGAATCGGGAGGCAACATGAACAGTAGGAGACTCCCGAGCTCAGCAGCATTTCAAAGAAGAAAAAAAAAGCAGCCTGGGGACATTCTGAACCCAGAAGTTTCTCATCTCCACCAGTCCCAAAATAACAATGAGGGAGGAAGTCTAAGTCCAGCACACTCTGCTCATGTGTATGTCTTCTGTACAGCCTGGGTGGAGGGGTTTGAGTGTAGTGCACTTGAGAATATACTAACCAGAAATATATATGCTGACTAAGTCACAACCATCAAGCCATGACATGCAAAGGTTGTTCAAGGTAAATCACAGTAATGAGGTGGGAGGTATTTTCTTCTGGTTACTTAGTCACAGCAGGATAAAATAATCTTTGAGGGCCTCTACAAGTTTTATGGTCAAGCAGCAAGTTCAGATTTAAACACACAACACTTTTAATATATTTTTTTTCCTGAATATAGTAGTGTACCTAAAACTAGGAGCACTGAAAGCATGTTTTTAATAGAAGGATGGAAAAACCTAAGTGTCCTTCAAAACACCCACTAATTAAATTTTGCCTTGCTATAAAAAATTAGTGTGCAAAGCACTATCCCTCACACTTAGAAGGTAGGGTTTTATTTATTTCTATTGCACTGCCTGCAGCTGCTGCTAGTTCTGCATATTACTGTAACCAGGCTCACAACCAACCTATGCTGGAAGTGCTAACTTGACATTTGGGCATGGCAGACTAAAGGGCAAAATTACCTAAATTAGAGTGGAATAAGAAGGATAAACATTGTGAATGGGGTTTGCAGTCCCATGCCCTGCTAAATTGCTTTTTCTCTTCAGTTTTGCATTAACAAAGACTTTGCATCTGCCTTTAAGTCTTCAGTTGCACTTGTGTTTGTAGGTTTGGGTTCTGTCCTATGCCAGAACGACACCAGTTGCCGCAGTGTTCCTCCCTCGTCTGTGGGCCAAGCAGCTATCGAGCGAAATCAGCTGCATCTCTGCTGAACATCCAGTTGGGTCCATCCAGTAGCACTGTTAAGCTCAGCATAAACCAGAGCTCATCTCCACCAAAATCTTCTTAATGCTATTTGTTTAGAAGGTGTGTGCAGCAGGCTCATCAGCCATTGATAACAAGATCTTAAAGTGAAAAGAGTCAGACAGGCTAACTATAGGTGGCACTAATGGTCCTAGTTATGTGACATCAAGACAGACTAGTATTTTAAGTTGACTAAAATCCCTCAGGTATTATCAGGTCTCCTTCCCCCAGCCCACCAAATGCACCATCTGAGTTCTAGGAGGTGTTTGCTATTTAATACATAAAATGTTTCTCGGTATTATTTATATTTCCCAAATGCTTCAGGGTGGGGGTTTTTTTGAGTACAAGGTTACATGCAAGCATGTTTCCAACCCTGTTTTCACATTAAAAGTGTGAATAAGATTCTTGCAACCTTGATGGACAGCCTTGAAGTTACAAACATATTTTAGACTATTTTAATACTTGGCTTTTACAATTTAGATCCATAACTACCCTACTTGGTGTATATTTATATCCTATACACCAAATTCTAGATTGTTTTCTTAAAAAGGGTTCAGCATTAGACAATAAAGGGGAACCAGCAATTTTTCATACTTGACAGTCCAAGCATTAGCATCTCTCAAATAATCACTAATAATTATTACTTTTTTGCAGTTTTCTACAGATGACAGTCAATTATAGCTATGTGAATCAAAACACTGAATCTAAAAGAACAATTGCATTTTAGATAAAGGATGTTATTAAACTGACCTGGACTGCAGTTATTTTTTTAAAGTAATAGCTTTGCAATGTTTCATACTTTGATTTATGTGACATTTCATAGCATATTACTCTTGACTTAACTTTTTCATAAGATCCCCTGCACTCAAATGAGAACCACACCAAAACCTCAATCAGTATTTGTTCAGAGTCCAATAAAGCAGACCAGAAAGCACATTCTGTGTACTGGAGATGGAGATGCTTAACATCTTCCCTGAAAAACTGCAGACAGACAAACTGGAATACAAATTTGCTATGAAAATGCCTCTACAGAGTGGCTGGATAATAGAAGATAACAAAACTAATATTAACGTAGGAGCACTTTTGCTAAGTGAGAAAATTTTAGAGACAAAATTATATCCTCTGAGGGAAACTCTTGACATATTACAAAGCCATTCATATTACATTCATTTCTGATGAACTCATTGCCCCACAGAGAAGATAATGCCAAATATGCATATTTTTCAAATAATTGTCTGTATTGAAATCCAAGATAACCATACCACCTTCAGTTCCCACTGTATAGAATGCAGCTGGGCTATGAAAAGAAGGATCAAAGTTTTTGAGAGTAATACTGTCACACACAGCAGCTGCTAGCACTGCATTGTCAAAACTCCTAAACTGCTTCACATATTCCCTCCTTCATCTTATACACAGTCCCAACTTCATCTGTGTGCATGCATGTAGAAGGGAAGGGTGAAGTAATTCAGCAGTAGCATTACTTTGACTCTGGAGGCTACAACTATTTGAAAAATGCCACACCCCAAACCCGCATTCACTTTAGCATTCACTCACAGGTACGTGATTTGGGTGCTAGAAAAGAAACTACACTAAACCAGGCAAAATCTGGCAGCAGACACACATGCAGCTGCAGATGCTGAAGCTTTCCTGAGAAAACTTGGCAACCAGGTCACTACGTATTGGCCTTTTTATCTTGGAGAGAAAGTAAAGTACCACAGTGAGCCTAAATGATGCAAAAATCTCCCTGAAAAATCATGTCTTGGCACCAAGCAATACCAGCTGTATGTTAAAAACAGCTTTTTAATCAGCTTAAGACTCTGCCACACAATAAGGTATGGATTCAGGAAGAAAAGAGGGAGCCTCCTTCTAAATGCCAGCCTTCAGTATAGTCCCAAACATCTTTGGAAGCCTGCCCATTCCCATTCTCCCTGCTCAAAACTATTTGGTGTCAGAACTCATACAATACAAGTTTGGGGGCTAAGAAGATGAAATGTATACATTCCACAAAATGTCTCCCATGAACAAGGAGCTGGAAAAGCTGGAAATCCCCAGGAAGACCCAGCAGAAAAAGACCTATGGCCTGTCCACGCAAGGGGTGAAGGATGAGCTGCTGTGTGTGCTGCTATTCAGAAGCTCTAGGGTAATCTTACAAACACAGGGCAGGCAAAATCAAAGTGACCAAGTTTGAGTCAATACACCTGAGAGGTAAGAAATCATCAGGAAGGCCAGAAGAGCCTCGAGCTGGGAATAATTAAAGCAAAAAAATCTTCATGTTGGCAGGTTTCTTGGGATTTAATTTATAGAAGACAAGTGTGGAACCTTGTGTTCTATGTACAAAGAGCACTTTCCATCATTTCTCCAGCGGTCAACACCGGCTGTGGGAAGGGAGGGGGGGAAGGGGAATTTGGCAGATAGCCAATCCCTTTTTTTTTTTTTCACAGGAAGAAGATGCGGTTGAAACCCCAGGCCAGGACCTCAGTTACCATGGATGGGCGAGGGTGATGGAGCTGTGGTGCCTTCCCATGGTGGGGGCTCTGCTGCCCAGAGCCAGAGCTCCCTGTGCCATTGCTGAAGTGGCTTGGCAACGCCTTGACAGAAAAGGACAATGCATGATGAATTTGTCAGCTCCTGGCTCATTCTTCAAGTGCAGCCATAAATCACTGCTTGTATTAAAAAGCTGAAAGGTCTGGCTATTCTATGAATTTAATTTTAAAATGAAACCTTTCTGGCCTTTCCCCTCCAACACACACACACAGACGTGCGCATATGTGATGACCAGAGCTGTGTTCACACTCTCTGGACCAGTGTGTGTAACATGTAACACACAGGGACATAACCACAGTCTTTCTAACTCTTCCTGGTCACCAGGCATGGATGTTTCACCTCTACGCTACAATCATTGGTCATTTAAAGCTGCCTCAAGTAGCTCTTAGCAGCCCCCACCTATCATCACCTTTGATGGACTGAATTACACGAATGGATGATTTGACAGACATACAGCAGCGAGGTGTGAATTTGCTCTCACGCAGGTGGGGGACAGGCAGTGGGGACCTGGTGGTGGGACACAACAGCATGCCACATCCGAGTGTGAGGCTGCATGATCTTTTTGGCTGAGGGGAAGCCCACTGCACCTGACTTTGCCTGGGAAAGCCCCTTCCTGAGGATACACAACTGCTGGCTGCAGCTTCTTAGGAAAGGGCTGGGCTTGCAGAACTGCTTCCAAGTCACCAGGGACTGTAGATAGGGTCAAAGGGATTTCCACTGTTTATCTCACCACTCCCAGTTTGCAATCACAGCGTAGAAGAATCACAAACTGGGACAACCAAAGCCTGGGGACTAGCACATGCACTGGGAAGCTTAAAGCCAAGGGAGTGACCTATAACTGCTGTACTCTGCTATTACATCTCTCCTGTGGGAGCTGTAGATGTGGTTTTCAAGAAGAGGCTTGAGGGCTGGTTAGCAAAAGGCATGCCATGGACGTCTGGAGATGGTGCACCAGGAGGAGCACTGGGCTGGGGATGCACGGAGTCAGCCAGGGTGGAGCTGGGAGTATCCCTTAAAAAACAGAATAAGAAACTGCATTTTAATGCAGTTGGTATCTAGGAGACAATGGAAAAACTGACATTTATTTTTCTCTTGCAAGAAGTTGTGGTAGCAAGGGTGAGATAAACTGGGTGGAGAGAGAAAACAGGACAGAGAAGATACATAAATACAAAAATACATAAGAAATTCCAAAGGGAGGAAGGGAATAATCTTCTGTCTGGACTCACTGTGGTTAGGACAAGTAATAATAGAGGTAAATAAGAGAGAGCCCGTTTAGATGCAGGAAAAATCCCAACTGAAAGGGTAAGATATGTCTGTGCTTGAAAACAGTGAGGGATCGCTAGCATTGGGAACCTCCACAACCTGCCGAAGAAGGTGTCAGAGTGACCTAAATGATCCTGCCAGGTGGGCAGGTGTCTCCTTGTAAGTCCTTCAAGCTTCACAAACCCAGGACGGTGGCTTCTGGAAGCTAAGTTCACTGTTGCAAATCTAGGTATTTTACACGCTTTAGGAACACGGCTTTCAGCAAATGCTGCAGAGCCATGCAGGCAGAGAGGCCAGTGAAACCTCCCTCAGGAAAGGGCAACAACATCAAACTACAGGATGGGCAGAGACCAGACAGGTGCACAGACACCACCACGACAGACACTGTGTGAGACCCTGCACAGGACACGGTGGAGGAGATGCAGGCAGCCTGAACATCTGGAGTGGCCTGGGACACACATGCCCCGATCACCCCAGCAACTCTAACCTGGCAGCCGATGTTAATGGATTTCTCAGTAACACAAATCCTCCTCCTGTACTTCTGGGTTGCAGCTTAGGTGTCACACAGCCAAGTAGAAATACTTATTTTCTTCTCAGCAGGATATCTGCTATTTTAACTGAATAAAATTTACCCAGTCCCATGCTAAATCAGAGTAATACGTTTCCAATTTTTAACTCAGCATGTAACACACCAATATTGCTCCAAAGCTTTTGAAACCCAAAACAGGAAAAACAAAAGACAGTTGCTACACAGCTGGTTTCTTTACATAGAATTAATGGGCTTTAGCAACCTGCTGAGGAGAGGGGAACCTTGTAATTATGTGTTTAGCTGTGTAGCGTCCCCATCCCCCAAGACCCAGGCAAGTGCTCTGTGTGGGACACTGCAGGATGTTCTTCTAACATCTCCCTCCCACGAAACAGGGATACAGGCTCAGGCCTCCACCAAGAAGCACAGTGCTGTTTATTTTAAGGTGGCAGTAGGGGTGATGACACCCAACAGTGTATAACCCTGATGAAAAGCTCTCCTCTGTGAGGCTCACTTGCTGTCTAACACGACAGTTTAAAGGACCAGAGGAGAAGGGGAAGAGAGCAAATATAACCCCCCAGCAGGTCAGTGGCAGAAACAAGAACAGATTTCATCTCCTATCTCAGTCTGACTCTTTTTTTTCATGTAATGATTTGAATGAATTCATCCGGACACAAACTGGCAAAATACCTAATCCTTTGGATAATGGATTTTCTTCTCCTCAACTAAACTATTACAAATTAGCATTGAATTTCTTTTACTTCCCTTGGACGAGGTTATATTGTGCTCAGACCAACCTTGCTGTTCCAAGGTGACTTTTTCTGGGACATTTGTTCATGCTGCTCACTAACGTTCACAGAAGGCAACTAACCAGGGTTGCTCTTTCTCCATAGCCTTAATTACAGTTAACTGGAGACTTTTCACCTCTCTGCTGCTGTACAAAAAGAATTAGATGACCCCCTGCTCAAAAAGACAAAAGGCCTTTACTATTAAATGCTAGCATCCATTTATAATCTTAATTACAACACGCTTCCCAGGAAACCTTCATGAAGCAGAATGAAGTAGTACAGAAGTAAGATTCTGCCTTAACATAGAAAGCCTGTTTCATCAATAGCTTCCTGGGTCTGATTTCTTCTACTTTGAGATAAATACCAGTGACTCCAAACCTGAAGGATATAAAGCCCCAAACAAGCCAGTAGCAGTCATTTAGTCCAACCCTAACGCTATCAGGATTGGGCCCAACAAGGGAACAAAGCATAAGACTGAGGGTGTACCATGACACAGAGAAAGATTTGTTTGCTTTTGCAGTATTTCCCGATTTTGTTGAAAAAAATCCACAGATGTTTCAGTCTTTGTGCACTGAAAGCAACTCAATGCTAGTAGCTGACCACAAATGACTCCACCACAGACTTCTCAGGAACCAAAGAGCATAAGGCTGCCCTCCCTGTTGGCCACTGAAGCCTCTTCCCAAATGCCAGCATACTCCATCCACTGTGCCAGCTCTACACTGACAAAACATCCAACACTCTGTGGATCCCACCACCAGGCCCTCACTGGAAATTTCCCGTCAACCTGAGTCCCTCTGAATTGCAGTGAGGGAGACCTCAGAACAGCAATAAAAGAAAATAAAACATGCCTAGGTAATCTTCTTTAAATCCTGACAAGCCTAAAAGTGTCTTGGTTGTATTTTTAAGCATCTGGCTTGCTACATAAGCCTTCTTATGTCAGACCGTGAGGGCAATGTTAAAAGTAACTTCCATCAGCTATTTAAGACAACTGGAAGGTGCAATTATTAGCACGATGCCTTGTTAATTCTCCTCATCTCTACAGCTGTGTTTACTGTGATTTCTAAGGGTTCTCTGTCTCGTCTAATAACAGATCCATTTAGGGACTGCATACTAAATGTTGATTTACTACAGAAGAATAAATTCTTAGTATTTCTTTAAATGGCAGCTATTTTTTCGCAACTGTTCCCTCAGCTATACCCTGAAAGAAATTGCACATCATCTTCCCCCCCCCCCTTTTTAAATGCTTGTTCTTTTTTAAACTTCCCAAAGAAAATGAGCAGAAAAGGCCACTCTCAGCTCTTGCTTTCAGGATCCTTCTCTGGCTGCAGCCAAGTGCTGTCTCCTTGCTCTCTGCTCTTTTCAGGGCTGCTGATCGTGTGCCAGCCTTTCATCAGTTCCCTCTCTATCTGCTGAAAGCACTGGCTCCCTCTTTACTGCTCTCATATCCCTGTCTTCTGCCTTGTCCCACCTGCAGCTTGAGCATGCCAGCAAAGATGAGAAGAAAAAGGAGCTCCAGGACAGTTTTCAGCCAGCTCTTGCTCTGCATGCTAAATCCCCCAAAGCGGGTCCTTGCTGTCCCTGAGCTGACTGCAGCGTGAGGCAGGTACTCACGGCATTTGTGAGCATGGACGGCCCTGAAAGGCTGGGGAAGATTTCCCCTTTCCCCAAGCAGCAGGACAAGGCGAGTGGTGGCGAGGTGCCAACCCGCAGCCCTGTGGCCTGAAGGGACACGGTGTGAGGGCCAGGAGTGAGTCAAGGCATTCATCTGTGCAGGCGAGGGGAGCCAAGAGCATGGGCTCGATGGAAGCATGCCCTCTCTGGGGCGGTGGGGAACAGGCCGGCTCTGTCCCGCTTACAGGGCAGCCCTGTTCCCCCTCCCGCAGGGCACCTCAGGAGGCAGAGGGGCACGCTCTGCCTCCAGCCGCTCACACCGGCAGCTTCCCTTCGGCCCAGGGAAAGCGCAGAACCTGGGGGTTCACACCCACTGTGCCACTCTTCAGCATCACAGCCTTGGAAACGCACTTGTGAGGGAACTGACTGCTCAGCTAACAGAACCTTCAGCTACTGCTGGCTTCTGCTTGCCTACTCCTACCAGCTTGTTACTGTTCTTAGGGCTTTTTATTTTTATAAGCTACTTATTTTTCACTGTAGTAAAGACTTTGACAGAGTTTCCCACAGCATTCTCTCGGAGAAACCAGTTGCTCATGGCTTGGACGGGTGTATGCTTCACTGGGTTGAAACTGGCTGGATGGAAGGCCCAAAGAGTTGTGGTGAATGGATTTAAATCCAGTCAGCCGCCAGTCACAAGTGGTATTCCCTGGACTCAGTGTTGGGCTCAGTCCTGTTTAATATCTTTATCCATGATCTGGACAAGGGGATTGAGAGCACACTAAGTTGGGCGGGAGTGCTGATCTGCCTGAAGGTAAGAAGGCTCTGTGAAGGGACCTGGACAGGCTGGATCAATGGGCCAAAGCCAATTGTATGAGGTTCAACAAGGTCAAGTGTCAGGTCCTGCATTTGGGTCACAAAAACCCTCATGTAACTCTACATGCTTGGGGAAGAGTGGCTGGAAAGCTGCCCAGAGGGAAAAGACCTGGGGATGCCGATTGACACTTGTTGGAACATGAGCCAGCAGCAGTGTGCCCAGGTGGCCAAGAAGGCAAATGGCATCCTGGCTTGCATCAGAAATAGTGTGGCCAGCCGGAGCAGGGAAGTGATTGTCCCCCTGTGCTCGGCACTGGTGAGGCCACATCTCAAGTACTGTTTGCAGTTTTGGGCACCTGCAATACAAGAAAGAAACTGAGGTCCTGGAGCATGTCCAAACAAGAGCAATGAAGCTGGTGGAGGGTCTAAAGTACAAGTCTTGTGAGGAGCAGCTGAGGGAACTGGGATTGTGTAGCCTGGAGCAAAGGAGGCTCAGGGGAGCCCTTATCACTCTCTACACCTACCTGAAAGGAGATTGTAGCGAGGTGGGTGCTGGTCTCTTCTCCCACATAACGAGTGATAGGACAAGAGGCAATTACCTCAAGTTGTGCCAGGAGAGGTTTAGATTGGAAGCTAAGAAAAATTTCTTCATGGAAAGGGTTCCCAGGCTGCCCAAGAAAGTGGTCGTCACCATCCTTGGAAGTATTTAAGAGGTGTAGATGTGGTGCTTAGGCACATAGTTTAGTGGTGGACTTGGCAGTGCTGGGTTAACGGTTGGACTTGATGATCTTAAAGGTCTTTTCCAACCAAATAATTCTATTATTTTCTCTTTGAGTAACAAGTAATGCTAGTGAGCTGGGCTGGAATATATACACCTGCCTATACGTTTATATGCATGCATATGCATTTGTACATCCCTGCCCACATCCCAGTAGTAAGCACCCAGATGGCACACCAGCTTATGTGGGTCATAGACCAGGACACACAAGGGCTTCCAGGCAGTACTGAAGCCCTGGAAGACATTCTCATGTGTAAGCAGGTGGGACTGAAAAAAATTCAGCAGCACTGTGGAAAGGAAGCATGCACTGGCACTGATTTGTTTAGGCAAGTGTTCTAAGAAGCATCCCTGGTGCCCACAGGCAGCCAGTACCCAGGAACTGCTGTCACCTCTCTGATGATTTCAGGCAAGACAGCAGAGGCACCTGATGGCTTCTAGGAAACACTGGGGGCTGCTGCTACTCTGGTTTATTGAACAGAGGGTGTTGGTCTCCAGAACTGCCAGGTGACATGGATTTAGGAGAGACAAAAAGTGACTAATTCACATAGCACTGGAATAGCTGATAGTCCTAACAAGGAGAAGCAAACCTAAATTACAGTTTCCAGCTAAGAGAGCTGTTGTTTTAGATTCTCTGTGCAGTAACTTCCACCCACTGGATCCATGAATGAAGAGCTAATGGTACCTCCTCCAACTTGCAGCATTGCCTGCTGCAGGACCTGTCTTTGCAAGGGAAGGAGAGCTGCCAAGTGCTGCCATGCCCTTCACCCCATCACAGGGCTTCCATGGCACATACACCTCGCACAAACATGCTGATAATTAACAGTGGATTTTGCTCTTTGAATGTATCCTGCCTTTTATGAGATGCATCAGCACAGCTGACCTAGAGATTAACAACAGCATCCAACTGTTCTCAACCCTTTTAGCTTTGCACTTCAAATACAAAACTGATTTTGTGAAAGTCTGCTTATCCTGTTGTTTCTAAATCCCTTCTGGAGGTTAATACTAGCTGGAGCAGGTCACCATGTGAGGGTCTCATCTGCAAGAACTGCACTTAAGCCCTTTCGATCAGTTGCCTGCAACCCTATACCCATTCCTGTAATCCATTCCCATATGGATCTTCCAACTGCTGCGTAACCCAGCTAGCATGAGCAGGGAAGTCTCACAAAGCCTCTTCCCCACTCCTCCTGCTGTTTTTAGAGACCTTCTTTTCCTGCTCCATGGCCTGACTTTATCTCTGTCTTTGTTTGTTTAAGCTTTGTTCACAGGGGAAAGCACTATGTGGGATTCACTGCTTCCAGGAACAAACTGTGATTTCATTCAACATCTTCTGTCCTTCTGGGTGCTCTCTTCTTCCAGCTCACTATCACCTCTCTACATGCAAGTGCAAGCCCCTACCTTTAGTGTCTCCCCACTCAGCACACTTCAGAAGTGGTCAATGCCCCCTAACTCATTAAAGCCACTATGTTCTCTCAGCCCCTGGCTAATGCAACACAGGGTCCAAGGTAATCCTAGTTATTTTAAGGGTAGCCTTACCTCTTTATCCTGCCTGAACTTCTTTTTCACTTGTGCCTCGTACTGCTCTTTTCCCACTCTCATTGGCTGCTCTTCATGTAACCCCCTCAGCATCCCTTTTGCAAAGCTGCAGTCAGTATCAATAGAGCTCAAGCTGAACTTTCAAACCCACAGAGAACTGGGGGCAGCGGGGGGAGATACAAACATTTTCAAAAGAAGACATGAATGTTAAACAGGATGAGTAAGAGGCTGCTCCAAAACACCATTAGTACTTAGGAGATGGAGATAAAGCAGCAATCATACACTACTAGTTTAAACCTGATGCAGAACATCTGCTCCTGTTTCACTTTTAGTGATTCATGTTCCCTTGTCTGCAGCTCCAGAGAGAGAAGGACCACCTGAGCATAGATAAACCACAGGTTCCCTTATACTGTTTCCAGGAGCACAAAACACTTGCCAAGATTAGCTGAGAAAAACTGAACTGCTGAACAGCCAGCTAGGTGATGCCAGACCCTATGCATCAGCCTAATACTTTTTGTTCCCTCTTCACCCACCCAAACACTGCAGACAGGATTGGGCCCCTCTTGTACTCTCCCCCCTGTAGTTTTTGGAGATCAGTAAATCTTAGGAGCACAACTGTATCCTAAAATTACAGCTTGTTGGAAGTACTATGAAATCTCTCATGTCTCTATGGCAAAGCAGTGAATCAGTCCTGAGTCCACTAAAATATGGGCATATTTTAGCTTGTACCTGCCTCATTAGGGACTGAGGGAAACAGATGTACACATTCAGTGGGAATAAGTGCTGGTTCCCAAATAAACCTCAGATAAACTGCAGAGAGATCTGCAGGTGCTGGTGGGATGGATAATTCCTCCTGAAGCTGCATCTGTAGCTGCTATTGCAGACTGAGGTCTGGGATAAAAATAACAGTACTTATCTGGTCTTTTTCCATCTGTAAACTTCAAAGCATAATGCATCATCCCTGCTTTCCAGATGTGAGAAGCAAGCCACAAAGAACCAGTCCAGTGCTGCTGCACTGTTCTACCACCTTCACAAGCTGAACCTTGTCCTCTCCCAACATCTCTTCCCTGCCCACGCACAACTCTGTTGGGCTCAAGGCAAGGCAACCCAAAACTACCAGCACTTTCAATTTTCTGCAATTCTCCTTTTTTCTGTGATTTTAAGATGGAGGGTGGGGTTTATTTGTCAGCCCTGGTTGCTGGTACTTCTCTGGGAGAATTTCAGAACAAAATATCTCTTTAAATACTTGTAAATACTTGTTCTCCCTGAAGTTTCTAGTCCTGCTAGTTACATAAAGGTTAAGTAAATAGATTAAACTAGAATCTCAAAATTCAGGTTGAGAAATTGTGACAGTAAAGAATGCTGCTGAAGAACGCAGATTACAAATATTCAGAGCATTTGGTTTAGACTTAAACTTTTCCCTCTTTGTTATTTCTTTCCTTAACACTTGTGAGATTCGCCATTGGTTGTAACTTCCATATCAAGTTGGTGTCTATGAGAAATTAATAACAGACATTTGGCACTGCCTGTTGTGGAAACGTATAGCATGCACTGCAGCAACACATATCGTTCTCCATTTATCAAAACAGCTACCAGATATGCCACTGAGATCTTATGGAAAGTCACCAAAGTTCAGTAAAGTCAGAGCACTCCACGATTTGTACTGGGGTAAAAAAATTATCACTGAAAGTACAAATGAAGAAGGATTACATGTGTTGGTCTGGTTTTTTATTTTATAATATGAGTTCACCACACCCCTGAAAATTAATGTGTATGTTACTGAAAGGAACATGAAGTTCATGGATCTATAAAGATCATGTTGAGAGGTAAAAAGCAGCATTTCTTTCTTTCTGGGAAAGTATTGGGTTCCCTGCAAGAAAGGGGGGGGGGTTGTAAGAAGCACACAGTTTGTCTGGAATAGGTGGACAACATTAAGCCAGACCAGTACAACGTGGAGTACAGCTTAAATGAAGTACTGCAACTGCTTTAGCCTACCACATCTGACTCATCTGCTTTAAAAACAACTAGAAACATGGTAGAGAAGATGAAAGAAGTATGTAGGAAGGAAGTATGAGTGATCCTGTAAAAACAAAAAAGAGTAAGCAAGCCGCAGGCTGTCTGGGAACAGCTCTCTGAGTTTCAATGACATCCAGTAAAGCAGTCTGGGACCTAGACATTGGTACAAAGATGAATGAATGGTCTAAAATGTCTGTCCATGGATGACAGGAGAAAAATGTTGATGAACAGTTTTTTTAAAGCACTACAGTCCCCTCCAAGGAAGCAAGTGAAATCAGAGCCTGTCTCTGGTGTTAGGGAAGAAGAAGGTTCATAGAGAAGAAAACAAAACTGATACATAGTAAAAATATTGCTCCTACATCTCTGGGCAGAAGAGCTTCCTTTGAGAAACTCTGGCTTTTAATGGCAGAGGATGAGATGTCTCTGGGACAAGTGAGGAAAGGAAAACAGAGAAGCCTGTGATAGATGAAAACTACAGAACAAAAGAGACTGTCTGGGGAATTAATATTTATGAAATGCAAAAAAAATTGTAGTAAAATAAGAGATAACACAAACCTAATAAAAGCAAAGTTGTTCTGAATTAAACAAGCAAGATGCAGAACCTGCAATCTGATGCTCTACTATCAAGAAACCAATTCCCTCACTCTCAGTATCAGGCAATTTCAAAAGAAAAAAAAATACACACATAGGCCTGATCCAAAAGCGAGTGAAGTAAATGGAAAAATTTCTCTTGATTTCCAAAAGCTTTTGATTTGACTCTGGGAATTTTTCATGTTGTTAAGAGCTGGAAACTAGAAGTCTCACACCCTAAAGAAATCCTGTTTCTCAGCCAGTAGCACAGAGAAATGTTGTAGGGCTGAAGGGATATTGTCATAAGTTGAACAGCTTCTCTGCTCAGTAGAGGAGAACAGTGCATCCTAAATCCTGGCATGGGGCATTGGGGGGTGTTAACTGTAGTGTTATGGAGATGATAATTTCTGAAACTGCACATGGAAGTTACTGCATCAAAAGCTCTTAAAGCCTTTCAAGATCTTTCCCCATCACAGGTGTGAGCTAGAAAAGATGTTTTCACTCAAAGACCCTCCTGCCACTGTGGACTATCATAGCGTGCCATGCTCAATGTGCTGTCTAGTCTTGTTTTTTTAAGCCTGTTTGCTTTTGGGGAGGAAAATGTTTTATCATCCTGGTGCATCTCTCTGTTGAGAAGCATTTCTTCTGATATTCTGCTAAAAGTTTATGTTTCCTTTTTTTTTGTCTGTTTTGTTTTGTTTTTGTTTGTTTGTTTTTCATTATATATACCCATGGCCAGAAGATCATGAATGTGGAAATAGGTCAGTTAAAAAAGGCTGAATGAAAGCCACTGTGACAACCTCAATTCTGAGTTTGTTTCTCTGTGGGTTCACTTCTTGGATGGGGTTTTCATTTTAGGTAGGTTTGTTTTTCATTTCCAGGCATGGTTTGCTCTGGTTTATGCCCAAGGACTTGCACTAACAAAGTCCTACGGTTCTGCGAAAGGAGTATAAACATAGATGCTAACCATCTGCAAATCTTACCTTCTGCTCTATTTCTTTTTTTTAATAGCACTTCCCAGACAGAGAATCATAGAATCGTTTTGGTTGGAAAAGACCTTTAAGATCATCAGGTCCAACCGTTAACCTAGCACACTGCCAAGTCCACCACTGAACTAAACCATGTCCATAAGCACCTTATCTACATGTCTTTAAAATATCTCCAGGGTATTTAGAAGGGGCCTTTAGATGGTGCAACTGCAGCCTCAGTCCCCAGGCTCAGAGATGCAGATGCCACACAAACTATGGCATCTGTGATCCCTTCCTCACAAGCGATCTTCTGGCAAGGAGCAAGCATGTCCTCAAGCCAACGCAATCTTGGGTCAAGACTGCGTGGGGTGCCACAGGGTGCTTCCTCCCACTTGGCATGGTCAGAAGAGGGGGCACAGAGTCCCACAGGGGCAGTGGAGCAAGGGTGATGCTAACCCACCTTTGCCCCTTTGGTTTGCATGGGCATGATGGCTCAGTGGGGATGCCACCTGGTCTGATCTCACTCTGAGCCCATCCAGCTGACAAATCTGTACATGCAACTGATCCTGGAAAAACCAGCTTCCCAGCTTGAAGGGAAGAATGAGTGAGCCTTTAGAAGGAAATACCAAGTGAAGTGGCATTTCAGATCTGTTGATATCATTCAGAAAGAAAAAGAAAATCCACGCTGGGCTATTAGCAAAAAACAGGTGTTAGAGTGCAGGGAAGACACATAAAACACTGCATTAAACTACGGCAGTTTTGCTCTACCTCAGAACATGAAGTATATTGAATGGCTCCCAGAAGAGGGGAAAATGGATTTGGCACTCGGCAATAAAGTCTATAATTAGTTTTTCATAGAAAATCCACAAACTGCTTGACTCTTGACAATTTTCTGGGGTGTTGGCTCGTGTACACCCTTGTCCAGTGCCACCATCAGTGGGAGTGGAATGTACAGCTCGAGGAGGGCTCAGGGCTGTCCTTTACCCCTTGTGAGGAGCCTTGGCAGAGAAGCAGCTCATGGAGGAGCCCAGTTCTCCCTATTGTGCCATTGGAAAGCAGCAGTGATGGGTCCCTTCAACGACCCAAGGCCACTCCAACCACCTGGAGAGCCAGTAGACAGGACTGAAGCTGTGGTTGACCCAACCTCCAGTGAGCCCGAAAGCTGAGGGAGGCAACAGTGGTGACCTGTCCTCTGAGCTTGACCATGCTGGAAGAGCCAAACTCATGAACTGTGGCAAACCAGGCCTGGTATTCTGTGACTCATGGACACTTGAGCATTTCCAACCATCTGGTTTCTCAGAATTAGACAATCTGATGTGTTTGCTGCCAAATTAATAAAATAAACAAAATGCATGCATATGTAAGATTGTGGGAATGCAGCTAGGGAAACAACTTATCACTTCAGGGAGATTTAAAAAGCACTGCATCTGAGATAAGATGGGGTGGATATATAAAGATGGGATAATTTAAAAGCTTCATCAGCACCATAAGAAAACACTTTCTGAAACCATTTATACAACAAAATTTTATGTTCAAGGATGCTAGAATCATTCAATAGGCAGCTCACAACCATACAGCTACTGCAAAGAGTAACAAATATAATTTGGATGGAAAATTTATAGATGTGTTTTTAAAATGCACATTCCATACCCTCACTTTGCTTTTTTTAATGGCCCTGCCTTTTCTGCATTCTGAACCTTATGCTAAGTTTGAGAGGACTTGTCATTCTGTTCCTCTCCTGGACCTTTAAATAGCAAACCATTAAAACTAAAAGCAATCTCTAGTTGTATCAAGGAAACCACTCGACTAGTTATGGCTGTGGTCATCAGGCATGATGCAAGGTTGCTCCCTCAGTGGCTCAACAAAGTCATGAAACCACAGACTACTCCCAGACTCAGTTCTTAAAAAGTTTAAATCTAGGCAATGATAATTTTCACTAAGGTTGGTCACACTAACCTATCTTTTATATCTAAACTGAAAAGAGAGAGAAAACATGTATTTTGCTGAAGAGATTAAAGAACAGCACTCAGCAGAGCTCTCACTGCTGTACACTGAATAGGTGAATGCCAACAAAAACATGGCTAGACCAGACCCATCCGTCATCCAAACATAAAGCAGCAGCCTGTCATTTGGGATATTTAAGAACAAGCAGACAGCTTATGTCTGTGTAGGAGCACATGTGGTCCCCACAATTACAAACTCTCAGCCCCACTGTGAAGCACATAAACGTTATTGCTGTTCGATAAATGTGAAATTTGGTCAAGATGACACTGTGAGTATGTGGTGAGCCAAGCTTGACACCCGACACCGCTCCAACCTTCTGTCACTAACACTAGTGTCTGCAAGCAGTGAATCTACCAAAGTAACAAGACAATCAAAATAAAGGTTTCCCAGTTTCTAGTCCACCGTTTCCCTTTCTGCATCAAACTTTTCAAGATTCTTGCAGAGTTCAGTGCTCCATGAAAAATGTGTTTGCCATTAACAAGGCTGCAGTTAAGCACAGGACAATCTTCTACTGTGTCCACGTTGCACTGCAAGAAGACTGTGGTTCGGATCATGGATCTCACGAAAATTAATGTCAAGCCTGCGAGTGACTTCAAGGAATTCAGAATTGCCTCTGCTGTCTTTGTGCAATGTCCAGAGCCATGAAGGGCTGATTGCTGAGACCAGTGTTCCAATAATTAATAAAAGCAATGGAGAAACAGAGTAGATCCAAATTAAAAGGCAACAGTGAGAATACAGACAAACAACATTAAAATGCTTTGCCTCTTTATGGCAATGATCTTTTCATTGCAAAGCCAGGTATGAAAGAAGGTTTTCTTTTAAATGCCTCAGGGCTAGTGCATCAACAGCAGTTTCAGATAAAAGCGACATTTGCTATAATGAGGGAATGCACAGCAGACTTTTGTAAAAAAACCCAACAAACCAAACAAAAAATCTACAAATGTTTCCAATCTCTATGCCTCTATGGGGCTGCTGAGCTTCATCAGTCTCAAATGATGGGAATTGCCCAGTAGCTATAATGAAAATATCTGCCTGAGAAAGTTATCAGAATTCTTGCAGGATGCAATGCACCCTGCTGAGGGCTGAGCAGACGACCTGCTAACACAGGGAGAGATTTATATTATTAGGAGAGCTGCCCACAGGTTTTATTATTAAGTTTCACATGCAAGTTTTCACATGGGAGAAATTTAAAACTGACAAGGGCAACGATTTTGATATCCTAAGCATGAGTCCAGTCCTGAAAATTTACATTGTGACGTGACTGAGGACTGCAAACAGATGAGAGAATTTGATGTCTAGATCAACAGACTGACACTGCTCTGTAGGTGCCTCCCACGGTGCTGGTGTTTGTTTTAAGTTCTCTCTCTTTGAAGAACATAATAGACACATTGAGGTTTGGTAAGTTCTGACCTGAACACTTTTTTTCCAACCTTGCAGGTCATGTATTCTGCCTCTTCAGTCACGAGGAGCCAATGGGAAGTTTGTGCCAAGGTGGTATTTCATGCTTTCAATAACAACCCAATTTCTGTAACCAGATTTTTGGAACAGAAAGTTCTTTTAATGGGCAAATCTCATGTGAAGGACATGCCTTGGTAGACAGATGGATACTTTCAACTTACTGATATAGCTTATGGAATCTATTATTAGATAGAGAGCTACTGCCTTGTTGCACTTCATCTGTTAAGAGCTATTTAGTGTAATGCAGAATTTTGCTAATGCAATCCAGAAATACACATATTTTAAGTGAAAGAAAAATGCCCTTATTGCAATATTCTTATCTGGACCTGGATCAAAGAAATCAGTTGCTTTGTACCTCATGGTTCAGATTAACTACAGCATGTCTGTAAAATGGTATGAGGGAGTCCTTATCATAGGTGACGGGAACAGGCACCTTTCCTGGAAATTTCCATATTAGAAAATCACATTCATTTCCATTTTGTGGTAGAAAAATTGCTACAGGACAGAATATTCCCTGGTGCTGCACACAAGGATGGGGGAACCTTCAGACTGGTGTTTAAGGGTTGAGCTATGGACACCCAGAACAAAAACCCCACTGTTTCTACCAGAGATTTGTACAATGTTGCACCAGGGTGTAATTTTTTTGTGTCTGCATACAGTCTGGCAATCTGAGGTCAGAATTTCTCCTTTCAGATCCATAACACACAGAAGATCAGTTAATGTCAATGGAAATCCCTTCTGGGGACCGACTATAACATGAGAGAGAAAGATGGTTACAGAGGTCTGAGAATGAAATCCTTGCCCTGCAGCAGGAGAGGCTGTTTTCTCTAAAGCACTCAGGGAAATGCCTAGCTTATGCCACTGTCAGTCTTTCTGCACAACACTGCATAGCAAAGAGGCACTGGTTTTCCACTACCTTGGATGCTTTTTCCAGCCATATCTGCAAAGAGGGTCCAACCAAAATTGCCAGCCTTGTGGCAGGCAGTCCAGTACGCAGCTGGGCACCAGACACATGAATGGCAACCTGTGTTGCAGCAGGCTGTGTGGAGGTATTGACCCTGGCTTGACTACATGAGCTGGAGAAGAGCTCATGGTTGCTACACCCTCATCATCACTCTCATCACCAGATCTGGCTGTAAGCACCAAGGTCAATCATATTATCAGTCCACTGGCGCTGCTAAAAAGTTCACTGAAAGGAAGAAAAAAAAAATCAGCAAAGAGCTTGCTCAAACCAAAACACATGGCAAATTGGGTTTCTGGCTGGGACTCATGCAAAGGGGCCAGCAAATATCCTGGTTTGGGTTGTCTCTCAGCCGCAGCACTGAGGGGACAGAAAGTACATGTATTGCCCTAGGTACGCATTAAAAGCAAAAAAAACCCAAATTTGCCAGGCTTTTTTCTAAGCTAAATTGAGTCTATGGAAATTCTACTAGTGTCCTTAGTTGAAAATAAGAGGCCTGGTCAGAAGCCCCTTTAATGTCTTATCCTGCTCAAATTCCTGGAGCCTGGACATACTGTCAGCCTACGCAAACTTTACAACACATTGGTGCTTGGCGAGTTTAATAGTGCTGAGGATCGGCCTGAGCTCTGCTCCCACCAAGGCTGGGTCAATGAGATTAACTCCACAATAAATGGGAAATCAATTAATATAATGGCAAGCATGTTTTGAAAATCCCACCTCTCTCACTTTACAGGTGTTTGCTTTTTTAAATTAAATTATTGAATTTCAGTTGAGAAAGGTGAAACCAGTAGAAATACAGAAATAACAGCAAAGAAATACTGCCGTGATCCCATAATACCTAACTGAGTAACTGGCATGGCTCATCTGACCACTTAACTCTACTTCCCATTTAGATGGGGTCTGTAAATAAGCATCGAGCAGAAATATAACCCATGTGCTGAATTTTATTTTTGCTATGATAATAAAAGCCACAAGGAGAGATTCATGATAATGTGAATCCTCACTCAACTGCGCACAAGCGGCAGCATTCGTTTACATTCTGATGATGCATTTAGCCCTCAGAGTACAAAGAGAGTTTTACCTTCTTCTTTTTTTTTTTTTTTTGCATGTACAGAGCATTTAGTCTTTGAATTAACCAAAATATCTCTGCCTTCACTGAATAAATATATTTGAATACATGAATAAATAATATATTGAGTAATACAATGAAACTCATTTAAAAGAAGGCTGAAAATGAGGTCACAGTTTTTTATTAAATTTGACATTTTCCACAGTGTTTATACTGCTAGAGATAATGGCCTATATATTTTAAAGTGGGTAACAAACCATAAAAAAATCAACTTTAGATAAATTACGGTAGCTTAATTTTCAGCAAGCACTGGGCTTTTAACCTGAAAGTCAGGTTATGATGACTCAAGATGAAACTTGAGCTTATGTGTCTGGGATGAAAATCTTCATTTAAAACCAAGCGACCACTTAATTGACAGTCAATCCTAAGGAGTAAGGGTCCAACGGAAAGGTCAAACCTACTAAAAGCACTAAGCACATATCATCAGAATTAAATAGAAATATTTAATTCAGTACTTGCATTTCAGCTATAGACATACAATAAATACAATATACTTATTATCTTAAACATAAATGTTAAGTTTTCACAAAATCCTGTTCTTGGATGCAAGCAGAGAACTCCTATAGACATAAACAGGAACTAAGATTGAAAAAGTCTCATGAAAACCCACCAAGCTAGATACAAAATCTATTCACCAATGGTTGACTTGAGGACAACTCTATTTTACTTGGCTGCCTAAAATCATTGCTTGCCCAGACAAGTCTGCAAACAAAAACACAGGTGAAGCAGGTACTGGAAATTAAATCAATTAATTTGCAAAAGGAAAAGAAAGGAAGGAAAATTATGACAGACACATTAAATAGTGAAGTCCATGGAGCAGACCCTGTAACACCACCTCTACCTCACTTCATGATTGGTGTCCCACCAGCCTCCGTTTGATGAGCAGCAAGGAAAGACTGGACATATCAATGCATGGTAGCAGCCAGTAGCCAGATTGTTTTCATTTGCTTCTGTCTGCTCAGGGCTCATGTCAGTTAGCACAGGCTAACCAGTACTTTATTAAAAATGTAATGGAAAATCTAATCATAGATCTATAACCTAGATCCATAATGTTGTCCAGTATCACCGTATTTGAGTGCTGTAACTAAAACAGACCTTCACTATGCTTCAGCTCTTGTAACTGTGACTCCACGTTAGGTTTCATCAACTTAGAAGCTACCTCAAACACCCCTTTGTGGTCTGCTCTACAGCTGGCTGACTGGAGGAGGTTATTAGAGTAAAATAATCCAACAGCATAGCAAGTATTGGGGTAATTGAAAAGGTTTGTCCTGCACTGCTCTTCCTTCCAAGGTAGTGGTGGCAAGGTTACTTTGCCACTAATATGTCATATGCTGCACAGTCATAGTAAAATGGGTTAAATACCCAGACCATTTGATGAAGCTACCCAATTCAGTGCTTTAATTTGCCAGCCTTTTTCAGCTGAAAGAGATTCAAGTCCAAAGTTAATCTCTATACCATTCAGGCTGGACAAACCCAGCCCTGGGCCTGAGGGCTGGTCTGCCTTGTCCAATGCAGTGGTGAGCTTCTGCCAGGCGCTGCACAGCCCTCTCTCAAACAGTCCCTGGGCACGGTCCAAGGGTTGCCCCAGCTTGGGCCTTCTGGATGGTTTGTCATCATCCTGGTCTGGAGGCAAGGGGTGTGAGCTGCAGGGAAGGAATCTGTGCCATGGTAGTTCCCCTCTGGGCCAGAGAAGGGAGCCTGGTTCACTTTGCTTGCTGTTACATCCCAAGCTTTGTGTTTGCTCTGCTCTAAAAAGCAAAATTTTTTGGCTTATACTCTGATACACTTTTGAGTTTAAAAGCCTTTTTGGTCTTTTAGTTTTCACTAAGAAAAACAGTTGATGTGGTCCATCATTTTAACCTTTTCATCAAAGCCTTTATAAATCTAAGCTCTAAGACTTTACCTGACTACGCATAAAACTTCCTCACATACCAAAAAAAAAATTAATTTAGTCTCACAATAACTGCAGTTGGAGGCTGCCTTCAGACTGCGATAACCTCTCTCTGTCTAGCAAGTTTCCCCAGCAGTCCTGGGAGGTACTTTCTGTGGCAGGAATGCATGAGTGGTTTCCACTTCTATGCCCAGATATTTCAGCAGCTGAGGACATTGGGGGAGGAGGAGCTTGGGAGATATTCTTGGAAGACCGGTGAGGAATTGCATATAGGAACAGCATCATTTATAGATCCACATGAGTAATTCAGGTTGCAAGTCAGTGCCAATCACACTGCTATGAATGATGTCAGTGGAGTTGCAGAAGCAGTTCCCAGTTCCAGCCAGTTAACCCTGGCATACCATAGATTACAAATCCCAGTGATTTATTATCCTCCAAAGTCAACTTAACAAGTCTTTGCCTTTAAGAGTACTTAGGTAAATGAGGTGAATGAAATACAACCTTCAATGGAAAAATCAATGCTTTTTGGATACAGCTCACACAGCTTGCATTCAATAAAATAGCATTGCTTTACAGGGACATCTTCCCTCCCCCTCCCCAGCCTTCCTTTTCAGCCTGAAAAATTAGTACCTCATGTCTCTTTAACTCTGATTTGGCCAATAGTGCTAGCAACTTCCATGTCATAACTCTTGTTATGCCTTAAAAGCAACTTGATACAAGCACAGAAATTAAAGATACATGTGCAAAACCCTTCCAGCCAGCAGTCCTGCTCAGAGGGAACCAGATACCTGAGACCTCACTAGCATCACTAGTATCACTAACTCCCACTTTTATAGAAAACAGCCTCTGTTTTCTGACATCCCCCTTGGATACTCTGAGCACAAAAGAAGCATACTCATTTTGGGGGTGCTTTTGACAACAGTGCAAATACAATCCTGAATTTTTTTAAGAATGAGGCTGGGATTGGCACTGCCAGACAGCAAGGCCCCAGTCATGCCAGGGTTGGTGTGGAGTGTCAGTGTTAAGCTCTCTGCACTTTCTGACACAGTGAGCTTCAGAAGTTCCCATGAAGCTTCTTTAAAAGAGGTCCTTGTGCAATGTTGCCTGGAAGGCAGGTTTCTCCTTCAGGCTGAAGGCACATGGAACATGTGACTCGGTGTCTGGTAAATACACACTGCAAGAAGTTAAGTGAAATCAGCTTTTTTGCCTCCCCACAGGTTTTTTGAGAACCTACGCAGGAAGAACTCACAAGATAAGGTTCTCCAGCAGCAGATGCCACATGGGATGGTGCCAAGGACTTGGTGGCAGGAGCCACCATAATATGGACAGTTAAAGGCAAATAAATAAATGAAAAAAATAAGGGGAACCATGCGAGCACGAAGATAAAGAAACCAAATGAGCAGAACTGAGAACTTAGAGGCACACTCCCCGTTTACATCTAGGCACTGGGATAGCGTGCACCCCAATGCTATTGGTGGAAAAGTCTCCCATCCTGGCTGCCTCCACCAAGGTCAGAATGGGCACATGGTATGCACATTTCAGAAGAAAAAACAGAATTTTAATTAAAAAAAAAAAAGTATTTGGGAATAATGCCACTTTGGCTAACTCCTTCTGCACCTCTGGGCAAGGAGCGTTAACCCTTAGCCACAGTTTTCCCATCCTACAAAATGCAGTTGGTAATTCCTGCTCCTGCTTGACACATGTGATTTTTGGGGTACCCGACACAGGGACAGGAGTTGGACTCAATAATCCTGATGGGTCCCTTCCAACACAGCATATTCTATGATTCTGTGATTCTATGTAGAATTATATGCATTTCCCCAGCATTTGTAAGACTAAATACTCCACGTTGCTTGATTTATTTCTGTTACTTCTGATACAAATCGCACAAAACTGTGATTCATGTTTTGATATTGATCCTGTAATTAGTTCAGTGCAGGTAAGCCTTCACGCTAGGTACAGTCCTACATTTACTCACTTGGGTGCCATTGTAGGATTGGGCTTTAGATGCTAAACCTTTACAAAGAATCCTGTTTCACAGTAGGCAAGAGCCTGTTTCACACTGTGGTAACAGCCTGCTGTAATGATACCTTATCTGAACTAGACTTCTCATGCAATTTGCATTACCTCCCTCGCATATGCATCCAGGTTGGACATCAACAGCACCATCCTCGTCACCCATCCCCTACTCCTGGGGAGGAAATGTCAGCCAATGCACAGACTAAGATTCCACGGGAGCCACTGATCTGGCTCATGCTCCTTTGTCATTTCTCCTTATTTTAACAACTGTCTGATGTCTCGGAGGCTCATGACAGCAATGCAGTGGCTGCTGTTTGCTGAACACTCTTTTACAGCTCAGTGTTATCACTACCCACCACACCGCATCATCCTCTCCTGAGCAGGAGGAATTGCAGGGCACTGGCAAGGTACTTTTGAGAAGCTGCAATGTACAGCATCCAAAAAGCACAGCAAATTCAGTGAATGCCACCAGAACCTGCTAAGCACTGGATCATAGCCTTAAACTCTCCTTACAGAAAGTTAAAAAATGGACCT
Source organism: Hemiprocne comata (assembly GCA_020745705.1). Classification (NCBI taxonomy): domain Eukaryota; kingdom Metazoa; phylum Chordata; class Aves; order Apodiformes; family Apodidae; genus Hemiprocne; species Hemiprocne comata. The sequence goes on from CM036586.1 coordinate 60,050,070, forward strand.
GACCCAGTGCTTCTCTGTGCTTTACTGTAAAGGCTTATTCATGGTTTATGGGTTTGGTGGGTCCCCTGAGGATGGATCACTGAAGAGCACCATGGGATTTGGAGAGGGTGGGACCCTGGATCCCGTGACAAGTTGTCTTAGTGAGCCCTGCCAAGAGGCATCCACTTCCAGCCACAAGGCTGCCAGGCTGGCACAGCCCATCCTGCCAGCTGCAGCGACTGCAGCCTCTGTCAGCACCCTGGGTGGCTGGAGAGAACATGTGGAGGGTGAGCACTCCCTTCTGCCAGGCTCTGGAGCAGTTGAGGATATGACCAGTGAACCCATGAACATTCCTCCACTCCTTCAAAACCTCCTGCCAGGAGCTTCAAGGAGCTGAGCTCTGTATCAAATGGTGCAAACCTCCTACATCACCATCTGACCTTCCCTTGCCCATCACCACATTATGCCTGCATGGAGTCTTCCTCTCCTTACAGACAAAGGAGCAGTATTTGCCCTGCACTAAAGCAGCTCTGCAGCTTCAGAGAAGTTTTTCTCACTTTAGTTAGAAAGAGAATTATAAATCCACTGGGTAAAGCTTAAAAAACCCCTTCAAAACTCCAGGTATATTACCATACTCTGAGTCTGCTGTGGCAGTCTGTGTAGAAAGTTTCTAAGCAAACTGGACTTTTGGCAAGAAAAACAATCATGGAAACAACAACAAACGCTGCCGAATTTTGCATGGCTATTTTTTTCTTGCTGTGAAATTATCATTTAGCAGATTATACCAACTCTAAACATTTTACAAGCTCTTTCACCGCTACCAGCATATCTCCCCAAATTAAATACTAAACTGTACCCATTTATCCAGACCATTACACAGGGAGATGCAGTCCTTGGCTATTTTAGGCTTCCTTTTCAATCTCATTCACAAAGCACAATTGCAGATTTTCATTTAGGCTTTTTCATAAAGGTAAATTCTTCTCATCACAACTGATTTAGAAGCAAATCAGAGACACAGCCAGCAACACAGACCCATTTTAGACATTCAGCACTCCAATTGGCATCGCCCTATAAGCTGAAATAAGCTTCTCCTTTCATTCAGGAGAGAGAAGGGAGCTGTTTGTATGGATGGACATTACAGGCACTGTCTACTTCAGAGCACACATCCAAGAAGTGGCATTCAGCTGATTTAGTTACTGACCTGAACAGATCACGTATTAAAGGTCTTCTTATTTATGCGTATTTTTGAGAAAATCATCATCTTGATGCAGCCATGCACTTGAGTGTGCTTTCACATTAAGCCTATGCTTAGTTGTTGTGAAAATTAAGCAGCTGTTCTGCCACTTTGCAGAACTGTGCCTTCTGCTTTTAAGAAATAGCTACAAAAAGTAATAGAAAAAGTTACTTAATCCCCCGTAATGTGCTAAGAATCTTTGAGGCCCTTACAAAATCATCATCCTCTCTTTATGTGACTGCTACAGTTTCCCAACACACAAGAGTAAAATTACCCACATATTTTGAGGGCAAATGTGTGACGCCAAAGAATCTTGCCATGTGGTGTGTGCCACTGGATACCACATAAAAAGTAGCAGGTCCCAGACTATTAGCTTCCTTTATTGCCACTGGAGATGGAGACAGATAAATAGTGCTGCACTAGATACAAATTCGTAGTTTTTACCTTCCCAAACTAAGTACTGGTGATGGAGAATTGCATACTTGTTGAGAATGCATGTTCCTTGAGGCAGTGTTGACATTGATTGCTAATGTGTTTCAGAAGGGCTTGCTTGAGGTGATAAAATAAGTGGAATCACTGAAGTCAACGGAAGAAGTTGAGGACAAAAACAAATTTTCTGGTTTGGTCAGGCTCATCATGGCTTTAGCTTCAGATTCTGCAGAGGGGACCAGCTTTTCTTGCAGGGGACCAGCCTTTCCCACACTGGGATGTGCTCAACCACACACATTCACTCCCACAAGCAAACAGAAAACAGCCTCCTGTGATACTGCAGCGATCACATACTTGGGCAGCAGTCCATGCATTTTACTGCTCCTTTTTGGAGTGTGTTTTGATAGCCAGATGCAAGAGTAAGGAGAGCCAGCACCATCTCACCAGTCCCTCTCCCGTGCCAAACGTCCTGCTAACCACCAACACTGCCTGTCTCCAGCAGTGGATGTGCCATGAGGCATGGCTGGGAGCAGTTGCACTGCTCACCTCCTCCTCATGCAAGGTCCATTTCATATCAGCTAGATGTGACAGCAAAATCATGTCTTCTCATAACTCACGCAGACCAAGAATTCACATCCTTCATACACAAGCATTAGTCTCAAACAAGTAGACATTTCAGAGGGATTTAATGCTAACCAGCTTGTCTCCTTAAACTTTTCCTTCAAAGAAAGCTTGTTTCTAGGCCCCGGAAAACAATGCTAGGGATGGATAAGCACAGCGCTGTCCTTCAGTTACTGGGACAGTTAGCTACAGCTTTCCCAAAATGTTAGGCTTGCACTGTGCTTTAATTTTGAAAAAATAGGCCCTATTGCCTACGTGGTAGGCAGGAAAGGATTTATAATGCCATATGCTGCTTTTATTTTCAGCTTAATGTTTGTGAAAGTGCATACTGGGAAGAAACCTCCCCCTATAACCTACTGGGAATGCCACGGGCATGGTAGCAAATGGTTCTGAGCTTGGAACAGTGGCCAAACATGGCTCACACCTCTTGTGTAAAGAAAGGATGTTGGGAGCAACAAGGAAGGAAAGCTGAAGCATGTGCCACATTGGCTATCACCCTGAGCTACACATTAGTTTGGCTCAAGTTAGAAAAGCCCTTGGGACACATATAACTACACAATCAAAGTCTGTTTTATAACACCCAGAGGGACTGTGTTACGGTTACCAGGCATCTTTAATCCTACTCTTTTTTAAGTTCTGAGAGGCTGACTTTTTTTTTCATGCATTCTTGCATGCAGCCCTGTTTAACTTAGTGATGACTAGGACTTCTAATAGCAATGGAATCAAGGAGTCAAGGGAGCGTTTGTGTCCAGGAAACAGGAGAGGCTCCAAAGAGAAGTACAGACTTACCCTCAGATGTGCTAAGAAACCTGTTGTAAATTATGCTAGTTTGGAAAAAAAATAAATGAATTGAGAAGTGTCCATACAGGGAAAATGACAATGTTGAAGGGGACAGTTATTTCCTAGAAATATTTTCTTTAGCCAGCTACCCATGACAAACAATCCTTTGCTAATCCCCTTAAGCACTCTACCAACACGAACACAAACAAACACACTAAATTCTTACAGAACACAAAGAGGTTTTCTCTCTGCAAGAATAATGTAGGCTCCGAAATCCATAATCTTCAGGATGCTGACTATTTTGGTCAATTACTTGAGTGGGGACAGCAGGTCTAGTGTCACGAGCAACAATAGAGCTCTTATTCTTGGAACTGAACACAGTTATTTCTGAAGCTGAACTCACAAAACTGACTCACAGATCTGTCAGTCAAATTAATATCAACATGTTCCCAGATATAGCTCAACTGTAGGAAATGAGTTACTGCTCAAGGGAGACTCCCTTGAGATGACCTCTGGCAGAACAACACCAGGAGACCATTACATCTTTTGGAAACTAAGGGAGGGATGTGAAACAAACCTGAGACTAACCACTGTCTTGACTGATAATGGGTTATTCACTGTCAGTTTTGCTCAACCAGGTACTCAACTGTACCACACCTGCCCTGGGGCTTTGAACTGTGGATCTATGGTCTCCAAAAGCTTGGAAAAAGTCCGTTTCATTGAGATAAAATGACAAAAATAAGTCTTAGGGGACGACTGTTTTCTTCTCAGGAAAGTAGTTACGACTGTTATGTACAGAAAAACTCCATTCACTGGAATGGCAAGGCTCAAGGCTGAGAGCAGTGATATTGAGGTGACACCAAACTCAGAGCTAAAGCCTAGCCCAAGAGGGCACCTCTGCTGTTGGTGCAATCAACTAGAAAAAGACATACATACAGCAAAGCAAGTTCAGGGCAAAAACTGTTTTTTCTTGTACATGAGGGCAAGTGCTTGTAGCCTTAACAAATTGTTAGGATCTCAGTCAGAGCATAAGATTTATAGATATTACATAGAATTACAAAGCTACAGCTGAAAGCCTGAGCTATACCTATATTCCTATTCAGTGTTCTTATTAAGCAAAAGCTATATTTAAGACAACAAAACAGCCTGGGCTAGACTTGATCACTAAAGATAAGCCTGTGCTGTTGAGTTAACTCAGGTGAATGGCTGCCTTGCTCAGCAGAAGCTGGTTTTGAGTGGCCATCCTGCAAAACTTGACTTGAGATAGTACATCCTCACAGGTACATCACACAGAGCACCAGATATCGGAAAGCCTTGAAGGGGAAAATCGCCTAACCTCCTGGGCTTCCCTTCAGCAGTCAACAGGGTGAAGTCCTGTTCCTCCTTTTGGGCACACTATGAATAGCAGAAGACCCTGAGGCAATATGAGAAGAATGTAATTGCTTGAGAAGTGAAGGGTCCTTACTAGAGCCTTGCTACAGGGAGCTCCAGTGAGTAAAACAATATCTGAATATATTGCCAGGTGAGCCGGCTGCCCCACCTCCTAAGCAGCACTACATCCAGAAGGGAAGGTTTTGTGTATGGATAAGGACTTGGAAATCATCTGAATTGATGCTGCAGAGAAGATAAAATCTCAGTCTGCAACCCACTTGAAGCTCTCTGTTACATGAATTCAATTGCAGGAACACAAGACACAAGGATGATATTTCACACACCTGGGAATTTTCTAGTGCAGCGGCTGGAGCTGTTAAAAGACCAGCAATTAAAATAACCACATCTCACTAGATGAGAGGTCACTGTTTTTCAGGCCAAGGCTGAGATCACTCTCAAGGACATCTGTTTACACATTCCTTAACCCCCACTAACTGCAGTAGAAGCATACTATGTCACATGAATATACTGTAGACCAGTGCTTTGTGATCACTATTTCATAAGTGTGAGACTCAGAAACAAGTTTTAGATAACCTCTGCTAAATGAGGTTGAAATGTATGACAGGGTCCCTCTTACTTCTTGAGCTCTCAGAGTAACACAACAGATTAGTTTAATCCCAGTGGAAGGGGTGGTCTTTTCAGGGGAAGAAGCCCACCAACCTGCAGGCACAGGGAGGGTAGGTCATGTCCTCATTGCCTCTCACTTGCCCTCAACCTGCCGTTACTTGAAATAACTAAAGGGAATGGAGAATAGTGTGGACACAGAAGTGGAGGCAGACACATTCACTGAGGCTGAGACACATTGTCCCTGGTGAAAGCTGCTCGGCTTTCACCCATTTTGCTTCTGTTCCCATGCCTGCACCAGGGCTGCCCCATGCCCAGGTACTGCTTTGAAGTGGGTGGAAGAGCTCAGGGTGCCTCTCAAGCTAGACTGGGGAGCTGTTTGGATGGAGCAAGTACTGACACGACCCACTACTGGCAAAAAGGTCTTTGCTGTTTGGCCTAAAAACTACTCCACACTGGGACTTTGGGGTGAGCACATGGCTCTGTCAGACACATGTCTTATATGGATATGTATATGCATATTCTTTTTTAAGGGCTGCAGTCACTGAGTCTACAAAAGAGGGAAAAACTTTCAGAAGAACAAAATGGAATTCTTGGGGTCTTAAAAGAGGACACAGATTATATGCTACCCTTCCATGGAAAAGTGAATTTTGCATGCTATTTTCTATCTTCCCTTCAAGTATCTGATCCTGTTTTTAGCCTCTAGTCCTATTTAGAAAAGTACTCTGCCTGTACTCCTGTGAAAGCTCAGAGTTAACTCTTCAGTGGCTTGTACTCTTGCCCATTTCCTGGAAGCAATCACAGATTGAGCCCTTTATGAGTTACTTTTCGTTCAGACATATTAATCAAAGGAGGACAAACATTTTCAAGCTTCAAGGTAACACCACAGTACCTTTTACAAATTTTTGAGCAAATGTTTAGTTTCAGGCCCCAGTAAGGAGAGCTAAGAGACCACGACAGGGCAGTCTTTTGCTAGGCAAACTCACTCACCATCAATGCAGAAGAGAAAGGAATGATACACATTGATAAAAGTTCGTAAGTCATTAAAGGAAGGAGAAGAAATACATAGATGATTGTTTAACATACTTAGAATGGATCCTCAAGAGATCTAACATTTATATAGTGTGTATTCAGACCAAGTGCTCAGCCAGGGGTAAAATAAGCAGATCCTAGATATTTGCTCTTCCTTCAACATGTGCTTTCTCCAGAACAGAAAGATCAGATTATTTATTTGTAGAATCTCTTTCTTTTTCACACACACAGAAATTATTCAGCAGCTCTAGCCGACACCAAGACAATGATTCCAGAAGACTGTAACTGCGTCCTCTTTGTAAAGTGACAGAGCATCTTACATTACCTGTACACTGAAAAGACAGACTTGATAAAATGAATTGCAAACAATGAGCTGGATTGGTTAACCCCATCTGAAGCTGGTTCAGGAATCTGACTCCTCCAGCATCTAAATTTTACCTCCCATCGGCACAACCTCTAATAGAACTAAGCTTCCAGTTAGGAAAAATAGTTTCCACTGTGACCTTTCTTTTGATCTACTCACAATGGCCAGCAAACCTGTAATTTCATAATCTGTGCAGTTTGACATGGAGGACATAGTTTGGTCCACCGTGGCAGACACCTTTACATCTTTGCATAAGTCATCAGCTCTTCAAGAATTAACAGCCCTTTAAAATGCTGTTTTTCAGTACTCAAAGCTACTGATCCAATTCAATTTCAGAGCTACAAAGAAGGCTGTAAACAAAGCAAGTGCAGCACAGGCGAGTGATGGACTTGCGTTTCCCCTTCCCAAATCAGGGGTTGCACAGACCAGCAGGACCTCAGCAGTGGCTGGGAAAAGCTGCCTCTCAAAGAGGCACCATGCTACCCAGCAGCTGCCTGGCAGAATACTGCCTCTGTGTAAGACACGCACTGATTTCAGACCCTGTGTGAAGAGGAAACCATTTCCTTGGACCTTCAGCTTCTGCATCCCACCTTGGCAGCTGTGCCAGATGCTGCTGTCCCCTGTCATACTGTTTCACCCTGTGCATCCGCAGGCAGCAAAGCAGATCTGCATTGCTTTGAACGACATCCACAAGTTCAAATTCTGCTCTCTGTTACCAGTGCTATCAGCCGGGGTGATCTGTGTCAGAGCATTAGGATGTATGAGGGAGGTCTCATGTCTGTGCTTCTTGCCTTCTCAGCCTGATCTGAAGCTTGCTGAAGTCAAAGGAAGTCTTTCATTATTTTCAGTGGGCATGGATCAGCATCACTTTAAACCTTAATCACAATACCTTCTAAACGCAGCCTTTCATACCTGAACACTGTGTGAAGCTGAACAAAAGCAATATGCTATATATAAACATGTGGAGGGAAGCATTATGAAATTCTTTGTATGTTTCCTATAATGCTCTTGTGAATTGAATCCTTCCACTCAGCACCTCATCACAATAAGAACCCTTTATTTTCTTCCTGCGTACAGCATGAAAAACAACCTAGCCTCACTTTCCTCTGCTCTATTCTTCCTTACTGCCAGAATACCAGCTACAAAGGAGAGCGCTAAACCTCCCAGCTGGCAAAACCAGAGCTGGAGCCACAATCTTTTTAGATTATGTAACATAACAAAGTCTCTGATGCCTCCATCTCCTCCAAATTCAATGCAGTTTGGTACAAACTGGAGCAAAGACAGAGAAAGCCAGCTAATAAAACCATGCTCCTTTTCCATCTAACACCCCATCCTCCCACACTGCCAGTCAACCACTCTTAGAATTTCGCTTCCTAAAACTGAATTCCTAGCTTCAGAAGACTATGCACCCTCTGGAAGTCTAATTATATAATTTCTTGAACCCATGAGACTGACTTTGATACTGTATCTTCTTTAGGTAAGGGTAGGTGCCACACAGAAGCGATTTTTTGCATACTGATGGCTCTAGCCCAACATCAACAGGGAGAAAGTCAGAGACTGTCTATGCAGCCAGAAATTAAACTTAATTTTAAGAAGGCATGGTTGTATTTTTCTTTCACATTCACACAATATTGTCTACAGTGTAACTGGCATACTCCAAGCTCTTCAAGCAAGGGCAGAAAGTACCATACAGTACCCGCTGTGTGTTTTAATATCGCTCTGCTTGTCTAAGGAAAGCTCCACAAATTACAGACAGTGTTTGATGGGGAAATTAAAATATCAACTACATTGCAACTGTTCTGCTGCCAGCTGTATGGATCACATTTGAGATGCAGCTGCTGTATAAGCAGAGCCATTTACCACTTTTACCTAAGGCAGACGGTTAAGTAGGTTTCACCTGCTACACAAAAGATTGTGAAGCTTTACTTGTCTGCAAATATAGTCTCTGCAGAGCCACAAACGTTTTGAAGCTGTGTTGCATTTCAATTCCCCCAAATTGGGCCTGAATGGGCTGAGTATATCAAAAGGGTATTACCAAGCTTTTCTGTTGTTGATATGTACATATGCTGAAATAATTCATTGCCAAACTACGTTTTCTTAAAAGAAATTTGGAGTTCAAAGTTTCTCATGTCTCATAATCCTCTCAGAGCAGGATAGCATGTACCTTGGGAGGTGTTTAACATGAAACTTGTTGAAACAAAAGGCTCTGGATTTTACCAGTGCTGTGTCTTTTACTTGCTGCAGGCAAAAAAAAAAAAAGAAAAAGAAAAATTTTTTAAAAAAAAGCAAACTGTGAGCTGTTCCATCAAGCTATTATCTTTGGGTTTCATTCTGGCTGCCAGCTCCCTGCTCTTGAAGCAAACTGCTCTGATAAAAAGAAATGGCATCAGGCTGCAATTGAGTCAAAATGTAGATAGATCACACCAAGCTGACCAATAAACTTAGTTTCATTGCCTTTCTCTGGTGGTATTTCATTTGTCTGTTGGACGTGCAATAGAACAGAAAAGCATTCAGACAAGGAAAAAAATTGAAATCTAACACAAAATTTGTCTGTAATTTTAATACTAGCAGTTGATTCATGCCATGGGAGGGCGGGGGAGCAGTTCTGTGGCAGCCTAAGTATCAACGATCATTTTTTTCCAGCATCACCGTAGCAACACTGTAGTTATTGTCAATGAAGCACTTTCATTCTAAGGTGCTATTTTTAGATGATTTTACCTTTCCAGAAGAATTACCCTCTGGGCTGCAATTTATCATGTTTGTTCCTTGGCCCATGGGTGAATTTTAGCGGGACCTTTATTTTATTTTTAAAGCAAAACCAACCAGTTCTCTTTTTCCCCCCACAGACATTTCTGCACTCAGCTCAAAACGTCTCTGCTTTAACAGCTCAGACCTGGCAAGTATCAATGAGGGCTGAGCTCCTGAAGGAACTAAAAACAAAATACCAGAATACCAGCCTCCCTCCCCCAACAACCGCTGGTAAAGTGAAAAGGAAGAACAAATAAATTTTCAGCATGTGGAAAAATGAGACGAGGATGAGGAAGGAAGAGAAGTGGGGACAGTTGCAGGAGGCTGAAGACCCAGCCTTCTGCAAGGTTGGAGCTGGTGGTTGCAGCAGCCTCCTTTGTCTGTGCCTCAACCATTCCTGGCGGCTTCCCAAATCTCAGCCTTTCCCCCATCACACCATGCCAGCAGGGCAGCGACCACCCTGCAGCAGGTATCCCTCCTGCAGGGATGCTCCTGCTTAGGTTGTCCCATCAGTGCAACAGTGCAACAACCAGCCTGTCCCAGGTGCTGCTCTGTGCTACTGTCGATGGAGAGAAGCATTGGGAAGGCCACCTTTGGAGCAAGTGCCACTAAGTGTCCATGGCACACCACATTCTGCATTTGAAGACGTTAAGTATATATTTATCCAGTGAATACACAGGACTGAGAGTGCAATCAGTGTCCATAGAGATTCAAATCAGAAGCACTAAACGGACATAGTAATGACTCAAGATCATGCCTAATCAGGCAGCCCACAAGCGGGAGCTAATTAGGCGCATGCAGACACAAGATCCAAATGAGCCCTCTGCTCCTACTGCTATGGTTAAATAGATCCTGCACCTACTGAGTGTAACCATGCTCACAGAAATGTTGAATTGATACAACTACTTCAGTATAATCCTCCATTCCCACATAAAATGCAGATAAAATCTCTGCATTACAGCAAAGCCTCAGTTTTCTAAGGTCTGAGGGGTGGAGGAGTGGTTTGGGGGGCACATGATCAGACAGCTGGGATGACAACCCCCAAACCACTGCTACAAGACCCAGGCAGTGGCACATGCAAGCACACAACACATGCTTGCACGCATGCAGCCAGGTCTGCTGAGGAAAGCATCTGTGTGACTTTGGGCCAGGCAAAAATGGTGTGCTTAGCACTGCTAAGGCACGTCCCAGGGCACGGTCCCAGCCCCACACACCAATGTTGGTTTGCTGGAGGTATCATGGCAGGCCCTCAGGGGTTTTTTACATCCAGATGTAACTTCAGCCTCCAAATCATGACATCTCCACAGCATGGCAGTTTGTCATGAAATGAAGCCGGCAGCAAACAGATTAAGTACCTGGCCAAACGTTGCTTGTTCCACCAAGCAGCACCTCGTGCAGTGGGGGCATGGATCTGTATAAAGGCAGGAACAATTTCCTATTCACACCGCTGAATATTGTCTGAAACCGTGGTCTGCTTTTGGGGTCTGAAAACAGTTCCCAAGTCCCATGGTTTCCTTCCCCCTCCCTCCCCCTCCACCCGTCTGAGCTGTGCTGAGTGCAATCCCTTGGCAAAGATGCTGTCCTCATGTGCTGGCCCTCCCAGCAGCCATCCTCCCGGCAGCCGTCCTTGGGCGGGATTTGGGAGCGCTCCCGAGTCTGTCGGCCGGTCCCAGCCCTGCAGCTCTTGTCAAGCCTCTCGTAGGAACGTCATGCTTTGCTCAGAGCCACAGTCCCAAGATACCAGACACCTAACTCATGGAAATTGGAGTTCTGAAAATACTAGTTTTGCTCTGAAATTTGAAACACTAGTGAATTATCCTCCTATTACCCTGGCACAGGCTTTATATCATATTGCATAAAACTTGATTTTCTTAAATAGCCATAGCCACAAGTGAAGGAGAGCAACTTAAACAGATTATGGCATGCTATTAAGAAGGCAAAGAATAAAGTATCTGGTACTTCCTGAAAAGCTAAAACGTTTCTTCAAAATGTATAATGTCACATGTTCTTCATATCAAAACTGTATTTATTGACCAAGAATCTAATTAAATAATCCAAGTCTCGGCCTAACACATCACAACAGATCTACATTGATCCAGCACTGAAAACAGGACAATACTTCTCCCAAAACTTCTGGCCTCCATTTCTGTTTGATATTTTATATGTTAGAAGAAGAAAAACAAGCACTATTCAACCTTAATTATGTCCAGGCAGGTTGCAATAAAGCAAGAAACTAGGATAACAGTCACTGTTCCCAAACTGTTCTTTCACCTACCAGACTTTTCATACTTACAGCACCTTTTGCTAGGTTTTCTTTTCATATTAAATTGAATGCCCTCATTCTGCTCTCAAGTTGTGGAAGCTGTAACATAAAAGCATTTCTGGAAATTATCTTTTCTGAGAGCTGCTATGACACACCTGCACGAACTGCCTCCACCTTCATGTATAACTTGCACAGATGAAAACAACTCATTGAAACACCAAGTGATGGGCTTATGCTGCTGTGATAAAGCTTCTAATCTAAATAAATAAGTGCCTAAAGTATTGCAGGTTCATCATATGACAGCACGGGTTGAAAATTGTAACAGCCCTAAGATGATCTGATTGAAACTTGGCCTGATTTTATAAGTGGTGGGTCCAGAAGCTAATGCCAGGACCCAGTAAATCCAGCAAATTCACATGAGACTATAAGCACCTGAACAGAGTGACACACCAAATAGTTTTGCTCACTACCTAAACCCACAATTGTTCTATTAAAAAAGACTTGAATCACCTCCATCTTCTCCCTAAAGATAATAAAGTGAAGTGGGAACAAATAACTAGTGTCCAAGGAAGCAGAAAGGACTGTAGAAGTGCTAGTGAGTAGGGCAAATTTCCTGTGGCAATTCTTGTTCCTTAAAACCATACCTCAGGCCAAACAAATCTGTTCACAAATCCAACACACTATTTCAATCAAAAAGAGCGAACTTTTAGTGGGTAAGAAGTCAAAATGTTTAATCAATAAATCATTTTAAAGTCACTGGTGGGAGAAACAAAACTAACATGCAAAAAATCATTTTTCTATTCCATAAAAAATCATTCTGCTTGGGCTGAGGAAAAAAAAAATAATTAAATCCCCTTCATTCTGGGTTTTGTTTCAGTTGGGAAACCTCTTTCTTTTGCTCACCTCAGATTTCTGTTATTTTGTTGGACTAGCCAACCAGCTGAAGAAATCAAGTATTCAGCTCAACTACTACCAAGTCAGTTATAATTCTAATTCAAGGTTCCTGGATGGCAATTGCTTGGTGATGACATGTGCTGGGTTTTGCAACAGTGCAGCCTATATCTTCTGCATACTGGCCAGTATTTCAGAAACTATAAATGGAAGTCTTTAGAGAGGAAAATAGGGATATACCTAGAGAAATACGCTGGTCTTTCTTAGACTGCAAAAGAAAGTCCGCACGTTACTTTAAAAGGCAAAAAGAAATGCAAGCTTGGTCTTTGAAAGAAGCTTAACTTTTACCTTGTAATTGTAAGGGTTGCTAATCATTTATTTTGGGCCTGAATTTTGCCCCAATTTATATATGCCTATTGCACAGTTCTGACTCTATTTTGGAGCAGAAAACTTTTATTTCTTTACTGTCACCAATTCCTCTCTATCTGGATGACAAACCCATTAAGCCCCAGTGTGAGCTAGCTGTCATTGTAACAACAGCTCAGCAGTAGTCAGTATTACTATTTACATGCCTAAAACCAAGCATAAATGCAGTTTGTTGGATTTCACTTTATTTTGGCCTGCTGTTCTATCCTTCAGTCCTAACTGTATATTCCAGGTTTTTCCTTTTTTTAGCATATGATTTTGACTACCCAAAGAAATTCTTCAAAAATACTTCAGTGAGAAGTCAAATGCCAGCTCAAATAGTTCAGCATTAAGCTTAAAAAGTTTACTAACACATGAGTGCCAGAAAACCCTTCTGGCCATCCAGAAGCCAGCTTAGCAACCATGGAAAAAACAAAACCCAAAGCAGCCAGGTTCTCCTGGCATTTCTTCCTTGGTCTTCACGTCTTCTCTGAACTACTACAGCTAGATGTTACCATCCATGTTTGAGGCAGATGCTATTTTTCTGTGGTCACTGTGCTTTTGGTTTCTGCTGTTCCCTTATAGGTCTCATACCACAGTGTTGAGACATATTTTGTGGCTTGTGACAGTCAGGGCAGAAGGAGAAGATGCTCTGCACGTACTCCTGTGCTCAAGCAGAAACTCCCATGGGGAACCAGGTGGCTTCTAAGGGCCAAGATTCCCAATGCAGGGAGGGAGATTGTGCATAACCAAACCCAGTTTTAAAAAGGCCATTATTCCCTAGCATGTCTCCACCTCCAGGATCTCTATAGGCATGGTGCCTTTTCATAATACAACACAGTACCATGCAGAGATGCCTATACTGGCAACCTGGACACTAGAAGCAGTGATATCTGTGCAAAAATCTTATTCCCATTATCTTGAATGTCATAACATGACTCCTGGACTTGAATCAGCCCTTCAGAACTAGCTTGGATATCACGAGAGATCCTGGACCCTGCTGTTTAGTAAAACCTTGAGAGGGGCTAAGCCACATGTTTTGGCTGTTCACTAATCACAGCATCATTCTGGTTGGAAAAGACTTTCAAGATCATTGAGTCCAAAATCCTCAAGCAGGGAAGGAGTTGATGGCAGGGATGGGCTCAGGAGTACTCCTGTGCATCAGTTGGCTCCCTCTGCTATAATGCAGTCCCCACTGGAGAAGAAATTTTGGTTTAAAGGGCATTCACTGACTCTAACATCTGTGAAACATTGAAGCCAACCTGTCATTGACTTGATATGGGCAATGTAAACAACTTAATTCCAGAAAATTCATCCCATGTACTCTTGCTGCGTATCACCCTTGAAAGTCTGCAGACTTGTTTTGCCAAGTCTTAAACCATTCATGTATCTTTAAAAAATGCTTTTAAGGTGCTTGCTTTTTTCCTGCATTTACAGGGGGCGGAACAGCAAGACAGAAGGGCTGGGATCTGCTAATATGCAGCCTTCCCCGTGGCCATTGCTTGGTTTTCTGGAAGTTTAGCTACAGCCCAGAGTGGAGGAGTAGCCAGCAGTGCACTGCTCCAGACCATGCCGGGAGCCTGGAAAGAGCTCCTGTCTCATCAGGCTCCTCCTAACCTGGTTTCTTTATTGGGAGTCTGAGCAGCCTCTAGCAGATAAAATCCATGGGAGAGACAGCTCCTCATCCTGAATGTGTACAGTGTATGGCCTCATCTTCATTTGGGCATGCTAATACAAACTATGGAGTCAAACTAATAATACCATTGCTATGGTTTTCATTTAAATATTTACAGTTGTCTTTTAAACTTTAAAAATTACTACAGCCCTGTGTTCAGGGCAGCTGCACATTGGCACAGATCATACAGATCTGTGCACAGATGGGGGTTTGCCTTACCTCAATAAAGCAGTAAGACTGTTATGTATCTTTTTAATGTGCTGTCTTAAACTGCAAATATCCACTAAATGATTGTTTGTTACAGGTCTCTGCCTCCTCTGCATTATAAAACCTAAAAAAAGTTTTATGTGTAATTCCTACTGGAAACATCACATTACCTGGGAAAGCCTGATCAAACACTGCTGCTCTTTATGCCTTGTCACTATTGATAGGCACAGTAATATATCCTGCCTTTCTCAGTATAAACTCCTTTCCAACAAACAGGCTTAAGCTGGGGTATTTATAATGAAAGGCTGTTCAACACAAGGTCTTGCACCCCTTGTCCCCTTCATTGCATCTATCACTTGATCAACTGAATAACTCTTTGTTTCCCTATGTCTGAGTCTTTTTTTTTCTTTTTTTTTTTTTTTTTTCGTTTTCTAAAGCAGTTCTGTATGTTTTCTGGTCTGCTTTTTGTAACCACTATATTCACTCCTTCAGCTGAAGGACTGATCATTTGTTTAACCCAGCTCTGTTTGAAATAAAAGCTTCATTTGTTGCGTCTTGTTTCATTTACTTTTTAATGGTGGCTAATAAAGACTAAAACACATACATGCTATATATTTAAACAACAACGACAAGAAATCAACACAGAGGTGCAATTTTCAATCATTGCCCTGGAGGGGCACAGGAGAGGAATAGGACTATTGTCAGGAAAGCCTGGGGTGCTTTGGCAGAGTGAGGGAAATGCCCGACGCTTGCCAGCATCGTTTCAGGCTGTTCTCAGTCCTGCTGGGTACTGGCCTTTCATGAGCAGTGAAATACCTTCCTCTTTTAAATACATGAATAAACAAACAAACAAAAATAAAAGCAAGTCTGCCTGAAACCTTGCAGGAGCAGGGAGGGGTAATTTCAATGTGTCATTTGTTTCAATCCAAATGACCAGCCAAAGCTCCAATCCTTCTTGCAGAGCAGTTGGGCAGTCATGCTCCAATGTCCCACTGCCAAACAGTTTGCAGCCTATTAAGGGGCTCATAGCACCATATAGCCTGTGCAGTCTGCACATGAGAAGTCTGTGGAGGCTTCCACTTGTGCTAGTAAAATTGTATGATCAAGGTCTGGATGAGCAAACCTGTTGTAGACTTCCCTGTGCATTGGGCACAACTTGTGTTGCTTCATTGATTTAATTGATGTTTGCAGATTGTGTTTGGTATCTTAGGAATTACTCGGACTTTAATCCATTTCTTTCCTGCAGCCAATCCAGACAAAAATAAGAACGAAAAAAAAAAACCCCAAACAACCAAACCCTAACTAGCCTTTATGAATGCACTAGTTTTGTCAAGGTTGGACTGTGCATGAAAGATGTGCCGGTTATAACTGAGCCTCTACAGCTATGTGAACCTCCAAGAATTCAATTTACAAAGGACCAATGATTCTGTCAGAGACGGTTTGTATGTGCTCTTGAAGTCCATGAAAATTTTGTTCTGAATTAATTTCAGTTTTTCAAACACAGACTTCATTTTGAAGACCCAGGATCTGGGAATGTCTTGCTGCCAACAGTTTCAATTATACTGCAAGCTTCATAACACCAGTATGTTCTTACAGCCTTAGTGGCTGGGAGAGGGGACTAGGCTACCTAGCCAACAGACCTAAATGAGACTCTCATCAGCCACCCAAGGTGGGGGAAAGCAGGACACTTCCCTGATGCTTGCAGTCACAGATTTGAAAAGGACATCCTCAGACTTAAAAACTTAACAGGAAATAAAAGCAAACACATCTTTAGGTGTTTTGTTTTTAAATCACACAAATAATTTTTTTTTTTTATTATTTGAGAGCAAATGATGGTTTGGCAATTTAGCCTTTGTGTGCTGCACTCACAGTTTAAGGCAGCAATGAAAACCTATATATTTCCAGTCACCCTCAGAAAGTCCCAGCAGATGCAAAATCACCTTCCTGTTATCATCCTTTGAAAGCCTGTCCCCAGCACACAAGATACAATATTGGCTAAAGAGAGCATTCGTCCCACCTTTCTGCATGCCAGGGTGGCACCTGAGGATGGGGCTGGGCCAAGGTTGAATTTTAGGGGAGATGGTCCCCCCCTTTTGCCATGCCTCTGGATGCCAGTGGAGGCAGAAGCCCTGCCAGTCAACGGTTCCCTCCAAAAAAACAGGAGACAATCTCAATCTCCAGCTCCCCTCAGTGGAGAGATGTCCCTTCAGCACACATGGGCAAAACAACCCTGTGCAGCAGCTGGCAGCAAAGAGGCTGCAGCTGCGTGGGAGGGGAAGGCATGCAAGGCCTCGCTGTAGTCCTGGCCTCCAGAGAGGAGCTTCTGGGCTGTTTGGATAAACAGGGGTTGACCCTATAATATGGAAGAAGAACAAGGTTAACATGTGTCTCAGACAGAAAGAAATAAAGTGCTTGCTTGTGCTAAGCTTGACTCAAGGCAGCTATTAATATAAAACTTGGGTATAAGGAGTGATTCAGTAGTGTGCAGCAGAGTCTTCTTCCAGACAGCAAGCAAGCATGGGAGCAGAATAAATCTTCCATTGGTTTCACCTCTGGATTTGCTCCCGAGATCTTTCCCCCACTCCAGGCACTTACAATCCCTATTGTGTTACTACTGTGATATATCATCATGCCAGGGATGTGACAGCATCTCTCAAACAACATTTTATAGCAGACATAAAGTTTAAGTTGGAGGGAGAGGGAGGTAGTAAAGGGAGAAATGATGCTTGTTACCATGCCAATCCACATGAAACCAAAAGGACCAGATTGCTGTGCTTTTCCAAAGAACAGTTTTAAGCATCATTTATCTGATGGCTTCACTTTCCCTGTTTAACACTGTAATCAGTTATAAAAAAGATCTTTAAGAGCAAATATTTGCATCTGGACACCCTCTGGGCCAACAATCCCCACAGCAGGCAAGAAGTCCTCCTCAGGCTGGGGCCTCTGACTCTGATGGAGGCACTAGGGACAGGATCATTGCTAACAAAGATAGAGCCCCAAATCTGTATTTTCAAAAAGCCCATCAGTCTAGCAGCTTGCTTTTTGTCTTCTTCTGTGTGAGGGACTGAATGGGATGTCTGTTGCTGGAAATCAGAACAGGGTGCCAGAATATACGGGATTTAATAACGGAGTGTGACACTACACAGTCACCAAACCTTTTTGAATCTCCACCCCTCTGCCTGTAACACAAGTATAATAATTACCATCTACCCCATGGGGTTTATTAAGTGTTATTAATTAATAGCAGGAGTGCATTGTTCAGATCCTTGCATTATGATGCCATATAAAAGAAAAATAGTGTTATTGCTACTGCCTGATTAAGAATCCAGTGGGTGCTTTACTCAGTCTCTAGGTATTCCTGCTGGGCAGGAATGACATGAAAGCTGCCTTTGAAAGCCAAAAAGTGGGAGAATGCTACTTAGCTGTGTATCCAGTCTGACAGCCTGTGGGAAAGTTCACTTTGAGGCTTATGTGATGACAGTATTTTGTGCACACAGAGAATTGCTGTTTAGATCATTAGGGGTCATAAAAGTAATGTCTAGCTAAATGTTCCCATTATTCATCATGCTTTGCAAACCTGCTGTTCATTCTCACAAAGCTTCTCCAATATGAGGAGATACCACTATCCACACTTAAGAGGTGAGGGAACCAAGATGCAGAGATGACCAAGGTGCCCCCGCGAGCAGAGAAGTGGCCAAATCTGCTCTGTTATCAGGCTGCCAAACAACACTGCCTTGTGCAAGACAAGACCTGCCAGCTTGCCTCACTACACAGCTGTCCCGTTATTAGGACCCTTCAGCCTAAACAGGCTGCTTATCACAGGTGATGCTTTGTCTCTAACAAAGAAGTCGCATTTTAAGTCAGCTTTGTGAGGCAACGTGCCTCCAACCATGCTGCTGGCACAAAGAGAAGAACGCAGAGCTTGCAGAATACAAAGATTCGCTGGTCGGGGTCTGCTCAGTCAGCTGTAAGCATGCTGAAACCCAAAAGCAAAGGCACCAGAGGACGTTTTCAAGCTGCAGCCTCCAGCAGACTCAGGCAGCCTGTCACTGTCTCCCTTGCCAGCAGCAGCTAAAACTCCAGTCCCCCTAAAGCAGCAGTCAGCCATAAACGTTTGAACAAATCCTCACAAAATCTAATGCCTTGCAGGCTCCGGTGACATTTCCAGAATGCAAATATGAAGCAGTAACTTCTCAGTTTGACAGTTTAAATGGGGAAATGGATAGAGTAG
This sequence comes from Hemiprocne comata, assembly GCA_020745705.1. Taxonomy (NCBI): domain Eukaryota; kingdom Metazoa; phylum Chordata; class Aves; order Apodiformes; family Apodidae; genus Hemiprocne; species Hemiprocne comata. The sequence continues at coordinate 60,068,924 of CM036586.1, forward strand.
TGAGTAGCTGAAGAGACACTTACACTTGGTGCTGAATCAGAGGAAGAAAGCCCTTCAGAAACAAAACCAGAAACTCATTATCATTTTGGAAAGAGGCGAAAAAGAAAACAAAACACAACAAAACCCCCCGAATTCTTGGAAATACCAAGTAAGATCACATAAAAATTAGTCTTTTCCAGGCCAGAACAATTTTTTCATGCTGTGCAATTTTGTGAAGGATCCAGGACGATGGGCCCAGTGACACACAGATGCTACTGCAGAGTAATTAAGACCAATATGCAAAAGGAACAAGGGGATGGCATCAAGAAAACAACCCTTAGACCCCTTTACATTCTGGCTATTTGTAAAGCTTCAAGTGTGGGAGATGTAGGCAATGATATTCCATGATTTGGGAAAGACATCAAGATTCTTGGTTCCCATGATGCCCCAAAACTTCACCAAGGTCTCACTGAGCCAGGAGCTGTAGAAGCACAGGGTAAGAGGCAATCGACACCTAATTAACTGACAGGTTTTAAAATGTTTCTAAAAATACCATGAAGGGATGAGCACTTTTCTCTCTTCTTCTATAGAGTGGGAATGGATTTTCCTTTCAGAGCTCTGGCAATGTTCCCGCTTGAGGGGCAAAGGGGTCAGGCATCTCCACTGGGACCTGGGGGAAAGACTCCCTGATCTGACCGTAATTTTATGGACTGTGTCAGCAATTCAGGATGAGACTATGCCAAAAAGGCCTGAAGGAATATCCCAGGGAATAGTCAAAGCTAGATAGATAAAGCATGAGGTTTTTTGTAGGTAGAAGCTTTTGCCCTTGCAAACAGCCATACAGCCTCAATATCAACTAGAGTAAGTACAATAAAGCTTTTGTTAGCATCAATTAAGCTTAAGTTAACATGGAACTCGGGAAGATCTCAGCACTGACTGCATGCAGACCCCTGGAAGTGGAGTGGCATCTCCAAGGTTCAGTTAAGCAAAAAAAAATCCCCCCATTAATCCTACCAGGTTTCAGTTCAGGGGTCTAATTTAACAACAGTATTTAGCAGAGAGAGAACCAAAGTAAAGTGATGTTCCCATTAGATCAGAGACCTGATGCACAACTACAGTGTAAATTAAAAACGAGCAGAGGATTTGAAAACTGCATTGAGGCTATCTGTAAAATACGTGACTTTAAAATATACTATAATTGAACTGGTGAAGATATGAAAAGGGAAAGAAATTGCACAAATTTTTCTTGGCAAAATTACTTGGTGAAAGTAAAAGAGATTAAAGGGGTGATTTAACAGATGCGCCGTGAACGAAATTTCACATTGCAATATTAACATGATTTAGTGCTTTAACTGGGAAACTAACAGTAGGCCACCTGCCACACTGGTAAATTGACAGAGAGGTCATCTTTCTGTCTCTCGCACGCACACTCAAACACAGGTTCACTCTTCAGGTTTTCATCGTGTGGTAGATACTGGCCATATTAGACAACAAGGACTGGGGCAAGGGGAATGAAAAAGTCACTGAAGTTTCTCCACTAAATGGTTAACTATGGAAATTACAAAATGAAAATCTACTCCAAAGAACAGAAGTTGCTTTTCAGAAGGAGCAGAAAGGTAATTCCTTGGAGAAGAACACTGACTTAAGGCACCACTCCCCCACTAAGAGCTATCTAAGAGCAAGCAACTCACCAAAAATAGTAACAGTGTTCTCTGGTTACAATAGACTGAAAGTTACAGGGCTTGATTCATAAACTGCACCAAATCCATGGGAGTCCATGTGATTCACTCAAATGGGCTTTGGACCAGATCCACTCAGGTTTCATTTTATGGAGGGTCTCAGAAAACCATAAATTTATTACTCAGATATAAGAGCACCAACTTCCTGCAGGGGGTATTAAAAAGAAAGAAGAGTTATTCTGTTGAGGAGTAAAGCTTCACTGTTGCAATACAGTCAGCCCTCCTCTCAATAGGGCACTTATTTTAACTCCTGCATGTATCTGAGGTCTGTGAGAGCTGCTAGAGGGAGGAGGCTGGGACAGCCAGCATGGCAGCACACTTCTCTGCTCTCCTCTGCCACCATCAGAAGATATGTACCTCAGCAAGCTCTGTGCTCACAGAACTGGGAAAGGTGCCAGCCTGAACCTAACATGGTTGTGATAAAAACTGACATCCCAACTCATGTCCTGCAGGTCACCACATCTCTGCTGGTGACTGCTCACTCCAAACGGTGACTCAGTCCAGCCATCGCCAGCCCTGCTCGACTTCCCATTGCTGAGCTGGGCTGGGAGAGACCCCGGTTGCCCTTACCCAGACCTGCATCCTCCGGTACTTGGGGAATTATCCACACTTTTCACACTTACTGGAACACAGACATGCTGACCAGACTCAAGAAAGGTCCACTGAGTGCCTGGGAGGCACAGGGACATCTGCTTACCCCACTCCTGTCCAGGCACAGGAGGACTTCAGTCCTCTTGGGATGTGGACAGCATAAATCATTGCTTGGTCACTATGTGATTAACAGTAAGTGGTGCTGAGGATCTTTCAGCTTGTTTAACTCCCACAGAGCCCAGTATCAATGCTTTGAGCTGGTTACTAACCAGTTCTCCCCTGAGACCAACCTGCACCATATAGCCATGGTGCCCTTGGCTGCTGCACATCTTCTCTCTAATTCAAAGGAGGGGAGAGTTTTCCTTTTGTGTTGCTTTCCCTTTCTACAGAGGAAGAAGAAAGAAAACCAAATGCTATAAAGGCATTTTGGAGCCCCACCCTTCAGAGGCACTGTCTGGCACAGGCCATCAGTGTTTTTACTGCGTATTTTTACATGTCCTGAACTTTGGGAACCGTATGTTCAGCTGTGGCAAACACACCCATTTCATTTACACAGTCCTGTGTTTGTGTTTGTCCTTGCCCCAGATCCCAAAGGTGAGGTTAGTCTGCGTGCTGGAACGAATGTATGAGAGTAAATAAACTCAGAAATTGGTTTACATTGCATTTAACTGATCTGCAAATAAACATAAAAATACATATTTTCACACCTTATCAAGCCATTTAATATTCCAAAAGTATGTACCAAAGTTTTTCAGACCTGAATTAATCCAAATGAGAAGCATCTCTTTCTGGGATCAAGTAAGTGTTTGTCATGTAAAAATAACGCCAAAGTCAAAAAGACTGTACTTGAATAACCAAAACGAGGGAAGAAGGGATTCATAAACAAATAAAACTCTGCAAATAATATGGTGGAGCTAAAATTACCCAGTTAATTTTAAAGATCACACACGGAACTTTTTCCAACATAAAAACAAGCTCCTGATTGTTGAGGTTTAATACCAAGCCCATTAAAAAATGGAAAACGCACCAGAGGCACAGGAACTTTCAGCACAGCTGGCCTAATGTAAAAACAAAGTATGTAATTGTCAGCAATTAACAAAATTGTGCCTTGAAGAGTTGCTAATTTATCCAAAGGTCGACTCTGAGCGAAGATTGACTACTTAATTATTTTCATTTTTTCAAAGACTGTCATACCACAGAGAAGTTGCTAAGAATTTGGTTTACTTAAGCAATTGCTCCAGGGTGGATTTCCCCCTGGGATGCAATAAAAGTGGACTTCTTGATCATCTTCTCTCCTCTGCTTCCTTAAAGGGGCTGTCTGCACCTTTGGAAGAGCAGTGACAGAAAGGTGGCACAGACATTTTTGGTAAGCAGCACAGCACAAACTTCAGTTACATCTCCACCTTCAGGAAAAGTTGCTGTGTAAGAAACCAGAAGTGAAGCCCTAGGAATTTGTTATGGGAGACCACCAGAGAGAGCCCAGTCCCTCAGGAAGCAGGCACTGGTGACATGCTCTGTAAGAGAAGGGCAGGACCAAGAGGCAAACTTAGTGGGAAATGTCAAGCTCCCTACAGAAGAGGGTGAAGCCCACTGTACTTTTAAGTGGCACCGGCATTCACAGAAAGCCTGCAGTACCTGTCAATCACGCTGCACCCAAGAGCAAGTGTGGTTGCCAACAGCAAATTACCACAACCTCTAATTTGTTGCTTTTTTGGTATCAAATTATTATTCATTGCCAGAGTGTTCTATAAACCCATAATAAACTTGTTCTGATCTAACTTTTTGCATGTTACTGTGCACCTCACTCCATTTCTAAGGTGCCTACAAGATCACCTGCCTCTTAAGGGCTTCCTAAGGGCATCTGGAGGTGGAGTGGGCTCACACACAACACTTTTAATGATCTTTATATTTATCAACCAAAATCAGAGTCCAAAGCAGATGATTGCATTGGCCCACACGATTAACATAGGGACAAAATTAATTACTCTCTTTTTTTCCCCCACCGAGTTTCATCAGCATGTGTGCCAAGAAAGACGCTGTTCAGACCTAAGCCCTTCAGAAGACATCTGTACCAAGCTTGGTGGAAGGGAAATCATGCTCTAAAGATCAAGAAAATGAAAATTTTAACCAGAGCAAGTACCCTTCTCTCAGCTCCTGCAGATTCACAGGATTAGGAAAGATTACCAGGCACACGGAGCCTGAGCTACTGCATCGGCCAGAGCGCACAGTTTCACAGACAGACTCCAAGCTGAGTAACTTGTCAATGTGAATTTTTAATGACTTTTTGATTGTGAACATATGCTGTAGCTGGGCTTGCTCCAGATCCCAGCTGAAGTCAGCTGGCGCCTGTCAGGGTGCAGATCTATGTCACGCTTCATTCAATTTAACGGAGGACTCCCGCTGAAGCAGGTAGTCCCTTTCCCTGCCCTGTCCAGCACTGCCTGAATCAGATCTGCTCAATGATCAGACACAAAAGCATTGGTGGGGACAACAGCCCATTCCCTGTTACTTGCACATCTCCACAAAACACTGCCACAAACGCAAAGCTGTCAGATCTAGCTCTGCATGTGCTGGTGCATGGGCTGTCCTCCCCTGGGAGCTATTGCCTGCCTAAACACAGGTATCAGGAGCTTTAAAAATTAGGAATTCGGTAACAAGCCAAGAGCACGTGAAAAGTTGACAATAAACGCTCACTGTTCAGCTTTTGTGGTGTTTGACTGTTCCCACTTCAACACAGGCATCATGTGCTTATCTCTGTGCTTTGTCTCCTAAGGCACCAACTTTTCAATATATTACAAGACATCAAGAAAGAAAGGCAACTTGAAGTGACGTACCTTGTGCTGTCTTACATATGACAACTGCTATTAGCAGAAGTATTTTGTTCAACCAGGTGTCTTGGATTCACTCAGGAATAAATCACCACTACTTCTTACTCTGCTAAACTGTTCAGAATTTAAGTTAAAAATGTGAGTAATATAAAAACAGTGGTTCTGCCAGGTACCTGAGCCTAAACTCTGTCAGCAAGCAGAACAGAGACTCATGGCAGTGGAAGCTATGTGTGCTCAACAAGCCCGAAACAGAAACTCTTGTTTGCTATTTCAAAGAGGCCTAAGAGACAAAAATAACCAACTCCCATTGAAACATCACAGAAATTAGGTGTCTAACTCCTTTAGGCGCCTGTGAAAACCCTGTCTGTAACCTTTCTTCTTTTTTTTGTGGTTATGATATTCCAGAAATAAATACCCTGAGACACTGAAATGAAAAGCTAAACTGCAACAGAACAAACCACACTTCTGATTAGCAGGAAAAAACACTCCGCTCTTATTGTTATTACATTTTTTAGTCCCTTTTAAGGAACAGTTGATATTTGTGGTAGCTTTGGCTGTAGCTTGTAGCAGCTGTGTAGTATGCATCACATTATATATACTGGTGGGTCCTGCATGGTCATTCTGGCACCATTTCTATTTCACACAATGCCTTCAGTTTTTCTAGTTAACCTCAATCATTTATCAATCATTCACCAATGCCAATAAATCAAAGTGTCCTGGGACCCTTAAATATAAAAATAAGGAGCTGTAAAAAAATATTACTACAGCAATTAAAGACTCAAACAGTAATAAAGTCTACTTGCATTACACCTTTAGAAAGCCCTGCTGAAACTAAACAAACATCCAATATCAACAATATGAAAGGGGCTTTTTCTTCTAGCTTATAATAGCCACTGGTTTATCCAGAGCACAAGAGAATTAGGGTTATTTTTATAGATCATGGAGACTAAAGGTGAATGTAAAAAATGGGGGAAGGGAAAAAAAGAAGTGAAAAGGTAAAATAAATCACTCTTATTTCTTTTTTCCAGCAGACTAAAAGAACATGCACCAGAATTTACAAAATAAATGTGAATCTTTATCCATGAAGTGTAACCTTTTGGGTTTGGTTTGGATCAAGACTGTATTGTTACCAAATCTATTTTAAGCCAATCTCACAGCTGGATGTTTTAAAGTAAGCAAAATGTTCTATTCTAATACAGAAACTTTTTTTTCCTCAAAAGGCATTTTTATTTTCCAGAATTTTCAACCTTTTTTAACTGACACCCAAGATGAGGGGAAAAAAAATTGCATCATTCAAGAAAAGAAAATTACAAACCTTGGCCAGATGGGCAAAAACATAATGCATGGACATGAACAGACCTGGAGATTACCTAAATTAAGATCAGTGTCTGCATTTACCACGAGAGCCTGATGATTAATTCCCATTAAAAGCTAACACAGCAAAGCCAGTCCACCCTACAGAGAGCCCAGGCTTGGGTTTCTTCTCTGCCAAAATCCTGAGGTTTTGTCAAGGTATTCCCACCTCTGTTCACAAGGGAATGGGAGACTGCAACTGGGCCCAGTTTTTCCATCAAGAAGCTCTTGGGAAGGTGCCATGAAGTGCAAACACCCGGTGCTGTTGGCTGGGGAGGGCTCTGCCCCAGGCTGCTTGGTTTCACTCATTAGCTGAGGGCCAACACTTACTGTGAAGAGATTTTTTTTAAATTTTTTATATTTTTTTTTTACAGTAAAAATACTGTGAGGATCCCAAGTGCTTGGACTGCCACCTTTATAAAAAATTACCAGTTCCACACTGCTGTTGGTTTGGGTTGGCTGTCCTTACCAGCCCACTGCAATTACTGCCAACACGAAAGGGGCTAATGAGTTGAAGTAATGAGTCACTGTTTTTTAATTTTCTTCTTTTCCCCTGCTCTTTTTTGCTGGAGCTTTTTGATGGGACCAGGGCTACCAGAACTAGTGGTGGCCGAGCAAACAGCCAAGCCTGAGGAGACATGGAGAGCCCCACACCTGGCAGCCTCCCTGCAGGACCCCAGCTTGGGGCTGGTCAGTGGTTGCAGATGGCCAATCAAGATTTTTCAGGCCCAAAACTATGTCAGCTGTGCTTCTGACTTCTTACTTTTATCAATCACCTTCAAAGTGTCCTTACTGTAAAAAAAAAAAAATCATAAATATTGATCTTTTCTGAAAGAATAGCACTGGGGACTGAAGGAGGTACCTCTGGAGGTCATGCCTAGCTGGGGTCCTGCGACCAGTGGAAATTTCCTTCACGCTTTTTTTTTTTTTTTTTTTTTTGCAACAGTATTCTCTTTCAGTATTTTCCTCTCTGCTATAAAGTGTGCTTTTATTATATCTGTGTTGAGGCCATTTCAGTGACGCACCTAAAATAGATGAAACTGCCCTAGTGTGTTTTCCTACCGCTGAGCAGCAAGAGCGGCGCTGTCTGTGGCAGCAGCGCCAGCCAGCATCAAGACCCAGCATTCAGCAAAGCCCTCACCTGTGCCAAGCACAGGTACTGCCAACATTCCCACCAGGATGGGACCAATAAACCCAAGCAGGCTGTGCATCTCTCGTCTATCCACCCCATCCACCCTCAAAAGTTCAGGGACCTCATTTCACAGACAAGTCATTAACCATCTCAGTGCACCTTTGTCTTTCAAAGCCCAGGCAAGCTGCAAACCTCCAGGAGGAAAGTGAACGGACTCAGCACAAAGCCTTGGAAAATTAAAGGAGTCTTTGGGAAATAAGCTGTTAGCTTTGAGGAGAGCTGCAGGGAGGCATGGCAGAAGCAGGGACAGTGACCCGCAACCCAGCCGCTCCAGCTGGAGATGGGGCTGAGGAGCCTGCAAAGGGTGTGCAGGATGGCCAGGTGCCTGCCAGCTCCTCGTGTTTAATAAATTAAGAGTGGATAAGGAAGCTAAGACTGGGCTCATAGAGACTGAATATATACAGACCTCTCTATATGAAGGTGCAGAAATGGCACTATTTAAGTCTGACTCATTGTGTCCTTGTTACGTTGCTGGTTGCTTGGAAACTGACTGAAGGCACACAGCAAAGATGCCGACTTGGGAGTCACCACCCTGCCTTATTTTCTTTTTCTCTATGCACATAATTTTCCTTTAAAGGCTTGCCTTGCTTCTGCAGATTGCTCAGCTCGCTCAGCCACTGTGGAAAACTACGGCAGGGAAGGCAGCCCAGTGTCCAGGAACACTGTCGGTGTTGTTCCACCCTCAGCTCCCAGTCCCGGCTCCACGCACCACAGGGGGAAAGAAAGCACGTCTTTATTCCTCTACAGGCTGGCCTGGATGCTAAGTTTTACCTTAAGCCAAAGCAGTCACAAATTGCTTATTGAGAGACGTTCCCACACATTTCCAACAGGTTACCCTGAAGTCCTCAAACTTCCTTAGCTGGGAATAAATATCCACAAACCCCAAAAAGCAGTGGGAATGCAGTGGGGAACTTGAGCACGTTCCACTACTCAGCAGGCATGGCACAACCAAGCTATGGTGGTTAATGTGCAAATCTTGCTTGGCTCCTTCCTTACACAAATCCGAGCAATATGAAGACAATTATTTTTAATTCAACAAGTGCTGAAATTTAATGCCCATCATATCTCGAGTGTTAACAGTATCACACTTCAAAGTGGAAGCCTGTAAAATATAACCAGGACTTTAAGGACACTGTTAAATTATGTGAGCTAGAGTCTATGTTGGTATAAAAGTAAGGGCTGAGTGTCCTCTTCCAACAGTCCTGTATCTCATGTATTCTTAATAGCTGGAAACCAAGCAGTATGTGGTGGTATAGGGTAATGAATGACCTCTTACTTCTCTGTTTTAACAGATCTTCATTTCCCTAATCAATCTCATCATTCACACCAGGGGAATCAGCTAAAAGCTCTTTAAAAATACATAAGTGTGCTCAGGGCACACTCTGCAGATTTTTCTGAAAAGACAGTTTCTGAAAATAAATGGTTAAAATGGAAGCAGAAGTAAGGAGGCTTAGGTGGGAATTACAATGTACAAAGGTTGCCTCTCTGGGGGCCAGGAGGGAGGAGAGATGACCTCAAAGACACAAGGTGGCATGAAGCACTGCCTTGGGCTTCTCAGTCCTCAGAGCTGCTTTTTCCACCCAAAAGTGTTGCCCTCTGACTTTTGCTGGAGAAAATTACTGAGGTGAGAAAAAGTGGCACTGAGTTACTTCTAATTTCAGGAAGGAAAAAAAAGCTATCAACAGTGAATGAAGGAGCCCCACAGAGTTTACTTACAACCCACTCAACTCAAATGAGTAAAATCCCCCGTGAGTCAAATGACCTTAAGACTATAACAGCATGCAGGACCACGCGACAGGAGACCAGGGTTTGGAAACCCTGGCTCATCTGAACCTTGGGTCCTGCTCCAAAAGCATGGATTCAGTGTCACATCGCTCTGCCACCTGAGATACTCCATGCCTCCATGGTGCTGAGATGGCACAACCAGGCACCACGCTGCACGAAGAACCAAGAGACAAGCAAATGAGACATGGTAAGTCTGTATTAATCCATCCAGACAAACTGTGCCATCATTTTCTCCCTCTGCCCTACTGCTGCTGCCAGCAATTCAGCCTGGGAAGACTGACAGACACGTGGTCAGTAGTTGACCAGGAACAGCAGGATGCAAAGATGGCTAAAAGTCATGTTAGTCCCATGGGGCCAGGGCTGCAGTGTTTTGCTCACAACAGGCTGCCTTGCCACTGGATCATAATAGTTTATGAGTGGTTCTGTGCCCAGTGGATCCCCACAGGATCTACTCTCATTTTCTCTGCAGAGATATAATACTTTACAGTAAGCAAAACCTGTTCCAGAAGAGGTTTTAATTAGCTGTCTTAATTGTCAGCAGGTAAAACTGAAGCTTTCTGCAAGATTAAATAGCTTTTAACAGAAAATGGGGGGAAATCCCTTAATCAAATCATGGCTTTTCCAGAGAAACAGTATAGAAGTATGCAAGCCAGACACAGACTGTATGACAGGGTGGCCACACAACCCTTCATAGAAAGCCTCTATCACAAGTAAGCTGGGCTGCAAAGTGAAACATGCAAAAATCAAGCGAACTTAACATTGATGCTGCTGGTGGGCATTCAGGTTTTTTTTCTTGAACGGCCCAGATAACATTTGGCTCAGGGACAAGACAAAATGAAACACGAAGCAGCTCTTTAACATCCAGATTTGTCCTCAGTGTTCAGTCCTGCTGCATTGTGCCAGCAAACTTCTCAATCCCCACCCTGAAGCAAAGCCAGTGCCTTGCCGGAAAAAAAAAAAAACAAACAAGTCAAACAAAACCAAACCAACAAGATATGTAATTTTTAAAAATTACATTGATGGTGTATGAAAAAGAAAAAAAAAAAAAAAAAAGAAAAAATAAGAAAAGAAAAAGAGTAGGGAGGAGTAATCTGGGAAATCTTCAGTACTTTCTGAATTTGCAGGCTGCTCCCTGCAGCCTTGATCCGCTGCTAATACTGGTTTTGAATAGGGTCTCTCATTGGGTTTCTCTGTGCCACTGGAAGCCAGACAGCTAGCTAGTGTATCCTATAATAAATAAACAAACATCCCCCTTGCCCCCAAACACATGTAAAAGATGGATTTAAATCATTAGGATTTACTTAGCTCTGAAAGGGAACAATTTTTCCACCAGACTGCAGAAAACCCCACTGCAATGGAGGGACCGAGGCTGAGATTTTCAGAAGAAATGGAAGTACCCAACTTCTATTGAATTTCAAGGTAATTTGTCCCTCAAGCTCCCTTGTGCACTTTTCCCTGAGCCCTTGTTTTCACTGCAAGTTAGATTTTTACTAACTTGAAAAGAAGTAACTGAGTAATTGTGAAAGGTTACAAGTTATTTTTAAAATAACATAAGGGTTGCTTTTTCCTCCCTGGAGGCTGTAATGTAGCTCTCGGGACATAATCTGGGATGGGGAAAAACCTGGCGAAAATCCTTATACGACCACTAATTTTTTGTATGGACTTGGGCAGCCAGTTGGAAGTTCATAAGCAATTATATGACCAGCAATGCATTTGCAAAAGTGCTGGCACACTTCATTTCTTTGGATTTCAAATTAGGACAATGAGGTAGCTTTAAACTCTCCTAAAATAAAAGTTTGGTAGGATTTGCAAACACTCTGTTGATAAGAGCAAGGATTTTTCTTTACAGATGGAACTTCACATCCAAATAATATCAAAGCTCTTTATACAAAAGAATCATTAAAGATGAGGAACATGCCTGTGATACAGCTTCATTATTTGCTTATAGCTCAAATTTGGCAAAGCATGTAAGCACTTCAGGATGGGGGCCAAAGTAATATTTCATTGTGGCAGATTTGAGAAGACTCCCAAGACTTCCTCAGGGTTCCTTTAGGCTATTCAAGGGCTACATGTAAAGTAGACCCTCCTCAGGAGCCAGACTGCAAGCACGTTTTGCCAGGACCTTGTCAAAATCCCAGACAAACAAGGTCTCTTGCACTCATGCAGGCAGCTGTGTGGTTTTTTTTTTTTCTGTCCTTGCCCAGTGAGGCACCAAAGACGCATGTGGCATCCGGCTGGGCCAGCAAGGCTGATTTCATGTGCTGTCTCCTGCCTAAGTGGACCTTGATGAAATTACCCCTTAGGTCTCAGTAAAAAATTGAGTAGCCCATGTAAATTCAAAGAGGAAAGAGTAGAAGTAATTCCATCTCCATGCAAATTTCCTACCTCCCTTTTCTGCTCCAAGCCAAACAATCAAATGTGACAAAAGGAGATACAAAAGCCATAGAAGAAGCTTGTTCATGCAAGTACCTTATCTTCTCTTTGTTTCATTACTTCTGATTTCTGACAAAGAGCTCATACAAATGAGGGGGGGGGGGAGAAAGGAAAAAAGGAGAGCACCATCAAGTACCCAGCAGCAGGCAGACTGGTCTTAAAATAATCAAACTTTCATGTAAGATCACAACTCAGAGACCCTTTACAAGTATTTTATTGGTAGTTGCTTATGTCGTGGCCATGCTCACACGCACCGTGAAGGGAACTAAAGTTTCTATGACATTTTTGCAGACCTGTATTATCTCATATTTGCCTTGATCCACATATAGGTGGTACACGATGCAGCGTGCAAAGCTGCCCTCACACACCTTATGGCAGATCCCAGCTCCTAGAGGCTTCTCAGCATGTCTGGGAGGCACCGCCACTCTTGGAGGTTTCACAAAAATGGAGGACAAGATCAACAAGGCATCTGCTGGAGAAGGCTTCTGCCAATTTGCAGTAGAAAGACAACTGCTTTTCAGAAGATTGAATCTCAGCTCCCACAAACCTTAGCAGTTCCTTCCCTGAGCTGTGCTGCATCCTTACTGAATTGGCCACTGAGAAGTTGATCCTAAATGTAGCACAGCCTTTCAGATTCCCCTTATGTGCCACACCATAAGCTTGCCAAGCACTTGGAATGCTGAGGCATTAAATAAAGAACATTTTCAGCAGTCAAGGCCAAGGTTAAAAACATAAGAAATGTGAGGAGTTGTTTTTGTAGTGAATTTATTGTTTGGGCAAAGTAATAAACCATTTGCATTTGAATGATCTATAGCATAATGATATAGATTAGTAGTGCTTCTGTTGATGTTCGTATTTTTTTTAACACAGGGAAATCTTGTGTTATCTTTTACAGGGCTCTGCTCTTACCCTTTCAGCTTCTGTGGCACTCCAGTAAGGCAGGTTCTGCATGACTGCAGTGGTAGGCTCTGAACACTCTCACAGTGAAACCTTTGGAGCAGTGAGCCACTGCACAGCACTTCCAGCATTCCTTAAGGAAGAAGGGGGGTGGACTGCCTTTTTACACTATTACGTATAAAGTACAGTTTCTTTCATAAACTACTTATAAAAGTAAAGTATCCAATTTTTACATTGGGCTGAAGAGGGCTTCCCTTTTTTTGGATACAAGCGTACATGGGCTCTGGTTCGGTTGGAGGTAGAAGCCCCCATCTGCAGATGACTACACACCTGGGGTTCTACTACCAACCACTCAGGCCGGCAAATTAAAAACCTGTCTAAAAACCTGACACTATTCATGCACTCAAATGCTTTTAAGAATATGAGTTTGATCCAAATGTCCATTAAGGCAAATGGAAAGATGAATTGATTTTCCCCTGACTTTGCATTAGGGCCTAAACTTGAAGCCCTAGAAGATCATCTAATTCCCTCAGCTTTTAAACCAAACATATTCAAAGCTCCAATTTGCAAATGCAGGCATTATAATGGGGCATTCAAATGCTGCTAGTGGATTCTCAAAATTAGCTCTTTGGCCTGTAAAATATGCATTAAGCATACCTGGGTGCCAATATAAACAACCAGCTGCAAAGATTTTTAAAAAATCTCATTATGATTTGTGTCAACAAAAACATGTTACCACTTGTGACTACTAAAGTGTGAGGGAACCAGAGGAATTAATGAGATGGCAAAGCTGAGTGACTTGACTTCAGTTCCTCTCTATCTACCATCTCTTACTTGCATAGCCTGCCCATTGAGGGGAAGACAGCTGACAGCTTTCCAGGACAAGATGACTTGCAGTGGGATGAGAATTCATTAGCGGTCGAGGAAAACACTATGGGACACAACAGGTGATCAAGAAACTAGCACTGTGGAAACAAGGAAAGGATTAAAAGATGTTTTGAAAGGTGAAAAATAGTACAGAGAGAGATGAAAGTGTATTTTAAAATCAGAGTATTCGAGCAAAGCAGCTGTTGAGCTGCTTATGGTAAAGCAAAGGCTTCTTTCCACACAAGGACTGACACGAAGGCCACTCAGCTGAGGATCACTGTGGCAGCTAAACTAAAACATTAATCTGTTCCCTAAAACATCAGTGAGAGTTTAAGCCCATCTGCAATGCCATGGCATGTGCTCTTGGAGGCGAAAACTGCTTCAATGGGAACAAACTCAACAGCTGCCTGAAAGTACACAGAAAGCAAAAGACTTTAAGGAGAAGAAGAGCTACTAAGTTTTCCTACCTTACAAAAAACATAAAGCACATACCAAAATGTAGATTTAATAATCAGCCTTTACACTCTGCCAAAACTGCTATACCTCTTCCTGTAGCCTTTTCTAAATACACAAGAATCAAAATTTAATGAAAGCTCAAGGCTGCCAAGTTTCCAAACTTGAGCAAACAATACTGGGTCAAGAGAGCATCCGATCCCAAACACTCCTATTCCTCCTCTCCCTGAGAGGTCCTGGGTTACAAAAAACTACTCTTTATTCAAGAGCTCTGGGGGTAGCTCTCTTCTATCAGCAGATTACTAAGGACCTTCAGGAGATACTTCCTTATTAGCTCCATGTTTATCACAGGCTCCTGCTGTCCTGAGGAGCCCAGCATGCACTTCAAGCTGCAGTAACAAAACCATGCTGGAGTGCTGATAGGGGCCTCTAAAACACTGTTCCTAGCATGTGAGATGGAGACGGACTCACTGATTACAGACTTCGTTGCCTGACAGTGCACAATACACCATCTGTGTCAGGAGCTGTGCCTCACGTTTGCTGATATGAAACTCCTCTCAACAGGGGAAGACAGGGATGCACCTTCAGGTGGTGTCTTGTGATACACCAGGATCTCACCTCCAATTTTTCTGCAGCAGGTTGTGAGCCAGGCACTGAAACCATTGTCAAAAATCCCCTTTAAAAGTGCTTGACATTAAGACAGCAAAGGAAAGCCACCACTCTAGGTGGGATTATGGGCCCTGGTGGGCAGAGCTCTGAAGAAGAAAAATGCTATAATGACATCTGCACTACTTGTTTCACATCAAACACTCCCCAAAATTGATGGTATTTTTCAATTTACTAATGGAGAAAGGAAAAAAAAACCCCAAAACTACTGAGTAGAAGAGGAATCTCAGTCTCTTTTCTTTCTCTCATATCCTCTATATTCCCTTTGGAACAAATTACATGGAAATATTCAAATACTTGTTGCATTGATATGGGGAAGTAAGAAGATATGTCACCGAGCGCCTTTGCCAGGCTGAAATCCCGGAAGACAGATGACTAGCAAATGCTTACATGCTGCTGACATATTCCTCTGATAATTTTTACAGCATGTTGCTGAATGCATGATGAGAATACAATGCCTGCTATTATGTTCAGCTCTCACTGTTAACACATTCAGACCAGTGTTTCACTTGGTCGTGCGCTGGGTGACTGAAAATTGCCAAGGACACTAGGACTTGAATGTACTAATGCTAGTAATCTCCACAGCAGCCAGCTGCTTAACTTAACACTGTCTCCACAGTCTTTTCCATTTAATTTAAAAGATTCTTTCTCATGTCTCAAGGGGGCAGCTTTCAAGGCTTTGCACGAGCAACTTGGACACCCAGTGCCTATTTAGGAGGTGCCCGGCATACTCTGAAGAAATTTGACTGTGTATAGCTTTCTCTTCTCCACACACATTACAGTTTTTCTGATAGATCTCAGTTATAGGTATATCTACAACAGATTCTCTGCTGCTGGGTGGAATAAATTGTCCTGCTCTGAGACTGACATTGCCATCATTAGACTATTACCATCACCCAAATGTGAAGTTACTGCACAACTGTGCTTTACTTGCTGTATGCATTTCCCCTTCTATGGCTGAAAGCATAAAGACTTGCATAAACACGCACCTCTGTCTTTCACTGCTTGACTGCTGTGTTGGGCTGAAGACTTTTAATTGGCTATTTGTTTTTGACAAAAGCCTAAGCATCACTAATGAAAAATTAAACACCTTCACAAAAATTTTCTTTTAGTCAATAAGCCATTTTCCTCCTGAATTTAGAGGTGGCCTGGGTGATAACATTATAATAAAAAAGCAAGTAGGGATCTAAATGCCTGACTTGCTTCAGTGCATAAATCACCATTAAACTGTGCTGGTTCTGGGAAAATTGGTTTTAACAGCACATTTCACCACAGACATAATAAAAAGAGGAAATTTTCCCATCCATGTTGAGCTGTTCAAGATGAATCGAGATCTGGGGCTTCCTTCATCCAGGAGAATTTGCTTTCTCCTTCTTCAGGCTGTGGGATGAACAAACAGCCACTCATTTTGGTGTGGCTGTGTGAGGCACTGAGGGTGTAAGACCACTGAGGGTGGTCTTACAGGGATCATAAAACCCCTAATACTTTGGCTTTGGTGAGTCCCAGTGTACTTCAGGTAATTCCCTGAAACACAGTAAGAGGAGAATGACTTAATGAATCCAAATCTAGGTTTAGGACAGAAGTCTGAACTTCCCAGCTGCTTTGTATGCAGGTATTCACCCTACAGTTACACAAGCCAGAGTAAGAGAGGTGGCTACATGAAGTCATTTGCAGACACCCTCGTCCTTTCCCTTTTATCCAGAACAGGGCAACATCATTTCCTGAGGCATCCCACAGAGGATGAGATCATGAGAATTGTCCTTATCCCTTTCAGAGTTCTAATCAGATGTAGACATGGGAAGGAAAATAATTGAAGTATTTTAGTTTAAATTCATGGTAAACATTTTTTTTTTCACTTAGGAGAAATTCCTAACTATTACACGCTAACACTACAACAGTTGTTGGTTTTTTTAAAGGTTATTTCAACAATGTAAGCATTTGAATAAACTGGATTTTTTTAATCCAATTTGTGATTTTTCATGGAGATTTAAGGACATTAAAGATTCTCATAAGCCTATTGCAGTGCAGTCTCCTAAGCTGCTTGAACACATTATCAGTAACAACTTCTTCTAGGACTGGGAAGGAAAAAATATATCGGAACAACACATCTGAGAAGTTTCACAATATTATTTTCTGCAAAACAAACTGTCCAGGATGTTAAGAGCACAAACTGGAGAGAAAGTTTTGAATATTTTGAAAGCTTTTATTAGAGAGAATAATATTTCACCTCCAGCCCTTCAGCTTGCATCCGTCATTCTCCTGAGCAACAGAGAAATTCTCCAAGTGACTCTCCCGCACTTTTGCTGTCAGCAGTAGACAACATGTGTGTTGTCTACTGCTCCAGTCTGGTTACTTCAAATAACATACACTGTCTTGCATTAGGAGAGTACAGTCAGATCTAAAGTTCACCCCTGGAGTCAGTAAGAATTATTTCTATTGACATTAATGGGGATTTAATTCAAGCCCTGCTTCTTATCATCAGCTGTATATTAACTGTTTAATCCTTTCAGTGTCTGACTTCACAAAATGCCAACAACCTCTAGAGAGGCACAGGGCAGCTCATATCTTGACTCCAGTTTTCTGCTTGTCCTGGTTATTCTTCTAAACCGTTTTTACTCTTCAACACCTGCATCATATACAAAAATAAGTTTTGGAAGAAATAATTCATTAATAACAGAACGTGTGTGCCTTATCAGCTTCCCAAGTTTTACGTGCCAAGAAAGACTCAACTAAACCCAGTGGGCTTAATAATGAAGCCTTCAAACAAGCCAAACTCCCCCTCAAATCCATGGCTAAGTAGCACCCAGCCCACGGTGAACAGATCATGAATAAAAGATTATTCTTCCATAAGGTACAGATGAGTCAACTTTCCTAGTAATTTAGGGTGTTCCTTCAGAAAAGGCTGCTGTCACAGGTGGAAATGACACTTAATGGGAAAATGGCTTTCAGAGAACTCTCAGGAAATTTCTATTGAAAACCCTCAGCAGACTGCACCAAAATCAACTTCTACCTGCAACCAAGAGGGGGCTCAGCTCTGCTTAGAGGCCCTGCAAGACTGTTTTTTCAACTTCCACGAAGCAGAGCTACAACATGGCACTGCTGATGGATGGGAGAGCCAAGAGTAGCTATGGCAGGTCCTGAGCTCAGCATAGTTACTGCGGAATGGTCCTTGTGGCCAGTTTTACCAGGGGCATGGCAAGGAATAGGTTAAAGGGACTAGCTCCAACCCATCCCCACTGCAGTATGCCCTTCAGATCACCTGGACAGGTCTGTCATCGCCATCACAACTTCAGTCAGCATTAGTTAGGAAACTAATAAGACAACCATTTAATCTACCAAAATAATTCCTGTTTGCCATAAAGACACACCAAAAAGCCATCAGCTGGTCTCCCTCACTTTTTATGGGATCACCTTTACAAAACACAGCGTGCCAAATAATGCTGCCAATTCAGACAGCTCCAGTCAGGCAATCCCTTCTAGAGGGTTGACAGAAATTAAGTCTACTCAGGTACCCAAGAAACCAAGAGGAGTAGGTATCAGTTCAAGTTTTTATCACTCTCCTTACCAAAAGGTACAGCATCTGTACGTTTTTTTTGCTCTTCCACCTCTCCTGGAAAGGGTGAAAGGAGCACATCCCCAAGGACAGACAGTACCTACCACTCTGCACATCACTGCACAGCAAAGCCACATGCAGCTTGCTGTGCAGTGGAACACAGTAATATAAGAGGTGCTACATTCTTCTCCACTGCCAGATGTGGCATTTGTTGCCAGCAATGTTAATTATGTTTCCAGACATAGAAAACCACTAAAAGACTTGTTAATAAATTAGTAGGGATGTTCATACTGTAATTTAATAAAATGATAACTACTGCATTTTCTCACCATAGGCAGTACATCTTGCATCCCTGCACCAACATCTATCTATTAAGCTACCTTAAAATAAATTTCATTTATTATGCCTTCATACAAATCCCATTACTTGCTCAACAATCAGTTACGTTTTCCTGTCTGGGCATCCCTCCAAAGACAGGCTGCTGTGTATGCTTTTGTAATTACTGATACACTGTATAAGAAACCACAGCATGTTTCCGACAGACTAATTAAAGGCGAAGAACAGTCGTCCTGAAACCTTGACTCAATTGTTAATTCTCCCCTTGCCTTCCTCTGTGATCTCCACCACACGATGTAATCTCTCTGCGCTTCATTTCCTCACCTGTAAAACCAGGGTAGGAACCTCTTACTCGCCTCACCTACTTAAAAGATGAGATCCTCGTACAATGGGCCACAACTCTAACTGATTTCCAAGTGCTCCTATAATACACATGGTTTAACAAAGGTATAAGGCAAACTCAAGCATCCAGGTCAATGCAGGTCTCCTCATGGGCACCTCCAGCAGTACACCGAAGTACAATGTACTCTGCAAATCCATTGCTGTCACACAGGGAGCAGCAGACAACAAACACTGCGATGGGAAGACAGACCACAAGAAAACAATCCATCCACCCATTTCCTGAGCCGCAGCCCAAGTTGTCCCACTGGTCTGCATGTCTTGTCCTCTCAGCTCCCACACAAATGAAAGCTTGCTATCAGTGACAATGCTCCTGCCCCACCAGCTCCCTGTGCAGGGCTCCCACACCATGCCCCTTTCAGGTTGAAACACCAGGATGGCTTTAAGGCTTAATGGTCACTCTTCTCCTCCCTCCTGGAGGAAAGAGCTCATACTCATTTGTCTTCTACTCCCTTGTCTCCTCCCTGCCTTGGGGAATGGCCTCTGTTATTTTTTATATTCCAGTTTATTTCATTACAGAGTAGGAAAGCTATCCAAAGTTACTCAGGCTGATCATATTTTTCTTATTATTCCAGGACATGATTTAATCTCTACTCTTCATTTATTGTTTTTAAATCTGGACTCACTGGAAGAAAGGAGATGGATAAAGAAACAAGTCTGGGTTTTTTATCATGGCTTTACCTGCATGTATCTCAGTCTTCTCTGTAGTTCTTAATTAAAAACTCTTTGGATACTAAAACTGCCACCTGCTTGATTACCATTTTGGTCCCATCAAAGTTCCTAGGAGGACTCCCACCAGCTTAGGGCTGAGGCTGCTGCCGCTTCCTTGCCCAGGAGGGCAATGTGCCTCCAGCCAGGGAATGGTTGCAGACCTCAGCTCTGGAGGCTCCTAAACAGGTGTTTAAACACATGAGCACAGACCTAATAGCAACTTTTTCTTCAAGCACGCGTTTTAGACTAAATCATAACTTTTCTACAGCTCTCTCTGGGTAATGTTGTCATCTGGTTTTCTCACATAGTAACACTGAAGGGCAATAACTGTTATCCTCACCAGGAAATCTGAGGGAAAAAAAAAGAGGGGAGACTTTAAAAGTTCATTACAGAAATTCCTGTGTTTTTTGCAATATCTTTGTGCACATGAAAAGGAGACAGCTGTCATTTTAAACCAAAAGTCATGTGTTAGGATTAAATATTTAATGCAAATACAAATTTTGGAGGAACAGTTCAAGTTGAAATGTCAAGGCAGCCTCCAACATTGCTTGTCTCACCTGACTGTACAATTTTATCTCTGATACATTAGAGCAAGGTGGAGTTTTTCTTGACTAAGCACAATTTTTACCCAATTTGCACCTTTTATGCACTATTGTAAATGCATAATATTAACAATAATTATTATTATAATTGGGTAGACAGATAACACTAAGACTTCAATTACAGGGCTGGAAGAAAGTAACTTATCTTCCCAGAAGCAGTAGGAGATATGAAAACATTAATATAAAAGCAGAGGTCAAATTCTATATTAACTATCGTGTGTAGAAGCATTCACTATTTTTATGTCTATTTCTGTCAGCTAAGGATATGACCTTTTTATTCTTAATGCTTCTAACATCCAGTTGGAATACATTGGCAACGTTTGTGTAATATAATTTTATTTATGTTACAGGAATGGAAAAGGGTTAAAGCACACAGGCTAGGCCGGAAGGTCTTCCTTTCTCTATCCTCTTTTCAGGAAGAGAAGTGCCAAAGATTGCTGTTGATAGAGGGTAGAAATTAAAGTAGCATAAGGCAAAAGAGAACAGTGACATTGTACAGGCAAAATGCTGACTGAAGATTTATATATTATTCTAAGCTTTATTAAGAAAGGGTAATGGCTTAAAACTTGAAGAGGGGAGATTTAGATTACACATTAGGAGGAAATTCTTCACTATGAGGCTGGTGAGACACTGGAACAAGTTGCCCAGGGAAGTTGTGGAAGCCCCATCCCTGGATGGGTTCCAGGCCAGGTTGGATGGGACTCTGAGCAACCTGATCTAGTGGGAGGTGTCCCTGCCCATGCAGGAGAGTTGGATCTAGATGATCTTTAAGGTCCCTTCAAACCCAAACCATTCTATGATTCTATGAGGAAGAAGTAGACTAAATCAAGTCCCATATATGGGGAGCACATTTGGAAGAGCTTTTGCGGCTCCTAATAAGCCAAAGAGGAATGCAGGCTGCGTAATGGTGTTTCTAAGCAGGACGTCCATAATCCTGACAAATGGAGTCCTCTGGAGCAACCCACAGACTGTGGCTGTTACAGGTAAATCACTCCAGCCATAATGAGCTGCTACATTCAACCTAGCCTAATAAGCTAGGTTTTCCTTTCTTCAAGCTGCTTTTTCCCCCTCTACACTTAAAGCTCAAATAATACCAACTAACTCTGCCTATGGCCAGCCAGGCACAGCCTCACAGGCTTCAGCTACAGCCTTCAGCTCCAACATCCTTTCCACACACCCTGCCCGCTCCAAAGCTGTGCCCAAGGTAATAGGTAAAAACATTGCCATCCTTCACATAAACCCAGTCTGAAAACATATTTCTGAATCCTTTTCTAGAAAGCAGTTGGGTTTTTTTGTCCCTTCTCCAACCTAAAACTCCAGGAATATATGGCAGGTTATAAATGATGACAAAGGGGAGCATGGAAGGAGTCCCTGTGCCTCCCCAGCCTGGCAGCACTGTCTCTCCTCTTTGCTCTCCGAACTACTCGAAGCATTAACAGGGTGAACACAACACAAAAAACCAGTTAACAAGAAATTCACTTCATAGTCTAAGGTTTCCACCTCCTTAAACTTCCAGGTTGCCATGTATTGACAACAGACGACACAACGCTGGACTTTGCAGGTGACACCAGCACATATCACAGGTACAGTGGCACACTTTGTTTTTGTCCTCCCATTTCTGGAAGAACTGGTGCCTTTAACACTTACCTCTGGACAAATGCATATTAGTCTAGTTGCCACAGAAGCAGGAAACACAAAGGGTTCAGTTCTGCTCTCCCACAAATGCTTCCGCTGACTTTAAGGAGCTTATAAAGCCCATACAGAGGCAGGACTAGCTGTTTCTATTAGAATATAAACTCAGTATTTGAAAGAGAAACAATACGTATGTACAAAAGAAATAATTATATCCCTCCAAACACTGTCTGCTTTTGCTGTAAAAATCTAAATGCTACCTTTGGAGTTTTTATTAATAGTGATTATATTCAACCTGTATGTTTTTCTTAAGTAACAGACTTAAGCAAAGCTGATGATCTGAAAGGAGGACTCTGCTGCACAGCAGATTTTACATTAGGGTGTGTCAAAAAATGTTATTGCTGTTTCCTTGTAGGTTACAAATACATTTTGTTTCAGCTGTTATGCTGATAAATGAATTTTCCTTTTACACAAAGAACTGCTTAAGGAGGCAGCGAACCGTGATGTGCAGCTTCTGCAGCACTCACATTTTCTGTGCTGGAACTGCTGCAATAGTTGCCTCTTGCTGGTAAACACCATGGTCTTGAGGCAAAGGGTATCAGCTGAGCCATTTGGCAAACTTCAGCAACCACCTTTTAGTACAGAAGAGATTTTGACCTCAGCAGCCTCATCGTTCCATCTCTTTGTATACAAAACCCTATTGACCCAACAGCATCAAGCTCTCAGATGCACTGGAAGAAAGAGGGAGAGAAGGAGAGAAAGAGCAAAGCAGGAGCAAACAAGGAAAGGAGAGAGAAAAGACCCTGTCATGCTGTAATTTCCAGGGTGGAGACAGCAGACTTACCTCCAGCAAGGGCTGTTAACTTTTTTCTGTTATGAAAGCTGAGCAGGAAGAAAGAGAAAAAAACTGAAACACAATAGCTGTACAGAAGCGTGCTGATAAGAAAATGACTGGCATTTATGGGGAAGATTACTGACATTTTCACCATTCCTGTTTTGTCAGTCTTGAAAAGGCCTAGTGTATGTCAGATTCACGCAACACATCACCTTGTGAACTGAGTGCAATCAAGATCAAGCAAATGGGGATAGATTTCAATGAAGGTGACACCAGAAACACCTTACTTGATGAAGGCATGTGTAGGTGCACGTTAGAGCAGAATTTAAACAATCCTGCTAACGGGCACCGGGCAAAAGCTGATGAAGAAATCAAATGTGAGGGAGAAGTGAAAGCCCTCTAAAGCTGAAACTGGAAATTAAACCTTTGTACAGACAGCCAAAACTCTCGCTGTAGCACCTCTCTAAGCAATGGCTAAACTAACCCTCCTTTGCAAACTACAATTTTCAGTGTTTATTGTTGTGATTACGTCAAGTCCTGCCAACTGTGAGTCTGCTCTGAGCTACAGAAAACTTACACACTTTGTTACAGAGATTTTTAATGCTTAGAATTTTCTCCTTCTGAGCTACAAATCTTATCTTAAAAACTTGGGCATTGCCTAACAAGCCTAGTAAGCTTATTAGATAAGACTTAACTTCATTAGGAAGGCTGCTGGGATGCTGATCAAATCAGGAGACCAAAGGCAAATCCAGAATGAAGGTTTCCATTAATTTAAGGATACACTGTTGGCCTAATTTGGTAATTTTCTCTTAAGTAACACTTCATTTATTTCAATCTCTTAGACTGAAACTTTTCTGCTATATTTATTACAAATACCCTTTGCTTTATTTATAACACAGCATTAATAAAAACACTCAAAGTTGTTGAAATAATCTGTACAAACATGCATATTATTGCCCAGTGCAAAATGAGAAGTTTTCAACCAAACCAGATGTCTTTTTTTTTTTCAACACAAAGTTGGAAAATTTTGGCCATGTGGGAGAAAACCACAGGAAAATTAAGCTTTGCCATTTAACATTTAACTCCAAAAAGCAGAAAGCAATATGTGGGATGATCCAATGTAGTGTTTTTCTCCCACTCACTCACTCTTAGCTATGAGGCAAGATGGTTGTAGCCTGCTCAGTCTCTGTGGTCAGTATAATTTAGTACAAATCATTAACATCCATTCTAGTGTACAGAAGATCTAAGGTGTCTTGACTCCAAAAACTAGTGTCCTAAGTCACAGAACCTGATGCTACATCCTTCATACTGAGACACATTAACTACATCCACCAAGCTATCAGGTAAGAGAAACCCACCGGCAATTCTCCTTCTGCCAGTGTCATGAATCTAAATCTGAAAAACAAGAAAGAAAAGTTGCTAGCTTTTATTTCCAAAGCACAGATATGGTGAACAGCACCCTTCATTTGCTCCCACCTGCACCTGCAGCAGTTTAGCAAGCACTCATGTAATTCCTTCTGCTGGCTGGACTGGGGAGAAGGAGGGGACAACAACAGGTGGAGTCTGTACTAGTCTTAAATGGCATCCTAGAAGAAAAAAAGTGAGTATCTCTTCTAATAAATCACCTCTGATGGCCTCTGCTGGGCCATGCAGCCCAAAGTGGATTTGAATTGGTGTAATTTAGACATTGAGAGGTAGAGAGAGAGAGGATGTACACCGAAGATTTAACTCAAAATTTCCTTTTTTGGATTTGCAGTTATTTAAAACTGGAGAATTCATCTCCTTTTCTGCTATTCCCCTCTTGGAATGTTCAGTTTGTAAAGTACATGAACATATATACACTCCCTTGGATTTGATTACTAAATGAGCCCATCTAGCAAAATGAAACAAGTTTAACTATACTCTAGCTCATGAGTTTGACTTCAATGTTAGATGGTTGCTTTTAGTACACTGGAGTAATGACCTTAAAAAAATAAAAGCTGCGTGCTCTGAGGCCAGCATAGGGCACACTTGCACACTGAGGAGAGCATTGCACCAGGATTAACAGCGCCCACAGCAAGATGAGAGGATGCTAATTCATTGTTCTCCACACAGGACTAGAGATACTCTGATTGAAGGCTGCACAGAAGTACAGAGAATTATTAACCACAGACACACTAACTGTGAATTTATGAATAATGAAGAAAGCAAAGGAAGAACAACCGCATGGTTTGGTTTGCCTCATCACTGCCTCTTCAGCATTCACCCACACAGTCACATTGGCAGACAGCAACTGCAGCTAGTATCTTACAAAAAAAGGACAGAGATTTAGTAATACAGCATTCCCCATACAAGCCTCCATGTAGCCATTTCTTCAAGTTCACTCTTGAAGCTCAGCACTTGCCTAAGAATGCTGCTGAGTGAAGGTCTCAGCATCCAGCAGCGCATGAAGCCAGAGGAAGCCAGAATGGAGCAGAGCCCAGAAATGATGGTGAGAGGTACAATAAAAATTTGTTAAAACACTGACCAAGAGCCTCATGCAATACAGCATTAAGAGCTTCACAGGTGAACAGCACCCTGGTGATGAATCCAGCCCTTTCATATATTGAAGAATACATTAAAATATGCTCTGCAGTGCTAGAAGGTAGGAGAAGCTTCTCTGTTGGTCTTCACTTGAGCCTTCCTTATATCACAGTATTTATTTAATGCACACACCTAATTGACTTGTGGCATGTCACCAAGGCTCTTAACCTGTTAATATGAGCCCAGGCTCTTTGAAGTGCTGTATTTGCCAGGTGTCTCATGAGCAGCCAACTTATTAAAAAAAAGGGTCAAAATAGAGACTCCCAGGAGCAGACAGCAGAAACACCACCTGTCAAATCCAATTCCACCTCTATAACAGGAAGGAACCAGACTGAAAATTACTACATTGCAGTACCAGAAGTTCCTTGACACTTGGTGGTGAGACGTAACTAGAAAGCTTATTTATGACTGCAGTAGCCATAATGGAATTCTTTTTTTAGGTCTTAATCCCTTTCTAGTCTCATGTTAACAGGCAGGAATTTCATCTCTGTTCCATTTTAAACTGATTTAGGGTATATGACTTACTGCACACTACTCAAAGTTAGGAGTATAGCTTAGAAGTCATTACTTACAGTTGCAGCTGCCAATGATAAAACAACTATTGCACTCTTGTGACAGGGGTTGAAAGCATAATGCAATTTTTAGGACTTCAATTTTGGGTTTACTATAATGCCTGTGATACCAGGGAAAAATAACTGAGCAAGAGAAATGGTACTCCACCAGTGCTTTTCAAGGCTTTTATCAAAAGACAGAGAATTATCTGTGAAGGACATGTTTTCCACATGAGCTTAGATATTAATTTATATGGCTATCTACAGAGATCATTATTTATCAGATCACAGTGCCTCAAATGATAGAAGCATTATGTATTCCCAGTTCAGGGAAATTCTGCATTTTTTCCAGTGTAGCCTAACATTGGTAGCAAATGTTGAATTTCTTAATGGTGATCACTATATATCCACCCAAATCATACAAACACCTTGAGGCATTTACAGAAACTAAAAAAGAGATTTCACTCCTTCAAAACACGCCTTAGCTCTGAAAAGCATTAATGCAAAAATACCACCACGCTACTCTACAAACCTGCTTATTTATACACAATCCTAAGTGATTAAAGATAAAGCCCAAGCCACGCTGCCCACATTTCTGCAGGATTTTACTGCTTTCAACCCTCCAGAATCAGTCCTATCTGATATAAAAAAGCTCAGCTTACACCCCCTTTCTCCTTTTCCACTACCAAACAATCCTGTATTTCAGACTTAGGCAATTACCACCACACCAAAGGCAACGAGTTCAGCAAGGTTATTGCATCCATCCCTTGAGACACTGGTGATGGGGGCAAAAAAAGGCCAAACTGGAAACTACAGTGCCTGTACCAGTCTCCCTGTGGATGTTGTTTGGTCTGCTGAATATTTGTTTCTGATTTCATGGGGGGTGGGCAGAAGAAGAGAAGAAAAATTGTCAAATTTTCAGACCCCAAATTGAGCTTCAAAAGAAGAAGCTTGAGAAGCCCTTTCCAGCATCAGCTGAGAGCACCTGACTTGCATATTTAACAGTTTTATATAGCACCTATTTAATGCCAGAGTTATGCTTTGAAATTCCCCACGGTGCTGCCTGCCTGGAGTGCTATTTATAGCAATCCTAAAAAACACACCTCCACCTCTGTCCTGGGACCACGGCTTCAGAAACAAGCACACTAGGGAAGAACATGCTCCTCTTGCCACCTTCAGAGCATGATACTCCGATCCAAACACCAATTAACTCAATAGCCCTCTTGCCTTACTAGAGCCAAGAGGAGGGCAGGCTTGGCTATGTGAATAACAGTGAATACAGTGAATAACAACACCACTACCAAAAAAAATGAGGCTGAATGAAGACATATGCTGACCTTCAAATTTAAGGTGTACAGACGTTAAGCAGTCTTTGAGGACAAAGGGCTTCCACCCAAGCCTTAAGGTCAAAATCTAATCTCTACCGTAAACCCCTGCAGCTCTCCAACTACTTCTGAAGTATAGTTGAAATATAGATGATGTATAAATATGATATACAAGGGACCTCGTGCTAGTACTACTCTGGTAAAACACTTGGTGCCAAGTGGCTGCTGAGTGAGGGAAAGGACATAGAAAGCAGACTGAGATGCAGCCAGATGATTCAATCTAGCTACAGGATCGATAGACTCAGTAGCAACAAAACTCCATTAGCATTTCTTTACCAACCCTCACCCTTCAAAACCTGCAGAGGCTGGGGAGAAAACATTATCACGAAGTGCCATCACAGTGGGCTGCCAGAAGCTTCTGCTGAGTCCTGGGCTGCCTACGGCCAGAGTATTATTAGGAGCTGTGGAGTAACAAAAGCAAAACCCAGAGACGTTGCTTTATAAAACACAATTAGAAGAATTTAAACGTTGTTCGATGGAATGATGCACTGTTCTATGTAGTTGTTTGTTTGATAAATAGCAGGCAGTTACAGCTCACATTTTTAGCCTTGAATTACTGCCAAACTGAGTTATTTTGCGAGGTAGAACTGAATCAGCAGTTCACTTACAAAAATTAAGCCCTGGAGAATGTAAAACAATGAAATATTTCTACTCATTAAAGAAGCTATTGGTGCTAGATAATCAGTATACAGACAAGCCTGGAAAGGTAGAATATTTATGTACCCCAATCACTTTTTCTGAGATTCATCTGGTATGCAAATTGTCTACAGCTTGATAGTATCCCTTAAATTTATTTCCCCCCAAGATTTACAGCCATGTCCTAATCACTGCTCTGCACCACAGGGCCACAGTGCTCATACAACATCCCAGTAGCTGACTGGGGCTCTATGGGCCACCCACACGGACCTTACTCTAAAATCAAGCTGTAAAGACAAAGGTTATTTCTCCACCAGATACAGTGTTAAAATTTAGGAGTCATTTAGTGGTGCACAGAAATAAACATCATGGTTGCCATCTCACTCACCACGGACACACGTCCTGATCCTCAAGGAACAGCATTACTTGGCAGTCACAGACAATGTTGCAAGGAACGGATGGCTGGGTACTGTTCTTTTTGCCCGGGTGACTGTCCCCAGAGAAGAGAAGCAGAGGCAGTAAAGTATCTGATTTTTGGTTAAATATACATCTCACAGTTCAGCATCCTTCAGAAAATAAAGAGGTCATGTCCATACGTATGCGTAAATTATTTTTGGAACTTATAAAGTAATTTGGGATACTTTACATAGATAACAGTAGCAAGGGTAATTTGCTTTACAAAGAAAAAAACAACTTGTATGTATTTCCTCCTACAGTGTGAATTAATTTCCCACTAGATAATAGTAGCCTGAGTTGGAATATGTGCAAATTTTAGTTCGAAGACAATTACATGTTTTGGAGCTGGTATTTCACAACTCATTAAAAGCAGAGACTGAAGCTTTTGATGCTTTAAAAGGCAGTGTCTCATTTTTCCAAAGATAATTTGAATGTCCCTTTCTCTCTCTCAGAGGACCATCAAACTTTATTTTCCATTTTCTTACAGTTGAGAAAAAACTGTGTAAAGCAATCTAAAACTTTGTTTTCATTTCTTCCCTCTCTCCTTGGAGCCTCTGTGGTTAATAGAGAGCAGCTTTACAAGTGGAACAGTATTGATGCAAGTCGAGAATGATGCAAAGTTGAGAGTAATCCTAAATCCATGCTGACAAGCCTTTATATCATACAAAGGAAGTCTGTACCTCTTACTTTAACGGCTCAGTATCTTGGGAAGGATACATCTTCACATCTATGCCCAACCATGCCATTACTGTGAGATATATAATCCAGAATTTGGGAGTTTAGAACAGAAAGTGATGAAAAATAACGGATTAAAAGGAAAAAGTACAAAACTGCCAGAGGTACATTATCCTGGGGACAAAATTTATGAGCGTAAGATCAAACATATTTATTGTTGTAACTCATGTTGACAGACTGTCAGGAACCCAGCCCCATCCAGCCCTCAAGCAAACCATGGGTCAGAAGAGGGGAGTCCTGCCCAGCGGCGATGAGACCAGAGCGGGACCTGCAGGGTCGAGGCCAATTCCATGGCACTCTCCCACATCCATCCCACCCAGTCCCAGTTTGCTTCTGCTTCAAAGGTTACAGCTGAACAGGATCACAGCAGCAGATGCATGTAACAAAACGGACACACCAGATTGGAATAAGGCATTTGGTGGAAATTCCTTTCTAGATGCTATTTTTAATACCCAGTATTAAACTACTTACGGATATTCCATTTCCAGCAGTTATTACTATCCAATTGCCATTAATGTAAATGGCGGGTGCTGGTTAATGCCAAGCCATGTGATGAAATTATTTCCTTTCCCATCTGGGTTTCTATAATCTTAAATAATAATAAAAAAAAAAGGACATTGCTGAGATCACAGCTGAAACATTCATTCTGATCCCCACAATCACCACACACTTTGGAAGAAACCTTTGTTTTCAGGACAAAGCAGATCAGAGGCATTATCCCCTCTCTCCTACCTAATGCGTAGTGGATAATACTACAGTAAAAATATTAATGAAAAATGACTAATGGTAACTAAATGATTCACTTAACTTGGCTCTCCCTGTAATGTATTCTTCATATGACAGGCATTTATTAGCTCTCACTGATGACTCCACAGACACCCTGCTAGGCACAGAGTGCCTGTCTACACATTAAAACTTAATGCACAAAGCAAGAATTATTGATGTTAGCTCAGTTCTAAAAGGGCATATCAGCAGGATTTTTTTTTTCCCTCTTCATTTTCTGCCACAGCTTTATTTTCCTTAGCTACTGAATAACCATGGATTTTTAATTTTATCAGAAGCTAGTGGTCCAAAACACCTATTAATTTCCCCACAATATTATTTTCCCCAGAACTGTTGTCTTTTTGTGAGATTATTTTTTACAGACACATGAAAATAAGTACATGTGTGATGTTTCAAGAATAAAAAAAAAGCAGCTTGGAAATCCTACTGCTTGCACATTGTGTGCTATCTGTATGCCTGGGGAAACAGCAAGTCTTCATGGACCTTGTGTGTTCCTCAGGATTTCAGCACCTGTAAGAACAGCCAAATGCTGATAATCACTGAAGTCAGATACTGCATGAAGATGAATACTGCCATGGATACGCACATACAGATTGCCTCCACTTTATTGAAAGCATATACACTTTGAATGAGCTGGAGCCAAGTGCTTCACTTCTGCACAGACTTGATGAGGCATCTTATGTGCTAGCACACAGCAGCTCTGCTTCTCATGGGTGTTTTCTGCCCAGAAAGCTCCTGATTGCTCTAAACGCCACGCCCGGCTTTTGGCATTTTGCTGGGTGCCCACCATCAGCCCAACACCACCATGCCCACTAAACCATTCCACAAAGTGCCTACACAATTTTTTTTAACACTTCCAGGGATGGTGACTCCACCACCTCCCTGGGCAGCCTGTTCCACTGCTTGACCACTCCTTCAGTAAAGAAATTTTTCCTAATATCCAATCTAAACTTCCCTTGGTGCAGCTAGAGACCATTTCTTCTCATCCTGTGGTCTGTTCAGCTTCCTTTGGTCCAGCACAGCAGCAGTTCCCAAGCACCAGCTCACCCAGCATCAGAATGGAACACTGGGAACCTGCTGGGGAAGTTGGGTGGTCACCATTTCTCTTCATACCTTAGAGAGCTGGACCGCAGCTGGGCAGATCCTGCCTCAGAAGATGTGGCTAGAATCTGCCCAAAAGCAAACCTCACTCTGATACGTATCTAGATATTGCTGCTGCCTTGCAAGGATCTTCAAGAAGGCACCCAGACATGGCTGATAACCCTCCACTGCCCTGAACCTGGTATAACCCTAACGCCACTGGAAAGCAAACAGAAGATGCAGAATGACACTGTTTGGATTTAGCGGACTAAGACACCTGGTCTGCATCCCTCTGCCAACTTAAGGAACTTCACAAATGGAAAAAATAAGCCTCCAAGTTGAGCAGTCAAAGTGCTCCCTCTGTTTCTTTTCCTCTGCACAGAGATAGAAAAGGAAGCACTTGCAAAAGTGCTTGGAAGTGCCTGTCCCTGTGACTTAACCACCAGAAACCTGAATGAATCACATTTCTAATTGCCAAAGCCAGGCTGGAAATAGACTTTAACCTAAGACATACAAGATTTTACACTACACCTAAGTATAATTTCCACTAAAACCCTGTGCTATGGTGCTTTAATGTAAATGGCAACTTAGAGCAGATACAGTAAGGGTCTATAATCTTTAAGCTATGTTTAAACAAAAGAAAGGTCAACAGGCATACCATAATCCATTTTTAGGTTTCATGAAATTATGGCGTAAGAAAAAAATCAAGCCTGTCCTTTTAATCAGGAAAGAATGTCTCTCTGTGCATTTAAAAAAAAATAAAATAAAAAGCTGAAGATGGAAGGAAATTGAATGATTTGTTAAATGGATATATTTGACAAGGGAACATGAATGCATTTTTCAATAATAAAAGTGAAGAATGCTGTTCCAGCTAGACATTTCTTTTCATTTTTATTACACAGACAGTGCTTGATTACAGTTTAGGGAAATGAACTGAAAGAACAGACGTACTATTTTTTGGATAGGTAGTCAAAAGGGTGTTTTACAGCATCTGGGAAGAGTTGGAGAGCAGGTGATTCAAAGGATAATCGAAGAATGATATTTAAACAGGTTACATTTGTGCCCTCAGGCATTATAACATAGGAGACTGTTTTTAATTCGCAACATGGGAGTTCACATGGCTGCAAAGCAAATGAATACAATGAATAAGTTTGTTTCAGAGGCATGCAGTAACTGCTGGTTAGCAAGTAAAGAGAATTTTCCACAATACAGGGCAATAGCAACATTTTAGCTGAAGTTATTTAATATAAGCCAGATACTAATTGAGTTTGATATTAATCATAATTCATTATGTTACAGTATCATATTTTCAGTAGTTCCAGAACAGAGACCAAAAACATCTTGGGGTAACACAGGTAGTAGCAAGAATGTGCAGAGACCACCTCAGGTGCAGGACTCTGGCTTTCTAGTGTTGGGACTGCAGCGCAGAGGGTCCAGTGCAGCTTGTTGGGATGCAGATCACAGGTGGTCCATGCCTCTGGGGTCTGAGGGTGCTGGTGACAGTCGTCGTGCAGGTGGCAATGTCCACCCCCTCCACATCAGAGTACATCTACCTCGTGCTTGAAAGCAGCACCTGCATCTCTGTCCCCTGCTTGAGATGTCACAGCTGCAGGCAACCCAGCTGTACTCTTGGAGCCATTTGGGACTCCCTGGTCATGGCATTGATCATTCAGGGCATGAAGGATTTTAGTATTCAGCATTGTACACTACTTTATTGAGGCTATGCCTTTAGTATCAACTTTAGTATCAGATTTCAGGAAAAAAAAGGTACCTTTCTATGGGTTTCTGCTCTC
Organism: Hemiprocne comata; assembly: GCA_020745705.1. Taxonomy (NCBI): domain Eukaryota; kingdom Metazoa; phylum Chordata; class Aves; order Apodiformes; family Apodidae; genus Hemiprocne; species Hemiprocne comata. The sequence goes on from CM036586.1 coordinate 60,101,756, forward strand.
ACTAATGTGTGCTGTGAACTACATAACAGCAGGGCAGCCTCTCAAAAAACCCTTGGTGCTCCATCTCTGACACTCCCATATCCTGCTTAACAACAGAGCATACATTAACCCTTTCCAAAAAACAAAACCCACATATATCAATTAGCAAATTTCAGTAGAGTACACATTGCATCCACATCAATGAACACATCAGTGTATCATGATTAATGTTGTGCACTTCATGCCAATTGGATTCCTAATGATTAGCCACTTAATTCTGAGCTGAAACAATTACTCTTCCCATTGAGAATTACTTGTTTCAGCTCAAAGCTCGACAGCTGGAGAACAGAAAGCCAACCATACCCAGTCATGCAAATATATCTTGTGGAATCAAAATTCAGATTTACTAATGCATATTTTGTATGCATAATAAAGCATTGGGCATCACTTTTCAAGACTGGTACAAAATCTGTTGGCAGGATTGAGCACATCCCTAATTCATAGTTTTCAACAGCAGCTGGGATATCCATTCATGCACGTTCATATTTGTGCATGAGAAAGCAGTTTGCCCTTGGTCTATAAAGGCCTCCACACAAGCACTGGCTCTCCCTGATGTCATTTAGCCAAACATTTCAGACTCAGTATGTATTGGTATATGTATCTGTAGTGACAATGTTGTACATCAGAAAATCAAACAGGTACATCTTGATTTAAATTTATTTTAGTTAGGACTAAATACTTGGCTTGCCTTCAAGTAAGTGAGGGATTTAAGAGAGACATCTCGTGGCACCTGTGTAGTTTTGATACGTGCACAACTGAACTTCTAACCAGTAATTATACTTGTCATTTTCTACAATCGAAACACTATGCAGACAATAACTATACCACTAATAGGCCCCTGAGAAATAGACAAACAGGCATAACTCATTTTACAAGTGTGGAGTCAGAGACATAACAATCTGAGGACAAAAAAACACTAATGGCCAAATCAGTATTAAAATGTAGGGTGTGCTCATTGTGCAAACTAGCCCAGGCAACAGCACTGGCTGAATGTAGCTGCAGCACAGCAGGAGCAAGAACTGCTCCTTGCCAGGCCACTGCTGCTGTGAAACAATGTGCAAGCACTAGGATTTCCAAGCTGCTTTTTTTTATTCTTGAAACATCACACATGTATTTATTTTAATGTCTGTAAAAAATAATCTCACAAAAAGACAACAGTTCTGGGGAAAATAATATTGTGGGGAAATTAATAGGTGTTTTGGACCACTAGCTTCTGATAAAATTAAAAATCCATGGTTATTCAGTAGCTAAGGAAAATAAAGCTGTGATTACTGTGCTATCGTTATGGTGATTCAATGAAAGCATTCATGTCACCACACTTGGAGACACAGACTACACTATTTCTGGCTGAGTATCACTGAACAGACATTAGCTCTCCAGGACCAGTTGCTCAGTGTAGTATTTATAACACAATCAGAGCTGCTAACGAGGTGAATGGAGCGGTTCCTTAAGTCTGTGCAACCGAGGGACTGAACCCAAGGCAAAGTAAGCAACTTCGGTGGAGTCTTTCTGCCTGGCTTCAGTAGCTGCTGGATGAGACTCCTCTTCTGCATGATACAAGGGGCTGCTCCAACATCAGCAGAGCATCTGTTGTCTTTCATAGAAGAATACCAGGTTGGAGGGGACCTCAAGTATCATCTGGTCAAACCTTTCTTGGCAAAACACGGTCTAGAAAAGATAGCCCAGCATCCTGCCCAGCTGAATCTTAAAAGTGCCCAATGCTGGGGAATCCACCACTTCCCTGGGGAGATTATTCTAATGGCTGATTTTTTTTTCAGAAGACATCAGACCATTTCACCACCTACACATTGACCTACCAAGCAGTACAGTACTTGAATTTCCCACTCCATGTGGACTTGTAGCTTTGCAGTGAAATGCACTATTGCAGCACTTCACTGTCTGAGTGATGTGAGGCTGATGTGTGCAACAGTGAGGACACACAAGGGAGCATATGATTCCCTAACCCTAACCCTCCCAGTGTTCAGGAGATGCAGATGTTACTTAAAGGAAAGTCAGAAGCTGCCTCTCAGAATTCATTTTGCAGAATAAAGCAACAGTAGCTGTTAACTGTAATAAATGTGTAAGTAATTTCTAAATGAGTGGTTTGCTTACAGTGCCTGCAGCTGCAGGCTGAGGTTGTCCCTTTAGTATTACCTTTGCTTGGTCTCTGCAATTACCCTCTCTGCCTTATTTCTCCAATGCAGAACCCATGCGAAGAAACAACAGTCCCATATAAATACATTTTCTAAAGATACACACACTAGCCAAGCCCAGTTGCATCCAGACTGCTTTTCTATCCCCTATTCTTACTCTCAGGCCTCTCCAATTTCTCAACATACTTCTTAACAGAGCAGAAAGAATCACAATAGCCACCCTTTTCTGGATCTTGGTGAGGGACCCAAGTTAGTGACCACCAGTAGTTCTGTGTCAGATCCACTGGGAACATACACCAATGCCCACAGATGCTGTGCAAAGCCAATCTGCACAAAGCAAGAATCATTTCCATGTACAGCTTCCAAAGACAGGAGCAGGTTTGGCAGGGAAGAAAGGAAGTTTATTTAGGTTATTTTGGGATGCCGGTAACTGACTGAATACATGGATTTTTATCATCTTGGTACTTCCACAAGACTGGCTTGTTAGTGAAAAGGCAGATCTTGAACCTGCATGACTGCAGGACAGACTTTAATAACAGATGGTAGCACTTTGCCAATGGTCAGATGGAGAGATTCGGTGTCTTAGCAGATGATACCTGCTGTCTTACTTCTTTAGCCCCTGATTTAATTACACCGATAATGTCATGAGAAGCAGAAATCAATTATTCATTATACCTGCCTAAGAAATCATTCTTTTATCTGATGTATTTTGTTTCAATATCATTTACACTTGGGTAAAAAGGCAGTTTTCTTCCTTCAGCGTCAATATTTTATACACTAACTCACTTAACAGCCCAAGTGAAAATTGAAGTGGGTCTGTCAAAGAGGACCAAGATGTGATACTCTGTGCAAGGCATGAAGGTGATGCCTGAAAACTTCACCAATCTGTCTAATACGTATCAGCAGCCGTGTAATTCAGGGATCATAAGCAGGATGAAAGGAGTGATGTTACAGCCCTTTTGAAAACAAAGCCCTTCAACGCATTTACATCTCAGTGTCCCATGACTTCTTCAGAGGTGAAAGGACAGATCTTGCACTGCCTGTTTTCTAGTTTCTTCAATTTTTAACAAACACATGACCTGACCTGTCATTATTTTCTTGACACATAATTTTTTTTCTATATTCTCATTAAAAGCAATACTGCATTTTATAAACTTCAAAGAAGATACTGAGCTCTCTTTAAGAGCAGACCGATGAAGATTTTTTTTTTTTCGCCTGGTTTGTTTTTGCACTAGTTGACTAAAAATAAACGAGTAAATAAGAGCATAATTTTTGGAGGAGCAAGTCTCTCCTCTCTATCTGCTTTGCTACCAACTGTTCACCCTTGCTCTCTCACTGTCTGGTTCCACTACTTTCTGATAAAGCCATGACCATAAGCCTGCACAGTAACTCATGTAAAAATATTCTCGTTTTTATAAGATAAAAAGTAGGAATGAGAGAGGGAGAACAAGCTGAGCTGAAGACATCAGGCTGAGAAGGAGACTTCAGGCCTGGAGGAAATGGGGAGGAGGAATAACAAGAACGGAGGACTAGGTCTTGGCAAGGAGACAACCTTAGCCCCTGCACACAGCTGCTAATTCAGTAGCGCTTTATTAACCCAAGTTTAGATGAAGCAAAGAAGATAAAAACAGCTGCAGAGAAAGCAGAGGAATGACTCCTGTCCCTACAGCCAGACACCCTGTGTGAGGTACCACCAAGCTCTATGAGGCTGTTTGGGAGGAGGTCATGACTCAGCTGTGTGCATCATGCTCCACTATCGTACAGTCAATGCAAAGCCTTCTATGGTGTAAAATTTACTCCCAAACACACACAACCACACATTTGTATATGCACATGGCATTAGTTTTTCGAGTTAGCCCAGAGCCCCATAGTTCTTGCCAGAGGCCAAGCCCTACCTGGGCTAGAAACTGCACGGAAACAGAGGCAAAAGTGTCTCTGCAGACTCACATCCGTGCATCAGGTAGAGAGCAGAGCAAAGCACCTACATTCTGCAGCTGGAGGCTCAGATTAGCAGCAAAGCCTGCACAAACAGGAGCATGTGTAGAGGGGGTGAGAAAAGCCTATAGATACTGGACTCACCCACTCAGTGTGCCCATGCCTGGACAGCACAGTGTGGAAATGTTTGTTTCCAGGCTATAAATATGTGGCATTTAAATGTAAGAAAGTCCATACACAGGCTTTTGTATGGCCAAAGCTATGGAAAAAAAGAAAGGTAAAGCCTCTGCTGTGCCTACACAAACTGCTCAGAATAGTCATTCTTGGCTATTACTTCATAGAGTGATGTCACTGACACAACAATCTCTTACAGAAAGAAAGCAGCAATTGTGGAAGTACCTAATATTGCATCTCACCTTCACCACAGGAACCTTCATTTAATTTACATTTAGTAAGACGTTACGCTTTGGAGAAGTACCAACAATTTCAGCTCCTTCTTACCAGTTCAATGAAATATTTCTTTTCTCCTTCAGCTGGGCTTATTATGAATATTTAATGTATCAAAATGAACTGAAAGCTACCACTGTGCATCTGCTCTCCAGCTCTCCATCCATTTATTGACATCAAGGCTTAGTTCCCAAAATACGACATTAACTATACTGTTATGTAAATACAACTCTTTCAACTACCATTTCATAAGTAAAATGTATGCAAGGCAAAAACTAAGCCTGACTCAAATAGACACAACTGCCCTCTCCCAGCTAGAGATGTCTTTGTTACTTCAGCTCCTGATGTCAATTCCCCACACCAGCTTGTACCTTCATCTCTGTCCTCTAATTGAATTCATATTCACTTCCTCTTACTAATCCCCAGATGCTTGTCTGAAATGATCTAAGACACAGCCCACGTTTACAGGGAGAAAGGATTTAGATTAGGGCATCAATTTGATAGCTACAGAGGTTTGCTAATTTGCTGTGCAGCCAGGCAATCTGACTCTGGGAATACTGTGGTTTTTAACTGTTCCTCTAAAGCTTGGATGTAACGTTTTACTTTTAGCCCTGTGCTGGAACCACACTCAGAATACTGTTCAGATGTGATATAGGATCAAAAAGAAAGGGACACTCCTTCCTGGATTTTCCAGGCACCAGAAATACATAGAAAATTCAGTGCACTGTAAGTTTGCCAGCTCTCTTTGGTTTGGCTATAGTTATCATGTCACAACCAGAAAAAAAAAAAGAATAAATTTTAAAAGGCAATTATTCTCAGCATCAGACTTACACTCTTCAGCATTTTCTAGTGTAATGCTATGTGTGGAATGGTGAAAAGGGAGATAAAACACTGGTTGCAATTATAGCTCCCTTCTGATCTCCCAGATCAGATCTTTTAACTAGAAGTTTGGCTTCTTTACAGCTTAGGAGTTTTGCCATCCGTTTTCAAGAGATCAGGTTTCACTTTTTTCCCCAAGGTTATGAATGGACAGAAACATCTACACTGGCAGTATGCTGGCAAACCTAGAATACAAAGCCACTCTCCCCCTCCAACGCAACCACCCAATAGTCTCAGTGTGAAGGAAACAAAAATTTATTTTCATTCTGCCCCCCACATTTTGCCATTGCCCCACAAATGTAAGGATGGTTCAAACATAAGACCCCATCCACACCAGGATATACAACCACTACAGGTTGGCTCAGCCACAAAGACCTACTTGAGTGGCCCCAGGATGATTGCTACTTGGTATTTTTATAGAGGAAAAAGAGACATACACTATATAAATACTGGTTTTGCTGTGTTCAAATGCTGCACAGGTATTATCTAGTGAAAATACTTTTTTTCCTTTTCTTTTCACACCTCTTCCATTTGAGTAAGAAGCAAGGTCTGAAAAATAGTGAATAAAAGCAGTTTTAAGTGTGGCTGGCCCAGGTGATGATGACTGTAACATCCAATCTTTCAGTCTGGTTATTAAACAAGCAAATGTAAGAACAACATCAACAACCAGCAGTCAGGGTGTTTCCCATGCATGGGGCACATGTCCTCAGCTTGTAGGGATTTAGGTTCTGGTTCTGCGGCTCTGGGAGAGTGCCCTGGCCAACAGCAGCAACAGCCTGGGCCCCTCCAGTTCATAATCCAGATTCAGTGAGCTGTTAATTACTGCCATCATGAGTGTCTGATGGTATCAGACAACCAGACTGCTAGAGCAAGGCACAATTTTCTCCTTATTTTGCTAGACCAAGAGACAAGAACAAAAGGTCTTAACATGACCATGGCTCTTTATTATGGCCTCAGATCATCATGGCAAGATGATTAATGATTATCACAGGATTTATTATTATTATTTATCACAGGATTAGCCTGTGAGCCCAAAATCCTGCTCACTTCTTGTTTAGTTTCAAAATACAAAACAGCATCAACAGGAGAGACTGATGTACTGTGTCACCCCCGTACATTATTTGAGCATCCTGCTGCCGAGTGTGGGATAATTGCCTCCAGTCCATCATTACCCCTGTGTGATTAACCCCAAGGCGACCTAAATGTTTCCCAGCTACTACTGCTGGAAGAACTCAGTCCGAATTCTCAGATAGCTTCAGCCATCCCCAGATGGCGTAATTTCCAGCTGACCCTTTTGCTTGGTCCTGTCCATAACCAGGTGGAGCAGCCCAGCAGGAGGGGACATGTGCTTTCCCAGCTGTACCGATTAGACTGCGGCACCCGGCTCGAGCCACCCACCTACCCACAAACTTCAGCAGAGAGAAAACTTAGGTGGAAAGCATCCTTCAATAACCTGTGCTTGATTTAATGATTTACACACTTGAACAAAAACTCTACAGGCTGCCTCCCTGCAGTACCACAAATTTTCTTAGCACACTAGTCCCAAAAGGCACAACGGCTTCTGCAGCAACATATTTCAAGGGGCAATACTTTAATCTTGCTTCCTCTGTGGTATTTACAGAGAAGCATTCCTAAATCTCTCTGCATAAATGGACAAGCAGATTATTGCACTTTTACTGAAGGAAGCTTTGGTCAGATCGCCGAGGTTAATTTATATTGTCCAGAGCTAAAACATGAATGAATAATACATATCAATATTACATACAATACCAATGAATATTACAGGTCAGTTTGTATGACGTGAGGTGCTGCATCAGATACAGTTAAGTCGGTAAAAATGGGACTTGGAGAATCTACTATCTTGAAAGTAATTGCAAATTTAACAACTCCTCCTGCCCCTCCTTAATATAAAAGTTAGATAGTAAATGAGAATTACAAGTACCAGTATATAAGTTTTATGTCTGTATTTCCTCATTTTCATAGTTATGTCTATTGGGATACGTTAAAGTCCCTCAGGGAGAGAGAGGTTGCAGCTGGGCTCTGTGGATTTATAAAGAGATCATCTGGCCCTGTTGCAAGTGGGCTACAACTCTGCTGCACAGAGTTAAGAAACCTGTTTCATAACAAAAAACACGGGGGAAAAAAGCAAATCTTTAAATAAATACAGTTGCTGTCCTTCACTCAATGGAAGAAGCTGCCCAGAAACCACTTGCACCAGAAATAAGCAAGGGAGGATAGAATTTACAGGGTCTAGGCTGAGAATATTGGGATACAGCCACATAGCCAGTGGTACTAAAGTGCTGGATGAAGCACAGCCAGAAAGGATGCACTACACCTCTGCAGAGCCAGTGGCAGAAATCTCTGCTTATTACACCTATTTGCAAACACTAATATTCTCCCACAGCCCTTTGCTTCCTAATCCTCCAAACCGCCACATCCTCCTGCACTTTGAGGTATCATTATCCAGGTTTTCTGGTGTGTAGGTTTCAAGTGGAGAGGAAAAAAAGTGAATATAAAGCAGAGAAAGAGGCAGGTGCCCCATTTGAACATTACTCAGTTCGGAGCAAGCTTTTGACTGAACCAACATGGTTCAGGTCACCAGAGGTCCAATTTGGAGACAATTAAACACAAAGCTGCTGAAAGGCACTGGGTCAGAGTGCTGGAGCCCAGGTCTTCTCTTCATTCAGCTGCCCAAGTGCTTGTCTAACAGGGAGCCCACACATTGCATACAGTTTTGAAAGCTGTGTTATCCTCTCTCCTCTCCAACACATACAACCCTTTTGTTTTTCACCATGTCTCCTGTATTATTAAATCTTTCTTCTCATACTTTTATGCCTCCAGAAAGCCTTTATATTAAAACTCATATAGTCTCAAAATAATAAAATACAAGCCAAGGACTGGAGAAATTAAAAAGAGATGTCCCTGCTGCTTCTTTTTCTATCAGGTTAATATGAGGTATTTCAAATGACTACAGCATTTTTTTCATTTCATGCAGGTAACAAATCTTTTATTAAACACAGGTGCCCAAAAGTTCATCCCAATGCACTGCAGTAACTTGAATGAGCATGTCCTAAGGATAATTCTGGCCCTGAGTGCTGCTGGTTAAGTTACTGTACATACTTGTCTGCTTAATTCCTCTTGACTTTCAAAGGCATCCATCATGTCAGAATGAATGAGCTATGAAGCAAACTGTACCTGAAACCTTAACCTCCCCAAGTCATTTCCCCAACATCTAAAGCACGCTTTTATCATTTGTAATCAGTAATTAATAACAAAGCATTCTCACTACTGCAATTTTTTCTGCTAAGGTTAATGTAATATTTTATCCAAGGCCAGCTGCTGTTTTATGACTTTCAAGCACGACAGTAAGTAATGTCTTTGTATAAGAAGTCATCTACGGGGTAAATCAATTAGCTCCTCTTTCACCAGCAGGCATTTTGCTGCAGCAAGGGAGGCTAATTACATAGAAAGTTGTTGTTTACCAACAGGAGTATGTACCCCGAGTTTGGCATTGCCTTTTCTTCCCTATGTCTCCATTCTGCATCTTTTCCATTAAGGAGTTTTTAATCTATGATCAAACAAATACTGTGATTATAAGCTGTACTTACCACGCTGTTATTATCTGCACAGATTTGCCTACAAAGATCAGCATCAATCACACAACATGTGTTTTCAGTACTGATAAAACTTTTGGGTCACTCCTTGCCCTCAAGAAGGACACATACATATTTATGACTATTCATCTCAGTTGCAATGCATCAAGAAATACTGATGTACTGTTCTTTAGATAAACTGCACTATTTCTCACACTCCAAATTTCACATAAAGATATTTGTATTCCTCTCCCTAGGAGGAAATTTAGCACCCAGAACATACGTGAAAATGGGGGAAAAAAGAGTGTAATAGCACTGATGTATAGTGCTAGTGTAATCTTGTCTTACTGAAATTGGCAAGTAATTATGTTTTCCCCCCCCCCTTTTGAGTGATACAGGAATTGTCTGGCATCTCAGGCTCTTCTTGCATGATGTGGCTGATTAAGATACACATCTGGCTCAGGAAGATCATGACTCACAGGTTGCTCTGTGCTGGCAGAGTATCATGAGTCCTTTATCCTTCTTGCAGTCTGTCCTGGTCACCTGCTGCCAGAGACAAAACACCAGACGAACTGGGCCTTTAATCCTACTCAATGACCTGCACGTTGGTTCCTGTGTTTCTAAGAGCAAGAATCTGTAGCACACAGAAACAAGCTGCCCAGTGCTCAGCACCTCAGGATCACCAAGGGCAGAAATACCAGGTTTTAAGAATCTGAACCTTTGATTCAAAGTGGATAATGTGGACATAGAGCTCAAACCACAAAGCTCACTGCAAACTTCTGTCCAGGAACCAGTACAGGAACCTAGTGAGTGGAAAACAACTGAAGATAGGAAATTACCAACCTAGATGGAAGTTGATTGATGTGTGCTGAACCAGGTTGATGTTTGCTGATGCTACCCAGGCAGCCTAAGCCACAGGTAACCACACAGCATCTCCCAAAAAGGAGCATTTGTGGCCTGAGGTGACTGAGGATGTATAAACACTGCAAGGCAAAAGCTCACTTTCTTCCTTTCACTTGGTAGGAAGGAGGGGAGAAAAAAAGCAGAAGTCAAGAAAGAAATGAGTCATTTCAGAATGACTGCTCCAAACCAGTCCATTACAATTTCATAACACAAAAGCAATGCGAAGTCCACAGCTCTAACTACCAGGTTTAGCAAATCACTAGACATCCTGGCTCCAGCTACACCAAAAGCAGCCACCTAGAAATACATCTACTTGACAACAAGAAATGTGTTTGAAAAGGTAAGTAACAAATGGCAAACAGCATGACCTGTAGTGAAATAGTCATGTGGACTCAAGAATTCAAGTCAAGCAATGTCAAACTAGAAACTGAAACAAACTCCTCCTTGGATTTGAATCCCAATGGATATAGGACTGGATTGCAGCACTTTTTTCTCTCAGCAGTCTAGATAGTTAGATCAAACAATGATGCAGCCTGTATTTAATGAAAATTAAATGTTAATCTTGACAACTAGAAGACAAATTCTAACTGTAAAGATGCAATTAATTCCCATTCCTTTAACATTCAGTCTATTTTGTTCTGCCATTTCTTGTAATTCAGTACCACATACATTTCACCAAAGGGATCGGTGTTAACCGCTACAGCGTGCAAGGCTTAAGTATGATGTTGTCCAGTTCCAGACTCCTGGTGACTCCAGCTCATGGGCAGATCCACAATTATCTGTTATTTTTGGAGCAGTGAGGCTGTGCACAGTCATGCAAATTACAAGACACAGTTGTATACACTGTCTTCTAAGAATATGTCCTGCAAATATTTATTTATTCATATTCTTAAGTTCCTGGGGTTTCATATTAAAAAAAACCCAAAAAACAAACAACAAACCCACCCAAGATACAATGCAAACTTATGTCACATTCCTGCAAGGCTCTTCATCTGTGTTCAGTTACATCTGAATCAAATCCTCTTTCCATTTACAACTATGTGTGAAGGAAAATAGTTCTGCTCAATACAGATACAAATTGGCTTTTTATTAAACTCATTAAAGAAATGGTCCCTTTCAGCCCTCAAAATTTACTGCAGGTACCTCTTCACCTTATCACTAAACCTCCAACTGAAAATGAAAGGAAAAAGAGAGATAATAAGAGTCTCAAAGACATGCTGCACACTGCTTGCCGTGTACGCGGAGACCACGGCCTGGAAATCCACTTACTCAGTGTAAATCCAGTTCAGTCATATTGACTTTTCTTTCCCTTGTGGTATATTAGTGCTCATGAAAAACCTTGCAGTGAAAGCCCTAGAGAAGAAATCTTTTGTCCACAGACAAATGCATTTCCCACATGCTGCTCTATTACAACAGGCAAAAGAGCAAAAGCATTGTTCCTACTTTTACAATAATCACAAGGCCAGATACTCAACTAAGATATAAATAACACATGGGCTTTATTATGGACACCTTCTCTGGCCCTAATTCAGTGATATATTCACCTATTTATCCTCTTCTTCTCCACCAAACATATGAACAATTATAATCAGTCCACTGAAACTTCGACTGCAATTCTAAGATTCAGCTCCTACAAACCATCAAACCACCCTTTTGGTCACCTCCAGATCATTATTACATTTGAATTTACTCAAGCCAAAGCTCCCTTTTCTGTTTTTGGGTTTGTTCTTTTTCATTTTTTCTTTTTCATTTTTTCTTTTCTTCTTTTATATCTTCCTTTTCTTTTCTCAATCATTTACCAAGCCAAAAAGGATTCAAAAGACAAATGATGGCATCTGCAAACAACTCAAGCACCACCATAGAAGGAAACAAAGCAGCATAGGATCAGAGAGGCTGTTATATGTCAACACAGTAAACACCTGCAGTCAAATTCTCAGCTGGTGTAAATCAACCTGTCTCCATCTGGGTTTATGAGGGCAGTGCAGCCTGATGCTGAACACACAGTAGAAAAACGTTATTCATGTTGAACTACAGCATTTTAAATCTGAGAGTATTGACACTATCTGGCACCTATTTCAACCGATGGCCAAACTTTTGCCTCCTCTGACAGGGAACAGCCAGGAACATGCTCCATGCAAGGACTTATGGGCCCTTATCTGAAAGCAGGGAGTCTCATACAGCCCTGTCCCTTGCCCACCTCTACCAGGGGTCCTAGAGACATTCCCAGGAGCAGCAGTAGCCATGGTTGCACATTGCTGGCTACGCAAGGAAACCTGAAGCACGTTGAATGTTTAGTGCACTCTAGAGCAGAGGATGCTGAGCCATAGGTGGGTTCTCCTGTTATACTGTATCACGTAAAAAACATGTACATGGACACATTAAATATTTAACGTTTCTGGCCCTGAAAAAAAATCACAACTACACCTAGCTTGTAGTAATTCCAAGTGACGGCTACAGGGCATCTTTCAGCAGCCTAAGTCTGGTTTTTGAATTACACAGATTCCTTTGAACTACAAGAAGAACTACAAGTATCTGCTTGATCAGCTCCCTCAGCCCTCTGAGGCACCTAAACTAAGAGCCAACTGTTCCTGTGACTGCACACACCCATCATCAGCCAGGAGAAAAATGTGGGTTCACAACACCAGGAGTCCAACAGGTTATGATGGTCAAGGGTTAAACATCTAACCAGTGTTTCCATTACCTATATCAAAAAGAGAGATTTTGGCCCAAAATGTCTTCTTCCATATTTATTGTATGTTGACTTCTGAAGTGACTTTACCAATGGCTCATCACAACTGCTTCAGCAAGGAACTGCAGAGAAAGATTAGGGGTCCGATCTCTGTTCCTCCACCCTCACAACTGCTGGTGAACTCTTGAGAAACAAGCACCCTATTGACCAGTCTCTAACCTGCCACCTTAATGAAAGTGAGACAGACTCTTCTTTGGGCAAAAATGGAAAAAGAAAGATCACCCACGTACTTGAAGAAATATTCTAGAGGTTATCTCCAGTCTGTTGTCTTCTATGGCAGGTTCTTCTCACCACCTTTTCTTGTTACTGCTTTCCCAAAATACACACACTTGATTGCCTGACATTGCCCATCCCTCTAGGGCTGAGTGCAGCATGCAAAGCTCCATCCAAAAAGAAAAGAATTACCAAGAACAAATTAAAAAGAAAAACTAAAAACTTGGTAAGAACGGATGTTAGTGAGCTCACAGAAACACTTTGATGCAAAAAAAAAAACCATCATTTGCTTAGTTCAACCTTGGCTGCAGCTTTTCTGGCTGGCTTGTAGGCAAGCCTGGAAAGGGATGCAAATGGTTTGCTTGGTTAGGGCACGCAGAAAGGAGGGAGAGGCAGTGAAGGAGCCAACAGCTGCATCCTCTGCTTCAGGAAATTTAGGAAATTTCAGTTGACCAAGCCTGCAATCAATCCCAATCTGGGATTATGGCCCTTCAATGGGTGGGGAGGTTTCTTTTTTCTGGGATGGCCTTTAAAGGGCAAGGAGGTTTTGACTGACACACAGTATACCCAAGAGAGAATAATTATTCAGCCAGCCTCTGTTCCCTTACCTGCCCTTCTTGAGGATTTGCAGAGAGTCTTTAAATTTACCCTGCAAATGGTAATATTCCTCCTTTGTAGCACTGGATTGTTCCTCTTCAGAGCTTTTACATGCACTTTGCATTTATGCAATGCCAACTCCCATAATGGTCAATAAAGGCCAGTATATTAGTATGATAAACTCATGTTCCCAGCCATGCACAGAATTCAAATTGAATTAGAAAGTAAGCCTATGTTCATAAAAACAACACTATCAAGCAAATGGAGCTTTACTGCACCAAATAACAGATATCACACATCTTTGGGTTATTGTCAATTCTTTATATAAACACTTTAAATCACTTAGACTGCATTTTGCACGCTATATACTGAGTCTCTTCATAATCAAATAGTATTTAAAACATGTACTGCCTTGTTAAATCTAACAATTTAGATTTATTGGGATAGTCACTTCCCTTAACAGCCAATTTAGTAAAACTCGATGTATTCATTGATGGATAAATATATAATGGGCAGTTGTTAAACCTTAATAAATACGTTTAATAGTCAGCTGGCATTTTCTCTCCATGGCAGCACTTCCTCTTGGTTGCGAATAGGAAATGCTCCTGAATGTGCCCATTCAGCCCATGTGTAGATCTGAAGGAGTGAACAGAAGTCCAAATTTCAGGTAACTTTCCTATGCTGCTTTCCACAAGAAGAACTTTAGATGAGATTATCCTAAACTCTTATCAAGACCATGAGGTGTTAAAAGAGCACAGAGTGTAAGGAAGAGTGTGAGCTACTGTGTTTGCCTAAACGCCATACAGGCAATGAACCAGGACAGGAAGGGCATCTGGCTACCTGGATGCCACAGAAATGATATTCAAGTATTATTATTGCAATTTATATTCTAACCACACTCCCTGTTTCATGTACATCATGTCACTTTCTCTCACATCTCCTTGCCACTCTGTGTGTTGATCAACAGATTAAATTGCAATGCCTTGGCTTCTAGCTAGGAGATCTACAAGGTACTCTTTTACGCCTTTCAGGTACCTAAAATATTTTTTTTGAGGAGTCTGCATCATTAGATGACTAAAAACCCTTAAAAATCAGGCCCTTAGCTCAAACTGTTGAACTTTATGGCTCAACTCTGCAGGTCCAGGATCAGTCCTTCAAGCTGAAGACAGCTGCTGCATTTAAAATGAGAAAAAACAGACCAAAGTATCTTCAAGAGATAATGTATTTGTATGCTGGGCTAGGAAGTTTGATCATAGTCATAAGACACTCACCTGGGTGGGATTATACAGTTCCTGGAGTGGGCTTCTGGATCCTTTCCGGCAGCAAATGTCCATCCCAAATGGATTTCTACGCATTACTGCAAGGGGAAATTGAAATTACTACAGGTTAGAAACATTGGTTAGCAGTAATCTAATGCAATATCTACAGCAAGAAGAGATTTTCTGACAGATCAGGGGATTCTAGAGACAGCCGGTGTCTTAATTCTTAATTTCACTTTCCCGAGAAAGGTAAATCCTTTATCTATTGTGAAAGTTATTGGGGAAAAAAACAAAAAAAGCTCTGGTTCCCCTCTTCTAAAAGTTGTTATCCAACAACCTCCAGCTTGGGTGCCCCAAAATTCCAAGTATAGGGACCAAAGCAACATGATTTTCAGCAGTGCTAGGTACCTGCTTATCTAATCATCACGGATTAGTTGGATGGATTCATATAATCAGCATCTCTGAGAGGCAACGTTTGAGCCTCTCTCAGCCTAAATACAGAAGTACACAGGATTTTAATAGCAAAACATCTGATTTTAAAGCTTTTCAGCTGTGACTGGTTTTTCCTACAACAGGAACTCACCAGTATATGACGCACACACAGGCAATCATTGCTACACTTCATGCTCCAAACTATATTTTGCTCTACATGTTGCAGCCGAGTATCTGAGTGATCTGCAACTCAACATATGCCATGTTACCCCAGCTGGAGACAAGCAGGTTTTCAACCCAAAGGCTTTGTCAAAGGTCTGATCAAGGAGCATTTTAGATGATAAAGCCTTGTCAGGAGAGGCATTGATCTGAGCCCCAGCAAGCACAGAGATCATCAGTTTCAAGTTAGACCTTTGTGGCCATAAAAGTCTACACAAGAAGCCATTTGGATCCAACCACTGTCTTACAGTAGAAAGGAAAACAAGAGCTTGCCTGTCCTTCTAATCTCATGCATCCCACATCCTCCTCTGCAAACAGTCTGTTGCCCCCAGCTTGCTCTGCTAACCATGGAAGGAACATCAGGCAATGAGATGCCCATATCAGGCACTGCAGCGAGGGGAGTTTTGTCTTGTCAAGGTTTAATTAAGACACAACCAAAAAGAAAGAAGAGATGTTCCTGCTGGGAATCCAAAGGCATTAAGCAGAGTCAAGCATGCTTCTACCACCGCTTGACACGTTTTGTAACTAGGAACTATGGAAGTGTCTCATAGCAATAGTACTGAGCTGCACCACTGGCAAGCATGATATTGCAGGCTTCAAGCCAGGAGTCAGAGAAGACAGGCAAGTAACATTTTAATGCAGAGGGACGATACGCCATCATAATTGATATGTCAAGCAGCATGAAGCACAGAAAACTCTGTACAATTCCACTCCAAAAACATAACAGATTCCTTTGCTCACTTTGTATCTATTTTTCAGTTGAAGGTAATCATCTAATAACATGCCGTTTTGCTTTTTCCCTGAACAAAGAGAGATTCCATGGGTCCCGTGGCAGGAGTTGGACATACATGCTTAGTAAACAAACTGGCTAAACGTTTTGATTTTCTTGACAATTAGGACAGTAATGTTGTTAGACACTATAATTTTAATTTACATGTTCAAATACCTGATTAATTTCCAAGTATTTTTAGTCACAGACAAGTATTGCAAATTCATTTGTCTTTGCACTGTGCCTTTTTAAAACTTAGAAATTGTTTAGGAACCGTTAAAACTATAAAAATATTTTGCATCAATAATGTCACCTTCCAGTGTCTGGAAGTGGCTTGAGGAAGAAAACGCTAAAGGAAGGGTGTGAGACATTCAAAAGTTATTCTGAGTAGAACTTCTGCCCATCCCATCCCCGTCTGTCATTCCCCACCATACTCTTGTACCAGGATATACGTCCAGGGGTGCTTCAAAAATAATGTTGCAGCCCACTGCCTGTTACAAGAAAAATTTCTAAAACCCTTGAGCCTTCCACTCAACATCAAAACACATAGTTTCCTTTTAAAAAAAAAAAACAAAACAAAACAAAGCAGAGGGAAAGCATGAGGGGAACTTTTCAGTGTATCCAGGTCATTAGACTATGAACAACCAGGATCTTGAAACACTGATTCCTTGTTCCAAAATGAAGAATAACAACCCTAGTGTGTTTTTCCCTGATTTAATACTTGATTTTTCATTTCCAATAAATATAATAACCAGGAACAAGCATAAATTTATCCCTTCCTGCTTCACTTAGCCAGCAAGTATCAACACAGCAACACTTTATATGCAGCAGTAACAGCCATAAAGATTAAATTATTTGCACAATGTGCAAGATTTGATTCCCAGATGTAAACAAACAAACAACAAAAAAAAAGCAATTGTCTCCACAGCAAAAGCGAAATGCTAATGTAGAACCTTAGTCATGGAAACCATTACATCTTTTTTATGATTCAAAATATTTCTTAATTGGTTTGTTTTTCCAATAAAGCCTTTAGAAGATGACTGAGGAGTTATCATAGCAACACAGCAGCTCAACACAGCACTGGGTTCCCTGTTCATCTGTGTCAGGAACAGCACACCCTGCCCCAGCTGTACACAGCAGCACCTCTGTGCCCACCTGGAAAATACTTGTGCCTGGAATTTAACTGCAGCATCAAAATAAAGGGGAATACTCCTCCTTCCTGAGCAGAAATCCCACTTGTACCTTTTCCACTGTGCTTTGTTGAATAACTATCAGGAATGTTTACATACAGTTCAAAACACTTGCTGGCATGACTGTGGACAAATTCACTTCCCAGGGCTCCTGCAACCAGTTTTCTACTGTCTTCACTTCTCTGAGGTGGTGTTTCATCATGTGAATGACACGACCTTTTTAGCCTGAATCTCACCTACAACAATCTGCAGTAAGAAAACTCTAATATGGATGATGACTGCAGCAATACTGATTTAAACACCTTCACTAAGACTCCATCACACTACTGTGTAGTGAAAATGTAAAAAAAACCCAAGCCCTTTATCTTCACCAAATCTTCTTATTAACATAGTAAACACCTAAATTTACATTTTATGGCTTGGGCTGATCTCCATTCATAGTTACAGTTAATTAGAATCTAATGATAAGTATTGCATATGCATGGCTCCAAGAACTGACTAGAAGATCATGTTCATGCTAACTACGTGTGTGAAGCAACAGCACTTAATGCCTTTAACGATTAAAGAGTGATGTTAATACTGCAATTGCAGCAAAATCAGCAATCCCCTGAATTTAGCAAGGACTGTGAGCAACTGAAAGAATTATTAGTTTGTTTCTTAAATACAAGAGCTGTAAGAACAAGACCTTCCTTCCACCTCTAGGAATGATTTGTCCAAAATGCAGTCTTGGCTCATTTTGTTAAAGTCTGTGGAATTACTATTCAATAATTTAACAGCAAGTCTGGAAAGCATGTTATCTACACACCAAATTTCAGTTCCTCAAGAGAGAAAGATAAACAGTCCTGCTGAATTTAAAGTTTATCAACATAATAAACATCTGTGTGTATATACACAGAGAGAAGGAAACTACATGTGCAGGCCTTAAATAATCTCAGAACTGAAGCATCCATGCACAACTTGTAGAAAACTCTTTATTTAGACCTGCTGGTATCGAGAGCAGGAATTTGACCTGTGAATTACAGTCCTCTGAGCATGAGAACAAAGCATTCCTCAGCCAAACCTTCCTCTAGTATCTGTGCAGAAAAGAAGTTCAGAGGTTTTGCCACCATCTTGATCCATGACTATGAACTATAATGTAGATCCCTCAAATTAAAAACATCCTTTGGAACAACACGGTTTGGGAGCATACTCTGAGCTTGAAGGTCATCACTAAGGCCAGGTAGCTTTTGGAACTCCTGCCATGGTCCAACAACTGAGGTCTTTACCAACATCTCCTTCCGAGGTCCCCCAGGTGCTGAACCGGTGATGGCAGAGGCAGGGTTACAAGTGACCGAATAAATGCACATGGCAAAGCACCTACTAGATCTTGGAATCTACGAGAGATTATGTGACCTCCAGGTTGCATCTAGCCAAAAATGCAAGACAATAGTGCCTAGAATAGTGGGCACAGGTGCAGAGGGGGGATGTGCACACAGGCATGGTATAAAGCCTTCAGGTTTTTGTGTGACATTTCAGAGACTGAAGATTATTCACACGGAAACACATGAACCAGGCTTAAGTTGTCACCTCTACTTGGCAGAAGGCATTTCTAATGCACTTGGTAACTACAAAGACTCTGTCCCATAATGGGAGACCTTTGGTATTCCCACAGGACTAATAATGACAGAAGAAAACATTAAGAATTAAGAAGCCACATCAATCCAATTTCTGCCTCTCCCTGTCAAGAGCTACAGAGAAACTGAGAGAGGGGACATGGTGGCATTTCTCTTGGGAGATTACTGGCCTGGAAAGGTATGTGAACACTGGGGCTGCCTAGATAAAAGAGGAGAAAAAATCACAGGAACCAAGACTGCTAGAGATTTAAAATCATAAAGGTCACCTCCTCACAAAGTGTCAGAAGGGCAAATGAAACTACTTCTCCCAAACCTGTGTGGGATCAAGTCACAGAGGAGACTGCCCCAAGAGACACAAAATAATTGTCACTTCTTCCAGTGGACTTACAAACAAGTGACATTTCAAAGGCTGGGTGTGTGCATTCAGCAGCCACCTATATCACTGCCATCCTACAATCCCCTAAATGTCACAGACTCCGATTTCCAAGGCTTCTGTAGAATAAAAGTTCCCCAACTGCTATCTAGCAACTGTTTTCCTACTTGGTAACATTTATTTACATTGCTTGGACTATTCTAATGATTTGCACAATTAAGAAAAAAAACAAATGTAAAAACTTTACCTTGGTTCACTGCCTCTTAAATTAACTGTCTCTTATTACAAATATTTGAGAAACGTTTTGAGGACATATTAATATTTAATTTTTCATTACATTGGTCTAAAGTATAAAGACACAATTCCTTAATACAGCATTGCTTAAAGCTGATATACATAATTCATTCCACCTACTTGGGATACAAGTTGTCTTGCTGAGGAAAAAAGTATGCACTGGCAGCAGGATGGTGAGACTCCAGTCGAGGATGGGATCCTGTTCATGTTTTAAAAAAAAAGTCCTGTTTTTGCTCTGATTCCTGTATGAAAGGCTGAAAATCAACAGCAGTCTGCTCGCTCCTTTTGGCTGAAGTACATTGCTTTCCAGCTAACACTGCTGTCCAGCTGCCCCTAATTTCAGGCCAGGGTGTATGCTTTCCATGGAGCATCTTAATGACAGCAAAGAGCAGGTACATAATGGAGTACCTTCTCCTAGAGTTATGAACAACTGGGCTAGGGCTGAACATTCACCTAAATGTTCCCTACCCAACTTGTACAGAAAAATCAGTGCCACTTGGCCCAGGCAAGATAACAGCATCAAAACAGTTACTTAGATTTTTGGCATCTCTAGCCATGTTTAAATAAGGTACTGCCCTCAAATGTCCTGAATTTGCAAATCAAAGCAAAGCAAGAATAATTAATTATACCCATAGTGAAGGTTTAGAGATTCTCTTTGGCTAAAGATGTGGACATGGTTTGTCTTCCAAACTCTCACCCAGACTTAGGATGAAGCATCGAAATACACAAATACTACACTAAACACCTTCTCACAGACACTGAGACATCCACAGCTTAATCATAAGCCTGTGTCTGTAAATGATATTACAAAACTACTGCTCCATCTGTACCAGCAAGAACTATGCTTAGGGCAAACTGGTCACATCTGAATACAAACCAAGCAAAGCTCAATTCAACAATATTTTGCACAAGCAACACTCCTGAAGCATGAAAATACTCAGGGCAAAGTTGAAGTAACTGACCCTAGGAAGAAGCCCTTTTCCAGAAATCGTTAGAGGCTCTTGAACTGCATATTTTGCAGTTTGGAACATCCTGTCCACATACCTTTCACTTACTTAGTTAAAATCATGCTGAACAAGCTTGCAATTAGTAACCAGCTCGTTCTGCTTCAGGAAAATGAGCCTTCCATAATAGTTGACAACAATCTGCTCTGCAAGACTTCAGCCAAGTCCAAAGCACAGGCAAAAATCCGAAACTCGGCGACAAAAAGACTACCTCATTTCAAACTTAATTAAAATTCCTGTGCTCCCTGCTACAGACTAATCAGGCTAAAGACACTGAACGGTATGAAAGGGTTAATTTATAATCAGCAACCAGGAGCATGAGGAGTGAATGCAAATACTGCCACGCAGCACTGGCTCCAGAGCCCGAGTAAAGACACTCGTAGATAGCTCTCCTGGCCATGATTTATGAACACTAATCCTTCAGCAGTGGTTCACAGAGATCGACGGATTGATAGCAACATCTTGTGACATCTGGTGCCTTGTGCTTTGCTGCCTTCAGCTCAGGATTTTAGACTAAATTATCAGCCCTTCATCTGGAGACTGCAGGTACAAGGATTTATGACTAAACTCTTATCTGGCCTCTTTCGTTTTCTTAAGGCAAAACTTCGGCTTTCTTTACTGGAGCTGGGGAGACCTATTTTTAGAAAGTAAAAATCAGATTAGGAATTGTATGTGAGCATGCTAAAGTCTTAAATACAGAGAATGGGATAATACTTATTCTCTGCATTTATGAAGGAGCAGATTTTGCCTCACACCAGACAGTAACAAGGGCTTTTACTCAGCATGAGAAACAAGCAAACATCTGTGGCCAGAGCACCTTACCCCATGTAACACTATTGTGCCTCCTGGACAAACTGACAAACTAGAGACCCTGCAGAGCTGGATGCTGTATGCACATAGAAAGGAAACAACCCCAAAAGGTCCAATATTTTAGAGCTCCACCATGTTTCTACTCCCACTCACGTATCAGAGGGACTTGCTAAAGTAAGACGGGATGGATACACCAAAACTGAAGGATGAAAAATGAAGAAGAGGTCACACCATTGTGACATGATTGCAGCTGAGACAAGCAGCAAAGCCACTACTTATGGGACCAGGAACCAGCTAAGTAACAGTCCTCAGTTCACCAGTCAGAAAAATAGAGTCAAAGAGGTTTAAAACTGTCACAAAGCAAATTGGTCACTATAGATTGAATTCATTTTAGGAAGTGAGATGTATCCTAAACTACCAGTTTAAGCTCCTACAATTAACAGAGAGCCACAGCTGCAGAGATGGGTCACCCCATGTGCCTCTGGGGGTGGCTCCCCTTCTTCCCACTCACCAGCAACCCTCAATGAGTTGGTGGTTGAAGTTACATGAAAAAAATCTTGGCACAGCAAGGAAATGAATCTTAGCATTTGTTTCTAAGCTCTAATCACTAATTACAAAGATTGTAAATGCCCTCTAAAGAATAGAGAGATATTTAATTAATTTTTGCTTTAGACAGATTTCCAGAAATAAATTTGTGTTTTATCCTGTTTGTTCTCAGATTAGCATGGGGATGGGTTTAATTGGGCACAGTGGGGAAGTTTATATCCTTGGGTGAAATTATGCATAGACTTAGATCCTTGGCTACCCTACAGACATTGCATGTGGCAGAAATTAGCACAACATCTTTCCTGTTAACAAACAATGAGCAACTTTTCCCAGTAATTTTTTTAAAATGTTAATCCATATGGAATTTCTTCAGAAGTCTGAAGAAATTATCCACGAACCTACATCAAGAGACTTATCCATAGGCTTTATTTCTCACATGAGAAGAGCTCTGTTTTGTTTATCTCTGCCACACAGAGGCTGACACTGCTTTTAAAGCAGCAAGTTTTTGTGGGTGTAAACTACAAACTGTATTAGGTTTGGTCAGAACTTTTCAGATACAACCTTGTTCGCACTGGCATGAAATGCAGATTCAGATGCATCACAGAATGTCACAGGTCAATTGTGGATGCACTGCTAACCACTTTAGCTGCCTGCTCACCTCTGTATATGCCCCACTTTACACCATCCACAAGCAAAGCCAGATGTTCCAAAATATTACCAAAATGGTTTACATATTTTCTCCCAGAACTGTCTTCACAAATAATAATTTTTTTTTAACTTCCACATCAACTTAAAAAGGTCTTTGTCTCTTTTTGTTTTTTTTCATCTCAAATGCAACTTTCTACAAAGTAAGAAACTAAGGAGTTGTGACTTACTTTAACTATATGTATTTCACAAACAACTATGTGCATTATGAATTTACATGAAGGAACACTGTGCATCCAGTACATCAAAAAGCAAAGAAATACTCTCTTTCCGGACTTCATGCTTTTTCCTACTTTTCCACTACAAGTTAGCCATGTGTTTTGCAAAATGAGACTGCAATAATCTGGGAAGGTTGGAAAATTTCTAGTGAAGCTTAAAGGTTTGCAAACATGCCTCCCTCCAATTCCAGATACTCACTGTAACAACATCAGCAGGCACATCTGCTGCTGGGTTCTCTTTATAGCAGAGTTGAATGCTCTGCTCTGTTCTTCTTATCAGCCTGGTTTTCAAGCCTGTAGATAGCTGGCTATATCTCATCTCTGTCATGCAAGTTCAAACGAAAACTGTGTAAATGTAGGTCCGGGGCGGGGGGCGTGGGGCGGGGGGAAGCGACATTTGCATTGTCCTAAAAAAAATGAGAAGCTAGATTTCTTACTCTGTATTTCCCACTACTTCCATTTCACTGTCAGTACCAGTCTACTTAACAAATATGGTGTATGAGCTCGCTCAAGAAAAAAACAAAAAAAGAAACAAAAAAAAAAAAAAACAACAAAAAAAAAGAGGAAGTGAGAGAAAAACCTTTAAAGGAGGAAGGTTTCTTTAGAAACCTGTAATTTTAAAAGCATTTATCTTGAATCATGGTCAAAATGAAAACGACAGCTGCTGCAGCTGCAGTCTATTTGAGCTACTGTTTCTTTGCTGTTCTGCAACAGATGTGCATTGAAGATGAAACATAAAATCATATTTGCTATGTATATACTCAAATGCACAGCAAGTCTTCTCACAAGCCAAGCAGAAAAGAAAATAGAGCTGCAGCAGTCATTTTAACCTGGAGCCATGAAAGGCTCAAACTTTTGGTCTCCAAACTTCAGGCAGAAGTATTGCACACACACATACTCACATCTGATGTGACACAAACAGCAATCAAGGGGCACATGTCATTTTTGTCCTAGCGACATGTCCAGATGCACCAAGATTTACCACTTCTGAAGCAGCGTCCCCGATATTTTTAGTACGATCACATCCTCCAGATACTTTACTGTGATTTATGAACAATCATTTTCTTTATAAAAAAGAAGAACTGAACAATTTGATAAGCAGAAAGAAAGTATGAAATCCTGCAGTAATAACTTCCAGAGCAGTCAGTCATTATGGCAAAGAGGATTATGACTGCAGCTTGTTGGATAAGCAGATAAGCTCTTACAAATTAAGGATGCTACTTCCTTGGCAATGCGAAGGCCAAATACTGATATTAAAAGGAAAAAAGTAGCACAAATAGTAAAGGCCTGATTCTGTCATTTGCAAAATGTCCAGACTAATAATTAATACACAGCCAGGCTCTGCGGTCTTATTCCAAGAGTTTATTCTGTTTAGTACTTCTAACCTCCCAGGAATCTCAATGTGCACAGACACAATCCACCTCTTTGCAAGATCTTTTACTTTTCCAGCAGCTGGTTATCAGCTCAACTGACCAGGATCAGGGCAGGTCCAGGTCTGCAGAGCACTCCTGGGTGACATCCAGCCCCATCGGACTGTGGAGGCTCTCTGGTGCTCCTGCCTTCTTCCAGCAGGATCCATACACCCGTACGCAGAGGCTGGGAAGCTGCTTTCACATACTCCTCTCTCTGTTAGCAACAAGCTGTGTGCAGATAATACTGCTTTCAGATGTAAGAATCCCCTCATGCAGCAGTTTTGGAATATTCCAAACCACAGATTCTTCAAAACATTTTACATATGAATAGGACATTGTCAGCTCCCTCAGACCTAGGCTGGACTTCAGCACACAGGACAGCAAAATACACATTAGCACTATAAAACTTCATCTCAATTAGCATAATCTGTATTTCCATTATAGAGCCCA
This sequence comes from Hemiprocne comata, assembly GCA_020745705.1. NCBI lineage: Eukaryota > Metazoa > Chordata > Aves > Apodiformes > Apodidae > Hemiprocne > Hemiprocne comata. The sequence continues at coordinate 60,126,558 of CM036586.1, forward strand.
GCTTTACAGCCAATCTTGGGTGATGTACTGAGCACTCCAGATCTGTCTTTCTCTAAGGAGAAATTCCCCAAACACAAGAAAACTACTCAGAGCAGTGAATGTATGAGCTTTTAGTGCCTGCTTATCTTTCAAGTTTAAAGGAGTTCAACTAAAACCTTGTGATGCACTTTGTCTACAGTAAGGTAACACAGTCATGCCTCACGCATACCCGAGTGGATGGGCCAAGCACACCAATGCCACATCCAGGAGGAAAAAGGAGTGAATGAGGGAAGATCTTTCTGTTATTTTATTTCCAATGAAAGCATTTAAAGAAGAACCAACCAGGCAGCAGTTACAAATGACACCTGCTGGTATCACGACCAAATAGGAAGCTGGATAGACTAAACATTTTAAATGTATTGAGGGTCTTTCCCCAGATATTAGGGATATGCTCTAAAGCATGGGATAGTAATATGAGGACACTATGCAAATAGCTTTCTTCTGGAGTAAACAGGAATGAAGAAATCTCACATTATTTCAAGGCTTCAGAATACTGGGCATTTATCTGACCTTTACTGGTAATAATAATATTTCATTACTAGCATGCAAAATAGTAAGTGTTGGTTTCAGTGACAAATAACCTGCCAAATTAATTGTGAAATTTCTAGTAATGTTGCAGCTGGTGACCAATAAGTAAAATACACGGTCACTCTGACAGTATGACCCTGATGGAGACAGACACCAAAACTGCCAGGCAGAACCATGGACTTAAAATGTTTTTCCATAGCAAACAAATTCTGTTCTCACACTTGTGAGGTCTTATGCAGAGAGGGATAGAAAGAGCAGAACAGAGAGGAAAAAAAGGAAAGCATCCTTTCCAGAAGTCTTTCACAAAATAATGCCCAATTAAGCTCTAGTTCATCTTTCAGAAGGACAAGTCATCTTCTTTCTGAAACTGCCAGAAGCAGAAAATCCACCAAGAGAAACTTGATTTGATGTCAAACCTTCTGCCCCAAATGTATCCTTTTGCTAAGCGGAACTGACCTATCTCCACCTTCCAGCCACTGTGTGGTGCATCTGTCTGCTCCTCACAGCCATAGCTCTCTATACAGGAACCTCTATGTTATGATCAAGGCATCTCCTAACTTCCCATTCTTCTGCTGCGAGTTTTCTAGGCACTTCCTCATCTTCTTGCATTCCTCTAAGCACGCTCAAAGATGACACTACAACTTGCTGAAACCAGGGTGCCCCCACATGACACAGAACCCCAGCTAAGGCTGTGGCAGGACCTGCAGGACGAGTACAGCCTCCCCTCTCCAGCTCTGTACCCCACCCCCACATGTGCCCCAGGCAGCCTGAGCTCTCCTGTGGCCAGGGAGCAGGCAGGCCAGCTGGAGAACCATCATCCTCGAACTCTTTTCAGACCTCCCTTTCAACAGAAGAGTGTCCTCTACTCAGTAAGCATGATCTAGAATGTAATCCTCTACACACTCATCCTTACTAAAATTGCTAAAATTGGGCTGCCACCTCAGTCATGAAGTATTGACAAGTCTGTATTAACGACTTGTTGTTTTCTTCCTCTCCATTTATCCTTTGCATCCCTTGTAAATCTGATCAATAAATGACTGTATTTTGCTCTGGATCATAAATCAGAATTTTAAACTAGCTTCAGCCCAAAATCTGGTCCCCCAAAGATCTCATAGGAAATGAATCTGCTTAGTGATGATTTCCCAGTTACAGCTATTTTTATAAACTGTCGAAGATTTTTTAAAATCACTATTATGTGTGCGAGATTGATATACTTTCACTTGCCAGTATGATATTTGGTTTATTCATTTCCATCTGTGTAGGAGTAATTCTAACATTCAAATACTGTATCATTAAAACAAAGAGGGTCATCAGCATAGATAATTAATTTTAAAGCATTTATTTGCAGAAAATAAGTTTAGGTTAGTTTTCTATCTTTAAACTTTTCAAGGCTGCAGAGAAGGTTTCTGCGATGTTTTTGTCTTGTGCTGCTCTCAACTCTGCGTGGGTTAATTTTGTGACAAGTTCTTGAAAGCTGGAAAAGCAAAACTGCATTTCGATTTAAAATATTTTACACTTTCAGCTTAAGAATATAAAGCGGAACGAAAGTTACAGTTTAAGTGATGCCTTCTCAAGCCACAGAGTTGGATGGCAGATAGCACCGACCTGGAGGGAGCAATCTCAGAATGCTGCTTTTTTTGGGGTAATCCATACAGTTTATGCTGAAAACTCCATTTGCCTTCATTAACTATTAATGAGTCGTTACCAATGAGGCGTATATATAAAAGCTGTGTTAAATAATAAAACTGAACAAGCGAAAAAAATAGATTTGACTTCACACTTAGTGAGGAGTTGTCACACATCACCCCTTTCCCAGCTGAGATAAATCATCTCAGTTCCATGAACTCAAACTGATCCCTGTCATTCTACATGGCTGGGAATCACACTGGCACTTAAGCTGAAAGGGAGATTTACTGGGATCGCTGCTTGAGTCCTCAGCAGGCTAAGCAGCCAATGCACTGTGTTCAGCTGGGAAGGATACCATTTGTGTGTGCATGTGCAGCTGTTCATGCAGGTATGATAGGAGTGACTATATTACATCCATACACGAGTGATATATGCATTATTGATGTCGACACAGCACACCAGTGTTTTACCTACCACTAGGTGCTGGTATTTATTTATTTTTTATTACTTCATTTTCAAGAGCTGTCACATGCTGCATAATGTTTTTACTGTTCAAATCCAACAATTAAATGGCAGTTTATTTTGGTTTCTTCTTTCTATTCTGTATATTTTTGCTCCTGTCTATTTCATTACAGACTGAAAGCTTAAGTAATATTCAGAGAAAAAGGCAATGTGAATTTTTCATCTAATAGTAATCTCTAATTTAATAAGAGACTGTGGCAAGGGGTGGTGGGGAACAGAAGGTGCTGAAGGCATGGGGGTTTGGCTTCAGTTGCTCAAGAGGAACCAGAAAACAGCCCTCTCCCATGTGTCCCCCGGGTTTCTAGGGCTTTAATCCCATCCCTGAGCTTGGCACCCCTTTTCCACCATCTCGATGCCCCACTCCCAGCTCAGCGTTGTCATTTTCTGTGCACCCCTTCTGTTCCCTGCAGAACCCCTCCACCCAGAGGCCCGACATTAGCTAAAATACACAAAACTCAGAAGAGTGAACAGAAGGTTTGAGAGGCAGGAAAATTACAAGACCAAGAGCCACAGCACAGGGAGGCATGCCTAGTTTTATTTACAGTTTTTACTCTGTGCTTTGTTTTTCCTGGAGTTAAAGCAGTTAAGAAAGATGATAGAGTTCGAGGTCAGGAGCGTTGTCAAAGGCACATGATCAGATGAGAGGCTCAGCAGCAATGCTGCTGCATGCTTTCCTGTTTCTAAACAAGCAGAAGTTTTTCCTTTCCATTTTATAAACTCGCTTTCAACTCTGAATCATAGATGTTTAAACAAAGAGCAGTCATCCATCCCCTCATACAATTAAAGGCCATGAATAAAGAACATTGTCAGACACTACATGTTACTTTTTGAGAGGATGCACCAGAAATGTAGTCTTCCCACCAAAGCTGCACTCCAGCCAAAATCAGTGGCAGAAAACCAAACATTTCAGGCAAATACAAACAACCTTAGAAATCAAGACCACCTTTAGCTCAGCTATGAATGTTTTCCTGAAATGGGAATCCTGAATAGAAAAGAAAATTAGAAGACCTCAGGATGATAACCCCACTGTCATTAACCTTGCAGAAACCACTTTTGCTATATTGCATTTGTGGCTTCCGCCAAATGTGTGCTAATTTCAAATGAGAGCTGAATATGCATATTTAAAAAAAAACACAACATATCCAAACCACTAGCACTGACTAATTTTGCTGCTCAAGACCTTAGCTATATTCTTTTTTGTTGTTGCTGTTGATTTGCATTGCCCACAAAATAACAAGGGCTATACATTAGGATGTATGTGAACCTGAAAAATCAGAGCTTCTAATCACCCTGAGATAATTGCAATATAAAAAAAATAATGCAGGGTGAAGGTAACCAGTGATTTTATTCAGATCCTCCCATATGAACAGGATTAATTCCATGCTCTGCTAATGTCCATTTGTGTTCTCCTTATACTATGGGGAAATTAAAATTCAAGGCGGTTTGCTGTATACTCTGCTTACAATGTCAAGAAAATTTAACTGTTTCTGTTGCAGCTGTGCAACTTCCCTTCAAAGAGAGGACAACAGCCCTAATGGCTACATCCTTCACCAGCCCACCCCAGCCGCAGCACTCAGAGGACATGATTTAATTCATGTCTCACTGAGGAATGTCCTTTTAAGTAGGCGGCTCTCTTGCCATACTAGTCATGCTACTAAATACTGGAATTAAAAAATAACTGGCTTAGGCTTAAAGTTCAAGCTCTTAGGAATAATATATGTATTTGGCAACTTGGTGTGAGCTCCTCCATAAGCTTTCACTTGTGGTGGTTTTTTTTTTCTTCAAAACACCCTGACGGCATCATCCAATTTTACAAATATCACCCACACAACAGCTACTGCTAAACACCAGTCTTCAGTTGGACAACACAGCATCAACCATCTCTTTCCAGACCTGTTTTGCTTCCAAAAGTCCCTGCTGGAGATGGCTTTTTGCATTGAAGCTTCTTAGTGTGGAAAGAAATCTCCAGTTGCATTCCCACCCTATTCCATGCAAAGACACCTCGGAGAAGCCTCCTCATCAACAGGTGGGAGCTGAATCTTCTGGTCTCCATCTGGATGCTGCTCAGAACTGGGGGCAGCTTGAGGAATATCCCATCCTGCTCCTCTCAGAAAACAGCTAGTGTCAAGTCATCCCTGTCCTCAAGTCAACCCCAAATAAAACACATAGGGCAGGGAGAGAAAAGGGGAAACCAAACAAAAGCACAGCGGGTCCCAACCAAACATAAGGGTTTATTTTCCTACAGCCAAAACAGAGTTAAGCTATGTACACAGCTAAGGGTTTCCAGCACCAGGGGTTTCCCAATGCTATTTGTCTAATCAAAAAGTCAACAAGCTACATCCCGGCTTATTTATTGCAAGGACAACACTGAAGAAAAAAACCGCAAGACTTCATTTCCTTTCCCCCATGTTTTTCAAACAGCATCTGCTTGCTCACCGCAGACGAAACAAAACACAGGCTTCTTCCCTCCCTTTAAACTAGAGATTAGGATACACAGATACACTTTAATATTGAGAAGCAACTGACCAAAATGGTTCCTCCAAACCCAAACAGCACTTTTCTTCCCCACCATCCAGACTCAACACGGTCCCACCAATCACCTGGGGCTCTGCAATCTCCTTCCACAGCAGCAGCTCCCACCCAGCAGAGTCACTGCTCCTCCTCACAGCAAAGCTTAGGTCAGGATTAAAGGAGGGGGGGGGGGGGGGGTGGTGTGCAAATGCCTGGAACACAAAAGGGCTTTCACTGGCCACATCAAGTACAATAAGCGAGATAGGAATTATGAAAGCCGAAGTAAGACTTTCAGCTTCCCAGCAAAAAGTAGCCATTAAAAGCAGCCATCAAGCCCAGGAGACAAGCTAACCACAGGCAGGGTGAGAGCCAGTCCCACCACTTGTTACTTGGTGAAATCACTGTCTATACACTACTGCCTCAAACAAGCACTTAAATACATCTCGTTCCTCAAATTACACTGAGAGGGGATGAGCGGGATGAACTGCAGGCCACCCACAATGGTCACTAATGATGCCATTTATTTCTAACAGATATGACATCGCAGCAACCAGCATTACTGTTTGACTTGAGATGTGTAGAACACAGCAAGAACGAACACTTCTTCCTTCCTAAATTGCCTCTTTCCCCTTCCCATGACCTTTCTCCTCTGCAATGGAGTAGAAGTTAGTTTTAAAAAATTGAAAAAAGTGGGGAGAAAATGACAAAGCAGAAATAAGACTTATGAAAAGCTGCATCTATTTGGCACCAAAAAAAACCAACCCAAAATTGTAAATCTTTAAAAAAGTGAATGTTTCTTAAAAAAACCTAACCAAATTATCCTACCTCTCTCTTTCAATTACAGCCTTTTCGGGAAAAAAATTGTTCACTTTCTTACCCAATTCTGTAATTCACTGCTGTCACTGCACAAGCTCCAGTGTCACTGAATTTACACGTAGTCACACCCAGGAGGTTATTCAAAAGACAAGTTACACAACCCAGCACTGAACACAACAGCTTTCCTGAATTACAGCTGTTTCCTAAAATAGGAGCTGGTCCCGTATTGTGAGCTGCAGCCAAACGCGTGGCCAACCCATGTCGATCCCAGCTGCTTCAAAAGAAGGAGCAGCAAGAAGAGACCTCTAAGCAGGGACACATGGCCCAGATTCTGGATGCAAGTATGGGTTTATTATTAGGTTGTTCTTCCGAGTTATACTACTAATGCCTTGGCTACACTGGGTAAAAATAAAAGCATGTAACTTGACGAACCATCCGCTTGTCTTGATGCAAGCTCCTGGCTCTGCAGAAAGAAGCAGCCAGCTGGAGGAGGCATGCAGAGAAGGCATGCTGCTTTGTGGCTGGGGAACCCCGTGGGCAGACAGACTGCTAACCCCAGCCCTGGGCAAGAGGAAACAGGGACACAGGTCACAGGGACACCCAGCTGGATGCCTCTGCCACCACAGAGCCCTTCCAAGGTTGAGCATAGGGGTCTTAGGCAAAGGGAGCACAACTGCAAGCCAACTTCATGGTCACCTTCTGTGCAGCAATGACAGCCCCAAGTCAGCTGGCTTAGGGCCAAACTGGACTTTTCAGATCATGCAGCAGTGATGTCGAAAGAATTAAGATGCACAAAAGTTCCAAACTGAGCAGGCTTGTGTGATTGATGGAGGAATGAGTATGCAATTTTGGTCACATTGACTCCTTGGAAGGTGCCTAGTCTCGAACAAAGACAGTTCAGAGAATCCTGAGATAAGAAAGCAGTAAATTTCTGCTTAGCAGTTTTATGGTTCCTGACTTAGAAATGTGTGCATGATTTTGGCATAAAGTCAAGATAAAGGTGTAGCCTTAGGTGATTATAATACTGAAATACCGACCCACTTGTGAATAATGAGCATGCTAATCATGTAACCTCCCTCAATGTTTTAAACATGAGCTTAGATACATTTGTATCATTAGGAGTGGTGAATGTATCTTCACTAACCAGCCATGTGTTTTGTTATAGTTTCTTCTTTGTTGCTATTTTGTGTGTATGACCCTATTAGTTCCCCAAAAGGTGTGCTGGCTGGTGTTAGATGCCCAGCACCCTACTCTGCATAAATATATCTCATAAAAATATCTGCATAAAAATATCTCAACTCAGTGTGCTGATTGGGTCTTTGCACACTGGGTGAAGAACCCACATTTGGGACATGTTCCTTACGTAGTGAGCGTGGGGTGTTGGGAGGGGAGAGCAGAGAACACAGAATGTTCTGCCAGGTGGAACCAGGAAGGCCAAGACAGCTGGTACCACCACCTTCATGCTGCGTCGTGTTCTCTGCGAACATCAACCAGTCTGCTCTCAGCAATGGGGAAAAAAACACTTCCAGCACAGCAAAGGCCTAGGGCTGGGCCAAAAAACCATGGGGGAAGACCCAGAATAGAGTTAACAATGTCACTAGGGTAAAAAAATGCTATTGAAGATTATATCCATATGGAAGACAGAAGCAAACTAGTCACCAGTAGGCAGGATTAATTTTCCATGTGTAAAATCTGAATTTCACTTTGAAGCAAAGAAAAAAATTACAGAACTTTTTCAGGTAGCAGCTGGAGCAGCAACACCTATTGTCCTTCTCAAATTTATGTACCAAGCAACTATGCATACTACTCCGCACTGCTTACCTTTCACCTTCCCTTCCTCTATTATGAGTGACTTCAACAACCCTTACTCTTGGCCCAAATATTTTTTGAGTTACTAAACTGCAAAACAGCCAGTATTTAAAAACAAAAGAACATAGCTGATGATAAAACATATCACGTCTGAAATTAAGCATTCAAGAACAGCTTCAAAAAAAGATACTCAGACTTTAGGTTCCCTACTGAAAAAAATTCAATTCTACATTATTATTTTTCTGCATTTAAAATTCCTATGGAACAGCTCTTCTTTATTTAGGAAGAGCTAACCAATCCTTGAGAAGTGTCTAAGCCCATTACAGCTTTCCTCTACTTAATCACCATGTGCCTTGTGCCTTGTTCTTAAATCTGAACACTCACTTCTCAAAGTCAATGGGCATGAGTCTTGGGCCAAAATTCTCGCCCTGAAAGTGAAGATGCCCCGTAGTTTATACTTCCCACTGGGCTTTATGACTGGATGCTATTTTTGGTTCCCTCACAGCCTTCCTGTGTAACCTTGAGGGTACCACTTCAGCCCAAATTCAGCAGTATACTGAAGTACTCACTTCACATCATGCATATGAGTTGAAAATCAATGCAAGTGCATTGACACAGTCATGACTTGCTGAAGGTCAGAAAGCAAACTGGTGACAGAGCTGGAAATAAAACGGAGACCTCCTGATCTCCAGATCAATTCTTTTAACCTTCAGGCCATGTTTGCATGAATTAACAAGGGAAACAATTCATCTGCAAGGGGTCTGAATCATTTTAGTAATCAGGTATGTGTGTCCCAGTTCTGTCATAGTTACACTTGTTGGCTCAGAGCTCCAATTTCCACCCCCATGCCTCTTGCCCAACAATTTCTGTCGTTGGGAAAAAAGTAATCAAGTATGATAAGGATGACAATCATAATTAGCTTAAAATACAGGCCTGCTGGCATGTATTGAGAACACATTTTAATATAAAGAGCTAATGTGAAGGGAGCAAGACTAAAGCAATAGAAATTTCAGATTAATTGAATATGGATATCCAAACCCAAATTACGAGAAATTATCATTTTAGGAAGCAGTAGGAATTCCCTTTACATAAATTAGTCCTTTAAATATTTAAAATCCCACTTCAACCTCAGCAGAAATGAATATTTAATATCTGCTCTCTGTAACTTGACAAAGACATTTGTAAAATGCATTTAGCCCCATCAGCCCCATCCTGCTCTCGTAATACAAGAGGAGGTGGACGAAGACCAAACAAGGTAAGAAACAATCTTATTTCAGTCATATAGCTTTGCTGAGCTACTTGTCATCAAGTAAATCACTTGCCAGAGAAGAATGGCGAATAGACCTGAATGCTTGAAGGTGACTCTTTGTAACAGCAACCAGCTATGAATTATATCACATTAGCACCACTTCTGTACTTTAGAGATTTTCTATTTCTGATACATTTGTCTGTCTTCTGCCATTTTTCACAGTTAAGCAATTACTGGTCTGTTGGAGGGACGCCAGCTGTCAGTATTTCTGTCAAACTGACACTTCACAAATATGTAAGAGTCCACATTTCTGATGATGAATTCCTTACCGCATGTGTGACAGGATAAATTACTGCCAGCAATACCTACACAACGTCTCCATGGGTCAGTGGGCTTCTCGTAAACAGAGACAGGCAAACGGAAAGGCACTGTCACAGCATGACAACTGCCACAGCGTGGGATTTAGAGAGAGTTGTGTTTGGATTTTTGTAAAACTTCATTAAAATGCCAGCTACCAAAATGCCACAAGCACTATGGCCACGTCCATTACATTGGCAACGTGCAATGAGAGTCAAGCAGAACTACGGGGCAGGCCTTCATCAAGGATGCATGAATGTCAATGCTAGGTTGTCTCTTCAACATAAGGGACTACCCACTATTTGGGTCTTCTTGAACCACTTCAGTTTGGGTGAGAAACAGATGAGACTGAGCCAGCTGCAGCCCTCCCTGTGCATCCACCAACACATGCAGTGAGCACACATGTTCCACTGCCCTGTCCCTGCTCTCCTTAACATCACAGATGCACTGGGGCAGCAGCCACTCTTCCTGGCAATTCTGCTGGGTCCTTGTGACCTCTCTGAGCACCCTCTCCTGTTCACACTGCCCACAAAGACAACGTCCACTCATTTGCAGGGAGACAAACCCCTCAGCCACATTGATCAGATCTCTCAGAAGACCAGCTGCAAGCCAACAGGCCTGGGTGAAACAACTCTTTTCAAGAGTTTTAACCTTTCACTTAAATATGCCCTAATTTTTAATCCTCTTGCCCACCCTACAGACTGACATATCAGATACAGATGCAGAGATTGACACCACATCGATAAAACACAGATATCAAAGTGATACCACAATGAGCAGTATTTTACATTTATCATAGTAGTGCTGGTTATGTGTGCCTACTGCATAAACCCACCATGGAAACAACCTCCTAACCTGGCCTAACTCATGTCTTTTGCAGCCAAGAGCATAGCACAAGTAGTGAATCAAGGTGAGTTTCCACTCCTTTGCCCTTCTGGCTGAACTTCTTTGTAAGTCATACATTATCTCACCGGGTGAGCAGCAAAAGATGGCATGGGGTCAGCAAGCTGATTAATAATAAAGATTTATTTAATCAACCTCTTATAGAGCAGAGCTTGACCGACTAACCTATGCAAGTGCCCGGCTCTTCCACTAGCTCTTTGCTAACTCTTGAACAACTCATTAAACAGAGAAATGAAGTACCACTCCAAAAGAGTGATTAAACTCTTTGCTGGAGGAAGCAAGGAACAGTCTGAGATCACTTGAGGTGCACACATGCTGGCACTCAGAACCAACAAGTAGAGGTTTCTCTCCAGTTGAGAAAAGAGAAGTGCTGCTATCTGTGGGGAAAAAAAAACACAAGGCTTTTTACTTGTTCATTTGAATGATTTCCAGTGCTATCAAAAGACAGAGAGCCACATCTAGAGCTGGTACAAATCTCAGCAAATCCACTGACTTTGACAACACTACATGAATTTAAAGCAACTGAGATCTTGGTTCCAAAGTCTTAACAATTGTAAATAAAAAAACAACACCCTGAATTTTGGTTCCTATTTAAAAACCCACTGACTGCCCCTGTAAAACTGAAAATACTGACTTTGGTTTCTAGTCACTCAGGCAAAACCAAAAATGTGCGTTTCCCAAATCAAACACAAAGAGCTGCATGCTGTTTAAAACAACAGTAACCACAGGCTGCCCCTACCACTCCTGCAGCTACCTTCCAATACTGTAAACCAAGCAGTTACTGTGCTTAAGTTTTCTGGACAAACCTGTAACAGAAAAAATGAAAGAGTGGTCACATAAGAACAAAATATGTAAAACTAACTAAATATTGAGTTATTTAAGTTAAATATTAGTCATGTTGATTGCCTCAAAACTGCTACCAACTCATTATTACTAATACAGGATAGCAATTTACTACAGACATGAGCCAAAATGTGTAAGTTTTCTGAATCAAAGCTTACATAAAGTCTGTATATAAGTAATTTGGAAGCCTAAGAAACCACAATTAGAAGACAGACATGCGATAAAAAAAAAAAAGATAATACAACTTTTCTTGGAAATCCCACAAACTGCTGAAACATCTAGTTAATGCCAAAATAGAACTCCCACAGTAAATGAAAAGCCACCAAAAATAGCACAAAGACCCTAAAATAGCATCAAAAACCTGACAGAAATAAAGTCTCACAGGGATGTGTTGCAAAACGTCTAACTACAGCTTCCCTAGAAAACCACACATAGATGATATAAATATTATTTTAACAAGACGAAGCATCATAAATACGGGTGAATCAATAAGGTTGCACACGTGCAAGTGAACACAGAATGTGTTAGAGCAAAATCCTCTGCACCAAGGCAGAGCTCACAGTTACTGGAGCACCACAGACCAAGGAGATAAAAGTGTGGTGGGATGTTATTTGGACAGCATGGTAAAGCCTGCCAGAAAGACAGACTTGGAATCATAGAATGGTTTGGGTTGGAAGGAAAATTTAAGATAATCTAGTTCCAACCACCCTGCCATGGCCAGGGACACCTCTCATTAGACCAGGTTGCTCAAAGACCCATCCAACCTGGCCTTGAACACTTCCGGGGAGGGGGCAGCCACAGCTTTCCTAGGCAACCTATTCCAGTGTCCCACCACCCTCACAGAAGAGAATTTCTTCATGTTATCTTATCTAAATGTACCCTCTCTCAGTCTGAAACCCTCATCCTATCCCACGTCCTTGTAAAAAGTCACTCTCCAGCTTCCCTGTAGTTCCCTTTGGGTTTCTGGGGAGAAGATGGAAGGATTTGGGCCACAGCCTGGAGCCAGCACCCCACATCACAGCCTGCTCCTCCCATCAAACTGGAGACTGAGCTGCAATGTACCTGCGCTTGCAGCCCAGAGGAGAAGGCTTTGGGCTTGTTCCCACATTGAACTTTGATCCAAAACTCAAAGGAAATGAGAGCTACATCACTGTGTTTAATATGTGCCACAACGACCACAGATACTGTCAAAAGCCAGCTCAGTAAAGGCCATACAGAAACAATCAGGTTTATGTAGATATGATTAAAGGAATCCTTACAATTCAAAACTATACATAGAAAATCTGAATCTTGGACTAATTCCTCCCAAACATATGCCAAAAAAAGGTGAAAAGCATTAGTTTAATTTTTGAGCAGCACATTCTCCAGCAGCCTATGCAACTGAGCAAGGGACATGCATCAGAACTGAAACGGGACTATGGCTTTAAACTGGAATGGCATTTGAAAACATGTTCAATAGCTTGAGTTCTGTCTGCTCTCCTGACTCAGGGCATAACCTGAAAAACACTGACTTTTTTTCTCTATGTAATAAAAATAACACAAATAACACAACATGTAAAGGTAAACCCAGGACTTTGAAATCTTTTACTAAATTTCTAAACCTAAATTAAGAAAACTACCTTGATGAAAATACTTGATTTTTCTAATTTAATTTGCCTTGTTAAAACCTACCACTGAAATAACACAAGCAGTGAAATTGAAAGATACAGAATTCTGCCTTTAGCATGTGACTTGAACCAGCTTAAGCTATTCTACAGAGATGGCCTAAAGAAATACAAATAACCTTAAGAATTAGATAATGAAAGATGATACGTACTAAGGAAAGAAGTAGTCTCTACAGTAGCCCTTATTTAAAAAAAAAAAATAAAAAATTACATCACTTAAAATATGGCATTTTGTAAATCTGGGCTTCTTAACTTCAACTGCTACACAGGAGTCTGTGATAAGGACAGGGGGAGACATGACAGGAGATGTGCTCTCTTCTTGACTTGAACAGCCAGAATCGAGGAAAGCAGAAGGCAGGCAGCGGGAACAAGAGAGAGGAAAACCAGCTAGCTAATGCACCAAGCTACAGCTACAACTGTAAGCCTGGGCTTTTGTAACTGGTGAACAAGGCTTTACTGAGAGCCCATGCAGCCAAGGCAGGCAAGGACACTTCCAGGAAACATACTGGGATCAAAGATAGGCCAAGTGCTTTCACACTGACTGGATCACAAGCACTGAATGGAGCCAGAAGTAAAAAGAAACATGAAAAAAAAGCTCCTGTCGTTATGGAGCAATGTCAAGACGTGTTAGGACAAAACACTGGAGGAAGCACAGGCTGGATGAAAAGATGACAGGCAGCAGACACATGTGAAGTGATGCTGCTAGAGTACAAAGCCAGAGAAGTCTGGGAAGCCTGTAAAGGATCTAGCGATCTAAAATACCTTTGAAAGAAAGCTTTCTGAGAAGGAAAAAAATCAAGAGGAAGATGTGGACTCACGTCATTACCATCCCATAATCTGAAGACCTACACAAGAACACACAAAACATGCAGAACTTTGGACAGGAATATAGAATTTGCTGCAGAAGATAATTGGTCCATCTAACTGGGTATCTTGCACTGTGGCCCCACCTATGTTTCTACAGAAAGCAAGAGTATCCAATTAAACATCTGGTGCTGGGCTGAGCACAAAAGAGAAAATAATTTCCTAACCTCCACCATGGTTTTTCAACACATGAGCTTCAGGTAGGGTTTTTATCTCAGTCTGCACCCATGCAGTACTGATCATATCATTACCACAACCAATCTAAGGTTCAGATTTTTGACCAGGCAACTCACTGCGAGGAAGAATACCAGACCAGACCTCTTTTACTTTTGACTTCAAACAACCTCTTTTATACAATATTTTTATTTCACTTTGGCAGAAGGAATCTGACTAGCCAGATTGAAGAATGCTTTTTTATTTTTCCTCTTTTTAATCAAGGTGTCTCTGGTCTTCTATTTCTAGGATAAAAATAACCTGCACACCACACACATGCTAATTCATTACACACTCTTGCTCAGCCTTATATTCAAGAGACTCTTTCAGAGAGAACTTTTTAGAACTCTCTCAGATCAGGCTGTATCAGCCTTGGATTACCTACATGCAATAACATACTTAAGATCTCAAGAACTTACTCTGTGCTCACACTGGCTCTCTATTCTGCTTATCACAAAACTAACTCCTAGTTTTTAAGTAAATTGCTTCTTTCCCCTGCGGTTATTTATTTTCCAGAACAGCTTCTTTTAAGGGAGGCTTCAATATTGAATATCTAAATTAGGTACAGCCTCCAGGTCAGCTTTATTTACTATTTCATTACATTTTTGAGATAATTCTTTGCAGATTAAAGGAACCCTTGCAGAACCTGACTGCACAGCATTGCTCACACCCTTCAGGCGTTAGCAGATGGCAGGGCTGCAGCTTAGCTCTGATGAGCATATTCTAAGACACGTAATTTTAAAAATACTACAATATCCATTGTAGTATTATCTATGAGAAATAAAATGGTAACTAAGGAAACAGTTTCAGCTTTTCACGCTTGGACTGTCACTAAAATGAGACTCATTTTTCCAGTCTGGGTGGCTAAACTAGGATGAAAACTTTTGTTTTCTGTCTATAAATAGCCAGTGATTATAAATACAGAGTCTTAGTCATAAATACCATCTAGCCATCCCAAGAATTATAGCAAGTCAAGCCCATTTCTGATGTACTTTTCACTAGAAGAAGTAAAACCAGGTTATCGAGCCCTCCTGGCCTGCTGGACACAGAGCACATCCCCTTTCTCATCACACTTCAGAAGCTCCACCACCTTTCCTTTACAGCTCCTGTAGCTGTCATGTTATTTCAGTTCTCTCCACCTTTTTATCTTCCTCCAATTCTTACTTACATCAAACTCTTTTGTACTTCTGACCTCTCCAACACAGACTTCTTCGCTGTCCAACATAAATAACGTGAGGAAGGGAGACAAAGGGCTTCTGTAAGAAACCAAATGATCTCCAGATGGTATGGATCAGCATTTCTGCATTGCCTCCTCGTTTTTGGGAACCCTCTTTACATACTCAAAAAGCTTGTTGGTTGAATGGCAAAAAAACCTCTGTCGCAGATCTGGAGGCCTCACAACCCATAGGGGACCTGTACCTACAACGGGACCCCTTTTATCCCCCTAAACCCTCCAGCTGGACAGCACAGAGGACAGGGAGCACAGCCACGTTGGGAGAGGGCATTGGGAACACTACAAGTTGACTTGCTTGCTGGAATTATGACACGGGGGATTAGATGGAGTCTATTAATGGATTAAACCCTGTCCTGGAGATCAAGGCTTAGCCTCCCTGTTCCAATTATATTAATAAGCGACATTGTTATGTGTTTGGGTGGACCTGTTTGAAATACCAACCATTCATTCCCACACACAAGAGAAAGAGGAGGAGAGGTGGTGGCTACAGCCTCTGGAAAAATCATGATTTTCAGAAGAATGCGCATTGCAGCATCTGTTTCAAACATATGTATCTTATGATGATAAATATTAACAAATGTAAACCTCCATTAGATTTCTTCTGCTGATGTATTTAAAGGACCATAAACCGTGTCCCTCCATCTTAAAAGAGCTGCTTAAAATGCAGTGAATTGTTAGAAACTAATCAGGTCTACAAGATACCAATTCATTACACTGGCTAAAACACAGGCACTAATCCCTAACGGCTATCTGGCAAGAATGTAAACTTCATTAACTTCATGTTTTGCTTAGAACTTGCATAAAATTAAATATTGATTGTCTTGCCATCTAATACAATGTAAAGATGATATGTATGTACTGAAGAAGCATATAAATATTTATTACAGAAGTAATCAAATGCCAAGAATAGCCAGACTAAGCACTCGTTTAGGCTGTTTGTTTTTTCTCAAAGACCCAAAGCATGTTACATATGAGGAAGAACACAGGTGTTACCCACCCACTCTCATCTACCCTTACTTGTTTAGGTTTGAAGTGAGTGACACTCCTTAGTTTTCAGGAAATGGTTAACAACAGGCTGTGGTTCTGCATGGGAAGTAGGGCTGCAGGACATGCAAACACTGTCTGCTTGGGGAAAGGGAGGACATGACATGAGAAGGGTTTAATTTCTCAAAGATTTTCTCACTGCTTTGTACACACTTCTTCAATTCAGCCTTCACCACCTGGTTAAAGCAATTTCCCAGGCTTTGTTAACCTTACTTTTGGGGTGAAAGGAAGCAAGAGTGGTTATTGTTTACAGCACTTTATCACATTTCTGCAGTAGAGATTTTCATTTGGGGAGTGTAAGGAAAAGTGTAAGCAAAGAAATTGTTGCGTGGTCCATGAAACAGAGTGTTTTAGCAACCCTGCCCAACGAGACTCTGAAGCTGACTATCCTCTGGCTGACATATTAAGACTTTATTCCACCATGACTACCAATTTGGATACTGCACTTGCTGACACAAAAGCATAAAAAGATATGCTAGTTAATTAGATGAAGTTTTAAAACATCACTTAGAAAGGAAGTTGAACATGCTTTCACTTGAGGGATTTGCTACTTCTTTGTAAAAATCTGATATTTCCAAACTTTCCAAACACAGTCCTTTGCAGCTGTAAAGTGCTGCACCAGAAGCTTGGGGGATATGAAGACATCACACAAATAACTAGAATACTCTCTCTCATGTGACTTTGATATTTTTGCTATAACACAAGGGCTTGAATCCTAAAGTAACTTTGTTCTGGCTTTTTACTGTGGTTTGATGCTGGATTAATAACATTTTCATAGAATCATAGAATGCCAGGTTGGAAGGGACCTCAAGGATCGTCTGGTCCAACCTTTTTAGGTAATACTATAGTTCATATGAGGTGGCTCAGCACCCTGTCAAGCTGAGACTTAAAACTGTCCAATGTGGGCAAATCTACCACTTCTTTTGGGAGACTATTCCAATGTTTGATTTTCCTCATGAAAATTTTACCTTGTGTCCAATCGGAATCTCCCCAGGACCAACTTGTGCCCATTACCCCTTTTCTTTTCCATGTGACTCCTTATAAATAGGGAGTCTCCATCTTCTTGGTAGCCACCCTTTAAGTACTGCAACGTCATAATGAGGTCTCCCCAAAGCCTTCTCTTCTCAAGGCTGAACAAACCCAGTTTTCTCAGCTTCTCCTCACATGGCAGGTTCTCCAGTCCTCTGATCATCCTTGTGGCCCTTTTCTGGACCCTCTCCAGCCTGACCGAATCCTTTTTGTAGAGCGGGGACCAAAACTGAATGAAACACTCCAGGTGTGGTCTGACAAATGCTGAGCAGAACAGGGTAATGACTTCTTTATCTCTGCTGGTGATGCCCTTGTTGATGCAGCCCAGCATCCTGTTGGCTTTCCTTGCTGCTGCAGTGCACTGTTCACTCATGTTTGAGCCTGTTACCCACCAAGACCCCCATGTCCCCTTCCACAGGGCTGCTCTCCAGCCACATGGATCCCAGTCTGAACTGCACTCCTGGGTTATGTGTTCCCAGGTGCAAGACCTTACACTGCTCCACATTGAACTTCATAAGATTCCTGTTAGTCCACTCCTCCAGCCTGTCTAGGTCATTCTGGAGGATGGCTCTCCCTTCTGGAGAGTCAGCCTCTCCACCCTTCTTGGTGTCCTCAGCAAACTTCATCAGGGTGCATGCTGTCCTCCAAAGAAAGCAATCCCAGGTAAGAGACAACATTACCAAGAAAAGGAAATTTTAAGACATGCTGACCAAGCCAGGGAATTTGCAGCGCCTTTGCTATTATTCTATAATTCTCTCTCAAAGCAAGTGAATGTATTTGGAGCTTCTGCATTTCAGACACTGCTAATATGAGAAAAATCATTTACATTCTCCCTTGTCAGAGTGCCCAAGGCACTCTGCTTTCTGCCTACCACAGGAATATCATGGAACACATCTGGCACACTGGCCAGTTTTTTACTCTTACTGCTTGTTTTGGGGGAGAAGGTCATCTTCTGACAGTTCAGGGCAGTTATAAAAACTTCAGTCTGTGAAGCTGGTCATCGCTAGCTGATTTTTATTTATTTTTTTCCAAAAGAAGGCAGTTACCCTTCACCTGAGCTTTTGTACAGAAGGCATCAGGAGGAGGTGATTAATAGATTGTGGATGCCACTTTCCCCAAAGCAGGAAAATCTCCTTCAACAACATTTACCACATATGGTGTCCTGCTAGGAGGGTGAATGACAGCAGCTGATGGCACGCGTGCACCCTGCAGCCTCCTGATAACTAAGCATCCCCATATGTGTGTACCTGATGCCTTCAGCACTGTCTCCCTCAGACAATGGATGGCCTTGCTCGGGCTTTTATTTTATCGTTCATCTGTCACCCATTTTGTGGCTTGGCAAGTACAACTGGTCCCTCAGGTAGGTTCAGAGCTATGCTTTCATAAAATGTTGCCCAGGCATATAGCACGTGACAGATAAGGAATTCTCTTGCCAAGCCCAGATTGCAGAAGTGATCTTGATTACCCCAAAACAGAAAAAAATTCTTTACAGCTACTGTGCAGCTTAGCATGATGAAGTTAATAAATCTTTCCTCCAACATTAAAATTTTGGTACATGCTGCTTTCTCAAGTTTAAACTAATTTCTGTTAGAAAGAGGGGGCACTTGCTAAAATTTATGACAAATCTGTACTTGTGAAAGAAGTCTGTTCTGCTGCTGCCTTTGTGAGGCAGCAAAGTTGCCTAGCAATTGTCTGAAACCCAACAAAGAGGCTTCCCATGGCTCCTAACCAGGACAGAGAACAGGGGTTGTTAGAACACCTGGAAAGGACTGGGAAGTATTCTCTGCAGGTTGACACTGGACGTTACTGAATTAGCTGCTTAAAGCAAAAGGTGTATTTTCTCAACACTACAAAACCAAATGAATTGATAAACATCTGTAAGACCCACTTAAGATGACTGAGTGTTTATCCAAGATACTCTAGTAGTATTCTGTTGTGTGTTTTCTTAGTAGATGTTATATGGTCTTACATATGCCCAGTTTTGACATTTACTCTTCAGGTTTGAAGAGTGCTATAGAAACAAACACACAATATTGAAAAAAATGTGAGAAGATATTTCTTTTTCTCTTCCAATATGGTAACAGAGCAAGTCTTTTGATAACCACATTCATTTTCCTAGGACAAGTCTTTTTAGTTTCTCTGCATTCGTTTCTTCAAAAGTCTTCTTCAGAACTTCTGCAGAAGTTTTCCATCTCTCATTGCAGAAATGCAGGAATTAGTCAGAAAGAAAAAGCAAAAGTTTAGCCATTGTCAGCAAAACTTAATGGACAGTCACAGAATACCACATTGGAAAGGACCTCAAGAATCATCTGATACAACCTTTCTTGGCAAAAGTGCAGTCTAGACAAGAAGGCCCTGCACCCTGTACAGCCAAATCTTAAGTGTCCAGTGTTGCAGAATCCATCACTTCCCTGGGAGGATTATTCCAATGGCTGATTGTTTTTACTGTGAAAATTTTTCCTCTTATGTCCAATCAGAATCTCCCCAGAAATAACTTATACCCATTACCCCTAGTCTTTTCCATGTGACTCCTTGTAAAAAACAGTGAATCTCCATCTTCTTTGTATCCACCCTTTGAGTATTAGAACACCATGATGAGGTGTCCCCTAACCCTTCTTTTCTCAAGACTGAACAAACCCAGTTCTCTTCAGTTTTTCTTTATAAGGCAGGCTTCCCAGTCCTTTGAACATTTTCATGGCCCTTCTCTGGAACCTCCTGTCTCCAACAAGACAAAGCGTAACTGCACTAAGGCAGGTGACATGGATTGAGCAGCCTATGGTCAGTCCATGTCTTCCACACTCATGCCTGTCTCAGATTACATCCCTGGTACAACAGCACTGTTTTGGGGTTCCCCTACAATTGCCTTCACACAGCACAGGGCCTGCTTCTAGTACTATCTGGGAGGTGCTTTGATGTCTTCCCACACACACCCCTCGAAGTTCAGCAGTGCAAGGGAAAGGCACCTCCTCAGGCCTTCAAACAACTCCCATTGGCTGGATCTTCCAGCACCACACACACCAAGTCCCTCCACTGGCTGCAGCTGCTGGTGCACTCATCCCCTTCTGCCCACACATGGATTTTATTTGTCTGGAGTACAGCTGCAAATTACACCAGTTACGTTTTGGAAGAGGAAACTATGCCCCAAAGGAGGGACCAACTTCAAAAAAAATGGAGTCTAAATGAGGGGTGTGCTCCTGAAAAGAACCAAGGAAAGCCTTCATTTGCAGCAATTCCACTGACAGTCACTAAAGAGCTAAGCAATCTACTGCTGATGTTTCAAAAAACTAGTATATTGGCAATGTTAACACCAGTAACAGTCAAAAATTGCCTCCTTATCAGAGACAGGTGGAAATGTTGCATTTATTTGTATAAAAAAAATAAGTTTAGCATAAAGTGAATTCTTCTATCAGTGTCTGGTTTTCATGGAAAATGCAAAGCCCAAAATATTGAGTACTTCACACTGCAGTTGCATTATTCTTGTACAAAAGAGTGCAAATGCCTCACAACTGGACTGAACTACTTCAGTAGGCAGGCTTTAAATCCAACATGCTCTGTAGCCATGTGACTTTAACATGCAGGGCATGAGATCCTTGTAAGGGGTAGAATATGAACAGGGAACCAGTCTATAAAAGAGAAAAAGATTATGAAGCACCAGACCTTCCATATGCATGCAATCTGGATCTATACAACTTACTGTAGAAAAAACAAGACAAAACTATTTTAACTGCAAAGAAAACCCTAGACACAGAGGGATACCACTCAGATGCTTTCTACTTCAGTATGGGCATTGTATGTTCTCCCCATGTGGATTTAGTATCCATTCTCAGCTCCTGCTATAACTGAAGATGAGGTTCTTCAAAATCAGAAAATTGTAAAACTGTAGAAATGAAGTGAAATATCAATGAATGTTGAACATCACATTCAGCACCAGCTCCCATTTGGTGTCTCCACTGTGTGAGTCCTGGCAGGCTGGTGAGCAGGGACAGCCACAATGAGAGATGCCCACAGCCAGTCATCATCCTGCTTGCCTGCTCCTGCCATGTTGCAGCACCCCACCCCAGATGCAGGGTGTGCAGACCCATACATAGGGCTTGAGCAGTGCAGGAGCCTCCCTTCCCTCGTTTTGGCCCACGTTCCCTCTGGCTCTACATCTGTAATTAGCCTGCAGAGAAAGCAGCACTCAAGAATGTGTCCCTGGGACCTCCAGATCCAACAAAAGCCATGGCAGATTGCACAGGACTCAGCTAGAGAAGCTTTGCCATGCACGTTAATCAGGAACATATGTACAACTCTATATGCGATCTTTGGTAATAGAATACTCAGAAGCTTCCCTGTCAAGATAAGGTTGAAGAGAAACAAAATCACTGTTGTTATAATCCAGTTCTCATCTTGGCCAATTCACCCTCCAAGCCTCTTGTTCTCCAAGCAGTGTTTTCTTTATTACACAGTGCACAAAGGGAAGGAACAAAATTAAACAAATGAGTGACCTCTTCGGTTGCCAATTTGTTCACATTTCCTTTACTCTGCAACATAGGACCGTTTTGCGTACATGTCCCTCAGTCTGCATTCCACAGACCCATCATCCTGAAAAGCTGCAGGGCAGGAGGAAAAAGAAAAAGGGAGTTTTCTATTCCTGCTGCCTCTGCCAAAAATTGACCAGTGAAACCACCAGAAGAACAAGAAGACAGAAGAGCAGGGAGCAGTATGCTCCACATACTATGCTTTCTATTCTGTGGCCCAGCAATGCATCCGCCACATAGTGACAATCAAATCTGTATTTCTTGGCTAAAATGAGTAAGTAAATGCACAACAAAACAAATGTACTTTTTGGTTAAAACCACAGAGAAACTCTTTGTATGGGGAACTCAATTTAAAAATTATTCTCCTTAAGATCTGGCCACTGCACTAGAATAAAAATTCTCAAGGTTCTCCAGGCAACATTTTCTTCTGAGCAGCTCTCCAATCTCTATGAACAAGGGAGTTACTTCAATGCACCACATCTGCCTGGGAAACATCCAGAAATTTGGGTGGGGTCTGAAAAGGTCTAGAGGACTCAGGAGGGTATCTCCAATTATCTTTCAAGAGCACCCCTGTGTTGAAGCCACTAAAGATTCATCTTTATGAAAAAGCTAGATACATTATTAGCAGATGTCTGGGGCTAAACATTTTAAATTAAGTGAATGTAATATGGGCCATAAGTCAGTTGCATGAGCTTAGATTAACTAACAGCTAAAACATCAACACACGAAAGAAACTCAAAATACACAATGTAACTAAATTGACAGAATTGTCTGAATTTTAAGTTCACTGGGAAGTAAACTGTAGATCCTCCACATCAATAAGCCTAGGAAGCTCAAAAGTGAAGTACAACTAGTAAGTGGGTGATCAGGAATATGCACTTCTGTTAGGTGAACACATTAAAAGGCTCTTTTTTTTTTTATTTCCCCCCAAATCTTTATGGAAACATTATTAAAAAAATGTTTGAAAAAATAAATTCAAAATTTCAGGTGACATTTTCTGTATTTTTTTCTACATTTTTTTAAAGTAGTAGATTCAAAAGGAGAGAGAGAAAAGATCTCCTAAATGTCAAGACACAATGTAACCATACTACATTATTATCTTGAGAAAGGTTACTTGGAAGTGTTGGCACTGGAACAGATTTTGCTACTGTTAAAGGTCACAGGCTTTTTTCTAATAGTTTCCACTGCCATAAGATAGGGTCATTTTGGTAACTGCTCTGCACCAGCAACATAGATAGGACTTGTTGACTGAATAAACAGTAAAAGCATAAGAACAGTTGGGTATTCTTATCTGCGTTAGCCTTTTGTGTATACACTGATATGATATATTTACACAGTTAGCAAATTGTATCTGTAATAGTTACAAAGCTACGGGATTAGTCATCAAGATCAATTCCATCGCTACCAATCTCTATAAATATTAATGTTCCACACTAAACTACTTAATCTGCCACAGGGAATCAAAATCATTTAATCTTTGCAGAACACTTCAGTTTACTCCTAAAATTTCCATGACGATTACCTTGCCTGGTTTATAAAAGGAATTAGTGCAGTTCCACAAAATTAACAGCATAAATCATCCAAGTGTGATCAAAAGACACCGCGCGTTCTGATTTTGTACTGTCCTTGTTTTTAAAGGAAGCAGAACACAACATTTTAATCCTGCAAAGGCAAATGCCACATCAGTTGTGGCAGCAGAGAAGATTGATTATCACGTAATCATTTACACAATAACTTCAATGACAAGCCCCAGTGCAGAACCAGGGATCTGCTGTGCTGGAGAACCACATGCCCACATACCCCACCCAGTAAGGCAGGATCTCTCAGGAAGGCATCCTGGCACTCCACCCAACCACCCACTGCATCCTGTAGGGGTGTTTTGAAGCACTTATCAGCTGCCACTCCACAGAAAGCAGCTGATGCAGGCAGAGATGAAAGTTGAGCCCTTCAAAGGCAGAGCGGCAGCTGTCACTCATTGATTTCAAGGTGAGGCAGGTGCTTGACATTGAGGACCTGGACAACCCAGGTCCCATCAGAAGCACACTGCAGCTGGAGTACAAATTCACTTTGAAGCCACAGTGACAGGGTCAGTCCTCCTCCAGCCTTATGATGGGAAACTCCCAAGACACCTGCTAATTAATACCAAGCCTCCTGGAAACAGAGAATAAATTAAAAAGATGTGGTACAAATAGATTCTCCATCTGCAACTCTCACCACAAGTCTCTCCACAGAAGCTGGAAGCTTTTCCATGTGATTTCAAGGAATAATAACCTGGTTCCCCTCAGTTGTGTAGTGATCTCATTCCTAAAAACATTTCAAACAGACAGCCCAGAGTCTTTGTCCTTCAGTATCAAACGTAACAGAAGTAGCCAAGAACCCATAAGCTTTGCAAACCCATAAAATCACATTTGGCTTTCAGCTATGGAACAAAAATAGAAGCAAATCACTCAATCATCTCGTATAGTCCATGGGAGCTCCAAGAAATTAACATGGGCTGCAGCCTTTGCCCACATTTTGACAGATCTCAGTTTGCAGCAAAAGTAAAATGAGCTGATGGTTATTGGGTTTGATCAACATTAAACAAGCCTCCATTTTCACTGCAAAGTTCTTTGTTTAACAGCTTTCCGCTGGAGCATATTATTTAGAACCCCATCCAATTTAAACAAACACTCCAAGCAACGGAGGATTTATCACATCATTGACAATTTGTTCCACTGCTTCACTGCATTCACTGTTAAAATATACTTTTCCCTCCTTGACTGAGTTTTGCTGGCTAAGGTGGAACCACAGGAAGGAAAGAAACCCCCAGAGCAGAGATGTTCTCCTCATGGAGACAGTTATACCCTACAAATGTTTTCTTTTTTATTAAGGAGACAACCTGTTTGGTTTAAGTTCTCATTATAAAAACATCTTCTCCTAAATTCTCTGAAGTTAATTCCCCATATAAAGTAGTCTACAAATCTTGTTCTTAATTAAACCATGTTTCTCTTGTACTTTGCATGCTTTCCTAATTAACTTTTTCCTTTTTTTCCCCCCCTTTTTTAAGATGAATTACTTTGATGTGTGGAGCAAAGTCAATGATATAGTCAGAACATTTCATATTTGCTTTCCCAAGCGTTGAGCATCAATATTCGTATCTGGTTCTGAAACTTCTATTTGAGACAAGAAAGAAAGAAAATTATTAAAAAAAGAAAGCCTCAGGATGG
The DNA here is from genome assembly GCA_020745705.1 of Hemiprocne comata. Taxonomy (NCBI): domain Eukaryota; kingdom Metazoa; phylum Chordata; class Aves; order Apodiformes; family Apodidae; genus Hemiprocne; species Hemiprocne comata. The sequence continues at coordinate 60,151,535 of CM036586.1, forward strand.
AAGTTAATTAGGTAAGTAAATTACTTTTTTGTGACAAATTTTCTGACAATGACAGTTACAACAAAGCAACCCTTTCATCACCATCAGTTATTTAACTTCTGTATGAAGCAACAAGCAAACCTACTCCCCTTCAGAGGCATGTGGCTCCACTTGCACCTGAGAAGCCTTGCTAGGAGCTGTCAGTCTTACCACATGCTCCACAAAACTGCAAATTTATACCTGTCAACAGGAGAAATCCAAGGGCAGAGGACAGCCCATGTACACCAGCATAGAGCTTCACAGCTGAAGCCAGAGCTGGGACACAGAGGAAAAAACTCAACCAGAAAGAAAGGACAGCCAGTTAGGGAATGTGGTGGATGAAAGAGACAGCTTGAAATCCAACAAAAAGCTTGGGTACATTTTCATTCCCTTACCCATTTTTAAGATATTTTCAGTTGTTCAGAAGTTGTACTGCAATAATAGACCATGACCATCTAAACTGACTGCCCAACAGACTGGCCCTCTCTCTCACTCAGGGATCCCCACACAAAGTTCATTATCTCCAGCCCCATCTCTGTCAGACAACAAACCCTTTGAAACCCACAAAAGATGGGAAGTTTCCCACATTCTGTGCATTTCTTCCCCACTTCCTTCTTAATAGGAACTTCTGATGGTCTGACTTCTTCTAAGGGAAGGTTGCTGGTCCCTTACTTTGTATGACCAGGGGATATCATGACCTCTGCATAATCCCGGCGGGTTTTTCCCTCTTCACTTCACTCATCATGCACAAGTGCTCTTTTCACTTCACTTTCAAGTATTTAGTTTCCTTCTGGTGACTGAGTTTGGACATGTCTGTAGCCACTCTTTGGCCAGGGGCTGTAAAATTCCCGCCCTGGCTGGGGATCTGGCCGATACCTACTGTAGCTCCCACAAAAGTTGGAAATGAAACAAATCCTTGCAGGGAATCCAGAAGTATTTCATCAGTACTAGAACAGAAACAGGTGCCTAAACAGCACCTACACATAAGCTCCAGGTGCCAGTCACTGCCCTCTTTCACAGACCACTGCTCAGCTACAGATCTAGTGAAAAGCCATGTGCAGAAGTACTAGTGGTAACTGTGGAAGGCACAAATCCTCCCCAGCTTCATTCTGCATGGAGACTGCAACAACAATAAAAATCTGTGAATGTTTTAAAACCCTGTCAAATCACTGCAGTGCAATACATACAAATATCCATTGTACGCTCCAGGATTTCAACACATCCTAACACTTCCAGCATACATTTTCTTTTATTTTATAAAGTAAAAGTAGCCAGATTTTGCAGAGCACAGAGTACCTGCTGCTCCAATTGATAATGGCAGCAATCACTCCCCAGCAGCAATGGGGGAGGAAGCCTTATCTCTGGGCTGCAACTGAACTAGTTTGCTAGCAGGTGCCTAATTTTGTGTCCAGACTAGAATACTCTGGGCACAGCTTTCTGGAGATAACCCAGAAAAAAATAGCAGTGTGGTTTTTTTCAAGAATGATTTTCATAATGTTCCTGGAAACCAAATGAAAGCAAAAATATTTTAAAAAAAACCTACACCGAATAACCCTTCATCTTAAAACTATCTTTAGAACCTCAATTCTATGTACAGACAGGATGGGCAAGGTTTTTTCTTTTTAAGGCCTAACACCAGTGTTCAAGCAGGATTTCTTGTTCAAGGCAAAGATAGGTCCAAGCTTGCAGTGCTTCCTACAAATTCCACTATTCAGAACAGAGATTGGAAAAACAACGAGGCAAATTAAACTTAATATTCTTGTTTGATGAGGGCTGTACCCCTTTTCTAGGCTCCAATTCTGCAAGCATTGAAATGGGTGCTTCTTTTCAGTTACACCAACCACCTCAAAACAAGCAATAGAAACTATATAAGGTTAATTGGTAGGAATTTTTTTGTTTGGTTTTGGTGGGGTTTTTATTTGGTTGGGTTTTGTTTTTTATTTTAATTAAACTTAAATTTTTTTAATTCTTACCTTTACTAGGGATTAAGACAGAATAACTAAAATGGGGACAGGCAATCTATCCCTGGCCTACCCTGGAAGAGTGACTTCTAAGCCAGTATCAGTGTTGGGGCAATTGGAACTACTGGAGATTTATACAGGAACTCATGAGGGCAGATTCTGCCCCAAAACAGAGCTGTAACCTGAGCCCCTGCAGCTTGCTGCTGAGCTTAGAATTAATAAATGAGCAGCTATCAAAAAGAAAATTACTCTTCCCATTCCCCCACATCTAGTCTACAGGACAGTTCTTCTCCTCCTTGGCAGCCAGATCATCAGGAAGAAAAAGAACCTTTCATTTTTAGCCCTATGGCTGAAGCAAGGGTGAGTAGTCAATGAAAAGCCATTTGTTCAAAAATGGCTGGAGCTTTTTTTAATGATCTCAAAAGAATGTTAAAATTTTGTGGCTAAACTGTCTAGACCAGATTTGAGCTGTAAAATATTCCATTTAGTAGAGAAAATGCACTCAGAAGCAACTACACTCCCAAACAGGACAGTTTTCCAAACTGTGGGCACAAGAAAATACTTCACTGTTTACGTTAGTTTCTGCTTCTTCTATTTGTCCATTCCCTTAGACCATTTGTACAATGGCTTGCCTGGTCTACAAAAGACTTGCTATTGAAAATCTAATCACAAATGACACCAGCTCATACCAACTGAAGCTCCACCCTGATTTCTGTCTCCGTCCCCCTGATCTCTTGTCCCTAAACAAGAATATACTCAAGCTACAGTGTTTCCCAGGGACCTTACCAGTCTCTCTTGAAGAGCCTCCAGGCATGGTGTTTCTATCGTGTCTCAGTATTGGGCTGTTACCAGATAATTTCTTCTTCTCAGAAATCCTAACTAATCAAGGGTGCAAGGAATTGAGGAATCACATATATTAGTTTTCTAATGACACATGGTTCTTTTCACCCGGTGGACATCCAGCTGGGACTCAAAGCCCTGGGCATCAGAGCCTTCAGGCATGGGCAAGATACTTGCAAAGAAATCGGCAGCATCAGGGAAACCAACGCAAGGCTCAAAGTCTCTGGCTTCTAGTTTGCATTGGAACAGTCTCAGGTTTTTCCACCCAAAGGTCAATGTTTCCAGTGGAACTGAAATTGCCAGTCCATGCCAACTCCAAAGACAGACACTGGAAAAAATACTCTGTAAGCTATAAGCTTATTTTGAATAAGACATTTCTGGGCCGGCTTAGCCCTAGCTATGCACGTGATTCTCTTCCCATTAAGTTTAGGCAACTTTCAACCAAACCTGACCTAGGAATCTCCAAATCACTAGTTTCTGGGAGGTTTGCGAACATGAGCAACAGAGGACAAAAACTATAAATGTCCCTCATAAGGAAAAAGTTGCTGTATGTCTTAGCCCTCATTGTACATGAGAGATTCAACATTGCATGGAGGGGATGGAGACAGTGCTTCTAACACAGAATCTGTAGCTATATCAGCAAGCTTCCCCATGATCCTGCTGGTAGCAGGTAAGTGGATCCTGCTGTTTCAAGAAGCTCTTTATCCATCTGAATACAAGGGACACAGTTATTTCTCCAGTGGTGTACCAGGATCTAAGTATGGACAGATTAGTCCTGAGGTAGAAACTGCACCATCTATGGTCTTAGACTCCATATGACAAAGAATTAAAATATGCACCTGCTCACACACATAAACATCAACTGCTATTAAGTGGAGATCATCCATATGCTATTCTTAGATGCTGGTGACTATGGATGCCTGCCAAAGAACAGCCCTATTGTTCGGTGCCTTGCAGGGCTGCTCAGATAACAGATGTCTTGCCATAAGTAGCAGTGATCTATTTGAAACAGAGAATACCCTCATGGAGATCTGCAGCTTTCCAAGTCCCTTAAATTACTTCTAAATGTATCTACACACAGTAAGGCAATTTTTTTTTTTCTCTGTAATTAAGATCTCCATCTGAGCCTTGCAGGAGATCTCAATGCTGTATGCTAGCAGTACAAAAACAGAAGTGTGACAAATACTGGCATTCAAGCATAAGGACTGTGAAAACCCCACAATTCACATCCAAGGACATCCAGGCAGAAGCCCACGTGAGATGATCTGGCAATGACACTGCCCACTGCAGCAAACATTCAACACAATCACCTCATTCTTCCAGGAGCTTCTTTCACAATGAAAGAGTAACACACTGGGTCATGAGGCAGGTGAGTGGCTGCAGAGCTGGTTTGCAGCTGAGGAGTCACCTCCCTGGCAGAACTCCTCCAAGCTCTGCGCACTGCACAGGTGATCCCAGGGCTGCCATCCAGCTCTGCCCTTTCCTCTCACTCTTGCTTGTCAGCCACATTCACCTGTAGATCCACCAGTGGTGTGAAAAACTCCCTGCTTGCCCATAGGCCACCAAGCTCTTGAGAGGAGAGAAGAGGAGGAAAGCATCATCAATACTGCCACAGGGAGATTGAGAAAACATACTGCAAATATAGAAGGGACCCTGGATTTTCTGTTGCAGTTGTGGGCCTGTGTGATTACTTATACCTGTCAGTGTCCCCATAACAGGGATGACAGACTTAACTTTGCAAAGCTGAGCAGAGCACTAAAAATTATGCCCACCTGTGCCTTCATCTACTTCTGTGAAATAAACTGGGTTAAAACCCAACCCAAATCATTCACAGAGCACAATCAAATAAATAATATCTGAGTAATCAAGGATGGCTGATTGACAGAGTGGGGGCATAAAGAGGCAGCTGAAATAATCAAGCAGAAGCAGCAACCATACAGCTCTGAGCTAGTGCCAGCAGAACAGCTGATGAACCATGCTCTTACTCACACCTCTAAGTACATTTCACTACCTGTAGTTTCACTAAAGCTGGTGGGACTACCTGCAAAGTCTTACCTGTCATGCAAGGTCTTGTACCTTGGTTGTGTAGGATCCTCACTCACTTATATACCCAAGAAACAGCTGCACTGGGGATAGGATGTAGTAAAAGACTGCTGAGTCAAGGACAGGACTTAAACCTGCCTTCCAAATCCATGCCAATCACTCATTAGATCCAGAATACACTTAGCTTTTCTGTTAAGTTTTTTTCCCCCATTTCACACTCTTCTGTCCCCAACTGGAGGGGTTTTTGCGAGTCTGGGACAAAATTCTGACAAGATTCTGACTCCACCTGAGTATGATCTTTTACAGATCAAAAGCAAGCTGTAACAAACTATGCTCCATATTTGTTTTTTTTTAAATAAATTAAGATTAGTGTTCCACAAAGGTATTTCCTTTACAGCCATTAAAATTAAAATGGTAATGTATTAAACACATGGAAAGTCACAATGAAGCTTCCTGTAGGTTCTTATGAGAAAGTCTATAACATGTCAACTAATTTAACAGTAGCCTCTACATGGAATTCAAAACAAGCCTGATGAGAGGCTCAGAAAGCAGCAGCAAAACATAATTAGTAAGTTTTTGAGGAAGAGCCCAGAAACCTAATATCTATTATGGCCAGCTGCACTTCCAGAATGCTGATGATACCTCATCCACCTTTTTCTTTCTCATCAGTTTAAGAAAAGCCCTTTGGACAGGGATTGAGAGGTCTTCAGTACAAAGTGCTGCCACAGGAGAGCCCCAGATGTTAGCTAGAGATGTGTCCTGCCTCTGTTCCAACTCTCCACAGATGTGAGGGTCTCTAGCATGCTGGAGGCTGAGCAAAGGTCCTCTTTGAGCCAGCCAGCTATGGCAGGCAATGCTTTCTGCTTAAGGAACCTAAGAAAGTCACACAACGGTTTTTCACCTGGTAAGCAGCCTGGTCATGTCACCACAGAGAAGACCTCTGAAAGGAGTGCATGCATCCATAGGCAGCACAGGGAACAAGCAAGAGATCTGGACTTTGGGAGTGCACTAACTGGAAAGACGCATTCCATTTGTGGGGTCCAGCTCTCTACTTGTCACAACATCCCTCCAAAGTCTGAATCACTAAATATCTGTCTCCAAAGATCAAGCCCCAAAATGGAGACATATCTAGCCCAAAGGGCAGCACAGGATCCTTTGTCTAAAGCAACAGCTGAGGCCAGAATCTGCCCTATAATTTGTTTTCTCTGCAGCTTCCTCTTGTTACACACCTGTGGCCAGTTAAACTAATTACAGTCCTTCCCCTCCCTCTTCCTCCTGACATCCCAGAATTCAAACCATAGCAGTGTCAAATAAATCTTGCCTCAGCAGCAGATGGCTGGATGCTGAATTCACCTCCCGCTTCCCTCCTCCCTGAGACAGCTGGTCACAGTGACAGGCCTGCTGCCATCACCCCGAGGCTGCAGATGAGCCCAGGTGGTGGCAATAGCCCCTGCACAGCCCAGGCTCTCCCCATACCACATCTACTGGGGAGCTGCAGGAGCCAGCTGTGCAGGGAACCAGAGGTTTGGAAGGCAGCTTCCTGGGCTTTCCACCCCACGTATCAGGAGGAAGCACTTGCAAGCCTCATGCCTGCTCACAGACAGCCCTTGCAAAACTTCTAGCCTCATTTCTGGAACATTGCAATTATTTCACCCAAGGTGTTTCCCAGCAGAGCTGCCAGGTCAGAAGAGGGGAGAAACAGGAGCACTGAAGCAACTGCAAGCAAACACCCACTGATGCCTGTCCAAAGTCATCTTCTTCCCTGGTGGTCCAAGGCTGTTAAGCTTGGTCCCCACTATTAAATGACAGCATCATCACTGGCCTCACTTTCCAAGGCGGAGGAAGGAGGAGAGCAGAGAGGCAGCCAAGCAGGATGATGGTTGGGAGACCCTGTCTGCCTCAGGACAGGACAGGTGAGAAGAGAAAGATGTCTCTGAGCAGACAGCATGCAGTGAAGCTGGCCAAGCTCCACTTATGACCTTACCTCCAGCTGTTGGCCCACCACAGTGCACCTCTGCTTCACCCATGGAGAGTTACAGGCTTGCAAGAACCCCCACGCTCCCGGTTCTCCTTGCCCTTTTCAATATAGTGTGTTTTGTGTCCAGCACCAGCTCACAGAGTTGCTCAACAAAACAAGGGCCTCAGCTCTTGTATGAAGAGCCCCCCATTGGGTCTCTGGAGGAAAAGCTTGAAAATGCAGCTTCAGAAAAGCCTGGAGACTTCAGAGCCAAACATGTATTTAGGCCCTTTGTTGCTGAGTGGCAAAGGTAAGGCTTCAGATATGCAGATGCTTCAGAGAATCAAACTTCAGGAACCAAGGGGGGTGGGAAAAAAAAAAAAAAAGAAAAAATATTTATTAGCAGTATTACTATTAAAAAAATCACATTAGCAGTGCAGAGGCAAAGATTATCCTTTGGAAACCAGGCAACTGATTTAGCCAGCCCCAAGCAGAGCAGCGTGTCTATTGGAACTGTTGCCTCTGCGCTGCCTGCAGCTGCACACCCCGAGCATTGAATGGTACTAGGGAAAACCCAGCAAGGCAAAGAGCTTCACCTTGGCATCCAGCCCTGGGTGGAGAAGGAGCAGGGGAAGAGAGTGAGAAAGATAAAAAACCCAATGACTTTAGGAAAAATATGGGAAAGAAATTATACAACACAGCTTGGTATCAAATACATAATTTTTTTCCCCTTCCTCCACCTATGCCATAAGTAGACACTATCAAATGAGAACAAAATTGCCAACCAGCATCATGAGGTGTCTCTGTCAGTTGTCACCACAGGATTGTCTGTGCTGGAAGCAGAATAAGGGACACACCACAGGAGACAGGCATTTTGGCCTCCCTCTGGGCCAAGCAGCTACTGAAGAATGAAACCTAAAAGGCAGACTCAAAAAAGATAATATGCAACTGTCAGATTTATCATTAACTAGGATTTTATCTTCTGCTGTGATCCTTGAAGAGGCTCAAAAGCAGCATCAAAGATGACCTGTTATTTCTGCTTTGACTACCCTACATGTTCACAGTCTCTGCATCACAAGGCTTACTGGAAAAGGTTGCCCAAAATACAGCTAATACTACATTACCCAGAGTGTCTGCAGGACAGATGCTGTGATTAGAATTATTTTTTTTAAATTCCATTCCAGTACACACTGAGTGAACGTTTTTCCTCAACAGTTGTTACAACATGCAGCCAGGAGTCAAAATGTCTAGGGATTATTCTCAACTTTTTACCACTGATATTGTCTGAAAGGAGAAAGTTGCTTTGCTGCTCTGCAAGCAGCTCTCAAGTTGCAGCTCCTCTGGTTCTTTACATCAAGACAGTAAATGCTGCTTACCAAGATCGGAACACACTAACATGTTCTGAAATCCCCTAGAGCCATTTACAAGAAAAAAAATCTGCCAACTTTGGGACAGTTTCTTGGCACCACTTGGGACAGGACTTGGGGCAATTTCTTTAGGCATCACTATTCAGATCTACAGAAGAACCTCAATAAACTACATAATAAAGTTTTTCAATAACCTAGTCTCATTTTAGACACCTACATCAGATCTGAGCATTTGGAAAAAAGAAGAGTGAACAAGAGAACTTCAAATTCTGGTGCTGAAATCCTGAAAACAAGAATGAATGCCCAAACCCTTCAGAAAAAGTGTTTCCTTCATATGTCACATTTCCATACTTGCTACTTTGGAAAGGTTCCTTAGATGAACTCTTAATCAATCTCTGTCAATCATTCATTAGAAGAGATAAGAGTATTTTGAATTATCTTTTTGCAAGTTGAAGACAGCCTGTCTCATATCTCTGAAAACATTTTAAACTAAATTTACAAGAACTGTTTCAAAAACAACTAACATCTCACACTAATGTAGGTTTAACAAATTCAGAGTCAACAAAAACTTCCTTATATAAATGTTGTGGGCTGAAAGTTTTTAATGACTTTTTAGAAAGTTTTGGAAAGAAAGGAAGTTGTAATGCAAGAATACTCAAACCAGCAAACCTTGGGAGGACTACTCTAATGTTTAATAAACTCTGCACTCAGAAAAGTATCAATAAGTCAACAACACAGTGTGAACCTCAAATAAATCAGCTATTGATTTCAAGACAAGTTAGGCAAAGCGAACAAAAACACTATTGCCACTGAAAGTCATCTATCTTTATTCCACAGACACTCTGACTTTTGAAGGTCATATATGTGTGGAGAAGTGTTGTTCAAGTTAAAGGAGCTGAAAAACAGTTTGAGGCATTTCAGTCTAAACACCCAAACCCTGCAAGGCAGTATCAGGCCAGGCAAAGTGTCATCTTTGCAAAATACTGCTATGGTTCAAATTCTTATTTTCATTCCTGATCAGGGTACATCATCCTTCAGAACCTGAATCCAGCCTTCTTGCAATGCTTCACCACAGCTGTTTTGATCAAATGGAGAAGTCTGGATCTGCTGTCTTGACTAGGCAAAGAAAACACGGACATGTTGAGGGTGCTGGGGTTGTTTAGCCTGGAGAAGAGGAGACTCAGGGAGGACCTTATTATTCTCTTCAACTACCTGAAGGGAGGTTGTAGTCAGGTGGGGGCTGGGCTCTTTTTTCAGGCAACCAGTGACAGGACAAGAGGGCATAGCCTGAAGCTGCTCCAGGGGAGGTTTAGGTTGGATATTAGGAAGTACTTCCTCACGGAGAGGGTGATTAAACATTGGAGTAGACTTCCCAGGGAAGTGGTGGAGGCACCGTCCCTGGATGTGTTCAAGGAAAGGCTGGATGTGCCACTTAGTGCCATGGTCTAGATGGTGTGGTGGTGTTGGTCAGAGGCTGGACTTGATAATCTTAAAGGTCTTTTCCAGCCTTGGTAATTCTGTGATTATTAATTCCTGTTTAAAACACTCCCCATTCTTCAGTAAAATGCTTAGGGCATGTTATTCTTGCCTTACTAAATGCCTCCCCAGACAGATGAAAGACAAGTTTTCCCTCATGCTGCCGATGCTTTGATGCAGAACTACCCTAAAGATTTCATGAGTGGCCATGAGATTCAGGACAAAAGGCTCTGACCAGCAAAGAGCTGCCCACATAGTTACTCCTTCCCTGAGATACAAGCACCCAAGTGTAAGGCTGAGAAACTACATGTGGCTGCACCTTCTGGGCCCCAGCCAGACCCTCCCTATAGTCCTATGCTGTAACCTGTGGCAGTACTACTACGAAATAGCATCAAGCAGTTTAAGATTAGCGATGCCATTCCAGGGTATCTAGGAAAAACATGAATTACAGCAGCACAGAATGGGCAGAAACCTCAGAAATTATGTTTAAAGCCATCATCACACACACCCCCCATAGCCCCCTGCGGTGTTGCACACAGAGCCTGGAGCACAGGCCTACCAAACTGCTATCAACATGCCAGGTGCCAGTCAATGTGATTTTTCACATTTAAGCACACGTGCTTAGACCGCCGGTAGAGTAAGTTTCTACCATTGACTGTTGCCTCAACACAAGTACTAAATAAAAAAGAATTTCATAAGCTGTAAGCAGGTGGAGTTAATACATGCAGATCTGATTGCAGAGTCTTAACAATCAGGAATAGCAGAGGATTTTATTTTAGATGGAACTTAACTCTTAGCATCATCCTTCCACAAAATTATTAATCTCTCTTTGGCCAAAAGCTAAACTGCTTTAACTGGGCTGTGTAATTGCAGTGGCTCCTGTCAGCTGCCTGCTCCAAGCCTACCATCTCAGCTCCTCAGGCAGGCTATGGATCCAGCATCTGCAGTGGGCTCCCATGATGCACAGCCTTCCCAGGCAAGCTTTATGTGCAGCCTTCCCAGGAAGCTTACCTTAGAGGGTTACATAAAAGCACCACCCCAGCTCTTCCAAACAGAGACAGCTGTGGTGTGGTTTTAAAAGTCTCAGATAATAGGCAGAAATATACATGAAAAGCAAATATAAAAGGAGAGAAAACTTCTATGAAGATATAGGACAGCACTATTTGGTTTGACACAAAATTCAACTTAATTAACCCTATTAGAAGCCTCTGTAAATGCACAGTAAGACATTGGTAAATCAGGACCTCTATTTACACAGTTACATGAGAACGTAACACTTGAGCAGGGAGGAGGACAGGGTTGTGACTGCAGTGTCACACTACAAAACAAGTGGAGGCAGACCTTCTAGTTAAATGAAGTGGGGGAACAGCATAAGAGCTACTATGAGAAAATTCTTGTCCCTTAACTAAACTGAGTAAAGGGAAGAAACTGGCACAGGAAGAAGCTCTCTGGACCATCAGAGATTAAAAAACACGCAAAACTATCAAACAGGTAACATAGAAAAAGAAATCCACTTAATGCTGGCATACTGAATAAGAGAAAGACTAATTTGGCTGAAATATCCCAAGAGGTGTGGTGGCTGAAGGTGTACAGGACCAAAGATGAATCAGGGGAGACGCATTTGCTGCCTGGCTCTGTGCTGAACCCTGACACAATCATGAGTAAGCTACTTCGCTTCTGTGCCAGGGCACCCTTCCCCAGTCCTGACAGCTGAAACAATAACACATTTTGACTCAGCTCTTGCCTCAAACCACATGAGCACACATTCCTAGGATACCAGGACTTCTGTAATAAAAATACTTCTAAATATGTATTTTGCCTTTTACTGATATAAACTGGTATCTATGATCTGGCTCTCACTTTGCTTGCCCGTTAGAAATACAGGAGTTATTATTCCACCCAGGAAAAAGAAAACTTCTAGTGAGTCATTGGGAAAGGGATGAATCAGTCGGCTTCAGATGCCCTAGCCTTGTGATGACAAACCCCTCTGCAGTCTGAACCCCACAGTGGAGGAGGCCAGATCCTGCGTGGAGCTGCAGGGCTGCTGGAGCCATGACTTTCCCCTGAAGCCTTCAGGACCCCACAAGTGACATCATGCAGGGATCAAGTGACGTGTGAAAAGCAACAGTGTAATTGAAAACTTGAAAGAAATCTACATTTCCATTGGAAGGGCCACAATACCTGGAGCTAGAGTTATAAAAATACATCTTTCTAGTTTCTAACAAGAAATAAGTGATACATATCACTGCATCCTAACAAAACCTGATAAAAAAACAACACAAAACCAAATCGATTGTCTCTGTCTTATACATTAGATGTCTGTGTCTTATAGAGACAGATATACAGTGCAACTCTCTGCCTTAATTTTACTTTGATAAAGTGCTTCTAAGTTACATGCTCCCACACCCAAAAGGAACCAGTGGTGCTTTGCTTAAAACACAGGGATGGGTAATTTGCAGTACCATGCTTAACACACACTTGGTATAAATTACTAACAAAAAATGAAAGAGATGAAGGGCAACTAGGGAAAAAAACCACAACACACAACCAGGTTTATCTACTATTTGCCATGGTATTTCACACATCTGACCTTTTATGCATTCTATCATGCTAACCAGGCTTTGTTTTGGCACAACAGTGACAATAAGCAGTCTTCTGTTACAGCTAAACACGGATACTGAGAACTGCCACCAACTTTAGAGAACAAGTTTTTGTCCCACTATATAGTCTACAATCAGAAACACAGATGCAAGGTCAAGATAACACAGAAGACACATGCTTGCAAGACAACTATTTGCTTGCAGAAGTCCCAGTCACAGAGCAGAAAAAGCACTGCCCGAAGAGGTCTCCAGGCAGGAAGAGGTGGTGGTCCCTGCTCTCAACCACTTTCACAGGAGGAGGATCTATCAAAGAGTAACACCTTTTTTCAGGTAAGGTCACTTGAATAAGGTTGAACAAAAATACCAACTTAAGCTATCTTAGACTTCCAGTGCTTCTGAAGAAAAGTGGTTAATGTTACAGCTTATTTTACCTTGTTCAACTCAACAACCAATTTTAAGAGTACAATGCTTTTATACAGCAGCTAATGCCTCATGGGCACTTCCTAGTGTGAAGAACGATGTGCTGTTATTATAGCTATGGCCCTTGGATCAGGCTCCTGGACAAGGAGACTTCTGACCAAAATCAGTTGTAACAGGCTACAAGGCAAGACTCAGCACAGCATCTGAATGCTTGGTCATATCCAGTAGCTTGAACTGGTTTTAGCCACGGACGCAGCCAAGTGCTCATTTAGCTAACTCTTCTAAGGAATGGCAGTGGTTCATTATCAGAGGAGAGATTTAGAGTGAAAACCTGCTGTCAAAACCCGAACAAGATCTTAGGATTTTTCCACATTTTCAGGAGGTCTGTGCCCACCTTCTTCCTTACATCTGGAGGATGCCCAGAAGGATCTGTGATTTGGCCAAAGAATACCATTAGCAAAATCACGATGGACTTGTACTATCATCCTGTGGTATTTTCGACTTTTGGAATGAGCAAAATGGGTAAAGTTCTCAAAAAAAACCCTAAAAGTGTGAAAGACCCAAGAAAAGGAACACCTATGACTAATTTGTGTCATGTGTTTTCTAGCATACAGATCTAGGCCATGGTTTCCATCAGCCTTTGGGGTATGGAACTGAACTACCTAATTGTGTTTTCTCTTCAGGAACATACACTGTGAAACAGAACAATAGAGACCCAAAATTCAGTATTATCTTTCAAGAGGTAACTCATAATTGCCAGGTGGAATAAAGTGATGATTAATCTCATAGGGTCTGGGTGTTTTTCTTCTTGAAGGCATGACTCGCAGGTTATTTACTCTAGGGAGTCATGTTCAGGACAGATGATTGTTTCTTGCTACTGCAGACAGCCATATTGTGTGACATCTTTTATAAATTACACAAGTGCAGAATTTTAAAATATTTATTTTTCTTTCTTGTTTGCAAACACTCTTCTGGTGTTTCTAATTTTATTCATACCCGAAGTACATCTATTTGCCCATTCTTTTTTATCGTGGATCAATCTCCCTCATCTTGTCCCATTCCTGTCAGGATGCTTGCAAACAGCAGTCTCCTCTCAACAGAGTGAAGCACTTACGCCTACAGCTGAAGGAAAGACCTGAGCACTTCATAGCAAGGAGCTCTGTGCTTTTCAAACAAGGACACACGTAGAAGCAGCTATCATTATTCTTGTCATGATGCTCCAAGCACAGAGACCCATAAAACAGTCCTTGTGCAGCTGCTTTATCTAGTGCTTTTGACCTGAGATGGTGCAGAAGGTTCCTCTTGCAGCCAGATGCCAAACTTTGGAAACCACTCTTCCTCTCTACCAAGAAAAAAACCAAATTTTTATTATATAGATATGTAAAGTGTAGTGTTTTGGGACTCCACTCCCAAATTACTCACTCTCTCAGTGCAAACAATACACATAAGTTCTGAATAAAGTGAAGAATCCACTTGGTTTGAGCCATGGCTTAATACCTGGGCTCTGCAAACAGTTCCCTGATGCAAGCTGAAAACTGGAAACAAAGCCAGGTGACCTCCCACCCCATTGAATACACTCAACAACTTGCAGGTAACGTGACTCAAATTCCTTTTTTCTTTTCTACCATCCAACAGAATGGATGAGTTGGGAACTGTTGGGGCAGTCATTAATAATTAGCTAAGGGAGGGGAAAAAAACACAGCCTTTTTGTTATGCTCCACTACATTTTGGTCTTTACTCAAATACTGGTCAATAAATTATTTTTTTAAAAATCAGAATTGAAATCTCTAACACTACTATCAGGGCATTAATTCACCTACATATCTATTATCTGTTTACAGCAGATCTGAAAGAATGAACCTTTGTTTGACAAACAGGTCTCTCCCAGCTATTCCCTCAAGCTTTCATTCATTTCAATGGTGTATGCTGCACATTGAAATTCAGCCTTGAAGACGTTAATTATTATGGGTGTTTTGCCCTTCAGGTGTTCTACAGTGAACTCTGATTAAATCTGTCATGTGCTTTATTATGGACTGCAAACCCTACCACAAGTAGAGTTGGTTTTGGAGTGGTTTTTTTTAACCATTCAGTGCTCTCAAGGTGCATACCTAGTTGACACACAACAAGTCTCTGAAGGTTCCCTGCTGAATCACCTTTTACCATGTGTTTTTTCCCTGTGAGAGGAGACATCACAAGCTCCACATCTGGATCCAACATCTGCCACTGCTGGTCTAAGCAGAACTACACCAAGTACCTCTGGCAGGCTGTCTTTGCTCCTTTGCATAAAGCCTTTCTGCATTTACTCCTGACAAGCACTCTAACCAGTATAAATCCACCAATCTGTAAAACACTTCAGCACCCCTTTCAGCAACAGTTTTGGGTATATTACTATCATATTTTCCTTCTTGTCTCCTCCCACACCATTTACTGCTTTTTTGTGCTTTATTCAGATTTTCTACTGCTGCTTTTCCTCGGGACTTCTAAAGAAGGTCCTGTTTAGTTTGGCTCATTTTTCTTCTTTCACCACACATCCACACAGCCATCCCTTAGCTATACTAAAATCCACACCTCTGAAAACTATTTACTGTAACTATCATTCCAACAATACTGGCATAACAAAGAAGTATGCCAGCAGCCTCTTCTGCTTTGTAGCATTTGAAATCTACTCTTCATTTCAGCATTAAATTGCCACCCTAACAAAATATCTATTATTCTTTTGATGTTGGTTTCCCCAGTACCTTTCAGGATTTCAGTTCCCACAAGACTTTTTTTTATACGGCATTTTCACTTGCTGCAACCCTTGTCTATGAAAGGATCAACAATGTGCCAAGTGTGCTGGAGAGATGGTCTAATTTCTAGAAGTGGCCAGTCTTGTTCCTGCTTTTCTGCGTGGGGAATTTGCTTTCTGGAAACTTTTGTTTGCAAAGAACGTTCCAATATCTGACCGATAGCCATTATACTGCTCACCAACTTCCACACCTCACCTCACTCTGAGGCTCATGGTTGAACCTTGGAACAGGCAACAGGAGCAAAATAGGCTAGGTTTGGGAATAACAACAAAGTCTTACAAAGTCTGTACAAAGTCATAATCATATTTGAAATGTAGCTCAACGTAAGCTTTTCATCTCTTCTCCGTCTCTACATGTTCAGGATTTTTTTTGTGGAAAGCATAAAGGTACTCTCTCCACACAGTAACCACCTCAGTTCTCCAAATACATAATATGAAACACATCTTTTTTTCATTATTTGTATGACTAGTCCTACTCATCAATATTTAACTTCTCCAAGAATTACACTTACTTGTTTTTCTTAATCACCTGCACAACTTTTTAGTGCAGCTACATCTTATTGCTCTAAAATCCAACTTTCTATGCTTTCCTTCAGAGAGCATTTTCTAGGATCCTAGTATCCATATGGAATCACCAGTCCTGCTAAAGCAGAGCCAACAACTTTGGTCTTCTGTCTTGGAGAAAGGTAACACTTGTTTCTAAGGAAGGAAGGCAAAACAACACCCACCACAAAGTAAGCATGGCCAAAGACCTATTAAACCTAAGGTCAGAAGACAACTATGAGTCTCAGGAGCAAAGCGCTTTACAGAAAGGGTCTGCCTTCAAAATCTCCTGTTGTCCTTCACTATCTCTACTTACACTATAACACTATCAGAAATCCATAAAGGAAAAAATATTTGTGGAAAACTGAAGTTTCTTGCTTCAGTACCACATTGATCCTGTAATGTGGAGGGAAGGACAAAGTGTGCCAACACCAGTGAATGTCACGTTCTTCCATATGCAGTCCTTGAAGTTTTCCAGTGAGCAGACAGCCCCTAAAGAAGTTTCAGATTTGGTCTAACAGCACACAGAAAGTTGCTTACTTTAAATAGCTTTTTAGGCTCTTTTGAAGTTGCCTAGAGCTTCAGGGAACTACGAATGCAATGCTGGAAACCACTGTGCATGAACAGCTATCACCAGACACTGCTGTAGATCCCACACGGTGTTGATACATTTGTCAATTGAACTCAGATACTGCTAAATTCCATCAAAACCAAAAATCACACAATAGAAACTTGAGGGATAAAAAGGATGACTTGCAACTGGTTGCTGTGATCACATACCCAGGGAGAGGGGTAGGGCAAGAACAGAAAAGGAAATTCCTGAATACAACCAGGACAACACAAATCAAGCTTCTGGCTCGTTACATCATCACTAACTTATATTCTAATAGCCTCCTAAACTTCATCGTAAACACTGGATGAAGTGGGAAAAGCACAGCATGTTGAAACAACATGTTTATAAAGGAAACATCCTCATTTGCCAACCAATACTTCATACTCATTGTCACAAATTAGCATTAATGCCCTGCATCCCCTCAACCAACATGAAGCACATGCGGAATCTATTTTAGTGTTGTTCACTTATATTAGATACAGAAGTTGCATGCATAATTCGCCAATAAAATTTACATGGATTACATTCTAGTCCTTCATCTCAACATCATTCAGTGTCAACTATTTTACATCAACTTAGAAGAGGTTTCAGGTTTCCTACTAACAAAATAAACCAAAAATACATCATAGCACTGCACATAAACTGTACCAATACAAGCAAATGTTTCCAGCATAAGGCCCTGATCCAGTAATCCCAGGAGAATTCAGCAGTTTGAACTACTATTTTTACAGCCTCCCGGGCCTACCATCAGACAGTGCTGATGAGGTCCAGACACCGTAACAAATGCTACTCTAATGATTCAAACCCAACCTGTTTGCAACAAAACTTGCAAGGAGGCATCTCACAACTAACTGGCTGGCTTACAGGAGTCCAGAATTCAAGTTTGCATGATTTCTTTAGAGACTGGGTTTGAAATGGGTCCCACTTTGCTCACAAGTTTCCCAGTGCAGCGAGATCTTAATAGAGCCACAGCTACACCCAGCAGCACAACATGTAAGCAGCAAAGGATGCAGATCTGTTGGTGGGTTGACAAGCGCTCAGCATGGAGCAGGATGACTCAGTGGGTGGGTGATCTTTAAGGTTCTTGTAGCTAGATGAGTGAACAGGGGTGCCTGGGGAGGAAGACTGGCTGTCACCCCAGAAGGGTGGATTTTGTATTAAGTAAATAATATATATGATTACTATTCGGTTAGAGGTCTAAGAACTCATTAGCAATTTGTAAATATTTTGTGTATTAAATTATCTGATTTCTCAGATGATGGGCCACATTCCAATCTCAGTATCTCAATTGTGGGATCTGAAAAGTGTAATGAATCAAGGCTAACGACAGTAAACAGGGAAGCGAAATGCAGAGCCCAGAACTGAGCTGCCAAGCACTTTGAACTTTCCCATGGAGAACTGGCAATTTCAGATGCTGTAGGTGATAATGATACTATAAAGCCATGCTGTAAAAGAGATTGTTGTAGTTCAGTGCCCAAACCATGAGAAAATTATTTTGATTTGTTCTCAAAGAGTTTATCAGAATTTCCCCCCTCCAAAAAAAAAAGTTTTTTCCTCTCTCATTTTCCTAAATTTTCCTAACACAAAGTAGATATAAAAGCAGGAAACTATTAAACTGTCCATTGAAGATAGCGATTAAAGGTCCTGGAGGGAAATGGAGTAGCCACCAGGACTGAAAGTCACTCTGGCTGACCCCTTGGCCGAGTATGGCAACTCTGAGCTGTGGGATGCTCTGGATTGGCATCCTCTCCATGTTGGAGAGCCATGGGCTCCCTTTCGAAAAACAGGGAGTCACAAGTTTAATTCCTCTGCCTCACTGGGAGCCACCTGAGGAACACTAACTCCTCATCTCAATTGGTAAAACCAGACAGGGACTTTCAGTTTCAATTGCCTTAGGCAAGCAAACTAGCCTATTGGTTGTCAGAAAGCAAAGAGCTTGTAAATCAGACCTGGTGAGAAGAGACAAAGATGCTTCCAAAACCTGTTCTATGTGCGTTGTTCTGATATTTTTATGTATTCAAATAAATTTCCTAACTCAACCTAGAAATATTTTACAGGGACCCAAAGCTGCCTTTGACAGCACAACTTTTCACTTTTCAAAGAAGTTTTATCCACACCTACTCCTGTGGTGGCTGAGCAATAGCTGACTTCTATGTAAGCAAGGCCAAAGAGGGCAAAGGGAATAAAAATAAGGGCTGGGGGAAAAGAACAAAGAACAGAAAAGCAGCATATGCTTTGAAAACAATCTAGTTTGAAGTAGGAGATGGGAAAAAGAAAAGATTCGGGAAGGAATGGGTCACTAAAAATGAAAAGTTGAAAAAAGACAAAGTTGGTAAAAATAATTTTTAATGGAAGCTCTCTCCTAACACTAACAAAGGAAGCTGACTGGGAATGCTGCAGCATTTTATATAGAAAAAAAGTCTAGTGATTAAATAAAACAAAACACCAAAGGCAAAGGATTCGACTCACTGTGGAGTCATGCCTGACCAAAATTGTTTAATTAAGACTCTGGGGCTCATTCAAAGCCACCAGAAACAGTTTTAAATAAGACCTTCTAAGTTTCCCTAAAACCACCAAAAATGATACATTGTTAGGGGCATGTTGGAGGTGGAGTGAGCTTACACTGAGCTTGGAATAAAAAAATTAAAGAAAAAGAAAAGAAAACCCTTTTCATTTAATCTGTGTCCACATAAAGCATTCCCTGGAAGCCACTGCTTAACAGCAGAAACTAAAGCAGCTCAGATCGACACAGATAGTCTTGGCTTTCAGCACTTTGTGCGCCCAAGGGAGACGTAAAGGTGACCTAGAACCAGCACAGTTTCACCACCAAATCCATGTCCAAAACCAGTCCTTCATAAAAAATAGGAAATCTTGAAATTTACGTAATTACATCATCTCATCCTCACTGAGAGATCTTTCAGAACACAGCAGCAGTGATAAAATTTGGATCGCTAATGAAGAAAAAATGCTTTCTGAGCTCTTTGGATCCTGCCAAAAAAGACACATCTGTTATTGCCAAATGTTTCATTCTTTGCAATTTCTAAACAGACGTGCCTCTTCACTGTACCAATCTTTATCTGGCTTGGTTACAGTCCACTCAAGACTGACTTAATGGAAAGGAAAAATGGAAGGAAGAAACTCATTAAAAGCAGACAGTAACTCTGTTTCTTGCTGAAACTCATCAGCTCTGATGGAGCTGGGGCAGGGCTACACTGACAGCTCACTGAAAGGTCCATCTGGCTGCAACTGCAGGTTGTCAGCAGTTTCAACCTAACCCCTCTTCACTCCTGCACCTCCCCAGCAGTTCACCCCACCACCCCACCCCACCCCACTGCCCCAAGGTATTAACCTCACTCAACTACTTGGGACACCCACATGCACACACACCTCAAAAAAAAGGTTTCTGATGAACTGCCTCATTAAACAGTCAAGTGCCAGGGCTGACAGAGCAGTGGAGTGGGAGCAGCCAGGACCAGGACAAAGCCAACTGTATGCAGGTGACATGCAGTGGATGATACAGAGATAACTAGTATAAGAAACAAAAATAGTTCAAGCAATTGAACAGATTCCCCCTTCACATTCATGTTTAACTGATTTAGCCTCAATTCTTCTCACAGAATTTCCCTACACCCTCCACTTGTGACCTCCCTGTTTGTCCTCACCTTCCGGCTGTCGCATTGTACACCTGCCCTGCAGCACCTGTAGTACATCACACCAGTGAGGAAAGGCAGGAAGATGATGGTATGCAACGTTTTTCCTCATGCCCAAGGACAGAAGACTCCAACCTCCCCTTTCAGCTCTGCCCATCACTTGGTTTTGAAAGCTGTGTCTGTAAGGATGGTTTAAAGGTGTAAGAGCTGTGTTACAAAAAGGGCAAGAAGAAGTAGGAGCCGGGTAACTATAGACCAGTCAGCCTTACCTCCATCCCTGGAAAGGTGATGGAACAACTTATTCTTGGCACTGGCTCTAGTCATATCAAGGATGAGGGGGTCATTAAGAGCAGTCAACATGGTTTTACCAAGGGGAAGTCATGTTTGACCAACCTTACAACCTTCTATGAGGAAGTAACTAGGTGGATAGATGATGGTAGAGCAGTAGATGTGGTTTATCTTGATTTCAGTAAAGCATCTGACACTGTCTCCCACAGCATCCTCGTAGATAAGCTAAGGAAGTGTGGTCTTGATGATCAGGTAGTGAGATGGATCATGAACTGGTTGAAAGGAAGAAGTCAGAGTTGTGGTCAATGGGACAGAATCTAGTTGGAGGTCTGTGACTAGTGGAGTCCCTCAGGGGTCGGTACTGGGACCGGTACTGTTCAATATTTTCATCAACGACCTGGATGAGGGAACAGAGTGTACCCTCAGCAAGTTTGCTGATGACACTAAACTGGGAGGAGTGGCTGACACACCAGAAGGCTGTGCTGCCATTCAGCGAGACCTGGACAGGCTGGAGAGTTGGGCGGGGACGAAACTTGATGAAATTCAACAAGGGCAAGTGTAGAGTCTTGCATCTGGGGAAGAACAACCCCATGTGCCAGTACAGGTTGGAGGTTGACCTGCTGGAGAGCAGTGTAGGAGAAAGGGACCTGGGGGTCCTGGTGGACAGGAGGATGACCATGAGCCAGCAATGTGCCCTTGTGGCCAAGAAGGCCAATGGCATTCTGGGGTGCATTCAAAAGGGTATGGTTAGTAGGTCAAGAGAGGTTCTCCTCCCCTTCTATTCTGCCTTGGTGAGGCCACATCTGGAATATTGTGCTCAGTCCTGGGCCCCACAGTTCAAGAAGGACAGGGAACTGCTTGAAAAAGTCCAGCGCAGAGCCACAAAGATGATCAAGGAAATGGAACATCTCCCTTATGAGGAAAGGCTGAGGGAGCTGGGTCTCTTTAGCTTGGAGAAGAGGAGACTGAGGGGCGACCTCACCAAAGTTTACAAATACGTTAAGAGGGAGTGTCAGGATGATGGAACCAGGCTTTTTTCAGTGACGTCCAGTGATAGGACAAGGGGCAATGGGTGCAAACTCGAGCATAGGAGGTTCAAGGTAAATATCCGAAAAAACTTCTTTACTGTGAGAGTGACAGAGCACTGGAACAGGCTGCCCAGAGAGGTTGTGGAGTCTCCTTCATTGGAGACATTCAAAACCCGCTTGGACAAGTTCCCATGTGATGTACTCTAGGTGACCCTGCCTGGCAGGGGGGTTGGACTAGATGACCTTTTGAGGTCCCTTCCAACCCCTAGGATTCTGTGATTCTGTGTCTCTAAGCATGCCTCTAAAAACTTTCTCTGCGTTGGCTAAAAGTGACTTTATCCTACCAAAGCCGCCATCCTCTCAAGGCTAACAAATCCTGCCCAGCCTCCCTCCATCAGGGAGGGCAGCATGTCCTTCCTCACAAATGCTACAACTTCAAACACAGGCAAAGCTGTTGCCTTCAAACATTCATCTTTTAACTCCATAGCAATGCTTCTCTTTTGCCAGACTTCTGTGCCACTTGCACTTTTTTATTCTTCCTGACGTCTCTTCCCATAATGCTTACAAGTACACAAACAGCTTCACCTTCATCTTCAATGAGTCCTTTAAGTCTCAAAGACTGGAGATTTTCAATACAATGGTGTATTTTGCACTTGAAGTTCCAGTATGCAACAAAAGCCCACTTTAAAACAAGACCCTCCAGTCTGACCCTCAAGCTTGAAAAGAAGTGACGTTTAGGCTTTGATCCTCAAACCCAGCTCACAAGTCAGCTTTGGAACTGGATCTACAGTGATCAAGGACCAACCTCTGAATCAATTTCAAACATGACCCAAATTGTCAGCCTTGCGTTAAGATCTGCTCTACAGAGATTAACACTGTATAAATTGACATAAAGTCAAATTCTCTTTCCCAAGTTCTAACTTTTTACAGCCAGATCACTTGAAAAACTTTCCACTTAAACTCCAGTTAAGGTTTGGCTTCACTAGACCTCCAAGCTTCAGACTAAGCTCTTCAATGCTATAAAATCTGTCTCTTTCAGACTAACATAATTCATGAGATTTTATTTAGTACTATATGAAGATAAAACAGGAAGCATGTGTTTTTTCATGTCAGTGATGTATCTGTTCTCTCTTCTTGTCTCTCTTCAAGCCACAAGACCTGGCAGCCTGCAGCTTTCTTTCAGCATTGTAACAGTCACTGGCAAAGCTAAGCAGCACAACCCTTTATGCTATGAAGATCAAAATAAAAATATTAAACGAATCTCACTTGTCAGGCAGTCTTGCTAGACAAGTCCTAAGAAACTCTCCTATGACTTCTAAGTCTTTCTGGCCATTCTGTTAAGTAATTACTTAAGTTTCCCAGTCTGGTGCACAGGTGGAAGCATCTTCCTTATGATATTGCCCCTGAATAACATATTCCAGTAAAAATAGAAAGGGAGCAGCCAAGCACAAGACTGATATTACAACTAAGAATAACTGGTGGTAAAGCACACACACAAACAAGATCAAAAATAATAATAAGAATGTGATCTTCAGCACTAGAAAGTGGCATGGCATACTAAACTGTTCATAAGACAAGGTTAATCAATTCCTGTCATAATGGAATTGAGTGACACATCGTTAAGAATTAGGGGAACTTGTCCTTAAAACCAGAGATAAACTGCTCTCACTCATGCCTGTTAGCTCCCAATTTAATTTGAAGTATTTGTTAGCACTGATAACCCAACCCTAAGGTGGCAACTGACAGTGAAATGCACCTGACAGGCAACACTGCAAAAGAATATTAATTTGCAAATTAGGATACACAGCAAAAGGATAAAAATGTAAACTAATAATTATAATTGTACTTCTCCAGTTACTATTCCAATGCAGACCTTAGAATCTATTGCTAATCAGACTGACAACTTCCTGGCTGAACCCACATATGTTTCTTCTGCTCAGGTCCTTGGAATTACAATCCCCTCCCTTCAAATGAACTACCTGCATAGCCAACAGTAAGAAAATCTCAGTGAGCATCAGCTCCCTTTGCCCACACTTGCAAAAATGTTCCTCTTGCCTAAAGTCAAGCTGCAGGAGATGGGTCAGCAAACTTCCTACGTGCATCCACGGGTTCCAGCAATGTTCTTTATTTAATGAAAGCATCTATTTTAGTAACATTAAATTCAGAAATCTCTTTTTAATTATACTTTAATTCTGACTCAAATAACTACCTGGTGACACATTTCTCAATATTAATGCCCACTAATAGGAGCATTTGAAAATACAACATTTTTAAAGCATAATCTCAAAGTCCAATTAGGCATGTGCTTTGATCAGGTTTTGCCTGCTTCACCACCAGTTCCAGCTCCAGGGGTGTACCAACATTAACCATAAAGAATGGCCCAGCATGGAGCAGCACATTGGTGTGGTTTGCATGCCAGCACCACCAGAGCCAGCAAACCAGACAAAGAGGGCAGCAGGTTCATGGCAGAAGAGGATGAAGCAACAGAAGCCATGTCCTTCAATGCACATGGACATAATCAGCTAACACTGCCCGGGACAGCACACTTGGAAAGTCAGTCCTGTTTCTCTACAAAAAGGTGCCAGGCTATGTGTATCAATTTAGCAGAAACTAACTAGTTTTCCTTTGAATAAATTAATATTCATTATTAAATAGATTCCCCTAGTAGGGACTCCTTCCCCTCAACAGAACAAGATCAGATAACCTACATGTTCATACCCCACCAAGCTTTTGTTCTCTTACACCTATCCATTTAAACCCAAACCATGGGTTTAAATATTGTAACAATGCTTCAAATCCCAGATTACACCAGATGTTCTTCTGGTCACTTGAAGGATAACTAACTTTACCATGTCTGAATAAGCAGCTGCTCAGCAGGCATGGGATGTTCCTGGCTGTAACTGCTGTATGTTCCCATGTAGGTTTGAGATGTTCCACCTCTCCCCACTAAAAAAATCTTCACATTTACCATCCAAAACTGGGAAAGTCTAAAAGCAATTACTGCATCATTGCATTACATCTGCACAAAACATGAAAACCTTCGTTCCTTGTTTCCTTAGTGAAACAACTGGCACAACAAATTCTCACTGCCTACCACTTGTCTCAGGGTGCCTCTGCAGCAAATACCATCTGTGATGCCTGTCAGAAGATTTTTTTTCCACAAGTCGGTACATCAGCAGATCATAAAAATAAGCTAACAACCCTACTGCTAGGGCCCTGAGGGCACCAACGCACCTTAGTTGCCTTTACCAACCTACCTAGGAACTCCCATCCACACCCCTAGTCCACAAGTCTGCAGATCTACTCAAGCTGAGGCCTGGGCATGCAGTCCTGACCTAAGCTATGTCAAAGGTGGCCCTATGCCCAGCCTTTTCTCCTGATGTCCAAAATTACTGGCTGGTCTTCCTGCATGGACCTCATACCCTTATGGTTAAAGTCCTGGTCTTCTGGGTGGAGGTATTCTCAACTTGTTATCTCACCGTACTTGGGACCATGGCCAGAGTCTGTCATGACCCTGCTTTTGTGCAGTGGGGCACCCCATCATTGAGGGCACTCCCCACCTTGCACTCACCCTTGACTCCTATTTCATCCCCCCTTGTGGGAAGCCCTGCTGCTGCTCCCTGATACCTATTCTTCCATGTTAAAAGAAAAAAGGGATAAACCACAGCAAAGCTGCAGTTAAAAAAACTCATAAGTTTGCAAGGAACAAGCCATCTTTCTGACCAGGAAGTAAAAAATCTTCTAGACTCCAAACAACAGAAGAGCTGGAAAGTACCAGACACTATTAACAATTTCTGCCTCTAGTTTAATCACACACAACAGTATAGGGCAACCCACATAGGGTCTGTTCAACCTACTAAGGTCCACGCTTACTACTGAACACTGACATTTTTGGGCAATGTCAGCAGAACTGGGACACACAACTTGGGAAGGAGAGATGGTACTAGTGACAGAGGTGCAACTCCTAGCTCCTCCAACTGCTTCCTGAACAGTTATGGGCATATGCTAGGAAGGAAGTTGATTTTACCAATTTGGCCACTTTACTGCAACCTAGTCTCCCAACAAAGCAGATGACCCAGGGATGCCACCATTAGCAGCACAGTCCAAGGGCAGTGTTGGAGCACACCTCATCCTGACACAGATGCTGAGAGTCCACACTGCTGGTAGTAGGAGCTCACCCAGTGCCCTACAAAGCAGGACATCTGCCTATCCCAGGAGAGAGGCCAGCTGACCAACTTACCTAGCACAAGCTCCTGGTGTTGGTGTAAGGCAGTATGAGGTAGGCAGTGAAGAACACAAGTGGGAAGCAGTGGACAATCTATGCTTGGCTCACCCATATCACAGACAGGGATGCTATGTATCCTCACTTCAGTAGTAATGAAAGTGTGAGTATTCTCTCCACCCACACCTTGGAGCTCCCATGAAGCCCATAACTGCACAAAAGCCCGTTTCGAAGCAATGCAGAAGTGAAGTGATAATTGAGGTCAAACACAGGCTCACACTTGGGTCTGAATAAATCTGTCAGAATTTCTAGCTTTGGTAGCCAGCAACTGTTTGCAGCAATGACTCGATGTTCTGTTGTGCTGGGCTACCCCCTACCTATGTTGAACTGGACAGGTTCAGAGAAGCTCTATCACATGTCAGCGCTGACACTGCATGTCAGGCACAACAAACCCCTGCCCTCAAGATCTGATCTGTGGCGTGCCCACCACAGGACTTCGCTTCAGCAGGGCCACAAAGGTAGAGTGCCCTGGTGCTGCAGAAGAGCAGGGACTAAAAATACAAGCAAAGCAGGAACCAACCTTTCTGCCAGCTAATTGTTATGGTCCACTTGAACATGAACTCCAATCTTTGCACCCTCTGTTCTGGATGAAAGATCTTCACAAGAGTCCCAGCCATACTTTAGCCATAGGTGCAGAAGCACAAACACAGGGTTCTCAGATCATGTTCACTTACAGCATGACTGCCTCACAGCTGCCTTGCTTGCATATGAGAAAGTGAGATACATTTGGGTCATAAGCACTTAACTTGCAATTTTGACCTCTCAACCTTGTATTGTACTGACAGATTATTAGCAGCCTGGGAAGACAAAGCTTCCCTCCTTCCCGGAGTCAACCTCTTCTCCCTCAGGATCATCTTATAACAGAGACAAAGAAAGCAGCAAGTAAAATAAAATCAGAGTCTTATCCCTGAACTCGACAGTGTCTTTGCTTGTCAAAAAATGGCAAGCCTGATTGTCAAAGGGCACAGGAACAGATGGGAACTGAAAGGGCTACTACATAAATTAAACATGTAAACGCTGGTTGTCTACTCAAAAATCAGCTCTTTTAATTTCCATGAATGTGGGCCATGGTGCCCTTCCTACACATCTTCACTTGAGGACAATGGGTGTATATTTTTTCCAGTTTGCTACATAACCTATGTCATGCTTAAAACTGCCTACAGCTAGAAAAGATGACAAACATGACACAACCCTGTCACATCCAGCAAGGAAGTTAAAGGTGAAAATAAGACTCCACATGTATTTTTAGGCTAAAATTGCAATTTTAAAGTAGCCGCTCTCCTGAGCATTCGAACACAGATGTAGCCACAGCTTGTGACAGAACAACGTTTTTCATAATTCAATGCAAAATTAATCTCTGACAGATGACCAAGAAGCAAACAAACCCTAGGATTTCACAGAGGCAGGTACATTTTTTGCTACACTTGTTTGATTATGAGGGGCAACAGAGACTTACAGGTGAGAAGGGGAGGGAAAAGGCAGGAAGAGAAGTATTCCTAGATGTCTTGCAGTGCTGAAAAAAGGTCTGTCTCTACAAGATGCCTCACTGAGCTCACAGACTACCGCTGTTAGTCCTATACACTTCTGGCAAACAGTCACACATGTTCAGCAAGATAGATGGGAAGTTTACGTTTACATGACTGAATTAGAAACAAGTTAAGTAGCATCAGTTTCCCCACCTTGAACAGCACTGCACAAAGCATTATTTCTGATGGTCCAGAGCTCCATAGGAACTGAAAGAGATGCAAGATTTTAATCTGAGGCCATTCTGAGCAGAAGCAAACACATTCATGAAATGCTATACCAAAGATTTCTGTTTCAAGGAATGAACACCAGCAATGTCCCACAGAGAACAGAGGTCTAAAAGGGAAGAATTTGGGAGAGCAACAGCCAGCAACTGCAGCCCCTCACTCAGATCCCTGATGTTACCTTTTTGATAAGTAACAGGAACTTTGACCTTAAAAATGACAATAAAGTAAGAATGAGCAAAGCACAGAGACAATGTGTCTTACACAGAGGCAATATTGTAGCTTACAGATACGTTAATCATGGGTGTGAGTAAAAACCCAGAATGGATCATGTGCACCAGCCTCAATAGACACTTCAGCACTTTGCTGATATAGGAAGACTATATAAAGAGTATAGTTGTATTGTATGTGCTCTTCTCTCTTCTATTTTTGTTTTGTGTTTTTTTTTAAATAAACTTAGATTTGTGGCAAAATGTCTAGTAGACCTGGACAGAAAGGCAAAATAAAACAAAAAGGGAAGGGGCATGCCTTTTTGTAACCTATATTGATTATCAAAACCAGTAAAACTTTCACTGGCAAAAGCTGCCCAAGCACAATGTTATCTAGAGTAAGACAGGCTTGTTACTTCATGAAAGATTTTTAGGCACAGGCATGGCCTCCATCTCAGTTTGTCTACATGCAAACCACAGCGTGACATCTCAATAGACATTTGTATAATGGCATTGCCATGAGACTTTCACCAAGACAACCACTTTTCTGTGTTGAACACTATGTAGAAGAGAACCTTTTCCAGACAAAGAAAAGGCTGCTTGTTGCTCAGATAGTGCAAGAGAGAAGGTAGCTGAAGAATAAAGTAGCCGAGATGCTGTCTGCACGGGGTAGAAAACTGGCAGGAGAAACCCAGATTCCTGAGCTGCAGTGTCCCTCTTCTTTTAGGCAACACAATGTTCCTAGTCAATGACTACATCTCTCAAGTGATGGAAGCATCAAAGATGTCAGATGTTTCCTATGCAGCAAACTTTGCTGTGCTCAGCTTGAAAAGATGGATATTTTTTTGCTGCTTGCTTCCAAGCTCTATTTATGCAACCTGACTTCAAGCTGGGTGCACAATGCTGAAGTATTAGAAGTCACTAACTAGAGTTACTTCCCAAGAGCCATAGAGGTCCTTTGATGTTTCTCCTTCAAGTACAGCTTCAATTTTCGATCCAGAAAAGAAAGGCCATTCAAAGTTTGTCAGGGCATACACAGGGAATATTTACACTTTAGAAACCCAAACATAAAAGCAAAATACAGTGAAAAACTGGAAGAAAGAACTGTTTATGTCTCAGTTCTGTAGTACAACCAAGCAGAGCATGTCTGTGCTTAGCATCAGGACTTAGATGACCTGGGGCACAACTCATGGTCCCATGGAGGCAACACCTTGTACAGGAGAGCTCAAAAGGAGCTCTCTAACCCCCATGTATCTGCAACAGGTTACTTTTCTTGGCAGGTGCACTATGAAGGACACACAGAACTGCCCACAGAAGTCATCTTCACCAGCCTAGAGCACACCTGGATGGTATGGGGCTGCAGTGGTGTCCCTTGGGCTGAGTGTAGGGACTTCGGTTGTGCCAGACATCTTGTGTGCACTATAGTCTGTTCCAAAGTAACTGTAGCCCTTAGATCACGCAAGCATCAGGCTCCACAAAACCATCTTACCCTCAAGCTTTATTCCTGAATGTGCCATTAACCTGGTGGGAAACCATTAGCCTCCATGTAAGCTATGCATACACATACCCTTCCTGTCCATGCCTCAGCTTCCCTAGCTATAGAGTGAAAAAGAAATCACAGACATGCTTCGTGGAACATTTTCAGCCTTCTGATTAAAGCAAAGTATTATTACAGAAGTAGACTTGGGCCCAAACTCTCAAAGATTCCCAGAAATACTGCTTTTAACCTGCTGCTAGTGAAAGCTTTTAACTGCAGCAAATAGTACGAAAGTACAGAGTTGCCATTAACAAATATACAACGCACTGCTTGACATTCAGCAGTGTTTCCAGGCTCCCATAATGCTGAAGAAGTACACCAGACACCAACAATTCTGGCAAGGCAAGAGCCACATGCTACAATCTGATGACAAGAGATCCCTTCAACGCTGGAAAGGGAGCGTGAAACAAATTTCTCTTGGTAATATCACAACCCAATGAATGCAGAAACCAGAAAAAGGTCTACAGAGTACAAACAATACCAAATTGAAAGTGAAAAAAGCCTATGTAAAGTTTGGCAATGGGAAACAACCCAAGCTAGTTTGGAGATGCAAGAATTATGGCTTGTTTCCCTTGATGCCGAGCCACACTGGAGGGAATGAGACACATTTCTAGTTGCACAAAGAGATCTCACAGTAATGTGTTACCATGCTGGCTACAGCATTCTTGGGATAGATGAGGCTGTAAGTCACTGAAGTTATACTGATGTATAGGTTTTGTGCATTACTAATCATTCAGAAACAAATAGCCCCATCTATACTTTTGTTCTGCAAATTGTTCTGGCATCCTCTGCAAAAATTCTCCTGTCTCTACTCTGGAAGATTAAGAAAAGAAGTTCAAGAAACAGGCAACAGAATGGGGAAAGACTCAGCAGAAACACTGATGCGTTCTGGGGTTAAAAAAACAAACCAAACCGAAACACAATGAACCAACAAGCTGGATCAAGACAGCCAAATACAATTTTAATTAAATCTGTCTGTCTTATATTATCCATTCCAGCTATCTGATAGTGATATTCAGTATCTCAAAAGAGTTCTATCTCAAAACAGTTAACAGCTCCAGAAGTCCCAACTCTTTCCCAGTTTTTTTCTTTAATGCAATTATACTTTTGCTGTCACATCAGAAATATTAATAGCCTTTTCTGCATGGGATAGAGAAGCTTTATGGCAGGAGCAGAAGACTTCGATCCTATCGATGATGGCCTGCATGCTAATGGTTACATATCACTTATCTGTCAATGTCATTTTCACTGAAAGTAATGAAAATAGACCCCCCTCTTCAATACTTCAAGCATGTATCTCTATGGGAAAAAGCTGACATTCACTTGAATGCAGAAATACTTTCTGAAGGAAAAAAAAAAGTGAGAAAGTAGAAAAGCAAAGCTGTTATTCTATTTTACATTGCTCTGAAGGAAGATACAGAGGGACAAATTAAGCTTTTAGTTACAGTAGCTTTGATACAGAATTGATATAACCAAGTCAATGGAGCTGACCCAGATTTACACGGGAGAAACTGTTCAGAGCTCCACCCAAGCCTGCAATCCTTCATTTCTCCCGCCATGGGGGATGTGGGCCCTTTATGCAATTCAAAAAGCCTCTGCTCTGGCACAGTAGACCTGACCCAATGCTCACTAAAATCAACTCAAAAGCAACCATTGACTCCTCCAGTCAACCACGCAGACCTCATGCAATCAATTCACCAGCAAATTCAACCCCCTCATCAATGTACTCCTTTCAGAAAAAGTCAGAAAATCTTATGGCTTGCCCAAAACAAAACTCCAAAACTAAAAGCCCAGCAAGCAGCCACATTCACCCATTTGAGATTGCCTGAACTTGCCACAAAGGACCACCAAGTCTAGTTCAGGAAGAGAAGGAAGGTGGAGAAGGAGAGATCAGCCAGCACAGTACAGAGGATTGCCAGTGCAACAATGGCAGGAACTTTGCACAATGTCCAGCAACCAGATCCTGCAACTACTATTAAACCAAGCGAGTGGGACACAGCAACACTTGGGAGGTAGAGTACGTGTGTCAACAGCCACCCTGATTCTCTGGTGTGTTCGTCCCATTCGATTAGTGGTTACGTGAACTTCATAATTGTGTGCACACATACACACACTTAACTCCAAAATGAAAGCGTTTATCCCCATCTGGAAACTGAAATATATTGTAGAAGTTAATCAAGACCAAAATAGCTAAACAAGACAGGCTTTATCAGTTTGATATTTATGACCCCAAATGACACATTTTATTAATCACCGAGTGTTTAAAAAGCGTTAATTCCCTCCCCCTCAGTTACTATAAATTCTCTACTCTCACTTCCAGCATGGGCTGTAAAAATACATGGGAAAGGTCTGGAGAGAGAAAGATTTTCCCTCAGTAGAGGAGGACCGGGTTAGAGACAACTTGGCCAAACTGGACATCCATAAGTCCATGGGCCCTGATGGGATGCACCTGTGAGTGCTGAGAGAGCTGGTAGATGTTATTGTTGGGCCAAACCCCATCATCGTTGAAAGGTCATGGAGAAAAGGAGAGGTGCCTGAGGACTGGAGGAAGGCCAATATCACTCCAGTCTTCAAAAAGAGCAAGAAGGAGTACCCAGGGAACTACAGGCTGGTTAGTCTCACCTCTGTCCCTGGAAAGGTGATGGAGTGACTTGTTCTGGATGTCATCTCTAAACACATCGAAAAATAGAAAGTTATTGGGAGCAGTCAACATGGACTTACCAAGGGGAAATCATGCTTGACCAATCTGCTAGCCTTCTCTGATGACATACCTGGTTGGCTGGATGAGGGGAGTGCAGCAGATGTCATCCACCTTGACTTCAGCAAGGCTTTTGACACTGTCTCCCATAACACCCTCATTAGGAAACTCAGTGGGGGCTAGATGAGTGGACAGTGAAATGGATTGAGAGCTGGCAGAGCAACAGAGCTCAGAGGGTTGTGATTAATGGAGCAGGGTTGAGTTGAAGGCCTGTAACCAGTGGTGTCCCCCAGGGGTCAATACTCAGTCTGGTCTTGTTCAACATATTCATCAATGACTTGGACAAGGGGACAGAGTGTATCCTCAGCAAGTTTGCTGATGATACAAAACTGGGCGGGGTGGCTGACACTCCAGAGGGCTGTGCTGCCATCCAGCATGACCTGGACAGGCTGGAGAGCTAGGCAGAGAAGAACCTAATGAGGTTCAACAAGGGCAAGTGTAGGGTCCTGCACCTCGGGAGGAAGAACCCTATGCACCAATATACATTAGGGGTTGACATGCTGGAAAGCAGCCATGAGAAGAACGATCTGGAAGTCCTGGTAGATAGTAAATTATCCATGAGCTAGTAACATGCCCTTGCCACCAAGAAAGCCAATGGAATCCTGGGTTGCATAAGGAGGAGTGTGACGAGTAGGTTGAGGGACGTCATTCTCCCCCTCTGCTCTGCCCTGGTGAGGCCACAACTGGAATACTGTGTCCAGTTCTGGGCTCTCCACTTCAAGAGAGACAGGGAGCTATGGGAAGGAGTCCAGCGGAAAGCAACAAAGTTGATTGGGGGATTGGAATATCTCCCTTATAAGGAAAGGCTGAGAGAGCTGGGGCTCTTTAGCCTGGAGAACAGAAGGCTGAGGGAAGACCTTATTAATACCTATAAGTATCTAAAGAGTGTGTGCAAGGAGAATGGAGCCAGACTCTTTTCAGTAGTTCCCAGTGACAGGACAAGGGGCAATGGGCACAAACTGGAACATAGGAAGTTCCATTTAAATATGAGAAAAAACTTCTTTACTCTGAGGGTGACAAAGCACTGGAACAGGCTGCCCAGGGAGGCTGTGGAGTCCCCTTCTCTGGAGGTATTCAAGACCCTCCTGGATGCAGTCCTGA
Source organism: Hemiprocne comata (assembly GCA_020745705.1). Taxonomy (NCBI): domain Eukaryota; kingdom Metazoa; phylum Chordata; class Aves; order Apodiformes; family Apodidae; genus Hemiprocne; species Hemiprocne comata. The sequence goes on from CM036586.1 coordinate 60,184,762, forward strand.
GTAATGTACTCTAGGTGATCCTGCTTTAGCAGGGGAGTTGGACTGGATGATCTCTAGAGGTCCCTTCCAACTCTGACAATCCCGTGATTCCATGAATAGATTCCTAGAAGGACATATTTGGCTCCTCGTACCCACCAAGGTGGGTGCAGAATGTGCTATTCTGAGTCAGGTCACTTCAGATAATACAGACATTTGTGTTCTGCCTGCGTATCAATCAACTTTAAAGCATAATAATGCAAATAGTCCTTAAAAGGATTTTCACTACCTAAAACTCTATGTTTTAAGAAACAGTATTATAGTAGAGATCATCTGTGGGATCCAATTATAGCCACCTTATTAATTATATGTCTACCTTCCCTAATCCAAAAAACCCTACCAGTTATTAATTTAAAACTTTTTGACCCCCCTATATAATAATTTATCTGCCAAAAAAGCATGAAAATTACTAGGTACAAAGCATTTCACTTGTTATGTAAATTCAGAAGGCATTACTCTGAGGGTCCTGAAAACCACCTTTTTACCATTTAGAACGTGTATCTTCAATTGTCAGAATGTCTCAAAAAAATACTAGGAAGTGTTTGCTTTTGAAATAAAATAAACTATGAAAAAAATCCCACAATTCTCTGTTTTTTACAGACTACAATGTGTCTGAAAAGTGGATTTAAACCCAGCAGAGCCTTTTATTCCTTGTGGATTATTACACCTGGACTCTGTCTGCAATTAAAAGCCATCATCTCCCACCACCCAGCCAAGTGACATAAAAAGATGCAATCTTTTATATAAAGATTACTAAGGATGGCATCTTTTAGCATGAGACAATGACTGGCAGCCTACACAATACATTCAAAGGAGCAGCAGTTCCTCTGCAGTCCAAGCACAGCTGAGAAGGACTGTATCCTCCTCTTTCATCTACTAGAGAAGCAAAAGAAGGGGTGCTGGATCCTGCAAAACCACACGCAGATCACTTTACTCACATCCTTGAAATCAAGGCTACTTCCCATTGCAAAATTAAAGGCAGAAAACATTTACAGGGTGTGTGCATTTCACACCTGGTTTTCCATGGTGTGGTCCACCTACCTTCATGCCGTTTGCTGGATAGGATTACCATCTCCCAGACCCCTGGTATCACAGTGCTGTGAGAAATTCTGCTCAATTGCATTGTTTGTATTTTCCATTTCCCCCAGCACCTTCTTTTAAATTCTTTCATAGGAGTGTGAAGCCCTTGCAGCAGTGATTGATAGTAACGGATGCAAAGTCATCCTTCAGTGTCTACAGCCTGGCACAGACAAGATGAAGGCTACCTTGAAGAGGCACTCTTACTGTTCAAGCTGATATACCCCCATAAAAATTCCTGCTCTTCCACAGCCTAGAAAGAAAGAATTCATAAAATCATTAGTTCTCTCCAGCTGGATGTATTTTACAAACTGAGAAGAAATAACAGAAATGAGAACCCACACTGACTACATATTTCAATTAGTAAAATAACAAAGGCACTTGTATGGAGCCCTTGGCACTTCGGGGATTTCTTTTAATAACAAATAATTTCATATTCCTTGTTAGGAAAACAGGGTTTACACTTCAGAAATCAATGCATGTGGATTACCTGGGCAGCCAAATACAGATTTTGTAGGGAGAGTAGATGGGTGGGTGCATGTGCATACCCACATGTATTAATGTGCAGCCTTTTTTTTTTGTCAGCATTTTATAAGTGCTCATATTCAGCTTTTTCAATCCAGAGATTTAAATTTGTCAGGAGGAAAAACACCCCAAAATATTAAGTTTCCAAATCTAGCCTCAGTGTCAGTCAGTATGTCCTCATGACATTTTACTCCAGTGTTTCCAGTGACAGCCATCTATTTTTGTTTCTTTTAAATAACATCCCCTTCTGATGCTTACAAGTTAAATGTTAATGCCTCATTTAGGACCTCGTTTTTAATGTGTAAAATTAAATAAGGCCAAAAGCAGAGCTGTCATTTACTTTCACTGCCAACATTGGGTAAGGTGGAAAAAGCAACCAAAAAGGCAGGGAAATCTCCTTAATACAGGGAGGCCTCCCTAACTCACATGGACACAAAGTTCACTTGCTGCCAATTAACAAATGCTTGTGCTGCACCTTTTTATACCATACTGTTTAGTCAAAGTCCTGTTAGTATGTCACAGAAATTAGGATAATTTCATCCAGTTCTGGAGCCCCCAACACAAGAAGGACCTGGAACTGTTGAAGCAAGTCTAGAGGAGGGACACGAAGATGACCAGAGAGCTGGAGCACCTCTCCTATGAAGACAGGCTGAGAGTTGGCGTTGTTCAGCCTGGAGAACAGAAGGCTCTGGGAAGAACTTATGGCAGCCTTCCAGTACCTGAAGGGGCCTACAGGAAAGATGGGGAGGGACTTTTTACAAGGACATGTAGTGATAAGGATGAGAGGAACACTTTCAAAGTGAGAGAAGGTAGATGTAGGTTAGACATTAGGATGAAATTCTTCACTATGAGAGTGGTGAGATGCTGGCACAGGTTGCCCAGACAAGCTGTGGATGCCCCCTCCCTGGAAGTGCTCAAGGGCAGGTTGGATGGGGCTTTGAGCAACCTGGTCTAGTGGGAGGTGTCCCTGCCAGTGGCAGGGGTGTTGGAACTAGATGATATTAAATGTCCCTTCCAACTCAAACTGTTCTACAATTCTATGATTCACCCTGGCCCTCCAAGACTTGCCAGCACAAAGCTTTTCAACCCTCTTTCAGTTCATAGCCAGCTCCCACAGACACACCTGCACTTCCCATGTCCTGTGCAAAAGGCTCCCCACCAGCCCCTAGGGACCAAACAGGGCATCACAGAAGGAGCAGAGCAGAGGATGTACACTGCCACAGGTTGGTCATCACCCTCCATGCACTTATTCCTCATGTGTAAGTGCCAATTGTGTGCACTGGCCACCTTTCATTAGGTACTTCCTAATGATGCTACTGCTGGTGTGACAACCAGCTGGGCACAGCAGGGAGGGAGCTGAAATCTAACACAGGCCATTCATATGAAAACCTACAACCTCAGTTTGACAGGAGAGAATAGACCTACTCCAAACAGTCCTACCAACAACTAACTTCTTATTAAGGAGCACATAGAGAGGGCAAGCTGACACACCACACTGGTCGATCTGGCATTAAATGAAAGATGGGGGATAACATTACACAAGAGAAGAAACACAGAGTCCAAATATATATGCAGTAGAATTTATTCATGAAACCCTAGTTCCATGTGCCAATTACATGAAAGGGGAACACTCTGCATCCTCCACTGATTGCATTCACAAAATTGGAATCCAACAAAATACCTCTGTCTGGAGGCGTGAGCCTAAGATAATTAGGAACTGAATTCTCTTGTTGGTTTGCTGCAGTCTCTGGTGGTGTCATCTTCCTAGTTGGAGGATGAGGCTTGTGCCAGAAACACTACTTTGTCACATGCAAGCATTCTGCCCACAACAAAAGGACGCTATCTATAACCTGGATACAGAAACACAAATAATGAGGAATTAACCAATTTCTGTAGTTCGAATTGCAACTGTAAGGACAAATACCTACTTTGTCCACAAAGATCTTACATGAATGACCTCCGCAGGGAACACAAACATCCAACAAAACACAAACGTGCTTTGAAACATTACCCTTGTAGGTGGCTGCTGAATCTAAATGACCCACCACAGACATCATCTTTATCCCAGACACGTCAGGTCTACACAAACACAAAATTCCTGAACTTAGTTTTATTTCCTTAATATGGAGAGGAAAACTCCTGTTCTCTTCATTGATTTGAACTGGGCCCTTTACCCACACATCCATGCTTGATTTTATATACATTGACACTTAGACAAGACACACAACTCAATCATGTGCCTTGAACACCACAAAAAGTCTGCAAGAAAACGTATCAGATTCAAACCCTTGTGTCCCCCCAACCCTATCCTTTACTCCCTTAGGATCACCTTAAGAGTTGACACATAATACATATGCATCAGCCCAAAAGGCTTGAGAGAAGAAAACTGTGCCAGAATGACATTCACACAAGGACAACTGCAGCAGCTTTGTCAGGCAGGATTTGATACAACACGTCTGGCAACAGAGTCAAACAAAATACAGTAGTGCTGGCTTTGGGAAAAGTAACATGGATCTAATTTCTTCCAATTCTCCAAACCACTTTTAGAGTTAGTTACATGGTACTGTACAAGATAAACTACCTGTCACTTCTGAAAAGTAATGGAAACAATTTAAGAATTCAGAAATATGTTCACCCTACATGGAGATAAAATTGACATACGAGTTGAACTCGATCAACTGTATAAATTTGTTCATAAAAAGCACTGCTCTGTATGCTTATTTCTAAAAGAAATTTTCATTCACGTGGACTTTGCCTCTGAAAAAGTTAGACATTCATCACTTTTACACTTGTGGATACAGAGTGTTAATGCTATGGAAGTCAGCACAGTTTCCCTACAGTTATACATAGTAACAAAAAAAATAAAATCTTATTAAAATCTACACTGTAGAAATAGTAACTGCGGAGCAATAAGAATTCTGGTAAATTAAAAATTATTTAGAAATTACTTCTGACAACGCCAGGTAATTTTTGCTTGAATACACTCAAAAACAGGTAATTTTATTTCTCAAAATCATCAAGCAGTTGCTACAAAAAGCGACACTCACACGGACTGAGACAGAAAAAGATCCCCTGTTAATATGTTCAATATTCACTAACTAGGAAGACTTTCAGAAGGTTCAAAGAGCAGTTTAACTCTCAGCTTAAAGCAGTTCCAGACTACCAGTACCTTTCAGAAGAAGGACCAGAGTAAGTTTGCTCACACTGATGGTGCAGTCCCATGGAAATCAATGAAAAGCCTACAGGGATGCCAACAAAAGGATACAGCACAGCCCCCTTGCAGGCACACAGCAGGGTTCCTGCCTGCAACTGGGGGATGGATTTCATTGCATGCAATTAAATGAGGGCCAGATTCTTGTGGCTGTCAAATGAACTCCATTTCTCTGTATCCCAAACAGAATAATTTAAAACCAGTATACAGGGTCCATCAAAGGAATGCCACACACCCACTGCTTTGGAGATCTCTTTCCCCTTTATAAACAGGGGAAAAAGCAAGGATCAATTGCAAGATGGGAGAGTGCTGCATTGATTTTCAAACAGAATCTTCCATCAAAACCAATTGTGAGCTCGTCTTCAGACACAAGGAAAAAAAACAGATCTCATGTGATCTGAGTTGTTCTGACATTTGAGCAAAGATAGACATCAGCCTTCTGTAAGGAACAAGCAGCTATCAGTCATACAGTGATGCATGTGTAACTGAGAAGATGGACAGGAGGCAAGTTTGAGGATCTAACCTTTGTTAGCATCCACAGGAGAACAGCACAAGTCTAAAGTAAAAGATCAAAAATGGAGCAAAAGCATTCTGGTCTGCAATGGAGGGCACAGGCATGGGAACAGGCTTAGAAGAAGTTAGTTTCATAAACCTGTCTTAGGTAAGATAAATATAGGATTCATTATTCTACTTTTTATGTGGAAGTTTTCATCTTGAAGGATGCCAGCACATCACCAGTCTGATGCCCGCCTAGCAGAGCAGCTCCTGCCTGCACTTAGTGACACAGTCCTTTGGCTCACTGCAGCTGGGATGTCCACAGAAGCAAACACATCTGGGAACATGTAAGCAAGCTAGGGACTAGTGAGCAAACTAATATCACAGGAAAGGCAGCAGATACATCTATGACGGGCTGTCATATAAAACCCCACAACCAACCCAGTGTACACAGGCAGAAGATCCAGGAGCACGGAACAATAATCAGCTTGCACTCAGTTATCCAGATATCACATGGCAGGAGAGTGAAGGGAGAAAACATTCCAAGCAAAGAGCCAGGGGAAATCAGCTATATATTGCTATATCCAGCCAGAGCAAACACTGCAGAATGTTGGGTGGTTGTTTTTTTCAGAAAAGACTAGACAGGAAAACACACTGAAGTGCCCACTGCCATTTCCTCCATCAGGAACAAACATTTCCCTGAATCCACAGATAACCCACAAAAGCCAGGATCATCTCCGTGTTCTTTACAGTGCTCCTGAGCACCAGAGCAGCACTGTTCATTTTCCCCCACCAACAATTGGTCAGGGAACCCAATTTGGGAGGGTGGGTTCCCCTTCACACAGGCAATCTCTGTCTGAATCTAAATTCAGACAATGCAAAGGTGCGTTAACTAGATGGCACATTTACAATAAAGAACAGGTATGGAGCCAAAACTAACAAGGAGTAAAAAGCACCTGATCTCCTTCCAATATGCCAGTATTTGAGGTAGTGGAAAGGACACAATATCACATAGATAAGGCTAAGCTCACCTTCCCTGCTTCAGGCTTTGGGATTGTTTTTGTTATTAGGGGTTTTTGCTTGTTTGTTTGTTTTTAAGAAAGGCTTCTACTAACTATGTAATTTTCCTATTTGTTTATCCCATAGAAAAAAACCTGTCAGCAGAAATTTGTTTTTCTAATGTTTCTAGCAAGAGGTCCACATTCAGACCTAAAATGGAAAATGCCCATCTAATAGATAAATAGTTGTTTTGTCCCCAAGGAGGGTTGGACTCATCATTTGATGGCCTGCTAGCATCTCTCCCCTTCTGTGTCACACCTAAAATTGTCTGGAAAGCTCCATAGGCAAAGAGCAAGTCTCCTGAAATTCACCAAGAGAACTTGGTGGGTGACGAAACTTCCAGGTTTTTAATAAGGAGCTGATACTTCTTGCAAAGAATTTAACCTTATTTTCCATCCAAAAGGTCTGGGAGGGAATTTTTCAGCTAATTCCAAAGTGCACATCTTAGAGAGCACTGCAAGCTACCAACAACAGTGAGAGGTGGCAAGCCAGAGTATGAGACAGAGTTCCCTCCAGTAGCCGTCCTAAGACGGATACTCCAGCAGAGACCAGCTAAAATTTAGAACACCCTCCACAACAAAAAGGACATCAGCCAAGATTCTGAAAGCTCTTAATAGCTCCAGTTTCATCCCAACCAACATGCAGTCTGCCCAGGGTTCAGCTCCAGTGAGTTTAAAACATACATCAAGAAGGGCTACTGATGTATATTAAAAACAGGAAATAATGTCTCAAAATGGTCTGCCACATGATGTGCATCATGGTGGCAGGTCTACTACCTACCTCTCTCCTGGTCCTTCAAGCACTCACTTTAAACTATCATTTGTACCACCAATATATTAACACACACAATCATGTGACAGATACCTGGTGAAAACAGCTTTTCAAGCCTTACAAGCTGCACATAAACCCTTCTACCACACTCTCTATGGGTCTAGATTAGAGTTTGATACGTTTCAAGCCGTTTCCGTTACAGAAACGGCCCACAAACCAAGCAGAATCAGTTATGATGAAAAAAGTGCAATAAAGACTGACAGGTTGTGATCTCATTTATTTCCAGATCTACTCTACTCATGCTAACAACCTAAATATGTGTCAAATGGAAAATGGGTGCAGATTATCCTCCTGGTGATTTCAGAGCATCGCATTCTCTCCTCAGAGTTTACAGTAAATCCTTTGAATTGTACTAAAATCTCAACCTTTTATAAGTTTCACAATAGCACAAATATAAAGCCATAATCTCCAGCAGTTCGCTATAGAGCATATTGAGAATCCTTAAAAGGCAATTTTTCTACATTCAAAAATTCACAGAATAATAATATTTCATTTAATCTGCACACTGATTTTATGTTCCAGCACTATAATCCATCTGAAGCAAGGGGAAATAATAACTCTTGGCCACATTTTCTGAATATATGTGCAAACCATGTTACCTGTGGAACACAACCAATGAAAATACACTTTTATTGAAATGGTGACTCTGTGTTACAACCAACAATTCTGCATGGTACCTTGAAGCCCTAAAATAAAGCCTTCCCCTGGTCTGCTAAGAACTGAGCACTCCTTGTGAAACCAGTCAGCATGGAGCAGACACAGCAGGAAAGAAAAAATATGCTAATTTTTCCAAGGAGTTGGCAGGTATTAACACAGATGGGCACCATAAGAGAACACATTCATCAAGCAAATGATAGCAACTTTGGAGAAGCAGACAGCTGATAGAAAAATGCCAAACGGGACTTGGCTTCACCATAGAACAGCAGATCTACTGATTCCTAAGCCTATCAGAGTACTAAGCCTCTACCTTTTGACTCCAGAAACTTCAAGGAAGAATTATTTTTCATTAACTACAGTTTGGTAGCCACAAGAAGGGAAGGAAAGAATCAAACTTAGTATGTCTTTTTTTCTTTTTACTAAGCTGCAATCTCCTTGTTTGCTATAACTAATATGCCTGCAGCCACGACACTCAAAAGCTGGTAGGAGAAATTTACAGATACAGCTGAGCAGACTGGCTGGCTGAGAAGCGTGGCCACCCTGCCAGTTACAGCTGCTGGTCAGCTAAGAGGTATCACTCCTCCCTCCCTCCTTGCTCCTCTGCTCAGCCGTCAGATCCCTGCAAAAAGACACTGCAAGTGCAAGTTCCACCTCATTCCTTAGGTAGGAAGGGGAAAAAAGAGAGACAGACGAATAGATAAAAATGAATTATTTTTTTGCCACGCTGGATAAATTTCACAGCCAAGCCGCACCAAGCAGCCTCGCTGCAATTCACGATGGATCTGTGCACACAGCAGACACTGCATGAAGTTTCTGTGGCCCGATCCCACCTTCGCGTGAATCAGCAGCCGACCTACCAGTGACTCCCCTAGCAGTCCGCATCTGCTACCCCGGTACAGCTCTATCCCTACCGTCCACCGCGCTTGCAAACTGGACAATTGAAATCACATGATGTAATTAGGAGCTTGGACCAGGGCTTGTCACAACCCTGCATGCCACCCCACAGGGTGGGTCTGTCCGGACACCCGTGGTCAGCCAGGAGCCCCACCAGGAGCTCCTCGGCCCAGGGGTGAGGCAGGGCTGGGAAGAGCCGTCCCCGCCGCCTGCCTGGGGCAGGGACGGCCGGGGACAGGACGGGCACCTGCCCTCGCCAACTTGGGCGAGCCGGCGCGAAGTTGCCCGCCAGCGATCTCGGGTGTCCCTGGCACCCCTAAAGACTATAAGCCGCGAAGCCGCGGGCCCACAGCCCCAGCGGCGGCCGGGGGTCCCCTCTCGGCGGGCAGGGACTGAGCAGCTCCCGGCGCCACTCTCCGCCGCGGCAGGGCTCACCAGCCTATGCCGTCCCCCGTCTCCCCAAACGTACGCTACATGGCAGAAAATAATACAAATTAAAAATAAAACTTTCCTCCCTCCCGCAGGAAGTTTCCTGCGGGGGGCGAGGCGACCTCCCCGGGAGGTGGCCGGGACGAGGCTGCCGGCCGGGCTGCAGAGCCCCGCGCCTGCCGCTGCGGTGCCGGGAGGCGAGAGCCGGGGCTGCCGACGAACAGCCGGGGCGCCCGCCACCTGCGCCGGCAAGGAGCGGGGCCGGGCATTACCCTCCGCGGAGCCGATGCCGTTGCGGTGGTGCCGGTGCCCTACCTGGATGCAACATACTTTGGAAATAGAAGATGACGAGAATGAAGGAGCCCACGGAAGTCACCAAGACCATCCTGCACACCCGGTTCATCCTCATTACTTCCAGCACTGCCGGCTTCATGGCGTTGTCCAGCGGGGAGCGGCGGAGCGCGCACGGCTGGCGCTCCGAGGTGCCGAGGAGGAACCGCCGCTACTGTGGCCGCCGCGCCGGAGGATGCCCGGGCGCCCGCGCCCCGCACCGGGGGGCGCTAATGCTTGCGCTGGGCGTGACCACGCCGCGCGCCAGGCGGAGGGGCGCTCTGCGCTGTGCGGGGGGGGAGGCGGGCCGGGCGGGGAGCCGGGGCGGAGCGCGACCCCCCCTCGTCAACGGGAGAGATGGTCCCGCCCGGCGGCGGCGGCAGCGGGCAGAGACGCTCGGGGCTACCGCGAGGGGCTGCCGCCGCGGGCAGTCGGCGGCCCAAAGGGTGGCGGCGGAGGGGGCTGCCCCAGAATCCCCCGGCCTTGGTCGTCCTCGCCGCGGCAGCCGGGGGCTGCTGTCGTTGCAGCCCCTCTGCCGGTGAACTTGACCACCTCTGGGTCGCTCTCGCCCTCCTCAGGGGCCTGGGGACAGCCGGGGGGTCGGCGAGGAGCGCGGCCGACAGCGGATGCTGCGCAGCCCCCCCGGCCCGTCGTTGCCCAGCGCAAAGGAGGCTTTTCCCTGCGCCCCGTTTGCGGAGACAAATTATCTTCTCCCACTTTTGTGTGTGTGTGTGGTGCCCATTGTTCTGTTAATCCTAAATGCCTTCTGCAAGGTCTCCTCTCGCTTCAGTGTTACGCAAGACATTCTTTTATAGCCAGTCCTTGCCGTCGTTTATTCTCCGGAGTTGCGCTGTCCCGACCGGTAGCTGATAATATATATAATCGGTGTAAACACTGACTTCCAGAAGCCCTGAATCATCCCTGATGAAAACAGTGCCACCTGGCATGCCCGAAATGAACGGCTTTCTGCTTATAAGTGCAAGACGTCAAGTTTTTTGAATTAACCAACTAATTGCTCATTTGCCCGTGGAAAACAAAAAATTCTTCCCCCACGGTTCCTCCACCGAAGTCTACCCCTCGGTAGTGGGAGAGCAACAACAGGCAATGAGGTAGGCGACTGTACGTGGGAGGAATGCAGAGCAGCTTAGTGCAACAGAACAAAAGCCATCTGCCTTGCCCACACGTATGGGCATCGGGGTCTGGGGCTTCTGAGCCAGGGGCGCCTCAGCGACTGTACATCAACCAAGTCCTGTGCTCCGTTTCTAACATTAACCGCACAGCAGAGCTCCCAGACTGGGACTATCCACTTGCTCAGAACTAGACGGGTGTTGAAAAGTACTTAGCTGAATGAAATCAGCTTCTTAGCAATACACCATTTATCCTTGTGCTGTGTTAAGGGCTCTGTTTGTTCCTCTGATGCACGCAAATACTGGTTTGCTATTGCTTTTCTTTTATTTTTGCTAAACTGAGAATCCTTTTGCTGATGCTGATACCATCTTCATGTGTAGAAGTTTGTTGGGTTTTTTTTCCTGCAGGTTTCTGTCTGTTTTTCCAATGTGGGTGGGGGTAGGGGTCTTTAAAATGAAAATAGCCTGGAACAGACCCAGTCCAAAGCTGGGAAACAAGTGGGGTAAAAAAGATTTTAAACTAAAACAAACAAACAAACAAACAACCAGCAAAACCAAAAGCTCTTCCTTCTTGGGTAATGGTGACAGAAACATGTAAAATCATCGAGGTTTTTAACTCAGAGATTCCCAAAAACAATAAAAAGGATTTAACCTCAAGGATAAACCAGTAATTAGGTAGACATTTGTAATAGAGCAGATAACTTCAGCTTGGACTAGAGTACTTTTTATTAGAAATAATTTCCATTGTTCATCATCCGTTTCATCATTCATATAATTACACGATATTTTGCTTACTTTCTGTAGATTTTTTTCCAGGGTTTTTGTAGCACTTTTGATATGCAGTGAGCATTTTCCAGTCTTCCTAATGTAAAGCAAACTTTAAATTGATTTTTCTCTTTTGAATTCAACCCTCAGATGCAACACAAAAGCATTCTATGAAAAACACTAGATAAAGAGTAGCACTAATATATAACACATCACAGTGGTGAATGTTTCAGTCGGTCAACAAAAGTCAACCAGAAGCACAGCCTGGCATTTCAGCATCCACCAGTCAATACAGATGCTGCAGCACAATAGCAACTGCAGTATCTTAACAGAAAGGACTGCACTGTACCCAAGAATGTGGATGAGATGCTGAGGGGTGAGGGCAAAAGCCTAGAAGTCAATAACCAAGTGGCCCAAGAAGATAAGCCCTTTACACTGCTAGAGAAGGTGGTCTGTTGCTCAGCGTGGCTTAACAAGTTATTTTTCTTCTGAGCATCATCCTCTGATGGAACAATGGAGCATTTTAAAGCAGCAGGAAGAACATCAACAGCTGTGTTGCCAGTTACTAGTAAAAGAATATTATAAAGCAATACCTTCATGATGGACATGGGCGATGACAAACTTAACATCCACCCTCACACTTGCAGCATCTCTGCAAATGCCAAACTATGACAACCTTTTAATGTCTGGTGAGTCAGGACAATGCAATACAGCAGCCTGTTTTGTAGAGACTGAGACAGCTGTGCCTTGGTTTTCCTATAGAAAAGAGCACAATCAAGGGAACACATGGAAATGCAGTTGCCTTTGCAGATGGGTGCGAAGTTATAGAATAGGTACACAAACAGTTCAGGCACTACTTCTGCAGCATATCTTTGACTGGAAACTTCAGCAGCTGCAGAGCAGCAGGGAGTCCGAATAGTACTGTAGGTGTGATCACCTACCATTCCCATGATAATAACCAGCATTCAGTATCTCTGAATAAAAATAGTCTTGCCTCTACCCATCCAAGAGGCTTCTGGAAAGAAAGACTTAAGAGATTAAGAACCAGATGCCAGTTACATCAAAAGAAGTCCAGAAAGTGCTTTGTAGATTATTTTGTATAACAAAAAAGCTGTATGAAAAAACAACCAAACAAAACCACCCACATCACTGTTTATCGATAAAGCTCTAAAAATAACAAAACCGCAGTTGAAAAACAGCACAGACAGAAATACAGTGTGTGGTAAACTCTGAGTGCAATTTATCAAAAAATGGCAAGCAGGCTAATAATAAAGAGCATGTTGAAATGTGAAACGGAAAGCCATTCGAAAATAGAGGTATTGGTGAGAGACATATAGGTGTCTGTGCAACTTTTTACCTGCAATGAAAGAATCTCAGAAAAAGTTACTTTGTTTTACACTGATTAGCTTCATCCTCCTAGAAACAGAAGGTGAAATTTCTAGAGAATGTCTTCAAGAGGAAGAAACTATTATTGTTGCAGGGATCTGCACAAGCATTTAGTCATGTAAGCTGCCTTCAGATCTGAAACAGAAACAGCAGATTTCAGACTCTCATCTGTGCTTAGACCATTATGACTCCAGTCCCTTCATGACTCTAACCACCATAGGGTGAAGCAGTCTAGTTAAGTGGATCAGAAAATCTCCTGGACGTCTTCTAGTTATATTCTGTGGGGATGATGTTTAACTTCCTCTGCCCAAAACAGCCATACCATTAAGAGACCAGGCCTTTGGTTTTGTCCCACAAGAAAAAAGCTTTAATGATTCCAGCCAGGCAGTGGACATTTCATTTGACCTAAACTGTGCTGTCTGAAGGTAGGAGGTCAGATGAAAAAAGACTGATGTTAATGCTCAGGCAGCCCCTACCACATACCTTGTTAGTGCCCTGTAGTGCAACCTAGGATTTCATGAGAGTCAAAAAGTGTTTAGCAATGTTATTCTATTAATACCTGGTAACAGTCTTTTAAGAGACTGATTCTGATCCCATTTTTAAAAGCCACCGAGAACCACCCTACCCCCACCTGACTTCAGTGGAAGTGGGACAAAGCTCGTTTACGTACACGGATTTCTCAGTCAGCAATTCACTGTATGCAGGAATAAAAGGCTACCCAGCTCCAGAAAGCTACCACAACAGACAACTGAATGACAGTCCTTTCTGGAGCTAAGCAAATGTCTTCCCTCCAAATAGGAAAACCCCCACACTGAACATCTTCCCAAAACCGAAGAACCTGCTGCAATTCTGAAATACCTTGTCCTGCATCTTTTATTTTCTACGGTGATGCCTTAGGTAATGTCTTAATACCCTGTGCAACCTGTAGTACTGTATTAGAAGGAAACCCCATGTTCTTGCAATATCTAACTCTTGGTTCCAGGTAGATCTTCAGTGTCCTTTTCCAGAAATACACAAGTTATCTTCTTTTTCCCCCCCCCAAGATTTTAAAATACTTTATAGTAGGTGTCATTCTGCTACCCAGCCAGTTTCCTCCTATATTTCAGGGAGGATTTAATCTGTCTTAATTCTTGGTAGAGCAAGTCTATGGCTTCTCAGACTGCATGCCTCCCAGGTAATGCAAACCAGACTGATGAGAGGCAGTGTGTTATACAATGCAATGTGTCTTATCTGAATGGTCATATCTGAAAGGCATTGTAGTCTCCACCGCCCCTGTACGCATAGACCACAGGTTAGTTTTGTACTTTATTTGTCCCTTAAGGAAATGCAGCTTCCTTCCTTCCTCACAAAACTCACTAGCAGTTTTGTCCTGTGATGAGAGCAGATTCTTCCCTTCTCTGAGGAGAGTTTGAGAAACTGGGGAGCAGGTCAGTGTTTCCAGGGCTAAATATAGAGCCATTCCCATCTTCAAAATGCATGTGGTACCTTTATTATTATCTATTAGTAATCTTTGTTATTACCTTTATTATGGCTATTTTTTTATTATTATCCTCAACAGAAAAACACCCAGGTGAGCTTTAGGAAGCTCCCTTTTAGTGCAAGAAACATTTTTGCCAGAATGGCCCATACCTGGTCTTCAAGCAGACTAAACTATGTTGTTAATGTCAGTTTGCTGATGAGACTAGATGGACATGCTTGTGTCTCTTAAAACCAAGAACAATGCTGTACATTTAAATGACTTCACAATGCTGACAACAGTTTCTGTTGTCGAGCTGTCCTGCTTTAAAGGCGACAGAATACAGGATCATGGTCAAGTTAAATGAGATACATGAAAGGACAAGCATACATTTGGCTTGCCTAAATTCCTAAGGAGAAGCAATCAGGAGAAGCAATATATGATGTATTTCAAGATTAAAGGAGGATCAACAAGCAAGATCTATGGTTGATGCAAGACTGCTGTGATATTAATTGCAAAGCTCCTAGTTAAAAGCCTTGAAAGAGATAGGCATAGGAAGCAATTTTTTAAGCTTTGCATACAATTTTGAGAGGTGATGGATGCTTACACCTCTGCCCACTGTGACCAACAGCTATGTTGGATCAAACCCAGTGGTCCAGCACTGTCCAGAACAATCTCACTGGCTTCAGAGAAAACATAATTAAGCCCTGCCACAGGTAGCAGTAGTCAAGTCTGCCAAAAGAGTGACATTTGCTTGTGACATTTATTAGCTAGAGCTTGGCTTTTGTCCTGCAATGCAAATGGCTGCACTTGGGTAACACCTCCCCCGAAAATCAAATCCAAGAAAAATTCCAGTGCATCCCATCACCACAGCTACAACCAGAGCAGCCAACACAAATTCCTGGGCATAGCAGACACTAAAATATTTGCCAAGTTCCACTGAAGTTCAACTCTCTTTTTTTCGCCCTATGTGCACTTACTTCGCAGTTTTCCCCATTGCTATTTAAGGACACTTTTTATGAAGTGAAACTATTGGAATAAAACTTAACAAATGTAAGGGCCAAGGCAGCTGCAAGGCAAACTGTTCTGCCCATGCAAATTTCCCTTGTATTGAGTTAGTTACCTTTGTTAAAAGGACTTTTAAACGTACAAGTATTTTCCCCAGCAATTGCAGTGCACCCTTAAACTGCACTGATATTCAGGTCTCTCTTTCAAATCACCTTAGGGCATCATCTGGAGTGTGACTCAGAGCCCACAGGGGCTGAAATAAAGAGGAATTACTGACTTTTCACAGGGTCGCTAGTCCTAATTCTATTCTCAGACACTAGCGATTACTCATGCTCTTCAGAACATACTGCTGGCATCCTGCCATGCTGCTCATTAGACTCAAGGGTCTCAGAAGAAAATCTAGTAGCCAGGAAGGCAGGATGCAGTAGCTGTTGGCTAGCAGAAGCAGCACACCACAAGGTCGGTACAAACTGTGTATACTTCACAAAACATAAGTATGCTTGCTCCATTCACCCTGCAGTACTTTCTCAGCTAAAATCCAAGCAAGCTAGTTTCAGGAGAAAATTGGTTTGTCTCCAAGAGTTGGTGTGGCTTATATGTTACTCTGGGGGAAAAAAATCCAGCTGAATAGGAACAAATACACACACTTAGAAAAGAAAAAACATCTTTGCTGAAGTAGTGAAGAGAATCATAGAAGAAATTATTATCGGGGGAAGGAATAAGGAAAATATCTACCCCACCCAAAACAAGAAAAAGGAAACTGGAAGAACAGTTACTTAGGATGTCAACATTCTAAATTTTGAAATAAATACATTATAATCTCCCATGTTTAGGAGTTTTTAAAGTGCCTTAACAGGATTGTTTAGCTTTTCTGAAACAGTCTCTGATTATTTCTGATTACATAAATAAATTGATGGTATTTTCTGTAAAGTGTTTGTTTCAAAACCATTATTATTGTCACTTCTGGGGTAGATCCAGCTCACCAACTCTTACATTCCGTCCAGCTGGTCTCCAGCTGGCCAAATGTCAATACATGGTTAGTCAGCAGAAAGGAATATGCATTTACATGACACAATTAATTTGCCCTATTTTGGACATCTAAAGAGCAATGAGATGAATCATGCTCCAAAAGTGCCCATTAACAGAGAAGATCCTGAATGTCTAGGTCTGCTAAACTGAGACAAGTTGTAACCCTATCTCAAAATTCAATGCTTTCATCCAAGATTTTAGCTCATTATGATCACCAGAAAATCCCTTTTTCTCTTCTCTCTCTCTCTTTTTTTTTTTTGTTTTTGTATGCTAAAACTGAAGATAAACACATAACCTCTTTACCTGGAACTTGTTGAGAAGACTATTCTAAGTCAACAGATACTGGGAAAATCCTTAGTTATTTTTCAGTGGTGAAACAAGTTCTGTGCAGTTTTTCATTCTAGTTTACATGTGTAACTACTACATGTTCAATTTACACACATATTTGATTTAAATGTGTACTTAGAGTCCTTAGGACTTACGTGTGTTGAAGGTTTTCCAAAATCAACAGCAAGTCAACATAGTCTTAAGTGGAAAGCCACATACCTCTTACGTTGTTATGCTTTTCCTATGTCTCATTCCTCTAACAGTTGCACTAGGAGAAAAAACTGCACTGGAGCCAATAGTAGAGGTGTAAAAAACAGATCCAAGTTGGAAAACAAGTTTTTTGTGCCCAAAGGACAACTGTGCTGCTGAAAATGATCAGGCTGAACAGGAGAGGCAGCAATTCATACTTACAAGGAGGACTTTTCTCACTGTCTACACTGCAGTGACCTTAGGCTTGAGAAGTGCTATGAGGTGCTTAACTGAAAAGCACTATGGGATTATAAGGAGCAGTTTACAAAAACATCTAAAAGAAAAGCATTTTTTAAAGCTAATGAAATGCTAGGGTTTTTTTCTCTTTCACCATCCCTCCTCAATTAAAAGGTGTGACTTCAGGGACTCTTTCTATTTAAAGGATGTCTAGGTGATATTAAAGGAGAGGAAACAGAGATAATAAATCACACAGCAGCTGTTGAAATAATATTATCCAACCTGCAAAGACATTTTTCCAAATCACTTCACACATTCTTCACTCCACCAGTATTGCATCTGTACAATGAGTTACTCCTTACCTTTTGCCTCTGGTGTGGCTCTCCATTCTTATGAACCTCCTACACTGGAGTCATGATTCCAACTGCACTATGAAGTCTCTGCAAAGGAGAATATGACTTGGCTCCAGCAAAGACAATCTATAAACCACATTGATAGCTGACTATGGAAAACCACGGCTTACATGGTGAGGCATATCTTGACCTAAGGAAAAGAAAAGGTTTGTGTTTACCACTACTTTAACCATATTAAGAAAAATCAGTACAATTAGAAAGGTTACCCAGTTTCATAAGTCTTCCTTCAGCAGTCTAGAAGGCAAAAAAGGGATATTTATTTAATCTTTCTTCTGAACAGCAAGTTAACAACTTCTCACAGAGCAGAAGCAGCAACTACAGCACATTTTGTTGATCCATTCTGGTATGGATTCTGATCTGGTTTATGAAACATGAGCCATAATTCTATCATAGCTTATCTCTTCCTGAAGATGGGCTAGGATAACATACCCATATTGACTCTACAACCTCTGCCAAAGGCTGCTGAAGAATGGATACAATTAAGCTGTCTGACCCTGCAGAGGAAGAAGAATGGCCATTTGCCATATTTGATTCATTGATCAAAAAAAAAAAAAAAAAAAAAAAAAAGCTTTCTGGAGGCTCCATGCTGGCTCATTACTTTCTTGGAGTCAATATTTATTTAAGTAAAACCAGTACAGAATGCATAGACATAGTTTGGGCTGCAGAAGTTTACAACCCTGGTGACTTTCAAACCTGTGTTAATTCCCTTTTCACTGGTCTCAAAATCAAATAATGTTGCACATGCATCCTGAAAGACACATTGTTTTTCCCCAAAAAAAACACTTATGTAACCCTCAGAAGGAAGTTTTCTGTCAATGCAGTTGCAAACTATCCTTTCCAGTAACACAAAAAGGACTTCAAATCCCTTTATAAATAACAACTGCTGGTACAGTGTCCCTTTAAGTGAGAGAACTTCAAACTCAGACTATGGAAAAGCAAACCAGTCTACATATGGAGTGCCACCCTTCCAGTAAATTGTGCCATACTACTGAGCCAGCATTTGCCATAACCAGGGAGAGTGAGATTTTCTTAGAAGAAATCAAGCACTGGGGGACCGAGAGATTGCTGTGTTGTTAGGCAACCCATTCACAGAAGTTTGCATCTCTGCATGGTGCTAGCTGTTCATTCTTGACAAGACTGGAGAGTCTCTGTTACCTTTGAGTGTGTCATTTACCAAATCAACTTTCTGTGTGGCAGTACTGTAACTGAAGACAGTATGTTAACCTTGGCCAGCTGCCAGACCCCCACCCAGCTGATGTTATTCCCCCTCCTCAACAGGACAGGGGGTAAAAAATAAGATGGAAAAGCTCATGAGTTAAGGACAGGGAAATCAGTTACCAATTATTGTGAGTCTACTTAAGGAAGATAAATTAATTACCAATTAGAAATAGAGTAGTGCGGTAAGAAACAAAGAACTAAAATAAAAGCTCCCAAAACAACAACAAAAAAACTAACCCAATCTTCCCTGTCTCAATCTCACTCATTTACTCCTGACTCTTCTACCTTCTCCTGCCCTGAGTAACACAGTTGTGGTCAGTCTATAACAGTTCCTTCTCTGGCTCTCCTTCTTCCTCATGCTTTTCCCCTGCTCCAGCGTGGGGTCCTTCATGGGCTGCAGGTGGATGTTCTGACATGGTCCTCCATGGGCTGTGGGGGAATTATCTGCTTCCCATGGTCTTCTTCATGGGCTGCAAGGTAATCTTGGCTCCAATGTTTGGAGTACCTCGCCCCTCTCCTTCTTCATTGACCTTGGTGTCTGTAGCCCTATTTCTTTATTTTTTTTTCTCATTCTTTTGTCTCACAACTGCTAAGCAACATGTTTTACCCTTTCTTAAAGTACATTTCCACAGAGGTCCTTTGCTGATGGACTCAGCTTTGGACAGCGGTGGGTCTGTTTTGGAGGCAGCAGTGTCTGACATGGGGGCAGCCCCTGGTCTCTTCTCACAAAAGCCACCCCTGCAGCTCCTCCTGCTACCAATACCTGGATGAATAAGTCCAGTACAATGAGGAAGTAGATATGATCATCCTTTGGGTGTTTGGACAGTAAACCTTTCATCCCTGCCTTTCCTTAATTACCACCACTTTGTTTGTGACGAATAAATTAAACAGACCTAGTTCAAACCACAGCCTGCTAGCCCACCATGTAACTGACAGGATTAAGAAACAAAATTTAAAAAGTAACTAAAAAAAAAACAAACCCAAAAAACAAAACACAAAACATCTGTGATTCATTCTGCAGAGAATGTAAATCATGACCAGAAAGCATTTTTGGGGAAGTGGATTTTATCAGTGTATGCACAGATTTGGACACACATTAACACAACTTTTACTAAAATGAGATTTGAGGCTTTACAGAACCAAACCAGTAGCAATCCATGCCACTGGCACAAATCCCACGTGAGGCTGAGGAACCACACGATCCCTTCCTCCAGGAGGGCTCAGCAATAGCAACCAGTGCGGCTGGTCTTCTTCAGGGTAGCTGCTTGCCTGTAGAGCTGTTCCCTTTGAAGGCCAACCACGGGTTTCTTCCAGCATCAAAGGCAGAGAGTCCTCTTTAATGCATAGAAGCCATTACAGTAAAACACACTCTCAGGTACTCAAGTACACCACTGTGTTTCTGAGGGCAGCTGGCCTCATGGGCTTTGGCCCTCAGTGGGGAGGGAATACACTGTAGCATGCTTGGAGATCACCTTTCCTCTTCTCATAGCAAGTGAGAGTACAGTGGCAAGTGAAGACTTGTGATGGCAGTTCCCTTTACTGTGATTTCAGGGACAGCTGGAGAAGCTCCCTTAGAAAAGGGTCTCCTCTCCATTCCACAGGGGAGATTTCCCTAAAATACCTGATACTTTTCTTGCTTTGGTTTGGTGTTACACTACTCATTTCAGCCTCACCATAAGGTAGAGGGCTGAGGGAGGAAAGGGAAAACAGGTCATTTCTTTAGCAAGTCCAGTGGCAGGCCCTGCCTTTAGCTTAACCTTTGCACTTGTGCTTTTAATGACTTAATTTATAAATTTATGTTAATTTTTTGTAACTACCTCTGTCTGTCACAATGCTAGCAGCAGGTGCCAAATTTGTGTATACTAAAGCATGTATCAAGTAGCTTTATATTTAAAGAATCATTTAGGGCAGGAAAAAAAAATTAAAATTAAATTATCTCTCCAGGGACCCAATCATCCTGCCAGTTTAAGTTGCAACACACACCTGATGAAATGATTGTACCTCAAATTAAGCCTTCTAATTTGTATATCAAACTGGGTCACAAAGCTTATTTCCTCTTTCGCTTGCTCCCTTTCACAGCTCCTACACACATTAATGTACTAAATTACACAGAGAAAAAAAAAGAAAAATCACAGAATCACAGAATCACCAAGGCTGGAAAAGACCTTTAAGATCATCAAGTCCAGCCTATGACCAACACCACCACACCATCTAGACCATGGCACTAAGTGGCACATCCAGCCTTGCCTTGAACACATCCAGGGACGGTGCCTCCACCACTTCCCTGGGAAGTCTATTCCAATGTCTAATCACCCTCTCCGTGAGGAAGTGCTTCCTAATATCCAACCTAAACCTCCCTTGGAGCAACTTCAGGCTATGCCCTCTTGTCCTGTCACCAGTTGCCTTGGAGAAGAGCCCAGCCCCCACCTGACTACAACCTCCCTTCAGGTAGTTGAAGAGAGTGATAAGGTCCCCCCTGAGTCTCCTCTTCTCCAGGCTAAACAACCCCAGCATCCTCAACCTCTCCCTATAAGACTTTCCCTCTAGTCCTTTCACCAGCCTTGTTGCTCTCCTCTGGACCCGCTCCAGCACCTCAACATCCTTCTTGAAATGAGGGGCCCAGAACTGCACACTGTATTCGAGGTGAGGCCTCACCAGTGCTGTGTACAGGGGGAGAATTACATCCCTACTCCTGCTGGCCACACTATTCCTGATACAAGCCAGGATGCCATTGGCCTTCCAGGCCACCTGGGCACACTGCTGGCTCATGTTCAACCGGCTGTCCACCAGCACTCCCAGGTCCCTCTCTGCCAGGCTGCTCTCCAGCCACTCTTCCCCCAGCCTGTAGTGCTGCCTGGGGTTATTGTGGCCAAAGTGCAGGACCCTGCACTTGGTCTTGTTGAATTTCATGCCGTTGGCCTCGTCCCATCGATCCAGCCTGTCCAGGTCCTCCTGCAGCTTCTTCCTACCCTCTGGCAAATCAACACTCCCCCCCAGCTTGGTGTCATCTGTGAATTTACTGAGGGTGGACTCAATCCCCACATCCAGGTCATCAATAAAGATATTGAACAGGACTGGGCCCAGTACTGATCCTTGGGGGACACCGCTGGTCACCAGACACCAGCTGGATGCAGCTCCATTCACCATCGCTCTCTGGGCCTGGTCATCCAACCAGTTTTTAACCCAGTGAAGGGTGCACCTGTCCAAGCCGTGGATTGCTAGCTTCTCCAGGAGGATGCTGTGGGAGACTGTGTCAAAGGCCTTGCTGAAGTCAAGGTAGACCACATCCACAGCTCTCCCCTCATCCACTAGGCAGGTCACCCAGTCATGCTGAAGGGCAGAGCTTTGCAGATGACTCTTCAGCATAACTACTCTGTGTGCTACAAGTACAGCTTGCAGCCAACTTGAAATCTGAATAAAAACAAAGTGTATTTTACAGAGGTGCTCTTTGATTGTGTTATTTTTGTGTTGCTCACTCACCTTAGTGCTATCAATGCAGTAACCTCACCTTTTTTTTTTTTTCTTCCCCCATTTGTGTCACAGCATCATAAAGATCTTATGCATTTTTATCCAGTGTCTCTGAGTCCTTTGAGTTATGCAGGCGGTTTCCAGGCTGGAGTTTGTAAACTGACTCAATCGTTGTTATTTGTTTGCAAAATGTCCATTATAATATGCAGTAGTTGCAAAAGATTTCTGTTCTCTTTCAGGTGCAGGTAAAAAACCAAAACTAAACTCAAAGACAAAAAAACCCCAACAAACTAAAGTAATCTGTACTTATTTAGAAGAAGTATCATTAGACTGTAAACTGGGAGATAAAACATTTGTCACACTCACTGACAAAGCTCCCCAGCCAGTGTCTCTTATCACTCAACCATCCAGACAAACAACTGATTGTTTTATCCTCCCAACAGATGTTCCAGCTGCTCAGGTTAGTGGAACAGCCACTTCCATCTCTGCCCATCAGCAGTAGCAGACTCAAGCTCTTGAAAGTCACCATCTGACACCAGGAACAAAAGGTCAAACCATAGTCTAGACAGAAGCTGTAAACTGGGATGCTCAAAAGCCATCAGTCTGACAGAATGAAAGAGGCACCTAGCAGGACTTTTGAAAAAAATTATATGCAAAATAGGCATCTTATAAAACATAACTCCTTCCCCTTAACTTAACAAACAATAAACCTGGACAGATTTTTTGATCCATGGTACATTCTATTAAATTTCATAGTTGTTTGTGTATTTTACTTTATATTTTTTAAAAAAATAGCTCAGTTTTCTCTTTCTTTCTAAGGTACTCAGTTACCTTATGTTAGGAAACCAGATCCTTAAAGCACAAGTCAAACACACTGAAGGTGTACCTTGATGTAGGCAGAATCGACTCAATGGAAGTTACAAGAGATTAATTTACCCCTAGGATTAAATTCAGTCTTCAGTTTAGAAATACCAAATTGAAAAGCCATGGCAAAACAGAGAATTAAACTAAAATAAAAGTGCTGTTGCACTTTCATTCTTTTTCTTTCCAAACCCATCATAACACTGCTAGTGTCATCTCAGCACCAAGTACTACAGGCACCCCAGTCAGATCTCTGACACTTTTTATTTGACCTCCTCAGGCACCAGGTTTCACCCCACCTGCTTTATAGCTCACAAGTAGAACAGCACTCTGAAGGTGATGAATGAAAAATGCAGCAAAACATTCAGGATTTACATTCAGCCAGTGCCTCGTCATGTTTCCACTTGCTAAGCCCTGCTGTGGTGTCACAGAGCAGAGCTGAACACCTTCTGCATTTTGCTACATAGCTCTAATATGCATGCAGCTCCTATGCCCCCTGCCTACTTTGATTACTCCTGCTTTTGGCAATTAACACCAGGAGATTAACAATTGGCTCCAGGACAATTGACTCTGGAGGCAATTAGCCTCTTACAGGCACCTCACTGGTTGCCAATTTCATAGAGGTGAGAGGGGCAGGGGCTATTAATGAAATGTATCAGGAAGAAATAACTGAGCTGTCAGTTAGTCTTGGGGCTCATCCATAATTCTGCTTAAGAACAAATGCCGTAATTCTACATCCCATATGAATCACAGAAGGCCAAGTGAAGTCACCTCAGAAGGACTGCTTTCCTTTCCCACAAATAAGGGTTTCATTGGATGTTCCTGTTATGGCAGCATCCATTTAAAATTTTCCCCATTTTATACAAATTAGGTGGTAGTGGAGTGAAATGAACAGGACATGGCTGTGCCAGTTCCTGTCTGACTTCTAAAACATGGAGTAGACACATCTCTCTTGCCAGTCTCATGCTGTGTATAAAAACAGCTATCTTACCAGATGAGTGCAGTTTGCAATGCTGTGGTCAGTTCATAACCAAATCCAAAAATACATGAGCTGTTTCAGAAGCAGATGGTCTACTTGAGCCATTTAAACAGCAATAAAAAAATGTAAAGTTTTTTTTTGTTGTTTCTTTTTTTTTTCTTTTTGTAGTGCACCATGAGCTCAGTTCAGCGATCCTTAACTATTTGAAACTTTATTTATATTGGTAAGAGTTGTGTGGGCATACATCCTTTGAAAATAAAGAAGATGGCTTCCAGCTTTTTACTGTTCAAAGGGCAAAGAAATACACTCCATTCAGCAAATCCTTATGTTGGAAAACCAGGCAATGCACAAGTAACACAATGCTACCACAGCTGTGTACCAGGATCTGCTAGGGAATAAATCTGTGGAAGGAATTCTTTATCCCCACAGAAGGATTCTCATGCTCCCAAGGGAGAGAGATGCTCAAGACGGACAAGGAATAGAGTGCTGAGCTGTCCTCAGGGGGTGCTATGTGGGAGGCTGCATCTTACATCTTGTCCCTTTCCATGACTTCATTTTGCAGCTATGTCCACTTGGGAATCATGGCCCACAGTTATGTATATTCTTCAGTAATAATATTAACAACCCCTGCAGCCAGGACTGGAGGACAGGACACCCCTCAGCTTTTAACACCAGGATTGGAAGTCTCAGCCCTTTGTCAGGTTGTCTGCAAGGATAGACACTGGGAGACAGTGTCATAAACCTTATTAAAGTCGAGATAAACAGCATCCACTGCCCTGTGCTTGTCCACCATGCCAGACATCTCATTGTAGAAGGCTACCAGGTCAGTTAAGCATGTTTTCGCCCTCATAAACCCCTGCTGACTACTCCAAATCACCTTCTTATCCTTTGAATGTTTGCAAATGATTTCCAGGATTAGCTGCTCCATTACTGTCCCAGATATTGAGGTAAGCCTGACCAGCCTGTAGTTCCCCAGATCCTCCTTCTAGCCCCACTTGCAGATAGTCACATTTGCTTTCTTCCAGTCTTCAGGAACCTGTGCTGGTCAGTATGACCCTTCAAAAATAATACAGAATGGCTTTGGAGAGATATCAGCCAGCTCCCTGACCACTCATGTATGCATCCCATCAGGCCTCATGGACTTAAGTTTGTGTGCACATTCCCTAACCCGATCCTTCTCTGCTGCGGGTAAGTCTTTATTGCTCCAGATTCTCCTTCTCATCTCAGTGGCCTAGAATTCCTGAAGGCCACTCCTACCACTAGTGACCAAGGCAAAGGCACTAAGTACATACCCCAGCCTTCTCCATGTCCTTTGTCCCATTCAGCAGCAGGCCCAGTTTGCCTACTCTTCCTTTTCCCTACTCCCACTTTTGCTAGCAATGTACTAGTAGAAACCCTCCCTGTTACCCTTTAACAGCCCTCACTGGATTCAGCTCCAGGTGGGCTGTGGCACATTCAGACAGTGTCTGTACATTCCTTCTGGGTCACCTCTCCCTGCTCCCACCTCTTGTATTCTTCCTTTTTATATTTGGGTTTTGTCTGGAGCTTCTCATTCATCCATGCAGGCCTCTTGCCACCTTCACTTGATGCTATGCATGGTACAGATGTGGGCACCAACAGTAGGGGAGGGGTCCAGGAGCAGAGTGGGTCCCCTGTGCTCAGAGAACATCTCCCATGTCTACACTTCCATATATATATAGACTTCTCTCGTGTGCACAGCATCCTGGACATGCTGACAAACAAACTGGGTGAGGAAGGAGACCCTGAACTGAATGAAGAGCAAAGTAATACATTCTGCCAGAGAGATTCCTTTGGGCAGAACCAAGCAATTTAACAACCTTTTTAAAGAGCAGTATCTATTCTGCTTTTCCTGCTAGCTGCAACACAAGGGAAAGAAGAACAGTCCAGATGGAGGACCTCTCCTGTGCAGCAAGCAAAAGGGGCAGAATTTAAACACACAGTGCAGAAGAGGATTCACAATTAAGGCTGCACCCTGTTTCCTGGAGTTCATTGCCTGCTGTTTCACTTTCTCTCTTCCATTCTAAAAATGTCTCTTAGCTTGTATAATCCTCCTTCAATACATTTTCTCCTGTTAGCAAATTAAAACTAGTGCTCTAGAGGCCAACAAAAAGCAATCTCTTAGTGCAGGTGGGCTTTTTACAGGGTGCTGAGCATTTTATTTGAGAATTGGAGAGGGAGAAGTAGTCACATAAAAATTAAATTACACCTGTTTTATACCAGTCATCATTTTATTGCACATAAAACCTGAAAAACAAAACATTTAAACTGTTCTATATTGTCGAGTCAGTAAAATATTGTATTTAGCATAAAATATGTTCTAAACCCAAATATTGATATACCGGTTACCCTAGACAGAAGGCAAATAAGTGTCAGTTCAATGGTGTCTGACATTTCAGTTTAAAATCTGAGACAAAGAGAAGAAGGTGAATTCAGCATCCATGTTTGCATGCTGGGCTGGATCTTCTCCAGGCCACAAGCAAGGGGTGTTCCAGGGTGTGGTACCTGAGGGCAAGAAATGCAACCACGCGGCCAGGGTCCTCAGGTGAAACTGGTTTGCCTGCACCACAGAGGGAATACAGCAGCTCTTCGTAGCCTCATTTCTCATCCGTGGTATTGCCTGTGAAGTGGACATCGAGCAGCACAGTATAAGGTGGGTTTGCACACAGATATAACATGGATGGAGGGAAAGGACTGTGTGGCAGTTGCTGCAAATCACCTTGTTAAGCACTTCTAAGCTTTTTCATTGGCATAAAAAAGCCAGCCATTACCACTGTTCAATATCTACCAGAATTAATTCCCTCAAGGAAGGTGTTTGGGAGCCCTTCCCCATTCATGACCTAGGAATATCTCAAGGATTCAAACTCCTCAGAGACCAGCCTAAACAGCCTTTCACTATATAGCCTAGAAGGGCAGAATTTCGAGGCAAGACACAGAGCTGGAAGGAAGCATGACAGCATAGAGAATGGCAAGCATTCCTCTGAAAAGTATATTGGCTCATAACCCAGCAGTGTCTCAAGGGAGGATCCACACAGACCTGAGGAACTCAAAGCAAAGTTCACTGAAAGCTTGTATTCCTATAGAAACGTATACAGGTACCCATTATGGGATAGAAGGCATAACATACCAAACTAATTCCAACTAATCTAAGCTGGCTCACTCCGTAGAAGACTATCTAGAAGAAGAGGATGGGTATGTCCTTTTCTGACATACAGAGTTCCAAGGCAAGGATGCTACAAAAGAACGACAGCTACTCTTTAATGTGTGCTGGTATTCCAGCACGTCTGACACACAGTTTCAGAACAGGAGCGAAAAAGCAGTGACAAAGAAATAGAGAAAAAAAAAAAAAGAAGTTATATTTTGGATAGTTTCAAAGCTTTTCAGTCCAACCAAAAGTAAAAACCTTTCTGCAGACAGGTCAGTCTGTATGAATGGAGCAGGTCTCTCATAAGAAAATGTAGGTGTGCATTTGTCTGACTGCCTCACAATAGAAGTCATATCAGAAGCTTAAGGGGATGGGACAGGGGAAAGCCTTTGAATTTGACCCTAGTCAGTACAGGATTAGGACTTTAAAGCCACATATGTGGCTGAAAAGCACAATACTGATGCATACAGCACTGGTAAAACAAATAGTGAGAAGAGTTTTGAAGAGCTACTGCTGCCAGGAGAGACCAACTTCTGTCTTGTGACAAGCATATTAACCTTTTGAAGTTCTGATACAGGTGTCCCATTAATTCTGTGATAATTCTCTCTCTCCATCAGCATGCACATTACATTCATTTGCCAGCCAGGTCACAGGGGGCCGCGGCTCTGAGCTTATATATGGTTTGATTCCACACACCCCTCCTCCATTCTTTCACTCTCAAGACAGCTCAGCTGCTGCAGAGGGCCAGATTTTTTTCAAAAGCGCTTAAGCTCCCAGAGTCTCTCCTTGTTCTCAATGGGAGATGAACCCTTTAGAAAATGCCAAAACTCCATTTAGAGTGTGCAGCTCTGTGGGAAATCTGATCCTTAGCATTTCAGATAGCATTACATACCCACATGCTATGCCCGTTGCAATTCGTTTGTTTTGCAGCTCAAAAGAAGCCCAATTCTGCATTCTCGATGAGTGGTCTGAAACTGGACAAAGCAGGCCCCCTTTTATCAGTGAAAAGAATGCAAAGCAGCTACCTTTCAAGGGTGCAATTATGTTAGCACCCACTTAGCCTTCATATTTAGATAAGAAACCTTAGGTATTTTGTGGTTGTTACTACAATAACACCTGCAGGATCTCTTGATTACATTTATCTCCATGTCACCCCCATGGGGTGGTGTTATCACCTCCATCTTGCCGATAAGGCGTGGAGACAGGGAGATGGATTAAGTTAAGTCACTGGAGATGCATAGGAAGTATGCACTAAAACTGACAGCTAACCCAGGATTCTGCTCAGCACTTGCCAACAGATGTGGACTCTACACAGAGGAACTACAAAATGCTGAAACTATGAGTTTATCTTTCAGAATTAAAAAAACAATACATTGACCTAATTTGATTATTTTAAGGAATAAATTGCTAGCTAGTGCCAAGAATGACTACTGCATTCTAAAGAGAGTTCTCATACCAGATAGAAATACAAAAACCAGCAGGCAGATGGAGAAACTGAAACATGGGTCTCTAAGAAACCAGCAACAATTTTTAGTTTAATACCAAAAAGCTGCTGTGTTTCTTTATGCAGCATTTCCTTACACCCCTTTACATGCTAACAAGCAAAGGTGCTAACAAGTATTTCTCAAAGAGATCCTTCTTCCACATAAATACTTCAAGACTAGATACTATCATTTGTGAGTTGGGTAACAGTAATTTATTTTTGTTTCCCTTGTGTGAATGAAGCAAGCTGATCTTAGGAGGACATTAATAAACCTTGCTGTCTTCTTCAGTAAACCTTTTTAGATCTAACTTATCTAACTGTTCAGCCTCTTTCAAAACTTTCTACACCTACCTTCACCTTTTCCTTAACAATGCCCCTTGAACCAGAACCTACTAAGGGCATAGCTGTTACCATTGCCACAGGGTTTCCTGATTGACCAGAGGTGCTGTCCTTCAAGAGTCTTTGTAACTGAGGCCTGACCCTGGAAATGCTTTTCCACATGCAAATTAACTCAAAAGCATTTGCTCATTCTGCTCTCACTACTCTGTTTCAAAGAGCATTTCCTTCCTCCTCCTTCATGCACTGCAAAGATAACACACATGAGTGAGGTTGAGAGTGTGACTGTAGCCCTCCAGGGCTGCAGTTTGCTCACAGTAGATTATATGTCTACAAAGTATTTTCTCACCTGGGTCACTTCTTTTAAGGGAATTTCTCCAGCCTGGATTTGTAATGTTTCTGTGTAACATTTATTACATTGCTATTCACCAGCATGAAATCCATGCTCCATATGAATTCATCAGTTACTGCACAGCAACTTCCTAGACATCCTGCTATGCCCAAGGTCCAATTCTTAAATCCAATTTTCTCCACTTTAAGGCTGGCTGTCACAGTTTCCATTTGAGACTAATTCAGTAGCTCAAATTTAGAATCTGTTACTCCTAGCAATTTTAGCAAGAGTAGTCTAATAAACACAATTTTTCAAAGGCAAGTTTGTGCCATTCTTTGTTTCTCCATCAGATTCACAGACCAATTGTTTATGTTCAGTATGCACTAAGAGGATCTCCAATTCTGACTAGCACTATCCTTCACACAGAGTGAAATGTTACCAACATGCCCTCCAGGTAGTGTCTTTTCTTCCCTAAAGAAGTACCATTAGTAGGCTAATATTGCTAATACTATCATCAGGAGACTTTTATTCTGGTTCTATTTTTACTACTAAGATGCTATGCAAGACCAGTGCTTCAACTTCTGTACCTCAGTTTCTTTACCTCCAAAGTACAGATAACATGGGAATTGTCATATATGGCCACTGATGCTTCAGGAAAGAGAGAGAACTTCTGGACTAACCAGAAGTGGGAGAGCAAGCCAGAATACAGCACTTAAATGTTGACACCCTAGTAAACTTGTGTTAACTGTAGCTATTTCTCCTGCCTCCTTGCACTATTTCAGTATCACCCACTATCAGCAAAAGTTTAAAAGCTCTTTATGGTCTGTCTCATCTAATTTCCAAGTAATACTGAACAGAACAAGTTTCCTGGCTGTTTTCTGCACTTTTGCAATCAATGTTCATAATTGCTAATTACCCACAATGTCACTACAGATCTCTAATCAGTGAAAAAGTCCACCACAGTATCTGGATATACCTTGAACAAAAAGACAGCTGCCTTCTCCCAGAGGGTTTACAGTCTGTGTGTGACCGTGGGTCAATATGTGGATACACAGAGTTCCAGATAAAAGATGATGCTTAGGTAAACAACTCTCCCCTCCCTCTTCCATACCTCATGTGTGAATTGTGAAACTCCTTTCTCCTCCTGAATATCAGCCCTAGATTGATGCATACACCACACCAGACAGTTTTAGACTTGGCTTCGTCATAAGAGACCATCTCAGCCTGTTCCTGACACCAACCCAGCCTGCTTAGCTCCAGGCAGACAAGCTGTGGCAGCTCCAGGACTAGCAGCTGCTGCAACCATCACATCACCTAGCATTAAGACAGAAGGGACTGCCCTCCTCTACCCACCAGAGTTGAAAGGAGAGTTACAGGGCAGCAATACCCATGCAGCCTGAGGGGATGCTACGTTAGATCTAGATGAGGTAAGGAAAGCTGTGATGCCCCTTCATTTAACTCTTGATGACCAAATGAACAGCTATCTTCTACTCCCAGGCAGATACACATTTACTAATTGGGGGTGGGGAGTTCTGAGTGCTGCTTCTGGGTCTTAGGGAAAAATTAGTGCTGAACTTCAGCTGTAAAATCCAGCTTACTGAAGAGATCCCCACAGAGGAAGGAGACCCTGGTGTTTATATATCCTGAAGGCACTTGGGATTTTTCTATGCTCTCAAGGCCATTCCTACGTATAATGAAAACCATAATGAAAAACAGAGACCCTTAGGGTGAAAGAGTACAAAATAAGGACTCAGGCTTGAAAATTTACTTCTTTTTGCCCTCTTGCCTAGACAGAGCCAGATCTGCTGAGACAGGGACAGGAATTCCCCTACACTGAGCTGCTCCCAGAAGGGAGGCCCAGGATCACAGCTTACTGGGGGGCCTTTAGCTTAAACTACAATTTCCTCCTCCTTTGCAACTACAGTGCAGCAGGGTCAAATCAAGGCTCCTCAGCGGCAGGGACAAAACTTAATTTTGCAGCCTTGAGAAGAGGAGCAGGGGGCAGAGGGGACAGCGGCATTTCCTGCTGCAGGCAAAACAGAAGTGGCACATGGCCTGAAGGGAGGAGAGGGGCTCTGTGCCTATGCCCCATGCATCCCCACGGCCACAGTGGCCCGTTTGGCTCCCTGGTACTCAGCACACGCCAAGGAGGAACCCAAGCATGGCCATTTTGCTTCCTCCAGCAGCTGGGCCTGGCTGCCCTTGGCAGCTGCCCACATTGCAGTTAACAGTAATTTGATAAAAAAACTTTTTTTGTTTTTCCTTCTTCTTTTTGCTCCATTTCCCTGTTTATCTCCTGCTTTTGGTCAGGAACAACAATCACAAAAAAACTGTGGCAGAACTCGACTCTCTGCAGGAGTAAGTGAAGAGATACCTCAGCAGGACAGTTGGGTAGCAGGAGGAGAAACTCCCAAATCTGCTGCTTGGGGATTTTTTTGTTTATTTGTTGTTTGTTTATTTGTTTTTCGTTGTTTGCTTTGTTTTGTTTTTTCCCCGATGTTTCAAGCAGTTAGAGGGAAACGAGCCGCCAGGGAGTCCTGTGGCAGGGTGCTGTTCTCCCCGCTGTGTTCCTCCCTCACAGAGAGCAGAGGAGCCCTCCAGGCTGCTCCTTCCACAGTGATAAACCAGCTCTGGGGAGGAGTTATTCAAGATACACCGTTCCCCTCTAGATTTATAGCAGCTTCGTTATCATCTTGAAATACAGATAAACTGCCTGCCGGCTGCACGGGATCGTAGCAACCTCCTGAACGGGAGTGGGGAATAACACAAATACCTCTGGGATGGGGGAACAGCACGACCTCGGGTTTACGTTTCAGCCGAAAAGGTAGGAGAGGGAGGCCGGGTGAGTGCGGGCTCCTCGGCGGGGCTGGAAACACTCGGGGGCGCGGTGCTCCGGACAGGCCACCGCCGAAGGCCCGGGCCGGGCTGGGGCCGGGGCCGCGCTGTTGTGGCGCCACCTGGCGGCATTTCGGGGCAGCGCTGGCGCCCGCCGCTACCGCTTCATGCCGCTGCCCCCGCGCTCTCCGGTGCACCCCGGCCCGAGGTTTGTTATCGATCACCTGCAGGTTACAGAGCTCGGAGGCAAAGTCACGTTGCTCGACGATGTAATAGCGACGATAATGCTGCATGTGTAGGGTTGTTCAGCGTGGAGAAAAGGAGGCTGAGGGCAGACCTTAGCTCTCTCTACAACTACCTGAAAGGAAGTTGGAGCGAGGTGGGGGTTGATCTCTACTCCCAAGTAACAAGTGATATGACCAGAGGAAATAGCCTCAAGTTGTGCTAGATGGGATATTAGGAAAAAAATTATTCACTGAAAGGGTTGTCAGAAACTGGAACAGGCTGCCCAGGGAAGTGGTGGAGTCACCATCCATAGAGATATTTAATAGCCGTGTAAATGTGATGCTTAGGGATATGGTTTAGTGGTGGGCTTGGCAGAGCTGGGTTAATGGTTAGATTTTATTATCTCAAAGGTCTTTTCCAATCAAAATGATTCCATTATTCTACATGCCTATTGAGGGGAGCGAGGTCCCGGGGGTGCTGCAGGCCCCCTCAGGGCCAACTGCTGCCACATACTCCCATTACCTGTATCAGAGCCTGCTGCTGAAACACACCTGCTGCCACCCTGGTGCCCATCTGGCTCCTGGGAGTCACCCCAAAACTGCCAGCCGGGTTGTGAGTCCCACTGCTTGCCCTGTCCTCTCGCTGTGGCAGGAGGTGACAGAGGTCAGGTCTGTGAGGTCCAGGCGGAGGCAACCATGACAAGCCTTACAAGGTTACTTACGTGACGAGGGTGGCTTTGTGTAAGGACATCACATAGCTATGAGAGGAAGACTTTTAGCAAGTAAGTGCTGGGCATGCTCCACTCCTGAACATTCATCCATCGCCTGTGAGGGGAGGACAGCAGTTGAGTGCAACCACCACCTTGTACTGCAATAAACTCATGTTGGTCCCACCAAGAAGCAGAGAGAAGAGCAAGTAATTTGGTGTCTTTCATTTGAAGTTTTCTCCTGAAATCTGAGCTGCTGGGCAAAAAGAATGAAAGAATTAAAAAGGGAATGGAAAAAAAAACCAAACCAGCTGCTTTCACCTCCCTCTTTCCCAAAATAATTATCCACAGCCAGAAGCTTATTTCAGGGATACAAAATTTTGGTCTGCTTGTTTTACCTAAGTGGTATTTTATGGTAGGGAAGATCTGAGGGCTTTTTTTCCACTTGGACAAAGGCTGAAGCTGCTGAAGTGGCAGTATAACAACCCTGTGCTGAAGGTGACTATGTCTGTATAAAAAAAACCGCTACAGTAGAAGCTTCCTTTAGCCTGTCTCTTCTTTTTGTCATTTTACTTTGATAAATACACTCAGATGGTCCTTGCTGTCACATCAGAGCATCTCAGAGCCGGTGCAGCACTGATGATCTTGTGCTCACCTGAACCTTAAATCCAGGCCTTCACCTGCTTAGACTACCACCACCACCACATTTCAGCTGCTCTTCACCAAAGGGGAGTTGGACTAGATGATCTCTAGAGGCCCCTTCCAACTCTGACAATTCCATGATTCCGTGATTGGCACATAGGCACTTACCAAATCTCTCAAGGGGTACTGTGACATTGCTTTAGAAGTAAGGGGCTTCCTACAACGTGTACAGCTTGCAAAGAAATTAGCAGGTATTGGTAATTTCAGAGCAAATGTTTTCTTGTATAGGTAATTTAAATGTGATCACATCCGTGGCCTTTTCGGGGGGGTTTGGACAGGGAGTGGGATTGAGGGGGTTGGCTGGAAATTCTTTCTTGCCCCAGACATTACCAACCCTTTGAAAATGTTTTCCTTTTTTTGCATTTTTCACAGGGGATCACTGCAGAGATCAGGAAGAGATGCACAAGATAAGGAATGTCTCCAGTCTGTGCTGGGGCTGTGTGCTCTGTTACAGCCGACTTCAGCTCAGAGCAGATGAGCAAGCTTTGCCCTTAAGCCACAACCAGAGCAGAATAGCATGAGGAAATGGACAATGCTGAGAAGTGATGTGCAATGGCTTAAGCGGTGAGGGAGAAGCCCACACCAGAGTATTTTAGTCTTCCTGGCAGATAGTCACCTTTGAGAGAAAGAACTCTTCATAAACAGAATATTCTCCAAACCACGTTGTCATACAGAGAAACACATTTTTAACAAAATGTCTTTCTTAACCAGTTTGCTGATCGTACCTTTAACTTTTGGCAGGGGGGGAAGGTAGAATTTATAATGTACACTTCTTTTCCTGAGAATTACAGATGGGCTCTTGTCTCAGCAGAAACAGAAAAATGTGATTGAGAGGGATGTGTGACAAGTCACAAAGAGGGTTATTCTGAAGAGTAGGAGGTTTTTCCAGGATTGCCATTTCTTGTCAAAGAGGATTTTATTTGCAGGGAAGCAGCAAGGCAAATGTCCACGCTATGGTGGGCATCCCCACGTTTCTCTAGGAGTTTTTTGTACATGGAGTTCATGAATGCAGAGCTGGAAAGAACCTTATCCTTGCAAGGATGAGCTATGCATATGCCATGCTTGACAGACAGTTTTCTAGCTGTTTCTTAAAGACCTTCTCTAACACTGAAGATAATACAGTCTTCATGGATAATCTATACCAGTGCCTCACTGTCCTTTCAAGGTTAAGTATTTCCAGATGCCTAAGCACAATTCCTGGGACAGAAAGAAGTGCACATATGTGGTGTAGCTACTAGTGGTGCATGGCCTTGCATCCAGCAAGGCTGCTGGCCATCTCAGAAGTAAAAAAAAATATTCAAATTTACAGTATAGGCTGAGTGCCAGCACAGCAGCACACCTTACCTGCACAGCACAGCTTCCATGCAGAGGATTCCTCAAGGGTGGTGCAAGGACTGCTGTGTGGTCTGAAGCCTTAGCAGTGGGACAAAGCCAGCAAGTTGGAGCTCCTGCTGCCATCATTAGGTTACCCTGGCCCTGAGCTTCACGCTCTGCCTTGTTTCACCCTGTGTTAGAGCCATAGCAGTGGTCTCCTGCCAGTGACCTGTGCCTGAAGTGCCTTCTCACTTCAGCACTTGGAGCTACTTGGCTTTGCCTTCTTGTCACCAAGACATTTTGAGTGGTTGTAGATCCCAAACACACGAGGGATGCTCTGTCAAATACCCGCCACATAAAAATTTCTATCCTACCACCAGCAATCAAAGTAGCTGTTTAAAATACCCCACCCCTCCAAAAGCTGTATGTTTCTTTGTGTTTGTTGAGACATCTGTTTTTCCTTGTTTAAGGTGTGGGAGTGAATCCAGTTATAATGTGTGAAATTCTCTACAGCTTCTCAGTTTAAACTATAAACTGATTATTCTCTGAGGCTACATTGTTAACTGGAACAGCAGCCATGCAGGAAAGGTAAACTGTTTGGCTGGCCAACACTTGCATGATCAAATAATAATCAGCCTCAAAGGCAAAATTAGATTTCCAGGAACCTTGCTTCTTTGGAATTAGATTTTGGAGTGGAAAAGGTCAGACTGAGCTACCAGCTCTAATAACTCACTATACTTTCTTCTGTCATTTTTGTTTAATTTGTAACAAGAAAAATAAGCTTCCATCTAGAGCAAGGAAAAGGAGTTTTCTTTTTCTTGTTAAGGTCTGTAGGGCAAGATCCTGACATACTTTCTTAAACCCCCAGTAATTATTTTTGGCTTGGTCCCAGTTTGGTTTCTAGACATTTGCCTGCAATACAGAAGACCTCATTGCCAACAGCAAATTTATTCACTCTCTGGAAAGACCTACCAGGCTGGACAGTCAGGATGCCACTAACTTGCCAGTTACCATAGATCTGACCAAGATAGGATTTCTATTCAGATTGGATTGTGGAGCTGGTATTGCTGTTGAAAGAGAACAGGATCTGTCTCACACGGAAGAGGAATTAATCCTCTTGTTACATTTAGGATCTGGACAATGGGTGCAGTGGGGAACAGTGAGTCCAAAAGCTCTTGACCCATCCCTATGGAGATTACAGACTGTGCTGGCAATATGGTAAGCTGCTGGTCCACAGAACACGCTCACATGCTTTGTACCTCTAAATTTTCTTGGGATGCTAATTTCTGATGACTTGCACAGATGCAGAGTGTGAAGCCTGTTAATAGCAGAAGCTAAGCCCAGCTTCAGATGTTCTCAGCTACCTGGAAAACAGAGGTGAATGAGAGAAGACCCACAGCATGCAAACTCCTCAGGCATTTTCTTTCTATTCAGGTGACACTGTTCATCTCTTCCCAGCAGAACTTTGACACTTTCACCTGCAACCGGCCAAGTCCATTTCTGATGCACATATACAGCTGTACTAAGTTTGCTGCAAAGGGGAAATCCCCCATGATCTCCATTACTAGCAATTTGAAAGTTATTTTACTTTGTTAATAATTACTTTATTAAAAATATTTATCATTCCTTGTAGCACTTAAAAGCTAAATAGAAAAGACAGACCAAGACAAGGCAAGGTATGGGGACAGGATGAGATGACTCTCCACAGTCACTCAGCACATCAGGAGCCAGCCTGAAAGAAGAGCCTTGGTCACCCACTCCAGTTTGTATAATTGTAGTACCCATAGCCTTCAGCCACACAGTAGGACTCCAGAATATTCCCAATAAGCCCACAGTGGGAACAGGCACTTCTGCCCTCACAGAGGATGTCCATATCACCATTAGAGCACCCCCAAGGAAGTTGCTCATGTGCAGCAAGGAAGACAGTGAGTTACAGTGCACAGAACATTGACTTCTGACGTGGTTGTGCTTGAACTGCGTGAGGAGCAAAGTAACCTGCCTCCCACACCCCCTGAGCACACATGCTGCCCTGCACCAGGAACAAATGCAGAGCAAAGCAGATGCCTCAAGTTCACACTTAGCTTTCCTGCGCACTTCCAGCAAAACCCTGAATGCAGCACTCAGAGCTTGTGAGGACACTTGGGTGGATCTGTGGCCCAAAATGTCCTCCTTTCTGTTTACAGGCACAGCCTGGTAGGGTTCTTTCTTTAATATATAAGTCCCTTAAGACACATGCCAGCAGTTAAAGAGGGCAAGCTGGGGCTGTAAGGAAAATACTTTTATCCTTCAGCTTAGGAGTGGTCCAGCTAAATAGCAGGCTTCTGTACATCAGGTACACAGGACATCAGTAGAACTGAATGTAATTCATGTGTTTCTTATGAGAGCTAAGCTCAGCTCTCACTAGCACTTTCAGTCCTCTCCTTCCCTAAGCAAAGAAATCTTTCCAGTTTGTTTGTTTTCTAAACAAAAAATAAAAACTAGGAAGAGGGATATTTCTAAGCTCTCTATTCACTCCCAGTTGTTTACAGGTACGCTGCTGGGACAGCAAAGTCTGGTTTTAGTGACTGGTTGCACTATGAAACTTCCCAAAGACAGATGTCTGTTTTGCCAAGAATAACTTTTCTGTACCAAATTAATTTCCACAGTGAATGTACAAGGGGGAACAGAAATTCTAGGAGTATGCTTGAGAAATGAGACTTTCAGTTACAGACTCTCAACAGTTCCTGGAAATTATTTTTTTAATCCATTCGCCTATGTGTTTTAGAACTAGAGAAGGCCCCAGCATAACCAGAGGACTGTTGCCACCATTTTTGAACTTTGAGAACAACGAGCAGATTGCATCTTATCAGCAAACACCTTGGAGGTGACACACACACACAGCTCAACAAAATGTTTGCTGACAGTAAGCTCTTGGGTACTGCTTTTTGCTTTTTACAGTTCCAGCTAATGTCACTATCTTTGAAAAACAGGCAGAAGAAGACAAAGTGTATTGTTTAAGGTACCCACCTGCATTAAAACTGGGAGTCCTTCTCTCTTTTGCCACTGATCAGAAGCTTTTCCATTTATTCCTCTTAACTTCCTCTCTAGCAACCCTAAGTCCATTGTATTTAGGAGCAATGGAGAACCAGGTTGCTACCTGTGACCTTCTAGTTCCTTTCAAAGGTATCTGCAGTTGGCATTTATATGAATGGGAAGGAAATACAGGGTCATCTTGGACAGATTTCATAGCTGGACAAATTTAGGTGCATTTCTGCAACTGTGGTGCTGAAATGGGTTGACCACACCTGAGAAATGGGATGCCGTGAAACAGTGTTTTGGTTTTTTTTAATGTATTTATCTCTTCCAATTGAAAAATACAAAAAAATTCTTGTTTATCTATCACTCAAAAAAAAAACCAAACCCAAAATGACTTGCAGAAAACTTCACCAGTTCATAACAAATAGCAAGTCTTGATCATTGGCTAGGGTAATTTTGTCTAAATCCCTCATTTATTACTGACTTAATGTATAGTTTACCTAATGTAACAAATTATTATAAAATTTGTTCAGTCTAAACAAAACTATGGACAAAGGAACAACTATTGTGCTCTCTCTTCACAGGTGGAGAAACAGATCACCAAGACAGTGATGGCAGTGAGTTCATGGGGAAACAGGTCTGCCCTGAACTAGGAAATCCACATGGACCAGCTCTTCCTCACTTGGACAGAGCATCTGGTGCTTCTGGATATACATGTGTAGGCTTACTGCTGTGGGTGAAGACATTAAACCACTGTTTACAGTAAATGCCATGCAGGGAGAACATTGCCAATGTTGTGTGAGATGTCTCCACCTTCCATTCCCATGCAGAGTGAGTGATGTGAGGCTCAGGGCACACCTGTTGTTCCAGGTCACATCATGGGTATGACTCACAATACAAGCTATTTGACTGAGATGGTTGAGTTTGCAAATGCCTTCTGGAAAGTCTGAAAGGGTCAGACAGGAAATGCCATGTCCTGGTTGAAAATCTGGGACAAAACAGCATCTTAGAAACTTGTGAAGATGAGAAACAATATTTTCCAGGGTGTTCAGATCCAGCTGGGACATCTGGTGACTGAAGCTTGACAGGCTGGGCAGTTCATGCCTGGGATCCCAGCTATTCACACCACTGAGCCTGACAGATTTTTTCACCCAGCTCTGGGCTGCTGCACACAGTGATAGATGTCCACATGATGCCTGGCATCACTACAGAGATCCTAAAGTCACCCACCTGACTAAGGAAGAGCAAAAAGTTCTCTCTTCTGTCCTAGTCCACTGACATGGCCACAGAGAACGATCCTTCCTCTAAAAGGAGCTACAGAAGGTCTGGCATGACACCCTTGTCTCAAAATTGAAAGGATATGGATTTGATGGATGGACCACTCAGTGGATAAGGAATTGGCTGGATGGTCACACTCAAAGAGTAGTGATCAATGGCTCGATGTCAAGATGGAGACCAGTGATGAGCGGCATTCCTCAGGGGTCAGTACTGGGACCGGTGCTGTTTAACATCTTTGTCAGCGACATGGACAGTGGGATCAAGTGCATTCTTAGCAAGTTTGCTGACAACACCAAATGGTGTGGTGGGGTTGACACCCTAGAGGGAAGGGATGCCATCCAGGGGGACCTTGACAGGCTTGAGAGGTGCACCTATGCCAATCTCATGAACTTCAACAAGGAAAAGTGCAAGGTCCTGCTCCAGGGTTGGCACAACCCCAGACACAAATACAGGTTGGGCAGTGAATGGATTGAGAACAGCCTTGAGGAGAAGAACCTGGGGGTGCTGGTTGATGAAAAGCTCAATATGAGCCAGCAATGTGTGCTTGCAGCCCAGAAAGCCAACTGTGTCCTGGGCTGCATCAAAAGAAGTGTGGCCAGCAGGTCAAGGGAGGTGATTCTGTCCCTCTACTCCACACTCGTGTGACTCCATTTGGAGTACTGTGTCCAGTTCTGGAGCCCTCAACAAAGGAAGGACATAGAGCTCTTGGAGCAAGTCCAGAGAAGGGCCATGAAGATGGTCCGAGGGCTGGAGCACCTCTCCTATGAAGACAGGCTGAGGGAATTGGGGCTGTTAAGCCTGGAGAAGAGAATGCTCTGGGGAGACCTTATAGTGGTCTTCCAGTACCTGAAGGGGGCCTACAGGAAAGCCAGGAAGGGACTTTTTACCAGGGTGTGTAGTGATAGGATGAGGGGTAATGGTTTTAAGCTGGAAGAGGGGAGATTTAGGTTAGACATTAGGAAGAAATTCTTCACTGTGAGGGTGGTGAGACACTGGAACACGTTTCCCAGGAAGGTTGTGGATGCCCCATTCCTGGAAGTGTTCAAGGGCAGGCTGGATGGGGCTTTGAGCCACCTGGTCTAGCAGGAGGTGTCCCTGCCCATGCAGGGGGGTTTGAACTAGATGATCTTTAAGGTCCCTTCCAACACAAACCATTCTATGAGTCTGTGTTAAAGGCAGTGTTTTCCCTGTGATTTTTATGAGTCTCCACAAGGAGGAAATTAGAAACTGAAGTCTACACTCACTCCCATTTATAAATGTGTCCATAATGTGTACGTTGTGCTGTAGGTTAATGATGCAGTTCTCAAGCAAGATTAACTGCTGCTTCAGACAGCCATCAATTTTTATGATTGCAAGACCATTTCCCTACTAAAAATGAATGTTACATTCCCCAAGGGATGGGCTGTATTCAGCACCAGTCAGGTGTGTAGGGTGGGGAGAATAAAATTAAAAGAAAGCAAAAGGCACAAGCTAGTCCCTCAGCTCCCATACCAGGGAACAGGTATGTGAGTTTCCTCACTGCCACTTCTGAGCATCCTGAATAAGGTTAAATATACAGACTTGTGGATGTGCTACCAACCCTTGCTGATGAGGCCAGCTCCCTCTGAAGTGATGCTGTAAGCATTCAATGCCTCAGTACCAGGCAACAGGGACTTTGTACAAGATCAGCACATGTGTCACCCGGCTTCAAGAGCCTGTGACATTGTTTGTGCCTGAGAAAGATAGTCCAGAGATTGCTTAATGCTATAGTTGAGCTTTTTATCAAACTTAGACTATATCTGGGCCAGATTCCTAGAGGCGGCCTGTAGCGGTATTAGCAGAACAAGCAAAGTCACCTCATCCAGCAGTCGGTTTTAAGACATCTGTCTAAGTAGGAGGAATGGTCCTTTGTAGGTGCCTCTCTCATCCTTCCTCTCTCTACATCAACTATAGAAGGGAGCCTGATGCCTAACCTAGATCAGAAGCACATTTTTAGATGTCTA
Organism: Hemiprocne comata; assembly: GCA_020745705.1. Taxonomy (NCBI): domain Eukaryota; kingdom Metazoa; phylum Chordata; class Aves; order Apodiformes; family Apodidae; genus Hemiprocne; species Hemiprocne comata. The sequence goes on from CM036586.1 coordinate 60,226,139, forward strand.
AAGCCAAAAGGGAGATGAATTCTCATCTGAAGTACAAGTCTTTGACCAAATTAATCTGACCAGGGAAAACTGCTGGGGCTGAAAGGATCCCAGATACCTTCACTATCAATAATCCACAGTGTCTTTCTAACTATATCCTTTGATTCAGCTTTGGGCTGGCTTGTCCTCACATACCTTATTTTGACTGTATGTGAAGAAATGAGTCACAAGTATGCTAAGAACCTTGTATCCATCTTTGTTTTATTTTTTGACTAATGAAATTAGACAAGTTGGAAAAAAACAACAACAAACCAAACAAAAAACCAAATAAAAAACAGGCCTCATATCACACATGTTATACTGCCAGTACTGTAAGTGCAGCTGAGATCTTTTTAAAAAATAGAACTGGAAAAAGTTCATTGTGAACATTGCAACACTAAATAGGCTCCTAAATAAATGCAGTCCAGCTACTTTAAAACCTGTTCTGGTGTTGGTTCACTGACAACAGCTGAATGATGCTCTGAGAAATTCCATGCTTAGGTTAATGCTTAATGGCATTTCTTTCGCCCAACTCCTACCCATGCTTGGAATTCACAGCACAAAACTCTGGACCTCAACAACATTAACATTTTCTAGGCACCTCTCGTTATTCCACAGTCACAACCACAGCGATAGTTGGGTTTGGCCATTTGCAACTGTGTTGAAGAAAGCATTTCTGGGGACTTAGGATGGGAGGGTCTGGGTGTGAACCCTTAAATGTATAGTTGCCTTTTGCTACAAAGCACAACAAGCAGTACTGAGCTTACCTTTCCGCTTCAATATCTGCATGGTGAGATACAGCTGGAGCATCTTCCAATACCCTAAAGCAATTTGAATGTGTTCTTTAATAAAGCAAGGATGGACGTCGAATTTGCATAGAACATGTTTTCCACATGGAAGTCAATGGGGACCTTTTATCTATACTCTGTTAACTCAGGCTTAACAGAAAAGTAAGTGCATGCATCTACCAGCTCTCATCCATTAAGCAAACTTAAATATTTTTGAGGAAGGAAAATATTACAGCTTTTACTACAATTATGCTAGGTCTCCTAGCCTTCTGTAGGGAAATACTGTAAATCTCACAAGGATACATATGAAACTACCCTGAGAGAACAATTATTTGTGGGGCAGAATATCACTCAAATAGGCCAGATTTGGCACATCAGAAGTATTTCTGGTGAATTGTATATAGTCCAAGGACCATCTGTATAGGGTATTTCCCTTTCATTACAAACCACAGACCAAATATTATAAATTTACTATGGGTAACAGTATTGGTAATGTTTGTACCTTCAGTTTTTTGAAAGAGCTGGAGTGCATATTGGATGGTTGGTACGAGTCGTTCACAGGAGATGTGATGGTTTTCAGAGCTGGTGAGCATCCACTGCAGCGCTTGGACAGCTGAATCCCCCCAGCACAGAGGCAGCCAGGTTGGGTCGTAACCACAAAGGCCAGAGACCACCACGGAGGAGCAGGGCAAGTCCATAACCAGCCAGACCGCTTCTGAAAGAGCAAATATTTATCAGTGCTTTTGCCAGTACAGCCTCCAAACTGACACAATAACTGGTTGAAAGAGGCTTCTCTCTCCCTGTATTCCTTAGGCATTTTGAGACCAGCAATGGCTGTATTTTAGAAAGCTGGAAGGCTTGACAAAGTAATATTTAAATGTAGGAAGGGTGCCAAAATGATAGGTGCAGGGACTCAAGCCTTCCATTCATATGCAGAACAGGCATAGTACAAGCTGTAGCAAAGCAATCTTCCATTTATCTGTGTCTATGGTCCCACCATCTTCAGCTCCCCCCAAGTGCTTTGACACAACAGTAATATTTTCTTCTCTTGCAGCACATTGGAGATAAAATGTTATTAATTCCAAGCTCGGTTGCTCTGGCTCTGTGTGTGTGTGTGTATGTATATCTAGACACTTCTGCACCTTTGCCTATCTGTTTTCATGCACAGTGCTGCTCAGAACAACATTGGATATCCACAGGCTTATCGGAAAAAATTGAATCATAGAACGGTTTGGGTTGGAAGGGACCCTAAAGTTCATCTAGTTACAACCCCTTGCCATGGTGGGGGTTACCTCTAATTTTACATTACCTTTATTTTCTTCTGAACTAGGTCCATTCCATCAACCTGGAGGGAAGGGAAAACTTCATTCTTGTGTGCAGATAACAAGAGTTACTTTTTTTTTTGTCAAATAAATGCAGGTGAATGCACAGTACAGGGAACTAAGACTGCAAAACTGTCTTGAACAAGCTAAAGACATTAAACTGCACACACCACTTGAGAGACACAGCAATTGCACTGGTAATTATTTTCACGTTTCCTGGTTCTACCACAAGACACTAATTTCACTATCTCTTATACTCAAAAATTGTCACAGTATGGGGGAAGCAGGGAATAGCTTGCATATCTGTAATGTGATCAGTGTATGAAAACAAATTAATGCATCTTCCCTCAAGTATCAGAGTAAGAGCCTACATATCAAAACCATTTGACTAAGTCTTATGAAGACAAAAGCTGTTTTTAAAGAAATGGCATTAGGAGGCAGAAAAGAGTAGTTTTATGGTCATTTCAAAAGAAAAGCAGAAGGCTTGGATGAGGATATCTTTTATACCACAGTGGCCGGTCCTTGCACCAGCAAAGAGTGGAACAGGAGAAATATGTCCAATTTCTTCTTTTTCGTTGTGTTTTTAATTAAATTATTTCCCCTGTACTTTTATTGAGGCTATAAATATTCAATCTTGGCTGCATACTCTTCGCTGAAGGATCCTGGCAAGCTCATTGTGATGTTGCATAAGCTTGTAACTCGAATGGCAGATCCGTTCCTCCCCCAGCTCCTCCAGTTACAGGGAAGGCATATGGAAATTTCAGCCCAAAGTTTGTCCCTTTCAGATGAGCTGCTGCTTTGCATCCCAGCTTGCTTGGAGCATAGGAGTTTTAGGAAAGGCAGGGGACTATAAGGTTAAAGGGGAAGAGGGAGAAGAGAACAGCTTGATTGACTGGTCCTTCAAACACTTTGGCTCATCTGAATTTTAAATATAGCAAGAGTTAATGAGGCAGAACTTTTCTTAAACATTAAATCTGCCCTAAAATTGTTAATTCTTTATCCCTGAACACCACAGAAGAAACAAAAGGCAAACTCCTGCACCCAACTTCACAGAGCCACACCTAACCAGTCTGCCATTCGAAAAGGGATGTTTAAACTTATTTGTGATAAATTGTGTTGCTGTACCACCACAAGGGACAAACGGGTTGAACTCAGATTGCAGCTTATCAAGCCAAAGGGGAACAACAGTGTTGGGAAGGAGAGCAGAAGGAAATTTTTTGAGTCATAACCATGTACCTGGTTCTTCCAGATCAAGTAGGAAAGACTACAACGATGACTTTTACCACCAGCTCATAATTTCTCCCTGTCACATAGGTTCTCAACAAGCATAAATCACAATGCTGCTGACCCTGACAGTTTCTGAAAGGACAAAAACAAGCCAGGCTGCAGAGTGGTAGCTTTGGGGCTGGTCTCACTTGTCTATGAATCTGAATACTCCTGGGTCTGAAGTCTGCTAACCAAGCAACAAAAAAAAATTAACCTAATTTACACTTAAACTGTTTTCTAACTGAGGAGAGAGAATCGTGTCTGTCTTTAAAGTAATATTTACAATGCATTTTGGAAAAAAAAAACAACAACCAAGTGTCACAATTATAATTTCTGTACAATTGCATGTAATGAATCCTGATTGATGCCAACCTAATGTATCTGTGGCAAAGGCCACCTTCTTCTGCTTGATTTGGATAAGCAAATGAAGAATATTCTTGCAAGGGAAGAAGGATATGTAATTTTTATTTTTTTCTCCTGAATCTCTCTCTCTGGTCAGCAGATTTATTCAAAGTTCTCCTTGCTAGGATTCACATGGCAGCTTTCAGCACCAGTGGAAAATGGAATTGCTGTAAATAACTTTCACATTGAGTTCAGTCTTCTGTCAATTGCCTCACTACCATGCTTTATAATACTGGGCAGGTCCATGAGAGGCAGGACAAGAGGGCAATTCCTGAGTCACTGAGCCCAGGCCTGTATAGCTGCAGACTAGCAGCTCATATACCATTGAGAAAGCATCTATCCTGATCTCCTACCAGGGAGAAGATTCAGTGCCTGCCCAATTCATTTGCTTTCAGCTGGATTGGAGCAATTGTAGCACTTGGCTTGTTTCATCACTAACACCACAACCCTGACACTGATGAGATGAACAAACACAGTCACAAAGAAATAAGTAAGGAAGACAACAGGTATAATCTGGAGCAGTACAAATGATAAAGTCTGTCTCCAGATACATATTAGGTGATGTTTTTAATGTCTAATTAATTTGGATCCTTTTCTTTTGACTCTAGACCTCTGAAGGGAAGTGGGACAGAGAGAAGTTGAGAAGGAAGAGAGGGTCTCACCCTGATTTGCAAAATCACCCCAAACTCTCCACCTTTGCAATGCAGTTGAGGTAGAATTCTGCATCAAAGATGGGTTTTCACATTTGCCACCATTCTGTATTTATCACTGCAGAGGAAATGAAAATACAATAATGAGCAACATACCCTGTAGCCTTGAAGCTAATTACACACCTTTCTCCACAAAGTAAGTGGAAAATACATGAGCTTGGAAGATATCCACAGAGCAATTAAACATGTGCTTGTCAACATGTCACAAATGCTGTGTTTTTACAGTTGAAATGGAAACACAAAATGCCATCTGATTGAACTTAGGAATAATTAGCACATCACAGCACACAGCCATGACTAGTACCTGCCAACAGCTATCAGCACAGCAATGACATTTTCCACTGTGAATAATAATGTCATTTTCCACTTTTGAATAGTAACACTATTTTTTGTCTTTTGAAAAAGAAGTATTGGTTAAAACAGACACAAATGCATCCTCCGTAAAACAAGATTTCATTCTGCTAAGTTAACACTCAAACAGAATTAATTCATAGATTTTGCAACCAAACCCCTAATTCGACATGCAAAAGCAAATGAAGCTGTAATTCCATGTAGCTCCTGAAGGGAGAGGAAGATGCTACCTGTGGGATGCTGCCTGTGTTAGCCAATGCCTATGTATTCCCAGAACACTCTGTATGCCAAGCTGCATAACCAGGAGCACTCTGGACTTGTGCTGAACTGGTGATTTCTTGTAGGAAACACACCAATACAAAAATACACCAGAAAGTCAGGTATTGTGGGTGATTTGCAGGCAAGTTAATAATGACAACTCTGCTGTGCTTGTTAAGAAAAAAGGAAAAAAAAAAAAAAACCAACAAACATTTCTGTAAAGTTTTATTGAAGTTATAAGCTGCTCTACTGGTCTGTTTTCTGTAAACAAGTTGGTTATTAATATATGTGATTTAAAATGCATGTTGAATTGCACAGACTGGCACAGCCTTATCCTTTTTGGGTGCCTGCGTACAATTTTATTCGTGTTGACTATGATTTTAATTAACAAGTTGTACAAGCTTAGACCATTTAGTCTTCAGAGTCCATTAAAAGAAAAGATTGTCTCTTACCAGAAACAATGAACTAACAATCCTACAAAGACAAGTTTTGAAAGAAAGACTGGAAGAAATCAACATAGAGTCAGCCTTGGGTACTGACCATAGGGCAGGAGTCAGATCCTTTATCTGATTTAGCTGGGAAACCAGTGAGTTATTTGCCTGACTGAGGATGTGGTTTTCCTATTTTCAGCACACCACAGCCACCTTCTCTTCCAGCTCTGCTCAGAAAGGATCAACACAGGACACTAGAGCACTGAGAGGAGATATTCAAGTTAGCTTTGAGAGCCTCAGACTTGGGTGGTAGCCGTGGTATGACTCTCTGCTCAGGCTGAGGAGCAGGGGTCATTTAGAAGGAGCTGGGTGTTTCTGCATGATGCTCTGTTGTGACATATCATTTTGCCTCACATGAGAAGTAAATCGATTCCTGTAGCCATTCCTAAGTTGACTTGTCTGCCCCACCAGTGTGACAGATTTAATGCCAGCTGGAAGGAGGTTGGTGCCATCACAACAAAAATTCTCTATTAACAGGATTAAGTAACTGCTCCATGGAGACAGCTCATCTCCACTCAGAGCGCAGAAGTATACTTCACTGAAGTATGTATCGTTGTATCACAGTCCAGAGCAGTCAGTTCTGCTGAGGCTTCACATCCCCTGGAGTGGGATTGGTCCTGTCTTCAGCTGTTTAAAAGGTAGGTGTTTATCTTAAATAGTAGTGGTGGCTTCTGCTATAACCTGTGGAAAGATATCAGTATGTCCAGACAAGCAGACATATCACCTGTCTTAGATATTTGCATCTGCAGTCTCCAGACTGTGCAGAGAGCACAGGATGACCCAGAAATTTAGACAGCTATTGGTATTGTAATATGCCAAGCCAACCTGGGACCTGGCTCACACTGGAATCATAACAAAAATAATAATAAAAAAAAAATCTATGTCATGTTTAAATGGCTTCCACTTCTGACTCACCTCAGTGTGAGAGAAGCCCTCTCTCGGTACTGTCAGTTTTATACCACTGGTGCCATTAGAGGAAAAAGGAATTTTGCAGCAGAAAACTTGAGACTCACAGTATGACATTCTACTAAATGACAATGTCCTCTGAGTGTTTGCTGTTTGATGATTAGGAATGGGCATGGGTCAGCTGGATAAAGGTGGTTCTTTGTGCCAAACTCCCAGACAAAATTTTATTTTAAATGTATCAACAAATTTCTTCAAGGGCAAGATACGTCTCTCTTTGTCTCTATCCTCTTGAGCACTAATCCACGAATGTCTACACTTCCAGTCACCACAAAGAAAGGGCAAAACCCTACCAAATTACTCTATCTGTGGGATTTTTAGCTCAACAAAGAGTCTGAGAAGAAATCACAAGGAAACATGCTGTTGGAATTTCCAAAAACTCTCCACAAATCTGCAACATCCACAGAATTTCTACAGTGACTGAGCTGCTGTTATGGTTGCCTGCCCTGCAGCCTAGTGTCCCAGATAGAGGTGGTCAACCCTACCTGTGAACACCATCACAGCCTCTTTGAAGCTGTGGGGCAGGGCCACCATCTCCTTAACTCCAAGTCAGCAACAAAACTACCACCTTAGTTGAGTAGTAGGAAACCAATACTCAAGAATGAGAACCTCTGCTCTACACTAGACGTGCTGATTACAGATGGGGCCTTAATCACAAGCTGTAGAGATTTCCTAATTGTTTTTTATTTTTAAGCAGTGCAGATTTAGAGACTCACACCTTATGGAGTCAAGAAGCAAACAAACCAGCTACTGAGCCACTGGGTTGTGGAAATATGGTCAGTCTGGATCTAGATGGCTCACCCACATGATTCAGGAGCTGCAAAGAAAAACAGCTTTCAAGTTAAATAGTTTGCTTCCAAATCACTATGAGCTGGAAGACAGAGTAAATCTTCCTTAAAATTGAAATTACATGCGAATGTACTAGAATTCCACCAGTCAAGGTAACAAAGAAAGTTCCCACTCTACAGGTACTAGGCATTGAATTTTGCCCTCTCTGGAGGTGCAATGGGCTGAGCTGATCTATTAGAGTAGTTCTGTCACCAAAAAGGTTGACCCTATTCTCCTGTCCTCCCACCCCATCACTTCTACTACTGCTCATCTGACTGCTTGACGAGCCATTTCAGTCTTTGGAAAATCATCCTAGGGGAGGGGAAAAGAGGGCAGAACACAGCTCGTGGTTAATAATTTGTATTTCTCATGGCTTTAATTCTCAACCTATTTAACTTTTTTTTTTTTCCAGTGGGGCTTTTCCTCTTTCAGGAAAGAAGGGGAGAAGGATCAAAACCAAAATCCACCATACTGAATAACAAATGAATGCAGGGCCAGCTGGGGAGAGTCCCTGTCTCCAAAAAGCACGTCAGCAGTGAGCTCAGTAGGTAACTGAGCTTGCTTTTTCCCATTATTGTAATCCTTCTCTGTCCATGGCGGTTGATGTTGGTAACCAGGGCAGACACACAGGTGACTCCCCAGCAGCCATGTACAAGAGCATCCACATGTAGAGGCAGCATTACAACTCTCTTGGCTAAAAGATCTTAGGCTGGATCATGCCATGTTTGCGTGCCAGAGCCATCGACTCAGCTCATGGTGCCACTGGAGGGGAATGGAATACTCTTCAGTGACAGTATAGACATACCTTGCAAGATCTATGCTGTACCAGAATGACTCCAATCTTGACACCACCTTGCAAAAAAACTGCAGGACTAACTACGTCTCCCAGGAAGCAAGTATTTTGTAAACGCAAACATTTCACTCAAAAATTCTTCATTTTATACTTAAAAAGCCCTCTCAATATTGCATGTTGCAGAGATTTCATGAAATATGCCATTTAAACCAATTTAATTCAACTCTTAAAAAAATCCTGGGAGGATATTTAATTACATTTCAATGGGATTTGCACAGGTTTGGTTTAAGTTCATCCCTTATTACTTGGGGCTGCTCATTGAGAATCTCTTGTTTCGGTTGAGAAACGCTGAAAGGTGGGCTCTCCTGTGGCAGTGCCCCAGCTTGGGAAATTCAGTGCTGACTCTAGGGAGAGGCAAGTGAAGCTGCTGTCTGAGGGACAGAAAGGTCCAAGTGGACCAGAGCTGTCTCTGGGGAACAGGTGCAAGTCAAACCCTCGTGGTTCAGCCATCACATCACTCTTCCTTCAACCCATCCCCAGGGCAGAGAGCATGGCACAACTTAGGAGTGGAAAGCTTTGAAACATGAAAATTTTGAGCCTTGAAAAGACCAAGGAATTACAAATCTATTCTGTGATGCTTGAACAAACCAGACCCCAAGGAGGTGAATACTAAGCATAAAGAGCCTATGCCCTAAGTCCCTTTAATGTCATATCCTGTCTCCCAGGACAATATGATTAGTTAAAGGTTATCTAAAAAAACCCAACACATTGAATATACAGAAGGATGTATTTAATCCCTTTATTGACATAGGTGTATTTTTAGACTATTACCATCCCATGGCAGTGACTTTCATTTAGTTGTGTGTAATGCAGCCCAAACTTCTTGACTGCTTTAGCCATAGTTCTCATATAGTGAGAAAAGGTGAATCATAGCTCACTGTTTACCTTTCCCACAAGTATTCTGATTTTAGGGGTGATAAAAATGTGCTAGGAGAACTCGCCAAGACAGGTCTAAACCAGCGAAAACTTGGTAAAGAAAGAAAGAAAGGAAGACAAAAAAGAAGCAGATTAAAGCAAAAGTAAATATGTGTCAACACAGAGTTTTAAAGCTCTGCAAGATTTAAATTTGAGTCTGTATCGTTCCTCTTGTTCTAATAAAAACAGTAGCATCTTACATTTCTTGAGCACATTGCTCTTCTTCTGTCCAATGTGTATGAGGCAACATGACTAAAAAAGAGACACTACTTTAAGGTGCTTTATGGCAACCTCCCCACCAGTTTTATTTTCAGGTCACTTTGATTTCCACCATGACTCTACCTTCAAAGGAACTTCAGAGCATACCCAGCTGATGGCTCGTGCACACATCCCCAGCCTAGTCAAGATTCCAGCTCTTGCTTTGACACTTTTTATTTTTATCTTCCTAAATTGAAAGGCATGCATGCACACATCCTGACATATTTCCCATCTAGCATCCCAGCTTAGTGACGTTGCTTTAATTTGCCCAAGGCATTAAACCAAGCCCAATAGCTGCCTGAGCACAGAACTGTGGTTCACATACATTTTCCATTGTTTTTGTTTAACATTGTACCTCAGACACCGGAGAAATAATCATAGGCTGATACCCATCTGTCAGACTCATTAAGATAACACATTGAAGGGGGTTAGTAACATCTCCTCATTGTTTCCTCCTCTGGTGCTGAAGCAAGAGCTTCTCAGAGTGGTCCTGAGTTGGGATTACCTGCAGAGATAGCCTCAACATGCTGCCTTACCTGTGCCAGCCCTGGTACAGGTTCTGCCCACCAATGTCCTTCAGAAATAATCCACAGGTCCAGCGGTGAAGCCCTCAGGAAGCACTGCTCATCTCAGACATTGGCACCTCTCTGCTCTTCCTGGGTTGTAGCTGATTCCATTTCAACATATCCCCTCAAGGGGACCTTCCCACGTGCAGAGGAGACAGGACACAGCCTGCAGACCAGGGAATGGAGAGACCAGCGTGTTGCCCAGGAGCACCACAGATTCCTGGCCCAGACTCCACAAATGCTCCACTGCATTGGGTCAAGCAGAAGGGACACAGCACATTCTTGGGATAGAATTACAATGGCCATTTCTCAGCCTGTCTAAATGAGAAGCTAACAAAGAAGTGGGAGGAATGAAAGCTCCATACAGCAGGCAATTAAAGCCTGCTGCTGGAAGGAAATGTTTTTAACCAACACCACATTTCCCCCCTCAGTTTGACATGCGCTTAACAGGGCACCACTTGGGAGCACAGAAACAAGGTGCAGAAGTAGGGACTTTCAGCCCACATGATCAACAGCCACCTCTTACCCCTTGAGAAGCACTGAGCCCCCCTTGCCCCCCAGAACCTCAGGGGGCCAGGCCAGGAGTGGATTGAGCACCCAAGGGGCACAAGTCAGCCTGACTTTAGGGCATCCAGTTCTGTGAGTCCTGCCAGAGCTCTAGGAGACACACAATGCTTGCGATTTGCAAGCTGTGAAACCCAGCTCAGCTAAGTCAAGGTTCTTCTTAATTAGAGAAAATGCCGCCCTAAGAAAAATCAAACACTTCTGCAATCAGTATTACCTGTCTGACTTCAGCTACCAAAAAGAAACCTCCAGGAATCTCGTTTAAGCTATAAATGTGCAATAAGCAGCAATTCGGGTGTGTGGTGTTGGAGTCACTGATGCAAGTTTAACAATTTAATAAAAGCATAAGACATTAATTTAAGGCAGTTATTTTTAGCAGCTGCAGAGCTAAGGGAGAAACAGTGCTTGTGGAGCCAAGAAAAACAGAAACAAGGACGGTGTGAGTCTCTCTGCATCTCCCCTTGCCACTGCCACCACAGCACTGACCTGCCATGCCCTCTGCCACACACAGCTCCATCACAGCCCTCCTGCACCCTGGGGGCAGTTACTACAAGGCACGTGCTTTGATTTTCAACTATGCTGATGGTGTTGGGATAACCAGCTGCCTCACAAGAGGCAGTTATACCACAACACCAACCAGCATTCACTTACGTCATGCAGTTTATTTCTCTGGGATCTTCCTTCCCTGATGTAGAAACCCCAAAGTGTCACCCTAGGGAAAATTTGCCAGGAGAGACCTTGAGTTGCCCCATCCCACAGTCAATACATCCATATATATAAAACAGAGCAGAAGCCCCAGAGTAGGAAGGCCAACCCAACTCTGGGTCAAACCCAAATGCAAGTCACTACTTCTCTTTGCTTCACGTCACACCAGATGGCACATGTGCACTTCTCATCATGGGTGGTATTGCCAGTCAATTTGCACTGACATTAAAATGGAAGTCAGATCTTTAGGCTAAATGTGTTACCATTTGTTTTTGAAAGCAAGCAATAGGCAAAGCTCGATCTACTCTACAGCAAAATCTATTTTCAAGAGAAGTGGTGCTCCCTGAGACAAGTGCAGACAAAGAAAGAAGCAGCTGGGTTTTAGCAGCAGATTGATCTCTATGTGCACAGATCAGCTCCCATCAAAGTCTAAACATGGGGATAGATGTTTGCCTAGACCTGTAGTGGCTGGCTGCAATGGAAGACGGGCCCAGCAGCAGAGGATGCTCCCTGGAGGGGTCTGGCCACAGCATGGCCTCCCCAGCAGAAAGCAATCAATTGCAGGCACCTGATGGCCAGCCAGTGCAGTGGGGTGGGTCAGGAGTCACTGGTGGTCCTGAGCAAGGCCAGTCCTGCAGCTGTGCTAAGGGAAGGAAAGCCTTCCCTCTGTCTGAGAATATATCCCCCTCTTTGTCAGCTTAGTTTGTAATTTTAAGAATTAACAATGCTGCGGGAGAACTCCCTCTGGCAAGCCTGTAACTAGGAAGATTTCACAGGAAAAGAGAGAGAAAAGGCTCAGTCACAACATCCCAGCCTTGCAGAACCTGTGGTTCAGATCTGCAGGCTCCTGCCAGGCCCACAGGGTGGGCCCAGACAAAAGGCAGCCCTTCACTGCAGAGGCCCTCTCACATTTCCCAAGCTCAGTGGTCTCTAGGGAGGGTTCTCAGCCACCCACTCCCCACCCCCCACCCAAGCCCTCTGCTATCCCTCACAGGCAACATGGCAGCTGCCACCCTGCACTGTGCCTTTGCCTTTCCTCACCTACAACCTTTCCCACTTCACACCACGGCCCCACACAAACACCTTCCCACTCTCTCTGACAAATGCCCAAGCCCCTGCTCCACTCCCACCCCCCCCAAATCCTGTGACAACACAAATGGTGCCTCAAGGACAGAAATCTCTCAGCACCCTTTCGCCATTTTGTGCACACAGAAGGGAGCCTACGGGTCTGGCAGATCCCTCAGCACCTTCTGCTTTTTTTCTTTTAGGCTTAATTTATCTCTGGAGGCCAAATAGGCCTTGGCAAGAAAGCGGTCTCGCACCATCCCACACAGAGGACAAATGAGCAATCAGAACAGCCAGTCATGAAAGAGAAAGGGCTTCTGAAATGTCACTCTCAGCAGAGCTGCCATTTTACCACAAATATTCATACCATATTTTGACCTGAAGTGAGTCTATCAAGTCTTACATAAAAATTCAGCCATCTGGCCCCTTCTTTGCACTCTGGCATTGGTACGGTGTGCACCAGGAGCACACAGCCACGGCTTTTCTCCTACAGTCACCCACCAGCTGCCACCTGGCATCACAGAGCAAGGGACGTGCTGTGGTGGCACAGCCAGACACATGATTGCTAGCATGCTTTATGAGTGCAAGGTCTTCCAGCAAGTCACCTGTTCCACCTTGAAACCTCCAGCACCCATGATATCTTCAGGAGACCCACCTTGTCTGAAACTGTGCCTGCCCCACCGTATGGCTCTACAATTACAGTCTCCTCTGCGCTGGGACTCTGCAGGGGCAGGCAGCAGGTCTTGAAGGAGGGAAGGCAGGATACAAGTTGGAATGCAAGACTTACAGGAAAGTTAGGATTGCTCCAAACTCACACCAAAGGGAGAGGGGTAAAAGGGGCATGACCAGCTGGGGTGGGGCTTAAAAACAACAAAAAAAAGTAATTCTTAGAGTTGACAGCGAAACTCTACTATTTCTCTGCAAAGTTTGCAAAGTCTGCTGTCTGCATTTGTATCTGATTATCACTTACACTCTGGTGAGAGTTAAAAAAAATAAATTAATAACTTACAAAGACAAGCAGAGTATAAATACCATTAAACTGATTAAATGTTCTAGTATGTGCTTCCAAAGCATGCATTACCCAATGTATGCTTGATAAAAACATTAAATGCTCTGGCGTTTTAAAAAAAAGTCAGCTTGCTGTCACCTGGTTTCTTTGCAAGGGAGAGGCATCAAAATGAGCATGTTTGTGCAAATATTCCATTTATTTAACAAACTGTCCAGAAAATACAACCACAGACCATTCTTGATACCATACAAAACATGTTTAAAAATCCTTCAGTTATGTCTGAGTTCATAAAAATAACTTAGAACAGTAGTTCTAGAAATCTCAGTAGATATATATTAACATTGTTACCCTGTGCAGGTTTAGGCATAAGGCATTCTGCCCAGAGGGCTGGAAAATTTAACCCTGTTCACACCGCACTGCTAGACTCCCAAGAACCATTTAATAAAAGTAATCTCAACTTTTCTGCTAAAACAAAGGGAAATGAAAAACCAGATCAAGAAGCACACTCATATCCATGGCAAAGAGACATTTTTATCATTTCTTAATAAATATGTGTGCAGTTTATCCAGCACAGGAGCAATATTCAAGAATTTGTCTTTTCCATGGAAACCTCTGTTTTTAAAAGTATTGGTTTTTTAAATTAAATACAAAACAAGCACGCATGGAACTAAACACAGCTTTTAGGCCATATCTACATAGAAGATTTCTCACTATTGCTTTTTGGAGATTGGGTGGGAGTTTTGTTTGCTTGGGTTTTCTTTTTGGGAGGGGGGCATGTTTGTTTGGTTTGGTTCTACAGGCCCACTAACCTGAAGGAAACTGTCAGCACTGTTGTATTCAAAGTGGCCAATTCAGCCCTCAAACATTGCAGCACATGGTAGCTCACCCGGCAGGCAAGATTTATTCCAATTGATTAAAGTTGCACAGAACACTTGGAAGTGTAATTCATTCCAAAGTGGAATTCTGTCTGTTCCAAATTGGATTCATTATAATCACATAAGCTGCAAGATAAAGCTAAGATGACCACATCTGTGTTACATGCACCTTTGTTACTGTCAGGGAAACAAAAAATAACCTTTCTGTATAACAAGGCCTTCATAAAAAGTATTTTCCATTCTCATCAAGAATGTTTTAACAAATACGTTTCTCTAAAGTAAAAAGCCACAACAGAGTCAGTTTGGAAGTCAAGAAATACATTATTTTAGATGGTACTGAACTTTTTTTTTCAAGGATATCTTCTTCCTCATGACCAAGCATGTAGATATAATTTCCCCTCCACAGGCACATGAGCTGGTAAAACGAATGCTCATGAGGAGACTTTGGAATTGCCGTGTTATAACCGAGTACACAGGGGCACTATATAGTATTTGAACTTGGGCTAATATTCTTCAGTTTGGAAATTCTTTGTTCAGGTAAGAAACTAGAAAGGAATAAAACCAAAACAGTTGTTGTCTAGCTGTGCTAGCAGTTGTTCCATCACTGCCCACCAGACAATGCAGGCTTTAGGCTATGACTTCATGAAAGCATTTGATAATGCTCTGCTAAGCAACAGCTCGATAGTCAATGTTCCCATTGCATTGCTAATTGCCAGCCAACCACCACTAGTGACCAACTCCCACAGTGCTCTTCTCCTCAGGATGAGCAAACACTCTGGTGAAGAGCTGCAGACTTCTGCAGATGACCAAGGATGACTTCTCCCAAAACCTTTTTTCCGCATTGCACAAGACAGCCACTGTGATGAAAGTCAGTCTCTGGCAACAACAAGAATGGGGGTCTTTAACCTCAGCATCCGGACGCAAGGATACTTTCACCAGAACGCTTAGTCACGGACAGAGTGGTGAATATCTTAAGAGAAAGAAAAAAAAGACAGATTTTAGAATGGCCAGAATTAATTTTCTCTCGTAGAAAATCAACATGGGCATAATGCTCAAAGCCACAACCTTTTCTTGAAATAAAAAAATAATAATGAAAATCATACATTTAGAATCTTTGTTACTAAATAGCACCCATGTATACAACACCCTATGCCCTCTTCCTTTACCTAATGGTCTTCTTTTACAGTGCAAAAGAAAGAATTAAGAAAGTCACATGGCTTTCTACCACTTTTCGTCTTAATGCTCATAAATTTTTACAGTGGGAATTAGCTCAGCAATAATAAACTCTAGTCTGCACACTAATGAATAAGTGGCTTTATGGCTCAAAGATAACGTCTTTGTTGGGAAAGTGAATTAAACTCAAGGCTACAGCATCAGGAGAGAACATAATTTTTGCCTCTGTACATTTCTAGATATTATAGAAACATGGAACTGACTGCTGATGTAGGTATTGTGCCTGGGATTTGCATCCTCTCGACAATAGTTAAGAAACACTTAGTAAATCTAGTTTGGAGAAGTCCAATCTTCACTGCTTTCAAGTCACATTAAATAAAACATTTTCAAGAATAATCAAAATTCAAGAAGAAAAATTCTACAAAACCTTGCTTAATATTACTACTTTACTATGCAAATAATTGCAGCGTTTTGCATAGATACAATATTGAAAGGAAAAAAGGAATTCAAACGTACTTCTAACTAAATGGTTCAAAGTTGCAATAATTAGCTACCATCAAAGCCATGTCTCAGGAATAAACTTAGCACAGAATAAAGTATATACACATTTCAGTTACGCAAATAACTCTAGAAGTATCACAAGATAACGGGGATCTGAAAGCCCTACAGTTCTCTAAATAGAACCTTTGCTGCACTAAGGCTGCTAGCAGCTCTTCAGAGAACACCACTGATAGAGGATATACCCCTTCCACTTTCTATAAGCATGTAAAGCATTACACACAAACCAGGAAGACACAGATTGGCCTGTCTAATATATATGGCAGAAGAACAGCAATATATTTAAACTAGTGTATGGCTTGAGACAGGGCTTCTAACTGTTCAGTTCTGATCCACAGTCTAACAACATTTATTCTTATTTCACTTTAAAAGACAAACATTAAAAAGTACAAAATTTATCTGTTTTTTTCTTCTCAGCCCAATTGCAAGTTCTGGGTGTACTAGCCAGTTCCAAGAGCTGCATGCAACATACAGTTCCCCAACTCCAATAAGCCAGCTGGGAGTAATTTGATAATTATTTGAAACATGAGGGTTTTTTACAGAATTTGTTATTTGAGTGAAGACGAAACCTTAGATCTAATGACTGGAAAGCCATCATTAGCTAAGTCAAAGAATCATTCCAGCTTTCAGAAGACACTTTCTCTTCATCACCAATGCTCAACTGTCCACACCTGTATATCAAGAAGAGCAGTACAGACTAGGCTGACAGGTAATTCTCTGTAGGCTGAGGTCCTACCACTGTGTGCTTACACTTATTTTTATCTTGCTTTCCAAGAAATTCCATTCGGAGTTGAGGCTTTCTGCAGAAGAAACTGCTGCTCAAATAAGAGCTGAAATCTGGCTCTGATTTGTAAGCAGTGAGAAAAGGGACCCTCAGTCTTAGAGTTGTCTTCAAGTTGAGTAATACCACGTTTCACAGGAGACTCTCTGAGCAGTGAATTAGCACTAACACCAGTGAGGATGTGAGCATTTGACCTTACAACACTGTCCCTTCTCTGTTCAGACCACCCTTAATTTTCCTTAATTTTTACATGAAGGTAAGATAAAAAACAATGCCGATACTATCCATTCTATTCATCCAGGTACACAGTCCTCACAAATTCCAAACTATTTTTATGCATTTTTTTAATCCAAGAGTGCCATCTTGCACTTTGATTTTTGTTCAATGCTGAAGATATTAAACTAAGCAACAGGCATAAAAAAAACCTTTTGAAGACTGGCACTCAAAATGATTGCTGTTCCCTGGAGCTTTTCAATGGTGTATTTCTCCTGAGCCAATTTCTTCCTCCCCCACTCAAATAAATATGATTATCTGAAATTACCTCCCTGAATTATGTCTAATCACCATTCTATTCAGTTTCAATTTTAGCAGCTCAGATGTCCAGAATAAATTATGACTATCATCCTCTCTTTGCACTACATATGCTAATATTCTGCTAAAGTTCACAGGTTTGAATGCCTCACTTGGAGTTCCCCCTTCACATAGCCCCTGGTAAGATAAGGATCTGTTACCCTCTTTAAGGGCTTCCAAAAACACCCTTAGATGATACTACAGGAAAAAAAACCCAAACAAACCAGAATCTGTGTTGCGGATGCTTTGAAGATGATTTAGATTGCCAGCAGTCCATGTAATTAATGGAGCTCATATATATTACTTACACTGTATCACTTTGGAAACACAAAGCAAGAGAAATGGGCTTCACTTCTGCAGACAACCATCCCGGTACTCTCTATTAAACTTTGTAGCTAAGACACCCAGGGAAGAACACAGATTCTGCACAAAGACCTACAAAGGTGACACATAGTTTTTGCAGGGATCCTCAGCTGGAAACGCTGCTAAAAATCAGTGAAGCACCTCCGATTTACATCTGGGAGGAGCAGTTACCCCAACCACTAGAGAAAAATTAAGCTCTTCATTAAAGAGGAACAGCAAGACAAACACGACTGAAAAATGGTTGTGTGGCCTCATGTACTTCACTTCAAAAGTGAAGTCCTAGAGAGTAAAGATCTTTAAAAGACTAGAATTAAATAGAAGTAATTGTCATGTAGCTGGTCCCCTTCCATAGCACCAGTTTATAAGCCTATTTGGAGTACACATATCTAAAAAAAATTTAATTTTGACAACCACTTTAGCAGAAATAGGTATTTGAAGCCTTCATAAATGGATCCTTGAGTGGAAGGAAAATTCTGTACTTCCAAGTAGAGGGAGCACTGGGTTAGACAAGATCAGAAACCTTTCACAAATTAACATATTAAAAAAAAAATCCAGATTAAACCTAATTATTAGCTTTATAAGTATGAAAACCAGATGATTTCCTGTCCTCCCCCCCCCTCCCACTTCCCCCAAATTCTGACCTCTTTAATAGAGCTCTGCTATTCAGATTTCCAACACTTTACCTCAGAATGCTACAAAAGCTGAGATATGAGGTGGCTTCATATACAAACCTCTGCACAGACAGGATGAATTCCTATGGTGCTGTCCAGCTGTTCTTTTGTCATCCCACATTTAATAGCAGCTGCAAACCCTTGAGTGACTTCTCCAGCATTTGGACCAAGGACATGGAAACCAATGACTCTCTCCTAAATATCAAAGATAAATGCAAGCCCAGTCATGCATTCAGTTCTCTTTAGAGAACATGTAATGTTTTCTTACTCATAGTATGTAATTTTATCAGTTCACAAAACATACCACAAATTACTGTAATCACACAAATGTGAACTATCACAAGCACCAACAGATGGGAGATAGTAGGTATAATTTTGTTCTCTCTCCAAAATGGGAAAGATCCAACCAGGAACTCAAGAATCACCTTCCTTACAAAGTTTCGTGCAGGAGCCCTCTGTTCACATCATCAGCATACAAACTTAACACACACCACGATCTCTGTTTGATTATAGGGTATGTCCAAATTGCAAACATGCATTTAAATTTTAGTCAGGCAAGCTATTCCACTCATTCCAACAGACTGCTTGCCTAAGTAAAGATCAGCACCTTGCACAAAGGTTTGCCACATCAGGGTCTATGCTAGCTGGGCACATGATGCACACCTATTAAAGACATTTCAGTTTGATAGTTGCTTGCAGCAAAGGGTCACAAGCTAAAGGTTCAGCTAACAGATGTTCCAAGAGGTGCATTATAACTAAACCCATGAGGACTCTTGTTGCAGCACTCGCTGTCATTGGGATAGAATATACCTAGAGACTGGCATCACAAACTGAAAGACATCCAGCTACAAGGAAGATACGATTACTTCACACTTCTCACATCTGTACTACTATTCAATTGCAAAATATGTTAAACTGCACATATATCCTCAGCAAACACTCAACAAAAGTACTGACTTCACCTGCTTTTCTTTAAGAAAAGCAAGTCTCCACTAGCAAATGCCAACTGCCATTGCCTTCAGTGGCTTTCAGAGCATTATTCAGATTTTGCTGAGCACAGATGCAGCCCAGTTGGGTAGCAAGTTACCTACTCCTCCTGCTAAATATCACTTTTAAGGGAATGTGGATACTCAGTACACTGAAAGGTTACTTTTCTTTCAGTAAGCCTGAGGACAGAGATTTACCACAGGTTTATTTAAATAAGAAAAGCTATAATTAGATAATAATAAAATGGAATTATCCTTATTTTCTTTTATATATATGTACATATATAAGAAGAAAACAGGGTAATCACAGTTTCAGATAGTTACTGAACAGATTTTTCATCCAGGCTAACTTTCAGCTCTACCTCTAGATGTTTAAACACATTCCCAATTTTCAGGAAAAGAAATGGAAACTAATTAATTAAGTACTTTAAACCACCATTAAGCCTTTTAATTTTCTTGAGTAACTTTTGTTTAGGGATATAATCATGGGTTCCAACATGGTTTCCATACTCGTGCAAACTCCTCCAGAAAGAGGGGATAGGCAAAACCAGTCAGGCTTTAAAATTTTACAAAACCATGATATGATGCTGAGAAAAACTGCAGTAAGATAAATCTCTGTCTGATGATAAAATAAAACACACAAAGCAGATCCAAAATTATTTTAGGACTGATAACTCCATGCCACTGTCTTCAACAGGAATACATCTTTGCAGCCTATGAATTTTCATCATAATTCATATTATTAAAGTCAACTAAAGTTTTATTGAACAGATTATGATCATTCAGGGGCAGACATATAAATTCTTTTGACTGATTAGTCATTCTGCTTCTGCTTCAGCAGGTACCTTACATTTCTATAGCCAGAAGTTTCAACCAGTCCAAGGATAATCCTGGCATTATCACCCTAAATGAGATTTGTGCAGGCAAGACACATTAATCCTGTTAGAACAAGCTCAAGAGTTTTATAGACACATATGGATTTGCAGAGGTCACGAGGCATGATGGTTTCGAAGTGACCTCAATTTCAGAGAGACGAATCTCCCAAAAAAAGAACCTTCCAGTTCGCAGAGGGGAGATTAAGATAAACACACAACTTCTAATAATTTTTACATGCATTGCTTCGTTCATTTTTTTACATTTACAGTTAATGAACAGTCTTAGAGATCTCTACTTCATACTTCACATATATGAAGAAATAATATCTATTGATGCCAATGATAGAATTTTCTATTTTACTGAGGGCTGTTTTTGTATAAACAAAAGTACTGCATGACTATTAATATTTATTGAATTTCAAAAGGTAGAAAAATTTAAATTGATTTTGAATTTGTTAAAAATAACCTATTTACAGCTGTGGTATCAACAGTCTCTACAATCAACATATGGCTGTTGTTTTCCCTGGAAGGAAAGATGCACTTACGTTATCTGGAATACTGCAGATTATCTTTGCATAGCATTTGTTGTTGTCTCTGGATGGCACAGTCCACTCCAGTGGCCAGAAATGACTATGGTACACCTGGAAATACAAGTTAAAAAAACCCAAAAAGTTGTGTAATTTCACAGCAGAGACCACGATCTTCCAAAAACTCCCAGAATATCTTAAATCTGCCTTGTCTACCTCCAAAAGCAGAGCTTTACTACTGGCTGCAATTGCTTTTGGATATCACACATGTAAAAACTGTCAACAATTGTGATGCAGCACAAGGATGAACCGTTAACTAATATCTCTTCATTAGGAATCAGCCACGCACGTAGAATTTGGAAGACCTGAAATCAGGGTGAGACTCTTTCCCCTTGATGAATGCAAAGAATGAAGCCTCTACAAAACAAGCACTAATGTAGTCAAATAATTAAAAAAATAAGCTGTAAGTGTAGTACACTTCTAGGATGCAGCTCACCATGCTGTCATTAAACTAGACAAATACAAGCTTCCCTCATGGAAGGGTGTATTGTCTCTGGGTCCACCCAGTATGAAGGCAAAAACATTTCTCAGAGCAGAAAAAGGGAAGAAATAGCCTCAGAGCCTGGTTTTAGGAGAGATGAGGGCATGCTTTTTACATGCTCTCTCAGATTACGTATCACTGCAGAATGGAAAGTACATTAAAAAAAACACAACAAACCAAACCAAAAAAACAAGACCACATTCTTCTGTCTGCCCCAGCCAACACCATGGGACAGATTCGTAACTGCAGACAAGGTTGGTCATCCGCCTGTCTAGCATGTATTTCAGAAAATGACAGGGTGTTTTGAGGCACTGTTCCACCCACAACTCTCAACAGGTCCCACTACAAGCTACCTCAAACTGATCACTATTTGAAGTAAGTTTTTAATTGATCCAGTAAAAATATGCCCCTTTGCGAACTAGGAGAGACAGCTCAATGTTTTTCGATATTAATGGGGCTACAAAGCATTTATAGGCATCACTCTCTGCAACTGAAATTTAACAGGTCTGAATGACAGATAACTCAATAATCCTACTGAAGCTTGAGAAAGCCAATATGGTGACATGATAGAGACATCAGAATAAACTAAATTAGCACTTAGCCACAATACAAGTGCCTCTGGATGCATATTTTCAAAAACGGCTTTGAAAGTGGGAAGTGCATTTTCCACAAAGAAAGGTGCAGTGTTACACATGGAACAGCAAGAATCTGACTCAGTAACAAAAAATTTGACTGTGTATATAGAAACTTTGCAGGCAGAACAGAATTTATACCCCTGCCCTGTAGTCAGGTTAACAGTACTTGACATGCTGCCATTTTAAGTAATATTTCCTTATTTTCTCCACAGTCCAAGTCACAAAATCTAACTGACAAAGCTAAGAGGGAGATAAGTTCTCAACTCTATGAGCCACCACTTAATCTGTTTATTTTATATATATATATACACACACACACACACATATATATGTATGTATATATATCTACTTTATATTACTTAATAACACTCCTCGGGTGATCTTCATGGAATATAAAAGTTCAGTTTATTGTCAGACTCCCTCCCCTCATGCCTTCTGTAATGTGGACTATACAGCATTTTTTAAGAACAAACCTTAGGCACTAAGTGCTTACATATGTCTAATTCCACTCTTGACCAGCAATCCCAGTGAATGAAAAGGGATCACTCGCGTGAGTAAAATTAAGCACCTAACTCCTTGCATAGTCAAAATAAACAGGAAAAATGAGCATGACAGCACTTGGCTTTGTGAAGTAAAAATCCCCACGGCAGGGAATTTACGCACTGTAGCTGCAAAAAGCTCCACTTTGACGTTAAAACCAATGTATTACCTTCAACACATAACCAGCTTTAATTTATCCTGAAGTATTTGCAGACACAAAGAAACCTTTTCTTTTTCCTTTTTTTTTTTTAAACAGAATATTCCACACTCATTCAACCTCTGTTGCCAAAAATAGAACATATCTGCAACTAGAGCTATAGGAATTAGGGACTATTTTTACACCACATCTAGGAATTGCCAAGGATGACAAAAATGTACCTAGTCACCTCCTGCCCTTACCTCACAACACAGAATGCTGTTTTAATCATTCTTCATATTATTTTTAATTACATACTGGGAACTTAAAACCCAGATGAAACTAAGGCATTTACCTCAATGTTTTCCTCCCCAAACTTCTCCACTGCGGTCTCTTCAGAATATCCACAGGCTCCATACTCCAAAGGAGTAAATACAGTGGTTGGAACATTCACATAGTCACACTGTGTGGCATTCAAAAGAAATTAAAAAAAACACACAACATCAGTAATAAAATCAGCACAATAGTTTAAAAATTCAGCAGTCTGAAATTCAGACAGGAAAAAAAAGTTTGATTATTTGGATTTCCGAAAGGTACTTTTTTCTTTTAATTTAAAAAAGTTGGTTTAAATTAAACTATAGCTTTGGTGGTGTCCCTCTCAGAGGCATTAACTAGACCAAGAACAGAAAGACTATTTCAAGCCACACTGACATTAACATGCATAGATTAAAAGAAAGAGGAGCTTCAGTGCCCTGTTTTAGGCACATCAAAGGTCTGGTACATTTTTAAAACAGATTAAAAGTAGACTGTTCAACTGCATATGCAAAGCATGCTATTTTTATCTGGAAATGCTGCTAAGGAACCCTACCATCAAAACCCATCATCTTTTTTATCAATTGTGGCCTAGATGGCAGTGCCAAAGAACCAAAGACATGAACTACAGCCATCTGGGGGGACAGCTGGAAATAGAGCTGATACTGTGTGCCTAATCACGTACCATGAGAGACAGCCACTATCCCCTGACTTCACTGGAGCTTTACAGCGTCCTGGAAGTTGTCTCTGGGCAACCTCTAGGCCTGACTACCCTCACTGTAAAGAAGTTTCTTCTTATGCTTCTGAATCCATTGCCTCTTGTCCTTAAACTTTATACCACTGAAAAGAGTCTGGCTCCATTTTCTTTAGTCTCTACCATCAGGTATAAATACACAATTATGTAAGAGCCTTCTAAGCCATCTCTTCTGCAGGGTATAAAAATTGCCAGCTGTCTCAGCCCCTCCTCATGTGTCAGATGCTCCACTCCCCTAATCATAGTCATAGCCCTCTGCTGGACTTGCCCTGTCCTTCTTGTACTGGGGAGCCCAAAACTGGACACAAAATCCAAACTTGTCCCACGAGTGCCAAGTGGAGGGGTAAAGGTCACTTCCCTCCACCTGCTGGCAGTGGCCTGCCAGGATGCATTTAATGCAGGATGCAGTCCAGGATGTCACTGGCCTTCTTTGCCACGAAAGTACATTGCTGACTCACAGGCAACTTGTGCTCCAGACACCCTGAGGCTTTCTCTGCACAGCTGCTTTCCAGCTGGTGGGTCCCCAGCCTGTGGTGGTGCACGGGGTTACATCTCACTTGAAGAAGGACGTTGAGGTGCTGGAGCGGGTCCAGAGGAGAGCAACAAGGCTGGTGAAAGGACTATAGGGGAAAGTCTTATAGGGAGAGGTTGAGGATGTTGGGGTTGTTTAGCCTGGAGAAGAGGAGACTCAAGGGGGACCTCTTCACTCTCTTCAACTACCTGAAGGGAGGTTGTAGTCAGGTGGGGGCTGGGCTCTTCTCCCAGGCAACCAGTGACAGGACAAGAGGGCATAGCCTGAAGTTGCTCCAAGGGAGGTTTAGGTTGGATATTAGGAAGCACTTCCTCACGGAGAGGGTGGTTAGACATTGGAATAGACTTCCCAGGGAAGTGGTGGAGGCACCGTCCCTGGATGTGTTCAAGGAAAGGCTGGATGTGGCACTTAGTGCCATGGTCTAGATGGTGTGGTGGTGTTGGTCATAGGCTGGACTTGATGATCTTAAAGGTCTTTTCCAGCCTTGGTGATTCTGTGTGATTCTGTGTGTGATTCCCATGCACAGGACGTTGCACATCTCCTTGCTTAACCCCATTAGATTCCTGTCAGCCCACTTTCCCAGCCTGATGAGGTCCCTCTGAGTGACAGCACAACCATCAGGTGCATCAGTCACTTATCAGAGAATCACAGAACGGTTCAGGTTGGAAGAGACCTTAAAGATCATCAGGTTCCAACCTCCCTTCTATGAGCAGGGACATCTCACACTAGACCAGGCTGCACAAAGCCTTAACCAACCTGGCTTTAAACACCTCCAGGGAGGGGGCCTCCATAACCTTCCTAGGCAACCTATTCCAGCACCTTACTACCTTCATGGTGAAGAATTTCTTCCTAATATCTAACCTAAATCTACCCTCTTTCAGTTTAAAACCATTACCCCTTGTCCTATCACTGCCCTCTCTGGTGAAAAGCGCCTCCCCAGCTTTCCTGTAGGCCCCCTTCAGGTACTGGAAGGCTGCTATAAGGTCTCCCCAGAGCCTTCTCTTCTCCAGGCTGAATAGCCCAAACTCTCAGCCTGTCTTCCTAGCAGAGGTGCTCCAGCCCTTTGATCATCTTCATGGCCCTTCTCTGGACCCCTCTCCAACAGCTCCATGTCCTTCCTGTGCGGAGGGCTCCAGAGCTGGATGCAGTACTCCAGGTGTGGCCTCACCAGAGCAGAGTAGAGGGGCAGAATCACCTCCCTGGCCCTGCTGGCCACACTTCTTTTGATGCAGCCCAGGATGCAGTTGGCCCTCTGGGTTCCAGCGCACACTGGTGGCTCATGTCGAGCTTCTCATCTACTACCACCCCCAAGTCCTTTAGGTTGGGACTGCTCTCTAGCCATTCTCTCCCCAGCCTGTATTTGTGCCTGGGGTTGTGCCAACTCAGGTGCAGGACCTTGCACTTGGCCTTGTTGAACTTCATGAGGTTGGCATTGGCCCACCTCTCCAGCCTGTCAAGGTCCAGTATTGTACTTCTCCCCAGTATTGTATCACCTGCAAACTTGCTGAGGATGCACTCTATCTCCAAACCATTAATGAAGACGTTAAACAATACTGGACCAAGTACCCAACCCTGTGACACACCACTGGTGACCAGTCTCCAGCTGGTCTTTGCAATGCTGGTCACAGCATTTTGAGCTTGGCAGTTCAGCCAGTTTTCAATCCACATCACCTTCCACTTACCTAGCCCATACTTCATTGGTTCGCCTGTGAGAACATCCTAGGAGACAGTGTCAAAAGCCTTTACTAGAGTCTAAGTAAACAACAACAGGTGTTTTCCCCATGTCCACCATCATTCTGCCATAGCAGACCAACAGGTTGGTCAGCTTTGTTTTATTTACAGTAATTTTAATACCTATGGATTTCAACTCTAATTAACTTCCTTTGTGACTGAGGATCAACTAAGATGCTGCTTACCATTCTTTCCCCACCTATCCATAACACTTCATTATGCTTTATACAATCACCCTTTCTGGATTTGTTACAACAGCAATGTAAGCCAGGATCCCATCTAAGTAGTTATTAATTTCTTGGATTCACTGAAAGAGATGATGCTTTCTTTGGCAGCCTGAGGATCTTCATACCTAGAGAGACAGTTATCTGGCATAAAATGTAAATTAAGACATATCCATAATATTGCAGGAAGAAAAAATATCTGGCTCCAGCTATGGTTATCTTGAACTCTGCCTGGCTGATGTAATGACATTATGCACATTGATTTAGGGTTTGTTACTGCAATACCTGCCAACCTAAAATAAACAGCTCAATCGAGCTCTAAATCTGACCAACAGCTGAACTTGATATGAATACAGCAGGCTCTGAAAGAGAAAAACCTTTGTGCTTATGCCCTCATGGTTATGAGCACAAGAGAAGCACCCACATCAGTGGTGCTTGGATAACAGTTATTTAAAGGCACTCTCCCTTTCCCCTGGGTTTAAAGAGAATGTGTAAATGAGTACCCATGTTACTCCTATTTGGACTAGCATAACTTGACTGAAACCTACAGTTGCAATAGCATGAAATGTAAACACTGAATTGATGAACTCAACATCTCAGGTATAAGTATGTGCTGACTTACTGGTACATTGGATCT
Organism: Hemiprocne comata; assembly: GCA_020745705.1. NCBI lineage: Eukaryota > Metazoa > Chordata > Aves > Apodiformes > Apodidae > Hemiprocne > Hemiprocne comata. Next base: position 60,252,892 of record CM036586.1, read on the forward strand.
TCCTTTGTGTCTACATTCAATTATAAGCAGAACTATGTATTACATTTAAAACATACGGATGAGAAGGGAAAAAATAGTGGAAATAATGTTGAAAATTAAGAACATCACAAACCCTTCTTACACTCTTATTTAGGGAATGTAGGTAGGTTCAGTAAACTGCCTTTGAATTAGAGCTAAAGCATTTAATGGGACGGGAACGATTGCTGACTTTTAGGGAATGTGGTAGAATTAAAACCAATTATCTCAGTTAATTTTATTATCAATATACTGAGAGAAAAATAAAACTTCTTAATAGGAAAAAGAAACTATTGCTTAATCCATAAGGAATTAAATTCATCCTACACAATTAGCAGAACATATCTGCAGTAATATTTTTGCAAAGGGAAAATTCAAGTGACCATCAAAGCTAATCCTTAAAAGCCTACTGAGTTTTCTATCAAGCAGACTTGCACTCTGCACTTAGAAGCACAGCAGTGACAGCGTTTTGTGGCAACTGGATTCTTACCTTTCTGGTTGCCCCAGCATAAAGCCTTCGAACCAACAATCTTCCTGCCTGGATTGCCACTGGTGTGAGCTCCAGCTTGTCCTGCAGTATATCTCCAACAGCATAGATATACGGCACGTTTGTTTGCTCCTCATCGTTGACAGGAATTTTTCCTGTTCTGCAATTTGAATTAATAAGAAAAAAGATCTAAGTGTTCTGCTGTGAAGACTGGAGGTGGAAATAACACAATTTAGGCCCTTTAGCTTTAAGAGCAAGGCACATATTTGAAATATGAGGAAAATAAGTCATATTCATAATCTCACAGTCTTGGGGAAGAATGTAAAGTAGTGCACATTTCACTACACCTACAGGAATTTACACACTGGGTAAGGAGGTAGTCCCTGAAGTTGCAATCCATCTCCTAAATAAATTCTTTGGTGAGGCATGAATCCTTCCCTCAAACACGCTCTACTACCAGCTGACCTGTGTACTGGCAACCTTGAGGAATGACGGTAAGAAACCATCTCCCACTCAAGCTGCAGGACAAAATAATTTCTCCACTACTGAAATTCCAGTCCAGTGGCAGAAGCAGTTTCTATACACTTCCCTTCAGGCTTCTACACAGAGACAGGTCAAGCTGTTAGACACTCTACTTAAGGGACAGTCACCGAGCCTTTTAGCTGTAAGTGTATTGAGCTAATGCAAGTTTTTAATTATTAATATTTTCCACTTCATTAATAAATGAGATAGTGCAGTAATTACTGCAGGAAACATTTGTAACAGTGAAAGCTAATCAGACAGGCACAGAAACAGTCACACAGTTACTTGAGGAACCAGTGGCAATCCCCATATTAAAATATTACTTCCTCAATTTTGCTCATTAACAAACGTACAGTTTATGCTAATAAATGCAAATAATTTTACAGCTCATTCTATTAAGCTAGTAATAGGTGTCCTGATAAAAGAAAGACGTGTATTATTCTACAAGACAACACAAGTCTGACAATGTTGAGTGGACCAAAATTCCCACTTATTTAGAACGCCACAGCAGCGCCCTTCAGCAACATCATTCACTGCGTTCATATACATTTAAATATAGATAGACACATAGATACCCGCTGCCTTCTGCACTGTTTTTCCATAGACTACCAAGTCAACTTCATGATTCTGTGGCTTTTCTTCAAAGGGAACATCTTCTAGGCTCCACGTGCCTAGAATATGTTTCAGTTACCGACAGCTCCACTCCCTGGTGCAATGACCTCACTACATTAAACATGAAAACCTCTAGAGGATACAGGCTGCTCCCAAGAGCTGCTCTAAGGCAAGCAATGCTCTCCTCCAAAATCTATAACACATCACCAACTCCAACTGTGAGTTTAAGGAATGCTACTCTGACCTTGTATTTCAAAATACACACACAGTAGCATTTAGATTAAAAATTTAAACAAAATCCACCACACTAAAAGTCTGTATGAACAAACAGATTTCTGCTCCAAGAGGTAGTAGAGAGAAAAAAAAAAGGAGATAGGAATAAGATTACAAGGAACAACTGACACATGCTAGAAAGCCCACTCACTGGAAGAAGCTGAGACTAACCTGTGAACCTAGACAGAATGGAACAGACACTTTTGACTCCCAGCATTTAGGAACTGACATTTCAGTATCAAAAAAGTAAACGTGGCAGTACTAAGGGAAAAAATGCAGCTACCTGCTGCACCATCTCCTATCCAAGTATATGCAAATGGGAAACAGATTTTTCCTCAAAGCATTTGAATATCCATGCACCACCACCACTGCAGTAGTGAATGACACAAGCTCACTAGCCAGTGGTGTACAGACATCTGTTCTTACTTTTCATTGATCCTCACTCCAACTTTGTCCAAACCAATTTTTCTTGTGCACGCATCTCTTCCGATTGCTAGCAACACCTGCAAAACAGCAATTAACATATTACTCATTTTTTTTAACCTCAAAAGTACAACTGCATGTGGCGCTCTATTATTTTCATTATATACCAAGGATTAGTAGCTAAAGCTTGGTCACATTTAGATTAATACATTTGTTAGCCATTGCACATTCACAGAGTTAAAGACAAGCCACACCATCACCATGACCTAACAATATCAGGTTTTAATGATAAGATTAAATACAGCCAAGCAGCCTTCCCTAGAAAAATATCCAAAGAGTAGTCTCAACAAATCAATTAGGGCCAGATTCTTTGTTTTACTTCCTTGCACTTTTATACCAAAGTGTTATACCGTATCCCTACCAGAGCAGATGGCCCTGAAACACCCCACCAGGGAAGGGCTCTTCAGGAAGGAAACTCAGATGCTTAGTCAAATAGAAAGACCATAAAATAACCTTTTTTTTTTAATCAGAAAATATAATTTACTTATATAGGCTCTCAGCCAAGTCACTGCTAAAAAACATTATTTGTTGAACATTACTTGTTTGAACATTTATTCAGAATGATGGACAGACCAGGTCAAATTCTTACCTATCCTCTCAACTAGGCTACTCTAGCAAGCAAAATAAGCTCCACACTATCACAAGGAAAAGTGCTATGTGCTTTGCAGTCTTGGACAAACGCCCAGGTAGCCACACAAAGCTTCTCACATGACAACTAAGAACTGTGCTGAAGGAATCAGAGATCTGCTTCAGGTCTTTTAGATGACCAAGCATGCCAGATCTTCAGAGCTGAAGGTCTTAAAACATATCATACACAGTTCATAGCTACTATGAGGAGTGACAGAATTGCAGTGAAAGATGTAGTAACAATAAGAAATCAGAAGTTTCCTCAATGAAAAGACTGCACAGATTTGCTGGCTAAAAAAAAGCTTTCACTATGATGGACCAGGAAAAATAGTATTGCCACACTGTGCAATGGCACTGTTATTGTTAAACTTTCTCATAACACTAACCCTCAGATGCACTGAGGCATGTCCTTGTTATGGGATGACCGATGCACTACACAGGTGAATGAGGTCACTGGCACACAGTATTTGCAGTCCAAAATCCCAGGCTGCCAAATGCTGGTCTTTACACACTCCGTGTAGTTCCAAATACTTCATTCACAACTTTTTTTTTTTTTTCCTTTCAGCATCAAGGCTTAAGAAAATGAGTGGGGTGAGGAGTGATGGAAACAGTCGATCAAACATATAATGGCATACCTGCACACTGCTATTTTACTGGTTTAAGTGTGTAATGAAGTTCCCTGACTGATTTGCCAGAGGGCGTCAGTTGTTTTTGTGAAGGTGCTGTTGTCAACAACAGGTCTTGAGAAGACACTAGTTTGTTTAGCTCTTGCTCAGACCATTGATTTGTGCTAACTTCAGAACATACTTTAGTTACTATGGAAGTTATTATACATCATTACTTACAGTTTATGACAAATATCCCACTCGGGAGAAATCCTGCAACTGACTGCACGTGACCAAGTTCATCTACACCCCTAAGCTAAAAAACAGGTTTCAAAAGCATGCAGATGATCTGGTAAGGCACATGGGAGTCATGTCCATGGATTCTGGGACTTCTGTCACATTGGTTACCTGTCGACTGTGTGTAATTAGCATATTGTAATGATTAAAATAAACTTCCAAAAATCTAAACTATGGATAAAAACACTTCACAAAATCTTAACATTAAATGGAAGGCTATTTCATGTTCTTTATGTATACAGACAGGACTTACAGTGTTGTATTCCCCTTCAATTATTTCATTCCCCTTTCTGGACTTGGCTATAACTTTCAACCTTCCAGGAGTTCCTTCCTCAATCTGCTGAACCTAAAACATTAAGAAAAAAAAAAAAAAAAAAGGTCTATTTTCAAATAAAGTTATGCAAATGTATATCTGTCCCACCATACATCTTACCACTGAAAATACGTTTTTAACCATGACCTAAAATTCAAACATTCATTCTAGAGATATTTTTACCTTTCTCTAGAATTGTAATTAGTTCTTGCATGTTTAAACATTTTGGGATATCTCCATGCACTTATTCTCATGAACGACACAGTAAGACCTCATTTCTGGTCACTAAAGTTTATTGATAGCTAAGTTCTTGTCCAAGGCCACCATGTGAGCTGCTAGTATCAACTAGGGACAGAGGAGGGGAGGAGGAAGGGAACTCTTCAAAACATTTTCTTCGACTGCACCTTGAGGACCATCGTGCCTTCCACCCATGGGAAGCCACAGTCACAGCCCAGCCCTTAGCATTTACAGGCTTTTGGCCTGTTTGAACGATATTAGACAACATGTGAAGCTGCCATGGCCTCGCAGAAGAGGGCAGCAGCTGGCTCTAAATGGCTGAAAAAACACCAGAAGCTTAAGAAAAAAAAACAACCCTCTTCAGAGCTCCCCAGAGTCAGCTTAAGTAAAGATTCCTAGTTTTAGCTATGGATCCAGCTGCATACTCTCTCTCAAGTAATGCCTGTTAACCTGCTTATTAACCTGCCTATTCCAGCAAAGCACAAAAAAAAAACCAAACAAGAAAACAGTAAAGATTAATCATTTAGCAACTGTGCTTTTTGTTCAGAGTAATAAAACACTAATTTTGTCTAAAACAAAGCAAACCCCCAAATACTCCCCCTTCCACACCCCTTCCCTCCATATACCAGAAAAATAAAGCAGAATGAGGAATAACACTGCCTTTATTTCCAAACACCCTTTTTGCTCTGATAAATAAATCAACTAAACAAATGAATGGACTTTGAAGCTACATAAGTGGATTCTCTTTTGTTGTCACTAATATTCACTGGACTGTGAGGAAAGCATTGGCTATCCTCAGTTGCTGTCCCTCCCTCCCTTACCTTCCCAGGAACACCCAGCTTCTTCCCAAGGCTGGGTGTACACGCAAGAGACATGTACATGTGCAACACCTAACTTCATTCTGGGAAACTCTTAGTGTTCCTTCTACAGAAGAAAGAGTACTTTTCAACAGCTGCCCTAGTTCCTACCTCCCATTCAGTATTTGAAAATACAAAAAGCAACATTTCTGACAAAGTTCTCTTCCCCTTTTTTAATTTAAAAAAACAGAAACCTTCTTTGCCATCCTACCAACTTCAAAGGTTGACTGTTTAACCTCTACTATTCAAAGGCAGCATTATTTATAATAATTCATCTTCTGTCTTCAAACTTTCAAAGGAAAGGTTTTAATAAGCACAACATGCATAACTTCACAACCAAGGTTTTAAAGAGATGAGAAGACCTTCTAAAAACATATCCAGCAATTTAATTTTAAGGATTTCCTCAACTGAAAACAGAAGACAGTGGCAGTGTGCAAGGTTAATGGTTAGACCTGATGATCTTTTTAGGCTGGAGGAGAGTCAGGGGGGACCTTATCACTCTCTACAACTACCTGAAGGGAGGTTGTAGTCAGGTGGGGGTCAGGCTCTTCTCCAAGGCAGCTAGCGACAAGCCAAGAGGGCCTGAAGCTGCATCAGGGGAGGTTTAGGTTGGATATCACCCTCACGGAGAGGGTGACTAGACATTGGAATGGCCTGCCCAGGGAAGTGGTGGAGGCACCATCCCCTAGATGTTTTCAAGGCAAGGCTGGATGTGGCACTTAGTGCCATGGTCTAGCCGATGTGGTGGTGTTGTTCATAGGCTGGACTTGATGATCTTAAAGGTCTTTTCCAGCCTTGCTGATTCTCTGATCTTAAAAGTCTTTTCCAACCAAAACAACTCTGATTCTATGAAATATTTTATTATCATTGAAATCAAAGATATGTAGTGAAGGGGCAGGGTAAAATACAAAGAAGTGACTAAACATTTTGTGTCTAGAGTAACAGATTCCTCTTTGCAGGATGCATTTGGAGACCACGCACCATTTAGTTGAAATGACCTGTTTCTTTTAAGATCAATTTCCTCCTTTCACAGCCCCCAGAAGAGCCTACAAAAAGCTGTCTGAAACAAAAGCTAGTCACTCCTTTTCAGATATCATTGTATTTCCACAATGCAAACAAGCATAAAACACAAGTTCCTTGAAATATCCCACTCTGACTTCTCACAGCAAATCTCCCACACTCTGTGAGAGAGGGTCAGAGAAACAGCATGGCAACTGGCAAGAGCATTTTTTAAGCTACTCTTGATATTGCTAAGGGTGAAAATGAACAGTCTTCACTCAATTTAATGCTTTAATTCCCAAAGTGTTAAGCTCACTAACACGCTGGCTTAATGCCAGATTGGAAATTGCTTAATACATTATCTCCTTTTTTATAATAAAGCACTAACTATTGTGAAAAAAAAAAAGGCAAAGAAAATTAGTTAGAACCCTCTGAAGTCCTTGATGAGGCAATTTTATATTAGAAAGGCTCCAGAGCTGATCTAATCTGCTTTTCAACCTGAATTTGCCTATACATGTACATAACCAGCTGCCCCAGTACTCCCACTAAATTCCAAGGAAACTGAGCAAATATTTAAGGACTCTGCCTGGTAGAGGATATAGATGAATACTTCTAAAGCCCATTTACTTTTCTGAATTGTCCACTGACTCTGGGTGCATAAGCAGTATTTGCTGGATGACAACTTGAGAACTGACAATGAAAAATGTGACTATCGGTGATGCACCTAATCTTACAGGAAATTATATACATGTTTAATTATGAGCCTGCAAAAACTTTCACAGATTTCAGGAAAACTGATGAATTTAAGTATATTTAATATTTGCAAGACCAAGATCAGCAAGAGCAACGATATTTTTAATGCAACATACACTAACCCATCTAACTCAGTTAAAAACAATGAACTCTGGAACCTCACAAAATTTTAACATTAAGACTAAATTGTACCTTTCAATTACATAAGATTCATGGACTGACTTGGTTTAAAGCAAAAATTAACCCATACTATATCACAGCAGAACTTGTATTGCAAATTCAACCTATGTATTCACTAAAACAATTTACATCTTAAAACATCATGATAGGTATATTGCAAACAATTGTAGTCATAGACCACTTTGTGCCTACCTCGATTGGCACAAACTCCCTAATAAAGTTGATTCCATGCTCTTCCATATATCCACCAATTCTGTTTGCCATATCCTGGTCAAATCCTCTTAAGAGAATGGATCTCACCATTACAGTGACATCTAATCCAAGACCTGCAAGAAATCCTGCACATTCCAAGGCAACATAGGAAGCTCCGACCACCAGGGTTTTCCCCGGACAGTAAGGCAGAGAGAAAAGATCATCACTGGTAAAAAAAATAAAATAAAAAAGTTAGAGACAACCAGAAGAACGTATTGCTCTGTATATTTAACTTCTTCTGTAAGAATAGCACTTTATTCCTCTTCCTTCTCACTAAAAAAACTGAACAACTTAGTATTTTCAGCTGGAAATTCAGCTGGAATACAAGATCAGTACATGACAGATTAAAAAGTTTTTATTAGGAGTACACACAGAAATAAGAGTACGAAAACTGAATCACCACAACAATTTTGAGGGTTTTTTAACAGAAACTTATGACAAATTGTTAAAATAAGGTAGAGTGCTTTTTTCTCGGAATCTTGCTTCAAGTATTTTGCTGCAAACTTTAGCTCCTGAGGGCTAAAAGGAAAATGGGTTCAGCTTCAAGACAAAAATACCATCTTCACTTCTTTGAAGACTTACCCTTTTGCTAAAGCATTATACACTGTGCCAAATATGCACAGGCAATAAAACAAATTAATGCAAACCACAGTAACAGGCAAAGACAGAAGTACAAAATTATGAAAAACACGCTTATTTGCTTGCTTTCCATTTATTTCAACTGCTTTATCAAGCTTTATCAGTTCTACCACACTTTGGACCTAGACTATAAAATCATGGCTTCTCAAGGAAGCAGGGGCTTACGGAGGCATCCCACTTGCTCAGCAGAAACTCTGGCAGAGTTTTGCAGTGGAATCCTCTGAAGATTTAACTCTAAAATAAGTCTCTTTCTCAGCCAACAATTGCAAAGGCTAAACGAAGATGCTCTCTGCAAATGTTGTAGTGGAATAAAATATGACTGTGAAACTGAAGGCTACATCATAGCTCCTGTCCTCCAGGGAGCCAGCTCAAGATTACACAGACAGCCTCAACATAATAGTCTTTAACTCTTGGCATTCCTGGCTCTTCCACCTTCATGTTATTTTAAAGCATCACCTTACAGGCTATATTATCTGTTACCTTTAATTTCACTACTGCTTATTAAAAGGAAATATACAATATGGTGTTTTGGTTTCACAGGGATTACATCAGTTATTTATTTCATTGCCATATGTTTGCAAGCCTGTAATTCCAACCTCTGTTTCTACATTAACAGCTTAAAAGTTACTCTTATATGAAAACATATTTCATCTGCATACACTTTTTCTGATTAAAATTGGTTAGAATTGCTTGGTCTTATCAATTAATCAGACATTTAAAATGGTTTTTCCGAAAAGCTGAATTAACTTCACTGAGCAGATGAAAAAAATTGTGTTGAGTTTCAAGACTGTCCCAGTGCATAAAGACAGAAAGATTTCTGTCAGCTTCCCAACTGCTTTGCATCTCTCATTTTCCTTGACATTTGAGCAGGAAGGTTTACTCTGAGCAGACTGTGCTATTCATTACCATAAATCTTCAGTATGTGGACCGAAAGACCACATGGAACAGAGAGGAAGTGGGTGTACTGGTAACTGAGGCAAAGCTGATGAATTAATTTTATTATGGACATGCACATGATTTCTGGCATTCTTGGTTACTGCTGTTATCAGTCAGAAACAGAACCATCCTAGCCAGCCACCCACAGTCATGTGGTGTCTACCAGACACCAATGTTTTTGCCACCTTAAACACTGCCTACATCCATTCTCCTCTGCTTACTTTGCCTAACAAAAAGTTACATAGGAATGAAAACCATCAGCCAGGCAATCCTACTCATGCTTCACCACTTTCTCTTACAGGTGAAGCACCTACACACAGTTAATGACTTCATATTTCTTGCTGTTTTTACCTGCTAATGCAGTATTCCTTGTCTCCAGGTATACCAAGGTAGCGTGGTCGTTCACCAGTGGCAATGAGAAATCTCTCAGCCGTGTACAGCTTCTCAATTCCTCTTTTATTTGTTGCCTGTGGACAAAGTATTAGTTCAGAGTGAGTATTTCACCATTCTATCAAGGGAAAAAATTATCCTACTTGAAAAGCATCTCTACTACAAAAGATCCAGCAAACAGGGCTAGGGAATACCTTAACTGTGTGTGGCCCAACGAATTCTCCATATGCATTCTCATATGTGACTTTCTTGTCTCTCAGTGCAACTCGATAACCCCAGTTCAGTGAACTAATGTAATTCTGAACAGATTCTGTCATAGTCATCCAGTTGTGCTTGACTGCTAAAAACAAAAGAGAAAGGTTCAATTTTCAGTCTGCAAGTTCTTCTTTTTCCATTGCCAACCTTGCATTCTCAGACAGATTTTTTCGTGATCCAGTTAACACTGCCTCATTCCTTCCTTATTTCAGGGTAACTCTACTGAAATTCAAAAAATTACATCAGCATAGACAACACAAGAGGTCACAGAGGAACAGATACTATTTAAAACACAGAAAATTTATGCTTACTGCATTATTGATAGTTTTCTACAGACACATGCTGGGAGCAGGTGACAGTGCTCAATAAATGAAGACTGCATCTCTGAGAGGTGCCTCTGCATATTCCCCACTACAGATTACATCCTAAGTAAACCCCATTCTTATAACCATGCACATTAGGGCTAATATAAAGTAAAATTTATCTTCTTATGTAGTAGTGACACAGATTGAGTGAAAGAAAATCCTTGCCTGCAATTATGAGTAAGTTTCTAACAGGGAACATCCTGTGGCATTCCCTTAGATGTTGTGTTACATTCAGAAATGGAGTAGTACCTTATTGCTTTCATTCACATAGCTACCTTGTCAACTATTAACACAATCAGAAGCTATTAATAAACAGATCAAATGCTGCAAAGCAATAAAGCCCAAGGGCTTAGACTTGAAAAGCACTTAAGTTTATGTGTCATCTCTCTGAAGTTGCCTCACATTGTCAAAGCCAGCTTAAGTGCAACAAGCAGCTGACTGTGAAAAGAACCTCTGGATTTTCAGCACAAATGAGAAAACTGTGAAAAATATTCTCCTCCTTTACCTTCTTCTGTCAACTGCCATCCAAAGTTGCGTGAATCTTGCAAGGCCTGTCCCAGTAAAGCTGCCTGGTGCATCAGTTTTTTAGGTATACAGCCCACATTTACACATGTTCCTCCAAGACCTGAGAGAAAGGAACAAAATGTGTTTTTCGCAACAGTGTGACTGATCTCAAAGGAGAATCAGAGTCTCATTGTAAAGGAGCTTTACTCAAGGTTTTCAATGAGGAGAAATTTACCCCATGAGTTTCCCAGAGGTGTAGGCGTGACAAAGTCCAGCACCATCACTTTCTTTTCATATTTGGCAGCCTCCTGCAAAACAAATTAAATAAGACACATATCTAAATATTAGAAGTTAAATCCAGAATAGATGCTAACATCACACATTGCTGAAAAGCTTTGTGACTTTTAATTAAATAATAATTCATTATTTGCAAGGGAAAAGCCAGACAGTCATGAATCTTCTGAATTAATCTGCACACTTGGTAGGGGAGAAAAAGATTATGGGAAAAAAATGGGCATCCATCCTGCTACACAACAGAATGGCACCAGTTGATACACAGAAGACTCTGCGAGTCAAATTTCCTCTCTCCTTCATCCTGTCAGTTTGTTCCCACTATTTCCCAACATACTATTTACTTGTAACATATTTAACACATTCTTCATTAATCCAGTTTTCCCTTCAAAGATGGTTTCTTGAACTTTTGTTTGAAACCACATCACACAATGACCTAAGCAAGCACATGGCCAAATATTACAGCTGTGCTTATGCAATCTTTTTCCTTGTAGTAGAAGGAAATTTTGAGGACAATTTGTAGTTGTCAGGATAAGCTGCTGCTCTTCAAGTTAGTCAATTTGCAGCAAGTTGACTTTATTGTCAGGATGAGCAGATGCCTTCCAGACTGGAAAACTGGCTTATTTCATGATATTTCCCCTGATAAGTTTAATCAGAAAATCTATAAGCAATGTGTGTAAATGATACTGAGAACTGGAATTTCTACACTGATTCCATTATTCCCTTTGCGCTTATTAAAAAAAAGGCAAAAATCAACAGCAATAACTGGTAGCAGAGAAAAACACTGAAGTAAGCACTACATAGCTGAGAAACAACAAAGGCAGATTCCCCCATGAGATGCAGCAAAATCACTTTGATACTTGGAGTAACCAAAACTGTCCTGCATCACATGATGAGTAGTCATGTAAGCAATAACAACTATAGGCACAGGATATTACCCTAAGGCCTTGGGAGGAGCTGGACTGCCTTCAGCATTATGTTACCAGTAATACTTGTTAATCCGAATAGTTGACAAGCAGAATTTCAATTTTAAATTTATCTTAATTGATGTAAAATACAAACCATATTTCAAACAATGCAAGCTGTAGACACCTTTGGAAAATATTACTGTACTGGATTTCTGCTTATAACTAAAGATCAAAGCTGGCCAAGAAGCTAACTGCTTTCCTTCAGAAGCACCTCTGAGGAAGTTCCTCAGAAGAAAGCTGCAGTGAGAAGCACACATTTCATCAACCTAGTTAAACTGCTGCAAACCTGAATGTAGGTATCTGGAACTTGGTTTAACAGCTGTGTAGTTGCTTTTTTCCCCCCTTTGTTTTGCTTTTTAAAGCACTGTATGTTAATTAACTAAAAAAATCAAATAATCTAAGTCAAGTCAGAAATTTTATTAATGTAAAACAGTTTCACTTCAACTTCATGAAACTGACTTGAAATACACACATTATTACTGGTAGTGATGCTGACTTTATTGATGTACCATCTTCTGCTCTACTTGACAACCACTTGAGAATGCTAAGAAGCAATATACTTTATACACTGAGCTGAAGGAATAAGGCAATTTATTTTCTTAGCTACACACCTTTGCTGTCCCACAGCTGAAAAATGATGCAATAAACATCACTGCTATAGCTTCACAACCTAGCTTATGTACACAACAAATCAGACCAGTCTCCTTATGGAAATTTCAATGGATAGCTTTTTATTACTGCAAGCTGGTTTTGCATTACTGCAAGCTCCCTTTTATTCTTGTTACTCTTTTCTGCCCTAAAACGTCCCCACTCTCTGAAAACCAATGTCTGCTTCTCATTGTGGGTTCTCAGAATTTTTATGGATCTTATTTTATCTGCCATTCTATCATAACAGTGCCCCTATTAACCTGAAAGCAGTAAACTACCAAAATAGGTTATGGATATACAGCACATTACAATCCACCACTCAGCACTGCACTCTGCCATTATAACAGAAGTTCTTCTAAAATACCAAGGTTTAGTGTTAATCCAATGCTATGCTGAAATATTTTCTCCTCGTTTTCTTTCACTCCACAATGACGTCCCTCATGTCTCAAGAACAAAAGAAATGTCTCTTATCTGGAGGAATAATCCAGCTCCAGGTCTTGAGCAATGAAATAGTTTTATTTCTAGGAATGCTGAATTCACTTCTAAATAGTTAATTCTACCACAGTGAGAAGAGGCAAAATATGCCTAACTACTGATGGAAAAGAGAATTACAGACTTAAATTCAATTTCAGCAAGCTTCAAATATTTGGGATAATGACAACTCTAAGAACTGGTATATTCTGCATCACTGTGGATTCTTTTAGTTAATTCCAGATATGCTTCTAAAAGCAATAATCTAACCAAAATCATAAATTATTTGGCCACAGGCAGGATGTACCAGACCCTAGAAATGAAGGGTGAGATTCTAACTCTGCTTAAGTATAGGCAAAAATCTCCATTCATACAACTATGTAAGCTCACAAATCACAAAATCTCCCCTCCTGTAAATAATTAAAACAACGTGCAAACATATTTTTGAACAGATAGTACTTTCAGATAAAATTAGAAACCTCCTGATGTTAATTTTGAATAGTTTTAAGAACTTTTTCAGTTACAAGATGACTTTTAATTCCACTACTGTTGAATAAATAAAATAACAAATACTGTTGAGATACCTACCTGCTGTTTTCCAACTGCATCATCCCACATTAGTGAGGACCAGGTTTCATTCTACTAAGAAGTATACCATGACATTTTTACATTTTTCTTCTTCAGAACATAAGGAAAAGAATCTTGCATACCTAGGGCTAACCTCAAAAGAAATCCCACTGACTAGGCAGAAATGTTATGCCCCAACAGTGTTAAAGATACACAGATCCAAGATGCTGAGGATGTCACCCACTGATTTACAAGGAAAGCATGAATTTGTGTTTTCTCTCTCATACCTTGGCAGCTGCCAGACCACCTGAGCCCCCACCAATGACAATGAGATCATAGTCATAGGAATGCGGCACCGATGTACCTCCGTTCATTTCCACCAGTTTCTGAGGCTTGTCTTCCTTATGTGCCTGAACAGAGAAAACAAAAAGGATTAGGGAAATTGAAACATCACCCACAGAGCTAAAAAAATCAGTATTTGCAGCAGCAAATATTGTGGTAAGTGAACATAACTGCACTGGAATTTTATGAGCTCTGCTTTTAATTAGATTTTTAAATTTCATTTTCTTAATCCATCCTTGAATAGCTCAGTACTTATTAGATACTGAACCACGAAACTTCGTGTTCATTAGAGCCCTGGGTTTCCTTGCACAGCTTAGTATTCCATATCAACAGTGCCTCCTCATACTGCGTACTCCAGGATGAGATATATACCTGCTGACACAGGCATTCCATTAGTTTATTTTACTCTTTTCATCTGCCCTGGGCTTCCCTAATTAGTGTTTTTCCCTTCCTTCTGCATATATTAGTAGGAAAATACAATAATCATATACTACATTGTAATAATCTGCAATTACCTACCTTACCAACTGAATAAACAGAACTGAATGAAGAAAACTATTTCTGAAAACTAAATTTTGGTAACATGCCTGTGTTTAGTACTGCTTTGGTTTAGCATTGCAGCTCATGTTGGTGTCGAACGGATCAAGTGTGAATACTACAGTTTCACAAGAGTCTTTTTTTTTTTTAATCTGATTACTATTACCACATAAAAACAAGCTCTAAGTCCTAAAATGTATTTTGACAGCTGTATGCCACAAAGAACACTGCATTGTCTTCATATACTCTTTCTAAGAAGAGCCTTTGTACTTTATTTGTGAAGCTCAAATTTATCAGGGCATTTATTCAATTCTCTGGAGTTGCTAGCAAAATTCTCAAAGCCTCTCAAACTGCAGGACAGGATCTGGAGTGAGTAAAACTCATATTCCTCAGCTGATGTAAATTGGTGAGTATCAGCTAACATAATGACTAAACTTTTAAGACCAAAAAAGTAAATTAAGAAACCCATACTTAGTCATTTTACAAATCTGCTCACTTTTATTCAAGTGTTTTTACCTGCCTAACTAGGTAGGTCTTAATTAGGTAGTGCTGAAACAGCCACAGCAAATAAGAGGAAAGAAAAAAAAAGAGCAAAGAAGTTTCCCTTCTCTTTTCAGCTTAATTTTCTTTTGCATTAAGCAGCCCTTTGTTCTCAAGTCATTCTACTGTCGCTTTCTTCTGAGGTCATATTATTCACTCTCTTTAAGCATGAACTTAAGAGTGTCTACCCCAGAGACTGCTTCCAGTGCAGCCATTATCACTGAAAAAAATCCCCTATCCCTCCAGCAAACTAGACAGCAACGTCAGCAGTAATTCAGACTGTGCATCTTCCTGTAGAAAGTTACATTTCAATAGCATTTCATAACCCCAGGTAGAATGTTAATAGTAGAAACAAAACCTAGAAAACACCCGTGGCTGTTGCGAAGACATCCAAAAATACCTCATCTTCCTTCCTCTTCTCCACCACCCCAATATATACCACTACCACTGCATCTACTTGGTGCTTGCTTCCCCTTTTTTCTATTTTTCTAACACGGTCATCAGCCAGGCTCAACCTTCCTACTGCAATCAGAGTGAAAGAGAAGTATATATTGTATTATGAGATGCAGTTTCACTTTATTCATATGTAGGGACCTAAAATTAGAGAAAGTATGCTATTCTCTTCCAAAGCATACCTTGTTTGCTCGGAGGCAACAGGATGCTGTGAAGCTTAAGGACAGATTAACTCCCACACAGTCATCAGACCCACCTACCAAGAATGGTATCTTTATGATGCATATAAAGAAACCACAATACTTACTTATGAAATTTGCTTAGATCACTACTTATATCACACTAGTTTTTGGGTTTATTTGAGAAAAATGCTTTATGTTTTCAAATGTAGTAAGAAAATTTAGCTTTTATTCCCTGCTGTTTCTTTCACTTTTCATTAGTTCTTCATGAAGACATCATAAAAGTTGAGATCGAACAAAGTAGATTACAACCTTCCCTTCTGAAACCACCTCCTGGAATCCCGCTCCAAAGCAGTCAGGATCTTGACAAGCTCTGCTTTCAACTTACTGGGGAATTTGCTCATGACCAGGATCCCATCCTGAGAACAGATCTCCATTCTCTTCCCAAGAACTACAATTTCAAAAAGAAAGCCTACATTCTTACTATTTTTCAATACCAAAACTAAATTATAGACTTTAAAATGTATCTCCCCCTACCTTTAAAGTTTTCTCATGATCGCCTACTTGCTTCTCCTGTACAAAAACAACTGGTTGTGAAGCTTCTGCCGTTACTTTGCACTGTCCTTCTTGAAGTTTCTGTGCTCCCTCTGTGAAATAAAGAATAAAATAACAGTGTCTGGAGAGACGTCCTTTATGAAGGCTTCACTCCTCCAGCGAAACTGTCTGGGGGAGTGGCCAGGCAGCTTCATCGCTTCCTCATCAGCCTGTCTCAGGGGAGCATTTCCTTAGGCGACTGATGAGTCATTTGCAACGCTAGGATGACTTGCTGTATTTTTCTCTTCACTAAAATCCCATATGAGATTTGGCTGGGATTTCAGTAAGTTTTGCCAATCCAACAGTATGATTGGAACAAAGCAAGGAAATAAGATTTGCTGGAGCTATGCCTGTAACTTCAGTCTTAAAGAAAAGTTATTATTTTTACCCTTCTTGCCCAGAAAGTGATTTTCTTGCGCTCATGTGCTGTTCCTGACTGTTTTGTTCAGTCTCATATTTGTAAAACTGAATTCAAATTTTTATTCTTCTCCTGCAATTAGCTCCCTAGAAACTTCTTTCAGTTCGATGTACTGATATATTTGTTTTTTCCATGCAGCTGTCACCCTCAAAATAATTTCTGCCATATGGTGTTGCTCATACTATGAAATCCTCTAAATAAATGTATTCAAAAATTTGGAAAAGACTTGTTTGCCTATCAGTCATAACTCATAGATATATATATATATTCTGTTGGATATACATATATCTCCAATAGATAAGGTTAAGTATATTAGTGGAAAGGAAAAAACATCTTTACACATGGTGATACTTTATTTGATATGGCATGGAAAAAGAAGAAAGAAGAAAATCCTCAATCGGAATCCATTATCAGCTCTGCCTTCCTCTACATAACCCTGAGTTACGTTAGGCTCAATTATTCAATAAATGGGTCAGTACAAACTTGTTTGTACTTAATCACATACATACTTTGCACTGCACAACCAGCATTCATTAGTAAACTCTGACACGTGCACATACTTGGACAAAGAGCCATGCTGAATGTGTGAACATTCCTTGGGCAGTGAGCCCACAAACCTGAAAAGCATTCACACACACACGTGCACAAATGCAAAAAGGCAGTTATTGAAAATTGGTCTGTGATCTTGGCATCTCTGATTTCTTCTCTGAAACTTGGTGGTAAAATTCCTTTATCTCACAAAGGTACTGGGAAGAGTACTTTGCTGATGTTGGTAAGGGTTTTAAAGATCCGAATCATTATGCAATGGTTAATAGTAATACTAGTGATGGAGGATATTTGGCCTATTCTAGCTTGGGGAAGGAATGCAGGAATTAATCTGCGTGTCTAGACATACATGAAAAAAGAAAAGCAAGAACACAGGTTTTGAACACTGGCCACAATCTTCACAAGGGAAAACTTCTTTCTTTAACATATTATCAAAGCTACAGTCCCGCATGTACCTGAGATGACTGAAGCCTTATATTTTGTACCTATAACAAGTCTGAACAACCTCAGGAATGTTCACGTAAAACTATGTCTTCAATGAGATAAAAATCTACTCGGGTAGACAACACAGGCATTTATAAAAACATCTCTGATTATTTTCAGGTAGACCTGTACTAAAGGTACGTAGCTTTAGCAATAGCCCCAAAATCCAAAGGCAACCATAACCTCTGGCAAAGACTTTAAAGAGTTTCTGTGCAGGCGGCTGCTGCTAGGAGCCTCCCCCTTGTTGGTCTGGGCAACCTGCCACAGTCAGGATGACATAGCAGAAAATGCTCATCACATCACGTGCTTGCTCTTCATAAAATTCCATCCACTAATGGCAATTACAATAACCCACAGTCCTGGTGGATTGATACATTCCCCAAATCAATCAGTAGATACCTTTTTGCAGAGCAAGACTGCTGAGAAGAACCCAGAACACAGAGCCACTCTGGACAATCCTCTGAGATGTAGTGGTGAGGACATCTCTTTGCCCATAAGAATCAGAGTTACTGCAGCAAGTCTGTAGCAACTCACTGGCATTGCAGGAAGATCCAGTGATGCTCTTACCCTGCACTACCAACGTCTTTGTTTTTTGTTAGTCCCAATCTAGAAGATGGTGGCTGTTGAGTGCTACCTCCCCTACGACCTGCCAAGTGCTCTTTGACATGGGGTAAACCAATCTAACATATTGCTAATACCAAAAGGGGACAAGCCTACTCTCTTCCACCACACTGGTTTTTTCCTTCTTTTTGCTGTGTGTGTATTTGGCACCAGCTCTGCCAGCTAATAATCCCTCACACAAGCTAAATCAACTCACTAACCTGGGAGAAAACTAACCCAAAAGAAAAGATGTGGACAGGTCCCCACCAGCCTAACAAGCTCAGCCAGCTCAGAGAAGGACCTCACAAGCACTGCAGCAGGTGCCAGGCAGAAGGCATATCCATACAGACTAGCAGGGAGGAAGAGGAGGCAGCAACGTTTCTTTGGCTAGTGGCAGCAGCAAAACTGCCCATTTTGCTCAGCAGCTTGTTGAAACAGCAAAATCCCCACCTTTTCAGCATTCACCTGAACCAGCTTCTGAAGCAGACTACACCAAGGCTCACTGCCACTTCTTGAGCAGAGGAAAAAAGTAAGTACAATGAAACAACTACAGTATTTTTAATCCATTAAACTTCCTTATTGGGAGTGAGCTTCCTCACAAGACAAAGTCCTCCCTGGTATTGAGGCCACTGAACTTTTTACTGTCAGTTATGTGACTTCTGGCAGGGGTGGAAAAAGGCACGACTGGTTTCAGAAGGCCTTGACCAGGCAGGAACGTGACCAGCCCAACACAACAGCTTGGACCAGTTTTGTGAGTAGAACTAATCCAGGATAAGAATCACTTTACTTTGCAAAAGCATCCACCCAGGCATCCAACGGGATGCTGAGGCAGGATGTGGGGACCCATGGAAAGCACCTGCTCTTCAACTATTTGCCATGAAGGTCTTAAGCAGTGCTTCAAGGCAAAGGTCTTTGCTGATTTACCTAGATTTTCTGTATCGTACAGAATGACATTAAGAACAAGGATGAACTCCACATTTTTGACAAACAACATAATTAAAAAATAGCTGTCTCTAGTTCAGTAGTTCAGAAGATGTTCCTAATTCTGTAATGCTTATGAACAAGCCTGTATCTTGCTTTACAGCTTGACCTTCAGGCATCTGAGAAGTACAGGTTATTTTCGATGATGATGAATATTTACATTATGCTCAAATGAGCTTTTTAGGCAGAGAAACTTCTGACTTTTCCTTCTCCTAGATTTGCTCATTTCTCAAACATTTGGAAGTGATAATAGCAGAGCCATTATGTCATCCAGACTATGACAAAGGAAAAAAACCAAGTCTTTAAAATACACACCTCCAGCCTGAATCATATCACAGATCCATCCTGAGAGGCTGCCTTGCAATCAGCTGAGCTGACAAAACTATCAAGGAACCAAAATCTGGGGCAGGATGCAGGGAAGGGTGAGAACCTCTTAAAACTGCCTTTGCCTCTACAGGAAACACAACACACCCACACTTCCCTGAGGGCCAGGATCAGTGGGTGAAAATTCAAAAATAATACTTAGAAATTGCACTTGGGTGCAACCTAGACCTTCAACCTACCTCACATTTTATTTTGCACTGTGACAGAGATACAGTGCAGCCTTACAGCTAATTAAGAGAAGCAGTGGAGTTGGCTATCGTGGAAGACATGTCAGGGCTTGCTTAGGTAAGGGCTGCATGTGCTGTGCTCTAGTGATCCTGGCCAAGAACCACTGGCACCTTTGACAGGATAAACTAGCACAGCCCTGCAGCTACCCTCTTTCTTTCCAAGTGCTGATTCAGCTGCACTGCCAGAAGAAGTATAAAGATAGCTTAGAGGTACATTTGCCTCCTCACCTGAACTCAGCCAAAGTCTGAACCCATAACGAGTCAGTAATGTTAAGACAGGCCAACCCAACATTATTTACACACAGAGAATTCAACGCTCACTGACAAGCATTGTTAATCCATGAAGTGTAAAGCACCATGCGTGCTTTACTGCACAGAAATCATACAGCTAGAGCAAAATCTTCATTTTCCATATGGTTCATAATTTTAGCCTGCAAGGAAGAAGTTCTGTGGCGGAACAAACAAAAACGCTTCACCAATACCACAAAAACATACATCTTTCCCAGAGGTAAAGGGTGTTTTTTTCTGAAGAATCTCACTGTCTGCATATGCAAGCACTGAGGAAGGAGAAGTTAAGATAGACTGACCTATGCACTCCATCCTTAAGACTGCTTGCTCAATTACCCATTTGGTGGAGTACAAATGGAAAACAAAGAACTCCTGAGCATTTGAATAGCTCCTTCACCTCCAGAGTGCACAATCTTTAACAGATGAGACTGAACAGTTGTCCTGGTTTAAGCCAGGATGAAACCAATTTTCTTTTTACTGATTTTTTTTTCTTCAGTGAACACTCTTTTAAGCAGCACACTTGCTGAAAGTAACAGCAAGTCTTCCAGCTAGTGGATTGATAACAGTCAGTGTTTATAGATACTGCTGAGAGACCAAGGACACTTTGCTCTGCTTGTTGGATTTGCTATTTCGGACACTTCTAAAGCAGAAGACTCACATCTGGAACCCTCCCAAAGGGAGGAGTAGACGAGACAGATGGCAAAAATCAGCTAACCAAAGTATTCCATTTATATATCTAAGTAGCTCTTGGTATAAATTCAGGGATCACGGAAGTCAAATCCTTCTTCTTCCCTTCTGTTCCATCCATGGCCGATGTCCAGAGAGAACTCCATTTATCCATCACCACTGATCCCAGGTCTGTGCATTCCTGACCCTCATAACTCTCCCCTCAGCTCCTGTCTGCTCTGTCACTATCTCCGGCAGCACTCCAGGACATTTTGGGACTGCTCACAGCTCAGGAGAGTGCGGGGGAGTTGCTGGGGTGGGGGGAGGTGATAGGGGTTTTGCACATTCCTGCACATACTTGTATATATTTGTATATATTTTCTTTCATCATTAGTATCTAATTAAAGCTGTCTTGTTTAGTTTTCAATCCGGAAGCCTCTCTCCTTATTCCCTCTCTCCCCTCCCTACATGGGTGGAAGAGGGAGGGGATTGAGAGCATTGCTGTCGTTGGTTTAATTGCCAATCGTGACTCAAACTGTGACAACAGTGAAATCACTTTCATTCCTTTCTCCCTGGATCACGAGTCTGGTTTATTATCAGCTGGCTTCCCACACATGCAGTTTTGAAGTAACAGAAAGCACCACACATAAAATAGCCTTGACGCTCCTCTAGTTCTGCCAATCACTTGCTTGACATATTTGAAAGGTGTTTAAGTATTTGAAATTATTGTGATAGGAAGCATCCCATCAGGAAGTGTGATAGAAAGCATCCCACCATTTATCATGACCCTCTGAGCTCTGTCACTCAACCAGCTCTCAAGTCCACCTCACTGTCCACTCATCTAGCCCACACTTCCTGAGTTTCTTAATGAGGATATTCTATGAAGCAGTGTCAAAAGCTTTGCTGAAGTCAAGGTAGATAATATCCTCTGCTCTCCCCTCATCTAACCAGCCAGTTATGACATCATAGAAGGCTATCAGACTGGTCAAGCATACTTTCCCCTTGGTGAATCCATGTTGACCACTTCCAATAACTTTCTTTTCTTCCAAGAAGCCCTTAAAACCATTGTTGAGGGTTACTGCATTAAGCCATAGCATTTTTCTTAGCAATTCCTGACTATTGACTATCCAAATCAGCCCTAACTTCAATAAGAGGCTGGTTCTGTAATCTGGCTCACTGATGTGCTTTTCTACACCCAATTCCCTAAACCTACCAAATTCATGAAGAAATGTCATGCAAGTGTTTCATACACAGTTTGATTCTGACTCATTTTCCAATTAAAAAACCACCATGTTTCAAGTCTGACAAGGAATAAGTGTGTTTTCCTAAGAAATCAGCAGTTTTCCAACTACGTTATTGCTTATACTTACTCAGCATGTTGCTGCAAAGTGCTTTAGTTTCACTGTATCCTTGTTAACCCACTTTTCACATCTGGGAGTTTAGGATTTCTTCCATCTAAATAAATCATAGCTTGAATGGAATCACCATCAAGACATAACGAGGAATAATGTAGCTTTGCATTTAGTTGAGACAGGGTACACAAACAGGAATCTGGGGCTCTACTCTGGCACAGATTTCTCTTAAGAGAGTCCTGGACTGCACCTGTATTGTTACTCCAAAACATCTGTCTCTTTCACAAAAACGTAAATTCTTTTTACCACAACTATTTGAGTATAAAAAGCATTTAAAAGCACTTTCATAAGTGGCAAAACATGTAGATACAAAATTTTGGGAGGGAACTTTTCAACCTAAATGTTAAGTTCTCTAAGCCAGAGGAGAAAAAGCCTCATAATTCTCAGCAAATCATATGCAGTTAACATATGAAAAAGGCAAAAAGTGACAGAAAGCTTCAAGGCACTGTTTCCTCAAAGAACAATAAAAGTCTACTGAGAACTTCTAATGTAACCTCTACATAGCACAGCAGGAATTACAAAACCAAGGCAAGCCAAAGAAAAAATTCAGAGGGAAGAATGACAAATGCCAGATGAAACAAAAGACAAACATGTATCGGAGGGCCTGATTCAAAGCTCAATGGAATAGCTCCCACCCAAACAAAGGCCTTAAGTGACAAAATACAACTCTTTCAGCAAAATTTTCTAATGAACATCTGGGGACTGACTCAGCAACATCCACCAATCTGCTTTTCACTCAAGATGGCTCGGCACTGTGTTTTGAGAGCTGCAATCTCCTACCTTTGCATCCAAGAATGAGAAGAGTAGCTAATGTAGGGCAAGAAGCTCAACAGTAAAATACCTCCTGCTTTAGCCTGTATGCAGCCAGGCACTCAAGCTCATAACCTGTCATATCCTGGTAGTCTACAAAAGGAGTTCTGAAATATGCCTCGGGTCTTAGCGACAGAAGTAATTCCTACTTCCAGGCATTTCATTTCCTGTTGCCTTTCTAAACATTTATGAGGCTACCATGAACATCCAACCATAATAAGAAAATGTATTTTACTTCACTGATTTCAAAAAGGACATCATTGTATAATCACAGAATCATAAAATGGTTTGGGTTGGAAGGGACCTTAAAGATCATTTAGTTCCAACACCTCTGCCATGTGCAAGGACACCTTCCACTAGACCAGGATGCCCAAAGTACTCCTTGCTTTCTTATGAGAAGTCCTACAAGACATGTTTCTGCCATAATAATTATGGAACTTGAAACCCCACTGTAACAAGACTCAGGCTTTCTTGCAGACTTTCCTATTTGTGCTCTCACCACCAAAGTCTGCAGGAGTATCAGACAACTGGTACTTGCCCTAGAAAGTCATCAGCCTTTACTCTTTCCTTATGTAATTGTTTACAGTAAATTGTATAGGAATTAGCCAGGTTGCTTTAATTAGCAGTAATAGGGATGTTTTCTGTGAGCATAACATCACATGCTGACCACAAATATTTCTAGAACATCTACAATATGAACTCTATTGCCTTAAACAGAAGAAGCTGTATAAATTAAACAAAGGTAAACTTCAGATTCTCTCTTCCTCAGTGAAAAGGAGGGTAATGCTACACTAATTAGGTATCTTTGACAACTTCTATTTTATTTCATTGTGAACTAAATAAGCTAGATTATGAAAAACCTAATATAGAGCTTTTCTGCCTCTGGAACTGTTGCAAAAGCTGCAACGTCTCATCAAGATTTGTATGCAATCTTTATAGAAAACATTGTATTATGATACCAGTGATTTTCACATGCATTTTTGTCTATTCCTTTCAAAAGTCACTGTTGCTTTTGGATTCACCTATGCTAGTACAATGCTTTGTCCAATCCAAATCAAAACAAAGTAAGCTACCTACTACCTGTAGGTGTATCATGCTCACATCCATACCGGCTCATCCTTCATTTGGGATGACCTGAAAAAGCTGAGCTTCCTGATTTTTTTCTTGGAAGTCCTGTGACCAGCACAAACCTGTGGCTCACACAAACTGTGATTCATATTCTCATGCAAATTTTTTTTTCTGGCCCAGTAAATAAACAACTCTGACAAGAGGAGGAAGTATCAGACTTGAACAAATGTGGCACCTGAGGCACAGTGAAGTGATGCAGTACTCAGCAGGGCTGGAACATGATCTCCTAATGTTGCTGCCATTCATTAGTCCCTACCACTACTGGCCATGTCTCTCTTGTCTGTACCACAACTGAAGCCATTTATTCCCACACATCTCTTTGTAATCAAGGTTGCATTTGAGTCACAGAGAACAACAAAAAAGGTGGAAAACATCTAACACAAAATCAGATTGTGGTTTATTTTGTTTTGTTTTCAAAAAAGCCACTATTAGAAGTGAACATGGTTAAAGGAAAAGAAGCTTTTCGCAGGCAATCTCCCGGAATGGGCAGGAAGTTTAAGGCAGGTATTGCATCGTGGAAAGTACTTAGGTACTTAGCTCAGAAGTTTATGATTTCCTCCCCCCTCCAAGAAGGAAGCAAACAATGACATAGCATTTTTGTGAGGTGAGTGAACCAGGATAATCTAACAGGTCATTGGCCTCCAAACTGTCTTGCCGTTGAAATGATATGACAAACCAATGTGATGCAAACAGGTTCTGACAAAGGTCTAGCTGGAAACAGTCATGAAAGATGGGTGGAAAACAGTAAATAGATTACACTTCTGAGAGACAGAATTACAGAGAGGTGCTTGCTTTGTGTTAGGCTGTGCAAACAGCGGAGGAGTTAAGGAAGTTAAGAGCTTTCCTCCCGCCATACTGGACATGCACGCCAGGACACAGGCAAGGTGACCTTACCAAACAACACTTTCTTCTCCAAGCAGCTGACTTAACAAGTAAAATAGGCAAAGTTTCCTAGAAGGTGAAATGATATGTTATCTCAGTTCACTATGTAAACTAGCTCATTAGCAGATTCTTAAGAAAAACCTAGGACTAGCCCAGACTAAGCAACTAGTATTTTCTATGGAAACATAAATATTTGCATACTGTATTTACTTCCTCCTTTTGCATTTGCATCTTTTTTATGCAAATAAAAGTGCTGGGTCAGATAGCATTTTAACAGCAAAAATGAATTAATATTGCAGGTTGCATAGTTCAACAGAGTTCACCATAGGTGAGTCCAAATACACAGTCAACAGTGCAAGGCACAGAGAATTCCAATAGGAAAGGCAATATGCTAAGGAAAGCAACAGCTAGCACCTTTTTGGAAGAAAAACAGAAGGCAAAAACAAGCTGAAGAGAAGGAAAAATAGATGGTATCACACCTAGCTTGGCAAGTTAGACAATGGCTCTGTGAGAAAGACTACAATGTGACACCACATTCAAAAAAGAAAGCTGCTGAAAAGTATGAGCGAGGAAAAACCTGAACAAGCACTGAAAAAGAATTTCACAGGAAATACATGAGTCAAGATGCTACAGAGTGGAAGGCAGCTGCATCACAACAGGCAGATATCAAGAACAGAGGAGGCACCAGAGTTAAAACTTTCTCAGTTAGCAGCAGTGGGGAGGGCACTCACTTTAAACCAGCAGAAAAAGGAGAGAAAGTTACCAATTCAGCATACTGAATAAGCCAAAGAGCACAATTTTATCTGGTATTTGTTTTGTTTTCTGCAAGTACAACCAAAAAGACAGTGAGACACCCTAACAAAGGATGTTCAAGATGGACTTAATGGAGGAACAGCCTTCAGGTAGGAACAAGCAGTGAAGTATTATCATCAAGGAAGACTTGAAAATAGAGAAATGGTAACAGTAAAAAAGGTGACCGGTACCATACACTGTGAGGGGCAAGTACTGTTCCTGTTCACAGCAGGTATCAAGGGGATGGCATAACTGTAAACAAGGGTAGAGGAAGAACATGGGCAACCATGATGTCACCTCCAAGAGTCAAATCCACCCTACTCTTCTCCACAGAGTACTACGACACATCTGTTATTGTTACACCTGAGCAGTTCACATGTAAATTACATGGTCACAACATTTGCAGGAAATACTGCAAAAATAAAAATGTGTGGGGTCTCATTACTCACCACGCATAAATGTCAAAGCAACTTAACCACCAACAGTGTTTGTACTCCAGCACAGACCTAGGGCCACCCAAGAGGATCCCCTGTTATTCTCACAGTTATGCTGTATTCAGATGCTCTCATATTAGCACTAAAAATGAGGAACAATGATTTTAACAATACTTTGATAATTCACTTTGTTGAATCCAACACAATCTCATTCCAAGTTTATTATAACTTTTCGGGTCCACCAATAATCATGTCCTGAAAAGAGCTGAACAACTTCAACTTACATGAAAGTCAAACTGAACTGAAAACACAGCTGCTCATAAAACTCATCTAGCATGAAGATACAGTGGAAGAAAAAAGCAGCTCTTGATGTGATACTGTTGTCCCAAAAGCAGGTCCATCGCCCAGTGTGCAAGAAGCCAATCCACACAGAGTCGAGATATTTGCTACCAAGGTAGAGTCCCACAGAAAGAAACACTATGCTTTATAAAACAAAAGATTTTGTGCAGTAAAATGTATGTTTATAACTAAAATAGTGTAGAGATAAATTAACAAAAAGTCAGGAAATGCATTATTTTCTGACTTATTTCCAATTTTCATACCTTTACACTCACAAAATGTCATAAATACTGCTTATACAAAATGTAATTAATACTATTTGAAGATTGTAGGATAACATTTTTGAAAGCACGAGCTAAGGACAAGAGAATGTCTTTAATAGTTGTGTTATGCAAAATATATATAAACATCTTACTATTTTTACTTTTTCCTGTCCTAGTCATTGTTTTCCTCGCCAGTTTTGCTCATTACCCATTTGCTATTATTTGCTTTTTCAAACACCCTTTTAGATCTTAGAGTGAATTATTAACTCTGAATTTATTATTTCCATTGAGAAAATGATGGAAGGGTAAGAATAGATCCAGAGAGTAATTACAAAATTCTTACAGGTAGGAACAGCCCATTTTCTTCCTCCTACTAAACACAGAAGTTTAAATGCACAAGACATGCATGTAGATATAAAAAACCCCAAACAACAAACCACCTTACTGCCTGGCATGACTACCTATAGAATGGGGTTAATTTTAAATTATTCATGTTTTAGAGTCAGTTAAACAATGAGTAATTAGCTTATTTGAATTATTTTAAGTAAATTACTTACTTATTACTGTATCTATTATTATTCCTGTAATTCCTTGGTTTAATCTTCTATTTAACTCCTTCAACAGAATCCGCAACTCTCCTCATCTCTTGTCCTTAAAGGATATTAAAAAATTTTATGTGTTCCTTCAGGAAATGGACATTGGCTTTGAGATAATAATCAACTGGTAGATGACCATCCCAGATGCAAAGCCACCTAGATGCTACAATATAAACCTTGATGTCACAGTTTAAAGCAACTTTCCTGGAGAATTACTTTAAGACGTTGCCTGCATTGCAGAATGGACAGCAGGGAGTAGCAATGTCTCAAACTGAAACACCAAAATACAGCAGAGCATATAAACCGAAGACCAAACAATATGTTCTTTTAAGTCATCTAGCCTAAATGTGTCAGCTTCTCGAGGCTGAAAAAGCTCATTAAGATGCAGGCTTCATTTCTGAGTTTGTGTCAGCAGATACATCATCATCCAGAGGAACTAGGCTTGAGTAACTCCACAGCAGTTTACTCTGTTCCCAAAGTTCGTGCTATCACACCTGCCTTGTTTTCAATACCTGATTTAAAGCTAAATTGGGTGTTGCTATATCAGAGCGTGGTGGTGCCAGCATTAGGTAAGGGAACTGTTGATGGTTAACCCTAACTGGTCCCGGGGCACTGCACTGCCCTCAAAGCACATGGACAACTGGACTCTCTTGGCAAAGGTTTGAGAGTTTTCTTTTTTTCCAGTCCTTCCTGGTAAAGTCAAGGTACATCTCATGCTTTCAATGCCAGGCCTTTAACTTAAATCAGAGTATTTTATGTTGGTTTAACTGAAAAATACCATGCATTATGGAGCCATACAATCATCCTAGTTCAGGAGTTTTACCTGTTATAAACCTCATCTTTGCATTTGCCAACCCCTGCTGTACTTCCACCTCACACCAAGTCTTACTGCACAGACACCTTTATTCTCTGTTTGCCAATATATATATTATAATATTATATATTATCTTAAAGCTACCAAGGCATTTTGGCTTTGATGTTCTCTAGTTATTGCATATCTAAAAACACGTTTAAAAATGTACCCCTTTCCCAAGGATTTGGTAGAGCTGAAAACACTCTTCCAGTAGTAGATGCTCACTCAATGAAATACTACATCCTAAGAGTGCTTTTTCATTTACACAGAACTGCTGTACAGCACCAAATGTAAACACAGGTTAATCTTCAGGCATTCATTACTTCGAGTTAATTTCTTTTGTCATCAGATTTTATAAACCCAGTGAGAGCATGGTTAATACTCTATCCAAAAGAGCACGGAAGACTGAAGTTCTGACTCCAAAGAGATATAAAGTAGACAGCCAAAACACAAATTTCCCTACTGGTCTTTCAGCAACGTGCTTCAATCCCGGCAGACAGAACTTAGCTCCACGGACTTCAAGAGCCATTCGGCTCCCACCTAACTTCAAATCCTTTTCCCTCTGCAGCGCACACTCACACGAGCCACAGTCTCCCTCCTTCAGGCAGCACCTATGACAAGGACATTGATCCCCTGGGAACACGGGTCCCACCGCTGCTGCCTACACATCCTCAGGGCCAGCGTCCCACGCCCTGCAGCATCTCCCCTTGATCCTGTGAGGTGATAGAGACAGCCCTGCGCAGCCCCCACCGGCCACCCACGCTGGCCTCACATCAAGTCAGTCAGGAGAAAAAACCAAGCGTCACAGGTTGTGTTTGGGTAGATGTCACGAACACACGCACTCGGATCTACGGCCACACCAGCTGAAGTTACATTAAAGTTGTTTCGCAGCGCGGTACTCCAGTAAGCAGTAAGACCCATCGGAAGGGGCCAGGCCGCCCCTCTCCGACCTCCCGGATGTTTAACAGGGAAAGCGAAGTGTTTTTCTCCGACCGCCCTCCTGCCCCGCTACGCCCCACTCGAAGCCCACCCGCCCCGCTGCACAGTGCTGCCAGGCACGCGCCCGCCCGCTGCCTACCTGCCGGGGGACGCCGCTGCGGGCCGCCATCGGGTGCCTGCCGCACCACCTTGCTCCTCCGCAGCGCGCTGCCCATGGCGCGGCTCCCCGCACAGCACCGCGCCCGCGCAGCAGCCCCCTACCCGCTAGCGCCCCCTCACGACCGCCCTTTCCCCCGCGGCCTCCCGCCCCTGGCTTCCCCGTTCCGGCTCCGTCGCGATGGCGACAGGCGCGGGCGCGAACCCAGCCCCGTGGCTAGCGCGACCCCTGGCGGCGACCGGAGGCACCAGGCCGGGCTGGCTAAGGCGGGGGCTGGGGGCGGCGGGGGGCGGCAGGCCGGGCGGGCTGAGGCGGCGCCCAGCCGCCGCCACGGGTGGGCAGCGGGGGAATGTCGCCCTTGAGTTCTGCCTTCGTTCTTCTCATTTCTTCTTTATTTTATGTTTCTTATTTTTCAGGCGGACCTGCCTGCTGCAACCTAAGGGGTGCTAGCATTAGGAAAGCATCTAGGAGGTGTCGTAAGAATATTTTTTCTCACACTTAATGGTTCATTCTGAGAAAGCGGTATCTATAAAGAAGACACCAACTGAAAGATGAACTGTGTGAGGCAGAAAGTCGCACCACTCCCTTCTGGGCTTTGGGCAGTATTTGCCATCATCATCTTGCAGCACTGCCCAGGTTGTGGCCCCGTTGTGGTGGCTTTCACACGAGTATGTGGCAAGAGGAGTGCCTACCAGGGAGGATTTCTGGCATCAACTCAGCAGACAGGCAGGGTTATGATGAAAGCCATGACCCTCTAAACGACCAACACACCCGCACACCAATATCTGCTGTTACTGTCAGCTCCACTTAGAACTTTCTTCACTCCTCATGTGGGAGCAAGTGACTTGTTACACCAGACACAGCCATTTATCTGATCCCTATTCTCTCTTATGGCGAGTACCAACGTTTGTTTGAAAGGTTTTAAAAAGATGCTAAACCAACCATTAATGTGTTTGGTGGATGGATCTTCTTCCCAGCTGCACGGGTTGGCTACCAGGCCTTAAGCAGGCAAGCACGCATTATCTTACTAATGCTTTTAGTACAGGAACCTCCCTACTCTGCCACAAGAGTATTATTGACCAACAGTGAAGGACCAAAATAAAGGGAAGAAAGAGAATAGGTTAATAACTGAGTTTTGTGGTTTAAGAGGCATTGCCTCAGCTTTTTTTTCCATAGAAGATGTCGACAGTTCCTATTTCTGGTGCTGTATTACTGTTTCACTCTGCATGGATATCTCCAGTGTCAGCTGGAGTTTCTAATATAAAAAAAAAAAAAACAACACCTAACTTAAGGCTTTAAGTGGAGAAAAGTCTCTGAACTCCCTGTGGGAATGATCACTGAGATTTCAGAAATTATGTCTTCAATATAGATATCTAAAGTAGAAAAAAATATTATGATAATGAGGATAATAATTGTTATGGGCATTCAGGGATTACTATAGCTTTAGAAATAAAGTTATTAAAATAATTTGCTGAACAAGCTTAGGGAAGGAACTCTATTCCACCAAACCCCATCTCAATATTTTCATTAAATGTGGACCACCAGCTGGCAATTCAGTCAATTTGAGAAAAATCAAGTTTAAAAAAAAACACCTGGAGGGCTGTTACTGTCCTTGAAATTGTTCATGTTTCATTTTGCTTATTGTTTTGCAATTATGGTCTAATCATAGAATCATAGAATCCTAGGGGTTGGAAGGGACCTCGAAAGATCATCTAGTCCAACCCCCCTGCCAGAGCAGGGTCACCTAGAGCACATCACACAGGAACGCATCCAGGCGGGTTTTGAATGTCTCCAGTGAAGGAGACTCCACAACCTCCCTGGGCAGCCTGTTCCAGTGCTCTGTCACTCTCTCAGTAAAGAAGTTTCCTTTCATTAAGAAAAGGAAAAGATCTTATGTTGCTGTGGTGAAGATCCGCTGAAGCAATGAAAAAGGTGAAGCTCTAAATTCAAGATGTTTCCTAAGTTTGAAAACCAGTGCATTAAAAAAATAGAATTACCCATCATTACTTAAAAGTTTTAAGTAAGCACAGTAATCAAGGAGTCTGTCACTGCAGAACCAAATCTTGATGCTGCACCCAAAAGCTAGCATTCATTTTCACCTTCATTACTCCACTCCTCCAAATCTGTTGCTTCTTCCCACAGTTTTACTGGCACACATCACCTCTTACGTTATTTACTACAGCTCCTCACAAACACTACTTTCAGGCCATTCCACATACAGCATGATAACTTTGGTTCTTTAACTCTTGTTTTAACCAGACCATTCCTGATCTTGGCGTCTTAAAAGAAAACTCCTTTCCATTTTTCCACAGGCTGCATGCTTTC
Organism: Hemiprocne comata; assembly: GCA_020745705.1. Taxonomy (NCBI): domain Eukaryota; kingdom Metazoa; phylum Chordata; class Aves; order Apodiformes; family Apodidae; genus Hemiprocne; species Hemiprocne comata. The sequence goes on from CM036586.1 coordinate 60,284,606, forward strand.
TCCTGAATCACAGGTTGTGATCAACTCCAAGGTCCTATAAAACTCTTTACTTTTGGCTGATATATTCTTATCTTTCTAGATTATCCTCTCCAGTTTTACCTACTTCTTTACTTTGTTTGTGTGCTGCTCTGCAGAGGTCTTTAGTTTGCCCTTACACTACTCCCCATGTTAAATATTTTTTTCTGCACAGATCCAAAAAGTATCTGCCTTCTTTTTATTTCAATTTTGCCTAGAAATTACAATTTTTATATGGCTTAAGAAAAGCCAAGTACACCCATTTATGATTTATTCTTAGCTGACTGAACTGCACACATACATGAGGTCCAGTATTGGACCACTGAAATGTAAGCAGAATACGATGACAAGACGAATGGAAAGCACAAGGAAGAGGATGGAAGAAAAATATTCCAGTTACTATTAATGTGATCCCCTGTTGCCTTGTCTGTATGTTACATACTTTTTTGTCAGTCTTTATCTTTCTCTCCCTGTTTTGACTCTTTGGGAGAGAGACTTTATCTTCCTCTGTGTGTAGAAAACGCTTGACATTTCAATTTCTACTGCTGTCCTCCTTTTCCAGTAGCAAGGACACACATAGGAGAGCAGTCTTCAGGGTCATAAAGTTGACACTCTGGATCCTGTAATAGCTCCTTGATAAGACACCAACTTCAGTCCCTGTCTGCATACTGAAGTCACTTGGAGACTGAAAACCTGTTTCAGTCCAATACCAAAGCACTGATTGGAATTTGCTTTGGGTTTGTCTTAGTTCCATCTACATGAAAATTTAGTGCAGATGTTCAGAAATGCTGTGTTAAGAGGCAGGACAACAAAGACTGTCTCATTAGAAATATCTGTAGAACCAAGTCTTGAAAATCTGTCACATTGCATCCTGTCTTCAACACTGGACTATTAAAAAGTATAGACTGCATAAACTACCAGTGCTGGGATTTAGAGATGAGCTGTGATGATCTTGAAGGTCTTTTCCAATGGGAGTGATACTGTGATACCGTGATAAATTCAATTAATGTATTAAAAGTCTATACTTGAGTTATTATTTAAAACAGTAATTGCATTAAGATATTAATTGATAATATTCTTCATAAAGATTAAATGTAAGGTGGTTTACTCTGTCTTGAAATCTCAATATGCTATGGCAAATATATTTGGTGCATGATTGCTGCTGAAGAGCCCTGCAGCAGAGCTGCAATAATCCAAATGGTATGTCAAGGTGACCAGTCCCTCAATTGTTCCTGAGATAACTGACTTCCAGCTCCCCGTGGCCATTACAAGAGTGATCATTAAAATAATATTAAAATGTCTGTTCCCACAAAGATTTCTATATATTCCTTCCATATATATATAAACTGAGTGGAAGGCTGCCTCGGTAAATGAAGAGCCCACAGTGCCACCTCCTTACAAAGTACAGAATTCTTGGTGTTCAATGCAAAATCACCTAAATATTAACATTATTAAAGCTGACAAGGTCCTCAGAATATTAATGTCATTGAAATACCACCAGTCATTTTTGCAAGCTAAGGTTCATCTTACCTTATATCAGCCACCTAAATGTTTGGCCTCTTGTATAAGCTCTTGATCTAAGCTCCTTCTGTAGCCAACAAAAGACAGGCATGTCCAGATGGTCACTTTTCCTTCCAAAGACAGGCACTTCTAAAGAATGAGCCTGTCCCTAGCCCTTAGTTTGGACAAATCAGGTGAGAAGAATTTTTTCAGCTATTATGTTTAAGTTGACAGAATAGATCTGTGTCTCTGCTTACTCTGCAAATGTGACAGTGTCAGTCAGTATCTTAGTGCCAGTTAAAGGGCACAGTTAAGATCCACCCAGTGCAACAGATCCTAAGAAAGATTTTGATTTAGTGATGCCACTGACTCAGTGGTAATGTGGAGCAGGCCTTCGAATCAGTGCAGTTTCTAATCCCATATAATGACCTCTACAGGAAGAAAACTACAAATACTGACAAGTGCCACAACCTCTGGAAACCTCTGATACTTCCAGGAAAGTCCTCAATTCCTCCATTTTTTGCCAAGCTAAACTAAGTGATCAAATCTATTACCATTGTGCAATCCAACCATATGGTCAAAATGTGAGAACATAGGCTTTAGGAAATGCAACTCTCATGATACAGAGCAAAACTTAGTCCTATAGTCCTCCAGAGCCCCTACTCTGTAACTCCAATAGAACAGCACTGACAGCCTCAGGGCTTTCATAACTGTAACTCTGTAATGAGAACTGAACTGGACAATAGTCCACATTTCCTCACTTCCCATCTCCATCTGACCTGCCTTCTGTGTTCCCTCTGCAGTACCCAAAACAGATCTGTAATAGAACCCACCTTTCCCACCCATGGGAGATTTAAGGTTTCACTGCATAGCCATTAAGCAGCTGCTTGTCCTCTTGCATGGTAGAATTTAATAAGACATCTCTCACCACACTCATGCTACTGAGACATTTCAGTCCCACATGCAGCTGATAATAGGAGAAAACCCAAAACATGTAACCACAGAATGCAGCTGAATGCAGACAGTAACAAACTCATGTGAATGACATTTTCAAATATGTCAGAAATTTAGCTACAAAAATTAAACTAAAATTTTACTAGAGCTACTTAGGTTTTTCATTTTATACTTTGCATTACTTGTCATAAGGTTTGAAAAAGCTAAATGGTTTCATACTTTTCTATTTAAAATGAGTACTGATTTTTTTCCCCCCTGTGTTTTGAAAAGAGCCAAAACCCATGCAAATGTTTTTATCCAGGAGGCTGTAATGGCACAATTGCAAAGCAAGGCTCCTGTCAGATTTCATCTCAAAACTGTGGCATTGCTTTGTTGAAAACAACCCAAAGATAGTTATAGTTTCACCTCCAACTGTTGTTGTATTATTCACAGCCAAGTTAGAGGCTTTTGCCAAGGTCTTTTCTAATCCTTCAAATGGGTCTGTCCAGACCATCATCTTGCACCTGTACTTTGAAGTTCTTTGTTGCTTTTGTGGAATGTTTGTACTTGATGTTTTAGACATGTTTTAACATATAAATTACCTGATTACAAGTCAGTTTTGCTCTAGGTACATTTCAAAGGGATTGCTGCTAGCCACATTTAACCCCACCTGGCTGAGATTAACTATCACATCTGAACCTCAAGTGGTATCTTTGGATCTACTTGCTTGACTACCTGTTCCAGTAGTGAAAACAGTAAATTTATTTCTATCTAAAGGAACAAGACTTAGGCATTCACACACTGCCTATCTGTCTTAGCTCCCCCACTAACTTTTGAAACATTGGCCAATTTTAATCAAATTTACTTAGCAGAATTTGTCTCAACATATGACATTCTGTACATCTTGTCACAGAAAGGCAGTTGAGCAGTGGCAAGGAAAAGGCTCAAAAATTATTTCAGCTCTTATTAGACATTACACACAGGAGCTCAGTTTCAAGAAGTCTTCAGGAAGTGGCTTCACTTGTCATTTGTTACCTGTGGTACTCTTACCTCTCCTTGTAAATGAAAAGCTGGACAGTAGCTAGCAATGTGCACTTGGAACCAAGAAGGCCAACTGTGTCCTGGCCTGCATCAAAAGAAATGTGGCCAGCAGGTCTAGGAAGGTGATTCTGCCCCTCTACTCTGCTCTGGTGAGACTCCACCTGCAGTACTGTGTGCAGTTCTGGAGTCCTCAGCAAAGGAAAGACATGGATCTGTTGGAGCAAGTCCAGAGGAGTGCCACAAAAATTATCAGAGGGCACCTCTCCTATAAACGCAGGCTGAGAAAGTTGGGGTTGTTCAGGCTGAAGAAGAGAAAGCTCCAGGGAGACCTGTGGCCTTTCAGTACTTAAAGGGGGGTATAAGAAATGAGGGGACAAACCTTTTAGCAGGAATTGTAATGATAGGATGAGGGGCAATCATTTTAAACAGATTCAGGCTAGATATTAGGAAGAAATTTTTCACAATGAGGATGGTGGAACACCTGAACAGGTTGCTCAGAGAGGTGGTAGAAGCCTCATCCTTGGAAACATTCAAATACAGATTGGATGGGGCTCTGAGCAACCCAGTCCACTGGAAGGTGTCCTTGCTCACTGCAAGGGGGCTGGACTACATGACTTTTAAAGGTCCCTTCTAACATAAACCATTCTATGATTCTCCTGTTCTCCTAGTATATAAGCCATTCATAGTGGCAGGAAAGTATATCGCTACTGATTCAGCAGATGGCAAACTGAGGCACATTATTAAAATTCAGACTTTCAAAGGTATGGATTTTGAAATTGAAATCTGATGGCCTGGATTTACAGTAATTTGTCTAAGGTCACACAAGAAACACAGAGTAGACCTGCAAATTGAATCCAAGCTTGCACCTTGCTCTTTGAACAGTACTTCCCAAATGAGCTGTAGTAATTTCAGAGCCACACTCTGCCCAGCACCCTCTTTGGATGGACACCAGTCTACTGTAAGGAAACACATCCTTCAGTCCTCATGGTGTGGATGGCATAGCTGGCTACTGTTAAGCTCTGCCTCTCAGGTGTATTGTCACAGTACAGACCCTATGCATTACTTCCTATCAGAGCTATGAGATCACACAGCACGAAGGCCACCTGAGCACTTAGCTCCTTCCAAGTGTAGCAGAAGCAGTTGTTAAAGGGGCAGTACTATCTAAAAGCAAGGTACACCTGGGTAGCTAAAGAATTTTTCAACACAACTGAGAGCTACAGATCCTTGGAAAAATAAAAAAATGTCCTGAACTTCAATTAATTCCATCTGATCTCATCCTACCGTGACTTGGTTAATTACCTGTAAATAATTTCTTCTGGATTTCCATATTCAATCTTATTTCACATAGCATCGCCTGGCTCTGTAGCAACTTCTAAGTATCTTTTAATAAGAATTGTCTAATACAAATAAGAATGCTCTAATCTGTAAAACAAACAAACAAACAAATAAAACCCAATAATGAGCATTAGAAAGATCACTGTTAAGAACAAAACTAAATTCCTGAAGCACCATGGAGTTCTTACTTTACAACACACGTATTTCTAGTCTGTTACACTCAGAATTTCACAGTAATGAGAACTCTGGAGAATGTTACGTAAACCCCCACTACATCCAGTACTATTCCTACAAAAATTGTAATTTTTCATTTCAGACACATACTTTTCCAAATGACAGAGTCCAGACCACAAATAAGGTGCATTTTGGAGCAGGTTGATGTATCTGTTCTGGTTTAAAGACGCCTACTTGCTCACTTTTGACAGCTTTCTTAGCCAACACGTACTAAGCAGAACAGAAGATACGTGAAGATTTTTATTTCCTTACAGAAAATTTCAGACACAAAATTACAACGTCACCAACAGATTGCAACCTCATGGCACTCTCTTACATCTTACTGCAGTGAACTCCACCTGCTATTGAACATTCTCCCCTCTTTTTGTATGGAAACAATTTGAGCTGATCTAAAAGGAGACATAGACTGGGTATGGAATATGAGGAACACACTTGTCCTGGTTGGAGCCAGGATAGGACCAATTTTATTTCTAGTAATTTTACTTTACAGTTAAGTCTCTTCCAAGTAGCTGCACTTGCTGAAATTAACAGCATGTTTTTTCAGTCAGTGTCTGCTTCTGGGACTGACAATGCTTGAGAACTACTAGAGAACAGCATGAAGAACCATTGCTTGGTTCTGAAAAACACCTTATGCTCCAGAAACAAAAGGGAGTAAAGGGGACACACCTCCGACCCTCCTTTGGGGAGGAATGGACCAGACAGGTGACCAAAATTGACCGAATGAAATATTCCATCCCATACATGTCATACTTGGTATAAATTTGAGGGATTACGAGCATGAAGCTCTCTTTGTTCAGGGCCGGCATCCTGAGAGGATTCTGTCTATTCACCTGCCTTTGATCCAAATCCATGCATTCCTGAATCCCTGCATTCCTGTATCCAGCTCCCCATCTGCCACTGACTGCAGGAGCCCATTCTGGGGCTTTTCCATGGCCTGCCCTGCAGCCTTAGTGGTGATGTGAGCATTATTGGAGAGGAAATCTGATGTAGCTTTTGTATATATTAGTATGTATTTTTACACATTTCATTATTTTGCTTTTCATCACTATTGTTTCATTAAAGCTACATAGTTTAGTTTCCAACCTGTAGGTCTCTCTCCCTTATTCTCTCTCCTTTCCCTATGGGGGAAGGGAGAGGGGTTAATAAAGAGCATCTGTCATTTGTTTAATTGCCAGCCTAGCATTAAACTGTGACAACACTGCAGGCTGGACAAATTATATACGAACTTGGAGAATATAAAATCTAGATTACATGAATGGGAATTTGAGACTGTAACTGATAAGCAGCTAGATAGCAAAGCAACAAGCATTATACTAGATGATTTATCAGGGTTCACACAAGCCACCCCTCATATTGTAGAGTGGGGAGATGCAGATCTGACATGTTGAAATACACCTTTTAACAATATATAGTATGAACAGAACACATGATGCTGCAAACAGACAGAGCTTGAGAGTGCACTTAGCACAGGGACAAAATTAAAGACTGCATGATAAATTGTTACTAATGGAGAACCACAATATAAAATTTATGTATAGGGAAATGCTGGCTTTGATTCTCTGGCTTCAGCTGGCTGACAAGTTGAACCACTGAGTGCAGTTCAGTCATCAGTAACAGTGAACTTGTTATCACTATGTTATCCTAAAGAAAAGCATTGAGTAAAACAAGTAGATGAGCACTTCTTCCATCAATACAACACTGGTAAATGCCAGCAAAAATGCCACAGGAGAAACAACTAATATTTTTGTTTCAAGTCTGAAAGATATGCAGCAGAAAGATTTGAGGGCCATGCTTTCAAGGAAAGATTCAAAATATTGACTAGCTGCTCAAAAAAAAAGCATTGTCTGCTCTGTGCCCTGAAGAACCTGCACTCACCCTGAAGTGAGTGAATACTCACTTGTGAAATTCTGCGCCAAGATGAGAGAATCCATCCAAACATCTTAAAACCACACAGCAAAGATGAAGTGTCTTCTCATGGTATTATATTTAGTGAACACAAGCAATAAAATAGATAAAGGGGAAAATGCATTCCCTAAGGTCCCAAAGCTACTGAATGTTCTTGCATTACTTTACATCTTATGGGCATTTTCAAAAAAAATAACTAATTACTGCTTACAGTACCCAGGAGGCAGCATCAAGCTGCATATATAGAAATGTAAGGCCATGTAAAATGTAATTTAATGTTTTAGTTTAAACTCAAAACAGTCCAAATACATTAACAGTTTGCGTCAGTCTGAATCTTTATCATATATCAAAACATATGAAACTAATGTTGATATGTGAAACCAAGTGGAAATATGTAAGGTTTATTAAGTCTTGCTTTGTTTAAATCCAAATGCCAGAAGAAAGCTAGGTGAGGAATGTACTGTATTTATCAGGTGTTAACCAGAAGAAGAATGCTACCAGAGGCCATTGTGAAACATTAATTTCACACCAGTTTAAGTAAAATACTTAAGACCCCCAAGTGACAAAGAATGACTATAGGTTATTAAGAACCGTGTAAAACAAAATAATTCTTGTTCTCTCCATTGTGGAGATTGCAGACACACGTGTTGATGGCAGATATGTGGAGTATTTTTGGCTGCCTTTGCCCAGAATTGCCTCTCTCCAGTTCTAGCAAATGGCAGGATTGGTGGCTTATGAAGTGTTTCATATAAATGCTTCATAAAATAAGTTTATAAATCTCAGTGGAGAAGTCAGTCCAACTATCATCTTCACCCAGCAGCCCATATTTCTTCAGAACAATGCCTACAAGGCAATTTCCTACAAGGTAGGAAAATGTGGTCTTTGGGCTCTTGTATCACCAGGGAGAAATGACCCTTTCAGGCTTGCAGTGAGATTTTATTTCTGTAGACGGAAGGAGCAACACGTAACTGCAGATCTTCTCACCCAAGGTTCTGTTCCACCAAATGGTCTATTGGAACCACAATAAGGGTCCTATGGGACATCTTCTTCCTTCATCGACCTCCATTTCTTCATCAGCCTCTTCCATCTCAGTCTATGTGAGACCTGGGAAGGCAAAGTCGCTGGGGGATGTGGTATGTTTCATCTCAACCGATGAACCTAGATGCAGGTGTAGGACAGCTGAGGAACCTCTCGACTCTCTACAAAAACGCTGCCTACCTTCTGACAGCAGGCCCCTGCCGCTGAGGTGATCGGGTGAGAGGATGGGGACAGGGACACAGCCTGGAAGGCCACTCTCTCCCCCTTCACCCACCTCTCAGGGCTTCATTTACCACAGCTGCGGGGAAGAGCTGCGCCTGGTCAGCGACCCGGCAACACCCGCCCCCCCAGGCAGCGCCGCACTCCATGGGAGACAGAGAGCCCTTTTGCCGGGGACAGGCCAAAGAACCAACAGGCACACCCCGAAGGACCGTTTTACCTCAGCCCAGCTGCGGGGCCCCCTTCAGTTCTCCGGGCTGGGAAGGCGGCCCCGGCGGCCCCCCATGTTGGGCACATAAAGAGAGGCGGGCAGGCTGGGCCGGGCTGGCGCCGGGAGGGAGGGAGCGCGCTAGGGGGAAGAGCCGGCGCGCGTGGTGGGGAGGCGGCGCGGAGGGAGGGCAGCCGGGCTGCGGGAAGCGGGGCTCCGCGCTGGGACTGGTTCCTTCGCAGCCATTTTCTGTCCAACCAAACAGCCGATTTGCGGAGGGAGCCAACCAGGGCCGCACTGGAGGTTTGTGCCTGGCTCCGGCCAATGATTGGTAACCGGTTCCACTGCAGGCTCGAATGAAATGTCCGTCTCCCTCCCCGGGCCCCGGCGCTGCTGCCGCGCCGCCGCCGCGGGGACCAGGAAGTGGGGGGCGGTGGCAGCCCCCGGGCCTTTCCACCGGTCGCTCGCTTCTTTGTGCGACCGGAGGCGCGGGGGCAGTGCGCCCGAGAGAGCGGAGCGGGCGGGCGGCGGCGCGGGCGGGGAGGTGGCGGCGGCGGTGGCGGTGCGGGGTCTTGGCAGGGGTAGCGGGGCGGCTGCCCCGCTCAGTGTCCCCCTTTCTCCGCGGGGCCGGGTGCGATGAGGTGCCCCCTCCCGCCCCTGCTCCGGCTCCATTTTGTGGCCTAGGCGGGGGAGGGTAGGAGGCAGAGATGGGAGAGCGGCTGTCCCGCGGCCGTGTCTGCCGCGGGCCGGGCCGTGTCCGTCGGTGCGCGGTCAGGCGGGGCGCCTGACCCCTCACCGCCTGCTGAGGTCGCGACGAGGGACTCGCATGTCGCACGGCCACCCGCTGGGCTGCCTTGGCGGTCGCCGCCACCCCTCCGCGGCCTTTTCCTTCCCGGCCCGTCGGCCGCGCTCGGTCTGCCCCAGGGCCCCTCTTCCCGGCGGCGGCGGCATGGCGGGCGGGGGAGCGGCTTTGTGGCGGCCGTGCCTCGCCGTGCGCCGGCGGAGGGGGCTCCGCTTTCTTTTGTTTTTGCCCGGCCAGCGCCACAGCCCGCTGAGCCTCCTCCCCTCGCCACGGGAGCGAGGGGCCAGGGCCCCGTCGCGTTTCTGGAGGGCCCCCACCACGCCCACGACCCCTCGCCGGCCCGGGAGATGGGCAGCGCGGAGAGACCAGCCCGGCTTCCCGTCACCCGCGGTTGTTGTTGGGACCGAAATTTTCTTGAAGGTCTGGCGGTGTTTTGTAGGGGTGAAGAGTGTAGGGTAAGGCCCTGGGATGTGAAAGTACTTGGGTGAGCGTGCGGGCAGCCTGATCCGGGCACGGCGCTTCGGGGAGGGAGTAAGAGGCGGTGGTCTGCAGGAGGGCTCCAGCTGACAGCCAGCGGGCAGGTACCAGTGTGCGGCCTCCCCTTCCCACAGGTACGGAAGGTTGCCCCGTTCTTCGCGGAAATCACAGCCAAGGTGATTAACAATAAACTTGCTAAATGAGTGGGGACGCGTTGTCTTGTTCGATTTGAAAACAAGGGATTGCGATAGAGGCGGTGACTACAGCAGATACGTGCTAAATACAAGGAGAACGCAAAAGCACTTCGAGGTTAGTTGTGTAGTTGGGAAGGTTTCCCCCTTGTGCCCCCTATGCTGGCTGCCGTTGCATCATTGAAGGGCACGAAGTCAGGAAGTGAGATCGATCGGCTGGCACAGCCGAGCAACGTCGACAGCTTCTCCCTGTCACACATGGCAGGTAGGAGAGAGGTGGGACTCTGTCTCTCTCAATGCCCACACAACTGTTGTGTGTTAAGCAAGTGTTCTTGGGCATACTTGTGTGTGCCAAGCGCCGCTGCCTCCAGAAATTAAGTAGTTAGTGCACCTGAAGAGCATTGTTTAGGTTATTCACAGACAATCATACTGGAAAGTAAAATAAATGTGTTCAAGTGATTTTTCTGCAGCTGTTGATACACAGGTTAAAGAAGCCTTCCCACATCCCATTGTCAGTGTAATACTGCAAGCAACAGAAAATCAGTCATCTACTAGCTTTTACCAGTTTCCTGGAGGCTTAACCAAAAATACTTTGTTCTTCAAAGAGCTGTCATGTAAAAGCGACCTAGTAGGCTTGCATTGCTTTTGGGAGGGCAAAATAATTGGTAACAGTGACCCAAACCTTTCTAGGCAGTGAGGGACATAGAAATCTAGATTTCAGCCCTTGAACTGGCTCTCTTACATGAGGTAATCTTTGCCTGTCTCATTGATAGGTGAAAGTTACTGTCGAGTGAAAAAAAAACAAAACCGCTCAGTTGCAGCTTTCTCAAAAGAAGCTGAGGGAAAATAGTAGGGAAAAGAAAAACGGAGGGAGCCTCTTTGGGCATTATTCACAGTCTGGCTTTAATTGGCTTGCAGGAATGGAGAAACAGTGCTTATGCATAATCATTAGCATAGTGTTCCTAAACAAAAAGCATAGTGATTGCTTTCTTTTGTTCTTTGCTTATGTGGCCTATGGCATGACAGTTACAACGTTAAGGGAGCATCCATCTGTAATTCTTCGGGAGACCCAAGATGGTTTCATCTGAGTCATTATTTATGAGGTCTGCACGAGATGCTTGTGAGTTGCTCTGCATTGAGCGAGTGGTTGTATATGGTCTTGGCTACTAGCATTTACAGCTATGAAATGATATTTGAAAGAAGTCAAGAAAACTGAGTATTACTCCTTATACTTAATATACATCCATTCAAACTTTAATAGATAACCTCTTATGGTGGTAATAATTACATGAAGAGAGGCAGTGTACAGAAATTGAGTGAAAAAGGTGGTTCAAGATACTGTGAAGATATGAAATGAAAAATACTATGAAACTTTTAAAGTCAGGTATCTTCTTTTGTCAACATGTAAAAAAAGGCTTGCAAAGCTCTTCCTTTAGTGCTTTCAAATGCAAATCTCTAATGTCACTTCACCCTTTAAATTTTGCTTAGGAAGAAACTTGACTTCAGTACTGAGTTTTGCAGTAGAGAAACAGTGTCTGGAAATCGATGTTTTAATGCCAGGATGCTTGTAAAGTGCAAAACATTATATATACACATACTAAACAACGTGTAAATAACATCAGTAGAATAAAAGGAAGTGTCAGTAAATTTAATAATTTTAGCTGAAAGTACTGGCGTAGTCTGAACTAGCTTCGTAAAACTCCTGTCCTGTTGCTTGAGGGGAATAAGCTTCTTGGCACACTAGATGTACTACCACAATGAAGGAAAAACATAACCAACTTAGAAAAACTTCTAAACCCTTTAAAAGAAAAAGGCAGGATTTATGGATTGCTGCTTTAATAAGCAGATAAACTTAGCTTTTCACAAAAAAAAAAACGCTAGAAAAGCATAAAAAATAGTATGGAAAGGCAATATGGGGCTTTTAGTCAGTGTTGCAGGAGAAGGGAGGTGCTGATGCAGTCTGTTTAGCACTGCTGCCCTCTTCCACCTTCTGCAAAAGCAATGAAACTGCCTCTGTTCCTCTGTTCATCTTGTTTTTTTCCCCTCCAGCTTTTCTCTTTTACTGCCAAAAAAGAGAAAGCATGGAAAGTGGGCTTCTCCTGCTTGCTTCATATCACTGATCTGCTCTTACCTGACGTAAAAATGTATGCATTGGTAGTCCAGCCATATATATTGCAGCCAACCATGTTTGTACATCATGGCTCTTAAGATGAGCCATAAAGTTTGATAATACGTGTATGTGGAGGGGGAAGGTGGAAGGGTGCAAAGGCCCTGTTTGGATTTCATAAAGGAAAGGTTTCCTCCATGTGGTCCAGGGGAAGGAGCCTGGTAAAGCCTAGATGCTAACGAGCCTTAGTGATGCTGTCAGGTCCTCTCAGCATCAGTCTTCTTCTCCTAATGTTATTCTGCTGCGGGGGGAAAACACTGAATGTGAGAGATTAGAGGAGCCTGAGATGGGGAGAGACAGTGCAGCATCTGTTTGTGTTCTAGGCACATGCTTAGGGGTTTTAGCTTTACATTTTTGTAGAGCTGCTGGAATGATGTCCTGTGAATGTGTTTACTCGTCAGTGTTTATTGCTGCAGGAGACTCTGCTTTGCTGCCAGGTGAGAATTCAATGAGAAATTAGGTTCTCCAGAAGTCATTGAAAAATAAGAGGAAATTAAAATCATATTTTTCATTAAAAAAAATCCAATTTCTATATCTCTATGTAGGAGCAGCAAGTGAGGGTGCAGAAAGCTTTAAGAAAGCTTTGTTGTTTCTACTGTTACATACTGCTTTACATTTCTTCTGATAAGGGGTGGTGCAAAATTAATTTATAATGACTGATATGGTTAATACCCACAGCTCTAGTTATAATTTCTGTTGTGCTCCTGTGGCAGGGACAACTGCATGGGAAGTGTACCAAGTGCTTCAGTTCATTACATTTGATTTTCTGCTGTAGCTCTTGTGGGATAGCAATTTTGGGAGACAGGGTGGATAAATACCATGTGAAGTACTTAAATTACAAGAGGCCCTTGGTTTCACCTCAGGAGACCGGTTTTGCAAATGATTGCCAGATAAATTCTCCATTCTGAAGACAAAATCTTGTTTTTCTTGCTTCTTTTCTTGTTTTTGCCTTTTATACTGATCTAAGTTTTAGACCCCATCCTCTCCTCAGTGATCATCGGTCTGGGCTTGCATTCTTCTTTCATTATCATTTAGCTAGGCCACAAATACTGCTCTCTTAAGAGAGCTCTTAAGATTAAACAGGATGCAAGATTTACTTTGAGATACTGAGGTTTTATTAACTCAGTATAGATGTATTCTAGGAATAGTTTGAGTTTTGGGTAGCTGACAGAAGCATGGGGTTTTTTTAAGCATCCTCCAGAAAATTTTTCTGCCAGATGTCAGTGTAAACCTGTATGTTCATTCACTTGCCTGTTACCACTGAGTTGTCTTTGCCCTTCATCTGAAATGTTTCTCTTTTAATATATTTCTCAGGTTAATTTCCCTGGACCCATTAATTTGCATATTGGTAGTAATATTCTTTTTCATTAGGGATTTTAAAAAAAACAAACAAAACACCACCATCAGTAAAATTTGTGCTGCTGCTCTGTGTTCAGATGCTTTTTGCAGTGTATCACGGAATATTTGGGTTGAGTATCCCATACCTGCTTGTATTCTCTCCCTCACTGTCGATAAAAATCAGATGGTGGTGTGGTCACTTCAGAGGCTGAGATGTTGTCACTTCTTAAACGCTTAGCTCCAAGTCTTGATTCAGTCAGTATGTGTATGCATGAAGGAGCTTTATTATATTCCTGGGAGCTTCCTAGCACTGAAGGCTAAGGGTAAATTACAACATGCAGTAAATGCTTCTTGCAGATGTGTTGAGTGTGGGCTACTAGATCAACATGTCTCATGCGATGTGGTAGCTGCACTGGTGTAGGAGACACTGTCTTGAATTAAAAGCTATTGCAATGTCTGCATGCTGAAAGTGCCATGGAGATGGGCTATATATATATAGGTACTTTAACTAAGAAAGCTGTAATGGCTCCAGGGGCTAAAGCAAAGTCTGAGAGGAGAGTTTTTGCCTGTCTGGACTCTTTAGGGTAAGAACTTCCAGGATTCTGCCTGTTTATGAAATTTAGCGTCTACTTCCATCCAAAAACATAGCTCTTCCTGCCAAATGTGCCAGTGTAAGAACTGTTGTCTTATAGTCTCCCAATCACTGCAGTTACTGTAGGCAGGATGTTTCTGTGGTATGCTGGGCAGCTGCCTTTTTAGAGTAACTTGGACACTGAAAGTTTAGTTTGTTTTGTAGTTCTTTGTTTGCTTGTTGTTGTTTTTTGTTGTTTTTTTGTTGTTTGTTTTTTTAAGAGGAGAGATTAATTAGCAACAGTGTATTGAGAGAGCGTTTTCTCATTTTCTGAGCATTGTATTGTGTTGTTGTATGTATTGCAGACCTTGTGCTGAGCTGATGATCAGATATGTGGTGATTGACTTGGGTTTTGAACATCTGAAATAAAAACCGTAACGCTTGAATGTAACTGTGTTCATTATGAGATGACTAGGATAGCAGTGGCCACATTTTTCAGCAGGGTCATGTTTGTGTTATCCACCAGGCTTAAAGAAATTCTAGTAGGTGACTAGATGTTGTATTAATTACAGTTGCTATATTCAGATGCCTGGATCTAGATTGAGTTAAATGACAAAATAAAATCCCTCTGAAAATCTTTCATCAAACTTAATTGGATGGAAGTAGTATGTAGAGATACAGGTTGTTGTCTCACTGTGAGATCAGCCAAGCAGTGGAAGGGCTCCCGGTGTGTCTGAGCAGGCTCCGTCCATGGAGGTCGTCAAGATGTGTCTGGATAAAGCCCTGAGTGACCTTCTCTGAGCTTGGAGCTGACCCTTCTATGAGCAGGGGTTCGACTACAGACTCCCGAGGTCCCTTCCAACCTGAATTATCCTGTGATCCTGGCTTAAGACCTGGTTATGCTAAGTGTTATACAGAAGGGTGTTACACTGACCATAACACCCTGTCCCAAGGTCGTCCTGGCAGCTAAAAATCTTTCTTTAATACTCAGGATTAATTTCAGCTAATGTTAAGCTATCAGTGCCGCTTTTCTTTATCTGAGACAGATCTGCCTTTTTCATTTGCAAGCCTTTTCCTGTCAATTTTGCTAATCACTATTTTGGATTAATAATGTTGCTAAGCTTTCACTCAAATTCTCACTAATTGTGAAATAATACATGCTGTAATTAGATATGGAAGTGTGCACACAGGAAAGAATAAAAGCAAAGATGGTACCTGGAGGATGCATTAGTCAAATGTGGCCAAAACTGTCTACAGATGCAGCAGAGGTTTAAAAGAGATTCAAGTAGCATTTGTTGTTTGAAGCTGTGCTGGGCTAATGAAAGCAAGATGGTTTCTTAAATAATACTACTGGGTCTTGGCAGTAAAGATTCAGCTAGAGTAGCCTGCAGGACGGATGGGTGAGCAGAAACAATTACTGCAGAAAACATCACTGCAGAAATTTGAATAATATTGCAATCCTGAAAGAAGGAAACATTTTAGAATATATGTTTCATAGAAGACTGAAAAAGAAGAGGGGGAAAGATGCATCAAGCATTTAAAGTAGTACTGCAGCTGAGTAAATGCTTAAAGTTTGTGGAGACCCTAATTCTGAGTTAAATTCCAGTAGGCAGGAGAGAGCTGAAACTAAGAACAAGACTGCCAAAAAATCCTAACTTAATTTTGGAGGCAGTTTTTGGGATGTACCAGACTGCAGAGCATCAGTTGCTTCAAACAGAAGGAAAAGTGACACACAACTCTTAATGATGGGTTATGTCAGTTTTAGTGATCTTGACATGCTAGATGGTGATACCCTTGCATTGTCATTACAGCGAGCTGAGTAAGCAAGCTGCAGACCCTTTGGAAAATTGAAAAGCAATGTTAAATCTCCCAACAAAGAGTCTGCAAAATGCAGACAAAGCAAATTTATGTGAGTTGGCACATGGAAGGCTAATGTTTAAAATGCTACCCTTTGGGCAGAGCTGCTGTGTAAGAAGTGAAACTGTTTTACAGAACCCATCAAAAGGGACCAGCAGTGCTTTAAAAAAAGCTCTGTGTATAATGTTCTGTACGATGGAGAGGTGGAAGAGGTTTTTTCTCTGAAACGGCTCCTAAGGCAAATTCCAGCTGTTTGTAGTACTGCCTTGGATGCAGGCAGTGCCCCAGTTAACGTGTGCATCTGTGACCAAGCGTAGCACCGGATGTTGCTTGAAAGTTTGAAAGCAAAACCCAGCCCTGTGACCACAGGCGAAGTGCAGATTAGAGAAAGGTTCAATTGCTCATATTTCTGGGTAGGTATAAAAATAGCATATGATTGCTTCTCCCTTCCTCCCTCAGCCTCTTAAGGCTAATGGTTCTGGAAAGAAGGGGGCTGCATGGTCTCACGGGCAGTGACCAGGCGACACGTTCACTTTGTTTTTCCAAAGATTCAGCTGGTGTAGGTCAGCGAGTGAACCGAGCCGGGTTCTGCCTCCTGCAGGGGCTGTGTGTGTATCTTGTTAGTGAGGCTTGCTGTTTGGGTCAGAAACGGCTGGGGTGGGAAGGGGGAAGGATGGGAAGTGCTGGTCCAGAGAAGCAACTGCATGAAGCGTAGAATGCGAATGGGAGGGCTAATTTTCTGCCAAACAGGTCAATAAGCAAATGCTAACAGAGCTGTTTGATGTTACAAATAGCCAGGAAAATTTGGGGCAGAGGTGAATCTGGTACTATGCATCTGAATGCATTCAAAAATACCTTTGGATTTGGGTGCCAGCGTTGCAAGAGTTTGCATGTGCTGGGAACCCCTCTTCCCTGCGTAATTATTGTGTTGTTTCCTCCCTGCAAAAGAAGTATTACTAAAGGACATTACTGCAAAAATATCACCTTATGTGAAAAAAAAAAAAGGCATTTTGAAAGCATGGGAGCTAAATGTTCTGCAAAACTTTATTTTTAGTATACTAATTTTCAAGACACTTGCAATGGGAAAAAAGTCAAGATTGTGAGACTTGAATTCAGACTTAGATTTGGCACTGCTAAAATAGCCTCTTTGAAAGTGCAAATCATGTCTGCCATGATTTGATGTAAGTGTAAGCTTTCTACTGAGCACCTGGTGATAATGTTTAAGGAAATTCTTTATTCCTGTAAAAAAGGCTGAATGTATTAAGGTAACGTAGGTTACATGGGCTGAAGCATTTGATGTTGCAAGGATGCATGTATAGCTGCATGTTGTGTATGGTGGCAAAATCTGGATGCAAAAAACAGTGATGTGTTGGGTTGCTGTTTACCTGTGGCAAGTCCTCACTAAAGAGGTATCAACTTCCAAGAGATGTATTCTGAGTGGAGCTGAAGGATGCCCAGAGAAGAGATGTGGTACAGAAGTGACACTAGAAGTGACTGATGTCTCAAGGAGGATGAGGATGCAGAGCTTTTGTCCCTCTGATTTAATTTTTAGGGAAACTTCGCAAGATTTTCACTATTTTCACTGTCAGTAAAGCTCAGTAATGAGAGAGAGTATACTGTCCTCAAATGGTAAAATATTGATACTTTGTATAAATTAGTTTTATAGTTCTAAGCTGATTGAAGTTCTGTTTTTCAGCAATAGTTGGTTTCAGTATAACAAACATACCTGAAAGGTTTCATTCTTCTTTGTAGATGGATGGTGATAGCTCCACAACAGATGCTTCTCAGTTAGGAATTGCTGGAGATTACATTGGTGGTAGTCACTATGTGATACAGCCTCACGATGGTAAGAAATGCAACAGTGAATACTACCATTTATCTGTGTGTGTGTTTGTGTGTGTATATATATGTATGCAGGTATATTTCCTTACAGTTCTTGTATGGTTCTCTGCAGCCTTCTGTCAAGCTAAGAATTTACAATTGTTTGTATCCGTAATGCCTCACTGTATACAGCATTTTTTCTGCAGTCTGAAGGTGAAGGTTGAATTTTTCAATGTTGACACTGAGTCCTTCAGGGTGATGACAAAAAAACTGATGTTCTAGAAACAGCTTTTATTTTGATGTGACACTAAAAGTGCTTGGCGTTCAGCAGGTTCATACATTTCTGTGCATAAAGATTATATCAAACACCCATAAAGGTAGCCTGGTGTTGCATCTGATAATTTCTATGATGTTAATACACTGTGCTTTCAAAGGTCTTCATCCTTCCATGTAAGATTTTTAACTGACTTAATTATTGCTGCTGTCTATCAAATACAATTTCTGTTAACTTTATTTCATTAGACACAGAGGACAGCATGAACGATCATGAAGATACAAATGGATCAAAAGAGAGTTTTAGAGAACAAGATATATATCTTCCAATTGCAAACGTGTCAAGGATAATGAAAAATGCCATACCCCAAACAGGAAAGGTAATACCCTTGTCTGGTGAAGAGAGTGTGTTAATGAGTTTTATTCCTTCCTCTGAGTGAACTTGAGCTGGTAGAACAATATGTTTTTCTAAATGATCCTGATTTATTGGAGAAAAACCTTCTAAAAGAAAATAAAATCTCAGCAGGAGTTGATTGAGACATTTTTCTTAGGTTTCTGAAAGCTTTTAGTAACTGCTGTAATTAAGAGTATGCAGAACAGTGCTCTTCATAGGGCTTTCAAGAGCTTTCTTTTTCTAAGATGTGTTCTCTGCAATTGTCATAACAGGTCAGCCTTGGTGACAATCCTGTATCAGTAAGAATATTTCTTGTGCAATTCTCTCATACTAAATTTAATCTGCTTTTTGTGCATAACATTTGGAATAGGTGAACCGTTCTAGATGAAATAAAAATCCAGTTTTCATCCTGAAGAAAAGAGAAGGGTTAGTCTTCCATTGCCTGAATCTTTACATATCCAAGTGCCAAAATTACTTAAATCTGTCTTCTACTGTGTAGCAGACAAGGACAGATATTGAAAAGCTTACTTTATTTCTTCTAAGAATAGAGTTTTTAATCCATTCTGCTGAGGCGATGATTGTATAAGCGTTTGACTGTTCTACCTGTTTATCTTACACCTTTGCAGGGCTCCTATTACTTGCCATTTCTCTATTGTATTCCAATACAATTCCTGCCCCAGTAACATTTCCTCTAGCAAAAGCTGATTTCTTTTTTTTTTTTAATTTGAGATTACTCTAAATAGAAGCAAGACATAATTTACTTGCATCTGCTTGTACTTTCATAGTGTTCAGGGCTTTCTGGAGATCTGGGTGTTACATTTATATCTTTGCTGTGAAAATCTCCTCACTAGTCCATATTGTCATAAATTTTTAGTGATCAAGATGAGATTTTTCTCAAGAATTTAGCATATGGTATGTCAAGCCATCTTGAAAAATCAGGGAGGTTTTTGTGAAAAACTGCAAAGGAAGCTGCTGGCTGATGAGTACTTCTGAAAATCTCGCCCTATTTGTCTGAAAATATCAGAGGAACTAGTGAAAATTCTACATACAGCTACTGCTTCATTATTTGGTGGTTGTTCTTTTTTTTTTTAATATAAACAGGTTCTTCTCATGTGAAGAATAACCATCTTAATCATTACATGCTTTCAGTTGATTCCTGTCAGCTTCTCAAATAATCATGAATAAGGCTTGCTGTTATTTTAGTCAGGTAAATTACTTTTGTCCAGCTGAAAACCATAATCAAATTTACTTCTTGCCCGGGGCTTATGTTTCTTCATTTGCATTCTCATTTGGAAAATTCATACCAGAATATTAAAGCATTAGAGAGGTTTGCTGCTAGGCATATATTTTAGTCCTTGAATCTGGTCAGGATAAAAATGCTTGTCACTGCTGAATCTGTGGGAATACTTTAACTTTAAAATTAACTTTAAAATTTAACTTTAAAATCTGTGGGAATCTGTGGGAGTACTGTAGTAGGGTTGGAACTGCTGGGTCTGTTAAAAGGAAGATGGACATTGGAATGAACAGGTTTAAAGGGCTGGCATAGGTAAGCAAAGTAAGCAATACTGAGATGCATCTATATGTAAAGGCTTGTACAGACTTCAGGAGATCCTGGCACTTGGCTTTGCTGCTTGAAACAGTAAAACTTGGGTTCTAATCATGTTGCAGCTGTGCTTACACAGAGCAGTGATGACATCCAGTGGTTCCCTCACATACAGGTGTTGCCTAAATGGTTTTGTCATCAGGTTTTAGAATATTTCCTTTATTATCAAGTGTATTCTTTTTATTTATTTTTTAATCTTCTTGCATCTTGATTAATCATTTTATGATACTTGTTCCTCATTAGATTGCTAAGGACGCAAAGGAATGTGTGCAAGAGTGTGTAAGTGAATTCATCAGCTTTATAACGTCAGAAGCAAGTGAGAGGTGTCACCAAGAGAAAAGAAAGACCATCAATGGAGAGGATATTCTCTTTGCCATGTCTACCTTGGGGTTTGATAGCTATGTTGAACCTTTGAAGTTGTACCTCCAAAAATTCAGAGAGGTTGGTATATACTTCAATATTTCCTTATTTATTTAACCTGATTGTGTTTATTCTTAGCTCCCTGTCATTTTAATTGTATAATGGCTAAGTTGCATGGTATCTCATAGCTATTTTCAGGGACTTTACTCAGCTCTTGTGAGATCCCACCTGGAATATGTGTCCAATTCTGGAGCCCCCAACATAAAGTCCAGAGGAGGGCTGCGAAGATGATCCAAGGCCTGGAGGACCTCTCCTACAAAGACAGGATGAGAGAGTTGTGGTTGTTCAGCCTGGACAAGAGAAGGCTCCAGGGAGACCTTGTAGTGGCCTTCCAGTACCTGAAGGGGCTACAGGAAAGCTGGGGAGGGACTTTTGCCAAGGGCAGGTTGCAAAAGGATGAGGGGTAATGGCTTTAAACTGGAAGAGGGAAGATTTAGGTTAGACATTAGGAAGAAATTCTTCACTGTGAGGGTGGTGAGACACTGGAACAGGTTGCCCAGGAAAGATGTGGATGCCCCCTCCCTGAAAGTGTTCAAGGCCAGGTTGGATGGGGCTCTGAGCAATCTGATCTAGTGGGAGGTGTCCCTGCCCATGCAGGGGGGTTGGAACTAGATGGTATTTAAGGCCCGTTCCAACCCAAACCATTTGATGATTCTATGACTAATGTTTAAAAGCGTTCCAGAGGATATCAAGAGAAAAAGGAGTAAGGAAGCATTTTGATTAAACTTGCTGATTCAAAGTAGTTAAAGCTTTTAACTGAATAAATTCTCTAATATATTGCTAGTAGTAAATCACTCTGTTCTTTAAAGGTGCCTATTAAGAGTTCTTAACTCCATCTTTGGGCTCAATCAATAAAACTACTAGACTGTGTCCTCTGAGGAAGTAGCCTAATGCCTATTGTTTGTCTGGACTTCAATCTGCAAAAGAAATGTTGTTTTTCTCATGTCGGAATTATGATTCACATCACAGGCTATCTGCTTCAATGTGTTTTGTTTTCATCTTTTTTAGCCCATCCCTTAGTTCCCTTTTGATGCATATTATGTGCTAGGTATATGATCCAAGCAGTTTAATTAATCCCTTCTCTAGCAGAAAGTGATTTTTTTTTTTCAACAATTTAAACTTTAAAAAAAAGAAGTTGCTTCTGCTGGGGTGTTTTGTTCTGCTACCCTCTTCCCCTGCTTCCTATCTGGGGATGGAAGAGAATTATGCTTGCTTGCTTCTTTACTTTGGTGTTCTTTTACCTCAGAATACCAGATTTACCAAAAGAAATTAAAAGGATTTTTATCCAGTGATCTTGTAGCCACGAATGAAGAAGTTGTTCAGCGTTAAAAATAATCTTTGGGGGGAAAAAACCTCAAAGCAAATGAATTTATATATTTTAAATAATATGGTATGGTTGCTTGGTTTTAGTGGCCTGAGTGAATCAGGTATGTCTAAATTGGTGATTCTGTAGATAGAGATGCTCTTCAGACTTTCTTTGTTCTGTAAACCTGTTTTTCAATTAACAGGGTCAGACTTGCTAGTGATATTTATTTGCTGACCTGAAGCTTCCCCTTCCCTGAAGGTCATTTGCTGTGATAACTGACTAACAGGAGGTGTAATCTAAAAGTTGGCCTACTGCTGTGTGCAATCTTTTTCCAGTTGTCTGTAGCAGTTGCACAAGCTGTCAAAGTGCTGTATGTGCTTTAATAGGAAATGCAAGTAATGCCTAACTAGTTTCAGCACTTCTGGAGAAGTCTGAAGTGGCTCTGTGCTACTATGCTAATGAAATTCTGAGGTGACCATTTTTGCAGATATATATATGGTGTGGTGGCAAGAGTAATGGGATCGAGCTTTAATTGAATGGATTGGATGGTTTTGCTCACCAGTTTTAAATGTCCATTCCAGCTAGTTCTGTCTTCAGACCGTATATAGTCAAGTGTTTCTGTTTTGTAGCTTAGTATTTAATCTACATTGAACAGTTCCAGAGAATTTCTTATACCTATACTGTTTTCTTAGATGTTCTTATGTAATAGCATAGAGCATCAAACTTCTACTTGTAAAGCTGCATGCAGATGACTGGGAGCTTTGGCTCTTGGTGCTGTTATCCTTTCTGGCTGCAGTCCTTGATGTGTGAAAAGAAATCCAGTATCTTGATTTTAAATGTCAACTCTTTGTTGTATATTGATGGCACTTGTGGGTGGTTGGTAAGGAAATGTTGCACATTCTCAGTAGTTGGGAGAGTCTGTGACTTCTTGTGAATGCTTTTAACTGCTCCTTCTGGATTACTGCAGAGCTTGAACTTTCTGCAGAAAGTGAAAGCCTTTCTTAGAACTACACAATCCTAGTTTGCAGAGTGTTTGTTTCTGAGGAGTATGGCTGAGATGAAAACCACCCTTCACGTATTCTTGTACTTTGCACGTTCTTAAATCCCATAGAATTTTTTAGGTCTTGGATTTCAAACTCCAGTTGCTGCACAGTGACTCTTCTGCAAGTTCCAAACCTTGGCTAGAGCTCCTGGGGTCTTGAAACAATCTCAAGCCAACTGCACTCTAACACAAATTCTTTCTTCTTCTCCTCCATTTCTCCAGGCAATGAAAGGAGAAAAGGGAATTGGGGGAACAGTTACAACTGGAGACGGTCTAAGTGAGGAGCTCACAGAGGAAGCATTTAGTAAGTAGTACTTTGTAATTCATTATATTATTACTATGGCTTTTCTAAAAACAGCGCTACCTTTAGACATCAGAATTCTTACTTCTGGAATACTTCTGGAATCCATCCTGGACTGGCCACGTGTTACACATCTGATCCATTGAGATTCTCATTTGAGATTTCTGAAGGAAAACCTGTGCTTAGATAAACTCTTCCCAGTCAGTAGAATTTATGGTCAGAATGAAGTAATATAGTGGTAAATTATGGCACTCTAGTAATAGTTAATGTCAACTGTGGAAGACTTCTAAATGCGTACATTAGTGCCAGTATTTTTTCTCTAAATACAGATTGTAATGAAAGGTGCAAACATTTTTTCTTTCTTTTTGTTTTGTTTTGTTTTTTTCCCCAGTAGCTGCATATTTAGGCCACATTCGTTCTACTTGCAAGACTGTTGGGGAAAAAGTAAAATAAACTCCACTTGATGACTTGAGGAGCTCGTCTTTGAGAAATGAGCCAGAGAAGAACATCATCTTCGTATAATTCTAAACCATTTAGTATTATATTCAAAAGAATGCACAGATTGGCAACTAAAAGGTGTAGGGCAAGGAGTATCTCATGCGTTCACTGTAGTTTTTCTTCTTTATACTGTGAATTAAAGTCTGACACTTGTTGGGACTTTGCATTGGTTTTGTTGATGCTGGATTCTTGTATGTAGTCTTCACTTGGCTTTTAAATGTTACAGGCTGGTAATCTTGAAGCTGATAAAAGAAGAATTAGGAGAAGCAGCTCTAGACATACCTACTGACAAGATGTAGTTTTTCAAGTATCTCACAAATATTCTGTTTCAAGTAACTGGTAAACTTCTGAACTAACATAAATTCAAAGCCTGAGGACTGAATTTGTCCTATTCAAGGTTTGAAACACACTTTGCTTCCCCTATGATGACTTTGGCTATGTAAAACAGTACAGGCTTTTTGGACCTCTCCTAATCTGGAAGATAGGACAGCTTCCAACCCTAACAATTCTGTGATTCTATAAGCTCATAAAACTGGCTGCAAATTAAAAATCTAAACCTAAATATTGCAGGGGACTTAAAGAAAGCTAAAGAAAGCTTTATTTTTAAATCTATTTTAATTTTACAACTAAAGATTAGGCAATGTAAACTCTTATCAATATTCACTCATGCAATAGCTCTGTTGGTTCAGAAATAGTAAGACACTAGTAAGACACAGGCCCAACTTATTTACCTTGGGTATTTTGCTAAGTTTCTGGATTGCAGCTGTTGGGAGTCTTTCCAGCTTGGAAGCTTGTCAAAACAATACACAGAAATTGTTCCAAAAGTTTTATTTTATATATATTCTGATTTGCACTGGAAGCATTTCAGCCACAGCTCAAGAGTTGAGAGAAAACATACAGTTGAAAACTTCTCATTGTGTCTGCGTCCAGTATCTTGTTTTGCTTGGGCAAACAGGCAAATTCATGAAAAGTTTCCCTTCTGGGATGCTCATGCTCCACTTAGCCTGAGTACGATGGCCACCAGAAAATGGAAACCAGAAAAAAAGGAATCCCTTCACATAGAATCGTAGAATCATAGAATCCTAGGGGTTGGAAGGGACCTCGAAAGATCATCTAGTTCAACCCCCCCGCACATGTTTCCTCTCCCAAGTCTCAGAACGACTTTCATTGGCCTCATCTTTACTCTGTGAAATTCAGAGCTCTTGTGGGTATCCTGAAGGGCACACTGAAGTCATCCAGTGTAACATCAGGTTCTGGCAGTGCCTTTTTGGTTTTTTTGTCATTGCCTGTCTCTGTTCACCTTTGCTACCTTCCTTGGGGCTTCCACATTATGGAGTCCCTGATGGATCCTGTTTTATAAAGCAGTGCAACATTTGCATTGACTTCCTCACACATATGTATGCTCAAGTGCTAACCTTATGTCTAAACAAAACAAACTCTGGATTCCCCAGGTTTCCTGGGATATTGAATGCTGGAGATTGCTTTTTCAGCGGTGAGGATGGCAAATTCCACTCCATTTGCCAGTGTCTAGCTGTGTATGTTCTGCTTCAGCTAAATACAAGGGAAGAGCAAGGCGCTGTGTTAGTTTTGGGTTATCCGATACAAAATTAAGTTGCATTTTGTTTCTTAAGTGTTTCTTGACGGGAATAAACTTGTTCCCTTGTAAAGCTCTGTAACAAGTTTGTCTATGGGCAGTGTAGAATGGTAGCTGCCAGAAGAGGAAGGGCTCCATAGTCCTGGAGTGGGCCCCAACTGAAGGTTATTTAATGGTGACAGACAGATCAAACAAGGCTCTGTGTATCCTGCAGTTCTCGTCTAACTTTTTCACAATGCTCTTCCTTTCAGCTAACCAGTTGCCAGCAGGCTTAATAACTACAGATGGCCAACAGCAGAATGTTATGGTCTACACGACATCATATCAACAGGTACCATATTCCGTCCCCTACTCTCCCTTCTGTTGCTGAAATTCAAATGCTAATTCAAGCTGCCCTGTTCTGAAGGATGGGAATGAATTTTGTGTAGTCCTTTGGCTGTCGTGCCATTCCAACACTGTGACAATTCAGATCAGCTAGCAGCAATGCAGTTTCAGAAAAGGTGCATTTGAATTTGAGCTTGCATTTTCTTTCTCTAGCTCTCTGGTGTTCAACAAATTCAGTTCTCATGATTCGAAGAAAACTTTGGATCTGGGAACGTGAGACGGAAAAGCTGTGCAACTCTAACGAAGAGGCAGTTTTAATGACTGGTGAAGAGATTTATCTCTTTGTATATTAAATAGCTGTAATGTAGCTACCTGAAGCTTGACTAACTGAGGTGTGAGTTCCGACTCAAATCTTTTTTCATGATGATTTTAAAAACAAAATTGGATTTTAAAGGTATTAAAGTATTTTTGTTTTGTACAAGAGTTTGTTGCTCTGTATAACTCCTGTATGCATTGTATATTGCAATTTATTACTGTCAGAGATTTGTAGACAGTTTCTTATTTTCATATTGAATCATGTTACTTTTGTAATTCAGGTAAACAGCTGGGTTAATTCATGTTTACCCTTTGAATAAAATTGTAAGGGTAAAGTTCACTTTTGAATGCAAGTTGCCTTTATTATAAAAATTGAGTTGGTCTTGGTTATGTAACTTGTCTTGCATGACAACCTCAACTAACTTTACATGTCAGCATATTTATTGAAATTTTGAAAGGGACTTTTTCCTCATGAAACTAGCAGCTCAAAAGAATTGCTACAACTGTTTTGTGTTTGTTTTTTTTAAATGTAACTTCAGAATTAAAAGTTAATCAAAAACAACCAATGCGCTACTACATTTAGAGACTTAAAGGTTATCAACAGTGTTGATGAAAACACTGGCTGCATGTGATGCAGGTCTTCATTATTTTTAAGTTGCATTGACTCTCCTTCGACTTACGTTGATACATTTAAGGTAGTCTTTGTGCTACTGAAATAACTCTTCCATTTTAGATATGGTTTTTAGAATCCAAAACCTTAGACATTTGGGGTGGGGGGGGGACACACGTGAATTTTATAGTCCTTGTGGTAAAAGATCTCATTTTAACTTTTTACTGAAATGTCTTAAGGTTTCTTGTGAGACTGTGGGAACTCAACTGTGTTAGTGACTTTCTGTGTACAGGCTGCGTGTGTGTGTGAATGACTGAAACTTCAACAAGTGAGACAAATCTGAAACGGAGGACAGACTTCTAGCTTGCTGTCTCTTTCCTGGTTTTGCAATAAATTCTACCTAGATAACGTAGTTCTGTATATTTAGTGAGCTGTTCGTAGTAACATTGCTGTTTCTTTAAAAATTGGGTGGGTAATGTCTTAGCCTGTTAGGATGGAGGGGGGTGGTTTTAGTAATATATCTTATTCAGACTGAATTTTGGGACCTTTGATATTTTTACTGTTTGCAGTGGGCTGAAATGTAATATAATAACTATCTTTCTATATACCTGCCATTAATTTAAGCAAACCACACCTTGAATCTGTTACCATGTAATTTCCTTCTGTTTTGTTTAGGGGTTTTTTGGTGTTTATTTTTGTTGTTGTTGTTGGGTTTTATTTTTTTTTCAATAAAAAGTAACAGTTTAATATTGGGAAAATAGTTTAAACTAAGACATCCCAGAAACCTGAAATAGGCAGTTCTTTGTTAAAGAAAACTTTTACATATGTGCAGATTTAAACAGTGTTTCTTACAAATCAGCATAATGCTGGCAGAGCCTCTGGAGGCAATCCAGTGTATTCTGTGGCAACTGGGGCAGATGTGCTGGGTTTTGTGGCAGTCTGTCATTCTTCAGCAGCTGTGACTGAACAAATGGAGTTTTTCATTAAATGTAAAAATGAATAACACAATCACTACATGAGCCCCTGCTGTTTGTATTCTGTTTATTTCAGGCCATCATACCCTGTTCTTGATGATCCCAAATTTGCAACGGAAAAAGCTAGGAGAGATTGGGCAGTTGGATGTGCAGAAATGGGGCTGAGGTCATCAGTCACATTTGCTTGAAACCAGCTATGTTTTTTAGTCTGCTGTCTCTTTGAGTTTGTTATTTAGAGACTATCACATGTGCAAAGGAGCCGACACTTGTTTTTCTTTTTTCTTATTTTTTCTTTTTTCTTATTTTGGACCCCCTTAAGGTCCAAGGACAAAAATGCAATCAACTTGCCCATTCACTTCCTGAAAATACACATGTAGAAGTAATAGTACAACACTTTGATCTCTTTCTGAAACCATTCACATAATAAAGTTTGCAGGGTATTGTAGTGCTGGTAAAACAAATGTGGTCTGAGGAAATACTTGCCTAATTGACAGTAGCTGAAGCACAACTGCTGTGGAGTCTTTATTGTGAACTGATCTGTGTTCTCACTTTTCTGTCTGTAAGTACGCAAAAGTTGCTTACACCCAAACCAGGAGTGACCATTCCCACTGGATCCCATCTGCTTCTACAAAACTGCTGCCTTTGGTTCTCTGAGTGTTTAGTTTGAACTAACATAACACCAAATTGAGCTTGAGCCTATGCTAGAACTTGGACAATGGCTTCTTGAAATTGCAGTGATGCTCAGAGATCTTTTGCCAAGCACAGTGGCTGTTTTTAGGTGTCTTTCCGTGATACAAGCAAATTTTACTATACCACTTTTTTTAGTGAACTTGTGTGACTTGATTATTCTGATCTTTCTGTATAGAGTACTCATGGTGTCTTTAAAAGCAGTACTAATATGTCTAGTTATGAGAAAAGCTAATTTAGATGGCATTCTTCTACATCCCATTTTCATGGCAGGCTTAATGGGAGCAGAGGCTCTGCCTTTACCAGTCTTACTGATGTATGTATGCATCTTTACTATTTTAGTTACTCCTCTGTTCTGATCTCTACTGAACACTAAAATATGTGGCTGGATGGTGTAGCCAGAACACAGAGGAAGTCTTGGCATGAGGTGGTACATCCCAAATAACTACTGACCTATGCTTACCTGTCTGTAGCTAAAAATCAGTCTGATTTATTGGGGCTGTACTTTAAATTAGCTGTCTTCCTTGAACCACACCCTGGATACATGGTGAATCATGGCAGATGAGTAGATGGTCCCTATTGCAGACTGTCAAGATGATGCTCCTTAGCATGTTGTAAGCATATATAGGTGATTTCTCTCTTGCCTTTGGCAGGAGAGGAAGCATATGGGCAATTGCATGTGCACAGGAGCTTGTTCAATGCAAAGCAACATGGAGAGCAAAGGGGAGAGCCAAGGGCTCATTTTTTGCCCAGCACCTTGTTTTCATGATAAAAGCTGGCAGCAGCCCTGCTTATAGCTACAAAATTACTGATTTTGCAGAGCTTTGACTGTGATTAATGTTCTAGTTAAGTCACGTAGACTTGCTGCTTCAGTTATATTTACAGTGATAAGACAACTTGCTTTTAAGTCACTGCATTCCCAAATGGTGTAGGCTAGATTTTTTAAAGTTTTTATTTGTACTGAGTAATGTAGAAGAAAGGAAGTTTTTCACTTAATTTTAAGTGAATTTTCTTACATTCCTAGATGAAAAGAACCCAACGCTGTATGTAGATTCTAAGATGATAATGCTATAGGGAAACTATTTTTTATATGGCCCAAGCAGTCATACAGGAAATGAAATATTGCTAATGTGGACAAGTTACTCTTTATATTCCCCTTTCAGAGTGGTTTGGTGAAAAGAGCAGTGGCGGAAGGATGCAGTTTGGCTGTGGCACAGTTTAAGACATGTGCCTAGTTGAAAACATGGACCAATTTCTCCTCTTTTAAAATAAGACGTTTTTCTGGCACAATCATTCACAATTCCATAAAATACCCTTTAAAAGGCTGAAAAGAAATCTACTTAAGCAACCCAATATTGATCTGTTTACCTATTGATTTGTGAAATTGGCATGATAATGGACTGTGATGTCACCTCTGACCCTCAGTATGTAAAAATTTAATGGGAAGCTGTCTAGAAAGACAGCGCCAGTTCAGCTTGTGCTGACATCAAAGCCCAGATGCTCTTGGGAGTGAGGGCAGTTTGCTCCTATGCACAATAGCTTCCAAATTGATGCCAGCTGCACTGTCTTTATTAAATTGCAATCTCCAAGCACGGCTGTGGAGGCAGGGAGAGAGGTAAGGCAGTGCACAGTGGCTTGGAGAGAGTTGGCTATGCTGGTTTAGGAAATCTTCCAGGCAAATTGCCAGGGTAATTTCCTGGAATATCTTACTGCAGCACGCTGGGCCAGAGGACCCATTTGTCATGAGCAATGGCACCTGATTTGTTTTTTGCATGAAAGAAAACTATTGAGGGTTTAAATCTGCTGGGCAGAGGACCATCCTTCAGTCTGCTAATCTAATTTGTGTGTGACTAATAGTTGATCTGGCCCAGCCTGCTCAACACCAGAGATGGCAGCTGACTTGTAGGACAGAGCTGTGCGGAAGGGTTTGGTTCCTGGCTAACAAGCTGCAGTGATCCGTGCCCCAGTGCTCACTCTCTAAAGGCACATCAACGACAGTGTATAGCAAACTATGTTCTAGCTGCAATTTACTCCTGGTCAGAATCAGCCCAGGTATTTGGTCCCATTAGGGCTGCAGGCCACTTTTCTCCAGAAGTCACTGGACACAGGGCAAGTCCTCCCTTCCATTGGGATAACAATGACTGAAGTACTTTCCTGCTGCTCCTAAACTGTTGTCAGTGTCTTCAGTCTCACACTCAAGATAGTGTCACACAGTCTTCAGTGTGCACAATAAAGAACAAAAAAGGGTCATTTACATCTTAAAGCAGTTCTCTGCCCTGGTACACAGCATAGGACAGGGGCATGGACCTAGCCCACAGTGGTAGCTTGCCCAGCGACAACAGTAGAGAATTGATTTCTTAGATGTATTTGCTTCAGGTGTGTCTTTGGTATGGCAGAGATGAGATGCAAACCTACAGAAGAACCTTTTTAAAGTCAACAAAATAATTCATTAAATAAGGGCAGGGAATCTGTCTGAAATTACATGACTGTGGTGGGGAGAGTATCTCCCACCCAAATGGATACAGTAATGAAAGCAACTTCCAACAGCACACCTAAGACTCCCAGTTCTGATATAAATCCTGTGTCACTTGAAATACAACTGCAGCTAAAATATGGTCACCATTTCATGCAACAGCAGATTAGGAGGCATATATACTATTTTTACTCCTCTCAGCACCCTGTGTGAAGACAGAGTGGACCCCATCAGAGCTTATCTACCATCACTGGTGAGAAGAGAGCAGCAAAGATAAAGGGCTCTGGGACACACAGGTTTGTTTCTGCAGCATCTTGACTCCTCAGGCATGAAATCCAAAACCACCTGCATGCCTGTATGTTCTCTGTGTAGTGTAACACGCTGGGAAAAGCAACTTGGTGAGCAGGAGGCTGCCTGGAGCCAGCTGGTAGGAAAAGCTAAGCACTTGGGGATAAGGGATCCAAAAATCTCACCTCTAGCCAGCTGGAAAGCAGCTGAAATAGGCTCCGTCACTTTGAGATGGGAATGGGGAGACTGTGGGGCCCAGGGAGCACTGCTCTTTATTCAAAACCATCAGCAACAGCCACATTTTACAAGCCAAGAAGCTGAAACTCGTTCAAAGTGGCTCTTGAGTGGGTGCAGTGAGATCAAGTACTGGACACACCAGAAAAATAAATATCGACAATAACATTTTGCTTTGTCTGGCTTGACAGCTCCCATGTTTTTTCAGATGGCTCAGCTGCACCTTTCTACAGCAACTCTATCTTCCTAACCTTCTAATAGCTGCAAAAAT
Source organism: Hemiprocne comata (assembly GCA_020745705.1). Lineage (NCBI taxonomy): Eukaryota > Metazoa > Chordata > Aves > Apodiformes > Apodidae > Hemiprocne > Hemiprocne comata. The sequence continues at coordinate 60,315,865 of CM036586.1, forward strand.
ACAAGAAACAGATCTCAGTAACTAATTGTTGAATAGTAAATACATAAATAGTCTGGTTTTATATGCAAACATTTGTGCTGTAACCTCAGTAGGTGACACCTCCATCTGTTACGTTGAAATTTTAAGTCTTTTTTTCAAGACAGTCATTTCAGAGAGTTACTCCCAGGCTCTAAACATCTTCCTTCCAGAGCAGACAGCATATAATGTCAACACACGTATGTCTCCTCCTCCTCACTGAGGCAGACTGCAATGAAGAAGTAATTACAAAACTGCTACGAAAAAGAAAAATGTGGGGTACCGCTTAATGCTGCTCAAAGTTACAAGCTGCTACTTGTACCTAATAACTTTTTGTTAAAGGAGACTTACCAACACTGCATGTAAGAGACAGATGTTTATCCTAAAAGCCAGTTAAGAGTCCCTGGCAAAAACCATTTAAATGAGAGACTGCAAACAAAAAAAGAGGATGCAAACAAAAACAAGGAACTGGTGGCTTTGAATCTCCTAAGATGGCCCATACCCAGTGTGCCTCTTTTAAGAATCACTTGGAAATAATTGTATATTGATAACTTCCATGTGTGGTTAATGGTATTTTATAGTTTCACTGGCTACAGAAATAACTCTGAATGCTACATACCATTTGGCACACACTGAAAGGCTTCATGCCTTTGTCTCTTTGAAGATACCATTATCTGAGCCTTCATTTTAAAGAGCTGCTGTACCAACTTAGCAATTATGTCATATATTAAAAGCAGATGCTTGTGAGAGGCAAGAACCTCCTCAATAAAACAATGACAGCAAACCAAACCCGGCCCCAATTTGGAAAGGTTTTGGGTTTTTTTGTTATTGGCAGGGCTGTAAATTCAACAAGTAATGTGAAGTACTTGAGGCTTTTTAAGGATTTTGGGAACAGACCAAGGAGCTACTTACTGACTCCTTTTTAGATTCCAGAATTTCAGGACCTAACGTTAAGCACATATGGACAGAGTTAGACAAACAGATCCAATAGCTCACAGAGATCTCTTGGGCCTTCCTTGCATCCCAGCCCTCCTCTTCCTTCCCCCTCTCCCAAGACTTGTAGCCCAGCCCCTCCCTGTCTTTTGCTCTGCTGCTTCTGCCTCTTTGCTGAGCTGATAAGCCCAGCAGAGCAAACTCATACCATCTCATATAATCTCAAATTAAACTGAGTGCCTAAAATACATCAGCATCCCACTGCCTCGTGCCTTCCAGGTATGAGTCTCCTGTTATTTGTTCTTTTCCTCTGTGCAGCAATTCCCACTACTGTCAATAGCAACACGGCCAAACGAGAGCTTCTGCGCTTGACTGGGGAGTGTGTGGGCAAGGAAAGCAAGGAAGAGGCACAGAGGCTGTGTCTCTAGCACCAAGCCCCACAGTCCTGGGCACCCACACTGTCTGCAGCCAGGGCATCCCCCCAGATCCAGACTGGGGGGGCAGCATTTGCCACAGAGTGTTTCTAAGCAGCTTCCACAGCTGCCCCTTGGTTGGGGGAAGACGGGAAGATTCAGCCTCACAGGCCCTGCTGTATCACTTGTCCTCAGGGCCCGACAACATGCCTGAGTTTGGGTGGTGATTTTTATCATAGTGGTATCTCCCAAACCAGGCCTGCATAAGGCCACAGAAAGGGTCTGCAGATGCAGAAGAGAAATCCTCTGGCTGAGGCCCGACACTGTGCATTCATGCTGGGATCCAGCTGCGTGCCCAGCCTACACCCACCTGCCCCACAGCACACCGTGGAGATTCCCTCTCTGAAGGAAGCACTGGAGGTGCAGTGAAGAGTCACCCATGGATCAAGAGGATCCAGTTTAAGCTCATTTTCCTGCTGCTTTCAACTAACTTTGGAAATTCTAATGAACCCTTTCTGTAACTTCAGAGCAATGGAAAACCAAAATGAAGTTTTTCACAACTGCGAACGGGGGGAACAACACATTTACTGCAAACACAATGCCAGCAGTTTACACTCCACCCCTGACTTGGGAATCTGGGCATGCTTCAGTGTCAGAACAGAATAAAAGCCCTGGCCTCCAGCTCACTAGAAAATGTTATAAAAATACATGAGGAACCAGCTAATGCTATAAAGAAAAAAAACACCACAACAACTTCAAAGTTGTTCTTAAGATCAATTCAAACCACCAATTCAAGTCTGCCTTAAAGAGAAAACAACTCCTACTCTGAGAATCTTATTAACAGAAAGAAAAAAAGCACAGTAAGGGAATTCTTTACGGATTGTTTAGGTTTTCCCATTTGCTTCCCACTGATGCAAGGATCACAAATAACTGAAGAGTCATCAGTTACTCTGTTATAAGAGCTAGGAACACAATGGAGGAATCAATTTGGAGCAGAGAGCTTTTAGCAGTTCCTTATGTGAAGTCTCTTAAAAGAGGTCTAGAAACAATTCTGTAGACCTTTCAGTTTATGTGCTCTTCTCTGCTCCCCTGCTTCTAGAAACATACATTACTTATTTCCCCAGGAGTTCCCCATAGTCAACTGCCATAAAAATTTAGCACCTTGCCCTAAGACTGTGACATTTTGGACAGAGCTGGACATGCGCACAATCCATATCCTTACTAGAAGCCTTCTGAGCACGGGAAGTGCTTGCTCATATCCCACCCTTTTTAACAAACTGCAACAAAGCAATTCCAAACTCCTTGCCGCTCATTTTGAACAGCCACAACATAACTCCCATACAGATGAGTAGTTTCAACATTTCAGAGGCTGCAGCCAGCAAGCTGCATGGCACAACAGCATGGAAGGGGGCAGAGCAAGGGTGAGAGCTCAGCAATCGCTGGGGAAGGTGGTGGTGGGGGAACTGGGGAACATGAATTAAGAAAAAAACCCATGAGGCAACCAAGAAGTAACTTGGGAATTATTTTTTATGAAAGAGTAATACTCGGTATTACAATGCTTATCATTAAACCCTCTTCCCCCCAAGACAAATATACTCACGCTTTTCTCTGAATCATCCCTTTTTCTAAAGAAAGGCAGAAATGGGAAGTTTGTGCACGTACACCTTTAAAAAAACAGACGTACACTTCAGTGTTTACAATGCTTTTGATAGGACAATCACTTTATTACAAAGAACAAACAATGCTTTGAAATAAGACTGATCAACTTGAATTGTACAAAATGTCAGTTTCCTTGTAGAGGTCATTAAGTAACAGGCCATAAGACTAAGTTCACGTCAAATCCGCTATCCTGAAATATCAGATAACAACAGTAATAGTTATGATATCTTCAGAGTTTATGGCATGATCATGTGCTCTACTCCAAACTACATTCAAAAGATATTGCTATAATTACTTGGAAAACACAAAGTGTAGGTTATTGTTCACTTCATTTCCTTTTTCACAAGGACATTCTTAAGGTGAAGCTGTAAGTGTCTGCCGTAACTGGCATGACTGTCCTACACTTAAACAGTCACAACTTCCCTAAGGAGTTTAGTAAACCTAGACAATTCTACAATATGGATATTGTCATCCGATAGATTTCAGCTTGTTACATGTCCCTTAGCAATATATGAAATAAATGGATAACACAGATTCTCAAAGTGCTGATGTCAACAGACTTGCAAACTAATTTATAATCGAACAATCGGTATTTGTCTGGTATCTAGTTGATAGGCAAACAGGTGGGATTTAGACGTTATAAATACAGTTCTAAAAACAGACCACAAAGTGTATTTTACAGCGTGTACCACAATTTCATTTTAAAGTAAAACTGTGAGAAACTGAAGATTTGCATATGATCACTATTCCACATCACCCAACTTGGACAAAGAAGAGAAAGTGACATCTTATGTCAAGTCAGCTGAAGAAAGCACACTTACAAGGAAATTATACTTTCATTGAAAATGCCACAGTTTTACCCTTTGGTAGGTGTGACATACCCACTGGAAAAGAAATTGTGCAAAGCATGTGAACCCAAGTGCAAAAAAACTCCACCCAGACATACCCAACAGATTTTATTCTTAAATAACAACTCTACAATCACAGCTATCAACCAACAAAATCAAAGCCACAAGTGTTTTCTCTAAAGGCTTCTTTCACAGTACTAATAAGAAAAACCAAGTTCTATTCTTCTAGTTAAACAGCTCATGTGTACGGTATTTTAGTTGTCAGACAGTATCGGTAGTGAGATCATACCTGATGAAATGGACCATTAAAACACAAGTATTTTAAAGCCAGTTAACTTCAGGAAAAGTCCTATACATTCATACTATAGACACTGCTTTAAAGTGAATCTGGGATATCTGTCATTGTCCTAAACAAAGGATTTTTCTCTGGAGTAAAACCACGTGTATTACTCCCATGCCACAATGAACACTACTGTAGCAATGTATGGTCCCCAGCACTTTCTATATGCTATTAATAGCATGTGATGTGTTGCAATAATTAAGGCTGCATCAGCACTTCCATTACAACCCTGATTTTCAGGGTAGCTAAACTTGGCCATTAAATCCGCTCTGGGATACCCGAGCTGTTAAATCTCTTCATATTTTAGCGATACTTCTCCCACCAAACCAGGCACATTATTTCTTTTAGTTTATATATTTACAAACACTCTTAAGACAAATTTAACTTGGCAGAGGCAAGAAATTCTACCTTGATTTATAGTCTTTTGGCATTTGGGGCAAAATTAAAGTGCAAAGTATAAACTCTGTTGCACAGTAAATAATTTAGATTTTATTTTAAAATAAATCTTATTTAGGTGCCTCAATCTGTTTACCTAGTGACCTTGTCCAACTCAGCCATTCTTCTCTACACTTTGGTAAACATAGGTTTATATATAGATACATAAATAGCATTTAAAATGTTTACCTTTATTTCACTACTGTGAACAATTTTTTTTTCTTTTAGCATAGGAATGGATCAACCTATTCCTAGAAGTAATGCTTGTTGAATTTATCAGCTAGCTAGTTAATGTAAAATGCATAGTAAAAGGGAGATACTGAACTTGATTGGTAGAATATACTGGTAAAGCAAACAAGCACTTAAGAAGATTAACTGGAATAAATATGTTGAAAGTTGCCATATAATATGTGCAAAATTGCTTACCATGTATCCTAAACTTTGGTTAAAATTTTCAGATTGAAGTTTTACAGAAACATTATGGAAGCAACACAAGTGATTACAAACACAGGAATGAGGTAAGTTATTATTAGTGCAAAAAGCAAGCATATGCTAAAAGCAAAGCATATGGATTTAAAAAAAAGAGAATGAATCTCATGGAAGTTTTAACACAAGACCAGAAAGGTCTCTTGTAAACATTGGTATTTACAAGTTTAAGATTTGTACAACTACAAAAGGATAATTCTAAATATTCGTAGTGCATTTACAACAAATTTACGTTTTTTTTTTAATAAGAGCAATGGCTAAGTTTATCTTTTTCCTTTTAAATCTTCAGGGGATATCTTTCAAGATTAAGATATTTGTTACAAATAGTAGAAAAATCATTTCTTTACAAAAAAATTATATATTAAAATATTTATACATTTTAAGTTACTATATAATAACTGGAAATTTTCGCCTTGTACTCAGGCACCAGAATGAAGAATGTGGTAAAATGAACTGAAACCAAACAGAATTTGCTGATATACCAAATCTCATGAATTATCTGTGCAAGATCTAGAGCAATCCTGGGGACTCTACCTCAAATACTACTGCATGTGCCAATCATTTAGTTATTTTTACTTTGAAACTGTGTATCTTTTTACAATTTACCTATCACTACCAAAAAAGAGCTAATGGATAGTGTAGGGTCCTCTGTCCCACCATCTTCAATATAGTTTCTATATGGTACTCATACCTGAGCAAGGCTGTGTAACGCTCATGTTTCAAACGTAAAAAAGGTTATATATTTTAAGATAAAAACAATGCAAAAATAAAATATTTGTAGCATTTACAAATAGTACAAGAGTTACATTAAACACTACATTCGAAACTTGAGATTTATTATGTTGTTTCTACTTTGAGCTTGATGTTTTCGTATCTGCAAAAAAGAAGGGAGACATTGTTAAACGCTTAGTAATTTCACATTGGGTACATGGTTAAATGCTTTCAAACAACTATTGTTTGAGAGTTCTGGCATACAGATGATGGTCAAAACCTTTGCCAATTAAAGGGTTAAAATAGTAGCAGAATACTAAACATCACAGAAGACAACTGCATTGTTGCTCTGCATCTTAGGAAAACACGTCAAAAAACAAGTAGTGGTGTACTCAACAGTTTGCTTTTCAATCACACCTTGTGGCTCACAGCCCACACACTCAGAGGTCAGCTCAAGCGACACAAAGGTTCATTGCTCCCCGAGAAGGTGGGCATACTCCTTTGCTCTGCCCTTCCTAACGTTCCTCCATACTCACAGGACCTCTTGCTGAGCACAGCCAGCTCTCAACTAGCAGAAAGCTAAGCCAGAAAGGGGATAGAGTGAGATGAGAGGAGAAGCCAGCAAAACTTCTTGTTTTGAGCCCCTGGATTGGCTTACTTAAAAGGTGAGCCAGAACTGATGAGGCTAAAAAACAATCTTTGTTTTCAGTGGATACATTCCCATCCTCAACTCATTATGAACCTGTACAAATCCAAGAGCAGGGAAAAGGTGACAAAACCTTTTCTGATGCTAATACAGACTTCAAAGTGTATATGCATCACAAAAACGCACCTCGTGTCACCTTAAGAAATTTTTTTCTAATAGGAAGGGAGAAAAGATCGAAAAAAACCCCGATTACACCCATGCATGTCACTGGATTACTTATTGGAATGAAAAAAATTTAAGCTGAAGTGAAGCCCAAGGAAATCAGAAGCATACTAGGCTTTTATTGCTTGAGGGACTGGGTAAGACTCAATAACCAACATTTCGATACTTGCTTGTCTTTGTGAACAAATATAAAAATGTTTGTAAAATGTTACACCAAATTCAGCAACTAAATTGCCTTAAAACTTCTGTAAGGAACAAAATGACATTTCAAGAACTTCACAAGCACTGCTAAGAAAAGCATTGGTTCTAGAGACTTCCGTGCCATTTTCTCAGCCACGGCTACAACCCATTTAAATGCTGCATCCAACACTGACTTTACCTTGAAGCCATCGAACTTGCGTGGCTGGTCCATATCCCCTCTCATTCTTTGCAGAAATTCTGAACACTATTGCAGGTCGGGAAGTGTAATCAACATGGGCATTAGAAAGCTGGGCAGCAGTCACTATACATGATGTTTTAAGACCGCAGTATATTCTCATAAATACAAGCTGACTTGGATTTTCCTGCAATTGCGTGGAACGGATTGCTAAGTAGGCAGAATATTCTAAAATATTTCCAGAGGGTGAAGCAGGAGGCTCCCAAGAAAGATGAATACAGTCTACACTCTGAAGAAAAAGGGAGAAAACGTGATAACATGTAGGTAACCATTACATACTCAAATTTTTATATATATATATAAAAATAGGAAAAAAAACCCCAAAACCGCTTGACAACATGTGAAAATTCTAGCCTAACATCATCACTTTTTGGAGGTGAACGTGTCTGCTGACTTTTCTAAAAAATGCATGGTAAACCCTTGCAGATTCATGGATACAGAAAGAGAAAACCATAGGGAAACTATCAGATGATGGGAGTGAGATGTGTACCTCCTCACATGGTCATTAAGTCTTAAAATAATTTGTTGTAGAAAACTTCCTAAAGAATATTACATCAAGTAGAATTAATCAATTAAGCGTTTGACACACTTTTATATTAAAACTTTAACTTGGAAAAAAACCCCAACAACAAACCAACTAAAACCAATAGTTCTGAGATTAAGCTTGAGACCGGAATTTTATCCAACAGAACTAGAATTACTTATCTTTCTCACCTTGGTGATTTTGACTGTTGAAGGAGCTCCAGGAAAACCCGGAATGCAAGTTTTGAATTCACTGACTTTACTGAAAGGCCCAACACCACATCCATTAATTGCAGCAACTCTGAACCTATACACTGTGCCTGGAAAAAGATCCTGTTTCTTAAGTAATCTGTAGTCTGGTACATCTGCACTTTCCATCTGAAAATAAAACAACATTTGTGTTAATTTTTAAAATATTTTAAACACAATTAGCCTAAAAAATATAAAGTGGGCAGTGATAAACGGAGATTAGTAAGTTTAATTTTAACTAAAAATTGATGTAACACTTTTGTACTTAAATCAGAATTTACAAAAAGGTTCTAAATAAGGCATTAGCTCACCTCAAAGCAGGTCATCGACAGAGACTACATCTCTAAGGAAAAACCCCCAGTTTTTCAGTAATTTAAATTGAACTGCACCTCTTGGTCATTTTTACTGGGGAAGTAAAAGCAAAGTAGCATTTCCAACTGCATAGCTCATGATTTAATTAGCATACTCTTCTGTCCTAAAAAATATTTTTCTTTCAAAACCAGTTATTCCTATAGTTAGGAGTTGCAATTTAATGAGTAGATGATGAAAATGTTTTTAAAGAAAGGCACTGTAACTTAGTAACAAATAGGCTTCTAAAACATTATGTGCTGCTCTACTTCCATGTTTAAAATATTCATTGATGCATCCTTGAAACTGCCAATGGAACTATTTTCCTTCTGAATAATGTATAAGAAATCACAGTAAATGTAAACACTGTAAAATATACTATGCTCTTTGAAACTAAGCTGTGCGGTATTTATAGCGAAGTGCTTTCTTTGAAAGTGTTCTGTTCTTTTGTTTCTGTCTCAGTAAAACATATTCCCATCATTTTTTAGTTTGCTTGCACATTATTAATTTACACTTTCAGCATCAAAACTGCAAGATTTTTCCAAGTTTTGCACATACAGCATTTTCATATATTAACTCATATGTCCAACAACACTAAGTTACAGAAAATGAATACAAAATCCACTGCAGTTCCATATATAGTATTTTTAAACAGCCTAGCCTATGTCTTATTAGTATATTTAACAATATGTAAGCAAAGATTCTGGAAATAGAGAAGAAAATGTTATCAAAGCATTTGAATGCTGTACTGAAATAACATTAAAAAGCTGGGGTTTTTTTTAAGACTTTTTACTGGTTTGAAAGTTCACTAAGTTTAAAATCCTTTCCTAAGGCTAGAAATAGAATTATAGAAAGAATTATCAATAGCACACTAAGACATTCTGTATTTTCATAAAGGAACAACAGAAGATAATTAATCTGATTTAGGAAATGGTAAAAAAAGTGAGCAAAACACAGAAGGAACTCCGTGGTCAGAAAATACAAAACTATAAGCACCAGACCCTGCTGCAGTATCAGAAAATCATCCTATGAGCAACAGATTACAAAATGGTGTATGTGCAAGTATATCAGAGAAGAATTAGGAGCTACCTTGTTTGAGATGCTCAGCATTTCCTCTGGCAATAAGTAGAACTGGCTCACCACAGCACTGTTGTTCTTAAAAATTCCAACATCATACCACTGCCGGTCTCTTGTTTTCACCGGTGCCATTTGTCTTTGTGGAGTTTTCTAGTATTTGAAAACACGTTATGTAGACAATGTATACTTCAATGTAATGTAAAAAACTGTTAAGACTCTAGTATATGTAAGGGACAACCCCCTTTCATACCAGTGTTACTTTCTTATACTTCAAAGGAATATGCATGTATTATTAAAATACTGTTCAAAACTAACTGGTTCTTAGACATTGATTTAGACACAGTCCACCATTCAAGAAAAGAAAAAAATAAGCAGCTGGGATGTCACCTCTGACATTCTAGTTTAAACAAGGAGGGGAAATTTAAAGCTGTAGAACTAGGTGTCTGTAGCAGCATGTAGTTTTGCGTTCATTTCAACCAGAGTTCAGGAAGTTTCACAACATGGTCCAAGATCAGTAGCTGTACCTGTGATTCAACTATACCTCAGCCCCAAACACGCTAACTTTCAAGCTGCTGCTGAACTCGCCTGCAGTTGAGAACAGGGCCTCTGCTGTGGCAGGGGGCAACGGTGGTGGAAGGCAAGGGAACTATTCCTGACTGACCCATCAGGACAAACCATCTTTCTTGTTTGTCTCCAGGCACCAGGGAGGGTGCTTGCACGGTCTGTGCCCAGCACAGACAGGCCACAATCCTGCTAGCATGGAAAAGGGTAAGGAGTGGCAGCTGCTATTGGCAAAAGCAGCCCAACCCTTTAGTAACAGCTGCTTCTTCCCATCCTTAGCTCCTCTCTTTGGGAGGCAACAGTGGCACCTTGGTTTTGTGTATTAAGTTGTAAGCGGGTGAAATAGGAAGCATTTACTTTTTCAGGCAGTATTTACAGCTTGCATAGTCAGTCCCCATCTCCTCTAGGGAAAAACATCAAGATGTCAGTTTAGTTACGTTTCAAACCTATAGATCAGCAGCTAACACACTAGTGTGATCTAAAACATACTTCATTTTAAATTCAGAAAAACATTTTTACATTTGCACATCATGTAGCAGAGAGACCATTCCAGTGTGCCAGTCGATAAAAATGATTCAACAGCTGAAACACATACTTGGATCTCCTCCCAGCTACACAACTGCTACTTAGTCTCAAGTCAAACCCACACAAAGCCACTAGTTTTACAACAGAAATGTTTACCACTGTATTACTCACTTCAAGCCCTAAATATACATTGCTTTTCTTTCAGAGATATAATTAAAGGAAAACAGAAGAGCCCTCAGAACTAATAAACAGAACAATAAATACAGCAACTTTATCATACTTTTTCAGACTTACAGAGGAATGTGAATCATTTGTCTGTCCAGTACTGACCCTTGTCGAAGGCATAATATAAGCAGTTTCAGCAGCTAGAAACAAAAAGTTGTGTTTAAAAAGCTTAAGTGACACGGAAAATTTAACACAAAGTCCACAGTGTATGAAAGTTGACCTCAATAGCCATTTACAAGTATTTGTTGCAAGAGCATGTCTCAGACTTCTTTTGCATGCAGTTCTATTTATAACACGAACAACTAATTTTGGCTTGTGTGATATTCAAAGAACAATTGTAAGAGCCTGGCATTGCAGGCTGCTACAGACAATACAGACAGAAGGCAGGACTCAGAAAATCCTAAAAAGTGACACAATTATGAAATCAGTATGAAATATTTGTGAACAAATAATCTAAATACCAGATTGAGGCACATACTGATGACATTAGATGAATAGTCTAAGCATGAAATCTTAATTTGAATGCATTCTTTCTGACATTAATACAGTCTGAACATGAGCAGTTAATCTTTAAACAATCCTACCAAATGGGAAAAGAACATTTATTAAATTATAAATGGAACCTCAAAAAAACAAAAGATACATTAAAGCACTAAGCACATGAGCAACACAAGGGAATATTAGTACTCTATACTTGCGTTTCGGTGTTTTGCTTTTAAAATACAATACTGTTTGGTAAAAACTACACTACTCACACAGCATCAATACAAGAACACAGTTCTTCAGCTAACACTCAAAACAGTAGCAAGCACAGCCTGTTGATATGCATGAAAGACAAAACTTGAAAAAACTATTAATACGTTTTGTTTCTGCTTTGCTGCTTATTTCAGCTATTTCAAGCAGACTGCGAAGAGGTCACCACATTTGACCAGTGGTGAGCTAGCCTCATGAATTGGACGTATTACATAGGTCAATTGTTTAAAATCAAAACCATCCAAGGTTGCTATCTGTAGTCTTTACCTGAAGACTAAATAAATGGTCAATCACTGAATGAAAACAAATGGGCTATGGGCACCAAAACGGGCTGCCACTGCTGTAAAAATGGGCCTCTGCATAAATGAAGATTTAAAGGACTCTTAACTTAGAGGAAGCAAAGTGTTTACACATGTATAAAAGGAATATCCTGATTTTAAAAGATGGTTAAATCATAGCAGAGATCATCCAGGCTACCCAAGGTTCTCAATGCCCAAAGCCCCATCTCAATCCCAGGTACTAGTACAAGATGGGAATCCCACCACACTAGGAGGAACTCTGATGGCCTTAGATATAAATGGCTCAAAATACAGTACGTGAAACACATTTCAAACCTTCAGATTTTGAATTGAATGTTGTTAGTGAAGTTTCATCTTTAACAACTGCCCCATTTGTACTTGATGATTCAGTTTTAACAGCCTGCTGGGTTACCATAGTTTGCGTGCTGGAGACAGTACTGGATACAGAAGCATCAGGATTTACAGTTCGTTTGTCCAAGTCATGTAATTCACCTACATTTGCTGAAGTCTGAGAACCTTAAAAACAGAAAGCATAAACCAGAATTCAATATTGATAACACCTAACAAATCTGGACTTGATCTAATGGCTTTAGTTTCATATAAAACCAGAGTTTAGCTCAGATTTAGGTTAGAATAGATCTGATTATATTAATTGCTAATGCTTTCTTTAGCTATATAACTTAACAAGAGTTTGTCCGCATAGTCATAAATAGATATATGTGAACAGTTCCATTAGACCAGCAATTTCATTTGTTTGAAGCTTGCTATTCTATATCTATTTGGTTACAAAAGGATTAATTTGCAAAAAAAAAAAAAAAAAAAAAAAAGTAATGAGAAAGTATCTACACAAATCAGTATCACAGATTTGTAGCAATCAATTTAAGATCAATCACCGTGGAAATCTATTATGTGGATCTTAGCGCTAAGTGAGAAACACTTAAATTACACTGTGAAGTAAATTAAAATCCAACAACCTGTAAATTACATGAAACAGATCAGATGACTGAGCCTGTGTTCACCACACTGAAGTCAAGGCACTTCAGTGAAATGCCTGCATCACAGAATCAGTGCCTAGTCATTTTCTACTTCCTCTACAATCAGAAACAAACATGCTCCTCTCTACTCTGCCTAATATTTTACATCAGCTAATAGCTTTTCACTACTAATGAAGAAAAACTGTCAAAGAGAGCCTGGAGTTACTATCACCTTAATGTTGCAACATTACTCTGGTCCTGTCAGCCTGTTCTTTGATGTTAAAAAGGGCTATTTATGTTTAAAGAGACACATTTGCCATCATAATAATGAATATATTGAGAACTTCATGTCCCTTGCAACACTTCAAACAGCTTAAGATTTCATTTTTCCCTGTATCTTCTAAAAATACATACAGCAACAGCTAGCACAAGTTGGTAGTTTTTAAACTACAAAGGCCTCAAAAAAATTTAAAATTGCAAGACAGAAATAATCTTATGTTTATGAGATGAATTTTAACTCTCACTTTTTAATTAATTTTTATTCTATAGTCATCTTACTTGAAGTACAAACAGGCAAAAGAGAAGGGGCATTGGATTCTTTGAATCCTGTCGCATCTGCGTGGTTTTTCATAGTCTCCTGAGTAATCTTGTTTTCAGGCGCTGCAATCTTTTCTTTTCCTTCTACTTTTAATAATGAGTTGGATGAAAGGGAAACTTGGACCTAAGCAAAACAATACATTCGTTAATGTTTAACTGCAAAGTTTAGAAATTTCAGCTGCAAACATGGCATGAATATGCCTCCTCAAAAACAATAAACAGAAATCCTCCAACAAATCCCCCTAGCACTTCACAACACCACAATCCACCTTATCTTAGCCATTTAAGCAAAGTCTTTAAGCAAAGACTTAAAGTCGAAGGTGACTTAGAAGTGCCCCTGGCACGTACTAAATTTTATCTGAGAAGAAGCTCACATTCTTACAGGCAACTTCATTGATGTGTACATTTACTCTACTGGCTATACTTGAGGTGATGGGAAAAATCAAAATCCAAGAGACTTTCACCATTCACCTTCCTGGCACATACCTAACATACTTCTACTCTTAGTATTTCTACATGTTTTTTTTACAAGAATACATTATGGATACCATACCGACTTGCGGTCTTACACAGCGAAGAAAAAGTCTAAATTTGTAAAAATGTGACTACTCAGCCAGAGTTTTTTCCTCTTTCTTTCTTTTAAATTGGCAAAACAGTGGAACATGTACAACTGCACCACCAGAACAGACAACTGAGTTTATACTGTAGTAGGAACCTACAACTAAGTGGACTAGCGTAACAATACTAAAAAAGAAGGAATATGCCTTATCTTTTCCTCTCACGTTAATTTCAGCAAAATTTTGAGAATCAATAGTATTTCTACTAGCATCAGGCTCCCAGTTAGCATTCTGGAAGTCAATACAGTTGCAGTTTCCTTTCTGCATTATCAGGAACAGGACTTTAAAGACTGTCTCTCAATCAGAAAAGTAAGAAGGATGTATGAAAACAGACACAATTACTTCAGTACACGCTTTTTTTGTTTTGTTTAAGTTTGTGTTTTATCTAAGGCCTAAATGGTATGCAGGGACTTTTAAAACTAAGAAAAGTGTTTTGGCAGTTCTCTCGCTTCCCACGCTACTTTGCCACTAAGGCATATTTCAGTTAACACTTACGTTATTGGGAATGATATTATTTGTTTGGCTGGGATGATCCACCTTCATTTCTGGATAAGGGACACTAGGCAATGATTGAGGACTTTGATGTAGAGAAGAGCCACCTTTCAGGTAAACAAAAGCAAACTCCAATAAGTAACATAAAACTTAATATTATGTTTGTTGGAATCTATTTCAGTGAGCAAGAGGAAGACCCAAGATTGCCTAAAGGAAGACTTGGTTCTAAGACCGAAATGAAACTGCATGGTCAAACAATCAGATAAAATCCCTTCCTCACTGTTTCCTTTCTCAAATCACTCCCAGCACTCTACTAATATACTCATATTCAGACAGCTAGCCAAAACTGACAAGAGACAAATTAAAGCTGAATTTTCTATAATTATGATGCACACATTTTGGAAATAACAAAAAAAATAGGGTCTCTCTCTCAAAATTATTAACTTGTATTAATTACTTATGCAATCCTCTACCTTTGCCCAAACATTAGTGTCATGTGATCTGACTGCTACCTTGTGAACTCAGCACTGATGTCTCCGGAACCCCAGTACCAGGTATTCCAGCCACTGATGGCACTGGTGAGTCAGCATGTAATTGAAGAAGATATCCTTCAACTGTAGGTACTTCATCCCACTTGACTTGAAAAGAGTTGGTTGTAGCTCTAATCAGCTGTACCTGTGATGGTGCTGGAGGTTTCTCTACAGGAAACCAATGAAACACAGATGGCATGTTCGAAATCACTCTCCTTTATCAATTTAAGAAATATTTATATAATGCAAACAGAATCAATAGCTCCTTTTTCACTTAGGTACAATATATACCAGATTCAACAAGAAACAGTTGTCAAAGGTGGCAACTCAAGTCAGAGAATTAGGAAGTGTCATTCTCTAGACTGTTCAAAATGCTGAAGTTTTTATGTTTTCTTTGTTTTTCAACGGCTCTGCTGCTGCCAGGAAGTCTCTGGGCTGTATTTACATCATCTGAGGGATTACAGAGATAAGAGACCCTCTTCCTTTCCTAAAAGGCTGCACATGGCTCTTTGGCTCCTAAAGCTTTACATAGTTCTGGAAATGACTCACAGAAGATCGTGCTTGTTTTTCGCTTGCTCGCTGTAGCTGAAGTGAGCTTTCCCTAGGCACGATTCAATGCCAATGACCTGTTCCTCTCACTTGCCTTGATGCCTGACTAGGCTTTGCTCTCAAGCACATCCCTCCCCTGCTACTCTTTCTCATCTTCTGACCTTCCTGAGGATAAAAAAAAAACAAAACAAAACATAATATTCTAAATATTTTACCATCTCCAATAACCATTCTCATGCTTCTGCTTCAGCAGACCACAACTCCCTCCCAGACGTACTATACTAGTTCCCTTTCTTCCAATACTATCTCAATGTCTTGCCATCAAGCTAGATACTAACGAGTAATTAGTGCTCCAGAATTGCCTTCAGCCCCAGGAACAATTTGGTCCTTTCTGAGATTCAACTGTATCTTTTTGCAGTCCAAGAGATGAGGAAGCAGCAGCAGCAATGATCCCAAGAGAAGGAGGGGGTTGGTTAAAAAAAGAGTGAGTAGCAGCAGAAAAGATCATCACTAAGATGAGAGGCCAGGAACCATGAGTTTAGGTAAAACACCCTTTAGTACCTTGTATCTACTGACTATGGCATGCAATGCAGAATCGAGCCACAAAGTTCTTTCAGCAGCTTTAAACAAGCCTTCCTAATTTATTCAGTTTAAGCTATAGCTGTAGCCTTCAAATAGTCAACAGTGAAGTATGTTTTATTTCAATAAGCTTTTAAATTTAAATCTTTGAGTTTTGCTACAGCTTTAGATGTTTTGATCATCAATGATGCCAGCTTCACATACTGATAAAATACGGAACATAGTACAAGTCTCTTAGTTATTTCTGACTCACCAGTATCAAGGTACCAAAGATCTTTGCAGCAAACTTGATTGTTCCAAGCTTTTCTGTAACCATCTCTACCACTCCAGATATATAGACGAGTGCCAACCGCTACAGCACAGTGTCCTGCTCTTGGCCCTGGTAACAAGTTACTTTTGTCCTCCTGGCAATCTGAGATCAGACCTATCCATTCTGTGGTATCTAGTAAACAAAACTCAAAAAATTTAGTTTCTAGATGTTTTCCAAGGCAAGTAATACAGATGTTAATAACACTTAACTGCTCAGAGAAAATGAAAATAAACCACCTCTGTTATTATAGACAACTGCATTTAAATTTGCAATATAGCCGGGAAAGGTTGTCTTCCAATTAGTTTGCAAGATATGATCAACTAATACAGGGTGAATTTTATGACCTCTGGTTGTCTCTCTCAGGCAAACACAAGATTCAGGGATAGTACTGATGTCAGTTATTAATTGAAATAAGTAAAATCGTGGGGCAAAAAATTACATTTGGGAAAAAAATCACATAAAAGAGAACAAAAGAGACATGCAGAATAAAAACAGAGCTTACATAACAGTGAAACAGAAAGAATTAGAGAAAACCAGATCCCAATTAGAGAAAAACATGTCCCAAGTAGTCAACAGCCTGCCCTTGAGACAGGCCTATGGGACACCTGCAAGACAGATGAAAGGGATGGAAAGGAGCACTCCCCACAGCTTATCTTGGTTACAGCCTTGAACACTAGGTAGAAAACACCGAGTAACTGGAGTCACCACCATATTAACGTATCAGTAATATACTGATGTCCTATTAGCATACTAAAATACCCATCCATTGGCTAGAGGGACCCCTACTAACAAAGCATCCCCTGTTCTTTGAGCATGCAGAGTGACATTTTTGAGCATTGCCATTTTAAATGGAAGCAAAGAACTTGTTAACCAAGCATGTGTGTGAATGATAGAATATAATTAGAGAAAAAGTTATTTTTCACATTTCTGGGTATAAAAGTAGCACTTGTGTTTCTGGAAGCTGAGCCTGCTTTGTGGAATACCACCCTGCCCCCTTTTCTGCGCAGAACTGGATATTAAGGCAAATATCTCGTCTCTGTGTGTGCACACCAGGTAACAGATCCCAGTTTTGGGACATTCCTATCACATCTAGGAAAAACTCATTTTAGGATCTGTCTCTTGTGTTCTACTATAAGTGAAGAAGGATTATCTGTATTACTTAGCATTAAAGTTGTATGAACAAAGATTTGCATCAGTAAGCCTGCTGAATGTTCAAATAAAAATAGTAATAAAGAAATCACTGGCATCTTCTTTAGTCAGCTAGGATTACAACTGTGTATCCTAAAACTTTTCTTGCGGTCTCAAAAATACTTATTCTACTCTGTTAGAAAAATTAAAATTGAAAATTCCCACTCCCAGAAAGGCAGAAACACTGACCCAAATTAAGATAAGAAAATGAACCGGTACATTTCCATTCACCATCATGAGCAGAAATTTCACCTCCTGCTGACTGTGGAACCCATCCACCAAAAACATACATTCTGAAATAGAGGAGAAGAGGGAAGAGGGAAAAAGAAAAGAAAAGAAAATTAACATCCAGATCTGCTGCATGTGCTCTCTCAAACTAGGACAAAACAGAAAATTTCCAGTGCTTTCAGTTCTGGTTTACAGCAGATTTTGTGTGTAGTCTCTTTAGAAAGCATTGCTGCACACATGTATCCTCTGAATGTTTTAGTAAGTTAACTGACTTAAAAAAACAATTAAAATAACCCCACCCTAAACTCCTCAAACAACATCCTGGAACCAGTAGTTAATACTGTATCTTTACAAACCACCAAACTGCTAACAGTCTCCAAAAATCACATATTTACATGGAATTTCTACAATCTTTACTGCACAACTCTTGATAAACTATTCTAAAATGAGAAGACTGGTATCTAAGTCAGATATCGAAATTTTAAAACATAAAGCAGGCTACGAACTGATTACATTTTATATAAATAACATACAGCTAAGCTCTTGGATCAGAAGATACAAAGCTTTCACACTTCTTTGCCCCCCTTGCCTCTTTTCTCCTCACGCCAGCTTGTAAACTGATATAAAATGGGACTGAAACCCATGTTTAGAAGTTCATTTTATCAATGCTATCTGCCAAAAAGCGAAGTAATGAGGAACAGACTACAGAAAAACTGGTCCACCAAAATGTGGAATGGTTTTGCCTTGAATTATTTCTACTTTTTGGGCAGTTTATTTGCATAGCTTATTCATTGTGTCACAGACACAGAGATGTTCCAGTTGGCTCCTAACTGAGCCAGCTCAGGTCCAGTTGAGACCACCCCAGGATGGAGAAAGGTGCATTAAGAAGCCTGGAAAGCTGCTTGAGTGTTGGGCAGATATGGATACACACTCAGTGCGATACTCTTCAATTAACAACGGTACTTTTTAATTTCCACTGAGGTAGGATAATAGAAGCAGAAAAGTTCTCTACAGGGCTGATGGTTTATACTGAGCAATAGTGCATAAGCATCATCATTCTCCTACTAAGTGTACCTTTCTAGAGTTGAGCTTTTAACAACAGACATACTTGTTTCCTATTACATTGGCGGTATGGAGACTGCGAGGAAGTGGCACTGTCCCTTTAGTTTCTGGTCTTGACCAGGTCATGGTTTCTAAAAGAAAAAGAATAAAAAGCCTCAAGCAGCTTATCACTGTGTATTTCAGTATTTAGGAGGTAATATAACTCCAACATTCAACAAAACAAAATTTCACCTTTTTGAGATAGCCACTTTAAGAAAGAAGGTGCAATAAAATGCACCTAAAGCTTCTTTTAAAATTTACAGGAAATACCGGTAAACTAATTGTTTATCAGTTTATCAAAAAGATATATTACGGTTTAATTATTGTTATTCAACCTGGTTATCACAGTGAGAGTCTTTAACGGTCTCTAAGGAAACAATCTCACAGTGTAACCACAATCAATGAGGATACTATATGCAAACAGTGCTGTATACATTTAAATTAAAAAATTACAAAAGGTTAACACTATGGTGTGAGTCCCAACAGTATCTGTACCACATCATGCATATATAATCATTATATATAATTTTTCCTCTTAGCCAATGAGGCCCCTGCACTGACTTTTACTGGGAAATCAACTCACCTATGTCAAGTTCCCAGAGATCATTTAGCCGACAGCCACACATCCCTCCAAAAATATAAATCTTTGGACTTCCTAAATCTTTTCTGCAGTATACGATGGCTGTGTGAGATTCCCGGGGAGATGGCAAGATCCCTTTGGTTACAGGAATACTCCAGCCGACAACTCCAGAACCATGTTGCAGCTCCAGTTCATAGAAATCATTTAAATATCTAGGGTATCATTGACAAAGTAGGAAAAATTCACTTATTAGCAAGCTTACAAATGAACTTTAAACCCTGATCACTTCCAAGTATTACAGACTTCTGTCTTGGAAGATAATTTTAAAATCCCCAAACATTTGTTAGCATTGTGGACAGTACCAAAACTAAATGGATTTTAAAGAAAAAAATGAATGATTATAACTTGTTGTCTCTAAGGAAACACGCTTTTGTATCACACTCGATCCACTGTATTACATGAAAGAAACATTCAAAACTGGTAAACAACATTCTCAGCAGAAATTACTAGATATGGACAAACTGGGAATAAACTGCAAAGTTGTGAGAAATACACAATGACATGGGACATTAGAGATTAATTTCTCCAATTCTAAGGCAACAAAGGTGAAAAGAAGTAATTTCTCTTCTGATGCCTTCAGGCTAGCCAAAAGACAATTAGCCATTTGTTGCTCAATCTTTTGACAAGTTATTTTTAGATAACCATCTCTGAATCTTGGCATTCACACCAGATACCTCTTGTTTGCTGCATTAAACAGTAATGTGTCACAGCATTACAGGGGGAAACTTCAACTGTGAGTTTCCTGATGACTGATGAGACTTTGCTGATTTAAGTAATTCTTAAACTAACAAGCCATTCTTAAAAAACATCACCCAAAATACTAGGAAAAATGCCAAAGTCTACCCAGGTTTCCCTCCAAAAGTGTTAGACCTGTCAGTCAGTGTTACATATTGTGGGATTAGCAGAAAAATAGTTAAGCTTCTTAGCATGTAACCCCTCCACTGCACAAATAATATGACTGCAAGTACTTGGTACACGCGACAGCCGCCCTAGAACGTTTCTCTTCAAAGTTGTAGTATCTAATAATTTATTTTTAAAGACATTGAACTAAAACCAAACCAGCATACCTGGGAACATTATTATTTGAATCCTCACTTTCATTTGCCAGGCCACCAAATAAATAGCACTTGTTACCATATAAAGAAAAGCTGTGGCCAAGTCGAGGACAGGGTGGTGATCCAGTGGAAGGAGGTTGAGGTTTTACTTTTTTCCAGAGCCATCGACTTGCCTTAAAAACAAGAAATAAATATTCAGAAATACCTTAATTTATAGTCATTAATAGTCAATCAAATTCACTCGTATATTTTCTTAATTATTTTTAAGGGAATGTTGGGCTTTTCTTAGGATATACATTAAAAAGGACATGTAAGAGCTAACCATAAAACACTAAACATTTTAAACTTTATTCAGACTAGATGGTTGTATCGTTTTCAAAGTTACTTGGATTTTCTCCATCTTCAGAAGCTATTTAAAGAGTTTATTCTTCTCAGAGCACAGCAAAGTTTATCTAACTTTCTTCTGCAGTTAATACTATAAAATGTATTTGTTCATAAATAGATAAAGTAGTTCCGAAAACTGAAACATCTTCATATATTTCCTACCTGTAATTCATATAAATCATTACTGTATCTTCCATATTCAACCATTCCTCCAAAAACAAGTATTCTGGTACCATCACAAACAAATCCATGTGCTGCACAGCCTGGAGGAATATCTCCCCTTACAGCAGGAAGGAACCACTGATTTGTAGCTATAGTAAAAAAAAATAAAAATAAAAAAAATATGTATTTCAAACACTGAGAAGGAAAGTGTATTTTGAAACACCTCCACTTTCTAAAGAATGACCTTTTACCTGTAGATAACTGTGAATGGCCTGTTTGTTTAACACAAAGATTTAATTTAATTAAAACTTTTTATTTTTTTTTAAGAAAAAGAAAAGCAAATACCTCTATCAAACCTATGTTACTCAATATGTGAACGAGCACACGAGGTCACTGCAACTAATTCAGTTACCAAGGGTCACCCAGCAATGTGATTTTGGCAATGACTTACTGAAAAAAAAAACCAGCTAATGAGGAACGTAAGTGCAGTTCCACACAAAAGAGGTAACTAAGCTAACTCAGAGGGAGCTAGCCCTAGAAACAGAATTATTAGAGCTACAGCAGCATGGCACCCTGCCTGGACTTAATAGCTCTACTGAAAAACTAATTACATTGATCTGGGACCAATGTTAATATCTACAGAGCACCGCACTGATAAATAGGAGATACACAGAAGCAAGTAAGAGCAACTGAGACTGCCTGATCTGGCAGCAGCATATTGGTCTTCAAACTGTTCTGGTATGGAAGAATTACAGGAGAGATTGTCTCCTTTTTCCGATGAACACAAAGTGTGAAATTTGAAGCTTCCAGTGAACACTGCTGCAAGGGATTAATAGCCCTTGATGTGTGCCAGCTCCTCAGAAGTTACCACACACATAAGCAAGGGCAACGGTTGACATCTCAAACTCAGACAGCCCAGGTCACAACCCTGTATCTTGGCCTCCAGACAAAAAAAAAAAAAAAGAAAAAAAAAAAGGTCAGTTTGGGACAAATACCCATCTGAAAACTGGAACAAATGAGTCATGATCTTTTTTGTCACCACCAAAAAGGGGAAACACCTTTAGAAGAAAGTCTGGGCAGAAAAAAAAAAAAAAAAAAAAGTGATGTTAAGATTCACTCAAAAGGTACCCATCAGAGCCTCTGTTCTGAAAGACAGTATAATTGTACTACCTATAAGCTTCTTTAGATTACTCATCCAAACAGAAAGGTTATTTTTTTCCCCCAAAAAAATGCGACTGAACACACCAGGACTTTAATCTACCATGGAAAAATCTGCTTGGAAGAACTCTAACGGCAACCATTTTCCTCTTAATAAACTTCAAAACCCTGCAAAACATGTTTGTGCACTCAGATTTTACCTCAGAAAGATCCAGAAAAAATACTGTCACCTTTTTTCAATTAGAGGGTGGGAGGCATGATAAGAATAATTTTTGGATGCTTAAAAGTTGGCAAGTTAAAAGACCAGTTAACATGCTCTCACTTTCATGCTTTTGGTATGTTGCACAAGCAGCTGACCGAGAAGCACAGACCAGTCACCTAACTAACTCTCCAGTCTCAGCCCAAGCTCTGAAACCACACAGAAGTTCTCCAGCCTCATACAGCATCCCGTACAGTAACTACTCAGGCATCTCATCTTTCACGACTAAAATCGGTCTTGGGCAGCTTCCTGTTTGGAAAGGCTCCCAATGCCAACATGTTCACTTTTCTAACCAAGATTTCTATTTCCGCGTGTTCAGCTCTCGTGGGCCGCCTCCAGAGGGAAGAACGGGGAACTGGACACTCGAAGGGGCTAATCCAGCCTGCAGTTATCCATCCACGACCTGCCAGAAGAGACTCCACACCCCAGGACGAGGGGCTGGGAAAGCAGAAAAGACCCGAAGCAAACAAAGAGATCTTCCAGGTTTCTTTTTTTCCCAGAAAGAAGCATTAACCCCACAACACCAGCCAGGGCGCAGCACAACCCCGGCAGGACCCCTAGCCCAGGCCTATTTCTCCCTCCCGTTTCCCCGTTTCGGCTCCAGGCAGCTTTTCAACCAGGGGACAGCGCGCCCGCCGCCGCCTCAGCGCCAGCGGCTCAGCGGAGCGCCCCCCGCGGGCAGCCCCGGGGGAAGGCAGGAGGCTCGGAGTGAGGGTGGGAGGGGGCTTCTCCGCTGTGGAGAAACTGGTGCCCAACGGCGGCCAGCCGCTGACCACCGGCGGCTAGACATGACAACCCCGCCGCCCCGCCCCTCACCCCGCCTGACAGCCCCAGGCTCCCCCGCCCCGGTCCGGCCCCGCCCCGCATTCTCCCTGCCCCCCCCGCCCACGGCCGGCCGCGCCCGCCGCCCCGCCCCGCGCACCGGTATTGTAGACGTGCAGCTCATCGGCGATGCCCTCGTTGCCGCCCCCGAAGATAATGACCAGCTCGCGGATGGCGACCGCGCGGTGCCCGTGGCGGGAGCGCGGCACCGGCCCCGTGAAGGAAGACACCCGCCTCCAGCTCAGCCCAGCGGCGGCCGCCGCCATCTTACCGCCACTCCCACAATGCACCGCGCGGCCCGGGCAGGCCGGCGGGGGAAGGGGAAGGGGGAGGGGCGGGTGGCGGCGGGGCGCTGCCGCAGGTCACGTGACGGCGGCGGGGCGATTACCCTTGTGCCTGAGGGGAAGCTCCGAACTCCGGCTTCTGTCACGCTGAGGGAAGCGGCGATTACCTGTTGGTTTCTGGCCTGCTCCCCTTCGGTGACGGGGACCGGTCGGGAGGCGCAGCGATGGAATTGCGTCTGTTCCTCGGCTAGAGCGGGGTCGTGGAGGCCCTTTTCTCGGCGGCCAGGGCCTCTTCTGCCGCAAGCGCCCCCTCTCTGCGAGGCTCCCTCCGCCTCCCCAGGAGCCACCGGTCGCGGCCTTTCTTCGGCGGGATTCCTGGCGGGCGCCAGCTTGCCCGAGGCCAGCCTGCCCAAACCGCACCCCGCCTAGGGAGAGGTGCAGCTGCCTGCCGGCCCAGGCTGCTCGGGTGCCTGGGTCACCGCGGATGTGGTGTGTGCTGTTTAGCTCAGGGCACTCAGTTCTGCCTTCAAACCCACAGAAATGTGTAGCAGGTTATTTATTTTTTAACTTGCTAGTGATGTGCTGCCTGTGAGGTACCCTTCTGAGGAAAAAAAGGAGTTGGCGTTTAAACACTGCAGGTCAAGATGAGAAACCAAGGTTTCAGTTCTGCAGTTAACAGCAGATGATCTGTGTAAACCCGAAGATCTCATTCTGCACGAGAGAAGCTTCTCTCTTTGCTGTGTGAGGGGGGTGCTAAGTGAGAACATAAACGTGAGGATGAGGGAAGTCCAGAGAAGGTGCTGCTGGGTTGCCACTAATCCAGGGATTGCTGCCACGTGAAGCAGATGATCCCGATGCTGCAGCATCATACAGCTGTGTGCATCTTGGATCAGGATGCACATAGAAATAGAAGGGAGGTGAATGGAACAGGCTTTTTTGTCAACATGAGCTTAATACATATTTAAAAACTACTGTAGTACATAAAAATAGTAACAGTTGGGGCCATCTACACGATGCACATAACTAGGTACGGCTCTTTATTGTTTTTTCCTTCAAGCAGCCCTGCAAAAGATGGATTTCTGTACGCAATCAGACACAGAATACAGTTCTGGCATGTTTGCCACATACAGTTGAAACCCATCATTTTCAGTTCCTGCAAACGGAACAACAATCTTAATTAAAAGCACTTTATGATTTTTAAAACCTTTACTCATAAATTTTGCACTGCCTCATGGGAAAAATATGGAAAATAGTTTAGAATTGAAGACTATTATTATTGTTATGATCATTAGTGCTTTCAGTACTCATCAAAGTCTTGTGACAAAACAATGTTTTATCATAAAGAAGGGAGGGAGAGAATTTTAATGAAGAAGTGATGTAGAAATAAAAGTGCAAAAGCATTCCAGGGGAGCTTAGGAGGCAGAGTATCAACATGTGCTCATTACCTCGATCTAAGGTCCCTTTGAGTCCAAACCAAACTCGTGGATTCAGATTCTCTTAACTACTCGATGATTCAGAAATGAGATGGTGCAAGTCATAATGCATGTTCAGAGTTTAATTTTGCAAGTTTCCCCTAGCTTTTGACTCGCAAGAACTCTGCAATCAGACATTGGCTTTCAATTTGACTTTGGCATGGTGTAATTTGGCTCTTGCAGACTAGTGATGTGCTCACATTTACTGTAAATAATGACTAGAAATCAAACCTGCAAACCGCACTGTTCAAGTAACTTCTGGAAAGGCTTGTTTCCTTCACTTTCCCCAACCTCCTTAAGACTTTTTATCTTATGGGATTTGTTTGCAATCTGCTAGCTGAAGCTCTGAAGCAAGTTTGCCAGATCTGGAGCTGCATCATCGTCCTGCACATCTGGAAGTGGTTTATGGGCTCTCATTCCTCCAGTGCGGCGTCTGGACTCTGTGCTATTCCTCAGCAGCAGAAAAAGAAAAGAAAACCAGCACAACTCCAAAGTAAACTCTGCAGAGTTTGAAAAAGGAATTGAATCTTAAAACTGTTACTGTGCCCTGTAAGGCCCTTGCGTGGGGGACTTCAAAGGAGGATGATGGTCAAGGAAGCTTTGGCAAGAGTGTTTACAGCTGTGGGCTATCTAGGATCCAACTAAATAGCTCTACAGCTCTTCAGGAGAGAGAAGTCCCGAATACTGTGCTGCTTTGGAGAGGTAAAAAGGCTAATTAAGTAGGAAATATCTGAGCAGTAATGTCACTGTTTCTAAGCTTTCCCTTCTGCAGCCCCTCATTTTGTTACAGGATTTGGCAACTGAATTAGGGACTGCCAGGTTCCAGGAACTAATGTCTACAGTCAGGAAAAGTTTAGTAAATTTTGCAGGGGAACAAATATTCTTCTTAAAAATCAGTGGGTATTCAGTCTGAGTTTCTGAGGCTTAGGAATGCTGTAGTTTTACAACGCAAACTTGTGTTAGAGTCTGCCTGAGTTTGATTTTTTAAGTTTAAAACATGGTTCAGATTATGTTGATTTAATAATTTCTGAAGATATAGTGAAGCTGTGGCTATACAGCTTTCATCTTGCGGTGATCAGCAGAATTGTTTGTGACTATCATGACGAATGTTAATTGAAAGATAGTAGTAAGCCCTGTGGAAATCAGTGGAAGGTTGCAATTAGTGGAGTTAGAAAGTTACTCCAAGAGTGTAGGGGGTTCTGTTGTCTCTCAGCTTACCTAAACTAATACACTTTTTAAAATGGATAAGAAGACAATACTTGTGCATAATGCATGATAGAAGGGCTTTCTCAGCAGTGGTTTTTTTTTTTCTGACTGATAAGCTTGATTTCCTCTCTGTGTAGATTAATGCCACATGAAGAGACTGGGCTGCTGAAGTGTAGATAAGTACTGCAGATGCAAAAAGACTTTCAGAAATACTCCTCTTTCACTGCGATTTAGTCGTCTATTGGGACCTAAATAAATGCAAATATAAGTGGTTTGCAAACAAAGCCACGGCTTGGCTTTATTTATATTTTTATTGTCATTTAACTTGTTAGTCGAAAGTAGAGACTAATTTAGGATGCCGCCTGAACTTGAGCATTAACCAATGAGAGGCAGTCAGTTCAGTGACTCAGGTTTGAAGAATTCTTCTGTTCCAACTGTCTTCTCCGGGACTCAGAATAAGCTTCGTTTGTATGTGTGCATAAAAACTTATATATCCTTATCTATGCTGTAATATGTCCCTATCTGTATGTATGGAAATAGGAAAAATTGGTTCCTGTCCCAGATACGGCTACCACAGTGTAAAGGTTACATCGCATGGTTGTATTTCCGCCTCTGCCCCAACTTCTGGTGCTGTTTTTAACTGGGTTTTTGTTTGATTTGTTGTTTTTGTTTGTTGGGTGGGGGTGGGTGTTTAATAAACAGTAGCTTTGGGTCCAGAATTCAAGTGAATGTTGTATTTCCCATAATCCTGTATTATAGGGATTATGTTCTGTCTTCTCAGGCATAAAGTCGTGGCCACTTTCAGGCCTGGTGTAGAAGTACAATTTTAAGGAAGGCTACCTTATTTTCTTCGCTATTACAAATAATGTGCTTAAATACAAGCTGCACTGCACAAACTCCCCCCTTACTGTTTGCAGAAAGATGCTGCAGTTTTAAGTATTTTCACTATTGCTCTGAAATGTTCTGAGTGTCTGAAAGACACCGCTCCAGTATAAGATTCCTGTATGTTTGGGAACATACTCCAGCAAGAGATTAGTATTTGTGACTGTAATTATGTTTTAGGTGAGATCAGAGATGAATGTAAATGTATTTACAAATTTTATCTGTGGGTGTTTGTCCCATAAGGGACAAGATAGCAGATGAGGCACATATGTACAAACCCAAGATTTATTGTAAATAGCAAAGGATCTTAATGGTTAGACTAAAAAGGTATAAATTGGATCGTATGAGTGTTAGGATATTAGGGTAGCAAAATAGGGTATTAGGATCACCAAACAAGAAGGTACCTTAGCAATAAAATACACAAATAACTGACTAGTCAATAACTATTACACAAAGGCTAATTGTTTGAGTGCTAGCCGCTTACTTCATTAGTAGATCTTATATTAGATCTAGAACAATGATTAAAATAATACCTAGGCAATATGGTAAGACAATGATTACAATCTTTCTGTTACATTTAAAGGGATCCTAAATTCTTAAAGTTCCAAAGCCGAATATGTCCTTCTAGTAATTTGTATTCACAGAATCACAGAATTGTCAGTGTTGGAAGGGACCTCTAGAGATTGTCTAGTCCAACTCCCCTGCTAAAGCAGGATTGCCCAGACCATGTTACTCAGGACTGCATCCAGGCGGGTGCAAAACTGCCTTTAATTAATATTTAAAATTAGTTAATGAAGTTGTGAATAAGAATTAATATATGGAGATTTGATGGCTGAGGGGAGACCTTATCAACGTATACAAGTACCTAAAGGGTGGGTGCAAGGAAGATGGAGACAGGCTCTTCTCAGTAGTTCCCAGTGACAGAACGAGGGGCAACGGGTACAAGCTGGAATATAGGAAGGTCCATTTAAACATAAGAAAAAACTTATTTACAATGAGAGTGACAAGGCCCTGGAACAGGCTGCCCAGAGAGGTTGGGGAGTCTCCATCTCTGGAGATACTCAAAACCCGCCTGGATGCAGTCCTGAGTAATGTGCTCTAGGTTATCCTACTTCAGTGGGAGACTTGGACTAGATGATCTCTAGAGGTCTCTTCCAACTCTAACAATTCTGTTATTCTGTGATTTGATACTTCTTACCCTTTATTTGGCTACAGCTGGGTGTCCCTTTCTCAACCTCTTGAGGAGTAACCACTCCAGCTGGCATCCCTGCTGGAGGGGAGAAGGTCCAGCACACCTTCTAGGGAAAGTGTACAGGATTCTCACCATCAAAGATGGAACTAGGCTTTTATAGAATAAAGTGATTGGCTGCTGTCATTTAACTACTTAGCCACAGCTCCAAAATCCTCTATAGGAGAACAAAAGGGGAAACAAAGGAAAAAACAAAGAAAGCCTTTTCCCTCATTAAGCAAATTACTTCATTTATCTCTCCGTTCTTGTTTGGTTTCTGTTTGGCCTAGCTGGAGCCAAGCTGGGCTCAGTGTTTTTCAAAGCAGGAGAACAGCTGCCGCCCCAGACATAAACTTGGTTTTCTACTGGTATTTTCAAGATTGTTATCAGTTCAGAGTTTACTATGCCCTTTCTTTTCCCAGGGGAACCCTTCAGCTCCAGGCCAGGGGCAGTGAAACTAAGAGGCAGAGAGAAATCACAAAGGGAAACTGAGGCAGGCACACTGAGGCAGAATGTCCTGCTACAGTGTTTTAATACTTGTTTGCACATTGCTTTAAAATGTGTTAAAAAAATCTTACTGATAAGGTGATTAGGTGGAATTTATGAAAAGGCTGTTCTTTTCAACCTATTAGTAACTTACATTAACATATGTATTAGTTGTAGCCCACAATATTAATTATTTGTTCCCAAAAAGTTCTTTACAAAGACAGTTCAGTTTTACTAGGTCAACAGTAAAATTTGATTGTGCAGAAACTTGTCCCTGAAGTAGTTACTATTCACTGCTGGTATTAATCATTTTTCTCTTTCTTTTTTTTTTTTATTTTAATTTTTATTATCTCACAGATCGCAGTTCTCATCTGACAGCATACATGGCTCTTTTAAAGAAAAGTAAGAGAGATTAAGAACATTTGAAATCTATATTTTTGAAAGAGGACAGAAATGTCAAATGGAATTTCTCATGCCACTGTTGTCACAGTTGGGTGCAAATTTATAGTTCTGGTTTTGCTAAATTATGCTTAACTTCAAGTATACAAATAAGCCTTTTCCTGTTAACTAAGTCAAATAAGTACAGCCATAAATCCCATTAATTAAAAATTGCTCAGTGCTTTTCTGCATGAGACTTGAGCGTTTTGGAATTTCCCACTAAGAGTGTTGGTAGCTGCTGGTTTCATGTGGGTTGTGCGTAGAGTGCTGCATCTGGCTTTTTCACACAACTCTGCACATTAATGCTGTTCATGCTCACAGTTTATGTGTGGCACAAATTAATTTGGGGCTCTCATCAGCTGTCAGGGTCAGTGACTGAAAATGGACCCATATGTACCTTCAGTTACACACCCAAAATTTCACTGAAGTCAATGGGCAGTTTCCTCAGCTGGTTTAAATCAGTGCAGGTTCATGATGTATGTTTACCAATTTCAGTTCATTCTCATACCCAGTTCTGGCTAGTTGGCCCTTTTAATTGAAATAGTTTACAACTTTGTTCCCAGTGCTCTTTTTTAGAACTTAAATACCTTTTATGGAGGTGCAAGAATAACAAAGTAGTTGGATACAAAGAACTCCCATCATCCAAGCAACTGTTGATGATGGTTATGAATTCCTTTGCTGTTGTTCTCAGTGAACTGTCCCGCTACCTGCTTACAGCTAGTTTGTGTTGAATAACTTGAACTTGTACAAGACAAGTCTGGTAGGAACTGCAAATCAGAATATACAGTGAGGTCTTTGCTATTGCATGCTTTGTTTTGCCTTTACTAATTAAAGTAACTGTGTCTAAATGTTTACATATTTTCAAATATTTTGGAAGATTTCTGGTTTTAGTAGCATGCTGGGTTTGTTTTTCTGGTATTTTTAGAGTTCTGGTCAAATACACTTTGAAGATCTGAACATTGAAATAGAAAAAATATTCTCCTGTTTTAAGTTTTATCTGGGAAGCGTGGGAGAAGGAAGGGGCTAGGTAAAAAACATTGACTAATGAAGTCTTGTGATGATAAACAGACAACATCCTAGCTGAGAAAAGAAAGTTTCAGGCTCCTGGTAAAACTCAGAAATGTTAATTTATATATTTGGATAACCCATATATATTGGGAGCTTAATGATTTAGTGAGCAAATTATCCACAAAAATCAGGTAGATGGAAATTACTGTAATGAGGAAGAGATACTATTATGCTTTTAACATAAAATTTTTAGCTTGAACAAATAACAAGAGAAAGGAGAATTCGTTAAGCACAGCAAACACAGGTTATTAAGAGGGGTTAATATGGAGCATCTGTCATTCATTTAATTGCCAGCCAAGTGTTAAATCGTGACAGCTATGTACTAGTTGGAAATTGGATTTTTTTTAAAAAAAGGTAGTTGGGAATTAGCTATTATACTGATTGTTAACAAATTTTCACTTTTCTTTCAGTTAACCAGGTCTTACTGTTACTTCTTGTCTTAACTGTGTGTGCCATTCTGTATAACAAAGTTCACCAAGTGCCATCTGCTTTAAAGAATGAAACAGGTAAATGATTTGTACTTCTGTTTCATGTTCTTGTTTTATATTCCTTGTCTCTTCATTTGAGCAGTGCTTCTTGTCTTACTGAATCCTGTTTGCTCTACAGTAGATGAGCTACTCACACTGTTGCATATGGTCTAGGATGCAGAATTATTTTCTTCTGAATTGCTTGAATAAAATAGTAGGAGATTGATACTAATGACTAAGAATCGTCATTCTGATTCAAATTTTTATCCAGATGTCACTGATGTAGAGGGAAGCTGGAGTATATTCTTATTTGTGCTTAACAGTGTTGGAGTTGTTGAGTGATAATAAACTTTGATCACAACTTGCCCCTTTGGGAATGTGCTTGGCCTACCTGTTCAGTTCAGATAGATCATAAAATCTTGACATAATTTACAGCAGAACTTTTTCCTGGAATTTTTATAATGGCAGAAAGCTGCTAGGGTTGATAGAGCTGGACTGATATTAAATGTTTATACTAATATCTTATTCACTGTTCCCAAGATAAACAAACTTTGTGTTGATATGAACCATTTTTTTTCCCCAGTATATTTTTGTTAGGGCTGTTATGAGTTTAATGGTTATGTTTTAACCAGTATAAATATATCCATATAAGTTCTGTAAGTTAATCAATGCTAGGGGTAAAAATCTTCCTTAGCAGTAATGTGAACTGATTCAGTATTGTTTAGATTTTTTTTTCCTTTTATTATTAGCAGCTTCCTGATACACGAAATTTCACACTCTTCCTTTCTAGCTTGCTTCCCAAAGGAGTGAAGCTCATGCAGTTGCACCATCTCTTCCAGTTCCTTCCTTCCTTTGATAATTTTGGAAGCTATTGTTCAATTAGTACTAAACATAACTGAGAATTAAGTCTCAAAGGTATTCCAACTTTTTCAGGTTTCATGAGACTAAGCAGTTACATGGAGGACAGGTTGGATTGTTCCCCTGCTGAGTAGAAGATGCTGAGAAATCTGTTATATATTCTGTTTGGAGGCCCACAACACTCCAGTCAACCTGCATGTAGTTCTGGGTTGGTAGCGGTTCATACTTTGTGGCTTGCCAGATGTGGATGTGTAAAGGATTTGGTAAGGAAATGGGGTGATTGTAATAGGATTCCACTGCTTATGGAACTACATACTCATTCCTATCACCCAGATCTGGAAGGAAAATATTCTTAATTTTCTTTTATAGTGGACAGTTTTGTTTCTTGCAGTTGATTCGGAGAGTCCTGAGGAAATGGAAGAAGAAATCCCCGTCGTAATCTGCGCTGCTGCGGGCAGGATGGGTGCAGCTGTGGCAGCAATCAGTAGCATCTACAGCAACACAGAGGCTAATGTTCTGTTCTACGTTGTTGGGCTGAAGACCACCATCCCGCATATCCGGTACATACCAGCCTGATTTTGTTTCATGCTGTAGTTAGGATCAGATTGTTCTCTTAGCTTGGGTGTAGATTTTGGAGGACTTTTCAGGGAAATGTTTCTGCCTTTTATTTAAGTAGTGCTGTTGGTAGCTGTCCCCAGGATTCTCTGTGTTAAGGGAAAAGGACCATTTTGCTCTATGCAAGGCACTGGCTGGTGTAAAGGGGTGTGGAACAGCCAGATCATCCCCATACCTGTGTCTCTTTTGTATATTGGCTGCAGAAGAATCTGTAGTAAGGTAAGTATATAGGTGGTTTCTTGTCATAACCCCACTTGGTGGCACTGCATTTACCTCTCATCTGGTGCTGTGTCTTAAGCTTCAGTGTAGAAAACTGTTGTTTAAAGCTAATTTCAAGAAAGGGTGTATTAAAGGTGGTAAATGGAGACCCAAAGAAGCATTTTTGGGTGTTGAAATTTGCAAACATTGTCTAAAAGAGTGGGAAGGTGTGAACCAAAATTAAAGCAGATTTCTTAGCAGCTCTCACCTCTGGCTACTAAACTTCTGTAGCCCTTGTATCCATGGTTTGTGTCAAAGTGAAAAGATGTAATGAGTGAGGTCCCACAGGGATTTTTTTCACATCCAATTTATCAGTAACATAGTAATAGAGTGGAGAATGTTTTTTTGAATCTACAATTGGCATGAAGCTGGAAAAGAGACAGCGGGTGTATCGAGAAATGGGACAAGAGCTGAAAACAAACTCTTTATCATGAATTGGAAAAATGAACTGTACAATGTGATGAAATTCAGTAGAAGTAATGACAAAGTAATATAGGTGGGAATAGCTGATCGTATTGTAGCTGTATTGGCTTAGGGTGAAGCAGTTTGGTAAAACTACATTTGGAAAACTACAGGATTATGACTGTTAACTAACGTCGCTGCTTTAAAAAACAAAACAAAAAAAACAAACACCCAAAAATATGGATGCATCATAGTGGATATACATGTTGACATACATGACCAAAGGAGATGTGAGGAGACTTTTCTGGTCTTGCAGACATAATTAACACTTCAGAAAAAGTGTGGTGTTTAGTTTTAGGTGCCTTCAGGAGGGATTTAGAAGAGAGGTCAGAGGAGAACAATAGGCAATGGAATAATGAAATCTGGCAAAATAATGAAAAATTAGTCTAGTCTAAAGAAAATATAGTTAGGAGGTGATGTGGCCCTGAACAGGCTTCCCAGGGCAGTGGTGGAGCCACCATCCCTGCAGGTAGTACTTAGGGATATGGTTTAGTTAAGGACTTGTCAGTGTTAGGTTGACGGTTGGACTTGGTGATCTTCAAGGTCTTTTCCAACCAAGGTGATTCTGTGATTCATCTTGAAGGAAGTAAAACTGTAAAAGGGAGAAAACTATCCTCTGCTTTAAATGCACAGCAGATAGGATAAGAAAAACTGGTCTTTAGCTATAGCAAGGAAGCCTAGAAAAATAGCATTTAATGCCAGCAGTGGTGAAAGATGGGTTGTTTGGGCAAAATGTGGAGTCTTTTTCATCAGTGGTGGGTTTTGCTTTGTTGTGGGTTTTTTGGAGGTGATTTTTTTTTCTGTTTGTTTGTTGTTTTTTCTCTTTGGTTTGTTGTTTGGTTTTTGTTTGTTTGTTTTCTTTAACAATGGGTTAAACAAATGTCTGTGTGCAATAGCTGTACATAAGGGATTCCCTCTTGGAATAGATCAAGTGAGCTTCCAAGGTCCCTTATTCTCCTATGAGTCTGTGAATTGAATACTGGAAGTAGTTGCCATACACTCAGTATTTCTTTTATCACTTCTTTTTTTTTTTTTTATCGCAGCAAATGGATTGAAAATTCTAAACTGAAAGAAATAAAGTTTAAGGTTGTGGAATTCAACCCTATGGTACTAAAAGGAAAAATCAGACAAGATGCATCGCGTCCTGAGCTACTGCAGCCTGTGAGTAAATTAACACTGTGTAACAAATTTTCAGGGGTTTCAATGCATATGACAGGCTTTCAAATGTCCTAGATCTCAGTTCCATTACACATGAGGGTGTAAACCAGAGAAGCCATATCAGGTCCAAGTGCTAAGCCCTCACTCAAGAAGGAAAAGTGCACTGTAGCGGTCTTCTTGCAACTTGTCCATCTTTTTGAGACCTCCTTATTTGGTAGCATTAACTTAGTAATTTGTCATATCTTTAAGAATATATTCACCGTTTATTAGAGGGAGGATATAATAGTGTCATTTGTGCCTTTATGATGCTGAATCGGCTTCATTCTGCTCATGTCTAGGGTTAATTCAAAGGCTAATGACTAATTTAAATATTACTGACTGTCAGAAAAGGCAAATCAGATGTTAGACGTTATTAGGAAAGGAGTAAGGATCAGAACAGAGGACATCATTATGCCACAGAACAAATCAATAGTTTTCCCTTATCCTACATACTATGTGCAGTCTTTGTCCCTTTACTTGAAAAATTTGTAGCACCACCAGAAAATATTCAGTCCGTTCAGAATGTTTATTCTTGCTGTCTCTCTCTGAGCCTTCAACATTTCTAATATATGGAAAAGAGTTCATGCAAGGAATCAGAAGGTTAAAGCTGTTCAGCCTGGAAATGTGACTTCTAGTGTGAAAATAGCAGACGCCTACAGAACTGAGTGGCATGGAGGACTGGATGAGGGGTGGTTGCTCATTGTCTCTTCCAAAGCAAGAACTAATGGCTGTTGATTAAATTAGTAGTAGTCACAGTCAGAACAAACAAGAAATGTTGCACGTTTTTCATGCCTTGAGTGCTAAACCTCTACAATTCTTTGCTGAAAGGTCTTGTGAATTTAAACATTTACAGGGATTCAGTGAGGATTGAAGTTTATATTTAGACAAATCACATCTAGTTCAGGAAATCCCTTGAGCTGAAAATAGCTGAAAGCTAGGAGAATACTGTATGCTTGCTTAGTTCTTATTTTTCACTGAGCAACTGCTTAGAGTGCTCTGAAGGCAGGTGCTGGGTAAAATGGTCTGAATCAGTATGGTTGTTCTTACACTGTTGTTCTCCTTTACCTCTGCTGTATTCTTTGTTGCTATTGTAGAAGTTGTTTTCCCAAATCTGCGCCACCAGTCAAATAATTCTTATAGAGTGGGACGATGACACTATTACATTTGAAGTGTTTTGTATAGTGTATGCTGTAAAAATGCATTAGGAAGACAATTGCCAGCAGGTTCAGAAAGTGATTCTTCCTTCTTTACTCTGCACTTGCAAGGCTGCATCTGGAGGATAGTTTCCAGTTCTGAGCTGCCCAGTACAAGAAAGATATGAACATACTGCAGCAAGTCCAACATAGGGCTGAAAAACTGATTAAGAGATTGGAGAATCCTTTATATGAGGAGAGGCTGAAAGAGCTGAGGCTGTTCAGCCTGGAGAAGAGAGACACAGGAGGATCTTTTCAATGTGTATAAATGCCCAAGGGGAGGGACCAAAGGCAATGGGCAAAAATAAAATACATTAAATCCTCTCTGGACCCAAGAACAAACTTTTTTTATTATGCAGAGAGTAGTCAAACACTGGAGCAAGTTGCCCAGAGAGGCTGTTGAGTCTCCATCTGCGGAGATATTCTAATCCAAGTGGGCATGGTCCTTGGCAGCCTGCTTGGGTGGACCCTGCTTGAGAAGAATGGCTGGACAAGATGGGCACCTTCCAACCTAAAGGATTCTGTGGTTCAGTGAAGAAGCAACTGTTTTGGGCTGTTTGTTTAGGGTTGTAGGAAATAAAATCGGGATAAACAATAATAAAAATGGGTTCAAAATACTAGTAAGGGTACTAGTAAAGCTAGGGAGCAAATGATTGGTGTCTAGTTCTCAATGAAGAGAGAATTAAAAACTGATTGTTAATAGAGAGAGAACTGAGAAACTACTACATGAAACAGCTTTACCATTTAGTCTTTACCTTTTTTTTCTGTTTAATAGCTGAACTTCGTTCGATTTTATCTTCCTTTGCTTATCCAGAAACATGAGAAAGTAATATATTTGGATGATGATATCATTGTTCAAGGTAAGCTGTCATCTAAAAAGCAGTTTCTAGGAGAACTAAAATGACAGTCATTTGGAAATATGAGCTGAGGCAGCTGCTAGGAGTGTTGAGCTCATGAAAACTGCATATAATCTGTTTGTTTATTTGAAGGAGAATCTGAAGAAGAGTTTCCATATATATTTTGAAAAATTGATTTTTATCAGAAATGTATGTATGGTTTTCATTTTAATCGAATCTAGTCAATTCCTGAAATATACAATGGATTTCACTTAGATGCTGCAATATTTATTCTTAAGTATGTGATGTACATTTCCTGCTAGTATTCCCACAAATGCTACCAGTTCCTTATCCAGAATTGCTGTTCTTAAGAGCAAGAGGAGTTTACTCAAATAAGAGGGTTAAAATTCCAAGCACTCAAAATGTGATTTTGAGCATCTGCAGCTGAGAATCCATAGCACTTTGCAGAGTCATGATCAAAGATTTCAGAGTTCCTAAACAAATGGGAGCAATTGAAGACATTCAAATACTGAAAAATCTTTTTTTTTTCCATACAAATAAATATAACTAGAGGAACAATTATTTTTTTAAAGATTAACTTACATTTTGTTCTCTCTTGTTTACCAGTGTATTTTTTTTCTCTGTAGAGTTGTTGTCCTTGTTTTATCATTTTGTTTCCTTGTTATTTTTTACCATTTTTAATCAGAGTGTTACGGTTTAACCCTGTTGGGCAGCTGAGCACCACACAGCCACTCACTCATTTCCCTGGGCCAGTGGGGTGGGAGGAGAAGAAGAATAAAATCAAGAAATCTGGATAGTCAATGTAAAACAGACAAAGAAATAATTGTTTGTCTCCCTCCCAAGACACCCTCTTTGCCCTGTTACTGCTAAGCATGACATTATGTGGCATGGGGTATCTCTTCAGTCATCTGTCCAGTGGAGTTCCCCCCAGCCTACTGCACACCCCCTGTTCTATACATGGCAGGGGGCAGAGTGTGAAGCAGGAAAGGCCCTGGAGATGTGTGCCAGTACCATTGTGGTCAAAAATCTAAAGCACAGCATCATATGAAGTGCTATGATGAAAATTAACTCTATCCTAGCCAGGCTCAGCACACTGGAACAACCAAACCATTTTGCCTATCCTGGTTAAACATTAAAGGGATGTTCCAATGAAAATTTCCTTTGGAAAGGACTGAGTGTAACTGAAATAAACTTTTTGGCCTAAATTAATCCTTGATGTAAGAACATTCAGATCAGTGAATTTATACATGGCGAAAGTATAATTTTATTGTCCACTCCTTCTCCACACCTTTCTATAGTTTTGTCTCTTTAGTGGCAGATCTTGGAACATTCAAGCTGCACTTCAACGGGCCACTAGTAGCTGCTCTATAAAGTATGGTTGGTCTGCTCTGCCTGTCTCATTTCGATTTCTAGTATCACAGTTTCTTCAACATGTGTGTGGTTATCTTTGCTTTTTTCATTCGTTGTTCTGTCTGTCATTGATGTGCAAAGGCAATGTTTAACCCTCTGAAGGGTTCTTAGAAGTCATAATTTACATTCCAGTTTCATGAGCAGTTTAAGCTGAGCCCACCACCTTTCCTTCATTCATCCTTGCACCTGCACACGCATTCACCAGAAATGTGATTAGTTTTAGCCTGAATTTGTTCCCTGGTCCGAGTCAAGGCAGTGTGGCTAGGAGAGGAGGGGAAACAGGGCTTTCTCTTTCATTAGGGGTGTCACCTTATGCCAGCTGGTAGAGTTTCTGGAGCCGCAGGATAAAGGTGCGGTTTCACATTACAGCTCATGGTGGGCTGCTGCTGGTGAAGTGGCCTCTCCTGTCCCCAGGCAGCTCCTGTTACTTGAGTCATATCTACAGTTGAGCAGCTGCAGAATAAGCTGATCCAGCTGACTGACCTGGCAGAAGACTAGCAGAACAAAAAAAAACAACTACCCCAAACCTTTTTTATTTTTTTCCCTTCACTTCAGTCAGCCTAACTTGCTCACCCTTGGGCCATGCAATCATAGGGCCCAGAAGAGATGAATAAAGATGGACATATGGTAGTGAGGCAGAGGGAGGGAGTCTGTTCTGGCAGCCACTCCCCATGTCTTAGCTGTAATGTGAAACTGCTCTCTGTCAGATGTTTCAGGAATGGGAGTGACTGAGACTTCTGCCAGAGTAAGAAGGGAATGGGGTTTTCAGGGTTTAATTTTGGGATTGTTTAATTGTTGGTCTTTGGTTTCTGCAAAGCAAAAACTTGGAGTGTCAGCCCAGAATTGGTCTGATTTTTTTTTTTCTTTTTCTACTTTTCTCCTGAAAAGTAGGAGAGAGACAAAGGAGAAAATGCCTAGTAAGGCATGTTGATCTTCAACAAGTAGGTGCCCATTAGTTCAAATTCTGTTTCTTGGCAAGGTGAGTTCTAACTGAAGTTTTCCAACCAGCTGGTGAGCTCAGACAAATAAACAGTCTCTGCTTATTTCAGAAACAGTAGTTCCACTCTTTGCAGTATGGGGGAATGTTTTTGTTACTAGTCTTTTAGTGAGCTGACCTCAGGCTACTGGACCATAGGTGGCCTTCCAGGATAGTTCCTCTTACTTGTGACCCACGCATGGCCAGCAGCAAAGCTGATAGCTGTAGGGGGTTAGGATACAGACTTGCTCAATTGCTGTGGCATCACTGTGCTCCCCACTCGCCCTGAAATTCTTCTGGTACATCATGGATACCTGCTGGTCAGGGGGTGAGTGAAATGCCATGTGTTACATTATTTTCCTCTGTCAGGAAGGAATTGGGTGGTCTGTGAAGCCAGCAGGGATAGTGAAATTTGACAGGCACATTTCAACTGGCCAGCACTGGGAATCCCAGTATCTTACTCAGAGGCATAAACACAACAACATCAGGAAAAAACTGATCTATGCAAGAGATTCAAGTGGCACTTCTGTGGGACTTCAAGAGACTCAGAAAAACTGCCTGTGCCCTCCTTCTCCAAAGGCAGGCTCTATGAATGCGTAACTTGTAACCACACTTCTTAACAGTGTAATAGGCTTCTCCTGTAGCTTATTTGGGACATCCAGACCAGAAGGTGGATGTATTGGATACTGATGATAATATCTAAAGATAGACATTCAAGTACAGGGCTCAAATTTGAAAGCTGTCCCACATCACAAAATTTGGCCTTCATTAGTATTGGGGCTACGCCCTAAAACTGGTATGTTCGTAAGTTATATATGAAAACACAAGTTATCCTAGCAACTCTGTAGCAGTGAATTTAGTTTCTTCTTACGCTTTTGACCTTTCTGCAATCAGGTGACATCCAGGAACTCTACGATACTAAGTTAGCTCCTGGACATGCGGCAGCTTTTTCGGATGATTGTGATCTGCCCTCTACCCATGAAATCGTTAGAAGTGTAGGGATGCAGGTGAGATGTCGTTTTGGAATTCTAATCAGGAATGTCTTTGCCCACAAATGTAAGATGATTTAATGCATTTTTCTCTGAAGTAGAAGTTGTTGTTGTTTTTATAGTTTAGTAATAGTTTTACTGGTAATTAAGAACCACTTTTTGTAGTAACTCTGTAATGCTATGCAGAGTTATTTCCTGTAGTAATTGAAATCTCTATTGTTCTTTGGATTCTACTAAACTATGTTTTTTATTTTGCTATCAGTAGAACATGAGCACTTGTAGAACATCTAATGAAGACACAATATATTTGTGTTAGTCAAATTTGGAATGAAACTCAGGAAAACAGGCTTAAAGGCTAATTCCTGAGCTGAGTTCCACAGAATTGTCAGTGAGTTCCTCTAGCATGACAGCTGTACAGGCCTGATGCTACATGATTTAAAGTAAGCTACAGAAAGACAAACACATGGTGAGGGAAGAGCCTAATTGAAGTCCCATAGCTGGAAGTATCCTGCCTTTCAGCCTTGTGTCATGTGGAAATCAAGACAGGTAACCATCACCTAGAAACTCAACTCTGGGCGTGTGTGTTTAGTCTCCATATGAGTGGCAGAGAGATGCACGTAGTTATCTTTATAGAGATTCATAGGGGATAAACATACTTTTTTATGTCTTAGAACACGTACATGGGATTCCTGGACTACAGAAAACAAGCAATTAGAGATCTTGGCATCAGCCCCAGCACCTGCTCCTTTAATCCTGGAGTAATTGTTGCTAACATGACTGAATGGAAACATCAGCGGATTACAAAGCAGTTGGAAAAGTGGATGCAAAGAAATGTAGAGTATGTATGGAAATCTAGCTTTGCACTTTACTTTTAATACTCAGTTTAATTTTCTGTTTAAAAGGCCTTAACAGTTTTACACTCCAAGCAATCTTCCTTTGAGATCTCATAAAATGAAGTAACTCATGTTCCAGAATTTCCATCTGCTTAAATCTAGCCAGTTGTGTACCAGGAAATGGCCAGCTGGAATTCAGTCTTGCGTTTGATCACAAACCACACTTCATCCTGAGGGACAGTGAGAACATGTGGTTCTTGTTTTGGGTGACAAACCTCACTTGGGATTAAACCACTTGCAATCCTGAGGCTGGCTCAAAGGAGGAATGTTCCCTTGTTTGTGTGGAGTTGTTCCTATTATAACATCAGCCAAAGTGTAGCTGGACACCGTATTTCTTAAATAACAATAGAAAACACTTTTCTAAAGAGGAATGACATTTGACATTAAAGATCTCTTTTTGGCATTGACCATAAGTCCTTACACAGTGAGTCGCTATACCTTTTTTTATGTTAGTTCACTGTTAACCTGTATTTGCAAACTTGACATTTACTTTCTTTCTCTGCAAAAGGTTAAATTTAAATTTAGTGAGGCTAAAGGGAAACTGAATGGCTTGTGCTATTGGCCTGGGTCCATTACTTGTTAGTTTCAGAAATGAACAGAGAAGAGACACAAGGTAACATATCCTGACTGCTACATTTTTTAAGGGTTTGAAAAAACTCAGTGAATCTCACTGAAAATTTTGTCCATACAGTTGATTTTATACCTTAACAATACATTCATGTCCCTTTTAACTGGATTTTCAAATGACAGTGAAATACCTTGTTTAGCAGTTGAAACCCAGTTTTGAGGGGAGGTTATGGGTTTGGTTTTTTGTTGTTGTTCTGTAACCTCAGTGCTTCCCAGGTTTCCTCCCCGTTGGGCTGGTGTGGTGGCACAGTGTCCCATTGCTGGATTGGCCTTGCCCATGTGCTGACTAGCTAGCCAGACCTTCAGCACACAGTGGCCAGACAAATGGCTGCTGCCTCCTTACAGTGTTGGGCTTTGTCTAGCCCTGGATTTATCACTAAATTCTCTGGAAATTGATAGCTGTTGGATGTTAGTTTATACTAACTAGACTTCGGCAAATCTGATTTGAAGTTAATTTATGAAGTTAGTAATTCAGTACAGTTTCTGAAGAAACAAGGTTCTTTATGTTAACTTAACTCTTTATGTTACCAGCTCTTTTTCTACTGTAAACTTTGTCAGACTTGTAGTCTACAGGCAGTGTGTAGAGGTAATTGGCTTAATGTTGGGTCTGACTCCCATTTTGCTTGGTAGCAACGACTCAACGGGAATTGGAATTGCAAATATAAGCAATTAACACCATTAGGAACGAGTATGCTGAAAACTGGCCTGTTCAATGGAATTTTGCCAGAATACTTTTCTAATCTTCTGACTTTTGTACTAAAGACTCTTTGATTGAGGTTTTTAACGTTTTCTGCCTTTTTTTTCCCTTTTG
Organism: Hemiprocne comata; assembly: GCA_020745705.1. Taxonomy (NCBI): domain Eukaryota; kingdom Metazoa; phylum Chordata; class Aves; order Apodiformes; family Apodidae; genus Hemiprocne; species Hemiprocne comata. Next base: position 60,357,890 of record CM036586.1, read on the forward strand.
CAGGGAAAACCTCTACAGCAGCACCCTTGGGGGAGGTGTGGCAACCTCTCCAATGTTGATTGTATTTCATGGAAAGTATTCCACCATTAACCCCATGTGGCACATACGGCATCTTGGTAAGTTTAACATCCCACCATTTGCAGTTGAAACTAGAAGTGAGCCAAGATTCCAATACAGGACCTTACATTGCTTCACCTCAGTGCATTGCTTTATACTTCAGATGCACAGCATGTAATTCCTCCTTCCCCCTTAATCCTGCTTTCCTCAGGGTAGGGCAGCATGTGGGGGTTCCCCATGAGTGTCACTGTGGAAATACCTTAACAGGTGAAGCAAACAAAATAGTTGCAACTCTACACAAAAACCTGAAACCCTGATAGTCATTAAATTGGATTAAAAAAGGAAAAAAAAACAAATACCAAGGACAAAGTTACATGTTTGAAGACAAGCTAACCTGTATTGTCATAAACTATGGAAACAATGTATGAAAGATTTGAATACAGTGAGAGACTGAAAAAAATCAGACACACTTTCAGTAGGCACAGAGGAAGAAGATTGCACTGCTGATGTAGCAATAGAGGCATGAGGCTGAAAGAAGCTACTCTATGATACAACTAGTTTTCTGTTAAGAAGTGAAACCATACTCATCAGACTTCTTAAAATAAAACCACAACCGAGTTTACCTCACTGTGTAGTGTCTTTCATTATTAAAAACTAGATTTATTTTTTTTAATCTGTCCATTCAGGTTGGAGTCCTGACACACGTTACTCGGAGCATTTTCTTCAAGAAGCTAAATTACTTCATTGGAATGGGAGATACAAACCTTGGGAATATCCCAGTGTTCACACTGATCTCTGGGAAAACTGGTTTATTCCGGACCCATCAGGGAAGTTCAAATTAACTCGTCCTGGCAGCTGATACTGAAAACACTTAAATGCATCCATACACTCTCGTTTGCAGTATGGAATAGTTTGAGATGCAGCATATGGTATAATTAACTGATTTTAGAAAACTAAGTATTTGTTAAATGTATGAATAAATGACCATCAGTTTTGTGTGTTTATAGCTGGAGAGACAGTCACACAGTTCAGATTATCTTGACTTTCATGTGAGGAGAGGAACCGAGTTTACTTGCCAATGGAGTATTTTCATTAAACAGTTGCAGAGGTGAAATTTAGTGCCAGAGTGTGTTTTAATGGAAGGTCTTTATAAACAAGACTCCAACGTCTGCTGGTAGAAAAATCTACACAGGATGTACCTGTAGTATTACATGCAAGGTGTTTCAGTTGTCTAGCCCACATTAAACTGCCCCAAACAATAACTTATGAGTAGAGTTCTGTTGCACAGCGACTGTTCTGCAGTGTTTCCCTGTACGACTTACCCCGCTGTGCATTTAGACCCCTGGGAGTGAGATGCAAAAGCACATTCTATGACACTGTGATACAATTCCTGATTTTATTGTGAAACATTGATAGATTTAAGACAGGTTAAGAACTTCTGTATTACTGTAATGAAAAGAGCACCAGTTCGGAGGGAGTACACATAGCATTGCAATATTCAGTGAAATGGTCATTGTACACTTTACAGTATTTTATACCTAGATACCCTAGTAGGTGACTCCCTTAAGAAGAGACCTTTCCCTTCCAATCACACAGGATAGCCTTACAGTAGTTCCATCCTACTGTGCTACATACTCAGCAGTGCTAATTACATGCTTCTAGTTTTGTTGAAAAATAAAATCGAATTTTAACAAATCCCTGATGCAAGATACTTTGAGCACCTGCAGGAAAACGTCCATGTAAACAGCAATACATGATACAGTACACTTTAAATAACAGACAAGACAAGTCCTATACCTTTTTGACATTATACTGAACAGCTTTATGCTGAAGCTAATAAAAACAATCAGAATCATAATGCACACTGTCTTGATTTAAGACGCTCAGAATTAAGCCACATAATTTGGGAAGAAAACTGTAAACATCATGCCTGCCTCACACCAGGTTGACAGTGTGTGATCTCAGTGAGAGCTGTTACAGCAGGATTATAATCTACACTAACTAGTTACACTCAATGCATGACAACCGTCCCTGGCTGTGAGGAAAGGGTAAAAACATGCTGGTAGAGGAATCTGACCAGCATGGATTGTGGAGATACTGTTTGTATCTGTTTTTCAAGTATGTGAAGCACCTACTGTCATAAGATCATCAAAACCTTTAATCTTGTGTTCAGCTTATTGCTTTTACTTCATCTCTTCCTCACACGGTAAGAGGGAAAGATGATGATGGTTAGGCACAAGCATGGAATCTCATTTCTTTCTCAGTCATTAGTGTTGGCCAAAAATCTGTATTGTGTAAGCAAGTTGCTCAGAACAGAGTTGTAGTTTCTACAGCTGAAAACTTATTAATGGAACAGCTGCCCCCATTTCGCTTAGTATTTCACTTCTAAGAAGAATAAGGAGAACACTCTCCAAGGTCTTACAGATTGAAGAGAACCGAGTGTTAAAAACTGTTCAATTGCAAACTGCTTTCACCCTCTGCTAATTGCACCTGATGTAAACAATGTAGCTGTACCTGGTTTTTACAGGGAATATGGTCTTCAGCTTCCCTGCAATGCGATCTGTTCAAAGGGGTTGTCTCCTGGTAAAGGTCAGGTGACGAGACTAACCACACAGAAATGACCCACAGTTTAAATTCAAGAATCTCTGTTGCTGGTTTTTGTTTCTTTGTTTCCTTAAGGAATTGCAGTTCTTTACATTGGAATTTAAGGTGGAAAGAGAGAGACCCTAAGACAGCTCAGCTAGAATATTTAGGCCCTGTCCTGTGTGACACAAATTTTCTTTCCTGGTGTTGTGACTTGAGGTGAAGCCTCCACTCCCTTAATCCTGAATGTGGTCCAACCCTGAAACAGACAGAGCTCTCTCCTCCCACCCAGAAAATACTCAGTACTCACAGCTGCAGAACACAACTTTCTGCACTTTTTAAGAGGGTAAAAGGCAGACTTAAAAAGCACAATTTGCTTATCTGTGCATGATTAAAAACACCACTTCATGTAAGATACAGGTACACTTCCCATTTTCCCCTCTGGATATAAAAGAATAATGAGATATCCAAATACTGAGGCATCAGTAAAAAGTGTACTGGTGCCATTACTACTATATTATGATTTATGGAATAAAATTAACACCTCAAAGAAATCTTCACAAATGAGAAAGCCATTTGTCAAAAACTGCAAGAAATGGTATACATTAAATATAAAACTCATATACAAAAAAGGGCTTACTTTTTTTTTTTTTTTAAGTTTGGACAGTTCCTTAAAATTATCTAGTTCATTGATTTAAGCCTACCACACACTTACTTTGGACTATAATAAAATAGCTAGGAGAGATAAAATACTATTAAAATGCTTCAGTTGGAGAACCGAGGTACCAATCTTGATCACTGCATTAAAACTGCAGCATGTATGCACAGCTGAGAAGAAACAGCTCTTACGCACTGCTTCCCTCTTCTTCCCGCGGCGCCCCAGCGTTGAACTCTGGAATCTGGTCTGCAAAGGACTGTGTCATCCAGTGTCCATTAGGAACATCACTGAAGGACGACCCCTCACAGTACTGTGGATTGCTTGCTGCTGAAACAAACAAACAAAACAGTGACATTCAGGTTAAAAAATGCAGTTGATCCCACTAACGAAAACCAAACAATTAAAAATACAGATGATGCCACTAGAAAAAACACAACAAAATCCCCAAAGAAACTCCAACCCCCCCCCAAGTAACCTCTTAAAAATAATAATTTAAAAATACATAAATATTTGCAGTTTCCATCTTTCCTCTCTCTTTTTCAGCCACCTACTCAGGCTGCAGTTCAAAGTAATTTCCTGTGAGCATCTATGTTTGTAGATTGAGGTAATTTCCTCAAATTGTAATTTCTTCAAATCTTCTTTGAAGGGTGAGTGTGTAGATATAAATTAACAGTCTAATTGATTTTTTTAAAAGAATACGTCACTGCAGTGTTTCCTATGAATGCTTTTTTTTTTCCTCTCTTCAAACAGACACTCTCTTTGACAAAGTAGGGTAGCCACACTGCAAATTCCAACTCACAGCCTGAGATTAGGACTGAAAATTCAAGACTTCAGAGGAAGGTGGTTACTCCAAAGCTACTGCTTGTGCCATTGTTTGTCATGTATTTTTTAATTACAGTTGGTGGTATTTTGGGAAGTAAAATTCACAGCTTCTTCATTACAGCTGGATTTCTAGACTCATCCTTCCAACACTGCTCCTTCCATCTGGCCCACCAGCAATGGAGCCACCTCAATCGCACTGTTATTTATCTGTTCCACCATTCCTGGGTTTCACTTTCCTTAGGAATGAAAAATAAATGGAAGTACCAGCCCTGTATTTTGCTCTGAAAAGCATGATGCAGTCAAGTCATTGCATGATGCAATACAAGTAATTGTACTTGGAAGAGGTTCACTGGGTAAGTACCTGGTTGAGTCTGTGAGATCTTGGGAGTCAGAGTTTGGGAAAACAGTTTGAAGTTGCAGGCAACCAATTTTAAATAAAGTAAATGTCTTTATTTCCCTTTCACTAAAGAAAGTGTTCTCTGGAGATACTCAAAACCTGCCTGGACGTGATCCTGTGCAACCTGCTCTAGATGAACCTGCTTTAGCCGGAGGGTTGGACTAGATGATCTCCAGAGGTCCCTTCCAACCCCTGCCATTCCATGATCATAAGCAATGTTTTGCAGGCTGAAGGCCCCAAGCACTGCACTTTACCAGTTCCATTTGAAGAGAAATTGCACTGTTCACTTTCGTATGGCGCACGATCACAGTAAGCTCCTCCATACGCTGCTTCGTAACCTGGATCGTATTTTTCTTCTTTGACAGCCATCTTTTTAGCATCCTCTGCCAAAAGAGAAGACCTCAAGTATTAATATTGAGAACAAATATTACCAAAGAGTGCTTTTATCAGAAAACACTTGAAAAAACAGCCACGCATGTTACAAGATAATCCCTGCTCCTGCTAGATAATTAAGACTGTACTAAAAAGAGAGTAGAATGTGTAATTCTATGCCATGTGATTTAAAAAAGATGGTACATCTCTTCCCTCCCCTTAAACTCTACTTCTTTTTGCTTGGGAAACTGCAATTTGTGTTGTACATTACACTACATTTTAAAAAGGACTAACAAAATAAGCACTGTACCTTGTGCAAGTTGCAAGTCAAATGTGTACTGCACCTCCTGCACCTCTGTGTTTGGTGCAATGCCTTTCAGTTGATCCCTTAAGTCTTTCAGCTTTATGTAATAATGAACTTTATCTTGTGCACGAGGAAACTGAGCACATCTGGCACTGGATGATGGCATAACATAGCAGAGCTTGAGACAAGAGAGGAAAAAAATGGCATTACTGGTCTCTGAGCTATGAGCTAGTATTTAGTGCATTGAGAATGACTTAACAGTCAAGCTCATTGTTTTAACCCTTTGTACAGACTTCAACTAATGCCACAGGTGGCTGTGGAAGAGGATAAAAGGCCCCTTTGATTTTTCTTGGCCAGCTACATCTCTTGCCCTAAAGAGAAGGGCTCATTATCAGCTGCTGAAGCGAGGACAATTTTCACCAGTTGTTTATGTGTTGCAGAAGCAGCAGTACCAGTATATATTACAAGAAACACAATTTACAAAAGTATGTAACAGAGAGCAGAGCACACTCCACAGCTCCTTGAGCAAAGCAGAGCTCTGAGCCAGAAAATCCCCAGAGCAGTACGTGATAGTGTGCAAACACTCCAAACCAGTGAGGGAGGCATCACAGGTTAATTAGCCTGGGCTCTGGGGCAAGTGAGTCTGCATCACACTTGACAGAGTTTGAAACTCTGGAGTGAGCGTGGCTGAAGCCAACTTAAGTGTCTCTATCTCTGCCGACAGCTCTAACCAAAGACATAAAGCTAGTTCAGGACAAAGGAACTGTATCCAATATTTTGATTACCATGCAGTATTTATGAACAAGTACTAGTAAAGAGGATTATTTATCTCTCTTAAAAATGTATCTACTGCGGAAGTCTTTAAGAGCTACTTAAGAAGCAAGCACTTTATCACCAACAGCTTTTCAGGCTCTGGTGGCAATACTTCACCTTTAGAGCAGGACAGCTTAAACTGAACTTAAACTTGCCACACTAGTAATTTGGGATAGAAGTAAAAACCAAAGTAAAAGGAAGATCTTGAGATTTCAAGGTAATGATGCTTTGGAATAAGCTACCTTGGCAGGTAGCGTTAGCAGGTTTGCCTTGACCTGTTTATAAGAACAGGTTAAACAAACCTGTTTATGATGATACATAGCTGGTCTCTTGAGATATCTTCCAGCACTAGATGTCTATGATTAATGCACTCTTCATCAAACTGTTTATCTTCAGTGTCCAGTGCAATTTCAAGCTGCAAATCAGCTCAGTAAGACTGAGCCTAGTGGAAGTGCTTGGGCATGCCCAGACCCCGTAATGCTGTAGCTATAGAATGTAACAGCACAACGATGGACTTACTGTTCTTTTCACTGTGGCAATACCAGCACCATGGTCATGTTTGGTATAAAAATTCAGTAACACAAACATACAGGGAATCGGACACAGAGAATCAGATGAAAGTAGATGACAGTTATCCTAAAAGCACATATTATTGTATTTGTACGTTAGACAGTCCTCAGAGAATGTACTAACCTACTAACCACACTATATCATTTTCCAAACAAAGTCTGCAGCTGCAGACTACCAGCCTGTTTCTCAGTATCAACACTTACAGTTTCTGTATCTGGCACCTTGTGTGGCTGTAGTCCAAATTCCAAATTCTTAACTTTTATTCCAAAAACTTCTCTACTGAAAATTTCATAAATACCTAAAGTGAAAAGAAGATAGCATAAGTGGACAAATCTCCCCCCCAAAAAAACCCTGAAACAAACTACTGGCAGAAAAAAATTATTTAAAATCAAGATTCTCACATTTTCCATTGAAAACTGCTATACGAGGTTTATACTTTTGCAACTTCTGCATCAGGATTCGCCCTCCTTCCCGAAACTCCTTGCTAAAAGAGAAAGTATTCAAAATTATAATCACAACTATTAATTCATTAACGAGCACAATGTATTTCCTTGTTATCCTACCTGGAGAGGTCTTTGCTTCCAGGTGTTGTTCTTTCAACCATGTTTGTAAAGCCAATTCCATATTTATGTGGCAAGGTGTGGTCATCCATATGGTTCAGCTGTTCATTACTTAGACCAGACATGAACAGACACTTCCCTGTGAAGCAGGAAGATACACATTTGTGTTTTTCTAAGGAAAAGAAAACAAAACCAAAAAAACCCCCTCGACTATCAAGAGTACTGGAAAGCTAAAGGAAGAAACTATGTTAACAGAGCATCAGTTAATCTGGGAAGACTACTGCCCTATCCAGAGCTTTTAAGTAGCTAAGATTACTTTATTAACTGCAAGAGGATGGAAAATCCCTAGCAAACAACAGGAATTCGTTACCATGATCCTGTGTATGGAAACCAGACTTTTATTCTGAAGAAAAGAAAGAGCTTTAGATTTTGTAATTCACCTAAGCAGGGAGTGAACATGATCAATATGGATTTTTGTGCGAAAGGATGTAGCAAATACAAGATTTGTGTCAGTTTTCTCTTAAACCCTGCTATTGCAATCAGGTGCACAAGACGGATATGCCTGCTGGTAAAGGGCAAAATTTTTCCTTTTCATCAGTTAGAAAGCTTGTTTAGCAGACATTAAGAAGAGGGCAGAAGCAGAAGAGGGCTTGCCGAAATGCATTTTTGGGAAAATGAGTATAGTTTTACTTTATATCAGAAATTGATGCCTATTGACTTACCCGTGGTAACTCAAGTACTAGAGATTTAATTTTTATTCCATATGTTGCACACTAACAGGCCAAGAACTTATTTGGTAATACAATCTGGTAAACTGTGTTTATATGACAATTCTAAACCTGCACTGAAAGTCACTTATTACTGATCTTTTATTCCTTTTTTATTTGACAGAAATAGTTATGGGATTTAAATCACTCTTGGACAGTTAAAAGCAAAATCCCTCTCTGCATAAAAACAACAACAACAAAATATGCAAAAACCAAAAGCCAAATAATTTTAATTAAAATGCCACAAGTTCTAAAAAATTCTGCAAATTCTATAAGAAGAAAGGAAAACAAAAACATACAAAAATGGTTTCCAGGTCCAGGGTAATGATGTCCTTTGTAAGCTGCCATCAAGCCAGGGTTTATGCCGATCTACAATGATACCAGTCCATTTTAATGATAAGAACACGGCTTGATAGTCAGAAATTTAATCAAGTTACAGTAAAAATACTTATTCAACTTTCTCTAAGTTACTGTCAATAAACTAGAGTGTTAATGGTACCTTGCATAATTATTTTAAAAAATTGACAATTTTACAGCAGTGCCTCATGTAGAAGTGCAACACTAAAAGAGCAGCCCACAGTGCATTTTACAGCCACTGCTTTAGCCCTTCCAGGAAACAAAGTGTCAAGTAACAGTCTGTCCTGACTGTATTATACATAAGCCTTACACTTCTCAGAAATCAGAACTATGTTACTATGATTTTTAACAGAAAATGCAAAGCAGCTCTACACACAGGAAACAGTTTATATACTTTATCTTGCAAGATCTTCTCATATAAATAATACAGATAAGTAAGCAGAAGGAATGTAAACCATAACCAGAGCATACAGACTATTCACTTTCCTACCTAATCTTCTAACTGTGAGTTACTTACTATTACAATGTCCAGATCAAAGGTCAAAATATCAGGTAAAGTTTTGGTCAGAAGTTCAGCTTCAGATACACCATTAAAACGGTCCACTTTTCTTTTGACTTTAAAAGTATCTGTGATCTTTTCTTGTTTGCCTTTTGACTTCACTGGTTTTTCTTTCTTAGCAGCAGGCTTTTTGGGTTGCTTTGGCTCAGTTGCTTTGGCTTTTCTTTTCCTTCCTCCTTTTTTAACTTCTGAAACACACAGCAGATATCATTTTTGTACATTTCTAATGTTGCAGTGTGGATATTCAAAAGACTGAGCTAGATGTATGGACACAAAAAGAAATCAGACATGAATTTACCTTCAAAATTCATTAAACAATTATCAGACAGATCAGTTTTTCAGGCTCAATGCAGGGCTAGCTTGGGTTTCTCTGTACCACAGACACACACACTACTCACAGGCAACTACACTGACTTAGAATACAAACCAAAAATAATCTCATGACTAGGTCACGTTGTTCATATCCTATATGCAACAATCCTTTGGAAACAGTTTCATTTCTTTCTGAGGATATGCCAGAACATCAAAGCTTAGGCTCCAAGGAATGCGATAGTAAGTTCTAGTCTACTATTGATACTTCAGCTTCTAAATATGAAAGTTGATTGTTATTGATTACTTCACATAATGAAGAAACTGAACAGCATGTCAAAAGCAACACATCTCAAAGATTACCTCCAGTGTAAGGTATAAGCTTGTCAGGAACACAAACGCAGAGGCTGGATGCTGCATAAGCCGTTTACAATTCATTGTTTACAGAACAGATACTGCCCAGTGCATCCTACAGCAAGGTAATGTATGAGAGCTTCAGGATCTCAGCTTGAGTGAGTGACACCAAACATCAATTTTTATTTACAAAATGTAAACATAGTCACTCTCCACTAATTTGATGCTTCCTCATTTTCTGGCCCCTAAAGCTTAGGGATTCGATCAGCACAGGTAGTAGTCGTGACATGACCACCCAGAGATTGCTCTCTAGCCTTGTTTATTAATAATGTCAAGTTGAAGAACACAACTTCCAAAGTATGAAAACATATTTAGCAGCAAACAGCCAAGGCAATATATTACTTGAAAACTGAAACTTTGTCTTATTTTTAAAATTTCTACATTAAACTCTCCCTCAGATAAGAAATAAATACGGTGGATACTGGGGCACTGCCTTAAGTCTGCAAATCTTCCTGGGGCTGTTTTTGTTTACACTCAGCTTTCTTAAAAGAAAGACAAAAGTAATGTGAAATTCCCACTGTGTCATTGGAGTGACTGCTTAGGAAAGCTGAAAGTAATAGTCCTCAAGCTGTAGTCTGGTTACAATGAACAAGAGACTAGAAAGGCATGGAGTTGGTGAGGCACATAAGCAGCTTTTCTGTCCTACTCCTTGAAGAACTACAAGGGTTTTCATGGGACAGACAAGTGCCACAGATACTGTAACTACTCTGAGTTGGACGCATTTCAAATGAAGCAGGATAATGTTCTCCTAACTCTCATGCCGATTAGGTACCCACCAACCAGACCCTGTCATGAAAGATGAACAACACTAGGGCAGCCTTTCAGATGTAATCCTAAAAGTTTTACTGTTTTCACCACAGCAGGTAGCTCGACTCCAAATTTTTGCCTTTCATGTATCTTCTGGTAAATTTCACACATATTTGGCAAATCTTTGAGCCGTGCCTTTGAATACCTTACTCAACTTCGAATTCTTGCAAAAATATTAGGGAAGAGCTTTACAACACAAGGTTGTCTAAAAATACTTGAAAGTGCAGTCAAACAGTGTGCTTATGGTGACATCATATTATTAATAATAAAACTGCAAAAGAAGGCTGACTGTACTGCACTTAAGATGTATCCTAACTATAATAATACAGTGAATAACTACAGCAGTTGTAACTGTTTTAAACTGTAGGTTTTCTTCCTATGATTTCATCTGGCCAAGCATTACAACTAAAAAAGAAAAACCAAAGCTTATCAAAGGATGCTCTTAAAGAAGTCACTGCATGAGCTGGCTCAGAAATTACCTTGGTACAGAGAGTTCTGATCTGTATATATATATAAAAAGTAAGATGAAACTCTGTGTGTGAATATTTGCTATCAAATCAGAATTTAAGCACAGCAGAGATCACTGCCTTTTTATGTGGTAAAAAGCAAGCATAAAAATAACAGAACAAAGCATCTTTTCTTGGCATGGTCAGGGTAAAGCCTAAGTTTACAAAATCCTAGTTGGGGAAAAGAAAGGAAATGTATAAGTGCATAAAGTAAAAAACTTGTGTCACATACAGGACACTTTCTAGCATTGCTTGTATTTGTTTAAATAAGCCTCACTACAAACAAACAATCCTTACTGTATATAAGCAATTCACTATCTGTGATTACTACAACACACTAAAACACTGTTTAAAAAATATTTAAAATAATGAGTACTATACAGTACTTCTCAAGCAGAAATTAAAAAAAATACTTTTAACCGAGCCTGAGAAGCAAAAACCTAATGAAATACTAGAAACCATGAAATCAGCTAAAAGTCATAAGTTTATCTATTGAAACAAAAATCTGTTTTTCCTGCAACAAGATAATTTTGAGACTAAACAATGTGAATTCTATCACCTGGATTTACTTCTTATCTTTTTAATTGTCTGGTAAAAAATATTACTTAAAGAATACAATGAATCAATACTTCCTCAGAAAGAATAATGAAAAGGAAATTTAATAGGTCGAAAGAAGCAGTTTAAGACCAGTATTTTTTTCCCCCCAATCGATTACTAACGTTGTAGCTCACTTAGCACAGCCCAGTCAAACTACCTTTTGGAGGCTCTTGAGCAATGTTTGGCTCTGGAATGCCCTCTAGAGTCGGCTGCTCCGACATGATTTCCATGTTAGGCGCTGCAGTCATCATTTGGTGGAATGGAAACGTGTAAAAAGCTTGAGCTTGCTGAAGATATGCGTAGTATCTTAGAAAGGGAGAAAAAGAAAAGATAAAGAATTTATCAACAATTTAGAAGTGTAAAGATAGCCTGTAAACATTAATCTTTATCGAGGCTGGCATGTACTGCAATTACATTCTCTGATCACTATTAACAAGGCAGCAAATGATCCAAATCCACTAAGCAGTCTGACTGCTTAGCTGGTATCAGGGGATGTTAAACCCAACATTAAGAATACAGTTGTCTGGTGATTATTATAACATGGAAGAATCACAACATTTGTAAATGAAGTGTAGAGCTTTTCCCTTTTTTTATTTTTTCCTGAAAAAAACACTCTGTAGCACACAATACCAAGGCAATCTATCAAACATACAGACAATTTACAACACAAGCAAGTTGGAACTCTTTGGACTTCTGAGTTTCTCAAGTTTTAGATTTTCTTTATGTTACACTAGTTACTTTGGCTGATGTGATACAGAATGGATGAATCATTCTGGGCTACAAAGCCTTATGAATATGCATAGCATTAGTTACTATGCAGATTATTAAACAGCTTTAACAAATTGTGTGGCAGATGTTGTCCAGTTATTGCACACTGGATTCCAACACAAATACTGCCCTTACTCTGCACACAGAAGTGCTGACACATACACAGATTCTGTCTCCTTCCATGCACAAAGACATTTTTCCCTATACAGCTCTTTTGCTCCACACATGTATGAGTCACATACAGCCCTCACACCCCAACACAAACTTCTGCTTCATACTGTGATTCCCTTCTACCTACACAGCTGCCTTCTTGTCCCTAGATTCTACTGCCATACAAATACAAAGAAAATATTTTGTGAACAGTGATTTTTCAGGAAATAATGTTGTAATCTCAGAACTATTCATAGAAACATCAAATAACTTTTAAATATTCAGAAGTATATCAAAAGAAGGGATAATTCTCTACTATGCAGTGGGTATCGAAGAACATTTAAGAATCCCACTGTAAATCAGATTTATGCCAGAATAGCTCAAAGTCTTGTGATCAGGCCACTGACTTTGAACTAAATACTTGCCCTGTTCAAGAATAAATGTGAACGTAGGTCTGTCAGATTCCTGGGGATGTTGCCTAACAAAGTCTCAGTCACCCCCCCTGTTGCAAGATTTCCAATTAATATAAAAATCTGTGTGCAGCTACTGATCCAAACAAAACTGATTCCCAGAGCTCTATGAGGAAACACAACTGAGACATATAGAATCCAACTGTTAATGTAATAAAAGCTAAATTACACAGAGCAAACAGTGTAAGAAAGATGTGAAAGCATGTAACCCAAGAACAATCTCTAAGAAGTCTTCTTATAATACGTGTCTTCTTATTTTATGTGTACATAAAGTCTCTTTATTATGAAGTGAAAAATATCCCCTTTAAAGAGGAAAATTTGCACCTTATGGACAAGCCCTCTACCCACATGATGAGATGAAAGAGAGCTTTTTACCCCCATTTCTAAACCTTAAATGCGTATTTTTTTTTTGGATAATTTTTCTTGCACGGGTTCAGAAACACAGTAGTTTATTATTGATTTATATATTTTGGAACATTTAAATATGTTCAGCTCCCCGCCCGCAAACCTCGCCCCATCAGCACGCCCCAACTCTCCTCCCTTTGTACCCCCCCAATAAAGACACGCACCCCGCAGGTCCCCACCGCTCCTCGGTCCCGCTTTACCCACAGCAGCACCCACAGATCCACGCCGTACGGCCACCCACCCCATGCAGAGCTGCCGCTGCGGCCCCCCCCCCCCCCAGCGCCCACCCGGGACACACCAACACGGTATCGTGCCCCCCACTCCCCACAGCTCAACGCCTCCATCCACACACGCCCCCCCCTTCCCCCGCCACTTCCCGCTCCCACCCCCGGCGCAGAGGGCCGCCCCACGGCCCCAGGCCCATCTCGCCGCGCCCCCTCCCACAGCCCACCGGGAGCACCTCCTCCTCCCCTCCCTTTGTGCCCAGGGAGGGGAAGGAGAGAGGTGGCCGCCACAGCTCGGCCCCGGCTGCCCCCCGGCCGCGGGAGGGTGGGAATGAGGAGGAGGACAACGACAACCCCGCAACGCGAGGCCCAAACGCGGCTCCAGACCCCCACCAGTACCTGCCCAACTCCTCGGCCTCCATGCCCGGCCGCGGGACCTCCCGGCGCCTCTGGGGCTATTGTCACCGCCCGCCCCCCGCCGCCCCCTCCCCCCACGCCTCAGAGCCCAAACCGACCTGCCAGGCAGCCCCGCGTCACGTGAGCGGCGCCGGCCAATGGGAGCGCGCCGCCGGCCGGTCGGGCCGGCGAGGGAGGGTCGCGGTGGGGGGCGGTGCCAGAACCGGCGCCGGGGCGGAGGCGTCGCCCTGAGGCCGGGCCTGCGGCTTCCGTCCAGGAGCGGCTGCTTGGGCCGCAGTAGGGGGCGGGTGGCTTAGCCGCAGTCGGCGGCTTGTAGGGCTGCCTACTGCCGCATGGCCTGAAGGTTTCGGGATCTACGGCACAGCTACTCCGACTCAGCCGCAGCAGGGTGCTCCTCCGCCAGGGGCGGGCGTCGGCACCCCGCCGCCATGCTGCGGCCGCCCTGCAGGCGGGGGCGATGACGCACATCTGACACGTAGCGGGGGCGGAGGGGGGAGGGTGTCCGACTGCTCTGACAGGGGCTGCGGCCCGCACCCGGCTCGCCCGCTCCCGGGCTTTCCTGTGAGAGCCCCTCCGTGAGGAGGCGAGGGGCCGCGGGGCCCTCCCCGCAGCCATGCCCGCCGGCGTGCCTTGGCCCACCTACCTGAAGACGCTGGCGGCCAGCATGCTGGCCATGTTCGCCGGCGCCGAGGTCGTGCATAGGTACTACAGGCCTGACCTTGTAAGTGCTCGGACGGTTCCGGTCGGTGGGTGCTTTACGGAGCCTGGCAGCGTGTCTGCGGGATGGAGGGTCTCCTGTGGAGATTTTGTGTTGGAAAAGTCTCTGGCCCGATTGCATAAAAGGAGCAGACTCTGAAGAAGCAGCGACCGGGCTGCCAGGTCTTCTCTTGGGAGCTGCCTTCAAACCGGCAACTTGGTACCGAAAATAAAAAAAGATAACTTCTTCAGGAGGGATTTCTACTGTGGGAAGTTGGGTTTTGAAAAGAACATGTAAAAGGGGTGAGAAGGGACTCTACTAGATCTAAATAACTTGTTTTTTCTCCAATAGCGGAAATTAAGATGGCCAAAAGTTTACTTTAGGAGCAATGACGGACTGAGAGTCAAAATTGTACAAATTACAGTCACAGAGAATCGAATCAGATCATTCACCCGTGATATTGATAGTTGATTTGGTCTCTTGGAGACCTTCTAACTTGTAAGTCGTCTCATCCTCCTGCTCTGGTATACTTTTTTAAAAAAACCAACAACCAAAACGCTATTTTCAAATCAAAAGTAAGTTTAAAAATCACCATGCTTGAGCTATCATGTCAAAATTTAAGAAATGCAGCTTAAATCATTGATAGATGCATAAGAATCTCTAGTACTAAGTAGAAGCAGTGAAACTTTTTTGTCTGTCACCGAGAGAAAGAATGTGTGGAAGCTTCAACTGGTGCATCTCAACCAAACTTACTTTCTTAAATGGCAAAAAGAAGCTTTGTTCCTCTAAACAAAGTGTCAGTTCTTCCTTCATCCTTTATTTTCAAATAATATTTTGCTACTTTGAAATAAAAATCAATTTACAAAAAGGTAATAGGTTATTTTTTGAGATGTTTTGCATGTAAGAATTATACTCTGCTCAAAAAAGAGGGAAGTATAATCACAATTTAGTTATAATGCTGTCTCTTACAGAGTGCACTAATTTACTGGTTGCTCAGTTTGTTTTTCTTCTGACACAACACTGATGCCTTTCTCCATTTTTTTAACAGAGTATACCTGAAATACCTCCTAAACCAGGAGAACTGAAAACAGAACTGTTGGGTCTAAAAGCAAGATCAAGCCAAGTTCAGACTTCAGAACAGTGACCGGAATTTACTTGTATTGTGAAAACCAGAACTGATAAAGTATCTGTTCAGTCATCTCACCTGCAGAAAATCCATGTGTGAAATTTGTGTATTCCCTTAATACTTTGCTTTTTTTTGGTCTCTTAAGTAGAGTTACTGGCAGCATTAAAAATAAATGCACAATGAATACTGTTGTTAAAAGTCGAGTTGGTTATGTGCCAAAATGCCTATGGTTTCTTAATCTTGGTTGTGGTGTAAGTATCCTTCAGAGTAAAAGATGTCACCTCACATTGGCAAGTCTGATGGAATTTGAAGCTTTTAAACTGATTAACAGGTATAGAAAGCTCAGCATATTGAAAAGTCAACCTTTTGTGGCTGCTCATTAGCCTTTTAATAAGCTGACCTGTTAATCTGTAGTAGGACCCACTTACCCATTGGCATTTCCTCCCTTTTAAAACTTTAACTCAGTGTTACTGGACATAACCCAGAGCCTGGAACAATGAGGGCAGGTACAAGTAAGAAGGATTATTTATTGCAACACTTCTTGCCATGGACTCCTCATCCTGGCTGACTTGGCTTTCTGTTGGTATTGCTGACAGGAACTCTGTTTTCATCTACTGTGAGGCTGGGGAGGGTCTTACAGTTTGGTTGCGTGAGTTAAAATTAGATTTTAGTAAAGCCTTTGACACAGTTTCTCACAGCATTCTCTTGGGCAAACTGTGTGCTCATGGCTTGGGTGTACACTTTGCTGGGTAGAAAGGCTCTGCAGAGGGACCTGGACAGGCTGGATTGCTGGGCTGAGGTCAACAAAGCTCAGTGTCTGGTCCTGGCACTGGGGTCACAACAACCCCATGCAATGCTACAGGCTTGGGGAAGAGTGGCTGGAAAGCTGCCCAGAGGAAAAGGACCTGGGTATGTTGATTGATAGTTGGCTGAACATGAGCCAGCAGTGTGCCCAGGTGGCCAAGCAGGCCAACAGCATCCTGGCTTGTATCAGAAATAGTGCAGCCAGCAGGAGGGGGGAAGTGGCTGTAGTCAGCACTCATGTGGCTGCATCTCGAGTACTGTGTTCAGTTTTGGGCCCCTCACAAGAAGAAGGACATTGAGTTGCTGGAGCAGGTCCAAGGAAGGGGGAGGAAGATGGTGATGGGTCTGGACACAAGTCTTATGAGGAGTGTCTGAGGGAACTCAGGTTGTTCAGTCTGGAGAAAAGGAGACTGAGGGCAGACCTTATTGCTCTCTATAACTACCTGAAAGGAGGTTGTAGTGAAGGGGGTGTTGGTCTCTTTTTTTTCCAAGGAACAAGTGATAGGACAAGAAAAAATGGCCTCAAGTTGTGCCAGGGGAGGTTTAGATTGGATATTGGAAAAAATTTATTCACTGAAAGGGTTTTCAGGCAGTGGAACAGGCTGCCCAGGAAGTGGTGGAATCACCATCCCTAGAGGAATTTAAAAAATATCATAGAATCATAGAATGTCTTGGGTTGGAAGGGACCTCTAAAGGTCATCTAGTCCAACCCCCCTACAAGAAGCAGGGACATTTCACACTAGAACAGATTGCTCAAGAGCTCTGACCTTGAGTGTCTCCAGGGATAGGGCCTCAACCACCTCTCTAGGCAACCTGTTCCAGTGATCCACTACACTCATATTGAAGAACTTTTTCCAAATGTCCAACCTAAATCTACCCTTTTCTAGCTTGAAACCATTACCCCTTGTCCTGTCATTACATGCCCTAGCAGACAGGTCTTCCCCAGCCTTCTTATAGGCCCCTTCAGGTACTGGAAGGTTGCTGTAAGGTCCCCCTGGAGTCTTCTTCAGGCTGAACAACCCCAACTCCCTCAGCTGGTCTTCATAAGAGAGGTGCTCCCACCCTCTGATAATTTTAAGTGCCCTCCTCTGGACACACTTTAACAGGTCCACATCCTTCTTGTGTTGGGGGCTCCAGAGCTGGACGCAGTACTCCAAGTGAGGTCTCACCAGGGCAGAGTAGAGGGGCAGGATCACCTCCCTCACCCTGCTGGTCACACTTCTTTTGATACCACCCAGGATGCAGTTGGCCCTCTGGGCTGCAATTACACATTGGTGGCTCATGTCCAGCTTTTGATCCACTGGTATCCCCAGGTCATTTTCCACAGGGCTGCTCTCTAGCATCTTCCCCCAGCCTGTATTCATCTCTGGTTGCTAGGGCAACCAGAGATGTGTAGATGTGATGCTTAGGGACATGGCTTAGGGGTGGACTTGGCAGTGCTGGGTTAACAGTTGGACTTGATGATCTTAAGGGTCTTTTCCAACCAAAACAATTCTATGGTTCTATGAAAACAGGATAAACACATATAGTTTACACTGAAATGATGTACATTTGTACTCCATTCGGGCATCTTCTGTTTACAGCTACTTTTGGTAGCTGTAAATATGCAAAACTCTGAACTAACAAGTGGAAGTTTACCCTTCAGTCCTGAAACAGGATTGCCACAGAATTCTTGTACCGTGAACTTGATACACAAAGTCAACATCCTTCAAAGATGATGCAACAACTGATTTTTTAATGGTACACAGTAGAGTATGTGAAGGCTGGGGATTGCCTTCCCTTGAGAAAGGCACCCAGAGATAGCACGGGTTTCATCAGTTCTCAATCAGGTTTAACTTGGGCAAGAAAAACGCAATCTGACAGATGAGCCATTAGAGAATTAGAAAGCTCCCTAATTCCTACTGGCAAAGTACTTGGAGCTCTTGTAATAGCAGAGAGATCCTGAAATAATCACTGGAAGTGCTACTTTTACATCTGTTCCAGCTGTGAAGCTGTTATTTCATATATGTTTGCCTATGGTTTTCCTAGGAAGAAAAATTTATAGTGTCTCTGCTCTCACAGTTTTGCAACCATTGGCTGATCCAGAAAAGCAGCTGCAGCAGGCTGAGATCCCCTCCTACCCTTAAGTGTCCATTGCAGATGTTCAGGCTGGAGCCTGTACTTCGTATCACTAGATCACAGGCTCTGTATCTCAGACACCTTCATCAACCACAACAGTAAAAAAAGGCCTCAAGTAAATATCAGATGTTAAGCCCCAAATGAAATCAATCAATGAGAACATCTTACTAGCTCCAGTTTCAGTGAAAGCACTGTTTTCCTTCACTCTACCTAAAGAATGTAGAGATTCACAACCTTCCACCTCAGCCCAAAATAAAAGATTTTGTTCCTGTTCTAACTGGAGCAGGAACAGCAATTTGAGTTATCCCTTTAAAGAACCAGGATTCACCAGCCCTTACCATGTTACTCACACTTCATTAGGGTATCACCTCTGTTGTTGATTTCTGACATGCAAGATGTGTTTCTCCCTATTTTCTAAAGGCTCTTCATATCTAAAGGCTGCAGAGGGAAGTTACTACTGATTTTACTTGGGTTTCTAAATGTATCCTGCTGCTATTGGAAACTGAGCAACAGGGAGCACCTGTTTTACCTCAGCCTTTTCTAGCACTGAGGGAACTGTGCTCTTAGCACCCATTTGGGAACAGCAAAGCTGGCAACACACCAGGTTTAGCAGCAGAGGTGACACCCCCAGAATCAGCGTGACTGCAGCACTGAAATAAACATCCTTAGTGTAACTGGGAGACATGTTCCAGCTTTGACATTATTTTACTTCACATAGCTGACACCTCCCCCCCCCCAAAAAAAAAAAAGCAAGCTTACAACTGCATCCTGTGCTTATTTAAGGCACACACTTGTCACTCCAGGCTAGAGAAAGCAGCTGGACCACAGCTATGTTGCACATGGTATCAGCAGCTGAGGAAGATGAAGCAGCACAAAGCATGACTTGTAAACGTGCTCTTTATTATTTCTGAAATCGAATCAGGTATGTGTAATTCTAATACCAGTCAAGGTATTGAGAACTTCAGCTATGTAACAGAGCAAAGGTGCCTAAATCTACAAGTAATTAACAGATGAAGAATACTCCAGCAAGCACCCCTTTGCTTCCTTTAACTCCTCTCCAGTTTGTTAGCTGCAGCAGCACTCTTAACTACACAGTAGGCCTGAGCCACATTTGCTACTCAGGATGGTCAAAGAGATATAGAGGGGTGTGTATTGATTATACACGCAGGAGTCTGTTACTAGAAGTGGTATTTCAGGAAATACTCAATCAGTAACTTACTAACAAAGGGCTGCTAGTACACCTGGTATTGCTAGCAGCTGAACTACACTCTAGGGTTAGACCACTCAGCATGCTCTATAACAAAAGGCTCTTACAGTGCATTTGAGAGACAGTGAGCAAAAACCAACCCAACCCTTAACTCTCAAAAAACCAAAACTAAGCTCTGATTGCTTGAAGTCTTAAAAAGCATACTCCAATAAATCTCAACATCTCTATATGAACCCTAACTCAATAACCACACTGATACACAGCATTTGTGTTTGTCATATAGAAACAGTATTTGGGCAATTTGGAAGCAGCCTGGTAAAAGTAGCTGGAAAGCAAGTTCCTCAGGTCAGTGTTTCAGATATAGTTTATTTCACTTCAGATTGCAAAACCTCAGAACTTCGCAAGAGTTCTGTTAATTGAAACAGAAGAGTGGTTCTGAAGTTGAGTCATGATATAGAACTACTCCTATGTACTCCTACTCCTTTCTTCCAAAGGCAAAAAAGCCCCAGCCCTTCAGGGTAAACACTTTCTACCATCCCCACAAAGACATTTCAAAGCAGAGGCACGAGTGAGAAAATGTAGTGCTTCATCCAAACACCACAAAGTTATATAATTAATAGAAGAGAAAGCAGTGGCTCCAGTACAACTTGTCTACATTTGGTGTCAACAGATTTAACTTGAGTTAAAGTATTTACAGTGCTTTGCCATACTAAACAGAGACAGAACAAGAGAGGAAAGGGGTAGGAACAACAGCATTCAGCAGGAGTAACTAACTGCAACACACGAGCATCCGTCTTTAAAACTGTAGAAAGCATGACTGCTGTAGCTGTTAGGAAAGCTACATAAATTAAAGGCAGGGTTACTCAATACCATGAAGTATGGCAGAAGCTCACAGGGAGGGAAGCTGCTTGTTTTTTTACATCTTCAGTGAAAGGAATTTTTTTACTCATCTCAGCTGTAAAAAGCTACCACTACCTACTCTATACAGGGGAGTCAAGTCACACAGTCCAGCACAAGCTGGCAGGGCATCAGTTCCAGTGATATTTTTAAACACCCCATCTCACCTTCCCTAAGATGTCATTACATACATGACTTCTTTCATACTTATTTCAACTAGCAAGTCCAGAACAGCTCTCAGATGCCAGGTATATTTTGGCTAAACAGCACAGCAGGTTTCTTAACACAAAACCCAACCACAGGCATAGACTACACAGTTAAGTGTGGCTGTGCCAGTGTGAAAAGGCATGAGGACTGCAAACTGCCTGTTGTACAGTGGACCTCAACACTCAAGACGATCTTTCCATTTCTTTGTACTAGCCCCCCCAAGACGAGCTTACTATGTAAAATTTAGAGTTAATGGTGTTTGGAAACATTTTATTTTGTACATGACAAGATTTTACACCAAGTCAGTTAAATAATACAAATTTACATTCATGAGGAATGTTTTTAGAAAAGTGAACTTAAAAAAATCCTCCTTTACCCTTAAACCCCATACCATCCCTCAACATTTTACAGTGGAAAAAAAAAATCTCATTCACATTCCCTCATAACCCCCCAATGCAGGACGGTAGTTGAGTGCAGCTTACAGTTCATCTTTCACATCTGTGGATTCCTGTGAAGACAAAAGAGAATCAGAACCTTGCTTTTTGAAACTGGAAAAAGTTACAAGAGCTAACCCAGAAGAATTGAGCTTAAGTATTGTCGATGGCTTCCAAAGCACTAACAGAAGCAATACAATTAAGGAGATATTAAAATCAAGCTTCTGTTCAAATGATGGCATGTTAAGACTTTGCTATTAAGAGTAACATTTTTCCAGTCTGCTCAAACATTAGCAGTAGATGTAGCCTAGCATTCCATTTTCAGTACTTCCTAAGCACTCTTTCAGGCACAGTATTAGGGCAGTTAATAGCCCTATTTTACTTGACTGCAGAACTAGGAAACATCACTTTCCAGTCAGTAGTCAGAAAACTTCATCTGCAAGTATGTTAATCCAACAGAATGTAGCTTTGCTTCTTTGTAACTTACTGTCATTGCAGGTTATACTGCTATGTAAACACAGTAGTAATGGCATCAAAAGCAAGTCTCTATGGTACAATATTGTTCCTCAGATTCATTCTAAGGAAATCTGACATTTAACAGTAACCGTACATCTATAAAAGCTATTTACACTAGTCACAAGATATAATCTTGCAGAACTCTTCCAAAAACAACCTGAGAAAGCAGATCCAGTTGGGACCCCATGATAACATTAACTTTTAAAGTTACCAAGAAACTGCAGTATTCTGAGATCAGCATAACCATCAAGACATCATTAAAACTACAGACATGAGCTAAGAGAAGGCTGACTTCACACAGTGAACTCTTTAGAGGTAGCACTGCTGTCTGTAATGTTGTAGCAAGTGTTTCAAATTATACTCCTGCCTCACAAGCTGTTTTCTTCTTACCATGAAGTCTGATAAGGAAGTGTCATTGTACTGCAGTTTTTTCCCCTCCAAGAAAAGCTTGGAAAACCTCATACTAAAAACTAGTGTCATAAAAGGCAAAGTGAACAAGTTTATTGCCAGGGACCACCGCAGACAAAACTGCACATAAGCATTGCTATGAAGAGTCAAACTTGAGACCTTACCTTCTGTGTTTCACTGTCTTCAGCATCAGCATCCACCTCCTCTTCATCTTGCTCTGCCTCCTCAGCTGCATCTTCAGGCTCTTCAGGTTCCTCCTCCACCTGTAAGAAGGTCACAAGCAAACTCCTTTACTTGCTTAGGATGTTTACTGGTTGTGGACTAGCAAACTACAGGCTACAGAAGTATTCACTAGCAGTTCCTAACATTTGCCCCAAGCTACTTAAAGGAGAAAGCAAGCTTTGTTTAGCATTGACAGACTTATCATGCCTTCTCTGGCAAGATATCCAGCATAAGCTCTTGCACAGCCTTATGAGAACTCTCATTATATATACACCCACTTACGATTTTCTCTACTAATGAACTGGACACATGCATTTGGACCCTAATTTATTCCCACAGAACCACCACTTAGTTGAAGAGTAGAAGGGAGCACATGAACATCAAGTACAGACTAATCAGTTCCCCCCCCAGGTACTTCAATTTGGCTCCTGGTGGCTAAGTGTAGGAAGCTGGACACCTTTCATGCAAGTCTATCGGGTATCTGCTTTTTATGATGAAGCAGCAGTAAGTCAATTATCAGACCCAAGTTGAAGGCAAACTAACCTTTGCATCCAGGTCAACGTTTAAACTTAAACGGAGCATCCTTTCTATTCTGTCTCCATATTCCTTAGTGTCTGGTAGCATATACCCTGATCTCAAAGTTGCAGTTTCAAACAAGACCACTGCAAGATCTGAAACTGTTTTGTCATCTTCATTTTCCTAATATGGAAGAGCATTAAAGAAAACAAAAAACAAGAACTGTTAACTAGGTTGTTATGTGGACAAGTAGGCAGTATTTCTCCACTGTTATTTGTTTACCTTGACTCGCCTCAGCATGTCCTTGATCAGTGGATGCCTGGGATTAATTTCAAATGTCTTCTTTTGGCTAGCATAGTAACTGCAAAGAAGTTACATAACTGAGTTTTCAAGTACAGGACCCAGCTACATCTTTAAACCCATTACTGACTAAAGCCACAGTAAAAAGTTTATTCCTCTTCCAGCTCCACTTTACTATTAGCTGAACTCTAAGAAGTGTTCAAGTTAGTAAGAGAGTTCATTTTCTCTTGTCACCAAATGACAGATAGCAAATACCACTGATGAGTCTTACCAGGCAAAGTCTTATATACTGAGCTTTGAAATAACAATTTAGACTACAGTGGAGACTGCAACATGGTTATATAAGTGACCTAGAAGATATTAAGGATTGCCTGGACCAGATGGAAACTTGCTGTGCCCACATCAAGCAAGGGAGGCCATCAACTACACTTCCAGTCTGCTGGTACAGAAGTGAAAGCTTACTTTGTAGATATATCCTTCCCAGTTTGGTAAGCCTGAGCCTTCATGATTCTTTCCATGTTACCAGACCATCCATACTGACTAGCCACAAGAGCACACGGAGACTGTGTTAAACGTTGAGATAGCACAGCTTTTTCAATCTGAAGGAAAAAAGTCAAAGCCTTAATGTTAGTGCACAGACCTAATAAAGCTTATACAGCAAGTAAAGTAACACTGGGATTTCCTATCACTTGTTCACTTTGATGTTTTCTGAAAGCTCTAAGGTGATAATCTAACTTATCTTTCTGAAATAAAGGTATTTAACAACACGTTTATTTATCTGTAAGACAGAGAAGCTACCATCAAGTTTATGCTCAAATGATTTGCAGAGTGTGTTGTAGTAAGTACATTTGCAAACAAACATTACATATAGCATAACATTTTACCTTGTCTTTTAGAGCTTTGTCTTTCATCCAATTTAAGAGTGGTTCGAATTCCTTTTCCAAGGCCTCCCGACTCTCCTTAGACTTTTCACTTTCTTCAAACTTAACTCCTTCTTTTGCTACATTCTGAAACCTCTTGCCATCAAACTCTGGCAGAGCCTGAATGCAGTATTCATCTACAGGTTCAGTCAGATAGATCACTTCATAGCCCTTTTTCAGAAGGCGTTCAACAAATGGTGAGGACTCCGCCTAAGATGACAAAACAGATCAGATTCCAGTGTAATTACATTGGTACCAACAGCTACTGAAACCTGTACAATTATTTGACAAATGGTGGTACAAGAAAAATCAAACTGCAGTAGTAACATAAGCACGTAGCCTCCACATTTACAGCAAATAATTAGTTCATCATGTTTATGGTACTATAACTAGGAACTGTAGTTTTTTCTCCCCTTCCCTCCTTCTTCCATCCTCACATACCTCCTTTCTGCTGGCACCTGCCATGAAATAAATCTTGTCTTGCTTCTCTTTCATTCTTTCCACATACTGGTCAAGGCTTGTAAGGTTACTCTCATGATGAGAGGACTGGAAGCGAAGAAGTTTAGCCAGTCGTGTACGATTGGAGTGATCTTCAATAACTCCAAGCTTTACATTGGTACCAAACTCTTTCCAGAATGTGTCATTGTATTTTTCTTCTGCGATTTTCTTGATCATATCAAGAGTTTTGCGAACAAGTTTCTTTCTGATGACCTAAAAAAGCAGCAATACCAGGTTGTAATAATAAGCATTTAAGAACCCTCAAATGAACTCCCCTGCAAAGGCTGGATTCAAGACACTTATTGTCCCTAATTTAAAGTGAAGAGAGGTTGTCTGAGAACAGCAATGCTTGTATTTCCTGTACTTTTAGTATCACAATCCTTATATGAAGTTACTCAAGTTTTTTTCTTCTAAATTGTGCTACTGTCGTGTACTTGGTTTGAACAAGTCCTCTATTAAAAATGAAGGGATTTAAGATCAATGACCTCACCTTTAACAATTTATGCTGCTGAAGTGTTTCACGAGATACATTCAAAGGAAGATCATCAGAATCCACCTAATGGAGGAAAAAGCATCTTTAAGTATAGCTACCAATAGTATTTGAAGAAAAAGTCAATTACAAGTAAGACTTATACTTACAACACCCTTAACAAAGTTAAGATATTTGGGCATCATGTCATGGAAGTCATCAGTGATGAACACTCTTCGAACATACAGCTGAATTACAAGAGAAAACAAGAGTCTGATTATGGTTTATTTTTTTTAAGATGGCAATCCATACCCACACACTTGCTTGTCCTACCTTAATGAAATCACTTTTTTTGGATCCATATTCATCAAACAGGCCACGTGGAGCAGAATTCGGAACAAACAAGATGGATTTGAAAGTCACTTCTCCTTCAGCAGTGAAGTGGATGTAAGCCATTGGGTCATCGTGTTCCTGTAAAGACAGAGTTCTTTTAATTGACACGAGGAAAATGGTGGCGAGTTAACCCATTTCCAGTAATAACATGAGTTCGCCAAAAAAGTACAACTATTTATTACATACAGAAGTAAGCCTCTCTGAGGCCTACTTACATTATTTTACAAGCCAACCACTGAAAAATTGCCAATTCAGTATCATTACAGCACAGTAGAAGGCTCCCAAGCAAACATTACACTAACTAAAAATTTCCCTGTCAACATTTAAACACATCAGTAAGCTCCGTATGAGCTAGAACATATTAGTTCTGAAATCTAGGCCACCCATCACTTGGGTGTCAGTACCTTCTCTCTGGAAAAAAGAATGGCTCCTGATTGAGATGCTACACACCTCAGGCTCTCTGCAATCCAGTCTCTTCTCCTGACATCAATTAATTATTCAGAAGTAGCCCATCTTGAGTTTTGTTTATGCAGCAAGAGATACTATAGCAAACTTCTTGCTTTGGAACAATCTTGAAGCTTAGAGCTTACCTTGGAAAAGGTTTTGTAAAAAGCTTTGTATTCATCTTCTTCAACTTCTTTAGATGGTCTCTGCCAGATTGGTTTTATGTCATTCATGAGCTCCCAATCCCACACAGTCTTTTCAACCTAGATATGTAAACACCACAGTATAACACTCATTCTTTGCTTCAGATTAAGTCAGTCAAAGAAACTCCACTGAGGCCAAGTCATAAAATAGCATGCCAAAGATATATGCTCTTTCTAATCTACAAAATAAACTATGCAATGGCCTGGATATTCTAACTGAAGTATACATGAGAACAAAACAAGAAGTCTACACTACAGTACATCCTATGTACATTTAACATACTCACTGAGTATCAGTATTTCTAGTCTACTGCCATTTAAACAAAAGCTTTCCAGCAGAGTATACTAAATTTGAGACAACAGTGTCAGATTTCTGAAGTCCACTACCATTTCAAACAGTTCACTCAAGTACTTATAATTAGTTCTGGAATGACTGCCTCACAAGGTCAACTAATTTGCCCGATTTCAACCAAGTCTGTTTTGTTTACAATCTTCTATCCTGACAAGATTCTAACTGCACTTTAACAAGATTGCTGTTTGAAAGTACACACACTCCACTGAAGTGCACTTCTGGAAGACTATCTATGAAAACTGCTGAACTATCTGACATGGGTTATGAAACCTCAAGTCTGACAAAGCTTACCTTCTTAGTTTTTGGTTTCTTTTCTTCCTCCTCTTCTTCAACTGCAGCTTCATCATCATCTGTTTCTTCTTTCTCCTTATCTTCCTCCTCTTCAATGGGTTCTTCAACAGTTTCTGTCTGAAGAGACAATTTAAAGCAGGGACTTGAAAGAGACAACTGAAAGTGGGAACTTGGACTGCTTGGCTTCCTACCTTCTAGTACTCTCTCAGTTTCATCTCTCAGCACTAGTTTAACTTGTGCTATTTGCCTATTGCAAGCATTTCTCTCTAGGTAGCTGTTTTTTTCAGCTGCATTTTTCACATATACATACTTCTTTTCAAAACACTGGGAGGTCACTGTGCTCAAATTTAAGTTACATAGCTTTTACACATGATGCTGATCAGAGACTTGGGTGAATTTGCAGTTGTGCTACACCAAGAAAACATCAGAAGAACAGGCCTGACAGTTGACACTGCTCTGTTTTCAGAAAGCAACCTAACCATGGCCCTGTGCTTGAGAGCTTAAAGCTTCCATCTACTAAAGCAAATGGAAGGAAGATCTCTTAAAAATTAGTGCAGTCTTGGTTTATACTGTGCAATGCTCAGTTAAAGATACTTACCTTGCTGCTCCACACGTATATGGGGAAATTTATGAACTGTGAGTATTTCTTTACTAGGTTTTTAACAGTATCCAGCTCAAGATAATCAGATGCTTCCTCCTTCAAGACAAGGCTAAAAAGAAAAAAAAACTTCAGAAGTTTTTAGAAGTGGTTTTTATGGGAGATGATGCTTTTTCTTACTGTTGCAGCTATAGCAATGCAAATTTATGCAAGTGAGCAATTCTTAGCTCAGCTAAAAATCTTAAAAATACTATCCCCACCAACTGCTTCAGTGAGAAGGGGTAATTGTTTTCAACAACAGGAGCAGAACACAACATCCAGACGTCTAAATGAAAACCTCAAATCATATTAATACCATCAGGATCCTGATGCAGTCTCACCAGCTTTACTTGGAACTATAGGACTGAGATGAATCTGCTCATGCTAAGTGGCTTCTTCAGGAAGAAGTCCTCTAAACCCACACTAAATAAATTTGTCTGCTCATGAAAGCAGGACCCTCAAACTACCTCTAAGTTCAACACTTGCATCAGACCAGTCTCACTGGTATATGAAGAGCAGCCAGTTTCCAACAGGAAGCTGTACAGCACTTGTATACATTTTGATGGGCCACAATTGTGTTTGAGGAACAGAATGAGTTTGCAGGTGGCTGAACTGTCTGGAATTAATTGTCAACAAGCTGTCAAGACACTCATGGTTTTCTCAGTTCATCTATTGGAATGTGAAGCAAACTGCACGATCACTCCACATTTATTTTGGATACAATTACTAGTTTGCATGTTTCTATTAAACTGAAAAAAGCTGTATTACAAGAACCAAACAATATACGAGTTGCAATGCTAAAGCCATCCACATATTCCAATCAGCAAAGTGCACCCACACAACTTTTTTTTCTTCTAAACTCAATGAAACTTAATACTTACGTTATGGTTGTGCCACGTCCTAAGGTGTTTCCTCTTGGGTCATCAATCACAGAGAATTCATTTGAATCTGACTCCCAAATATGTTGAGTATCATTGTTGTGTTTTGATGTGACAATAACCCTGTCTGCTACTAAGAAAGCAGAATAAAAGCCAACACCAAACTGGCCAATTAACTCAGATGTTGACTGGCTATCATCCTGCATTTCAGTCATCTTGTTTAAGAATTCACTTGTACCGGACTTTGCAATGGTACCCAGGTTTTTAACTAACTCCTCTTTTGTCATGCCAATACCCGTATCTGTAACGTGAAGCATGTTCTTCTCTTTATCACACTGAAAAAAAAAAAGAGAAAGATGCAGTTCAACTTCACTTTGAATCTTACTACGTTAACAGATTGTCACAGAAAAGTAGTGAGTATCAGCTATTCAAAATCAAACATGCCTGGCTACAATAAAATCAAATTTCCACTAACTACAGAAGTGAGAATGACCTATCTTCAAAGTATTTCAAGATTTCAGTTACTCTTCATAGACCTAGAATTATATTTTCACCATTAAGAGTAGTCTTTGTTGCAAGGATCCTGATGCAGTCCTAGCTTGTATTTGCATCAGTATTAAGCCAAAAACTTAGATTTAATTGTACACTATCTTCTTTTTCATTCCTCCTACTGCTCCTCAGTAGGAAATAATGGTACCTAATGCTTCTTACCTTGATTTTGACTGTAAGTTCCTCGTTACCAGCAAGAGCATTTTCATCAGTTAAGGATATTAACCGTATCTTATCTAAAGCATCTGAAGCATTTGAAATAAGTTCCCTCAGGAAAATCTGAAACAGAAACCAGTAATCAGGAATTGTAGAACACACAGCAGCAGTTCTAATGTGTTCTACTGATACAGGCACCAACCTCTTTATTTTTATATAAAGAATTGATAATAAGTTTCATCATTCTGTTCACTTCTGCTTGAAATGCAAACTTCTCAGATTTTTCTCTGATTTCTTTGATCTGGGATGCATTTAGGCCATCTAGCTGGATAGCTTCTTCCTCTCTGTTAGGAGAACAAAAACCTGTCAAGCAGTCTTTCCCATGTACAGTATCACTAATTTTATTGTCTAGCAACAGTTCTGATAGTCTTGCTAGAACAATAATAAGATCCTTAACCAGTGACACAGCCCTAAAATTATATGATCAAATGAGATGTGCAAGACTAGTTATCCTGAACTGCATAACCATAATCTAAAACTTGAGTGAAAAAATCTGTGCTTCCAAGTAAGGTTTTTTTTCCTAAACAGAAATTCAGGGAAGAATACAGGTATGTTAAGACCACAGTAATCCTCAGTGTGTGGTACACCTCACAGGAGGGGAGCAGTTCATAGGCACAGAACTATTTCATAAGTAGACACTGACCTGACACCATTTACCACATGCAAGAGTAAATTTATTGGGTTTTATACAGCTATTAGTATTAGACAGAGGTTGAGTATTTCTGAATCCAAGCTCTCAGACTTGCTTCCATTTAGAAGGAAAGTTTTCCAGAAATATTTTATTTCTGTCAGCTAGCCAGAGCTCTCTTTTGAATGGTACGTGTGTCCCCCCATTTCTGAAATTTCAGACGTGAATGTTCTGACAATTCAAAGGAAGAGAAAGCCACAGAAGTAACTTACCCAGAATGCTAAGTACTAACCTCTGAACAACTTCATCGTCTGTTCGAGACCCTTCTCTGCTTTTACCCAAGTCATCTTCCACAGTGCCATCAACATCCACCTCATCAGCTCTAACCGATACTGAGAAAACAAGGAACGCAAGGAGGTGAGCTCCATCCCCACTACACACTACCCAAGTTCTCTGGTTCTCTCTCCTCACGGTTTTAGGCTCAGTTCTGATTCTCCAACCTTCCTCCCCGACGAAAGTTCAGTCCCACCAAAGGCATCAGAGAGGGGGGAAGGGGACGGACCCCCCCCTCCTCTTCCCCCGCTCACCCTCCGCCCCCGGCCGTCACGGCGCATGAGCCGCATTAGCAGCACCGTCCCCCCTCCCCCCGCCACCCCCGCTCCCCGGAGAGAGGCGTCAGCAGCATCCCAGGGGTACGGCGACAGGAGGCTGAGAACGGCACAAAGCGGGCACCGCTTTCCTCTCCCCTCGATACTCCCGCCGGGAGAAAGTCGGAGACGGGGCTGATTGAGGGGTCCCCCTCACCCCCTAGGCACCAAGGGTACCACCTCGCTTCAGGCGGGCCTCCGACCCCCTTACTCTAGTAAAGAGACGGACAAAAAAGAGGAAGGGGGAAGAGAGAAAGAGGGAGGGAAGAGGGACTTTTGGCCGAAACCCCGACCTTCCCCTCCCCAAACCATCCCCCGGAGAAGCTTCTGGAAGCCCGCAAGCACTCACCGGCCAGGAGCAGCGTGCACGCCAGGGCGAGCCCCCACACGGACTTCATGGCGACGCGGGCTGCAGTCACAGAAGAGAACAACCCCAGGCGCCCCTTGCCCCGCGCTCCCGAGCCCACCGCCAACCGCAACCCCCACCACCACTGAGCCTGCTGGCGCGGCGGTGGCCCTCCCCCTCCGCCTTATCAATCGGTGCCGCGGGAGGGTGGGGAGAGCCGATTCGCCACTGACCAATTGGAGCGCACCACGCCAAACATGCAGCCAATGGAAAGCCTGGGAGGGAGGAGCCCACAGCGATCGCCTCCAATCATGGCTTTCCATGTGCGGTTTCCTGCGGACGGAGCGTGGCCGGCGCCGATTGGCCGGGCGGAGGGGCGCTTAGCCAATCGTTTCCGCGGAGGGGTTCAAGCGGCACGGCCTCTCGTTATTTTTTAATGAATAAGCCGTTAATGTTTAACGCCGAGGACACGTGGGCCGCGACAGCTGCGGCCGCGTCCAGGAGCGATAAGGACAATCTCCACATGGGACGCCAGCTCCGACCGCTTCCGGGGGCACGCGGGATGTTTACCGGGGAGTCGGTTGCTATGGCAACAGGCGCTTCCGGTCGTGGCGGCCCGCCCCGGGTACCAAAAAGGAGAGAAAAGTTACAAGCAGGGTGACCATAAACAGTGCGACGGGAGCAGTACCAGGTCTGGTACGCCGCCTGCAGCGGAGGGGCAGTGATGCCGGGTCCCTCCCGTTAAGCCCGGAGGGGGGGGATCCCGTGTGCAGGCAGGGCTGCCTTGTGGAGGCAGAGGTGCTAGGCTGGCGGTGGGCGCATGCGCCGCTGCGCCGCTTTGCATGCCGGGAGTTGTAGTCCTCATGGGCACTGCGCACGGCGCCGCCTGCCGGTGCGGCGCGGGAGCTGCCCGGGGGGGGGACAAGCCGTTACAGGGACCTCCCCCTCCGGCAGGTGTTCAGGGTACGAGGTGGGCCGTCCGCTGTCCTTGCTGCCCAGGCCTTGGCTCTGCGCTCCCTTCTAGCATGTGTGGCGCCTCACACCACCGTGAGAGATGCTGGCTGGCCTCAGCAGAGCCCCAGCGTAGCCTCATCTGAGGGTGTTGTCCCTAAAGCGGGGTCTGTCACCCGGTGTGCAAGAAGCCAATCCACACACAGAGTCGAGATATTTGCTTTAATATCCAATTCCGTGCAGAAAAGGGGGCACGGTGGTATTCCACTAAGCAAGCTCAGCTTCCTAAAACACAAGTGCTACTTTTATACCCAAAAGCGTGCAAACGAATCTTATCTCTAATTATATTCTATATAATATATATAATATATATATTATATATATAATATATATATTATATTCTATCACTCTATCACACACGATTTTCCTCACTTCCATTTAAAGTGGCAGTGCTCAGAAATTACACTCAGCATGCTCAAACAGAGAGGGGCTGCTTGTTAGTAGAGGTCCCTCTAGCCTGTGGGTGTGTATTTTAGTATGCTAATAGCACATCTGTATATTGATACGGTGAATCCAATTACTAGGTGTTTTCTACCTAGTGCTCAAGGCTGTAACCAAGATAAGCTGTGGGGAGTGCTCCTTTCCATCCCTTTCATCTGTCTTGCAGGTGTCCTGTAGGCCTGTCTCAAGGGCAGGCTGTTGACTACCTGGGATGTGTTTATCTCTAATCTGGTTTTCTCTAATTCTTTCTGTTTCACTGTTATGTAAGCTCTGTTTTTATTCTGTGTGTCTCTTTTGTTTTCCTTTTTTGTGATTTTTTCCCAAATGTGATTTTTTTCCCCACAATTTTACTTACTTCAATTAATAACTGACATCATGGGGACTGTCAGTGTTGATGGAGGATAAAGCAAGCTGGGTGCTTAGCAGGTCGCCATGTTTTCCTGAGTTCCAGTGCTCATCAGGGTGACCATCCTCAAGTGAGCTTATCAGCACCCCTATCCTACTTTTGGGGCCTTTGTTTACCCCTTTTAGCAGTCCTTCCTTTTCCCCCATGGAGTCAGGAGGTGGGATGTTCCCATCATTTTTCGATCTCTCTTACAGGGATTGCAGTTTGTAAAGTGAAGCACACTGCGTACCAATTCTGCAGTGCATTGCTGTTAACAATTTCAGGTTTAAAGATAATATATTTATTTGGTATGTTAATAAGATACTTGAAATACTTAATGGACACCTTCCCCCTTGCGTTCCTGAAAAACTCTGCCCTGGCTTTCATGTGACAGTCAGCTGTTTTATCTTACACATGTTCAACATTAGGTTGGGGAAAAGGACAAACCTGGAAAGCAATCCTTTAATGCACTCTGTACTTGAAGAGGAATGTATTTGAAAGCTATTGATTTGAGATGTTCAATATAAAAAAATTAAATAACCCTCCTCACTGTGTTTACAACTTGACAAACACTGAAGTTAGTCTATCAGTAGCTGAAAGTCCAGGCAAAAATAAGCTTATCTTTAGTTATACAATGGGCTAGACTGTTGGGTATTTTTGCCTCAAAATTCAGTGTTGTAACTTTTTGTCCTACTGATAATTAAAGTTTATACAATTGGAAATAAGCCCCTGTATTGCAGTAAATAATGCTTATCCTTGGGTGCTTCTTAATGAAGCCAAGATTCAATCATGATCCATTTGAAAATAATCATGAAGCTTTTCTGTATTTCAATAGTTGGTCTTCAGAAGCAGCTGCTTCACTGATCACAAAGTGTAAGAGAAATAAGAAGTACAGTTACTCTCCCAAAATGTGTGTGGCAATGACTGTGAAAAATAAGTAGGAAAGTACAGTGTCAGGGTTGTAAGTAAATGACCGTCTGTCAGGTTTTTGTGGAGATCTATGTGAACTCAGAGGACTATCTTCCAAAGAGTAGCCTTACTTAATTGGAAATACAATTTAGTAATTCGGGAGTCTAAGAAGAGAAAGTTTGTCTTTTTCTAAAACTCACCTACAAGCCATTTCAGGATTTAATTTCCTAATTATGTCTGTATGATTCCCAGAGTGAGATAAGTTGCTCTATGACTATGAATAGGCATTTGAGGGACATAGAGATTCACAGGCTAAACTTATCTCTGTCTTGTAGAATTCTTGCATTAACAGGTTTTTATGGCCGTTCGGTTTCAGCAGTCATTTTGGTGGCAGCAGGAAAACGTAATGCTTTGTGGCAATCTTTTTTGAACTTTGGTAACTGAAATAGTAGGAATGCGAACCAATTCTGTTATTGACTATGCTAAACCACCAGAGATTTTAGATTAAGTTTGGTGCAATACAAATTTTATGGGTTACTTTGCTCTCATGATTATACAAAGTAGAATGTTGTGTTTGAGGAGATATGAAACCAAATAAACCTGTGTTTTGTGCTTTGAATTTAGAGGTCAGACTAGTAAGAAGTGCAGTGTGGTTAGCACCTTTGTTTGCTTTATATAGATTATACTGTTTGTTTTCACGAAAGCCCAGCTGGATTACCCAGGACAAAACTGATAGGCAAGAGTGAGGCAGCTGAGTACTTACACTCTCACTAAGAAAGTTTGATCTCTTTCCAAGGAGGCTGGCAATTGGAAAAAAAAAAAAAAAAAGTTATTTGAATATTAAACTTCTAAAAATACTTTATTTTAAACCTATGAACATATTATCAAATGCTGCTATCAATGTTTTAAGGAAAGCTGAGTAGAATTTCCACTTAAGATTTATTTAATTTCAGCTTAATTTCCACTTAAAATTTTTTTATCTTAGTTGCACTGACTACTGCTGCTATTCCAATCATAGCACCTTCCAGGGTTTGATACCAAAGAAAAGGTGTAACTGTTGAGGTAATAGTTCTTCAGCATGGGGATTTAGCTACATAGAAGGCTTCTTCTGTAAAGCCATTAGATATTCCCCATGTGTCCATGGAGAAGTCAGCTCACTGAAGCGTGCCACATGATTCCAACGGTAAATTGTAACTAACAAGAGTGTTCCCTTGCCAGAAATAGCTGTAGAGATGAACTGGGAGGAGTTCATACAACCTGACTCTAGGTATCTGATTTAATCAGCTAAATTAGCCAGGTATCTGCCTCGGCTCCATCTGTAATAAGTCCTTCTCTCACTGTAGTAGCTTTGATGTGTGTCGGGCTCTTTCCTGAGCTGATTTAACTCTGTAGCCCAGCAAAATACTCTGTAGATAAATCAGGTTATATCAAGTCGAGGATGCACCAAACTAGAGCATGGTAAAGAGCAGGAGTTTATGGCTAGTAGGTGGTGGTATCCTGGTTTTGATGGTGGTGCACTGAGCCTGGGATGTGGATTACACAGGACAAAGACATCGTACATAGGTGCAAATGTAAAGAAGCCAGAAAACTTAATGATGAGTTTGCATTTTTATTCATGGATAATAAAAATGCTGTAATTTTGTGTCACTGCTAACTAACCATTTACTGTCACGCTGGTTTTGATAAAGAAATATAAGGGATTTAATTTGAGAATAATTAATGCAGTCTGAAGTTTGTACCACCAAATTAAGTCCTGTCTTTCTTAGATGTGTGGGAACACAGATTTCTTTGTTCATCCAGGCCAATTAGTGTGTTTATGTTGTACCACCCTTAGACAAGAGTGCAGGCTAATTTAGTGCGCTTATCTTTTACCTGACCATGAGCAGGGGTGCAGGGACGAGCAACTTGCTTGTCTGGCCAAGACACAGCACAGATGTTGGAAGTTTTATGATCTGATGGTTACAGCGACTGGACCTGACAATTACCATGACTCAAAGTTTTATGATCAGCAATTACCGCTACTGCTGGAATGGAGCGACAGCCTCATGGCCCAGGGCTGTGTTAACAAGGCGGGAGGCAAGGCCTCATAGCCAGTGGCTGTATCAACACAACCAGAGAAGGAGTTGACTGCTGGCTCTTCCCTGCCCTTCCTTAAATATTATGCATCATTAGCCTGCTAAGAACCAATCACACATGACTTATGACCTAGTCCCACCTCATCAACAGGCATAAAATTATCTTTTATAATCCTCTTTTTTGAAGAGGAATAAAATCCCAACTATCCAGATGGGTCAGCGGGCCTGAATCCCTTTCCCACCCCAAACAAGGACGCCTCTTTGGTCAGATTTGCGCCTCTGACTCTGTTGGATGTTTACCCTGAAATTACTAACTCAAGCTCAAATCTGTACAGTAAATGCATTTATCAAGGGCAATTTCAAAGTCGTTATATCTGTCACCTTCAAAAATTCTCTTTCTTTACAGCTTTGCACATGTCTCTCAGTGCAAGGTCTCAGTGGGGCTCTGAAACAGGCAACATTGCTTTTCAACTTTGTGCAGCTGTCTCGGTGCGAGTCCTTTTGGGGCTCTGAGCAGGCAAACATTGACTCTAATAGGTGGCTGCACACACATAATGCTTTAGACACAGACCGTTGACCACGTCTGGGACTAGGAGTGGATCCAGAAGCATCTAGACTCCTCTCTGAGAAGGAGTTTAGAAAGCAAGGGGGTCCACCTCATGACTCAACAGGAGGACCTTCCCCTGCCACCTTGCAGACTCATAGCCCTTTCATATTATGTGATAATGCATTGGAAATATTAAGAACTACTTATCTGTGTTCTCTGTAATCTGAGCTTCATTTAATACACTGAGGGTTAATATTCCTCTGCACTGTCTGCTTCCAACATTGTACACATTGCACAAACTGAAGACGTATCCACTTACTTAAGGTGCTCTACAATATTTGAGACTGAGCCTGAATATGAAACAAAAAAATGCTGCCATAAGATAGCTTTTCAAGCTGATTATCCAAATACTAGACAATTTTAACAGTAACTACATACAAGCAATATTAAAATGTTATTGTTTGTAAACAACGACAGCTTTGCTAAATGCCCATGCTATGAATTATTCTTACCTGCTCTCTTCTTACCAAGAACTTTTATTGACCAAAATACTGTGGTTTGATATCAACCTTTTTCCTGTCAGGATGAATACATCCTGTATCTACTACCTACTTACTTAGTCTCAGGACTATTAATCTCCACCAAAGATGGATTCCAGCTGTACTCTGGTTTTAAGAGTTGAGAACCCTAATGAAAAGGTTGACTTTTTCATTCCTGTACTGTGAAAGGCTACTCAGCCAAATATGCTCCAGCTTCATGTGCCTTTAGCTTTAGACCTGTTTCTTCAAATCCTTTATTCTTTGCAAAGAAACTATAATATGGTTTGGTTTATGAAAAATTGTTTTTTCCCCACAGTTATAATTAATGTAACTTGCTAGGTATAGGTACATTCAGTGTTTCCAGGACTCAGCAGAGTGCTGTATAAGAAAGGTAGCCAAAGTGGAATTTAAGACTTGAGGTACTTTGAATTATACATGTATGAAATAAAACAGTAAGCCCAGAGTGTTTGTGTCTGACTGATGCTCAGATAGAAGACAACTTCTTCACCTTGTTTTTTTTTCCAATAAATTCAGGCCCATCGGCTTTCCCGATAGAATAATAGAATCATAGAACAGTTTGGGTTGGAAGGGACCTTAAAGATCATCTAGTTCCAACCCCCCTGCCATGGGCAGGGACACCTCCCACTAGACCAGGTTGCTCAAAGCCCCATCCAACCTGGCCTTGAACACTCCCAGGGAGGGGGCAGCCACAGCTTCTCTGGGCAACTTTAGTAGATTTCTATTAGCAACAGTGGTTTCACCTCTTGCTTTTGCTCCCTGTTTGCCTGGGTTTCTGAAATTTGGCAGTTCATGCAGCTGAATATCAGTGAATCTCACCAGAAAGCTGTCGAGGATCCATAGAGCTAATCTTACTACGGGGCTGTGAATCTGATCCTTTCCACAGTGTCTCAGTAGTATGGGTGATGCTAGATGGCCAGGGTCAGATGTATCTTTGTTTGATTTGATGATGTTAGCAAAGGTATAAAACTCTCTTTCCAGAGAGTAGTACACATCAGGGAGTGGTATGAAACATATCTGATCATGGGCCCACAGACCATAAGCTGTAGTGAGCACCTTCCTTACCCTATGAAGCAATTTCTGTATATATCTATGACCCCATCATAGGCAACAGAACAGTTTTGAGAGAAGCCACATCTTACTTACACTCTGGCAATGGACAGTGACAGAGGGCTGCTGTCTAAGAGCTGCTTGCTGGGCTGCAGTGAGGCGTAGGAGGCCTGGATCCAGTTATGTATGGGCTGACTTTCCAGCACCCCCTCCTCTAAATCCATCCTGGACTTTTTGACCTCAACTGAAATAGGCAATAGATATGACAGATGCCTTTGAAGATGGCACAGTCCGATGCAGAGTGGAAGGAAAGATTTTATGAGGTGCAACAGGACTGACTACAAGATAAGAGGGACTATGAAAAAGCCCATGTGCACGGAAACAGCTGCTTCCTGCTGAGATGGAGTCCTTATTGCATTAATTTTTAGATTAAAGATTGGACCAACAGGTAAGTTTGTCTTGTTACTATCTGGAGATAATGGCAGTGGTAATTCACCTCTGATCACTTGTTGGGTGAAATCCTTTAGGCAGAAGCAACATGCTTTGGCCTAACTAACAATTATGATACCTTCTGTGTATGTGATGTGACATGTTATTAGATATCATTTGTATATATAAAATATATATACACACACACTGTATTTGGATAACCTCTAAGCATAAGAAAGTATTCTGCAGCTACCACAACTTTGCTAATCAATGACACTAAGCTGGAATGTTGCTTTTTAATCATTACAGTAGTATCAGTGCTCTCACTTTACATATTTTACTTCCATTTTCCTGAGAAGCAATAGGGAGAGAAAATAACAAAGCATATGAAACACCATTGGTATCCCCACAGATCAGATCCTGAGGAGTTCTAGCATGACACATCATCATTCATTTTATTTAAAGACTTGAAAAACAGTTTGGTTTATTTTCATTAAATTTTTTTTTCTCGATATTAAGGCATATCCTCTTTATTTACTTACAAAAAAGCCAATTAATTTAGTAGATGAATAGTGAACTAAGCAAGATGAGCAGGAACAGTCTGGGTTTTTATTGATTTGTTCTCCTCTCGTCCTCTGTTCTTGCCAAGGCATCCACAGTTGGCTACTGTTGGAGACAAGATATCTGGCTGATCTGAGATGGCCATTCTTAGGAACTACATATTTTTTGTAAGATCTTAATCAGCTTTAATACTTGGAATTCTTAGGGGCCTGAATGCAATGGGTGTAGAACACAGTCAGAACCAGATCCACACAGAGCCTTGGGTACTATAATGCTCAGTCAAATCAATCCTTCATCATTCATCACCACAAGTGGAACAACTGCAGTGAAATGTTGCAAGTTACCTGTATGTTTTCAAGCTTTTCTTCCTTTTCCCCACCATTTTTAGATTACTATTTAGAGCGGTGAGAAATATAAGGGCCAATAGCCTAAAGTGGAGAACAAATTGAACAGAAGTTTCTCTCAGCTTGGATTAGTATTTTAATCACTGAGTGATTGAATAAAAAACAGGATGAATAGCATGAATACCAGCTGGTTTTTGAAGTGAGGCAGCAGTTTCCACCTTTTTTTTGAAACTTGATCTACTAAATATGCTCTGGATTTCCTTTCTGGACCAAAATCACACTGGCATGAAAAATGGTAGGAAGTTTGTTTTGTGAAGGTCAGGAATGAGCTACGTTCATCACTACTTGACACAATAAGCATTTGCAGTAACAGAAAAGAGGCTTTCAGGGCTTGGGAAACTTCAGAACACAAACTGAGATGCTGACAGAGCTTATGTGGTTTCAACGCTAGGTAACTTCTTGAGAAGCATTTTGGAGACAGCAATTTTGGACCCATATATCTGATGAGGGAACCAGAAGTGAATTTAAGGTTCAGGAATTTCCAGGAAGTCCAAAGCATCTTGTAGGAACTTGGTCTGAAATGCCTGACTTTGCAGACACTACACTTGCAGGAGACATAGCGCTCATACTGACATGCAAGAACTGATGAAAGATTCACACTACACACATGGTCAGAGCTGGTGTTTAAACATCTGAAGGACTGGGGTCTAAGTTGCTCCTTCAGCAAGCACTTTTGGTATAAATGTTTCTTTCACCATTAAGACTGTTGTTCACAACACCATCAAAATTGCATTAGGAAAAACCCTTCCTCTGTATCTTTTGCCATTTTATATTTGTAATAAACTTTAAAAAAAGCTAAGTGCTGACTTAAACATCAGTGCCATACTTCCAGTATTTTTAATTTTTATTTCTGCTCTGCTTTAAGTTTGGAAGAAAGTGCTTGTTCTTCAGGTATTATTTGGCCTTCAGTGGGCTTTATGCCATACCTCCTGAGACTGATGATTGCACTGCAGCTGGCACTGTTAGTGAAAAGTCAGTAACCTGTGGGGTTTTTCCCCCCTCCATTAAGTATTTTTGAAGTCTGCAAGCTGTCCCTTGAAATTTAATACTCTGCATTCCTGTAATAGAGGAATTCACAGAATGGGCTTTAAGGAGCCTAGCATAAAGGGCAAAGGCTGTTAAGGTGAAGAATTGTAATGAGAAGAATCTCTGTTCAGATAAAATAAGCATGTTTTGATAATTGTAAAAACCTCCCTGATCCTTCAAATACTAAAACCTCTGTAAGTTTCAGTATCACTGGAAATCTGCACCTGCAGCAAGATATTTCTGTAGCTAAGAATAAAAAGCCTATCACAGGGAATATCATGTTTCTTAAAATAGTTAAGCCTTATTCTGATCTGTAGTTGTGATTCTCCATGGCCAAAGAAAGTCTTACCTTGAGATGGCTGGCCACAGTGAGTGCACACGAGGTGGCATCTGCTACAAGCTGCCTTTGGTTTTACAGTAGCTTCTGCCTCGTGGTGCATGGTTGGATTTAGGGGATCAATGCCAGCAGAGCATGCATTTCAATTAAAAATCAGTGAAGCCATTCACATCTTTGAGGTTAAGCATATGGTCCAACGCTGTGGTGGGCTGAAGTGTTAGTATAGAGAAGGAGAAAAAAGCTGTAATGGTCAAACACTCTATTTGTGGGAGAGGGCATGTCTTTGTTAACTAAGGAGGAGCTTGTCGACACGTGCAGTAAAATGGGTCCAGCAAACACGTGGTGTAAAGAGTATCACTTCTGCTTCTCCCTGAGAACGGCTCCTGGGAAGCCCTAGAGCAGAAGCACTTGTGATAAGGAGGTGTCAGACCTTTGGCTGGTTCAGGTCACCAGGGCTAAGCTGGAATCAGGGAGCGTAGAGCAGCCGAGGAGCTGCTGGCTGCTCTTACTGTTTGCATAGCGTCACCCAGACGTGTTGGTATAGATTCCAGCTTCTCCCTGTGAGCTGAGCCAGCTTTCTTATCGCTCCAAGTGGATGTTAAAAGCTTTCAGAGTAGAGCCCGTGTCCACAAAGTTGGCCGTCTAGATCAGAACGCATTTCTGTGCCCTGGCACTCATGTTTTGCTCAAGAACCGAGGTGGGAAGATACAAACAGCTTTGAAGAGAAGGTATAAAGCGTTAAATAACGTGTTTGTGTGGTTTGTTCTTTTTCCTTCCCTCACCTGTGTGAGAACACGGAAGCAGGGAAGGACCGGAGCAGCTTCAGACGCAAGTGAAGCTGCAGGGCTGTGGCTGTATTTGCTGAGCGAGAGCTCGCCCTGGCGGCCTGCAGGGAGCTTGTCCCTTCAAGCATCTTTGGCTGGGTTACCTTTGTTGTTCCTGTTAGTTATAAGTATTTTATAATCGTATTCTCATTTTCACATTGCCTTTATGTGTTCATCCCTATAAACAGCCTTAAAGACTGGAAAGAGCCATTTCTCAAATACATTTTTTTCATCTACCCTTCACATATATATTGTGCATATGTATGTATTTAAAATAAGTATTTCTCTAACTTTTTAATAAGGATTTTTTTATTATTATTATACAACTTGCCCCCCCTTGCAAATGTGTCATGACTTCTCTCTTCTTGTGCCCCAGAAAGAAAATCTTCGCAGCACTGCCAGAGAAGGTGAATTGACAACCTTTCAGCAACATTTGTTTGTGTCAGGAGAAACCTTCCATCTTCCTCCATTCAGAGACATCATAAATGAACTGCAGGAGCCTATGAACTCTAGACCTGTTGACCATACAGAAACAAGTTCCAGGATCTTAGTGAATAGCTGGAGGCATAATTTATTTTTTAACTCTGGCTGTTCATTTTTGTTATATTTTAGGTCAAGCCTAACATCTGGAAAATAGATAGTATAAGCATGTTAAATAGAAAAAAAATCTTTGAGCTTCTTAGGGTAAGGTAATTTTTTTTTTAATTAGTTTTGTAGAATCCAAGTTTGTATCAATGTAAAACCTGTGTACCAATTTTATGGCCAAATATATTTAAAATTAAGAAAGGTCCTTACGTTAACACTGTGAAATGTATTTTAAGGATGAGACCACATTGTTTTTGCTTATTAGACTTTGAATGATGGTAGTTCTTATTGACCAGGTGGATCTAGGTCTAGCCAGGAAGCCACCTTGGCCAACCCAGGTATACTTAAGAGCACTGGCCATATGAGGGCTAAGGCACAGGCCAGAGCTTAAATGCAACTTGGGAGCCAAAGGGTGTGAGGTGTGTGGGTGGAGACAGAGCTAAGGCTTCTCACAGCTCTTCTTGCAGGACTATGGTCCAGGTTACACAGCTGTGCCATATCAGAGCATAGCTTGAGCACTGGCAGCTGAAGTCTGGGGGTGGGGTGTGTCGATAGATAAAGATGATAGCAAAGGTTTTGTAGAAAAAAGGTTGAGGGTGTTAAAGGCAGGTGGAGCCTCTTTGTGTGCCTAGGATTTTGTGTCTGAAGTGGTATTTCCTGCTTTGAGTTAGGGGGTAGCAGTATACCTTGGCTTTTAGATGTTCTAGCTATGCAAACAAGTATGAAATCTTTCTCTTCTTACTGCTGCTATGGTCTCAATTCAGTTAACTCCAGCAACCCCTTGTATTTTCATCACTGTAAAAGTACCAGATAGCTCAGCAGCTTGGTGAATGAGCTTCAGGATAATATAATGAAAAGAAATGAAGTATTGATCAGGACAGAATTGTTTTTCTCTGGGCTGTGTTACTCTTCTATGCTTGACTTGGTTTCTTAAGTACACTAGTCACAAAACTTCAGCTCTTTTCTTTGATGTTAGACCATCCTTTCTATTTCTGGGCCAAATGATTTAATTATTGCATGCAAAGTGGTACAGCTTTAACAGGAGTAAATAAGAGTATCAGGACTTCATGCCCAGCTACATTTTTGATGTGCTTTTAGCCTGGCATTTCTCAGTCACTGTAAGTGTTAACTCATTTGGCTCTCTGTTCATTTCTTGGTGTATGAGTGTTTCATTCGTAGCTGCCTCACTATCCTTGTTTGTTAGGAGCCTTTTTTCAACCTTTGTGAAAAGTGAGTGTTTCATTTGGTGGCAAGGCTATTGAAAATTGTGTCCTTGCCAGCATGTGAGCCCTGCAGATGTAATCCAGGATTGTTTACCTCTTTAATGTTCTTTGTCATGTAGGATGGGATATTTAACACAAAAAAGGGTGCAGCATCTTCTAAGATAAATGGTGTTGGTAGGAAGAGAGTATCTGAGCTAGGTGATGAGTTGACAGTGCAAACCCAGCTGTAGGATACAATGGTGCTTAGACTATAGCTATGAGTTTCATAAAAGTTGTAAAAAAGGTTTACAAGGGGGTTGTTTTTGTAAGCTATCTTTTATTCATTTCTTATCCAAAAGGTAGCAAGTCAGCATGTAGTTGTAACTCTCAGTACTTCTGAAAGCAAAATGTTTTTTAGAATGTATGAGAGCTACTATGACAGATGGAAAAACTGAGCAGTTTTTCTTTGAGTCGCAGGTAATTGTGAGAGATCTGATACTGATGGGTGCTACAATAAAGCCATTATACCTCTATGTTAGTTATCCAGAGGTACAATATGGACTTAGAAGGTTGAATATAAAGAAGTAGCTTTGAGAATCTCATCTTGCTTCCCTCACCCCTCATTCATTCTGCTTATATCCAGAAGATAACCAGTTATGAAATACCTGTCAGAATGATTATGTAATGAAAGCAGACAGTAATAAAATTCAGGATAGAAAAATAGACTTTAGATCTGACAAAATGCTGTGTAAGATAAAATGGTGTCATGTTTGAGTTAGTCTCATTATAGCTATGGGGTGGGGGAACGAGGGGGGAGTGAATCTTCTGCATTCTCCCAGGAGACAGGGACAGTCAAAAGAGACATGCTGAAACCTGTTGTAATAGTTTTGTACCAAATGATTCAGAAGTTCTCCAGCTACAAGACCTAGACAGTTTTAAATAAGTGAATGCTTCTAGCTGTGAATTTTTATTAATAGCTATGCTAAATATAATATAATATTTTAAAGAATCAGCAGAATGCAGTGGGTGATGTGCTGAAATTATAAATTTGATGAAACTAAAGCACTTTTTGAAAGGATTGGCAGTAAATTTTTAAGAGCAAATGTGTCTGTCTAGGTTTTAGATTTTTCTGAGTATCTTGTGTTTGAAGAATGGTGTGTTAATAGGCTGTAATAGATTTTA
Source organism: Hemiprocne comata (assembly GCA_020745705.1). NCBI lineage: Eukaryota > Metazoa > Chordata > Aves > Apodiformes > Apodidae > Hemiprocne > Hemiprocne comata. The sequence continues at coordinate 60,402,224 of CM036586.1, forward strand.
CTGTTCATCTTAGAGCAGAATTTCAAAGGGATCCATTACCTGAATTTAGATCTATCAAGAGGCATCCAGATCTTCAAGATATCAGTGCTCAATAGGATATGAGAGGCAAATCTTAAGCTGGACTTCAAATTCAGTCTGCACAGAGCAATTCCTTATTATTGTTGTTATTAAGTGAAAGCTGCTAAGCATTTAACAGTTCTGGAAACACTGCCTATAGTATTTGACTCTTGGCTCATTCCCACTGAAATAGAGGCAAAACTCCTGTTGATTTCAGACGTGCATGATCAAACCTTGAAAGTCTTACTTCACAATTTTGTTATTCAAAGATGTATGTTACATTGCAATGACAAAGATTTGTCATAGTTTAATATGCTATTCTGTAAGTGTAATCATTGATACTGAGTTTTCCTGAACTCTGAAATGCGTAAGAAGTTTTGTATCTCTTCCAATTTTTGTAAGGTTGAGCTAAAAGAGTCATAAAGATACGTTCAGTTAGTTGCCAAAAATGGTTTTCCATGAGAAAATCTTGACTTGTACACACTGGAAACTAAAGGTAGACTAGAAAGAAAGGTCCTTCTGGTGGGATGCATTATCCTTGATTCAAAGAGTGATGGTATTTCCTGGCAGGCTCATTAAAAAATGTATGTGGTCTTTAATTCACAGAAGATACATGCTATGAGCTTGCCAGATGGTGTGATGACACACTGGATGGTTGTAATGTCGTGTTTCTTCTGTGTACAATTCTTAGCAGTAAGATGCTCCTAGAATACACAGGCTGATTTGCTTTATAGTACTCTTGCTTCATGCTGATTACAGTATATAACTCATCTGGCCATGTTTGGTCAGCAGATATATTTGGACATCATACTGTCTGGCAGACTACAGAATGACCTGCCAGTGGTTGCCATCACTGATGGTATATCTGCTGTGCTTCTGTAAGACTGTTGTCATTAACCCAGCAATTGTGCAATAAGTTCTACAACATATGGTTCAGTTCCTTAGGATACTGAGATTTCTCAGTTGGGCATCTGCTGCTTAATATATCAGAAAACAGAAGAGAAAGGCAAACACGTTTTTAATTTCATGTTAGAAAATGCAGAGAGTATGAAAAACACTGTAATTGAACTGTCTGTTTACTCTTTGTGAATTGAGAGTAGTCTGAGCCCTACTTCCAATAAAACTGATTATAGGGTTCAGAAATTACTCAGATTGCAGATTGAAGCTGTACCAATTTTATCTGAGAGATCACTGTAATTGCAGCAATAGAGTGCCTGCAAATTCCTGTTGCTTAGTAACGTTATGGACAAAGTTATGAGGAAGGAGTCATACTTCAAAAAATCTAGATACTTTCACTGCCTTCTCTGTTTGAATGCCACTCACTACTTGCCTGTCATTATTTTAGCATGATGCCCTTGCAAGACACAGTTCCCACATCCTCTGTTCTTTTAAATTGTGGCTGTGAAGACTTACTTCAGTGAGTAACAGTGAGCAAGGAGTAGTTCAAGCTTCAAGGAGACTGCTAAGTCAGGTGCATCCATAAATCTTCTCGGGGTCCAGACATAGTATAGTTATGCTAAAGTTAGTTGCAAGTGCAGTATAACTGTTGTGCAATGTAATGTAATGGATTTTATGGAGAGGATGTACAGACTTGCCCTGTAAAAGAGAGAGCCATGCAGGGGGAGACAGATGACAGATAATCACATTTAAGAAACATAATGAATATGATGAATCTGTGTTCACCTTCACCTCACCTAATGTTTGTGCTTGTATATTCTTAGGTTTATAGATTATAACATTGTAAAAAGTATTTATCTACAGAAAATTATTATAGATGTGAACTATAGAGATTAATTCCATGCACATGCTCTCAAATCTAGGTCCAAAGGAGGAGAAAAAAAAATTGTCTTTTGACCAGTGAGTACTAGCATCCTGTTTTTGCCAAGTCTTAGTGCTGTAAAATGTTGGGAGAAGGGAATCCTTGAAAGACTATAGGGGATGGGTAGAATCTCCAAAAAGAAAAGAGTGTGCTGAAGGGAACTGATTCTGATTTTTAGGAGTAAGATGTATTCACATATACCTTATTGTTCTCTGGAAAATACAGGCTAAATGAAAGATTTATGGCTACATTTAAAAAGAAAAAAAGTTATTAATTGATTGGCTAACTCTTAGGAGTACTCTCATGTAGCTAAGATGTGGAGGGTCAGATCTGTTTGATTCAGTTCTTTGAAGATCTTCACATGATGCGGAACAGACATGGCTGCTCCTGACTTTTGTCTTCAGTGAGGATGCATTGTACTTACAGCTAAAATAGTGTCTGCAGAGCTGAAGATGTATCCCGAGACTTGCATGTTTTAGTAGTAGGGTCATAATTGTGGTGCCACCCTCTTAGTATTGAGGAAGAGGTTTTGTTTTTTCTAAAATTGGTACAGACATCCTTTTCATTTGTAGCAACATAACTTTTTTATGCTAAAATGCATGGGGTTTTAAACTAATTTATTTAAAATGGAGTGTTCTATCTTAGACCATATTTTGAAAGTAATATGTGTTGGCGCCATCTGTCACTCTTTGTTAATGATTTGATTTGGGGCAAAAGTTGTAGGCCATGTTTAAAAAAAAAACAAACTTACTGTCATGTTACTAGACCATACTTAAAACAACTATAAAAAGAATGCAGCCATACCACACTATCAAGTTTGAAGCATGGGGCTGGTTTTGTTTTGTTAGAGTGTGGGTGTGTTTGTTGGTTTTGTTTTTTTAAATGTCTCTTTTCCCTAAGTCTGTGGAAGGTTTTTTCAGACAGTCAAATTAGAATAAAGTTAAGGCAAAAGTTTTCTATGCAGAAGATATTACAAACAGTTAATTGGATTTGGACAGAACAAAAATCTAGTTATTGTAACTAAATGAGGTGTGTATCATAAACATCAGAAAGCATTCAGCAGTGTGATGAGTGTGTTCTCATTTGCATTTGTGCTAAGGCTATGAAAAGGTTGCATGAGTGTAACTAAGCAAAGTGGACACTTATTTTGATATGAGTTCATGTTTTGCTTTAGGACAGAGAAGATATCCTCTTGATGTATGGCAAATTGCAATAAAACATTCTTAAACTGACACAGTAATTTTTATATAGCTTTAATTACAGCATCTGAAAACTGAATGAAGTCAAACCAGTACAATTTTTCCAAGTATCTGAGACCTGAGATCACCTGTATGTTTCTCTAACAGGGCGTAAGTTAAAATGTGTAAAGTACAATTTATGCTTGCTTTGAAGCCCATTTATTTTATTCCAGTGGTATGTCATTGGTTTTCCCTGCGTAATTTTTCCTCTTTCTTTCTTTTTATTATTTAAATCTTGTTTATGCTCATAGCATTAAAACATACTTCCTTTTCTGATTAGCTGGCATAAGTGAGAGTAGCCATGCTTTTCAGGCAAGCGGTTGTCTAACAGGATAACTTACAGATTTTCCCAAGCAAAAGCAATGGATGCTGGAGGAGGCTTCCAGAAACTGAAGGGGGGAAAAAAAATTACTGATCTATAGAATAGTTTTCCAAAGCCTCCAGAAGCAAGAAGAAAATATTTCTGAGTTTGACATGATACGTAGCTATCATATCAATTTTTTGTTTAATGTGTTTATCTTCAAATCAGACATACCCCATCAGCATGCTGTTGCTGAACTCATTGTTTTTACTGAGAAGGAGTAGGTATTAACTCAGAGACAGATATGGGTCTGGAGTATTTATTTCTCCTACAAATAGTTAAATGAGGATGTGGGTGTCTGGGTCTGCCACAATCTTGTGCTCAGTGAACAGGCTCCTGCAGCATCATAAAGCACAACTGGTATTGGCGACATTGCATGAGGAGAGAAGGATTCACCATTTGGTCTGGTTGCAGGACTAAGGCTTCTGACTTAATTTGTGGTAAAATATGTTAAAACGTGCTTATGTCTGTTTGGTTTTCTTTTTTTCTTTCTGTTCCTGAAAGGGCAATGGAGATAGAAACATTGACCTGTCTCTTCTGATAAGAATCAAAATTTTGGAGATGCGCAAGACCAGACCAAGTAATAGGGCTATATGGTTGGAGACAAAGCCAATAGGTCTGGCATTAGAGAGTAAATTTTACTACTTATTTTCTCTGAAAAAAATATCTGTTTTCAAGGAAAAGTCTATGAAGGGAGCTTGCAATTTTACAGTATATGTGTGATATATTAAATTTGAAGGAATTCTGTACACCCCTATGTTCTTTCTTGGCTTTGAGATGCTGACTGTTCTTTAAAAGAAGGTAAATCCACCTCTTTTTTTAAGGCTCTTTTGAATTATAGGCCCTACCTCTAATTACAGGAAATGTCACACAGTCCTAGAAGGATTGTTTTTGGTTGGTTTTGTCTTTGGCAAGGTGTCAGTATGTGGACTTGAAGGTTGTTGCAACAGGCTTGTTTTCTCTTGTTTTCTAATTTCAAGTAGATTGTCTAGGAAAAAGTCTAAATAGTTAATGGAAGTGTTCTGGTTTAGCACATGGACTGGAAATGGGAGGCTGTGTCCTAATGTCCCTCCAACTCTGACTACAGCTGAGTTGGAAGTCTCTGTAGAACTGCACTTTGCATGTGCTCAACAGGGACTTGGCTGAATCTCCCTGAGGGTGCCACTGTGTGAAGCCACAGAGAGCCCAGTGGGCTATGGTCTGACATTCATCCAAGGATTTTGTTTGTATCATGTTTCAATGTAACTTTATGTAATCAGTTAAGTTTATTCAGGCAAACAAACAAACTGTCCATCAAAAATAATGTTTGTTTTTTTCAAGCTGAAATTTCTTGTTGCTTGCTTGTGTTCAGGGAAAAAAAATGGTTTTAGTAGTTTCAGCTCTTGTGGTCTTTGTGGTCTTTTTTACTATTAGGATTTTTGGCTTCAGATTTTTTTTTTTGGGTGAAGGATATCTGTCTTTTGGCTTCTATGCAAGTTACACTTTGCATGGCAAGACTAATCTTTTAGTTGGAGGTCAAGGACAGCTGGCAGAGTTTTCAAGTCATCTCAAGAACAGTAAAAAGTCAGGGCTATATATAAGTGCTGAGCAATAAGTGACATATAATTAATTATATGATCACCTCACCTAAATTTGTCTGCAAATGAAATAATGTTTTATGGTATGTGAAGAATTTGAAATCTTACTCAAGTTTCCTTACACTCTCTGAAGATTGACAGCTGTTCTCCATTTTCCCCAATTTATTATTAGTGTTATCTCTGCACAGCTGGGTGAATGAAAACAACCTAATTCCCCAGGTATGGGGGCAATCCTGCCAGCTGATGTCTTAGAGCCTCTTGTTTCTTGCCTGCTCATGAACTCATTGAAAATAAATAATAGGATGAGTGTTTACTGAGCTCTGGTTGGGTATACTGGGGAGAAAACAGTCCTGCTTAGTCTCGTGACCTGTTATGCTGCTGGTAAATCAAGTCAGGCATGTAGTGGAGGGGGTTCTAGTGATAGAGAGCCAAGATAGCAAATACTATGACATCTTCTCTTTCTGCAGCCCTAAGGTGAGGCATGTCTTGGGGAATTAAATTCCAAGCTCCTGCACTTAGAACTCCTTGGTGGCCAGTCTTTGAGATTGAAGGCACAGTGTCAACTGGTGCAACTTGGAGGACATTCTGGCCCATGCCTGCTTGTCTGTGCAGTCCAGAAATATTCTTTGCTTTTTGAGCTATTCTAATTCAGGTTGGTATAATGCAGGGATGCCTGAGCTACCTTTCCAGTATTTCTGCCAGCAGCAGAAGCAGCTTGGTGTGGCAGCAGCAGGTTCTCTATGGGCTAGTTTGCTCTGCCCAGAGGCAGATATTATGAATTATTAGCTAGGAGTGGAATAAATTATCTCATGGGAACTCTGGACTACCACAGCTGGATTAGTTTTCAGATGTCTTGGAAGCAGTCCATGCACTAGAGACCAGAGCAATCATTTTTTTTTTTTTGTTAGATATATATGGGCCCTGCTTCTTGTGGAATGTTGTTTGACCAGAGCTTGCTCCCTGGCATTATTATTTGACAGTGATGGAAAGATGTCCCTCAGCAACATCTGATAGAGGGGTAAAATGCCTGCATTAAGTTGTGACCTCATTTAAGTGCTGTATTGGATAGGAATTTTCCCCTTCTGCTATGTGGGGATGAATTGTCAGGCAAAAAAGTGAGGGTAGAAAATACTCTGCCCTAGTGTAAGGCACAGTAAAATCATGTCCTGACTCTTAGAGGAGTGATGCCTGCATTTGGGACTGCCCTGGCCATATTAAGGGTATCTACACTTCTTTGGCCAGGTATTTATGACATGTTTACAAATCCAAATTGAATTAAATGTAATTTAACTGGGTAGAGGCCCGTGGACTTGACTGAGTTTTGAATATATTTTATGAAGTTTAAACTAGCTTCTGCAAGAGCTAGTGGGAGTGACTGAGCACAATGCCAGGCAGAGATGTCTAGGATGTGACCCATCTTCCTTCCAGTTTAGCTGTTTCTATACCATGTTTCTTTGCATTTCCTGTCCTCTGTGAATTTAGGCAGAGACACACTTGGCTGTGTCTGCTATGCAACCATTATTACTTTGAGATCTGGTATAAAATAATTCAAGGTTGCTTATTTTTTTACCTTGTAGAATCAGCCTTCCCTTTGGACCAGATGTTGGATAAATGCTCACCTGTCACATAACAGGTAGCATGTACTATACTGGATGCCATTAAAAGAGAAGAATGATGGGCTTCTAACTCATCTGGTAAGTTTGCTCCTAAGTTGACATATAGCTCAAAATGTATTTCATGTAAAAAGAGGTGGATTTTTTTTTTAAAATTGCCCTTTAATCTTCTCCTGAATACAAGATCAGGCTGTAAAGCTAGGAATTTGGGCAAAAGCAGTTAAACCACTTGCATCCCCATATAGGTTTGCTTGATGTTACTGGATGTGTCTTTTTTTTCTCTTTTTTTTTTTTTTTTTAATGCTGTACACATAGGCACAAATTTCCCATGCTATTTAAAATTGTATTAAAGCATTTGTAGGGTTTTGGCAAGATTTTTATTCCAGCTATTATGTCAGACGTCCTAATGTACCAGAATTTACATGGCAAGGTGCCTGGATGGTAAAAGTGTGCCAGGAAGTCTCATAACTTGTTTGGATTAAACAGGAGGGGGGCTGACAAATACTCACCAGGCAGAACCAAATAGTTAGAATATTCTTTACCCAGTTCTACCATGGAAGTGTAACATTGAAAGTATTCAGCTCTGGTTTATATTGCAGTTTGTGAGGAACAGTACAGAGACCAATGTTTCTGATTTCAATTGCTTTTTTTTTCTACACTCTTTTTAATAATATATTAATATATATTATGTAGCGTGTCCTTATTCTTGCTTTTCCACATTGGATGTGGCAATCTAATTTCAAACAGTGTTAGTATCACTGCAACAGAAGTGAAGGAAGCAAATAAGTAGCTTGGAAAAAAAGATTTTTCTCCAAATAGTTAGATGTTTTTCCAAATAGTTGTGCATAAACACAATTCTCCTTATTTTCAAATACCAACACCAAAATGAAAAATGCGTTACAATTTAATGTATGCACGAATTTTCCATACAGAAACGCTTGTGGGTGGGCGAGGTACTGGCTGACTAAAGGGACTGGAACAGGGTACAGTGTCAAAGAGGACTAGGGTGAATAATGGCTGAAAACTGTTACCAGCATCTCATGGTTCTGTGGTCTTTAAAGTAAAATATTTTTTATTAATACATTTAGGAAGATTATGTAAGCAGGCAATATATTAAAGATGAAGAAAATAACATTCCTCAGAATCTTTTAAGACAGTAGGAAAGACTTCTCATTCTTCCACAAGAGACTGTTTCTCTGTTGTTTTTGCCCATTCTCTGTCAGTCCAAGGTCATTCACCTCTGTAATAAACAACTGTCTGATACAATCTGTCAGATGGTTTTATTGCTTGCCAAGCTGTTCCATTTGGAACACTGTACCACAGAAGCTGCAGTAAGATATTGTCAGCTTTCCTAACATTACATTTTAATTTCATTCAGCAGGACTTTAATGCATAGTAGTATCTGTTAGCCCAATCTTCAGCTTTACTTGAAGGCTGTACTAGCTGATTAGAAATCAATCCCGCAGTCACTTAAGTGCAGAAGTGTCCTCATTAGCCAAGGGGTTTCTGAGGTGTTGAGTGCTCTCAGTAATCACAGGCAGGAGAAGGAGCTGACAGGATGCAGCGATATCTGCATGTTTCCTTAGCGTGAACAGAACTATGAAAAGCAAAGAAATCAGATAGTGGTGTAATTATACAACTAATTTGTCATACATAGTATACATGGAACACTTAACAGGTACCAAAGGTGTCTTATGTATGCACATATGGAAATCATATGGCATCGATGTCCCAGACCTTCAGAGGTATTGAAAGAGCTGGTGTTTGTGAATTGAGAATAGTACGCGGCCTCTCCCTGAGTTATTCCTGGTTGCAAAACTCAGCCAAAAGTAAAACACTTAGTTCCTAAGCGTTTTGTTTATTTTGAAACAAATGGTGTATGTTATCCCCACTCAGACCCTAGTTAATCTCACAGGCCCTGAATAAATAGTAGGATGCCAGATACGAATGAGGGTCTGTGGTATGTACTTAACATAACTGTGTGCTGCTTTGGTTTTACCTCCATGCTATCTCTTGCTCTATGCATGCAGTAAGGCAGCCCTCTGAGATTCTTCCTTGAGGGCTAGTTCTTCTGTGAAGCTCTTTATGTTGGGCATGAGTTTTCTGTGTTTTTTCCTAAATTGCCAACCATACCTAAATACCTTTCAGTTTTAGTTTGTTCCAGATAAATGTTGTAGGTGTGGTCAATTCTGACAGTAACGTGAAGGAAAGTCTGGGTTCTTTTCTGCATTGTATAAAGTATCGGATACAGGGTTTTTTTGTCATCTTGCAACTAGCATCACTTGGACTGATGTGATTAAGAAGGGACATGTAAAGTTACAATAGCCTTGTAGAATTACATTTCATGTTAAGTGCAATTTTAGAAAAAATGTTGTTTGACTTCCTCTACTTCTATATATCACATTCTGTTTAAATAAAAAAATGATACAACTTTTGGAAGAAGGGATGTATCTTCATCTATCTTCTATAGACCCTAGATAAAGAAAAATGAATTTCCATGTGTGCTCCTTCATGCCAGTTTACATTACCACATATTTTCCAGTATTTGAGCCATTATTCAGAGACCAGGAGACAAACGAAAGGACTGAGATGTCTGATGTTGAGTTGTTTAACAACTTATTTTTAAACACCTCTACCTCATATTTTAGTTCTGTCTCTAGTCTCGCTGCAAACACTTAGGGATTACTGATTTGTGTGCATAACCCATTGGCCTAGCAGGTCTTTGTATAGAAGCAAATACCCCATGGAAGTTGCTCTAGGTAACAGAATTACATAAAGGAAGCAACTTTTCTTTATATTTGTATTGCATACATCGGGCATATGCTAGCATTACAAAAGCATGTTTTCTGAAATCCAGGGGGAATGATCTTTGAAAGCATTGGGACTAGACCCTCAAGCACATACCTCTTTTATAGATTAGTCCCAACTGTGTGGAGCTAACCACAGACTGCAGCAAAAATGGGGGTTTCTACTCACTAATAGCTTCCACATTCAAGGCCCTGTCTTGCACATGCTTGCAGAGAAATAGAATTAGTATCATTTGAATTTTTGAGTGTAAAAATTGTGGAAGTTCAAAGCCTTCAGGTATCAAGGGTTAAGTGACAGTGCTATAGAGCACTGTGTTGTGTTTTTCCATACTTCTTGGAGGTAAGTTTTATAACCCTTAATGCTGGTGTCACAGTAAGTGAACATAAACCCCTGGCTCTGCAGTCTTCTCTCACTGCTTATGCCAGAACAGCAAGACCTCCACTGACGGCTGGAAACTGCTTCTCTGTCAGAGCAGTTACTGTAACTATTCGTTAGGAATGTTTCGCCTACTAATGTGGTTATTGTTCACATTATTTATATTCTTGGTACCTGAAGACCAGTCTAGGCTGTGTTCAGAAGAATATGCCTTTATTAATGTGAATTGAATTGCATGTGGGATTAATTAGCCCATAGGCTGGAGTGAAAAAGCTGTTCAGTTCTAATATATTTTTGCTTTGTTGAACATGATTGGTTAATTAGCAGTTGGGGTGACAAGAAAACTTACCATAACCTAGAACTATGCCATGAATTCAGAATTAATTTCACAGACTCTGCTAATTTCATAGATTACTTATTTTTTTTTCTAGTTCTACATGTAAAGTCTGATGCTGACAGGTAAATGGGAGTCTTCATTTTCTGTGCCCCAGAGTGTTGTAGTGAGAGTTCTGTAAAAATCTTCTCTAAATAGAAAGATCAGAAAAACCAAGTGCCAGATGAGAAGTTCTCTATGAAGCTGTCTTTCCTCTCACCTGTTTTCTAAACACTGGCCATCTTGTTCTCCCCTTGTTCCCAGAATTTATCACGAAGGATTCATGGTAATGTACACCAGAATCACATACAATGTGACAGTATTACATGAATGATAACATAGGAACTTTGGTGAAAGCTATATCTGGTCTCCACAAGAAAACAAAACACAACAAGTCTGTGAGGTCCATAGGGTATCAGACTTTCAGCAATTCCAGTTGTAATGTCAGTGAAGAAGTCAACCTTGGTGGGAAAGTTAGAGCATGCAGCTACCCACTGACAGACACTTAAAAACTCAAGGTTGGTTGTTCTTCTTGTCATTCATTGTGGTTTTGCCTGTGAAAATTAGTGGGCATCATTCTTTGTAAAAAGGAGAATGCCCAGAGTAGTATTTAGTCTGAAATCCTTTGGATTTGTATAGGATTGCTGCTTTTGAGATATATAGGAATGGCTGAGTAAGTTCCAGACATAAGTGACAATGGGTTATGTGGATCTCCTTGGTATAAGAACAAGCTATATTTGATCTTTACTGTATTGGGGGAAAAAATTAAAAATGTTCGTTTTGTTATAAAGAAAGGTGCTGAGGACATCAGTATTCTGCATGTGGAGATGTAACCTTTCTGCTGTGGAAGTGGTCTGGTCTTTGTTCTTCATCCATGCATTGTCTAAGTGTGGGTTTTGGTTTTTTTTGTTTGTTTTTCAGAAGCTTTAATAGATATGGTTCAAGTTCTCAGACTGCCAGCTATCAGTGGCAAGTGTTTCACAAAGAGATGGGGACCTCAAAGCAGCACTACTGTTGTGGATTTTATTATATTCTTTGTATGACACTTTTTATATCCAGTTTATGTTTTGAGCTTATTTTGTTTACTCATGTAAGTTTGGTGCCTACAGCACTTCTCAAGTGCACGTTGGCTGGAAAAGTATTTGCTCTTGATGTGTTTGAAAGAATTCCAGGCAGCTCCTCGCAGAGCAGGAGACCCGAGGGGAAGCCGGAGCATGTCCCTCAGACCGCTTCACTTGGCCTTGAACCCAGGGATGAACTTTCAGCACTTGCTGATGAAATGCGGTTGCAGACGAGCGGGAAACCGCTTTGCCTTGTCGGGACGGCACACCCAGGGCTCCAGGCACCCCTGTGTCAGCTCCCCCGAGAGCCAGGTCTTCAGAGACCCGCTTCCCGGTGAAGCCAAACACCCAGCACCCCTGTGCCGCCCCCTCCCCCCCGACTCAGCGCTGTGGGGTCGAGGCGGGGCAACGGCGGGGTGTACGAGCGGCCAGCACCTGGCACCCAGCTGCACCCGGAGGCGTCACAGCGCTACCTGCCGCTGGGCCGGGCCCCGCCTCCCGCCTCTGCGCGGCCCCGGGGCGGAGCCCGAGGAAGTGACTTCAGCCGGCGGCGGCAGAGCGGCTCGGCGGCGCACGGCGCGGTTGAGCTGCCGCGCGGAGCATGGCAGCGGCGGCGGCGCGGTCGCTGCTGGCGGCGGGGCGGGGGCGGGCGGGCGGGCGGCGGTGCCGGGCCCTGACTGCCGCGGGGATCGCCCCCTACTGCACGGTGGCCCCGCAGGAGCGGCGGCAGCAGCCGCCGCCCGACATGAAGACCTACCTGTGGTCGCGCTACAAGGAGGCCAAGAGAGTCACCAAGGGTGAGCGGCGGGAGGTAGCGGCACGGCTTCCCGGCCGTGCCGGCCCTCCTCCTGCTGCGGGTCGGGGTGCCGCCGGTCTTAAAACCAATAATCGCACGTTGGCGGCCGGGAGATGGGGGACAGCGAACCGAGTGGGAGCCGTGGCGGGTTCAGGGGGCGAGGCGCGGGCGAGGGGGTCGTGCGAGTCCCTGCGCACCTCCCCCTGAGGCTCCCTTCCCGTGGGTCGCCCTGGCGAGCGGCCACGGGTCCGTTCCGCAGCGCCCGGCGAAGCCGCTGGCCGCCCCTGGAGTCACGGCGGTGTCACTGGTGTCGAAGTGCTCTCCCCCAGTCTGGAGGTCTCCGGTACTCTCCCGGTGTCAAACTGGGGCCGTGACCTCGATGGGTCCTGAGAGCTGGACACCCGGTGGACACGCGCTGGCGGGGGTGGCTGCCTCTTGTTCCCCCGCGCTAAGGAGGGGATGAGTCCTGCAGACCACCCCCGTCTGACCCGGGGGGCTGTAGCTGTTCGAAAGTGTCTGGGGAAGAGGCCTTTAGTACAGCGTACCTTGGGCCGGGGAGAGTGGCTGCGGCTGGAGATGTGTCGAGAAAAAACAATGTCAAAAGGAAATCAGGGAGTTGGTCATCTGTTTGAAGGGCTTTCTGTAATAGGCTGCTCTTCCCAAAAGTTAAAACGCTGACAAGTTTTAGATGACTTTTTGTGTTTTATTTTGCCTATGTTTCAATTAAAATACTGTGAAGCATTGAAGCCAGGGTAGAATGTTAACGGTACCGTGCATGGCTCTGGGAAGCCCTGTTCTTCAGTCCAGCTGCACAAAAAGTTGTGGGCCAAGTACTTGCTTGAAGCTTGCGTGCTTCTGCGCTTCTGCTCTTGCTCTGGTGGGAAGAGTATTACCGAGGTGCTTGAATATATGATTCTTGTAGAGAAGTGAAAGAGACAACACGTGTTCCACATTCAAGTGAGAAAGCTTATCCTGAGGGGCAACAGCTAATGCTTTAGTCTTTCATGTTTTGCCCTCTAAAAGAAAAATAAGTATGGTCTTATCCTACACTTATCTTGAGTGTGAACTGGGGCTTCAGTGTGCTGGGTGCAAACAGCATTTGCAAACATAAAATAGGGGCGGCATTTTGAAAGTGAAATAAGCAGTGTTGAGGATCTTGGAAGCATACTGTGGACTTTGGAGAGTGGGGTAAGGGATAGGAAGGAGAGAGTAAATGCATTTTATTTTGAATATTTTTTTTTCCCCCTGTTTTTGGAATTAACTTTTTCTTATTCTGAACCACACCCAAATAGTACTTCAGAGCTGAGCTCAGAGAGAAGTGTGTGTGGGTTGGCAAAAGATGAGGCAAGTGCTTCTAGAATAATTCAGAATATTTTATTACAGTCTAAGTCACCCAATGGCTTCAAGTATGTGGTATTTCACTTAGTTACAGTATTAAGATGACAAAGCTGTCCTGATTTTTGACCCAAGGTTTATAGCACTTGGGATGCTGTCAGCCAGCCAGAATATCTGAAAGCAATGGAGCGTTTATGCTGTCTGTTTTCAGGCAGGTGTGAGCCAAGCTTTTTTAATCTGAAATATCCTTATTTCTAAATCTAGAAATATATTTATTTTTAAAACAGATATCGACTCACCAGGGTGCACAATTGACATTTGAAAAAATACTTCAACTATAATGCAGAAATGGGTGTTGTAACATGATTTTGGAACTTCACTCATAAATACGGTTATGACTTCAAGTTAATGAAATGATTCATGGCCTTTTTTATAGAATAAGAGTATTTGCCTTAATAGTAGCTTGTCAGATTGCGTTTGATTATTTTGTTACCTTAACTGAGCATAACATCTCTTGTTACTATAAGTAATGACTGGATATAGTGGGAGCTAATGTTTTGGTAGAGGCTTATTTTCTTAAATACCCTGAAATGAGAGATGCAGCTTTGCACATCAGCTTAAGCATGGGGAGCTCCTGGAATCTTTTTTAGTGAAAGAAATGATGGACTTTATTTGAAACTTGGAATTAAGTTAGGTGAAATTGCTGTTCTGTCTCTTAAAAATTAAAAGACTTGGGTATCTGCATCCGATAAAGTTGAATGGTTTCAGATTACTGTCTGTTATTGGGCATCTGTGTAAGTTTCTTATTGTATCTGCCTGTCAACTGTGCAGTAGTCTAAGGCATTGCTGCATTGCTTTTACCAAGGGAAAAAAAAAGAAGTTATTTCCCTTTCTATGAGTTGGCCAGAGTTTTAAAAATGGAGCACTATCTTGCTAACAGATCTGGAGTCCCCATGCTACCTGTCTTGTTGAGGTGGTTCCCTCCCATAGTGGAGCCTGTACTGTATCTGTCCTCAGAGGGATGAGATGAGCTTTACCAATGCCTTCCAGACTTACAAGTAGAAAGTAACCAAGCAAAGGATATCATCTTTAAACTTGCCCTTCCAAGCACAGATTTAAGATGAAAGCTCCCATTTTTTCCACTAGTAAGGAAGACTGGGTTATAGAGATAGTATATGGGAAGGAAAGGAAGGAAAACCTGTTAGTGTTCTGTGCTTCCAGGAGAGTAGTATTTAGACTCCTGATGTTGCTTTTCTAAGCAAGAAATACAAACATCCTCAATAATGACCTTAGTGTCGGTCCTAAAGTTACATGGAACCCTAAGATGTTAATATTAAGTAAGTGGTCTCAACTTCTCACTGTACTTTCCAAACAAACATAAAGAGAAACCTACCCTTAAAAATGGAAGTGATTTACAAACACTGAGTGCATGTGTGTAGACAATAAGTAGAATATTTTTGTTTTCCTGACTTGCTAGAAGGTTATTAAGCATAGCAATGTGTATGTAACTGTTTGGAAAGTATGGCAATCACTTAAAGTTCTTTATTTTAGTTGAAATTGAGTAATGTGGTAACCTTGAGATGATGAAAGTAAAGCAATGTCAAATTAAAACAATGTCAGTTTTGCTTCTGGAGCAGAAGCTGGACCATAGCATGGGAGGAGAAGACAAGGCTCCTATAACAATATCCTCCTCCAATTCTAAAGTTCATTTTCAAAAGCAGTAATAAATGTGTTAACAGAGTTAGCAAAAAATTATATATGTATAATTTGGGGTTGTATCTTCTCTCCTACTTGAATTGTACAGAGAAAAGTGTGCTTCGAACCAAAACTATGGGTCACCAAGACAAGTCAGGGACAGCATTTTCAATAGCATCACGTTTTTAAGGATTAGTTGGTTAATGTGAATTAGTTTGATAGTTTCCATCATACTTTATCTGTATTTAGAAATTGCTAATGGATTTCTATGTGTTTATTTAAACAAAACCGCAAGGTTGGTATAACTTTTTTTCCTCTCCCCTGTTCCCAGAGTTGGTTCCTTCGATGATGAGTAACATGCTGAATCCGGATGCTATTTTTTCAAACAATGAAATGAGCCTGTCAGATATTGAAATTTATGGTTTTGATTATGACTACACGTTGGTCTTTTATTCTAAACATCTGCACACGCTGATCTTCAATGCTGCTCGAGATCTTCTTATTAATGAGCATCGGGTAAGTAAATTAATGGAATAACAATAAATTTATTAAAAAAGAGTATAATAAATAATTTCTAACAAAGGGCCATAACTCATCTTTTCTTGCCTCAGTCCTTGCTTGGCTCCCTTGTCACATTTTGTATGAAAGCTACATGTGAACCACAGAAGTTCTGGTTTATTCTTGGCTGCTGTTTTGAGCAGAGCGCAGCCTGACAGCTGTTAAGGAATAGAGTTTTGTTTGTTTTATTTTTAATTTGATAGTGGAGGGTGTGCTTTTTTATTTTTTTTTTTCTGATTGTCAATTATTGGAGTCATCCTAATGGAGAAGAGGCTTAAAAGTTACCATTACTCTATTGTATGCATTACTGTGAGTGCAGCGATTAATTTCCACGTAGAGTATTTTTAGCCTGACTTCTCAAGAGGTCTTTGATGGCACTATGTGCTTGTGAGGTGCTCTGTGTCCACCCTTCATTTTGGCTGAGTTAGCTGAAGGGGCAGTGTGTGCAGTGACCCTGTAATCAGAGACTGATACAAGAGAGACCCAAGTAAGTGTTCAGCTCAGTAGTCCCCTAAGAGGGAGCCTCACCATGCAGCATGTTTGCATCAGTGACCAGTTGACAGCTTGGAGCTGGTTGTTTTGTGGTCAGGAAGCAGGAGGGGGAGGTGGGTGACTTGGGAAACCGAAGAGATTGCAGAGAAAAAGATTGAAGAAAATGTGGACTGAAAGAAGCAAAGGTTATTGAACTGCAGGACTGGCAGGAAAATAAAAGACAGTCCACAGAGTAACTGTATTAATAAGATTAAATAAAACATTTAAATTACAGACAGAATAAAATATAAACATACCATGGAAAAATTTAATAATACAATTACTAAAAACGTAAAATAAAAATATTGCTCCACAGAGTAACTTTATTAATAAACTGCTTGTGTGTTATGTACAACCTAAATCTGAATGGGTTGTGGTGTTCTACTTTTGTATTTGAATCTAAAGGTTAGGAGCTATATATAAACAGCTATAAATATCCTTGGAAGAGCAAACAAAACTCCATGGGTGCGACAAGCAAATGCAACTTGATCCCACTAAGATTTTGGCATGTCTTGGTAGCAATTTCTGTAGAATCTTTAAATACACTTTAATAAAGCTGCCTGGTTCATGCAAAAATCAACATTATCATAGGAGTCAAGATTAATTCTTGAAGACAATAATTAAAATGGTGCTCTGTCTTGACCGTTTGAGTGAATTCCGGCTGTAATAACTTTCCAGCTTTTCTGGATTAAAATATCTTGAGTTCTAGTAAATGAAGCTCTAATTACTTTTTGAGACAACTTATTGAAATATATCCTCTCCTGTTGGAATTTATCAGAGGACAGCGATTTTTATTAATGCTGTCCCTGTAGCTGCTTATACTGTTAATGTTTTTCTTGCCTTTAACATTATAAAAAGCTTCTAGATAGTATTGCCCATTATGACTGCCATAGTCAACCTAAAGCATGGCCAGTTTTGGTCATAGCAGTGTGAGGTAATTCATCAGAAATTGCAAAATATAGTGTAGGAAGTAAGGAATTTTGAAGTGTGTCCAAGAGAATAAACAGGAATTTAATGCTAATCTTGAAGGTGGCAGCAGGTGTTGAATGTGAACTTTTGTTCTTGGGCTTATTTCTTTCCTAATATGGGCCTTGTGCCACCTTATCTTAACTGCTGTTTTGGTCCAGATAGATCTATCCTTACCAAGAATGGGGTAAGCAAATGGGGCATTTTTATCATTATTTTGTTTGGCTTGTAAGGAAACTTTGATTTGTGTGCCAAGGTAGGCCCAATTTTTCTCTCATCTGTACTGGCATGCTGGCAGAAAGACAGCCTTCTTGTAGAATAAGTTAAAGTAGGAAAGCCAGGTGTGTGGAAATCTGAAAAGGTCAGAAATTTCCTTGTTCATGCTTGATGTTACTGTTTTGTGGTGTGTGCAGTACAGTGTGGTTTTCAATTTATCACATTCTATATCCTCTCTGGGTATTTTCCCTTTTCTCCTTTTATGCTTAGTGTTCCCTGGCCCAAATCTACACATCTTTCCCAAGCTGTCTGTAGACTGATTTTATTTTTCATTCAGATCAGTAACCTCCCCCATTTTTTCTGGAAGTGGCGGTAAGAATGATGGTTCATAAGTTAGGAGAAATGACTATTTTATTTAACTGTAGATGCCCGTGCTCAGTAGAAGCACAATCTGCAGCAGTCGCAGAGCAAGTTCACTTCAGCATAGATAAAAACTTTGTGGATTTATTTATTCTTCCTAAGAGTATCTAGAACCTCTGTTGAAACTGTATGATCTACTTTTTTGTCCCTGAAGGCTTGTAAATTAACCATATATGTGTTAACTGGTGTTGAAGAGGTGCAGAATGTGCCTGAGATAGATTTGTCAGGGTCTAAGACTGGTGTAGCCTTTGGGAAGGAACAAAGGATTGCCTTTCAGTTAGTTAGTCAAAGAAATGATTCTTTTCTCAAGCATTGTCAGAAATGACTGAAGCGTTTTAACTCTTAAAAACAAATAAACAAACCCCTTAGATCGAGGCACACACTTTGCATGTATTTTTTTCGTGGTTAACCTAAGTTTAACGCAGGACAAAATTACAATTGACTGAAAATGGGCTTGTACTGAAAAATGTTAGAGAACTCTGTCATAGGTGGTGATGTGAACTACCTGTGCTATCTATAAAGAACCTGAGGAAAGAGTACATGACACAGACATTGAGTTTGCCTGCATCTCTGAGCAACGAGGTGTTACAGATGCTGTCCAGGGTAAATATAGTTGGGTCACCACAGTGCTCTTCTTAAGTGACTTGCCCTGAAGGCCTTTAATGCTCAACTCGCTTTCAGGATCTGATCTTTGTGACACACTGTGTGTTGGGGAAAGTCCGTGTTAGGGGAGCCTGGCTTCTCCAGGTAACATTAGCATTCTGTTCCTTGCTTCCATCTGTGTTTGTTTGCAGTGCACTGTATCTTTAAGTGCCTCTGAGGGTCACATTTCAAACTTGACAGTCTAAGATCAGGAGTATGATCCACACTGAGGGAGTCAAAACAGATAGCTGTGCTGCTTTTATTTCTTGAAAATGCCAGAGATTTTTTCCTTGCTCCTGTTGATGAGGATTACTTTTTCTTGTAATAGAAATGAGCAGTAAAGTTCAGGTATCTGTAAATCGGGCCACGTTCTTGGGTTTCTAGCTAGAAGATTTAAGTGGAAACTGTTCATATAGTCTGTTTCATGGGGAGACGTCACTGTGTGATGTAGTTCAGTTATTAAATTTTAGGAAGTTAATAAAATTAAGTTAGTTTTCAAAGGTGCATACATTAAAATATCACTTTAAACAAGAGGCTGATCTTCAAAGGTGATCACTACAGTGTACCTGGATTGCCAACTTTATACTTATAATTATAAAGGTATGGTGCTTGACTAAGACTTGAAACGTTGACCTTGGGTTTTGGAAAAATGTTTGGCTCGTCTTGCACTGTACCTATATTCCTTCAAATCTCCCCAGCCTATCAAAAGGCATCTTAATGACTAGTGAAAATGAGAAGCATAGAAAACTTAGGCTTTTAAAATGGTGCAGAAACATTTTTATTTGTTTTTGTTATGGATTTAAAATAAAATAATTGCTCTCTTTTCTTAGTATCCTGCAGAAATAAGAAAATATGATTATGATCCAAATTTTGCAATTCGAGGACTTCATTATGATGTGCACCGGGTATGTATAAATAACTTTGTGATGAGTTACGTGCTACTTTTCAGTCTTCCATCTTTTCACTCTGTGTTGATGTGCAAGGATTTCATTTAATATTTTTCTCTTTCATAGCAAGCTTGGTGTATTTTTTTTTTTAAGTAGCTCTTTAGTAGAAGCAGTTTTGGGTGTTTTCGTGGTGGGTGAGTGGGAAGGCAACTTAGGTTGCAACAGAGTAAGTGGAAGCAGGCATCTGCTAGTAGGAAAAGTTACTGCTTTATGACTTAGCTCAGGTCACTGAACAATGTTCTCTTGGTAATTTGCCAAACCCTAGGTGAAAGCCATTTATAAAAGTATTTTGGAAGCTATAAAGGAAGTAGAAATGAAGGTGTTTAGGTGTTGTTGAGACAAGTTATAGATAAAATTGCTTTGATTTTTATAATTTAATCTCAGATAGTTGATGTGATAAAAACTTGTATATTTTATTCCCCTGCAAGGCATTATTAATGAAGATTGATGCTTTTCATTATATTCAGCTGGGAACAGTTTACAGGTGGGTAAAATTATTTCCTATTTATGATAAAAACATACACTCTTATTTTTTTACTCTCTTGGTTTCATTTCTTAGTGTCCATCTTAGGTTCATATCAGTAGCGGTGCCCTGACAAGCACAGACATGAACGAATATTGCAGTCTTGCTGGCAGGGGTTTTCTTTGTACCCCTGTACATACACACAGGCACGTTTGCTGACTGATAAAGGAGAGCTGACTGCCCTGGTTCAGGGCTGGGGGAGCTGGCAGGCGGGTTGGTCGCCTAGTGCTGACTCACTACGTTTCCAGCTGTTAAATTGTGCTGAAAGTCATCTAAAAATATGCTGACCACTTCTCTGCTGTTGATTTCTCTGTAAGTAATTGTCAGAGAGCCTGTTAGTGTGACTTTGGCGTGGTTGTAGAGACACTTGAGAGGTCTTGCTGTATTTGCACAGAGCTTTTAAGTTTGGATGCATCAACCATGTCATACTTGCAAAATGGAGCACAATTGCTTTGTGTCTGCACAGCCTGACACTTCTTGAGTATACAGAATTGATGTAAAATTGGTGATCCCTGTGCTGTGCTTCGTTACATGATAGAGACATGCTGTAAATGATCTTTGACAGAAGAGTTTTTAGTGTGGCACAGTTTGGCAGTACGCATTTGGCTGACATGAGCACCACAGCTGGTACCAGATTTTAAATTAAATAACAAGTCTAGGTGCCTTTCTCAATGTAATTGGACAAAATGTTTTCTTTTGGGGCCAGAAGGTAGTGCAAACTTGAGGTGATTTGCTATGAGGGACTGTATATGGTAGCATGAAACAATGTGCTTATTACTTCTTTTTGTTTGCCAGTCGGGCAGATAGGTAAAGCACTCAGCCCTAGTTGTTGATCTGTTCTTTTGTGATATAGTCTGAGATACCCTTTGGGAGAGGGGAAAGGAAGGGAAGTGACAGGAAACAAGATGGCATGCTCCAGCATTAGGCTCATGCTGTCAGCACAGTAGCTAAAGCTGCCTAAACCAATGTGTTCTGTACATATCACCAGAGTGAAACTTTATATAATTTGTCTTCTATTCAAGCTGATGTAGAATAATTATTGTGCATTTCAACTGACAAAACCCGTTCTTATTGAAGGAATCATTTATGCAGGACTAGGAGGGAACCAGAGAACTCGGTGTGCAGGCCACTGGTTGTGAGAATAAGCTAAAAAGGTTCTCACATTTTCATGTTTTTCACTGTGAAAAATGCTAGTTTGCTAGATTAAAGGCTAAGTGAAGTAATAAAAAATACATACAGAACTGTAGAGTTCTGTAGTAGAAATACTAAGATTGGTATGAACAAGACCTGAACAGAAACTGATACATGTGAGAGCACCAGAAGAAGTGTTGATAGAAGGGATAAAAGGATGGTATGTGTTGGTGGTACCTGGAGCAGTTGGTCATCAAGGTGTCAGCACATCTTCATACTGTTTCTCCAACCACCCTTGTGGGGGTGAGGGGAGCAAAAAAAGGGCTGAAGTCTTTGAGAAAAGATGTCAAGAACAGTGCTATGACTGGAAATGTATAGTGACCTAGATGAGAAGACCAGATGGGTGGTGACTCCATGAGTTACCTTACAACTCGGATTTGGACAAAATGAAGAAGTAGAGAATCACAGTTGCTGTCAACATTGGTACAAAAGGCACATCCAAAGCCAGCACACGATGACCAGTCAAGAAAACTCTAGAAAGGTGTTGAGATTTGTTGAAGAGCTGGTGTCCTTTGTTCTTGGTGTCAGCCAAAGTAACTCTGAACAGACTATTAGTCCACAGATATTGGTACTTGTGTATGTGTGAGAGTGAAAGCTACAATTTCACTCAATAATTTGTCCTAATTTTGTTTAAAATAAGATTACCTTTCTCTTCTGTACCAGCACTGAGCTTTTCTGTCAGTTGCTGCTTATCCATCGTTCTTAGTTTTAACCTTCCCTGTGTTCTGTACACGTGTAGTTCAATTATACGGCTGAAAGTAGCAGGGCATGCCTCCTGCAACCTCACTTTGAGAGGTGTAAGCAATTCTGGTATCCCTCTAAACGCACATCTCCAAGAGCAGCAGTGGGAGCACTGCTGTAGGTGAACTGTGATGCTTCTAGTGCCATGCTGTTGGTGGAATAAAGTAAACTTTGTAGTTCTACAGCTGGACTGCGACCTGCTTCAAGACTATGGGTCTTCTGGTAAAACTAATCTATAGCTTTGCCTACACAGCTGA
Source organism: Hemiprocne comata (assembly GCA_020745705.1). NCBI lineage: Eukaryota > Metazoa > Chordata > Aves > Apodiformes > Apodidae > Hemiprocne > Hemiprocne comata. The sequence continues at coordinate 60,424,324 of CM036586.1, forward strand.
TTGTCCTCTGGGGATTTCACGTATCTCTGTTGCCCTCTTGTGATTTGTGCTTCGGTAGCTCCTGATCCACGCGCGTTTTCTTTAGCAGTATTCAAATACCACTTGGTGTAGTTGTCTACAGACTAGAAGATGAGTCAGTCCTTCTCAATTTTTATTGTATTGCTTGGTATGTATTTGCAGTGGAGTGGGTGCTGCTGAACTCTGTATGTTACAAAACCGAATTATGATCTGCCCTGTTTGTGCACAGTCCGAACTTGGATGCTGAAGTCCTACCAGCAGTAGCACAGAGCTATGTACAAGTCAATGTAGCATTGAGAAGTGCAGAGAAGGAGCTAGTTAATGTGGGACTCCGCTACCATAGCAGCCCTGAGGAAGTTTATGCAGTGTGCTCTTCCTCTGCAAAGCTGGTGTGGATGCTGAACACTGCAAGTACCAAACTAATTAATTATTATTATTATTTTTTACTATCTCATAACAGTTTTGGGTAAGGCCAAGAAAGGGAGACACCGAAATCAACTTTCTTACAAGGCTGCAAAACACTAGAAGTAGGCTTGGAAAAAAAAGATGTTTTCATTTGTGTTTAATCTTAAGCAAAACCTCAGCACTTCAGTGTCCTCTGTTGAGGATGTTTGCATGTCTGCTGTATTTTAGATGCTTTAGTGCAAGGTGCTTGATACTGTAAACATTCAAAACCAAACCAAAGCCTTTAATCTCTTAGTTGATAAAGAAACTGGGGAGAGATTGTCTCCTTCTTCCCCATTTGTAGCTATACTTTTATATTTTAATTACTTGCCAGCAATTCTTCAAGTCATCTAAAATTTTGATAAACTGAACTGTTGATACAGTTTAAAGGAAATTCTTACTTAGTTAAAGGTTGTGTGTGCTTTTCTTTCCCTTGAATCTTCAAGGTCATGCAGCAGACTAATCTGGTTTAAACACTTATCACATCATCAGTGCTGTATGAAACAAAGGCAGAGTGAGGAATTACTTTGTGTTAAGAAACTGGAAGCTAGCTACTTCTTACAAACCCTTGAGGCATAGTTGCAGTGGAGACTAATTAGCTATTTTCCTGTAAGAAAGTCAAAAGGACTTAAAATTGGAATGTGTTCTGTGTGAGTCAGCCTGTTAAAATGTTACTTGTTTTGTAAGGAAAGATGCTGCTTTAACTTACATACCAAAGTGTTCTTATGACATTATTAGTATTTTAATAAGATGTAGTTCTAAGTGTTAATCTGTCAGATTTTCATTTGGTAATTACTTGACAATTTTAATCTGACTCTTGAACTAAAGCTAGTGTTGTTTTCCAGGGGCCTCAGCGTTGTCCCAGATGAAGAAGTCATTGCAATGTATGATGGTTCCCATGTCCCTTTAGAACAAATGAGTGACTTTTATGGAAAGGTAAAACCACAAAGGGCTCTTTATTTTTCTCTTGAGTGGAGATGAGGGTGGTGGTGCTCACATTTTGTTCTTGTACTTACTAGCAGTTAGATTTTCTCAATACGAGATTGACTTACAGTGCTAGATGTGAAGTTTGCCCTGTAAAGTGACAAATATATTTTCTTTCTCCCACTTGCTCTAGTTTCTTTTTTCCCTGTTTCCTTGCACGGTCACACAGACAGAAGTGGAACATAGAAAAATCAAGTAACTTGCTCAGTGTTGCACAGCAAATCTGATAAAGGCTGGGAAGTGAACCAGATCTGGTGCCTTACCCCAGTTATGTACTTCTTCCTTGTGGTCTAATGGCTTAGCTGGTGTAGCAGCAAGTAAAAGTGTGGAGGCATCTCTTGCATACAAGCTGGCAAAGTGACAGTGAGAGGGTTTGACAAAAGATAAAGCTTTTCAGTTTAGGATTTGACTTTGAGGAGAGTTCATCTTGCTGGTAGGTTCTTTCCTCTTTACAAATGAAGAGCAGTGCTGTCCTTTTAGTAAAAAACAAGGTTCTTTTATCACTTACGGGTGTTAATTCCATGTTGACATGAAAGGCCCTTCTTTGTACTGTGGAGCATTTTTTTGTTCTCACACTCATTCTTACTTTAAAGAGCTGAACTCTGAAGTCTCTGCAGCAGTTGTGAATATCAGCTTGGCATTCCCTGTGGGAAGCCTTGGTCTCTGTGGAACAGTGACAGGACAAGAGGCCTTGGGGAAAAAACTGAAACACAGGAGGTTTCCTCTCACCATCAGGAAACATTCCCTTTCCTGTGAGAGTGACTGAGCACTGGCACAGGTTGGTTGCCCAGGGAGTCTTCAACCTTCAGAAGCCACCTGCACAAGGCCCTGGGCAACTGGCTCTAGGTGGCCATGCTTGATGATGGGGTTGGTCAAGATTACTTCCAGAGGTCCCTTCCAACCTCAGCCCTTCTGTGATCTTGACCAGTGTGTTGTTTTGAGCTGGTTGCTTTACCTCTACTCTTCTTGACAAGTATCTGGTTTGTATTTGCTCTTGTAGAGTGAGATTCTCTACTTTTGTGAAACTTAACTATAGTTACAGCTTTTGCAGACTAGAAATCTTTTCATCTGTTCCTGTGTTAGATATTTAGATTCTTACAAGTTTTTATTATCTCTTTTCAAGGAGATGACTTGTTTTGCAGTCCTAATCAGTATTCCATTTATTAAAAATTTCCCCACAAACGAAAAGCAAAAAAAAGCCCCATAACCTCCACCCCTCATCACAATAAGCAGTGCCTCTTATGTATAGAAGTGCAGACTTCCAGTGAAGGCCTCTAAGTCCTTCTCTTGACTTTCAGCTGAGCACTGTCTTTTTATGTGCTTATGAGTTAAAATACTGCTCTTAAGAATAATGAGTCATGATTAATTCTTAAGGCTGACACTTTTGTTGGAGTTACTTTACTGGAAGTCTGTAAATTCCAAAAGAATCTGGAATGTGAACAGTGATGGCAAAAGCTGAATATCTGCAACTAAGCTGAAGTGTTTGTACTGAATGAATTAGTGTGTTCTAATCTGAGAAATGCTTGACTTTTTTTTTTAATGTTTTCTTCCCGCCCCTGCAGAGCTCGCAAGGAAATACAATGAAGCAATTCATGGATATATTTTCCTTGCCAGAAATGACACTCCTTTCTTGTGTGAATGAGTATTTTCTGAAAAACAACATAGACTATGAGCCTGTTCATCTGTACAAAGATGTCAAGGTACTAGCTTTGAAGATTTAAGTAAACCTCTACGTTTGTGCATCTTGTCTGTAAGCACTTCAGGAAGCTTCAACCTGTTGTCAGCTCCAGTGGAATACCTCAACTTTAGGTTTTGTAGAGAGTAGTTACTGCTATAAAGCTATACAAATATAAGTAAAATGAAGATAGACCTTGGAAAAGAAACAGAATAATTAGAAAATTTGTTTTAAATCTGACGTTCTAGGGTTGTTGCTCTTTCTGTAGGTTTGAGGGATGAATGGGGGAAAGCGAAGGAGTTCTGGTATGTCAATAAAGCTCCTTTTGATTGTTATTAAATGTATACTTTTCTCACTAGCAGGAATTGTTAGATACTATAGGGAATTCCAGTTTGGAGCTTTCAGTTGTACTGCCTCTATCTTTGATAGTATGTGGCCATTTACTTTTGGCATATCTATTTTGCCTGTTTTCCTGTCTTCCTCCTCCAGAAGAATCTAGTAATAATGACTGGAGTAATTTGATCTGCTTGATTCCTCAGGATGTAATTCTACAGAGGAGATGAAATGATGTCATGGTTATTTAGGAACAGAAGAGGTCGTGCCCAGGTTGATGATACTTGGCTGCACGAGCTTTCCATCCAAAACTTTTTCCTGGCCCCTTGTTAACATATTAAATCTGTGTAGTTGTTCAGCGTATGTGATGCACGTGAATGTTGAATTTCTCACATTCCCAAGTAGATCAGATAGGTTTTAAGAAACTTTCAACCTCCAGAGTAATTTTCCCTTCTGCCTATGGTTACACAGGGTTAGAAGGCTAGTTCTTGTGGTTTCTGCTGAAGTGATAGTAGAAACTTCTGGATTGTGCAGCTTTAACAACATTGTGGAAGCCCTATAGTGAAATCTTTTGAGAATTTTTAGGACATACCCTACAGAAGTGCCAGAAGGGCAGTACTACTGTCCTAAACAAAGAGTTCTGGTGCAGAGCTGGCTCAGGAGACCTGCCAAATGCCTTCAGTGCACCTTATGGGTACTTTGCTTTAAGCATTTAGCTTCTTTCATCCGTTCATAAATTTTGGTTTTAAATAACCAGGGCATTTGGGAGTAATCATAATCTAAAAATCTACCTGACTTAAAGCTTTTTTTTTTTCAAGAGGAAAGAAGTGATGTGTTCTGCTCCAAAGGTCGTTAGAAATCTGTGTTGACTCTGCTTCTGCAGAGGGATTTCACCCCACTTCACCCTTCTGAGTGCCCTTCCAGAGTTGCTATGTAAAACAGCCCCTGTTCTACAGTTTTGTACTTCCCCAAAGTAGGAAGTTAGTTTCTTAGAGGACAGGCTTACTCTTTGTCTAGTGGTGGCATATACATAATGAACATCACGTGGCATTTCTGTGAAGTTGACAATGTAATTCAGAGAAGGGGATTGTTTTAAAAACACAAATTACTACTGCTGTGCAGTGAGCACAGCTTTTATAGTTGAAACTATTTTTCAGTTCTTTAGTGCTGTGTTGCTTTCCTCACAGGATTCAATCAGGGATGTCCACATCAAAGGAATAATGTACAGAGCAATTGAAGCAGACATTGGTAAGTACTAATGAGGCCATCCATGAAAGCTTTTTTCACAGATAGTCTAATGATCTTTCTGGCTTCCAAATTTAAGGTTACAAAATCTAAATTTGGAAGCTGGAAAGAGTTATTTCCACTTGTTTAAGGTGCCTTCATTAAGTATAACCTCATGTTCTGAATCGTTGGTCGAATGCAGATAAAATTCTCCTGAAAAAACTTTTTCCATTAATATTATATTTTCCCCTATCCTCACAGAGAAATATATCTGCTACGCTGAACAAACTCGTGCGGTATTAGCAAAGCTGGCCGACCATGGCAAGAAGATGTTTCTCATCACAAACAGTCCCAGCAGCTTCGTGTAAGGGATCAGTTGTTGGCCGTTCAACTGTACATTTTTAAAGGACGGGGAGGATGAGGTTCTCAAATGTAATTCATTATATTGCACAGATAACTGCACTTCTGTTATGCTTCACTGCTAATATCCCTCTGTCCTTTTTAGGGACAAAGGCATGAAGTTCATAGTTGGCAAGGACTGGAGGGATCTCTTTGATGTGGTCATTGTACAGGCTGATAAGCCAAACTTCTTCAATGATAAGCGAAGGTGGGTATTTAGTCATTAAAGAACGATTCAAGCAACTTATTCCATATAAGGCTATAGAGCGTGTTATGAAATATTTTAAATTTGGATGTGATGTAAAATTAAATTGTATTTGATGAAATCCTGTTTCAGGTCATTACAGAAGGCAGCAAAACCCAATTCTGAAGTCCAAATTTTTACATTTTTTTACCTAAGAAAGCTCCAGTAGCTATTACAGATCTACTGGACTGAGTTGGGGTCACAGAAGCAGTTTTTAACAGCTTAGCTTGTAAGCTGGTGAAGTGCGTTTCTTTCCTAATAAACCTGAGAAATTCTGGTGCCTTTCAGAATCAGCCTCTTACTTGGAAATGTCTTTCATTGCTTCTGGTTTTGCTTAGTCATATATGGTATTTAAAGGGCAGACTGGCTGACAGACTGGGGTATTTAGACTAGTTGCTCAATTAAGTAAACACATTTGTAATGAGTTTACACTTGAGAAACACCTGTTCCTATATGTCTACTTAGGATTTGAAAGTGAGTTAGAAAGAGGTGGGTTGTTTTTTTTTCCCTATACTTTTTTCGTTTAATTTAATAAAAGAACTGCTGTAAGTCTTGCCCCCAGTCCTCTGCTTCCTCCTTCAGTTGTTCAGTTGTGTAAAATGAGGTATTGAGCAAGATTTTTACACATCTTTACTTTTTTGTGTTCTTTTCTCTCCTTGATGGCAGACAGTTCACAATTTCTTCCCCCCTGTCTGGGATCCCTGCGTTAGTTCTCAACAGTTTTTCTCAAACTCCATGACAAACGTAATAGGTGTACTGGATAGATAAATTGCATTTCACTGGCTAAAGCTGAAGTTTTGGAGCTTTTTTTTTTCTTTTTTTTTTTTTTAAGATGAATATTTTTAATATTAAAATTTTCATCTCCTCCTAAAAAGTGACAGACTTTCTATATCAATGTAACAATTGTATATAATTCTATTCTAGACCATTTCGGAAGGTGAACGAAAGGGGAGTGTTGCTTTGGGACAAAATTCATAAGCTGCAGAAAGGTCAGATTTACAAACAGGTATGCTTTCAATAAACTCTTTCAGTTCAAATTTAATACCTATTTCCTAGAATCCAAAGTTTCTTTAGGTATCATAAAGGCTTCTAAAAAGTAGATACGTTTTTAAGAGAGTTATTTTACTGGTTGAAGTGATACAAATTAATTGTTGATATTTTATGTCTGCAGTTTACTTTCTTCTTGAAGTGGTAGTGTTACTGAAATTGGCTGTAAAATTTGGGATTCATAATATGGACAAGATTTTTGATATAACATTTTTAGGGGTCTACTAAATTACTTTTTCATGCTTGTGTAGTTTCAAGTTGTGTACTGCTACAACGTACGTGTCATTGTTTCCACAGGGTAACTTATATGAATTTCTGAAACTTACTGGCTGGAGGGGCTCTAAGGTTCTCTACTTTGGTGATCACATCTACAGTGACTTGGCAGTAAGTAGTTTACTTTCACAAAATAGGATAAAAGATGAGTGTTTTTGTTTTCCTCTCTTCCTCCCCAGTGATTCAATATAATACATTTTCATTTGTGATTTCTAAATAGAACAAAACTTGGGTTAGTAATTAAGCCATATTGCTTTTCTTGCAGTGAAGAAAATTGGTGCTGTAAAAGACTGACTATTTTCCACCTGACTTGTAGCATTTTACTTGTTTACAAACTGCACTCAGGAATGTGTGATTTTGTATTCCTAATCCAGATACTGATGGTGTCAGTTGTAACAGGGTAAACACAGGTATCCAAACCTACAGGATGTGGCTGATCTGGGTGACAATTACTACCAAATGTAATAAAAGCTGAGTCAACAGTTTTGAATGGCAGGAGACAATCTTCCTGTCACTAGTGGTAGACTTTATTTCTTCCCAAGATCATGCTATGGTTTGTAGGCCCAGTATCGAGGTGCTTTTTTACAACTTTACAAACAAATGTACTGTGAACTGTTACTTTACAATAAGTGACCACTCCTTAAGTCTTTTGTAATTGATTGCATATGAATGCCTGGATATGATTTTCCACTGCCAAGCTGTGGTAACAGGTTTCAGCAGCAGCAGCTTGCCCCAGTACGCTTTTTAAAAGAGAAGTAAATTTAGGTGCTTCAGAAGGCTGAGGGCTAAAGGTAGGAGGACGCAGCTCTGTTCTTCTCTGGCATCACAGAATCACTGAACTACCAAGGCTGGAAAAGACCTTTAAGATCATCAAGTGCAGCCTATGACCAACACCACCACACCATCTAGACTATGGCACTAAGTGCCACATCCAGCCTTTCCTTGAACACATGCAGGGACGGCGCCTCCTCCACTACCTTGGGAAGTCTATTCCAATGTCTAATCACCCTCTCCGTGATGAAGGAAGGAGCACAGGTGGCAGCTGCCTCCTCCTGTACTTGTCAAGAGAAGCTTGATGGCTGGGGATCCTGATGGGACCCTTCTGTCAGCTGAATGTATGGGTAGATACCACAAGCCCATCGCTCTGTTTCCTACAGATACTTCTGACAGCAGCAGAGGTCTCATCTACAAGAGGAATTTTCCACTGTTTATTTTGAACCTAATGAGTTAGTGCTTATTTGCAAGTGCTTATGTGTTCTTTAGGTATCTCTCTTTAAAAATGTGGGATTTGAAGCTTACTCTGAAATGAAAATCTATTACCCGTGTACCCGTTGGCACAGTTAAGTCCCACTGTTTGATATTTCTATTTATACATAAGAAGTAATTAAAATAGTGCCCCTGTGGGATAAACAACGGTCAAATTTTTCACTTCTTTTAAGTAGTTCTTTTTGAGACTAATACTAGTATTTTGTAATACTTCTTGGTAAATAGGATTTGACCCTGAAGCATGGCTGGCGCACTGGTGCAATTATTCCAGAGTTACGATCAGAGATTAAGATCATGAACACAGAGAAGTACATTCAAACCATGACCTGGCTGCAAACCTTGACAGGATTACTGGAACAAATGCAGGTTTGTTCTGTCTGTGTGTAATCGGCTCTGTATAGCAGAGGAGATCCAGCCAGGTTTCTAAATGCTGGACATTTACGTTGCAAATGCTTTCTATCTCATTAAAGTACACCATTACATAAATAAATATAATTATTTGTGTGGCTTGTTAGTAAGGGTTTTACCAAAATCCTGCTCCCTTCCTCTGTTTGTCAGCCTGGATTGATTCCTGCTTTCAGTTGTTTAAAATGCACGCGATCAACTTCTGTATACTGATCTCTGAAGCAGTGCTCTTGTCCTGTTAGCTGATGAGGGTTTATTAATGGAAAGGCTCATTTGCAAGGGCATCCTTAGTTACCTGTCATCCATACTTGGCATTCCAGGTTCACCGTGATCCTGATTCACAAATGATTTTAGAAGAATGGAAGAAGGAAAGAAAGGAAATGAGGTAAGACAGGGGAGATGAAGCATTTGCAATATGCGTCATGGTAGCCAAGTGTTCTATGTGGTATCTTCCACAGGTTTCTTCAGAAATTCTGTCCAACCCTGATTTTATATTCCCTGGATCTTCTAAAAACACCCAGAATCACAGAACTACCAAGGCTGGAAAAGACCTTTAAGATCATCAAGTCCAGCCTATGACCAAAAACCACCACACCGTCTAGACTATGGCACTAAGTGCCACATCCAGCCTTTCCTTGAACACATCCAGGGACGGTGCCTCCACCACTCTCCTGGGAAGTCCATTCCAATGTCTAATCACCCTCTCTGTGAGGAAGTGCTTCCTAATATCCAACCTAAACCTCCCTTGGAGCAGCTTCAGGCTGTGCCGTCTTGTCCTGTCATTGGTTGCCTGGAAAAAGAGCCCAGCCCCCACCTGACTACAACCTCCCTTCAGGTAGTTGAAGAGAGTGATGAGGTCCCCCCTGAGTCTCCTCTTCTCCAGGCTAAACAACCCCAGCATCCTCAACCTCTCCCTATAAGACTTTCCCTCTAGTCCTTTCACCAGCCTTGTTGCTTTCCTCCGGACCTGCTCCAGCACCTCAACATCCTTCTTGAAGTCAGGGGCCCAGAACTGTACACAGTACTTGAGGTGAGGCCTCACCAGTGCTGAGTACAGGGGGAGAATTACATCCCTACTCCTGCTGGCCACACTATTCCTGATACAAGCCAGGATGCCATTGGCCTTCCAGGCCACCTGGGCACACTGCTGGAGTAAAGCAATATTCTGCCTGTGTGGCTCTTCTCCCCTCTGACACTTGTGCATATGCATCCATTTTCCCTGTTCCCCTTCTTTGAACAGATGTTAGTTTTCTGAGTGAAAGGGTAACATCAGATGGAATACTCTTCCTTCTCATCTTCATTCTGTGCCTCTTATGTTCAGCTGTCACCATTGCTATTGATTGCACAGGTTAACTTCTGCATAATTTAAAAACATGTTTCTGTATCAAGCCTTAGGTCACTTCTTCAGTTTTTTTAGATGATTTCTTCAGATTACATACAACACACTTTAGAATATGCAGAAACTGGGTTCTGCACTAGGCTGGAGTTCGCAGTAGACAACTCATGGAGATAAGTAATAGGGCTAAAACTCCTAAAAATCTACTGTCATGAAGGAGCAATACCAAAGTGCAGGGTTTGTGAAGTACATAGTTGGCAAGGCCAGCAGCCTTACAGAAACGTGCAAGTGAATAAAGTGGGAATGATACTTGGCAATGACTAATGACAGGAGTTAATTCCAAGATGTGTTTAAGCTTTTTGTGTACATTAAGCCAAATCTTTGTGTTTTTTTAAAAAAAAGTCCTTTACCTTTGGGACAAGTGGATGTCATTAGGATTTGGATGAAGGCAAATGTCTTCTTTCACAGTCCCTGGAAAGGAAATCTTGACATGTCATGTTTCTGAAGTTAGAAGCAATTTACCACTGGTTTTAGTGGGTGAAATGTGAAACTCTTCTGTTTGCTGCTGTGATTGTTAGATCTGGGCTACATATGTGCAAGAGGTGCAAAAATTTCTTATGTGGTGCATTTAAATGATGAAAAGTGCAATGGCAAGAGAATAACTCATGGAACAGATTATAGGAACTGCTTGCTTCAGGTTCTGCATGAGAGATGTGTGCAGGTATGTTCACTTTGCTTTCTTTTTTTGATGGACAGGGAGATGAACAGGAATTTCTTCAATGCACAGTTTGGGAGCTTATTCAGAACTGATGAGAATCCAACTTATTTCCTAAGACGTCTCTCTAGATTTGCAGATATCTACATGGCATCATTGAGTTGTCTCTTGAACTATGATCCCGATTACACGTTTTATCCAAGAAGGACTCCTTTGCAGCATGAACTTCCTGGCTGGTCAGACCAGCTGTGCACTGGTACATTCAGAATACCTTTCCTACAAGAGACAGTTCAGATGAAATAAGCACTTGGCTTATTCTCTCTAAAATGGGCAAATATAGATACACTTTTTTTCAATGTACATGTATTTTATTTAAGTCACTTAAAATCTGTTATCTTGATTTAGATGTAATTCATGCTTGTTCTCGTAACCATTGTACCTGTTTTCTCCTCTCCTGCTTGGAGATGTGAAAACTCCTCTTACACACAAAAGAGATGAAGGACTACCAAAATAGCACAGAGCTGGGAGGGAGGGCGGGCCAACTTGAGAGAAAGGACTGGTGGTGTTCTGGGGATGGTTGGTTTTGTTTGTTTGTTGGCAATTTCCATCTGCAGTCTTGTGGTTTGCAAAGAAATACGTACGTTCTCTGTTCTGGCTCTGTTCAACACTCCAGTTGGAGCCTTAATGGATCTTGGCACTGAAAAGCTTAAATCCAGTATTAGTATTTCAGTGATACACAGTTAGTAGCCACCTTACGATGTGACTGACAAGGATGGCTTGTGCATTTTAAGTTCCCTTGCTGCCGTAGCCACAGCCTTACCTGTGACTGAACTCACTGCTGCAACCCTGGTTTGCCTCTGCTGCTACAGTGATGGCTGCACCAGGGGGCTCAGGCTGGTGGGCTTTTTCTCCTGTCCGGGCAGTTTCTGTCCTGGTCTCACATCTGTGCTTGACTGAAGGTGCATTTGAGCCTAAAACTGAAAGTGGTGGTAACTTGGGCTGCTTCAGCTTCCTTTTGTTAACCTTGAGGCGCCTTTCTTTTTTTAAGTATCAAACCACTGTAAATAGCCACTCTTGATGATAAAGCTATTTCAAGAGCTCTTGCATTTTGCATGTCAAAGTGGAGACACATGTCTGCCAGCCTTTAGATTGATCCTAAATGCTGCTTTTAAAAAAAAATGTGTCTTACAGTGGTATGCAATGTGGTTTTGCTGTTACCTAGGAGAGAATGTATTTCATGTAGCCTTCAGTAATGGACTTTGACATTCAAAGTGAAAACGCACAATGGGCGTTGAAGTTGAAAGAAAAATTAAGAAACAAGAAAAGGAAAACCAGAGTTTTCTAGTGATATTTTTTTAGTTCCAGCCCTGAAAGCTGAATTAGGGGTGATGGACAGTTTGCATCAAGCAAAATAATTTTGGTTGTGCAGATGAGAAGTTTTATTGAATTATGGAAATTGTAGGTAACGCGTGAACACAAACTCTGGGTAGCAATATGTTCCAAAGATTTGAGCTGAAAAATGTCTATTTTGCACAAGAAAAACATCTTTTTATGTTTTTCCTCAAACAGGCACTTTATAGAATTCTTATATAGTTTTTAAATAAGGATGCTTTCATTTCTCTGCATCCAAAGAAAACGTTTTTTTTAACTGATGGTTCCCACCCCAGCCATTTTAGAAGGCATAATATGATTGATATTTTTCAAAGCTTAGTTATTAAAGGCTCTGTTTTTAAAAGCACATAATTAACAAAAGATACAGCCTTTGGTATTCTTCATTTTGGAATATCACTTGCTTCCTATCATGATGGTCGGGTAAATTAACTTTTGGTGACCAAAAGTTTTCTTGGTTTTTTTTTTTTTTTTAATTAACGTGTCTGTATTATGTACAAGTACCTATGTTGAATGTCAATGCAGTATCTTTCATATTTTTAAAAGTATGTTTGCAAAGTAAAGAATGTATTCTAATCCAGCCTGCACAATTTCCTAAGTGGTTTTCCTGTATGCTTGAAATCAGTCTGAAGTCTTCAGAGATGGTTATAGATTTTATGTTAATGGTTTTCTTGTGCTCTTGTTTCAAACTGGATGAGCAACACTCCTGAAGAGCGAGTGACTGTGTGTGTGTTTAAACAGATTAATACACTTGAAATGAGTAGGTTCATCTGACAGCCCTGCAGTTTTGCTGGAAGAAAAAGATAAAGTATTGCAGGAAGTCAGTTTGGCTTTATCAAGAGACTTGTTTGTGGGGCTGTGGGAGAAGTATTTAGCATAACTTGATAATGAATGAAATGTGGGGATGGGAATATGCCCACTTTGCCTTCAGTTCTTTATCCTAACGCTCAGCTAGAACCGAATTTGGTGTTACATGTGTGCAGCACCTCTCGTGCTCCAGAGATTTCAATGCACTGTTTTAAAAAACAAAACAGAACCCCAAACCACTGTACATTCTCCATCTTACTACCAGCAGATAATAGTATTCTGTTACTCAGTTCTGCATTACTGAATTTGTTAATGTTTTGTTGGTTATACCTGTGATGTTTCTTTTAAAGCTGGCTAGCAGTCAGTTTGCCTAACTTTCCTGTGTGAAGCAGGAACAGTTTAATTGGGTTGGATGATTTTATCCACAGAATACAGACTTTGTTTCAAGATTATTTCCTTCTCTCTCTTCCCTTTCTCTTAACTTACAAATCAAACTTCTGTACAAAGCTATGTTACAACAGCCAGCTGAAGTAAAATCTTGTTCATATTGCATGACTTCTTGAAATAAAAAACATTGCATGAAAGAAATAACGATGGGGGGGGTTATGTTCCTTTAAAACAACCCAACTATGTATCATATGAATTTAAATGAGAATTTTAAAGTGTATTATTTATTTTTCAGTGCTAGAATGCTATTCTGTAACTTCTGAAAATGACTTGCATTTTTGTAATGATTTCACCTTGGCGCTGTCTGTATTACTTATTTTAACCTTTTTATGTTACTGACTTCAAAGAGATTTTTGAGCATATTTAAAAGGCAGTGTCTCTTTATATTCATTTTGGGACTATAGTTCATTTGAACACCAAAGCAAGAAGTTTTCATTCTGTTCTGTCAAAAAACACAGAAGAGAATAGTCTGTCACTGAAATAAGATTTTAATGAACTGTGGAACTTTTTTTTTGTGATAAAAAATATTTAATGATTATTACAAAAATAAATGCTTGGACTTTATTTCTGGTCCCTATGAGTGTTAATATTTTTGGTGATTGGGGAGAAGGAAGGAACAGGAGCTGCATTAATTGCAGAACTCTGTGGGGAAGACTCCCCTAAATGTGTGTGTATTAGTGTTCTAAATTTTTTAACATATTACAGGTAGAAACAAGCAGGCATGTGTAGGGGGGCACGGGAAGGAGTCAGGGAAATTACATAAGTCTGTTTCTTTCATCCAAGTAAATTGACACAAGATTTCCTTGGTTGTGCTTGAGAGCTGCATCAACAACCCTGCATATCTTGTTCTGGTAGGAGACATCCTGGGGGTGTTACAGAATCATAGAATATGTTGGGTTGGAAGGGACCTTTGAAGGTCATCTAGTCCAACCCCCCTGCAGTGAGCAGGGATCTCTTTAACTAGATCAGGTTGCTCAGAGCACCATCAAGCCTGACCTCGAATGTCTCCAGGGATTTTCCAGGATGCATTCTCAGAGGTCACTAATGATTTCTTCCAGTGACACCTTCCCTCCTGTCCCCTGCGTGTGGTGGACACCAGGAAAAACATCATAAGGGAACGTCACTGCTGCCAGCAAGAAAATCTTCCTTTTCTTGCTATTTCGTGGTTTCTGTGGTGTTCTCACCATTTGCTATGATAAGGTTTTGGGGCAGGCAGGGTGCCTGTGTTTTCTGCAGCTGCAGTTTTTGCAGGAAAATATATTAGCAAAAAAACCCCGTAAGTTTAAAAATACAGGTTTAACATATGTTCTGTTTCACACTTGCTGGTTGTAGTTGTAACTGAGCCACAAGGGAAGCACAGAGCAGGAGTACTACTAGGACATGTAGGATATTTGCCAGGTTAACAGTATGTTTGAGGCCATTTTAAAGCCTGTGCAGAATACAAGCAGTTAAATAGCAGGCTAGTGAAAGTTGTACTTCTCACAGAAAAGGGTCTGCCTCTGGGTAGGTGAGTTGAGGCTTAAATATGCTTTCATTACTCATAGTTGGTATCACTCAGATAACAGCCACTGCTTCTGAAGTTGGTAACTCTGAACTTTATAAACTGCATCTTAAACACAGCTGTGCTTTTTCGGGTTTTAATGTGTAATGAGATTTTATTCCCTGAAACATGTAGGTGCTGTTTTTTCACGGTAAGTGTAAATAGAAATGTGTTTTATAATTGACTAATGCCACATTCAGTGTTTAATTCTGATCATAAGGACCGCTCATCACAAGCTGCTGGTCATCTGAATCCTATAAAATAGCAGAAAAAAGAAAATCAGACTTGAACATTGCATTAAGAAATTAAAGTAACTTTTTGGCAAATTTGTCAGATTTTGGCAGAGTTTGCACCTGACGCTTTTGCACCAAACAAGTCTTTACTGGATGCAAAAAGGTTTATTTTGATTTTTAGACTCTGCATGTACATGAAAATCTTGATAACTTGGATGACTGAGGCTATTCATATATTCTGGCTTTACCCAGTCTTTCCTTTTCTTGTTTCCCAGCCCCCTTCCCATTGTGTTTCAGATTGCCAAGTTCTGGCATGGCATGCAGCTGTGTTTGCAGCAAAGAGAAGGGAAGGCAAAACTGGAAGGCTTTTACAGTTTATATAGATACATCACTGGTATCCAGCAGCATTTGAAGTCCAAATTAATGTGGCTGTCTTTGAAGGCAGACTTCAAAAAGATAGAGCTGTAGACCCCAGTCTCAATTTCTAGCAGTGATGAGACAGAAAAGCCAAGAACTTGAATAGCATTTTCCCAAATTGCTCTTTCTTTTTTTTTCAAACTAGACATTGTCCTTTCATGAAGTCATTCCCTCTTACGGTAATTTTAGTGGTGTCTCAAATCAAAAGGAACACTTACGGAGAAAAGGTCATAAGTAAGTTCTGGTGGAGTCAGTGCAGAAGAACTTTCGTATGAGGGGTTGGTGATATTTGAAGGCTGTGACTCGTCCAGCGATGTTGCATCAGGGTCATCTTTTGACTACGTAATCACACAAACCTGATTAAAATCCACCCTCCTCCTAACACTGCATTAAGTGGGACATCTAAGCTTCGCTACTGACTGGTGCAGTGTTAAGACGGTACAGGCTTTATAATCTCAGTCAGTGTCTCTGGGGCATGAACTGTGTCCTGGGTAGTTGTGTTATCTCAGGTCACTTAACACTGGTCCCTTTTTTTCCCTCTCCCTTATTATTTTAAAGCCTCAGCAAAAATGGAAGAGGAAATGTTGCCCTGACATTGTGCGTGGGATAAAAGGTACCGCTTTGGTCCCAAATGCTCTCCTTGCAACAATATAAAAATACAAGCCTTTTCCCTCCTATTTTTGTTTCTAGAAGATTATTTGTATTATGTAGGTTCTAGAATGGGAAGAGATTTCCAGTTATTTCTAGGTAGACTTTCTTTTGGATTGATTTTAGTATGTTTTGTAACTCTTGTCATCCCTGGTCTCTGAGTAGCTTGGCTGTTGCTGCCTGGTTTAGCAGCATCATGATACTAGGCAAAGCCAGCACAGTTAGTTCAGAGAAAGCAAATGTGTGCATCAGTGTAAAAATTGGTACTCTTCAGTCCTGACAATAATTTCAATTTGCTTGTCTTTTGAATCTGGCCTTTTTCCTATCAAATGTTTCAACTTCCAGAGCAGCAAAGCTATTAACAGTGCCATGGAGGAGGGGGAAGAGAACAGGTGTCCTTTCAGTGGCTGTAATTACCTACTTCCCTAAGGGTGAATTTTCTGGTGAGGCAAAGACTTCTGCACTGGTGCTGTGCAGTTAAATAAGCTTTTGGCCAGTTCTTGGTGTTGAAAGTGTCTGTGAGAGCAGGAGCCTGCCAGGAACCCTGGAGGGAGAGGTCTGGGGGAGCAGCAGGCAAATGTAAGCTCGTGCCCAAGACAAGTGTGTGAGCCTTCCCCCCCTTTCTCCATGTTAGTCTGAATGGTTCAAGTGGGAAGCGATTGGGAATGTTTCTAGCCTAATAAAATGCAAGGAGAATCATAGAATCATAGAATCCTAGGGGTTGGAAGGGACCTCGAAAGATCATCTAGTCCAACCCCCCCTGCCAGAGCAGGGTCACCTAGAGCACATCACATAGGAACGCATCCAGGCGGGTTTTGAATGTCTCCAGTGAAGGAGACTCCACAACCTCCCTGGGCAGCCTGTTCCAGTGCTCTGTCACTCTTACAGTAAAAAATTTTTTTCGGATATTCACCTTGAACCTCCTATGCTCCAATTTACACCCATTACTCCTTGTCCTATCACTAGTCATCACTGAGAAGAGCCTAACTCCATCTCCCTGACACTCACCCCTTACATATTTGTAAACGTTGATGAGGTCACCCCTCAGCCTCCTTTTTTCCAAGCTAAAGAGACCCAGCTCCCTCAGCCTTTCCTCATAAGGGAGATGTTCCACTCCCTTAATCATCTTTGTGGCTCTGCGCTGGACTCTTTCAAGCAGTTCCCTGTCCTTCTTGAACTGAGAGGCCCAGAACTGGACACAATACTCCAGATGCGGCCTCACCAATGCAGAATAGAGGGGGAGGAGAACCTCTCTTGACCTACTAACCACACCCTTTCTAATGCACCCCAGGATGCCATTGGCCTTCTTGGCCACAAGGGCACATTGCTGGCTCATGGTCATCCTCCTGTCTACCAGGACCCCCAGGTCTCTTTCACCTACACTACTCTCCAGCAGGTCAGCCCCCAACCTATACTGGGACATCGTGTTGTTCTTCCCCAAATGCAAAACTCTGCACTTCCCCTTGTTGAATTTCATCATGTTTCTCCCCGCCCAACTCTTCAGCCTGTCTAAGTCTCTCTGAATGGCAGCACAGCCTTCTGGTGTGTCAGCCACTCCTCCCAGCTTAGTGTCATCAGCAAACTTGCTGAAAATTGAGAAATTGTAGGCTGTGAGTCTGGGAAGTGCGGTGGGTTTGGGGTAGTGTTGTCCCTCCTGTTCATGTTCCTCTCTGCCACCTACCTTGAAGTGCTGGAAGCCTGTATTTCTCTTCCTGAACCTGAGGTAAGAATATCCAATAAAAGCCACAATTCCAGTAACCAGGCAGATGCCAAAAAATATTGCTGTCCCAGCACTAGCATGGAGAGGAACCTGGAAGCAAGAGACAGTGAGTGAGCTACGGGGTGGGCACCTTCCAGCACCCAAGCACATGCAGTGTCCCTTTGCGATATGCCCTGGTCCTGAACTGCTTTTGTGCTGTAGTTTTCTGGTACATGATGGCTAGAGATAGTGAAATACGGCCTTTTGATAGTAATTTTTTTTTTTTTAGGGTATTCGACACTTGCTGTAGTACAACTTCATCTTGTTGAGGTTTTTGAAGTTACAGAGCATGGCTAAGTGATTTTTCTGGTTAGATTTTTTCAAAATAATAATAGAGGCTACGATGAGGCTAAAACTTTATGGGCCTGAGGAGAAGCGGTTACCAGATTCCCTTGAGCAGCTTTGGAAGCCTGTGCTACAAACCCTAGAGGGCTCTGCATGGGTTCCAGCTTATTCCCCACTGCTTTCTGTGATGGGGAGGTGTTGTTTTTTGGCAGCTATGAGCTGCCAGACCATCCTCTGAGCACCGCTTACCAGGGCTCCAATCAAACTGCATTTGAGCTGAGGCTCCTCTCCTTGCTGGTTAGAGGCTCTGCCTGCTGGTGGGGAGGGTGACAGCAGCCCAACACCTGCCTTCTATTGGTCATTTTGCCCCAAAACATGCAATGCCTTTAGCCTGAAATAATTCTTCAGTCAAGCAAAGTGCTAATCCAAGTAACTGTGTATAATATTTTATAAATACTTTAATAAATAAGTGAAGGACTGAAAGGCATTTAACATGTGATCTGGATTTATTCTAAAGGGGAGAAATGCCTCCAGGCTCTGACTTTGATTTGCCTTCTGCAGCTCTGTGGCCCGATAGACTGATATTATGAAGGTGACTGGCAGTTTCGGAGTGGTGATAGGTTTGAGGGATCTCAGAGCACACAGCCATTCAGGCTGCAGTCTCCCCAAAGCACTGTGCTCTTTGTGGGCAAAATTAAATTATTAAACTAATTATTAAACTTACCCTGGCAAAGATAATCACATTATTGTCTTAATAGATATGGTCTCTTCATTTATTTTTTTAGAAAACAAAGCATTTTACATGGTCCAGCTGGACAACTGAGTATTATTGAACATTTAGTTACCCTCTAGTATGTGAAAGATACTATAAAGGCTGTAATATCATGCTGCTGTAGACTGACAAATTGCTTATGATTTAGAATAATTTTCAGGCAGTAATTTATGCTTTTACCCAAGTGTGTTATTTCCTACTTGTGAGGATTGCAGGCTGCGAGGAGTTTTTGTGAACTGAGATTTTGCAGACATATTACTGAGATGCTAGGAACAAGGGGGCTGGTTTATAAAGGAGAAAGGGTTGCTCAGAACAAAATTAAGGTGAGAAATAGGGTATTGGTAGGATTAATCTTGGGGACCAAGGAGGCAGCTGGTTAGTCATTACTGAAACCAGTGCTGGGGATGGATGGGCTGTGTATGTAAGTGAGGCCCCTCCAGCACATGGAGAGAAAGATCGGAATGAGTTACCCTGGTGGAAGGGAAGTTCTTTAGATTCAGTAAGTGGTGGGTCTTCTTGCAATGTCAGCTTGAGCCTGTGTTGGGCTGTCACAGGGCACCCTGCGTGGAACAGAGCTGAGGAGTGCTAACCCTGCACCTCTCAACACTTACTTCATTAAGGAAAACATTTTAACTGGAAAAAAAGGTGCTTGCTGAGTGCCTCTTCCAGGGACAGCAGGGAAAACATCCCAGTTGCACTGCAGGTGAACAAAATGTTTTTCCTCCCTTTCACACAAAATAGTAAACTTTGCTGGTGTGAAATAAATAGAACAATGGTCCTGCCTCCCTGCTGCTGGGCCCTGTACCATTTTGATTCCAGCTGGAAGCAGTGCAGCTGCTAACTTGACTTGCCTCCATGGAAGGGTTGGCACCCCTTTCTGAGCTGTGCTGTTCTGCCATGCACTGTTTGCTTTGGTCTTTCTAACGGGAGAGACCAATGCAGGGATTCATGCAGGCAAAAAATAATCTAAATTGCAAAACCCCTTGTTGTTCTGGACAGGAATGAATGTAAAGTAAAGAGTAAAAAAAAAATTACTAGAAGCTTGACATCTTTTTGGAAGAACTGAAATGGAGTTTTGTAAAACCTCTGTTACAAAAATGAGCTCCATTATGAAATGGAGCTTGTATTATATACAAGTAAACTAAATGTGGGAAGAACTTGCTCAGATAGAAACATTCTGAGCAAGCTTCACTGGCACCTTGTTTTCAACTCCTAATTTTCTTTCCAAGTAACCTTTAAACCAAAACTGCATACATGGGAAGGAAAATGGGAATATATGAAAGTCAGCAATGAACTGGGGATGATATAAGCCACAGCCACCTCCCAGTACCCAGAAACATCACTATGTACTTACATGTGCTGGTGGAGCCTTTAAAGGCTCTGAAATGACATGGATTACCCCATTGGAAGCGATTATATCCCACTCAACGATAGCACTTTTGTCCACGTATCTGGTCTCGCTCTGCCAGAAGAAAGAGCAATGAGCTTTGACCTTCCTACTTTTGGGACTGATGTAAACCTTGCGACTGTTTCCCCACCTCAGTTATGGACACACAAAGAATTACATGGGGGCTTACAGCTGATTCCAGTGCTGAGATGCCGCTTGCACTGAGGCTGCTGGTTCAAGGGAGCTTGGGTCAGTGCTGGTGGGGAGCTACTGCCTGCAGGTTATTTGGTGGCCTAGCATCAGGGAGCTGGAATGTGATCTCATGTGGCAGCTCATCAGGATGTGAGAAGGAAGAGGGATGGGATCAGTCATTGCCACCCCAGCACTTCTCTAGACTCTGCTGATAATGGGGGTCCTTGACTGCTCCAAACTGATCCTGAGTCTCTCCAGCATTTTAGGAGGATGGGATCATGGGTGTCTGTGCTATCACAAACTCTGCTTCAAATTGCAAAATGGTTTCTCCTTAATGAGCAGAAGCAGGAGCTGCTGCCTGCTCTTGCCCCTGGCACAAGTTGGGACACTGCTGCTAGAGCACAGGGTGACTTTCTGTGCCTGGGGAGGAAGGGGCTCAGCCATGGTGGCAATGTGAGGGGTGTGGGACTCGCACCATGTTCTCCTCTCTCTCCCTCACCCCTGCACTGTCCTGCCAGAGTCCTGGGGAAAGCTTGTGGACTCTGACCTGGTGTGTTGGGACAAGTAGGTGCTTGGCTGCCTGGAGTGTCTGTGGAAAGAAGCTGCCACCTCTTCTTCCCAGCCTGGTGCCCTGCCAGCCAGGGGAACCAGGGGCTTGCTTGGGTTCTCCAGGGAGGAAGAAAAGCTATGACTTTCCAACCAGCTTTGAAGGGCAGGAGAAGGATTTATGTTAATTGGCTCAGAGCCTCCCCTTGGCAGCTTTTGAAGAAAGGAGGAATTTTTAAGGAGAATCTCTTCCAACTCATATCAGATCAAAGTGATTCAAAAAAGCTCCTGGCATGCTAATGGGTGATACAGGTAAGCCCTGTGCTGGTGCACCTGATCTCTCACAAGAGGATACTTTCTTAATGGGATTATTTGGTTTGCAGTACAGGGTGGTTTTAAAAATACAAATCAAGTTCATGGTAATTGTCATGCTAAAGGAGTTTCTCCTGACAGGCGAAGGAGGAACAGAGCAAGGGTAACAGATGAGTAGTTTGTGCATCTCTTCCTCTAGCACCTCTTTCCTTCTTGTTGAGGTCCATGAAAATCTGGCCCCCAGTTGACATGTTGGGCACTCAATTTTCTTTGGTCCAGCACCATGCTGTAGAGCACGTTTTAACTGCAAGCCCACAGACACAGGGTTTCTTATTTTCATACTCAACTCTATCATACTCCTCACAGCAGAGTTCCTCCAAGCTCAGTCTTGAAGAGCTGCTGTCAGAAAGGTAATTTGAAATGCTTTGGGCAGTGAGTATTCTCTTAATAAAAAAAATGAAAAGTATGTGTGTGTTTTCATAGGATGTGTTCCCCTAAAATGTCGAAGGATACTTCACATTTTCAAAAAGGATATAAATTTTTGCATTTTAAAAACACTGAAATAGTAATAAAAAATGCAAACGACTGTTTTTTGTCTGTTCTTGCTCTGAGCAAGGCTGTACTGGCATCTCCTGCCTCTCCCAGAAAGTTACCACAAAACTTTACAAATGCTGATACTTTTTTTCAGTAATAAGCTGCTGCTCTCATTTCTCCTCCTATCACACTGCTGTCTCCCATAATCCTGCCAGGCTCAGAAAAGGGTTGAATCAAGCCCGTATCCCCATCCTGTCATTCCTGCAGGCAGCCTGAACAGCTTCCTTTGAGTTCTGCAGGTCAGAGCTTGGCCATTTGCAGACTTGTAGATTTACAGTTTGCCAGCTGCTATCCTGGAGCCTTCTGAAGCCAGCCTCTCCTTGCTGCCCCCTATAGCCTTACCAAATTGCTCTCCAGATCCGTGTGTCATCTGTTTACAGGGTATAGCATAAGGGAGGAAAAAGTGCAAAGATGGGAGATTTATTAAAAAGGTACCTGTTCAGTGGTGGGGGCTTGATGTTCCTGGCCCCTGGTGTTTGTAATGAGGAGTTTTTCCCCCAGACGAGTTGCAAGAGTCGTTCCATTGGTCAAGTCCTCATAAAACATTATGCTCATATTAGATAAATGATACTCAATGTCTCGCCCAGAAAGTGTCTGCAAATGAGAGCAAAATACAAGGAACGTGAACGGATCTCTTTAATAATCCTCTGGCTTTACTAGTAGGCTCAATGCCTGTGACCTTTTTCCCTCTTTGCTATTAATTCTGCAGCAAGTGCAATGTGGGATAGAGGCTACTGTGCAATCTGGATGTGAACAGTGGGATCTTCTGTCCCTGCTGACCTCTGTTGGCTGCCTGCAGCAGGCAGTACCTTGATCCTGGTGGAACAAAGGATTTTGACCTGAAGTGTTGAGCCTCAGAGATATTCCAAACAGCTTGAAGATGCAAGCCAGGGTGCTAAGCCTCCTTGAATTGTTTGAGATGAAGTTTGATTGAAGGAACAAATGAAAAAAGGGATAAACACAGAAATGGAGCTAGGAATGGATGCCTTTAATGTATTTGTGGGAAATACCAAAGCTGTATGGTGCTTTCTTCAAATAACTGCGCTTGATGTTAATAAGCCAGAGAAGGCTTCAGCTCAGGCGACTCCATTATAGCTGGGTAACTAAAATCCCTAATGGCAAATTCTCTGTTGTGACTCAAAAGCTTGATAACCTTGCACTCATCCCCATGGAAGAGAAATGGAAATTATGAACTTGCCTCTTTCAGTACAGTTTAAACCATGTGGGGTTACACAGAAGTTACGACATACTAAGATTTTTTTTTAAGCTTAAATTTAACGGATACAGAAACTCATCATGGCTATTTTAAAAGTGTTATTGAAACGAGGAAGGAAAAAAAGAAAAAAAAAACCCTGACCTCATTTTCCCTCAACCCACTGTCGTTTGGAGCAAACAGAGTGGCGTGCACTGACAGGTCCGTGAGGTACTGCAGGAACTCCTTCCCCTTCCTTGAGCTGTTGGAGTAAGCCATGATGTCCTAGGTAGAAACAAAATCCAGCTTTACTGAAGAACAATTGTGCACTCCTGTGTGGGGAGGGGAAAGATGAGACTGTATAAATAATGACAGAAACTTTCTGTTATTAGCCATGAAGCAGCTCTGGAGCGACATGACAAAAGATGTTTGTATTCAAAACCCAGTTCTAGCAGCTGATTTGATGAGCACATCTTAAACTGACTCGCAGGAGCTGGGCCATTGTTGTCTGGGAGGCTACTTACACTTATAATGCCTTTCTGAATAGTGGCAAGAAAGGGACCCTTCTAATGCTTTGCCTTTTTCCCCAGCAGCAATTCAACAAAATGACAAAAAAGCACCATCCACCTTGTGATGC
This sequence comes from Hemiprocne comata, assembly GCA_020745705.1. Lineage (NCBI taxonomy): Eukaryota > Metazoa > Chordata > Aves > Apodiformes > Apodidae > Hemiprocne > Hemiprocne comata. The sequence continues at coordinate 60,447,844 of CM036586.1, forward strand.
TTAGAAAGCCAGGGGCAGTGGTGCACAGAATCTGCTTTAAGCTAAAGCAGCAGTAGCATTTAATTCCCAAATGAATTTTAGAAACCCAAAACCTCTTCAGAATAAGTAGCAAAAAACCCACCAGTAGCTAAGTTCTGATTTTGATGATGCAGGTTTAGACCACTCCACCTTGCTTTGCTGGTGGTGGTGGTATTACCTGTTAGTAAAGAAAGCACTGAGATACAACCTGGTGGCAGAGCCTGCTTTGCTCTGCTGTACAGAAGCTGTGGGCCCTACCGACAAGAAGTTTGTCAGCGTTGGGAAGGACGTCAGGACCTGCAGCAAGTTCCCGCTGCAGGAGAGGCCATCCCCCACGTAGCCTGGCTTGCAGGTGCAGTTCACCTCTGGAAGGTACAAAAACAGCTATGTGTGGGCAAATGCCCTTTGCTGGAAGGTTCTAGGCTGCCCTGTGCCTGCAAAGCAACTTACAAGCAACAGTTAATTACTATTTTTTTTTAAGTTAAAAAGAGGCAGGGTCTCTTGCAATGTTACCTAGCAGCCTGTGGCCAACCAAAGGAACCAAAATCTGGGCTGCTGCTTCCCTGTGCACAGAGGAATGCAGCAAAGGACCCTCTTACCTTTTTCCCTGTAGCAGAAGACATCCCACGTTTCACTAAGGTTGACTCTTCTCCCATAGTCCACGATGCCAATGTACCCGGAGCCACAGTTTGGGGAGGAGAAGGCAGTTGGGTAGCCCACTCTTTCTCCGTCCAGCCAGCTGGCAGCGCACAGATGGTACCTTGCCTGCAGCCAGCACAGCCATAAGGGAAGAAACATGGGGTGAAGAGCTGGGTGGTGGGGCTGGGGGGCTGCCAAGGAAATGGATGATCCTCCTGGGGTGCTCAGGCAGCACCTGACCTGTCAGCCCTCTCTCTGAGGGTCTGAGGGGACTCTGTCTGTCCATCCTGCAGCCTGTGCAGAGCTCTGTGCCAAGGGGCTGTGGAGATGGAGGCCCCTCTGAAAGTCCTGTATAGGCCGAAGGAGCCTGGGAAAAGCTTCCCCAAGCCCAAAGCCAGGCAGGATCAGAGGTGGGTGTGAAAGCCAAAGGGGGACATGCAATCCCATTGTGTGCCAGCCACCTTTTGTCAGCATGAGAAGGACTGAGAAACCAGCTCAACACAGAAAATAAGTCCCACTGCCAACTTTGCTGCTTTGAGGGAAATATTTAGACTATGGGACTCAGGACATGCAGCTCAGGCTGCAATCTGAATCTTCTTGGGCAGCAGAAGAAGGTTTACGTGCTGGCCATGGTCCAGTGTCACATTTTGCTAAAGGTGTCTCTAAACAGTGAGTGCCTTCATTCCTTCTGCAGATGGGAAAGAGCTGAAAAGATACAGTCAGTCTGACACACTCTTCTAAAACAAGTGTACAAACCCAAAATGTGATGCTCATCCCACTGACAGCAACTGTGCCTTGTCTATAACACACTCAAGGAAAACAATAGGGAAATAGCGCTGCTAAACTAGCAGCATTTGGGAGAAGATTCCTGGAGCCTTACATTAAAAATATGAATCTAAGCATAATTCTGAAGTATCATTTCTTTAAGAAGTAGTAATAATTAAAAACTCCATGGAAACACTCTAAGTCTGACTTTACCATCTCACCCCAGTATCACTGGAAACGGAAACTTGGCAACTGGTTTCAGTGCTGTATGCAGGTGTGAAACCAATGAACAGTCTAAACACTGCTCCCAGCTAAACACACCTTGGGGCACAGGGAAAGGGAAGGAGGGAAAATGAAGCTTATTTAGCACAGAGCAGCCCCTTTGCTCTCCCCTCCCTGTTTACGCTGTGGCTAGGTCTGCTCCATAGATCTCTTCCTGCAGGGAGACCACCTCACCTTCTGCGCGTACAGCAGCTGGTTATATGTAGCGATGGTGGCCGACTCCTTGGCACAGGCCTCCTTTGCCTTCTCGTAAGTCATCTTGTACTGCCCGTCGGGGGACCTTAAGTGGAAGACCCCAACTGTGGTATCTGCAAAGAGAGAGAAGAACCAGCTCTTCCTGAGGGGGTTTTCATGTCTGGATGCAGAGTCAACTGCCACACAAACACCTGTGCATTTTGTGAAATGTAGTTAATACAGATTGATCCCTTAGGGATTACCATTCCTACCTGGAATGCTCTCATCTATTGCTTTGTAAATTTGGTGTCACAAAGTATGTAAGCACACATTCAAACGTTAATCTTCTCATTGTCTCAAGGGGACATGGGTAGAGGACTGGATGAGCTTACGGACCCAAGGATTCTGGTCACTGGCTTCAGTGCAGTGGCACAGGGATGAGGATGTCCCTGTCCTGTGGCTTGCATGGTTGTGCCATCCTCACCTTGGAAGTGGAGATCGGTGCAGTCGGCATCAGGGTGGCACTGCCCGTTGTCTTGCAAGCAGCGGTTGAGAGGAAGCTGCATCACTGAGCAGTTCAGCCCATCACCAATGTAGTTATTTTTACATTCGCACTTTCGTTTGCCCTGGTCAGAGAGAATAAAAAAGGCCAGGCCAAGTACTTAGCTGCCATGAAAGTGATATTTCAAGCAACATTCTGAACTATTGGAAAAATTTAACATGATGTAGCCAGGAATGGACAAACAGGAAAGTTGCCACTAACGACTGTGATTCAACAGACCACAAACTCTGATGCTGACATTTATTCTTCCAAGCAAAACATTTACACATGCTCTTGGGTGCTTTTCTGAATTAATACCAAAGCATCATTCCATCCACAAAGCTAAGAACATTGGAGAATTATATGACACGTAATTAAGAAAAATGGATGGCAAGCCTGTCAAAATTATATTTAAATGACTGGGCATGGAAGTATGAAAGGATATAGGAGTTCACTGATAGTAATAAATTGAGGACTATAAACCAAGCAGGAGTTAGTGACGTACAGGGATTGTGATGGCTGGCAGCTGGAACAGATTAGCAGCAAGGCTTTTCTAGATAGTTCCTGGAAGACACATTAGGCAAGCCACAAAAATGGAACGGACAAGTGATCCCAACAGCACCAGGACAAATGCTGAATCAAGCCACCAGCAGAAGTTTTCCTCAACAACATTGACTGTGTGGGCCAAGGAATTTGTATCGTGTGGCTGCAGAGGTTTTTAAGCTGAGTCCAGCCAACAAAAAAGTGACACTATTCTCCCTGCTGTCCCTAGGTTTAGCTACCAAAATATATTCAGTTTCAATCAAAAAAACTCCTATTGCAGATAGAGATATCCAGTTAGGGAGAGCTAAGAAGGGGACAGAAAAATTATACATGCAAAATATCCCATCTGCTATAGTTCTCCTCTGCCTAGAGCAAAGACGCCAAACTGTTTCTCACCCTTCAGCTGAAAGGGTACCAAATGGATGTGGAAGGTAGGCTGGAGCTATGTAAATGTTGTTTTGGAAAGCAGCAACTTCAAGAGGGACAGAGTGTGATCCAGCCAGAGAAAAGACTTGTATTGGCACCAGGAAGAAATGCCTTGGACTTCCCTGCTGGTGACTGAAATAATTTGACTTACAGGTCCTATGACAGTGCAAATGGCATGCTCATGGCAGCCTCCGTTGAACCCATCGGAGCAAGGATTTATTGGAAGGCACGTAAAGCCATCGCCTTTGTATCCCTTCTGGCACCTACAGAAGACTTTCACGCCGAGTTGTGTGCATTCAGCTGCCCTGTGGCACCCGCCATTGCTTTGTTTGCAAAGGTCTTCAGCTGCATGGGGAAAAGAAAACACACGAGTAAGGCCTGATTTTGAAGAGGATGTTCTTCACAAAGATAAACCACCTCCAGATTTTTTTAAGGCACACTAAAGATACTAGAACACTTGTTAAGGGAAAAAAAAACATTTCAGTTTCCTGAAGGCATTCCTGAAATTGGGCGAAGGCTATCTATCCTTTAGGGCTCTGAAGCCCTTGTCATGATGTCCTTGATTTAAGAGACATAGCACCATGCCACAGGCTTCTGGCCAGGGTGACTTTGGAAGATGCAAGATGCCTGGCTGAGAAAGAATGACTGTTTCTGCAGCAATGTTACTGGGGAACAGCCTTGCTAAGGTCATCAAAGAAAATCCTGCAAGAAAAACACTGCTGAAAACCCCGCTTTCTCCAAACCCTGGCCAAAGTGCACTTTGTGCTCATACTCCTGCTCAGGAAAGCCTGGTGAAGCCACACACCTGCTTTAGAAAAACCTGATCTGTATGTATCCTGAAATTGTTTCACTTGCTGCATTGTGGAAGTTTTTAGGTTTGATAGCCAATGTTTCATACTGGACAGTAACTGCACGCAAGTGCCTGTGAAAGAGGGGGACAGCCTGTCTTCTTATAGCAGGCTGTGCAAGAGGGAGCTCACCTATGCACGTAATCCCATCCCCATTGTAAAATGGCTTGCACTGACACGTGTTGTTTTCCATGCAGACAGCGTTGGCGGAGCAGCTTGGGGAACACACTGGTGGCAGAGCTGTGGGGAAGGCAAAACAGCTGGGATGAAGATGCTATTTATATTGCAATGCCTTTGTTTCATGCAGACAGAAAAGCCCTCATACCAGTCTTGCTAACAGGAAAAACCTGTTGGAAAATTTTTTTTTACTTCTTAGCTCTCCAGTGATACTTTCCCCCACGTATCCCAAAGGTAGGCACTCCTATGCCCAGTTCCCACAGAAGGAGATGAGGAGGTGAGGGGTCTTGTTCACCATCCAAGGCAAAGTGAGGGAAGCAGGCCATAGCTCTAGGTCAGTGCTCTTGGGAGCTCCCTGAGCCTCCACTGAGAGTTTCTGACATATATTAACCCTTTCTCCCTCTTCTCTACACAAACCCTCTGGTGAATTGCAAGTGCTATCAATTCATGGTCCCACGTGATGGAGTCCAGTGCGAGGAGGCAGAGACCTAGCTTGGTTTCACACAGCTGGCCAGTCCAACCCGTTTCACAGAAACATCTTCCCGTTCCTGAATATCCTTCATCACACTGCCCGTTGGTCTTGCATTGGCAGGCTGCAAAAGGAATGCAGAGGAATTGCTTACACAGCTGCTGTTGGGAAGGGGGAAAATCTTTCTCTAGAGAAACATCACCTAGACTGGTATTATCCAGCAATAATTTAAGTAAGTCTAACCTCATGGTTTTTCACCAGTCAAACAGTGGACCAGAATCCCCAGAGCAGTTGGGCAGTCTCCATCCTTGGAGATCTGCAAGCCCTCACAGAAAAAATCCTGAACAAGCTGCTCTGAACTCAGAGCTAACCCTGCTCTGAGCAGGGGGCTGGACTAGAGACCTCATGACACCTCTTTCAACCTGGGTCATCCTGTGGTCCTGTGACTTTGCAACTGGTGTTAGATAACATGTGCCTTTGGAAATGAAAATGAGTATTGATCTGCATTGTGGTAGTCACAAGCTTCACACGGGGCTGTGGCAGGAAGGTGTTAATGGGTGAGCTGAAGACCCAGCCTGATCCTGTCCTAATGTGCAGCAGCTGCTAGCTGTGGGGAAGCCTTTTAGCCAGAGAGAAGTGATACAGAGTGTTTAGTTGCTGGTTGGGAGAAGGTCTGTTCAAGTAAGAAAGCCGGGTATGAGGTTAGTGACCTTTGCTCTGAAGCATGGGCAAATTTCCTGGAATGTGTGTTTTAGGTTTTAGATCATTTTATGACTAGAAGCTTCTGGATTCCTTCTGCTTCTTTTATATGTGGGGTGTTACCTTTATGTTCTGCAAACTGAAGCATGAGGGACTGATTTAATGTACCAGTGATGTTTTTTCCTCACTCTGTAGGCCCTGCAATAACTCTTAATGAAATATTGTTGTTTAAAGAGTAAAATGGTGTGCGATTGAGGGGAAATGATTCTCTGAAAACCCGGTCCTGCTGAAAAGCAGTTTCATACTCTGGCTTTATTTAATTTAGCCTGGTTACCTAATTTTGACTGATATAAGTATGCATTAAAAAGAAGGGGCTATAAAGCTTTTCTGTTAGATACCACAGTGTGGGTTTCAGGCTAACAGCTCACACAGTTTATGCTATGGTGTGCTATAAAACAGATAAATTGTAGATAATTGTAATCCTGAGTGTTGGTGTCAAGCCTGATGCCTTGCCTACATTGCAAGGGTATCTAGCCTATAACCCTCCATCGTGTGCACCTCATGAGCAGTAGTTAGTATTGCAGTTTCCCACATGAAGGCTTTATGTTGGGAAAACATTTAAGTTTAAATGATGATATAAATTCTGGTTCCACCTGGTTTACTCTTAAAGCCACAGTGAAGTGGATAATGTGAGCAACTTCTTGGCTGCTCTTCCTCTTCACAAACTGCCTTCATCTCAGTGTCCTTTTTCTTCTCTTCTGCAAAAGTAGCGCATGGCCTTGGCCTCCTGCAATCCTTGAGGAGCAACACTGTTAAAATGCTGTCTTGCCTTTTACGGGGATGGGGGAGAAGGCTGTGCTGTAGTTGAAAACACTTGTTGATGGAGGTTCTGGCTCTATCCTCTGTTATGTATCCTACAAGAATAGGAGGAGCCCTGCAGAGAAAGCTAAGTAAGGCTTTGCCCCACCACCTTCTCCTCCCATCCAAGACCTTGTGCCATCCTTCTGTGGAATGAGGCACTTGGGAAACCATTGGTGTTGAAAGTGGGAAGCATTTCTTGGTTTACTTAAACTCATTGCTAACGAAATAGTTTAGACTTGACATGGGCAATGATATGGAAAGGAAACTTCAACGTACGCCTGCAGTTGGAGCCATATCTGCCTGGCAAACACAGCTCACATGAAGTCCCGTTGAAGCCGCTGTTGCAGTGGCACTCTCCTGTGCCAGAGTACCCGTCATCGCAGGAACCATGGTTATTGCATGGGATCTCTGGGCCCCCTGGGCAAGCTGAAAGTTTACAAAAAAAAAAAGACACAAACAAAACGTGGCTCTTTAGCTCAAGTGTGTGATTATTCATTGTCACTGTTTGTTATTTGTTGTTCTGTAAAAATCCTTGAATGGGGAAATGCCTGCAAATGGATCTCTGGGGCATGTAAAAGCAGCTGTGACGCTTGTGACTACAAGCCTCCTGCTCCAAATTTATCGATGTGCTTTTACAAGGCCTGTCAGAAAGGTGTTGCAGGCTCTTTCAGCCCTGAGTCATGGGTGCTGTTGCCTGGTTGCGTGCTTATTTGGACCCTTTAGTGAATGGTGTTGCCCAGTCCCTGCCCAATTCCTGCCTTGCTTGTGCGTTTCCTTGTGCCTGCATGCCGCCGGGGTGAGCCCAAAGGGCAGCTCAGGTTGGGATGGCTGAAATTGTATGAGACAGGCATGTCTCTGTCTGGGAAATCTGGACAGAGTGAGCAGGCAGGGCCATGTGTCCCTGGACCTGTCTGCCAGTGGAGATTCTGACCCTGCATGTCCTGGTGAAAGCCTCAGTACTGTTCCCCCACTCGGCTAGTATGTGATACAGCACAGTTTGTTAACATCTGCTAACAAGGAGCTGGAGGTAAAGCCTCCCAAACTGTCTCACAGCTGTTCAAAGCTACAATTTCTCAGCTTATTCCACTGATCTATGCCTTTGCAAGTGGCTGAGGAATTGTACACTGTATCTCTGTTGTGTCCTGATGTCAGTGCCATGAACCTGATGTCTGTTTTTGTGTTGAAAGAACTTTCAGCTACTGACAGATTAAGACTTGCTAGGCTTGGTTACAGCAGGGCAGCCTTCACTCTCTATAGCATTCACTTAGCATGATGCTGGCATGGAGTTAAAACTTGCTGTAAATGTGAAAAAGAGATTATTTGGAGTGGAAAAACAGTAATACTTTCTGTGTCCTTGCAACAGAGTTTCCCCATCTTGAGTCTCATCCCTCCTCATGCCCCTATCCCAGCTCTCATGGTTCAGCTGGCTGGCCACCATGCAGCCATGCTTGGGGAGGCTGTGGGGTGGGGGTAGGGGGGTAATCCTACCTTGGCAGTCTGGCCCAAAGTAGCCCTTGCAGCACTTGGCTGTGTGGATGACCATGGAGCAGTTCCTACGGCAGCCATCCCTCCGCAGCCCGTAGGACTCATATGTGCACCACTGGATCCTTTCCTGGGCATTGCATGTGTCGGGGGGGGGAACACAAGGAGTTGAGTAGAGGTTTGGGTCTTTTGCTCTTTAAATCACAGTTTCTGTTGTACACTGAATCAAAATGCAATGTGTGAAGAGTGGAGGTCTGAGGCCCCCACCTTCTCTTTGACCCCCCTACTTGCTAAGCATCACTGATGAGGATGGAGGGGCTGCTCCAAAGTCAACCCAAGCACTGGCTACAGTGGGTGCTGTGTGAGACCAACAAGTGTCCCCCACTACCAGTATCTGGGTATTTGGCCAGGGACAGCTTTGTCCTGGAGCCTTTATGGTCTCACTTAACAGTGTGGTTTCACTGCTAAGGGTTCTCTTCTTAAATTTTCAAAGTAATTTATTCTAATTTGCTTGTGTGAAGTACAGAGAAGAGCAGATTAGACTGCTTAAATGTGGGATCATAGAATGGTTAAGGTTGGAAGGGACCTTGAAGATCATCAGGTTTTAACCTCCCTAGACCACACTAACTCCCCAGACCTCCCTAACCTCACACTAGACCAGGCTGCATAAAGCTTCATCCAGCCTCCCAGGGAGGGGGCATCCACAACCTCCCTAGGTAACCTATTCCAGCACCTTACTACCCTCATGGTGAAGAATTTCTTCCTAATATCTAACCTAAATCTCCCCTCTTTCAGTTTAAAACCATTACCCCTTGTCCTATCACTGCCCTCTCTGGTGAAAAGACCCTCCCCAGCTTTCCTGTAGCCCCTTCAGGTACTGGAAGGCTGCTATAAGGTCTCCCCAAAGCCTTCTCTTCTCCAGGCTGAATAGCCCAAACTCTCTCAGCCTGTATTTTAATGTATTATTACCTTTGGTTTTGTCCCTGGAGGGCATTTAAAATTCCTGAAACAGCTACCACAAAGCCCCTGTTGTACCAAATAGAAAAGAAAAGAAAACTTATATTAGAATAATGGCAACAAAAGGCTATTTGAAATGGACAAGAAGTCTGTTTTATGAGAGAAGCAAATATGAGCAGAGAAGAGTGTAAGCTTGCTTGAAACAGATTATAAGAACTCTGGAGAAAGAGAGGAGAATGACAACAAAATAGTTGCATTAATTGAGTGCCACAAAATGCAAGAAGTTAGTTTTAATAATATATAACCTGGAAAAAGAAACTTGGCTCTGGATTGAAACAAGCAGGAAAAAGATGATGGGTACTCTTCAAGCAAATATTGATATGGGCTGCATCAGGTCGGCTCATCTAATTTGGAGTAGAAGTAAATGGTTGCTTCTTGGGAAGCTCTGACCAGATCTGAGGAAATTATATTGATTTCATTTAACAAAATCATTAAACAAAAGATAACGTGGGCAGATGGGATACACACAAGTGTTGGTTTTCGAACTTAAATGTAAATTCCAATAAGCTTTTTTTTCACATGGATGAGTTCAATTCTAGAGTGAGTGAGTGAGTTCAATTCTAGAGTGAGTGAGTGAGTTCAATTCTAGAGTGAGTGAGTTCAATTCTAGAGTGAGTTCAATTCTTTTTTTTTTTTACATTTGAGTGAAACTGAAGTAATTTTGGTCTTGAAACTATTTCAAAATATCCTGTTTGTGGGACATATCCAAGTTTATGGAGGAGACTTCTCCCACCCTAACAGTGCCTGATCATGTGTACTAGAGGTTTTTTCTGTGAAAGCAGAAATTTGAGAGATTCAGAGCCAGGTAAACAGGCCAAACAGCTCTCTGTCTCATGTCCTTAACACCCTGTGCAGTGAGTACAGCAGCACTGTTCCTTTGTAATCGTGAACTTCTAAGTGCAATCTCTCTGACCACATTTGTTGTGTGAATATATATTAATTTAAAAGCATGCTGGGAAAACCTATCTTTGCTCCTAGTCATGCCTGCGTTTGTAAGGTATTATTGTGGTCTGAGCAAAATTACTGAAAAACAAATCAGGACTTGCTAAGCTGCTCTACACTTGAGACCACTTATCCCATGTGTTGCTTCATGTGGATGCAGGGTTTCTGTTGTGTATTGTTTAGGCATTGTGCTGCACTTCTTAACCTTAGCTCTAATCTGTGTGGCAGATGAAGCCAGCCTGAAGTGGTGGGATTTAATCTCAATAGTGCCAAAGCTGCTGCAAGTGTTGCCCTGGTCTCTGTGAGGACAGAGTTTGGCCCCTGGGCGGTGTCTTTGCCAGAGTGAGGGACCAAAAAAGGCGACTGACCATGAAATCCACGGTGAAGAAGCTGTCACATCGTCCCCCCAGGCTGGGGTCTGTCAGCAGGCAGTTGATGCCGTAGGCAATGCCCCCATCGAACTCCAGCTGCCGCTGCACTATTTTACACTGTCCGTCGTTCAGGAAAAGCGCGCCCTGAGAGATGGGATGGGGACAAGGGAGTGTGACAAGTCATGAGGCAGTATTCCTTGGGTCAGGCTGAATCCAGGTCCTGCTTGGGTGTTGGGGATAATCATCCCACTGCAGAATCATAGAATGGTTTGGGTTGAAAGGGACCTTAAAGATGATCTAGTTCCAACCCCCTTGCATGGGCAGGGACACCTCCCACTAGACCAGGTGGCTCAAAGCCCCATCCAACCTGGCCTTGAACATTTCCAGGGATGAGGCATCCGCAACCTCCCTGGGCTATCTCTTCCAGTGTCTTGCCACCCTCACACTAAAGAATTTCTTCCTTATATCTACTCGAAATCTTCTATCTTCCAATTTAAAACCATCACCCCTTGTCCTATCACTACATGTTCTTGTAAAAAGTCCCTCCCCAGCTTTCCTGTTAGCCTCCTTCAGGTACTGGAAGGCTGCTATATTGTCTCCTTGGAGCCTTCGCTTCTCCAGGCTGAAAAACCTGAACTCTGTCTGTCTTCATAGAAGTGCTTCAGCCCTCTGGACATCTTCGTGGCCCTCCTGTGGTCCAGGAAGGTACATCTCTGCACTGGGACCTCTCTGTGCTGGGACACTGGCACAGCCCTGTGTCATCTGCCTCTCTGAGCAGAGATGTCCTGGTGGAGAGTTCTCCTATGGAGAGTTGGCAGCAGAGAGTTGTCCTGGACCCTTCTGCCAAAGCCAGGTTAACAGTTTTCCTTTGCATATTTCAATGTAGGAGAAGTCAAAATGTGCTGGTATTTCAGTTTTGAGCTAACTGCAAACTATTTTGCACAAACAGCACCTTACAACAGAGAATATGATATCTGCAAAGAGTCTTGCAAACCATCTAGTCTGCTGAATCTGTTGGAGGGGCTACCCTGGTTTGTGGCTGTTGGCATGGACTGGCAAAGATCAATTGAGTTTTGATGCCAGTGTAGGGGCTGTGCACAGGCACAGTGGGGTCTGCATGAGTGAAACCTGCAGTAGGGACAAGGGGTAAAGGTGCCAGCAGGGTGAACACTTACAATCTCTCTGTTATCCCCGCAGCTAACGCTGAGGTTGGAGCCCTGCAGGGTCTTCAGTGAGGAAGAGTGAGGGAGCTGGTAGGCCAACACCTGGGAAGGAAACAGGAAATGTACATGTCTGGGCTTGCATATCTTGGCTTTGCCAATGCTCTAAAAAAGCAAGGGCTTACCGCAGCATCACGGACAATGTGGAATTTGAGGTATTGCACCAGTTTGTCAGTGTTGGACTTCCTGAAGAGGAAGTCCTGCTGCTCCTGTGGCAGCCTGCGGATAGCTGCATCTGTGGGCCAGAAGAGCGTGACGGGTTTGTGAATAGGATCGTTGATCAGCCCAAGCAGGTTGTTTTTCTGCAATACACCAAAAATTGGGGTGGAGGATTAATGATCCATCCAAAATGACATTGACCCTATGGAGTGAATGTCTAGTGTAACTGGGATGCAATGGCCTGTGGGCTGCCTGGTCACCAGCCTGCAAACATCCTGACTTTAGAAACCAGATGCTTGAGTTTAGCTGCCCAAGTTGAGTTACCTGACTGAATTCTCAGAAGTGCTTTGTCACCCAGGGCTGCCCACTGGAAACTAGGCTGACAGCCCAATTTTGGGCTCAGAGTTGCATCTGAGTCAAACCTTGGCCACATAATTTGACATATGGTGGGATGGAGCTGAGTGGGGAGGAGAGAGGTGGCTGTGGAGAGGAGAAAGGTGGCTGTGGGTCTGCTTGACATCCCCCCCACCTCTTGGGATGTCTGTGGGAGAGGGAACACATGGTGACCAGGGTTGTGTACTGTGTTGTGAGCACTTTGGCTCCACTGAATGCCATCCTGCCAATGATGCCATGTGCTGTGTCTATGCTCTTGTCTTTAAGAAATGTATTTAAAACTTTTGCCCAGTGGCTGCTACCTCTTGTGTCCTTACCTCTAGCAAACTACTGAACAGGATGTATCCATGTTTGGCTGCAACCATTTTAAGGCTTTCCTAAAAATAAAAGCATATTCAGTAACTTAATGAATGCATTATATGGGTATTTAAAAATCTGGTATAACTTGCTTTACCCTTGAAGTAACTTTTTGTTATGAAACCAGTGCTACTGTAAAAAGCCCTGTGAATAAGTCCTCTTATTATTTAAATACAACATTTAACTTACTCAACAACATAGAATAACATTTATACAAAGTCTTTTTAGTATCACTGGGTTGTTTTTTGTTTTTTTTTTTTTACTTACATAATTTATATATCTAACAGTAACTGTGGAAAAGTCCCTGAGTTGAGAATGGCAATGAATTGCACATACCTTCTTAAGGGAGAAATCCTGCATATGTGATGGGACCAGGATTTGGTTTATGACATGGATCACACCATTTGTGCCAATAGCATCACTGAGTATGATTTGAGCTTTGTTGTTCAAAACCAGCGAGTTCTGGGAAGGCAACAAAAAACATGTTTTCTGTGGAACCTCGTGGGTGGGTCAGCCCAATGCCAAATGTCTTTGATACAGTGAGCCCAGACCATCCTTTCTTTGCAGCAAACACTAGCTTCAGTTTTAATAAATTTCCTTTTTCAAACTCTCATCATACTCATAAAGCCAGAGTCTGAGGATGTAATAACTTGAGTCAAAGCAAGTGTTGACAACTCCACTCTTTGCATAGCAGGTAAGTGCTGAATGCTTCAGTTGAATGGGCAGCCTTCCTTTACTGCTCTTTATTTTGGTGCATCAGAGCAAGAAAGAGAATGGTTCAGGTTTTTTAAAAAAAGCTGTATGAGAGCAGACTCCTTTATTATTCCATCCCCTGCCTCTTCATGCTCTGTTACCTGAGAGTAGCTGATGTGTATCGGATCCCCTTGGAGAGAGGTGATGTTGGTGACTGTTGTCAGGTCATTGTACAACAGACTGGCACAACCCACCATATGATACCGGAGGACTTGAGCCATCAGTCCTTTGGCAATCCAGTCCTTGACCTGAAGCAGAAAGTAGAGGAGTTGAAGCAGGTGAGTAAGGCTTTGGAATCCAAAAACTCATGGACAACTCACCAAAAACTGGCTTGCTTACTTACTCGTGGATCGCTGTTCAGTACATCTGTGTGAGGTACAAACAGAGTGAAAGGGCCAGGGCCTGCAATGTCTCTGATGAACAAGTTCTGCCAGATTTAAGAGGACAAAGCAGTAATGAGTTGTTAATGCACATAGTGTCATGCAGTGATGGGGACAGTCTTGCTCAGTGGGAAGTGGTGTTGCTATTGCATGCTGGGTTCCCTTCCCTGCAGTGCAAGGGTGAGAGATTTGTATAGTGTGGATTTTCCTTCCCAGCCCCATCTGTCACCACTGCCCATGGGTATCAAATGGAAGATTTTTGGCTTGTAGCTAGGTCTTTTTTCTCTGCAATAATGAGCAGGAGAAGAAGGAAAGGTCTCAACCAGTACTAAGTGTAGGGAGGGTGAAGAAGGGCTATTCCCTTCTGGGCAAGGGAAGATGAATGAACCCTTTCATCTTGAGATAGCCAAGAGTGGGTATGTGCATGTGTTTGTACATGCATTTAGCTGGTATGTGGTTGCTTGTACCCAGGAGTAGATTTTTTTACTGTTAGAGGGACAAATGGACCTGGGGTATTGCAGGCACTTTGCAATGGCCACCAAAGAAGCTAAAATAAGAGGAGAGATCTGCTAAAGTGAGAGGAAGCAATTGGTTTACCATCACAATCACAGCTACAAATATGAGTCTTTGGAGTAGCAGGCCAGTATACAGACTTATGCTGCCCTGAGGCTTGGGGTAGATGGAGAATTACTATAGCCAGTCTCCCAAAAGCAGTGAGAACTAGCGGTGCACGTTGGCTGTCTAGCAACACACAGCAGCATCCTGCAACGTTTCCAAGGGGCAGCTGAAAAGAACATCACAGTTTGGGTTTGCAGCAGGGGTAGAAAGGAGCAGTATTTGCTTCCATCAGAAGTCATGAGGGATGTGCTGGAAGATCTTGAACTGTGAAAGGGTGAAAGCTTCAGTTTGGGGGCTGTACATTTCCCTGGGATCTTACTTTTTAATATTAATTCTCTAGAGGTTTTAATGATAGTTAACAGTTTAAACTAGAGCATCTCTGGTGTTAGTGGCTGGTGGTCCAAATCCAGTTCCAGTGGAGTTGAAGGATGTTGGTACATGCCAGATTCATGCCTGCTCCCTGCCCCCTCCTTGAGGCAAAAAAGAGGGACACCCCCTCCACCCCACCCTTCCCCTCAAAAAAAACCCCAACAAAACAACTTGACCTTTTCTTACCTCTAAGTGGAAATAAAAGCTAGATGTATTTGAGTTCCTGAGAAGTTCCTGCAATCAAGAACAAGACTTTGTAACAATGCTGCACATGTGGGGCAACATTTGTGGAGTACAAACTTGGAAAAGAAGAACTCTGTCTTGGGACAAATGCTGCCCATCTGCATTGCTCCTATTCTTTTCTTATAGTTCTATATATCTTCCTATACTTGCTCTATTAAAGAACCTAAAAACCGAAATGTAAAAATATCAGCATTAAGCCTCTAGTACTGCATCCATAATGATTGTCCATCAGTGTTTTTAAATTTTTGTTTCTGAGGCAGGTAAGGTTATCTTGCAGCATCCTGTTTCTATTTCTGGTTTCTTGGATTAGGATTATTTCAATTTTTGGGGTAGATTTACCACTTTGTTCAAGAGAAAAAGATGCCACGTTTCAAGAGACAACCATTGTATTGAATAACTCTCTGAAGAAAACAAGTGCAGCACTTTACCTGGAAGATACTGCCTCGGCACTTAAATCCATCCCCAACATAGTTACGTTTGCAGGTGCAGGTCCTTTCAGTCAGCTCGGTGTCATTACAAATGGCAAATTCACTGCAGCCTCCATTATTCTTGTAAGATAAAAATATTTAATGTTTAATTCACTAATTGTCAGGTGCACAGAACAATTCTAGTTCACCACTTCTGTGCCTCCCCCTGCCCCAGCAATGTATGTGGCTTCGAAAGAATTAACCTTAACAGCCTTTTGAAACCAAAACTTACTGGAACTTCTGACAATACATACTTTCTTGCAAAAAATAAAAAAGCATTTAAAGTTCATATGAGATAACTCTCCTTTTATGCAGAGGATATGGTTTCCATTTCCTCCTTGTATTTTCAGCTCAGGGTGTTATAAGGATCCAGAATATTTACAGGCAGGTTTCATTCTGGACCTGGGGAATGAGTCTTAGCTACCCATCTGAGGCAGCATTGACTTACATGGAAGGGAGCTATTTACAGCTGTAATCACTTTTATGGTGCTAGGAGCCTGGATGTCTGGAGATGTATTAGCATAGGACTGTCTATTGTTCTTTGTCTGTCTGATGGCCCAGAACAGCTGAAACAGGCACCTGCCACATGTGCTCTCCTCTAAAACATCTCCTGTCCACACGTGGGTGTACCACCTAAGGCTTGGAGCAGCAATGATGCACCTCACCTGGCCACCTTCCTCTGGGCAGCTCTCTGGGCTAAAAGGAGATGTTTCTCATTCAGGAGCAGTGTCCTGGGGTCCAGAGCTCTGCCCAGTAACAACTGGGTGCTCCCTAGCTAGCACCTCAGTTTGCAAATCAGTTTTATCCTGGATTTGAGAGCAAATTGGGAAAAATTGAGAAGCCATCTTGTTTTCTTTCCTTGTGCTTGTTTCATGGTGTCCCTTCTGTTGCTGGTCATCCTGCGGCTCCTTTCCCATGGGCCATGAGTGGAAGCAGAAGTTTGTTTAGGAGCTACGAATGAGCCTGGCTTGCCAGGCCATAGTGAGTACTGTCTGTAAGCAGCAGTGAGTTTGGTTGCCCTTGCAACTTTATGTGACTACCTTTAGATGGACTGTTGGTAATCTTGGGTTTATCATAGCTTCCCGTGAAGCTTTGCTGCACAAAGGTTTGCTTAAGTGAAGCCAGATTAGCCTCTGGCCCAACAGTAACACTTCTTAAGACTATCTTTCTTTAAAAAATATATGTTCAGCCTGGTATAACTAGCCAATTGGAAGCAAAGTTGATGGAACAAGGCATAAGAAAAGGCAAAAGCATTAAAAATCATAGGAAGCAGTAGATCAAAACTTCGAGCTCCCTTTCTTCCAGCTTCTGGTTTTTTGCCCTTTGAAGGTTAGAGAAACTCTGCTGATAGGCTGAGCTGGGAGGGTGAGAATTATTGTCACTGTGCTCAGAGCACAAAGGATTAATGTGCACAGGAGAGTGGATATGTCCCTGCTGCTGCTTGCCAAGAAGCAGAGCAGTGTAGCTGGTGCAGAGAGCCATGCTGCTTGCAAATATGTGGCTTACAGTATGTGAGCTGACTTGTGCAAAATGAACGTGGCTGATTCTCAGACTGCAGTTAAGTGAGGGACAGAATGAGGAATGCCACGGGAAGCCCTGTGTGGTGTGTTGCAGAGGGAAAGAAGGGAAAATGTTGGTGTGGAGAACATTGTGGGCTGTTTTTTTTTTCTTTCTTTTAATGTCCCCATTAAGACAAGCGTTCATTCTCCCATTTCACCCCCTCTGTTTCTCTATTCACTAAGCTGCCTCTGCTGCAGCTTGCAGTGTTGCTATCTTGTGTTATGCATCCAGAGGGATGCATTTGGGATGCAGCCTCTGCATGGCTGTAGGGGCTGTGGGGCTCCGCTCTTGGACCTGCCCTATGGGAGCTCTGCCCTAGGTGACCCTGCAGGCTGGGACCTCTGCTGGGAACATCTACTCCAAAGAGCCCAGGCTCTTGAGCACCTCTGTGTCCCAGCATGGATTTCACTGCTAACAACACAGCAGTGTGGGGATGTGATACTCTGATTAGGCTAGAAACATTTCAGACTGAGAAGGGGATGTGGATGCTGACACTGGATCATTTCTCTTGTTCAGGCTGCACAGATATAGTCCCAAATCACACCAGAGGACTTAGTGATGGGAGAATATTAAAAATAAACAGGCAATTTGATCTACTGTAGACCATTCTCTATGGTTCCTAATCACCTGGCTCCTAGAACAGCTAGAACTGGTCCCTGAGCATCAGCCACCTGAATGGTAGACATTTTTTGTCAGTGTATTTAACATGTAGATCACACTTCTCTTATAATTTGAGCCAAGATCTTTGATTGTCTTGCTTAGAAACTGCATTTAAAAAAAAAATAAGTAATTGAAATGTTGGTAAGCCCTCTGCATCCCACAT
Organism: Hemiprocne comata; assembly: GCA_020745705.1. Classification (NCBI taxonomy): domain Eukaryota; kingdom Metazoa; phylum Chordata; class Aves; order Apodiformes; family Apodidae; genus Hemiprocne; species Hemiprocne comata. The sequence continues at coordinate 60,465,440 of CM036586.1, forward strand.
ACTAATTTAGATAGTGGCTTTTAATGTGAACTCTAGCAATGACAAAACATTTACTGAGCAGATATGACATATTTTACCACTGCAGACTAGGGTCTGTTTCTCTATATCTGATCTGAAGTGTTTTTCTAAGACTCACTGATGACTTCGAGCCCTCACTTGGGTTACATCCAGGCTGTGGTGGAGGACCAGCCCTCAATGCATATTGAGTTTCTACAATAGCAACAGCACCATCAGCACCTAAGCATGTACTGAACCAAGCACATTTAAAAATTACCTAAGTTAACATAAGTTGATTCTGAGCATAACTGACTTAGTTTTGAATGCATACAAACCCCAAGAGTGTAATGCTTATAAAAAGACCTTAAAATACTCTCCTTAAATGAATACTTACTTGTGAACACAGACTGATATATGTGCATCTTTTACCATCTCCAGAGTACCCCTTCAAGCAATTACATACTGCCTACAAGGCAAAAACAGAAAACATGCATATACAGAAAAATATTTGACCTCTTTCAGCACACTTAAACTGGAAAAGAAGTAAATATATTTAATAATGATATGGTGTATAACATCTCTCCTGCAGCAGTTTCTGAGCCAGCATGAGCAACCATAGACTGAGGCTGGGGAATAACAATTTCCAAGAGGCTCAATCTGCCCTTTCTCTGCTTATCCATCTCTTGTCTCTCTTCTGCTGTCCTGGTCATTTGCAATTACCCTTCTGAAACCTGCATACAGTCATCTTGCTGACAAAACAGGCTAAACCCCTCATTTGTTTCCCTTGTTTTATTTTCATAGGTTGGTATTCTCCTCACTTCTCTTCCTTTCCACTGTTTTTTTTTTTTTAAAGTGATGTAACATATTTTCAAAACACACTTGGAATTGTGTCCTGTTGTTGCTGATGACTTCCCATGCACTGGCAATGCATTTGACACATCACAATTACTCCGTTTTGCACTTGCAGTTATCACAAAGATGAAAAATTAACATGGCTGCAGAGAAATTACCTATTTTCCTCTGCAACTCACTGCTTAATGGTTCTCAATTTAGAATTCACAATATGTAGGAGATGGAAAATTCAAGGAGACTTCTGCAGCAGAAATAAAAACTGGTAGGCAGTGTAATACTACTACTTTTGTCCCCAGTTGAGGGTATGTGGAAGAAAACAGCCATTACCTGTCTTGTCTAGAGGGATGGGGAAGGAGTTAAGTGGCTTTGTGCTACCACCAGAAATGTACTGATTTGCAAATGACAGTCAAGGCAAAGAGTTAGTTGATTTGTACTGGCAAAAAAGGGCCAATTGGGTTATTGTCCCTCTTGTCCCTGAATAACTGGAAGGCAAGAGGTGGCCTCTGACTCCTGGTCACCTTTTCTTGCATTGCTCCTGAAGAAATACTATTGTGCAGTGCTAGCAGGAGTTTTACACTCCTGCCAATATGAAACTACAGGGGGATGATAAGAAGTGCTGCAATCACAGTCTTCAGCTTCTTCTGAAACTGCTGTAAAAATAGAAACACTAATCTGTGCCACTTAATTGCCTGGGCTTATTTGTTTCTCCTTTCCCCCCTGGTCCTTTTATACTTGTTTTTCTATGGGGAGTATGTGGTACTTCTGCATGGGAGACACAAAACAGTAGAGGAGTGACTGGATACTGGTGTGCTGTAACCCCTACATGAGAACTATGATTCAGCCCTTTTTGTTTCCTTGTGAATACGTTTCAGCTATGCAGGGAGAAGGGCTAGTCTGAAATGGATTTTTTCCATGCAGTTTCTATAACAATAAAAGAAACATTATCTGGCAATACTTCCAAACTGGCAGGTTTTCACATCAAATCTCCCAACAGAGAAAAAACAACGGCTTGAAACAGCAAAACACTGCTTTCCTTGGTAGTTTTGGATTCCTTTTACTGAAATTTATTTTTTCATGTTTGTCCACACAACTCAAATACCTTTTTGAGGGAAGCATATACTTTTCAGGATTTTTGTTATGAAATCCACTTTTCCATTTAAAAAACAAAGCTGACATGAGGAAATCTTTCTTTACCCAAATGTAAACAGTTGGCTAGTCTTATTTTTCTGCACTGACAAAGTACTCACTTGATTGGGTCCAGTCTGCGTACATTCTGCATTTCTATCACATCCACCGTTGTTCTCCAGACAAGGGTTGATTTCTTTACAAAACAGAAACAGTATGATATAAAAAGGAAGAGTGACTTCTGAAAACCCAAGAAAGGAGAATTTTAAGTAAAGCATATTAGGAATGCAGATTTATGACAACTGAATCCATGAAACTCAGTCCCTTAGCTACTTAATACCGCAGTCTAGGTCTTGTAGTTGTCTTGGTAAGGGCTAAACCCCTGCTGTCAGCATTTCTACAACCATAGGTGGAGAGGTATGGTACAACAGCCTCTAAAAGTCTTTAAGTCTGCAAGGGTTGGAGGTGTGTGGGTGTATGAATGAGGCTATCCTTGTTGAGAGGCAGATCTCTTTTAATAAGCTTTTGGTGTCACACCACACTGCTGTAGTTGCATGGTTTGCCAAGTCGTATCAACCACGTGGCAGGTAGGATGCCTTTGGCACCAGGGTTTATAGTGTCAGGAAACTGCACTTCTGGGTCATAGTGGAAGAAGGATCTTCCACCTACAGGAAAACTCAGTCCTGTAATTTTCCTCCTTGGGATAGATAAGACATTGGGAACGCTCACCGATGCAGACTATTCCGTCTCCAGTGTACCCAGCGTTGCAGACACACACTCTGTTGCCAGGCGTTGTTCTTCTGCACTCTGCCTTGGCAGAACAGCCACCGTTGCTGGTCTTGCAGGCATCAATAGCTGAACAGTGACAACAGCCCAGATTAAAACAACGTGCTTGAATGGCTTTTTGCTTTTCAGGTTAAGCTGTCTCTATCTTTTAAAGAGATTGGCTGATATTTTCTGAACACAGCATCTTTCTGCTTTTAGAGGCCATGGACTTCATTAGTGCCAGATATTAAATACATCTTATTGATTACAGAGGGAAAACTGAGAAGATGCTTCTAGTATGGAAGATAAGAAGTTGCCCAGGACTGACTTTCAGTAACTTCTGATTCTGCACATTCCAACCAAGCACCAAAGAGGGGACCTTCATGTTCTTCTCCGGATTAAATGGCCATCAAAACCTTTCCCTTAGCTTGCCTTTTTCTGCAGACAGAGCAAATGACCTTATCTTGCAGGAGGTCTGAGTGTAATAACACCCAGGTCCTTCCTGTGACAAAAGGTCCTGGTTGTTATTCAGATGGATGCTCATGCTGTTTCTGCAACTCTGGATGAGTAGGTGGCTGGCGATTTGAGCTTGCATGGGTTATCCCATGAGCTGGGAAGGGAGCCTTTTCTGATCTTCAGTGTGAATCAAATCAGCCTAAACATTGCTTTAGTTCTAGCTTCCAATGACCCCAAATTGCTGTTTCAGCAGCTGTAATAGCCAGACTGGGGAGATGACTTGTCCTGTAACTGGTCTTACCTGGGAATTGTGTATAGGGGAATAAGGATGTGTGCAGAGCCACTATGGGTCACATGTGTCACCCAGCTCTTCTTGCATACGGGGAATTTTCCACCAGGAGATTAAAATGGGTTTGGTTGATTTAAGCCAGAAGAGAAAATGAAAGCAGCCAAAGTAAGAGTGCTAATGTCTTGGATTAGGACCCTGCCAGCCATTGTAAGTAGACAAATATGCTTCTGTTCTCAAGAGAATTAGTATTTTAATCAGTTAAGGATTAAGTAAAACAACAGTAAAATCAATTACAATTGCTGTAGCCGGAAGCATTCTATTTCGTAAGTCTGGATATCCCAGACTCTTGGAGAGACATTCAAGTTTAGCTGCTTCTGCCCCTTTCTGAGAATCTCTGTGGTAAAATGCACTTATTTAGACCAGAAGTCTGTGCAAATTCAGAAAGCTGAGGAAATGGTAGAGCCATACAGCTTCCAATAGCTGGAAGTGCTATTATACCCTGAACTGGCCTCTCTTTGCTGAGCTTTGTTGGGAAAAGGAGTAAATGTCATGATCCAGGTTTCATTACTCTGCAAACAATGGGGCCTGGGTTGTGCACGGCATGTTCCCTTTTCTCTGCTCTCCCTTAGCACAATGCCTCACAACTTGGAGATTTTGAGCCCTTTGTTTGCTATGAATCTGCACCTGTTGGGTTTTTACTTGTTTGAAGCAAACTGGCAGCAATTCCTGTTTTTTAACTGGTGCATAGAGTAGTGCTGGTCTCTCAGCAGCTCCACCGTGACCACAGAGTGCTTCAAGCATATTTTTCTTCTTTTCAAAAGGGAAGAAAGAAAGTCCACTCGCCTGTGCAGAACATCCCGTTCCCCTCAAACCCAGCTGCACACTTGCAATAGGCAGTGCCATTTGATAAGAGAAGGCAGCTAAAGAAGTAAAAAGAGGGAGAGTCAAAAAAAAAAAAAAAAGAAAAAAATTAGTCAAGTTGTCTGTACAGCCCTTGTTTTTGAGCATTGTTTTGAAGGTAATGGTGCATAGAAAGAACAGGGCTTTTATCCGTACAGCATGATGTAGTTAAAAGCATAAAAATGAACCTAGTCAGACTAAGCTTTCCAAAAGCATTTGGATCTATTAAGTATTAAAAATGCATGCTTTGGTCATCAAGTGTCCTATTTTCTCATACAGAACTCCAGAAGTTGTATGCCTGCTCACTCAAAAACTGTGCTCAAGTTTTTGTTTGCCCACAATTTATTGAGGGACGGAGCAGAACAGATGTGCCAGGATGAGAGCCAGGTGTCTGAGTCTTCCTGGGTTCAAGCTTGGTGCTTTTTTTTGACAGCTTAGCCTTCTGTTTGCAAGCATACCTTTACTGCCTTATGAGCTCTGTATAACACAGGGATTGCTCGCTGGTGTCACCCAGGGACAACGTTACAACACAGCCAGCACAATCCTGTCTCCCCCCCACCCCCTGCCATGCTTGCACCTATTCTCATACCTACATGTGTACAGCAGTGGATGAATAAGGCTCAGGACAACAGCCTGCTTCTATCAGAAACACAGTCTTGATGCCAGCACGTGTGGGATCCCCCTGAGCAAATTTGGGGGTGGAGATTTGCCAAAAAACCTGGTAAATATCATTGCTGTGAACTACAGTTCACAAACACATGGGGGAGAGGATGATCTACATCTGGGGAAACGGTGGTTTGCCATTTGCCCCTTGGGCTTCTCTGCTCCTACAGAAAAGCTGTGCCTGAAAATGAGGAGTCTTTTCAGTCACCTTTCCTTTCCTTTTTTTTTTTTTTAAAGTCTTGGGTCATGTAAATTTGCTGTCTGGTCAGTGATGGGGGGTAGGTGCACTTCAGTAAATTAGTCAGTGGGGGTGACTCGCTCCTTTGAAAATGAGTTAGTGTCCCAGTATTGGTGCTGGACTGCTGAAAGCATTTTTTAAAAAAATTTTGTTCTTCGTTGTATTTTTTATGTGGAAAACTGTTTCTTGTCAAATGCAGCTCTCTTCGGTGAAGTCCCTAGTGCCGACAGCATTTCTGAGTTGTGTGTAGTGGTGAATGGGGCAAATAAAAGGTGCAGATAAAGCCCACCTCAGAAACCCACCTTTGATCAGTCTTGCCCTGGCCTCCTGTTATCTTTAGTGCTGCAGCTCCATGTCTTTGTATACTGCCTGGTAGGATTTCTCACTTTTCATTTTTTTCCCTTTACTTTTTTCTTTTTTCCACCTTCCCCAAAAAATCCCATTTGTTTTCCCGTTTTAACATGCACGTTTTGAACTTTTTGGCCTCATCACTGAATACGTTATATTGACACTGCTCCTAATCTCTGTGGTGGAAAACATGGGTGTTATCAATGCTGTTGAGAAGTCTTCATAAAGAGCAAGATGGAGTATGTTTTTTACTGTGCAAGAGATCCCCTGTTTCTCCCCCCTTCTCCAAATAAGTGGATTTCATACATACTTAGCACTGGTATGGCACGAGGTGTTACATGCGTCATCTTTGATTTCTGCAAGAAAAAAACAAAACAAAACGGGGATCAGAACCTTTTAGGTCAAGACCCTTCTCGTTTCCCAGTCTTTTGTTCCCACTGTGCAGAGCTGGAGTCTGAGTTCTGCAGCAGACAACTGCAATCCCAGCCTGTGTAGAGACTCCAGATGTACAGATCAGTGTGTACCCCTTAAATTCAGTTGTGAGGAAGAGGCATGTCAACATATCGCCAGGGAAACATTTCACCTGTTGTCATTTATCTGTCTTTAGTTTGGTGAGTTTTGCATGTTGTCAGTTTAATGATGTAAGTGTACAATTTCTAAAGGAACTGAAATTTGCTCAGATATAGCAACTATAGCATCTCTAACTATAGAGTTAATTTTATTACTATCTTTTCCCTGAGCAAATTTAAAACTGCTATTGAATGCTATTATTAATGTACTTATACAATTTTTAAAATTTTATACTGTTATTCATAGTTCTGAAATAGTTATTTAATACATTTTAATTAATTATGTCTAACTAAAATATTATCTAAGTGGATATAGGAGCTGTATTAAACTAATACAAAATGATTTATTTGGTTGAGTTTTTAGCAAGAACATAATTTAATATCCAGTGTTGTATAGGTAAATCAACTTGTTGAAGCACTTGAGAGGCTTTTGATCTGACGACCAAAATGTGCTAGGTAACTCTGCTCTGCAGAACATCTAGCCATAACAAATAGGATATTCTTTTGGGACAGATACAGGCTGACACAGGTAGAGAATTAGCTAAGTTAGGCATTGAAGTCTCATGAGCGGTATCTCAGCCGGCTCTCTTAATAGGGTAATTAATTGCTATAGCACAGGAGTGTCCCCTGTATTTCACTGCATGTGGGAAACTGCTGGATATCTGGTGGTGCACTGGGATCTGATCACGGCTGCAGTTTGGCATTTCCTGAAACACTCACTCCTTGCCCCAGAAAAAAACAGGAGGGAACACTCACCGGTCTCACACATCACCCCTCTCCAGCCAACGTCGCATTCGCAGGAGCCATCCCCAGTGATCCCACTGCTGCATTTCCCATGGACACAAACACATGCTGCAGGGAGAGAGATGGGAGGAAAGTTCTGTCCCTGAGCAAGGCAGCAGCTTGAGCAGCCAGGCAGTGAGGGGAAGGAAGGGATAGCCCAGGCGTCTTCTGCTGATGGCACCTTCTGCTCTGGGCTATTTCAAGAAATGCTTTGGCTTGTGCTTATTAGCTTCTACCTACAGAATAAATCTAAAGTCAAAGTACACTTATCTTTCCTCTCTTCCCAAATATAGGGACTGAAATTGTATTTTAATGGGAAAGCATTGGTGAAAAAGTAGTGCTCGAGTGGATTATTCTCACTGGATGATGTTCTAAGGCTGTAGTTGTCAGAGTAGCAGGCAGCATCTCCAAACAAGGGAGCAGAGAGAAAATACTACAATGGGGGAAGAAAAAGGCTTAGGACTTTAAGACTTAAAAATACTTTAAGCCTTAAAAAAACTTTAAGCCACTTTTTAAGACTGGCCTCTTACCCTGAAAGTGATGTACCTTTCCAGGATCTAGAATGGATGTGTTTAGAAAATCTAAGGGGAAGGTGTTGACATCTGACAAGAGTAGTGAAGGAGCCTGTGTGTTTTGGGGATACTCAGTACCTTGATCACAGTTGGGGCCATATTTGCCTTCGATGCAGCTTTCACAGGCTGTGCCCACAAACCCCTCCTCGCACTCGCAGGCACCTGTGCCGTTGATGCCATCCAGGCAGATGCCATTTCCAAAGCAGGCATTCCCTGCATTCCCTGGGCAGGGCTGGCACTGCTGCCCAAAGAAACCTGCGCAGCACTCTCTGGTCTGGAAACCAAGGAATCAGAGAATGGTTTGGGTTGGAAGGGGTCAGTATCAGGGAAACAAGCATGGCAGCAAGCATGTGGTGGCTGGGTATTGTCTCTTGGGACTGCTGATGGGTGGAGGTGAACTATAGATTTGGATTTTTAGCCTCTGGCCACTCTCCTTACTGTGTGGGGCTCAAACTGCCACCCCAAGTCCTTGGTGGGACCCAGGTGTCCTCCATCACCCCAGGGAAAGGTGGATGAGATTGCTAGGGACAAGCACGGGGTTACTCTTTCCAAACCTGTGCTCCCTCTGCACCGCATCAGCTGCGAGCTGTTCCCAGCCATCGGCAGCCTTTAACCTTTCAATCTCTGCTGCATCCAGAATGAAAGGCCTATAAATACCTTGCCAGGGACTGCCTTGATGTGCTGTGTGTATTTAGCAGAGGGTTACAAGGAGGCAGAAGTTCAGGGGTGGGGACTCCTGGCTTTTACTGCAGCAAAAACTGTGTACTCACAATGATGGTTTTAGCACACTTTGGCTGGCACCCGATCTGGATCATGTACATCCTCGTGTTCTCTGAGAGGACACAGTATTTCTTCTCCCCTGCCTGAATGCAAATTGGAGAAATGACTCCACTTCCAAGTAATATTGATCAGCTACTTTTAAACATTTTAAAAAATGAACATTAACTTTATGCATGCTGTGGCACTGACTCAGATTCACAATGGAAAAGAAGGAAATACTTTTAGAAATAAAAATGCATTAGCCAAATTGTTTTTGCTAGCGACCATATGATCAATTTAACGCAGTGCCCTGTGACATTTTAAAGATGTTGAATACTGCCTTTATTCAGAATTGAAAAGAACTTTTTTCTGAAGTTGGACAAACTTTTTTTTTCTTTTCTGGACATACTTCCTCTTCTTCCTAATTCTTCTTGGAAAACTGAGAGCCAAAGTTCTGCAAAAACAGGTGGTGAAACTTTATCTTCCTGGTCTGGATTCAATTGGGAAAGTTTGCTTGCAGAAGATCACTTGCTGGTCTCATTGAACGCTTGTTAGGAGACTGAGATAAGCATCCATCCAGCTGCACATTGTCAAGGGAATGTTAACATTTTTGAATTCAGTTTCAGGAGTCTTCCATTGTCCTAATGCATACTAGAAACTGCTCTTCCAGGGTAAAACTCTTTTTTGAAGCTGCCCTTGATTCTGCTACCTTTTTCTCAGGGTGGATTGAGTTTATTGACTGTAAGCAGTATATGTAACAGGCTAAAGTAACTACTATAACTTTTGTTACAGTAGTGAGGAGGCAATTATATTCAAAACAGAATTGAATGCATCTATGCTCAGTTTTGATTAAAAAAAAAAATAGCATTAGTGATAAAATACTTACTATTTCTTTTGTTCCTGGAGGACAACTTGATGGCTGCAAACAAATTCTGCACTTTTCCTTAAGGAACACAAATGGGAGGTAGTTAATGCCTGTACAGAGCTGCAGACAGGTTGTTTAATAGAAATGCATAATTTCCAGCTATATTTCTAAACCTAGATCTCGGGGTGCACAGTCAGGATAATCCCTTTGGTAAAGTGGGTGAGAGTAGCTGGACTGCTCAGCAAGGAAGACCATCCCTACCAGAGGGCCTGTAGGGACACCCTTGGAGGAGCCTTCTCCCAAGGAGAAGGAAAGCTCTTTTGGATATTTTGCTTTGTTCTTCTAAAGCAATGCTTCCCATAAGGCCTTCACAGTAAGAGACAAATCCTGAGCTTTGATGTAGTTTGCCTGTGGCATGAGGGCAATAGCAGCTTGGAAATGGAAAACTCCTATGGTGTATATGTCCTATGCTATATGTGTGACTTGTTTGCCCATGTACTGTCATTTTCTACACAAGGCCTGGGTACATGTTGTATCTAATATAGAATACTTAATAATATTCATGTTTAGCTAAATATGTGCTTAGTTTTAGTAAGGCTTAAATGAATGCTTAAGTATGTTGCTGCATTTGAATGTAACAGGGAAAATAATTTTCCATGCAAAAACAAAGCACTATGTGCAAAACTTGGTTAGTACCTGACAGAGCAAAGCTGGGGGAAAACCTTGAGTGAAATACACTGAAATATGAGGCCATATCCTAAGGAAAATAATAAAGCTGAAAAAGTTCATGCCTGCTAAATTTGCTTTAACTGAAAAACAAGTCTCACTTTGTCTTCCTTGTCTGGTTTGTTGTGTGCCCTACAGAAGAAGGGAGGTACTTGCCTCTTCGCTGTCCTATTTTACTCAGGAGGAAAGACAAAGGGAAAATTTCTCAGTCAGTTTGAGGAAACGACATCCTATTATTTAAAGGAATGTAAACACATTTGTATTTCATACATAAAATGGACAAAAGAGGGAGGACGCTTTCTGCAGAGGGCACAAGGAATTCATGTGTATGTGTGGCAGTAATCTACACCTGGAATGAAATAAAACATTTTTCCTTACTAAAATTATTTTATTTTCCAGGTTTTTAAGCTGGTTTACTTAAAAAACAAGTGGCCTGGCTAGGAAGGTGTATTAGAGTAGAGCATTACTATTATTTTCTGAAAATTAAAGTTCAGGAATTGCTTATTCCTGTGCTAGTCTAATTGTATTTTATCTAGGCTGTCAGTAGACACATTGCAGGGTCAAAACAGTGTTAATAGATGCTAAAACTCTGTTAGGAATATCCTTTGTGGAAAATGCATGCATTCCTTACTGGGAGATACAGTGTGATGTATCCTATACATTTCAGCTGTGTTTGGCTATAGGCTCTCTGATGGGCCTTTAAACATCTGTGTGAAAAGAACCACTTACAGTGATCACGGTGTCATTGATATCACATCTATTCCTCTGGATTTCCAGGACTTTTCCCAAACCATGAATAATTCCTTTGTCTGTTGCAACATTTGTATAGCTTATAGGTGCATCATTTATGAATAGCTGCAAAAGAAATGGAATGGGTTAGAAAGCAGCAGAGCTGTTCAGTAATTTCGTGGTAACTGCAGCAGTAGTGGGTGAAAGGAGGAGCAATGTATAGGCCTCACTTCAGAAAAACTGAAGGTCATTGTTATCTTCAAGCACTTGCTCCCACCCCAGTTTTACTACATTTAAGAACTTCACTGGGCTGGAGGGCATGAGAAGACATGGAGCCTGTTGAAGTTTCTTAGCAATAGGATGTGGCAGAGCAACTTTTTCCACCACAGGGTGTACAGGTTTTGAAGAAGGAGCCTAAAGCAAGCCAAGAGCTGGGTTTGCTGTCTGTGGGGGATGATGAGCTTCAGGGAAGACCTCCTAGCAGCTGCTTCTGCAAGGAGGACTTTCATAGTCGCACTGCTACACCGCACTCCCATTGTTCCCTCACCAGCAACAGCCCCATGAGTGGTTGTTTCTTCCAAGACTCTGCTGTGGGCAAAGCAAGCAGCAGGGCTGAAACTTCTTTGGTGAGAAGCTTTCTGTCCTCCTTTGTCTATGCCTTGAGGGAGCTCTGGGACAGAGAAGGAGCAGCACCAAGTTCCCTTCTTGGCTGTTCCACAGAATTAGGTGTGTTGTTAATCTTGCTGTGCCTGATTTTTCCGATGAATGGTGTTGAAATGGAATTCATATTTTGGCAAAGTGCTTTGAGCTCTTAGAATTGAAAGGGGAGTAAATACACAGAAAATAAAATTAATGCTTTAAAACTGAAGGCAGGTTTCTAATAGCTATTGGAAGTCAGATTAATACGTGCTTTGCGATGCAGACTTGTAGCTGCCAGACATGCACGTCCACCACTGTAGCTTCTAAAATGCAATCCTAAATGGGAACAGCATAACTGAAATAAAATTCAAAGATGCCTTCCAGGGTGACTTTGAATTAAGCAGGTCTGAGAGAGACGTTGCATTTGAGTGACATCTTTCATGCTATTGAGTCCCAGAAGTTAATGTGGGGCACACAGCCCTTTTTGACTGCATGTTAGTTTAAATTTGAGACTGGATTTGTAAAAAGCAGGAAACCTGTTCCTCTGAGCGAGTGCAGGCAGTAGTACCTGGCCATTGTGGAGGAAGAACCCAATCTGGTAGGAGAACCCCAGCATGGTCTCCCTGTGCATGCCATTGTGCAGGTTATTCTTCAGGAGCTTCTCATCCAGCACGACATGATAGCGGATTTGGTCTTCACGCTGCAAACACACAATTAAATTCAGGGTTACATGACAAAGCATGGTGAGTTCTTCGGGATAGCTTTTCCCACAGGGTATAAGCCAAACATGGATTGCCTGAATTTAAGGAGATGCTTCCCCAGCTGGCAGGTTTTTTCATATTTCTTACCATGGAAAGTCTACATTCCTGTCATAATGAAACTTTTATTGACAGTAAGGGATGGAAGGCTATTGAACTGGTGGGACCAAGGTTTGCTTGCTTGGTAGTGTCTCTTCTGTGCATAGGGCTGGCTCACAGATTCAGGGAAAAGTTAGATGACTTTTAGGACTTGGAACTTAATGAGTTCATTTGATATCAAAAGCTACGTCTTAATGGATGCTTTTATAATCTTCCTTATACCCCTTTCGTCTTTTGGGAATCCCTGAATAACCTATAGATGAATGTTTACAGCAATTTGTAGGGTTTATTTTATTCTATTTTACTTTTTTTTTTTTTAAATCTTTAAGGTCATCTTCAGTCAATGAAGTGCTAGAGCCACACCTGTTTATTGGCAAGTTTTCTATGAGTTATTGCTAGAGTGTATTAATTTTTCATTGATGTGGTGAAATTATTCTCTATTCATCAAGATTCTGTGAGGGCTTCCCAAGGCTTCTGCATCTTATTCTGAAGCACTTCCAGAGTGGCCCCTGATTTGGAGGAGGAAGCAGAAGGGGGATGTGTTTGTGAGAGATTTGTAGATGTGAGAGTAGCTGGGGCATTTGGAGGATTTAGGAGCTCCCTATCCAACAGATATAGTGCTGCTGCAGCTGTATATCTTTGCAATAAAAAGTGCTTGTTGGAAATCATGTTGCCTGCTGACCCCTTGTTCTGGACATTCATGCTGCTCCTTGCTCTTCCACTCCTTCAAAAGTGTGTGAAAGCATGAAAAAACTCCAGGCTGCAAGATTTGTGATGTTGCCTGGTGCATACAGATTGATGTAAGTGCTTGTTACATCTCACAGGATGACACTACTGCTTTGTTTTCCATAGATTTGACAAAGAAAGACAAGAAGGTGGGATAGATAGAGCTAATTTACTAAGGCATAGGAATCCATCAATGGCCAACCCTAGTTAATCCTCTTGACTTGGATGCTCTGGAGGACAAGTTAACTCCCATGTATCTCCATTTGTGTCTTTGATCACCAGCAGAGTGAGAACAAAACCTTGCTTCCAGCAAGGCCAAGAAATGAGGTCTCTTCCCTGTTCTCTCTGTGGCAGAGTTCTCTCAGGGTGTTTGGTGAAGAGGATGAGGCTTAGGCAGGCTTAACTTTAGGGTTGTTTTCTGATTTTCTTTGTCAGATTGCCACACCAGGCAAGACTGGGAGGATGGAAGAAAGACAAAAAGATTTGTGTGTCACCTGAATCCAACAGGACTGATGTCTTAAAGCTATCAATGTGTCTCAAAGTTTGCTATAAATGCTTTCTTTTTATGGTCATGCAGAAATGCTGATGTTGTGCCATGAAACTAACTAAAATAGCGTTCAGAAGTAACTTGAGCAGAAACAGTTTGATCACAAGTGAATTCTTCTGGTGTGGCAGCATGCAGGGCTTTGGCTGTGAATCTGCTGGTTGGTGGTAAATGTTTTGGGTTGAGTCACTGGAACCCTGTGCTCCTCAGCTTCCTGGCTGTAAATGGAGACCATGAAAGTAGGGACAGAGTGTGGCAGGGTAAATATTTATGGAAGAGGCAGGAAAGTAGTAATGGCATTGAGCAAGCCATGGACGGAGCTTCCTCTGCAAGGTGTGGCTCTTGATACGTGTTTGATAAAGCTGTTTCAAATGAGCAAATGAGAAGAAAGGTGCTGAGATGATGCAGTAAACCAATAGCTTGTCTTGGGAGGAGACCAACAGGATTGAGAAGGCTGTTTGGCCTTGTAAATATGTCAGGACAAATGCCAGAAAGAAAAAGTTGTTTCAGCTAAAGCATATTCCTGGCATAAGAACAGAGGGATAAAAAACTGCCAGATGTGTGCTGTCAAAATAATATAAACTAGCTCTGGGCATGAGGACTGCGGTCAGCAGGGGAGGTGGGATGGACATGCCCATGCCAGTGGGAGGAGCTGGTGGCCAGGTCAGGTCAAGCCTGGTGTGGGCTCCTGGGAGTGGGCAGCAGCAAGGGGGTTTGCCTAAGGAAATTCTTCTAGCCAAGAAAATTTCAGAAATTTTTCTGGGTCCTGGGACTGGCCGACAGTGCCTTTAAAGTGGCATTAGAAACAGCTTGCAGAAAGTGGCTGGACAATAGCATTCCTGCAGGAGTGACAGGGCAATCATCTGGATAGTTTTAAGGAAGAGTAAGAATATTTTGTGGCATTATTAATGATGGAGTTGCCAGTGATGACAAGGGACTGGACTTGTTCACCTAGGAAATTAATTTTGGTATTTTTCATGGTCATTCCCGTACTGAGCTCTTAGCAAAACAAAACAAAACAAAAAACAGTCTACTGGTGAAATGTCTTGGATATTATCAGCATGGTTTGAGCCTAGAGAAGGACAAAACCCAGAGCAAATAGCTAGGCTCTTCTAATAAGCCAGGAAAACAGGTGGATCCATCTCCTCTCCACCTTCTGGTGATAAAAACAAACAAAAAAAATTACCAAACTTCTGGAAACAAATCCCTCTTCCTATTTCTGTGTCCTCGCAATTCATCTAGTTAAAACAGATGAGATACTGAGTTGTTAAGACAAGCCTTGTGAGTAATACATACCAGAGTAGGAGACATTTTATCCCTTAGGTAATTTTCTATGGCATCATTACTTGGGGCAAAAATTGTGTATGTGTTTGCAGCTTCTATTTCATCTGCCAAGTTGTATTGCTGTTGTGAAACACACAAAAACAATTCAGAATGAGCAGTGATAGCCTGATACGAGTCCAAATGCAAACAAAGCAGAGAACTGCCTCTATTCATAAGAGCATTTGAAAGCTTACAATAATGTAGCCCCTGAAAATTGAGAAATCGGGCATTTCCTCTAGGCGGGCCAACAGCCTCGGCATGACAGTGCTGCGGGGGGGGAGTCAGAACCTGGAAAGTGAGCAGATATTCCATGTCAGAGCATGTGCACATGCAAGGATCAGATGCAGGAGAAAATGCTGTTCCATGCAAATAGTTTTCGCCCAGAAGTTAATTATTTTTCACTGCTTGTGGGGCAAAGGAACAAATTGTCCCTATGCGGCCGTGTACCTTATCAATAACGTGTATGATCCCGTTCGTGGATGCGATGTCACCAGTGACGATGTGAGCACCTTCGAGGGTGAGGCTCTGAAAGAGGGAAAGGAGAAAAAGTTTACTTTTGCATCGTGCTGGTAGTGTTTTTCTGGCGGTTCCTGCTGTGGATTTCCATGCCTTCCCAAATACTTGCCTGGGGCTGCACTGCAGCTCTGCTCCTGTGCACGTGGCCTCAGGGCACCATGCGCAGCAGAGGTGACTTTGGGACTGAGAGATGCTCCCCCACACAGACCAGCAAAACCATGGGGTTGCTCCCACTGGGATTGTTATTTGGGGTAGGTGTGCTCACCTCTACCCCATGGCAGGAAGAGCTCTCATGTCTGTGCAACTTTGAAGGACCCCATTCATGATTTTTCTCTTGGGGAAGGGAGGCAAAGGGAGATTTTCCGTCCTTTAATGGGGATGAAGTGCTTACATGTGCCATATGTATTCCCAGAACATCCTCTTGGAATGTATAGTACTAAATAAAAAGGCTGAGGGGGAAAGGCTGTCAGTTTTAGTTATTTACCATTAAAAATACTGTTGGGTGGTTTGGGACTATCAAGTTGCACATGCAGACATGGGCACAGTATCACTGCTTACTCCTACCTTCCCAGTTCCCTAAAATAAGATATTGGGTTTCCTTGATGCTCTTTGTCTTAAATTGGTTCACACAGGCTGTTTGAGGCAAGGACAGTGCTCCTGTTTGGCTATGAGACTGTCCAGTGTTTGCAGCAGCTACTGGGACATCAGGAATAAATAATATTGTAGGTAAATTTCAGCTAGGTAAAGTGGTGGAGAAAATAAAGTTGATGCTTCTCCCAGAGGGCCCAGTGTAACTGATCTATTCCTTTAATTTTATGACCTGGTCTTTTTTTAAAATACAGGTACATAATGTCTGTGTGGTTTTGTAATACAAGAAAGCCAGTGGCAGTGATTGTTAGGGTTTGGTGTATGATACCACAGAGGTTTTCAGGTCATCTCACCCTGTTTTCTTTGGACAATTGCAGGAAGTTGCTCTGTAGAGATGTTGGCAGCACGTCAGAGGACGATAAATTCTGGAAATCGGCAAAGCTGTAAGCTCCTGTCAGTACATGATACCTAAAGGGAATTAACTGAATTTGAAGGTTTTGTATTTTTTCTTTTTTTTTTTCTTTCTCTTTCAAATAAAAGTTTAGTGTGTCTAAAACTGTGGTTTAAAGCAGGATGTGTTTGTACAATACCTAGTTCAGCTATGTTCTGATCTTAGCTTGGCCTTTAAACATTTCTGACATAACAGAAATAACTTTCTTTTAAGCCGAGTTGCTACAGAGATTTATGCCATTGTAACTAGAAGGGGAATCCTATGTCCTTCCCTTAAAAATGTTAAGAGCTGTCTCGCTTTAGAAGCTTCAGACCAAAGTCTTGTTTGGAATGGAAAGCAATTCATTAAGCCTTCCCTCCCCCCTTGCCTCCCAAACCCAAATCCATTAATGTACTTCAGTAGAGTTGGGATGTTACTCTTTGACATCCAAAAGGCTTTCTCATCTTCATCCATGTTTTCAATTGCTTGAAGAGAAGGCACGAGAACAGTTAGGTTTGAGGTGGTGGACAACACTGAGTTTATTTCAGCCTCCTGCAGGGAAGTAAAGAGTGTAAAATAAATTCATCCTGAGGACGATCTATAAATAGCAGCTGGTGACTTTTTAGCAAGGTAGAGTATGTGATGTGCTTTGTGACAGGCCTGGAAAGGAAAAACTATTATACTGAGCAATGACTTGAACAAAAGTACTTGGAGCTTTATAAAAATGGTAAATGACTGTCTATTTTTTACAGAATAGACTCCCAGCATTTAAAGGGCAGAAGCAATATTTAGGTCAGAATTCTGTTTTATTATGAAACAAGTAAGTTGCCTCCCACAGAAGTTAGTCAGTCTCATGGATTCAGTTTGATGCACTTGAATGTTAAAAAAATTAAAAATAAATCATGGTGATAAATACTACTGGTTACTGATAATGTCATGTAACCTGCTCTTAAAAAGCACTCCATGCAATTTAATAGATAGAAGTATTATGAACAATGAAATAAGAAACCCACATTGCACAGTGTTCCCATTTGGAATATGGCTATTTAACGTGGCTGAGATTTCTCAAGATGTCCAAGGGACATCTGTGCCCACCAGCACTGCAGTGGGGATTGCTGCTGACAGGTCTAATTTTATACCAGGGATGTGAGCTCTGCAGTACGCATGGACTGATTAATTTTCTATATGTTTTCATCTACCTTAAGGATGGAGAGAGCCTCCACTGGAGAGGATTTTTGCAATTGTGTGGATTTTTTTTGTGGGGTACAAAACCTGAAGGCTAAAGATTTGAATGTGATCTTGCTGTAGATGTGCTTCTCCAAACTTTTCACAGCCTCCCCGAAGTGCTTTTTTTAGATACTGCAAAACTTGAGGGAGCAAGATGAGCTTGGGTTCTACCTTTTTTGCAGCTGGTATGTTGCCTGGCTTGTGCTGGATAGCCCTTCAACACCCATACTGGGTTTTAAGTCAAGAAGGAAATCAGCTCCCATAAATAGCTGGGAATTTTGTCTCTGTTAAGATCATCTTTCTTTCTAGCCATCATCACCGTCACCTTCCAAATATTTAAATGAAAAAATAGCAACAGACTTCCCTTTCTCATCCTTCCTGGCCAGCAAGAAAAATATTTGGTTATGAAAAGTGGTAAGCATTACATTCCTGCTCAAGTATGAAGTTAAAAACCCCACAGATGGATGTACCTCCCTATTTTGCTCATATTTGTAGCTACTATTATTTAATTGAAGGAATACCAAATGTAGGAGAAATTTCCACGTGCCTGTTTCAATAGATTATACAGAATCTGCTCCCTGATTCCACCCCCCTTCATTATCTAAAGTGCACATTAGCAAGTGAACAGCCTTTCCTATTGTGCTCATTTCTTTAACTTCATTAGTTTCTCTTTACAGTGTCCAGTGCTGCAGCCTGAGCCCAGGGCCAGGCAGATAACTGATTTAAATTAGCCACACTGGCCTCTCTTTTCAGCAGCTCCCTGAGGTCCCTGTTGCAATTGTGTGCTTTAATGATCCCTGAGCTGCCTAACTTTGAAAAGCGTGAAAGCAGCTAATATGCTGTGACTTCTGCTTCTGATGCTATTCATTAACATATCCCTGTTCCCTTCTGTTTGCCACGTATTTACTATACACTCCTTCTATTTAGGTTTTAAGCTTTTTGTGGGAGAAACTCGTTTTGATCTTTATTCATACAGTGCCAACCACATTGGGGCAGGACCTCCAATGTTACTGCTGCCCTAAAAATAGATGATAGCATGAGAAAATAAGAAGTAGGCAATCTATCTAGAATTTTTGTGTTTTTTTTTTTTTTTTTTTAATCTAAATTGGTGTTTTTTCCTTAATCTTTTGCCAAACAAGCTAATCTGTTCATTTCCTGCACTTCAGTTGGGCCCACACAGACCTGAGTCTTCACCTGACCAGCCATAAGAAGTTTTCCTGGCTCTGGGGTCAGTTAAAATGGGGGAGAATAAGGCATTGCCTTTCCTCTCCACCTAATTGTAGTTTTATTGCATTAGAGAAGCTGGAAGGGGCCTCTTGGGTGCATATACATGTTCTGCTTGGACCCTGCTGCTGGTTACCTGGACTGCAGTGTATTTATGTACAGAATGAGTTGAGGCTTATATAGCCACTGCCTCAGGGAATGGGGCTTGTGACTTGCTCTTCTGCTTGTGGAGCTTCTTCACTTACCTGAATTTGGGCCTAGAATTTGGTTTTCAGGCAGAAATAGGGAATGGGGTTATCAGCCCTGCCATGACTGGTGGGAGAGGCGCTCTGATGCCTCTTTGGAGCTTGGGCCTCTGCTGTGTGATGGGAATATTGCTGTGAGGTTCCCATTTCTAAAGGCTAAAAGGCTTATGTATTTCTGCAGACTTGAACATATTAAAAAATCAGCCATGGAGTGTACTTACATTAACCCACTGGTTAAAGGCAGCTGCTTCTGACAGCGTAGATAACTCCTGATTAGAAAGAGAGAGCAATGGTTATGCAAGCAATAATTAGCTGTATCAAAGTACTATTGCTCTACCTGTGGTTTAACTCCCTGTGTCTGGGAATGGTGAGTTACCAACTCTTTTCAAAATCAGGCCATCTATTGCTGAGGTGTATTAGGTGTGCCTGACCTTGCTACGTAATGTGTACTGACCTCAGGCTAAGTGATCATTTTCAGGGAATGTAAACCTAAATGTTCAATGCAAAATTAATAGGAAAAAAAAAAAAAAGTATGTTGTTCTGCTTGGTATTTTACATATCATCCTGTAAGTGGAGAGCTTTTATTCTGGCACAGCACTTTGAACAGAGATAGATGACGGTATGAGCAGGGGTGGCAGAGAGTGCTAAGAGCCATGCAAGATTATTGCCAGTGGCTGGGACAGCTGACACTTTCATATTTCCTATGCTGTTAAATGTGTATTTATTTCACCAATTTACTTATTTTGATTTTATTTGCCTGCTGGCAAGCATGGTTTGTTTTCACGTGATAAATCGGCTGTTTCCACTGGAAGTGACCTCAAGGTAGAACATCAGAAGAATTGGGTGCTCACAGCTTCCAGCTGGGAGTCAAGTGCTTAGCACTTCTGCATGTTAGGCCTCTGGGGCTGGCATCTTTCAAGTTGTCTTAAAGAAATATGCTCAGATCCCTTAAGCCCTTTTCCAAGCTATGCTTTTAAACACAACAGATCATTTTTGTATCAGGCGAGAGCCTGCAGCAGGAACACTGTCTACAGATAGCATTGGTGGGCATCATACTTCTCTGTTTATAATGGCTTCTCTATGTCTCTCGTTAAGATCCAGTGTGAGAACTGTGCAGTAGGTCCTGTGCTCAAAGAAGATGACCATTTTACTTACATCTGCAGCATTTCCATAGCATATTCTACCATTTCCTTCGTAGCCCTTTGGGCAAACACACTTCCAGCCATGTGAAGACTCAAACCTACAAGTTGCCTTTGAACCAGAAAGAGAGAACATGTCAATACTCAGGACACCACTCAAGAGCAAGGATGGCCCATAAACCCTCTTCCTGATACACATTTATATAGAGACATAACCTTAACAGAAGGTCTTCACACCATTTTCCATGCATGTCCTTACCCACCTAACAGGACAAACTCCACCAGCTGAGGGGCAGTGACTCCCTCATCTGCCCACCATGCACTATGTCTAGGAGTCTAAACCTTTGCTGCACCTTTTCTTACTTCCTGCCTACATAAACCGGGCCCTGTTTCTTCACCCTACTACTGTGAACCTATCCTATCCTTCCCCATGCTCTTTCCTTTATCTCTGTCCCTTCGTCCTGCCTGGGGCCAGTGTGGCTCTTGCAGGCACCACAGAGCACAGCAGACCCTGTTGAGTAAAAACCTCACAGACTGTTGCAGCCAAATAATAATTTCTGATAGAGAAGCACCAGGGCTGGAGCACCTCTCCTATGAAGACAGGCTGAGAGAGTTGGGGTTGTTCAGCATGGAGAAGAGAAGGTTCTGAGGAGATATTTTAGTGGCCTTCCAGTGCCTGAAGGGGCTACTGGAAAGCTGGGAAGGGATGTTTTACAAGGACATGTAGCAACAGGACAAGGGGGAACAGCTTCAAACTGAAAGAGGAGAGATTTAGATTAGACAATAGGAGGAAATTCTTCAGTGTGAGGGTGGTGAGACACTGGAACAGGTTGCCCAAGGAAGTTGTGGCTGCACCATCCCTGGAAATATTCAAGGCCATGTTGGATGGGGCACTGAACAACTTGATCTAGTGGGAGGTGTTCCTGCCCATGTAGGGGGGTTGGAACTAGATGCTCTTTAAGGTCCCTTCCAACCCAAACCATTTGTTGATTTATTTACTCCAGGCTTGAGCCAGTCCTTCTGTACAGGCAGAATTGGGAGCAGCCCTTGCTGTCTGTCCTCAGCACATGTACTGTTACTGACATGGTTCACACAGCATTTTTGGTGCTTTTAGCACTGCTTGGAAAGCTTTCCTCCAACTCAAACAGAAATTGCAGGCTTGAAATGGCAAGGAAACTCTATGGTGTGTGCAGGAGGCAAGGTGTGATATGTATCTGAATACTTTGTTCAGGGAATGATTAATTACTCACCAGATGATGGCATTTTCCATTTTGTTCCAGGCATGAGTTTATGGGTGTGCATTCCATTCCATTCCCCTGAAATCCATCCTTACACTTGCAGTCATTCTGTCATTTCAATAAAACACAAAAATTCATTAAAATTATTGAAATAGTGTGCATATTCTAGGTGTGGTGAATTAGTTTCTCTGTGTTTCTGCATAGCTCTATTGACTTCAATGGAATGACTGATAAATATCTCCAGAAGACCTTTACACTTGACGTCTGCTAAAGTACTTACTAAAAGTATCTGCTGCCAGAACACCACCGTGGAGGACGGAGGGAGCACTGAGGTAGAAAATGAAGGAGACTGCTTTGGGTAGAGCATGCCCTGAGGGAACAGCCTTGTGGCTGGGAGGGAGAGGAGAATTTGGGGAAGAAAACGGGGTAGGAAGCACTGGTAGAGCAAAATGGGTGAGGACTAGTGCCGAAGGTGGCAACAAATGTGAGAGGACATACCTGACCTGGCCCAACATATATGCAGGTGGCATTTTTGTGGCACCCTGCTGCAGTGGGCAGCAGGCAGTTGTTGATGGCTGAGCAGTCCCTTCCATTGCCTGTCCATCCTGCCTGGCAGACACATGTGTGCTCCCCTGGGCCCGTCTGGATGCACTCAGCCTGGGAGGGATGCAGACATTCATTCAGGACAATTAGGTAGCATCTGGGTTTAGGTGTAAAGCTTGGCCAAGCAATAGTGATGCTGCTATTGGGGGAAAGAGCTTGAAACTGAAATGAAAATTGTGGCTTCCTTCTGCAAAAACTTCTGGCTGTACCTTTCTCACTGCCTGCTTTTCTATGGTGTCAGGCTCTGTGGGAAAAGCACATACTTACATTGATATTACAGCCACCTGGATTTAAAGCAGCACAAGGATCAACTTTGCTGCAGCTCATGCCATCTCCCTCGTAGCCAGGTTTGCAAACGCAGCTATAGAGACAAGAGGAGGAGGGAGGCATTAAATGTGATAGGACAGCTGCAAAGTGAAGTGGTTGTTTTCCAGTTTAACAGCTATTTATAGGCAGCTTGAAATCGGCAACCTTGGATTCATGAATCAAATAGCTTAAGCACATACATTATAGGTTTTTTCCAAAAATATTGACTTGGGTTAATTAAATCAGGGAGCCATTCTCTGCGTATGAGATGGGGAGTGAAATTAATTCTGTGCTGATGTGATCTTTTCAAAGGTGAGCTCATAGGTCTAAATTAATGATGAGTTGGGGTTGCTCTCTCTTTCAGTGCCACAGAAGATAGCTCTCTCTCTGAAATGCATGCAAGACAATGAGTCCCCCTGTTTCCCTGGGTCCACCCCCAAGATTAACCTATATTGGAGGGAATTTCTTAAGCACTCAGTTACACAGCATCCCAGATTCTGCTTTCTGTGGTGACTCATGAATATACTGCAGCAAGAGACAAACTTGCTGCATGCGAAGGCGAGGGTGAGGCAAGCACAAGGTGGCTGTAGCAGTAACAGATTTTTGTGACCAGTCTGTCAGGACTGGAGAGCCTGTGCTGAAGTCCACAGTGGTGTGGCATGCAAATCTTACCTGAGCTGACCAGTGTGAGCTATCTATCCACAAACTGCTTGAGAGTATCATGGTTTTTCAACAAGGTTCAAGCTCCTAATTCACTAAGGGATGGTTAGAAATAAGCGGTTTCTAAGAGCCTTTGTAGATGTTGGTAGGAAGGCAGCCTTCTGAACAAGGGTCAGATCCATGTGTATCTATCTTATCAGCGTTAAATACGAGGTGTAGGATAAGGCTTTGAGAACTCAATTCCTGTTCTGCAACTCAAGGTCGATGCGGTGCGTGTTTATGCTTATTTGCTGCATAGCAGTATTTCAGTGGCTGATGTGTGTGTACTGCTACAAGGTGCTGTTTTGATCAAGCAAATTGGAAAGAGCTGGATCCTAGTTACTGTTAATTGAATGCAAGTTACTGACTTACCTCACTGCACCATTGCTAAGCTGGCAGTCCGCATGCGCGTGGCAGAGCTGTAGGGAGGGCTCACAGGGAACAATCTGCTTATCACAGAGTTTCCCTGTGTATCCACTTCTGCATGATCCAGGAAGGCAGATCCCATCGCTGTCTATTCGATTATCACACTTCCCATAAACGCAGAGGCACTCTACCAGAGATAAATTACAATGTGCAGTTCCACAGTATAAAATGCATTTATCCTTACATAGCATTTCTTATGAACCAGGTCCTCCTTTTTTTCTAGAACCTAAACTTCTGTAGTTTTTAAAGTCTCACTTTGTTGGAGGACTTAATCTTTCTTTATCATATCCGTGTCTTTTCAGGTGTGTTTGATGGATAACTATTTAAAATGCAGTTATCTACCAATGAAAGTCGAAGTACTTCAGAGAAGTAGGAACAAAATACTATGTCCCAGGCTATTAATGCTAAAGTTATTTAATTGCACAGCTTTTGGCCCACTTTCAGTGATACGGGAAGCCTTTTAATCCTGAGTCCACAATCCTACAAATTGCACAGTGCTGGGATAGCACACAGAGCAGCTGCACAGACCTACCATGTGTGGCCTGATTAGTGCTGCTGAGAGGCATGGAGATGTGCCCAAAGAACGTATAGGTAAGTCTTCTGCAATCCCAATAAGTGACTAGTGAAGGCAACAAATAGTGCTTTGACAGAACAGGAGCTTAGGCAATGCCACCCTTTCTTGTGGAATCTGTTTTTCGGTTTCTGTCCGTGTATTTCTGGACCCTTGAGTGAGCTCTGCTTCATGAATGGCAGGCTGTTTCATAGCAAATACTAAAAATGATTTTGTAGAAGGAGAATATATCTATATTTGATGTTGTATATTCTGTAGCCTCTCAATTGTAGTATAGTTTGACAAAGCAGGATTAAATCTGTCAGTATATATAGAAGATGACTACTAGAACTATAAGCTATTCAATAAATCAGAAATTATTTCGTAAAGATGGTTATGAAGTGACCCTGAATAAAATCTGTTTATAGATCTAGTTGTGGTTAGATTACATATGTTTGGCATTACAGGCAAAATCTGTTCTGTTTTGGGCAATGCCAGATGGGAATGGAGTAGCAAAGATTTTCTTTTCAATTACTTGTGTGAGGGAGACAGAA
Source organism: Hemiprocne comata (assembly GCA_020745705.1). NCBI lineage: Eukaryota > Metazoa > Chordata > Aves > Apodiformes > Apodidae > Hemiprocne > Hemiprocne comata. Next base: position 60,489,910 of record CM036586.1, read on the forward strand.
ATGAAAAGAACAATAACTTAATATAAAGCAAGCTGTGGCCCCTGCAGAAAGCCCAATTAAGTCAGTGAGATTTTCACTAACTGCAGGCTTATGATATATCCCTTTGAAATAAGGAATTAAAATACCACAGAGAATTCTTGCTCATCCTCTGTAGAGGCTATTTAGTGAGCGGTTAACTCCTACCTTCATTTTACCAGGGACCAAAAGAAATAGACCATGCTCTTTGGTGGAGGAAGAATGGCTGTACTTACTTTTGTCACACTGAGGTCCGTATTTGCCAGGGTCTGAGCAGAACTGACAGTGTGAGCCTTGAAATGCCTCAGCACACATGCAGGTCCCATTTCCATGTAGGCCATCCATGCACTGTGATATGGAAGAGAGCTCATTTCTATGTATAAATTGAAAAATCTTTATCCTTACCCCAGAGAAGTGACTATATGCCTGTCCACAGTATGACTTCGACATACTACTAGGGAGAACCTCAGCTTTGATGAGAAAGGTGTTTCAAAGCAAAAGCTTTCCTTGTGCCTGTACTTTGCTTTTGTGGATTCTACCTTCCCTGGTAATTTAGAAATGAGGACAGTGAGCTGGGTCGCTACCCTGTGTTGTGCAAAGTAAAAGTATCAGAGATACCCAGCCCCAGCTTTGTCTGTGCGCTGTGTTGGAATCACAGAAACCTGCAGTTTGGGCATCTGAGAGGAGACAGATTTATTTTCCCTCCTTTGTATAACTGAACCTGGAATTCATGGCCAGCACTGGACATAAATGGAGGGTGCAGCTCTTGTGGAGCCTGGCATTCCTGCTGTGCAGAAGTGCTTCAGGGACTTTTGGACAAAGTCTGTCTGTCCCCACATGGGAGCGTTGATGGATGCTCTGCTTACCTGCCCGTTTCCTGAGCAGGGTTTGGAGAAACCTCCTGGGCAGGGACTGCACTCAGAGCCAAAGAAGCCGTTGCAACACTTTGGTTCCTGTCAAATAAAGCAAATATCCTTTTTTTCAGTGCCTTAGTGCAGAAGCACTGCACAAAAGACAGCTCTGCATCCTATTTTGGCCCTCTGGCAAAGGCTCTTAGGGGTAGCTGGCTCTTAAAAGGCTTGTGTTGAACCAGAACCACCTCTGCCAATGGCCTTGTTAGAACCAGGAAGGGTGTTGGCAGCCCAAGAAGGGGATGCACAGACCACCAGATCCTTCCCTTGTTCTTATCAGACTCACCAGTGTCAGAAAATCTTTTCTGTCACCAGTTATGAATGTGCCTGTGTGTGTCTGCTCATATTGTGTGCACTCTCATATTTGCCTGTGGGAGTGCAGTGCAATTCAGAGGCATGCTGTCTTCATTGCCTCTGAGATGAGCAAAACCCATCCTCCAGTTCCCTCAGGGAAACACTGTGAAAGCTAGACATGCAGCTTTCATCTTCTGTCTTCCCTTCTGCACCAGTATGGGATTTAGCCACTCATGTAACCCTAAATGTTTTTCTTGGCCGCATATTTTGTTTTAAACATGAATTGGCTGCTTGATCCATTTATTTATCAAGATCACAGAAAGCGTGTCAGAAAAACACCCTCATTCAGACGTGTGATTCAAGGGAAATAGGAATTAGCAGAAGGCTCTAAAAACTTATGGATTTAGACTTCTTTGCTTGTTACCTGATGGTGCTCATGAAATGCAGAAGCTTATTTAGGAGTCCCAGGAGCCAGAAAGGTATAAGTACTTCCCAGGAGCTACTGACTTCTGTAAGGACTACACTTGCCAAGCAAAGCAAGTGGAACGCAGCTCTTGAGTGTTTCCCATTTGTTGTTACCCAAGACTGTGTGAAGTCCCAAGACAGGAGGGACTGGGACCAGGAGGGACCAGGCTGTCCTGCTCTTCATGGGTGAAGCTGTACAGGGCAACAACAATATTTGGCCTTGGAGCCCTATGTGGAAACTCCTGTATTACAGAGTGTGAGAACATTGTTGTCAGTAATGTATGGCAGTCAAAAAACCTCTCTGGAATTTGTGTGGTATTTTGCTCTAAGATTTACAGTAGCTCCTCTCAGCCCCTCTGTAGAGGATATGGAAACTACATGGACATCTCCAAATGTCCCTGAACTCCAAAAGGGAAGTTCACAATGCAAAAGACAATATTTTGGAAAACTTTAATATATGTTTCACTTTAGGGAACTGTAACTCTACCTTTATTGTTACGTTGCAGGCTCTAGCACAGCCGGTTTTTTGGAAGGTTGGGCCTTCAATAATGCATCGCCGCTTTGTGAAAGGCTGGAACATGCACAAAATGGAAGAATTAGTATTTCTAAGCAATGTAGAGTTCTGTGATACAGTCTTAACATCACAACATAATTTAACTGGAGAACAGAAAGCATCTCGCTATAGCATTGCATTTTTAATTTTTTTTTTATATATTACAAACTTTCTTGTCATTATTACTGAACATATGCATATAGGACTAGCTACCAGTGCATTTTTATAACATGGGGAATAAAATCCCTCTGGTAGCTAGTCTTGGGTTTTGTATGTGGAGAAACAAGCATCTTTTAGATGCAAAGCAGATGGGAGATTTTCAATCCTTTCTGAAGCTGCTTCTGCAGACAGTTACTTCTGGGAAGGTGCTTAATCAAAAGGAATTTTTTAACAGATGTGAGGTCTATTTTAAATGTATCGCTTTCCTATTTTTCCTTTACTACCTCTCAAAGCATAGTTGTAGCAATTCTCATTCTTCATCTCTCTCTTCTGCCAAAGCCTACCTGAAATAAATCTTACTTTACCTGAGAGAAGACTTAAAGCTTCCATGAAGCCTACAAAGGATCTTGCAATAGCAAACAAAATAATGCTGAAATTACTTGATGCTTCATCCATTGCCAAAAAGATATTAAAGTATGATCTATGTTTGTATTTTTATGCACTCTCCTGTATACATATCTGCTTCTTTTGCTCACTGAGTTGGGAGAGCAGTAATCAACCCATGGGCACCCCTTCCCTCTACGCATTTTGTACAACTGTGGAATCTGTCAGGAAATGTCACTTACGATGGGTTTTGCATCCTGTGGACAGGGGGCCACTACTTGCGAGGAACAGCTCGTACAGACACCCTAGATAGAAACAATAAGGATAGTCATTTGAAAAGACATTGTGCCAACTACTGAGATTCATACTGATGGATGATATACCCTATAAATGTTAAGTACTTTTAAATGTTACAGCATGGTTCTGGAACCAAACAGCAGCACCAGGGCTCTATCTGCTGGTTCTGATTTTTGCTGAGCGGTTGTTCATTTCCACCTTCCCTTTTTTATATTCATTTGTCCTTCCCCCATTCCCTTATTTTAAAGAACTGGAAGCTTCCTAAACAGAAGATAAACGTGGGCACAAATGCACTGGCATCCTTTGCTCAAGTCAGTATAATATATTAATTAATATTGTCTGAAGGTCTTGTGCAGTCTGCACACTTAACTTACATGAAAATTTTTTATTCCTAGGAAGACCAAAAATTTTTTCAGTCTCATATATAGACAGTGTGAACAGAAATTTATGTATAGATGGTGAAGAGAAAATATTCTTTGCTTCCATGTTGTAGATCCTGTACTCCACTATGATTCAGCAGTATATAGCTATTTTATTGTCTTCACCTTTTGGTTGCCTTTCTCCACTAGCTAACTTATCACCATGTGGTGGTGACAGAGACTGGCAATTAAAGCGCTGAGGAGATATAAACTCCAGTGGCAGTTTTAAAGGTGAGTCTTCTGACAAGCTCAATGTGTAATAAATTCAGAGAGTTTAAGCCTTTCAGTACATGGATATGGAGTTTGTCAAAGCTGCGTTGCTCATGACTGTTAATATATTGTGTTTCAAGCAAGTTAGAATAAATTCAAGAGATGACAACTGATGTGTTGCTTCACTGTGTTTCATAATTCTTGGAGAAGTGAGCATGAACTTGAATTATGGCAATTTTCCCACAGATTTATCACTGGACCTGTGAGGAAAGAATCAGGTACTGGTTTGGATTTAGTAGTCCTTCATGTTGTACAGCACTTAAAAGAATAAAGGTCCAGACTTAGAAAACAATTTGGGCATCAAATAGTTGAGGAACCAATACCACTATTATGTTTTAAAGCTCTGTGAATCAGATTTATTTGGACTTTATAAAAGCTCTTTGATATTCTGTGTAATCATGGCTGAAGTTGACTCAAGCTCTTAGCTTTCTTTGTGTTTCTGAAAATCCCCACAACTTCCGCTTTGTTCCTTTAGAACTTAAAAATCTGGCTGATTGCTGTGGAAAGTGTTTCCTGCTGCTGGCATTGCTCTCCCTGCTGCTCATTTCTACTCAGTGTTACCTATTTGCTCCCTTTCTCCAGCTGAGATGGTCTCAGCCATTGACGTGTACCTGCCCCCTCCTTTTCTTGGGGGACAGGAGTCCCGTCTTTCCCCTCTGCCACGCTGCAGAGTGGGGACAGGGAGATGTGTCTGCACTTCCATGCAAGGTCCAATCTGTTTTCAGGAGTAGATTAAGATTCTGTCTTGGCACCAAAGTGTCCAAAGCTTAGATGTGTATTCCTTTCCACCAAGTCTGATGTGGGAGTGATGACCTCTGGGAGGAGATGGAACAGGATAATGAATCTTGCAGATATTGCCAGTATTCAAGTACAGTTACATGGATACGTATGTGTTGGCATAATGGTTTCATCTTTAGGGATTGTACAGTTCTTGTAGGTGTGTATTACAGCCCTTTCCTATGAGGTTTGCCACTTTTCACTGGTGCCAAAAGTAGTGTTTATGAGGTGGCATTGCTCTTGTTTTCTGAGAGTGATGAAGATGCACGATGGCAGGTAAGAACAGCAAAGTCACTGCTCTCTCTGATGTTCTCCTCGGTGAATATTCTCCTTAAGTAGAGCTCTGCTTAAAGCCTTGGATATTAAACTATATTTCAAACTATGCATGAAGCTTTCAAAGCTGACAGCAATTCCTGACTTCAGTTTGGGGAATAATTTTTGTGAGAGATGCTACTTGTTTTGTCTTCGAATAATTTTTCATAACATTGCTTTAGGATTGATTGATGTCAGACACAGTTTATAGGTAGGTTCCTGCTAGGGAATTCAAATTACTGGAGTGTAATTTGAATTTGCAAAGTGTTGATTGCTTTTTGTATTGGAGACTGTGGCTCAGTGCTATCTAGTTTATGATTATATTGCACATGCGGCACTTTATAGTTACTGCCAGAGGTAAGAGTTCTTTAGTGCCAGCTCTTCTGTTTTCTTCATTAAATTTTGATGCTGTCCAGCTCTGCTGGGAACCTCTTTCAAGGCTGTGGTTCTGGATTGTTGAAAGTTAAGATAGTAAATGTTTTGCTTTACTGTACCGGAACTGTTACTGGCCCAAACACATGCTTGAACAAGGTCCAGTAACAGCCCATTGGAGCCACGTTTACTGCAAACTAAAAGCTCAGTCTCCTACTCAGTCTTCTTACCAGAAATAGTATCTGAATGTTACAGAATATAAAGGCCTGTACTGTGTTACCAAGCTGAACAAGGTATGTCAAAATCCACCCTTTGAATTATGAAACAACAGTTTTGGAACTCCTAATTTGAAGAAAACTGGAAGCAAGCAGAGCTAGGGGAAAGTGTGGCTTCTGAAAAGGAAATATTTCTAATATATTAATTGGTGGCTCCTTTCCCTGCATATTTAGTAAAAATGAAAATACTGATCTGAAGTAGTTTCCCTGGGAACTTACCATTGCTTGCCATGTACTTGTATGTACAGGTGGGATTCAGGAGATAGAGAAAAATGTTTAACTGGAGAGACAACATATTTAAAAGGGGTAGTGCAAGAACTAGATGTGTTGAAGTGGCACAGGATGTGCACATGTGAGTTCCCTGTTTGCAAATTATTTTTACCTGTGCAGTACTGTTAGCCAAGTGGCTGTATGTCACTGTAACAATAATTTTCAAAAATACCCCAATTTTTATGGACAATATCAGAGAAAGCAGTAAAGAGGAAGCTGGATCACACTCTATGGAGCAGTTAAAAGCTATTGATTTGTTGTGATTCTCTTACCATTGTGACTTGACTTCTTGTCTCATCACACCGATGTGGTAGAATTGGAACAATTGTGGGTGGTATAAGGACTCCAGCAAGAGTATAAATGCGACCATTTTTTGCAACAATATCTGTTTCTTCCATTTCTTCTCCACTCACCAAGACTTGTCCCTATGAAACAATAGAATAGTATTAATAATAACATTATTGTAGCTTCTAAATTTCTCATAATTTAATTTCAAGGCTTTCTAGCCATACTTCTTTTTAATTGCTGTCTGGTTTTGTTAAGCTTGTTTTATGCAAGAAGCATGCATATGTCATGCATCTTCTTGGATATTGGTCTCTAAAAGTGGTACCTAAATTTTTCCTCTTAATCTGCACTGTTAGCCTGTGGAACTGATGACTAAAGGACTTGCCAAAATGAGAAGACTTCTGATTACTTCAGGCATTGGTTTCAGTGGGCATAGACATGCTTTGGGTCTCTCTCTGACAAAAGGAGAAAAAGTGAGAGAGAATCTGTCATATATTGAAATACACAGGAGGAAAAAGTGTTCTTTCTACATTTACTTATGCAACTGCTCTGCCTTTCCAAGAGTTTTCGTAGATGCATTTCTTCTCTAGAATGTGCAGTTTTGGCTAAAATATGCAGAGAACATAAGAGAGTTCAACAACTCAGCCAAGTTTGGCTTAGCAAAAGTACTGACAAATCAGCACCTTTATAAAATTGTTCACTAGGTTCATCAGTATCAGAGACTATAACGTTAAAGGGAAGAAAAGAATATTTGTGTGCACTGAGAAGTGTTTAATCAAAATATGAAACAGGATGATTAAAATACCTTAAATAGATTTTTTTTAAAACTAGGCAAAGCATAAATGAGGATCATTTCTGGACTGAGGCTAACTTTTAGAAAAAAGGAAGCTGCAGGCTGCCCTTATATAGCAGTCATTTGATCTGCATCATACTAATTTCTAACACTAGGTGGGAATGGCAAGTTGAACATTTCTGCCTCATTATCACAAGAAATTCCAGTGCTAACATCGCCCCTCCTCCTTTTTTTATTCCCCTTGTGTGCAGACAGTTGCCTAGATCAGAAAGTGCTGTTCACAGGTGAAAGCTGCCTTTGACTTACAGTGCTGGTCCTGTTAAAGTAAATGAACTGCTTCGCCATGCTTCTGATGTGCTCTATTGAGACAAGGCTGGCAACCTCTAGCTGAAATGAACATAAATTGATTGAGAGAAATGTAATATCATTATTCTTTTCAAATCCAGATGGATTTAACAGTGAAGACCACCTTTCTCTTTAGGATGAGTGAATTACTCTATCAGCTTTTTTCTAGCTACCTGGGCAGCATCTCAGTGATTAACTTGCTTGTGTAACAAAATTAGTGATTAAAGTGCTCAAAGCCCAATCCAGCCTGGACTTGAACACTTCCAGGGAGGAGGTATCCAAAGCTTCCTTGGGCAACCTGTTCCACTGTCTCGCCACTCTCAGAGGAAAGAATTTCTTCCTAATATCTAATCTCAATCTACTGTCCTTCAGGTTAAACAAGCTTCTCCTTGTCCTATCACTCCATGCCTTTGTATGAAGCCCCTCTCCAGCTTTCTTGTAGCCCTGTCAGGTACTGGAAGTCTGCGCTATGGTCTCCCCAGAGCCTTCTCTTCTCTAGGCTGAACAACCCCAAATTGCCTCTCATCTCATTCCTCTGCTCCCTGTGATCCCACTCTGTGATGGGAGTGACCTGCATCTTTGACACTGTGAATGTGGCTTTCACTAAGGATATGAGTACATCCTTCCTTCCCCAAAGCAGGGATTGGGGTGGGGGTGAACTTCAGCTTCCTCTAGTCTTTGTTGCTGGTGGTGTTGCTCGTTTCTGTTCTTCATTCCCAGTACAAAAAGGAGGGACAAACAGGGGGCTTACTTAGAGGATGACAAAACCACGTCTGTCTGATAAACACAAACCTATTCTTAGCAGATTTGACTCAGAGGTCACTTTATTTTGATAGCAACAAGTACTTTGCCTGTGACTCCTTCCTGCAGCACTGCCAAGTTGCCAGTAGCCTCTGACAGTGGTTCTTCCTCCACAGCAAATTAAAATAGCTGGTCTCAGGTTCAGGTTGTCAATGTATTTATGTATTTACACATCTTTTTTTCATGATTGGGCAAATTCCCATCACCAAAAGGTATATTTAAAAATGGAAGTAGTTACTTTCATATAACACACTAATGTGACACAACAGAGTTTTAATTTGCCATGGTTTGAGAATGACCCCATGCCTTCTACCAGGGTTTTATTTTGATTAGTGACACTGAGGTGAAAAGTTTGTGTTCTCTGTTAGTAACCTTTATTTGACCACCCTTAGTAACAGCAGAGGCATAGCTGTCCTTTGCAGCCTTGCTGTGCAGCTCTGAGTGGAGGTTGTTCTTGGAAAACCTCTGCCTTCAGAGAGGCAAAGGGTTTGAAAATGCTCTTACACCCCCAGGTCAGTAGAGCAGCCATGCTCACCTCAGTGTTGGAGACAATGTGGTATCGAACCAGCTCCAGCAGCTTCCATGAACCCTGCCAAAGCAGAGAAGATGATACTTTAGCCCAAAATGAGTCACACAGACCCATCCTGGTCTATGAGAGGACATGGAGATGAGAATGGTATCACCAGCTGGTACACCAGAAACCTCTGGGTCAGTGGTGGTGCTCAGCTCATAGCATGGAACTTGCCCTGTGGTGTCTGCTCCCTCTGTCTGTCCCTGCCAAGGGTGTGACACCTCCCAGGAGAGGATCTTGGGCTTTGTCATGTGGCTGTCTGGGCAAGAACAGGGACCTGGGGGGGGGGGATGATGTGATTTCATAGGATGGGGTATCCCAAATCCCACTCCTCTCTAGGTGATACCTTGATTTTTAATTGTTAGAGATGGCTTAAGACTTGATTGCAGGAGCTTAGTTTACATGAACACTAAAGTAGATGAACACAGGAAAATGATGTTTGTATGCATCTACTACATATCTACATATATATCTTCTATCTAAGAAAGATTTGCATTATAGAAGACTAAACCTCTGCAGAAAGCAGGTAATCCAGAGCCTCAGATTTCATATTATTCAGAGCCTCATTGCTTGGAGCAAAGACAGTGAAAGGTCTGTTGTCTTGTTGTAAATCCATTCCCAGGCCAGTTTTCTGTTTTGGTTTAAAAATAAAAGTGAAATTATATATCAATATTGAAGGGCATCTGAAAATGAATTTATGGAATTGATTTTCTGGATAGTTACCTCTAACAAAGATGTAAATTGGCTATATCTTCCATTATTTTGAAGTACTGACATTATAGTTTCCTGAAATAAAATGAAAGTAAGATTTATTTTAGTTGGGAACATGGAATAAATACCAATTCTTATAAGAGACTTTTTGAATTACTGTATGAATCTCAGTTATGACAGATTGCGTATATTAGGGTTTCCTTATTGTTTGAGTAGCTGGTGCTGTCTGGAAATGGCTGAAATCATAGAATTGTTTTGGTTGGAAAAGACCTTTAAGATCATCAAGTCCAACTGTTAACCCAGCACTGCCAAACCCACTACTAAACCATGTCCATAAGCACCACATCTACACATCTTTTAAATACTTCCAGGGATGGTGACTCCACCACTTCCCTGGGCAGCCTGTCCCAGTGCCTGACAACCCTTTCAGTGACAAAATTTTTCCTGATATGCAATCTAAACCTTCCCTGGCACAACTTGAGGCCATTTCCTCTTGTCCTAGCGCTTGTTACTTTGGAGAAGAGACTGACAACCAACCCACTCCAACCTCCTTTCAGGCAGTTATCAAGCATGATAAGGTCTCCCCTTAGCCTCCTTTTCTTCAGGCTAAGCAAGCCTCTTGTCCTGGTGCTATCCTGGCTTAGAGTTTCATTGTCCTGAAATACTGTGATCGCAGATATAGAGTGTGTATGGGGAAAGTATTATTACTTCTTAATTCACAATTAGGACAGAGAAATAAGACCACTAGGCCAGATTGGATGGGGCTTTGAGCAACCTGGTCTAGTGGAAGTTGTCCCTGTGCATGCAGGGGATTTGGAACAAGATGATCTTTAAGTTTCCTTCCAACACAAACCATTCTGTAATTCTAGACAATATCGACAAAAACACTGTATAAGATGTGAACTCTCAAGGAAGGCACCAAAACCCCCAAAGCATCAAAAAATTTAGGTTTTTACAATATTAGCCTTTTTGGGGGAGCGTTTCCTGCTTTGAATACAAGCGTTGCCCAATATCTGTACAGATGTCCCTCCTTTTAGTATGTAGTTCTGGAATTCAGAGAGATGCACTGATGGTGAATGCCATTTTCCCAAGGAATCACAGAAATGCAGTGAGTACACACTCCAATGCAGTGAGTGCAACCAAATCCTCCAGCTTGGCAGAAGAGCAAATGTCTGTTTGCAGTGGAAACTGCATTGTTATTTTTCACTTTGAATGTTGCTTCTCTGAGTCAATGCACAATGGCTCAGTAGAGCTTGTCTAGCTGTTGTCAGTCATCCTGCTTTGCTTTCATTTAATGCAAAGCTATTTTAAAAGGAAGTCTGACATTTCATGTATATAGCTTTTAGCTCACCTCTTTGCTGCTTTCAAATGTTGGCTCCACGTTGTCCATGGCTTTGTCAATAATGTGCAAAATCCCATTGGAAGCAATAATATTTCCCTGCAGAAGTTTTCCTTTCCTCCTTCCTCCTTGGATTCTAATTCTTAATTGATTATCCTGAAAGAAACCAGGAAATTAACAGTGAGCTCTTTATTATGGAATGACAACAGAGAGAGAATGAGTGTTGAATGAAATCTAATGCCTCTTTCCTTTGCCAACACCTGGGGCATTTAAACATGGGGAGGCCAGAGGTTGTTTCCAATGCTTATCAAGGAAATGGAAAAAAATTCCTTTGAGTTTGGATCAGGACCATGTTATTTTGTTCCTGGACATTAAAGCTCAGAAGGGAAGCAAGGACAGGCCCTGTGGGGAGAGCAGTGTCCCTAAAAGAGCTCTGCTGACTGCTAGTCATAGAAGTCTGCCAGGAAATGATTTAAAATGTGATTGTACTGAAAGGGTCAACTCCTGTAATTTTGAGTGGCTACAACCCATTTCCTTATATGTATATTTAAAACAACAAAATGTTGCTGATTCTGCACTGTACTGAAGCCTGCAGGAAACTCACAGGCCTCAGACAGCACCGATATTTTCCTGTTACAAATGGAGTGTGAACTCATTAAAGAAATAAAATAGCTCTCCTCAGATGACACTGATCTGCTAAAAAACATGAGAAGTACTTGATTTCAGCCTTCACATGTAGTCAAGTCATTAACAGATGTTTAATGGACCAAGAGCAATAAGTCTAGATTCTAAAATCTCGTATAGCAGCTGTAGAGAACAAATTTTTTTAAAACTGTGAGGTCAGACTTCCATGATATTTTCGGACCTCAAATAAGCTGGCATAGTGATGAACTTTATTCCATGCTTTTCATGATTAATTGCCATGTGCATTTTATTTAGACCGAAGACTTCTATTTCTCATGACATTCAAAGGATGCTGATGCTCAGTGGGAGGTAGGATCTGCAGTGCAGTCAGTGCTTGCTCTTTGTAAGCAGTACACACACAGGTTTCCAGAATAAGCTGCCCATTAAGGGGCAATGGATGCAAACTAAAACACAGGAAGTTCCACCTCAACATGAGGAAAAACCTCTTTACTGTGAGGTTTATGGAGCACTGGAACAGGCTGCCCAGACACATTGTGGAGTGTCCTTCTCTGGAGACTTTCAAGACCCATCTTGGATGCATTCCTGTGTGACCTGCCCTAGATTCTGTAGCGGTCCTGCTCAGGCAGGGGTGTTGGACTTGATCTCCAGAGGTCCCTTTCAACCCCTAAGATTTTGTGATTCTGTGAAGCTTTTGGCTTCTACCAAGGCTCTCTTAATGACCCCCCCACAGCCCTCGTTGGTGGTGCCTGCAGATTTAAGATAACTTAATTTTAGCAAACATTTTTAAAGCGATCTGTGTTAGATCTTCATGTCACTCAGTGGAGATGCAGCCCTAAAGGTAATTTCTGTTTTCACTGATTTTAGTGGAAACTTTGGTAGTGAGGTTTCAAGTTTCACTTGAACTCCTTGTAATGCACGGCCATGGCTGTGGTATTTCATAATCCAGCAGCTATCTGCAACCTGACATCTTGCTGTGGGAAGACCTTTCATAATTCCATTAGAGTAAACAGAGACTACTACTTACCTTCTCGCCCTTTGATATCTCTCCTGACTTGCCAGTCAAAGTATGTATTACGTTAGTATTGTTCAAGCTACTGGTATTCAGCTGACCAGCAATTACATGAAGTTTCACAAAGTATTGTGCTTTCTGTTTATTATTCAGAAGATCCTTTATCTAGAAGAACAGAAGAACAGAGATTTATTTCAATACGAGCTTCCTATGAAAACAATATACATACCTCATGGCAAATGCTCATTTCCCTCCACCTCTTACATTCTGAAATTACGTGTTTTCTTTTGAAGTGAGGTGATAGGGCATCAACCCAGTGGAAGCCTCTCTTGGTTTCAGTCCAGGTCAGATCACTCCCTTATGTCCCTGCATGAGCAGGAGGTGCCTCCAGAGCTGTCCTGACTTTAGTGGAATGTAATGGATGCTGATCACTTGCGTATCAGGCCACTTTCTTTTTTTTAAAAAAAACCAACAAACCTAAAACCGTAATTTTTTATCACCCTGACATAGAAGGTGACCTCTAAGCCTCCCTGATGAAAATCAGTTTTTAATTCAGCCCATCTCAAGTAAGTGAAAAACCCTGGAGCATAGGCATGTAATACAATCCAAAACTTACTTGATGCATGACTGTGTTCTACCCTGACTTGCCAAATTACTTTACTTTTCTTTCAAGTAGGAAAAACACAGTCTCTGGCTACTTGATTTAAATGTATCCAAAAGTGTACTAGAGCAAAAAGTAACTCCGAATCTGTTGAATCCAACCACTTTTGACAGATATTAGACTTCTGAAGGAATTACACCCCCAATTAAAAACCCTCTCTGTTGTTTACTTACATTTGTACCTTTGAGCCCCTTGTTTGTTGGTACAAGTACAGTAAATGGTCCCAGAGTACTCAGTGGCCATTCATAGACATTTTCTTGTAAGGAGAGAAGGAGAAAAAAAAAAAAAGTTTAAATGTGTATTGAAAAACTCATTGGAGGAGGGGACTGTGTACTCTGTGCTAGGTATGCAAGGGCAGAATGAGAAATAACACTATCTGTGATTATTAAATGTTAATTTAAAATTCTAAAATCTCGGTTGTTTAAAGACAAGATGCAGATGGGACGTGAAATTCAGGTGCTGCTGCATATCAGACACAGACTGAGGCAAAACATTCAGACTGCTTCTGGCAGCCCAAATTCTGTGGCATGCAGACCAGGGTGATGGACATGAAAATAGTGTTTCTTTGGAGTTGAGTCTTTACAGAAAGATGGCCTCCTGCTTTAAATCAATTCAGTCTTCATGAGGTGGTGGGTATGCTGCTGATAACCTGCCGGTAGTGCAAGTATCAGCAAACACATAGCTGGTAATAAAAGCTGGTGCACTGAAAGTTAATTAAAGTTCATTTGATACCCACATGGCATTTCTGTTTCCAAGACAGCAGTATGAGAACACTGATTCTGCAGCTGAAGGCATTTAATGTTTATAATATTCAGCTCTTTTTCCAGAGGCTTAAAATGAGAACTAAAAAAATCTTTACAGTCATTATAGGTATGTTGTACCAGAGAATGTATCTCAAAATTAATCTGCTGTCTTACAAAACAATGTGGATTATTCTGCTGCAAATTCTTAGCTTTTGAAAGACATTACTGTGGATTGAATGGATTGTAAAATAATCTGTGCATTTAATGTGTCGTGTGTCATTTCTGGCTAGGAAAGCAAATGGCACATTTATGTCCAAAAGTTAACCAAATAACAGAAAATCTGGCTTGTTGATAACAAATGGTGGTGCCCAGCATGTCGGGCACTTTTCAGATACATAAGGAGAAATGCACAGAGAAATTGCAGCTGAGCTCCAAGTGCTAAGGCAATTGATTTTGGTCTTCAGTGTCTGCTCCCCACAGTAGGTCACTGTCAGGCTTTGACCTTGGACAGCTGTAGGGGATTCTTATTCTGTTCTGGTCAGGAGCTCAAGTTGTGCCAGGGGAGGGTTAGATTTGGTATTAAAATCTGTTTAATATCTTTGTTGATTAAATGGGCAGTGGAATTGAGTGCACGCTCAGCAAGTTTGTCAACAACACCATGCTGTGTGGTGTGATTGACCTGCTGGAGGGAAGAGAGGCCATCCAGAGGGACCTTGACAGGCTTGAGAGGTGGGCCCATGCCAACCTCAGGAAGTTCAATAAGGCCAAGTACAAGGTCCTGCACCTGAGTCAAGGCAATCCCAGGCACAAATACAGGTTGGGTGGAAAATGGATTGAGAACAGCCCTGCGGAGAAGGACCTGGAGGTGTTGGTTGATGAGAAGCTCAACATGAACCAGCAGTCATAGAATCATAGAATGGTTTGAGTTGGAAGAGGCCTTAAAAATCATGTGTGCTGGCAGCCCAGAAAGCCAACCATATCCTTGGGCTGCATCAAAAGAAGCGTGACCAGCAGGTCAACGGAGGTAATTTCACCCCTTTAGTCCGCTCTTGTGAGATTCCACCTGGAGTACTCTGTCCAGTTTTGGAGCCCGTAACACAAGAAGGATATGGGGCTGTTGGAGCAAGTCCAGAGGAGGGCCATGAAATTGATCAGAAGGCTGCAGCATCCCTTCTTATGAAGACAGGCTGAGACAGTTGGGGTTGCTCAGCCTGGAGAAGAGAAGGCTCTGGGGAGACCTTGTAGCAGCCTTCCAGTACCTGAAGGGGGCCTACAGGGAAGCTGGGGAGGGAGTTCTTACAAGGGCATGTAGTGATAGGACAAGGGGTACAGGTTTTAAACTAGCAGATGTAAGATTCAGGTTAGACATTAGGAAGAAATTCTTCAGTGTGAGGGTGGTGAGACACTGGAACAGGTCACCCAGGGAAGTTGTGCATCCTCCTCCCCTCCTTGGAAGTATTCAAGGTCAGGTTGGATGGGGCTCTGAGCAACCTGGTCTAGTGGGAGGTGTCACTGTCCATGGCAGGGGGTTGGATCTAGATGATCTTTAAGGTGCCTTCCAACCCTAACCTTTCTATGATTAGGAAAAATTTCTTCACTGAAGGGGTTGTCAGGCACTGGAACAGGGAAGAGGTAGAGTCACCATCCCTGGAGGTATTTAAAACATGTGTAGATGTGGTGCTTAAGGACATGGTTTAGTGGTGGATTTGGCAGTGCTGGGTTAACAGTTGGACTTGATGATCTTAAAGGTCTTTTCCAATCAAAACAATTCTATGATTTCAGCCATTTCCAGACAGCTCCAGCTACTCAAACAATAAGGAAAACCAAATATATTCAAACTGTAATAACTCTGATTCCATGAGTCTGTGATGGAGACCATGGATGGGATCAGTTTGTTCCGCCTTCCTCTCTCCTCTTTCCTGATGAAAGCAATGCCACTGCTGATGACTGGGAACTGGGGAAGAGGGACCCAGCTGGGAATCCTGACGTTTTTGGTGCACTTCAGTGCATCATTCTAGATCAAATCTCAATTATCCAAATCAGTGAGGGGAGGGAGGGAGAGGAGATGGGATGATCCCTCTTATCTCACTATGGGGCAAAACCCACTGGTGATACCAAATTACATGTGAAGGGATGTGGGAAAGCGTTTAGCACATCTGTTCAGGAATTCTTGCAGGTTGCACAGCATGATGAGCAAAGGCAGCTTTAGGTGCTCAGGGGGAGCCTGCTGTGAGTAACTTGCACCCTGTGTCATGCCATTAGCAGCATTTTCTTGCAGCTGGGGATGTTGGGGGAAGACAGGGCAAGATCTACCCACATCGCGGGAGCTTACTGCTGGCATTTGGTCACTCACCCATGAGTGATACAGCAGAGGTCAGCTTGCCTTGCCACCGTCCTCCCACTTCAGCATTCAGATCCCGGAGGCGCTCCATGATGCTTCCGTAGCACACAAACCCGTTCCCCACGGAGCCCTCCTGGCATGTACACCTGTGAAGGGATTGTCATTTTAGTTGTGTGCTGATGCCCCGTGGTTTCAGTGAGGCTTCCACTAAACCTGCTCTAGGTGTTACCTATCGCTTCTCAGACCACATTTTCAGGAAGCACCAATGCTTTTTAGTTTAATCTTCGCTTCTGTATGCAGTTGTGTGAAGCCCCCACTCACTACGTGGGACTTGGTAGGATTAATGGTAATTGTGTATGAAGGGGGTGATGGCAACTCCTCAGTCCTTGCAATAGCTGCGTGGGACTGGTAGAAAAAGGCAGGCAGGGCTATCAGTTCTTTCAACAAAGCAAAGTGGTTGTCTGTTACTCTGCTCTTGAAGTAATGCAGGCATTTTGGGCAATGATACTGGAACTTTAACATTATCTTTTTTCTGGAGCTGCTGAAGTACAAAACCTCATGCTTTTTCAGATGCGTATTTTATGATTCTGCTGTCTCTGCACTGGAAATAGCATCTGAGTCATAACGCACTGTCTGTCCCCTGCAGATCCCAGCCCATGAGAGGTGTCAGTGATGTACGTTTGACTCATTCCTACGTACACTCAAAGCAGGCTCAGGTGGTGGTGTGCATGAGAGTGACAGACAATGCCTCCAGGTGGGCTCCATGTCCTCACTACCTTGGGATGGGCTGCATGTAAAATAGCATGTTGCAGCCAAGGCAAAATCTAAAGGAAATTTATGGAAGAACAACCCCAAGTGCCAGTCTGATTATTTTCTGTCCTGTGAGGGAACACACCTCATGAAAACTGAATCTTATGGCTGTGAAACACTCAGCATCGTGAGAGAGGCATGGAAGAAATTATTGGTTGTCAATGTGATTGACGGGTGCTTGCTATTAGGTGCTGACAGGTACAAATGATTGTGAGTTTCAAAGAGCAGCTAGGACCTGCATGTGCCTTGACCTTGTGCCAGCTTGACTCAGAGAGGTGGTTAGTACTTCCTAAAAATTCTGCAGTCTTTAAGCCTGCGTCAGTGTGAGGGGCCTCTGATGCCTGCTGGTTTTGTCAGTCTCAGGTCTTTCTGTTGCACTTTTCAGAAAATCAGCCCCTGCTTGTCTGCTTCTGGGAGACTGGCTGGTGGTGTCCGCTCAATCATTTACCCATCTTCAGTGCTAAAATTAAAGCAGCCACTTGTCAACCTGTAGCACACACTGAAAGAAACCGTAGCTATATTTAGGAGGCTAAACAACTATATGGTATGTGTTGCCAAACATTGGCATTTAATAGTGCCTTTCCTAATTAAGTCTCCAGCAGGTTCAGTATTCTTGTAAGCTCTATCCTTGATTCATCTCTGTGGATATTTTTTCTAAAGACACCATCAGAGAAGGAACATTACTCCAGGCAAGTGAAAGATGTTCTTTATGTGACTAATGACCTAATCATTTGCATGTGCTGATGGGTACAAACACACATCTGCCATTCACACCCCACAGTAGTATCAACCTCATGCCAAATCATCTCTTGTTTCCCATGTATGGGCTCTACTGTAGCTGCTTCCCCAGTGAAGGCAATCTCATTTGAAAATCTGCACAGTCCCTGAAGAACTAGTGTGCTGCTTTTAGATTCAGAAGGCTGCTGGGATTTTGGCCAAGAGGTTCAAGCTTTGACTCCTTCTGATTCTGGGTAAAAATCACTCTGAAAGCATCCCGAATTTTTAGGGTGAAACGCTGATGGTGAGCCCTCTTCTTTTTAACAGGATCTCTTGGGTAAAGGGTATGATTGCTGAGCCTGACTGAAGGGGTTAGGGCTTGGAGAGAGAGGAGCAGATCTTCCCTGGGGGCTGACTGCTTTTTTTTGTTGATGAAGTAAATATTGCTGTATTGATGTACATAGCTCTCTTCACATCTGAGCAGAGAAGAAAAAACCTGAGGCTTCAAAGAAGCTGTTCAGTAGAAAAAGAAATAGAAGTTTAGTAGAAAAAAGAAATTACTCTTGAAATCTTGCACAAATCAGATCAAGGTTTCAAAATAAACCTCTCTTTTTCACTAAATAGTCATAAAGAAGCAGGTGGTTAGACATTTATTTTTTTTTTGTGTCATTTCCAAGGGCACAGTGAACTGCAGGAATACTGATGTAGTTTGAAATTTCTGAGGACAATATTGCTTATAACTGAGTGGGTGTCCAGTAGCACAGCTTGGATTTGGCTGCCAAAGGAAAGCATGTAGCAATTTCAGATTAGCCCCTCTTGCATGGGATTGAATCCTTCAACCTGTCTGTTTCCTCACTCCTTCCAATGGAGTAATTTACTTCATGTGGCCAGGCCTGGGAAGGACCAGCTGGGTAACTGACTGGATCAGTCAGTCTGGAGGGGTAAAAATAGAAGTCTAAAAGCATCTGAAATTTTTAGGATGCAGCTCTGATGGTGAGCCCTCTCTTTTCTTTGTCTGGAGGGTCTGCTTTGCAACTCCTACTGCATCTGGCTATATAGGTTTTGCTCTGAATACACTACATCCTGTAAGGGCTGGGTGCCTCTGAAGAGGAACAGCTTTACCACAAACCCTGCTGGACTATTTAATCTTAGTTTTTTGGTATCTGAAGGGGGAGCCTACAGGAAAGATGGGGAGGGACTTTTTACAAGGGTTTGTAGTGAGAAGACAAGGGGTAATGGATTAAATATGGAAGAGGGGAGATTTAGGTTAGACATTTGGAAGAAATCCTTTACTATGTGGGTGGTAAGACACTGGAACAGGTTGCCCAGGGAAGCTATAGAAGCCCCCTACCTGGAAGTGTTCAAGGGCAGGTTGGATGGGGCTCTGAGCAACCTGATCTACTAGGAGGTGTCCCAGCCCATGGCAGGGGGGTTGGAACTAGATGATTTTAAGGTCCCTTCCAACACAAACCATTCTATGCTTCTCTGTTTTCATTATATGCTGCATGGAAAGTATAGGCAGGACTGAAAAAGATGGGAACTGATGCTACTTCAGCTTGCTCAGGAGGGGTAAGAGAATTGTACCTCTCTGGAAAAGGAGAGCGCAACTTCCTGTTTCCATCTTACCTGAAAAGTGTTTAATAGAATTTTGGTTTATGAAGCTACTAATTTCTAACATCAAAGAGTCAGAGTAAAAAGAAGAAATTAAAAAAGAAAATCATTGCATTTAGTTGAGGGAAAGCCAGTTCTTCTTGGAAACCAGTGGGGTTATGGTTTAATATGCAATGTAATGCTGAACTCGTGGAAGCTTCGTAGTTTCTGGGCAATGCTGGACATAATTACTGGGCTGAAGCAATGCCACAGAAAGTGTCAGCACTCACTCAGGGAAGATCTATATGGCAACAGAAAACAGAGATAATCTTGATTTTCTTGCTGTGTTATGTTCACAAACTAAATGTTTGTCTTTTCTACATCTTTGTCTTAATAAGAGATTTTTTATTATACAAATAATTTGATTCTTGAGAAAGTAGAAATGACTCTATGGTGGGGGAAGCTAACAGCACAACTGAGTCTTTATTAAAAACAAAAGAAAGGAAGCAATGCAGGCTTGTGGCCTCAGTAACAGTTTTGTGGTTTAGAAGAAGTAAAAAAAAACACCCACCAAAACAAGCCCCCACCCAATACATTTAAAATCTGGGATGCAGCCAAAATGCCGTAAGTGTCTGTCACTTATCAGAAGCAATTTACTGTGCCCACATTTACCAATCAATGTTTTTCTTCACAGAGTTCCTCTTTCATAAATTGATTTTACTTAGCTGGAAATGATTCAGTGGAATTTCATTTTTTTTTGCCAAATAGATAGTTTTTGTTTTATATGAATCTCACTTTCTTCTGTATTTGTCTCTCCCATTAGAGGTAATTGAACGAGGGATGTACAAAGCATTTGGATTGCTTGTTTTCCTTCCCCCAGATATAAATTTTTAATTTTCTCATTCTAAAATTCTCTAAATTGACTTGCAACAATGAAAGAGTGTCGAATTAGGAAAGAGAGGTCCTGAGGTATGTAATGTGGAATTTTATTTTAAATTTTCAACTCATGTTGTGCAGTATAGTACACTAAGTATAGTATAAGTAAATACTAAGTGCAGTTGAAGTAGTATAGTATGCTCTAGAATGAAGTAGGGGATATTCTAGATAAACTTGTTTGAAATGGACAATAGCTTACACAAAGGTGAAGTCGACATTACACTGTAAGAGAAAGCTGCATGAGGAAGTAATAAGAATACTTTCTGTCTATGGATCTATCCAATAAAGAATTTGTTCCCAATTTATAACTAATGGCCTGTCTTGTCTTTCATATTCAAGCCCTCAGCTCCTGAAAACTGACCTTTAGGGGACACATCTTTAAACCCAGTACTAGCCATCACTGGGCTACAGAACCTGGTAATCCAAATTCTTTGACTTAAGATAGGTTTGTTAAGTTTAGTGTTAAAACCTACTTTCTTTCTAACCACTGTGTAGAAAATTTCTGTACAGGAAAACAAACTCTGCCAGAAGTTTTGCAGTTTCCCACGTGCCTGACTCAAGGCTTTGAGGAGTCTGCTGAGGTTGGTGTTGCTTTCACAGCATGGGGGTCAGATTCCCTAGTTTTATCTGTATTAGTGTACAGTTCCCCAGACAGTGCCCAGGCACAGTTGAAGGGATAGCATGTACCAGGGACGTCTGCTAAGAGGCAGCTACTCTGGTTTGGAAGAAGGAGAGACTTTAGCTGTGAGACAGACCATGCTGCCTGCCCTGAGGATCAGAAAAGAAGTCTTGGTCCTTTTTATTTACTAGTGTAGAAATGACCTCTGAGTACTATATAAATAAAACTTAATAGATATTAGCAATTGGACGGATGAAATCAAACACTATGCAAATTGGTTTATCCTAACCCCATTAAATCTTGTAATTTGTCCTTGATAGAGAAGCCATTAACAATAACTTCAGGAGGTGTTCCTCCACTGGTTTTGTTTTAGCAGCTTGTTTACTGGGGGGAGGAGGGAGAAACTGGGAGAAAACTTTAATGAGCAAAAAGACTCACGTGGTCTGTCCTGGTGCAACCATTGAGCATTTAGCTTTTTTATGGCAGGTATTGTTTGTTTCACAGATGTCTGCCATGCTGCATCCTTTCCCAGGTACAAAGTTTGTATAATGCTCCTTGCATTCACAGTGAGACTAAATCAGAAGGGTGGGAGAGGGGAGAGACAAATTAGACATAGATAAATAGAGGATTTCAGCATACTTTCTGGAATTACAGTTTAAAGACAATGAGCTTTGAAAGCCTTGGTTAATCATCTGGTGAGTTCAGATGCAAGCTTAAAATTGTTTATACAACTCCCTTCTATGTTTTATCCACTCCAGAAAACCACTGACTTGCAGATAAATTTCCTTCAGATAAAGCCCTTTAGATTCACTTCTGTGACCAGAGAACATTTAAAAATCACTCTGGGTAGGTCAAATTTTTTACCTCTGTTCCCACAGCCCTCTGCCTCCCCAAATGAATGCCAAAGCATACTATTAATGAGCGAGGTGTTTCAGCACTGCTGTTGTACGCACCAGCCTGCGTGTGCCACCCACATGCAGCTGAGACACACCTCTGAGAGGAGCAACTTATATGACTGTGAACTGCAGAATGATCCTAGATGACCACGTCCCTTTTTGGTTTTTCAGGGTGTCCAGGCAAAATAGGTGTGGTCTTCCCAAGGCTTGCATTCTTGGTGGTGGGAGTTTTACACATGGAAATCTGATTCAGTTCCCAACAACATGATTCATATGCAGCCTTTATACAATGCCTGTCATTGGTTGTCCTCAAAGACCCAGTCTACTTCTTTCCGAAATACACTAACTTTAGGAATATCTCTGTGGCACCTGTGTAATGACCCTACTGGTCTTACAAGTTCCCTGTGGTCAGAAAGACAAAATTTAATGGGGTGAAGCTTCATTTCAGTGCTTCCATTTTGGGGAGGCAAATCTGAGCCAAAATGTTCTAGGAAAAATAACACTATTGCCATTCCTTTTTCCATAGGGGGAAACATGATATTCATACATTGAGAAGGGAAAGGTAAAGAGACTCACTCCTGATCAGCAGTAGGGTTTATGCCAAAGGTAGAATCAGAGCTTGATCTCTCTGAGGCCTGTTCGCATACACTCATGGGTTCTTTTTGGAAAGAAAGCATTATTTCTTCCTAGGTAGTTGACATAGAAAACATCTGGGGCACCGATTCAACACTGACCTTTCCTGGACCATCATATATGCAAAGGGTGGACTTTGCAGGACAATTCCCATATGTTTCTTGGCAAGGGTCTACAGGTAAGCAGATCTGACCATCCCCTCCGTAACCTTCTCGACAGGTACATTTGTGCTTATTTGGTCCAAGGTAAATGCAGTCAGCATTAGGATCGCAGACCTTTTTGGAGCATGGGTTGATAGCTTGTGAAAAAATAAATGAAATAAATGAATTATTGACCGTAGTTCTAAAATTGAAGACAAGGATTTGCCAGAGCACCTTCATGCCAAACAAAGCCCAAGTAGACTAAACTTTTAATAACAGCCAAGTCTGAAGTATCGTGGCGGCATGAAGGCAGAAGGGAGGAATGTGTTTATATTAACGTAGCAACGAACTGTTTGCTTTGAACAGAAATGATCTCTTAACTTGGCAAATTGAGTTACAAACAGATTAAAACTTGTAATGTGCTCATTAAAATATCACAACTATTTCCTTGTTCTCTGGCTGATTTTAACCAGAGAAGGTCAGGTAGGTGATATAAGGTCCATACAAGCTTTCAGTGGTGTTAGATCAGTTGGAAAATATTTCTCAATACAATAGGCCTTGGCTGTTTTCTTTCCGGTAATTAAACAGTAGAATGTCATCCATTCAGCTGTATGGAAAGCTGACTAGCAAGTGCTTTAGTTGTGTCTTTCACACTGCTGTAGTTTCAGGACTGGACTGGAAGCTCACTAGTTAGTTCTATGAACCCTTTTTTTTTTTCAAGGCAATAGCATTGCTTGTTGTTCTTCATAGGCCAGCAGTGCTTGAAAAGCATTTTCTCATACCTTTGTGTCCAGTTTAGGACATGGTCAAGCACATGTTTTAGTTTGAAGGTGGTAGGCCCCAGACTCAACTAAAAGGTGAGGCTGCTCACTGACTTCCCTTTCCTCTCCCTCAGCTGCGACTGAGAGTTGTCAGTGCTCAGCTTTGCTCTTTCAAGCCTTCTCTTCTGTTCCAGCATGAAATCGTGTACATATACACATTCATATGCTCAAATCGACCACAAGCAATGTCAGCGAAGCTGAGTCTGGGAGAGCCACTGCAATCCTCATTTATGTGCTTAGGTGTGCTGGAGTTGCTTGTTCTCCACTTCCGAGCCAATCAAATGTAAAAGACACTGGCTTAAGCCACAGGTAACCCCAGTATCTATAGGCATTGGGACAGAGGAGTGACATCCATGCAGGCAGCATCAATGCGAAACCCAGAAGAGGTAGGGACACTAGCATCCTCTTGCTCTGCAGGTTTCAGCAATTTCTTTTTCTCTCACTTGTCTGTGCTGCCTCACATTCCCTGAAGAGTGACTTTCTGATGTCTCCCTCTTGAATACTGTTCAAGCCTACTCAGAGAGGACTGCACCACAGTTAGGACCAAGAGAGTTGAGTTATATAATGTAAATATATATGTGTATATATGATATAAATGTACATATAATTCCTGGAGAGGAGAAGTATTGTATTTCTGGCCTGACCCAAGCCAACATTTACTAAATAATGCTTCCAGCATCAGATACAACCATTTTCTCCATTGCAATTGGTCTAGAAGGAAGAATTGGTGCTGTAAGGCATAATCTAAATAGAGACTTTTGTGATATGGTTAATTTGAGCATTCAGTGGCAAGTTGAGGAGTCTATAAAGACCACTTTAAGGTGGACTTTTACCTCTAGCTGATTCACTATTACCTTTGTTTCATAAAAAATAGGAAAGCTAAAATGAGCTTGTCTGTAGAGTTTATGCATAGTGATGAAGCTGAGCCACCACATGATGGCTACGCAGTAAGTATAAGCCCTTGGTTGCTGTTGCTGATTTTTATGGAAGCAGACAATGACGTTGAACTTTAGCAAGTACAGTGCCATGACAGGAATGGATTTGTAAGCACTGATGACCTAGTTTCCACACTACGTATATCGAGAGGGTTTACTAGCTTTAATGTGGTTGCATGGATGGAAGTTGCTAGCAGTCAGATTGATGTGCCTCTGGAGCACATTTTAGGGTTTAGTTTAATTCAGAGGGAATCTAGTATGTGCACCTGAGCTTGCTTCAAGGTATGAACCTAAGAACAATTTAGTCAAGACGGTGGTGAGATTTGCTTCAAAAGTGCACTCAGTATCTGAACTACAGTACTAGTGATGGTGTATCCAAAGAACCCAGTGGACATGAAAATTACTCACGTTCACATTGTGTACCATCCCCGTGGTAGTTGGGCAGACACATGCATTGCAGTTGTCCTCCATCCTCACCCGAGGCAGCGCATCTGGAGTTTGCAGGGCACCGCAAGGCCTCGCATTCAGCTATCGCTGACAGACAGAGGGTGACAGGTTAAGCCAAGTCTGCACATTGTGCCAGATCTTGCATCCTGCAGTATACCAGTTCAACGTATGCCTGATCTAGGGACCATCGGTCCCATTGCTGTGGTCTTTATTCTGGTGATTGAAGTGGTGATGATGGTTATGAGAGCTCACACACAGGGTTTGCAGTTCAGTGTATGGTTGGTTGCTGTAGAGCGACTAACCTGAGACTAATTTTACATTTGTCCTCACCAATTCTAACAGTATTAGAGCTGTTAAATATAAAGAAAGCAATCTACTTACGCTGATCACAGCTGAGCCCTTTGTATCCAGAGAAGCAAGTGCAGTTTCCATCCCCTGTAATTCCACTGTTGCATACTCCATGAACGCAGTCACAAACTACAGGGAGAGATGGATTTGCTTTACTGATTAATAGTGGTATTTGGAAAGACATCATTAGTGGTTACTCATAGCAAACAGTGTCCTGGCCAACAACTGTTAAATATTACAAAGTATGATTTTTCAAAACCGAGCTTTGACCTGAGTTATTGAATTTATAGGCTTCCGTTAATGAGAAGATCAATACTCACATACATCAGTAAATAAAATACTGATTTTTGCAGGCTAATAGCCTGGGGACCTGAAAATCTTCATGACACAAGCTATAAACATCAAACTGACCCATTGCTAATCCCATAAAACTTGTAAAATGTGACATGGTCTTGAGCCAAAATTGAATATAATGTGCAACATATGCCAGTTTTATAACTGTTGAAAAATTGCTCATTTTTGCTTCAATTCTGCTTGAATCCCTCTCAAACACCTCCAGAAGAGATGAGTTTTGTGACTTCCTCCCCTCCCTGCAAAGAGAATTTCTGTAGTTAAAAGCATGATTAATCACTGTGTAGGTCTCAAGCTTTTTATGGTCCTCTTCCTATATTCTGCCATTTCTGGTTATAAACCTTGTGACAATATGCACAAAAGACTCCATATTCGGAGTCCAAGCAACTGTGAGATCCCTTTTATAAATGGTTTTTGAAGCCTTATGCATACTTGAACAGCTTTATCATTATAACTGGTTCAGTTATAGTAATGATGCTTTTTAAAAAGGCCCTGTACAGTTACACTTGGAAAAGCCTCTGAGATGTACAGAGTTGTATTACTGACTTCATGTTTAAGCTGCAGTGATGTAGTGTATCCTCTTCCCCTTACAAACATATCTTGTGTTCATGCAAATAAGTTAGTAATATTCTACCTTCGTTAATAGTCCTAATATAAAAAAGCAGGAACATCTAAGGTATTGCTGAAAAGCAGTTAGTCACAAACTTGCAGTATTTACAGGTGAGTAGAAAACTTGGAGGAGCTCAAATATCTGAAAGCTGAAGTATAAAATGTTGCTGAAGTTAATATGTAGTTGAATCCTCTAGTAGCTTCTGGGGAAAAAAAATACATTTATTTAATTCACTCAAGTGCCCTATTTTCATGAAAATGTTGGCTCAGTAACATTTCTGCGTATCAACACTGGCATCCAGTGGACAGCTGGTGGAAAAGGGGCCTTTGAGTCAGCAATGGTGTAGGATTAGTGTAGAAAGGCCAACACAAATAGCTTTAAAGTGAGGCATTCGTGACTCTTCATGTAGGTCTTGGGAGAAAAAACAATTGTTTTCTTTAGGGATAAAGAACTATTACCACTTAAGAAGGACATTTCTTAATGTTTTCTTTCAAGCTAGTTTTCTGATGTGTCTGTTTAATTCTCAGCAGGGGTCAGGAAGGTAAATAAAATACTAGAAATCATTAAGAAAAAGGCAAAACTGGAAAATATTATACCATTATATACACTTGTGATACATACACATATTATATATAGTGCAAATAGCTCTGATCCCTCCCTCAATGTTCTACTTTTCCTAATAGAAATATGGCAAAAAATTTGAATGATCTACTAGCCAAAACCCTAAACTAAGCCAAATTAATCCTTTTTCATACTTTTGACTAAATTGTGGAGCTCCTTGACACAGAATATTGTGGAGAGCAAAAGCAGAATTGGACTCAGAGTCAAGGCAGATAATTTCTGGAGGATGGGTCCAGCAGGTGCCTTTAAACACTACAATTTGAATACAACCTCTGGCTGCTTGTACTTTTCCCCCCAGATATCAACTATTGTCCTCCAATATGGGATACTAGACTAGGAGTACTTTTGGCCTGATTCAGAATGTTGTTTTTTTTGAGTCAGATACCCTGATTTCAACACTACATGAGTATTTCATGCCTTGATACGGATGCTTCAGTTTGTAGATATATTTAAAGAACATATCAAAACACTGTAAATCATTATAAATGATGCATTTTTGGTGTTCCCACCCAATATTTAAAGTACCATAACAACCTCCTGTATGTAGATCAAATAAATGGAAATCTATAATATAGGGTGGAAAGTGGATAAAATCATAACTGGCTAACAGGTAGGCACACCTGCACGAACATACAGATTATTCTAATCCCTAATTTATTTGACTATAATGATATATTTTATATATGATCAACTATAATTTGACTAATTTTATTGGCTATAATGAAGATATTCAAGATAAGACTGAGATATTTTTATAGCTCTACATTAAGTGTTGTCTGAGCAGTTCTGAGCTGAATCCAGCCCCACTGTGAAATGAGGAATTTAGTTGCTGCCTATTTTCCCTGCCTGTTGTGTTCCCTGAAGTGGGCAGTAGCTCTTGATGGGAAATCCTTGGACTCTCTCCCCATTTCACTGTGGTTTCTTAGTGTCTGAACACAGCTTTCAATCACCTTCTTTTCCCCACTTCAATAAAGAAAGATCAAACGTACCCGATGTGCAGTAAGGGCCAAATAAATTATCTTCAGCACATTTTTCACAGGCTGTCCCACCAAATCCTTTCTGCGAATTACAGAATGGAAATAAAAAGTTAAGTCTCTCATCTATCTCTATATAGATAGATATATACTTAGCCTGAAAACAGCATCTTTAGCTGCCAAAAGAAAATAACATTAAAAGTTCAATCAGCAAACCAGAGATAACTACTGCAATCTAGAAAACACTGTCTTTTGAATTATTTTTTCCTTTTTTTATTTTAAATTTTTAGCTCTTACACATCAAATCAGATGTCCTGAATATCAAGTTAACAATAAAGAGCAGTAATCAAGCATGAAGTCCAAATAATTTTTACAATTGTTATGTAGTATTTTCTGCTGTTTTTCACCCTGTCTCTATTTCTCGTGTCCCCAGACGTGCTTTCGATGTAATGGAAAGATTAACCAGTAGAGGGGGAGGTAGAAAAGATTCGTTTGAGTTGTTTTTTTAAAAAATCTTTTTGGTTGCATTGATAAAGCACTGCACGTTGCACTCACCACAAAGGAACATTGTACTGAGAGTATAGCCCTAAGTATGAGCTTCCTAATTAGGGCAAAAAGTCATGAGTAATAACCCACTTCAAAAAACAGAAGAGCCCAACCCACCTGTTTCAGGAAGACAAGATGGATGAGCTCTCTAATAATTTCATCTGAGCATGCTCAGGTCTGTGGAAATACTAATGTGCAGATACTTTCCTTTAATATATTTATACAATGTAATATGCTTTATTTCTCAGGAGAACTTGCATGCTATTTTTTTTCTTAAAAGCAAGGGCATACCTGACAAGTGCATGTTCCATCCCCATTTATACCCTGGGAGCAGTGTCCTTTCCTGTTGCATGGTGATGCAGCTCCTCCTGGACAGGCTAGAAATGATAAGGTTTAAGCCATCAGACAGCTTGCTCTGACCCTTATGCTCCCCTTGCACATCAGGGGTGACAGCCCTGGAGACTGTAGGGTTTTGGGCTAGACAGGGACTTCCACTGACTGCTGCTGTTCTGCAGCTTCCTGGATCTCTTCACTAGAATTTCATGTTTACCAGAGACCATCACCCTCTCTACTCTGGGAACTCAAGCTAGTGACTGTAGTCAAACGATAGCACAAAAAAAATAGCTTCCTTATTCTGAAATATCAATGTGCAGTGATCGCTGGGAAAACTTGTGTGCCAAAGATGTGCTAAGCTCTTCAGATCCTCTGGTGCTAAAACCATGATTACAGGCAGTGGTATAAAAGGTGAGACAGTGTGAGCAAAAATCCCCAGCCAGCAGGAGAGGGTAAGAAACAATAACTGCATTTAAAAATCAAAATAGTTTAATTTTTGGCTGAAATTTTTCAGTCTGCACATTTTTGCTGAAAGGTTGCCCATAAGAAATGCATATTGCAGTAATTTTCAGTCAGACTGTTCTGTCAGGTTTTTCCCCCTTATTCCTTCCTTATTTTTTGTAGTTGTGCAGCCTCTCTCTGTGGAAATGATTTATTGACTCCCTTCCATAAGCCCTCCTTCCCGTAACTGGAGTTCCCATTAAGTACCATAATCCTGATGCAGGTGGCATCTAAATGTCTCAAACTCTGACTTCCCCCATAGATTCTCTCCTGTACTTTACTGGTAGATTTATTGCTTATAAAGAGTCTCTGTTCTGTGTGGGTGGAGATGGGCAGCACTGGATTTATGCTCCCACTGAGTAACTTAATCCTGATTTAGGATGGTTAAGTGATGAGGAAGTTTTCATGAAAATTACTTTGATTTGGACAGAGTGATGAGCAAATAAGTGGATGTGTGTATGTATACACTTAATTTTAGAGAAGTCTTTGGCTTTATACCAATCTGTTAATATTTCTTAATTTATTCCTTAACCATGAGTCTGTGAGGTCTGTCGCATCTGAGTAAGCTTCTTATGAATAAAAACCAATAAATGTAAAGATAAAATTTTTGTGCAGTTTATCTGATATGTAGTGAACAAAAAAGATTTATTAAGAATTGAGATGAAATAACCAGAAGTGAGGAAAAGTAATAAATACACATACTTTAATCTTTAAAGTGGCTTTTAGTGAATCTTGTTTTCTGGCTACCATGTAATAGCTAAATCTCATCTTTAGGGCTGACACACATGCAAATTGTTTGATATTTGCTCTAAGTGGAAAAAAAAAAAATTACCTGCACTGCTGCTTTTATTGAATATACAAAGATGGAGAAATCATGACGAAATTCAGTTTATGGTATAAATTCTAGGAAAGGATACTTTAAAATTGCTGACAAAACAGGTTTCCTGCAGCTGATATTCATTACACTTCCCCTTGTCTTCATTACCTCTTGTATTCTGTTTTGACACCACCATCAAGGGACGGCTGTATCGGAAGTTTGGCATATTATTGTATGTGTTTGGTCAGGGAGATAAAACGTTCCCCCCAGCCAGCGGGGCCACAGGAGGTAGTGCCAGGACACTGGGGGGATGCTGGTGCAGTCACCTGCTGCCATCCCCACGCTGGGGACACGCAAGATCTTTGATTTTGGTGAGGATGTTTTTTGAAAAGTAGTAAGAAAGAGATGTTCCTGCTTAGCTCTTACAGATGTCAGGGACCAAAGGCCAATTCTCTATACCTAGGCCAAAAAAGCTTAAAAATATCAGCTTTTTTTTTTTTTCTCATGGAGTTTAATGCAGCACCTGGGAAGTGTGTTCAGAGAGGCATTAGATTACTACTTTTCACCTGACTCCCCGTAGGCTGAAGCAGTGGGTAGAACTTGTAAAGAAGATATATTTTGGACATGTAATTTGACAGAATTAGGTTTATTGTATTTCTTCTTGGCGTTGTTTTTATCCTTTTGACTTTTTTTCTTTATTGTTACAGTGCTTTCTACTCAGTGACCCATACTGTGCACCTTTCAGTTTGTACCCATGCTTTTCTTTGGAGCCCTGAAATATCTGCCCAAAGCTGGGGTAGCTCCCACTGAAGCCCATCAGTTACACATGTTGGGCATCTGAGCTCCGCCAGCTTTGGCATCTGTGGTCAGCTGACACTGGCAGTGTTAAAAGGCTGTGCTCTTTTCTCTTGGACTTTTCCCCCCCCACTTTTCCTTTTTTCCTTGTCACCTTTTCACAGAGGGCTTGGGTGTGAGGAGGGATGAGGAACAAGAACCTTTCATTCACACTGTATGTCAGTGTGCACTATCGTTTGAGGAAGTCAGAGTGCTATTTAAGACCTAATTTTGTCGTAGCCATCAGATGCTAAACGTGGAATCCCTAGTCAGGGATTTTTCTCTGGCCTCAGGAAGGACAGGCTTCCCTCCCAACATTTCAAGGCATGCCATACACTCTTAGAGAGATTGTGATAATGCAAAGAGCTATTTTCGTTCTCCAAGTGACAGCAGAAACAATGCTGAGACCTTGATTCTTTGCTTTTTGGGGCCAGGAAATTTTTCTGAAGGAAGAGAGGGCTTCCTCCCCTCTGCAAGCTCCTGCAGTGGTGCAGGCAGGGCTCTGGCTCAGGGGCAGCAAGTTCTGCCCCTCTCTAAAAGCACAGAGACCCCTTGCGTGGCCTCCCAGAGCACCATGAGGCATGGGATGACAATCATGTGGAGCTTTGTCTTCCTCCTACCAGGCACTTAAGGTGCATTTGGTGGAAAAATTGATAAATCACCACACAAGTGGTTATCTTCAGAAGAAGACAGGACCACATGCTATGTACTCAGCTAGTCATCTGTCTCTTCTATAGAAGTAGCTGTAAATAGGGTTTTGACCATTTTACTTTAGTAGACAAATGACTAGTATTTAAATCGTAGCTTGGGCCATGCTAAAATAATTTTAAAATCTATTTTGTGGACAAAAGGACTTCACAGACGTTGAACCAGTTCTTTACCCTGTCATCTAAACCATTAACTAAAGGAGGAAATGCTCTGTCTGGGCAGGGAAACTTCCTCTGCAGGTCTGGATGCCCACCTCAGCTGCATGAGGTTTGATGCATTTGTGGAGATGCTGAAAGACTTTTCCTGCGGGAGGGGCAGTGGGAGGAAAGGCACTCCTGACTACCCCTGCTTCAGTAATGGCCTTTAGCCTTCACTGGAGGTTCAAAAAACTTGGAAGGGAAAACTATTTCCAGTTGAGCTGAAAGAAAAGACACTTCTTGCATCAATAAGTAAAGTATTAAAGAGATTTGAAAATATTTCAGACTCAGATGAGAAAATACCCTCAGATGAGAGGGTATTTTTGACCAAAAAGGACACATTTAAACTTGCAGTTTGAAAAGTTAAGTTTTTAAAAGCCATTGTGGGGATCCTCCCGAAGGAAAAGGAATTTTGCAGGCATGACTGAAATTATCTGTTTGGAAAGTCTCAAAACCAAGGGGGTGCCTGAGTTTTCAGATTTTTCTATGAATTTTTCTTTCTAAGTAAAGTTTTGAATGTGCGATTTTTTCCAAATCCTTCAAGTTTTGGCTGAAAACTGCTGTTCATTTTTACTCCTATAATAAATTCTGAGGAGCAACCTTCTCAGGGCAATAGCTTCTGAAAAGAGGAAAAATCACCGCTTTACTTCTACTTAAATTCTATTAAAAAATAAAAAGAGCTCACCCATGCAGTCTGGGCCCCAGTGTCCCTGGCAGCACTCAGGTTGTTCAAATTCCTTCAAACAACGATGCCGACATCCCGGAAAAGAAAGGATGTGTGTTTTAGTTTCTAGATAATACCTGAGGAAAAGAAGTTGGAGCTGCTTTAAAGTATTTAGAAGCTTGCTGTGGGGAAAAATGAAATTGTTAACCTCCTCTTCTCCTTTCAGTGTCAGGGAAGAGCACTTTTATCTTAGTTACGTTGATCTGACTTTTTTTCTTCATTAAAACATACCCTGCACATCAAGATCTAAAAAGATCCTTGGAGCTGGCTTTTTTACATAGTGTATTTATCTATTTTTTTAAAAAAATTTCATTTCTGCAACATAAACACATAAGTTTTCTCTAAGGTTTGATTTGAAACAGTATTTTAAAAATTAGTTAATATCAAAGTTCTTTAAATGCTAAGTAGAGCTCAAAATAGTACATTTCCCCTAAAATGCTTTTTTTTTTTTTTTCATTTAAAAGGGAAGATTTCAAATTTGGTTTGAGACATTTCTTCCTGCCCTTCATTCCGCAAACCTCTCCAAACTGGCAGTTTGAAAAAATCTGTTATTTATATAAATATATAATACATGATATGAATGATACATAAATATATTTTATATCATATTACTTATTTATCATTTGATATTTTTAGATCATTCATCTCAAGTATGCAGAATAAATATGGAAGTGATTTTATGGTTGTTCGATAGCAATGTTTATTTTCCGCTTTTAGCATTTGCTAATTAAATTCAGGATTGAAGTGCACCAAGTGAAGCTTGGACTCTGGAGTTGGTGAAGCCAGTGGTAAATGTTTTTTAAGAAAATGGCACAGAATAGAGTATTTGTAATATGAATTAACATTTTCTTATTCATGGAGAACAGTACACAAGGAGATACAAGCTCTGACAGAAGAGGTACCTGCAGTCTGGTATCCCAGTCCCATTGGTAATTTTGGTGTAACCAGCCAGGCATTGGGTTTTGAGGTTTAAAGAGCAAGGTACACATTCCGTTTTCATTTGAATGAGCAGCTTTTGATTACATTGCTTCTTCATCTGTAATAGGAGAAGATTAATTAAAAAGAAGGAAAAAGTTCTCTAAGTTGGTTTAACTCTGCCCCTAGTGGCATTGCTGAAAAGTGACAATTTAAATGAGCTATTTTCTCACTCGGAGCCGCAAGCTCTACCCTGTTCGGCAGGAGTTCCCTACTCTGGAGGGAACTAAACTAGGTAATAGACCACATGTTAGGGCCTTGCAGTAGTCCTGTCTGCATAAAATACATCCATCCACTGCAGGATAAACCATTTTAAGTGTCATATTTCTCAGAAGAATTCCTTAGCAACAAATGCTAAGTTCAGCAGACTTAAAAGCCAGATTACTGAGAGAGCATCAGCCTACGGAGTGTTATTTCTCAAGTTGCCTTGCAAGCCCAAATCAGGATGGTTACAGACAAGTGCCAACAAGTGCCTTCTCCATCAAATGGCAAGACTAAACATAAGGTGTGGAGGAGGTTGTTCGTGGCTCTGTGCACACAAAGCACAGCACAAGCCCTTTGCTTATATCAAAAGGCTGCGTTTCATGTTATCAGCACCACTGTACAGAACTAAAGGACTAGGGCAGGTATTTTCAAATTGATGTAAAAGAATGACATCTGTGTTTGCACTGAAATATGGTAGAAGTTAGGGGCCTGACCCCACCAGCACACACTGAAAAGTGCAGCCTTCTCTTTTTTTTTTTACCTAGAGAAGGCCACAGAAGGAGCCAGCTGAGCTGGGGAAACCCAGTCATAGTCCTTTAGATCACATGCCAGGGGAGCATAGCCCTTGCTGTGGAGGTCCCTGTTTCAAGAATGTAAATCTGACAAATGACTTGAGAAGGTGGCAAAAAGGAGAAAAGGCTTAGGGTACTGTCACAGTGGTAGCATTATATTTTGCGGTTGCAGAAGTGATAGATTTGAAAATATCTATATGCCAAAAATAGTGCCTGTTTCCAACTTCTAAAACAGAGGACGTATTTTAAATAAAAAGTATTGTGGATGCCCCCTCCCTGGAGATCTTCAAGGCCAGGTTGGATGGGGCCTAGAGAAAACCTGGTCTAGTGGGAGGTGTCCCTGCCCATGCAGGGGGGTTGGAACTAGATGGTCTTTAAGGTCCCTTCCAACCCAAACCATTCTATGATTCTATGAAAGCAAAGAGTCTTTGCCAAACTCCATCTAATGTTGGCTTCATTCTTTTTCTTCCTGATGAGTATTTGTAGAATTAAGTTTATAATTCACGAATGGTGAGAAATGATGTAATGCAAAATGTGATCTTTAAAAACTAACAAAAAGCAATAAATGAAATCATCGTTCTTGGAGAGGAAGTATGATGAAGTTCTATTCCAAGATAACCATTTATCCACTGTCCTCTAAGTATGGACCAATTTAGGTGGTCTGAAGTCGCTTGGGCAATATTGACCACAACAGGCTTCCTGACTGGTACAGTAGAGTTGAAGTGAACTCTCTGAATGGGATTTCAATTAAGCAGTTGAGTAGTCTGCTAGTTGTAAGGCAACATCTGAATCATTGCCAGGCCAATGTGAAGAAATGCATGTTTATATTGAAGAAATGGTACCTGTCCACCGTGTGTGTGTGTGTATGTAAGGGCCAGTTCTAGCAGTATCACCCATTTGAAAACATTGAAATATATTAATAGTAGTTTGTGGATGTTTTAAGTGGTTTCCCAGATTATAAAGCCAGAAGGACAATTATACCAGAGGAGCATAATACAGGGTAATGGAGGTTCTTGCATGAAAATTAGTTTGAACAGAAGGTCTTTCAGAAAACATTAACTTGATTTGGAAAGGGTCAGTTGTGGAGAAATAAACCATGGTGTGTTGCTTTTGTTGCAATTTGCCTGTGACAGTTTTGCTCCAATCATTGCTCTTCTGTAGTTTGCACGACAGGTAGGAAGCTGTTCTGCTACTGTTTTTACTACTGTCTTCCTATGAATACTTACAGTCTGAGGTTAAAGTACATTTTATTTGTGCACCTAAATAAATAGGATTTTCTGAACTCCCTGCTATGACTCTGGTTTCCCAGTTCTTGAGTCATTCCCCAGCTCTCCTCCAGACCCTGCCCAGTTTGGCAATAGGCCCCCTGGGTGGGGAGTGTGAGGCCCAGCCTGTCTTGGCAATTCCTGTGCACAAGAATTGGACTTGTGCGATCCCCCTGCACGGTCATCTTTGCCGCCCACCTCAGCAAATTGACCATTAACCCTTTGTGCAGCACTAACACAGCAGGAGCTTCAGGTCATTTGCTCTCCAAGGTCTATTCCAAACCATCACTTCCAAGGATGGAGCCCATTGCAGTGCCATCATGTGTTGCTTGATGGACATCCTCCAGTATTTCTGTCCAGGGATTCCCAAGCAATATACATGCACATGCAAACCTGTGCTCTCCAGGTAGTCCTGGACTTTCTGGGCACGTGTGGGATGCTGCAGCCTCATTGCAGAAGCTCACAGTTGGCTTGAATGGGTACACTGGCACCTTGGGTAGGATTTTTACACGTGCTACAGCTGGGTAGTCCTGGATGAAGCCCTCACCCCAGCAATTTCTCCCCTTATTAGTTGTTGTTCTTTCAGGGTTTGTGATAGCAGTGCATTTTGGTAGTGAAGACTGAGAGTGTATCACAGACACTGATGAGGAGATTAACTTGCATGAGCTCTAAGGGACTCCACTTGATAGTAGTCACCCAGTTTATAAGTATATTTCAAGATCTATTTAAGTCTTCAAACTTTAGTCTTTATACATGTACTCTTGAAATCTGATTTGGGAAATGTTCAAGTACAGTAGTTACATTTGGGTTGTGAAACTTTTAGTGCTGGGTAGATACAGCTTGACCAGACACTTGGCAAAGCAGTGGAGAGCAGTGCCATGATGAGCCAACTGAGCAGCCTCCCTGCCCTCTTGGCAGAGCCTGGTGCTGGTGGAGCACTGGGCTGACCTGGCTCTTTGGCCTTCAGGTCTCAGGAGGCTCCCACAGACTCAAACCAGAGCACCTCTGCACCTTGCTTCTCATCTAAAACCACCTCAGGAGGCACCAACATGAGCAGGCTTGAACACTTTAAGCCTTTCAAAACCCTGGTCTTCAGCACCAGTGCAGCCACCTTAACCAGCCCATCCTTAATCATGCACCATAGCAGGAACCAACACAGCACTAACAAGCAGTCTGGGCACCTTAACTCCTATGAATATTTCCATTGGATCAAATCAGTACTCTCAATGTTGAAGAATTGTAAACTTGGAGCATTTGCTGATTCTTCTGAGTCTTTAATCAAGTATACTCCTGAAGTTCTGCTCCTTGCAGGTGCTCAGAATAAGCCATTAAGAGTCAGGATAAACTACTGGGCTTGTAGGATATTAACGTTCAAGAGTGGCTAAAATGATTTAACTGCAGAAGTTGTCATGAAAAGGCACCCCACAAAATTTCATTTCTGGAATAAGAAAATTCAAGGAGATCTTGAAAAGGTAAAATCTAAATTAAAATGTTTTACCCTTTCCCTGCCACCAGCTATAAAAACTGAATTTTTTAAAATGCTTGAGTTACATCCACTTTCTCCCATTTTCTCATTTTCCCTTTTTGCTGTTTTGGAAAATGGAAGAAAGGTGATTTAATAACAGCTCTTTATTTTAGAGACAGAAAAAGATCACACCTTCCCCCATACTTGTTTGCACTTTTCAAAGTATTTTTCAATTTAAAACAAAACTGAGTGGCTTCCCTCTTTTTTTCCCTCCACAATTTCTCCCCATCTGTTTGTTTCCTCTTCCACAAGTGATTTGAATCCATAACGCAGTAGTTTCAAGCCTCATGTTGTGAGACAGTTTAGATGAGTGAAGGTCTTACTGGTTCAACTCTGAACTCCTGGTTCAGATTTGTAACCCAACGTTTTCTGCCTCTCTGGAAGGGTGGTAAAAACAGATTTTGTGAAATTTCACAGATCCATAGGATTTGTACATGATAAATGCACCGTTATCCCAAAAGTCTACAAATCTTTTATACTTAAATTTGTAACTTTGTACAATTACTTCCAATAGCTCAATTCCTTAGAACTTTTCCCCACCTATCAAAAAACATTTTCCTCCTTGTGTTTAGTAGAGTGGATAATTTTCACTATGGAAAATTTTCTGCTTTCGTCTTCTGACTTATCAGAAACTCTAAAGGTTTTCTTTTGTTGCTTTTGATGAGTAGGTCAGCCACAGTGTTTTGCCATATTTGCCATTTTTAGAGACATTTTCATCATACTCATTCAACATCATTTAAGTCAAGTTCTCATCTGGAATAAACAGATGCATTTCTGTTACTTCACGGGACTGAATTACACAGCCCTCGGTTTATAATTCATGTCATATGGGATCAGTGACTGATAAAGTGGATTTTTCTTCTATCACATACAGTATTTGTTAACTAGTCCTTCTGTAACAGTGAAACAGCCCCCACCCCATAGTGTAAAACAGGCACATTCATTACCTGAATAAAAAACTGCTTCTTACCTCATCTGGGACTTGTGATGTCAGACCAGGCTTCACTGCAGCCAAAAAAGCCAAAAATAATAAAAAACCTGGATGTTTTTCCATTGTGAAGAATTTTATTTTTTTTTTTCTTCAGAGCCCTCCAGACAGAAGAACTGAAATTCTGATGTAAAGGGATCGTTTGTTAGAGTTGCTATTCCTTCTGTATTCTTAGGCAAATAGTTCAACAGGACTCTTGCATTCCTGAAGGAAAATGAGTGAAGGATACAGCATGTGAAGCTGGTCTGCAGGCAGGAAAAATTCCAAAATGCAGGGTCTTTGCTGAAAGTTTTCACTGCAAAGCTGAGTAAACCCTTCCTAACTGAATGACAGGATATCCTGAGAGGGCTTTGCTCATTTATCCCTCTCTCTGAAGCTGTTGACAGTGCAAAACCAAGGACACTGAACTGTTATGACAGAAGATGTTTTCTTCTTTTAGATGGGCATGGACAGGGGATGGGAGCAACTCCTGCACTTGCTATCATTACATTTGTTGAATCTGATATAAGGCAGAGGAAAGGATCCCTGGAAGTTGGCTTATCAGCCCTAATAATGTAAGGGTGGTTCCCCTGAATGTAGTTCTGGGAGAAATACTACTGGCTTTATCTCAGGAGGCCAAAAGGACATCTTCTGTCATTGGCTAGTGGGATAAAAACGGGGATTTTCTTTTTTTCCATTTTGCTACTTGTGTTAAATAATTTTCACTCATTTCCTGGAGCTCAGCAGAGGAAAATTAACTCAGCTATGTTACTTGCATATGATTAAGAGAGATGAATAAACACACGTTTTGATTTGCCAAAAGGAAGACTTTCTCTTTCTTCTTAGGTTTGTTCAGCTCTTTTCTATTGCTGCTCTTTGCTGCTGCTGTGGTCAGTTTTGTATCTGAAATACCAAGTAATTTGGCTGCCTCTAGTTTGTCAGCTTCGCTTTGTGCCCTGATGTTATAATTTCTGAGTCCTTTGAAGGCACTCCATAAGGGTGCCTTAATGCAAAGTTGTGCTTTGAAGCTAGGTTAAGTTTTTTGGAGAGTCTACGGTGACTGTAAACATAGTGCTTTCTTTCAAACTTCTATTGTAGTCATGGCTAGATGCTGTATTCACAAATATAATGATACAGTTGTATCATTTTATCTTGAACTCTGTATTGTTTTCCTAAATAACTCAGTGGTGATACACACATAATACACTAATTAATCTCATTTTGTTATACGCACTAACTGAATACTGCTAAATTGCTTGTAGGAGATGGCAGGGCAAGATGTTTCCTGCGCACTCATCAGATCCTTTTCCTTTCTGCTATAGGATGAGGAAGGCAAATAATTTCTTGTTTATACAGACAAGATAGCAGCCAGGGTTTGCAATGTAAATGCTGACGGTATGTATGGCCCTGAGAAGTGCTGTTCCTCTGTTCCGAGGTCAAGGCCTTTCATTTTACTTTGGTTTTACATACGATGTACAATCTGGCTTGGTGGAAGGAACAGCTCAGGGTTTTCTTCGAAAGAGCAGAATCCTGGAGGATCTTCTCTCCTGTGTGATGGTAGCACACGGTCACACCACCCCCTCTTCTGGTGGACGTTTGCGAGGAAAACTTACCCTCCCAATTCTGCAGCTGTGCCTTGTTGGAGAGTGGGCAGGCGGCTGTCTGGGGAGGGTCTGCACTACCTGGGCAAAACACGTTTGCCTGGTCCCTGTGTGTGTGATGGCAGAGCTGACAGCTTCTGCAGCAGCCTGAGTGAGGTCAGCTTGGGTTCTTGACTGTTGCCACTTCAGACAGCACAGTGATGAAAGGAGCTGTAAATCAAGCATGTCCCTTTCCTGTCCTGTAGATTGAGATAAAAGCAACACACATCAGCTCTCTTGTTATCTGCTTTTGCCTCCTGTATAGGCATTTCTGTGAAGTAAAGCCTTTTTCCCTTTCCTTCCTCTCCCTCCATGGCAGAGTGCAGTTAAACCCCGGGATGACCATTTTCCCTGCTCCAGAGGGTCTGGCCACCCTTTCCTCATGTTGGTGATGGGCATTTTCCTTGTCTGCAGGGGTTAAATACAGACTGTGCCAGGCTCTAACTACAGCTTTCCTGTCCAGCTTCTGCTCCCCTTGGGGCAGAAATACAGGCTAATACATCACCTGGCACACAGGACAGGGCTCCGTGGGGGCTTGGAGGGTAGGAAGGTGGCTCCCTGACACTCAAAACAGCCTGTGCAGCTTGGGAGGAGACTGCCCCCACGGCCTGGCTGGCACCCGAGGTACCAGGCAGTGACTGGCTCCAGCGCTGGTGTCTGTGCTGGTGTTGGGTGCTGGTGTGCTGTCAGCGTGGGCAGGAAGCTCTGTCTGAGGGGTTTTGCCCTTTGTTTTTAGAAAGGTGATCCTGGTGTTCTCTGCAGGCTGGGACCTGCTGCCTCCCTCCTCTTCCCCTGCAGAAGGGGACCCGAGGGGGGTCTGCACAGCCCTGGGATCCCCAGTGAGGATTTCACCTCCTGTCAGTGTGCTACCGCGTGCATTGCTGCATGTGTGCCAAATTTTGTTTTGGCCATCCTCCAGCTCCTGTCCTTGATATCTTTGTGTCCTGTCCTGGCCATTTGGCCTGTGTATTCCTGGAGCTGTCCTCCTCTGGGGTTGTAGTGGCAAACTACCACATTCTTGTTATGTTGCTGCTTCTACAGCACACATCAGGCCTCTTGCATTTCGTCCTCTTACTTTTTCCTGGCTTTTGCAGGACATTTTATTTTACCTTTTTGCTGTGCCTCTTTCTGTGTCCAGCTGGAGTGGTGAAAATATCTTGGATTTCTCTGGTTCCTACAAGAAGGTGAAAATTTTGGAAGCCTTGGATGACAAATATAAAAATATGTCTGTGGAGTTTATCCCCTTGGATAGTTTTTTTTTTTTAAATAGTGTTGATACACGTGAGGGAAGTGAGAGCAAGGAATGTGGGAGTGACAGTGAATGCAGGCATACCTGAAAACTGGGATTGATTTGACATGGCCCAGCCAAACCTCCCTAGGGATATC
Organism: Hemiprocne comata; assembly: GCA_020745705.1. Classification (NCBI taxonomy): domain Eukaryota; kingdom Metazoa; phylum Chordata; class Aves; order Apodiformes; family Apodidae; genus Hemiprocne; species Hemiprocne comata. The sequence continues at coordinate 60,530,569 of CM036586.1, forward strand.
CCAGCCACTCAGATGCTCCTTGTCTCAGCTGCTAGTCACCCTTATACCTCTGAAATCTTTCAGGTTACAAGCAGCCCGGTGAAAAAGATTAGTAAGAATCATTGTGGGTGATGCAAGTACCCTGTGCTGGAGCATTCACTCGTGTGTGTCACAGCCTTCCTCCACTCTGCGGTTGCATTCCTGGACTGGATGCTCTTACTTTAAGTACATGTGAGCTCGTTGCCTTTTTCCTTTCTTCATCCACCTACTGCCTCTCTCCAAGTTGCTCCTTCTATTTCTTTGCTGAAAATGTCAACTAACCAGAGCAAATGTGATGGTTCATTTATGTATGTTTTTGAAAACTATCTTTTGTGCTGCAACTTATTTCAGCGTTACAATGAGCTAGTTGTTCTTTCTCAGAGCCAGGCATCTGGTGCATGAGGTCTGTTTAAAAGGGAATAAAAAACAGGGGAGGTACAGACATGTGGTATGCACTATGTACTTTTGATAACCACATAATTTCTTGCATTTAAAAAAAAATTAATTGATTATTGGTGACACAACTCACACTGCATATTGTCCCCCTGAACTTTCTGAATGTGAAGCTCTTGACCAGAGATGGATGAACAGCATATGATGAGCTCTCAGAGGCTCATACAAAGCTCAGCCATTTCACAAACAATCAATCATATGGCAAAAGCACCTTTTCAGAGGAAGAAATAAAAAAGAAATACGACCATTTTGAAGTAGAGCACTCATTGCAGCCTGAACATTGTGTGTAGTAAAAGCTGGTACTGCTTTTCTACTATGTCCCACCCTACTTGCAGCTCAGCTCGTAATCCCAAGAGAACAGCCTCGTTAGTGAGGTCTTAGACAGCATCAAGGATGAGGGCAGTCTTGAGCAAATTTAATAATTTTACTTAGTACTTTGAAAGTAAGCAGCAGAAAATAAACAATTTACTGTTTTTACTTTTTGTGGCTTCTGTTTTAGAGCTCATCACAGCAGGAAAACTGTCCCAGGGGTGTTTGAATATGGTTTAAGGCTCCACATGTCTGAGGAAAGTCAGTTTGCTCTTTGTTTGGAAACTGGCTAAAGCACCTTGCAGAGGGGTAGGAAAAGATAAAATGTGCTCAGAAGAAGAAAGCTTCCTAGGGGGAGGGAGGCTTTGGCTCTGCCAAGACAAACGTCTGAATGCTAATTGTAGGTGGGAGGAAGGGGGGGCACAAACAAGTTGCCTAGGAGGAGGCTTGAGGAAAGGCAGGGGGTGGGGGCAGGGGGGAATATTTGGGAAATACTGCCTTAGATTAACACAGACTTAATTGGAACGTAACAAAGAGATTAAAAAAAAAAAGGGTTTGGCAAGTTAAATCTTTCCAGTGCCATACATCTGAAGAAGCCAACGGTGGCCTATGGAGAGTCTGAATGGGCAGTGTGGAAAATTCTAGGGGTGTGTAATTTTATCTGCAGGGTTATGACAACCATCATTTTGAAACATGGTGACTATCAGAACTAATTAATTCTCCAAGCCCATAGGATGCATTAAGATAGAGCTGCAGCTGGTATGCTGAGGAATGCCTTGCGCCCGGCAGAGGCCATCGCTTTTATCATTGTTAATGAGGGAGAAGGCACAGACAGCTGATCTAAACCCGAATGCGTTCATGATGCATACAGCTGATGGCAACGCAGACTGCCAGTCAAAGGGTGGTCTTAGCCATAGATTAGATCCTCATAGTGGCCTCTTCAGCTTGCTTTCTTTCCCATCTCTTTTTTTTTTTTTTTTTTTTTTTTGTTCTCAAAAGAGTCTTTCAGCTGGTGAAATTGTAAACAAAAGGCATTCTAGCCAAGGCGGTGGTAGAGAGGGCTTTGCTAGGGAGACATGAGGAGAGTAGTGTACGCAGCACTGACTTGGACAATGTTATTCACTACAAATGTTAAGGGAGTGTTAGGTGGGGGAGCTGTAAGACTGAGCTTATAATCAACACCGTGCTCTAAAGGGAATGCCTGCAAAAGCAAGGTCTGCTCACAGGTACTTCTAGCTACCCTTTGATGCTGTGATAACATGTTGCTTAAAAAAAAATTGAAAGTCGTGCTCGAGCTATAGGTGAGGCCCTGTGCTCTGCAGGTTCAGCAAGATAAGTCCCCAATTTGTGGGGGACTGTGTTCAGATGTGAGGCATTCAGGCCAGGATGAATAGGAGGGGTGAAGCTACAGGTCTTCTGGTTGGCAATGCCATGGGGGTGAAGGGAAGGACTTAGTAACCCTGACCTAGAAGTATGGGTGGCTTAAAGGAATATTCAAGCCATCTTTGTGTCTCTGCTCTGTCTCCTGAATTGCAGTTATTGATAGACCATGCATAGACTCTGGTCCGTTGTAGCTGCCAGCTAATGGCATGATAAACACAGAAGGTATTGCCCTGGTACAAAATCTTTACTTTTTCGAACACTGTGGCTCTTCCCAGTGATGTATCAGCCTTCAGAATCATTAAATCTCATTTTAATGGAGTATAAATATTATACATATTCCTTGCCCAGATTTGGAGTGAAATTAATCCTAGTTATGAGCTGCTGGATAAATACACCAAAAAGAGGTGTAGTTTGAATTAACATCTGCCTAGTTGTGTAATATCAGCATGTAAGGATTTTCAGCTCCAAGATGCAATCAAAAGATATTGGAAACTAGGGGCAAGCAATTGGCTTCCACAAGAAGAGAAGGTGGATCAAATGGATCTTGATGGCAATTCTCTGGAAAACCTACTTTTGCACTTTATAAACACTCAGAAAGGAAGGAGACTGGGATTGTTTGTATGTGTGTCTTGTACTTCTGCAGTTCTGCTAAGGTTGCAGTGTGTAAGGCTAAGATACCAGGAAACCCCTGAGATTCCAGATTTGGAATGGAAAGAGGGATGTAGAGCATGAATTTCTGGTGCTGTAAATGTTACAGTGATTTCTCCAACCCCGTGGCAGAGAAGCAGGACAGAGAGCAGCACACACGTTTCAGATCTTAGCAGTTGGTCATGGCAGCACTGGGGATGTTTGGAAACCTCAGATACCATAAGGTAAGGGAGCTTGTGGAGTTGGGAAGACTGCAGAGGCTGTGTTATTACTGTGGTGTTAGTACCTGCTGACTTCCTTCCTTGCTTGAGACAATGCAGAGAGTTGGCTGTAAATTTGGCCTATGTATATCTTGTATGCTTTCATAGTAATGCTTTTGTTTGACTAGTCAGATTCAAACGAAGTTAGCTTAATATAGTTAATAATTTACTAGTAATAGAACCGAATTGCAGATAATGATGTGGAGCAATCAACCTTTGCTCAGTTTCCCCCCACCCCCTTTCCTTTTAAACGCAGCCTTTATAACATTATCCAAATGTGTGTGTTTACAGCTATAGTGAATTGATTTTAGCCAATTATCTTGTCTAGGAAAAGCCATCTCAAAATTTGTTTGAGAGATAAAATCACACAGAAGACAAGCTGGTGTAATTTCCACAAATAGAATAACACAATGTTGTCTTTCCTTGTCTTCCTCTTTACGATATACAAACTTGCTTTGGTTTACATCAGGCTGCAGGGATCTGATTTGTGGCTAAAGCAGTGTGGGTATGCAGCACAACCTGAAGCCATGACCCAAGGGCAACAAGTTGCCCACAGGGACATCTGATACTGCTGGGAAGAGCCAAGCGTGGTGCTGCCAGGTGTGTGTTAGTTGGCTGTAGGCCAGCCAAGGTTGCAAACCACTGCCCTAAGAAATAGAGCTGGACTTGGGATAAGGAACCTCAGCCTGCATTTTTGGCTGCATTACTTGAAGATGCAGATAAGCTGCTCTTTCTTCTGCCTATGTTACATCAGTCCTTTTTGCCTTCCTATAGTTTGTCTGTCTTTCAATATGGGTGTGTGTCAGCACCTCCAAAAGTGGCGCCTGGCAGGCAAGGGTGGGTCCAGTGCACAAATAAAATGCAGTTTCTTCACCTGCATCCTCTATCCTTCAATGACATGTACTGATAGGATGAGCAGTAACAGTTTTAAGGTGAAAAAGAGTAGATTTAGATCAGAGATTAGGAAGAAATTCTTTCCTGTGGGAGTGGTGAGACAGTGGGACAGGCTACCCATACAAGCTGTGGCGAGACAGAGGACAGGCTACCCATACAAGCTGTGGCTGCCCCCTTCCCTGGGAGTATTCAAGGCCAGGCTGGATGGGTCTTGGAGCAACCTGTTCTAGCGGGAGGTGTCCATGGCAGGGGGTTAGGAACTAGATGATCATTAAGGTCCCTTCCAACCCAAACCATTCTATGATAACTTAGTGCATGTGTATTTTTTTCTTAAATCTTTCCTGCTGCAGCTTGCTGGGGAGGGGAGAGACAAGGGTGGGGTTTCTACCTGCTATCTCCAGGGTCCGGGTTGCCCTCTCCTGGGTCTGTTTTGCAGGGGGCGGGGGGCGGACGGGTGTCCCCGGGAGGGTGTGTATGCTCCTGGTGTGCTCCCTCCTGGGACACCCGCCCCCCCCCGCCTCCAAGCCCCGGACCCTCCCCATGGGACCACCGGAGGGCAGCAGAGCCCAAGCCACCGCATCAACCCCCCAGCCTGCAGGCAGCAGCACCTAGAAAAGGGCTCCTCGGGTACCTATCAACTACTGCCGGGAGTCGTGGGTAACCCCACTGTGATACCCAGAGGAGACGCGCCGGGGTGTGAAAGGGTGAACACCTTTATACCATTGAGGTGTACCGATTTCCTAAAAATAGTCTGAAAATGTGGGTATAAATGAAAATATAAAATTAAATGTGTTAAAACTTATAAGGTTTATATTTATTTGCATATCATTATATAAATATATATATATACAATATATATAAAAATAGATAAAATGCAATTCTGGAGGTATTAAAATGTTGCGTAGTTTTTATATGCTGGACAAGTTTGGAAGCATTCACCTAGTTGCAGAAAGTCCATAGGACATGAGGTAGAGGGGAGAGGATACATCCAGAGACCTGCACAAACATACATTGCATCTCAAGAACAGAGCACGTGGGAAACTCTTCCCTTTCCCCTGACTCCCACTGAGTGCGTAAGTGTTGTATATACACTAGGAATAAACAACCTGAGCGATATCAAATACACAGGAGCATCTACTGAAGTTCAACCCCAAAAGAATTCACTTCATATCTTGTATGTTGAAGACTAAACCTCATTAGAAAGTTTACTGTTTTCTTACTGCGATGAGATAAACATACAGGGATCCTTTCCAATGATAAAAAACGTATAGTAAAATGACTGTACTTTGTGTTCACCACACTGGAAAGCCTAAATAAGCATAAAAAGGTGAAGTCAGTGTTGCTGACAATGAGATTAGGCTGTGCACCCATATGCAGCAAAACCTCTTCAAGGGCTCACACACGTGTAGCAAAGCTCTGTACACAAGGCACTTATGGAGAAATGTGCAGTCTTCATCTACAAATGTAGGTAAGTTTTGGGTATGTCCAATACATTAAAAAAAAAAAAAAAGTTACAGTTTTGAAGGAAAGTTAAATATTTAGAAGTATGAAGAGTCCAGAATTAAATGCTGTCCCAAGAGGATTATTCAGTTTAGCAACTGGAGACAGTAACATGAAGTATTCACCTGAAAGGAGGAAAAAAATAGGTTATCATAGAATCACAGCATGGTTTGGGTTAGAAGGGACCTTAAAGATCATCTAGATCCAACTCCCTCACATTGGCACGGACACCTCCTGCTAGACCAGGTTGCTCAGTGCCCCATTCTCCCAGGGATGGGGCTTCCACAACTACTCTGGAGAACCTGTTCCAGTGTCTCACCACCCTCACATTGAAGAATTTCCTCCTAATGTCTGACCTAAATCTCCCCTCTTCAAGTTTTAAGCCATTACCCCTTGTCTTCTCATTACATGCCCTTAATGTAGGAGTTATAAATTTTTAACTAGTTTTTGTATGCTTGACTTCTTTTCACATTTTAAAAATTGAAATTTTGTTTTTAAGCTTTTGGAGATATAATCAACTAACATATATTTTTAAAAAAAAGGACCAAAATGACCTGTAAATGTCCCTTTAATGTAGTTATTTCAAATCCACTGAGGTTCTAAGCAACAGAAACAAGGTCTCATGATGTGGAACTCTAAACAGGAACAGTGTTAGCCCTTTGGCCCTGGTAACACCACTTGTCTTTGCAGATGTACCTTTTCCTGGCCCTCCCAGACAGTCTCCCAAGACACTCACCCAGCACTATACCTTTGTCTCTGTGATTGCAGAATGTATTTTATTATCATTTAGCATGAGGAACATTACAGCAGTGTAAAGACAGACTCTTCCAAATTCTCACCCTCTTTAGCATCCTTTTCTTGTGCATCATCCAATGACGTTAGACCAGCCAGAATCTGAAAGTCCTTGCAGCCCCACTGAATTGTAAAATGTAAATGTAGATATACTATACAACAAATGCTGCTTGGCTGGGTGTAGTTATTTAGGCATAAGGAATAGCACTGTAGGACAATGCATTAAAACTTCAGCTTTTTTTGTTTGTTTTAAAATTCTGACCTTCAAATGTGAAATCACATAAACACTTCAAGTACCAGTTGGGGAAATAACAGAAGAACACTGTGGCATAACCTCATGAACACCACATTGTTCAATCACATTAATATGCTAAGGTGAGCTAAATACTAGCTTCTGGTTTGACCTCCTGGGGGGAAAAGCCTCTACTTCCTAGTAGTAGACCAAAAATAAATGATTAAAGGTGTGGCCTGAATATTTTCATGACAGAAATTCTCTTCAGCCTTCTTCTGACTGTGGTGTCCTGTTGGGATTTATGGAAAAGTAATATGGGATTTATGGAAAATTAATATGCCTGAATTAAAACAGCAGTGTTGCAGGTGCTGCTCACCAAATTGTCAGGCACCCTGAAGTAGCCCGTGAGATCAGTAAACAAGCTGGTGTCTCACAGGCTGGTACCCCACGGGACCAGCAAACAGCAGGTGTCCTATCTCACGGTTGTTATCTCATGAAGTAGTGAGAAAAGAATGTTGTAGCAAGAACTGAGAGGCACCGGCTGGGAAGCGAAACACCTTGGGTCATCCTGACACGGACAGCAAGTGACAAGACACGTAGCCAATCATATATGAACTGTGTATGTATGTAACCAACGGGGTTTGTACTGGGGTGGAACATCTGGAATCAGAGGGGTATAAATTGCCGCCATTTTAAATAATAAACGGCTTTCGCTTGATCACATTGGTCGTGGTGCGTTAGTCCGAGCTCTCGCCGCAACAGTGTCCAGTTCTGATCATTCCACCCCATTAAGAATAGAAAAGATTTGGGAGGATCTGAAGAATGAAAATGGCAATGATTAGAAAAATAGGAAGGATAAATGCCTGTGTGGAGTAGATAGAAGAGTAAAAAGAGATAAAAGGAATAAAGGTACTAAAAAGTGTGTAGAGGGCGTAAATGGGGAAATCTTAAATTTTCTTTTATTGTAACTCTACAGTAAGAGAATGTTTGAAAGAATTACCTTTAAAAAATCAAATAAAGTTATTTCTTTGTGAATAAGAGGTTAAAAAACTTTTAGTCTTTTCTGCTATTGCAACTTCTTGTTTTCTTGTTGTCTAATTGTAGGAAGGTAAATCATAATAGCTCTTAGAATTTGTGTTTGAGAGGAACCAGGCAGAAAATTCTGTTTCACAGGCTTCCTATGAAGCATTTTGCTAGAATCTGTAAGAATCAAACTTTCTTTCTTGTACAAAATACTTTGATTTTGAATAACTTTGTTTTGTTCCAACTCAAATGTTGAGATGAAGAAATTTTACTGCAGAAAAAATGAAAACGTTCACCTTTTTCTCTCTTCCATCTGCCTGGCACACTGGGATTCCTCAGAGATGTAGTAGCTGGTCTTAAACTCTGCTGAGAAGCAGAAAGTCTTGGAGCAATGCTTGAACACAGGCATCTAGTGCATCTTTAGATGCCTTTGGATGTTCAGGACCATTGAGCACTGTGGCCTTCTGAAGTAGCACCTGGCAGCTACATGGGATACCGTGAGGTATCTGAAACAGACGTAGGCAACTAAAACACAGCCTATGGGCATAAGGACTCCAAGGAAGTAGAAACCTGAAAGCATGAAGGTCTGCAGAGTTTATGGGAATACAGCGGCCTGGGCTGGGGGAGACCACAGATGTCACCTTTCCAAGTCCAAATTAGGCAAAATTCTGCAGAATTATTACTTTAAAGACATAGATTTCCTTCTTGCTTACTAGTTTGGCTTTTGTGGATCCACAAGTTGGGAAGCACCAGCTGCCTGGAGGTCCTGAGAACTGCAGAGCATGGAAGTGATTTTCTGAAGGAAAAATCAGACTGAGGCCTCAAACTCAGTATCTTCACTCAGAAAAGGTTTTTTGGAACCCAGATTTCCTGTTGGGAGATCAATATAATGGAAAAATCACAACTGGTTGTTCATCTGATGCAGGCTGGAATCAGAGACTAGAGTAGATATTCATCTGTTCCCATCAACCACCGCTGAGTATTTCAAGAGATGTTATGATGCAAGTTTTCTGTCTGAGATCCAGCTCTCGCTGGCTTGGCACTCTCAGCTGTGATTAGTTTTTCAAAAGAGCTCAGTTCCCATTGTGACTATTATGACCAGGTTTTCAAAAGATTTCAGCACACTGAGTGCTGAGCTCCTTTGAAAACCTCCTAATAATTATTTAGGTGAGTAAATAGCATCTGAGTCTGGTTGTAAAAGCCAACTCTTCCTGGAAATTCTTACCAGAAAATGATGTATATTATCAACCTTATATTTTCACGTCCCCTTTATGCAATTTGCCTTTATATGTTTTCAGCATTTGAGGTGTTTTAAATACAATTTCCACAAAAATAAAATAGCAGAGCCACTACAGGTTGCACTTGGGTTTACTATTGCTAAAGCAGGATCAATGCAGTGCAGCCTTTTCCCACTGATGGATCTATCACATTAAAACTGGAATGCTATTATTGAGAAAAGTTTCCAGATTTGCTGATATGTAACAAGAGGAGATAAGGTAGAAAAGTGAGGGTGAATTATTCAGTTAGTGTTATACCTCACAACCAAAGACTAAGGGGAAAAGAGGACTGTGCTGATGATAGTCTTGCACCCAAGGACAGCAGCACTGAGGACTGCAGTGAAGGTTTTAAGCATTGTGTCTGTTACAAAGTTGGATTTAACTAATTCCTGTCACAGTGCTTAACAGGCAAAATGCCCAAATTTGTATTCTTGGCAAAACTCCTGAGTGAAGACCTTATTCTGAATTTAACCCTTAATGAATATAAAAACGCAATAGCGTAATGCCACCATCTAAAATCAAATCTGGTCTCTTCTTCCTGACAGTGCACAGTAAGGGATGTCTAGCAAAAGAGTATAAGGAACAGGCCAAATGTAGAATAATGTTTTTAAAATTCTTCTCCAGGTTTCCACCTATAACCTGTTTTATCTTCTTTCTTTTGCCTTCATAGCATCTTGTGGCAGTGACTTCCACAATGTATTTGCACATTGTGTGAAAAACCACCATCTCTTATTTTAAACCTTCTGTCAGATACTCTGTTTGCATGTCTCTACATGCCGGGGTGTGAGAAATAGCTAATACTCTCCTTGTGACTTTGTTGAATTGTATCACACCCCTCCACCCTCTGCCCCCGTTATTTCTTTTTCAGGTACAAGAGTTATACCTTATCCAGTTTCTCCTCATACAGGAGCATTTCTTGACCTCTGACCTGAGTTTTGCTCTTCTCTGAGCTAAAACCTTTTCTAGATCACCTCTGTTGCTTTGGCAATGGGAAGAGCCAAGCTGCCTTCAGCATTCAGGATGTTTGTACCTCATACATTTCTATTGCCATATAACAGTACTTTTTCTGTTTCATTCTCCTTAAAATTCCTACAATTGTATAGGCTTTTCTGGCTACTCTTCAACATTGAGCTGATGTTTCAGAGAGGGAGCCACAGGGCTCCCAGAGCTTTTAATGGAGTGCAAATACTGATTTAAAGGTCATCCTTGGGTCATGGTTATTTTTTCCACATGTGTGTGGATTAATGCAGGATTTAATTTGCTGCTTGTCCCCTCTGACTTTCTGTGAAACTCTTTTGCAGCTCTTCACTCAATTTGCCTTACTATTAACCTCCCTAAATGTTTTTGTAACATGGTAGGTTTTGTTGCTTCATTATTAACTCAATTTTCACCTACATTTTCAGCACAGTCATGTATCTCACTTCCTTGTCAATATTTTCTCTCTAGGTGAAAAATTGGCAATGTACTCCTTTCCCTTATTTCCTGTGTTTTGGTCAGTTAATAATCCACTGGAGAAACTTTATTCCATATGCACTTCCTTTATTTCAGAGTCTTTTGTAAAGCAGCCTGAGATGGCTGGGTCATATAAATGGGTATGGCTCTGATGGAGTTGGGGATCTACACTCCATGGAAAAGTAGACTGTCTGTCTTAAAGAATTCACAGATATTTAATAATCTATTGCAAGTGCTGCATAAGAAAATCTATTATCTCAGTTTCTTGGCCAAGATGTCTCAGACGTGTCATCTTGCCAGAAAAACTTCGTATTTCACCTATCATTTCTTTATCCAAAAGCAAGATGTTGGTGCAGACTTATACTTCTACTTATTTTTACCCTTTGAGGCAGAGAAATTAAAAATGTTTGATCACTTGGCACTCATGGAGAACTAAAAAAATATGGTGGTGATATAATAAATTGAAACACTATTTTTGTTTATAGTTGAGTAAGAATATCTAAACTATATTTGCTGGTTTTTTATGAAAAGCCTATCCAGTGAGCAGCACATTGCTCTATCCTTTGAAAGCAAAGGTTGCACAATAGATAGAATTACAGTATTATTTTGAGCAGTCTTTGAATAATTTGTTGTTTGACTGGCTTGTTGCTATAACCTCATGCTGCCCCCGGTGTAATGTTTTAGATTGGTTAGAAATTAGATACCTGCAGAGCTGCAAACATCATCTGCAGAATGTGAAACAGAAAATCTCAAATGTATTTTGAGTCAGGCTGCCCTATATATTACATACAAAGAAGTGTGCTTTGAGACATAACGTTGTGGAAGTTGTATTTTCTTCTTTCTATTATCTAAACCACTTGACCTTGTCTCTCAAACTTAATAACACCATGAAAATCCCTTGGTGAAACTACAGTTTATGATACCAGGTAGGGTGTGTTTTATTCTCTATTTCCTAAATTATTATTTGTCAGCAAGTGCTACAGATTGCTTTTCTGTAATTGCCTTCCATGTGATAGATACACTGAGATGTTTTGTCTCTTAGACTCTTGGTCACACAGAGTCCTTTACAGAAGTATTCAGAGATGTCTCTCATTCTGGTTGTTGCTGACCTCAGAAAGGGTTTGGGGTTTGCTTTCTCTAATGAGTTAATGCTTAGGAAGCATACATCTGAGTATGGTGATATCAATGAAAAACTCAGCTGAGTGGAGCTGAAGACACGGATGCCCAGGAACAAAAAGCATTTGGGCACCTCTTTGCCCCACTGTCTCTGTGAGGTAGAAACAGCGAGAGGTCCCAGGAGCACCACGTCTGCCTGGGCACCTCTGTTCCTGCGTGCACCCATGTTTTGTCTCAAGGCCCAGGGAACCCCTTGCTCACTCGTCTGTGGGTTCTTGAAAACACTTGTCAGCCTGGCAGGAGCGGAGCAAAGCCTGAAAAGGAGTGAAGCATCGTCCTTTCACGAGCCTGTTGCACTTAACTGGCTTGGGTAACCTAGTGGAGAGGTGAACAAATCTCTCTTTGTCCTTCATAAATGCTTGCCAGGTGTGCATTAATGGATGTGTTGTGTTATTAATTTGTGGTGCCTAATTATATTGTAGTCCTTGCCTGCTGTACTCACCAAAGAGTGCAACAGCTCTTCCCTCACCTGTAGTGTAATGCAGGCAGCGTGGTCTGTGCAAATTCAGGGTGTACGTGGTTCTGGGATGCCATATATATTTTCATTGGTATGTGCCAGGGGCATTGCTGGTACCAATTGATACCTAACTTCTCCTGAACGTCCTAGTTGCCATAGCAGTCATTCAGGAAATTAGGGATTGGATCTCTTTGGTTATTTTTCCATTACCTCTTCACTGCAAAATGTGTCACCAGCTCAGGAACAGGGCATGCTGCTGTGCTGGAAAAGTGTGTTCCTGAAAGGGCACCTCTGTAATTGTTTGTTTGGTGGAATGAACTTCTTTCTCTAAACCCCAAGTAAAATTTATGGGAAATAGAACATTTTTAAATAATTTTATTTTTTTTTTAGGAATAGGAAGCATGATTAAGATTTTTCATGAAAATTTTCATATTGATGCTTTTGGTCCAAAACTATTAGTTTAAATATTTTTTGAATTCTGACATGAACACATTGAAAACAACATGTTTACCTCTTATTGATACTAAAAATGAATTGCCAAAATGCATTTTGTCAATGTGCGTGCGTGTGTCAATGTGTTAGTATAAAAATGAAGCTCTTGGAAAAATCTGGTTTTCTGTAAGATATTAATGAGGCTAAGTGTGTTTAATTACAGAGAGCCAAGAGGTAACTAATGGCAAAAATGATAGCTAGTACCTCTGTAATAAAGGCAGTAATGTGAGAGGAAAGCATAGCTAGACAATTTCAGAAAAGAAAAGTAATGTATATTTTTATAGTTGAGGCAAGTAGTCCAGATAACAACCTATTAGAGTGAGCTGGATTCTCCAAGAACTGCATGAAGATTCTAGGTAACTTTTCAAAGCAGATGCTGTAGTTCTACTAATAGTTATGAATGGGACTTAGTGCTGTGCTGGAGGGTTTAGTGTGGATTGTGAGGAGTGGTTCTTAATTTCTGCCCAGGTTGCACTTTGGAGCTTTGGCCATTTTGCAGATTTGGGCTTAGTTGCCTGTTTGAAGTATGACTGGACAAGATGACACATTTAACTTAAGTAATCTGATTTTGGGTTGTTATCAGAGAGATGCTGATGATGCCAAAGCTGAATTTGTCAGGTAGGTTGAATACTGTAATTGTTGCAGCCCAAAAAGTGGCTTTCTGGCCGCATAGAGTAGAGAAATTGCCCCTGAATGTAATTGAAATGTTTTTAGAACAAGGGGAGAAAAACTGTGATTTGTGATTTTAGGAGATATTTCCAAAATCCAAGCAGGAACAGCAAGGAAAAGCGCCAGTTAGTTTAAGAAAAGGAGAGATTTATCCCAAGATGGTTAAAAAGGGAGACATAGGCTGTTAACTTTCTGAGTATTTGGCCTAGAGCTGTCATAGGTGGGACTGGAAAAATAATTAGTGTTGGATCCATTCCCCTTAAAATCAATGGTAAAACACAGAAAGCTGCAAAATGCTGTGATGCAGCATGAGATGTGTCTGGGAAGAAACCCTATTGCAAACTTACATGCTTTTATCCCCATATGACTCCTCTTGCAGCAATACTCTGTGAAACCTGGGGATTCCTCAGGTGACCAAAGCTTCTGACCAGCTACTGGCTAATTTCAGCCTTTGGTAAATCTTCTTTATATCTTCTTTATCTTCTTCTAAAATCTGTTTTCCCTATGTAGAGACATTAAAACATATCAATAGTATAATGAGTAGAACATGATTTACACTGCTTAATGGGAGGTCCAGTGGCACTATTGCTTACTCTTGAGTGACAGAGGTATGTTTTGGCATTAAGGATGTCAAATTCATACTCTGGCAACCTGTGTGGTATGGACCACTGTAAATCCCCCTGTAAACTTTCATTTAAAAAGAAGTACTGGAGCCTGTCCATAAAAGCTAGCATTCTGTTTTCCCCAGTGATAAATTACCATAACATTTGATAAACACAGTATGCCATAAGAGGGTATATCAGCCACTGTTATCAAAAGTTAATTTTCTAGACTAAATATTCATTTGGATCATTAGAGCTATTAAATACTGTGTCAGTATTTAAGGAACTAGCTGTGCCTGAGTGCTAGAAGGAGCCTGAAAAGAATCATATCCTGTCAAGATAAATGATTGAACTGTTCAATGAACTCTTTGACTGGCATTGGTTCCAGTCATGCCAGCTGAAGCTCAATTCCTCTTTGTCTGTGTGGTCTTGCTTTCACCTTGCCTGTGGGGTGAAAGCAGTTTGATGTGACCTCCTCGCAGACGGAGGCATGAGCCTAACCTCTATTTACACCCTGTCATAATAGGGAGCTGGCAAACACTGCTGCTTGCTGCTGCTCTACTCATTTTCCCTGCTTTTTTGTCAAATAGTTAGAAGTTGCGCATTCTAATAGTAATCTAATTAGCATAGTGGGGCTTATAACATCTTGTTTATGTTGTCTATTTTGAATAAAGAGGAGAGGAGAAAATATGCTCCTTTAGATAGCTTAAGTACTGCCTTAGGGACTGCATATGCAGCAGAGCAGTAAGGTACCTGGATGATGTATATCCAGTTTTGTCATTTTGAAATTAAAATTTGACATGTGAGCTAATTCCATAGTGTACCAAGTTTGAGGCTCGGACTTTAATTTGACAGTTGACGTATGACACAGTATACCTGGTTTATTTTTTGGCATTCAGTAAAGCTTCTCCTAACAAGCTGAGAGTTTTGATGGCACTGTATGTTTGCACTGACTCTAAGCTAATTTATTTTCTGTAAGAGTAAAATAATTGTTCAGCTCTTCTTTAGGGCCAGATTTTCTGTGTCACCTACCAACTCCCTTTCCCTCTGGTTCACTGATTGTTCCCTGGGCTAGACTGGAATGGCAAAGTAGCAAAGATCCCTCAGCATCTCCCAACTCAGTACTCTGACAGTGGCTGCCCTGGGGCACCCGGGTTCTACAGAGCTCAATGGAAATGTGCACCTCCCCTGGAAAATGTAAAGTACAGAAGACTTGCTGGGGACTCTTACTTCTGGAAAATAACTGTCCATTTTAGGATTTTCAGGTGGAGTGGGATATTGCTGGTCCACTTGTAGGTGTTGCTGCATTAATGTGGGACAGAGGCCTGTTTAACCATACAGTAGCTGCCTCCTGGTAGTGATTTATCACCATAGTGTGTAACAAGTTTGTGACCTACAGCAGTGACTGATAGCGACCCTGGACTTCACAGAAGGGAAGAGAAGAAGCCTTATTTATAACTACAAAGGAAAGAGGTGATTTTAGAAAGAAAGAGAAAAGAAAAAGACCCTAATGAATCTCCTTTGCGTTTTGAGGGATCTTTTCTATTTATACAAGGAGTTAGGTTATAAATATAACCACAATATGTAAATCATTCTTTTATTGCTGTATTAAAAAGAAACAAGATGCCAATGAAATGGTACAATGCAGGGAGACAGGTAGAAACCTGTCACAGAATATATGCAAATATAAATTTAGAAAATAAAAAAGAGTTCTTTTGTAAATAAATAAAGTTAAAAATATTTTTAATGTGTTCAGCCTGTAATTCAGGTTGCAAAGGTCTTTTAAAGGTAAATCCTGACATAAGCAAAGGGAACAGGGTCTAACTGAGTTCACTGGATGCACTCTTGAGCAATTGTACACGTGTGCATACCAGATGGGAGATCTAGTGACAATTGTGTCAAAGTGCTGCTGTAACTGGGCAGCAGGTTGAAGAAAAACCCTAAATTTTTGGCTGTGGAGGAGACACTAAATCAGGTTGTCTCAGAGGGCAACCTTGCAGGGTGCTACTGGAAATGGAGGAAATGGGTGGTTGAAATCTTTGGTGGTGCTCAGAGGGAGCCTCAGCAACTCCTTCCCCAGCATCCCTGATCTCTGCCCTCCAGGCCCAGGAGATTCTGAGTGATTTAGGTGGTGACGCATCTGGTCAATGACATCAGCAGAACGTCTCTTTTCATTTCTCTTCTACATTGTAACACCTCAGAGGGGAAAACTTCCACTTTTCTCCCTTCTCTTCCTTTGTCATGTCTATATTAATCCTGGAAGGCAAAAATATCCAAATTAGGTTGTGAATTTTAATCCTGTTTCAGAACTGTTGCCATGCAGGCTAGTAAGGAGTTGCATGCTCTGTAAGACTTCACTTTTTTAGTTGAGTTATTGCTTCTGCTACCATAGGTCATTAGTGGTGTGAGCTGTGGGATACTGGCACTTCTGCTGTGCATATGTTGTACTGTAGTCCTAGCCCTGTGTGACTCATAAGTGCTATGAGGGACATCTGAAGTCAGTCGTAGATGACTGTACTTGTAACAGAGTTAGTTGGATACCTCCAGAAAATGTTCTTTCTTCTTTCGTGGGAGACGTATTTAGTCACAACAAAGCCTGTATTCAGGAAAGGACACATTCTTGAACCTGCCCAGTTAAACGTTTTCTAGATGAAAATTTTTATTTTTCTGGTTTGGAGCACTTCAGATTATCAAAAGACAGCATTTCAGCTGACCTTCCCCTTCCTTCTCTCCCCACGCCTATTGATTTGCAAACCTTTTCAGGATTTTGGCTTTCTGTCCCATTGGGAAGGGGAAGAGTTTGGACCCTCAGACAGGCAGAGAAGAGGAAGGCTGCTCAGGCCAGCCCTCACACCCAGTGGTGCAGGCTGCGAGGGTTCACGCACATCAGCGAGGTGAAGCTTTGTGGTGCGTCTCCTCAGCCACCTTCTCATCCCCGAGCAGGGCTCTGACATGTGGCAGCCGCTGCAGCAGCTTATGGCAGAGAAGTCACTTGCTAAAACCCCTTCCCAGAGCTGCTTTGTATGCACAGCAAAGTCTTTTTACTTGTGCCTTCCAAGGTGGCTTGGGGTTTGTCCCGATGTTGCAAGCGAGCTTCGTGCTTCCAGGGGCTGCTTGGTTTCAGGGCAAGCCGTGAACTTAGAGCACCGATTGCATTAATTGTTTTCACGCCAGCATATTTCCATTGTGGCTGCCATTATAGTTGTGTAATGTTTCTTCTCTCTCTTCTTTCATGGCTTTCTTTGCCTTGACAGGCTCAGTCAGATTCCCTCATTCACATCTGCTAATGTGAGGGCTGAATAGAATAAATCTATGCAATGATGGCTTCAGAAAAGAGGGGAGGAAGATAGGGGGAGAGAGGGCTGTCTCAAAAATAATTTCTACTTAATATGTAGAATTTCAATAGACAATTTCAGTTATTTCGTCCAAAGCAAGGTGCTTACAGTATGAATGGCAACAGGCCCCCAATATCCCCCCTGCTCCTTTTTTTCCCCAACATAAAAGTCACCCAAGTGAAGGAATAGACAATGCACATATTACTTTATTTGGCTTCATCAGGTTTGCCAGGAGAGGAGTGTGCTGCCAAGCTCCTCAAGACAAGCAATGCTGGGTGCTTGCCCTTGTGCCAGTGTGAAGACAAAAAAAAATCAGGAGCCTTGAAAAGAAGCTGGTGCAGCACATGGCTCTTTCCCACTCCTCACAAATGATGGCTGTTGTGCTCGTTAACCTCTTCTGGGGCTCAGTCAGTTCACGCTGTGCAGCAGTGGAGAGCTGAATGAAATAAGAGGCTCGCAGGACCCATAGAAACGCCATAACTCCTTCATTCCCAACGCACACGCAAAGGCCGCCTTCCTCTCAGAATACCAAGTGCCTCTCGTCAAATTCTTAATAAGTCAATCCTGGCTCCATGTGGCTGTGACAGCTCAGATTCCAGCACTGGCGCGTGGGGCCAAGCCCGGCTCCCCATTTACCCCACCGACTTTGGCAAGGCACCTCGGGCTCGTGCTTGGCTTTGCTCTAACTACACGCTCCAACATGCCTGGGTCTTCCACAGACATGGGTTCAACTTAGTCAGACCAGCCAGGTCTCTGTGCGTGGGCTAGTTCTGCTCAGTTCCTTAGCAGGGCTCTCTAAAAGGAGACCCTTAACGAGCCTTTAGCTTATAAGATCATTAAATAACTGTAACTCTGTAGCATCACTTATAAAAAAAATAATTCTTTTTTATCCAAGTGGCTACAGGTCTGATAAATGAAAGAGAATCTCCTCTTTGTGGCTATAAATGAACAAAGAGGACTGTACAGGCTGATCCAAGGCCCACTGAAATGAAAGGAAAGCCAAATACTTCAAGGCACTTCAGATGTAGGCTCTCCTAACTAGTAGCCTTTGATTTTAAGGATTTTTATCTCAAACTGAAGAGGACAAAGCTACTGTTTAAAATTAACTATGAGCAGTCGAAGGGCGTGATAAACTCCCACCTGAGGCTGCAGAAGTAATATGTGTGCCACAAGCAGAATAAGGTAGGAGCTCCAATATTTAAAACAAAAGGGAAGAAAATTTGAAACAAAGCGTAAAATTAATTAGAATAAACTCAGAAAATGTAATGAGAGAAAAAAAATCTGAAGTTCTCCATGGCAGTCCAAATGAAGCAGGGAAACACACCACACCACCTGAATGTTTTCCATTAGCATTTTTCACCTGAATTTAAACATCAAAGGGAAAAGGAAACAGAAAAAAGAAAAAGAAAAAACAATGCCACTGCAGCAAAACATATGTTAAAACACATGAAATACGTTTAATTATGTAGCATTTAATGTATCGCCTTGTGACCCCAAAAGACAGTATTATCCACTGATTCTTAGATGTCAACAAGTGCAGGATGGAGAGCTGCTTTTCCTTGCTTGTGATTCTTTTGCCTTTCGGGATGACGAACTATTGCTGGAATCACTCCATTCCTTTTTCACCTGCCCCAGGTCCAAATCACCATTGAGTCACTGAATTCTGTGAGCTTTTGGATGGTGTCTCTTCCGCTGAATCAATGATGATCTTGTTTTGCTGTCAGAGACTGAGGAACCTGTTCCCATGATGCCTCGGTCAAGCTGAGAAACCTCTCTAAGCTCACCATGCAGTGAAAAATCACATCAGGAATTTTTATAATGGCAATTTTCCATTTAAAATCTACATCAAAACTACTGTTTTAAATAACGCTGTATATCATTAAAGGAAATAGTATTTGAGAGCTTATTAATTGTCTGACTTACCCTTGGAGACTACCATTTAATTGAATTTATTTTTGTTTTGTTTCCATTTAAATCCATGAATCTCCATATGTTTGTCTAATGCTGGTATGGGAAAACCAGAAAGTGAAGCCTAGTTAGGAGAAGCAACAGCAAAATGGTATGAGTGTTTCTGAGGGATGAAAAGTGTGTGGTCTTCATTCAGATTTCAGACTGGTTTGACCCCATGACATCCTATTGGCTTTAGTTATTGTCCTGATTTATGTTAGTGCAGACAACAGCGGGATTAGATATAAGTGAGGTAGTCCGTTGTTTAGAGGAAACATGTTTGTTTTCCATACTCTCATGCAGAGAAATTGTCTAGAACAAAGTTATTTAAAATATCTTCAGTTGTTTTTTGTATTGCTTTTTTGGTTTGTTTTGTTTTTAAAGAGATGGATCAAACCATGGAATCAGAGATTGAAACATTAATGAAAAAAACCCCATAGATCTAGCTCATTATCAAAGCATTGTTAGATATATTTCTATTCTCAGTGTGTCAGTAATTAACAAACATGAAAAGATTAATTTTGAAAGTCAACTACAAACCTATCAGCTGTAAACCCCATTATTATACTTTTGACCCAATTAACTGAAAAATTATTTTAAAAGTGCTATATGCTTTTTCATGTATACCTAGCCTACCAGAACATTGCACTCTTATAAAGCCCACCTGACTGTGCTTGTTCTTGTGAAGAACAACTTTTGGAAAAGGGAATAATTTATTGCTTGCATGCTGAATGTAAAATAAGGCTGGCTTAGCTGGGATGATTCTTGGAGTTTTAATATTGTGTCCTTACTTCTGTATTCACTTCCAGACTACTCTATGGACACTGGGACTAGGTAGGGCTTGCTGAGTGTAGAATATAGCCCTTACTGTAAAGTCTAATACAGCTTAAAATGAGAAAGCAATATGAAAAATATATATCACATTCGTATTCCTAACCTGAGCTGATGAAACTAGGTGTACCAGCAACAGGAAGCTCAGAACACTTAGATTTGTGTGGCTCTGGCTAACACGAAGAGCCCTAGCTGGCATGGTAGCATGTCAGTAACATGTTGGAACGTGAAGACTGGCATGAAGTTGGCAGAGTCCTGTTCAAAGGGCAAAGGAGGGTAGATAAATAACTTTCCATATAATAGAGTTATTTCTGTTAATTGGACATGCTGGAGCCTGATGTGGTAGCCGCTGGTGTCCTCTGTTTTAATCCTGATTAAGTTCAGTGGGAGCAAAATGGGGCCTAGAGGTTCTAGACTGGAAGTTGCCCCTTCACATTCTTGCTGCCTCCCCATCTGCTGCTGGGTTGCATTTCTGCATGGTGTCTTCCAAAGGCGCTGTAATGCTGGGTCATGACAGTCTGAGAGCTGTCCTCAGCCCCAAGGGCACAGACAAGGGAGAACAGATGGGGCAGAAGACCAGCTGGAGAAGGACTGGAGAGAGTGAAGGAGGGAAATGTGGAAGAGGAACTGTATATATTAGCTTGTGGGTAGGTTTTATGACATCCAACTCGTGATCTGGTTCCTGTGAACAAAGCTGTGTGGTGTCCTCTCAGACTGATGTGAGACAGTGATGAAAGTCTTCTGCTTTGTGCGGTCTCACATTCAGCATTTTGCCCATGAAGTTTTATTGGAGAAATTGTACATGATTCTGTCTCAAAGATACGGCTTCTTAGATAATTGTGCTTTTGCCTCAGGGATTTATACTTCCATTCCTAATTTTGTGTAAGCTGTTTTAAAATGCCACATCAAATTATGCTGAGAACATTAACATTGTGAAAAAGATGCGTAAGAGTCAAGAAACACTGAAACTGAATCATCTTCAGCAATCTCCTGCAGGATATGTGTTATCCTACAGCTTTCCATTTAAGAATGACACTCCGGTTAACAACAGAATCCCACTGAAAAGTGAATAGGGAATTTTAAAAAAGCTTTTAAATAACCCTTTTAAGATTTTTTTTTTTTTTAATTTCTGAAATAATGGAAATAGGCATATAATAAATAAGATGCTTTGTGTGTCTAAACTGTGAAGAAACTATTGATGCTTCTCTGGATACACAGTGGAGCTATCTCTCAGCTTGCTGCAGCATGGTCTCAGCGTGACAGAAAAAATGGTAATTTATCGAGCTTGTATGTGAACTTTGGAGCTTACACTGTGTTTTGTGCTGCTGCAACCCAAGTGGTTTTAATGTCTGAAGTAGCAAGTTAGCTGCAAACTCCATAGTGACCTGCAACCATTGCCTGCAGGGCAGAGGCAACCTCATTGTAAGTCACTGAACTTGAATTTGATGTTGATAATGAAGTTTCCTAGAGATGATCCTCTCTCTGGTTTAAGAATTCTACTAGGGAAGGATGGCCTCTAGCTCATAGCCTGCTATGGTAAGAGAGGACAATATATGGATGTTCTGGTATTTTGGAGTCCTTTGAGGATGAAGTTTCTTGGAAAAAAAAAAAGTAGGTGTTGCAAAGATTGTGTGCCCGAATATTAGGAGTCAGACTGAGTAAAACAGAGCTCCTGCAGGCACAGTAACATCCCCAAACACCACCATGTGCCAGGAATAAAAACGATTAAGAAAACAGCAATTAAATGCTCTGTCAGTGGTGAAATTCTCCAGAAGTATGGAAAGCCTTAAATGGTGTGCACCATTTTGTGCTTGAAAGCAGTGTGTGCTTGTAAAGGAGGACTGTAGAAAAAGTCTCATTATTTCTGTAGACAGTAGTTAGTTCCAAATTCTGGCAAGTCTTAGTAGTTTCAGTTAAATCTGGCAGAGTGAGCTAGGTGTGAAACTGCGCCGAGGAGTGTCACGCTCAATCTATAACAGAAACCAGAATGCAAGACAAAGCATTTTTGAGTGAGCTGAGGTTAAATCTTTCATCTTTGTTGGAGGCAACTAGTTTTCTGAGGGTCAGGTCCTGACTGTAGCCTGGAGTTTAATGCCTCACTTTGTTGAGCAGTTCAGAAACAATTCCAAAGAGTACAGCTAGGCTTTGTCAATCCACAGAAATTACCCACTGTAGTTTATATTAAAATTTATATTAAAGGGTCAGCACTTCCCTGAAACATGGTTGCATTGGACTTGGAGTCAGGACATGAAGAAAATAATAAAGACTGAGACAGAAAGAAAGAACTGGATGTCGGAGGCCAATGAGTAAAAAGCCTGCACAGTTGTCACAGGAAGCAGGACAAGGCCCAAGGTGGGTGGAAAGGTACAAAAGTTGGGGTGGATGGGGTCAGCCTGTGAGAAGCAGAGTCCCACAGCCAGGGGAGGAGGTGAGGGCAGTGCTGATGCCCACTGCCACCACTCCTGCAGATGCTGTCCCAGAGGGTACCACACTGCCCACTCACTGGTAAGCAGGAGGACCTTGGTGCAAAACCAGTGTGTTGCCAGGGGCAGGACTCTGACTGATAAAACTAAAGTAATTAGGAAAGGTAGAGGTTAAATCAGAGGTCCTCCTGATTGAAGGAGTGAAAATACCTACTGAATCTCCTTGCTGCATGACCCCCGAAACAACGTGGTAAGCAGCTTCTCTGATAAAGAAAGAATTACTGGGTTATGTATGCTAATTAGGGCTCTGATAAACATTGCTTATGGATTTGTCTGTCAGCCTCCTGATTAACATTCATTAATATTTCTTCATGAAGGAAAGCACTGAAAAATAGCTTGAGTCTTTTTCTCCTGCTGTCTCCTGGCTGTGCAAAGAGAGGAAACCACTGCTATGGGTGCTTGCCTGCCTCCTGGGTGTTTCTGCATTTGACTTTCCTGCTCTCTAACTACTTGTGACAACATAAGGTGATTTTTTATTCTTTGCCATGTTTACAAAAATTTTCATCAGCAGAGGAATCAAGCACAGTACTTTCCTTAGACTGCTTGTGATGGGTTATTAATCATGGGGCACCCTGACAGAAAGTTGCTCAAGGCATTGTCGTGGGCAGGAAAAAAAGCAAAAGAAGCTTACAGTCCTTAACAAATGATTAATTTAAATACAAAGCAACTGTTTAGGAAGACAAATGCTAGTGTAGGAATACCTATTGCCAAATTTGTTTTGATCTTTGACTCAGAGATGCAAAAAGAAGGCAGTCCTTGCCTTCCTTGGCAACAGAGATGGATAAAGTTTATTTTTGGTACTCAGAAGAAAATACAACCATTTCTTGTTTTGTCTTTCTTTTTGGCAGTGCTACTTTAAGAGAAAGCCTTCCATTTTAAATAAAGGGTTCCCTTGCTGTCAGCTTCTTTTTTGACATGATTTTAAATCTCTCCTACAGCAAAGAAAAAATAACCTTTTGCTAGTTTGGTAACATTTGTAACAATGCAGGGGAGAAAAAAAGCTCATACAGTGAGTGGAAAAAGGAGAGGTTAAGGAAACTTCAGGGCAGAATGATGTACAAAAGAAGAGTAAAGTATTAGGAAAAACAAGGTAATGGAAGAGGCAAAGTCTCTATCTGAAATGAAACCTTAGATAAACTGGGCTAAATGACAAATGCTGCAAATGCAAAAATGTTAATGGATTTGTATTTGTGAAAGATGCACTTCATGGACTCCTGTTTTCCGCTTTTACCCAGTCTTTCTTGAAAAGGCTACTGTTGTTTTTCCTGCCAGCATTGATCAAAGCAATGGAAAACAGGTTTTCAAAAAAGATCACTTACTAAAAGGATTAAAAGTCAGTTAATCAAGCAATGTCACTGTTATTGAGCGTGTGACCATGGGAGGCAGGAAAATGCAAAAAAAGCCATCCTAATTGACTTCAGTAACAAGATAACACCTATATATTTAGCTGCTAGAAGCAGCTTTTAACGAAATGTGTCATAGTGGGAAAAACCTGTTCCTTGCAAAGGTCAATGCTTGTTTGCTCTTCTGTTTTGGCTCTTCAGCCATGATGAAACAAGTGTCACTCTGCTTGGCTGGGTGACTGGTGGATGTGTTATGTCACTAAAACCCTCACTCCCTGTGCCAAGAGCTGTCATCCCAAGAGCTTTGAAAAAGAGCTCCTGCCTTCCTCCGTAGCCATGTCCATCCAGCCCTTCAGAACTTGTGTCAAAACTTAGACATCGAATCATAATTTCATCTGCATGCTCACCTGCATTAATGCTCCTCTGTGAATCGAGGGAAGGTGGTACTTGATGTTTGCTTAGAAGAAGGAGGCAGCCCCTCATCCTCTTCTCACACCCACTGGCATCCATAGCATGCCTTTAGTTCTTTCCCCTCTCTGTCTTAGTGGGTGAGATTTTTAAAGTAGCTTAGAAGTGTAGGGTCCGAAATCTCAGTGAAATTACTTAAATTTGTGTTTGTTAAATTCTTCATTAGGTTTTGAAATGGGACATAAGACATACAAGACATGCTAGTATCAACTCTACCCCTACATCTCCAGAGATTACAGACCTTGTGAGCTAAGTAGGCTCCACCTCCATCTCTTTTATTAGAGAAAGACAAAAGACACTATGAAATGAATGCACAGAATCCTGAGACATACTGAGTGCTAAAGGTGTTTTGATGCACCTAAGACCTTAGTGCTGCACTCCTCATCCATTCAGAAACACATGGAAAGACACACACAAACAAGCAATACTGAATTGGGCTTGTCTGTTCTCACCCAAGATGATAAGAGTTCAGATGCATGAATTGAAAAAATTGAGGGACTGATTGACAGTATAAAACTTCATGTTACTCACATTGCAAATACAGTCTATATTTATAATACAGTTCATAATAAATCATCTCATTGTCGTGTTGCAGACAGCATGGAGATCCTTAGTCTACATAAACATCCAATTTGCCTACTTGTAAAGAAAATGGTGTTCTCTGGGAACGCTGCTGCAGCGTTTTACACGCTCCCTTGCTCACATGCGCATGTTCTGTGAGTAGATGCTCTTTCAATAACTGAAAAATATCACTGGAGACTAAGAAGTTTTATTAAACGTGTGTCTCCTGCTAGCAGTTTACATGTTTTGACAACCTCTTGGAAAGCAGAGCTAATCAACTCAGGGTCGCTCTGCGTACAGCCTCAGCGATGCACAGCGGGAGCAGCAGAGCCCCAGCTCCACATCCCGCCCCACTCGCCCCCAGTGTGCTGGAGTGGAATACCAAGTGCAGCTCTGCATTCATTACCACTCAATTATCCGCCTGAGCGTCTTCTAAAGTCATTTTTCCTCATCACTAAACTTGGTCCAAATATTTTTATTTACCTGTGCTGACAGATTTTCACATTTGAAAGAGTTTCATGTCATTCCATCTTTGCATGCCCATGGCTCCAGAGGCTGCACCGAGATCCTGGATGTGTGCTATTTGGGGCGCCAGGGAGCTCGGCTTTCTGTTTGCCAACCGTAGGTAATTCTGCAAAAGAGATGAGTAAATTCTGCTCTCCAGTCTCCATATCCTAATGTAATGTGCACTGTCACACATATAAAAGTAACAAACCATTTTTTTCCCCAAAAAAAATCTATTATAGTGAATCCTAGACTCAGAGTAAAGTTGGTAAGAGGATGACAGCACAGATCTACCACAGGGAACTGTAGCTTAGCTTCTAAATGGACAGGCAGTGCTTAATATATTAGAAATTAAACTGTTAAAAGTTTTAAATTATATTAGTGCTTTGCAGTGCTTAATATATTAGAAATTAAACTGTTAAAAGAAGACTGTGGTATTATGTACTTTATCTGTTACTTACAGATGGATCCTTTGAGTGCAAAGGAGACTAAAAGACAATATTTCTGTGTTGTGGTGGTTGGTTAAAATGAAATTTTGTTGCACTTAATAGATTTTAAAGATATTTCTGTGGAACTTACAAGCAAGGAACGTCCAAGAAATAATAGTAGAGGGGGTGGAAACAGTTTTGAGAATAAAGATAACCTATTCCATACAGCATGAGTTTCACTAGGCTATACCTGTGATCTCTGGGATAAAAAAAAATAAATCTCATTTGTTATTGTGACCTGTAGTTTCAGAACAGCTGACAGTAGAGTACTGCCATATTTTGGCTTTTGAATGTTGCTTGATTTTCACCTATATGTGAACACAGGGGATAGTGTTGGGTTAATTCAGCTTTAGAACAAACAACGGTGTAAGCTACGCATGATGTATATTGGTTGGAAAACAGATGAAAATGTAAAATGGCCAAATACATCCCTGAAATGTGTTGTTCAGTGGGTTTCTTTGGAGCTGTAAATAACGACTGGGATAGCAGAAGAATGGAAAGCATTGAAGATGGATAGGAGAAAGTTTCTCCTGTCTGGAGAGAGGTCAGCACAACATTATATAAAGTGTTTTTTGATCCTAATGTATTAAAAATGGATTTTTTGAAGTCTCTGCTCATCCAGGCTCCAATTCATAGAGGAATGAAGGATGTACTTACTACTCCATGATAATCTATAGAGACCTCAACAAAATTTGCCACCTTGCATTGCGTGCACAGAATATGGCTTTTGGATGCTGTGGGTCAGAAAAAAAAAGGAATATAGTATTTAAAATGGTGATATTATATATAGGTCAGTGAATCCTGCTGAAAGGGTTTCCTGCAAACCTGTGTGACTACCTTTACCAATGTAAGAGAGGCTTTTTTTCCTCTGGTGAAAAGTAAAACAAAATTAAAGGGAAACTTTCTACCCTACATACTGCTTTACCACAGCCAAATTGTCTCTGCTCAGGCCCAGAGCTAAGCAGCTCTTCCTATGAGGAAGTGTCTTCTTCACTATGAGTTAGAGTGGTTTAACAAAATATCCCACCAAAACCTCTCTTCAGGTTTTAGCTTATCTTCATTTTTCCTTCACCTTGTTGCTACATCTTTATCCATCTGGCACTCCTCAGTTATGTTTCATGAAGGTAGGCTGCTCTTTCCAGTCCACAGTGCAGAAACTTTCTCTCAGGCCCTCACGGGCATATTAATTTACCTTCTGTAGATACCTGAGGGCCTGCCCCATCCAGTCTACCTGCCTAGATTTTTCTTCTGCATCACACAGAGAGTATCATCATCATCTTGGAGTAATTCCTCCAACATTCCACATATTTCAATATCCTAATTTTGTTTATTATTTTCACTTTGTCCTCTGCAGCATTTAATGTATCTAGGCTCCTTTTAAGAAACAGCCTATGTCCTCTGTTTTCTTCAGTGAAGCTGGTTGTGACAAATGGCTTGTCTGTTCCCAGCTACACTTTTTCTGCTGCTGCTTCTTTTTCCAGGTCTGACACTCACCTTTTCTTTGTTGAAATGCTAGATGAGAACAGATGATCATTAAAATAATTCATATGCATGAATAGCCTGGATACAGCTGGCCTGTGCAACTAAGAAGCCTTACTGATGTTACCTGCATCTGTTTCTGTTTATCCTTTCAGTAATTGTTCTTTTTTAAGGTATATTGGCTTAAGTAATGCAAACTTGTTTGGACCAGAAGTTGCCCTTCTTTTCAGACATTGTCTGATAATACCCAAGTGAGACTTGGCATTAAATGAGGCCCTGAGTACTAATTTAGTATAAACAGTGAAACTCCTGATACATGTGAGCAAGTCTATACATTTCTGAAGGGAAATATGGGATAATTCCTGTTTGATAGCTAGTGCTATCAGCAGGATATCCTGCTGATCCTGGTGACTGGGCAAGAGGCAATGGGTACAAACTGAAACATGTGAAGTTCCATCTGAACACAAGAAAGCACCTTTTTTTGTTGTTGTTGTGGAGGTTGCCGAGAGAGGCTGTGGAGTCCCTCTTTGTGGAGATACAATCCTGGACAAAGGGCTCCCGTGCACCCTGCTCAAGCAGAGGGTTGGACCAGGTGATCTCAAAAGGTCCCTTCCAGCTTTGATTTGGGAATTCTGTGATGCCTTATGGTTGAAGCAGTGAATTAGCAAGTTGATTATGAGTCCAATGGGGAAACTTCTGTCAAGATGGCTTCCCAAGCCAATAGTCAGGTTCTACATAATCAAAGTTATCCTGTGCAAAAACTTCGCAATTAATAATTTTTTTGGTGCTGCAACAAGATAATTTGAAGGGATTATTTCACTGTTTGTTTAAAAAAAAAAATCTCTGGATTTTTGGAGCTAACGTCCATGCTAAATCTTAAGTATGTTTAAGGAAAGTACTAGCACTCTGTGGCCCCTGGGTGCAGTGCCATAAAGGAGATACCATTTCAGCCTGCACATCCAGCCTCATCTCTTTGAGAGTGCCCATCTTGAACAGGCAACTTCAGGGCTTCTTCGGGGCATGCCTAGCCACTGGATCCAGACTTACTTTTATATTCAAAGCTCAGGAGAAATAGTGTGGTTTACAAGGGACAGAGCTGTAGCTTTGCCTTCCAAACCCCCTTTTTTTCCCTCTTTTCTCCAGAATTAATTCCTTGGCTAAATATAAGCCTCTCTGTTCCCATTACTGTAGTACTTGCTGGTTGTGATTAACAACTCAGCCACACAAGGAAGCAGGTTTGCTGTTTTGAAACCACAAGTCTGAATGCTTTTTTGACATCCAACTGTGTTGCTAGACTTTTATTTTAAATAACACTCTTGTTATTTGCTAGCTACTGCATCATGGAGCAAGTCTAATTCTTGCTTCAAAACACAGACAAAACTTCCATTATTTTTGCATGGGTTGTTCTTAGGGTAAAAGTAGTACCAGTGTTTCAGATATGTTTTGACATAGTGAGAGCCTTGCATGACTTGCAGAAAGCTGCTTGTATCTCCAATTTGGCCCAGAGAGCCTAGAAATTACTGTTGCTGCCAGAAACATGGTTAGCACCGGCTATGAGGAAAATAAGACCTCTAAATACAAGACACATACACTAAGCAGGGGGGTTTAAAGATCATGGCATATTGTGTCAAAGATATCTGAATGTATTATCAGATGTCTAATGCATTAAAAGTTTTTTTCCAACACTAGTCACTTGGCAGCATCAGGATGGGTCTTACACACTGTATTCGCTACTGAATAGGGCTGCCTGGGAGCCATAATATCAGGTCACCAATATTGTAATGGACTTTTATATTTGGATTCTGTTAGTACCAGAGATTAGCATCCCTAGGCTTCTGCTCTAGGTAATGTGGAAAGATATGCTCTTATTTGGTATCACACTATAGCAGAGCTTGATTTAGGTGCTGTCTCGTACTTGCCCTTTTGAGGTTCAGTCTCTCCATGCTGCACCCAGGAGACTGGAGTCTGCAGAGTCATTCTGCAGCCCTCCCCATGCCCTAGCCTTGAACAGTGTACAATACAGACCTAAGCACAGCTTTAATCTTCACTACTGTTACAGAGAACATGATTTCCAAGAAGCCTTTTCTGTATCCATTGCTATGGTTCTGTAGTTTTAGAATAATAGAAAGTCTTGGGTTGGAAAGGACCTCTGAAGGTCATCTAGTACAACCCCCCTACAATAAGTAGGGACATCTCGCACTAGAACAGATTGCTCAGAGCCCCATCAAGCCTGCCCTTGAATGTCTCCAGGGATGGGCTCCCCACCACCTCTCTAGGCAACCTGTTCCAGTGATCCACCACCCTCATATTAAAGAACTTTTTCCTAATGTCCAACCTAAATCTTCCCTTCTCGAGCTTGAAACCATTACCCCTTGTCCTATCATTACATGTTTTCAACCTCATAGTTAATTCACATAAATATTAAGCATGATCAGTCAGGCTGATGTTATTTTCCTTAGATAGGTTTACTGAGGTAGGAGTAATGACACAATTTTGCAGTGGATTTCTGGGGGTTTTGCAGGGATGAGCTGGCTAGAGGGTGCTAGTGTTCCCCTTTGTTTCCAAATGGAAACAACAGCCAAGAGAAGTGGCTGAACGAGTAAAGAAAATCAGTATTGTATGGAAATTCTCAAATGGACAGAGTGCTCATGTTGGTCAAAATACAGTGTTCATCCCAGGCTTTATCCATGCAAGGAAGCTCAACACCACCAGCCTCTGACTGGAAGACGGGTGTAAGACAATTCCCAATCCTGTCTCCTGCACACAGTTCTTTCATGATTGGTCCAAACCTTTCCGAATTCCACAGTTCCTTCAGGAAGTCTCTCTTCCCTTGCTTTGACAAAGCGTTGCATAACTAATAACTCTGGTTTGAGAAATGAGCCCATGAATCAGTGTTTATGTTATCTAATGCAAGGCATGTTCATTCCATACAATGTGGGTTTTCCTCACGGTGCTGTGAGGTGTCTTGTGTAAATTCAAATGTAGTGTATCAACACTGCCTGTGCAGTAAAAAAGTGTGAGGAGCTCTAGCTAACAACATATCCAGAAGTGATATTCATCAACCCAAATGGCTTTTTTTCTCAAGTGCACAGAAATGTTCATGTCGCTCCGCTTGTGCACGGTAGGTCTCAATGTTTAGACTTTCAAGGTTCAGACTGAAAAGACAATCAGGATATCACATCCTAGTGGATGGAGTCTTCAGAACCCCTTTGTGAATCTGTGCATAAGGCAGTGAAGAAATATCAGAAGCCCTTTGGTTGTATAAACCAGAATGTTTCTTTTCTTTAGTTTTCCTGTCCTGATATTTTGCATCTTGAATTGTAAGAATTGAAATATTCTTTCTGGAAAAAAACAGGAATACGAGTTGCACTGGAGAGATACAAACCACATCCTCAACAAGTTGATACAGGAGATTGCAGAAGTTGTACTTTACACATTGTCATGAGATGTGTGCTTTACCTTTGTTCTTCAGTATTAGATATCCACTTTTTGACTTTAGTTTTCCTAGAAGTGATTCTTGCTATTTCTTCCACATTTACCTTGTAATTGATGCAGTAACCTTTTGTTGGCTTGGAAATATACTCTTAAAATGCACATTAAATCCAGAATGCAAATATTCCATATTCCTTCTACAATGATTGCTCTGAGCTGTACAGTAAGTGAAAGAATAATCATATTCTGGGCAGCAAAATATTAATATTTAATAATCTGTTTTCTCCTTATTGATTCATACAAGCAGTGGGGACTATTTGTTGTCACACCTAAAAGCATGTACTAGTTGTGTTCAGAATGTCAGTAGAAAACTCCATTAACATTTCTGAGATGCAAGCATGGCATCATGTGAAAAGGTGCTTCAACGGTGATTACAAACTAACAAAAAGCACCTTTCTTGATCTTGATGGGTATCATGCACTGGATGTTTTGATTTAGCTGCTTGGAAGAAATTTCTGTGGAGCCTTAACAAGCTCAATTTGTAAGTACAGTAAGTTGCCATTTTCAGACAGATTATTCAATGTAAACATCTCATAGTTTTAGAGCTTTGCAAGCATTAGCTTAGTAGCCCTTATTTCACCTTAGAAGGACGAGTTAGGGCTACCCTGTTTGATTTACGGTGATACTGGTCAGTGGTAACACGAGATTTGCTGAAGGCCGTGTCATCGGTGAACTTGCAGCCTCTCTGTGCTTACACCACTGGACTGCACTTGCTCCGTGTCACAGGAGATATTTCTAAAACTGGAAATAGTTGCTTGGCTCTGCTCAGTTATAGCTTTGCAATGCGTAACAATATCCAAATACAGCTGTTTATAACAAATGTTGCTGATAGCTTTTCATCCAAGGAATCTGCTCCCTGATGAGTGATGTGTAAAGGGGAAAACTCTGCAAGGGTGAGAGTTTTAACTTGCCTTCACATGGACTCCTGTTTATATACCCTTCATTCTTCCCTAATGAGAAACTCAGCAAACCAGCAAGATTTGCCAAGGGATCTTGTTCATTTGTTAATTAGGCAGAAGGGCGTGACGTTACCCCAAGAGCCTGGTGGTGTTGACTTAGACGTGTATCTCTGTATCGACCCTCATTGACTCCAAAGGGTGAAGAACCTCAACCTGCTTTTGGGAGAATCTGCTACTGGGTGATGTTTGTAACCAAAAGCCCAAACATGATTGCTGTGAGCGTTGGGGCTGTCTGCACTGCAGCTGTAACACACAGAGAACAGCAGGCCCTGCTTCAAGTAACAGTGATGCCAGATAAGGCAAATGCAAGGTCTCTCGAGAGGATGATGTGTGTGTGTGTATATGCATACAAAACTTTATGTATGGATATAGAATGGTATGTACAGATATATAACCTCATGCCAAACCAGTGAAATTGTGTAGTGCACAGAACAGTGGGCACCTGCAGCTGGTGCAGGGGTGCACCCAGTTGCAGGGAGGAACAGGAGGCAGCCCCATCCCTTGTACACTTGCCAAAACCGAGTGTGCTCCACACCAGCAACATTTTGCCTCTGGCAGTTTCTGAGCGATTGGTTAAAAACTTTGGTACTGTCCAGTCTGCGCTGTAATTTATCTGCTCATTCAGTGGATATTTATTATCAATTACAAAAATAATCAAATAATTTTGGATCACATGCAGAGACACAGCACTGTATTTGCATTCATCACTATACAACATCTGAGGGTTTCTGTTTCTTCCCCTCCGCATTCAGCCTATAGAAATGCCGTGATTTTATGGTGGCATTAAAATGACTTTGCAATATCCTTGCACTATTTCAATGTACTCTTCCACACCAAATTTTCTTTCTGGGGGTGAATGTGAGAGCACTGTGCCTTGTTTCCCTTTGGTGACCCCAGCGGCGATGCGCCGGGCACTGCGGGGACCCCTCTGTTGCCCTTTTCTTCCCCGGCTGTCCATTGTGCCAGGCTCGTTCATGCATCCCTAAATTCCGCTCGTGCAGCAAAACGCCGACTTCCAGGGGCAGGAAGGGCCTTCCTGAAACCGCCCCGTTGGCTGGAAACACCGAAGTGGCTTCTTGCCCTCCTCTGGAAAGAGCCGAGCCCCGAGGAACCCGCCCGGCTTCCTACCTAGCCCGGGAGAGCCTCCCCCTGCCCCGGTGGCGAGGGGACAGCCCCCGGCCGGGCCCCCCGGCCCCCCCTGCCCCCGTCTTCCCCCCGCCCGCGCGTTGCCCAGCCAACAGCCCAGACAAGCAGGTGATGCATTGACAGGGAGCAGATGGTCTCCCGCCGAGGTAAGCGGGGCTCAACAATGAAACCATATTGATCATATTGCTCCTTTTTTCTTCCTCGGCTTCAACTTAGGTCTTGAGGTTTCGCCGCTAATAGAATCCTCCCTTCCTCTCCCCTTACCCCCCCTTCAGCGCAGCACTTCTCCTGCGAGCCCTCATCACCCTCCCCACCCAGCCCCGGCTCTATTTCCTGCCCGGCCGAAAAGTCCTTTGCAAGCACGGGAAATAAAAGGGTGCCCACGATTTCCCTTCTGTAGCTGCAGCCACCTCCTCCCACCCCCAAGACCCTTTAACCCTGCCCCCACAATCCCGCCCTCCTGCCCCCTTTCCCATTCAGCATCGGAGTGAGGAGATGGCGAGGCCCCTTCTGTCCCCAGCCCCAGCCCGCCCCACCGAACGCTGACCCTCCCTTCCTCCTGGTCCTGCCCCCTTAACCTTGTTTGTGTGCATGCGTGTAGAAAATAGAGTGAGGGGATGACAAATTTGCCTTCACCTGACCTGGGGGGAGAGCTTCAGGGACCCCCCTTTCCTTTTGCTGTCCTGTCTGTCCTCTCCTATGCCTGTGGCCACAACTCCTTCAGTCTGCTCAAACACGTTTAAATGAAAGCAAAAGGTGACGCCTTTCACTCCCTGTCCCTGTTACTTCCCCTACTAACTGCACTCCCTTCTCCAACAGCCAAGCAGCCAAAAATGTCCCAAATCTCCCTGTGCTCGTATCTCTCCCCTAAGCATTCAGTGGCAGAAGCACAAGAAGGAGCCCTGTTGTCTGCATTTTGCTCTTTCCATCATGTGTCCCTCCCCCACCTCCCCTCGGACGCTTGTGTACAGATAAGTAGAGAAAAACCGGGCCATCAGCCTGCCCGCCCCCCTCGCCCTGCCTCCCATTCACCAGCCCCAGCCCTATATTCACTGCTGTGTGAAGATGCCAACACCGAGGGCATGAGCACTGTTAGCCACTATTCACAATTTTAATACTAGCTTCATAGCTGTCACATAAATTCATTACCAACTTCAGGCTTAGAATGGCAAAAAGGGAACTTAAAAAAAAGAAAAAGAAGGAGCATGTAAGGAAAAAGAAAAAAAGAAAACCTAAGGGCAGTTTGTTATGGTATCTGCACTTGTTTGCAGGTGGTTTTTGAAACTATAACTACTGTAACTCCATGCAGTGTTCTCTAAAGTAGCTGTCACATTGTGGTGTTTTTTTTTTTTAATCTATTACCCCAGCACACACACACTTTTTTCTTCTTTTTTTACAGTAGATAAAAATGCCTATAAAGGCTTCACCCCTCCTTTTTTCTTTTTTTTTCCTAAAAGAGTGGAAGAAAAAAAAAAAAAAAAAAAGGAAAGCAAAGAAAAAGGTTTGTGAGTGAATGGAAAACAATGCAGGGTCACAAAGCTGTCGCAACCAATGTCATAGTGGTGCTGCTGGGCAGGCTTACAGAGGACTTCTTGTTCCTTGATTTTTATGGTGATCGGTAGAACGCATGTAGCACTTTACGAACAGGTTTAGGACAAGTGGCAAAGAAAAGACTCCTTACAATAAACTCTTTTCTACAGCATTGGGAGCATTATGTCCGCAAACACCTGTGGTTTGCAAAGAGAGTGCTGTAAAGGACACACACAAAAAATATATATAAATAGAGGGGGGAGACATTGTTTTCAAGTTACACTGCACAATGGTGGGTTTTTTAACTCATCTGAGACTATGGAGTTTAGAAAAGCCCCAGAAATATTACTGAATACAAATGCCAGCATTTAGAGAATGCTGAGCTTGGGAGACAGAAACGAGATGAAAAGAGAAATGGCCTGGTAATCCAGCAGGGTAGCAGTGCTGCTCTGCGATGATGTAGCAGGAGCTAAGACTCTATTATTCCTTCTGAAGTGTGTTTCTGAAATGGGCACCACATCCCCACAATCTGCAAAGCAAAGGCCTGTGCTGAAGTGCAAGGAGCATCCTAAGATACACCATCCAGACCAAGGGAGCCCAGCAATGGAGTCTGGACTTCCTTGTTGCCTATATACTAGGAACAAGTTCAATGCAATTTGATTGTTAAAAATACCCACAACATTCCTCTTCCTCTTTAATATCAGAGTAAAGTAGCAAACTATGACTAAGAGAGCCTATAAAAAATGCTCCTTTGGTTCACCAAATTCAGATTGGTTAAGCAGACATCTCTGCACCCCAAGATTTCTCATTCCAGTCTGTGTATTGTGAGTCAGGTCCCAAAAATCCTTCTTGACGTATATACTGCTCTTCATTTCAGAACAGCCAGACAAAATATTCTGTAAGCAGCTGGGAGAAGTCTCATAATCGTTAGTCCTTCTCCTCAGGGGGGACCTCAGAAGTCCTCAAAAGTTAACTAATGTTTGGTATTTTAAGGTTTTTTAGTCTTAAGATCTGCAGCTCCTCTGTGTAACTTTCCTGCAAATTTGAATGAGTTGGGGAGCCACTACAACAAATGAGGAACTGAAAAATATTATTTACTTTGTTCTTGATAAATTAAATAATCTTCTTTGTTCCCCCCAAAACTGAATGTGTTTAATTAAAAGGGGAGTTCTTTTTTTTTTTTTTTTTTTTTACTTTTTAGGTGGGTTAGAGCTGTTCGGGTTTATTGAAGCACTTGAAGCACTCTGAAGATACTTCCACAAGAAACATCTAGTATAAAAACTATTGCTGCAATTTAACCTTGTAGGGTCTGGCTTGTCCTAAACCTACAGTTCAAAGTACTATAGTTCAAAACATTGGTTCCTAGTGCAAAATTCTTGATTTTCTAGTAGTTATATCTTGTAGTTATCTCTTGATTGGAATATTTTTTTGTTACTCCTTAACTATGCAGTTGAAACGAAGTACAGTGAATCTTTCTGTTGACATCAGCAGGCTTTGGCTTGCTTGAAACTTCAGTGAAACTGCTGAGCTGGGGCACACTGCTCTGATTCTGTGAGTTTTTACTGCCTCTAGCAAGTCTTTAATCGCCACAGTAAGTCTATTACATCTAGAAGTTTCAAATCAAATGTATATACATGCTGTCCTCTCCTGTGATGAGTTAGATATGCTTATCTTAGAATTGGCCACTGCATTCATGACCCTGAGTTAACCAGCAATCTCTTATCCTTGGCTAAAACACAACCAATTTTTTTTTTCTTATTTTGGACAAGCCTTGGGATATTTTGTGAAAACCATATTCTGACTGGGTGTGCTGGTGATAACACCATCATTGCTAGACCTTAGCATGCAGGATCGGATGGGGCAGGGGAGCTATTGCTGTTCCCAGTCTGTGTGGGCTTTACCAAAACAGGGTTGTGAATAAATGGCATTTCCTTGTGAGTTTAAAGCAATTGCAAGTTCAGCATGACCAGCAGTGATTTACTAGAAGGGTGATATTTTGCCTGTAACTTCTTGAGACTGATAGCTTGATTGTGTGGGGCAGATCTGCTTTCTGTATGCTTCACTAGTTGTCACTTGAGCATGGACTGGGATTAAGATATTTTCTTTGCCTTTGGATCTGTTCCAGACACTTTTTTGGACATCCCTGGACCATTCATCTTTCAGTGGTCCAAAGAGATCTATACTATGTCCTATTTTGGTCAACTTGCAGTCGATCAGACAATGAACCTCATATTCAAATGGGTATTGGCTAGGACAATTACAACATAATTAATTATTGCAATTTATCACTTTGTAAATCACTAGTTTGCAGCCTGATCCAGGAATTCTTTACAGCCTTGTGTAGTTCTGTTCATACCAATCATGTATGCGATCACGAGGCCAAAGCCTTTCAGGATTATCCATCTGTGTATTTTCATATATAAATAGTATTACTGAAGTTGATGGGGCTGGTTAGAAGTATAAAGCTATGCATGGAAGTGGTTGCAGCAGTGAATCCTTAATTTGCCTTTGTTCATTATGAATTGCTTGGCATAATTTGTTGTATATGTAGAAATAGCTTCAGACATGTATATTTATATACATCCTTATATGCACATAAGCAAAATTTATCTTCTCTTCCAGCAGTGTCCAACTAGAACTTCATTGACTATAAAGCAAAGCATGAGTCAAGGTTTTTGAAAATGGCTAAATACTGTTATTTGTATTTGGTAACTTAGTTTTCTAATGTCTATAGCCATGCTTTTTTGCAGTTCTCATTGCCTCTAGAAAGTTTGCTGACTGTGGAAAGTCTTTCTGTTTGAGATAAAGTCTTCCTGACACTCAGAATATACCCTTTGACCTATACCCTCTATTTCTGCTTTCTCATATACACACTCTTCCTTTTGTTTCTGGCAAGGAAACAGATTAAAGGGATAGCAGGCAGCATGAATTTTCAGGTCGGACAGAGTCTGGAAGTATCATCAAAGAAGATTATTACTTTGAGAAAGGCAAGCAGTGTGCTTGGTTCAGAAGCCTGACAGCATGTACTGACTTGTTCTTAAAGGTGCCCTCCTGGGCAAGAATTGCTACCACTGAGCTGAATTTATCTGAGTAAGGAGTGCTGGAGTGCATGCTACAGGGTTATCCCCCACATGGCTTTTGGATTCAACTGGTTTTCTCTGACAGGGTTCATAAGTAAGCAGTATTTCAACTTCCAAATGCTCCCAAATATGGCCCTGGCACATCACTGGTAACTGCAGTCACTGGTTTCTGCGCTGTGGCAGCAGTCTGGTTGTGTAAAGTAAACTGAGGGACAGGATCCCAAGTTTCCTAATTGTTTCCAGACTGTTCAGAGCAGGGAACCTATAAAGGAGTCGGGATTAAATCTGCATCTGAGCAAAACAAACAGGACTCATTTATTGTACGCTGAAAGAGGCAGACTGACTATAGCTTCTGGCTTTCGCATTATTGTCACCACGCTACGAACACCATGGCTGCTTCCTTTGCACTGACAATTGAAAACTCCAATATTCCATACCTTAAAAATCTAGTGTTATAGTTTGTTGCATGGTTTTCCACTCATTCATGTTGCTCCTCAGTAACTTAGCAATGACCAGTCAAGATATGCACGCACCATATTGTTTTACGTGTTTGACTAGAACACTGACAGATTAATAGGAAGGGTAAATAGCCACGCACTCTGTGGTGGCTCAGTGTGGGCTGGCAGGATTGACTGCTGCCAGACTTTGTTGTATTTGCACAGAGGAAGCCGCAGCAAAAGCCTGCTGGGGCAAGGTGACGTAGGTCATGGGTATTTGTTTCTCATCTCTATAGAAAACAATTGTCCTCTCAATGGAAGACAGCTTTTGGAAACTATGTGGTTCCACTAGTGGGGAAACATTTGTACTTCCAGAGAGCTAAATAAAATGCAGCTATGGAATGGCAGATGCCTTAAGTGTTCACAACACACTGCGTATCATGCATGAGAGTTTGGGTTCATACACCGATAAATAATTTTCATCTATTTCTTTGACTTGCTCAGTTTAGGAGAAAAAGAGTATTGCTCAGATTTTAACTGGTATTTTCCTGGCAATTTATTCTATGCTGAATACTTTTCTGTGGTGTCAATTTAAGCAGAGCACAAGGGGCTGCATTTGTCCACGAGACAACTACTTAGGCTATTACAAAAGATCATTATTTTAACAATTGCTAGAACATCACCTAGGAGGCTCATCTGAGACCACATCTTTACAGAATTAGGTACCATGCAAACACACAGTGGCACCGAGCTTCTAAAGTGGCTGTAAACTAGACGAACACCTAAAGGAAGATTTTTTTCCCTGGTGGCCAGTGGGAGGTGCATCACAAAGCCAGCTTTAGACAGGCCAGATATAGGTGTGAGGTCTAGAGCCAGGAGCGTGGCTTATTCAGCTGTGGAGATGCTGGGAGGGCAAACTGAGGCACTCAGTTAAGTTCCTTGGGTAGATGGTCTTGGTGCCCCTCCAAGAGCTAAAAGTCCCTGTGAAGGTCGTGTGAACATGTGTTGCCTGGATGTACATTAGGTAGCGTAGGTACTGCTGGTGTTGTTGTGGCAGTACAGAGTGCTGGGGAGACTGAAAAAACCCGTTAGGAGGTTACCATGTGTTGATTTCCAGGCTGCCCTCCTGCTCCTCTCAGAATACCTGAGCTTGGTGGTTGGTGATAGCTTGGGACTGCATCCACTCAGACTACAGCCATGTTCTCAGGCAAACCTGAGGCCATCTCCAAAGGTCAGACAGAGTGCCCCGGCAACAGCCACTTTAAATTACAGTTTCTGAAACTCTGTCTTGTGTCTTAAGCTCCCTCCTTTCCTGAGTTATCCTAAAGGATAAACTGGGTTTTGCCATGAACCGCGGAGATGCAAAGACTTCCCACTGTGTCTGACCACCATGGATCATTGATTACAGAGTGTTAGGAACTTTTCTGTATAAAGGTTTGTGTAATGTTCACTCATGGGATGTCTTGCTGTCTGTTTGATTACTAGAGGTGATTTTATTCCAGGTATGGCAGTGGCTGCATGCAGTGTGTGCAGAGTGTCAGCCTCATGCAGCGTATGCATATGCCCTATATAAGATTGTTTTGTCTCACATTCATGTGGTTCATTTCATTGAGGTTAAAAAAAGATCCCACCAAAACCCAACCAAAAGAACAGATGATTCTGAGTTAACATGTATTTTAATTCATGAGACTCACTTAAAATAATTTCTAATGGCTAGAGAAACTATTCATTGCTTACGTATAATTCTCTACAATGTTGACAGCCCATAAGAAATCAGTGTGGGAATCAACCCCCTATTGTTAAGATAATGTAAATAAATGACAAAGACCATTCACTCCAAAATGGGAGGAAAAAGGCAATTCCTGTCCCGCCTTCCTGCAGTCTGTTTCACCCTTTCTCTGCTCCAGTGCAATTATTTGCACTCTAGCGAGGTGGCCATAAAGTGCTATCATCCAGAAAGCACGAGGGCTTGAACAGGTAGCCGTGGGGGTGAAGTGATGTGTGACCTGGCAAAGCCTCCATTGCTCCCTGGTGAGCTCGCTGGACTGCCCAGTAAATGCCAAAGGGCTCTATTCCCAGTGCAAGCTGCAAAAGTGACTTCGTGTTGCTCGCAGGGAAAAAGATCATGCACAAGGGCTGTAGACAGTAATACGCTTTGTGTTCAAGCTCTAATTTACCTGACTGTATTTGTTTTGTATAGATATGATCTGATTTGGTGATGTTTTATGGTAACTTTGTAGCTGCTAAGACTTAAGGATCCAGACTGGGCCTCAGCCTTTTTTTTTTCCTCCTCAAGTAGAATATTTGAATAGGTTAATGGCCACAATAAACCTGTGGACAGTCCAGAACCACATCATGATGTGACAGTGATTAGTTGCTGCTGTTTGGTAATGGAGACAAGACTCTCTTTTTCCCTCATTTATAATGACCTTGCCAGCTGTCACTGGGTCTTTTCAAGCATATGCAGGGACACTGCAAGGCCTCTGTGTGATGGAAGAGGGCTCTGGTTATTGGCTATAGTAACTTTTCCTGAAACTTCAAATGTACTTGGGCTATACATTCATATATAAAAATAATTTAAAAGTATATAAAAATAATTTAAAAGTATATAAAAATTCAGGCAGTGCAGTCATGGAGGAATTAAATGTGTTGCTGCACTAAACTTTGTCTTCCAAAAGACAAAGCTTCTGGGCTTGCAACAGATGTATTCAACTTGTTTGATGGTAAAGGCACAACACAACTGCATCCAAAAGAACCTTTACTTTTATGCCTGGAATGCCAAATAATGAAGTCTGTAGAGTCAAAAGCAGAAGAAACATAAATAAGAAACAATGTCAAATATGAAGATGCCTGTAATCACTTCCTTACTCACACAGCTGGCAAAATACTGGAAACTCTGTGGAAGTTTTATGGTGTTTGGAGGCTTTTTTATTTTTCTTTGTTCAAAATTGAGGCCCCCTGCCTGTGTCTCAGCAGCTATGGCAATAATTTCTTTCTGATGTCTCCCTCCCACGGGTCAGGCTCAGGCATCCCAGGAGTGGCAGCAGTTCCTGGGTCAATGCAGGACATGAATGGCTTCAGGTATTGCTGGAGTAGCTAGCTCAAGTAGGTATATTAATTTTAAACAGGAAGATGTCCTAGTAACTATCTTTTATGCTATATGTCTGTATGCATCAGTATTCGCAGAGGGTCCCCATGAAATCAGGGTGTAGTTTCATGCTCCCTATGAAGACTTCTGCTAGTAGGGCCTGGTGCTGGCCCACCGTGCAATGGGTGACATTTTAATCCCAAATATTTTGAAGTCTCAAATGATACAGTGTCTGCATGAAAAACCTGTGTGGAAACTTCTCTGCGCAAAGCATTGGCTTAGGCTTGAGCAAAGGAGTTACTGCTGTGACCTTAGGGTCTGAATAATTGCCTTTTTCAAAGTAGTTGACAATGTGGAAAGGGGAGACTAGATATATTTGGCAACTTGGATGTGAGCAAATATATGGGAGGTCTGAGAGTGTAGGGAAGTTTGGTTCCTTAGAGAGATCATATCCTCACTGCCTGGGGTGACTTTTGGCTGGCTGGTACAACATGATTGAACAGATGCTTTTCATTACTATCCATCATATTCATGAGGGATCTTCCCCTGAATTACACATGGTGGGATGCGTCAACAGCCGTACATTTAGGATTGGTAAAGAGTGGAAATAAACAAAAGTTGTACCAAATGTTACTGTTAAAATTGGATTTTCTTTACAGGGTTGCCTGTTGTAAAGTTAACTGTTTTTAATGGAATTTAAGTATTGCCATTGGTTGTTTCTGTAGAGTCCACCCTGTTTTACATTTTTGAGGCATTGTCTTTGCGTTTGCAGAAACAGGGAACACAAACTGGTACTGTCAAAGATATCACTGGGAATTAGGCACCCTGTCCCCGCATAATTTAAATAAAATTGTGTGGAAAGAATGTCTCCTGGTTCATAGCAGTATATTGCCACATAGTACGATAAAGAAAAGAAGTAAGCAATTTACCTTTGGTTTACCTTCTTTAATGAACTCCCAGCCAGCATCAATGCAGGCAGCAAGGAAGAGTACAACATGCTGCAGTACACGTGCACAGCAGCTGCTTTCTATTGTGTGTTTAATAATTTAAGGCCAATAAAATACCCTGATAGGGGCCAGTTAACTCCGGAAGACTCCAGGCAGACACTGATTAATAATGAGCAGGACTAAATCCATAACGTTAGTTTAATGAATGAATTTTTTTTTTACTAATTTGCTATGTTTGCATATTCCTTGCCAGGAAGAAGAGAAATGTAAAATTGCTAATTTATTTTCAAAACTACTTTTCCTTTCAAAGCACTTGCAGGAGCAGGGCATCCCACAGACTGTTTTTGGTACCATGGTCCAGGCTTGCCAGAGCCTGTATCAGAGGAGTAGCTGTGTGGTGCAGTGGCTGAGTTCTGACCCATTCAATGAGAAAGGGGTTACCCGAGGGTGTATGAGCCCAGGTACTGGTAAGAGAGAGTGTCACAGTTTAATGCTGGGCTGGCAATTAGACGAATGACAGATGCTCTCTATTAAACATTCTTTCTTCTCCTATAGGGAAAGGAG
This sequence comes from Hemiprocne comata, assembly GCA_020745705.1. Taxonomy (NCBI): domain Eukaryota; kingdom Metazoa; phylum Chordata; class Aves; order Apodiformes; family Apodidae; genus Hemiprocne; species Hemiprocne comata. The sequence goes on from CM036586.1 coordinate 60,572,888, forward strand.
AGAGAATAAGGGAGACTTCCGGGTTGGAAACTAAACTACACAGCTATAATTGCAATAATAGTGATGAAAAGGAAAATAACGAAATATGTACAAATGCATACAAATATACACAGAAGCAATATTACATTCCCCCCCCCCAGTAATGGTCATGTCACCACCAAGAAGGCTGCAGGGCAGGCCCTGGATAAGTCTGGGACTCAACTCCTGCCTGACTCAGTGGCAGAAGGGGAGCTGGATGCAGGAACACACAGATTCAGAAACACACGGATCTAGATCAAAGGCAGACAAATGGATGGAATCCTCTCAGGATGCCAGCCATGGACAAAGAGAGCATGACACTTGTGATCCCTCAAATTTATACCAAGTATGATGCATACGGGATGGAATAGTTTATTTGGTCAATTTTGGTCCCCTGGCTGGTCCACTCCTCCCCAAAGGAGGGTTGCAGGTGTGTCCCCTTTACTCCCTTTTGTTTCTGGAGCATAAGATGTTTTTCAGAACCAAGCAGTGGCCTTGGTTCTGCATGCCATTCTCTAGCAGTAACTATAAACATCGAGTGTTATCAGTCCTGGAAACTTAACTGACTGAAAAACATGCTGTTAATGTCAGCAAGTGCAGCTACTTAGAAGAGGCTAACTGAAAAGTAAAATTACTAGAAAGAAAAGTGGTTCCATCTTGGCTCAAACCAGGACAGAAAGAAAGAAGGGGAATAGGAATAGGAGTGAGCCTGTGTAGTAGGCATTAGCCCTGATCACCAGCATGGTTCTGAAGTTTCAGAATAGGGAAAAACATAGGACATTTGAAAACAACTTTTGCATCTCCCAAATGCTATTAACAATGTAGGTAGTCAGCCCCCCCCCAACCGCACCCTGACTCATTTCTGTCACCTTTGCTAATTTTACTGCCAGAGTAGTCCCTCTTCCATGGTAGTAAAAGCAGCAGAAAGGGACCTAGGATCTGGATTTCCTTTCAAATGTATGACAGAAAGACCTCTAAAATGAACTGCACCTAAATGGTTCAACGATTAAAACTACAATTAAGATACAGATAAAATTTAGAATCCTGGAGCAGAATGGCTGGAGAATAACAAAAGGTATGTGAGTAAACCTGTCAGATAAGAAAGCCTTGCAGAGGGGAGGACAGGCCTCACTGCAATATGAATTATTTGGCAGTGTTGTCACGCTCTGCCTTGCTGGGAAATGTAGGTATGAGCTCAGGTGCAAGCCTATAGCTCTGGGTCCTCTGTCACAGCCCCTGAGCCCCCCTGACAGAAAGCATGTCCTTTCTCATTCAGACACATGGTCACTGCTTTGTAAGCTTATCCTCTTTCCATAACTTACACTGCCACTAGCTCTGGGTTTCATATAAATAATCCTTGAGTCATTGCCCAGCCCTTTCTGTCAATACGATGGTAAATGCTGACAGCAAACCCACTTGTTACTGGAGCACTGGTTCTTTGAAGGCTAAAAGTAACCCCTCTGTTCTCCTGCAGAGCAAACATTATTGATAGTTTTCTGCCACAGCAGTTTGTACAAGTCCTGGAACAAAACCAAAACTTGTTAAAGAGGGTGGGTTAATCTTGCTTCCAGTTCAGGAGATGTTTTTTAGGAGCTTTTATTTCTTGCACTACGGCCCTAAGCTGAGAAACAGGACAGACAGTTGTTTTGGAGGACCTGATTGCTGGCTACTGCCACTTGCTGCTGCAGAGCTTCCCTGATCTGCAAAAAGTGCAATGGAGAGAACTGTTTTAAGGGGGACACTGTAGCCTTGGTGACTGGCAACTGAATTTTAGCTTCTGCATGGAACTCACCCTGCTATTATTAATTGAAAATTTGTGCTAATGATATTGAGGTTCATTCAGGCTGAAATTTCTTGGAAGCAAAGTTGCAATTGGGAAGTTCTTTGCTTGTATGGGTTTTTTTTCCTTTTATTTCTTTAACAAAATGTCTTGAGTTTTTGTGCTGTTCTTGAGCTGGTTAAAAGATTTTTTTTCTGGTGGATTTTGATGGTTTTTTAGCTTTAAAATTCTCAAAAATATAATTATAAAAACCCACTCTATGATACCATTCAGAATGTGTATATAGGCCAAGATACAAGATTTACATGCTCATCCAATGGTCTTGCAATGAACAGGAGGGTTCAATTTCCCTTGGCCATATTGTGGCTCACTGGCATTGTCTGGTGGCTGTGGAGACTGTAGTCAATTTATATGCTATCAAATTAGTTCCTGCAGAATTTAATTAAAGGGATCTGTCTACACCAGCACTTTTTCTGGGTAGGGTTTTCCTAAATATAGAAAAGTTTTTCCTTTACATAAAAATATCTTGTACTTTGTGTGTCTGTATTCCATTTGGGGTGTTCTTTTCATCAAAGCTTCTGCTGCACTGAAAACCTGCAGTATGTATAAGCTCACTGTGGAGTCTATAACTGTGATGAGAGCTTGTTACTGAGACAGAAAATGCTGCTGAAAGTGTTGATGTTTTTGTGACACAACCACCTCTTAACAACTAGACAATTCCATTCAAAATCTGAAATTGTTGCCCTTCAGCTACTGGTTTGTTTGTTTATTGATTTTTCAGAATATCAGTTTGTTCCTTCAAGAAAATCTAAGTTTTTAAAAGGCAGATGTGAAGAGAGTCTCCATTGAACACAACATTCATTTTCTTTTTCACATGAGCAACCAGAACTGCAGACACCATTTGCTTATTGTGCCCTAGCTCTCGCTGAGAAGTAGGACCAAGGACTCTGTGCATTTGAAAACTGTGACCCTGAGCTAGGTATACATTTTCCCTCTCTGTGGTCCTCCAGCATCAGCTGCCCAAATGCCTCTTATGACAGCAGCCTGATACCTCACCTGTCCAAGTCCTCCAGCTCCTCACTGGTGGAAATGCATCATGGTTGAAGGAAAAGGAAAAAACAAAGAACAATTACAGATCTTTGCTGGATTTCTGAAAAGACCTGATCAAAATTTCTCATCCAACTGTCCCGAAGAGAGGAAAAACACTTATCTTAAAGATTCATGATCTGAGAGCCTGATAGGATCTGCCGTTTCCATAGAGCCAGGCCCTAGATTTCCCTTTAATGTAATTAAGCCTGAAGATTTATGAATACAACAGGCCAGAACTTGATCCATGTTCATTTTCAATTACTGCAGTGAAAGGCCTCCATCCAGATGTCTCTATTTACAGCATTCACACAGGCAGGACTGGGGCTAGGGGGGGGAGGGACCGCAAATTGTCACACTTGTTAATTCTTCACTGAGGACACTCAGCAGAGGTCTTGGCTTTGACCCCACGACAAAAGGCAGGGGTCCACTGGAGCAAGTGCATCAATGATGAGGGGGCTGACCCGCCGACCTGCCAGGGTCACTCCCTCTGCTTTGTAGGTATTTGGGTAATAATGGGGGTTCATTCCTTATTTTTATTTCTGTTACAGTGCCAGGGCATGGAAAGAAAGAGAGGAGCTCTGATGTGAAAGACAAACATACATAATGAGAGGATCAAGCTGCCCCTGGCAACAGTAACGACTATGAAATGCTACAGGGGAAATACACAGTACTTAGTGACCCACATAATCAGGCCTATTTTAGGAGCATTGTTTTATTTTTCTTTTGAAGCCTTTTTTCTTTCTTTTTCTTTTTTCATGTTCCCAGATCCATAATTTAGTTCAGCAAGCAAAATTTGGGCATACATAGCGCCTTTTCTCTGCTACTGGACCTCGCCTGGTGCCCTAGGTAGGCTTTTGGTCACACACATGGCAGTTGGTACAATACCAAGCGTTGTACTGTCTGTATGTGTTTTTATTCCAGTTCCTTGAGGCTCCTGGCAGACTCATGCTAGACACTTTTTTCCTCTTTAAAAACACTTAAAGAAAAGTAACTGAAGTGTCACTGTTAACAGAAAACCGCACCTTTCAGATATCTACACGGAGCTTGGTGCTTTGTTCATCTTCAACAAAGCTAGTGAAACATTGTGTGTTCCTAAAAGCAGCAGTTTCTCTCTCATAATGGCATTTCTATTTTCATGGCACAAGGAACAAGGCTGTGACAGCGCAATATTGTTTTCGCTGAACTGTAATTGCATGTCATAAATTAAAATATCTTCATTAGAGCAAACCCTTTACAAATTTTCCAAAAGGCTAGGTTATTTCTTGAAATAGCAGAAAATGTTCCACTCCATTAGCATTTCAAAGAGATTTATTTCTTTCTCCTTCTGAAGTCATACCTTTTTGGCTTGCAGATAAGTTTCAAGGTTTTCAAGGGATTTGAAAAAACTTGGCCAATGTGAAATGATGAGCAAAGCCAGAAGACCAAAGCATCCTCTCCACTTTCAGGCAGTGAATAAAAGCTGCACAAATACTGCCCATTAATGGCTGCTATATAAAATTATTTGGAAAAGAAAAACAAAAAGGGGAATGAACAACAAAAATATTAACTTTTTATCACTTATCAGGATGAAATTCAGAATTGAGAGCAACCCTGGAAGAGTAGGTGCCACTAATTAGGATAGCCATGTTGTAATCTGTGTAATTTGAGGTTGAGTTCTGCGCTGTTGTCTTTAGAGAGGCAATTTAAATGTGATTTATTATTTGATATTGCTCTCACCATGAGATATATTTTACCTCCAGGCTTAAGCCCTATTTTACCTTTAGGCTCTCTTGGCTTTTTTGGCACAGATGTCACCAGGGACTTGTGAAGCCTTGTGGCGCTAGGTTTTGGTGAAACGTGTTTCTGAGGCTCCTGGTTCTCACAGGCAGACTGGAGTCCAACCTGGGAGAGCAAGGCACAACCATCATTTCAGGGCCTCTACTCAGGGCATGCAGTTCTCACCTATCTTTTTGGTTTAGAACCCTCCTGTCATGGTCCCAGTGTCCCACCCCTGCAGTAACTGTGAGGAAAGCCAAGGTAAGCAGCTACAGATTGTCAGACAGGACCTGGCTGTTCAAAAGCCTGATCAACAATAAAGAGATAAACAGATATAAAAATATTACAGTAAAAGAAAATTCAAGACTTTTGCTGTTGTTTATGGGTAGAGTGAGAAGATCAGAATCCTCAATAGCAAAACTGGTGTTAAACTGATCCAAATGCATCATGTCAAAAGGGATGGAGGGAGTGGTAAGAAGGAATGAGAAGATAAGCATATTTCTTCTCATTAACCATCCATAGGAAGGATTGGACCAATGCCAACCTGTCTTTCCAGCTATAATTTACGGTTCTTGTAATAAATACTATTTTACTTCCACATAGAAAGACAAGGATTTCTTTTATGAACTAATAAGTAAAGTTGAAGGTATGTGTCTTGATCTTACTGCACTCCATTCAATTCTTGCTTCTCTTATTGTCAGGAGAAAGGATCAGGCAGTGATGGCAATGGTTTCCATAATCATCAATAACCTCTGATCATGTCTCACAGAGCACCCTGCCCTGGCCTACTGGGAACTGGGCCAGTGCAGAGCATTTCAGAAAATCCCACCTGCAATTGCTTGTGATTAACAGTTGTGAGTGTAGTCAAGTTGTTCTGAGTATCCACTTGTGTTTCCATGCCATCTTGCTCAGTTGGTGCTCAGATTTTGTTTTGTTCTGCCTAAGTCATCCTGAACAAGCTTTGTGATTTTTTTATTTAATGTAAGAAGGACAATCCCACAATTGTAGTTATTTCTGATTAAAATCCACTGACAAAAGATGACAAAAGAAACCCATAGTTTGGATGAAACTTGTAATATGAACATGCTGGAAAAGAAGGTAGATTAGATTTGTTTTATTAGACAATACTTTAACTTCACATTATTTTGTATAATAATTAAATATTATTACATCCTGAAGTAGAATAAGAAAGAAGCATCCAAAATCTGCCTTTCTTCCCCCAAGAAGAGACTCTTTCTCTCTCAAGCAGGGAACTGGGGCAGTGCAGTTCAAGCTCCTCTTTGATGGAAGAGGGATTTGAAGCCCACAGCATAGAACACAGTTAGCAAATTGTACAGCATTGTTGAAATTGCCCAAGGGCTGCTCTCTCCCCAGAATTCACTTGTGTTAATATTCAAACCAAAGTTTTCTCCCAAATTTTCACAGAAACACAGCCCTGCTGAGATTGGTAGAGATAAACTGATTTAAATCAGTCATTATTGTTTCTTCTTCTGCTGGTAACAATGGTCTCACATCCCAGGACTTCAAAATACGTGTTCCAAGGTTTGATGTTCAAAAAATTGCATATTTGTTTAGCAGGTACTGAATATGAAATATCACTATATTGTAATTGTAAGAAATAAATACCTTGCGGGATCTTACAATCTTTCCATGACATACCAGGACACTTTTGACTTATTTTTGTACTATTTAGGTACTTTTTCAAAAGTTTTATTCTGAAATATATAGCTCCAGTGCACTTGAATTTTAAATGGCTTTGTAGGTAATGTGGTCAGTTCTTTCTAACCCTGAGCTTGGCAGATGGGGAGGAGTTCTGCTGGGGCAGAGTTTTCAGGGTCAAATACAGTAAAGCAGCAGAGTTGGAAAAAATATATTGTAATTTGGGTAAAACTTAGTGAAAAAAAATGTGGTGGGTGCCAGCTTGTGAGAGCAGTTGTCGCTGCTGACAGGCAGTGTAGAGGATAGGTGTGACATTGCTTCTGGACACACATAGAGTTTTGGTGACTTCTGAAGTCAAGGAATTTGGATGTTTGAGTTCCTGGTCTCTCCCTCACACCCAGTTTACCTGGTACAGAGAAGACCTGCCAGCTCTTCAAAAGGAGACACCGGTTCTTTGCCTTCTCCTTCCACATGAGGGAATAGCATTTTGGGACCTTTGTGGTACTGATCTGTCTCACCCATGCCCTGTGGAGGGCTTTGGATTTGGCTTCGAATCTTCAAGAAAGACTGTGGGATAAAAACAGGAAAGGAAAGGTGTAGCTGAAATGTGAAAGGAAGGAAGATTCCTCTTGTTGTATCTCTTTCTGGCCTCTGAAGATACACCAATATATCAGTACAGCTGCTGCCCTCATCAATATTCTTTTCCACCTGGCTGCAATGGTCAGGGTCCCACATATACCCAGGTTTTATGAATGGGCTTAACATGGATTTGGCTGGATGGTGGGACCACTCTTGTTACATATGGGGGTGTCCATATCCTTGGCAGATTCAAACCCAAACCTGATGGTTCCATAATTGCATCTCTTTCTTACACAGTTGAATTTGGCATTTGGCAAAATGACCTGAGATGATGTAAACTGCTTTATTAATAAGGCATAACCCTGCCTTTTCCCCCATACCCTTTTGAATTCTGTTCCAGGGATGACTGAGTTCATCCTAGGTCATCTCAGCAATCAGATCCAGTTGCTTTGCTTTTCTTGGAAAGAGAGGGTAAAGGCCTGAGTGCGGTAAGAAATTATGGTTTACCGTCAGCACCTCTGATTAATACCAATGCAGTCTATTATCCAATTTTCCTCTTTCTTTATCAAGAAGTAACAGTATCTTGAACTTTCATATACTGGACAAATTTTATCTATTTTACAAAATGTTAGTTTCATCTTATTGTGGTTTATCTTTTAAACAACAACCTTTTATGCCTGTAAGCACATTTATTGGCTTAGGAGTGTACATCTCTCCTTTGATTATCATTTACAAGATGAGCTCATACCCTTGCTGAAAAATACCTGAGGAAAAGCACTTGGCTGGCACTGGCACTGTGTGGATAATATTCCAGTAAGCATTTATGTATTTTTCCCCCTGTACCATACCTCCTCTCCCTGTAGATTTTGAACATAATGTTTTGAGCTGCAGCACGGAAGCTTAAGATTACCTTAGGAAATTCTTTGAAGTATGAGCAAAGACACCTGTTTTGCCTTCTCAAAAGAAATTAGACCAAGTAATCTGCTATGCAAGGTGTAAATGACTTCCTATTGCAGTGAAGATGAAAGTTGCATTATTTTCCAAGGGATAAAACAAATCTTAAGCCGACCATTATGGTGGCTCAGTCACTTGTTTTGGAAAAATATTTTGAAGCAATTCATATTAAAGAACTCTGCTTTAAACAAGATGAGTGTGAGCTTGAAGATCTTACTCACTGATTCAACGCCTCCTAAAGGCCAAGATTTTGTAAATAGCCCTGAATCCAGTGTCATAAAAACTTGAAAGGCATTTTCCTAACCTCTGCACTGAACTATATAGAGTCATGGAGGACTGATCAGTCTTTCTCTTAAGTACTTTTTATTCTGACTTAGATAAGCTGTGCTTCTTTGCTTATTTTTTCAAAAAATATGTTTTTTATTAAAAACGCCTGATACAGTAGGCAGAACCAGAAGTACTCCCATTTGCATTTTGTGCTGTTAATGTAATGTAACGGCTGTCATGAGGATGGTTTTAGCTTGTTCTCTGCATAGGGCCCAGAGTCCTTTGTCATGTTGGTGGGTTATACATACCAGTGCTCCCTTCAACATTCAACTGTATTATAAAAGTAAGAGCTAGAGAATTAAAATAATTAAAGTTGAAAATCCCCAATGCGAATTCATTTTAGCTGAGATGCTGTTGATCACTTCTGTTTTGTTTTTCTCCTTGCGGGTTTGATAAATGAGGCATTTGCCACACTAGTCAAAATTTCAAAATGCATGTTTTGCTATGAGGTTTCAGATGACATTTAATTGCTGCCTAGGTAACAAATCCAGATGTGGCACTTGGTCTGTGTATTTTACTGAATTACGTGGAACAGGCTGAGGACAAACACAGGAGACCGTATTCAGTTAAAATATATGCTGTGGTATCCCAGTGCGTTACTAGGGAAAACAAATATTGTACTCCTTGTCATTTGAGTTTGTTTGGAAGTGAAACTAGAAGCTTGGCATTTAGGCCTGAATAACTGCCTGTACGATGCCTTATCTTTAGTTGACCTAAGATTGTTTTACTTTAGAAAGTAATTGCTTTGAGTATTGATTAAAGCCTCATGACTACAGAGTTTCAACGAAGGAGAAAATTCAACCAGAGGAAAGAACAGGATTGGTTGCTGCTACAGAAAACTAAGATTAGTTTGTGTCTTTTTATCTCTGATAACTTTAATCTTGGAACTTGGTTTTCTGATTGTGATTCACTTCAAAATGTTTTCTTCTGAACTGCAAAGCTTGGCTTGCAGCTGGAATTTAGTTATTGGTAATAATTCCATACATCAGTGTAGTACAGAGATACGCCTTCTTGGAAGATAAACTGCATTTTCTAGAGAGTAATTCACCTGGCAAACGAAAGCACTAATACTTTGCCACTGAAGGGATTACTGAGACAAAACCCAGGGCCCTACCATAATATATCTATATTTCTACTCTGAGCTGTTTAGCATGATAATGACCCGAGATTCAATGTCTAGATATTCAGAAAATATACGAGGTATTTTCTGTATTTAATGAGGTTAGAGATGAAGGTAATATTCACAGTGTGAATATATTGTGTTCCTGGTGTACTTACAATTGTACTGATTTCAGTGGGAGATTTTGCAGTGTCACAGCAAATTATCCTCCCGTAGCCTGACCTGTCCTCAAACCAAATTAAATGTGGCCTAAAATAGGGTAGAATTATCTCTATTCATTTTGGTGAATGGCTCAACTGCTAAGAACAAAGAGGATTTAGCAGCTAGGATGGTGTTTGTGGTGACTGTGGTCTCAGGGTCCCTCTCTAGGCTGAGCTGCCCCTGGTCTAAGCCTCTAATGTCTCTGGCCTGGCTTTGGGAGCAGGGTTGAGTCATGCTTTAGAAAGCAGCCTGGTGGGACTGGAGAAGAGAGAGAGTGAGCGTGGTTTTGAGCAAAGAGCTGGGAGCAGTACTGACTCCACTGAAGTCGAGGAGAGTTTTGCCACGGACTTAGATAGGGTCAGGATTTTGTGTAATGGAGGGACCTATCAGCAAAGCCATGGATGCCAGCCCATGCTGGATCTGAAGGAAACTGCTGACAAGTTTCCTGTGATGGAAATATTCAACAGAAGGAAGCTTACTGCGCAGGAATGAGAGAGAGAAATACTCAAAGTCATGAGTGACCACTGCTGAAGAGGTTGGAAATAGTTTAAAAAACCCCACAACCCATCAACCAACTTGACTCTTCTCAGACAATAACAGAAAGGTTGGCTCCTAATGTCTGAAATTCTGGCGCTGTAAAATGATTAAACAAAATCTCAAGGTTGAACAACTTAATTTTGCCTTATTGTCTCTAAAAGGATAACTAAAATTGGGAGCGAATCTCATTAATATTGACGGGAGTTTTTAAACCATATTATGAGGTTGGTGGTGTGATAATAGATGTTCTGAAATATTCAAAATTACACAGACCTTACCCTTGGAAACTTCAGGTCAAACCCTGTCTATTCTGTGCACTTTGATAATTGCAGAGACTGTTATGCACATTTGTTTGATCAAAGTCACCAAAAGGAGGATCCTGACAGTGTTGTCTCAACCTCCTCAGTAGTTTTGCTTGCTGTGTCAGAGTTTTAAATGTGGATTTGTATAGCTATGATGAAAGCTATTCTATAATGGTTCAGAGAAATACTGAGAATACATAATGTATTCAGCATGGATCTGTACCTTGAATTATCTTCCATTTTTAAAGGCAGTTGTTTAACTTAACAGTGGTATGTTTGAGAGGCTCTGTAAGGTAATTCTAAATGTAAAAAAGCACACATCTGTCAGCTCTTGACAGCAATGAATCTCAACTAGGTTTGCAAGTTATTTATGGGTATCAAAGTGATGTTCCTATTGTAGATCAAGAGCCATAGTGTGCTTCTCCTCTCTCCGGCTTTCCCCCTTGCAGTGCTGTAAATCTAACTTCTGCACATCCCATTGTTTGAAGAAAAGCAGCCATATTGTGCTGATTGCTATTAAATTAAAGCAGAAAGGGAGGGAAACAAATGCGGAAGCCAATCTTACCAGCAGGGATACCACTATCTTTTATTTTGCCTTTTGGGGGTCACAAAGTCATGGCAAGCAGCTGACCTCTGATAACCTTTTCAGTGCCACAGCATGCAGTTTCTTTCGGAAGAACTTAATTAAACACAACTGAAGTTCCTGGCTAACATTTGTTGCTGAAAAGAGTCGTCTTTGATTGGTGTTTTCTGCTGAGGGGACAACAGAGATGCTGCTTTTGTTCTGAGGAGAAAAGTTAGCATATGTTAGCTAAGGATTTGTGGTTTCCTATAGTGGTGCTGGGTCTTTCTGAGGATTCACTGGGGTTCTCAGCTACCATTGGAGCACTACAGCAATGGAGGAGAAGCACATCAAACAACTTTAAAGCATGTTTTAAATGAGGCTACTCCAACTAATTGAAGGCTATGTGTAGTTTGATCCAAGGCAAATAAAGTTATACTGTCCCTATGAAGCTGGTGATTGGGTCTTATCTATGGGTCTTAGATATAAACCATGCAGTATGGAGCATGTATCCACCAAAGCTTGCGGTGCGTCCCAACAAGATTAATGGCAGCAGGATGATACTTATTTAGTTCTTCTGTTGTGGGAATGTGCATGCAATGCAGGAGAGAATATGCAGTTTTTTTTGGTATAGGATATAAATCCAGAACACTGATTGAATTTAGACAGCACCTGCCGGGTGAAGTGTGTGCTGCCATGAGTAAAGCTCTTTTCATTGCAGAATTATCTGGATAGAAGCAATCTTCGCTATACATTTTGGGGTTTTTTTTGTTTGATCATATTGGCATTTTGTATGTGGAAACAGTGGCAAAACATCTGACTTGAGAGAAAGGCTGTTAATGACTCTTGGAAGTGGAGCTGAGTTCTGTACCTGGTGTTTGCTGAATCCCTTTGAAACAGGAATCATTACTGACAGTTCTCAGTATAACTGAGGATGTGTGGGCATCTGTAAGAGTCTTTGGTGGAGACAAAATTAAAATATACTGTACTAGCCATGGGCAGAGGGAAGGCCTTTCCTTCTCTCACTGGCAATGGCTGGGAGTTGGCAGCACCTGGGTCACTGGTTTGTGCATGGAAGAAAGTCCAGCTCTCTGACAGTGGGATTGATGTGTGGATGGAGGGGCAGTTCTCTTTGGCTGCTACTTGCTACCTTCATAGAATCGTAGAATTGTTTGAGTTGGAAGGGACCTTAAAGATCATCTAGTTCCAACCCCCCTGCCATGGCCAGGGACACCTCCCACTTGCTCAAAGCCCCGTCCAACCTGTCCTTGAACACTTGCAGGGAGGGGGCATCCACGACTTCCCTGGGCAGCCTGTTCCAGTGTCTCGCCACCCTCACAGGAAAGAACTTCTTCCTAATATCTAATCTAATGTTTCATTTAGTTCCCCATGTCAAACCATATGGCCTGTCTGGCAGCTCAGGTCCTGTTCTGCTGGAGGTCCTTTCTCAGTGGGACAGGAGCTCTCTGTGAGCTTTTGGGGCAGACAGGAGCAGAGGAGCAGCTCCTGTGCTTCTGGGCCATACTGCGTATTGCTGTGGGAGGTGAAGTGGCACTGCTTCATTGAGAGTGGTGGGATGGGGTGGGGGAAGAGATTGGGAAAAGGATTAAAATATAGCACGGGAGACCCCTTCTCCTTTGCTACAGACAGACCTGCCTTAACAAATCCCAGATAAGCAAAAATTTTCCCATTATTTGCTATTCAGTCATTTTCTCCCTTTTCCCCTGATCTTTGATACTGTATATCTTAATCTTGCAAAAGAGATGTGTGGATGATGTTTGCTGAGGCTCTATAGTCTTCCTGGCAGTTAATGCATCTCTGTGCAGGCAAAAGGTACAGAAAGCATCTGTTTTCAGGGCTGGGGCCACACCAAGCAGAAATGATGCACTGAAAACTGCCTGGAAAGATCAGGTTACCAACTCATTAGAGGAAATGCGTCCCGGTAACTGTAAAATGAGCTTCCATATTCCCTCATTTCTAGCATCTAATTTGCTAGTTTTTTTTCATTTATTAGCATACATTCAAGTGTGTGGGCACTTGTATGGCTCTTTCTTTGAGAAGCAAAAACATTAACCCTCTAGTACACCACCTGTTTGCACTTCATTGTCAACTGCGAGGGGTTATTTTATTGGCTTCATTGTTTCACTTTCCATTAACTTTTTTCTTCATTAACATGACGGCTGCAATCTTGATTTCTTTTTGCTAGAAATGGACTTTGTTTGTCATTAATACCATACTTCTGGCTGTATTTCTTTATTTAAAAGAAATAAAGCTTTTCTTTTATATCTAGTCTTTATATCTACCCTTGGTCTGTGTCTCTGTCCTAGTGGCTCTCCAAATGTACTTGATGTAGCTTTTCAATATGTAATTAATGCCAAACAAGTTAATTGCTTTACAAGTGTCCAAAATTCCCTCGTTTCATTTCTATTCATTTATCAACCTTTATTATACAGCCACTGTTCCACATAAACACAAATGATTGTTAATGAATGCCTAATGTCGTATTCATTAGAAAATCAGGTTAATGGCTACTAATGAATATCTGAGCTACTTGTTACTTTCAAGTATGTGTTTTTTTTCCTTGTTGATTACAATACTTCTTTAATCTACAAAGAAATCATACCTGTGTGTTAGGCCAAGTGAAACATGATGAGGCCGAACCTTTGCAAAAGCTCACAACCATTTCCACATTGCAGGTGCTTTCTCTATAGGTGGAATGCTGAAGATATTCAACAAGGACAGACAACCTGTAACTGCTGGTTTATCCTCAGTTAGTAGTTAATCTACTTAGAGAACTACTCATGTTCTTAAAAACTTTTTAGGCTAGTCAAGGTGACAAAGATCAGTCCTAGATGCCTTTCTACAGTTATCAGAGATTTGGGGACCTGAGACCTTCAGGAAATACACTTTGGGAAGAATCTTCTTTGAATCAGAGGTAAAACTGGACCCTGGCATTTTCTGTGGACCAAATTTCACTGAATGTGTCCCATAGCAAATATGAGACTCTGCACTGATCAAATTGCTTTCTAGTTAACAACACTCTTTTTTTTTCTATCAGAGGTAGCCCATTTTAGCTTCTGGTCTCTATAACTGTTGTACATTATGTTAATTCATTAGCATAGTTGGTATCTTCTACTCCAGAAATGGCTGTCTTTTGATGGGTGAAACAATCCTTAGATATTGGCTACCATGAAATATTTTAAAATGTTGTATTTTGATTTACAAGGGTAGAGTAATCCTGACCATGCTAGATTATCCAAATAGAAGCGTGTGTGTTTGTGTGTGCGCATGTGTAGTGTCTTTTCACAGATATTTAGAGATAAGTAACATTGAATAATATCTCTTGTCTTGCTTTATAAGGCTCTGCCTGCCAAAAAGATTTGGCTATTTGAAGTTATATGTCCATAATAGCTAGGCTATATTTCATATTTTGTTTTATAAAGCGTTGGCTCATCTTTGTTTGCTATCGCTTCTGCCATGGTAACATGAAGGCCTGGACATCCTAGGAGCATTTGAGTTGGAGCTGTAGCTGTTCTGAGGGCTCAGGAAACAAAATATCTTGTATTGTTTGCATTGATATCCATCAACAGTCTTCCTGTTTTGCCTTATTAGACCATAAAGGGATTTCACGAATATATTGAGCAATAATGGTGATGAACATGGTTCTGCTGGACACCCCAAGCACAATGGCTCTGTACAGTTATAAAGAAACTACTCCTTGTTGGTAACTAAATCTTGAAAGAACATATTTGGCCTAATTATAAACGGTGTAAAAAAATAGTTCCCAGAGTGACTGTACAGACTGATATTTGTCAGACAGTGCAGATATTTTTTTTAAAAAAGAAACACAATACAGTTAATTACAGTTGTAATGCTCCTGTCAAACAAATTACAATGTGAAATAAGATGAGAGAATTTATGCAATGAAAGACAGTAAATTGTTTTTATTACTTAATGAAAGTATTTAAGTGGCAGTGCTACATCAGAGGATATTATCTGCTCCCAGTTAATGTTGGTAGTTTGGTATTAACCACGGTCAGGATCAGGGCCTTATATCACCATAACAGCTAGCTGGGTGTTACATGTGTTGTTTGATCTCTGGCAGTTGACCTATCCAGTGTTTATGGTCAGAATGATTTGCAAGAGTATATCCCATCTGTTGAAAGTTGAATATGTGCTGTGGGATTTTTCTGAATAATTTCTACTGACATCCTGGATTTCATCAGCCCCCTCACTGTCTGCTCAGCATTTTGCATGGCTGAACTTTAATGAAAGTGCCAAAGTGTAGGCACATGCTGGGCTTGCTCATTAGACAAAGACAGACAAAATGGCTGCTAGATGCAATATAGAAGAGCATTGTGGTACCTCCAGGCACATATTTTGTTAGTGGCTTTAGAACACACACATGATGAGTTCCTGGCGTTGGTCTAGAAAGGGAAAGGTAATCAATTGATACTGATATAGAGCTTTAACCTACTATGAGAGTAATAGTGAGTTAAGGTCCAGGTATCTAGTTTGACTTATTTATGATTATTTTGAGTGGGTCAAGAATGTCAGCCAATATATGATGGAGAAATCTCATGCTTTGTCTTTCCATTGGACTTGGGGAGTGGAAACTGCAGTTCAGGCAGTCTGGTTTTAAATGCTGTCTAGCCCTAGATGATTTAATTTCTAGTAAATTATCAGTTGAGTATTTGATTTCAGAAACTGTTTACGAGTGTGACGTGTACAGGGCTGAGAAGCTGGCTGAGGAAATCTGATTATGACAGATCACCCTGCCATACTGCAAACCTTCATGAGGCAAGACTAAAAGATGAGCTAAAATTTCTGTTGGGCCACCTGAGACTTTCCTTAGATCTGTTATACATTTAAAATGTCTTTTTGAAATCCCTATAAGCAAAGTGCTCAGGCTGCAAAAACGGAATACAACTAAACTACTTTTTAAATACACTGCAGGGTCTCTCTTATTAGGCAACCTGTGTGAATGGAGTGTCATGGGTTGAAGACATTTACTAATTCACTGTACGTATGAACTCACAACCATTGTGCTGCATTCAGTGGGTTTCTTGTGTGCTCTGCTCTACTGGCACCACTCCTCCATTCACAGAGGATTGTTTTGCCCTTCAGTGCTCTTCACTGACCACCATCCTGCACACAAAGAGGGATGGCTTGTATTTCTGATCCTGTGATTTTGCTGCAAGGTAGATAAAGACCCCTGGTAGTAAAAAGTCTAATGTGTTGTAGAATCATAGAATGGTTTGGGTTAGAAGGGACCTTAAAGATCATCTAGTTCCAACCCTCCTGCATGGGCAGAGACACCTTCCACTAGACCAGGTCACTCAAAGTCCCATCTAACCTAGCCTTGAAGACTTCCAGGGAGGGGGCATCCACAACTTCCCTGGGCAACCTGTTCCAGTGTCTCACCCCCCTCATACTAAAGAATTTCTTCCTGATGTCTAACCTAAATCTACCCTCTTCCAGTTTAAAACCATCCCCCGCTCATCCTATCGCTACATGTCCTTGTATAAAGCCCCTCTCCATCTTTCCTCTCCATCTTTTCCTTCAGGTACTGGAAGGCCGCTCTAAGGTTTCCCCAGAGCCTTCTCTTCTCCAGATTGAACAACCCCAACTCTCTCAGCCTGTCTTTATAGCAGAGATGTGGAGTAGAGGGAGAGAATCACCTCCCTTGACCTGCTGGTCACGCTTCTTTCGCTGCAGCCCAGGATACTGTTGGCTTCCTGGCCTGCGAGCACACATTGGTGACTCATGTTGTGCTTCTCATCAACCAACACCCCCAAGTCCTCCTCCTCAGGTTTGTTCTCAATCCATTTTCTGCCAGTAGACCGCAACATCAGAGATCCTTGTTAACTCAGTGTCATTGCTGGCAGCTAGGGAGGGGTTGCTGGGGGCAGATAAGGGTAAGATGCCAGGACACCTAGAATTCTGGACTGAGGGGCAGAGCTTGGTACCTATTATGGGGAACTCGTAGCATAGCGTCTCTGCCACATGAGCCAGAACTACAAGCTGACAGCAAACATCTGACCAGAAACACCATCCTAGACCTCCCTTTTCCACCCACAAATGTTACCGTTTTAAAACTCTTTTTAATAAGCGCTATAGCCACATCCGTAGTATACAGCGTATCCAGAATTCCCATAATAACTGTGGGAGATGTTTTTGCTTATTTTTTTTGTAGACTTCATTTCTCATGTAGGTTTTAGGAATTTCTGTTTTGATGAGGCTTGGAGCATGTATTCTTATGCTGTTGGGTAGCTTTTGATCTTCTGGCTGATTAAATAACCCCTTTTCCATACACAAGGATTATAAAACAACACAAAACAACAACAAATAAAACCTTGCTTGGTGTAATCTTTAGTACTATTTCTGGTACTATCACCTTTTGCATTTAATGTGCTATTGAGATGACTCTGTGAAGAATATTTTAGGAATACATAATGTTGAAGCATTGATTTTATTATTCATCTGCTGTGTAAGAATCAAAATCAGCTTTATAGGTGCAATTTTCTCTTCACTAGAGGTACAAAGCAGAAAAATTACAAGAATAATTTCATCTTTCTCTTTCAAATAAAAATAAATAGATGAGTTCATCAAGGAAATTGCTGACCTGTTATATTTTTTCTTTCATTTGCTAATGATCCCCTTTTGCAGTGAATGAAGCTTGAGCCTGGTGATTTTTCCTGCAATGTGTACATGTATATCTGGTAAATTAATGTCAGTGTGCTGGGGAAGATGGTAGCCATAGGCCGGGGCTTTTCGTTGCCATGGATCCATTGCAGACTTCTCTGATTGTAGCTTGTTAGGGCTTTGTTTAAACAAGTAGGAACTGGGGAAGAAAAAAAGGTTTTCAGCTATTTCTGTCATTTACATTTTAACTGTTCTAATTGTCCTAATTTTCTTCCTATTTACAATGAATGGTTAGAGGGATAAGCCTTCAGTGGTGACCGCTACACTCTTCAAACTCAGTCTGCACACTGTCCATGTTTTTGTTGCTTGTGCTATTCTGGCATGGAAAGGATTTAGCCTGCCTTGGTCTGTCTGTGGGAGATGACACTGTACCTTAGATACATACATACTCATCACCTATAAAATATTGTGTAAGAAGTGACAGAGCTTTGAGCGTTAGTTTTAGGAAATAGTGTTCAGTTCCACCATGCTACCTGACTTGGTCAGCTGTGGCACTTGCTTGACTTCACCAGAGTGTTTTAAATCATAGAATCATAAAATGTGCTGAGTTGGAAGGACCCATCAGGATGATTGAGTCCAACTTCTGTTCCTGTGTAGGGCACCCCAAGAATCACACCAAGTGCCTGAGAGCATCATACAAATGCTTCTTGAACTCAGGCAGGCTTGGTGCTTCAACCACTTCCCTGGGGACCTTGTTCCAGTGTTTGTCTGCCCTCTGGTTGAAAAACCTTTTCCTGAAATCTAACCTAAACCTCCCCTGATTCAGCTTCCTTCCTGAGTTGTGTCACTGGTCGCAGGAGGGAGGAGATCTGTACCTGCCCCATCTCTTCCCCTCATGAGGAAGCTGTAGACTGCAATGAGATCACTCCTCAGCCTCCTGTTCTCCAGGCTGAATAATCCAAGTGACCTTAGCCTCTCCCTGTAAGTCATCCCATCCAGACCTTTCACCATCCTCATGGCTCTCCTTTGGACACTCTCCAATAGCTTGACGTCCTTTTTATATTGTAGTGCCCAAAATTGCATGCAGTACTCAAAGTGAGGCTGCACCAGTGCAGAGTGGAGTAGGACAATCACCTCCCTTGACAGGCTGGCAACGCTGTGCTTGATGTACCCCAGGACATGGTTGGCCCTCCTGGCTGCCAGGACACACTGCTGGCTCATATTCAGCTTGCCATCAACCAGGACCCCCAGGTCCCTCTCTGCCACGCTGCTCTCCAGCCACTCGTTTAGAGAAATGGAGTTCCTGGAGTGAATCTAGAGGAGAACCACAAAGATGATCCAAGAGCTGGGGCACTTCTCCTATGAAGACAGGCTGAGAGAGTCAGGGTTGTTCAGCCTGGAGAACAGAAGGCTCCTGGGAGGCATTATAGCAGCCTTCTGGTACCTGAAGGGGCTACAGGAAAGCTGGGGAGGGACTTTTTACAATGGCATGTAGTGAGAGGACAAGGGGTAATGGAGTAAAACTGAAAGAGGGGAGATTTAGATTAGACATTAGGAGGAAATTCTTCACTATGAGGGTGGTGAGATTCTGGAACAGGTTTCCCAGATAAGTTGTGGAAGCCCCGTCCTTGGAAACATTCAAGGGCAGGTTGGATGGGGCTCTGAGCAACCTGATCTAGCAGGAGGTGTCCCTGCCCATGCAGGGGGTTCGACCTAGATGATATTTAAGGTCCCTTTCAACCCAAACCATCTATGATTCTATGAAATACACCCTTTAGTATTTTCCATTGCTGTTTATATTGATACTAGGCCAGTGACCTGCTCTGTGGGGGGCAAGTCATGGTGACAAAATGCCAGTGGGCACCTGGCCTGATATAGACAGTGATAACAAGTCTGTGTCTGAATGTGTCACCCAGCATGGCCTTCCCATGGGGTCCACAGTGAAAGATGGTAAATATGTGAAATTCTTCAAGGGTCTGAAGAATGAGATTTTTGGTACATTGCTGCTCATCTGAACTCCCCCTCCACCAGATGAACTGTGCTATCTCTGCAGCTTTCCTCTCTGGTTCTGTGTCAGCTACACCTGTGCACAAATGCTTCCCATTTCTTTCTACAGATCTTCCTCTGTGTGAGCAGAGAGTTACTGTGTATCAAAAGCACTGCTAGACCTTGTTCTCATTGCAGCTAAAGTCCTTTTTACCCTACTAAATGAAGATAATTTAAGGTGACTTCAAGTGATGTATATCCACTGTACTGTTTCTTTAAAATCCTTTTTTTCCCCTCATTAAGTGGTTGAATTTTCTTTAATGTAGATGAATGCAGTTTGTTTCTAAATTTCAGAGCAGTATTTTACCCTGAGGATGAATATTGCAACTTTGCTGTGTCTGGAAACCTTTGAGGTTCTTACACTTGGAAATAATATTTAGTAATGGTGCCAAGATAAAAATGGTAATTATTATCCATTGATTATGCATAATGATGTAATTAGTAACAGTGCTAATAATAAAAGCCAATTGATTGACTGTCTTTTATTTATTTAGTCTGTGTGAAGTGGAAAGTGGGAACCAATCTCCTCCATTCTTGTTTTCAGCTGTAAGATGCAGCTCACTCAGTGACAGCACCTGACCCTTTTGAGATTGTGTGTAACTCAAAAGACTCAGGTTGGCCACTGAAAGTGGTTCAATGAAGTGTCCCAATGCTGTAGAATGAAGAGGCAGGGTTAGGGCTACAGTGTCACCCTTTTCTTCCTCTTTTGTCATGACAATCCAAAACTGTAGTCACCTTCTGCATTTCCTCAGCCTGGAGTTTTTTAGGGCAGAGGCAGTCAAGAAATAAAACTGGTGGAGCAGCTGATGAACCATCACATAAGGTGTTGCGTTGCTATCTTTTGTAAACATCACTGTTCACGATACTTGTGATGGTTCTGAGGCAGCAGTTGTTCCTGGCCTGTTGGCTTTGGTGTTCCTTCAGCTTGGCCACAGGCCCTTCTCCCTGCCTGTACTGTCTGTTCAGGCTGTGAGGGTTTTGGAGCAGGATCTGTCACTTGTTTTCTGTGCATTATTGCGGATGGTAGATCTTGGTTCTTGCTCCTCAAGCTGTACGGCTGTAAAAATCATAGTTGCAAAGGTGATGACAATGTCTGGGAGGTAGAGGAAAGGAAATGGACTGACAAACTTTAGCCTAAGGAATTACCTAGTCAGCATTTTCCTATATGAATCCAAATCACTACTCCAATAAGCTCCAGTTATTTGGCCAACATATAGGAGATTCCCCATCTGCCTTTCTGTCACTGTGCCTTTCTTTCCTCTGCCATACAAATAATCCAAGTGTTTGTGGCAGCTTCTTCACATTTTTTCCCCTCTACTATAAACACAAGACACATCATTTTCCTCTTCTTGTCCAGCTGTCAGGGCATGCAAAAGTAAAGTCTGCAGTCTCAACAGTCCTGAGGTGTGCAAAATGCTCCTAGAGTCAGCAGTGGATGTGTGCAGAGGTCTGCAGGGCTACCCTGATAATTTAAGATTTAAGTCCTAGGTGTCATACAGCACCTTGAATTAAATAATTTCTAGCTGGCTGAGGTATGCAGGACACTGCAGGCTCTCAGTGTATTGCACCGTAACCAGCAGCTCAGGGGTGTCACTCCGACTGACCACAGAGCTGCAGTGAGGCTGCTGGTCCCTGATGGGCAGGACCTGCAGGTTTTAATGCCAATTCTGACCCCGGCATGGGAAGAGGGGAAGCAGGTGGAGCTGGTGTGCCTATGGCCATATAGATACATACTGGTAATACCCTCTAGTGGAGACACGAGGTCTGCCAGCAACAGGACGGGTTTTACCAGCAAATTTCAACACCAGCTTGAACAGCTTCAAGACACCTTTATCAATGACTGTGTGGCTCCTATAGGTGCGTATATAGGAAAGATTTTACTAGTATGTTTGTGCTAGTTAGAGAATGTGATTTATATCTGAGAGTCCTAGCCCCTGCTGCTAGGCAGGCAGAGCTGTGTAGTGTAGACTAATCTTTTGCTACATGATTCTTAGTGTTGCACGTTTACATGGGGCTAAAACATATTTCTAATTAAGTAATTTACACCCTGTTGCCTAACTACACAACAGAGAGTCTGTTAGCTTTTTTTTTTTTTTCCTTTTACTTGTGTTTTCCTGAAGACTGCAGGTAGCAGAGGTGAGGATTTGTTGTATGCTATTTTTCATTGTTATTACTCTCTCACTTCTCTACAAACTCCATGGGAACACTGAAATTTGTGCGGGTGAAATTGAAAGAGAAATATGGAAATTCAGTGGCATAAATAAGTGAACAGCACCAAAACTCTCTTTTTATCTCTAAGTCATTTACATGTGGAAAGTTGCATGGTATTTTGTCAAGATTTGTAGTAATGTTATACTGGGATGATTGGATATTTTTCAGTAATTATTAGTTTGGCATATCTTCTACTTCTGTTAGAAGTCACATTGATTTTAGTAGGAACAGAAGTAAGACATGTTGCTCTTCTGTGAATTCTCATGTTACAAGATAGTAACAGTTGTGGAGGAGCCTCAAGAAATGGCCCATATACATGAACCAAAAAATCTCTTGTCTTTGCCTTGAATTTAACACTTAAGTAAAGGATATTACTTCGAATTGGAATATATTATATTGGAGATCTGTGTTATTTTGCTTCTTGAGTAATTTTACAAGTTACCTTTCACTCACAAAAACTATGTGAGAAATCATTTATTTAATAATACAATATAAATAATTTTTATATTATTTTACAATATTTTTATCAGTGTTACAGATATGGGAGCATTTTAACATAAGTTGTCCCAGAGCTTACATTACATTCTTTTTATAAATGGAAGTCAAACTGCTGTAGGAATTGCAGAATCAAAAGTATTAGGAAAAGAGCAATACTGACCCTTTAATATTAATTCTAAACATAGCACTCCTTATTGTGTAATTATCCTTTTGATTTGATTATCTGTCAAGTGAGAAAAGTTACCATGACTTTGGATTTTGAACCTTTACTTCTGTTTCTATCATTTTGTTTTTCACAGAACTGGAAAGGATATGAAGTACAACCAGGTTGTCCACAACCTAGGGTAGTTCAGTTGTCTAGAAGTTTCCTTTCCAAGGTGAAAGTACCCAGGATTCAGCTGCAACCTGGTATAATTTTGCTGACTTCTGAGGTGTGACTCTAGATTTGCACCTCTGCAAACGACAAGCTTAATTAGGCCTGTTGTGTTGTCTGCTTAAATTTCTATGGGTTTGGATTTTAAAACTGCTTCACAGGGTTTTAGTCAAGCTCTGAGAGGTTGGTGTTTAAATCAAATGCTTAGTGTTGGTGTAAGACAACTTCCTTTGAAATTAAGTGGAAGTTTTGAAAATCCCATCAGCGCTGTGTGATTGCTGAAGCCAACAGGATAAGTTGGGTTGGCTCACTAGGTACAGTGCTGTAAATTTGTGTGAATGCAACATAAAACCAGGAGACAAAGTTACTTTCTGAACAGTGAAGCAACTATGTTGGGTTAACATGTATTGATTAAGACACGCTGCTGAATAAGAGAAAGACACGTTGCTGGAGCAGCACTGGAGTGACAAGCTTGTGCATGGCTTGTTTACTCTCTGTGGAAAGCTTCTCTTCAAGGGAAAAGCACACCTCTAGAGATAAAATGATTTGAAATTGCAGTTTAGGATTGTGTGAGGCTATTATATATATTATGTATTATATGGTGTGCTGGCCAACGGGGAACAAGAGGCACTGTGGCAGAACTGTGTAATCTTCCCTCCAGGTATAAGTGACTTAAATTCACCTACCACACGGGTCGTCTGAGGCACTCCCATTCATGGTTTGTGCTCTGGGGGTAATTATTTTGGATGTGATCTGAAAGGCAGCCAACCTGCAAGGTGCTGGCCTGCTAGCAGCTCACACATTTTTATAATAAATTTCTGGAGTTTGATTTTGCTCTAATTTTATTAAGAACTATGTAATAAACTGCAGATTCTTGAAATGAAAGGATGTTGACAAATAGCTGTAAAACATTTGCTTATTTTTCATTTACCATTTTGAAAGAGACTCCTTTTTCCTCTAGAACTGTACAAGTTGTCATGCTTAGACAATGTACAAAGAAATTAATCTTTGATTTTTAAATAGTTATTATTTTTTAAAAAAAGTGGTAAGAAAATGAAATGGTGAGTAGAAGAGGAAGGGCCATTCTGCTTACTGGAGGAGCTCAGTTGTTTGCCCTGAACCCTTTTGGCCTTGAACAGAGCAATTGAGGCCATGAACTAAATGGATGGGGGGTGAAATGTGGGTCTGTCCCTCTCCTGTGGGCAGTGCATTGCCCGGGTCTTCCCATCCCACTCCAGAGAGGTGCTGGGGCTGGACCACTGCTACTGCCTTGAGAAGCTCACAGAGCAGGAGCAAGCATGGGGTGGCAGTGCCAGGAGGCAAGGATACGGGGGAGGCAGTGCTTACCACAGCACAGTTACTGTAGCAAAGACTGTGAAATAGACAGCAATATATGATTCAGACCAAGATGCAAAGGTAGCCCCAAACACCCCTTTCTCTATGTAACATCCTAAAGGAATAGTAAACTGTGTTTTGCATGATGCCATCTGTAGAGAGAAAAATGCAGTAAGTTCTCCAGGTGTTTTTTCTTTCTCTGTGTACAAAGGTATGTTTTCTCTCACAAGAACAGTCTAAATATCCCATTAATGCCTTATGTGTAATATTAGCAAAACCCCTTTCAAGATAGATTACAGTATTTTGATTTGTTACTCATCAGTATGTATAATTATCGTTTAACAATGTTATGAAGGACTGATGAAGGGAAGCAGGTGTTTAAACATGCAGTACCAGTAGTGTGACACAGCATTTAATTCTCTTTATTTGCACTTTTTAAAGACATCCATTCAAGGAGGGAAAACAATGAGGCACTATACAGTAGTGAGTGTTTGCAAGAGAAAGAAAAAAGATGGTTAGTCAATTTTTGGAGCAAGTATTTTTTAACTAATAAGAGTGAGCTTTTTAATGGTAGTGTAACACTACATTAAGATGGTGAAGGTAATGAGGTCTGTTACAATTTTAGATAGTGAAAAACTGATATCCTCAGATGGGCTTTAGACCTGTAAAATATTTCTGAGTGTCAGGGTAATGAAAACTACAGCTTGGTCCTGAAAAGCCAAGTATTGTTTTTGAAGCCTGCACACAGTAGGGTGCCACTGCCAGGAGGTGGCTACTGAGGTCACAAGGAGGACCAGCACAGTCCTACAGGTGATGCCTACTCTGCCTGCCCTATGCCAGGCTTAGCTGTGTCCATTGCCTCCAAGGGGGTCAGCATCCCTACTGGAAAACTCTGGGGGAAAAGAGCCATCTCTCCAGAGGTTTATGTGTCAGAAGTTGGGATCTTCAGGACCAGAGTGCTGTTAACTTCTGCCCAACCATTGCCTTGAATGAGAAAACTCCCATTTACCTCCAGGTAATGCTGTCTGGGAAGAGGTGCTTGAAAACCTCTATGGGTATGGGCTTTACCAGTAGCAGTGGTTTTCCTGGTCATACCAGTTTGTCTTATCATAATTATTACCATTTAGCTACCAAGTGTTCATTAACATAGGTTAATAGAGCCTATTGAAACAATCTTTATTTGGGTTAAAAAGATGTATTTTTTCCTCTCAGAAGATTTTTCTCTAGTGTCCACAATAAGCCAAAACGAACAATTTTGCCTTCTGAAGCATCAGCTTTTGGATGGAATTCTAGCAGGCACTTGCATAGCCAGAGAAGGCTGTTGGAAACAGTTCTGGAACACAGCAATAGCAGCACTGAGCTTCCTTTGAACAGCAATGTAGCACACCTGGCTGTTTCTTCTTTGTCTGTGGCTGACTGGCTAGAATCTTACAAGATGATTCAGTACAACTATATTTAGGTTTTTGCTCTGTTTTTTTGCGGAAGCCCAGTTTCAACAGTCTGAGTCAGGCTCGGTGAGTATGGGGTTAATGTGGCAACCTGACAGTTCTTCCAGGGGAGATTTTCCTGACTGTTGATGAAGGAGAGGTAGGTTACTCCAGAGAGAGGACAGTTCAACCATGTCTCTCAGGCCTGTTGCTACTCTGGTGACTTCTTATTTATTTTTTACCCCCAACTAATATTCAGCTGGTTCTATGGTGCTTCACTTGCCCTGCTTCCAAAGAACCATCCTGTCTGTGAAAGAAAACCATGGTTACAAACCCAGTAATTGCTCTTCTGAAAGACAAAAGGATTTTTGCATTAGCAATTGTGTTATTGCCATCGTGACTGCTTTAGAGGTGCCAAATCTATTCCCTGCCTTCTGTTGAAAGTCATCGTAAGTGATCATAATGATTCCTATAGGCCATAAAATGCACACATAAAAAATGAACAGAAGATGATGTTTCATTATTACACCTGTGTTTCTCTTTGCCTGATAATTTTGTTTTCCCTGCATGGTATTCTATTAGTCATGAAAATGGTGCCTTTAAGAAGTGACTTACTTTATGGGCAACCTTAGTATTTCTTTTCTTCTGTTTACTTTGTCTCCTAATTCCTGTTAAATGTCATTAACAGGGAGGCTAGAATTATTGTACCTGCTGGGCCAAAGAAGCTGACTTTTTAATTTAATTTCTCATTGATCACCTTGTTCAAATTAGTTCTCGGTGTGCTTGACAGGTATAGAAATCCTCCATCTTGCCTGTGCTTTGCTTTCCTTGGACACATTTATGTATTATTTCATGGGTACAGTCAAATGGCAACTTTGAGCAGGTGTGACTGTATTTAATTAATCAGGCCCTGGGCAGAGACAGTTCAGGGACTCTATGTCAGCTCTTAGTTTTTCTCTTGGAGATACATCTCTCCTATTGTTTAGCATGAGAGAGAAGGCTGAACAAGGCGTAGTTCTGCTTAGCAATCAGTCCCTTCCACTTTTGATCAGTGCAGTACAAATCACCTGAGTATAAGGCCATGAGGCTGTAGTTTTCTTTGGGAGAGGGTCTCCCCCTGGTCTTCCCCTGTGAGAAGTAAGAGGAAATAAATTTAACAGTGTAGGCTTTGTTTTATAAATGCTCTCGAGCTGCTAAGGACCTATCTTCCTTAACACGGGTGTCAAATGTTTTTATCGGGAAGCTTCTTTGCTCCACGTGTGCAGTTGGCTCACTTTTCATCTATAGCAGACATGTTGCCTAAGCCTTAGAGCTCCTGTATGACATGATGCAGAATTTGCATATGGAGGTGGCTATGTAAATGCCAACTCCTTTAAAGGCTTTATATGAGCTAAGGAAGGGGTTTGGGGATAAATACAGGTGGCCAGCATTGACTTTGTCTAAGGGACCTACCCCCTGACTCACCAGGTGGTTGGTGCTCAGGGATTGGCAGATCTGTGCTAATGTTTTGCTGAATTGCCTTCTATTTTTAATGGCAATTTGAAGACTTACAGAGCGTATTCCTACACACCTCAGGATCAGTACCCAGTCTGTTATTTCCCAGGGGGGTAGGTAGGGCCTTGCTGCTGCTTGGGCCCAGGGCTCCTGGGCATCGTGCTGAAGAGGTGCTCAGCAGAGGGGCATTTAGGGGCAGCAGATTCTGCAATTTCGAATGTGCAATTCGGATGCCTACTCTGAATCCTCTGCTAGAGATGGCTTTCTTATAATATAGGGATTTTAGGAAGCTGAGCCCCCTTATTTAGGCAGCTAAATATGTACTGTGGTGCCTAATTTCCCGAGGTTTCTGTCATGGACTTTGCAGGGTCTCAGCAGTGACAGTGTGACTTCCACCTCCCTCCCGAGGGTGCCCTGCACTGGTGACACTGCCTGTGCCTGCCGTGCTGCCTGCCTCTCCTGGCCAAGGGGCTTTTCCTTCTTCGTGGTATCTTCCAGCCTGTTGAGCACAGTGAGGATGAATTCAGCTCCTTCCTTCAGGTGACAATCCACTACCTTGTACAATCAGAAGTTAGTCAGGTGCAGACCTCGTTTGACACACAATGTGAGTGATGCAATACCCAGAAAAGCACCAGTTTTTGTGATGAAATATTACTACTTTTTTAGAGGGCTCCAAGACTTAAAAGTTACTGGCACTGACTTCAGCAGGAGCAGAGGGCTTTGGGCACCCTGTGGACACTCAGCCCAAAGAGCAGATCAGGCAGCAGTGGACTTGATGTCGTTTTAATGTGGCTTTTGTGTCTTCATAAAAAAATGCAACTTCTGGTGTCTGTTGCATGAGAGTTGATATTTAACTTTTTGGCCTTTAAGAAATTATAGTTTGACATTAAGTTTAACTTTCCTGGCTAATGAAATTATCATGATGGAACAGCCCAAGTAAATAATAAATACAATAACTCTTCTTTGCCTGTTGTGTGCTTTTACTATTCATAATTTTTAGGACCATAGATATTAGATACACTTACGTAAGACTTAACGAACAGTAATTATCTTTTGGCTAAAGAAAAAGCCCAAACGAATGCTAAGCTGCATTATCACTTGGCTTCTGACATGAGCTGATAATCAGATTTTCTTGCTTAAATCCATGGTGCTTGAACAATGCTACCCACTGTCTGTCCTTCCCGATATTACCCTTAATTAGAAAGAACAGAAACACAAATCTGAATTATTTCAAAATCTGGTTTCCATGGTCAGTGGTTGGAAGGGCTTAACTTTATTACAAATAAACCTGGCTTTATTTACTAATGAAATCTGAAATGCTAGGCCTGTAATAGTAGATAGTCTAATAGTATGGTGTTTACATGCTGAAAAATCTTGTGTGGGCAAAGTATTTTGTAATAAATTGTTGAGTAATTCAATTATGATTCTTTTATCCAATTAATAAAGCAGAAAAGGAGACCCATAGGAAGCCCTATACCATAGTTTAGGGCAAGCAATGACACATTGTTCTCTAGCCTTGCTCTTTGTATGGAAGACTTTTAAGATGCTTTTGGCGAATTCCTGTTTCTGTCTTCCCACACATTTGAGATTTTGATTTGTCTCTTTTCCTAATCCTTTATATTTATTGGCTCCTTGTTTCTGAACACTTGGCAGAGTAAAAACCTTTTTATGTTATATTTTTTAAATATATAGCTGGGGAAATAATTGCATTTGATTCTTTTAGTTTGTTTAGAGGATTGGAAACCCCTTTTTCACCACTAAATACAATCTTTTGATTTGCAATTATAACTTTTATTCTCTATAAAACAACAGAAAGGTTATTTTATGCTACCTGATCTTTTTTACTCCACTCTGATAGAATTGCAGATCTGCTTTCACAGTTGTGATAAAAAGGTAGCTTTAGCAAAATGTAATTTTAAATCTACCACAATACCAGAAGAGTAAGAGTACATGTATAATTTATTTAATGCATGCCTTTTGTTTCATGGCACATATACATGCGACACTTGTTAATGTACCAACATAGACACAAACCTCATATCAGTAACTGGAGTTTTCTGCAGCATTTTCAAACTAGCTTATTTATCTAGTAAAATACTGTACATCTTAATAGGTGTTTTGTGCATAATAAATAGCTATTTAAGAGAAAAGCCAGGAAGAAAACTGCAGTGCTCTTGGCAAGCCAACAATAGAAAAGTACAGGTGCTAGGAGTGGGTATAGACCTAAAGTAAATAGTTATGTTCCTTTTTTTTTTTTTAATCAAAAGAAGGTACCTTTCATTCTGATAAATTGATTTATTTTAAATATTTGCAATCCACAACCGATAGCACGTAACACCACTTTTCTTTCTTCCTTGACAAAGGGAATAGCTTGTGGTAACAAGCAGATGCTTGAGTGGGCTGTCTGGCATGAGGTGTACCATCAGTCAAGAAAATCAATATTTACTGTTCTGGTATCTTTGTGGTGCGGGAGTTTGCCTTGTTTAAAAAGAGGATTGTGTATAATATGTAAGGCCTTGCTATTAGTTAATCAAAAGAGGGGTATTATTGAAAAGGGCACGTTCTCTACAATGAGTCACGCTTAACCCTCCGTGTCCCATAGTCCTGGTTGGTACATTTGTATGCAAAAAAAAAAGAGAAACCGAAATCAGATGAATGGTTAGACCTGAGAGGTGTTTGCAGTCATTCTCTTCTTTAAAATTAGTTGTTGCGACATCATAAATATGCGTAATAACAACAGGAAAAATGGTACTAGTTCACTGGCAGGGAAGGTGAGTCCCCAGCTGTCAGTGGAGACCCCTGGCCTGCTGCCTCATTCGGGTTCGTGAGGGAGCAGTTCTGCTGGCTGGGAGTGCAGCAGGGAACAGCAGAGGCTGCATCAAACCAGAGGCACAGAGAAGCACTGGAATACAGGTCTATGCGCTACCTGGAGAAACAAACTTCTGCCCTCAGGGAAACATTTGCAATGAATAATACAGTTAAATCCCAGAAACAGTTTCCCAGTAATAATGGTTTACTTTTTGAGATTACATTTTACTGGAAAGACTTGGGTCTCTCTCTTGCATTGATTTCTGCCCCCCCCCTCTTTTCACTCTACATTATGAAAAGAGAGTTTAAGCCATTGTGATAAATTCTTATGCTACCTTTCCTGCACAGAGCCTTTCATCCGTAATTTTTTAATTTGTAGTGGGGGACTATAACCAAAGAAAACAGATGCTAGAGATGGCAATGGGGAAGCTACGAAGTTTGCATGCCAATTTGGTGAAACAGAAAGGTACCCAGTCAGGGAACGGAAATTATTGTTCATTTCACTGTTCAGCTTTGCTTTTCTCTCTCTTCTTTCATGGTTTATTGGGCAGATGCTGTTTACGATGCCACAGTTTAACTTCTGTTTATGGATTTCAGTTGGACAGGAGCATAAAACCTCTACTTTGTAAAACTCTTCATCCTGTGGAAGGCTCTCAAATGTGTCAGAAATCATGAGTGCTGCTTATAGTTTAATGAAAAAAATCGAGTGCAGGAGAGCAGTAGGAGTTCCTAAGTCAACAGTTCTGCTGCTTTACCCTGCACTCACTTTTCTTTTGTCTTCTTTGCTAGGATTGCAGGATTTGGCAATCTGGAGGGGAAGAGGGAGTCAGTGTGCAAGTGAAGGCTGTAAATGTTTTTGAAGGTGTTATGCACAGAGAATGAGAGCCTGTGGAGAAGGGTGCTAAAGGAGTGTGTTCAGTCTCCCAGGAGCTCGGGAGCTGTGATACCCCAGGTCCTGAGATGGGCTGAAAGACCAGGGCTTGGCTTTGGGGGCTGGTGGAGGGAAGCCTCCCACCAAACTCCTTCCTCCCACTAACTCCCCAGGAGCCTCAACCCTTGATGCTGCCCAAGCATCCTCTCTTGGCTTTTCACAGTGTTTGTTGGCTTATCCAGGAGATTTGGGTTAAATGAATACTTTACAGCTGCTGTGCATAATATAGGCAAGAAATTTAATTCAGTCATTGATGCCTCTCTTGACAGCCGGTGGGTTGAGCAGCACTGAGGGATGTGAGGGGAGATGGAGGGCCAGGCTGGCGTGCACAGGCGACTGGTTGAGGTGACGAATGCTCACCTGCACCCCAAAGCTGTGGGGGCAGAACGGGGTGACAGCTGTGGCAGACACAGGAGGGCACAGTTAATATGTCTCTGCACGAGTTAATGCACAGTTACTGTGTATCTGATAAACATTAGTTCTGCATAAACGAAAACAGATTCTCCAGTAGTTATCACACTGTGATGTTTAGTTGGTCTCTGTGTAGTTCCTGGGAGTCTTATCCTTATCTTGCCCAGCTTTTGCTGCTTAACCTTAAAAAGCCCAACTTTAAAAAAATGAAAATGAAATTACTAATTTGAAAATTAATGTGAGAAAACAAGAAGTGCAGAAGTATGGAAATGCCTATCTAAATCTCAAGCTTTATTAAAGCAATATATATATATTCCTTTTCTTTTTAAACTCTTCATATGCCTGGAATTGAAAAAAAGAGGGATTATGCTGGAAACTACTTTCTACACCTCAGCTTCAGCACTGTTGCTCTGGGGTAGCAGGCTGATGTCTCTTGCAACATGCACAGAGACGTGTTGAATCTTACTTTTGGTTCACTTTATACAGCTATTGCAGAGGAGGAGCACTCCCTGCCTGTCCCCAGACTTGTGGCACCTTTGAGGGTGTTGTGTGGTCCTGCGCTCACCACCAAACTCCAGGGCCTTCCAGCAAAATACAGGATCAAAACCTGGGTGGGTTCCCCTTCTCAAAAGAATAGGTGTGAAAATCCAGATGATAAATTTGTGTTTTCAATCAAAGGAAGCTTAGGATTTGTTATAATTGTAGGGCTTTGCTGTTTGACTTCTTAGGAAGAAAATAGAATATCAAAGAGAAGTCCAGATGTGTGCTGGTAAAGTGGGTACACAAATACAAATTCCACACACAAAAAATCAGTGTATAGTGTCTAATCGGACTCAAAGAGGAGAGGAGTTATTTGCTTATACAATAAAATTGTTCTTGCATGTGGTAACATTGTCTTGTGACATAGACATTCAGTAGAATCAGATCACGTGCCCTTTTTATGGTAAATTTTTAAATTTCAGCAATTTTGAATGGATTAAAAAAAAAACATATGGCAATGAATTCCTCTTCTTTGCTTATTATTAGCAGCATAATTGCATCATGCTTTGCTTATTGAATGACTTTCTTGCTACCCTTGTCTTTTTCAACAGTGATGGTTGTAATTTGCCTTAACATACCCACACATTTTTTCATGCTAAGAAGAATTATTTCACTTATCTTGTTTAATCTTGCTTATAGTCCAGAACAGGTCAACTGATGGATGGCAGTAGCATTGGAGTGGAGCAGTCCAATCTCTCTTTAAAGATTTCTCAAGAGTGAGGAGGCTCCTGTATTTCCCTCAGGCCAACAGTCCCTATAGCTACGTCATCCTCAGCACCTTATAATTTTCTATGTCCACCTTCCCACTTTTGGATAATACTGTGCATTAATTGATCCATCTTCAAGATAATTTTTGCAGGTAGAAATTTTGGCCTTTCTCTCCTGTCATGTTGCAGTCCATAGGTGAGGAAGCTTTCAATGTGATTTCTCTTTTCTGTTTCTTTATGACTCTGACACAAAATCCCACTTTTTTCAAGATGAGCTGGAAGTGCAGCAGAAACATGTCATACTGATTTCCATGAATACCATATTCTGTGTCTTGGAAAGAGCCATGACGACACCTCGGCATGCAGAAACTACTTAAGAATATTGCCTTGGGTTGTTAGGACTCAGCAGGAGGGACTGTGTAACCTTTTAGCTTACCCTGAAAAGCAGAAGGTCCAGTTTGTTCCTTCCCAGTAGTCTAGGGTCAAATGTTTGCTCAGTGGGGTGCAAGACATTTTCTGTATAGTCTCTAGCTTCAAAGGAGAATTGGTGTGAGGCCAAATGCCAAGTGCTTTGGAAATTTCTCCCAAAAGACTAAAGGCTCAAATTATTTATCTGAAATTATTACTAACATAGGGCAGAGATTCATCATGGGGAGTCTTGATAGGAACTGCCTCAGATCCTTAGCAATAACTGTTTGGAAAGATATGTTGAGAATAGAGGGAGGGAATTTATCTGGATTTTTGTTTTCTAGACTTAGAGATGAGAGAGATTTCTGAAATGCATTTTGAAAGTGACAGAGCAAGTATGACCTAGGTATTTAGTTTTCAGCAACATATGGGACAAAATCAAAATGTATTCTTTGTTTTAGGTTGCAAGATTGTTTGGCATTAATTCAGAATGTATTTGAGTGTTGTCAAACTGCACATGTGTACAGGTTGCAAGTTGAATGCCTGACAAAGAGAAGACTGACAAACATGAAAAATAGTTGACTCATGGGCATAAAAAAGAATATTAGGAAAATAGGCAAGTTGGAGCCTTTTGAGTGTTTTTCAAATTTTTACATGGACTAACTTCACCCTATATGGGTGTGTAATTAAGTCACAGTTCCTAGAATAAGAGGGAAAATATTGTATTGATATATTGATTATCCATTATTACTACTGCAATTTTAAATATTTATTGCTATAAAGTATGGACATCCTACAAGTTGCATGCAATTATCAGTGATTGAAGGCAACAAGGACACATTTCTAAATTTTAAGTATTCAGATTTAAGTTTTCCGTATTTGCTGTCAGCTCAGGAAGAACTTTTCTTTTTAATAGTTTCAGCTGCAACAGTGATGCTGCTTCTGAGAAGAGTGTCAAGGGAAACTTTGCTAATGTGGAAAGATTTAGACTGTTTCCTTGGGAAACGGTGATGTTCCCAGGGACTAGATCTCAAGCAGGAGTTATGTCTCTATCCAGGATTTTCCTTTTGCCAGGGCCCTGAATTTTGCCAAGTGTATAATTTATAAAGAAATAAAACTACGGACAGGAAAATTGTGCTTAGAGAATGATTAGGCAGCTAAAGTCTTGGAAAAGTCCACAGACCCTGAGAACTCTTCCCTTTCCTGCTGCCTGTGCTGTGCCCTTGCATCCCTCTGAGCCTTCCTTCCCAGGGCTGCCTGCCCAGGCAGAGCTGGGGTGGTGTGAGGCTGGCAGCCCAGGGACTGGGAATGTGTTCTGGTAGTCTCTTAATAAGCTGTGAAGCACAGAGGAGGCTGAAGACACTGCAGAACCCCAGTGGCAATGCAGGAAGTTACAGAGCTTCAGATAAGTTGCTGCTCCTCTCCACCAGCTGAGACCTGGTCCCAGCCTGCCTGAGTTGCCTTCTTTTCAGCACAAATCACCCTAAGGCGCAACATTTCTTGGAATCATGTGTGCCTGATGTTTATGTGTTGGGAGTTGGGGTTGTTCAGCCTGGAGAAGGGAAGGCTCCAGGAAGACCTTATAGCGGCCTTCTAGTATCTGAAGGGACTACAATAAAGCTGGGAAGGGGCTTTTTACAAAGACATGCAGTGATAGGACAAGGGGGAGATGGTTTTAAACTGGAAGAGGGGAGATTTAGATTAGGTATTAGGAAGAAATCCTTTACTGTGAGGCTGGTGAGATACTGGAACAGGTTGCCCAGGGCAGTTGTGGCTGCCTGCTCCCTGGAAGCGTTAAAGGGCAAGCTGGATGGGGCTTGGAGCAACCTAGCCTTCTGGGAGGTGTCCCTGTCCATGGCAGGGGGTTGGAACTAGGTGATCTTTAAGGACACTTCCAACTCCAAACATTCGGTGATTCTGTGAGTGTTTATAACTGAATTAAAAGGATTGCTGCTCTTGGTTTTGGCCAGTGAAGTTAGCCTTTCCATTTGATATTGTGTTTCTTTTCTTCTTCTGAGAACAGGATGGATGAAACTCAGCTAATTTTCCAAGCAAAGGTTGACTTTGATTAAACCTAGCAAGATTAGGGGGTAGTATGGAGAAGCTAGAGACAAGAGATGGGAAAAAGCAAATGACAAGAGAAAGAAGAGGGTATATGGAAACCTGTAGGTAAAATTCAGAAATAGAGTTAGAGACTACTGATGGCTTTTGAGCATGGCAAGGCAATATTTAGACACTGGCATAAGAAATGAGCT
The DNA here is from genome assembly GCA_020745705.1 of Hemiprocne comata. NCBI lineage: Eukaryota > Metazoa > Chordata > Aves > Apodiformes > Apodidae > Hemiprocne > Hemiprocne comata. Next base: position 60,607,860 of record CM036586.1, read on the forward strand.
GCTACAGTACTGGATAAAATTTATAAACACTTGCATGTTTTTGCTTAGATGCCTAGCAAAAACGTGGTCCTCTGAATGTGAGTGGAATGGCTCACTGGAAGTCAGATCTTGAACTTTTTGTCAGTTAGGCTGAAAAGTAGTCCTCTGGCTTGTAAATTTAGTTTAGTTACAGAGAGTCTTGCTGTTGCAGTCACAATCAGTTCAAACATGGGGAAATTCAGGCTCTTTATAACAAATAATTTGCAGACATAAAAAGTTAAATGCAAAGCAGTTAGGTCTGGGTTTGGCTTTAACCCTAAGCATAGACTTAAGTATTTAGTCGGGTCCCATGTACAATGTCTGGGTCCTTTGCATTGGCAAAAAAAATCTGCTGAACTTTGTTGTGGCTTTTTTCCTCCCCTCCAACATAGATTTTGAAAGTAGCCAGTGTTCCTACTTATTGTCTGCTTACTTTACACAGGTATGTGCCTGATTTATAGAAAGCCCAGTCAGCAGCATGACTGTCATTCAGGATTTAGCAGAAACAGCCTTCTATTATTTGGTGGCAGTTTGGTTTCTGGAGGGCAGGCTGTAGACACAAACGAGACATGGCCCTCAGAAATATTCATGCAGCATCCTTCAGGAAGGGAGGGGAGGTTATCCACGTCCCCATGCTTCTGTACTCATATAAATGCTCCCTCTTTTGTTGCTGCTGGACTCCAAAGAATAAAACCAAAACACAAAGCAGAGGCAGCACCACTGAGCGAATGCCACAGTGTTCTCTTAATCCATGTGGATCAAAAACATGAACGTTTTGATTCTGTAAAGAATCTTCCTCAGCATGCTGGATTAATCACATGGATTAATAAAACACTGTTGCACTCACTCAGTGGTGCCTCCTCCGCTTTGTATTTCTTTTATTATTCTTTGGAGCCCTGCAGGAACAAAAGACAGAGCATTATAAGAGTAGCATAAGCACTGGGAATTCTATAAACCTCTCCCTCTATAAGGTATGCTTCTTGAATTTTTCCCCACTGCAGGTTTGTCTGCATATACTAAGCCCCTTGCTAGTGTTCCTGTCTGCCTGAAATATGCCGAGTTTAAGCCCGTGTCTTTTTAATCTTTTGGTGTGTTTCTGTTTAGTTCTGCAAAGAGTGAGGCAGGCAGCACATGTGGAATGCTCTCAGTGGGCTGCTTTTGTGGAGCAAACAATTTTGTGTATCATTTCACTTAATGGCTGGAGAGTGGAGCTGGTGGACAGGGGCTGACTTCAGAGAAACCCTTAACTTTTAACAGCTTTCATACACCCGAGTGACTTGGGAGGTACAGACTTGCACTTTTCATTAAAATATACCCACAAGTAAGAAATATATGCTAATGTTAGCCTTTGTGAAGCCATGTGATAAGCTGCCAGTGTCCGGCATCTGACTGTTCCAACTCCCTCTCTGTTCACTGATTCCAGCTCTCTGTATTTTTTACAACATCTGCTTTCCAAAAAGCATCCTTTTCTGCCTCACAAATGTGAGGCTGACCCCCTCCTCTGCTCTAGGCCCCACTTCTTCTCATTGGTGCAGAACATAAGATGGGTAATAATCAGTCTTATGTTATAGATATATGCTATAGATACATTAAAGGTCTGAAATTGCAGGGTTTAGCAGAGCTGAAATTGAAGTTTTAAACCTTGCAAACAGGAACTGTTAGGGTCAACAAATGACTCTAATGGACTTAATGTCAAAAACAGAAAACAAATTATTTTTCATTAGTAGAATGTACTTGAAGGTTTTTTGATGCATTTATGTTTATTTTTACTACTCATAGGGTTGGGTACACAGTAATAAAAAAGAGTCCTAGTCAAAGACAACTTGAAGGCTTTCTGGAATATTATCCTTGTGACTTCACATGCCCAGGTTTTATACACACTCAAGGAGACACTACATGTGTTCCTTTTTTTTTTTTTTTTTATTCATCCAATGTAATTAGAAATTCTGAGCCTTATCTGTTAATTCAGTCTCTCAGCTTTTCACCTTTCAGGGCACCGGGTTTACATTGAACCTACCAAATTAGTGTATCATGCTCTTTTATAATAGCATGCCTATGAACTGATATCCTCTGTTGCAGGCCTTCTGGTCACTGTTACCTACTCTATGCATGAAGATCTGTTATAAAGGATGTAGGTGCCGTAACAAATCAGCCCAACAGAGTAGTTTTCTCAAACAGTGAGTTTCTATATCCTTATGGAGATAGACATTTTCTCACATGGAGAGGGGAAAATCTTTCTTGTTATATTGCTCATTGTTTCTCAGGCTTCCTAATTCTTTCCTTTCCCTCCTTCCTACCCATGCCTCTGTCCTGGCATGATACTGCAGTGTCCCATTTACACATACATTGCTATAGCGCAGGATGACTGTTATATTGCACCTTCTGCTTACAGAATGCTTCAGGGTCCATCCCCACTGATTTCAGTCATCCAGTGTCCTCTAACCTTCCTGGGATACAGCTCTTCAGACTCTGTGCCTCCATTTACTTCTCCTAAGACCAACTTACCTCCCCTCTGCCAGAAACTGGTGGCCTGATGAATTTTCCTTTCAAATGCTGCTCTGAAAATGAGTCACTTTTAGGCTGATAAGGCCAATTTCAAGCAGCAGTATGTCCTGCAGTGAACTCCTCCTTTACTTTCCATAGTATATCTGCTTTGGCTAGGATTCCATGTTTTATAGAATGCTTTATTCTTTGAATTTTAGAAATTCCCCTATGAATCATGTAGTAAAATTGATTCATACTACATAAGCATTTTCCTGCCATGTATTGCAGAAATTGTGGCACTTTGTTCTGTGGTTTTATTGTGGGGAGCACCTTCTTCTGCTATTGTGTTTTGTAGCCACTGTTAAAATATTATTTGGGACTATTATCTGTTGATGATAAGTGATTCTCGAGCTGTGCAGCATAATTTTCCATATGAGTGTTTAAATTCTTAAAACAAAAAGGGTAATGACAAAGGAAGGATTGCTTGATAAATGGAATTTTAAACATATGGGCTATAAGCTCTTTCAATCAATGTGAAGTGCCATTCATACATTCAGTGTATTCAATCATTGGAAGATGTATATAGAAACATTTTCCCCTACAGACTGGTGTCACGTGAGTGTCCACTATAAAGCTTCCTCATCTTCCTCTCATCTCTTAGGTGCTGAACAAAGTCCTGTGGTGTAAGGAGAAGCCAGGTGAACAACTACAATTTGCAGTAGCTGAGATGATGATTTAAGAAATGTGGCATACCCCAGCAGACACAGGATAGAGCCTGTCCTGCCCAGCCCTGATCACTGGATTGTTTTGTTGGCTTGGGTAGCAGACAGCAGGAAATATGTGGTACTCACTTTGGAGCAGGAGGGATGAGAAGAGTCTTGGCAAAGCAGAGTCTTCAAGAATATGAAAGGCTGGTGCAAAGAAGAAGGGAGTAATTTTTTCTCCCTGTCCATGACTGATAGGGCAAGACATAGTACTTTTAAACAACACCCTCAGAACTTAGTTTGGAGGTTGTTTTTTTGTATTGTTTTGTGGTTTGGGGGTTTTTTTGCTTTATTTTGTGGTGTGTCCTGGTTTGAGCCAGGATGAAGCCAATTTTCCTTTTACTGTTTTTTCCTTTTACTGTTTTTTCCTTCAGCAAGGTATTCCATTCCATATATCTATGTAAGCTCAGGGGAAGGTCAGAGAAAGACAAAAGACAACTTCCTTCCTGCTTCTTCTTTCCTTCTCTTCCATCCATGGCCGGTGTCCGAGGAGGACTCCATCCATCCATCACTGTCGACCCCTAGGCACAGGCATCACTGATCTCATAACTCTACCCTCAGCCCCTGTCTGCTCTGCCTTATCTCCTGCCTGTGGGCTAAGACATTTCGGGACTGCTCACAGCTAAGGAGGGTGCCAGGGGAGTTGCTGGGGGTGGGGGGAGGCAAGAGGCTTTTGCACATTCCTGAACATACTTGTATATAATTGTACATATAATTAAAGCTGTCTAGTTTAGTTTCCAATCCAGCTAAGTCTCTCTCCTTGTTATCTCTCTCCTTTCCCTACCCGGGTGGGAGGGGGGAGGGAATCAAGAGCATTGCTGTCGTTGGTTCAATTGCCGATCTTGAGTCAAACCGTGAGATAATGTTAGTTTTTTTTTTGTTTTTGGTTTTTTAATGGCAAGGAGATACACTTTCGGTGCTTATCATTTCTCTGGAGAGCTTTGACAGAAATGTGTCAGGACTAGGACAGGTAAAGCTGATCCTGCCTTGGAGCGGCGGATGGAATAAATGACGTCTGACCTTCTGTGATTCTCTACAGATACATTCAGAAGTGTTTCTCTTAATACTGTTGTAACATTTCCCACTAGTAATGGAGTAGGCATTCTGCCTCTTGTCAGACAAAGCGTCATAAACCCAAGGTTTAATGTTTTGGAGAACTAAGGCTTCTTTTAGGACTGGAGTCTAAATAAAGTTATTTTCTTAACTGGCTGCCTTGGGTTAGGTTTTAAATCAATATTTCAGCATCTGACAAGAGACACATTTCACAACTCCTGAGTATTTACAAGTTAGTAAGTTCACAGAAAGAAGTTATAAAGGTTTTATTGTACGATATCAAAGACATTTCTGGATGGGCTGGCAGGGGGTTGGTGGGATACTTTTTTTTTTTTTCTTTCAATTTTTAAATACTAATTTGATGCATCACTATAGCTGAAAGGGACAATAGCAAAATCATTACTTCAGTGCATTCTTGCAGTGTTTTTCTTTGTTCTTTTTCCTGAAGTTTAGTGTTAATGTGCTCAAACACAGAAGGAAAATATAAGCCACCATTAGGTCAGTCTCATCTCCCAAAATTGACAGGACAGTCAGTTTAAGTCGGCTTCAGACTTTCAAATTATTCCTTAGGTCTCAGACATATTATCTTCTGAATTTTAGATATTTTTTTTTTTGTGTACTGCAGGGCTTTTGTCTGCTGGTCCAGGGCAGTTAACCTGAGGGTTATTTGTGCATTTTTAATGTATGAATGCTGTACAGTCTACAGATTTTGTAGGTAAGGATTAGCATCAAGGTTTGCTCAACCTTCCTGATTGCTTGTAAATGAAAGGATAAAATAAGATGTGTTTTTCACTGTGTTTAAAAGAACTATGGGCAAATTAATGGTATATAGATGGAAGCAAGTGATAGATTTCCTTTTATTAATGCTAATTTAAAAAAAAATTATCCTTAGAAAACTTCTGCTAGGAAGTGATTTCCTAGCAGAACTAAACTAAAATATGCAGTCCAAATCCAAATTGAAAGCTCAGGAAGACCAACATTTTATTATTAGGACTATTGATTTAATATCAGTTACTTTTAGCCTTCCTCCTAAATCCTGGGGACATACTACATGATTTCTAGTACATGGGATGGATAAAATTGTGAAGACTGCATACCAGCTGGGCTCAGGAGGAGGAGCTGGGATGGGAGGAGGAGAGGAGCAGAGGCACCTTGCAAGGCGGCTCCAATCATTAAACCAAAGGGCTGATATGTGGTGATTTTGGGCCTGCCAGCAGAAGTTTTTGGAAGGACTGCTGGATCCTATGTCTTCAGCTAATCAGGTAATATTTGGGGTGAAGCGCAAATCTCTACAAGCAAGAAGGGGAGAACGGAGTGACAGGTAGCCTACTGACCATGAGATGGGTCTGGAGAGATCCCAAGTGTCCTGGTTATGAAAGAAAAGCTTGATTAAAATCCCCTTAAGGAGCCCCTCATGGTGGGATGAAGAGGGTTAAAGTGACAGGAAAGGTAAATAACGAAAGGATAGAGACAAATCTGCTTAGAGTGAGAGGCTGTGGGGGTTTGTGCAGTGTTTTGTGGCAGATATGGAGCTGCTCCAGAGCATGGGGCACTCAGTGAGTCAGCAGAGGGAGAGCCCCCATGTACGCTGCAGCAGTCCTGCCATGCAGCTCCACTCGGCAGAAGAGACACCAGAAACACCAGTCCAGCAAGGGGAGAAAAAAACCAAAGAGCTGCACATCTGTAGAGGTACATCCAACAGCTGCAGGACACCAGTGTGCCTACTCCTAGAGGTGTGACTGGATGTCCCTTCTCCAGACGTACCCTCTTTGTCTGGAAGCATGTGAGTCCTCTCTTCTCTGTAGAGCACACAAACACAGGAGCCGTCCTCACTGCATCACCTAAGGGTGCAGGTTTATCCAAAAAATATTTGCACCTGGGGAGAAAGATGAGTCCCAAAAGAAAATAGGATGGCAGAAATCAGTAGTTGCTGTGTCTTGTTCCATTAATTTCTCCAGAATAACGTGTTATTTTTTTCTCACTGACTTTATCTATCTGGAAGTTAGGCAACTAATCTTGACTAACCTATTTGTCTTAACTCTTTTTATAGATAGGAAAGAAAGGTAAGCACCTTCTCAGGTGATTCTTGCTCTCTGCATTAGATATATACATTAGAAGCAGGAGTACCTGCCTCTGCCCAGTGACCCTGCATGGCTGCCTTGTCTTTCATCATTGGAGGAGTCCAAAATTACAGGAGGGCTACAATGACTCTTGGAATGTAAAGCAAATTTTTTAATATCTTGAGTGTTCCTTTAATAAAGGAGAGTCCTCACACCCTCTGTAATACATTCCAGAAGGTAAACAGTTGGCTGTGCTGTAAATGGCCTCTCTTACTGGGGCAATGGTTATGATTCAATGTCCAAGTGGAGATCAGTGATGAGTGGTGTTCCTCAAGGGTTGGTTTTGGGACCAGTGCTGTTTAACATCTTTGTAGGTGATATGGACAGTGGAATTGAGTGCACCCTCAGCAAGCTTGCCAATGACATCAAGCTGTGTGGTATGGTTGACGCGCTGGAGGGAAGGGATGCTATCTAGAGGGACCTTGACAGGCTTGAGAGCTGCACCCATGCCAACCTCATGAAGTTCAAGAAGGCCAAGTGCAACGTCTGCACATGTATTAGGGCAATCCCAAGCACAAATACAGGCTGGATGGAGAGTGGATTGAGAACAGATTTGAGGAGAATGACCAGGGGGTGTTGGTCAATGAAATGCTCAACATGAGCCAGCAATGTGTACTTGCAGCCCAGAAAGCCAACTGTGACCTGGGCTGCATCAAAAGAAGGGTGGCCAACAGGTTGAAGGAGGTGATTCTCCCCCTCTACTTCACTCTTGTGAGACCCCACCTGGAGTACTGTGTTCAGGTCTGGAGCCCCCAACACAGGAAGGACATGGAGCTGTTGGAGCGAGTCCAGAGGAGGGCCACGAAGATGACCAGAGGGCTGGAGCACCTCTGCTATGAAGGCAGGCTGAGAAAGTTGGGGTTGTACAGCCTGGAGGAGAGAAGGCTCTAGGGAGACCTTCCAGTACCCAAAGGAGGCCTACAGGAAAGCTGAGGGGAGATTTTTTACAGGAACATGTAGTGATATGACAAGGGAGAAATGGTTTCAAACTGAAAGAGGGTAAATTTAGGTTAGACATTAGGAAGAAATTATTTCCTGTAAGGGTGGTGAGACACTGGAACAGGTTGCCCAGGGAAGTTGTGGCTGCCCCCTCCCTGGAAGTGTTCCAGGCCAGGTTGGCTGGGGCTTGGAGCAACTTGGTCTCATGGGAGGTGTCCCTGTCCATGGCAGGGGGGTTGGATCTAGATGATCTTTAAGGTCCCTTCTAACCCAAACCATTCTATGATTTTATGATAATATTCACATTAGGGAGTACTTGAGATGCTAATTGCTACATCCAGGAAAGAAAAGGAAGACTGCTATTTCTCTGGGATTGTGTTCTGAGACAATGTGTGTTACAGGAGTAAGGAACCAACCCATCCTTTTGACGGAATGCAGCAAGATCAAACTGACAATAAATGGAATGGGCTGATAATGCTGGTTCTGGTTACTGAGAATTGTAGCCTGTTTCCTTCTGCTCAGCATTTGAGATTGTGCATTTAACTTCTTGTGATGCACTTTTCTGTGCATGTCTTCCGGCATCAGTCAGTGAGCAATTTTTGGCATTTCTGAGAGCGAGCCAAATGGTGTGCAGGACAAGGAGTATGATGAAAACCTAGTGTAGTATGTCTTTCCTCCACTACAAGTCCTAACAACAGTAGTTATGTCATTAAATTGAGAAATTAACCAAACACAACATTACTTGTAGAAATCTTGAAAACAGCATTAAGAATTTATTTTGTATGAAGAGCATGAAAGACTGTCAGTGTGATCAAACTAATAATAACCTGTTGCATTTTTTCAAAAGTTGTTCACAGCAGACATGCAAGCATCCTGTATCCAGCTTCAGTGATTCACGTGGTCCAGAGCCATATCACCACATATTGATGGTGACAACAAGGAACGGCTAGGAGGAGATTTTTGAGGCCCTGATTAAGGAATTTTTAAGTGCTTTTAAGGATGTGTTGAGTTGAATTCTTTTCCAGGAGAGTATTTGAATGGGATTTAATCCTATGCTCAAGCACTTTTTCTGAAAGTGGTTGTCTTCTGGAATCAACTTTCATTTCCATTTGTAGTCTAGTGACAGCCTCCACCTGGATTTGAAACGAGGTCATTGGACCTGAAAGGTGGGGGTAAAGGTACCTAAGTAGCTTTCATGGAGACTTACTCGGTTGCCTATAGCTACTTTCATCTTAAATAAGGAAGTGTGGCATGTTTGTATTCACAAATCCCATTGTGCAATGCTCTGTCTCAATTGAGGCTGTCTGTGTCTCCATATTAATTCTGAGGGCAGCTGCAATTTCCTCCATTTCATGCAAATTAGCTTCAGCCTTAAAGCTCCTGGCAGGTTGCCAGCATAGCCCTCTTTGGCAAAAATTTGGATTCATCTGGGCAAAGGTATTAGCACTTTTGCTTCAAAGGCCTTTATTTTGGCAACTATTTCATTATTTTAAAGGCAAATACTTAAGAAAATGTGTATCTTTTAGACAGATGCAGTCTTTAACTACTATAATAGTCCTAAAGATAGATAAATAAGCCAAAAAATAATTAAAATAATGGTATATATTCTTGCTGCTGATCTTGAACATTACTCTGAATGCCACTGCACCAGTGCCATTAAAATGCACGTCAGGAATTTTCCTTGGCTGCCTCTATGTGGGCTTTTAAGAGCATTCAACTACATAATGACTTTTAAAGATATTCGTTTTGAAATGGAAGGACTTTTTTTTTTTCCTAGCCTAGCTGAAAAAGATATTCCATAGATTTTCAGTGCAGGTTTTAAAGATGTCTTAATTCCATCTCTCTGATTTTTGGAAAACAGTTAAACTTTTTAAATTGCACAATGATTTTGTGGTTTTGTGTTTCCTACAATTAGTCTGAGAATATTTTTAACTTTGACATCACTATAAATATTCTAACTATTGTTTGTTTTATTCTGGATATATACAATTATTTTTAAAAGTCGGATTTAATTTTTTTTTCTGTAAAGATAATAAAGGTACTTAATTCTTCCTTCTATTCTTTTCAGAACGACCACATTCATAAATTTCCCAGGCACACATTATTTAAATTCTAATTCTACCTGAAAAGTGACAATAAAATAGTATGAAAGGTTCCACTTTCATGTTTTCACACTGATTTTGAATTTCTTTAGTTAGCAAATAAGATTTATCTTTTCCAGATATTGCTGCCATGTAGTTTCCTGGGTGCTTAGAATCAAGATGTGTTGGTCCTGTATGGTTTATCATCAATAGAAGTAAAAACCCTGCAGGAGAAAAATGGAGCTGCGGTTTCACTTGTACAAACGTGTTATTTTTACCTGATATCCTCAAGTCTACAAACCTTCTAAAGTACAGTGGAGTTCCACAGGTGCTAGTTACCAAAGCCACCATCTCAAGACACCTCTTGTCATTGAAATGGCTAACTTTTCGCTTTCCTTCATGCAAGGTGGTAATATCCCAGGCTGTTTGCAGTATCTGAAGTGTTTTCTGAGGCTGGTATTTAGAAAAAATGTCACTGTATTTGCCCTATAGAAATTGGAGGCACTTTGCAACTGACTGTCCCCTTGTTCCTGTGGTCGTTCATAAAAGCTCACCATTTTTACGCTGTCTATTGTTGAATGCACTTATATCATATCTGCTGTTATTTTCTCTTGAAGATAAACCAAGCCAACTATTTCAGTTTTTATTTCAGAGCAATTCTGTGGCCTTCTCTGGACCTCTGTGATTTCATGAAGTATCTGGTCAGTCATGGAGAGCCCTCTCCTCATATAGAGCTGAAGGCACCTACTCTGCCTTCCAGTTTTCCAGGGTGATTAAAAAGTGTATATAACTATTCATTCTTCAGGAATAGATTGAAAATTTAAGACCGATACAGGAAAACATAGTTTACTGTTCAGTAAAACATGGTTAATTTTTGTAATTTTTGTAGCTGGTCTCCTGGCTTTATTCTTGAGGTGGTTAGATTTTTAGAAACATTTCTGATAGTAGGCTGATAGTTAAGTCTACTGGTTTACTTGTGCTGGAAAATTGGTTATGTCAAAAAGTGAAGAGACAAAGATACAGGCTTGTTAAGGTCACTGAAATATCTATTGTGACCAGTCACAGATGGTGGATGTCATGTCTACAAGGTGATGGATGTCTGTCCTTAAAGGATTTTTAAAAAGACAAAAACTTTCCTTGTGTTATTTTAAATCTTGAACTCTGAGAAGCATACTTTTGTCTGAAGAAGGGAAGAATTTGATTTGGAATACTATGGCAACCACAATCAAAGTTGGTGGATCATAAACTTCTTGAAAATTCACCTTCTTTTAATCATAATCTGTATTTTAAAATGGGTATTTGTTTATAGGGCAAGTAATTTTACAGGTAAAATTAGGTAGTGGCTTGGGTACAAATGGTATCAACTTAATCACAAAGAATCAGAATTTCATTTAAATAAAATACAGGAGCTTTCAGACCTTGGAATACTGAAAGACAACTGTTGAAGTATTTTCTCAATGTAGTTTGTACACACAAAAATCCTGCTAATGTAAATAACTCAAAAACTGCCTAATGCTTTGGCCAAATATGTTGGTATTTGACATGCCTGTTGGCAGAGCTCACCTTTACTTTGAATGCTGGTAATTTTCATAAGAAAACTCACGTCCCAGCTAGCTACTGATCAAAGTGGATTCCAAGGTATTTTGGTTTTTTAAAGTTATTTTTTTTTTAACACAGAACATTTCCCTGATCATGCACAGCTGGGAGTGTGCAGTTTGAAGGCAGTGGCACAGGTAAGGACAGAGAACAGGAATGTCTCAAATTAACTTTGCCTGCAAGTTTGTGAGCCATGAAACTTTATCGTGGAGTTTCCAGCCTTGTTCTCAAGCTTGGCCTGGACACTGGACCAGAGCTTCATACCTCAGAACTGGCACTCCACCTCTTGCTGTGTGGAAGATAATAATACTCTGTGTTCTTTGTATGTCATTACTGACTGTTCACCAAAATTAAAATACTGTCCCCAGAAGATCCAACCCACTCAGAAAAGACCACTGAAAGAAGCTGGCCATCTCCAAAATACGTGATCATTCGATATACTGAGGTGCTACAAAGGAACTTATGGCATCGGGTAAATCACCTTTGTAGTTCTGTGGTCCTGCTCTCCTGCAAACTTCAAACTCCTGCAGGCAGTGAAGAGAAGAGAATAAAAAGAATAATAGAAAAGGAATGAGTGCAGATGAAATCCGTTTTTCCATAGGCAATACCATTATTTGAACTAAACAGGAGGAACTCTTGATTGTGATAACAACTGTTATCAACAAGATTTAATGGAGCATTCAGCTGTCAGATGATAATTTCTCCATTTGATACTCTCACACAAATTAAATGGAACAATCAATGCCTGGTACTGCAGCAAAAGAGCCTAAACCTGCAACCACTTTCTGGTCATAAAAATGTAAGAAAAACCAAAAAATCAGCACTGCCAATGCATGTTAGCTGTGTCCAAAATTTGGGATAGTCTTGGGAAAGAACTACCTGCCTAACAGGCAGGCTTAACACATGATGAAATAACTAGTGCAGATACCTCCTGGTCAGATCCAGAAAGTGAGTTCGGGCCTGTGTCCAGCTAGGCTTTGTGGTCCAATTGACTTCTCTTTGTTTCTGTTTACTCATATGGCCAAGAAGATGCTCTGGGGAGGGAGGTGGGCACCATCAGTACCATGGTCTAGCTGGGCCATGTGATGCAGACAGATTGAATGACTTGCCTAAGGTTTGGCAGCGGCAGTGACAGGATCTGAATGGGGATCAGGCTACACACCTGGATGTGCTCTGTGCCTTTCACCACTGCATCTGTGTGAAGGAAACTGAGGTGTCTTGACTGCCTGTACTGTCCCCTGTCATCTGAAGAGTAGCTTTTGCCTAATATGTTGTAATTATGGTGCATATTAAAATGTGCATGTCTGTACTACACACAATGTATATGCCAGATTTGTAGTTATTCCTATCAGCAGTAGTTGATTTCTTACAGGTCTGCTTGTAAATTATGGCTTTTCTTTTAAAATGGCTTTAGGGTGCATTTGGGACTTTCATTAATGACAGACAATAGGCAGAGCCATCAGCTTTACTGAATGTTACTATCAGTTCATGATGTTTGCACAATATGGGGATATTTCATCCTATACAGGAATGTAGATAAGATTTCTTTTTAATTAGAGGGCTAGAAAAAAAAAATCACTTTAGCGAAATGTGCTTAGAGGTCTTGTCTTAGCTGAGCTTTTAAGTCCATTTGATGGAACCATCAGACATATTTACCAGCCTCAGTCCCTGGAGGTGGGTGTTTGCTCAGAGGTCTGGGACTGACTTTTTGAGGGGCTTGCACACTGCAGGTATTCAGTATAAATTCATATGCATCAAGCACTCAGACAAAGAGAAGCGTGGAGGAACCTGCATCCCGACTAGTTACACAATGCACCCCAATGGCCTGAGAACAGAAGACGTCTGTTTGAAAGCTCGACATTGCCAATCCTTTATGTGGTTTGAATTCATCACTTTAAGAAAGGGAACGGCAAGATGAGAGGAGGAGAAGCAGGATGGTTTATTGCAAAGTTGCTGTAGTGTTTCAGAGATGGAGGAATATGGTTGAATTGCACCTTTCAGCCATGACTTGCCACCGTCCATCACTTGGTGCCTTAAGAGTCATTGGGATTCTTGCAGAGAGCACAGCTTGCTGCCAGAAAAATCTCAACTTTTGTTAATGTATAGGCATTCATCATCTCATGTTCATTAACACACATATTGCTAATGCCTGGCAGTGGAGTGAACATTTTTCTAGAGTGGGGTCGAAAAACTAATTATTCACCATATGGTGGCCGGCTCAGCAACAATTGCTGAAGCCATGGAAGCAAAAGGAAGTTGGCTGGTTGATTTCTTTGGGCAGTTTGCACAGTGATGACTCTCTTGACACATGCCATTCATGTGGCCGCTGCATAACAGATGGGCTAAGGCTGGGAACTGTGGAAAAATCATGGCAGAGATCTGGTGGCAGCCTCTGTCTTTTTATCCTTCAGAATGACTTTGGGTCACGTGGGCTGTGAAAATAACAAGTAGGGGATTGTGCTCTGAGGATTTCCCTGCTTCTTTCATAAAGCCAGAGCGTAATTTTGACTGCCTTTTCGTATTTTGTTTATTAAAGGGATCAGGGTTTTAGATGAAAGAGATTACTTGGATTGTGGTAGGGGGCTGTGCTGTGCCCATGACACTCAGCTCATTGTTAGCAGGAAAAATGCTGGCAGTTTGATAAGGGATAAGAAAATTGAGAGGTTTTAAATTAAAATTTAAATTACTCCTTATTTGTTCTTTTCTCATTTGTAAATCTCACATAGGCAAGTTAAGATAAGAGCCTCTTTTAGATTCAGAATACTTAAACCTGAAATGAGTTAGTGTTTTTTCCAGAGGAGCTTAGTAAGGGAGAGTAAGATTAATTTGAGCATACTGCCTTTGCAACTTGTATGCTTTCTGGATTTCATATCAGCCCGACAGTGCCTGAATGTGGAAGGCACTGGAAGTTTCCAAGCAGAGGTTTGCTGAGCTTTAGTACCATTCAAAATTAAATTTGATGAGTTTGAACTATCTGCAAATTAAATTTGAATTGATTATAGCAAATTGTGGCAGTTGAGGATTTTCTCATGTCTCCTTTAACAAGATCTGGGAGGAAAAGTTGATGAGCAGCAAAGGTATTACCAGGTCCCTTCTGAAGCTGTGCGATCTGCCCAGATGAGTGCTGGTCAGGCCAGTCGTAGCAGACGTAGGATGGGAAGGGAAGGTGAAGTGAAAGAAGGAAGCCTGCATCAGGGAAGGTTTGCAGGTGAATCAGTCACAATAATTTGGGATTTGGGTCTGTCTTGTCAGGAACAAAAGACAAAGTGGCGTGTGAGGTCTTGATTTAAGATTCTGTAAATATTTTTTAATGTTGTATTTTCTCCAAACATGCACAGGACCTCCCCCCCCCAAAAAAAAAAAAAAAAAAAAGGCAGAAAGAAATTAAAAACTCTTACATAGCAAACTTAAGCAATATTTTACAATTCATTGTTTTTGAGATTTCTCTTTGTAAACAAACGGGCATGTGTGGTATATTATTGTGGCATTACACTGTTGTGTAACAGCATTGGCTGTTCAAGGCCAACACTGTCACTTCTGTAGCTGTGTGTGGCAGAGATGGCAGTGACACTGAGCAGGCCGTCAGGTGAACACCACATGGCTTTCAGTGTCCTCAGATCAGTTCTCATGCAAACCCCATTGCCATTCTTCTATTAGATCCTGGCCTGTTGGTTTTGGAAGTGGGATCTGCTGCTCTTGTGGTGGTTGATCAGGGGGAGCCTCTTCGCAGGCTGAAATTCACTGCATCAGTGCAAGTACATAGGAGAGACTGAGCAAAATAAAATAATGTGTTTTTATCTTGGATTCTCCTGTCACAATTTACAACAGGCTGGGGATAAGCAGCAGAATTTTCACTAAGGCATGATAGGTGATCAGGGGAACACATTTTACCAGCTTTATCTTCTCTGTGAGAAGGAAGTTCACCAGCCTGTAACTTTGCTGACACAGAGAATTTCTTCTGGAGGAGTAAACCAGTGTGCTTTATTTGATGACCCTCCTCATCAGCTTTTTTTCCCCCCTGCATTGTCCTGAACAAGCACAATGTGAGGCTATGCTGCATTCCGCTTGGCATTGATGTACATCACCTGCATTTCTGGGTTCTTGTGATCTCCTCCATCTTTGGTGGCTTTTTCGCTGAGCCATTGCTTACCCCTCCTTCCCTTGGTGGTTTCCCTATCTGTGTTAGAGAAAGAGACACTCCTGTTTTCAGAAAGAAGTTGGTCAAGGAGAAGATTAGGACCATTATCCTCTAGCAGTTGCTGGAGAAAATGTCCATGTTCCAGTGTCCTGCAAGGCCTAGACTGCTGAAGGGCTGGATTTTCAGATCATTGCTTCTCTTTAGTTTTTGGAGGTAACTCCAAACCCCTGGTGCCTAATCAGTTATTCCTCCACATGTGCTCCACCTGCTCACCTGAGCTTGCAGAGCTCTCTGCTCATATGCCTGGAAAAGGTCCCTCAGATTTTGCACAGAGTTTTGCAGTGAATTCTTATGGTTCCAGTTTATGAATTTGAATGCCTGCCAAATGTGATGGCTAATAGTCTCTTTTCCCATGAGAAAAATCCAGAAGATGATAAATATTTATTAGGAAAATTCACCACAATTTCTAAGGCCTTAGGTGAAGTATAAAGGCATTTTGCACATTTGAAGAGATGAGAAGATGGCAGAAAGTGTATCTGTGCACTCATTTACACATAAATGTACAATGTACACACATACACACTTCCATGCCCTTTTCCAAACATGCACATGTATACAAGCATACATTTAATAGCAAAATAATTTATTTTAAAAGTAAAAGGTGCATATTAATAACACTGAGTCACAAAAATTGAAGCCAAAGAACCTGAATGTAAGAGCAGTCCTTGTTTAGAATGCCAGATGTTTCCCTAGGACAGTGATGGAAAAACATTGCAAAGCAGTTTCTTCATAATGTCCTTCTAATCCAAAAAATGATTTTTTAGTGGTTTCACCACACGGAACTACTGATGTCTTTGACTCTTATCTGAGTATTTTAGTAAAAGAATGTGTGTTCTTTTTTTTTTTTTTTTTTTTTTTTTACAGTGCAATTAAGGAAGTGTAATCTGTGTTCCCAGCCTTCCCAGCCTGTTTATGAAATGCATTACACATACAGGGCAAACTTAGGCTTTAAAATCTAAAAAACCTGTTTGGTATGAAGGAGGTGAACAGCCCAAGTACCTGTGTCAGGGTGAATATCCCAGCATATGTTCCAGTTGTAGAACACATAAGTTAATTCTCTTTTGTGTTAATAGATAATGAGACTTCAAATGATACAGTTTTTCTTTTGTAATCAGCTGCAATGCCACACAGCATGGGAAACACAGGATTTATTGTGTTGATTGGTTTGCTTGAAGTGCTCTGGAAGACTGAAATTTGGCAGAAATATTGATCAAATCGGAATGTCATGTTGCTGGCTCAGGTTCCTACATGAACTGGAGATGGGGATGTGTTGTCCAGTGATTCCTTGTGTGAAAATTAATCTGTTGCTGTGCTTTGGTACTTCTACTGCTCGCTGCCGCTTCACAAGAACCTCATCAGAGTCTTCAGCCTTCTAAAACGGACAAATGACGAGCATAATACTATGTTTTATGAATCAAGATACATTGTAAAAAAAGGTATTTTTGCTTTTATTTTTTTAGATTGAACTAAATGCCAGATATTCAGACACCGAGGCGTAGGGTTTAAGTTTAGTTTGTGTTTAACCCTCCCTGATGCAACCAGCAAGAGAAGAGCTTTGAAGCTCACATTTAACAAAAAGCTTTATTTTTGTGTTGAGGCACAAGATCTGCCGTGACCTTCTTCTAGGAAATGGGGAATGATTGCCTAGCAAAAAAATCTCTATAAATTACCATAAATTATGGGTACAGAGTAATGCAGGCATTTCTGGCTAAGACCTGAAGCCCAGAATTTGCTACTTTACCCAGTCCTCTTAAATCATAGCACAATCCTTTTGCTGAGCTCACCCATTTGGATAGGATATGCTGTTTATTCTGTTGCTAGGCTAAAATGCCTCTTACTTTAGAACAGCTGAATTGTGTTGCTCTCATCCTCGTTTAATGCACATCTTACATAGATTATATGAACCAGATTGGTTTAAATGGGAGATTAAGTGAGGGATGTCTGGTCATTATAGGTACCTCTCAGTGTTAGGCTGGGTATTTAAAACTTTAATGTGTATTTGTTTTCTAAGTCCATTCATATAGGGTGTAATAAAAATCCCTATCAGGGTGTAGGGTTTTTCCCAGGAAGAACATCTTAAATACTTCTTAAATTAGCTTTGTTTCAGCTTTGGCAGCCTTATTTGCTGCATCATCACAGATTTTTTGGCTTTGCTATCATCTATACCATGCTGAAGCACCCATTAGCTCAGTATAATTTGGGAAATACTCTAGTGTTATTCTTCTGTCACAAATCAGCAGTTTCAAGGCCATAAACAATGAAAAAAGAAAAAAAGATAAAGTGAATCAGGGTATTTTTTCTGTGTTTCCCTGTGTTTTATTTATGCTATGTGTTTTCATCCTCAAGCAGTTGAGTTTAAGCAGATGGTTTAAATGGGAGATTAAGCAAGGATTGTACAACATTTTTGGGGAAATCTCAGACAGAACTTTAATGTCCATTTCCCAGGAAGAAATTTACCCTGAATTTGATTTTAATTAGATTAGGGTGGAGAGTAAGCCTCCCTGCTGTTAGTCATAATTCTTCTCAGAAAAAAATGATCAGAAAATAGCACTAACCACTGAACTTGATGGTCGGAGGTGACCTCAGGGTGTCTGAAAATCCCCAAAGAAGCAAAGATATGCTATGGTTGTGCTGCTCCTGACTCATTTGTCTCATGGGCTTGTGAAGGCCTCCAGAGGTGGGGACTCTGCAAGCCCCTCAGCTGATGTAACTCAATTGCATGTACCTTTACAACTTGCACTGGACTAGGTTACAAAGGGTTTGCCTCTGCACTCAAAAGCAATTTAACTCGAAGCTCTGTAATACTTTTGGGTTGTGTCTGGTGGCTGGAGTTTAAAGCAGGTTTCTTCAGATTATCTGCAAATGGCTTGGCACATAGGGATGGGTTTTTTTTTACACAAATGAGGTTAATCCTATTACCATGCTGTCAATACTTCTGTGGCTTTATAAACCTGTCCTCATCCTAATGCCACAAAATGCCTTGCTTGTTATTTGATCTGGCCACCTTTACAGATACTCCATTTGATGTCTGTGTCAGTGTCAGCTTCTTGTATTGCCTGTCAAATGTACCTAAGAAAGATCGATGGTAAACAGGTCTTGTGGTTGTCTTCTGTTTGCCAGAGTGTGTAATGTTATTCCATGTACAATAATGTTCCCTGCATGATGAATTATCTAGGGATATGAGACCAGCTTATGCTGTATGACTCTTTTTGGCAACGTGCTTCAATGTTTCTGAAAGTTGGCAAAAAGACAAGCAAAGTGACTGGTGAGCAGAATGCTTTATGATAAGAGTAAGGGATGTCAGAAAAGATGTCAGATGTTTGTATATACTGTGGGAGTCTAAGTCTCTACATATCCTCACAATTAAATAGAATAAATGTTTGTAGTAGGTTAGTTTCATTTATTGTGTTGGTACACTTGCCAAACACATGACATGGTAGACACTGGGATAGATAGAAATGACAAAAGCGATTGCAATGAAAAAATGGGAGATGTACAAAAGGGTGATAGTTGCCTAGTGCCTTAAGTGATAGTGGTACCCTTATGGCACAGCAGAATAAGACTACAACTATTTGTGGTCTGCAGATTTTGTATATAAAAAGATTTAGTTTTGGTCCATCACAGTATAGCTAAGAAGTGTTATTTTTTTTCTCCGTGTAGCTTTGGTCTCATGCAAATTTTTAACAGTCCTGTAAACACAAGGGAGCATATAAACACTCTTAGAGTCAATAAAATCTGAGCTTACTGATATAGCTGTGTTACACGGCTGTAGTTGTAAGACAGGAATCTTATTTTCTCTGGTTGCTTAGTGCAGATGACAGTTTTCCATAACCCAAAAGTGGTTTCTGGCACCCACCATCTGCTAAGGAAATCCTCATGAACTCTTTTGTGGGGGAAAAAATAAAAGCAGAAGCTTAAAGACAAACAATGATTTGGAGGGAGGAAATATTTTTTCCCCAGCCTAATAATGAAGACTTTTCTAAGCCCATGTTTTTAATTGGCTTTTGGTTTTTTAATTTTTTAATTTATTTTTTTTTTTCAAAAAGACAGGATTTGGTGGGAGGGGAAGAAGTTGATGTCTCTGAAAAAATTAAAAAAGGGAGATACGTGTGTTGACAGCTGGGATGTGATGGTGTGGAGGCTCTTTTCTCTAGCTGTCTAATTTTTGTTCTGAGAACATTACACAAACTCAGACACTCACTAATTCAGCAAATAAGGACCCACTGCCAAAGCAAATTCCAGCTGTGAACATGCAGTTGGTTCTGTAGCTCAAATAGGAAAGTAGCCGATGCCTAAATGTAATTTTCATGCACATTTGGCTGCTCCCTCAGTCTTTGAACAAGTGCAGTTTTGCAGTCAATGCAGAAGCTGACCCCATTGTTATAATATTAATAGTGAAAATATTTGTTGTGTGAGATGTTTGGTTTTGGATCTGTGTCTTCATGAGTATTACCTGAGTGAAAGCTAAATCCTCACGTATGATTGGGGGTTTGTAATTTGCCTGGCAGATGGGTGTCCACCTGAAATGCAGGCAGGGGGTGTGTGCAGCCTTGGTAGGAGTGGCAGGGACTGACTGCTCACTGGCAGATTTTCCCCATCTGATGTCCCCTGGGGGTGAAGATGCACTTCTAGAGCAGGGAACACGACCTGACTGGAGAGGAAACCACTGTATCTGCTAACCTCACCTCCTGCTTTGCCTTGAACTCACACTTCTGGAAATTCCTGGGTTTGCCCAAAAAAACCCACTGACAGGCCTGGGGCATTCACCAGCTTGCTAGGAAGCCTGTTTCAGAGTTTGTCAAGCCTCTCAGTAAAGAACTGCTTCCTAATACCTAGTCTGAACCTTCCCTGATGCAGCTTTGAACCATTCCCATGAATCCTTTCACTGGGTACCAGCTCAGCACCTCCTTCTTCATGTCCCCTCCTAAGAAAACTGCAGAGAGCAATGAGGTTGCTCCTCAGCCTCCTTTTTTTGCAAAATAGACAAACCCAGTCCTCAGCCACTCCTCACAGTTCACACCTTCCAGTCCTTTCACCAGCTTTGTTGCCCTCTGGACACATTTGACTACCTCCACATCTGTCTTAAGTTGTGGGGCCCAAAACTGCACACAGTGTTCAAGGTGAGGCTGCACCAATGCTGAGTACAGTAGGATAATCACCTATTTTGACCGACTGGTTAAATTTAATTTCACTGAGCAATCAGACAGGAGAAATGCTTTCAGCCACTTAGCTGAAATGTAACACATTAATTAGATTTAAGGCCTAGATGCAGTTAGTGTACATTACCTATACCTAGTGTTATCTTGGAGTGTCCTGGTTTCACTGGGACAGAATCGTAGGCCAGCCATGGAGGGCAGACCATTAGTAGCCCTGAGACAGCTGAGAGCTTAAGTCAGGCCAGCCAACTCCAGCTGACTAACTGGTGTATCCCATACCACTTACCTCATGGTCATTATCATTCCCAACATAAGAAGGACCTGGAACTGTTGGAGCAAGTCCAGAGGAAGGCCACAAAGATGACCAAAGGGCTGCAGCACCTCTTCTATGAAGACAGGCTGAGAGAGTTAGGGTTGTTCAGCCTAGAGAAGAGAAGGCTCTGGGGAGAACTTATAGTGACCTCCCAGCATCTGAAGAGGCTACGGGAAAGCTGGGGAGGGGCTTTTTACAAGGATGTGTAGTGATAGGACAAGGGCTAATGGTTTTAATCTGGTAGAGAGTAGATTTAGGTTAGACATCAGGAAGAAATTCTTTCCTGTGAGGGTGGTGAGACACTGGAACGGGTTGCCCAGGGAAGTTCTGGATGTTCCATCATTGGAAATGTTCAAGGCCAGGTTGGATGGGGCTTTAAGCAACCTGGTCTCATGGGAAGTGTCCCTGCCCATGGCAGGGAGATTGGAACTATGTCATGGTTTGAATCAGTATCACCAATTAAACCAATTACAACAATGCTCTCATTCCCCTCCCACCCAGATAGGGAAGGAAAGAGAGAATAAGGAGAGAGGCTTCTGGATTGAAAACTAAACAGGACAGCTTTAATTAGATACTAATGATGAAAGAGAATATGTACAAATATATACAAATATGTTCAGGAATGTGCAAAATCTCTATCTCCTCCCCCCACCCCCAGCAGCTACCCCGGCATTCTCCTGAGCTGTGAGCAGTTCTGAAGAATCCTGGACTGCAGCCAGAGATGGTGGCAGAGCAGACAGGAGCTGAGGGTAGAGTTATGAGGGTCAGGAACACATGGGCCTAAGGATCAATGGTGATGGGTAGACAGAGTCCTCCCTGAATGCTGGCCATGGACAGAAAACAAGGAAAAGGGGCTTGACTTCCGTGATCCCTCAATTTATACCACGTATTATGTATGGAATATCTCTGGCCAGTTTTGCCATCCATCTAGTCTGCTTCTCCCTATGAGAGGGTTGTAGATACAACTCTTCTGCTCCTTAAGTGTTAAAAGCAGTAGACTCAACAAGCAGAGGAAAGTGTCCTTGGTCTCTCAGCAGTATCTATAAACTTTCCAGCATTATCAGTCCTCTAGCTGGAAAACTTGCTGCTAGTTTCAGCAAGTGTGCTGCTTAAAAGAGAGTTCACTGAAGAAAAAAAATACATTAAAAAGAAGATTGGCTTCAGCCGGGCTTAAACCAGGACAAACTAGATGGTCTTCAACTTCCCGTACAAACCAAACCATTTTAAAATTCTGTGATTATAAAAGGGGGAGGCATGCTGAGGCTTCTTCCCTCTTGGCCTGCTGCTCCCTCTGCTACTCCTGAGGACTAGGCTGAGTATAAGCCTATATACTTTATGTTGGTTTTTGTATTAGTTTTTTTATTTCATTAAATCTGTTTATATTTCAACCTACAGGGCTTCTCTCATCTTCCTGGTTCCCCTTCTTGTCTGAGGTCATCACGTGAGAGGGCAAACTGCTTCAGTTTAGCCCTGGGTATGGGCTAAACAAAGATATGGAGCCAGTCCTAGACCTTATGCATGTCGAGTGGAGGCTGTAGGAATATAGTTGCAGCTTTTTGTGCTAAAGTTCAGAGCCAAGGACACGGTAGGACTGAGCTAGACTGTCTGTAGAACCAAAGCATGCAGCTACACAGGTGCAGAAACATTCTGCTGAGCTGAAGTCAGAGGCGAGTCCCCCTAAGCTGTGTTCACTGTAGAGCTAAGGAGTATATTTATTGACAATATCTCAGAAAATTATTTCCTATTTTGTTCTGCTGTGGCTGTTGCCATTCAGTTTTACTTTTCTATGGAACATTGTGGATTCCTTACCTCCACATAATAAGTGTAGAAAAAAATACCTTTCAAATAATCTTTTGCTTGGAGTGCTGTCTGAATTTACTTTAAGAATTCCTTAACACTTACTGAAAAAATAAATTAATCTAAGAAACAATTTTGAACGATGATTATTAAGAGGATATAGACTTGCAGTTGAGTTGGGTATTGCTTTTACTACACTTCCAATTCTGATTAAATTGTGTTTCAGACTGAAAGTATTTAACAGTTTTCTTAGTTTATATTATTTCTGAATAGGCTGTGTAAGTTATGGTATGGGTAAGACAGAGCTATTGATCTCTGAATATAAGGATTAATTCTACTTGAATCCCAGTGAATTTGAATCTCATGTTTGTCCTGTTTTGCTGAGGTGTGTAGTTTGTCTTTCGTGTGAGTACCCTTCCCTCAGAGCATGTGTTCAAGTACATATTAGAGCAGAGGGGAGCTGCTTGGAAGGAGCCTTGATCAAAGGTGTCCATCCTCTGGTGTCTGGGAAGCCACAAGCTTGGGCTGAATCTTTGCTGTAGTGAGGAGAGAAGCAGTTTCCACCCTACTGTTAAGTAAACAGTCTTGCTATATTTAAAAAAGAAAAAAAGAGGAGATTTTACAAAAATGTGTCATATTCATATTTTCATTTTGAATATGTGTCTGTGCAATTCTGCTGTACATTGAACAGCTGTTAGAACCAAAGTGCCGAATAAATAATATTATCTTTCTGGCTTCTAGTGGTTTAGTGGGGCAGAAAATGATTGGGAAGCCAGTATTTGTTCAGTGAACAAAGGAGTCAAACTATTTAATTTAACTAAATGAATGAACACTGATAATGGAATTTTCCTGTCATGTATTAATATTACTAAAGAGACCTCTAAACCAATTGTAGCAGTTTTGTCCCTTCCGTGCCATCTAAAGGCCAGACTGTGAATGTCATATATTGAGAAGCAGTTCCTGATGTAAGTAATAAAACTGGCATTGAATTGGTGTCACCTCACTGGCATTATTTTGATGACTGCTGGAAAAGTGGTCAAAGATTTTAGCCTGCTGCCCTATATCCTTCTTATTTTGATTTTCAAGTGCTTTTACAAGTGAACAGGGTATTATTGAGTCTCAAAACCAGAGCATCGTTGCCGACTATCCGTTATTAGTTAGCCAATACAAGAGCTGTTGTGGGAGCTCTACCTTATGGGAAGAACTGCTGTTCAGCCTAATTATTACAGATTATTACATTAATTTTTTAATTGAGTAGCCTAATTAAAGTAGCCCCCCTACTAGCAGTTAGGAAGAATATATCTATTATCTTGCGTTCTCTTTCTCCACTGGCACTGTGCATTCAGCCCCTTGCAGAATTGCCACTGAAGAGGAGGAGGAGGACCGTTCAAAGTGGTCTCTGTGTTTGCACCAGTTGCCAACTTTCAGACATATTCTGACAATAACAGGGTTTGACAGAATTTTTAAAGCATTTTTCCCCCCTGATTTGGGGCGATGATGAATGTGCCATACAGATGACCTTTACACGAGGCCGCATGCTAATATTCAGAACCATGCTTTTGTTTGTCTGGGACAATGGCTGTCATTAAGAAAGCTGAGGTTGCCAATATGCCCCCCTGTTTCAGTGATGGACCCTTCCTGATTGGGCACTGGGAAGCATCGTGTGCCTTTGACTGAAATGACATGGAAGATGTATGGTCCGAGTGCCGTCCACAGCACCACTGCTGTGATGGGAAGAAAACCACGCTGACCCAAATAGACCTGTGCTCAAACAATGTCGCACCAAACGAAGACAACATATTGGGAAGAAAAATGCTTGTAAACTGTGTGTGCTGGAAGATGTATTGGCCAGACGGCCATAGGGCAATCTTTGAACTATTGAAATCTTTAGAAATATTGTTTAGTTGTTGAACAATACTTACAAACCTAATTAATCAAGCATAGATGGTTATTTTCAGTCTTTACATACTGCATCATTTTGGGATAAGAATAGGGCTGTCACATTTATTTTGCTGACCACTTCCCAGGTGCTTGTTGGCAAAAGCAGGGCTTGAACATACATTTCCAAAGCAATCCTCAAATAACAGCCTTAAGATAGCCCCTGGCCTTCTCCTAACCCTTAATGTGCTTCAAAGCTTCCTGTGTGTTTCCATGTTTCTGTTTTTGCATTTCTTGGGCTATGACACTTAATTTGCTCTTTGGTTTAGTTGATTTTATATTTAAGTTTTCCTAGGAAGAAATCTGGCATCTCATCCAGAATGTATTTTGAACCTGACATGAACATAATGAGTGATGGAGCAGCTAACAACATAATTTTAATGCCAAATCTCTTGTATATGTACATGTACTCTCAGGACATGTGCAGGTAAGAAGTTCAGTATAAGACCTATTACCATTGTTTTTTTCTCCTAGTGCTGTTACTACAGTCTTTGTAGAAGCTCTTGGGAACTACTCATGCCATGAATTACCCTTGAATTGGACATAAGCAAAGGACTAGAATCTCTTTAAAAACAGACTCTTTGAATCCACAATCTTCCTGCTTTCCAAATTCTGGTATCTCTACATTTAGATTGCTGTTATTATAATAAATATTTACTGATTTAATTTTTTTTGGGTGTATACTTTGTGGCCAAAGCCTTCTGGACTACTGAAAGTGAATAATTTGACATTTTTAATTACTTTAAAAAGCTATCACTATGTTTAGTAAGCCTTAAAACTAATTTGTACAGACAGTAAGCAATTTATGAAAATGTTAAAAACTTTGGAATTCACCTCAAAGAGAAAGAACCATAAAATACTGTCTCTTGTTGTAATAAAAATCACTGGAATTGTATTTTAATAGTTAAAATACCAATTTTAATTTTCTATATTTATTATAGTAGTCACACTGATATGTTCAAGTGGCCTCCTAAAGTGAGCTACTATTCAGAAAAATCTGTATTTTAAATCACATCTGATCTTGGACTTGACTGTAACTCAACAGTCAGGGTTAAAAGCACGTGTGTGAACTGCCCTCAGAGGCAGCACTATCCCAATTCAACGCTTGCTTAGTATAGGAATAGATGTCCTTAAAAAAATACATCCTTCATTGTATTTAAATGCAAGGCAGTGAGATGCCCATAAAATAAGGAACTATTGAATGCACCCAGGAACTTTTTTGCAATTCTAAGTGTACGTACTAATTAATATGGATTGCATGTTTGTTACTCTCTTTTTTTGAAAGTACTGCCCCTCGAGTAATCTCATGTATGCATATTTAATATAATAAACAGTCCATATAAAAGCATGTCCCTCCCAACCAGGCTTGAGGTGGTGTGGGAAAATGTTCAGCCGTTGATTGTCAAGGTCTGTTGCACAGGGAACATGGGTGTCCAGTGCTAGAAATCTTCCTATTTGCAGAAATGAATGGAAAGAAGCCAAATAAAAAGCTGTTTTGAGCAGGCTAGAAACACTGAATTAATGTGTAAAATTAAAAGCAACCCAAGGTATATGGGTATTCAGGGTTTGTGCACACATCCTGATTATGAAGTAAGGGTAGCTATATGGATCTATGGACTAATATTAAAGATGCTGAGCTGCTAGATCTAAGCAGGCAGCATTTCTTTCTCCCAGCAGAGAGTTAATAACTTTAGCTTGGTGATTGCTGCTCCACTGTATAGAATTTTAACTTCCTTTTCCATCCGTTTCAGTTCATTTTAGAAGAGAGGACAAATGGGTTGTGTCATCATGGTGTTTCCTAGTCAACCCCCGAGGAGGGCTTCCCTGCCAGGCTGAGGGCAAAAGGACACAAACCTCCTCAGATCCTGTGGGCTAACACAGGTGCAGCTAAAGATGCTGCATTAGCTGTGCTACTACAGCTTCTGCTTCTTGGTGAGTGCAGACGTGAGGTGCTGCCTGGGGCTGCAGAGGGGGCAATGCCCAGGTTAATGTTCTAGAGAGAGCACCTGCTGGGCCGGGTAGGTAGTACCTCCATTTTACTTTCTCCTTCCCCTTGTGGCCTCATTTGCCCTGTTTTAGTTTCAGTCTTGTCTTCAGCAGCACCAGCCGAAGCCCATTTGAGATTTCTTTACTTCAGCTAATATTCTATATCATATTTTGGAAACCAGTTACACCATTCATCACATTTTAAACTCAAACAAAAACTATCTTTAGAGTGTATTGTCCATAGGCTGGAGTGCCTTTCCCTTTCCTCCAAGACCAATTTAAATACTGATTATACTGGAAAATGGAGATTTCTTTCATAAGGAAGCTTACGTCAAGGTCAATGAAAAAGAAGAGGAACTGAACTGTAAACCTGAACACTCTAGTTGTGAGACGTTACTCTGGCAGTTCAATGCTGTAACATGTTCCAGTCCCTGATGACCTTCTGAGTCAAATGATGTTTTGTTTACTGTCTCATATCCATCCTCAGATCAGGGTACAGATGACTTTCTGGCCCCACTATGGTAGGAAGATAGTCAGACCGTATGTCGGGTGGTCCGCAGGCACCACTTCCTCCTCCTCTATCATTCACAAACCTTCCGCCTGCACCTGTTACACCTGTACCTTTTTATGCATGCAGTAAAAATAATGTTAGCATTTCTGAGCCTCTTTATATATATGTCTATATGTCAGCTCTGTTGCTGAGCAAAATCCTCACTTAGGTTGTTTTTTTCAGAAATCTGCTCAGCTTTTTCCACCTCTGCTGGGGTTCCCTTGGCCAAAGGCATGGGAGGAGGCAGGAGCAGCATCCAAACCTGCCAACCTGTGCTGCATACAGGCTGCGTCTGGGTGGTGGATGGATGGCAACAGCAGCCCCAGCACCCCCAGTTACCATGGCACTGGAGACATTCTCCAGGCTTCTTCATATTCCCTGAAAAAAAATGCTTGGGGCAAACACCTTCTTTTGCAGAAATTTGGCATGACCGTCTCCTTCGCTGCTGGCCTGTTCTTTCCACCCATCTCCCCACAAAGAAGTTAATAAATGTTTACTTTTTTTTTCCTGTTTCCATATGGTCTGTTCACAGGCTTTTGCTTGTGTGTGTATGAATGCTCACTTGCATTGACTGCTGTGAGGGAATTGTTCTACTAATGCTGGCCATCTTCAAATCAATGCTGGCACATAACAACAGAAAGTGCCTCAGATGTAGTGGTTTCCACAGGACTATTGTTAGGCCTTTGTTAAGCATTTTTGAACCTAATAAATAATGTCAAAAGTCTCTATCCTAGCCAAAAATGTTCCTTTTGAAACAGTTCTAATAGTATTTTTGTTCTGCAATGTCTCCCAGTGTTGTGAAGAATTTGTGCCTCACAATAGGAATCTGGTATATCGCGTGCCACTTTGCCTTCTTCTTTTTTTTTTTTTTTTTTTTTTTTTTTTTTTTTAGTTTTATTTATTTTGAGATGTGAACCCTTCTTTTCTGGGAAGGTAGTCCCATCTATTTACATAAATGTTAGTTTTTCTTGAATAACCATATCACTTGGAACTTCAGTGCTGTAAATGCTTTGGAACTTCAGTGCTGTAAATGCTACTGAATTTCCTGAACTACAGGAGGATCAAATCTTAATAATGATGGAGTGAAGGGAGGGGAAATAAATAGCTGAACTTAATTATAGGCTGTTTTAGTGAACCTCCTTTGTGTTTTGTTGCGTAACTCACAATTAAATTGTCTAAAGTAATGTTTTAACAATTGCTTTATGCACTGAAAAACAATGATAACAATGCTTAAAGATGATCACAGTAGTCCCCTCCAGCTGTAATACCTATTAATCTAGAATTTAATAACTATTTTTTCCAGAAAGAACTCTAATTGGAGACTCACTGCGATTCATTATCTTTTACCTATTAACAACAAACTTGAGCTGTAGTTTAACTTGTGGATAATATTCCCATTTCTGTGGTTCAACAGGGTGAGGCAAATCAAACTAGATTGGAACATATTTGGTAGACATATTTTTATGTCTGAGCATTTTCTTATTCTTATTTTAACTGGGCTCTGGGGAAAAATGTCAAAAATCACATTTTAGTGCATTCAGTTTCTCTGTGGCACCCAAGCTGTTGGATGTGATCTGTATTAAACAGCTGTTTATACTGTGGGTTTTTTTAGTCATCTCTTTTCAGCTTAGTGCTAAAAGAGACATTTTAGCTTGTTTTTTGGCTACAGTAGAAATAAATATTAGAAGACCTACAGTAGGAGCTGCTTACTTGTGGTGTTATGTGGGATGGTCTGACACAAACTTCAGCTCACTACAATTGCAGTGGAGAATGAAAATCCATTTGGGACTTGATAAATCAAGCTTCTAATACTTCTGATGATAGCTCAGTGGTTGATGCAAAAAAAAAAAAAAAAAAAAAAGGGAAGAAATGTCTTTGCACAGGGATGCAGCAATCTTGGCCCCAAAGAAGTGGCAAAGGTACTGCAGCAGGAGGCAGGAGTGGGGCCAGTCAGGTGCCATGCCTTCCCCAGGGAACTTGCAGATGCCACTGGCCCTGGCTAATGGAATGCTGGGTGCAGGACAGCACATGATATCCCTTTGGAGTGGGACAAAAATGAGTGCTATCAGAGCATTTTTTTAAATGCTGAAAAATCCTAGAATATCTTCAGTGATGTAGGAAAAGGGGATGAATTTGGAGTGTGGAAAAAAACACCTGAAGAAGCCCCTCTGAAAACAGAGATGCATGTTACCTATGCAGAGTATATTAAATTTCAGCAGAAATTTTAGTAATAGAATCTTTGTAGATTTTTTTTTTTAACAGCTGTCTTCCAAAGTTAACTTGTAATCTCTAAACAAAATAGCATATCTCTCTGGAGAAGGTTTTAGCCAGTAATAATGGTTTGCTGTCAGAATTCAAGAAACGGTATTATCAAAGTGTCTGCCAGAAAAGAAAAGAAAAAAGCAAACCTTAAAAGCTGTGTTAAAGTTTAAAAAGAAGTATTAAGAATTTAGTTTTGCTATTGAAATTATGAAGAGGAATACTGGATAAACCAGATCTATTGGACAGGATCAATACAATAATAGTTTTTGAGTATAGCTGTGTTTTCTTTTATGTTACAACATAAGGGAAAGTTATGTTGAACTTTTTTCTAGTATTTGAAAACTCAATGTAATTTTAAGTAGCAGAAACCTCTCCTTCTGAGAGATACTATACTTTTCTTGTTAACTTAGGTGGATCCAAATGAGTTTTAAAGTGAGGTTAGTGTTAGCTTAGAATTGTTTTATGTTGCACTAAAGCAGTCATTCTAATACCTTCAAGTTTTCATTGTATGTTCCATTGAAAAACTCTGGAGCACTGCTGCAAGGCATGACTGACCAAGTCCCCAAAACCATGATACAAACGCTGCCATTGGTCTACTGTAATGAAGTGGAAAAATAATTTTGTTCTAACAGAGCAGAAAAAAATACTAGAGCCAAATAAAAGAGGCTGTAAACAGCACCATTCTCGACACCTTTAGCTATCTCTACAGTCGGGTAATCCTATGAAAATAGTACTACAAAAATAGTGGAATAGCAGTTAACTTCTTAAAATACACCAATGATTAATCGCTGTGACAGACTACAAGGCCACTGCAAAATGCAGGAGGTGTCTATCTTCTGAGGGTGAGGTTTGCTGCTTGTCTTGCCATTGTGTTTTTTTCTTTAAGGACTTTCTTTCTCAGGAACCACTTCCTGTTGTTAGGTAGGGCTGTCCTGGAAAGTAGCTGTTTTAGAGGCTTTGGAGGCTGGTAGGAGAGGCTGCCAAGATGTCAGGTGTGGTGGCTTCTCTGTCTCCAAAAGTGTGTGCCAGGCAGAGGCTGCATTGCAGTGGGTAAATTGCTGGCTGGGTGTGGGACTCCCAGCTTTGTCCCCAAGAAGAAGGCTGGCATGGACCTGCGTGGTGGTCCTTGGCAAAACTTTGGGAGATCTTTCTTCTCCTTCAGTGTCCTCGTGGCTAGTGTTTCAGGGTAGATGAATTCCCATCATTAGAACAGTACTGAGGCAATGTGGCTCCCATCCTAGGTAGTGCCAGGGGATGCTGCAGTTACTGAAAAATTAAATAATACCAGTAATAAATAATCTACTGGCATTGTCTTTTTTTCCCCCAAACTACCTGTAGCCATGCAAGGCTGAGACAGTTTCTGGCCATTAATCTTGCCAGAGCTTTGGGCGAGGGGAGAGGGTTGATCCCCAGTCTCCTGATGTCAAATTGTCCTGACCCAGCATCTCTACCTTCCCCTCACAGCGTATGGGAACAGCAGGCTGCTGAGGTCTCTGGTCTCAAGGAGAGGAAGACACTTGACCACAATACACCCAGGGGTGAAGAGGACGGTGGGTATGAGCTTGCTTTAATGTAGTTAGCTGCAGAAATGCTACATCAGGGATGCAAAATGGACTCAAGTAATTGTTTTGGGCAGATAGCCCATGCTGAAGCTGGTGTTTCAGTGGTACCTGAGGAGGCTAGCTTGAATCTAACGTGTTTATATGCACAGTCATTAATCCCTGGGGCATCTTTAAGTCTCTGCTGCCAGCTTGCTCGGTTACCTTTGCAACAACAATTGTTTTCTGAGTTCACATTTACATACTGTAACAGGTAGCCAAGAAGGTCAGAGTTTGAATTTTTTTTCTTAGAAAATCTCAGTCTTTTTTTTTTTTTTTCCCCAAAGTAGGAGATTTTTTTACAAGGTTTTCATCTGTGGGTTTTTTTTAAGAACAGGTGGAGTTAAAAAAAAGAAAGGTTGATATGGTCTGTACTGAGACTGTCTCTAATAAAATATGTGCAGTCTTCTGGGAAATTAAGAATCCTAGGAAGGATTTAAAGACCTTTATGGTGTTGATTGTCTTATGCAACTCTAGTACTTTATTACACAGGGCAGTTTTCCATCGAAATTACACTGTATGGTTTGATTTAGATGGTCCAAAGAAATAAAGTGATCTCTTGGACATCCTAGATATTTAGAATACTTAGGAGCTTTTTTTTTTCCTATCACAAATGATTGATAGAATATTACTGGAAACCGAAAATACTTATCTTACCCATGAAACATCTTTCCTTTGACTTGAGAGATCTCTAGATTTCTACCTCTCTATACCACACACAACATGCCTAACCTTATTAATCATATTAAAATAAAAGCTCCTTTAGCATAGATAGTCCTTCTGCAATAGGCAGAGCTCTAGATTGGACATACAAGTTGGGTTTAACTCAGTAATTAAAAACATGAATGTTACCTGGTGGGCTAGAAAAGTGAGAGGACACAGAGGGGGCAGGGAAAAATTCTGTTCATCGCTGTCAATCTTTGGCAACAAATGGAAAAGAGCAACAGATCTAAGCAACCCGATTAACTTCCAGCATGGTGAGTGAGGCAGCATCAGGTGTGCTAAGCAGTAGCCACGAGCATCACTGAGCTAGTGACAGTGATGTGGGTACCCTGAACATCATATGCCAAAAATCCAGCCGTGACTGCTGTTACGTCTCTGTGTCTGCAGAGTCTGAAAAGATATGAATTTGATTTGAACTGAGACCACAGCCTTTCAGATGCAAACATGATATTATATTTCCAAGGGCAAGATCATATAATTCACAGTAGTTTTCCTTTGTATGAAATACAGTTCCTGTGGGGAATCTTCATTGATTCTGGTCAGATATTTTTTCTTTCAGACTACATTTCCCTAGTGAATAAAACCCAGAGAAAAATTGCTGATGATGGGAGGAAGATGAAAACCTTAATATTAAATTGGCTGTGAGAGAGAATCTAAAGATAAAGATTTTTGGAGATGGGAGTTCTTAGTGATCAATATCTGCTGTTTCATTTGCTATATGGGTTCCTGCAATTTGTATTTTCTCTTTTCCTGGAGACTGCAGAACTTCTCAGAGGAATTCAAGAGTTCAGCTCTTCTTGTTTTGCTTCTCCCTTCATCTGTGTAGAATACCTTTGAACATTGCGTTAAGCAACAAGATTGTCATCTGGTGTCCATGGCTGCTCCTTTCCCTACTTGCATTGCCTTACGAGTGACCTCTTCAGTTCTGGTTTTGAGAGCCTTTACCTTGCTGTGATGGCTATTAGCATTGCTTGCCAGCAGAGCCCTAAGGAGGTGCAGGTGATGCTGTCAGGGCTCGTGCTTCAGCTCACTGGTCCTGGACTGGCCAGGCAGGCAGCCAGAGCTCCCCTCAGGTGGTGGGACTGGAGTTGCATGAAACTCAGCTAGGAGTCTGGCTGGTGTTACCCATCAGCTCTTGGCTGTGTGCTTTTTATACCCCCCGCTGCTGTGGGTTGGCTGACAAAGTTTTGCAGTGTGCACCTGGTCTTGCTGCCTTTTGGACCTTGCTCGTGCGGGGAATTTTGGAAAGACAAGGAGAAGACTGTGATTCCTTGTTCTCATTAGAGGACAGAAACTAATTTCTTGTGAGCATAGTGAGGGAATTCCCTAGTGAATTGAAGGGTTTGCTAGAGGATTGAATGAAATAACTGGGATTCCCCAAAATAATGTATTTTAGTCATAGATCTTTTCTACCTGGAGTCTTCTGTCCACCACCAAGCTTTTCCAAGAATGAATACAGCTTCAGGTAAAATACCAAATGTTTATGGGCTTCTTAGA
This sequence comes from Hemiprocne comata, assembly GCA_020745705.1. Taxonomy (NCBI): domain Eukaryota; kingdom Metazoa; phylum Chordata; class Aves; order Apodiformes; family Apodidae; genus Hemiprocne; species Hemiprocne comata. Next base: position 60,640,933 of record CM036586.1, read on the forward strand.
GACTCAAATCAGAGTAGGAGTTTTCTTCTGCTCCTTGAAATGGTATCATCCACTCAGCTGTTTCATAGTTAAGTAGATACCTCAAAGCACCCTTAACCACACACAGCTTTTCCAATAGGGGCCACGATGAATGAGAATGTGTGACCCTCCAAATCCAGTTTGCTTGGACCCCTATTCTTTGTAAATGGCAACAATTCCTATAAAGGACAACACTTACCCATGAAATGTTACAAAAGCTGTAGTCGTCACAGCATAATTTAAATATTTTAAAAAAGAAATGTTTCCCTCATCACCACCAGTTCCATGGTTTGATGGAAATTTGAAAATCAGGGCACAGTCTTTTTGCTTGTTTGTAAGAACTTCACCTTTTCCTAAAAATTCTGAGCTATAAATGTAGCTAATCAATTTGATGGTGACACATGAAATGGAACAAAGCTATATTTGTTCTACTAATGACAGAAGTGAATTGCATTGTGCCAGTCAGGTGTACACTCCTGAGATCAGAGGAAAAAAGCATTTTTAGAGAGGAAAACCCCTAGTATCTTAAGAAAACACTGGAAACAGCTATCTGAAGGTGATATTTTTAATCTTTTTTCCCCACTTGTTATCCTCAGAAGTGTATCTGAAATGTACATGTACATTAGCTGGGTAAATGTTTCATTGCAAGTGTATTATCAGGTGTATTAAGCACTTTTGTTGTCATTAATTAAAATACTTTGAATTTTCAAAGTTATTTTCTACCTGAAACAATTTGAAGTTTCTCTCAGAAAACTTCCACTTGTGTTTTATGTGAACTGTTCCTTCTTATCCACAGCTAGTTGTTATTCATGGAGTATAATTGCTTTTTTAAGTAATGTATGATTGTCTCCATCCCCTGATTTGAGAACTGGGTCTTTCTAAAAAGAAGAGTAATGAGCTGTGATTAAAGATTATTCTTGGGCACGTGTTCATACATGAATACAGGAGAACAGAGGATACTGGAGAATTTGTTTGCCTTAAAGCATATTATTATGGCCAAGTTAAAAAAAAAAAGTAAAAATTTGCTGCTTGTACAACTCTGCCTTTTACACACACACCAGCAGAAAATTTGACCCTATGTTTTTGTGTTATCTACAGAGTGCTATCAATCACAGGGAAATTTAAATCCTAATTATACTCTAATTAGAAAAAACCCCAACAAAATCAAACACACACTGGTCATGAAAAGACTTTGTGCTTTATACTGCATTTTCACTTTATTCAATTTGTGGTGCCGTTAGTGATGTCTATACCCATTTATCATCACAAACGCTTTTTTCATGCATGTCACTTTGCCAAAGGAGTGTCAAAGCTGAATTTATTCTGCCAGTTGTCAATGCTAAGATAATATTTTTAAAAAAATGTTGGCAGATATTATTTATCAATTACGGACAATAGAAATAGATGTAGGCAGGATACTGTATCTCTGACAGTGAAAAAAATTGACACGACCATGATAGTGAATAAAACCAAGGAAAAATATTTTGAGTCTGTATTTTCTAGCTGGAATAGAGTGAAGAGGAAGGTACGACATCTTATAGAGAATATGAATTTAGATTCCTTCTTAGATCCTGAGAACCGGAATTTGCACGTGTGCGCTGTTGCTGTGTTTGCCACCTCAGTTCTCCTGAGATGCCCTTGGCTCTGAGCATGCATGAGTTTCACATATCCTGAGAAGACAACTGTGTGTGTAGTGATCTCCAAGGCTGAACGTAGCTCTCCTCCTTTTTTCCTCTGGCTGCGGCAGTCTGCTCTCATCCCTAACAATGCAACAAGGGGACAGTTGTTCTCTTATTCTCCAGAACCCCATCTGCTGAGGCTCATGAGCCATGGAGGGAAAGAAGTTGCCTGAAGGAAATGCAGAGGGTGCAGAACATGGTGTTGAGGGATGGAGGAAGAATATGAGAGGGACTGGAGGAGGAGAACCACAATAATGACACAGCCTGAATTGCCTCACACTGACTGCTGGGTGGGGGGAGGGAGTTCTGTACTTTGACCTCAGCCAAGGCATTTCTTGTGAAGCTGGGTTAGTCACATGTGTCTCAATTGCACAGGAGGCCTGCCATTGTGTAATGACCATTTTCATCCCTGTCTTGAATGGTCAAGTTTGAGACTGCTTTTGCAGCAAGCCTAAAAATCACAAATACTGTTGAAAACAGTGAATTCTGAAAGGGGCACTGATAATACAACTGTGCCTTCCACTGCTTTGTAGTACCAAGTACTACATAGGTACTCACATAGGGCCATAAAAAGCTTGTGAAAGAACTACTGCATCCAGAGGCAACAGCTATGCAGTAGCAAGGATTAGTCTTCAGGGCTTTCAACTCAACTTAGATTCATAGAAATGTTTTGGTCCAGATGAACATTGAGACTTCAAAAATTTTGAGTATTTATTTTTTTTGTTGGAATACAGTATATGAGTGTGAAGTAAAGAAATTGAGCAGATGAAATACGAATTGTGTTGTATCTATAATAACTGACAAGGGCTTGCTAGAAGGCAAGTTTCCAGAACTATCTGAGATGAAATAGTTTGTCAAAAAGATGGTTGAAAAAGATTCTATACCTGAAAAAATACTTTGCAAGCTCTTGAAAATGTTGAGCTTCAGTTAATAATTTAGGAATAGCTGTCTTTGATTTAACAATAAAAAAGGGGGAAAAAAAGAAACTTTATAGAATTTTTTAGTGATTGAAGTTACTTTTTTAAAGGGAGAGAAGATAATGATTAATAGCGTTTGTTACATTCATTGTTTCTGAATCTTGTAGAAAAGGAGTTACCGATACTGATCTTCATTTTGAAATTAGCTGTGAATTCGAACTTCCTGAAGTCTCGATTTAATTTTTCATGGCCTTCATGCATTTAGTGTCCAAAACCATGGGTGATTAAAAGAGAGCACTTCAGACCACATGCTCAGCAGCTGAACATTGGCTCATTGACTTTGGGGAGATCAATAGTTGCAGCACATTGGAGCCCAGTTTTGCACCTTAACAGATCTAGGAACGTGTAAGAGATTTCAGCCTCAGGTTCAAGGATATTCCAAAATTTGAGGACCCATTCAGTTTGCTTTCATGGTTTCAAGAACAATTTTGGGCTATCGTTGTGTTGCCTGAAGGCTTGACACAGTGCAAAGAGAGAAGCTGTCTAATAAACAACATATGCATGACCATCACTGACCTAATTCAGAAGTACAAGCGTGTGAAAACAGAGCTGACTTTTTGCCCCCAGTGATGTTACTGGAAGTTTTGCCACTGACTTCAGCTGAGTGGAAATTTCAGGCATTTTTTCTGTCTAGAAGTCTCTTGGAATGGAATGTCTCTTTAGTATAAATGCAGATGCAAACAAATACACTTCATTACTTGTTCTGCTGAACTGAGGCTTTCTCAGGCTTGGTGCCTACATTCCTATTCAATGCTCCATTTAAGGATCCATTTAAGGATCAAAAACCAATTAATAGAGAAATTAGACTTATAATAATAAAAATAAGAATTGGTTTTAGATATATAAATGGCTTTAGATAAATTTTTATTTCTTGGAAGGTTTACTTTAGGAATTACATTCATGTAAATTAAGTCTGGAAACTTTTTTAAAATGGCAATGTCTATCTTTCACCTAAGCATGAAGAGAATGTTCATGCACAAAGAGGTTTCAGTAGGCTGTATAAGTACTGACTTAGATAATTTCACGTAAGTAAAAATTTGTTTAGCACTTCCCCATTTTTTAATTCTAATATAGTTGATATTGACAGAGGAGTAAATCCTTTTCAGTACCTGAGATGCACCAATTCCATCTAGCTGTGCAACACAGAGTGATTCCCAGGAAATGTGGTGAAAGTTGGAAGCAGACAAATTAAAAGTCATGGGAAGATTACATCTATTCTTCTCAGGATTGCTGTTGTTTTCCGTTTTGTTTATCATCCTATATGTCTCTTGTCTTTTCTGTGCTTTGGATGCATGTTGCTAAGAACTGCCAGATCTAGACTGAAATTCACCATTTGTCCTCTTGTGCTGCTAGGTTTTAACCTCCATTTCAACATGAGATTACATCAGTATTTTGTGTTGCTCCCCCCATACTTCCCCAGTCTAAAGATGTGGTCTTTTAGATTTTTTTTTGTGTGTGACTTTAACAATGTTCTGTTCACATTTCCTTGGATAGACCCAACAATTGCTTGTTGACCCATTTTAACCCCTTTTGAGCATCATCTTCAAAGTGTAACTGTCCTTGACAATGAAAGAGACCTTCCTATTGTCTGGTCCTTCCAGGCAATCTTTAGCATTGAGTTAAATGGCTTTCAGATGGAGGAGTTGGCTGGAAGGAAGGAGACAAAGTGGTCTGTTGTTTCAGAGTGACTTTGCTAGAGTTTCCCTTTTTTCTTTTCGAATGGTGCATTTCTATAGAAGATGACAGACGTTTTGACAGGTGCAATATGCTTTGAACTGTTGTGTCAGATAATTCTTTTGTCTTGGTTTTTCCCAGCAGAGTGGTACGTCTCCTTAGGATGCTGATATGCATATTGTTTGCTTTTCATTTAGTGTGGTGAAGCCTTCCATCCTCCTTTTCTCTCTCCCTCTCTCACTTTTTTAATGGCCCTTTGCATTTATGTAGCTAACCCAGATGGGAAGGCGGAGTGACCATGACTTAAACCTCTCTCTCCAACCTTTTGATCGTGCTAAATGACAGTCATAACTCAGGAAATTATAATGGTAATATATATTTTACTTATTTCTTAACACTCTTAAAGTTACCACAGAGAGTATTTCTCAGTCAGGGAGCTTCACTTTTTTTTGGAGTGCATAGAGCATGTTCTACATTTGTGGTCAGTGTTTTTGCAGTGTCAGCTATGGGGGTTTTCTAGTCCTGCTATAGATTGTTGTATTTTGTAACAGCACTGTTGAACTGGTCATGCAGAGAAGATGTAGGGATTTGTGCCTGGTAGTATCTTTCTATATCAGTGCGTGCTTCTGCCTGCCTGGCTGTTTTGGGCTTAAACAAACTTTCCTACTATTATCTTTAATGTTTTCTTTTTATTTTCTGAGTTAACATCTCTTGTTTTGGTTGCCTGGGTATGACTTTCATTCATTGTGTCATGAATGACATCGGTGTTACTGAAAGACAACCTGACCCTGAAAAATTGGAAACATGATCTTCTTTTGCAGTTGCTTCACATGGCATAAACTCAGTGGGGAAGAGGGATTTAAAGGCTGCCAATCAAACAGAGGAATGAACAACATAGTTTACTGTAACAGGGAGAGGTGGCTTGGAAATCTTTGCTTTATGAATCCTCCCAGAACATCTGAGAACTTAATTTAATAGCTTATGGCATACCTGTTTAAATTATTTGTACCGAGTTTTTAAAAAATCAGGGAATAGCAGCTACATCTCTGTGAACAGTAGTTGGGTAACCTGGTGACCTTATTTCAAAAAATGGCAAGAAGCCATCAACTTCTGTGGTTTCCACAGACATCTGCTCAGTTCTGAGGAAAACTTCAGAGTATTTTAATCCAGTGTTTTAGCATACATGACACTTTAAAAATTGTATGTTATTAGGGTATATAGTGGGTAATCTTGCTTTAAACAAACAAACAAACAACGCAAAACAAACAACAAAACCCACTGCTTCTAAAATGATAAAACTTATGGAAAACTTTTGACTGGTCCTTATGATATCCCCAACAGTGAATAATTACATTTTTTTCTTCACTAGTGGATGCCTCACTGCTGTAGCATGTTCTACAGCAGTGCTTAAGCATGGAATATCAATTGGTCTGAAACATCTGGCTAAAGCATTGTCTGAAATGCTGTCTGCTGCTATAAAAGAGTCCTAATAATTGTTACACTTGGTGTTAAAAGTGCTTCTTTGGAATCACTGAAATTTTCCATCTCTATAATTACTTTTTTTTCAACAAATTCCTATTTATATTGCAACTTTCTTTTATAATTCATTCCTGCCAACAAGATACAAAACCTCTCCGGTTTAGTACCTATTCTTCTGAGCTGAAAATACAGTATTTTTGTAATCCTTGTTTTATGCTCACCTGTTACCACTGATCTCTAGTTGCAGATTTATTCATATATTGACTGATAACTTGTTGAAACTCCTTATGTCACAGCAGTAAAAATCTATTTGCAACACTGGAAAATCAAGAGATTTTTGTAGTTATATGTGGTAGGCAGCTGAGAACAGATTCTTATGAAGATTCTTGTATGATCTTAACAAGAGATTTATTTACTAACACCACCTCTAATTAGTATGTGTCATGGAAATCTCTCGTCTTAAAAACTCTGATATAATTCAGGGAAGAACCAAATGGCACCAATGTTAAATTGCTTCAGACTCTTTTCCAAAGTACAGTATTTCTGAACCTGGAAAAATTCTGCCAAAAGATTCACAAGGCATGAATCTCTTGGGATGATGTGCATCACATTTGGTTTTATGGTTTCCCTTTCACTGCCTGAGGATGTGGAATAGCTGAATAGGTTGAAGGAGAACCCACGCCTTTTTCACAGGAGTTCAGTGTAAGCATGGCAGAGTCCTCGTTATGGTCATCAGTGAGATATTTATTACTCAGTCAGTATCTGAAAATTTCTATAGGGTTCTCATCATCAAAAAAGAGGTGGTTACTCTTTTGATCAGGTCTAGTAGGAAAATATGCAGAGTTCTCACAGGCTGCTGATGTCTCAAAATATGCCCACTGTAACAATTCACAGGCTATACAAACGTCATGGTTGTCAAGTATTCTGCTTCCTCTTGCCATATAGACGTCATGGTTGTCACTGGAGATAGAGCGCTGTACCTTCTGCTCCAAAAGCACAGGCTCCTACTGTCAGGGTTGGTATCATGGGAGCATGGGGCGACTATGCAAATTGGGTAACATAATGCTGCTCATATGGGAGCTGATTGTGCTAATTCCCATGTTAATCCTGTGAGTGAATGCAGTATGAATGCAGCTCACCCCAAGGCTGGTTGAGGTCAAGCCGTATGTTCCCGCCATCGAGAAGAGCTATGCCTGTGTGCTTGCTCTCCAGGTAGTCAACCTGGCTCCTGAGTGCTCATTTAAAGATGCACCTGCCACCTGATAGCATTTCCTATTGCTGTCAAAGTGTCAAGTGTGGAGTAGCCTACAAGGCATCTGCTGATAAAAAGCCAATTAAAATAAACTGGGAATATTTGCACCATTTTGGTAAAACTTGGATAGCACCAAGGCATATCCCTTCCCATAGGAATAATTCCACCTGTCTGGCAGAATAACTCTGGATTGATGCAGGTGATAAAACTTTAAAATTAAGTTTCAAAGTCCACATTTACTTGTTCCGGTTTCTACCGTGTTTCAAGGCCTGTTACCATGCTACAAAATTAATGGTGATAATGAAACCCTCATTAAAAGCCATAAAAAAATTATTAGTCTGTTTAATAGAGCTTCATGTCAACAAAGTACACTTCTATGTCACTAGATTAAAATAAAAGGATGGACCCATATTTTTTCATCTTCATTGTTATATAGGTCAACATAAAGTTCTCTTATCAATCATCTCAGTTCAGTACTGATTTGATGCTGCTGACATATGGTCAAAGTGTTAAGATGTCCTTTTAGCCTTGTATTCAAATGTGCTAGTCAAAAGTTAATCCCTTTTACTAGGTAAGATTAGTTTCAGATGTTGTAGCCGGCAACGTTTTATTTGTTGTATCTGAAATATTTAATAAAATTGAATGTGTTAATTAATAGCTACAAGAAATAACTACAATCTTACATTCCATAGCTATCAAGGAGTTCATCCATGAACTGACTTACATTGCCTATGTTGTGAAGAAAATGCTGAGAATGAGTTGCCTCTGGTGTCTTGTCTACATAATAAGGATGATATTCAATCATTACTATTTTTCATTCATGGATGGTTTTCCTCATGTAAGAATTTAAGGATGAACTGAGAGGTCATGGTGGTCTGGTGAGGTTCCCTCTGGTTAGAGAAAAGGTAACATAGCCCCTATTTTTAAAAATGGGAAAAAGGAAGACCCAGGGAACTACAGACTGGTCAGTCTCACCTCTGTTCCTGGCAAGATCATCAACAGGTCCTCCTGGAAAATCTGCTAAGGCACATGGAAAATAAGGAGGCGATTGGTGACAGCCAACATGGCTTCACTAAGGGCAAATCATGCCTAACCAATTTGATGACCTTCTATGACAAGGTTACAGAGATGGTGGATAGTGGCAGAGCAACTGACCTGGACTTCTGCAAGGCATCTGACACTGTCCCACATGGCGTCCTGGTCTTGAAACTGACAAGACATGGATTTGACAGATCGACCACTCTGTGGATAAGTAATTGGCTGGATGGCAGCACCCAGAGAGTTGGGGTCAGTGGTTCAGTGTCCAAGTGGAGGGAAGTGTTGAGTGGCATTCCTCAGGGGTCAGTATTGGAACCAGTGCTGTTCAACATCCTTGTTGGAGACTAGAACAGTGGGATTGAGTGTGTCCTCAGCAAGTTTGCTGATGATACCAAACTGTGTGGAGTAGTTGACACCCTAGAGGGAAGGGATGCCATTCAGAGAGACCTTGACAGGCTGGAGAGGTGGGCCAATGCTAACCCCCTGAAGTTCAACAAGGCCAAGTGCAAGGTCCTGCACCTGGGTCAGAACAACCCCAGGCACAAATACAGGCTGGGGGGAGAATGGCTAGAGAGCAGTTCTGAGGAAAAGGACTTGGGGTGGTAGTAGATGAGAAGCTCGACATGAGCCGCCAGTGTGCGCTGGAGCCCAGAGAACCAACCACATCCTGGGCTGCATCAAAAGAAGTGTGGCCAGCAGGGCCAGGGAGGTGATTCTGCCCCTCTACTCTGGTGAGACCCCACCTGGAGTACTGTGTCCAGCTCTGGAGCCCTCAGCACAGGAAGGACATGGAGCTGTTGGATAGGGTCCAGAGAAGGGGCACAAAGATGACCAGAGGGCTGGAGCACCTCTGCTATGAAGACAGGCTGAGGCACTTTGGGCTATTCATGCTGCAGAAGAGAAGGCTCTGGGGGGACTTTATATTGGCCTTCCAGTACCTAAAGGAAAGCCGGGGAGGGGCTTTTCACCAGAGAGGGTACTGATAAGACAAGGGGTAACAGTTTTAAACTGAAAGAGGGGAGATTTAGGTTAGACATCAGGAAGAAATTCTTCACCATGATGGTAGTAAGGTGCCGGAATAGGTTTCCCAGGGAGGTTGTGGCTGCCCCCTCCCTGGAGGTGTTCAAGGCCAGGTTGGATGAGGCTTTGTGCAACTTGGTCTAGTGTGAGGTGTCCCTGCTCATAGCAGGGAGGTTGGAGCCTGATGATCTTTATGGTCCCTTCCAACCTTAACCATTCTATGATTCTATGATTTTATGTAGGAGTTAGGTGATTTCTAAAATTATTCTGAAAGACTTCGCACATTTTATTAGGCTGATTGAAAAATTCTTGTTTTCATGTATTTTTCTTTAGCAAAATTTTGATTTTAGAAAAACAACAGGTTCCCCTGAATCATACGGATTTTATTACTATTTTAACTAAAAGTTCCCGACAGATTTTTTCCAAGTTCAGATTACTTTGTTCCAGGTTTTCTTGTTCATAATTTTTTAATAATTTTTGTTAATATACAAGATAGAAAATAAAAATAACTAAATATCACTATGAAACATTTGATAATGTCAAAACAAAATCTATCATTGTATGGATCTCTGCAAGAAAAATTTGTAATTCTGATTCCTTGAGAAATATCAACGTAACATATTTTAAGTTAGAAGTATACTAGAAGCTGCACATCACTTTTCCTATATATTTTTCTTTTTAAGTTTCTCAGACTTGAACATGACATAGAAAATCAATAAAGAAGCAACTATTGCTTCCTCTTGTTTCACAGAGTTTAGTTTAGGTTGATGGTTCAAGATTTCTTGGTCTTCTTGCTTGACTGAGAATTCAAATCGATCGCTTGGCTAGGGTTTAATCTTCCTGTAGTCTTGATGGTGACCACTAGCATTAGTAGGGTGATTGATGAGTAAATTGAAGGAATTAAGTTCTTACTATTTAACTGAAACTTTTATTGATAATGTCCTTCATGTCAATGAGTGCTAGTCCAGATCACTTAGTCCTGGAACGTAACTTCAGCTGACGTACACTTGCTGATGACTGTAGAGAAAAGGATGACAAAAGGCATCTTCATTTTCCTTAAAACATATAGGTGAAATTATTTGAAAACCCCTTTTTCTTTCTCCTTATATAAAAGTCCTATCTGTGAAATGTACAGTGAAATGTGAACAATTCTTGGATACTGCCTCTTCCCTGTTACTACGTTGAGTCAACACTTAGGAGCTCTGGAAGTCAAGGACAACCAAGGCACTTACTTTGCATAGACCACATAATTACACATGCAGAAAGACACCGGAGAATGTGGATACTATACACATTATTTAACCCTTGGTTTCCTGGAATTTAATTTTGTGGCATATTTTCCTTCCTTCTCTCTTAAGAAGCCAGGACACAAGTGATATTTCTGAGGAATTCTCTTAAGTATGCACAACAAATTCAGCAAATCTCTGAAGATGCCTTTCTTTGGAAAATTTAAGTGTAATTAACAACATTTTTTTTACCTGTTTGAACTGAGATTTGAGCATCGGTTCTATGCATGACAATGAATGAGTGGCTGGTATCAGAATTTCTCTGCTGGAGAAATAGGAAAAGATGCATCATGAATGTATAATTAGAATGATTTGGGAACAAAGCAAGAAGATCAGAAGATATTTCAGTATATAGGAGGCAAATGATTGTTGGAGCTACTACCACCAGCATAAACAGCAGGAAGACATTTACATGGACAGGACTTCTATTCAGAATGACTTTGATTTTCACTTGGACAGCAATTAATATTATTGCCTGAAAATATACTAAGTCAAACCAACTGGCAAGGTAGACCTGTTGAGGATTTTCCTTCAGCCAAAGCAAAGGGTGAGGAGTGGAAAAAGAAAGAGAGAGAATCCCAGAGCAAACAGTGACGGTGCTCTAGGTCTGAAACTGGTTCCAGTGTGTCATAAACAAACACACAGAAAGCGGAACTGAATAGAAAGTGAAAGGATGCAGCAGCCAGGCTACACAGGTGAGAGAGGAGAGGGCACATTGACAGGACAGTGGAGAACAAGCCCTTGCCTATGAGGGTGTGTATATCAGCTGTTCCAATCTACAGAGGCCAAGGAAGTTTTCCCTGAGCTCAGGCGTCTCTTCCTTTTAGTGAAGATGTTACAAGCCAATCCTGAAGGCTGCCTTGCTATTACCGTGTATAGTCCCTGTGGTCAAGGATAACACCTCAGTAGTTGAGGTTGAGGATGCAAAATCGTTAATGCTATTTAGGAATACATATTGTGTTTATTCTAGCTATCATGAGATATTATTGACAAGGCTCATAAATTGGCAATTCTGAGCCTAGAAACTCCTAATTCCCTCTGAAATGCTGAAATGCAAACCCATACCTTGGGTTCTCAAGGCCCAGTGCTTTCCTTGATTATGTGTATGCCAATAGCATCATGAAGATTTTTGAGTGTAACTGAGAAGGGACTTTGATTATTAACTAGCACTTCTGCCTCTCCTATGCCAATGAGTTACATCCTTTATGGTACCATTACATTCAGTTCCCAGGCATCAGCTCCTTAAATTAACATCAGGCATAGGCATGTTTTGCTCGGATTTTGTCACAGTCTTTCTCTCTCCCTTCTCCAAAATGTCTCATACTGGCTTGACACATATTTGGAATTTTTTGCTGTCTTTGGCTTCCTATTGAGACTAAACTATGTGAGAAACTGAACTAATCATGGCATTGTCAGATCTGCAAATAGGAAATCTGCCTTTAGTAACATAAACTGAGGCACCAATAGACACACTGCACATGTAACATGTAAAACTAGGACGTGATAATTTGCTAATGAATTGTTTCAGAGGGATGTACAACGTGAAAAATCTACACCTAATCTTTCTCTGTCCTGGCTTGACTTTGTTCTTGGTGGTCTGATGCATAGCTCTGCAGGAAATGCAGATGAGATTAAATAGCACACAGCTTTTCAGGTTTTATTCTGAACAACATGCACTTTTCTGGACATAATACAGATGAGAATATAGATCTTGTGCAAGCTTTAAAAAAATGTTCCTTAAATGGTTTTCATCTCGATAGCTTTAAGGTATCTTTCCTATATCAAGCCGAAGATTTCCAAAGATGAAATATTTGACTTATGGCCAAATTTCAAAATACAAAGATTACTGTAAATTATTGTGGTGCAAGAAGAAGAACGACATTGATCATCAGTTGTTCAATTTAGTTTTAATTTTACTGATGGATGAATGTTGAAAACAGCCCTAGTTAATTTTTGTATGTGTCAGCATTCCAGTAAAATGCTGATGTGCATTTCCTTAGTATCTACTCATTTGGGTGAAATCACAGCTGGGTGCCCCAAAGTGCTATCTGTATTTATATTTTAATTCTATGAAAGGGAGGAAGGGTATCCCAGATCTATATTTTCCATAGTTGGCAAAACCCTGAATATTTTTAAAACAGGTGGTTTGAACAGAGCTTCTTCTTGAACTGGTTCTATATAAGCAGGACTATTTTTTTTCCTGAATCGTGGGGGACAATGTAGCATAGTATGTTTACAGTGTGCTGAAGCCTGTTTCACTATCAGAAGAGGGTCTCTTGTTATACATATAGAACTAATACTGTACCACTGCCCAAACTGAATAAACCAGGGATCATTGCAAGGCCAAGTCTTCCAGTTATTTTCCAGAATAGCCATGGCCTGGCCATCAAGGAAAGAACAGACCAAAACACATGGACTTCTTCAGCCTGCAAGAAGCACCCTTGTTCTTGGCAGGGTTTCTTTCCTGGGCAGCAAAATGCTGGCTGGATATCTCTGCCTGTCTCTTTGGCTATAGCTTAGCCTTAGCTGCCTCAGAAGTCAAAGTTTTTAGTATCTGGAGTGTTTGCAAACTTATGTTTTCCCCACATATGGTGTTGTATGCACAAAGCAGAAATCAATTATGTATTTGTTTTCCTTTTATTTGCTAGTTTAAGAAAGTGGAAAGTGTGTGTGTGTAACTTGGCCTTAGACTGATATGGATATGATAGCTGGATGATCTCATTTATAATGTCAAAGTGTTAAGAACCCATTTTTAATGAAAAATTTTCTCTGTTTTCAGTCAACATGAATGACAAACTTCTCCCTCAACTGACATTTTGTGCAGTATTTAACTCATATGTAGGTACCAATCTGCAGATTTGCTACAAGGCTTATCTTCGTTTCTCACATAAACTAACATAAATCGCATGGAATTCTTCTCAAAGTTAGCTCATGTTATTCCAAATTCAGTGCAGTAAGGGATAGACAGTAGACAAGGAAACTTGGTGTATTAGGGGCCCTCTGTTACTTCCTGCTACACTGTGATCTAATTACTGAATAACCAGTTCACCCAGAGTAACACTTGCCAAAGTGGGAAAGGATTTCACAATCTGGGACATACTTCTTTGCAATTATTTTTCTGTATAATTTTATTTGAACTTGTTAGCTTCAAGATTACTTCCCTAGCAGAAAAGCAACTGGTATCATTGTGGTCTAGTTCCATGGCTTGTAAGTCATAGGATGCTATCCGATCTATTTTACTTTGTTTGTAATGGGACAATGTTTTATTTTAGATGTACTAAAATTTAGAATGGATAAAGTAAATTAAGTCAATCTGTTTAATGGGGATGAGAAGTTATTTTCTTTCTAGTTTCTTGTTACTCTACTGCTTTAGTTTCTGGCAGCATAGCATTAATGTTAAGCACTGGTCCCCAGCACCGAGTGGCAATTTATCATCTTTCTTGGCAGGCTTCCTGCTTCATCCTGCACCTGCCTCCTTGAAAGAAAACAAGACAGCAGATACTTATTCAAATAATGCAATAGCTGATCAGCAGAGTATCTACACAATGGCAAGTTATCCATGATAAAAGAACAACTTTTTCATGCATTATATGTGACATATGTGTCCTTTCTCTTAAGATTTATGACATTCATGACGGTTAGTATTGTTACTATAATCAAATCTTTTACAGCCTTGCTGCAAAGGTCCAACTTATTGTCAATAGGTTTCTATATACGAATCAATCAAGCAATTTCAGAAATGCTGTGAAACACCTGCACTCTTCTTGGAAGTGTAGAAATAGCAATATTGTGGTCTCATCTTTCAAGTAATGAAGCTATGATGTCTTAGCAATTCTCTATAGGCAAACAAAGTGGAAGAGGGGTCAAAACTACATGTTCATTTGCATTTGTTCCATATAAAACATACATGAATTACATATATGTGTGAGTGTGTATATTTATATATGTATTCACACCCATATATATGTCTGTATAGGTGTGTATATAAAACTTCCTGAAGAATAGATTGTAGCCTTAACACACAAGTAAAGAATAAATCAAAGGAAAACTGTACCTATGAGTAAGGATGTGCAGAGACTGGTAGAAACTATTCATGAAACAATACATAAAATCTTTTTCACAAATATGAAAGGAAAGGTCGTGTTTACCAGGAATTTGCATTTTACAAGCCTCACTGGAAGCGAAACACATAGCTGCTAGGAAGCAGGATGTCATGTTCCTGCTGGCACGGGAGGTGGGTCCTTTGTTTAAGGCATTAGCCTGAGGTGTGGAAACCAGTTCTTTGTGATGCCACCGATCCTCTGGGACTGGCTTCTGAGTTCTCTGAGTCCCACTTCCCATCTGTAAAGCAGCTAATCCTAGCCCTTCCCTTTGCACTGTCGGTATGTATAGATATCAAAGACACATGCAGGCACCAGTCAGCTTCTTGTATTTGTCCCAAAGCATTTAAGATATTAGAATGTTACAGCAGCATATGGTGGCATGGTGATTGATAAAGCCAACTTATGTTGCACTAAGGAATACTGTAGTATATATGATCATTAAGAAACCGTAGCAACAACCCACTGTGTTAGGAGATGTAAATAAGGATGATCCCTGTTTGAGAGCTCTCAATCTAATGAGGAAAACAAAGAGGGGGTAGAAACACTCAGCAAGAACGGAACAATTAAGAGAAAAGTGATAAGAGTGTGAGCATATGTAGACAAATGGTTCAGAGAAGTTCCTGAGTTTTAAAAAATATCTTAATATAAATGCTAAGACGGAAATGAAATAAAAAGATGACCTCAGAGAATTCTCTCTTTGACATAAATTTGCCAGAAGGAGAGGGACACATGGATCCTAATAGGAAAAATTTCATAATTGTATGGAGGAGTGCAGGAGAAGAGGTATGGTCTAGAGGTACCTTGCACAATGAAGAGGTACTGTTCAGGGGCTGCTGAAATCATTAAAAGACAAAATGCTTCTTCCAAGGAAGGAACTTGTACTCTGGAATCCCTGTGCTATGCAACCACCTCCCTCTTTCTTGTCAGAGCTGTCTCAGCTGTACATAAAAGTTTTCAATGTGGCTACAGAGGACTATCACAGTGACAGCAAAGTATTTTAAGGCAACCTGTTTACTTAAAGCTCACGTTATGGAAGATTTTAGCTCAGAACATAGTATTTGCTTTCTGAAATAATCATCTGCAAGAGCTGTTTGATCCAGAGACTAAATCTGGTCTCTGTCTCCTCAGGAAGAATTCTTCATATTGATATTCTGATTAGGAATTTGCATTTTTTCATAGCCTGACCTTCAGCTGAGGTCCTGTTTTATTTTCTAGTTTGGTAAACTAATTCTATAGCTATCATACAAAAGGGTTTCTGATTCATCCTGATATGCTGAGCATTAGAAATATTTGCTACCTCCTGAAGACCTGCAGACCTAGTTCTGCAGTTATCCCAAGGGTTAGGGAAGGGTGCCTGTGTATTTGGCAGGCTTCTTAGAAGCCTTTCCCCTGTTGTAATGCTTGCAGTGGTGCAAACATCTGTGGCAAAGGGCCGGTGGAAGGCTGTTCTGCTGTTGCAGTATGAGAGTTTTTTTGGTATGCTGAATATGAGCATTTTTATTGCTACTCAGTTTTGACTAGCAAATTTGTTTATCATTTACCCAGACTGGAAAAATGAATTTTGCTACGTTCATGTGACCTTAATGTTTGACAGAGGCCACCCTTCCTGCCAGGAGTGCAGGAAAGAGAGAGAAAGCTAAAGCACACTGGTCAGGGTGGCAGTGCTCTTATCTTATGAAACCATCCTCTAAAAAGATCCAGGGCCAAGTATTGTGGACTCCTGGAAGCTGACAGACAGTACTGATATAATACTTAGACAAACAACACTACCAAAGCTTATCGGTCTTCTGGGTGGTAATGGTTTGGGGTTTTAAGAAATGTTCTCCTCTTACTATAGCCCTGATGCAGCTCAGTAGCAACGGGTAGGTTTGGTAGCAAAGACTTTCTGCAGCATATCACCCCCACACAAATCAGAGTCTTCCACTCCTCATAGTGTGACCTAGGTCTATGCTGCTGTTTCTCAGCACCGTACAGCTGGGGGTGTCCAGGGGCATTGGGCCGGGCTGTTGGACCTCATAAATTAGAGGTGCAAAACTAATGGAAATGCTCATGGTTTTTGATTTGTTTTGCTGTTCTTTTTTTATCATACCCTATATGTGGTTATTTGATTTCTCAGGTTTCCTTACATGTTTGGATACCATAATTTTCCTAATGAGCCCTCGTGTGCAACTGCTTAGTAAATACCAGCCTTAATGCTCGTGACTTAGAAGCTTTGTTCAGTAGCAACAAAGGCAGAATAAATGCATAAGGCTTTGTGTATCTGGTTGCTTGGGCAAGTTGCCTTACTTAGCAAATGCAAAGATATTAAATTTCTATTCAGATGATTAAAAAAGAGCTTCTTCATGTTTTACTGCATGACTGGCTCTGTTTACGGTGCATTAGGTGTTTACTATAGTGATAGAAAAATGGCACTTTCTCCACCTCCCTCTTCTCCTTTGTAACAGATGTTTCTTCAGAAGGACTTGCCGATTACCTGTGTCTCTGACAGCATCTGACAAGACTTCATTCAAAAAAGAAAAATGTAATATGTATGCTTGCCTTTATTTTGTTAAGTTTTGATTTCTAAAGGTAACAGCTAGTGTCGAGTTTCTCAAACTGCTCCTTCTATTTCTTCTTTTCAATTGAAACAGTGTGCTGTGTCAGCAAAACCCACAGCTCACTGCCACGCTCTCTTTTGTGTGTCAGTCGTTTGACACATAAAACTAGCAGCTGCTCTTAAAGCAACCTGCAAATTAACCATATTGAAGATACAAAACATGAAGGGGTTCTTTTTCATGATGGTGAGAAGCTTTCTTAACTACATTTAATTCAGGGCTAAACCTTTCCTGCCATAATTAAAAAGAGGAGTGAAATAGGAGCGTGTTTCACATACAACAGGATTGCTAACACCGAGAAGATGGGATGAGATGGGATCAGAATCGCCTGTGGAGGGGTTATAGGCTCAGTTCTTCCAACAATTATCCTGATACCTGAGCCATAGCTGAGTGTAGTTTTTGAGCATAAGAGACAGTGTCCTCTGCCTGCTGTCACTGCAGATGTTTGTGCTGTGTTCAGCTCATATGCATGAGTGTCACTAGTGTGAGAGCTTTTGGGAAGAGTTTATTGATGCTGAGAACAGCCTTGCGTCCATTAGGGCACTCCTTTTTTTCAGTGAAGTTACACAGGACCTATGGGTCTGCATAGTCTATAAGCAGATACAATCTGTGCAATGCACTAGACATGAAAAACCAAAATAGAGCCCAGCAATCAGCACTTGGAAAACAATTTTGTTGTTTGAGGGGCCAAATTTTAGCCAAAACTGGAAGAAGACCCCAAAAGATGAGCCAGGTATGGTCTTCCTATTGGGATGATTTTATTTTAACACAAAATGCAGCTTTTTACACTCGAGTTTCTGGGAGGAAACCTCACCCTGGTTTAAGTCAGTGCCATCCGGTCTGTGCTTCAAAGACAGTTATACCCCACAGAGGAGATTACAACAATCTGTGGGCATTGAGTCAAGAAAGCACAGCCAGAGGAGGTGAAGCAACCCGAAGATAATTTTCCAGAGGGGAAAAAGCAAGCCCAGAGCATGAGTACTAGGAAGGCATACTACCACAAGGAAGTTATGGCTGCCCATTCCCACTAGAAAAGCTTCCCACTGTGACAACATCCAGTCTTCTCCTCTCTGCTTAGATTTGAACTGAAGTATCACAGATGGTGAGAAGAACTTCCTATACTCCAAAAGGAAAAGAGCCACAGGCTCCTCAAAACTTACTAAGGACTTGACTACTGCCAGTCTGTTTTATCCTTCAGATACTCAGGTTTCATTTCATTGATGGGCAGTGGGGCAAAGCTTCAAAGCAGATAAGCTGTGTCATGTCGCTAGAACCACAGATGTGTCCACTTACATGTGGTAAATGGGCTTAAGGTAAGAGTCTTTCCTTGAGTAATTCCAAATCAATTTGAAAGTTTTTATAAATATTGCAGATTTTGGGTGAAAATGGAAAAATGCAGATAATACATTACTGTAGTGTTCATAGTTTTTAGAAACTTCCCCCCCCAGTATTAAAGCCTAGGAAGGATGAAAGCCTTGTCCTGTATTTCTTCAGAATGTTTAAAAATGTTAAAGATCCATAATAAATTTTGAAAAATATGTATGAGAATTAGCTTACCCCTGTTCTACTGCTGTTCTCCTGGAGAAGATATTCTGTTGTTTCAGTTACTTTGTGAGTTGGACCTATAATTTTGATAAATATTTACTAATCCAGTGTTTTATCAGAAATCAGAGAACTTAAGGGGTTTAGTTCCTTGTACTCCCAGCAACCTCTCATTTTAATGCATATGAAACATTCATCTTTCATCAGAAGTGCATAAAGTAGTTTGTTAATTTGTAGTAGGAGATTTTTGTCAACCTGGCATGTTTAATTTGGCTCTGTCATATAAATGATGTCAACCATATAGCATTCAATTGGAAATGACTACCAAAGGTCTGTTTCATGAGTAGAGTTTGCAAGTACTGGGAAAAGCCAAAATAGTCTTACAGAAGAAGTTACATTTGCAAGGGACAGAGGAAAGATGGTAGTGTCCTCTTGAGATCCCAGCAAAACTTCTCTGCTGTTAGCACAAACAGTACCAGACCAGATAAGACAGGAGGTGTAAGTACGTCTGGGCAGACCCCTAAGGACTGACAACCTGAAATAGAAAGTAGTAGGACTTAGGGCTACAGTAACTTCCATGCAAAGGTTCAAGTGTAGCCCAAAAATACCCCATGAAATGTGTCAGTGAGTATTAACAGGCCCCATTGACATGGAAGCCACTGGAGGTGTGAAACAAGAAGGAACTTGGTTAAACTGTAAATTGGGGCCAATCCTCTAAATTAGCAGAGCTCCATCGAACGTCTCAAGTGACCTGTTTTTGGTTAAGCAGGCTGAGGAGAGATATTATTTAGTCTGAGTGTGTTGTGCATAACAGGTGAGGGTCAGTGACATGAAAAAACATGTTTGATCTGGATCCTGAAAATAACTACTTGTTTGTTTTCCACAAAGACCTGAGAGAATCCTGCCTTTCCATCCCAAACAGGCCTGCAAATCAGTTTTTAAAGCTCAAGCAGTACCAGAAAACATCAATTCAGTTGTGTGTTGGGTATATAAAAGTTGCAAATTCTGGCTGCTTTTTCCAGTTAAGAACAGTGTAGTGATGTTTTTTCTGTTTCTCACTGGTGGAATTACAAAAGGAATGAGCAGTGTGCAGGCTTAGCTTCATCCAGAAGCTATGCAAATCAGCAGTTTTTTCTTTGTCTTCAGTGGCCTTTGATCTGGCCATTTGAACTATTTGGCAAATGACATACAAATTAAATGATTCATGCAAATGAACACACAATTAAAAGTTTAGATTGGCTTTGATGCACTAATATATTAAGTGATCATGCAAACTGTGAACCAGATACTCAACTGAATGTCAACATATGAACAATTTGCAAATCTGAAAATATTTGGTGAAAGCATTTGTGACTAGATTTGTATAATTTATAAGTTCAGTGCTTTCACAGTCTGTTTGCAGTTGTCCAAGTAGAAATACAAGTGAAATTATTCAAATAATTACTAGCCCTAGATTATTATTTCAGCAACTTTAAGTGAGGCCAGCTACTGTTTAGTGCTTTTATTTAGTAATGGAAAAAATGTAGGAGCCCTCCGGTGGTCAAAATACACCTTTCCAGCTAACTCTTATTCCTTTAATGCTAAGCAATTTAGCTGACAGAAAGCTTTATTCTAGTTAGTATATTAGTTGCAAGCCGTTTTAAAGATAGTTTAAAAATCATTAACTCTTCTGTCGTCCTGGAACTATGCTTAAGCTAGGCTAATTGTTTTGAAAATTTCCACATCAAAATCAAGAAAAGCTATCAGCACCAAAACCAAATAAATTAAGCAAAGGTTTCCAATGCGTTTCCAATGTTGTGTGCTATATGTCCTACCTGAGCACAAAGGGAGTCTAAAATAAGCAGAACAAGCTCCAGGTTACATTCTCCATCGGCATATATCCCAGTGCAGTGAGATCCTCATCCATGCCTGGAGACCTTACCTGTTGCGAAAACCAAATAACTACTGATAACAGTACTTTGACAAATATTTGGCACTGAAGGGAGTGACTACCCCTGGGGCAGTGTGACTGTGAACTGGGTCTCTGATGGCTCTCTGGGAATAAGGACAGTTTCTTGATAAGTACCCAAGAAAAGATTTTTACACTTCTCCATTACTGAAATGTTTTAAAAGCCATAAAGAGAGGAACAAATATACTGCAGCAAATTGTGCATATCATGGTTATAAAATGAGACTCAGTTAAAAATTATTTCCTACTCATGTTAACAAAACGTGAAGAGCTTGATTTTTGAATTCAGAGCTCCCTCAGTGAGGATTTATGGCAACATCATGTTAGGGTTAGCACTTCCACTCTCACTAAAGCACTCCAGTAGTGAATACACGTGGGGTAACTATCTGGCACAGACATTGCAGCCTAGAATTAGTATAAACCATTGTTTTGCTCAGCAGTTCTGGGAAGAAAGGAAGAGGAAAAAATGCAGGCTGGTGTCTTTGCTGTCCTGCTTATATGTGGCTGTGGGTAGAGGGCTGATCGCCAAGGTGTGCTAGTGCAGTCTCTTCTGGCCCTCACTGGCACTTTACAGGCATGTGTCACACCCAGTTTTGAAGTGATTCTCTGTACTTCCTGCCTTATACCATGGCTGGTCTGTTTGATGACCATCCCCTGGTTTGGATGTTCCTGGAGCTGAGTCCTGACGCGTACTTGCACCCTGGTCTTCCTCTTGCTGTCAGCAGAGTGTCAAAGATCTTGTTTTTTACATTAGGGTGGGACTGGGTCTAACATAGCCTTGGGTATCTCTTCATTACCAGGATATAATTGCCAGATGTAGTGTACTTCTGAAGGTAAATTACTTCTCATTGTGCTTTTGTTTGCAGTCTCCTGGAATAAAATCACCAAGCACACTGAGAAATGGTTTGTCTACAGCTGAAATGCATTGCAATAAGTAATTTGGAATGAAAATACCTGAATCTTCTTTGGTTAAAGATTGCTGCTCATCCTAACAGTTACCAGGTAACTAGGAAGCAGAAGCAGGTAAACTGTAGTGTTCAGAATGCAACATGATGCCTACTTTTCTTTCCCTAAGGGAGAGGGAAAGATCTACAAAAAATAAATGAGTTTGCTAGATACAGCAATTCTCAGAATCATAAGATAGCTATCTCAAAGCCTGACTCAAAAAGGCATATTTTCCTTTAATCAAATATTCTATCTTCATTAGCTTCCTGGAGTTCACCTGAACTATATGAACTGAGTGAACTAACTATAGCAGTCAGTTAAAACCAGCTCTACAAGGTCATGAAACAAACGGAATTTGATAGTATAGCTAATTTAGCACTCTGAAATATCATTATCATTCCAGTATTGCATTCTTGCCTAATACAGGCAGGAGGTTACCGTGGTTTGTCCTAATGAAGTGCTAGTCCCATCGCTAAACATGCAGTTTGTCTTACTGGTGGATGGCATTAAAGAGAACAGAAAACCTATATGCTCACACTGCTGCTGTTTTCCCAAGCCAGACCACAGTCTGGGCTTATGCTGCTCCCAGTGCTGACTCCTGCTCTTCTGGACAAGAGCACTGAGCCTGTCACTTTGTAGGATTAAGCTCTCTGGAGGAACAGAAATTGCTGTTGATGGAGGCAATTCCTCAGCCCTCAAGAGGACAGGCAGGGGAGTGTTACATGAAGGCACTTCAGCTGCCTGGGTGAGATTTCCACTCATACTGCTTTCATGGTAGAAGCTAAGAGGGGAAATGGGGATAAAAAGGAAGATGAGATGATAGTTTAAATTCTTACCATTTTTGTAAGTGCTGCTGAAAATTCATGGGCTTCTTGATTGATCTAGATATATTTAGTTACATTTGCTACCTTTACAATTAAGGTTAGTCTGTATTGTAAAAAAGATGAACGTGCCGGCACTGGACACAAATACGGTGAATGCTGTCCAACCTAGTAGCAGCAGAAAGTCATCTGTAATCCAGACAGTCTGCACTGATAAAACCTTTGAATAACGAAAGAAAAAAAAAGTCATGACTAGACTTATCAGAAAGAAAATTGTGAGCATGTCATTCTTTTGAAATAAAACCAACAAATGTATTGACCGTTCTGAAAAAAAACCTTTCTGGGTAATAGCCATTGCTCTCTACCTCCTGCAGTACAGGCCAGCTCATGTCAAGCTCTCAGAAACTCACAGAGAGGAGCACTGAATTGTGCTCAGTTCTCATCCTGGTGTGCTGGGCAAGCATGGGTAAATCATTTCACTTCTCTGTGTTTTGGGTCACCCCAGGTCTCTCTGGTTTTGACCCTAAGCCTTCAGAGCAAGGGACTTCTCTCTTGGATGTGTCTACCAGGTGCTCAGACCAATTTGCTCTTAATCACACAGAATCACAGAATCCTAGGGGTTAGAAGGGACCTCGAAAGATCATCTAGTCCAACCCCCCTGCCAGAGCAGGGTCACCTAGAGTACATCACACAGGAACTTGTCCAGGTGGGTTTTGTATGTCTCCAGCGAAGGAGACTCCACAACCTCTCTGGGCAGCCTGTTCCAGTGCTCTGTCACTCTCACAGTAAAGAAGTTTTTTCTGATATTTACATGGAACCTCCTATGCTCCAGTTTGCACCCATTGCCCCTTGTCCTATCACTGTACATCACTGAAAAAAGCCTGGCTCCATCATCCTGACACTCCCTCTTAACATATTTGTAAACTTTGATGAGGTCGCCCCTCAGTCTCCTTTTCTCCAAGCTAAAGAGGCCCAGCTCCCTCAGCCTTTCCTCATAAGGGAGATGTTCCATTTCCTTGATCATCTTTGTGGCTCTGCTCTGGACTCTTTCAAGCAGTTCCCTGTCCTTCTTGAACTGTGGGGCCCAGAACTGGACACAATACTCCAGATGCGGCCTCACCAAGGCAGAATAGAGGGGGAAGAGAACCTCTCTTGACCTACTAACCACATCCTTTCTAATGCACCCCAGAATGCCATTGGCCTTCTTGGCCACAAGGGCACATTGCTGGCTCATGGTCATCCTCCTGTCCACTAGGACCCCCAGGTCCCTTTCTCCTACACTGCTCTCCAGCAGGTCAGCCTCCAACCTGTACTGGCACATGGGGTTGTTCTTCCCCAGATGCAAGACTCTACACTTGCCCATGTTGAATTTCATCAAGTTTCTCCCCGCCCAACTCTCCAGCCTGTCCAGGTCTCTCTGAATGGCAGCACAGCCTTCTGGTGTGTCAGCCACTCCTCCCAGTTTAGTGTCATCAGCAAACTTGCTGAGGGTACACTCTGTTCCCTCATCCAGGTCATTGATGAAAATATTGAACAGTACCGGTCCCAGTACCGACCCCTGAGGGACTCCACTAGTCACAGACCTCCAACTAGATTCTGTCCCATTGACCACAACTCTCTGACTTCTTCCTTCCAACCAGTTCATGATCCATCTCACTACCTGATCATCAAGACCACACTTCCTTAGCTTATCTACGAGGATGCTGTGGGAGACAGTGTCAAATGCTTTACTGAAATCAAGATAAACCACATCTACTGCTCTACCATCATCTATCCACCTAGTTACTTCCTCATAGAAGGCTATAAGTTGGGTCCAAACATGACTTCCCCTTGGTAAAACCATGTTGACTGCTCTTAATGACCCCCTCATCCTTGATATGCCTAGAGCCAGTGCCAAGAATAAGTTGTTCCATCACCTTTCCAGGGATGGAGGTAAGGCTGACCGGTCTATAGTTACCCGGCTCCTCCTTCTTGCCCTTTTTGTAGACTGGCATGACATTTGCTGTCCTCCAGTCCTCAGGCACCTCTCCTGTCACCCATAACTTACCAAAGATGATGGAGAGTGGCCTAGCAATGACCTTCACCAGCTCCCTAGCACCCGTGGGTGCATTCCATCTGGACCCATCAATTTATGGATGTCCAGATTGCTTAACTGATCCTTAACCCAATCCTCATCTACCAAAGCAAACTCCTCCTTTATCCTGACTCCTTCTGGGGCTATAGGGATCTGGGGCTCCTGGGGAGAGTCTGCAGCATTAAAGACAGAGACAAAGAAGGCATTCAGTACCTCTGCCTTCTTTATATCCTCTGTCACCAGGGCACCCACCTCATTCAGCAGTGGGCCTATATTGCCTCTAGTGTTGGTTTTATCTGCAATGTATTTGAAGAAGCCCTTTCTATTGTCTTTGACCTCACTTGCAAGATTAAGTTCCAAGGAGGCCTTAGCTTTCCTAATTGCCTCCCTACATCCTCTGACAACAGTCCTATATTCCTCTCACGTGGCCAGCCCCTCCTTCCATGATCCATAGATTCTCTTTTTCCACGTGAGTTGGCCCAGCAGTTCCTTATTTAACCATGCTGGTCTCCTGGCTCCCTTACTTGATTTCCTACCCATTGGGATGCTCTGATCCTGACCTTGGGAGAAGTGGTCCTTGAATGTTGACCAACTATCTTGAGCCTCTTTACCACCTAGTACCCTTTCCCATGAGACTTCCCTTAACAATTGTTTGAAGAGGCCAAAGTTGGTCCTGCGGAAGTCCAGGGTTGTGGTCTTGCTAGGTATTCTATTCCTCCCACACGGGATCCTGAACTCCACCATCTTGTGATCACTGCAGCCAAGGCTGCCATTGACCATCACCGCTTCAACCAGACCCTCCTTGTTGGAGAGTACGAGATCCAGCAGTGCTCCTCTCCTAGTTGGTTTGTCCACCATTTGCATTAAGAAGTTCTCATCAATGCACTGGAGGAACCTCCTAGACTGTGAATGGCTGGCTGTGTAGGCCTTCCAGCAAATATCAGAGTAGTTAAAATCCCCCATGAGGACCAACGCCTGTAATTGCATGGCTGCTTTCAACTGCCTGTAGAAAACCTCATCAACTCCCTCGTCCTGATCAGGAGGTCTGTAATAGACCCCCACAACTGTATCACCCATGCCAGCCTGCCCCTTAATTCGTACCCACAGACTTTCCACTTGCTCCTCATCTGCCCCTGGACAGAACTCAATACATTCTAGTTGCTCTCTCACATAAAGAGCAACTTCACCACCTCGCTTCACTGACCTGTCTTTCCTAAAAAGGACATAGCCATCCATGACCACATTCCAGTCATGTGAGCTGTCCCACCATGTCTCTGTAATTGCCACCAGATCATAACCTTTAGACCACACACAGACCTCTAACTCCTCCTGTTTATTCCCCATGCTACATGCATTGGTGTACAGGCATTTCAGGGAGCGAGCTGAGCATGCTGGTGGCACCCCTGGGAGGCAAGAGGCCTTCTTGTCTTCATTAATAGTAGAAGAATGCCCCACTAGTTCACTTTAATGTAGATAAATAGGGTTGATGCCTCAAGAGTTAAAAGCCCTTGGCTGGCTTTTCACCACTTGGGAAAGTTGGTGTCACTGCTTCCCTACTGATATTTACTGATGGTAAGTCCAGAGGTACTGCAGATCTACTTCTGCCACCATTCAGCCAATGCTGAGCTACTCCATCCCTCCTTTCCCCTGAGCCCAAATTAGAATAGCGAGCTCCAGCTTTCCCCACATAACCCCTCTGTAGGTTTTGACCCAGCAAACATCATCAAAACTTGCCCAACACAACCAGCAGGACTGAGCAGAAATGCAGTTCTTTTATTTCCTAAAAAACCCATCAGCAACAAGGACAGAGAGAACTGTGTCATGGAGGGAGCAGGACTCTTGGGGTCAGTTTCTGCTTTTGCCTGAGGGGCTTCAACCCCACAATCCTTCATGACAGGGTCCTGTGTTGCAGGCACTGGCCCTAATAACCCTTCTGCTGAAGCTGTATCTCTGTGTAAAACAGAAACCAAAGCAAAAAAGAGCAAAAGAAGTGTGTGACTGTGTGGTCCAACACTGAGGAGGAAGGAGATGTAAGTCTAGTTGTTGCTGTCAGTTGTTTTATCAGCAATTGATACAGGTACAATATACAAACAATCCCAGGACTCTACCAGGGCTATTTTTTCTAGCTGTAGCAAATTACTTATACTGGAATTGCATGATAAATGGACATAGAGCTCATCAGGGGGGATGCACAGTGGCTCACTGGTAATGACTCTTGAGTATAAACTCTTGCTCCTTTCCCACTTCTGACTGTGAAAATTAATTACCTGAATTTCTTCATACTGAACAAGAGCTGAATTTTTCAATTGTATGGGAAAAGACATCAGAAACAGCTTGTTTTCAGGACTGCATTTCTTTTTTCTTTTCAAAATGAAAGATAATTTTGTCATGATCCTTTAAGAGTCTGCCTGTGACATATTTACAGTATTTTAACATCAGACAATGTACGTTGGACATATTCTTTCAACAAGGGCTGTACTTCTCCACATAATATTGAATGATTATAAATCCAAAGTAAGTTTCATTGTTCCATAGTTAAAAGAAGTATGGCAATGACATTTTTCCTCTCTGAGGAGACATTCAGATGGGTAAAATAAGGTTTGGATTAAGAAGAATTGGCAAAAAAGGCTAGCAGCTTTGGCCTCACAGACTAGTAATTGCATGTCCTGAATTCACTATTAAGGATGTATATAGCAAAAAAAAACCCCAATATTTGAAGGTTTGGTCTTTCAGTAACAATACAGGTGTACCCACAAATAGAGCATGTTTGGGACCAGCCCTGCAAGGTTAGCAGTGAGGGCAGAATCACTAGGGTTGTGGTACTCTGATCATTATTTAAAATGATGAAGGAACAAGGGAAGCAAGGACAGTCCTGGGGCTGGATGGCTCTATGAAGGGCCTGTGCGGTGCTCAGCAGGCACCTGAGAGTAACATATTCTTCTCGGCACCATCAAGCCTGTTTACTCATGGTGAGTCTTATGGTTTCTTTCAAAGGGGTGGAGCAGTTCCTGCCCCTCAGCTACAGTGAAAGACCCTGAAAATTTTGCAGAGATCCATCAGTCAAATCTTTTTGTATCTGTTGTGCTGCTCTTGAACATTCATGCCTTAGTCAAGAAAATATATTCTATATACATTTTCTATTGCTCATATTTGCTGGAATGAGTCCAGAGGAGGGCCACGAACATGACCAGAGGGCTGGAGCACCTCTCCTATGAAGACAGGATGAGAGAGTTGGGGTTGTTCAGCCTGGAGAAGAGAAGGCTCTGGGGAGACCTTATAGCGGCCTTCCAGTACCTGAAGGGGCTACAGGAAAGCTGGGGAGGGACTGTTTACAAGGGCAGGTAGTGATAAGACAAAGGGGAATGGTTTCAAACTGGAAGAAGGTAGATTTAGATGAGATATTAGAAAGGATTTTTTACTGGAACAGGTTGCCCAGGGAAGTTGTGGATGCCACCTCCCTGGAAGAGTTCAAGGCCAGGTTGGATGGGGCTTTGAGCCACCTGGTCTAGTGGGAGGTGTCCCTGCCCATGCAGGGGGGTTGGAACTAGATGATCATTAAGGTCCCTTCCAACCTAAACCATTATATGATTCTGTGATTCTGTCATCTCCTACTACACCCAAACACATTAAGTTGCTTTGTTGTGCTCCTGCATGCCGCTGGGCTGAGTCCTTCCCAGCTTTGCTTCTGTCCTTTGCCAAACCCAGGCCCTAGAGCGAACTAGACCTGTGCTGCTTTGGCAGGCAATACAGGAGATGAAGTAAAGGAGAGTGGCAACCCAGTACCTGTATCTCGTAATCTGCAAAATATCACTGAAAATAACATTTAATAACCAAATATTAGCCCTATCGCTGGAAGCAGTCTTCAGTCTTCACCCTGTTCTGCAGAGCAGCCCAACCCTGTCTGAGATTTTTTTTGTTATGCTGTTTTTACTGATCTGCATTTAAAATCCTCTGATAAAAAGTCCTCAAATTCAGATATAGTTGGGGGGAGTAGAGGGAATAAATTGTATTGGACCTCTTGAAGTCTATTAAAATGAACTACAGAGAGGAATCAACGTGTTTAAATTTTGTGCATAACTAAATTAGTAAGCCTTGAATAAGCATGACTCAGGTATGTTAGACATACAAAGCTGACTTACTAAAGAAAGAGCCCTGCATAATACCTGCGATGTATATTGGATGATTGCTCTTTCCTTGGAGAGAAGCAGAAAACTGAGTAGTGGATAGAAGGACACTGATGTTAAAGAAGAAAAAAAAAGTCAGAATCTGGAGTACTTGGGTAAGAACAAACACTCCCTATCCCTGTCACTACCCCATGCCTGCCCTGCTTGGGGGAACATGCTTCATGTGCAGCCAGAGGTCCTCTGATGACAGCTCAGGTAGGCTCCTGAATGGAAATTGCCTCTGCAGATCTTGGAGATGCACCGAGAACTGCTAGCATTTTAAGTACTCTCTTCAGAAATAATATAGCCATTATTTTTATTAGCTGCCTACTGTTTTCCTTGTTTTGCTGAAATTTTACAATGAATTTGGCCACAAAAGAAACATTTAGCTGTGTAACAGAGTAAGTCATTGTTGTAAGGATGAGGACAGAAATAAAAGCATGACAGCTTTCTCTATGTAGTATAATGTATTGTTACATGTGAACCTGTTCAAATTACACTTTTCAAACTGACTGCTTAGCAGGATCTGTCTAGGTAGGAAATGTGATTCTGTTTGTCACAGGGTCTGTCAATGTGTGAATAGAACTGCTAAATTGATTTACAGTGTTTTAGCACAGCTACTCCTGGATATGTGAGGCTTGAGTTACAGAACAATTAGAGTGAAGACATCAGTGGTATTTTATTTAGGAAAGATATGTTCATGTTCTATAATTAGGCTGATCTAACTACAATTATTTATGAGCTGTATAGGCAAAAATATTTTCAAAAAGTTAATTACACTAGACAGTGACCAAGGAAATCAGTAAATGTTTTGCAGCTAAAACACTGTTGTTACTTACATAGATACTTTCAGTAAGAAGTTTTTATATCTTCCCTACATCTTGCAAAGGACATGGTCAGATAGCACATGTAGAGGTGATGATGCTCTTCAGACCAGATACAGAAGTGGAACACGTGCATGGTTTTAGCCCCAAACAAGTTTAAATTCTCACTTAAGATTATCTAAGTTAACCCTTTTCCCTTTGTTTTGTCACGGAACAAGGGAGTGTACATGTACTTTCAGCAAACATGCTACTTGTGTTATCTCAGTCTTTACAGAGAAAGTCTTCCACCTTCTTCCTGATTCTTTGGGAAGTTTTGCCTGATTGAAGACCAAACAAAAAACCTGTGACCTGAACATGAGCTTTTTTAATTTACCCCAGCAGCAAAGATGGAGATTATAGTTTGTTCCCCTCAGATCCCTTGAGAGTTCTCATGTATAGAAGCAGAGTGATTTCATTCCTTGTATGTTTACCTGAATAAAGTGAACTGAATATACAACTTGTTTTGTAGATGATGGTACCTGCTGTTGTTTATCAATATGGTATTTAATTATTTTCATTTAATTATTTAATTATTTTTTAGCTTTTTCAGTCACCAAGTGAGCATACCTATCTGTCCTCAGTGGCTAGTACTGTGAGGAGATAAAGACCCTTGCTCTCAGTCTCAGTTTTTTCAAGGCAAAAGGATCCTATGTAGGTGCCAAGACCCTTAACTGTAATATTTTCATCATCTCTGGCAGCAGGAGGGCAAAACATACAGTGAAAACAGATCAAACTTGGTGAAGAGACCTAATGGAAGCGAGATGACTGAAGTGATGCTGCCCACAGGCTTGTATTTTTTTTTGAGGGATGTCATCCTCATGTGCTTCATTCACGTCTAAACCTGAGTTTATGCTGTAGCTTGTGGTCCATCCATCCATCTAACCCTCTGCAGCCAGGCAGTTGTGTCCCATAGTTTGGATTTGAGTGTTTTCTGGGAGACAGAGGCTGAGGCAAACCTTTTTGAGCAGCCTGACCTCCATCACTGGGGATGAAGCCACAGGGAGTCACACACAAATTTATACCAAGTGATGACAACTGGCAGGAATAGCTTCTAAAATCAACTTTTTATCATGTGAATGGAAGTGCACCTTACTGCAAATTCAGGCAGGTTGTCTTGAAGTGGCTTTCACTGCCCTGTTTGCATTTGGAGTGGATGGGAAGTTCTCATGAAGCCATGAAGTCAACATCCACTTGGTCTTTGCTTGGGAGACTTCTTGGGGCAGTCTAGGGTACACTTGCACTACACCCATCACCTTTGTTAGAGAAACTCTTGCTAACATGCAAAAAACTGGTAGAGAAAGCATCCAGATGAAAGTTCCTTTTTGGCACACTTTCTCTTTTCTTTCTCAAGTATATAAAAAAGATGACAAAAGAAAAAAACAGGCCTCTTAAAGGCCTTTTAAATGTTAGAAATGGTTTTAAAACCATCAGTTATTGCATTTGTCTTAAAACCTTCAAACACTGTTAATGTCAAGTTATCTTTGATTGGAATAATATGGAAAACAAAAGCCATATTAGTAAAATAAGAGGTTGGTGACTTGTGCTAGCTAAACTTGATAATGTTTAGATTACAATAGAAACCTCTTGGCCCTTGTTTAGTCTCATTTATTATAACACCTTCTGACAGGTTTGCATGAAACTGAATCTACACTGAAGAACTGAGACACTCTTTTTACTGGGAAATTGTCTACGGCTCTGGATGGTACAGGTAAGCTGAGGATTGTTTCCTTAAAGCCTTCTTAACTTTTATATATTGTGTTTACATTCTCATTAAATCACACCAGCCTGTATGTCTAATAATAAACACTACTGATTCCCTTGATAAATTGCTGGTTTATCCCTGAGTTTCTAGTCCCTTTTCTTGTCTGATCTCTGTTCATGCATAGTGGTTTTCTTCCTCTGATCTCTCAGTTTGCCTTTATTACACATCTCAGGGTTTGCTGAATGAAGACTGGTCTCAAATAGCGCTTGCTTTTGAAGGTTTGTTTGCTTGATTTGAGGATCTGAAAGCTGTTGGCTGGTTTATAATTCAATGATTAGGTTTTTTCCTCCAATATTACATGTGTATGTTCTTTCTCTGGCCTTAAGTATAGTGACATGTTTATACAGATAGTATAAACACTAAAAGTGGCAAATTTGGATTAAACTTATAAGATTCTATAAATAGATTTGTGTATCTGTGTGTATTATCACAACTTCCAAAGCACTGCAGTGTTTCTAGAAGTTTTCTGTCTGAGAGTTTTATTTTTCTGTCACTGAAAAGAAACATATGAATAGCTACTGACATATAATCCTTCTTAACACTACATTATTACTACTGGTGAAAACCCCAAAACAAAGATCTATAATAAAAAGCAACTGGAAACTTTACTAAGCTGTCAGGTATATCAGATAACCCAACAACTTCTCATCCTAGCAGTTTCTGTCTGGGCAATTTCCCACAGAAATTTCAATCAGAATGGTTTATACATGGCCATAGCAGGCAGGAGTGGTTTGGTGCAGAGGAGGGTAGTGATTCGATAATTTGAGTTGGGATTGTCACTTCCTACGTTAAGTAAATGTGGGAAGCCAATGGTAATGTTTGTCAGAGACATGGACAAACAGTATCCAGGTCAAGCATTGCTGGTGTTGTTTGGAGGATGGGAAGCAATAACAGGTAAGAGAAAAAACAGTTAAGACTGGTAAAGTCACTTGGAAATAGATGACACAAACCTTGAACTTGATGTGGAAAGGTAAGATGGAGCAACAGGGTAACAAGATGACCTTACCTGCTGTGGTGATCATACAAAAACTTCCTGTGCTGACCTTGCTAATGTATAAGGAGATGTAAGTTGTTGCCATTTCAATATCAAGGGACTTCAAACAAAATTCCTTTCCTGCCCATTTTTATTTTCTTATGGCCTATTATGTGTAAATGGCATCAATATACCGTCCACTGTGCATAGTCTGGGCAGATGCAGTGTTGATGTAAGAAACACTACCTGAGTCTAGAGAAGTCTACCTGCCTTTAAGAGGTCTGAGCCATATACATCCCTTTGAAATCAGTCCAGTGTCCAATAATTCCTCACTTTAATTCTGATCCATATGTTTGCATGTTTGCTGATCAACTTCATGTAATTTATCTACCGAAAATATTTCCACAACTGTCAAGCTGCATAAACTGTTTCTGAATCCAGTGCAACTGGAGCAGAATTCAGACTCTTGGGCAAATATCTGATGTTTAATTATTATCCTGATCTAATGAAGGCTACTGTGAATCTGATTATAATAATACTGAATGACTGGAATAGAACCTCTGAAAACACATGTTAACAATGCCGGTCCATGGTCACTGTCTCCTATTGTATCCCAGTTATTTTATGCTGAGGCTGACAATACAATTGTAAGACTATGTGGGTATAGTTTTTGTTGTGATTAAACAAACTCTTGCTGGATCTTTTTGACATTCAGCTGTTGCTGAAGATGTTAAAGCAAAAGTAAATGTACTAATCATTGTAACAAAGCAGCCTAATCCACACTGACCCACAATTTGTTTAGGATCCTTTGGAGCAACAAAGAGATTAAAGTATATGAAAAAGAAGAGGTAAACAGTGGGTCAGAGATTAGAAGTGAAAAAGGAAAAGGCTGGCTTCCCCCAGACCACACACTGATAGTGGACCTTTGGTCAGTGATTGTTAGAAAATGTTTCATGTTTCATTTTCCCCCAGAACCTTAGAAACAGAAGGTTTGATTGGCACTTGTCATGGCTGATAGAGAGACGAAGATGCTTTGGTAAAAAGGAGAGGGAGGCAGCCGTGTCAAAAGCAAAAGTAGTCAAAGGACGATTCCTCCTTTCTGTGGTTTTGTCTCTTTCTAAATTATTCAAATCTGGGTGGCATCTTAGGATAACTGGCATTTTGACACAGCTTAAAGGATTGTCTCACTAACTCTATTGAACTAAGGCTGCCATCCTTTAAAAAAATTATAAGGAGGCGGATCTTCTATAATCTGATATGTATACAAACCAAAGGCAGCTTGATGCAGGCATCTTAAATATTTTGGACAGGGGCTCAGCAATTTTATCCATTTTGTGTCTGATTGTCTTCTGCATCCATCTGCAAGAATGCTACTTATTGGATTTTCTTTAGAATATCCATAGTTGCTTGCAATGCATCTGGTGGTTACAAATCCAAGTCAGGCCAGCTGGATTAGAATCAACAAATGTAGGGAATTTTCTCAGTCGAAAGAAGGTACCTTACCAATGGGGAATCTCTTCTATTGATGGTCCTCCTGATTATAGATTTTTCTTTTAGGGGCAATTTTCTTTCTTTCTTTTTTTCTTTTCAGAAAGGAACTGTGTCCCCCCTTAGTGCTTTGTCTGAACCATGCAGGCTGGTGTAAATGGGCTCCCCAGGGTTAGGAGCTGCTCTGTCATTCTAAGCTGCCATTTTATGCTTTGGTGTCCTCCTCACTTGTCCATAACCAAAGCCAAATCCTGCTCAATTTATTCACGGGAATAACCCACTGAAATAAACAATTGCATAAATATAGTAGGATTAGGTGTCCAGTGACATTCTGTGCTTAACTTATTAAAATAATTCATCAAAGCCCGTGCTTCCCACACAGTTAAAATCATCCCAATTGACTGCAGTTAGTAGGAAAAATATAATCTTTGTCATTGTATTGATGTATTTGCTTTGAGCTCCTAGCAAGCCAGCCATGGGCCTTCATTGTCTGACTCATCTTTTCAATTCCTAGTGAAGAAAGTATTTGGTTTTGTGAAAGGCCCAGCTACACCGGGCAGACTCCTTGCACGCAGGGTGCCCAGGGGGTTTCAGAGGTCCTTCATCCCCTCCTCACAATGGCCAGCAATCTAGAAGCTTCCTCATGGATAGATTAAAGTGTCAGGTAAAAACAACTGCTCAAGCACAGCCTTTAATGAAGAAAGGCTGAACTCCAGACAGATCTGGCTAAGGTTTTTTCCTAGTAGCCAGCTTAGCCCAGAAGATGAATCTTCCAGACTGTGGTGAACAGAGCATGCACGTTCATTAGTCCAGTAACACAGACTAAGGTAGTTGTGCAAAGTTTCTGAAGACACAGCTGAAATGAGGGTACTCCCAACATTGGGAACGTGAGGCAAAGACTTTTTTACTTGGCAGCAAAAGTAGGAACACTAGGTGCTTTTGAACTATTACATCATGTTTGTCTTAACTGTTCACCAGGAAGGGCCAAAAGAGATGCACACCTGTCCTGGTTGAGCGAGGATTAAGTTAATTTTCCTTTTACTGATTTTTTTTTTCCTTCAGTAAGCTTTATTTTAACTAGCAGCAAGTGTTCCAGCTAGTGGACTGATAACACTGGAATGTTTGTTACTGCTGAGACTCCAAGGTTGCTTCATAGCTCTGCCACTATGGAGGATACCGGGGCAGGAGAATTGTATCTGTGACCCCCCCGTAGGGGAGCTGGACTAGACAGACAGCAGAACTGACCAAAGGTATTCCATTCCATAGATCTACGTAAGCTCAGAGGAAGGTCCGAGATCACAGAAGACAACTTCCTTCCTGCTTCTTCTTCTCTTCTCTTCCATCCATGGCCAGTGTCCGGGGAGGACTTCATCCATCCATCACCATCAACCCCAGGCTCAGGCACCACTGACCTCATAACTCTACCCTCAGCCCTGTCTGCTCTGCCTTATCTCCTGCCTGTGGACTGGGACATTTTGGGACTGCTCACAGCTCAGGAGAGTGCCGGGGGAGTTGCTGGGGGTGGGGGGAGGCAAGAGGCTTTTGCACATTCCTGAACATACTTGTATATAATTGTACATATAATTAAAGCTGTCTAGTTTAGTTTTCAATCCAGCTAAGTCTCTCTCCTAATTCTCTCTCTCCTTCCCTACCCGGGTGGGAGGGGGAGGGTATCAAGAGCATTGTTTGTCTCTGGTTTGTTTTTCAATTCTGAGTCAAACCTTGACAACACCTGGACTCTTATCTTTTGTTTTCTGATTTGGAACAATTCTTACTATTCATACATTTATGTGTGATTTACCTTTTGTCATCTAGAGTTATAAGAACAGTTGAAGATTCACATGAAAAGAAAGATAGCTTTTGCACTGGAGGTGGCATTTCTGAACTCTGGGGAAGGCCTGCATGAGACCCTTCATGGGGGCTTGGGTAGACCTCCCAACCTGAATTACAGAAACCCCCAAGATGCAGAGCAGAGATAGGAAGAAGAGAAGGGGGAAGCATGAGTCTTTCACATTAATTCAAAACTCAGGAAGGCTCAGCTCCCCCTTGCCACAGTACTGAAAATATTACCATCTCTGCCTTCCACGACAGTGAGGTTTTATGACTAAGGTTGTGATTGATTCCAGAGATCAAATGGGAAGAAGGTATCTGCACCATTAGAGACATACCCCTGCCCCCACTGTTTTCTATTATGTTGCCATACTCCAGACATGATTGTGATTATCAAACAACCCTTAATCAGCAGGAATACACTCCTGAAGGTTATGTCCTCTGTAAAGTGATATCTTTCACAATAGCAGAAGAGATACGGTAGGGGGGTTATTTTCAAAACTACATAATACACTCAAAACCTGAGCAAACCTTCCTTTTACACAACTGAACCAATTTGTATCTCTGGAATAGCTGAATTGTCATGTGCAATTGCCCAGAAGAAATTTTGAATCTGTGCCAGTGACATGCACGAAAGTTGAATTTCTTTTGCTTGTGCAGTTCAAGTTGCTCTGCTATGTACTTGTGACCCAGAGTTTTCAAATGCTCTGTTTCATCTGATTAGAACTAAAAACATCCTTGCTGATGTCACTGTGTGTTTGGCAAATAAGACTTGCATCCTGTAATGTATAAACCTTCACAGGCTCTACCATTAGGTCCCAGATTTGAATTAGACAGCAACAAATAAGACAAAATGCTGACCCACCAGAATCTCCTAAACTGGAATGATTTGTTCAGATTACTGAAATCAGTGTCCTTAAAGTCCTGACTGTATGACCTGTATTTTGCTCAAACTGTGAAATTAGATTCCTTTTATGGATCCATCACAGTAGTATTGAGCCATTAGATACATCATCCTACACTTGTCAGCCAGCCTTCCCTGTTCATTGGGACTGTAAAGAATATTAAGCAGACAGTAATAGTAGCCTTCAGGATGATTACGTTGTCACGTTTTCCAGTTGAATAATGTACTTTGCTCCTGTATCCCACAGGCAGCAGAGGGCTTCTTTGAAAGCCAGGTCCTCCATGCTCCACTTGCAGAGGGTAGTGCCAGGGACATTTCTTCCTCTGTCGTCAAGTTTCTTTCTCCAACTTTCCCAGTGTGGTACCTATGAAAGTCAGCACAGATGCTAGGTCTTCAGCCAGCCACACTTCATCCCACAGTGTCAGTTCCTGGAAAGAGGCTGAAATGTGCCAGCAGGCTGCAGAGTCACAACACAGAGTGAAAAGAAAGTTGCTCAAACAACATCTAATGGACTTAATCCCCACTTCCTGCCCTTTCAAGGTAACAGCTAAGTTTCAAAGGCAGTGCAAACTAAAACACAACTCCTAGTAACAGTTTGACAAAGTTAAAACATCCATCAGACTGAAACTGGTGGCAAATAAAAGTCTCTCAAGAGCCTAGAAAGGTTAAATACAATTTTTTTTTTTTTTTTGTGAGAGTTTCAATCTACTAAGCAATCTGCAGCTTGGCCATGGCCAGGCGTGAAAAATTCGGCGTGCCCTGAGCAGTCCCCTCCTGGCCTCTGCAGCCCCGTTTCCTTGCTGTGTATGCCAAGGCCTGGGTGACTCTGGAGCTGTTTTGCTGCCATGCAGGGAGAATTGCACCCAGGTCTTGCAGATGTTAAATTTAACTTAAATGGGGTGAAGCTCACCTCCAACAGTATTTCATGTTTAGAGTCAATAAGTATTTCAGTGGCCAATTTCAGCTTTATCATCCTTATGTCTACCTCTTCCAGTTGCTGCTCCCTTTACTTGGCTGTACCTGTACAAGATAAAAACCACAACCTAAACCCCACTGGCATGTGTTCCCTGTAGCTACTCTGGAAACTCCCTCCCAAGGGGATGCATGAATGATAAGGTATCACTTACTTTAGGCCTCCTTCTGCTGTGTCAGAAATATGATGGCTGTGGTGCAAAGTCATGATCTGTTTTAATGGATCAATTTTTTACTTGCCAGTTTTATGTCATGTAAGGTGAAGGTCATCTGGGCCACTTTGTCTCCTGTATCAGGTCTCTTTTATCGTCTTTCATGTGGCATTAAGCCAGCATGGGGACATAAGTGTCACATAACTCCAGGTTGTACCTTTCTAGCTGCCTTGACAGAAATACAACCGCTTGTTCATGCCTGGTTTGGATCCCACTTGCAGTGCTGGGACCTGCTACAGCATGTTCTGGTGCTAATGATCATCCTGGTGTCATGTAAGTCTTTTGTCAGTGTCAACGTGATCTTTTCCACTACTGCAGGGCTATGCATGTGTGCAAATAAGCTGCGGGGTTCCTGCCCTGTTGTCAGCTGTGTGTGTTGTACCAGTGCTCATCTCCTGGGCTGGGGCATCATCCTCCTCCGAGTCACTGCTGACAGCTCCTGACAGTGCAAGCGGTGGCCCCACAGACACTTTTCTGAGCCATGCTTGCTGTCGGCAAGACTCACGCTGAAAATGCCAACAAAGCAAATTATATGCTATTGTACAATCATGCTACAATCATTTCTGTAGAAAATGTGCCTTTAATAAGTGCATTGTCAGAAGTTCCGTTCTCTTATGTGTTTAGCATAATGAACCTTCAGACGGCATTTTAAAGAAAGCATAGCAGACACTGAGCTCCTATTTCTGTGTTTATTTATCCAGCAATCTACACTAAGTAACAAGTATAATTAGCTTTTCTGGATAAACACTAAGCAAACTGGGAGTATTTAAAAAACATAATAGGGCACCCTGCAGTGGTTATCTTTTTTTAATGCTTTATTCAGAAAATATATTCTCTGATGCCACAGATTCTCCCGTTCAGCAATGCTCAGTGGCTGGTGTTTCACAAGCCTTGCTGAGCCTTGTTTGCAGGCAGGCACCTGCCCTCAGGAGTCATTAAGGTGCCTCATCTAGCAGAGGATTTAAAAGTGTGCTGCAAGATAGTTTGCCAAATGAACACTTCCTAATGGTTTATTCAAATCAAAGCAACTGTGCCTTGACTCATGAGGAGGCCCAACAAGGTGGAGCAATGGCCAGAGAAGGCTGCAACCTGTACATGAACCACCACAGCAAGGGTGCAAATGCCAATGAAGGGCTTGATGCTGATGTTCTGAGGTGTGTGTAGAAAGCACAGTGCAGCTCCTGGGCCTTTGTGTCTAACTCTGGGGAGTCAGCCTCAGGTGTTGGTGCTGGTGTCTGGGACTGTGGCATGCACTGCTCAAAGGAAAAAAAGACTGACGGGCTTTGTCCCTGCTCAGGTTGTTATGGATAATTTTTACAAAGATGTACCTTTATTTTCACAAAGATGATAATATGAATCCAGAACTTGCTCCTCGTGGTTTCGATGCGCTGTTCTCAACTCCTAAATATGAGTCCAAATTTTATCTGTCTTCTCACTCCTGACACATTTCCCTTCTCCTGGTAGAGCCTAGTGATCTTCAGAGCAGTCTGCCCAAAATCATCCATCCCTTGAGACCTTGCATAGCCTCTGCACTGCTATTCCTGCCCAGGGACGCATGAAGGGAGGTCAGCAGAATGGAGACTTCGTTTGCCTGTGAAACTAAGTTGGAAATAAGTCTCTATAGGCTGGCTCTTTAGTCAGCAGAGACACATAATTTCTGCTGCCCATCAAGAAAAGCCTGCTTCTCTCAATTGACTACAGAGGGAGCCTGATGTGTCCTAATTTAGGCTACCTACTATCATTAGCTGGTAAGTAGTGTGTTCCTCCTTTGGTGGGCTGCAAAGAAGCTCTTACAAAGCCCTCTGGGCTGGCCTCCCAGGAGCTTTTAGCTACTGCTCTGCTCTGGCAGGGATGGCCATGGAGCTGTTTGCCCTCTCTGGTAGAGACACAGCATGAACCCCACAGCTTCGTAGGCCCATGACAAGACAGCAGTAATTCCTTTCACCAGAAGAATAGCAAGGGGAAGTAGGAGGGAGAAGCTGTGTTTATGCATCAGGCCTTCCCTCTTTCACACCTCTGTAGTGAGCAGTTGGATGTTGCTTATTTTTGGAACAAACAAAATTTAGCAAACACCATCTGTTTCTGACAAAATGAACAACACTCGTTAAAACAGAAATGACAATATGCATTAAAATACCTCTGAAAGAACACCAGGCTCTATAATATTATAACAAAGGTCAAGTTTTTGTTCGATGACAAAAATATGGATAGAAAGAAATGTTTCTGTTAAATCTAAAATAGAGCTGTACCTAAGAGAAGCCTAAAATAAACTAAAAAATTACTTTGATTTTTTTTACATGAAGTCAGAAATTTAGCAACTACTTTTTAATCTGTCTCATCACAAGGCATCTGAGACACCACACAGAAGTTACAACGGCAGTTTGAGTGCAACTTGACTCCTGTGGTGTCACAAGCCTGGTTTTCCCTGTGACAAAACTGAAAGCAATTCAATCTGACAGGCAAATTCCAAGTCGTCATCTCAGATGTTGCCACTTGTTCAGCTTTGTCTTTCTGGAAATGGCGCAAGCCAGTGAATGCCCAATCCTAATCCTTGCCCTAGTGAAACTGTTTCCTAAATGACGACCTTTGGAGCAGCTTTCTAAGTTCATGCTGGGCGGGTGCCTGGATGATTCTCTTCTTCCCAGAGTATGTGTGATATAATCACCACTCAGTGTCACAAAGAGAGAATTTTCAGTTATTATGTTGTTAAGATCATTGCTCAGCTGACATGGTATGGCATTGCCCTTCTCTGGTCCCCTCCTAAGTGTACCATGAAGAGGTAATTGGACAGCTTTTCTGTGACATTTGCATCAATATCACATTATTTTTTGTGGACACTGCTCACTTCCAAGGGCTGACTGTGAGCATGTCATCACCTGAACTATTATCCATATAAAGGCCCCTTAATGTGCCCTCAGAGTACTCCAGGCCTCTATCCCTGTTGGACCAGCCAGGTAACAAGCTGCTCATGCAGGTTCTGGTTTTGGAAGTCCTTGGCAAATTTGTAGTGCCATCTACAGATGGTGTACTTCATCCATATGGAAAAAAAAAGGGTATGGCCCTCCTCTTGGGAACAGGAGACAACCCAGGCCAGGGGCTCCTAGGATCTCAGCGAAGGAGCTAACCACAGCAGGATTGTGTTCATGGAAAGCTGCGCATGTGGTGCAATGTGGGTGGAGGTGACCTGGCCATGTTGTAGGCATTTTAGCCAACTTGAGCAGCTCCAGATGGAAGTAGCACTTGCTGGGGTAGGTGTGCTGAATAGTGCAGTAAGAGAGAAATACCATCCTTGTAGCCCTGCCTTCCATATTGCCTGGGTATTGGCAGGACAATTAGAGATGCTGCTTGAGGCTGTACATGATCAGGAAATCAAGCCTTGAGAGAATTTACAGGGACTCTGTTTCCAGCAAAAAGTAATATGACAGATCTAGGCCTCATTCATATTCTCTGATTTATTCATGTGAACTTGTATTAGAGCTGTTGGCCATGATAAATGAGCTGGAAGTTCATTATGACTCTAGTATCTTTCTATTGGTAAGACTTTACATCTGGTCACTTCAAAGCTCATACTTTCCTGTTTTCAGCTCGCTAAACCATCCAGAGTACTCTGGATCAGCAACAAAGATACTTAAAAATTTATCATTCTCCTTAGCAACTGGCCCTCTGTGGTCTTCTTTAGTGACAAGTTTTTCTTGTGCATCATTGACAAAGGTACTAAATAAGAGTGGGCCAAGATACAGCTCAATAAATGTCCTTCATTTGTAATTACATTTTTAGACCTGTCAGCCGGTTTTTAACTCACTGAATAGGTAGCATGACAGTGTTGTGTCATTGTGGTGTCTTAATCAAAGTTTCATGTGATACCAAGTGAAATACACAGTAGAAGTCCTAAGTCTATTACCTATATCAACCAAACCAGTAATCTGATCCAAAAAAGAAATCAAGTTAGTTTGACAAGATCTATTTTCATAAACCTGTGTTGACTGGCATTAATTATATTTCCCTCCTTCCATTCTTTATTAATCAAATCCCTTATCAGCTGCTGCACTGTTTTGCCTGGGTTTGATGTCAAGCTGACAGGTCTATAATTACCTGGGTCGTGCCATTTCCCCTTTTTTAAACAGTGGCACAATATTAGCTTTCTTCCCAGCTCCTCGTGTTTGGTTAGTGACAAGCCAAAGAACTGCTTCAATTTCTCTTAAAACTCTTGGAAACAGTTTTCTAGGCTGGCTGATGTCTAACAGTTGTACTTGCTTTTTAATACCCCTGTAAGCTGCTATTACAATGAATGGCACTTCATGATCCACTATGATTTCATTGTAGCAGTGAGCTCAGTATAGCAGTTTGGTGCTTTTTTAATTACCTTACTATTGAGCACTTCTACTTTTTCTTTGTTGTTATTATTGGCCTTTATATCCCTTCTTCTTACTCTCAGTAGACTAATGCCATTGTTAGGATTCCTTTTGTTTCTGACAAAGATTAAATCTTCCATTGTGCTAATTTACCTCAAAGCAATTAATGAGCTTTAGGTGAGCAGACTTCCAAAATGTCCTACAATTTGAATAACGAGCTCAGCCCCATGGAAATCAGCAGATTTCCCACACATCATCACAGCACACCTAGATGTTGCCACCATACCTATCGTGATACTGCATGACTCTCCCAAAGAGGCTGGGCCATCAGGTCTTTGGAGGCTTAGCCCACTCTGGCTTCATGGTGCACCCCATAGTGGTGGGGTTGGTGGACAATACTGCTTACTAACTGACCTGAAGACCAAAATGGTCTTTCCATGCAGCCCCTGCAGGATGACCATTAGAAATGGATTCATAACCTTCAGGAAAAAAAGATTAAGAAGGAAGTAGTGAGTATACAATAAAGGGGTAGAGGAAACCCTCAAATATTAAAAAGTGACTAAAAGAATTCTTTCCTTGTCTCAGTGGTGTGGGTGGGAGATATGGGAAAACATGGCATAAATCTCTGTTCAGATCTCTCCCCCTTTTGTTGAGGAACACTTTGATTTTGCTGCATTGAAACCTTAAAGATGTCTTTCAGGGAAGGAGAGGAGAAGACAATGTTTTTTTGGCAGTTTCCCACTGTAGATTACCATTTCGTGCTACACTGCATAGAAGAAAGCAACCTGTGTCCTTCAAAGGAAAGGGGAGGTGGGGAGCATGGGCAGGGTGCTGGTATTGGGGAAGGGAGGCAAGAGCTCAGTATGTAATCAGATAAAGCAAGCTGCTTGGTATGCGTGTGTCAGCTTTGTCCAAGCTCCTTGCATCTTCAGTGGGCCAAAGCGCACTCTTCATTTGTCACCCCAGCGCACCTTTTGTGTGAATAATTTCCCATTGGTATTACCCACAGCTTGGAGTCGATAGCTGACTAGCCTCTTTGCTTGTACTATTATTTCCAGCAAGCTTCATACATCTGCAATAAATCCAGGAGGATTTGCAAGTGGGCTGAGGAAGTGTGAATGACAGAATGAGCTGATAAGGCCCAAGTCCCGCAGAAACAAAAGGCTTCCCATTTTGTCCTGACAAGACAGGCGCTGCCTTGGAATTAATTTGATCAAGTTTTTGCCAGCTGACTCCAGAAGTTCACGCAAGGGAAGAATGAAGTCCCCAGTCTCTCTCACGCTCACTAATGAACCTTCACGTTGGTGCCAAGGATGAGAGTATCTGCTGTGAGTTGGGTTGCCTGTTTGTTGTCATAAAGCAGGTTCACTGAGGCTTTGTCTGCTGGTGCTTTTTTTGATGGTAAGAAACTGAAAAATTTCCAATGACCCACAGTTCTATGGACAGAACATCTTGGAAGAAACCTTAGTTGCAAAGCCAGGATCAAGCTACAATGCTGCTGCACTGTAATACACTCTGAAAGGCCTAATGAGGTAAAACATAACTTTCTGTAAAGCTTGTTCTCATGCTTGTGCCTAGCAAGAAAAACATGAGACAGAAACAGCATGAATCAGAAAGTCTGCCTGATATTTTAGAGTCAGATAATGTTAAAAAGTATGCAAAAAATCTTTAAATCTTTAGGAGGGTGTGGAAAGGTGCAGGTCTACTTCTGCTTTGGTAAAAATGAAGACAAACTTGGCTTTTTGAGTTGTATGAAGTATAGCAGGGAATATTACTTGACTGGGCAGCTGGGCTAGCAAAGGAAAACCTGATTTCAGAAAATTAATCCTTTCCAAAAAGAACAGGAGCTTGAGAGAAATGTTTTGTTTTGTTTTCATAATCAATGTCATAATTCAAGCTACACAATACAGTAATGTGTAAGTTTTATCAATGGCTACAGGTGCTGTGAAATGGATTGTCCTGCTCACACCCCTGTGTGTGTGAGATGTACACATGGACCTTCTTTAGTTTCATCCCACTTCATTGAGAATCTTCTCTTGCCAGTGCACTCTGTATCTAATTGATCATTTTTATATATTGATGCCCAGAGAGGCTGAGTTTGGTGATATACAGGTAAATTTTTTCTTTTTGGCCTTTCCTATTACACAGAAGGGCTTTAGGAATGGCAAACTGGCTGTCCCTTGCTGTGACAATGGCATTCACACCCTTATTTGCAAAGAATATTTAATATTTGCATACCCAGTGAGACATATCTAAAATATAAGGATTTCTGTGTTTGCGTGTATGCATGTGAGAGAGAAGAAAAGGGAAGAAGAGAGGAGAAACTCGTTCCAGACCGAAGTCTGAATCTTAAATTTATAAGGTGTATTTCTTTTTAAGGGGGAATAAAATGAGTTATTTACAATGCCTCATGGTTGCCACACCTGGGAGTTACAGGAGTGTCTGTTGGGGAGGCCTGTAAAAGGAGGTGCCCTTTGGAACTCTTACCCTAGAAAAAAGGTCTCCTGTTTCAAATGAAACTACTGCTGTGTGCCTCGATTTGCTTTTACTTGTGTAGCATGGGAGTACAGACTGTACAGAGTCTTGAACCTATTTTGTGTTTTTATCTGGAAGTTGAATATGTTAAATCTAGCTCTGCTCACAGCACATGGCAAACATCAAAAAACTGTA
This sequence comes from Hemiprocne comata, assembly GCA_020745705.1. NCBI lineage: Eukaryota > Metazoa > Chordata > Aves > Apodiformes > Apodidae > Hemiprocne > Hemiprocne comata. The sequence goes on from CM036586.1 coordinate 60,685,572, forward strand.
AAAGTGTTGGGAAGCTCCATTAAGGAAACATTTTTGACTGAATGAATTGTCTTTTTCTTGTAACAGGGTACATAAAAATAATTTATTTTGGTTAAAAATACTAACTCAATATTTTGAAGCCAGTAAAATGCAACTTTTGCATTTGCAAAATATTGATGGACTGTCTTTAAAGAGGTCTGATTTTTGGGAAGAGGTGTTTGTGCTTGTGCATACACTTCTGACAATTTACATCTTTACACACTGTTATTCTGTCCCCTGTTTCCGTATGAAATGCTTGGTTCTGAAGAGCAAGTGTGTTAATTGCACAGAAAAATGCAATTAATTGCATAGTGATCTTTCAGAATTATTGCTGGGAACTTGAATGTTTAGGTTCTCAGTCCTGATGTTTGAATGGTCAAGGACCAACATAAGGCAGTTTCTATTCCAGCAAAGCTTCTTCAGCTCCTTGTAAGTAATGTACTGGTTTTAGTATTTAATTGAGCCCCTGATTATGCTTTCCCTTGTAGTTTCCTTTCTATCAGTCTCATAAACATCTACGATTGCCCAGTCAACAGCATTACTTAATTGGCTGAAGATCCTAATCCAGCTTTTCTGAAAGGAAAAGCATCGCAGACACAGTTGCCAATTATTCCATTATCTCTATTGACAGGCTGGTGTAGTTTGATGTCCTTCAAAGCTCTGACACAGATATCCCATGGGAGACCCTTGCCTCCAGTTAAAGGACGGTGCTGAAGAGTAGTGATTTTCTGTGTCTGCTACCACCCTTTTTGCTGGCTTCAGAAATGTTACTTAATCTTCCAATTTCCCTATCTGTAAAAGGGGAATAATGTGCTGCTCAGGGAAGGTTAAGAGGGTTAATTCTTCGATGTTCATAAAATGTTACAAGATCTTCTTTATAGTTTTAGGAACATGCAACAGATGTAATAAAAAGCTAAGTGGAAGTTGTGGAGCTGGATAGGAATAGAGGTTGCTACTGACTTCATATTACAGCTGCCTTGGATTTTCTCTTGTTTTGGAACATTTGAAATGCTAAGTTTCCAGTAAAGTCTGACTTCTACCCTCCTTCATGCATCATCTCATGGCCTTTCAGAGGTAGCACTGTAGTATATTTCCCATAATGTCCTTTAAGTACTCGAGTTTTCAATTTTAATATCTTTTTAATATAAGAATCTCACTATGATGATGAGATTTTTAGTTTAAAAAAGCAAAGTAAGCCACCTTCTCCTCTTCAGGAGTGAGGGGTGTTGCCAAAGTTGACATGGCCCATGAGCTCTGCATGGTGCAAGATCTCCATGCAAGTGTCCTGCAACCTGGGCACTCCCCCTGGGTGTGTCCTGAATTCTCTTTTATTTCCCTGGCATCTTACATGCTCTTTCCCTAACTACCTTTGTTCACACTCACCTGCTGGGCCCTTTCTTTCTGGAAACTTATGCCTGTTTTCATGAGACATCTCCTGTGTACTTTATGAAGATCACAGAAGGAGCGTAGAAAGCAGTTACACAGGCATGACAGTGTGGAGTAAATGCTGCAGGTGGGGCACAGCTTGTGAACAAAGGGGTAAAGACTAATTTTCCTGTTCTCCACTCCAGTAATCTTATTTTTCTTATTTTTCTCCTAAGTGTCTTCTTGAGGTAGGATCCTATAAACACTAGACTAGAAAAGTGTTCTAGTCCTGGCTACTTTTTTTTTTTTTTTTTAATTATTCATTTAAGAGATTAAATTTTTGTTTTCCAGTCCTCTCTGAAATATTTAGTTAGATTTATGATTTCAGTAAAAACAGTCTTTTTTATTCCTTAACGTTAGGGAAACGTACATTATTCTACCTGTATATAAGGAAGTAATAGCCTTGCAACTGTGCTGCTTCAGACCTAGAATACTTCTATGTTTTGGAATCAAGGCTTGATTTGGCACAGGGTGACAAACTAATTCAACATAAGGAATGCACCCTCTCACTGTCCCATGAAGCTGGCCAGTTCATGACAATGACTGTTGCAGTACAGACATGCTCGGTACAGATTTGTTTTGAATTAGCTAATCTTTCTTAGGCTTTCCTCACCTCTGTGCAAACTGAATAGCTATGGAGAGAGGGCCTGAAGGTGACTTTGGATGCAATCATTTGTGTCACCAGCTCTGGGCTCTCAGGTAAAGACAGGGAGTGAAGAAAGAGCCTGACAGTGGTAGAGGAGAAAAGTGTGCCTGGGTGTAAAGGACTGAGCAACAGCGGGACAAATATGGCAGACCCACATTTGGGTCTTCCTGAGCCCAAAGACCTCTAGCAGCCTTTTAGGGGTATGTATTATGAGAGGTACAATGCACGTGGGGCCCAGTTTCCCCTGACCTCAGTTTCCATGACTCCTACTGGGGGCACTGCAAGCAAGCTTATATTGAAAGCTATGGAGCTGTTTTTAAACGGTTCTTTACGGCAGAGAATAATTAATTAAACAGGTGGTTCCATGAGCGGTGCTACTAATGATGGCTGCTTTCCAGGGTCTTTCTCTCATGTGGATTTTCAGGCTGTAACAAAGGTTGAGCTCACGCTGAGGTCTTTCCCTCAATGAGGGAATTAATAGGGCCTCCCTCCCTCCCTCTACTCTGCTGCCTATTTTCATGAAACTTGTAGGTACTTAATTCCTGTCAAACCTCTACGCCTCCATTGCACTTGGTCAAAATTGATCGACGATTTTGAAACTTCCTGGGGATGGGGGGAATAAACAAAGAGAGAGAAACAGATGCATGAGGAATATGGCTGGAGAAAACCTGTTCCCTAAAGTTGAAATTATTGCCCAAGGTTGGAATGGCAAATGGCACTCTTTGTTTGCCCCTTTGACCGTAATAGAGGGAAATAATAAGAGGACAGGTCAGGCTGTTCATACAGTTTTGGTGTTCATGTTTTAAAAATATGTCAGCCTCTGTAGGGGGTACAAGATTCGTCAAAAAATCCTTTAAGAATTGGTAAAAATGTCTGACAGAAATACTGACAGCTCCGCTTAATTTCTTTTGAGCGTGAAGTAAACTACCGCATACAAATAATTTTACAGGGAGGATGTACTGGATATTAAAAAATTCTTTAACCTTGTGAAAACTGTTGTTGTTGAGACTAAATGCAAGTTCAAGTGACATGTAAACCAGACATTGATCTGTTACGGAATTCTCCATATTCAACATCTTCAGATCAGCACAGGACACTCTTCCAGAAAACTGTGCTCTAGTTAGGAATAGATAATTGAACAGGTTACAGAGTGACACGTGACATCCTTTGGCCTTTGTTATGCACCAAATCACAGTAGATAATCCAAGAGCTCGATCTGACCTTAAAAATTGGTTAAATAAAAACTAAAGCTTTCCTTTGTGAACCTCCCATTCTGGGAGAATTGTGGCCCTTCCTCTTTCCCCTCCCAAAATTGTTACAGGGCTACTTGGTTAGCAACTGAGTTGAAAGTGAAGCTGCAATGTCAGGAATTTCTTGGTGAGAAGAAACGTCACAATTTTCTTAAGAGCAAGCATGACGTTTTCTTTTAAGGTTTGATATTGTTCAGAATCACCAGGTGGCGCCAACGCAGATGGTCCCGTCATTGGTGCTTCACTTAGGGTTGGAACATCCACAGCTCCCAAGCCCATGGAAGTGTACAAACAAAAGAGGGCAACTTTTAGTATCTTCTTGTGGGGAAAGTAGGTGCTAAATCCTAGGGGAGTGCTCAGGGCTAAGCGTGGTGCAATTCTTTTCCAGAAGCTATGCCACTAGTGCAGTTGGTCCTCTTTGACTTGAATCTTTCTTCTGCCAATAAGATAGGTATGTGCAGAACCAGTTCTATCAGAAATTAGTTTTCTCAGTCCTTTCAGTATTGTAGTTTATTTTGGAATTCAGAAGCACATTGTGAAACAACAGTCTTGGAGCATCTGTCAATTTGTGCTTGAAATAGAAACCTGTGTTGCTGTTTTGCTATGGAAAACCAATATATTTTTGTTGTTATTGTACAGATTTGGTTCAACTGGAGTGTATAGGATAAGAAACAAAGGCCTTTAGGCATATCTATTTGTCCTTTTGTACTGTTTCGGACACAGCTATAAACAAACAATGAGCCTTCCCTCCCAATAGAAACTTTTCTTGCACATGCCCCAAAACAAAACCTGGAGACAAATGTACTATTTTAAAAAGCAGCAGGAGATTTATGTTGCGAGCTTGTTTAGATTGCCACAACCCTGTGAATCACTCCCTTTCTCTTTACAGTAAAATCATATTGCCAATAGTTATTATGATAATAGCAATAACAATTCCAAATTTTTTTATGGCACCCTTTTGCAAATTATTACTTCTGTTTTCCAGTTCTCACTTTAACAGAACAGGAAATGAGAAGAGCTGAGCCCCAACACTTTTTCCCTATCATGTTGTGAATTTGCTGGCAGTTCCCCTTGAAGTGAAAATGGAGTTTCTCTCATATGAAGGTGATGATGAAGTGATAGAAACAGAAGCCTAGGGACATGGAGAAAGAAATTAGAAAGGAACAAATAAGTGTTAGGAGAAGTTTTAATGCAGAGATAATGTAGTTGCGACCATCCACGGAACTCATGAGCACAGCCTGTGTTTGTGGCATGACCTGAAATTTCCCACAAATTTTCTCATCCCAATTCCATCAGTTTTTCATGCTGTGTTAGGTGTGAGGAAGTAAGGCCAATTTAATACAGCTCAGTAACTCAAAAGTCCTTGTCTTCTTGGATGATAGGTCTGGAAAAAAGCAAAAAAAAATTGTGGGGAGGGAATCACATAGGATATTTTTAATGGTCCAATGAGTCGTACTTTATCTCAATCACGAGAGAGAAGTAAGAAAAAGAGTGTCATTTCTGTGATACTGCTACTTAGTACTGGAAGAGAAAAGTTTATGTTGGTATACTTGAACAAATCAAAGGAATTTGGTTTCTATTGGTACCTCTGGACTTGAGAGTATATATGGAGGATGCTGCTCTGCGCAACTCAAGTCTGAAGAGGTTCTTTTCTGAGATATTTAAAACAAACAACAACAAGCCCTCGCCACGCTCCCAAACTACTGCCTGACTGGGATGGAGCTCTTATGCATTATATGTGCTAAACATCTCCTATTCAGATCTAACTTTGACTTTGTGCCCTGGGCCAGGTGAAAAGACTGTTCCAAATAAGAAAGAATAAAAAAAACCCACAACAAACCAAAACACAAGAAGCAAACCATAAACTGGAATTTCTACAAAAGGAAGTTTCTGTGACCAGCATTGCCATGTATTTAAAAAAAAAAATAGTTTTCTTTATGGCAATTTACAAAAATGTTTAAGGAAAAGAGTTCTTTTATTGGGTATTTTATCCTTTTTTTTGTCTTCTCTTGAAGTCGACTTTTTGGCAAAATACTGCATCTTCAGCCAGGAGAAGTTGGCGAAGCACAAAAGGGCTTTTGAAGCCATAAGTGTAAATTCAGACTTCTTTTCTTTCTTCCTTTTTTTCCCCCTCTCCCTCTCCCCTCTCCTCCTGTGTCTGTAGACAGTTAAGCAGAAATAATAAGCACCATTGCTTGCAGTACACGTCCCATGAATTACGCTGACATCAAATGTAACTTTAGAATGGAGGCACGCTTTATTCTTTTTGACGAACTGTTCCCCTATCCATTCTTTATTTACATGTCGTGAGCCTAAGCGCTGCACAGCCAGTCAGAACACACACACAAGAGGGGGGAGAAAAAAGGAGGCCATTAAACAAATTAAAAGGGATGGGGATGACTAATACAGTACTCTTGGAATCTGCAATTTGATTAGTCTGAGTTTAATACACAAAAGCAGCGCCGAAGCAGGAGGGGAGCCGAAGTGCTCTTTAATAACCTTCTACAATTAAATTATGGTGATGAATTTAACTATTCTGTGCTTCTAAAGGGGTCTTATTATCTGATTGACTCTGAAAGAAAGTCAGTATTTAACCAGGGTTCTTGAGTCCAGCTATTGGAAGACATACAGTAGTTTTATGCATTAACAACTATTTTTTTTGTTGTTGCATGCCTCTTCCCATTTAATCTGTGATTTGAGAAAGATGGCTCTTAGGGTTATTCCCACTGCTTTTGTGGGAGTGCATGCTAGCCCTTTTACTATACTGCCCAGAGAGTTAAAATGAAAATTGCATGGCTGGTTTTGTCTCCTGTTCTGTATTTTCCCTTGTAATTTGTAATTTTCATTTATAATTTTAGACTACTTCCCTCTGCTGGCCCTCTCCATTGTCTAACAATGCATAATTCAAGTGTAGACAGTGTGTAAAACATGCTGGGAACTTTGAGAAAGACTTTTGCCATTAAATGGCAGTGATATCCTTCCACAGTTTATCCTGACTTCTGGTTTTCTCTCTGTCCTTCCTCTTACATGCTTTTATATATGCTGAAGAAGTAAGATCTTTAAAGTACAAAATATTAATAGAGACAGGAATTGAATGCATTCTTAAGTTAGTATATTTCTTTTTTTTTTTTTTTCTTTTTTTTTTTTTTTTACTAGCAAGTATATCTCTTTCAGTTCTTTGATATTTGACAGAGAGAGAAAGGGACAGAGACTTCATGATTAGCCTGACATTGAAATCAGAGAGCTGATTTTATTCAAAAGAGAGGAATATGATAGAGGCAGAATTCAAATGTTTCAGCTTTTACTTTTAATGGCCAAAATGCTGGAGCTCCTTTGCAGAGTTTAATCTGAATATTTGGAGAGGATCTTGGCTGAGAGGGATGAAAAGAGAGAATTATGCAGAGTACTGACTATTCAGCTAGGGCCTTATTCTGATACCTATTTTCATGCTAAGTTGTATCTTTCTCTGCCAGTAGTTTTGCTGAAAAAAAGAAAAAGAAAAAAGATACTATTTCTGGTGCTGCAATACTGTTATCTGAATGAGGGTGCTATATCCAGCTCTCATTTTTTCCCTGGGTATGATGCCCAAGCAGGAGGCTGGGTGCCTCTGCTCTGCCATGCCAGCTGATGGCCCTGGAGCTGGTCCACTGGCATGGCCAAGGGGCAGCGCTGGCCCTGGCTGCCTGCACAAGACCCAGGCACGGGGCTGGATTCGGAGGTCTTCATTCAGCTTTTGCACAGCTGGCTGGCTCCAGTGAATGAAGCCCGAGTGTAATTTAGATCTCTGCCACTGCACAGAGGAGGGAAGGGTGTCTCACCACCTTTCACTCCTTCCCTGCAGTGTCCTCTGCTCCCTGTCAAGTGAGAATGGGTTGGAGGAGCTGCTTGCTCTCCTTCTGTGACATTTTGTGGTGCTGTTGTTTCACAAAGATTACTGGAGGACATGGTACAGTGGTGTGCAGCTATGGGATAGCTTGCCATGGACAGCAAAGGAGCAGCTAATGCAGCTAAGGGGTGTGTAACTGAAGCCAGCAGTGAGTTCAAAGTGCAGGCTACATCTCTGGCAGCCCAACCCTGGGCACCCTGAATGACTTAGAGGGGCCCGAAGGTTGCTCTAATTTATGTTGGCTGCCCCCAGGATCCATGAAAGCACGTGAAGATGGTCACTGCAGCAAGGAAATACAAGGCCATATCCATTCCTTCCAGTCATGGCTGCCTGCACACCCTGCGGGGAGGATGTGGGTGATTGCTTTGTGCTGCTGACAGGACAGTTCCCTCCACCCCTTCTGCCAAGACAGTTTTTTCACCCTGGGGGCTCCTTTGGTGCCTGCCGGGTAATAGGATCTCAGTGTGATGAGGCTGTGTGTGGCAGGTGCCCCCTCCAGCTCATGGGTCTTGGGCTGTTGAACTGCTGTTGGCCAAGTTTCTGAACACTGGTTGTCTCTACAGCTCTGTTAACCAGGATGGAGCTATGGACAGCCTGTGTGCATTCAGAGGCTCTGCTCTTTATTTTTTTGGCCATGGTTTTTACTCATTATGATCTATTTTTACCTCTCTGAATGGTCATTCAAGACTAAGTACTTTAGACCAAGGACATTGGAGGAAAATTTGTATTAGTGTTTTGATATTGCAGGTATTGTTTTGTTTTAACTGTAAAATCCTTCCTCTTGCTTATTAAATCATAGCAGAAACTTCCTCGTGAGCTAATGATGACAGGCAAACATGATGTCAGTTTTTAACAAGATGCCAACCAGTGGTTTAAAAGAACAGATTTTTATGAGAAGCTTTTATACTACTTGGGTAGTAAAAAAATACATCATGAGCAGCATCCATGGCTCATGCTTGGTGAAAAGGGCAGCACACTGCATGAAACCTAGGGATGCTGGGCTGAGAAATGCTTCCTTTTAAGAAGATTGTGCTCCCAAATTAACTTGTTCCAATGCTAAGCATAGCAGAAACAGTGCTGCTGCTAAGCAGAACAATTGCTTCTCCTTTGTAGTCAGCCTGCTGGTTTGTTCAGGCCTGCTTTGTGTTCAGCCTTGGCTAAGTCTGGGACAGTGGTTTGATAACTGTGAAGCTCTGTGTTTAGATCCCAGCCAAATCAGTGACACACAAAATCAGGGCAGGCAGTGAATCCCCAATGTGCCAGGTTTGAGAAATCAGCCCTCTGAATAGATGAGCCAATATCCTGTATCTATTTTGCTGTTTTCTGTACCCATTTCTTTTGCATCTGGGTATTTAATACATATTTCCAACCAGCAACACATCAGCCTTAAATTAAGTTCCCCGCTATGGATAGCAAAAACCAGGCCCTTCCTTTCCCGTGCTGTTCCAGCACCATAGCAGTCACCAAATACAAAACCACACTTCTCCCAAGCCCCCTCCCTCTTCTCTCCCTCCCCAAAACCAATTTTAAACTGCTTGACTGAAAGCAGTATTTGAATGAGGATTTCAAATATGGTCTCAGGCTTTCTCTTTAGCTCATCGTGAGAGAAGAGCTCAGAGTAAAATGGTCGATGGCAGTAAGCATGCCAACTGTGATTACCTTCAGTATTTGCTAGGTAAAGAAGTGAGGAGTGAATCAGACACACCTAAAATGAGCATAGTAGCACTAAATATTTAAAAAAAAAAAAAATGTTTAAAGCAAGGAGGATTTTTGCCAAAAAGATAAATAGGGACTTTTTCTTCCTTGCCCTTTAGCCAACCATGGTGGAGTCACAATGCCAGGAATATGCAGCATGGAGAAGGAAACAGGGAAACACGGCACAGATGTTGCTGTGAAAAGGCAAATGAGAAGAAAGCGTTTGGTCTCCACAGATATCTGCCCTTTCCCAACCTTCTGCCAGCCTTGGAGGTGCCCTGAGCATTGCTGCACTCCCATAGGCATTGTACGAAGGAGACCTTGTATCTGTCACTTGCTCTCTATGTTCTATAATGTCTTCCGTGATCTGTTTGGGCTCCATCTGAAAGCTGTTGTGCCTGCTCCCTTGGCACTAATTAGCAGACCTTTCAAGATACGGACTACTTTGGTGGTAAGAAATCTGAGTCTAATTTCCAGGTTACATGTGTTTTCATGCTAACAGTGCCCACTCATTTAGCTTGTTCCTCTTTCAATCTGCTTACCATGGAGATATTTATTGAGGAAATTGTGCTCCAGCTCAGCCATGGTATTGCAAGGCTGGCCAAAGCAAGCCTCTTCAGTCTCTCTCGTCTTCCTCTCGTCAGCCTGGACCTGCTCCAGGTTGACTCTCTCCTCCTTTATCAGGGCGTGGCGAGGGCAGGGGAGCCGGGGGCCAAGGGTGAGGGCAGGACGGGCAGGGCAGTGGACCTGCTGGCAATGCCCCTGTGCCACAATGCTGAAAAAAGGTGAGTAGGGCACATCCATCGGCAGTCACCAGGGTCAGACAGAGCCCAGCATGCCCAGAAACATCCATAGCAATGAGGAAGGTCTGAGGTCAAGCCAAGAAGTCAGCCTGCAGGTCAGGGTCAACAGTGTAGCTCATGTGGGGACCAAGGGCAAGTGTCAGAGCTTAAACACAGCTCTTGAGCAGACGGGTCGAGGCCCTAATGAGGCTTCTCACAGCCCTTTCCTTGGCAGTTCAATCACAAAAGTTAGTCAGTGGCACCATATCGGGGCTGACCCACACCGGAGCAGCCCAGCCCCTGGAGCAGGAGAGCAGTGGCAGAGCCCACTGGGGTGATCAGGGAGGGCTCTGACAGTCTGGAAGGGGGGTAACCAGACCTTTAGCCATCAGAGCAAATAAAGTCTTTCCACTGCTACTTACTACTGATGCCTTACTGGAAATATCTGTGCACCGCCCCCCCCCGCCCCGCGCCCAACCTTACATCACATTTTTCACATCTGCATCATATTTCTGGCTCTTATTTCTCTCTTGCTTGGCCAATCTCACATGAACTTCCACCTCCTCCGTCATCTGCATTTGGCACGTCCCTGTCTAACAGCAGAAAATCCCATTAATCCTGCAATACATGCCTTTGGACACCCATCTGAACTTTACCTCTCCAGTCCTCAATAACTTCCAATTCTGTTAAAAACTGTGACCCTTCTCCTTTTTAACCTTTTGCTAGTTGAATGACTGCTTCTTCTGGTAGGCATTTGCTCACCTGAGTCTGGTGCTGCTGGCATGAAGAGGAAAGGGACTACAGGACTCTTTGACACTTTTTTTTTACTTTGACAAATCTGTGATTCACCATGACACAGATGTTCTTTCTTCTGTTTCTGTTTCCTTCCATGACCTTCTTTTCTCTTGTTCTCTCAACCTATTAGCTTAAAAATGGAATTGTTATAGTCATGAGAGTCACTTTTCATTCAGAACTTTGAGTCTGGAATTGCATTTAGGTGCTGATTCATGTCATTTGAGCTGTGCTTTTAAAAAAGTATGCTGATTGGTGAGAGTTACCTCTTTTACAATATGATGGGACAATTTATTGAGCTGTATTTTGAGTATCGAAGGTGCTTTTCCTTGCAGCAGAGATGAAAGACCCTTTTGCAGAAGTGCAAAAATATCACAATTTGCTTTAAGAAAATAAACTTGGTCCTGAAATTTCAGTTGTTGATGGCATAGATTATTGCATATGGAAGATTTTCATCTGGCAGGCTGTCAGTCATGAATCCAGTGAAGTTCTTGAGTTGTGAACATTTGCTCCCTTGAATAAGGCCAAGTGCCGGGTCCTGCATTTTGGTCACAACAACCCCAGGCAATGCTACAGGCTTGGGGAAGAATGGCTGGAGAGCTGCCCAGCAGAAAAGGACCTGGGGGTGCTGGTGGACAGCCAGCTTATTGTGAGCCAGCAATGTGTCCAGGTGGCCAAGTGTGCCAAGAAGGCCAACAGCATCCTGGCCTGCACCAGGAATAGTGTGGCCAGCAGGAGTAGGGAGGTGATCATGCCCCTGTACTCAGCACTGGTGAGGCCACACCTTGAGTACTGTGTTCAGTTCTGGGCACCTCACTACAGGAAGGACATTGAGGTGCTGGAGCATGTCTAGAGGAGAGTAACCTACCTGGTGAAATGTCGAGAGAACAAGTCATATGAGGAGCAGCTGAGGTAACTAGAGTTGTTTAGTTTGGAGAAGAGAAGGCTGAGGGAAAACCTCATTGCCCTCTACAACTACCTGAAAGGAGGTTGTAGGGAGGTGGACATTGGCCTCTTCTCCCAAGTGAATAATGACAGGACCAGAGGAAACGGCCTGAAGTTGCACCAGGGGAGGTTTAGATCGGATATTAGGAAGAATTTCTTTACTGAAAATGAGCAGGCACTGGAACGGCCTGCCAAGGGAGGTGGTTGAATCACCATTCTCTAATGTATTCAAGAAACTTGTAGATGCAGAACTTCAGGGCATGCTCTAGCGGCTGAAATTGTAGGTTGTGTGTTTGGTGGTTTGTGGGGTTTTTTGTTTGTTTTGGGGTTTGTGTGGTTGTTGTTGGTTTTTTTATGGTTGTTCTTGGTGATCTCAGAGGTTCTTTCCAACCATGACTATTCGTGATTCTATGATTCTGTTTCTGATCCTTTAAAAGAGAGGAGAGATTATTTTGAACATTGACATTTTTCTCATAGGAGGTGCCACTGCAGATCTGCTGGGATGTTCTGCTTGTTGGGTGGGCTTGCAAGAATTAGAAATATTGGGTTTCCCAGGATAAATGTTTGTAAAACCTGAAAGAACTCATGTTGTTGCATATGACATAAGTTGTGAAAGTTGTGTATTTGTGTGTGTCTAAGAAAGAGATAAGCTGAATACATAAAACTGAATGCAGGAATGCACCAACCTTTCTACCCACTACAAATCCATGATGTACACAAGACTTGTGGTTTTGGAGAGTCTGCTTTAAGACACTGGAACGTTAGGACTTGGCAAGCTGATCCCAGTGGTTTCCTAAGTCTCCCTGCAGTTGTTCTTTCCATGATGTTTTGCTGAAAAGACGGTTCTCTCCAAGATGGAGAAATGCAGTGTGGTGACTGGATATGAAAAAGGGACTATGTTTTACAGTCACACAGTTACATCAGTTTCCACACTGACAACTGAGTTTGCTCAAACACACTTCCAGACATCTGTGGCAGAGTCTAACAAAAGCTTTAGTCCCGAATGTGCTGCCAGGCCCAGATCATCTGTGTGCGAATGACCCTGTGGTACTGCCAGTGTCAGTAAGAGCTGTGTCAACCTGTGGCCTGAGGGTTGTTGCACAAATGTATCTAGCTGGGGAGGGCAGCTCTGTGCAGTTTGCTTCTCTTTCAAAATTTCTAAGAGAAATATCCTGTGCTAATGGTGACAGCTCCCTCTTTTATGGAGCCCTGCCTCATCCACTGCATGTCGTGGTGGTGCACAGAGAGCAGGCAGAGTCGCCTGTGGGCACTGCATGGTCCCTCAAGCATCTGCTGTTGTAGGGTACCTCTGCTTTGCTTGCCTAAACAGAAAACTGTGGAGAATTTTGACTTCTCACCTTTTTAGGCTCTCTCCAGGCTTTCCCTCTTATCACTGTCCGGGAACGGGAGCAGGGGAAAAGGGGGGGAAAGTTATCTCTTGTTTTCTGTGCGTGTTGTTAGCGGTATATAGATATATTGTTGTATAGCTGTTGGTATATAGATATATAGATGTGGATATAGATATATAGATGGTCTTTGTGTGTTATTTGATATCGGACTTACCAAACCCTCAGTGCCTTTAATAAATCTATTGATTCCTAAGTGTTGTTTGTGAGTGTGACGGGGAGTGGTCCTCAGCCCTCGATCCCCTGAAGAGGGGGTGTGGGTCATGGCTTTACCTATCTTGGCCCGTAACAAACATTTATCAGGGCAGAGACTGACCTGTGCAACAGTGCCAGAGCTGTTCATCAGACTGGCTGTGTAATTTTCCTTGTGCTACTCAACACTTAATACATAACAAATCCATTAGCAGTGGGGAGGGATGTAAATGTATAGTGAGAACCTGAGCTCATTTCCTGTGGCATCTTTTGGCATCTTTTCATTTCTGCCGCTGTACTTTCTCTGTTGAGAGTTTGTGAAATGCACTGGTAGTAGTTGGCCATCAAAATATTTATTGGCTCGGGCAGAAAGGGACACTGGCTATGCATGCAGGTTCTCAAGGCAGTGAATGAAGGAACTGATGTGACGGGATGTGACAGCTTCTCCATTGTTGAATTTCAGTACTGAACCTAAAGTGCAAACTGCTGCCTGGAAAGACGTTGAATGGGGACAGAGATCAATAGTCTAGTTATGCTCCAAAAGGACAGAGCAGTTATTTGTAACTTGCATATAGGACTTCCTTTTTTCCCCCCTAGTTTTATCTGCACTCAAATTAAAGTGAGCTGTAATAGTCAGAGATACTCCTCAAAATAGGAAGCTAACTCTATTAAGAAAACTTCATGGACATCTTCTTTTAAATTGACAACAGGCTTTGAGCATTATTTGTTGGTAAAATTGAATGGGAGCGACTTCACCCTGGATGGGATCTGGAAAACCCTTTCCATTCCCTGACAATCTCATTCTTGTGTGTGAAGAAAAGTTGCATCTTGCCAGAGAGGGGTATCCCTGTGTATCTCTGCTGTAAATCATGATTCCCTGGCGATTCTCCCCTGACGGCTTGACACATTTGTTCTCTGACATGCCCGATGCTGCTTCTTCTGTGTCTACAAAACAAATGGAAAACATCCTCGTTGCTAAGCTACCAACCTCTGGAAGATAAACTTCAACTGAAGGTTACAACCCACTGCTTTGCAAAGCTCTGGTTTTGAAACTCCATCACTCCATCACTTTCTTCCAGCTCCCTCTGAACTTTTCCCCTGTGAATAGCTGTCACTGCTGGCACAGGACTGCTCACCCTGTCAGGAAGGCCACAGCACGCTGCTTTTGGGGCTGCCTGCTGAGGGCAGGCCACAGAGCAGGCAGCAGGGAGTGCTGATAGTGCAAAGCGGTCACCTCCTTCCCTCCTGTCTCTCTTCTTGCCGCCTTTCACTTTCCTTGGAGGGGAGGCACAAAAGAAAACTCCACTTTTCACGACTGTTTCAGTTTGTATCGGGCCAAAATGTGTTTTCAACTGAACAATCACTTTCTGTGCAGACAGTGACAGCTCAATTGGTCCAAGGAGGGGGGTGGGAGGGGCTGCTAAGGTTTTCTTTCACTTCTTGTAATGTTAGACCATGTCAAATTAGACAGTTGAAACAACAACCGGTTTGTTTGTCTTGCGGCCTGGTCTGGGGTGTGAAATATTAGGACAGCAGTGAAGTGTTTGCATCTCTCCACAGCTGGAGAAAACCTCCCACACAGCTTCTGCCCCTCCTCTTGTTCAGTGAGAACCTGCAGGGCACCTTTCTCTGCATGAAGGCTCCCTTGGGTGCCAGGTTTCTGGCTATGGACTCTCCCTCAACCATGTGAGCAGATCAAAGGCATATTTGAAGGTCTTTGCTAAGCTCTCACCCTTACAAGTTCCTTACTTGGGATATAAAGTTGATTGAAGTAGGATGCTCAAGTTTCAGGTTATCCCTGAGACTATTCTTTCACTCTAGGCTTCCTTTCCGTGCTTCTTTCCCTTAATGCTGTTGCTACATTATGGTCTTGATTGAACCACAAGCATAAACCAGTGCAGGTGGTGAACTTGAGAGCAGGGGAGGGAAGCCACAACTTCGTGGTTATAAGCAGCATGAAATACGTTCATATTTCCTTCTCAGTCTCTCTCTTTTCCCATAAGATACAAACTATGCTAATTTTGCCCACTCTACATTACAGTAGTAGTGTTTATACCCTTTTCCTACAAAAGATTTCCCTAGTTTGTGAACAAGACCTGCTTTAACGTGGAATTTTAGGTGGAAGTTTTTAGAATTGACATTAGTAATTATTTTGGGAGATTCTAAGGACCAACAGAAGCTGATAGAAGTCTCTAAGAGGTCAGTCCTGCCCCTACTTAAGCTTTTCTTCAGAAAAGCCTTTTCATCTCTCCCTACAGCAACAGAGCACTGCCCTAACTCCTGGAGAACCAGCAAACAGAGGAGTGAACACAAACTTTTAAGAAAGCTCACAGTCCCAAACCATGTCCTAATTGAACTGTTCAATCTGAAGAGGGAATGTTTTATAAGGAGTATATGTAAGTCAGTATGTCAGTTTGACTAAAACAACTGGTAAATCTTCAAACGTAGTAAGAGCACATGCTGTCAACGTGAACAGGTTTTCTCCACTGGGCACATTTACTTAAATTAATTCATGCAAACGAGGAGCGGAGCGGAGCAGAGTGGAGCGGAGCGGAGAAGAGAGGAGAGGTCAGGTCTCAGACAGTGAAACTTCACAGGGTGCACAGGAGACCCCTCTGACTTGTTGGTTTGAGTGAGCACACTATGAGAGACAGCTGAGGTGACAAAAAAAAAGAAAAAGGTAGTTGTCTTATATGTGAATGGCTTTGAAGTAAAAAGGGTTAGTTTGGGTGAAAAGGGCTGAAAAATGCACTAGTTCTTGTTTGTTCAAATCTATTTTGTTCTGTCTACGTGTCTTCTCCAGAAGATCATAAAGCCATTATGTTCTGCAGTGCATAGACATATCTGATGTATTACGTTACTGAGAACATTAATGAACGTTAGTGTCTCTGTAGAAAGACTGTGGAGTTTACAGTATATATTAGCTCAGTATAATGGCAAATCATAGACAGATGGCTACTCCCTCCTTTCAACAGTTCTTTGTATTCACATTATTTTTGAATTTTCAAAGTTATTCTTCTGCTGCTACTTTTGGGAAATGACTGATTGGTGAAGAAGGTGATGCAGAGCCAAAAAAAAGCTAAAATACTGTGGCTTTTGTGCTCAGTAAGGGAAAGAGTGAGAGGTTTTGAGGGTTTTACTCAGCTAGAAAAATGAAAGCAGAGCTTAACTAGGCATTGTCAAAGCCACACTTATGAGACACTGGAGTTCTGCCCAGAGGTGGCTGGTTAATTTTCTGTTAACTAGTATTGTGAGTGTCTTTCCAGGCTGATACTGATGCAGATGGGTACTTGAACTACTGGCAAGTTGTGATGGCCTTGAAAGAAGTTGCCCCTTCAGAAGCACTGAC
Organism: Hemiprocne comata; assembly: GCA_020745705.1. NCBI lineage: Eukaryota > Metazoa > Chordata > Aves > Apodiformes > Apodidae > Hemiprocne > Hemiprocne comata. The sequence continues at coordinate 60,701,958 of CM036586.1, forward strand.
ATACATAGTAAGTAAAGCCAACAGATCCATTCCTGGAAAGGCGTGAGAGGGGATGGTAAACACTTCCAGTATTCATACCATCAATTATTTGGTTAGTCAAAGCTCCCCTTAAATGAAGGAAAGAACCTGACCAGCAGCAGCACTGACACATGCAGATATTTATTAAACAATGCCATACATAACCCAACTAATAAATTAGATAATACAACTTTATTTTTCTTCGGTTTTGGGAATAACAGTAGTGTTAACACTCTGAAAGACCTGGGGAGAAATCAAAGCTCTGTAACAAGGGGAAGGCCAGAGGTCAGCAGTGGAAATGAGGGTTTTGCCTTGGTTCTTATACAGGCAATTTTGGCCAAGTAGTTGGGACAGGACCAAGGGGTAACACTAAGGGTGCAGTTTACTGATGCTACTCAGTCTGATGTCTTTGCACAGAGTTTTTTTTTCAAAGGATAGTTACATTTTGAAAAGTGACAGAGTATTTGGCATCGGTCCCGTTTTGGTCAGCCAACTTGGCATAATGTAGAAGAGTCTAAATGTAGCTGTAGGAGATGTTACTCGTTAGCCAACTGAAACCACTAGACAAGATAAAAATATGTCAGATACTGTGTGGATTTAATTTCAGATCAAGCTAGTCTCCCACTATAGCAACTCCACCTCTGTGTTAGTTGTTTTTATTTACTTTCTACAACATGGACAATTGATAATATCTAAATGTTTTGTACATGCTCAAGTATTCACACATTTTCCAAGTTTCATGGTAGTGCTTGAAATATTTTCATGTCCAGCATAAAAAAAACCCAAAAAACCCCCACAAAACACAAACTTGGCTCTTGAAATGATTTTGGTTTGTAACTGATGTACATCAGTGGAGCTGTGCCAGCTTCCTCCAGCTGAGACTTTGGCCCTTCACTGCTGGCCTTTTTGCAGTTCTCTTATCATGATCCTGTTTGAACCATCCAGACATACAGCACAAACTCTGTTAGTACAGAAAACCGGTACTAGGAAATACAGACATCAAGAAAAAGAAGTATAAAAACCTCTGTGATTTAATCCAAACCTTACAAAGGCGTTGTTTCTTTGAGCACTTTCTTTGAAAAGACTACCATTTCAAACAAAACAGAAGGAAATTAGTAGGAAGTGATTATGGAGACAGGAAATCTGAAAGCCATGAAACTGTAAATAAAGTGTTATTTGTACCACTGTACTTGGTGCCCTGCTTTGCATTCCCAGCACGAAATGTTAGACAAGGCCTTAGCAGTAGAGCAGGGACCAAGTTATTTGGGTGATTAAAAAAAAAAAAAAAAAGAGAGAGAGAGAAAAAAGAATCCAAACATATTTCATATGATTATAAGAATAAAATATTTTAGGCAAATTATTTTGCATGGAATTTGTCTGGGCAGATTTTAATCTGAAACTTGAAGCCCCACAGCTAGTCTCCACTGCAATTTGCTCCTCTGTGCAGCGGATGTGACTAGTTTAGACATCAAACACATATAAAGTGGCTTGATGTTAGTATTCTGAAGCATCAGCTCTACGGCAGGCGCCAGTGCTAACATCATTACACAACTCATGTTGCATGAGGACAATCCAATTCAACATCGCCTGCATTTATTTTTTATTTTTATCAGACCTATAAAGCTCATCTTTTCCATCTGTCAGCATTATCTTATATGTTCCATTAATACAGCTAAGAGGGGTGCATTACACTATACACTTGGACCTCAGTTAATGAACCACCTTTCCCTATAGTAACAACTGTGAATGAATGAGCGCAGATTTTAATTACTTCCATTATGATGTATTTGCTTTGGCAGTGGTTACTGGCTTATGACAAGTTAACCAGTGAAGTTATCCCTACACCTTTAGTGGTTTTTATATGTGCATTCAGAAAACATCCCATTACTCTCTCTTCCATGTATTGTGCTATCTGCTGTAGTTTAAAAAACCTTAGCAAAACTCAGAGGGAGAATAAAGTAAAGCACCTGAGCAAGAGAGCACATACGACTCCAGTTTGGTCTGAAGAGATGCTCTGAAGCATATGAACCTCACAGGAGTTAAGATCATGTGTTTTAATGTTGTGAGAGGCCACAGAAGTCCTGTGAGCTGCAGTCAGCTCCTGAAAGACAAAGAGGGCTGACAAAACCAAACCTGAAAGTCTGATCGTTGTTTCACGTTGTTCAAGCAGAAACGACTGCTTGAAATTGCTGTAAGGGCTTCAATTCCCAGTGGTCTTTCACTTTCATTGTAAGAGGGTCTGGAAGTGGAATTTGGGCCTTGATGTTGAACAGACATCCATTTGGACTGACTTCCAAGCAGTCTGGTGGTGAGACCTGCAGTGCACCTAGACTGGCTCATCCCCATAGGCCACGAAAATCAAGCTGACACCAGCATTATACCTATTGCTGGCAGAATAAGCTCTGCAAACATTAAGTGATTGGAGCAAGTATAAGAACAGACAGAGATGGACGGAGCAGAGAAGTCAGCTTATGTTAGGAGAGTTTTAATACAGCTGAGTGGCTCACCCAGACAGTATAATTGCTGGTACTATTGCAATGGCTGCAGAGGCAGTTAAATAAAAAATGTCTTCTGTGAGCATTTTGCACTGGATATAGTTAGTCCTGTTTAAAATGTGGACATGTGGCAAGACAACTATGAGGTAGCTGAGCCCTACTTGCAAGTCCTCACCATTGAGATACCTTAAAAATCAGCAAACACCTCTTTTGCAAAGGGAGGGGAATGGAGGAAAGGGCAAGGAATGGAAGGAAAAAAGTTACACTTACAGAAAGATTTGGGGTAGGCTTCTTTACTGATTTAGAGGGTGTTCTTGAAGACTCTTCAGTGCCTGTATGCTCTGTATGGCAATGCCTGCATAATAGCTGTAATGTTTCTGTTCCTCCTTCAGCTTTCCTGTCCTACAGCATTTATTTTTCCCCACCAGCCTAGTGTCCTTGTCAACTTCCTTGGTGGCTAGCATGACTATCTGGGGGGAGGGGGGTGTTGTTTTTCTGGCTGTGCTGATCGGGCTTGTCTCTGCTTCTATCAGGGCTTATTATCTGGCCTTCTCCCCTTCCCCCTTCCCCCTGCCTCCCTCCCCTCCAACTGAGGCAGCAATCTGTTCTTTTTAAACCCTCCATCATCTTTGCTCTCTCCATCTCTGTTTCCCCAGATTTTGGAGATTGTTGACTATTATGTAACAGATGGCCTGACAGACCTCCGACTCTTAGCGGCGATGGCTAGCTTGGTGCAGAAAATAGCAGCACTGGAGTAAGTATTCAGAGGCATAGACGCTCATGAATTTTAACTCCTTGGTAACAAAGGAATTCAAGGGGGTAAGAGCCAATCTATCAGTAGCCGAAGTAATTAGAAGACTTAGATGGCTCTCTAGTGCAGAGTATCCCTTTGCTGCTATAGGCTGTCCATAGTAGATTAGGATAGTCTATGTCCCATTGATCTCTACACCATAACTATGCTTCAAAACAATGGGACAGCTTAATCCAGAAATTGAGACATTCAAGTAAGCATCAGTGAGGGCTGTTCTTTTGGGTTCTAATGAAAAGTACTTTGCAGCATCAAGCTGGGACAATATTTGTCAAGCAGAGTTAAATTTTGAATTTTGTTTCTATTGCATTTCTGGTTAGCAGGGGAAATAATTTGCACTGAATGACTAATATTCTGTGTTTAAACATGTAATACTTGGGGAATTAATTTTTCTGCCCTCTTTACCTCTTCTGTTTTCTTTGTTCTTTGTTATTCTTGTTTCTGTAAATATATATTAAAAGAGTTATTGGAAGTCAACACAGTTTTGGCACCCTCATAGAGTTTTTTGTGATTTCTAAGAAGTTTCTGTATATACCATTCCTTTTCCTAGAAATCCAGCTTCTTGCCTTTTAGAAATATTTATATGTCTGACCAGGCAATGTAAACTTTTTCTGGTAAAGTAGGGGAAATGGGGAGAAAAGACAGTCATCACAGAAGGGCATCTTCAAAGCAAATCACTCAGGTATTCAGATCAGAGCTGGTTTATATTATTTTTAAATTAGATTAAATTAATAATAGAATGGTTTGTGTTGGAAGGGACATTAAAATAATCTAGTTCCAACCCCCCTGCATTGGCAGGGACACCTTGCACTAGATCATGTCTCCCAGAGCCTCATCCAACACAACGTTGTACACCTTCAGAGAGGGGGCATCCACAGCTTCCCTGGGCAACCTGTTCCACTGTCTCACTACCCTCATCTGTCACTTTGGTCTCTTAACAAGCAACACTAATGTTGGACAGGGATAACATGTCGAGGCAAGTTCTTTGGAAAGTCAGCCTTGCAAATACTGAAATACAAATCCTTTGTGAGGGTTTGATGCTGAAAATTATTCTGCCTGGATGCACTGAAACAATCTGAAGTAGACTCCCCTTAAGTTTAGGCCAGGGACATAGGTGCAACAGCTGATGAACCAGGCAGTGAAGGATTCCAATATAAATAAAATAAAATTCCAATTAGAATAAAATATAATGCCTGGACTAACGTACTGCAGGAACAGAAAAGTGAAGGTAAAGATGGGGTCAAATGAGCTTCCACTGAACTGAAAATAAAGGCAGAGTTGAGTTTGAAGCTTGGCTTCTCATAGTTTCCTGTTGAGACTATGCCGTATTTATGCACCAGTTTGGGTAACCTCGTTAAAATCTTTTTGAGAAGCGTAAGAGAGATGGGCAGCGTACAGCTGAGGTAGGTGCTGTGTCTCTCCCATGCCAGGGCCACCAGCTCCACAGGGGCACAGCCACAGGTAGCATGTCCTCACACCCATGCTCACAGCAGGAACTCCAGGGGCTTCTTTTAGCCCAGGAGTGTTTGAATTACCGTGAAAAATATTCATTTTTTGTAGGAACCTTACCAAGTTATCAGCAGAGGGGAAAGTTCAGAAGTGGAAAACCAACAGAAATCTCTCATTTTTCCTCTTACATGTGTTCTGACACCCCTATATATGAGAAATGAGTTTTCCATACGTGCTTCGGCAGTTTAGGAATACTTGTCCCATTGGAAGCCAGTTGTGGAAAGGTTTAATTCCCACCTGTAAAGTCTGCAAAGAATAATTGCAATATATATTTCTCAGCAAAATATGTGCTTTCTCACCCACAGTTTGCATTGGTTCTTAACCCAGAGTTAGCCCACAGCCCTAAACACTGGTAAGTGGTATAGACTCCTCTGGAGGAACAAAATTCTCTTTAAAGGTCTTATCACTTGTGCACTGCCCCTGCCCATATGTAGATGCACACTTACACACAGACACCATGCTCGCCCTTTCCCTCAGCACATCTCCAACCTGCAGTCAGTGCTGTAATACGGGTAGACCCCAGAGGCCCTCCATTGCACCTTTGGGACATAGAAAATCATCCCTCTCCCTGCTAAATCTCCTTGGCTCTATGCAAGTGCTGAGTTTCCCAAGGATAGTGCATCAAGAAGAGGATGCAACATAGAGGTCAGCTGGCGGCTCCAAGCTCAGCAAGAGGTAACGATCTGCCTAGGCTCTGTGAGCGCTAATAATATCATTTAGCAGCAATAAATCTCCCTGGTTTAATTTGAGTGACAGTGTCCCAAATGGCCATTTTAATAAGGTTTGGAGATTCTGGACACAGAGCTTTCCTGCCTCTGCAGCCCATAATAACTATTTAGTTGTGCTTAAGGTCAAACAGCAAGGTCTGGTCAGCAAAATCTTCCTTTTACAAAATAGCTTAGAATGGGATGAGTAAATGACATCATTGTTGTAAAATTGGCTTCTCCATCTCTCAATATTGTTTATCCAAGTGTTACAGCTATGATATAACACCCTCAAAATCCAATATTCAGTCCTGGGCAAAAGAAACCCTGCTAAACGTTCCAGCTGGCTGGAGATACCAAGCAGTGACATGATAATTTTGTTCATTCCTATTTTGTGTAGAAAGAGAGACTTGAAACATGATCTTTTTCAGCCATTATATATAAATGTTTCATTCTTAGGTCACAACTGTTTCTGGGCGCACAAGCATAGAGGGGCTGGAATGGAGGGAGGGATATTCTTCCCTCCCCAGTGCCAACATATGGGCTAATCCCACCTGTGGCCCCACAAAAGGAGCACTGTGGGTGGCTGCCAATGGCTGGCGCTGGCTTCCCCAAATGGGAAAGGGCAAATTTTCCCCAACATCTCTGGCCAGCAGATGAAAGTAGGCAGGGGAAGTGTTTCAGTTTCTCATATTTTTAGTAGGGGCCTATGACAAGGCACAAAGTAGCAGGTCACTGAGCTGTTGCTTCAGCAGTGTGTCATGGCCTCTACCCCTGCAGTTGCAGTTTTGCTCTGTGTGTTACCTGTTTACAGCAGTGTCTCAGAGTTCAGGGTGTTTTTCACCTCCACGTAACCAATCTGAGGCTGCTAAGGTCACTCCTCACCAAAAGTCGTGGCTGTGTGATTCAAGCTGGTGGATGGTCTGTATAAAGTGAGCTTGGTTTCAGCCCATTTGCTGAAGGAGAGCTGGATGCTTCATGAAGCCCACTGCTCCACTGGGCATGCTGAGGGTCTTGCAAAGCCATCTAAAGCCCACCAGTCCCTCAAGGTCATGGCTGAGGTCTCTCTCTCAGCAGTGGGAGCAAGGAAGGTTTTGTGATTTGAGGGGCTGCTGCCAGGATGCAGGAGACCAGGAGCTCTCCACCACAAGGTAGGCACTGAGCTCTCCTCTGCTGTGGTCTCCTAGATACAAAGTTGAGAATAGCAGTACTTACTCCTTCAGGTGGGCATCAGCTGGGGACTAAAAAGTACTTGAGAGGAAGAGCCATAAAACTCAACACAGAAACCCCTACTCACTAGTAAAAGCTGCAGCATAGCTACCCTTCATGGGTCCATTCTGCAGCTCCAGTGAAATTTTTAACGTCTTTGAATCACAACCAGAAGTAACTTACTTCTCCTTCCAACTTTGCCATTCAAGTATTATTCACTCAATTTTGTGCCTTTTTTTTTTTTCTTGTAATAGTACCCCCAAAAGCTCTTAATATGTAATGTTTAGGTAACTATACCACAATTTAATAGTTTGGGGAACTTTTCTTATTGTTAATACAAGGCAGCTAACTGAAAAACACAGCACTATAAAAATCTCCTGCTGAAATCGTATCAGGCATCTCAGGATTTCTCTGACAGGAACCATGATGTTGTCCTTTATTTTTTCTAATTTGGGATAATGTTTATATAGCCAGGTAACAGCAATAATAATAATAATTTTAAAATAAATAAATCTTTTTGCATTATTTGTTGATTTTATCTTGATTAGACAAGCCACTTTCTGAGCTTTAGGCAGGTAAACAGGACTAACCTGCATCTAAAACCAATAAAAGGCAAGTGCAGCACAGCCCTCTGCTTCTTTGTGAGTCAAATGTTTTAGCCCCAAAACAAACATCTGCAAAAAAAAAAAAAAGGTCATTTTGATCAGGCATCACATGTGAGAAGTACCTGAGGGCAAATAAATGCAAGGATCACATTCTTATCAGCTCTTTCTGGTAATAATAGCCTGGTCACTGGGGACAGTCTGTTAGTGTTGGCCCACTGGGTCAGATAACAATTCCAAGTCTTTCCCTCTCTTCCCCTGCTGTGACCTGGCCCATCTGCTTCTCTCTGGCCATATGGTACAGAAGTATCTGGGGCTGGAGACATAGTTTTATGCATCTGAATGCTCCTTTCTTTCATTGAAACTTAGCTGACATGACATTCCTTTGAATATTCCCTGACAGAAGTGGTGGATTTTTTTTGTTTTTGTTTTGGTTTTCATTTCAGACAGAGTATGCATGAGCACTGGGGTTTATGTCAGGAGAGGAGATAGCTAACAGGTACATGGGTAGGTCAGAAGGCTGGCCAAGCATTGCCTTCCCAACTTACCTTAAATGCAATGTTACTTATTCTGCCTCTTAACAACTAAGTCAGACTCCAGCATACGCATAAAAGCGGGCTTTGTTTGTTGGTGTTGTAAGTAAGCACAGCCTGATGAGGTGCCTGTGTGTCATGGATTGAGCATAGTCCAACCCGAAAGCTGTAGAGCTGCCTTATAAAAAGTGAAGGAAATAAGCCCACTGGGCCAAACTGTGCTTGGACCAGGCATCTGTCTGCTACTCCAGACCAGGCAAGGGGAGTCCCAGGAGGTTGCAGCACTCTGCCTTGCTGTGGCTGAGCTCTCAACCCTGACACAGCCTGGCTGTAGCCTGGCCATTGCTCCTGTGGCTGGGTCAACCGTGCTCCAGTGGTGCTGGGCCTCGGAGGTCTTTAACCATCCAGAACAATGTGCCTCCAAAACCTCCCTGAAGGAGGAATCCCCATGCAGTCCTTGGGCACAAGGGACACACAGGTGTATTCTTGGCTGCAAGCGTACAATTAGGCCTAATGAGAGTTCAGTCCAGGCACCAAAGGAGGGGAAGACAATTGCAAATGCACAATACTCCTCTTCAATAGTCCCTTTACCAAGGGGAGGATGTGGGCTTTAACATAACAAAGCCTAAATATTCATACTGTGACCAGCATCCTGGGGCCCCTCTCAGCTGGGACCTTTGGACATCACAGCAACCACCTGCATGATGGAGGCCTGAACTGGAAAAGTAAAACAGGGATTATTACACAAATATTACCACAACAAGCTGATTGACAAAGTATCTGAGGAAATTGTCTAGCAGCACAGTTGTCTTTCAGTTTCTGTAACAATTTGAAACAGCAATAAAAATCCAAGCAGCTGAATCCATATCTATGTCACTCCCTCCACTCATATTTCTTGCAGGGTCCCCTCATGTTTACATCTGTTTTGTGGAAAGCCCTACAGAATATGTAATGGAAAGCTCTAGGGATTTATAAAATCAGTGTGTTTCTCTAGAAGAATGCAAGAGTTTTGGCTACATTTCCACTTTGTCAATCAACCTCGTTATTTCACAATTCCAGGGAGGTGCCTAAAAGATGTTCATTTAAAAAACAAAAAAGTGATTTCAGATATAGCAGGCTCAACAAATCTTGAGATTTACTATCTGAGGCTATGTTTAATGCCTAGAAGTCAGAAATTAAGTAACATATTTTCTTGGAACATCTGAAAATTTCAGACTTGATGAAGAGTCTTAGTGCTGGAATTTGATGCAGATAGGTTGCCTTTCCTGACAGACAAAGAGGCTGACCACCTGCTGCTCATGTAAAATAGACACTCAACCTCATGATGTCAGAGTGAGTTTTGCCATGCCCTGGGCCAGCATTTAATTGTTCAAAATGTGTAAATCCATCACCCTCTATGGTCAAGTCTGTGTGTGCTGGAAGGGATGCTGGCAGCACTGTTGGTGGAAGAAGGGGAGATAAAGAGGGAGGTAGGGAGGGAGAGAGTCTGCTTCATCCTCCTCTCCCTCTATCCTGTTGGGCAGTGAAATGTGATGAGACTCGCATCACCTGAAAGGTAATACTGTCCTTTTGCTTCAGCAACTTTCTGGTTCCTCTTTACTTTAGAAAATCTTACACTTACAAAGCAAGATTTGGAACCTATTAAGCAATACGCCATTTCACAAGTAGTTTTGCACCTCAGCTGTGTTTGTGGGGTAATGCTGCTGCCCCACTGCCAAAGGGAAAACCAGCTTCCTCCCATAATCCCAGGCCTGACTGTCATTGATCTCTGTTCCCTTCAGAGAAATTAATATTCTGAATCTGGATTGTGTGTGCTGGGAGGGGTAGGGAGGGCTGAAAAGCCAACATTACTATTATGCCTGTATGAAGAGTTTGAAATGATACAGCTTTCTGATGAAACTGGATCCTTATGTTTTCCACATTTCTTTTTTTCTTCTTTTCCTGCTATTACCCTTTCCTGACATATCCTACCTAACAATAAATCTTACAATGGTATATGTGCATGTCTACACACACATATGCACATGCAGAGCCTGCATGTGAAGCAGCTAGTGGATGTATGGCACTAGTACTGGCAGTCTATAATTGGCACAATGCTAGTCACTGGTATGGCCATCATCAGCGTCATAAGATCATTCGTTTAGAGCAAGAGATCCTTCTCTCTCTACTTAAGCTTTCATGACCTGATCTGCAAAATCAAAGGAAAAAAAATTGCCATAAAAAAATGAAAAGCTGATAAGAATGATGACGCATTTCTTAGATGATACGATAGCACCTCCCATGACACTGTTATTTCCTTTTAAAAGGTTGAACAAGGATGAGGAGGAAAGAGATGAAAGCAAAAATTTGTTTACTTGGCAATTGCATGCAGTGGTGACTCAGAATGCCTCTTAACCCAGACCTTCTTATATTAGTTGCTATATGGAGTTGTTTTAAGAATCATATAATATAATAATGTTATATTGTATGCAACATATTGCAAAATTTATTATAAAATATTAATACGTGCTAAAGTGAGTTTCTCAACAGTCTGCAACAATCTCTGCCATCACAGCCATGATCTTCATCCCCCTATACAATATCTTTGTTCCTTAACATGTACAAAAACATTTACAAGTTTCATAATAATGCACTATTACGAGTTTGTACAATCTAATGTTTGATTCAAGAAAATTAATCCTAGTTCACTGTGTCAACTATATACAAACGCTCCTACATAACCTATTGTGGAACTAAAGTGGCTAATGCAGTACACTTTCCACAGTTTAAGAATACCTACTAACAAAAACCCCAATGCCAAATAAAAATACACTGCCAAATACTTTAATCTTCACTGTTCTAGTCACAAAGGCACATTGTTTGTTTCACCAATTCAGTTCCTGGTAGGCGGAACTTCTAATAGTGCCCTGAGCCTGTAAACCTTTAGGTACTCTACTGTGTATTTATGAAGCATTTATTCCATGCCATAAGAATATATAGTCAACAATAGCCTTCAGTGAACAGGATTTCTTAGAGGAAATCAGCCTCATGCTAATCCAATATCCTGCTGCAAGGAAGGGGCCATACATGTTGTTTCACAGAATGATGCAACCAGCCCAGAAACTGGTGATTAGGAGATAATGTGCTCTTGGGGAGAGGCTCTTCCCAAGCCAGTGGATGGGGATGATGCCCTCAAGCCAGAGACTTCATTTCTCATTCTGACTTTTTGCTTCTAATGCTTGCTACTTTGATGCTGCATTCTCTTATTTTCTAAGTATTCAGTGATTTATCAAGCAAACCAGAGGTCTGAGTTGTAAGGTTGGAGTAAGGTTGGATGAATGGAGTGTGTTAAGTACTGGGGAGAGAGGCAGATAAAAGAGTACATTAAAAGGGTGAGTGGGGTGAGTGGTGGCTTCCTTATGGATTTGTTTCCAAACATGTTAATAGATGAGTGATACTTTTTACTGTTCTCTTTTCCTTTTTCTAATGTGAGCTTTTCTACATAAAATCTATTTTTAACAGAGGATTGTGTTCATATTTGCATATAAAATTCTCTAGTACTGCTTCAGCACGCACTCATGATTTCTTATGCTTCATGAATATACGAATGAAACCAAAATCAATTTGACACCCGTCTGTACAGTACAAAGACCAAGATGGGGTGCAAGCTTGAACTTGCTCAAAGCTGAGTAATGCTAGACTGTTATCTTGTCATTAAGAATTTCTTTGAGTCCTTATCTGTTCAGCAACTCTAATTAATGATCATTTAACTGTACTGTCAGCCCCGTTTAAATCTGAGTGTTGCCAGTTGCTTCCTCCGTGCAGGCAGCCAATAGGTGCTGGAGGAGTTGTTCATGCATAGCATTGCCCCAGTGGCGCTGGGCCTATAGCATCCCAGTTTAATAGGGCATTCAGGGCTCATTAGCGAGGAAACACATCAGGAGTGACCGCTCCACTGCCACACGTTGCAACTAATAGCCTCCCCGAACAGAATAGTTTCTGTTTCTGCTCACTTGTTTTTGAATCCTTTCAATGTCAACAAGTGGTCATGTCGGCAGGAGCCCGCCATTCTCCCCAACAGTTTTATCCGTTGCTCTCCTGAGCCAGACTTGTGTCCTCCTCCATTGTTCCAGCCACAATGGAGCCTGAGCAATCACAAAGGCTTCACAGCCATTCATCATCAGCTCACGAATTCTGGGGTTGAGATTACCCGCCAAACTTTTGGGCCATCGTTTTGGCATAATGTGTGAATGCCCATGAAATACAAATAGTTTCTGAAGTTTACACTTTTGTTGTAAATCCACAGAATGGTGGTTGGGGGGGTTGTGGTGAGGGGGCTGGATGGAGGAAAAGAAGAAGAAATAAAAACCTGACATCGCTCTGGCTAAAACAAGAAAAGATCCTGTGGAGGGGAGATAAGAGACAATGAAATTTCTGCTGGAAAGAGACTTGTAGAAAGGAGCAACCAGGGAAATGGAGGTGTGTCCAAAAAAACATAATCACAGTTTTGGCTCATGGATTTGGAAATGGTCCCTTGGCTTTGTGAGGAGGCACAGTCAGCCCTTGTGTCACTGGGCTCTAGGAGGCCCAGTGCCCCTGAGCGAGCTCTGCAGACCCTGTCTCCTCCTTCCATCCATGAGGATAACCAGTATTTCTTCCTGGCTACTGGAAACATGACTGGCAAAAGGCTCACTGGAAGCATACACCTGCTGCTTGCTATTTGCATTAGGTAAACATTTAGCCCCTGTTATCCTAAATGGAGAGTGAATGGATGTTTTACACCTGCAAACCTGAGATTTGAAGATGCAGCGACTTTACCAGGGCCACGCCGTAATGGTCAGAGATGAGTATCAAAGCTGGAGCGTGTGTGTTCCAGTTTATTTTTATGTATTATTTTTACAGTGTCATGCTCTTCCCTGTATCTGAAGTGACTGGGCTGAATGCTGCATGCTTCACCACTAAGCAAAACAGACATTTTTTAATTGTGTACTGGCTACTGTCTGGACATGCTCAACACAATCATAGCATCCTCCCAATGCTCCACTTTGCATGATACGGAAACTGCACCGTGACCACAGTGCCTAACAATGTCATCAAATGATTGCTCATCACACTGGTTTCAGTACAAGCACCTAGAAATGGTCTTCTATTCCACTGTCCACTGTACAAAGACTAGAGAGTTCTCTTGTTGCCTGTCACAAGAAGCTGGATTAAAAAAAAAAAAAAACAAATTAACAGCTTCACTCTTTTTTTTCTTTTTCTTTTTTTTTTCCCCAAACAAGACACCACCCACTATATGACCTATGGTGTTACAAAAGTACTGAGAAGTATTACATGCCTATCATTTAGGGCAACAAAGCTGTTGAAGGGTCTAAAGCAAAAGTGTTACGAGGAGTGGCTGAGGGAACTGGGGTTGTTCAATCTGGAGAAAAGGAGGCTGAGGGGAGACCTTATTGCTCTTTACAACTACCTGAAAGGAGGCTGTAGTGAGCTGGTGGTTGGGCTCTTCTCCCAAGTCACCAACAAGAGGAAGTGGCCTTAATTTATGCCAGGGAAGGTTTAGATTGGATATTAGTAAAAACTTCTGTATTGAAAGAGTGGTTGAGCATTAAAACAGGCTGGCCAGGGAAGTGGTGGAGCCTCCATCCCTGGAGGTGTTCAAAAAACAGCCATGGCACTTCCGGACATGGTTTAGTGGGCATGGAGTTGTTAGGTTAACAGTTGGACTTGATGGTCTTAGACATATTTTCCAACCCTAATGATTCTATGAAACACATTCCCTGGCAAAAGTTTTGGGTGTAGAGCTACAGCTGTCCCCACCATCAAAGGTAATGGAAATTACTGTGAACAGTTTTAGGCCTTGCTTTATGTGCTCATTGCCATTCAAAAACAGCCACAAACCACTAATTTGGTAAATATTAGGTTTCCTGTTATCACATTAAGACCTGCTGAATGTGTTAGGAAATAACTCTGAAAAGTGGGCTGTGTGTAATTCCTGGTTATCTATTGTTTGTTTCTCTCTTGAATTCAGTATATTTGCACCCAACTGATACTGTGGAAGGGCAGGTGTTTTTTCTTACCTCCTGTGATGTAGAGCAGGAGTACTCCAAGCAAAACAACTGTCTGCAGTATGCTTCAGTGCTATTTAAAGTTTGGATAGAGATTAATGAGCCTGATCTGGCCTTACTTTGAAACTAGGCTGGAATAATCCCACTCATTTCATTCATGTGTGGTGTGACTGTGAGCAAACTATTGCATGAAAACCTTGAATTCTGGTTGTCCTGGTAATTACCATGTATAACGGTTGGGTGAGTCATCACCAGTGGTAAAATCTTTATGAAGCACAGTAAAAGAAATACCATGAAGTCAAAGTTCCAGCTACAACGGGCCCCCGTGCAGGGATTTTTTGAGTGAAGGACCCACAGCTATGTACATAAACTGTACCTTGCACCTTCAAGGGCCCCGAGTACTCATCATCCAGGGTCATCCATAGTCCGAAGTCAGGGTGCTGAAGCTGTGTAAGTAAGACTGAGGAGACAAAGGCAGGCAGGAATGGAAATGACAAAAGCTAAATAGTGAACCATGTAGACTAGAAATACTACTTTGCTGAATTTTGTGTGCTTGAGGACAAGATATGCAGGAGAATATCATAACAAGGCATCTCAGTGGGTTTAGGTGTAATCGAAGTGTGTTTCAGCTGCCAGAACTCCAATGGGCATGCCTGTGCTCAACACAACATCTGTAGGAATCTTTAGAAATACTAGCACAGGGACCCATCCTGTTCCTGGGGTTAGGCAGTGGTTTTTGCAGAACTTAGGAGCAGATTTGTCCTGTGGAGCAATGGAACAAAATCCTGACTTTGGTAAATCAGACAGGATTTTAGCCCCCATATATTTTCAGGTACTTGCCCCACTTACTCCTACCAGAGCCATAATGGTATGCATCTATTCAAGCTTTTCAGAGACAGAATTTTTCTTTTTCCTTTTCTTCCCTTTTTTTTTCCCCCCTCTCTAAAGCAGCTTATGAAAGAGGTAACTGCTCCTTTTCACAGTCAAAGCAGGGCATTCTGAACTGAATGCTAACTAGACTTGGGGCCAGACTGAAGAAGGATTTGAGCAGTTTGATCTGGTGTTTTGGCTTCAGGATCGTAAGTAATAATATAGAGGGAAAACTATACCTGAAAAATGTATCACTAGCAGCCTCTGAAATTTCTTTAGTTTTTCTAAATGTAATTTTTCCCTAAGAGAAGGGAAATCATGGTATGTAAAATACAGTGGGTTTTTTGTTGTTTGTTTGGTGTTGGGGTTTTGTGGTTGTTTTTTTTTTGTTGTTGTTGTTTGTTGGTTTGGGTTTTTTTATTGTTTAGGGGTTTTTTGTTTTGTTTTTTAGTTTTGCAGCAGTTTTATGAATTTGTTGATTAGCTGCATGGACTTGGAGGCCTTGGAATTGAAAATGTGCCAGGCTGGGTAGTTAAAGCACTCTGGTGCTCTTCAAAAAGCTGCCCTCTGAGTTGTGTGTAGCCCTCTACATCTGAGTACCAGATCTCCTCTCAAGTCTGTGTCCTGCAAAGACCTAACTGTGTGCATCTACCTAAACACAATCTGCTCATTTCCTTTAAATTCCACACATTAAAATGAGTTTTGGTTATTCTGAAAGAGAAATACAGTGAAAGTTATGTGAATACCTAAAATCATGTAACACCAAAGTGGGAGTTTCTCATTAAAAAATGCTTTTTCTTCACAGCTTCCAATATCATATCCAAACATAAAATATTTCACTCCATAGAGTCGATGACTGGAAGTTGTTTGTTTGTTTAAACATAGTTTAGAATTAACAGGAGACATCAAAAATAGCATGTAGGGAAGAATTCTGAACTATACTGAGTGACTGTCTGGGACCAGGCTTTGTCCCCAATACTGATGGCATACTGATTTCTAATTTCGGATACCATGCTGATATTTCAAAATGCCACATCTGCACCAAGGCTTTTTTTCTTGTCATCACCAGATACATTATTCAGTGGTGGGTAAATTGAGCACCTGTGATGCGACATAGGTATATAAGAACCTGCGTTACTCAGTGTCTTGCTTCACATTCCACATCTGGCTGCAAGTGTCACTTTTAGGCCCAAAACTTGTATCTAGTTTGAGTAAAATAAAAATCTCCCTTACCTCTATTGTGATGCAGAAGTTCATTCCTAACTTCATTTGTTGGTATGTCTTCTATGCTTCACACCTGGAACTCCTAGGTTTAAATAACAATATTTATGAAGTTGAGGTAACCTTAGGTACAATAATAATATACAACAGCTAGAGAGTGGTGGTAAGAGGGAAAGCTCATGCCTCAACACCATTCCCAGGGAACTGATAAAAGGGTTAATATGTTGATCAAGCATGAGCCAACACAGTTTTAACTGCTGCATACTCCTCTGAACCCAGGGCACTGCCTTCTGTGCAGAGCTTACATTGCCTCAAAAGTACAATTCCCCTCACACTTTTCAGAGATGAGATCTTACTCTTTCTGACTTGGAAGTAATTATCATTATCCAGTGAAAAACTAAGTGAGCAAAACAAAACCCTATGTTTCTATCACAAACTTGTTGCATAGATGTTAGGTTTGGTTTTTTTTCTTTCCTTTTTTTTTTTTTTTTTTTTTTTTTTTAGGGCAAGTAACTGAAAGAATAGCCTTCCCTTGTTGATTGCTCTGCCATTCGTCGGACAGCATATGGTTTTTGTCTTGGGAATCATCCAACATGTCACAAAGGAAGTGATACTGGACAGTTACTAGGCAGCTTTTGTATACTTTGGGGATGGGGGAAGATGGTATTTTAATAGATTTCCTTGGGGATCTCCTAGAAGGGTAATTTAATTGTTGAAATCAGATTTTGGACCCCTGTCACAAATCATTACCTTATCTTTCATCCATCTAGTCCCTCGTTGTTCAAGCTAATAAAACATACACACTGCCCTCCATTCATGTGATTCCCATCATAGTTTTTAACTGGTAACCCTGGCTAATAATGGGTAGGTGGCCTGTTTCTTGTTGAGGATTTTTTTGAAGGAATGGCTAGTTTCTCTAGCTACCACATCAACAAGGGTGGCAATAGTCAGTCACTGAAAATGAGAAGCCACAGAAGCACATGTTGTTGAAATTCAAGCAGGAAAATGACTGACAGAGGAGAATGCAGCCTGGAGCATCTCCTCAAATATTCACATTCTAATGACTTGCAGGGAAATTCTGGGCAAGTAAGATATTGGTGAAGGGATCTTAGGACTCTTCTTGGTGGAGGTGTTTGTCATCTTTGCTTTGGTAGTGTTTTATCAGTCCTGGCTTTCTCTCAGTAATGCTTTTAGAAGTTTGCTGAATTTTGTTGCAGCTATTTGATTGAAGCATCTGAGATAAAGTGCACCAAGATGGTGGGAAGCAGCTTGTGGTCCCACTGCCTCAGCTGCTCCTTGGAGAGGTCCATGCAATGTGTCACCAGCAGAAGTAAGTAGTCAGGCGGCACCTGCATCCATCTTGCCCCACTCTTACCAGCCTCTCTTGTTTTCTCAGAAGCTTGCAGAGCTCTGGTGTCAGTTTGAGTGCTGCAGCTCTCCTGGGGACAGCATGAAGGA
This sequence comes from Hemiprocne comata, assembly GCA_020745705.1. Lineage (NCBI taxonomy): Eukaryota > Metazoa > Chordata > Aves > Apodiformes > Apodidae > Hemiprocne > Hemiprocne comata. Next base: position 60,719,432 of record CM036586.1, read on the forward strand.
GGGAGGATCTTCATTTCAGCAATTTGGGTAATAAGGAGACATGTAGGGGGAAGCTCTAGCTGGCAGAGGCAAGTTAAGGCAAGAAAAAGCAAGCAGGCAGCAGAGTCAGGGCAGTACATGTTTTCAGGTTAGTGGTATGGTCTTAGAGCATCCTTAACCCTTTGCAAAAGCTCAGGAGAACTGAAACTGCTTGAATTTTGTTGAAAGGCTGCTTCAGCCTTCTGGTTGCCCCCTGAATTTTGGAGTGGAGAATGGAAATACGTTTAGATGTTTTTTTCTCACTTTTAAACCACATTGTTCTAACGTCTCTGATCATGTTGCACTGAAGGATTTTGGGTTAAGTGATTATGATTATTTATAGGCAGGTTTTCTAAAAGTGCTCAGGCTTGGTCCAGCTCTGTTCACATGGAGATAACTGGAGTTCGAAAAAAAGGCATCACTGTGTCATTAAAGAACATAAAGTCCTCTTTGACACTGAAAAATCAGCATCCATCCCTACTGTGAAATATTTATCATCTATAAAAAGCTGAAAACAGTTATTAGTTCAAAAAATAAAAATGTATGTGTTCATGTCGAGGAGATGATAGGTGGCAGCTGCAGAGTGTTTGCTCACTCATGTATTGGCCACAATTCTTTGTTCACTTCTTATTTTTCACTACAACATCCTTTCAGATTCTGTTCCCATTCACCTTCAGAAATACCCTCTGAGCTGTTGTGAGCTAAGAAAAAATGTATTTAGAAACACCATGAATCACCTAAATAATAATGACAGTTAGGAGCTCTTTCCACCAAAGTCTGGCTACAATCCCTACCATCTTAGAGTGGAAATCATTATGCAAATTTAATAGGTGATCTTCTAAAATAAAGGGAATTTTTCTAGTTATTTCACTGAAAACAGGATCAAATCTAGTGCTTCGTGTGCTCAGGAGCTTATGCCTGCAAAGTGCAGTCCTTGCATATTTCTTTATTCCCAATGCTAAGAAAACCCTAGCTTCTTTTTATGTTTCATCAAAAAAATGTTTTTCTGGAACGAACCAAAACAAACAGAACCCAACCACTCTTTTGTTTGTTGCTCCACTTCCCAAAAGGATCCCGGGCACTTAGTGACACAGCATCTGTCTCAGATGCTATTGAAGGCATTCAGCCCCTAAATGCTCTTCCACTGACATTCTTTTATACTGTGGTATTTGACAAACTCATACAACTGAGGTAGAGGAAAGGGGAAAAGGGTCTTTTGAATAGGGTGGAAAATATTTAATCTTCTCTCCACCTGTTTATCAATTAAAATTCTCAGGAACCCTTGCACGTTGTTTCTGCTTGTTTTATACTTTGGGGAAGGCCAAGTATCTATGTGTCTTTTCATTATTATTATTAAAACTATTGTTCTTGCCATTAACAACAGCAATTGGAATAATCCCTATAGGATTTAAAATTGAAAGCTGGCTGAGGTCTTCAAGCCTCAGTGCCCTTTTTACTAAGTATGTGTTCAGGATTAGACCCTAGATTTGTGCTGCTTACTGTGAATTATATTTTCACTAATTTTAAAGGAGAAAAATGAATTAATAGTTTCTTCCATAGTAAAACCTGTGGGCAGAGTCTGATATTGGTCTTTTGAGGACTGTCCCTTTAAACCATCCTAGGTGTTTATTTTGTGCATGAAGAAACACTTTGCTGCTCTGAGTAACATAATCCTGGCTCTGTGTAGAAATGGTGTGTGTATGTGTGGAAGGAGGAAGGACAATTGGGGTTTTTTTTGTTCTTAAAAAACAATGTTCCTTTTTATAAAGAGATTTTAGCGTAGGCCCCTGTATTCTTCCTCACTATTGAGAAATCCAGTGAAATAGTATCTGTTTCCTTAGATTGCTGTCCTAGATACCATAACACCACATGGGTAGTTGATGTGCTAAATTAGAAGGGATTTTTTATCACCTTTATAGAAGTGTTTGTTCTTGTATCTTTTCTTTTTCCTCATAAAAAGAGGAAAAAAAAAAACCACAACAAAAACCAAAAAACAAAAAGGAAAGAAAAACTTCACAGAATAGTAAACCTGAGGCATGGATTCGAGTGCCAGACAGTTGAATGAACAGGATAATCGGGGCATTTTTTTTGACAGGTGCGACAGCCTGCCTATGACTGGCATTATAATCATTACCATTTTAATAAGGCTCTAATAGGGGGGCCGATAATTCAATGGGGTGTGAGGATCCTAATTCAACTCCCAATCCCACATGAATGTGCTAGAATTTGTGGGCTTTGTTTTCCTCTTTTGTACCCCTGAATGCAAATAATTACTGGCTATAGATTCAAAAATTCTTAGAACTGGAAGCTAAATTAGCTCTCCTAATACTGCACAAGAATGTCAATACTCAGGGGAGAAAAAAGGAAGTAAGTGGGTTTTGGTTGTTTTTTGTATTACACTTGTGGTACTGCAAAGGTTCTGTAGCTTAAGTGGTTTGGTTGGCAGCGTGAATAATACCAGCACTGTTTCTAAAGGACGTGCAGCTTGGGTTGTTTGTTGTTTTTTTTTTTCCCTTTTTTCCCCCAAAAGGAAAAGTAAATGTATTTGTCTGAAAATAATTTCTGAAAAATCATATGCTGCTTTCTACCTGCTATTTTTGTTGGTGTTGCCTTGTTCTATTCTGGATGTGCCTGTCCACTCTGTATTGTTTCAGGAGTAGCATGCAGTGTGTTCAGCATCTGTGGCCATACTTCCACAGGAGCCCTTTGGGCTTTAGTGCAGTCACTTTATCCCATTCAGATGATCTCACGAGAGACAATTTCAAATACTGTGGCCACACTGCGGTTTGAGGCTGGGTGCTGAAGGCACTCAGTCCTTGCAGGAGCTGCTCAGCACCTAAAAAGAATTGGTCTTTAAACTTAGAAAATGACGACAATCTCTGTGCTGGAGAGTACTTAGATTTGTGCTCAATAGGCATTTGAAGAGCTGTTTTAAAACCCAGGAGGGTAAGGGGTAAGCAGCCCTTCCTACTTGCTGCTGCTGACTCTTGCCATGCGCCTGACACTCAGGACACGGGAGCGGGTGAGCAGGAATGGACCCCTCCTCACCCCTCTCCCCATTAACAACCAGAACAAAGACCAAAAGGCCTTATGCTTGCTTTCCACCCCCCCACCCCGCAGCAGGCCTATGCGATGAATTTCTCTATTCATTTGTGATCAATAATACATATTATAATTTCTAATTAATGAACAACAGTGCTACATGGGACAGGACTTTGAAAAACGGAGAGGGATATTTCCATATAACCCCTTGCAGCTGGAATCAGCTTCTCCCGCCCACTATTTCTGATCCCAAATTAGCTGTGGAGTCGTGCCATGATTTCAGTCCTCTTGCTCCTTTTGCTCACACATTGCCGGATGTATAAGGAGTAGGAGCAGTGCTTGATGTACCAGGGAGTGAAAGATAAGCAAATGCACTTTATACCATGTAAGAGCGGGAAACAACTAAGGTGAACGAACTGATCTGGGAAAACCAGCCTGAACCTTTGCCCCAAACTGAAATGCAGAGTTTTGGAGTTTTGCCAGAATCTAGTTAATCTTTCTCCCTTGCTGTCTTTTAATGGTATTTATGGTTTCACTGCACTTCCTGGTTTCAGCTGGGTCCAAAAACAGGAGACTGAAATATCATTGAAGAGGCTATTCACAGTGTTTCCAGCTGGTTAGGACCATGGAATGAAAGATCTCTCACAATAAGGTCTGTTCTAGCAGGATTTTTGCCCAATTTCTATCTTGACGAGATTTTGATGAGCAGCCAAACTGTTAGAAAATTATCCTAATTAAATCCAAATTTTGAAAATATGCCCATCCACAAAATAATCTATGTCTTTCACCTGAGGAACCTGTGTATAGATAATTCATTAAGTTTCTCTTTTGGCACTTTGCGCAGAGGATGTTATTCTTGCTTGACCTTGGAAAGCCCCTCCCTGAATTTATATTAACACAGGCTATTTGTGTTCCCTTCGGGGTAATTTTTTTTTTTAATGCATTTCAAGAATTCATGCACACTAAGCTGCAAACCTAGAAAATTTCTGTCTTAATTCAGACATTGAAACACATTCTCAAACCCATGGTCAATGTGAGATTGGGACAAATTAATGTTTTATCTATTATGATGAGGGCCTGTCACTCCAGACTATGACCTCAACCACTGATACCACTGATCTTACAGTCTTTCTATCTCAGTCAACTAATACTTGAATTACCTCAGAGAGCACTAAGGAAGCACCCTGGAGATTCCTCAGGACTGCTCTATCAAGATTTTTTGTTTTCAGTTCTTACTGAAAGGTCCCCATGCATCCTTTTTGTCTTCTGAGTGTAGTGAGTCAGAGAAGGCTTCTTACCACCTCTACAAAATTTTGCTCTTCTTCCTTTTGAGCCCTCAGCTCACGTTGTGTACGCAGGACTGGTAACTGATTCAGAGGAGTGGGTATTACCATCCAGAGCTGAAAGTGTTATACCAGCATTGACAGAGAGGTTCATAAGTGTTTTTTAAATGTTGTGCTGTAGCTGCATGGGAAAAAAAATGAGATTTTTTTTTTTATTCATACCTACCACCCACAAACTCTTCAGCAGCAGATTTGATCTAAACATTGGACATCTTGGTTAAACCAGATTAGCTGGTGCCAAACAGCTGTCATTGTGAGGAAATGCCATGTTTCTTCAGACAAAAAATGACAGGAATTGGAAATAATAGTTTACTTTCTGCAAGTATTATAAGGAATATACAGAGATCCATTCTCCATTGCATATAACTGGATTTAGGCTAGATGTTCTTACAAAGCAATCTGAGATGCTGGAACAGGCTGTGAAGAAAGAAACCCATAGCTGAAGAGTTTAATCTGTCCCTCTGTTTTGTGTTATCTTTTGCTGACAATGTGGCAAATTACCGTTCCTGTATAACAATTTTTCTGTTTTGGCTAAAAAGGTTATTGAGAATTTTGTGAAGAACATCTTTATGTTCTTCCTTTCCTTAGGCCTTATTCAGTCTCTCTAAGGGAACAAGGTAATGTCGGGGGTTTTGGGAGATCATCTTGAGAGTACACAAAGATCTCCCTGCTGACTTGGACCACATGACATAGTTGACTTGCTTCTAGGCACTGATGGATAACTTCATACTTCTGTCTCAGAGATCATAGGAGGTTGCACTGGGCTGGCTGCTATCCTGCAAGCACTGTCCTTGGGGACTGTGACTCTTTTTGTCACCCTTTTGGTTCAGTGTGTCCAGTGTGTTTGTTAGGTGAGATAGTCAGGGGTCAAAGAATTCCACTTCTCCATCTGTTTCATTAGCTCTAGTCAGTGCTACTGGAAATAGCACTTTTTGTTACTTACCAGGTTTAAGGGAGGTCCAGCCATGGATGATAAGCATGTGTCCATATTTGGGCAGTAGTAAAAACAGGCAGAATTTATGTTGTTATGGCTAGGCAAAGGTGTCAGAAAAATTTATAAATATTTTCAAGATTCACTGAGGATGTATTCTACTTTGTGATTCAGTGGGGAAGGTTTTAGGGCACAGGTAGGAGTTGGATCTGAGCTGCTGCCAGGTGCTTTTAAAGTGTGTAAGTAGAATGCTCTCACATAAACTCCCCACCCAAAAAATGGAGACCGTTCTTTTTGCTTATCAAATTTGCTACTGTTGTCATCACAATACATTCACCGTGTCAAGCCATGGGCCCAGAGAAGAGCACAGGTCTAGAACAGCTGAACTGCCTCAAATAGCTCTTCAGTCTGAGAAGAATAAAACAATATGAAAGAGGAACATAAAGGAACAACATACGTCTGTGGTGATATGAATGTGGTGGAGAAAAACTGGTTCTAATCATAGATCATTTATTTAGGCTATTGAAAAGAATGCACATGGTAGTTTATCTTGCTTTGTAGCTCTCCATGAGCTCCCTATTGCCTATGTGTTTGAATGAGGTTTATTCTTGGGTCACCTTTCAGCCATTGCACTCTTCCTGGGTCATGTTGCAGCCATTACACCCACATGTGACATTCAAACTAATGTTTCTGTGGGTTTAACAAGAGTGGCTGCCAAACTGGAGTTAGTGAGGAGTGACCCAAGCCACCAGGACTCTCCTCCATTGATAACAACCCAAATGAGTCCAAACCCACTATAAGACACAAGATGAAACAAAGCTTGGCCTTCCCTGTTAAGGGACAAGAAAGGTGGGGAAAGGGGGTCTGAAAATGCTGACTTTCCATTTCCCCAACTAGAGAACTACAGGATATTTAATTGTGTCATTGATCTTTCCACACATTTAGTGGGTAGCAAGCTTTCTTGCAGATGGAAGATTAGTTAAAGATCTCTCAAAAGAAAGAAAACATCATCCAACTGGTAAATTTTAGTGACATTATCCAGGCCCAAAGGGTTATGATGCAGCTGCTAAAGATTCTGTTTGTGCCTTTGCTACTGACTTGCTACGTGGCCCCAGCATTTCACTTCCCTCTGCTGTAGCTTCACCTTGTCAAAGCCAGATCTAATACTAAGTTGCCTCTGAGCAGGTCCATTCATGACAGTTCATAAAGTGTTTTGGAGAAAGTGTTGCTGCTAAAAGAGCTGCTATAAAAGTTTTGACCATTAGCATTCACTTTGTGTGATGTGTCAAAAGTAGCCATTTTTCCCTAAGGTGCTGGAAGTTTAATTGTGCAACGATTTTACATTAACATCAAATACAGAAGGTTTTAGAAATCATTCACCTTGAAGATTGGCAAAACTGGAATATTAACAGCAGAAATGAAAGACACATTTTATCTGTCTTGTCCTTTGTAATTATGCTGCTGAATAACAGAAGTATTATCACACCAGGGTTAGTGCCAGAGGATTACCCTAAGTTTTTCAAATGGGATGGTAAAGTGGTGCAAACAGGTGCACAGACAAAGAGCAAAAAGAGGGGGGGAAAGTGAGAGAAAGAAAGCTGAGGCCTTCTAGTTTCAGCCACATAGCAAAATTAATGGTTTCTTTAAATGAATAGCATTGCTAGATTACTACTGAGCCTGTAAAATTAGAGGAATGAGACAGATTCTTCATTTCACTCCTGTTTTAATTTAAGCAAAGGAGGTCAACCTTAATTGTGCTTCACCCAAAAAAAGAAATATTTTAATTGGAATAATTTTACAGAAGACAAAGTGACTCATAAGAATAACCTGGTCTCTGAAATCTGCTTGCTACCTTCACAAACTGGATCCTGCTAACCAAGACTCCTCCTTGGATATCCTGCACATGAGTAAAGAGAGAGGGAGGTGTTTCTAAATGAAGTTAAAAACGTCTTTACAAGCAAAACAGGCAACATCAGGACATGGCCCTTGTTATTCATTTTTGGTGTTGCCTTTTTAATCTATCTTTGGGTGTTGATTTATTTGTGTACATTAGAGCCATGTGGACATTTCCTAATCTCTTAATCTCAGAAAATAAAAAAGTTTTGCACACTTCCTCAAGATTGAACTAGGAGAAGGTTGTTTGTGCCACTTTTTAACATGAAACACTGTGTATCAAGAGATATGTTTGGATATTTACTGTAAATTACCAGGAACATAGCTGTTAAGGGTTAAGGATTTGGATGCAGACATCTAGGGGAATTTGAGGAAGGAGAGAAGCGGGCATGGGGTTCTTCCTCATGGGAAGTTTTCTCTCATATGGTAGTTTTGGGAACATTTTGTAGTGAGAGGAAGCAGAACTTCAGGGATTTGAGTCACTGGGAAAAGTGGCCTATCTTGCAGATTTTTATGTTCCCTCTGTCTGTTGGCTGTCACTGGGAGCCAGGCCATGTTTTTGCTTATTGATAGCCCTGCATTTAAGGGAAGCCTCCAGGTAAGTAACTATAGACTTGTTACTACCACCTTGCTCCCTCCAATGCCAGGAAAAGTTGCAGAAGCTCTTGAATGAGGGAGTAATGGGGGCTGGGACAGGTTTGAGATGACATATTGATGTTTTCCCTGACTTAATGCCCTATAGTGGGATTTCTATGATTCTAAGCAAGACCTTGAAGGCACCTATAATTGTCAGTATAAAATGTGAAATTGCACGTCCCTGAATCATGTGGTATGAGCAAATCATGGGCTTCACTGCTATGCAAATAAACAGCAGCCTTGCCATGCCCCATCCCCTCTGCTCTCCTGTCGGCTCTGTTCTTGTGCATCACTAAAGGGCATTGAAATTGCACAAGTCAGTCCTCTCAGTGGGCTCGGTGCCCTGCTGGCTCACAAGAAAGGGGACAGCGGGGAGTTTAGGGGCAACAGAGTACACATGTATGTGCTCACTCCACATGCACGCCCTGCCTGTCATCCCAGCAAGACCCGTCACCCTCCTGATTGTCATTTTGATCCTGCTTCTTCAGTTGACATGCTCCAAGTCCTCCAGCTAGTGTTGTGAAGGATCGACACTTTCCCGTCCCAGAAGGAGCCCTGAGATATCACACAGTAGGCTTGATGACAGTAACTGACCATTCTTGTCTTATTTTGTCCGTGTCTCAACATAGCCAAGAGGGGATATCTGAGATCAGATCTTGGCTTAGAGAAACTAAGAAATCAGAAATTAATTTCCTGTGAGTAACTTTATAATTTCTGTGGGTACATGTGAATAAATAGCACTTCCTTATGGTTTGAAACTTTACTAAGACATAATCGTTTGGTACTATCAAAACAAACTTTTTAAAATAAGTATTATTTGTAAACAAATCAGTAAATTCAGCTTTGATTGACAGGGTCTGTACTGCCTAATGGGTAATTGTTTCATTGGAAAGTGCAGGGTAAGTCCAGTTGCATGGTTCTCAGGACTGTTTCCAGCAGGTGAATGTTTTACATTCCTGGTGTTCAAGCCCTTTGTGAGATTTGTATTCCATACGTGATAGTGCACCTGGGATCACTAAATAGGGCTGACAGCTGAGCTCACCACGTTTCTGCCTTTCTGGTTTGCCTGAAGTTCAGTGTATGAATATGGATATGGATATGGATATGGATATGGATATGGATATGGATATGGATATGGATATGGTGAGGTGCTTCTGCATTCCTCTTATTTAGCCCTGTCCCCTAGGAGGCGATGCATGGGCAAGCTGTCTCTAGGTCTCTGCATACCAGCTCTCTCTAATTTTTGAACTTGGCTCCTTGGTAGAAGAGAAGCAGCCAGATTAATATTTCTTATGGGCAGAAAGTTTGAAATCTGATCTTAGCTGTACTGTTAACCACTGAGGGTCTACATGGGGGTGATGGAGATGCAGACAGAGGTCTCTGGTTGGTCTCACATGACAGTGCCTCCTTCCTTTAACCTATTGTGGGACACCATCTCTTGTGGGGATGTTTCACTTGAGAAAGATGAAAGCAAAACAGAGTTTGTTGTCAGGCTGAGAAGGTAATTCCCAGCCTTTTCTGCAATATCTTTAAGAGAACCCTACATTATCTCAGTTTGTGTAAGCTAGATTGCCAGGGGACACAAATCAGTAGTTCTCCATGGACAGCCTCAATTTTCCATCAGCAGTGGGTCTGGCCCACAGAACTTGTCTAGATTTTGGATTAGTGTGTTCATAGGAATTATCAAGTGTAACTAGGAGAGTAAAAACCCCATGGAGAAGTTTTTCAGAGGCAAACCTCCCCAGCTATTAAATGATTCATAATTGAGGCTCAGACAGATTTATCACATAATGACCAGTTTAGAGCATGGAGAATTTATCCTAAATAAATCAAGATAATTTGCTCAAGTGAGCTGAGACCTGCCCCTTACACAACATGTGAAAAATTCAGGCAAATTGTGCTTTATAAATAAAGTGCTGTATGATGGGAATAAGTACAGTGTGTAGAGCACAGCGCTTGTCACATTAATAAGAAAAGAGAAACAGTTGTTTATTTTTGAGTTGCAAAGGGGTAAACAGAATGAAAAAAGTGGTGGTTGCCAAGCTGGCTTGTGTTGCACAAAAAGTAAGGTGTCCCAGCTGCTGGGAAGAGCGATGGAGTTATTACACAACGCTGCCTGGGCTGTGACGTGCCACCACAAGCACTAGCCTTGCCAATGGACCAATGACTCTGATTATCATTTCTGTGGTCTGCTTGGAACCACAGTCTGCTCTTTGTTCACCGTGTGGGGAATACTCTGCAAGCCCATAGGGGTTTGGTTTTCAAACCTCTGAATGACGCGAAGCTTTCAGTTTTCCATACCAAGGGAGGAGGATTACAAAGGAGACAGGCTGGCTTTAGCTTTATTTTATTTTGTTGGCTTTTTGTTTATTTGTTAAGTTAGATTTTCTTAATAATTATTCCTCATGTGAAAGAGTGTGGGGGTTTTTCCCCTAAGATTTCTTGCCAGTATGTTTATTATAAAAGGGACAAAATGTAGAAAAAGCAATTTTCTTATCATGATCCTCTTTACCTCTCACAGCTAACTTGAGCTGAGATCCCTGCTGAAGCCTTACAGGGATGAGCCAGAGGAGAGCTTATCCCACCTTCACATGATCAGCTGTAATGTTGTTGGACCATGGGTCTGAGGCACAAGGAATGTGACCATTGTCTCTGTGTGGCACTGCGGTACCTGGTGCTGTTTACACAGGTAATGCCTATGCCTGGCTCTCTCAAGAGCTATGCCAGGCTGTGCCACAGGGGGTTTGACAGCTGTAGCTTGTGTCTTCTGACCATGGGCATTGTGGCCTGAATTTTGCAACTGGTAGATGCCTCCCTGAAAATAATAATGTCATCACAAGTGTACTCCTCTGCACTGTGAAGGGTACAATGAACATGCAATGGGTTGGCTGAGGTCCCTGAAAGCAATAGGATAGGGGGTCCATGGGGTTACAGCAGTGGTTCAGTGGGGCAGTCTTTCTCTTAGAGTGGTCTGAAGCACTGTTCCCACATACCAGGCCCCAAAGGCATAAATCAAAAAGCAATGGGGGTGATGAGGGAAAGTGCTCTGGGAGTTCAGCATCACCCCCTGACCTAGCAAGGTATTCATACTCTCACTGGCAGGTTACATTGGCTTTTCAGAAAAAGTTTTCTAATATAGATAAAAGCACTCCAGACTACCCCTGTTTAATACACTCACCCATGTGCCCCCATGCCCCCCCTCACCACCCTCCCATTTATGTATTCTTGCAAGTTTGCAGCAGGAGAGCCTGTACCTCAGAAATGGCAAGTGAAATACAATTTTCTCTCTTTTTTCTTCTTTTTCCTTTATCTGTCCGAAAGAGCACATGACACCTGTAATGTCAGCTTCCTCAACCAGCCTCATCAGTGACCCTCAGCCTTGATTTGGAGGGACCAAACTCTGCATGGGGGATAGGTCAGCTCAAATATTGCCTAAGTTTTTCCCCACTTAGCTGTGAGACCCCATGCTCTTTTGTGCTTAATGGTCTCATCAGTTTCAGTCCCCTGCTGGGACACAAGACTGGAGCTGATAGGGAAGCAGGGGGATGTGTAGTGTGTACCCATGCATTAGCTTCCCTTGCTTAGCTGTCTCTCAAAGCAAGCTCAGCTTCCTTCTTTGGTTCTCTATGGGTCAATCAGCTTGGAAGCAAGGACAGACAGCAAGCAAAGAAGCATAATACAGGACTTTTTTTTCTTTTTTTTTTCTTTTTTTTTTTTTTTTTCTGTTCTGAAGGTGATGTTAAAATGAGTGTAAAAGGTGTTATCAACACACTCACTGATTTTATTATTTATTTTTCAGGCTGAACACAGGATCACGAGAAAAAGAAGGCAACCACTGGACCTTACGTTCAGAGGTGACGTCCTCTGAAACTGTCAGCCAGAAATCTGTGTTCCTAAATTAAGTACCTGGGATACAGACCAAGTGGATTTACATAAACAAATGGTTTGTTTGTTTGCAAAGGTAAAGACTGGTGCACACACTCACATGCAAACCTTGCATGTTTGCAGGTGGGAATTCAGCAGCTGGACTGAAGTCCCTCTGAAACTCTGGCACCTTAGCAATTCTTTAACCCTCTGCCTTTTAATTTGTTGTCCATACACCATCACAATTTTCAGTGCTTCCTAAGCATAGGTCTGTGTGCTGAAGTATAGCTAAGATATTCTCAAACTAGTTCCAGCCATGGAAGTGCGTGGGAAAGAAGACCTTCCTCCTTAGCTACCACCTTCTACTGCCTTCAGGCTACCAGACCTGAAATACCCCTTTTCCTCAGCAGATATCTTTAAAGCTCTCTATACACAGTGGGTAATAGCAAAGTGGACTTTATCTAGAGGGCTTTTGATTACTCAATGTGACTCTCTTGTAAGCTGTCATGTTTTGCTGCACTGCACATTAGAGACAAGAGAAGACACAGGATCTGGTGTGTCACACAGAGACAGGAGGATGAGGACCTGTTTTCCAGAGTGTGGTTTATAGGTAAAGGACTTTCTTATTCTTCCTAAAATCTTGCCAATGTCCCCTTGTCATCCTCCAGTGTGAGCTGCTATAGGTCAAAACATCTTGCAGGGAGCACTGTAACCACCTACCCTGTCTCCTTTCTCTCCAGTAAATGCAAGGACACACCATGATTCCTGCTCATACCACTCCTTTCTCTCCTGTCATCAGTCCTCAGAAGCATTTTTCTGTAACTTCTCTGTATGTTCTGCACAATCTGATACTAGAAATTTTGCAAAGTATGAAAAAATGCTCTTTCTCTCACTTCCACACACACTAATCTGTATGCCCACAAAGACAAAGTTATTTTTTATGTTACTTGAAATTTGGATGGTGAAAGTCATGTGTTTTCATACCCCTTCAGTGGGAGCAGGACATTGAGTTTTCGCTGCAGCTGGATTACAGGGCTTTTATCCCATCACATCTTGGTGTGGGCTGTTGGCATCACCAAGGAATAAATTACAGCAGTCCTACGGCTGCTCTGTCTGGTGCAGACGGGTCATCTCACCCTTGGCTGCCCTCAGCATTAAAGGGATGGAAATGGCCCTGCCACCTTCCTCCACACTGGAGGTGAACTGTGACTTGCACCAAGATAACCTCACGAAAACCATGTGGTTAGTTTGGAATAAGCCAAAGCTGAGCAGAAACTGCTAGGTAAGAATGATAAGCTCCTTGTTTTCCAGCAGTCATTTCTGTGCAACATTGATTGCCATTCACACAACACTGGAGTGGTTTTGAGGGAAGCTGAGTGCAGGAGGGAGAAGGGAAAGACTCAAAGGAGCTGTGGAAAGGGTGCTACAACATATCTGTCAGCTGAATATCCCAAATTTCCTAACCTGTTCCTTGTTCTTCAGATCCACTGCTGACCCAGTGGAGGATTTTAGGACAATGTGACAAACTAACTTGGCATGAATTGGAGGGAAACCAGTACCTCTTAAATTCTTCTGAGGTAATGTTTTCTTGCAAGAGCTGGTACGGTGGTGGTGCAGAGGTTGTAAAGAACCAAAGCTAATCAGCAGCTTTCGTTGTGGTGGCCTGCAGGAGCTCATCTTAGAGAGTCCAAGATATGGGGTAACACTGACTTTGTGTGAATGTACATTTTAAGAGAGAAAGGTGCCACAAGAAAAAGGGTACCGTGCACTCATACTTCTCAAAATACAGCCAGGAATTAAGAGTGTCTGTAAAGGCACCAAGAAAAGAGCTTTATGCAAGGCTCAGACGAATTCCAAAAAAGGTGGACAGTCAAAATTATTCTTGATCTGCACATTTTATTTACATGACTTCATGGAAATATCCTTGGTTCTGAAAAAAAAAATTAATAGTATTGTCTGCCACTATCATATACATTCAAATGAAACCCAAAAAAGCTATTGTACAGGAGGATGATAATGCCAGGAACTGACATCTTCCTTCTTCTCCATTTATCTCACCGCTGCACTCTTAGTCTGCTGTCTGTGATATTGAGTATTGTCAGGTTGGGTTTCCACTAATTAATGAAAACAGGCTGAAAGCACAAAGGATTCATTTGGCCTATTCAATCTGACCACAAACATTTTGAGAATCTGTTTAGATTTTTTTGAATGGTGAGAGGTAAACTGAGAGAAACAACATCTTGTTTCGGCTAGTCAGCCACAAAAGAAACGTAGATTTACCTAATGGAGTCAAAGCTAAGAAAAGCAGAGTGTTGTTCCTGGGAGCCAGCCAAGGCTGTTATCTTGTGGAGAAGGCTGATACTGGAGCTCTAACAACTTTAGAGCTACTAAATATCCCTATGGATTTCAGAAGAAAGCTTTGCTCTGCCTTCAGTGGGAGTTTTTCATTGCCAATATCAGATGCATCTAATACAACCTCCTGTGCCTTGCAGCAGCCACTGATCCTTTTATTTTGCTGTGTGTGTAATATGAAGCATCTGAGTCAGGTTCTTAGCTGCTGAAATCAATGTTCTTGGCCAGCGAAGAGACTGGCAATCTATATTTGAGTCCTACTTGCATAGTGTTGAGTGTCTTTGGTTAAACTATAATCAGAAAGCAGCAAGGAGATAATTGGCATATGAATTACTGCAAAACATGCGTAAAACAATTCTCCTAGAGTCTTACTCTATAAATATGTAGCTAGGCTGGTGTGCTAGAAATGAGCTGCTTGCTTGCTCCAAAGAAAGGTGTATGCTGACTTAATTATATGTTATGCCGATCAATGAAAGGTCAAAACAGTTGAATCAATGTTTTGTTGCACTGTTGTAAACTGTAGTTATAGCATATTAGACTAGGAACGGCTGACAAGTTTAAAAGCATGTAACTGAATCAAAGTCTGAGTAACTGTTATGTGTGCAATTTAGAAACAGTTAATGCCTTCCAACTGAGAGGATTTGTTTCTAATTAATATAAAAGCTGTTTATTTAAATACTAGGCAGGCAGTATTTAAATACAAGTCACCTGGGAACTCCATCTAAACCACTTTGTGGAAAGCTGTTATGCCGTGCTGAAATAAATCCAGCATGGAGTAACTGTATCTGCTTCATTCAGAGCACAGAGTTGCTCTCTGCATGCTGTTCTCTTTTTTTTTGTCTTATTCCTGAATATGCTAAAATATTCTTGGCCTCATTGCTGATTAAGGAATAATGCTAGATACTACGTGGCTGCAGTTTCCTGCACTTTTATTGCCTGCATATCCTCAATCATCCATCGGCAGCTCTTATTTTGGAGAGCTATCTTGTATGTACAAAATGAAAGACCAGCCCTGGCAAAAGGAAAATACAATGTCAACAAGCTGAAGAGGTGCCCAGGGATGTGTGGTGTGCTGACCAACAACATTTACAGACCTAACAAATGCTGCTTTCTAGAGTTTCTAGAAAATGGTAGCTTCATTCATTTGGTGGAGCATATCAAATGGACTTGTTATGATATTTTTAATGTTTTTGTGAGGTTTGGGGGGGGTTGCAGGTAATGAGATTAGTTGCATCTAGAGGTCTTATACCCCTGCCACCAGAATGGTCACTGATTTTTATTTATTTATTTTTTCCCCTTACTTGTAAAGGTGATGTGGAATAAATAATACTTTGATGATTTTTTTTTTAAATTAAAAATACACTTAAAACATAAGACTCTTTTTTGCATTATCTGGGGTGAAAGAGTATTAAAAAACTTCACAATTTCATGTGAGTCCATCTTTCACCAGCAGTACATTCCTTTCATTAATTTCCACTAGATAGCTTCATTTTTTCCCCTCATTTCATCTAAGCTCTCTATTCCATATCTTCATGCACTGTAGTGGCAGAGACCTGCAGCTCATCCCAGATCATATCAGGATCCATCTGGGCTGGAAAAAAAAAAAAAAAAGGTAACACCACTGATGAAAGGCGATGTTGGTAACTCTCTGCTCCACCTGTAATTCCTACAGTAGGTTGTGAATCTTAGAAAAGTTCCCTGTGCAGAAAAAAAAAAAAAGAAAAAAAAAAAGGAGAGAAGTGTATTTTGCCATCGGATAGTTTGGGTTAGATTTTTTTACTAAGATTTTGGCAGGGTTTGTTGAGTGGGTCTGAGTAAGGAGTCAGCAGTGACCTGTTTAGCTACACTCTCATTTTTGGTATCCATCAGATGATGGCCAAGTTTGCCCCTGGCAAACTGAGAGTGAATGATTTTATTTCATTTTCACCTGGCATAGCTGCAATATTAGCTTGAGATAACTTTTCCTACTTCTTAATTGGGTGCTAATGAGGTGTTTACTGAGTATTTCTTCCTTGAGACACCTTCCTTCAACCCTTTCAGTTGAGCTCAAGCCCCAGCACTGCTCAGAGCAGCTGGTGCTCACCTGTTCCCACCTGCCCTTAGCCCAGGGGTAGTTGCCCTCCAGGTAAGTGAGAGTGATGTACACAAGGGTTTGCCTGGCAGGTTGTTAATGGTACAAACCAGTAAATTAAGCACAGAGCTTTTTTCCTGCAGGGCTTCCCTGCCACAGATGGTTTCCTTGGTGTGTTCTGTGGCACCTCCATAATGTACAGCTTTAAAGTCTCTCAGGAGAGTAAAGCCCGATATTTCAATCAGTGGGGAGGAATGGCATCATATCAGGACTGGGGAGCAAGGAATGTTATGGTCCTGGCTCAGAGGATTATTTGCCATGCAGACAGTTTTAATTTACAGGGAAGAAATTAATCAATTTAGATAACAGAAGAACAAGGCCAAGCCTCATCCTTCTCACTTTTTTTTTCCTCTTCCCCTGCATAAAACCAGTTGCACTGCCTCCTAGCAAACTTGCTTTTGCACATCTCTGCATTTTCCTGTCTGTTGTGCCTCTCAGCAATCACCTGTGCATTTTAGAATGGGTGTGTTGCTAAGCAGGGGAAAGCAATTTCCTATAAAAATGACAAATCACACTGTAAACTGGGGCCCAAGCTCTGGGTGAAAAGCTTTTGCATTTTGACTACTGACTGAAATATAAGCACAATATTCAACAGCTTTCAGGATGTCTGGGCTCTGATAAGAACATGGATAGCTTGTGACATGAAGGTCATCAGGAAGTTGCAAGCCCTCTTCAGCAATACTTGGAATAGGTCCTCTATAAACCCCAGGTGCACTAAATCAGCATAAGCCATTTCAGGTTGGATGACATGCCTTGGGGTGCATCCAGAAGGAATCACTGTCAGTGATCAAACATTGATATATTGACATACCCACTGATGTTACTGTAATTTGAGTGCTTTATGAGTCTTTACTTAGCAGAGACTTAGAACTAAGCTAACTTAGACCCTGATTAATCTCTGTGCCTGAAGAGCAGGTGGCCAGTCAATGCTCAGGTGGGGATTAGTGGTGCCGACAGTGTTAAAAATCTTGCTTTGCACCTGCCTCTTCCTCATAACAAGCACACAGATAAAAAGAGTCCGGTTCCCTGGCACTGCCAACCAACTCCTCCAATCTTTCAAAAACAAACACTCAACCTTGACTGTAAAATAAAATAGAAAATAAGAGTTACCACTACCTTCTATTGACTGTTGATTGACCTGAGCACTCTCCAATAGTAAACATAAAAGATTAAATATCACTTTCCATACAGGTGTTTCAGCGAACATTTTTCGTCTTACCGGGAGACTGATTTGTTCAAAGTTCTGGAAAATGTCTGTGTGCAGTTTTACAAGTGTACTTAGTAAAAGGAAGGCATTGCCTTATGCCCTCAAAGGTGATTTACAATGTCCTGTCTAGTGTTTCCAAAATCAAGAGTTTTGTTTAAGCTTAGCAGAATATACTGAAAGGAGACTTCTGACACAGTGTGTGTATTTACACTGCAAATAAAGGGACAGGCTTTTTAGAAATGAATTACTCAAAGTAATCTCAGAGGAAATAGCCAGCACTACATGGAGGGGAGTATAAGAGTCTTCTCCTTCTTAGAGACTGATGTAAGGTAAGAGAAACTTCAACAGTATGTTCCATGTGGTAAATTTAGCCTTAGGGCAAGATCAGAGTGAAGACACAATTTCTGCTCAGAGAAAATGGACAGCATCCTTGGCTGTCATGCATGGTTTTGAATCCCAAATTAAAAAATGGTCTTTAGTAAAATAGTTATGAAAATTAAAAAAAAAAAAAAAAAGAAAAGGAAGGTAGATAGCATTTCTTGCAAGGAAAAATTCCCAAAGCATGACAACGGTGTTGAAAAGAGCTCATGAAATATTAAGATCAGTTTTCAATAAGCACTGGTAATTTCTTTCAGTCAAGACTGTGCTACATCTTTCATATCTAAACCTAGGGATTTCTGGCTTATTTCTTTAATGGTTTGCTATTCCCTATAATAGAGAGTTCCCCAGTTTCCCATTTGGTGCTACTGAAAGCAATCTTTTGCAAAAACGAGAGATGGAATTTTTGTCCCATAATGGTGGGTCACCATTGGACAGATATCACTGTAAGTGCATTGCAGTGCCAGAGAAACTTTGCTTGGACAAACAAGGGTTTATAAACTGGCATTGAAGCATTAAGGAAAAATTTTAAAAAAAGGAGTCAGCTTCAGTCCCCAGCATCCAAGTGAAAGGACATAGTTTCTTAATAAGTGGTGAGCCTGTGATAAAAGGCCCATCTTTGCAGCAATTACCTCAGCAAAGAGAAAGATGAAATCTGTCCTTCTGCTTCTCTCTGCAAGAACTAGTTATTTCAGAGTCTAACTGTCCTAATCTGAAAGCATTTATTCATCTCACAGTTGAAAGAAAAAACCTACTTTGCTACCTGGGCAAAGACAGCTTTTTTCTTAATTGAGACAGGTAATTGGCTGCTGCTGCTGCTGTGATCTATATCCTTGTGGCTCTTTAAAATCAAGGACAAGATTGTAATTTACTTCACCAGTGTGTTCACATGGTGTCCCATGATACAGAGTGGCCACTGAGGAGATGCTGTGCTTTAGTTGCTGACATGTTTCAGGGCATGGCCTGGCTATGGTCAGGGTGTGGAGAGGAGCTCTTGAGTATGTTGCAGAGAACACAAGGTAACACAAGGTTGGCTCCATCTTGCCTGTTGAGGGTCTCCCCATAGACATTATCAAGGCCTGACAGATCACACACATGGATGGATGTGGGATGAGTCTGACCAGATGTGAACTCTGAAGAGCTGGACCCAGCACGCCCACCTGTGCCTGGCTCCATGCTGCTGCCACTCATTCCTGCGCGGACAAGATGAGTGGGCAACACACACCACCATCACAGCTAGTGTGGCAAACACTTTTCCATACAATATAAACACAGCAATTTGATCTGGTCTTTTTTTCCGATTAATTTCATATGGCTCTATCTAAAATTCTGTTTCCTGTCTTTCATGTTGTCATTTTCCATTTCACCTGGGGGAACAATATTCCTGCTTCTTTACTGGATATTGATCCTAAAAAGGAGTCACCTTCTTTCATCATTGGTTTGAGAATGCTTTTCTACGATTATTTCTTTTGTGGCCAGTTTTTTGGCTAATTATTTGAGCTGGGGGATGATAATTTACCTTCAAAAGTCTTTGTACTTCTTGGTCTCAACATTTTCCTTTGAGGGAGCTCTACAAATCACAACTGTCCATCCACCCTTAAGAGGAAAGGGGTAAGGCCTCTTCTGGAGTTCACTGCAGGATCTGTGTCCAAGAATTATATACCTGTTCTTCAAAACAGAAATACATTTACTAAGTGATGGCCAACCGGGGGCTTTAGCCCATCCTAATGTGGAGTTGAGTCTTACTCTGCAGACAGTACTGATGCTGTAGGCCACTGTTAGCACCAGTCAGAAATCTGACTTTATTTTTTGTGACTATGATGTTTTAATTGCCAGTGATTTATCTAAGTAAGAGTAGGTTTCCTGGAATCACTTATGGCTTTTTCCTCTCCTCAGGCTGTAATATTCAGGATGTTCAGTGCCAGCCAGGAGGTTCAAACCATAATTGCGTGCCCTGCTCACTAGGCTGCATAGGATCTGTACTCATGTGTTGGACATGTCAGACTCTGCACCACTAACCAGCTATTCAACAAAGCAGAGAGATGCTGACCTTCAAGCTTGTTTGTGCATCTGCTTCTCTGCCAG
The DNA here is from genome assembly GCA_020745705.1 of Hemiprocne comata. Lineage (NCBI taxonomy): Eukaryota > Metazoa > Chordata > Aves > Apodiformes > Apodidae > Hemiprocne > Hemiprocne comata. The sequence goes on from CM036586.1 coordinate 60,739,312, forward strand.
TGGGAGATGTGTGTTCAATTCTCCTTTCCAATGACGCAGAACAGAGACCTGTCTCTCCATTTTTTTCCATTTCTGTGGAACATCCTAACTCTGTACTAGGCCAAGGTGGTTTTGCATCAGCAGGCATGGGCTGGAGTCTTGACTGCACCATACATCCAAGTGCTGCAGCAGAGAGGAGATAAGCTGCTTATGGGATTGGGCTACTGCAAACCTGCTTTGTCCCTGGGCAAAGGCCAGGTAGGGCTTTCCAAATACGCACTCCATCCTCTGCTGCCCAACTCTGTATTGCCTGCATTCCCATGTGGGGATGCCATGAATTAGACCCAAATGCTAGGTGATAGCCACAGATCTGAAAATAAAAGTCCAGTGATAAAGTAAGTGCCTATCTGGTACTGTGTTTGTCATGTAGGTCTATTGCAATGAAATAAAAAAAGCTGAGACTGGTGATAAATGACAGGAGGAAATAAAGTGTCTTTCCCTTTTTCAAACTATACTTCAAACAATAAAGAGAAAGCAAAAAAGGGGGAGGAATAACAGAGGGTCTTATACTCTGCATGCTTGGCTGAACCTCAGAGAGGGTGACAGAGATCCTGGCTGTATTGTGATGGATTTCACTGAAAAGACACCCTGTTGGCTCTGAACTTTCTAGTCCAAGGCTGTGCTTGTGCTGAGAGAGTGCTGAGCCCAAGTGAATATGCTTGGCCAAGAGGAAAAGCCCGTGTGTGTGTCAGGCTGATAAAGCTGCTGATCCTGCTGCAAGTGTGCCTGCATGTCAGCATGCTATTCCACACACATATGCAGCCCCTGTGGGCACTGTGTTCCCCTGGGCTCTGCCCCTGTTTCAGACTGCCTCATGGAACAGGTAGTTTGCTTGTCATAAACGGGTGGTTGCAAACCTTCCTTTCTCCCACCTTGTGCCCGTTCAGATTTTCAGATCTGTGACAGCTCTGAAAGAGATGTATCTGGCACTTATACACCCTTATTTGCCATAGCATTGCTATTCAAGATTCTCTGGAGGAAATGGATGGCAAAAACACCACAGAGCACTATGCAGATCTCATGGCCATTGGAGAAAATCCGTGCTCTGCACAATACACTCACAGAACACCCTTTCTCTTAAACGTATTTTTAAAACTAAAGAGGACTGACCAGACACAGTATCTGAGAATCAGAGTTTAACCGTGTATTTAGTCCCACAGCCATTGTCCTACAAGGCTCAAGAGTTGACCAGGTGAATATTGCTGCGTAGCATCCACAATCTGTTGCTTTTTGTATCAGGAAATGTGGTGTTGACATAGAAAAGAGTCTATATAGTTGATCAATAAATGTATTGACTAAGTGAGTCCTTGATGTTGAAGATATTAGATTAAACTTTGTACCTGAAATCTGTGAATCTCGCACTACATCTACACCAATGCAGTATTAGGACTGCATACCGCAAGTCACTCTCAATCCGCTGATACCTTTCAGACCTGCCTGCCAATCACAGAGCTAATTTCTACACATAGACTCCGTATCATCCTTCTAACACATATGAATCTGAATTTCTAACCGTCACCAGAAGGTTCAGCTTGCTTAATCTTGCTGCTGAGCAGCCTCTTTCTTGTCCAAGTAGTGCGCATTGAGATTTGGTAAACTTCAGCTTTTATATCCACATTACACTAAATGTTCTTCCACCATTACATGTTCAGCAAGAACCACAATCACATTAGCTGGAAAACAAGGATTAAAGTATCATCTCAACCAGGCTATCACTTTTTAAGTCTTCACTGAGTATGGAAGTAGCTATTTTATGGCTTTGTGCTGGGACATGAGGGGGTGCACAACTGTTACGGCCTCTATCACTGTGCTGGATACGAGTTATTAAAAACGTACATGAGAAAGCATTACTGTTATAGGAAAAGTGCCCATGCCTTTGTTGTTCTGTGGTGCAGGATGGAAATAAAGGTCTTCTTTATGTGCTTGGCTGTAAGAATGGTTTCCAGGTAGACGTATTTCCTAAATGTTTAAGCTGGGTGATTCTAAAAACACTCTCTTTAAAACAAGAGGAACTCGGTAGGGCATTTGGCTTGTGCGTTTTACTGAGAGACTGAAATACTTCCAGCACGACTTTTCCTCTCGCTCGCAGCAGTACTTCCCTGCTCTTCCAGCACGGCTTCACGCACACCAAGGGGAGGGCGCTCCGGCGGCGGGCGGGGCCGGGGCCGGCTGAGCGGTGTGGCGGCCGCTGTCCGTGGTGCTGCCCCGGCGGCTGCACGGGGGTGCCGGTGTGCGGGAGCCGGGGGAATGTCTGTGTGTGGACATGGATCAAGTCCAGAGGAGGCCCACGAAGATAATCCAAAGGCTGGAGAACTTCTCCTATGAAGACAGGCAGAGAGAGTTGGGGTTGTTCAGCCTGGAGAAGAGAACGTTCCAGGGAGACGTTATAGTGGCGTTCCACTACCTGAAGGGGCTACAGGAAAGCTGGGGAGGGGCTTTTTACAAAGGTTTGTAGTAATAGGACGAAGGGGAACAGTTTCAAGCCGAAAGAGGGTAGATTTAGGTTAGATTAGACATTAGGAAAAGATTATTTTTCATGAGGGTGGTGACACCGTAGAACATGTTGCCCAGAGGAGTTGTGGTTGCCCCCTTCCTGGAAGTGGTCAAGGCCAAGCTGGATGGGGCTTTGAGCAACCTGGTCTAGTGGGAGGTGTTCCTGCCCATGGCAGTGGGGTTGGAACTAGATGATCTTTAAGGTCCCTTCCAACCCAAACCATCCTATGATTCTGTGTATGATCGTGAGGGTTTGTGCATACGTGGACATGTGCATGGTTGTGCGCAAGGATGCATCAGTGTGGGTGTGCATGCATACTTATTTGTGTAAGGATTTGCATGTGGAGATGTATACTTATGTGTATGAGTGTGCACACACACATGCAAGTGTGTGGTTTTATGCCTATGTGTTTAGGTGTGGGGCTGTCTGTGCCTGATTGTGGGTGAGTATGTGTGGATGCTTTTGTGGGGGTGTGCACACACATAGGGGTGCATCTGTATGCAGGCGCATTCAAGTATGCATGTGTGCATCCATGAGCACCCACAGAGGTGTGTATGGGTGAGTGCATGTTCTGAGCTGTAAGTGTTTATATGTGTGCATATATGGTCATCGGTGTGTGCAAGGATGGATGTGTTTGGGTGTACATATGTGCAGCTTGTGTACAAGTGCACACGTGGGCTTGTGGGTGAGTGGTTGTCTGCATGTGTGATGGTGTATGTGTCTGCGTGCATGAACATACGGGCATTCATATGTATTTGGGTGTGCTTGACTGTATGTGTGTGTAGGCAGAGATGCATGCAGGTATGCTCCCATCTGCTCACAAGCATGTGTTTGCTCACACAGAAGGCTGGTTAAATAATAGAAGATTTTTCCAGTGAGTAGGCCTTTTAATAGCACTTAAAATGCATAATTTTTTTAGCAGTGGATTAACATCCTTGTCACACTCAACAGCACATACTGAAAGGACAATGATAGTCTATTGTTAAAATTGCAGACAACACTGAAAAAAGTAATTATCTTTGTTTATCATAATGGCAGCACTTCTGTAGAAGCAAAAACATTCAGCTCCACTCTTAATATTTAAAATTTTTATTATTTTTGTATCTTAGCACTACAGACACAGAGCACAACTTTCAAGATCCTTACAGGCCTTACAGGCCTGCAGTTTTCAAACCCTGCTCAGGATAGGCAAGTCAGTATGAGCTAGAAGGAACAGTATGAGTTACAATTGTCTTCATATTCCTCTACTTCCCCCATTAGAAATACCACACAGAAACACTTTTAAAATAGATTGAAATATTTTTGAAACCTTTGAGTGATTCTGGTGATAATTTTTCTCTCTGCTTGGTTTAGGTAAAGAACAGAGCTTTTTCTGTTATTTGCTGTAGTGTTTCGGCTTGCTTCATTCCTCTGAATACAGACACAGACACCTGTGTTGGTTGCAGCCCAGGATTGAATATTTAAACTGTTTCTGGGAATTTTTAAACTGTTTCAAAGAAACCAGCCAACAAATGGAGCCTGATAAGGGTGTTCAGCAAAACCCATGTTGCAGTTGATGAGATGTGTCCCATTGCTTCACCTCTGAGCAGCATTTCTTCTGCTTCCCATCCACTAGAAATCCATTCCTGGATCTATTTGATAGAGCTGTTTCCTGTCCACTTTGTTGTGTGCTGCTGGTGGCAGGCACCTCTTGAAGCCCATGCTTTCTTACAGTTAGGTAACCTGTGAAGAATCACCTTTAGCTGAGGCAGCCATTCACTCACAGCAGATTATACCCCCCATTATAAGAATATACTAATCTGGGTCTGAAATTCCAACACTCTTGTGAGGAGCAGGAGGGTTCTTAATGAAGAACTTATAATTCAAGTTAATAGTTTACAGCTTGCCCCACGGAGCAGAGTTACCCAAACGCAATCACAGCTAAGTGGCAGTGGAAAAGCCATACACCTTTTTCTGTGTGTCTGTCCATGTGTTTTGATGGTGCCCTATGGGACACCAAATACTTTTCTCTGATCTTCGTGTAGGGAATGTGACAGAGCCACTGGGGAGCTATTTTGATCCACAGGATGTCCCTGGCAACTGCTTCAACTCTGGCCAGATCTGAAGCACCACAGAGGCAGCTGCTGGTAGACTTTGCCCTCATCAAGGATCTGGGGATGTTGTTCCGATTGCCTTGCCCTCTTGGTTTGAACCTTTCAGTGTTTGTATGCTGACCTTTGCGTACCATCCTCTTACTGCTGTGAAAGGGATGAGTAGTTCTTGGCCCTTTGTTTCAGAGAGCAGTGCATTGTCCACTTTGTTTTCTAACACAAAATAAATAAAGAAATCATTTCATCATTATTTGTTAGTTTGGCTGTTTTTTAATAGGGATGTAGAGCAGCTGCATGGAGCTCTCAGAGCTTCCTTAGAAAACCTCAGAAAACCTTCCATACTGAGGTAGAGACTTCAAAAAGGGCAGAGAATGACAAGTCCTTTGCTCTCTGTGATTGGCAAGACTGGCAAATGTGTTGCCTAATTACAACAAAATCTACCATATGACAAATTATCCTTTAGTTTTATCACTTTACTAGGATGTAATTTTGGATTTGTGACGCTGTCAGGCAGCACATGACCAAGGCTGGGGATTAGGTCTGTCTCAGTGAATAGGATCTGCTCAGCCTCATGCCTGCACCAAATATCTTAGAGGTGGTGGTGCCTGAGGGAAGGTGGAAATTTAACTTTGTTCCCTTCCTCAGCAGATTCATGTTGCTAGGCTGAAAATAAATATAGGAGGTAAGGGGAAATATATGTTATTAAAAAATCCATTCTGATTTACAATTTACTTCAGAATATTTTTTGTTATAAACCAGAAAAAAACCAAAACAACAACAAAAAAGCCCAGTTCTTTTAGGACCCCTGAATGCAGAAAAGGTATTAATTTTAGCTACTTATCTGGCCCATTGCCTGGAAGCCTCACACTCTAAAATTTTCTTCCCAATCACCCCTAGAACGCGAAATAGGTGATTATCCTTACTTTACAGATGGAATGTGAAATACAAGGAGGCAAACTATAGGGCCCAATTGTAGGCCAAGGCCCTATCTACTATGCTTTTCCAGCTTGCCTTTCATTATAACACACCTCAGTTCATGCAGGCAGGACTCTCAGCTTCCTCTTTTCCCCTTCCAGCTGCAACTTTTGTTGAAGGTTAGTAATCAGGATATGAAAGGTAAAGAATGCTTTCCACCAAAGTATCTCTCTCGAGATAAATACCTCTCTGTGAATCAGATTGACATCAGGAAAACAGCTGAAGACACAGTCTGAAGCCTCAGCCCCACAGGATCGTTAGGAATATTGCTGTCCCGACCTAATGAGCTACCACTGATCCTAAACAATGTCTAGGACAAAAGAATGGAGGGGGATTGGCTGCCCTCACCCTGCTGCCAGCAGACTTCTGACAACCCATTAAGGTTATAGCTATTCAGCCCTGTTCAGACAGCCCTTTTTTTCTTCTTTTCTTTTCCCCCTAACAACTCCCAGCTAATGAGCACACAGCGTTATTTTTATTTTGCACAAGGAATGTATGGCTAAATAGACATCTGTGCGTGGCTCTGGAAGGAGAGGAAGAGAGACCGGAGGTCTTTCAGAAATGTCCCCCTCGCCTTCATCCATCAGGCAGAGACACTTGGCTGAGGTGCCCTCCTCAAGGGGATGGGTGAGGATTCAAGACTGAGTCTGTGGTGTGTGGGGTTAGCTGAAAGACAGCAGCCTGGCGCTGCTATTTCCCTGGTTTTGAAGAAATGAACAGGGGAGGTGAAGCCAAGAGCCAGCTTGGCATGTGTCTTCAGCTCCAGACGCTCCTTGGATGCTGGCCTCGCCATGTGCCTCCATCCACTTTTACTATAAAAATTCCTAAAGGCGCCAGTCTCTCCCTCCCTGTGCCTGCCCCCCTTTCCCTCATACTTTACTAAGTGATTGGAGTTGCCCTTTTCCTTTTGCGCCTTCCCACCTCCTTCAAGCTCTCTCTTCAGCGACAAGCAGCATCACTAATTGCTTTTTAAGGTCTCTTTTCTCCTCTCTGTTCAAAATTCACGGGGCATTCCCTGGCCCCATTATGCTACTTTCTGAACCTTTTCAGCTTCTTTTACAAACTTAGCATTTTCTGTGCTTCTTTTAGCTAAAAAAAAAAAAAAAAAAAAAAAAAAAGTTGGGATTTTTCTCTTTTTTTTGGCAAGAAAGCCCCCTCTCTCTGCAGCCCCCTCCCTGCCAGAAAAGCACACGCATGGGCCCGCCTCCCATTGAATGGGGGGCTTTGTGCCGGGAATTTCCGGAACACAGCCTAGGCCTGGAGGCTCAGTGTGAGTGGAGGGGCTTTGGGCAAGGAGCCTCCCTTAAACCCACCCCATTACCACGGTCACTGTTTGCCCTGGGCTCTCTAAAAGGACTATTGTTGCCTGTTGCCAGGTATTCCCTAGCAACACTTAAGCCAAGCTGCCTCCTCTATTTATGGCAGAAGCTTTTCAATGGTCTCCAAAACACGTGCTTGTCAACTTGGGAGAATACCTTCAAACAGACACAGAGGGGGAAAAAATAATCCCAAGCACTTGCTTTAGTTGAAATATATGTTGGGGGTGTTTTTTGATTTCTTGTCATTTACCTTAGATCAGCAACCCAAACAATGACAATTTGAAAAAAAATAAATAAAAAAATCACTCCCTGTCACCCTCTCCCAGCCACAGTCCCCTGCGCTACCAAGCCCTTCTACTGGCCAGTGGGCTGGGGAGTGTTTATTAGATGGATGAGCCTTTGCTACACTTAGAAACTTTTTGCACAAAAGCTTGCTTCATTATTTTAAGCCAGATTTTGATTTCTTTGGGTGTGCCAGAGCCTTTACAAGAACCACACTACTTCTTGTGTTGTCTGCCAGCAAATAGCCTGTTACCAAGCAAGGTGTAGGGCTGGGGAGGGGAACAGTTATGTGCCTGTACAGCATAGACATAGCACCCCTTAGTTACATCAAGGAACGGTTGAGGATGCTGAGTTTGAATACAAACACACACACACACACACACACACACACATTTGTTCCAGGAAGGACGTATTTCCACACTTGCGTTTCTGTGGTCAGTTTGTTAGCTATAGACAGCCAGTGGTCCAGTCAAGTTCAAAAAGAGAGAGAGAGTCCAAAAAGATGCAGACTTATTTTGATGTCCAAGTGTAATAATGTGACAGAAAAGCTCTCTACAGCAAGTCTCTCTTGATGGAAACAGTCTTTGCTCTTTGTGCGGCATGTCATACAAAGGATTCTAGCATAAACAGGTGTCTTGGTCTACTAGCATCATGTTACTTGAGTTTGTTGCTGCTACAAAGCAACAAAGTCATTGCCACTGTTGGGAAAATCTTATCAGGTAACGTAAAAACATGGAAAAATGTAAGATAAGGATTTGCAAAGACAGCTTAAGCAACCTGGTACCCCACTCATAGTGAATTTCAATGTGTTGTGAACATCTTTGAATTTGCCCACCCATATATTTATGCTAGCACTGGGTGCACTTCCACTGCCATGGAGGGTAACATGATGCAACTTCAGAACCTTGTCTAGAGTGATAATCTGAAGTTTTCCCATCTGCGAATTCACAGTGGTTTTCCTGACATCTACCTTAAAGCTTCAGTACATCAACATGACATCCTGGCCCAGGGACTTGTTTCTTAGCTGTAACCTCCAAGCTACTATGGTGGCCCCAAGAAATGAGCTGTGTAAAGCCATGCACGAAGCCAACCTGAGGCAGCCACTTGTGCGAGCACCACAGAGGCCTTTGGAGCTGATGCAAAGCCCCAGGAATGAAATGGGACTGGTGCTTTCAGATATCCTTGGGTCTTACTGTTGCGGAAATTCTGTGTTGCTTTTTGCTGCTCATATTCCAGAGTAGATGGCAGAGGTCAAGAGTTGCCTCTCTTGTTCTGACTGAGAAACTGAAAATAATGTGTAGATGCTGTTCATTGTATGTGTCATATGGGGTTGTGACCTTCTATGGTGACTTATAGAAGGTCAGAGCATATAACAACTGCGGTGGGTTGACCCTGGCTGGATGCAAGGTGCCAATCAAAGCCACTCTATCACTCCTCTCCTCAGCTGGCCAGGAGAGAGAAAAAATACTATGAAAGTCTCATGGGTCGAGATGAGGACAGGGAAATCACTCACCAGTTACCATTACAGGTAAAACACACTCAATTTGCAGAAGTTAATTTATTGCCAATCAAATCAGAGTAGGGTAATGACAAATAAAACAAAATCTTCAAACACCTTCCCCTTACTGCTCCCTTTTTGGTTCCTTTTTTCAACTTCACTCCCAATATCTCTACCTCCTCCCCCTCCAGTGGCACAGGGGGACAGGGAACGAGGGTTGTGGTCAGTTCATCACACGTTGTCTCTGTTGCTCCATCTGCCTCAGGGGGAGGACTCCTCACCCTCTTCCCCTTCTCCAGCATGGGGTCCCTCCCGTGGGAAACTGTCTTCCATTACCTTCTCCAACGTGAGTCCTTCCCATGGGCTCCAGCATGTGCCCCTTCCATGGGGTGCAGTTCTTCAGGAACAAACTGCTTCAGTGTGGGTCCCCCACAGGGTCACAGGTCCTGCCAGGAGCCTGCTCTAATGTGGGCTTCCCATGGGGCCACAGCATTCTTCGGGCATCCACCTGCTCCAGCATGGGGTCTTCCATGGGCTGCAGGTGGATATCTGCTCCACTGTGGACCTTCATGGGCTTCAAGGGAATGGCCTGCCTCACCATGGTCTTCACCACAGGCTGTGGAGGAATCTCTCTGCTCTGGTGCCTGGAGCACCTCCTCCTCCTCCTTCTTCACTGACCTTGGTGTCTTCAGAGTTGTTTCCCTCAGATACTCTCACTCGTCTCTCTGGCTGCAGCTTGTTGAGCAGTTTTCTTTTCACCTTCTTAAATATGTTATCACAGAGGCATTACCACCATTGTTGATGGGCTTGGCCTTGGCCAGTGGTGGGTCCATAGTAGAGCCAACTGGCATTGGCTCTATCGGACATCGGAGAAGCTTCCAGCAGTTTCTCACAGAAGCTACCCCTGTAGCCTCCCCACTGCCAAACCTTGTAAGGCAAACCCAATAGTAATTTTCTTTTATGACCTATAGCTATGGAAGCTATTCAATCAACAAGAGTGTGTTCTTACTCCAAAATTATATGCACACTGTATATCTTTTGCCCAGGCATGTGTGCTGGTGTCTCCACAGAGGAGTAAAATACAGTATTCCCATCTGTCTGCAATTGGCCCTGGTGCTTCTGCATTCCTGTCTGCCAGGGAATAGTCCCTGCTCTCAGCTCAGCCTTCACAAACTTAGTTTTGTTTCTGTTTTATAGAAGTACTGTAATTAGAAGATGCCACGTTTCCTGTGTTAACATATTCCCCTGCAGAGTTTGACATTAGAGTGAATGTAAATGGTTTCATGAAGTGCAAGATTAGGGTTGTTTAAATAATTGTTGTAATTGAAAATATGTGTATTATTATCTCTCAAGCTGTTTTAGATTAAATTAATGAAGTTCACATCTGGAGGAGCAGATATTAACTCCTTATGTGATTCTGCTCCCTTAACTAGGTGATTGAAGCTCAGATTTTCAGTTCAGCCCTCATAATACAACTGTTCTTAACACTGAAAAATACTTTGTCTTAGCTCTTGCTATGTATTCCATTAATCTCTGGATTACAATGTTCATTTTAAAGCAAATACAGCGAAAACTAGCAGCTTGATCTGTGGAAAGTCAACGCTGTAGTTCCTATTAAAACCAACAGACCATACAAGACCTGACGGTGATACTTGTCTTGCCTTGCATTTAGTTAGCAAGCAGAATAAAACATATTACAAGGGCAAGATTTTAATTTCTGAAACATACACTGTTGTGCTTCTGCATGACCAGAAATGCAGAAAAAAAGGAATTCCTATTCTTTGCAAAGTCTCTCCCAGGTTCTTAGCTACTTTAGCCCCATGACCCCATTTTATCTATCTTTGGCACTTAAAGGTGGTCAAAAAACTTCAAAAGAGGCTTGGAAAAAAAGGATTTCCTATAGAAGGACTGATCACTCAATACTTTCTATTTATTTGCAAGGATTAACTTTTAGCTCCTGTATTCGCAACTGGCTGGCATGCATTTTAAAGGCGATTCTGTAAGCTGGGCAAAAATGATGGTTCTCAAGTGAAGAGAGAGATATGGCTCCAGTCAAGCTGCACTTCTGTGGACAGGCTTCCTTAGAAATAGCTGTGATCATCCCTGTTTGCCTGTCTCAGATTGTATACTCATGACTTCCAAAATAACCCATAAATTTGTGTTTGCAACTTCCACCCACTGTTTGCAACTTCCGCCCACTGTTTGCCAACAGCCAACATAATTTGTTGTTACACTTATTTCAAAGACATTATCTACTAGCTCAGATATTCTCTGTGTGGTATTCTGGCAAATAGTCAGTGATATATACGCCAGTGTTTGCTGGGTGATGCTGGGGCAGATTTTTCAGCTTCTGATGAAATTCATCGTTTTTTTCTTCTCAGTGCCTTGTGAAAAATTACACATTTGTCCATGTTCTTGAAACTACAATACTTTTACTTAAGCTCACTTTTTCTCTCATCAAAGGAAGTGTCTGGCTTAAGTCACTCTCAGATTCCAAAACACATTAGTAAGCGCCTTGCAGCCACGTGTAGAAGTTTCTCACTTCCTTAAAACTTGAACCCCAGCACTTGAACTCTGGCCCTCAAGGAGTGCTGAGCCATCACTCAGGACCAGAGTCTTTCCTACTGGAACACCTGAACTACAAAAGTTGCCAAGAAAGGAGCTGTGGTGCTTCTTATCCCTCTTGCTTTCATATGTATGTCAGTCTTGGAAAGTAAACAGTGTCTACCAGTTAAATTTAATATGTATGCAAACTTATGGTGACCTCAGAATGACATATCCATATAAATGTAGTTTCTGTCTCTTTCATATACCAAGTCACCCAGTGTCAAAGAGAATAACTAACTTTGTCTGTATTTTCTTTGTTGTTCATCCTTATGGTTGTTGCACACTCAGCAGTATGCACAAACATATGTACACAAGTGTCACCTGGAATCTTACATTGTATGAAATGCCTTGGGATGGAAAATCAGAGGAAAGAAAGCCTGCCCTGCCCCTGTCAATAAACAATGGTAACATCTGAGCATGCCACAGCTGAACCTTTTCTGAAGGCTGAAACTGTTTATATGACTTCCCCTTCTCTGCCACGTTTGTGCTCCTTTTTCTGAGTCAGAATGGAAAATAGCGAAATACTTCAAAAGACCTAGTTCCTGCAGGCTTCCAGTCTGACTGGATCCAAGGTGGCATGCTAAGAAACCAGATGGACAACTCATTTTCTCATCCATATTCCAGGCAATGGAATGTAGATGTACATGGTTCATGTCAAGTGTGAATCTGTCTCATTCAAATAACTGGGAATATGAAAATAATTGAAAAAGAACTTTCCAAAACTGACTGGTAATTCTGAGTGTTCAGGGAGAGATACCTTGAAGGAGCTTGGTTTGCAGAAAACATTGAAAACATTATTGAAGAAAATGAAACTCCTGAATGGTTTCCTCTTGCATATCCAGATATCATGACCTACAAACTCCCTCACAACCTCTGAAAATCTTGCTCCAGTTCACTTTTAAGCAACAGTTCAAACTGAGGTCACTAAACACAAGGAACTGGAGGTGACGACTGGTGGGAAATAAGGTTGACCCTATCACACTGCCTAGCAGGCAGTTGGCAGTTTCACAGGAAAAAACCCCCACACTTGGAAGAGCTGGTTCCAGTAGAAAGGCCAAAGACATCACTGTTGTGGAGACTGTGTCTGTCTCAGTGCTAAGCTTTTCACAGAGGATGAGGGAGGTCTGATGCCAGCGGGAAACCTTGTCTTGCTCCCATCCAGGTTACTATATATGTGGATGCAAAGATGCAGAGCAAGCTACTAAAGCAACTAAAGTTGCATTTAAATTATCATTCATTGTTTGTTGATTTGCTCATCCTTTTCAGAATCACCTGTGGGCTTCCAGACAAAATATTTCCTCTGAATAGACCTGCTCTGGTCCTTTTTGTGTTATCTGGAAAGTGCATACTTTTGCTGCTTCCTGACTTTCACTGGGTCAAAGAGGAGTCCTAAGCAGATTTCAAGACATCATCCACCTGAGAGGACAAGCACTGATTTTCAGAGGCACAGGCAGGGCTGGGAGCTAGAGACAACAGCACGCTGCAAGTGAAATCTGAGAGGTTTAAGGGCTCCCTGCTGCTGCCTTTTCTTCACTCCCTGAGCCAGGAGGAGTGGTTGATGAGCACAGGGCAATGATCCTTCTGCAGCAGCAGGTTTTTGCCTCTCTGAGGGGCAATATCTTCTAGCTACTGATGAGCTCTTGCTGTCCTGTATAACCTCTGCTTCAGGGCTGATAACCACCGGCTAGCAGAGCACCACTGAAAGGTTGTTGACCCTGATCTAGTCCATTCCTTTGCCCTCAAGGCAGTGTCAGTTACTCAACCATTCATAGATTAATAGACTTAAATGCACAGCAGCACTATCATGGCTGTACAGCAGTATGCTCCCAGTTGATTTTATTTATTTATCTGTATTTGAGGCAAAGATTAGTTTAAAACCTACAAAACAGTAGGACCTCCCCTGGCTTATTGCTGTGAGTTGGCGTTTGGCATAAGAGTGAAATCCCCTATACAGGGAGGGGAGGGTAAATGTTGCTGTGTTTGAGTGTGTTTAGACCAAGAGGTTTCCTACTCCTTCCTCCCCATCAGCAGGATACTGGGACAGCTCTGAGTCTTTGAGTTACATGTTGTGCATTTCCTGTTTGTATTTAGTATCAAAAATGTTTCTTCAAGCAAGCACCGATGTGTTTGGCTCTGAAACCAGAGCAGTGGGAGGTTGCTGTTGCCTACAGTGGGATCAAAGAAACCCCTTCTTCCCAAATGGTTTGGAGATGTCTCGGTCTTCACTCTGGACATAGATTAAAGTGTGATGCATTTTCTCAAGCCCAAATGCAATGAAGGACTTAGGCTCGTACTTAAATATGCAACCATGAAGGCTTTCCAAAAATCAGAGTCTCAGACAATTACTTACAGGACTAAGCAATACCTTTTATCATGGGGGTACAATGTTATTATCAGGGTTCAGTGTCAGCTTCCAGGCACTTCCACAATAATAAGGATGATAATAAGAATAATATGATGTACAGGATGGATCTGCTATTAGCACTTCCAGTTCCTTTCCCTCAAGACAGACAAAAAGAAATCTAAAACTGAATTAATCATTAAAGTCAATGTGACTGCAATGAACCAATACCAGAACTCTTTTGTTATGACTGAATTAATTGGGGTGAATTTAATAGTTAATATGGAAATGTATCATTCTGGAATCATTTTTTGTAAGATAGTTGACATCCTTCTGAAAGAAAGACTCTATCTGTAGCTCTGTCTTCTCTCCTCCTGTTTGCATTTATTTTTATCAAAAACAACCAGGACAACAACCTCACAAACTGTGGATTTTCCAAGATAAGACTGATCAGGATTCATGTTTTGAGTGAAAAAAAGTTTATAAAGCTGTTATTCTACTGTCAGGTTTGAACCGAATATAGGTCTTATTGAAAGCCAGAAACAAATCCTCATAACTTATTCTTATACCTGTAAACTGAAATGAAGACAAAGCTTTTGCTTCAAAATCTGCTTAGATTTTCAGATTTCATTTTGGGCATGGGTTTCCAAAGATTAACTTTTCTCTTTCAAACTGCATTAATAGCATTAGGCCTCAATCAATTAGACTCAAAATTCGGAAACAAAGAAAGTATTTTGCCTGTATAATCACCAAGAGGCCATATACCAGGATCTTTTCTTACCAGCCTTTTTTATTATTATTTTGGTCCAGATTTTTTTGTTTTAAAGGAACCACTGAAATCTAGGCTTTGAATTTTGTAAATGAGCCTGCTGCCCAATGCACTTCTCAGCAAGATAAGGGCAGAATGGCATTTGCAGAAATGCTTAGCTATCTCTCTAACAATCCTGCTTGGTTGTGGGCCCCTTGGTAACAGCTTGGCAAATCTGCAAGAGGAATTCGACTATATAGTTTGTGTGTGGATTGTTGAGTCATTATAGCCTCCAAATTGCACAGCAGATCATTAATCATAGGCCAAGATAGGCAATCACTGCAGAAACCTGATGAAAAGGCTCCAGAATAATGCCTGCTAAATCATGTTTAACATGCAGACCTTGCCTGTGCAGATATGGAAAGGGGGAGGTAAAGAAAAAAAATCATTCCCCTTTTAGGAAAGAAAACTTCTACTTATCTTTGATTTGCATTCAGCCCTCCCTCAATAGTCCTTAAGCCTGTTATTTAATTCATTTTGGTGCCAGGTCCCATCACAAAGCAAAAACCCTAACCAGGACCTATGCAGTCTATGACCTCCAAACCCCCTGTCTTTTCTTGTCAGTTCTATGTCATTTGTGCAGTTGAACTCCACCAATTTGAAATGCTGACCTCTTCCATAGACAACCTTATTCTCCTTGAGTGAAAGAAAGGGCCAAGGCCTACAAACCACTCAAGCGAGAGATGGCAAGAAAAGAGAAAAGTGGTTGACTCGTAAATCAATTTCCACAGCCCACCCAAAACCCACATGGACAATAACGACAGTATTTTTTTTAAAGTTGTGTTGTTGTGCTTTTCTTAATTGAGCTCATGCTCTTTAGATAAAGTTTTGTGCAAAGAAAAATTGTTTGTTTGGTGTGGAAAATTATACTAGATCCCGCCCACAACCCACTTTGAATCACTGTATATTTATATCAGATCTCCATTCCCACCTGTCATCCCTGCAGAAAATGAGCACAGCCTCACAAACAGGTCTTCACCCATTCTGGAAGAGGTGGCAATATCTAAAGAAAGAGAAATATCTGGGGCACAAATGCGTGCTCAGACCGTGCAGTACCAGTATGCAGTACTGCATGGTACCTGACTTCATTGCTGCACAGCCTACCCATGGGGATGAAGCTGTGCAGGCTCTGTCTTTGGGGCACCACAGCACCACGTGTGTGTCTGTGGCCTGTACCGAACCCCTGGTTTGTTGTGAGAGGGGAAGGAACATGCATATGTGTGGGCTGCACCAAGCCAAGCCCAACCATTTTGCTGTGGAGACACTTGAGCTAGCATCCAAGTGCACAAACCAGCTAGAATCCTGCCACCACAAAGTGAGGTGAATTTTTAAAGAGCCATATTTCATGTCATTCTGTCTATGTTACTCACTTGGGAAGGCTTCCTACTCCTCAGGTGGTCTCACTGAATTCAGTTATTGTGCATTTGAAGAGCAGCTGCAGAATTCTTCTGGAGCATGTGCTCCAAGCCCCCATCCCCACTAGCAACTTTCCATTTTTCAGAGGCCTGAATTTGGCCTTGCAGTTTCTAACTGGACAGTCACATCTCTGGGTTTAAGTTTGGGACATCCTTAAACAGCATTACACATCTTTCCAATGAGAAAAAGCACCCCACCCCTGCTAGGGTCTCAGTCCTGCTCTACCAGGACTAGTTATTCTCTGTCAGCAGCGGCAGGTCCGACCCTCAAGTTGCACATAACAAAACTAATCTTTTGAGATGTCTCATCGATCAGGCTTAGTTTTAAAGGCACCCAAAGCTCAGTGCCACTTGCAGCATATTTAGACAAGCCCATGGCAGAAAAATCTCTCTGGGAGCAATTAAATACAATAGCCCTGCCTTTGGCTCTGCACGCCCTGGAGCTGTACACCACTGAAGGTGGTGTCACCACATGCTGCCCTTTTCTGATTTTTTTCCTTCAGCTTCTGGCATTGGTCCATTATGGACTACTCAAGCACTCACTCCAGCTTCTCTTTCTTGAAACAGAATTATGGTACTTTGTGATCTAGAAATCCTTGATACCTTATGAGCAAAATACATCATGATGGGTTATTATGGAGGTAGGAAAGTTACCCCACCAGAATATTAGTAACTACGATAGCAGGCAAACTCCAAGGAACCTGGCCTATTGCATTGGATTTTCTCTAAAATGACTGTGAAAATGCTGATGGGATACAGTCAGTGGGAGGGGTTACTCATCTGGGTGAGCAGATGCTCCAAAGGAATCTGCCTGTGGAGCCTGCTCAGCCCATGTGCCCCCATTGGTCTGCGCCTGCTTACTCTGGGGCTTACCAGCTCTGAGCCCTTGGGCAGAAGGGAGATTTGGAGCTGTTCATACCACTTGACCCTCCATCCAGATGACCTCCCATCATCTGGGGCCAGCTGATGCTAAGCAGTAAATTAAATTCAGTGGCATGTTGTCTCACTTCTCAATGGCGTTTTAGTGTGAGAGCCGGAGCCCATAGAGCAGGGCTCATTACACGCTGCTACAGCAGCTGGAGCTGAGGGGAGTGTCAAGCTCATTACCTTTCATAATATGCCCACCGATGGAGTTAGGTGTGCTGTAGATGGATTTATTGGAGGCCAGCACTTTTGTTTGTGGGTGAAGCCCTGCGTTAATCTGACAGGCAAGACTCCACATTATGCAAAAGGAAGAATTCCACAGGAAACAGATGCATGGGGCTAAAAATAATCAATGTTTTCACAACCTGCACCTCTGAGTGTAGCAGCATCTGTAACAGTTGAAACGACATATCCTCTCCTTCCTCAACCCTTTTCCTCAGCAAACCAAGGTTATGGCAAGCAGTTTGCAAAGTTTCACTTCAGTTCATTGAAATTCTTACATGTTGTCAAAGTTTTCAACAATCACTTTCTTGGCTTTCTTAATCATCTCTGTATATGTCATTGTCTAATCTAGTAAATTGGAGGCAGTTTTGCTCCTCAGTGTCTGAAGTAATGCACCAAAACCTGTATTTGGCTATGCTGATTTGTATTCTAGCACACACTTCCATGCAAAGCCAACCTTGCTACACCATTTTGTTTGGCATGCAGTGCAACATGTCTCAATAATCAATGTGCATCCACCTAATTCACTATACTCCAGAAAAAATGGCACATGCCTGTAAGGGAGAGAAAATGGCAAAACTAGGGAAGAAAACTGTCACTGCCCAGGTGTCCTGGCTAGATAATGCATATCTTGAATCTGTACATTACTGTCTAGATCTTTTGGGGAAAAGGAATCTCCGATTTATAATGACGATGAAGTCTGAAGAACAGGGTCTTCAGAGAGTCTCTTGCTGGCAGAGTCCATGCAGTACAGTGATGGACAGCTGAACTGGCAATTCAAGAATAACTGTTCATTTGTCATTGCAGACTCCCTTCCTAGAAGCTTTGTTGTTTGAGATACTGAGGTTTAAGAGGCTGTTTCTGAACTTCTGAACTCATTAGTAGCTATTGGTTATGGCCACTGGCTTACTGATGATGTACAATATCTCTGCTAGAGGATAAGGACAAGTTTGCAGAGCTAGGAGCAGGTGGATTTAAGGGAATGCCCTGACATTGTAAACCTTGTCCTTTCTGTGTCCTTTGATTCACATTTCACACATCTCTGTTTGAAGAAGTAGGCTGTTGTATGGTAGGTGGGAACCTTACACAGGCCCATCACTGAGGTAGCTAATTTTAATTTCCTGTTTTCTTAGATAGGGAAATGGGGAGGATCTGTGTGTGTTGTCTCAATTACAGCAGTAGAAGGTAGCAGGCATGTGTTTAATGGTGGTGTTAATAAGGCACATGCTCCTGGTCATGTCTTACAGGAGTAGTTGTGCAGCCATGCAGCTCTTGCTTCTTTTCATGCTGTGGTGGCATCTGGCACAGCTAGATCCTTGTTTGGGTTATTTAATTGCTTCTTTGCCTGCCTTATGTAAACTACATTTGTAGCTGGGTGTGACGTGGGCTTTTGGACACTCAGACCCACGACTGCACTGCATTTAGTAAGCACCCTGCTCTATCCTCTAGGCAGTATTTCACATAGTCACCCAGTGACTTTATTCAGTTCACTGGTCCCCAGTGTTATTGTCACTCTGCATCATTTACCAATACAATTTTCACAAACAAAATTAGTCATTGCAATGTAGGTGCATGGAAGCTGTATTACTCTGGAAGGATTCATTAAAATTCCCATAATAGTCTCCTTGTCAGGACTCTTGCCTGCTGTCTGGGAAGTATTTCAACAAGTCTGTCCTACTGTTGTGTTAATTAAACATTGTTCTATTTATAAATGCTCCATTGGTCAGTACCAGTTCCCCACACAGACACCGAGAAGGAGTAGTAACTAAAAGTGATGTGCCAAGAAGACGGGATTTGGCCATGCAGAGAAGCCAAGGGGCAACACAGACTGAGCTGAGTGCCCCTCGTGGACCTGTCATTGTCCTCATCACCTGCCTCTGCAGCTGCGGTGGTCTTCTGACAAGAAACTTTGGAGCTGGGTGGAAGAGAGGAGGCTCACTCACTGCTTCCACCAGCAGCTATTTTTTTTTTTCTGTTTGTCTGTACATCATAATCCCTTCACGGTGATTGCCACAGGGTGTTGTATAAGGTGAAAATGTACCTGGGTTTAGAAAAAGACCAGGTAGGTGAATGGAGGATAAAGCCATCATCTTCCTGAGCTTGTCTCACATTTCCACCAGCCTCCTCTACTAGCCACTTGTACAAACAAATTTCTCTTCTGGCGTACATGTGGACACAAGGTGAGGGAGCCTCAGGACCCCTGGGAAGCTGCTTGCTGCTATAGGATCATCTGTTCTAGCTGTCCCTGCCTGGATCTCAGGGGTGTCTACTCAGTGCTGCTCTTTCTGTATGCTCCTGTTTTGCTCATCAGCAACCCTGGTCTGTGCTGGTGTCCTGCCCAGCAGAAAGTGGCATAGCTGTTTGGTAGAGAGACTCTCTCCCTTTCATGATTATTGTGAATTTCTGCCACAGCATCTTGTACTACATCCTGTGATACTGCAGGTCCATGTCTCTCTTTCTGCATGGGTCAGGGCAATTCCCAGCATTTTTACCCATCTCCTCCAGGCTCACTGGCCTCATGAACAGAAAAGTTGGCCATCATCCCCACCAGCAGGTCCCTAACAGGCATAACCCTAATCTTTGGTGAAGCCATGGGGTATTTAGAATTCAGGTGGGTAGTGTTTGTAATAAAATGCTTCTGAAAGTCACATCTGTGCATGGTTCTCTGGTCTCTTTCACCTCACACTTGTTCTTCATACACCACACTGTTCAGGTCTGTGAGTGTGCCTGGATGAAGATTAATGCAAATAGATATCTACCCTGGAAGCTGGTTGAAGGTGTAACTGTTGACCGGCTGCAGCCCCAGATATGAGAAGAAATGGAAGCTAAAGAGGAGACCAAAGTTGTGGAGGAGAAAGAAGAAAAAATTTACAGCAGAAAGTGTAAAGTGCCACCAGGCTCATCCATGGACATACATCTGTCTAGAACCTTACCTATGTGTTCAAATCCAAATTCAAATCATTGACCATGCAAACTCTGTGAGGACCACTGGAAACATATAGGTTCATCTGAGTGACAACAAAGTCAGTGAGAGATGTGAGAGATAAGATGAGTGTTTTTCTTTCAGCAGTACCTCAAGTTTGACAGGATGTGAAATTGTCTAAGTTTCCATGCTAGGTTAAGGTCCATAGCTGATCAGACCAACCTGATGTGCATTATAGTAGCCTAAAATGTGAAAGTTAAAACAGGATGAAGCAAAGTGTGTCTCACTGCCTGTTCTTCAACCCCTTGGGTCAGCAGCTCCAAATGCAGTTTGCATGGTGTGGAGGAATATGCACAGATGCTGATTAGAAACTTCAAGTAGAAGTCTCAGGTCTGTGAAGTACACCCTTCATCTGAAAGGCTCAAGGGGTTATTAATAACCAGTGACTTTTTGCTTGTAGATCAACAGTCTGACATTATCCCTTATATTGTCTGAAAGCTGTTGCTGTCCCACAGTGACCCAGTAGTGGATGTGGGAGAGCCTGTAGGTTTGGTGTTGACTTGTTATACCATCGTTTGCTGGTGTAGAGGTGTAACAGCAAAGATCTCCAGTGCAGTGAGGCATTTAAGCACATGTTAAAATGTTACCAACGCTGAAGCAGGCAGGCTGGCCTCCTGCCTTGCTCAGGGAAACCCTCCATCACCCTTTTGCAGGCCCTTAGCAAAGCAGGGTGGGGAATCCCTCTCTCTCCTGGGACGTGTTTGTCCTGGATATGATGCAGGACTTTGCTCTCCCACACTGTTGGTCGGGCACCTTTCAGGAGCACTGCGTTCACTTCTCTGAGTGCACACATGAATTCTTGTTTACTCAATAACAAATCAAACAAATTCCCTCTCCTAGTCAAAGCAAACCGCAATGATAAAAGAGGGCTGATTTCCAGTATTATTAGCACTTACTAATGTCTTCCCTTCACTTGCCTGTCTTTATTTCACATACAGGTGGCTTGCTTTTTTTTTTTTTTTTTTTTTTTTTAATTTAGAAATGTCATCACCACTTAATTAGCAATGCATTGTTACCTGAAAGTAAAAGCAAGCCTATCTTAGGCCATATGGCAGGGTTTTAATCTGCACTGTCATGGTATAATCCTGTCGAAATGGCTTCCCTTTTCAGTCAAAACTGCATTTCACACTTTACTAATATGGGGCTTTTCCTTTCCTGTTCCAGAGTAATATAGCCATGCTGGTGCCACAAGTGCAAATTAAAAAGCTCACAGCTCTTACCAGCAGCAGGAGGGAGAAGTGAGCCAGAGAGTGGTACAGCTGTGGGGGGAGGGAGGAGGACCCCATCCCAAAAGGGGAACACAGAATCTTTCCGTGATCTGCTTCTGTGAAACTGGACGAAATGAGTTCGGGCTCCATTTCAGGAGACAATCCCCACCCCTATCACAAAGGTCTGGACTATGCCACTGGCACTGGGTATAGGGGTCTTTGTGATTTTTACCTTTCCGTCCTCAGTGCTGTTGGGAGTTTATAAAACCAGAAAGCAAGTAAGCAATATGTTGCTGCAAAGTAGGAGTGACCAGCAGAAAACTTGAGCAGCTTAACTGCTACAGTTGTTCACAGGGTCTAGGAGAGGGATGAAACATGCAGCTCGATGGGGCACATTTTTGAAGGAGTTTTGCTCCCTGGCAGTTTCCGGGTAACACGTGGAACAATATACAGATGTTTGCTCTGATGGTTTGGGCAAAGTGAAGCTCTTCTGGGAAAATTATGTGACTGTCCCTTTTTGGGGTGGCAGGTGAAGAGCACAAACAGAATTGAATCCTGCTCAAAGTGAGGTGAAATGAAACCTGGACTGTCCCCCAGAAAAATAAGCCAGATTTTAATATGCACTGGCTCTTCCTGCAGCACTTTGCACAGGAGCAGAGTCTGGAGCCCTGACTCCTTTGGTCTTGCCAGCTTTCTCACCTTCTCCCAGAACTGCATATGCCCAGTCACCAGTGGGGAACTACTCATGGTCTCTGCATAGCAGTTGTTGGTCTCAGGCTAAAACAGATTGAAACAGGACCAGATCATAGTCAGCAATGAATCTAGATAGCTTCAGTCCAAGATCAATGCCTTGTCACAAAAAAGCAGTTCTCCCTTAGCTACCCTTCCCTACATTTTCACCCAGCCTCTCCCCTTGCAATTAGTATAGTAAGTAGGCAGGCAGATGAACTGAAGGGACCTAATGGAACTTCTCCCCTCTCCTAATGGTTGCTCCTGTTTGCCCAGAACAGAAGTGTCAAAGCCACTGAAAGTACCAGTGCTCAGTGGGGCTCTTCCTTTGCTTACACCCTTTTGGGGACACCTCTGGCTCTAAAGCTGCAGGAAACACCTGCCTTCTCTAAAGGGGGACAGCAAGCACCGTATTGCCTGGATGCACTGTGCTGCTCCAGGGTGTGTGTGGGATGGAGATCTGGGGCTTCTGTCTCCCAGGTCAGAGCTTCTTCCCTGTGGGATGTGCAGGAACGACACAGCTATCTAACCATGTGCAAAGTCTGAGTTGTCTTTCTTTCACACATTTTCTGAGCTGTGGTGCTGTGTCTTTTTACTGGTACAACCACCTAGAACACCTCATACGCCATTTGGAGATAGTCCTTTTTATTCAGTCACTTCCTATTCTGCTGTAATTGTATTTTTCAACCTACCTATGAATACCTATAATACACAATATTCACCCCTGCTCTTCCCCCCTTGTCCCAGCAAAAGGCTGGCTATAGAAGCTGTACAGTAGTGAACTGGACCTTATCAGAGATTAACATACACATGGATTTGCAATGGGACAACAAAGGCAAAAAGCAGAAAAAAATGGGATTCAAGTGATGGTCTGAGGTTTTCCTTACAGTAAGAAAAGGAGCAGAGCTCTCTTGTAATTGAGAGGCTTGGGAAAAATCCATACCTTGTCCAGGAAAGTAAAAGTTGAGATGGTCACCTACAGGCAGTACAAGGGACACTTTTAAATAATTTGGTGTCCTTGTCAGTAGGCACTTCACTGTGGGAAAGAACTTGAGCATGTAGTTATTGAGTCTGGATAGTTAAAGCTGTACATTTGAAATAAGTTTTCCTAAAAAAAATCTATAGAGTAAGATTGCTTTGGTTCAATATATGAACACAGCTCCACTGACATGAGATGCTTTAGCCCACCTGTGGATCAGCTACACCGGACATCTGCATGACCACAGGCATGGAAACTTAGAAGGGGGACTTCAGAGGGAGCAGAAAGCAAAATATGTTAACAGCTCTGCCATGCTGCTGTTTCATTGGGCATCTCACGTGTGCTTTGCAGGACCAATGCAGGAAAGGGCTGAAGATGCAGAAAGTGTGAGTGCATGTGATGGTGCCTAGAGAAAACAGTTCTGTAGCATGGGACAGAGGGATGTTCAAGTGAGAACATCCAGCTGCAGGTCCTTTCTGTTACTTTTCCATCTTTGGGTTGAACTGCAAAGCCAAGGGGGACTATTAACAGCCTGGGCCTGTCCATTTCTCTCTCTCTCTCTCTCTCTCTCTACTTCTCTGTTCCTAACCGCCTCCCTCCCCCCCCGCCCCCCCGCAGCTCCAGAGGGTGGAGGTGCAATTCGCTATGCCAGTTTTTTTATTTCCAGCACGCTTGACAGGCTGGGCGAGGAAGGCGTTAATGTTTTCTGACAGGCCCCCTCTAATTGTTGGAGCTTTTCTTCTCTGCCTTTTCTGTGAAATTCTGACTTAGGCGAGCAGCATAACAAAATGCTCTGGCATTGAAATGTGCGCTTGCACTACACTGGGCTCGGGGAAACAGCATTATTCATGAAGATTTTCAGCTGTTTTTGTCTTTTAACTAACCTTTGAGTTTGATCAGAGGCTAGCCGGGCTCCCTTTCTCAAAAGGCGGTCTTGGCAACCCGACAATGGAGCCAAACTGTTTTCCCTGTTAAAGAGATAACTATGCCGTTGAGTTGGTACATGGGGGAAATTAATCTTCAGGCGCATACAAATGATAGCTTTACCTCGGTCTGCAATCGCCTGCATGGGATTATTAATAGGACGGGGGTAAGGAGCAGGAGAAATTCAGTCTGGGGCAGGGAACTTTAAAAAGAAAAAAAAAATCCCAACCCCAACCCCATCATCCCTTTTGATTGCATAAAGCCTGCGATTGATTCCTCACCACTTGCCTTTTGCAGCAGGAATTAGCCCTGCATTGTGCGGTCTGACACGCTAAAAGCGAGCTCGCTTAGGAGCAAGAAGTTGCTGCGCGCTGGGACAGACCGGGGCGGCGGCCGGGGGTGGGGGGGTGAGCGCGGGGGTAGCGCTGCACCCCGCTCCCCGTTCCAAGAGGCGGTGAGGGGGGAAACACAGAATGCCCCCCTACTTCAAGGCTAGCTAATCCCTGAATGCAGTGAGTAATAGGCGCTGCATTATGAAGCTGGGAGCAGTGGCGAGCCAAGGCGTCCCCCGGCCGTGGCCGCGCCCGCTTCGCCTTGGGCAGGTGCCCGCTGTCCTCGCGTGCTGCCTGTCCCCTTGTGTCCCCTCATTCCGTCCCCCCCACCCCCTGTCTCTCGGCCACACCACGGAGATGCGGACTGCAGTGGAGGAGCGGGGTGGGCGGCAGCTGCGGCGGGCGCACACCGCCCCCGACCCCACAGGGCCCCAGCCGGGCCCCCGCCGCCCCCGCCACCCCCGCCGCCCCCGCCAGGATAAAGGCTGAGGCGTGACACGCGCGGGGGCAGCGCTGCCCGCTGCCTGCCCGGCCCCCGCACCCCCCCTCTGTGCCCCTGGGAGCCCGCCCGCACACAAAAGGCAGGACCTGCGCCGCGGGGAGGGCGGGGAAGAAAAATTAAAAAATTAAAAAGGGGGCGGGGGGGGAAGGAAAAGGAAGGGGAACAAACAAGCAATAATAATTTTAAAATGTAAAAAGGGGAAAAGAGTGGAAAAAAGTTTATTAAAAAGGTGAAAGCGCCCCAGGCTTCCCATAGCCCGGTGTTTGCGGATCTGGATGCGGCTGAACGCCTCTCTCCGAGGGGAAGCTGGGAGAGGAGGGCTGGTGGCAAGGGGACCCCCTCCGAAGTGCCCTCGCCCGTCTCCGGGTGCAGGCCCGGTGCTGCCTTCCCGCCTCCGCTCTTACCTGAGCGCCCTGAACCCGCGGGGGCGTGGGGGACGCGGAGGTTCCGTGGGGCCAGCGCCGTTCCCACGCGTGGAAAAAAGTTTGGGCAGCGGAGGGGCTTGTGGGGAAGGGGCACGGGTGGAGAGCGGGGGCAAAGCCCGCGCTGCGGGCAAGCTCCCCCCGCCTCCCCCCCCCCCGGCTCCTCTCGGCTCCGCGGGCGCGAACCTTGCGGGCCGCCGCTCACGTTGGGAGCGGGGGGGACGGGGGGGGGGGGGGAATTGCAGCGCTGCCCATCCCCGCTGCCCAGCGGTGGGGGTCTCGCCGTGCTTCCCCGTCGCTGCCCGATGGTCGTGGGTTGTTTGTTTGTTGTTGTTGTTTTGTTGTTGTTTTTGTTTTGGGAAGGGGAGTACTCGTGAAGAGGCATTTGCTTAACGGGACACTTTTCCAGCATTACGATAAAGTAATACACAGATAAATAAATCAATAAACCCGTGGCCCGGCAACCTCAATCTGCACCCCTCCGCTTCTAAACCTCCCCCCCGAGCCCTGAGTAGCTCTAAAACTTATACTGCGCCCAAAGAAGTCCCTGATTTATGGAGTTTACTAATGCTAACTGAATACTGTCTGTCAGGCAGCGCTGAAAGGCTCTTCGCGCTAATACAAGAAAAGGCTTTGTGTTGCTAAGCGATTAGAGCAGATGTAATGAGATTTACCCCAATCCTGCTTTGCCCTTTCCCTATCTTCAGTAAAATTGTGTGTGTGTGTTTTCTTTCTTTCTTTCTTTTTTTTTTCGGGAGGGAGCTGAGAGGAAAAGGGAGGGAGGAGGTGGTGAATTTCTGAGCCTGCCTTATACATTGTAGCGAACAACAGCGTAACTTTGCCTTTAGTTTAATGAGTCTGGATATTTACTATTCAGAAGTGAGCAAAAAAGAACACCTGTCTACACAAGGAAGAGAAATTTCTCCTTTGTAACAGAATGAAACATTATCCTAATGTTATATTCATAGATATAAATTACTCGCTACACTTTCTTTGCATACCTTATCTGTAGGCTTGCAAAAGTGGGTAAATATAAAAGGAGATGCTATAAAGGGAGAGCGGATGGAGGCATATAACGGTTATTATTTTCATAACTAAACATTAGTTCCACGAGCGGTTAAAACAATGAGTGTTTGTGCTGAAGTAATGAAGGATTTCGTGACCCCAGCGTGTCCCGTCCCCCTCCCCTGCCCCGATTAAATCACGTATTGATCATTTCAGGGTGTGGGGGGAAGAAGGAGAAGGGGCAAATGTGTGTAATACTTTTAAAGCAATGCAAAAAGGACTCGACATTGACATGCACACGTATACATGTCCACCTACGCATATGCGTGTGTGCATATATATATATATATATATACACACAATTACCCATACATATACACAGAGAGAACATTCCGGGGGGCTCCACTAAAGTTTTTCCCTCCTCTTTTTTAAAAATAGTGCATCTGTCTCAACTCCACGGCACATTTGTAGCGGAGGGAGCTAGGTTGTTTTTTTTTTTTAACTGGTACGACACACTGGCTCTCCCCGGTCCCGGTCTTTGTTGGGGTTTTCTTTTTTTTTTTTTTTGTTTTTTTTTTTTTTTTTTTTTTTTTTGTAAGATGCATTTTGCGCTTTGCTTTCCGCTTGGCTTGGTGCACGCAAACTGAATTTGCAAGTGATGCAGGAGCCAGGCGAAAAGAGAGAAGGCGAATTCTGGTCACGTCCTTGCTAACTGACAACAAGCAGGCTAGCCAAAAAAAAAAAAAAAAAAAAAAAAAAAAAAAAGGGTTTGGGAGGGGAGTAGACGAGTCCAATTTCTTTTGGAGTCTTGGTAATTGGGTACTTTTACAGGCAGATCACGCTATTTGGGTAGAATAACAAGCTTAGAAAGACCAGTGTCTCTAAGCTGCCACCCATTTCTACTACTTTATTTATTTATTTAGTTGTACTCCCCTTCGCCTGTCGCTTCCCGTCTTCCTCCGACAGTTTTATTTATCCAGCCAGTGTCTTTGCAGAGGCAACACAGTAGCCGGTGTTTTCGGTGGCGGCGACTGTGTCCTCCTTCCCCCCTGTTTTCCTGCACTGATGGGTCAGAGCCACGGCGACCAGGGTCACAACGCCGAAGCGCGGGATGGAGCGCCCTCTTTTTTAGGATTTGGGCTTTGGGAGGGGGGGGGGATGGGGAATTCTTTAATGTGCAGTGATTTCTGGAAGGACAATGCAATCATTAATCATCTCCTCGCCTTTTGATTTGGGTACTCATTTGCAACACAGAAGGGCAAGAAAACAATGGTGATACCGCTAAATCTTTGCATATTTATATAGAGATAGATAAAGATATATATGTTACATCCACCAGATACAAACACTTCATATGCAACTTAGCTCCGGCATAACATCATTTAACATTTTGTCCGTACATTCATCGTTGTCAATGGCAGAAAGAAAAAAAATTGCATGCAGTAGGCAGCCGATCATTTTCATTTAAAAAAGTTTTATTACGAAACTAATTTGTATAAAACAGGGTTATACAGGACCTTTGTAAGTTTGTAATAAAACAGTAAGAAAAGGCAATGGCATAGGAATTTTTTTGTTTGTTTGCTTGTGTATATTTTTTTTTTCAAAAGGCAGCATATAAAAACAAATGGCTACCGTTTTGCGTTTGGACAATAGCTGCATAAACTTTGTTCACTTTGAACATTGTTTAATAACATTATTAATACATTAACAAAGTTTCTATAAAGTAAGACACGTTGGTGCTAAAGTACATCTGGAGGAAATCCAAGTCCTTTACAAAACCACATACAAAAATGGCAGTTGTAAGGTAACGTCGACTACAAGTCTAAACATGAAGAGGTAATAAGCATTACATATTAAAAAAAGTATCAAGATATACACATTTTAAACCATTTGTACAAAACCTCTATAAATCTCTCTCTCTCTCTTATGTACAAAAATAGCTTAATATATCCCCAAACGGGTTAGGATAGATACAAATAGAATTTCTTATAATAAAAAAATTCACACACACACAAAAAAAAAAAAAAAAAAAAAAAAAGATTGGAAGCATTCTATGATGGAAACGAGAGGGAAAGCTCGGCGCGAGGGGAGGTGGGGGGTAGACGGGGCTCCAGGGGCTCCTTTGAGTACAGCATAGCTTAATTTCAACATCTCCACATACATCGGGGAACTAACTTTGTCCACAGAGTGATGAACGCCAGTCTCTGAAGGGCCGCAGAGGAGTGAGGGGTG
This sequence comes from Hemiprocne comata, assembly GCA_020745705.1. Taxonomy (NCBI): domain Eukaryota; kingdom Metazoa; phylum Chordata; class Aves; order Apodiformes; family Apodidae; genus Hemiprocne; species Hemiprocne comata. The sequence continues at coordinate 60,767,642 of CM036586.1, forward strand.
CCTTTCTGGCGGGGAGGGGTAAGAGCTCCTCCGCAGGTCGAGGAGTGCAGCGCCCTTTCCTGCGGCTCCTCCACGGGACACCCGCTCCGCCGGTGCGCAGTCCGTGGCGGCACGACGGAGTGCCAAGACCGGTCGGGCTCCGGGGCTGAAGGCTGCCGCCCCGACCGCCCCCGCGGCGCGCACCGCTGTGCCCGCCCGCCGAAAGACGTGCCCGCACCGCCCTCCGACGGCGGGGGAGAGGAAAATGCAACAGGTTCTTTTTCCTGGGTGGATTTGTGTCAGTCTTTCTCTGTGTGATATATTTTTTGTGGGTGTTCTGTTTTGTTTTGTTTTCCCTTTTGCAACTGTCCTGTAACAATAAAAGAAAGAGGACATCAGAGCAGCGCCAGGGACCAGCGCAACGCCAGAGACCCTCGTAAATACCGCGGGACGCCCGGATTCTGCGGAGCATCCCGGCTGCAGCCCCTCCCCCAGCGGCTGCACCCCTCGCCACCCGGCGTCCCCGTCCCGTCCCCCCCCCCACCCCTGGGCAACCCACGCCCCGCGGCTCCCCGACCCTCCGCGGGCGCGTACCCACCTGCCGCGGGGGCCGCCGGCGTTCAGAACCAGCTGGTGAAGTCGAGCAGCTCCTGCTCCTCGGGGCTGAGCGGATCGTAGGAGCCCTCGTCGGAGGAGTAGGAGGAGACGGGGGAGCCCGCCATGGAGTTCATGTCGTGGGAGTAGCTGGGCGAGATGGTGGGTGAGAGGACGCCGGCCTGGAAGGCGGCGCTGACGGCGTCGTGCTCGTCGAGCAGCTGCTGTAGGGCGCGGATGTACTCGACGGCGGAGCGGAGCGTCTCCACTTTGCTCATCTTCTTGTTGGCGGCGCCGTTGGGGACGTGCTCCCGCAGGGTGGCGAAGCCCAGGTTCACCAGCTTCACCCGGTTGCGCTCCCGCTCGTTGCGCCGCGCCACGGCCGCCGGCTGCTGCTGCGGCAGGCTGTACCCGAAGCCGCTGAAGTTCAGCCGCCGCTTGCAGCGCATCAGCTCCGGCGAGGCCGAGCGCTGCCGCTTGGCCGCCCGCGGCACCGAGGGCTTGCCGCCCGGCGAGGACTGTCCGCCCGCCGGGCTCAGCTGCGGCGGCGGCGCCCCCGGTGGCGGCCCCGGCGGGGGGGCGGCGGCTGCGGCGGCGGCCACCGCCGCAGCGAAGAAACACGCCGGCTGTAGGAAGGGCGGCTGACCGGCGCCGCTCGCCATCCTGGCGGGGCTGCCGCTGGCCATGGGCGAGTCCTGCGAGGAGGGGGCGCCCGAGCGGCGGCCGGTTCCCGTTGCCCCACAACCAAAAAAAATTAAAAAAAAAAAAAATTGAAAAGAGGTGAAAGAAAAGAAATTCGCAGCGTTCGCTTAAAAAAAAAAAAAAAAAAAAAAGTGAGCTAGGCGATGGAGGGCTGGGGGAAAGGGGCAGCAGCGACCAAGGGGAGCGGGCGGCGGAGCTGGCGGGCGGTCGGCCGGGGATGGCGGGCGGCTTTGCCCGCCCCCCTCCTCCCTCTCGCCCTCAGTGCGGCGGCCGCGGGGAGGCTCGTGGCGCTCGCGTGTGCGCGGGCTGCTTTGCAAAGCCCCTTTTGCAAAAAAAGTGGCTGGGGATTGTGTCTCTTATAAGGGGCGGACGGGGCTCGCACCCCCCCTCCTCTCCTACACACACACAGACACACACGAGCACTCTCCCCTCGACGCCCTCCCCCCCCCGCTCACACACACACGCACACACGCACTCTGCACCTTGCGCCTTCCACACTCCCCGGCTTTGCCGGTCGCGGAGCGCCACCGCCTCTTCGGCGCGGGGGGGGGGGCATGCTTGCCGCGGGGGTGGGGCCGCACACACACGCACTCCCCGCAGCCCCCGGCGCACACGCGCTGGCCGCCGCGCAGCCCCGCCTCCCCCCGCCCCCCTCCGCCCCCCTCCTCCTTCCCCCCCTCCCCGGTACCCCCTCCCCCGCCCCACCGCCCACCTCCCCCCCCCCCCCCCCCCCTCACGGGTTTGTTGTTGCAAGTGCGTGCGCCCGGCGCGTGCCGCGCTCCCGGCCCTGAGCAAACACCCGCGCCGGGGCGCCGCGCGGGGCGGCGGCGGGCGCGGGCCGGCGGGGCGCGAGGCGGCGCGCGTGGGCCGCCGCGGGGAGGGGGTTGGGGGGAGAGGGGGGGGACATGGGACGTTTCAGTGGCGGGGGATGCTCAGGGGAAATGGAAACGGGGGCTGCCCTGCTCCGGAGGGGGGGTGCCCGAGCGCCGTTCGCTGCCGCGTCCTCCCGCTTCCCGCCGAGGTGAGGTGCGCGGCGGCGAGGCGAGGGCCGCGGGAGCCGGCTTACGGGCAAGTGCGGGGCATCCTCTGCTCCGGCTGCCGCCGAGGCGCTTAGAGGCTGGGGGCCACCTTAGTGGCACCTGCCTGTGGTTCGGAGGGGAGAACCACCGTGTCTACAGCAGCGGCACGGAGCCGTCCGTCCCCCGCCTAAGAAGCGCCCTGGCCAGTGCGCCAGGCAGCCGGGAAGGGAAATCTGTCCGTGTGCGGGACCACGAAACGGCGGTTTTGTCCTTGTCCCTGGAAAGTACCGGGACGCCCGGCACCGCTCCCTTCGCCCACCCGCTGCTTCGAGCCTGAGTTCCATTCATGTGGGCGTCCCGCCGGCCCTGGGGTGCGCCCCTCACCGCGGCCGGAGTCGCCTGTGCTGGACTCTGCGGCCGGCTTGACGGCTCTATTAGCTTGCGACGGCGGCGGGTGAAGGGATGCGGATGTGAGGAGGAGGCTGCCCAAAGCAGAAGCGTGCAGAGCCTTGGGAGAAGTCGCCCTGACTTACCCCATTCTGAGTGCCAAGGGGCGAGCCTGACTGGAGAGAAAGAATAAAACCCCCGTTGGGTATGTCCAAAGCGAACGGTATCCGTGCCACAGCGCTGTCACCGCCACGGGGGAGGAGGTTTGTCTCGGAGGGCGACATAAAGTCTGAGCGTACTAAGCAGATGTGGAGTCAGCTTTCCCTTCGCTGCCAGAGCCCCTTTTCCAGGTCATACAGTCCACTTGCTTGTCTCAGGGAACTTTCCGAGTCCCTGCTGCCTTCCATGGTGCCCTGCAAAGTGGGAGCGAGTCATCACCTTTCCAAGAGGGCAATGGCATTTGCTTGTAAGTGGGGAGTCAGGATGGACCTGGCCTACACAAGATAAATTACTCCTGCTGCCAGGTGAAGTCTTGCCACTTGTGGCTCAGTGCCAGGTGTGGAAAAGCAGCTTGTGGCTGGCATGACTTGGTGGTCACACCGGCCCTTGGGACTGGGGGTGTGTGGGCAGCCTGGGACACAGGGGACACTGGAGCATGCCAGTGGCCTTGCTCTTGGCATGAGCAGTGGTGAGGACCCTGACATAGCCTCCTGCCCTTCTGCCTTTCACATATCCACGGATCTCTGCAAATTTTCTGCCTTCAGCTTTCATCTCCACTTCCTTCTGCACCTCTCCACTCTGAAAACTCAGATGAGTGTGCTCTGTAACCCCCTAAAAACAGGAGAGCCATGGTATGACAATCTTGCCACGGGTGACATTAGGGCTCTAGGAAGTCCCTGGTAAGTGGCTTTCATCCCTGGTAATCACACCAGCCCTGAGGTGTGGAAGAAGGGGACTTGCATTGTCCATGTTCAGGTTTTAGTGGAAATTAGTTAGAAAGTAAGCCCTGCTCTGGTGCTGGCCTCAATTATGGCAGTCTGGAGCTGTAGAGATCATTTCTCATCAGCCACTGGATCCCTGACCCTGGCTGGGAAGTGAGTTTAAACAGTAATAAGCAGCAACATCATATGGCAGAACCTTAATGTTCACCTGCTAACTAGTCTTTTAGTAATTTTTAATGTGGCAGCTCCTAATGCATGTGTATGATAAAAAAGGTGAAGTAGTTCTGTCTGATCTAACCTCTGTCAGGCTTATTTCGGGGTCCTTTTCAATGGTCACTAAGTTTCTTTCTGATTTTTAGCCTACTGTCTCATGTGAAACATATGACATTATTTTCCTCTCTCTTCAACAGGACAGCTAGACCTGGGCAGGATACAACATTTGTTTTTATGTTCTCTTTAGGAAGCTCTGCCTCTTCAGTTTCAAGTCTTCTGGATGGTTTGTTCAACATCCCATGTCTGACATCAGAATTCTCTGCACTGGAAGTGGTTGTTGCATCACCTGCTCTGCATTGTGACATCACAGGAGTAATGAACAGTAATGAACCAAAGCTGCAATTTGCATCCCACAAGAAATACTAAGTGATTGTAGCCCTGTAAACTATAGACGTATTTCAACGGAGCAATTCTTCTGAAGCAGCCCACTACAGGAACTTGTGTGGAAACACCACGAAGGGAAATTCCTGCCCTTTTCCCCCAAAATGGCAGAATGAGACGGGAGTTTCTGGCTTCCTGCTTCTCGAGTCTCAGAGGGCTTTTAAAAATGCAAAAGACGCGGGTCCCAGAGCTCACCGAGTGTAACTCGCATGTCATTTTGACTCCGTGGCTCTGTCCCCGCTGGGCTCCCTCGGCTCCGAGACCCCGGGGGGTGAGGTGGGAGGGCAGAGCCTTTGCTTCCCTTCGCCGTCCGCTGCCGCTGGGGATCAAACTCACCCCCCGCATTCTCCGGCGTGATGCCTATCTTGCCAGCCCCCCTCTCCGCTCCCTGCGCCGAGCAAGGGCTCTGGGGCTGCCGGATTTCTAGGTAATAAATATTGTTGCAAGGTCCCCTGCCTCCACCCACTCCTATGTACAGTCGTGCACCTGCACTTCGAAATTCTTAATTCTGAAATAATGATAAATAGCCCTTGCCCTTTTTTTTTGGCTTTCCCCCCCCCCTTTTTTTTTTTAATCTTCAACTGTCATTATTTTATAGTGGCTTTCTTGTGTGCCTAAATTATAGCCACACTCTTGAGATCTTTTGAAGTTCTCGGATTTTAATTTTTTTTTTTTTAACTTTGGTATGCCTTCCTCCCCCCCCCCCCCCCCCTTTTCTTTTTTAGAGGCCATTTACGTTATGATTAAATGCTGCCTTGGAAAAGCAGAACGAAAGTCGTTAATCTATATAGATCTTCAAAGAATCGATACATTCGGGACTTCTGTAGGATTTGTTACACTCCATTTTGTTACAGTAGGCAGCTCGTCTGGATTTGGGCACATGTGTTTCTCTCCCTCCCCTCCCCTCGCCCTCCCCCTCCCCTTTCCAGCTTCCCCCCCCCCCAAGAGTGAAAATAAAGTAAAAGGTCTTTCATGGTAAACAAAACCAGCTTATTCTCCACATAGAACACATGAATAGCTGGAAAAAAAACTTACAATAAATGGTGCATTTTTTTCTCTGCTGGGTATAGCATTCAAGATCAGTCCAGTATTCAAGAAGCAGTCCATTTTTTGCTCAGCAAGAGAGTTTAGAAAAGAAGCGTGGGGTCTATTCAAGGATCTTTTCCCCCTTCACAATTGCTGGGCTTTATGAAACCTATCTTCCATGCCTTGTCAGAGTATTTCTGGGGACCAATTAGTGCTTTGTTGCAAGGTTTCTTTGCTGAATCTTTGAGCAGCAAGAAAAAGCTCTCTTGAGTCTCCCCTTATTTTGACTATTTCAGTCATTACTCAGTGTAATAATTAATATGACAACTGGACGCTGAAGTTTGTATAGAAACACCTCGGCTGCAGGAGAGAGCGTGCAGTGGGTGGTAACAAGCTACAGATCAGACCGAGAAGCCACACACACAAGGAAGAAAAAAAAAAAAAAACCAGAGAGGGAGAGAGAATAATGAATGAAAAGCAGGATAGAAAGAACAGAGATAAATAAATAGTTGGCGCAACTTGAAGGAACATAATACAGACTTGGAAGAAAAAAAAAAAAAAAGGCAATTAGGAGGGAGGGGAGGTGGCCCCGGAGAGGTAAACTTACTTTGAAACAGTTTCTTTGTGAATATAATTTTCAAAACTTTGCTACTTTCAGAAGGCAGGAATGCAATTTTTCCTTTAATGCTATTCCTTCGGATAAGTAATTTTCAAGTAGCATCTGCCTACACTTTTGCATGATCGATGAACTTTAACTTCTCTTCCTAAACGTCCCTTAACAGAAAGGACGACTTTGAGCATTAAATCGTGTTCGAAATTGTTGCCCATCCTGCTCCGCGTGGAGGGAGGGTAGTTCTCGGGACAGCGAGTTGTACGAGTTTTCTTGGTGTTGTATCGTCTACAAGAGGAATAAATCCTGTGCCCCAAATGAAGAATTAAAAATGACGTTTGACCAGGGACACTGCTGAATTTTTCTCGAAAGGCGTCTTGGGATAAATACTCATCACTTTGCAGACATTTCTTGGGCTGCCAATTAGTGCATAATAAATAATTAGAGGTTTTAAGCATATTAGATACAGCTCATGCTAATGAGCTACATCAGGTCTTGTGCTAACCTGAAGTGACAGTTTGCATATAGGGCTAAAAAAAAGAAAAAAAAAAAAAAAGGCAAAAAAAAAAGCAGCAGCAGCCGCGGCAGCCGCCCGCTCCCCGGCCCCGGCCCGCTAGCCCTTCCGCCGCTCCCGGCTCAGGGCTGCGCGGTATTTCCGTCCCTCCGCTCCCGCGGAGCGGGGCCCTTCGCCCTTCGCCCGCCGGCCCCGCCGGGTGGCCCCATTGTGCAGCCACGCGTCCCGCGTCCATCACAGCCCCGGGGGATAAATCACACCGGGCTGCCTCCCCCGCCCCCCCGCTCGGCTTCCCCCAGTCGCCAGTTTTTGGAAAGCTGAATTTAGGAGGTTTGGGTTTTTTTTTTGCTGGCGCCTTCGCGGTGGCAGTCCTCTGGCAGGAGGGGTGGGAGGGGAGTCGGGTGATGTCTGCCGCAGCCTGGGAGGTGGACCTCCACCCCCCGCCCCGGGGGCAGCCGGCAGGGACAGCCGGGTGTCCCCGTCCTCCTGCTCAGCCCCGCTCCCCGCCGGCTCCCGGAGTGGACGGTCGCTGCCGTGAGGACACAGTGCCACCTCCTGGCCAGGCAGCGCTCCGGAGGGAAGAGGCCGGGGGGAACCCGTCTGGGGAGGGGATGGGGGTGCGACCAAAAAGCATTTAGCAGCCGGCTGTAGGAGGTGTCGGGGAGCCCGGCTCTGCAAGGACTTGGGATGTGGCCGGGCGGTTTTGCAGCCACGATGTAGGCTCGGGTGTGAGTACATGCTGCCCGGCTGGCACGTTCTGGGGAGCTGCAACACCGGACTTCTGGTAAATTCCCACACAGTATCAATAAGGGGGGGGACGACACTCCCTGCTCTCTACCATCACACACACCCCATGAGATACTGAATCCTCATTTGGGAATTATTTCAGGAGCTTCTGGTTTTAACAGGAAAACTTCTCTCCGTTGCTCACAGCTCCCTCAAATTGGCGGGGACATCTTGAAGCAGCAGGGAAGGAAGGGTGCAGGCCAGGGATGGTGCCAGTGTCCATGTGTGGAAAGAGACATCCCTGGAAAACAGAAAACACACAGCCCTGGGGCCGCCGCTGCTCTGCAAATACTGGCTAAAGGCAGAGGCAGGAAAGAGCAGTCTGAAAAGCAGCCAAAGTCCGTGGCTCTTTATCATGCTGGCCAGGGGAACCAGCCAACTTTCAGTGCAAAGAGCCCTCTTAGCCCCCTGAGCAGCACAGCCAGGAATGGCTGTGTGTGCTCCAAGGAGGTGTGTGCTTCTGAGGGTGACAAAGTTTTTAGACAAAAGCAATGTGGGAGACCAGTGCATATCTGCATATGGTTGAAAGAAGTGGGACTGTCCAGTGCTTCAGCAAGAGCCCAGAGCGGGACTAGTAGATCCAAAGCTCAGATGCTCACCCAGGGTTCAGAGAACCAGACAACTGAGGCAACACCAAACTCCAGTGGGAAATCCTAGTTAGCACTGCAGGGGGATGAACCCATGCTTGGTGTGCTGAACTAGTATTTCAAAGAGGATAGGGAAGCTCAGGCAATTTGGACTCTGAAATGGTCTAAGGTAACCAGTACTGATGCAATTGTGTGTTCATACTGTAATGGCACTGGAAACACACACACACTCACACATGTATGTACATAACTTTTCTCTAGAACAAGAGAATATGGGAATTCCTTTGGCAAGAAGGAGCTTTGCTTCTTGCAGCCATTGACTTTTGCCACCAGGCAACCTCTGACAGTCCAGGCTGATTAAACAGTGAACTTGTGACATTATTATGATTGTGTAACAATAAGAGTAAGAGAGAAGCTGGCAACGTAAATAGAAAAAACAGAGGTAGGAGGAGTCAAAATAGATAATTACGAGGATTTGGCATGAGCAGTATTTTGCATTTCCAATATTTAACTTGCCACTACTGTCAGGGTAGAGTGAAAAAAGCATGTAATATGTAAAAAAAAGAGAGGAAGGGATGGAAGAAAGGAAAAAAAACACCCTAAATGCTTGTAAAAGCCAGAGAGAAGGAAAAGAGATAGATCAAAGATTAGTGAAAAAAAAAGAAGGAAAAAAGAAAGAGGAAGGCACAAACAAATGACGAGATAGTGAGGCACGGTGTGTGGGAAGATGTCTTGTTGTGCACAGGGATTATGTGTTGTTTGTATTGCATTTGGATACCCACCTTGACCTGCCAGCCCATGCCACAGACTTGCTGGTCACTTCAGGAAGTGACTTTCTACTCCTTCCTGCAGCCACAGGATGCAGGTCTTCTGAAAAAGGTGTGTATTCATGTCCAAAGCACTGAGTTGCTTCAGATGCACATTATACAGTCTATAATTTTGTTGGGCTGGATTGTGACTTCACAGTCATGGGGTTCAATGTGGGTTTGGACTGAGATCCCTGACAGTGCCTCCCTCCCTACTATGAGGCTGATTCAACTTAGCTGCAGTTGGATTTTTAAAGTACAACTAATTCATGATAAGTCTTTGTTAGTGTTCACCAATCTGAGTTTGCTTTGATGCATGCAGTAAAGCTTTTCTCAAGGCTAAAAAAAAAAAGTAAAGAGATGATTATTTTATTCCACAGAATTTATCACTAAAATATAGCAAGATTACTTGCCTTGACATAGCTTGTCTTGGTACAGACTTCATCCTTCAATATAACAAGACAGATAGTTGACCAGTTATTCACCTGCCCTCTGGTACTGGCCTATTCCCTCAACCCCTTTGGTGACTCCACCTAAATACCAAGTCTGCCTCTTTTATACCAAACCTTTTCCAGTATTTTCTGAAATCATTCATGCATCCCACCCTATTCCCCTTGTACCACTCCACAGCTGACACTATACACAAGCACACATACCTCTTCTGCACTTCTTTTACGACCTTCTGCCCTCTAGCTCTGACCTGCTCTTCCTGGCTGCTTTTCTTCCTTTACCTTCTTCTCTTTCTCCATGTCCAGACTGATATCCCAGTGTGAGGTTCATGCAGCTAACTTGTGTCTCACATTTACTTTGCACTTCCAATGTCTGGTCTGTGGAATGATGTCCCCTGTTCTCTGAGATCTTGGATGCAGCCCAAAGGGTGTTACTAAAGGACAAATCCCACAGCTGCTGTGCTGTGCCACAGAACTCCCTGGCCGCGTGTCTGGTATCCAAAGAGCAGATCCTGGAGAACATCTGATCTCTGATCACGTGCAGCAAGCCCTGATGGGAACCCACCTGAGGCTGAACACACATGCAGTAGTGGGAATGGATGGGGTGGGAGGCTGAGCCGAAGACGCCGCGTAGACATGCAAAAATGAAAACAGTGACTGATGTTGATGAGGAAAAAGAAGGCTGTTAATTCAAAGCATGTCACTTGTCCACATTGGGTGCAGATAGAAACAATATGCTGGAGAGCTGCTGTGCCCCGGGGTGGGACTCAGAGGGGCTGGCCAGCATGGAGTGGTTTGTCTGTGTGCCAGGGGTGGGTACGGGGGGGTGTGTAGGGAGAACGCCCCCTTGGCAGGGTGTCTGGGGGAGGGAGCTGGGGAAGGGGGGAGGAAGGGGATGGCTTTACCTCTCTTGCTCCACTTTAAATACCTTTGCACAGAGCTCTGGCCACTGTAGTAAGGTCAGAAGGCTTCACCTGCAGTGGTGGAGGGGCCTCTCTGCGTGGGCATTGCTGTTTCTGCAACATGGACTCACAGCACTGCAAAATGAATGGTGACTCTTTCCAGGTAAGTCATGGGGTCTGTGTGCCCACTTTTTGCAGTGGGGGGCTGTGGCTACCTCCTTTCTTCCCCCCTCATGGTTTCAAATCTTATACCTTGCTCTTTGAGAGGCAGTATGACCCAAGATGCGAGGAAACAACACACCTGTCTTGATGTTTTGTGGTGCCTGGTTGCCACTGTTCTCCCTTTTGGCACCCTGCATGCCTGTCTGCTGTTAATTGTGCTCACAAAAGTTCAGTGAGAATGAAAATGAGCATTGCAACAGTATCATTACATCTATGGCAAAGAGGAGAAGAAGCAGAAATGATCAGCAGATAATTAGAGGTCTTAGACCTGTGCAATGAAAGAAACCTGTCTTCTTCTGATAAAGGAAAGCAGGTGAAGTTATGTGCTCTTCCAGTAGAACTATTTGCTGAATGTTGGGACTCTGATGTACCAAATATTTTTTTAAATGTTTACTGACTTACTTGGAACCCTTTACTTTGGGAAATACAGGAAAGTTCTGAAGCCCATACCTTTTGATTACAGGCACTATAGTTCCTGCAGGGGCAAATGACGTAACTTGAGGACAGCATGGTTAATTATTAGGACCAAATTCTGCATGTGTATGTTCTATGCAATGCTGCTAAAGCCAGAGACAAGCTGCAGAAGATGTGCAAAAAAGGGCTCCCGTTTCTACAAGCCATTTTAAGAGCACAGCACACAAGGAAGCCAAGTTTCCTACTGCTTTGTGTGCTGAGGCTGCACTCCCACAAAATTCTCCAGGGTCTCACCGTGCTGCTTTTCCAAGTTGCATAATTGCCTGGTCCAAGTGACATCTATGGGAGCTGAGCATCTAAATGCCTTAAGAAATCTGACTTGGAAACTAGTTCCATTTTTAGAAGCAACTTAGTAATCTTATTTCCTTTGAATTTTTTTTCCTCCCCCCACGTTATTTTATGTTTCTAGTATGCCTGGAATTCATAGCACAGAGGAGACATTTTTCTCTCACTGAAACTGCAAGCAAAACTTTCTCTGGCTTTAACAGTTGTGGAAGTAATTCAGAAAGGCTTTATCTAAGCAATTTGGAAATGGATTGAAAAAGGCTGACAGGTCCGTATTATTGACCTCCAATACTGCCACATATGTCAGAAAGACAATATCAATCCATGTACAAAGTGGCTAACTAAAAATGCAGATTTGCATTGAGCTCACGTAAACCCATCCTTGCATCTGTACATTACCTATCTTTGAGCTTGTACTAGGTCCAGGAATCTATGTTCATGTTCATGTTCATGTTCATGTTCATGTTCATGTTCATGTTCATGTTCATCAACTGGTTCTTATTCTACTTCCTGAAAAAAACACACCACACAAAAGGAACTGGAAGAAAGAGCTTAATTTATTCCACATTACATTTATTAATCACATATACGAGTCATATGGGCAATATTTCAATGTCAATGAAACAATTTTATCACTTCTTAATCACAGTAGTTACAGAACAGTAGAACTACCCCAAAGTTGCAATTTCTCTCAATATCTTGAAAAACAAGAAACTAGAATTAGAATTGAGAATGGATAAACTGTGATCAACAGTTAAAATTAAGTATAGGTACTACAAAAAGTTCAGCAACCAATGAGTGCCTGTGTGTATGTTGATGTTCATTACCTACCATGTATATGTTGATGGATATTGTCTCCAGTGTGTATTGATGTGTGTTGCCTCCATCAATATTGATAAGAACTGGATACCAGGGAAACAATAATTTTGCTCTTCTTTCCCCTTGCAATGAAAGCTGTCATATCCGTGGACAGACTGATGCATTGAGTACTGTTTGTACAAAGATATTCCACTGAACTGAGTGCATATGCAAATGTGCAAGAAGTTAAGCAAGTATGACTGTTTGCAGGATTAGTGCCTACTCCCTCCTGCAATGTGTCTTTCTTTTAAGCACCAACATAAATCAATTTACGAAAGTGGGAAAATAAGTGAGGACAGATTGCAAGTGACTGGTTTCAACACACCAAGGCTAGTGACCAATGAGAATCTATCTGGGTTGGAAAGAAGATTTTTAAGGGATATTTGGGTAATCTGGTGGTACAAAGAGATTAATTATCATGAAAATTACCTTGCAGGACTTGAACTTTGCATTATATCTCCTGCAGGTGTCCAAACTATAAGTTCTTGTTTTGTCACACAGATTCAAGTCAGCCTTTTGTAGAAGTTGATACTTGTGCCATGCCTTGGCCGGAGTATTATAAATATATAATTGCATGTTGTTTAAAACAGTTCTAGTACAGAAAACTAAAATCAAATTCTCTGTCCATTGGCAAGCACTGATGTAGCACAGTTCTGTCCTAAGATCAGTTTTGGTTGTGGTGGAGGAAAAATACAGTTTTTGTCACGTTGTCATAAAATTTTTGGACTCCTGATGCTTGGTTTGCCTTTTAATAGACTCCTGTCATCTTTTTCCCTTGTGGATGCTTGAGGTGTAAATGGGTTTCACTAGTCAGCTGCCACATCTCTCCTGATTGCTTTTCCTCTTGGTTCCCCCTGTGTAAGAGCTGGACTGGTTCCCTGGCTGGGTGAGGACACAGGAGACACAGGGATGTGGGAAGTGTCACAACTGAACAGGTGACAATCTTCCCTCTGGTGCATAAAAACAGTATTTCTACTGCAGTTCCCACTAGAGGTTCCCCATTAAAGGTGGAAAACATTTGGATAACTTTTTCAATCTCTGGAAATAAAATCAGATAGAAAAATCTGTTGCCAGTCTCTGGCAGTGAATTCCCAGGTTAGCAGCATCCCCAGAGACAGCCCAAAGAATCAGCAGTAATAACTGTATAATTATAATCGTAATTATAATTATAATTACTGTACAAAATAATGGGGTTCCTTAGAACACTGCCTCAGAAAACATGGTCCCACCAAGAACTTCATGGCTTCAGGGCTGCTGGATTTGGTCTTTAATTTGTCTACCACAAAGACTGTCTTTTCTAAGGACAATATTTGGGAACTGACACTCTTTATACTCTGATTTATATGTTGAATTAAGCAATAGTTATTACAGGGACAGGCTCTTCTTCATCAAGAAAAATCGAATGAATACCTTGAGTCAATTTTTTGGCCCAGAACTTGTTACATCAATACCCATCTGTGTTGCAGATGTCTGGTGTGATCTTTGCAATACCAACCAGGAGCAATTTGCCCAGGGCCAGAAGATGTTAAAAAAAACCCCACAAATAAGGCATTAATGTGACTTCCAAAAGTTTGTGATGGTTGTGCCTAAAATTTACTTTGACATTAGAAAAATTAAGTGATTCTGGAAATCTCAGCAGGCATTTACGTGCCACATCAGGTACCCAGATAATTTTAAAAATCTGGCCCCACTCCAGGATTCAGTTCTCTGTTTCTGAAGTGATGAAATAGCTCTTCCGTACTTAACAGGGGTTTTGTGAAAAGAAAACACATGTACTGAGACATACTAAGACATTTTGGTAATGAAAAACATGAAAATAATTAAAAGAAACATTCTTCTTCCTTGGGAATACTGGAAATCGCCTTTTGGAATTTGCTGAGCAGAAAATCAATTAGACAAGGGGAGCAAATGAATGAAAACACATCTTGCCCTAACTGAGTCTTTACTTACTGTGAGATTTAGGAGCATTTTCCAACATATCCAGCATTCCCCCCCCCCCCTTTTTATTTTTGTTTGTTGCTGTTCCTATTTTGCTCTTAAATCACCTTCCATATCCCTCTTGTGAATGCTAACTCTCCTGGTGCTAGCTGGAAGGTAAAAGCAGTGCTGAAGGGCAAGAGATGATGGCCTGCATCTCTGCACAGAGCTCATCTACATTCCTCTGCTTAGTCCTGAGTGTTAATGAAAAGAAATCCTGAGGGGAAGATCTTTGCACTGTGGCTGAAACCTAAGTGCAGTAATGTTTCCAGTTATCCCTGAGCTTGATACACTGGAGAGGTGAAGCATGGAAGGGATGATATTAGATATTTTCATGTCCTTTTTGACCACTTTGCTCCCACATAGGCTCCAGTTTGAGAGAAGGGATTTGTTTCTCTACCGTAATTAGTAAGAGCAGCTCCAGAGCTGCTCTACTTCTCACAGCAACAGTTGCCTTGATTCCTACTTCAAGCAACTTTATACCCTCTTTACATTGCTGATGTCGTGCAAAAAGGAAACGGACAAAAGCAAAACTGACTTCTAGGGTGAATCTATATAATTGTTTGTTTGTTTGTTTCCTTTCTTTTAGGAATCTATGTACATTGAAGAATCCTCAAATAAAAATGGTGTAATCTCTTTGATTTTCTCTCTGAAAGAAGAAGTTGGGGCATTGGCTAAAGTTCTGCGCACATTTGAGGTAAATGTTTTCCTTTACAAGACCTGACCATGTCTTTACATTTTTGCATTGCAGCAGCACTTGCTAAAGGTGTTTGTGGTCATGTTGGTAATTCCATTTCATTGCCATATTAGGGGAAACCAGCACACATTTCTTTTCTGGGGTTAAAATTACTTGAAGTCCTGGAGCAGAAGTCATCTTTTAAAGTTAAAATTTGACTTCAAACTTTTAAATTAAAACCTCTAATTTTAACTGATATGAGGGTGGAAAAAATGCATTTTCTCCATTTAAGAAGGAGATATTCCACTGTAACTGCTTTACTAAGAGGTAGAAGTGATTTGGGCCATAACCTGACATTGACGTCCGTGTATGTATATACATAAGTATCTGTGTATCACAGAATCATAGAATGGTTATGGTTGGAAGGGATCTTAAAGATCATCTAGTCCCAACCTCCCTGCCGTGAGTAGGGACACCTCCCACTGTATCAGGTTGCACAAGGCCTCATCCAATCTGGCCTTGATCACCTCCAGGGAGGGGGCATCCACAACCTCCGTGGGCAACCTGTTCCAGTACCTTACTACCCTCACAGTGAAGAATTTCTTCCTAATATCTAACCTAAATCTCCCCTCTTTCAGTTTAAAACCATTACCCCTTGTCCTATCACTGCCCTCTCTGGTGAAAAGTCTCACCTCCTCTTTCCTGTAGGCCCCCTTCAGGTACTGAAAGGCCGCTATAAGGTCTCCCCAGAGCCTTCTCTTCTTCAGCATGAATAGCCCCAACTCCCTCAGCCTGTCTTCATAACAGAGGTGCTCTAGCCCTTTGATCGTCTTCGTGGCCCTTCTCTGGACCCTCTCCAACAGCTGCATGTCTTTCTTGTGCTGAGGGCTCCAGAGCTGGATGCAGTACTCCAGGTGGGGTCTCACCAGAGCAAAGGGGCAGAATCCCCGCCCTGGCCCTGCTGGTCACACTTCTCTTGATGTAGCCCAGGATGCAGTTAGCCCTTTGGGCTGCGAGCACACACTGGTGGCTCATGTTGAGCTTCTCATCTACTACCACCCCCAAGTCCTTCTATGTATGCATATTTATATTCATATGAACAGAAAGGCAAACATAACCTGAATGTGAGCCATTTGACTCATAGTGCACATATTACATAAAGTATTTCTACTGGGGGCAGCTACCATCCTCTTAGCCCTTGTTTACCTCAGTAAATCTGGTATAAATAAGCCCACTGCTGGTATTTCTACAGACAGGGTAGAGGGTACCTACAAAACAGCATAAAAATGGCAGCATTTTGCACTTTGTTCACTCAGCAGGAATACAGCAGCTTGTACTGATGGATTTGGAAAGCTTTTGGGGAAACAAGGCACCATTTACCTTTCAGGACATTGTGTTCCTATTTATTCTTGCAGAAATATTTCCCAGATGTCACGGATGTTGTTCAAAACACATGAAATCCTTGCAATTCAGGATGGCAGTGTTGCAACACACACAGCTGTGTACTCTGTGCTCCCAAGCAAACATAGTTATATTGGTTTTGTGACTTTTTCTTTTTTTTAAGATCATCATCATGTGATAGTTGTGCCTGAAAGCTTTTTCTATAGGACACTGTAAAAAGTTGTGGCTTGCATACTTTATATCCATAAACTGAATTGACTAGGAAATGAAAGGTTGGTGTGGTATTAGTACAAATGAAACATAATTATGAGTTAAAGGATGTATGTGATTCGTTAAGATGAAGGGAAAATCATACCAACGACAACAGAGCTACTCTAAATCTGTGAGCTGGCCACTGTAATACAGTCCTGCAAAATGTCTATATGTTGATGGAGTGCATGTCTGTAAGTGAATTCAGAAGGCTGTTGAAATTCTGTGGTTAAATGCATCTCTGTCTACTAACCAAATTGCTGTCAGCTCTAAAGGACTAGGAAAACTAGCATAGGAAGGAGAGAAGTAGTTACTTCTTGGATGTGATTCTTCTTGCCCCAAAGCAGGTACCTAAACTAGAGCTGAGTCATGGTTTTCCCAGTGGCCCTGGTGGCAGCTGAGGGGATGGGGCTCAGCTAAAGTTGTCTGCACTGGTGGCTGGGTGGTTTCCCATTCCAACAAAGCCAATTCTTTCCATGCAGATTTAAAGTCTCTCCCAGCACCAAGGCTTGACAAGAGACCTGGCCTAGGTGCTCTTATATTGGTTTTGCATGCTGTTAGTGATATAGTAGAGGCACAGCTGGGTGGCTGGTGGAAAGGGATTTAATGGTACAAGCCTGACCTGCAGCTTCAGCTCCTCAGGACTGTCATTAGTGAATTAATGAGCATTGGGGTGTGTCAACCAGAGCACCCCTTGAGCTGTTCTAACTCCGTGCAAAGAACGTCGCCCTGTGTACAACGGTGTAAGACTAATGCATATGCACAGGTGAGATAACCTCCACCCTTTCTCTCCTGGGCCATAACCATGGTGCCTCAGTGACAGACTTTGTGCTCAGTGACATCCACAGCAGAGATGGGGAAGGTGTTGAAATGCAGGTGAAGGATGGGGACAAGGAGGAAAGTCTCAAAAGAGATTTTTCCTCTTTAAACCCTTCCTTGCTTAATAACATCCACTGTGACATGCAGGCTAGCTACAGGAGTTAGTTCAGACACTCTGTTGGTGGGCTCCTCTGGGCCAGGAGATCTTGTCCTTCATGTTGCTGACTCAGTGCTGACCCAGGCAAACGGAATGGGTTTGTTTCAGAGGGGCAGCACAGGGAGAGGTGTGGCAGGGGTGCTCTGGTTCTCATTGCCTCACATAACCACATGAAGTAGGAAAAAGGGAAGGACCAAAGCCACAAAATATGATCAGATTGTTCCCTGGAGCGGATGTGGCAGTGCAGCTGTCAACCCCCACAGAGGGTCAGACCCTGAGTGGCTGTTGGTGCTGATGGCCATTCGTGGTATGTTTGGAGCCCCTCTGATCCTTGCGGAGGCTGGGGAGTGCCCAGGCTGCTGAGGTCTCTTTGGGTCCTTGAGCGTGGGAATGCAGGCAGACCCTCTCCTCCCTGTTGGTGCTTGTAAGTAATTAAAAGACAGTGCCTTCAGCACTGGCTTTGAGGAATTTCCCTCTTCTCTAGCCAATCTACAAAAATACCCTGGGACGCAAAGAGGGGAGGAGGAGGGTTAAGACAGTTGTAAATGTGAAAGTCTTGAAAATAAATCCTCCCTCAAGACGGGAAATCCAGTTCCAGACTGAGACACAGGGAAATAGGGGGATACCTAAAGATAGGAGAGAACTTGTGGTGCCATCAGCAGCCAGGTTGCGTTTATGTAAAGGATACGACTGTGTGGACCTGGAGAGGTTCATTCTCTCCTTGGTTTATGAGCTGGAGAAAGAATTTCTGTTACTCTGGAAGGGCTATTCAGTCACTCTTGTGTCCCTGCTCAGATGCAGTAGTTCCTCAGTCCTAGGTTCATGTCCTGCTCACGTCCTACTTCTGTGCTGCGGTGAAACTTGGCCAGGAATTAGCCCCTACCACAGCTTGATCTCCATGGGCAGCAAGAGTCCTCAGGAGCTGCACTGTGCCCCAGCCTGAACCTGCATCTGGATAACAGGACTGCTGGCTCATCAAACACGCCAGCTGCTCCCTAGTCCAGACTTAAACTGTGCTCACCCAGAAGACAAACCTCCTAGGGAAGCAAGTAGTGTCCAGACACAGGCCAGATGAACTAGATAAGACCTCACTGTGGGCCAGGATGGACTGAAGGAAGGGGAGCCTCATACCCAGGTAGGTGAAGGCACAAGACCAGTGGCTACAGAGAGAGCACTCATGGTGAGAATTTCAATATCCTTTGGGGAAACATTAATGTTTGTCCTACTCAAACATCCCTTAGGGTTGCTAATGAAGTTGACAGGGTGCTGAATGTTTTCTGTTCAGGTCTGAGTTGCACACAAGTATGTGTCTACAGTCACAATTGATGTTTTTGCCTATGTGGCTTGAAGGTTTGTTGTTTTTTTGTTTCTGAGGAATCTCCTGTATGTACTCAGCTCCTTATGTTTGCTGTCTTTATATCCAAAATGTACTTGATTACATCCACTTTTTTCTTATGTCTACTCTTGATTAATTTTCTCTCTGATGCATTTCAGTGTTGGGCCAGTGTTCAAAAAGAGCAAGCAGTCTATAGGGAAGAATGGTGGGACCCTCAGAAGGGCAGGCAGGCACGTATTTAAATAAAGGCTACATGGCTTTTTAAGTTGGAAGCACTTCTGTCTCTAAAAACAAACCCAGCTGATGTCTATGGAAGGGTTCAACACCCACTTTGGGTGGGAGGAGATTCTCTTCCATGTCTCATACACAAAAATAAGTAGCACTTAGGAAGACTTTCCCCAAACACCAGACCTCAGAAGGCTTCTAAGCTCTTCTGAGCCTTGGCTCCAGTACCCACTCTGTTTTCTTGCCTGGATATGTGAATCTGCTCCTCTTGGACTGCTCTGTACCCAGACTACCCTATGCCACTGTTGACAGTAAAGTCCCTGCAGTCCCTTCTCCACCTTTCCTGTGGAGAAGCAGTGTCCACAGGGCCAGACTCAGGCTCTGACACACATGCTGCAATGTAGTAACAGCTCGATCATGCTCTGCAATAAGCAGATTTTTAAAACTGAATCCACTTTTCTTCCACACTAGCTGCTCTCTGTGTATACTGGGATGTGGTAAAGATTCACTTTCTGCTTATCAAACCAAGTTATTTTGCACTGGAAAATCCTCTTTGTCCATAACCTTTACCTGTCCTAGTTCTGCTTGGGCAACACCTCTGTCCTTACTGCAGGCTTGAGGGTGGCCACAGGGACAGCATAAACCCACTAGCAGACTCTTTACACCAACTTTATTTTAATAAGACCTACTATACACTAAGGCTCTGCTTGGTGCAGATATATACTGCTTATTTGTCTTATGTTTTTACAGAAGATGATAGCTAGGAAGACAAAACTCAAATAAATAACTTAGTGTGAAACAGAACATCACATGTAATTAAAATATCAAGCTTAAAATCAGGGAGACAGAATAGTCATTGTGGAATTCTGTTTCTTTTTTGATTCACTGGACGCCTTAACAAGTTACAGAGTATAAGTCCTGGTCAGAAAAAGACAGAACTTATCAAAACTGAAAAAGCAAAGTGGAGCACTTTGGCTTAACCCAAGTGTTACACTCGATGGAAATGTTTATTTTTCTCTGTAGTGATAAAAGCGTATTGAAATTGAGATCACTTTTTTTAAACAACAACAAAGTCCATTATGAAAGAAAAAAGTGCGGGGAAAAAAAAGTTGTTCCCCTTCAAAGACTGGCATTTCCAAAGTTAAATTAAACATTAAAAATGTAAGAACTAAGTATTTCAACATGTAAAAAGGATTGCTCTCAGTTTTAATTGAAATTTTTATGCATGAATTTGGGTATACATTAATCTCCTCCAAAGTTCTTTTCCTGATGGATTTACAAGTAGTATAAGACATGGCAGCTATACTATGTGGCAAACACTGGGGTGGAATATATTACAAGTTTGGTCCACCTGTTCTCATAGAGAAGCCTTCCTTCTTCTCTTCACTGATGTGACTTGCAAATACAGAGCAAGAACTTGTACTTAAGTACAAGGTCCAGCTGTCAGTGGTGTTACAGTGCATAGGACTCTAGCTCAAAAGAAGCCCCATTGATTTGCACAGAGTAGTACTCCTGCTCCCAGAATAAGTTACTGCTTTGTGGGAGGAAGTTACTGCTCCATAGGAGGACTGGATGGGAGTAATGGGCTGCTCTAAAGGAGACCCTGCACTTTCATAGCCAGCAAAGATAACTCCGCTTTTTTTTTTTTTTTTTTAGAAGCTTACTTCATTCAACAGAAAGTTCAAAGTTACTGTTATCAGTTTGTCCCTCAGAAGGGTAATGGCTCTGCAGTGTTTTGGGTTGTTTCCAAATCAGAGCAGTCACTTTGGCCAGGGGGTGTGTTGGAGGTGTCTACAGTGATAGGTGAACAGGCCAGGCATGCCTCTACCAAGAGACTTGTTTTTCCTCATAGTGTGCATGTATACAGCTACAATAATTTCATTACACCTGAACTCTGCTTCAAATCCCTGTTCTCAGTCTAAGCTCTCCTCTTAGGAGAACCAGGAGAGCAGGACTCCTTGAGATAATAAACCAACATGAGTTTAAAGAGAGGAGTGCCCTCTCACTAGGTGCTTGCACAGTGCAACATGCTGTCACATATGCTTTTTGTTTGTCCCACTCCATGTGTTTTGTTGATAGATTAAGCTGAACACCTCATACCAAACTTGGAGCAGAAGTGCCAAGTGATGGACATCAAGGACTGCTCCAGGGTCTGGCTACCCTTTGGAGTTGTTTGCTGGCAAGGGTCATCTCTGTGTTCCTTTGCCTCTGTGAGCTTGTCATGTGAATAAGCCCCTAACAGATGTGAAGGAGAAGATGGGGAAGCACCATCTTCAGTGGAGAAGCAAGTCCTTGGAGAGTAAAGCTGAACCAGATGGCTGCCTTTGCCTTCACTTTGGGAAATCATGGCTGAAGGCATCACTGTAACTTCCTAACTCCCCAGATCTCCAGTGAAAATTAGGCTCTGAGTTTCTACTTGTGCTTCTGAAAGTGTCCTTCTTCAGGAAGCCCTGAACTAGCCTGTGTCAGGGTTAAAAGAGCATGTCACTTTTTTTTTTTTAATCACAAAAGTGCAAGTAAATTCCTGTTTTCCGAGATTTCACCAAAGTTCTCACTAAACGTTGATTAGTGGCACCATAGCGGTGTAGACTGTTCTTCATCTGGTAACAATGTGGGGTTTCCTGATGAAGCCAAGCTTACTTAATGACAACAGTCATGAAAACAAGGAAAACAAGCTGCAGATGGATTTCACAGCTGGACTTGGTTTTAGGAGCCATATACAGGAGCATTTAGTAATGTGTGAACAGTAGAACATACAAACACCATGGGAACTAGTGTAGAGATAGAGTCTTGGCCACCCCTCTCGCTCAGCAATGTCCAAAGCCAGCTGGATGGCTTTTACCTCTGCAAATTGACTCAATTCACCTTCTCCTTCAGCTGCTTGTGCACCTAGTTGTGTAGGACTCCACACAGCAGCTTTCCACTTCCGGCGGTTTCCTACAAGATGACAGGAGTCATCGGTGAAAAGAGCAAATTGTTTCTCAGTCTCTGGTAAATGATCATATGGTGGAGCTTCTTGAGCCCGTCTCACCACTCCTTGTGGCGGCATTCCAAAATGTATGTCTTCTGGCCAGTTTGTAATTGCTTCTACGATACCTGGATGATCAGGCCTTCCTATTCAAGCTCCTTGGGTAATCAAAGCAGTCCATTTACTCCAAGTGGCATCGGTGGCATGATGGATAGGAGAAAGGTTATTCTGGAACATGAAGCTCAGTACTGGTAACCTGGGCGCCAGTAGGAGCTCTCACTTCTGAAGCGGCTCTAACTCCTTCACATGCTGCAAGTATCTCCTCCTCAGCTGACGTGTAGTTGGCCTCGGAATCTCTGTAGCCCCGGCTCCAGAATCCCAAGGGTCAACCTCGAGTCTCCCCTGGTGCTTTCTGCCAGAGGCTCCAGGTAGGACTGTTGTACCTTGTTGCGGTGTAGAGCACATTTTTGATATCTGGCCCTGTTCAAACTGCTTCAAGGACCATTGCCTGCACAATCTCCTTTTTAATCTGCTCAAAAGCTCTCTGTTGATCAGGACCCCATTTAAAGTCACTCTTCTTTCGGGTCACCTCCTAGAGAGGTTTCTCAATTTCACTATAACCTAGAATATGCATTCTCCAGAAACCAACAGTCCCTAAAAAGGTTTGAGTGTCCTTTTCAGTAGATGGTGGGGCCATAGCTGTTATCTTGTTAATGAAGTCCATTGGGATCTGGCGACCTTCCTCTTGCCATCTGATTCCCAGGAACTGGATCTCTCGTGAAGGTCCTTTGACCTTGCTTCTTTTTACAGCAAAACCAGCCTCCGGAAAAATTTGGATGATCTTTTTACCTTTCTTAAAGACATCTTTTGGCGTGTGACCCCACACAATGATGTCATCGATGTACTGCAGGTGTTCTGGAGCTCCACCCTTCTCCAGTGCAGCATGACTCAGTCCATGGCAAATGGTTGGGCTGTGTTTCCACCCCTGGGGCAGTCGATTCCAGGCGTACTGGACTCCCCTCCAGGTGAAAGCAAACTGTGGCCTGCACTCTGGTGCTAGAGGAATAGAGAAAAATGCATGAGCAATGTCAATAGTGGCATACCACCTGGTTGCTTTCGACTCCAGCTCTTACTGAAGTTCTAGCATGTCCGGCACAGCAGCACTGAGCGGTGGTGTAACCTCATTCAGGCCACGATAGTCCACTGTCAGCCTCCACTCACCATCAGGCTTTTGCACTGACCAGATAGGACTGTTGAAGGGTGAGTGAGTCCTGCTGATCACTCCCTGGCTCTCCAATTGCTGGATCAGCTTATGAATGGGAATCACAGAGTCTCTGTTGGTGTGATATTGTCGTCTATGCACCATTGAAGTGGCAATCGGCACTTGTTGGTCTTCAACCTTCAGCAACCCCACTAGAGAAGGGTCATCTGAAAGGCCAGGCAAAGTATGCAGCTGTTCAGTGTCCTCAGTCCCTACAGCTGCTATACCAAAGGACCACCGGTACCCTTTTGGGTCATGGAAATACCCTTTTTTGAGATAGTCTATGCCAAGGATGCACGGAGCACCTGGGCCAGTCACTACAGGGTGCATTTGCCACTCTTTACCAGTGAGACTCACATCGGCCTCCACCACAGTCAGATCTTGAGATCCTCCCGTCACTCCAGAAATAGTGTCCCTTTATGATTCAATGTCATTAGGGTGTACTGTGCCCCAGTGTCCACCAAGGCTTTATACCTTTGTGGTTCTAATGTGCCAGGTCAGTGAATCCACACAGTCCAGTAAACTCGGTTGTCCCTTTCCTCCTCCTGGCCGGAGGCAGGGCACCTCTAAAGTTGAGCATTTGAGGTTGAAGCACCATCCTGGTTAGAGACTGGTGCAACCTTTTTCCTGGAAGAACCATCTCCTGCCTTTGTTATTTAGTAGCTCTTGCACGCGTATCTGGAGAATATCAGTGGGTTTCTTGTCCCAGGTTCTCATGTCCTCTTTAAAATAATTATGCAAGAGAGACCACAGGTGGCGTTGGAGTGGGTCCTGTTTCTCTTTCTGCTGCCTCGTAGCAGGACGTCTCCTCTTAATGGCTGCAACACGTGACCAGGTGTCTCTAGGGACATCCTGGGGTTTATATTCCCATCTGTTCAGCATCTTATTCTTTCTGCCAGTCATTTGTTCAATGGCTGAGGTGTGGACTGGATGGGAACCAGAGATCATGTCTCCATACTGTCGTGCTCTGAAAGCCACTTCATGAACAGTTGGTCTTGCATCATCATCAGTGCATCCCATGAAGGAGAATATATGGGCATGTGCTGCTGGTACAGCCTACGCAAAACTCCAGAACATTTGTGCGTCACACAGAACGTCATCAGGATTTGTAAGTCCGTTGTTATCATAGATCACCTCTCGCACAGCTAATTCTCTCAAATAGGTGATGGTTCTCTCAAGAGTGGGTGTTCTGCTTCGGCGCCATTCGATGTCACCCTTATGGGGGTATCTCTCCCTCACAGCTGAAAGAAGTTGGCCCCACAGGGTGGTAGTTCCTGTCTTACTACCAAATGCTTTAACAATACCAGCATCTCTGGCCAGGGATCCAAACGGCTTGGCTTCTCTCTTGTCCACATCATAGGTTTCAGCCCCACTATCATAGCATTGGAGCAACCAAGGAAGAAGTCCCTCACCATCAATGCGGGTAAAGTCCTTTCTCATGAGGCACAGCTCCTTTAGAGAGAAAGGCTGGCTAAGATCATCATCGTCATCTGCTTGAGAAGGGCCTGCTTTTCTATCTGCTTAAGAGTGGTCTGATTTCTTATCTGCTTGAGAAGAGCCTGCTCCATTATCTGATTTAGAATCGTCTGCTTTCTTAGTTTCACTCTCTAACACAGCTTTAAGAAACTCTGGATTTCTCAGACAGGTGTGGGTAAAAAGGCTGGAGTGTTTCACCTCTGCTTTGCTCCTGCTCACAGGATTCACTCTTAGTTTATATCGATTGGGATTTGCCTTAATCTTTGCAGAAGCAGCTGTTTTGATAGCAGTACCAGTGTTGGCAGCAGCAGCAGTGGTGGTAGCAGTATCACGGGTGGCAGCAGCCTTGCCTGTGGGGGATTGGCAGTGAGTGGAACAACACTTCACTCTACGAATCCACAATACACTATAAACATTCAGCAGAAGCATCGCTACTGAAACAATGCTATTCAGATCAAGAGCTGGGAGATCTATCTTGAGACAAAATGGAGAGGTAAAACTGGACCTGCTACTGGCATTACCAACATAGACCTTTTCGCGCACTTGAGGATCTGTATCATAACTGTACACATACAGTGCCCCCATAAAGATCAGTATCATAAACCCTAGAATCACTAGGCCGGTAATTATACAGGTGATTATGGCTACAGTTCTGTCAATACACCATAAAACAATAGCAAGAACAGCTACACAGAGCAGTATGATCCCAGCTGCATACCACATGCACAATTGCATGTTGGGAAAAAGGTCCAGAAACATTCCAGGTGTCTGTTCAGTTTTCAATCTGTCACTAAATTCAGCAGAAGTGTTGCTCATTGCCACCTGAGGGATTCCTCCCATCAGAAATGAAATTTTTAACATTCCCAATTAGTCAGAATCTATAAAATCAAGCCCCACGTTGGGCCCCAATAAATTGTTGTCAATGTTTTACTCAGAATCAAAAAATAAACCAGAAACAAACAATGCTCTCAATCCCCTCTGCCTCCCACCCAGGTAGGGAAGGAGAGAGAGAATTAGGAGAGAGACTTAGCTGGATTGAAAACTAAATTAGACAGCTTTAATTAGATGTACAATTATATACAAGTATATTCAGGAATATGCAAAAACCTCTTGCCTCCCCCCACCCCCAGCAGCTCTCCCGGCACTCTCCTTAGCTGTGAGCAGTCCCAAAAAGTCTCAGCCTACTGTCTGAGATAAAAGCAGAGCAGACAGGGCTGTGGGGAGAGTTATGAGGGTCAGGGCTGAGCCTGGGGTTGATGGTGATGGATGGATGGAGTCCTCTCCGGATGCTGGCCATGGACGGAAGAGAAGGGAAGAAGAAGGAAGGAAGTTGTCTTCTGTGATGTCTAACATTATTTGGAGCTTACATAGATATATGGAATGGAATACCTTTGGTCAGTTCTGCTGTCTGTCTAGTCCAGCTCCCCTATGGGGGGGTCACAGATACAACTCTCCTGCTCTCAGTAGCATCTGCAGTGGCAGATTCACTGAGTAGAACAAACTGACCTTCGCGTCTCAGCAGAAGTATAAACATTCCAGTGTTATCAGTCCACTAGCTGGAACACTTGCTGCTAGTTAAAATAAAGCTTACTGAAGGAAAAAAAAAAATCAGTAAAAGGAAAATTAGCTTAATCCTGGCTCAACCCAGGACAGCCCATTACAATACCAGAAAGTATCCGTCCCCACTGAAAGCTTCCCCATGCAGCTATGAAAACACAACTTTTCTTTTCCAATAATCAGGTTATGAAACTCTCTGAGTTAGGGACTAAATTCTCTTGGCAGTGACCTCTGCAAGACTGCTGACATAGTGTAGCACCAGGCTGATTTGTTCCTGCTGGTGTGCAGCAGCTGCAGTGTAGGAGACACTCAGTTGGGATGGCATGACTGGAATAACCTGGGGAAGGGGCTGGAGCTGGCTCACAGCCTCTGAGAGGGAGCCAAGTGTGAGGTAAGACATGCAGGCAGATGGTCAGTCTTCTCCTGTGTCCATCATTGCTCTGTTGTAAATTGATATCTGTATCACTAACCCCTGTAATTAGAAAATTGTAACTTACACAAAATGTACTTAGTTCTAGTTTGATTTCTGACCTCTGAGAACATGTCTTGAGACTTCTTTCTTTAATGAGGAGTAATAGAGGTACTGTTAATTGGACAATCAAATAATGAAAGCTGAGATTTTTTGCCTCCAGGAGTGGGGTTTTTAGGGAAAAAAGCAAGACATTTGGAGTGACTTCTGCAAACCTCAAAGGATCTGGCAATACTGTGATCTGCATTAGGTGTTATGCCTAACACTATCCTCACTCCTCAGGGCAAAAATTGTTCTGAATTGTTAATGCTTGGAAAAAGTATATTAGAAATGGCCTAGTACACTGCTTTGAAATGCAAGGTGAAGACCTACCCCTCCTCTACCAAGACAGAAGCACTCCAGCAAGCATATAATTTTATGATAGGATGCATACATGTAGGAGAGACTCAATCTCTGTGCTGGTAATAAACCTGAGGAGAAATAGGGAAGCACAAACTTGCTGTAAGTTCTTTGCAGCTGGAATGGATGATGGGGCAAATTCAGCAAAGGCAGGTCCAATCTCAAGCCATGGGTTTATCTGATTCCTACCAGCTCTAAAATAGGAAAGGCAGAAGAGACCAATGTTAATAGTTCTGGTGTGAAATCAGTCACAAAAATGTGACAGACCAGATTCTCCAAAACCAGTTAAGTTAGGAGTAAGGCTCCATTAACAAAACGTAGCTCTGAAATAAGGAAAACCCATAAAATTAATACAGAATTTTCATTAACTCTCTTTTGAGGGCACACATAGAAAAATACAGAAAGATTGAAAACTGCTCAAAATAAACCACTAAAACAAAAAATGGCCCTATTCTCGTTTTCCAGGTAACATTTGTCTCCAGAAATTGGAAATTTAAATAAAGCATCAATTACTGTGAGAAACCTTATTTAATCACAAGATTTGACAACAGTGACAATACAAAAAAGTTTTGAACCATGTGAAACTATGAACATTAAACGCTAGATGGAGTAGTTGGACTAGAATGAAACTGAGATATGTAAAACAACTCTAGTAACAGAGCCACTGTAAATATTTTGAAATCAGGGACTTAGTAGCAAGGGACTACATATGAGAGCACGTTTTTCCAGGAGCGCCAGTTCAGGGAGTTGGATGTATGCTGCTGAATTCTTGCTTTGAAAGCAGTCACCAAAAGGGTTCTCCCTTTGGCTTCTCTGCTGAGGTCCTAAAGCCTGAGCACAAAGGGGTAATGGGTTGCCTCTGAAGATTGCTGAGTTGCAGGCACCCCTCAAATAAAGAGCAAACCAGTTTCACCCTCTGCAGGATGGTGTTCTGCTTATCTCATATGTAAGAAAGGGGTGACACTTTCCTTGAGCTCCTTCCTCCCTGTCTCCTTTTTTTTTTTTTTCCCCTTTCCCCCACCCTCTTAGGTTGTGACGCTAATTTGGGAGGCACTGATGCTCCTTCTGCCTTAAGTTTGCCTTGTGCCCACCCCACAGTTTGTCTCTCCAACCCCAGCCCCTGCACCATTCCCTCCATTTATGTGGGCACAGCTGTTTGTGCAGCTACTTGCTGAGCCAGGCTGGAGACCTGGCACAGTGGAAAACTCACTGTGGAAAAAAAAAGAAAGAAAAAATATATAGTTGAGGTACCTTTGTGATCTCTCAAACAGGTCTGTTATCTCCAGGGGAGGGATGCTGAGGCTGCTGAGGCAGGGATGAATGCTTTTTGGGGGGGGGGGTGGGAAGCAGGTGATAAGGGCCGCCGAAGAAGTGTTCATATTCTCGCAGCTTCTGGCAGGATGCAGAAAGACCAGCCAGGGCCCTAGACCCCATTCCTCTGTGAATCTACACAGAGGCAGAATGCAACAGCCTGATGCACCAGTGCAAGGCGAAAGTACAGCAGCAACCCAGTGTCCCTGAGCCAAGGCTTTGCACAGGAGGAGGTTTTACACACACTCTCCACCTCTGAGTGGCTACGCAGAGCAGCCCAATGGCCCCAGGCTCTGGATGCCATCCTCAGGTTGCCACACTGGTCTCCATGCCATGCCGAAGGGGCCGGTGGCCCCCAGCGCCTGCTCTCTGTCAAAACCTTTCCAGCCCTGAGTTGTCTAATGTCCAGCTCGAGGCCACCCCACCTCCCCGTGTCCCACCAAGAGGAGGGTACAATGTGCAGTCTGTTTGAGCAACGGGACTTTGGAGGCCTAAAACAAATTGTCCTCGGGGCCCAGGACAGTGGCAGCCATTCTCTCCCCCAGACAGCCCCATGAGGACAGCACCTCTCAAGAGCAGCAGTTGGCAAATGCGCTTTTGACCTTTTCAACTTATTGTATTGGTATCTAGCCAAACAATTTAAGTTCATCTGTAGTGTGTGACACTCAGGAAACAGAGGAATGACATGCATACTGTTTCCAACCAAGTAATAAACTGCCTTTTGTGGTGGAGTGAATGAGGCTGATGGTCAGATAACCCCCTGCACTGTGCAAGCACTGAGAGGAGCAAGAAAAACTTAAAGGGCTTGAGAGCTCATACTAGAGGGAGGTACAGAAAAAAAGCTTCCCTTTCTTCCCTGGAGGTCTCAAGTAGATCCTTGCAGCCTTTCTTCATGGATGAAAACCTGACCCTGCATCGGCAGGGGGCTTGACACTGACATAAGTGGGGCCATCATTTCACCCCATCTAGTTTTGGGTTTTCTTAAGCCTAAAAGCAGCAAACCAGCAGGTTCTCCAGGGCTGCTGAGCAGAGTGTGCCAGCTCCTCTGACTCTCCTGCAATTGATCTTCAGGCCCAAATTTCCTCCAGGGGTTTGTCTATTCCTCCCAGGGGACAGAAGCCCAGAGTTGCCTCCGGTGTGCTGTGGTCACAGCTCCAGTGTGAGCCTGACTGACAGGAAGGTCAGGTGATAAATCAGCACCAACTGAAATCTATTTAAGAGTTTTTTCTCTCTCTCTCTCTCAAAAAAAAAACCAAAACAAACAAAAAAAACACAAAGTAATATATTAATATTAAAATAAGAGTGCTTAGGAAAACATTTGAGTTCAGCTAAACTGAGGTGGATTTTCCTGGACTTGTGTTTATGCGCTGACAGGGTGGCTTGTCTGAGGTCAGGTACTCACTGACCACAGCCATCAAGACTTTAGTTGCCAATGATCCCTTTCTTCAGGGCTAGGAGGCACTGGTGCTGGTCAGTGAAGATATTTGGTGATATTGAATTTGAATTTCCATGCTAAAGACAATAGTTTGCTGTGAGAGTGATCAGACTCTGTAGCAGATACACAGAGAGGTTGTGGAGTCTCCATCTGTGGAGAAACTCAAAACTTGACTGGACACAGTCCTGAGCAATCTGCTATAGTGGACCCTGCCTGAGCAGACTCTCCAGAGGCCCTGTCCAACCTCAGCAAAAATATGATGCTGTGGTTTTGTGATTTTGTGATTTAAAACACTTGTGATTTTATTTGCATCAATTGGGGCAGCTTTTCTGGTGCAGGTCCATGTTTCCCATTGCATCTCTGCCCAACACCTGCTCACAGCCCTGGAAACTGAGCAGGTGGCTTTGCAGGTGACTGTGCAGTGGCTTGGCAGAAGCTTACCTTACAGGGTGCCCAGCTGCTTGTTTTTCCAACCTCCTTTCAAGATGCTCCTAAATACAGCATTCACTTTCTCATGAGGTAGTTCCCCATGGGTGGAACGCTTCCTTCCCATGTTTTTCCTGGGGAAATGTCCTTGTCCACAAAGACAAGCTCCCATTATGTACTTGCAGTACCAGAATCACCATTTACAGCACAAATCCTGTTTACTGCTTGTATCCTGCTTCCACCTTTTTCAAAGTTTTATGTAGCATATAGTCGTTATATTGGTGCTCCTCACAAAGATGAATCCCACATCCTTCTAATTCTTCCTTTTTGTTTCTCTCCCTCCTGTGAAAATCCTCAGTCCTGTGGCCACCTGAGGCAATTATCTACTTTTGAGTTATCTGGCTTGTATTGTATGGGTTGTTGACTGACACATGAGCTTTAGCTAGTCTTTATTTCTCCCCCAAACCCTGTAGGACCAAAATCTCTGTTTCTCATAGGAAAAAGGTATAAACCTGACCCACATTGAGTCCCGACCTTCCCGTCTCAACAAAGATGAGTATGAATTCTTCATTAACTTGGAAGGCAAGAATGTCCCAGCACTGGACAAGATCATAAAGTCCTTGAGAAGTGATATTGGAGCAACAGTCCACGAGCTTTCACGAACAAAGAAGAAGGACACTGGTAAGGACACACTGACAAGGATAACTTTGACAATAAATGTTCACATCACATACTTAAATTACGTCTTTTTTCTGTAGCGGAGTACTTCTTGGATTTGTATGGCTGCATTTCCCATCCTCTGCATCCTCTGCCTATTTTGCCTGTGTTGTAAGCTCTTTAATTTGGAGATTTTCTCTCAGTATAAATTGCCATGCTCCATCTTTTGCCATGTTTCTGACTAGGTCTTCTGGGAAATGGTGTTATGGTGTTGTGTTGTCATCTGTCTGGCTGGTTGGCAGCACCCACAGTCTCTTAAAGACAGACTTGTTACGATAGCTCTTTATGCTACCTGTAGAAGTTAACAGGGGTCAACGGATGATTGGAGTTACAGGCTGAGGGCTCAACTCATAAATCCCTAAACAATGGTGCAGGAAGTTGTAGGTACATCTGTTTTCTCCTCGCAGTATCTGCTCCATTTCAAAATAGGCAGTATTTTTATACACAGCTTTTAGCAAGTCACGAAGGGTGGCATCATTTGTTCTTGATATACACCTGTAACAGGAGGGAATAAGAGAGGTGCAGATGGGCTTCATACCACCATGTTTAATGCAGGTAGATTAGCTTATCAAACTCAATTACATGACCCTTGAATCTCTGACTACCATCTCATAGCCTTTGGAACACTGAGTGCTGAAAGCCATTGCAGGGCTTGTACACTTGTTTTTTGTACACTTCAGAAGGCGGGGGGCAAAGTCCTGCAAGGCGTTATGTGGTCTGTCCCCTGCCAAGAGGCAGAACCAGCTAAACCACCATCTTCCCTGAGCAATGAAGCTCTCCCCACTCTGCACTGCATGGCTGCTGTGCTCTGGACAGTTTCACTTGCTGCACCGAGAGCTGATGGCTTCTCCCTCTGCCTGCCTTGGACACTAGGAACAGAAGATGCTCTTCCTCTTTTGACCAGTCTTTTCAGTCTCTGGTGACAGTATCCTGTCCAACGAAAGCCTTCCCTTCTTGGGATGCCTTGGGATCCATTTTGGTCTCATGGCTGGTCTTGTTGCTCTTCTCTGGAGTGTCTCCAGTTGACAAGATAAAGTCTAGATGTAACTATGGGCTATAAGGACTATTGCTCTGGTGAGCAATTAATTTACTATTAATTAAACCAGTTGTTGCTCTTTTGCTGTTTATTTGATGGATCTTTCACATAAAGTCCATCTGCCTTTCATATTCTCCTTTTTCAGGTAGGAACTGATGGTAAAGAGCTGCATAACAAAACAAAAAGTGACAGTGGAGTTCTGATGCAGTGCCTTCCTCCATGCCAAACACCTCTGAGACCTCACAAATCCCTCTGGCACAAACTTTGTGGTGTCGCAGAGGTGATAAGATCCCAGTCCTGTGCAAGGCCTGGTATTGAGGGGTGGCGTCCTCATGGGTCAGAGGGAGGGATTGCCCTCCTGTACTCCTTGGGGCTGGCATGCCCCTTTGAAAACCTGGATTTACTTTCTGATTTTTGTCTCATGGACCTTGACTGCTGGCTGCTGCAGCCCCATCCTTCTGGGACACTTGCACCTCTGGGCTGAGATGAGAGGAGGGGAGAAAAAGTCCCATGGGGTGACCATCTCCCCAGCTTCCTGCTCTCCTTCACACAGGTACATGTACATCCAACACCATCCATCTGCCTCTTCACTTTTTGGACTTGTGGATGCCCCTCACTCCTGCTATTGAAACTAGGGAGGGTCTGCCACCCATTTTGGTGGGAACTCTCCATTCCTGTCAGGAATCCCAAGGAGGTTAGTTGTAATTCTGCCTTTGGAGAGAAATAAGGAAATAATTTGTGAGTTGTCCATGCTCCTAATTCTCAGAAATTTGCCGGAGCTGAAGCTGCTCGGTGCAGTGGTGGCTGCCCTGCATCCAGTCTGAGACATACTTAAATGCCTCTTCAGATAACAGATGTGATTTTAATAGGATTTCAGACTTTAAATACTTTAGGTCTGGATCTTCCTCTTCCTTCCTAGGAACAACATGAAAGGACATTAATACCTTCTTGAGATCAGTGCTGGTAATCCTTTTACTATTTCCTTTGTGTCCTACCCATGACATTACATTTGAAGATGAAAAGAAGGCAGATACTCTTTGGAGTCAGCTCTCTCCATTCATGAGATGAAGGGACAAAAGGTTGATTAGGTGATTTATGATCACATCAAATCAAAGAGGTTCTCTTTTGGGGGCTTTTTTATTTCCAGAAGAAAGCTATAGGGCCTAACAGGGGATGCTATTACTTTTGTTTTTCTAAATATTATTGAGAAGTTAATAACAAACTTCAGTAAAAAATAGTGCATAAGCATAGGCCAGAGTCAGATAGAAATACAGCTCTAAATATCAGCCAGGAAAGGCTTGTGAGTGAAAATTCTGACCACACAGAAGTCAAAACTCCTGTGGTCAGCAGTAGGATTAGGATTTTGTTGCATGTTAGTGTGTTGATCAAAGGTTTTTTGAGTTAGATTACCCTATTAGTGCTGCAGAAAGGGACTTGATCCCCTTCTGTCTGAGAGGGTAACTTGTGCTTGTTTGTTAGTTTCAGTAATTTAGAGATAGTATAACGTGGTAGAAATTTATTGCCAAGGAAAGAGAGGAAGACTGATATTTCTTTTTTTGCCTTTCCCTTTTTCTTTTCTTCCTTTTTTTCCTCAGTTTCAACTTCTCCCATGAGTAGCGAGGGTCCAGTCAAACTGAAATCCCCAAAGAGCCATATTTTGAAAGGTCAAAAAATCCTGCTTAGGGGATGAAATGTGGGTGGCAAATTCTGGGCTAAAGAAGCTACAAGGGCAGAGTGAGATTGCAGCAGCCTGAGCTGTAGGAAGTGTGGAAAGATGCTGTCCCTTATCAGCGATGGCATTAACAAATAGTCCTCATAGTACCTTTTAGGCAGTTTGCCTTTCAAATTTATCCTCCTGGCAAATCTGGTCATAATCCACAGATGCACTTGTGTGAAATTTTATTCCTAAAACACACAATGAGAGCAATATGCCTCCAAGAAGCAAAGTCTCAGAAAAAAAAGTGGTTTATAGGGATATTGTAACACTCTTCTCAGTGGGCAGGTAAAGGCTGCGAAGGTTTCTCCTGAAGGCAGCCCTTATGGTACTGATTCTCTCACTGCTGCCTAAAGATGCTCTCAGCTCTTCCTTGATAAGGATTAATTTTGGTCATGTTCATGATTTGAGAAAAAAAAAAACACATAATACTGTTTTGCTCCGTTTCCTATAGGAAGAGCACACTGTCATGCTTGGGGCACTGCTTTGCAGACAGTCAGAGGAATTTTTTATATTCTGCCCTTTCTGCATTGTTAGACATGTTTGTATGTGATATTTTTTCCCCCTGGCCACCTTAACTCCTTTTAGGATCTTTTCTCAATTAAATGCAAAATGCAATTTTACTTTCCCTTCAACTCACTCAAATAGCTACAAATACCAGTTTTGAATCAGCGGTGTGATTTTTAGCTGAGAGCAGGCCAGCAAAATGCTCTGAATCCAAAGGGAGTTTTAGAACTTCAGATGAGATGGGCTAGCAGTCACTGGGCCAAAATCCCTTTGTAGGGAGGGAAAGATTTGTTGTGAAAACACAGTGGATCTCTTCATAGCTCTTTTTGGAAACTATCTGAGTATCCGCAGTCCATTTGGACTCCATCATTAAAAATAATTAAATATTATTCTGTTGCAGCATTAGGGCAATGCAGACAATTTATTGCATTTCTGAGAGAGACTGGGAGCTGACGTTCTGTAGAGGCCTTGTTTGCTAAACCCTGAGGCTGGCCAAAGCATTTGGGACTGTTTAAAAAAGGGCTAAACCTGGGCCTCAAACTGCTATAAATTGCATAGACCTGTCTTTGACCCTTGTCACAATGGTCCAAATGGAAGAGTTCTGCAGAAGTCCTCACTGCCCCTGCTTTGCTGCCTCTCATATAAATGGCTTATTAGCATTCCGCTAAGCATTTGACCCCATGGTAATTTGGTCACCACTTGGGTGTCCAGCACGATCCCATAAATGCTGCTGTTTCACTTACAGACAAATCAATATTTATTACTGATCAGCCCACTTTTGCTCCTCAGACCTTCACAGAGGCCCAGTGTTGCAACAGCTTGCCCTGGCAATTCATTAGTGGCCGTGCAGACAGTGAGTCTGGTGAATGGGCTAGAGGAGGATGTTGCAAACAAAATATCGGATAGATTCAGGCAGGGGGTAATTTGATTTGATTTTTTAAACAGTTGTTGGGTGGGCTGGGGGCAGTTTTCCTGGCACACACACCAGAGCTAGGCAGAAGACCCAGTAGCCCTTTTGCACCCTGCCCCCTGATGAGAGTGCTGTATGGACTTGCTGCAGGGCCTGTCATGGGGCTGTGCTCAGGACCTTCAATTCTTGTTTCCATGACAGCTGGAAGAGCTCGGGATTTCCATGGCTCGACTTAACATCACGCTGGTGCAAATAGCATTAAGTATTCTCAGGATTTCCCTTTCACAGCCTGCTCCTTTCATCCAGCTCTGCGAGCTCAGACCTGCTCTCTCTTAGTTTTTGCTGATGTCTGGGGGGACCTGGGATGAGGACAGCCATCTGCTGAAAATCGGTCAGGTACCCATAGGGGCTGCATGCCTAGAAGTTAAGCTCCTGTGTAGAAGTAAAACAAGCCACCCATCCCTGTGCCCAGGTCTGACACTGCATCAGCCCAGGAGTCTGTCACAGAGTTTATAATGAGATTTGCAGCAAGTACTTGGGGATCTTGAGAATAAAATGTATTTAATGAAAGTAAGCTACTATCATATATCCCTTTTATCCCTTCTTGAAGTTGCAATCACTCAAACCCTGCCCACCTAGACCTTTCTAATTCAGGCCAGCCAAAAGCTACAGACATTGCTGCTGAAATCCACTGCAGACTTCAGCTCCCCAAGTCTGTCTATACAGCCCAGACCCTTCAGGTCACGGTGTGTCCCTGAGAACAGCAGTTATTCACTCTAATGTTGACGAATCCTTCACTGCGGGGATGACAGAAAGCTTTTTTTCCTGGTGACTAATCCCAAAATATTTATCAGTGTTCCTCGCCCCAACCTGATAATGGGGAGTGTGAAGCCCAAAACTGTGAAGCGATCCCCCTATCACACAAATTTCAGTGACAGCCCTAGGAGACAAACCCGGTCCCGGGCTGCCAGCACAGAAAGCAGGGGCAGGACGGCTGGGTGTGTTCACCCTTTACATGGCGTGAGAAGTGACTCCTCTCTAGGACGCAAACACACCTCTTTCTACTCATCTCCTCTGGCTGATTGAACTCAGGAAGCTGGAGGTGCAGGAAGGTTGCTAATAGTAAGGAAAGAATTTCTGGAGAAATCAGTGCTACATGCAGGAATCAATTTCGGAAGATCTTCCTGGGACTGCTGCTGCCATCTAGTGACTCGTTCAGGTCTGGGTTTTAGGATAAAGCTGAAGGGCGTGCAGCTGGGAACCGGGGGACAAAAACCCCCTTCCTTCTGCTGGGCTGCTGAAGGGGAGGCCCAGCCAGGAGCACCGCCGAGCCGCCGCGCTGGGTCTCTGCAGCTGCCTGCGTTCCCTGGCCTGCCTGAAAAAAACCTGAGGACTCCCAGTGGAAGCGTTTGATGCAGCCAGGCTGAATTGTCCTGGAAACATTGATCCTCTTATCCTGTAGGTGGTCCATCCAGGTCTGGGATGAGTCGCATCAGCAAGATGCTCATGCAGCAGCTGCCGGCTGGAGATCAGGTTCACTTGGCACAAAATCCAAAGTCAAATGGAGAGGTATGGCTGAGTGGCAGTGCTCCCAGTTGAGCAGAGAGCCCCACAGGGGAATGAGCTGTTTTCCAAGCACTGGCTGAACAAGCAGCATCCATTCGTGCAAGAAAGTCACTAAATGAACTGCAACATTTTATTGATAAAGCTTAGCCCCCTGCAGAGTGTTGGCTTCCCCATCATCTGCTGTCCCACTGCCAGCCTGGCTCTATCCAATGCTCAGAGCCCCTGGGCTTGGACCAGAAGACCATTGGGTGATATTAGCTGCAGAGTCCATGGAGCTGACTTGTACTCAGTGTGGGGAGCATATAGCACATAATTGCAGGACCTGAGCATGGGGTACCTCCTTAGGTAGAGGTCCTGTGTCCTTTCCTCAGAAAAAGCATGGTAGAACTGGAAGAGATGCAGAGAGAGTTACGAGAGTGCTCCATAGCCCACTGTTTCTGTGCCTGAAGCACAAAAAACAAGGTCTCAGCTAGGATGGTGGCTTGTAAGTGGAAGATCTGGCAGGGAGCTATGAAATCCTAACTAGCCCAGAGAAGGTGAGTATCAACAAATAATGTTTGTATTCAGGAACAAGTTAACACCACAAGAAATAATCCAGTTTAAAACAGAAGTGAGTTATTTTTCATATCACATGTAAAGACATGATAGAGTTGAGTGCTGCAGAGTGCCTTGAAGACAGAAGTGTACATGGGCTCAAAGAGCAATTTGTATATTTGTGAGAACTTCATCAGAGGCTATTAACTTGAGGTATGGCTGTAACCTCTGACTCAGGGAGAAGGGAGGGGAAGGGAAAAAGAAAAGAGGCAGGCAGCTAGGGTCAAAGTGCTAAAAAATGTGAGGAGCAGAAGAAGGGAAAGCCAAGTAAGTCAAACCCAGCAGCACTGGCAGCTCCCAGGATGTGTCCATCTGCCAGCAGTGCCTTTTGGTGGTACCTGCAGATATGCTTCCCAAAGTGATGATGAGACGAGGGGAAAGGGCCCATGGTCCCTGTGCTCCTTCCATCAAGCTTTCCTGTCTCAGCAGTGCAGAAGGTTGGTGTAGTCAGGCCCAGTGGTGGCTGACAAGGGGGTTCCTACTTTGCTATGCATCTGGATCCTTCTGGAGGAGATGAAAGAAGAGGCTGCAGCCTGGTGCAGCCACTGCACATGCGCACCAGGCTTCTCACTGGTCAGGGTACACATGCCAGGAGACTGGCTTGACCGCTGTATGAATACAGTTGTGCCCACTGCTCCAGGAAGGAGGTCTGACCTGGGATGACAGCTCCACCTACCTCATGAGCTGCACAGTGCCTCTCCTCATGATGCCATGAAGGCACTTGCCTTCCACTTCCCCCTATCTGAACACATCACATCTGGAAAGCCCTGTGATTCTTCTTTACCCTCCACCTCATGTACTTCTGTAAAAGGAGGAGGGCATTACATGGACATCACATGCTGTGCAGTCAGTGTGGTCCCATTTCATATCCTTGCTGTGCTGTAGGAAGTGTCTATAGTGTGTGAGTTACAAGGCAATAGAGAACCAGGCCCAGAATGTTAACTAAATGAATGCATTATTGTATAATGACTGCAGTAACACAATGATAGTCTGAGGTATTAGGGTGTCATTTATAATTTTATTTCACCATCTTAGCTTAAGTGAGGCCACCAAGTAAGCCTTAGAAAGAGGTTTTCAGAGGGTCAAATGATCCTGTATCCTTATTGCTGTGGGGGTTTCTTGCTGTTCCTTTGAAATGGCTGATTCTAGCTACTGTGAAAGGAAGGATACTCTGGAAAAAATCCTACATTTTGGTAAGCCAAGAAACCAGAATAATAAACAGAAAATAATAAACATTACGAGCCAGCTCTGCGCCAAAGGCTAGGCATTTTTGCTCCTCTGTATTCTTGTAACAGTGCAAAACAGCCTCAAATTCAAGACAACTTGCAGGGTTTGCTCTCGCCACATACTACAGGAAAAGGCCATCACTGCCCAACGAATTTATCCTCTTGTGTATATTCCTTTATATTTGTAATGAAAAAAATAGAAAGACCAGAAGAAGGCCCCAAACAAAGTAATGAAGACGCATACCCGTCTCTATTTCTTTTCTGTTTTGCAGTGCCATGGTTCCCACGAAGTATCCAGGAGCTGGACAGGTTTGCCAATCAGATCCTAAGCTATGGAGCGGAGCTGGATGCTGACCATCCTGTAAGAAACTGATCTTTGTTTTTTTAATGTTTCTAATTATCGGAACAGTCGTTTCTCTCATTTATATTTGCTTTGCTTTATGACAAATCTAGTGGACTAAGTCTCACACGGTTTAGAACAAGAAAGGTACCCCATTTCTAGTGTTACAATCAGCCCAATCCCTAGTATAAAGTAAATCAGACCAAAGGCTGATTTAATTTGAGTAAATACCAGGGAGACCTTAAAAGTCATAGCAGTCATCAGAGCACAGAATCACCACAGGAACACTTCTGGTTTTCCCAAGTGGCTCTGATATGGTGACCATAGGTTCATTTGGTGAATCACTAGCAATAAGAATTTCAGAAGCAGCATATATAGTGCAGAGGTAGTTTTTTTCATCCTTGATCACACACACATGATTGAGCTTAGTGCCTTTTTATGTGGTTGTTAAATATGGCATGATTGTTGTATGATGAGACAGAACAAAAGAAAAGGTTTCTGTTTCAAAAAGTTTGTGGTTTACATGGTAGAGTCAGAAGGTTTTGTTCATTGGCTTAGCTGATAAAAAATAAATTATTCACTGTTTTTTCAGCTCTTCCAAATACAAGAATACTTTCTGCCTCTTTTCCCTCTCCAAGCAAACAACAACTTATTTTCATTTGTCAAAACACACTGAGTTCCACGCAGTGCAACAGAAATTGCTGCTATTAGTTTAATTGGGATAGGGTTATTATAAATAAATTACACGCAGTGCAACAAAAATTGCTGCTATTAGTTTAATTGAGATGGGGTGATTAGTCATTCACTACCTCTTGCTTAATTTGAGATATGTTATGTATCATGTACAATGATTCATGATGTTCAGTGTGGTCATATGAAAGGCAGAATGAAAGGAGATACACTGAGTCAATGGCCCCCTTGCATGTCATGTGGGAATAGATGAAGATTGTATTTGGAAAAGGAAACAAACAAACAAAAAGATATTAAAAGGAATGAAATATCTCTGCTCCAGTTCCTAGAATTAGCTAGCAAGCAGTTTATGCCTTACAAAGGAAACCCAGCTGCTGGAGTAAATATGTGTGATAGCACATGGAAGAAAAAGAGTAATTAAAGAAGCCCGTGTTTTCAGTAGTTAAATGATACAGGATTTAATCACAAATACCTCTGTGCCAGGTGAATCTTGGAAGGCACATTTTTTAGGCCATTGGCTGCCTATTTTTGACTTAGAATCTTGGGTCTGCACTCCACTTCAGCTGTCTCCTGTAACTGGTCATTTCATGGCCCTTCAGTCCAGCTGTGTCATGCACCACTAAGAGATGCATTCATGAGCTGCTGCCATACCCAGTGAGTTGTTGCTATTTGCCTTGTAGAAGTATGTCCTGTCTTGGAAGGACATTTCTCCACTTTAGGTGGTGAAGACACTCCTGTCCCTCAGGAACTTTTAGTCTAAATAGCAGGCACACTGGGATAGGATAATGGTTATCCTAGATGAAGGTTATATTTCTTAAGAAGATTATATTTCTTAACCCTGGTTTTATTGGTAATTAGCTGCAAAGGTCAAGCTCAAAACCACAAGGTCTATTAGACATTCTCTGTAGTAATTAAATCCCTTCAAATGGCTGAATTTGTAGTGCAAACAGGCCTTTTTGGCCTCCTAAGTGCCTACTGTTCTTCTAACAGTTTGAAAATGCACACTTTTAAGCATGGTTCATGCTGAAAATCTGCCTAAAAAGTCTGATTGAGTTGATGAGTGTGTTTCTAATGTGGTTTAACTCTGCTCTTCTAGACCAGCCCAGATTTGCTAGGAGCTGCAACAAGGTTCTCGAGAATCCGGAGGGACATGGTTGTCTGAGTGCTGTTAATAAAGTGTATTGCCCTTGCAGAAGCACCTTCCTGGTGCTGTAAAGGAACATGTTTCCCTGTTTTGTAGCAAGAAAAAATGAGAAAATGGAGGGACTTGGGGGATGAGAGGTGCTGGGGGGCGTGGCTGAATGGTTGCTCTGGTGGTCCCGCAGATGGGGAAGGAGCGGTGAGTGCCCTGTGCAAGCAGGACAAAGCGGAGCCAGGCAGGATGAAAGCAGCTTTCCCACTCACTCTCCTGTACTTCTTGGACTGCATCAGCTGTGCCCAAGGGTGCTCAGTGAAAGGAAGGCTCTTCACTGCCTGCACTTACACAGGGACTGACCATTGCTCTTTCTCTTAGGGGTTCAAAGATCCTGTGTACCGGGCCCGCAGGAAGGAGTTTGCGGATATCGCCTACAACTACAGACAGTGAGTACTCAGTGCATGGGCAGAAAGCAAGCCCACACCTCCTGATCTCTCCTAGGGCTCTCAGCCTCCTGGCAATCCCTATTTTTCCACAAGCGTCCTCTTGCTGTTGGCTTTTTTCTGCCATGTGTTTAAATCTTCCTGTGCATGCATTTATCTCTGAATCACAGTAAAACAAAAATAAATTGTTCCAGGCACATGTTCAGAAGAGAACATTGCCTCCTTTCTCTCCCCATGACACCCCTCTTCCCCAGCTTTGTTGTCTAATTGAGCAGCAGACTCCATTGCTACTACAAAGACCTGAACATTCAATAAAGCTGCTTCTGGTATTCTCCCTATTAAACCAGGAGAGTGCCTATCATTTACATTAAAGCAGAAGCTGCATACACTATTAAAATAATGAATAACTTATTGTTTTGATGCTAATCCAGCACATGATCCTCTACTTTTATCATGTCTGACCCAACAGCAATCAGTAGTTTGGGCTCTCACTTCCCAAGAAAAGTAAGTGGAGATGGTAAATTCAGTTGGAACAGGCTTGCTTGATTGCTTTCAGTGATGAGATCTGAAGGAGATATAATTCTGTTCCCAGAGCCATTCACACATTTATGTCAGTAATACTGGGCCTGATTCTTGCTGAGACTGGTAAAAATTGTGACTGCAAAAGATAAAGTAACATACGATGTACATTTAAGGCTTGACTTTGCACAAGACTGCAACAAAAAGATAGTTCATGAGCAAAAGAGCTAATAATCTAATCACAAAATGAGGGACAAAATTGAGCTGATTGATGGAAAGTAAAAGAAGTCAGGACCCCACTTTACAACTAAAAAATTTGAATAAGAATTTGTGGCCAGATGTGGATGGATCTAATGCTCATTTATAGGTATTTCACAGAATATTTAACTTTTCTGCATAATGGGTAGCAAATTCTCATCTCTAGTTTTCAGGCTTTAATCAAATCCTACATAGAAGTAAACCAAAAAACACATTAACCGCCCCCACTCCTGCCCCCAATATTCAAACTGAAACCATCTTAGGAAGATGAAAACATTATATTCCAAGATGTAACTAACAATTAGTTTTTTATCCAGATCATCAGACGTATTGGAAACAGAACCTATGCAGACCTTAGTCTATGTCCCAAAAGTCCTTTCTATGTGAAATTATTGGATTTTCCAATAAGGTGTTTCAGTAACAGAACAACAAGCAGGGTGTGAAAGCCTACATCTGGGCTCCTGGGGCTTGTCAAAAGGAGGTGCATAGGTTTTGTGACTTTGAGCATTGATCCAGGGAGGCCCAGAGGGATTTGTGATGCCCTTGTCCTGGGTACTACACCTGGCAGATATATCTTTCAGGGTCTACATTGCTTGAGAGATTGAAGGGCTGTTTCTAGCATAGAGGCACAGAGATACAGAGAACCAGATAGGAGAAAAAGGACCACCAAAGTTATAAGGCTTCAGGGCAAGCTTCTGAAAAGGCAAATGTGCTTAGCTTGTGTACAAAGGTGAGGTGGGTCTGTGGTTGTTTATCTTGCACTTTTCTTCCTGCCATCAATTTCATCCTCTATGTTCCCTCTTTTACACCTGTCTTGTTCTCTTCTCTCCTGTTATTTGCCTCTCTCCTCTGCCTTTGCTCTTTTGCCTTCTCTCCTGATACAGTTACCAGTTGTTTTTGTTGAAAGCTTTATTTCCCTGACTTCGCATTCCTTTGCTTTTAACTTGCCTTTTCTCTCTGTCCTCCTTTGCTTCTGGCCCTGTTGACCCCTGAAGTTTTTTAATTGACATTTGAAAGATTTTAAGCCATAGCTTCCCCCTGTAGCCCTGGAAGGTGATTGAGGATCAGTTAGAAGTGCTAAAGGAACAACAATTCCCCAGCAATCCTCATAATTCAACATGATGTTTAAAGCTCCACAGATCAAGGAGGGCTGATACAGAGAGACAGAAAATGACGGTGTTCCAGAGAAGCTGCCCTGAGGCTCAAGGAAAAAAATGAGGGAGTGGGAGATGGTGAGGTGTCATCAAGAGTTTAACAATGGTTCTCTGGGGCTTGGAAAGCTCCACCATTATTCCAGCAGTGTTGTTAACCCTATTAAGCTACTTAAAACCCTTTGATTTTTCAAAGCTGTTGAATTCACCTATGGCCCTATTATTATTGCTAAGGAATTGGCTATTCACAGGAGGCCAAACTACACTGCTTGTGATTGTCTAATTCCTGCCAGCTTCAACATGACCTAAGCACATGGAGGCCTGAGGGTGAGATTTGATTCAAAATTACTCATTCCAATTATAAAAAGTCAAACTGTCTGGAGTCTGCATCTGTTGCAACATAAAGCACAGATCAGAATTTCCCTGCCCCTCCGAGAAACAGTGTTTTCTGGAGCTAATGGTTTTCCTGTTGTAACCAAAACAATTAATGATGTGTGTTAGAGCAAGAAATACAACAGCTGCCCCATGTGTAGAAATGCAAATAAATTAAAACAAACAGCCAATGAATATTTTTAGAACACTATCTTGATAAGACAAAGGAGCACTTATTTATTTTTGCCACAACAGTGCAAGGAGTTGTCTAAGGGCCAGTATATCAGCTGAGGTCAGTCAAGTCCTTCCCAGCCAGTGCCTAGGGGCAAGTGAAGCTCCCTTTGCACCTGTGTGTCAGACCAAGGGCACCTCCCCTCCTGCACTGGCAGCAACTGGTCAGCCCATCTAAAGCTCCTGAGTATGATGCTGGTGGCACAGGACATTTTCTCTGTTGCTGCTAAGGAGGGTATCCATTTTCTCTCCAGTGGCCAACCCATTCCTCGAGTCATCTACACAGAAGAAGAAAAGAAAACATGGGGCACTGTCTTCAGGGAGCTGAAGAGTCTCTATCCAACCCATGCTTGTTATGAACACAACCACGTGTTCCCACTGCTGGAGAAGTACTGTGGCTACCGGGAGGACAACATTCCCCAGCTAGAAGATATTTCAAACTTCTTGCAGTGTAAGTTAAAACCATGAAAAGACCAAATAAAATGAAAGGTCTCGGCTGTCAGTGGGGGTGGTGTTTTCAGAGATGGAAAAGCAGTCCCTGCTTTGTTACAGGCTCTGTGTAGTTCTTGGGCACATCACTTAGCCTGTGACCCAGGTCCCTCTCTAAAATTTCCAGGGGTATGATGAAACAGATGCTCAGATACTGTGATACTGGTACACATG
Source organism: Hemiprocne comata (assembly GCA_020745705.1). Classification (NCBI taxonomy): domain Eukaryota; kingdom Metazoa; phylum Chordata; class Aves; order Apodiformes; family Apodidae; genus Hemiprocne; species Hemiprocne comata. Next base: position 60,811,651 of record CM036586.1, read on the forward strand.
GGCAGGACAACCAGGTGATCAGGCCCAATAAGCATGGGTTCATGAAAGGCAGATCCCACGTGACAAACTTAATCTACTTCTATGACAAAGTGACCCGTTTAGTGAATGAGAGAAAGGCTGTGGATATTGTTTACCTGGACCTTGGTAAAGCCTTTCACACTGTTTCTCACAGCATTCTCCTGGAGAAACTGGCTACATATGGCCTGGACTGGTGTACTCCTCTCTGGATAAAAAAACTGGCTGGATAGCTGGGCCCAAAGAGTTGTTCTAAATGGAGTTAAATGGAATAGGTGGCTGGTCACAAATGGTGTTCTTGGGGCTCAGTGTTGGGGTCAATTCTGTTTAATATCTTTATCAATGATCTGGACAAGGGAATCAAGTGCACCCTCAGTAAGTTTGCAGATGACACCATGTTGGGAGGGAGTGTTGATCTGCCTGAAGGTAGGAAGGCTCTGCAAAGATTGCTCTCCTCTTGAAATTTCTTGGCTGGAGAGGCTGAATCGATGGGCCAAGGCCAATTGTGTGAGGTTCAACAAGGCCAAGTGTTGGGTCCTGCACTTGGGCCACAATAACTTCCTGCAACACCACAGGCTTGGGGAAGAGTGGCTGGAAAGCTGCCTAGAGGAAAAGGACCTGAAGATGTTGAGTGACAGCCAGCTGAACATGAGCCAGCAGTGTGCCCAGGTGACCAAGAACGCCAACAGCATCCTGGCTTGTATCAGACATAGTGTGGCCAGCAGGAGCAGGGAAGTGATTGTCCCCTTATACTCCACACTAGTGAGGCCACACCTTGAGTACTGTGTTTAGTTTTGGGCCCCTCACTACAAAAAAGACATCGAGGTGCTGAAGCGAGTGCAGAGAAGGGCAACAAAGCTGGTGAAAGGTCCGGAGAAATAGTCTTACGAGGAACGTCTGAGGGAACTGAGGTTAAGTCTGGAGAAACGGAGGCTGAGGGGAGACCTTATTCATAGAATCATAGAATCATAGAATCATAGAATCCTAGGGGTTGGAAGGGACCTCGAAAGATCATCTAGTCTAACCCCCCCTGCCAGAGCAGGGTCACCTAGAGCACATCACATAGGAACTTGTCCAGGCGGGTTTTGAATGTCTCCAGCGAAGGAGACTCCACAACCTCCCTGGGCAGCCTGTTCCAGTGCTCTGTCACTCTCACAGTAAAAAAATTTTTTCGGATATTCACCTTGAACCTCCTATGCTCCAATTTGCACCCATAACATTATTGCTCTCTACAACTCCCTGAAAGGAGGTTGGAGCGAGGTGAGAGTTGGTCTCTTCTTCCTAGGAGCAAGCAACAGGACAAGAGGAAATGTTCTCAAGTTGCACCAGAGGAGGTTTAAATCAGATATTAGAAAAAACTTATTCACTGCAAGGGTACTTAAACACTGGAATAGGCTGCCCAGGGAGGTGGTTGAATCACCATCCCTGGAAGTGTTTAAAAGACAGATAGATGTGGTGCTTAGGAACATGGTTTAAGCACTGGACTAGGTAGAGTTAGGTTAATGGTTGGAATCTTCAAGGTCTTTTCCAACCAGAAAAGTTCTGTAATTCTGTGACTGTGAAAATTCCTTCCTCTTTCACAACTAAACTACTTTTGACATAAGGAGAGAAAAGAAAACAACCAACATTTTCCACTGTGAAAAGTCCAGATAAGGATAAATCAAGCACACTAGCTGTTTTTAAGATGCACTTTTTTTGTTCCTTCAGCCTGCACTGGATTTCGCCTGCGTCCTGTTGCAGGCTTGCTCTCCTCTCGAGATTTCTTGGCTGGACTGGCATTCCGAGTATTTCACTCCACACAGTATATTCGCCATGCATCCAAACCCATGTACACACCAGAGCCGTAAGTACTTTGGCACAGACACTGTGTAAAGTTGCAGCAGACTAAGAGCAAGGTCAGCCCAACTGATAATAAGCGTGTGGGACTCTGGGGCACTCCTGGGAACAGAGCTAATGGAGAGTGGCCAAGCAACTGCTCTCTCAAGAAAACATTTTCTGAACATTTCTGAGCTTTTTAACAAGCTGCATCCTCTTCTGCAAGTTATGGGACTGACCAGACAGCTTGCTACTGAAGGCATGCTTGCGTGGTGGCTGGGAGGTGAGAGGGCAGAGTACAAAGGCATTTAGCTATTAGCACCCAAACAGTGGTGTGAAATCTAGAGCAGGAATGACTCAACATGTTGCAAGCAAGGTTCTGGCAGCCCAGTGAAGTCCAGACCCTGGATCCCTTCTCTTTTTCAGTTTTATATTGTAATGTTTCTCTCTATCCCCGTCCATTGTTCTTTTCCACTTGCTGTTTTCGAAACAAGTTTTCTTCCTGTGCTTCATATTGTTGCAATTCTTTCTTCTCTCCCTTACTGTTTCTTTGCTTCCCACTTCTTCACACAACCTCTTCCCTCCCCATTTTCTATCCCTATTCTTCTGATTTTCCTCCCTGCTTCTCCTCACCCTATTCTCATTGTGCACAAAGCCAGGCTGAAATAACTTCCAGGACCTTGCCCTCCTAGGTGCATCTTATTCCTCTCCCCTTCCATCTCACCAAATGATTTCTCTGTCTTTGAAAAATCTAGTCGTCCCTAGGTTAATTCTTCCCCAGACATATCTGTCCAGCTGCCAGCTTCAACTTGTGATGAAAACAGTCCTACCTGAGGAAGGGCGAGCTTCAACCTCTTAGTGGGAGGCTGTGGGCCTAAACATGGACTAGACTTGAGCTCCTGAGATGCATATTGACACCATGATGAATTGGCTTAGTAGCCTGAGCTTCATCTAAAGAGATTTCTTGTCCTTGAGACTGAAAAGCCCATGTTCCCTTTTGGTGGGGTGATTTCTTTCTGGGCTTCTCTGAGCTGAATGGGCAGTGGAATGGCTGGTTTTCTTCCATAAGGAAAAGCAAATAATGTACCATGCCTCCTCTGAGGCTTGTATTACTATAAGAACACTGAAAACCCTGGAGTGTGCAAGCCTTTCCATCACAAGAATAATCATAGAGCAAAATGTTTTCCCATAACTCCTGAGCATTATTTGCTGGTAGGAGCAAATGCATGACACTCCTGACTACATGTTGACTATAGGGCATTTGTCCAGCACTGATGGACTTTTCCTAAATTGAAGTTATTCAGATGTCATGTTTTCCTGCAGTGATATTTGCCATGAGCTTCTAGGACATGTGCCTCTTTTTGCTGATCCCAGTTTTGCTCAGTTTTCCCAGGTAAGTTGTTCAGTGGTTTTACTATTTTTATAATTGAACACACCAGAGACTTAGGTAACTCAGAGAATGAACCAAGAACTACGAAGTGTGGGATGTTTGTTAGCATATAGTTTAAGAATGGCTGAGACTGATGTATTTATTGCTTGAAATGTTGACACAAAACACTTGGATGAACTCATACACCCGAACTCCAAATGTCCATCTTGTGTCAGCTGTTTTTTTACAGGCAAACCCTTTGTGAAACCTTTTTGTCAATGTTGATCCTTCTGAGCAAAGTCAAACAGCTCCTGAGTCAGATGAATTATTACCCCACCCTGCTATCCTAATGTTAGGGAAAGTGAAGATTTTTTTGTTTTCTTTTCTATTGAAGCCACAAAGGAGGCTGAGTTAAGTGGGGAACTGTCCCAGCTGCAAGCATGGGAGAAGGCTGGAGAGGAGCTTTCCCTTTGGTAGTGTTAATGTCTCTGGAAAAGAAGCCAAGCCTCATTGAAGGAATAAACTTTTGGCTGCATCTTACCAGAAAACATGAAAACATGAAGAGAGAAAGAGAGAAGGAGAGGAAGGAGAGGAGGGTTTCCTTCAAGATAAGCCCTGCTGTGCCTTGGCTTATTAGGAGTTGACACGATGATGGCTGCTCCCATGCTCTTGGTGTGGCTGTGTGTGAGGTTCTGATTTTGCACTACACAGTCCTCAATGGAGCAAACCAAGAAAAATACCTGGTTATATACAGCCTTTTGGGGCTGTCTTCTGAATCCAGCTATTGGAAAAGTATTTATTAGTTCCTGAGGTACAAATAAGATCTTTCAAATCATGCCTTACCATTCAGAAAAAATAACTCATTCAATGTTCCAGGAAAACTCCTGCAATCAGGGCCCATCAAAACAAAGCAAAATATTTGAGGTGTATGGATGTGACAGATTTACCTCATTTTGACCATATCATGGGTCATTGTATCATGGGTGTGCATTGTAGACTTGATCAAAAGCCTGTCAAAGCAAGAGGAAAATTTTATTTGACCTCAGTAAGCTTTGTACCAGGCACAAAGGATCAGGCTTTGTAAATGACATTTGGACAGGCCCCTTTGTTCCTTTCTGGAGAGATTTCTGGATTAAAGTTGATCTTGCACGATAAGAACATGTCCTGTAAACATTTGTGTGTGGTAGTAAGTGATGGTAACATTTAAAATGTGAGAAATTACATAAGACGAGACAGGAAGAATGTTTGCAATAAACAACTTGAAGAATAATGGTTTATTGTTACAGGAAATTGGACTGGCATCTCTGGGAGCTCCGGATGATTTCATCGAGAAACTTGCTACGGTAATTTAATAAATGAGAGCTCAATTTTCCAAGGCACCCTGTGTTGTCTTAATTCTGCTGCCACTGAAGTCACTGATAGAACTCCCATAGAGTTGAATGGGAACAGAGTGAAGTCCATGATTGGAAAACCCCACCCTGAAACAGTTGCATTACAGGAAAATAACTTTGGCACCCCTTATTCAAAGTGACAGTTGTGATTAAACACAGAAGCCCAAACAAGATTTCCTCCAGCACAAACATATTGGGCAAGAGGGGATTATATATTACTACATCCCCACAGGAAATTCAAGGAGGCAGTTTCAGTAGTAGTTCTACCTGTGAATGTCCCTTCTCTGCCACCCTTCCAGGCAGATAATGTCCTCTGCAGCCAGTGTGGCTCACCTGAGTCCTACTCTAAGACTACTGAAACCCAGAATTACAAACTTAAAATAAAAACAAGGATATGGCTATGAGATTAGTGTCCCCAGTGCCAACTCACCTGGGCAAAGCATTGTCTACTATGTGCTGTTTCTGATAAAAGAGATAGTTCTTCTGAGCCAGAGCAGGTGTCCCTTCAAAATAACAGACCAAGAAGTCAAGCTAAACACCATCTTCAGTCAATATTGCACTAACAGCCCATTCCCTCTCTCGCTGCGGCATCTAGATGTCTCTGGGTGAAAGAGGACATAAACTTTTATCAAATAAGGTTCAAACTGCAACTGAGTTGGCCAGCCAAAATTTCTAAAATTTTATTGTTTCAGCTCTGCTGACAAATATTAGCACAGTAAAACACAACTGTGTTTGTCAGGAAACTGAACTTATTTGCAGGCACATTGGGTCTAGTACTGTGCCCCTTCCAGGTGAAGAATTTCGGTCTGTAGGGACATTTCTGGCATTTATACAGTTGATATTTGACACATGGCAACATTTTAAATAGAAATGTAAATGAATTCAAATAAATTATGTGGACCTGCTCTTCTTGATCAAAGAATCAAATGTTTCTGTCTAATTTTCTTGTTAGGTTTATTGGTTTACAGTGGAGTTTGGACTATGTAAGGAAGGCGATTCACTCAAGGCATATGGTGCAGGGCTGCTGTCTTCATTTGGGGAATTGCAGGTGTGTTCTATAAAACATTTCAAAGTTGTTTATAATAGCTAAAATTTCATCTCTGAATGTCTTCAGATCCTTATTTTCCTTCATACTTTGTGCAAGTACGTACCATGAAATGTTGTACTTCACTCAAGAGCTGTAATATTTATTAGTGTCAATGTATACATACCCAGGGAACTCATACTGCTGCTTTCCTAGTATGTGACATTGTCATTGTATTCCACAGGAGCAACTCTTTGCTGTCTGAAACTGAGTGGTATTCAGTAGCTCCATCTTTCTTTCCCAGCAAAATTCAAGCATTTTTTAAACTGCAACCAATTTATTATCCCTTTGCTTATAGTATTGTTTATCAAGTAAGCCTGAGATTCAGCCTCTTGTCCTGGAGAAGACTTCTGTGCAGAAGTACCCTGTTACTGAGTTCCAGCCTATCTACTATGTTGCTGAAAGTTTTAAAGATGCAAAAGAAAAGCTAAGGTAATCCAGTCATTCCATATAAGATCCAATTTCTTGTCCACTGCCAATACAATGGATCCCAATACCATTACAAGTCTCGGGTTGACATTCATGTTTTGAGAGGCATTAGAAAAAGTTGTGAAATGCTTAAAGAGACTAAGCAGTTGTCACACTCAAAATCTTGTTGTGGGCAATAAGGTGAACATACCTTATTATGTGGTTAGCATAATCAAGATTTTAACCTGTATAAGCAAAATACAACAAAAATATTGGTAGTCCAACTGCAACGATGCTAACACTTAGGGTCAAGGTGAGCTAATTAATGCAAAACAAGTCTCTTTACAATACTATAGTTATATCTTCTCACACAAAAAAATCTCCTAGTATCTAGTCCTAGTATCTAGTCCTTTTCCTCTGAAGTTATATTTACCCTTACACATTTTTAATGTCTTAATTCAATAGTTTCAGTCTGGTGGAGGGGAGGAATGGAGTTGTCAAGCATTGAGATCTTCAGAGCAGGGCTGTGAAGTTAATGAATGGATGAATGGGCCTCCTTCCTCTCTTGTGTGAGAAGGTGGATGATGTTGATGCCTCCTTTCTTCCTCCTCAACCCAAGGTTTCCTCAGGGTCATTCTTATGTTTGCTAACATGCCGTACATCTTCCTCTTTCTAAATTGGCCTGCAAACCTATGTTACTTCTGACTTTTCAATTTAAATTAAATACTGATTCTTTATCCCTTTTGTTTCCTCTAAACCTATGGTGGTTTGGTTTTGTTTCTGTTTTCTCTAAACCTATGGTGGGGTTTTTTTGTTTTGTTTTGGTTTTCTTTTTCTTTGTTTGTTCATTTTTTGGTTTTGGTTGTTTTTTGCTTTTTTTTTTTTTTTTTTTGTTTTTTGTTTTTTTTTTTTTTTTTTTCTGCAGCTCCAAAATTTGCATTACCAAGAACAACTGATCAGTGGAGAGTTGTTGACAGCACAGGGACAACCAGCAGCATCCTAAACTTGCACTTTTAGGGCCTCTGTTATCAGCCCATGGTGGTACTCCTTTATGCTGGATCATCATTTTAGGGTCAGACTTAGTTCACTCTGTGCAGTACAACTACTTGGTATTTCTGCCTATGTAAAAAATATCAACTATAAGCGTTATAGCACACAGTTATTCAGAATTAAGCAAAACTAAAACAAATCAGGTAGTAGTTGCATGGTCATTAGACAATTACTGTTACAGCTAAACAAAACTGCAAGCAAGCCTGATAAACCAAGTCCTGAGGCCTGTGTGGTTATCTTAATACAGAGCCTCCAGCTTGTTACCAGCAGTGTGTTTACAAGACTACAGGGTTACACAGTAAATCTTTCAGTCATCTGTGACTGAAACACAGATTCCATTCCAGTTCAACAAGACTTTGAAATAGTGGTCCAGGTTCAGTTCTGGTTCTTGAAACAGGAATGGCTCAGACTGTGTTTGGGGTTCAGCTTGGGTTCCACCTCACAGCAATATTTCTATTGCTGTTTAAAAAAACCCCACCAACATATTTCTGAATGTTAGCCAAGCCACTAGGGGTTAGCCTTGGTTCACACTCAGTAAGTTTTTCTCCTGGAGATGCCACACAGGGGCTTATCCTATACCTGCAGTCTCTTCTCTCTCTTCTCTATCTCTCTCCCATTCACAGATAAACACATACCAAGACCCCAGGGTATTCTGGTGCCCTAGACTCCCCAGCTCCAGTCTTCCTAGCTACCTTCCCTGTTGCTTCCCCAGTCATACTAAGCCTGCAGCCTTTCCTGTTGTTTTCTCTGGGCTAATACCTAAGAAAGATGGCCTTCTCTTCTGGCTTGTGCTTCTATCTTCTCTGTGTACTTATTTAACTTGAGAAGCAGGTTCCTTGAGAAAATGGAAGATGCAGCCTTCATCTACAAAACCAATTGTAGTACTTCTTTTAATTGTTTCAGTGAATGAACTGGAAAACTGATTAAATTGAAACAGAAGTCTGTGGGTTGGTCCAGTGCCTGTATTTGTGGCTTGCACCTGGACATGTGTGTTTGTGTAAAATGGAAAACTTCACCACAAAATTATTCTGAGGCTGACCTAAAATATTTCAGCTTAGGGCATTCATCTTCTAATTAGGGTCCTATCTTCAACTGAGATTTAGAAAGACTGTCTCTTAACATGGATCGTTCCCCTTATAAAAACTGGACAGGACTGGTGCCACTAAACACTTCCACCCTAGCCAACATAACTTTTTTCCTGTCTCACCTTGTGGTCTTCTCACACTGAATGCTATTTGAGACAATGGCCTTAGCTGATAACACTTAGGACTAAACTGATGGACCAATGTGGAGGAGGCATCTGGCGTATTGCTCTGTTCTGGGCATCTGGGATTTACCATGCTGAGTCCCAGTCTGTATAGTGGGGCTCCATAATCAACTCCTGCGTGCTTTCCTTCCTCTTTCAGCAATGACTTCAGTAATTTGAAGCAGATATATAAGCCAGTGTCCTGCTGGGTTCTACAAGGAGCCTGGAACAATAGCTCTGGCCATCTCATCCCATTCAGATTCCTCCTTTTCACAGTTCTGTGGTTATGCAAATTAATGTTTTCCCAAGATACCAAAATCTTAATGTTTCTGCAATAGAATTAACTATTTTGCAGAAGGGAAGGCTGCAAATAGGGGGTGGCAAGAATGCTCCTTCACTCTCTTGACTATATTCTATCTTTGCAATGACCTCGAAGCTGCTACCAACCATGCCAGAAGTTAGCATTACATTTGATCTTGATATGCCAGGATGGCATAGGTACTTGACCTTACATTCCCATATCTTGGATCAGGATTCCTATATTTTCCATTACTGAAAGGAAAAGAAGGTTTTCTAGTTTGGCAAATCCCAATAGCTACATAGCTGGTCTATACCAAGAGCAGTGTTGCCATGCTAATAGCATAACTAGTCCTGTTTGGAAAGAAACAAAGATAGTAAGGACAAATGGAGATTCAAGCCTGTTGCAGAATGCTGTAGATCTCAGATCACTTGGCAGAAATTTCAGTTATTTCCTCTTGCAAATTTTCTTATTCCCCTCATCAAATGCACACAGCAAGAAAAGAGTGAGTTCCTGAAAAAAAAAAAAAAAAAAAGGAGCTTTTCAAGTTTGTATGTGTTTTTGTATTTTTGCCTCAGGAAATTTGCTCAAACTATCCCTCGTCCTTTCTCTGTTCGATACAATCCCTACACCCAGAGGATTGAAGTCTTGGACAATGCAAAGCAGCTGAAGAACTTAGCTGACACTATCAATAGTAAGAAACTACAGATTTGTTACCTTGAATTCCTTAAAACTTGGATCAGAAATAGCAACTGCAAAGCAGATTTCATCTGGTTGCATGCAATGATCTGAGCCTGACCAAGTTCAAGTAGCACACATCTCCTTTCTGATGCAAAAATTGCTTCCTAAGTCTAGCCAAGCTTCAAAATAGTGTTTCCCCTTGACTGTAGTTTGTTACATCTGAAATACCAACTAAAGTGGAGGTTCTAGGAAAGGCCAGAGGGCCTTGTGATGGATTCTGATGTGTGGCTCTACCTGTTCTCATTAAGGGAAAAAGGAAAAGCTTGGCTTAAATAAAAAATTTCATTTTGCTATTCTAGCCTTTTCCCCCTAACATTGGCTAGCCTTCTGAAAGCCAGCACCCCTGATCCTGTGAGCCAACCTTGTATGGCTGATGAAGGTGAGGGGCTGATTCTGCAAACTTTACTCCAGTAAGACCCTAATAAATGTGTAAAATCCAGCACTTCTTTGTTCACCTTATTATTTCAGGGAATGCATCTAAAGGGTAAACATATATAGGAGAGTTAGACATGGGCTAGATGTAGGATTAACTGCTCTGTTCTTTCTTTTGCAGGTGAGATGGGGATCCTTTGCAATGCTCTCCAGAAGATAAAATGAAGATTCATTGAAGCTTGCTAATTGCTGGCGACTGACTAGAAGCTGTCATGTGCAAATACCAGTCTTCATCTAGTCTCAGTTTATTATCTTCCTGTGTATTGCATGAATGCTTATGTTATATATCTTAATTACTATAGATTAGCAGAGAAAGAGGCACCTACAGGTGACTCTTGACTCTTTTGACTTTCAGACACTAATGCATTTTTTCTCAATAATGCAAAAAATCACCTTAGTTCTGGGAATCCAAGGAAAACCTTCATATGTCTTGTGCCAAAAGTTAGCAGGAGAGGAGATCTCCACCATGCAAAGCTACAGTCTGCTGCAGTTGTGAGGTGGCATTACTACTCTGGGCCCAGAGACAGGATAATAATGACAAGCAGACTAATCCATCTAGCTTGCTCTCACAGTCATTCTCCCCTCAGTCCCTCACATTTGTGCAAGGTTCCCATGGAGTTTCAAAACTCTACGCCTTCCAGAGGGTATACATATACTGCTTGGCTCTCTGTACCTCTACTTTTACACACAAGGACCTCTATCTGGAAACCTTTTATTTTTTTATTTTTTTTTAATGTAATGTTGCCATTGATCCAAAGCAGAGATGCTAAAGGAAAAGACAGGAAGTATTCTGCAGCTTCATTAACAAAGATTTATCACTGTGCATAAATATAATGTCTTTGCACAAGCACCAGTCCTGAAAAGGTTTGTGCAAGTCAAGAGCTCTGTATGATGTGATGTGTCATTAGTTTGCAGAGTGGAGTCCCTAAGAAAGGCACAGAGACTGCCTAGCCAGGGCATGGAGTCTGTGCCTCAACACAGTACCTGCAAAAAAGCCCCTTCAGAGGAGAGTTACCTAAAGGCAAATCTGTGTGGCTTTTTGGAGCTGGATGTCAGATTGGTTTGTCAATAATTCATGAAAGCAAGAAACCATGCAGATGTTTTAAAAGGGCATCAAGACCCTATTAGTCCAGTCTTAGAGCTCTGCTGGCTGTACTATTGTATAACATCATAGACACACAGCTGATTCAGGACCAGCCAGCTTACAGAAATGGGAGACCTCTCTTGATAGACATAATCAGCTACTCACTGTGCTAGGCTGATGTGTGAATGCTACCTTGTGTTTTGTGCGCCCTTCTCTAAGAGTGCTATATTCAGCACTGCTACAAGGTATCTGTCTCCTGCCTTTCTGGACTCACAATCCAGGAGGTGGATACCAGCAGCTTTGAAATGGAGGAAAAATGGTTCTTACAATGCAGCTAAATACATCAGAGCCTTCCAACTCCTAACTCACTGTATCTATGACTCAAGTCCCCATCAGAGCTATGGAAGACCTAGATTAGCTCTGTCCTGGGCTGTGTGCATTCAAACCCGAACATGATATCTTTCAAGACAGCTCCTAAGTAGTGATACTTCATGATACTAATGTGATTCAGAAGACCCAAAGACAGAGAGGGATTTGGAACTCTACAAGTCTCATACCTACTATTGTACTATTCTTGCATTTATAGTCTGAAAATCAATAGAGATTTAACGTCAGCATCATCATTTAGGAAAACAGAAAGTACAGCTCTTTCCATTGTATTTATGGTGGGTAACAGCAATCTAAGCATACCAGCTGGAACCCTTTTCAATAGACATATACTTATGCAAATGGCATAATTTTGGTGCTTTGAAGTAACCTTTTTCATCTCTGTATCTTTTTTTTTTTTTTTTTTTTTCCCTTTTCTTTTTTCCTTTTTTCTTTTCTCATGACAATGTCTGTGTAGATCTTTCAGTCCTGCTTGGCATGTATTTTCAGTGTGAAAATAGCCCATATTTCCCTCTCTTAGTATAACAGGACCCACAAGCTAATGTGTACCACAAAGAGACAGTTTCATCTCATGGGTGAAGTCTCTCAAACTAATCTTCAGACAGCTTTCCAAGCTCCTCTGCTTCTGGCTGTTACGAGTGACAGTAGCAGTAAATCTAAAGCGATATTGGGAACCCATGGCTTTCTTTCATGTTCAAGCAGAATGGTTAAAGAGTATTGATGCCACATGTCTGTATCCCTTAATGCTGGTTTACATGAGGAATAACTCCACCCAAAGCAGCATAATATAGCTGTTCAGCAAGACTGAGACAAAGTTAAATACTTGGTATTTTAAAATCAGAGGAAATACACTGAAAGTAGATTTTCTCGCAGAACAAATTAGCTTGTGCTTGTATCCTTTGACTGAACAAGTAAGTTGCATTTTAAATGGTACTTCTTAAGGGGTGACTTCTCATTTCCATGCTAAAGAAATTATAGTTTTTGTAGAAAACTGGCAAGTTATCTGGCCAGTGTAATTCCTCTTTGTAATGTAATCACACTTGTTGATCCGAATTAAATACCAGGTAGGAGAGAATGCCCATTTGAGGTGGGTTCCAACTCAAAAAAAGCTGTCATGCACTGATTGAGCATCATTCATCCACAGAAGATCATGAAACTGACATTAAAAACAATCACCTCTTGATGTGTGTAATTACCCAGAAATGTACAGCAAAGCCTTGGTTGCTCTACCTTTGCATACTCTGTACATCTTTATATGCTACTCTGACTAACCAAGTTACTCTTTTAAGGAACCTTCCTCTTTTCTGTCCCACTGCAATCACAGTTTTTGGTGTCCCCATCTCCAGCTCTGTTTCAGATGACAAAAGAAGGCCCCCATGAGGCCCCTTTCCTTTGGGATGTGATGGTGATGGAGGCAGGAGTTGTCAGCACAGGTTACACAGGGAGGTGGTCTCTTCTGGGTGCCTTAAGATGCTTAGACATGACAAGAGCCTTAGAGTAGGGATGCTTTTTTTTTTTTTCCTCAAAGGATGGAGAAATTGTTGAAAGAGCGTAAGAGGACCCCAAAGAAGTGAATTCTTTTAAAGCTTGTCTTTTTGCTGCTTCAAACCATTCTGGCAGTTGGCAGAGAAGACTTTTTTAGTGTTCAAATGTAAACATTTAAACTAACCTAAATAAACAGAAATATTAATGCCACATCTGTCTCAAATGAGTAACACTTGATCCAATTCAGTAGCTCCCTGCTCAAACGTGCATGTCTCCTGGCTCTCTTACTTAATTTCTTACACTTTAGGATGCTCTGATCTTGAGCTTGGAGGAAAAGGTTCTTGAATATTGACCATCTCCCTAGGGTCCCCCTTCCACCTAGTGCCCTATCTCATGAGATTTCACCAAGCAGTTCCTTGAAGAGGTTGAAGTTATCCCTTCTGAAGTCCAGGGTTGAGATCCTGCTTGATGCTCTGTGCATACTGCACATAATCCTGAACTCCACCATCTCATGATCACTACAGCCAAGGCTTCCCCTACCTTCACATCCTCAACTAGTCCCTCCTCATTTATCAGTACAAACTCCAGCAGTACTCCTCTCCTTGTTGGCCCTCAGTTGAGGGAACTGGGATTTGTTTAATCTGGAGAAAAGGAGGCTGATGGGAGACCTTCTCACTCTCTACAACTACCTGAAAGGAGGTTGTAGCAAGGTGGGTGTAGGTCTGTTCTCCCAAGTAACAAGTGATGGCACAAGAGGAAACAGTCTCAAGTTGTGCCAGGGGAAGTTTAGGTTGAATGCTAGGAAAAAATTTCTCTGCTGAAAGGGTTGTCAGGTACTGGAACAGGCTGTTCATGGAAGTGGCTGAGTCACCATTCTTGGGGGTATGTAAAAGATATGTAGATGTGGTACTTAGGGACACAGTTCAGTGGTGAACTTGGAAGTGTGCTAGGTTAGCTATTGGACCTGATGATCCTAAAGGCCTTTTCCAACCAAAACTATTCTATAATTCTATGATTTGTTGTTTGTGCCATGCCTGTGCATGGATGTGGGGATGCATGCACCCACCCTTGATGGGAAAGGCCCAGTTTGGACTCAGTCAGACTCGGCATAACTTGTTCTACAGTGCCTTGCCACCATTCTTGGGGCAATCACAGAATCACAGAATTACCCTGGTTGGAAAAGACCTTCAAGATCATGGAGTCCAGCCGTTAACTTAACACTGACAAGTCCTTAACTAAACCATATCCCTAAGTACTATGTCTATATGATTCTTAAATACCTCCAGGGATGGTGACTCCACCACCACCCTGGGCAGCCCGTTACAATGCCTGATAACCCTTTCAGTAAAGAAATTCTTCCTAACATCCAATCTAAACCTCCCCTGGTGCAACTTGACCTGTTTCCTCTTGACCTACCACCTGTAACTTCATTGAACAGACCCATCCCCACCTCTTTACAACCTCCTTTCAGATATTTATAGAGAGCAATAAGGTCTCCCGTCAGCCTCCTTCTCTCTAGGCTAAACAACCCCAGCTCCCTCAGCTGCTCCTCATAAGACATATGCTTCAAACCATTCATCAACTTTGTTGCCTTTCTTCGGACACACTCTAGTAGCTCAATGTCCTTTCTGTAGTGAGAGCCCCAAAACTTAAAACAGTATTCCAGGTGCGGCTTCACCAGTGCTGAGTATAAGATTAAGATCACCTCCCTGGTTCCAGCCACTCTTCCCCAAGCCTGAAGCACTGCTGGGGGTTGTTGTGGCCAAAGTGCAGGACCTGACATTTGGCCTTATTGAATCTCATGCAATTGGCCTTGGCCCATCAATCAAGCCTGACTAGGTGCCTCTGCAGAGCCCCCCTATCTTCAGGCAGATCAACACTTCCACCCATCTTAGTGTCATCTGCAAATTTACTAAATGTGTACTCTATCCCCTCGTCTAGATCATTGAGAAATATGTTAAACAGGAGTGGCCTCAGCTGAAGGGGTGTGCCCCAACTGACCTCAACACTGAGTCCTGGGGAACACCATTTTTGGCCCCCAACTGGATTTAACTCCATTGACCACAACTCTTTGGGCCCGACTATCCAACTGGTTTTTAACCCAGCAAAACATATGCCCATCCAAGCCATGAACAGCCATTTATCTAGGAGAATGCTATGGGAAACGGTGTCAAATGCCTTACTGAAGTCAAGATACACAACATCCACAGCCTTTCCCTCATCCAATAAGCCAAGGGAACTTGGGAGTGGGAAGAGCCTTTTTCCCCCTTAAAGCCCACTTCTCCTCCCTCCACCTCGTTCAGTTTGCAGCTTCAATTCAGCCTCCCCTGAAGTGCCACCTTGTCCACCCCAGGGAGCCCCCTGGGGCAGGAGCCCGGACGGCGATAGGGGACCCAGGGCAGCCGGCGAAGCAGAGCAGTGGGTTCAGCACCGCGGACAGCTCCCGGCCCTGCCCTGCCCGCGGGTGGCGCCGGGTCCCGGCTCGCCCTGTCCCTTCCCGGGCCCGGCCTGGGGGTCACCCCTTCCCGAGCGGGGCCCGGCCAAGGATACACTCCTTCCCAGCCTGGGCAGCGCCGGGCGGACACCCCTTCCCGAGCAGGGCACGGAGTGGAGGACACATCTTCCCGGGCTGGTGCTTACTACAGTCTGCAAAGCCCACAGTGCCCGAGGTCTGGATGGGCTGGTGTTTCTCAGGATGCTGAGACCTGTCTTCTTGGGCAGGGTGCTCCAAAATTAATCTCGTGTTTTCTGTCTCAGCCAGGCATTAAATGAGGAAATCAAGACCTTCCCAGTGCTCTGTCGTGGGCCAAGGGGAAACGTGGTGCTGTCGTGGTTGCTGGAGAACAAAATTTGGTTGAACTGTCTTTATCTTCCTTGGCTGGGGGAAGGCAACAGAAGTAGAGCACTGGAGTGTGTGACCCAGTCAGGATCAGCTGAGGAGCACATCAGAAATGCCTCCATCTGCAAAGGGAGGACAGAGAGGTGGTCTTCTCTGTGGGCCTGCAAGATGACTTTCACAGGGGTTCCAGCACACTGCAACTTGGGGTATGAAGATATGGGTGCTCATTCCCAAAAACATGTTTGTAGATGTCAAGAGATGCCATGCCATGGCAAGAACAGAGCTGAACCCCTGCCACCCAAGTTTGCCAGGCCAGTTGTGAGAAAGATATCACTCTGGGCTTTTTGTGAGTCTACTTCACTGTTGATAAAGTCATGACAGAAACAAGTTCCAAAAGAGGACCTTAGCCTTGAGGCAGCACTTGGCTCTTGTAAGGCTAGGGTAGAACAGATCAGATCCTGTAGGCAAGAAAAGCTCAGAAGCAGGCAATGAACTTTGACTCAGGTCTCTATGGCACTCCCACAATGGTGTTTCTGCAGAGGGGACACCACTTGAATTAGGGTTGGGTGAGAAGGAAGGGCGATCTCAGACATTGTGCACGGCAGTCCAGAATGGGAGATGTAAATGGGTCTCAGGCTAATTGCCTCTCCACAAAGGAGCCCAATTCAGGGTTGAACAGACTGCAGCACCTTCAAACAGAGCAGGAGGGCCACGTTTGAAGTTACCCAGAGGAGGAGGGATTTCTTGGGCTCTTGCGCATATCCTACGCAAGCGGTTTCCCTTGATGTGTCTGGCATGGCCAACATATATGTCCCTACACCTAACACTAGCAACCAGCCTGCTTCACTGCTGTCTGATCTCACCTACATAAATGCACTGCACCTCCAGTCCCACCACATCCCCTGGCCATCACTTTGGGCAAAGTACTCACGTCCTCAGGCAGTTTTAACTCAGTATCTAGCAACTGCAATTCACTTCCCTGTCTCCCAATGAAGTCTGACTTGGTGGGAGTCTCGGGCCAAAAGGAAGAGGCCAGCAGGGAGAAGGAGGTGCATGGCATGGAGCCATTGAACAGGCGAGGCAGGCTGGACTCCAATCTGGAGGATGGCAGAGCCACTGTCATCCTGACCCTTACCCTCTGCAACGTGAGGAAGAATGAGCTCTCTAAGGCAGCCAAAGTCTTTGAGGTACAGATGTCACCATTCTCTTCTTCCACTGAGCCATCTCCTCTCTCCCCATTGCCTTCACCTCTCCCACTTGGCATCTTCCCCTGTCTCACCCTTCTTCTGCTCCCTGCCTGACTTATGCCTTCAGCTGCCTTCCCCCATTCTCATTGTCCCTGTTTTGCTACAGCTGCTCAGAGAGGTTGGCTGGCTTCTCCAGGTGAAGAAGGAGAGTGTTCTGCAGGGAGGGAGCAGCTGGACACAGTCATTTAGAAGAATCATCACTTTATGTAAGGCTGTTTAGAGCAGATACCAATCTATTATTTCTTTTTCAGAGTTGCAATGGCCAGCCATGACTAAACAACAGGCCAGCATTTCAAGCACTCAGATTGTGGGGATGTTAAAAGCCAATGAATTTTCTCTGCATATTTGGCAGAAGATACAGAGAATACAAGAGCTGTAAACCATACAGGCATTATACATTCTGGGCACTTGAAGTATCCCTACCAGGTGCTCACTCTCATTTGTAAAAATGAATAACTCAAAAGAAAAGTGTTATATTTGTTGCTTAATTTTAATCCTTTGTAATTATTTAATGATTATGGTGCTATTACACATTAATAGATCTGCTTTTATTCTGCCAGGGTCTTAAGAGCTACCCAGCCACTCTTTTGTTATTTCTGCACAAATGAAATGTTACAGTCAGCAGTATCTCATCTTTCATCTCCATCTATCTCTATGTAATTCTGCAGTGTTTAATCTTTAGCTCTGCCTGTATTTTATCTTCTTCTAAACTGGGTATTATTAGGCTTTGTTTCTTCACATGCACTAGTTGTTAAGACCTCTTCTAGTCATTTTTTTAATACACTGTAGGTCTAAACTTACCTGGGTTTTCAGTCTTTGGAGAAGTTTCATCATATGAACATCTGGCTCTTGCAGATGTTTGAAACTCAGATCCATCACTTTGAAACCAGACGAGTCAAAAAGCCCAAGAATTCTGCTGAGGATCTTGACATTTTTGTTGAATGTGAAGTTCACAGTGCTGATGTTAGTATCCTTATCACCTCCTTAAAGAGAGTAGCAGAGGATGTGAAAACTAGCAGAGAAGACAAAGGTAAGAAATATATGCATCCGTTGATGCTGTTTTTTTTTTTCTTTCGGAGTAACTTTTTTAGCATTAGTTTCATAATACTAATTTGAATAGTCTGGAAATCAGGTGAGCATGCATTCATTTTTCTTCACTGCATGTCTGTTTTCCCTGAATTGGATAATTCTTGTTGGTGTTGAAAACGAGGCACTTTGCCATAGCCAGTGGCACTGAGGTGAGAAAAAGGTTCCAGAAAAAAAAGGAAATAAGAAGGATAGAGCAGCAAAACAAGAAGCTGAGGAGAAATTGAAAACTCCTCAATGACAGGAAAATTGTGGGCTGAGAGCTGTGCAGAGAACTGATCACTCTGAGGTGAAAACAGACACTTGATGGGAGCACTATGATACTGCAGAGGGTCTGAATGTTTAATTTGCTTGAAGTGTACTGTGCCGGTTTTGTTTAAAGAAGCAGCAGCTGTCTGTTTATGGTGTCCACTGCTGTCTGGGTCCAGTCGGATTGTCTGTAGGTATATTGCTTCTTCACTGGAAAAAGCTAAAAGCAACCAGCTGAAGAAGCTTTCAGAGTGCAAGAGGGAAGAGGTTGAGCAGAAAGCCTGCAGGGCAGGCTGGGAGAAATAGTGGATGAGCTTTTAGGGGAGAACAGACCCACTGCCAAATTTGGAGTAACGGAGTATCAGACATTTTCCGAAGCACTTAAAAATATTTTTTAGATGTTGTGCAGCTTCAAAGCTTGCACTTTAGGAACTGTATTTCATCTGGCAAAGTGCTGCAAGTAGCTACTCCACTGCCTTTGCTGAATTTGAGTCACCATTTGCACCAGTTATCAGGGTAGAAAGTGAGTTTACAAGAGGTAGACCTATTTTTCCTGTTTACTGGCAGGTAGGTGATTGGTGAGTTGAACAAGTTGTTAGAGACCTTTAATGCAATCCTGAGGATGCCAGAGGTGCCCCTGAAAGTTAAGAAGGCTGAGGATTCAGCTCATAGGTTGAGTTCTCTGAATACAGAATTGCCATCATGTTTCCTACCCTTGAGAAGTCCAGGCACCCCATGACCCTTTTAGCTAATACAGTCCTGTTTGAATACCTTTGAGTGTTGTTTGAAATTCACCTTCAGGGTAGTGCTGAGAGGCAGTCCATGCCAAAGCATTCTCAGAGACTGTGGGAATATCAAAGGGTATCACTGTTGTGAGGGAAACTGGAGAGCCAAGGATGGTTTTAGAGCTGAAGAAGCATTTCTTTAGGATTTCCTTGAGAACTGAAAGGTTTGTGCGCAGAAGTAGCAGTTAGTTTCAGGTGTGCTGGGACTAAGGTCTACAATAAAAGCAAGGGACTGCTAAAAGAGGAG
Organism: Hemiprocne comata; assembly: GCA_020745705.1. Lineage (NCBI taxonomy): Eukaryota > Metazoa > Chordata > Aves > Apodiformes > Apodidae > Hemiprocne > Hemiprocne comata. Next base: position 60,830,909 of record CM036586.1, read on the forward strand.
GTGTTTATGTTAAAGCAGTGGAATATGATGGACAAAGTTTTCTTAATATTTTCTTTTTTTCTTATGGTCTTCAACAGCAATCATAAAAGCAACCAGGTTTATTTTGGATGCAATGATGCTAGAATTAACATACTTGGCATGAAAATGTCTGGAGTCTTTCTGTTTCTAGGTTAGCTCAGAGTTATACACAGCATTCCTTAGTTTGTAGTCTTTTCTGAGTGCTTCAGACCCCAGAATTCAGTAGTGCTCTAAGCAGTTCATTTGCTTTCAAGATGAAAAAGTCAGAGAGTTGGTATTTGTGGCCCACAGAGAAACCCTATGTGTGGGCACCAGCAAGAACTAGAGATTTGGAGGATTTGGTCTAAAAGATCTTTGTGGTTTTGGTCCTATTGAGGTGAATTCAGGGGTGTTAAAGTGTCAGAGGACTTTCAGCTCAGGCCCTAGGCCTAAGATTGTCTAATAGCCAATTTTACTGGTATATCTTATTAAAAGTGGTGGTACAGTTTATTAAAAGAGGTTAGCTGCAGCTTCACTTTCTAGTGGAGTTTGAAGATGATTCTACAAATGAAAACTGAGAGATTATAATTGCAAGTTAGTTTCAGAGAATTTTTATCCAGTCTGCCAGTTTGGTTGGCAAAAAAATTTTACTACTGACATAGTGACACGTAGATATGAATATTCTTAGATATTGATGAAAAGAAAACTTGTAATCTTCAGCACAACTTTTATTTTCTGTGTCTTTTAAAAATTATTTGATCCTATCTCATTCAACTCTTGCTGCTTCCTCTCCAGTGCCCTGGTTCCCCAGAAAAATGCAAGATCTTGACAAGTGTCACCATCTGATCACGAAGTATGATCCCAGTTTGGACCACAGTCACCCTGTAAGTTTAACATTACTATTACTTAATTTTAAAAAATTTCAGTCGTGAAGAAATGCTCCTGAAAGGACAGGAATGACTGAGGTTTCACACACAGGCTGATCTTCAGTGGAATTAGGGAGTAAAAAATAAATAACTTAATAGTGAGAAAAGTTTATGGGTCCTGATTCATCAAGGTACATATGATTAACACCAGACACATGCTGAAGTAATTTCTATCCAATATCTTCTTTAACATGAGTTTACATTTCATTATTTGGTTTAAAAAACCCTCTTGTTTATTATTTTGCCCCTCATATATTTGAAGTATATCCACCTCATACTAGGTGGTCCATATAACAGTAAAGTTCCTCAGCCTTTTGTTTTTGGTGTTTTCTGTTTTGACCTTTCAGATATCCTTTATCTGCATTTTTAATTTTGCATATTTCATTCAAGTACAGAGGTACAGTAGATGTTAATGAAGACAAGTGGCAAAGAGCTTGTTTCTAATAAATACCAGATCCTCAGATCCTGCAGAAGGGAGTAGTATGCTTAAACTTGTAAAAAATATTCTACTCAGAAAATAAGATAAATACATGGCAACTCTGATTAATGGATTTAATACCTGAACTGAGATTTAAATGTGACTGAAGAAGCTAAAAAGGTCTAGTGATTTCAGTCGAGGTAGGTATCTAGATTTGAAATAGGAAGCAAGCTAGGAAGATTATAATCCTAATTTACATCTGACTTTTCACAAGGTCTTCAGAGCCAGGATTTTAGCTGTATTTATTGATACTACCCTGCAGAATACTGTTAGAATTCATATGACTAGCTTTCTGTTGGATTCAGGCAGTAGGTCTTAGTTATGACTGGGCAGCAAAAAGGACTTTACTCATAGCAGTTGTATGTATGTACTTTTTGCCTTGTCATAAGCAGAAAGTCTAAGAGAAGGAAGAGGAAAAATGCATTGTAGAGTCCTGGTCTAGTGGTACTCTAGTGATGATAATAGTAAAGCATAGTACTGGGAACAAACAAATACACACTCGTTTCTCATCAATGTTTTCCAACTTTAGTACAGACGAGATGTGAATTGGGTGCAGACAAATAAAGGACTCCAAAGGGCCCTTTGCTTCTTGACGAGGCAAGTCACAGAATCGTGTTCTGCCAAAAATCGCACAGAAGTGATGTATGAAAAGGGAATAAAGCACAAACTTCTCACTGAAAAATACAAGGAAGATTTAGATGGATGTCAACAGAATCTAGAAGATTTTGTCATTCCCTTTTCTAAATGTCTGAATCTTATTTAGACCCTTTTATTAACCTACACAATGTTAATGTTATTAGCTATGTACAGTTCTGTGTGGTACAGAAAAACCTTCCCAATCTATCTTTTATTTCTGATAATCACTTCTAAAATATCATTTTCTAGGAGAGCTTCATATCCTCCTTAACTAGAACATCTTTCATTCTTCCTCATATTTTTGTGACAGAAACAATTCAAATATTTGCTGTTTTCCAGAGCTAGCTCTGAGGCTGCTTCTCTTGAGATAACTGAATGCACATTGGGAATTCTTTGAATTAGATTAAGTTCCTCTCCTACTTTGCCAAACAGGAGGTATGAACACTGAAGAGAATAAGAGAAAGCACCAATGGTGCAGAGTTCCTGAAGCACTGAGTGGGGATAAATCTACACTGCAGAGCACAGTGCAACATAGAAGTATCTAAACTAGCTTGGAACAAGTTAGCTCAGGCACTGAAAATAATTTGTCTGTTCTCCCAAATAACAAGAAATAGAACAAAAAGGAAATTGCCTCAAGTTGTGCCAGGGAAGGTTTAGATTGAATATTAGGAAAAATAACTTCACCGGCAGGGTTGTCAGTTACTGGAACAGGCTGCCCAGGGAAGTGGTCAAGTCATGTGTAGGTATGGTATTTAGGGACATGGTTTAATGGTGGACTTGGCAGTGTGCTAGGCTAACAGTTGGACTTGATGATCCTAAATGACTTTTCCAACCAAAATGATTCAATGATTCTATGAGAGAGTGCAACATGGGCTCATTTGCTGTGCTGTTAGGCATGGCTCAAAAATGGACAGGTTGAAAGAAAGTACCAAATCCGCTGATGTACAGGTGGCTTGGTCGAGATTTTGCACATACATTTACTACCAAATAGGCAATTTGAGAAACAGCTTCACTTTCTTCTTTACTGTGTCTTTAATGACCAGAAAAGCAAACTGATAACACTGTGGCACCAGCCTCTGAGGGGTCCTGACACTGGCTATAGTGGTCCCCCAGAGAAGCTCCTGCTGCGCAGAGGGTAGGTACAGAGCCCTGGGAGCTGAAGGGACAGAGCTGACAGGTCACAGCATCAACACTAATCTGGCTTTTCCACGGGTTTTGCATGGACCTCTTACCACTACTGACAAACAAGGGTGGCATCTGAATGAACGTATTATCCGTAACACATGACAAAAATGAACATGGTCTCATGATCCAGGTCTTTCCTCAGATTTTGACACACAATACTCATTAACTGCAGTATTACTGGTATTATTGCTACACTGAAAATTATGTGAATAAACCTAAGGGAGAAATTTGGCTTCTAGTATCCAAAGTGGTTTCAGTAAATTCTGAATATTTTACAATAATAAATATTTGTACAGTGATGCTGATCAAGGCCACTTTATGAGTTATATTAGTCACACAGTGCCAGGTTTCAGATTGCATTCCTATTATGAATGATGTAAAATTCAAAGGAATTTGATTCCACATCTCTGTTAATATTTAATAGCTGGAGAAGATTGCTTGAAGCTCAAATTCTAGTAAACACCAAGGGGGCAAAATATATTTAATAAGTAAACTGACCCTTTAAACAGATACCACTGAATCTGTCTTTATCATAATATGGTAATAAATGGGCAAGGGGGTATTGAGCTGAAATCCTGTACTTTCTACTAATTCAGTGACAGTTCTAATGATTTCTACACAGTGAGGACTCCTTTGCCCAAAGCACAGGGTATGGTGCAGGCGCAGTACCATTTTCTCTGGCGAGGTGGTACTAGGCTTAGTACCATCATGTTCATTACAGCCCTATAGAATCATAGAATGGTTTGGGTTGGAAGGAACCTATATTGCAATTTTTGTGCAGGAAAGAAATGATTCAGGGACTCAACTCTTCCCCAGTGGAAGTGACACCCCTATTTCAATTCAATTTTTAGCGTGATTTGCATTTAAATTTGACAATAAGTATAATGGCCTGTGATGTAGTGTTTATAAACAACTCCAAAACCTTCCCACCAAGCCATATTACTTTCCTTTCTGGTCCTAAATTTTCATCAAAATGTCATGGATATAACTGGTTGCAGACTTATGGACAGGCTTACCCTGCTCATAAGGCTCAAGACTAATTGCAGCAGAGAAAAACAACTTACTTCAGGTGTAGGTTTTCTGAATGCTTTTTTAGTGAATTTATTTATGCCCACAAATCTCTCTTAATGCAAATTTTGTTTCAAATTATTTTCTAACTCAGGGATACGGTGACCTGCAGTATCAGAAAAGGAGGACATTCTTTGCTGACCTTGCCTTTAATTACAGAGCGTAAGTACAAGGCAGCTGAAGAGAGACTTCAGTTGTCTATGTGCACTTTCAGACATCTTCATGTGCAAGAAATATCAGAGACTTAATCTTTCGTCAATGTATCAATGGGGCTATCTTTTAGAAAATAGAATTCAGCCCCAGAAACTTTCACTCCAAATGAAACAGACTTTTCCCACCACACAGCAAATATACCTTAAGATAAAATCTTAGGATTGCGTTCACATCTCTTTCAGTACTGCATTTCATCTTAGCAGAGGTGATTTCTCAATATAACACTTTCATTTCAATTTTGGAGTTTCTTTTATAACTAGCTCCTGGGCTGAGGCTAGTCTTTTTCAAGGAACTATAGCAAATGCATTTTTGACAAAGAAAAGCAATTTGATATTTTTGTTATATGTTGGATAAAATTTCTCTAGCCATGTACATTAACTACCTAAAAAACCTCTCAGGTCTTGTGGGGGTGACTGAAAAATATTTCTGTCATTGTGTGTAAAACTTCAGCAGAATCACAGTGCTATTTAACAGTCAATCCGATGTATAGGTACAACTGGTTGTGGATTATCAGCCTCATGGTGTCCAAGAACTAGTGAGATCTCCCAGGTCTTGACACACTTCTATTTGAGTACAGTTTTCTCACCACCATCATATCTATATCAAAGCTAGAGCAGCACAAACCAGCACAAAAGCACACACAGAACTGACTCTGAGCTACTGAAGAAGCAACAGTGAGAAAGAGAAGACTACCCATCAGAGAAATTAGTGATGACCACGCAGTGTGTGCCTGGGCAGCTCTCTGCTGATGAGTTTGTGAACGCTTCTCTGGGATGATATTGTGTGGATCACATCCTCCAGTGATGGACCCCCCAGGCTCACACTGTGTTTTGGTTGATAGATTGTCTACAGCAGAACAAAGGGTAAGCCTGAAGGCCTCTTTTTTCTCTGCAAATAAGAACACTGCTCCCTTTCTTACCATATCCCTGTTTCCTCCCCACATTGGAAGAGCGGAGAAAATGTACACATTAGAGCCTACCAAGACAGAGAAGTTGTTACTTAAGTACTGTTTTGCTGTTTCTACCTTCATTATAAAAAAATATTCATGGTGTAGGAAAAAAACCCCAAACAACACAACACAAAACAACCCCAAACTTGGAAGCTGAACTTAAAACCTGCTTTAGGCACATGCCTTGTTTTCTCTTTTCATTACAGTGGAGACCCTTTGCCTTGCATCGAGTACACAGCACAAGAGACTGCAACTTGGTGAGTTTGTTACTTACGCTCTGACTCCTGGGCCATTCCACTGCAGTCCCAGGAAACACTGGCAACATGAGACAGTTGTAACATTTTCAAATCATATTTATCCATCTCAAGTTTTATGCCTTGATTAAGTGTCACCTTTTGGTCATTTGTTTTGCAGAAAGCCACTCTCAGGGTTGGTCATAATTACTCCTTTTCTAGAGCAAAATGCATTTTCCTGACCATTTCCCTGCCTTCCACTACCACCAAGATACCAGAAACAAGAAAACGCCTGGAGGCTATAATTCTAACTGACCTCTAATTAACCACAGCTATGCTGGTAACAGAAATACCACCTTTCCAAATCTGTTACCAGGAGAAAAAGCCTGTTTGCAGGATGAAGTTTACTCATAAGATGTGGCTAATCTAATGCTCATAGGACAGACCAGCTTTGCTTGTTCTCCTACAAGTATTTAATTGCTGTTGACATAAATAGGTATAATTCTCTCAAACTGAAGGTAAAGGAAATTTTGGAGTGCCCTTCAAGGATACATTATTTCCACTGTAAAAAGGTCTTTGAAGTCATACAAAATGATGGCAACTTACTTTTGCATGAGTACATAATTTCTTCACTGGGGCTTTGTTTCTCCTGAAGATTTGCCATTCAAGAAAAGCCCCATTTCAACCGCCGAACAAAAAAAAATTAATTCAATTCAAAGTATGTTTGCAGACTTCTTGTGAAGTATGTGGCAGATTCAATAGAAAGTAGAGTTCTTATTTCATATAGCTCCATTTCCACTATCTCCCAGTAACTTTAGCAACTCTCAGTAAACAGCAACAATTACACATTTGTATGACAATACAAACCTAAATTTCTCCAAACGTCCCAACTCAGAGCAGAGTCCCAGGATTGTGCAAGGTGCCACATATGCACACAATAAGACAGAGTCGTTGCTTCGAAAAGTTTACAATTTTAAAGGAAAGACAGCCTAAAGGTGGGAAAAAGGAAGAATGATGACTACATTTTAAAACTGTAGAACAAAAAAAGTTAGAGCTTATGTAATTTGCCCAATATTATACAAAAAGTTTATGTCAAAGCCAGGAATTAAATCCATACCTTAGATGTCTCATGGCAGAACCTCAACCACAGGGCCATCACATTTTTTTCAGTGATTATTTGATTTGGGATAAAATCTACTCTGCCATACAAAGGTTAAGGGGTGTTGCCCACAATCACATAGAAACCTTGCATCCAACTCATCCAGGCAGCTACATTTTTATTAAGCTCAAATAGGTTTTAATAGCATCTTTCAGTTGTCAAAGATTGATGGTTGATGTCATGCTCGTGATTGCTACCACTAGCCAACAATCTTGGCATGGGATGGTGTGTAGGAATGTCATATTTAAGAAAATTTAATTTCGTGTTCTTTCCTGTTTTTTCTTTTTGTTGCCAACCTCTATCATTCCAGTCCTTCTCCACCTAGAATCAGTCCCCCTGTGGTAATGGAACAGACCTTTAAAGGAGTATCTGCCCATTTCCCCAAACAGCCTGCCCTAGCAACACAAGTTGCCTTGTTATGTAAAGCTGCTTCCAAAATTAGACCTCCCAATTCTTATCACAGCCCCTGGGGCTTTGCCTAGAGGTCAGCTGCAGTACAACACAACCAAATTGAGTGCTGTGCAATTGAACTGTAGTCTGAATGGGAAATCTGTAGCACAGACTATATTACCTTGGTGTTCGCTCTGAAGAGTTCTTGGATGCGTTCAGTTTGTAGCAACATGGTTACAAAAATGAAAACTAATCAAGTGAAGAAACATGTCTTTCAGAAAACAGAGGATACAGATTATCCGAATCTGTTTTCAAGCAGGGTTTTTGGAAGGCCCTGAAACTAAGCAGTCATAAAAGACATCTTATGGGTAAAAGCTGTATATGAAAAAGGGGGGAACCAGGACAAAATTATGGGGATGCAGCTGACACATTCTCATAATAAGGATGAAAAATGCCACTTTTTTCCAAAAGAATAAGGACATTTATGTAAAAGAAGTTAATTACCTTTGAAGTCTTTGAAGTGGCTGCCTCTGTCCTTCGTTATGAGGCTCTTTTCAAGAGTGCTTCATAGACTGCTCTTTTAGCAGTTTCTCTTTCAATCTCTGGACTGAAGTACCATCAAGTAGCAGCTTAATGCTCCTTTGAGTGATAGCACTTCCATATGGCAAGGCATTACACCTATTGGAGACACTACATTAGGGCAAGCTAAATTGTTGCCTGGAAGTATCTGCTACTCTGTTGACTTTGCAGTGAACTTAGTTGTTTGCCTTAGAGGTAGTTAGAGAGGAGTGACACAGCTTTGGATAATTCATCACTAGTCTTGGAGACTGCCTATGTTTCTGTGGCAGACTATGTTTGGACACACAGTAGATTGATACTTTGATAAAAGAGACCATATGTGTAGAAGTGTAAACAAGCCTGCTCTCTTTAGGCTCCAGTCTGGGGATGAACTGTGTACTGATTCAGATCCTATGCAATCCCACTGAAGTCAGTAGTATTCTATGGGGAAATAAGCCAGGGCAACACTTGAACTCTAGTCTTTCTCATTTTTTCCTAATTCTTCTATGGAAATGACCCAGTCTCCTGTGGCTTTTGCAATAGTGACAGCAGCCACTGTTTCCCTATGTTCTTTTAATGTTTTTTCCTCCTAAGGTTTTCCTCCCCTGCTTCATTCTGGTTCATTACTCCCACACTGTGTAAGTCATTCACACAAATGAAAAGAGCCATTACCAGGGACTGGCTATCACCTCCATAGCAACAATAGCATCACAAAAAAAAATACAATACCAAAACAACAAAAGGTCATTTTCCATACCCAGTATTTCCAAGAATGATCTCAATTTTCATAAAACAATGTTTTTAAAATTGTTAACACCCTAGGGCCATGTCTGAACCAAAATAACCATTTCTATAAGGTTCTTTGCAGTCCTATTACTACTTGTTTATTTTGCAACAGCTAAATACATTCCAAACCACAGCTCTAAATCCAAGCACCACTAAGTTTGGGAGACACTTGAAGCCTGTGCCCAGATCTGGTTATATATATTTTTCTTCAGCTGGTCTTCTTCTGTATAATGGGCTAAATACTTCAAGAAGTTGGCATGTCTTTCAAATACATAGCCCATGCCAGGCATTTTGAACTGCAAAAGTATGAACCTTTTTGCCTTCCAGACGTTACTCTTTAGTATCAGAAAATGTGCTTTTTTTGGGAGGAAGTTTGTAAGAGTCAAATATAGGCTGGGCTTCAGCGTGCAGATGGATGGACCAGCATTTCAAGTTGTACCCCAATGTAGAGAGGGAGGGAAAATCTGACTCATTCCATCCCTAAACTGCACAACACAGAGAGGGCCATAGCCTCAGCTTTCTCCCTGGGATTCCCCTGGTACCTCCAACACCCTTATACCTAAGCAAGAAACACTTCTGAATTAGGATCAGGGTCCTGTTAAATAAAGGAGAATGTAGGAAGGGGTAAAACAGATTTGCCAAAGAGAAACCACCTTCTGAAGGAAAAGAAAAACAAAAAAACCTTGTTTTGCTACATCCACCCAGGGATCATCTTCCAAGCATCAGGTATCCTGAGTTCAGATTTTTAGACCATTGGCTATGCTGGGACTTTATGCATCTCTGTGGATCTGTATGTAGGGCAAGTAAGTACTGCTCAGTTGAGGTGTGTCATGCTAGACAGTTTTTGTTTTTCAGGAGAGAAGTCTACAGGAAGCTGAGCAGCCTTTACCCTACTCATGCTTGTATGCAGTACCTGGATGCTTTCCAGCAGCTGGAGAAACACTGTGGCTACCAAGAGGATAACATACCTCAGCTTCAGGAAGTCTCCAGATTTTTAAAAGGTCAGTCATTCTGAACCATGGTTTATTTTAGGGTTTCCTGGTTATGCTTGTAAACCACATACACACACAAACCATCTCATAGGACCCAAGCTGGTGACTGGAGCTGATTAGCTGTAGAATTCCCTGTGGAAGACGAGCTGTAGCCCAGGGTATTGATACCAGGCACATCTAGAGACCAAGCTAAGTAAGTTTGTGTTTGCTCTGTGAGTGGCTGAAGCTGGTGTAGCAAGGACCAGCTAATTCCAGTACTACCAGCAATACAGCCACAGCTGCACACTGCTCCACATGATTTCCACACTCAGGTTTTCTATGGGTTTGGCTGTATTTTATGCTTCTATAGCTGTACTGCCAGTAAGACCCAAACACAAGTACAGGTACTTCCCTCTCAAGGGCACCTTTTTCTGATGCCTGATATAGGATTGCAATGTGTGCTACGGGAACTTATTTCCAGGAGGTCCTTCTAATCAGTCAGCAGCTACCTTGAAACAGCACTGCTTCTTTCTGTCTCTGTGGTCCCATTTGCCACACTTAACTCTTTGGTAACTATGGTGTGGTGAGAGACAGGAGAGCAGAAAGATTGTGATGGTAGTCTGTAGTTGCATGAAGACGTGGCCTAAGATGAAAGGATACATAAGATTGCTAGGGTATTAGCTGGGGGCTGACTAGTAAGGAGCAAGAGAGGACAGGAGCCTGCACTATTTTTATGAGGCAACAGGCTGCATGGATTCCCAAGGCCAGGTGCTTTATGTCAACCAGCAGTTTTCCTACTGTTTTCAAGAACGACTACAGAAAGTCAGTCTTAAAGCCTCCTAGCTCCTTCTCAGTTACAAGGAGATGTGCCAGAGAGAGGAGAACAGCTGGTTACTATGATGACATAAATAATAGCAAGCATGGGTTAACTTTAAATGAATTAAATTTAAATACAACATTCAGAAAATCAAGTGACCTACTCCATGTATAATTAGGTGATGCTAGTAAGCTTGAATAAGCTTTCTGTTGCTAAAGAGTTTTCTAAGACATTGCCACTTTTAGGGAATATTAAGCTGTCCAATAACAGTTTTTATTGCACCTTTAGCATAAGGGAATGGAGAGTTGGCATATGAAAAACATTGCTCATGAGCACCATCATATCCAGCAGTAGGAATCCTTCTGCATATGCATTGTTTATTTTCTCATGTATTTTTCCTTCTATTCAACTGCCCATCTTACTTCCCTCTTATAGTAACTGGGCTGATAAATATTTTTTCTCATGAAAAGTTGATCTCATCTGATTTCATTTACATAGTAGCTGACAGCAGGGAGCCCAGAAATTATGTGATGCTGATTTGATTACCACAGATATTAATATTCTTTAAGTGAATCAGGTGATTTCAAAGTAGGAGAATTTAGGATAATGTAAGAACATATGATTTGTATTGCTCATATTGGTTGACACGATTTCATTGCCTGGAGTCTCAGCCTGCTCACTTCTTTTGTAGGCTCTGGTTCTAAATTTTCTCCATACCATACAAATTATCCTAAGCAAAAAATAATGCAGTAAAAAGAGTAATTCTGAAAATTCCACTAATAACAATTGAGAAGATGTTCACAATGAGTGAACAACAACTCATCTATTATAAACACAGTGTGTCTAGTGTAAGCTAATTGGCAGAACTATTCTGACTGGGAATGAGAATCAGGCACTTCAGAGATATTTCATTCCATCCTGGAATGGTGTCTAAGGAAAACTGAAAGAATGGCTCTCAAGACCACTGGTCGTATCCTCCTTAAATTGTAGATAAAACCTGTATTAGTTTAGTCTACAGGCTTTGTAAAAGATTATGCAGAGATGTAACAAAATTTGTTCAAAAGAACTGTGTTTACAGCTAGAAACAATTAAGAGTGAGTAAGCTATTTTAGCCCCACTATGTGGGACTTCGACCTGGTATCTTAGTTCAGTGATTCCCTCTAGTATGGTAATTTCACCATGCAGGATACTTTCTAGACTAGGATGAAGACTGTCATTGTTATAAGGTCCCTTTGTAACAAACTCAGTCTGAGTCAGAAGGATCTGCAAGGTCTGTAAAATATGTGTTTAAGACAGCTTCATGCCAAACAGGCACTGAGTGAGGAGTATGATTTATAAAGAGTTATTGTTAATTTGGGTGTTTTTTACCACCAGCATCAGCAAGGCCAGAATTTTTGCTTCTTACAACTCATGAATCAACTGTGTACTTAGGCTCTTTCCTGTGTTACAGTTGTGCAGTTCTTAACCAACCCAACCTTAACCCAACTATAAGCTGTGATGTGTCTCCCAAAATTCCTCAGCACAGAGTGGATGTATGTCAGCTACAGCTTATGTGGAGGTGCATAGTGCAGTTCCTCCCGTCACTGGTTAGCTCTGGGTGAGCCCTGAGCTGTCCCACTCTCCTATTCAGGACATAAATCCCAGGATGTATCTTTGCTAAATACTTCCTCTAAGGACTGGACAATTCTTTAGCATATATGATTATAAGACTTTGTATTTGAATAGAATAGAACAGAACAGAACAGAACAGAACAGAACAGAGTAGAGTAGAGTAGAGTAGAGTAGAGTAGAGTAGATATACATTATAAGTATTTAATATTTACTTAGAGGGAATTTAAATGGTTAACCATGTAACCATTTAAATGGCAAGTGTTTTTCTAAAGGATTAACTAGATGAACCTAGGCACATCTTTCTTTCTAGGAAAAATGTTTGGATTTAGGCATTCATTGTCCTCCACAGCTGGAAGAAATTACAGCCAGTGAACTCAAGCAAGCTCACTCTGCACAGGCCTGTATACATGAATTTTTTAGACCAAGAATTAAGCTTTGAAGATCACTTTAGGTCAACTACTCAAGACCTTATCTTCAAATAGTTTTGATTTCAGAGATCTTTGGGCAGCAGGTCCAATGGGCCATACCCCCAATTCTTTACTGTTTGCTGGTTTTATTGTGCAGTAATGAAACAGAAGTTCAGATTTTGCAGATATTACCTTCAGCAGATAACTTTTTCCTATGGCTTTTCAAGGCAACTGGCCAAGTCTGTTCCATCAGCAGACTGTCTGATTCACTGGCCTATATTTAAAAGGGCATTTCAGGGAACATAAGCTGTAATGTTCATTTTCCCTCCTGCTCTTCCGACAGAGATGCTAAAGCAATATAAATTTCCCTAGACCTCTAGGTAGTCCATCCAAAACTGAGTTACTTAGGGCTTGGTTCTTATCTGATATATTTTTCAGCTGGTGCAGTTTTCTCTTCACTCAGCCTCAGAATTTAGCCCAAAGGTTACCTGATTCTGAGATTTTCACATTTCTCTGGATTCGATTAGTATGCCATCAGCAGCAAGAGAGCACCCCTCTTGTGTCAGCTTCTGGCCAGAGCCTAAGGAGACATAGCTCATGGTCTGTCTTACCCCAAACACCCTGCTTTCTTAAGCAGGGAGGGGGGAGAATAGTAAGCTGCTTTACAGCCACTTCTGATTCCCTGGTTAACTCTGATGCCTTTGCTCAGCATACAGACAAAGATAAAGACATAACCTCCTTTTTTTTTTTTTTTTTTTTTTTTTTGCTGCTGTTCAGCTTTGAGGCAATTCTGTCCCCATTGCCTTTGAATTCAGTGGAGCAATGGAAGAAAATCACAGCAAATGTTAACTGCCTAGTCTGTCACATTGTCAGGTAGAAGTACTCCTTTCTGTCCACTCCTTTTTTGTCTTGTATAGCTTCAGGTGTTTTGTCACTTCTAATTCTGCCAGTGAAACCTTTAAACCTTTTTCCCCCCTTTCTTCTCTCTCTCTTTTTTCATTTTTCTCTTTTCTCTTTTTTTTTTTTTTTTTTTTTAATGAGGAAAGTGTTAGTAGCCAGACAGAGCAAGACAAGAAATGTTGGAAGAAACATTAAAAACCAAACCAAAACAAATCTTGTAAATGGCTTGGTTTCTGGGTGGGATTTTTTTTTGTTTGTTTGTTTACATAAAATAAATTAGGTTCCAGGCTTCATGACACAATAGGATATGGATAGAGAAGGGAGAATAAAGCCATTTCTGAATTTTTTTAAAATGTAGTTTTATGCTTTAAAGAAGATAGACTGTCATTTATGGGAGCTGAGAATGCAACACAGATTTTGAATATAGGACTTCAAAAAGATTATCATTGGCTCTCTTTTAAAGCACTGATTTTCAATTTTCTCAGCTTTGCAGACCACCAAGAAGTTTCCCATGGAAATGTAGATCCTGTATTCTACTGTCCACAGGACTGGTTATTTTGTTAGTCATCTCTCACAGACCTTTTGTAGTAATGCAGGGTGTCTTGGGGTAACACTGATAGCAGAGGCTGAAATCACAGTGCACAAGTTTTGCATTCTTCTGTCCTGTTCTGTGGGCACATGCAGAGAAAAAGACATACAAGCACATCCCTCGGAGGCTGTGTAGTTAGTTGTAGTCAAACATAATGGTGAAAAACAATACAAATGGGAAAAATAGGTGAGAGCACTGATGGAAACTTTGATGTTAAATGGTTAAGGGCCAAATTCCAGCACCCTTATCTCTGATGAGGACCTGTTTGCCCTTTCTTCCGTATGTTCCCATTCTAAAAAGGTCCAGGCAGAACGATAAAATTGATAGCAAGTGTACAAGTGCTGAGCTAGTTTATACATGTGGAGCATGCACTGACAAAGGGAAATTAAGTTGAACAGTATGCTCTAATTCTACCTTTGGGGTATGTTAAGCTAGGCCCACTGAGGAACAGAAGAAATGCCCAGAACGGAGCAGACCTGTGGTCCACCTACTTCTGTCTTCAACAGTGCAACGTACCAGGGGGTTCAGTGAAGGGAATAAGAAAGTTTGCAGGAGGGGGCTAAACAGCAGCTTAACATCAGGCAAGAGCCAGGAGCTCTCAGAAGGGTAGGGATGGAGTGTGTTCCTAATCTAACTCCTTCTTTTACATATGTTATACAGGAAATGAGAGAGATAATCCAAGAATTAATAGACTAGCCAGCCTAAGAATGCAGGTTCTGTCCCTTCCTTGATCAGGGGGATCATATGAGACCTCAGACACATCACTGACATATAGGATATAGTACATGAATGTGTGAAAATGTGCAAAAAATGTAAACTGGGGTACTCAGTACTCCCATACCTCATATCATTGCTGTGTGAACATGTTAAGGCTGAATGACTTAGTGATTTGATGTTGCAGTAGTTTGACCCTTAGCAGTAGAGGAGCATGTTGGTAATGTTAAGCCAGGATGTTCCTGCTATGCTTAAATGGAGGGTGCTATTGCAACAGAGCATGGAGGTCCTTTGAAACTGCTTACCTGACTTGTGTGTGCCATGTAGGTAACCCTAGAAACACCTGTCTTCGGTCTCCCTTCATTTGCAGAAAGAACAGGTTTCCAGCTGAGACCAGCTGCAGGACTGCTGTCTGCTCGTGACTTCCTTGCCAGTCTGGCATTTCGTGTTTTCCAAAGCACACAGTATATAAGACATTTCTCTGCTCCTATGCATTCCCCGGAACCGTAAGTTTGATGCCCTGGCACAATCCCATCCTTCTGAATGTGCTGGGGATTATTCTCTTGGGAACAGCTCTGAAGCTCTATCCAGTAGTCCACAGAATGAAACAATTTGAGAAACTGGTAGCTGGAGAGTTAGAAGGGGAAGTCATGCATGAGAGGGTGTGGGTCTCTGTCTCTCTTGCAAAGTTGTTTGGGGAAGGAAAAGACTGGAGAATATCTGGTTTAATCTTTTCATCCTGCCTTCAGTTACCATCTGCTGGGGTTTGATTCCCTGCTGTGAAACTCTCCCAGCAAGTGCTGGCCAGACAACAGCAATTACATTTCATGAGAAATTACAAGTTCGCACAGACGCTTTTGTTGTATGCTGGGACAAAACAGGGGCCTTTCAAAGATGTTGTGACATAGGAGACTAGTGCCTGTGCCATCCCAAGTGAGACAATAGCCAAGGTAGCAGGGGGCAGCTGGCTTTCCATGGCAGAAGGGAATGCTCTGTCATGCTCCCTGCAGAGCCAGGCCAGGTATGGAGACAGCTACTGCGGAGCAGCCCTCACACTAACTCCCTTTGGGGGTCTACTGGCTAAACTCCTGCATGGGAAGTCCGTATAGAGCAGGAAAAGAAACCTTTATTAAACATGAACTTGTTTTCCAGAGACTGCTGCCATGAGTTGTTGGGTCATGTTCCCATGCTAGCTGACAGGGAGTTTGCCCAGTTCTCACAGGTAAGAAGCTTGTTCTGCTGGCTCTTTAAGAAACTGATATAGATTGCAGGCCAGATGTGCCTCAAAGGCTGACCAGGCATGGAACACTATTTTAAGACTTGATTGTGCCTGAGTTGCAGCCTCCAGGGGTGGTGGGCTAGCAGTGCCCAGGGAGACGTCTGCTCCAAGGGAGTGGTAACACTGCTCCCTAAGGACATAGGGTAAAAAGAAGGGCAGGCAGTGCTTGTGGGACTTCTCTGTGGGATGGCCATGTCAGTCTGTAGAAGGATGCCAGTGGACCCTCTGTGGTGGTGCATGTTTGGGTTGTACTGACTACATGGTTCCTCTGGCTTCCTGTGCTACACCACATGAACCTCACCAGCAACAGCCATCAAGCCCCCAGCATGGTTCTGTCTCTGGATGTACATTTTTTATCTCACATGATACTTTAATTGTGTCAATCAACGTCATTCATTAGAGTTGTTTTTCCTTTTACAACTCACCAGATTCTCACAGCATTGCTCACACTGGTGAGGAGGCTCCAAAAACAAACAGGGCTTCTTTGTACAATAAGGGGCTATTTAGTATGAGCAGTCAGTGTCAAACCCAAGTGAACTCAATGACCTCTTATAATTAAAGACTTCAGAACTATGAATGGGCCTCAAAACCATAGCAGAGGGAAGAAGATAACTCACATTCTAGGCTTATCAACCAGTGGCCAGTGTGGAAACTGGCATTAAGAGCGGCAAGTTTACATGATGTAGTTCCCTGTCAGAATATCTTAAAAAGAAACCTAATTCACCTCATATAAGGTGGTTTCCAGTTGTATCAACTTGGATACATACCAGTTTCCATTTTGGTCATAAATATTGGGTATTATCAGATTCAGATGAGTTATATTAAAAATATCCTAGTGGTCTTTAATTTATTCTGGAAGAAACCTTCTCAGTTCAGTTCAATACCAGAATTGAAGGCACATTAGAAATAAGAGATTATAGCAATTTCAAAACTTTCAGCTTTCCTCTTTTCCCATCTATAACACAGGCTATATAACATGGGATCACATTAAATCAATGTTCATGTTTAATTTCTTTTTTTCACAAAGTATTTTCACAGTTGAAATTCACCCCATGAAAGTTCTTTTTTTGTTCCATTCAACATGAGACGATGAATGGTGAAAATGCCTTAATTTTGTTTGTTTGCTGCATGATATGGCTCCTGGGATAGCTAAGAAGGGACATCTACAGATTCCTATTGTGAGAATAACAGTTAACTGGAGGCATAGATTAAACAGAATCCTCCCTGCACAGATCTGACCCACTCAAAAGGGCTGGCAGAAAGACAGTGAGAGACAGAAAGGTAATGGCAAAGATAAAACACACTTTGCTGTCCTTCCTTCTCATGCCTCCCTATAAATCTCTGCCATGCATAGTCCAGCATTAAACCAAGAGATGGTTAACTTTACACAGAGAACACTGAGGATTGAACATTCATCTAATGTGGCTCCCAGTGGTATGTAGCTGGGGGCCAGGGAGAGGTAGGCATCCTGGAAGCCATGGAAGGTCATTTTGGGTGACAAAAACAATGAATAGTTCATGCTATTCATGCTAGAAATGATGTGGTCCTCCCCCTTCCCCTCTTTCTCTCCCTTGGGCTGAATAATCACACCAGTGTAACACTGCCTGCTTGCTTACTTGCTTTAGGATATTGGACTGGCTTCTCTTGGATCATCTGAAGCAGAGATTGAGAAACTGGCCACAGTAAGTGCAGATGGCAGTTTAATATTGGAGGCAAAACCCAAACGATTCACTTACTGTGAATATCCCTTACTGTGCAGAGAAGGCTCTTCTCCAGTGTCTCAGATTAGTGACAAAAATGGAAGCACTGGAAGGATAGTCTCTTATCCTCATCCACAGGTTGGGGAGGTGGGGTTTGAGTCCCTGTGGGAGAGCCCAGAAACATGGGATTCCACCTGAGGAAGTGGTTATACTTTTTATTTCTGTAAGAATATATTGTAGGAAGAAATATAAGAAATTGCAGGAAGCTGAGTTCCTACAATTTCAGCCACAGGAGGGTCCCAACTGACTTTCCAGATTTACCTAATAGAGTGGATACCCAATGTGATTTCTGCACTTTCTCCTCCATAAGATATGCAAGAAACCATCAGAATTTGGCTCACCCTGTATTCATTCATTTCACAAAATAGGTGGGCACTTAAATGCAATTTGAGAGCAAGTACTGTCATTCAATTCTGAGTCATTAGGCTGTATAAGCCTGACAAAAAACCCCTCATGCAGCCCATTGCTGCCATCTTAACTTGTTCTGAAAGTGAGCTGGAGGCTCCTTCACTAGAAAATGAAGACAGAAAAGAACCTGTAACGTACTTGCTATCCTGACACAGATGTCTAACATAATTTTTTTTTTCTCTCTGGAAGCCCTTGTGATTCTCTGTATTATAAAGAGAGCACAGGTAACTAGCTTAGATGATATGACAACATTTAAGTTAATTGAAAGTTTGTTTAAAGAATCTCAACTTTGCTTGTGTCTATAATACTTGTAAGACAAACTTTGAAATGCCATTATTTCTTTCGGTCCATGAACTTCTCCAAGCAGGTGGATTCATGCACAAGAGATTGGAAATTGGCAGTGTTCATTTGTTTACAGAGTGCCACTCGTATCATGTCTTGTACCCTGTTAAAACAGTGAGAGCCAAAAGAACCTCACTAAGAAAATGCCAAATACAAGATATATAAGGAAAAACTAAAAATAATTCCTCCTCCTCCTATGTCTCATTCTCCAGTCTAAAAGACCTTCCAAAAAATGAGGAGATACTCAAAGGCTTTTCCCTACAAAGAATAAAGATTATTAATACAATAAGAATGCAGTATTATTAGCTGAACTGTAGAGAAAGCATCTCAGGATTCTCCCAAAAGAAAGATCCTGGCATGTTTTTTCTTTAGGGTTAATTTTGCAGGCTAAAACCAAATCATCATAATTGTAAGACATGTGAAAGAGGGTCGGAGAAAGAAGGAGAAGGAAAAGAAGAGGCAGAACAGACAGAGTAACATAAGAGTTTCACGTTATTTTACAAGCTGCCTGCAGTTCTTTGAGAAGGGTGCTGAGGATGCAATTCTTATGGCTAAACTGAAGCCAAGGTCCAGCCAGCCCTGTGTGTCAGGCAGCATAGAGCCATGTGTCCTCAAAGGAAACTTGAGGAGTTGTGACACAAAGCCATACTCTTGAAATCTCTCATCTTATCCATGTTTTTCCTTTGCACAACACCTCTCCAGCTGCTCAGGGGTCAGGCTGTGTCCAAATTGATCCTCTGCTGTCCATTTCCCTAGATGCTCTAATAGGGGAAGGGCTAACAGCTTGGCAGAGCCGAGAGTTGCTTTTATCCCACTGCTGTCCAGCAGGTAAAGGAAGTGTGCTCCTAAGCATGCTTTATTGCAAGAAAAGCCCAGAGAGATGTAACTTTATTTTCTACTGGAGCATGATAAAGATGTGATTGGTATAATCTTACAGAGTACATTGGTGCTAAGGGATAAGTCATTCTTCAGTTCTTTGGGATGCTATCACAAAGAAGAAAGGAAATTGTCCTTTCAAGTACCTTTCCTAGGGTCTTAAACCCTCCATTGGGGTCTATGTGTCCTTCTGGGGACAATGAGTTGAAATCCATGAGATTCTACAGAGTACAATGAAGCTCAGGGCTAAGAGGTTGCAGCATGATTTGTACCATCTTCCAAAGAAAGAAGAGGACTGTATTTACCCATGTAATTATCATAAGCAATTTTAATTTAATTTTTTTTTGGAGGGGAAGTATATTTGAAAATATACGTTACGATTTTTGTGTGTAACACATGTTGAGAGAAAAAAGAATTTTATTAATATATAAAACTACAAAATGTGAAGATACAAAAATATTGAGGAATGAGGATAAACAAAAATAAAAGGAAAAATGGGGAGCTTAAAAATGAACTGCCTGTTGAGACTGTTTTTCACAAGTTGTTCTTATTACCAGCTTTACTGGTTCACTGTGGAGTTTGGTCTCTGCAAGCAAAATGGATTGATTAAAGCTTACGGGGCAGGACTACTTTCATCTTATGGAGAGCTTATGGTATGTGTTAAATATATGGTATAATCCAGTTTTCTGAACTCTCTAGTAAAAGCAAAATACTGTTTCCTCATATATACTAGTACGATTTAAAAAATTGATTCTTCTTTTGTGAAGAAATTAAACTGCCCCTTCCCAGAAGCTACTGAGTAGGGGGAAAACTACTATAGGATTGTACCTGCCTTACAGCTAAAGAGATGAAATGCAGTGAAATCAGCCATCCTATAAAGTATTAGATTTGCTTCTTAGCGCTCCCTGCCAGTAGTAACACAGTTGACTTTAACCTGAAATTCATGTACCTTTCTGAATTACTCACTAGAGGGCAATATTATGTCTATTATCAACTCTGCTACTTCATCCATGCCACTGAGATTCATGCATGCAGGAATCAGAAAGGCACTGACTGACTGGACCAGATAAAGTGGAAAGAAACCGTAAATAGCATGGACGCTGACAAAAAGAAAATGCTTTAGTATTTCACTTTTCTAAATATGTTTCAAGACTAATCTTATCTCGAGTTTTATGTAGATTAAAATCTGCCTATGCAGGTTTGATACTGCCCTGCCTTGGCAGATTAACTGTGGGAAGTAGAACTGTACACCTGGTATCACTAGGTCAATTGCTTCAGGTTGTGGAGACACTAAATGGTTTTTTTTATTATTATTAAGAAAGAAAAGAAAATAAAAGGCACTCTTTTCAAGCATTTTTTATAAACCAGACATATTTTTTTTCATAGGAGATAGATTTTAAGCTTAACACATAGACACAACAGCCTAACAGCCAGCTACATGATACATTCACATGGAACCATGGCTGGATTAGCACAGCTTGGGCTCCCATAACTGGAGATAGTTGGATTGTTGTGACCATAAACACATCATAAAACTCTCCTAACAGTACACAGGTCAGTCCACTTTCCAGTCAATAGATGGAAAGAAGAAACAACACGTTGCTATATCCCAAGACATTCCCAACAGGAGCCCCAAAAGAGGGGCAGTTGAGAGTTAACATAGAGAAAGGGGAACCCTCCCAGATATCAACCTTCATTTTACCACCTGCCGAGTTTAGCACTGGTTTTCTCCCAGCACATCTGAAAACATTTGTGAGCAAACTCTGTGGTTTATGATTTGCAGAGCTTTCTCTCTTGATAAACTGAGATCTGCATTCTCATTAGCCCCCTAGATAAATAAACACAGCTTACTTTCTAACTAGCAACCTGATCTTGTGCCTGACTGCTCATGAACATGAGCAGAAGTGTGCTAGTAGTATCATAGCACTCATCTGTAGAACAGTGAAACATTGTTTTGAAACAGCAGAACAATGACCTCCCTTACAAACCAAGCTCCAGTGCAATGCATTTGGTTTACATGTTGATCTGTTCTAGGATAAGGCTGAAGCCACTGTTTTTCTGACAATCCTTCAATACTTGCTACATTTACAAACAGGAAACCTAGGCTTTCCTTTATTTACCTGGTAAAACCAAAAAGATCCCATATTAAAGCACAGTTCAAGGCAACATTTATCCTACTCTTTAAAACAAATGCATTTACATGTCAAACAGGGTACTAAAGGGCAGAGGTAATCATGTCTCCACTACTTCTGTAGCTTTCATAGTAACATGCACCACAGAATATATTTGCAAGATGCTGCCTCTGTCTTCTATTCAATTTGGACACTGATGAAGGTAAAAACTGCATCAGGAATGCTTACTTTTGGTGGCTAGAGTTGAGTGTACCAGCCTTATGCTCTCTCTCCTCTCTTTCTACCCTTTTCTTTGATAGACACCAACAAACTCTTCTGCTTTAGATGATTGTAGGCAAGAACTGTTTCTTCACAAAACTGTGCTATCTAACACAAAAGTGTAACTGCCTCTTTAATTACCTACCTCTAAGGTTGAGAGTGGAAGTAGTAACTGTCCTTGAGTTGATAAAATGCAGTCTTGTCATCATTTTATCACCAGTAGTTGTTGGGCTATGGTGCTGGATAAACTTTTGATACAACTGGGTCCACCAAGGTCTTCATCCATCGTATTACTGAAATTACACACAGATCTGATAACATTTATATTCAATAGATAATGAAGAAGGATTACCCACTACCAAAAATGTGTCCATCTTGCATGTAACACCTAAGACAGTCTGAAGATGGGCAAGTAGTTCACCAGCAATGCTGCCATGTGCCCTGTACAATCATGTGAGCTCTGCAAGTTCATCACTGTAGTTTTTGGGACAACACCTTAGTGGGATCTGTGCACATCACCTTGAGCATCAGAGACTTCTTGTACACAAATTAATTATAGCCATGGCCTTAAGTGCTGAAGTTTCTTTTTATGGCCAATTGATTTTTATTTGAAACAAAACTGAAATGCTTCCATTTAATTCTTCTAGTCCACATAAGCATCGGATTCTAACTTCAGTATAGAAAGTGGCAGGGTGAGTAAAGTGCTTAGGTCCTGTGCCTAAGCATCTGCTAGCAACTTCAAAATGTATACCAACTCTTTGTTTTACTGCTGAAGACAGGAATTATGTGTAGTGTAGTGTCTATTTCATAGAAGGGAATTTTTTTAGAAATAAAGCATTGGCTAAGCGATTTTGTTAGGAAGATAAAGACTGAAAGATAGTGAGGCTCACAACAGCCTTCAGTTTCTTACAAAGCTCATTTTAGAGTCTTAGGCTGGCTCTTGAAAAAGCTCTAGATAAGTTTCGCTACTACTTGGAAGAAAGCCATTGTCCATCCTGATAATTATTTGACAGTCTTCTCAGTATGGGCCCGGATGTGGTCTTGTGCAAGGAGGCCCCAAACTCTTCTTCCATGTCATTGAGCTGATCAGCATGTCTGGCACAGGCAGACTCACTGCAGCTCATGTGATGGAGAAGACACACTGCAGCATCCTGCACAAAGAAGGGGGTTTTTAATCCCTGAAGGCTTCTGAACCAGGAGTAGCTGGATGATTAGTTCACTGAGGAGCCAATAAAGGCATGAGTTACTAAGGCAAGGTGGTTGGCTACAAGAAGATAACATCTAACCAGCTGGAAGGGGTGAACAGCAGTATGTCCAGCTACTGTTATGTGAGAACTTAGAATCAGCAGGGAGCTTGGGAACATCTCTGAGCTGCAGCCTAGACTGACTGTCTGTGGGTGTATGACTGTAACCCAGGGAACCACATTGTGACTATGAAATCTTCAAATGTTTTCTTTTTCTTCACAGCTCCCACTCTGAACAGTTTGAACTCAGCTTCTGGTAGTTATTTTCTGTGGATGAGCTGGTCCTGCCCAAACTCAAGGCATCACTTAGGAGAAAGGCAGAGGAGGAGAGGTAGAGCTAGATGTCCTCTGCATAAGACTTGCATGTGAATCCGTGTTATCCAACAAAGCACTTATTGACAGCAGTGAGGTATCAGAATGGACAGGATAACCATACCCAAGTCTAAACTGAACAGTTGTAATGGGTCTGACTGCTGGCCAACCTTGCCTCCTCTGAACTGTAAGAATTCCTCCCTAACAGTTCTCGGTATTGCACTGTTTATTTCACTATATTCTGTCAGCTGTTCTACATTATCCAAAATGCTTCCCCTGTTAACACTCAGCTGGACTCTGTCCTACATACTGTAAAATCTTATGGCTCATACCACACTTCTGGCAGCACTCAGTGCTACATATGCTTTTCTTGCAGCACAACAAGTACTTAACTTGTAGAGGCCTTTAAGGCCATCCGGTTTCAAGCTGAACTTCCACTGAAATCAATGGAATTTCAGTTCTGCTTCAACACTGACAGCATAGTGGGACCCCTGTCAGGTTCTGAGTTTCTGAAATCTTCTCCCAGTAGTCCCCAGAGCTTCCAACATTATAAGAGCAGCCTCATGTTTGTGTATATCATCCATCTTAGACTGCATGAGTGCTCTCCAAGGTTTATTCTTCGATTACACACTGCAAATGAAGAACAGGAAAATGACCAACTTTCAGCATTTTTATTTTATTTTTTACTTTTAAGGTCCTGTATTAATTTCTGCACCAGTTCTGCAGCAAATTGCCCTACTAGTTAAGGCTGGCCTCCAGCAATGGAGAGTTCAGGCTCAGCTCAGTGAAACATCTAAAAATGTGCTTAAGGGTACTGTCTGAATTTTTACAGTTATCAGATTGAGCTGGAAGTCTTGTGCAGTGTCACTCACTCCTACCAGTTATTTACAAGTACCATGGGAGTTGGCATTTGAATCATAAAATACTGAAGGGAGCCTTCTAAAGGCTAGGGAAGAACAGAGAAAGAAAAACAGGCAGATCTCAAAGAAGAGGTGGGTACTAAAAGGCTGTCCTTAGGTGGATGGTGCACACCATCCAGGCTGAAGGTGGAAAGCAAAGTCTTGACATTGATTGTGACAAATTGCCTTTTTCCTTTTTATTTGTACCCAGGACACTTCATCAAAGTGTCACTCACCAACTTGGCCAACTGGAGGCCAAACCAGATTTTAGGTACATTTACAGTGCAGTTCAAAGGTCACTGGGGCTGAGATAGCTTTAAACTATCTCCCTTGGTTTTCAGGGGCAGACAAACTGTGCAGGAGCTCACTTTAAGCCTGAGCTGTGCTGCCTTCCCAGGATACTGTGCAGGTACCAAACAACCAATATCCACACAATCAC
Source organism: Hemiprocne comata (assembly GCA_020745705.1). Lineage (NCBI taxonomy): Eukaryota > Metazoa > Chordata > Aves > Apodiformes > Apodidae > Hemiprocne > Hemiprocne comata. The sequence goes on from CM036586.1 coordinate 60,855,445, forward strand.
ACTGTCAGCAGTTCTGATGCTGGCTGGGTTGAAGGTATTTCCATTATGTGTAAACAACTGATAGATGTGCTTATGGACAGCAGTGTGGACATGAGTGGCTTCCATAATCCTTCTGTCTGCCTGCGTAGACAATTTAGGAAAACCTGAGAAGAACATATAGAAGAACCTTTGTGGTCCCAAAACACCAACATGAACACACAGAGTATAATGTGTATTAAGATCTTGGGTTTCAGGGAAGCTTTTAGGCTGCTTAACTGGCATGGGAGCTGTGCAGCAAATGCCAGGAGCATTGTCTGTTCTTCAACGCAGCAGGAAATGTGATATCTGTGGCATGGGCTGGGGACTTTGAAATAGTGCCGCACAGGGCTGTGAATCTTCTGTAATACTAGTTGAAAAAGCAGCATGATGTTATTTTTTCTTCTAGATATTCAGAGTTTGGGGGGTGACATAAACTTTCCCCTCCCTGTCTGAAAACGTGGCTATGATACCAAATCATACATCACTGTAACACAGGAAACATATATATTTTTTCTCCTTTGAAAAAAAATATGTATTTTTTGGCTTATTTACTGCTAATTATGAGTAAAAGCTAACAACTTGCTATTGCCTTTAACTGTTCCACAAGGAGCATTTCACACCCCAGTAGGCACTAATTCTTGCCATGTTCATTCACCTGCTCTAACCTGTGTTGTTCCCATTACAAAGTATGCTTTATCAAACAAGCCAGAGTACAAGCCTTTTGATCCAGAAGTGGCTGCAGTTCACCCCTATCAGGATCAAGCCTTCCAGCCCGTCTATTTCATAGCAGAAAATTTCGAAGATGCCAAGGCCAAGCTTCAGTAAGTAAAGCGTTTGTGGGTAATTTTCATTGAGAGGGGAGGGGGCACACTGGCTTGAATCCTAATCTTACTACATCTACCACTTCTGCAATAACTGTGCCAGGCTGTCTCACCCAACACTTCATCTGCACAGTGGCTTTTTTACAAGTAAGTTAAAGATGAGATTGTTTATCTCAGAAAAGCTTCATTGAAAATCATAACTATATATTGTTATGCCCTGTCCTGTGCTTCATCTTAGCAATGCTTCATTTTGGCAATGTCTGAGGTAAATTCTGTACCTGAATTTTAAGAGTAGAGCACAATCCCACAGCTGGGGTGCCCATGTGCTGGTCCATACAAACAGGAGATCATGAAGAACTGATACACCCGAGGTCACATTGAAATTTTATAGCAAACTCAGGAGTTAACATGGATCAACAGAGGGCTTAAAAACAAGATTGCCTTTATCTGATTATATCTGCACAAGAATGCAGAATCAGCATTCACAGGCAATCTAATTTCTACAAAGTAGCTGGCTGCAAACTAAATAATATTATTTCAAATTACCTTGAGGTGTTTCTAAGTGCATTTCTTCAACTGTATTATGTTATGCAGTATGAATTTTTTTAATTATTTTTTTAGTGCTAACAAGGTTTAAACTCTGGTCTTCACCTCCAAAAGTTAGAACAACATGACCAATTCTGGCTGGAGGCAGTAGGCTGGTTGTGGAGCTACTGAGGAGCATGGAGGAGCTGAAATGAGGAACTGATTAGAGGAAAAGAACCTGGGCCAGACTTCTTCCCCTCTGCCCCCACCTCTACCCCAGAAGCACTGTCTGCTGGGGTTACAGAAATGGCAAATTAGGCCCCTCATCTTAAACGTGAAGGTTCACATTACATTATTAATGCGTGTAAAAATGTGGCTTAGAAATCACTGGCAGAAAAGAGGACTTTCAAGAGCATTTGACTCAGGCAAACCTGAAAAGAACTTACGAGGACAAGGAATACACCATTCTCAGACTTGAAGCGTTTTCATACATTTTTTCAAGAGATTTGCACAGCCAAAGCTGCTCAAAATAACCAAAGGCACAAGAATCTGTCAGAACAGAAAACATAAGGTAACATCAGTACAGGGGGTTCTTACCAGCATGCACTTAATGGAAATATTGTCAAAAATGGCAAGCAATCATGTTTGTTCTTTTAACAGAGACAGCAACATAGCACAGGATGCCTAGTATCAACAGGTCTTTAGAATTTTATGCAGAAAGAGCTACTCCAGGTTATTTCTTGGAAGTGAAGGCAGAAGACATGCTGTGCTCCTGCATTCCTCAGCTTGTGGCTGTAATAACTCTGGATTGTGTTAATGCAGAGCTGTAAGAGCACAGACAGGTCTGAGCCAGCCACACTGAGAAGCAGGCACTGCAGATCTTTTGGGCTACAAGTAGTTCAGCCATGGGGAGAATGTACTACACCAGGCAATGTTAAGGACTAAAAGTGAGGAGGTGTCTCAGCAGTCTCTGCACCCCAGGAAATGGCTTTTGCGCTAGCCCCCTTGTCTTCTTCCCCCACAGAAACTACGTGATGAAGATCAAGAAGCCTTTTTCTCTGCACTATGACCCATATACCAGCAGCATAGAGGTTATGAGCACACCTCAGAAGGTCAAAAGGGCACTCCATCAAATGAAAGAGGAACTGAAAAACCTCTGCTTGGCCATTGAAAACCTCTCTTAAAACTACAGCACTACATCTCACCTGGCACTGAGATACTTGTGTGTGGTTTCAGCACTTGAAGATTTATTGATGAAGTTGTAGTTGCATGTGAAAATCTTTAACCCACAAAACAGCTCTGTCAAGCTTATATTTTCACTGTACGTTAGGCTTCTGACTTAGCCACATTCATGAGTTCCTATTGAGTTTGTTTCAATGACAAACAAGACCAAATTACTCCAACTTTTCATAAGTGATACGAGTTACAGCTGCTTGGAGTGTATCTATCTGTTATTATTGGACTTTTACAGGTTTTTTTTTATTCACTTGCCACCTTTTCAAGTTACCTGTCACAAAGTAGCACAGTAATTTTTCAGCCACACAGTCTTTTACTTGCTCTTTAAATGACATGATGACAATCTTCTAGGTTGGCTAGCTGCCTACAGTTAGCAGTCCCTGCAGCTAGCTCATTTCTGCTAGCAATTACTATCAGCTATTGTGCTCACAAATTATGAATGGTTCCCTTACAATGTGCAAATACAAGACTTTGTAAGAGGAACCCTTTACTTCTGCTATTTATTTTTTTAGATGCTCATCTCATTCAGTAGCCTTCAAATATGGCAAAATAATTTCATGTCGTATTTCAGATAGTAGAATATTTGTCCCTTGGCTAAAAAAAAGCAGAAAATAATAGGCCTGTGATACGCTGGCTCTGTCACATATAAGAATGCTTAATTTGAAAAGGAAATTTGGATTCTGGGAAGGAAATTTGGGTCAAAGGAAGTGTTTTCAAGGAAGCCCTTAAGAACCAGAGTCCTAATGGTTTTTCAAGGGATTTGGATACTCCTGGAGACCTCTAAAAATCTTTGTTTCTTATTGATTTCATTATTACAATAATAATAACCAAAAGGCCAAATCTATGGAATATCTAGTGTACAACCTAAGATCAACCACTAACAGCTCTATAGCCTTGCTATGAAAACACCATCAGATTTGAGCTCCGACTCACCTTGCCTCCCTCTCCAGTCCCTCTCTGAGATGTGTCTGAAATTTATCTACACTCTGCAGGTCACGTATCCCAGAATCAATCCCATAATTGCTTTTTCCAGACTTCCTTCCTTCCTCCACTATCAACATGTAGAGACTATTTGAAAAGAAAATGAGGCTCATGCTTATAAGCTGGACAGGGACTTTTTTCAAGGGCATGTAGCAATAGGACAAGGGGTAATGGTTTTAAACTAGAAGAGGGTAGCTTTAGATTAGACGTTAGGAAGAAATTATTTCCTGTGAGGGTGGTGAGACACTGGAACAGGTTGCCCAGGGAAGCTGTGGCTGCCACCTCCCTGGAGGTATTCAATACCAGGTTAGATGGGGCTTTGAGCAACCTGGTCTAGCAGGAGGTGTCCCTGCCTATGGCAGGGGGGTTGGAACTAGATGATCTTTAAGATCCCTTCCAAACCAAATAATTCTATGACTCTGATTCTATAAGGATTTCCTCTCTTCTTAGCAGCAGAGCAAACAGACAGAGCTGATGCAGGTTACAGATATGGCATAAGTAGGGGCAATGTGGATCTTACAGCTCAAGCTGGGTGACAGTGATCCCACAGATATCTTGGTAGATTTATTGTGCAGAGCTTGGAAGTTCACTTACTTTTTTCTAAAGTATCTTTATAATGTATCAGACAGCAATCTTGTCCACTGCTGTCCACTAGCTACCAGTGTACATGGTCTGAACTCTGAGGTAAACGTGAGGTGGTTTGGCTCTTGAAGGAAAAGGAGTCATCATCTCTGCCTTAACTGGTCACTGTGGGATAGAAGCTTGTTCACAGAAAGTCACAACAGAGCAATTCACATGCTGTTACTTCATACAGAACTTATCTCACTGTAATTTGTCCATGTGCCAGAAACTGTCTCATTGAAAGTTAGTTGGATTTTGCCTCTTAAATCTTCATGTATTTAAGCACTTCAGAAAATTTTCCCATGGGCAGTAAAAGAGTATTCAAGATCTGGGAAGCTGCAGCAACCGCTCCATCTTATTAAAATGTGGTGATGCCTGAAAAATTTGGAAGTATCTTGGCAAAAATGGCTATGAGACCCCCTCCTTCCTAAACAGTATGAGCATCCCGAGTTCTTTCTCTTTTTCATTTAAGTTCAAGTTTCTTCTATTCTACTCCAGGAGAACACTTGCATACCATAAACCCTGTTTTGCTACAGAATCAGATAGGGACAGAACTGAAGTGAATTCCTGTGCTTCCAATATATTTCTGCTGCAATGGAGGAGGATCTCTCAGCATACTTTTATGGATTTAATTTACTTATCCTTTTCATACACATACACACACACAAATACCATTTCTCTTCAGAGCAATTTGTTTTGTTACATATTGTAATAATTTATCTGTCTACTTCCTGCCAATTGGTGCATAGGCAAAAATGTTTGATAGCTCACAACAGATTGTTTTCAAAAGTATTATTTTCATCAATCAGTTGTTTTACAGTGAAAATTGAACCATGTGCTCCAGATTTGTGTATTTTCTTTTTCTTTCTTTTTAAGTGGAAGATAATGCCAGAGTGGAAGAGCTATCAAAATATTTTCTGTAGATGGACTCTGTAGGCCACAGGGTCTTTTTTATGTATTCCCTCTGAAACAGTTGGATGTGGAGTTTAGACTTGAGTTTGGCTATTGCTCAGAACAGACCTATATTTGGAAGAAATGAGAGACCTGATGGATTTGTTTTGCCCAAGGCCTCACACTTTCCTTGGAGGGACTCCAGGCCCGCCCACACACCCTTGTCTTTTCCAGTTCCTGTAGCAAAGAGAGAAAAAGAAACCATTTGGAGCCAGATTCTCCCACCCTTACACATGCTGAGTAGTGCCCGAATTCTTGAGCAGTCCCAGCGACAGCACTGAGCCTATTTAAGGTGCTGTATGCAGACAATAAAAGCAGGATTATCAAAACCTCTGCAGGTGTACTTGCTTTTTTATTTTCTTAATGACAGTCAGCCAGCATACATCTCTAGGATAGGCTCCACTGAAGATTAGCAAAGCTTTGAAAGTAATGAATTTTGCTACCTGAACTTTTAAGAAACATAAATATTTTTTCCCAAGGAGGCGAATCTTTCCTTCCTTATTCAGTCAAAACCTACCCCAAGATAGCCATATTTGACACTCCCCTCTAAGAAGGTCCAAATTCTTCTCTTCTGATTCAGTGTAGTGACAAAGCAAAACACTTCAGAGTTACAATCTTGTGAGGTACACTGCTCATGCTGCTCTTCCAATAGTCATTCTTTCATTTCCTCACAGAAGCCAAGAAGTACCTCATGCTTCTGTCAAAGGCAGGGGTGATGGGGAAGGCAGTGATGGGGCCTGCTGATGAAAATAATGGCACAGAGGAAAAAGCACCAACCAGTAAAAATATGTCTTTTTGTCAGTTTGCATTTCAGCAGTTTCACATTAATCTTGCACAAGAAGGCTCCAAAACCAAGTAAAACACATCTTGTGACTTGAAACTGAACTGATGAACTCCCCATGGGTCCTTTGCTTATCCCGATAAACTTATTTTTCCTAGATGGAGTGCATTTAGAACAAAATACTGTATGTTATTAAATCTGTATTGTGTTGTTCTGTTGTACGTGGGAGAGTTAGTAAATTCAGTTTGTGGGTTTGGATTTGTTTTCTTTTTTGGCTAACCAAGTCTGTCTTCTACCAATTTTGGTTCACCTTCAAGCCTCCAGCTGCTTCACTGCTTCCCTGCAGATTTACTAGGGATGCCAAGGGTACCACTGTGTAAGGAGAATACACAGTTATGCAATTTGGGGAATTTGGCAGGACAGGAAGAGGAAATTTAGGCAGGCCTCCCACCCACCCCCAGGAGAAATAGTATTGTATTACAAGGCAGAGCTGTCATACTCAGAAAGGCCTTCTCAATCACTTCCCTCTGGTTCCCTTAACATTTTGACCTTTATACTACCTGGTGAATGTAAACCTTACTTAAACAATCGAAGAAATACCAACAACCAAAAACAAACAAAAAACCAAAACAAACAAACAAAAAAAAACAACAAAAAAAAAGGAAAATACCTTTCAAGAAAGAAAACTACATTACACTCAGTGTTCCTTATCTAGGCTCAACCATGAAGGAAGAAGTAAACACAAAAAAGCAAACTTCCATGGAAATGACAGTGTATTCCTGAAGAAACCTAAACCATGAAATTGTTCCGTTGTACAACTACACACATGAAGATCATCTTACACCAATCCCTGAAATGCCATACTTACGCAGTAAATCACAACCATCAATTAACCATGCACAGAAGTGTTACTTGACTGCTTGAGGCAGGAAATGAAGCTACCAGGAAAAACCCCCCAGTAGCTTTGCCTTATGCACATACTGCTAAACCAGAAGGTTTTCTGGAGCCTGCTTCCACAGATATCCTACAGCATGGAGAAATTCCAGCTGGCAAAGAAACAGAGGAGTATATACATGCTTCCTTAGTAATCTCACCCACCACTAATCAGGAATGTATACATGGGCTTTGAGATGCTGTTAGAGGACATTACTTCGCAGCATTCTTCAGCTGGCACATGATCAGAGGTTGGCAGGAAGGGTTACTGGCTGTATCGTATTAAATATACATTAACTTTGGGTAATGCTGGTGGCTGAGGCCCAAAGTGAAAGCAAATCTCTGGCACTCTCTCCCACCACAAGAATTCCTCAGGGAAAAGAAAGCCAGACTAGAAAAGGAGTCTGGCTGTTAACAGGCAGAGCAAAGGGACGAGGAATGGAAAGGACTGGTAGATAGGATTAAAATAGGGTTTTTTTGCATATGCTGTTTCATTACATTTGAGAAACATTTCTGTTTGAAAGGAAGCTTCTTAGCAGAAAGAAGGAAAATCTGTACCTGTAAGAATGTAGAAGAGTTAAGACTTTTAAGTTGTGCCTGAGGAGTGTTAACCTTATCTACCTATGGTATTTACTTTCAGTATGGGGTACAAAGGTTAGAAAGTAGAAAAGGGGACTTCGGGAAAAGAGTTTTTTAAATAGTGTGTGGGAAAGCTGAAGCTGACCAGGCCTTGCTGCCCTGCAATACTCAAAAGTCCTACATTTTGAGTGAAAGCTACCTTAGGAGGGGAAAGCAAGCATCTGGCCAAGCATTGCCACTCCAGCAGAAAACAGTAACATTGTCTTTGCTGTAGCTGTATGCTAGGTGCTGTCTTTTACCCTGCTCAATTTTTTTGTCCAGAGCTGTCATTTTTCTGCCCCTCTTTATTTGAAATGTTATTTAGTGATTCCTTTGACTTGGGTTTGCAACTGGGGGAAATTAGCTCACTGAATATAAGAAAGTTCAATATTATTTTCTCAGGGCTTTAGGTTCAACTTGAGCTAGAAATAGACCCTCTTAAACTTAAACCTGGCCCTTGCTGAAGGCAAATAAGATTTGTCAAAAGAGTTATATTGGGGTAAAAGAGGTGACAGCAACCACTTGATATATCCAAATGAAATCTCTATTTGCATTCACTATCAATAGTGTTAGTCTTAAAGGTACATCTTTCTCAAAATTACCCATAATAGATTTAAACATAAACTACTAAATATAAAATACAACATATAACACCTGTCAGGTACAGTAACTAGAAAAATCCTCCAATTTGGAAGTTCAGAATCTGAACTGGCTGCTTTGTGACAATTTTGGATACCATTTGCAATTATGTGGCCTATTTCGACTCTATCTTAAGTTGGGGAGTTTGAGCATGGTGTGCAATAAAGCAGGATACAGTGTTTACTTTGGTGAAGCTAGTCTGACTGATCCCACTTACAGACTCCGAATCAACAGCAAAATTTCTGTTGAGCAGGCTAATAACTAAAATGTGGAAGTAAACCCAAAGGGTCCATTTATAGTCATATCATTGTGCAGCATTAAGTACTTTCCTCTTATACTTACTGACAGAGAAAAAAAATCCCAACTATCAGTATTATAGAAATATTCCTTGAAGTGGTAGATTGGCACACTTTAATGCTTTGACACAAACAGACAATTAAAATGAACTAGTAGAAGGAAAATATCTATTATTTGTTAATTAACAAATGGTGTCTTTCAAGAACATCTCACAAGATGACACAGATTATCATCATTATGTTTTGTACAAGAGTGTTAGAAATATTCTTAAGAGAACCCATAACAAAAGAAAAAAAAAGGCCTGTTTTTAAGTATTTCCTGAATGAATACCAAAACTGATGGGTTAGAAATGGAATGTGTGTTGGATGATGATATAAATTTTGTACAGTGTTTAAGTCTTGTGCTTCAGACATTTCAGTTTGGTTCTGACTCTTGCATTAGGTCATATTTCTTGGTTTAAGTCTGAGTAAACAAAATGATTTCACTTGATTCTTGTCTCTGGTGTCCTACAAAGGCAGGTTTCGTTACTGAATCCAAATCTTAGCCCCTTTTATGAACCATTGTGTTCATTCCTCCTTGAGGAGGAAGGAGTTTTGTAAATGAAACTTGCTGGTCACTGTTGATTGTTGTAACTTTCTTCCACTTATCCATCTTTATCCCTGGGCAGGAATCAAGTCAAAGATTACCAGAATGGGCTTTCTGTTACAAATTTATCATCCAATAGTGCCCTCGAGTGCATACACAATTTGGTAATAATTCCACCCCACCACGGATGTGGTAATGGCTTTGTTATGATATTGCTTGTTTGAGTTGTGGGTGAAGCATTCAAGTACATTTTCTCAGCACTTTGTGAGACATCATTAGTTTCTGCATAGCCATCTTACTTGGTTAAATGGAGTTAAAGATAGCTAGAAAAACAAATGTGGATGGAGAAAACTGACTTTCCTATTGCCTTGACATCTCTGTTTGTCCAGGAACCAGACTGAAAACACGAAGAAAGGCAGCAATGATGTCATTATGCAGAAAACTAGAGAACACCTCACTCTTTACTACTTAAATGGCAAAGACAGGCTGTACAAAGAGTTTTATGATTAATTTCTGCAAATTGTTTTCCACATTCCAGCAATTTACTTAAGCCTTTAGTGCTGACTAAGAGCTGAAGAAACTGAAGTTATTACAGAGGACTGTTGAGCCCTTATGATTCCTGCTGATGGCCTCATTCTGTATCCTAAGCTGATATAAAATGGTGTTACACCACCAGTTTCAGAAGAGCTGCCTTAGTCTATGCTGCATGGCCCACTATGTTGCCTGAGAATTCAGGAAAGGAAGTTCAGGTTTTGCACTTTCTAATATATCAGTTTGGACTTTATGTTATCCTGTTTATGTTTGTGTGCAAGACAGACCAAGATACATTTTATAATTTAGGAAACATGGAACAAGAAGAAATAAATTTTTATATAAGGAATCCAACTCAGAAAAGTGAAGAGGAATGTACTCCTGTAGCTGAGGGCACCAACAAAACCCAGCAAGAACTGTTTTGCTCTGAAATCCTCCTACAACACCATCACAGAGCCTTCTGCTAGCAATTTCTCTCCAGAGAAACAGATTCAGCATTTGTCACATTACCAGACTCCTACCTTCAGTAAAAAAGTTGTTATTTTTGGCATGACATGAAAGTCTTTCACTAGAAAGATCTTGGTAGATGAAATTAACACATCTTTAAGATTAAGGTCTTTGGTACACAATCCATTTTGCCATGGTACCCCTGCTATTTCACAGTATTGGTCAGTGGAGGATAGAAGCAAAAAGACAGCAGGTGAGCATAAATGGGAGATAGAGTCTGAGATTCGTGGTAGTCCTGTGTAGCAATTCTGCTGTGCTTGAGGCTGAACAAGGTGTGAGGGATCTAATTCTGAATTAAAGGACCACTCTTCCTTAGAGCTAGAGTGGAAGAACACCTGCAGTGCAGGGTGTCTCATGCCCTAATCTTATCCTGTGCTTCTGCCACACCAAAAAAATAGCACACACGCTTTGGTCTTTCCCATCTTCTTGTAAGACAGAAGCTGGGGCCAGAAGGGAGCTGTGGTCCTGCAGTAAGTTTCTTTGGTCAACAGAAGAAGTATGGCAGGGAAAAGTGTTGAAGGGAGCACAAGGACTCACTTATGTCCCACAATACCTGTGGACTGAATGTTATCCCAAAAGCAGAATCAAAAGATAGAAATGTTTTTCCTCTCTCTGCCAAAAGGGAACAAGATGTTGCACACAGGAGCATTGCTCCTATCAGAACTGTGCCTGGAATAATGAACATGTTACTGAACAGAATCACAGAGTTTGGAAGGGACCTCTGGAGACTGTCAAGTCCAACACCCTACTCAGTGCAGGGTCAACTATAGGAGGTTACTCAGTATTGTGCCTAGTCAGGCTTTGAATACCTCCCTGGACAGAGACTCTACCACATCTCTGGGCAGTGTGTTCGAGGGTTTTACAACTCTCAATGTAAAAGAACTTTTACTTTTAAATGGAATTTCCTGTGTTTGAATTCATGCCCATTGCCTCTTGTTCTTTCACAGGACACTGCTGAGAAGAGCTTGTCTCTACTTCCTTTACCGTCCTCACCAGGTATTTATACATGTTGATAAGATCCCACTGAGCCTTCTCTTTCTGAGGCTGAGCAGTCCCAGCTCTCAACATTTCCCTGTGTGTCACATGCTCCAATCCCTAAATCATCTTCATGATCCTTCATTACCCCAGTATGCCCATGTCCCTGTAGTGGGAACCCCAGCACTGGTTGCAGCACTCCAGATGTGGTTTCACCAGTGATGAGAAGAAAGGAAGGATCACCCTCTTCCACTTACCTGCAATGGTCTTCCTAATGCAGCCTAGGATGCTGTTGGCCATATTTGCCTCCAGGACAGATTCCTGCCTTACAGTCAACTTGTTGTCCACCAGTACCCTCAGGCCAGCCAGCCTCTTCTGGCAAGCTGCTTATCAGCCGGTTGATCCCCCTAGCCTGCACTGGTGCAGAAGGCTAATCCTCCCCAGGTGCAGGACTTTGCACTTTGCTGAGTTCCTGAGATTCCTGTTGTCCCCTTTCTCCAGACAATAAGTCAGTGAATTCCTCAGCCTTTTCTATGATGCCATTCAGCAGCAAGTCTGGCCTACATTTCCCCCAGTTGTTTGCTGCAAACGTTCTTGTAGAACCCTGCCTGTTGCCTTTTACATCTTTCACCACATTCAACTCCAGCTGGGCTTTGGTTTTTCTAACCTCATCCCTGCATGATATAATGTTTCTATGCTCCTTATGGGAGATATGAAACTAATTTCACCTGTTGCATGTTTCTTTTTTATGTTGGAGGTTTGTCTGGAGCTCCTTGTTTCATCCATGCAGGCCTCCTGCCATCTTTCCTTGGCTTCATGCTGTCAGGATAGACCATTCTTGAGCTTAGAAGAGGTCTTCCTGGAAAAAATACTGTCTTATGAAAATATAGAGAATGGGGTAGGTGAGACAGAAAGAAAGTAGGAAGAATTCTACTGCCTACCATTACGGCAATCTGTAGTCATGGTAGAGACCCAAGTTCATGTCCTTGCTCCAGTGAATGTCTAATTTATCATGCAAAGAGAACTACTCTAATAGAAAAGCACTTGAAGAAGGCTTGTTCTGTAATATCAAATAAACTGGGATTTTTGGATGTGATCTCTAGACATGGAAAGATGTGGTTTGATATTGTGTCACAGACAACAGAGGGAATTTGGCATCAGAATAAATCTGGATCTCTAGCCTATTCACTGACAGGAGGCTCAGTCCCCCAGAAGATATTGCCTTCAGCCATGTCAGACCCAAATCAGGCCATGCCAGTCATCTTTGGCATGTAATTGAGATGTCTGAGTAACACTTCTTTTTCAAATCTCTGTAGTTCATGTGTGAGGAGGCATATCAGACAGTATATCTTGTCCTGACCATGCAGAGTTTCAGGCCCACAGGAGGATTTCTTTGGTGTTGGGGAAATGGAAGATAAGGTTTTAAATACATCTTCTTCTCTTGGAATCTGTTCGATTGAAATCCTGATGGGGTGAAGAGGCTACTAATAATACTCTTACTAGTAACATGTTCAGTAACTGAACTTCTAGGTGGTCTTATGATTTCTATTATTCCTTGAAGAACAGAATTGGAATAATTGGATCATAGAATGGTTTGGGTTGGAAGGGGCCTTAAAGATAATCCAGTTCCACCTCAGTTGTCCCCTTGTCATGATCAGGGACATCTCCCACTAGGCCAGGGTGCAAGAGAGCTGCTGTAATCCCAGCATGTGGAGAGAAGACCATGGAGGGGTTGGGACTTCAAGGTAATACTCTGCTAAAAGATTTGTTGGCTGACCTAGCAGGTGAAAGACAGTCAAAGAAGCTGAAAATAGCTCCAGGGATTGCAGCTGAGAGCAGGAGTTGCCTGTGTAAAGATATCGGTACTCTAGTATCATAGGAACATTATTTCATTCCTACTTGCTTCTCTCCATATCCTAGAGGAGCTTCAGACTGTCATCTCCCTCTTAACTCCAGCAGATTTTCACAATCTGTTTGGCTTCCGTTGGCTACCCAGATCCTGAGTTGGCTCAGTGGAGGATTCAGACTGTACTATCCTTGTCAGCTAGACTGCCCACAGTCACCTTCCCAACCAGTGCTGTACGTATTTCTCACGGACAGTGTACCTGCGTGTGAAACAGCCATTTACCTTTTGTCCACAGGGTGGTAGCGCAGCATTAGCATTAATGTAAACAAGGTGGTTCGCTTAATTTTTGTCCAGTTACCTGGCAGACTCCTACTACTGAACAAATGTTGACAATCTTCTTCTTTTTGTTAACTTTCTAATTACAGAACAGCATGATATATTAGGCCAAAGACATGTACACCCTGATAGTAAATCTTGTGAAAATAAAGAAGAGATACAGAAATCCATTCCTTGCCCAAAAAGGCTATTTGGAAAGAATGAGTGGTAGGGATGAAATCATGTAACCCAGCTTTGAGATTTTTACTTGTTTCCAGAGCTGGTGAGACCAGATATTCAAAAATGCTGCTCAAGACGATGAACCTGATTGGACTGCAGTGGCCCCAAACATCACACTTGGGTAGCTCTCTGGCTGTAGGGTGCAGTGTGGTAGAACTTGCCCTTTTAAGGCTCACCAGAACTCATATCTAGCAGCTTGTAGTACCATATGTTGATCATCTCTTTAGTGAAAGCTAGATTAAGTTATAGTTTTGCCTTTGGCAACACTGCTTCTGTCTTCAGATAATCCCATCTACAACCTCCTCCCACTTTCCACTGCTCATTGCTGGCCCACCACACCTGGCAGCATGACTGTTAACAGATCAGGAAACTACTTCAACGTTCTTATTCTCTCCCTTACACATACTGCTTTTTTTTTTTCAACCACATTTCAGAGGTCTAGTTCCCAACACAGGCTCATGAATGGTTGTGCTGCCAGTAATGAGAAGGCATTGTGCTTGTAGCAGAAGGTCAGGAGTGGGAAGGAACACACTAAACTGGAGTTAAGCCTGCTGTAGTTCTGCATGGTGGATGAGCTCTCTTTCTAGGATTTGTGTCTTGTTTTTCATTTTGTTGAACAAAATGAGGTAAAATGTCCTCTAAAATGTGCATTTTGCATTAATGTTATGGAGCCCACTACTTAAAAAGGTACTTAATGACAAAATATTTGTTAGGTTTTCACGCCTTTATTGCAATATAGCCACATTAATGAACACCTCATGGGGATTTGCACATACTCAAAACCTCTTCATACTCTTAGGTCACAGCTTGAGAGTGATTTTAAGTAGTCAGTCTTTTGTTCAACAGAAAATCAGGGCATTCATATAAACCCTTTGAGCTCACATCCTACCCCCAGGAAATTGTGTTAAATCTTAAGATACATAAATTAATCAAGTCATAATATCTGCTGGAGAGGAAGGGGTAGAAAAAGAGCTTTATCTCCTAATTAATATGGTCTCTATCTTCATATCACTTCATAGTTAGTGCTGATTACCTATGGCCCTCTCTAGACCATCAAATTTGATATCTCCTTTAGCAAGTTACCAAATACACTGTCTTTAACTTCAAACCCAGGCTGCTAGGCTTCTTACACGGGGTTGAAAGGACATAGTGTATTAGTGTCCAAGAGAAGTTTTTCAACCTAGCTGGTACCAGAACCTAGTACTGGAACAAAATTCCCTTATTTATCAGAGTCTGTTTACCAGTAATTCTAGGTGGTCTCCCATCAATGTGCTGGGAAGTCCTCCTTAGTGTCATAGTGACTGCCCACAATCCTTACAACCAAGACAAAGTGTTGCACAAACTATGCAGGCTCTTAGTTCCCAAGGGCATTACTACATAGCATGGGTCTGACTATAATTCTTCATCTGTTACTGTAACTGTAGTAGGAGGCCTTTATTTATGTCAGAGTACCCTTATAGTGTGCTGATAAAGTATTATGAAGTATTCCAAGGAACGGACATAGCTGTCTCCAAGAAATTGAACTGCTGTTCCAGTCTAGTGAAACTATCCAGTCGAGTGAAAATACTTATATCGATGGAAACAATTTTGCCAGAATGCTCATGCCACTGTTGGGGATCTCACAGTCCTGACAGACAGAGTCTGGCAGGAATTTGGCATGTAGTTGGGGCCTAGATCAAATGAACAATTTGGAGCTAGAAACATATAGCAATGGTCCTTTCAAAATGCTTTTATTTACAGAAACATTCAATTGAAATAAAGTCTCTTAACAGGAGGTCTTGATTACTTTTCCATTTCCAAACCACACATCATAATGGGGATGGAATGTGGTTACCATAAATTGTTGGTTTACAAATCATCACTGCCTTGTTAGCAACAGCTAGGATGTTAGAGTTAGAGCAACAGTTTGGATGCGATAAAATAGCAAGAGCCCATTTTTCATGGCATCGTTGGAATGAATATAAATGAATTCTTCCCAGAGATTCATTGTGGTGGTTGTGGTAAATAGCAAACTGCATATTTCCTGCTCATGTTGAAATCAATGGGAGTTTTATTATTGGCATCAGGAGAAGCAGGATTTGACCTTAATAGAAAAGAGAAGAGGAAAAGAGAAAAAGATGAGGAAAAAAGAAAAGAATGAGCCTCAGAGTTCTAAAATGACTAGTGATTCAGATGCCTGACTGGAGACACTTCAAAAGAGGAGTCTGAAAAGCAGAAGGTACCAACAACCTGAAACTGGGGCCCCTTTTCATTTGGATTGCCTTCCAAATTTTCCTTTAAATTCTCTCCTTGTGAACTTTGAAACTGAGGAATAACCAATACTAGTCACTGCTGAAAATGCAGATTTTCAAATTTTCCTTTTTCTTGGAAATGCTTTGCCTCTCTAATTGCACTGAAGAGCTCTCTTATTGGGTTTTGGATGAAGCCTATAAAAATCAGCAGAGGCATTCTTTCAGGGAAGCCAGCACAAACTTTCTTCCATACTTGTGTTTGAGTCATGACATAGATCACTATCAGTCACTTAACCTTGCACAAACAAAACCCACATCTGCTAGTAGACAGATTAGCCACCCTTGCCTCTATCATAGAGGAAATTCTTTACAAGAGTAGCTCTACGTTAGAAATAGAGGAAAAAAAG
The DNA here is from genome assembly GCA_020745705.1 of Hemiprocne comata. Classification (NCBI taxonomy): domain Eukaryota; kingdom Metazoa; phylum Chordata; class Aves; order Apodiformes; family Apodidae; genus Hemiprocne; species Hemiprocne comata. The sequence goes on from CM036586.1 coordinate 60,871,503, forward strand.
CAACACTGGCCCCAAAGAGGTCACTACACTTTCTTACCTACTGGATTAAACTTTTCAAATGTATGACTATCTCCTTAAATACTCTATAAAAATAGAGTAAACCAAACAAAATAACAATGCATGCATTCTGATCACATGGTACAACACATCACAAACTTCTTTCCTTTATCAAGTGTATTCAAAGCACTTACCCAGGTCACAATTCCTAAATATAGTTGTTTAAATATTTAAAAGAGTGAGTGAAACTTGGTCCTCTAAAGTCAACAGCAAAACTTCCAGTGACTTCACATAGACTAGAACAGATGCTTAGCTGAGTAAATTTAATATCAGTGGGGCTAGGATGATCTCTATTAGCTGTACATTTGGTACCTGCCTACATAGATTTAATACAACAAACATATAAACATCCTTCCCAAGGTGTAGATGTTTTTAAAAAATAGCTAATGGGGGATGCCATTAAAGATATGAATAGCTAATGCAAAGAACAGCTCTTCTGCCCGAAAGAAGTATTTGCCTGTTTGATGTTCTTTTCTTCAATACCCACAAACCACATCCCCTGAAATAGAAGTCTGTATCCCAGGACTCTGACCCTTAATGTTCAGCAAATTACTTGTCATGACATCTTTTTGGACCTTCAGCCTGGCACACAGATGCTGAAAATTCTGTGCAACTCCTGAGCATGCTGGTAAAGAATTTGGATAATGTATGAGTGTTTCAAACCAGGTCCTGCAGCAATGCAAAACAGGATGAATTTAACCTTTGCTAACAAAAACTGAAATTGCAGTATACATTAAATGGACTCTAGCAAATGGAGAGAGAGAAACCAACTCCAAAATAATTATTTTCTTTATTCTTTCCCATCTGATATTTTTTGATTCTCTATACAAAAATATAATTAGCTGTGAGACAGCCCTTTAAATAGCTTGTGTTGTCACAGTCAGATGAGAAAGGTTTGTAAAGGAAAGTTGGGTCTAATAAATATAATTTTTCCTTAACAGAGTCAGACGTGTTGAGCTCTAACATGTAAGAGCAGATGATCCAACTGAGATTATCACAGGAAATCCAAGAGGAATTTAATCCAATCCTTTGAACTTTCAATAAGATTTCTTAACTGTGTGAAGTACACAAGGAACTATGTTGACTATTGTCATATTTGGCTAGAGACTCCTCGTCTTAACATAGTATTCTCTAGAAAATGATCCTGTATCCCTGAAGTGTTTCTGATGTTGCCTGAAAGAGACAGCAAACAGAACTGAGACTGACTTTGGAGGAAGAATATATTCTGTGTTCTCAAAAATCCTAACCTGTCAAAAATTTCCCTCTCCCAAAGGTAAGTCTCCATCTTCTCAGAAGATACATTTACATTTATTAGCTTCATTTAACTTTTACCTGAACAATTTATTCCAAATCTAATCACTGGAGTACACAAGGTCTCTGCTGAAGAGGTACCCATTGCTCATTTCACTAGTCCGATACATTTGTTTCCCATTCCCCCAGAGTGGAACAGATGTCTTGGGTCCAAAATAGCGAAATTCAAGTGTTTCACAAGAAGACACATATTCCTCATCAGCTCACTGCTCTGCAGAGGATTTCAGAAACAGCACTTACTATCCAGTTTCACTACTTTCACCATAACAGCTGGGATGTTCAAAAGAGAAGCTTCAAAATGGTATCTTGGAGGTGTGTTAGTCTCCTTTGTTGGAAGTGGATTTGATTTCACTAGTTTGATTTAATTACTGTATTTAAACTCTGAATAAGTCTGGACTGTGGTTTTACTAAGTGGTAAAATATCCCAGGCTCCTGAGGAATAAAGGTACTGCTATTAGATGAATTTTAAAATGTTTCACCATTTGCCTACATAGCAGATAGAATGCTTTTGTAAGGTAAACTTACCTAACCTAAGCCACCTTGCTTGCAAACTGGTAAGTCTCACTGTGCCAGCAAGGAGCTTCCTAAGGGCTACTCTGTCCGTCTTGAGACAGTTTTGCAGCCCCTGCTGAATTCCTTGCTCCCATGGCCAGAGTCTTCCTGCTGGCACTCATCTGCAGGCAGAAGCCAACCTACTGCCTTGACTTTTTAATGGAAACAAGGCTCACTCAAAGGTCACTCTTAGGATGTCCTAGTATGTGCCACAGTAATACCACTGTGCTGTTTTGCTTTGGAGGGATTTTTGGTAGTGGGGGAAGGGCCCCAGTAAGAAGCTGAGACGCTCCCCCCAGCTCCAAACTCAGGGCTCCAAAACCAGTGAGCCAAGGAGCCATTAGAGAGACCATAGATGCACCTCCGCAATTAACATACAAAAGAACTGATATAAGATCTGAGCAGAGTGAGTACTTGGAGAGAAAGAAGAGCTGTGCTGGAGAGGTGAAAGGCAGTGCTGGAGTGAAGATCCTGGGTGGCTGGTGAGGAAGAAGGGGAAGAAGGTACCCAAGCAGAAGTTTCCCCACAACCTATGGTGAGATGGTAGGCTGTCCCCCTGCATTCATGGAGGAACGTGGTAGAACATTCCCTGAAGGCATCAGGAGGGGTGAACTTGGCCAGTGGACTCAGATTTGCTGCCAGTGGACTCAGATTATGCAGCTGTGGAAGACCTTGGTGCCAGGGGAGGTGACTGTTCCCAAAGTAGCCCGCGACTCTGTGGGAAGCCTGCACTGGAGCAGCTTGCTCCGAACCTCATGGGAAGGACTCATGAAAGAGAGGTTCGTGGAGGACTCTCTCTCATGGGAGGGATCCCGTGGGGAAGCAAGAGAGGACTGTAAGGAGTCCTTCTCCCTGAGGAGGAGGAGCAGCAGGAAATAACAGGCTGTGAACTGACTCTAAACGTCATCCCTGTCCCCCTGTGCTGCTGTGGGGAAGGAGGTAGAGAAATTGCGAACAAAGTCATTTGGGCCTGGGAAGAAGGGAGGGGTGGGGGTAACGTATGTAAGCACTGACTGATCTTTATGTTATCTGTGTCCTGGGTGCATTTGATTAGTGTGAAATAAAATTATTATTTTTCCCCAGGTTGAGTCTGTTTTGCCTGTGACTTTAATACGTGAAGAACCCTCCTTGCCATTTGTCTCAACCCATGAGCTTCTAGTTGGCCTTTGTCCTCTCCATCCCACTGTGTGTGTGAGGGGAGAGGGAAGTTGGGTGAGCGGCCATGAGGCTATTTCTTTGTTGTGTTAGGCCCAAGACACGACAATCAGTTTATAAAGTACTTGCCTGCACTACACCAGTTTTGATTAACAGAAGAATGCCCCAAAAAACAAACTTAGGAATCCAGGAGTCACAGACCAGAATATTTAGAGGCTGTGCAGAGTTTACACAGCAGACCAAGTTGCCTTTGAATGTATAAAGATTCAGGCATAACAAAGTCATTTGCTCTATCAAGATGTTTAGTGGCAGCTTATCCTAATTTTGTGCTTTCTATATGTTTATTTGCCAGTAACCAAGGAGTTCAGGAAACTACATTATTTCAGGATTACCCTTTTATCCACAAGCACTACCACATCCCCACCTGCCCTTTTAACTACTGCTCTTTCCTTTGTCCTTTGTCTTAGTTCTAGATTAGGGAATTTCCATTTCAGCATTCTGGAGTTTAAGAGAAACATTCAAGTGCTTCCCTGACAGCCAGAGCTAATGCAGTGATCTACTCACAATCAAGTGGTATGCTAGGAGCAGGGTGTATTGAGACTTCACTTTTGGGATATGCCCAGAGAGGCACTGAGGGGTTTTCTCAGCCAGCACAATCCTGAGAATGCCCATCAAGCTGACAAACTGTAGAAACTCCTGTGGAGATCAGAAGATGCTTCAAACTGAGTGCTGCTTACATCCTACTTGATGGATATAATAGCAACTGTTCGGCATCCGGTAGCCTTTGGCTATGTGCTTCCTAAAAAGTGTATAATACTGCATACTGCTTAAAGAGCACAAAGGCTGGTGGTGTGTGGTTTATAAACAATGCACAAGTCAGAATGTGGCATTCAGAAAATGGATGTGTTTCTAACGTATGTAGACATTGTTACTAATACCTAAATTATAACACTGCCCCATACCTTCCAAACTGAGTCCAAAGCACTTAATGCTTGCCAGGGACAACAAAGTAACCCAAATTTGGAGTTTATCGGTCAAGTTAGTTTTGAGTCATGACATTTCTTTAAAATAAACATTAGGAAATTATCCAAAAGTGAGATCACCCCACTTCTTAAAATATCTTCCTATCTCCCTAATGTTTTGCCTAGTATCAGTCGAGTTTTCCTGAAAAATTGTAGTCTGACATAGAAGTTTGCCTGTGCAATTTCAGATGGATTAATTTCAGCCTGAAAAAGTTTGGGTGGGATTCAACATCAGGCTCATAATGGAAGATCTTGCATCAAACTAAACTGTTGAAGAAAGAAACATCTCTCCTTCTTGTATTTTCTCTCAGCCAGAGCTAACAATAATTTTGCCTCTGCTACTGAACAGCTGAGTCAAAAAAACAGAAAGACAAAAGCCAAAGACAAACCAAGAAGACAAGAAGCAGAGACAGCAAAGAAGACAGAGAGAGAAAAAAAAAATCTACCCCACATACAAACTTTGCTATGGAAGCTCAAAGATAAGAACAACAGCCTCTGTAAAAGTCAGTTTTGACATTAGGAGATGACAGCAGAAGCAGAGATGGCAAAGCACCTAACCTGACCTGCCACCAAGAAAAGCTAATGAAAACAAGATGGGAAAAATAAGATTGTCACTTTAAATGAAAAAACACTGACAGTATGCAAACCAATAAAACACTCAGATGTTGCATCAGGTCCATATCAAAGTAACTCAGCCTATAATTACACAAGAATTAAAAAATGTCAAAACACAATAATAAAGATACTGTGGAGCGCTTTGTCTTTTGTGGAGCAAGCCCATCCATACCACCAAATAAGGGAAAAAGTTAAACAGGAGTTCAGCATGTCGGTTACAAGAAGGGAACCATAATGGATGGGTATGGGCAAAAGTGGGAAGAAGAGAAGAAAAAGGGCAGAAAATAACAGCAGTGAATAGTGTGTGAAAAACAAAAAGAGGCTTTCTTGTGCTAGACAGATACCTGAAAATAAGCTGCAAAAGACAGTCATGTCTTGAAGAAACCTCCATATCTAAGTTTGCAGAGAGAGTCTGTCCCAGCAGTCCAACTAATACCATTAGAAAAAACACAAGCATGCCTTCAGAAATATTGGCCAGACTTCAGGTATGAAATTAAAACAGGGTTTTATATGCCCTGAAGGTTGTCTACTTTTACAACAATATAAGCTGGAGTAACAAACATACAACCTCTTTCCACAAAACTGATTTTGTCTGTATACTTAGCCTATCATAGCTATATCTGTACTGTCACTAGGAATTCCCAGAACAGAGGGTCAGATATAAATTGATCCAGCTACACTGAGTAAAGCAAATGCGTATTGATTTTCATTAGCTGATAAATCACTTCAGGATCTGGGCAGCAGCATGCTCAGTCCTAATTGCCTGACAGGGAATGCTCCCAAATGTGCTCATCATTTATCTACCTTTGCTCCTATTGAAGTGAGAGGAAGCATTAGCCTGTCACTTTGGTAGGATCAGGATGAGGCCAGCCCCAGGTGCTTCCAAAGAAAAAAATTATTTGTCTTACAGGTGTAAATTTCTCAACAGGTAAAAAACAGGTAAAAGAGTGCCTGATTTGACTCCTTGTTTTTGGGTAAAAAATCAATTATTTCTAATATGTTTTAATCAGACTTTGAACTGTCTATCAAATGCAAAGAAATGGAGAACAGTCTAAACCGAGCAAAGTTTTCACTAACTACTGTACCCAATGGTAAATGGAGGGATCAAAGGGCAAAAAACTCCAACCAGATAAAACTTCTTTTACCTTCTGATTGCACATTTTAATAAAAGGGACATAAACCTTCTGTCACCAGAAGATAGTCCTTTTTCTTCTTGCAAACATCTTGTTTAATCTGGCATGATAAATAATAATGAACTTCCTGCATCTTATCCTAGCTCTACTACTGCAGTCAATGGGAGTTTTGAAAGCACAAGGAACACACACTGGACTAGAGCCTTGGGCTGTAAGAATCATGTCCAAGTCTATGCCTTTTTCTATGCCTGAAAAGTGCCCACAATTTTATGGGTAACCTATAAAAAACAATTGAAGTAATTGTGGTGGTCTTACATTGTTAAGATTGTTTGCTTTCCACTCCCCAACCTCGTAATATGAACAGAGCTATTACAATAATCTATTATAGCTGGGGCCAGTCTTGCTGTAGAAAACTCTGTACAAGCTGAGAACCAAAATGTAGTCACAGCTCCAAACAGCTTGGGGATGAAATGGATTCTTTGTCCATCCTACATCCTTAATGCATCCAAATTATTCTAGTGTCTGTGTATCTATGTGGACCACTTAACTCCCTCTTGAACTCTCCTTAGTGCTTTAAATTGCTTGTCAGCCGCATGTGAAAATCTTTACCTCATGTAAAATTTACATTCCAGAGGTTTCTATCACTTCTTTCTCTCAGCAGTAAGGTTTCTACTGATCTTGTTGTCACTGGAATGATGGGACTGAGCTGCTCCTGCCATTTGCACAAATACTCAAGAATTGTGTGTGAAGCAGAAATGTAATCAGCCCTGGGCCAGAATTTCAGCAGTCCCTTATTTAGTTCATCAGCATGGGGGGAGGGTAGCTGAGATAACAAGGTAATGTGATTGCTGCTGCTGGCAAGAGGACAGATGTCAACATTACCTCTCCTTTTCATGGAAACATACCTGGCTTTATGAAGAATAGGTTAGCAAATATTTTAATACAAATAGTAACCTCAGCAGAGCTGCCAAAGCAGGCTCCAAAGAGCCTGACTTGTTTACAGTCTGGACCAGTGCCTTAAAACCTGACGTGCTTATTCAACAGAAGATTAACCCCAAAACGGGTATCATCATTACTGCAGGGAGAAGCTCCAGAAAGATAATATCCTAACTCTCTCCAGCTGAACTCAGGACATTGTCCATGTTTTATCACATCAACTGCCCTTGCAGTCATTCAGAATAAACAAGCAAATAAAGAAGTGAGGTATATCACATGTGATAGCTTGGGTCACTGGGACTGCGTAGATGTTTGGATGTGGCCCAATTCCCTGCCTTCACTTGAATTACTACTGGAATCTAACTTCTTGCATTGTTTTAAGAGACTAAATTGTTCCCTCTATGTACTTTGGTCATCCCAACTCAGATGTTATCTTTTCCTTTCCCACTCTAGTTTTTGGCCACAAAAAATATACATGGAGAGGAATGCTGAGAAGAGCCTTTTTATCCCAGCTGCAGAATGTGTGTGTATGTGTCTATGGTACCATTCCCCTCCAAACACCTTTGACAAAGATAGTAATTTATGGGGTCATTTGTTTAAGAGGTTACTAGTGATTCTCATGAAAATAAATGCTGGTATAGATTTGACCTTAGAAGCAATGTTGGTAACACCAAAATGGTGTAGGTAAAAAGCGATAGAAGAAATTGTTTCCAAAGTTACTGTAAACATTCAGTAATGCATGAAAACTTCATAAGGAATGGTCCCTGATCTGGAAAATCACTTTGCACAGATGTCGTAACCTTTAGCTATCAAATTTCTTGGAAGATGGAGGGAAAGACTGGTCCTGGAATTATTATGCAAAGGCCTGCAATACTGAATTTACCAATAGAGACCTCACTCAACTTTCCTTGCATAATTCAGTTGGTTTTGAGCAACTGCATGGGGGAACAAGAGAGAGAGATGGTGTGGAACAGACAAAAGCCAGGGCTTTCCTATGTGACCTGCTGGCAGAGCTCTGTGGGAGGCCGTGCTTTCCAGCACATCCTCCAGGGAGGTCAGTGGCAGGCAGTAGTGTGGCAGCTTCTAGGTAGAAACAAATGAGGGCAGTACTTTTAATGCCCATTGCCAGGTATGTCAAACTCTACTTCTTTGGGAGAACTTGATCCCAGACCTCCATATAAGTTGTAAACCAAATTAACTGGATTTGGATTTCATGCAAGTATTCATGGATCATGAAACTTTTACTGAAATGAGAAAGAAAAAAAAAAAAAGTATTTGGATTTCTTCTATCCCACAGGTTAAAGCCATTGGGATCCCTAACTGCAGCCATTCATGAGCTGTCAATGTTAGGAGACTGCTGTTGTGATCATAGGAAGGTTTGGATTGGAAGGGATCTTAAAGGTCATGTAGTCCAACCTCCCTGCAATGAGGAAGGACATCTTCAACTAGATCCGGTTGCTTAGAGCCCTGTCCAACCTGACCTCGAGTGTTTCCAGGGATGGGGTACCTACCACCTCTCTGGGCAACCAGTTCTGGTGTTTCACCACCCTCACTGAAAATTTTTTTCCTGTGGCTAGCCAGAATGTACTTTCTCTAATTTTAAAACCATTGCTCTTTGTCTTATCACTACAGACCCTGCTAAAAAGCCTGTTCCCATCTTTCTTATAAGCCCCCTTTAAGTACTGAAAGGACCTAGAAAAAAGGATGAACACAGTGAGTGATCACTTGGGGTGGTCAAAAGAGTCATTAATTTGTGTTGGCAGAGGAATAGCAGCACTCTTGAAGACCAGCACGGAGGCAACATGACTTACTGTCTCATTCAACCACTTTATTAGTGAACATGAAGTTGGAGAAGGCTTCCTGGGGCTGCAGCAATATGTAAGTTCTTTTAGGGGTAGAGTAACAGTCCCTGTCAAAGTGGTGGACTGTTGTTAAGAGGCAAATTTGAAGCAGCCTGTATTTTTCAGGTCACAAGAAGGTTGGGGATTAAGCACATAATCCAACTAGATTTTGGTGAGATGTGAAAGCATGTACCCACTTCCATGGAAAATAACTGATGACACCACCTCTATACTGAAAGCATAATAGAATGCAATGAAAGTTGAGAGGTTTCCAACAGTATCCTATAAAACTTCTAAAATAATTGTATCCCTTTTGTAGAATTCTATAACTGTTAAAAACAAATCAGAAAAAAGAGCATCACTTCCTCTTCTGTATATTTAGAGTACTATCTGCAGAAACTTATTAGAGTCAACCCTACTAAATTCCTTCCAGTGGTCCCACAAGGGTGGTTCTTAAAGTGAAAAAGAGAAAAATGCTGGCAGTTTATGTTATGTCTTTTTCACTCATGCAATCTGAGAGGCTATCTAGGAAGTTTAATGGTATACAAGTCTCTGGTGGCAAGAGTCAGGCTGGAGAGATTTCTCTACAATCTCAGCCTTGTTTATCTGCTTGTCCTCCCATACACCCTTGTCCCATATCTCTCTCTGCTCCTGAGAAGGCAAAGGAAAACCACGTTCCCTTGAAAAATGACAAACGGAACTGGAATGCGGTATTTGGTGACTGAAAAAAAACCCCTTATACATTTTACAAGAGCTGTTTCTGCATCTGCTTTGTTGGAAGCAAACATTTCCTTACTAAAATGTCTGGTCGAGTTCAAGTGGCATTGTAAAATGTTCCATAGATAATCCTTACTCCATTCCATGTCTTTCTTGTAAGTAGCCCAGGTTCCCTAATCTTTTAAATCTAAACTTACAAAGGGGTGGAGTTCTCTCTTCTCTCCCTTACACCATACATTATCTGGAGCTCTGGACCTTTAAATGCCTAACTTGTACCCCTCTTGTCATTTAGTATATTAACGACTCTGTGCCCCTGTGCTATTTTCCCTCCTCACATGTCTGGTACAAAATGTTAAGCATCCTTGTGACCTTTAAACATCCCTCATAGCTCTCCACCTCCTCTTTACGTGATCCAGAATCATCTCCACCTCCTGTTAGAAAATTCTGTGCATGCACCTGGCTTGATTACATCAGCATATATGCATATAGCTGAGCTAACACATTTCAATGAATCTCCTGCAGAAGCAAATGGAAATGACTATCTCTTCTTCTGTCCACAACCCAACAGTTACTCCACTATTGTATCAATTTGGCATGAAATTAGAGTTATCGTTAAATCTACTTTCCCTGTTACCTGAATGCTGTGATGTGGGAGCTAGAAAAGAGCAATATTGACAAGATTTTGATGGCAGCCACTAAAAGCTGAAACTCTTTCAGTTCCTTGGCTTGAAAAATCATGTCTTACAGGCGTTAATATATTTTCTCCTTTTCTACTAGGTGAAGTAGCTACATATTCCAGGAGTAATGTGTGAGTAAATCAAGAATTGCAAGAGAGATCCAAGGCATGTACCAATCACTATAAGCTACTATGAAATTTACCTGAAGTGCAGACAACCAAGTAGTTGTATTTCTCGAGATTTCTGCTAAGGACATTGTTTTTTCCAGTGCTGTTTTACTGTACATAAGGGGGTGATAGCTGTTTCTTTAACCTGTACAATGGGCATGCAGAAAAGACCAGGAAGAGGCACAAGGATCATATAAATGTACATGTGCAGTAATACATTTGATCTGTAATCCTGAGTTTGAAAGCAGAGCTTATAGAGTCCCTTTTCCTTCAAAGGTAGAGGGCTTCTGGATTGGAGGGTATTGTAAATAACTCCTGACTACTGCTTAGTAGGACAACCCAGTGAACAGACATGTGAGTTCATCACAGGCACCAGTTAGATGTAGGAGAGCAGCGGTGTAAGAAAACAAGTGTTATTAGGAATAAAATGTCTGCTTTGGATTCTTGTTCTGAACTTGACACCAGAGTACCAGGAAAGTCTCTGTGGGAGAGTTTGGAAGACTTCAATTCATGTCTGGTGGAGCAAAGAGCAGTTGTAAAATCTCAAGAGATGAGGGGCCACCCAGAGTGTGTCAGTTTATCAACTGGACAGCTGTGGTGTGTCTACAAATGCCAAACCATAAGCATATTGGCAGGGGAAGCAAGAATTGTGGCCAGCACACAGAGAAGTGGCTCCTGAGTTCCTGAAGTGCCTGCCTCTCAGAATATGCTTACAGTTCAGGCCAGCCTGCCAGCTCCGGCAAGACTACTGTGCAACAGGCCAGTGACATAAACACACCCCACACCTGGCTTCACAGCCTTCAGGAGGATTTGGGAATACTGTAGCACCCCGCTTACCTCCCTGCCTTGGGTAGCGTAGCAAGTTAACAACACTGTAGCTGGAAAGACCTTAAAGTGTTATTCCCTCCTAGCTAGACAACCAGCACTTTGGGAGTTCCAAGCAGTGTAATACAGGGACCCTCCAGTTGCAGAGAAACCACTGAGGGACTTGATAAAATACTCTTGATCATTGGAGTACAAGCATAGCCATAAAGCTATTTTTGCCCAATTTGGTAAATGTTTGCAGCAGTTACTCAAATGTCCCAAACTCACTCCTACAGTGTTGATCATGACTGCAACATACAGAAGAACACAGACTGATTTACACGTTTCCCACAGATGAGATGAATATACACATGGTCCACATCAAGGGGGGTTGGACTAGATGATATTTAAAGGTCACTTCCAATCCAAACTACTCTATGATTCTGTGATCTCTGCAGTTACGAAGGCAGCCTGGAGCTGCAAATTTGACAGAGGGGCATTGGGAAGCAGATGGTGAATTGTGATAGCAGGGGACATCAGGGTGCGCAATAGTGAGAGAATGAGGAGATCCCTACTGTAGTTCTGCTTTTCTGTTCCATCATGCCTGTGAGTTTTTGTGTATTCCTTGAGAACAGCACTGATGTCTGTTCAAAAATAACATTGCTGGCCTAACCTGCAGGCAGGTGTGAGGGAAGGCAGGCGGGGCCGAGCAGGTACCAGCTGTGACCGTGTGCACAGCTGCCAAGGGGCACCATGGCATGAGGTTAGGACCTGCCACCAGGGCATTCTGTAGTTTGCTGGTCACTTACTCAAATGGTTGTGAGGAAGATGTAGATCACATAAACAATGAGGTCCTGATGCTCATCAGAGAATCCTTTCTGCTCTCCACATTGAGTGGAAATGGAACCATCTGGTCAGGCTTACTCTACTAATCTTACTCCCTGAATCTTCTGTCATAATCACGGGAGAGGATGAAAAAAGAGGAAAAAAGTCCAACCACAAAACCAACCTCATTCATTTGACTCTTCACCCTTAATTACTATACCTATTAAAACAATCTTTTGGCTGCTGAGGTCAGAATGATCACTGAATTTTGCAAGAAAAATGCAAACAGAAGGAACTTCTAATTTGAAACTTTTATGGTGACATCCAAGCATAGCCTTGTAACAAAATCCACCTTATTAGCTGCAGTGCACAGCTACAGATTTGATTAGGACAGCCCTAACAGAATAAGAGAAGAGGGAAAAAGTTGATGATAGGTCATTAACAAGATGCAGCTACAAAGAAGATGACAGCTATGACTCTAGCATGTCTTGCTAAAGAAAGGGAAGTATTAATGTTATTGCAAAAAGCTTTGGCAAGACTGTGTTACAAATACAATACAATTCTGACCACCCATGTGCAACAAAGACGTATTGAAAATGAAGCAGGTACAGAAACTGGCCACACAGCTGATTAGAGTCTGCCTCATAGCAACAGGTTGCTCAGCCTAACAAAACAAAGGCTGCTGGATGTCCCAATGATTGTAAGTTCATCAGACTTCAGGGAAGTGGTGAAAGCAGATACAGAGAAGAAATTTGAAAATCCGAAGACTGTAACAGTGTTTGTAAATTGGCCAGGACAAAATTTAGATTGGAAATTAGAAGGTTTCAAACTTTTGGAAGAATGAGTGGAGCTTCAGTGCTCCTTTCCCTGCATTCCCTACTCTCTGTCCTTCATGATATCCTCTGGTTGTTTTTGCTATTTTTACCTAGACGCATCCGATCCAGTAGCACAAATTGTTTATCTGACTGAATGGTGCCCCGAGCTTCCATAGCTCCCCTAAAATCACACTCTGTAAGTGGTAGCTGTCCTTCTTTGCACTAGGACTAAACAGTTTTTGCCCTACTCTATCCTGTAATCCACAGTAGAGTTGAATGGATCATGCCCCATTCCATTCTGTAACAAGGCATTCACAAAGTAAAACAACACGTTTTTTTTTCAGATGTGTTAAAAAACAAGTCTGAACAGTAAAGTCACTATGTTTTCCTCAATAACAACAACAAGAACAACAAAACCAACCAACCAACAAACAAACAGAGAAACAAATTATTAATAAAGACATACAGTTCTACATAAACACTGAAGATAGGCTGGATGCTTTAAGATTATCCACCATCTAAATTTTGTACAAAATTCGTTTCCTACTAACTGCTCCATGCCAACTTGAAATACCATTTAGCCTTTCTGTACACTGCTTTCATCCCTACCACACATTACAAAATGTAATATTAAAGATAAGAAACCATCAACAGCAGCTTCACTGCTTTCAATACATCTGCTTTCTACTCCTCTAGGAACCAACACAAACTTCGGGATTAATCTTCAGTTATTTGCAGTAGCAAATCATTATCGTTAGTCTGAATTCTGGCAAAAACTTGCATAAACAGAGACTAGTGTAAGAATATTTATATGCATTTTATTTATCTGCATGGGAACTTGCTTTTTTACTCATAAACATGGGAACTGTCATATTTAAATATTTCTCCAGTACAGTCACAAATCTCTCTTATAACTGAATGTCTGAGTCTAGGTTTCTCTTTGAACTTTATCTTGCTTTTATGGAAATGTATTGTCTATGGTTGGTTTTTGGGTTTTTTTTAGTTTAGTTCTTGCTTGTAGTTTTGTCTACTGTCTGTGTCTGGGACTTGTTAAATATTCCTGTACTACAAATGAAGAAAATGTATCTACAAATACAGGTATATACAAGGAGTGGGCTCATGCAAACTGCATGAAGTTCAACATGGCCAAGTGCAAGGTTCTGCACCTGGGTCGGGGCAATCCCAAGCACAAATACAGGCTGGATGGAGAACAGATCCAAAGAAGTGATGGTGGACGAGAAGTTCAACATGAGCTGGCAATGTGTGCTTGCAGCCCAGAAAGCCAACTGTATCCTGGGCTGCATCAAAAGAAGCATGGCCAGCAGATCAAGGGAGGTGATTCTCCCCCTTTACTTAGATCTCGTGACACCCCACCTGGAGTACTGTGTCCAGTTCTGGAGCCCCCAACATGGAGCTCCTGGACCAAGCCCAGAGGAGGGTCACAAAGATGATCAGAGGGCTGGAGCATCTCTCTCCTATGAAGAGAGACTGAGAGAGTTGGGGTTGTTCAGCCTGGAGAAGAGAAAGCTTTGGGGAGACCTCACAGCAGCCTTCCAGTATCTGAAGGGGCTGCAGGAAAGTTGGACAGGGACTTTTTACAAGGTCTTGTAGTAAGAGGACAAGGGGTAATGGCTTAAAACTGGAAAAAGGGAGATTTAGATTAGACATTTGAACGAAATTATTTAGTATGAGGGTGGTGAGACACTGGAACAGGTTGTCCAGGGAAGTTGTGGATGTCCCCTCCCTGGAAGTGTTCAAGGCCAGGTTGGACAGGGCTTTGAGCAACCTGGTCTAGTGGGAGGTGTCCCTCCCCATGGCACAGGGGTTGGAACTAGATGATCTTTAAGGTCCTTTCCAACCCAAAGCATTCTATAATTCTATGACTTACACTGGAAATATTATGCATTCATCAACCTGATCCCAAGTCCAGTTTAGTCAGAAGCAGCATTTACCCATTCAATTTATTTTTAATTAAGCCTTCTAAAAGAGATTGGCCTTAGGCATGTAGCATAGATCAGAAATTCATCTTCATTTGGGGCTCTGATTTGAAGACTTCATGTAAGCCACACTATCTATGGAGCAAAGAACGGTGCTACAACTGAGGAAAAACTCTATCAAATATACAAAATGATATGTAACACTACATAATTACTTTGCTTTATTTCAGATTAGGAACTTGCAAATTAAAAATGAGACGTCCACTGTTCTAAATAAATTAATAGTGAAAAAATTAATAATCAACTTATCATGTTGACATATAAAGAAAAACAAAGATTCTGACACAGATTCAGACTTTTGCTGGTTTCAACACAGAAAGGAACAAGGAAGAGTATGTGTGCTTGCAAGTACAGTGCTGTGCTGGTTTGGTTTGGCAGGTTTTGGTCGCGGTGGAGGCGCCCACGGTTGGCTCCTTTAAGAAGCTGAAAAGCTTGTGTGGCCAAGCAGTTAAAGATGCGCCTCTGCGATTAACATATGAAAGAACTGATGTAAGACTTGAGAGCAAAGGGGGAGGAGGAGAACCAAGGTGGAGAGCAGAGGTGAGGGCAGTGCCAGAGCAGAAAGATACCAAAGTCAGTGAGGAAGGAGAGACAGGAGGTGCCGGAGCAGAAGTTCCTCTGCAGCCCGTGGTGAGAAGGCAGGCTGTCCCGCTGCAACCTTTGGAGGAGTACAGCACAACATCCCCTGAAGGAGCACGGTGGGGCAGATGTGGACCTGCAGCCTGTGGGCCTGGACCTGCAGCCGTGGAGGACTCCGTGCCAGGGGAGGTGAATGTTCCTGAAGCAGCCCATGACTCTGTGGGAAGCCTGCCCTGGAGTAGTTTGCTTCTGAGGGACTGACCTCATGGCAAGGACTCATGTTGAAGAGGCTTGTGAAGGCCTCTCTCCCATGGGATGGACCCCATGGGGAAGCAAGAGAGGACTGTGAGGAATCCTTCTCCCTGAAGTGGGAGGAGCGGCAGAAAACAACAGACTGTGAACTGACTTTGAGCCCCGTCCCTGTCCCCCTGTGCCACTGGGGGGGAAGGAGGGAGAAAAATTTGGAACAAAGTAATTTGGGCCCAGGAAGAAGGAAGGGGTAAGGTCATGTATTTAACCTCGTTTTTTTTTGTTTTGTTTTGCTTTGTCTGTGTTCTATTTGCATTTGATCAGTGATAAATTCAACTGATATTTTTTCCCCAAGTTGAGTCTGGTTTGCGCGTGACCATAATTGGTGAATGAACCCTCCTTGTCTTTGTCTCAACCCATGAGCTTCTAGTTGTTTTTTGTCCCCCATATCCCACAGTGGGGGTGGGAGGAGGGGGGAGAGGAGTATGAGTGAGCAGCCTCTTGGTTCTTTTAGTATCAGCCGAGTGGCCATGTGGTTGTTTTTTTTGTTCTTGGTTAGGCCCAAACCACGGCAAGTGCCAGGGGGCTTGTGTGTAATTATTAGTCCTAACAGAAGCCCACATAAATAAAACACATGCAGATGTGCTCTCTCAGGCGCCTTGAGTGACAAGAGTTTACTTAAATGCCAGTGAAACTTTATGTGAGAGGTCCATGGAAATAAGTGGCTTTTTTGGACACGTTATGTTTTGTTCTTCTTCAATCCTTTACATAACATACCCTTTGTGTTTCAACTGGATTTTAATGCACATGGTCTTTAATACACATGGTTAAGAAGGCAAGGAGACCCAATTCCAATTTTACTGGAATTATCTGTACTTCTTAAATAAGGCTTGGTCGGTACCAGGAAGTGGCACAGAAGAAATCTATCATGTTCCTGTTCGAGCACAGAAGATTTTTTCAATGAAGATCAGGTTTTAAGTCCCCGAAAACACAAGATTAGCTTAATCTCAGTGCTGTCTTTTAAGATTTACCCAAAACCTATTAATTACTTTTCCCATCCTAATGGAAAAGGGGATCTAGCTCAAAGTGTGTAGAACACCATCGTTTAGTTCCTACTGTCAACATGCAAACAAAATCACCTACATCCATATACTCAGTCTGTATACCACTGACAGTTTTGGACTCATGGGAAGGATGTTTTAATGAACTCTCAGACTCTGATGTTTGCTTTGTCCTATCACAAGCAGAAGGGCAGGGAGCAACTCTTAGACTCTGGGGAACATCACGTTTGAAAATGCCAACAGTCATAACCAGTTCTACGCCAAGACTGGGACACAGGATTTTTATGACCTTTTTTCCTCTCATCTAGAGAGTTGTAATGGCAAACTCAAGAAAGCTGATAGGATGTGTTCCATAGGTCTGGTGAAATTCTCATGTCTATAGCTTGATGCTACAGAAAAGAAAAAGAAAAAAAGTTTTATTGGCGCCTACCAGGTCCTAGAAAAGCTGGTGCAGAAATCCAAGAATTTCACTCATTATGCTGTGGTACTGTTAAAAAAAAAAATCAGCAGAAGTTAAATGGCGATACAGTGCCATTTATTATATACTGCACCAATAGCAAAAACCTGGGAAGCCAGCCAGGCTTTTACAGGAAGGTTCTCCTGTCATTTGTATATTCAATACATCTTCTCTTCTGAAATATCAACAATTTCTTTAGGGAGGTTACATTTTCACTTTCTATTCTGCTGTCCATAATCAAATGTTCTAGTGCCAGACACCATCGCTGACCACAAAAGGATCATAAGAGCATTCATGATTTCATAAAATGAATGGATAATATTGCTAAGAGACAAAAAGTTGAAGGAGAAAACAAACTCTTATTAACAGCACCAGAGAAATCAAATTCTCAATAGCCAGTGTCAACGTAAACCCTATTTTACCATAGCTTTTCAATGGACTGTATCACTAGTCCTTGCCAGAGACAACCTGCCTCATTATTCAAAGTGAAGCCTGCTGGGAAATGCCATATAAACTCTGCTTGCTGACTGAGGTAAGTGCCTTGTTATCCATTCTGATATAAAGGAGGTGGGAGTGATCCCCTGGAGAAGGGCTCCAGGACACAGGCCGACAAATCTGGCAGAAGGAACCCTACCACTGGACAAGGCTGGAGAATTGGCAGAATAGATATGAAATTATTGCTAATGCACAGATTAATAACAAAAGCCCAGAGGAGATGGGACTCTTGCAGCTTTGGGTGCAATAGGAGTACCGTTCTCAACCTTCTGATCCCGTGCCACCCATCCCAAGCTCTTTGAGGGCCAGAGGGATTCTCTTCCAACATACTTGAAACACATTCAGCCATTGTCGCTTTCAATACTTGTTTGTAGTGTGTGCAGCCTTAAAGTTATCCTGTAGGAAGCAGCTGCTGTATGAAAAGGGAATGAGTTTCCATCGGGAAAAAAAAAAAAAGTAAAAAAAAAAAGTGCTGTCATTGAAAATAGTCATTACTTCACCACTCAGCATGCTAAAACATTAAATACAGGAAATTGCCTCTCTCAAATCTAGTGTTGCTAGACATATCAAAAAACATACAGTCTTTGCAGGACTCCATCTTTGCTACTCAGTTTGAAAATTAACTTGGACCCCCTGTGGAGGAAGAAAGCAACTCTGTTTTCTTATTTTTGGAATATCTATGAGTATGCTTAATGACACGGACACTAGCAGCAAGACTGGTACTGCTGTGGTCTGTGATGAAGAGAATTATGAAGGTCAGGAGCAGGGCATTCTGGTGGTGACAATCATGCTGTCTATGGATGACCAGGGCCTAAGCCAACCTTCATGTACCCATCTGTGTGGGTTATCAGGAAAAAAATGGGATGATGAAAAGGAAAACCTAGCAGATCTCCAGGATCATCTCAAAGGAATATTGTTCCTGCAGTGGTACTAGCACTCTATCCTGACACAGAGATGTTTCCAGTCCTGCCCTATGAGGAATACTTAGCTCAACAAGGTTATTGTAAATTACCATGAAGAGCAAGCCAAAAATTGTGGAAAACATCAAAATCAATTTTTCTTCAAAAGGCACTAAAACCTGAGTAAGGAATCATTACAGTTTTCTTTTCATCCTTTTGTTTTGAGCATGTTATTTACATCTTTTCCATGGCCATGTGTTATCCTGTCTCAAAGCCAAGGAATAAATAAATGCACACATATATAGTGGGGTCACTGAATGTTGAGGAGGGGAAGAAAAAATTATCAAATCAAGTCTTCAGAT
Organism: Hemiprocne comata; assembly: GCA_020745705.1. Lineage (NCBI taxonomy): Eukaryota > Metazoa > Chordata > Aves > Apodiformes > Apodidae > Hemiprocne > Hemiprocne comata. Next base: position 60,890,229 of record CM036586.1, read on the forward strand.
CGGAACTGGATCTGCTTCTGAAAGATACCATAGCAATCAAAAAGAAGAAATATGTGAAATGAAGGAATTCCTAGGGAATAATTTATGGCTGGTGTTATACAGGAAGGGCTTGAAATGAAGGGGGAAATACATGAATTCTGTGTAGTTTAGTATAAGGGGGAGCCAAAATCATTTGCTTCTCACACAAAGCAGACTCCATCCCTGTGGGAGTTTGGGCATATGGGAAACTTTGAATTCAGCTGGAACCGAGAGCCAGTACCATGGAGTCAGGATACGGCCTCTGGCATGAGGCAGCTGCTCCCAGCCCACAGATTCCTCTGAGTTCTCAGTCCAGGGAGGCAGGCAGACGGGTTTCTCACAGTGGGAGGACCATGCCATACTGAATTGCAGCAGCTCCTCTTTTGGGCTCAGGGGTTTTGAAGTGATTTTGCCATAAGGGAAAGCAAAATATTGTTTTCTGGGTAACTGAAGACACAGAAGCATGCTAAGAAACACAAGAACACCTGCACAGGCCCAGACAAGCTTTGTCTAGCACAGTAACCTGTGTCTTACAAGAGATGCTTACTTAACCATTTAAGCCCAGGGAAAGCACACAGTATCAAAATCCCAGGTAGATGCCAAGGTCCTTTTGAGTTCTACATTTGGCAAAAGTTGTTCCAATCAGTATTGCCTCTCAAAAACACAGAACACTCTACATGGGAGAAGCAGCATCTCTGAGCCAGCATGTGCCATTTCCTACGGATAGAAGGTATTAGTAGGAGCAATTGGTAAATTTCTAGGGTACTGCAGAAAGAGATCTTTCCATAAATAATGATAATACACTTGCATTAAAAAAGAAAGAAAAAAAAAAAAAGCAAACCAAAACACATGCCAAACTTCCATATGCTGTTGAAATACTTGCTGTAGAAAATAAGATTAAATAAGCAGCTGTTGTTGTTTCTGCTCTTCTGGCATTAAAATCCAAGAATTTCTAATATTTGTTCACCTTTTCAACATAAAATGTGTAGAGGGGCTCAAACCTCAAGAACATATTTTATCAAGAGTAAAAAAATGGTTTCCATTTCTTTACATATAGCACAGTAATTCATCTCAGTCTTTCCTGCATCTGATCACTATCTCTTTTAAGTCAAGGGCCAAGACTGTAGTGGGAAAAATAGAAATCACTTTAATCTATACTGGAAGAATGGATATTTGTTCGCTTCGACAGGCTGGCAGGAACTCAGACAAGCAATATATGAGACAAATCTTAGAAAACGGTTATTTATTCTCATTCAACCACAGTACAAATTTCCTGATGAAGCTGGAGTTTTGGAATGCCTGACCAGATCTCTGTGAACTTGATTACCAAGGTTGAAATTATCATGAATTACTGTTGTACTCATTAGTGGAAGTTCTTAGAGACATTAAGTCACCCACTGGCTGACCTTCTGGAGTAGTAGATTTACATTACCCAAGACTCAAAAAATACCAATATCAGCACTTAAACACAGAAGATTATTATCTAAAGTCTGCCGCATTAAATCAAAGGATTTAATGTATCAGTCTCAGACACCAGTAATGGTGTACTCACACCTGCTCCAAAAAAACCATTATTCATTACATTTTGTTAAGTTAGGTTTCATTTTTATAGATTTATACCATATTAAATGTCACAGTGATCCCAGATGTTATAATACAACTTCAATCACATTGTAAAAGACAGTTCATTTTTGGGTACAGGCAGATGGCCAAAGAGAACATTTGAATAAAGGACTGGAAGGGTTTGAAGTATCAGTGGCTAGTTCTGATGTACATCTGTGAAAAAGACAGTATAGGAAAGGTGAAGCACTCCAGGGTTAAAATCTCAGGCATACTAAGGTTAATGACACCAGAACTTCAAACCTGAAGAAGTGTTTTCAGTAAAAGCTCTCCCAAGGTTTTTGTTAAACTGAAGTCATGTGGTTATGAGAGTTACGTACATTTTAACAGGCAAGAAGTTTGCAAAAATGTTTGAGGTTTTGGTCCAGATTCATTTGAAAGTAAGTAATACAAAATTGGAACAATTAGTCCTTTTTCTTCCAGATCCCCAAAGTTCAGGCAGTAGTTGGAAACGATTGGATCTGACCCTTGTTTCCACCTTCACATTGTAAGTTCTAAGTGTACCAAAGAAAACAGCACTGCTCTTCATTATGGCATCTTAATAGAGCCTTTCAATAATTAATTACAAAGATCTTCTAGTGATTTTCCTTTCCACTTCTTTTCCTCAGAATGCCTGATGTAAGTTTGTCTTTAACTTACCCATGTGAAAATAAACAGTATTCCTCTTCCCTGCTGTCAGCTTTTAAAATTCTGCAGCTTTATTCTCATACAGTTCCCTGGCTTTCAAGCTATCAGGTGAATTTTTCTAGATGTGTACAGCTATAGGCCCAGTATATTTTGTTCTTCATTTGTGTTGGACATGAAATTTTACATTTTGGTGTTATGCGTTATGGAGAGGCTGGAAGGGAAGGCTGTTCTCTTTGCGCTTGGCCCTGAGGTTTGGCAGCAACACTGCAAAATGACTGTATCCCCAAACCAGATGTTCAAGTTGTTTTAATAATATCTTATATTTCCTTCACAAAATAAAACAAAAACTCGCTGTATCAGAATGTTCCAGTGTTATAACAATGTGATATTTGCTGTCTGCATTTTGCCCACCAGATGGTAGCACTGAAATGAAATCGAAGTTTTCTTATCAAAGCACTTATCATTTCTCATAGTTTGGACAAAATTTCTTGTTTGTAATGTTTGTAGGATCTAATTGTGGGCAATTGCCTAGCTCACCTGTATCCTACCAGCTACTGTATTATCTGACAGGAAACATAATACAGATTTAAGTAAAACAATCTAAGATGGATTCTCCTCCTTCATGGCTTAGGTCACTTAGTTCATTTGCAATTTATATCCTACTTATTTCTTTCTTCTCCATCTTATTTTTGTTTCCCATCATTGAAAAAGGGACTAGCAGAACAAATACTATTCATATAATGTGATGCTACTGCTCACTTTAGCAGGCTTTAAATTTGGTAAAATGGAAAAAACAATGCTAATTTTTCTAGGAAAACCTTGTTGCGAGAAGACTAAAGACAATCAGAAGACTATTAAAAATACGCACACTAAGGGGTTGCCTTATTGTCCTGGTTTGAACCAGGATGAAGCTAATTTTCCTTTTACTGATTTTTTTTTCCTTCAGTAAGCTCTCTTTTGACTAGCAGCAAGTGTTCCAGATAGTGGACTGATAACACTGGAATGTTTATGTTTCTGCTGAGACTCCAAGGTCGCTTCATAGCTCTGCCACTATGGAGGCTACCGGGGCAGAAGAATTGTATCTATGACCCCCCTTAGGGGAGCTGGACTAGACAGACAGCAGAACTGACCAAAGGTATTCCATTCCATACATTTATGTAAGCTCAGAGAAAGGTCAGAGATCACAGAAGACAACTTCCTTCCTGCTTCTTCTTCTCTTCTCTTCCATCCATGGCCAGTGTCCAGGGAGGACTTCATCCATCCATCACCATCAACCCCAGGCTCAGGCACCACTGACCTCACAACTCTACCCTCAGCCCTGTCTGCTCTGTCTTATCTCCTGCCTGTGGGCTGAGACATTTCAGGACTGCTCACAGCTCAGGAGAGTGCCAGGGGAGTTGCTGGGGGTGGGGGGAGGCAAGAGGCTTTTGCACATTCCTGAACATACTTGTATATAATTGTACATATAATTAAAGCTGTCTAATTTAGTTTTCAATCCAGCTAAGTCTCTCTCCTTAATTCTCTCTCTCCCTCCCTACCTGGGTGGGAGGGGGAGGGGATCGAGAGCATTGTTGTCTCTGGTCTGATCGCCGATCCTGAGTCAAACCGTGACACTTGTGCAGAAGTTAATTTTCATCTCCATGTTATCTGCTTTTCTGGTTTACTCCTGAAGTAAAAATACTATGCTGATTCACATTTGTGAAAAGAATATTGCTCAAATGCCATGACGACTAGCTTTTCTTAGCTCATTATGGATAACAGTAAGCATGGGAACCAGAGGTATTAGAATGTCTACCCAGAAGTTTTCAAGTAATCAGTGAATTCAAATTATTACTTTTTTAATGCTTCGTTAAAGTGTCACCACTAGTAGAGTTTGCCAAGAACAAAGACTTGATAGAAATCATAGCAAATTTTTCACTTCATTACTAACTAGTGACTATCTAGTTTGGACTTAAGCAGAGTACATTCACTGTGAAGAAAGTAGTGTACATCTTTTCAGTGAGATTTGAACCAGAACCCTTTTCTCTTAAGAGCTAAGTTTGTTCTTTCCCAGGTCTGTTGCTGTGCTTTAATGGCTGATATATCATTTGCAGATTGTTATCTAACACATGAAGTTTCAGAAAACACATTTTTACTCCACAGGTAGGATTGTTGTCCCTGGAGATGTTAAAAAAAATGGGTGGACGTGGTGTTTTGGGAGATGGTTTAGTGGTTAGGGGTTGTAGGGCAGACAGTTGAACTTGATGATCTTGAAGGTCTTTTTCAACCTTGATGATTCTATGATTCTAAGAAAATAAGGGCCTCGTAGAATAGCAAAGTTGAAGCTGACAGCTGTCTACCATTGCAAGAACAAGATGTCATGAAGTCTTGTTCTTACAATAGAGTCTAGCTTTATCAAGGCCTGTCCTTAAGGAGAACTCTTGGACTGTGTTTAATTTAGACCTTAGTATTTTATCTCCTTTGCTGGGGTGGATCTGTCTGGAATTAAAATTCTTGAGAATAAAATTCCAAGAAATACTGGAAGTCATGAATTTTCTGATAGGAGCAACACAAATCCCCAAGGAAGGAGTTTTAAATGTAAATGCCAAAAAAAAAAGAGCTTAGCAAATGGTTTGGTAGAGAAGACTACGAATGTTTGGTAAGTTTCTTGGTACTACACCACTTTAGGTAGCTGCTGGATTTATGCCAAGCTTTAGAAGTGAAATGAGACTAGAGTGGAGCAGGTTTAAAATATTTTGAACCTTTGCCATCAACCTGGAGCTTAAGCTGTATTACTCAATTTTCCATACCTTCTTTCTGAACCTGGCTGCACAGTAAGAAAATTTGAGGTGGTTTTCTATAAACCTGGGTGGCTTCGTGTTTCTTTGTATAGAAACCATCTGAAGTGTTATTTTCACTGGGTTTTGACCCCAAACCAGGCAAAAACTTGTTCATTTCAGCTGAATTTCCTTTTGAGGTTTTGGATTCCTTCCAACCCTAAGCTCACACTCAGGCTGCAAATGGTTCATATGTGCCTTTGTGAACCTGCTGAGATTACTCATCTCCCACAGTCAGAGCTCAGAGGTTCTACCAAAAGGTGAAAGGAAAGGATGTACAAGGGACAAATGGCCCCAGCCTGTAGGCCCTTGCAGTGCACAACTTCCATTAATTTTGTTGAGAGAGCAGTGCATGGAGCACATCTAAATCATCCTACCCTTTTGGCAGGAAAGGTGATGTCACTGAACAGGGGCTCAGAGTTCAATTCCTGTCTCTGATGCAGACTTCCCCTGTAGTTTTGGACAAATCATCCAGGGAAGAAATCCAGGTCACATGCAAATGAATGACAAAATTCTCATTGACAAAAGGCCAGGATTTCATCTTAATCTCCTTGCATTGTGGCTCTTGATCTTCCACCTGAAGCTATTTTACTTCATCCTTTTTTTGTCATAGCCATTTGAACTACAAACTCTCTGCATTAAGGGGTGTGTCTTCATATGAGTCTCTGTACAGTATCTAGGATCAGCAGGAGCTGATCCCAGGTGGGGCCTCTAGGTGTTCCCGTCATGCAGATGACAGACAATAATAAATGAGAAGCACGTGCACTTGACCTGAATGGAAACAGATGGCGAATACATTCATCTGACAAGATCACAGCCCTGTGTTCAGTTGTTAAACTCTCCAAAATCCTGCAAAAGTGCAGAATCTTCCTGTACACACTTCTTGCTAACACAGAAGAGCAACAATTCTGGTACAACAGAAGGCTGTATTCATCGATACATTGATACAATAGTCATGCTGTTTTGCTCAATATTTTATTTCACCTGACGACTTGGATCTAGGCACAAAGGCATGAATTACATAAGCCAGTAAAACAAAATAATATTTTCAATGCATTCATTATAAATGTATAAAACATCTTTCATCTTCAACATGTGGAAGTTAACTAATGTTAATGGGAGGTGAAGAGAGACCTGAAAGCTGTATACTTCTAGTTCTAGTCGTACCTAACCTCCAGGTATCTCAAGGAGATAAACTGCCAATTTGCAGGTTCAGCATTTGCACATTTCACAATAGATTTGTGTTGCTTCTAGACTCCATGTCCTGTCTACAGCACTACAATTCACTACATGTACTTTCATGAACATAGCCATTAGAGAAGAAGGTAACCAAGCAACACTGCCCACTTTCACATGTAATATTCTCCCCTAGTGCGTATGAGCACAGGCAAGACCCCATTTGTCATGACCTGGACAAATGCGGCACTGATACTTTTCAGCATGGCAGGCAATGTTTTCAGAACATCCAGATACATGTCTGTCTTTGGTTTAGTTCCCCACCTCCAAGACTTATACCAGCACTTCTAAATTTACAGTCCCTCACTCTTCCATAGCCTGGAGGTGCTTCTGCTGTTCAGTGTGTATCTTGCTTCTTCCCCTTCAGAAACCCAGGGCTGTTCTTCCAGAACCTTTCTAACTCTTTACCTTTTCCTATCTAAAGGAAGATTGCCTTGTTCTAAACTAAGGAGTAACTACATCCTCTCTTTAAAAGAGAGAAAACAATGCACTCTTTGGCTGCATCAATGCTAGTAAACTGAATGTGCTAAGAAATGTTCTCTGGCCCACAGCACATCTGGCATAGAATAGGCTGCCTCAATCCCATTCACTTCCCTTACCCGCCAAACTGGGGTGAGTGCATCCAAACTGCCTACTGGGAACTGCCCTTGGCATGCACTAGCTCCCAAGCCAGGCTTGGGAATTGTCTAGGACAGTGCTGTCTGACCTGGGTCAGAGTTTTGCCAGCGTCCATGCTAAAATTTTAATAGAGAAAAGTGGTCTTCAGCTCCCAGGAACATTCCCTTGGCATTGCTTAATTTGCTAGAGTCAGTCGAGGCTTGATTCCTGTGCCATTAGCTAAGCACGCATGGTTGACAGTATGTACAGTCATATTCTTCCAGTTTCTGTGTATCACATCTTCCAGTGATGCATACAGCTATAAAACCAGCAAAGCTAGAGTTTCAACAGCATTGACAGAGATCAAAAGATCCCACTGTCGTCAGTGGGATACAAACAACAGCAGAGAAAAAAAATGAGAGAAAATAACGAAAAATAATGGCTTCTTTGCATGCCCACATCCACCTGCTTTTTACCCCAAAATATTCTTCCTCACAATTATTTTTTATGTTCCTCTGAGCTCCTGACTCTTTTCTCATCCCTATGTGTTTTCTGTATCCCCCGCCACTTCCTCTTTGATCTTTTCCCTTCACACCTGCTCAAAGCTATTATTTCTGAATTAACTTTGACACACATTTCTCAAATCCTTACTTTCCTTTCCAACGTTTTTTCTCTAAATTCTCCTCTGCTACGTATTTTTCTGCCTTCTTCACAACTACAAAAAGCTTTTATGTTTGACTCTCTTACTACTTTGAATTGTTTTCTTCCTTTAGTCTTCAATCTCATAATGTATTTTTAAAAATCTGTAATCGTTCTTAGACTTAGTAGTCTCACAGTTACTTGTTGCCTTCTGTTTTCCTGCATTGACATATTTTTCCTGCATCCATCATTTAAAATTTGGGATACCACAAAAATCATAGAATGCTTTGAGTTGGAAGACCATCTAGTTCCAACCTCCCTGCCATGGGCAGGGACACCTCCTACAAGACCAGGTTGCTCAAAGCTGCATCTGACCTGGCCTTGAACACTTCCAGGGAGGGGGCATCCACCACTTCCCTGGGCAACCTGTGCCAGTGCCTCAGCACCCTCACACTAAAGAATTTCTTCCTAATGTCTAACCTAAATCTTCTCTCTTCTAGTTTAAAACCATTACTCCTTGTCCTATCACTACATGCCCTCATATAAAAAGTCCATCCCCAGCGTTCCTGTAGGGTCTTCAGATACTGGAAGGCCACTATAAGGTCTCCCTGGAGCCTTCTCTTTTCCAAGCTGAACAACGCCAACATCCTCAGCCTATCTTCATAGGAGAGGCGCTCCAGCACAATTTCTCCTGTTCAATAACCATAGCCCCATCCCATTGTAAGTTGTCTCTGTGCCCCTTGACTCTTCTCCCAGATTTTCCACTATTCATCCTCTAAAGAAAGCAGCAGTAATGGTAAACACCAAAGTTGTTCACAGCCAAGGGAAGTGGAAGAGAATACTTCCATCAATGTCAGTGGGTTTCATTGTGGTGGGACCATGGCAATGGTGCCATGCAGGTGTTGCTTGCCAGCTGGCAGGTTGGAAAACTTTGCAAACCTTGAAATTTGTAAGGAGGCTTCAGTGAGAACCTGGTACATTCACAGCCTGACATCTGACTTCAACTCAATAAGCTGCAGCAGTTAACTGCTGCTGTTCTTTGGAGGTCTGCTTCAGATGTTTCAAGAAGTGTGACCTTGCTATTAACATCCACGTTTCATTTGCATTCAGTCCATAGATTATGCCAGCTTGTTTTCCCAGAATCCCAGTTGCTCCTCTGACTGATATGAATATATGACTGATATTAATATATGATATTAACTAAAGTCTAGAGTCAGTAAAATATTTAAGCTTGTGTCTAAAGATATTTCTGTGCAGCAATAAGAACAACAGTACAGAAAGATGTGAGGTGCCTCAGGCAGGAGTTTATCCACAGCAAGCTGGAGTTCAGTGCAAACCAAATGCCTATGTTTTTGCAGAAGATGCTGATATTGGTATTTCATATGTGGCTTGAAGTATGAGGCTTTTATCAAATGTTAAATTAATTTTCTATGTTTGAGAATATTCTTTTTCTGTAAAAGTAATCCATTTTATTCAGAAAAAAAATCTTCTATTCTGCAACCTTTCAAAGCTTTCTCTACTTTGAAAAAGTTGGACTGTTACAAATAATTTTTCCCCCCACTTTTATTACCCCCAAGCATTTCTGAAGTTGAGAATGTTTTGGAAGGTCAGAAACTGAAAACAAAAAACAAACGACAAACCAAAATGCAAAAAAAAAAAATCCCAAAACCCTCAAAGAAACAAAGAAGCAACTTAAAGAAAATGTTGGGAGTGAATTGTCCCTAGAAATTAGTCTTTACATTGCATTCAGTGGCAAAACAAAATAGGGCCCAGGGAAGAAGAAAAAAAAAAAAAAGGAGAGGAGAGGAATAGAAGACTAAAATTTTTTGTTCCAATGAAAAATGGAAATTGAGAAGAAACTGAAAGCTTTTCCTGAAAGTTCTGGTTTTGGAAAAAAGCCATTTTATATTGAAATGTTTTGCTCCAAGTATTTTTTCAGTCAGCTCTAGCTAAAACTGTTGGGGAGTTGAACTTTTGCTTCATTAGCTGTTTAGCAGTTTCAGGGCAAATCAACAAGACATAGACAAGTATTAGTGTACTCCCCAAATATTCCTTTGTGGTCCAAACAGCTTAACATTCTTTTCTATGTAGGATTTTACCCCTTCTCTCAGTGTTTAGTGTACTTCATAGATTTCATTTGATCTTTCTTGTTCTTTGGGCTGTCTGAAAAATTTTTGTTGAAACTATGCAATAGAAAATTGAGGATTTGGCAAGGAAGAAAACCAAAAAACAACGTTTTGCAAGGATACTTGCTTCCTGCAGGGGATGTTTTTTTAGTGTTTTCTTAAAAATAACCTATTAAAAATACATCCACTTCTTGCTGAATTTTCTAAATGAAAAGCATTTCCAACCAAATTATTTTAATAATTTAAATGGTGAGTTCTTCATAACCTTCATAAGTTAGTGGATGTGCATAAGCAATCACTATTTTTGGTGTAAATAATGCTTTCTATTTTTATAAGTAACACAGTCCTGGAGTGATCTAGTCCACACTCTCCATTTCAATTTAACTGGGTGATAGTTCTCAGTCATGCTACTTCTCCAGGCATGTAGAGCAACAGCTATTGGCTTAGCACAAACTGTAGTTGCTTTGCAACTGTAGTGATACAAGCATTCAATGGAGGTATAAACAATACAGAAGAGATTGTAACTGACTCAGAGCAAACCCACTGTCTCTAGAGTGGAACATAACTTTTGGAATCATGCAGGTTACAGAACATATTTACTGCATATGCTGGACGCTAATTTTTGGCAGTCTTCTATTACATTCACTTTGTCTTGCACTTGTTCTCCACTGTCACTAAAAATTTTGCCAAAGAAAATTTCCAAGGAACCGGGGAATCTGGGGACTCTGTGTAAGCTGAGGAATTTCAGGGTGGAGTTACATATCTTACTTATCAGGGCTCAAGATCTTACAGCTTGCTGGCTGTTGTTACAGATGTGGTCCTTGACAAGGATGGGGGGCAGAAAGAGAGGTAAACCTATATCCTGATTTCCTCATTCTCTTCACCACCACGTTCTCCTCACCCCCAATATACTGTTATTGTATGGTTATTTACTTTTCCCATAATAGGAGATTTTTACCCAGAGTGGGATACAGCTGTAATAGCAGTGAGGGTGGGGGAAACCCAGTGGCTAAACCCTTCTTTTCCAGTTACTTCAAACCATCCACAGCCAAGGTGGCAGTAACCAATGGAACAGAGCATCCAAGTCTTCTCCCTCAGAAGAAAATATGAACCTGTTCCCTTGACAGATACTCAAAAGTCTAACAAAATAACAACAATCCTGTGACTTTCCCATCTGTCTTCTCATTACAAATGCCAGATGCTTATGATCTCTTCTCGCTTGCTTACACATCTTTTGGGATTGTAATTAACCAGTGGCATACTCCAGTACCCAATATGCAAAGTTCTTTTCTTTACATGTGTGATAGAGAGCTTCCCTCAAACTCGGTGTTACGCTTTTGGAAAGGGCATGGACTTGCTGAGTCCCATCTTGCTGTTTTCTTTGCTTGTGGTTAGAAACCTTTCTTGGCTTCCTACCCAGCCAGCCGGCACTTATTCTCTCAACAGTAATAATCACATCCAAATTAGATTTGCTGTTAAACAATGTCTCATTTCTTTCAGAAACAGGAAAAATGAAAACATGTATAGAAAATCTTTATTCCTATTCACAGCAACAGGATGCGGTGTTACAATGGGTCATGAAAGCATATGGTGCAAAAGGTGAATATTTGTTGAGAAAATGTGCTGTCAAGATCAGCCCCTAGAAACTGCATTTTCTCCATATGGGTTTGAATATACCTACTGGCAACAACTATTTGTTTCAATTCACACAAAAATTTGATTTTGGGCTGACCTCAAGTACTTATTTATTTTGGGTTCAACCACTGAACCTCCCCCTACAGCCCCAAGTAACTTATTAAAAAAAAAAAATAAAAAAAGAAGCAACAACTTGTGCAATTCTAATCCAGACTGTATTTCTTAGGTCAGAGTTTCACACTGTTTCCTCTCTCTAAATTAAGGCAGTCCTAATCTTTTCTTCCTTTCTGTAACCAACAATTTTTGCTCTGAAAAATGCAGGCCCACACAGAAAATTGAATAAGAGAATTTGGGTTAGTCTTCACTGTAGACATTTTTAACTGATAAAAGAGCTGTTCTGCTACTAGCTAAACTCTAGGTGCTGGGAGAATAGAATGAGTCTATAATAACCTTCTCTAGTGTGCTTCCCTAGGCATCTACTGTCAAAACTGAAAAACCATAAATCCACCATGCGAGTGGTTTGGGTAATTTCTCCTCAAAAAGAATATGCCAGTAGGAACCATACAAAAAAGGATGACAAGAAGGATCAAAAGTGTGGGGTAGCCTACATTTGAGGAGAAATCGGTCTAGAGCTCTTCAGCCTTGAAAAATGAGAGCAAGAGACAATTTTTTTTCATTGTTTGTAATAATACTAAAAAAAAAAAACCCAAAAACTGCAAATAAAGCAAAACAAAAAACAACAAACATAAACAAAACAAAAAAACCAAATCCAACCCCCCAAAAAACCCAGAAGAAAACCAACCAGGGGACATCAAAATGGGCTGTTAACTAACTGATTGAAGTAAATGAAATATTTTGAATAATAAGGTGTGATTTAACTATATATTTAACATATACCGTTCTCCAATTTATCTGAAAACTAAACTAACTTTTCTTCAGAAAGTTTCTTTTCCCTGTTAAAGACACCCTTTTTGGCATTACAGTTGTTACAGATAGTGCTACATCCTTGATAAAGGTAAAGTACTACACTTAGACCTTTCTGAATGCATCAGGAGATTAAATCACTTTTCTTCCACATGTCTGCAAGGGAGAAACTGCTTCTGCCATTTTCATTTACAAGCAGAAAATGCCCTCTGAACTTTCTTATTTTCTAGGAATATGATTCTGCTGTTCTTTACCAGCATGTCAGCCCTATGTTTTATTTAATATTAAAAGTTTTCTTCAGGGATGAATGTACAGACATGCAGAAACAATGAAAGTTCAGTGTTCTACAGTAGAGCACATAGATATACTTTGAAGAACAAGTTTATTGGAAAAGACTGCAGCTGGCTCATAACATGAAAAGTTCTGATCAATAATGCAGGAATATATGATATCAGCATAATTATGTCCTAATATATATTGAAAAATATTTGAAAACATTTCTAGGCAGTTATTAGAGTCTGAGAAGCAGCACAGGCAGAACACCACTGGAGAGCTAAAACTGCTTGGTTTTTCCAAAAAGGTACCTTGGTTCATTGAAAAGGGGTGTGATGTGCCAGAGGAACTACTAAAAACTTAGAGTTCATTCATACAAATACTTATGGTTACATGACACCAGTAGTGCTCTGCCAGTGGGCACAAGTAATATTGAAGCAACAATAGATCACCCATTTAAAGAGCCCTACTGTTGTGGCTTAGAGGCTGGGCAAAGATTTTGAACTGCAAAGTGAGCATCTCAGTCTTTATTGCAGAAAAAATGTTACTGGTTATATGACTTAGTTGAGGAGCTGCTGAAAGATTATTTCATTTAATGAAAGACAATATTCTTCTAGTGTACTAGACATTGTAATGTAACACAAAGGAGTGCTGGTATTTCCTGACATTAGCCATAGGAAATGGGTTGGGTCATGAAAGACCCAATCACTGGATTTAGTAGCTAAATTGCATCCCCTTGCCCTCCAGATATTTTTTAAGCTTGGAAAATTAGGTAAAAAAAGCAAATGTTTCAACCAAAACCAACAACTACCACAGATTAATCCAAGCAATTAGTAAAGTATAAAGCAGTATCTATAAAGGACAGAGTAAATTCTCCAAATTCCCCACACACGTAAGCAGACTGTTCTGATGCCTTTTGAATCTCTGTTAGCAATAATCACCTCTGATCCTCCATGGTTTACCATTGCAGTGCCACTAGGCACTCTGAAGCTCATGGGACTGCCCAAGCAACTCCAAAAGTGGCAGCCCTGCTAGGGGTTCATACTGACTGTTCCTGTGGCTTTCTATTCCGAATGGCTACATCGGCTTCTTTACATTTATTCTCAAGAAACAGAAAGCGAGCGACTCCACATATTGTCATCTGAGAGCATTCACCACCCTGCATGCTTGTAAGAAAGGGTATTGTTAAGGTCATCAACTTACTCCCTTAGCAGAAGTCTCATTGCTTTGCATGAAATGTTCTCAGACACTCTAATGGTAACTATTGTACATTCTTGGAGTAAACTTTCTGCCCTATTTATCATTCTTGATGTATAGCTCTTTTGGCTAACCATGGTTAATCACCTTCAGTTCAAGAAACCCATTACATTCTGACACTGAAACTTTTGTTCCTCTGCCCCTGAGTCTCTAACATCATCTTTGTGCAGTGAGATGTATGATATGTTTTGCAATAGTGCTTCATGTGAATAAATTTGTTAAACTCTCCAGAATATATTCCTATAACTGAACTATTTCTGCTAACCCATGCAAATATTCAAAAGAGGTTGGCTGAAAAACGTAGAAATTTATGGGCTGCTGAACACAATCAGTTATTAATTCATCTGGAATCCTGTATGTGGGGGAAGAGGGATTATAGTACAAATGTATAAGTGGTTTCTTTATTAAATGTAACATACAGCAATTTAAACAAGACCTTTTTAATAAAAAAATAAAATACTGTAACCCATGCAAATTATGAACCAAATTCTGACAAAAATAAACAAGGTCTTCCTATTATTTCAGCTTCTTGTTTGTTTTCCACCATTCTGTTTCTTAGAAACATGTTAATGCTTAAACTCTGATAATGTACCCAGGGCCTTGGAGTAAAGCAAGCTACACATTGTGAGACCTAAGGAGTGGAAAATGTTATTTAAAATTCCATTAGCACTTCTCCAACAGCCAGTGCAGGAACATTTTTACACTACCTAGTGATACCCTCCTGATCTCAGCATGTTCCGTTACACTTCCAACACCTTTGCAAAAATCTCTGCTTAGGCAAGGATCTCCCTGAAAAGGGCCCTCATAGACCACTTCATGTTTCCTCTTCTAATCACGGATATTCTAATCATGCCTTTTTCAAGCCAGGATTTCAATTTGAAGGGGTTTTTTTTCCATTTCATGGGCACATTCTGAGGCTAAAAGGGATATTATATAGATTTCTGCGGTAGATGGTCTGTTTTTACCTCAAGTGATTTACAAACACATTCATGACACCACTCATAAGTCAATCCAATAACCAGCAGTTGTATTTCCCAATCTGGGTATAGCTCTATCGCAGTTAAATCTGTATGTTGAAAGGATATACTCCCAGATTGTCTTCTTTCAGAAGGGCAGTCTCTAAGCCACATAAATTTGTATCAACTTGGACTTTCTTAAATGGAGAAAAATTACTTCAGCCTCTTCTGTGGCAGTTCCTCGAGTTTTCCCCCTTGTAATCACAGCAACATTCACTATTGTCCCCCAGCAATATGCACAGTGGAACCTTTATGAGAAATCACAGAGTAGGTTTGCTTAGAAATAGTAATGAGACTGTGAATCTCTGGGTGGTCTTTTCCTTTTGAAGTTTTTCCACTTGTCCAGTTACCTTACTTACGTTCAGTCAAATTCCTTTGTCACGATGTGCAAGTGGTAGTAGGTTTCCTTAATGATCAGTCTTACTCACCTCAACTGGATATTAGTTTTCACTCAATTTAAGGCTTTTTTTCCCCCTGGCATATATTACATAGATTTTTATAGCATGTAATAATTTTTGTCCCAAATAACCACATCATCAATCATTATTTCCAGTCAAAGATTTTCTGGTGTACCTTATGTGTCAGTGGAATCCTGCAGTGAAAGCACTTGAACTTATGTGTCCAATGAGAAGATTCTAACTCAAGATGCCAAAACCATAGGCAGAGAAAAAAAAAAAAAAAGTATTTTTAAGGCTTTCTCAGCTCTTCTAACAGGTTGGTAACTTGATAGCTTTGTCCCCTTTCACACATGTTTATGGTGGCCATACCATCACTTCAGTCAGCTGGCATCTGACTTCATTCAGCACCTTCTAATCCTGCTAACCCTTTTACTTTCTTCCACAAGACAATGAAAATATTTTTTGCACTCTATGTGTGTTTTGGCAGAAAACTAGGATCTGTACTGTTGTTGTATTACATCCTTAGTATATTTATCACCATTAAATTACTCACACATTTTTAAGACTATTTATGTCCCATTCAGTAGAACTTCCAAACAGCTTCTGGTTATCAGAATAGCATTCAACTTTCTTTTCCACTATTTCAAAACCTGAGTGATGTCCATTTACCTTTATTATGTTTGTGTGATTTTTGCCACTCAGGTTCCTATTATCTTTGCCGCATAAGTATAGTTTTGCAGTTTTAATACTAAGTAGCCACTAACCTTTCTGGTAACTATTTAGTATTTCCATTGTGCTATTTTGAAATCGACTCTCCAAGGACAAAATATTACAAATAATAATTTGGTATCACCAAACACTATTTTGAAGAAAGCAGATGTAACACAGCAGAGAATAATCACATCTATTGCACTCTACAGCTGCTCCACATCCAAGCTCCCATCACTCTTAGAACCAGGATGCATAGAAACAGATTGAGACTCACCTCTCTTCCCTCTATGCTCTCTCAGGGGAGCCTCTCACTCTGGTTCTTGAAACTTTCATCTGGGAAAACTGTTGTTGCTAGTTCCCTACATGACCCAAGAGAGTGCACAAACCCTGCTCAGCATTTCCTGCTTCCTCACAAAAATGTTCCATATTAGGACAGTGAAGCAATGGACCAGGTGACCTATAGAGTTTGGAGGTTTTCAAGATCAGACAGGCTAAAAACTCTAAGCAACCTGGTCTGATCTCAGAGCTGGCACTGCTTTGAACAGGAAGCCCCTTCCACCCTGAATTACAACATTATAGTTCAAGATTTGATCAAAGTACAGCTCCTTCATCACTGAAGTTAGAGAAAAAACACAAATTTAATCATGACAATCTGCCTAAAAGCTTCCTAGAAGCTCCATCTTCCCAGCAAGCCTAGCAGTAGCCAGCCTTCATTTTCTGCGTTCAGACCTAGCATTGCAATCAGCTGTGGATATTATCAATCTGGGTGTCTGTTAAGGATGTGCCAACTAAAATGTTATTCACAGATGTATCCCCTCTACACAACAAGCAGCATGCGGTACTCTTCTTCTGATTACTGACCCATTATTATGATCCTTCAGACAACAAATGACATAGCTATTATTTCCTATAAACTTTTTCTATCTTGGTTTTAAAGTAGAAATGTGCCAGAAGGCAAGGTCTGAAACAAAAGAAAAGATCATAAGAAAGTAGTCTGGAAGTCCACAAAATGAAATTAAAAAAATATATATGTATTCCTTACTGTTTATGGAAGCTCATATATCATAATACCAGTGCAAATCCTGACTCTGCTGATACCAATGGGAATTCAATGACAAAGTCAGATTTTCACCCTTGCCCAGAGAACCTTACACAGCTAATATTAACATACCTTAGAACTTTTTTCAGATACGGTAAAATTAAATATGCATTGAGTATTTGCAAGATTAGGGCCTAAGATCTAAAACGTGCATTTAGTTCTGGACAGACAAAGCAATAAACTGGACCAGCATCTAAAATAAGATCAAGATCTAATAACCCTTTTCTGCAAATTTGTAAACTCGTGAGTATCTGTCCATATTTGAGCAGTGATGCTGAACTTATTATATATGTAACTAACTTTTGTAACCTTTTTTGGAAATTTGACCCCAAATATGCAACTCATTTAGGTTGATGCCCCTCCTAAAAAACAATAATCCACGTTGCATACAGAAGAGTTTGCAGAACTGGGGTCTTACACATTGAAATATAGACATTTTCTCATTCGTGTGAAAATCCACTCATAGATACTGCAGTGTGAAATCAAGACTGTATTTTCCTATGTATCTGTCCAGTGACTAAAATGTTGTAAGTTTTCAGCAAGAAAAATAACACAATTAGAGATGGGGGTTTTTTGTTTATTTTTATTTTAACTATAATGGTGGGGGTTTTAAATAGAGTTTCACTTAGATAAAAGCATAATTTTCTATTTATATTCACTAGTTCTATGTAATCTACATATGTACTAATTGATTTTCTATTTTCTGTGTGGCATTTAAATGGCACAACAACAGGCAGAACATTCAAAATTTAAACTAAGGTAACAGTGTAGCTAAATATCATCCCAGAAAAATCCCTTTGGCAAAGAATAACTTGCAGACCTCAGATTCCCAATAAGTGCCCAGAATTATCCACTGAAACACAAAATCTTCAGGGAATTGAGACGAGATGACTTTAAACAATTATTTCCTACAAAAGCCTAAAGTCTAGCCTACCTTATCAGGCTGTGTACTTCTGTTTTCTTGACATGTGAAATATTTCCCAAGTTTAATTTTCATCATAGGTCTCCTTCTATAGTCTCTGTTTTTAAATATTGACCATTCAGCTCAATTCTCCCTTCTAATTCTTGTTTTCACAGACTTAAGATTTTGTTCTGACTCAGTTCATAATTTTAGACTGCTGTTGGAGCCCCACCTTGAGCCACTCTCTTAATTCTTAGTTGAATTTTATAACTCCTAATATCAATATATGCATTGGTGGAAAGAGTGATTTACTATGACCACTCTGCAAAGCAACAGTCTGTGATCCTTAAAAGAATCATGCCTCGATTGTTCCTACCTTCCTTATCTGAGACTGCTGCCAGAATTATTTTCCCCCTACTCCCTTCAAGCCCCTCCCTGCTGAGTAATTACTCCAGGTATTTATTTGGCCTTTACCTACCTAACTTCAGCATGTGAAATTGTAGCTGACTTTGCAAACTGTGTCCTGTCATTCCCCATTTTTTCCTACTATTAAAGTAAGTCAGAAGGAGTCCACAAGGATAAGCCTTTTTAAACCCCACTGTAAGACTGGACTAACAGGAAGAATTTCTTCAAAGTAAATGGATATAATAATTCCTCACTATTGATTTAGGGCATACTTTTTAGAAGAGTCCAGGTCACATAATCTTAGTGTTTTAGGTTGGAAGGCATCTTAAAGATCATCTATCTCTAACCCCCCTACCGTGGGCAGGGACACCTTCCACTAGACCAGGTTGCTCAAAACCCCGTTCAACCTGGCTTTGAACACTTGCAGGGAGGGGGCATCCACAACTTCACCGAGCAACCTTCTCCATTTGTCCACTTTCACCCCACGATCTAAACTGAACTTTCATAAGAATTCAACATTTGGGAGCATCTGTTGAATATCTGACTCTCGTTCCTAAAAAAAAAATCATCTGGAGTTCCACATTTCTGGGAGAAAAGTTCCACACTGAGAAATGACCCTATCATACCATAAACTTGAAAATGTCACCTTGGCACACATTATTTTTAAAAAGTGTGCTTGTCTTTTTAAGGATATTTCATCTTGTTATAGTACATTATTAAAAAAGACTATGATTTCTTATTTTGAACACACATTTTATGCAGCACAAGTGTCCTTCCCTTAGACAAGCAGGGGGCAAGGACTAATGGGTACAAAGAGCAGGGACCAGTTGGTACCAAAGCAGCATTAGGAAGGCAGAAGTTTGCTGTAGTCTCACTAGGGCAAAATATAATTTCGCAAGAATATGCTGGCAACTCTGGCAGCAGGGAGGTGGCAGGTAACCATAACTTTAAGCCTTCCCTTTCCTAGTCACTTCTGAGAGAGGGACAAGACTGACATTTTGCTTCTGTTGGTGCCTGAGACCAGGACTGTAGCCATGACAACCTGGCCATCTGAATTTGTTTGCAAGGCTGCTAGACCACGGTCCAGCTCCAACTTACCCTCAAACACTCCAGACAGACTAGGGCTCTGTGACATTTAGCCAATCTTCAATGTTCCTCTTGAACCAAATTTACAGCTGTGCCTCTTAAATTTTTCCAGAAGAGTATGTAACTGTCCATTATTAACAGCTCACTGAAGGCAAGTAGGTTACTAATGTCACCTTCCTCCCACTGTGTAATTTAGTAATCAGATAAAGTTATATTTCACTTTTATTTGCTATAATCATTACAATCTTTTTTGTCATACACTAGACATTTTTTACAGTATGTGTAACATCTCCTATTTTTGTCTTTTCTATGCATAGATCATGAGCTAAGACAGTTAGATAAGGCAGTACAAGTATTTTGTCATAGTAATATACTGTTCCCTCCTCTAAAATTCTTTAGAGAGCACTGAGATTCTGGCAGTCACTGTGAATTACCCTTTGGTCACTTCCACACTACTAAAACAGTGTGTTCCCAAGCCCTGCTCTTGTTATGTCATTTGGCTAAAATGCCCCATCTGTCCTCACACGTCCATGTTTTCACTGGGCTATCCCAAGTGGGTAACGAGTTAGAGGGACTTTGCCCCAAACAGTACTGGCATTCCATAAAAAGTTGGAAATTTTTATGTTATTGACCAGAACACAGAACCCAAAATACTGTAACTTACAAAAGCATTGCAGGAGTTCTTAAAACTTCATTACTGTCTGTTTTCCTCAAAACTACAGCTTTCATATTTAGAAGTGTTTTACCCAAAGACTTCTTCTAGAGACAAAATATAAGAGATCAATAGAAACAAACTGCAGGAACTTAATAACTGAACTCCTTTGCATTTCAAAATGAAAAGAAATCCACCTTTTCTTTCCAGCTGATAAACCTATGGAATAGGTTTTTAATCCCACAGAATTACTGCCATAATATTTTAATTTCTATTTCATTATGACCTTGACAACATTGAAAAGAAAATTTTTATCATCCAAGTTTCAAAGCAGTGTTTTATAATGAGGGACTTGATTATCCTTTGAGATAGACTTTGAGACCACAGAATTAAAGTGAAGAAGTTGGATTAAAGACAGACTATTACCTCAACAGCAGTCAATCAAACTGACAGTTCATGGGCTATAAAGTCTTTTTTTTTTTTTTTAAATCATGCAAGTCCCTGGGACTTGGCCTTATTACACTTTTTTGAACATGCAACAGAGGTAACTCTTGAAAATAAGATACATTCTGCATCATATCAAGCGAGGATGTACTCTATCAGGGAGATGCAGGAACATGAACTCAAATGACTTGTGAAACTTACCTGGACTGTAGCCTTAGTGTTCATTTATTTGTGAGTTCCTTATCTATATTCTTCCAAGAAAAAAAAAAAAATCAATTCAACCACATAGTTTTGTGGTACAAAGGCTTTAAAGAAAAAAATAATAAATTGCATGATAGCACAAGTGGGATGTCCTTTTAACGAATTAAGGTGTTCTACCACTCACACTGACAGGGGTAATAAAGGCTTACATTTTCCCTCTCTTACAATGGACAGACACATTCCATAAAATGTTTCTGGTCTTATATGATCCCTTTGACATTCAAAACTACAGGGCAGAAAACAATGCATCATTCCTCTGTCTTGTAACAAGAAGAACGGAGGGGTACGCATGCGGAGGACTTTCTAGGGATCAGCTAGAACTCTTAACAATGGGTCAGGATGCACAGCAACATGTAGATAGACTGTCCCAGGAGCAGAGCAGGGAAACTGGAATTATCACTCCCATTCTCTCTATGAAAGGAAAACATGACTTTGTCCCTTTTTGGGGAGAAAAAAAGAAAGTGTACTTCCGTCTGTGTACACAGGTGCTGACCCAAAGCCACTGAAATCAACACAAATATTTGCATGGACTTCAGAGGACCCTGAATCAGACCTATAGTCATTTGATCTAGCGGGCATGTGGAAGTGGGGTCAGAGTTGGGTTCCTTGCATTACTTATGGTTCTTTGCCCTCTCGTTCACCCCATTAGGTGAGGAGTCCCTGCACCACCAGCAGCCAGGCTGGAGCCACTATCCCTGTAGTACGCATGGTCAGGGAACAAGAAGGCTGTCAGAGAAAGCAATGGGGGAAGGGATTGTGGGAAGCTTATACTCAGCACTCAGCCATGCTGAGTAAGGATTGTGCTTACTGTTTCCCATCTGATCACTACAAAACTATTTATAACTGCCCTTGCAGGAAAATATACAAGATATTACTGAATGCTGTATGGCAAACAGCTGAGTCACAATGTCCCACCCTCAGATTCTCCAGCTCTTGAGCTCAGCCACCAAGGAAGTGCCAGAAACTATAATGCATTTTTATAAAAGAGAATGCTCATATCTTTTAGACAGAAAATGTTTGCTTGCTGTTGGCTGCCAGAGTTGTAGCCTTCATCTCAATTAAGAGTGGTCACAAATATTCTCATAAACCCAGTAGTCATCCAGCAGTGTGGTGTGAGCAGGCAGAGGTGTGACACACAAGTGTCAGAACAGAGTTGGCAGGTAAGCCAAGGAAGTTTTGGCTGTTCCTAAGAAAGGACGACTTCTGCAATGTCATTTAAGCCTTCTCTGAAATAAACTGCACTGCAGTAGCAAAAAAAAGCCTATTGTGTAAGACTTCCCAGCCAGGAGGAAAAGAGCCTGTGAGGTCGCTGTGAACAGATGGACCTTGCGACTTCAAATGTTAAGCCTACTTGTTAGCTAAGAGTTAAATTCTAACAATTGTGCAACTGAAAAAATATGGTTTTAAACCAGCCCTGTTCTCATCTCTTTGAATATTCTGACAGCCTTGCCCAGCTGACTGACTGCAGTTGTTCCCAGCCTCAGCCTTAAAGTTCTATGTTGCCACTTGGGCTTCCTCCCATTTTCTTACATGATCACCCCTAAAACACTGTTTCAAAACAAAGCTTTTAACCAATGTGTGCTCGTTTCATCAGTTAAATAAACAACATTTGGTTTAATATTAATCAATTATCACGTTTGTCCACGGAGAAAGGACACAGAAGCTTAGAGAGCAAGGTTGGTTAGTAAAAACATTTCCCATCTGGTGACTGCAGAACTATTTATAATTGGTCCTGTAGGTCAATATGTAAGATACTAATGACACAAGATCATCTTGTAGTTTAGATGTGCCTTATCCCTGCTCACGGAAAACTTTCCTGTGCACCCCATGATGCTTTTTAACCCTGTCATTCCTGCAAGGTAGTTTTAGATCACACCCCCAGTTCCCCAAGGGCAATACAGTTGCAGCAAGATAAGCACCAGCACTGATACCAGACCAGCTTGCTTGGAAAAAGGTATGTCCAGAGGCTACGCAGGAGTAAGGAAAAGAATGGGGATAAGCGGAATGTCTGGAGATGAGTGAGACAAAAATGTGGTATCCAGAGGCTTGTGGGAAACAAAGAGGACTAATGTTCAGCATGATTCGTGAAGGAAAGGAGTCTCCAGATCCTGGGGAACAGAAATATTTCCTGGAACATGGTATTTCATCTTGGTTTATCATTGCAGTGCTTGGGTTTGTGTTTGGGTGTTTTTTAATACCTTCATTTCTATTTGATATTTAGTTGCAATTACAAGCCAAAATTAACAGCCCTACTTGTAAGCAATGAAAAGTCAGATCAAACAGGCCTATTCCACAAGGCAGGAAAAGATTGCCTAGGGAGGGTCAGGAAGCTGTGGATAGATAGGGTGGAAATCACTACTGAGAAACAGGAATGTTAAATCAGACCTAGTGTGAGTTAGTCTTTCAGACCCTTGTTAAGACTAGAGCCCTGTGGAAGCTCTGAACCACGATAAGGTGTGTTATAAAGTGTGCATACAGACTGAAAAAGGCAATTTTAGAAGAAAAGGACAAAACAGAATAGGCAGAGGGTGGTAACCTCAGATATCCTTTCTTGTACCTTTCAGGACCATCATAATCTGAACACCATGCATGTGAGAATGCTGACCAGAGGAAAAGAAGCATTAGTTATGCCTCAGAAAGACTTAGTACACAGATCTTGGTCCAAGAACACTAAGCTGTCATCATGGAAGATGAATTTAAGTCCTTGGAACTCCACCTCATCCGCCACCTGTAAATTGTGGGATTTGGGTCCAAGGTGCTGATACATTTTTAAGTGTATCTGTGGCAGAGGCCATGAGACAGAGACCCTGATGCAAAGCTATCAAAAGTAAATGGAAATCTCCCCTGAAGGACTATTCAGTGCACTTTAGGAACCAGAGTTCAAAACTAAAGTTATACCAATACTTCCTTTTTCCTTAACTATGATGAGTTTGTCCCTTCCCCCCTTGTCAGGTGAAATGAGACACGGTTTGCAATCTTCTTTCCAAGTGCGCTGATGAAGTGTAGCTGTTAACCAATACACAGAGTTGGTTCAAGTTACTTACTGCAGTCTTTTGGTAATAATAATATTTTCTTGACTTGCTCACCGTTTTGCTTTTCCAAATTGTTTAATATTAGGGTGGTAGAAGATAGAGGGTTTTACCTGTAAAAGCTTTACTGAAGTGTTCAGTTTCAATCACTTGGGATCCACGCTATTCATTTTCGCAACCAAGAGCTACCACTTCTCTCTCCTGCCATTCGTTTGCTGAATGCACTTGGAAAGCCCCCTTCTCATTATTTCTTTTGCCCTAGCTCTGTTAGCACTATCTGTCCCAGGAAATTTTGAGGTGGTCACATCTAGAGGCAGAGAAATGCAATTTAGCCCAAAAAGGACTCCCCAAGCGAGATGTAGGGAAGCATGTTATAAAACTTTTACAATCTATGTATTAAAAACAAACTGAACAGACAGAATAAAGCCATAAAACAGCTGACAACTCATTTAAATCCGGATTACTACAGGTTAGATTGTTACTTTGTCTAAATTATCATTAAAAGTGGTAGCTAATCTCCAAGCAGCTCTGCAGGGACTGTGCAGCTTTTGATCCCTCCTCCTCACAGCTGCTTCCTGCTGCACAAGTCTGCTGCAAATGGAATCTTGGTTCTTCATATTCTTCTGTCCAGCACAGATCAGTCATATTAAAAGTGTTTTAAGATGATCTCCTCCTTGGACCCTGAAGCAAGGATAATATCTGATGAGGCACGTCTTTGTCAGAGTCATCTGTTACCCCACCTTCTGGAAAGGTACAGTTTAAACAGCAGCCTCTGCCTAAAGACCCTCTTCAGCACTCCAAATTTTTTTCAAGAACAATAAACAGAAAGGCAGCTAAAATACTATACTTAGGAGAACATTGTCAGCTAGAGACTAGTGTCACTGACAGTGAATTTTTTCATACCTAAAAAAATAATAATTCCATAGTTTTTATTTTTAGGTCTGCTGATAGGCAAAGCTAAACAACTAAAAACCCCCAACTTTTTATTTTATGTGTTTATATAAATATTTAATGATAAAAAAGAAAATAAAGACATCCTAAGCTTTCTTCTCTGTTATTTTATCTGAACGACCAAAGCCAAACAAAAGCAACCTCTGCTTGCTTCCCCAGGGTTTAAGCTAACAGGTTGCTTCTAAATCAGAGGCTTAAAGAAGCCCAACAAAGATAGTCTAGATATTTCTACTATCACCCTGTGAGTTTTTGAAGACGGCCTGGTGCATCTGCCTGTACAATGACAACTACAAATGTCATTCAGCACTTGAAACACTATATGGATAGCAGGAATGGTTGAACACTAGAATAGGCTGGCGAGCCTATGGCATCTCTGTCAACTGAGAATTTTAACAAAAAGGAAAAAACAAAAGTTTGTTTAGAATGACGTGTGGGTCAGAAGAAATGGCCTGGATGGCCAACATGTGGTTGTTTTTCAGCGTATTTTCATGTTTTGTTTTGTTTTGTTTTAACTGAAATAGTAGATTTTTATTATTTTTTTTTTTGTGAACTTTGTTTCATGCTGGATGTGACTATATTTGCAATGTCACCTACTAAACCAATCACACAGAAAGGTCAGGAAATAGGACTGGATTTCCTATACCATGAGAATCCGGTTTCTTGTTATCATATGCTTTATATTGTATAGTCTTTTTTCATGTGCCTGTTGACAATTGTCATTAAAGCAGTTGGTTTTATTCTTTATCTTCTCCCTTCCAGTACCCTTTTAGACACCAAGAATACAGGGGTGGCTAAGACAGTTTTCTAATTCTTCAGTGCCACAGGTAGAATTTACAGGTACTCTAAGTTGAAGAGCAGTGCATCAGAACCACAGCAGTGCTTACAGGCCCAGCTCACAGGTAGAAGCAGTTCAGTGGATGAGAAACACTGACAAATTATTTCTTTCCTTCCTTCCTTCCTTCCTTCCTTCCTTCCTTCCTTCCTTCCTTCCTTCCTTCCTTCCTTCCTTCCTTCCTTCCTTCCTTCCTTCCTTCCTTCCTTCCTTCCTTCCTTCCTTCCTTCCTTCCTTCCTTCCTTCCTTCCTTCCTTCCTTCCTTCCTTCCTTCCTTCCTTCCTTCCTTCCTTCCTTCCTTCCTTCCTTCCTTCCTTCCTTCCTTCCTTCCTTCCTTCCTTCCTTCCTTCCTTCCTTCCTTCCTTCCTTCCTTCCTTCCTTCCTTCCTTCCTTCCTTCCTTCCTTCCTTCCTTCCTTCCTTCCTTCCTTCCTTCCTTCCTTCCTTCCTTCCTTCCTTCCTTCCTTCCTTCCTTCCTTCCTTCCTTCCTTCCTTCCTTCCTTCCTTCCTTCCTTCCTTCCTTCCTTCCTTCCTTCCTTCCTTCCTTCCTTCCTTCCTTCCTTCCTTCCTTCCTTCCTTCCTTCCTTCCTTCCTTCCTTCCTTCCTTCCTTCCTTCCTTCCTTCCTTCCTTCCTTCCTTCCTTCCTTCCTTCCTTCCATATAGTGCTGGCCATATCAACATAGGAATGATAATGGGCAGATTTTTTTTTAACATATATTCAAAACAATTCTCCACTGATGTAAATCATCCTGTATCAACTGAAGCTGATTAATAGTAGGTTAGGAACCCACTCCCAAATTCTATCTTATTGGCTTGAAAAAGTTTTTCAATATTTATTTTTCTCCCTAAAGACTGGATTAATATAAGTTGAATTTTTAAGACCAATGCACTGAGTTCAAACTGACATACTGTCTATTTGAAAGCCTGGATGTGATCAAATTATTAATTTTTTAAACTTTTTTTAATCCCAGAATATGAGTTTCAGTGCGTTAAGGCTAGCTACAGGATTCTAGAACATAGCATTATTTCACAGCCTCCTTGGGTCATGCTTTTGTTATAGCTATAAATTAAGTGGCACTTGAAAAAGATACTCCCTTGACACCACAAGGCCTCTGGCTCTTGCAAATCTTTCTAACCCAGTGGGAGAAAGAAAATGAGAAAGTAGAAGGAGCAACATTCAGGTAAATTGAATCTGAACTCAAAATGAAAAGACAATAAAGGGGGCAGGCCTTGTACCCAAACACATGAGACTAATCCATCCTAACAGTCCAGAAGTTGCCAAAGGAAGGAGAAGATGAAGATGAGGTGCTGGCAATGGGTCAGAGAATGATTTTGGAAGCATGAATACCAGAGTGTTAGATGAAAGAAAATTTAAAAGCAGTGGGAGTGAAGTATTGGGTCACAGAGGGAAAAAAATGGGCTGAAGAAGAAAGGCACAGAAAAAAACATCTGCAAGCAGCACTAGTGATGGGGGAGAAAAGAAGCAGGAGACACACACCCAGGTGCACCATTGCCAAGCAGCCTGAAATGAAAACCAGCATCATTTGTGTGGGTTTTTTTTCTCGTGCTCGCTCTTTAGATCAAAAGGAGAGCAGCAATGCAATCTGCTCTTTGCGCAGAGCGCTTTCAGCCAAGGGAAGGAGAGTGCGCACACTGGAACATCTGTTCCAAGAAGCCACTTGAAAAATAATCTTGTAATAGCATGGGGAAAACATCTGTGCAGCATGCACCAGACCACCAGTAGTGCAGCAGTGGAGGAGTAGAAGGGGGAAAGAAGACAGGAGGGAGTGAGAGAGACAAAGTAGAACAGGATTAGGTCAGGGGCAAGTACCCCAGTGAGGGGCATGACCCACATGTGAAGAAACTGCTCATTTGGTGTCTTTTCTCTTCTAATCCTCAGCAAGAGGCAGACAGATTTCTCACCCACTGAGCTGTGTTTATTGGCAGATATTACTCAACATGTGCAGCTTTGAAAAATCCCAAACTACAATCAATGTGTTTGAGAGGCTGCACGAAAAGCTCCCTGTCCTTGGCCTCTAGCGTAGCCCCCGCACCTTCTTCCTCAACTTGCTTTATCTCTGCTGATACTGGAATAAACATGTCAGAAAAACAGTCGCTGCTAGATCAGGTGGGGAGAACTAGAAAGACAAAGCACATTACACTGTGGATGAATCTGACCTATTGTGTCTTTAATAAAAGACAGGGCCACTTGTTTTCACCTTCTGTCTCAAAGCAAAGAAAATCAGGAAAAAAACATCCTAAACATCACACAAACATGCACACACACACAGTGTCTGCAGAATGCTCTTGGCTTCTCCCATCTGTCATCTGTTTTTTTTTCTAGAGAACTGTACACTTATAGCTGCCCCTGTGCAAGCCTCCGTAGCACAACAGCAGTAAGGACACTTCTTATCCACACATTATGACACATTTTGCAGGAGTTTTCATGGGAAAAACAGTGTCGAATTCACACAGCCATTGTTTGACGCTAGGTTCTCTAAACAAGAAAAGCCTTCCCAAAAGTGTATCTTCTTGCCAAGGAGAAAAAGAAAGAATCATCAGGTCTTAAACATAAAACCTGTATATAAACATTTAGGTGATGTGACTAGGTACATAAAATTGAACAGAGCTACTAGGAGTTGAAGTACTACCTGTGTACAGATAGGTAGGTGTAATCTTCTACATCAGTGTAGGCAGGAGAAAAAGGCCAGTCTCCCTGTCCCCCACATAATTAGATTTCACAGTGGGAAAAGTGATAAGGAAACAAGAAAGTTTGGGTGATTTTAAAAGTCAGCTGTTAATGGTGAATTAACTAGATACAAAGACACACCAGCCATGGGCAGGAGAAGACATACTGCATATTGGAACAGATCTCTGGGCAAAATGTACACAATTACAGTTAGTAAAGTGTACTGCTCAAAGCTCTTCTTTATAGCAGTCTTGTCTTAATGCTGCTCTAGATGCCCATCTCTTTTATACTATGCCTAGAAAGGCAAAAAGTGAGGAGGCAAAAAATAGAAAAAACATGTTGAGGAGTTGAGCAAGAGAGAGGAAGAGGCAGCTTCCCTCAAAATCCCAACGAATAAAAAAATTAGCAAGTAAGCAGAGTGTGAGAAATCAGGAAACCCCCAGGGTCAAGGCTTTTTCTGTTTGATTCACAAGGAATCAATCTTCCAATCATGCCCCACGGTTATGTTACTGCTGCAGGTCTTTCTCAATTCTAAAAATGCTCCAAGAGCTTTGTTTGAATGTATTTTTCTTTTTTTTCTTTTGAAATCTCAAAAAAAGTACAATGGAAGAAAATTATTTTATTTTCAACTCTAACAGTCATATTGGCTCTCAAAATGATTTTATTAGCTTAGCTTCCACATGCCAATCGAAACTAATATATGTATAATAAACCTAAGGAATGATAAAAAGAATGCCCCAAAGAAAGCTGCCCTGGTTTGAATATATTGGCCTAAAATTATGCTTCCTGTTTGGCAGGTATGACTTGCTATGGAAACCAGGGCTTTGATTAAAAACAGTTTCACTCCTGTCTTTTCTTTTGTGGGCCACAAATCCTGTGAACTGAGGTCATTTCCAGATAAGGGATGTGGGAGGGGGAGTCAGAGGAAATGAAACTGGATATATAGGCGGGGGCACACAATAAGGGCGTTGTAGGTAAAGATGAACAGCTTGAATTTGACATGGCAAGTGACAGGAAATCAATGGAGTGCTAATGTGTGGGAGGAAGCAAATATGACTTTAGCAGAAACATTTCGGACAGATGTGAGGGAGAGAAGAGAAGCACTGTGGAGCCAGACAGGAGAAGCTTACAGTAACCAAAGCAAAAAACATCTGAGACACTGACAGCAACCCGTTTTTGGAGTTCTCTCTTTTCTTTCACATGGACAAGTTGAAATTTAAGTGAGCTGATAGGTATTAGATGAGCTCTAAACCTTTAACGGCTTCAGGACTAATTTTAGGTTACGGTGTATTGTATTTGTGCCATGGGTTTTCAAATAGAAAGCATTATGCAAGGCTGTGTCTCCCCTATTCCCTAATCTCATTCATCTGCATGGTTATCCACTGGAACATCATCCAAGAGATCAATATTCAGAGTACCCTCATTTAATTAGTAGAAGTATCAGAAATCCCCCTCTTTAATCCCTTGGTTGGGAAGCATTTGCTCAGGGTCAATCAGACAGTATATTTCACCAGCATTAGCGTTATGCTTGTTTTTCTCTAACTCTGAAAAAGCTTTCCATTAACCTAGACTAATGACCACTATTCCACAGAATGAGTATCTGGCAAGCTCCTCGCACAGTACCTCTAACACCAGCTGAGCTCTGGTGTGCTGGGCGTGATTACCTGCAGGAGGAAACAAACACTTCTCCACCTCCTTGGCAATGCTAAAAGATCTCTTCCAAAAATGTGGATTCAGAACATGAACCTTCAAATCTTGGTACAGATGTCTTATTTTCAGAGTAGTCATGATAGAGGTCCCTCATTCAGCGAAAATCTACAGAATGCTCTTCAAATTAGCATCTCTTTATGTTGAAGGTTAACCCTCTTCCCTTCGGAGGCAGTGTCTGTTTCCCACACTCCCTTAGATTAATGTGCCACAATATCACGTTGTAAAGGTGTTATACTTACTTGTGTAACAGATTTAATCCAAAACAGAAAAGAAAAACATGAAAAGGTAATGCTACCAGTAGCACACATCTTTGTTCCACAGGCAGAGGTGTGTCGTCCTGATAGTACAGCCAATTTTGCCTGTTCAGGGCTGCCTTCCTTAAAATTCATCAATACTTTGTCCCTATAAGCAGGGCAAGTGATTTGCCTACTGGCACATATTTAGAATTGGCTCCTGCCTAAAAATGATGAACATCATGATGGTCAATAACTAATATATTCATTTCATAAATTGTTAACTCCTTTACTGCTTTTTTGCTTAACCAGGCAAAATCTGGTTTTTATCACCATGAATACAGGGAATAGCAACTAAAGTAATGTATTACTATTTTGGTTTTTGTTTGATGGTTTATTCAGCTTTTTTGTTTTTTGGTTGTTTTTTTGTTTGGTTATTTCTTTCACCTTCCCATTTTTGCCTCTTGACATTGAGTCAGAGGACAGAAGTTGAGCAGAATGTTTTTACTGTTAGCTTACTGTAGCACAGAAAAAATTGCTTCTGAAAAATAAAAATTTGTTGATTAATGAAGAGAAGAAATATGCTGTAACCCTGGAAAATCTATCAAATTTTAATTCCATACAAGACTTTAACTTTTTGAAATGGTTAGGCAAAGGGTTCTGAAAAAGTACACAGTTCTAAACGTGACATACTGAAGAACAGTTATTATTTGATTCACTCAGACATTCATTGATCCAGTTTTTGAGGCTTCTCAGACTATTTAGATTTTACTCCTGGATTAAAGAGCTGTAAATTTTCACAGATATACTATATCTGACTGTAAAAAAACCCAGATTAAATTAGTTCAAAACAGAGTACAACTTCTATTCCTCCATTATGATCTGGACCACCTTATGTGTTTCTGGAACCACTTTAAATAATCTCCGAGGTGTGAGGAGATACTATAAATTCGTCTAGAGGAGATTAAGATAGTAGATTTGAAGCAGTGTAGTTCATTAGATGGCACTTACCTTTACATAACCTCACACTTCAGTTTCATTTGAGCTGAGGAAAATGGGTAACAGTTTGCAAGGATGTGTTCACAACCTAGAATGCTGACATGTACAACCAACCACTGAGTTTGCCTGTTTGTGGAAAAGACTAGGCTAATAAAACCTGTAGTCACACATAAGAGTGAACCCTGAGCCCCAGGGCCTGAGTATCAATGTCTCTCTTATGAGAATCACCAATGCAAAAAGGAACTTTTATCAATTCTGAAGTGCTGAAAAGTTGTCAGCTTTAAAGATGTGGTTGTGAATATCCTAAGACTTTTTTCTCACTCAAGGAGTGAATTCAAGGAGTCAGAAAACAGGAAGCTAAACAGTAGCCATGGAACTCCCAGTACGAATGAAGACTTATATAGTGTATAGGGACAATAGCCTAAGAATCTCTTCGGCTATGGTGAGAAGAGTGAAGAGAGGAATAAAGTCTTGTTCTAGCAAAAGAAGGAGATGTTCTGAACCTGTGAAATGAGGGTGTATCACTAGAAGAATTATTGCCAGTGGGTGAAACCATGTGGAGACCTGTCTCTGAATGACAATAGACTTTGTGCAGCCATGGAGTGACCAAAAAGATCTGTGCAAGTTGGATGAACAGTTCTCAGAAGATACAATTTTACTTGAGTTGCTCAATACAGAAGTCTTCCTGGTGTTCCTGGTGATGTTGTATCATCGCAGAAGCCCACTGCCATATATCTGGATTGAGTTATTCGTAAGAATGTACATTTAAAACTCTTGAGGACCAATATAGCTACAGCTGCACTAGCAGATAAACACAATATTCTGGCCTTTAGAATAAGTGCCCTCATAGTTACGCTCTATACCTTCCCAAAACAAGGTTGTTTTATCCATATTGTTTTCTAGGAACACTCTCTGGCACTTTTTATTCCCTGAACCAAAACTGAGACTACTTGTTGGCATGCATCAAAACTGTGCCAAGGTCTGTGTGTTATCAGCTAAACCCTGTGGACTGTAAAAGAAGTAGTAGTAGGAGTAGAAGGTAGTAGAAGGTAGTCAAATGGCCCTCATGGCCCTTTGGCCATGATGTAGATGTAGAGTGTGGGATCACTAAGTTGTGGAAGTTAAAGAGAAAGGAAGGAACAAGAGGCATTTATTTGAAGACTTTTGATTGAATTATCTTCCTTAAACTCCCCGTGTACTCTATTGCACTAAAGAAAAACTACTCAGACATTAATGAGAAAACAAGACCTTCCAAACATGGAGTCCTTGGCCTCTGAATTGTCCCACTGGTGTCTGAAGTTGTCCTTGTGGATGTCCAGTTAAGATCAAGAGACCACACTCAAGATCTTTTCTAGCTGAGGAAGTGGAGGACTTGGAGGTAACAGAATCTCCAGAAGAAGGGATTCTTTCTGACAATAAGGAATTTTCTTCTTGACAATAAGGATTCTTCCCGATGTGTGCTCTCAACATATGTGATGGAAGGTGCAAGCATGAAGACCTTGTCACAAAAAAGCCATGTGGGATTGGGGACTATACTGTTCTGAGGCAGAGAACTAAAAGGCTAGTAGAAGCCACACGGCTTAACTCAAACTGAAAATCTCCTCTTTTTCCTGTTTGCCAAGAGGGAAGTTCTTGGCAACAAAAAAAGTCCAGGAAAACAAAGAAAATTGCTAAGTAACTAATGAACAAACTAACAAGCAAAATGACAGAAAATGATCACAAGGCCAAAAACATTGCAGCCTGTGAGGAGAGCAGAGCTACATCTGAAGCCAAAGGCAGTTGAAGCAAACCAAGAAAGACGACACTCGCGCCACTCTTCATGACCTCAGTACAGAGCACAAATAGAAATAGGGTATATATAACCTTTGGGCACTCCAAAGACAAAAAAGTACCTTGGCTTGAGAGCACAAGGCACTTTGTCATCCCACAGTAGAAACAGACGTGGACCAACACTGGAAGGAGCAATATGGTGTTTCATTATAATAGGAAAAGACTGAGTTCTCACTGTAAGTGTAAAACAGAATGCAACCTTAACTACGGCCTCACAGTGGCTCCACCATAATTGCTAGTTCCCTGCTGTGTTCCTTATACAGCAGGACTAGTATGACATCTGGTACTAATTTAGGGTTCATCTGCTCTACAAAAACAAACATATTGTGGGGCCTCATTACAGCATGCTTGTCCCTCAACTTGGTTAAACCACGTTCCATCTTGTAAAGTAAATGTGACATAACTGTTTGCATTTTGGCCCTGAACTACATTACAGATGTTGCAATGTTCAAGAGCCTGAAGTGGCTTAAACTGCAATGCTGGGGATCTACTAGAAAGCAACAGCAATTCCAGCTCCTTGAAGAGAGTGGCATTAACCCCTTCCCCTCACTCCATGAGGCTACTCCCACCTTGTTAAATATACCAATCAACATGAGGTAACTTAATTTTGGCCACATTCTAAGCTGTGGCTATTTGATATCACGTCAGAAAGTTATTTTGGCCCTTCACATAAACACATTTGCCATTTATATGTGAAAGGCTATACACAGAATTCTCAGGCAAGAGGGACATGGATATGGAGATCTTTCTCCATTTGTTTACATAGCTAGATATACATAATCATTTGGATTTAAACACAAAAGAAATGAGATTCGGGGCCAAATGTGGGGCTGGATGAAACACACAAAACTTCACAGAAAGTACCTGAGCTGCACCCACATGCCTTAGCAAAGGATTTATCCCAAATGCCTTTTGAATCCCAGAAAATTAAGTAAGATTTCATTCTAGGATATTTCCGTGTGTACATCCCCACTTACTGCTCCAGGGACTGCATGCTGACAAAGCTGCTCCAGTTCCAGCTATTGCAGAAACTTCTCACGCTCTGCATGCTGTTCATTCTCATGTGGCATTCTCTTTCACTTTTTTTGCTCCAGCTACTGTTTCTCTTGCCAATAAAGATTAGCATAACCTTCAAGAAAATCTGGCAGAAGGTCACGGTCATTTCAGGGAGAAGTAAACAGAGTAAGAAAAGGATAGAATGGGATTACTAGAAGAGCATAAGAACTCTTTGCCCACTATGCATAGGTCATGCTGTCAAGAAAAAATATATTGGCATTTAACTCAGTCAAAACTTACATAAACTCTGCTAGACATCTGAGAAGTTGCATGGGTCTGGAACTCAGGACTGTATTGGACCTTAAAAATATTCACAATCTACAGTCTCTTACTCAACGCAGATTGTTTTTCCATTACTCAAGGGGTAAGCAGCAGAAGAGATAATTTGCAAATATTTGTCATTTTAAAAGAAATACATATATCTCGCTATTGTCCATAGGGTCTTTCTCTGCCTCTTATGGAATTCGTAAAGCAGATTTTTTTTTCCTTTAAGAAAAAAGTAGTTGATCATATCAGTCCAGGACTTTTTCCAAAAAACCTGGAGGGAGTGAGGTTTCCATATACCAGGGCCAAAATACAGATGTTTGGCCTAAAATTGGTTTTATTATTTTTATTTTGGATTTTGGAAAAACAAGCACACAAGTCTCCACAAAATAACACAAGTACATGTGTTCTCTCTATTACACTGGAAGAAAATGTAGCAACTGAAAAGGACAAAATGAGCAGGCCTACTTTCTCTAAGCAGAGCTCTCAAAAATGGAAAAACCAAGCAGGCAGAAAACAAGTGTAATGAAGGGATTCTGACCCCTCAAGAATGTCCATTTTTTCCAAATGAAGCAAATGCTCTAATAAAGGATATTACCTTCCCTATAAATCTTGCCTTGCAGAAAACAAAGGCATAATGATTTCAAAATGCTTCCACAACAAGGAGCAGAACCAGGCTATAGAGCAGCCAGGGTGGGAAATAGCGAGCGACCAAAGGTAGAGTTTAAACAGTATATCATTACCAGAGGAAATATCTGAATATATGGCCCAATAAAATCCTCCTCTTTGGATATTTTCTGAACAATTACAGGAATGCATTGTTGGTTTTCACACATACCTCCTAGTTGTGTGATCTTCATCTGGTGTTTGAACTTTGCTGACAATTATTGACACTGGATGGGAGTGACTTAAACGATGAATAAAAGCTAGCTAGTGCAGACACTGTGAAGTATAAATAGAGGAGTTAGCAGTAGAATTTCCATCAGAATTCACAGAGTTGTGTTTATAAGCTTTGCTGTATACACGTGGTTTTGCTATAGCAACAAAGATGAACGGCCATCATTTTATATGTCCAACACCAAATCTAGTATTATTTGTATCCTGCCTCATGAAGTGAAACGATTTAACCTCTACATGAGGTTCAGTCTGGCAGCAAAAATGGGGAAGATATCTGTGATACTGAAGTTCATGTAGCGTGCATATCTGGGATTCCCCAGTGGTTCAGCTGGGTCAATGTCACAGCAGATCTTCCAGTTTTCCAATGACAAGTAACTAAGTCAAGTAAGAAAATACAAAAGTTAGTCTGTTCTCACTGCCAATTTAAACAGTCTCTAGAGCCTATTGTCCCGGCTGGAAGCATCAAATAACTACCTGACACTAAGTAAGACATCAGAAAAGAACAGCCTGTAAGAACTAATCTCTTAGTTTAGCAGAGGAAAATTCAGAGAGATGATGTTCAGCTCAAACCTGGGTACTCACAAGTCCCCCGAGGTATCTTAGGCATGTGCCTAAGATACATTGCACAGTACACCAGAGACAGCAGGATGATTTCTCCCATCCAACAGGAAACACTAAAGGTCATTAAAAAGCTTTGAAACTGAGAATATTTATTTCTTTCAGGTGATCTTTAACTACTAAGAATGTCCATCGGCCAGGGAAATGAGAAAAGCTGAAAAAAGCTAACCCAGCTGATCCTTTAGAAATATTATGCTGTTTTTCAAGTAAGATTAAAAAGCAGGCAGAAGGTAATGGAGTTCAATAGTAGGAGTGGTAGGGGAAGGAAGGGAAGATTTCGATTCAATAAAACAGCAAGGTAGTCTCTAAGGAAATAAAGAATCACATGATTTTATGGCCTTCAGCTCTGCAAAATATGTACCAGTCTTCTGGTTGACAGATGAAGTAGTCAGGAAGACTTAATTTACTCAAACTACATGAAAGCAGAGAATCATGATGACAGAATCAGACATACATATCCAAGCACATAAGCCAACTGAAAGCATCATTTTTTAATGACAAACCAAAAAGCAAATAAGTATGCTGAGAGGTATTATGAATACTATTGTGTGGACCCTGGAGAGTCAATAAGAGAAGTTGGAAGTGGTCACATAGGAGAAAATAAATTATGTGATTAGTAATAGAGAGAAACTTGATGGGGTATGTCCTATGGGTTTTGAAGGATTGCATTTCATGTCTAATGTGCTCCATAAAAGCTGCAGTGGAAAACCAGGTCAGATGGCAGTGATATTTTGCATCCAATATCCTGTTACATGATTAGAAAGTCATAGAAGACTGAGTGGACTCCCCAGTGTTTGTGGTTAGAGTATTAATTAGTTAAACAAACAAAAGCGAACTAGGAAGTATCTGTTACAGGCTACCACATTTCACAAAAATATAGGACAAGCTTTATTCAGAAAATCTGGTTATTAAAAGCAGAAAGGAAAAGTCTGCTATCATAAGTGTCTTTTATCTTGCAGGTAATTTTCTTGGCCTATACAGCCAGTAATAAAACTTCAGAATTTTCTAAAAGTAATGGATTTTTTTCTCAACACAGAAATCCTGCATGGGATATCAAGTAACTCACTAATGTTCATTATCAATTACTCACCATAATGGACCTCATTATGATAAATAAGGAACAGTTAATGGCTTTTATAGAAATTGAAAAATTGAAAAATTGCCTAATGAAATGAGGTTTGATTTATTTAATGCAAACAGGATATGTCACCAACCTGAAATATCTCTTGTTGGATCTTTTAAAGCCTGCAGGTTTTGAAACTTAGAGGAACAGCTGAGATTAGAGTTGGGAACATGCGTCTAACTGAAGAAGTGCTAAAACAACTGGGAATTTTTCAGGAACATCTTGCTGGATGCCCAAGAAGCCAAGATTCCTCAGATTCAAAAAAAAGACAATTCAGCCAAGAAGATAACTTTCTTGGTGAAAGCAATGACAGAAATTGTGTGTTTACTCATTTGTATATATACAAATATATAGTACATGTGCATTTGTACATGTATGTGAACATATGTACAGAGAGGGAATTAAAAATCAATGAAATGAGAATTATTATCAACTACAAATAGAAATAAGTGGATAACGAAGTCAGTAAGTGAAAGGAATTAATGAGCTATTAAAAATCAACAAATTTTAAATAGTAAGACATGGACAAAAACATTCCAGAAGCAATAAACTCAGTGACTTAATTGTCAATAGCTAGATTCAGAGAGCAAGATGGTGAAGTGTGATCAAGGAAAAGCAGAACTATATCTTAAGTATTGCAGAGGCATTTGGAATGAATGAAATTATGTATCTGTTTCTTAAGGTAATGCTGATAGTTCAAAAAATTAGCCATGAGTAACAAAGGAGGAAGAGAGGTATTCTCTGTGACAATTAAAGGTTTATAAAGCCACAGACACTGATATCTTAGATTCAAGATATTACTAATATTTATTTTTCTGGCAAACATTGAAGAGCACTAGAAAAATTCCAGAAGATTGGAAAATTGCCACCATGGTCATAGAGGGAATCTTGTAGTAAATCATCATCCCAAATGAAAAAGTGAAATCTACTGAGGCAAAATACTGACTATTTTGAAGGTCATATAAGATGCAAAATGTGAACAGCAGATATCTGAGTAGTGGCACCAAAGAAACCAATAACTTGGTCTTCAAAGACAAAATCAAATTATAAAGTATTAAAAAGATAAGTAAAATAATCATATAGCCTTTACAATGGTGATGATGAAAATAGTTTTTGTTTCTGTACTTAGACTCTTTTTATAACCTTCTCTTTCCCTCTCACCACATTTTCAATTATTGTTTTCCCTAATGACAAGGGGAGGCTTCTCAGAAGACCCTTCAAGATGCCACCTAAGCCTTGAAGGACATTACACCTGTCAGCCTGCACTAGAAGAGGTCCAAATGTTTATCCAGCAGCAGGATTACCCATTAGAGATGTTGTGGCTAGCTGTACAACTGCTGCTGGGTCTGAGAGAACCGGTGATCAAAGCTCAACAAAGTTCATGAGGAGGGCTGGCATTTTCCTGATGGCAAGGGTAACAAAGAGATCTTGGAGATGGTACAACAGCATAACAGTGTTGTGGAAAATCTTGACCTCTTCTGGTTGGAAGCACTCCACTGAGCCTGACATGTAGTTGGACATCTACTCTGTGTCACAAGATCTTCACATTGGAAACTCCAGATAACAGTGCAGCTTTTCACGCTGGTCCAGGAGCCCCACCACCTGACCCTGCAAAACAACCATGCAAAGAAAGATCCACAGTAGGGAAAGCATGCTTCTTGCCACAGCCAGCATCAACAACACCCTGTGCCAGTGGCCAGGATTCCAGTCTGCGTAAGGCTACAGCTTCTTCACATATGTTCTTGCAGGGGAAGGAAAAGATCCTAAGATAAGAGGGTTGCGGTTGCATTTAGGCACGGTTCTTCAATTGACAACGGAGATTAAAACCCTCAGCTGGATCTCATAGTTTTGAGCAGGAGGTTGAATTGGATAACCACCTGAGGTCTCTACCAACCCAAATTATCCTATGATTTTTTATTTCTTTGTAGGGGTTCAAGGTGTTTGCACACAATTCAATTGGAGCTGTGAGTTATCTTGCCTTCAGCAGCTAGCCATATCAGATGCCATTCCTCACCCTGCATGGCTGTCTCTTTTCTGTCCCAGTGACTGAAAAAGTCACTCATAGAACTTGTCATGCTAATGCAGTGCCCAAGATGTCTGTCCAAAGATCACTACCTTTCCTAAACACTAGCTTTGGAACCTGCTGCTAGTGTGGAAAAGCAACAGGGAGCTGTGTTGTTTCTTCACATGGAATCAAGGACTAACAGATTTGCTTTCCTAAGTGCCTCAGACTCCACTGCTGAAGAAGAGCTCCTACCCGCAGCCACATCTCCTTCCCTGGTGCCTTACCTCCTCACCGGTACAGGCAGGAGACAGTCCAAGAAGTTTCTCCTCTGGGCCCTGATGCAGTACTTTAGACCCAAGGGTGCTGAGAATGGTGGGAATAAGAGATAGGAGCAGCAGACCCCACAGCAGTTCTTGGTCCACCTAGAGAACAAATTTCAGCACATTTGCCCCTAGGCTAGAGAGGAAGAAACTCTGGAGAAACTGTGTGAGCAGTGGCTTCTGTGACACCTTTGGTCTCACTCCAAAACCCCTCACCCTGGCTACAGTGAATGAGCCAGCTGCAGTAGACACCTGGGGCAAAAAGTCAACGTAACTGTGGGATCTCCATCCCCCAAAATGAATGCTATCCATCCTCAGTGCTCAGAAACACCCCTTGGGCATCCAAGTTGGCCTAGGGGAGCAAGTAGGCTTCCCACAGCAGGGCATCTGATGGGGCATTTCTAGTCTTCCCAATAATCATGGGTACAATGTCACAGTGGCATTTTAGGGGTATTTTTAATTATAAATGTGTCATGCTATCTATCTTAATAAGGAATTTCTGAGTGGTGGGCATATTGGCTCCCCCAGTTCCTTTTTTGTCTTTTTCTTATTTGCTCACTCCCCCAAAGTCTCCCTCCCTCTTCATCTCCTGACAAGTTACTGGTCATGTTGGCCCTCTCAGAGAATAAAAATTTGTTGTTATTTGAACACTTTTGTTGACCCATTTGTGTTGATCTGCAGGTGTTCCTCCCACTCAGAGTTTTGGCTCTTGCTTAAAGCTGCATGCCTGGGCCATGGGCTGATGAACAGTGGTCCCTCTCTGACTTT
Source organism: Hemiprocne comata (assembly GCA_020745705.1). Taxonomy (NCBI): domain Eukaryota; kingdom Metazoa; phylum Chordata; class Aves; order Apodiformes; family Apodidae; genus Hemiprocne; species Hemiprocne comata. The sequence goes on from CM036586.1 coordinate 60,930,292, forward strand.
GCAGGGGAATAGGCATGCAGAGAGCTTGGCTGCTGGATGCATTTTGAGTGGGAGGATGGAGGTAGTTGCTGGTACTGAGGAGGTCCAGCTGTGAGGACCTTTAAGGCAGGGTATGCAAGCCATGGGGTGTTAATGACCCATCATTAGGCTGGAAGGGTGTAGCAGCTCTAGGAATAGGTGCTTCAGCCAAAAGCATAAGCACAGGACAGATTAATCATTTCACTGAAGTACTGGAAAAAGGGGAACAGGAGGAGAGAACTCTTGTTTCAGGGGGGGCAAAAGGTTTCCCTTTTGAGGGTACCTTTCCACCCCACAGGGAGTCATCAGATGGCTCTGTGCTGCTGTCATATAAAAACTCACATGAAGTCCTGCAAAACCAATACTAACTTTATCCCATTTCCCTGCCCTCACATACTCTTCTCCCCTGCCATGTGCTAGTGAAATTAAAAGCAAGCAATGCCCCTCCCCTCCTCTCTTGCTTTCTCGGTAATAAAGCATGACTTGGTGTGCTGCAGCTTTTCAACTCCTTTTTTCCCCCTGTAAACACTCAGGCCATTGCAGTTTATGCAAAATCTTATTATTATACAAATCTTAGCTGTCCTGGGCTGGGCACCAGATTGAAATGTGCATCCTGTCAATGTCATCTGTAAGGTGCAGAAACAGCTAGACAGTGAAGGTCTAGTGGTTCAGATTGTTGGGGCTTTTTCATTTTACATGGTTTTGGTCTAGGGATCCTTGTTCTAAGTGTGATCTTGGAAATGTAATGGGTCCCCAACACCAAGTGTTTTGCTAATCTATTTTTATAGCAAAGCATACATGCTAAAACAGATAGTTTATGCAGTCTGCAACCTTCTAGTTTCTGGATTTGTTGTACCCTATACTTCCTATAGTTGTAATCCAGAACCACACTTTTGGTTAGTAAAACAGGTATATAAAATGACTATTACATTACTTTTCTTGGGGAGCATGACTGTGACATGATAACTTTGAAATGTATGGGTTGTCCTGTTCATTTTAAGAAATTGACACTGAAACTGGAAGGTGATAATTTATATGACCATATACAGCATTATTTCCCTGCTACCTGTGCTCATCACAAAATTCTAGATTGCTGTTTCTTTGGGTACACAGAACCTGATGTTAATCCATCCTTTCTAGCAGCCAAAATATCCAGCTTTTGTCCTACCATTTGTTAACCACTTTCACCCATCAGTGGAGCAAAGAAAAGTGTTTAGCATTCAAAAGCACAGTTAAAAGCACCATTGTAATATATACACACAGGTCTACTGGAAAAAGAACAAATATCTTCAAATTTGGCACAGCTTTGAAGTATCATGGCTTTGCAACCTTAACACACTTGCAGTATTTTTTAGTGTAATTTCCTGAAATTTATCTTAACAACTAGAGGTCTGACCTGAAGTAGTCTATTGGTCCTCACCTGAATCACAACTTTCAGAATCAGTCCTTTAAAACCTGAGCTAACACCATAAATGGCAGGAGTAGAAACTTAGAATCATAGAATGGCTTAGGTTGAAAAGGACCTTTAAAGATCATCTAGCCCAGTCCCTCAAAGGACATCTTTCAATATCAGTTTGCTCAAAGCTCCATCCAACCTGTCCTTGAACAGTTTCAGTGATGAGGCAACCACAACTTCTCTGAGCAACCTGTTCCTGTGTCTCATTAGCCTCGTTCTAAAAAATTTCTTCCCTATGTCCAATCTAAATTTACGAGTTTAAAACCATCGCCCTTTGTCCTGCAACTTTATAAAGCCTTTTATAATGGAAAATGTTAGAATTTTTTTGCATATAATGCCTCTAACTTGTCCAAAGATCTTAAGCTATCTGTTATTCCAGTTTCAGCTGCACATGACCAAGTGACAATAATTTCTTTTATGCTTTAAAAAACCACGGATAATTTTCCTTCCACGTACATCTCACTCCCATCTATATCGAAAAATGAGACCTCAAAACTGCAGATAGAACTATACTTTAGAGGAAAAGAGAATTCTTTCCCCTTCATTTATGTGGACTTGTTAATTAAGGTTAATTCTAACGGCTCTTTGTAGTGCATTCAAGTTGTGGATGAAGTTCTCACACAATAAATAAAACTTCTGATTTCTTTAACTGCTCTCCAGAAAATAATACATTTTTGCTGCTAGAGAAAATACAGTCAGAAACTCAGAGCTGAAAGACTCATTACACAGCAATAAAACCCACGAGATGATTGTTTCAGAAGTTCTTATATCCAGACTTTTAGAACTCTAGGAAACAGCAAACCAACTGAAGGTTTGACACTTGTTGGTGTATGGCACCTAAGCCATAGATTAGGTCCAAGAACTCTGAAAAGGCACTATTAAATTTCAAATCTAAAAAGGATAAAGTTTACCTCAAAGTGTCGTTTGAAATGTTTTGTTAAAATGTACTGCTGTAACTATAGTACTATGGCTTTTTGCTGAATTATGGAACTAATGTATTCCACACGTTCACGGTATTCTCTTTTTCAAATACAAAAAAGTGAAAAAAAAGAAAAAAAAGAGACAACATGCTTTCAGGTTTTTGAGGTAGAGTTAATTTCTGAAGAATTTGCCAAGATGTTCTGCAGATTTTTGCTGGTGCTGCACTTTAGCAGCAGAAGCAAAAAAAGATTTTTCTACGGTTTAGTGGAAAATCAATTATAAATTATGTGAGGTACCTCCAAAATTTTCCACAGAAACGGGAAAACATCCATTCATTTTCTGTAAAACAAAATGGCAAAGTTCCTTTGCAAATTTCTTCCAGTTTTTCACCTCAATTTTTAACTAGATTCAATGATATTCTTGTTTCATTTGGGCTTAAGACATCTTTTTACAAGGCAGTTTTGTTTGTTTTTCATGTGATGTTTTCACTTAGGTGGTAATTTTACTTAAGTAATGTCCATGAAGTCTAGTAACTCCAGTTTTTCTGAAATTTGGTTCACTTTTGCAGTGAATACCACACAGAAATTTTGGATATCTAGACTACACAGCTTGTTTGAATATTCATGTGAAAAGGAAAAAAATAATCAGACTTCACGCAGGTTTTGTTGTGGTTTTTTTTTATCACAGTGTGGTGGAGGCCAGTAAGTTTGAAGGAGGCAGATGAGAACTTTGTATTTCAAACTGCCAGAGAAGTAGAAAAATATCTGGAATCATGGAATATATATATATATGTGCCTTGTCGGCCTGAAGAAATTATATTCATTCCAGTAATCTACATATTCTGTTAAGATTCATAGCCCTTTTTCAAATAAATAAAAATCCATTGAATTGCAAGTGGAGCCCATATAAGCAAAACAAAATATAATTTGCAAACGCAATTCAATACCTCATACACATAGCCCTGTTATTGAAGAACTTGGAGTCTCTGGGTCTATCAGCCTAGGAACATCTCTGCTTGTGTTGATGGGGTAATTTTAGAGCAGAAAAAGTTGCACTCGAGAAGGAATCACAACACCCATTCACAAGATACATAATGTAGACTAAATATTTTTGCAGTATGAGTGCAAAACTAGATATATTCCTTCCACGGAGTCCTTCTAGAGGTACCTCCATAAGGGACACAGCATCTGTATGTTCAATCTGCTAAGTATGCCACTATTGTTAGTATGCTTACCATAATTTTTTTTTCAGAAGACAGAACAGAATAACTTCTTATTAAATCCAGACGGAACAAAAATAATCTTTTTGCCTACATATTTCAAAATTATGCTATGTCTAAAAGTTCCTTCTCCAGATCATCTCATTTTCCACCTTTTCTGCTCTTCCATGTTGTGCAATCCTTGATCCAGTCCCTGATCATCTCATATGGGGATTCACTTTATCCAATTTGTGTAATCCAAACTACTCGCTTTTGTAGTCTACATATAGTTAAAGTACACAGACAGGCATGTTCAGAGAGATTCAGCCCAGCCCTGAATGGAGGTCTTGGATGGCAAAGACACATGTAAAGCCTGCATGTGAAGATCTGTAATAAAGCCCAATGCAAAGGTTATGCCTGGGTTCTGGGACTGAATAAACAGATTAGTATTATCCATACAGATTAGAAAGAAGGTAAAAGGGATTACAAGGGAAAAGATTAAGAGTCTTCATTTATCCATATCAGACTTGAGGAAACATGATGTTTCTTAGGATGCTTTAGTGGTTAGGGGTTGTAGGGTGGATGGTTGGACTTGATGATCTTGAAGGTCTTTTCCAACCTTGATGATTCTATGATTCTATGATCCTATGATTCTATCTGGAAATTGGTAGAAAGGTCTTACAGAGACAGTAATTAAAGTCAGTACAGTGAAGCACATTCTAAAATATCTAGCTGGAGTGTGACCTTAGTGCTCTGGCATTTTTTTTCAAATTCAATATTTATTTTCATATAAAAATTACTTGGGGATATAATAATGATAATATATTATATGCATATATTATATATAATATGTATAATAATGATTATAATCACCATCCAAAGCACAACTACTACAAATCACCTCTTTCTTCCAGTTCCTTTCTACTGATGTCCAATGCACAGCCATTTTTAGGAGCTGGAAAATAAGTTCTTGTGGCTTTCAGGAAAAAATGTTTTGGTTCTCTGCTAGGCAACAATATATATAGTTTCTCTCAATGTTTTTATGTAATCATTGTAACTGGCATGTCTCCTGTGTCCTACCACTGAAACTGTGTCATTAATTTAGAAAAGGTCAACCACAAAGTAAAATTTTAAATTGACTCAAGCATAGTTCAGTTATATTATTCTATAGAAACTGTGAGGCACATTTAGCACACTGAAGATTCATCTAACCTTTCTTTTACCATCCCTCTTCACAAAATCCTCATGGACTGCTTTTTCCTAGAGTCTCTCTGTTACAGTTTTTGAGTTTAATTCACCTCTAATCCATTGTGTCTCTTTCAGTGGTCCCATTTGAGTCTTAAAACCTTGAAATGATACTTTGTTTGTGGTTTTGTTCGGTTTCATTTGTTTGGTTGTTGTTGTCCTGGGCTTTTTTTTTGTTTTGGTTTTGTTTTTTTGTAAGGAGACTTTTATTTGCCCTCTGTCCAGGAGGAGACTGAGGCTGTGGGTCTTCGAGATGATCTCTGCAAATCCAGCTTCAGGGAGGAACTTCTACAAATGTTCTCACTGGGACACTGTGAGGACTAAGAAGAGCAGAGTCATCTATAACAGTGATAGCTATCATCTACTTAATAAAAGGTTCAGATAAAACTATTCATAAAGCTATTAAGAGGAACTATGCAGATCCAGTTAATCAGGCAGGCAATTGCCTTCTACATGAGGAACCCACAGAGAAGTATTGGAGATCCTGATTAAATTACTTCAGACATTTTCACCTATTTCTTTGTCTAATTCAGACCCTTGCCCTATTCTGGAATATATCACGTCAACCTTTTGTCCATAAGGGTTGGTGCGGCCAGTTTGGATGAAATAGAAACCAAGCCTAATGATATTCTTCTGGCAAAACAAGTAAGCAGAGATGCTTCCAAGTGTTGCTTCTCCACTACTTATATTTTCTTTTAAATCTTCCATCACTTAGCTACCAGGTCCAAGCTGAAGACAGTTTTGTTCTGAATTAAGTATCAAAATCAGAAGCTGTTACAAGCTAGACCTGTCTCCTGTTCCTACTACCTCTTCTCCCAGCAATTGCTTTCTCTTCTTCTGTTTCTGTCATCTTAGACTTGTTACCTGAAGACTGCTATTTTCTCAATGTGAAGAAAGACACAATCCTCACCCTCACATCCCCATCTCTTCTGGCACCATTCAATATTTTTTTGAAAGAAACCATGCTAAAATTTGGTTCATAAATTTCATCTTGTGAACAATTCAGCCATTTATATCCTGCATAACCAAAGAAGGAATGATGGGGAGAGGGAAAACACTAGGTGAATCCTTTTAACAAGTCTTAAATCCATCACAGTTTCAAAGTAAACACTAGTTGTCTTTAGTCAGCTTCCAAAGAATTACAGAACAATTCTAGTTGTTAAGCACACTTCTATTCCTAGATACAAGAACTGCTATCCTGACATAGTCTGATACAATGTGAAATAAGCCTTTTCCATAAAGTAATAAACCTACAAACATAGAATAACAGATAAGGGGCTATCCTAGTAAATCCATGAAAAGTAGGATTTAGTCATCATATTTCATTGCTTCTTGGCTTCCCAAGCAGACTATCCAAACAACATAACCTACCAAACATCAGAAAAAATAATCACATTATAAAACTAAGATGGAAAAAATATGTGGGGATGTTATTCCATTAATAATTTAATTGATTTTTAAATTAATTTGCAAAAATATCTTCGCTCCATCACTAGTGAGATGAACAGGTTTCAGTTCTAGTTGAAACTCCTGAAAGGTCTATGTCGCTAAAGAATTACTGTGTTTATAAGTAGCAGTATAGTATTGAAGTATTTCAGGTACAACTTAATTTGAGAAGGAAAAATGAGTATTTTAAGTAAAAATGTCTCTCATATAAACTAGATAGTGAAAAAAAGTCTTGCTCTGGATAGATATACTCTCAAAGGCAACTTTTGCTTACTTTACTCATCCCACAGCAAGAAATGTGATAAAAGTTTGAGTAATCTTCATAATGACACTTGTATAAATCAGGATGTATTTGCCCCTGAAGTGAAAAAGAAAGCACTCCCAGAAGGAAAAATTAAAATAATTTACTGTAAAACATATCCATCAATCAATAGTGAAAAATCTCTCTAGTTTCTGCAGTCTACATTGAAAGCTATGGATGTTACTTGTTTTCTCCTCATAAAGTTAGATAATTCTTTTAAATTCAGTAAGAACTGTGAATTTCCTAAAAATACTATGTAACTTACAAGAAAGTTGAGGAAAAAGTAAAATCCCTTTGAGCTGAAACTTAATAGATTGCAGTTGGTTGCTCCAAACTGTTTGTGGTTAAAAGCATTTTAAAAGCACAGTGTTATTATGCTATGAGTAAGTCAGGTTTTCTTTCTCTTTTTTTGTTTTGTTTTTCCTCTCCAGTGCAATTTTTTTACCAGGAACTGTCACCTTGAACAAATTTTGCATTAGGCCAAATGCCAGATATGAATTTCCCTAAACTCTTCTTGTGTGACTGCCTCTCCTCAAATATCATGGAAACCATAAGCCCAGTTTCAAGGCTACTGTGCACCCAAAGCACCAGTTGAATCAGCGGTGGCTGTAGATATTGGGCAGCCTTTAAAAACAAGTTATAAGGTAGTGCTGCTGACGGAGAGAAAGTAGCCCTGGAAGCTCCTAGCACAGAGAACACCCATTGACTCATCTGGTATTTCCATACATGAAAGCTCGGAAAACTGTTTTCTGTTCTCAGATTTTTGGAGGCGCTGGGACTTCGTTCAGACTTATTATGGATTTTCTTAGTTTCCATCTCACAAATGCACTTATGCATCTTAAAGTAAATTAAAGCTAACAGCTTTGTCTGTGTGCAAATTTACGTGTGGTTTTATGTGTGTGCATAAATGCACACATTCCTCCACATTTTATTTTGAAGTAGTAAACATAAACGCCTTTCATTATTTAAAGAGCAGCCCAAAAGAATAGAAACAAGATGCATGTATATATGTTAATATCTTTGGCAATAATAAAGAGATGGCCTGCCTTCTGGAGAAGCAGCAAGACAAGCACCTTACTACAATTCACCTTTCAGTATATCACCACTGTCATTTTGGGGAGGTTTTCCAATTTCGAGAATCTGAGTAAATGTCTCTTTTATTGGGATGCCATCTTATTTTTGGCAAATTCACAGTTCTGTGAACTTTTGCTGTTCTCAGCAAAACCGTATGGATGAAGCGTTTAATGTAGCTTGCACCAATGTTGCTAGCCAGCTATTTTTGATGTTTGGGATTGCCAGAGCCCCATGCACACTTCTGCTAGCTACCAAAACAGGAAGAAAGGTGGAAGCAATAGGTCTGGTAATATGTGGTTCACTGTGAAAGCTTTATATGAGTTTGGAATTCCCCCATATTAAACAAAATATCTTGACTTCTTTGCACGGTCAGAAATGTACAACGAAGTGATAAAACGGACAAGACCCAGGCCTCAGAATAGGTGAGAAAACTGGCATCCAATAAGATGACCAAAAAAAAGCACTTAATCTGCCAAATACCCACTATCATATTTCACACCTCTGACTTTCAAGAGCAAAAAGGCATGTTTTTTTCCCCTTATTCCAGATGTTCTGCAAAGTGAAAGCTACATCAAACTACAAAGAAAGCAGATTTTTATACTGGTTTATTTGAATGGAGAAAAAAACTTATGACAACTGCAAAAATTAAGTTCTCTTAAGAAAGCTGAAATGCAAATGTATGTAAAAGGGATTTCTCCTGCAAATGCAGCCCTTATGCAGTGTTCTGAGCAATCTCTTTAGCCAGTGGCTGGCACAGGGGTAAGATCTTCCAGGTTTTTTGAGAACAGGCCTGAAAATCACAACTCCCAGAATCTCTTGTTGCCATCTGCTTTGAAATGCTGACTTACACCTTTATGAAAAGAGAAGGAGCCAAGTAATTTGACAACAACAGTTCCCTTTCCAAAAGTAAGACAATGTTTATTGACTTTCTGGATAAACAACAAAAGCTTTTGAGTTACAACAGTCACTTCAGCAAAGTTTTTTGATGAGACAGAGAGCAGATTAGCTGTTCAAGATTTTTTCTCATCTCGCTGTCTCTGGAATACTTCCTTTCATCCAGCTTTTCTCTGTGACTGTGTGCATGTTCATCATCTTCATCATCATCAAATGGATTGAGTTGGAAGGGATCTTAAAAATCATGGAACACTATATGAATGCAAATGTTGCAGTTGATTCAGTGGTGAAGTGGAATTACAACCTTCTTGTCCACTCCCCCCTCATTCTTACCTCAACTGTTTATGGTGCTGCACTGTAAACAGATCATTGACACAAATAAAAAAGGGCCACCTGTATAGCTGTATCAGTGCAATTGAGGCTGCAGCTCCATACGTTTTTAGTCCAACTGACATGCAAGTTGGTATGGAAAAAGATAGCAAAAAAGGTAGCAAAAAGAGCCCACCTGCAGTCAGATCAGTTCACTGAGATGACTTACTTGAAGGAATGGTTTCTCCCTAATGCCCATAAAGAGGGAGCAGCAAGTCAGGAACATACAACTAGAAGGCTGGGAAGGAAGAGATTGTTGTTTCAGTGACAGCCCTCACTCAGTGACAGTACTTACAGGTAGAGAGAGGCAGACTTTTGTCAACATGAACAGAGCCTGTAGCATTAAAATGTTCAAACGTAGAACAGAGCAACTATGGAATCAGTGAAGGAAAATCTAATTAAAAGACAAGAAAAGAATTTGTAGCGTAAGAAAAACACAATTTTTTTTTTATTAAAACCAGTCTTTTCAAATGAGTAAAAAAATAAAAGAGAAAACTGCAAAGAGATTTTTGTTCATTTGTTCATCTCTAACATTCAGATGGACAAATAGCCTATGAATTGGATGTGGTATTGACATAAGAGGTATCATTCTAATTAATACAAAAAGAACACTGAACTTTTATTGGAGAGCAAGAGCAATGAGTGCAGAATGGTGACTTTCTGTTTAAAATATTTGGAAGACAGGCTCCCACTATGACCTGCTTCCAGTTTCCAGTGGTATTAGGGATGAAGCCAGTATAAATGCAGTTGTCACAAAAGAACAAGTTATAGTATATATTAAACCACAAAAAAATACTTTCAAATAACATTAAGGGTATGACTTAAGACCACAGAAGCTAGGAAATTCAGAGTTAGGGCTGCAACTCTGTCCTCAACTCACCCCATTTTGTTTAGGTATTATACCAGATATGAAGAGAGCTACATGAAACATGATGGCTTTGGTTTACAATGGTTAGCACAAAATTTGGCATTCATCTGTGCTGGGTAGGGTTGGCCAGTTAAGCTAGAGCTGACAAAGCCTTCTCATGGAGTGGAAGATTATATGACGACTAAACTAGATCTCAGTTTTAAATGTTAATAATAAGATGCATGCTGTCCTTTATTTGATTAACTTTGTGATCCATGTTCCCAGACTTCAGATAGTCAATTTATTTTGGAGACATTTGCTGGGAGTTGTATGATTAGTGGTCTAATCTGTGTCATGTATACACGTCTGGACTGAGTGAGCAGGTGATCACAGTGACTGATATTTGAATATGCTGAAGATATCAGCCAAAACACAAATGCAGCAGAGTGAGTTGATAATTAGCAATGAATCCCTAAGGGAGAATATGTGATCATTTGATGGAAGTGGTAAGATTCAACAAAAAGTACACTTAAATAATAACAGGTTAAGAGATGAGCTCAAGAAGTAACTAAAAACAGAGAAGAAAAAAGCAGCTGCAGAAGTGAGTTGAAGGAGATTTGTCTTTGATACCCAATAAGAGTATGACTTGTATCAGTTTGATCTTTCCTCTCTGAGGCAAGAGACACAGAAACATAAGCACACATTTTATTTAGTCCTACTTATGTCTTATGCTTGTTAAAGTGAAGAGTGGCTACTATCTGGAACACTCAAAGCCTTTGTATGTTTGCTATCATGAGCTGAAAAACATTCAGGATTTCCACTTTGGTTTGACCAGGCTTTGACTCATTCTAGCAAGAGTTATGAGTAATTCCTGCATCCCTGTAAATAGTCCATACCTCATTAGCTTGTCTATGAGGTGTATTGCATTCTGAGATCTATTGACACAAACATACACACCTTTTTGCTGACATAAGGGCATCTGCACAAAGTTTTACATACATATTGCTTATAATTTTTCCACACTTCCAGTAATTTAACAAAACTAATTTGTACAGTGCCTTGGCTGCACATTCTACAATATTTTTAAGAAGTCAGTAATAGCTGGCTTGGGTCCACTAGATTACCCTGGTGCTGTCAGCCCCTATACTGAATTTCACAGAAGCACATTAGTGACTTCATCATCACAGATCATGTAGTGACTGATCTCCAAAGTTCTTTCACGTATTAATTTATGCTCTCCAGAAATTCAGACTACGGCTTACTTTCAGTTTTCCCAGCTATTTCAGAGAGCTGGAGTGGCTCTTGAATTTGCAATGAATTTCACAGCTTGCTGAGTTTTAAGTAATTCCATGTTTCTTGATTCTTGAAGAATTTCATTGCTCTTCATAGAATACAGTAACCTGGGATTCTGTGCTTTTTTGCAATAGCTATGCATGAGGATCTGAATCATAGCTCCACACCTTTCGGTTGAAATTTGTATTTTAATTTCAAGTTATTTAAAAGGTTCTATCCTGGCTCAAATCAGGACACCGATATACATGAGAAACACTTTTTTAAATCCCTCATTACTACTTTGAAATTGTGGTGATTATTCTTAGCTCAAAGTACATTTCTAAGGTTTCATTTCCCTACTCTTTAAAGAAACTGAATTATTGTAAACATGCAGCCACTTATTTATACAAAGAACATAAATTAACTATTTTAGCTGTCCTTCTCTCAGTCATGCTCACAGTGGAGATGATGATGTAAGTACAAGGTTTTCATCATTCTCCCATTCACATTTAGAGATAAAGTATGGAAGCCAATCTTCCTATGAAGTCCAATCTCTTTCTAGTTTCAGAGTGTGGTGCTTTGACCCTGGCTGGATACCAGGTGCCCACCAAAGCTGCTCTATCACCCCCCTCTTCAGCTGGACAGGGGAGGAAAAATATGATGAAAGACTTGTGAGTCAAGGTGAGGACAGCGAGATCACTCACCCATTACCATCATGGGCAAAACAAACTCGACTTGGGAAATTAGGTTATTGCAAATCAAATCAGAGTAGGATAATGAGAAATAAAGCCAAATTGTGAAACACCTTCCCCCACCCCTCCCATCTTCCTGTGCTCAGCTTCACCCCCGATTTTCTCTATCTCCTCCCCCCCAGTGGTGCAGGGGGGCAGAGAATGGGGTTTGTAGTCAGTTTGTCACATGTTGTCTCTACTGCTCCTTCCTCCTCAGGGGCAGGACTCCCTCACACTCTTCTACTGCTCCAGCATGGGGTCCCTTCCACAGGAGACAATCCTTCATGAACTTCAATGTGAGTCCTTCCCATGGGCTGCAGTTCTTCAGAAACTGCTCCTGCATGGAGGAAGAGTGCAGTCCTTCAGGAGCAGACTGCTTCAGCGTGGGTCACCCATGGAGTCAAAACTCCTGTCAGCAAACCTGCTCCAGCATGGGGTCCTCTCTCAACAGATACACAGGTCCTTCCAGGAGCCTGCTTCAGTGTGGGCTTCTCATGGGGCCACAGCCTCCCCAAACATCCTCCTGCCCCGACATGGAGTCCTCCACAGGCTGCAGTTGGGTATCTGCTCCACCATGGACCTCCATGGGCTACAGGGACACAGCCTGCCTCACCATGGTCTTCTCCACAGGCTGTGAAGGAATGTCTGCTCTGGTGTCTGGAGCACCTCCTCCCTCTTCCCCTTTAATGACCTTGGTGTCTACAGAGTTGTTTCCTATATTCACGCTCCTCTCTCTGGCAGCAGGTGGTTGTGCAGTTTTCTTTTCCTCCTTAAATATGTTATCCCAGAGGTGCTACCACCATCGCTGGTGGGCTAGGCCTTGGCCAACAGTGGGTCCATCTTGGAGCCAGCTGGCATTGGCTCTATGGGATATGGTGAAGAGTTTCTAGCAGCTTCTCATAGAAGCCACACTAGTAACCCACCTGCTACCAAAACCTTGCCATACAAACTCAATACACAGAGCTAGACTGAACAATTGCCAAAGGCAAGTTTTTTCCTTTTCATTTAAGCCTATAGGTTTGCATCAGACCAAAAGCAAAAATTAGTTGAAACAGGCAAGCTTCACACAGCTCCCTTCCAAAGCATGTTATCCTATATTTTCTGGAAATCCAGCCTGTTTCACCCAAGGTTTGCAGTCTTTGTTAAATTCTACATAAGATTTGGGGTTCATTTACCAGAAGTTTCATACCACAAAACAGACACTTTTTAACAGCAATCTACATTACAGGCACATGAACAAGCAAGTTACCATGAACCAGTGGTAACTCTGTGGAATTTCATGTTTGACTTCTTAGCCTTCTTCATGTGCAAGTCAATATAACCTTTTTTCCTTGATAATTAAGCTAGGTTTTATTAATGTATTACTGTCTGGCTGAGAGAATGCACAATTTCAGCTACCAAGACTGAACAAAGCTTATGTAATTCAGCCATTTGCCCTAACATTCATGTTGGATGACCTTACATTTGATTTGAGCAGAAAACATCCTGTAAAAAACATCCTGTAAAAAACATCCGGTAACTTTTGCTCTGCTGATGCATGAATTCTTGTTAAATTAAGGTGACTTTGTTGTGAGTCCTCAGCCCAACCGTGCTGAACCTAATTTGTGTAAGGCAGTGTTATGAGGAAATCACAATCACAAATGTTATTGAAAAACAGACCTGTTTCATTCTCTGTGGAGTCATTTTCATGTTCAGTAAACTTAATGTAAATGGACTACATTCAGTCTACCTCTTGCTTTCTGATTAGGAAAATATTTTAACTTTTAGCTTCAACCAGTAACTCACCAGAACAAAATGAAAAGGAATTAACTTAAATCATCATACTCTAAAACGTTGAAAAGCATAGTCATTTAAATAGAGACTATGTTCACACCTGCCACCTGAAACTCTTTTAAATTCAGAATTCACTACAAACCCTAAGTACAACTGATGTTCCTTGAAAGGACTGCAAATATTCTGAACAAGCCATGACACAGTTTTCAGCACAGTTGCACCAAACTATTTTTGTGTTTAAGTAGAAATAACAAAAAATGCACATTTTTGCATAGTTTCAACACAAAATGGAGGGGGCAGAAAGGGAAGAACTGTAGGCTGAGATGAGTTTCACTTTACAGTTTTGGAACAACCAAAACTCTAATTAAAATGAACATGGTGAGTGTATAGAACCACAGGAACCAAACCAAAGAAAAGGTTGGAATGTATTGTTGTTACACCTTTTATATTTATCAGGATAGCTAGGTACTTCAGGCCCCTCTCTCAATAGTATTTGAATAATGTATTTGGTAGCAGTTATTCCATGTGACTCTCACTAGTGAGACTTTTACTGGAATACTAGATATATTTCTGATGCCCACATTTTAAAAACAATACTGAAAAATCACGTAGGGCTCAGGAATGCAAAACAATGAATCATGGAATAGAAAAGCAGTCTGAGAATGACAGAACAGAAAAGCTCAGTCTAGTGAATGTATCCAAGAGATGCTAACAAGGTGAGCTGAAAATAGTTTAATAGTGATTAAATGAGAAGACTTTTAAGTGTGGTTTTGTTGAATTTTTAATTAAAAAAGACACATATCAAGAACTAGTACCTAGAGATATGTATCTTTTGTATTATTAAGATAATAACTTACAAGTGTTAATGCTGAAATTATTCACCACTTTAAGTCATTGAATGAAAAAATAATGTCTTAAACTATTTCTCCTAAATCCATCAAAAGGGGTTTAGCCCTAAGGTTATTAAGATAAGATTTAGAATGAGATAGTGATAATCTTGGTCCCAATGCAATGAAAAACAGGATGGAAAAATGCCCATAAATGGCAGAATATGAGACCAACAGATGACAATGCAAGTCAACATTTTCTATTTCTCTGCAATTTCTAATGATTTTTTTCATTCTGGTCTAAATTCCATCAAAGTTAATGCAATTTTTCCTGCTGGCTTGGAAAGACGTAGCATAAAGTAAATGTGAGGACTTCTGAAAATCTTACCCTTACTGTCAGAAAAGATGACAATTGATGAGGAGCTGGCTGTTTTTCTCCTTTACATGCTTCTAATAATAAGTTCCTTAAGGAATAAAAATGCTAATAATAGTTCTTCCATAAGGTATTTTTGCTTTGAGAACAAAGTAACAGTGCATGCAGCCAGATTAGAAGCCTTCACAAATAGTATTTAAAGCCATATTTCTTCCAGCAGTATTCCTGTCTTCCAGAAGTATTTCCGGTCATATTGTTTACTGACTGTCATAAACATAAGTGGAGGGAGAAAACCCTGCTTTATCCATCAGTGAAATGCAACCATCCTCGAGTGCAGCCCAACAAAATTTCACAGTGCCTTGCTCATCCAAAAACACAGAGAATTTGAGATAGTTAGCTGGATTAGGAAAAGCAATAATCTTGAAAGAGTATGCAAGTAATTTCCAACTAGATTTTGCTTTTACTGAAAAACAATGGAGAATTTTACTCTTGCTCTTCCTGAATGCAGTAGTGGTAACTCAAAACCAAACCCTCAGCTACTACAAAAGAGGTATTCTGCATCACCAGCAGCTGAGAATCTTAAACTGAGCTGAAGCTAGGACATTAAAGCTCTTTTAGAAGAGGGCTGTTAATGTCCCATTTTTAGACTCAGCTCCTCAGGATTAAGATGGCTTTCCCTGCGTATCTTGCAATGAGACTAACTTTGCTAGCAGATGTTAACATGGGACAATGATTCGAGTTATGCAGTCAGTTCAACTAAAATTCCTCTCAAATTAGTGGGAGTTTGGTTCAGTGGAAGGACTCAGAATGTTGCCCAGTAATAGAAGGTCCTACTCTAATCAAGTTATTAATTTTTAGCCCCAAGCATTCTTCTTCCTCAGTGGACTGTGCCAAGAAAACTAGAAGAACTGAGTAGCACAGAAGTAGTATTAAACTTTAACAATGCTTTGCATTGACACAGGGAGGAATCTCAGAGCTATTTAGAAACAACAGCATGATCTGCAGCTGGACCCAGAGAATTCACAGTATATGAAACTTGCAGATGTGCTTTTCATTGGGATCATCTACATTGAATTTGTGCTAATGCCTCATGCTCCTGTGTATAGTGATTAACCTAGCCTCTTACATCTCACTGAAGTTGCTGTTAGTTACAGGCCAAAGATCATAAGTGCCCAGCTGGAAAGTTAGCTGTTTGTTTCTTAGATATTACTCAATTGCAATTACAATATTTCTACTTTTAATAGTTAAAACATAATATAATTTAGCTGTATGTTAACATTAGTTCAACAAATACTTGAAATTTGCTTGATTTTTATTATGCAAATAGATCTCTGATAAAGTTGGTCCATAATACAGAACAAAACAAAGCACGACAGTATTACTGTACACAGTTAGATGTCAGATTTACTTCAAAAACAACAAAAAAATACTTATAAATATTTTATTTAAAAGTTAGTGGGTTTTGCAGGGATTTTTTAAAATAAATTTTTAGCTTTTTTTCTGAAAAATATTTTCTATTTAATCTCCTACTTAAATCTTTCCTCTTATTTGCATGTAGCAGTACAACAGCATGTTGGACTGACCTATATGTTCTGACTTGTTGGTTTTTTCCCTCCTCTTGGAATGTGGGGAGAGGTTCCTGATTTCATTCTTCCACACATATCTGGTTTTGTTTTTTTACATAGGCATGTACAACCTTTAAATTCAGGGAAATATGCTGATCTTGAATAGGAGCAGTGTAAATTCCTGAGGTCTCCACCTCATGGAGAATATAGCAGGGATGATGATCCTTTAGGAATGAACTTAATGGCAATTCTCACTTTTGAGTGCTTGACTTTGAATAAGTGCCTATGTTTTTAAAACAGCAAAGTGTGAAATAGGCAACATCCATTGAGTTGCACTATTTTGATAACCTCATGACTCATGAATAGGGATGATGTATCTTGCTGCATGGCACAGAACACTATGATTTAGCAGAGTAAGGGAGCTGGTAGCTGATTTTTTTTACCAGTTCTTGCATTCAGCCCTGTTTGTTCTCAGCTGCATCATGAGTTTCCAAGCATGTCCAGTCTCTCTCTGACCAGATCTCCTTGCCTAACTGGTCCTTCAGTTTACCAGGTTAAATGGTTTTTGATTGGCTTCATCTCATATGAAGTATATGTATGAAGTGTA
The DNA here is from genome assembly GCA_020745705.1 of Hemiprocne comata. Lineage (NCBI taxonomy): Eukaryota > Metazoa > Chordata > Aves > Apodiformes > Apodidae > Hemiprocne > Hemiprocne comata. Next base: position 60,947,209 of record CM036586.1, read on the forward strand.
TATGTTGTCATGTGACTACTTATCCACAGAGGATTAATTTTTTATTTACTCAGTAGAGTAAGGTAAGCATTTCTAGAGCATGATTAATCCTTCTAAAGCCATATTATTGAAAAAGGCCCCAATCTAGATGTCCCAATAACATTCCATTGATGATTAAAGGGAGCCTAGGTGGTCAGCCCAGCTTTCAATGTTTATATTACAGACATCTAAATTTGAGTAAAATTAATTCCATCCTTCATGACCAAAATATATGTCCAAATCAGGTGGTCAGTAATTCAATTAAGCAAGTACAGGCATACAACAAAATCCTTATGACTATACCTAATAATTTTTGAGTAGCAGATAAAGTTTGCTATTGACTTATTCAAAAACTGTTGATGTTAACCAGCCATGTCTTATCAACTCACCTTTATACTGACAGACTGATGACTAAATTAAAAGATTATATATAGTCAATGGAAAGGTGAGGAGGACATGACTACTAGTAACTGCTAGTTTAAGATAGTTTTAGCTGCTGATTATGTGAGGTAGCATTCCCTGCCCCTGCCATAGGCAAGCAGTCTTACTCCCACTCCTGTGCCAGCATCTGCAGTGCAAAGTGATTCAGACAAAAAAGTAGTAGTCTTTATCTGGGTTATTTCTCTAAAAGTCAAGAAGAAGGAATATGCCACCATTGTCTGGTGATAGGTGAGGTCACCACTTTTGGCAGAAGTATCTACTTAGATCATCTTCAAGTGATTGTGAAAGCAGAACCTTAGCTACATGTGGAGAGATAATTCTTATTATCTTCTGCATTGCCACAGCGTGTAACCACTCATTCTCAGATTCCTGCTAAAATGCAATGCAATACTCAACAGTGAGTGTCATTTGTTACTGTCTGGAAAGTCATCTGACAACTGAGGAAGGACCAAGAGAGCACTTGAAGAGGTAAAAACCTTGCTATTCAAGAGTAAACAGAATCAGATCAGTGGAAAGTTTCCTTTTTAAGTAGGAAGAAGTTCAGTGAAGAAAAACTGCTGCCAGAACAACTCAAAACATCCTGAAATTTTTGTTCAAAACAGGAAGAAAACAGATATCCAGCATAAAGATCACCTTTTGACAAATTTTATATCCCTACTCCAAAACACAAGAGTTCAAATCTTGTCACTAAAATAGTTGCAATTTTTTTCTTGGTTTCTTAGAAATAACTGAAATATGCAGAGTAAAATTTGCAAACAAAAAAAAATCCTCTCTGAGGTAGGTACATATCACTGAAAAGCATCCTTAAATAGTTAAAGTTTAGCTATTGAAAACAAGATTTTGTAATGAGACAAATCTGAAAACTTTAATCTTAGCAAGTATTTCCAGTCCCAATAATAATGTTTTTGTTGTAGAAACTTGTGCGTTAAAATTCTTGTGTTGAAAAGAGTAAATATTGAGTTGTTCAGTGTTCTTTCTAGAGATGCTACATGAGTGTCTATAGAAATATATACACTGAGTGCTCTGCAATAAAAAAATAATAATATTAATAGCAATAATATTAATAAGCACAGTCCATATAATACTCATCCTTGAACATATATGGGATACAGAACAACAGATACTCACAAATAGCCCTCTGGACTAAGAATATAGAACAATCATGGTGCAACTGCTCGTGAGCAAGTGAAGCTACACCTCAGAAATAACTTATACCTTTAGCTCTCATACTTAATAAATAAATGTTATCATTAATTTCTGTCACAGAATTGTTTAGAGTGTCCAGTATGGCACTGTATGGACATATTGAAAACACAGACCCTGCCTTCAAGAGCTCACAGGATTAAATCTGACATATTTATCATAAAGATGCTGATCCAGATATTCATAGGGATTTACTTGAAGTAGTGTTTTGATTACATGTTTCTCAAGAACACGTATCACTTCAAGATCCTCTCAGTAATATACTGGTAAGAGGAAATTTACCACACACACCTCTCCAAGCCTGATGAGGGCCCAAGGGCTAATCAAAACCACTACAGGACTTTAAGCAATGAATCTGATTTAATGAAATCATCCCTGCTGTTTTTTGTTAATGTTTGGACAATCTAGCTTTCCTGCAGTATGCTCTTGCTGTCTGAGTAGAGGACAGGGAGCCAGAAACTCCTTGAGTTTTAATCCTGGCTCTGACACTGATTCTCTCTGCGGCTTTGGGCAAGGAGTCATTGTTCTATAGTAAAGTGCTTGTATTGGCAAGACGATGAACTACTGTAGATGATCTAATAAAATTTTTCCATCTTTAATTTCTACGATTCTGTAATGCTAACAACCTAAGTTTCAGCGTCTCATCTGAAGAGAGGAGGTGAGTACTTAGCCAGTTTGCCTGCACATGAGGAAGGATTAAAGTGATATGACATGGGACTTCACAGGACTGAAGCTACAATGCATAATTAGTATCTTGTTAATAAACAGCACCTATAGGGACAGCATAACACAAGGCCAGATCGAACAGCCTCCTTTCCTCTCTACTAATCCTCACCCTAGCTGGGGTTTGTTGAAAAATTCTGCCTGTAGCTATTTGGGGACCCTTCTCTTGTGTTTATCCTTGCTTCAGCAGAACATATCAGAAGAGTAAAGCAACCACCAAACTAGCCAATTGTGGCTTATTTTTTTTTCTTCTGGGAAAGGTAAGAGAAGACGGTAAGCACAGTAGGGCAAAGTTTTCCTAGAGTGATGCTTATGCCAATGCACACAATGACACAGTCATTGTATGAATGCCTGCATTCCCCAGCTGTTACAACCAGCTCAGTTACACTCACTGGTTGCTGACTGGAGCTGGAGATTCTTAGGGGTGACTCTACCTTGACCTAGGGAATGGACTGAAGAATAATAGCTCCAAGTTTAGGATAACCCCCCAAAAGTCCAATAATAACAGTATGCATCTGAAAAATATTATTAACATTTCTAGGTCTTGAATAAAGAAGACAAGCAGTGAAATGAATGGTCCTGCACGTACAATTAACTTCACATTAGCTTAGCTGTTCCATTTGCTGAAACACCCAAAATAGTAGACATCATAGTCTACTGCTATGGACCCTATTCTGCCCTTTCAGTGTATGTGCAAAAGAGTCAAAGGTGGGACCGTTGCTGTTAATACATAATAAATATTGCTTATCAGTTATGCAACACCAGATGTATTACATGGAAGGAAACAGCAGAAAAGAGTAACCAGAATGTGCTTCAGTGAGGGACAGTTACAAGCAGAACCACCTTAGGACTTTCTCCCTCTCCAACCACAGTGAAAACAGGTTTTCTCACACCAGAGGGGCAACTACTTACAGAACTGGTTGCTAATAACTTCTGTGAATGTTTGGCAGTGGTTTTCCTCTCATCGTTTTAGCAGGCTAAATTGTTGCTTCCACAACTGATTTTTTTTTTTTTTTCCTTAACCTGCTTTCGTTGATGAAGGGTGCTGCCTTGGCCCTTGAATTCATTGCTCCACATCATAACAAGGTAGATAAAGCAGAAGTATGATCCTTGCTTCAACAGTGGCAATCTCTTTGCAAGGCCAATAAGTAGTCAGACTTTATTCTCCATGCAGAAGTCAGGAAAGAGCAATATAGAGAATGCAGAGTTATTGAGAGAGCTTGCTATCATTGCAGGAGGATATGGTGATCTGTGAGATGACAGCTGCAAGACAGTGTTCCATCAAACTGACAGGGCTAAATAATAAGGAGACAAAGCTGATCAATGTCACTTTCTAAGTTACAGTGCATTTTGGGGTTCTTAATAGTATGCCAACAGCCAGAGGATTACCCTTTGCAATCACGTGACTATCCTGACACAAAAATACTAACATTGATGATAAATTGCTCTTATAAACTAAAAATCTGGCAAATTAATCTTCAGCCCAGAAGAATTCTCTTTGCCACACTATTTTAATAATTTATATGAATTGTGTCAATAGACACTTGCTGCCTGAAATTAATCTGTAACAACACTACCTCATGAAAAATACATATAATTACTTCTATTTACAGCAAATATTTGTGGATTTGTTAGGCTAAGCAATCAGGCCAGCCCCAGAGGAACAGTGGTTAACCAATTATCACATTTTCTTAGAAATTAATGCATAAACCTCAAGACATACCACAGTTAAAATAAATTTCAGTCACTGGAAAACAACTGAAAGACATCTAGAAGCCTCTGGAAAAGGATACCCTTCCTCCCAGAAAAAAATCTACTTCATGCAAGTCACAAGAAAGTTATTATCCAAGCTAGGTCACTGACAAGAGATGTTATTAATGATCCCATTGAAATTATTAATGCATTTAACAATCACTTTGCGAACTATAATATTATATCCTGGGAGAATACTGAATCATGCTGGTTACTTGGATGAAGATCAAATAAGCTTAGGATGAAAAGATCAGACTATGAGAAAGTTTAGAGTAATTTGTGATTAATAAAATTTAAATGCCAGAACTACTTGATTTGTATTTAAAAATCACAAAAGAGTGCTGACTGAACTTTACCACATGATGCAGAATTATACAATAACTAAGCACACTTCTACACACATAGCCTATGAGCATTAATACAAGTCAACTGCTGTAGTTATAAGCAAACATGGTACAGAAATATTGCATGCAGATGATGCATAACCGAAACCTCTCTTCCATTCACAAAATGGACCTTGCCATAAGGCTTTGGTATTACATAACTGTTATTGCAGAATCACACAATGTTAGGGGTTGGAAGGGACTTTGAAAGATCACTTAGTCCAACTCCCCCCTGCCAGAGCAGGATCCTGTTATGGCACTTTGCAGACAAGAATTTCTTGATCTCTCTGGTTACTTCCCAAGTAGTTTAATAATGAATAGCCTAAATTTCCTATTTGATCATCACAGAATCACAGAATCACCAAGGCTGGAAAAGACCTTTGAGATCATCAAGTCCAGCCTATGACCAACACCACCACACCATCTAGACTATGGCACTAAGTGCCACATCCAGCCTTTCCTTGAAGATGTGATAATTAAATATTGTATGCACACAAATTTTATATGATGCCTTACAGCGTATAGTAAGACTTGCGGCCTGTTGTTCTGTAACAATCTTAATTACATTGTAAAAGATCTCATTACCTTTTAGATATGATACGAACAAGGAATAAGAATTTTTGCTATGAAATAAAAATGTAATCAGTGTAAAAGAGGTAAATGCTTGGAACTATTCTGTCAAGATTAATTTGGGGATAGTGATACCTGCTGAGGAAATGAACACTGTCCTAAAATGCAGTTTTTCTCAGCCCTCTTTAGTATATGTCTCACTTCCATTAAAAAATCCTTTGTGCCTAATCACATCATGGCTCCAAATCCATCATGCCTGCAAAGGGCATGACTAGATGCTCTCCTGTAGTCTTTTCCAACCTGATTTTCTAGAACATCCAAGTCCAGAAGTCACGTGCCACCTGTTTTCTTTCTTCTTATTCTTTTTGCTTTGCCACCTATGCTACTTGTGCTAGCTCAGCTGAGCTACTGAAGATGTATTAGCATATTCTGTTACCTCTTCATGTATGAAAAGATAACTTTTCCCTATACCATGCTATTCTCTTACTCCTTTACTTTTGCTTTAGCCCTTGCGTCATACTTGCTGGAATCCTAACAAATTGCATCTATCACACTGGAAACTTCCTCTTCTGTTTAAATGAACTTTCACTACTATTCATAGTCTTATAACCTGTCCATATATCTCTTAAATCTGACCACAGATCTAATCCAGATTAGGTAGGTGGCGATAGACATATGTTATTCACCAAGTAGCATTCCACGAGCAGTTCACTTCCCTTTATCAAATAAATTAGGGAATGTCTGGCAAATACTTATTGTCACTAGTACTGCAGGTCAAGAACCACCACGACTGGAAAGTTTTCTAGTAGAAATTTCAAAGAATAGCTATACCTTGACCAGTTGTCTCAGCTCTTACTCCTCTAAGTGTTCCCTCAGGTAGAAAAGAGGTACTTAGGCATGAAAGAGTGTGAGATTTTTGTATTACTATTATCTGTCATTAAGCTATTTAGGCAGTGAATGGATTGTTTCTGTCTGGAATACAAAAGAAAACTGGGAAATAAAATTATTTAATTTTAATTTATTATTATTATATTTAATTTTATTATTACTAGAAATTATTTAAAATTATTTTATTTTTAAAACACAAAAAAAGGTTTTCATTTTGGTAATATCTATGAAAGCACTAGTGGGAACAGAGCTCTGTTCAAAGACCCTGTTGCAAGGAAAAAGTACTGTTCAGCAGTTAGTGAAACAAACAGTTAAATGTACTGTTGAACAGAGACACTACTTAACCACATATTAATTTTCTCTGCTCAGATTAAAGCTGAATTAATACTGAAAATCCCCCTAAGACTCACATACAAAATAGAAAAGGTAAAACGTCAGTGCTACAGGTATTTCCTCCTTCATGCATACTTTTCCTACTCATTTTCCATTCTTAAATTATAATGAATAATCAGAGATAATTATCACATTTCTGTAATGACAGAGAACTTGCACACGCTAAGATAGTGGCATAATTTGATATTTATGAAATGCTTCTTTATTTATGAAGCATCTGTCTAGAAATTTAATTCTCCCCACTGCAGTGTTTCATTACAATTCTAACACAGATGAATAATGAACAAGATTCCTATCTAGGCTATTAAAATTTTAAAACCGAAAACCCTTTGATGAATCCAAACCACCACCTCACCCAGCTACTGTATGAAGTTCTTAATACTTTAGTTTATTTTTCTGTTTCCTATTTCAGTCAGAGAGGTTAAAATAGGAAAGCCAAAAGCGGCAAAAGAAACAAAATGAAAGAGGGACAAGGGAATGGGTGTGTGAAACGTTAAGGAGGTTAAATAGCAGAAGGTTCAGATTACAGTGCATAAAGAGGCCAGATAAATATTTTAAAAATATGAAGTTTATAATATTGGACAGAGAATTAAAGACCCTAGAGAAGCAGTGTAAGAATAGATAGACGACAGCTGTGGGTGGGTGAAGAGAGAGAAAGAATAGGAAAGGCCAGATCTTATTCCCACAGAAGTCAATGGTAAAGCACTCTTTGACTGCAGTGGGAGCTGGGGAGGCCCCACAGTGAATGAAAATTCATTGCCACGAGTGAAGGAAAGGGAGAAGAACTGGCATTAATAGAAGTCTGAACATCAGTAGGGTAAAGAAAAACTGAGAGCAGTAATTGAGGTCTGAGGCGACACAGTCAGGAGAGCATCCATAGCCAAGGCTGTTCGGGAGCTGAAGGTCCTCAGCACATCACAGGACTGAGGGCCTGGCTGAGGCCCAAACTCAAAAGCCCTCCCTAGCTTTGGCAATCAAAGGTCCCAGAACTGGGATTTTTGCACTGATAGTGATTTTAGAAAGTTTTTTCACTAAATGTCAGATCTTGTCACCTTTGCTTCTGTCCTGGTTTGAGCCAGGATGAAGCTAATTTTCCTTTTACTATTTTTTTTTTTTCCTTCAGTAAGCTCTCTTTTAACTAGCAGCAAGTGTTCCAGCTAGTGGACCAATAACACTGGAATGTTTATGTTACTGCTGAGACTCCAAGGTTGCTTCTTAGCTCTGCTGCTACAGAGGCTACCAGGGCAGGAGAGTCCTATCTACGACTTCCTGGTAGGGAAGCTGGACTAGACAGACAGCAGAATTGACCAAAGGTATTCCATTCCATATATCTACATAAGCTCAGAAGAGGGTCAGAGATCACAGAAGACAACTTCCTTGCTGCTTCTTCTTCCATTCTCTTCCGTCCATGGCTGGCCTCCGGGGAGGACTCCATCCATCCATCACTGTTGACTCCTAGGCTCTGACCTCATAACCCTCACAACCCAGCCCCTGTCTGCTCTGCCTTATCTCCTGCCTGCGGGATGAGACATTTTGGGACTGCTCACAGCTCAGGAGAGTGCCAGGGGAGTTGCTGGGGGTGGGGGGGAAGCAAGAAGCTTTTGCACATTCCTGAATATACTTGTACATAAAATTGTACATATAATTAAAGCTGTCTAGTTTAGTTTCCAATCCAGCAAAGTCTCTCTCCTTAATTCTCTCTCTCCTTCCCTAGCTGAGGGAGGGGATCGAGAGCATGGTTGTCTCTAGTTTATTTTTCGATTCTGAGTCAAACCATGACAGTTTCACAATAATTTAATGCAGAAACCACCGGGACAGTTTGTCAGGTGAGCTGCTGTTGACTGTAGTGAATAGACTAGGGGTAGCACCAGGAAGCTTTGAGCCGTGGTGAGCAGCACAGGAACTGATGTCTACGGTGGAGACTGCTCAGCATTTTTGAACTGGTAACGTCAGTTTCAGTCACCAAATATGCTACTAAATTTCACCTATTCAGATATTTTTATTGTGGATCTTGTAATACTTTGTGTTTTTCTTGAAGTCCTACTTTTTCATTCTTTCTCCTCAGTTGCAGGGAAAAAAGTTTAACCTGAACATATCCCAAAGGTCTCAAAAATACAGAGGCAGATAAAAGGAAACTAGGTGTCATTCCTGGGGTGCGTTTCTATTTTTAAACTATTATTTTCTTAATCTTTACCTTAGGACACCAGTTAACCTACTACCCCCAAGCCTCACAATTTCTTCATGAGGTAGCAAAGAGTCGTTAAACTCACCAGCAAAGCATGTGTATCCATTCCCCCCTAGTGGAAGATAAAAGCTTTCTGCTACTACAAATTCTTTTGCTAGCTCAAGTGCTAAACAGCTGTGTTACACATTTCAAGAACCCAAACCCACTGATGACCCACATGAGGATCCACGATATTTTGCAGGATTGAAATTTCAGTGGTTTTTTAGTCTAATTTTTCTTCCTGTGTTGTTACTGCAATGTGAATTGCCTTATGAAGTTGTGATGTGCCTCTCTTGTGCAGACGTACATGAATACCACTGAAGGCCATGATGATACAGCTCTTCTAAGTGAAGCCATGTCTTGTTTAGTGTATGGTGTTCAAGGCTGTCTGGTGAATGAAGAGGGCAACCAGAATCTTGCCATAGAGCATAACATTGAGACTGGAACATGCTAGAGGCAGAGAAATGTCCTCAAGGCTAGATACCTTAAAGCTTCCCTGGATAAATGGATTCTGTCTTAGCCACTGTTGCTGCTCTTAGGTGCTGCTGAGAAAGTAAAATCTGAAATTTTCTGAAGCAGACAAGGTGGTTGCTTTTTGTTTATTGTGCAGTGTGAAACCACACAGCAAGTTGGGTGAGCTCTTACTGCTATAACTGAGGCCAGTGAGACCAAAGAGGTCTTGAGATCTACTCTTCAGTTAGGCTGTTCTTATAATGCTAACTCATCTATGTCAGACTGGCCACTTTATGTTCTTTCACTATTTTAGCATATAATCTGTCATAGTTCTGTGGTGATGATAGTTTCTACTGGACAGAACTGTCACCAAAATAAAACAATATTTTTAAAGTACTGTAGGCAGATTGAGAAGACTCAAATAATGACGGGAGGTCTTAATGTAAATTTAAGCTAGAGCCTACTTCTAATTCTGAGAACCTGTAACACGTGTTTCAGTTTCCACCCCAGAACACATCATCTCCGTAAGAGCCTGAGTTACCTCACAGTGTAACAAGTAATATATGTTTCTGCATATTCACAGAAAGATATGTCACTGTCAGTAGGGTTTTTTTTCAATACAGATGTTTTCCTCAACCTAATTTGAATCTAGAAACTCCCATCTGTGTCTATGAAAAGGTTTACACCCACTGATTTCAGCTGAAACCTAAATGGTCAAGAAGATGGTGCATCCTGTTAGGTAATAGTCTAGTGAATCTGTCATTTTTCAGGGCTCCATTTCCCCCTTCCTCTGAGATGAGTCATACTCACAGCTTCCACACAATAGACTTTTGGGGAATATGAGGAAGGGAGGGTAGAAGCACTGGTTCCTTTTGAAACTGTGCCACAACATGAAAGCACTATGCTTATTAACTTTCTGGGCAAGTTGTTAGGCTTCAGGCAACAGCAGGGCTGGATTAGAAAGCCCTGCAGTCCATTGTAGGTTTTTAATATTTTTCAATAATTCCTTCTTAGGAAAAATGCAAAATAAATATTCCCTATCTTTGGCAACAGCTACTTACTCATTTCCTCCCTCATTCTCAACTGTGTGTTCTGACCATTAAGAAATTATGGTTCACCTTGCCCTCTTCCTTGCCTTATCAAGTAAAACCAGAATGTTTTTGACACAGTGAAATGGCTGTTGAGTACACATTTGATTCCTTGGTCAGAGAGGGATGGAAATTAATTAAACCTGGATTTCTAATGTGTCAAGTGTATGCTTAACCAGTAAACTATTGTACCACCAACATCACCACAACTGGACCAGCAACTCCTTTGCTGCCTCCTGCTCTAGTAAAATTTGGAAAAAATAATGTCCCCTGTTCTTTAGTGAAAGAAAGAACTTAGGTAGCTCATCAAGCATGAGGGATAGGGCTTTTTTCAGAAGAGGATGTGCCTTCCTGTACATTTGAGTAAGATTCTTAAGTTTCCACGGTGGAAAGATGTAAACTGCACTTTTATTTTCCATGATTCTCTATGTGTTATCCATGGACAGCAGTCTACTCAACTTGATAGTCGATTCACTTAGCCCTCTAAAATCCCTTTACATGTCATACAGAGTCTGGTCACATAATACCAGGGTTCTGGAATCCCATCTCAAGTCACATATTCCTTTTGAACTAATCCATGGGCACTAATACGAGACCCTAGTAGAAATATTCGTATACACACGGAAAGTTCTATATTCAGGACAGGTTTGGATAGCACATGATAAATTATGCATAGGGTCATATATTGGAAAATGAGACTGTGAAGAACTACTGAATAAAGACCAATTTTCAGTGAGCACCATCTGTCATAGCCATTAATGAGGTTGGAGTTCTGTAGGAAAAGTGGGATGTGGCTGTCTAATTAAAAGTGCTATGTAATTGAAACTGCTATGATATCAAAAGTGTGTCTAGAGAGCAAATTTGTGTTGAAGCTGCAACTTCATTGTTTGAAGTTCCTATTTTCCTAATATCTTTTAGTAAGGTGGTTTTTTTAGATGTCAGAGAATCTTAGAACAGTTTGAGTTGGAAGGGACATTAAAGATCATCTAGTTCCAACCACCCTGCATAGGCAGGGACACCTCCCACTAGATCAGGTTGCTCAAAGCCCCATCCAACCTGGCCTTGAACACTTCCAGGGGTGGGGCTTCCGTCAGTTTGGTGAAAGAAAGAAAATTGTTGAAGGTTGATATAAGGTTAACATCTAGGTATAGAATAACTCTATATATCTACTGGAAGAGACAACACAGCCTGCAGGTCTTTAGAGGTGGTCTTGGATTTAATTTTTTTTTCTTCCTATGATTCAAAACCACGTAAGATGACCCATTTATTACAATTAATATGTTGTGATAGAGTGTTTTACTACACCAATAATCTCACCCATTTTACAGAGTTTTTGTGAGGCTTAATGGACTACTTTGCCTTGTCTTGCTTTCTTCATGTACTTTTAAGACTGGTTTTTACGCAAGTGAAAGTTTTGGGTAGTGGAAGAGACATTCACAGCTGTCTAATGCATGAAACAGGTTTTGAAATCTTCCTGTAAAATTATTTTGAAAGCAAACTGCAACACTGCATACGTTGTGATTTTAGCTTAAAGCTCAGTAGAGTACTCTTGGTGCCATTGCTTATGTATTTTACCCTAGTCTTGTCACTCCCCAGACTGTCATTTTCAAATCAAGTGTCAACAATTCCCAGTGGTCTTCATTAACTCTTTTTTTGTTGAAAGAACAAAGATTAAAGCTGAGCCCATGGGGTATTATCAGATGGGAAATAATAATTTACTAAAGCATCTGAAGATTTGGAGTAAATTTGAAAATAGAACCATCTGTTATGTAAACTAATCCAATAGACTCCACACTTTGTATAGCCAGCCGCTGTCAAGTAACAGATTATGAAACCAAGTCATAAATCTTAATTCAAAAAATGTTTCTCCATTTGAAAGGTTTGAGAATTTATTTTTCCTTTCTTGTTTTAATGTAAACTTGATGCAAGTTGGCAGGACTCTCTGACCTGTAGGGGATCTAGTATTCACTGAGATCCCTATGGGAGGCTCTGGATGAAGTCTCACAGAGGTCACTTGCAAGGCAAGACTTGTGATACGTGCCTCTCTTGTGTATCACTTACTCTCATGCACACCATGCGTAAGTTGCTGGGCCTGGTTTTGAGATGGGTTCACCCCAAGATGATGAAATCCAAAACAAGGATTGTACCCACCTTTTCTGAGACTAGTTAAAATAATGAAAATCATCTTCCCTGCAGCCAAGATTTAAATTAATAGTTCATGATTCTATTCATGCTGGGTTGCAATCCCTGTTAAAGACAAACACCCTTTACAAAAGTCAGCACTTCAATGGACTCCAAACAGTTTCCCTCTTTTTGATATGAAGGTTATGGCCACATATACCAGCCACCAGCAGGTTTCTTACAAGATGCCAGAATCACTCTGTTCATGGCAGCTGGTTCAACACATGTAACCTGACAGTTCCTGTATCTACTGCATCTAAGCCTGCCCTTTCCTCCACTCAATGACATGGCAAGACATCCTTCTAGTGTTTGGGGATGGTTTGTCCTCTCTACCCACATGACATCAAACTGAGTGAAGTCATGTAACCCACCCTCCTCCTTCTTTCTATGCTAATTTGTGTGTGTGTGTGTCAGTGTAACATTCAAAGAGGGAAATTACACTTTTATATATGTAAATATATAGAAATGTATATAAATATATAATAATAACTGTATACAATATATGTTTACATACATATATATAAAAATGTATAATTTTACTGAAGATAACAGGATGAGACAACATGGTTAGAAAGGATCCCAAACAAAGAGTGATTCCTAAGCACAAGAAGGATTTTAATCTTTGTTTCCTAATAGACCTGTCCAAAATATACCAACTGTGATGTCATATTAAAAGAAAAATCATATATTGGTATTTCTGTGAAGAAATTTTGCTTTTCTTATTTCTGCCTTCAGAATATATGAGCTATAGATTCACCAACAAGTAAAAATAACATTCTCATGTAGTTAGCTAGCTATGAAACATGAGAAAAAATGTGGGTATTAGTAGACAAGATATTGTAGATTCATTGGGGTTTAGGTTGCTTTGACTTAGCTCAGGCTGCAGGACGGTGATGTAAGCCAACAACCAGATTAAACAAGGGAGGAAACTTTTCAAAACACTATGCTGATACACAGTGAAAAAGGGAAAATAATGAAATAAGTTTTTAAACACATTGTTTCCTCCACATCTTTCTGTGAAGAACAGTGCATTACTTGTCAAGGCCTTCTGCTGCTTTCAGGTATCACACCTGAAGAGTGAGAAGCTAATTCTCACAAACAAAGGAAGCAGACTCTATTCCTAAATGTGATATATCTAATTAAATATGTATAATCAGACAAATTCTAGAAAACTTTATAGCTTTCAATGGAAGAACTATACTGTTAGCAGAACTCCTTTTTTTTTTTTTTCCAAAACTTCTTTACTTCTCTGAACCCACCATAATCAACGCCTGATTAATGTATCCCAGTATTCGCCAAATCCATTAATCACTCAGAGTGCTCAATTCATTGTCCAAACTAGTCTTTGGGAATACAGTGTACAATTGTTTTTCACGTAGGGGAGCACTTTCTGTTGGAGAAACATCACTGACAATCTGACCATGTTAGTGATTAAGTGTTTCAGAGTTACATCATTTAGCCATTTATCAGCCGTCTATATTTCACAATTAGTTATGAATTTCTGCCTGCATGAATTACGCACATTCCATGTGGACTTTTTCAGAAGTTTGCACATTCTTAAAAATTCTAAATATCAAGAAAAAAATGTCAATGGAAAACTACTCAGAGACATCTGTTCTCCCATCGATTTATTCAACAATTTCCCATTAGCATGTACACTGAAGGGATAATAGGCTCTGCAGAATGCAATAAAAATGTGTTTCACTAACTAAATAAATTCCTTTATATATTGTGGCAAGACAAATAAATAAACCCAGAGATTTACAGACAACCACCTTGGCTGACATTTCAGAGACTTGGAGCCTGTAGCAATATTTTTTGCTTAACTCCATCCTAGCAAAAGCCCTATCGCTTCTACTAAAACCTCATTTCTCAACTCCCTTGCTCTCCTCTTTCAGGCCCACGTTCCAGTTTCTTTCTCTTTTTCCTTCCAAGGTGTGATTGCTCTCTTTGCTCCCCAAAGTCTCCTTCTTGATTGTTTTGCTCTGCTTTAATGAGCCCAAGGCTTCGCTCTACTCCAGAAATTGTGTTTACCCTTTTTGTTCCCAAGCACATCTGTCTCCTCCAAGCTTTCTCTCCTGTTCTGACCTTCCTGCACTGCAAGATTTTTTTGCCAAGTTTATTTCCCCGCTGTCTTTCTTTCTTTCTTGTCTCTTTTTACTTCTCTACTTTTTTTCTACTTTCAGTACACTAAAGCCATGCCAGTATTTCTTTGGTTTTTTTTCCTTTAACAGTGAAAAGCTACAATGTGAGAATTCAGATGTGTAAGCACAACAAAATAGCACTCGTCACTTTTGTTTTTCACCTTAGTGTGTACAGGAAAGAGGGAGGCCTTTAAAAACTGACCCGATCTAGACAACACTAAAAACCATAGAAACTTCTGAGTCTCATCAGTAATATCTTATCCCTAATCAAAAACTCATATGGAAATGCCATTTGTTTTTAACTTACAATTTCTAGTTCAATCATGAAATATTCGAAGATGGATGAAATAACACCTATTTATATAATTCAGATTTGATAATGTGGTGTCATCTGTATGCTGATTCTTACAATCTCTTGTTCTAAACATTTGCGATTTTTCACGTGTACTGTGGCATATGTTTAAAATTTCAATTTCTTCTACCTCTAAAATAAACAGCATTCCTACCTTACCCTTCACTGATGGACATTACTAAAAAAATCCTGTTAAAACTTTTAGTATTTTGATAAAAAATAACATGTTATAGGCTATTTGCGGGTTACCTTACATTTTAATTTGCTGCTAACAAAGAAATTAATTTGCATCTGAGGAGAGGGGATTCTTCCCTGTTCCCAGTGATGCAAGTAAACATTTTGCTATTTAAATCACTAGAGGCAGGATTAGAATGTAGGCCAACATAATAGATACTTCTTATTTAAATTAATTACTTTCCTAGTGTTCTATGCTACATTCCTTAGCCAAGCAAAACTCCCACTGACTTCCTGTATTAGGTCCATCTTTATTATTTAGCAGATTGACAGAACCAGAGTGTTACCATCTATTACTACTGGCAAATAACATTTGAATTCATCTTCCCTTATTCACAAGATGACTCATTCTGTGTCGTACACACTTCATTTTTGATTTATGTAAGACGTACTTTTTAACATCCTTTCTGAGACTCACAATTATTTAATCTATTTTTGTCATTCTATCCATTCCCTTATTCAAGTCATTTTACATTAATAATCAGTCTCCATTCTTCTTCATTATTTAGCATTATTTGGTATAATGGAGTGTATGCCAACTACTACTTCTGGATGAAGCTTCTGGATGAAGCTTCTGGATGAGTAACACATTTAGTGCTGAAAGTTAAAACATGAAACTTCAGACAGTGAAAAAAGCAAGATATTTGTAGAAGTACTGTCTAGTTTTGAATATAATTGTGACTTGAGCCAAGTTAGTAATAACAGTATGCTTTTCCCAGCTATTTGTATCCATACAAGAAATAAACCTGTTCTCCTCAACAAATCAACACTGAGAACTAGAAATACAACAGAATAACTCTATTTTGGAAATACCTAGTTAGGTACGTAACAGGGAATGGGAGAGTGATTCCAAATTCCAAATTCCCAAACCGAAAGAATATCATTCTTATTTGACACAAGCCTGTATGAATTAGCTACCTAGAAGAGGCTTGCTTATCCCTCATAATTAAGCTAATACAGACACGTCAAAAAATTTCTCGTGATTTCTTTAGCAGAAATCTTATCTTTGAAGAGACAAATATTAAACTTCTTATTTATTAATTAGTCAATATGTGTTCTACTTTGCCTCTAGGACTTTGGGCTCATGAAAACTGAAGAATGCTTAAGACTTCAGACTTTTGCTTTACAGACTCTGTATATTGTTTCCTATAAACAGCTGAATGCCAAGAAACAAAATAAGCTTCTTCCAACCAACTACCCTGACCACACTTCTCTGCTAGCGGTATACCCAACCAAATCCTTAACCCCAGGAAAAAGGCCAAATTCTTTTGCACTGTGGTTCACAAAACAACTTTTTGCCTTGTCCGATGCATTTTCTGTTTGTTTCAGTCATGTAAGTCATGAAACTTTATGCAGAAATACTAGCCTATGTAGTGTGTGAAGTGTGTGGAAGGTGCAATTCTTGAAAGTCATTTCACAGAGTCACAGAATCGTTGAGGTTGGAAGGGACCTCTGGACGTTGTCTATCAATCCTCTAACAGTATAATTTGCTCTCCCCGTATCCACCGCCCTTCGCGTCTGAGCAGGGTCAACTAAACCGGGTTGCTTAGCAACATATCCATTCAGGTTTTTAATATCTCCAAGGATGAAGACACTGCAATGTCTGCAGGCAACCTCTTCCAGCCTTTGAAAATTCTCACTATGAAAACATTTATTTTTATGTTTAATCTGAATATACTGTGTTTCGGTTTATTTCTATTGCATCTTACCTATTTTACAGGATATCACTGAAAAGAATCTAACTTCACCTTCTTTACTCCATCTCCTCTTTGCCACTTTGATAACATCCCCCTAAGCCTTCTCTTCTCCAGGCTTAACAAGCCCAGCTGTCTCTCATCCACAAGTCAGATGCTCCAGTCCCTATATCATCTTCATGCCCTTCACTGGACTGACTCCAGTATGTCAGTGTCCCTTTTGTATACAGAGGAGTCCAGGGCTGGAGTGGAAAAGGAAAAGGGTCACCTCCCTCCTGCTGCTGGCAATGCTTTACCTAATACAGCCCAGGACTTTGTAGGCTGCCTGTGCCATAAAGGCACATTCTTAGCTCATAGTCCACTTTTCTGCCAGGATCACCAGGTCTTTTCTGCAAAACGAATTCTCACCTGGTTGGTCTACAGCTTTTACTGGTGAATGGGATTATTCCTTCCCAGGCACAGGACTTGACATTTACCCTTTTTAGAAATAATGAGATTCCTATTGACCCGTTTCTCGACCCTGTCAACAACCTTCTTCAAGGCAGTACAACCATTTAGATTATAAACCATTCCAATTTTGCATCATCCACAAAGTTGCTGTGTCTGTACTCTCCCCCTTTATCCAGAGCATAAGTGAAGATGTTAAAGAGTATCAGCTCCAGTATCCAGTCCTGGAGCACACAAATAGTGACTAACCTTCAGTAGGACTTCATGCTTCTGCCCTTTCAGCCCAGCAGTTCAGCCTGTCTTCAATCCACTTCCCTGCCTGCTTATGTTGTCCAAATTTCATCGGTTTGTCTATGCAGATACAATGGGAGACAGTGTTGAAATTCTTGCTAAAGTAAAAATAAATGGTATCAGCTGGTCTTCCTTTTTGTCCTTCTGGAAAACAGGACTGCTTTTGCTGTCTTCCAGTCTGTAGGATTCTCACCCAACTGCCATGACTTTTTAAAAGATTTTTTAGAGCATCCTTGCAATGACATCAGCCAGCTACTTCAGCATTCTCAAATGATAATTTCCTCAGCAGTGTTACAGCATATTTAGAAAACACTATCAAAGCATCCTTGTAGCAAATTAATATGCATACATGGAAAAAAAATCTTGAATTGTGTGACAGATGTGTTCTCTGATTTATGTTGCACAGATAAAGAATTTAAATCTACTTCAGGTGATTCTTTCACTAGCCATTCTCAGCAAAGCCAGTAATTACTTATTCTTCGTGTTCTTCCCAAGATGAAGGGAGTATCACCTGTGTTCAAATCAATGATTTTAAAAAAAAGAAGAGTAAAGTTCATTTAACTATATAGGTGTTTGGGGTTCTTTTAAGAATCAATGGTAGGAAAGGATTAGCTATGTAAACTGTCAACAAGAGATAAAGCCAACTTGGCTGCTGAAGGTTACATTTTAAGAAGGTTAGCAAATAATTGAAGATCATGTTAGCAAGCTTTCACTTCCCATCCAGAAAGAGTATAGTTGGAAGGAGTAATTACTCAAATCTGTGATCCTCATTATGACAATGCTGGCTATTATTGGAGATTTGTCATTTGGCATCAAAAAGATACTTCTCTCACATGCTCTAAATTTTCTATATCAAGGTGTCAAATTCCCAAACCAAAAGAATGTAATTCTTTTTTGACACAAGCCTGTATGAATTAGCTACCTAGAAGAGGTTTGCTAATCCTTCATGATTAAACTTATACAGAAATCTCAAAGATATATGTACTGTGAGCACAGCCAAATATTTTTCTAAGTTATTAACAATAATATTTTCAGCATAACTGATTTCTATTTCCTGCATATTTATCCCAGGTCACTGTTTCCCATACCTCTGTATCTGTTCATTTTCTGGCTGCTTCCAGAACTGTGAGTTCAAAACCCATTAATCACTCTGCTGACACCAAGGAAACGAACAATGATACTCATTTTAAGGAGTCTTTTAAGGAGTTGTATATTCTTTTTCCTGTTTAAATTCTGTGATTGCAGTAATCCAATAAAATGTGCCATCGTTAAGAACATGGGCCTGGTTGTGTTAATTATTGTCTTACTGTATTATTGCACATAAGTCAGCTTTCTTTTAAGTTCTACCAGGCATGAAGTGTCTTAGAATAGTTAGGATATCTCTCAATTAGGACTCAAGACACACCAATGAATTGCTTGACAAATTATCATACAACATATGATCTTTGCCAGAGCACTCTTAGCCAGAAGCAAAGGCAAAGTACTCTGACTTACTTTAGTCCAGTTTAAACTGACTCATTTTTGCTCATGCTAGAGGTTATGAAGACCCACTTACATTTGCCACAGTTCAGCCGAAAGACAATAACATGTTAACACACCACAACCTGAGACAAAATCGAGGGTGACAGAGTAACATTAACAAAATTGGACCTTCAGCTGTATAGGAAACACAAGGCTTTCACTGCTCTTTGAAAGCCCAGTTAATTTTTGTGTCTTCTGAAAAATGTGGTGAGGGAGGAAGTATCACCCAAGAACTTTTATTAGCTAAAAGCTAAACTAGTAGCCTGGATTGCTTTTGGTAGCACACAAGAGTAAGATTGAGAGTGCCAATACTTGTGCTATATATATATACAGATATATAGACACACACACATATACTCATCTTGGAAATGTACAGTGGCTATTTATTGATTGGAGATAAAATCTCCTACAAACATTCATTTTCTTTATCCTAGTTCTTTTTCTCCAGTTGTTTAATACAAGTGTTTATGTCAAATTATCATTTAATTATAGTATCTCTGTGATCTTTCTGGATAACACTGGTGTAAAGAGTTCCCCAAAATGAAGAATATTCTATACATGATTGAGATCTAAGGCTGGACTGGATGACCTTGGAGGTGTCTTCTGGCCAGGGACATTCTGTGATTCTGTGAGATGTTAGTAGCACAATGTAAGCTGCCAAACACATAATAATATATTTAAGTGTTTTAAAGTGAGAAATTGTTATACCGTTCAAGATCATAAAACAAGTTCAATTAATTTTTAATATTCCTCTACTCATTTGAGGGGATTCTGAAAGTATTAAAGCTCTTAAGTTCTGTTTGGCTAAAATTTCACACAGTGGTAAGTTAAACCTTTTCAATGATCACAGGATTAGCCTTAGCTTTCAAAGCTCATACAAAGGAAAGTTCTATAGTCCTTTCATCTGAGATCTTATTTTCTTTAGGATTATGAGATAATGCATCTGGAACAACATTCATTCATCCAGGTTTGTGGTTTAGCTGAAAGTCAGTCCAAATTCCTGTAATCGCAAATGACATCTGGCTAAACATGCACTTGGGTCAAGTTTAGACCTCAGCCACTATAAAGGGTTGTGGTTAGATAGCATGCTCAACTTGACACCTCCCAAACAGAGGAATACATCCTCAGTCCACACCAACACAACAAGTTAAAATTACACATTTTTTTTCCCTATGGCTCTATATTTTCTTTCAACAGCGTTCAAGATTTTTTGTCAAAATATTTGTAGTGGTTGTATAGTGCTTTCCACAAGAACTTATGCTAAAGAATGCTCAAACCTACACCTGATGCCTCCTAGTGTCATTCAGATCATAACCAAAGCATTAACCAGTAGTTCCAAAGGTAAACAGCGTGTTGCACAATCTGAACAGGCAATCAATCAATTATGTAAGAAAAGAAATAAATAGTTTGACAATAGAGAACATATCAGAAAGTTTGTAAATTCAAAATCAACTAAAATTAAGCCATACTATAGTCCAGTTGTAAAAAAATTAAGGATCTACAGGTCTGCTTGCACCAGGTGTTTCAGAGGAGGTTTCTTAATGACAGGTCTTAGATTCTTCCATTCTCATTACCCATTTTCTTGTACAGATGCATATCAATCTTCTCTCACTATTCTTTTCTTTGGATCTGAATGAGAAACTGAACTTCATCTCCTAGTTCCTCAAGGGTCTAGAACTGGTCAGTCTTGCTTAACGTTTCTAAGGGTTCACACAGAAAAATCGCTTCTTCTGAAAACTGGATAAAAACTCCTTCAGGAAAACGGATAAATCTCTGCATCTTATATCACTGCAGAACTGAAGGCTAATAAAGGAGTGGAAACTTAAAGAGGATCAGTTCCTGTCCTCTCAGCTATTTAATGACACTATACTGTTTTAAAGCAACATACAACACAGTACTTGCTGTCTTCCCTCTTAGGTTGATTACACTACTGATCCCAAATCTCATAGTTTCCCCTTTATCTCACAAGATTTTACCTGTCACTTCGTCAATGGTCATAGCACACAAATCTGTCTCCCATTAGGCTTTGGGCTACAGATTCTTAACTGAATGCTTTTGCTGGCACAAGTTATCACCCATGGCGTTCAACGAATGGACATCCCTCATAGCAAAAATACTGTTTAATTAGATGCAAAGTTTTTCCAAGAGAAATCTCTTGTGTATCACCTTTCACCTGAAGTTCACTACGCCAAACAGTCAACATGGTTGCAGCTAGTAAATAGACAGCAGTGAAAAGGAGAATTTATGCTAAAGGAAGCAGACAACCCATGGAAATACACACTACTAAAAATGAAGAAGAGCACGTAACACAGAAGAACTAAAAAATACTTGCTACACTGCAAAAGATATATAGAAAGAGAAAAACAAAAATTATATAGGAAGAGAGAGAAAAGGTGCCATAAGCCCACTATAGGAAGAGCGGAAGAGAAGATTAGATAAGCATTTTATTTAAGTTTGGGTTTTTGCTGGTTGTTTTTTTTTTAAACATGATTCAGCTTGACTTTGGACAACTCTCAAGAAATTTCTACACTTTTCTGCTTCTAAAAATGTGCTTTTCTTTTGAATGTGTATCTTTTCTATTTCTTCTATAGTGTCTATGTACTCATACTACTTTTTTTAAGTTGGCCCTTAATGTTATTATATTTACAGTTCTTACCTACTCCTTCTCTGCAGAGCATGTTTTTAACTTCCTCCTTTTCCCTTGGGTTCCAAACTGAAAGTATCACCTACAATGTTGATGGTTTGGTCATGGTCTTATTATTACCCTCAGCTGTGTGTCCAGGAGGCTTTCTTTCTAGATCTTGTTCATTTTTCTATTGGTCAGGTGTGGAAAAGTCTGCAATCCCAAATAACTGTACAGTAACTCATTTACTAACCAGATCACGTTGTTTACATATGATTTTCTCTTAGCATTTTCTTACTTACTCCAAGAGAAGCTTCAAATTTGGCTTTTTTTTTCATTAAGCATTTCCTAAAGGTTTTTCTGGGATTTGGTCCAGTATTCATTTATAACAGTTTTCAGTACATTAATATTTGGTAATACTGTAAATAGAGTTTCAGGTGGAGGGAGGATTCCCAGTCAGTGTCATTGAGAATCAGGACTTTTTTTTCCCCTGAACATCTGTTTTACTTCCTTGGTGGTGCAGGATGCAAAACAAACCGATTTTTGAATGCACCATTTCTAGAAATTTATCTAGAATTTATGTAGTATTTGGAATTTAAAGAACCCAGTCTACCATATGGGTTGAATGTATACGTGTAGAGTATTTTAAATTCAAATTATACAGGAGTCGGTATCTTCAGTGAGATAAAATTCTTCCCTGTAAAAATCAGTAGCTTACACAGAGTTAAAACCAGCCATCCAACATTAAGGCTACGAACACATTCTTTAGCTCAAATTCTTTATCTTTTCTTGTCAGCATGATTAAAGGCTCAGATTCAATGTAACTGATGTCTAAGGAACTTTAATTTTCCTTTGATAAAGTGAAAAAATCATTTCTTTAATGTTAATCCAAAGGGCACAATGTTACAATGGACTCCTTGTGATGCACTAAAACATGTGAAAATCTGTTCTTATCTTCAGAACTCTTTACTAGCAGCCACTACAGTACCCTGCCAGATAAAAGGGTACACACAGTGGATTAGTCTGGAGCAATTAGCTATCAATACTTGGCAGTTGTTGATATGATGGAGGGAGAGGTATATATAATTTCCCATAATGATGACAGAAAAATAATAATCGTTTCAGAATCAATCCAGATAGAAAAGAGAGCATGTGGAACTAAGTAGGAGAACCGGAGGCCCTGCACTTTCATAGAATCATAGAATCATAGAATCCTAGGGGTTGGAAGGGACCTCGAAAGATCATCTAGTCCAACCCCCCCTGCCAGAGCAGGGTCACCTAGAGCACATCACATAGGAACGCATCCAGGCGGGTTTTGAATGTCTCCAGTGAAGGAGACTCCACAACCTCCCTGGGCAGCCTGTTCCAGTGCTCTGTCACTTTGAGGATATTTTCTCCTAACCGGTGTGAGAGGACTATGTGAAGGGGTAAAGGTGGTGGTGTTTGATTTCGAGGTTCTATCAAATTCACTGCACTTTCTTCACTGCTCTTTCACAATTGTCTGGACAGATGCACAAGTCTTAAAACCTTTTTGCAGAGTAGGGCTACACCACTGCAAGAAAGGAATTACAGGATATGAAATCTGTAACAGAAGAGAAAAATGTAGTGTTGTCTTCATTATTCTAGGCCAGTGCTATAATGTAGGACCACCTTTCTACCCCCTTTCTGCCTCTTCTTCATAAACACATACTTCATAAATCTAAATACCCACATTTCCTGTGGATTCATGGCATGTGTAACATTTATCTATAAATTTTTTTTTGCTCTCTTCATTTAAGAAGAAATAGAACATGACAGAAGCTGGGCTCGAAGGAATTCATCATGTCTGTATCATCACTGGAATGAAATGTTTCTTTCTCCTATCCCTTGTTTCCATTTTCATTCAAATTGGACGGAAGAAACAGCCCTAGCAGATTCAGCTTGTCAGCTATATTGGTGGTAAAAATCTGTTTGGAAACCAGATTCCTCCACATGAAAATGTGTGTGTTAATTAGCCCCTTTTGTGTCAGCCTGTTTCTGAGCCAAGTCTGAAGAGTCATTTGAGGGCACCGAATGTCTGTTCTGAAGAGAGGCTTACGTGATTGAGAGTGTCATGACCACTTGAAAAACTTTCCTCAAGGATGAGAACTTTTCTGTTGGCAACATGTTATCAGGAACATCTAGTCCAGCACCATCAAGGATTTTTCTGTTTATTTTAAAAACATGCAGACACTACAACTCCTTTTGGTTGTAGTGATACAGGGAATTGAGGGCAGAAGGAAAATCGCTCAGGGACAGACTGATGTGATGAACTAAAAGCATTTTATAATTAATTAGTGCCTGGATTTAAGTGCCACGGGTTTACCTATCAACTCCTGCTCCATCTGTAATGCCTTTAAGCACAGACCAAAGCCAAGAAATACAGCTATAGCTTATGAAGTTCAGTCCTACTTAGAAGACTGGCAATGATCAACTGAGGGGTGTTGGCCAACCTATTACCAGTACAAAGAATAAAGTCCAGGGGTATCTGCATGATATGTGCCCATTTTTACTAAAAGGATGGACTTTAAAGGCTTTCCTTTTTGGCTTTTGTGGCCAATAAGAGCAATGAATTCCAAACTGTCCTGACTTCATTGGCTCATATAGGACTCCAGCCTTCTGGATTGAACTGGAGCGAGCAAGGAAAAACTAACCAATTTCCTAACAAAACCAGCAAGTTTCTTCACTCCCTTCCCCCACATTAAATCCACGAACTCACTCTATCTTTCCCACAACTCCTGTCTCAAAGAGACACAAGGGTTATTTTTCCTCATAACCACCCCAAACTGCATTTCTGAGAGGACACTACTTCCTTCCATTCTCAGCAATTTCAGAGGCTGCCAGAGGCTGCCCCTCTTCCCAGAAGTCACTCACAAAGTCAACAAGCATTTTACCCTCTAACTGTTTTGATGTTGGCCTGCCTTCCAGCAATTCTCAGTTGGCACATAGTTTCCTGCAGACTATAATCAGCTTGGCACATGTTAAAACAGCCATGCCAGGGCTACGGCCAGAACCAGTCGAATCAACTGCTGTGTTGCAGTTACAGCTTGTCTTGCTATAGTTTCAGCAGCACAGTCAAGGCCCGATTCTCTGACTGCCCACATTGTCTAGCACTTCTATTCTCCTTTATGTTGAACTGAGAGCATTGCAGTTTTAATGTCAAGAAGTAAACCTTAAGAGAGCTCCCCTCCAGCATGCTCTGAATTCTTCACACAGCTTAGATGATCTGCACTCCTGCCAGCACACCTCAGTATTCCAAAACACCATGTCTAACACAGCATAGCCCATCCTGCCCCAATCTCATGTCAGACTTTTGAACTCCCGTACCTCTACCAAGTTATGTCCCTTGGTAAACCCTGCTGAACAGACCAAACTCATGAGGCAGGCTTTTTTTCCCTTTGGAGACAAGATGATCACAGCTGAGAGAAGGGTGTGATCATCACCTCAGGGACAAGCAAGAGGAAGTGGACTACACGATTCCCTGGGAGGGGAAATGTAATGAGACAGATACCCAGGTCTACAGTCATGAGGATGCAGATAAAGGCACTGGAACAGCTCTCCTACCTATATGGCCAAAGTCCCCTTCCTGCTGAGGCACAAGGACAGCCTTGGAAGGCAGGATCACCATTCAGCAAAAGTAAACAGTCAGTGAAGACAGAACTGGCTGCTGTTAAAAGGCTTAAATCCAGAGCAACATTACTCCAGCTCAGCTCGCCTGTTTACTGCAGTTCTAGACATACACAGCACCAGGGAGTCCAGGCAAGTGATTTTTACCCACATGACCAAGCAAAGAGTACAGAGGGGGCATCCAGAATGTCCTCAAAACTTGGCAGTAAAGTGATTGCTGGGCACAGCTTTCCCAAAGGATTATTGACAGACATGGCAAAGGAGCTCTTCTCGACTCATTTTTTGTAAGGCATGTTGCCCTGTTTGCAGGCATATACAGGCTCTGTGATAACATTTTTTAATGAATACTCACTGTAGAATTCAATAGTCTGTTTGACAGAGAAGGCTAATGGTACTCACTCTTTGCCAATTGTTGTCCCACAAATATATGCTGCTGTTAGAGGATGCTTTTTTTCTTAAATACTTGTCACTTGCAAGTCACTACATGACTTGTATTTAAATTTTCTGTTTTTCCCTGATCAAACTGCAAAACTTTATGCAGTAATTCTCTATGAAAACAGTGCTTCTGAAAAAGTCAATGCTTAACCTGACTGTGGTTAATATAGGTAGCCTTTTCATGTAGATTCGGAGTATATTGGCAAAAAACATTTTCTGTATTTTGCGAGAGGAGTGTTTGTGTTTAACAATAGAGAAAAAAAGGACAATCTTTCAGGTTTCACTACTTCTTAAAGACTGTTTTCCTCCATGTAAGGCTAATAAAATCTGCTTAAATTGGGAAACGTGACTTTTACACTTAACCCAAAAAACTGGTTTTGCTGTTTACAAAAAGACTCTATTTTGGCCTAATGCCCAATATATGTTGATACAGATGGTATATTTCCCTTACCTTGCAAGGGCATTATTTTCCAAGGTCAAGGTCTTCGCTGCATTGGAATAAACAGTGACAGTCCATGCATGCTCTACAGGCATTCTGAAGAACTCTATAGTTCTGAGTGATCCTATAGCACTCTCCATACTGCCAGTCCACCAACTCCTTTGTGCTTTGAGTCAACTGGAGAAAAAATCAGCAAATATGTGGCAGGTGTTCCACATAGCTAAATTCCTTGTAGTACCAAAGATGCTCACAGTGCATGTTCGGAACAACCGAGACAGAGTTGGTCAGAACACTTATGTTCCTGATACAGCAAAGAGAAACTGGCACTTGACTAGAACAAGCACTGTCCATAAAGACACAGTCCTCAAGATACAGTCACCATATGTGCAGAGGGCAGAATGTTGCGTTACTTCTGGGTAGTAGGTTCACCTTCTTCCTTGAGGCCTCCTGCTTCTTTCCTCACTCCTCTCCAACCTTGTTAGTTATGACTAACCAGAACACGCAGTCACAGAAAAATCAATGTCAGTGTTGAAAGGAAACAGTTAGAAGGCTCCTTTGTGAAAAGCAGCATGATGGGCCACGGAGTGTTTGTGGTATGGAGCAAAGAGAGTAAGTATCATTACAAGAGATGCTACAAGAGGTGGTATCCCAACAACATCCTGTGAACATGAATTATGTGGCTGAAAATCATGCAATATTCCTGGTCTTGTTCATGTCCTCTGCCTAAGATACCTTACTGGGAAGAACCTCTGGAGACAATGTAGAGGAGCTACATAATTGTAGGAATGTAGGACCCATAAATAACTTCCTTCCTTTCCTTAGCTTGTCCTGGTGCAGGGGGAGTTTCTGGGCCATTGTACCTTTTCCTAATTTCTGCAGGGATGAAAAGTCCCAGTTAAAGGTATTTCTTACAGCCTATTATAATGACTAAAAATATTTTCCAGCTACTACCTCAACACGTATACGTATGCATAGTTTTTCATTACCTTACAAGATCCTGATTCCTTTTTTTCCTGAAGTTACAGCCCTAAAGATCAATGTTTATGCAACATTTTAGACAAGCCTGGACATGTCTTCCTAACATAAGTCTAGTAAAATGTACCCATGTTGCCAATGAGGCATTGAATGTCAAGTTTCCCTTGGAAGAACCTTTGAAATATATGCAAATAATAAATAAATGCTTATTTTTAAAATGTATAGGTCAATAAGTCTTATGGTTTATCAAAAGTCAGTCATTTAATAGTACGCTTGAATGTGTGTGGTTTGCTTTCTTTTTTCCTTTTGATAATTTTGGTATTAGCTCAATTTCAGAGTTCCTACAAATTTACTGTAAAGGATCTGTTTGACAATGAGAGAAGAAGTTGCCAGCCATGCCAATTATAGTGATTTTGTGGTGTGGGACTTTAGGCCACTGGGAACTAAAGGCCCATGCCAGAAAAAGAAAAAGAAAACGCTTTTCTAGGCATCTCTGTTTCTTTCACAATTGTATTCACAGATCCAATTCAAGCTACAACTTGCTAGTTATATGTTATCTAAAGAAAGAGATTAGATTTACGTTAGGACTTTTCCAAGTAACTGATATTAAACAGGGACATAGGAAAAATTCTTCTTTTTTTATTTTTTTTTTCTCCTAGGAAAGTAACATCTGGAACAAATAGAGTCTTTAACTGATTATCATTAACACAATTGTGTTGTGTTCTCAAAAAGCTATTAAAAAGTGTTAACATGGTTACATCATGAACTTCAGCTGGTTCTTATAACACATGAATCAACTCAAACCAGAAGTGTTCACATAATGGATATTTAAAATACTGTATTGTAAAACATGATTTTGAGAACATTTTCATAAATATTAGGATTACTTACCAGTTCCAAGAGTTATTTTGAGGATAGATTTCGCTATCCCTATGACACTGCACAGTATTTAAGCACAAATGTAAACATATTTACAGTTCTGTAAGTACTAAGTAAGCCACAAATCAGTGTGGATGGAAGAGACAAATGCATGATTTTTTATTTATTTTTTTATCAAACCATTCTGTCTCAGCAATTATTCAAGCACTGCCTTTAAAAAAGAATCACACATGGTCAAAATCAAATACAGGCTGTATTAGTTTTCAAATAAAGGAATAAATATTCATCATCGGTCTGTGTCTTGAAGGGTCTATAAGAATGTTAAAAGTATCTCCCTGTATAGAGCCCCAGTGGAACATGACACTTTTTTTTTTTTTTTTTTTAACTATGCACAGCATGGTGTATCAGGGCAAGACAGAAAGGAAAGAAAAACATAACCATCTGTAACTGCAAGATAAAGTCAGGGACCTAGGACCTATCATTAACATCTGTTAAAACCTCCTCTTTTGGCATGAGTTCTTGACTTCACGCCTTTATGGAGAATAACAGTATTGGCTGAGCTCTTTCTTCTAGCAGATAGACCTTCTTGACAGAGCATCCCAACTAAACCATGAGAACACCTTGGTTAGTTTTTCATATATAGTAGTGTGATAGCTAAAGGCCACATGCCTGCTGAGCTGCAAAGGGATTTCATGTGTTTGGAATGAAGATTGCTCTAGACTTCTCAACTCACCTGACAGCCATGAAAACCCAGTAGTAATCAGCAAGTTCTTTTTACATACAAGGTCATGTAACGGTTGCCTCCAGGAAGACGGAGCCACATTAAAAGTATAGGAGGCTATTTCCCAGGCAACATTTAGTCAGTGAGGTTCCTGTGACTACATATGGACAGCAAAACTGAGAAGAACTTCTAAGTTGTCTAGTCCAGGTGCACATCCAGAGCCTTGAGTCAGGACCTGAGCACACACCCTACTTTGTTTTGGTTTCCAAAGAAAGCTGGTGTCCACTTTGTGAAGAGCAGAAACAGCCTCTAAAAGAAACCATCACTGCTAAGTATGGCACTGAATACAACAGTACAGGCTGTTTTTTCCTATCTTTGGGCACTGCACATGCCATGCTCAGCCACAGAGAAGCAATAATAATTTTACTAATTGGTGAGGAGATACCAGTTTTGTGGCAGGAGGAGTAAAGTGTGAGCAAAAAAAAATGAGTCTCATGCTCAAAGCCCAAGAAATGATGTTTGTTATTCAGATAGTTGTTTTGCAAGACTGGATAGTGGTCTTGGAAATGTCAAACCTGTGGCCACACATGTAGCCTTGAGTCCATCCTTTTACTAACCCATAGTTACATGACCACAGAGTATTTCCCCCTAAGAATTCCTTCTTCATTCAGGAAAGAAACTGAATGTACAGTGGGGGCTGAGAAAAGGGTTCAGGTGCAACTTTAAATATTTTTTTTCATATAATGTGCTTGATTTGTCAAGTATAAAATCCCCTTTTTTAACTTAGAGAGGAGGAAGGTTTTTTAATATAGTAGCAATGTTACAGATTCTTCCAGTGGAAGTTCCAATGGAAGGAGCCTATGAGAAAGCTGAGGAGGGACTGTTTACAAGGGCGTGTAGTAATAGGACAAGGGGCAATGGTCTTAAACTAGAGCAGAGTAGATTTAGATCAAGCATTATGAAGTTCTTTACTATAAGGGTGTTGTATCATTGAAACAGGTTGTCCAGGGTGGTGGTGGAGGCCCCATCCCAGGAGAGATTCAAAGTCAGGCTTGATGGGGCTCTGAGCAACCTAATCTAGTTAAAGAGGTCCCTGTGCACTGCAGGGGGGTTGGACTAGATGACCTTTAACAGTCTCTTCCAAAATAATGCATTCTATATTTCTATGATTCTAAGCAACACTGGCAAAACAGACAAATGAAGTTTCAGTAAAGAACTGAACAGTATGTTTACATGTATTTCAATATGACTAGAATAATCTATATCTTTCATAACAAAAAGTAGACAGAAAAGCACCTAGCACACTTTTGTTGCCATATAAAAAATATATGCTTACAGAGTAAGAGCAGAGGAAAATATTAAAAATTATCAGTGAAGATTAGAATAAAAAATCAGAAACCTAACAAACACACCTACCAGAGCATCGCAATCTTCCACAAAAAGATTCACAGATAATTTAAAAAATAAAAAAATGCAAGTAATTGTAAGCCAAGATGTTCCAATCTTGCTAGACTCCATTGTTCAATGATCAGTACACTCAGTTTTAGGGCTTCTAATACTATATAAAAATGTTCCAGGCATACATGACACAAAGCTTCAAACAAAACTCACTGTGCCTATTAAAATTTTCTCAAGTTTTGACAGGTTAATTTTGTACCTTCAGTCTTTATGCCAGCTCACATAACAACTGCCTGCAGCCCTCTAATGTTATGAAGAATAAAATACCATGTTGCCTTCTGCAACCAGCATAAAACCACATCAATGCTGAATTTGCTCTGCCTTTTTCAGCTGAAATGTGATCTTGTGTTCACAGCTGATCTGGCTAAGACTTGTATTTCTGAATGACCCAGTAGCATATGAATCCAGTTTTAATGGTAATAGAAACATAAACAATGCCTGTTAAAAATCTGAATCATTCACCAAAAGACAGATAATTATATAAAAATATTGAGAACAGAAACATTGAAATCTATGGGTAGATACCGTGCTTGCATGTGTGCTTTCTTTTCTCTCAAAATAATGGCCACAGAAATATATAAAGAAACAGCAATCTTTTAAATCAAACAATAGGCAGATTTTTTTTCTACTGATAAAATCTGCTACGCTTTATAATATTAAAGGGGTGTTTTGAAACACTGCCAGTGTTTGGAAACATCTCGAAACTGCACCAATATTCAGTTCTTTACCATAATAATGATGCTGTTGCCCATAAAAAGAAAGCTTTTCAACAGAAACAGTTTTCTAAAGAAGCAATAATAATCTTTAATCTAGAAAATACCCCATGTAACAAAAAACCATGCAAGAAAAATAAAGATTTAGCAAACTAAAGATGTGATAGCTGTAAAAGCAGACACAGAAACAGGAAAGTCCTGTTTAAATAGATAACATAATGTGAAGTAAATGTATTCTCCTTCTCTTAATCTTTTGTGAGAAAAGCTAAATTTCTAAACATTTAAATAATTTGGCTTAAGACTCTTATTTTTCTTCATCATCTAAACTTCTAACACATGAACCTTCTTACAGAACTAGCCCCTCTAAAAGAGATAAATCATTATTTCTTACTTCTTTGAGTGCTTTTTTATGTGATAAAACCTTGCATATTAATGATTTTTTTTTCAATATTGCATAATCTACCTAACACTGAAAAAGAAGAGGTTAAGCTATTACAGAAAGGGTAAGTTCAAATCAATCTGACCAGTCTTAATTGGTAACCCTCTATTAGCATCAAGAGAAGTCAAGTCAGTGCTGCAGGTGCTCATCACCACTGGAAAGCAACCCAGACAGTAGTCTCTTTGCCAGCACGTTTGTTTTCTGTACAGGGGCATGGCTCAGAGACTGGAAAAAAGTTTCATGCTAATGAGTCTGCTTGTAAAATCAGGACCCTATTCTGTAAATTAGGCACGTGTATGTATTTAGACCAAGGACTATTTATTCAATTGTTCTCTATACATCCCGAGTGATACGTAGCTAGCCATTGGTGTCTGCCACCTCATGGATGCAATTGCCTTTCCAATTATATTTCACTGTTTTCAGATGTATCCCTCCTCACTTACATAAGTTTAAATAACAGCATTGCTTTTTTAAATAGCAGAGGAATGAAACATAATTTTTTATCGTACTCCAGTATTAGTATTGTATAAAGAACAGTTATTCCGGGAACAGTTTTGCAAAGAAGGTCTTTGAGAAGAACACTTGTGAGTGGCATAGAAGAAAAAAATAAGAAAATAAGTAAAAGGAAGCATCTGGTGGGAATTTTTCCAGCTATGCTTAACACTTTTGGAAGATTATAAAGACATAATACGGGTAGGGCTAACACAGTAACTTGTCATTTCCTATAAAAGTACAGAGGTATGTTTTCCAAAAAACATATAACGTGGCTTGCTCTGCTTTCCCTCTATAAGTCTCAATGTACATTACAAAACATTTCAGAACTATTCATCCTATTTCACAGACAGGAAAGTATGGAAATGATTGGGAAAATGGCTCAAGGTAATACAGTAATTCAGAGGAAGAAATTGTAATAATAATACAAGCCAAGTTCAATGCAATAGCATTTAAGATCTGTTAGAGATCAAAGAGGCATTTTTCTTTGTTTTAATGCATTTACACACAGGATGCCCTGAAATCCAAATCTACAGATTTGCAAAATCAGTATCTATGGCCTGAGCCACCACCACCCTTCCGAAAACCTAGACATACCCATTGAAAAGATGTTATCAAAGTGGATGAAATAAAGGGTGAAAAATGCATCAAGCTTACTAAGTAGATATTATTTAGTACCACAGAATCCATGCCTGAGTTAAGACAGAGCCACTCATCCTATTTTGCTAAATGCAGAGAGCCTCATTCTGCTTCAGTCCAACATACTTCATAGTTCAAGATGGAAAGAGGGAAAGGAAATCTGATTTGATCACTTAATCAGACAATATTGGTTAAGATGATAGCTCAAGAGATAATTGTTATATCCTAGGGCTACAGTATAGATTGAGCTTCGAATAACACTGGTTAAGTCTTCATTACAGAGACACAGTCATGAATCTGAATTAATGTAGCTTTTATTTGGGGCAACTTTGTCATTCTGTGGGTTTGTTTTAGTAGTTCAGTATTTAAATGAATTATTCAGTAGTTTCTTAATGAAAGCGGAGTTGACTAAAATTTAAAAATTATTATTAGGTGAGTTTGTTCATGGGCTTAGAAGATATTTTTTTATTAGCTCTTAGTATTTTGATCAAAATAAACCAGAGTATCACTGTAACTAAAAGGTCAAAATAGAGGTGACCAATGTGTCTGTAACTTCTATTTGAAGACAACAGACATGAAAATGTCAATGAGGGGGCTTAGTTTTTGCACATGCAGAACATACTGGCTTCAGTCCACAAAACACTATATAAATTTTATGAGATAAGCCCCTTCTGTGTAGTAAATCATTGCAGTGAAGAGAAATGAACCCAGAAGAAGGAGTCCTAAGCAATGCAGTAGGAGCCAGATTAATTGCAAATTAGAGAAATTAAAAATTAACTAAGCAGATGTTTAGAGACATCTTATTTTATCTTCAAAGGTGTTTGTTTGTAAGTATAGATTTCAGAAAATATTTCTTATTGTAACTCATGGAAAACCACCTCAGGAAAAGATAAAATAAATGGCATTTTTGCCTATTTTTGCCTCACACTGTCTGCTTTATGTGAAAATATGCAACCTGCTTGTGATAAAATTTACAGTAGTCAGTTTTTCTTTTACATTCCCTTCTGTCAGCAAATAAACAAACAAACGAAATCACACATAGCCATTAAAATTCACGTGTCTAACAGAAAAAGCAAAATACCTTTAAATATATCAGCTAGATTCTTTTTTATAAAAACCTGTGATCACAGATTAACCCTTGAGATGGCTCAGGAAAAAATTAATGTGTCTCTACATTCCATCTAAATGTGAAGGTAAAAGTTTAGGAAACGAAAGGAATACCTAAGGCCATGTTTTGTTGGTTTTTTGTTTGTTTTTGTTTGTTCATTTGTTTTGTTTGTTTTTCTGTGATACAGACATTTAAGCAACTCCTGGAAATCATCCTTCATATACCAGAGATATACACATGTGGGTAAACCCCTACGATTCCCACTTGTTTTGCCTTTTTTTCTGTACATGAAAGCATATTTATGTTGTCATATTTCCCAGTTTTCTTTCTTTGTTAATTTTGAGGGTTTGTTTCTTTTAGGAGTAAGAAAGAAAGCAACTTTTTAGAGCAAAGATGATTTATTCAGTGCTTAACAATGGAAGAGGGAGAGCAAGGCTACAGACAGCTGAAACTGGGAATTTCCAGTTTAATGGAAAATTCTGGTATTCTGATTATTCTGAATCAGAACAAACTATTTCAAAATATCCCACAAAACAGAAATTAAAAAACTAAAAAAAAAAAGCTTTCAAAAATGTTTAAACACATTTTGTTTGAACTTTTTGGTTTTGCTTATTGAATATTACTTTCCAAATTTTGCATTTGTGTTATACTGGTCATAACTGCACGTCATCTCTTGCCACTTAATAATAATTGATGAGTAATTTCCATGATATATTATAATTTTTAAAAATAAATATTGAAATTGTGAAAACAAAAGATCCAATAGTTGATGTATATTTCATTTGAGTAGGAAAATATGATTAATATTTGGCTTTGTATTATTTTAGCAGCATTGTTTTCTAAAATGTAGAGGAAGGCTATTAAAAATTGTAACTACTTTAGTTTACACCATATACTAAAATTACATACCACTTCACTTTATTAACCACAGCATTCTAACCACACACTCTCCCTGCATCCTAGTTGCAGGCAATACAGTCCTTGCCATCTTGTGATCTTAGCAAAACTATTATTCTTACTCTACACGATGTGAAGTACTCAGTACTTTCAATTTACAAGCCTACAGATTAACTCTGATCTGTTATCAACACTGGTTGTTTCTACCACTGCCACCTATAAGCAGTAATGTTGGCCAGAGGGTCTCACGCATCCACCCTGCTCTTGAAACACTCCTATGTTTCCTTATTAGCATATGTGAAAGGTTTCAATTTACTTGATCCTCATTTAATCATGAAACTTGCACTTTCCCTGTTTCGGCCAAGTGAGCAATTGCTTTTCATGGCACTGTCCTCTCCTTGGTGTCTCCTCAATATTGCCAATGTAATGACAGCTCAAATTGCATGTCCTCATCCTCTCTATCAAATTTATTACTTGTTTTCCATGCTTCTCTTATTTTTCATGAGGATGCTACTTAAGCCACCATGAGAAAATGTGGTTTTAAACAGTTCATTAGCACAAATGAATTAGTAAAACTATTTCTTTCTCAATTTCCCAACTTTTAACTTGATGAAAGGAATTTTCCACCATATACTTGCCTTATCACTAACTTCCACACAACGGTCTATATTAATAAAGTATTCTCTTTCACCCTTTTCTCCAGAACTGTTTCCTAGAAAAGAAAGCCAAATTTCTCCAATACTAAACACATAATATTTTACAAATAATTCACTAGAGAGTATAAGAGCTAAACAATCATTTGCGTGTTCGAGGAAATGATACTAAAGTTGTAAATAACATTATATCTTATCCAAAAGTAAGCAAGGTGATTTATGAAACAAATAAAAAGAGACAGCTCCAAACCAAAAGACTTTAAGCTGGAGGCTAAGCAAAGGAGAACGAGGAAAATATACACTCGGATCATGCTGAGATTCAATGAAAATTTTTGTGTTTCCCACCTTAAAACCTTTTCACAAATGGATCACTAAAATAGTAAATGACAGAAGACAGAGTGTCTCTATGAAGAAGCCAAAGGTAATACACGGGCCAAAGGCTGCACTCACAAGAATCCCAGATCAGCATGCCAAAAGAAGGCCTTATGGTGGAGTTCAGTTACCTGCAGGTGCTGAAGGCCATTTGAGATGCCCTCAAGTATGCCAGAAATCTATATGAGGTCAGCAGATAGGACACAGAGACTTATAGGAAATAAATGTCACTCTGTAGTGGAAGCTACAGGCATGCAGGATATCCTGCAGCAATAAAACGACATTAGACACCTCGATTCAGGCAAATTAATAATGTCTTCCACTATGTTCTCAGCCCTATCACTCTCTCAGGTAATAGCTATTATAGTTGTCCTACCTTGCTGCCAGAAAACTATAATCCCAATGTAAGAAAAGAATCAAAAGCTACAGATATCAAATAACTGCAACAGGTAACAGTAATCCAATATAGAAGAATGCAAGAGGATGGTATACTGGTTGTCTTACTGTAGTTCATTGTGGCAACATACTTACCTTTTAAGGAAAGATTTAAGGAGGAATAACATATTCATTAGGATAATTAATTATTTTTAGTTTTGCTGTCTTCTGTAAAATGGAGTCTTATGAAGTGCAAAAGATGAGAATCAGAACACTTAAATTCCTAAATATCCTATCTCTCTCATATATTTCATATGTCTTTTTGATTATTATATCACTGCAGGTTATACTTAAGAAGTGAGACAAAGACAGAAATACATACAGATATATAAATGTACAAACTTGCCTTATAATGTAGAATAGCCATGCACATGCCAATTAAATATTTTTTTCAGACCTGGACATCTCTTGTGAGTATTTTGATGACTGTATTTTTATGCATTCTGTAGTTTACAGGTGACTTTTATTCAAGAGAATGATTTCAACTTCATAACCACTCAATCATAATCATACAATACTTTATTTTAAATGGTTTATAAAATAAAATCTATTACATTTAACAATGGAGAAATGAAAAAATCTCCATTAGTTAACAGACTGCTCTACTAATTAGAATATTATAATGAGAACAGAAGCTATATTTTAGGAAAGCAATGATCCCCAGATCAATATGTCCTAGGAATGTTTAATTTTCTAGAAAAAAAATGGTATAACTTGTTAGTAAGGAAAAGCACTGCACTAACAGTAAGTCTAAAAAACACTACCAAAAACCTTTCTTGAATCTATTCTGTTTTCCTGCCTTTTCACAGTAACATTTTAAAACAAGAACTAAAAGAAAGAAGTGAAATGCATCAGAAATGTAGGCTGGTCAGGTGGAATAAGGAAAGGAGTTCAGAATGGCTCCATAGAAAGAAACAGGATTAGCAGTTTTGTAGAGTCGCCGTGATTCCCTGGCCACCCTGAAAGCCAAAAGTTGCATCTTCTGCTGCATGTTCATCTCATGACCAAGAGAGGTCTAGTAAAACCTAGGAGAAAGAAAGCAGTGAGGAGTGAAACAAGGGTTTGAAGCTCAGGCAATGGGGAAGTGATGAATGAGCGAATTCCTTCTGTTATTTAGGAAGAAAAAGACAGAAGTGTGTGCACCCATCTGTAGTACTGCAAAAGTAAAAAATAAAGAATATCAAAGCTTTGATAATTTGTATTCCCACATTCTTCTATTAGGCTGGTGAAAAAAGTCATACATGTGCTATGAGTTGCAGCAGAGTGCGTCAAGGTATGTGTAGAATGGCACCACTATTCAGTGACCTCTGAAATTCAGAGGGAAGAATAAAAAAGACCAGAATATTAAAACACAGTACCTGTGGCACAAATGTGTATTAGAATACTTGAAATATTGGTATTACCTGAACTAAACCAACTTACCTCAAAGCTCCCTGTGATTCTGCCACTATGCTACATTAGAAGAAATCCCTTCCAAAGATTAATCAGCTTAGCTAACCATACAGCATTTAACACTGCACTGAGCAGAGTATTAGCCATTCATAGAGGAAACAAATAACTAAAGGTGTCCTTTCTGCCTGGCAAGCACCGTGTAGTTCAAGGTGGATCTGAAAACTGAGAATGGACCTGGGCCAACATGATCTCAGTTGTTATTTTCAATAATAAAGTACAGCTAAAACTTCAGCATGCACCTCAGTTCAGTGGAAGGGACAGGGACAAAATGCAATGCTCTGGAACAGGTTTTATGGAAATCATGTATTGTTGGTGACATGTTTTTGGTGTCTGGAGCTGCAGTCTTGTTTAATCCTCTACTTTTAGATGTCATCTTCCAAAACCAAAGGGTAACAAGTACAAATTGGATCTATAAAACATCATCAAAACTTCATTTTCAATAGCTAAGTATTGAAATGCAAGCATACATTATAAATAGAAAAACAGCTGGCTTGGAGCACATTGCAAGCCACTAGCACAGTTGAGGGATTTGAATGACATCATAACCCGTGAGAGCATGTTGCTGGCCAGCTGGTGTTATTTATAATATACTCATAATTGAGGAAAAATAAAAAGGCAAAAGTTAGGTATTGCAGAACTAGCAAAGTTGAATTCTCTCTTTCCGAGTGTCATTTACATTGTTATTAGGAGGAATTATGAAGATTATTAGTAAAAAAGGGTAAAATCACTTTATAATTACAACAGCACCTTTAAGATTAATGTCATGGAAGCCCCCCAGACCGGGCTACTTGTGTTACTATATTCATAGTCCTGTAAATTCTAGGATATGCTATGACTTCAGTTGTGTGGTTGCTGAACGAACACAAAGCTATTTTTCCCTATGTACAGGTAACGATCAATAATTCTGTTGCTTTTAGCAAATTACAAATAGCTATTTTAGGGTTAATAGCACAGGGAGTTGGAGGTTTTAATTGTTACTCAGCATATAGGCATGCCAAGTTTAATAACGTAAAGATGCATTAGGAGAAAAGTATATAACTGACTGCATGTCTTTCTGTGCTATATAAGTAAAATACCTGCGCCTCTATGCATGAATAAAATGTGTACATATATACAAAGCTATATATACACAAACAATGCCCTTGCCTATAAAAGTGTTTATATGTTTGAAATGCAGACACACACACACATAAATACAAATGCACACATAGCTATCTGAAAGTTAACCGGAATACATTTTCTTATTTTTCGTAGCAGCACAAGCTTTTTTTGTCTGCTAACCCCTCAGTCACTAATTCACATTCTTTTAAAGGGAAAAAAAATACGCTTCTGTGCTCTAGTTTTAAAATGCAAAGGTATGATGTTATTTGTCACCGTGCCCAAAAAAGTCCTTACTCGGTAAGTTTGCCAGAAGAGGGAGAGAGAGAGAAGGCAAATGCTCCCCCAGCTGTTTCCTGTCTACAGTGTCTGTGTAATGTAGATAAATGTGAGGATTTTCTCTAAATCCCTCTTCTGTTTGCTAAATCTCACTGTCACTGCTAAAATCAGAGCAGATAGAGCCTGCGCAATGGAATAAAGTCCTCAATATTGAAATGTGACATTGCTCTCAACATCTCACATCTCTCTGGATTTCTTTTTTCTCATCATTACTGCTAACAAATTCATTTCCAGACTTTGCACTTTTAAGAAGCAATGGAAAAAATCAACAGTCTTTCAACACAATTAGTTAAGTGCTGCTTTTGTGATTTCTTGAAGGTAAATCTTTATTACTATTTCAAATAATTTTTTAGTTTTATTTTACTGTGTATTGTCTGCTTCTGGTTTGAAGAGTATTGTGCACTTTTCAATAACATTATTTTAGAACTGAGAATTATTTACAAATTGCTGAACATGCAATTTTATGTGATCTGAAAAATGGCTGTATGTAATAGTTGCAATTACATTGATAACTGTAAGGGTAAACTATTGCAGATACATGTCTTAAATTTCACTTCTATTCAGAGAACTTTGCAATATTTCAGGTATGTCATAGAAGGGTCCAATTACATCATTGTCTGTGTTGTTAATTAATGCTTCTGAAAACAAGAACTTTTAGCTATTTTCTGCAGGTGCAGGGTTTTATAGGAAAAAGGGTATTATTCACATGTTAAGTTTCTGCAATTTTATTATACACAATTAGAGATAAAATGTTCGTGCTTTCACAGGGAAACTTTTAAGGGATGTTGTCACTGCAGCAATTTTCTGGCAGCATTATAGCATTTACTTGTCTTTTTGCTTTCATAAATGAAAAGTAAATGTGAAGTTCAGTTTGTTTTCTACATTAGAAACCAGCTGCAACTCTTGCTGACCTTGCATATTTGTATAGCTTAAGCAATTGTACATAAAGAAAATGGAAATTCCTCTGCATGTTCATCTCCAAGTTTTCCCTTGCAGGGAGGGCTGTTTCAGGAAAGTTTGCATGTGAAGTTTCATGTTATAACTCTATAATTTCTACATGTTAATATAAACTGTCTGTGAGTAAATTTTGCTTCACTAGGGGCATTGACCTCTGTTTCTGTCAATTGGCCCTAGTTCAACTTTCCATTATCAGCAAATCCATATCCTTCAAGAACTTATTTCTTTAGTATTTTGCAAGGACACTTATGCAGTTGACAGAATTCTGTTGTTTTAATTGTTTAGGGCATAATTCTTTTTTTTAGCATGTCTTACATTTAAAACACACTTATCTCATTCCTTAATGAGATTCAGAAGAGCAGCTCTGTAATTGCATAGATGAAACTATTCCTTTAATGTACAAATGGGCATCCCTTCCAATGTACTTGAAAGATGAAGATGATTTTTTTTTTTAAAGTGTTAAGCAAGGCACCAAGAGACATAAAAGTAATGTGCTAGCTCCTCAGCTGGTGCATCCTGCCAGGTTTCCTTGGAATCAATGGAACATATTGATTTACATTAAGATGCAGCCCAGATTCTTTAATCAGAGTTAGCAGTATTTAAAACTTTGATCCATTTTAAAGTATGTAGGCCTTATTTATATACTGATTACTAGTGAATACTCCTACTACATACTAATTACATACTTATACTATAGTTTGGTAATCAGGTCCAAACTCTATGTAGCAAAATGTGATGCTGACTAGAACTGTCAATTTTTTTTCTGTAGTATATACTATCTATAAAGATATTGCCCCTTTCAAGATGTTTGTAACTAATGTAGGTGTTTTCATATGTAATTAAAATGACCAAGCACTGGAAGAATTCTTAAGCACAACTTGGGGCAGCTGATAGTTTGTTGGATTAAGAGGTCTTATACAGAAGAATTCAGAAGTAAAAGAGATGTAGAATGTTCATATATGACATTCCTCTGTGGTGCCACTCTTCTGGACTATTAACAGAGGAATGCAGCAAAAGCTGGTTATTTTACTGAAAAAAGAGGAAATTCCAGCTGTGAAAATATGGTCAGTCATTCTATGCAACTAAAAGAAGTGCTTAACCAGGCTCATCCTGAACCTGTATTCAATTTCCAAATGTAATCAGATGCTTGAGTAAACCCCACCCACATGCCAATGCGTTTTCTTTTAAACTCTCAACTTTCTAGTCAAACTGGGGACATTGCAAGCACCCTGCCTGTTAGTAAAGAACCTGAAGCAATTGTGGATTACAACTTTGTATTTTCTTAAGAATATTCCTCTCAGACATAAATGGGAACTTTTATTTTATCACAAACATACTGAATCAACTAAGGTTATGTTTAATTGATGAAGTAAAGTTCAAGTTTTAAACTGTTTTGGAATTAGTTTTGATGAAAGAGCACTTAATTTAACAAATAGTTGGTTGAGCCCTAGAAACATGTGAGTCTGTTTTCTTTTCCCCAAAGTTTTTACTTGTTTGAAACTTCTTGACTGTTTTTAAATTTGGAGATAAAGTTAGAAATTCTCTGTGGTTTATACTGTGCAGGCTTTTTGGCTTCCACTAAAGGAAAAACAGTAGATAATCTGTTTTGTTGTAGTTCAGTGCTGATATTTATCTGAAAATGCAACCCAGATGAAAAGTCTTGAAAGAGACAAAATTGTTAAATGGTGAAGATTTATGTTTTAGTTCTGGCCCAAATGTTATACAAGAACAAATTGTTAAATACGTAACGTTCTTGTACTTGTCTTTCAGCCTTCTGAGGTGCTGTATTGAACAGCTTTCTGCTTTACCTCCTTGGAACTAGGAACCATCTTAAACTGCAGGTGCATCACATTTATCTTAGAAATGTAAAAATATGGCAAGGGGAAAAAAATAAATCGATATTGTTAAGATATGGAAACATTACAGGAAATAATGCATCATGTTATCAACATTCATTTATAATCCAATCTTCCTCCATCTGCCATTGAAGTAGTGCCCATGCATTACAGCTTGTTGGTCTTTGCATGGCAAAGTTAGCTCTTGTGAATGGGAAAGTAATTATTCTCTCTTTTTATGATATATTAGGGGATTTAGATTTGTTCATTATTTTCACAGTGGAAGTATCAGGAAAAAAAGGGGGATAAATTCTGACTTATTTATAGATTTGTCTCTTATTCAGCTTTGACTTAAGCTGAAATTGGGGACTCATCCAGCAAGGTGCTAAGATCCCTTGCCAAGAAAATAAGAACTCTTAAAAATCATTGACAAGAGAAGGCTCAATACCCTACTGGATGAGATCCCATATGACCAGACAATAGATAATTTCATCAGTTTTTCAAAAGTTCAGTGAAAAAATAAGAATAAATGGTCCCTGAAACCCTGGAAGAAACTTGAGGGGAGATTAATCATTTTACTCCAACTACTTTGCATTAGTCTGCTAATACAAAGCAGTTTTAAGCCAAGGTTAACTGTATGTGCAAGAAAGATTTGGAACTTCTTACCTGACTGCAATACTAACATTAACCTTGAAAGAGAATGAAGCTGAATGTAGATTTATACCTTTCAAAACTAGCATTTTTGGCAAGTGACCTAAATGAGTTCTTAATATGCATTAAGCACATTCTTCACTGTTTTGCTCCTAAATACAAACAGCTTTTCCTAGTATTTAAAAAAAAGGTTTCTTCTTTGACATGTTGGGTAAGATCTTTGGTTGATATAAATACAACAAAAGGAAGTGGATACATGGAATTGTGCAAATTTACACCCATTGAGGATTAGTTTTTCTTCAATCGTAAGTCCAGGAAAATGATAGTTTGCAACAAAATGTAAATGAGAGAAGAATAATTATCACCTCTGTATATTCCTCATAGCCAGCCTGAGTAAGAGGATATCATGAAGGTCAGTGACAGTTTAGCTGTTTCCATCAAGTAAAAATGCAAATCCTTGAAACTCCCGCTGGTGCTCCTCTTAATTTTTTGAATGCTTCTAAATATTGACTTGCTAGTAACAGAGGACTGTAAGAGTCATGGAATGTGGTCCCCTACTATGGAAGGCTCCCCATCAACTCTTCTGTAACTTTGGCAACCTCTTCCTTGAAACTTTTGTTTTGTCCTGGTATTTCCCATTTCAAGGTGGCTGGAGAACCATGGAATACCGATTATGAACCCTTTTCCTACTGGGCAAAATTTTCTTCCATCTAGTTTACAGCCATGTCTTCTTATGTCAGTGCTGTTCTTCAGATTAAATAGCTCTTCTCTGTCATATGCTATCTCCATCTCCCACAGTACATTGGCAGCTAAATGTCACATTCCCTATTAGCCTATCTAGTCTCAGACAGAACAATTCAAGGTTGTCTAGTTTTCTTTGATCTAGTCATTCTGGGCTTCCCTTTGCCTGTCTATTGCACTTTCCATATCCTCCTTTTGCAGGAGCAACCATAAATCATAGTTACTACAAGGTTCTCTCACTACATGTG
This sequence comes from Hemiprocne comata, assembly GCA_020745705.1. Classification (NCBI taxonomy): domain Eukaryota; kingdom Metazoa; phylum Chordata; class Aves; order Apodiformes; family Apodidae; genus Hemiprocne; species Hemiprocne comata. Next base: position 60,990,453 of record CM036586.1, read on the forward strand.
ACCATAAATCAAGAATATTCACCAGACAAAGCAATCAATTTACAAAATACATGGACTAGAATATGTAGACAGTCACAAAATTATGGTGGGGCATTTCCTGGTACTGTGTTCATTGTCTAACAAATTAAAGTACATAGGCTTTCTCAGCTTACCAGGGTGCAGAAGTTATTTTCTTTAAGACTCTGTCATGAAATTTTGACACTGCTTTTGCTTCTTTGGCAGGTGAAGATGCACACTGTGTCCTACATTCATTTCTTCTACCTTGGCCTGTGTTTGCTTACCTTAACCAGTTCTGCTACTGCTGGCCCAGAAACACTCTGTGGTGCTGAGCTGGTTGATGCTCTTCAGTTTGTGTGTGGAGACAGAGGCTTTTACTTCAGTAAGTCAACCCTTTCTTTCATTCAATTGCTAAACTTTTCCATGTAATCCATTGGAGTTTGCACCTGTTCTAAGTGAGCTTAGAAATTATCAAACCAGGCTGCTGCGTATGACCAGTATCCTCAATCTTGGAGATGCCCAAGTCTTCAGTGACCATGAAGTCTCAGTAAAGAAGAGAGCTGTGCCTGTGTTCAGTCTCTCTGAGTTTCTGACAAATCATTCTTTTCAGATATGTTATTGTTTTTATTCACTTTCCAGCTGCTGCAAATCCATCTGCCGTATTACTGCTTTCAGCTGACCTGCCACTGAGATAAAGTGAACGAAAGAACACACTAGACCCAAGATAATAATGAGGCAGAACTGCATGTACCTGTTATGTCAGACTACTCGTAAACACTTTAAATACACGTTGTATCATATTTAATACACACTAAGCTTTGACATCTGTTTGGGGGAAAAAAAAAATAAAAGAAAGAAAAACTGGAAGGCAGCAAGCAGAAAGTTACTACTTCCAAGTACCCACATGTTTCATCAGTTAAATACAGGTGAAGGAAAATTCATGCACAGTAAGATAATAAAGATTAACACCAGTACAGACAGATGAAAATAGGTCTGCACTAGTGTGGATATACTCAAATAACTTCTTGTATCAAGACCTTGGAACTGAACATCACAATGTTATTCTTCTGCTGTGTTTTAGTATGTACAAAGATGGAGTAGTTAGATAACTAGTCCTTTGTCATAACACCTTCTTACAAGTGCTGTCAGGATCATAGAATTACAGAATCATAGAATTATAGAATCATAGAATTATAGAATCATAGAATGTTTTCAGTTGGAGGGGACCTCTAAAGGTCATCTAGTCTAACCCCCCTACAACAAGCAGGGACATCTCCAAGTAGATGTCAAGCCTCATCAAGCCTGACCAACAAATATACAACTTGTAAATCATAGAAATCTGCTTGCTACTCAAATAACATAAAGTTAATTAAAGTTATAGCTAGGAATTTACTCATTCTGAATTAATACATTAATATATTTATTGAAAACATGCAAGAATTTGTGCTTTTAGAGCCTCTGAAGCTAGTGTTTCCTTTATACAATAATATGTGCTTGTCTGAAGTTCTTTTCTGAAGTTACCTCTCCTTCGGGGCCTTGTTTACTTTTCCAAACAAGAATATAAGTAAAAGAAAATATGGGGTTGTTAGGCTATAAAGACAAATAATTAACTGAAGGGTTTTTTTCTATTAATTGTTATGTTCTTTGTGAGGTCTAGCTGCTTTATGTGGGTTGCTTTTGTTGCGTTTTTGTTCTTGTGGGTTTTTTTTTTCACTTATTTTATCCCAATAGTCCTTGTCTTCTAAGCAACCATGTTTATCTTCTACTCTTACTCACTCCATTCCTATTCATTTCTGCTCATGGATTTATTGTTTTCAATATTTTTCTCTTTGCTAGCAATAAAAATAGAACTGGGAAATCCAGATTCTTCCACATTTAATTTACCAGAAAATCCTGATTTCCTCAATGTATAAGCAGCAGACTATCTTCTTGGCACTTTCTATGAAAGTTTACTATTGACACTGGGAGACTTTGTTTCATACATGCAAAGCAATTCACCAAAGAACCTTTATTTTCTTTATTTAACACTTTAGCTATTGTTAATGAGCATCTACTCCAGGGTGCTGTTTAACTTAGTATTCTGGTGCTAAACACAATACTAAAAACACTGGAATCTCTCATAAAGGAATGTACATTTTTCTACCAACTTTTCATGTGTTCATTCAAACACCAAAATCTGTTATATTTACCAGCAGCTGAGTTACACTGAAGGGGCTAATTGAGTGTTGTATAAATATTTTCTCTTCATAGTTGGAAGAGAGTTATTCTAAGGCTGCACAATCTGTTTCGAATCTCTACATGCCCTAAACTGTATCTCCTTACTTTAAAATACCAGGATGGGCTTCTGAAATTTTAAAGGAGACCTTTACTCTTGCAATCTTGAGTTTTATCTGCTATCAGTAAAGACTTTTGTTTTCTTTGTTGTTTTCTTATGTTCAGGGTTTTCACTTTAAAATAATGTAACTGTTGACACCAAAAAGGTCTACCTTGTTTTGCATGGAAGACTCTGGAAGGTTTTAATAATGAATAACTTTTTAGGAAAGCCTTGCACTGTTGTACAAGAATCTGACTACTTCTGATTTGTGAGGCAGGAATTTAATCTGTTTTAAATTTCTTCTCTTAATTTGTAGTGTTTAGCCTAAAATATAAAACTATAGAAAATTAAATCCAGTAACATTGTTAGAACTTGAGATCCTTATATCAAATGTACTCCAGAATGCAGTGTATTATTGTAAGTTAAAAATGTTACTCCATTTCATGGTACTTTTTAAGAATGCTATATCATTTGCAGAAGTAAAAATCCAATTAACTTTTTTTCTTATAGTGAAGAGAATGTAAATTTAAATTGTATTTTAAGCCTTCTAGTCTCATTCTGGTTCCTTTATATAAAGTATAATCAATGGTAATGTTTGCCTTCAACTTGCACAGGAAATAGCTGTGAGGGGAGGCTTTTCTTCCATCATTCTGTATTTCACTAGAGACCCCAAATATAAAGAATATCTTTTGGCTGAGGTGGAACTTCTGGTTCAGATTCAAGGTCAAAGCTTCTGACTATTTCTTGGGAGTTGTGGGTGGAAATGAAGATAGAAATAATTGAGTTATTTTCTGTTGAAACTCTGCACTCCGTAACCACAAGGCTATATCTAAGGCTAGGACTGGAGAAAAATTATTCCTTTATATATTCTACTCTGCCCAATTTCCTAGCTACACATGGAAATTCTTTACAGCTTCAGAAGAGATGCCCCAGCTGCTTACCACACAAAAAGAAAAGTATCAACTCCAAGAGGAAGGCAAATGTAGTTTCTGCCACTCCATTTCTTCATGAGGTAGACTGACAAGGAAGAGTTTTAAATGTTTTTTTAGGGGAGGACATTGCACAAATCCCAAATTAGCCAGCTTTTTCTCTCCCATGATTCACCAGTGAAGAGCAGTTTGTTGCCCCCTTTTACCTAGCAACACATCTCTAGCAGAGCTTCTGCCACTCGAGTTCCTGTGTGCTAGCTTATGCTAGGAGAAACGAACAGGTAGCCTGGCCATAGCTACGCAAGTGGCTACACTTTGACACAATTCTTCTCAATTAATGCTTCTCCAGTCTCAAGAAAACCTGTATTCAACAGTCATGAAGCAAAGTGGGATGGCTGCTATGTTCATTTGAATTTTAATGCTAGAAAGATCTACCATGCCACCATTATTACAAAACAATGCTGCCAGCAGACAATGTCTGAAAACCTGAAAGGACAAATCACAGGAAACTGAAAGAAGTGATAGTGCAGGAGAGGGGAAATTTTGCTAGAAATACTCTAGTTTTATCACAGGAATTTACTTTGTAGATTCATTAAAAATATATATTTCTTCATACAGTTGAATTTGATGGACATTCTTTCATCCCTGCTCATGTTGTTTCATGAGGACTACTACTAACACGAGAAAGGAAGGCAAACGTAGTTTGCTCTAAGGAACAAAGGTTATCTAGTTTCTTCTCCTTTGAAAATATACCTTTTCTTTTTCCAATAAATGGATACCAGTTTAGCTAACAATGCACATGAGTGCTAATAAAGAAATAGCTTTCTTATTTCCTTAATAAACTTTTGTTCATTCTAATTAATAAGCCCAAGTTAGATAGTAGTAATCATTTGAAACCATAGTAATCAATTTCATTAACTAGAAAAAAACACCTTTTTTCTAATAAAAAAAAAACCTGTTTTGAGCTTATGGTGAATCTTCTGAAGCTTCATTAGTATAGAAAATAAGGAGTTTATTTAGATGCCTGACACAATGGAGTCCCTCTGACATTCTTCAGAGAATGAGGAATTATCTAGCACATGCTTCCATAGGTAAAAGAGTGAATCCCATAAACACAGGCTTTTGTGGTATGCAGACAAGCCTCCCTGTGTCAACTGCTTTATGAAGAATCATTACAGCCTTTTACTACTTTTTTCTTTTTTTTCTTCTCCCTCCCTCCTCCCCCCCGCCCCCCCAAGACAAGCAGAATTGTGTGTTGTCTTTGGGAATATCCCCAGATGTTTGCAACATAAGACTATTGGTTTATAATCATCAGAAAATCAGGGTAAGACTGTGAACATAATTTGGGTAATCAGAGGTGTCATCAGATCTCATTGTTTTGTAGAACTAAAGTATATATGGAGGAGTTGCTGCCTTACAGAGAAGGAAATAAGGGGCACAGCAATAAGCAATTGCATTTTGTTTCTTCCATTTCCTTTTAGTTAAGTGCTTCTTGCTTACTTCCCGACATCTGCTTTTAAGATGTTATTAAAGTTTCTAGGCCTGTCAAACCTATCAACATAATTACAAGAGATGGCATGGCACTCAGTTCTTTAACTACTCCATACCTATAGAAGCTATGAGTCATTAACTCCTCTCTGCATCCCTGATTGAAGGAATGTTAATGTTACAAGACCAGGAGAGGAATGCTGAAAAGCTGTGGTGGACACACACAGCCTGTGGTGTCAGTGCCAGTCTTACAAAGCTTTGCAAAGAAATGCTGGTCATCTTGGCTATATTCACACAGCAAGATCTGAGAGTGTTTTTAAGTTCCTTGGTCTGGCTATATGCCCTATTCATATCCAAATCCCATATCCATGGAAGATTTGAGTGTATTCCTCAATTTTTATCCCCAGGTTCCTTACTTCTTACAGGAAAATTAGCCTGGAAAGGAGATAAGGTGTGCTTTAGCCAGGTTGGCAGCATCAGTGCTTAGGGAACCAGGACTATAGGCACAGTTACTGAAATACCTCTTTAAGAAAAAAGCCAGTTCTGGCTTTTGGAATGGTATCACTGTATAGTCAACCAACTGACACCTAAGTTTGGTGTGCGTTCTGTTGCCCCTGGTAGCAATCATTGAGGAAGTTCTCTGAAAATAAGCCAATCTTTGAAATAATTTTGTCCCTTTTCATCCCAATAAGAAAGGCTAGAGAGTGTTTTAGCCTCACTAAACCTAAGTTTAGTGAGGTTAACAGTACAGAGAGAGGTTCTGTATTCTTTCTCCATGGATCACACAGTGAGTTTAGGAGGATTTAGCATCTAAAACACACACAATTTAGACTCTGCAAACAGGCCTCCTCTAAAGCTAGTTCTCAGGTCACCAAGGATTTTAAAATTTTTCAACCTTTTCGTTAAGAGAGACTGTAGTAGTAATGATAATTTTAATGAGGTGACTGGAAAGCAAGCCATCGATCAAAATTTCAGCAAGAAACATCTCTGCACAAAGTCTCTACCACCAAAACCAAATAAGTACAGTTTCTCCAGAGGTTTAATTTGTATGTGTCTTTATTAGCTGTTAGATGTTAGAGATGCTAATGCTTTTTATGATGTTTGCCTTTATCTACGCACTAGATCAAGTTTCAAATTCGGTCTCAAATAGCAGAAAGCTGTTATTTGACATTTGATTCCCTAACTGCTGTATGTGTATTTAATACGTTGTTTAGTCTCATGTTGGATAAAGTCACTCAAAGAAGCACTTGGCAAGATCAGCATTAATTTTTGGCATAGCTGCCCCTCTTACTTTTCCACTGAATCTTAAATACCAAGAAAAACCCTTTGCTGACTTCAATTCTGGCATATGCTTTATGCAGTTGGCCAAAACCTTTGCGTATGGACCTCTTCATTTGTTCTAGTATTAATAATGCATTTGCAATACTTGATCAACAGCAGCAAGAGTCACAAAGCAAATTATTCAGTTTAGCAGATCACACATTCTCTTAATTAAAACCTTTTGCATTAGCTACTTGAGCATCTAGGGAAATGTATACCAAGTGCACATTCAGAAAAGAAAGTTCATAAAGCCGTTTCTCTACAGTTTATTCAGCAGTTCAGCTCTTATGCCTCTTTCAAACACTTTCGCATCACTGAAAATCAAATAGAGACTTAAAGGCATTTTCATTTTAGAGTGTTGCTAATAAAGGATGGATCTGAACTTGTTTATTAATGTCAATATTTCCCTATGATATGAGCTTAATTGTTAAAAAATATGACAACAAATGACAGAGGTAACCAACAGTTAAGTAATTTCTCAGTCTAGAAATCAAGACAAAAATAATAGCACACATGTATGCTTATTGAAGAATTTATGCTAAATTTACCTTTGGTAATAACGACAGGAACTTCCCTGCAAAAAGGAGAAAAAGCCATTAGATCATACTTGCTTTGTGGTGCATTTAATGCAAAACCGCTGCGTAAGGTAAAGCCCAAATACTGGGTCGAACTGTCTAGTAATGACAGGCAAATTTCATGTTTGCATCAGTGAACAAGGTTCTGAGGACAAGAATTTTAACACATCCATAGCCTTTGAAGGGACATAGCATATACTGATGAGTGGGTCACTCCAACTTTAGAAAATGTTTCATTATCACTGTAAGTAGAAGTTTAAAATATTGAATCCGGTTAAATGCCTATTCCAACAAAAAGGCTCTACCTTAGGCACTGGTTAACACATAAATTTCAGAATAATAGGATAAATTGCTTTTCTTATCAAAGCAAGAAAAGTCAAATGCTATCTTCTTTTCAGACTTCTTAGTCAAGTCACATAGATGAGCTTATCTTGTCAATTTTATCTGAGCAACTTTTACATTACACTTCTGATTTCCTCTCCAACGTTAATTCCTGGTAAACTGGTTTATAATTCCTTAGAAAACTGCTTCGAATTCATTAGTAAACTTAAATTCCTACAAAATCAGACACAAGTCTGAGATACTTGCTGTATTTTCTGATTGAATCCCATGTACAATTAGATGTAATGTTTTCAATGTTCTTGCTCTTACAAGACAGCATGGAAGCTGTTTGCTTACCTCACGTTAAATCCTTTGCTAGTTAACACTGGAAAAGCTCTTTTTAATCAAATAAAGACTTTAGGGCCTATCTCTCTATTTCCCTCCCCCCTACTCCCCCCCCCGAGTCTACAGCATATTTATGTTTTATCTTTTGAAATAGATATCTTTTGTAATAGAACTGTTCTAGAGTAAGAGAATGCCTCCAGATCCTTCTGCTTCCTTATGTGCCCTTAAAAGTGGGGAAGTAGGGAAAGAGTGTTGTGTTTAAGCATTTCCGTTAGGAAATCATGGCTCATGCCAAAACCTGGACTTACATGAATTTTTTTGATACAGAACTATTTGTAACGTTTGTGTGTTTGTGTGTTGAGTAGAAATTTATACAAGGCTGAGTATGCAGAAAAAAGAAGAGGTTGGCTCAGACCATTCTGACGCAATCCAGCTCAGTGAACAAAACTATTTTCTTTTTGAAAGTGAATATTCTAGCAATACTTCTTAACTATTTCTGTCTCCAAACCAGTAAGAAATTAACTAACATCCCAGGTCCTACAAATACCAACTTCTAAGGAAAGTAAATACTACTGAAAATTGTTTTGGCTTTGAAAGAATGTTAATTAATAGCCATATCCTACTAAAGAAATGGGTAAAAGCTTAAATTATGCACACAAACTCTGTATTTCATAATAAGTCAATATTCTAAAGAATATTTTTAAATGTATGGCTCATGCACAGGTAGGAAAAGCACAGGTTTTGTGGGGAAAATGGTAGAGAAGGTGTCATTATACTTGTGGATCTGAAAAGATGAGTACATTCCTAATTAGCTCTGATGACTGCGTGCTACTATGTATAATAAATCCAATTTATAACAGAGGAATTTTTTCAGACTTGCATTAACTATACTGAAGGGGTTTTTTTAAACTCAGCCCCATCAAAATGACTAGATAAAGAACTTCTGCTATTACAAAGAAACTTTTACAATTTCTCTTTGTAAGTCTTCATTGATTACTTTTGGGCATATGAGAACTAATGAGGACATCTATTTTAGATGAACATAGCAGGTTTAAAGAGAATGCATTTCATACCTTGAGACTTCTGTAGACAAGTAAGATGTAGTAATCTGTTCCTACATCCCCTGAATTCCTGAATTACTAGTCAACAGGTCTTCCATGAAAAAACTTAGTTTTTCCTACGTATTTCAAGTTTTATGTTTCTTTCCATTAAAGTTTCCAGCCTTTCAGAGACATATTTAGTTTGGCAGGAAGAATCTGGTGACTCATAGACTGAAGAGATTTGAGAGAAAGCTACTGAAAATGTATCTAATTTCTTCTTGTGTAATTTGGGAGCAAGCTACTGATAGTATGTCTAATTTTCCTAGTTTAATCAGATGTATTATTGGCAAATACTTGTCCTGAATAAAATCCATGTTTATTCCTGAAATATATAGCTAAGATTAGATGCAAAATCACCGTATATATTTGCTTTTAGAACATTTTTGGCTTTTCTAATTTTTTCTGGCATTTTATTCTAAATTAATGGGCACTGAACAGAAACAGAGGTACTGCTGAAATAATTTGCACTATGACTCTACATGTATTTTGGAATTCAGTAATATCAAAGTGTTCCTTACTGATGTTTTTCGGTGGTTTGGGTTTTTTTCTTTTTTGAAGGGAGGATAGAGGTGTAGGAAGAATAGATGATGTTGTTGTACCTCCATGATTCATACAGAAAAGGATAGAGATGTATTAGAAAATCACTCATTCCTTTCACCCCTTTTCAGACAAAAGACTTGAATCCAGTCCTTTCTAGATAATCTGTGACAAACTTTCCCATTTATCTACATACAAACTGAACCTCCTGAATGATAAAGTCTAAACAGAGCTTGATCCAAGTAGATTCTTGTTCAGATTCATCCCATCTACTTTTGGGCAAACAAATGAGGTATCTGAGTGATGAGCTTCCTCAAGCTCATTCTACAGTCAGGAACTACATATTTTCAGAGCTCTCATTAAGTTCTGAGTATCCCAAAGGACATACTTTATTCTCCACTAAATTAAGGAAGGAAACTATGGCAGCTAGTTAATCCTTAATTAGGTAAGTCAGTTGAGTAAGGAATCTATATACAAAGCCTAAATTTCGGTGGGATAGATCCATTTAATACCACACAGTGAACTTCAGTGTGGAGATAAAGATGCACTCATATGGACCACATTCCAAATTAAAAAAATCCAAGCTTATTTCAGCTGCCATGGTATAATACAATTAATCAAAGATGCAGAATGTGCCTTATGCAGGTAACCCAGTTGCTCCTTGGCCTTTAGGAACTCCCAGGCCTTAATCTGACTAAGAGCAAATCCTGCTGGAGAACGCACTCCACTCTCAGACAGTGAAAGTAGAAGGAGAAAGTTTATCTAACTTTTCTGTCTTGATATAATGGATAGAATATACTCTTCCATGCCGTAATAAGTAACACTCCTTCATATTTCATTCCTGCATGATGAGATGAGGTGCATTTATCCATGCATAAACCATGAATCCATTTTTACACTGCTGTTCACATGGGTTCATTCTAATCCTATGAATAGACACAGTCCAGCAGTTTTTTAAGAAATTGTGACAATAATAATATTTAAAAACTCTAGCAACATCTTAATATCAGACGCCATGAAAGAAGCATTTGTCCATAAAATGTTGTGCCATAAAGTATCATCATGGAAAAAGGATCTAGAATGATGCTCAAATTTTGAGATACTTAGTGGTACAACAGGCATACAGTTTTGAGATACTCATGCAATTTGAAGTTTTAAAGAATAGCTACTGCTGACCTAATGAGCTCATCTCTAAAAGCTATATGACTGAATTAAGACAGAAGCCCACCTGAGGTTGTTAGTCATTCAATGAGTTGACTCGGCAGCACAAAGTTCCTCTACCTTCCTCACATTGGTTCCTCCCTTCATCCAAAGCAAAAGAGAAGCAGTACAGGGCCACTTCAAAGAGAACTGCATTCCATGATCTTCTCTAAAGGGATCCCTTTGCAGGGAACAGCAGTTGCAGTACTTAACATTTCCAAACCAGATCTGGGGGTGCAGAAACTGTACTTCAGATTGTTCAGATCTTGACACACCTTCTTCAGTAACTGTATTGTTTTGAAGCAGTCAGAGTACAGCATAAGAAACCATAAAGGATTATTTTATATTTGCTATGAATAAGTATGTATACAATTTAGCATGTTTCAGGCTACTCTTAATATTTTGCATTGTACTGTTACCACTTGGTCTGGCTTGAGGGAAATAGGGTTGAAATGAGGGTAGTTTTTCCACAACATTTTCTGAAGTCACCGTTATGTATTGACTTCTGCATTCAAAAGTCACGAAGGGTGATCTTGTATGAGATACCCACATGAATGATTTCCATACACTTGTGGAGTTCCACCACTATTTGAGGAATTAGATACAGTAGAATTAATATAGCTATCCCAAGATACAATAATTTCAAAAAGTGCAGTGGTCAAGATACTATAGTTGTTCAAAAATAATAGAATTATATTTTTGTAGAATTTGACCCTTGTCTTTCTTTTTGCAAGCAATGGAATGAAATTCTACAACTGCGCCTCTAATGGTGTTAAGTCAACTACCATAATTCTTGTGACATAGTCAACTTATTTTAGTTTTTGAAAGCAGTAGGAGTTGATGCAATAAAAGACAATTATTTCCTGTTATCACTAAGATGAAGACTAATAAAATGAGCAGAATTCATAAGTGATGATATTCTTATTGTCTGCTGCTCTTTTCGAAGAGAAATTTTTGCTCTGATATGAAACAGATGCAGCTTAGATCTCTGAACAAGAGCATTTTTAATTATTTTTTTTAAATATATAAGGTTTGAACCCTCCATCAAGAATCAAATAACCTGCAACAGATTTTGAATGCAAAACCATTATCTTCGAATTATGAAAGAGGTGGGAGTGCTCTTGTTGGGGTTTTTTAGGATATAATATTTTAAAAGGAGCATGTCTACACTTTCATATGACAGAGAAAAGAGAAACATTGTTAAGGAAAAGCTGATATGTAGTATAATACACAAGGGACAAAGATGATACCAAGGAAGGGGAAAATGGTGATGCTAATAATCCAGACTGGCCCTGACCAGGAGTTTCTTCACCTCATAATCCACAATTAGGAGTCCATGGATACTTACTCAAAGTTATCTGTTAACTTCAGTTGTCTTTGGCTCAGTGCACTGAGGATAGTGTGAGTTAATTTGAGGAATTCTCTATGCTCACTAAAGAAAACATTGATCATTAATTTTCCTAGGTCTTTTGGCCATAAGTATCATTGCACCACAAATATTTTCCCTTACTGGATTCCCACTGGTTTCTAACTAGTCATCTGTTTTTCCTAAGAACTACCAGCTGAACTTCTGATATTTTTCCTTCTGTATTATAAATATAACAAACAGAAGCTCTTTTTAGCAATCAATAGGTACTAGTTGTGCCTGATTTGAAAACAGTACATGCACATCAAAAAACTCCTCATTTTTAACATTCATTCAAAACAATTGGAAAGGTTCAAAATGTCATTTTAAAGTTCACCTACCAGTCATGCCACATACTGTTAAAAATTCTCAATTCTTCATACACAGGTGCTTGCTGAGGTGCCTAAAATGGTCTTGAATTTGTGGCAAGTAGATGGCAACATCTAGAAAATTGACCATTAACTTTTTAGAAGAGTTAATCTATTTTCAGAAATTTGTACACGTCTCATGAAAAGTCAGTGAGACCTTGGAGGCTCCTAAAGGCACGTGAGGCAGATTTTAAATGTTTTTTAGGCACTGATGAGGCAGATGGACACTAAAGAGATTTTTCAAAAGCAGTCATGTATCTAATTTCCATTGAAATCACTCATAGCTCGTACCAGACACTTTTTTTTTTAAATCCTTCTAGACATATGCCCGTGTTTTTAGTCACCTTGGTACCTTTGAAAATACAAGTCAAGGGTCTTAGCTACATGTCTAAATTTTGCTTGTGGACCTTATTGACTACTTGTGAAAAAGCTACCACTATTAAAACCTCTTTAGAATAAGAATTGGCATAATGACTTGGCTTCATCTCTGACGTTAAACATACTAATACGCTTAGTATAAAATCTTCTTATTTCTAGCTTAAATATGTGAGGCATCTGATGAAAGCTAATAATTTCCCAAGCGAGCTAAAAATAATGAAGGCTCAATTTGAATAAATATCATAGGAGGCATTCTGGAACAGACCGTGGTTAATAAATACTGTAAATGCTACCTCTCTACCAAACTCATTTGCAAGTTACCAAAGCCTAAACATGGACCACAAACAATACAGGATAAAGGTCAACCATGAGAAAAATTACAATCGATGCAGGAAGTTGGAGACAATGCTTATTTTATTGTTTCCTTTGTCTTCTGATCAGAAAAATATAATTAAAAATCTCTCAGATTTCTTTAGGTTGTCTTATTTTGGAGTTTCATGTATATGTGACTTAGACTTAACCTCCACTGAACTGAGACCATCTGACAGCACCTGTATTTACTGCAATAATTCTAAATACATTGTAATATAAGGAGTAAGAGAATATGTAGGTTTTATTTAATAATATTATTTTGTGTAACCACAAACAACGTGGAAATGTATGAACTAAACACATTTTTAAACATGTGCTGCAAGTCAAACAGAAAAGCTTAATGAAAGAACTAATGACTTAAGAATGCCTCAAAATCAGGGAATATTAGCCTTCATTTTTGTCACAGGCCAATCAGTTTTACATTATGATACAGTCCATCACTAAAAGACTACAGTCTTTAACAGAGAATTGTATCCATAGTTATGCAGGATGCATACCTCTTGGGAGAAAGGAAAAATCATTAAAATATTTATTCTGTCTTCACTATGTAATGAGTGTTCTCATGTCCTATTGACTTCCAAGATCCAAATACTGCAGACAACAAGAATTAATATTTTCCTCATAAACTTCTCTAGAGTACTCATCATAGAAGTATTTGATTGCAGCAGTCAGACAAATACATTATACTCGACAGTTTCCCAGGAAATAATCTGTTTCTCTAAGCATTTGTAAGCTGTTGTGGGTTGTGTTTTTTTTTTTCCCCTGGTAATTTCTTACCCAACTGGAGATGGCCAGGATTAATTTTGCAGTGTAATTTTAACATTTCTGCTAGCACTTTGTGTGTTGAAAACAGAACACAAATGTCAAGGACTTCAACCTAGAGATACAGTGAGGTAGTACCTTCCCTTTGCATAGGGAAACTGAAGAAAAAGGCAAAAGCAGATTTTAAAACATGCAGCTGCATGTGTGCTGTTTGCTGAAAAGCAGCTTCATCATCTACCTTATCCTACCTGAGCTAACAGAGCAATTTTTTTTAAAGAGAGCTGGAAACAAAAATCAATGTAATCTTCCTTTTTTTTTTTTTTTTTTTTATTCAACCATAAGCACCTCTCCAAAGAACCATTAGCCTCTTTCTGCTTTCATTGGAGCTAGAGAAATTTCCTCATCCTTTGAGCTGTACAAATTCCACAGCAGCTGCTGTGCAGGACAGCAGCAAAGCACTGACCAGGAATATTTTTTGTTGCCAAGTGGCTGGTGATAAACAGAACTGAGTGCAGAATAATTTAAAATTTTAAATTATTGAAGTCTCTTGGATTGAGATACCTGAATGTAGGTGAAAAGGTTACAACAACTAAGAAATAACATAGAAACCTTTATTTTCCTTTTCAGGTAATGAAGGAACTTATGAAAGGTGGCAACACAAAGCCTTATATCTGTTCACAAAAAGTGCATGAGGTGCTGCCATGTAAACACCTCTCAGAGGTGCAAGCTAAACTTTTAGCAGGAATAAGTAATTTCATAGCTTCAGTAATGACAACATAAATTAGGCTTATCTATTGATGGGTAGTCAATTGAAATTACCAGCTGGACAAGAATTTCATTATTAGAGTGTTAGCAGAGATTGCTATTGCATTTCTCAAGAGTCAGCAATATAAACATAATGTTTTTCACATAGCAAGCTTTGTTGGCAATGGACAGAAATCTGTTAAATAAAAAGCCACTTTATATATGTCAATTTGTGGTTTTTTTCCCCTGCTTTCCCCACTCTGCACCACCATATTGTATGCAGCGCTTGGAAACCTCTTTGTTCTGAACAACCTGAACAGATAGATATTATTTTTATGGTCCAGTCCATCCTAAGTGTCCTTAATTTGACTTTTTTTCAGACCAAGGAACTGATACACTATCATTGCCACATTGCCAGTATAAATAATTAATAGTTTGATAAAGCTTTCATTTTGCTTTTTCCCTGTAGTCTCAGGAGATGGAGAGATGTCTTGGAAAACTAAAACCTTATTTGTATGAATGGTAGATTGTGTTTTTTTTCCTGAAACAACTATAAGCACAGAAAACTTGTGGCTTAAGTAGGCAATTGGAATCTGAAAGCCCCTTTGTTTCTTATTTTGATACAGTATAGAAAATCCACCTTTTCTTTGAAACACCTCTACCTCTTCATTTTATGTTATAGCCTTGTGCCATGTTAAAAGCAGAGTTGTAATGCTGTTTCAAAGCACTGGTTTGAATTCATTTTACACACATTTAAACTACAGTAATTTAGCTGATGACTGCTCGATTTCAGTGCAGCTAGTGAGAAAGCCAGCAATCCAATTACCCCAAGTTCACCAAGATTGCTGGAAAATAAAAACAAGGGTTTGGAAGGCCAGTGCTTCAACACATAAAGAAATATATTGAATACTTCAAAAGATATAAAATTCTTAGAACTGTTGGACAGCCTTCTGTGTGTGAACTTTCCTGTCCAAGTGGCATTGCTAAATACCATGACACCAATCAGAAGGCTGACATCATGTTGTTGTGTAACTCATAACCATAGCAATGTCACTTTTTAAAATGCAGTGTATGTGTATTCAGTGGCTTGAAATCTCATCTGGGTCAGATGTTAAATAAAGAACAATTCAGAAGATTTATTTTGAAATATGAGTTGTTTATATATATATATAATTTTTTTATAAGGGGAAAATAAATATAAACTTGGTAAGCCAGTGTTAACATTTGAAGCTTGGATTCAGACAACAGGCACAGTAAGAACAGGATTTTCATCACCAGTATAACTCATAGTGAAATAGTCTGGTAAGAGAGCTAATTCTGGCCATTTTATTGGACAACAATAAGCCTGAGCTGCTACTTTACAAATGGGCCATGATGCACCTAAACGTATGGAGTCAATAAGTAGCACAGTACTCCCAAATTGCTGGGTGAATGTTCTATCTATCAGACGAGTTAACTTAGTGTAGGTTAGGCTCAACAACTATAAGTGATGGAGAGCAGGATGTAACAGAAACTGGCAATGTAATCCTCCTTTCTTCTTCTTCAAAACTATGCACCCGTGCAAAGGATCATTATCCTCTCTCTGTTCTCACAGGAGCGACAGAAATTGCCTCATTCTTGCGAACTGCAGAAATTCCAGAGCAGCCGCTGTGCAGGGCAGCAGCAAGGCACTGATCAGGAATTGTTCTTGTTGCCAAGTGGCTGATGATAAACAGAATTCAGTATTGCCAGGTACTAGTAAAGGGAATGACACGTACCCTTTGCCTCAAGTGACATGCACTATCTGGTGTTATCTGCTGCCCGTCCTTTTAGAATATCAGTATCTTGGAGCTGTAAATCAGAGGCACTATGTTGGGCTGATTGTCCCTTTATGTGATGACAGTCATCATCAGTGCTGTAATGTAGCATTGCCCTCCTGATGATCCACTGATGAGACCAGTAACACTGTCTTTATGATGCAGAAAAGTATGAAATAAAGTCTTAATATACCCTGCAGGCTGAATATTATTAAATTAAGTCTGAGGCTATGCTGTCACAAGATAAATGATGATATGCCCCATACAACACCATCATCTGGGGTAGACTGAATTATGGCTTGTTTGGCAAAAATAAAAGGACCTGAATTTCTCTGGTAACAAATAACAAGACCACCATCTGGCCTTTCAACACTTGGTAATTATGACTGCTACTTAAAGTGAGCAAGAATTCTGGATGCAGATTACTTCCAGTATCAAACCCGAAGTCATATGATTTCTTGATATCCTGCATAAGGTGGTCTTGTTGCTAATCAATTTCTTGTATGTATGGAAAATTTATTTATACACTTGACACACACAAAAAGAAATGGTGAGATGTTGAAATACATGAGTCCAGCAGTAGACAATTATGACTAACACTGTGCAATCCATGAATCCAGAAATAAGATTTCCATATATGAGAAGCCTATTGGTGTAAACTCTCTCTCTCACCTTTTCTATTTCAGAGGACAGACCAAGTGCCCCTGGAGATAGGCAGTGGATAAGGAATAAAGCATCTGGGAGGGCCATGGCTATTTCTAGCTCTGGGACTAGCTATCTTACACAACTGTGAACAAACCAATTTTATCTGTGTTTGTCTTACTTTCACCATGTGTGAAAATGAGGCAACAATGTTTATTCACCTTTGAAATGCTTTTGAAATCCCTCGATTCAGGTAACCATTCAGATCCATTCAAATACTATTTTTTAGAAGCTCGCCCATATATAATTCAGCCACTGGAAGGGTTAAAGGTTTAAGCAAAGTGCCACATTGCAGTAAGAGTGATAAATTATAGGTAACAGTCTACCAGACTTCGGATGACAGTTCAGTAAATACAATAAAAATAGATCTGTTTATGTAACGGATAAAAATTGGCTACTACTTTCAAACTAGAAGTTAATGTATGCCATATTACTGCAGAGAATCCCACAAACCATTTTTAAACAATGCTATAACCGTTACATAAAACTTAATGGCAAGTTAAGTAGATCACCCCAGCAGGCCCTCTGCTTACTGCAAGTATATGGCACAGAGTTCATAGGTTACTTGAGACTCAATGTCCCAGCCAAACGAGTCAAACAATAACACTTCTAGGCGCTGAAACACTTCTTGGATTTCAGCAGAAGCAGATGTGGGGCTAACTACACACTGAACAAAAAGATTCCTTTTGAAAAGAGGATGGCAGCAAAATCATAGGCTCAGCTTGCAGTTTATCCGTGATCATCCTTGCCTTTCACCTCGACACCAGCTTTCTAATATTACCTTCTTCATCTGAAGATCAGTGCAAAGCTTCAATAAATCGGAAGCTCATTTCTTCATGTGTGCTTCAGATTCTCTGCTAAAGAAATTCAAGCTTCATTTTAGTTTGGGGTGTAAGTTCTGAGTCATCATCATTTAATTTTCTCCAAGCCTCAAGCTTATGTTTTCCGTTTTTCTTCCTGGATGTGTCATAACAACTGAATTGTACCACCCCAGTAAAATAGTAAAGCCCAGCAGACATCTGCCAGCAACAAAATACTGTGCTCTCACTCTAATTCCCCACACATTCCATTTTTCACATCACTTTCCTTGCATCCTCTCAGTAAAGTGGTAGAGCCTAGTAAGCAATTTCTTTTAATTCTCCATGACATTCTGCCAATGCTAACACAGAGATGAGGCAATAAATCAAGAGTCTCGCCTCAGAGAAGAACTCACTTGCCTTGCATGCTCTTTTCCTACCTCTCTTTCTATCAATATGCCCATGAGGTTAACTTCCCTGAAGTCAGTGACTTCCCCGTAGGTAGGATATCTGTTAGTTCTGGGTCGATACTGTGCTAATGAACTGTGAAGGTATTAATTTTCAGAATTGCTACGTAACTTTGATTTGGGAAAATAGGTTGAGAAAAGTTTTCTTCTTTCAGATTTAATAGACGCTCTGTTCAAAAGTTTCTAGTATTGTTAAGGCAGGAACAAGAGAAAAAAAACATCCCTTAGTCTGAGGTTTGAGATATTCAGAATTAATTTAAAGGAGTTGATTCTCTAGTATATTTCTTTTTAAAACAGTCATTATACATCAGAATTACATGTAGAAGAAAAGAAAGCGAGAATTAGCAGGGAGAGAAAGTTGTTACAAGCAAGGCAGAAAATTAATCTGGAAAGAGGTAAAAACGATGAATCAAAAGAAAATATAATTTTAGACAGAGGAGCCTTTAAAAGTCACTAATAAAGTTCTGTATTTGGCAGCTACCTTACCTGAACTAGGACTTTGATTCCTTTGAGGGTGAATCATGCTTGAACCAGGTTTCAAGGACAGTTCTCCTCTCACAAACGTACAGCACATGCGACTGCGTCCAATTTTTCTTACCAGATCTGGGTTGGGCAGCAACTGCCCCATGTAGGAGCAATTGCATGTGAGTGCATAGCTATATAAATATTAGTCTTGCAGTTCTGCTAAAGCAGGCTGTGAAGCAGACTGTGAAGCATCTCTATAGAAACACCCACACCAGATCACCTAATCACAAAGTAGCCGCATCTCTTTTACCTTCAATCTCAATAGAGTCCAAGAAAAAAAAATGCTTATAAGAGAAATCTCACCTCGATGTTCAGATGGGGAAATGTCAATACCAGAGAGCAGGTTAAATTACAGTAGCAGTAACAAATGATAGCAGCCATTCTGAAGAGCAGGAGAGCTATGAGATGACAACTCCTTGAAATCATCATTGGAGGGGGGTGTGTATAAAAAGAAAAACGTTTGCACCAGCCATACTCTTCAGAGAACTGAACTGATAAATACTAATAATGGACTGATAAATCTAGTATTATATATCCAGTTTATATATTTTTAATATATATATTTCTGATACCTACCGTTACTGATAAATACCTAAGAATCTTAGAAATTTACAAATTTGGGGTGAATTTCCACATGCAGGTCACAAGTGCATAGAGCTGAACCATTGTCACTTCCTTTTTGCCTCCTCCCCAGATTCCACCTTCACATCATGGAATCACAAAGGTTATTCAATAAAACAGCCATACACTTCAGGGAGGGGAAGATTACATTTTAATAGGGGCAAAATTATGTGAGTCAGGTATAACTCAATGGTTTTAGCTGCACCTTTCTCTCTCCCACTCCTTTACAAGAAGAAAAAAAATAACCCTCAAAAACTTATCAAAGATACACAAAACTGGAAAGTCAAACAAGTTAAGTTATAACAACATTAGGCAGAGGTTAATATTAGAAAGTGTCAGGTAATCTGAAGTTTAGGTGTTGTTACCTGCTCCAACTAATAGTGTCAGTGGCAATATTATGGTGCCAAATAATGATAATTTGTATGTATGATTACCAGACTTTGTGACCTGCTGCTCTGTTGCCGACAGTGTTACGGGATATTTGGTTTGCATTTGAAGAAGTATTTAATTTTCAAACACTTATAGACACTTTGTGCAATAAGACAGGATGAATTGTTCTTTAGGGATTGGGCTGCCCCTCACTGATTCCAGCTTGAGCTATACCAGATGCCATATAGCCCATCCAGAAGAGCTGACTCTTAATCTTTCTTCTACATCCACTAAATATGACTTCTTATAATTGCACCAGAGCAATGAGACAACAATGAATGAAGGGTCCATGAAGAACTCTGGAGAGGTTTCAGCAATTTCTGTAAGGAAATGAGTCAAAATTAGTCTGAGCAAGATACAGGACATGGTGCAATAATGTCTGGTTTCTCCTGAATAAAAAGAAAGAACAAGTGTCCTATCACTGATATTTTATCTTGAGCCAGTGTAGTGTCTAATGTGAGAATTTACAATGTGAAATAATAAATTAAGAACATCTGTTCTATTAGGAAACAAATATAGTACTCAATAATTACTAACAGCTTCAACACTAAAATGTTAACAATATGTTTGAATTTTTAAAGACTGCATTTCTTAGCAATGTTACAGCATATCACTTTGAAAGACCTTGTAGATACTTGCCAGATGTGACACAGTGGTAGAGGAACACTACAGCAGACAGCTTATTTATCCTTAGATTACCCCACTTTTTTTCTCTCAAACCAGAAAAAATTATTTCTGAATTTCCTAATGATCTTGCAAGATAAACACTGAAAATTAGTAGAGCTAGAAATTATTATATTAAAAGGAGTATTATATTCTTTAATTCTAGTGCTAAGAACATAAACCTTTCCTAAGTCCTACTTATCAGTACAATGACGTCATCCTGGAGTAGGGGAAAGGATAATCTTCCTTGTTGCTGCATTATTAAAGAAGAGCCAGGAGTTTCTATAAGTATACTGCTCATGATGCAGCTAACTTTAATGACAACTAGTACTAAACAGTACTTTTACATAGGATGGAATGCATTGGTTATTTTAAAACCTGTATCTTGTTTTCTGTATTTCCAGAATCTTTTCTCCCTACACTACAGGAACATGTTCCAAGCATTTTTCAGTGCTTCCTCTATGCTCTTTGCCTTCACTCCACCAGCTGTCACTCCAGTGACATTTCTCAAGCATGAAGCTGACAAAGAGCAGGGTAGGGCTTAAGTGCTTAAGCTGTGGAGGTCTGTAGCAGTATTTTTAAATATCAACATAACTCAGTGGTTTGGGAATGATTTCTGATACCATTACTTGAATGGACAACACCGCTTACTACACAACCCCTCACACTGAATACAGTTCAGCTGTTAAAGAAACTTAAAAGGTTACTAAACCACAGACAAAGCTATTTTGTCTGTAAATTTCCTGGTTTTCTACAATAATACTTCATTTAAACTAGATACAAAGAGCGCCTAGCCTGATTAATACTAAGAAATCTCTGTATAGACAATTAAGAAAACTATTAATAATGCAGAAAAGAGGCCAACAAACAGAGTAGAGGATGGCTATTTGAGAAGTGTTTTACTGCCTGATTTGCACATCTTCACTACCAATTCATTTTCCAAATTCCAGAACTGTATTTACAGGTCAAAATTATCCAAAAGTCTGATCTAAAAAGGTCAGGGTAAATTATCATCTGGGGGTGCCTTCGTCCGAGAGTTAAGCTTTCTTCTCACTTTCTAGTTCTTGTCTGTTATTTGAGCCACTGTAGTCCAAACACTGATGGGAAAACCTACTGAAACATACAGAGCTAACATAAACAATTTCCTCAACCTGTAAAAATGTTGGTCCCACTACCAAAATTAAATTAATGCAGCCACACCAACAGCAGAAAGACAGGTTTACATAATTTTCAATAACGTCCAAAAATCTTCCCTGGAGACCCTAATTTTAGGAAACTTTCAAGGTAAGATTTCCAGTTTGCCAGCTGACTTGTCTACAGCATTTACCGATTTCACGTGCACCTACAAGCCAATCAGGGAGCAAATCTGCACTTCTCTTTGTTCATAAATAGTTCCATTCCATGTTCTTTCCACTTTATGTAGTAAGAAGAAGGGAAAATTATTGCGAGCCCCTCTGATACTGCTCATGAGATGACAATATCACGATATGCTGAGCTGGTTTCTGTGAAGTGAAAACACAGGGAGCCTCTTAGGTGCTATAGCATGGACATACCCTTAAACTGCAGCGTGTTTCCACTGCTCAGACTCGTGGGCACTGGCACTCTGCTAACTAAGGGTGAAGGAGCCCTCTAGTGTAAAACAGAAACTGAACCTGTCGCCCAGATTCACACAAAAGTTACACAGCAAAACAATTACTGTAATGCTACTGTCTGTCTCCAGGCAGTCCAGAAACACACACTGGCTAGAAGTTGCAACAATTACAGAAACTCCTAGATCTCAACACTGAAGGGGAAAAGGTGTGTATACTTACAGCTAATCTTAACGGGTGTTACAGATAATATGATTTCAGGGCTGATGTGTGACAGGCCATAAGACTGGTCTTAACTGAAAAAGGAATAAAAAAACTTTAGAGTCGTGCAGGAACAAAGTGCTGTCTCTGTCAGCTGAATATTTTGTTTAAATTTTTCAGTAAAGCTTGACCTTAAGAACAATCGATAAAAAGCATTTAAAGCACAGAAACCTTTTGCAGACCCTGTATACTATGGTAAATTTTATATTATGTGCTGGTCAATCAAATCTTCTGGAGGTGCAGCCAGTTGCTCTACAATATAAAAAATACTGGGGAAATTCCAGTGCTTGGATTATTTGCTAGTCATACAGCTTCATTACAATAGCTCTATCTCTTTATCTCATGTGATATAGAAAAATATTTCTATATATATCACTGCAGCATGTAATTAAAGTAATATTCTCATAATACACACAGCTGAAGACACAAGAAGCCATTGGAGAGGCAGCATACACCTCCATGATACCTGTAGTATTCTGTGAAAAAGGTGCATAGTAGCTGTTGACAAAAGATCACAATCATTCAAGTTGAGAGACAGACACATAAAGCGACAAAATTAGAGCTTCAGTGCCACACAGGTCAATAATATGCAGCTATTTCCTGCATTAAGACCTCTAGTTTATGCTTTGTATCCCTAAGATTAGAGAAAAATAGCAACGATGATGCTCAGGTCTATTGTATTTTATTGTCACTAGTTCTAAAAGAGATACACATTACATTTATCCGGTCTACAAACAATATTGTTCTGAAGTTGTATAGAAAAAAAACATATGCAATACTTTTTTGTGTGTTTTTAATCTTTAGAGCGATCACAATTGATTGCCTAGTATTTTTATGATGCTGGATGGAAAGTCAAAACAATTATGAAGTTGAAACTGATGCCAACTTATATAATGCCCAGATGTCTAACTGCTAGAGGGATAAACAAAGAATACCTAGAGTGCTGGAATGAGTTTAGGGAAGTCATTAGAAAAGTTACAAAGTGATACTAGAAGAAGATATGTAGTAATGCATGAGAGGTATAAGCATCTGACAGATGAGGAAAGATTGCAAATATTTAAGCAAAATCACAAGACAGGCAGTTTAGATAGTCATTTGGAAGCAAAGAAGAGAAAACTCAGACCTATTTTAGAGAAACAGAATTGTGAAAGTGCCTTCATTTTACTTCCATTTAGGATTTTATCCAGGTGCAGACCTGAAAGTTTTCTGAATTGCACAAATGGGGAAAATGAGTTCTGCAAAATTAAAGTGTCATTCTGGTTGAGGTCCTTACACTGGAAATCTTACGTGAAACAGTCATTCTCACTAAACTTGCTGAACTTCTCACTTCCGCACAGGCTGCACAGCCTCCCTGGGTTATTTTGGCACCTCCTTTTCTGGCTAGAGAAGAGGAGTCCAGAGGAATGCAAAATGAAAAACAAGGGGAAAAAACATAATCCAACTTTCCCAAACCACAGAAAACTTTCATTTGGTATACATTTTGACCAAAGGCTTAGTGAGAGCAATGGTCATATTTTATCCAAAAATCACCCTCAATGGAAAGAACTCTACAAAGTTTTGAACGAAAGAAATATTGTACTGCTGGCATCTACATCCACACTCAAAGTGCATAAATACTAAAAGTGCAGGAGGTTGCAAGTATTATCACAGTTATGCAATAGGGCTTTGAGGAGGCAGAGTCAGAGGAAATTGTACAGATTATTCTACTTTTTTAATGACATTTGAGTGGCTAATTATAAAGTTAATTTGAATATGCTGGTTTTTTAAAAAACAATTTTTTTAACTGCACATCTGTAATATCTGAAAGTGACATTTGCCCATTTCTTTAGCTGTAACAAATTAGGCAGAAGCAAAAAAGAAGACATTTGAAGGATTTTGATGTTTTGATGTTTTTCTAGTGAGGAAGTATTGTTTTCTATACTATTTGATTTGGTTTATGTATATCAATATCAGATTTAATCGTAGGATTAATTACAATTAACTACATAAAGATATTTATTTGAAAATATTTATGATCTTTATTATCTCATTAAGTCAAATTTGGGGTACCAATGGAGTATGCCTGAACATAATTTTCCTTTGTACAGCTTGACTCTTAATGCCAAATTTGAATACTGGATTTTTAATTTCAAATACAGCTAAGTAACTTGTAACTAGTGATTTAAATATCTGAAGACTCACAACAAAAATAGTTGAAAAGGCCTTAATACTGATGCCAATGTCCAAGAAATATCTTCAGACACAACTCAGAATCTACACTTTCTTCAAAGTCCTCCAGGTTTTGAGATGTATTACTATTTAAAGGAATAAAAACTGAACCAGAGGTGTTGAAGGTTTGAGAATTAAAAATGGCTGCAATTTCTAATAACAAACACAGGTCGAGTCACCATCCCTGGAGGTATTTAAAAGACATGTAGATACAGTACTTAGGGACACGTTTTAGTGGTGGACTTGGCAGTGCTGGGTTAATGGTTGGACTTGACAACTTAAAGGTCTTTTCCAACAAAAATGGTTCTATAAATCCAAAAGTGATTCTTTAGCGATTTACTTGGTTCTAGTTTCTCATTTTCTGTGATACCATGTAAGCCCTCCACTGGTCAAGTATGCTTAAGACAAGCGTTTTTTAAATTTTCCTCAAATGCTCAGCCTGAGTAAGTGTATGTCATGATGTGCAAAAACACCAGCCCAGTTTTGAGAAGAATGATTTTGTCAACAGAAGCACATCTAAGAGAGTTAGCATTTGCAGATTCAGCATTAAGCTTACACATTCAGTATACCAATAAGATAAATGAAGAAGTCTACACAATTGTAAGCATACTTATTCATCCTATTTCTTTTCTGCTGAACTGGATTCCTTTGCTCGAATGCTTGTGGATGCAGAAAGCTGTGGTTCAAATGAAGTCAGTGAGCACATGGAATTCAATAGCCAGATCAACTTCAACATTGCCAGAGCCCTTTTATCATAAAATCAGAGAATCATAGAATGCTTAAGGTTGGAAGGGACATTAAAGATCATCAGGTTCCAACCTCCATGCTATGAGCAGGGACACCTCACACTAGACCAGAGTGCACAAGGTCTCATCCAACCTGGCCTTAAACACCTCCAGGGACAGGGCTTCCACAGCCTCCCTAGGCAACCTATTCCAGTGCCTTACTTACTACCCTCATGCTGAAGAACTTCTTCCTGATATCTAACCTAGATCTCCCGTCTTTCAGTGTAAAACCATTACCTCTTGTCCTATCACTACCCTCTCTGGTGACAAACCCCTCCCCAGCTTTGCTGTAGGCAGCAAAGGTACTGGCAGGCCGCTAGAAGGTCTCCCTGGAGCCTTCTCTTCTCCAGGCTGAATAGCCCAAACTGCCTCAGCCTGTCTTCATAGCAGAGGTGCTCCAGCCCTTTGATCATCTTCGTGGCCCTTCTCTGGACCCTGTCCAACAGCTCCATGTCTTTCCTGTGCTTGAGGGCTCCAGAGCTGAACACAGTATTCCAGGTGGGGTCTCACAAGAGCAGAGCAGAGGGGCAGAATCACCTCCCTCACCCTGCTGGCCACACTTCTTTGGATGCAGCCCAGCATGTGGTTGGCCCTCTGGGCTACGAGCGCACACTGGAAGGTCATTACAAGCTTCTCATTTACTACCACCCCCAAGTCCTTTTCCTTGGGACTGCTCTGTAGCCATTCTCCCCTCAGCCTGCACTGGCCCACCTCTCAAACCTGTCGAGGTCCCTCTGGATGGCATCCCTTCTGTCTAGGGCGTCAAGTCCACCACACAGCTTGGCCATCCAGCCAATTATTTATCCAAGTAGTCCATCTGTCAAATCCATGTCTTGTCAGTTTGGAGACCACGACATTGCATGAGACAGAGTCAAATGCCTTGCACAAATCTAGGTAGATGACGTCAGTTGCTCTGCCACTATCCACTATCTCTGTAGCCTTGTCAGAGAAGACCACCAAATTGGTCAGGCATGATTTGCCCTTAGTGAAGCCATACTGGCTGTCACCAGTCACCTCCTATTTTCCACGTGCTTTTACAGATTTTCCAGGAGGATCTGTTCCATGATTTTGTCAGGCAGAGGTGAGACTGAGTGGCCTGTAGTTGCCCAGGTCTTCCTTTTTCCTCTTTTTAAAAATAGGGGCTATGTTACCTTTTTTCCAATCAGTGGGAACCTCACCAGACCACCATGACCTCTGAAATATGATGGACAGAGGCTTAGCAACTGCATCTGCCAGCTCCCTCAGGGCCCATGGATGGATCTCATCAGGTCCCATAGAATTGTGAAACTTCAGGTTCTTTAGGTGGTCACAAACCTGTTTGTGTCCCATAGTGGGGGCTGCTTGGTTCTTCCAGTCCCTACTTTCACCTGCTGTGGCCTTTGCGATGAGGCTGGAGCACTTGCCAGAGAAGACTGTTGCAAAGAAGTCATTGAGAACCTCAGCCTTCTCAATATCCTGTGTAGCTAGGTCTCCCATTTCCTTCAGAGAGGGCCTGCATTTTCCTTAGTTAAAGTATATAGTATTCCTGTATGACCCTCAGAATGAATCTAGCAAAACAAAAGGACAGCAGGAACGCCAAATAAGAGAAGCCATTGAAAAACATCTTTGACTGATTCTGAGATTTCAGTCATTAATCAAGTCTAAACAAGTTGGAAAGGAAATAGTAAAAGAAAGGAATAATTCTAGTTACTTAAAAAACTTCTTTTTAAATGGAAATTAACTTTTAAAACCTTTGAACTTCCCTGAAAAGGCCATTGAAATGTAACAAGTGAGAACTTAAAAAAATCCACTCAGAAACCACATACTCTTTTAAAAACTGTGATCAGAGAGGCTGTTGTCAACGCTGTAAGAGAAGAATTGCTTCCAATTTGCTACAGAAAACAACTTTACTGCCTATAAGCACTTCCATTTTCAATGATCCTACAGAAACTGTAGTTTGATATTTCATGTTATACTGGAACCAATTTCTCCCTGCACTATACCAATGTTCCCTTATAATCCCCCTACATGTCTTCAGTAATAAGGAGATGAGCTGGATTGTCAAGGAGAGCAAGAGTAGTTTCATTTATTATTCAGCACTAACTTCTTTCTCTTTATGTTCCTGTCACTAGCACTGATTCTCCTAGCTCCTATCACAGTATTAAATGACTAAGGAATGGAACTACAACTGATAGAAAACCAGTGTGAGTGAAAGGTGAATCAAGCATAACGGTGTATTTTACCTAGGTTTAGTTCTGGTTTTGTTTCCAGGCACAACTCACTGTCCATTTTTCATCCCAGTGACTTCATCCTCACTCCCTAATGACTATGTACTCCACTGGAAAGTTTCACTTTTTCTTTCATCTCATTAAACAAGTTTAAGAGGAGCATCATGACCTCAAAGGGATGTTTCATTTCAAGGTCAGATTTTTACACGTCCTACCAACTCAAAAAGAAGGCTAAAGGAAGACAGGTATATGGTTAAAGCATTGGCCCAGTGCTTATGTTGATGTACATTCAGTTCCTGGCACTGTCACAGCCTTCTCCTGTGCAAATAATTGATAGGTAGATTCCACAAATATTACTCAAATTAAGTACTATCTCTGTCTGCAGAGAGTTCTGTTAATTTAGGATAAAGTACTGTTTAACATCAGTGAAGACAAAATAATCTATCTCTTAATCTTTCCATCTTAATTCCCTTTCTGCATGGTTAATTTCTCCTTGCTAATCAGGAATCTTACATGTCAATCTTCAGAAGTAAAAGTACCCTAATATGCTAAAAGCAGCATACAGTCTAAAGTAACTTTTCTGGAAAATAATTCACAATTAAAATGTTGGCCATAAGAAAACTACATGCTGGACTTTTATCAAAAGCACTAAGTCATCTTACCATGATTAAAGTAATTTTTGAAGTAATCAAAGTTATTTCATTCTGACTTGTACAGAAAGGTTCAATAACTGGAAGTGTAAACAAGATTCAGACACTACTGCACAGATAAAAATCTAAATCTCTTTTTGTACAAGGCTGGATGCTTCTTGTAGACAGAGCCCTCTGTGATGATACCAGATCTTACTAAACAGACCTTATAGCTCTAGAGCTTAGTAAATTTGAGTAAATCCACTGAAGTTAACTGCATTAGACAAATACAAAACTGGTGTATGAGAGAAGTGTGTGAGGCCCTTACCGTTATCTTCTTTCTCTCTCCTACCTTCTTTACTATTGTCATATTTGTTTCTAATAAGTGAATGAAAATTGTCTACCTCTACAGTAGATGAGATGCACTTAACTGCTTACCCTCCTGTAAGTGCTACTGAGGTATAAACAGAAATAAAAATTGTAAGCTGTGCCAATAGGTGCACTCCTGGATAGTGTGAAAGATATTAGACAGGAGATACTTAATAC
This sequence comes from Hemiprocne comata, assembly GCA_020745705.1. NCBI lineage: Eukaryota > Metazoa > Chordata > Aves > Apodiformes > Apodidae > Hemiprocne > Hemiprocne comata. The sequence continues at coordinate 61,018,833 of CM036586.1, forward strand.
AACAGCCATTCACACCATCTGCCTCTAACCAGATGATGATTCCAAAATGCAGAAACAAGAGTACCACATTTGCCATTTGTTATTTGCTTTCATTTCTGAGAATAAGGCTGAGAACTAGCACCTATTGAGATAAAAATCTTGATTACACAGTGCAAAGCAAAGTACTGCTTGTTATGTGTTGAGTGGCATTAACCACATAGCAGCCATTCTGCTTCACATTGTACATTGATTCTTTTGTTCTTCACTCCTTCAAGGAATCACATCACATCTATTCCCTGCAAATCCCTCTAGATGCCACAAAGATATTTACTCACTGAGCTGTAAGGTTGAAAGAAAAAGCAAATGATTGTTCATTATCAGGATGCAAAGCCTACTAAGGGCAGTAGAAGCCTTTTAATTGATTTGAATAGACATTTAATGATCAGGTTATATATAAGTAGCTTCTGGCACCTGATTCTGAAAGATTTCCCAATGACTTCAGTGATGCTAGGGTTTCACCTATGTTTTTTGCATTGTTATTCATTTGGAAATCCAAATAAAAGGCAATTTTACTTTGGCTATGAAATAAGAAGGGTATGAAAGGTCCTATCATGATTGACTGTCCTTCCACCACACAGAAGGATAAGCAACAATTATTTACTGTGAGAGCATACATAAGAACAGGAGAGAATGTATTCTTATTACAGATGAATGACTGTATTATCATTGTCCTGCTTGATGCACTATAGTGGGCAATATTCCAATACAAGAATGACCTACTGGTTTCTAATTATCTTGTCTTAAACCCTGATAAACCTGGCTATTCTTGCACTTGTGAATTTGTCTCCAGCAATGTGTTTCCTTTGCCAAAGTATATATTTTTTGGCAGCATCTGGCACTTTCCAGCCTTGGGATCTGACGTAGGCTTGTAAATTGTGCTAGGTTGGCAAGGTTTTCACCCTCTAGAGCACTGAATTGGTGTAAAATAAGACATTATATTGTTTCCCACTCTTTCTGCTTTTTTTTTTTTTTTCCTAAAAAGAATTCTAAGCACTGAAATTTCCGTTTCATATCCCAGTGCAATAGTCACAAAACTATAGGTTTTTCTCTTCACACGTTGCAACTGGCTTAGGAACTACTGTGTGAAGCATAATGGCTCTATCACATCCTTAGGGTACTTAGTGGCCTCCAAAGCAGCCATTCCATAAAAAGGGTAGAGTGCAGTGCAGCTATATGTGAGGGGAAATTGTTACAAGTGCTTTACTTTGGTAATAAGTTTAGGGAAAGAGGAGATTTTTTTTTTTTCCAATGAAATACACAATAAAGAAAAAAATGCTTCTGAAAGCACATTTCTAGAGGAAAAAATTACCTTCTTCAGATATGTGCCAGACTCAATAAACACAGGCATACAAATTAAAAATTAAGACACCTTTTGGCATAAATCTACATTTGTCAACTAACTGACTTTAAAAAAGTGAAATAGTTATTTTACTCTCCATTTGAAACATGAAAGAGATTTGATTCCTTCATAAAGTGCAGCTTATAAATCTTAATTATTCAGGCAAAACACACTGTGAAGTCTTGACAGATTTATCTTACAGATCAGTACTAACTGAGTGCCTATGTTTTCCCAGTTTTACTTGCCTAGAATTTCAGAGTAATGAGCAAACATCATCTTGCCCTAGACTTGGTAATTAATGCAATCCAGTATTCTACAAAGCAGTAGCTCTGGTGCAATATCTCAATATTAACAAATGCATATGCTTTCATACAGATTTTACTTGTGCATACTGATAAAGCTTATCATCTATTCTCATGCATATTAAATTAGACTTCAGAGCTAGAGCATTCATTCATTGAGCATTTATGAATGCTAATATATGCTCATTTTGATGAATACAAACAAAAATCAGTCTAAGCATAATTATTCTTTGGCACTAACAAAACATTGAAGGAAAACGGAAGCTAAGTATTAAATATTGTAGCTTCAAAATGCATGCAACTTCTTACAAGAAAATCAGATCGCCTACTTTGCAACATTTGAACCTGGAGGTATTTCTGTTAAGGGACTTTACAACAGAGTTCACAAGATTTGCTTTTGCTCGTTTGCTTGTTTGTTTGTTTGTTTGTTTGTTTGTTTTAATGGTTCATCTAAGTATCAAAATGCAGGCATTTCCTGCTGATTGAACATTGACTCATAATTTTCCAAATACAGATTAGAAACTCCAGAGTACCCTCAAGACGCATTACCAATATAATATTAAACCATTTGTCTAAGATCACAAGGAGATGAAAAGTGATATCAACAATCTCCTATTTTACATATGCACGCATTTATAATGCAAAAAATCCACAAGAATGCTAGCCTAATATACAGAACATAGTCAAAGAGGTACTGAGATACATAATTAAACAGTAGACCGGCTGATACACTTTTTAGAAGAATGTGTGTCATGATATTTAATTGTCAAAATATAAATAAAAGAATGCCTTTGTACTCCACCAGTGACATATATTTTGTGATTTAGGACAAATCACTTTAAATGGAATTTATGTTCTTTGAGTTCAGTTACTAGAAAAGTTTTGTGTATGCTCTAAAACTAGATCAAGTAGCTTTATCTGTAGTTGATGAAAGAACATGGGCTCTTTCAGAGGACAAGGGATTATTTCATTTTAAGCAAAGTATTCAGAACAGGAATAAGTCACTCTCCAGACTCACTTGCTTATTGATTTGACTATCTTAAACTAGTTCCCTAATTTTCAGATAGTAAAGCTGAGTAAGACAAATGTCAGACTCAGGATCCCTGGTTTACTGTGTCACCATAGGGCAGACAGTACATGAAACTTGAAGATACTCCAACCATCAGCTCCCAGTCTGGATCCAGCAGACCAGATGTGCTTGTTCAGTTACTACATTGTAACATGGTACCAGAGACTCTCAGCCTTGTTCTTCAGGCCACATAAAAATTCTGTCTGAACAACTTACTGCCTCACAGTATGCCTAAATACATCCAGATACTGTAAGGTACGAACTGGACACAGTGGAAAATGAGAAAAAAAGTTTGCCGTCACAATTCTCTGAAAGATCCCTCACAGAGGTACTCCAAAGCTGATATAAATGCTTCAAAATTGTACAAATTATATTACGCTGATATGTTGATGGGAACATTCTGAGTTTCACAGCACAAGATTATAGTACACTAATAGGTCAATAGCCTGTCACATGAGTTCAAAAGCAGCAGTTACAGCTGAAGGTTGACTCTAATAATATGTTAGAAGGAAGCTCAGTGTTTTTCAGGTTTACAATATTTTTCTAAATTATAGTCTAAATGGCATTCTTGGGTTCTCCTGCTGGGCTAAAAAAAAGACCCTATGTATAGCATATATAAAGAGTCACATAAATGCTCCAGGACATGTCACCTCAGTTCTTTCTAGAGTCTTCCAAACTGCAGACTAGGTTTCTGTTTATCCCGGGCTATTTCTCACATAACTTCTAACAGTACTGCTTCAGCAATACATTATAATTCTCCACAGAATTCTTAGAGAGTTTGACCATTGAAACTTCTATAATTCGCCTACACCAGCGCTTCTCACATTGAAACCATCAGCAGAGCACAACCAGTGGCAGCACCAGTGAGATATTTTGGAAGAAAGGGGGGAAACAAAGAAATTGAGCATAAACAAGCCCTGCTGAATTACTCCACTGACTTTGCAGTATTTAAAGTGAAGTGCTGTTAGTACAGAAGCCAGCTGTTTAACCCTTGGAGTACTGTACCTTGGCCTACTTTCAGGGGGCTAGACTTTGTATCTGCTTGTAGCACATGGAAAGAAACATTCACATATTTGGTATAGTAGATTAAATGAGAGCCAAAAATTCTATTAAGTAAACTTTGACCTGCATGATATGAAACCTCTTTTGAGCTAGCAACTGACAAAAAAGGAAAGAAACCTCCAAGGAAATCAGTGTACGACAGCAAAAAGGAATGCCTAGGACTGTTAGTGCTGTCCACAGGCAGCACTTTGAAGGTTGAGTAAATATAAGGAACTTTTTGATAACAGCTGGAAGGCAGCACTCAGATTGTGTCCGAGAGATGACAAAGAGCTATATGGGTGCCCAGTATACTGACACAGCAGGATCACTCAGTATTTCAAGGCAATACCACAAAAAAAATCGAGGGACAGAAAACTGATATTAAATGTGCAGAACCACCAGCTGTTTATTTGCTAATATGGATTTTGGTCTAGAAATTAACTTAAGTGCTTAGTTACGTCAGTCCCTACGTAGGAAATCACTCAGGCATGTGCTTACTATTGAATATGTGCTTTAATCCAACAGACCGTGCTGGAGCTTGAACATTTGCCTAGATCTAAGTGCATACTTTAGTAACTTGATGAACTGGGACCATCTGATCCTGTAGCCCTTCCAAAACAAGATGGGCCAAATAGTGATAATATCTGTAGAAGTGGTAGTACCTCCTTGTAATTCTTTATCTGATTTTTGCCTGTGATAGCATCTTTTGTGTACTGCAGCGCTTAAGGGTACAACAGCAATTTAAAATCTATTGCTTTAAAATTAATTTCTACATAAAATACTTCTCAAAATTAGAATCCGAATCCAGATTGCTGAAAAAGAACAATTTTTCCTATTTTTTTCCTATTTATTTGCTCTATCTGCTGTACAGCACTTTAGGTAACAGCACTTTCTATTTCATGCAAATTTTAATTAGATGTGATTGCCTAGGTCTTTCAAAAACCTTAAGAAAACTTTAATGAAAAAAAATAAAGCCACTTGACTTCAAAATACTCATGTTATGTTTTTATGACAGATGAACATTTAGAGTGTCATGTAATACATTCATATTTATGTCTGTAAATAAACATCAACTTTCATTGCTGACCACATCACTGATGTGTTGGTGATTCCATTCCAGATTTGTTACATGTACCATACAGGTTTCTTAGAGACATATAAGTTATTACATACTTCTTCATAAATTTAGTTTTCTGTCAGAAAGAAAAACAACTCATAGATGTCTTTGGTCTGGCTACAGTAAAATTAATCTTGAAGTACACTGAGATTTTCACCTGAAAGATTCCAAGATTCAGGATTTGTATTAGCTATCTATGCATCTCATAGAGCAAGGGAAATGTTGCTACTGATTACAATATAAGGCAGGCAATGCTTCATGGGTTATTCTAGGTATTTTATTAATTTCATAAATGGTTACATTCGGACATTGAAGGGTAAAATAACTTCCATGTAATCACACAACAAGATATTACCTACATGAGAATAAAACTCAGAATTTACAACATCCAAATGACAAAAAAATATGTAAGATCCTGCTTGGCTTACTGAGAAGGCTTCCTATACAAATAGAGTACCTGGCTCTAGTTCCTCTGTTTTATATACCATCAAAGAAAACTCAAGTGTATTCCTGTTGAAATTACTGTATTTACCAAAAAGCCATAACTTTCATTCAAGAAATGATACTGATAAAGTGGTAGAACATTATATGATCCATTGCATGCCACTGTGTTATCTTGAGTAAAGATAATTAAGGAAAGAAAGCATCAGATTATATAATTGAGCTAAGTTCAAAATGGCAAAATAGAAGCAATGCTGTACAAGTACAGGCTCAACACAGACAAATTGGCAAGAACCACTGATTGTTAAAGGAGATGAAAAATTTAAAAAAAAACCAAAACACCTCCACCAACCATTTTATCTTTGGCTTTAATCACAACAATGTTAAATGTTAACCATATTAAACAACAACATTTTGAGACCTTGCAAACTTTACGTGTCATTTCACTATTATAACCTTCATATGACAATAGATCCCAAAAAAAATACCACTTTCAGTCACTAGACATTTATAGTCTTGCTACTAATGGAAGGAATGCTTCTTCTATCAAGCTCTATTGTTAACTCATGGAAGTTCCTGGCCAATACATTTCATCTTACTGTGTATGTTGTCACTTAGAGGTAATATTATCTACTCAGCATGAATGTCAGGGGGAGCTAACATTTGTAAGATTCTTAGAAAATATTACTAATCCTGAAATCTTCTATTGGATTGATAGATATTTGTTTTTAATAGGTAACTTGTTTTCTAGGTAGAAAGGTCACAAGCCAGATGAAACTAAGCAAAGAACTGTCCATTCTTCTTTCCACTATTAGCAGTAGCTAGGGAATCAATCCAATCTCTACGCCTGTTAGCTGCTATGAAATGGTATTTAAAGGAAAATTCTTGAACAAAAGCTTTTAGAGGGTGTTTGCTTATGAAAAATTGGCAGCCTGAGAAAAGAAGAAAGGGCAGCTTAACTCATCAAGTATTTGTACTTACAGTTCAGCTGGACCTATGAGGGTTACACCTGCAGACCCAGGAACAGAATTTGCCGTTCCATGTTTTCATGGGAGTAGCTCTGGGTATCCTGCACAGTATGACACTCCACATTTTACTATGACTGCTAAACTTTAAAAGTATTAGGCTAAGACAATCTGATTAACAGACTCCAGAAAAGTCTCCAGGAAAAGCTTGTACTTTATAACTCAGTGAGTGAAAATAGTCTGGAAAAAACACCCAAAACTCTGTATCTTAATATTTATAAGACTTTTCAGTGATACACAGAAAACAACACACACATACACAGACAAATCAAAATATTACTGTAATCCACTCCTGGCTTGCTGTTCTGTTTAGTCTTATGAAACAAATAATTTAGAAGGCAATGTACGGTATAGAGGACCTCAGGGGATTGCAATATACTAAGTAAGCATGTTTTTCTTTTTGTTTAATTTATAGCCCCTGGAAAAAAAAAAAAAAAAAAAAAAAAGACATTTAAAACCCTATTGTCTAGGTTTACAAAGCTCAAAGGGATAGTTAGTTCTTAGCTGACTGTACTGCTGGCTAAAATGTTAGACATGCTTTACCACTAGAGGTCTTCTCATTTACGGATGTACTATGGCCTCAAGGGTTCTTCATCAGTGGACAAATGTTTTAATCGCAGAGAATTGCAAAATACAGTGTTGTCTTAAAATTGACAACTGCAGGACAAGTATATGGGTATTAAACTAGAATTTGCTGTATAAGCAGTGGAAGCAATAATTTCCCAAAGAGAAACTGAACTTTCATCTTTGTTTATACCCTTATCCTTTATCTAGCCTGAGTAATTTCTTAAAAGCAGAAACTCCTGTCAGACTCTGTGAATAACAGGTTTTTGGTCTCAGTGATAAAACTGAAGTGAAAAAAAACAAAGCAGGAAAAAAATCGGTGGCCCTGAGTTACTTCATTTTTTGGCTCTTGGTGCGATTTTCTTTCCTTTTTTTCCATATTTTTGTGTTCTTAACCAATGTGGATCACTTTGTAAATGGAAACATTCAGTGCTGAAAATGTCAAAACAAAACATTCAATCTTTTCAGAATTTTACTGTCTGAAACCAAATTCTACCAGAATTTTAAGAGAGATGTAGTGAGTAAGCAACTACTTATTTTTGTGAGTTTACTGTTCTTTCATTTCTAGTTAGTCATAACAGGGCAACAGCACATCCAACTGGGTTGCATAAAAACAAACCCAGGAAATAATGGGTTTATAATTTTTTGCATAGCATCGCAGAGAAATCAGCAGTTACTAAAGAAATCATAAATCACTGAAACAAAACGAGAAGAGTGTAAGAGTTCTATGATGAAAATGTCACCCTTCACTGGAGCTGAGTGAAAAATGCAAAACACTTGCCAGTCAAGTAGTTTCTGCAGATCCCAGTGCAAAAACAAAACACAGGAAAGACGATGTTATGTCAGTCCCATTTCCTATCTTGTGCAAAGCTATAGAACTGCTTTTTATCTGCTCCATCAACCACCTTCCTATTTTTGCTGCATTTCATTGGTTACTTCGTTACCTTATTTCCTGCTTTCCACTAGTTTTTGAGCTAGCAGGTCTTACACCCTGTGTAGTGGGACACAGTATTTATTTTCCCCTTTGGAACTCACTCTGGCTTTACATACAGGCTCAGTGTAGAAAATACCAGTGCATTTTCATTAGAAAACACTTGCATACAACTCAGGCATGACTTACGGTCGTTAAACACCAGCTATATCCATCAGCTCAACAACCAGTTTTCATCCAAAAGCTAAAGAGCAGATTTCCCCTGCAAGGCTTTGAAATGCCAAATGCCAACTTCCTCCCCTCCCCCTCCCTGTTCAATGCTAATACAGTTCAAGAAAATCTTTTAATGATACTTTTCTAAAATATAATTTTGCTCAAATGCTTCAACAGCAACCACCCATAGAAAGAGCTCGAAGCTGGCCATTTCCAGGAATACCTTTCAAAGCTGTATCTGACAACAGGGTCTTAGAATAGATACAGGCAGGCAGCCTCTCCAACTGTCATTGGTGATTCCATTAAAATAATGCAACTTCATATGTTTGCTTCTGAGATCTTTGCATTTGCTTTCTAACGTAAAAACTTTCCATTTGTGTCTTGAATAGGTAAGCCTACAGGGTATGGATCCAGCAGTAGACGCTTACACCACAAGGGAATAGTGGATGAATGCTGCTTCCAGAGTTGTGACCTGAGGAGGCTGGAGATGTATTGTGCTCCAATAAAGCCACCTAAATCTGCACGCTCTGTACGTGCTCAGCGCCACACTGATATGCCAAAAGCACAAAAGGTAGGCCAGGCCGAAAAGAGAAAGAAAAAAAAAAAAAAAAAGTGGGCAAAGAGGAAAAGTCCCAATGTATTTACTTTAGGGAAGGAAAAGTCTGTCAAGGCTGTTAACATTGCAAACAACTGATGTGTTCTGCCTACTAGGGACCCTGAGATTCAGTGGGGTTTCCGGAAATAGTGTCTGTGGTAGGAAATAAGTAGGAAATGGTGTGTTCTATCTCATCTCTTAAAACACTGAATAAAACATGGAATTGCTCAGCTAGTAGTTGTGAGGCTTTATCCTGCTGCTGGGTAGTAAATGACAAGTGCTCACATCATCCAATCATAAATAGCACCTAAGTCTTCATCCAAAAGAGAAACCAAACACTGACTGTTTAACAGCTGATCTACATGGAATCTACTCATTCTTCCTCATCAGGAAAAGATAGATTGAGTGACCGAGGGCAAAAACACAGCTCTTCTGCAATTCATTTTACATGTAAATGAACAAATTATTTTTCTATTTCATTATTTTGGCTTTTTAAAAATGTACCAGAACTAAATTAACCAGATAGTCACTGCAATCATTACATACTTAATATTAACTATATAATTCTAGTAAGTGTATTCTCCAAGCACTTCAAATATTTGTTGGTGTTATTTATTTAGTTGTGGAGTACAGATTATCCAGATTTTTGTTCCAATTGTACTAGATATGCTGTACATATATATAGTTTAATCCCCTCTCTCCTCAGTAGAGCCTATAGTTCAGAAAACCCATCTTAGATGAGGCTGCCATTAAGCTCATTTCCAGCTGTCTCTCCTGCTTGAATTCTGAACATCTGTTTTATATGTTATCTGTCATCTGCTGTAAGCCTCTAGTGATATATTTTATTGCTGTTGACCCTGTCTGTCCTACACATATGTTGGCTCCACTCCTGCAGTTATCTGACATTTTTTTCATGTAAGAAACGGAACTGCACTAAATCCTAAGATTTCATAGGAAGTCAGGAAACCAGCACTATATACTAATTTCCTTAATATCATCTTTATGAAAAGAACAATTGTAATCGTTCCAGCATCCATTTCTGTTCCATCAGTCAATCCATAGAATAGAATCCTTTCATCTTTTCCTCAAGTTTTCAACCTTTTAAAGTAAAGGCTGTATAATTCTTCCTGGGAAGTACCACCTTAGCTCTGAACATCTCTAAAGGAACACATGACAACAGGTGAAGTCTTCTCCAGGTAGAGCTCAACTGTAGAAAAAAAAACAGCAACTGAGGTTTATTCCTGTCTGGGCGCACATATATTTAAGAATTGAGGGAAAAGAAGAAAACAGGCTTGGCCAGGAATCCATGTGCTCCTTCCCATACTTGTTACTAAGGTGATGAGTAAAACATTCTGTAATTTCAAGCTAAAAGAGACAAGATACCTGCCAGCTCTCTGACAGGTCTCCACACCACCTTACTTGGAGGTCCAAGGAATTATGTCATCCTTTGGGCAGTCATCTTCCCAGCTCAAAAGATAGGCAGGAAAACACTTCTCTTACAAACAGGGAGGAACAGAAGAAAGGCCTTGCATCTTTCAGCAGCAGCAGGGGAAGGAGGTAGTGTTCAAGAGGGGTTACTGGAAGAAGAAAAAAATTAGAGGGACTATGTAGTAATTGAGAGACTCTAGCTGAAGAAGAAATCATCCAGGAAATTAAAAGGACAATAAAACAAGAGGTGAAAAAGGCAGTAAAACCCTATGAGGAGCATGGAATTAGATCAAAGAGGATGAGAGGATGAGAAATACTGAAAACCGAACAAACCATGGTTCATCACACAGAAAAGACAGAATTTTGAGGAAAGGGGAAAGAAAATAAAATTAGAAAAAAAAATATTAATGAAAACAACACCTTTAAAGAAAACGTATGGCAAAAGTAGAAGAGAGAGTAACACAACCAGAAAAATCATAAATGCTTCTTGATGGGAACTTGGTGATAAAGTAACAGAAGTATGTTATGGGAAAATCAAACTGAACTTTTCATTAAGATCAGTGGGTGGAGAAAATTAGATTGAGGAAACAAAAATACAGAAGGGGCAGGAGAGACAATTATTTAGATTTATGATAGATAAAAGGAAAAAACAGGGAAAAGTTGAGCTATGTTTTTCTCCATTAGAATATTTTTTTCTCTTAACATTATATGTTATATATGAGATACCTATCTTATCAAGTATGTAAGATAACATGTTACATAATATTTTCTTATTTTGATACATGATTTAAGGCAGGATTACGTGGAATGTATAAAATGTTGTACAGTTACTCCCAGATTTTTGACACAGTTTCTTATCCCTTTCATACTTCTAATGTAATTTTTATTTGGCATCTCTTCATAACCTTTTAATAGACAAATCCAGGATTTGGATTTTGGTTTAAGTGGGTTTTTAAATGGCCTATTTTCCCAATTCCTTGAGCAGATCACTTCTCCTATGCACAATTTGGTAGAATCATAAAATCACAGAATCATTAAGGTTGGAAAAGACCTTCAAGATCATCAAGTCCAACCGTCAGCCCTACACCCCTGTGACCACTAAACCATCTCCCAAAGCACCACGTCAACCTGTTTTTTTAACACCTCCAGGGACAGTGCCTGCACCACCTCCCTGGTCAGCCTGTTCCAATGCCTCACCACTCTTTCTGTTACGAAATTTTTCCTGATATCCAACCTGAACCTTCCGTGGTGCAACTTGACCCCTTTTCCTCTGGTACTATCACTAGTCACTAGGGAGAAGAGGCCAACACCTGCCTCACTAGAACCTCCTCTCAGGTAGTTGTAGAGAGCAATGAGGTCTCCCCTCAGCCTCCTCTTCTCCAGGCTGAACAGCCCCAGCTCCCTCAGCCTCTCCTCATAAGACCTGTTCTCCAGACCCTTAATCAGCCTAGTTGCCCTTCTCTGCACCCTCTCCAGCACCTCCATGTCCTTCCTATACTGCAGTGCCCAAAACTGCACACAGTGCTCGAGGTGCGGCCTCACCAAGGCCAAGTAGAGGGGCAGGATCACCTCCCTAGTCCTGCTAGTCACACTATTCCTGATGTAGGCCAGGATGCTGTTGGCCTTCTTGGCCACCTGGGCACACTGCTGGCTCATGTTCAGCCAGCTGTCAATCAACACCCCCAGTTCCCTCTCTGCTGGGCAGCTCTTCAGCCACTCCTCCCCAAGCCTGTAGCACTGCTGGGGGTTGTTGTGGCCAAAGTGAAGGACCCAACATTTGGCCTTATTGAATCTCATGCAAATGGCCTTGGCCCATTGATCAAGCCTGTATAGACCCCTCTGCAGATCTTCCCTACCCTAAAGCAGATCAACACGCCCAGCCAACTGAGTGTCATCTGCAAAGTTACTAACCCCTCATCCAAATCATCAATAAGGATGTTAAATAGGAGCGGCCCCAGCACTGAGCCCTGGGGAACACCACTCGTGACTGGCTACCAGCCGTATTTAGTTCCATTGAACACAACTCTTTGGACCTGGCCTTCCAACCAATTTTTTTATCCAGCAAATCATGTGCACATCCAAGCCATGAGCAGCCAGTTTCTCTAGAAGAACGGTTTGGGAAACAATTTCAAAGGCCTTGCTAAAGTCAAGGTAGACAACATCCACAGCCTTTCCCTCATCCAATAAGGGGGTCACACTGAATAGCTTGCTTCAATGGAGCAGGGCTGTTCCTCTGTTCAGAGGACAGAGGATCTTTAGTTGTTACATTACAAATAAGTGTCGCTACACTGCATACACAAATCTGAGTAATGAGGGCCGGACGCTGAATGATTAATGTGGGCTAGGAACCCCAAAATGCCTATTTGTTGCTATAAGGCAAACATCAAGAATTAGTTTTAATCCAATTACAGAGGCTGTATGTGTAGTTTTGTTTGTGTGTAGCTAACAAACAAAATATTTGTTTCCCTATAAACCACTATTTGTCCTGTTCTAAGACTTTTAGTCACAAATAAATATAAAATCATATTGAAAAGTGAAAAATAAAGACATTGTTATGATATACTTTGGGGGATTATATACACAGTGTACTTCACAGATCCACAAAAAAAAAGAAAAAGAAAAAAAAAAGAAAAAAAAAAGAGAAATAAAGAAAAAAGGCAGTTAGAAGCACTTTGTTATTGCCACAGCTGCTGTATACAATTGAGCACAGACCCAACTTTTACTCTATTCTAATGTAGATGTCCAGCTTTCACCAGCTCTTTTGCACTCAGCCCATGACAAAATTACCTTGCACTGGAGCAGCCAATGAATGCAACAAACACACATTATAGCTTGTAGAGAGAAATGAGGTGTGCATCAGAGCATAATGTGGTAGCCACAGGCTACCCACCCTGAAGTCTCTGGGGAACAGACAGGATAACCCAGAGTACCTTTCCAGCTGGATTTCAGCCCTGTGTGCCTTGAGTAAGTTGTGAACTCCAGTAATGGGCAGTTTCTCTTAGTGCCCAGCAGTCAAACATTCTTCTCAGACATCTATCTGAAGGTTACCAAACTCTCACCAGAGTGTGTGTACCCTACTTAGAAACAAAACAAAACTATCTCCCCTAATCCCTGAAATATTTTCTATTTTTTGAGTCAAAGTCTACAGGGTCACCTAACCTTTCTGGCTCAGCAGCTAAGTCTGGGATGAAAATACTGGTTGTAGTTTGAGAGGCTTCTGGGCCATTCAAATGTGAAACAATAAATATATCCAAGTTGGGGGCACAGGAAATACACAATGAAGTGGCATAGAAGAAAAGTTTTCTTCTTGGTGACAACTGGACACCAGTTGGTCGATAAGAAAACGCTTTAGATTTATACAAACATTTTTTTAAAAAGCCTTCACATGTTGCTGTAACAATCATATCTGAAGAAAATTTTATACAAAACCAACGTTATTGGCTAAGATTTAGCAAGACATTTACCTTAAATCCTTTGTATCTATTCCTCTGAATTTGATCTGCAAAGGTAAATTATTCCTTTAGAATAGAGTAGGATCTATCAATATAATCTACATTCAGTCAATCTGTGTGCTATAATATATTGCCCTTATCATTCAGATTCCTCAGTACAAGAGCAGCAGACCAGAAATTTAGAAATGGCATAAAATATGCAAGAACTACAGGTAATGCAATTGGCTTTCTCCAATAGGCTTCCCAAGGAAAGCCGGGTGAATAAATTTGATTTTCAGTTCATTGTTCAGATTGATTAAATAAATAAAAAAAATAATTCAGGAAAACCGTTCTCAACATTTAGGTAAGGAAATAGAATAATTTTAGATCTTGTTGCAACACTAAGACCAAGGGTGATAAAGACTAGCTTTCTTTTTTTCAGTTTATTTAATTTACTTCAATTTATACAGCTTTCTACTAATAATATTTATATTATTAACAATAATTATTTCTCTATATCTACTTACTACACTGAATGAAAATAGTGATGTTCTGAAAGTTTCAGAAGTTTCACATTTTAACTTCTGGAATTAAATATTTCCAAAAGCAAAACATTTTAATCTCAAAAGTAAAAAGAAAGCTTTTTGGTTTCTTGCAGCTCTGTCTTTTTTGTGGTAAAACTGATATTCTTTAAGCTATTTTCAATCTCCTCAAAACTTTAGATTTCAAGGAATTTAATGTTTCTGAAAATCCCCGACTTTGCTTCTGACCATCTTAAAATTTAAATTTAAAATTTAAATTTAGTACTACTTTTTTTTCTTTAATTATATTATTCAAAAAAACACCTCAATAAAACAATTAAAATACTGTGAAAATGACATTTCATTAAAATACCTGTACATTTAAAAAGATAGGTAGTTTTTTGCAGGATCACAATCCAGCAAATATTCCTATTAGTCTTGCAGCAATTTTACAGTCAATTTCCTTTGAGAATTAATGAGAAATAATAATCATTCTACAAAGAATAAGGAAAACCTAAATGTTTGATCAAAGAATCCAACCAACCTGCAGGATCTGTTGTTCACTCATTTACAGATCACTCACCAATTATGATCATCCAAAGCCTGTTGTATGTACTCACTTGCTATTTCAATACTCTGTTGAGAGCTTTCCGTAGAATTCTTACAGTTACAAAATGAGAGATAGTTAGGTATCCATCTTGCCAGAATCGTTAAAAAAAAAACCAAACTGATAACTGCACAACACAAATCCATTATAAAATTCTATTTCAGTCGCATTTAGTTATGTGTGTAAACAGAGATTATGAAAGAGGGCACAATTTAAGAGGGCACAACTTCACCGTATGTCAGCATTGCTAAATGTAGAAGAGACATCCCTGAATTATTATGGAAAACAACAGGTAGGAAAGCAAAGCACATTACAGATACAAGGTTTTTTTTTAAAACCTAAAGCTATGAGAATAATTGTTGACATTGCTTTCAGATTAAAATCTCAATTAATGAGCAAATACACCAGCTAATAAGGTAGGAGTGAGGAAGGAGAAATTTTCAGTATTTATGCTGGAAAGTAAAGTAATGGTTTCAACTATTTTTACACCAAGTTTATGTTTAGAGTTCTAAACTGCAAAACAGGAGCAAGAAGGGGAATTAAATTTCTGTCTTCATTGTGCATGGCTCCATCTGGCTTTTCTTTAATTCATTTATTTGTCATCTGAGAAAAAATTGTGCCTATTAACTGTTAAGGGAATTTAGTTTTAACAACGATTTGGAAAACTAGAGAATAGAACTTTGAAAAACAACTGCTCTCTGTTAAAGCAAAGGAAATTGAGCTATTTCCACAACAATTGTGTGTGTGAGGAAAGACTGTGACCTTTTGAATGAAGCAGTGTCACAGAACCAGTGTCACAAAGTTCTGATCAATTTAGGGCCACAAGGTGCCTGGAAAACTATCACATGAATGTGAACACTGATAAGGCTGATTCAATATCCAGTAAATAAAGAAAAGGGAAAGCCAAAAACATAGCTCCATGCCAACTCCTTGCACCCTGAGCAAAAGGACCAAGGAGGTGTACACCTTGATATCATTTTGCTCTTCCTCAGACCTTCCTCAGTCCTTATTCTTCTTTAGGCCTCATATGTGGAAAACACACATACATGCATTTAGCAACAAATCATCAATAGGAAGCAGATTGTCTCAAAAATCCTTTTCAGATTTTATCTAATCTTCAAAATTTAAATAAATGCTAAGTGGGATTAAGAGATAGAGGGAAAATATGTTTGTTGTTTTTTTTGTTTACTTTAAGAAAACACCATCAAGAAAACAGAAAAGCATTGCATTATGTCTCATTAATCTAAGATTGGCAAATTCTTTTCTAATTGGCTCAGTTACAACACACAGATACATTTACAGGCCAAAAAATGCACAATGGCAATAATCCTAATTTCTATTACAGCCATGCTGTATTACCAAGCCAATGAGGGAACCTTTAGGTGTAACAGATAGAAGAACTTGGCCTCCTCACTGCAGAAAATTATATTCTCCCATTGCTTAATTTCCAGCCTTGTTATTATGTTACTGATTACACTGCCCACAGCACTAAAAAGCTTTCAAAGAGACCCCAGAGAGTTTGTAGCTAAGATATCATGCTTGTTACTACAAACATTAGACTTTCCATCTATTACCAATGAGATCTTTTAATGCCAGTATGAGGTTAGAATGGCTGCGTGCTTCCGAATACTCTTCCATCTTAGTTTAATGACCTTTACTATCACTGAGGTAGTTGATATCCAAAGCTGCCCTGTTTCCAAAGATCCATGCTTAAGGTGATAGCAGTCTGTGCTTCTCTGCTCATGAACTGACTTAGGCAAAACTGACATTTTGCACCTCTCATCCTAAAATGCTTTTTCTTTGTGTGGGTCTGGATCAGGGGACCTGATAATGAAACAAGCATCACAGATAACCACGTTATTTCTAATTACCCTTTTTTTCCCAAAGACTTGAGAAATAAGGCAAGCTTTTCCATACCAGTGCAAATGCAGGTCTGAGAACCTGATCCAGGCATTCACACTTTTTTATTTTATTCCCCAACGGTCTCATCCTTGCATAGCTGAAAAAGTGTGTTATGTGGATCAAATACTTTTCTGACATGCATGTTACTGCTGCCACCAGCACTGCCACTTCTTTGTAATTATTCAACAAAATGCTGATTCCAGAGGAGAAACTGTTCTAAAAGCAACCTGCCATCTTCCCTCAATTTCAAAGCCAGCCTTGTGTGTTACGACAGCTCTTTTTCCATCTACATATCAGTATTAAAAGCTTCAACTGAACCCCTGCTGTATCTTCACATTTGCTTTATTTGGGTGATAAAGCCATGTTAAAGTCAGACAACAACAGTAGTGGAGAGAATTTAGATTTGGGAAACTTAGGGTTAATTTTCATCAAAGTATACTTCGAAAGCCACTGCAATGCAAAATGGCTGTTCTTTCATAATAGATATCTCACTGTCCATTTTATAGATCACAAGTGTGTAACCTTTAAGAATTTATGACTTTCTGCAAATAAAATGTAGCATATATCTTTTCCTGGTAAACTCTCTTCAAAGAGAAGCACCTAAGGGCAGCATTGATGATGATATTTTGCTTTGTTGCCATGAGAAAAAAAACACAGGGAGACGAGTCAAGGAAATCATTTTTTTTTAGTTCACTGTTACAAATGTAAGCATTTCGAGCACAAAGCAGGATCCTTAACAGTGGCAGACTCTTGTGAAGTGCTGCAATGATAATTTTAGTGAAAATCAGTGGAAATTAAAGGGTTCATGCAGAATGAGTACTTCAGGCTGAAAACTAAGGTACAGCTTGAGGAAAATCAAAGACAGAAAAGGTAGTTTTGGAAAAGCTGGAAAACAAACAGGCAATGGAACAGCAGAACTTATTTTAATTTCTGGTTAAGGAGAATTCTGTTGACTTTTCTGTGTTTGATCAATGTTAAGGAAGTTATGCCATAGCAGTATTAGCAAAATTTGATCAATACAAGCCAATATTCTACTGAACTGATCATAGGAATAGTGACTAGATGATTAATCTCTTTTTCCTTATTTAGTATTGCATTTCAGATAAAGAATATCTAGAATGACAGATTCCTAACAAAGACATTTCTTCATTATGAATATTTTGATCTTAGCAAATCTGACTTGTCAGTGATGATAAATCTTAGTTTGGCTCAATGTTCTTGCTTGGTGGTGGCATAATTAATTTAACAATCACTAATACTGCTTGGATTTTTTGTATATTCTAAAAATAAGAATTCCACTCATATCCATCAGTACCCAATTCCAAATCAGTGAAAATTAATAAGGTCTATCTGAGCTCAAGTTTTGTGATCCTTTGTGAGTTCCTGATTTATTTTATTTTTAACAGACACTGGAAGTAAATGGTAAAGTTATATATAGAATAGTACTTTATGTAGGAAATTATTTTAAAATCCCACAAAACTACAACAAATCAGCTTCCATTTTCCTTCTGTCCATCAGAAAAGCAGGCAAAACTTTCATTACTTTTTAAATTTTAGAGGATACATTTCCCTTTGGTTAGGGCTTAAGTAGTAAATAATGCAGTGGTGAGCTGCATACAAATTCCTCACCTTCCTCAAGATTTTTTTTTTTTTTTTTGGCTTTTCTTAAGCCAACAGACATTATTCCAGTTAACTAAGAATTTTACTTCTGATGAGGATTATAAATACGGAGAGTCACTCAACAATTCCACCCCTAGTCTGGTACAGAATGTGCAAAAATTTGGGACCAACTAATATTTACCAGCATGGCAAATAAGGAAATCAAACTGAAAGCTATGTCACACCCATCACTGCTGCTGGAAACTGGCTGGTGCATGGAAAGACAGAGAACTGAGGGCATTATTCATTCCAAAACCCTCTTGATTCACCTGGCACATCACTCCATCTCTTTTTGAAAAAACGAATTATTTGGCTGCAGCTTCTGCAGTGAACCCACACTTTTTATCCTCCTAAAGGCCTTATCCCAGAAAAAACGTACACAGCTAACATGCCATTTATGCAAAGTGGAGGTAACAAAGACCCACTCAGCAATTTTGAAAGCCTCTGATCACTGGGTACCGAAGCCCAAGAAGCTCCACAAATCCTGCAGTTACAACTTTAAATTTCCCTGACCCCCATATATCCTGCTTTTGCAAGTGTTCTTTTTCTGAAAGAAAGAAATCCTATGGTACCACCTGTGTGTCTAAGCCCATCCAGGTTCCAGTATGCAGATGTTTCCTCTGCCCAGATCAACGATGACAGCAATCAACATGTTTATGCCTAGGAAAATAGGGAATTTAGTGAACAGAAGTTTTGTATAGTTAAGTTCTGTGTGAACTGGAAGAAGGGCTCTAACAATTACAGCATTCAGGATAACAGTTTTTCTACTAATATGAGTTTTGTGATCATACAGTGTATTAAAACCTATCTGGAATAATTATTTTTTTTCTATATCTTCAGGAAGTGCATTTGAAGAATACAAGTAGAGGGAACACAGGAAACAGAAACTACAGAATGTAAGAACATGCCATCCACAAGAATGAAGAATGAATGTGCCATCTGCAGGATACTTTGCTGTAAATAAATTATTTGTTAAACATTGGAAGACTTAAAAAAAACCTATGGCTTAATAAGCTTGATGCAATCTCAACCAATGGGCATTCTCCCAGTGAACAATGCAACTAAACATTCCAACATAAATCTTTAGAGAACAGAACGTTTTAAGCAGCCCAGAGAAAAAAAATTCTGTGGTTGATATATTACTGTTTGTTAACCTGTTTTAAATGTCCTGCACAAAGTCCTGTGCCCTTCAAAAGCCTACAAATTTATGGGCCTTTGATGGATCCAATTGCACTAAATTAACCTATGAACACTGGCTGCTGGAGTCATTCATCAGCCTTGTCTAAGTGGTGTTTTTTTTATTTGCACTTCTATACAAGCAACAGGCTGTTTGTTTTACAGTGTCTGATAACATTGTTTGTCTACCCCTTCATATTTGCACAGTTTGACATCCCCAGTAACAGCAGCAGTAAGGTAACATATAGTTTTAAAAATCCATTAATTCCATCTGTGGCATTTTGACAGAATATGGGTTATAGATGCATTTGTTGTAAGACAGTTTTGGTTTTCCTACTCTTGCAAAGATGCAGTTTATTGCATTTTGTGAAACAAAAGATTTTTAAAAGCAGTTAAAGCATACATAGGCTCTCAAACCATTAATGATTCTTCCAGGTAATTGTTTTGCAACAGTATAGGTAACTTCTTTCTTCCTCCATATAATGCAGTATGTAAAATTTAGCATATCAATAATACACATTTATCAAACAGTATGTAAAAAATCTGTGTTTTATAGTACAACGGTGCTATTTTATAGTTTGTTACATGAAAGGGTCTGGCCAAAACAGTAATAGGTGAAAGCAAATATGAAAAGATCAAGCCAAAGATTAAGAAACAAAACAGTTCTTAAAATATTCAGTTTAAATGAACTAAAATGGCTTCAGATTCCAACATGGAAATAACTTTCCCATCTTCCATATAAAATTCAGACACTTGTTTCCGTTTAGATGTTTGAATGGTGGTGTTTTCCCCTACAGTAACAGGGAACACAAATTCCTAGATGCCTAGGCCCGGAGAGGAGAAGTAGAAAAACAGCCCCCAAAAGACTTCAAAGGGTAACACATCAGGGCCTAAATCTTTCTGAAATATCAGCATTCTATCAAACATAACAGAGGGTTACTCAAGTTCTCTGTCATTTTAATTCTTCCCACAATCAGATGTGACTAAATTGGCTGTTAATTAGGCTGCTACATCTCTCTGTAAATCAGAAAAGCTAATCTAATCACCAAATTACAGTGTAGAGTACTCAACAAGAGATGAACCATAATGTCCTTCAAACTGCTGCTCTCAATAGCTTTTCATGCACTCTTGTGGGAGACATCTATTTCCAGATAATCTCTGCCATGTAACCTTGGTAGGTACTCCACTGATTCTACCTTAATAAAACCATGTCCTATGCTCCACCTTTGTAAATCAACTCAGTGCTAGATCGGCCATGCAGGAAAGGGGGATAGTTTATTGCTCACCAGTGTCCCAAGGTGAGCATAAACTTCTCTGTGGGAGAAGGGAAAAGAGCATCCTTTCCAGAATTGCAACCTGGTTCCACTTGACTTTCCCCCATCACCCTGCACACAGTAAGCTCAGACAAGGGATGAAGTAGCCCCTGGTCAGCCCCAAAGGGAGCAGGGAGAATACTGTATGAAGGGAGCAATTAGAGAGATGTTAGATTAGATCTGTAAAGGAAATATTTATTTTGTAAAGGCTCAAATCTGCCTTACTTTTTGTTACATCCATGGGAGCAGATGACTGAACTATTGATTAAAACACAAGAGAAGAATGTCTGCAGACTGCATATTGTACAGCTCCTTAATAGTTTCTTGTGGAACAGATGGGAAAGGTAGGTCTTAAAAGTCTAACAAATTATTATAGTTCCTTTTTTATTCCCATCTAAAACTGGGGTTTGATATTTTTTCCAAGGAGAGAGCAATGTGTTCCTATGCAATCCTTTAAACCCTCTGCTTTCCGAGATGTGTTTATACACACAGTAGGCTGCCACCACAGAGTAAAAGCAGAGCAGTAAATGAATAAGGAGACTGTCACAGCTGTCTCTGACTGAGATAGTTGTGTTGAAAAAGGAAGAAAGTACAGAGAATCAGATGGGGAAACGAACCTAAATTATTTACCACCAATTCAATAAACAAAGGTAGCAATTCTGATCTCTAGCACAGATCTTACAGACCCTTTTTTGGCAGAAGGGATGGGAGAGAGAAGTATTTTTACTTCAATGGCTGTTTAGAATTCTGAAGTGCATTCTAAGAATAAGTAATTATTTTGATGTCACCAACAAAATACCTATTTCCATTTTGTCTCCCATTAGTCTTCCTGTCCTCTACGTCTTCTGAAGTTCTAAGGGGAGAAGGGAAGAAAGGTGTGAGTGAAAAAAGCAATTTGCAGATCTCTGTGGTGGCAAGTTGCTTTGTAGATAACATTTTACTGATGCAGTTAACATAAATGAATAACCACACACCCTTGTGCTATTTAATTCTTTTAAATTAATTCAAATTTTGATCTTATCTTGGGATTCATGCACTCACATTCATGCTACCATATTCTCCTGTTGAGAAATCATAATTAGAAAATGTCACTTACAGACAGCAATATCTAACATCAGACCCTGATAACTGTCTAAACAAATTAGAACAATCCTTGAAAGAAACTATAATGAATAATTAATAGCTACAAGCTTCAAAGGCAACACTTTGCTTTATTAGAGCATTTATGGTGTCACAAAATGGAGAGTAGCTTAACCACCACAGAGGTGAGAAATGCATGGATGGGAAATGTATACTTGTGTAAGTTATCTCCAGTCATATGGAAGGGAGCACATGATATACTAGTTGGTATGAAAGATAAAGGGCTGCATTAGCTTAATAATCTTAATACATCTGCTACTTAAAAAGTAGAACCATGAGCTTCTACTCCCTCCCAAAAGTACAAAGTAGTCTGACTTGAAAAACTTCTAATTAGAGAAACGGAAGGGTTCAGCTGGATTTTCAAAAGCACTCCAGATATTTAGGAACAGGGCTTCAACTAGATGCCTCTGAATCTCTTAATTCATTTAAGTAGTAAATAAAATCCCACTCCCCATTCTTCCATATCATCCAAATCACATGACAGAAGTCACAGATTTTTGTATTCAAGAATAGACATAGAACTCAAATTATTACTCAGAATATCACTGAAGTGCGAAAGTAAAAAAGTTAATTAAGCCTCGTTATTTTCAGTTAGTTCAAAAAAAGCTGCAGATCATAACCCACTGAAATTAATAGATCTCCTTTATCAAGGTAGGAAAATTTGAGCCTCATCTCCATAATTAATCATTAGAATTTAGATGAAAATGAATACATTCTATATTCCATTCCAAAGGTACTTAGAAACCCACGCTGCCGTTTGCATGAAAGACTTGTATGAGGCTCATTTGTACCATTCAGTCAAGAGAGCAAAGAATATCAAAGAATGGGATACTACATTCAGTCCCTGTAGATACATTAAATTAAATTAAGCACCTTTTACTCAAGACAGATTACAGTGTCAATTCCTTTTCTAAGATTAAACTGTAAATTAGTGGCAGGCTTTCTTTGCTGAAGTGAATTCCATTCACAACTAGTAGCTATGTTAGTTGCCTAATGAGCTGATTGTTGACTTAGTATCTGGTTCAAATTGATAAATGAAGACTCTAGGCCAAGCACTGTGTCTTCTTGGCTCTCCATGTTCACAAGCAAGTGCATGATAAATTCAGAAAAGTGTATGCATATTTGTGCTACCTGTTACTGATTTGGCCAACGATGCCAAAGTGGTGCTATTGTTTTGTTTAAGAAAGTACTTGACTAAAATATAAAAGAAAGCATAAATATTTTTTTAATGTATTAAAATGACAATTATATAGGTATGGTTATTAAAATAGAAATACAACTAGCCATAACTTTTCAACTTTTTGTCACTCAGCAATGGCAACAAAATCTGAAATCAAATGAGATGGGGCAGGAATGAGTCAAAATGCCACAAAAATTCATGGACTTGAAATGCAATTCTGAATCTTTACCGCAAGTCAGAAATACAGATGAAGAAGAGCATTTAAAGTCAGGGAACAATGGATATGACTGAAAGCCTGTTCAGATAATGCAAGTCCTGCATCATACCAAAGACTTTTAAGACACACTCTAGACTGAAATCAGCTAGAGTTTGGCTTAAAGTCAGTGGCATGATATGATCGAGATTTTCATTGAGCACATTTTGTCTTTACCTGATTACCTTCTCACTCATGACATGCCCCCTAAAAAGTCCCTACCCTTTTTAAAAAATAGCACAAATAAATTCATCTGATATTAACAAGGAATGAAAAAAAAAAAAATTCCTAATGTGAAACTGATGCTATTTTTAATTCTTACCAGTTTCAAGTTGTGAGAAAAAGTTGAAATATATGGCTAACAGTCTGTGAATTATTTTTTTTTTAACTTTATGTGGTCATTATGAACACCCTAATGTGCAAAATTTCACATTTCATTGTTTTGTTTTGAAATGTTGGTAAGTTAAGCCCAAATAGAGATTCTTGGAACCTATAGGCTAGATAGAATAGTTATGTTCTGATGAAGGTATAATCAATATATTTAAAATGTTTTATTTTTAGTCTGAAAAGGAATAGTAGTAATTTATTTGGGGACTCAACCTATACCAGTCCCTCTTCTAAGGATACTGTTCAGTGCAAACAAGTCTTCCAAACACAAAACTTCTATTCAAGAACAATATTCATTCCTCCCTCCCCCTCCTCCCAGAAACCTACTTAAAACACTATTGCAACATAATTTTATTGTTTGTCTGTTTGTTGGGGGAAGGGATGTTTTGTTTTTATTCACTTTGTTTTTATTTGGGGGGGGCAGGGGTAAGGAGAAGGAGATGAGGCTTTCAAATGATTAATATTTTTTCCTCTTGGGTACAATCCTCAAAAAATAAAGAATTTGCCTTGATGAGATCCTTAATTATCCAA
Source organism: Hemiprocne comata (assembly GCA_020745705.1). Classification (NCBI taxonomy): domain Eukaryota; kingdom Metazoa; phylum Chordata; class Aves; order Apodiformes; family Apodidae; genus Hemiprocne; species Hemiprocne comata. The sequence goes on from CM036586.1 coordinate 61,043,037, forward strand.
TTCATGTGTGGAAGTAGCATCAAGTAAAGCAACTAGATTCAAGTTGTCTTGAAAGAAGGAAAAAAGTTACTAACACATAGGTTTTAATCATTCTAACCCTACACTCTCCATTTTGCTTCTCACAGCATTGGAATATTCTACTGGACTATCACTGTCCAAACACACAGTATCTGAGAGAGATATATATACATATATAAATCTTCTTTGATTTTTTTTACATGAAGGGTGTTATGGGACTATCTGAAACTTGATTACATATAGCAAAGTATAGAGATACCAGTCTAGCAGAGACCAAAACAAGAAGGACCTCCCTGATGCTTACATTAGGAAATCTCATACTAGTTGCATATAGGGTGTCTGTATGGAGATATACATATATATACATATATATAATCATATGTATGGATATGTATATGTATCTATAATGTTATCAGAGTGTGTGTGCCTGTGTATATTATGCTTTTCTTCCTTTTCCTCTCAAGTACAATTTGAATATATATATTTTTTACACATTATTTCTCATGGATCATATTCAATAATCCAATTGGAATCTGATTTTAGAAGAACATCGTGTAAAATGGTGTCACAAGTTAGATCCTCCTTTTGTTTTTCACACCTAAGGAAATTACCTGATTTTTAAATCATAAGACACTTTTTATGTCATCAAGTACACCTATCCATCTATTTGGTGAATTACAGATACAAAAGACTAACTCTGAGGACCTTATTACAAACATAGCAATTCAAAATTTTTCTTTTCTTTCAATCTACTCCAGATAACTTCTGTAAAGTGAGATTTTTTTAAGTGTAAGCATCCCTTCAAAGTAAGAATGATGGGTAATATAAACAGAGAAGAGTGAAAATTTCTGTCATTTAATATCACCTCAATTATTCATTTGTCAATTAGATTATTTTTTTGTAAGAATAATTCATGTCTCCATATAGTACCCTTAAGTATTTTAGAAGTGGAAAAGACCTAGCACTGTAAATTCCTATATTGCAAATTATTTATATTAATTTTTTATTTCTCTGTATTCTTCAGTAACTTTTTATTTTGACAGCTTGGCTCACAAAAGACATAAAAAGCATCAACATGATACTTCTGCTGCTAAACATTCTTTCCCACAAATATTTACCATACATACACCCACCTACAATATTTACATATTCACATTAGATTGAAGTTCTTAAGAAACAGCACAAATATAGTTGGGAGATTTTTATTTTTTTTTCACGTTTTAAAGGTATAAACCATTTTTTAACTAAATCAAAGACATTCCATCTTACTATATTTTACATTCATTAGTATCACATCATTCCTCTAACACAACAACAAAATACCTGCAGAAAAAAAGATACTTTCTTGATAAATAGGATCACATTTCATGTACTCTTGTTAAAGAAAAAGGTTTAAACAGATAATTATATTTACATCTGAGTCAATGAAATCCATATTTTGTAGTGAAATATTTAACTGTGTATAATTTTAAAATCAAATAGATGTTCAAGTATTCCTGATTTACTGGTTTTAACCTGGTTTATGGTATGAAAAAAGCCCTCTTTAATAATGATCAAAGGATCCAATAGACTAAACTGCTACCAGTGAATGAGGTACAGTGTCCCTATTTTGTGCACAGGGATGAATTCTAATGCAAATTTTAATTTTTTTTTAGATTATAATTTTAAACCAAATTTATATAAATACTGCATAAGAATTATAATGCTATTCATTATTTCCATTTAGAAACAAGTTTGAATATAATTAAGCACATGCAAGTTACACTGCATGATACACTACATCAACCTTAACCTTTTCATTTATTATCATTTCTAAGGAATCAGTTTGATTGAATTCTATAGAAAACCTGTGCAAAATGAAAAAAAAAATGGTAAAAGTGTATAATGATAATAGTTGCCTGATTAGACTGTCTCATCAAACATGAGTCCTAAAATGCTCCACTGCAAGCATGCTAGTACTTCATATTGCTCTGAAGAGATTCACCCTGTAGTCTGATACTTCACATTGCTTTTATCAGAATGTGATGGTTCTCTTTCATAGTCTCTTAATCCTTGGAGTCTTTGGGTTGAATATTAAACATGTTTATCAAGCCTCAGAATTGTAAGAAACAAAGCAGAAGAAGCAGCACCACCTGCTGCTGGTAATCAAATCCTACACGACCTTTCTCTCCCAAATTATCTGCAAAGCCACCCAGAAGCACTAGGTGAAGAGATCAATAGCACTTGGTTTTCAGGACACCCTTTCCAATAGGAATGTTAAGTGTTCTCCCTTTCTTCACTGTTGGACTTCAATTGGTATCCTGACTAAAACTGGGGTTTCCATGATGCAAGCATGAATGTGGATACATGAATTCACTGATTTCACTACTGAATAATGCTACTATTAACATTTCAAGTCATTATAACCAAACAGTGACAAGTGTTAAATGTTCATTCGCTAAAAAACCATTTAAGCTCTCTATTAAAGTTCTAACTGGATTTATTCTTTCTTTTTTATTTTCTTGTGCTTACTCATAATACAATGTCACTACTTGATGACAAATAATATTTCATACTGTGTATGTAACATCATTGTGTTGCAGAATCCCCCAAATACCTCAACAATGTCTTTGTTGCGCTATTCTCCCCATTTAGCACTTATAAGCTTTTATAGTAACAACCAATAAATCAAGAAAATGGAGCTCTTGGTATGTACAAATATTAAAAAAAAAAAAATCAAGAATTTTTGCTAGTTTGCAGTTCATGCAATGCCATCTTGACCATTCTCTTCCCCTTTCTCTACGAGCTGTCTAGAACAGTAAACTTTGCTCCATAAATAATAGTGTATTCATGCTTTAAAGGCTTTTATATGCATTTATGGTAGGTAAAGGTTGGAAGAGGTAGCTGACTGATTTTCACTTTTATCTACTTTGATTTCAGTAAAGGGCTTTGTCACTCTGTATACGTAAAGGCTAATGCACCCTTTGGTTTGTAGAATGTACTGAAATGTTTGCAACCCTCTTGGTATCAGGTCCAAAATGTGAAGCATTACTGTTAAGAGGGTAACTTTCTAATGTATTTGTATGTATAGTTTACACCTCTGTGAGGTCTAATAAAGGTTATGGTTAATAAAAAAATGCGTTGAAAATTCCTCATCCACACGGATTTTGCAGTATTTTGCATTCTTCCTTTCTCTTCCCTGGCATATACATTTCGGTTTTCAGAATACACCAAAATCAGGACATACCTTAACAGGATGAGCAGGCTTCACTCCTAGGATAAGACTGACATGGAAAGTTAACTAGGAGCTCAAGAGCCTTGATAAACTGAAGTTGTCAGCAGAAGGAATTGTGGAACCTAAAGATAAAATTAAGAGTAATGAATGATCAGGAACAAACTGTATTCACCCACAGACGAAGATATCTGAACTGTGGTATACAGCCACTCATTGAAAAGCTCCTTGCTGTATGAGAACTGCATGGTAGCCAACGCATAGTGACTCTTTGAAACATATCCAAGTGACATTTAAGGAACTGTAAACTACCATCACTTGAATTGCTCTCAAGAACAGGATCTGTGGGTACTTGAATAAATATTATATGATAAATATGGTATCTTGCCAGAACAGGAATACGGTTGTTGTGGAGTTATGCCTCAGAAACCTGTTGGGAGTTCTTTGGAAGAAACTACAAGCATGTAATCAAGAAAGATCAGGGTGATCTTGGATTTCCAGTATTCTTGTAAATTAGGTAGGTCCCTCATTCAAAGTTCTTAAAAACACTAAACTGTCATGGAATGAGAAAGAAGTTCTTCTTATGTGCACACCACTGATTAAAAAGCAGAAAAGATAAATCAAGAAAAAGAGCCAGTCAACAGTGGAGGGGCACCATGTGGGAAATCCTGAAAGCTGTTCTAGCACCTGTGCTGCTCAGTCTTTCCTTAAATGAGCTGTAGAAGGGGTGACAGTAAGAACACAAGGTTTCTGTATGATATTATGGCAATTAGGTCGATCAGGCATGCTTATGGCTTGGTAAATCTATGGTGACTGTTTCCAGTTGCCATCTTGTCCTTCATGTGCTTGGAAACAGCTTTCAGGCAGATTTTTATCTATAATTTTCCAGGTACTGAGGCCAATTTCTACCGCCGCAGAGCTTGGCCCCCCCAAAGCGGTGCAAGATTTGCCTTTTTTCAGTCACTAATTCCCACAGTTGCCATAACTTTTCTAATATAACAGAGAGCAGCCTCACAACAACACTGCATAGCTCCCTCACCATCCTCATATGTATCCAATGTGGTCCCAAGAACTTGAGTATTTCCATTTGGCTTAACTGCTCCATAATTACATCTTCTTTTGTTGCAGACACGCCTTCACTCTGCCAGTGAAATCATGGTTCTGGGAGGCCTGAGGACAGCCTTACCACTTACCACAGACACAAAGAAGGCCTCTGGAGCAGGAAGTCCCTAAATTGTAAATCAGTGGAGAGCAGGAAAGTTTCACTACATGTTCCTTGTTCTTGCATTTCTCCCTAGATATTGATTTTGGCTACAGTGCAAAACAGTTTCCTGTACTTTTATTTTTATCCTTCTGGCATAGTAGCCATTCTGGACTTTAAGTGCACAATCTCTAAGTGTACAATCCCAAAAGTAATATCCTTCACAAAAAATTATCTATATTTAAATATCCGCAGCCAGTATTTTTTAAATCCACACTGTCTTATCATAATACTTGAGAAATATATGGGGATTTCAGTTTAAAAATAATCACCCACAATAATAAATGTATTTTCAATCTTACTTTCTGATGATGAGATGCAGTTAACAGAGACCACAACTTCTGAATTTGGCAATCTGGCCAAGGGACATTTTAAAAATCAATGTAGTTGTAATCTTAATCACAATTTTTTAAAGTTTTCAATCATCTGCATTGCATACATTATCATGTTTTCAATCTTGCATTAATAATGTACTTGTTAATAAACATGACTTTATGGTAAACTACGCTAACACAATCAAAATAAGAACACTCCACAGAGATAAAAACTTTAGCTCCTTTTTTTAAATTGTGGACTTTCCCAGATACAGATAATTCAATATATAAAACCTTTTGATCAAAAAGTTACTGCAGATGTTCCAAGCCTGGATATTGACATACTGGGAAACTATCTTATTTATCGCCCTGTGTTGGAACTGGTTTTGGATCACAGCTAAAGAGAAAAATCAATCTAGAAATCCATTGTTATTTGGAGGCCAGCAGGACTTCTGGAAACTTAGTAAACACTAGGACTATCAACAGCAGCCGTTAAAAATGTCGTGGAAAAAAATCTTATTTTATTAGTGCAAAGTTGACATTGTCTGTGGAGAACTAAAGTGATTTCTTTTAACTTGGGCAACTTCATTCAGCTCTGTGTGGTTTGGTCCTGTATTTTCACACTGGTTTACACTTAGTTAGAAATACCTTTTTTCACGCATCACTGCCTTAATTTTGGCTTACGACCTTGTATTTTTACTTATTTTATCTCTTGTACATACTTTTTAGATAAAGCTGATTAGTGGTTATTCTAAGCCAATCTTTCATCTCTGTGAAAAGGAGTTACATCTGGGAAGTATGTTTTACTGAGAGGGTGACAGAGCTATTAACATTCATAAGAGTTTGCACATGTGACACTGTGCATCGATGGTACATGGATTTTCTGCTGGCTTTCTGAAAAGAAGCCATTTGTCATCTCCGTATTTTGACAACCAAAACATTGAGAAGAAATTGAACAGAACAGGAAGAAAAGTGTTAGTCAAACTGAGATAAAACAAAGATTAAAGCAGGATTTCCACATTACCACTGGGTTGGTTGTGTTTGTTTGGGAAATGCTTTGACTTAACCTTTAATACAACAATCACTTAAATTAAAATGCAGTCTTTGGACCAAACTCCAAGCCCTCCAGGACTCGCCTTCTCAGCATGTGCTCTCTCCACTAAGTCATGTTTTCATTCTTTTTATTTGCTTTTTCCTTCTGTTCCATTTATCATATATTCTCACTACATAGCAACTCAGTGAAATAGGAGAAGCAGAAAATGCCTTGCCAGACCTCCCAACAACAACAAAAAAAAAAAAAAGCTGGCAAGTCTACTGTTTTGGGCATGTTGTCAAGCAGTAAGAGATAAAGGTTTGAATGTCCTAAGGCTGAAAATTGAATCAAATCAGATCTCCCATTGATTGTACACATACTGCACTTATTTTGCAATTGGGAAAAAAAAAAGCAACAATGCCAGCATTATTTGGGTGCCTGATACTATGTGACTAAGTATGCCCTCAGCCTTCTGATGACATCAAGACCTTGATCAAGACTTAAATGCTACAGAGGATGGATTCCAGATCCTAGTGTGGCTTACAGAAGAGGGAGGTATTTCAGTTCTTGAGGTGGAACAGATCTGGGCACACAACATGCTACACAGCTCTAATGACTTTAAGATCTTTTAGGTTTAAAAGCAGATAGAGCAGAGAGAATCAGTTATTTCCACCATTAACAAGCCACAGAGAAGCTGCTAAGTTTTGTTTGGTTTTGTTTAGGCATTGGTATTTCAGATATATATTTACTTCAGTTCTTTCAAATAGTTTATACTTCTGTTACATCTATAATTTGCATTCTAGTTCAACTAACAGAAGTATCAGCTTGCTATCTGTGTTTGGATTAATATGGATTTTGTTGAAATTAATTGACTGAAGAATCCCTACCAAAATCTGTATTCACACTGTTAAAGGGAGATATTTTTCTTCATTTCACATTCTTCAAATCCTTGATTTTTTGAAAATATGTTATGTCATTGCCTTTCTGGCAGATCTTCATCTGTACTTTGTTATCATTGCTGGTACTTCCCAGCTCAAAATATTTTTTCATACACATAAATCATTCCTAGCTCTTAGAGCCAAATCAGTCAGTAAATTTCTTGGTGATTTAATAGGCTGAACACAATCCAGTACTGCTATAAGCACATCCCATTGTTGCCTTAGCAATCAATCAATAAGTGATTGACTTCAGCCATCACACTTGAATAAGCCTTTTCTGCAAATATAACTTGCTATCGAACTCATTTCCTGCTATTCTTTTTCAGCATTTAGCTTTTTTTACCCAGCTTATTAACTTAGTTCAAATACTGCATGTTCTCTGCTATCCCAGCCGGAACAACAGCGTCAGTTAATATTAAAACATACCCTTATTTTCACTTTTTGCTCTTTCTATTTCAATGTCTATACTGTCTGCAATAACAAAATCAAGATAATTTGATAGCTGAACTTGTAGTATGCTAATCCTAACACTACCCATGGATTCCAGTGAGTCAAGGAATTTCATCAGCTTCTCACAAACTTGGGTCTCATATTCAAAGGGGACATTTGGACTGCCTTTCTGAATAACCACTGACATCTAGGGTTTTCCTTTGTATCCGTTTGAAGCTCATGTATCTGTATCCTGTAGAATGCCAGTGACCAGCAAGCCTGGCTATGAAATACTGCCAAAATCTTGAGGACAAAGTCAACACATTTTCTAACCACTCTATTCTGAGATGGACTGGTACTTTCCTGGGCACTAAAGAAAGCAAATGTCTTGTTGGCACGATTTGTATTTCAGGTTTTTTGCATTTCTATTTGCTTTTAACAAGGAAACAGACTGGTTCTTTAACCTCATTTGCTCCAAGTGCCAGTGCAGTAACAGAATTACCAGTATGGAAATGCCATATGAGTCTTTGGCCAAGATTCTGTAGGATACTTGAATCAGTATGTAAATATGTACTATCTGTAGGCCCATTTAAAATGTTTCTCATTAATAAAATTTATATTATCAAAATAATTCTAATTCTACATCCAAAAGTATTTTATGTAATACAAGTCTATTAATATAGATGTACTATTATATTTTCTTTTCTTTATTAACTCATGATGTGCTTTTTGCTACTTCAACAAAAAGCTACACAATGAGTTTTATTCTTTTGTAATTTCTCTCTCTGGATACTCTTCTTGCTTCTTTCACTGAAATTTTTCAACAACAATTAATGAGAGACATCAAACTGTTTTATCTAAGGATTTTAAATTACTATTTGCTTTTCAAATAAACTACAAAGTATAATCTTCATTCATCCTATATTTCATTCTTTACCCTGTCAAAGTACAAATCCCTTTATTTGCTTTTGTTCTGCTCGTTACCTTTTTCATATATGTTGTCCTCTTTTCTCCATTCCTTTGCTTCTTCCTTCTTTCTATTCCCTTATGCAATGCAAAAAAAACATAAAATCCAAATATTCTTCCTCGGATGTTTTGAAACAGGATTCTCATAGGGTCAGGTTCTTCACTGTCTCCTAACAACAGGCAAACTCTTAATTTCCTTATACTCTCTGGTTTTCTTTATGCAGCTGGATCTTTGCTTTTCGGGTAAAAATTCAGGAGCTGTCTCCACCATTTGTTAAAGTTAGCTTCCTAGAAAGCACCAGTAGAACTACATTTAACTAACCCATTATATCCTAGATATGAATATTCTGTAAATGTGTATTTAAATTTTCATCTGAAAGTACTTTTAGAATATATTGACAAATTATTACTTCAGAAATTGTAATTCATTACATACCTTGTTCTAAAACTATTTGGTCTGGCACATCTTGAGCAATCATCTGTACTGTAAGTGCCTTCTGTTTATTTTTCAGCTGTTGCTTTGTGTGTGCACAAGTTTCTTCACACAAAAATGTAAGTGCTAAACATGTTTTCCCATCCCTCATGTTCTAGTAATCATACATCCAGAGAAACTCTCAGGAGAGCACTGTCCATGCTATCTGGCTTCTATTTGAGACAATAGGTATAGGCCAAGAGGAAGAAACTTTGTTCTCCCCTTTACAGTGCTCACTATTCCTTCGGTCTTTCCAGCAGCAGATAAAGAGTCATTCCTTTGCTTAAAGCTGCAAATTTAAAAAAAAATATATTACAAAGCCTCCCTCATTATGGCTCTCACATCCTCAAGTGAGGGAAATGTATGGTGATGTTTTCATTTTATTATGGGCTGAACAGAATAACTTCCCCTGTATTACTCAGCACACCGGCATCAGATACACGTGAATTGTCCCTGGCACCTTGATTAAAAAAATCAGAGTTTAACTGATGACGTGACAGTGCTTCTCCAGCATCTTGTGATTTCTTCTTACATTAGTTTCTTAAATTCTCTCAAGCACCAGAGAGAGGGAGAATCATTAGAAGTACATGGATGTATGCAGCCTGAGCTTGTGTAGATAAAGGATTTTCCAGCTGGACAAAAAGCTGACTTAATTCACAACAAAAAATTTTGAAAGGTTCATAAATCTATCAAGGCAAACAATGGAACAAAAAAAGGGCAACTTTTATTTGAAATGTCTCTCCCATTCTAAAAAAATTCTGTTTAGTATTTGGCTAAAAACAATACTCAATAATTCGTAAGAATACAGTTGATGCTTTCCTATCCATCTTGCCCCTTACACAGAAACATCTATTACTTGCCCTATTTCAGAGTATTCCTACAGTTAGAGAGATTACTCAGGAAGAGAATAAATCTGCAAAATTTTAACATCAACACGTTTAGAAAACTGAAAGGCCAAATGCACAAACGTAAAAGCTGAAACTTTGAGAGTAATTATATAATCCTTCATGATGAAGGCCCCTCTAGAACTCTCAGTTTAGAAATGTGTCATGAGGTGCCTCAGATTACTGAATCCTGAACATGTTATCAAGATGGTATGCCATATAATTTGAACATAACATAAAAATTGACAGTAACTAGTACAGATAATTACATTATGAGATCATGAATTAATAACTCTTTCTACTTATGGAACATCTCACAGTGATTTTCAGAAGAAAATGAAACAGAATTATCTACATCAGACAAAAGTAAAAGATCAAATTGTAACTAACTTGCTAAAAAACATACAGCTAGTCCCTAACAGAACCAAGAGCAGCAGTCAAGAATTCGAACACTGTTTTTATATCAGCTGTTACAAACAAGTATCTCGCTGTAGACTTTCTATTATTCTAGATTTGGGAAATAAAGCATCAAGTGTAGGATAGATCTGATGAGAAAAGTACTGAAATCAACAAGAAGTTCTGTCAAAGACTTTGAAAAGTTTATTACATCCTTTCCCAGTTACAAAGAGATTATATATCTTTATATATTATGGGACAAGACTTCTTCACACATTTAAGCTTTTTGCCTGTTTCTTTAAATTTGTCTTTTAATCATTCCTAGTCCCTCTTTCAAGTTCTTTGTCGATGAAGAATTTAACCTGTGCACTAAAATATACACAAAGTCAACCCAGAATTTCAGAGTAACTTCAAAGAAAACTTATTACATTCATTTGAACATAGTGTTAGATAAACATACCAGGTGTATGTATAGGGAATATATTTATCTCTCTTTTAACTTAACAAAATTAAGTATAGAATTCCCAGACACCAGAATCTACCAGACTGCGAATTCAGAAGGGGAAAGCAGTAAGCTGGTATCCTGACATCGGCCTAGAAATGTTACTGAAAGCACCATTTAGTGCAGTCCACAGATCTCACTGACTTTTTGAAAGTCCTACAAACAAGCAGGTATACATTTCTACAAACAATGTAAACACTTACCTCTAGCAGTTTCAGTTGCAATCTAAACTATATAATGTACTCCTAACAGGTTTATTTTTTACATTCGTCTCATCTTATATTCAAGATCTGAAGAAGATAAAATTCTTAACCAAGAAATTATAGTGCATGTTTTCCTACTTTTAAAAAAGTCAGATCACTGCCTCGAACTTATCTTTGAAAAATGTACTATGGAACACTTCAATAATTTTGACTTGTCATTGAAAAAACATTTTGATATAGAAGATTATGTATGAAGTTTATGTATTGACAGAGCCGCATTTTCAGGCGAAAACACTTGTTTCAATATTCTCACTTTTCTGTTCCAGGGCATCCAAGGAGCTAACCCACAGTAGAAACTTGAAGAGGAATGTCATCTGACTCAAGAACACCTCTAAATGTCAAATTACAGCTTTGGGGTTAAATTCCTAATTTTGGTCATCCATATTGACAAAGGCACCCCCACCTCACTGCAGAATTTTGGAAATCATGAGACACCAAACAATTAATTTCTGATTTCTATATTACATTTCACTTCTGCTAACTTTAATTGCTGACTTTATCTTAGAATCTGCTTGACTCACTAGAGAGAAAATAGGGAGAGGAATTTCCAAGGAGTTTTTATCTTCCTCCATTGTGGATTTGCACTCATTCATCATGCCTACATGTAGCCATTGAAAATTTTAGTTTCCAGGACTTCCCTTTAAGAAAAATGTCCTCTGAAAGTGTCATAATTTTGTCCTACCATTCACAGGATGAACTTAGTAGGTACATAATATTTTAAATATTAATGCTTCGCCTTTCTCCTATCACAAAATTTAGGACTGAGAAATTGTGACAAGGTCTCTCATACAGTAGCTGAAAATGCTTTATCACTCATGTGACATGATGCTAGGGGTCCAAAACTACAACTCCTGTGTTGAGAAATTTCCCATGTCCTAATAGAAACAGACCAAAGTGAAGAATAAAAAAAATAATTAAAAAAACCCACACTATTTTAATACTTCACATATAAGATTTAATGATACGAGAAGAAATACTCTTCATCTTTAACAAACAAAATTTACTCAACTATTTATGCCATTTCTAAAGGAGCTATTTTGTGGTAAAATGCACCTTTTAAACTAGGGGAGAAGGAGTGGAAAATTGAAAGAAAATATAGCAATTTCAGAAGTGTTAGGGTTTTCACTGGAATACTGTACTCAGTTTTTGCATCAAATTCCATAGGCCATGTTGAATGGATAGTACTCAAAGGGATGAAAAACGACTAAAGGCCTAAGAAACATGACATTCGAGGAAACATGAAAGGCTTGGGTTTTTTTAAGTCTTAAAAAGAGATAGCAGAGTAAATAGAACACATTAAAAGATTGTTGCATTCCATTAACTGCACTGGCTGACGGGCGAGTGATACTAATGAACCTATAACAGTGCAAAACAAATATTAAACACTTAGCAGAAGGTTACAGAGGTGCATAGTTAAGTTCAAAATTTATATTCTGCACATTTTAATTCTATATAGGAGATGCTGAAATCTGGTTTTATTGTAAATTTTTTAATTCATTATGCACACAGCATTCTGACAAAACTACCTAACTTGCTGAAAATTATAAATAACCTTCAAAGCTTTAAAAAATTTTTCTCTATGCTGGACATACATGTAACATAGTAAGCTTTCTTTTACAACTGACAAACAAGAAAGTGTTTGTGCAAAATCAATAGCTGAAATTTGAAACAGAGACAGATTTCGGATTCATTCAGTATCCTTTGTACAACTATATTATTTTAAGTTCTGTCTTTGGTGCAAATTTCCAGCAGACACTCAAGGCTATGCTCAACATGCAAAATCTTCTGCTCTCTAAAATAAGACTTTTTTAAAAAAAATGCATACATTTGATAACACAGGCATCAAGGGAAGCTCTCTACCTTCATAGCAATAGAAATTCTCAAAGTTTAAACACATTTATTACAATGCCAGTGTGAGATATTCACAGCTAATAGGGTACTCCACTGTTATATTTGTTGTTGATTAGAAAAAAAAAAAAATCTGTTTTCTCCCCTTGGAAGCCGTCAAAAACCAATATTTTTGCAGAATGCAGAATTAAGGACAACCAGACAGGAAAAGAAAGTAAAAAATACCAGTGAAATGGGAGCCTACATACTATAAAGTATCAGGCTGCTATAAGCAAGAAAGCAGAGCAGATATTAAGGAGAAAACAGTCTGAGAAACTGGTGCATAGGCAAAGTATACCAGGGATGACTGATCAGAGTATCTCTGAGGAAGCCGAAGCAGTGCACGTTTGATTCCTCTCCTCTTTGATCTTAACAAATGCTTTTTTACTTGCTTGCTTTCAGCTCTGCCCTCTGATTTTGCACCTTCTCCTCCATCCCGCTCCCATGTGCTTTACAGTTTTACTTCTCTAACTTGTTCCAGCAATTGTAGTCTCAATATATTCAGTTCAGTGAGATCCAGTGAACTTGGCACTCACTTGTCTAATATGCAGACACAGAACCTTCAGGTTTTCAGAGGAGCTGCAGCTCCCTAGCTTCAGTATAGCTGAATGTATGACAGCTCAAATATGATGCAAGTCTGACTTACAGAATAATACTACTCATACATGCTGTGTGCAGTAGGTGACAGCAGCTCTGAATATTTCAATTATGCATTCCTTATATTAGAAAACTAAAAATACTTCCGCTCTAAGGCTGCCTGAGAGCCCTATCAAAAATCTAGCATGACCAATGGAAACCTCTCCTTTCATATTAATGGAATTAAAGAATGATTTTAGGTTGACTAGAGTTTGGTTTTGCTTGTTTTATGAGAAAGCCATAAAGCATGACTATTCTGCAAAGCAAATATTTTTACAGTCATTCAGCCTTGTATCAGATAAGTAAAAACACAAGTCGGGGAAAAATCTACAGTAATTCTGAATGTATTCATGCCATTCAACGCAGAGAGGAAATCAAGCCTTTCAGTTTTGGTGTCTTGTTTTGAAACTGGTTACTTGAACAGATTATTGCTCTCTGTACATTACCAGGAGAGGTTCAGCTCCTACATATAACAACTGATGGAGGCACTGTTAAAAGAAAAATCCTGAGTCTGTGCACAAGAATAAACTGGAAACTCAGCCTTCCTGACATTATGAAAAATGCACTCATGATATGGCACTGAGCTTTGGAGTGCTAACATTCCAAGCCTCATACACCAGGCAACATTCCTGTCAGCCAAATTTACATGCCAGATGTCTTAGAGGAAATGAGATCCTGGAAAGGAAAACCAATCAAAAAGAATACTAGGTTTATTTCATGAAAACAAGATCAAGTTTTTTTAGTACAGGAAAAACTACAGGCCAAGTGCTGCAGGTCTTAAATTGAGCAAAACTCCCACTATAGTCAAGAAATTTACTGATTAGAAATCACAGATTTTGGCTTAGTGTGATTGATGCAAGACAGATCTGAAGTATTGTGCAGATATTGAAATATTTCATATGGATAATATTATCACAACATTCCCTACAATAACAATGCTCATAAACACACCTGGAAGGTGAAAAAGAAAGTAAAAAAAAAATAGGAGACTAACCTAACCATTAACTTGAGTGGCTTTCAAAATAAAGCTGTATTTGATGAATGAAAATGCTATCTAAAAGGTAATATGTAGAACAGCACATGGCAGGAATAAATAAGCTTGGAAAAAAAACACACCTCTATCTCATTAGCTATATTTGCATAATTAAAAAAACTGTTTGTAATTCTTAAGACCATGAAAAAAAAGTTAGGATAAGAAAGGCCACCATGGGGGCAGAAAGACACTATGGACTTTAAAAGACTTTCCAAAAAAGAATGCTTTGGTGTGCTTAAGGCACGTACTTCCAACACTTCAGCAAAAGAAACAGTGCAGTTGCTGAAAAAAACAGTAGAGAAAGAAAGAGGATAAATTCTAAACAGTCTGGTGAAGATTTTACACCTGAATCAAGAATAAAAGAAGAAATTTCCTACTACATTGTTTCATCCTCGCTATGCTTCCTGACAACGTATGGCAGGGATGTAGTTAACCAATCTTATTTTAGTTACTATCAGAATGTGGGGTGATATATGAATAGTAAAAAGAGTTAATGTGTCTTCATTTTCAAATAAATGAGAAAAAAAGAGTGAGGATGCAGTATCCCTAATCCTAAGTATTAAGGAAACCACAATACCTTGATTTATTTCATAATTATGTGTTTCATTACTGATTTTTATATTTGCATAAAAGAATTATCCTCTCCAACAATAAATGAAAAGTGTTCTATTCTTTGTTTGTTTACATTCATGAGTGTAAAGATCTACAAGAAAGAGGCTGAAAACCTCTTCTGTATTTCTGCAGAATGAGATTCTAAGATGCATGACCAGAATGAGTCATCTCCAAGTAAACACCTGAACTGCAGTAAAAATCTTATCATTTTGTACTTGCAAGCGCCATGGAATGCGTTTTGACTGGTCTTTTTCATTTGAGGTCACATTTCTTGTCCCTCACTGACCTTCACCTGTTGAAAGTGCAGAGAGGAGAGTAGTTAAGTGTCCAACTTGCAGCAGTTAAGAAGAATATGTATCCTGAGAAGTTACAAATAGCTCAGGGTACAGAAATTTTGAAGAAGGAAAGCTAGTTAGAAATATGATAGTGTTACTTTTAAAAAACAAATTAGGGAGAAACATAGATAGCTTCTGTCAGTGGTTTTGCTGGAATTTTAAAGCACTTAAATGAAAGAGCAATTTTCAGGACTAGAGGTGATGGCCTCAGAAAGTCTTTTAGTAAGAAATGAGAGCCTCACTCCCCAGGGCCATTTGAGTAACCCTAGCTCTTGGTGAGTACTGGGCAAGTGCAAATCCCTGAACTCAAGTGGCTTTAAAGCATTTGGCTTTAAGGGGTTTCAGGACTACAGTGATTAGATTGCCAGTTTGGAAAGGCCATCTTGGAGATTTTTATCATTTGTTGTTTTTTTTTTTTAGAGTCAGGGAGAAATGCTGAAAAAGGCAGAGCGTGGAAATGTTTTCAGGCCCTTTTGAGGGAGGGAAGAAGAGATTAACAACTGAGAGGATATGATTGTGTGAACGGGGTGAGCCAGGAACACTGAGGAAGCATTATAAAATAAAACCAAACATAATGCATTCCCATTAAAAAATAAAATAAAATAAAATGGTGAAGGGACTGAAAAGGCACTGAGCAAGAGAAGATTTTCCTAGTGCTGATTATGTGAAAGGATTGCTTTCACCTCCTAGTGGCAGAAATCAAAAGCAGAGTAGACCTTTTAAAAAAATGCACTTTAGTGTTCCAGAATATTCGTTCCAAACACTGCACCTTAAATGCAGTACAATTGCAGATATTTACTGTAATTTTTTTATTTTTCCAATTATAATAAGAAGTGTTGATGATTAAAGTTATCCTTTCTCTTTATACACTAAAGAGACAAGCAGAGGACACAGGAGATATTTTAATAGGTGGGGAGGGGTAAGAATGTGATGTCGTTGGATCAGTAGTGGCATAACTATAATAAAACTACTAGGAATAATGAAAATACTTCAATAAGGGAATTGGAATACACTTTAGAATTGCATTAGAAAGACATAAAATAAGTTTTCCTCACCTATCTAAAATAATTTCCAAATTCTGACATAGGAGGAGAGGGTGAGAGAGCTGGGATTGTTTAGCCACAAGAAGAAATGTTCAGCAGAGATGTTGTGAATATGTATAAATCTCAGACGCAAGGTGGTAAAGAAGACAGAGCCAGACTATTTTCAGTGGTAACCAGTGGAAGGAAAAAAGCAATGGAATGTAAAATAAAGGAAATTGCATGTGAATGTAACAAAAAGACCCCTTTTTTTACTGTAAGGGTAGTCAAACACCAGAACAGGTTGCCCAGAGAGGTTGTCTCCACCCTTGGAGATATGCAAACCCAACTAGGCACAGTCCTGAACAACATGCTTTAGTTGACCCTGTTTTGTGCAGGGAGGTTGGTCCCTTCCCACATCAGTGATTCTAGGATCACACAATAACAGAATAAAATAAAATACGTTCTCTGGGGAAAATTATAGTAGCTAATTAGAGTACTTCCTTGACTTTTATTTACCAAATAAAATGCAATGAAATTCCAGATGTTGATAGGTGGAAATACCCAAACAGCAAAGTTTGCTACATATGTTTCCAAAATAAAGTCTTGCCCAATCTAATAGAACTTTGAAAGCAAGAATCAGTTTGCATTTCTAGGTGTAAGAAACAGCACACAGATGTCATCTTATAACATAATCAAATAAATTTTGCTGTATCTTTTATTTTATCACATTTTAGCTATTGTTAAACACATCTGCAATAGGTTGGCTTTAAGTAAATTAAGAATATGACAGAGCTCTGAGATGATCCAATATTCTTACGTCCCATAGTGTCTCTATTGCCATTTCTCACCAATTATAACATTGTCAATCATTTGCAATCTTCTCCTCCCCAAATTTGTGTTAAATTATTATTAAAAAGAAGTTGATCATTAGCTAAGACAGCAACTGCCTATTCATGATACTTTTCTTGTTAGCTTTACCATAAAGATGGAATTCCACCTGCACATAAGAACAAGTAAATAGATCACATGCCAACAGCATGATGCCTGCTAAACTGAAATGTTCAGATCTTTCTGCTTTTATAGCCAGACTTCACATACAGAAAATGTAGACTGGCAGATATCTATTAAGTGCTATTTGTAGTTGTTTCATGTTGCAGAAGGATTAAAAGTTGCTCAAATGTGCTCAGATTTTTTTTGAAGATCTATTTATGTTAGAGCTGTGTAAATCCTGGGAGTGAAGTGTATTAAATGCAAACATTTTATATTGACATGAAGATTCAAAGGGATCAGTAATATTTCTGGTATTCCTAGCAAAATAAAAGGAAATTGTAAAGAAGATAATTAAAATTATCAAAGTAATGGAGAATCATCAAAATTATAAGAAAGTTCTATTGCTTCCAAGAAGTTTTTTCATATTTGATCAACACACATGATCCCATGGTGGATAAGCCTCCCCCAATATTTTTTAACACGTTACTTGACCTACATTTGAAACCAACATTGAAGTACTCATAGTTCAGTGTTTGCAAATTAATAAAATTCTCCTAGAAGTTTCTAGTCCAATGTCCTTGAAAGCACTTTGATGATGAAGACAGCAGTAACCAGCTGCTGCTTCACAGATGCTGAAAAAGCCTGGAACAAATGATACTGATTGTAATGATATGTTGCAAAAGCAATAGCAGTGGAGCACTTCTGTTGAAGACAGCCTTCCTGTTAAACAGAAGACCAAGCACAGACTCTTCCTCTTGTTCCATATAATATGACTGCTACAGACTGCAAATCTCTTATAATGCCAACAGGGTTTCTGACTAAAACTGAAAAGAAATTAGAAGAAATCCAGCTAAGGGCTAAACAATATGATTTGAGGCTCCTGTGTTAGTAGAAATTACATAAAGCTTTCAGTTAGCTAGTAGGAAATAGGAAATGCAAGCAGACAACATCCAAGCACAGATTTCTTAAATTTAAGTTAATTTACTAAAATTATTTTATTTTCCTTAACTTTGGCTGCTTGAGCCTTACTTCCATTGACAGCTACAGATCTTGCTTTTAAGTAAAGCTATCTTCCTCAGTTCTAAAAGAATGAACAATTTTTCTTAAAACATGCAAGTGTGCTTGATTGAAAACCAGAGATTTCCTGCTGCACAGGACACAAAAAAAGCAGGGGGAGGGGGTGGAAACCCAGGTAAAAACAAAAATAAATACCAGCCATGAATTAGTCAAGATTTCATTTTTCCACTAGAGAAAGTGATTGTTGGCCTAGATTAGAAACATAATTTGACAAGGTGCAGAATGAACTAATCTTGGAGGAAATACAGGACATTGAGCCATCTTAAAAGAAATAAATATCTGAGTCCCATGGACAAATTTTATGCATATGGAAATACTGACATTGATAGTAACATTTAACTTTTTTAATAAAAATATTAGCTATACTGAACTAAACTCCTGGGTGAAGTCTTTCAATATTCATCACATTCGTACAATGAAGATAAATATGCAGACAGTGGTTACCACTGCTGCTTTACGTGACAGTTCTCTGAAGAAATCTGTAACTTATAAACTAGGAATGATGAATGTTTCCAAACACAGATGTTATATTCTGTACAAAGATAAATGAAGTTTTGGAAGTGAATCTCCAGGTTGGTAAATAGTTTTTTAGAAAAGACGTTCACACTCCTTGGTGAAAGAAGAATCATAGAATGGTTTGGGTTGGAAGGGACCTTAAAGATCATCTTGTTCCAACCCCCCTACCATGGGCAGGGACACCTCCCACTAGACCAGGTTGCTCAAAGCCCCATCCAACCTGGCCCTCCACTTCCAGGGAGGGGGCATCCACAACTTCCCTGGGCAACCTGTTCCAGTGTCTCACCATCCTCACAGTGAAGAATTTCTTCCTAATGTCTAACCCAAATCTCCCCTCTTTCATTTTAAAGCCATTCCCCCCTCATCCTATTGCTACATGCCCTTATAAAAAGTCCCTCTCCAGCTTTCCTGTAGACACTTGAGGTACTAGAAGGCTGCTATAAAGACTCCCTGAAGCTCTCTCTTCTCCAGGCTGAACAACCCCAACTCATGTTGAGCTTCTCATGCAACAACACCCCCAAAGTCCTTCTCCTCAGGGCTGCTCTCAATCCATTCTTTCCCCAGCCTCTATTTGTGCTTCAGATTGCCCCAACCCAGGTGCAGGACTCACCTGTCAAGCCTGTCAAGTTCATTATATATCCAAACACTATATAGTTTGGATCACTTCCTTTTGAATAGTAAAAGACTAATGGTTTAACTAGAGATAAACACATTTAATGACAAAAAAGAAGGGTAAAAAGTGGGAATAATTGAAAATTTATTTAAGACAAACTTGAATCACCAAGAACAAAATCATGTCACCAAAAAGCATGTAAAGAATTTATCTGCCTGTCATCTAAGCTCTTAGAACTCTGATATAGGCTGCAATTAAAATTTTTCATTTCTGAACATATATTTAACCCAGTTGATATTACTCAAAACTGATGGGATGAGCTGCATGATAGAGAAATGTCATCACTGAGTCTAACCTTTTAAAGGAGAATCAAGTAGATAAAAATGAGAGAGCAACAATTTGTTGGGAAAAAAAAAAGCAGTTTTGAGATTACTGACAAACCTGACAACAGATAGCCTTTAAACTTTTTATTAAATTCCAAGATGAAATTCTTCTTAGCAGTTGAGTGCCAAATCAAGAAAAGAAGCCTTCAGCTTTGTTCTCACTGAATTGTCTAACTGCTGGGGCAGTTTCAGGCCCTTAACACTTAATTCACTGACTCGGACAACAGGTAAAGAAGGCAGAGACGTTTTGGGGTTAAATGAGAGGTAAGAACTGTAGTATCACAGAATTATCATGGTTGGAAAGGACCTCTAAGATCACAGAGTCCAAGTGTCAACATAAAAAAAAAACCCAAACAACAAACAAACAAAAAACCACCAAGAAACAAAACCACAACCCTGGCCACTAGAGCATGTCCCAATGTACCAAATCTACACAGCTTTTGAATACCTCCAGGGATGGTAACTCTATGTAACTCCAAGAGTAATCTCACCTTTCTGTGCTGCCTATGCCTGGTTTTGGGTAGGTGATACTATATGAACCTCCCAAAGTAAGATGATTTTTGGTGGGTCTGCAGGTATCTTTCCACTGTCACCAAGCACAAAGGTCCTGCCAGACTTCATACAAATCTTGACAGATGCAAGCAGAAGCTGAACCTGGTTTCAAGGTCTTACAACTTCTTTCCACCTCTTAGTTGTAAGGACTGTACTTGGACATCATATCACTCTAGACACCCTTTGATAGGACTCACCTGTCCTTGATTCTTTCTCAAATGTAATATGACTGCAGACCCAAATCCCCACACTGCCAGCCAAAACCAGATCATGCAGCAGAAGCTAGGTGACTCTCAGCAGCAATAAAGAAAAGAACTACCTAGGATCCTGACAAAGCTCTACACTGTAACTCTAGAATAAAAACTGCCAAAGATAGCTTTTCCCTTAAGGTGGTCTATTTTAAAATACTTTAAAACATTTCCTTCAACCACAAGTTTCATACTACATTTCCATAAAAGACAAAATTTCAATCAAACTTTTTTTTTTTTTAATATATATATACATAAAATTTACTTTTACCATGTCTGGTATTGTTTACTGCTTTAGTTGATTCTTGCACTTTTAGTGATTAGGAAAGTTGCTTAGTAAAAGTTATTATGGGCAGACAAGACAAATAAACTTCTAATGTATGTATTCTAAAATTAAAGTAAGAAGGACACTGTGAGTCAGAATGATGACATAATGCAAGACACTAAATCTAGTAGCTGGATCCACATTCTAACAAGAGATATTTTTATTATTTTTAGCACAAAAAATTACTAAATATTATTTATTAATGAATTATCATAACTATGCATTCATCCAAACAAGAGACAACGTCTCTGGCATAAAACAATTTCAAATCTAAGACAATACTGGGATTAGAAATTTATTTCATTAAAGCCAAGACAACCAAAAATAAAAGGCACTGATGGATGTAGCCATGACTGACTTAGAGATTGCTAGGGATAGTGACTCTATGACCTTCCCCTGCAGCCTTTTCTTGTGTCTTTGCATCACACTGGATCCACAAAAATTCCAAGAAAACAAATAGGTTCTTCTACTAATCACCAAATATCCAAACACAGTGCAAATGCCCTTCTGAGTAGCTCATTGGTATTAAACAGAAACAAATCGGAATCTCACAAAAAAAAAAAAAAAATGAGAGGGGGAGAAGAAATCTCTCTCAATTACCAGATTAAAAAAAAAGAAAACATTCATTTTTGTTGCTATCAAAATGCTATCACCATAAAAAGCAAACTTAAATTACAAGAAGCAAAAATTTCCATGTCATGTAAGTCTTATATAGACCTTTCAAAAAAAGAGCTGGTGGGGATTTTCCAGTTAGGCAGTTGAAACTACAGCTGAGTTTTTCTGGGTAGCATAGGTACTCTTTTTTCCTGCTTAGACTTCTAGTAGCATTCTAGGTTCCAGATTCACTAGTAAATAGCAGCAAGCAGCTACAGATAAGTTAATATCCTTTATTGTAAAAGTGATATATTTTAAATTCATAGTAACTTCAGTAGGAGTATTTATGCTTTCAAGTGCTATGACTTTAAGCAAGTTCCAAAGACATATTTTTGGACTATAATTAAGCACTTTTAAAAGAGATTTGGAGCTCAATTTAGATCCAGACTAAATTTACATTTAAGCAGCTCTGGCCGTCCCAGTGTACACCGATGCTGACTGATTTAGGAAAGACTGGATTTTTGGAGATTTCTATGGTTTTGTTTCGTTTTGGTGTTGTAAAAAATGAAAAAATATTTTTAAAATAAACTACCACATGAACATGTTGTAGGAGAAATCAGAATAGTATACATCCTTCTAAGCGTTCTAAGTGTTTAGGCTAAGAATAGTTTTGCCAGGTGTTAAGACCTTGCACAAGTACACAAACCCATCTTCTTTCTTCCTTTAGGCAGCTAGATCAACTAGTCCTATGAGTCTTCTGTCAGTTGGAAGAATCCTGCAAGAATAACTGCAGAAATACTTATGGTGAAGAAGCTTGTGCCAAGCTTTATGCTCTACTACAATTTTCCTCGACAGAAGAAGTTGCTCTCTGATGTGTTCTTTATGGTTAAGAAAAAACCTCACTTTGCAAAAAAGCTTCTTAACATCTTGAATTGCATTAAAAATCCTTAAGAGAATCTAATTAAGGATTCTTCTAACATTTTTGATAGATGCAAAAAATAATCAATAACACAATAAGCATAAAATTTAGTTTGTGATAATTTTTATAAAGCACAATGGGACAAATCCTACAAAACTAAGTTTTCTTCATTAAAATACTGTTATACTGATTTCATAGAGCAATAAATCTTGTGTCATCATGCTATGTGAAAAACTATTTATTTTAGCAACTTTGAACTTGTCCTGGTTTGAGCCAGGATGAAGCTAATTTTCCTTAGCTGCACAGTTCAATAAATTTTGTAAGGCATAGAGGTATCAAAGACACTAAGCTTCTACAGGTTTTATGTAATAATACTAGGTAGAAGAATGAGTTTCTCTTCATATTTCCACAGAAAGAAGGGCTATATTCTGAACTACAAACATAAGGGGAAAAGTTTTCAGAGAGCAATTTGGTTTTCTTTTTTTCCTGTGTAGTCTACAGTATTGATGAGTTACCATTATACTATTGTTAAAATACAAAGTAGGCACCAGTATCTTACTCTGTTCCAGACTGTTCAGTTTAAATTCTACAAGTTCTACCTTTTAAGGTCTACATGCTTTCCAGCATTACAGCATTTTTCTTCAAAAAATTTAAGATAAGGTTTTAAACTGGAGGTACTGCTACTATTCTATATTTGAATGTTAGGAGTTTCTATGTGTTCTCCAACCATGTGCATTTTCTTGCAAAAAGAAAGAAAGCTATCCAGTGAACATACTCCCTCTAGTAAATGATTGTGAAATTACCTATGCTGATGAAAAATTAGTCATGAAACTTTTTACTAAAGTTGTTGTAAAATATGAAATAGCATCAATCTAAGCAGTATCACTATATATCATTATTAAAGAATACAAAGGCATCAACAAATATGTAGATTAAATGACATTAACACCACTGAATCAAAAAAGCCAGTGCTGGACTTAAACAGTTTGAGTAGATGAGATCTCCCAGCAGCAGAGGTTTATAACAGCAGCCTATTACCGTGCAGTCCAGCAAGCCTGTGCTAAAAAACCTCATACTATTTCCTCTTTTTCTTGCTCCATATGGCTACAAATACAGTAAGTTTCCAGGGAGAAAGAACTAAACAGGACAGCATTGTGAGCACTGGCTAGAATAAGAGTTCATGCAGTTGGGCATAGAAACAACTAAAAGGTTAACATTGGCATGGGAGATTTCCTCTCAGTTTTCCACAAGAAGTGAGTAAGAAAGATTTTAATACGTAACAGCTACCAGTAAACAAAAATCTAGATATTATTTTATCTTGATTAAAGATGCCGAAATATCTGCTGCTAAAACAGGTTCACATCTATTTATATTGAAAATTCCCTGTGTAGATAAAACTACCACTCAGAACTGCTGTGCCAATTTTAGTATAGGATAATAATCAACATCTATTACTCTGTTAAAAGAATTTTATCCATATGTGGCCAAAACATTGTAATTCAGTCAATTAACCGAAACTTTATTTCCATGGGATAGACCCTAAATGAATTATTTGCTCCTCGTAAATGAAGTCACAGTCTCTTCCACTTCTTCAGTTCCAAATTAGTGCTTACTTTCTTCCTTTCAAATATTCTTCCATGGAAAAACTATATACACTGTGAATTCTGAAGAAAGACCTGTGTATATCAGGAAGCACTGGAGGTTACACTTCTTACATCCCCAGATAAGGCTGCCTAAGAAGGAAACAGTAAGTCAGAAACTGTGATATGGCCAGTCTCCTTAAAGTGTTATCTTGCCTCTTACAGGAACTAAGGGTTAAATTTAAAAGGATTACTAACTTGTTTTGATCACCTGCTGATATTGCTATCATCATCCTCATCCCAGTCCATTTCACAGAGTTAGCAGCTCATGAGAGCAACAGTCAAGGGAAAAGTGAACTCTGGCACAGCAGCAGTAAAGGCAACAAACACCGATTTCCTGTGTTCTAATGGGAACACACGACGGTTTCAAGATTCAACCCAGAAACTTGCCATCGCTGCTATGAAGTCATATTCAAGGCACATAATTGAATCGTGTGGGGAAGATCACAATTCTGCTGCCTGTGCTACATCTGTTCACAGACACTAATTGCTGCTGCCTGTGCTGTGTCTGTTCAAGGACACAGAAGAATAATTTCAAAACTCCAAGTCAGTACCTTTTAACAGAGCTAAATTCATAGTTTGAAAAACAAGACATAAAAAGGCTATTCAAATCTCTGATGATAATATACCAAATCAGATGCAGTACTCTGGGCAAACTATATTTTTTCCTTCAGGCTGTAATTCTTTATGTCACTGAGCTTTTGGTGACTCACACCACACCATATTGTACCAACAATGCTCTCAAAATGCAAATTGCTAACGACTTCTTTTAGCTCCATAGAAATCTGGGATATAAGCGCAACACGACGCAGCGTTTCCAGGAGTACCATAAACATCTTTTCACTTAAGTCTAAAATAATGGCAATCAAAGTTTTATTTCATTCCTAAAGCTACTGCCATACTGAGTAGACATGATGCAATATTTGGCAAACAGTGGATTCTTGCATATGGTACAGTACTTCAGAGCTAGCATACCTTTTATGCATTTGAATGGGTATCAACAGAACACAAAAATGCTTTCCCTTTTTTGTAATACATTTTCTATTATTTTTATGACCCTGCTGTTTTATAATATTTGCCTTACTGCGAGCAACAGCAAAAAAACATATTTGAATTTTCAGATTCAAAGTTTCAGGTATATTAAACCTATGCATGCCATTAAATCAAAATAACAGGGTGGCAATGAATTACACAATGCATACGAATTCTTGAAGTTCATCATCTCAATGTGTATTTCAGTGCAAGGTTTTGAAATTTAAACTTCACTGCTAAGAGAGAAGGAAATTCAACTGCTTTTTCGCAAGCTCTACTGTGACAATAAACTACGTAATTTATGCAGGTAAATCTCTATTTTACATTAGGCACCATATAGAAACCCAATCCATACAGTCTAACAAAGGTTAATAGATGACTTAGTTTTTTCTAGTATAGGTAGATGGAGGTTTTAACACTAGATTTTTTCCTGACTACCTAGCCAACTGTAGGGGGTTGACCCTGGCTGGATACCAGGTGCCCACAAAAGCCACTCTATCAGCCCCCCTCCTCAAATGGACAGGGGAGAGAAAACACAACAAAAGGCTTGTGGATTAAGGATAGGGAGATCACTCAAATTATCACCACAGACAAAACAGATTTGACTTAGGGAATATTAATTTATTACCAATCAAATTAGAGTACGATAATGAGAAAATACAAAATAAACCATAAAACACCTTTCTCCATTCCTCCCTTCTTCCTGGGCTCACTCATTCCCATTTTTTTATGTATCCTCCTCCCCAGTGGCACAGGGGGACAGAGAATGGGGGTTGTTGTCAATTCATCACACATTGTCTCTGCTGCTCCTTTCTCCTCAGGGGGAGGACTCTTCAAACTCTTCTGCTGCTCTAGCGTGGGGTCCTTCCTACAGGAGACAATCCTTCATTAACTTGTCAATGTGAGTCCTTCCCATGGGATGTAGCTCTTCACAAACTGCTCCAGAGCAAGACCCTTTGACAGAGTGCAGTCCTTCAGGAACAGACTGCTCCATCATAGGTCCCCTAAGTCCCATAAAGTCCCCACAAGTCCTGCCAGCAAACCTGCTCCAGCAAGGGCTTCTCTGTCCACAGATCCAAAGGTCCTGCCAGGAACCTCCTCCAGTGTGGGCTTTCCATGAGATCACAGCCTCTTTCAGGCATCCACCTGCTCCAGTGTGAGGTCCTCTAATGGGTGACAGGTGGATATCTGCTTCACCATGGACCTCCATAAACTGCAGAGGGAGAGCCTGCCTCACTATGGTCTTCACCACAGGCAGTGGAGGAATCTCTGCCCTGGTGCCTAAAGCACCTCCTCCTCCTCCTCCTTCACTGACTTTGGTGTCCACAGAGTTGTTTCTCTCACAGATTCTCACTCCTCTCTCCAGGTTTTGTGCACGCTTTTTTCCCCCTTCTCAAATACATGATCCTAGAGGCATTATCACCGTTGCTGAGGGGCTGGGCTTTGGCCATCAACGGGTCCACCTTGAAGCTGGCTGGAGTTGGCTCAATCAGACATGCGGGAAGCTTCTAGCAGCTCCTCACAGAAGCCACTCCTGTAGCCTCCCCACTACCAAAACCTTGCCACACAAACCCAATACACCAACAAAGAGATTGAAACTAATAATCAATATATTAATATGAGAAGTAAGGAGCACACTGCCAGAGTGGGGCTTCTCCTTTAATCTGAATCTTCAAACAAGGACATAGGTGATATTTAAGATCTTTACTCAGGGTTATTTACAGATGTGTCTGGCATATAAATATGTGAAATTCTGCCACCTAGGATATATATATTAACTGTTGTGGCTTTAAAAGCTTACAAACAATTTTAGAAATCATCACTAATTTTAGAAATAATCATTTTACCTGGTAAACTTAGCTCTCTTCAGGCTTCTGGATATAGACATAATAATTCAATAAATATGAAACAGAATGTTTCTTTAACGCAAATCAATGACTAATACATCTGTTTAGCCATGTATTTATATATACCATTAAATGACAAAGTAAAATTAAGATACTTTTAAGTAATTGAGCTCATAACTTTCTTTCAGTAATACTTTCAAGAGCACTTCAGCAATACAGAAAATGAAGATTCATTTTCAGAAGATTCACGCTCTTAGATCTCAACAAGGGAAAGAGTTACCAGCGGCCATGTGAGGGACTAACGGGACACAGCTGATGAGCAAAGTGCCTGCGGTGGTGTGAATGAAAGTGAACACAAAAAGAGCTACGTAGAATTACCTTGAGTATTTGTATGTAAGTAAGGAAATGCCTACAAGGCAATTCTCTGAAAAAACTTCAAAACCCTCTTTCTGGGCAATCAACCTGTACCCTAATGCCCACTGAATGGGGAATAAACATGAGGAATTAGAGATCTGTGTGCAGTTGTATGGCTATGATCTTGTAATGATCATGGAGATGTGGTACAAAGGAGCATATGTCTGGAGTGTTGCAATGGAGGGAAACAGGCTCTTTAGGAAGGGCAGTCCAGTAAGATGAGGTGGTGGAGTTGCCCTTCATGTCACGGAACAGCTAGAATGAATGGAGCTCTGCCTAGGTATGAATGTGCAGGCAACTGAGAGCTTATGAATAAGCATTAAAGAGCAGACAAGTATGGGTGACATGATACTGAATGTCTGCTATAGGCTATCTGATGAGGAAGAACAAATGGATAAGACCTTCCTGCAGGCAGGTAAAAGTAGCCTTATGCTTACAGGTCCTGGTTCTTATGGGGGACTTGAACCATTCCAATATCCACTGGAGCAACAACAGAGCAAGGTATATGTAACCCAGGAGTTTCCTGAAGAGCACTCTGTACTCAACTGACAGAGAAGCCAAAGAGGAGAGGTGCTCTGCTGGACCTCATACAAACATGTAAGGACTTATTTGGGATGTAAAAGTCAAAGGCAACCTTGGCTTCAGAGACTGTGAGATGGTGGTCTTCAGGGTCCTGAAAGGAGGGCAAAAAGCAAGATCACAACCCTTGGCTTTGGGAAAGAAGACTTTGGCCTCTTCTGCGATTTGCTTGGAAGAGTTCCACGGGATAAGGCCATGGAAAGAAGAGAGGGCCCAAAAAAGCTGGTTAATATTCACATATCACCTTTTCCAAGCTCTGGAGCAGTCCACCCCAATGAGCAAAAAGTAAGGCAAAAATGCCAGGATGCCTCCATGTATGAACAAGCTGCTCCTGGCAAAACTCAAATATAGAAAGGAAATCATACAGAAAGTAGAAGCACAAACAAGAAATCTAGAAGGAACAGAGACACTGCCTGAGCATGTAGAGATTAATTTAGGAAAGCCAAGGCCCACTTAGAACTGAATTTGGTAGGGGATGTCAAAGGCAATGAGAAGGGCTTCTGTATGTACAGAAGTAGCAAAAGAAAGACTTACAAAAACATGGGCCCGTCGCTGAATGGGGCAGAAGCTCTACTGACACAGGATATGTAAAAGGCAGAGGTACTGAACACCTTCTTTCCCTCAGTCTTTACTAACAAGATTAGGCTTCCAGAATCCCAGGCTCTGGACACTAGGGGCAGAGTCTGGGATTCTGGAAAAACTAGCCTCATTGACGAGGATCGAGTCAGGGAATAATTTTGCAAGCAAGACATACGTAAGTTCATGGACCCTCATGGGATGTACCCTAGTGCTGAGGAAGCTGGCTGATGTCATTTTGAGGCCACTCAATAATCTTTCAATGATCATGGCAGTTGGGAGAAGTGGTTGAATCTGTAGGAAATCGAAGCTCTTTTCTGTCTTTAAAAAGAGCAGGAAGTAGGACCCAGGGAGCTACAGGCTGGTCAACCTTACCTCTATCCCTGGGAAGGTGAAGAAACAAACAAGCATTTCCAGGCACACAGAGGACAAGTCATCAGGAATATTAAGCATGGATTCCTGAAAGGGAAGACATGATTGACCAACCTAATAACATTCTATGATGAAATGACTGGCTTGATAGATGAGGGGAGAGTGGTGGATATTGACTACCTAGACTTCAGTAAGGCTTTTGTCACTGTCTCCCGTAAGATCCTCCTAGAGAAGCTGATGAAATATGGGCTGGATGAGCAGACAGAAAGGTGGATTGAAAACTGGTTCAATGGCTGGGCCCAGAAGGTGAAGGTCAGTGGTACAAAGTCCAGTTAGAGGCCACTAACTCACCACACACCCCAGGGTGTACACCAGGTTCAGTACTGGAGGTAATCCTGTTAAACATCTTAATTATCTGAATGATGGAGCAGAGTATATACTCAGCAAGTTTGCTCGATACAAACTGTGGGGACTGACTGATACACCATAGGGTTGTGCTGCCACTCAAAGGGACCTCAATAAGTTGGAGAAATGGGCTAACTGGAGCCTAATGGAGTTCAACAAAGGAAACTGAAAAGTCCTGCACCTGGGGAAGAATACATCCCATGCTTGGGATAAACTGTCTAGAAAGAAGCTTGCCAGCAAAAACCTAAGGGTTCTGGTGGACACCAAGTTAAATATGAACCAGCAATGTGCCCTTGCTACAAAAGAAGCCTAACAGTCTCCTGCGCTGCAGGATACTTAAATGGAATAAAACCAAACAAAAAGGCTCAGGAAACGGAATAATGGAATGGTTTGAGTTGGAAGGGACCTTAAAGATCCTCTAGTTCCAACCCCCCTGCATGGGCAGGGACACCTCCCACTAGACCAGGTTGCTCAGAGCCCCATCCAACCTGGTTTTGAACGCTTCCAGGGATGAGGCTTCCACAACATTCCTGGGCAACCTGCTCCAGTGTCCCACAACCCTCACACTAAAGAATTTCCTCCTAATGCCTAACCTAAATCTCCTCCCCTCCAGTTTTAATCCATTACCCCTTGTCCTATCACTACCCTCTGTGGGGAAAAGCCCCTACCCAGGTGCAGGACCTTGCACGTGGCCTTGTTGAACTTCATGCAGTTTGCACAAGCCCACTTCAAGCCTGTAGATGTCCCTCTGGATGGCACCCCTTCCCTCCAGTGTGTCAACCTCACCACACACTTTGGTGTTGTCAGCAAACTTGCTGAGGGTGCACTCAATGCCACTGTCCATGTCGTCAACAAAGACGTTAAACAGCACCAGGCCAAGTAGTGACCCTTGGGGAACACCACCCATCACAGGTCTCCATCTGTACATTGAGCCGTTGACCACCACTCTTTGAGTGTGGCCACCCAGCCAGTTCCTTACCCAACAAGTGGTCCACCCATTGAATTCGTATTGTTCCAGTTTCAATACCAGGATGTCATGTGGGACAGTGTTGAAGGCTTTGCACAGATGACATCAGTTGCTCTTCCTTTGTCCACTGATGCCATGACCCCATTGCAGAAGGCCACCAAATTAGTAAGGCAGGATTTACCCTTGGTGAAGCTGTGTTGGCTGTCACCAATCCCCCCTTTGTTTTCCACGTGCCTTAGCAGAGCCTTCAGGAGGATCTGCTCCATGATCTTGCAGGACAAAGAGTTGAGACTGACTGGTCTATAGTTCCCTGGGTCTTCCTTTTTTCCCTTCTTGAAAATGGGAGTTGTTTTCCCTTTTCCAGTCAGTGGGGATTTCTCCAGACTGCCAAGACTTTTCAAATATGATGGACAAAGACTGTCCAGTGTCATAGAATAAATCATTGGGAAAGCTGGGATGAAATTTCCACCTCATGCTCATTTTTCTCAATCGTGCTGCATCAACTAGTACTCAAGTTTCAATCTAGCTTAGTTTGCCTCAAACTTAGGTCATCATTAAGAGCTTCAGTCGAAGCTTTTCTTGTGGTTGGAACTCTCATCCACATTCATTCCCTAGAGCTTAAGAAAGCATAAACTGAGACAGAAGCTTTTCTTTCAGTCTTTCACTTGGGAAACTTCATGGGTCTTAATTCTTCTAACCACTTACTTTAATGAAACTGATAGGAAGCTGCAAGAGCCTTACTTCTCTTCCATTCTCCCAACAAATTTAGCTGAAACTGGCAGAGAGGTAGACACTCTTACAAAACCTACAGACTCTGTATGACTGTGTAACTCTTATTTCCTTAAGGAAATCATCAGGTATACATCAGAAATTTCAACATTCCTTTTGGGGTTAGAGAACATTGAATTTCTTGTGGAAAATCCTTGTGCTAAATCAACCTCAAGTTTGTCAGTTTGTTCATGTCATTACAATTATCTTAGGAAGAGAGTAGGAAAGGATGTTTGCAGGAGCCACGATCAGCTGTACTGTTTTAATTCAGTGAAAACTAAAAGAATTCATTAAAAACAAATAGCATACAAATTGCCTGCTCATTGGGCCATGGCGTAGAAGAATAGCATTTTGTGACTTTTGCCCCCTCTTTGCAGACCAGATGAGGTTAGGTAATAAATTCAGCTTCTATTCAGATACAATGTTAAACCAAAAATACATTTCTCAGTGAATAATCTACAGGTGCATGAATTACCTCGCTCTAGTGAGGCACATGTAAAATATGCAGAGTAAATGCTCTTAGTTCCCATCAGTTTCTGGAGTCAGCCAGATATAAAACAAAGAACTAAATGAGATGGTGTATATCAGAAAGAAGTGCTTGCTCCCCACCATTTTGCTTAAGAATAGGGTGTTTTTTTCCCAAATCAGTGTAGGGTTGTATTACAGTTGGATTACGCTAATGTTCTAATTTGAGGGCAAAATTAAATGCCAGTGACAAGAACAAATATCCACCATCATCATACTAAATTTCCCTGATTGATTACAGATGAATTCACCAAATTGGAACTGGGAAAGAGCAGCTATGTTAGTGGCAATCTAATTGTAGTATACTACCTGCCCCAGTTATGCAGCAGCAGTTGATGAACAGATATACAGTGACATCAAAACCATCTGAGGAACCTTGATAACAAGAGAACAGTGTATCATTGTAAGGCAGGACAGTAACAGAGCCAGTGCTGCAAAGTCAAGACTCGCCCGAGTTAATTACTGGCTATACTGCTGACATACTTAAGTTAGAAATGGAGTTAAGTGCTTTGTTGGTATAAATCCACTTTTCTTTTTCTTCTCTAAACAGGATGAAGCAAATGTGATTGTTTATCAAGTCTAATTTGCAGCACTTCTTTGTCATCCCCTCCATGAATAATATTCCTGCTACCAGTAGTTTCTCACTTTCAGAAGCACTTCACACAAATATACTTACACAGAATCAATTCTTAAGAAAAAGTATTTTTATAGCTGCACATACATATATTTTTCATGAAAGGTCACACTTTAAGAAGTGTTCTAGTTAAAATGTGATAATTGTATATCTGTGAATGCTTCAGACAGTCTTATTTTGACTCTTATTAAGTGTTTATCTAACACATTTCACTTCTGGAAGTGACAAATGAACCTCATGAATAAATTACACATAATCTAATTATGTTATTTACCTCACCCAGATCCCAAATCACCATACACATCAGGAAAGTGATTATTAGAAGGATGAAGTTACAAGATTTAGCTCAAAGCTTATCAGCTAACTACAGTTCCAGCTCCTCTTTTAAACTTTTCCATTTATACCTTAAACTCCTACAACTGGATTACTACTCATTACCTTATTATTTTAGAAGGCCAAATTCTCCATAGTGTAGCAAACTCAGAATATTTTCAAGGACTGCAAATACATGTGTGATAAACAAATTAGTTAATACAGAATAAATGTATTCTATAATTTTCTAATTTTTTGTCAAAAATATTCACCCAAATGCATTTTTATCTTAATTTATCCTTTTAAAATTCTTAATATTTTTAACCTCTGTTCCTTATAACTTAAAAGCAGATACAGAATATGTAGGCAACTGTAAAAAACCTCTGTGCTTCTCCACTATCTTAAACAATCTCCCTCTACTCTGCCCTAGTAAGACCACATCTGGAGTATTGTGTCCAGTTCTGGGCTCCCTAGTTCAAGAGGGACAGGGATATGCTGGAAAGAGTCCAACGGAGGGCTACAAGGATGATTAAAGGACTGGAACATTTTTCATATGAGGAAAGGCTGAGAGACCTGGGGCTGTTTAGTCTTGAGAAAAGAAGATTGTGAGGGAATCTTATTAATGTCTATAAAAATCTGAAGGGTGGATGTCAAGACTGGGCCAGTCTCTTTTCAGTGGTGCCCTGTGACAGGACAAGGGGAAATGGCACCAAGCTACAACACAGCAAGTTCCACCACAACATGAGGAAAAACTTCTTTACTGTAAGGATGACAGAGCACTGGAACAGGCTGCTCAGAGAGGTTGTGGAGTCTCCTTCTCCAGAGACTTTCAAGACCCGTCTGGACACGTTCCTGTGTGACCTGCCCTAGGTTAGCTGTTCCTGCTGCAGCAGCGGGGTGGACTTGATGATCTTCAGAGGTCCCATTCCAACCCCTATGATTCTATTATTCATATTTTGAGATTTTTGAAAATGAATTTGAAATATCCTAGCTAAATGGCAGGTTACTATAGCAAATCAGTAGAGCAGAAATCACCCAATTCTGTGTATAAATTGTACAGAAACAGTGGAGCATGTTGCTCTAATGGAGTCATGGTAACAGATACAAAAATAAAGTTGCAGAAGTTAATGAATGGCTCATAACATTTGGAAGCATACTTTTACATGTTGTATGCCAGAAAAATACATGCAAAATCAAATATAATACCTCTTGCATACCTACCTACGGCTGACAGACATTAAAAGTAGAGTTCTGGTTGTCCCTGTTACAGTTTAGAAATACAGCTTTCACCTTCTTTACTCCAAAGATTTTTGCTTATACTGGGCTCCAGTCATACTCTCAGATATGTGTGCCTGAACATAACCATCTATGCAGGTATTTCTTTTGCTAACAGGATACATTTTTCAAGGACTGAATACACAGTCAGTCATGCTAAAGCATGATTGTTGGGTAGCTACTGTGCAGTTGCAGGTTTTTTGCTTCGTATAGCCTTTGGAGACCTCACATGGGACTGCAAACACTGAAGAGGGATGACCTCTTCTTAGTTTTGTGACTATCAAGCACCACATGAAAAACTGTAGATGGCATACTTCAAGCTTTATATAGTGAAACAGAAAAAAATATATTTGCAAATGTTTTTTTTTCAACTTTAGGTGTTACAAGTGATTAATTATTTACCAATCAAATCTACTTCCTAATTCAAAAACTTAAAGGAACAAAAAGTTCATAATTTACCATAGGTGTCTATACAAGCCTCTGATAAAACTGGGACTTATCTATCAAAGAAAGAACTGATATCTCACCTATTTCCAAAAGCACAGAGCCATTCCATGAGTTATCTTGCATTTTCAACTCATCAATTCAAAAAGCGCATTCCTTTCATAGGTTCTGCAAACAAAATAATGCTAAACAAGACAATTCCATTGATACTGGAGCTAACAAACATGCTTGATTTAAATTTACATTATTTATGCATCTTAGGAAAGAACATGCAATGTAAAAACAAGCTATGTTTGTAAGAAAAAATTACAGGAAAATGAATGAGGATGAGTATTTTTTGTGAAGTTAAAGAAAAGAGAAGCCACGTTTCTCTTTTCAGCTGCAAGAATTATGTTAGACATGCAGGTAAAATGTACTGTCAATATACATTGAGACAGCTTCTTTTTGTTCAGCGTGCAGAGGTCACAAGAAAGGACTTACAGCCACAAAGGAACATAAAAATTCAGCAGCAATGAAACCACTCTTACTCAAACAAGCAAAACATAAACACTCTTCTCCAAACAGGACGTAGCATATGATCAGCTTGAAAGGGAAAAAGCTACATTTAGTTCACAGCCCAGAGTAGCAGACATATCTCTTTTCTCTATTGCAAACTGGAGTGCTCATAGCTAATATTTACATGCATATCTGCTTCTCCTACTCTTCTATAAACATAGCCAGCTACAGCTATCTCCAAGATCCAATACTGCTAAACACCTAAAGGTGATGTAATATTACAAAATGTATTACTGATCTTTGATTGCATTACCTTCCTTTTGTCACCTTTGCCAAGACTAACATGCCTAGCATTGGAGGATTCCAACAAGCTAATAACTAATACTAGTGACTGCTGTTATTAGTATTATAAATAACTCTACAGAGAAACACTTACACTTCTCTATGTGAATTTTACCCCAAATACCAAATACTCCAAATCTAGGCTGAGTTCTATTCAGTCATATGCCAAAGCCTTTTTTTTTTTTTTTTTTTCTTAAGCTTGTGACATTTTAACATGTAAGACCAGATATTTCCTTGTCTGGCTAAGCTAAAAATGTCAAGTCAATGAAAAGATCTCAGTAAGACCCATTTCCCAGTCCCACAATACTCAAAGATAACTAACTTTGCTATGCTTTTGTCTATGTATGCATTTATACAGATACTTTCACTGTAATGAAAAGCCACTGCTGGTCAATACCCAAAGTGATTTGCATTTCTATTCATTCTGCTCTACTGATGAGCTCCTTTGGACTAATAGTAACTAAATATTCTGGCTGCTTTTGATCAAGGAATGCAAGAGAGTTGCAATCAGACTTCTTAAATCATAAAACAATTGCTCTTTATCTGATGGTGCATACACAATATATTCAATGACACTACTTATATATGTCATGGATTTGACATTTGTAAGAACGTAAGACCCCAGCCTCCCACACATGAAATTTTTGTGTTACAAAGGCCCACTATGGTTTCAAACTATTGTAAATCTAGGCACAAACATACAGATATCAAAACACTGCATTTTCACTTGCAGCCTTAGTTCAACATATATCATACTTTTCAAAATAAACAAGGGAATACATCATCAACATAGATTTCTTATCTTTATATTTAAAAGTGTCATTAAAAATTAATTTTGACATAAAACCAACATGCTTTCTATTTCACCACTTATTCACTATTCTAATTAATTATCTGATGGCCAAATTCTGCTGCTTCCTAAAACAGGTATATGCCAAAGTCTAGTTATAAGTTTAATTTCAGTGATCTCTTTTGGTTGATATAATGCATACTGATTTAACAAGCTTTATCTCTAAATTAATAAAAGAAGGAACAAGTTAGTATTTAAAATGGGAAAGAAATGTTACATAAGCTTGATAATTAAAACCCGTTTTTCACTAAGTAGTACAGATCTCTGAAAAATATTCAGATTAAATGACAACACCTAGCAAAATGTAGAACTTGCCTATTCCTAATGAAAGAATATTTAAAAGACTGCAATTCAGTACGTCATCGGAAGCATGATTTTGCACAACAATCACGTGGAAAATACTGCAGGGACAATCCTATTCAATATAATTAATGTCACATGTAACTGTTCAGCTTTTCTACCCATTTTAGTATGCTGATGAGAAACAATTTCCTTACCATTCTAGAAATGTTTGCCTGTCTATGAAAGAAAATTCAACAGGAAAAAATCCAGATGATTGCAATTGATACATTTTGCTAACATCAAAACACTGCTGGTTTTTAAGATTATCTATGACTTCATCCACAAAAATATTCAAGAGATTATGTAATCAGAAATGATGGTGCAAGGAGAGTGCCAATTAAGGACTAATATGTAAGTCCTCCCAAGCAGCAGTTTACCATAAAATCAACAATTGTAAGAAACTCTTTTTTCTTCTCTTTCAACATACATATGTGAGGAGGAGGCAAATGAACCAGCTTGGCATCTGCCCTGCACATCTTCATGTCTTAGCACATAGTTCTTCATGTAATACTTACACGTGCTATCGAAATCATGGAGTATTTAATTGAGAGCCAATATTACATATTATGCAAAAATCAAAAATTGAGTCAGACTCGTAAGTCAAATAGGTCATACTCTTGGTACAAAACTTTCAAGAAGTGTGGAACTATAGCACATGAGTCGACTTCTTTGTAGTTTCCCTTCATACTTAACAACTCTGGAATGTAATAAATATGTGTTTGTTGCCCATTCATTAAATATGAAGAAAAAAAAGGCTTCCCACCACTTTCCACCACTGAATATATGGCTATATATAGGGCCTTCCATCATTTGCCACCAGTAAATACGTTTGCATATTCAAAGGTCTTGTATCACATTTTCTGGAACATATTAATGTAAAATACTTTAATCTAATTACATTTTTAGATTAGAAGTCATTATAAACATGTATGAAGTAGAAGTAAAAAATACTGAGAAAAGTTGTTAATTTTTAGAA
The DNA here is from genome assembly GCA_020745705.1 of Hemiprocne comata. Lineage (NCBI taxonomy): Eukaryota > Metazoa > Chordata > Aves > Apodiformes > Apodidae > Hemiprocne > Hemiprocne comata. The sequence continues at coordinate 61,080,261 of CM036586.1, forward strand.
TTGTTCTTGCAAAAAGCAGAGATATCGCAAGACAGATATTTTTGACTTGCAAGACAGAAAGAACAAAGTTCATCACTTCAGGTTAAAAATACTTATGCTAAATGTTAAACTCAGACTTTTATTCATTGAATAACAAGAATCATTTTCATTACAAAAGATCAGAAAAAAAACAGTTCTCTCTGATCACTTACAGATCCTGTTGCTATTACACTTATTTCCACTCACTTTTACATCCTGAAGAAAGCATTTTTGTTGAATAGTCCAGATTCTTTGACAGATTAACTGATAAATCAGATAGACAGCATAGGTTAAACATACATCTGCTGAAGCAGGAGATATAAATTAAAATAAAGTTACGCTAATGGTATACTAATGTTTAGAAAAATGTCAGTTTAGCAAACATGACATTCCACCGAGATGTAAAAATTAATTCAGACTTACAAATCACAGAATGACTGAGGTTGGAATGGACCTTGTGATTTTCTAGACCAACCCGCTGCTCAAAGCAGGGACATCCCCCTTATGTATGTCCAGGCTGTTTAAATGTCCCCTAACCTCATCCTCCTCTCCTGAGGGAAAGTCGTTATTACCCCAGATGCTCCCTCTGGACTCAGGGACATGGGATTCTTGAAGGCAAACTCTACCAGTAGAGACTGACACAAAACGAGGCTTGACCTCCCCAGCCTTTTTTATGCACTTTGGTGTTCAGTCCCCTGCCCTGTTCAGCAGCAGATTTGCATTTTCTAAATTCTTTCTTTTCCTGCTGATAAAGCTGTAGAACTCACTTTTGCCCTTGGCACCCATCACCCAATTCAACTCTATCTGGTCTTTGGTTTTTCTAAGCTAGTCCCCACATACTCAGTGTCTCTCTATAGTCTACCATGTTACCTGTCCCTACTTCCAAACCCCTTATAATTATATTTGAGTTTTGTTAGGAGCTTCTTGTTGATCAATGCAGGCCTCCTGCCACCTTCCCTTGACTTCCAGGTGGACAAGTCTTGAGTTTAGAGGAAGTGACCCAGCAATCCTGGATGCCTCTTCTTTCTGGAACTTTATCCCATGAGTTTGTCCGAAGCAGAACCCTAAACAAAGTTTGTTCTTCCGAAATTCAAAGTTGAGATCCTACTTGCCCTGTTCTTCTCTCTCAGAATCTTGAACTCTACCATTCATGGTCACCACAGCCAAGGCCACACCAATCCTCATATCCAGTTCCTGATTATTGATACCAGGTCCAGAGTGTTTCCCCTCATCAGCTCATCAGTCCAACTGTGTCAAAAAGTTACCATTGGTGCACTCCAGATATCTCCTGGACTGCTTGTGACCTGCTGCATTGCCACACCAGCAGGCAGGAATTTATAGTTTTGCAATAAAATCCAATCTTAAAACCTGATTGTTACTTGCCAGGAATTGCCTAGTATGTTTATTTAAAACTAATGATTGTAGTTATAGATGGCATCTCTGACTCAACAGGTAGAGGGCAACCAATCCTTGATCATGACTGCATATTAGTAATATCTCAGAAATTGTACATTAGTTCAACTGAATCCAGTCCTAACAGTTCTGAAAAATAGCTAATGGCTAATATTTCATTAAACAGAAACTTTTAAGCATGAAATCTATGAAATTATTAGTACCTCAAATTTTCAAAGATTTTTAACTAGGCTTGGCTAAGCAATGGGTAAATACAAACTCTGTCTTCCATTTTGGTAAAGAAAAACATTTTCCAAAAACAGAGACAAGATTTAAAAATCATACCATCCCTACAAATACTAAATAAGACAGTGCTGGGGATATTGATTTTTTTTCCTCTTTTTTTTTTTTTTTTAACAGACCCATTATTTTGAAGGCCAAGCTGGTTTGAAGTGTGATGCAGTAAACAAGGGTTCAATAAAGGATGAGGAACAAAACCTATCACCGAGTTCAGATCCTAAGTGGAAAAACACTGGCATATGACTACATATCCAAAAAGAATAACTATCCATGCACAACAGCAATGAGTTATCCAATCTATATTGCTTCTATTATTTGCGTATATGTACCATTTCCATTTAAAAGAAAAAACTAAAATCTCATATAAAAATATCACGCGTACTCAGCTGCCTCATACCCACACGTGTAGCAGGAAGGAAAGGAAACCCTTGCTCCCTTAAAAGTCACTTACAACTCAATGTCCATAGCAGGCAGGGCCAGGAAAAATGAAAACAGGGTATATTATGGGATGCAGGCTGTTAACAGCTCAGAGAATCAGACATACTGGCAGCAAGTAATTTTGAATGTGAATCAATGTGGATACAACTATGAATACCAGACAGAATCCCCCAAAATGGTGAGAGACTGTAACTTCAGCTGCAAGCAGCACTTAGACCCAAACGTTTGCATCGAAATGAATTACCAAGTTGAAGTCATAATATTTGGCAAAAAGTCATTGTAACAGTACATTTCCCAAATAAGACAGCTGATTGTTGCCTAGCTTTGGACAAAAAGACCCTTAATATTCAAAATACAAGGTATGCCAAACAAGTGCTAAATACAGAGATACACTAGGCTAAACATTTTAAATTTTTGCTGTCAAATTAACACAGTTTTATAAGATATAACTCTTGCTAAGGCAAATCTTCCATGGTTCTGTATCAATGTGAATAATTATTGATATTTCACTGACAATAATGCTATCTTCCATAAAAGACATCCCTGATTAAAACAGCACTAGTTCATAACTAGATCATTAAAAAGCAGGCTGGTTTTGCTTCTACTTAACTCAATTTTTCTGTAATTTTTTACCTTGTGACACTGATCTTTGTAGACCTTGATGCTCATATGTCCAGTGGACTGCTGCCACAGTTAACAATCCCGGCGCCAGTGTTTACAGACTTGTTCAAAGCTTACTGAAAGCACTGGGTAACAACAATTCACCCATCTGTATTGTTAACTCTAAAGAAGCAGGCATCTGCCAGAGTAATTTGGCTGACTCAAACAGACCTTCATTTATGGGAACTACAAGGCATGCTGGCATAGAGGTACATAATATGTCCAGAAACTGATGTGATTTCTCCTGGACTGCATCCATTGGAATATCCAGTGTGACTGTTATTCTGTGGAGGACTCTTGAAAACTTTTATAAGTATCTGGCTGTACTTTTGAGTATCAGCAGTAGCACAGTCTCATCTACAGACAAAGGTAATACAGTCTAGGAACTGTATGTTCAACAGCCTGCAACTCCTCTTTTTTCAGAGCCTGAGAGATGTATTGTATACAATTGTATACAAAGTTCACAGGCTTGGGATGAAAATTTGACTGTAATTGATGTAACAGAAGCAGGTACATTTTGGCTAGAGAGCTGGCACAGATAATAGACAAGAAAAAGTGTTGCAAGGATACAATAGTCACTAAATCATAATATCACTGCTAGATCTTGGATAACAAACACAAGCATTGCAATAATGACCTACTGCTGTAATTAACAGATCACAAATATTGTAAGGTTCTGTACACCACAGTCCTAGTACCATATGAACGGCAGGAGTTAACAGTAAAACAGTCAGTTATCAAGGTCTGGTACAGAAAGAAAAGAGAGAACAGCAGGAGGGCCCTCTGTAGGTTTTAAATTTTGCTTCGCAGTAACAGAATGAAAGATCTGATTCCTTGTGCTAGGACCCAGGAGGAGAATCCCAGAACTACGCCTTAGGTACGTGACTCAGCTTACCACATGAAAAGTATGCTAGAGCATTTCTGTGCTCTCTTTAGGCATCACAGCTTCTTGTAAACATCTCTGAACTTTGTGTTCATTTCAAGAATTACTTACAAAAGAGAATATCTCAAGAATGTACCTCACATCCAAAGAAGTATAAAAATACTTTGTGGACTCATAATGCAATTTTATTGCTTCAAAAGAAACAAGATTCTTAAAACCTGAGGTTTATACTCTTCACAAGAACAAAACATTAGTAGAAACAACTCAGATGAAAATGCAATTACTTTTAAAAGGGAATGAAATAGAAAAAGAAATAAAAATTAACATTATTGATTAAAAAAAATCAGGCAACAATGAACTGCTTGGGTTTTTACAAAGTACTTATTTACTGTACACCTTGTCTGTGAAAAGCAGTTGTGGTAAGGTTGGAATCGTTCATCTTATAGCCCCATCTGAGCAGTATGCCAACTCTCATCATGTAAACAGACTCAGAGGATTCATCTCTCTAGAAGAACCTGTGCTGACATGCATGGAACACAAACCCACCTTCAGCAGATTTTATGGATAAGACCTGTGACAATATTGATAATAACATTCCTTTACCTTACCCAGACTTCCTTCACACAAAACTAAAAGCAGAAGAACTTTGGCTCCTCTCAGATAAGGAGCCATGGTCAGTCTCATGGTCACTGTGTTTCCATAATAGCATTCACTGCCCTTTTAGAGAGCTCGATCCACTAATGGTTCCAGTAGCACCAATCCAGCACTTCCAAGAGGCAATACTTCCAGCAGGAAGAAGCAACAAATCAGTGTGATGCAAGAGTCTGAATTTTCTACAGTCAATAATGAAATGTGCTAATTACTTCTGTTATGTCCTGTGAACAGCACCTCAGACATTCCTTCCAATAATAGCCTTGGGAATCTCTACTTTACCACCTGTTTCCTAAGCAAATAAATCCTTTCTGGATTTTTTTAACCTCCATTTGTATCAGGGCTAAACAAAATGCACAAAACAACAATTAATACCACCACTCTCTTCTTTTTACTCTGCCCAAGCAAAATCTACACTTGAGAAACTAAAACAGATTCACCGAAGTCTCTAACACAATCAACAATGTATATGTTCACTCTACTGCCAAACTGCATATCTAAAAAAACATTTTAATAAAATAAATGTCAAAAAATTCTTTTTTTTTTTCTAATACAAAAATTCTAATACATTCAGGTATTTATCAAGGCAAGAAAATGCTTGATTGTTCTCAAAGCTACTCAAATGTTTTAAGTCCCCTGGAAATACATGCCTCATACACATAACTTTTACATTCTGTAGGGATAAGAAAGACAGTCTACATTTCCTTCTCTCCTTCTAAAGAAATGTACAAGCACATTATGAAGAGTTTGGGTTTGGTTTTAAATCAGTCTTCCAAATCTCAGTATGTGTGGCTCTGGTTCAAATGACAAATATCTTCTAACTGCACTCAAAACAGACTGAAATACAGCTGTTTATATAAAACTGACAAGATCCAAACTGAAAAAAAAAAAATTAAAAAAAGCAAAACCCACTACTTTTTAAAATCAGTAGTAGTATGCTACTGGGCAAATTAACATTGACCAGTTTTGTGCTATTTTAAGATTCAGTAAAATGATTTGTTAAGGTTACTTAAATACTTTCTTTAGCATTGCAAAGTTTTTATATTCTGATATTAGCAAATATATTTGGCATTATATGACAGTTTTATTCATTGTTCAGTCAATACTAGACATTAGACTCAAACACTTGCAGTTGGCAATTACAGTAGATACAAGACAAAACATTTTATTTACCTACATACAACACATCAGATTTCAGATGTTAAGAGTTTATATTTCATTGTAACAAGATGCAACGTAGAAGCAAGAAGAGTTTCTTAAAAATATTTGTTATTGCTCTGTAAGCAAGGTTATTATTTACTATAAAAATAAAAAGCCAATTTGCCTCAATATTAAAACAGAGAAGTTGGTATATTGAAACATTTTAAATTTTTACTAAAATTGAAAGTTTCAAGAAAAAAAGGAAAAATGGCAGACATCAGACAATTGTTAGGATTCCCAAAGGCATTATGAAGAGATGTACACAGTGCACTGCAAATCTGCAGGTGTACAAATGCCATCAACTGCTCTGAACAGGCAGAAAAGGCCCTGAATTTATAGACATATGCTATTGATTTCTTCACAGTCTAATTAGGAGGTTCTACTAATCATCACTAGAACAACCTCAGATCTTCAACAATCCAGAAAAATTAACAGCCAGTTGAAGAAGCACTAGAGGATACTAAGGGGAGTACCATAAGTTTGCTGTGATTTTATATTCTTCTATAGACATCAGCTTAAAGACACAGTAAGCAACCAAATACACACTGTAGATGGACCTTTCACTTGATCCACGTCAGTGGTTCTTAATTTAACTGTGCTTTGTATTAAAGAGAAGCATTTGAAAGCAAGCCATGTGTGATACATGCTACATACCTGTGGGTACTATAGGTTCAGATAAGCAGAAGTTCTTGCCACACACACAGTTATTGGGTGGACAGGTTGTTCCCCAACTCTTAATAAATATACCAACATACAAAGGGAAAGGTTTGCTGCCAATGGCAGTTCCAAATCACTCCTCCTGTTCTGCCTAGGTTGAACTAAATTTGAAGTACCATTACAGAGCATATATGACTTTTGCTTTATTAACAAAACTGTAAAAATACTGAACGTGAGGGAAGAATACAAATTAGCAAAGGGAGGTTGGATGAAAAAATGTAAAACCATATACAATTGACTTTCAAATTTTTCTCCTCTGTAGCCAGGAAATTAAAGGCAAAGAAAAGAAACCACTTCAATTGCCCAGAGGCAAGTATAGTATCTTCAGCAAGGAAATAAAAACAATGACAGGCAATAATTATGTTTGTCAGAGATTCTCTGCCTGGAAAGGATTAAATGCACTTTCCTCATTTAGGGAAAAGTGGGTAAACCCAAAATGTCTTAGTCAAAATCTGCTTAATCTAGCCAGAAATAATTTCCCACAAAACTTCTTACCAAGAAGTTACTTTGGCAAGGCAGTCTGCTTTTCCAGGTGGAAAAGGATAACTCTACACCAGACAACTCTCCACCAGATGCTTCTGCACCAATGGCTCTCTCTGCCAGGACAACCACGTGCCCATCAGCAGAGGGTGCCTGTTCAGCACGGTGCCCAGAACCTCGTTCAGCCCCATGAACAGAACCTTGGGAAGCAGGTGGTTCTGCTCACCGTGCTCGTATTTTTGCAAGGACCCTGTGTATATACAGGGGAGTTCAGGTGCATAAGGCACACAGTTTGTAACACGTGCCAGCTGATGAATTTCAGGACTCCATTGTGCTCAGTGATCAGAGGTGTCCACCTTGCTCTGAAATTGGTTTTGGTTATCTCATTATTAGACAAAGGCAACTCAATCAAACATATTACAAATAGATTGTTTCAGGTCATGGTCCTGATCATCACTTTTTAAAACTGTCTCTTGATGTTTTTGAATGGCATTTGTTTAACATCACTTTTTAAAAATGTTGTTTGATGTTGACAAAGAAAATATGGTAATAAAGTATTAATAAATGTTTCTAGACATAAGCTCTGAATAACATAACATCACATAATGGATACTGAGACATGAATTCATTATTTCTGCTCTAACACAGCAGCAGTCTAACGTATTAGTTAAATTTTTTTTTAAAAAAAAAATTCCATTCTTCAGTGAACCAGTTTTGACCAAAAACTATGAGAGATTACATCTTTACAACAGTCTTGCTTACTTATGTATATCAGTTTCTTTTCTTAAGTTGCCTTAACCTGACATAAGGCTTTATAAACAACAGAACTGGGTATCACTTTCTGTGAACTTTGTTCTACTGATCCATCAAAAGGAATTAATCTGTGGTGTTCTGAAAACATGAAAAGAAACCAACAATCTATGCTAAAGAAATACTTAAGTAGTTTTAAACAACAGATGGGATTAGGAGGATTATAGGAAAGGTTACTACTTAATATGATCTGCTTTCAAAGAGTGAACTCATCAGCCATTTAAGTAGTTTCCATTCAATCTGTAAACTATATAAAGTGGACACAGAAAACACGGATTTACAACAGGAAAAGCTTCCTTAAAATTTGAAAACGGCTTAACTTCTATGCAAGTGTTAAGTAACTAAGAATGTGTATCTCATCATATGTGTTAATTCTCTCTCTCTTTTCTCAAGGTTTACTACTCTCAGTTTCAAAATCTCTGCAAAAGGTAGATGATGAAGATATGTTACTAACCACATTAAAGCTAGGAAAAATTCTTCGAAATGGAGAGAGAACTGCAAACAAAGGAGGTATACCACTGCTGAAGCATTATAAGACTGAAGACAGCCATGCTTTGGATGAAGAGGATAACAGAAACACGGTGAGTTTTCAATCCTACATTTTGGCTTAATTGTAAAATGGAAATTCTCTTTATAGCCCTTTAGAAGACAAGTGCAACAATGTAAAGCAATAACCTGCTGAATATAGAAAAAACGATCAGTTTAGCTTACTATAGTCAAGAATATATTTTCACCTGTAAATATCTAATTCCAAGATTTTAAATGTGTAACATGGATAGTTGAATAGAAGAAATCTGATTTTTACAGAATCGTATTTGGTCAAAATTTGTTGGGGAAAAAAGCCTATATTTGTGTTTTATTCAGCATGTCCCTATATGCAGCAACAGGTTTTTAACTTTAAATATAAGACTCATTATTTCATCATGTTCTTTACCATAAAACCATTTCGGCTGAAGGTGTAATGCAGGTCATTACTTTTAAAATATGATCCTGAAAGAGAAAATACTTGCACTGCGAAGCATCAAGTCAAAAAAGTGAGCACAACTGACTAAATAAACTGCTACTCTTGTTTTCCCTTAAAACAGGAGACAGGTTCAAGACATGATTTCTTAAATCATCTTATGCCAATCAACTTAGGTAGAAAGCAACTACCTTATCTTGCAGTGAATGGAGCCATGGCTTTTCCAAGTGACAATGAAATTAAACATATTGAATCAATACAGGAAAGAGAGACTGAAGAAAAAGAAGATTCAGCTAAATTCCCTATAGGAAGAAGGGATTTTGACAGTAAGCATATTTTCATTTTTACATTTTTTTTTTTTCATTCTGCTAAAGTATAAAGCAGTGTCTATATAGCAATTTGATAAAGGTTCATTTAGAAACTCCATTACATGTTTGGGATTTTCTACAGCTGATGAAATCTTGCAATTTCAGTTTATATCTATTGTGATTTGGTGCACAGAGGAGGAAGTATTTGTTAAACTAATATTTGCAGAGGCCGTGAAGAATTCTAGTTCTTTCATGATCTGACTTTCAGATTTATTTTTTTTTTCCTGTAGTGCTCAGGTGCATGCTGGGAAGAGTCTACCGACCTTGTTGGCAAGTCTGAAAACTAATTATCTACACCACCTTCTTTGAAGACTAAACATTTTATTATTAATTTAATGTAATTCGAAATCACTGTGTTTTAGTGTGGCTGTACACATGCATCCAAAACCACTTTCCCATCACATTGTAGAGGGAACCATAATTCATTACCAAAAAAGAACATCACTGTAATTACTAATAATGTACTGTTATCAAAAAATAAAAGACTTCTGCATAAACTAGACTTTAACTATTTGTCTAATATTACACACAAGCTAATTCCACTTATCTGAGTATGAAAGGAATGTATTTATTTCACTGTTTTCTTGCAAAATTTCACAACTACTAAACCGGTCAACATACTGTGTATGTCAAAACTAAAAGTTATAGTCGAAAAAAGTTAGTTAATTTTGCCTGACCAGCAATCAACTTATTCTTGCTTGCAGTTTTGCTGTGTGTTCTTTTTCCATCGATTTTGCTGTTCAGTTCCTTCTGAGGGTTGTTTGAAGTTTTAGGTCTTTTAGCATTTTTTTGCAAAGATGGTTCACTTTCCTTATCACAGATTACTTTGTCATTATTCAAATCCATCTGTTCCTTCTTTGAGTTCTTGTCTCTTGGCTGACAAGTCAGTTTTCCCATGTCTGTATAACTTCTAGTCTGGTGAACATTTTCAGAAATAGTTCCAAGCACTGGTACATCAAGACACGAATTCATACCTTCTGTCATGTAAGAATATCGAAAAACATATGTGAAGAAATAAAGTTACCTGGGCTTAATCATTCTTTTGCTATCAGAGGACTGTCATGTGATTTTTTTAACCAAACCTAATGCTTTATCAGCAAAACAAAAATATGCTGGTCATTGCATTTACCTTTGCTATGTGCTCATAAGTGTACTGCCAAATTAAAATGACATTGCTCAAAAAATATGTAATAGCAACTAACTTAGGGATGTGGATTTATAACCTTAAGATATTGGGAAACACACTTAAATGGCCTAGAAATTATATATCATACAGTTTATAGTGGAGTAAAACAAATTTTTCCCTTTCTCAAATGCCAAAAATACAGATTTCATTTACCTTACTTTTTGTAAAATAAGAAGACACATTACATAATGTATATAAAATGTATTAACTTTTTTAACATCAAGATGCATCACTGCTTTAATCCAAAGACATTTAACTGATCACAGCACACGCAGAGCAATGAGACACGTCTTTTTCTTGAAAACATATTTATACTTGGGTTTTACTAAAATCTTGTTTGATAACATTTTAAATATCAGCTATCACACTTACTTATTCAATCCTACTACAGCTTACCTGTGAGACAGCCAGCTTTTAAATGTTGCTTTGATGAAGGATGTATGCAGGTTGGAATTTGGCTACTGCTAAGGAAATGCTGACCCTTTACTTCACTCAACTCATTTTTATATGTACATGCAAACTGGGATTTGATTGAAGACTGTTTCCCCTACAAACAACAATCTGGTATTAGATTTAATTACTTAGAAAAGTAAAAGACAACACCTTACAAGACAAGTAAAATAATGTTTCCCCGTTCTTCTATCCTGAAATCTTTTAGATCATGTAAAATGCCAGAAAAATGAGTATGCTCATATAAAAAATATGTATGAAGTATTCCTTTACAAGGGGTAAAGGCTTTCAATACTACTCCTAAATTATGCTATTAAAGTCCCAATATAATTGTAAAATATTTTTCATCTCTTTCACAAGGTTACACATTAACTTTTAAGGTTTCAATCTAAGATTTTTCTGCCAAAGTTAGCCCCCTCTTCTGATAGACTTCAGATTCTACCATTTTGAGTAGCTGTCATAGCTGCTGCAGTCACTTACTATACTTCTATAGGTCATCACCTCCAAGATGTCCATTCATAAATGCCAAGTATAGGATTAGTCTCACCACTTGACCAATTTAGACAGTGAGGAAAGCATAACAGTAACATTGAAAAGGAATGATAGATAATATAAACTCCACTTTTAGCTGTAAGTATATTAAAGCTGAATATAAAGTACTATTTCACATCTCCCTTTGGAAAATTTCCAAATTCCCATTTACTCAGAAAATAAAGCCATGTCCTTTTTGAATGCCAATGTCCAACTCCACATTTGTCAAACAATCATATAGTGTAAGTTGCCAGATATCTACAGTACTGAAGAACACTGCTGTTGTATCTGATTCTGCGTGGTTATCTCCACCTCTTAATCTTGGAAGCAGGGAAATTGGTATCATAGCACAAGTAAAGCAGAATTTTTGGTTCAACAACAAAAAATGTAGGAATTTTTTCAATATATTTAAAATAGCGATATTTAATGGGATCAATAGTTACAGGTCAAATTTCCTCAGTTTACACTTAAGTTACAGCTTCACATCAGCTTAGAATTTCAGGGTCAAGCTTTGTAATATCTGGCCAATTTATCACAAATGCTACAGACTGCAAGACAAATTCTGCCCTCACTTCCATTTCAAAGTCTAGTGGATTATACAAAAGAGGTATAGCACAGAGCAGATAATTACACTGTATTAGGATTTTTAGCTAATAATTCTATTAAGCAGCACAGGTGAATTCAAATAAATGTAAGCTGAACAGGTGCTACAGGAAAAAGACTACGAAAAAAAGCAAGAAGCATTGTCACAAAATGTTGCTATATAGATAGATAACAGGAATAATTTTTCAAGTAAGAGGTTTACAGCCACTTTTCTGATTAAAAAAATCGCATTATGCAAGTCTACATTTCTTCTTAACACAAGCGTGTTTAAATCTTATAGTTCAGGTTTGACACATCTTTCTTCCAATTCAAAATCTCAGATTTAGACAGAAAGACAGAATAAGTTCCCAGAAAACTCCTTTCACACAGGCCCTCATCCACAACATTCAGTCACAATTTATGCCACTTTCATCAGATAACTGCTTTCATCCATACAAGCTAACAGACTCAAGCTTTTTATCTATGAGATACAACTTAAGCATCTCTTCATGATGTGCTGTTGGCCAGGTGGACACATGTACAGCCTTTTGGAAAAAAAAATATCCTATTTATTTCTAGAAATGCAGTTTCTTTTTGATGTAATATGCTCGTGCATATGTAGCTCTACTTTAAAGTCAGTATTCACTTCAAGAGTTAAAAAGAACAAGTTTTCCCAGTTGTCGCTCACTCCCAAACTGCAGTTTCTCTGTGCCAGATAACAGTCTGAGAAATAAGGGCAGATTTAACAGGGAGAACTAGCCAGCCTGACTCTCAACAATTGTAATATTTTTCAAGTGTTAAAGTGTTAATCTACTCTGTACTTAAAACATTTACCTTAAGGTAAGACTACATACATAGATAATTTACAAGGTTTTGTATGCTTCAAGTTTATGCCTTAGCTCACAGAGTCATTAAGTGTATGTCTTTAACCTACTCTTTTCAGAAAGTGTTTCAAAGGATAGAGAAGCTATACAGAGAATAAGCTTAAGAATTTGAAATAATTAAAAATGCAACTCTAATCTAGTTTTAATCAACATCCTATTGTACAATGACAATATTCAGAATATAAGAGGCTTACATTTTCTTTAAGCTTAAAGTTACTGTAATATTAAAAATATTTTCTTGTATTTGATGTTTTAGACACTTCATCCTAATCCTTTAAACATTTCCCCAATTCTTAAGTATTTTTCAGCAAATGACACATCAAAAATCGTGCAACAATAACTTGCATACAGTTCTATCACATGTTCATATTGCAAGAGGAAAATAAGCTAGTTTGTGCTAAGTTGATGAAGATATAATAGCACGAAAAACATCAGACTTGAGCAAGAAAGCCTGATAGATACCATTCTACAACTCACAATAAATCCAATTATTTTTTGGAACATCAAAGTTTCTTTAGCCACCCCTATCCGACACTAATTCAGTTTGAAGGGTTTAAAACGTGAAGTCAAAGGACAGAAGTCAAGCTCAAATACTGAAAAACTTGCAGTACAAACCCATCTGTTTCAACTTCACTGAAGCTTGACGTAGGCCCCAAAACTTCCCTCTGTATTGATCACATACCATTTAGTCATTTGCAAACAGTATACAAACCTCTAACAAATGGGACTGTTTCAGCTGATTCTACTACTAATCTAGAGTCAAACCTCCCAACTAGTCTAGGAATGTATATTCACTAGTAAAAACAATTATCACACTTAGTGAGGTAGCACTCAATGTAAATTTTAATAGCCTGAAGACAGGACAAAAGAGCACAAGTCTAGCACTGAATTAAAAGTAGAGTTTTGCTGGAATGTTTTTGAAGAAAAAAGAGCAACTTAAAACTTGATTGAAGCACATATAATGAAGACTGTCAACAGTTTGAAGTAGCTCTTTGAAATTACAGTTCTTTTACATTAAAGTTCCTGAAATACACTGCACTGAGGGCACTATCCCAATGACCACAGCTCTGGGAGAGTAAAAAGATGTTGGGAGCTCAATTTGCTAATCAAGTAGTTGCACACAAATGGTGTTCAATTAACTTAGACTTACTATCCCCTCTCCTCTTCATGAGCAAGTGGGTTGTTGCAGTTGTCCCTATGCAAAGAAATTCTGCTGCATTTCAGAAAAAGAGGTTCACTGCTACCACTGTTCAGCTTGAAGAAAGCACGACAGAATTTGAGACAGTGTTTCAGCACATGTATCACAGAATCACAGAAAGTTAGGGGTTGGAAGGGACCTCTGAAGATCATCAAGTCCAACCCCATGTGACCCCATGTAGGTCACTTAGTAGTCCTAATGAGCAGATAAATGAAACAAGACATTCTCCCACCTTGAATTCTTTATCTAGAGAAGTTTTCCAGTTCTTCAAGATGACAATATAAAACATTCACTTTTATATGAAATATTAATGGTGCATGCTCTGTTTATTTCTACAAGTTAGTTGATAATCAACTCCAGCTCTCCTTCCAGCATCTGCATACAGACAGTTCTGCCAATATTTAGTTTGTAAGAATGTTGAGATTTGGGTTTTATACACTGGAATGGCATAATAGAATTTGAAAATCTACATCAGTAACAGCAAACACATGTTTTTATTTTCTAGCCAAACAATTAGAGTACTATTTGGAAGAGGAAAAGAGATAAAAAGAGAAAATGTATTCTCTCTACCCTTACCCTTGTCCTTTTAGAAAAAAAATATTAAAGGTAAGTTGAAAGAGAAAGCTGAGAAAGGGAAAAGAGTTCAAAGGGAAGAGTAAGAAAACAATAAAAGGTAAGTATCATTGCCAAACCAAGGCATCATGTTATTCAAACATGAAAAATGTTCTGAATAGCTCAGGTAACACCAAGCTTTCGTTGTACTGAAACTATCACATATTCTCAGCATGATTTAGTACCAGCCTTTTGCTATCCCAAATTAATCTAATACTGTTTGGAAAACATTTAACCTCCAATCACCCCATTAATTGGTTTCAAAATTACTCAAAACTCACAGCTACTGATCCTCAGAAAGCAGTTTCGGGGTCTTGCACAAACAAAAGTGGTATTTTCTACACAAGTGTGGTTTATCAACTGGCACTAATAATAAAATCTTTCTTCACATTTTGTTCTGAACATAGCCTTTTTCTCCCCTCTCCCTCTCTCCTCCAGAGATTATTTTTTTAGCATACGCCATAACACACTGAAACAACTAGTCAGCATAATGTTCCCCAGAATTATTTTCCACTTAGAAATACATATTTCTTGCTACAATAGATAAGACCACTACCTGAGGAAGACTGTTTTCTCTATTACTCTGAATTTTCTGATCACTATTACAGTGGACATACAGAAAACTCTTGATAACTTCCTGTTGGTAGTCTTCCAAGTCACAGTTTATTTGTACTGGAATCACAAATAGGCAAAACAACTCTCTCAAGTAACAGCATTTAGAGACCTGAGCAATGAAAAATAACAGCAGTGCATGAAGCTAGATATTAAGTTATTTTATATAGGCATGAGCGAGTCACATGAGAAAGGCAGACTGGGATTTTTTGCTTTGTGGAGCTTTTTCCTTGGAAGGATTTCTATACACAGTAAAATTACAATGAACTTCTAGCATGCCAAGATTTGTTAGAGTTCTTAAGCCACAAATTCTTTTTAAAACTAAAACTACAGTTATGTTCCCAACCGGAGGGAAACAGTGCCTCATATAGGAAAGGTTGTCTCCAGTTACATTAAGAAATAAACACGCCAAACTACTGAAATTCCTTGCAGCTGTTTCAGGATAAATGTGTTAACAATGCAGCAGGATTTCTAAAACAATGTATCAAAAGGCTAAAACAATCCTAAGTTTACAAAAAAAGATCTGTTACTCATATATTGCATGCTCACAGCCTAATAGCCTAAGTTCTCTGTTTCACCCAATCCCGTTAGTTCAGGATTATTATTTTACCTACATCTTGAAAGTTTAATTAATCTTTTCTGGTGCAGCAGAAAGATGAGAATCTCATTATGCAACATTTTTGTTGTCTTGTTGCTCTTCAACTTAAACAAAGCAGATGATTCCAACAGTCCTTCCCTTCCTCCCTCTCATCAATAAGCAGGACTTACATAACCCCATTGAAATCAACAAAATAAGTAGTCAAACAATGGGGTATCTACCCATTTCAGAAAATGGAAGTATGATTCAACAAAGATACATAAGGTTGGATGAACTCTTTTCTGATAAAATACCTCTTCCCTGTCCAAGTAAACTATTTGCATATTTTTTTATAAGCAAAAAGGGGTGATAAGGACAACTGACAAAACCAGACATAGCTCAATAGATGTTCTATAGACCTTTCTGAATGAAAGACTCCATCAGCAAAATACCATTCACCAGAAGACACTTCACTTAAACAACAGATAACAAACTTGAAACTCTAAATCATCTCTCAAAAGAAGATTGAGTTTCTTATTATTACTCTTACCTGCTTCTGCTGCAGGGAGTGAAAAAATGCAACATGCTAGTTAGGTGATCTTTCTGCATCTCTTCCTGTATTTAATGGGGACTGAAAGACAAAACTACTGCTCTCTTTTTCACTCTTGCCAGGAATTTGTCTTGGCACAATGGAAATACCCACATGTTTATTTTAATTTTAAACACCGATTGCAGTTCATAGCTACCCTTTGACTTCATGACTTTATCCACTCTACATATTTTTAGATAGTAAACACATATGCATGATGTTTTGCCCTAGATCTAAATATTATCAGTCTGCACTCCACATAATTCTGCAGTTGAAAGATCAGTTCCTCTTATGCAAGGAGAGGGCATAATGAAATTTCTTTCCCTTCTATAGTTTTGTTTCTGTTTTGGGTTTGTTTTGGGTTTTTTTTGTGGTGGGGTGTTGTGGGTTTTTTTGTTGTTTTGTGCTTTGTTTTTAATTATGATGATTTTATTTTAGAGGAGTGTTTCTCCTTTCACCTCCTAGATTTTCCAGAGTTATTTTATTCAACACACACATCTTAATGGGACTCAGCATGCAAGCCAACTAACTGTCACTACTGTGCTCTTCTTCCCCTCCCAAATATCATGGAAAAAGAGACTTCTCTAGGACAAGTTTTAATGAGAGGTCATTAATTTGTACTATAGACTAACCATCTAACCACCTATCAGAGGCAGCATGGTAAAAAGGTCCTTAGCATAGTTTTATGGAACTAATGCTACCATCACACACACTGGACATGTAACTTCTCAAAACAATCACTGATGTTGAGAAGAAACATCATTTTGCTACCGTCTTATTCAAAAAGACTCTTCGGAGTCGATTGATAAAATGAGTGCATTATACATAATACAACTGTGAATTTTTACAAGCAACCTGTACACATTTCAATGAATACTGATATTCAGTGTAAGAAGGTGATAAATCTTACTAGAGCACTTGAGATCTGCAGTCATGGACAAGGAATTCATTGTGCTATGTGCTGCACAGTAAAAGACAGAACAAAAATTATTTCTACCAAGAGACATTACAATCCAAGAAATATATGAATTCATACAGAAAGGAACTGGAATTAGTCACTGTAATGGGCATCCACCTCAAGAAAAAGCACTGCTAAGTTTTGAGGAAAGGTTGATTCAAAGGTACTGAAAAAGGTTTTAAAGGAGGATAATGAGTTCTGCAGATATCGATAGGAAATCTCTACAGCCATAAGAAACAATATAAAACAGATGAAAGAGCTAGTTTAAAATTAACGAATGAACAAAGATAGGTATTGCAGACTGAAAGGACAGATATAGCAAGGAACGTAATCAGAAATAATCAATGGATTGGCATAGGTTAAAACAAGTAGCTTCTATCTACCGCAACGTAAAGGAACAGCTTGAGATGCAAACAAGAATGGCATCAAGCATCTTTGATAACTTTTTGTACAGCAATCTCAGTGAAGAAAGACAGTTCAGAGCTGTGACTATGAAGTCCAAGAAAAATACATGGTAGTAGATCAAAAATAAAAAAAGAATTAGAGTTGGGTGGACTTATGAACAGAGAAGAACATATTTCAGAGGTGTTATGGAATTAAAAAGTAACGGGTAGGATACAGTCCTCAATGTTAAATACACCACGAAAGATAGACATGCCACCTTCAAGTTTAATTGGTAAGTATTCATAGGATGGTATAATGATAACAAAAGGGACTCTTAGTTCAGATATAAATCTGTGAACTGTTCATATAAAAATGATAGCTGTACTTATGTTTGTAGATGTATTCATCCACTAAGAAGGTACAGAAAGAGAAGAGAAAGACAGGCCCCTATAAAGTCTTCATAGGAAAAGGAAGAAAAGGAAGTAGAAACATGCAAAAGAAAGTCCGTAAAAATTTTTAGAAAGGTAGAAAAATAAAACCAGAAAAAGGCAAAATCAAAGGTGAACGTCTTACGAAAGTAAGCAAAATTTTATGTGAGAAGATGAAGATCAAAGATGAATGGCAGAGAAGTATCAGAGTTTCAGCTGGAAAAGTCATTAGCTGTTTGGCAACAGCAATTTTAATGGACTGGAAGGAGAAGCAAAACTAAAGTCAACACAGGAATCTGGTGTAGTTTAGATGGCAATATTTGGCTGATAAACAGAAAAGAGAATTGCAAACATAACACGAATCCCTCAGACATCTTGAGTAACAGGACCCTCTGCTGATACATAATCGAGGAACATTTTACACCCTGAAGGGCATGATTTTCATTTTTACTTTTTTAAATAGAAAAACATCTTGAGATATTTGGCCTCAGTTCCATGTTGTATTTTCTCTCTCTGGTACAATAGGATACACTGGCAGAAAGACATAAAGAAGACTGATTGTGATTACTAGAGGCAGTTTAGCAGCCACAATGATGCTCTAAGATATGAGTTGCATAGCTCCAAGCATGAAGTTTAACATGTTAATCAAATTTTACCATCCACATTGCTAAATTAGGGGAAGAGAGTCCACCATCATAGATACAATCTACAGAAGATTATAAGCAACCTTTACATTCTTCTTAGATGCCTAGGGGTAGAAGTGTGAACGACAGACTTTAGACCTGTTGCTTGTTCTCTTTGAATTTTGGTTTCCATAAGACTAAAGGTAATTTGTATTTCAATATAGTCATCCTCAATTACATTAGCCACCTGGTGAACATCAAAATCAGTTCTAGAAGTTGACTGAAAGATCTCAATAATTATTGGCTTAAAAAAATTACATTTTTCATCTTATTCTGCTACAGGTATATTCTGTTTTGGCAAACATGGTGAAGCAAGACTGGGGTCTTACAGAAAAACAGTCCTACAGAAAAAGTCAGATTTTAACAAGGATCATAGGAATCAGAGAACCCTTAATAGAGTCAGGCACTAAAAAGCAGCACAGAAGAATGTCATGATGAACTTTTCCATGCAATTTCTGCTCTTGAAGTAGAACTCATTCAATTATTCAGGGACGTCTGAAAGAGCTAAATGTTTGCACAGGAATTATGGTACATAATCTGGTATTCTTTATTAGCAAAAAGGTCTTTTTAAAAAAGAATAGTTTCATAAGATGAATCTGCCTCAAGATTCCTATTTTTGATAGTTTGTGTCAAAAAAACTTGCAAGTTTCCAGAAAAAGTCTCAAATGTGACAGGTAATTACTTTTAGATAATATTTTTTGTACTTTAATACTGAACACAGCTGTTCATTAATTCAATTACAAATCCTCCATTTACCTAGGAAAACTGTCTATTTCAATGTATTATGTAAACAGCATATTGCATTTTTGCTATTTAATGAGTAAAGCTGCAAATTTAAATATGCTATTTATTGTAGAATTAATATAATTAAGAACCTTTATCAGCTTCCACTTTTCAACATTTGGCTATGAATTTTAAGCAAAATTTCACCACAGTTAGTACATGTATCCAAAACACCCATCATCCACCCCACCCCCATTCCAAAAAAAGGCACTCAATCAAGTTTGAGTATATTTAAAGCATATGCTGGAAACACTGACAGTGCTTTTGATTTTACTTCCTTTAGATGACTCTCTACTTCCCTAACATGGAATATATTAAAATTCCCCTCTTATCCAGTGGCAAAAAATGTCTATTGTGCTGTTCTAGAACCAATTATGATGGTTTAAAACACCTGTTTTCTTCCTTTTATACTAATTACATTCATGCTTTGACCTGTTGTCAGGACTAAGTCAATAAAAATACTAAGTCACTACTGTTATTTAGCTCTCTGTTGAAATGCTGTGGAAGATGCTGTGGAACTCCTCTTTCCATAGTCCCAACATTCAAGTTTGATAATTTTAAGGAAAAAAACAAAGACTATGTAAAATGCAGTACACTGGGAGACTGCAATTTTCAGAAACACTGGATTTGTTCTTTTGAATAGTGCCACTTACAACATTAACAGACTCTTGTAATGTTCCATTTCATCTACAAAGTAGCAAACACCAGCATCTTTATTTTATTGTTCACAAAGAAATTTTATGGAAATGTCCTCAGAATTTTACAAATATAAACCATCCCACCAAAAATGCAATGAAAAAGTCATTATTACACTTTTAGAATGCCTCTGTTATCAGAACTGAAATCAGATGCCTCTGTGCAGTTTTATCTCTGTTTTCACATAGCTTCAGTTTTATTTCTATACTCCTGAAATACACAGAGATCTTCATTAGGAAGCACTTTCAAGTTTGAAGCACTTTCAAGTTTAAAGCCTTTCTTTTCTGGAGTTTTAGATATTTGCATTCATAGTACAACACCGTTCCAGTTGGGCCAATTACCACAAGTTAATCACAAATACATTTATTTAGTTAAGGGATACATTTCAGCCAAGTATTTTACCATTTTAACACTGTTACCTTAATTTTATCATTATTTCAGTACACCTATATTTGCACAATAATTCCTACACAGTACCTTAATTTTTTTTTCATCCATAGATTTCTGAATACGTTGTCTAAGAGGTTTTGGAGAAGATCCATTAGACTGGGCTGGAGAACTATATTAAAAAGCAGTAAGAAGTATTTAGAACACGTAAAAGCAATTAGTTAAGAAAAATAGTTACCATACCAAGTTCACCAGAAACAGGAAGGCAAGTATCATCACTCTCCAAGCCTTACTTTGTTTTCTTCCTTCCTAAGTAACCACACATACTGTGATAACTAAAGACAGCAGAACGAATTCAAACCTACCAGGTACCAGTTTGCAGTGTGTTTACCATATTGTAGTTCTGCACCCACAATATTATTTGTAGTGCTGGTGATGAGTTACCAAGTCACCATTCTACTTACATGCCCTTGAACAGCACCTGGTTGACAACCAGAATAATTCTCCTAATATTTACACACTTTTCAATAGAAGTACTGCCAGAAAAATGCTTCCACCTTCCTGTATTTCAGTATGTGAATAGTTATGTACATAAATGAAAAAATTTTATGCATATAATGCAAAATGATATATATAAGAGGGGAGGTTTTGGCCTTGAAATGAGAACTAACCTCTGCATCGGTAAATAATGGCTTCTCTGTTTAAGCTCATGGCAGGCCAGTGTGCAAGTGAGGACAGTTTTTTCAAAAATAATTCATTCTTTATTTTATTTATTTAGCTAACTCTATTCATTATTCCAAAAATAAAATTTGTTTTACTTAGCTCATTCTTTATATTATGTATTTCTGTTTGCCCTTGGGTGCAAAATTTCTGCACGACCTTGCAATGTTCTTGCATTGCAATTTAAATTGCCAAAATATGTCGGATCAGCATGCTCCTGTCTCCGCTGCTGTTCTGGTTCATGAGTTCTCTTAGGAACCCATAATGACAAAATTATCAGCATTCCAATAACTGATGACACCTCAGGAGAACTGACTGATTAAATTATCACTGCTTCTCCAGTGCATGGATAGGTTAGTTTCCTCTTCAGTGCCAAAAGGAATGGGTTTTCAAGAGATTCTCTGTTTTGTACACCAAATCAACATGGGTGTTCATTAAATAGAAGGGATGTTTAAAGAGCAAGAAAAGAAATGAGCAAGTAATGACTGGCATTAACATTAATAGGATAGGAAGATGATGGGAATGATATCCAAAACAGCAGCAAATAAAAAGTTGTACCAAACCCTGAATACCTGTTGAACCTGCAAAACCAGAAAAAGAGAACCTTTATTGTAAAAGTTTATGAAAATACTTAATCCATGGCCATGCAAAATTTAACTCTAAAATATAAATAATATTATTTTAGAATAACCTTACTTTGATTTTAATATCATCACTACATGTCTATGTTTGCTTAAAAATTTTAACACTATGGGAAAAACAGCATGCTTCTGCCTTGAGTGCGGCTTTAAAATACAAAAAATAGCAAGAGAATATCAAATTTCATTTCAGTTTTTGCAAAATTTTGTATTACTAAAACAATTATTTAGATCCATAAATTCAATGCTTTGAATAAATTACTTCTGAATCAAATTTTTATATGAAATTACTGAAATAAAAGATATACGGGAAAATAAAATCTAAACCAAATTGACCACTAAGAATTACGAAGGAAAACACAAGAATTGTCTAGATTACAAAACAAATTCCCAGATAGCAGTACCTGCTCACACCTACACTGAGAAGATTTTAAGTCCGACAAATGTCTCATACTTTTGGGGAAAATTTCAGAAAATAAAATCAGCTGAAAAATCAAATGAGTTAAGTGAAACCAAAGCACTCAGTGGGCACTGTTATTCAGAAATAAGTGGTTTAAAACCCATTTTAAATTAAAGAGTTACTTAAAAAAATAATCAACATTTCTAGCTCTGAATAATAGCAGTGTTTAATTCAGAAGAATTCTTTTGGGCCTTGATTCCATTCACACACAGCATTAACCTAAATCTGATTAAGCTCCTTTTCACTCTGCAAAAACACAGCCACAGTGAGTTTTATTAAATTAATAAAACAATTTAGAAAGTAATGTGGATCAATTTTCCTGAATCTGAAGTAATGAAAAAATAAGAGATGAAATCAGGGTTATTTTAAGCTTGTTACATAATGAAATAGAAATGTATAGCTACAGCTATCCACAGATTTTTGAGAGGCTAAGGAAATATTCCATGACATTGTTACAAGCTGCCTTTTATATTAAAAATTATTACCAGTTTACTTAGGATTCTTCTTAGCGAAAGTAATTTTTTTTAAAGATTTGTTAGAATGGGCTTGTTCCTTTGGTTTCATAAAAGATGTCAAAGGCTAAATCTAATGGAACCCTTAAATTCCTTCACATTTGGGATCCTCCATCTTTCAATTTAAGACCTATCATTGTTTTTCTCTTTCTGTTATTCTCACAGCCTTGCACCTGCACACTGTGATAGTGTTATGGTGGGGTCTCATGGGGATTGACTGCCACCAGCATAAGAAACACCCCCTTGTCCTCCACTTTTCCTACCCTTTCCATGGTAGCTCTTCTTTCACATTAGGGAACCCAAAAATGTGCATGTACAGAGCCTAACAAGCAGCTGGCCAGGCAGCCCCTGCCCTGGTGAACAGATGCTTCAATCACTGCTAAAGGTAACAAAAGCAGGGACGAGCAGTAATGGGTTTGAGCAGGACCTTATGAAGACAATACAGTTACCCTGGGAAAAGCACATCTAGAGAATCATATGCTGTACTACAGGGGATGTTTGTCTGAGAACCCTGGCTGCTTTACTTCCCAGCTGGCCACCAGTGATAGTTTTCTCTCTCCTCTCCCTCTCTTTTGATTTTATTCTTCCCCAAAAGCAACTTTCATCATTAGAGTCAACATATACCATCAGCTACAGACCCTACTGATAAATCTTCATGCATATGAATTTGTTTCAACATCCTTTGTACAACACCATCCTGATTGGTGGATCATGATATGAAAAACTCGTCTCCACAAAATAATTACTATATAAGAAGAAAACAGGAAAAAATCCAAAAGTGTCTTGTGTCAGCTAGACAAAGGGGGCATTTTCAAATTGAATACTAATCAAATTAGCTACTGAACAGACTGTACTTGAACTTAGGAATTCAAACTCAACATGGAGGCAAGTACTTAAGTTTGTTGCAAAGGTTATTTCCTTTCATGGATTTTGTGCAGCCCAGGAACGTACTAGCTCACAAAGTCCATATTACCAATGCATCCTGGAAACACAGAAAATCTGAATTAGGAGGTAGAATACATTTGAGAACTGTTCTAAGAATGCTTTCCCTTTACACCTAACCTTGCAATGGACTGCACTTTGGTAATTTACTTCATGTAGTATCAATGCTTTGTTAGTCACTCAGTGTAAGATTTTAAAAAACAAACAAACCCAACACAAGCACACAACAAAAATCTTCTAGTACTCACCTGAAGACTGTCAAAACAGAGGTTATTCCAAACAAATTTAAGCTTTCATCATCATATAATAGTTCTGCTTTGTTCTGGGTAGGAGGATTGACAGCTTCTTCATCCAGAAGAACTAGTAAGGCCTTTACAGTATCTCTGCCACAATACACAGTGCCATGGTTTATGGAATGCAATTTTGGCTAAAAGTAAATTAAAAGGAACATACCATAAGAAAGGTCAGCAAGCCAGACCAATAGCTCACCTTCAAAAGTAACCCATACCAGCACAGGTGTGAGAACCTCCTCCTTCCCCTTTGCAGTAAGCATTTATGGGGAACCTCATCCCAAGCAATTAGTTCGGTTTAGATCACTGCCAGCTGGAGGTATACACTGATGATAAGTCACACAGATAAATAAACAAATCTGTGATGAAACCATGCAGCAGAAATTAACATTGTTTTCTCACAAACAATTTGAGTGCTATGTTGTACACAAACACAATCTGGTGAAGTCCAACTTCACTGAATAACTGAATCTGCTAAAGGAGTTTGTAAAAAAGTGAGATTTCCACCAAGATTTGACAACAGAGGTACTTGGCACAATCTCCTGTTTGGAACAAGATTAATTCCTCACCATTTTCCATAAGGATAAAGAATTCCTTAAAGAAAATATTGATCCACATCTGGAAGTGCTCAATGTTATAGTCAGCAGTACAGATGTAGAACTCCACAGCCACTATGGGACTGCAAGAACTGCAAGTTTGTTGTATTTTTCTTTAAAAGTACTAGGAGTTCCATAGAGAACTATAGTGATTAATACACAGTAGTAGGCTTTCTTATTTACCAATACAGAGAAACATTTAATACCCTGACTTTGTTCAGAAGGACAAGGAATGAACTGCATTTATCTAATCAGTTAACTGATTTTAAACACAGCCTTGACAAGATCAAATTCTATTTCTATTTGATTACATCAATTAGTGTATGTAGCTTTCATGAAACCATAGCAACACATGTCAGTCAGTTACTATAAGTTATAATCAATAGCTAGAAATAGCAATTACAGAAATGGTTTGGTTGTTACTTGGCTTTACAGAATTGGCCTATTTCAGTACCATTTAATTTCCTCAAAATTTATTCTGAACCTCAGTCATTATAACACCACATCATAGATTTTTATAAATGTCATGTGTGTCACAGTAAATTTGTCTTAATGAGAAACGTACAAATTTGGCATAATCTTGACTAATTATACACAAAAGAAAAAAAACAAAACAACAACTTTGTAACATAACATAACCTCCTAACTGCCAAAAGATGACCTTCAGAAATCTCACGTACCACAACAGTGACTTGCTGTACTAACCATGGACTAAAATCCTATCGTCCAAGGCACGATAAGAACTTTGGGAAAGACCACAATGCTTGCCATAACAATCTTGTTTATTATTAAGCTTAAAATCATTATTTGAATTATTTTTTCAATACAATAGATGACCAGTCTTTCAAAGGTGGTGATCATTAGCTACTCCAGACTATTCCACTTAGTTCCAGAAACTCCAATCAGATTTCATTTACAGTAGTAATTTTCTCAGGAAGAAAGTAATGTGTCCAATTAGTCACTCGCACAGGCTTTAATACAAAGTAGTGCATCCTGCTGCATAAAGTAATAACTTTTCCTGGAGCTCTAGATTCTCATAAAACAAGTATTTGCCAAGAAAACTGAGCAACACTGAAAGAAAACTGCCACTGCCAGGAGAAAAGCAAATCTTTTCCTAACGAAGTAACTCTTTTCAGGTACATTGCAGAAAGAAGCACCCTTCTCAGGAGGCATTATTTTCAGGTCTATAGTTAAAATCATATTTTACATTTGTACTCAAAGAAATCAAAGAATCATTACATCCTATCAAAACCAAAATTTAATCTGTATATATTCTGACTCAAAAAGGATACAGGTAACTACTTCTAGAGAGTCATTAGACTTACAAACTTGACCTTTGGATAACAACAGGAAACAAAACATTTTGGAAAAGCAATTTTTTAGTGAATTTCTCTAAAGAATTAAGTTCTATTGAAATAGTTTTACCTGGCTTATAATGATCGAAATTTTTAAAAATGTTATCAGTAATACGAGTAGCTAGAGACAGATAATGGTGATCCATTTTTCAGATGGGGATTGGAAAGAAATAGAAGGATATGAAAGGGAAACAGGGAAGTACTGTGATGAATGATTCACGGGAAACAAGACAATGAGGAAATACAGCCAGTCACTGGAAACACATATTTGGAAACCATTGGAAACACCAGTCTATCTAGCCACCAGGGTCTGGCTGGCTTGAGCTCTCACATAGAAGAAAAAGCATATTGGAAGTCTGATTAATTTTTTTTTTAATCTTATGTCATCATGGGGTAATTCCAGTAATTTCACAAAACAAAACATTCTAACAACATACACACATTCAAAGTGTTTATAAGCTTAAGTTTCCTAGACAAAAATATAAAAAAAAAATCTACTGTCATGTATCAACCATGTAAAATAACAAAACTGATGTTTTAATCACAAAAAAAATCATAATATAAACCTGATTAGATTCAAAGTACAGAAATCACAAATAGAAAACCTGTATTCTGGTATCTACATTTGACTTAGAGATCTTAAATATCCTGATTCCCACCACAAAACTAAAATCATTAATAGCTTCATAAGTGTCTTGAAACACTAGAAGAGAAACTTACAGGTTGATGGATTGGGGTTTTATTTTTATTCCCCTCCCATTCCACATTTAACCATGTTTTGGGCTTCTCTCATCTTTATTTTGAATGCCTTCCCCTTAGAAATACTTGATGCTAAACTAATTAAAACCTGTGTATTTTAATCAAAATTACTGATACATGTTCTCAAATCTTAATTCCACTTCCATGAGTATTTATGTTTGGAAATTGGTTTTGGCTCTACTGCCTTGAATTTAGTGGCAAAACTGACAGTTACAAGTATCTACATCTATAATGACTGTGTGAACAAATTACGTTTTGAAGAGTATTTTATTTACAACTTTGATGTAAGAAGTTTAGTTTAAGTAAATCAGCTTTTTGAAATCTACACTGTAATCCTCAAACATAAGTCTTTAAAACCACAGTGTAGAGGAAATGGCACTGCTCTGTACTGCTAGGAAAAAATAATACTCTATATGAAGTCCTTTAAAAAATAAAGAAGAAACAATGCAGGCAAGGCATTTGCTTTCTTATAAAGCTAAACAGTAAAAAGAACAAAAGAAGTCCCATTACCCGTGCTGGACTGACTCCAGTAGTGCTGGCAGTCAAGACATCATGTTGTGAATCGATAATATTTTTAATCTTCAAATCCAGATCTTCTACAACTTCCTCTACTGCCTGACAGAAAGGATCCCCATTGCTTCGGCCTTTTATCAAATGCTTCTTCACTGTTGACAGAATTCGCCCCCCTGCGATTCTGAAAATAGGCACAGGGTCATCTCCACATTAATCTTGGCAGCACTTTAGTACACCTATTAGTGTTGAACATAGCCAGTCTTCACAGTTAATCAAAACTCTTCAGAGAACAGCTTTGATCTCTGAAATCAAACAGCAGTGTAGAAGTATTGTCCAACATAATAGTTTGCTAAAAAAAAAAAAAGATTATAAGGGAAGGTAATGAATTCAGCATTTAGTAATACTCTGAGCTAAAACACAAAAGTAACTTCCCCATAAAAGTTCAAAGAAAAGTACTTTCTTTAAACTTAGTTACTGTTTTGCTCATAAGCTGTTAAGTGTAAACAAAATGTTTCACTGCATTCCAATTTAACAGACTATTAGATTTTTGAGTCTTTTGTGCTTCATGAAAGTGCTTCAAAATAACAATCTGCTTTCAATTTTATTTAAATTGATAGTAATTAGATGAGATGAACATCACTGTTTGCCACAAAGGCGCACACTATTAATCTTTTTTCATCAACTAGAAAAAAAAAGCCTATAGAAAAAAACGTAGTGGCAGAATTATGAAATGCCCATGCAGTTTAAGATAAAAAAATATAATTGAATCTGATTGACATAGAAGCTTTATTTCAACTCTTCTTATAGAAGGATAAGAAACAGTTGTCATTACACCTAAGCTATGTTTAGACTGTTAATTTCATTTTGTGGTCCTGTACCTTGAACCATGCCCATTGCATGCATGATAGGCTACTTTTGGGATCACTTTTGGGTTAGAACTACTAGGTCTCTCCCCAGTGAAACTCTTGAGTGATTAGCAGGTGCAGTTGTACACACAATGCTTCAATAGACAGTATTGAGAGATGTATACCATGTCTTGCTCCCTCACACTTGCAAGATCCACATATTCTATAAAGTGGAAATATAAGAGGCTGCCAGGTAGACTGCATGATACTGAGTATTTCCCACTTTTTCACATACAGAGTTATTTTCACCTTTGAATACCAGCTGATAACACATCCAAGAATAACGAAATAAAATCATAACAGGAGGCACAAAGAAACCATTATTTTAAAAAACTAATTCCCAGGAAAGATAGGTTGAACTGTGTGTTCAGCAAATACACTGAACTGAAATTAGAGATTGAGATGGCACTTGGGAGAAGTATCATAAATACTTTCGCTGTTCTTTCAAGGCATGTATTTATTACCAATGTCAGAGACAAGATCCTGTGCTTGTGGACCCTTCTTTTGAAGTTGTACAATCACATTTCATATCCTTAAAGTAACATAGACTCTCTGTGGTGACAGTAGTGACTCCAAAAATCAAATGAAAGCAAGCGAAAAAACCTGCACCCTTCCAGTCACCATGTTTCTGACAAAAACAATTTCAATGAAGTTAGATATGCTTGCAATGCTAAGTTCAGTAATGAAACTGATTTCCTGACAGATTTTTTTTTGAAGGCTTTATAAAGCCTAAGTATAATGTCAACCAAAAGCAATAAAAGCAATTATGTTCATTCTGAACTTCTGCTCCAATAATTGTTGCTTTGTAGTCAATCTGCTTCATGATCTATTGCAATGATCTATCTTCCCTTTCCAATTAGCCCACAGTTTCTTTTTTCCAGGCTTTAAGAAACACTAGTCAGTTTCCTACAAGATCTAATAATTGGATAGGATGGTCAAACCTTAAAAAGGGTAGCCCGTTAAATCTTGCCTCTAACAGCAGAATTACTGGTTTAACTGTTCCCCTTAATAATTTGGTTTATAGTCCAAATCAAAGCAGAAATGCAGAATGTTGAGCGTAACCTAACAGCAGTCTGTCTAGCTCAAACACCAATAGTTTTGATTTAGCTATGTCATGGACTGTACAAAACTACTCCATATTTATTTCACACATTCTGAGTTCTTGAGCTGCTATTGGCACCTATGGTAGAATTTTTTCACCAAAAAAAAGTAATTGCAATGGTTTTATTACTCCAGGTGACATATCCAAGATGAGGATGATGGCTAATTTTTCAACTTCCTCCATGCTTACTGGTTTCCTCCATGACCCTGCCTACTTACCCTACAACATTATCCATAAATTGAAGGAAAGGTGTATTTTGTACACATGAAATTCTAAAGATGAATTTTAGAACCCTAGTTGGGAAATGAAACTGTATCTACATAGAAAATAAAAGTGGGCAGAGCTAGGTAAGAATAGGAGTCAAGTCAGAGGAAAACTAGTTTGTTTATATGTTTCCTGTTAAAATTCATGGAAGGAGCTGTGCCAGGAACCTTGCTGTTTTGGCTTATTCTGGCTGAACATGACACCCATAAATAACTTAGAAAACCTGAAGTTAACTTTAAACTTTTTTTTTGGCTTTTTTCCAGGTCAAACCCAAATATTTCCACACAATTCTCAGCTTTAACTTTTACAGATTAAAGATTATTCAATTCACATTATATTTGCAGGTTTGGTCACACAGAAAAACTTGTGCTGTGCAGAAACTCAAGCACAATGTATTCACTTAGCCAGAAGAAAAGTCACCATGTGAAGTCTCTCTGCATACAGGTCAAGAACCATCCAGATCCTAGAAAGGGTGGTTTGGGGAAAAAAAAAAAAAAAAAAAGGATGCTGGTGGACCTCTGCTCCAAAACCTACAATTTAGTCTAACCACAAGAGAATGACATGATCAAAGGGAT
The DNA here is from genome assembly GCA_020745705.1 of Hemiprocne comata. Taxonomy (NCBI): domain Eukaryota; kingdom Metazoa; phylum Chordata; class Aves; order Apodiformes; family Apodidae; genus Hemiprocne; species Hemiprocne comata. The sequence continues at coordinate 61,110,310 of CM036586.1, forward strand.
GAAAAAAACTCATCCAGTGCAAGTTCTCAAGACACAGAAGAGAGCACTGCTGAAGAAAAGTTCTACATGTAGAAACTGCAGCCAAGTCTTCTGATGCTTTTTGCCAAACTGCTTTATTTTCCTCAGCCCTAAACTGATGCTTTCCAAAATAATACCCTCAAATGAGAAAAGCATTGTATTAAATTAGTAGTATCTGTTCCGTAAATACTGTGATACACCTAGAACTCCAAGACAAGCAAACAGGTGAAGGAATTGGCTGAAGTTGTCTTTGAAAGCCAGGTTCAGCCCCTTCTGTCTACAGATACCTTGAGCTTATCTACATCATTATAATTTCCACATATTTTACATACATATACATGTATATATGCTGGAGAAAAAGTATTATTATTATATATAGCTCTGGGCATCAGTTGGCATCAATTAAGATAATTATGCCTTTAATGTAAATGCTATGCTCTGTATGACTCCACTACCTTGTGGCTTTTCACTGAGAAAAAAACCCAAAAACTAATATTAAAACACTTTCTATATTTATTTTTTGCCTCTACTACCCAAAGCCAACTAAGAATATTCACTATTAGAGGTAAAGTTCATTTAATCTCTTTTTCTCCCTGTGTTCCTCCTTCTTTTCCAGGAAAGAGTTCCAGTCTCCCATCAGATATACATGGCATGAACCAGAGCAAAGAATAGGAAAAGTTCATTCAACTTCAACTAGAATTTATATAAACAGACCAAGACATAAAATGCTGATCTAACATGTGTGGATTAGTAATGAAACCCTGTGCCACAGATTATGGCATTTTACACCAGGATATTATATAACAAAATAAGTTATATTGTGAGGTTTGCTTTATTAGTCTTGAATGTATTTATAAAATGTTGAATCCACATAATTTGTGATATTTCATGAATATTTCAAAGCCTACTACAGGCAGTCCTAACTAACCACGTCTGTTTCAAAAAGTATGGACATGCCAGTCTCAGGAGGAGAGGCATTCTTTAATCTCTTATATACACCATCTAGCACACGAATGGAGATGGCTGGGGCTCTGCCCATGTTAATCGAGTCTTTTCTGTGGGGAAAAAAAAAAAAAAAGAGTATCAACCCTTCCCCAGAAAAGACAATTCACTGGATCAAAAAACAACCTAAGAAATAACTATCTTGAAGATGAAACTGTTCTATTTGAAGCAATCAAATAAGTTACCTGAGCAACTGCAGATCCATTAGTAGGACTTGGTTGCTACTGTGGTTTTAAATTATTAACATGAAGACAAAAGGAAAACGTAAAAATGCAGCTTGGGCTTTTGGGGGTTGGTTTGTTTGCAGGGTTTTTTGTTTGGGTTTTTTGGGGGTTTTGTTTGTTGGTTTGTGGTTTGTTTTTTTCCAAAAAGGAGACCCTATGTCAGATTGCTCTGATATTACTCTTCTACAGTTTTATATTATGTAGAAAATGAGTTGAATCTAAATAAACCTTAAAATATTTGACACTGTACTAGAAAAAAGTTACTATGAATAGAATAGGGTTGAAAACTTATCAGTTTTGCAGTTCCTCACAGCTAGAAGGGCAGCCAAGTTTTGGTTTGAATATGGCATTATATGGGCAATGTGTCTTCAGATAATTTGAAAGCTGCAAAAGTTAAGAATTTTAGTTCTTAATTCTGAGAGAGGAGCAAGAAACCTAACTGAATTCAAGAATGAACTTGATACATTCAATAAAGCAATGCCATTTGTCTAAGGCAATAGAGAACTGGAGAGAACTTGTCCCTTTCAAGTCAGGGTGCCTGCTAACAAGCTTTCTCTGATGTTTCATTCAGATCATAGGCTGCTGATATGAAATATTCTACTATAAAGTGCTTCAGACCCACATCCATGGTCTTTTAAACCATATTGAAGGAGGACTCATCAAATCCAGGTAGCAGTAAACATCGATCAGTTACCACTATGAGAGATGTAAACCAGCAAATTTTTTTAAGCACTAAAAATAGAATATTTTGTTTGGTTACATCCAACAGTATTTCTTTGTTTAAAAGGTATGAACTGAAAGAAACCTCAATTAGAAAACAAACCACCAATCTTTATCTATAATAACTAAAGAAAATCTATCAGAATATTATAATTCTAAAAAGCCCCAGCCCTTTAGAAACAACCCCCTTCCACTGTCCAGCAGGGAATGTTCAGACACAAAAGCCTGGATCCAACAGTACAGTGGCAATCTTCAACCAACTAGACTCAGCAAAGTCCAAATTTGACCATCAGCATATCAGTCCAGTATCCCATAGTAAACTCATAGCAGAAGAGACCAAGATCTAAGCATCCTTTCCCTTTTTTGATGGCTTGTACTTTTCTTCATTTGCTTCAGCAGCTGGAAAGAGTCCAATACACAACAATCTTTCATTACAAAGTCTGAATTTACAGTTCTCTCCTCTTACACTCTTATCCCCAAAAGCCAGGACTGCCGGGTGGGGGTGTGAGGGGAAAGCATGTGACTGCACAACTGAAAATTATGCTAATGCATGCATCTCGGGCAACTGAACTAAAACTTCACTGGCAACTTCTAACTATTTAGTTTTACAGATAATGTTCAGTTAACATTTGGGGGTTTATTTAATTAAGAAGCTCCCAAACTTTTTAGATTAACTGACAGAAGGAATAGTTTACCATCTTCAGCATGAACCAGCACTGAAAAAAGAGCAGACAGTTCAGGTGGGAATCATCTCAACTGTCTTATAGCCAGACAAAAACAGATATCTACATGAAGATGAGATGAATCACCACGAAAACTTTGCATCAGTGCTTCTACAGGGAGTTTGGAAAAAACAGTACTATGTAAAACTCTACCTCTTAACCAGGTATTGTATAAATTCTATCTTCTGTCACTGGCTGCTTCTACTAAAAATATTCTCAGCTCTTGAGCCCTTTTGCTTTACGTCATCTGTGCCCTGGTCTTACCTAGTTCTATCCTATTTTCCTTATTAAGCCATTTTTTCTTATGTTAAGGTAACTAATTTCTAAGAAACTAATTGCATGCCTTGTCTACTTTGTTCCTGCTGGGATTATCACATATACAAGTTCCTTTTGCTTACCTAAAACATAAACTACATCAGCAAGAGCTCTTCTTACAGAACTGGGGCCTTAGTGTGCAAAGTTACTATGCTACAGAAGGACTTTTTATTTTCTGGAAATACACCTTTCGTGGAGAAGACTAAAGTAGCATACAGAAGAAAAAAATAAGGTGTTGAAGATATGGACAACATTCAAAACTTGATAAAAACCAGAACAGTTTCCTGAAGCCTATTCCAAGAATAAAAAAAGAATATATCAAAATTCTATTATACTAAGGCCAACATTTTTATTAATTCGTTTCAACTTCTCCAGAGGCAAAAAATAGATGGCAAATATATAGTGATCTGACTTATGTAGTGGGAACAAATGTCCTAGAACAGATTAAAAACACCTAGTGATCATGGGGTGGGAGGGGACCATAGCCTTTTTCTTTGTTATGGACTTAGGAAGCTGGTTTAGAACTCAATAAGAACTGAACAGCTATCCAATTTTTTAATTTATAACTATATTAAGAGAGTAGCAATCTAATTCTATTCTCAAACACAAAAAAAGCAGGATGTCCACTAGAGCTTCATCTACCTGGGTAGAAGAGTGGGATAAAATTTATCTAAAACAATACAACATACAAATGCTTTTAACAGAACAGTAACTGTGCTTTAAAGCAAACCCAATGATTTTACTAATCATGCTTTATGCATACATTTTTAAAAATCAGTAGTTCATGTTGATCTAGATTTCAAAATTTCACAGTAAAATTGTGTCAGTGAGCTTAGCTGGATTTTAAATATATCTGTGAAAGAAAAAAGTAACTATCAAAACACTCATGTTATTAAAAAATTCTACCTCAAACAATGGATGTATACATTATCCTAATTTTTCAAACTAAATATTAGGTGAATACCTAATTACCTTAGGCCCTTCATAGTTGTGCAGTTTATTAGATCAATAAAATCACAGCAAAAAAAATATAATCTGTTGCTAAATATCTTTCCATATTGCTGCTGCAGCCTTTGCTATATCGACAAAAATTTGTATCATTTGGTTTGGTGAAAGAAACCTTAGTGACTATTCCTCAGAAAGCACCATCATCTAACAGATCTGGCACATTCCCAAAAACTTACTGCAAAAAACAACATTGGTGTTCTGTCAGTGCCTGCTCTCACCAAGATTAATTTTGGAAATTCTCCCTACCAAGCAATGCTCCTCAATTCCGGTAACGAAGCTACTAAAAATAAACAAGTATTCTCAGAATAAGATTCTTGATGAACAGCCATGCACATTCCATGCTACAGTTCCACTGTTCCACCATAACACATCCAACTTAAAGGCTCCCTCTAGACACAATCACTTTCCTGCAATTTACTGAAAGTTATCAGGATTGGAATTATGGGCAGGGAGCTGCCAGACTGCTTCTCAAATCTAGATTACAGGGAAGCCATGAAAACAGATGAAATAGTAGTTTGCTATCTGTCTGATGGCACAAGAGTAAGATTTTTCAATCCAGCACTGATACACAACTGCCATGAAACCACAGCCTCCACGTCTTCCTTTCAATGAAGGGACTATATTTGAAGTTCACCATCTAGTTTACTAATGGCCAGTTTACTTTGCAGCACCAGTCTAAGTTAGGAAGTTAAGGAAAGGGACAGCAAATTGCATTAAAATCACAATTTAATTAAATGCAGTATTGCACAATTGAAGCACTTAAGACACTACACTGGTACTGCGATGTCTTAAGTCAGACCCTCAAAAGAAATTTCTTCAAACAAAGCTTTCTATTTTCTTGCAAAGCCAATTTAAACAATTTTTAAAAATTATTTAATTCTAAATATCTTTTAATTTAAACTTAATGTTGAGAATGTTTTAAGACAATCAGATTAATGTATAACAGGATTTCCATTATAAAGTTAAATGTGTAGGTAAGGCAGATAATTCACTTCAAAATTATGTTAAAGCAAATTAGTCTTTGAAGTCCCAATTTCAGGGAAAAATTGTTAAGACTTTTTTTTTCCTAGAAAAGAATTATTTTCCTATATAAGCCTTTCTGATATTTTTATATTTCTTCAAAATGCAAGAATATTTTAAACTAAGTTACAAGCACAATGTTTGTTAACAAGGTAGAATGGCCATATAGCCTTGATTTGGGTCATTCTATATATTATCGGTAACTTTGAACTGTAAATATTTAAACACCAAAATATTCTTATTCTTCGTTTCAATGATGCTGTGGGTTGAGAAACTAAGGTTAGAGTGTCTAAGTTCTCAGTATTTTACTGAAAAACAACACATTGCAAATACTCTAAAACAGCGTAAAGATATTTATCCAGTAAAGCACAATAAAACAAGTTAGAAGAAATAAAAGCTTCTAATGGTTACAGAAATGCAGCTTCACTGGAATAACCAAGACACAGTGGGACAGCCTGACATCTGGAGTGCTGCAAAGGATGAATACAATACTGGATGGGTGGCACACAGGGGTGTTACACACAGCTGGGTCTGCTATTTATTAACAAGGAAGAATTGGTCAGTGATGTGGAAGAAAAAAATAATCAATAGCAGGCTTGGCTGTAGCAATCATGAAGTAGTGGAGCTGAAGATCCTGGGGGGGTGAAGAAAGCAAGTAGCAAAGTACAGACTGTGACTTTAGGAGAGCAGATTTCAGCTTCTTCAGTGAACTGGTAGATAGAATCCCACATGAGAAAATTCTGGAAAGCAAAGGAGCTTAGGAAAGCTGACAGGTTATTAATGACAGCATATTACAAGCATAAAAACAGTCCATCACAATACTCAGGAAAATGTGTAGAAATATCAGTAAACCAGCTTGGCTAAACAGTGAAGTGATGACAGAGCTTCAATGCAAAAACACTTTAAATAGGATCACGAAGAAGGCATAGATTACAAAGATATACTCTAGAAATATTGCCTGGGCATTTAGGGATGTTGGCCAGAAAGCCAAAGCTCAGCCCAGTTGAGACTTGCACCAAATGTTAAAGTAGCTTCACCTGCTCCTTCTGTATTAAAATGCTGAGGAAAATGGGCACCTTTTCTGAAAGGCAGGAGATTTTGCAACAGTGGACACAGCTAAAACTAAGGTACTCAATGCCTTCTTTGCCTCAGTCTTCACTGACATGGCATCCCAGGCCCCTGATTAGAGCAAGTTTTCAGAGACAAACTCCCAGCAGTGGATAAGGATGGAGTCGGGGTTTACTTGACAGAACTGAGCCCATATAAGTCCATAAAACCAAACAGGCTGCACCCAAGAGCACTAATAGAATTAGTTGATGTCCTTGTAAGGCCACTCTATACTATCTCTGAAAAGTCATGGTGATCAGGGGAGGTCCCTGACAAATGGAGAAAAGCAAATGTTTGCAAAAAGACCAAAAGGATAGTTTAGGGAACCATAGGTTCATCAATCTCACTTTGTTCCCTGAGAAAATAATGCAAAAAGTCCTGAGAAAACATTTCTGGGCATGAGAAGAATTAGGTAGTGGCTGGTAAATGTAAGCATGGATTTATCAAGTGTAAATTATGCCTGACCAATCTGTTTGCTTCCTATAATAAGATGACTGGATTTGCAGACCAGAGGAGAATGGTGGATACCATTTACCTTGATTATAGCAACATACAAGTTTGGATGTTACAGTCTAGATGGATAGACAAATAGATAAGTTAAAAACTGGTTGGTTTATCTGAGGCCAGTAACAAAAGAGTGCCATAGGGGCCTATCCTAGAACTTGCTTTTTTTTCTCTTAAATATATTTGGCAGTGACTCAATGATACAAATACATGTTTATCAAGTTTGCAGATTAGACCAAATTGGATGGCATGGTCAATATGCTTGAGGGCAGAGCTGCCATGCAGAGATAACTAAACAAACAGGAGGAATGGTCTAACAGGAACCATATGAAATCCAACAGGACATGCAAAGTCTTGGAAAGGGATAACCCCTTGCAATGATACAGGCTGGGAAGCAGCTCTAAGTAAAAGAACCTGGGAGTCTTGGTGAATGTTCAACAAGCTAACCATGAGCCAGGAGTGTGCCTTGGCAGCAAAGAAGGCCAACAGTATCCTTGGCTGCATCCACAGCAGCATAGCCAGTAGTCTGATGAATGTGATTATCCCTCTCTAATCAGCACTCCTTGGACCAAATTTAGAATACTGCATCCAGTTTTGGGCCCCCCAGTCCAGGAAAGACACTGATAAATTGGACCAAGTTTAGCAGAGGGCTGCCAACATGGTCAGGGAGACATGCCCTGTAAGAAGCAGCTAAGGGAACAGCTTGTTCAGTCTGGAGAAGAGAAGGCTTCAGAGGGATCTGCGAACAGCTTTCTAATACCCACAAGAAGGCATCCAAAAAGATGGAGCCAGGCTCCTCCTCATGTTGGCAGTTAATGGGAGTAAAAGAGACAACAGGCATAAATTGAAATGAGAGGTTCCAACCTGATATAAGGAAAAAAAACCCAACACAACCACTTTTCACCATAAGGACATTCAAGCAGTAGGAAGAGGTTGCCAAGAGCTCCTCTTGAAAATTTCTGAGGATGGATACTGCACAAAGCTTGACTGGATAAAGCCCTGATTAACCTAGGCTGACCCCATAATTGACCCTGCTTTGACCAGGATGATGAACAAAAAAAATCCTGATTTTCCTTCCAACCTGAATTATTCCATGATTCTAGGTTTAACGAGTCCTATAGACAATGTTTTCCATACACTTGCACACCTTTCCAGCAACTTTAGAACACAAGAATCCAAGTCTGCATGAACGCTATCCAATTAACCTCAAATATTCAGCACAAGAGCAGATAAAGTCTTATATGTTTTCCCTCCCCAAAATACTACTGCATCTCCAGTTGAAATCACAGCTTCACAAGGGCAACACATAAGAACTAGAATTTTCCCTGTCAACTTCCATGATCAAGTCAAGCTGTATAACTTCTACAGTTGAGTACAGAAGACTGCTCATGGATCTGAAGATTCACTCCAAAGCATCACACTCGCACAGTGTGTTGAACGAAACACTACAGTTAACTTTAAAGCTAAACAGCTACGAATGTGAGCTGTGCAATAGTGTCACCTAGTGGTCAGTACGTCGTGAAGTCAGAACGCAATTGAAGAAGAAAATACACAGCTCACCTACCAACTTTGCTACCCTACAAAAATAAGCAGGAACCTTTAAAGTTCTTCTACGTATACATACACAGACATCTATATGAACCAACAAGTGCAGTAACCAATCAGATAAATGCCTTTTCATCATTCAGTTTTAAGTCACACTAATTTCTTCCAAATTTGAAAAAAATGCTTTACAGAAATAAAGTAAGACCTTTCCAGATGCAGGAAGCATTCATTATTGTCTGGCCTAAAAGAGCAGGATTTCCAGAATGATGGATTAGTACTGCACTTTGTCATTTATATCAATAGAAAAGTTTCCAGATCCTCAGATGTAGAATAATCATCCACTTCACTGACATATACAACATTGATATGTTTCTTGCCAAGAAACATGCACAAAAATTAAAATATCCAAGCTATTTACTGCATCGTCCAAGTCTTATATGTACAAAATCTGTAAATAGTTTTAGGCTTATAAGTTTTACTGCATCCCCAAACCTCAAGGAAAGTTCATGCTACTGATTCTTGAAATATTAGTGATTTCTTCTGATGTTAGACATCTAGAGAATGAGGTGAGGTAAATACGAACTACTTCATAATTCCAGAGATCTGTAAGAACGTTCATTCTGCTCAGTGAATACACCTTGAAACTACCAAAATTCAATATAGCTTTCCATTTCTCCTGCTATCACGTCTGCTTACACTTTGTATCATATTTCAATCATATCATGATAGTTTCATTAAATTTCCACTGTTTTAACAGCCTTCCCTTCTCTCATCTCTTCTACTGTCCACTCTCTTAGCCGAATGACTTGGGGATAACAAACACATTTTTGTTATTCTCTATGGGTTAGCAGATACTTCGTTGTACCGTATTTCCTACTATGTTCAAAATATTCTTAAGCACATCCCACCACTGTGGAAATGTCTTCAATTTGATTTCTAGGTTTCCAAAGCAATGGAACTTGACTTAGGTAGATTAGGAAAGCCTCTTTTCAACATGTGTTCCACTGACCCAGCATTTATTTGGCTACTTTGCATTTTATGCAAGTTCAAGTTTCATAAGTTCCCCACTTTAACAAGATGAAAATGAAATAAACTTCTAATCATTAAGTAAACAACCAACAGTACTTCATTTTCCTTGCGGCACAGCAAATACCAAGACCTGTTTTTTGTAGCTTGGCTAATCTCTACATCAGAAAAACAGCAATACAGCAGATAGGTTGTCCAGTTTGCTCTTAGATTTCTCAGCAGGCTTCTAGACTTGAAACTTTTGCTACATTGCTGCTTTTTTCCTTCTGTTCTTTGGATTGCAGTGGTAAAAATTAAAGACATCTCCTGTGTAAAACCGCTTCTGGAATTCATAATAATTGTCACACCACAGGCAGGGCATACAGTCCTCATTCATATGACTTACCAAACACTTAGAATCATAGAATGGTTAAGGTTGGAAGGGACATTAAAGATCATCAGGTTCCAACCTCCATGCTATGACCAGGGACACCTCACACTAGACCCGGTTGCACAAAGCCGCATTCAACCTGGCCTTAAACACCTCCAGGGAGGGGGCATCCACAGCATCCCTAGGTAACCTATTCCAGCACCTTACTACCCTCATGGTGAAGAATTTCTTCCTGATGTCTAACCTAAATCTCCCTTCTTTCAGTTTAAAACTATAACCCCTTGTCCTATCACTACCCTCTCTGGTGAAAAGCCCCTCCCCAGCTTTCCTGTAGCCCCTTCAGGCACTGGAAGGCCACTACATGGTCTCCCCAGAGCCTTCTCTTCTCCAGGCTGAATAGTCCCCACTCCCTCAGCCTGTCTTCATAGCAGAGGTGCTCCAGCCCTTTGATCATCTTCGTGGCCCTCCTCTGAACCCTCTCCAACAGCTCCATGTCTTTCCTGTGCTGAGGGCTCCAGCGCTGTACACAGTATTCCAGGTGGGGTCTCACCAGAACAGAGTAGAGGGGCAGAATCACCTCCCTGGCCCTGCTGGCCACACTTCTTTTGATGCAGCCCAGGATGCAGTTGGCCCTCTGGGCTCCAGCGCACACTGGCGGCTCATGTTGAGTTTCTCATCTACTAGTCCTTTTCCTTAGCACCGCTCTCTAGCCATATTCCCCCCAGCCTGTATTTGTGCCTGAGGTTGCACCGACCCAGGTGCAGGACCTTGCATTTGACCTTGTTGAACTTCATGAGGTTGGCTTTGTTCCACCTCTCCTCCCTGTCAAGGTCCCTCTGGATGACATCCCTTTCCTCTAGAGTGTCAACTACTCCACACAGCTTGGTATCGTCAACAAACTTGCTGAGGATACACTCAATCCCACTGTCCATGTCTCCAACAAACATGTTAAACAGCACTGGTCCCAGTACTGACCCCTGAGGAACACCAGTCATTACGTGGCTCCACTAGGACACTGAATCACTGACAACTCTCTGGGTGTGGCCATCCAGCCAATTACTTATCCACCAAGTGGTCCATCTGTCAAATCCATGTCTTGTCAGTTTGGAGAGGAGGATGTCATGTGGGACAGAGTCAAATGCTGCTCTGGTTTGAGCCAGGACAAAGCTTATTTTCCTTTTACTGCTTTTTTTCCTTCACTAAGCTCTCTTAACTAGCAGCAAGTGTTCCATCTGGTGGACTGATAATGCTGGAATGTTTATGTTACTGCCGAGATGCCATGGTCGCTTTGCTTTGCCACCTCAGATGCTGCCAGGAGCAGCCCATATGGAGGGGTGGACTAGATGGACAGCAAAATTGGCCAGAGATATTCCATTCCATGTATCTGTGTAAGCTCCGAGGAAGGTCAGAGATCACAGAAGACTTCCTTCCTGCTTCTTCTTCCCTTCTCTTCCATCCATGGCCAGCATCCGGGGAGGACTGTCTATCCATCACTGTCGACCCCAAGCTCGTGCACTGCTGACTTCATAACTCTACCCTCAACTCCTGTCTGATCTGCCATTATCTCCAGCAGTGGTCAGGGACTTTGGGACAGCTCACAGCTCAGGAGAGTGCCGGGGGAGTTGCTGGGGGTGGGGGGAGGCAAGAGGCTTTTGCACATTCCTGAACATACTTGTATATAATTATATGTACAATTAAAGCTGTCTAGTGTAGTTTTCAATCCAGAAAGTCTCTGTCCTTAATTCTCTCTCCTTCCCTACATGGGTGGGAGAGGGAGGGGATTGAGAGAATTGTTGTCACTGGTTTATTTGCTGATCTTGAGTCAAACCGTGACAAATGCCTTGCACAAATTCAGATAGATGACGTCAGCTGCTCTGCCATTATCCGCCACTTGTAGCCTTGTCAGAGAAGGCCACCAAATTGGTCAGGCATGATTTACCCTTAGTGAAGCCATACTGGCTGTCACCAGTCACCTCCTATTTTCCACGTGTCTTAACAGATTTTCCAGGAGGATCTGTTCTATGATTTTTGTCAGGCAGAGGTGAGACTGACTGGCCTGTAGTTGCCCAGGTCTTCCTTTTTCTCCTTTTTAAAAACAGGGGCTGTGTTAACATTTTTCCAATCAGTGGGAACCTCACCAGACCACCATGACCTCTGAAATATGATGGACAGAGGCTTAGCAACTGCATCTGCCAGTTCCCTCAGGGCCCATGGATGGATCTCATCAGGTCCCATAGAATTGTGAACCTTCAGGTTCTTTAGATGGTCACAAACCTGTTCGTCTCATACAGTGGGGGTGCTTGGTTCTTCCAGGCCCTACTTTCACCTGCTGTAGCCTTTGCGATGAGGCTGGAGCACTTGCCAGAGAAGACTGATACAAAGAAGTCACTGAGAACCTCAGCCTTCTCAATATCCTGTGTAGCTAGGTCTCCCATTTCCATCAGGAGAGGGCCTGCATTTTCCTTGGTTGTCCTTTTATCCCCAACATACCTATACAAGCTTTTCTTATTGCTTTTTACATCCCTGGTGAGATTTAATTCTATCTGGGATTTGGCTTTCCTGGCTGCTTGGACAACCTCTCTGTAATCCTCCCAGGGTACCTGTCCCAGCTGCCACCTTCTGTATGCTTCATTCTCAAGTTTGAGTAAGAACAATGTCTTCGTTCATCAATGTTGTGACTCTTAAGAGTTTCTAAGCTGTATACTAGTCCCAAAATATTTGAGAACTTAAGCTTTCTAACAAAGATTCTTTCAAAGATAGCCACCTGGATTGGTATACATGCAACCTAATGAACATGCCAGAATCTTAAGTTAATGAGATTTATATCCGAGAATAAATAGGACAGTACGTACAGCAGAAAAAGCCACAGAATAGTTGAATGGTGAAAAGACTTTCCAAGCTCTAGACAGTTATCCTAATTAGAAACTGGTAATTCCCCAGCAACTATCCCCCTCTGATTTTTCTCACGTGCCTTAAATAGAAAGGTAATTAACAAGATGTAGCGTTTTACGTTACACTTTGCTGAACCATATACACCTGAAAAAGTGGTCTTTCCACTCTAAAAAGTAAGTTTGAGCACACAAATGTTTTTCTGTTTCTCAGTTTTATCAATGTACAGTGCCAGATATGATTTAAGTAAAGAATAAAGCACATTTTAGATGATGACTCAAAAGTTTTCTTTAATCACCAGCACAGACAATATGTCTCTGGCATCCAGGATGTTGAAATGAAAGAAAAAAGCATAATTAAAAAGTAAAAAACAAACTGAACTGCAAAACAACTTGAGAAATACTTCCTGCTTTCAGCTTCAATGAAATCTGAACAGTAATTTAAATAATGCTTATAGTTTGTTCATAACGTTGTTTTCCATGTGTGTAGCTTAGATTTGATAAAAACCTAAAAAAGCTGCCTTAGTATCAAGGACAGAACTATTACAGCTGATTTGCTAAAGTTTAGTTTAGAAAAATAATTGATTATAAATGAAAAAAAAAATACAAACTTCCCTAAGGCTCAAGGAAATTGCTCTTCTCTTTATACTACTGCTGTCATTACGAATTCAAATTCCTGTCTTGCACTTACATTTCTCTCTAATTAATCTTTCATTTATAAGCCTGCCCAGAAGACTAACCTCAGGTCTTCAAAAACATTCAGAATCAGTTACTTCACCAGAGCCTTCCTAAGCAAAGCATAAGAATAATTACGTAGTTAAAAACAAAAGACAGACCAGATAACCAATGTCGTAATTTGTCAGCAGCAATAAAGATTCCTTTATATAAGGTTATATACAATGAAATCACAAAAAGCAAGTAATTAATGAGCAAGAGGAAGTAAAGCACATACCAGTTTATGTACTTACCAGACCTACAAGACTGAAATCTTGGGAAGTTAATCTGCAACCAGGATACTACCCACATCGTCATACATCCATTGATTTGATAAAAATTTAATACAAAGAATAGCTACAAAAAATCCATAAGCTTATGTCAACTGTTTTTCAAATATTTACATTTTCTAATAAGGTTTAAGTTGTAAACACTGACTCTGAATTATTAAAGAAATGATTAGATTTTCTTTCATTCCCCCTCCTCATGTACAAGAAAAAAAAAAGGTGCTCAACAAAACAAAAATGTAACAGAAATTCTACTACCTTGGATTTAAGATTTCACCAACAATTTCTTGCAGCTTGTCCATAAAATTAACAAAGTCTGAAAGCCCCTTTACATGGACTCTTAAAGGATCAAATAATGTTGATGCATAGCCTCTTCCTCCAAGTTCTACAGTTCGGATAAAAGATGTTGCCATCTATTAGGAGAAATATTCAGAAATGTGAAACTGTAGAAACACAAAGTGATGCTTCTTGAAGTGGGCCTCTCCTACAGATTTGCAAACTGTATAATATCTGGTTGACAGCAGAAATAATTTAACTGAAATAAATACAATACCTCTTAATGACAAGCTTTGTACATCTCACCGTAACTATTTGCAAGATCAAAGTGAAAATAAGCTGGCTAATTTGATATTTACATTGGCCTTTTAACAGTTTAGAAAAAACTAACACAGGGTACAGAATTTTTTTGTTGCTGATGCTGTTTAAATGCTCCTGCTGACCTCAAAAAACCTACTTTTATATTGAGGGCTGTCTATGACCCAAGAAGAATTTTAACATAAGCATGTAAAGTTGAGTTAGTAGTACACTCTAGTAGTAGTTTTCACAGGTGCAAACAAAGCTTCTAAAAAGTTATGACAGTTAAAGCCTCTGTCATCACAGGCACCCAGGCTCTGAACGTTTCCATATATTTTTATAAGCTATAAAGAAACTGAAAACAAAATATTTCCCCAAAGCAGTACACTTTAGAGGGCAATCCCTTAGATTTTAAGACATCAGTCAGAAAAGAAAGCTTAGCAGTTCTCCAGAAAGGTGAAAGTAAAGATGCTTGAAACAGATTGAGTAATATTAATTCTGTAAAAAAAAATTAATTTCAGACTATACAGCTAAATCATAAAGCTCTTAGGACTGGAAAGAATACAACTGGAATTACTCTAGCAAATAAAATAAACCTGCCAGTATTCCTGCCTTTGTACTAAAAATTTGTTGTGGATCAAGTACAGTCCATAGAATCTTGCCTTCCCAATGGAAAGTATTCTGGCTTAGAAAGATTTCTACAAGACACAGACGCCAGAAAAGACAACTTCTTTACACAGTAGAGAAGTTTCCCCTCTGGCAATTATCAGGAAGAGGTAATAAATCCAGTGCAAACACATACTTCTTTTATACAATGCTAACAGAGCATTAGGAGCGAAAATAATCAACCCTGGAACTGAGATTTCACAAATTTTCCATATTTATTCAACCATAAAAATCTGAGAATGCAGCTGCTTCAGAGACTGTTCCACGCCCATACCAGTTTTCCTTGGTTTGCTGTTGTCTGCACTGAGGCCATTGTGCATACAACATTTGATTCTTTTCAATATGAAGGACTACAGTGTTTCTTAGGAGAAAGAATTCTTACTCATCTTAGTCCAACTATTTTTGAGATGGGTCTGTGCTGACTCCTGTAAGTATGCTACTGTAGGTAAAAATGCACCTCACACACCAAACTAGATTCTTCAGCAACAAGCCTCTGAGCACTGCACATTGATGCTGTATCTTCTTATATTCCTATACAAGGGCATTGAGGAAGAGTACACCACTGGCTCAAGTTGTGGGTTGTTTTTTTTCCAGCTCTGTGCCTTTGAGAATAAAATGAGCAGGAACGTCCCATATCAATCATGTCTTGAGTAGTATTTCAAGACTGATCACGCTGCAAATGACTGGAAAGCATTACCCTCCCCAAATTCTGAGTCAAAGCCGAAAAAAACTACAATACTGCCCCTTGAAATTTTGGCCTCTGTTCTAGTGTACATGTCAGTGGCAGGGTTTTCTCCCCAGGTTGCTCTAAGAAAAATAATTTGTACACAGAAACACTTTAGGTTCCAGATGCCTCAAGTTTAACAAATGCACAAATTAATGCTCGTTTACTATTTAACCAAAATACTTACTTACAGCACTTTAAAACTGAAATGTATTGTAATGCAGTTAGTGACTTAATTTTGTTAATGTTAATACTCCTTTATGATATTTATTTAACCCAACTTGGCAGCTTTTAGAGGTATTTGGCAACGAGCAGCATTTAGTCTAATGCCATCTTTTCTTTGTCTTTTTTCTTTGATATGTATATTCATTACCTCACTTCACGCTGTTTACCAGGATTTCAAATTTTGAAAGCAATAATAAAAAGCATTTATGAGATCCATGTTTAAGATAATACACTTTCAGGATTTCATTCACAGTTTGGGATGAACAGTCTCAATGCCTGTTTTTATGACATCACGTTTTAGAGACCTAGAGGTACACACATGCATGTAATTATCTGTGCATCTTCAGATCTAATGACCAAGCAAGCACCCATTTCTTCACAAAGAATCTCTGTTGTATCTTTTTCCCCTAAAAGCATCTTTAGGGTGGTATTTGACTTGGCTTGCAACTGTCAGTCTTGCATATGAGATTAAAGCAACATTTTATGCTTACAGATCTATTTCATTGCCTCTGATCTACAGCAATTTTCATTTGAAACACATACCAGAAAAATGGACATTTTTCTCTTCTGTGAGGCATGTTTTAGGTTAGTGAAGGCTTCTCTACCAAGTCCTCTGTCAGGAACATTTAGAATATGAGCCAATGCCAGATCATCCTTAGAATTCACCAACACGCTTAAATATGAACAAACACACTTCTTTGCCAGGATTGTCACCTGTATAAGAAAGCATCACACAAACTGGTCATCCCACAGCTAAATTATGTTTCTTTTTAAAAAAAGCTAACTAGATATGCACTAAGATTTTTGGAAGAGTAAGAATTTCACCTTGCATAATTTCAGACTACTATCTTATGTATGGGGATTGTGAAAGTATTGACAAAAGCAAGCATGGTTAATATGCTAAAATTACATATATTGTACTAAACTGTTTGAGGGCTGAACATCTAGCTATTAACATTGGCTATCAATTTCAGCTTAGAAGCCTCTCCATAGATATTCATTTTCTATCTCAAAGTAAAATACTAGCACTACTAAACCAAGTAAGGATTGGTCATTAACTTCAAATAGGTTAGTATTTTAAATAACTTGTCAGCTCTTTGCCAGGCTCAGTAATTCTTCCTTTGACTTGCAGTGGATTTCAATTAAGAAACTCCACCGACTGAGCCTGGACATGAACTGTGATCCAGTTCTACCCATGAAACCAAAACAAAATTGTAATTGTTTATATTGCAGCAGTGGTCTGGACCCTGTAAGAACAACAGTTCCAGAACTGAAGAATTTACAATTTTGTTGTAAGCAAACAAAACCAAGACCAAATAAAGGCCATTAACAAAAGGGAAGATGAAAAAAACCTACGTTTACTATAGAATTTCTTATTCAAAGGGATGTACACAACAAAAATGCAGGCAGTTAAAAAAACGTTCCTGTGTGACAGGTTGAAAAGATAGATTTAAGAGAAGGAAAAAAAATACCAAGGAATATTTTTACTACACAAGTCAGAGCAGCAAGAAAGCCATTATTTTAGTGGTAGAAGTGCCATCTAGGGGAGAACCTTACATCAGAAAGTATTTACTTGTTCAGAAATCTTTTGAATTGTACCCAAATACCCTTTTTTTTTAAACCAGCAACATTTTAATACCAGTAATTGGAAAAGGAAAATACATTTCATCTTTTCAATATATACAAAACATTACAAAAGAGACAGAAACAATTTTTACCTTCACATTCTTCTGGCCTTGTCCATTGACTGGTGTAGAAGGAACAGAAAGAAGAGCACTGTTATTTTCTTGTACATTCATTATGCCAGAAATAAATTCCAATAGTTCAACCTATAAGAAAAAGATTAGGATAAACTTAAATATGAAGATGACAAGAAAGCTATAGTAGTATTAAAACCTGGTGCAACTACTCTCCACCAGTTTGCTAGTCTTTTAAGGTTAATGCAGCCCTTACGACCTACTTTTGATTTTAGTCTTTATAAGTACAAC
The DNA here is from genome assembly GCA_020745705.1 of Hemiprocne comata. Lineage (NCBI taxonomy): Eukaryota > Metazoa > Chordata > Aves > Apodiformes > Apodidae > Hemiprocne > Hemiprocne comata. The sequence goes on from CM036586.1 coordinate 61,127,956, forward strand.
TTTTTTAGTAGATAAATGAGGTCTAAGATTCAAATTAACTTAAAAAAAATCTCAAACAGTTACAATACACTAAAAGCAACTGCTTATGTTTGGGAGAACATTTGATGTTATAACATGTTTAGGAAGGGCTCATTAATCCAACCAAGTTCTCTATCTTCCCCATGAAAACAGGAAGAAAAAAAAAATTAAATTGCAGTTTCTATGCTCTTCCTGAACTGCAGTTCACCTTTTGTGCCTAATAATCTCAGGAGTGTCTGAGTGTAGGTTCTCGGAACCTTTAAGGAAGTAGGCAAGCTATTTACAAGCATACTTGTCATAAAATCATACAAAAATTTAGGTTAAAAGGGACTTTTAGAGATGATCTTTAAACAAGACCATTTTGACCAGGTTGTGCAGTGACATCCTGACCCAGGTTTGTAAGTATCTACAAAGATGAGATTCTACATCCCCTCTGGGTAACCTCTTCCAGTATTTGACCACTTTTTCATTAAGAAAGCTTTTTGTTCTTACTAGGGCTGGATGGTAAACAGTTTAAATCATGCTGTAATTAGTAATTCATTATATGCTCATGAGTGACTGAAGTGAAACCTCTTCTGGTTTCTGCAAAAATCTAACATGGAACTACATGTAATACAGGGAAGTTTTTGCTTTAAGAGCATGCTATTTTTAAAACAATACCATTAAAAATATTTTGACTGCACATCAACATACAGCCAAAACTTCAAGTGTCAATCACTAAGCTTTGTTCCAGTCTCACCAAATCTCTACAGGTCGTTTTTGGTCGTTTTATATAATGGAGTGATATACTCATAGAAAAGCTATGGGACCCACCCATCCAGTAGGACAACAGAAAGAAATATTTTTTTGAGTGAATTTAAGATATTTTTTAAAGATTTAGCGCTTTGAACTCATCTGCTTCCCCAACAAAACAGCAAAGTAACTTGCCAATAATTCAGAACTCCTGTGTATATTTAGAAGTACCATAAATCCGTAACTAGAATAAAAAAATACGTCAAAACAATATCAGAGCTCAAAAAACAAAATACTTACAGGGGCTATGCTTTCATCTTCTGATACAAGTCCAAGATCATAGCACTTGTGACATATGTCTATCAGATCTAACATATTGCTTCTTGCTAAGAAGGAGTGATAGGCTTCTTTAAGGTCAGCATAATTTTCAGGTTCTTTCATGTTTTCATATGATAATCCCAGTTTGTCATGTAACAAATATTTCCAAGTTTCCAACACATCACTAAGTGACGCTGTGAAATCTCCATGGAGCTAATAGAACAAAATACCAAAAATATTACATTTTGTATTCAGCATAGCTTTAAAAATAAGTTTTATGTATATATATGCAACCTGTTTAAAACTGTTTTTTATAAACGTAACTATTTAGATAATAGTAAATTTTTACTTATAGTTGAAGTTCTTCTGTTTCCTCATTGCCATGTTTATTACAGACCTTTCCATACTACCGTACTCTACATCCTCCCAATGCCAACTTCCCCAACACCACTTCCTCTTCCACCTGAAATCCCCAGCTCCCTTACTGCTTGCTGTTATCCCCTTCTCTTTCACAACTAGACTCCTCATTTTCACCCACAACTTGCTCTTTGATCTATGTAACAGTTCCCACTTCGTGCTGTTAAACTTTTTCAGCTGAGATACTTGTACTGGAGTTAGACCTCAGAATACATGCAACGTGTTATTTTGCAACTAAAGCAAATTTTCCACTTTTCACCAAAGAAACTGAGTTCATGTTACTGGTATCCAAAGCTTTCCCCAGTATATGGCAGCAAAAAAAAAAAGCAATATTATAAGATCATGTAATTCATTATGTAACATAATAGAAATACTCTGTGGCTGAGTGAAAAGCCTTGCTTTGCTATGTCAATAACTCCTGACTAGTGCATAGGTTTTCTTTTATTTCATGACATTTTCACATTAAGTAACTTCAGTCTGGACAAAATAATTACCTACAAACACCATTAGTAACTAAATACACAACAAAATAAAAAACTAGGTCAGGAGCAATTCTAATACTTTAAGTTGTTCCAGCCCAAAAGATCCTTTCTCAGGGTTCCATTATACTTGGCACAATTTTCCCATTAGACCTGGTTAAATATATGATTCCAAAGTCCTGAAAGTCAACTATTTTGATATTGCCTAGACAAAGAACTAGGAGTGAAAATGAAAGAGTACTCATTCATATTACTTTCAAAGCACATTTTGCCTTCTAATTTGTGCATGGGTTATGATAATTCAGTACTATGAATTTGCATGCTATACCAGAATAATAAAATGGCATCTATGTTTTCTGAAAAGCACTTGTTTTCCATTTCAGTCCCTCAAAAAATGAAACATGTAATCATATTATAACCCAATTTAAACAGAACAGCAGTAGGTTGGAGAAAAAAAATGTTTTTTTAACTTTGTTTTGAAACAAAATCCTCCAGAAGTACCAAGTTAAAGTAAAACTTCAGTATGGTATCTAATAAATAAAAACCTTTCCTCACCAGATCAAGGACCAGTAGAGATTAGGAAAGTTTATATTAGTGTTACAAAAATATTTTAAATCCAAATAAAATTGCAGTCCAGATATTAACCTTCATGATCAGGTGCTCACTGTGATAGTGTATTCTATTACTTACACAGTCAATTTGTCAACAGTTTCTAATTTTAAAATTATTTTTTTTAAATGTCATGTTTTGCAGTAAACACATGGCAACTGGCTAATAGCTTAAGGAAATACAGAGAGTTCTATATTTTCATTCCTTGATTGACATTGCAAGTACTGTGTTTCACAGGCATAGACACAATTAGAAGTATTATAAAGCATCTTCACTTCTTGGTAGTGCAGTAGGTTGTTTCCTTAGACTCTTATTTTACAGAGTCTGAAATCCAGTAGCAACATTTCATGCCTAAATATACCATTTGTTAGTACTGTGTAGGTATTGCAAGCTTTCTAGGCCTAACTACATGGCAAATAAGCTTCTATTTTGCCAGAAATTTGTTTTAAAAAACAGAAAGCCACATGTATTTCAGCAACATCACCTTTTCCCCTGCCTTCCTCAAACAAACGGTCACTAATCATTTTGGGGAAGTGCATGTTCAAAACCACTGTGCTTAGCCACCAGCCAGGTGCTGTCTCTAGTTCTATTACTCTCAGGCATACTCCTAGACTGCAGTATTCTTGTCTGGCATTGCCCTCGGGTTGTGGGATTCTAGCCTTGTAATCTCTGGCCCTACTAAGCCTTTGCTGCTTGTGTATGCTCCCGTGCAGGAAAGCAGTTCCCAAATGGTGGTACATAAAGCACATTATAGTAGTAGGAAGCAGCATTCTGAATGTTTCCCATTGCAGTGAATACTGACAGTGCCATGCAGAGATTTAGAAACTGGTTCATATGAGCAGAAGTGTACAGACATAAGCATCTGACAGTTGTTACACTGCAACCTGTCAGAAGCAAAGCCAGTGAAGTTACAGGCTAATATCCCAAGATTAGATAAATCCAGCATACTTTGCATGGGTGATTGTCTGGGACTTTGGGGGGAAGGGGGTGATGTCAAGGGGAAAAGTACCATGGTCAAAGAGTACAGGTATGCTCTGTTTAAGGACTAGAGAGCTACAGTACGCATGGGTCAGCAGAACACTTAATTACAATTATAGGATCCTGAAATCAGCAAAGTAAACACTGTACTTATCTGAGCAACAAACAAAATATCTGAAGGGAGAGTGCAAAGAGGATGGAGCCAGGCTCTTTAAGGTGCCCAGTGGCAGGACCAGAGGCAATGGGCACAAACTGAAAAAAGCATTGGCATAGGTTGCTCATGGAGGTTATGGAGTCTTCATCCTTGGAGACATTTAAAAGCCATCTGGACATGGTCCTGAGCAACCAGCAATGGGTGCCCCTGATTGAACAGAAGCTCGGAGAAGATGACCTCCAGCTGCCCCTTCCAAGATCAACCATTCTGTGGTTCTGTAGCATCTGTACAATATGTTACAAACAATACACCATATAAAATTGCTACAAAGATGGTAGGAATCTCATTACCAAAAGGGTAACAGATACAACAGTTTAAGGAAGTAACACTTTATAACAGCTTTGCGTATTTCTTTATTTGCCAACACGGAAACAAGATTATTTGGGAAAGCATTTCAAGAAATACAGGACACTGAACAGAACATAATATTCTTGAGTGTAAAAAAATGCACTCATGGAAGCACAGGGTAGAACTGCACCACACACCAAAACTGATTTCAACCAGAATCAGAAAGAGAAAAATACAAACTTCTAAAAGGAAAATGTTCCTAAATTCAACAATCAAGCACTTTTTCCTCCAGTCTCAGTTTAACTGCTAGAAGAGAGATTTACAAAACATTTAAGTCTGAGAATTTAAATTCACTGACTCAGGAAAAACCTTCTACTCCTCCTGATCCACAGGTGCAAACAGTCAAAACAATTTACCCTCAACTGAACTTCAACTTGAACATTGTTATTTCAAACTTCAAGAAAGATTTTTCTTGAAAGATTGCCTAGATTTTAGATCTATATTAATCAGTCTAGGTAAAAGGTATTCACTTTCACAACAGACCATATGTCACTTGTCTTTATGCCATATGGCTACAGCTGTGCCACGACAAAATATTTTCAGAGAAATGCAAAGCAGAGATTCATTTTTTCTTTTCCCCTTTCATCCCTGCTATTCCATCAATGTTTATCACACTGTTTGCTACCCTTAGTCTTGGTGAAATTGAAGACTAATAAATTATGATACTTTTGTGGAGTTCTCCAAAAAGCTTTGTCATTTTTCATTTCTACTGCAGATACAGACAACAGTTAAAACAACGTATCATCCAGGTTCCTAAAGAAAGAGAATAGGTTTATGTTTGTGGTAGGTGTTTTTGGTGTTGTTGTTGTGTTTTTTTCAATCCAGCCAGTCAATAGCCTGGGTGTACAGTTACTGACTTTATCAAAATAGACTTCTATTCTACAGGTATTATGTTAAAAATACGAAAGTACTGTATTTAAAACAGAGACTTAACAAAGGACATACCTACAACTGTAATACTCTGCATTGAAGCTTGAAGTTTCAGTGCTGAACAAAATAAAACAGCCATCCATGTTTTACTCCAGCACTATAAACATCAAAACACACATCCAACTGAAAAAAATGAACTTCAAGAGGCAGCACATGCAAGTGTTAAGAGTTTAAATCTGCATATGCAAGACAAGGTTTATACATTCTGCTAATTTATCTTATTAGAGCAATTAGGTTTTGAGTACTTGGTCTTTCTTCAAATATGAAGTAAAAGCAGTAATTTTCAAAATTCAATTAGTTGAAAAATAATTGCTTTAAATTTCATTAGATCAAGAAAAGATTATTTTAGACAAGAGGAATCTTTGCTGGAGAAAAAAAGAAGTGGAATAAAGTTGTTACCCCCAGGAGAAGGAAACAGCTTTTTTAAGCTGCTAGGAAAGAGTAGCAATAAACCATAAAAATATCATCTTCATCATGTCTGTAATTTTTTGCATTCAACAGAATAACATGTTTTCATTCCCAGAGTTGGCTTTATAAAAGTGTTTGTAGTTCTCCCTTGAGAATCACAACAAACATGACAAACAGTGATTGCCTCCACAAGTAGTTTTGCATTATTGTGCTTTATCACTTCCTCCAAAGCTCATTTTGGTGCACAATAATTTTCTAGTTTTACCTACAGAGGTATTGTGAGGACACTGGGATCCTGGCTGGAATATATTACATTATATGCAGTACGAATGTAGAAACTTGGGATTCTAATATTTCTACTGTAATGTTTATTACAGTGAGGATGAATTGATCTGTTTTATATTTAATGTTTACACAAGAGATTCCCCCATTCTTCACATTTTAGACTACACAGCTTTTTCTGGTGATTGAATTCAGTTAGGTTAAAGAGTAGTTCTGGAAATATTTCTTCCAAGATACAAGCTTCTTCCAGTACAAGTGGTACTTTTAAAAATAGTATGTTCCAACTAGGAGTGCACAAACTGAAGTGGGTTTTCTGTTTGTTGGTATTTGTTGGTTTGGGGATTTTGTTTTGGTGTGATTTTATTGTTGGGTTTTTTGGTGGGTTTTTCTTTTATCTTATTGACTCAAAAAGATATCTTTAGATTATCAAAGTGACTATTGCAACTGTTCTCATTAGATGAGACACATTAAAAGGCCTGATTGTACATTGCAACAGTTTTTGGTAGGTCTCAGATGACTGCAAATGCCCAACCTTCTAGCCATCACAAGCCACAGTGCTTCTTACAGGAGCACTTAAGGGTTACACCTCCTATGCATCATTTGACAGATTTCTTGTCAGAAAAAGAGAACCATCCCAGTAGCCATAGTTCTCCCACTCTGATCTACAGCACACAAGAAATATTTGATGGAAATAAACAGGAGACACATGATCAGAAAAAATATAGTAGTATTTCATATGAAAGTTTATATCTCAGATACACACTTAAAGCACTTCCATCCTCCCATCTGTCTTGTGGTTCTTTTTCTAAGCACTGATTTAACAGCATGCTTGATCATATTAATTTTAGTGCCTTGCTGAATCTGACTGAGGTCAGATGAGAGTCACCCCAGCTAAAACAGCAATGAAATGACCAGAAAAGCCATTTAAAGTAAGTGCTAAGCAAAAAGTCCAATAAGTGAACCAAGTTTGATATGTACCGAGTACTGAAAGAATGCTAACCTGTTTATTGATTTCAGCCATTGACAGCTGTACCACCATCAGCATGCAGTCTGCTCCACACACAGTAGTCCTTTCAGAGTTTGAAAATGAAGGCCATTGTCTTCTGAAACACTTGATCAAGTTTAAAAGCTTTTGCTGGAAAGCAATCATTGTCTAGAACAGAGACAAAAATAATTAAGAGAAATAAAAATGAGTAGAAGTACTCAAGAGGCCTATGCATTTCTTCACCTTCCAATAAGGTGCACAAATCCCGTTGCATCTTCTTGCAGATCAAGTTCCCAGAACAAACTCTTCCCAGTAAACCAAAAGTCTAGTGAGACTCGCCTCACTATGACACAGCAACTACAAAGACATGAGGTTAAGCGCTTATACGTGACAAATCTTCATGAAAACCACCTACTTTCCTTGTACATTGTGTCAACATAAAAGAATAAAAGTTACCCCAAATATGACTCTTTTGTCTCTGAAAGCAGCAAGTATGAATGCCCCAGTGTCTTCTGTACTATCCACATTCACTATACATTCAGACCAGTCTGAGATAATGATTTAAACCTGGAAACAAGCGATTTAGTATTCCTATGTCTTACTAACAAAGACATCTCTAAATTCTTTGTTACTTATGTAGTTTTTTTTTTTCCTTTTCATTCCACAAGTCATTGTCTCCCCTATTTCCTTTGGTGATGAGTTTCAGTATCAGTTTTGAATTGGACTGCTTCATGTAAAAAAAGGTCTCTTTTCCCCTTCTTGCATTTGCCAGGAAACAAGTAGGTGAGACTCTTCAAAAAATTTGTCCTCTTCAAACTTGTTCTTTCCCAAAACACAGTTCCCTAACACTGTGACAGTACAGGAGCAATACTCATTTACTTTCAGAACACAAAACCAACTTTCCCCCTTATTTCACCTAGATAATGCAAATTTCGCAGCTTTTTTTTTTTTTTGTGATTGGGTGATGAAGCAGAGGAAAAAAGGAGGTATCAGTGACAAGCCAGATGGTAACAGCAAATGCACTTAATTACTCTCTCAAATGTTAGAAGGGGGCAACCTACTTTATTATTTTACATTGACATGGATGAAATATGTGGTCCATAGAGAATGAAACAGGTGAGCAGGTGCAAGTCAGTGTCGGGCAAATAAAAATCTCTCTGAAAGCATTTCTCCCCCCTCCTCCCCCAACTCTGAGAGGGATTTCCGAAGGACGAGACCTGTCATTCGGAGCGAGCGCCCAGCGAAACAGCCCAAACAAGCCAAAATGCCTGCGAACAATCCCTAAACCCTGAGGGCCGACATCACCGTTACCGCCTCCGCTGCTCCCGTTCCGCTCCCCAAGCTGAACGCTCACGGCTGTGGCCGCCTCAGGGCCCCTTCCTCACCACGGCCCGGCCCAGGCCCCGTCTTCGGTACGACACGAAGCTACCACACTCCCACTCCTTCTGGAGGAAAACCGCGGCCTTTTCACCCCGCCTGCAGAGCTGCGGAAGTGCTCCCGATTCTCTAGCAGAGCTACCTACGTGGCCAGGAGGGCAGAGCTGCAGGCACAGCGGAGCGGCTGCCTTCGCCGGCGGTTTAAATTTAAATCCTGCGCAGCTGCCCAATTAGAGAGTGGGAGCCATTGACCCGGAAGCAGAGGGTAGCTAATCCGGGGGTGGGAGGTGCTGCTACCTCTTGGTGGGAGAGGCGGTGCCGGTGGGCGACGGGGCTGCAGAGGTGCGTGTGAGGCGGCGGTGAGGGGGTGTTCCATCCCGTCCTGAGGTGAGGGGGAGCTCGGAGCTTCGTCCGGTCAGACCCGGGAGCCGGGCTGGCCTAGCTGCGGTGCGGACGAGCCCGGGCCCTCACCCTTGCCTGGGGAGCGGTAATGCTGTGGGACCGCTGCAGTCTCTGGCAGCTGCTGGACCCTGAAGGGATAAGGAGGGAGTTGCAGATCCAGGGGAGCGGGGGAGGTAACGGGCACCCATACGGCTCAGTTGCCCGAATTCTGTTTTCTAAAGGAATGAAGCTAATAGCAGTGTTGGTATTTTCACGTAAAGCTAATCTGTTGGCCTGTGTTCATGGGAAACCTTACAGGTAGAAACCTACATATATGGTAAAAATCTGCATTTGGCCTTAGAAGCATAGCTATACAAGTTATCTGGCCAAAGTATTTATGTTAATGTGATGGTTTGTCGTATTAATAAATAAACATTGCAACTACGAAGAGCTGCTTTGCATCTCAGTGATGCCTGTGTCAAACCTGGGTGGCTCCCAAGCAAAATATTAATTACTAGATGCCGAGACCTTCAGATCGTTAACACGGCAAAAATCTGTCAAATGTCAGAGTTTTATTTTTCCACGTGGTATTTAATTAAAGGACTGATGTCCCAAAAAGGCTAAAAGTAGCTTCAGATCTGTATTGGGACTAAACATAGTGATTCTGAAATCAGTTGTGTATCTTGGCCTCTTGTGTCCTAGCACAGGAACCTGATTTTCTCGAAAATTGGTTGAATACAATGAAGTACAAGTTCTTTGCTAGACAGAGGCATAGGCACTCTGTCCACAGTTCGAGTGGCTTAAGTTATGAAACCATGTTTAAATATTATGCATGACAGTATCCTCATTTACAGTTTTGCAGCCCTAACTGCTTTTAGTTAGACACAGTCTTTAAAGAAGTACACAAGAGAATGTGAAGGTAAAATATATAATTTCCTGTCATTGGTTGAAAATTTATAAATGCTGAATGTGACTTTTCTGATGTGTACAGTTACTTAATTTCTTGTGTTGCCAACAGTAGCATAATTCTGAAGTTACTGCTTAAGTCTGTAGAGACAGTTCTGAGTTAATGTTAGTTATATTAGTTAATATTTTCGTTGATAAAACTACATGCTACATGTAAAATTAATGAGCTTAAGTGCAGCTTTTGTTGTTTTTAAATATGATGCTGCAGGAAATTTTGATTTGTTGTGCCACAAATATCTTCTACATTCTTTCTCCGTGCAAATGAGTAATGCATGCTTTTTAAAACTTTCTATGTAGGAATGTAGATTTTAATCCTGGGGAAGACATCAGACCAGTGATACCTTGACTTAGTCCTCTGAAAATGAAGCAGGATTCTACTAGAAATGCTGCTTACACTGTGGATTGTGAAGATTATGTGCACGTGGTAAAATTCAATCCTTTTGACAGTGGAGATGCATGTTCCCTCATTGCATATGGTGGCAATAATTATGTAGTTGTTGGGACTTGCAGATTTCAGGTTAGTTTGTGTTATTGTTGATTTTATCAGTTGCTTCCTGAAACTTACTTTGCCAGCACCTCTACTGCACAAAGACCCTTGTTGCTTTCCTGTTCTGTCCTCTCCTCATGTAATCAGGGGAGGGTTTTACTTGCTTATTTCATTAACAAGCCTGGGATATTTGTTCTTCAAGAAAAAAAGAAGTATATATGAGTGACAGAGCACTGGAACAGGCTGCCCTGAGAGGTTGTGGAGTCTCCTTCACTGGAGACATTCAAAACCCGCCTGGACAAGTTCCTGTGTGATGTACTCTAGGTGACCCTGCCTGGCAGGGGGGTTGGACTAGATGATCTTTTGAGGTCCCTTCCAACCCCTAGAATTCTGTGATTCTGTGATATATATAAGATAAGGTATATTGCTATAAATTACCAGCCTGCCGGCAAAAAGTTCCTTTTGAATAGAATCACAGAATGGTTTGGGTTGGAAGGGACCTTTAAGATCATCTAGATCCAATCCCACTGCATTGTCAGGGACACCTCCCACTAGACCAGGTGGCTCAAAGCCCCATCCAACCTGGCCTTGAACACATCCAAGGAGGGGGCTTCCACAACTTCCCTGGACAACCTGTTCCAGTGTCTCACCCCCCTCATACTAAAGAATTTCTTCCTAATATCTAATCAAAACCTACCTTCTTTCAGTTTGAAACTGTTACAGCTTGTCCTATCACTGCATTCCTTGGATAGTCTGCAAAGAACACAGGAGTGCTCTACTGGAAGAGTCATTCCATTTTGTATCTCTTACTGGTGTTGGTGACTGCTCTCTGAGAACTTACACAACTTTGGAAATATGTGATTTAATATTTACTGTACATTGTTCTTTATCACCACAGGGTAATTGGCTCCTTTTCTGCACTGTTACATTTTTTCTATGTACATTTGCTATTTAGATTAAATTATCTTAGAGCTTTCAGGTAGTCTGCAAAACAGCAAAGAGTGCATCTGCTTTCAAGTTTACAACTAAAGTGTCTGTGTTAATCTTATAGATGTTTCTTTTAATGTAGGACTGTGGAAATAATTAGCTAATTCTTTTAGCTTTCCCCATTGTTGTTATTTGATCTCTTTCACAGACTGTTAGAAACAGTAACATACGTTTTCTTACCTTGAAGTTATTTAGAGTCATCATATTATGAAAGTTTTTAAACTGTGAAATACTGCATACTCTGTATTTTTATACTGTGTAAGAGTTTTTAATTAGGGGTTTTTTGCCTAGATGCTTGAAAATCAATAGACAATTGTAATCTTTGGAATCTATTTTTCCTTCAACTCACTTCTCTATTATACAGTATTATTTTTGTACTTTATCTAATATGAATAACAGCACAAGTGGTCTCTTTATTATTATTATTATTCCCCAAAGTCTTACTGTTGGATATTTTCTGAAAAGCACCTAGTGCTAACCACAAAACTTTCTTGTCATTTGTATTTTGCTCTATCTTGTTTCTGGTGTAGGCCTTGAAGAGAAACTAATTTAAATTTTGACAACCATTGGTACAAGGTAGTTTTTCTACAATTTTCATATCCTCCCTCCCACATGTGGAGTCATGGAGTATTTCAAAGTAGGGGAAGAAAATGCTATTCCTGCTTCTTGCTTCAAGAAGCATTGAAAAACTGGATTATTTCATGCTTCCTTAGCTAGGTTCTTCCTAGCCTTTACATTATGCAGAGGGCATACAGAGAGGTTCTTGACCTTAAAGCAGAATTGTGACATAAAGAAAAAATTGTAGTAATATCCTTTGAGGTGCTCCCTTAGATGTTTTTAAAACTGTTTAAAAGTTTTTAGAGGTCGACTTATTGACTGAATCCACAACCCCAACTCTTGTTTCATCTTTCCCACCATCCACTGTGCTCACCTGGGGGAAAAATAGACAAGTTAGTGATTTTGATCATGTTAGATGACAGAGGGTACCTTTCTAGGCCCTGCTGCTTGAATAATGTTGTTGTGGAAGCGCTAGCATTTTTCCATAGTGTAAAAACAACTTGGAGAGAAGACAGCTGAAACAACATTATTGTTTGTGTTCCCGTTGTTTCTTCTTGTTGCAGTGTGTACTTACTTACTGTGCTGCTATAAGTGGCTTTAGTTATATCTGTGAAGATGGTACTTGCACAAAGAATGAGCTCAGCATCTTTGTAGCTCAGTTCTGATTTTTGTGCCCTGCATTGGCCTCTGGTTTGAGACTATAATCACTTCATGTAATTTTTAATATTTACATATTGTGAGTTAGTACATTCTTTATGTTCCAGGTTTTTGCTTTGAGGTGTTGCAATGTAAAAAGATCCCAGATACAAGTAATTTTTAAAGCCTTTCAATTTCATATCAATCTGAATTGTTCAAAGTCATCAAGATGTTCTGGATTAACTAACTACAACGTTCCTGTAGGAGGAGGATGCAGAAGTGGAAGGCATGCAATATAAGACGCTAAGAACGTTTCATCATGGAATCAGAGTAGATGCCATAGCGTGGAGTCCAGAAACTAGACTTGATGGTTTACCTCCCCAGATAAGGTATTTATGAGTACAGTAAATCACACCTGTTTTCCCTAAATCTTCAATATTGGACTTAAGGGTGAAATCTGACTCTAGAAAACACTGACAAAATCTCTGAAGACTTCAGCAGAACAACATTTTCATTCTTGGAGCTATTTTACTTTTTCTGCCCCTTGCTTCTCCCCCCAGTGAACTAGCAGTAATTTTTTTCTTTATTCTTTATTTGAATGAACCTAAAATGTAGTTAGTTCTTTCTTTGTACATCTGTGAAGAAGGTATTATTTTAAGAATTTTACTAAGGATGAGACTATTGTAATGACCTGCTTTATAAAGCCATTTCCCATGATCTGCATGGTGGCTGTGTTTAGGAGTAGGTCAGATGCTATTTGTGAGACCTGTTGAGATGTAAATCTAGACAGTTAACTGCTAAATATGCACTTAAGAATTAAAATATTCTCAGTACCTTGTATGCCTCTTCAAAGTTACAATGGGGACTTACTGCTCCATTTTTGTATAATATTTTGTTTATGTTATGTTAGAGATTGGTTTATGAATTTGTGTTTCAGTATTTTATAACACTGACAATGAGGGTTCTTTGTTGTACTCTGCCATTTAACTTGTTCCAAGAGAAGCTTCTGTGGCAGCTATGAGAGGTATTTCAGGTAATTGGTAATTGATTCAGATTTAGCTTTGTAAAATGATTTGCATTGCTTTCCATGAAAAAGTATTCTTGGCACTTGATACACACTATTTTATAGATGCGTTCAAATTAGATGAGTTCTGCTTGTTGCCAAAGCAGAAAGGTTAAAATACAAGCTTTTGTTTTTCTAAAAAAAATAATCTGAATTTCCCTTTGCATGTCACTTTGCAGGTTTGAACTGAAGTTAAACTGATACAAAGTCAACTATTGGAGTGTTAATTGACTTAAGGGCTTTTCTTTGTGTGTTGAGTGTAGGTTTTGTACTGCGGCTTCTGATAGGAAGTTAAGGCTATTTACTTCAGACCTGCAGGACAAGAATGAATTTAAGGTAAGGGCAGCTAAGTTGATTTTTAAGTTATTTAATCTTTAGTGAAATCTAATCTTTAACTGCCTTCCTGCCCTGCATAGCTTAGTGTACTGTATGAGATGTGACAGATCCTTTTTCAGTCACCTCTAGGGAAAATAATTGTATTTTATATACCTTTTTGTCTTTCAAGTGGGAATAACTACAGTTATCAGCTACATGATCTTTTTATTTAAAAGCATTTATGTAACAATTTAAGCAAATTGAAGAAAAGCAAGAAGAGGCTTATGAATCATTTAAAATTTACTCATAATGTTCTACAGGTAAATTTCAAGTACCATGTTGGATAAGGTTCCTTTGTATAGAGACCTGTAAAATTGTATGTGGTATTGATTATTGGACTCCTCTATAAAAAAAGCACATTTAGTAATTTCTCTTTCATGGGGAACTGGAAGTTGCCATTCAACTCTTTTAAAAAGAACTCTTCTAAAAACTCTTCCTAAAAATTAAAGAATCTATACTGAATTCAATGTATAACTGCAGGCAGGTACACTAGACATGCCCATAGGCTGTCACTGTTTGTTTCTAAGACAGAAACAGAGGAAATGTCTACTTCAAATACAATTTCACTTCCCCTTCTTTCAGTGTAGATGGTAGTGTTCTTAAACCAATTAAAAAAAAAAAAAAGCCAGGTCTATATACTGCCTTTACTTTATAAGCTGCAGATTGGTTTTCTGGAGATTTCTTTCATTTGCAAGGCATGTTAACTCCTATGTCAATTGGATGTGCACATATTCTTCAAAATTATACCTTTGAAACATTGTCCCAGTTCAAGTACTAATATTAAGTATATGTTTGTGGTAACCAGTTTGAATTTGTTTTGTTGAGATCTCAGCCAAGAATAATCAAGGCTAATTAATACTAAAAAATCAGGGGAGAGTGTTACTTCTTTTTCGGTGGTTTGGAATACGATAATGCCTCTTTTAGTGAGAGTTGTGTATTGAGTGTAAAGAAGAAAATAATACTTTCATTTGTGATTTGGTAATTTATATTAGTAAGATAATTAAGTAAGAAATTACAAGTAAGAAATTAAGTGAATTGCAAATGTCACTTATGTGGCCATACTGATAATGGAATGAATAGCATAGCTTAAGAGGTAAAGATAGATTTTACTAAAAAGCAGAACATCTTTTCTTTAAAGAAAGTACATTTTATGTTGCTTTATATATGCACATACCCTTAATTTCCTTCTTTCGTGTTTGGTCATCTTAAATGGCTTGGTCATCCAGGAGTGAGTAACTGCCTGGATAACACAGTTACAATCAACCTGGATGGCATTTCTAAAAGTTCTTAATGCTTTTCTTTGCTTGTGAGTTAATGTCTGTTTTATTCAGGGTTTAGTTAATGATGAAAGATTTTATGTGTTTTTGCCAAAAAGTGAATGTGACAACTGTGATAGTTCATACCTCTTTTCTCCCAACGTCATCTGGTCCTTAGCAAATGTACTCTTCTGTATCTTCTGGAGCAGACTTCATGTCTACACCAGCTTTCAGACTCTCCACGTTGATGTGGGATACATCCCAGACTTAACACTAGGAGTTACAAATAGGATCTGCCATTTATTAGTGCATTAGAATGAGATTACAAACAACACATTTAAAATAACAATAATTTTGAATATACCCAATGAGATGATTCTTTTCTAGCTTATTACCAATGCATGATCTATATTACAACTAAAGAAGCAAACCAGGCAACACAGTAGAACAGTCTGCTAAGTACTGTTTTTTCAGAATAGAATTTCTGTGATGGGTTATTGTTTTCCCAGTTCTGACAAAATTTTTTTCTGGTATCTGACCAACACAAATAACACTTGAAAATGTGCACTTCCATTTTAGGGGAATTTATTACACAGTAGCTTTGACTGGATGCCTACAAATAAATCTGAAATGCCACATTTACATTTGCATTAAGATAGCAACTATTTTTCATACAAAAAGGTTCATTGGAAATTTGATTCATCTACCCTTAGGACTTCTTTCTACACAAAACCCTCTGACTTGCAGTTATAAACTTCTGCTGCAAAAGTATGTTAATTGCATAAGACTTCAGAATAATTTTTATCATAGGTAGTGAGTATCAAGACTGTAGATCTCAGGGGCTGAACATTAGAATGTGGTATTTAGGCTCAACAGTCACAACTGTGAGTACTAGAACCATAGAAGTTATTTTGCCCCCAAAGGAAATGGGCAATTTCTTCAAAATATCTTAATTATTCAACTCCACCTGAGATGAATAAGCTCCTCCAGTGTCTAATGTAGGCAGAAGGATCATTAAATTTTATTTTTGTCAGCTGAAGATATCATGGATGCCTCTTCACACTACAGAAGACTACAGATCATTTGGTGCTTATGCAATACAAATGAGAAGTGTTGGCTTGAATTGAACAGTGAAGCTATTACCTTTGTTTATGCCAGCTCCATCACTGGAATTAACAGTCTAAGAACTTCATTAAGGGTGTAGTGAGACTGAGTAAAAAGTAAGAATCCATATGGTTACTGGGTCAGGCTTGTTCTAATGTTAAAAATAATCAGAAAACAGCTAAAAATACATATTTTAACCTAACAATGAGGAACTCAGTCAAAAGGAAGCATGTTGACTAGTATGTTTATAGTGGTTAAAATATTTTCTTTGAGACCCTCTTCTGTTTGTTTGGTTTTTTTTCAAAAACTGTAGAAAATACTTTTTCTAGGTAATCATCTTAATTTCTTATACCTGAACAGTCATTGTACTGTATAATTCTTGTCAAGAAAAAAGTAACACCTAACTCTGGTTTAACATATCTGCAAAATCTCAGATGTTTACAAATACTTGGTGAGCTATGCTGAGCTTGCTTGCAGTGAAGTTTGATGCAGTGGTTTCTTATTAGCAGCCAACTGATACCTTAGAAAAGCTGTTTCATAAACCTGAGGTTGAACTGATGAAGAACACATGGAAGACTTTGATCCATTGTATGGGGCACACTTTACAGATGGGATTTACAACTGAGGTGCAAAATGTGCAAGCAAAGCTGCAGGAAGTATGTGATTACAGTCAAAATGTAATCTCTGAATATTTTGTCTTTTATAGTAAACAGTTAGTATGTGTTGCTTCTGGAGGGATAGACAGAGCAATATTACTGTTTTCCCAGTGGAAAAATGGTCTTGATGTAATTATCAACAAGGAACTTGAAGCATACCAAGTTTTCCATTACTTTGTCAACACTACTAATCCAAAATTTATGGGTTGGACCAAGCCCAGAACAACAAACAAAAGGTAAAAATATGACTGATGGATCTTCGTGAAATTGTCTTCTGAGGTTTTCATTTGGAAATGAGCTGTGGCTTCCTTCTCCTTCAGATTTTGCTTAAGAAGAAGCATATTTAATTAGAACTGTGGAAGTAAAATGAGGCAGGATACTTGAATTCAGAATGCTGAACATTTTCAAAAGACTTGGCATTTCTGTCTAAATAGTTTAGCCTCATCTTCAAATGTATTAGTTCTAGTATAATTATGAACTATTGCAAAAAAATTAAGTTGGCTGCTGAAAATGTTTCTGTATTGAATTGATGAGGTATTAATACAATTTTTAGAGAGGTATATTTAGTTGTTGTGCATACTCGACAGATTATTTTTTTTTTTATCAGTTCTGGCTTTGTTCCTCAGAATAGCTACACTTAGAGAACAGATAGTGTGATTTCCTTTCAGAAAACTGTGGAACTGGTTGTTTCCATTCGACCTTGTGTTCCTCTGCAATCTCTCCATGTCGTGCTATTATCCAGAGGATATTTTCATCTCCTTTTCATGATAACTTGCTGGGCAAAACAATAGCAGCTATGCCTCAAGTCTTAAGGAGTAGGACTGAAGAGGATGAAACAGTAAGAGATACAACATCTATACAAGGATGTTTACCTGGCTTAATGTTTTAAGGGAGTTTAAAAAGACCATGGATGTAGTTAATAAGAGAAAATATGTGTAAATGGAAGATGGAGCAAACAGTTGTCTTAACTAGCTACACATTTTCTAATGAGACCAGAGATGATGTATTCATACCTAGCCCCCATGTGAATTAATTTGAATATACTTTAAACTTTGAGAGAACCCTAAATGAGGTGAGTTTTGCATTCTTGCTTAATGGTAAAGTTGTAGAAGTTATTTTGTATATATTTTTGAGGATACTGTAAACCTCAAGGAAGTACAAAACACTTAGTAGAATTGAGAAGAAAAGGTGTCTGGATATGGCCAAGACAGCTGAAAAGCCTTTGAAATATTATCTAATTTTTCATTTTTACTAAAACTGGGATTTTTCTTTTATTCACAAAAGCTATACTGCTAAGGATTTTTTTTTTGTTATAGATAAATTATTCTCAGTACTTTGAAATAAAAAATGTCATGATTAAGAAGCATCAGACAAGAACAATTACACAGTAATAAGGTTCCTTTGAAATGACTTCATGGTTTCTGATACAACTGTAAATGCATGATTTTGAGTGACAGGTCACATGTACGTTCACACCATGAGTGCTCATGTCCTATTATTTAAGAATGGACAATCTATTAATTCACAGTTAGAGAAGAGTGTGCACTATACCCCATTTTCTTTCCTCTTCAGCACAACAGCATATGAAGCAGAGAGCACAAAGCACTGTGTCTGTTCTTCTCAAATACTTAATAGAAATTGTGCTTAATTGCCAAGGTGGTGTATGACTTGCTTGGTTTTTTTTGTACTGTGGTTCCTCATTTTTGGTTTTCTTAAAGTCTTCAGTGTGCGTTGCCTTCTGTTTAATCTTCTTTCACTGAAAGTTTTTCACTGTTTTTTCTGAAGTTGCCTTTTGGTCTGCCATCTTCTAGTGGACGTACCCTCTTAGGCAGTTGGTGTGCTGACTGCTTGGAAAAGGGCATCCACTGAATGAGTGGCTGCTTTACTGGTCATTCAGGAAAAGAAAAAACTACTATTCAAATTTAAGATTTCTTACCAGTAGTAAGATTTCTTTAAAATATGTAGGTCATGCATACATTCTCTTCTTGGTCATTCTCCTCTTTCTTTCTGAGATTTATTATCTTTACCTTCGAAATTCAGTGGTTGAAAGGAGAATAGAAAGTTCTGGTGCAATTCACCGTTCTCTGTCAAGCTAGAACATCAAGTTGACCTCTGTGGTAACTACAAGAATATTGGGGGGTCTTTTCACCTACCGTGTGAATCTATGCATTAATTAGATATTTTAAAGAATGCCAGTTACTGATAAATACTCTTTTTTAGCTTCCATATAAAATTATAGCTTCACCTACATCTTTCCTTTAGTGGATCTATTAAATACATTGTGCACTGATGGAACAATAAAAGCTCTAAGGTAAAAAAGTATTTCTTTTTTCTGCTTGACAGACGTTTGACGGCCACTCGGATTACATTAATGATCTGGTGTTTGCTCCCAAAGAAGGTCAAGAAGTGGCAAGTGTAAGTGATGATCATACCTGCAGGTATGCATTTTGTACAAAACATTATTGAAATAGTAGTGTTAGGCTTTTTGGGTGCAGGTGTGCTTTATATGCTTGCCTAAATAAATAAGCATTTATTTCTTTAAGTGAGCTATGAAGACCAGTGGACTAGCCTTGTTAACTAGGTTTTGAACTGGCTTTTTGTTTTCACTTGTGAGTGGGGTTTTTTCAAAGCAAATTTTTGAACTAACTAGATACAATGTGAAGGAAACTGTTCTCTCTTGGAATTATGTACACTATAATTTCCCCTGCTGGGACAGGAATAAAAGGATGAGAATAGGAGAGAAAAGACATGCATAGCTCAGCACTTAAATGTACAGACCCTCTATCCATTCTGTCACAAGATTAGTCCAGTTTAAAACCAGTATATGTATGTGAACTCATCCACCTACCCAAATATATTAGTGTTGCTAGGAGGTGGGATTACAGAGCTAAATGACAGTGCCATACTAAAAATGAGCTGCCAGTACCATAATATCATTATTATAGCTGCTTCCAAACCATGTATTTAGTTAATTGTAACTGGAAGTAAAAGGGTTAAATACTTTGAAAAACTCTAAGGTTTTGTAGTACAGGAGTTTTTCCTTGTCAAAAAGCCCCCTGTCCCCCTCTTCTGGTGGTGCACACGCATCTATAAAGCTGCTATTCTTATCCCTCCAATGCAGCTCACAGCTGGAGAGACCAGGAGGGCACCTATGTGGGCTTTTCAAGCCATTTTAGTAGCAGCAAGAGATTGAAAGCATCATCTTTGGCTTTTTTTTGTTACAGCTGTGATAATTCAAAACTTGTCTCAATTAAGGAACTGGTTTAGTTTTTTCCCTGTTTATATGAATTATTCTTTGAAGGAACCACCATATCAATTCCTATATAAGTGACCAAGTAGTACTCAGAGGGGAAAAAGTCATTTTTCACTTAAGCCGTTTTCTACCTGCTAAGGTAGAACTATTCTAAGAATGATTACTGTATGCATGAGATTTTTTTAAAGTTTAGATCATAAACTGGTATAAATCACAGTTTATTGGCTTTAGTTGAGCCACTCTTTCCTAAATAAATTGAAAATCTAAATGATCTGTGATTTTAACACCCTCAGGAACTCAGAAATAAAACTTCCACCAGTAGGCAGATTTTCCATAGACCTGTCTATATAATATTCCCAACAAAATAATTATGAATGAATAGTAGAAATATATGACTTACTCATAGCTTGTTCTGATTTACTTCCTATCCTTGATTTCTTCATTAGATCTAAACTGACAGTGAGCTTATTCAGCAATGAGCTGTTTGAATGTGTGACCTTTTTTTGTTTATTTTATGAAATGCTCAGTGTTGGTAGGATGAAAGAGAACTGTTTCAAAACCAGTAGTCGAATTGATACTAAATTAAAAGGAAATAAGAATGATATAATGTATGCTATCAAGATTTAAGTTAGTAACTATGAAGACATTTTATGCAGTAGACCATAAAGTCTTTGGTTAAAAGCCATGGGAAATAAGTAAGATTTTTTTTGGCTACTCAAGTTCTTTTTTTTTCCATTCATGCATGTGGAGAATGAAGACATTTTTATTGAATTTAAAGGTTACACTTTCAAGACTAATGGAAAATGCATTCCCTGGGACTTACCAAAATCATTCCTTACTTACTGTGTAATTTGCTTCAGCAGTAGTGTAGGAAGATGAATGATTCTTCTGTCATTACTGAGTTTCTATTCTGAACTTCTTCTCAGGATACAACATCTGTTAATACCTTTGGAATAAAGTTCTAGAACAACTAGTACAAGAACATTAAGTTTTTAATATTTGGGTATTGTTTTGTTAGAGTTCTGCTTTTAAATCTTAATAATGTCTTTGTACAATGCTTCATATAAGAAAGGTCATACCACAATATTTATCTTTTCTGAGGTATGCTGATTACAATTAGCAAGCTAGTCATGCATTATAATTGATGAAGATGAAGGAGAGTCTAGGATTATTTTTAAGGGTCTAGTCTTTGACTTTGTACGCTTTTTGTATGCATCCCTGTATGTCCCCCAAAGGTCATCCTACACAATTTCTGTCACAATGTACTGTCACAATGCAAGTATTAACCAAAAACTTGTGTTGTACTCCACAACCACTATGCGAGTATTGATTCATCTCCTGTTACAGTATCTAGTCAGCTTAAAAGAAGAAAAAAAAGAATAATCATCCTCCGAATCAAGTTATTTCAGCCTGGTCTTAAGTGTGGATAAATAAGCCTTTCATTCAGAAGCCTTTGGAATATGTGTTAGCAATGGTAGCTATTGCCTGTGTGAAGCATTGTGACTTACGTGAAGGGCCATACAGATCTAGAATGTAATCTAAATTGTTCTAAATAGAAATCATTGCATT
Source organism: Hemiprocne comata (assembly GCA_020745705.1). NCBI lineage: Eukaryota > Metazoa > Chordata > Aves > Apodiformes > Apodidae > Hemiprocne > Hemiprocne comata. The sequence goes on from CM036586.1 coordinate 61,149,342, forward strand.
AGGTTTGTTTAGTAGTTAACCTTGTATTTTAGAAGCTCATTGGCAGAATTGTAGTTGACATCCCACAGAAACTTTTAGTTTTTCTTTAGTTGAAAGGATACAACTGAAGCTTCACATTTTTACAAAAATACTGCTTAGTCTCTGGCTTTGCTTTAGATAACTTTAAGGGTATTTCAGTAGTAGAAGTAGTTTGTATTTTTGGACTATTTCTGGGTGTCCCTGTTCTGAAATGCATGATGGCAAAGAATAGTTAGTTGACATGCTTGAAATAGTACATGTGCCTTTCCCCCGCCTCTCCTACTTCTACCAACATTGCAGGGGATAATTGGAATTACATCCCACTGTTGCCAGTGGAGAATAGATCAATGCTTGCATATCCAAGTAGATATTACAAGAAGCTAGAGGTAACACGTATTTTAATGCCAAAATCTAATTACTAATTCTTTAATAACACTGACATTTCCTTTGCCAACAAAAGACAATGGCGAACATGGGTCAACTTTTTCAGAAAGAGTATTTATGCATTTACTGTATGAAAAAGGTTTTATTTCGTGGATCAAATATAAGTGAAGGAAATACTGTACCGGCACAAATTTAGGAACCTGTGTGCTGAGTCATGAGGTAGTTTCAGATGGCTGTGCCTGGTGGACTGGTGCTAGGCAGCCTAAATTAATTTCCCCTTTGTCCTCATGCAACCATTTTTGGGGCTTGTTTTGCAGTGTGTTGAATAGGGAGTTCTGCTACAGATTCTGCAGTGGTGAACTGTTAGTTGAGTGGTGCATTACCTGATTTATAAAAACTGTAATTTTTTTTTTTGTTGGTAAAATAAAGTACGAGAAATTATTTTTAATGTTACATCTTTTTTTTCTTCCAAGCAGCTAGAGGGGATTTGTACATTTCCACTTCAGCCTTCTGTTTTTTCATGTCCTACCTAGTATCCTCTTCAGATCTCTGATAACCACCTCCATCTGGAGTTGGCAGAGGACCTGAGACAAGGCCAGTGTTGGTTGTACTCTCCACAGTGTTAATGAATCCCTGCACTTCCATTTTCCTTTTCTAAGATCTTCCTCTCCTCAGCCCTTGTGCTCAGTTAGGACCAACTTTGCTCTTTTCCTTTGTTGTGTGATTTCTGTAACAGGAGTCTCTCCCTTCTCCATAGTCCTCTAGGCTTTCTAGGATTGGTAAGATTTTCCTCACACGTGGATTGTGTCTGACGGAGATAAAACAAAACATCAGAAAGGGGTATTTAAGATAAATATTATAAAAAAAAACAACAAACAAAACCAGAGAAACATGTTGGGCTTTTTTAAGAGTAGGTCAGTCAGGAATTCAAGTTTAAGTATAGTTGATCGTGCTTTGTGGTTGGGAATAGCATCAGATGTCAAGGTTTGTTCCAGCCCCCATCACGCTCACTATAATTGTTGGGAGTCTTATGTTGACATAATTCCCTTTTTTACTTCCATCTTCTAGGGATTTGAGAAATTCCTGAAGGTTGAGATGGGGTTTTGTTCTTTTGGTGTGGCAAATGATGGGCTTTATTCAGTTAGGATTTGGTTTTGCTCTCTAGTTAGAATTATTCAGAATTCAGAAAAAATATAAAATAAGGATAATCTCCATTGCCACAAGACAGGTTTTCAGATGTTTTAATGAATACTTTGCCAACTTTCATGGAAGTCCATTATGTGATAAAATTACAGCACATACACAGCATGTCATTATCCATTTTCATGCATACAGCCTGCAATATAGTTGTTCCAACATAGTTTGAGTATCTTTGTGCTTTGAGATAACTGCAGTTATCATTTGTTTGTTTAATCATAGGATGTGAGTGACAAGAAATGTACTAATATCTCAAGAATTTTCCCTATCATCATTTGCAACTATCTGTATTTTGTGTTTAAATTTTGTGAGCGCTGCAGCGTGTAATTTCTTAGCTCTTAGTGACTTAAAAATCAATGAGTTTACTGAGCAGATTACATACTACTTTTGAAGTTTTTCATTATTCAAACTTTTCTGCTTTACATTTATTGTGGAAACTTTTTAAAATGTCAAAAAAATACCACAGGCCCAATAACAAGTCTATATAACAATGGTCGGTCTGGGGAGGAAGAGAAGTAAGAGGGTGACACATTGCAGGGTTACAAAAAATGAGGATGTTTAAAGAAAAGTAGACACTAGTCTGCTTTGGTATAAAATCACGGGAATATTAATAAAGTTTCAAGGGCTTTGCATGGGAGACAAAATGCTCAGTTTTTTTGGATTGATTTACATGATAGGAATGTGGACAAAAGTAGAGGGTTTTTTAGCATCTGTAGCTGATTTGGTTATGATTACTGAGTAATTGAGTAACTGAAATTCAGTTTGGCTAAATTTTTGGTCTTTGCACATTTTTTACTTGGGTTAGTCACAAAGAAACATTGAAAAGAGTTAATTGAACACATATGTAATTGTAAATTTCCATACCAGCAGAGACTTGATGCAATCAGACAAGGATCTACTTTGATATGTATCGCCTGTTTGGGGTTGTTGTTTTTTAAAAAAAACTAAGCGATACCATCTTTGTTATCAATAAAGAAATCAGAAAATATAAGAGGGGCATTTATCCTTTTTCCCCCTCTCCTATACAGTTTCTCACTATTACTATTCTTAAAAAGACATACAAGTTTGGAATTTTATAAATAACAAAGTTAAGGAGGTAGAAGGCATAAATTTCTGTCTCAACACCTAATAACCTCACTGACTTCAGGGAAGGAAACATGATGGCATGCTCCTTTGGCCAAAATGATTCACTGTCTTCTGTTATATCATAATTTTCTCCCTGCACAGTAAATACACATGGAAAGTGTTGATTTGACTTGGACAAAGCTACAAGGCAAAATTTTTGGCAGTAGAAGAAAGTATTGTATGTTTCTAAATTACCTAATCAAGTAGATATTTCATTTTTTAAACGGTTGTCAGATTTTTGTTTTGACTTTTTTTAATAAGGACACTGATCCTTCAAGATTAGAGACCCTCTGTTTTCTACAGGGAAAACAAATATTTGATCTGTTGTGGTTTGGCATAAGAAAACAACATCGTTCATTAAATATATTTACTTTATTCCCATATATTTTGTCTAGACTTATGATGTATTATTTAAGAGTTTTTTGAAATCTCTTAACTATAACGCAGTAAGCACCCTGGTGAGATAGAAACTGAAAAAGTCTGGAGGAAGTCAGCAGAAATCCTCTAGAATAAACAATAATAGGACCCACTCATCTAACTCAAAAGACTGAACAGAACACTAACAATTGGCTGTTTTTAAGGTTTTGTGTGTCAGGGAGGAAGGATATATGTGTATGTTTCGGCATGAAAATGCATATAAATAGCATGCAGTCCTGTGGTTCAGACTGATGTTCACAACTGTAATGTCTTTGTCCTACAAGTGAGCTACTGATTTTGTAGGAAAAGAGGCAGCTGAGCAGTGGCTATGAGGTAAAATAGACTCAGGTTTGGTTTTGTTGCCTTTTATAAACAAAGCAGCTTCATGGCCCATTAACAGTCATACCGAATGCATCCAAAGAAAACTCACTCATGACCTAGTTTTGGTGTTCCAGCATACACTTCCCTATGAATCCATATTGACCTAATCTTGTTGGGTTTTTTAACTATATGTTTTAACTGCTTGATAGGTACTGTTAGTACTTCTAAAGCAAAAGATTAAACCGGGACATGTGTTTTATTTGTTGAAAGCTTGCCAAGACCCTTTGTGAGCTAGCGTTACCTCTGCTGTAGATGCCTTTGTTTGCCTTTGCTTCATTTTTAGTTTCTTCTATTTCCATTACTCAATCTTGTCTTACTGGGAAAAAAGGGAAATTAATATATTGGACAAACAAAACACTTCAGTGCATGCTCTTTACATGGTAATGTAAAATTATTTGGATATTGCCCTGTTAAACAGAGCCTCTGTCTAGTTCATCAATGTTAAAATCCATTGTCTTCAGCACCGATTGCTTTTACTGACTTCTTGAAGTGATAAAGCATGAACACTGTAGCATTTGGTCACTTCCTTTGTGAATGTATTGAGGCACTGAAAGTTAATGTGTTTGCAGTCAAATGGCAATAGATAGTTTAACAGCTTTTGGGTTTTGTTTGTGTTTTGTTTTGTTTTGCTTTAGGGTCTGGGATTTGGAAGGAAATGAGAAAGCTCATTTTGTTTTACGTTCTCCTGGAATGAGTGTTTGCTGGCATCCTGAGGAGGCTTTTAAGGTTGTGTTTTCCAGCTATTCACCCTCACCACCTTTCAGATAACAGGAGGGTAGACTTATCTAACTATGCTGTGGTAAGACTGACGTTTAGGGAGCTAGTGTACATTGTAACTGGATATTGGTTGATTCTGCTGATCTGAAGTCACTGTAAATGAATTCTCATTCTCATCATTTTACTCTCAGTCCCTCACTTTTCCCATCAGAAATATTCCTTCTTGATTACATACATCAATTGTTTTTCATAACTATTCTGCTGATTGCATATTAACTTACAGTTACCAGAGATAAGCTCAAGTTTTTCTCAGTTGTGGTAACACAGTTCACCAAAAACACAGACTCTTATTAAGCATGCCAAGTTCAGAAAAGTATATGGCTGAAGTTAGAAAGGGATTTCTTTTGTTGTTATTCCTTGGAATATATGAAATATGCACTGAAAAATCAAAACAAGTCAATAAACTGTGACTTTATACTTACTTGTTTATTGTACTGGGGAGTATTAATCAGCTGATACATACCAAAATATTCAGCTTCATTAATGGTCTGGTCCTTTGCAATGTTGGATTTAATATTCCTGTTGTGCCAATCAGTAACAGCCTTAAGCAGCTACAAATAGTTGTTCAGATTACCACAAAAACACACACTTAAAACAGAGAAAAACAGTCAAATAAGGTATCAAAATATTTACATAGCAATGGGGAAGAAGGATCTCTATTCTCACTACACTTTCCACCAATATCAGTATCAGGTCCTTACTAAGAAAACTAGGGAAACACTTGATTCAGGTGGTATCACAATTGAATCTGTTTGCTACTCTTTGCTACTGGGCACAACATAATTACTAGATTAGCCCCAAAATATTGCAGTATTACACCAGTCTTACATATTAGTGTGTCTTTTCTTTGACCCTTATCAAAGAGTAGACACAGCATTTTTATTTTTTTTAAAGAAATCCCCTTAAGAAACCTAGACAGATGGATGGTTGCTGAGAAACTCGGTGCAGCTCAAAATGCTTACTGCACCATGTCCTTTAGTTTGCAGAAGAGCATGTTTTGGTGACAGCTCTCTTTTTCCAAACAAACTTGGATGTTATTGAAGTGTTGTTTTTAATGCTTCTTTGCCTTCCTTAATTATTGTTCATGACTATCTAAGAACCATCATCTCCTCATGGAGAAAAGCTCTTTCATCATTTAATCAGAAAGCTTTTTCTACAATATGTAAAAGACATGTTTATTACAGTACTAGGTCTGTCAGTCAGTTCTTTGTAGTCAGAACAAGAACATTTTCATTTTAGAATACCACCTTTTTGCTTTACAATTCTAAAAGTATAGTGCATCTATAGTTAAGAACTATTGCTTGGAAGTGTCAAAATTATATATCTAGATATCTAAAGATATATCTAGATAAAGTCATGTAATCACTATCTATAACAATGTGACAGTAGTACAGATTAAATTGTTTTTTATTTATTGGTGGAAGAGTGTTCAGGAGAATGACTTCTGGTACAAAGTGAAAAATTATGCCTATTTTAATATTATTTAAAATTTGCTCGAAAGTGTGTTAGGGTTGCTATAGAGTAGAATCATGGAACTTTGCTAATACATGAGTAGCATAGTATCATCATTCTGGTTGGAAAAGACCTTCAAGATCATCAAGTCCAACTACTACCCTAGCTCTGCCACGTCCACCACCAAACCCTTTCCTCTGGCACCACATCTGTCTTTTTAGATGTCTCCAGGGATGGTGGCTCAAACACCTCCTCGGACAGCCTGGATCCCCAAGTCCAACTCCTGCCCCAGAACAAGACAACCCCAAGGTTCATACCATGTCCCTGCAGGCATCGTCCAAATGTTTCTTGAATATTGTCAGGTTTGGTGCCATTACTGCTTCCCTGGGGAGCCTATTCCAGTGCTCCACCACCCTCTGGGTGAAGAATCCCTTCCTAATGTCCAACCTAAACCTCCCTCTGCACATCTTCCTACCATTCCCTTGGGTCCTATGGTTGGTCACCAGAGAGAAGAGGTCAGCACCTGCTCCTCCACCTCCCTAGTGAGGAATCAGTAAGCTGCAATGAGGTCTCCCCTCAGACTCCTCTTCTCCAGGCTGAACAGACCAAGTGCTTTCAGCTGCTTCTCAAACAGCATCCCCTCCGAACCTTTAAAGGTCATCTAGTCCAGCCCCCCTGCAATGAGCCCTTTTGAGTATTGAAAGGCCACAATAAGGTCTCCCCAGAGTCTCCTCTTCTCCAGGCTGAATAACCCCAACTCTCTCAGCCTGTCTCCATAGGAGAGGTGCTCCAGCCCTCTCATCATCTTTGTGGCCCTCCTCTGGACCCACTCCAACAGGTCCATGACTTTCCGGTGCTGAGGGCTCCAGAGCTGGACACAGTATTCCAGGTGGGGTCTCAGAGCAGAGTAGAGGGGCAGAATCACCTCTCTCACCCTGCTGGCCACACTTCTTTTGATGCAGCCCATGGTACACTTGCCTTTCCGGGCTGCAAGCACACATTGCTGGCTCACATCCAGCTTTTTCATCCACCTTCAAGTCTTTCTCTGCAGGGCTGCTCTCAATCCCTTCATCCCCCAGCCTGTATTGGTAACAGGGATTGCCCCAACCCGTTTGCAAGACCTTGCACTTGGCCTTGTTGAACCTCATGAGGTTCATATGAGCCCACTTCTTGAGCTCTTCCAGGTTCCTCTGGGTGGCATCCTGTCCCTCAGGCACGTCAACCACACCAGTCAGTTTGGTGTCACCTGTAAATTTGTGAACAGTGCTCTCAATCCCACTATGTCACTGATGAGGATGTTAAATAGTACTGATAAAAATACTAAGATTCATTACATGCTAAGTTTACAATGTTCTATTAATTTCTCCTAACAGCTGATGGTAGCAGAGAAGAATGGAACAATACGATTCTATGATCTAATTACACAGCAGGCCATTCTCTCCCTAGAGTGTGAACAGACGCCGCTGATGTCAGCAGACTGGTGTTTAAAAAATACTCTTAAAGTTGGAGCAGTTGCTGGAAGTGATTGGCTAATCTGGGATATCACGCGCTCCAGGTATTTTTATACACATGAGATAGGTTTCTCTATTCTCTTTTTAAGTAGGTACACAAAGAGATGTGGCTGCTTTGCTAATATAGCTCTTAAATGCTATTATATCACCTAATCAGTAAATAAATGAACATTCATCATGAGTTATGAAATCAATAGAGAACTTTCCCTAGCATTCTTTGTTTCATCCTTATCTGTTAAAAATAAGATTCTCAAATGGATAAAAAGACAGACTTAGCACCTCTCTACTGTTTACCTCTCACTGTAAGTTCTGTGAGTGTGTTAAAATTTCATTGTAAGTCATAAATACATAATTATTAAACCATAATAAACTAGATAACTACTTCTGTTTTCCTACTTCAAATTGAGATGTGAGTTGCAGGGATGCTGTGGTTTTCCCTCAGATTCTTCACAGAGAGTAGGCAGTGTGTCCTCTTCACTGTTTAAATGATACATGCTTTTGGTACGAGCTGCAGTTGTTTGCAGAATTTTTTTACCCTGAATCTCTCTTTTAGTTATCCACAGGATAAGAGACCTGTCCATGTTGATCGAGCCAGATTATTCAGGTATAAGTGTTGTCTGTATTCTGTGGGATTTTTGATATAAATGTATGTATATGTAAACAGTTGTGAGTATAGGGACCTGGTTGTGTCTCACTTACATAATTTTTAGAGACACCTGGTCTATAAGCTTTGTGAAATTTGTGAATTGCTGACATTTAATATATATGTGTAACATTCCTGTGGTGGTGTTTTACTGTTTTACAACAACACGCATACAGGGCTGTGGGTGGTAAATCATTTACAAGCCATTTTTCTGAATGTGTTTCTCTGGTGTTAGTGGAATATCTGACAGCTTCACACAGTTAACCACAAGGCAGAGAACTCCCCATTGTGTGCACTTCTGAGAGTCTGATAGGGATATTTGAAAATTACGTTCATTTTATTCACAGGTGGTCCCAAGTGAATGAAAATCTGTTTGCAACCACTGGATATCCAGGAAAGACATCGACTCAGATGCTTGTTCATCATTTAGGACATCCGCAGGTAAATTTTTGAGTTCAGCTTTTGACTGGAATTGCATGTCTTCTCATCAAATCAGGCTTGTAAGTGGTTAAAAGCTACAATTAAAAAAAAAAACAAAAACAACTAGCCCAAACCATCCAGAAATGCTGTTTGGTCTGCTTATTTTATTTTGGTTGTGTCATCCAAGCTAAGGGAAAAAAAAAAAAAATCATACCACATTTAACCTGCTATTTTAAAACCTTCTTATCTCTATGTTTTAGTTTGCTTTGCCTTTATTGGAGCTAAGGGGAAGAAAAACACATTTAACCTGTTATTTAATAATTTTTTTAGTATTTCTAATTCTAAAGAGGCTAATAACAGCTGGTTGTGTATTTCACAGGTTTGACCTAATTAGATTTTAAATCATTAATGAAAATATGGCCCGAAACAATGAACACAAAACATAGGAAATATTTTGGTTTTGCTGGAGTTAGGATACATTTGTAATGCTTAGAGTAAAAAAATTACCTCCAAAGATACTAGTTGTGAGTATGCTTAAATAACAGGCATTTGTTTCATTAAAAAAGGTTTTGAAGTTTGAAAATATGCCATTAAAATAAGAATTTTAATAATAATGAAAATAGTTGAAACAATTGTATCCTGGAATATTTTGCTGTTCTTACTTAAATGTAGTAAGTAGCTATGGAACTAAAGAGTACATAATCAGATTTTTCAATTGGATATTTGTTATATTTTAACTGTATTTGCTAAGTAGTACTAAATCTGTGGTGTTTACTTGTCTATGCAACTTGGTACATGTGGTATAGAAATAATTTCTAGTTTAAGTTGTACTGATATTTTTCCCTCTGTTTTTTTGTTGTTTGTTTGTTTGTTTTTTAAGCCCATTCTTACTGGTGCTGCAGCTGTAGGATCTGGTTTGACCTGGCACAGAACTCTTCCATTATGTGCAGTCGGAGGAGATCATAAAATTTTCTTCTGGATAACTGAAATGTAAATCAAGCATTTGCCTTCAGTATGAAACTTTACAGCATAATGTCTCTTTTCTAGTAAAACAAAGGAATTTACTCTTTGTACTGGTATTTATTCACTTGGAGAACATAAGAAAGGAACAAGTAAAGTATGAAACATTTGATTTTTAGCTTGCAAATACAAGAGCTTTTGTAGAATTGTTTAGCGTACATCTGATACTTGGTTACTTCCCTTAAAATAAAATGTACTCTTTTTTATGATGGTATTTGGTGTGAAATTAATTTTTTAAAGTGGGGTTTTTTAAGAGTTTTTTGTATCCAGCAATCTCAGTCTAGCAATCTCTAGTCTGCTAACACAAACACTTGGAAATTCTCCATAGTACCTTCAGAGAGAACATCTACCTCTCTATTAACTTTCCTGACCATCGCTGTCTTATGAAAAAGAAATGGAAACTTGGAAACTCTAGAAACTTCCAAGAACTGTCTGGATGCCTTTCTGAGTAAACCTGCCCTAGTTTTTGGTCCTGCTTTGGCAGGGGGGTTGGACTTGATCTTCAAAGGTCCCTTCCAACCCCTAACATTCTGTGATTCTGTGCAATAATGTACTGTCATGAAATGTTGTCTGTGCATATATATGCTGAATAAACTACCACTAACAGTGAAGAAGCTAATGGTATAATCAGAAGGATAATTTTTAGAAGTAGTATTTCTCTTAAAATGACAGAGGGATTTACTGCAAGTATGCCAATCACCATGTGGGTTTTTTTCTGTTTACAGTCTTCTACTTCCAGCCTTTTAAAGGAAAGGCAAAGACATTCTGCTTTCTAGAAGCATATTTTTTTTGCCCCTCCCATACAAGACTCAGAAATTTAGTAAAAGAGGAAAGAGTTAAATATGGAGATGACTCCTGTCTTCAGTATCCTTTTTTTCTTGCTTTTGTAAGTGAAGTAATATCAAGATCTTCAGCTAGTGTAACACCTCCTCACAGCATCAGAGCCATCCTGATCAGCAGTAGTTAGTTTAAAATATTCTTTAGTTTGTCACTACTTATGGTGGACACACAACCAATTCAGAATTAGGACAGCAAAAAAAAAAGAGGTTACAGTCATATTTTATAAAGTAAGATCCTACGTTATTTTCTTATTCTTGAGAAATGTTATTTCCAGCTGACACCAAAATTCACCTAAAAGGTGAACACACAGTTCCTCATATATTAGTCTATTTTCAGTATTGTCTATTGAATCTCATCCTTTGTAGGAGAAAGGATTTAATATCCTAAAGGTTTTTAAGTTCTGTTTATTTTACTCACAAAGGTGTTCTATCAACTGCCCACTTTAAAAAGCCAAATATGTAAAGCAGTCCTCTACAGCTTCTCCTTCTGGAAAAGTGATATTCCTTTCTTTTTTTAGGTACTATTGTACTTTTAAAGCACGTTCCTCCAATTGTGATACTTGTTAAAGTTCTTAAGTAACCCTGGGTTGTGAACTAATTTAAAAAAAAAAAATAGTCATGCTAATGCAAAGAAATTTTTAATACCTGCAGGTAAGCAAATGAAGATCATAGAATTGTAGGGGTTGGAAAGGACCTCTGAAGGGTCATCTTTTCAAAGATGAACTCTTACTTTGTGCATTTGTAGATTTGCATGAGTTACCAACAAACTAAAAGCTGCTTTACCACCTGTTCCAAGATACTATAATAATTGGATTGTATTTATCAATGTAAAATACTTTTAGAAAAATAATATCATAATTAAATTGATACTGTTATAACCCTGGAATGTCTTTTCAACCTCTTAGGATTGTCATATGTACTTTAAATTGAATTTGTTTACCCTCTTCTGAAAAAGAAAGACTATTTGTGCATTATCACTGTTTTATCCCATGTTAACATCCTCACTATTCTGCTTTAATGTTGTCTTAAAACAAACAACTAAAAAAGCACTAATGGGCATAGATGATGAGTTTTCAGTTGTGTGGCTGATAATATCCCCCTTGCCATAAACTGTGATATAATTGGACAATTCCAAACTATTTGGAAGAATTTTTTTACTTTTTCCAGCAGGGTTACTATCTGCTGCAGCTTGATCTCCAGTTATTTGTACTAAGGAAACAAAACCTAAAATTATCACAGAATTCATTTCTGCTAATTTTGAAGGAAAGTTAATTCCAAATCCCAAATTAAAACAACTTCTATAGATAGAAATTGGAGGAGTCCAAAATACCCATCACTTTTCTGGGCTTTCCGTGAAAGAGGGGATCAATAAACTGGTATTTGAGGTCCTTGTACAGAAAGCAAAGCAATTATTACATCCAACAGCTGGATGCCAGAAAGACACAGGGTAAGTAGAGTTGGTGTAAGGGAATCCAACAGACTGTAATGAGTATAAATATTTTTGTATTAAGGTAGTGTCCAGTCAGAATCAATTGTATGCAGCCTTTTCACCTCCTTTTTTTCCAGATCATTCACCCACCCACCTACAGTACAACCAAAACAGATATAATAACAAAAAGAAGATAAATTTATGAAACCCTTCTGGGTATCGCAGCTGGCTATAAGACAATGTCAAAAGTGCAGAACAAACAAGATAGCACAGAAAAATTGATAGAAGTTAGTTACTATTTAGCACACAACCAAGGATCATATAGCAGTGTTCTTGCAATCTTTGCTGTAGTGTTTTCTGTGGACAGTCTTTGGTCGTACAGCATCAGACTGAATGTTTTGCATTTGACTCTGCCACTTCCCTGAGGATCTCATTGCTTGTCTTAATGTTGGAGTTGTCCAGTACCTGTTGGCTTTATCCTGCAGTAGTTTGTGGGGTGTACTTGTAAGTAGTGGTCCTGGAGCAAGAGCTAGGACCTGCATCTTCCCAAATAGCATCATCATGCCTTTGTTATCTTCCCAATTCACCTTTGATCCAACTCCAAAATTTTATATTTGATTTCAGCATATTTTATCTCTGTCCAGTCGCTTATTAATTTTGAGCCAAAATACCATACTGCAATTCATACTGCATTCCTCCTTCAGAAGTGGAAGGAATTCTGAAGTAAAAGAAACAACCAGTTATTTTTTTTATCATGGAATGAGACATAAAAATAGGCTTCCTTTGGTTTTTTGTGACAAAACTGCATGTGAACATGTTTTTATTCAATCTTTGTTTATGGGTCTCTTTCAGAAGTTTCTGATCATTTTCTTGACCAAAACTGATGGAAAGATTGCATCCTAAAACTCTCAAGATACTAGGTTGTAAAGTGGAAATGGTGGCAGTCCCAATAAACCCCTTATTTCAATATTTTTAAATTACTTATAAGACAGAATGCCTTGGTCTGATATCTGCTGAAATTTTCAGATTGCTTCTTGTGATACTGATGGAATTTTTAATACATTCAGGTTTCAGTTAACAGTTACAAATTAGCCTGGCCCCACCTTCCTCTAGCTGCTATGCAGTAGCTTGAGGGACAGCAGATTCCTTTCCTGGGAGGCCTCCAGTTGCTCACTGCTCTCTGAACTTGCCGTATGGTTCTGTGGAAACCTCCATTACAGGTGAGTGTAAGGAACACAGATTATTTCTAGGCAAAGTGTATTAATTGTGCTTTGAAGTATTATTTCCCTCCAGAAGGCTGGCTATTTGATGCAGAACTCACAATAAACAAACTAAAATAAACTGGCGTACAGGTGGAATTTTCACAGTGCAGGTGTGCAGCCATGGTGTAGGGACCTTCACCACTCTTTCCTTGTGATGCAGCAAGTGGACTTACTGTGTCTCATACCCCTCATGTGCTGAGTAGCAGTCTGATTCATCCCCTCCCTGACACCATCCAGGGGACCTTTTCCAGGGATGTGCAAATAAGTGGTGTTACTACAAGACTCAGGTCCTTGGAGTCCATAAAACATAGAGCACTTGTATGTTCTGTTTGCCAGATAAACACAAAGATTTTGCAATGTGGACTCAGCTAACTAAAAGCCATAAAATAAGTTTTCCCTGTTTTGGCTTGGACAGTAGAGAGTTGAAAAGACCTCTAAGATGATTTAGTCCAACCATCCCCCAACGGTGTGTGCTTAAACTGCAAAATAAGCAGACTGGAGGATGTTTCAAGATACAGCACTTTGTTAATCTCATTCCCATAGTTTGACCAGAGAGTACAGGTTTAATAGGAGGTTTAAGTGGCTCACAAGGACCGGATTGGGACACTGCTATCCTGGATGTGCAGTAAAACTGAACCAGTTTGTTGGGTTTTTTTTTCTGTCCGCTCTGAATGCAAAGCTTTGCACAGCACCTGGCTATACAGAAGATCATACTCTATACTCAGTACCCATCCTGACAAAGGCAGTTTGCATTAGGTATGTGCAGGTGTATTTTGACCAAGACTTTATTTAGAATTTCTTAAAACCCAATGGGGAGAGTACAGAAAGCCTTTTGTTCTGTAGTTGATTCAGAAGGTGGGATGCTTTTTTTTAATACTCTGTTTTTAAGGACTACTTAAAGCTAATTACCAAGGATTGGAATGATCTTGCCAAGTTCAAATGGATAATGCCAGTATAAAATTGATATTTAGATAAAAAGCAAAAAAAAAAAGCAGCTAATGTTTTTAGTATGTTCCCATGTTCTTCCATATATAACAAGATAATTAGTTATTCCTCTGATGTTGCCTTAGCACAGTACTTAGAAAACTGAAACTCAGCCATTTTCAGAGAACTGCAAACTATTTATCATTTAATTCTTTTTTTTTTTTAATGACCCTGCATAACACCTGACATTTGTATTTCTCAGTCTATTTAACTGTCAGGTGTTGGTAATTCTCTGAACCTTCAGTTTGCTACATTTGTGCATATTCTGACATACCTCAATTATTGAGATAGATTTTTTTTTTCTTTTTTAATTGAATCGAGGGAAAAAACATTGAGGCAGTATCAGTTTCATATAGAAAGCTTTGCCAGAATATCCTTTGCAAGCATGGATTTAGAAGACTCCATGGGAAATTAAAAAAAAATGTTAATCCACACTCTGACCTTTTCAGCTCTTCACTGGACCACCTTAGTAAAAACAACTATTGCCCCTATGGAGGATCTGGTGACACCATGTCTAGAAATTTTCTTTTAATCAGCTTTTTGTTTCTTTTCACTTGCCCCTCAATTGTATAGCTAATTGAGTTCTGTGCTGATTTTAGCATAAAACTGTTGTGTCTTGGGACCAGTAAGCATGTCCAGAGAAGAGCTACAAAGCTGGTGAAAGGTCTGGAGAATAAGTCCTATGAGGAAAGGCTGAGGGAACTGGGATTGTTTAGTTTGAAGAAGAGGAGGCTGAGGGGTGACCTCATTGCTCTCCACAATTACCTGAGAGGAGGTTGTAGGGAAGTGGGAGTTGGCCTCTCCTCTCAAGTGAATAATGACAGGACGAGAGGAAATGGCCTGCAGTTGCACCAGGGGAGGTTTAGACCACATATTAGAAAGAATTTCTTTACTGAAAGAGTGGTTGGACAGTGGAACAGGCTGCCCAGGGAGGTGGTGGAGTCACCATCCCTGGAAGTGTTTAAAAGAAATATAGATGTGGTGCTTAGGGACATGATTTAAGCACTGAATGGGTAGATTAAGTTATGGTAGGTGGATTTAGGTTATGGTTGGGCTTGATGATCTTCAAGGTCCTTTCCAACCAGGATGATTCTATGATTCTATGGACAGTATACAGGCATACAAAATGCATACAAACATTTTAAGTTACAGTAGCACTTGCCAGTTTTTTCAGCTTGTGCTGTTTTGTTTTGCAGTTGACCAAAGGCTCTGATTTTGTGCAGTACAAAAATATACATAGCAGATCGGTTTTGGTGCTCTGAAACCCATGCAACTGCCTTTACTCCTTAGAACATGTTAATCACAAGACAACATATTTTTTACTAATGATGAGGACAAAGCTTTGTTCAGTTTTCTGTACACACAGCTTTGTGCTCCAAGGTAGCCTCAGCACCCCTAAGGTTAACATATTCAAAATACTAATGTTCAAACAAACTGCATTTCAGTAACTGTTAAAGAGTCTTTAAACTTTTCTTCACTGAAAGGTAGAGCTACATGACTGTGTCTTTAAATGCCTGCATGTATCTGTGCTCCTGCACATGGTATAAACTGCCAGCAGTACCTACTGTACAGTATTTATTCCTTAACTTGACATTTATCATGCAGTATAGGTGCTGGTACAAAATATATTTTCAAATCATATACACAGTAATTCTGGATATTATCATCCATTGGGACCTCAGTCATTAATAGTTCCAGATTAACAAACCAGTTCAATTACAACATTTTTAAGAGGTTTTGGGAAAATGTGGATAACTTCTTTACTTTCAGTTTTTCACTTTTCATAACCTGTGTTTCCTAATTCCAGCTGGGAGGGAAAGTGCTGTGTTGCACTTTTCTCTGCAGTATTTTTGGCCAAATTAAAAGCAGGAAGTACCAGAAAGTTCACAGAAGAGCTTATTCTTTTGAGATTTCTTGTCTATCTTTACAGACCAAAAGATTAAGATAAGATTTGAGTAAGCATTTGCATTATTAAACTTCTGTGGCATTGCCTGGAAAACTTTTAATATGGGCTTTTAATGGTAGATAAGATTAATTATTCTTCAGTATAACTTATAAATTGATGTAATTAAGGTGGCAAGATAACTCAGATCATTTGAAAAAACAACTCCTTTGCCCAATTTGCACAATTCCTTATAACCTAGATTAAACCTATGGAACTTTGTAGGCCAACCCCCTATCCTCCATTTGAGAGATGCAAGGAATTGCCAACTACATGCCATTGCCCCAAAACATGAGACAAAGGTTGTTCAGTAATTCAAACAGTATGGGCAACAAGACTTTGCTATATTAATTTAGTAAGGCAATAATAATGATGTGTGTTTGACAGCAAGATAGTAATAAATGTATTGGGAAAGTAATAAATATAAAATCAAATAAAAGCTGCTTCAGTACATAAATTAGAATTTTATGTAAACTTGAGTAACAAATCTAAGTGCTCTGTGCAGAGCTACCATGGATTCTGTGTATGTTTGTAAAATGCTTAGGAAACAGAAATCATTTTGAAGGAAACGGAGAATTTTATTACCTTTTAAACCAAAATCAGTGTAGCACATTTGAGTTCTCATCTTCAAGGTATTAAAGTAATTAGTGCAGTTTTAGTCATCTTATTGCACAAGAAGCTCCCTGCTAACAGCCTCAGACTTTGGTACATTCTTAACTGCTCTAAACTAAAGGTTTTTTTGTATTGTTTTGTTTTATGAAATGTAGCAGTATTTATATGTAGCCATGAAGAATGTCCACCAAACATTTTATCCACTGCACTCCATTAGGATTCACTGCTGCAAACAAGGACCCCAAATCACCCTTGTCTTGCCTTCCAGTACTACACAACCTTAGAATTTAAATGAAGTAAAGTTTTGCTTAACATATTGAGCTGTTGGTAATCCTTTGTTCCGATGTTATAACAACCATAGCACACATCATCATTCTAGGATTTGTTGTTTCTTGCCCTAGATTTTCCAAAACTTAGCTCGGACGTCCGGACTGGGAATTCAGTGTTCAGTTAGACATCCCGTCCCTTTTCCAAAGGACAGATTCTTTTCTGAATTCATTATTCCTGGCTAACATGACAATAAATTCTGAGAGTTGATGAGAGATTTCATGGAATAACTCAAGAGATGCAATTTCCATACACTGTTTGAGTTGGGGTTTATTTACAAATGCAAGTGTGCAGAATGCTCTGCCTGGAGCCACATCTTTGGGGATTTAAAGGTATTTCTTCATCTTTCATTCATAGTTGATCAGTCTGGGGGTTAGCTGCATGATCTATATACAGTTGCCATTCCTGACTCTCCATAAAGGCAACACATCCTGAAATGTTTAATGACTTGTTCTTCAGTGGCTTTGATCCCAATCAATTGTCTGGCCATCCCAGAGAGCAGATGTCATAGCTCCTTG
This sequence comes from Hemiprocne comata, assembly GCA_020745705.1. Classification (NCBI taxonomy): domain Eukaryota; kingdom Metazoa; phylum Chordata; class Aves; order Apodiformes; family Apodidae; genus Hemiprocne; species Hemiprocne comata. The sequence goes on from CM036586.1 coordinate 61,166,600, forward strand.
AAGACCCGTTGAAGACACAGAAACCAGATTATTTAATATTATACAAGATGGGGTAAAATATACTTTCTGTTCAACTCACAATCTCTTGTAAGTAACTATGTATAACTGTAGATTTCCCATTCAAAATGTTACTAGCACAGATGGTAGACAAATTGGCAGTGCCAGGAGATCAGATCCCTTTCCTAAGATCTCACTGTGCCTGTTGTTTCAGCCAGTAGACCTCAGTCAAATACAACATGAAAGATCAGATATGTGTCCAACAAAGAAGTATTTCTGTTGCTGTTCTGTTCTGGAATGTCGTGAGTGAAACTGCATGAGTTATCTGTATTTTTGCTATCAAAGCCAGCAAGGTCTGACTCTGACCCTACTCAACCAGGCTCTGGTGTTCAACACACACTGTGGCTAATTAGATTCAACACATGAAAGCAGCAGAAAACAGACCCTCTTCTAATGCTAGTTGTCTGCCAAGATAGCATTTTGAACTGCCTTAAGGAAAGGATCACTGTGTGCTACAGCTGACAAGTGGTTAAATGAGAGCATCTAGCCATCAGCAGGGAGCAAGAGAAAGATGAGAAACCCTTTTTTTATGATGCAACCATTAGAGTGGTTTGACCTGAGTTGGTACTGGGGCCCCAGTCTAAACGATCTCATCAGTCCCCTGAATCTGTCGTAGGGAAAAACAGTACCAACAACTACAAAAGGAAAAAAAAAAGAGATTGATTATTTGCTAGTCAGGAAATTCTTCCAGAGGAAAATTTGCAAACCTACAGACTACTCCCCCTTTTCTTAGAGCCTCTGAGGTACCTCTGAGGTTCCTTAACTGAAAAGGAATAGACCTACTTAAACCCTAAGATTGAGAATCAAGCCACAGCAACAAGAGATGTTGCTGAACAATACAAAAGCTTTAGACGGGCCACAGCTAAGTTTACCACAGCCCTTTTTTTTCCTTTTGCACAAGCACTAAAGTACAGGAATCTTTTCTGACGTGATTACAGCCTTTTTCAGAAGACCCCAGGGTCATTCAGTGCTTGTGGTTTTTATTTTTCACGTTCGAAGTGTGACACTTCACCACCCAAACGACACATAAGAGCACAGGAACAGTTTAATCACTGGCCTTCCTCCTAATTACTTTGATGCCTGACCGCTGGGAAGGATGCTTAATCTTCACAAACTGCATTACCCAGAGCCTTGCCCTGAGGCTGTGGCGTGAAATCTCTGTGGTCTGCCGCAGGACCAAGCTCAGGACCTCCTTCGCCTTGCTGGGACCCGCTCAGGCCGAGGCCGAGGCCGAGCCCCTCTGCGGCTGGGACGACTTACCGAACAAACCACCTAAGTTTTGGGGAAAGCAGTGCATTTCTACTTCAGTGTGCTCTGCACGCTGCCCTACCGCAGAGGCGGGTTACAAAGAGACAGCCAGAGGCCTCAGAAGGTGGGGCGGGGACGGGAGTGGGAGGAACTCAGGAGGACGACAGGCCCCAGCCCGGCCTCGCGCCTCCCCCGGACTACACTTCCCATGAGTGGCGCTGGGAGAGGAGACTGCGCAAATTCATGGGCGCGGCCCCCGCTCTGCTCAGAGCAGAGGTTTTGTTTCCGGGCCGAGGTAAACAGACCGTGCACGGAGCGCCGGGGGCTTCCGGGGTGCTGCGCTGCGCTGCTCTCTGTTCCTCGGTCCCGGCTCCGCGGGGATGGACGAGGACGGGTTGCCCATTGTGGGCTCCGGCATTGACCTCACCAAGGTACGGGCTGCGCTAGCCCGGCGGTCCGGAGCTGTCCCTCTTCCTCCCCGGTGGCGGCTGCGCTGGAACTGGGTGAGCCCCCTCACCCTGCGGCTCGCCCCTGGGCCTGGCTGCGGCCTGACCGGTCTCCCTGGGCGCCCTGGGCCAGGCGGGCGCTCGGCTGCCGCGGGCTAGGAGCGCTGGCGGTGGGGCGGAGCGGCGGGCTGCCGGGTTGGGGCCACTAGCGCCCGCTGCCCTGCACCAGTGGCCGAGCTCCCGCCGCGGAGCCGCAGGGCACAGGGCGGGTCGTCTTGCCTTCCTTCAGCTGTGACTCCAGGGGTGCCGAATTAATCTTACCTAAAGGCGTTTTGCTACGAGTTCCGCTATAGCGTTATATTTAAAGGCTAAGCCATTTCAGTCTTAGAACTGTGAGGCCAGTCACGTGCAGAGCTGCTTGTTCATGCCTTTTAATGATGCAAAACCATCTTTTTAGCTTTATTTGTTAAATATCGAGCATCCAGATAGGACAGGTTCAGTTGCCCCAGTGATCCTTCCATCCTTGGTGCTACTCCATAAATTTCCACTAAGATTGCAAGCACTCATTGACAGTTCAGAATTGAGCTTGAGCTGACCCTGCCACACAGGTTGAAAACTTGAGATAGCAGCAACGAAAGTCTCACAAAAAATCAGGATGGCTTAAAGTGGGCCAAGTCTAGGGAATGGCTACACTGGCAAATGGAAGACCAAAGAAAAGCTGAAGACCAGAGTTACTGTATTCAGAAACTGCTGTTCAGTGCAGCTGAAGTTTGGCTGCAAATACTTTTCCTTGCAAATCCCTCACTTTAACCAATTATGATCCCATAGAGTAATTTCCTGTGGTAAAATTTAAGACTTAAGCAGTTGTCCAAGGTAATTAACCCCGAGGCAGTATAGTTTTTCACATAAACACTCGTGTGAATGTTCCTGATTTCAGTCTTGTATAACAGTTTAAATAAAAGCGGCAACTGTCTGTTACCAGCACCAGACTTCTGTTTGACAAACAACATTTTACCTTTTAGTCTGAAAAGTATGTGTTCATAGGACCTGACTTGGAGGAGTGACATGAAAGTGTAATTTTAGGATAGTCTGAGCTTGCAAATAAGAAAATGTACAGGTAGCTGCTAAAGACTGAGGCAGCGATTTCATTACTCTTTATTTTTTATTATGGTGTTGGTTGTAACTGCATATTTGTATGGATGACCAAGTTTGCTTTTCCTTCCTAAGCTTCAGAGGGAAAGCTTCCAATTTCATCTCTGGTTTCTAAAAATTTTAACACTGGTTTTCAGGAATATTCACAATTTCTTCTAAGAGTATTTTCGTAAGCAAGATAATGGTCCTTCTTTTGTGTGGATCTTGTTGCCTTTTCTGTGTATCCTGCAACTTTTCAACCATGATGGTAGTAGATTTTTAATTAAAAACGATGTGTATATATCTATAGGTATGTATATATGTGTGTAGATAATATGCATTTATAGCAAGCAAACTTAAGGCAGATTTCTAGAATAATTTCTTCTAAAACAGTTTTATTTTTTAACAGGTCTTTGCATCCAAATGTCAGCATTGACATCTATCTATTATCTCATTTTCTTATGTTTAATGCAGGTTCCTGCTATTCAACAGAAAAGAACTGTAGCATTTCTAAACCAGTTTGTGGTTCACACAGTGCAGTTCCTCAACCGCTTTTCTACTGTTTGTGAAGAGGTATGTTTATTATTTTCCCATCTGTCAATTTACACAATTTTAAAAAAATCTAGAAATGAGAGCCATTCACTTAAATATTTTTGATCCAATACTGGTAACTTAAACAAAACAATTAGTCTGCTTTATGTTCAATATTTCTTTTGAGTAAGTGCTTAAGACAGGTGGTTTTTTTCCCCCAAGATATCCACATGAACTACTGATCATACCATGCTTAATCCTGTTTCCTTTAACTTTTGCATTGGCACAGTCTTTGAACTTTTTTAAACGTGGAATCTGTTCTGAGCCACTCCATCTGTGGTTATCGTCTTATTTTGGAAGAAGGATTCCATATTCCTATGGTACAGAATCCATTTTGACAGTCAGTATCCCTCTCATCTGTGTCCTAGCATATTGTATCAAAACTTAATTTCAGCTTTTATCACCTCTAATTCAAAAGGATGATACAGTAAGCTCTGAGTGTAAATAATTTTGATGCAGGAAAATAAGACATTTTTTGCAAGTGACTAGGATGGAAAATACTTAGTGTTAGTAAGTTTTTGTGGTGACTTTAGTATCAGTGGAAGTATACCAGACAGGAGTAGAATTGTCCACTGACCATGACAAGAGTGCTCCCTCCCTTATAGAAAGGGTGTTTTCTAATATGACTTTGAGCTTAACCTTTTTGTCCCTAGTGGGTTTTTTGTAACTGTTCTCAAGTTTATTCAACAAAGACTACTATGCAGTCCTAGCCAGCAGGTTGAGGGCAGCACTTAAATCCAATTAGACTAAGCCATGTAGTCTGAGAAATGTTGTTATTTGTTAGTAAAGTTTAGAGCCAGACTCATGACAAGTATAAAATATGGCCACCACATCAACATATGGAGCCTCAGAGAGAAAAAAAGTAATTTTTTTTTTTTAGAATTTTAAACTTACTGAAACTTATTGTAACTTGATACGTGGGACAGTGTGATTGCCTGGTGATGCTGTTGTCAGTTGTCCAAAACCCAGTTGTCACATGATCTCAATATTTGCTCTTACGTAGGCACTGTGGAACTCAGAACACATATACTGAAAGCCATCTTGAGCATGCAGCAATGCTGTGAAGTCTACCTAATAAACAGTTAATAGTTAGCCTAAGTGTGTGGTTACCCAAAAGACTAAATAGTTGCTTTGTAAACTCCTGGAAATGTTTTTTGTATTTATGAAGTAGAGAAGTGTTATTAATGTGAAAGGTTCCAACAGAAGCCAAGAAATTAAAAATTAGGGTTGACACCATTCTTAACTCTAAATTTCTTGGCTCTTGTCTAGTCAAACTGACCCAATAAAGTCATGTAACTGTCTTTTGTACATCTTTCCTTTGCTTTCCCCAGCTATATGTAGGGCTGATAGTTCCTCTCAGTAGGAACTAACTCCTCTTCTGAACAAAGAACCATCTGTAAACAAGTCAGTGCACTATCCAAAAAGACTAAATCCTGTCAGTCCCTTTTTACTTTTTCTAGCGTATTGGCAGATCTGCCATTTTCTTAGAGTGTTGAAGTTCTACTTCAGAGCCAGGCAGAATCTTGCCAGTGTGCCAGAAAGCTGTCAGAGTGGTACGTATCTGCCAGCCAGTGTGCTGGCCAACTTCACTTGGACAGGTCTGGTGGAGTATGGTAGTGATTAGTTAAAAGAGTGACAGTTCCTATAGAGTAATTCAGAAAAACTTCAGTTGTAATTTAAAAAAGAAAAGTGTCAAAACTCAGTTGAGGTGCACCTGGAGCATATAAAGCTTCTGGTTAGTTCTGATTCACTGCATTTGACTATAAAGAACTTCTAATCACCTGCTGTATTCTTTATCAGATTTTTCTAATTTTTCTACTGGTCTCTTACATGCACACCCTTCGCTTTTCATTTTCCACATTTGTAAAAAGCTTTGAAGAAAGGTGTTTTGGTAACTGTGAGAGTACAGTATGTCTCACATTATTCTCCACTTGCCCAAAGAAATACCCTATGTACTTTGACTTTCTTTTGTATATAGTCTGTCTTCATTTCTGTCAGTCATTATTTGGGAAAACAGCCTAGTAAAATTATTTAGAATTTGAACCACTGTATCTACTGTACTAAAAAGGGGTGTTATTGCTTCATTTATTTAATGTCATAATCTCATTTACACTCTGCCTTCAGCAAGTAGAAGACAAGAGTGATTTTGTTTAGCTAGATGTGAACTGTTATATGTACAAGTGACCTAGGGGAGTGTTTTCACATGCTTATTGTTTTCTCTTCTAGAAATTGTCAGCACTGTCTCTCCGTATCCAACAAATTGAAACAACACTCAATATTTTGGATGCAAAGGTTTGGATGTGTACAGGCTTTGTCTTCTAACCATGACAGCCTCCTAGATTGTATGAACTAGATTCTTTTTCATAGTCTGAGTTGAGCAAATAAGTTTTCATAATGATTTGAAGGAGCTAATACAAAATGCTTATGTGGCAAATGGTCTCTTGCGTGCCTTGGCCCTTGTGGAACATTTAGACATGTACTTGATATGGAAGGAAGGAACCAACAGCATGTAGTGGAAATGTTTTGTCTCTGCCAAGCATGTTGAATGGGGAAGGAGCACTTGGATCTTGAAAGGGCAACTGATCTACACGGCAGTTTACTTGTATTGATTTTATTGCAATGTTTGATATTAAGAAAATGAAGGGAAGTTTTCTGATATTAAACTATGCAGCTTGTCTTGCAGGGTTGCAGTACAAAATGGCATTTGCCATGCTAACTCTAGTAAGAAATGTTTGCCCCCTTTGTAAAGCAGACTGTTAAGGATTTCAACTAGATGGATACCTTGTAAATGTTTTGATATTGAAATGTGACCTGAATTAGACCTAAGCTAACACAAATGTGTCTGACGGATCTTCTTTAGCTAGATTGACAAAACGATATAATCTAGTAATGTATTATCATTTAATTTGCTAAAAGAAAAAAAAAAAACACAAACAAACCAAGCCCCCAAACCAAAAAAACCCACATACTGTGCAGTTTTAACCCGTCCTTTCAATAATGATGGACGCAACTTTGGTTGGCTTTTCTGGCAGTGGGGATAGGACATTTTGAAATGGTTCATTAAGATCTCAGTGAAAAAAGATACTGTAGTAGTAAAAAAAAGTGCTTACTAACTCTTATTTATTTCAAAATAATTAGGAATGGTCAGTATTGATAATTTTAGCAGAATTCTTGATAATCAAGTTAAACAGAATTTCCTTCATATAAATATGTGGAGTATCTAATATCCACTTCCTGCATTTCCTTAAGAAAGAGTGAAAGATGTAGAAGACTGCAAAATCTGTAACTAGTCACCCATCTATTAGGTAATAGAGCTGTTCTTGTCATGATTTCTTTCAATTTAGAGAAGGTAGCAGAGAAGAAAGCGTGGCTCTTCTGTAGCTGGTAAATGCTGGGAAGGTGTTGAATCTTTCCCTGCACTGCAACCCTGTGTTCACAGTGAAAGCTCCAAAGGAGTTTTTTGAGGGTTTTGTTGTAGAAGTTGTCTAAAGAGAATTTTTTTTCTTTTTGCCAATCAAAATACCAAAACCAGTGATAAAAAGTTACAGTTTTACTAATGTGAAACCTACCTGGGGAATATGTGGTAAGCAGCATACTGCGTATTTTATTGAAAATGTAGGCTTGTGGTGTGCTCATTTTTTATTTGATGATGTTTTGTACATTTAGTTATCCTCTATCCCTGGCCTAGAAGATGTCAAATGTCAAGTGTCCAGTGAAAATATGGATAGTGTTACAAATGGTCCTGTGGCACAAGCTACTACAGATCAGCAGACAGCTGTATCACCTCAACCTGGAGTAAGTAATGAAGCATAACTAATACATTGAAGGAATAGACCTCTCCAAGTCAAGTTCCTAGTCTCATTTGAAGTAGATGGAAGAAGCAAGTCTATTGAAAAGAGAGCAATCAACTGTAAAGATCTAAAACTATGTTTTTCACTAACAAAACTGTTTTAATGAGTGACTTAGAACAAAAAAGGATATACCCTTTCTTGTATATGAGGCTTAAATAATTAGAGCTAACTCAGATCTAATGCCTCCTTCCTCTTCTTCAATCACACTAAAATATGAATGTGAATTGCATCAGGGGACTGGGAAGGTCATTAATGGAACTAACAGTTTGAATCACATACTTCCAACTCTTCTTCCTTTAGAATGTAGCTTTCAGCTCCATTTGGAGTTTCTAGGATACTTTATTTTGAAGAGGTTATAGTGAATGTTTTCTATATATTGTAATCTTATGTACAGAAAATGCCATCTTATTGTAAGTGATCAACACTAAGATCCTATCCCTGCAATTAGGTTTTTTGTTGTTTTGTTTGGGTTTGTGTGTGTGTGTGTGTGTGTTGAGTGTTTGGTTTGTTTTTTAACTCAGACCTAAATCCTGTGATCATCACAAAGTGAGGCTTTCTGGCTCATTTGTAGATGGAGTTCTTTCCGCAGTTTCCTGTTACAGTTTCTTTTCTTGGAATCTCCAATTTCAGTCTCTGCTTGTTCTCTTTATTTGGTGGAAGTTGCCGTGGAGCAGCAATAGCTGGAGTTCTCTGCTGCCTTTACCTGCCTGTTAAAGATTGTAACTGTGATTTGCAGCTAGCAACGTGGGAAACAGAATGAACAGTTAGAATTGTGTCTTTCAGTCATGTTTGAGAGTGACTAGTTTTCTTTAAAATGTTCCTTCTCTCTGATGTTACAGTAGGGACACATATTTCTGAAAGGAGATTCCCAAAGCTACTTTCAAATGGTTAGTTTAATAGCAAACACGCAGTTTTCTTTTTGTCCTTTAAATAGTACTATAGTTTCTTGTAATTTTTAATATTTTTAATTAATAACTATCAGGGGTTCTTTGATTTCATTGTGTTATCCTTTAGGTTAATGGTTTATACTAAAAAGTAGAGTTTAAAAGCTATCTGATCTGTATGAAACATTTATAAGGGAATAAAATAAATATTTTGAGGAAAAAAGGCATTGGACCACTAGGGGAGGTATATAACTATAATACTTTAAAAAAGAAAAATAAAATGGGCATTTAAACTTAGTCCAGTTTTATTCATTAAATATAGCAAACATAACAGATTATTATAGGTTTGGGAATTTTTCAGATATTGTGCAATAACTTAAAATTATGATAAAAGTACAAAGTCACACTTGTAACAGTCGATAATGGAAGAGCTGTTTTTTGTATATTCATACATCATGGAAATCTCTAATACTATAACTGTAGATCAAAATAGTCTTGATCATAGAATGGTTAAGGTTGGAAGGGACCTCGAAGATCATCAGGTTCCAGCCTCCCTGCCATGAGTAGGGACACCTCACACTAGACCAGGTTGCACAAAGCCTCATCCAACCTGGCCTTAAACACCTCCAGGGAGGGGGCTTCCACAACCTTCCTGGGCAACCTATTCCAGCACCTTACTACCCTCATGGTGAAGAATTTCTTCCTGATGTCTACCCTAAATCTCCCCTCTTTCAGTTTAAAACCATTACCCCTTGTCCTATCACTACCCTCTCTGGTGAAAAGTCCCTCCCCAGCTTTCCTGTAGCCCCTTCAGGTACTGAAAGGCTGCTATAAAGTCCCCCTGGAGCCTTCTCTTCTCCAGGCTGAATAGCCCTCTTCCCTCTAGTGTGTCACTTCTCCACACAGGTTTTATGCTTAAATTACAAATTTTATTGATTGAAATCTGTCCATGCTTTTGGTTTGCCTATATTAAAGTATTATCTTCTTTCTATACAGCAGAACAGTACACATGAAGAAGGGTTACAGAAAACAGAGGTAGTAACAGAAAATGTCTCAACTGTGGCCAAAGATCCAAGATATGCCAGATATCTCAAAATGGTGCAAGTGGTGAGTCAGTTCTCTTACCATTCTTTGTCGGCTCCGTTATTTTTAGGTGGAATGTCTCACACAGCTGTAAGTGAACATGAAATGTCTGAAGACACATATTGCATTAGAAATCTTTAAGCTGGGATGACATCACAATATTTCTAGCACATCTTCTCTTGCAAATGCCTTGCTGTAATATATTCCCTCAGACAGCTTCAGGCAAGGTCTTTCTTCAAAATTCTGCCTACATACTTGAGAACTGAACATGTGAAGATGTGTAAATGGGGAGTGGTATTAGCTGCAGTCACAGAAGATGCCACTGAAGGTTATTCTGGCAGAATCGTTGTCATTCCCTACACACAGACATGATTGCAGTTTGGTTTTGCTGTAGGATAGTTTGTTTGCATAGGCCACAGCAGGAGTATTTGATACTTCTGTAGGGTTCAAAATAGAGATAGAAGAATTGCTTCACTACTTGGTTCCACTTCAATATCCTGTTATTCATTATGCAGGTTTTGTTTACCTCTTTATCTGTGGGCTGTTCTTCAGATAAAAAGGAAATAAATTCATTTAATCTCAATATTTACATGAGTGAAAACTAATGAAGGGTGAAAAGGTGAATGGGAGACTATGATGTTTTTTAAGAGCTTTCTTTCATGTTCACAAAATTAAAAATGGGATTGGAAACAAATAAAAAAATCTGTCACTATTTTTCAAGCTGTCGGTGGGAATTTTCCGCTGATATATATGTTATGATTCTGGAAAATATGATTATGTCATAGCATTAGTAAAATGTTGCCTACATTTAACTTTATGGTTTCACTCCCTCTTCTGAGCAATTATTACTGTTGGTGTGCTTGGTACTTTGGATGATATTTCAGACCTTATTTTTCATTTGAATCACAAATTGGCACTTTGTGGGTAGCTTGTTACAAACCATGTGGAAAACCTAGCAGTGGGTTAGTAGTGGAGAGTAGAACACTATGTTAGTCTGTTGATTTAATGCCAAACTTCAAAGTGGATGTGAAAGTGCTGAATGGTCTAATTACTTTGACTTTTCTTTTGGTGACTGTTGAAGGAATGAGATCTCACTTTCCACATTTATCCTTTGTACTGGCAGTTCCTGGTGACTCCTCTGCCAGTTGTAAACAGTGTGGTAGGAAAGTCAAACTAATATATGACAAATTAATGTGTGGTTTTGTTATTTGCCAAACTTGTCTTCTTGTCCAGTCAAGTATTTCAGTTAGTATAATTTATTTGCCCAAATGAAGTTATTAGCTGAAGATTTGTTTTAACTGATCATTTATTTATTGCTTTATTTGTAGTATTTGAGAATTAGCACTGTGAAGAGATATTTATTTTCCACTAAAGATAGCTGTTCTGCGAAATAGTAACAAGCTCATTTTGATGGAGAGCAGTTGAGCATACTAAATTAATTTTTTAAAAAATGTACAATTTTATTCAATATTCAATATTCAAGCAAACCTTACAAAAGCAGTATCATATAGGCTACAGTAAATGTTCAGAACACTTCTATTGACAGTGTTAGAGGAACAGTCTACTATTTTTAATAGATAAACTTCATGTTTAAAGTACAAGTACTCTTACTTGAGTCTAAACACCAAGCATGACTGCATAGATGCCAGGATACTGACTGGCCTGATACAGATTGATCCTTGTTTTAAGGAACTGAAATAAAAACCAAACACAGAGAGCACAGGTTGTCAGGAGTTGCCAGCACTGATGATATGTGACCTCTTTCTGCACTATGGTGAACTATAAAACCTGTTTGTAACAAGATTGCTGCTTGCACTGTGGCTTCTCCATGCCTCCCACACTTCCTGACCTGCAAGACCAGACTGGGCATAGGGCTGGGGTACACACTGTGTTGAATGTGTAGTGATTTGAATTATTTCAGATCTTAACTGAGCAGAGACAAATTCAATGGGAATTTAGTATTGGCTGCTGCTCTGTTAGAAAAGGCTCCTCTGCTGTGCCATTTCAGTGGCCCTGTTTGCTCAGTGTACTTACTATTTAGATTTAAAATAGTTGTCTATTTTATTTAGTAAGAATTAGGGTCATGGCAGTATTAGGCTCTGATTTTCCAGATGAAAAATCAAGAAACTATGAAAGAACGTATGAAAGTAATTGTAATGCCCTAATTGTATTATACACAAATGTAGGTACAATCTTACTTGTTTTCCTTCAGGAAAAAAAGTGCCCCGTTAAAGGGTATTTTGATTACATTTAAGATAAGTTTTGTAAATATATGAGTGTACCAAGAGGCTTTTTTCTTACATATTTTGATGCATACAATTTTGGAATAAAATGGTTCTCCAAGTGTGACTCTAAAAACGTAACCGTTTCCAATCCATTCTTAAAAGTGCATATAAAATCATAGAATCATAGAATGGTTAAGGTTGGAAGGGACCTTGAAGATCATCAGGTTCCAACCTCCATGCCATGAGCAGGAACACCTAACACCAGACCAGACTTCACAAGGTCTCATCCAACCTGGCCTTAAACACCGCTAGGGAGGGGGCTTCCACAACCTCTCTGGGAAACCTATTCCAGTACCTTACTAACCTCGTGGTGAAGAATTTCTTCCTGATGTCTACCCTAAATCTCCCCTCTTTCAGTTTAAAACCATTACCCCTTGTCCTATCACTACACTCTCTGGTGAAAAGTCCCTCCCTGGCTTTCTTGTAGCCCCTTCAGGTACTGAAAGGCCGCTATAAGGTCTCCCTGGAGCCTTCTCTTCTTCCGGCTGAACAGCCCCAACTCTCTCAGCCTGTCTTCACAGAAGCGCTCCAGCCTTTTGATCATCTTTATGGCCCTTCTCTGGACTCTTCAACAGCTCCATGTCTTTCCTGTGCTTGAGGGCTCCAGAGCTCTATGCAGTACTCCAGGTGGGGTCTCAACCAGAGCAGAGTAGAGGGGCAGAATCATCTCCCTCACCCTGCTGGCCACACTTCTTTTGATGCAGCCCAGGATGCAGTTGGCCCTCTGGGCTCCAGCTCACACTCATGTCGAGCTCTCACCTACTACCACCCCAAGTCCTTTTCCTCAGGACTACCCTCCAGCCATTCTCCCCCCAGCCTGTATTTGTGCCTGGGATTGTGCTGACTCAGGTGCAGGACCTTGCACTTGGCCTTGCTGAACTTCATGAGGTTGGCATTGGCCCACCTCTCAAGTCTGTCAAGGTCCCTCTGGATGGCATCTCTTTCCTTTTTATACCAGGCTCTCTTTCATTGATAGCAAATACAAATTCTGCTTTGCCTGATCTGACTCAATGTGGCCTTTGCGTGGTTTGAATTGATACATAAACACTTCATCAGTCACTTCTAAGCTGGGAAAGGAACCAACCCTAAGAGCAGTCAAGTGAAGGGAAAAAATATTAGATAGCGTGGAGCACACCCAATCCCTGGTGTCCAAATCTATAGTAGAAGAAGTGAATATTTTAAACTGTCATAAAATACTCAAATGCTTTCCCCTTCATAATGTGCATTAGTTGTGTATTACTGAGAAACTCATTCTTACAGGCTATTACCTTGCAACTATTGGAGTTACATTTTTGCCGATATGCCTGGTAGATTGCCAAAAGGATGTACCTGCTTGTGTGCCATTCCGGAATAGCACCTTCACGCAAAAGTCTTGATGGTGATTCTTACTGTGAAACTGCACTAGGAAAACACAGTAAGGCAGCTAGCTTAGCTCTCACTTTGCCAGGTTAGCTACTGCAGCTGTCACTACTGTCACTAGTACCACATGCTCCTCTGGAACATTAGGCATGGCTGCCTTTTATGTCATCACTATTTTACTTACTTTGGACAAAATATATTTATGCTGTGCCAAAAGAATCTCACACTACTTTTCATTTAGGTTGAGGTGAGGCCTCTCCTGACTTTCCTAGACCACCAGTAGCTTTGTCCCTTGGAAATCAGAAAATATATAATCTTTTTTTTCCCCTTTCTTTCTTTTTTTTCCCTTTTATTTTTTTTTTTTTCCTGCTATCTTGGCATGCAGTGGCCCAGGTGGTGTTTCTGATGGTTTGCAACAGGGGATGGCAAAGCAACAAGTTGTCTTTGAGCAACTTCAGTGGAAACATAAGAGCAGTTTGTTGGAATGTATCTCGTAAGACGACGTGGTTCAAAGTGTTCTTGGGTATGTGATCCAAGATGAGGGGATGTTTAGGTGTTGCTGAATAAAATAAAGTGCAGAAGCTGTGGCATGACTTGCAGTGAAAGGAAGGAATTTTTTTTAACATGTAAAGAGTTGGCTGAAATGTGTCCACAAGTCATAGAAGATTCAAGCCTGACTGTATAAGCACTTGTATTCAGAGGAATCACTTTTAAATTGTGCTTATGTTCTCATCTCCTGTTTGCCTTTTTCTGCATGCTTTTTAAAGACTTTTCCAATTTTAGCACTGCATTAATGTATCCTTCCAGAGCTGTAGCAAATGCACTTTCCTGGTTTTCCTCCGTCTTTGGCTATACCTTCAACATGTCCAAGTCTTCTTTATCTTTCTAGCACAACTCTTCTCTGCTGTCTTTGTGCTACGTCGTGTTTTCTCCACATTCTCATCCATACACATAACTTCAGCTTCCTGGTTTTGTCTGCATGAGTTGCAAATATGTCTGTCCATTCCTGATTCTCTCCCTGCAGCTTTCTCTGGATGTTTTGCCATAAATATAAGAAGGATTAAAAGGGCCTTAATCTTAATAATTAAGATCTCTTAAGGGATCTTAATAATTTCTCACTTCTAGGTTCCTGCTGACGACAACAGAGTTTATCATTCCATGCTCTAGTTTAACAAGTGACATGCATAAATACGTATGAAAGTGTAGCCTAAAAGAACCTGTGGAATTTAATTCACCTGTTTGTGTCCAGTATTTTCATGTTATTCTTCTTCCTCCTACACAGGGTGTTCCTGTAATGGCAATAAGAAACAAAATGATTTCTGAAGGGCTGAATCCAGATCTTCTTGAGTAAGTAATTTGTAACTTCCAGTAGGGCTGGAATGCAACCACGTGTTTAAAAAACTTTGAAAAAAAAAAAAGTGTGCTTAGAAAAGCTTGTTGGTGATATTGTGAATCTAAATTATCAGCATTAAAACATGTTTTGAAGTCTCCTGTGAAAGGCATTTTTAGCATTTTATAGGTCTCAAAAGGGCCATCAGTACCAGAGGATGAGGGATGCAATCTCAATTATGAGCTGTCTTTTAAGGATTGCCTAATCCAAGGAAAGGCTTAGGAAATACAGAGACTGGAATGTAAATGGGTAGGTACTGTACCTTCCCAAGCAGAAAGTTGCAGGTCTTTACCATTCAGGCTTGAGAGGTAACGGAAGGACTTCTTCCCAGCCAAGTAGAGGTGGTGCAGTTAAAAGTAAAGATTATAGCAATGACAAGGTAACATTTGGCAATTTGCATTTAGTGTTGAGGAATCAAATAGTATGTCAGTAGCCATTTTCACTGTACTCTTTAGAGGATGAGTTTTTTCCCAGATCCTTTATTTCAACGCTTCCATACGAAAATGTCATCGTGGTAGAGGAATAAAAACAAACTGGTTTATTTTGCCGGATGCATGAGGGATAGCAGAGTTGTTTCCAGATTCCCTCAGTAGATGGAAGATACAATTTCACTTCAACATTGACACTAAATTGAAGTAGTCAGTTTAATATTGCAACTGTTGATGGAACTAACCTGATGTGAAGACTACTAAGAATACACAACTCATTTTCAAAGCTACTTATCTGGCCGTAACTGTAAATTTTAGGCTTATTTTAAGTTTGATGTGTAATTTAGTTTTACTGTACTATTTCACAGAATTTGTTAAATTGATGAAAATATTAACTTTCTTTCTTAGATTATAGACACTGAACTGTTCGATAACACCTTTGTATCCTCTTCAAAAAGTGTCAATATATTAGAAAGTCTACTTCTCCCTTCCAGTGAAGTCTTTTTGCATTTTTGAATGGCTTATACTGAAACTAGCAACCTATTTAGTAAAATGAATAAAAATAGAGGAAAACTGAAGTATCATCATATACTGAGTCACTTTATCTTCCAGCTATTTCCTGGTGACTGAATAAGCCTAAAGTATTTATTAATCATTTGATATTTGTACAGATCTAATGAGAAATAAGAAAAAAACCACAAGAACCTGTGCAAATCTGAGACAGGGTTATTAAAGGTGGTTTACTGTATGTGTGTTTAATGTGTTGTATTTTTTTAATTTCTGGTCTGTACCTTTCTGTAAATGCTGCTATTTCTTCCTATTTGGATGGATTTTTATAGTAGATAAGAGGTTAAAATTTCAAAAGCTTTTTTTAAAACTACCTGCTTTTGGATTGACTGATTTGGCTTAAGACAAAAAACATTATTACTGTGGATTGGCCATCATGGAGTATGTTTGGGGTTTGGTCTCAAAGTCCATCTCCAAAAATTCTGTGCAACACTATTGCTGAGGCAGATTTTCTTTAAGATATTACTGGTTTGAGAACTGTGTAGCAAATCTACCTGGTCAAAGAAAGCTAATTATTTGGCAAGGTGCATAAAGCATAGTATTTTAAGGAGTCAGGGGTGATGTTTAATTTTCTTGCTTTCTTGTCTCGATATAATGAACTTTTTTTACTGTGTATCTTGCCATTCCCACCACATTTCTTATGCCTTCAGGTTCCTTAGGTCTGCTCACTCAGTCCCAGGGAAAATTAGGAATATATACATACTGCTGTCTGCTCAGTCTAGTACAGACTCTTAACAGCTACTTGACAGTGACTAAGGGTGGGTTTTTTGTGACTGCACAGATGCTAATTCTAATAATATGAAGTTGTTTATACTCTCTTCCTTTGGCTGTTTTACTTCCGCTTCTGTTATCGCTCCCTTCTCAACTATTTACAGAGTTTGAAAACTGCCTATTCTATCAAGCTCCTAATTTATCTGTTTTTAACTTTTGTTTCTTATCCTTCCTATCTTGCCTGTCTACTATTCCAGGAGAGTTTGTCCCGCCCTCGCTTACTAAAGGAATTAATTGCTGTCTTCCTCTCCTTACTAGAGGAGAGTTTTTGCACTGGTCTCTGCAGATCACATGTCTTTGAAGGGCTTTTCTGTTTTGTCATTACCACAGCAACAAGGAACAATATTGTGAAGTGGTATTTGCATGGGAAAGCAAATGCTTTCTTAATTTATTTTGGAGGTGTGCAGGAAGAGGGGAGAAGGCTCTGTTTCAGTTCTGTAGTCTACTTCTTATGTTTGCACCCAAAAAGTTTAGAAGCACATTAAAGGTACCTTAGAGATTTCCAACAGAGAAATTGTAATAAACAGAACTAAAGTTGGTAAAGAAATTCTGTGGCATGACACACAGGGCATATCCCCAAGATAAATAACAACGGGACAAATAATGCAATTGTCATCTTAATTTAAAAATGTAAGATTTTATCAAAGAGAGCAGCTAACTATCATACAGGAAGCTAGTTTCTGTGAAAATCGTTCTTCCCCAAGTATAACTGTATGTATATTTTCTACCTTGGTTTCAGAGTTTACCAGGCTCAGTCTTGCTGGAGGAAGACTCCAGGGAGAGCCAGCATCTTTAGTCAGTAGTGCTAGTTAGTCTTTAGATGGCTTGCTTCTCTCCCCTTCATTCCCAGTAGATTTCCTGAGCCAATATTTTGACACGAGGTTAAGATCCATCTTAAATGTTCTCTTCAAAACTGAATACAAGAGGTCTGATCATTTATAGTCAATAAAAATCCCATGGCTGCTCTTGCATGTCAAAGTTAACCCAATGTTCTAGCCAAATTCCATTCTTGAGTAATTCTTTGCTTCTCTAAATTATCCCTGCAGTTTTAGTTGGATACGGTGTTGTTCATTTCCTGTCTTATTTTTTTTCATGTACTATTTACACTGCCTAATGGTGTACAGCATGTTCCTTTCAGCCCTACAACCTCTGAAGACTGAAGAAATTTGAATTAATCAGCATTGCCTGCTTTCAGCTCTTTCTGCAAGTGTTTGCTGCTACTTAGTGATCTGTCATTATTTCTGATAACCTCGGGGTGTACATTCAAACTGATGTCTACAGAGTATTGATGTCCAGTGAGTTGTAGTTTCTAGTGTTTATTTTTGAGTTGTAAGTGAGGCGATTCCAGTAAGGTGTGAGTTTTTAATGTGTTGAATGTTGTGGAAATTAAGTGCATGCAGTTGTAGTGAAAGGACATTAGCCTTACATGCTCAGTTGCTTCTGTTCTCAGCTGCCTTCTAGGATTTACAACACAGAATGTTTTTGTTGCCTGCAGGACCCCAGATGCCCCTGTGCCTGCCTGGGGAGATGATGGGAAAGCAGAAGACAGTTCTGATAGTGAATCTTCATTTAGTGACTAAAGAGACTGATTTTGACCTTTGGAAACCTCTGTTAAGTGCTAATGTGTTTGAAGCTTTGGCAGACAATGGTTTTGCGTGGGTCACATGGGTGACATGATTTATCTGACAGCATTTTTAGGAACTAAGTTTCTCCCGAAAAGTTTGAACAGGCAACCTGTTTCAACCTGAACCTTTCCACCATGAAAATTAATCGTGAGACCCTTGCAATTTTTATGCTGCATTTCAGAATCCTTTCTGATTCTTCTGAAATTACTTGGTAAACCTCTCAAGAATTCTACACGTCTAAACCTCCAGGTCTCTAAGACTGCATTCTGGTCATTATTGGGTTTCCTGTGTTACACATTTAACCTAAGTTGCCTTCGTTCTGTCCCATAACTTACAGGCAAAGTGACTTTTGCAAATGAAATTTTCATTGTTTAATTCTATTTTTTTTTAAATACACTGTATTCTTAAGTGATGTAACAACAATTACATAAAAGCCAGCTATCTTGTGGTGATTGTGAATCAGTGCTACTGTTTTGAGAGAAACTACGACACAAGTGAAAAATGTATTAAAAACCTATCTGAATCTATTTTCAAGTATATACTGCTATTCAGTATCACGTTAGAGTCTGTACAAAATTGTTAAAGAAATTCCTGCTCTGTAGAAGAGCTGATTTACCGAATTGTTGTTACAGTGGTGTAGAAAGCTACAAGCATTGCAAGATTGGTTTGTAAATGATACTGTGAAAGAAGCGAGTGACTGGGAGATTAGTGGTGAAATACCAGAGTCTGACTCCTTGTTCACTGTCATGTGTGTCAGTAGAAACCACTTACTGACTCCTGTTGGGCTTTTACTCTAAAGGAGCTGTGGCTGAGCAGTTTGCATGGGATAAGAAGTCACCTCCAAGTTGGTGCCTTTCCTGTTAATGGAAAAAAGAAGCCAAGATTCAGTTTGTGTAATGATAAAACTACCTTGCTACCTATTGAGGTTTGCATTGGGGAACAATATAAAGAAATCCACTTGGAGTCTGACTGGCCCTGAAGACATCCCTCTGAATTATTTCATCTACTCCATGAGTCAAAATGATATTTCATTAAAGAATCTTCTTTAATATAATTTGTCCTACTTGAAATTTTTCACAATCTATTTGTATTCCTCAGATTATTGTGATTATACCAGAGTGCTGTGGGTAATCATTCACTTTCTGGTATTTCACATTCTTCCTGAGACTAAGAAAAGAGTAAAACTGAAGCTCTAAGTACATAAATGTTGTAGTTTTTATGACCAACTCATTACCTTCTGTCTTAGTTATTTATGTCCTTCAATAGGTTAGCTGCTTTTTTTTTTTCTGTAACTTAAGCATGGCTCCCATTTGAGTCTAGCAGACATATTTAAGCTCTTCATAACCTGCAAATCAGACTAATGCCTGAATCCCTATGAAAGAATATATGCACTAGAGAATGCCTAGAGATGGCATTTCAATGATGAATTAATTATTATTGAGCACTTAAAAATACTCAATAGTTAACACTTGGTAAAACTCAACAAATATTAACACATTAACATTAAATATTTCCAAAGTAAATATTATAATGTTGTATCAGAAAACATATATGGTGATGTTTTAAAAATCTATGTTTGATAACTCATTGAAGCAATCTCTATAATTAAAGCTATGCTTTGTAAACCGAAGTTGTGGTTCTATTTTATTCCCATGTTACTTTAAACAAGATAACAAAAATGCTTCTGAAGCCTCTGCAATTTCTGTTCCTCCAAAACTAGTTATGCTGAAGCTGCATCAGTCTGCTAGCTGAAGGGGTGAGTTTTGAAAATTGGGGTTTGGAGTCTAACTTAAGCCATGTTGGCACTCTGACTAGAGGAGAACTGAACATCGCACAGCCACTATGCTCTCAAGAAAACATAAGGAAGACTGAAATGAATGAGGACTGTATTTTTGACACTCTTGAGCTGTGATAGTAACCTATGCAAGGAAGTAACATGATTTAAAGAGTTGCCTTGAGACACAGTAGTTAGTTTATTTTTTAAAGAAATAAACAAGGTTACCAAAACACATTTAAGGAGGTATGACTTCCGTTGTTTGTCATTTTGAAGAAGCTTTTTGTGTAAAGTAATTTGAGTCTGAAAAACCTACAAGCAATTGTCTTTTACACCACTACAGATGTAATTTTATGTGGAATGGAAAAGAAAGCCCCTAGCCTACTGTCACTTGTTAAAATAAGGGATAATTAATTGGTAATTATATATGTCACAGAATAACAATTTCATTAGTAGGCATGGAGAATTGAATTGCTTAAGGTTTGTGGGGTGTTTTCAGGGTAGCTGTTTACTGTGGAATAGTGCAACCTTAGTAGGCTTGCAGAAACGTTGAGAAAAATATTGCCACTTTGTCTCCTCTCCCACTTGAGTGGTGACACACTGCACAGTGAAAAATGAGTGTCTAAATTGTGAGGAACCCGGGGGAAAAAAAGATAAAACGTTCCCTTTTTACCTTCAGTGTATCAGCAGCCATAGAGCTTCCACTGCCTTTGGAACCTCTGACCATATTAAGCTCCTCTGTTCCTGCCAGTCTCATCTGCTAAACACATCCCTGTACTCAGGTTGTAGCCAAATCCCATCTGAGATGTTTCAGCTTAGGACACATGCTGACACAAGAAGCTATTAAGTATGGGATTGTTGGTTTGAGACTGAATTATGTCAGCTGTGCTAGTCCTCCTTGATCTACAGCAGTTTTCTAGTGAGATGCTTCTAACCCAGAAAGCTGGAAAGTCCTTAACCACAAACTAAATACTATAAGCAGAGAATATTCCAACTTGCTCATTATTTGCCATCTGTTTTGGAATAGAAGATGGAGGGAGGATTTCAACTTGGCTGCATAGTAATCAGATCTACGTAATACTTTCAAGGGAAGAAGTCCATTTTGAAGTTACTTTTATTTTTAAAAAGCTTCCAACAGGAACGAACTTTCAAAAGATGCAGTATACATTAAGAGATGGCAGTTATACACATCTAATATACCCAAATTGTACGTGGATTTAAATCATCAGCTGGGGCAATATTACAATTTGAAGGCGTGTGAACTACTTCAGCTTTTTGTTGGAATAACTGTTGAATGCATCTTTTAATACTAATTATGTACCATTAGTAAATTAGTGTTTAAACAAAAAGTGGGTTTTTTTTTTACATCTCTCATTTTGCAGGTGAAGTGGAGTGCAGTGTGTGTAAAGGTCAGTTTCTTAAAGGTATTTCCAAGGCGTTTTAATGCATGTAGGTGCCTTAAGACTAGTTGCATTTCAGTATTTATGTAAGTGAAACCTCGAACAACTGTCAAAGTCAAAAACAACATCTGGACATGATAATAACCTTACACTGAAGTCCTAGTTTAGCACTCTTAATCATTAATCTGTTCCCTCCCAACTCTCCTGTTCAGCTACATTTGAAAAGAAAATTGATGGTTCTTTTTCCAAGCTGGGTCTCTTCCTCTCTCTTGTTTTTCTTTCCAGTGTGTGTTATTTACACCAGTGAGTAAGTGTATAGTTTGACATTCTGTGAATAAAAGTCATCAGGAACTATAGCCTGTACTTGGAAAAAGAGAGTATCACTAAGATCAGCACTTTGCACTGCGTGTGATCAGATCAATTTTGCTTTCCATAACGTTATGTAACAAGAAAATGAAGTTCATCATGATCTTAAACTTTCTGGGGACCCAGTTTTATCTCTGAAAAGCTGATACAAGGTTGCAGAGTTATAATGGTTTTGTCTGCGAAATGGAATGTGTATTTTCCTACTCTTAAGGAAATTTAGCAACCTTTTGTCTGAGACAACTGCAAGTCAAATGTCTGCACTAGTGTCCTAAGTGTTCCTCTCCTGATAGTTGATGTGATGGTGTCTCCATTCATTCCACTTTACAGGCACAACAAGAACTGCCACAATAGCTCAGGCCTTGCTTAGTCTTGCAGTTCTGTCTCTGGTAAAAATCAATACTGAATGCTGTAACGGAAGGTGTGGGGAGCACTGCAGTGATCAGGCAGTCCCTTTTCCTGCTACCAGGATTTTACTGCAGCCGTAAGCAGAGATTGATTGCTAAGTTGCAAGTTTGTTCGTTCCTAAAACGTTTGCAATAATTTGGGGAGCTCTGGGCATTCCTGCTTTGTGTTTGACTGTCTGCCTTCATGGAATCATCACAGGATGGTTTGGGTTGGAAAGGACCTTAAAGATCATTTAGTTCCAACCCCCCTGCCATGGGCAGGGACACCTCCCACTAGACCAGGTTGCTCAAAGCCCTGTCCAACCTGGCCTTGAACACTTCCAGGGAGGGGACATCCACAACTTCCCTGGACAACCTGTTCCAGTATCTCACCACCCTCATACTAAAGAATTTATTCCTAGCATCTAGCTGAAATCTCCTCTCCTTCAGTTTTAATCCATTCCCCCTTGTCCTATTGCTACCTGCCCTTGTAAAAAGTCCCTCCCCAGCTTTCCTGTAGCCCCTTCAGATACTGGAAGGCCACTACAAGGTGTTCCCTGAGCCTTCTCTTCTCCAGGCTGTATAATCCCACCTCTCTCAGCCTGCCTTCATAGGAGAGGTGCTCCAGCCCTCTGGTCATCTTCGAGTCCTTCATCTGGACTCGCTCCAACAGTTCCATGTCCTCCTTGTGTTGGGGACTCCAGAGCTGGATGCAGTACTCCACGTGGGGTCTCATGAGAGCAGAGTGGAGGGGCACAATCACCTCCCTCGCCTGGCTGGCCACACTTCTTTTGATGCAGCCCAGGACATGGTTGGCTCTCTGGGCTACAAGCACACAGTATTGTTATAAGCGAGTTCCATGGGTTAGCTCATGATGGGGGAAACTAAGCAGAAAATTACAATGACATGTGCCATGCCATGCAGAAAATGAGTGACAGAAACAAGCTTAGCATAGGATGTGTCTCCACATACTTAAACTCATTTTGAGGAAACAGGTTTAAACGGCTATAAAGTAAAATACAGGTCTTCGGTTGAAGATGGATGTAGCATTAAACAGTTTTATTTGGATTTTGTTTTTAAAAGTTATTTAAGTCAGTGTCTTGACCTTAAACAAGTGGGTTATTTTCTCATTCAGTGTATTTCCCATTTTCAGGTAAATTGGTGGAAAGGAAAATTCTGAACAAACATTCACTTTACAGACAGTTGATTTTTTTTTTTTTTTTTTGCATCAGACTTTGTAACTGGTACTCTGTCCCTGTAGTAGTGAAATGATAAATAATAGTATTCGCTGCTTTAGGTAATACACTTTTTTCCTATCAAGCTCTTGCTTGTCCTGGTCTATGCACTTGCACTTGAAAACTGTCTACTCTGTCTGAGGACATGCTGTTCCCTGGGCCCTAAAAATCCCTTTTTGTGCTTCATTGTCGCCTTCTGTTTGTGGAATCAGAATTTGTACTGAAGCGAATGCTAGGCTTGGGACCAGTCTTGTACTGGAAAAACCATGGATCTGAGTGCTGAACAGGATGGACCAGAAGGGATCTGGGAGTAATTTTTTTACATTTATGTGAACAGTTCTTTTTATAGGTGGTTTATAGGTGATTGCCATCAACTGTTTAATAAATCTTACCCTTTATGTCGCTTGTGTTGGTGAGAACTTTAGTACGCTTGAATTACCCTGCTGTGAAGAATGAGACAGTGGAAAAAATTTGTAAGACCTATTTTAAATGATATCTCTCCTAACAACTGTGATTATCCTTTTTGCTCTCAATCAAGTGATCTCTAGCGTTCAGCCAACTCCATGCTCCCAGCAGATTCCATAATCCGTGTGTGAATTCTTGTAGCACTGTTCACACCATTTTTCAGAGGCATGAGGAATGCTTCCCCCTAAACTGGTCACAATTAGCATCTTACAGGGTTGATTTATCTGTTCTGCTTCCCAGCATCTTTTTGAAAAGGAATACTTTTGCATGCTGAGATGATCTTTTGATCTTCTGGATCCAGTTCATCTACTTCTAAAGTAGAGTGGAAGTAGGGAGAGGGATGAACAGAGAAAACGAGGAATGTCTTTTTCTCAGTTTTTTCATCACTTGTTTTCTCCTCAGTGCAGTGCTTTTAGGGAGCTGTCAAATAACAACAGAGATTTTTTTTCCAAGAAACCTTGAACAACATTGTCTTGTTTGCTCAGCGTGATGCCTGGCATCATCAAAAGCAAAGAGTGAAATAGGTGGCAGCCAGTTCTTTTGTAAAAATTCATTAGGCAAAGAATGGTTCATCAGGCTTTGTCACGTGTTTGGTGTGGTTTAGGGAACTGATGTCAAAAGCTTGCCTGCCTGCACAAGAGCATGTATTGGGAAGACAATTTCAAAGCAGCTGAATACAGTTAAAATACCATGGGTGTGGGGTGATTATTAGTATTTTTCTTACTTTAACTTCGCTGCCTCTGAATTGGCTTTCAAGTCCACTTCCTCTTCTCTTGTAAACTTTAGGCTTTGTTACTGTTCTTCCAGCCCCCTGGCATCCCTGCTCTTCAAATATTGTTGAGTTGACCTATTACCATAGTTTAAAATCATGCAAGTCTCTCTAGTGATAATTTCTGCGTAATAATTTAATTGTGGGAAATGTTTCAGCCTGATTTACTGTGGAAATAGCATCACCTTGTACCTATGTCTGTCCTTTTTTCTCAATTTTCAGAACCTATTGGCTGTTTTCAGCCACATTTTGGTAGGAAAAAGAGAAAGCCATCTTGAAGATCAGGGTTCCTATGGGTTTGATGAAAAGGGAGAGGTAATGTAATAGCATGTGAGCTGAAGAAAAGCAGCACGTCTGTCTGAAGCCTTCTTAGACCCCGATGTCAGAAAAAAGGTGATATAAAGTACCCATCTATGCTTTTCCTCTAAGGTTAGGCCCTCTCATCAGCCTTTAGACCCCTCTAGTTATAGCCCTAATTCAATTCTAGGGTTGTCCGGAGGAGAAGGACTTGGGGCTGATGGTGGATGAGAGACTCCACATGAGCCAGCAATGTGCACTTGCAGCCCAGAAAGCCAGCTGTGTCCTGGGCTGCATCAAAAGAAGCATGGCCAGCAGGGCAAGGGAGGTGATTCTGCCCCTTTACTTGGCTCTCAAGAGACCCCACCTGGAGTACTGTGTCCAGCTCTGGAGCCCTCAGCATAAGGACATGGAGCTGTTGGAGCGAGTCCAGAGGGCGACCATGAAGATGATCAGAGGGCTGGAGCACCTCTCCTATTAAGAGAGGCTGAGAGAGTTGGGGTTGTTCAGCCTGGAGAAAAGAAGGCTCCAGGGAGATCTTATTGCAGCCTTCCAGTACCTGAAGGGTCCTATAGAAAAGCTGGAGAAGGACATTTTACAAGGGCAGGTAGCAATAGGACAAGGGGGAATGGATTAAAACTGGAGGAGAGGAGATTTCAGCTAGATACTATGAAGAAATTCTTTAGTATGAGGGTGGTGAGACACTGGAACAGGTTGTCCAGGGAAGTTGTGGATATCCCCTCCCTGGAAGTGTTCAAGGCCAGGTTGGACAGGGCTTTGAGCAACCTGGTCTAGTGGGAGGTGTCCCTCCCCATGCAGGGGGGTTGGAACTAGATGATCTTAATATCCCTTCCAACCCAAACCATTCTATGATTCTATGATTCTATGATTTTCTTCATTCAGGCAGCATGTTAATCAGAACACCACAAAACACTGGTACATATCCAGAGAGATTATAACCAGTGGCAACCAGTCTGCCCAGCAGCTAGAATCTGACTTTCAGTAAGGAGAGTTTCCGTTGTCTTCAACAGAGTTTTATGAGTGTAAGGCCACGCTTTGTAGAATGTACACGTAGCACTTGGGTCCTAGAAATCAAAGCCAGTCAGGCATGTGCTTGAGCTTCCTAGGAAATCAAATTCTGTTCATTCCCCTGAACTTCTTGTTGTAAGTATACAGAAAACATTTCAAAATGTCACCAGTTTGGATGAAGAGAGATGCCATGCTTTTGTGGCAACTGGAACTTTGGAAGAGAGGATGGGAATAGTAGGACAGTTCTCTTTGGGAATTACTTGTATTGTGCTCACAAGGGGAACATGCTAGTACTAGTGTTGCATAAGGCAGCCCTCAGAAAATCAGGTAGGAGTGCAGACTTTCCTTTTGCCATATAAACAGAGTGGGTTAAATAACCAAACTTAACTCTCTCCTGTTCCAGACGTTTTTTCCATCTCAATTATTGTGTCTATATGGTCACACATACCAGCACACACTGCACTAGCTGTTTTTCCCAGGACCTGTGTTTCCTGGGCATCCATCCCTTTGCTTCATTACATACCATTACCCTCCACAGGATTTCCAGGCATTACCACAGGCCTCAGCCACCAGCAGCACAGAGTACAGCTGCCCAGCGGCAGGCCCCAGCCGGCTGCTGCATCATGTGCTGCTAATCTCACCTCTCCTGGGGACTGAATTGCTCAGTCTCACCCAAGTATTTGACACCAGATATACAACGGGGCTCTGCCGACCCAGTAACCTGACTTCAAGAGCCATGAGCCCCACCTTCCCCTGAGAGGGCTTCCTTTTTCTTTTTTAAAAAGAGGTTATGACAGTTCTTTTGTTAGCTTTTAGTATGCCCCTGTTGGGCATCTTAACTACTATTTTACTCACACACTGAGCTATAGCTGCAGCTAATGTAGCACAATCAGGTGATACCCATGAAACTCTGAATGCCATAACTGTGGCTGGTTTTCAGTGTGCATCCTTATTGTGTGAGACTCCTTATGCCAAGAGTGTCACCCTGCCATAAGAAAGAAACTTTTGATCAATATTGGGACTTTGTACAAGGCCATGAAGTGGTAGGACAAGGGGTAGTGTTTCTATACTGAAAGAGGGTAGATTTAGGTTAGACATTTGCAAGAAATTCTTCACTGTGAGGGTGATGAGACACTGGAACAGGTTGCCCAGGGAAGTTGTGGAAGCCCCATCCCTGAAAGTGTTCAAGGCCAGGTTGGATGGGGCTTTGGGCAACCTGATCTAGTGGGAGGTGTCCCTGCCCATGCAGGGGGGTTAGAACTAGATGATCTTTAAGGTCCTTTCCAACCCAAACCATCCTATGACTCTAATTCCTTTTGCTCATCTCTTCCAGGTTTCGTATCTGCCAGTTGCAAACAGTGGTCCACCAATGCAGTTTATGTCCTTTCTCCAATAACACATGTGCTTCATACTTAACTGGAAGACAGCATTTCTGATTTTAGGTTTGCATAGCAGATTCACTTTAGTGCCAGTCTTCACTTAATAGTTTTGCTTGATCTCTTTTCTCTAGCCTACATATGAAAACACACTGAACTAGGGAGGAAAAAGTGTTTGTTGATGGTTAACTTGATTATGGACAGAGTCTTCATCCTTAGATTTTGAAAGGTTTTGTTATATAAACTCTTTCACTTCACAAAAAGTGTATCCACATGTACACATTCTCACATACACTCTCCTAACTTCCCATGTTTACATTTTTAGTTCCAGTTTGCAACACTTCATCTGTTCCTGAGCAGTCCACATTCTTTTTTTTATGTCCAAGTCCCAAGCAAACAAAATTCCTTCAAACATCTTTCTGAATTACAGGAGAGATGACAGTGAAAAAAACCAAAACAATTAAAATCTCTCCCACTTAACTGAGAATTCTACTGAGGCTTGTTTTGTTACATAGTGTTACAGTGAAAACAGATGATATTTGAAACTTGGCTTTGAAGCAAGCCTCCCCTCAGCTTCCACAGGCAACCAGACATTCCCCCTCTGCACACCACTTCCAACAGCTCTTTAGTGCAAAATATTTCTGTGTTTATCCTCCAGACAAATTACCATTGCTGATCTTTAGTCATCTGTGTACTAAGAAAATTATGTGTTGTCAACCCCAAATCCCACTCTTCTTTATAAATCCTTCCTTTCAGAAAGAACTGAATGAAACAAAGAGGGAATTCATTGCAGTTCTTTCTTTTATTTTAAAACATTAGGACAGCTTCAGTGGAATCAACTAATCAGTGGAAGGTGCAGTGAACAGCAGACATAGTTAACCTCTGCAGCTTGACTCCAGAGCTCTCTGGCAGGTTGCATATTGCCCAGGCAGAAGGAGCTGAGGTTCAGCAGTACTGCTGACACTAGAAGAGCAGATGTTGGATATACCTCCCCTAATCTATGTTCTTTATAAAATGACTGTGAACCATTTATCAAAATCTTTAGCTTGTTTTGATAGCTGGACAAAATTGTAAACAAATGGTAACCACATGTTATTTACAGCAGAATAATTTTGCTTTGTTTGGTTTTATAACAGCATTTACACAGTATTTTATGCAACCTTAGTGACCTACATAAGGTTTTGGTCTACAAGTTACACTCTTTTTCTAAAAAACCAAAGAAGTAACAAAATAGATGATGGCAGGATTTGTTTTGAACCACAGCAGCTGATAATTTGATGGGAAAAAAACAGCAAACCCTCTTTGGTGCTTTCAGAGATCAGAAATTATCTTTTCTGCTGTCCCAAGGGCCTTTAAAAATATTCAGGCTTGTTGTTGAAGTTCATTAAGTGATGGAGTGATAGGAATACACATTACCATGCCTAATTTCAACTAAGTTCCCCTAATTCCTGTTGTCACAAACCATTTCCTGGCTTCTCTTCACCTTGCTCTGAAGTGTTTTTTCTTTGGTTTATGGTTTTTTGTTACTCAAGATTTGGGAAGAAGGGGGAACATTGTGATGAAAGCTTCTTCTGCAAGATCACTGAAACCACTACACCGCAGTTAGAGCTCTGGTCTATTTGTCTTTAGGCACAAGCCAAGATCAGATGGTTCTAGATCAGCAGAGAAGAAATGGGGGAGGGAAAACCACATAAAAGCTTTTCTCTTCCCTGGCACTTCCATTCAAGAGTCCCAGAGGGAAATCACAAATACATTATGTCAGCCTTATAAAAATCATTCTTTAACAAAACACAAGTGAAAAAAAAAAACCAAAAACCCCAAACTCCAAAACACTAGTGTGTGCAATATCTGAATTATTTCATAGTAATGTCGGAAAAGTAGTAGCTGAATAATTTTGTGGCTTGGTTGTTGTTTTCAAGACAGATTTGTAAAGTTGCATGAGAGGGAACAGTAACTTCTTGGTTAGGATTTGTAAATAGAAAACATCCTAAGGCTGCTGTGTCTTTCCTCTTCTTCTGGTTCATTACTCTCAGGAAGCCACCTGTAATTCTCTTTGTAAATGGTCTGTGGTGCATGTGAAAGAAGGAAGGAAGAAAGGAAAAAAAAACAGCCCCAAAACCAAATTTGCCGACCAGAACATAAAAAAGTTAGTTTTGGAAAATGTTTAATTTTCCAGAAGGGATGTCTCCAGTGTTTGGTTGTCTAACACATGGGGAGGGGAAAGTTACAGCTGCTTTAAGCACTGTCACTCCATGTTACTGCCAAGACCACATACTTACACGTGAACTACAAATAAAAGAAACAACAGTGCTAGTATTTCTCAGTGTTGCTCTGTGATTTTGGGATGTTATATGCACAACCTTTTTCAGTGAAAGTCAAAGGATTAAATAATTAACAAAGGCTTTCTTTTCGCTGTGGTTAATTCAGTCACTGAGCTTAAACAAAGGCTAAAATTAAGGAATCTGATTTAAGAGTCCTTTTCACTTCTACTACCCAAAGTAGTGTCTTGACCTATGGGCTGTCATTCATTTTTCATTCCTTCTAAATCCTTTCTGCATGACATTTATTTGCATAAACAACCCCATGGCAATGGCAGGAATAATATTTAGCTCTCTGAACAAGAACATTCATCCACATTTCCCAAAAGTGTGTCAGCTCTGAGTACGATTGGTCAAGATGCCACTTGACATTCCTTCCTGCTCTCTTACACCACGATGGTGAATCTGAGCTGGTTTCAGCTCATGTTTCTTTCATAGAAATGACTGGAGCTCCTGGAGAGGAAAGACTGACCTTAATCTCCTTTTGCTTTCTCTATCTCCTTCACCATGCCTTGCTGACTTTCTCAGTTCCTCTTTCCATGCTGTTGGAGTGAGTCTAGAGGAGGACCACGAAGATGATCACAGGGATGGAGCACTTGTCCTATGAATACAGGCTGAGAGAGTTGGGATTGTTCAGCCTGGGGAAGAGAAGGCTCCAGGGAGACCTTATAGCAGCCTTCTAGTACCTGAAGGGGCTACAGGAAAGCTGGGGAGGGACTTTTGACAAGGGCAGGTAGCAATAGGACAAGGAAGAATGGTTTTAAACTGAAAGAGGGAGATTTAGATTAGACATTAGGAAGAAATTTTTCACTATGAGGGCTGTGAGACACTGGAGGAGGTTGCCCAAGGAAGTTGTGGAAGCCCCATCCCTGGGAGTGTTCAAGACCAGGCTGGATGGGGCTTTGGGCAATCTGGTCTAGTGGGAGATGGGGTTGGAACTATATGATCTTTAAGGTCCCTTCCAACACAAACCATTCTATGATTCTATGATTCTCCTCATTCCAGCACCCATTTGCTGCAAAATGACACAGAATATTTATAAAAATTTCAGAACCACTTAGAGCATTGGGATGAAATGTTCCAGATGAGGTGCCCTTCTTGGAATGATTTGTTTCTAAAAAGGTTCATTCAAAATATCCTCTTGAGAAATTTAGAAATTTAGTTTGCAATTCAGGATCAGCTCCAGAGACAAACACCCTGATCTTTACACAATCCAGTGATCACCAAGCATGTTCATAGTGTGGAGGAAAGCCTGAAGTCAAGAAAATCCAATCTGAGGGTTTTCTCAAAGAGCTGCAAGACTGATGATTGACCTCCCCAATCATTTCTCTCTCCTCCCATGGCAGTCCAGCCCCCCACCCTGAACTTTACAACCTTCAGTAAAATCTTTGAAAGCCCCATTTTCCCCCTGTGCCATGTGGGGATGATGCCCATGGTAGCATCCAGCTTGGCATCTCAATGTGCCAGACCAGGGAGGATGCAGCACCTTTGCACAGCCCTTGGCAGGGTTTTTCCTGGCCATTTCTGCTGCAACAGTTTCTGTTGAGTTCCCATCAGCTTAAAAGCATTAGAGCACCATGTGCAAAACCCATGGAAGTAATGGCTGCCCTGCTGTCCAGAAAAGACAATGACTCTGGAGTCTCCCTGTGGAAATAACGAGTAGAACTGCAAAATTAAAAAAAAAAAAATGGCAGTGCACTTGCAGAGAAGGCTCAGCTTCTACTGTCCCACAGGTAGCTTTAAAACTGGCCATTTGGAGCTTGCATGTTTATGGGAAAAAACGTGATAGTTGCAAAGCCCGGTTTTGGCTTGAAATTTTAATACGTATAAAGAGCAGAGACTAAGAGAAAAGGATTGACTCATTCTTCTTGTGTGGGGAGGGACAGTGTGGAAAAGATACCAAATAGCACCTAATAAAAAATAGGCAGTGGTGCATATAAATTAGATGTTGGGAAGAGATCTGGTAAAACTTTCTTTTTTGGCACTAACAGCACATACCGAAAGGCTCTCTGAATATTGGAGGGGTTTCTTGAAAGAAAACTGAAAACTCCAATTGTAATAAAAGGAAATAGTTTTCTGACAGAGCAGTAAAAAGGTGCAACAACAAATGCCCTGATAAACATACTCGGTTACCACAGACACCTATAGTACATCCTCTAAACGTATTTTTTTGGCTGGCAAAGTGGAAAAATGGGCAAATCTAGGATTAAAGAAAATTGCATCCCACTTCGAATGTCTGGAGAATGCCTGAGTGCTTGTGCTGGTTTGGTTTGGTTGGATTTTTTGGTAGTGGGTGAGGGAGCCCAGAGGTGGCTCCTGTGAGAAGCTGAGAAGCTCCCCCTGCTCCAAAACCAGCCAAGGAGCCATTAGAGAGACAATAGATGCGCTTCTGCGATTAACATATGAAAGAACTGATGTGAGACCTGAGCAGAGCAAGCAGTTAAGAAACAAGAGCTGTGCTGGAGAGGTGAAAGGCAGTGCTGGGGTGAAGATCCCGGATGGTTGGTGAGGAAGAAGGGGAAGAAGGTGCTCAAGCAGAAGTTTTCCCTGCAGACTATGGCAAGATGGCAGGCTGTCCCCCTGTATTCATGGAGGAACATGGTAGAACATTTCCTGAAGGTGCCAGGAGGGGGGAACTTGGCCAGTGGACTTGGATTAGCTTCCAGGGACTTGTATTGTGCAGCTGTGGAAGACCTCGGTGCCAGGGGAGGTGACTGTTCCCGAAGCAGCCCATAACTCTGTGGGAAGCCCACACTGGAGCAGCTTGCTCTGGACCTCGTGGGAAGGACTCATGAAGGAGAGGTTCGTGGAGGACTCTCTCCCATGGGAGGGACCCCATGGGAATCAGGGGAGGACTGTAAGGAGTCCTTCTCCCTGAGAAGGAAGGAGCAGCAGGAACCACCAGACTGTGAACTGACTCTAAACCCCATCCCCTGTCCCCCTGTGCCACTGGGGGGAAGGAAGTAGAGAAATTGGGAACAAAGTAATTTGGGCCTGGGAAGAAGGGAGGAGTGGCATAACTTATGTAAGCACTGACTGATCTTTGTGTTGTCTGTGTCCTGCGTGCATTTGATTAGTGTGAAAGTAAATTATTATTTTTCCCCAAGTTGAGTCTGTTTTGCCCAAGACCTTAACTGGTGAAGAACCCTCCTTGCCCTTTGTCTTGACCCACGAGCTTCTAGTTGGCCTTTGTCCTCCTCATCCCAGAATGTGTGTGTGTGGGGGGGGCGGGGGCGGAGTTGAGTGAGCAGCCACAGGGCTGATTCTTTGTTGTTGTGTTAGGCCCAAAACCACAACAGTGGTATAAAATATGTATCTTGGCCATCCCCAAATATATAGGCAAGCAATTTGATGAAACAATTTGAGGAAATTAGTTAGAACTGAATCATGGAATCATAGAATCATCCTGATTGGAAAGGACCTTGAAGATCATCAAGTCCAACCATAACCTAAATCCACCTACCATAACCTAATCTACCCGTTCAGTGCTTAAATCATGCCACTAAGCACTAGATCTATATTTCTTTTAAATACTTCCAGGGATGGTGACTCCACCACCTCCCTGGGCAGCCTGTTCCACTGTCCAACCACTCTTTCAGTAAAGAAATTCTTTCTAATATGTGGTCTAAACCTCCCCTGGTGCAACTGCAGGCCATTTCCTCTCGTCCTGTCATTATTCACTGGAGAGAGGAGGCCAACTCCCACTTCCCTACAACCTCCTCTCACGTAGTTGTAGAGAGCAACGAGGCCTCCCCTCAGCCTCCTCTTTAAACTAAACAATCCCAGTTCTCTCAGCCTCCCCTCATAGGTCTTATTCTCCAGACGTTTCACCAGCTTGGTGGCTCTTCTCTGGACACGCTCCAGCAACTCAACATCCTTCTTGTAGTGAGGGGCCCAGAACTGAACACAGTATTCAAGGTGCGGCCTCACCGATGCCGAGTACAGAGGCACAATCACCTCTCTACTCTGGCTGGCCACACTATTCCTGATGCAGGCCAGGATGCCATTGGCCTTCTTGGCTGCCTGGGCACACTGCTGGCTCATGTTAAGTCAGCTGTCAACCAGCAACCCCAGATCCTTCTCCACCATGCAGCTTTCCAACCACTCATCCCCCAGCCTGTAGCTTTGCATGGGGTTATTATGATCGAAGTGCAGGACCCGGCGCTTGGCCTTGTTAAACCTCATACAACTGGCCTTGGCCCATCAATCCAACCTGTCCAGGTCTCTCTGCAGAGCCTTCCTACCCTCAAGCAAATTGACACTTCCTCCCAGCTTAGTGTCATCTGCAAACTTACTTAGGAAGCAACTGCATTTCCTTGGGGTCAAAACTCAGTAAACTTGTATTTTTCTGTCTAACATGGTTAGTAACTTGGCTTCCTAATGAGAAAAAAAGATAGTAACAAATAATGAAACACAGAAGTGTGTACTATATGTCCCATACAGCAGCAGGTTTTCTCTAATTAGGTGGAACCACAGAGATACTAAAAGTCAGCTTTTCCCTCAAAACAAAATACACAAACAAACAAACAGTCTAGTAAAATGGCAGCCAGCGTGACTCTGCATCACTGATTTGAGCTCTACGGGGACAGCATCTTCAATTCCACAAATGCAAAATTGTTCTCCTATACTTGTGTAGATACTTTATCTTCAGCAAGTGAGTTCAGTTTATCTGACAAAGTAAATATTTGAATGGAAAGATCTGGAAAGAACATTTTTTAACCACTTTTCTGATTTTCAAAGACTTCAAAGTACTCGGAAGGAGGTCTAATTGATTTGTATGAGACTTTAAAACAATTATTTTTGTCACATCACCTTTGGAATATTATGAAGCTTTATAATCAGAAGTATTTGCAAGAAGCTGCTCAGATTGTCTTAATGAAGACATTATGTATTTTGTTCTTGTTGTGTTCTACTGTGAGAAGTTTTTGCTTTATTTTTCATCCCAATCCTGTCTTAAACTATAAAGTAGGAGTGGAGAGACTCCTATTTGTTCTAGATAGCAGCTTTTCAGATGAATTCATACTTAATCCAGAAGTATTTGATTACCACAGAGGAACTGAATAATCAAGAGAGTCCATGTTTTGTCTTATATTTAAAACAAGCAAAAAGGAAATACCATCTTACATTATTTTGCCTATTTGAAAAGCCATAAGTCTTTCTAGTCTGTATTAACTTCATCAGCAAATGATGTGTAACATTTGCATGTTAACTTCCCTAGCATCCTTGCAGTATAGACTTGTACTTGCAAAAGAATGACTTGAATTGCACTCTAGAAGTCATTTCTCATGGACAAAGTTCTACAGATTTTTGTGTTTGTTCCTTTTCTTGTCTACATAGAAGATTTGTACACATGGGAGAGAAAGACCCAAGGAAGAAGCAGGACTATGTAATGGTGTGTTGCAGGTATGAACATTTTGGTTTTGACATCACTTGTTCTGATCATACACTTATCATGGCACGACAGAAAGGGAGAGAGAAACTTAGACCAGCCTGATAAATTGTCTTTAAGATCTTCAACAGGTATGGGTAGACCTGAAAGTATGAGCTCCTGTTGAGAAAACCTTTGTCCCACATCAGCACATGTGGATATGTGGCCGAAGGGCAACTGCTCCAAAAATTTGCCTGGCATTGCCTTTTTTAAAATAGCAAGTATAATAATGCTTAAACTGATGCAAGAGCACAGACAGGCTACCTAAATAGAAATTATGTCTAACTGCTTCAATACAATTAGGCCAATGTATGACAGAATAAGGAATTCTAAATATCACAAGAGACAAGAGCTTTTCTGCTGTCAGATCACTGCAAGGAACTTTAAAAAGATTTAATGTTAAATTTTCAGTTTTGTTTTCCTTAGATGTCCTGACTTGGCAACATTCAGTTCCAAAAGTGTCTGGTTTTGGTACGAATGACTCATAAATAAAAACTTACTGTA
Organism: Hemiprocne comata; assembly: GCA_020745705.1. Lineage (NCBI taxonomy): Eukaryota > Metazoa > Chordata > Aves > Apodiformes > Apodidae > Hemiprocne > Hemiprocne comata. Next base: position 61,201,660 of record CM036586.1, read on the forward strand.
GAAGCTTTAAAGCTGGCACATGGTTTTCCACAAAGCAAAGTCATAAGGAACTTATTCTCAAAGTGGTAATACAAGTACTAGAGTAAAAACACAGGGTGACTGGAGGTGTGGGGGGGTGGGAGAGTGAAGGAGAGTTAATCACCTTAGTGCAGAAAACTAAATCTAAAAAGTGCATGGTTTATTTTTTTTCTTTTTATGCTTCTTTGTTGCTTCTTTTAAAGGCAAACAGTCCAAAAGTTCTTGAAAATCATGTTCAATCCAAACTAATTAAATATTTGAAATATTTGCATTCCTTCATTACTGTTTGAATCACATATATAAACCTCGGATCAGGGACACCTGTGGTAAGAGAGGCCAAAAGAAACATGGTAGACTAGTCAGTAAGAAAGCTTCAGTGATAGGAAGAAAATCAAATTTTACTGTTTTATCATAATAAATGAGGACTGAAAACAGGCCTCTGCATAATATAATATTTTCCACAATTCAGACCTTTCCAGGCAGTTTATGGTTCCTGCACTCTGCTTTCTGCTAAAAATAACAATAATTGCCTCCCACTGATTTCGATCCACCAAAGGTAGGAAAGGCTGGAGTCCTCCTGCAGGCAGGCTGCAGGGAGTTGCCAGAGTTTTAGCTGCCATTTGGTCTAACTTGCTGAGAAGAGAGCTGTACCTCAGATTTATAACCTTGTCGTGCTACTTAACCAAGAGTTGTCAGCAAGACACCAAAAACCAACCAAGTGGGAACAAGAACGGGAGGTTATAGGAGAAATGTTGTCTTGTATGCCAAGATTATCATAGTGACGAACTGAAGTTAGGATGGGGACAGCAGTAAGGAAGACTGTCCTGGGTTGAAGGATGAAGGATGAAGCAAATTTTCGTTTTACTGATTTTTTTTTCCTTCAGTAAACTTTCTTTTAACTAGCAGCAAGCGTTCCAGCTAGTGGACTGATAACACTGGAATGTTTATGTTTCTGCTGAGACATGAAGATCAGTTTGTTCTACTCAGTGAATCTGCCACTGCAGATGGTACTGAGAGCAGGAGAGTTGTATCTATGACCCCTCCGTAGGGGAGCTGGACTAGACAGACAGCAGAACTGACCAAAGGTATTCCATTCCATATATCTACGTAAGCTCAGAGGAAGGTCAGAGACCACAGAAGACAACTTCCTTCCTGCTTCTTCTTCCCTTCTCTTCTGTCCATGGCTGGCATCCAGGGAGGACTCCATCCATCCATCACTGTTGACTCCTAGGCTCTGACCTCATAACCCTCACAACCCAGCCCCTGTCTGCTCTGCCTTATCTCCTGCCTGCAGGCTGGGACATTTCGGGACTGCTCACAGCTCAGGAGAGTGCCGGGGGAGTTGCTGGGGGTGGGGGGAGGCAAGAGGCTTTTGCACATTCCTGAACGTACTTGCATATAATTGTACATATAATTAAAGCTGTCTAATTTAGTTTTCAATCCAGCTAAGACTCTCTCCTAATTCTCTCTCTTCTTCCCTACCTGGGTGGGAAGGGGAGGGGATCAAGACCATTGCTGTCTCTGGTTTATTTTTCGATTCTGAGTCAAACCGTGACAAAGACTTGCTTCTTCTTCATGGTGTACCACAATTGCCCCTATTAGGGCTTTTGTCCCACTTGTGCTCAGCTTTCACAAGCAGCACAGATCTTTCTGCCATCCAGGAGCCTGCAGGTGTCTGTCCCGACCACCATTTTAGAGAAGCCCACTGGAGACAAACCCGTGTAGCCCTCCAACTGTCTCACAGCGGGCTGCCCAATTATCTGGTTCTCATCAGCTACTGCTGCCGGCTGCTTGTGTTTTCTGCTTCTTTAAAACCGCAGCTGAAACCTTGTTTTGATGAACTAAGATAAAATAAATGTAGCGTGGTTCCATCCTTCCTGCCACTGTTAGGCTGGCCAGACATGGAAACACCTGTCCTCCTTCATGTGCCGGCAAGCCTTGGAAAATAACCCCACTGTCCTCTAACTTGAAAAAGGCAAGTATTCAGAGAGCAAATGCTTTTTCCAGTCACATGGAGAGAATTACTCAAATTGTCACTTGATTTCAGCTTTTATGCTTACTGATCTGTCAGCATATTAACCTTTCAGAAATTCACTATGTAAACTTTCACCCGTTTTTTTAAAGTAATTATACAGATAGTGCAAAATAAAGCCTGTTTTCTCCAGGTGAAGCATTAGTCACCCTTGAAAACTGGTCTTATTTCTGAATTTCCTGCAGACAAGTTGCAATAGCCAATTAAATAGAAAGGAGAAAAAAAAATTCTTCCCAAACTACTGTAGGCCAAACTCAGTGTAATACCTTGATGAACGCAAAAAGAATTACTTTTGCTGAAAAAGAATTGAGGGAAAGATTTTTGCAAGTCAGCAATAATTTAAAAAGTTAAATCATTGATTGTTAACCTTCAGATTTTGTCCTTGCCTGCGAAGAGCCTGGAGGTTCTGAGGATGGTGGTTCTGAGGATGACTAGTGGTCCACAAACTCTGCTTGGGAATCACTTTTCCAAACCATAACTGAAATTATGACAACTTATAACTCCAATTTGGCTTCAAAATGAAAAGCAGAAATACAATATTACTGTGCAATTATCCATGTGTTGTTTGGTTTTTCTGTTTGTTTGGGTTTTTTGTCCAAGGACAATTGGCATTCTGGTTGTTTCCCTGATGAAGTGGTGCAAATGAGTGCAGTGTCTGCAGCTACAGGTAGGTATTGTTCTACTTGGATATGGAAATTCTGATGGACTTGACTTTCCTTTGAAACCTGAAGAATGCTCAGTCAGCATTGTGACAGCTGTGGCTCTGCTCACGTTTTGAACAAACTTTGTTTTGGATTCCTGGGCCTAACTGCTTCTTAGCTTTATATTTATTTTACACTTTAAAGTTCATGTTACAAAATAGGTGATCCTGCCTCTTTTTTCTCCATTTTGTTATAAATAAACAAATCTCAGCATCTTACTATGTTCATGGAGTTTGCAGTTTGATTTTCTTCATTTGGTTGGCCTGCCTCCAGGATAAAAAATAAATACTTTTTTTCTTTTTAAAGATCTTGATTTTAGGTGTATTCTTTCAGGATGAATGGACTTCCCTGCCCAAACTGTTGCCATTTGTTCCTCAAAAAGCCCAGAGTAAGTCCTGTAAAGACAGCTTTCCTCTGTTGTTTCATGAAGTGTAGCCTGGTGTATGGATAGTTAAGGATAGCCGCATCTCCCCAAACTCCCTCATTCCCAGGGATGACTTTCCTTGGCTTTAATCCTTAATAATACTATTAATATAGTTCTTTTCTATTCTAGTCTAATTGAATTCTGGTGACCAAGGCTGTAGATTTTCTTAGGAAAAGTGTGTCACCTATCTTTGCTTGCTTCTTTGCGAACTGCTGCAAAAACAAGATGTTACTGAATGGCATTAGGTTACATGTAACATAGTCAGGGAAAATTTCCTTGTTGCTACTTCCACCCCTGTGCAGGCAGAGTGGAAGATCTGTTTTCTGGATTAAAGGTGTTAGTTACTCCTTCCACAGGTGACAGCCTGTGTCTCATGAACCTGCACAGCAAACGTACTCTATTCTGAGACTGCGAGAAAGCTTATATGTGCTGGGGAAGAGAGAAATGCAGCTGCACTCTTTGGGATGTCCTCCTAAATAAAGGCAAGTGCTTTGAAGCCCATGTGCTTAACAGCCTTCAAGGGCTTCTTCCACATCAATATTGAAGCCTTTCTGCTATGAATAGCTCCAGAAGACAGGATCTAGCAGCTTTGGTCCAGGCACCTAGAAGAACTTTTCTGATCTAATCACAGCATAAGTCTGGGGTGTTCCCTTTTGCCATCATATCTGATGAATGCTTGATTCTTGGCTATCTGTTCTCTAGTTTTCTGCCCCATCTAGCATCAAGTAAGTTTAGATGTAGGACTGATTAAAAAAAAAAAAAAAAAAAGGAAGAAAAGAACCATTTGGAGACCAATTCATGAAAACCAAGGTAAACATCTACTGATTAGGTTACCTCAGATGGCATATTAGTAACTCAATGTTATGCAAATGATACCTTCAAAACATTGTATCCAGCAGTCCTTATTGTTGAATCTGGATACATGGTCCAGATCACATTTAGATAGTTCTGATTGCTACCTAATGAGGTAAGATATGTTTTCTTGACAGTATTCCAATAGCCAGATCAAAGATAAGGTCACATATGCAGACTGGACTCATGAAGATATCTGTCCAAGACATCTACATCTGCAGCCTTATGAATGCTAAGTCTGCTGGGCATTTCAACGCCGTTGCCATAAAGTTATCAGCAAGCTCTATTGTGAAGCCTGTCGTTTTTGGCAGAGTGTAAATGAGCACAAAACATATGTTAACTTTGGCTCTGGGTTCTCTTCCAAATGGATGCATTTTTATTAGTCTTGCTTTACATGAAGCACCATTTCTGGGTAAGAGATTGAAAATGATGGTGGTGTGCCAGTTGTAATCAGCTAGTTACCCCAGGGTGTAAAGGTGCATAGCCCAGGGCACATGATGCCATCCAATCTGATCTCTGCCAATACCCTAAACGTGATGCCATTGTAAAGTAAAGATAGTGAATTCTTTTCAGGACAAGCTCATTTTTATTTCTTTTTTCACAGCAGTGCACAGAACTCAGGGCCAGCCTTACAAACACACTGAGGCTCAACTATAAATATGCATGTATTTGTAGAACAGAGGACAAAATTTAGTTAATGCATTCAACTGCTGCACAGGTGATGACAAACAGAAAACAACAGACCAGCCCCACCAGTAAGAAGTGCACTGAGTAGTTAAATAGTCAGGAGATAAAAGGGGTGTCAATAACCACTGTTTTTTACCTGCCTCTTAAGTCACTGTCAACCAAAAAACAGTAAGCAGGTGTTTTTTTTTCTGCAAATGTCTCTTGAAAGCCTTTTCAAGGCAGTTGGCATTGAGCAGAAAAGTGTGACAGGAACAGAATGTGATTTAAATCTTAGAATCATAGAATGGATGCAAGTGGAGTGGAAAGATTCCACAGGATTTCAATGGTGTTGAATGAGTCCTCTTATGAACAGCCTTCTTAACACAGCAGCTACCAGGTAGCATGGTTAGGAGATCTCGTTTTCCTCCTGAAGTAAAATTTAAGTGCCCCGAGTCTCCACTCCTTCTCTCCAATGAATCTGAAAAGGGTGACTGCTGTGGAGTCCACTGCTCAGTCTCTTTCTTCATCTCTCATAATTGCACCATTATCACCCATAAGGAACCCATTAATGTGGAAGAGGTTTTGAAACCAAAGTCTCTTTGCAGAGCCCTGATCTAGCAATGCTTTAAGGGTATATGCCAGCTCAAGAATCAGATTAAATTTGGTTCTGGGAATCAAACCAATGCCTCTGAAAAACAACGGAATTCATGGCTCGCTCCAGAAAGTTAAGCAACAGCCTCAGCTTTTTGCTAAAAGAAGGCTAATAAGGTTTGATGTAACATCAGAGGAGCTAATTCAGATCTAATAACGATACTTGTTTTTTGAACACTTTAGCCTTAACACAAACAATTTCTCACTTCATAATTTTCCTTCCTAGGGCCTTCTTTTGGAATATCTTACAGGCAGATGTCCTACTTAACAGGAGACCCCTAATACTCTGCCAATTTCCAGCTATGTTTAAGTAGTTACTGATTGAGAACATTTTAACCGTTAGGCAAAAACTTGTCTCTTTCTGTGTGGCATGCCAGATGTCAGCTGCAATACAATCTGCAGAAAGACATGCTGTCTTAAGGCTACCTGGGCAGTAGTATGATGGGCTTAGTCATTTTTGCCTTATGTCCCTATTTCAAAGTGTATGTTGGGGAACAATGAGCTGTATACAAAGCAGCGTGTTGGGCACAGAGTTGAGTGGCAGAGGAAAACTAGTTTACACTGCACCAGCAAAAGAATTACCATGAACCATATGGAGAACCAGAAGCAGCAGCAAACATGAAATTATCTCAAGGGAATTGACATTTCAGAAGGTGACTGGATTTGTATTTCAAGTGTAAGAGGATTCATTAGAAAAACATTTGCTCCCATCACTGTAATGTAGATGGAAGAAGTAGCCAGCTCCTCTGACTTTTATAAGCAGCCAGGAAATACCATAAGCCTAAATCATTCCAGTTTGTTGTAGGATCTTAAGCTGCAGTTCTGATAAGGGATAGTAGCTAAGTGGGTGGGGGAAAGATGGCACCAATTGGTATCCTTTAAAAAGAAGCAGGTTTAAATACAAAGTACAAAAATACTGGGGGAAAAAGTGACAAAAATGGCTAGGTTTCCTGCAAGAAACTTGCACTGGAAATCATGTCCTGTTTACAGTATCTGCTGCATACTTCAGCCTCTATAGCTTCCCATTCATACCCTGCACAGTTCTGGTGTAACTGTATGCAGCCAAACAAAGCTGGCTCTGTGTGCCTGCTCATGCACAGCATTGGAAAGAACACAAGCTGTAAATGAAGTTGTTTTGAGAACAGGTTTTGTGATTTTACTTCAATTACTAGTGAATCAGCTGGTCTTTGTTCAGATTTGTAGAAATCTTAGGTGAGTAAGTTGGTTAACAAAATATTTTAAAATCCGAGGAAGTTAAAGGCACTAAAGTGGCCATAAATAAACATTAAAGATCAAAACTAGATGTTGAAAAACAAACTCCCCAGATATGTTGGACAAGAGCCTACAAAAGCCTTCAAAAGAATTTTCTTCAAAACAATATGCAAGTTGACAGGAAATGCTCTATAGGGGACTTCATGATAATTACAAAGATATTGTTTGGCACTTTCTGAATAATAAGTTCCCTTGTTTAAAGAAAATGACACTAACAATCTACAATAGCCCAAAAAAAAATGATCAGGGCAGCAACAAAGGTATGTTAGGAAGTGAACTCAGATTAGTAATATTGTAAGTTAAATAGTGGTTTAGCAGTAGGTGAACAGAACTACCCTCTGTGCAGGGTTGAGAATTAATCATCTTTGGACTTGAGAATCGATTCCATAGATTTGGCTGGATGAAATACAACAGCATATTTGATTGATCCTAGTGTAGCCCAGAATGAAGACAGATAAGAAAAACCACCACTGCCCTTTTCTACTGGCATCTCTTTCCTCCTTCTGATTGTCAACAGATGTTTTGGGACTTCATTAGATATTATTTAATGGGCTGTCATTTATTTTGTGTCTCTTTCAGTTGCATCAGCATAGCCCTCTTCCCTTCCTTTCTCCCCAAATCAGTACCTGCCCATTTGGTTCACTAGAGGTTTGTAACTCTGTTTTTATTTCCAATTTCACTGCTTTTCTTTCATGTTGTTATTTGTTTTGCTTTGTTTTGTTGGTTTTTAGTTGTTGATCTATCTGTCTATCTATCTATCTATCTATCTATCTATCTATCTATCTATCTATCTATCTATCTATTTTTCTGTGGTGAGGATGGAGGTCCTGACTTAGGTTTCTGCTTTCCCATCTTGCAATGTAAAGGGTTTTTGTGCATCGTCTCCTTCAGATGTATTTCAGCGATCACTTAACTGCCAGGAGCAGAGGACCCATCACAATCAAGCAAACCCTCTTTGCACCTGCAGTGACAACCTTTGCAAAGTCTCCTACATGACACTGTGGGCAGGAGCAGATCACCACAAACATCTTTCCTGTGCAGCTCATTCCTCAGTGTTTCATTTCAGAGGCTCTATTCCTCTTCTAGTAATTTTGCTGGAAAGCTCCCCTGTGTTCCCTATGGGATTAAAACAAGCTGGTGGCTTCCCAGGAGAAGATACACAGGGACCTTTACAAGCAAGCACAAACTCCTATTGTCCCAAATTCTATACTGAAAATCCACAGGCAGAAAAAATCCTTCTGGCTTTGACTGATCAGCTGCAAATTGTGAGCAGGTACCTCTTCTTCAGGTCCTGTGACTGCAGCTACAATATAACTTTGCTCCTAAGAAACCTACCAAGGTATTAATCCTTAATATCTGGAAACAGAAAACTGGAGAAGAAATGCTTCCTGCTCCCTCTGTGTCATGTGCTGTCATGTAGTATAATTGTGTATTCATTATGGGATAATAAAGAGTTATTTTTTTTTCCTTTATTTCCACTGAGGCCAGTGACAACTGGCACCTTCATTTCCACAGGCTTTGAGTCAAACTCTTGTAGACCTCTTTTCTTATACATGGGGACTCTGCTCTTTCTTACCTGTTCTCTCAGCTTCTAAACTTTAGACCTGTTTCTGAATCTGCTTGTCTTCAGAATAACTGACAAACACGCAGGGAAACTGCTGATTCTGCCATAAAGTTACATGATTTCCTATCCCAGATGATGACCCATCTCTAGCTCTCCTTGAAGAAAATTGAGAGATCACTAATTCCTGCTTTGTGATGCCATTTAACTGCTACTATGATTTATGGGATGCTTTTAATAACCCATCCATGATATTGCTAGGATTTTGGTTTCTGAGATTTCTGTTTTCCAAAACCCAGAGGAATGTGCAAAGGCAGTGTTTCTACTCTTTCTAGAAATCCGGGAGAGACTTCTCTGTCCCCATTCCTGAGTTGAATGGTTGATGCCCAGTGCATTCAGCTCACTGAATTTAACTGGGTGATTTGAGTCAACCCCCTTTCATCCTTCATCCCCTACTCAAGAAGACTCAGCAGTCTGCAGGACTGCATTTTCACTCCAGAAATTGTGTTTTTATTTGTCTGTTTGTGAATTATTCCATACTGAATTTTTTATCTGACAGTGTAATGAACAGTTTCCAAACCTGTCTTTCTTTACTTTCCTCTCACTCCTCTTTAGTCCTAACATTGTTAAATATTTTTGCAACCAGAAGGTATTTTTGGAGTGAATATACTGCCATGACTCTCTGTTTTCAATGGCAACGCTCAGTTTTGGCTGCCATGAGCAGACACAAGATGCCATGTAAAACTGCAAGTTGATTTTTAAAAAATCTGATTATATAATGTTGTACCATTCCTTTTGGTTGCAATTCCAGGAAAGTAGCAATAGGGATTTTGTATTGCCTACCCTAAACAGTAAGCATGTTTTAAATTCAGTTCAAGACTAAAAAGCTACGCTAATACAATAATAATGTTCGAATTTTAAAGCTGTTTGGCAAGGAGACGTACCGAAAAAATGTCAGCTTCACCCTTTGACAGCACTGGCAATCACCCTTTAAAATCTGCTAGAATACTATAATTACCGCAAATATTTTTTTAAACACTTCTAACCTAACCAGCCATGCCAGCTGTAGGCAGGATCTCAGCTGAGAGTTGATTTTGGTCTGTAGTCAGATCAGAGAGCACCCACGACTTACTACCTGCATACGTTTCAATTCCCCAGACATCAGATTGAGACCACAAAATGGAGGAAAGCAAGGCTAACTTGTTGACCGTCATGAAGAAAGATGATTTCTGGAACAGAATCATAGAAACCACATCCTAATACTAACATACTAGGGGAGCTGCTTGCCAACACAATTTGTGTGAATCGAGTATTAGGTAACACAGAAGGACAGAGGACAAAGGGAGAAATAAGAAACGGCGCCATCTCCGTGCCCCCAAAACCAAGAGGAAGTCATGCCAATGGAAAGCTTCCACGCTCCTGAGAAAACCAATGCTTGCTGAAGCCTGGCTCCTGGTTCCTCGGTTGCTTCTAAGACTGACACAGCTCCCTGAGGACTTGTCAGATCTTGCCACAGTGTGATGATCTCTACACACAAGAGCTTTTGCACTGATTTTTGAATTAAATATTATGAGAGGCTTAATAAAAAAAACCATCCTTTTGCAATCTGTGGTGTCAGTTCTGATACCTCAGGTCTAAACAGTTCTCTTTGAACACTCCATTTCCATTCCTTCAATAGGAAAACAACTTGGGTTAAACCAGAACAAGCAGACAGTCTTAGAGCTTGACGTCACCTTCAAACTACTTACAGAGAAATAACTTCTTTTGCAGATTCATCCCTGAGGTTGTTCTACTGACTCCAGAAGCTATCCAGGAAACATCCTCTAGCCCTATGAACATACACACTTGCTAAGCAGAGCAAGAGATACTAACAATTAAAGCCAGTAAAATCTCACTTTAGTTGATTAAAGTTAAGAAGATACTTTTCCTTCAAGTGAAGGTTCTTATCTCCTATTGAATTTGGTTCTTCAAAGATTAAATAGATGTCTATAAAAACAGAGTGATACTTCATCAGGAGGTATTTTTGCACATTACATTTTTGCCTGAAGATCAAGAGCTATGGTCAAAATCAGATATAAGCAGTAAAGACAACAAGGTTTTCCGTATAATCTTAGTGAAAGTACAAATCTGTAAAAAATTCTATTTATAATTTTTTGAAGGAAAAAAACCCACAAATAACGATGAAAATCTATCCTGGGGAAGAGACTAGCAATTGTCTAAAACACTATTTATGGTAACCCCAGAAAAATAGTTTTTTACTTTCCCAGGTCACTTCTATGAATTAAATCTAGCACAGATTGCTAGAAAAAACTTAGCCAGACTAGAAATGCTGAGATATGACAAAGCCTAGCTCTGTGTAGCAGGACTCTCCATCTCTCAATATGCCTGCCTCAGTTTCCCTCTATGATTCAACTGCTTTCGTCTCTCAGTTCTGCAGGCCAAGGCCTGTAGTGGAAAGATTCCCATGAGAAAGGAAAAGGCCTAGCAAACTTCTAGCTGGTAACAACCTTGAAGGGTATAAACAGAGGCCAAGTTCCTATTCATAACACCATCTGCTCTCCAGTGTTGAAGGACATGGAGCCCAGCCCAGCCACAACTAGGCCCGGAACGGAGATAAAGTAAGAACAAACAGATAAACAAAAGAGTTTGCTTGGTGAGAACAGGGCCTTCATGGTTTTTTCTACTGTTTCCCTTTTATTCTCCAATGAGAGACTTCGGAGGTACAGCTAATGGTTAAATGACAGCAGTCAATCCACTTTATTCTATAAAAGCCTGGTCTCTGATAGAGGGGACTTCTCGTACACTTTCCCAGAAGGTTGCTGGACCTTCTGTCCTCTAGCAGGGATGCCTGCCAGAGAGACTAATTCTCAAGAATTATGATCCACCCAGGGACACCAGGCAAGAGTGAGAGATATTAACTCTTCCAATGTCTTTATTAGTAAGCTTAAAGTTAAGTAATTTTCATCATTAAGTTTAAAGATTATAGAATCCTTTAAAATTGATAATTAATGTTCTAGGCCCAGTATAAAACTTGTTAATAAGTTGCTAGCATTTACATGGTAAACCTTTATTGGTTTATGTAACTATAAGTAGTAAAATTCACTGTTAAGATACCCTTTGCATTCAAACTTCAACTTCTGTTCCGATCTCCCAATTTCCCTACAATCTGACTGTACTTGTGCCTTCTACTTTAAGGAGTTAAGACCCCAATGTTATATGCAATAAAGCTTGATCTGTGCATATATGTCTCATCTGCCATCCCGTCCCGTCCGCGGCACCCTGTATGCCCTTGTTTCAGATGATTTGGAGCATAGTCAAGGTTTCTGAACTGTCTACACATTGGATGTTTAAGGGGGAAGACGATTGATCTGAACAAAAAAAATAATCCTTTGAATTGTGGTATTGCTCAAGAATTTCATCACCCAGCCTCCCATGGACAGACAGAAAATCAGTAGTTCCAGATTCTAGCTACAACGCACAAAGAGCCTTTATGTGCAAAGCTCATAGAATCATAACATCATAGAATGGTTTGGGCTGGAATGGACCTTAAAGATCACCTAGTTCCAACCCCCCTGCATGGGCAGGGACACCTCCCACTAGACCAGGTTGATCAAAGCTAAGGCACATATATTTCATTACCAGTGTTGTTTCCTTTTTTCCTTGTTAGAATTTCCCTAGACCCTAAGACCTTTAAAATCAAGCTATTGACTTTTTTGAGTGGTTTCCACTTTTGCCAAGCAAAACAACACAAAACAAAACCCCTGGTGCAGACAGATGATCTTCTTGTACCAACCTCCCCCTTGCACAATTGAGTGACACCTTGTGTGACCACCTTACCAAGTTGATGTTCATCTGTGCTGTCACCACTCTCCTTCTTCCCATTGCCACAGCAAAATACTTCTGAATACTTCAAACAAAAGATAAAAAAATTCCATGAAAATCATCTAATGTGTTTCAACTATTTGATGCAGCATAAGGGGAAGGAAAGATATCTCTTTCCAGGCAGAGCTGTCAGCTGCTAATACCTCTAATAAAAGTAGGGCTACAGAGAGACTGTTCCTGCAGATCTCATGATTAAAGTCTTGATGTTCATCAAAGAAACCTTTATTTAAATGTCCCTTCCACTTACAATCAATTTTGAGACTGTGTATTGTAAGAGGAGTCATGTTGGGGAGTAAAAAGGTTCCACTGTGTTAAAGATGTCTATTAATAATGAAATATTCGTACTTTTTTAGAGCACTTTCCATATTTATTTTTTAAAAATGCAAGCAACCTTTGATGAGGGTTTTTAGAGGAGTATCTCTGTTCAGCATAGCTTATTTAAGACTGAGAATGCTGAACTTGTATAACTTCAGGTAAAATAACAGAAGTTCAGAGGCCTGGATTATTGCTAAACTTCACAGAAGACATGCAAAAAATGCTATCCAAGTGTTCAGTTAAGCAAGGAAATAACTAAAACCAGACTTACATATCTAAACAAAAGCAGATTTTAAATAGATACTGCAACTGCCTTTGAATTTTTTTTTACAAACTGACATGTCATTGTTCCTGGGTGCACAATAGCTACGATTTTGAAATGTTAAAGTCTTGTTCTGTTTGCCCTGTTGTCTCATGAAAATAAGGTCTGTGTTGTCTTCCGATGCTCCACTGCAAACTGACAGAAGGCAATTGAAGCTACTGAGTAAAATGTACCTTCTTTGCAATAGGGTAGGAAAAACTTCCCAAGGGAAGTGGCTTAATAGTGGCAGCTGAATTGCAGCTTGTGCCATTGCAAACTACAACAAGTGGCTCCTTTGATTTAGGCAGGTTAATCTGAATATTGAAGTTGCTACAAAACTACATGTTGCAGTAGCAAAACATATTTACTCAGATGAAGGCAGGAAGGGATAGCAAGGAAACTTAGATCTGACTTGTTTTCCACATAGGGGTAATAAAAAAATCATTTGACTGGGTCTCCAGATGACTATTAAAAACAATAAAAGCTACCTACAAAACTATTGCACTTGCTAGCCTGAACTGGAAAATAAATCCTTATCGTCTGGTCTACTAGTGCCATCTATTGTGTGCAGGGAGAAATACAGATAGTAAATGCCGAAGTTGCTTATTTTCTCTTTAAAATGTCAGAAATACTCTTTCTGCATTACAGTACCAGTTAGAAAACACAGCCAGAGCTCATACAATAACTTCTGGGTTTTTATAAAATACAGCAATTATTATCATTTAGGTGTACCGCAGCAACATGTAGGACTCCAACCACTGTCAGGCTACACTGTTCACCTATGCCTGTATTGACCACATGGGCACACAGGCACACACAAATGCAGCACAAGACAAGACCCAGCTGTGATGGATTTAATCAAAACTACAGAATTCTTATAAATTAAAACCTATTGCAACTTCTTTATGGCAAATTTCTCCCAAATAAAGGGAATCAGCTCATCTTCCAAGGAAATTAACATTACCCCTTCTTAAAATCCAAGCATCACACTGCATTTCACCACCTCTTGTAGGAGAAAAGGTAGTAAGCGATTTGTCTCCATCTGCATGTTGATGCATGTTGATGTTTTTTGGCCTAACAAATTGAGTAAAAGGCAAACTGTTAGTGACACATTCTTTTGGTTATGAATGTAACTCATACGAAAATGTACCATGATAAAAATCAGAAAAATGGGAAGAGTATCATTCACTAGTTCTTCAGTCCTCGAATTAACCCATTGATTTTGGCAAAAAAGGTTACCTTGATTCAGCCACTTTTTCTGAAAAAATTAATTCTTTTTTAGGAGACTGTAAGCACTCTAAAGGTGGGCAGGCTGGATATGATTCTTCTGAGGAGGGCAGAGTACCAAGAGACTAAATAAGGATGAATTTATTTCAGGAGCCTTGTCTTGGCATGGTGATTTCATAGAATCATAGATTAATGGTTTCTTAGTGTTTTCTTGCCTTAAAACTTGTGAAATGGGTTGTGCTGATTTCCTGCCTAAATCAGAACAATACGAATATTACACTCCTCTTTAAGTGTGCTTGGACTCATTGTAAAAACACATTAATATTAGTTATGGTTGAAATTCAGGTTAATGTAATTATCAAAGTAAAGGGATTAGTAAATTGATGAGCTGAAATACATTATATTTTGAAATAACATCTTCAGGCTCCTTATACTGTAGTTTAAGAAAGCTAGGAATAGAAGGCAGTAAAAGAACAATACACAATGCACTAAGAAATATGGTCTTAATATCGCCTTCAGAATAACAGGATGTCACTTTTCATGGTTGATATAAATTTTCTTGTGAGTATTTCTGATCTTCAGTTGAAGGAATGTGTGGCCCTTGCAGGATACCTACATAAGTCTTGCATTTAATCAGTACTAGGTTTGGTTTTTAGCATGATTGTAACTATAAACCTCTTCAAGAAAAGCTGAATACTGTGGAAAGCAAGTTTGCCAGTGAAAAACCTTTTTACTATTTTAATTTGGAAGAACTTACAAAGAAAATGTGGACTATTTAAGTAGTGAAACAGCTGAATTTAATAGTTTAAAATATACATTAAAGGAAATATCAATAGATGACTAGACTTAAGACATCACTCTCCAAAACACACATTTGTTTTATTGCATGGAAAATTAGCAACTGAAAATCATCAATATTTCTGCATAAAGTGTGATAGACCATGGCAAATGTAATTCTCAGAGAACTTGATTGAGAGCCACGAGGTTAATGCACTAATTGGAGGTAGTGAATCAGTCCACAAAAGACCTTTTTGCCTCCAGATTCTTGTAACATCTGACTTCTCAATTAGTTCCTTTCCAAGTCTCTCATTACAGAAGTAAGTTTATAGCAGCAAATACGCCATATCTTCACTACAGAAGCTCTCCAGGATTTTTTTTTTTCTTCAGTTTTATAGATATATAATACTCATACTGAACACCTGAGAACTATTGGTACCTCTTCTTATTGACCATTGACTCCAAACGACTTTTTGGATGTCCAAATACAGGCTGGAAAGCTTCTGCTTTGTATTGACCAAATTGCAGTAAGATTTCTCTTTAGTAGATCGTGCATAGATGTAAATTTACTTTTTATTCTCACTTCAGTTTTAAGCTTCCTATGGCCAGCAGTGCATAAAGGGGAAAAAAGGGGTACACTTTTACAACATAAATTGCGTGATGATTAGAAAATATTTTCCAAGCAACATAGTTTAAACTTCTCCTAGGATTTGTATACAGTGTCCACTAGCAGAAACATGTAGCATGTGTTGCAATCTACCAGCTGCAAATTTCTAGTTTTGAAACAAAGATGCCAGCTTCGATTCCAATTGTCCTACCCAGTCCTTGCAACTGAACAGAGCAGGAGTTCAGCTTTAGTGTCTTCTATTGTCTTTCGGCTTTCCAAATTCGTATTTGCAAAGTGTATTTTCTCAAGTTTAATATTACTAATCAGACTATAAAAAATGAAAAATATGGCTACGTCCAAAAGGGAAGAGCTGAAGAGATCAAAAGTCTGAATTACTTTCAAGTGCTTCTACAGATTGCTTCTATTACAGTATTTTTAATATATCAAACCGTGTCAGAATTAGAAAACATTGCAAAAAGGTAGCAGGAACATTGCTGCAAGTTTTTAAAATGTTTTAGTGGATGCTGTTATAGACATTGTGGAGTTAATGGCAAGGGTTCTTTATACAACTTTGAAAGTCCCTGTCCCTCTGCACCATTTTCTGTATGTAAAAATAAATCTAGAATATTCATACATGTAAAAAGCAATTTTCTCCACTATCAGGAGTCTTCATGTATTTCTGTTGATATCCTTAAAGAAACTCTCTAAAAGAAAAATAAAACAAGATCAGCTTAAGATAAATTAATTTCAGAGTTCTGTGATAAAAAGTGCAAGGAGATAAAACAAGAACAAAAAATTAAGTTAAATACATACTGTGAGGTTTGTTTTTTTCTTAAAAGGCTTCCCCCCTCCCCGCCCCGAGTCTGGTGGTTGTTTTTTATTAATTAATAGTTTGCTTTGAGTGAGCACTGGTTAGGACAAAAAGAGATAGAATCTTAAAAATCCTTCCATCACTGTCAAACACTAACATTGGACTTCATGCTGGTTCATAGCTAGGAATTTGAAATGTCTGCATTTTGATTTAGTTTAATTCCATCACCTTTTATTTATTATGTTCACAATATTTAGATACAGTTAAACTTACAAACTTACACTTTGGGATCTGTGATCTTGAGCAGACTTATCAGCTGATTTAGCTACTCTGAGGACTGCAGGATTGTCTGCAAATATGTATCTCCAAAGGAAGAGCTTGACACTTAATAAAACAGGTACAATCATCTACGTAGACATCCGAGAGTGATAGACTGGCAATAAATACCTCCCCTCCAAAATGGTAAATTTAATGATACATGCATTTCTGAATGGTACTTCAATGTATTTTGTCAGTTTTAGAGGGCAATTATATGCCTTTAAGATAATATACTGTATAATTTTCAATAACTACTTTTTTAAAAAAGTGCTTTGTTCTGCAGAACCTTTTTTTTTTCTATATAAGGAAAAGCCCTACAGCCATTGTCTATTCAGTACTATTAGTCAAAATAAACAAGTATAGAAATCTTTGCTCTCAGTTAGCAAAATACGTTAACTCTGATTCCCGAGTTGAAAATTTATTTCTTTATATTCTTATGAAAGTTATGTACATATTACATATATTAACCACTTCCATGCTGAGTAAGCACTTAAGTGAAGACGCATGTAACTGAAGTACAAAGTTTTATATGATCAAACTTTGGTTTTATGCCACAGGACTTAGACGGTTCTTGTGGGGTCCTTTTTAGAAGAGAATGGCCACGAGTATCTGGCCTTAAACTAGGCCTCACACAATGTCCTTGAAGCATCCGCGAGAACGCAGAACGGGGAAGAAAGCTGATATTGCAAGAGCAAAACAAAGAAGTAAAAAACAGAAAAAGTCCTGAGTCATCATGATACAGGAGTGTGGTGGAGCATATGTCAGGGGGTGTGGACAGCGAGTGAAGAAATATACGTAGCCAATCATGTATGAGCTAAGAATGTACGTAACCAATAGGGTTTGTGCTGAGCACGTCTGGGGTGTGTGATTAGGAGTCAGAAGAGTATAAATTGCAGTCACTTTTGCAAATAAACGTCTTCAGTTAGAACTCTCATAGAGTTGTGTGAAGTCTGTTTGTGAAGCACCTCGTCAGGTTCTCACAATTTTTCCTCCCTTCCCACGTCCACGAATTCTGGATATGGTTTCCAGCAATTTATCACAGCATCAACTGGCTCATGTATGTGCTCTTGATCATTAGTTCTACAGTTAGACAAGTGCTTGGATCAAGATTTTGACTTTCTGGGACTTGTGGGAGGCAATGGTATATATGCAAGACCTATGCATAGGGTATGACAGTGATTGCAACTGAGTTAGTTCATCTTTGTAATTATGATATAAAGCAGCAGTTCTCAGTCTTTTCCACATCAAGCTTTCTACTCCATCTTGCAAAGATCCAACTACTTTATGGGGAAAACAAACATCCAGAAAGGATGTGAGGAAACATACAGAAAAATGTTTTAAAATATATCAAATATTTTTAAAAGGAAAGGAAACATCTGTGGTTGAAATTTATTGGATTATTATAAAATCCCTCAGGTAGAAAGAAATGCAATTTTAGTTGCATCATTTATTTTGATACACCTTTAGAGGGCCTCTTTCTACAAAAAGACTGGTAAAAGATATTAATTTACTGAATAATATTCATGATCAGACAGCTATTAAGCTGTTAAACAGATTGACAAAACTCATCTTTATGTTTTAAAAACCAGATGAAAAGCATACATTAGGTAGACAGGAATCAGTTCTATGATAAAATTTGTTTCTGTATAGCTTTGCTAGATCTAGCTGAGTTAAAGAATAGTGATTTTCTATTGCATTTGTTGTTATACAATTCATGGCACTTCTTAGTCACTGCTAAAATATGTAGATACCAACCTTAAAATCTCTAATGAATGTTAAAAAGAAGAAGATAAAACCAAAGGCGACTGTCCATTCACAGATTGCACTCATAAAATGGTAAGTATAATCCTGATGGAATGAGACATAAAATACATTTTCAGATAAAACAAATAAGGAAAATAACTGGAATGCTATAAAAATAGATACTGCCTTCTGTAAATTCAATAAATATTCTGACTTATGACTCATCATCCCAACACCCTGTTGCATACAAGTAAATTCAGATTTAGGTTTTTTCAGAATGGTAAGTATATTTATCAAGGTTGCCTAAGTTCCCTTAAGCAACATCTTGTGCATTAACAGAAAAGATAGTACAAGAAAACTACAATTAGCACAAGATCATAGATAAAACATAGATAAACATAGATTAAATATAAGTTACACCTGAAAAAAATCAGTTATTATGTAAAGGATACCAAAGACCCCATATTAAAAACTTTTACTCAGAGCCATTGAGTTCGGTAGTACTATCCCTTACAGTAAATTCTCACAATGTTTGAAAATGGAAAGCTACCCTCACATGACACCTCCTGACAAGACCTTTGTTTTTAAGTAGATCATAGAAAACCTAGGTAGTATGACACAAAGAGAAAGTAAAGCATTTCGTAACATGTCATCAACAAATATTCCATGTTTTCTCATCCTTGCATCTGATGTTAACAAAAATCCTGAAGAGGTTATTTAAATTGTGAAGATTTATGTCACAGCTGCCTTGCCACTGTTTGATTGAAGTACATTTGCCAAGATGGCTTTTATTAAGCTCTTCAAGCAGGATACGCCCTCTGCATTATTTAATGTGTTTTTTGAAAACCTCCATGTAGCCAAGTTTGTCCAAAAAGAAAACTTACCTTTCAGAGTTATTCTTCTGAGAACACTGAAATCACCTCAAATACCTGATACTGGCTTAAGTATGCTTCAGGTCAGACCCTCAATGTTTATCACAATAGTAAGGACTATTTGATAAAAATGGTGAAAAAGCTGAGAAAACGAATGTTGTAAAAAAACCTCAAAACCTTCAAAATCAAATGGGTCCACCTTTGTTTCATGGGTAAAGTTAATTTTCAAGACATGTGACTATAAAAGGATGTAGAACCACTCATTCCAGAGTTTTGGGTTGTTTTTTTTTTTGTAACAATTTGTTGTAAGGGTAAGTTTCAAATGCTTGGTTAAAATGAAAGTCTAACTCTCTGAAGACTGACTCATCCGTGACAAGTTTTCTTACCCAAGCAGCAGACAGTTTTCTAATGAAGAAACAACAGTCTGTTCATGATAATGTACTACTGAAAGTCTCTGAAGTGTTTGTAATGTGGTACACTTTTAGATAAACCTAACAGCATACCTCAAATAATATGACACAGGGTCAGTTGGATACCTAATGGGATTTTACCTTTTCACCTGGAGTCCAATCGATTTTTGTCATGGAAATTCGTGAAGCAAACACAATCACTGGGAAAAACACAGTGTAAAGGAAACTATAAAATTTAGTGAGTAATATTGAAAAAGTCTGCTTAAAAAAAAAGACACTCTCTCCCCCTTCTGTAACACAGGAGATCCTAAACAACCAGAATATCAAGTCAAAGTATTGAGAAGACAAGTAAATGACACACATTATTGGGAGGTAACTGATAGCAGCAATAAAAAAAAAAATCTGCACAAATAAAGGTTTCTGTGGGTTCTTCCAAAGTACAGAGGGCAAGGGGAGACACTCCAAAATTTAGATCACATTCACAATTGAGAACTGTGGGAGTAGAATCCTGCAGTGTTGGAAGGAGAACCATGTTGGTTTCCATTTGTGCACAGTAGGTGACCTGATATATTTGTACCACTGGGGCCTTCTTTACAATGCTTTTGCAGCTGCTGAAGCCAAAAGCAGGCTGTAGCTGGCTGGATGATGTGATGATCTGCTGTGATCACTTTTCAACACTGGCAGATCACCTGAAGACCAGTAAAATCAGTGGGATGGCTCTAATTTCAGCAGTCTGGGGGAGAAGCCAGTAAGTGTGTCGCGTGTGTCTCTAGGGGAGGCATCTAATGAAGCCAACCAACATGATCAAAAGGATCTGCTCAGGCTCGAAGAAAGTCTTCTGTATGCAAACTGTATTTTATATGTCTGTCTGTTAGGTTCATTTCAGAAGTGGTGCCCCCCTTTTGCAGGCCCTTCTCCATACCCTTCTTCAAATGAAGGAGGTTGAAAAGTTGGTCTAGCTTTCTTATCATATGAACCTATGAAGGATACTGGGGCATTAGATTTAAATATACCATTGAAAGAAGAGATACAGCTTTTTGGAAGACCCTGAAACTCATCTTTATGATACGAATGGTGTCTTGACACACTATTTGCACTATTATGGCAGAAATATTAGAGAGTCCTAAGCAAAGATTGTGGCCTCATTTTCATCCTTCATCAGCAACAGTTTAACTTAAAAGGAAAATCATTAATACATAAAGGGAAAACTGTGAGACACACCATAAAGGATACTGGGAATGAAAGCAATGCATGATATTACAGATATGGTCATCCTTATTTGACACATAAAGTAAGTGTTCCATTGTGGACAGGACTTGTAAGAGAGTATAGACTGAAGTGTAATGTACAGAACGCCTGAGCCAAATGCCACCAAAGCTCCTATATCATGGACAATGGGAACAGACAGCTCCTGGAAAAAGAATTAGCACAATGGTTAGCAGCTACTACTTGTACAGTGGAAGGTATAGATGAGCCCTGAGAAGATGGTAGCCACTTTATGCTGGGCACCTACAAGCAGTGGGAAACAGTCACTTGTCCCAGTAGTCTGCACAGGGAAGATAAATGAAAATGGAGAACGAGTAGCTCAGGCAGGTAAACTAACCATGTCCAAAACTACCATGTCAAAGTCCTTTCCTGTGTTCACAGAAAAGCATAGATCAATTGTAGTGCTGTTCAACAGCTGGTCTATTACCAATAAATGTTTCCACAAACAGGAACTGTATGGTATCTTTCTTAAGAGGTTCCTATACATCCTTTTTCCCTTTACCTCACCAAAGATTTTCATTCCTTTGTGTTGAAAGCCTACTCTGCATTCGTGTGGCGATACTCTAATTAATGGTAAAGTTTCATGGAAGCTACTCTAAATAGTGACTGCTATAGTTCCATCCCCCACCCTCCAGTGGCCAGCCAGACGGTTCTGGGAAATAAGTCAGCAAAATAAGTTCTTGATATGAAGGTCTTACACTGTCAGTCTCTTAAATTATTCAACTCTCTTACTCTTCTCCACATCATCAGCCACTTATATTCAAGTTCTGCAACAGGTGAATGTGTATAAAATTCCAGTATCACTATATGTGGCCTATATTTTTGTAATACCCTACCTATGGTAGATTCCCTCCTTTAAAATACAAACAAGTAGAATATCCAGTAACAGAACAAATTAAGATCCCAGATAAAATATTGTATTCTAAATGTTTTTAAAAATTACAAATACCTTGGAATCCAATATCAGACAGGTAAGGTAGCTTCAAAGCTCCTTTCCATCACCAGAGCATAGCAAAACATGTGCTGTGATCTGACCTGTGATCTGTTCTGTTTTAGTGATTCATGGAAACTGACCTATAGCCTTTCACTAGATATTTTAACATCTTTCCTGCCTGGAGGCCACTGTTTTCTTTGTCTTGGCGTGGTGATTATGTTCACATGCTCTTTCAAACTGTTTTTCTCCATGCTTTTCTTTCTACTCATTCCCTTCTATCTGTCCATGATGTACTAAGTTCTGTCAGATTTTAAAGCATGTTCCTCACATAGGTATTTAAGAAGACTATCATATGTATTTGTATTTTATTCTCCTCTATCCTACTTTTTGCCTTCCATATAGGAATGGCAGGATTTGGTATGGAAAGCATTAAGCAAGCTTTTTGCGTTTAGCCCCTATAGAGAGCGTTTCTAACACGGCTCTCATGATTGCTCCTATCAAACTGCCACAGCTCCCTGAAAAACCCCATCATACTCAACCCCTGCAGAATCTGGGAAATGTTGCTAAATCTGCTATGGCAAGCCTCCAAACGTTCTAGTCAAGGAAAGGAAAATCACTCTTTAATCATGTGTAATATCCAACAGGGAAAAACAGACCTGCTAAGACCTGGGTTTTGGCTTTGTCTTATTCACTAAGGGCTACAAGATTTTTCCTTCCATGTCCAACTATCTTCTTCAAGTTAAACCTCCACCATCTTTCATTTCTGTATTTCAATCATTGTGTTATTTAAAAAAGGGAACAAACAATTAATTCATTACCATTACTTCTTTTCTCAGAAACTCTTCTGCTTTTAGAGGACATGCTCCTAGTGTTTTCTTCCACCTTGTTCCTCACTTTTGCTAAGTGTTCAGAGACGAATGCCATTAAAATGCCAGGTTAACTACTCTATCTTACCTTGAAGCAAAAAAGGGTGAAAAAAATTTCCTTACAAGCCCACATTTCCATCTTCCTGGGCAACTAAACAACCTCAAAAATCTGATAGATCAGATTCTTAGCTACATTAGATCTATTATATCCTCACTGGGTTCTGAACCCTTCCTGCAAACTGCATCTAAAGTGGAAAGTAAGGTCAAAGCAGAGGAAGGCAAAACTAGGTGAGGAAGGAGTTTATGAACAGGCAATGAGAGGCAATAGAGATTAGATAAGAACCAATGTTATAACTGTCAATGGGCTCCTTTGGAAAATTTAGGATCAAATTTTCTGCTTCCTTGACACTCCCAAATTATTTTGCATTCCTGATTTGCCTTTTCCTTATTGAAGCTAAGTTTGTTTTCTATTTCAGTCAAGCAACGCTGCTCCCCATCATCTTTTTTTTTGTGCCACATATAAATCTAATCAATAAGAGTACAGGTATTTCAAACTAAAAGAGCAGGCTTACAATAGACTGAAGTGCCTCTGTAGTGTTTGTAATCAACATGCAGTGCCTGGAGGTAAAACTAAAATGAGAAAGATACCAGTCTAAGGAAGGGGTTCTTGTTTGAAAATACCATGCAAAATTGCATGCAAAATTGTATTGGCTGCTGAAACCCTGACTTTATTTTCAGTTTCTCTGTATGTTGTCAGGTCACTATAAGAGCACAAGAGTATTTATCAAAATGTTCCCCAAGGCAGACCATCCTTCAAAATAAATAATTCAGCTGTTTCCACAGATTTAGAGGCAGTATCTCAAACTACCTGCTAATTAAAATTGACTTAATTCTTAGCTGAACTCTTCAGTACCGTTTTAGTAATACTTCTTTGTGTCACAATCTACCCTATCACATGCCTCCTCACTAGAAAAGGTGAAAGGCATAATGTTTCAAAACTTATCCTCTCTATTGAATTTTCTTTCAGATACTGAGGGCTGGACTTCTGCAATTTAAAATGAGATGTCTTACCCTTTTTTGCAAAGTAAGTGCTAATTCTACATGTCTCTATTAAAAGACTTAACATGTTACGTTACTATGTCATCTCTTACAGACTCAAAACAATTGACTAATATTCTGCTCAATGTTCTAATCTGTCAGCTAAGTCTAGTTTATTCTGTAGAAAATGCTGCTAGTGTGTGTGCCATCATTCAGGTAAAAATACAGGTGCTTTTGCTAGTCTGATTTATTCTGCCCTACCTGAAGGTAAGCAAACTAAACTGCAAACAGCAAAGCTTTTTTACAGTAAAATTTTTCATAGCAAAAATTTTACAGCAAAAGCATCTATATTTATTTGTTTTCTAATACAGACTTGTAACAAGACAAGCACACACAAAACCCCTTACTGACATAACTGTACAAGCAAAAAATCAAGTATACAGGGAGAAAGCAAATCTGTCTTCTTAAAGCTACAGAAAAAAGGTAAGAGCAAGAAAGACATTCTTACACCATTTGTCAAGGATCCACACTGGGGTAATGTTAACCACCCTGATCTATTTTATTTTTAAACTGGTAAAATAACTTTAGTTTGATTTATGATATGAAATTTGTGGTCATACCTGAAAAGTTGCAACTATGCCCATTCCAATACAGCCCATCAATCCAATACATAATGAAAATATGTTGAATGAAGACCTAACAAAGTGCGATGACTCATTTTGCTTCTCTATTAATAAATACCTGATGTACATTGTAATTACACCTGGAAAAAAAACAACACATACTTTGTTCAATGATCATGTATTGCTTACATTTTAACACCTTGCTCTGCAACATATTTGCATACAGAATAAAATTATAAATGTAATACAATAAATAATACTGCCTTTAACATTACTGGGTTGAAGATGAAAGGTAGCAAATTTCAGATGTATTACTTTCAGATATATCTATCTTAACATTATTTTAGTCTTAACATCACACATTAATACTATATAGAAATAACTGCACAACACTTCCAGAAAAAACACTTATTTAAATCCCACTCTCCCGTGCATTTTAGGCACAGGGGCACTGACATTCCACATTAGCTGTTATAGGGACATGAACTGCAATATAGAATTGGGAGACTTTATTCTGCTCTGATATACAGTCTTGCACCACAACTACATGTCCTTATAATGGATGCCCTGGAGAATTAATACATTTTTGTAGAGTGTAAACAGAAAAAATACAACCAGCTGTGTATCAAAAAAATATTTTCAATGCTTTTGTGCCAGTTCTGGCTGTTCTTTAGTACAACAGAGTCCCCAGACCACTACACACAGACTTAATAGCAACTTACATGACCCAAATATGCAGTTCATTCCTGACAAACACCTCCACTGAATTAGAAGATCGTGGTTCATAAGGATATAATAAGCTGTAGACTGGATTCCACAGTTGAATAGCACAGAATATAGTTTCACTCTACATTTGGAAAAATAAATCGGGTAACATTGTCCAGGCACTATGAGGTTACATGAAACACACCAACATGATGTGACTGAATAAGGCTCCTAGAAAAGGTAAAATATGTGATTTCTACTTTGCATGAAGGCCACCACGGACTATATTTAGAGAGAGGTATACAGTTCTTGATCCTCCATCCTTAGAAGTGAATAGGAAATGCCAATCTTCCTGATTCAAGGCCAGTGGGCATTTAGTGAAGCAGACACCTGGCAGAGGAAAACAGGTGTTGCTTCAACACTGGTTTTCCTTTTGCTACAGCATCCTAGAAACTATTGTCACATTATGTCAAATAGACAGTTTTTGAAATGTGATTATGCTTTCTTCCACTTTCTATTTCCAGCTGCATTGACTGCACTGCATTGACGAGGTTCCCTAAAGAGAAAGAAGTGCCTGTAAGCCTGCACTTACTGACCTAAGGACCTGGCCCTCTAGATACTACTTTATTATGGTTTAAGTTTTTTGGTACTGATACAAGGACCTAGAGAGAGGGTCTTTAGGACCCTGAGGGATCTGGGAGGGGCAGAACAGAAAGGGGACAGTATTTCCTCCCATTTCCTGACATACTCTATAAAAAAACAGGAGGACTGGAAGCCCCGCCCTTTTTTTCCTTCTCCCTTCTTCCTTGCTGCTGCTGCTCTTGGAGGTCTTGGAGAGAGGCTCCCACTTTTCCATTAGCTCACCATGTGCTCTTCAGAATCCAAATCCATCGGGTGCTGGGAAGAGCCGTGGACCTCTCTTCCAAGTTGTCCCTGCTGCAAGGGACACACAGACACCTATCTCTGCGATCATTGAGATCGGGTTTTGTATATATTTGTATATATTTGTATATATTGTTCCTCATCCCATATGTTACTACCTATTTATGGTTCCAGTAGACGTGTTACAGTTTTAATTTCCAACTTTTAAGTCTCTCTTCCTTATTGCCCTTTTATGTTCCCTTGGGAAGGTGGAGGTGGGTAATGGAGACCAGTTCTGTCCTTTGGTTTTTGGTTTGCCCTAACCACTAAACCATGTATCTGATACTACCATTTGTTGTCGAGTATTCTTCTGCAAAATATTGTATGGACTGCATTGTAAGCAGAGATCTTTTGCTTGTTTTAATTTCTTTGCTGTGTTCAAACCAAGTACCTCATACGTACCTAAAAGTGCTGAAATATTAATCATAAAACCAAAGATACCACTCTCCGGGGGTTTAGTTCCAGTGTCACTACAGAAGGGAGGAAGAGAAGAAATTAAAAGTTGAGATCTGTGAAACATAAATGAGACATGAACATGAAACCCCAAGAGACATGTAACTTGTGTGAACCACTGCTGTCTGCATAAAACATTTAAATATATAAATTAGAATATCACGTGCTGCACACTTAAGCTTCATTTGTAGTACTGAATCTTTCTTTTAAGAAAGAAATCATATTTTTAGAGTACATTATTTGAACTGTTGTCCTGGTTTTGGTGGGACAGAATTACAAAATAATTTTTTCTGTTCAGAGAAACTGTAGTTTTGAGAGTCCAATTCTGTGAGAACAAAAGAGACAAGATATGTGCTTTTCTTTTATACCCAGCTCTGGTCTGCAGGTTTCCTTAGAAACCAAGGTTGAGGGTACTTCCGAACCATGCAGGTGCAGTGGGCTGGGAGGGGCAAAGCCCAGGGCAGCTGACCCAAGCTGGCCAAAGTATTCCATGCCATAAACATCACCCTCACTATAAATTGGGAAGTTTGTGATGATGTTTTGGGGGCTTCTACCATGGCTGCATCCCTGAGAGTGTCCCATCTGTCTTGTCTGATGTCCTCTACCTAAGACCTCCTCCTCCTTGCCTTGCTGTGACTGTCGTGTTCTGGCTGGAGCCATCACACAGCATTCAGCATTCACTGCTGGGAGCACACTGCTTGTGACTACTATCTGGAGCTGAGTATAACTTTGTGTCTTATCTTAGTATTGGGGTTAATATTAGTTTGTTATTATTATTCTATTAAATCTGTTTTCATTTCAACCCATGAGTCTCCTTTCCTTTTCCTGATTCCCCCTACCAGGTGGGGTCGGGTGACAGGACAACTAACCAACCCGCGACAACTGTATTTCTTCCTTTTCTGCAAGCAATATGCAGAGATGTGACAGAGCCATACTTTGCTTGTAAATGACATAAATTATTACATAAACAACACTTTAGAAATGACCTTTCATCTGCTAAACTAACACTGTGATAGAGTAAAACATTTCTGATTTCATTGAGTATCCTAAGATGTGAGAGAATTTGGCTTAATTTCCTGATTTGTTTGAAAGGACTTTACCCCAGGAGAGCAATTGTGTCCCGATGCCTGGGAGCATTCCTAGGCACTGTTTAATTTACTAATGTAGATACAGCTTAAGAGTACTCTAGGTCCAAGGTGCTGTAAGTTTCTTCTGCCGAAGCAATGCACCCTCACAGGGGACAATCAGAAGTTCACTGGGCCAGGTAGACAAACCATGAGTGTGAGAATGTCTACATAATTTATATATGTTCATACATGCAGACATATATATGAAAAACAACATATATACAAAATACAGAAAATGAAGTAACTTTATCATAGAATTCTTTTCCCTCTTTTCCTTACATATGTGCAAACACTCACACAAACAACCACACCAGAGAATGTGCCTTCCTCACAGGGAGGACATACTCCTAGGAGTATGTGGGTTCGAGGCCCCTCAAGCAGGACTCTTTTATACAAGGTGAGTGCCCTGCTGAAATAAGAGTGCAGCAATGTTATCACCTCTTTACACTATTTTTTCTTCTCTAGCATACATATAAAAGAATATCTATTTGATCAGCCTCTGTTGCTCAAGCCAATGGAAGACATGTAGCTCATAAATCTTTACAAAATTTTGGTATTATTATCAGTGGCAAGAGGTACATTTTTGCATGCAACCAGAGGCACACAAGGAAGTCCACTGTCAGAAATGTAAACTAAGGATCCTAGCTAATGCTGAAGTTCAGTGGAAACAGCAAGTACTCTGAGAGCAAAATGTTCTTTTAGGTCTATGATGAGACAAGTAGCTACTAACTAGAGATTTTTTAAATGTGATTCAGGAAGATTAATAATCTTCATTCCAACAGAGAGTCTGGATAAGTTTAATAGAATCATAGAATCATTAAGGTTGGAAAAGACCTCTAAGATCATCAGATCCAACCATCAACCCAATACCACCATGCCCTCTAAACCATGTCCTGAAGTGCCATGTCTATACATTTTTAACACCACCAGGAATGGTGACTCCACCACTTCTCTGGGCAGTCTGTTCCAATGCTCAACCACTCTTTCAGTAAAGATATTTTTCCTAATATCCAATCTAAATCTCCCCTGGTGCAACATGACCCCATTTCCTCTCATCCTATTGCTGGGAGAAGACACCAACACCCACCCCTGGTGGCTGAAGAGAGTTAAACTTCCAGTGCTAAACTTCAGAACCCACCACCTAGTGCAGCCAAAATGATAGCTGCTCTGCATGAATGTCTGTGCTCTTAACACCTAAAGGATGTTTCTCTTTACATAAGTAATAATTCTTAAAGAAAGATTTTGTCAATTCTGTTAACTTCAAGCCAGAGGAGTATGACCACATCAAAATACTTTCTTTTTTACAAATTATATTCTCTCACAATCTCCTTTTATGTTATAGAAGCATTTGTGTAATCCATTGCTGAGATGACTTATCAAGAACAGGAGGAAGCTTAGGGTGAAGGGAGAACACCTTCGTATGAAAAGCTGATGCAAAAAATACAGAAAAATCTTATATTTCTTTTGACTGGAGTGGTCCCAAATTCTCAGACAACAAAAGCTTGGACCAAGCTTTTAAACAAGTTTTTACAGCTTCTCAGGCATTAAGAATCCCTATTTATCCGTATTTTCTTTCCACAATGCTTTCTGAGGACTTGCTCCAGCTTGTATTCTGTGTTAGTCTTGTTTCTCTTTGATAGTGGAATTGATGAAAACAGTAGAGTAACACTCATTGTTTTTGTTTGACACTTGGGAAAATCATCTTAATCTATTATTAATTTAGGTCATTTTTTAATCCTGAGCTTCACATCTTTTCCTCATCTTCCTGGAGTGTTTTCATAAATATGACAAAGGACTCCATTTAAAAAGTGGGCCACTTGAGAAAATCTTGAAGGACTTCTGCAAATCAGAAACTGCTCTATGCTAAGTAGAGGACTGTGATCACTTCAAAGCTTTTGGAGGACCTTTAGGTGAGAAAAGAATGGGATTGGCACATGCAAAGAAAGCCGTCTGAAGTTCTTGGAACACTTCACATCATAAGAGCAATCCAAATACCTTGAAATTGCACTGAACTCCATTCACCTTTTAATTAAAGCTTTTCTCAAGCTAAAGCTTTATAGGTGAATTTTGCTATTGTTGATTTTTAAGTTTAATAATCTTAGTTGTAGCCTTTTGAGAAATTTCATACCAAGAACACTCTATCATATCTACAATGCATCTACAAAGTACTGCACTGAATTTTTAAGGATGCAATCTTTTTAATGCTATGTTTTCCACTAAAAAATCCCTGAAGCTAAACGAAAACGTGTACATTTTTGTTTTACTTCTTGTCTGCTGCTTCGTGAAACAGAACAAAAAAGTAATCTGCAACAGAATGAGAAAGAAAGCAAAAATGGCAGATATGAAACAAAAACTTGTGCTCATTTATTTGCGATGGTGCATAGGTGAGCAAAACTGCCAAGGAAAAGACAAGGAATCTAGTATAAAAATGACAGCATTTATATCACTGTCTCATGTAGCAGAATTCTACAAACACTCAACCAATCTCCTGAAGAGTGGAAAAACAAGTAGGTACAGGAAACTGGGAATAAATATACTTGGGCCAAAAGATTAATCATCATTAAATTTTCTTCATAGCCATCATAAACTATTTCTCTCCAAACTGAAGTTCCAGATTATTGAAGTAGGAAAAACATATTCTGCCTACAGGGATTCTGATTGATCCAGAAGTACTAACTGGCAGCAAATACCTTACAGAAAATTCCTTTTACTCTTTCACTGAGAATTCAAACAGCCACCACAGCATATTCAAATTAGTTTGGATTTTGAGTAGTAAGAGCAAGAGAGCTAATTTGGGCACAATCTAAGAATCTTAAAGACTTCTGCTGCTAGAAGACACAATATCATATTCATCTTTATCTACCCAGAAATGTATTTATATGGTTTACTTGATGAGACACCAGCACAGGTTCAATGAGAAATTTAGATGTAGTCTTTCTTTCACTGTGATAGCTGTTACATGGTAAATAAATAAAACTAACAAGTTACCTCAAGGCATTCACAGGATACTTAAGAAATGTAAAAAAGAATTACAGAAATGCTGAACTAAACTTTTTCAATATTTTTTTCTATCCTGTAACTGGAATTTCCCCCTACAAGCTGTTTAATTTTTATAGTTCATTTTAAGATATTGCACAACTGAAATGTTGCAACATTCTTCCTCTTTCTTTTTTATCAGACTTAAGTTTCACTAAATCACATTCTTAATCCTATGATTCAGCTTCTTAGGCTAAAGCAATTGCTTATAAATAAGAATATGAACTACAGTATGACTATTGGCCTGACTATTTAGAAGGAATCATCATATAACTCTCAAGTGCACCTTCTACAGGCACGATGATCATATGCTTAGATTATATGCCTTTAGAATTATTACAGATTGTTCACCAAAAGTTAATATCCTTAGTCCAAATGCTGTGTTAAAAGGATGTAAAATAACAAGACATCTGTCTTTTAAAGAACTTTACTAGCAAATGTAGAGGGCCTGAAATGTGTTTTGGGGTTTTGCTTAATCACTGACCGAGCCTCATTTGTCAAGTTTGTTTTGTTTTTTTTCAGTTGTGGACATTTATTGTGATTCCTTAGTTAAAGGATAAGAGTGAGTTTTTCTAGTGAGATGTTCAGTTAGATTGATACAACTATGGCAGTTGAGACACGTTCATCAGAGTTACAGAGCTGTGACTTACAGGTTTTGTCTAGTTTATTTTTCCTGGTTAACAGGGGTTCAATTGCATTGGCTGCAAGTGCTTTTGTGTCAGTAAAATTCTATGTAATCAGCGGAAAATATGAGTTTAACCACAATTGTTAGGGCAGTAGAGTATTTGTGCATGTACAAGAACAAGGCTTTCCAAGAGCTGAGTCCATATTTGGGTATATAATCTTAACATTTTTTGCTAACGTAAGCATGAAGCCTAACTTTCTTTGGTTCAGTTTGAATGAAGCTCAACTTTCTTGCGGGTTGAGGTGCCATTTGCAGCATTTCACTTGCTTATGACAACCATAATTTTCTATCAAATGTATATGCGTGTATGAATCAGGTTAGCAGCCTTCTGAAATTAAGCATGTCCATAAAGTCCTTCAAGCTATTAGGTCTAGATGTATCTTCAAACATGCATTTGAAAATCTTTTTTAGTTCCTCTTTGTATCAGAGACCATTCTTGGATTTCTGGCTTACCCTTCATCTATTACCAGTGAGACAGCAGTTCAGATTTAAATACTAACATAATCAATATATAACCAATTATGTATACAGAACTTAAATTACTAAGGTTACAGAAAACAGATGCCTGTCATCTCTCGGGGAGCCTTTTACACCCATTGTTCCTAATCTGAAATTTTAAAAACGCATGTTTGTGGGTGTCTGTGTCCCACAAAGCCTATTGTGGGGTTTCCAGTCCTGTCACCACTTGCTGCACTTTGGCCTAGTTCTGGAGTTATACAAACAGAACTACATTTCTACCACTTATTCCTTAAGCTTTGCTAGGATCGGGCCTCCAGCAGAAAACTGTTTCAGCTCCTTTCTACCACGTTTGTCAGCTTTCGAGACCCATGGCTCTCAGGCGTGGCTGCTAAGGTGGGATGGGTGATAGGAGCGCACAGTGGGTCCCCGCTCTGCCTCCCTGCCCTGCCACCGCTCCTTCCTGCGGGGAGCCCCAAATCCGTGCCACGGGCCCGGCCCCGGCCTCGGGGGGAAGGACCCGCGGAGCCAGATCTAAGGGAGCCCCTCAGCACCAGGGTAAGCCTTCTCACAGCGCGTGGCTGCCCCACAGCACGGGGCCGCCCCACAGCCCGGCGTGTAACCCCCGTCCTCCCGCTCTCTTCGGCACCTCAGGCGCTTCCACCCCCGCCTCACCTGATGTAGGGGACGAGGGGCTCGACGTGCCCCTCCAGCACGGCAATCACATAGGAGATGATGAAGGCGGCCGAGGACCAGACGACAAGCAAAGCGGGGACGAAAGCCACGCCGGGCATGCAGCACAGCATCGCCGGCTGCTGCCCTGCCCGGAACATCAGGGGCTGGAGGGGGAGCACCCGGCCGGGCTCCTTCGCGGCGCCCTGAAGTCACGGACCGTGACCGAGGACTTGCGGACACCCCGGCCGGTTCTGGTCCGCCCGCCCCACACGTGGCTTCCCCCGCCAGGCAGCGGCGCTGCCACCCCAAACAGCCGCGGGGATCCCCGGCCGCCCGCCGCCTCCTCTTCACTTTCGGTTCTCCTCAGCGCTCCGCCCGGGGGGCAGCCCCCGCGCCCACCCCCTGCGCCGCGGCTAATGACCGCCAAGGGCTAACGGCCCCGGGCGGTGGGGAGCGAGGGGGTCCGTCGGGGTGGTCCCGTTCGTTTTTTCCCTGTGGCGGCACCTCGAAAGGCTTCGGAGAGTTTCTGACCGACTACAGAAAGCCTCCAAGCCTCTCTGCAGCCGCGGCTCCGGCGGGTTTAGTCGCTGCCGGTTGCCCTGGCCGCACACGCCCTGGTCGGGGCAGGGAGGCGGGCTGTGCTCGGCAGAGTCTGCGGGGGGTGCTGCTGGCTTGTGCGTTCACAGTTACCTTTGAAAGGAAAAGGGCTAAAAACGCGGTCCAGTGTTGGCGGTTAAGGCTGCGGGCATCGCAACTTGTGCTCGTTGCGAGGCCGGCTGGGCCGGGGCGAAGCCCGCAGACATGTCTGCAGGGCGGCGAGGCCGGAGAGCTGGGGGGCACGGCAGGGGAGGGGAACGTTGGTTCAGATACGGTGGGGTCTGCAGGTCTCACTGTGGAGTCCTGTATGGTACAAAGCCCATCCACCTTGAACTTTAATTTCAAGCACCTTTGATTTGCAAATCTTTTAGGGGATTCGCTTTTTCACTCTTCTCATACTGGAAGGCCACTAGAAGATCTCCCCAGAGCCTTCTCCAGGCTGAACAACACCAACTCTCTCAGCCTGCCTTCATAGGAGAGGTGCTCCAGCGGTCTGGACATCTCCATGGCCCTCCTCTGGATGCTCTCCAACAGCTCCATGTCGTTCTTGTGTTGGTAGGTCAAGAACTAGACACAGTACTCCAGGTGGGGTCTCACAAGAGCTGATAAGAGGTAGAATCACCTCCCTTGACCTGCTGGCCATGTTTCTTTTGCTGCAGCCCAGGATATCGTTGACAGCTTATGTGGAGCTTCTCATCACGCAACACTCCCAAGTCCTTCTCCTCAAGGCTGCTCTCAATCCATTCTCCACCTAAACTGTAATTGTGCTTGGGATTGCCCTGACCCAGGTGTAGGACTTGGCCCTACTGAATTTCATGAGGTTGGCATGGGCCCACCTCTCAAGTCTGTCAAGGTCCCACTGGAGGGCCTCCCTTCCCTCCAGCATGTCGACCACACCACACAGCTCAGTGTCGTCAGCAAACTCAATCCCACTGTCCATGTCGCTGACAAAGATGTTAAACAATGCTGGTCCCAGTACCAACCCTTGAGGAACCAACCCACTCATCAGTGATCTCCATTTGGACATTGAGTCATTGACCACTACTCTTTGAGGGTGACCAGCCAGCCAATTCCTTAGCCACTGAGTGGTCCATCCATTGAATCCATATATTTCCAATTTAGAGACCAGGATGCCATGCAGGACAGTGTTGCACCCTTTGCACAGGTCCAGGCAGATGACATCAGTTGCTCTTTCGTTGTCCGCCGACACTGCAACCCCATCATAAAAAGCCACCAAATATGTCAGACGCGATTTGCCCTCCGTGAAGGCATGCTGGTTGCCACCAACCACCTCCACATTTTCCAAGTGCCTTAGCAGAGCCTTTAGGAGGATCTACTCCATGATCTTGCTGGGCAAGATACTTTTGCCTCCTTGAAAATATATTGAAAGTCTTGTCTTGCTGCCTTCAGTAACATTCCCTGTAGTGGAAGCGTAGTAAGTTATGAGGTGAGTACTTTGCATGCCTTTGAAGATATTAGGAAGTGAGATAGAAATTAAATAAAAGGACTTGGGATGGTGTACTTTGGTGTAAGTACAGAAAAGTAATCACGCAAAATCTTCTACTGCTAAGATGGAAGGTACTCTACACCCTATGGTTTTGGCAGTAGCATGTTGCTCACTTTCTTAACGTGTAACTTGAGTTTAACATTTCACTGATACTTCGTGTTTTACACTTGAGCACCTAAAAAAAAAAAAAAAAAAAAAAAAAAAGCCTGTCCCTTTTCATATTGGCTAATACTTTTGTACTACCCCAAATGAGAGGTGTTTTAAGTGCAGGGAAAACAAGGGTTTGAAAAAAACCCAAACCCCACAAGTTCACACTTAATCTTTCCAGAGGTAATCTGTCTTCTAGTAATTTTGAATAGCAGAAATTTCTGGCTGCAAAAAGGGTTTATTCCTTTTTAAGTCAGAGATGCAAAAATAATCAAGCAAAAGCTCTCTTAATATATGCCAATTTAAAACTTTTTGTTTAATTACCCCTTCATATCAGGTATCTTTGTTTTTTCTCTTGAAATAGAAAATTAAAAGAAATACTATACAGGCGCTATATCTAGTCTCATTGGTAAATAAATGGATTGCACAAATGTATTGATGCATACTGTATTTATAGAAATAGAAAGTGACATTTTTATGTGTCAATAATGTAGTGTTCTGTTTTGGTTCCTTGTAGAAAGACGACAGGATTCACTTTATTTTACTGCATCAACATTTAAGTAACACAGTTGGAAAAATGTTTCTTTCACTGTTCTGCAAAATGTCATTATATTAACTTCAGTTTTGTAAGTAGTGAAAACCTCATTCTTAAGTGAGAGTTGAGTATTTAAATTCTTCATATGATTTTTTGCAGTGCCTGGACATTATTTGGAGTGCAAGTAAAAGACACGTCTTTGGCTCAAGCAGGTGGTAACTTACTGTTTGGCAATCACTAGCAAAGGCACTTTGTTGCTATGTAAACAATTATTAACAGCCCATGTGATGTTTCTTTATACTTTTTGTTGCAGGAGGTAGCCAGTAACAACATATAATTTGAGCAATGATCTTTGTTTTTGTCAGCAGCATTAGCACATTATTCTTCAAAAGATCATTAGGAGCTGCAAGAAGTAACAAATACAGGTTATTTTGTTTACTGGACTTGAGAACATTAGTGTGATATTTCAAAAAAGGTCTATGTATTTTCATTTATTATGCTTTGAATAAATTATATGAAAACACTGGCAGTATAAAATATAAAATATCTATGGGCTATAATGTATCTTCATTGGGTTTTTGTAGAAATTAGTTATGAGCTGGCAATGTGCTCTCGCAGCCCAGAAAGTCGGTCCTTCCGTCCCTTCTTATATAGGGGGGTTACAGTGGCTGATTTCCAATCTGCTGGTAACTCCCCAGTCAGCCAGGACTGCTGATAAGTGATGGAAAGTGGCTTGGTGAGCACCCCTGCCAGCTCTTTCAGCACTCTTGGGTGCATCCCATCCGGCCCCATAGATTTATGCACATCTATATGCTGGAGCAGGTCACTGACCATTTCCTCCGGGATTGTGGGGGAATTGTTCTGCTTCCTGGTCCCTGTTGCCTAGCTTAGGGAGTTGGATTCCCTCAACATAACTGATGCTGTTACTGAAGACTGAGGTGAAGAAGTCATTAAGCACCTCAGCCTTTTCCTCATCGTTCGTCACCATGTTTCCTCCTGTATCTAATAGAGGATGGAGGGTTTCCCTTGTCTTTCTTTTGTTGTTAATGTATTTATAGAACCTTTTCTTGTTGTCTTTTACCATGGAGGCCAGATTAATTTCTAGCTGGGTTCTGGACCTTCTAATTCCCTCCCTGCATAGCCTCACAGCATTTTTGTAGTCCTCATGAGTGCCCTGCCCCTTCCTCCAAAGGCCATAGATTCTCTTTTTCTCCCTGAGCGCCACCCAAAGCTCCCTGTTCAGCTAGGCTGGTCTTCTATGCCTCATGCTTGCCTTAGAGCACATGGGGATGGCCTGCTCCTGCACCTTCAAGACTTCCTCCTTGAAGAGCATCCAGCCTTCCTGGACTCCTGTATCCTTCAGAACATATTCCCAAGGGATTCTGGCAATCAGGCTACTGAACATGTTAAAGTTTGCTCTTCAGAAGTCTAGGGTGGCAGTTTTGCTGTTCTGCCCCCCCGCCCCCCCCCCCCCCCAGCATGTCTAAGAATAGAGCACCCTAACAAGTCGTTGTTGCTGTGCCCAACTGTCGACCTCCAACCATCACACCTCCTACCAGCCCTTCCCTGTTCACAAAGAGCAGGTCTAGCAGGGCACCTTGCCTTGTTGGTTCACTCACTAGCTGTATCAGGAAGTTATCTTCAACACATTTCAGGAACCTCTGGGACTGTTCCCTCTCTGCTGTACTGTAGTTCCAGCAGACATCAGGGAAGTTTAGGTCTCCCACAAGAACAAGGGCAAATGACTGTGAGATTTACCCAGGTATTTATAGAATAGTTAATACATCTCACTGCCCTGGTTGAGAGGTCTATAGCAGACTCCCACAACAATATCAGCCTTGTTGGCCTTGCCCCTAATCCTGATCCAAATGCAATCTACCTTGTCATCATTATACTCAAGTTCTAGACATTCATAACAATTCCTAATATACAGGGCCACCCCACTGCCTCTCCTTCCTTGTCTGTCTCTCCTGAAGAGCTGGTAGCCATCAACTGTGGCACTCCAGTTGTGTGAGGTATCCCACCATGTTTCTGTGATGGCCACCATGTCATAGTTTTCCTGCTGCATCATGGCCTTCAGCTCCCCTTGTTTGTTGCCCATGCTGCATGCATTGATATAGATGCACTTCAGATGGGTTAATGATCTTGACACCTTTTTGTGGGCATGGGCCCTAATTCCTGCCTGACCCTTCTCAGGTATTTCCATAGCTTCTAAACCATCAATAACCCTTGCCTTTTTGCTTCCTATTATATCTCTATCCCCTATCTCAACTGAGGTGGCAGAGTGAGAGGCTTCTCTAGCACAGCATCCTACATCCCCCAGACTTATTTACAGCAGGCTCAGTTTTATCCCCTTCCCACTTCAAATCTAGTTTAAAGCTCTTTCAATGAGCCCTGCTAATTCCTGCCCCAGGATTCTTTTCCCCCTCTGGGACAGGTGCATTCCATTTGTTGCCAGGCCTGGTGTCTTGTATATCAAAGAACCCAAAGCCCTGCCGATGACACCAGTCCCAGAGCCATGAACTAACTTGTTGGCTCTTCCTGTTAATTCCCTCATCCATCGCTGCCATAAGAGGGATGAAGGAGAACACAACTTGTGCTCCTGATCCCTTAACCAGTCTCCCCAAAGCCCTGAAATCTCTCTTCATTGCTTTCGATGTTCTCGTTGCCACTTTCATCACTACCCACCTGAAAGACCAAAAGTGGGTGGTAATCTGAAGGCCTCACCAGGGCGGGAAGTTTACTTATGACATCTTTTATCTGGGTCCCAGGAAGGCAGCAGACTTCCCTATGAAGCAAGTCCAATCTGCATATTGGGCCCTCTGCACCCCTCAGGAGAAAGTCACCTAAAACAATGACCCATCTATTTTACTTTCTGGGCTGAGTTATGATGCTTGGCCTAGGG
This sequence comes from Hemiprocne comata, assembly GCA_020745705.1. Taxonomy (NCBI): domain Eukaryota; kingdom Metazoa; phylum Chordata; class Aves; order Apodiformes; family Apodidae; genus Hemiprocne; species Hemiprocne comata. Next base: position 61,239,576 of record CM036586.1, read on the forward strand.
TGAGTTGGCCCCAGTGGCACTTCTGGCTTATGTGAGGTGTCCTCACAGCTATCAGCTGTTCCCTCCTGCAGGGCCCCATACCTGGTCTGCAAGGGCACCGAAGGCAGTGAAGTTCTTAAGGGAACATGCCTGCCCTGTTTGTGCCATCAGGCAGGGCATTGTCCCTGCTCCTCTAAGTTAGCTCGAGAAGGCTGAGACGATAAAGAATCCTGTGCTCCACTAATGAGGTTTGCCTCCCAAGCCATTTTTGTGGAGAGCAGGCTTTGAAAACACTCATCTAATTCCCTCACGCTCTCCCTGATACTCCTCAATCTGCTCAGCTCCTCCCTGAGCTCTATCGCTTCATCTTGCAGCTGTGCCACCCAGCAGAGCAGGTCATCAGCCTGCTCACATGAGACACAGCCATGGTCAGAGCTGCCCCGTTACCAGCGAAAGGCTGTGGCATTCTCAACAGTCTGTGACCTGGATAGCCACCTCCTTCTATGAGGCCACCCTTTGAGTACCCACATCCATTTTGGTGGGTCCTGGGAGCACGGTCCTCCTCTACCAGGTAGACACCATTACTCCTGGACCAAGCTGGCAGTTCTCAGAGCCCCATCTGCACACCTTGCCCACGCCAGCTGCTGTGCCAACTGCCTTGAGCACTCCCTTGTTTGCTTGGCCCCTGTTTGCTCACGCTCCAGGTCACTTGGCGCTTGCTGGGGTGGCTTATTTATGGGAGAGGGTGTGGCCTCGCTTCTCATGGTCCGAGTTGAGCTTCTGGTATTGCCATGTTTAAAAGTCCCACGGTTGCCTTGGTACCACCCCCAGTCATGTTCGCCTCCATGGATTTTATGTTTTATGGATTTTATATTTATTATAGGTGACTGTTTTCTTCATTACATTACATTCTGAGAAAAGAAAGTCGCACAGAATCATACAGAATCACAGAATGGTAGGGGCTGGAAGGGACCTCTGGAGATCATCTAGTCCAACCCCCTTACTAGAGCAGGATCCCCTAGAGCAGATTACACAGGAACATGTCCAGATGGGTTTTTAATGTCTCCAGAGACGGGGACTCCACAAGCTCCCTGGCAGCTTGTTCCAGTGCTGTTACCCTCAGAGTAAAGAAGTAGTTTTTTATATCCAGATTAAACCTCCTGAGTACAAGTTTGTGACCATTACCCCTTGTTCTGTCACTGGACCCCACTGAGAAGAGTCTGGCCACATCCTCCTGACACCTGGCCTTTAGATATTTATGAGCATTGATGAGATCCCCCCTCAGTCTCCTTTTCTCTAAGCTAAACAGACCTGGCTCTCTCAGCCTTTCCTCATATAGTAGGTGCTCCAGTCCCTTGATCATCTTAGTGGCCCTGGACTCTCTCTAGTAGTTCCTTGTCCTTCTTGAACTGGGGAGCCCAGAACTGCACACAGTACTCCAGGTGAGGCCTCACCAGGACAGAGTAGAGGGGGAGGATAACCTCCCTTGACCTGCTGGCCACACTCTTCTTAATGCACCCCAGGATGGCATTGTCCCCTCTTGGCTGCAAGGGCACATTGTTGGCTCATAGTCAGCCTGTTGTCCACCATGACTCCCAGCTCTTTTTCCCCAGAGCTGCTTTCCAGCAGGTCAACCCCTAACCTGTACTGGTGCATGGGGTTGCTCTTGCCCAGATGGAGTATTCCACACTTGGTCTTGTTGAACTTCATTAGGTCTCTCCCTACCCATCTCTCCAGCCTATCCAGGTAATGCTGGATGTCTGCACAGCCCTCTGGTGTGTCAGCCAATCCACCTAGTTTTGTATCATCAGCAAATCTGCTGAGGGTACACTCTGTCCCTTTGTCCAGGTCCTCAGTGAATATATTGAACAGGACTGGACCCAGTACTAACCCCTGGGGGACACCACTAGTCACAGGCCTCTGCTGGACTCAGCCCCACTGACCACAGCCTCTGGGCTCTGTCCTTCAGCTGGTTTCCAATCCATCTCATATCCAATTGTCCAATCCACACGTCTTAAGTTTGGTTGTAAGGATGCCATGGGAGACAGTGTCAAAAGCCTTGCTGAGGTCGAGGTAGACCATGTGAACTTCCCTCCCCTCATCTATCCACCTAGTTATGCCATCATAAAAGGCTATCAGATTGGTCAAGCATGACTTCCCCTTGGTGAATCCATGCTGACTACTGATAACCCTCCCCTCCTCAACATGCTTTGAGATGGTGCTAAGAATAAGCTGTTCCATCACCTTTCCAGTGATGCAGGTAAGGCTGACTGGCCTATAGTTACTCAGGTCCTCCTTCTTGCCTTTTTTGAAGATTGGGGTGATGCTGTCTTTCCTCCAGTCCTCAGGCACTCAGGCACCTCTCCTGTTCTCCAGGACTTTTCAAAGATGATGGAGAGTGGCCTAGCAATGACTTCTGCCAGCCCCCTCAGCACCCGCAGGTGCATTCTATCAGGGCCCATGGATTTGTGGATGTTCAGTTTACTTAACTGATCCCTAACCCAATTCTCTTCAACTGAGCCAAAGTTTTCTTTTGCTGGACTCCCTCTGTGGTCTTGGTGGTATGGGACTCTTGAGGGTCAGCCTTAGCAGTGAAGGCAGATGCAAAGAAGGCATTTAGTAACTCCGCCTTCTCTGTATCTTCCGTCATTAGGGCACCAACTTCATTTGAAAAAAGTCAAGTAATTTCAATTAGCTAAGGTGCATAAAGAGGTCTTGTGTGCAAAATGTCATGTAAGGAGCTCATTGTTTTGTTACGTCACCTACATAGCACTCTTCAGTTTTTAAAATACTATGTCCAAGAATAATTTTTTTTCTTGGCACCTCCAACCTGAGAATGGTTATATACTGATTTTTAAACCCCTCTCTTTCCCATTCTTCTCCTCTTACTTTCTATAACTGTATTTTGATTTAAAAAAGAAATAAAATGCACTCATTACTTGATGGACTCCTGCTGTCTTGTGGGTGCATACTCCATGGAGTTTTTCAACTGCTGGTGAAAAGTTTATTTATTTGTCATTGAAAGGCATTCTCTTTCTAACAGAAAACACAGGTAGCTAAAAGCAATTTGGAGGAAGGCTGGTTTGAAGGCTCAGGGACTGAAGAAATAGTGGGGCGATCACATTTTCTAGACATGTAAGCAGCTCCCTTTGAGCATTGATAAAAAGAATATTGAATAGTACCTTTTAAATCTAAACAGAATACTTGCACACTTCACTTCTCTGGCATTTGTCACATCTAGACCATTTTTTCTGGTGAATCCATTTTCATATTTAAACAATGGAGGCTGGGGGTTTCTGGACTGGCTTGCAAATAGTCCTGGTTTCCTCTGAGAGAAGTTGACAGGCACTGCAATGGTTTATCTTGTAACAGCATGGTCCTGATACTGGTTTGCTTCAGTCCTTCCCCTGTCACACTTCATGCACTTAAACCACTCACAGCCTGAGAAGTCCACAAGCACAGCTTGCTGTGCTCTTGCAGACAATTCTTGAGAAAACAGTGTTTGGACAAGAAGTAGACATCAGAGGACCTCTCTACTAGAAAGATTTAGATTGTGGTAGTCAGGTAAGTCAAAGCAGGTAGATAGAAGTTCAGAGTATGTCCCATCACCTGTCTTTATATTGCTTATTACAGCAACATAAATTGTAAAAAATTGTGTTTACAAGAAAACTGTTCAAAATTAAGAGTATGGAGAAACAGCATAGCTTGATTTGGGCAGATTTTGAAAGAGATCTAAATAAAACTAGAAAGTGCTGGCTGCAATGTGTAATTTCAAACTTATTTGTTATGAAGTGATCTGGAACATGAAAGACTCCCCCTCCCCAAACATATTGGTCTTTGATATCTCTGCATGGTGTTCAGACAGATCCTGTGCAGAATAGTTATGGTAGCTCTTACTTCTCTGATTTGGTAAAGAACTTGCTGGAAGATGGAAGAACAAGCGAGGTGAGAATATGACAGTAATGAAAGTCCAGAACATGACCAAGAAAGAGGTTAAGTAGTTCAGTCACTTCTTGAAATCTTGTGTTTTGCTACGCATAAGAACTAGGATCAAAGCAGCCTTAATCCATGAATGGAATGCTTGAATTTTTTTTATTAACACCTGCCAATCCTTTAGCAAACCCTACAGCAAAGCCAAGTCTTACATCACATGTAGTTTTTTAAAGATGAGTAAATGGTACCTCCCAAGCTTGCTTTGGCTGTCATACACAGGCATGCAAAAAACTAAATAAAATTTAAATATTATTTTATTCTAGCCTGTTTCTTCACTGCTCTCCTAGTACTTTTACCCTTTCTTTAAACTTGAAAGTGTTTCTAGTGTAGAACCAAAACCCTAAAAATCTGCAAGAAGATTACATTTAGAATATAAAAATACAAGGTCTGCAGACTTTGCTCTCAGGTATTACTTGTTGGATTTATTTGTATGTAACCAGACTGGGATATCCAGGGAGCTGCACTATAACAGCATACCCTTTGGAAGTCACAGACTTACGGCTGCTCACAAGCAGAACTAGATCTCCCTAAGGAATAAAGTGAGAGGGAAGAGGAAGGATTTTTTGCTTGTCAAGAGAAAAGCAGCGTATGGTGAAGTAAGGAAAGGAGGGTGTGACAGCTGTGCAGCAGCTGGAGACTGCTGTGCTAATAGCATGGTATTGGCTGGAAAAAAGGAAGCAGTCGCCAGCCACAGGTTGTGCCAGAAAGACATTTATGGAAGAATCAAACACACTACCTGTAACCTCTTCAGACTACTGTGAAAGGTTCCAGCTGGTTTGTGGTTATCTTTTCCCTTCCTTTTTGGTCCCAGGCCAAATGTCTGTAACCGTCTCTCAGTAACAAAAGCACAGGCAAACTATTCTCACTTCTGACATGAAGTTCAGAATGGCAATAATAACAACTTACAGCATCTGTGAAGTCTTATGCCGTGAGGCATTCATGGCATTATGTTAACATTTCTGGCAAGTAATGTGATTTATTTGTAAAGTAGTGGTTAGATGTTCCTGTTGAAAAGATTGTTTATTTTGCTCAGTTTGTTTTGGTTCCCTATAAAGGTAGCCAGACTATAATCTCTAATCAAAAGTCTAACCAAAATATAAAGATATCTAAGTTGTCAAAAAGAGGGGGCAAATAAAAACCATTGACAAGTCCCTAGTGAACGAAGAGAGGTAACTGATGGTTTAAAATTGTCTAGTTTTCTCTTCAAAAAAAGGATAGAAGCTTCCTGTGGTGCAGGACAGATTTGGATCAGTATCTGATTGTTACATTATCTGATTATGCTGAGATCTGAACACTTTTATTCCAGAATTCCTAGAGAATATTAGCTCTTTAAATGTGCATTTTAAAGTCCTCTACTCTTTATTTTCACTTTCTTTTCAGGTGATGTTTTTCAAAATAAAGGGTTTAATGGGAGAAATCTTTGTTTCCAGAATGCATGAGCTGTAGACTGATGTGGGCTATAAAGGGCAAGAAAGAGACTGTTAAGCTGCAGGTGAACCATTCTGCAGTGGCTTTGTTCTCCCTCACTCTAAACGAGGTAGTCAACCTGCAGAAGCAGGAAGTGGGAGAATTTGGCTTTAGCATTTTAATAATTTTGGCTCTACACTTTTTAAAGAAGCACATTTTTAGGGAAAAGGCAGTCATATAAAGTGAAATGATAACTTTTTATGTGGCCTTGCCATCTGAGAGACCTTCTTAGTGGAATACAGTAGCTAACAATAAGTTGCTTGCTAAGAGGAAAAGGAAGTTATGAAATTCATGACCAATCGGGATGCAAAGGGATTAAAGGCATCAGAGCCTAAACTGAGACAATTTGATCAATTATAGGAAAAGCTATCAAAAAATATTTTTCTAAACATCAGAAGTAGATAATTATATGCTATGTCCAACATAAAACCTCCTGTAAAGGGGGAATACCCATTGATGAAAAATTAGTGTTGTGTGTTAAACTAGATTTGCCAGGACAATTTACAGGTGTTGGTTTATCTGCCTTTACCACAGTGTCCTGGTTTGAGCCAGGGTGAAGTGAACTTTCTCTTTGCTGATTTTTTCTTCTTTCAGTTAATTTTTTTTGCAGTGCCAGTGGTCTGATAATAACCAAGGTCACTTCTGGCTGTCTGCAGCCTCCCCCCACTACAGGGGAGCAGATTAGAGTGAAGGCAGGATCAGCAAATCAGAATATTCCCTTCTCATAGTATTTTCTCTATTTGGCTTTCGGTATAGGTTAAGACATCACAGAAGTCAAGCCTTTCTTTTTCCTTTTCCACTCACTTTTCTGCTTACTGTCACTTCTACCGCCCTCTCTTTGGCTCTCTCTCTTTTTTTTTCCATTTTTCTTTACAGCCGAATCCAAGGGCCCCGTCCGTGCGCCCGGACACTCCCCCCTTCAGCTGGGAGTCACCAGGGAGAAGAGTTGCTGTGAGAGTCACTGGGGGAGGAGGGAGGGGATCGGGTGTTGCACATCCCTTTACAAATATATATATTCCCTTATCACAAATAATTAAAATCAATCTGTTTCACTTTTCAACCCAGAAAGCCTGTCTTTCTCATTTTTCTCCCTCTTTCCCTACCTTGGGGGAGGGGGGTGGATCAAGAGCATTATTGTTATTGGTTTGACTGCCAACCTGGAGCCAAACCATGACACACAGCATATTGCTAAATATAGGGTATTCAAGTATTTCTTCCAGTTTATACTATGTTTTGCACATTGCTGACTGCATTACAGTGTGCTCCTTTCATAAACTTACTTCTTTTGTCTCTGCTCACAGCTGAAACCAAGGTCTAACAAGACCACAGAGAGCAGCTACATCATCTTCAGGGTATTATTAGAAAATCTCTTCATGTTGCAACTTCTCACTTAAAGCTGATACAAATGTAACAAACAGACTTACTTAGTAAAATATAATTTTACAAAACCTGAACATAAAGTCCAATTTTGTGTTTTTAGTTTTAACAGTGTTTTCCATCCTTTTTTGGCCTTTGCCAATGTCCTTCATAGTTCTTCTGTATCAAAGATTTGTGCTGTGTAACAACACTGATAAGACCACAAATCATATGGAGCAAAAACAGAAGGATTATTCTTGCTCAGTGAAAGTGCAGTGGAATCAGTATCATGAGGCATAGCAAATGCTCAACTTTGTACCCTGGCCTGGAGCCCTGTTATAACCTATGGAGCAGAGCATCACTGCTTCTTATTTTTGTGAAGAACTTTGGATCAAAGCAAAGCTGGTGCAACTCTGGGAGTCCCTGAGGAAAGACTGTGAGCTATACCTAGGTCTTGTTTGTACCAGCTTTTCCACACTCATGAACAACAGTGGCAGATGGAAATATAAGGTTTTCCTGTGGTTCAAGTTGTGCATTGTTGCAAATCATTATCAAGATGCAGTGGAAGGTGGGAAGTGGTGCTGAACATTAAAGCCCACCTGGGTGGGCTGCTCCATCTCACAGGGCCACCTGCCACTGCCCTGCTAGAGAAAACCCCCTTGGTCCTTCTCCCTGGGTAGGCCTTAGGGGATTCAGGTTGTTCCTTGGAGGGCTCATGGAGCTAGAATTCAAAGTCTAGTTTTCCTCAGGGTAACAGAGTAGTTCACTGTAGGTGTAGGGTACATGAAAATAAAGGACTCGTGGTGACTTCTTATCATCTTCTGAAATAAAAGAAACAGGAAGAACAACAGTTAATAAGGCTTTCCAAAAAGATCTTGTAGTAATCATTTCCACTCTACTCTTTTTGTAGTCTCTTAAGGATTTTTAGACATCGAAAGTACATTTCCAAGTAACAAAGCCAGCTTCATCCTAAACAGGCCCTTTATCTATTTCATTCTTCTGTCTGATACTGTGATCCATATCAGGTGATTGAGAGCTAACTAACCGCAATTAAATGCTCTTCTAATGTTTTGAGTCTCCATCTTACTACTGTAATATAAAGAGTATGTGTCATTTGATACAGCCAAAAAATCTTCTTAACCCCTGCTCATCACTAAAGGAACATCCGTTTTTTCTGCTAAGTGTGCCTGCCCATTCTAACCATCAAATCCATACAGATTCTTCTCTGTGCTATTACAGCTTGGTAGGATTAACAAAAAAAAACCAAAATTCCTGCACTGTTATGTAATAATGACATCAATATACTAAAGGCCCTGTGTTTTTAGTGTTAAAATATAAAATAATACCTTTTTACTCTTTAGAATAATCAAACTTTTCAGAGAGCCAGATTTTACTCCAAGAAATCAAACTCTATTCTATTCTATTCTATTCTATTCTATTCTATTCTATTCTATTCTATTCTATTCTAAAATGATAGCTGAATATCAAGGACAATGAAGTCTAACTATATGTTTTCCAAAAGCATGATGAAATTTAATATTTTAAGATTCTAGAATATATAATTTTTAATATACTTTATATATATTAAATCATAGCTTAAAGAGACTTTCCAGGCTCTTTCATCAGCTCCATTAGGGTCTTTGAAAACAGACATACATATATAATTGGTTTGAAGGCCACAATCTATTCAAATTGTCACTGACTGTTGCTAGGAGAGTATCCCAGCAGGGGCAAACCACATCCTGGGATGCATCAAGCACAGCATAACCAGCTGGTCAAAGGAGATGATTATCCCACTTTATTCAGTATTGGTGTGGCCTCACCTTGAACATTGTGTGGTAGTGCTTTCCAGTCATTGCTTTTTCTTCTAATATATAGTTGCTTTCATTTTTTCTTCAGTTATACTTTATAATTACCAGCCATGCTCTTCAGCTTATGGTAAATATCCTTTCTAGTATCTGCACAAGTGGAAAGAAGTGGAAAGAGTAAGATGAGTGATTCCTGTTTAAAGAGATACTGAAATGTTTTTTCCTATAGAGAAATGAGGCCAGTAGAGAAATGGGGTCTAAAGTCAAGAAATTATTCTATGTTTTATAAAAAATAATTTCAAGTAAGAAGTTGTAAATGCTCATTGCATACCTACCCAGACAGTTAGGAGCTGAACATCTGAGGATTCTCAAAACTAGTGATACACTGAAATACTGAGCACAGTTTTCAGATTTCCATGTTTGCTGCAGTAGTGAGTGAACACTCTCACTAGCTGCATATAATCAGACTGCATTCAGTCATAAGGCTAAAACGACTGCAGAACGATTTAGAGATAATACATTACAAGGCATAGCATCAAGGACCAACACCATCTCTCAGAAACTGACACCCTGATCACTTATATTCAGTCTGTATTTTAAAAGTAAACTCAGTGGGATCAAGTCTTATCAAAGGCTAAGATCTCTATAAATAGTGAGTCAAAATGAGGTGATTTTTGAAAGGTTGAATACTGCCCGGTGACTGTCTTTTACTGTATATTCTGAATGACTAGTTTTGATCCAATTGTTGTATTTGATAGATAGTGGTACTACCAATTTCACTGCACTATACTGATCTACTCATTCCAATATGCCTAAGGCTACTGCTTTAAATAGGATTTCAGAAGCACAGATATTAACTTTCAGATGTACTTTTTTGGGGTGTGGGAGATGAGAGAAGCCCTAGAATCCCCTGTTGCCTCCCATTTTCTTTCCACAGGAAGTGCTGATGCAGCCCTTCAAAGTGCTGACAAGCACACCAACCTGTTGTGACTGCTGTTTAGGGCCTAGCCCTCTACAAAGTACTCTGTTGGCTCCTAAAGATGTAAATTCTTAGAGGAGCTGGTCTTGAGAGTATGTTAATGCAGTAAATGATCATGAAAATATAGCAGAGAAACCTTGGGCAGGGATGAAATGGGCCAGAGCTGTAGAGCGGGCTGTAGGTCCCTGTTTGTGGGTCAGCAAGTGTGTCCAGCTTCCAAAATGTCATGCTGCAACTCAGCTAGTTTTAACAGCTGCTACAGATCATGTTAGTTGTGAAGATCTGTCAACATAGCTTTCACTGTGACTAACAATGCACACGCTTCTTACCAGGAGATCACGTAACCTGCCCTGGTCCACACTGGCAAGTCCTCACTGTTACTCCTCTTCTGCTGAACAGGGCAAAGCTACCCTAGATACTTAAATGTGCCATTTTTGCATGATATAGAGATGTAATTCAATGGTAGGTATTGACAACCAAGGAAAAATTAGGAGGAATTCTGGATTTATGCTAATGAACTTCTTTTACTATTTTTTTTTCTTAAATGTTACTGGAAAGATCTTGACTGTTTCGATCAGATGCACAGAGGTAACTATGGAGCACATGCATTACATTTAGGCAGGCGTCTAGATTACCACTAAAGCTGATAGCAATTTAGACACTTTTATAGGAGTTTTTGAGGACTTTGACCCTTCTAAGCATGTGTATTACAAGAGTGAGTGGTGAAATAATTGGCTGCTTTTTTTCCTCTCCATCCTTCAGTGCATGGGGTGAACCTGTTCACAGCTGTGTAGAAGAACTTCTAGGGTTTTTACAAAAGTACTTAGAAAATCTCTTGTAAATAGGGCAGGAATAGAAATTAAGACTGCATAATTACAAGCAAATATAAATTGGCCCTGCCTGCAAAGCTTTTCTATGATGATAGCCAAGTCACTTCAAACAAATTTTCCACTGGTAAGTCATTATGTCTATGTTCTTTACTTTTGCTTGCCTGACTTGAGACACTTCTGAATGCTCAGAAGTTCTGAGTGTTCACAAATGCAACTGAAGTCCCTAAGAGTGAACTGTTAAACCTTCAGAATACAACTGGTTAGCTCCTGTACTGTGAAAAAGAAATCCTTAAGTGGAAGCAAGCATCAGACTTGCTGAATTTCATCTTTGCCTTTGCACTCAGTAACACGTGCTTCACAGAGGTTCTACAAGATTAATTAATGTTTGTGAAACAGACCGTACAGTGATGAACACTAGAAGTTTATTAGGACATTGATTCTCTTTGCTTTAGTGCAATATTCATGGAGTGGGGACCGAATATTATTCTTGGCTAACTGAGAAGCTTGAGATACTAGGTCGGTAATTTCTGGTCTTCTGCCTCAATAAAAGATTGTTACATTATCCCCTCAGATATTTAGCTCTTAACTCTTCTACGTTCCCAATAAATTAGAATGCAAAATATTTGGAGAAATATTCCATGATACTTCAGCTTTTCTAAGGAAGGATCCATGATAGTGATTGCTGTTTTCCCAGGGTAGACATGAAGAAGAGTAGCAGCAACTCCTTCCTTCTTCAAGCCTTTGAACATTATGGAATCTCCAGTACCATTTAAAAGTAGTTACTACTTTCCTTTTGAAAGTAGCTTCTACCCCCTCTTAGAAAGGAGGTCTAACTGTAATAAGAAAAATATCTCAAACTCAGAGAGCTTTCTGAGATCTAAGAGATAGAAAATGTTGGTGAAGGCAACTTGCAGAAAATCAGGATCAAGATAAAGTGTGTTTGTAATTATTTGACTGCTTATTTACATTACCTCATATTCTACAGAAGGCATGCCTTTGCTTTAAGTGCTGCTATGTGCATCTTCGAGTTAATACAAGTACAGTTAAGTAGATTATTCCAAGAGCCCAATGGTTTACATGGACAGTGATTTGGCAAGGCCTCTAAGTACATATTTGATAATCATTTCAGTGTCTAATTTTTAGATATCCTGACACCTAGTGGAATTTATTGCTCCAAGTAGAATATCTGGGTTCATCTATCTGCCTGTACAGTGACTGGGGAAAATGAAGAAATTTAAGTATCTTGTTCCTGGGTACAATTGCAAAATACTCACCTAGACAGCTGCCTAAGAAATGCATTAGACAAAATGTGAAAAAAAGAAGAATTTGGCCCAAGCCCTGCCCCTTTCAGAGATAGACTCACAAACTGGCTGCAAAGCGATGCAGGGTCTCTGATCTGGTTTCTGGTTTTGAGCTTGGAAAGATTTTCTACTGATAGATGTAGAAGGATCAAACCAACTTGGATTCATATTGTCTCAAGAGGGATTTGAACTTGCATCTACTATGTGTACCCTATAACTTGAAATTAGCAAGTTGAGGGTGGCCTTGTTTTAATCCATTATCCATCATGCCTTTTTGTGTTGCATGGAATAATTAAGCCTTTGATGGACGGAAGGTGGCAACAGTTTATGAACCTATGGCAAAATGGGAATATAGGGGAACATCTGGAGTATGGAGTTCTGTCTTCTGTCACAAGCTGGCTAAATTGTCTTTCAAGGCTTTATAGGTATTCATGCTATTCCTGTTTTAAATTTATTTCAGGATCTGCTTTTTGCCTTGTGTTTTGGTTTGGTTTGGTTTAACCTGAGGACAGTATTGCATTCATTTTAAATAAACCTCTGATCTTCACATCCTGTGATGTGAAGAAGCCAAAATCTTCTAGAGTCCTCTCAGAAAGCAGGATCTGATTTTTCCTTTCTGTGCATCTATTTCAGTTCAAATATATATTCCTTGAACATAAGTATTCTAAAAGCAAGGACAGATATAATCCTGTTGTGATTTGTAGAGTAGCTTTTTACTTCTCCATATCTACTGGAATACTTTGGCTGATACCTTATAAAATCATATAAAGTTTTTGTGAATTGTAATGGCTTTATCACATTGGTATTAGATGGAAGTATTTATTAGTCTGTATAAATGTATAATCCCACAATTTGCATTAATTATTAATTGAGGCCTTGAAGTAATTGTTTTCACTGACTGATCTGCTTTACTTTGATGTTATGTCTCTCAGCACATCTTCAGCACATTTTAGTTCATTTCTGCATTTATGCTGTATTGTTGACCATAATGTTTTTGTTTTCACAGTCTGTACACCTGCTATGTATGAAAACCCTCAGTCTGATGACTCAGAATACCAGCCCATTACTAGTAGCGTGGCCCCAGTGCTGGAGGTGGTTGTAAAGAGATGATGCTATTCAGTAATAAAAGCTCAATAATCATAGTGCAGTGGGGGTGAAGGTGAGGGAAGTACCAGCAAATATCTCAAGACTATATTCCTCCAGGGTAGTACTTGGCACAGGGGTGGGAAATTGAGAAAGAAGAAGTCTGCTGGTGTTAGGAGAAAGTGCTGGCTGAGTGTAACAGGTAATAAAAGCCTAGCAGGAGGCTTCTGTGTACTGAGACTGGAGGGCCGGGTTATCATGAAGGGCCAAATAAGTATAATCATACTGATAACACATGACAAGGCCCATGAAGATAGGAAAAACACTGCGACACGACACCCAAAAAGTAAACAGGAACGGGGCTCAGTTGATTGGAAGAGCTGTGCTGAAGAGCCATGCGCTTTTGGGCACTTCTAAAAGAAGTACAGTCAGGTGCAGTCCTCTCACACCACAACTGTGTAAATATACTAGGACAAACTTCTGGAAATGGTTAGGCATTAATACCGTACACAGGGAAATATAAGAACATGAGGGTGATATTTGTTATTTAGAAAAGTCACTGCAGTGAGTTGTAACAAATATCTAGAAGAGTATCTTTCGATGCAGGAATATAGTTACTACCAAGATAGGAGCTACTGGCCTTGGCCTTATGAGGGCCTATGACACCACATTATTTTGCTCTGGTAACCAGAAGTGCCTTGGCCTGATGGAACTTCTGACAGCGGTGATACCAGCAGTAGATCGCTGCACTTCATGGCAGAAACCAGACTGACGCAGGTAAAGGATTTACAGAAACTGCTTGTCAGCTAGTGACCTCTAACTAGTTTCTTGTTATCATGTTTTTGCCTCAGAAACTGTTACTGAAGAACTCCACGAATAACCTTCTTCTAGCCTCGTGGTTCCTCTTTCATGAAACAATCCCCACACTTCATTTCTGTGCTGAAATATGCGTGGAATACTTACATTAAATCTCAGCATGTAGCTCTACTGTATCTGTATGGTAACCAAGAATCCTCCTGATTCCTCTTAGCTAGGGAAAATATATTTGCTTTGTAGCATATCTGGAAGCACGACAGGATGCATGACAGTGCAGCTCTGCTGGCCACAGCTGGAGAGATGTTTACATGAGCATAAAAATTGTCTTGTGGGTCAGTAATTTCAACATCACCTACGACATTACATATTAAAATGTTTAAATTTTATTCTACAGCCAGTAGGTAACAAAGGAAGAGTCACAAGTATGATCATGACAATGAAGTAAAACTGGTGTGATTTTTTGTTTGTGGGTGTGAATCCTCATGTACATCGATTCACCTTCCCTATGTCTGGGATAGCAAGGCCAGCAAAGCACTGCAGATGCATGGCACATGGTGTTTTTGTGGCCCACTTGCTGCAAACACAGTACTGGATTCGGATTCCTTCATTGGTATGATTTCTCAATAAAATGCAGGGACAGGCTGCCGCCTCCAGCAGGTCTGTACTGTTGATGTGCCTCAAAGCCTTGTGCCTTGAGTGCTCAACACATGAGCCAAATAAGTAAAAAAGCATGTAGTCTGACTCCTAATTGCTTTCTGGTGTTGAGACTTTTGGGGAAGGCAGAGGAAAACTGTGGAGTACTGTGTCCAGTTCTGAAGCCCCCAATACAAGAAGGACATGGAGCTGTTGGAGGGAGTCCAGAGGAGGGCCACGAAGATGACTAGAGTGCTGGAGCACCTCTCCTATGAAGGCAGGCTGAGAGAGTTGGGGTTGTCCAGCCTGGAGAAGGGAAGGCTTTGGGGAGACCTTATAGCCTTCTAGTACCTGAAGGGGCTACAGGAAAGCTGGAGAGGGACTTTTTGCAAGAGCATGTAGTGATGGGATGAGGGGGAATGGTTTCAAACTGGAAGAGGGTAGATTTAGGCTACACATTAGGAAGAAATTCTTCACTGTGAGAGTGGTGAGACACCAGCCCAGGTTGCCTGGGGAAGCTGTGGATGCCTCCTCCCTGGAAGTGTTCAATGCCAGGTTGGATGAGGCTTGAGAGGCATCTGGCCTAGTGGGAGGTGTCCCTGCCCATGGCAGGGAGATGTGGAACTAGATGATCATTAAGGTCCCCTCAAACCCGAACCATCCTATGAGGATCCGGAAGAAGCGGGAGACGGCTGAGGCCAGGGCTCGTTCGCTGCCCCCAGATTCGTGAGGAAAGGGAGCGCTGCTCCCTTAGCGGGAAGCGGAAAAAGGGAAGATGCACCCAGCGCCGTCCCGCCCCTTCCCGCCCGCTGCCGCCAGGTGGCGCCGCGGCGCTGCCGGAAACGGGGTGGGCGCTGCGGGCGGTGGGACCGGCCGGCCCGCCCCGGCGCACGGCAGCGCGGTGAGGCGGGCCGCGCCGTGCCGCGGAGGGCCGCCCCAGGCCAGACGGCGGTAGCGGTGGCTGCCGCCGGCGGGCCATGCTGCTAAAGCTCCTGCAGCGCCAGACCTATACCTGCCTGTCGCACAGGTATGGGCCCTGCCTCTGCCTCGGGGGCCTTGTCCTCATGATCGTCTCAGCCCTGCAGTTCGGGGAGGTCAGTACGGTGCCGCGCCGGCATAGCGTGGCAGCCCCCACTTCCCCTCCCTTCCCCCGGGCAGCCCCGGCCGCGACGAGCGTTGCTGGCGGGGAGAGGCGGCCGCGCAGGCAGCCCTTGGCGCAGTTCGGCGGCTGCACGTTGCGGGGGGGGCGATGCTTTTTGGGGCTTTTATCCCTTTTGGGAGCCAGGCGGTTGTCATGCCCTGTGAGCAGCCAGTTCCTTCACTGAGCAGCTTGTGCGTGCGTACTGATCGTGTGTATATGTATGTGTGTGTATAATACATATATATATATATTAGCATACGAGGGAGAAAACGTGCTTTTCGGTGGCCGTGCCCCCTTGTTGTGGGATATTAACCTCCGCCAAGACACGGCAGGGTGCGGCCCGGTGCGCCTTGTTAGGGTGCGGTGAGGGGTGCCGGCCACAGGCCCGTTGCGGCGGCTGGGCCGTGTCCCCCGCCCCCCGGGCAGCCCCGGGAGCAGCTCCCGCCCGCTCCTCGGGCCGCCTGTCTCGCGCCCCTCGCTGCGCCCGTGTCGCGGCCCCTCTGCACGCGCCGGGGGTGACACAAGGGTTTGGTGACCCCCTTGGGGCGGGTGGGTGTCTTGAGGGGGTTTCTAGCAACCTGGGCGGGCCCGGGCAGAGCAGAGCTGAGAGAAACCTGCATGATCCTGGAGCTCGTGTACTCTGGTCTTGTGCAATTTTTCCCACTTCCCTTATCAGGGGATTTACTAGTGCTGAATTTGTTTTGTTTGGGGGTTGTTTTTAATTTTTAATTTTTTTTTAAATTTGACTATTCTAAAGCTTGTGTTGGATGTATCCTTCAAATGGCAACCGGGAGTGACAGAATCTTCTCCCTCCGGAGCTTAACGAGTTAAATGTCACCTCTCTCCAAGCTGCCTGCAGCTCATCGGAGTCTGTGTTGCATTGCTCGCTGCTTATTGCTCAGTATTTTGTAACTGATGCAATATAGCTTCTACTTTTTATATATATGTTTTTATACAGATGTGTATCTTAAGGCTTCATTACACTTTACCCTTTTTTGGAAGTCATCAATGAAAGAACTGGAGGGGAATAAAACTAACTGCTCCAGTGTAGTGTTTGAGAATATAGTAAGGATTCAGAGAACTGAAGTATTTTTGTCAGTGTAGGTGATGGGAGCGTTAAATGCAAACAAACTGGAATTTCCTGATGCCTAAATTGTTCTTTTTTTGCTCTTTTTTTTTTTTTTCTTCCCTGTTTTGTTTGGATGGACTCTTTCAGGTACAGGAAAAAAATAGAATCATAAAGGGTGTCATCTGAAACTCTTGAGTGTAGTGCAATCGGAACTTTAGTTTGTGTATCTGTACATCTTTGCATGAAGTACTTCAGCCCTGCTGTCGTGCGGGGTTCACAAGTTCCTGAAACACTTTAAAGTCAGCGGGTTAATTAATTGTGTTGTACTCTTAGGCACCTATTATTTACATTATTATCAACTTGGATTGGTGTGTACCTTTCGGTGCTGTGAAACTTTGAGTATACTTCCGCCTTTCTTCAGAATAGGAACTTAAATTCAACTTTAGGATTCCCTAAATCTTTGAAGATTTTTTTTTTTTTTTAAACATTTCAGTCGTTGTCCAGGTTATGGATGATTTCAGTGGGAATCGGTCAAAATCACTGCTCAGAATTACTTTCCTACTAAATCTTAGTTTTATACTTAGATCCCTTTTAGAGCTGTTTGGAAAGCTTAGATGCTATTTAGACAGTGAGCAGAGAACTGGCAATATTCATGTAGAAGTAAACTTTCAAAATTATATTAATAAAGTTAATAAAGAGGAGAAGTGACCAGAAATGTTTAATAAAAACCCCAAAAAAACACCAAGATCCCCACCCTTTATGGAATGACCATACGGAAAAAGTTTGTGGGGTTTTTTTTGTGGGGTTTTTTTTTTTACAGTGTTGGTAAATGAGTGTGGTAAGAGATGTTTGCATACATTTTGCTCTTTTATGATTTAAAGTGGTGTATTTTGGTAAACAGTGGTAGCTTAAGGATTTAGGAGTGACTAGGCTTGTAAGTGTGAACACTATTAGGTCTCTTCTGACATTGGGAACAGGAAACACTTTTTCAGTGTAGAGTTTGCAAGACAGCAACTAATAAAAATATATAAGACTGTTTGAAAAATGAAACCAGGAATCTTTCTAGTAATTATCAGGTCAACCATTTTGAACAATCTGCAGGGAACTGTCAAGCAATAAAAAAAGCAGCTTGAGGTAATGACTGTCTGACCCCAGTGTCTGAGCAGTATTTGGTTCTGCTTTTCCCCCACCCCCAGGGACAGCTTTTTTTGTTTCAGTAGGCAAAAATTAGATCTGCTTGCTTAGATTCATGCTAATATCAGTATTAATGCTGGCATAAAAGTGAATGGCTAGGGCAAATAATTTGAAGTTGGTAAGGATGCCCTCACTACTTAAAGGTGAAAATGGTTAAGAAAAAGCTTGAGCTCAATGAAATAACAGTTCATTAAGCATGATTTGGGAGCATTTCTGCAAAAACATATGGGGTAGTCAGGTCTAAGCCAATGCTCTAAAGCAGTCATAAGATGAGCTTTGAGTTTTAGGACAGTTTGATTGTAAACCCTTCTTAGCCGTCTGTAGGTTGCTCAGCTTTGTAAAGGGTTTTATAACTGGAACATGCAAGAACTGCTGTTCTCACCTGTCTGATACAATATCTCCTAATAGAGGGTATCTCTGCCCTTAATATTATTCCCTTAGTGGTTTTCTAATACCAGTATGTAAAGTTGAAGCAAAGCAGCCTCCAGGCATTATTGCAACACAAATAGTAAGATGGGAGGAAGCAGTTACAGGCAGGAGATGTATCAGGTGGGAAGAGGTTAATTTTTTTCCTAAAGGTGTTTCTAAAGAGAGCTGTTCTGGGTCTTTTAGTTATAGCTGTACCAAGGCAAGAAAAAAAATGCTTGAGTGGTTAACTTTTTTCTTCTGAAGAAACAAATTCTTCATAATTAATCACATTCTTACGCAGATATTTCTCTACTTTTTCTAGAAGCAGATCAGCGTGTGTCAGTTCATCGTTATCAGTTGTAGTAAATGTTCCTGTGTGGGTATCTTGCAGCGTGTACTGTATTAAATGAATGTATTTGGCAGAAGGCTGTAATTACTTGACCATGAAAAAGTGGAATAGTGTATTTTTAAGACTTTGGTATTTAAGGGAAGAGATATGATGCTCAGCTGGTAAATTATGTGCCCTTTGTATAAAGGACATGAACTTTTACAGATGTGATCGTTGTTAGAAGGACCATTTGCAGCTTTGGCAGGAATCGTGTGTGCACGCACTTGTCATCCAGCCACATGATGGGGCTTCTCCACTCCCTGGCAGACTTTAATTTGTGGGCATGAGGGTATAGAGATGATGTGTGTCTTCAAAGCGAGGAAGGTAGTCTTTATGTTATACTTTTGAGTGCCATATTTGAGAAATGGTGTATTTTATAGCAATTCAATATTCCCTTAATACAAGAAATAAGCAATAGTAAAATTTTAATCTAGGAAGAGTGATGTAAATTAAGTACTATACTTTCTTGGTATTTTTTTTCTTTCCATTGCATATAAATATGTACTTATCTACGTAAAATAAGCCACTACATCTCCCATTTCTAAAGCAACAGAAGGTGCCACTATAGTTTTTAAAGTTGGACTTGTGCTATAAAAGATACAATAGCAAGGTTATCTCTGAGTAGAATCTAAATGTTTCATATTATTATCTCAAATTACTTATGCCTTTTTGCTATATCAAAACATACTACTTTTTTTAGTGTTGAAATGGCTGATTAATTTTTTTTTTCCTGTTTATGGTATCATGTTTAGAACCATGATACCAGCTACTTTATTAATAATGGAAATGTAAACACATGCATTTGTTTTGTGTGTGTGTATATGTACGTTTAAGAATAGAAATGGAATGTGAAGTTGCAGCTTTCCAAAGTAAGAATTGTCTTGTGATTGGTTTCCCATATAGCCAGTTTCTGAAAATGCTCAGGAATGGGGATGGCTGGTAAAGGGCATTTAAGTGGGGTGCAGCTTGATGTTTTAGCTAAGCAACCTTTATGGTTGAATGAAGGTGGGGAAGACAACCCTGCCTTTAGCTGTGTGTTCCCACCATTTATTGTCTCCAACAAACAAGCAGAGAAGATCAAGTGCTCTGGTTTTTGAAGACACGTCTTTTTCTTGGTTTATCGCTGTGATTTGGCTCACTGCAGGGCTGGGTGAACTCATGTCAAGCTAAAGAGGGGTGGCAGAAATACAGGGGGATGGAAGAGAGTCTGCAGCCTGCAGAAGTACTTTGCTGTTGGGTTAGTCTGGCTGCAATGTAAGATGTCTCCTGTATTGGGAAAGAGTCATTGTATTCAAAGATCAAGTGACATAATTTTATATGCCCTGGCCTGGCTGTTTCCAAAGCTTGGATTTCAGAAGTGTGTATACTTCAGTATGTCCCGTATGAGAATAGAAAGGAAGACAAGCAAAATTATGCAGTGGGGTAGGGCTTTTCTGCTTGTCTTGAAATATATTTGTTTTAGGTTTCAGTTTTAGGGAAACATTCCTGAATTTTTAAAGGTTAAGAGAAAAGGGGGAGGTAACTTAAAGGAATAGTAGCTTAAAAAATGTCTGTAAAACATGGAATCCTTTATTGGAGAGACAAAACCCCCAAAAATTGTTTAAATAAAGTATGCTCTTAAATTCTGAGTCTGATTGCTGGCTCAGTGTAACAGCTTAGATTGGATTAAGGTCTGGTCAGTTGTGCAGTAATGCATAGAACAATTTGAATGAAATTGATTATGATTAAACATTTCAAAAGGAGAAATTTAAGTGTCTAATTTTAAAAGGTGGTGACATCAAGAGATGGTTTGATCTTTTTTTTTTTTTTTTCTTATTTGCAGGTTGTCTTGGAGTGGAGTAGAGACCAGTATCATGTTATGTTTGATTCGTACAGAGACAATGTTGCTGGCAAATCATTTCAGAATCGGTAAGTTTTACTTGCAGTGGACAGTATTGCACATTTTACTGTTCAGTGAATTTTTAAGTATTTAAATAAAATATTCTAGATGAAGTAACACACTGTGAATAGGAACTTATTGTATGCACTCAAAATCTGCAGCAAATTTTAAACTTAGTGGTTTTAAAACCATGAGTTCTTTCTTAATGCCCCAGCTTGGAAGATGTTTGACGTTTGGAAGCTCTAGTTATGTAACAGAGTTTACTTTTTAAATGCATTTAATTAATCCAGTTTCTAATGAAACATCAAAATGGTGATAATGTTAACAATAAAGGGAGGACACGACATGTTTTCCTTATTAAGATACAAAAATATAAGTACTGTTCCTGGGCATTTAAAATTCCAACTTCCAGTGTTTTGAAGTTATTTTTCATTTACCTTACATTTTCTGTCACATCTCATGAGGGACATTATTTAGTAGAGAAGTCACAAAGCTAGTAAGAAGCAGCTTTTTAAAGCTGAGTGCATGGAAGAAGTCAGTCACAGCAAGCTGGAAACCAAGTCATATGGGTCATTTGTTTCAGCTGTGTTAACTGACACATGACTTCTTGTGGTTTCATCGTTCATGTCTGAATAGTTGTGGGGTCTGTGTCTGTTGCTCAGGAAGTTGGACTGTGAATTGGTAGGTGGAAGAAGCTACTGAGGAGAGATCATCTGACTCGTCAGTGTTGATACCCTTGACTGGAAAACCCCCCCCCTGAAAGTAGATGCTTAATCTGCCTTGAGGTTTGTTGAATCACGGGACAGTAGAAATGATCAGATCATCTTGTCACACTTTAGCTGGTGCAAGACAACTCTGTAACAGTACATTGCATGGTGTCAGTGAATCTTGTACACTTTTATAGTTTCATCTCATACCCCCCTTCCATTTTCCCAAGGATGACAGGTGAAAACAGAGTGATACAGCTCGTATGAATAATTAGCTTAATGTTTGTTTCTGCAATACTGGAGTGAAACCATGGTAGTTTGTTCCTGTCAGTACTAAAATACCTGACTTTGTGATACTTAAGTACAGTGCTTTTATAAAATGGTCGAGTTTGTCCAAAACTAAGTTGCAGGTCTGACTGTTGTGATGTAGATACATATAGTCAGTTCCTGTTACTGCAGTGTGTTTCCTTACTTCATTTTGGTTGTGTAAAGCACTCCTTAGCTAGTATTGATTTCTGGGAATTGTGAGCAAAACACCCAGTGCCTGAGGAGGAACTTTTTGCCTCAGCAAAAGCTTAAGGTTTTCATGATGGGTGCTTAAGTTACTCCAGTTCATCCAAATGCTTTTTCTACTTCTGTGTCAGATGTGACAGGGAGGTTTGTTTTGATATTTGTGTGCAGATATCAACATCCCGTAAAAATTAATACCAACCAGAAGTCTTTGCAGAAACATGCTTTTATGCATCTGTTAACTTTTACAAGTCCCTTGTCTGGGGTTCAATTAGTTTTTATTATCAAATTTCACGAATGCAGCATGGCCTTTAGAAGATATTAATGGACCTTCAACTGAATTAAATTGTTTTATCTTCTAGGGACATTGCAAGAAAATACCTCTGTTCTTGTCAAACTTGTGTTATAAACTTTTATAAAGAAAACCTCAGTGTAAAATGTAGTCAAATTTGTGCATGTGGGCAAGCTCTTGTGATCATAAACTCAAAAAGCTCTTCCTCCTGAGTAATGTAAAACCAGTGATGTTGCTGACATCATCAGTTGTACCTGTTGAACACTGTTCTCTGCCAGACCAAGGAAGCCTTCTTTTTTGACCTTAAAGTTTAGCAATTGCTTTGGTTAGCTTTTCTTTCCTGTCATATGTTCTTTGGCATCCCAGCTCTTTCTCTTTCCAGGTAGTCAAGTCAGCTACTAAGCTTCCTACTTACAGTGCCTAGACTCTTACACAGCTTAGGACAGTAGAGTAGAAATCCCAGGGCTTTTTACCAAACCACCTCATCCCAACCCATTTTTGAAGACTGACTTAGTTTTTATATGAGAACAAAAAAGAGAGAAGGAAACTAAGTAATGGAGTTGCATTCATGAGTGTCTTGGACAAAAACTGTATTTTAATAGTTTCCACCAGCAAATTCTGTATTTTGACAAATGCTGAAGTGTAGTTTCACTATTCCAAGACATGGCCAAATCATATTTAAAATTTCAAAATATGTATGGAAATAAATGTTAAGGAACAATTCTCAGCTTTTAAAATGTATAGACTGGTTTCACTATGGTACAGTAAGTGAGAGCCATCAGTAGTTGGGGAGCCATTAATCATTGAGCACAGTGAGGCTGGAGAGAGGAAAAGGCTCACAAATTAGGGAGCCAGGAGTACTGGAGTGGGAATAGCAATGGAGGAGCTGAGTTGCTGTTCGTGGGTAGTTAAAGAGATACAGCAAGCAGGAAGGCTGGGAGGTTGACAGTGGGGAGCTTAAGGACGTAATACACTTACACTCGTTCATAAAGAGGGTCAGCAAGGTTGGAGATCACAGTATGGTAGCCTGGGAGAGATCCAGAGCCTGCCTGCTGCACTCCTTCAGCAGCTGTGGACGCCAAGACAATGAGGCCTTGTCTTCTAGCTGCAGTATCAGCTGTGAGCGTGGCTCCAGTATGTAAATAAACATCATGGGTATGGAAAATGCTTCCCAACAGGTGCACAGAAGAGGCAGCATGTGGCAGGTCTCCTGTCCTATCTGGGAGACTGGTGGCACTGCCTTTGTCTTCAAGCAGGATCCTATAGATGTTTCTAGGTTTGCAAGTAAAAAAGGAGTAAGAGTTTGAAACAGGAAAATGTAAAGGAGTATACTAAACAAGCCTCAACTTCTTAATTGTCTCTGAGTCTCCAAAAAAGTTTCCAAAGTCTGTGTTTGCTGTCATGAAAATCAGTAGTGATTTTCTGTAGAAAGGTGTAACATAATGCCAGTTTAGGCAGCTCATCTTAGGCTTGATCTGTTTGCCAGACTGGTACTTGAGGTGAAGACCAAATATATAAATCCACATGAAGGAGAGGCCGGTACAGAATCTGAGGGAGAAAGTTTTTGGTCTTTTCTGACCTTGAAAAATTTGGAAAAGACTCTGCATATTAAAAATAGTGTTTCAGAAGTTTAATGTGGGAATGGCTCTCCTGTTCCTTTTTAATTTTAAAGCAAAATGCCACTACATGCTTTTCAAGATATAAACTCTCTGTACTTTTTAAGAAGCCATGAAACCAATCAGGAAGCTTTGGCAAAAACCAAAAAGGTGAAATCTTAACAGTGTCACTGATCCTAATTGGGAGCAGCAAATTAATTTGTGTATGATACCTGTTTTTTATTATTATGTTTGATAACCACTACTTTCTCAAACAATCTATGCTGTAAAAATGTATTAAGAAAATTTATCCAAGCAATTAGACCAGTGAATCTTCAAACAGTTCATTTGCTTTAATAGCCTTTTAATCCTTGTCTGTATTGCTGCTGTTAATAAAGAATGAGCTTGCTGTTTAATTCAGGATTAGTTCAGAGTTGACATACCTGCACCTGACCAAAAAATGCCTTTCCTCTTTGCAGTTTATTAGTATTTGGCTTAATTTCATTGTGACATCATTTCAATGCTAAAAATTAAGTGTAGCAAATTACATAGTTGTATGTGCTATTGCACATGAACACACTTCCAGCAAGTGATAACTTGGGGAGAGGCTTCACAGAAGTCAAAATTGCCTCATACCCTAGAAAGAGTTGGAGTTATGGGGCCTTTTTTGACGTCTTATGTTCATGAAGCCTGGGTAAATAAACTCTGCACTTTGCCCAGAAGACTGAGGGTTGGGCTTCTTTGAAATCAGCTGACTTGAGTCAGGTGTTTCCACCTAAAACACTCTTTCCGTAGCTGTAGCTTTCAAGGGGCTGTAAATCCAATAATTTACCTGATTGCAATAAATACAGAAAATACGAAGGAGCTTCCCTGCCATTGAATTTCTGCTCCTGTGAAAGACTTTTTAGTTCAAAACCTGCTTTGAGTTGCACCCGTAAATGAGCCAGAAGCTAGTTGTCATCTCCTGAGAAAGGTGAAATAACTGATTAAAAGGGTAGTTTTATTTGGTAAATTGACTTCTTTTTTTTTGCCAGTTGCGAGGGTAGTCTTCTGCAGTGTTGCATGTCAGAGGTGAGACAGACTTTGAGTGGTGCTGCTGGGAAAGGCAGTGCTTCTTCCCAGATGTTCAGACTGTCTCAGAATGACCCATCATTATCCTCTAAGTGTGTTTAGCTCAGTTAGGAACACTACTTAACTGAGAATGTAATGTTCCTGTCTGTTGTGCTGTGGCCAGCTACTGGCTGCCCTTTTACAAAATTTTGTGCTTCAGCGATTGAGTCTCAGCCAGTAGAAAATGAAGCTGGGTGAAAGTTGTCTGCATGGCATACTGTGCAGGGGAAGGTGGAGAAGATACTTGCTTATAAGCTCTGTCTCTTTTTGAATGATTTCTGAAGGATGCAGTGGGTGGGGAGGGAACACCTTTCCTTGGAAACCGCCTTGTGTGACCCATGGATTTTAGCATTTGAGACGTGCTCAGTGTTTGCTAGGCCAGCTACAGTTTAAGAAGATACTGAATATCTTGACACTGAAACTTTTGAAAATAACAGTCAGGGCATCCTCCTGCTGTCTGAGCCTGAGAAGTTCACCTATGGCAGCAGCCTGGAGTACCCACTGAAACAAAGCTGTGGGCCTCGGAGAGGAGATGATCATAAACAAATAGAAGAAAGGTACCCAACTCCCTGTCTTTTCTTCTGCCTCAGGTATGCTAGGAAATATGTAACTGTCCAGAAACATACTAAAGTATGTCAAGAATTAATTTGACTACTGTCAGGCAGTCTGCTTTCATGTACTGTACATAGGTTGTTGGTTTATAAAATGCCCTGTTATTAGTATCTAGGAGGCATTCCTAGGATAGAGATCTGGTCCTGCTGAGATCTCACTGTCTTTGTGCAATTAAACAGCAAGTATGATTTAAGTCATTATACTACGTACTGTCCTGTCTAATGTGGTTGGTGAATTAAGGAAATGACTGGATATGGGTACTGATTTGGGAAATATTTAATGGGTTCAAAGGAATTGGGTTATAGGTTATTGTCAGTGAAATTTAGAGCATAAAGGTCAGATTTTGTTTAGTTACTGATCTGTTACAGCCACTGTATGTCCCTTTTGGTTTTATGTCTGTGCCATTTTTTTCAAAGGCTTGTGTATAATTAAGAGATTATATAGCTAAAGAGAAGCATTTTGCTTTGGATTGTTTGCAGCCCAGACACAAAGTTTTTCTGTTGTTAGACAGAAATTGCTATTGTAGGATGCCAGAAGCACTTGTAATATTGAAGAGCTCATGTAGCTTTCATTTGAATTATGTAGGCTTTGTTTACCCATGCCGATTGATGTGGTATACACCTGGGTGAATGGCACAGATGTTGAACTGATCAAAGAATTGCAACAGGTCAGAGAACAGATGGAGGAAGAACAGAAAATAATGAGGTAATAATTGTATGTATTTTTTCCCTTTAACCAACAGCAGCAGGGCCCTCTTTTTCTCCCATTTTACTCAACTTGAAAATTCAAAGTGCATTTTCTCACTTCATTTTATTTTTCTCAAAACCGTCTTTCAGTTCTTAATTTAACTATGAAGTAGTGTCTAATCAGGAAACTGTTTAAGATACAAAGCATAATAATTTAAAGTCATTAAGGCTGTTCTGTCTTAAATTTGTAAAATGCCATGCAGAAAATTGTGGTTTGTGTATGTCATTTTGTATTGATTTCTGTAACTGAATTTGTAAGTAATAATAAAACTGTATCTCAGCTCTCTTCATTCCCCTTTTCCTCCCCCAGTATTTCTTTTCATGATGGTTGTAATAAAATCTTAAGCATTTGTTTCTTAAAGGCTCCTTTTTAAAGTTTTATTTGTAGTCGTCTAAACACTGAAACTGAGAAAGAGGAAAATAATTTATTCATCTTCTAAAGGTATGAGTTAGTCTCCTAACTAAGGAGGGAAAGACATATATTACTTCAAACACAGGCTGCTGCAGATACCTTGGTTTGTGTCTTATAACCATTGATTCTTAATAAGTAGCTCTCTGGTTGAGTGATCTATTTTGGCCAGAAAATATGCTAAATAGAATAACAAGTTTTAAGAGTTGTAATAGTTTAATTCAGAATAATCTGAAATCTATAAGTGAGTGGATTGATCTGTGTTTTGGCATGTTCTGACTTGCAATTTAGCTACCACTGACAATGTGATCACATGGGGAATTCTGTATCTTTATTTTGCTACCTAAACAATGAAAGTATTAGTAGAACTTTAAATCCATCTTAAAGAGAGACATGGTCCCTGCTCTGAAAAGCTTTCAAATTTATACTAATCTTTTCCTAGCAGTTCATATAGCAAATGTTAGTGGTTTTAGCTTTGTCATCACTTGTGCTGCGATTCCCATTTTGCAAAGGGAAAAACACACACTGTTTTTTTCCATAACACTGATTTGGAAAGTTGATATCAAGCTTGTGAGTAAGACTCATGTCCGTGCCACGTTCATTATCTACAGGGGCACCTTGTCCTCTTCCTTGCAGATAACTTTTTTCACATAGAATCAGTTAGCACTGTTACCAAAAAAAGAGCTGTTTTGTGGGACCAAGATAACTGCAGAAGGCAAAGGCAAGGATGCTGTAAAATCTGCTGATAAGCATGTGTTTTGTATTGCATAGAAAAAACTTACTAAGTTATAACTTCCTTGTTGATAGGCCTGAACTGAGCTAGTCATCATCCAGGCACTTTATTCTTCAGCAATAGAGAATGGTTTGATGGATGATGGTTCTCTTTTTGTTAGTGTGTGTAGAAGGGTACCCTTCTGATATTACTATGATTATTATTTAGCATCAGCACTGCACTATCTTTACATTAATCCTCATTAACTTCTAATGTGCACATGGCAAATGCATGATAGTCTTTATCAGATTATCTATGTTAGGCAAAACTACCAAGTCTGCCTAGTTTCAGATCAATTTATTGTGGGGTTTTTTTCAGTGTTTTCCATATCAACATCAGCTTCTTTAATCTAATAATAACCCCTGAAAATCCTGTTAGCAAAAAGAAACCTGCTGCCACAGCTGTCAGCACAGCTAAGAATTTTTGAGCTACACTGTATGAGGGTGAGCAGTGAGGGGCACATGGATCAGCCTTTGCTTGACTTGGCAGTCTTTTAACTGGGTTATTGGCACTTTCATTGTGTGTCCCTGGCTCAATTAACAATCTGAAATTAGATTAAATTCCTTACTGTAAACTCAAGTGTTATTTAATGTAGTTGTTTTAATTTTGTAACAGGGAAATCCTTGGAAAGAATGCAACAGAACCAACAAAGAAGAGGTGAGTTTTTGTGGATTTGGGCA
The DNA here is from genome assembly GCA_020745705.1 of Hemiprocne comata. Classification (NCBI taxonomy): domain Eukaryota; kingdom Metazoa; phylum Chordata; class Aves; order Apodiformes; family Apodidae; genus Hemiprocne; species Hemiprocne comata. Next base: position 61,267,333 of record CM036586.1, read on the forward strand.
CAAATTGGAATGAATTATATCCTGCTTATTGTCAGCTGAAAGCAGATGCTGGTTGGGAAGGTTGTTTGGTTTTCTTTAGCCTGTGCACACTTTGCTCCTGTGTCACTTCAAGAAAGGTTGACCACATGATAATACGTGTGTTTGAAGAAAAGTTATTTTAATGTGACATTTATGAATGAGCTTCTTAAAATGTGACCATTTCTGAAGTTCCAAAAGCATATCGTGGTCGCTGGTTAGGCAATAGTTCCTATTCTGAGTATGGATTTTTAATACCTATGTACCTGGAGTTTTATAATTCAAAAGCATGAATATTTTTTAACATTACTTTTACCTCCCATTTGCATATTTGGCACTGTAAATAATTATCTGTGGAGAGGCCAAGCCTCTTGTACCTCTGCAGCCAGGAAGTGTCAGGGCAGGGTTTGTCTCCATTGTTTGGTTGCCTTAGTTGTTCTGCTATGTAGAGATCTTCGTAAGGTCTCCTCTGTGGACAAACTTCGAAATCTTGGAAACTTGAAAAAACAGTTATGGGAATGAACTGAACTGTAACAGTCACCTTCTGCAGCAAAACAAGCATGCTCTAAGTAATTTCCCCCTGCCCCAGCAGATGTTTGAAAGAATTGATCAGATTTTACAAGAACATCTCTCATTGCATCTAACATTGATTTTCGTCTTAAATTTCCTGCTAGTTTTAAATATACCTTTGGTATTTTACTGTAGTGAGAAGCAACTGGAGTGTTTGCTGACACACTGCATCAAAGTGCCAATGCTTGTCTTGGATCCTGCGCTGCCTACCAACGTGACACTGAAAGACCTGCTGTCCATTCATCCTGCTTTACAAGCTGCTAACAATATGTTCTTTGTAGCAAAACCAAAAAATCCTTCTACCAATGTGACAGTAATTGTTTTTGATAGCCCTAAGGATGGTAAGTACCTATTTGTCAGATTCCAGCCACGTTTCTAGAGGAAAACTTTTAGTAATCTGCTGTGAACAAGGTTGTGTTTTTTCCCTCCAGTACTGACTCTGCCATTAATTTTCTGTTTGACTTGAGCAAGTCCTTCAGCATCTCTCGCCCTCAGTCTGATCCTCTAAATGATGACATTAATGATACTGTTTGCTTACCTCCGAGACAACTGATTACAGATGATTAGAGTTCCATGCTTTAAAAGACTATTGCAAAACCGGTTTGATATCTGAGTATGTGTTTCACTGTTAATCTTAAAAGACTGAGGTTTGGACTGAGGAAGATCAGTTTCAGAGATCCTCTTTTAATTGCTGTGGAGTCTAGTTTGAATATCGTGCACTAAGTTTTGCCCTTGCTGAAAGGATTGCATACCTTAAAATTATGCATGTGTTCAGCATATATAAGTAGGATCTTAGAGCAGGTTTTGTTTAATATGTAGTGCCTGCCCACTAGCCCAACCACTGGTGTTTATTTTACCGACAGTAATTATTTTCCTGTTACAAAGACAACTCTTTACACCATAAATATAAAAATCTTTTTAATTTGAAAAAGTATATCTTAGTTACTAGATTACAGAAAAGAAGTGAGTTTCAGTTTTTGATTTGCAGTGCATTTTATTTGTTCCAGTTGAAGCTGCCCATTCTGGAATGTTAAAAGACAACAGCAAACAGATAGTATGGAGGGGTTACTTGGTATGTACTTTTAAAATATGTTGATTAGCTTTTGTATATTTTAAACTTTTTGTACATTTTTAGAAAGTGCTTCTGTGCTATTGTATTTCCAAAACTCAGATCTAAAAGAAGTGAAAGCTTTTAAAATAGCCTTGATTTCAGTTTTGAAGTTTTGATAACATGACAAAATTTACACTTATTAAATCTGTCACCTGATGAAGAATTGACAGATAAACGTGAATTACTGGGAGTTTAAAAATGTCTTTATGCCCCATTTTCTTGTTTTTAGACTACAGACAAAGAAGTTCCAGGTCTAGTATTAATGCAAGACTTGGCCTTCCTTAGTGGATTTCCAGCTACATTCAAAGAAACAAATCAGCTACGAACAAAACTACCAGAGAGCCTGTCTTCTAAAGTAAAACTGGTAAGGGTCTGGAGTAAACAGTAACTTTGTATTATTTTTTTGGAGTGGTTTACATAGGGGATCTCACCCACCTAGGAGGCTTAGGATGTTTCCAATAATAATGTTTTTCTGTGTGACTGTTTTCCTGAGTTTTGAAGAGCAGTAAACGGCTGCTCAAGTAGCTATTTAGGCATTATATCTGCTAGTCTGCAGCTGATTAAAAAGTACCTGTATTGTCAGTGGCTCTCAGCCATTTGCTATAGGCCTGTTTGATGTGACAGAACTTTGTTTATGTAGCTTCTTGGTTTTCTTCTTCCCTCTTTGCTTTTAGAAGAATTATCTTACTAGTAACAGCACTGGATTGTTTCACAGCTGAATGCTTTATTTCTGTCTGCCATGGTCTTGAGCAAATTGCACTTCAACTTACCCACCTGCAGGGCAACAGTAGATCACAACTTGTGTGACTGTGCCATCCATTAATATTTTGTGCCTTCCATTCTTCTCTGCCATTTGGGCACTTCTTCCAGTTACAGCCAGGTTTAACAGGTAGCTAAAAGTTTCAAAAGTCTGTGAAAATCATTGGCTTATATGTTGGAGAGAGATGTAATTGGTGGGGTGAAGAGGTCGATGTCAATCCGTAGCTAATCTGTCTTCTTTAGTCTGATGCTCACCTATATGATTTGCTAATTCACTTCACGGCTTGTTCTTGGTGTTTGAATGAGCATGACTTCATTTTCTTGTCTTTTTTTTTTGGCAGTCTGAGTTAACAAATCATGTATTCTGTTCTGCTATTGCAGAAACATATTGTGTAATGTCCACAGGCTGCACAGGCTGGTCATGCTCCAACTTAATGCAAGCTGACTTTCTTCTTTCTTGTCTTGGCTTGTGTTAAAAGGCTGTCTTAAAATCTCACTGATGGTAGAAACTTTCCAAAGTAAAACACATCTGTGCCTCTCTTCCCACACCTGCTTAAACAGCTTAATAGGGGGAGCTCTTAGACACTTATTTAAGCTTAAATAGCTGTTTTCTTTTGCCTTTGTTTACATTCCTTGCGTATGCCGAGAGTGGCTATCTTTTCCTACTCGTTGTTTTAGTGATTTAATCAGGCAGTGCTCATCCCACAGCATTGGCTCTCCATTGCTCTCATCCTTCTCGCAGCCCTTCCCTGCCACTTCCATTGAGAATTTGTCTGCCTTCAACATGATTGACTGGAATTTTGTATGACATTTTAAACAAGGCATCACCAGAACTTTTTACACAGTGAAAAATACATAGTACATAGCTAAAGCCAAGACCGGTGGACCATCAGAGTTTTTCTACGTGCTAGCTTATGCTGATTGCAAACAGTGTTGCCACTGTTCCTACGTGACCTGACTTGCATCTTTTCACTGCTGTGTATGGGTGCTGTTCATAAAAAATGTCTCTTGCTATCATGAATCTGTTGCTAGTTTTGAATGAGTGACGGCAGATACGCTTTGGTGTGGCCAAGGCTCCCTTCTGTTTCTTTCTTAGTGACACAGTGGATATTTGTATGGTCTGTCTGCCAGTCTCTGCTTGTTTCAAGTGCTATGGGTATTTTTTTTTTTAAATTCCTTTAAGTAAGTGGTGCTTACTGTAGAGAAACAAAATCGTTATCCAACAGGAGGTGGTAGTTCAGTTTTGCTGTCTGATCTTAGGTTCGTCATTTCAAGTTTGCATGAGGAACACTGTTGGTTGAATGCTTCCTGACTGACCCATCTGAAGAATCTTACTGAGTGTAGGCTCGTCCGTTTGGGTTTGGAGGCTTTTCTAGTTCCTCAGACAGCTTAAATAAGTGCCTGCTAGTTTTAACAGATTTGACTTAATGGAGCTGAAGAGCTCAGAGTACCTTTGACTTCAATTACCAGCTCTTTTCGTTTGTTAAACTTGCCCTTTAGCATGAGAGAAATTTAGTAACAAGATGTTCCTTAATTATTTTTTTCTCTTTCAATTTAAAATCAATTAGCTTATGTTTTTCTGACCTAGGGTTTTTCGCTAGGAGCAGCTCTTCTGTAACATTCTCATTAATTACCAAATTGGTATCTGAAAAAATATTGCTTCTATCAGTTCAGAGATGATTTGGTGTAAAAGAGATCTGTCTGCTTCCACTTCTGAGAATATATTGGAGCACCATCCTAGGCAATGTTTGTTGTCTGGTTGAACATCATAGATGAAAGCTTTCATAGTAACATATCTGAGGAATGTTCCTCCCTCAAACAGTATTTTGAATTTGATACTCTTTAGCAGATACTGCTTTATGCTCTTTTTCCAAAATGATTTTGACTTAAATCAGTTCTTTTATCCATAGTACCCTACTTTTTTTTTTATGAGTTCTGATATCAGAACTTGTATCATTATCACTTGGTGTTCCTTTGTCAGAGTAACTTTTTTCTCTTTCTTCAACCCTCCAGCGTCTTCCTGTCCTTGATGTTCAACCACGTTCTCTCCTTCCCTCTGATGGCTGGTGTCATGGCTTCTACTAGTATTTTTGCTGCTAAAATATATTACTTTTAGTATAAGAATACCTGTTGTGGGTTTTTTCTGTTTTTTTGTTTTGTTGGGTTTTTTTTCCTTATTCCCCAGCTCTTTCTAAGCACATTCTAGCCTCATTAGTTGTTGTTATTTCTCTAATTACGCTATCTAACTCTTCTTCAAGTCACTGTTGATGCTTTTTCTCCTTAATGCTGCTGTGTGGATTTTTTCTTCCAGCACTGAGAAGTTGATAAATTCTGGGATTTCTGCTCTAAGTCTGTCAAGCCACAGACCTTATTCTTAGACTAGCCTGTCTCTCTTGTGCTATAATAGACACCTTCCATCTATACCTTTGAAGAATGAAACACCCATATTTCTCCTAATTACTTTTGAGCCATCTGCTGGTTTTTATTATCTTGTGGTTTTAAGACTTGAGTGATTCTTCCTGAACCTTAATTTTATTGCAGTCATCTTTTTTCTGTTTCATCAAATGATCCCTTTCATAATCTTTTTTTCTGTTCCAGTTGGTCTTCTAGCAGTATTAGTCCAACAAAAAACATTATGGATGGATTATTTCTGTGCTTCAGTTCTGCTTCTCATATTCAAGCAGCTGGCTAATCTGTTGTCTATATCCAAGCTGATCACTTGGTTAACCCTGTAGCAAAACTTAAAAATGCCATAGTTTCTCTGTGGTTTTGGATTACTGTCCAGATTAACATAAAGGCTGCATCTCTGGGGTGTCTTAGATATATCTCCCATCTCCTTGTCTGTTTTTATGGAAGTAACATCCCATGCCTATTATCTTTCTACAAGATTTTTTGTTACTCTGTCTTGATTTTGTGTTTCTTGTCAGTCATGTGTCATCCAGTTGATGACAACTCTTCCTGTTCATGCTGGTTCACTTCTTGTTTTCTTACCTTTGTGTAAACATTACTATTGTGATCAGGTCATTAGCTGTCCCTAAAAGCTCCTCTTCTGCAATTTGGTTAGGCATATCTCTTTTTCTCAGGTATCCATAGCGTTCAGCAGTTTCTTCATCCAGTCATTGCTGTCTGTGTTTCTTTTCGTGGTGGTGGTTGCTTTAGAACAATTAAATTAGGATTATTGTACCCTGTGTGGTCATAGCAGCAGGTTCTTCCCCAACCAGTTTTCTTCTCTTGATCGCAGCAATTTCTTCGTGTTCTACATACAATGGAATATATGTATATATATAAGGTATGTTTTATTTGCAAAGTAAAACTTCATAGATACGAAGTGTGGATGAGATTGTTTCCATAGAAGCATTTCCTAAGGTCCTAGCTCAGAATCAGTTTTACATTCAGTGGATGTTGTAGGTAGGCAGCTATGATAAACGTAACCAAGTGTGGCTTTCTCCTTATCATGAGAGAGATGCTAGGGTAATGCTACAGTTAATTAGAAGAAAGCTTGGTTGTTTATGTTCTCCACTGAAATTTGCAGCAATTCCTTTGCTCTTACCACTTCTGAAGCCTAAGGTCTGTGAAGCGGTGTGAGATGCCCGGTGGAGATTTAGGCTTGACTTGTGTCTTGTAGCCACCTCCTGATGCGTGCTCTGAGTGTTTGTTTCTTAGTGCAAGGCTGGAAGTAAAGAAATAAAAATTAAAAAAAGTCAAAAGTTAAGCTGCTACTAGAGAAGAAGAAAGGGGAGAAAGAGAGGAGTGCAGCTGTGGAAGCATTTGTGTCCAGTGTTTCTAGTGCTGCTTTAATTGAGTTTCCTTAGTTTGTTTTATTGAAATCACTTCTGAATCCAAAGAGGACCAAAAATTCCTTGACATCTGGGCCAGGTGTTACTTGTTCTAAAAATCTGTGAGAAAAGCAGCTGAGTTTAACTAGTGGGGATTAAATTGTGAAGATTTAGCACATCGTGAATTAGTTTCCAAGGTGAATTATGCATGTTGTGGTCTACTGAATTTCTGTACTTACGGCCTTCACTGTAAGGTGAAGATATGGAAGTTTATTTCCAATTGAAAGGTAAGCAGCAGTGTGTCTACTGAACACATCTGTTGTTCTAAGTTGTATGTGTTATGACAGATGTGGTTGAAAATTGTATTTGGCTGCTGTTTATTTTCCATGCTTCCCTAACGGTGCATTAGTAAGCCACTAGATGGAGGTGTTACTCCGGTTGTACATTTGTCTGCTGCTAAGCCGTAGTTCTTTGAAGGCTGTAAAAATGTTACATAGTAACCTATACATGACAAACAACTGACTTTCGTTTTTTCACTTTTTCTTCCCCCCTCCCCTTACCAACATTTCTAAAGAAAATTACTGTTGTTCAGCCTGCAATAGAAGCTTGTGACTTAAAAACTAGGTAGTGGTGTAAAGACTGACAAAAGAATTGAAAGGGCAAGGGGGTTTGATTTGCTTGATTTTGGTTTTTGAGGCTATAATGCTAACACTTCTTCACTGAAAGAGTAGACAGTAATGAAAAGTTTTGGAGAAAGATGACTTTCCTTCACGATCTAGTATCTTGATTGCTTCAGTGAAAACTGAGAGCCTACAGATCTCCTTCCTTTGCAAAACATTGTGTCCTCTTTAATCTGGATGCGCACACCTATACACATATAGGGACAATTTATGTTTGAAACTAAGGGCTGTAATTTGTCTTGTAATGACCTTGTCTTACTAATGGAAGAAAATCCACATAGGAACCTCTAGGTGCAGTGATGGTGGGCATTTGCTGTCCTCTGCCTTGAGGGTGGAGGCCTGGGATTCTTACTGCAGCTCTTGTCAGTGTTGAGGGGGCAGACAGGTGGCTTCAGGAGTTGGTGTTGTATGTTCACACAGATGTAATAGATGTAATGTTTTGTAGAAAAAAAACTAAGGCATTGCATTGGTTTTGGCTCTGAGGTGACCCTCCTGGTTACCTTAGAAAGGGAACTTGATAAATAGGTGAAGATAATAGTATTTCATATTTGTAAAGCTTTTTGGAGCGCTCCAAAAACCCAACACATGCCTCCCCCTCCCTTTGCTATATGGCCATATGAGTTTCCCCAGTATCCATACTGGAGTGTGAAAAAAGCTTTGACCGTTGAGAATGTAAAGCACGATAATTTAAAGACTGGTTAAGAGTCCAAGTTCCACCTCCGAAAAAAAATCTGCTCTTTAGGCCTCTTCTCTTGACAATGTGGAAATGAAAGTTTACTTCTGCATGGGGTAGCATAGCCCATCTGGCCTGCTTCCTAGTCTAATAAGTAAGCACTGCCAAGCATGATGGCTGCAAAGGACAAGCTGCTTTTACAGTTACCTGGTGGGCAGAAAGCATTTTTCCTGTGTTGTTGTTGAGTGCATGATATAAATGTGCACGGGTGGTGGTCCATGCATGTGCCTGGGTGGCGTCTTTAACGTATGCCTGTTTGGCATCTTTTCAACCTGCTCGTGTTAGAAGCCAGGGCTCACGTGATCACACTGACTCTGTGTATCTACTTGCTTATTTTTCTGTTACATTTTCACAATACCTTGGGATCTGCTGACCTGTTTTGTCAGGATGAAGATGATCTCTACAAGATAACATTTCTAGGGAATGGACAATTGTATGTGTCCCCACTGAGAGGAAGATAATGCCATCAGAAAATCTCCAGGGCAGAATTCAGTTTTGAATACACGAGCCAGAAAATGCTCTGAGCAGATCTTGCAATTTATTAGAATCTAGTTAGTTATTTCACCAGATAGCTTCATTGACATTTAACTTTATTGATAGCTCCGCTTTCGAAAAGGCTTGTTTCTTAAAAAAGATATTGGTGAAAAAACCACTGTTATAATAAAAATACTCTGTTCAATTCAGGGGTTGTCCTGACTCCAGTGCTGAGCAGTGGAGCTCATTTTTCCACTACTCCTAGTTTATGCTTGGACTGTTACATATTTAAAAACCTGCAGCACATGCACTGTGTTAGGAGGGGAAAAGGGGGTAGTGCTTGTAATAAACCTACTTAGGAATCTGTAGTACAGGTACCTATTTTGTTGAGTTTGGTGGAAACAAGTTAAAGAGAAACCAAATGTTCTTAAGTGCTTTCAAAGCTCTAGAACGGTAATATTTTTGGTTTGTTATATGTATGTTTTAAATGACAGATTCTTAGGGACTGTGTGACACTGTTGTATTCCTAAATAAAGCACATACCCACTGATGGCAGCTTTGCAATCTGTAGCATTTCGATACCGATATTTTTGGAGGTTGCTAGCTGCACTCCGTAACTATACCTCAGCCATGTAGCTACTGCAGCCATCCTTTCCACCCCTAGATTCAGATGATTCCCTGGAAGGTCTGAGATTTATCAGATTTTTCTAATGGCAGGCCTCATAAGTCAAATTGAAAGATCTCAAATAGCATATGAGTCAAAGCATCAACAGCTTTAAAATGTCACAAGTGGGACAGCTGGTCTTGCTAAGGGAAGGGGTGCTAACTCTGGGACAAGTGTTGTTTTAAAATGATCAGAAAGGGTCAGTTTTAGTAAAAAAATAAAGAAAAAGGTTACTTAAGGGTATTACGAAATAAGCTCTGGTGGTTTTGCTGGTTTTGAACATGGCAGTGTTGGAATTTTCTTGACTTATGATCTGTAAAAGCAATTAATATGCAACTGAAAATCTGGTAGACGTGCTTATTTGTCTTATTTGGCACGAAGGAACAAAAATTAAGCATAACATGTAATAAATACTGATGATTAACTGCATTTATTCTCGATCTGATTGTTGAATGCATGCACTTGGAGAATCAAAGTGCACTTCTGCTTTTAGCTTGTTTGTGTCTTGCTTATGCTACTTCATACAGTAAACACAGCATTCTGATAGGTTGTGCCATATTTCTGGTGAAATGTTTTGGTGCCTGCAGTGTGTAAAAGCTGTACTGGTTGTTAGAGAGGGCATGTAGTGCAAGCCCCTTCTTATCCTGTGCATTATGAAATCTGATACATGGATTTACTAGTGGCAAGAGATAAAAACAGCAAACAGATCAAACAGCCCCCAACTAAGACATGACCTCAAGAGCATATTGGCAACCATCATTAAGGACTTGGAGACCCCACAGGGATTAGTTCTGGAGCCCTTTGTATCTCAGATTTCTGAGCTGTAGGTTGAACTGTAAACCATTCTGAAAATGTCACACTTCTGACAGCAATGATGAATTGGTGGCCTTAATTTTCGGAGAAAAGCATTGCTTGATTAAGGTGGGGAAAAGTGTGATTCTTTCAGTCTTATAATAAAGTTGTAATAAAACGTAGATTTTGTTACTGGGCAGGAAGAAATGGATGGGGACTTACTGTTCGCTTACTGTAGAAATACTAATAACATGGACAGTTTTACTGTTGTTGGATCATTGTGTAGGGAGAAATTATCTTTGGAAAGAGAAAATAAAGCATCTAGAAATGTTCCGTATCATCGTATGTTTTTAATTTCCTGCTTTATGACCCCTTTTTGGATTCTTACAAAATTGTAGTTCTTTAAAAACGGTGTTTACCAGTTCTTATTAGTAACTCTAGAAAGAAAAATACAACAAAGATGGCAAAGGGAGAGTGCTGCTGTGGGTGCATGTCAGAAATTGTTTTCTCTGCTTATATAGTTGCAGCTCTATTCAGAAGCCAGCGTGGCTCTCTTGCAACTGAATAACCCTAAGGGTTTCCAAGAACTAAGTAAGCAAGCAAAGAAGAACATGACTATAGATGGAAGAGAACTGACACTTAGTCCTGCTTATTTACTATGGGACCTCAGCTCTGTCAGTCAGGTAGGTAAATCTTGTTACAGCATGTAAAAGTGGTTTTATTTAAAAACTGCAAATAGAGGCAAAGTAGGTAATGACAAGGAACATGGGATTTCTTCCAGAAGCTTGGAAGTGTTAAGAATCCAGTATTTATTATGTTGTAAGAAAACATCACAGAAGCACTGTCAAATTCTGAAACCAAAGAGAAGATGGCTGAAACAGACATTTAATTGAAATTTTCATGTTCTCCACTAAGTGAAAAAAAAATTTGCCCTCCTCATGTGTTCTGATAAAGGTGCATGCAGTCAAGTCCTCACAGGCTTAACTGGTATTGGCTGGAAGATGAGCTGACTTCTTGTGTGGGAAAGAAAGAGAACTTGATTAACAAACATGATTGTCTCCTTTCCAGTATGTTTCTTAGACATTTTTTTTGTTTTGAAGCACGGTACAGTTGGACAAAATGCTAATTGCTTCTCTTCCAAAAATTTTGGAGACCTGAAATTACAGATGTCTGTAAGGAAAGGAGGTTTACTTCTAATGCTTTTAATAAAAGCACGGATGTTTGGTTTAGCAAAAGGAAATAAAATAACAAGATGTCTGTTTCAAGATAAGATCTTCTAAAATCTTGGATTTTTTTTCCTGGTAGCATTTAATTTTACAGTAAGTGTTAAGTGGCACAAATGAAGTAAATGTGCTCTCTGCTGTAAAGCTTGCAGTCTCTCTGCATCCTGTGAATCTTTGGGGAACTTTTCCTATTAATACAAACAGTGACCTCAAAATTTATACTTCCCCATGTTGAAATTATGCATTATTTTATAAATGGTTACCTAGCCAGTGGATACAGGCTTTGCTGAAATTATTTTGGTGGTTATGTTTTTGAGAAGGTGTAAGCTGTGTTACTGTACATATTAGAAAAGGACACTTAAGTGTGTAGAATCTGCACTGAAAATGGTAATTGGGAAATATTCACATTTTTCTTGATTTTCCTGTTTCAGTTGGGCATACTTCTTTTAGAAATGTTCTTTTTAGGTAACCTTAATTATTGTTTTTAGAAGAGGTCATTAAGTTCTAATAAATGTTAAAAAAAATGTTAAAATGTTGTGTAACCTAATTTTGTTACTTACCTGAAGAGCTTCTAATTAAAATCTTCTCACAAAAACATACGGAAATGTTTAGCTATTTGGTAGTTTAATATTAGGCTTAGCTTTGTTAATTTTCTCTTGCTTATGTTCTTTAAAATGAAAGAGCAGGAGATCAATTGAAGAGCTGCTACATCATGACACTTACAGTGTATCTATGTTAGGTGTCATTTATATATGGCTTATGATGTAATGTACTTGGAAGGCCCCAGCCTCTTAAACCTGGATTACTGATTTAAAATGCAACTTGGCTTTTGATCAAGATCGGGAAATAATTGAGACTAATAATCCAGGAAAGCAGCAGGCTGTGTGTTTTCTGGGGTTCTTTCTTCAGGAGTGGGGTTCACACAAGGCTGTTATGTTGCAGTGTGGTCAGCAGACATCGTAATGATACCAGTTGGTCAGCCATTGATGTCAGAAGATTGTATTGTTCACCTTGATAATTCAGAAGAATATGATCCTTTCGAAGAATAATGGTACTTGATCAATGTATTTTTTATTTTTGAATGTTGCCAAGTCATCAAATACTTGTACACTCATATGCTCAAGCACACTGTTGTTACCTAGCTGGATCAGAACGTGAATGTTCTATATACAATCTAAGAAAGGATTTTTTCTTTTTATAGTCTAAACAGGATGAAGATATTTCTGCCAGCCGTTTTGAAGATAATGAAGAGCTGAGATACTCATTACGATCAATAGAGAGGCATGCCCCTTGGGTACGACACATTTTCATCGTCACTAATGGACAGATTCCTTCCTGGCTCAACCTGGATAATCCTCGGATAACTATAGTAACACATCAGGTAAAAGCTAAACAAAAAAACCCTCCAAAAACCTGAAACAAAAATTTAGCATGGAAGTGCCACTAGTAAACATTGTGTTTGCTTTGAAATGTAGTTGCCCCCTTTTGACTAAAGGTTGCATAATTTGGGAGGTAGAAGTAACCGTCACTTCCCCATCTCATCCACTTACTACACCCCAGTATGTCTGTATTTTGGCTAAGCAGATAACTGAATATAGATCAAGCCTTCCTTTAGTCTGCTTTTCCAAATACTGAGGCATCAGCTAACATATACCCGTGTCTAATTTCCTTATAAAGTATATTCATAAAAAGCCTGGGGAGAAGAAAATGTAATCTGAATACATGAATGGTCTCTCAAGACCAGTAATAACATAATAAGCTTGTGTTGAGACAGGATGGGTTACAAATACTGGAATGAAGAAGATGGCTGCAAAAAAAAGTAGCTACGCATTCTAAAAAGCTTACTTTAAAAGAGAATCCATCAAACTTCCTTGATAAGTGAAACAAAAATACTCTAGAAGCTTCTTACGACAAATTTTGGAGGAATTTCAGAATCTGGACACACAATAGGAGCCCTGAGCAACCTAAGTGGTAACAAGATACTAATTCACCTTCTGTTGCTGTCTTCTTGTAAGTTCCTTGAAAGAGATGGAAGAATCCTGACTTTCTAAATGCTGGAACAGGTTCAGCTTGCTTGAAACTGTGCATCCTGTATTGCTTGAGAAGTATAAAACTGTATGCTGGGCCTGATCCAGTGACAAGTGAAAGAGGAGTTTGTGTCTCTGCATCGAACGAGGTGCAGTTTCTTAGTTACGCAGCAGGCTTGAAAATGTTTTTTTGTGAGGAAAATGAGATAGCAAAGTTTGGGGTGTTTTTTTACTAATATATTTTCACTTTTTTTGGCTTTCATATCTCTTCTTGCTAAAACTGTTTTCTTAGTTGGTGTTACGTATATCAGATGTGCCTGACCTTTTATGGTTTGTTTGGGGTTATTTTATTTATTTTGGCATTCTGAAACTGGTTTGGCTTGTTGGGGCTTTTTTGTTTTAGGAAATATTCCAGAACTTGAGTCACTTGCCTACCTTCAGTTCACCAGCTATTGAAAGTCATATTCATCGTATCAGTGGCCTCTCTCAGAAGTTTATCTATCTCAATGATGATGTTATGTTTGGGAAGGATGTTTGGCCTGATGATTTTTATAGTCACTCTAAAGGTCAAAAGGTAAGCCATTATGAAAGGATTTTTTTTTTTACCAGAAGTAGATGGTAAACTTCTGTGCTAATATAATAAAAAGAAACACTACTTTGAAAGGGAGAGCAAATAAAGGATTTTACTTCACTCCCCACTCCCCCTTTTACCTCTAAGGGTTCATTTTTCTTAACTAGACAATTGTTAGCAGAGGTGCAGGGTGGGGAGGCTTTTGTCTTCTATTGTATGTGTGCTGCGTTCATGTTTGGCTTGCAGAATTACTTCTATTTGTTTTCACTCATAAGTTTCTGGCAGTATAATGGTTCTTCTGTCTGGCTTCATGCTTTAGTTTATCAGTGCCATTCTCTAATTCTACTTTCTGTTGAAGCACTAGTAAGACTGAGATGTTTGGCAGCTCTCAGTCTTCCTTCCCTTGTGACTATTTTCTGTTTTGTGGGAAATGTTCAAAACAAAACAGAATCAGTTCTTCCACAGGAACACTGAGGTCTGACAACATTCAAACTGGTCTGATATTTAAATTTACTGTTAGTTACCTCTGTTGCAGCCACCCATAATATCTTTACCGAACCTATACATAATCATATGTGATTATTTACTAAAAGATGTATTGTTGCCCGTTCATGAACGTCAAAGTAATTTAGTCTTTCAATAGACTTACCAACAGCTGGGGTTAAGCAAGGAAAACAGTCTGAGGAAACATTGGTAGCAATTATGCATAAAGACTCTGGTTTCCAGCAGAGTTTTCATCCAGGAACTTGATCTAGGAGAGGGACGTGGAAGAAAAAAAACTAAGATTTATTATTAAAGCAGCAACTATACAAGACATTAGGGACCACTGAATAAAACTCTTCAGGCAGGCAGATGAGCACACTGGTATACATACACCGAAGAGTTGTACGAAATTACTTTAAGGTACCCTAAAAGTGTTGTTTCAGTACTTGAGGATGTTAGGAGGCTTTTGTTGTTCTAAATCTTTACAGGCATAGGCAAATAATTGCAAAATAATTTTTTAGTGTGTTTCTATTGTTTCTCAGCTGCTGTTCTCAGTTACAATGATGAAGTCAGCTTGGGTCTAATGTTGTTTGCAGTAATCTGATCAGTGTTTCAGTAGGAAATGTGCTGCTACAATCTTGAACAATAAGGCTTAAAGGAAAATGTATGTCTCTTTTAATGCCTCCCCAGTTGAAAATATACACACCCACACACTTTTTTTAAATCTTGTTAGTTCTTAGAATTATTTAAGTCATAGAGGATCAGATGCTTCATGGACTATGTTCAACATGTCCTGCTTATCTCATGACTGGTTAGTAATGAAGGAACATTTTGAGTCAGGAGAACAAGTGAACTGCAGAGCTATTTGAGAGTTTAAGTTCTCCCCTTCTTATCTGATAAAAGATAAAATACTAATTTTCATTAGAATATGATTTGTAGAAGCGGATTTGGGAAGCCCTGCTTTCTGTTTTTGGCTGTTGTTGGCTTGCTTTGTGGCCTTGGGAATTCCTGAGTTTGTTCTTGTGTTTGAAAGGCATAACATTAACTTCAGGGGTGATAGTGTTCAAATGCTGTTTGTAAAGCATTGTGAATGCTTAAGGCACTATATTATATTAAGTCTCTGTATTCCAAGAAACAAGCTCAGTTGACTTCTGTTTGCAAGTCCTTGTCTCAGATGGTAATGTTGTTTCAGGTTTACTTGACCTGGCCTGTGCCAAACTGTGCTGAGGGTTGTCCTGGCTCATGGATTAAAGATGGTTACTGTGATAAAGCCTGTAATAACTCAGCATGTGATTGGGATGGAGGTGATTGCATTGGTAAGACAGCAATGTTAAATTTAGAAAAAGTGAACTGTTTTTCTTATAATTCTGTAACTTGTCATTCCCCTGTACCTACAAAGTTTGCCTCTCTTAATAGTAATTAAAAATAATTACAGATGAAAACCTTATTTCCGGCAAACTGCAAATTTGTATCGAAAATTACAGCAAATAGTAGAGCATAGGAAACTCTTTATTTAGGTACCAAATATGACTAGATGAAAGGAAGGTTTTTGAAATGCAGATTTTTTTAATTTGTTATTATATTATCCTATTTTTTAAATAATATATTATTTGGACTGTGAGTCCAAATAATACAGGACCATGAAGGAGCACCATTAGTTCATACGTCCAGTTTTCAGGACTGCAGGGTGGGAAAATGAAGTGGTACTTCTGGACTGAGGACACTGTAAAATCAAGACTGCAGCCATGAGAAGAAGTAAATCAATTTTTTTTGCCTGCCTTTTTGAAGTTAAGACAAAATATGTTGGAGTTTGTTGCAATTTTAGGTTGGTTCTTGAACTTCTACAATCAGATTGTGCATGCTATAGATGTTATGCTGACTAACAGAGGTCTAGTCAGCATTTGCCTCATTTTATTTTCACTGCTGATAAATAAGATTGTTGACTCCTCAGTTTAGCTTTTACACTGTGGCTTAAAATGTGCCTTGCCTCAGAAATAAGAATTTCAAGTGACTGTTTTTTTTTTTGTTTTTCTTTTCTCTCCCTGAAGGTAACAGTGGGGGTAGCCGCTATGTTGCTGGTGGAGGTGCAGTTGGAGGTATTGGGAATGGACCACCATGGCAGTTTGGTGCAGGAATAAGTGGTGTTTCCTACTGTAACCAAGGCTGTGCCAATTCCTGGCTAGCAGACAAATTCTGTGATCAGGCCTGCAATGTCCTTTCCTGTGGATTCGATGCTGGTGACTGTGGCCAGGGTATGTAAAATACATTGCTGATAAAATTTCTGTAGGGATTGTCTTGAATTGCCTGACCTTCTAGTTCATCAGTACTCTCACTTTGGACTAAGATGCCCTCTACAGTCGTGGAAAAGACCTGCTAGCAACTGAAGAAGAAAGTCAGATGGCTCTTGTGTTCATTAATCCAAACCTGAATCAGTATTATGTGCTGCTTTATTTAATAAAACTGTTATTGATCAAGCATGGGTGAGGTGCTTGATAGTTTACAGAGCAGCTAGCATAAAACTCCTTGCACCAAGAGGCTCACATTTTACATGGAGAAATTACATTTCAGCTATGCAAAGTCTTTACCTGATTAAGGACAGCTGAGTTGATGATGTCCATAATGGTTAAGAAATTTAAAGAATGTCTCTGATGTTGACGGCACAAGTTCAAGCGTGACTCTGGGCTCTTGCCAAAGGCTACTTTCAGTCACCTATGAAGGTATCTGAAGTTTATTTTGATATGAGAGAGTTGACAGATAATCTGTCATCTGTTGTAGGAGGGAGAAGTTTGATTCAGCCTATCGGATTTTGGAAGTCTCAAAACAAGATGCAATATAGTAGTGAAATCCAACTGTTGTAACATTAATCTGCAAAAATGTAGTATGGGCATGTTACTTACGACTGATACATAATTTTAAGTGACATGTGATAATGAGCCACTTAAGCTTTTCAGGTAGAGACTAAAAGAGTGATAAATTATACTGGCTTTTAGAATTACCACTGGAATGTCTGGCAGCTCTATATCTTGTGTGTGTTCTAGTCATTCATTATTAGAGATAGGTGAGCAAGAAACTGGAACCTACTGTAATTGTTCTTTCACAAAGCCATCTCCCTGCTAATACAGTGAATCTAGCTGGGCATATTACTGTTTAAAAAGACTGAAAGATAAGTGTCACACTGCAAATTGACAGAAATTTGTTGTGTTCCTTGTTTTTTTCCAGATCACTTTGAAGAGATGTACAAAGTGACACTTCAGCTTAATCAGACCTACTATGTTATTCCCAAAGGTGAATGTCTGCCCTACTTCAGCTTCAGTGAAATAGCCAAGAAAGGAATTGAGGGTTCATATAGTGATAATCCAATTATCCGACATGCTTCAGTTGCTAACAAATGGAAGACTATCCACCTCATAATGCATAGTGGCATGAATGCAACTGTCATCTATTTTAACCTTACATTTCTAAATAAAAACGATGAAGAGTTTAAAATGCAGGTAGCTGTTGAAGTGGATACTAGAGAGGAACCAAAACTGAACGCAAGTTCCATGCAAAAATCCAACTCTGATTTTAAAACTGTAACTTCAATACCAGAAGCTGAAATGATATTTGAGGATATTCCTGAAGAGAAACGCTTTCCAAGAGTCAGAAGGCGTCAGAATGGCACAAAAGAGAGTCTACATGAAGAGGTGATAATACCATCAGTAAACGTGTCTCTCCTTCCTGAAGATGTCCAGTTAGCACTGCAGAACTTGGACTTAAAACTACTAAATGGTGATATCACTCAGAAAGGATTTAACCTATCCAAGGCTGCTCTCCTGAGACCTTTCCAGTTCTTAACTACTGTAAAGAGTGTTGTAGGCCTGGAAAAGAGGGGCGTGCATAATCGTTCAGAAGATCAGAAGAACCATACCAGTGTGCAGAAGCCTTATAAAGATGTAAATGATGGCAAAATAAAAAGAGTAAAAGCAAATGAAGAAGTTCCCTCAAGGCTTACAGGAACAAAGGGGACTGTTGTGACGATGAACACAAATAAAGCTATTTATAAACTAAAGCCTAGGTCCACACTACCCTCTCTGAGCACGGGAAATAAAAGTGAAAGTCGAGAAAAAGTACTGAATGCACTTTTATTAAGAGAAACCCAGAAATCAAAGCATACTGGGAATTTAGATACTGGAGAAGACACACAGGGAATGGAAGGAGGGAAAGATGTGCAGGTGGATACAAATGTAAGGCCGGAGCTAGTGGGAAGAAAATTACAGTCTTACGCTGGAAGTTACCAAGGCTTTTTGCCATGGGAGAAAAAGAAGTATTTCCAGGACCTTCTTGATGTGAGTATTTTAACATCATTGCTTATTGGAATAGTTCCATCTTTAATATAGAGGAATTCTTTAATATGATCTATAAATTCAGAATGTATCTTGCCTTTGAGGCAAATACGGAGATGTTTTGAAAACTTCTTTTGATTTTTCATGTAAGATCTAGTTTGTTAGTGATTTGGGCCTCTCTTGGCTCAGTGGTGGAAGCTGAATAGCCATTTCTGTTCCTTTCTACTGCTTCTTTTATAGTCAAATTCACTTTTTATTTTTTGTACGTTGGCACAGTGCTGTTGTTCAGACATATATAGTGCTACAACAGAAAGCTTAAATTTTGTTTGATTGCATTTATGCAAATATGGATCCCATGTATTTAAAAAAATATGAAAATTGTTTATAATGGTAAGTACTTGGGCTCTAAAAGTTGAATTGAAAGTCTGCCAACAAAACTGAATATCCAGACTATGTCAAGAAAACATGTAGGAAGCTTCCTCTGCCTCCAGCCAAACCATTTTGGCAGAGGTTTGAAAACATCTAGAAGAGAAGATAGAGGCTGTGCTTCAGCTAGTAGCATGCTTTGCACTACTCCAAATGGCAAAGGGGCTACGTTTTTAAAAGGCTACCTCTGTCTGCTCATATGAGATAGGATTTTGCATCAGGAATCTTTATATTCATAGCATTTCAGTGTATCAAATGTGGATAAGTAATCAGGAAAAAAGAAGGCAATATTACAAATAAATGTAATAGCAAACAGGGACTTCATGTGTGTGAGGTGTCAACACAAACATTAAGGAAGATTTCTATCAAATACTTTTCCTCAAAGCATGAACGTTTTAAGAGAAAAGGTTGCCTTTTATCTTTTCCTCTTAAAGTAAGAACTAAGGAATATGAAGAAAAAAATTCAGAACTTAAATCGTACAGTTTTGAAATACTGCAGAGTTGGCACCTGGTTGAAATGTCATTTTTCCGATGTGTTTAATGTTTTGGGTTTTCTCAGTAATGAAACCTTAATTTATGTCTGTCCTGCTGTTTAGGAAGAAGAATCACTACTCAAACAAATGTCGTACTTCACTGATGGTAAACATTTTGGAAGGCAGCTGAAAGATACTTTTGCTGATTCCCTTCGATATGTAAATAAGCTTTTAAACAGCAAATTTGGATTTACGTCTCGGAAAGTCCCTGCTCATATGCCTCATATGATTGACCGCACTGTTATGCAAGAGCTACAGGATATGTGAGTAGGTCTTTGTTTGGAATAATGCAAAACTACTTAATTCTGCATTTCTGTTGATGCTTTGCAATAGCTATTTCCAGTGTGTTGATGGCTACTCATTACAGCCATATTGATAGTTGTGCTATAAAATAAGGAGACTTTTGAGGACCTTTCTAAAATTCTAGGCGAGAACTTGTTTTTAACTAAGGAATGTTTTGCTTTAAGAAACTTTGTACTAAGTTAGTTTACATTCTTACCTAGGTTTCCTGAGGAGTTTGACAAGACATCATTTCACAAAGTGCGGCACTCGGAAGATATGCAGTTTGCTTTTTCATATTTCTACTATCTTATGAGTGCAGTCCAACCACTGAACATTTCTCAGATCTTTGATGAGGTTGATACGGACCAGTCAGGCATTTTGTCTGACCGAGAGATTCGCACGTTGGCCACAAGAATCCATGAGCTACCATTAAGTTTGCAGGTACTCATTCTTACCAGTAATTTTTAGAAGAACTTTAGATTTAAAGTACAAAACTGTTAAAATGAGTTAAATCTTTTCTTATCCTTTGCTTATAGCATCTGGCAATTCTTAAATTTTACTCGGAGAATGTAATACTGTGTTCTACTTTATTATCGTTATACGAAGTTAACAATTAAATTGAGTTCTAGCAACATCAGAAAACTGGATCACTGGCATGCAGGTTCAAGAAAGCAGTTAGTGTGAGTTTGTCAGAAAAGTTGTTCACTGGTAAAAGCCACTGTGAAGAGTGGGATCCTGCTGTGCTTACTTTTGTTCTTGCACATAGTGAAAGATAGTCCTTGCCCTGAGGAAACTCTGGCCTAAAGAAAGAAGGGAGAAAAAGGGTAGCAAAGACATACTAGTAAATGCTACAATCATACACAAAGATTCATGTTTCTGTGGTTCAGATAAACAAAGAGACATGGTCTTTGTTGGGCTTACACTCTTAGAGACAGTTAATATAGAACAAAGTGTACTGTCTCTGCTTTACAGAGAGGAATCAGCACAAACAAACTGAATAATTTGTTCTCGAAATAGCACATTAAATGGTAGGCATAGCTGGAACACAGCCCTGCTTTGGTGTGTTCCTGGCCTGTATCTTAGTCAGAAAAACTTCTGTCCTTTCAGTTCATGTTTGCTTGATTTGGGATTTGGTATGCCAATGCTAGCTTAGGAATTCTGTACTGTCCTCACATCATCAGCAAAGGTGAGTGCTCCATTTTAAAATGAAAATTACATTTAAGTCATGCTTTACCTGGTCTCAGTGCAACTGTGCACTGAGCATTTCCTTACTTCTGACATACAGGGAGACCCACTGCCAACTTGGAAGTTACCGAATTGTGTCTGCTGAATATTAAGTCTTCTTTTTCCAACAGTAGCATGAAAATTTGTTAGGTAGATGTCACGGTTTGGCACCGAGTTGGCAGTCAAACCAATAACAGTAACACTCTTGATTCACCCCTGCCTCCCCCAAGGTAGGGAAAGAGGGAGAAAAATGAGAGAGGCTTTCTGGGTTGAAAAGTGAAACAGATTGATTTTAATTATCAGTGATAAGGGAATATATATGTATTTGTAAAGGGATGTGCAACACCCGATCCCCTCCCTCCTCCCCCAGTGACTCTCACAGCAACTCTTCTCCCTGGTGACTCCCAGCTGAAGGGGGGAGTGTCCGGGCGCACGGACGGGGCCCTTGGGTGTCGGCTGGGAAGAAAAATGGAAAAAAAAGAGAGAGAGAGCCAAAGAGAGGGTGATAGAAGTGACAGTAAGCAGAAAAGTGAGTGGAAAAGGAAAAAGAGAGGCTTGACTTCTGTGATGTCTTAACCTATACCGAAAGCCAAATAGAGAAAATACTGAGAAGGGAATATTCTGATTTGCTGATCCTGCCTTCACTCTAATCTGCTCCCCCATAGCGGGGGGGAGGCTGCAGACACTCAGAAGTGACCTTGGTTATTATCGGTCCACTGGCGCTGCTAAGAAGTTCACTGAAAGAAAAGAAAATCAGAGAAGAGCTTCACCCTGGCTCAAACCAGAACAGTAGATAACATTAAATGTCTTTGCACCGTGGAGTTTTAGAACTATGTGAGTGAGAAAACAGGATAATCTTTTTTCCTTTTTTTTTTCCTTCTTCTCGTTCTGTTAGGATTTGACGGGTCTAGAACAAATGCTAATAAATTGCTCTAAATCTCTTCCTGCCAACGTCACTCAGATCCATGTTATCCCACCAACTCAGGAAGCATATTATGATCCTAATCTGGTAAGAAACATGGGTTTTAAAAGATGCTTAGTTTCTTTCCTGAGCATGTGTTTCCTGTGCTTGAAAATTTTTACTTGTGTGTACATGAAGTGTTACAAAATGAAAATTTGACAAGCTACTTCCTAACTTAAAAAGCCATTCATTTCCTTCAAAATCAGAGAATAGCTGAGCTTTAGAATGTTGTTAAATATGTGATTTTAAAAGTCATCCCTGTTATGAAAAGTTATGGTTGTGAACCAAAAAGACAGTAAGCCATATACCTCTCTGACTAGAACTTTCTGATGTCTTTATCTGAATTATAACCCATGTATTTAGAAATGAAACAAAGCAAATTTCCGAAACCCACCAAACTATCAGATGGACATATTTAGATCCTTTCTAATTTGAAGGCTTCAGACAAGTCCTTTAAAATTCCAAAGATTGGTTGACAGGAACCTCATGAAATTCAGCTAGGAGAAGTGCAAAGTCCTGCACCTGGGGAGGAACAAGCCCATACACCATTATTATGCTGGCGGCTACCCAGCAGGAAAGGAGGTTGGCTGAAGAGGACCTGGGGCTCCTGCTAGATACCAAGTTGAATGTGAGCCAGCGGCATGCCCTTGCAGCAAAGGTGGCTACCAGTCTCCTAGGCTGCATTAGGAGTGTTGCCAGCAGGTTAAGGAAGGTGATCTTTCCACTCTACTCAGCCCTGTTGAGGCCACACCTGGAGTGCTGTGTCGAGTTCCAGACTCCTCAGTACAAGAGAGACATGGGCATAATGGCTAGAGCCCAAGAAAGGGCCATGAAGGTGATTAAGGGACAGGAGCATTTTTCTTATGAGGAAAAGCTGAGAGACCTGGGACTGTTCAGCCTGAAGAATAATCTCATGGAGATCTCCAACAAATACGAGTATCTGAAGGGAGAGCACAAAGCAGATGGAGCCAGGCTCTTCTCAGTGGTGCCCAGTGACAAGAGGTAATGGGCACAAACTGAAAACACAAGGTTCTCTTTAAATATCAGGACACTTTTTTACTGTAAGGGTGACCAACCACTGGTGTAGGTTGCCCATTTGTTGGCCGTCTCCATCCTTGGAGATACCTAAAAACCATCTGGATGTAGTCCTGGGTGACAAGCACAAGTTGGCCCTGTGTGAGCAGGTGGTTTGGATGAGATGATGTCTTTAGGTCCCTTCCAACCTAAACCATTCTGTGAAAACTGAGGTTTTTGGACTAGATGTTTCTTAAAGATTTTAATCCTTAGTTTCTACTTTAGTGGTTAAGTTCTCCTTAAAATCTTCTGGAATTTAGGAATCTAAAAACTTCAGTTCTGGTACTAATATGTAGATTTCTTTTACAGTGAGAATTCCTGCATCAGTGTATGCATTTGAAGAAAATGTGTGCGTGTGCTTTGCTAAATTGATGACCTCTTGTTTTATAGCTTCAAACCAATACTGTATCAAAGTAAAAATAATTCTGATGAGTACAGATTATGAACTCTAAATTCAGTTTTCAAAATTCTCTGAAGTAAAAACTTTGAAGAGTAGTAATTAAGGACAGCTGCCATGAATATGTTTTAAGACAGGGTTAAAAATAAGTCTTGGTGGTTGGGAACAACATGAAATTACTTTAATCTTCTTGGAGAGTTAGTAAAATCCTACTAATCTAAGCAGTAATACCTAATGTACTAATGTTGCCAGTCACTTTAAATAGTGACAAAATAGTATTTGTGCTTAGCACAGAGGCCTAATTTATGTTTACTTCTGTTGTCTGCAACAGCTAAATTTCTTGGAATGAGTCTACTACCATAGACATATCCTTTGAGAATATGGATTTTACTTCCCAGAATTGTTTCAGCATAGCTTGTGATAGAAATAAGGCCTAATGTTTATCAGCTGCTCTGCAGAGCTTCCCTGGCCAGTGTTACTGTTGGCCTCTACTAGAGGAATATCAAAGACAGCTGTCAAATGGGCTAAAATTTCTGAATATTTTATTGAGGATGAAATCTAGAAGTTGCAATGTTTTTGCCAAAAATAATCCATATTTTTCATATAATATTTGTATGCACAGGAAATCATGATGTTACGCATCAATATCTTTGTTTGGTTTTCCCCTCAACAGTTTATTAAGAAACCAGTGCTTTTCATTCCAGGAGAGTAAAGCATACACAGGCATTTCTAACTGTAATACAAGTTTTCTCCAAAATACATCTTTACAACAGTCTCTGTAATTTCCATTAACCCATAATCTAAAATGTTTTCTTCCAGCCCCCAGTAACAAAAAACCTAGTGACAAATTGCAAACCCGTGACTGATAAAATTCGAAAGGCATACAAGGACAAAAACAAATACAGGTATGTTTTTACAGTCCTGTGAAAAGCCATGCTAGATTTTGTAAAGCAGTAAGAGGTATAAATACATACATGACCAAAGATTTTATGTGTATGTCAACAAATCTTAGCTTAATTTATTTTAACAGTGGAACTGAAGAGACATACTGATACCTACTTTTGTATGTCTTATTTTGCAGCATGCTGTGATTTGTTCTAAGTAGTTTCTTAATTAGTAGGCCAAATATTTCTTTGCTGTTTGTGTTATCTTGGGCCACATCCTAGTTTGTGTTGTACAACAGTAAACCAGAGTATCTTTAAATGGTTATATAAATTGACTATATGTAGTGAGTGAGCGCAGTTAAAGTAGCTTAAAAAGCAGGAAGGAGCCTCTCCTGGACCTAGAAGTTGTAGATCTGCTTAATCCTTTCTTTTACTGAAGATTAAAAAAAAAAAAAAAAAGAAAAAGCATTTTAGCTCTAATATCTTGTAGTTTTCCTGCAGAAAAGGAGGAGTGACAGGTGAGGAGAAGGGAGAGGGACAGCAGAAGAGCTTCCATCCGTTTTTTTGAAAGGATATCACAAACAATTGCTTGACAGTGGGTTTGTTTGAATATATTTATTAGCGTAGATCTGTCCAAGATGCAGGTTCTCCCAGATCTTTTTTTCTCCAAAGCCTTCAAACCAATTGCATGCCAATGGGTCTGTTTTCTCATGTGGAGCTTACAGGCTTGTCTCTTGCCCGTTGCCTCACCGGTAGTGTTGGGCAGGGGAGGGTCGTTGGGAGTCTCTGAAGCATGGAGTTGCCCCAGAAGTGACTACAAAGTTAAATAAAACTGTAGAATGAAAGAAGGTTACAGATGCTGGGTAGGGCAGCTTTTGAACATAATTATACATTAATTCATAGTACCTCAAGTTACGCTGTAAGCTTTAAAAATAATTCCCTTCCCAGGAGTGTTTACACTAAGACTGAAAAGCTAACACAACCAATGAGATGGAAGAATGTTGGGGTGGGTGCAAGGATTTGCTGTGCTTAATATTTCAGATATATTACTATACATCAGTTTAAGATATAAGCTGCTCTTTTGTTCTGTTGAACTTCCATATGGAATAACTATTAATTTTGTGAGCTTAATAAATGTAGAATGTTCTCAGGTGAGACTTAAAGGAGCAGTTGGTATTTTCTTATCAAGATAAGAAAGGTGAAATGTGTAAGTATGGTGACTCTAGTAAGGCTGTTGAAAGAACATTTGACCTTCTCTTAAACTCAACATAGCCTTCAGAAACTATATGCTTAGCATTTCATATGCTTGTTCTGTCTGCAAGTTATTGATTAGGGGGGTGAGGAAAGTTTTATTAGTATTTAAGGCTGTATTTTTATATACTCTAATTTTATTTTAAGATTTTTCTGGGATTCATGATTGAATAATAAGAACATGTTTTCTCATGTCTGAAGTGTAATTATAAATTACAATTGTAAACTGTGTGTTTAAAAAAAGCATAAGTTTTGTCTGCTTTCAGACTAATTGCTACTCTTACAAAAAACTTGTAGCTTACATCATTTGTAGTAGAATTCAGTTCTGTTTATGGGTGGCAACTAATAAATGTACAGGAAAGTGATTCCGTACAACAGCATTAGCTGAAAAATATAAATATACTGATAGAAATAAGATTATAAATTCTCATAAGGGTTGGACAGTCATATTGTAAGAAAGTTAAAAAAATATTAAATTAATATTTATTGAACCTGAATTCAGGTTGTTCTCTTCAAGTATAATTTTTTCTTTTTAACAATAAGGTTTGAAATCATGGGGGAAGAGGAAATTGCCTTCAAAATGATACGCACAAATGTTTCTCATGTAGTTGGTCAGCTGGATGACATACGAAAAAACCCCAGGTATCCTGTTTCCTGATTTGTATGAAGTTTTGAGGTGGTTTTAATTTTCTGCTTCAACTATTTAAACTGTGTGTTGAAAAAAATACTTTATTGCATTATATTTCTACGCTGTGTTACGGGGCAAGAGCAGTTTTAACCAAAAGTACTTCCAATTTTTTCTGCATAACTGAAGCTAAGTGACTGCTCTCTCTGTTTTGCTAGGGATTATCTCATCAATTTCTGTTACTCTTTAGATATATAAAACTTTTGAAAATGTATAACCTTCAGCCATTTCTGAGGCTTTAATTTTTTGCCATTTTAGAGGGAATACAGTTTATATTGCAGGTAGTTTTATTTTAAAGGAAGAGCATTTTGACCTGCTTTTATGTAGCAATTGTATAATAAAGCTTAAGCGTGGATTATTTTGTTACAAACTCTGGTTTGCGTATCCACTATGCTTTCATGTTCTGTTACAATGTGACAAAAGGTATTAATTTTTTATTTTTTATATATATATATATATATGTTTTAATATTTGCTGAGAGACCATCCAAAGCTGGAAGGTAGACCTCTGTTTCTCCACTCCGCAGTGGTGAAAGGTTTTAGATACTCGAAATTGAGAGTGATGAATCAGGCTGCTGAAATGACTGGGAGATAAATGGGGAAAATAAATGTCCTGGAATAAGTTTCACAGCAACCCCCTTGCAAAGCAAAGGATGCTGTGTTTGAGACTCAAGTCTGAATCTGTTTTGCAGAAGTATTTAAGTGTGGTTCTGAGCCCAATGTTAATACTGAGGGTCAGCAAGACATGATGAGTTAGTTTAATAGCCAGCTGTCTTGAAAGGGAGACAGTGCCTCCACCCATCTCCTTCCTTCCTTCCTCTTGGTTGCAAACTCTTATCTTGCATCTTGCTTCTGTCTTCAGAAAACTACAGAGTTCTTTAGAACTTCAAGAAAGTCAGGGAGTCTTTGGAAACTTAGAGAGTTCTCTGCCAGTTTAATGAGGTTGGCCTCAAGGGGAGGGGTCTGATAAGTGTCAAAAAACGGAGCAAGGAGCAAAGCAGGACCAGGTACCTTGGGCCAGGGAAAGTGAAACCTCTTGCAGGTCACAGCAAGCTACTGGCTAATCTCAGCTGCCTGTAAAGCAGACTCCCTTTTTGGTGTTTTGTTTTTCTCTGAAGGAGCAGTATTGTATTTATAGTCCCAGATTGTTGGCAGGTTCATGAAGTAAGGTTGAGTCAACTGCTTGGGCTGTGTTCCTGCAAAGTGTAGTGCAGTGCTGTAGTCAGCAAAGGAGAGCTGGCATGGCTATGTAGGCACACCATTTCCTTCTCTTTGCCATGTTTTCCCTGAATATAAAACAACAGAATAATAACACACTGTCTCTAAAAACAGGTATTTGGTGCCTCTCTTGAGACAAACTAAAAGCATTGCTCACTTGCTGGTGTCTGGCTTGCATCCTTAAGGAAAGTGTGCCTTAGTTGTCTAGACATTAATTCTGGAATATCCAAAGGAATTTCTGATTTGGTTTCTTTTGGATGGATTAAAACAGTCTTCCCATTTGAAACAGATTAATATCCTCATTGCTCCCACTTACTGTTCTTTGGTTTGCCATGTGTGGCAACCTCCCAGTCTGTAAACTGCATCTCTTCTGATAAAGCTGAACAGTGATAGACACTCCAGGAGTGCAGCTTCTGCATTCCCAGGGCTAATGAGCTGCCAGTCCAAGGGACAAGGTCAGGGACAGTCCAGAGAGAACACCCAAAATGCTTATAGTGTAGGCATATGATTGCCATAACCAGCTGCTTTGCATAGTATTACTTGATAGTATAGACATAGCCTGCTCATCTTGGAAGAGGAGAGCCATATTTTGTTCTTTTCAGAGGAAGCAATTTGAATGACTGTTTATCCTCTGCACATAATTGTCTAGAGCAAGGTTACCAGTTGTGCCAGATTCAGTACAGACTGAGGAAAAGTGGTAATGCCCTGTGTAGGCTGATTCATGTGCTCTAGAGCTCTGATTATTTCCAGCTTCATGTAGGAAATCTGAACTTGGCTCTTTGAAAGAACACACCATACTGTAGAGAATACAGCTGACCAGAACTACTTATTTACAAAGGTTAGCAATTACAAGGCATATGTCACCAGATATGATTTCTCCCTCTGGGGAAAATGTAACAGTCTGGTATCTCACAATATAAATAAAGCACATAACATTGCCCATATGTGGGAAAGGGAATTTTTGTTGTGGAGCTCCAGGTCAGAGTGGCCAAGGTCACATAGCAGTCTAGCACACTAGCTGCTGCTTCAGTTTAAATAATTTGCAGTGTCTTAGATAGTTGTGTGTTTCTTATCCAAGAAATAACTCTGCAAGAGGTATTTTGTTTGATTATACAGGTCCAGCTTTTGGGTCTGTGATCCAAGTCATGTTCTGCCCAGTTTATATAGTGTTCTCAGTAGCTAAAAGCCTGCGGACCAAGCTTTGCCTTCTGATGTATGATCTTCTATAATTTTTGTTGACTTTGTCTGAAGAGTGCAGCATATGCAGTAAAATATTAATAATTTAGTATGTTTACCTGCTGCAGTGGAGCTCATTTTGTTATTTAAAATACTTTACTCATGTTAATTTATTTAAAACTATAAAACCCTCACCCAAATCGTAGTGATGGCCACCTAACCTGCTGCCTTGTATTCAGGGTGGGCTCTGACTAGTGCCCATTAGATGGCAGCATTACATAGATGACAGAGAAATGTGACTTGAATCCTCAGGGGTTTTGACTCACTGTCAACCTCGGTGCTCAGAATTAAAATCACATTAATTTAAAATAATGCAACAGTAAGGAAACTGTTTACCTGTATCAAATATATAAATTTGAATTTAAAAGGATACTACAGCAATTTTATTTAAAAGGATTCTGTTTGTGTTCTTGGTTTGCCAGTCCCTGTGACGTAGTATTAAATGAAATATCCTAATCAAGACTTCTTGTTTTCTAGAAAATTTGTCTGCCTAAATGACAATATTGATCACAATCATAAGGATGCTCAGACAGTGAAAGCGGTGCTTAGGGACTTTTATGAGTCAATGTTTCCCATACCTTCCCAGTTTGAACTGCCAAGAGAATACCGGAATCGTTTCCTTCACATGCATGAACTCCAAGAATGGTATGTTACACAGGTTCTCTTCACGTGAGTGTAGTTTGATAGCAGATATTTATAAAATGTATTGGTACAGGTAATTTTTCCCCTAGTATTGTCATGAAGGAGTTAACGGTGAAATATTATGAAGACTAATA
Source organism: Hemiprocne comata (assembly GCA_020745705.1). NCBI lineage: Eukaryota > Metazoa > Chordata > Aves > Apodiformes > Apodidae > Hemiprocne > Hemiprocne comata. The sequence goes on from CM036586.1 coordinate 61,296,479, forward strand.
TTTGAGGTTTGCAGGATTTGGGTTTTTCTGTTGCTCCTAAAGTTAACATTTCATAGATGGGCCTTAACTTTAAACAATGTTTGTTTTTTTTTTAATAAAGTAATTAATTACTTGTGGCTTTCTTTAAATGTAGAAAACCCATTGTTTGGAATGTCTGTTGTACAGGGGCAGTATGAACTCTGAAACCTTCCTCACAAAGTGCTGTGGTTTTTTTTTTAGTCTGTCAGCAATAATGAGTTGGATAGTCATCAGAAAACATACATGTGTGTCTCATTTGTACTTAATATGTGAGATTTTCATGTGTGTGTACTTCTTGCCATTTGAAAAATAATATTTTAATTTCAGAAATTGGAGAAGTTGATTTGAGAATACAAGCAGAACATTGTTAGTTATAGTGGTAACAATGAGACAAGAGTAATAGTATAGTAATTTTGTTGCTAATCAGCAAGTGATGAGAAATAGTTGTTAGTAAGGAAACAAAATACTAGAGGAACTGTAGAAAGAATTGGAAGGCATTGTAGGTGACAAAAATAGGAGTGGATTGTAGTGCTACAAGCCCTGCTGTATCAGCAGCAGAGGGAGTGGAGGGCAAATCCCTTTGAGCAGATAGCTGTAGTAGTTTGGGCTGTAGGTGTAGGTAAAATGTTAGCTCCGTTTTTGAGACTATCCACCAGGACTTTGTCAAAAGAACACTTCATTCGGACTTGTCTGTAACCAAAGCAGATTTCTACCAATGTGGGTTAAAGCATGCTGAAGCGCTCGTGGAAATCCATGTTTACCTTCAGTTGAGTTTTCCACCTTTATCTTGAATGGTATTTAATTTTGGCTTAAGAGCCAATCTAACAACCCTACAGTGGCTCTAGGAGGGTAGCAAAGCAGTTTCAAGATTACACTGAAAGTAAAGGAAGTTAAGAAATGCGTAGAACTTGGGCTACATATATTAAATAAGCATTTTGGTTCTTAGAACACACAGTAACAGATATGCATTATCAAAATGCTTTAGAGAATTCTGGGACAGCCCAGGTTGGAAGGGACCTCCAAAGATCACCTGGTCTTGCCTTTTGTTGCAGATGGAGCCTAGATGAGATCATCTAGCACCCTATCTGCTCATGTCTTGAAAACCTCCACTGATGGAGACTCCACCATATCCCTGGGGAGGCTGTTGTAGTGAATGATTGTTCTCACTGTAGACAAATTCTTTGTTATATCCAGATGCAACCTTTCCCAGTCTGACATGAACGTCTTGCCCCTTGTCCTCTCCATGTAGCTCTTCGTGAAGAGAGAGCCTCCATTATCTTTGTTAGCCACCCTTTAAATACTTGAAATAAACTTTCTTTGCCTGTTTCATGGGAAATCTTTAAAGTTTATATATTTACAATATATGACACTATTTTTCCTTCTTTGTGCAGGAGGGCATATAGAGACAAGCTCAAATTCTGGACCTATTGTGTTCTAGTAACACTTATTGTATTTACAGTCATCTCATTTTTTGCTGAACAGGTAACTTTAATATCATCTTATCGAATCAATAATGTTTAATAGATTGCTGTATGTTCAGAATGACAGAAACTGGATTTTTCAAATAGGTTTTAAAGCATAGCTAGGATTTTTCCTTCATAAAGGAAGTAGAGATGATACATGACTGATGATTATGTTGCTTCAATTTTTGAGTCATCATGTTGAGATTCCTTGAAAGGAGAGTCATATGGGGGGGAAGGAGAGTGGTGTTCCTTTTCAGGCACTTTGTGAATGTCAAGTTCTTAGAAGTGTTCTAAATTTGGATGTTCAAAATCAGTAATTGTTTTTGAAAGTCTTGGTTTATTAACACACACTGGTAAAAGTGCAAAGTAAGTAAACAGGAAGAAAATTTACACAAGAAGAACACTCATGTTCTGAAGAGAATCTCAGGGTTTTTAGGGGCCTTATCTAAATCTCATCCCTAAGTAATTGCAAAGACTCCTATTGGATTCAAAAAGTTTTAACTTTAACTTGAAGGAAAACACCTTCACTTTCTGCAAGCATAAAATGGCTTTCTTGAACATGATTAATCCTGCTAAACTTAGAGGGAGTCAATGGAACAAATCATATGGGTAATTCTTTGCAGGTTGGGGCCTTAAGTAACACTTTCCGTGGTCTGATGAAGAGGGTGTAATTCTTGAAAGGTTGGCTTTTGATTATTATTTTTTTCCCACCTGTAACTTTTGCATGAATCTTTCCCTTTATTTTCAGCCTTTTTTATATATTTGAAAACTTGCCCTCCATTAGTAACTTAGTTTTGGAAGGTGGTATTCAACTCAGTAGTACAGCTAGGTGTATATATATACTGTTTAAAGATGCCAGCTTTGTGTTGATCTTTTAGAAGCTCATTGTATCCTGGTGGTGTGTTAATTTAAATACATAAATTAATTTCAAAATTATCAGAATATAGGCATTCTGTATTTTTCACTTTTTGCTTGTATTCTGGTTGTTGAGAAATCCAGTGGAAATACGCCTAATAGATGAAGTTGAGTAAATAACTCTTTCTTTCCTGTGCAGGGAAAAATAAAAGATGGTATTGACTTAATTACCATGGGTGGTACAGATGTTATAGTTTCAAGGATGAAAGCCTGACCAGCTGTGCACCTGTAGCCCAGCAGAGAACTAAATATTTGTGTTTTTTTTCCTCTCATCAGCTAATTGCACTTAAACGCAAGATTTTTCCAAGGAGAAGGATCCAAAAGGAAGTTGGTAATGAACAAATCAAAGTGTAGAAGAGCTTTATTTTGGAGATCAGTCTACCTCAAGATGTGATAAGCATTTAAAATCTTTCTCATAAGTGTCTTTATGGTTTTAAATTTAACTACATTGATATGAAGAAAAAAAAAATCATACATCTACAGTTAGAATCTCTGCATTACTCTTCACAATATAGAAGCTGCTGGAGCTGCAACAATGTAAAACAACATAAAAAATGACTTCAGAAAACTTGTACATAGGCAGTTTTCAGCAGATCTTACTTTACAACTGTTAGTTCATGGCCATGTTATCCTTTTTTATAAAAAGGGTTAATTAAAGAAATGTAGCTGCATTTATTGCAGTAGATGTTGCCAACTACATAAAATCTTGGAATGCTAAGTTCTTTGGGATCAGCCCAACAAGTCCTTGATCTTGCATTCCAAAACATTTTGCAGATTTTTGTTGTTGCTGCTCTTTTTAGCCCTACGGGAAAACTGAGAATTATGTAACTTGTCATTGAGATTTAGTATATGTTTATTGATGTTGACATTCTTTAAAGCACAGTGACAATTCATCCCCCAATTTGTAGTATTTAATAAGGATTTCGAAGAAATGTATGCTAATAAAAAATACACAGTAACAGAACAACTAGTGGTTACTTGAAAGATACTTTTAATCTTGTCTGGTGTAATATATTCCAAAGAATACAGTGGTGTTATTTCTTGATTACAGAGAGAGAGGGTTGTAGTCAAATAAAAATGATTAAGATATAGTATTTTACAAGCATTGTAAATACAAAAGCAAAAGTGCCTCTCTATATGAATGAGTAACAAACTGTTTTAATGTAGCAATGTATGGAAGCAGTGTTCCACTTCAAAAAACAATATTTGTACTGACATATGAAGCTTTGGTGTTTTTCAGTTTACCTGGGTTTGGCCCTGTGTTTTACTGATACATCAGAAGAGTACAGTTTTATGTGGGAAATGATACTGAATGTTTTCAAGCAGAAATTTTTGGTGGGGTATCTTCATTTAATTGTATTAGCAGTATTCAAAAAAGCATTAATTTTTTGTAATCAGATGATGTACTAAATGTATGTGCATATGTATTGTAAGATACTTGGTTTGCTTTGAAATGAACTAAAATGTGATAACAGTTCTGTCGTCTTTTTCTGTTTTAAAGTAAACCAAAACTCACCCACTTGGATAAATTAGCCATTAATGCTTATGAATCCTGATATTAAATATTCTTATTTTTCCCTTAAACTTCCAGCAGGAATAGTTAATACTAATTTGATGCAGGAATGAATTCTCAAAGTAGAATCAAACTTCTGAGCATTGTAAAAATGTAAGCAGTTTTAATTAAGATTATATTTCTTGGTAGCAGCAACTTGTGCTGAAACATCCTCGGCTGCTTCCTCTGTCAGCCAAAGTGGGTTGCAGGCAGAGCCTCTGCTCATCCCTGTTTCAAAACAACTCAAAATATTCTTTCTCTGGCAGAAAAATGGGTAACTGCTTCTTTTGAGAAACCTGGTCTAGTGGGAGGTCTCCCTGCCAATGCATGAAAACTAGATAATCTTTAAGGTCCCTTGCTTTCAAGCCAAACCATTATATGAGTCTATGATTCTGTGATTCTGCTGAAACAAAGAATATAAATAAGTAGTTTATATCTACAGTACTTCAGACTAGAAGAAAAATAGAGATTTCAAGAAACACAATAAAGCTTTGATAGCTTCTTACACTTCAAACTATTATTAGGTAGAGTCAAATCTGACCAGGATCTGTTTTGGGTTGGTGTTTTTGATTTATTTTTTTTTTTAACTAATATTTGACATTCTAATCAAAATAGCTGGAAAAACTCAGTTGAAATGTTAAGGCAGTTTTTCTGCTGAAGTTATGCATAAACGGTTTGCATAGGTAACTTGGATGTCACTGCAGTTCATTTTCGTTTAAGCAGTTTTGAAGCTCATGGCATTTTGTTTAACTTCAGCAACAGACAAAAGATGTACCATAAACTTACTGAGAAGCATCCATTGAAAATCACTGCTAAAATCTGTGTGCACTGTACTGGAAAAAAAAAACAAGCAAGCAAAGCAGGATAAGATGAACCAGTATTGTGGTGGCAACTAAGCACCCAGCCACTCACTCTCCCCTGCCAGCAGGATCAGAGAGGAAATCAGAAAAGTTAAAATTTCTCAAATGGTTGAGGTTAATGAGAAGATGGAAAATTCAGATTGTGTTAGGATTTTTTTAGAATTTAGATTTCACATTTGGGTTTCATAAGAGCAAAATACCTTAACTGGGTGTGGTGGGTTGACCTTGGCTGGATGCCAGGTACCCACCAAAGCCACACAACTGGACAAGGGAGAGAAAATTATAACAAAAGGCTTATGGGTTGAGATAAGGACAGGGAGATCACTCACCAGTTACTGTTGTGAGCAAAACAGACTTTACTTGGGGAAATTGGTTTAATTCATTACCAATCAAATCAGAGTATAATAAAAAATAAAGAAGAAATAAAAACTAGATCTTAATAGACCTTCCTCCCTAACCCCTCCTTTCTTCCCAGGTTGAACTTCACTCCTGATTTTTTCTACCTCCTCCCCCTGCCCCACCCCCCAAAAAAAAAGTACAGGGGGATGGGGCATGAGGGTTGTGGTCGTGGTTCATCACACATTGTCTGCTGTTCCTTCCTTCTTAGGACTCCTGACTTCCTTCCTGTGCTCCAGCATGGGGTCCCTCCCATGGGAGACAGTTCTTTGTGAACTTCTCCAATGTGAGTCCTTCACACAGGCTGCAGTTCTTCACACAGTAGTCCAACATGTGTCCCTTCCATGGGGTACAGGCCTTCAGGAGCAGACTGCTCCAGAATGGGTCCCCCGTGGGGTCACAAGTCCTGTCAGCAAACCTGTTTCAGTGTGGGCTTCTCTCCATGGGACTATGGGTCCTGCCAGGAGCCTGCTGCTGCACAGCCTTCCAATGGGGTCACAGCAGGCATCCACCTGCTCAAGCACTGAGTCTTCCACAGGCTGTAGGTGGATATCTGTTCCACTGCAGACCCCCATAGGCTGCAGGGGGCAGCCTGACTCACCATGGTCTTCATCACAGGCTGCAAGGGAATCTGCTTCAGTGCCCAGGTCACCTTCTGTCACGACACCTTCTCACCTACTTCTTCACTGACTTACCTGTCTGCAGAGCTGTTTCTCGCATATTCTTACTCCTCTCCTCTGCAGCAGGTGGTTGTGCAGGTTTTTTTCCACCTCCTTGAATATGTTATCCCAGAGGTGCTACCACTGTTGCTGATGGGCTGGGCCTTGGCCAACAGGGAGTCCATCTTGAAGCCAGCTGGCATTGCTTCTAGCAGTTTCTAACAGAAGCCACCCCTGTAGTCCCTCTGTTGCCCCAAATGTGGGTTCTTCACCAGGTGTGCAAGAACCAATTCACACATAGTCAAGGTATTTCTTATTCCAGTTCTGTGCTGAAAGGGGTGGTAGGCAATAGTTGGCAAAGCTAGCTCTCCTTCCCATAACACCGGATTTCTTTTATAGACCAAAGAATCCAAAATCACCTTATCTCTAAGTATAATGATACCATTTGCACCTATGCTTTGAGAGTAGGTGGCTTTAATGAGTAGGGGGTCCTCCTAGCCTAAGGGAGGGTATTTTAATGTGCTGATGAGGTAAGCTTACAGCAAGTTTAAGTAGTCAGTGATTTCTACTATCAGTTCTACTTACTGTAATTAGTGGTTAAGCTTAAAGACATTTGCAATTAGTAACTTCTATACAACTCTTCCTGCCAATATAAGCCCAGTAAACATCCCAGGCTGACCTGGCCTTTTCAACATCACCCCCCACTACCAAAAACCTTGCCATGCAAACCAAATACACTGGGTGAGGACAGAAAACCTAGTGATAACAGCAGGAAAATCTGCAACAAAACATAGTTTGTAAAATGAATCTGACTGGAGAAATACTGCCTGCCTGTTTGCATTGACTTCAGGAAAAATCTCCCATGGCATCATACCCTTGCCTACATAGGCCATAACAACATGTTCTACGGACCTTTTGTCATCTGAATGAGAAGTTAAAAATAATTTATATTAATTAAATTTAAAAAAAAAAGGTGACGTTTAAAGGAGTTTAATCTGAATCACCACGACGTGCCCTAGAGTGCAGGCCCCGCTCCCGAGGGCCCCATGGCGCTGGGGGCGGTGGATGTTGCTGCGGATGTGCTGCCTCCCTGTTGTGCGGCCCGGCCAGTTTCCCGCCTTTTTCTCAGAAGTGGGAGTTGCTGAGGCGGGACCGTGTCCTGTCACTTCTCTCCCTCTCTGGTCTGGGAGAGGCGCAGCGGCGCCGGAGGGAGCCTGGGAGCAGTGTGAGGGCCGCTCTGGTGCGAGGGACGTGAGGGGTTTGGGAGGGAGCCATGTTTCTTCTAGTCTGCGGGAGGGTGTGAGGCGCCCTCTCTCACCGCCGCTGGTGGGTTCCCGCTGTGTGAGGCCATCGTGGCCTCTGTGGGTGCTGCACGGGGGTGAGAGAGGGTGAGGGGGGGAGAAGAGATCATCGCAGGGGGAAGGTGGTTGGGTGGAAAGTAAGGAATAGGGTTGGGACACCACCGTGGCTTCGCCTTGAAGCCTGTTCTTGGAGTGGTGTGGTGGAAGCTCAAGTCTTGTTTGCTGCTTTGAGGTAGAAATGTGTGGGCCTCCATGGTAAAAAGCCTCACATAGGAGATTCACACAAATACGGGTTTATTTCACATTTCTCAGAGGCAGAGTGAAAAAAGGAGGTGAGTGTCTCTGACAAAATCGTTGCTGAATACACAGCTGTGGATTGAAGATCCTGGAATCAGCTGAAGTGGGTAGCTATGCAGCATGGGTGAAGGTTTTAGGGGTCATGGGATGGCAAGATAACAAAAAATTAAGCAAGGACTCAGTAGCTTCCTATTGTATATATTATTTCTATTGTTGATAAGGTGCTAAGGAAAAAATATTTTGTCACTCATGCATTTAATAATTACAACTATACTCTTTTCCTTCTAATAAGGTATTTTACTCCTCAAATATTTATAACAAAACACAGAATTTATAACAATTAGTATTACTGAAGTAAAGATGTGAATATTGGTGGGTTTTTTTAAGAGGGCAGATAGATACATAATACAGAGGCATTATTGCTAAAAATAAAGATAATCCAGAAAGTGAAAGTTGGCCAGGATTTTTAAAAATGGTGTGTGTGTGTATTTGTCTGTCTAGTGTGGGATGGCTTGTTAAATCAGATCATTGTTTGTGGTTTCTCGTTTCTGTATTTTGTAAACTAGAATATTGTTATAGCTTTTGGTGAATGCAGTACAGAAAAAAACACGTAATAAACATAATGGAAGGTGAGCAGGCAGGCACCTTAAAAAAGTGCATAATTTAGTTCCTTTTCAGCAGAAGCAAGTATGTTCCTACTAGCTCGTTGTTTTTTTTTTACCCTGTTCTTAAAAAGATCACTGATGGGTAATCCTGTGGATTACCTCAAAACTACAACATTTTGACTGCTTGAATATCCTTACAGGTTGATACTGTTACAGGGGTGTCCAGGTCAGTGAAAGCATGAGAACATACTTACTTTCCAAGTATTCTGCAGAACGCTGTCTAACAAGTACCACACCATTCCCTTTCAGTAGGAAGAAAATCTAATAATGGCACCATCAGGAAGGAAGCATGGAGGAAAAGCTGGTAAACCAGCACAGGAAGATCCACCCATACCAACCTATGAATTTCAGGAGGAAAGAAAAGAGCTGAGTGGATCAGAGGAAGATATTAGAGAAGGTGCATATATGATTATTTTTCTTTTAAACATGAAGTTTATGATATTTCTGACTATGAATAAAAACGAAGATACTTCGATGTTAGCAAGAGTCTGAGGCTCTGTGCAGCCTGGTCTAGTGTGGGGTGTCCCTGCCCACGATCTTTAAGGTCCCTTCCAACCTTAACCATTCTATGATTCTATGGTTCGTAATGTTTGTGACAGCTAACCTCCTATTGTTTGATTGTTAAGAGAACACAACAGAATAGCTCTGTATAGTGCACTATTGTGTCTTAGAATTAATTGTAGGTGGAGTCTTTTAATAGAGTAGGATTTTGTTGCATGATTTTGTTACCTTATTTTAATGCCATATAATAATATGCATATATAATGCTGCATATAACATGGTGAGATCAGGATAGAACAGAGGAAGAGCTCTGCTTGCTTGTATGGCATGCTGAGTTGGGTAGGGAAGTTGAAGTCTTAATGCTGGCAGTTAAGAGTACTTCAGGATTAATCTGAACCAAGGAAAAGAAAGAGGAAGAAGCAGAGAAAGCTGAGGAAAAAGAAGGCAACCAAGGCTTTCTTGTTTAATTTTGAGGGAGTGTCATAAGAAAGTGGACCTTCCTTAAAGATGCAGTTCTGATTCATTGCATGATAGATTTTTTTTTAAAGTTTGATGTAACACCATTTCTGGATTTTTGTCTTTCAGCCGTTATCTCTGGGTTTCTCTTAATTTCTCCCCCTCTTCATTTGTTCCAACTCAAGTCCACCCCCATGTCCTTGACAATAGAGATGTCACAGCTAAGGATTTTTTTTTTTTTTGAAAGAATATAAAAACCTATTTCTGGTTTGGTTTTGTGAAAGGTCAGAGTACACAATTGCAGGACTTACTTTACAGTAAAAAGAAATTCTTACAGTTTGGGCTGTTATATTGTGAGTTGGGAGTAATTTTATAGCAGTGGACAGAGAAACTGAAACTGATTCAGATCAGTCTAGAGGAAGTCGTGGCAGTGCCAGCTCAAATCTAGCCTTGCAGAATTCATCACCATTTGTCAACTCCAGGTTCAAAGCTTTAAGAGCTGCACATGTTATGGATGAGAACTGAGACCCATGAGACATGTTGAGAGAAGTGGCATTACAGAAAAATAGTTAAACTTTTAATAATTCAAATGACCTCCACAAAACATAAGACGTTTTTGTAAATATTTTTGAAATTTGTATTAAGGCGGAACACCAGTAATGGACAAGCATGGAAAGAAAAGACCTTTGGTGAATACTCATGTGATTCCAGATGATGTGGGGTAAGGTTAGGATTATTTTTTTTTCCAAAATGAGCAAGTCTTAAATAGATACTGATTTCAGTTATTCACTCTGCTGTTTTGCTTAGGTTTTTCTTTTTAGTTGATTAAGAAAACAGGTGACAGGTAATAAAGTAGTTGTAGGAAAAAAAAGAAAATATAACATTTTAAAATTAGTAATTCTACAGTTTCTTTGTAGATACTTTTGAACATCCATAAATAATTTATATATTTGTGTGAGTTCTTAAAATTCTTGTTTCTTTCAAAAGGTTAAGTTTTATCCTAAATTGTTGATATTTTTTTCCCTCTGATCTTACTTGCTTGATGATATTAACAGTACTTTAAATGATCAAACTATAGCATGCTAAGTAAATTCTTTTTACAGGTAAGTCTCATGAAATTCAGTATTTATGGGCAGTGTAAATGTAATTAAAAAGTGTATGTTGAAATAGCTTTTAGCAAGATACACTAGATTTGTGTTGTGGTTTCTGGGCATTTTTTTTTGTTGTTTTTTTTTTTTTCTTGACTCTGAAAAGGAAAGTGATTCCCTGTGGTGAAGATAAAAAATTAAGAGAAATGTTTTCTTTATGGACTTGTCAGCTATTGTACCACTGCCTTACAAACTAGTGTTATAATCTTGTAAAAACAACACTGATATTATTTGTCTTTGATTTTTCTTACTGTGCCAGTCATGCTGTGATCAACTTGTTTGCATTTGATATGGCAAATAATACCTTTTGTGTTTTCTTTTTGTATCAGGAAAGATCAATTTTGTTTACCATCCTCCCTCACTCAGGACCCTTTGATTCCTAATACTGCCTTTTTACTGGGGAGTAAGTTAAGAGATTCTAGTGAATTTTTAAACAAACAGCAAATTAGTCTAAAAAAAAGAGACCTCTCACAGGAGAGAGTTTTCTATCTTGTAGAACAGTAACAGCTCTGTCACTGCCTACAAGTAATACGCACATTAATAAAAATTTTAAACACTGTTTTGCAGGGGTGAAGTACAGAACATGCTGGAAAGATTTGGAGGTTTGTATGCTTGCATGCTAATAAATTAAAAAAAAAAAATAATAATGTTTAAGTTGCAGAATATGCAGTAATTCCTTACCATGAAGTAACTTTCAAGATTTGCATAAAATGACCAGTCTTGGTAGCATTTTTCAGTGTTTCTGAAAAAAGCCAGTTGTCAGTTATATCTAAGTAGAGCAAAGGGAAAGAAGAGAAGGGAATAATTGCATATGAAGTTAAATGTAAGTATTAGTGTAGGTGATTACAAAGGAATAAGGGAAAGATGCATGATTGCTTCTGGTTATCAATTCTGATTTTAAGATGAAGTTTAAGAGGTATTGATTATATTTTAGAGAAAAGGAATGCTATGAGTTAGCTGTTGTTCTTACTCAGTTTTTTGTTACAATGACACAGAAATGACTGGAGATTGCAAGACTTGAGTGAAGAATTAGGGGCATATAAATGTTAATATAAGCAGCTAATAGAACAAATAGTTCTAATTCTAGAGAAGGAATTTTGGAAATACATTGTAGTTGCAATACAGAATCAGCTAGAGAGAGTCTGTGCTCCACACTTTCAGAAGTCTAGAGAACAGGGAATCAGTACAAAAGAGAATTTCAGCAGTCTGGAAGAAGAGTACAAGTTTATAAAAGAGCTAAAGAATGAGTAATGCCAGTCATCTAGTGATGAGAGATCTATGCATGTCACCCAGTTGGATTTAGTCAATCAGATCCTCAGATGGCTTTACTTAATACACAGTCATTACTTGAACGTAAATCTTAAGGTGAAAGAGGAGTTCAAGGAATTTCTTTATCCATAAATTAAAACTTTATGCTGTTAAGGTACATATCAGAATGCTATTGTAGATCTAGCAGTCTAGATAGGTGGAAGTTTTCAATGTTAGAAAGGCAGGATTGTTTGCTAATGAAGACTCAAAAATAGGATAGAAGGGAGGAAAATTAATGGATCAGAGAGGATGTTTGTGCAAGGTATCCCTAGCTTTGAATAGAGAATTCATGGACTCTTCAGATGTCCAAATACAATGTTTGAAGATACACAGTGTGAACTGACTGGATAGCACTGCTAGTGTTTCAAGCATATATCTGTGCTTATTGTATGGGTTATCTATTAGAGGTGCATGTTGGACCATAATAATCAGTAGGGGTACACATGATGATGGTGCATAAGGAACTGTTTTAAATGTACATAATGGAAGCACTGCAGCTATGCTGGGTTCAAACCATTGGACACTTTCAGTTGACTGCATGTGTCTGCTCAGAGCCAGTCTGACACCGTACCCTCTACCATCCAGCCCAAAATGAAGGAAGCCCAAGTTGAATCACAAGATGGCAGGTCCTATTTGGTCTGGCCTCCAAGAGCAGTCGTACTGGAAGCAGGTGCTCGAGTAGCTGGTGGGGCTGGGCAATGAGTAGTTACAGCTTTGGAGGCCAGGTGTTGGTTAGGGTTTATGGGGGGCTTAGGGGAGCAGCGCTCACGCCAGTGCCAACCGCAGGTTGAGGGACACTCTGAACACAGCAGCCAGGAATCCAGATCACATTAGCTCTTTCCATTAGAACACACCTCTTTTGCTTCTCCAAAGCATTAAGTCATAAGCATTTTTAATAAATGTCTATTATTTAATTTCTAAATACTTCTTGATTTTTAGCTGACATTAACAAGGCTCTCTTAGCCAAGAGGAAAAGGTTAGAAATGTATACGAAAGCCTCACTCAAAACCAGTAACCAGAAGATTGAACATGTTTGGAAAACACAGCAGGAGCAAAGGTAACATTTACCCTTGTTCATCAAACCAGTGAAATCAAATTCCCTTTTGTGTCACTGCACCGATAGTTCATCCATCTTCTTGCAGCTAAACAGCAAGTAGTGTATCTGCTGGTTGAACACAGGTCATCTGTTTCTGCTGCCTTCAGTTGCATCCCCTTGGTTAAAATGACAGTAATACTTTAGCATAGTACTTTCTCTTTTGAATGGAGAAGCTGAAGATTTTGGATTTTGAGAGCAAGGTATCTTAAAGAACTGGTTTTAGATTTGCTTTTTCGTCATGGAAAATGACCCTTGATGTTATTTTTGTCTTTTAAACCAATGTTTCTGTTTTTTCCACTTCAGTTGGAATTTTCTATTTCTACTTGAAAATTGAAAAATGTTTAGTAACATTTTTATACCATTGTGTTTAAGAAAGAAAATAATTTTCATTTTCACATTGAAAATAATTTTCACCCTACATAACATTCCTCTCGCCTCTTAAGGCCTATTTAATTTCTACATCTGATTCTACAGGTAGAGCATAAAAACTGAAAGTGAGCAATACTTGTCACTGTCTTGGTGGTTTTATATATATGTATTTGAAACTTGCATTCACATAATTTAAGTTTACGTAGAGAAACTAGAGCATAATGAACTAATGAATGAGCTAATCAATTTTTCATTATAAACCCCATGTGTTAAGGCCAAGATCTGTAGCTCAGTTAGAAAAACAGAGTAAATCTCAGAAAACCTGACACTATTACAAATAAAACTTGCAACTTATTTTTAACCCAAGTTTTGTAAATGAGTGCAGTCTCCTTATATGTATATAATTCACATTCACTCAAAAAGCGTGTGTGTGTATGTGTATGTGTTCAGTTTTTCAAAACACGCAGTGTTCAGTCAGAGCCAAATATCACAATAGCCTTTCTTTATCTATGCTGGCTCTTTATTCTACTCTGTGTGTGTGTTGAACCTTAGCTTACTTGTAATTTTTTGTAGTGTCTGTCATACTTACAGCTAGTGTCTGTTTATAGGCAGAAACTCAATCATGAGTTCTCCCAGCAGTTCCTGACTTTATTTCAGCAATGGGATGTAGATGTGCAGAAAGCTGAGGAGCAAGAAGAAAAACTAGCGGTGGGTTTCCAGCCTGGCACGTGTTTCATTGTATTTTCATAAGGAGGAAATACTGTTGTTGAGACACTCAAGAAATGTAAAAACTCTTTATGTAGTTTAAACAAACAAGATTATTTGCCTCTTGATTTAAAAATTTCATTCAACCTTGGTGGCTCTCACACTGTAAATGTTTAAGTTTTGGGATATATTTTAAAGTGAAGGGGAGCACATTATTTCAAGTTTATAAATGGTGATAAGCCAACATCTGGCTTTAGAAAAGCCCAGACCATGTATGGAGAAGAAAGACGCATCCTGTTACTGTGCATCCATAGTCTTTGGGTTCAGGGAACAAAGGAGTAAAGGAAAGTAGTTGTCTTCTAGCATGGATTGTTTAAAACATGCCTGTATATAATACATGTATGAGAATTTGATCACTGAAAGGGGATAGGAACTATACAGTGGAATGCAGTCACATGATGTTGCTGTGTTTGTACTCCCAAACATTTGCAAGTTTTGTTTTTCCCTAGGCAGCACACTTCCCTGGGATACCCTTGAGAACTGTGTTGGATAGCAATCCTTGTAGGATCTCTCAGGGATAATTCTGGTTGGAAGGGACCTCAGGAGGTGAATCAGGGCTTAATCCAGTCTTCAGTCTGCCTTTCATTACTAGGAACAAGGATAATTCTCCAGGCAGAGATCTACATAACATAACCCAGATTTCCAGTGAAGGCAGAATTTCTGATTACATTACTAATTACATTAGTGTTGCTGTCCAAGAGCTTTCAGTTAACTAACATGGGTTTTTTTTGCTTTTGCTTCAGAATATGTTTCGTCAGCAACAAAAGGTTTTTCAACAGGCAAGAATTGTTCAAAGTCAGAGACTGAAAACCATTAAGCAACTCTATGAGCAATTCTTAAAGGTACAGTAAACCTTCTTAGAAGACAGCTGATCCTTATAATGTCACTTAGAAAAACTGTATTAATTCAATTTTTATGAAATACAGAGATTTAAGGTTCATTTAAGGAAAATAACAGCCTTGCATGAATATTCCTGTTGGTCTATTTCCCTTGTTATGAATGTGGCTTGTTCTCTCTATACTTGCAGACAGATTTGCATCTGTTTAATAAAGGATTTAGTTAAATGTGTTCTCACAGCAGTCTGATGGGCTCGCCTATTCCAAATATTTAACCATAACCCTCAAAGCATATCTTCTAAGCAGAACACAGTTTTGTACCAGTTTAAAGGTTATATAGGTCAGTTAAATGACCAGTAATTTGTCTTAATTATTCCCTTAGACTTCGTGTATGTACTTAAAGTGAAACTTAACAATCTATTAAGAACACATCTTAGGCTGCAATTTACTGCTTTTATTACTGCTGGCAGGGGCATCACCCATAATGAGAACTGGATAACAATTTTTTTTTCTGTCATTAACCTTTCTAGCTATTGCTGCTTCATGTAAGGAAAGTGACCCTTAAAGAAAATCAACTGCAATTCCCTTAAAATTGCCCAGTTAGTAGAACTCCCTTCATGTCTTCCTAAGCTGCATTCATTAGAAAGGGTTTTCCATTCTCTAACCTGGTATTCGAGGTAGGCCTTCACTAAAATGTCAACAGGAAGAATCTGATGGAAATAATGATTTTGGTGAAAACAGGACCAGCTGGATGGTTATGTAATCAATCCCATTTAACTTGCCTGTTGCTTTATACGTAATTCTTGCATTGGCTGGGAGTCCCTACAAACACCATTTTTTCTGACAGAACTTACAGAGATACTGTATTTAAAACATATGATTCATACTGTCCAACTGCGGTGTGTTTTGATTTGTTGGGGTTGTTTGTTTTGGTTTTTTTTTAGTAGCTCACATACTAGAAAGCAAACAAAAACTGGTGAGTAAAACTACTGAGAAATGTGACTTTTGGGTTAAAAAAAGAAGTTTTTCCCTGTCAATTTACTCTAAGAACAAAACACTTTATTCCCAGAATTTCCTTCTCCCACTGTTTTTCTAAGTAAGGTATTAAAAATCTAAACTCTGAGAGGAATGAAAGTACCCTTAACAACTGGTTTTGTAATGAATGCAGAGGCACAGTACCAAAGAATCAGTGCAGCGCTGAGCTTGGAAGGGACTTCTGGAGGTCATCTGGTTCTGCCAGCAGGTGGTACAACAGGGCTACCTAGAGACAGTTGCCCAGGACTTGTGTCCAGATGGCTTTTGAATAGACTCCACAGCCTCTCTGAGCAGCCAGTTCCAGTGCTCAGTCACCCTCACAATAAAAAAGTGTTTCCTGATATTCAGAGGGAACCTCCTATGTTTTCAGTGTGTGCCGACTGCCTCTGGTCCTGTGACTGGACACCTCAAGAGCCTGGCTCCATCTTCTTTGTGCTCTCCCTTCAGATATTCGTATTAATTAATGAGACCCCGGTGAGACCCCTCTTCTTTAGGCTGAACAGTCCCAGCTCTCAGCTTTTCCTCATAAGAAAAATGCTCCTATCCCTTAATCACCTTCATGGCCCTTTCTTGGGCTCTATCCATTATGCCCATGTCTCTCTTGTACTGGAGAGTCTGGAACTCAACACAGCACTACAGGTCTGGCCTCACCATGGCTGAGTAGAGTGGAAAGATCACCTCCCTTGACCTGCTGGCAATGCTCCTAATGCAGCCTAGGAGATTGGCAGCCACCTTTGCTGCAAGGGCATACTGCTGGCTCACGTTCAACTTGGTGTCCACCAGGACCCCCAGGTCCCTTTCTGTCAAGCTGCTGAGTGGCCCCCAGTAATTCAAGTCTGTCAGTTTATGAAAAACTTCAATTTCAATTCCAGTAATTTCCTAGCTGGTTGCTTTTTGAAATTTCATTTAGTTATGATTTGGTTTATTGTTTTTTTTCAAGTCTGGTAGCTTAAAAAAAGTTCTGAAATAGAACAACATTTAGGTTAAAATAATTGAAATTTACAGAGGATATTGCAGAAGCATTAATGAATAAATGTTCCAAAATGTCTTCATTAAAGATAAAAAGCTGAACAGAATGTCAAGTATTATTTTGATTTCTTTCCCCTCAAAAAACATCCAAAGGTAGCAATCAAGCCTCAAATAATCTTAATTAATTACAGAATCTCAGAATCGTCATGATTGGAAAGGACATCTGAGATCACAGAGTCCAACCATCAACACACACACATAAAAAACCAAAAACACCCCACCAAAAAAACACCCACCAAAAAACACACAACCTCAGCCACTACAGCATGCCCTGAAGTGCGAAGTCAAGTAAAATACAACTACACCAGTACATAGAGAAGGCATAACTGCATGTCCAAAAGGAAGATAACCACCAAGCTTTACTTTGCTTATCTGGGGAGAAGTGTGCAAAGAGAAAGACATTTAATGGGTTTTACATTCTTCAAGTCTCCAAGGTTGTCAATAAACCCCTACCATTCCTGACAGATGTCTGTTTAATCTTTTCTTGTAGAACTCTTTATCTTTACTGAAATGCAGAACAACTAGCTGAGACCTCAGAGATGTGAGCGGAGGGGACTGTTTACTTCGCAGGGTCTATATTGTTTAAATGTGAATGTAAACTGGAGTACAAAGTACCATACGATTTTTGTCTGTCAAGTTCATTACGAATTCATCAATTATCTCAATTATCAGTGACCACTGCTGCTGTAAAAATTAAATTATAGTCTCAATAATGGTTTAAGTTAACCCTTTGACATTGAACAGTTCTGAATTAAGATTATTCATAACTTCAGAGCATGGAAGAGCTGGAGAAGAGCAATGAAAATCTTCTAGCTGGTGCCCAAAGTGAACTTCGCAAAGAAATGGCTCTGTTGCAGAAGAAGATTATGATGGACACTGTAAGTATCAGACCTATAAAGAAGGTACTTAAATGGAAAATGCACATTCTATTAAAAAGTCATTTGACATACATTTAATTAGCTCAAAGGTATCATATTGATATGGCATTTTTTCAGTATTATCTCCTTTTCTTGTAACAGCAACAGCAGGAGATGGCAACTGTTCGCAAGTCTCTTCAGTCCATGTTATTCTGATGGTTCAATGGAGAAACAACTTGTACCTAAATAACATGATACAAGTATAGGCATTAGCCATAGAGAAGTATGTTAAGATTAAAATGTTTTAAAGTTCCTATTAAATTGTTTCTGATCTTGTGCCTGATAATGTTTTAAGAATGTATATTATTATTACTTGGGGGGTATTGGCCCCAAACCATTTACTGTCTGTCCAATTCACCTTTAACTACTTAATATTCAATTTCAGCAGCACTGAACTGTTTAAATTGTTTCACTTTTTATAATGCCAAATTGTAACAATGAGCTGAATTAATGAAAAAATGCATTATCCAGATTTTACATAATAATTTTAGGCCTTTAGATAGATTGTGCAAATAGAAACATGTTTTCACAAGCTGCAGACTAAGATTTTCCCAGTTTCAACATTTAGTCTGCTGACATACCGACAGTTATAAAAGTTCACAGAGCATTACATAGCTCATGTAATTTTGTTTAATGATGTGTATTCTAGTAAATAAAGCACATTTTGTTAGCCTAGGCACTGTAATATCTTCGCACTAGTAAGAGATTTACAAACTGCTGTAATTTGTCAAATAAGCAGATTTCTTTAGTTGAATGCTGACCGTTACAGTTTTATATGACATCTGCTCAAGTAAGCATAATTAAACATTACGGGGTATACAGTTCTTGTAGAACCACTGTTGGAAGTAATTAATTTATTTAGTACAAGTTATTACAAGCCTTTGAGATGGAATATTACTTTTTGCAATGCCAAATTACTATCAATTTAGGGAGGCCTAAATTTTAAGGATAAAGCATTTATCTTTCATATATCTCATTACAGTAAATCAGTATAAACAATCAGCTTAGCTTGCATGCAGTTTGTTTTCACAGAAAACTATTATCCATTTTTACAAATTAGGTAGTCCTTAATGTATTTTATGCTTAGAATTAATACAACAGTAGATAAAACAAAAAACATACACACACCCACCCACACAAATGTGATGTTTTCGTAACAATGTATTTCAAAACCAGTCCAAACTCAGTTTACTAGCATTTTTAGTTCAGGATCAAATAATTTGATGACGGTTCTCCAGTTCTGGGAGCCAGATTACCAATGGCTAGCTTACAGAAACTTCAGCTATTAGGTCGTAACTGAACTTGAACAAGCAACTGGTATGGAGCTCTTTTTCTGCTGCGTCTGCTGCGTCTCGGGGGAGGAGCAAACACAGAAGTTGCATTGCTAGAATGATGGTTGGGACACACAGGCCTCTGGTGCTGATTTGTAACTGCGCTGCTGAGGCTCAGCCCTCCAAGGATGATTAGATGATGTTATGAAATTCAGTTAACAGTTTTTGCTTCCTATCTTCAATACTAGGTTATTGGTTAGCATTGCCTCACATCCCTGGTTTTATTCATCAGTATTGCCTCACGCTTCAGGTCTCCTGACCAATTTCTACATTAATTTACTATCTTCCACATATCTCAATCTTATCTGTAAAACAAAACCTCTCACTCTAAAAAAAGTTGCCTATGTCTTTTCAGGAGGTGGTTAATTTGTTCCCAGTATTCAGACAAACTCAAACAGTCTTTACCCTCTCCTGTTTGCCCATGGACTGCCTTCAGGCTAAGTTCATGTGTAGATGCTGTGTCTTTCCCAGCCTCAAACAGGTGTAGTAGGAGTCATTTGGAATTGGTATCAGTCACTTAGTGTGCTAATCCTTTGGCAGTAACTGTTACAGTTATCCCTTTAAGCATATCAGTATATCTTTCTTAGGCAGGAGTGTGGTAGATGGCATTTTATTCCCCCCCAAATTCAGCAGACAATACACAGCTTTTGAAGTTTTTTTAACACCTTAGGAAGTGTTTCTGAATTAAAGTGCAGCTGGGAAGCTGCAGTGGCAATATTTTTAAAACAAACCATAGCATTCTTTATTGTACAGTTCAGGAAGGACTTTATAAAGTCACAGCTCAGCTACATATCAGCAACTGGAAGAGGTAATGGACACTTACATTTAATAGCCTTTTACAAAAATCATATTCAAATAGTACCTCTTTAAAGGAGCTTAATCTTACAGGGTTTGTGTAAAAGTCATTATTTGCTTGTACAGATAATAAGCTACTTCTATTCAGGTTTTCTTTAATGACAACAGCCCTCTAGCTATAGGCACATGATGTTAGCCTGCGGGTCTGTTCTGAGAGAAAGGCTGCGAGTGGGCCTGACTTTCTGTTTTGGAGAGTTTTACTATACATCATGGTTACATTCTGTGCAGTTTTGTTTGGATAAAGTACAATGATAGCTACAAGACAAATGAGACAGATAAGGTAGATGAACACAGTGACAGCAAACATACTTCACAGGGAATTACATATGGGTGGGTTGCATTGTCACAAACAGTCACAGCCATTTAAGTTTATCAGTGAACTTCATCATCCACTAATGCAGTTCACAGGTACAAGTACACAACTACACATAGTCTTAACTACTGATGGAGTACAATGAGGCAAACCTTATAATGACCACAAAACCAGAAACTGGCCTTGAGAGAAAATACAAGCTACAACTGTATTTAGTAAGAGTAGGTTATATACTTAGATACAAGAGAATGCATGAATCCTAAAGGCACTCATAACAGTGTTTTGAAATAGAAGAAAATTTTCCTGAGCTATTCCTCCTTCATGCTACCGATCTAGTAGCTTGTTCTTTAGAAATACTAGAACTCTGGTGAACTAGTTTTACCTCATGGATGCCTCATTTTACCAGCAGTACTGTATTAATTGATATCTTTGACTACCACTTCACTGCCATTCCAAGGAGACTTGATAATCGAATGCTAGAATATTAGTCCCTTGGTCTAGGGGAAAGTGAAATTCCTCTTTGAATTCTGGTTTGCAGTCTACATTCACCAGACCAGAAGTACAGAATTAAGGTTACCTACCATGAAATGGCAAAAGTTTCAAATGTGGTATTTATGATCTGAAATAACAGCTTGTCCTGGTTTGAGCAATGCCTAGAACACAGGAGGGAATACATCCTGGTTCAAAAGTATTGATCACAATAAAATCTGCAGGACTTTATATTTAGTAATTCTAACATCAGGCACTATCTGGGATAGAGCGAGCTTTCTCATAAAACTATGTTCTTCAAAAACTTAATTTGTCTTCCCAAAAAAAGAGGTTGCTTCATTCAACATTCCCCTAACTGCTTCTTCTCTTGTCCTTGACCTATTTAATCAGTCATTATGGTTTTGAACCTGTTCAGGAGCTTGATGAGATGAAATTCTGAAGACATGTATATGAAGATGAGCAGCAATCTGTAGGCATACACCAGTGGCATATCTCAGCATATCAAACAAGGATATGAACTTCAAAAGAACAAAACAGAAGAGGTTAAAAAAAAAACCAAAACAAAGCCAAAGTATTTTTTAAAATTGTCCCTACTATGAATTAATCTGTACTTTAATAAATCAGTCCAAGTGACTAGTTTAAAAAGTATTTTAACATATAGATATAGACTGGTCTATTTTAGGAAAAAAAACAAAACAAAACCAACCCCCAAAAACCAAACAGCATTAAACACCTGAAGTCTAATAAACAAAACTTGTCAGTCTGCATTTAGCAGACTAACTTTAAACAAATCACCTGAACTAAAGCATAATTACAAGAGAGATCTGTAAATGTACTTTCACATCTCTGTTCCAAGGAAAGAAAGCCGGGCAGCTCATAAAATACACGTTTAGATGGTATCTGGGCACTCCCTTTGCAGTGACAGCTGAAATCCGAGCAAGGCAGAAATAGCAGGTGGAGTGACAGGGACAGTTCTCCATTGCTTTAAGCATGCTCCAAATGAAAAGTATAAAACAAAATGCTTACCAATGCAATCCATAGAACAAAATATTCATCAATGAAACTGTTGAAGTACTGGTTCAAAAACAGAAGTCCTGGCCCAATAAATGCAGTGTCCTGCAGACAGATTTCACTTTTTGTCATGTGAGCCACCTAAGTTAAAAAAAGAAAAAAAAGACCAAAAAAAAAAAAAAGACAAACTCGCACCACTGCAAGATCAATGTTATGACCAGAAAACCTCCACCTCAGTTATGACAGGGCACAACATCCTCACCCAGCTACAGCCTGCTGGTGCTGCTTCATAGGAAGCAGTGAGCAAGCAGGCCAAGGGCTTCATAAATGCTCTAGGGCCTGCTGCTCCCTGACAGTTTCTTTCTCAAGGACCATCTTTCCAGGTTATTCAATCAATATATAGCACTTTAATCAGTGAAAACAGCTACTTGAGTTATCAGTTGGCATTTGTTTACTTCATTATATAAGAAACGTGTACATGTGTACAATATTTTTTTGTAATGTGACATCATTTTAGCTATTTTTGGGGGTTCCCCACTCTTTTTTTCAGTGCTGTATTTGAAGGGAAAGGTGATGCAAGTATATTACTGAAAATTAGTACTATTCACTTGAAATTCTGTTTACAAGTCTAACTTGAAAACTATGGCTTTACTTAGCCAAAAGCTAACTAGAAACTAGACTTCTGCTTAGGTGACAAGACTTGTTTTCACTGCTTAGTAGAGACAGTGATGTATGCAGAGACACTTTACAGAATGACCAAGAGAATACCTTGATCCTCCCATATTTGGCATTCTTAGAGACAACTTAAACTCACCATTAACTGAGAGGCATAAGAGTTTTTTTGTAAGAGGCTGGAGACCTAGTAAAGGACATCTGAAGAGTCCATACCAGGAAGCTCAAAAATGGCAGAAGGAAAGTAGTCTAGGTGACAAGGTGGTCATAAGAAATCACCCTATCATTCCTTGTTTCCATGCATTGCAGATACTTGGCAAATATGATTAAAGTACTAAGAGGTTCCTGTTGACAAAGTTTTCTCTTAGCATAATATATATCATGTTCAATTCTATGCTGAACAGCAAAATTCACAAAAAAGCCTCTGAGTGTTCTAGTCTGAAGACAGGACAAACCACAAAGGCTTCCACTCTTTAACCAGCTAAAGATGCATCTCTCCTGCTAAAGGGATTTGCTGCAGAGAGCATCTCCTGGCTCATATCTGGCGTGATGTGCAACAGCTATGCAGAGTTGGTGCCCACGGAGCAGCCATGGCACATCTACACAAACTGTACAGACCTTGGCTCATGTCTCTACTGGGCCTCCCACCTGGTCACGCCTTAAGGTTTTACTGCAGTTTGCTCACTCCAGAGTGCCTGCAGGACAAGGTGTCCTGAAACTGTGAAAGCTAAAACCCACAAAATCTTTTCCCCCACTACCTGTACAGATTTGCCTCTGAAGCAGACTATCCTCAAAGCTACACATAAAGCATCATGGCAAACATGGTTTGCCTGAAGTGTCCACGAGTGAGCTGACATACATGCAGGGATGACTGCTGGTTATGAAGTCCCAAGGGTCCTCTGGATGAGCAAGGGAGATGAGGTATTTTAACAGAAGAACAGCCTGAAGTTCAGTTTTAAGGCTCAGTCTTCTTATCAGCATTCCCTCTCCTGGACAAAGTTAGTAGCTCACTGGGTGAACTCCTGTTCAGCAAGAATATCTGTAGAGTATCTGTTTTCTAGAGTTTGAAAGATGTAATGTGGGGAGAAAAAAAAACCAGCTGGCTGGAATACTGTTCTTAGCAAATATGTAATAAGGCAGGTGGTTTTTTTTTAATCCATTGATGAGGTGTTCAATTAAAAAACAAGATAGAAAAGTTTATCTCTCCATTTCAATGATTCAAGCAAATTCCTATTTCAGGTAATTAAATCACAAGTCACAGCACTGTTAGTAAGGCTTGAGGGACCACAGTTAATGATGTTAAAGACAAACAGTGTATTTCTAGGAGTAAGTTCAACAAAGCTGAAAGTTCTAACCAATACATTCAGCAATAAGTATGTGCTTGTGTCAGCATCATATTTAATCTCTCTGTAGGAGCCTCAGCCCACCTCAGTGCCTTGGTCATCATGAAACTGGTAATACAGTGGCAGACCAGAATCAGAAAACTTGCACAGCACCCACTGATCCAGCAAGCATTAAGTCAAGAACCAGTTTAGTTTTAGGAGGCTTAGGACTGAAACAAGATTCCTTACCACCAACTTCTGTGAGATTTTTGCATTTACAAATCCAAATGTCAAGACATACAGGCAAGAATGTTTTTCAAACAGCTGTGTTGTAGACTTTTTATAGATCACAATAGCCAGTGTAATAAGTAGTCCAATGTGCAGGCCTGGTGAAAGGACACTTGTTCCCTGAAAAACAAATGGTTAGAAAATTTGTCTTGGGCTTCAGTCATAGAGCAAGGTCCAGATTTAACACATACTGCAAATCCCGTTAAACAAAACCGGAGCGGTCATAATTCAGGGAAAGTCCATTAGCATTATTCCAATGCTATTAGTAACTTTCACAGAGACCACTAATCAATTTTGTAAGAAAATTCATCACTTGTTCCTGTGATAGAAGAAATCCAGTAACAGGCAGAAAGAAGGCAGATAATGAATAGAATCATAGAATGGTTAAGGTTGGACAGGACCTTCAAGATCATTAGGTTACAACCTGATACTATGAGCAGGGACACCTCACACTGGACCAGGCTACACAAAGCCTCATCCAACCTGGCCTTAAACACTTTCAGGGAGGGGGCTTCCACAACCTCCCTAGGTAACCTATTCCAGCACCTTACTACCCTCATGGTGAAGAATTACTTCCTGATGTCTAACATAAATCTCCCCTCTTTCAGTTTAAAACCGTTACCCCTTTTCCTGTCACTACCCTCTCTAGTGAAAAGTCCCTCCCCAGCTTTCCTGCAGGCCCCCTTCAGGTACTGGAAGGCCGCTCTAAGGTCTCCTCGGAGCCTTCTCTTCTCCAGGCTGAACATCCCCAACTCTCTCAGCCTGTCTTCATAGCAGAGGCGCTCCAGCCCTCGGATCATCTTCGTGGCCCTTCTCCGGACCCTCTCCAACAGGTCTATATATCTTTCCTGTGCTGAGGGCTTTGCTTCAGCCATCCAACACTCATATGCTCATCTGCTTAAATGCTTAAACAGATAAAACTCTTAGGATCACCTGAAATGCAAAAAATTATGGACATAAATTATTTGAACCTCCGTCAGATTTTTGAAGCAACTTACTGCTATTGTAGATCCATTCTTTCCAACCCCTCCACCAAAGATGACACGGAAGTAATTGAAAAAAGAAAGTGCTATTCCACAGAGTATGCCAAAAACTGCAAAGAACTTCAGTTCTAAGCCCACCAAAGGGACCTTAGCAGGAAAAACAAAAGAAAGATATTAATAGTTAAGGATAACAACAGCTTTTTTAAAAAGTTATTTAAAAAGTTACTGATACCTACTAAACAATGGTTTTATTTGCACTCTTACTTTCCTGGGAACAAGCTCAGGAGGATAGTGGTTGGAATTTGTTTCCTTACTAAGAAGACGACAAACTTATTTTAAAATGCTTAAACTCAGCTTCTGAGTACTTAAGTTCTGGTCTGTTTGTCCTTGCGAATATTTTTAGTACTGTCAAATATTTTTACTACATAAGCAAAAAATTGCACAGACTACTGCACCCCTAAGGCATGGGAGTGGGGGAAGAAGGACAGTTTGTTCTATTTCACTGGGTAACACAACACTGAACCACAGGAAACACAAACACCATCTGCCTGCTTTGTGTTTTGATACATGTTATTTGTATGCTGTATCTTTGCATTTAGAATCGTCTCCAGATACAAATTTTAATTAAACAGTTACCTTTCAGAATCAATTGCAGTTTCAAGGAAACTTCCAATGGCAGCACAGGATTTAAAAAAAAAAAAGAAGTAGTAATAAATTGCTGTAGTTTTGAATATAGATTGTTTTGAGATACAGCGTAACACAGGTTTTAATACTTAAGAAAAATCAATTATAATTAAAGTCTAACGCACCTACTTAATTTTCCAACATGAAAATAAGCTGTTTGAAAATAGAACAAAAGCAACTTGCAGGATGGGGAAAGAAAACAAAGTTTAGCTAAACATTTCATAATTTAGATTAATTTGCATAGGTTATCAATAGCATGGAATGGTCTCAGCTCTTCCATGTGCTATAACCAAGCAAAATCATGTATTGCTGAGTAAAGACCCTAGAAAGGATGAAGATGTCAGTCTAATATACTTTTGATCCCATCCACTGAAGTGCATCTTTAAAGATGTGAATAAAAGCCAGAGATAGGGAAGTGCTTTTGGAGAGAAAAATAATTCTTTAAATATAGATATGTACATTTATGTCAGCTCTGACATAACTGTTGAAAATCAGTACATGTCCAGATACGGTCTACTTAACAAAAAAACCCACTCACTTCATCCCATAGTTTTGTTTAGATTAAAGAATTTAATATTTGAAGTTTAAATGAAAACATCCTATAAATCAGTTAACTGAGCAGAAATGTATGTCTTACAATAAAACATACAAAATAAATAAAACTAGAACAAAAGCTATTTGTTAAAGCTTAAGGATCTGCAGAGTCTTTGTTCCAGATCAGAAGTTTTATGTGGCAGATGGGGTCTTTTTTCCTCTAGGTAGCTCTAACTTTGCAAATAGGAATCACACCACTATACCTAAATTAACTACAACATAAAAACCCCCTACATTTGTTCAATAAGCTAAACCAGGACATTAGACAACTAGTAGGTGTTGCACAGGATAGCTTCCAGTATCATGGGAACTGTGACACGTAACAAGAACTGAATACTCAGCAGGAACTCTGAATATTGAATACACTTACCTTATAGTCCCATATTGCTGTGCCACCATATGCCGATATCAAGAGCAGCATTGTTATGGCTATCTGAACTTCAGTTACATCAATTCTATGAGGGGCAAAAAAGGAGATTTAGTTAGTTAAAGAAAAGGTCTTTTTTTGCTAGAAGTGTGAGGCATGTGGGGTAGGAATCAAAACAACAGTGACTACAAATGGTCTCCTTAAAAGTACTTCATATTACCTCAGTGTATACAGAATATGATTTTCCTTGACTGAAAAAGATACTCTATATGGTGGCACACATCTTTGGTTCAGATTTAAAATTAAACTTATACTCCTATCTAAAGGAAGCTACATATAATTTTAACAGGAGGGAAATCTTTAATGAGAACTTTGTATAAATTTGCACAGTTGTTGCTGTGTAAGTATCAAATCAAACTTTAAGGTGATCTCACAGTGAATGCAATCAAACATCTCCATTAAAAGCAAATATTTAAAAGTATGGACTGTGAAGAGCAGAGTAGGACAGAAGGGATTTCTTTAAGCCATCACATCATAAAAACTTGACAGATACAGCCTGCAAAACATAAGGGCAGTTTTGAGGACTGACTCAGTGGATACCTAAGTATCTATCCTGTTTCAGAGGACATAAAATTGCTATCTTGCTTTTTTCCATAAAAACATTTATAAATTGGTGACCTTGTATGCCCCCTGAAGTCTAGACTCTCTATTCCACCTTTTGCATTCTCAGACAAGACAGCCAGACTCTAGTCTTACTGTATTTGATTGCTGAAATATTTTGAGAACACCTGAATATATAAAAAAGTTCAGCAGAGGATCAAGAGAAATAATAGACACTTTCAAACTAAAGCTTTGAAAGAAATCAGTGTGCATATCTAAGATACATTGTATGCCACCAAAGGTTTTGAAACAGGTACCTAATCTTTGAACTGAAGTTTCCAGCAAACAGTGAAAATGGGTGTTTAAAATACAACATTCCTTTAAGCAGTTAGAATAAATTTGCTGTCTTAAGGTATTTTTGACCAAAGGCAACATGTATCATTACTTGCTTAGCACCTGAACTGTCTACACAGGAAACAGTTGTTTTCTTTAAGGGAGATAGGAATCGACTCTTGGCTAATGGAAAATATTTATCAGATCTTGATAATCACAGTAACATTAAATGCTCTTCTTTCATTGGAAAGATAATTATAAAGTATGCTACGTTTCATCAAAAGCTTCAGATTCTTAGTCTTAAAAGAGTCAGTGTTTGAGCTGTAACTAGACAATGCGCTGAGGTGCTGGTCAGTGCTCAAAGCTGTTGGGATGGGTAGTCCACTCCTTCCCAGACCACTGCTCTCGCTCACTTGTACCAGCTGTAGTGCTCATAAGATTGCAAGGTGAATCAGCTCAGCTTGCCAGCCTCATGTAGGTTTTTGATCTGCCCATTTCATGAATTGGCTTGAAATCAAGTGATAGAGCCTATGCAGGGGAGAAAGGGGACAGCGCTGCTGGGAGGGGGGTTTTCCCTCTCCATCATGGAGAAAGTGTTACCTCTGCCCAGGCGTTGCTGTAGCTGCACACTGAACTTATTGGTTAGATGGTGCAAAAAGCATCCACATGCAAAAGTTCAGAGTTTGCACCCTGTACTGTTAAAACCCTAGATTTCTAAGCTGTACTGCAGCCGCTAGTGGCAGAAGAAGGCTCGAATTCGAAGTTGGGTCATTATATGTGCCAAAGTTTAGTACTTAATCTTACAGAGGCTCAGACTGCTGATTGCAACAAACCCCAAATCAGAGTCCAGAGATTTTAATCCGACACTGTGCAGTATTCTACATAACCTGACAGTGGCACAGCACCCAGCCACTCTGATCCTTCCTGGCCATCAGAACTAGGACGCTCTCATCTGTCATTTGACTTCTAAAATCAAGTGCTGCTAATTCAGGAACAGCATCAGTGAAAGCTTCTTTCCATGTTATTATGTATTAACATATTTAGTGCAATTACTATTGCCTACATTTAGACTGTCACCTTTATGCTTAAGAGAAATAAAATTGTGAGCCTCTGACTTGTTTTCACTAAACAGAAATACGTTATCTTGGAGAAAAGTTGAGTCTATTTAACTTCAAACAGTAAGCATGGAACACCAGGCCATTCCAAACTGCACTATCACTGTATTTAAGTAGAAGCCATTATGTTTTTAAAGAATAATTTTTTCTGTGCTATAAGAGTCTCAGTGGCTCCTGATCTAGGGAAACCATTCTCACATTTTAGGCAAGAGTGAAAGGCACAGAAAAGCAATCATGTATGCAAAGTCCCAAGCTCGTGGCACAGTCAATCTCCCTTCAGTGTAGTCCACTATTTGGTAGTGAAATCATCATATTTCAGCCATCACCCTAAAGCATCTGGTTTTGTTTACAGCACAAGATGTCCTTTAAAAAAGCAAGAGAAGTAGGCAGGTAGAAGCGTTCCTAGTTTGTGCAGTAAAATGCATTATCAGCAAGTAAAAAAGACCTCTTAGCATTACCACAGAGACAGCTTCCTTTTGATACAGACATGCATTTCTGCTCAGTTAACTGATTTATAGGATGTTTTCTTTTAAACTTCAAATATTAAATTCTTTAATCTAAACAAAACTATGGGATGAAGTGAGTGTTTTTTGAAACAGTATGCAAGGACAGCTGATCACTAGCCTATGTGCCCAGTGATGCTCAGATTTGCTAAGGAGCTTCTTGCAGGTCAGAGCTAAGTAGGACAATAAACAGGTGACTTAGCAAGTGACTAGGATTATCAGAAGGACAGCGTTCATCTGTCACATATTTCCAGTTTTCTGCTCTAGAAGTCTCTGATCTTTTCCTCTTTGCAGAAATCATTACTGAAATTCAGCTCATTGTTTAAAAACAGCAAAAGGCCATGGCTGGGCACCACTGCAGCCATCAGAAGGTGCAGCAATCCCTGCACTATTAGGAATTAAATTGAAATTGTTATCTTTCACATGTCATGACCTCTCCTCCTACACTGTAGTGAGAACAGGTGGTATTTCTACCAAGTCATGATCAGCATCACAGCAATCACCAGAACTGTGACCTAACACAAAACCTAAAGGACAGCAAAGCCAGTATGAGCCAGATTAAAAGTAAAGCCCCCACATAAACCTGGGGTCATTCTCCAAGCACTGCCATAGCTCTGTAGAACCCTTTGGCAAAGGAGGCAATGGATGCAGAGCTCATTCTAGGAAGACTGAAGATGTCTGTGGAAGTGAAACTTACTAGCAGGGGAATTTCTCTAAAAATGCATGTGGTTCAGAGTCCCCTGGGCTGAGACTGTTCTGTGGCTGGCAGATTACAAAGGGAGGTAGTGTAAAAGCTTGCTCTGTCCCTACTCCTACACTTGTTTACGCTGCAGGCAAGACCTCTCTGGCCTGAGCCTGCATGGTGATTGCATGGATTCCGAGAACAAAACTGCAGACAAAAGAAACAAACACATGCAAACAAAGCAATTAGCTGCTAAAGAACAAGTCCTCGGCTCAGTGTTATGCGGAGTTTTAAAGTTCTTGCCAGGTAAAACAAGTGTGCGAGGGTGAAAGGGAAATAAGGAAGAAGGTGAGAGGAAGAGAGCACGGAAAAAAAACAAGAAATGGAAATCGAGTAGCTAGCAGTTTCAAAGGTTAAGCCACGTGTACTGCTAAAGATACCTACTTACTTTCCAAACCTTAGTATGCCTGATACATATGTCTGCCAGTGAGCAGAATAGAACATGAACAGTCCCACAAAACAACAGAAAAACAACCAGTCAGGATTTGTTCCTAGTCGAATTGCTATGCAGGATCCAAGGACAACAAAAACTGAAAAGCAGAAATGAATGTGTTAGTCATATATCCACTTTGCTTGCAGTTAATAGAAATAAGAAAATCACAAGGCACTGTATGTCACTATAACAAAGTAATTATATGACTGATACTTTACTGAGTAGCTAATCTCAGGGCCAGTCCTGGCAGGAGAGACCAGAACACAGGACACCTTTTCTTCCCCATGGGGGCCCTGCCTTCTAGCCTACGGTGCTTGTTCTCTTTTCTTCTGGCCTTGTCATCTCATGTTCAGTGCAACACTGACAGCTTCAACTGAAGGGCCCAGCTCTGAGAGATCGGTAGTTGCAGCACTCTGGGAAGTGAGGCATAAAGAATGTACCAACTCTCAGACCAGATGTTTCAGCCATTAAGCTTTTATTGACATGGCCACCAACAGCAGCTAAGTTAAATAAAACTGAGCAAGGCTTGCTTCTTAAGGATTCCCAAATCAACTTTTTTTAAACCCATTCTTCCCAGGAATATAAATTATGCTTCTCCTAAGTGCCAGGCTGGATATTCTATTACCAAACTGATAATTTGTCAGGTCCCTCTTAAAGCAGAATCCTTAGTTTCACATGCCTGCAGTCTCTTGGGTCCTTAAAATCCTTCATTAATCCTTAATAATCCTTTATTATTTCCAGTACCCTATGGGAAAACACAGGCTATGTATAGTAAAGAATCTCCAAGCATGCTTGTATGGAATTCTTTGTTCACCACTGAAAGAACACTGTACGTGAAGATGCACAGTTGGTAAGAGCAGAAGGCATGTTACCCCACATCTGCCAAAGGTACTTTTGAAACACCTTCCCTGATACTAGTCACAGATGCAAGGGTTAGGGGCAGTCTTGGCTGCAATGACCAGGAGATGGTGAAGTTATCCTGAAAGGGAACATGAGGTCCCTTTCCAGCTTCAACAAATCTGTAATTAATCAGCTCCTCTTGAAAACAGGTAACTTTATTACAACTAAGATGGCTAACAGTAGGTTAAGGCTACCTGTGGAAATAGAGTCGCAACCATGATCAAACAGTTCTCCTAGAGGAGAACTACTGTTTGTTCTTCTGGCTTGCTTCCCATCAATGGCATCCAGGGACTGGTAGATAAAAAGTCCTAATGCACTCAGGATGTATGCCCAAACAGGTGCCTGAAAGAGATTCACATAAGAAGTCACTAGACAGTTCCCAATTTCTTAGCTGAGAATCTATTTCATTAAAGGTAAAATATTGTTCATCACAAAACTGTACTGCATTGTGCTATTTGTTACATCCTCAACATTTAGAAGCACTGTTCATGAAAAGAGAGTCAAAGTTAGATTTAAACGCTGGCGATGCAACGTGCAGGTTAAACAAGTGAACGGCCACAGGCAATCACAGAGCTGAATCCTTTCCACTCCAAGGTAAGGGGCAGCTGCTGTGGCGTGGGTCTACATCTCTGCAGTTCCTCTCTGCAGCACAAACAGGAACTACATGTAATCATGTTGGTTTAAGTCCAGTAAAGGCTATTAAGCAGATTTAGACAACAGATGGAATCTCCATGAGCTGAGATTTGTCCACACTGGGGTAAACCCACTGTCACTGAGGGGGCAAAAAGAAAAATGACAGTTGCCAATCAGCTCAGGGGCAGGGACAGGAGAAGGCAGCAAGACAAATGTAGATCATCATCGTTATACTCACTGATTTGAGTTAGAAAAAAAAATGATGCCTCCAGCTATAATGATCATGAAACATCCTTCCCAAGAACCAGGATAATTAAATTCAGTTCTCAACAGCTTTTTTGCTGTTATTTAAGACTTCCTCATGTATTCAAGGCTGGATGAGACACCGTGTTATTGCTTAGTTTTGTGCTCTTACTAGGGAAACCAGATTGTCAGAAAATGTATGATTTTCCAGCTACCCAGTATTTGGATAATTTCATTATAAACCATTCCACCATTTAAAGTCAAATGGTTGGCTGCTTCGTCCAGCTTTGAAGTAAAAGACAGTCAAAGAATTAGGGACTCAGCTATAGGTGAGAAGTCTGGATTTGTATGTACATAGAAATCTAGAAAACTTAGAAAACTATTCAAAACTGGCAAAGCTGCCTTACCCCTTAACCTAAGGAAACTAAGAAAAACTAATCACAGATGACACTGGAAGCCTTGAGCAGGTGAAAGAGGATGAAGAGATATTCTCATTCCAATGGACGTTTAATATACTGGTATCTGATAACCCCCTCAAAGACCACACTACAGAATATGTTTTATGTTTACCAATAGTCAAGTTATTTAGCTTTCTTCTCCCTTAGTTAAACAAAGGAACTGGGGACGGGGTTAAACCAGGAAGTGAGTTCCTAGCCATCTTTTGAAAAAGTTTCTTTCCTCTGACTAAGTGGGAAGGACAAAGCCTGTGGACAACAGGAGGAGCCTACTGCCACTGGGGTTTATGGATCACTAAGAGCCACACTGAGGAACAAAGAGCTCAAGAGCCTTTCCTGGCACAAGCTCACTTGGTCAGACGTTCTGCAGGGAGGCAGCAGCTACCTGTCAGCCCCCATTCTCACCCTCTGCCTTTCCAAAACAGAGGGCTGTCAGCCACTGCTCAGGTATTTCAGGACATACGAGCACAGTTAGGACCCTGTTGAAGCCAAGATCGTTTTACTTGTGATATAACCCACATACTAAAGCTACCACAGTACCTATACTGGCTTTTTCAGAGTAACTTTGTGGTATGGACAATGACAGATACTCTCAAACAGGGAAGCTCCTGATACAGACCAATGAATGAAGCATTATGAGTAGAAAGGCTAGGAGAAACCACTGTTTTTACTTAGTCCTTTCAAGTGGTATTTTAAAGATATTTCCAGTTATATCATTGATATTGTGCAGTGCCACAAAGGTAATAGCAGAATCACAGAATCTTAAGGGTTGGAAGGGACCCCAAAAGACCATCCAACCCCCCTGCCAGAGCAGGATCACCTAGAGTACATCGCACAGGAACATGTCCAGGCAGTGCATCTGCAGTGTTTTACCAGGTGTCCTTACTGTAGAATCATAGAATCACGAAGGTTGGAAAAGACCTTCAAGATCATCGAGTCCAACTGTAATCCAACTACCACAACCACTAAACTGTATCCTGAAGCACCACATATAAATGCTTCTTGAACACCTCCAGGGATGGTGACTCAACCACCTCCCTGGGCAGGCCATTCCAATGCCCCACCACTCTTTCAGTAAATAATTTTTTCCTAATATCCAACCTAAAACTCCCCTGGCACAACTTAAACCCATTTCCTCTTGTCCTATTGCTAGTTACTTGGGAGAAGAGACCAACAGCAGCCCCTCTACAACCTCCCTTCAGGTACTTGTAGAGAGCCATAAGATCTTCCCTGAGCCCTTCCCACCCCAGTTTCCTCAGCCCTTCATCATAGGACATGCCCTCCAAACCCCTCACCAGCCTTGCTGCTCTTCTCTGGACACACTCCAGGACCTCAATGTCTTTCTTATACTGTGACACCCAGAACTGAACACAGTACTCAAGCTGTGGCCTCACCAGGGCCGAGTTCAGGGGCACAATCACTTCCCTACTCCTGCTGGACACACTGTTTGTGACACAGGCCAGGATGCCGTTGGCCTTCTGGGCACACTGCTGGCTCATGTTCAGCTAGCTGTTCACCAGTACTCCCAGATCCTTTTCCACCGGGCTACTTTCCAGCCACTCTTCTCCAAGCCTGTAGTGTTGCTTGGGGTTATTGTGACCAAAGTGCAGGACCTGGCACTTGGTCTTGTTAAACCTCATCCCATTGACCTCAGCCCATCGATCTAACATGTCCAGATCTCTCTGCAGTGCCTTCCTACCCTTGAGCAAATCAACACTCCCATTAAATTTAGTGTCGTCTGCAAACTTGCTGAGGGTGCACTCGATCCCCTCATCTAGATCACTGATAAAAACCAGAACTGGTCCCAATACCGAGCCCTGGGGGACACCACTTGTGACCAGCCACCAGCTGGATTTAACTCTGTTTATCACAGCTCTTTGGGCCCAGCCATCCAGCCAGTTTTTAATCCACTGAAGAGTCCACCTGTCTATGTCATGGGCTGCAAGTTTCTCAAGGAGAATGCTGTGGGAGACAGTGTCAAAAGCCTTACTAAAGTCCAGGTAGAAAACATCCACAGCCTTTCCCTCATCCACTAGGTGGGTTACCTGGTCATAGAGGGAGATCAAGTTGGTCAAGCAGGACCTGCCTTTCATGAATCCATGCTGGGTGGGCCTGATCTCACCATTATCCTGCACTTGCCGTGTGAGTGCACCAAAGATGAAACGCTCCACGATCTTCGCCGGTACCAAGGTCAGGCTGACAGGCCTGTAGTTCCCCAGATCCTCCTTTTGGCCCTTTTTGTATATCAAGTGTCACACTGGCAAGCCTCCAACCATCTGGCACCTCCCCTATTAACCAGGACTGCTGATAGATGATGTAGAGCAGCTTGGCAAGCTCCTCTGCCAGCTCCTTAAGCACTCTTGGGTGAATCCCATCCCACCCCATAGACTTGTGAGTGTCCAGGTGGCATAACAGGTCATTAACTACTTCCTCCTGGATTATGGGGAGTTGCTGTTGCTCTCCATCCCAATCAGGAGGTTGAATACCCAGAGGATGATGGGTCTGACTATTAAAAGACTGAGGCAAAGAAGGCATTCAGTACCTCAGCCTTTTCCTCATCCTTGATAGCAATGTTCCCCCCTGCAACCAATAAAGGGTGGACATTGTCCTTGACTATCTTTCTGTTGTTAATGTATTTGTAAAAACCTTTTTTGTTATCCCTCACAGCAGTGGCCAGGATGAGTTCTAGCTGTGCTTTTGCCTTTCTGACGTACTCACTGCATGACCTAGCTAGATCCCTGTACTCTTCTTGAGTTGCCTGCCCCTTTCTCCAAAGGCGGTAGACTCTTCGAAAAGATAGCTTGAAATCTATCAAAATTTGTCATGGTAATCCCTGGATTATGAGAAGTAAATCAGGCCACATGTGGCAATTCCATCCAGGACACCACTGTTTTTTTGGTTGCATTAGGCTCCCCTCCTTTTGCAACCATTTTCCTTCAACTGAAATACATTTTCGTTTGCTTTAGTATCATCAGATTCTCCATACCATGGACAAAAGTAGAATGTATCCAGTGCTCAATATCCAAGCTGAACTCCTTAGCCACTCTGCATTTACCCCCCACCCCACTGTGTGGCACATCATCAATGAAGTCCAACACCAAAGCATGGGCAGCGTCTTTGTCACGGTTTGACTCAGGATCGACAATTAAACCAGAGACAACAATGCTCTCAATCCCCTCCCCAAGGTAGGGAAAGGAGAGAGATAACAAGGACAGAGACTTAGCTGGATTGAAAACTAAACTAGACAGCTTTAATTATATGTAAAATTATATACAAGTATGTTCAGGAATATGCAAAAGCCTCTTGCCTCCCCCCACCCCCAGCAACTCCCCCGGCACTCTCCTTAGCTGTGAGCAGTCCCAAAATGTCCCAGCCTGCAGGCAGGAGATAAGGCAGAGCAGACAGGGGCTGGGTTATGAGGGTTAGGGATGCCTGAGCCTGGGGTCGATGGTGATGGATGGATGGAGTCCTCCCCAGACGCCGGCCATGGACGGAAGAGAAGGGAAGAAGAAGCAGGAAGGAAGTTGTCTTCTGTGATCTCTGACCTTCCTCTGAGCTTACGTAGATATATGGAATGGAATACCTTTGGTCAGTTCTGCTGTCTGTCTAGTCCAGCTCCCTTACAGGGGGGTCACAGATACAATTCTCCTGCCCCCGATAGACTCCGTAGCGGCAGAGCTAAGAAGTGACCTTGGAATCTCAGCAATAAAAAAAAAAAAAAAATCTGTAAAAGGAAAATTAGCTTCATCCTGGCTCAAACCAGGACAGTCTTATTTAAATCAACCATTTCCACAACTGAAGCATCAGTCAGGAGCAGAAATCTGTTATGGCACATTTTTTTATCATTAGCCAGTGCCCTGTGCACCTGCTTGGTTCTATCACTATCCTTTGAAATGCAAGCTCATGAAACACAGCCTCAATTCTAACCAAAGCAGAAGGCTTGCATGCTGATTACTGCTGTCAGTTTATGACAGTTTCCGTAACTCACGGAACATAAGGCAAGAGTTCTTGTTCCAGGTAAGGTAGTCTAGATTTACTTTACCTCAAAACAAGTGTAACACATTAAATATAAAAATAAATAGATAACTCTGCCTCTACTCAAACCTCTTCTGTTAGGTCTTTTTGACAAAGCAATGGCTTTTGTTGCATTTCAAGTTATTGTACAGCTATAATCACTAAGACTGCTGATCAAGTCTGTTTGTATTAACTCTTGCTGAGACAAATGAAAGCAACAATCTCTTCAGATTCCAAAACTAGAATTTGCTGCTCATTGACAATCTAGACAAAAGAGCAAAAGTTTTCATCCTCTTCCCAGTAAGGATATCTGTATCTGTTAATACCTGTAGTGGATGCATCTGTATCCCTGCATATGCAGAGAAGGGAAGAAGATTCTAGCAAAAACAGGGGAACAGGTGTCTGAGAGGGCTTAGAAACACAATCTGGAACATTTCATCCCTAGGCTGTCAGTTCAAATCAAACCCCAAATGGTAACAACCAAAGATGACTCATGACCAACTACGCATTTAGCAGTTTAAATGAATGCTCTAATGTTTTCATTGGTAAATCAGTTTTCCAAATCACTGAAGGTGCACAGAGGTTTTTAAAGTTCCCAATAGCCACAGATTCTCTCTGCTATTCACCCTCTCAATACAGCTACCACCTCCTCCACCTTCTCAAATGCCTGGCTCTCCATTCAGGGATGTCCCCTGCCAGCTTCCCACGCTGGACCCAAGTAGTTTGCAAATTAGGGAAGGGGGATCACTTGAGAATGCTGACATGGCATACAGACTCAGCAGAAAGGTCAGGAGACTCCCAATAATCATCAGCTCTTCACTGATGAGGTGTTTATTATCTCTGCACAAAGTTATATCCTGTCCAAGCAAATGTATTATTTGGCCAGAGCTAGGTGGTATTCTCATGGAACTAGAAGAGAAAACAAACCCAGCAGGGAGTAGGCGGGAAAGAAGACTTCTTCACTTCAATTAAAACTGATGTCTGAAAGATGATACAGCCCCAGAATCTTGTCAAACACAGAGCTGGTACAGCAGGTCCCGTCATCTACTGAACCAGAGGGTGTCAAAACAAAACAATGTGCATGTAAGTGCTTAACTGGTACGCGTGGCATGCCCCTCCTTCAAGAAAAAGTGTAGGTTGGTTGAGCAGCAGTCCTCATTCTTCTGCTCCTCTGATTCCGCACCACGGAAGAGCATGTACAGCTGCAGAAGGCTAGATGTGCCAAGAAGATCCCTTACCATGAATTTCAAGCAAAGCCCTCAAGCCCAGGGAGTTCAACAGCCCAAGCTTATGCAACATCTAAAGATTCAGCCCCCCTTAATTAATCATCACATTTAGTCATAATCTTGCTTCTTCAATCCAACAACATGGCAACTAATTTTGCCCTGGTTTACACAGCCCCTCATTGGAACAGATCCAGAACAGACATTTTTAGTAGGCTTCTTCCCTCTTCCCCCTGAAACATGGATCATTACCCTCAGTTCTGTTTTTCACTATGTACGATTGTACATAAAACAAGAGAAAGGTCTGTTTAAACCTGTATTACAGGAAGGGGAGAGGGCAAGGAGGGGAAAAAATAAAAATAAATCATACTAGAGCTGAAGTGTTCTTTACCCACACCATGGTCTCCCTGCATCCTTTTAGAATTCTCTCCGTAACAAGCTCCTGACCTTCTGTGTTGGGACTCCTGAACCTTCGCTGTCTTCACTTATGCCAAATAGCTCTTTCTTCTGTTCACTACTGAGTGCTCTATTCTTCACGCGTGGGTATTGGCTGGATTCCCTGCCCCACTCAGTGCTTCATACTCTTTTCTACTTCATTATTCTCTCTCCCACAGAGCTCAGTTGTGGCCTTTCTATTTACAGAATGTCAGTATCTTCCCCTCATTTCTCCTTCTGATAGGAAAAAAAAAATCAAGACCATCCCCCTGTTGGTTCAAAAGGTGGGGGTTTGGTGAGTTTGATGGTTTTTTTGGGGTTTTGGGGGGGTTTTTTAGAGAGTTTTGAAAGGAAAGATTAAGAGAAGCAGAGACAGCACCTTGCCGATGTTCCTCTCCCTCCAAGCAGTTAATAGTAGACCTAACTGGAGCCACTTAGACACTCCCCTGCTTATTGCTCTTCCTAGATCAATGGATTTCTAAATAGCTTGTTTCAGCAAGGTATACAACCCCTTTATAAATGCACTACACCATTTTTTAAGCAATTCTACAGAGCTAGCCATCCCAAGCCTCCTTTCACTCCCCAGCTCTGCTCTCTGCACCCTTGAGCCCCTGCCTCCTTTCAACATCAGTTCCCAAACTACAAATCTATAATCCTTGCTTTTGTCTTCCAGTCTTCCTTTATTCCCAGTAACCTCCACAATATTATCAACATCAGAAACAAAGGCCTTAAAAAATTACCTGAGAAGCTGACAGCTAACAGGACAAGTCTTTATCACCAGATGAAACCTACTCTCACCGGTTTGGAGAGCTCTTTGCTTAAATCCTGCTATAACTGCCATGAGATTTTTCTTTTTTTTCATAGATACAATTTAAATAAAGAGTAGTAACTACTGCTAACATGAACTTCTAGCTTCCCATGGGATTTCAGAGACACCTATGGCTGAGCTTGAAGGATTGCTGAAGCTAGGCCTCTCCATGAGCAACCATGAAAGCAGCAGGATCAGTTTCCTTTCTCCCTTTTAATAAAATAGAGAATTCTATTTAGCCAGTTTTCTTGCTAGTGTTGATGCAAATAAATAATTACATGCTAGTTTTCCCTGGAATGGGAAGGGGTAACTAGGGATTCATGAGCAAAATCTAATGAAGTAACTGCAGCAACTACAAAGCAGTTGGCTTGCAGTAGCGCAAAACAGTTCACTGTCAAATAATAGGGATAAAACGGAAATCCTCACCCAAGAAGTGCTCCTTTTACACTCAAATTCAGCAAATATACACTGTTCATACTCAAAGTTAGCAAAACTTTTCAGTCCTAAATATTTTGTGATGGAGGAGAGAGAGAGAAAGGGAGGAGAGAGAGAGAAAGGGAGGAGAGAGAGAGAAAGGGAGGAGAGAGAGAGAAAGGGAGGAGAGAGAGAGAAAGGGAGGAGAGAGAGAGAAAGGGAGGAGAGAGAGAGAAAGGGAGGAGAGAGAGAGAAAGGGAGGAGAGAGAGAGAAAGGGAGGAGAGAGAGAGAAAGGGAGGAGAGAGAGAGAAAGGGAGGAGAGAGAGAGAAAGGGAGGAGAGAGAGAGAAAGGGAGGAGAGAGAGAGAAAGGGAGGAGAGAGAGAGAAAGGGAGGAGAGAGAGAGAAAGGGAGGAGAGAGAGAGAAAGGGAGGAGAGAGAGAGAAAGGGAGGAGAGAGAGAGAAAGGGAGGAGAGAGAGAGAAAGGGAGGAGAGAGAGAGAAAGGGAGGAGAGAGAGAGAGAAAGGGAGGAGAGAGAGAGAAAGGGAGGAGAGAGAGAGAAAGGGAGGAGAGAGAGAGAGAAAGGGAGGAGAGAGAGAGAAAGGGAGGAGAGAGAGAGAAAGGGAGGAGAGAGAGAGAAAGGGAGGAGAGAGAGAGAAAGGGAGGAGAGAGAGAGAAAGGGAGGAGAGAGAGAGAAAGGGAGGAGAGAGAGAGAAAGGGAGGAGAGAGAGAGAAAGGGAGGAGAGAGAGAGAAAGGGAGGAGAGAGAGAGAAAGGGAGGAGAGAGAGAGAAAGGGAGGAGAGAGAGAGAAAGGGAGGAGAGAGAGAGAAAGGGAGGAGAGAGAGAGAAAGGGAGGAGAGAGAGAGAAAGGGAGGAGAGAGAGAGAAAGGGAGGAGAGAGAGAGAAAGGGAGGAGAGAGAGAGAAAGGGAGGAGAGAGAGAGAAAGGGAGGAGAGAGAGAGAAAGGGAGGAGAGAGAGAGAAAGGGAGGAGAGAGAGAGAAAGGGAGGAGAGAGAGAGAAAGGGAGGAGAGAGAGAGAAAGGGAGGAGAGAGAGAGAAAGGGAGGAGAGAGAGAGAAAGGGAGGAGAAACCTAGCCTGCAGTCACAATTAAGAAGGTATTTCAAACCACAGAACATTAAATGTACAGGTAGTGTCCTCCCCACCACCAGACTTAGTGCAGCAATCCTGTATATTATTTCTATAGATTATGGTCTTAAGTTATACAGAGAAGGAAACTGGACAAAAACTCAACAAAAAACTACACACATGGAGTTTAGTTACAACAGTTTAGCTACAAGTAAGAAGGCTTATGTTGAAACGTGCATTTGCATGGGATGGTGATGCAACCTACATTCCTACTAGACAAGAAGACATTACTGAAGCTGACAATATTTTATAAAGCCAAAACATACTGTGAGAGTTAGTAACTTTTAGTGCCTACTGATGCTGATTAAGATAAAAAGAACAGTGTATAAGGAAGTAACAGCTATGCAGTAGGAGAACAAGGGAGTATTGTGTGGTTTTAGACATGAATTGCATTGTGTGTGTGGTGGGGAAAGTATTAAATTGTGGAATTCACTGCAATAGGACATAATGGAAGCTGAAAGTACAAGCAGGTTCAAACCAAGTAATTCAAAAGACAAAATCATGAGGTGGAAGGTGTGGGGAAATAGATCTATCAGTTGCTGTTCTAGCAAGTACCCTAAGTAGAGTCCTTCACTGAGAAACCCCTAAAACATAGTCTTTTGGCAGCTGGAAGGGCACATCAGGGAAAGATCTTTTTTCTATGCATCCACTAGCAGCTAGTCTCTGAGGAATTTCAGCTACCAGTCTTACTTGTTTTGGACTGTTGTACAAACATCAAGA
This sequence comes from Hemiprocne comata, assembly GCA_020745705.1. Lineage (NCBI taxonomy): Eukaryota > Metazoa > Chordata > Aves > Apodiformes > Apodidae > Hemiprocne > Hemiprocne comata. Next base: position 61,337,690 of record CM036586.1, read on the forward strand.
CTTCAGTGTTTTCAATAATGGACTAATAGAAACAGCCCACTTATGACTGGTTAGGGAAAAAAAGCAACAAAACCAACCACACAAACCAACTCCTAAAAAAGACCGCAGCTAAAACCAAAGCCTGCTTGTTATTTTATCTGAATCTTCTATCCAGTGCTCCTACACTTCTGCCAAGATAATATAACAAGCTCATGTAAGCCCATCAGGTAATCAAGACTTGCTCATGAATGGAAGATGTGGCTTGGCAGAATAGAGAGGGGACATTGAAGTGCAGTATGCTATTAGTTTAGTCTGCAATTCAATCACCTTTAACATCATTTTCAGTTCCATCTTCCCCCTAGCCCTTCCAGCCTACACATCCAAGTCAAAAGTACAAAGTAGATATTAGAACAGTACATACAGCAACTGTAAGTGTTGCAACAGTTTTAAAAATGATGCCTTTTTAAAAAGGGCATCCAGACACATCACATCTTAGGTGGAAGACAGGCGGAGCCATCAAACGAGCAAAAGATGCAGCAAGAGAAAGCAAGGGCTATTCACACAGCATAGAGGCAACAAAATCCCAACAGGATAAGGAGTCTGGCTTTATACTACCTGTTTATAAAGGATATACAGATACATGAACACAGAAGTTCAGTACAAACTGTAAGTTCTTATAAAATTCAGCTTCCACAATTAAAAAAAAACAACAGTAAAGTTCCTAAAACTTTCCTGGAAGGAGCAATTCCCTGGATGACTGCAATGCAACCTTTATCTTTTTGTACAAGTGTCCTCAAGGGAAAAATAACTTAAAATTTACTTTCTGCCTTTTTTTTTTTTTTTTTTTACTTCTGAATAGCAAAGAGCAAAAGCTAAACCGAACATTCAGACACTAACTGGCACACGATTGGTATCTACATCACAAAATTAAGTTAAAGGTAGCAGATCTACGCTATTAAAAAACCTCAACCACCACCCCTACCATTAGGACTTAAGCTTATCAGAACACAAGAAAAACAGCAGCCACCCTTCAAGACATTTTACCCACACAAAGCATTTTTCCCCTGCTATTTCCCACCCTAATTACCATGAATATTCTGCACTGGGAAACCTGTAACAGGCTGGAAAGCTCTGACTGAGCTCCTTAAATCATCAGTGAAATTGTAGGCAACCCAGTTCAAGCAACAGCAGCATTAGCCCACATTGACAAGCCTGTTTTCCCCCTTCAGAAGCTAAAGTAATCAGTTTCCCACTTGAGGATGGCAAGTGTCTGAGCTACTGTCAGCTAACACATCTGGAACACAACTGAACCTTGATTCTGAACTAAGCAATGCTGAAGTGGTCTCAGCCATGTCTTGTGACCACTTCTGCCCCCCGCTCCTGGGCACATCCTGACCAGCAGCTGTTTGAACTTCCACATCCCCTTCTGTTACAGCCGCCTTCTTGAGAGGGCAGTTGACAGAGTTTATGTCTCCTTCCCAGCAAGGTGCCCGAGCAAGGAACGTGGGTGGGGCATAAGATGGTCCCTGGAGGAAGCTGGCGTTCCAGGCACCAGGGTGAGCCTGGCTACACCCTTGCTTCACAGCATCCAGCACAGTCAAGCACTTGGTCAAAGTCCTTTCCCCATGGGGACCTCAAGTCAGCCAAGGGCTGGGGAGGAGAGAGGAGCCCACAGGAACATACCCTTTCATGTGCTCCCACCCGTATTTCGGTATTCACACCTTGACACCTAACTCCAGCTACCTCAAAGCGTGACCCCCCCCGCATCACCACTATCCCGATTTCTCAAGGCAAACCCGCAGTGCTACCGTAGCCCTCCCTCCCACGGGAAGGGCCCTGCCTTAATTATCAGGGCTCCGCACCCTGCGGCGGGAGCGGGCCGGAGCGCTCCAGGCACTCACTGCCAGCAGGGTCCGGGGTGTCTCTCCCACACCGGGCCGAACCACGACACCCGCCCGGCGGGACGGCACAGGGGCCCCGCGGGACAGGGGCCGGGGCAGGGCCAGGCTGAGACGAGCCCGTGGCGGGCGGTGGCAGGCGGGGGAAGGGGTCAGGCTCTGGCGGAGGGGCGGCTACGGGCCGTGGCGGGCGGTACCTGCTCGGTGGCGCTGGGGCAGCAGGCGATGAGCGGCAGCACCGTCACGCAGTTCAACAGGAGGCCGCCCACGGTGATGGCGTTGGGGGCCAGCCCCAGCGGGACCTGCTCCACCAACCAGGCCCAGTAGGGCTGCAGCCACGGCTCCAGTACTGAGCACCCGGCCGCGCTGTAGCGGTGCTGCTCCAGGCGCTTCAGCTGCGCCGGGCTGAGGGGCGCGGGCAGAGCCCAGGGCACGGCCATGCCGCCGCTCGCCGCTCACCGGACAGGACCGGGGTCAGGCCGCCGCCGCTCGGGGCGGGGCTGCGCTGAGGGCAGCGGCGGGAGGCGGAAGAGACCGACGCCCAGCGGCGGCCCTGCTGGAGCGGAGCCACCGCCCCCGCGACGCCCAACGCGGGGCGGCTGCCTTCACCCGGAGGCTGCGTTTCGTTACTTCACCCCGAGGCACCGCTCCTTCCCTCCCTTCCTCGCAGCGGGGACCCCGTTTTTGGGTGGGTTGCCCTGGCCGTGGAGGCTCTGCCAGCCCTGCCTCGCCGTGAGGGGATCACGGATCCCTGGCGGCATGGGGAGCCCTCGGTCGTCGAGGGTGTGTGCCCCAGGAAGGCCTGTCCACCTGTTTCCCACCTGCCGCCATTTGCCTCGGCCTCTGGTATGTGGTTTCTGAATGTGGCCAAGGAAAGGTGAGCACTATGTAGCTGTATGAAAGATGAAATAGAACGTTTAAAATACAACCTCTAATGAGTATTACATACCTAATATTTTTTAAAGTTAAGCTGTTGTGTGCCAAAGGCTGCAGCTTTCTGCCCTGACAGAACAATTTCCTGGACAGAGCAGTTTCCTGTTACTCAAATTGAGCTGATTCCTTTTGTGTGTTACTTTGTTTTTGAGTACTTTTCTCTACTGCTTATGTCAGAAATGAGTGATGAGTGCAAAAGGGTGGTTTCAAAATCCCTTGACATGTTACATGCATCCCAAGTGCTGTCGTTCATTTACAGGTCAGTAAATACAGTATATGGCAATTAGTGGCCAAAACAGAGAAGAGAGGAACTTCCATCAGTGGAGGGGGTAATACATAACATAATAAAGATTCAGTAACAGCCAACTAGAAAATGTCAAAAGGGAGGTATGACAATTAGATTAAAAGCCAGCCAGTTCCCCAGTCCACAGGAATCACAGAGTTTGGAAAAGGTAAAAAACAGTTTATTTTAATAGCCTGTGCATCACTGTGGTTGATGAACATAATGGTACTGGTATTTATGGAGAGATTGCTCCAGCTGTTTGTGATACCCAGAGGAAAAGAAGAGAAAACAAGATAGGAAAAGCAATGTAGGGGAAAGTAAGTGATGTAAAAAGTGAGGGCCCAATGAGTATAGTTAGAAATAGATTGCCCACTGAATTTATCACTGAGCTTGGGGAAGGATTTGTTTTAAATTGAAAAGTGTTCAGCAACAAAGCACATAACAAGAACATAGAATTTGAAGTCTAGTGTGTTAAGACTTCCAGCGCTTCTTCAGTATTAAGCATACACTTTTGCTTCCAACTGCTCTCTGCTTCAGCGAAGCAGCAGCTTTACTTGTCAGTCAGGAAAGCAGGCCATAAAAATCAAGTGACAGTAAGTACACGGTGCTTAAAATAGAATGCCTTTTGCTCCAGAATCCAAAATGCAACAAAGACCTTAATAAAGTAAAATCTGCCTGCATAATGCTTTGTAAAAGGTACCAATATTATACTTCTTTTTTTCCTAAAACGAAGTACAGGAAGCTTGAAATATTTTTTTAAAGGAATATTTTTTTAAATTTCTGACTCTCAGTAAAGACCTTGGTAAAGTGTATCCCTATTTAAGCATTCTTTAAAAGATTTGCATGTGTTTTTTCTCCTCCCCTTTCTGTATTTGCAAGATTGTTTTCAGTGAGAGAAAAATGGGCTGACACTGGCCATGATCTTTCAGTGCAAACAGGTAATTAACTAGAAGGCCTGCATCAAGCTCCATATAGAGCAGTTTGAGAGTGGATCCGGTTTTATACAACTTTAACATTTATATGAAAAATGCCCTCCCATAGGCAAGGAGAGCAAGCCAAGAGAAGACAAAATATTTTCCTCTGGCTTCATTAAAAATTAACCCCTTCTTTTATTGGCTTTGATTCTTCTTTCTCGTTGTGTGTGTCTGTGTGCATTTACATGTTTGGATCCACCTTCTTACTCCAAGTAGTAACTACCGTTGACCCGTGTAAGTCGAACTGAACACCAAGGTGGAGCTTTCAAAAATACTAAATTCCTACCAGATATATGAAAATGGGCAAAAAAGAAAATATTTCTTAAAGGTGCTACTGAACTGTAACCTCAGCGTGTACTAGTAAATGGAGATTGTACATAGCAAACAGATAATATGAATAATGCAACTAGCTGAAAACTTAAACTGGTTTTGCATATTTTGAGACATCAAGGAACACAACCATAAGCCACAAAAGTGCTACTAGTTTCACTTCTGGAGCTTTTGTGTTTTGCTGTTACTTTATCTTATATGACCGTGTTTTATTTGCTGTCCTCTGTTACTCCTAGGTCTATTTCAGATTCACTGATATCCTGGAAATTCCCTGTGGGAGCTGACATTGGAGAAGTTTTTTCTTGTGAGCATTGGACCATATCTTCTACAGCATGATGTTCTTCTGCTTCTGTTCTCTCTAGTTTGTTTTGCCTGTAGATCATGTTGTCTTTTGTACGTCCTTATTTTCCCAATCTGTTATTAACTTAGCATTTTCTTGACTCTGTGGTTTTGACCACTTTATTTGATCTATCAAACACCATCCCTGGATAAGCCCATTAGGTGAATCATCATAAATCAAAACTTTATCTTTTGTAATTATCTTTTTAAGGTTCGGCAGCCAGTTTTAGATCAACTAGAAATCCCTTTCCTACCCCACCCTGTCCTATCATTCCTCTCAAAGTAATTTTCAATTAATTTTTAATCCAGAGGCTTGTCTGATTGGCATAGTTAGTGAGGGTTTGAATGTATAGCACACTAATGCCCACTCATCTCAACACCTGGTACTTCCCATTGGCGCGGCGCCTCTCTAGCCCAAGGCACAGCCAGTGGCAATTGCTGGGGAGGGATTAAGGGCATCCATTATGATGCTTACCGACCACAGAGTGAAAAGTAGCTTAGTTAAGCTTGTCTTTTAACACTACTGGCATCTGGTGGAAATTAGAGTAGCTAATTCCATCAGCAGAGGGCCTACAGAAGCTGAGATTTATGCTGGCTTCCAGATTATTGTGTGTCGTATATTAAGACTGAGAAGGCAGATAAGCTTGAAGTTGTAAACATCATTGCATGCAAAGTGCAGATGGCAACGTGCATCCTTTCTGGCTTACTGAAAAGCACAAACTCACAGTAATGATAGCTTTTGGTGCTGACTTTACTGTATCTCATAAGAGTGATATTATTTTAAATGAAGACCATGTGCTTAAATCCTTAAACCTGTATGGTATATATTCAAACTGACCCTCTCCCACAGCTTTCTGTGCTTCAGAACAGATGAAGGGAGTTCTTCTTCACTGTTGAGATACAAGATAAAGAGATATTATTAATCCTTAATTAAATTTTATTTTTATTTTTGTTGCCTTTTTTCATATGTAAGTGTGAATGAATGTGTAGGAGACAGTTGATTTTGGCAGGAGCAGGATGAAATGCAGGTGGGAGGGTGTCCAGGATCACTGGGATTGGAGAATTGCTTTCTTGCACAGATGGCAGCACAGAAGAAATAACAAAGATAGAAAGGAGAGGATGAAGAAAAATTATCTCAGAGTAAGATTTGCAAAACAAAGTGAGAAAATGCATTCATGTCCCCAAAGTGAAAGAAGTGGTAATTCAACTGCAAGAACACCAGTTCGCCAGTGGCTGTTCATAGTAAGTCATTCTTTTAATATTGCATAATTACAGCTGGGTGTTTGAAAATGTGCTGACGTTGAATAACCACTGTGTAACATCCTATTGGTCTAAGTAGACCTTTATCTGTTTACACCATAATTGGAGATCAGTCATTAGTCAGTAAGCACATAACCTGCCCTGTCTATACAGCCAGAGTGAGAACTGGTCAATAAATGACAAGGCAATAGGGAATTGACAACCTGACCAATTTCTGTGAGACCTTGTGTCTCACACGCTTCAGAGTTTGCTGGAGACCTATGGACAATCACTTCCACTCCTGAAATACTTGGAGGTTAATGACACTAGAGTTGGAAAAGTAATGTAGCCTTATCTAAGGCATTTTTGCCTTGCATGGTAAACTCACTAGTGATACGGTCCAAGTCCCTCTTCTGTTACGATACCTACAAGAGCTTCATGAATTGCTGAGGAAGGAGGTGGATCCAGAATGGTGAGAGCTGTCATGGTTGGCATTTACAATATTTAAATATCGAAAACATATAGATACAAAAATTGCACCTATCTATAGCATTTATCTTCATTTACATTCTGTGTTACGTGTCTTAATGTGTAAGCCCACTGGATTAGGTGACTGCTGATACTGTTTTCCACGCAATGTAATGGGCTCCAGTTCCCACTTTGCAGTATTTGGCAATTAAACTAGAAATGTGATGAGACAGAAAAAACTAAAAAAAATAATAAACAAGAACTTGATAGATCTTAAACACTTCATATTTATTGTACATTAAATAAAACAAGTTCATTTCAGTTGAGAGACCAACTTAGGAAAACAGAACTTCTAAAGGAAGTTATGTTCAGCTTAAATTATCATTAAGTACATATGTATTAATTATGTTATAGTAAAACCATATTCTGTTAAACAATTCTCAGTGAACAATGTGAATAAGATAACATTATCAAAGAGGTATGTTCCAAGGGTCTTATTGCACAGCTACTGGCTAATCCTTGTCCTTTCCTTCTGAGAAAGATATGCTTGGTACCACTGAGTACAAGCTCTGACTGTCTCCTCATGTTTATTACACAGGTTCTCCTCTTTCCTCATGAAAAAACAGAAAACAATATCAAACAAAATAAAGCTGAACATTATGAAACGTGTGTTGTCTTCAGTTCATTTCAACCCCAAAGCAATCCATGCGTATTCTTTCTTTTCAGTAAGAGCAGGTAGGGAAAACAAAACAACAAATAAGAAACAAAAAAAAAAAAGAAAAAGAAAAGAAAAAAGGAAAAAAGAAAAAAAAAAAAAGAAACTCCCCAACCACACCTTTGTTCTGTCATTGCAAGAGCTAAAATGCTGTAATTCTTCTACCAATTTCCAGTGCAGTGGGAGGAAACACTGTGGACAGACTCTCACTTCCTCTCAGTTTTGTCTGCCTGTACTTCACGCATATATGAATCAAGGATATGCGGAGGCACTCCATCCATCAATAGTCTGAAGAACGAAAGCCCACCTACAAACAAGGCATAAGGCAATCTTCAGGTTGAAGGTCCCTGGAGAAACAGCTTCATACCATTATTTCTGGCATAACTGACACAAGATTTAGTCAGTCCCTCTTGCATACTTCATTTTGAGATCTGATAAAATTAATCTCTGTTCGAAAGTCCAGCATGAGAATTAACTGTTATTTAATCTCTCTACTGTACAGAACTTTCGTGTCCTCTTGTGCAGGGTGAATTTCATTTCTACGATGTCATATATTCAGTCATTTATCTCACCCAATGTAATAGTCTGTGATAAGCTTCACCTCAAATTAACCCTCCTGGATTTCCCTCGAGCTGGGTGGAATATAATCAGAGATGGAAGTCAGCCAGGAGGGAACAATGTAGAAAACACCTGACAATGCTGAGTTGTGGAAAACATGCAGAGGCATTCAAATTATTCTAGTGTTCAGTCTTGTAATGGTTTGTAAGTATTTAGCAAAATATTTACCACGTTTCTTGAAAATAACAGGTGGGATAGCATATGTGAAATAATCATATAAAAAAAGACAGGATTTTAGCTACATGTGCATTTAGACTCGAGAGAGACATGGTAAAAGTCACCATTTAAATTGCTGGGGAAGTTTGAAGCATTATTTTGGTTGCGCTTTTGAGTGAAAAACAGGCTACGTACAATCACCATGGATGCAGTTGCTTTCTCCCTGAAACTCTAGGTTTTCCCAGGGCTTGGAGCTATTGGTACATGATCTCAAAGCTGGGGGAGATCCTGCACCAATCCATAGGGGAGACATACTCTACACTTGAGGTCAGCATCTTCCTTAGCTGCAGCAGTGAGTGTCCATGCTTACAAGCCCTGCTGACAAACAGGGGCCTTCTCTATTCAGTGTTTCCTTCAGCCCTTCCAAAACTTTGTGACCTGTCTCTGTGAAACTAAACTTTCTCCCCCCAACTCCCATTTGCCAGTTTAATGATTGTTGTAGTCAATATTCACCGAACAAGTACCAGCAGTACCATTCTCAGCCTTTTAGGTTTATGTGTTTTAATGACTGTGGTTTTGCCACCATGAGGAAAAAAACTGAAGCAAATCAATTTTAAATCACTGCTATAATAGAAACCTGGGCTTATGAGAAAGCTGTTGGAAGTACTCAGTGTTTTGTTTGGTGTTCTGGAAAAAGTGACAAGGCAAAAGATTTTTGAAGAAGGTTTCTCACAAATAATTTTAGCAATCCAAGACAAAATATTTCTTTCAGTGCCCAGAAAAAACATGTATGTAATCTCTAACACACCAGGGCACCTCAGATCCCACTGATGGGGAAGAAGTAATTTACTGTAAATAATCCAAATTAGGAGTGACATTTCATGCCATTGAAAAAAATGTCATGGAAACTAAACACCTGGGCATTTCTGTTAATTGCATTGAAATCAAATTATGTTTGGAAATGGGAAAAAGATAAATATTTTGCTAAAAACATTAGAGTCTGCCCTTTCTCAGGGTGAAGGGTGGTGTTTGTTGTCAGAAAGTTGGGTACCATTACTATTCCTCTTGCAAATCTGCATGAGTATTCTGTTCTGTAGGTTGCAAAACCACCTGTTAACAAGTGCACTTACCTTTGGAGCCTTTTGTGGAACACACCAAAAGCTTTAAAGCAAAAGTACATTGCCAGGATGAAGATACCACTGCCTCTGAATGCTCCAGCTAAATGCAACTAAGCTGATACTTACATACAGCATTTATTCTGAGCACAGGTTTTAGGCATTTATAACCTTTATTAACACAAGAATTATCAAATTAAAGTGCTATTAGTTACTAGTGATTATGAGACCGTGCTGCCTTCTTTAATCCCCTCATTGTTGCAGAACTGTTCGCTCCCGACCTTAGGTAGATGCACAATACAGACCAAAAAAAAGCATGCTTTTTTGGCATTCTTGTCAACTCATGTAATGCAAGTTGTGATACGAATCATTCCTTTTTAGATGAAATTAACTGCGGAATAAATATTTCAATTTATGTAGAGGTATATTCCTATATGGAAATAACTGAGTGTAAATGCAAAATTCTCTTTTACTGCTTGCATTTTATTCATGCAAATTAATCATGCTAACTCATGCACTGTTAAATTCCATCAAAACATGCACTATTAAAGGGTAGTGGGATGTACTACTAAGAGAAATTAACATAACAAGCGATTATTATTAAAAATCTGTACTTATGTGCATTAAAACTTATATGCTACTCATTTTAGAAACCATTTTCATTAAATGAAATAATGAAAATCATGCCATACTAGGCAGACATTGTATGACGTGTAAACAGACATAAGCTTCATATGCAAGAACCATATGAAAGCTTACCTTAGATGACAATATACATTCAAAAATCCTTACTGTGTAACTGAGGGAGAGAGAGAAAGAGAAGCAACAATTTAATCACAAACACAAAAGTAGAGAGAAAATGTTGAGTGAAATTATGCTTACAATTATGTCAACACGATGTTTTAATCCTTAGTCATGTAAAATATGTGGGAATAGAAGCACATGAAGAGTAAAAGGTAGGGATCCAGTTCCACTTCAAAATTATCATTAATATGTAAAAGCTATATTAATATGTACAAGTAACTATGAATCCTGTAATTAGTCTAAAGTATAGATTGGAACCAAATTATGCAACTGATATTTTTGATAACAGTTTCCAAACGTAGCTTCAAAGAAGCAAACACACATATATATATATAGTTTTTTTCCAGCAGGGAAAAAAAGCACACACATAACACTGAAGCATATATATATATATGTTGAAACTTCATAAGGCAAAATAATCAAGTACAGACTAATTACATACCTGTACACTAAAGTGTATACTTTGTCCATATCCACATTTGTGTTACTTAAACCATGATATTTGCCCTACTGTAATCCTTACCTTTAATTGAACATTTCGTCTTAATAAAACACCCATATGTATATATGTGTATGTATACAAAAGGACTCAACTTCCTACTTATTGTAGCCTTTTAAGAAAAATACCTTAATACTTCAAAAACTACAAGAATGTCACCTAGCCTGATCTCCTAACATATTTTAGGTTTAAAATAGTAAATTTGGGTGTCTAATATACTGCAGACTGGTTTCTGGGCATCTCTGTCATTTTAAAACTGCACCGTCAATATTCTTGGGTTGGGCAAGTTTACAAGCAAACACATTTCTACAGTAAGAGCCAAATTCTCTGAACCCCACTGGACCTGAATTTAGAATAAAGTATAGTGGAAATGAAGTAAAATAATATACTTGTAAGTAAAAACTTTTTCACTGATTTCGGTTGTATCAAGATTTCATCCCTAGATTCTGTAAGTTAAGATCCTGTATGGAGTATCATTCTGAGCTCTAACTAGTAACCAAAGGCTAATCTGTAATAAAAAATACCTTTAAGCACAGCAAATGACTTTATGATACTTCTTTCAATAATTTTATAAACTAACTGAGAGCTGTTTTTTGAAATGCACATTTCTATCTCCTGGAAAGACCTAAGTGTTCTGGTCAAAGCTAGTCACTGTCATTAAATAAGTTTTTTATAGGTACAGGTAGTTCTATGCCCAGTGGCATAGCAGAAATATGTCTAAAAAAGTTGTAACTCTGATGTTAAATACCCATATTCTTGATTAATTTGGCCTTCTTTGCTCATGTGACATAGCCATTGTATGCCATGAGATGCTAGCTAGTTTAATCTGAAAAAAACAAATAAATACACACTTTGCATGCAGAAAATGCGTTTGCATGTGGTAAGAAAGGAAGGGAATGAAATGGAATGTCCAGAGGAGTATGCTTATTATAAACCTGATTATCCCCCGCCAAGAAGAATGGTTCTCCTGGGTTAATTACTCCATGATAAATCACTGCAGAATTAGAATATTTATAGTGATGTTTATTTACATTTGAAATTCTTCCCAGTTGATCTTAACACTTAAAAAAAATTTCTCATACAGCATCTTCACTATCATCAGGCTATTAGAGTGATCACCAACTTTGATTTTACTCTTTAGATAAACATCTTCCAAAAACATTTGTTTCATGATAAAAGAAGCATGGTGCTATATCTCAATCTTTTCATTTACCTCAGTGAAGCTGATAAGAGATCAGATTCTTACTGCTTGTAATGGAACATTTACAGTCATAGTTAGAGATCTACCTCAACAAACTTATAAGACACATACATTATTTTCCATATCAAGATGAGTATGAAACATATATCATGAGATTCTGCTTTTGCATCATCTTTCAAGATATATGAGGTAGATTTATTGTTTTCTCTAAGATCTATTACGTGACTTTTTATAACACCTTTATATTTACAAAAAAAGCCATTTTAAGTGCAATTGTGCCAAGCAGCTCATATAACTGCCATCTTTAAATTCACCCAGCAAAACTTAAAACAGAATAACAAAGCATTGTCTAGCTGAAGTAATATCATAGCTGCAAAAAATTTTTTGGGGGACAGAATAATGTTTTCATATTTTTATTATTGTGCTCATAATTATAACTAAAACTTTTTTCAGGAAATGATCATTAAATTTAGTAACAACTAGGGGTTTTAATTTTACATCTAAAAGAATGCAAGTGAATGGCTAAAAAAGTAGAAAATGGTAGCATACCAATAGTATTCAGAGCCAGCATATTCATAGCTACTCAGTTGTTCTAATGCTATACAAAATAAGAAATCCTAGACTGGTCTGTGAATAGTTTCTGGGACTGACATATATATAGATGCATAATTTCAGATCTCCAATACCTCAGAAATACATGAATAAAAGAAATGCTAGCCAACGAAAGAAAAATTACCTTACTACCATACATACTGTTGCATGGCACAGAGTTGTTTAAGATGACTTACTACCCACAGATCTGTAATAACAGGACTGCATCTAGCACCTTCACCAGACAGGTACCATAACCTTGAGCCTGTTGGTCTTATTCAGGCAACATTCAACTGTGTCTTGTCATTTTACAAATCTAGACCTTGTTACTTGCTGGAATAAATCTGAACTGGTTTATAGCTATACATATGAAAACACACACACACTGCAATCCATTGCCAGTGAGTCAGAGATCTGGGAGTCTTGGCTCAGTGTCCATGTGATGAGCAGTCATTTGAAGAGCCCTCCTGGGCTGGGAAACTTAAGTGAATGGTGATTTCACATGTAACTCAATAGAAGAGTGAAATAAGATGTAATGATGTTTTTATGGGCCGGCTGTTTAATACTCATTTGTATTTGTCTCTATCATATAGCAAACCCTGAGCCTTCTCTGGTTTGCCAAGCTACAGCTGCTGTATTCCCTTAATCCTATTCCCTTTGAATTCATCGGTTGAACTGTCAGTCATGTTAAGCGCATCAGCACAGAACCCTTACAACAGCTGTCATGTGCCTAAGCCCTACAAATCACCAGTCTAAGCAGTCTTCAAAAAGGAGTCTAAAGTAATGGCTGGAGCTGCCAGGATGAAGAGAGGAATCTCAGCAAGGGCAACCACTCTCAGCCCAAGCCATTGGACAGAACCACAATCCCAAGCTTGGTGGGAGGGAGTGGGACTGTACTAGGTGATGGTTGATATGAAATTAAGTTCAAAAACCAACCATTAACTTGGGAGGTGGGATTTACGTTAATGAAATAGCCCATTACATAGCTAAGAAGAGAGAGACAACACACAGCCCAGGTGGGATACTAACACACTGAATCTTTCAGGACTTCTTCCAGGTGTGATGCAAAATTAAAGTACTGCTCTGAGCAAGACATCTGTGGCATAGTATTCCATTTTTCCAGTTGACCTTTTAAGGTAAATATTACTTTTTTTGAGACACGAAAAAGGCTTTTTGAGCCCAGAAATATCTATATGCCTTTTGCAATCGGTGTGTGAGGTTTTGTTTAAAAGTGGAAAAGCATGAACTAAATCTTGTCTAAAGGGAGTAGTTCTTACAGCCTCGTTCTGACTATAGGAAAGGTATGTTCAATTACAACTCCAAGATAAGCTGCTGGGGGAATTGAGACTGTAGGATGTGCCGCTGATAGGATGATTAATACAACCCTCAGGACATGATGCAAAGCCCATGCATCTATCCAAGGTTTCCTGTGGGAGTAATGATTGGTGTGTACTTCAGTTGGATTGAGGTGCTCAGGTAGGTCAGCAATGTTAAGAAATTAGTCAAATTCTCAGACTCACATAGCTGGAAGCAAATCTTGAGATGTTGTTTTGTGGATAGTCTAATTTTGATAGTTCTAAGAAATTGTACTGAATCATAGACTCACAGAATCATAGAATGGTTTGAGTTGTAAGGGACCTCAAAGATCATCTAGTCCCAACCCCCCTGAATGGGCAGGGACACGTCCCACTAGATCAGGTTGCTCAGAGCCCCATCCAACCTGCCCTTGAACACTTCCAGGGAGGGGGCTTCCACAACTTCTCTGGGCGACATATTCCAGTGTTTCACCACCCTCACACTAAAGAATTTCCTCCTAATGTCTAACCTAAATCTCCCTTCTTCCAGTTTTGGTCCATTACCCCTTGCCCTCTCACTACAAGCCTTTGTAAAAAGTACTGCTGTCATTCTTCTAAGCTGCTCTTAAATGCTCTTCGTACCAAAGGCTCTACAGTCTGCTGGAAATCTGCTCTAGTGCTTCACTGCTGACTGTTGCCTACTCTAAATGTTTGCTGCTGTGCTGCCGGATAGTTTTGTTTTAATCTTCCATGCAGACATTATGGAAAGAATCAGCTGAGAATGGGACAAGTCTGGCAGCCGGTGAACGTAGCGTATCCTGTGCTCTCCATTTTAGAATACTATTCAGAAAATGTGACCTATGAAAGCTAAATAAACATTTGTCAGCAAAAATCAATGACATCATCTCAGCTGTACCTAGTGACCACTTTAATGAACAGAACTGTAGTTTTTTTTCCTAGGTACATTACTTCTAGTTTACTGGAAAAGGAACTAAGCATTCCTAGGCTATTTCAGATACCAGCACATAAATGTCCATAAATGTAAGAAATTAAATTCCTCATCAGCATTGATCAAAGGCAAAAATCTCATCACACCTCTTTCTTGAAAACACTAACATAGAGCAGCTGCCACTGCTGGTGAACAATTTCTTGGAAAATTAATGCATATTAAAAAAGAGCCTGAATGACAACATGGTGTTTGTGTTATGCTTCAAAACCACTGAACTAATTCATTCTGATATTCAGTGAAAACAAGTACCAAGCTCATGAGCAGTTTCTATATTTCACAACAGCTAGAAAGGGAATTTCAGAGGAATAATATGTAATCAGTGGCAACATTTGGAGTTTGGACTTCCTAAAATGGAGAGATATTAGTTAAACTATTTCTTATCTTAAAAATGTTTCACAGTATTCTGCACATTATATGTAAAAAAATATTTGGAAAACAAAGGACAGAAAAAAGCAGCTTTTTGTATTAAAATATGGTATTTGGTTGTACTACAAGGCACGTGCTGAAGACTAAAAAGTTATGACTGAGTGTAAATAAGAACTTTATGGCTTGGAGACTTAGGAAGCTTAATGAAATAGCAAACTGACTTGGCCTTTCAGTATAAAAAAATAGATGAAGCAACCTTCTCAGGTGACGAGGTCTTCTGTGATGCTGTGAAATAGAAAGTTTGCTTGTGATTAAGGAAAACAGTCATACTTCCAGGATGAGGACGTCACCTTTTAAACACAGTATCTTAAAAATAAGTAATGAAAATTAAGAAACATACTATGCATATTTTCATAACATAAGTTAAATGTTCAGCTTCATAGACCAAACATTTCTTGCAATGGCTTCAAATAATTGCAATGCTCCCATAGCAGATTTGAGCTGTGGGACAAGATACATCAGAAAATATAGAAAATGGAAATTGAAATTCAAAATAAACACAATACCATCCATAAGGATATTAAATATTATGGTTTTCATTATAGACTAGCATGATGGAAATAATTAGGGCCATATTCAGATAGCCTAAATTCCCTCTAAATTCCTGATTTGGGCAATTCCTGTCATCTGGCTTTAGGCAGCTTTCCTTACTTATAATCTCTTATTATTTTTTTATAGAAATACTTGGCTTATTCCACAGTTGAAATAAAAGCCTTTGATGGGAGTTAGTCCAGCTAAATATGACCCCATCTTTTCCTAGGAAGTAATTTTCTGAAAAATATGATCCTGAGAGTATTCATGGGTAGTCCAATCCATTCATGATATCCCAGCCAATGCTGAACTACCTGGGTTTCATAAAATGTATCTATTAAAGAAAATAAAGATGTGTATTCACTTGTAGAAGTCTAACCTACTTCTTGCTCTTCCTTTGTATTTGCAAAATCCATAGTTTAGAATACTTTGTTCGTAAAGCAAATACAGCAATTTTATCAACTAGCTTGTGTCCTTGGAAACAATACTGCTTTTTCCTACATGATTTTGCAAACAAACTTCCTTGGAAGTAAATGTTTGGTTTGTTTAATAAATAATTTTAAAGCAGACAAAGTCTGCCCCGAACTGTCTTTCTTCCTTCTGTCCTTCTCCCCTTGCCATTTCCTTCAGAGATCTGTCTCTTATCCAAGATTATTTTCTTTGTGTTTTCCCAGAGAGCTCTTTGGCTGAGCCTTCCTAGAGTTTCTCGGGTAAGTGGCAGAGCTCTGAGAGTTACAGTATAGCATTTTGTCAGTTGTGGAGAAGTTCTTGCAGTCACTGAAGATGTGAATCAGCACGGGAGTTGGGGTGGGGGAAAGACAGTGTAACATAAGCACAGCATACTGGTCCTCAAAAAGAAACGAAGCGCCCAAGATAGTTTATTTTGTCCTAACCAAGTTATTATTTTCATCCAGAAAAAAAATTGTTTGAACTTCCTTTCTGCATCTGCATTGCACACTTTTGACTCCTATATGTATGATGTTTAGATAAACAAGGACATTTGCAATGCTTTAAACCCCTTACCTTTTACTTCGAGTTTGCAATCAACTTCTGCCTCTCCAAGTGCATTGACTGCTCGGCAGGTGTAAGTACCTCCATCGTAAGGACTGGGCTTGCGGATCTCCAAGGTGCAGACACCTTGGTTGCTGAACATTCGGTACCTCGGGTCATCCATGATAATGACTTTGTTTTTCAGCCAGGTTATTTTGGGCTGTCGTAAAAATAAAAGAAAGCCCACATACACAAACTTATGAACTTAAATGTTTTAGCACTTTTTTCGTTATGTTCAGTTAATGTTGAGTGATCCAGAGATGATACAAGACATACAAAGTAGAGATAAACAGGAAACTGTAATTCCAAACTCAAACATAAACATGGACTGCAACATTCATCTGTTTTTAAGAATGATTTTTTCAATGTGGCTCCTATCACATAACTAAAGTAATGAATATAAGCCTGTTATTGATATAAGAGTTTATGTGTAAAGACAGTAAACAGCTGAGCAATAGCTTCTGACAATTACTCTAAGACAATAAGAAAAGCATGTTTTTTTCACAGAAATTTGCACAATCAGAAACTGTGAGGGTGAAGAGTGAACACCAAACATGTTCCTAAACACTCTCGAGTTCTCATTTTTACTAGGTCCATTCAGTTTCTTACAACAGAAAATAGATCACAAGAAGACACAACTCAAAAGAACCTGGAAGGTGCATTGCACAATGTAGTCTCCAGAGTATTCCTGCAATCTGCTTACTTGAGGCATAATTAGATTTTTATAGAATAATTATGGCTTTATTTTAGCAACAACCTTTACCAAGGTATTAACTATACAGCTGTTGTCATTGTCAGTGCCAGTATAGCCCAGCCTTTTTCGTGAGGTTCTGCCCTTTCACTGAGTTATCTGTCGATTTAGTAATTATTAAAATGCCTATAACCCAGGTAAGTAAGTAATTTTTTGTGTTCTGTAGAGCCCACATCACTCTTTTTGCCTTCAGCCTGGCTTGCGAGTGAGACAGGTAGTAAAAATGCTATCACAGTTTTTAGTTAGGAGCTATGCTGTACCTTGGGGTTGCCCCGAACACTGCAGTTCAAAGTAGCATTGTAACCAGCTACAGCAAATGTGTTGACTAGAGGCTGAGTAAACAACGGCCGTTCACTGAAGTCAAAATCGTCGTAAACTGGATATTTGTAGACTTTACCTATGAAATGAAAATGAAACATTTATTAAAAGTGTGTTGGCACGTAGCAAAATACCTGAGTATCTTAAACAGCTACAAAGAGCCGGTTCTGATCTGCACTGCTTTAGGTACCAACCTGACTCTAGTAATTGCACTTGTAGGGGAGGCTGGAAGTGAGCTTTGAAGTGACTATAGCCCTTGGTCATGATGTAGCATATAGCACATAGATGTCTGAGAGCTTCTCTTTTTTTCCTGAGTAGGTGGTATATAAATCGATGCACATTTATTCTGTGTCTTTGTCTGCATTCCCTGCATGTTACAGAACAGGGCAGATCCTGACACATGTGCCATGGGATGCCTGCCTTGACAAGCCTTGTTCACACAGAAACACGGAACCACTCTGTTGTCAATTACTTTTCACAGTTTGTTTTGATAATGCTCTGGCTCTGTATCTGAAAATCCATTTTTCTTTCTGCTTCATACAGTGCACTCACTAACAATACAGATACCTGAATGGATGTTGTTTCCTTACAAGAAAAACATGGTAGTAAAATCTAATTTCTCACTGCTACTTTATCCCTGCTCTGCCATTGATATTGCCATCAATAAATCATCTTCACCCACAAACTAATCTGGCATTAAAACAGCTGGAGAGACTGACATCTATTTCTGCGCACAGGTATCATTAAACATCTTTTCTTCACTGAAACCTGATCCAAACTCTCATACTGACTTCAGTGCAGCTTAGGCCTGATACTTGCTCTCATGAGAAGGGCAAGTAAGCAGTCATGAAGAGCAATGCCTATAGCCATTATTTTGTTCATGATCCCATTTCTAAAAAGAATGTGGTTTTCTTTTTAATAATGGAGGTGGGGTCCAGTATCCTGGACCTTCAGTCCTTCAGCTTGGCCATGTGCATTGTACAGGTTGCCTGTCCCCTCTATCATGACAGTTATGTATTCCTTCCTTTCATTCAAATGGAGGTGATCTAGTTTGATTTTCTTCCTTTAAATCAACTGTTCATAGAATTTCCCTTCCATATAGGGACAGTGCTTTTTTTTTTAAGTTTACCATTAAGTACCATTTAAAACTGACAATTCCTGAAATATCAGGATTTCTGACTGTATAATCAGAGTATGTCCAACTCCACGTGCAAGAGTTGTGAAGTAGGAGTTGCATTTATCTGTGGGGTCCTGCCTGAAATGGATGGGACCACATGCAGAGCTGATGCCAGGTCTACACTGGGAGGCAGTGACCCACTGCTTCTGACAGAACAGCTTCTTTACTCCTCTTCCAACTCTCGTCAACTTAGATCTGCCAGCAGTGACACCAGTCAAAGATCCAAGATAGTAAAAAATGTTAGAACATGGGAAAAATGTCCCTCTCTTGACTAAAAAAAAAAAGGCTATGAACTATGTGGAAAACCCAAGAAGTCCTAATATGGAATGTCCTAGCTGTTACTTGTACCTGGTCTTGGGGCTAGAAATGCATCTGAATGCTTCAGAGATACAGCCTTTACCTCTAATCACCTTCCAGCCTCTGAACATAACCCTTCTCTTTTAATGAGGAATGGATATTTAGCTAACCATCCTTTGCAATCAAAGCACTCTCTTTGGTCATCGTTGCATCCTCACTGAGGCCACACATGTTTTCAGCAAAGACCCGGAAGTAGTACTCATTGCCTATGATGAGCTCGTTAATGGTGGCACTGGTGCGGTGGTAGTGCTCGATTACTGTGAACCATTCCTGAAAGACACAAGCACAGGGAGTAAGCTTCCCCTCAGCCCTCTGCTCCTCTCAGCCAGCAGTTGTTAAAAAGAATCATCTAGCTTGTGGAAGAAGATTTCTCTTTTAAGGGAATGTTAATGGATACTGAAATAGTGAAGCTGGCAATAATTAATTATTCTGTCTGAAATGAGTGATAATGAGATTACCACAGAACTCAGCTGCTGAGCAGTGAAGGCCAAATGGAAAGTGAGCCCTCATGAATTGTTGCACTCTTGTTAGCTGGGAGGGTTTGTTTTAGGAAATCCAGTATTACAAAGGTTGTATTGTGTGAGGCAAGGCAGGCTCCTTCATTCCTAGTGGATGCTGCTGACAGAGGAGGTACTGCTGCAGATAAAAAAAGTTGTAGCATGTCTGCAGTAACTTGTACTGACAAGAGGCCAATAAACTAATCTACTCCTGTTCACAGGTTGAGTGTTCAGAAGAAATGCAATTTTATGCAGGTGGTCCTCTGATATCTACAGGCTTGGATGGGGAGGTGGAGTTTAGCACTGTAGTCTGGCAGCAGTAACAGGATGTGTGATTTCTATCCTAGTACACAATACCTAAATAATAAACTGAAATGAAAGAGGTTAATGCTAAAAATGCAATTAATATAAAGTGCACTATGACAACAGCAGTGTTTTTTGCTTTACTTTACTCTGCCCTACATAGTTTTCCTGCTTTTCTGATGATGAACTTCTACTGAGTTCCTTGCGCCACAGTTTGCATTGATATCTGGTCGTCTTTAGGAGCCAGAATGCTTTTTGGGAAAACAAGTTTTCTGTAGAAGACCAGCTGTGCCAAAATTGCAAAATTTAACACCACGGAGAATATGGGGACACTGTGATCGGAATGATCCATCACATACTGCACCCTAGACACTGCTGTTGTCTCATTTTCCTGAACATAGTAATTTAGAGATGGGATATAATTGTTCTGGTCTCTGTATGGACACCGTCTCCCTAAAGTGGGGTGGGGGACAAACAGCATAAATATTCCTTTAGATAAGGCAACTCTCAAAACACTGTCCTGGATTTCCAGTGTTTAAATTTGCAGTAAAGGGTAAATGTAAGAATCCAGCTACTGTCTTTTAAGGAAATGTAAAATTCATGTTAATTTAATGAAGATAATAGACATCTCTATATTGCACTTTTCATCTGTGAATCTCAAAGCATTTTATGAGTTACATGTGTACCATTTTACTGTGGGTAGTAAGGAATGGCAATGACTTACACAATGGGGCATTACAGGTTTGGAAATAACAGCACTAAATTTTGATTCTCGTAGCAACCTAATGAATTAAGAATGAATATTTTTGGGTTTTATTTTCTCTACTGAGACAAAGGAAAAAAGCAGAATTACTTCCCTCAAATCCACCTGTCCTTTCCCTTTTACCTCTCCTCTTTGGCATCATCTGAAAATATTTTGAATTTTAGGTTTTAGATACAGCGAACAGGAGATTTTTATAATTTTAGAGACACTTTGCAGATTTTCTGAACACTGACAAATCAATGCTTCGTCCACCTACATTAATTTAAGCATGTAAAGATTTTTATTTTTGAAAGAAACGATTAATCAGCCTTTTAAACATCTCCTTTTTGCTTACCATACTCTTCTTATCTGCTTTTTGAATAGTGTACCCAGTAATGGCAGCATTGCCATCATCTTTTGGTGGCTTCCATGATAAATTTACGTTGTCTCCCCAGACGTCCTCAATAGTTACAACTTCTGGAGGGCCTGGGCGATCTGTAATGAAAATACAGCAGCTCACATCTCCTACTGTTTGGTTTCTCTTCCTCTCTCTCTCTTTTCGTCACACATCTTCCACTTAGTTCTATTTCTCTCTCTTTCGTACAACACGCACATGCCAAAACCAACATCAAAAGACAGCTGAGGTTGCAAAATAAAACTTTCCAAAGTTCAGACATGTTAGAATTATGAAAAACTTAACTTGACCACTTTGTGAGTATGGTTCCTGATATGCATGTGCTCTTTAATTGCATAAGGACATGATATTTTGGAAGTTAAAACCAGCTGAAGGTGTGTTCCTAAAAGATGAAGCTGGACAGTCATTATAAAGGCTGTATTACCAGTTTGCCTATTTTGTAAAGAAATAGATTGGTAAAATTGAAAAGTGAATGTTTTCTTGTCTGTCTTTCCTACTTCCATGAACATTTAGGATTTCTTCCACATTACCATTGTGACAAATTTGCTATGAATTTACTACCATTTCTGGCTATGGATACCAGGCTTGCATCCTGGATATTAAAAACATAACAGTGAAAAAAAAGAGACTGACATGTTCCAACAAGCACCTGCCATTGTTTAGGGAGGTTTTCTTAGAGACCACAAATCTATAGCCAAGTAATTGGATGTGGAGAGTTATCACTGTCAAGAAAGGTGCTCTTTGGGATTCCTTTGCTTTCCTATAAGCTTGGAAATCTGCTTCTCTGACACGCATCTATTTCTGTTTCTCAAAACATACCAACGATCTGAATATCTATCATAGCTTTGTCCTCCAAGTTCTCTACTTCCACTTTCATGTTATATTCTCCTGAGTGGCTCCTTTCTGCCTTTCGGATGAAGATGATAGTGTCGGTTTCAGTGCTGCGGATGTTGATTTGGTTCTTGTCGATTGGAGAACCATTTTTCTCCCATGATACTTTTGCCCTTGGTTTTCCCTGTAAGAAGCCAGGAAACAAGTTGTGTATGATTTTGGGAGAGAAAAGGGTGGGAGAGAAAAAGGGTTTATTTCCTTTTTTTTTTTTTTTTTTTTTTAGGAGAATGAAAATATTTGCAAATTCTGGCTAAATAACTTTCTGGATAAATTTGACAATTTGACAATAAAAGAAAAAAAACACCAGAAAATGTAGAACAAAATATTTAGCCTATGGAAGTGCCTACATTCTCTACTCTGTCAGTGAAAATCAGTCGACTAATTCCAAGAGATCCCAGTTACAAAAGCAGTTGCAATAGTTGTTAGGTCGGCTAGATTAACATCTTTTGTGGACCATTTTTATGGGTCTATTAGTGCTCAATTTAAATATTTAAATCAGAGTGAATTCCACCTGCTTTACCATGGGATTTGCCTTCCAGAGGCAAACAATTTGCAGATGCTCTCTGAAAAGGGTAATCTCACACCTTTTTTAATGCCTTATCTTAGAGAATAGCCATAGAATATTCCCTTAATTTCTCAAGAGCAGTGTATCTTGCAGTGTGTTGCTGATTGAGCTTGTATTAATCTTTTATCAGTCTTGTAGAGGCCGGATCATGCCCACCAGTATCACCAGGTGTGCAGACATAAAATAAAAATGAGTTCTGTTGTAATTCTTATATTCAGAAGAGTAAGGACCCTGTAGACAGAGAGGCAATCACTGTTCTAAAAGGTATGGGAATGAAAATAAACACAATGCTGTGGGAAACCATGGGCAATATCCTTGAAAAAGTTGTTAGTGGATTAGTTAGAGGATTCCCCAATACTGGACACTTTTAAGACTCAGAATGACAGGGTGCTGGACCATCTCATCTAAACCACGTTCGTACCTAGAAAGGTTGGACCAGATGATCTTTGAGGTCCCTTCCAACCTGGCATGCTGTGATTCTTGAAAGAGTTATATGATAGCGATCATCTCAAGGATATAAAAGTTGCAGTTTCTGTAGGAGACTATGAAACTCCGCCTGTTCTTCCCTTCTCTTTTTCTCTCTCAACACAAGAATTTTTACAGTTTGACTCTTGATATCGTATGTAACTACTGCCTGTGTAATAATTTTGCACTGTACTAGCAATTATTTCACATGTAATGTCTGCCAGGAGTATTTCTAAGTGTCCATTGGATGACAGATGAACAATCAGTCTGTCTAAGCTAACTATCCAGTTCATTAACTGGCTTAACATCATTTCTTTGAGATGTCAAAGCAAAAGCACCTGTGTATTTTCTTGTCAGTGTTTTTAGTTCTTACCTGGAAAGGAATAACAAGATTCACAGTTTCTCCAACTCTTCGAGTATAAGTTTGTTTTAAATGTCTTGGTAGACGAATCTTTGGAGGTTCTGAAAAAAGCCAAAAGTTTGTGTTCAACATTTATTTTCTTTTCTAACTGAGGCAGTTCTGGTGGGCATCAGTATAAATAGGAGGCTCTGTGGTCTACAATTGCCAAAAGTGATTAATGAGTGAAGTAGCTTAAATTTCTTGGTCCCATAGTGTTACATTTGGTGCACCATGAGCTTTTGTAACACCATGTGTTAAAATGGTAGGAACAGGTGAGAAACTTAGTGCAACTCAAAAAAAGCAACATCAAGTCCAGGTTCTGCAGAAAGACCCTTGAAAGGCTGAGCAATAAGAGCTAAGACATGAAACAAATAAAAATAATTATGAATATTTTTAAAGAGGGTTTTGTGATTTCTAGCCACTTCACAATGGCTTTATAAGGCCATATCATCACTTTCCAACAACAAGTAAGCGTTACCTTAAGAAAAAACAAAGCATGGAAGCAAAGAGTATTTGTGGGTGAGTGTAAGCAGGAGGATCTTACCTATCACTTCCTTGACTAAAATAGGCTGTGGGTGGTACCTGGGTTCACTTTCCCCAGCAGCATTCACAGCTTTTACCCTCACAAGGATTTTCGAGCCAGTTGGCAGGCCATTGATAGTAAACTTTGTCTTGTCTGTCAGCTCCGGGTTAGCCACGATCCACTCATCAGCTAGTTTAGGGAAAAGAGAACGGAAGGACGAATCGAAAGAATAGAGAATTATAAATACATCCACTGCAGGGATGAGGAAAATTATTACCAAACGGTGATAGATTCATTATATTCTGATTAATACCTCTATTTATTTTTTTATAATTATGATTTAACATTATATTGGTTCACTTTAATAATACATAGCAAAAATCTTTCAAACCCTTAAGGGTTTCTGCTGATTATATATTTATATTTAGAGAAAGAAATGTTTTTAGAGTGTGTCAATGATTTAATTTTCAGAGAGAAAACAGATTAGTCTTTAAATTCAGCTGCCAGAAAACAAAGGGGACATAGGGTATATTTCCAAAAGCACTCATCCTTGCTTTAACAGCTTCCTTTGTGAGAAATATTTTTTAAATTAATTTCAATAATAGCACAATTAGACCAGCACTGAGTACCCTTGAAGCTACCATTGAGACCACAGGGATGAGAGAAACACAGAATATTTACACATTGCAAGGAAATGCTACGTCTCCCAGTACCTTTAAAAAAGGAAGGCTGTGTCAGAATTATTCACATAATTACAGCATTCTTCAATTGTTTTTATCCTACCCCTAGGCCGCCGCATGTATTCCATAGAATGAGGGAAACAGTACAGTCTTTCAGAAAAGCTTCATCTACAAATGATACTTTCTTTCCCACCCTGTCCTCTAAACAGATCACTTTAACACTGCTGGCACCTTGACTTTTGGAAGTCAGATTTATGCAGTAGTAAATCAGTATCAATACCTTCCACGGCATATAAAGATGGCATTATAAGATTGGCACAGAAGACAAGAGAACTATTATAAGCTCGAGAGCCCAGCAGACTCAGCACGCAGTACTGTGGTACATTTTCAGAACTGTGAGTCTTACTTTTAGGAATTAAGTTCTCCTTCAAGCTGCTTCTTTCAGCTTCTAGCAGAAGAGGATTGCAATCAATGACTGTTTCCCAGACACCTCCCCCTCCCCTTGTACACAGGCTACAGCAAATTCTGTAGACTGTTGCCTCTAGAATACGCTCTCAGAAATTTATCTTTTATGAAGAGAGTTTTTCTTTGATTAAAGATTTATATCCTTTGTTGAATACTGTACCTTCCACGTTAAAAGGTGGCTCCATCGATTCCTCAGACTGATCTGTCGATATACCTTGTGAGAATCCATCTTTAAAATTAATCAGAGACACCCACTTTCACACAGATGGAGCATTTTGTCAGTGGTTAGAAATTCCTGTTAGTATGTATGCAAAGATAGATGCTGGGCTTTAAAGATTTAGAGGACCTGTATTTAGGAAGACTGCAGGGTGCAAAGAGATGAGAAGAGAGCATCTAGGTCAAAGAACAGTTACACATGATGCTCACAGGAAAGAAAAGGATAAAGGAAGAGGAGGAGATAATGTTGTTTTTTTTTCTTTGGGCTCGATCACAGCCCTGGAAAGATGAAAAGAAAGAGACAAAAGGAACATTTGGAAGAGACAGAAATGAAACAAAATTATGATGGGGGAAGTGTAGAAGGAGAAGAAAGCACATCATAGAAAAGAGAAGAAATTCAGAGAAGAATTCTGAGTAAGAGAGACAGAAAAATAGAAGTCTTGGAAAAAAACTTGGAAAAACAGAGAAAGAGAACACATTTAGCTAAAGGTAACACAGAAAGAAAATTAAAGAAGGCCAAACCCATAGATTATGACAGATATGATGTAATCGCTAAAACTTTATTTCCTGGACAAAGCTATGACTGGCCTGGATTTCCTGGAAACCTGTGCTTGGCTGTTTTCAGGGTAGTAAAAATACTATTCTACTGTCTAGTCGTGGACGGGTACACTGACAAAGATCTCAGCTGACAGAGACTCTCCAAAGTGCTTATTTACTAGCTATAAAAACAGATCATCTGCAGATACAATGGCCCCTGAAAGGCAGATAAATATAGTGTCCTAAGGAAAACTAGGGCCAAACTAATCAGACTACTCTTGAAATGTCAAACAAGAACCAGTTGGCAACATATATTACTAGTAGTTGACTTCTCCAGTGTCAACAAGGTTTGGCCTGTTCCACATCACCATGGCAAGAGGTTCAAGTTGGATGTTGTAAACTAGCCCTGAGAAAGAGAGTTCTATATTCACATTATTCACACCTATGCAATGCTGGATCCAGATACTCATGATGAGACTCAATAATATACACAGTGAGCTGTCAAAAGTGTTACTATAGTTGAAGAAATCCAAGAGTCCAGCATGTTGATCAAGTTACGAGGTTCAGACTAAAGGCAAATACCAATTTTCATAAACCCCAACTAATGCTCATGTACATGATTCTTCTAAATTATAATTATATACATATGTTGTCTTCCTGTTTCCACATTATGATTTCTCCTAATGATTGCTGTGAGAAGGAAGTCCCAAAAATGCCCTCTTTGAAACTACTTCAGTGACAACAATGGAAGAATGGAGAAGGTAAAGACAAATGAGTTTACAAACAGGTAACTAAAAGAAAAGAAGAGCAGAATGAATATAGACAGTCATAAAATGTACCTTGAAATGAAAGAGTTATTAAACAGTATAGAAGAAATTAGTTTGAGGCAGAACAGGCACTGAAAGGACTGAGAAAAGGAGGTGCTGAGATATAGCAAGAAAAAAAGGACTGTCTGCCATTTTGTTGTATCTTCATATGTTTTAAACCTATCTGAAAAAAAAAAAGAAAAGGTAAAGAATTTGTGCCATTCAACAGGTATTCAATGATCTCTCTAATAGTCCTTAAAAGATAGATTTGGAAGATTCCTCTGAACACCATAGTTTGCATTAGTGTATATATATTTCTTATCCTCTCTTGTCACCTAATTTGGAAATTAGATACTGTAATGTCAAGGGGTTTCTTGACAGTGGTGTATACAAAAACAAATACAGTGACGTATTGCAAACCTTCAGCTTTTCCCCTGTCATCTTACCAATTCTAAACAGAGCCTAATGTACAGCATACACTGAAGTCCTTACATTAACAGCCTCCTTTATATCCCCACACATCTTGCCTGTGCAATAGAAACATTGTAGGAATGCTTCATCTTGCTGTAAGACTGCATGCTCACTCCTTCCAAGCTGTTCCCACAGCTCCCTCCCAGCATATAAGGAAAACCCTTCCTACCATTCCGGCTGTCTGCCTTCAGGTAATCTTCTCCAGACCTCTGACCTTCTTGCAGTCCATTCCTGCTCCTTACAGATATTCAGTTCAATACTACAACATGCTGAGTGCTCCTGGGAAAAGCCAGTGGTTCTTGTGCACTCCCTCTCCCACTCGCCTGAGAGAGCTGAGGGCACTCTGCTCCTGTGGTATCTGCCCATTTTAGTGAACTACTGTTTTCCTGGATTGTCTGAATCTGAAACATGTGACAGTGTGAATGACAGGTTCTGTCCTCTGCCTTTTGTCTCCAGGCTGTGGATTGTGTTCATGAAAAGCTTTCGCTGAAATAAATGCCTTTATGAAAAAAGGTGTCCAACTCATCACTTGATTTACAGCAGCTAGTGAAGCTGAAGATAGCTGTGTCCCATTCATCCAAACACACAACATTGCTGGAGTCCCACTGATTCGTATTTGCCCACAGAGGCTGGGTATTTCACATACCACTCCAGGCTATTTGATACTTACCCAGGAGTTGGTGGATTTTACTTTTTGAAAATGGACTTAATTAGACGGCAAATGAGAAGAAAATCTGCTGGAAAATACTAAGTTTCTTTTGCTTGATCACCAAAGATGCTTAGTTGTAAAATACATATCATATTTCCCTATTCCTGATATTTTACTTCTTTAAGTTTATTCAGTCTCTTACGTCTTTATCTTTCTTCTTCAGTTCTGCATAGATTTATGTCTTAGATGGACATAGTTAAAGATCCTGTATCTAACTACACTGAAACTCTGTAGAAATTCCATATCCAGACATGAACTTTGCATGCCTAGATAATTGCAGCCAGCTATTGGAGAGGCTGTCTGTCCTCAGTATTGGGAACTGGCACTTGAAGTAGCCTATTAGTAATATGTCAAGATAGGGATAACCACACTGAGGACCTCCTGTCCCTAAAACCCAGCCAGCCTGCACATATTTGGACCACACTTACAGCCATTCATTATTTCCTGTTCATCCATCCATCCATCCATCCATCCACTCTTTACTGCATCAACTGTTCATTTAGGTCAAAAAAGAGGATAGTGATTAACATGGTACTTGGTACACTACAACAGGTTATGTGGCTTTTGGTTTGGATTTCAGATCAAATATAAGATGGGTTGAACTACAATCAGTGGGTGGGATCTGGAATATAAACCAAGGAAGCCTGAACAAAACCCTTCTGCTGGAGGTTTTCTGACTGATTAGTCTCTGCCTTAAAGTGGGAGCAACTGATATCTGTAGAGAAAAAATGGGAAAAGTCTCACCTACTTTCACTATGAGTAACATGCCACAGTTGTCACTTACTTCCTTCAAAGCAGTACTCTACAACATAGCCATCTAACCCTGCTGCTCCGATGTGGTCTGGTGGCCTCCATTTCATTGTCACTGAAGTGTCAGTCACGCCATCCACTGCCAGCATAGTTGGTGGACTGGTCACAGCTGAAACAAGCAGGCAACAGGGAGAAGGCAGAAGACTGTTTCAATTAAGGATTTAAATTTATAGTGTATATTCCTCTAATTTAGCATCATAGGTGACAGGCTAAATCCTGCCTACCAGGCGTTTCCAATCATCCCTCCCCTGCCTACCAGGCATTTCCAATCATCCCTCCCTTTCCCAATTAGGACCAAACTAGGAGAAGCAGGTAACTCAATCGCATATCTGATCACAGCATAACTCAGAGTTAAATTCCTCCTACTGAGAAGTGAGAAGCGCACAGAGTGGTGGAAGGCAGAGCAGAAAAGCTGTGAGTAGCATATTCCGCAACATCAGGTATTTTCTGGCAAGAGGAAAGAACTCTGTAGCAGTAACAACCACCTTCTTCCTCCTCTGCATCGTGGGGCTGCCCCTGAGCAAGGTGGGAACCTTTGCTGGCCTTTTTTTTTACAGGATTGTTACAATAGCTTGAAAAATCTGCTTCCTTATATGAAAAGGCCACCAAATTAGTCTGTCACTAGGTGGATGAGAAGGCCCTCTAGCTGTTACATTAATATGAAGCAGTAAGAGGACACGTAGAATAGTGTAACGTATGACCTAACTTAATCTGGATTGTCTGCAAAAGGATATTGAAAATATGTGATCCCTTTCTGCAAGAACCAACTGAGACTATAATCCATCATCTCTGTCAGTTATGCAAATTGACAGTAGTTTGTTGACTTGGGGCACATCTATGATGTACAAAACCATGGAACTATTAATTCTGCTCCTTAAAGCATATTGACCATCGTCTAAGAGGTTCACTTACAACATGTCACTGTTTAACTGTAGTGTGCCATTTTTCTGTCTATACATTCTTGTTTCTTAATTATAAAAAACTTTAAGTCCTTCAGGGGTAGACATATAGTTTATGCAGCGCTAGTAAAGACAATTCCTGAGCAACACAAGTGTAACAAGAGCTACAGTAATGTAATTAGATTACTGTCAGAATATATCAAAGATAATTTTATAGATGTGCACCCACCTCTATGCTCTTGTTTACTTACCTAAAGGAACAAAGGACTTGGAAGGCATACTTGGCTTGGAAATGCCAATTGCATTCACAGCAAATACACGGACCTCATAAGCAACACCTTCAATCATCTTTTTTGGCTCAAAAGTTGTTTCTTTACACAGTTCAAAATTCAGCCTCATCCACCTGGAGCTTTGCTTCTTTTTCCTTTCAATGAAATATCCTATTGACCCAAGACAATTTTATTATAGTAAGTAGTGGCATTAAACTCAATAGTGGGGGGTCTAGGGGTCTTTTTTTTTTTTTTTTTGACTGGCCAATAGCATTTTTCCTGGATACTCCTCAATATCTCCTTCTAGCCTCAGAGTGGTTTAGGGGTTATTGTTAAGTTTTTCCTATTGCAAACTACCTAATAGTCACCTATTTGGCTTTTGTGTCCATGCATGAGCTTTTTTTTGACTTTTGCTTTCAGCGGTGCTGGACTTAGTTCAGAGTTGAAAGGGCTTGATTCTGCTGGCCTCTTGGCCTCTCAGACTTTGCTCTTGGTTCTATGCATTAGAAGATATTCCAATTTACTCAGTAAATTGTGTCTGAAATCTCTGCTAACATTCAAACAAGCTACCTGTTCAAAGTTTGGTATTATAAGAGGTTGTCTTTCAAGTGGGGGGGATTGATAATGTGGCAACATACAAAATCACAGATTTCAAAGCATCAGAGAAATGGTTATCTGAGAAAGTCAAAGCTTGGGTAGAACATTCTTGCAGCTGGATACTCAGAGTGCAACTTTCCAGGGCCTGGGCTAAACTCTGATCCTATGGTGTCTATTATTTGTTTCATAGAATCATAGAATCATAGAATGGTTTGAGTTGGAAGAGACCTTAAAGATCATCGAGTTCCAGCTCCCCTGCATGAGCAGGGACACCTCCCACTAGACCAGGTTGCTCAGAGCCCCATCCAACCTGGGCTTGAAGGCCCCCAGGAATGGAGCCTCCACAACTTCTCTGGGCAACGTGTTCCAGTGTCTCACTACCCTCACACTAAAGAATTTCCTTTTGAGGAAGGAAATTTTGTTTGTTTTTTCTTTTGTCTATGTTAGAGTATCACCACAAAAAAAACCTATATACCTAAGATGGGTGATCCACCATCATTTGCTGGAGGTTCCCAGGTCATAACACACCAGTCTTCACCCACCTCAGTCACATTTGGTGCCTGAGGAGGATCAGGGACATCTGTTGTAAAAAAAAGTAAATATTAAAAAAAAAAAAAGTAAAAAAAAATATTCTTTTTTGCATAGTTAGAAATAAAAAAATGTCAAATAAGAAACAAATCCGAATAGTTTTTGAAGTGCAACAGGAGTTCCTAATCAGGAGAGAGAGAAAGAAGGTCTTTGTGGATCCTTGCAGGTGGTTAAGAAGGGAGAAGTGCCACTTGAGGGGCACTTGAAGGCATGTGGTAAAACAAGGCCCACAGCCCTGAAGCCACATGGAGGATGGAGAGTGTTAAGGGCAAGCTGAGGCAACTGCACAGGTTTGGCTCCTGTAGCATGAGGTGGCAGCAGGGTGATCATTAAGTCCCATGCTAATGATCATCTTCTGTGTCCTTCAGTAACACTGGGCCCTCATGTCCTTGCATCTCAATTCCACAGGTTTGGCTCCTGTAGCATAAGGTGGCAGCAGGGTGATCATTAAATCCCATGCTAATGATCATCTCCTGTGTCTTTCAGTAACACTGGGCCCTCATGTCCTTGCATCTCAATTCCACATCTGAAAATGGGTACAAACAGGGAAATGGAAGTTTTCAGAGAATCTGCAATAGTTTGGTAGGTAGGGAGGACATCACCTACAGCAGATACCCTTCAGACAGAAGGAGAAGAATTTGTCTCTTGTTGGGGTGAAGAAAAGTAAGGTTCTTCAAGGAATATTTCTCAAAAAGGAATGTGATAAAAGACAAGGCTTGTGTGCAGTGTTCCACATGACTTACCAACCACTTTAATGTTGATGAGAGCTGTGTCCTGTCCAGCTTCATTCTTTAATGTTATTCTGAAGGGACCTGAATCTTCCCTCTCAGCTGTATCAATGACCAGACAGCTGCTGTCTGAATATGTTTCTGCCCGTATTCTTCCACTGTCTGTGATCATCTATGAACCAAAGTAATCAGAGGAAAAGTCGTATTTTCTGACTGTGAGAATCAGTGTTCAAAAATCCAAATCCAAATGCAGCACAAGACACTTAGGCAAAAATATTGAAGTAACCGTAACAAAAAACACAGTAAAGCTCAGAATTTCAATCACCTTATGATGACAAAAATGGCAAAATGACTGAGACACAAATAAACAACTTTAAAATATGGTAATTGTTTAGTACTCAGTTCAGCCATTGCATCTCAAAGGAAGAAACACTAGGCTTACTTGTTCTGTGAACAAGAGCATGCTTTTGTCAATGCTGCCAGCCATTAATTATTTGCTGGAAAGAGAGTAGTGGATTCTCTCCCAGGTCAGACTGAAATGTAATTTTTTCAGTTTAAAGATCAGAGTGATCAGATTTCAAATGCTGTTACATATTTTGGAGTAAGAGCTCTCATAGAATAATTCCCTATTTGGAATTCCATAATAGTGATACTACAATTAATATTTGAAAAATACTAGTCTGATATTTGATCAGATAGGTCTCACAAATCCAGTAATAACATGTTCCAGCTTCCTCATACCACAATGAAAATTGGAAAGTGGAAAGTGGCTTTTTGGTATTACACAGCCAGGGATTGATCTGTGTAAGGTTTTGGTTTTGCATTAAGACACCAGATTCGAGACACAAATTGCCCAGCCTGTTGTTTCATTTGAGACTTGACACTCCAGTCATTTTCCATAACCAGATTATACCATGGCTGATTGTCAAAACCTGGCAGCCATTTTGGGCAGTATGCACAGAAGAAATAGCCATTTGGTAGTTCTTCACTAGTTTTCTTCTTCTGCATCTCAGATGTCCCTCTCCTTTACAATTTATTTATATCAAAACCATATTTTTTCCTTTCTTAATTTCAGCCTTTCCTCAAAAAGACCCAAAAGATACTAAATAATATTTATCCATTTTACCCTTCATTTTTGAGTGAGGTGAGATTTTCAGATAAAATGAATCTCCTCTGTGTTTTCTGCCATTAAAATCAATGTCTTCACAAGGCCACAGGTTATATTTTGAAGGAAAAGCCCCCTTGTTAAACTAAAGAAATGTGTATAATGACAATGTACCTTGTCTCCTCTACTCCACATGACTTTTGGAGTTGGCTCACCAGTGATGGGGATCTCAAGTCGTAGTTTGCTTCCTGCCACTACTGTCACAGTGTTATCTTCCCCAAGCCCATCCAGGTGGAGTTTAGGAGGATCTGAAAAAGGAGACATTGTCCAGATTTGCCATGTGGCTGCCACTCTAAGAGTTCAGTGACCTGGCACAGGTCTGCAACATAGAGAAACACGCTCTATGTTTTGTATTTTCCTGGTGTTTTTAGTCAACTAATTTATTGTTAGGAAGAATATTTGTGAAGAACTTTTCTTTTTAAGAAAATATTTTTCTGGTGAAAAATAAATCATGGTACCATAGAAATTTTGGAATGGTTGGACCATAAAGAAAATAATCTATCTTATTGAGGCAGAAGTAATGTTTATTCAGGTAATTTCTGAGAGTGATTTCCTCTAAGTGGGTCTTGAGATTTTCCACTGCAGACTTTCTACAACACCTTTTATCATGCTTCAGTCAACACTGTTACAGTTTAAAGGTTTTCTTAATCAAAATCCCCTTTCTGAAAATAAAATGGTCACTTTTATTGCACCCCCATCTCATTGGAGACCAACTGATGAATATCCTCTTGCAATATTTTTTTTAATGTGTTGGAGTTTCTATTGGTGAGCATGTCCCTGTAATACCCCTTCTCTGGAAGTCTTGCCAGTAGTTTTTCTAACACTTCTTTCAGCTTCAATTACAGAACATATTTTTAAAAATTTTGATAATTTATATTGGTCTCCTTTTGCCAAGTTGCTGGCTGCAGTTAAAAGCCAGTAAGGTACTGTGGAAGGAGTTAATGCCTTATTTTATTTTTGTTTGAAAAACTGAGGTCATTAACAAGCCTTCTGTTTTGCTGAGTAAATAAAAGTTGGCCAGGAACATTTTGCTCTGGTGATGTCATTTAGTGTATTCAGGGAATAGGTAAATATGTGCTATTCTACTGTTCTTCTACCAAACCAGATCACAGTTTGCAACGTCAGCAAGCCAATTCTTCAAATAAAACAATATTGTATATCTGAAAAGAGGACAGCAACGGGTGTTTTACACAAACTGTTCATACTGGTTTAGGTTAAGGAATTCAACATCAAGAAGCCTTCCCCAGAAGCTCCCCCAGGCTTGTAAACTATAGGTAGTTCCCAAGCACAGGCAAAGTGCTCTCTGACGACCTTGTACTTTGCCAAATCAGCAGGTCTGTTTGCTCTGGTAGATCCCTGCTCAGAGGAAACAAACTGGTTGTAATCAAGGATATTTCACATGGCTTTTAATTACCAAAGGTCAGAGATAAGAAGTTATCTATGTCATTGTGCCATATACTTACCCACAACATGTACTTTGCATGGAATATTAATATTATAGGCATCTGGTACAAACATGTATTCACCCTCATCATCAACAGCAGCGCTTGCTATAACAAATCTGTGGATTCTGAAAAAAAATTAAAAGGAAATAAATGTAAACTATTTTTGAAAACTGCTTCAAGCTGTAAGGAAAAATCTGTGAAAAGTTTTGGAGACCTGTGCAAATTTGTAAAAGTACTGACTAAAAATTCTTGCTGGCTGCTTAGTGGAATTTTAGCTGATTAAAAACAGTGTGATTTGTAGAAAATATTATGGAGACAACCACCAATTAATGTAGCCAATTCTATCATTTTTTTACAGAAGTAGAAAAGAGCAGGAGTGTAATCTCTTTGACACAGGGATTCTGTGCTACTGCCATTAGATTATAATTTGGTTGTTCTAGAAGAAATCTTTGGATGATCCCATTGAGAGATTTTTCTGACTTTTATTAGACCATCTTTGTGACAGGATCCAATCTACTATTTGTTTGCCAGAATAAAGAAATCATAGAATCATTGAATCATCAAGGTTGGAAAAGACCTTCAAGATCATCAAGTCCAACTCTCCACCTTACAACTCCTAACCACTAAACCATCTCCCAAAACACCACGTCTGCCCCTTTTTTGAACACCTCCAGGGACGATGCCTCCACCACCTCCCTGGTCTGCCTGTTCCAATGCCTCACCAGTCTTTCTGTGAAGAAATTTATCCTAATATCCAATCTGAACCTCCCCTTGTGCAACTTTCCTCTTGTCCTATTACTAGTCAGTAGGGAGAAGAGGCCAACACGCACCTCACTACAGCCTCCTCTCAGGTAGCTGTAGAGAGCAATGAGGTCTCCCCGCAGTCTCCTCTTCTCCAGGCTGAACAGCCCCAGCTCCCTCAGCCTCTCCTCATAAGACCTGTTCTCCAGACCCCTAATCAGCCTAGCTGCCCTTCTCTGCACCCTCTCCAGCACCTTCATGTCCTTCCTATACTGCAGTGCCCAAAACTGCACACAGTGCTCGAGGTGCGGCCTCACCAAGGCCGAGTAGAGGGGCAGGATCACCTCCCTGGTCCTGCTGGTCACACTATTCCTGATGCATGCCAGGACGCTGTTGGCTTTCTTGGCTACCTGGGCACACTGCCAACTCATGTTCAGCTGACTGTCAATCAACACCCCCAGTTCCCTCTCTGCTGGGCAGCTCTCCAGCCACTCCTCCCCAAGCCAAATGAGTGAGCAAACCATCACTTACTACTTAACTGATTCTTCCAGTACAAAGATAATGTTTCTCTCTTGTGACCTGCTGTGGTGAAGGGACCTGATATCTCCACATGCTTTGCATGGGCAGAGATACATGGTTGGAATTGACACAAACAGAAGCTATCAGAAAAACAGACACTTAAAATATATATATTTTTAATGACGCCTAACAATTATTTTACTTTACTACTTAATATCCCATAATAACAGCAACAACAATATGAAGAAAAATCAATAGCTCGAACTTAGATGGATCAGTTATTTGGTTATTGCCCTGCACAGCCAACAGACACAAGGGCAAGGAGACATGGCTTTTGTGATGATGAAATATGTTTGAGGGATGGAGGTTAGGCTTGATTACCAGATAATTTTCAGTGAAGTAACCCCATAGTGGCACATCTCTACAGTGCCATTCCATCAAAAGTCAAGTCAATACACAACAGGCTTACCTTCCTTTGTGATAAAGCTTTACACGGTCACTAGCTTCGACCAGTTGCCCATTTTTGTACCATTTCCCTTCCACGTTCTCAGATATCTCACACTTCAGGTGGATTTCCTGTCCAAGCCTCACAGTCTGGTCTTCTAGTGCAAGTGATATCTTCAGTGGTCTCACTTAGGAAAACAGAAGCAGAGATAGCTCATGATTCTGTCATGGAGCTGCTACTGGCCATCACAACAGTCTTCAAATTAGAAAAATGCCTGCAATAATGAAGTTCTCAAGCCAAAATACCAGTAATATATACTTGTAAGCTACATAAGTTAGACTCTTTTCATGTAGTCTGATACCTTAGAAAGGGTGATCCAAAATACCCATGTTCTAACTGGGAAAACTCCATGGATATTGCCAGTTAAAGAACTAAGCCCAGGAGCATAATTTGAATGTCCCCTCTCTGGTGTTAAGATGCTGGAGGTAGAATGTTTCTATCCCCCCAAGTCCAGTAAGAAACCTTCAAGGAGTGAAAGGCTTGTGTCCCCAGACATATGCACTAGAAAGGATTACAACCCACCCTTCCTATGATCTAACAGCAATGTTACTGCTCTCATCACTCTCCCAGCTGATCTAAAATGACTTGGAGACTTATGAAAGTATTTAATCACAAGTGAGGACTGTAGTTCTCAACCTGTTTTGTCAGGCTGGTAGCAAAGGCTGACTGGCCAGTAAGCCTAACTGCTTACACTACTTGTCCTCATGTTTACTATACTGCCTTAGCTCACCCTACTGATACCTACAGACATTACTAGCATTTGTAAAACCTGAGTCTGAGAACTGGTGCCCCAGTTCACTTCCAACTTCTGGAATATTAGAAGCTGTAGACCAGAGTCCAGGTTGAACACACAGTGCTGTCAGTATTCAGTAAATATCCCTGACTATAATCTGACATAGGAAAAAAAGAGTGATGGGAAAGGCAGTGTTTTATAGAAAGTCAATTGGAAAATCCTCAGAAGAAGGTTCATGAAAGGACAGATGAGGGAGCTCAATAACCATGGAGGATAATTTCCAACTTGGTAGAACAGAATGAATTGGTTGTGCTTAGGATGCCAGTTTGTAGAAAACAGTCAAAAGCAGCATCAGTATTCCAAAACAGTCTATGCTTATGCATAGTGTATGAGAACTTTAGAGGATGGGCACATAGATTGCACCAAAAAACAGAGCTGTTTTAAAGAGATATTGCATGAACAATACCGAGGGGGATACACAGTAATGTGTTTATGCCATTGAGTTCAGGTCAAGTGACCCTGATGCCTGTTGACAGTATGCCTGGTTATAGAATTGCATGTTTTACCAACATACTTGTTTTCTGATTTTTGGCTAAAAAGCCTTGGTTTGGCTTTCCTGTGAAAACCTGAAAGGATTAATGAGAAGTAAATACTTCCCTTGAAAATTTTCTTTTGTTAACCTATTATACCTTTGGATGGATAGCTTTCTTTTCCATTTTAACAAAGTGACAGAATTTCAAGTTTCAAGCAGGTCTGGTTCATTGCCTATAACTGCACACAGGGTCTAAAGGGAAGTCGTTGTGGAGATTTGCAGCAAAGAAATAGGCATGGAAGTTAAATCTCCTTTTAAACCACTGGGAAAAGGCAAGCAAATTATTCATTTCAGTAAGCTAGCAAACTGTGATGGACAAATTCAAGAAGAAGATGGATAATACTTACAATCAACCGAAAGCTTAGCTTCTGATTGTCCTCCAGTTGTCATTACCGAGTAAACTGCATTGTCATTTTTTGCAGCTTCCTCTATGATCAAAGTGTGTTTTTTACCCTCAACCTTGATCCGATACCGAGACTTAGGGTCATTGGGAAGTTCTACACCATTCCTAAACCTAATGGAAAACAAAGAATGACTATTTTTTCAAGAGAAGTCCTGTGAAAATAAGACTCCCATAGACTGAAACCTCCAGAGAAGACTTTGTAAGACTTAGAGCACACGAAGAGGTTAAACAAACTCATCCATGAATGTGTAAGGATATTTTTGCTGTTGCTACGTTTTAAAATTATGTTTTCTTGAGATTTTCTTAGTGATTTTCAGGTGCACTGGCATAGAAAAAGGTGTCCCCATTTTTGCTTATAATTAAAATATTCTGCGTTTCATTCTCAAGCAAAACAGCACCTGTTCAAAGCATGGCTTACCACTTCACATTTGCATCATCCTCGGACACTTCACAGCTCAGTTCTACTCGTTCTCCCACATAGGTACTAGTATCCTCCAGGCCTTTGGTCACCAAAATTGGAGGATCTTTGGAAAGAGAAAATTTCAGATTTACAATCTGAGAGAGAAAACTAAGCAAAAGAGGTTTTCAAAACGATGCTATAGAAAACGATACTACCTTAAAATTCTAATAACAGTCTCAGTGCAGCTTTTTCTGCCTTAAATCAGAAAAGGGATTGCTCATTAAGAAGCTAGTAGGAAATGTGCTAGATAAAAACAAAACAAAACGAAACACATTTTTTTCAGATTAATACCTGCCTTCCATTCCTTTTTATTGACCATTTGTCCAGGCAGGCTGACATGACAAGCTGACATATGCCTCTCGCCACCCAGAGATCCTTCTCTTAAAGCTGCATTTTCATTAGGCTCTGTAGCCCTTTTTGCACTATAAGGTGACATGATGACATAATGTGGTGCTCTTATTGCTTTAACCCACTCCTGCTGTAAAAACTCAAGTTTATTTAATAGCAAGTGATTGTAAAAGAGTTATCCTATGATATTTGTAGGGACAATGAGCTCCATTATTTTAAATTGCTTTCTGAAGTATTTAATGATTTTTTTCTCTCACTGTAAGTTTTTATTTTCTGTTTATTTTGTTGTTCATGTGTGAGAAATGACATTATCAGTAAGACTATCAACAGTGTGGGAGAAAAAATAGTGAAGAAATGGCTACCCATTCATAGCTTTTGATCGAGCCTTCCCATAAATCTGTGCCAATGGAATGAAAACTGCAAGAAAGCAGTTATTTTAAACTAAAAGCTACAGGGTTTATGAAACAGATCAGTTTGACCAAGAGTATCAGGGCCACCCAGTACCTAAGTGTGGTGTTAGGGAAAGCCAAAGCTATGACAAACGAGTCTCCAAAATGGTTTTAAAATTATGAAGGGGACCACAGCCCCACTAGATCCCAATGCACAATACAAAACCAGCCATATCCCCATTCCAAGGTTTTCACTAAATTACTAAACACGGGATGAGGAAAAAGATAGTCAGGGATCACCAAAATACAGACAACTCCTGAGGGCTGCTAATACAAATAAAAAATACACTGAACCAGATCCTCCCTCTTCATTTCTGTTGCCATCAAAGAAGCCACACCAATTTACAGCAGGTGAGACAGGAGCAAACTGATGTAGTTACCTCTCACAAACAGTTCTGTGGAGCATTTCTCATCACCAGCTGTTACGTAATAGCGAGCGTCGTCTGTCATCGTACAATTATTGATGAATAAAATTCGCTGATTACCTTTGTGCTCAAAAATGTACCTATTTGAACAGGAATGAAGCAACATTAGCAAAACTGCTGGACCTCTTTTGTTTTACGTATGAAGTGTTTTAGGGATTATTAGAGGTGAAAATCTTGGGTTTTACATAGAACTGGAAAAATTGCCCCGGGAAGCAATTTCCAAGATTCAACAGAACTGTCATGATTTTTTAGCAAAAAAAACGGAGGTGAAGGGCAACAGTGAGCACCTTCTGGCTTAGCCCAAAATCCCATGCTTTGCTGATGTGAAAAATGAATAAAAAAATAAGACCAGGCTATGAAGGATGGCTAATAAAATGGAGCCTGAAACTCTAGAGAAGTAAAGATGAAAATAACCAGTAAAAGGACACCATCCTCATTCCAACACTCTTGACATTTTTGTGAAGTATAATAATAGCCAAAGTTAAGAAGTTAATATTATTGGTAGGCCAGATGGCACAAGAGGTCAGTAATGGGATATGGGGTTTTGGTAACGGGATATGGAGCCTTTCACCTTTATGTCACCAGTTTAGATCTGCTCCAGGTTTGTAGTGACCAAACCTCATTAGCATCTGACAGCTGCTCCAGCAGCCTGGAAGAAATGCACTGGAGCTTTCAATCCAGGCCCTTCTACTGGAGAAGTATCCATATAGCAGCCTGCAAAACAGTTCCGAACTGCTCATGGCAGATATAGGGGCTAAAGAAAAGGTACCCTCTTTAGTGTGCATTTTTTTTGTCAACAATGGATATTAATAAAAAATCCTTCATTGACTTTTGCAGAAAGAGAAAGAAGCAAATCTGCCCCTTCTCTGTAAGAAAGTTTTTTGCTAATTATTCTTCTTTCATAGGCTGAAGGAGAAAGCTGTTAGGATTTTGTGCTGCTGAGCAACATTTAAGGAACATCACATTGTTGTGCATTACTGGTTGCACATCATCATTCCTAGCTGTGTCTAACTGTAGAATGGAATTTTCTGCATGGGATTGTAAGAGCTGGCTGTGCCCACACTAGGGACTGAGCACAACTTCCAGCCGTTTCTCTACCTGTGCCCAAGTGTCTGCAAGTGAAAAACCACTTCTTCTAGATAAAGCCAGAGAGTAAGCCAATATGCAGGTTATACAGATGATGAAGCAGCTTGGGTACACTGGCCCTGTTGCACATGACTGAAGTCACATTGAGCTAGTGCAGGTTGTTGACTTCAGTGTGAGCATTAAATGGGCAGTGGAAGGTGAGACAAACCTCGCTCCTCATTCCTCAGGTTGTTTATGAGCCAGATGGATAAGTAGGTGATATGAAACATCTCTTCTCATAGCACCCAATTACTGTAGAAAGATTCTGACCTCCTTCAGAAGATTTCTTTACTCACAGTGCTTCCCAACTTTTAAAAAACTACTGAGTTGGAAATGGCTCCCTGTTTTGGTGAGGATCTCTAATTCTTCTTGCTTGAGGCAAAGGTGCCAATCTGCATTAACATTTAGCATACTGTGGGCTTTTCTGGGTCATGAGCAACAGAGCATAATTTGCATACTTTTAACTTAGAATTAATGCAGAAATAAAATTGGTGCAACATGAACAAAGAGATAGATTTATGCAACACACTTGTTAAAGAAGTACTCGTATGCCCATTTTACTGCTAATATACAATGAAACCACTTACTTTGCACTTGGACGTATTTCTTGGCCATTTTTATACCACTTGAGTTCCACTGTTGGATCTGCTAGCTCCACCATGAACCTTACTTTACCTCCTTTGTCCACCTGATATGCAGGATCAAGACCTTTGGCAAAAGCTGTTGTGGAAGCCAAGTGTTATTATAAAAAAAGATCAAAAACTAGAATATAATTGCTGAAATGACATTGCATGATTCTCATCAAGACTGTCAGACTACATGCACACAATGTTATGCATCATTATATTCTTAGGCTAGTCTGCATGAAACAGTTTATTATCTAGAAACATTAGAAGAAGTGCAAAGCTATGCAGATCTGATTATCCTGACCAAGTTCAAGTTGGTATCTCTTCTGTCTTTGCAGTGGGACTGTATTTTGAATAATATTGGGCAGATGTAGCTTTGACAGCTTGCTGAGAATTGCTATTTCAGAATAAAATGGTATACAGCTGCGCCAAGGGATCATTTACAATTAATCTGTTACAAAGGACTTCTCTATTAACACCACAAGTTAACAGAGAATCTTAAGCTGAAATTCTTACTGAGCTTCCAACTGTCAGAATAAACCCACTGGTTTATCTAAAAGCTTTCCTGATTCTTTCTGCAGGTTGCAAGGTGTACATTGCAGTTCCACTTGTGGTGAATGTTACAGCTGCAAAATGTCTGCAAAAATATTTGAAACCAGGCAAAAGTTGTCAGCCTGCATAGCCTAATGGGGCTTTTCAGAAAGGTTCTTTGAGGTGTGTGGATGTAGGCCAAGTTGTTCTGGGCAAGGTAAGGCCAGGTGCAACTCAAATATTTCAAAACACCTTAAAATCAACATTTAGATATTGCCATCCTCAGCAATTAGGCCCAGGGGAGCAGATGGCTGTGGCTTAAAAATAAATAAATAAGTGATGCCTCAAATTGCCCACAGGTAAGTAATCAATTTCTGCTAAAGTTTATGTCATGGATATGTCTGCTTGCAGGACACAATATATCAACACAACAGGAATAGAGTTACTAAATCTCAAAAGGATTTTTTATGTATCATTGCAGTG
Organism: Hemiprocne comata; assembly: GCA_020745705.1. NCBI lineage: Eukaryota > Metazoa > Chordata > Aves > Apodiformes > Apodidae > Hemiprocne > Hemiprocne comata. The sequence continues at coordinate 61,379,872 of CM036586.1, forward strand.
TAAAAGTTTCCAATTTATAATAACAGGTGGTGTGGGGGGAAGAACACCCTATTCTCATTCTGTCATTACTATAGATATTTCCCCAGCGTCTAGATCCCCTTCTGTAGGCAAAACCCTGTTCATTGAAAAATCCTGATACGGCTGGAAGCTCTATGCTACTCAGCAGGAAACTGGGGAGAGGGACGAGATGGATTGGTCCTAGATGATGAGATACTGAGAGACACCCCTTTCATACAATCACAGAATGTTTTGGGTTGGAAGCAACCTTAAAAACTATGTAGTTCCAACCTTTCTACCATGAGCAGGGACACCTTGCGCTAGACCAGGTTGCTCAAAGCCCCAGCTAACCTGGCCTTGAACACTTCCAGGGATGGGGCATCCACAACTTCTCTGGGCAACCTGTTCCAGTATGTCACCACCCTATCAGTGAAGAATTTCTTCCTAATGTCTAACCCAAATCTACCCTCTTCCAGTTTAAAACCATTGACCCTTGTCCTATCAATACGTGCTTTTGTAAAAAGTCCCTCTCCAGCTTTCCTGTAGGCCTTTCAGGTACTGGAAGCCTGCTACAAGGTCTCCCCAGAGCCTTCTCTTCTCCAGGCTGAACATTCAGGCACTTCCATGTGATGCACCTGTATAGGGAGCAGCTCTTCCTGCCAGCCATGCAGCTTCTACCCGCGTTTCCAGCCTTGCTCCAAACTCCTGGGGGAAGATGAGGAGTTTCTACGGGCTTTGATCCCTTAGAGATCTCCACTGGATACAGAAATTGGCCCGGTGGCCCAGCCAAAACCCAACAGCTCCATTTCTCCCTCCCTCAACTGTGGCCAGTTATGATGTGAGGTAATGGATAAGGAGAGAGGGTTTATCAGTCAGCTGGATTTGTGGAGGATTTCACCTACACAAAAGGGACTCCTTCAGGAAACCATTGGCACAGCAGATGTATACATTGCATCCAGTTCTGAAATGCTTTCCAGGAACAAGCAAATGGCACAGTAGTATAATGGATAGTGTGTTGTATCTATATGTCTGTGTGTGTATACATATTATGCAACACAGTGTATATTTTATATACATATATATACACACACACACACACATATAAACATATTTATATTTATGTATGTATTACACCACTCATGCTATCCAGTAGTGAAGACAGGCCTAAATATCCTCACTCAACACAGGTTGGCGGGATTTTAGTGCAGGTGGGATTTCAGAAGAATGTCAGATGAATGAAATTATGAAGGGCAAGCAGTGTGTTTGAAGTGACTCTGTCTTAGAGCAGAAGATTCTAATGATAACACAAGGTCTAAGTTCCGTACTGTTTGCTCAGGTAACACCTTTCCACACAATTGGGGGACTTTGTTCCAGTTGGAACTACTGTTTGGCCAAGACGAAGGGACACTTTTGGTAAGCACTGAATGGGACAGGGTGTTTACATGAAGCACAGCAGACCAAAGCCGCCTTCTGATTAACTCCTTGCAGTAATAAGGCTTGAGTTGAAGCGTGCAAGTGCCCTTTACATGAACATGAAGCAAATTTGGGTTTTTATGGTGGGCAGTCATGTTTGATTACTGAACATAAGAATATTCTGCCTTATCCATACCTGCACTCTTCTTCACTTCCCTGCGCATGCGCTTCAGACGCTTTAACATGCCTCTCAGGTCAGTGATACCATACTGAAAAGCAATCTTCTCATATTCACTGGGATTCGCGTTCTTCAGGAGCTCCCACACATCTATCTCAGGTTCTTCCTCTTGCTGTTTAACCTCCCTAACATCAGCAAAATAAAATTATGGGAGAAGAGTTAGTGAGGCTTTATCACACCATAAAAAAGGTGATACTGAATCTATGGTGAGGTTAGACATGTTTTGATCAAAATTTGAAGGCCGCCATCATATTTTTTGTATTTCACTTAGTATGAATGGAATAGCTCAGAATGACATTCACACCTGACTTTACACTTCTTCGTGGCAGAATTTGGATATTTTTTAACTTGGCCTTTTCTGATGTATTTAGTTATGGAAGTTTTTATATTGCTTCATTATTTAAAGAAACAACAACCAACCCCAGGTTGAAAGTTACAACTTATTACGGCACCACTGAGATCTGAGTCTAATGCATACATTTCATAATTATATAAAAATGCTTTAAAATCCTGGGTCCCTATAACTGCTACTAGGGGTGACCAATGAAAGGACATTGAAATCCAAGGGAATCTTTGTCTGTTCATAGTTACACCAGTGCTTCTCTATTACTTAAAGTTGGCATATGGATAGGAACTGGAGATTTCCACACCAGCTTGGGGATGGGTCTGTTGGCTTCCATGTTTATTTCAGTCTTAAGAGCAGGAGATGTTTTCAAAGATCTGTGTGAATAGCATCAGCTTTATACAGAAGTTTTGATACTGTATTTACTATCTGCAACTCCAAGCTATGACAACCAATAAAGAGAAGTATAATTATTTTCACAATGGCAGCCATTAAATGAGAGAACAATGGAAGCATCCTGAACAAAATTTCAATTTTCAAGATTGGCAACTTAGCTCAAAAAGGTGAATTGCTAGAACAATCAGGATTTTGGAGCAGAAATCTATATGTGTTTTCCTGTAAATTCATTAGGATCAGACCAGGATCATTCTTAGTTGATATACCTGGCCTAAGAAAATAAATATTTTTGAGAAATAAAAAAAGACTGAGCTTTGGAGTGAGTCACTGTTAGAGCTGAGCTCTGTCAAGTCTGACAGAGAATTTTCTTTACCATACATAGAAATAGCACTGGGGATCCCTGAGTCTCTGCATGGCTGGATGAGGAGCTATGGAAAACTACTTTGCCATGAGTGTTATTTATTTTTATATTATGCTTGTGTTATTTAAAAATGGAAAAAATGCTTCTCACTGAGAAATCTTCAAAATACTTACACTGTTATCTTAGAATTCTTGTTAGACAATCTCAGGTGTATACTTTTAGATTTTGTTCCTTTTACTTGTACCTGGGCTGATGCTTTCTGGAGGGTGACTATGTACAGCCAACACTGGCATTCCAGTGAGGTTCCTTCTGCGTGGCAGCAAGTTGAGATCAGCTAGTAAACATATCTAAAAGCTGACACACCCCATGGAGTGGCATTCTTCTCTCCCCGGGCTTGCTGCTCATCATGCAACGCCTGTCTGTGCTAAGGAGAGGTACACTCTGGGAGAACTGAGATAAGGTACCCCTTTAAATCAGGCAGTAGTTGAGAATAAGGGTTAGGTAGAGTATCCTGATTTTCAACTACCTTGAATTAATTACTTCCAGGCTCTTTTTTTCCTCTTCTGTAACTGGAGAACAAATTTGGACACTTAGAGCAAATCAGCTTTGTTCTGAGACCACAATGGTTTCTGCTGTTGATAGTGGGCAAACAGTGCTTGATATTTCCTAAGTAGACTGACCTCTCCACAAAATCCCTTTCAGATCTTTTCCCTGAAAATGTGCATTTCATTGAAAGATGTACTTAAAAAAAAAAAAAAAAGAAAAAAAAAAAAAGGAAAAATAACCTAAATGTTTGAATGTTTTCAAGATCTTGTGCCTTTTGGAATTTCGTGCTGTCACCGATCCATTGCATTGATGAAGCATAACCAGTCACAGAGTGGTTTACTGAGGTAAGGACTGGTTTGTCTTCCTGTAAGACCAGCACGAAATTAGAAAATAGGCAGTATATAGATTCTATGCATTTAGGTTGTTTTTTGTTGTGTTTGTTTTTTTTTTTTTAAAACATGTTTCAATTATGATGCACCACAGGTGAAAAGCTCTGGCTCTTTCCTTGGGAATATAACTATACAAAAGAGAAGGAATGTACCTGCATTCCCCTTGAAAAAATTTGAAATTACCTTTATTTGTCATTGTAAAAATGGATATTAATAGCCACACTGGGGCTTAATTAGCAGTCTTATTCATTTAAGCTCTGAAATATGGGATTGCATTTCAGTGCCTGAAGCAAGTGCATGATGAACCAATTTGACTAATATCAGATAATGGTGTTTATAAACTAAAACTTTGCTTTGTCTATTAACCACACGATAGTTATACTATGTTTATATGGCTATACAGTATTTATCATAGAAAACACGTGAGTTACTTGTTAGTGAAGTGATAGTGACTAGTATATCACATTTCTCATTCCACAAAAACACCAAGACCTCCTACATGCAACTCTCGTGTTGCTAATGAAACACCCCACGGGCAATCATGAGAACTGTCATGGTAAGTTGTATTAGTATGATAAAAAGTCAAACTGAAGATCCTAATTAGGGATGAGAAGGTTAAAAAACCAAAGACCTGGTGGATTTGAATTGGTTCTTTCACTGCCTACTTTTACTTTAATCTTTTCCTGTTTGCTTTGGTTTCTTAATTCTATCCTCACCATTATAGCCCATGAGCCCATGGTGAACTTTCTGTGTAATTAATATTGCACGTTGGGTTTTCCTCTATCGAAGTAAGTGGTAGATGAGATATAAGATCTAGTTGTTTTTCCAATTCTCTGTGGTCAGTTGCCATTGATTTATATGGAATATAGAATTTCTGTGATAACTTAAAAAAAGAAATATGAATTAACTATCTTGACTTAACCTGTTAAAAGACTAAATTGGACTTAAGAGCTGAAACAGCTAGAGGAATAACTATCATAACACCAGATTTTTGAGGCAAACCAGAGAAACATGTGCCCAAGTTTTTCTCCATCACAGCATTTAAGTTGAATAAAACGCCATTCAACATTTGTGTGCATATAGCAAACAGAAAGCTACAAAGAATTAATACCAATATTTATGGTTTGAAAGCATGATATGTGGGGTTTTTTTAATATCAGAATGCTTATTAAATCAAACTAAGATGTACGCTTGCAGTTTTTTACTCTTGCACCAGACTCAATTTTCTGAACTGCTCATCCCTGTGTAGGAAATTGTCCCCCTCTACCCTCCATGCAAACACAAAAGAAATAGCAAGTAAACTAAATGTTACTGGCTTCTTTAGGATGTGGCTCACTTTTTTCCCAGTGGACTCAAATCTGAGGTTTCTTTTCTGCACACTTAAAGGCGCAATTAACTGAGCATTTGCATATAATACTATGAGAACAATATTTAGAAAAACAAAAATAAATGAAAGGTCAGAAAATTCTTAATAAGTTATTAATGCTACACCTGACTCTTTCTGTGTGTGAACCTAATAGTTTGCAATCCACACCTGCTCACTGCATCACTTGGTTCTCACCTACGTTTCAGGAGACCACTAAAGTCAAGTTCTCCTGCATCCTCTTGTCCTTCACCGCTGTTATTAACAGAAAAAGATCAAATCTTTGTTTAATACAGGAAGACTTAGACAACACACATTGCAGACGCTCTACATGTCTTATCTACTCAACACTGTCTAGACACACAAATAATGGTATAAAATCAACACAAACTTGTATTCTTTTTCACACCAATTATGTTTCCTTAGGCACTTGTGAAAAATAACACAAAGGTTTGTATTGCTTGTTATTATACTTTGATGGCAAATTTTTGTAACTGCATACATAAATTTGCCAAGATTTGTGTTAGATTTCAGTAACACAAATAAATGTGAGCTAGTCAACACAACCAGCTTTGTTTTTCATTTCCAGCATATATGTGTATAAAAACAAAGGGCTTGTGCTGATCTTTTTTGCTATGAATATAAAACAAAGATTTGCATTGCTGGGTGGCGCTTTTAACAATGCACAGCTGTGCCAAATACTGATTGCAAAGTATTACACTTAAGATTTAACCTTTCTCTAAATGAAGGGAGAAAAGAGTTTAAAAAAGAAGAAACAGTACATTGTGCATTTTTACAGATTGAATCACAGTCCTGTGAAGATTCATTTCTTTCTGTAATGTGACCTTAAGCAGTAATACCTTATCATAAAGCTCATTTAGGCAAAAGAAATACCCTCAGTACTGGTGAAAAGGGCAAAATCCTGCAAAATGTTAAATCAAATGATGCCAATATTTCTTCCCAGATTTTGTATGCCAGAAATTACTCAGAACATCAGAAAATATTCAGATATCCGTGTCTACTCAGGTGGAATAGTTATTGCAGTCTTTTTAAAATGTGCTCAAGAAAGGAGTGCACCTTGGATGTAATTTCTTTTGCATTTACTCTTTAAATCATATCCCTCTAAATAAAAGCAGCTACTTCTTAATCACAGCTTTGCTTATATGTGCAAATTAACAAACTGCATTTATTTTCTGTTTGGAAAACATTTTCATTCTGAATATTTCTGTCTTTGTAAGATAATTTTCTCCATAAAATATAAAGGTGACATCTATACTGGTTTGAATTGCTATTTTATCACAAGGTTAATAAAACTTAAGACACAATACTTTATCTTACATCCTCCGCAATACATTTTTTGTAGGTTTTCTGTAATGGTGACCCTATGACACACTTTTTATTGTGAGATAATGTAAAACCAGATCCTGTCTTCTTGAAATCAGTGTGAATTTTCTCTCAATCAGTACAGGATTGGGGCCAGGAACTTTCATATTGTAGCTGACAGTTTTCAGGAAACATGCAGTAGAATACTTAAGTAAATGAACATATTATTTTAAAACCCTCTAAAATCCCATGTATCTAATTGCCTTAAATATTCCATTTTCTCTTAAACCAGTGACACTGTCATTTCACAGTAGAGTATTTAATATCATATGTACTGTCTACATATTGTAACTGGCTATTTATTCTAGGTATTCTGCCTACTACCAACTACCCTTAACCCTACTTCTTCAATCTTTATTTACAAAAAGACCACATTTTTTAAAAAGTACTTGGTAGAACTGTCTGCCAACATTGATGCATGGTCTGTGTACGCTACCAGCATCCATTACTGAGGAGCTTCATAGGATCACCGTTGGAAGTTACCTTCTTTTGAAAGCAGATCTGATGTCAATGGATTGAGAAGCTTGGGATTCTATGAAATAACAGTAATACAGGCATTAAAAACATAATTAGAAATGAATCTAATTTGTGTAATCAGTGTAAGTTGTTCAGTTTTCTGCTAAGTGACCACAGTTTGTGCTGCTTCCTTAGCATTAAGTTCTGATAAATGCAAAGCTGCTCCGTGCTAAGTTAAGTTTAATTAATAGATTTCTCTAACTGCTTTCCACAGTTCTGCATAGGATATCTGTCTCTGTGATGTTTCTCTCCCAGCCCCTTCCTGCCTATACACAGACTCTGGCCTTTTTGTCTTCCCATTCCCTATGTTTTCTTTCTGGCTTGCATCTTGGCATTTTCTGAGTACATTCAGCATCAGAGGAAAGAGACAGTCTTCTCCACAGCTACAGACCCATGTTGATCATTCTTGGTTGATCCCCACACAAGAGGGATCACAAGGATGAATCCCGCTTGTGTGAGTTACCTGTTTGTGACAACCTGACTCAGATTAGATGGTTCTGGTCCACAGCCAGGGAATGGGTGCAGCCAGGCTGGCCCCTGGCTCGCTGACCTCAGAGTGCACACACCTCCCTCTGCCCCTCGGGCTGGCAGTCATCCATCAATTTTTCCCCTTAACTGTGACCAGCTTCTCCTGACATGTGAAGGAACAGTCTGGTCTAGGCCCTTCAGCAGGCATGCTTTATGAAGATCAGTAACTATTTTGTCCACTGGCTGCTGGCATTTTGGAAAAGACATCCATCCTTCTCAGGCTGGTTGTGCAGGTGTGTGTGTGTACTGTTGAGCTTGTGGAACTGCTCTCAAAGGAAAAGTTAAGCCTGTGGGTTAACCTGTGCCAGAGTAAGGCATTTTTTAACGCAGAAGTTGGCAAAGGCACGGCTCTCCAGTGCTGTCCACATTGTGCTGTTCTTTATTTTGATGGAGAGGGGAAGAAATAGATTTCAGAATATGATCAGAGTGCAAAGCACTGGTGAGCCATGACCACTCCATGTTCCTCTGCTCAGATGCTGCCAGATGAAGCTCTGCACTCTGAATAGCCCTAAGCCTACCTCTGTCTTGTATGCCAGAGCCTGATTTGAATTCAATACTCATTTTATCTTCCAGCTTTTCTTATTTTTTGTTGTGTCTCCCATGCTATCTATCCCAATGTTCATACAAACAATGAATTACAGATACTTAAGAAAATTCTCTGAGTTTTCTGCTAAAAATGTTCACCTTAAGCATTACTGCATTTAAAGGTTCTGAACAAAACTAGGTGGCATTTCAGGTTAAAAAAATAAAAATAAAAAACTTTATAAAGCTTTACAGACACAAGTGGATTCTTACCAGTGACTTCAAGGTCAAAAGAGCAACTATCAAACTTGTCCTTGTAAGATACTTCACAGCGATAGTTGCCTGCGTAGTTTAACTTAGCTTGAATGATATGCATTTCAAATGTGTGAATCTAAAAACCAAACATAATTGTTCATCAGTGTGGGGGATACCTTTGCACAAAGCAGAGGATAAAAGATCCGTCTTTCTGATGTAAACCAGGAGCAAGGAATAATGCTAATAAAGAGCTCTGGAAGGAAACTGGAACTCTGAAACAGCAACGAAAACTTTGTTTTTTCCACTACTTATCCTGAGGTGGAAGAGCAGAAAAGTCTGCTTCTGTGCAGGGTCAGAGCTCACCATCAAATTCTTCATAAGGAATCCTGGGTTAGAATACACTGCTCTGGAATTTCTATCTGTTGTCTTAAACCAATCTTTAAGCTCTCTTTGGAGCTTTGTCCCCATAAGAAGGAAAAGCAAAGACACACCTTAGTGTGACGCTCAAAGGACTCTTTCAGCTGCAGGTGCTTCCCCGCTTTACTGGCCAGGTCCATCCATTTTCCTTTAAACCACTTAACATTTGGCTTTCGAAGAAGATCTTTGGCTTCTACTTTGGCTATAAATGTAATATTCCCACCTTTTAAAAAGAAAATAAAAATAATGCAGTCATTGAGGAACATGTGGTCTGTCAGTCATGTCTGTAGAAGTTTCTTTTACTACTGCTCCTTCCAGTCTCTATGTGCTTGCTGTACCACTACAGTAAGAATCAGATGGAGTCACACAGGCTATGGAAGTATTGCACTGTTACAGACATAAATTATTTTGGATCTGGAAGTCTTCTGCCCATGTCAACATGGAACTTGAGACACTGAGAAGCAGGATAAATTAGTTGAAGCAAAATTCCATGTTGTCATCAGAGAATCACAGAATTGTTAGAGTTGGAAGGGACCTCTACAGATCATCTAGTCCAAGTCTCCCACTGAAGTAGGACAACCTAGAACACATTACTCAGGACTGCATCCAGGTGGGTTTTGAATATCTCCAGAGATGGAGACTCCACAACCTCTCTGGGCAGCCTGTTCCAGTGCCTTATCACTCTCATTGTAAAGAAGTTTTTTCTTATGTTTAAATGGACCTTCCTATGTTCCAACTTGTACCCGTTGCCCCTCGTTCTGTCACTGGGAACTACTGAGAAGAGCCTGTCTTCATCTTCCTTGCACCCGTGGTGAATTGCCATGGGTCATGGGTGAATTGTTCCCAATATTTGAATTTCCTTGTGTAAAACAAGCACAGATATTCCTAGGCTACCAGGCAGTTTTAACATGAATAAACTCCAGTCTGGGAAATAATGTCTAGAGCTCCTCATGCATTTCCATCTTTAATTCTTTAAGCTCAGAAGGAAGGAGAAAGTGTCAATAATTTGGGAATAGTATAATTAGCTGAATTGTCAGAACACCACACTGCCCAGCCCCCACTGAGTTTCTATCATAACGTTCATGGGCTCCAGAGGAGAATACAGCTAACTCCTTATGTTTATTTTAGAAATAAATCTTCCCCAAATGCTCTTTTTCTTCACAGAAACTTATAAAAATAATAGGCGTGCAAGGAAAAAAAACAACACACTGACAATGTCTTAGAGTATCCAAGCACATAGCAGACATATAAGTAGCCTATACTGAGCTTCTCACCATTGCTGCTACCCTGCTTAGGGTGCAACTACTTTACCATGGTAGTATGGCTCAGGAGTGAAGTTTGGAAGTGAACCTCCAAACCATTCCCTTTTACTGTGCTCTGGTTCACAGCATAGGAAATCCTGACAGTGCTTGAACTGGATTCCTCCGGGGTGAAATTAAAGTAAAAAAAGTGCTCTGAGAGTTTACCACCTGTGCTTCAACTGCTAAGAGGTGTATAGGCTGCCAGACTAAACCAGAGCTAGTCCAGAGAAGATGCCCCAGAATGGTTACAGTGGGGATGACCTTACCAGCTTTCCTACAGAGCTGCTCCTATTAGTCTGCTTGCTAATTTACATGCAGCTGCACGGTATGAAAGTTGACCTGGCAATCTCTAAGCTAGGCTGCAGGCCTTTGGGTGGATCTTCCTGACAGCATGACAGTAACCACCTCTCTTCTCCAGAAGCTATACCTCTTACCCATTGTGCACAGCAAACTATTAGATTTTGAGCTTGTCTTGAATTGAAGTGTGTTTCTCTTGGTACAGTTCCTTTTTTGCCTTCAAAGAGTGAAGGTTGGTGAAAGTACCACATTGGTCGAAGGACTTGCAGTTGAGAGCACAAGAGGAGTGTCACGGGAACTGCACATACCTTTCCTGGCTTTGCCTCAGTCTCTGTCTCTCTGGGAGTGGCTTTAGATTTTGTTTCTAAGCACTTACCAACGCTCACTGTACCGCTCTGAGGTTTTTCGATGAATAAAGTGGATCTTTGGGAGTCGTCATGTTTCTCTGTGTCTTCTGGTCCTCCTTCTCCAAGAGACCATACTGGGATGCAGAGAGAGAGAGGGAAAGGTCAATCATCTGAGTGTTTTTTACTCCCTCCAAAATAGACTTACCTGAACTTACTAAACTCTCTAACCCTATCACCTCTCCAGATGTCCTGAAAGATCTGTAAGTTTTTGTTCACAATGACATCCACTGTTTGGCTGTCACATTGTGTACAGCTCCTGCAAGAAGGCTACCTCTGTGGTGACAGAAAATGAAACTATCGGGGAGGAAGAGAGGGGAACCTGATCAGCCAGGATGGGGACTGAGCAACTTGAATGGCACCAGCATTCAACCATGAGAGCTTTACAGAGGCAATGCACAAAGGTCAGCTCTTTGTTTTTCAGAGGAGGTGGAGGTTCTGAAAACACAAACAGCTATAAGCAAAAATGAAACACACATGATGCACAGTTTCAGTGGGTTTCTCTCAAGCCCAGACTCAGTCAATTGTACAAGCTATTTTTTGCCCTTTGTCTGCAAAATAGGGCAAGAATTAAGCTTATTTTTGAACTTTTCTCTCTTCTACCATGATAGATACAGAGAGATTGGAGATTAGTTAGGCCCATGTCCTGCCCTGTGCGTTGGCTCATAGAAAAATAGTTTGTCACATGAAAATGATTGTGTCACATATTCAGACACAGCACCTTCACTTTCAGAAATCTGGATTTCGAAACTGAAAAGGTTCAACAATACTGAGAGAAGCAGCAAGTGAGCCATCTCCCCAGGGCAGAAAATTGTACCAGCACAGCAGTGCCTTCCTGGTCTTTCTGCTCATTGAACAGCCTGCCTTTGCAGTCTGCAGTTATATCTTGGGTAAATACATGCAAAACCATGGGCAAAGCTGATTCCTAACAGAAAAGGCAGGGAGAGCAAGGCAGTGAACATCTGTCCATTACCTGTTCCCTTTCTACAGAGATGCAAACCATGTGTCTTCTATTCCAAGTGAGAACTTGCGGAGCCCAAATGCCACATCTCCTTTTTTTGAGAAGTCATTGCCAGGTCATAGGGGAAACCAAGTAAGTCCAGTGCTGCCATGGCAGTACTGAAGAGCAGAGAAAATGTGGAAATGTACAGCTATAATTAACAAGGCCATCTGTCTCTTTTGAATCAGCACTGAATCTCCCCTGTTCTTTCAGAAGTGAAAGTAGCTTTTTATAGTCTATCCAATGGTCTTTTGGTTTTGGTTTCATAACTAGCATAAATGAGGAACCACTCACAGAACACTTCTCACTTAGTCAAACCCTGGTCTTGAAATTAAAAGTTCCTTTCCCTGCTATGTATTTTCTGTAGAAACTCATTTTCCAGAAATCAGAATTGTCTTTCTACTATGTAGAGATTACTGCTACGGGAACCTTTTTAACTTATGAATATTTCCAGCAGTCATGAATGCAACACGACTCATGACAACCGTAGGAAAACACAACCAAACTGGTTTTTATTATCCTAAAGTCTATTAGGAATTTTAAAAAGGCCTAGAGATGCTAGATAGCTTTGCTATAAAGTCTTTGCCTTTCAGTCTTTCAGTGAATCATGGGTGGTGAGCTTAACACCTCGGTATATGTTTGCTTGTACAATGTTTCTTACAGGTAAAGACGTTCATGTATATACACACAGGTATACACACATATATGAAAACATATACACAGACATACATGAACACAAATATATATAGATACACATCTATATATACTGTCTCTATGATCTAGAGGTTTAGATTATGCCAGTATAATGTGCCAGTATATCAGAACAACATAAGAACAAGTGATAGTTACTGATGTGAACAAAATGATGTGACAGCGACCTGGTGACTTGCAGTGACAAACCCAACACGCTGCAGGGTGAAATGGAAAAAGGATATTAATTAATGGAAGGAGCTTACACAGAATCGTTAACTCGGTACCACATCAATTAACACCTAAATATTATCATCACCTTTAGATATTAACATTTTCTTATTTATTAAACAAACAGAACAGAACGCGGGTTGGACGTTGGCCTGGGGGGCTGGCATAGGTGGCTATGCCAGGTCAATAACCATGGTTGAAGTACTTGCTGCTCAGTTTGTTCCAGAGGCTGCAAATCCTGAAACCACAAACGTGGGTGTAGTATGCGTTACCTGCCAAGGTAGGAAGAAAGAGATTATGACTTTGCTAAGTTTTCCCCACCGTCCTTTGAGCTGTGAGAAGAAGCCATTCTCCTACAGTCTCCAGGGGCCTGGGTGTGGGATTCAGGTAAGCCAATGTCACCCTGTAGGCTGAGGAGGAAGGGAATAGCTGCATATCTATCTATGTAGAAACAGATATAGATAGATAGGTATGTATGTATGTGTAAAATACTGATGCGTGAGCCTTCTTTCACTCCTGGTTTAGCTGCTAGAAACCTATTTGCTCTGCTACTTAAAAGCACTTCAACAGTTACAGTTTGATGCTGTATAAACAAGCAAAAGAAAATTAAATATTTTCTTTAAGAAATAAAGAATCGATAGTAATTTTATTATGTAAATTTTGGAGTGTTTGATCATGTTTTTCAGGAGGTCTCACCTGAATCTTTTCTTTCCGCTGGCTTAGACATCCCATCTGAAAGGGAAGAGCAATTTAGATGACACCAGCTCAGAGATCACAACTGAACTGACCTCAGATTGTTGGGATTTTAAGAACATTGATTGTTCATGCAAAAAGTTGGACTAGATATTTAGGGCCATGCCTATGAGGAACTACATGAATACCACAAAAAGGAAGTGAACGGCTGAAGAAAAAAATTCCAATTTTTTTCCCCCTTTTCTCTAGAAAATCTAAATTGGTTTGCTTTAATTCCCATTCAAAATTTCCTTTTTCGTTGTTCATATTTAGAAGGGTTCTGTGTTTCTTCATTATTTCTGTAGTTCCAGATAACTGATGAGTTCATGTTGTGCAATATTCATCTGAGGGGACAGTACTTTTAATTATTTAAATAGTCTATTTATTTATGTAGGTTAAGCAAAATAACAATAAATAATTAAAATTAAATTTTAGGGTTTTGTGATTTACAATGTTACTTATATATTTAGGTTTTACCAATGAGGACTAGTATTGTAAATCAATGTACTGCTACTGAGTTTACAGACAGCATTCAGCCCAAAGTTAATTATGCAAATTCTTTTGGGACAAATCAAGAAAATGTGATCATTTAGGGCAGTGAAGGTAATTAAGTGCATGTTTTTCATTTGACACACTGCAAAGCATTTTCTAGTGTTTGAAATCTCTGTTCCACCCACAGCTTCTTTTTTAAAAGCATATTAAGCAAACAATGGGGAAATTTTGCCCATGACACATCTATCATGATGGACCCCATGCTGTTGTTTTCCTTTTCCTACCAAAAACCAAAGGTATTTTATCTGCCAGCTTGGCAGCAATGGCTTGGAGCAATGCATTAAAACTGCCTTGTAGGTCATTTGGTCTGAGGTGAGGTGATAAGCAATTACATGGATAAACCTGTTTTGAAGGTGTAAGGCATCTGTTTTATTTGTAATGCTGGAGTTTGTTCTTGAGACTAACCTTAAAAATGCCCTCTGTGTTTGTTAATAGGAAAAGATGAGGAGAGTTGCTTTCAGAGTTGCTAACTGGTATTTTACCTTCCAATGGCAGAAGTTCTACCAAAGACCTCAAGACAGGACTCTAGAGGAGCTTATCTGATATGACAGTCTTGTGCTTCTGAACAGAGATTAATTTAACGTAGGGCACTTTAAAAGATTTTTTCTCTAATTAGTATGTTTTGAGTGCAGTCCAATGGTTTAGACTTTTTCTTCATGAATAGTCAAGAGAAAAATACATACATACATACACACGCACACAAAGCACTATCACAGTCCTAACCTGCTGGTGGAGTACTAACTGAAGTGTCATCTTCATCTGTGAAGAGAAATACAAATAAAAAAGTACATAAAGAAACTGAAAGCACAGACGATCATCTGCTTTAAAACAACTATGTGAAAATGTAAAACCTGCAAAAGAAAGGGAAAGAAGTCATAATAGTCAGGAGCATTCACAATGGAAGCTTCAAACTGATGAAGAAAGCTTTGCGTAATTCAGTAGCTGAAATGGTAAATCGTAATGTTTCAAGCAAATAAAAGAACAATGAGATGCGGACTGTGATCTTTTATTAAATCATGAGTTTATATGAAAGTTGCTGAGTGGTTCTGTTTGTTAGAGAAGTAATCCACAGAAAATACAGAAAAGCCACAATGAAATCAAGGTCAATCACATATCTGACCTGAGGAAGATGCCATTTCTCTGACGTCCATGTCTGCAATTAAAATGCGCACCACATATGCGTTCAGCATCATTAAGGCAAGATAGGAAACAGTTAAAAGAAGTCCCCTGTATTTATACATTGCAATTTGAGTATTAAAATATTAATTTTAAATGCAAAGAATAAACAACTCATTTTTTTCCCATATTACAGGAGAATAATTTAAAGAAGGACATAACTATTATCATCAGAATGGATTTGCCTTTTAATTACACTAAAAGTTGACCATCATCAGGTATTACACCACTACAAGCAATTGTTATCCCTTATCTAGGTATTTTAAAATGTTTAATCTCATAGAGTACATTGAAGTATATGTTTATATAAATCAAAACCCTGAAAATCCCCGAATCTAACATTAAACTATCTAAAGATAGTCGTAAAGACTATCTTTACGAGAGTCACCTACGTGTCTTTGAATTTTCTTTGCTGACTAGAAACCTCAGAGTATCATCAAAAAGTCTTAGTGTCCTAAAAGCCTGATGTTTAAAAAAATAATTAAAACTACAAATGTAGCAGTTGAAAGGCTAGAATGAGGTAGATATATTTAGGATTTAATACATATGTAATGTAAAGATAACATAACTTTTATATGATATCAGAAAATCATCTGTAGAATATTTCAAAGTGGAGGAAAAGAGAGCTGAATAAAAAGAACATCAGAAAAACTATTAAACAACATTTTTAAAGTGGGGCATTTCATTGCTTTTTTTTGAGATTTTAGATTTGGGTGTCCAGAGTAAAACTTTAGCTCTGAGATTCTCCTTTGATTTTGACCTTAAAGGTACAATTTGTCTATATTTTCTCAAGGACAAATGCAGTAACTATGACAAAACCCCATCTAAAATGTAGTTGCATTTTTGTAAAAACTAGCCTTATTAATTTTTATGCTTGCTCAACCACTGAAGGCTAATTGAAAGTCTGTTAATAGAACTCCTTAGCCATATTATTTTACTCATTCCTTTTAAATCAAACTTCTTTTTTAAAATCCCTTGGGAAGAGGTTGTCAGTTGTAAAAGGTAGGCCTACACATGCATAGCAAAAAAATAAATAAAAAAAAATAAAGGAATTTGTTTAGTGGAAGAGTTGTCACCACCTGCATCATCCAATGGCATAAGCAGACGTTGAAGGTGTTGATTTACAGTGAAAGCACAGTCCTGCTAAAGTCATGTCAGATTTTTTAACATATTGTGCTAGCAATTAAATGAAAGCAAGGCTGAGTAACTGCATTGCAAATCTTTCTCCCCATTTCATGAAAGAGTAAAATGTACTTTCAGTTCTTTTTGTCAATACTGTCACTGTTGCGGTTGGTGATGGCTCGAAGAGGTACAGAATATTCTCAATGGCCGGAAAAAAAGTAATTAGAATTAATCAGCATAAAACATTTGATGTGATGCACCCTACATCATGATGCAGATGATCACACTATTAAAAGACTACTCTATTTGACTTCGCTTTTCTTTAAACATTTGCAAAACTGAAACAACAAAAAGGTGTTATTAGATTTACAGAGCCATCGCTGGGTTTTCTCCAGTGTAATCTATCATTTCTCAAACAAAATGTTAACATCAAACACAAACAAATCAAACATTTCAGAGGTACCAAATGAAAGCACAGTTGAATGTGCTGTAAATGGAAAGAGTACGAAAAGAATGGATGCTAATAGGAGTGGTTTGACAAATAGGTAATTATTGATCCATCACTCCTTATGTGCCAGGCTTGTAGGAGGAAATGAACTGACTATTGAATAAATATTAAAAAATTGTTCAACAGTTATAACTGATTTGCTTTCTGTGATGACCAATTGTTTATGTTACCAATAAATTCTATATAAAGATAACAAAATCCCCCAAATACCAGACCTGGTGATACAACTATCATTAGTTCACTGTCTCTTCTGCAAGTAAACTTTTAATAAATATATTTAACAATCTGATGTATGACAAGATCTAAGTATAAAGAAATCACTTTATCCATTTGACAGTAGGTCAAGAGGATGCATTACTCTATAAAGATTTTTGTTCTTTAGCTTATATTAATCTATGGCACTTTTTCATTACAAATACAATATTTATCTTTATTCCCTTGTATCTAAACAATTGCATTAACTGAGGACCAGGTCTCTTGAGGTTCTATCAGGAGTACTGGCTTCTTGTAGAAGGAAAGAACAATATATATCTAAGGAGTAGGTGATGTAAAACTTTTTTTATACTCACAATCAGTGTAACCTTGATATTAAAATTTCTGACTGCAGGACTGTAGAAAATTTAAGTAATTACTACTGATTTATATATGACCTGCCAATACAAAGAATTTTAGACCTTCTACATTCCCTTTATTTGAAATCTACAAAAACAAAAAGGAAGCTGCTATTCTGCCATCAGTCACATTGTTGATAAATGTAATATTTTGCAGAAGTGGCAAAATCATATTAATCTATTGTTTTAATTTTGTCTTTTTCTAGCTGTTTAAAAGAAGACTTGAAAGCCGTGTGTCAATGTCAAAAGCCTGATGCTACAGAACTGGACTGGAGAATTTTGGAGTTTACTCCACTGGAGCAGCATCTTGATTTAATCGAGCTAACAGAGCTGGTAAATTAATTAATCTTTCTTTGCTGTTGTTCTCTGCTCTTACTTACTGGTGACCATGGGATCTAGCCTGAGAGAGATGGCAAGTGTATACAGGCAGGGTGGTGAACAGGGCAGAGACACTGTTCTGCAGCTGCAGATGACTTCACGTGCCTCAACATTTATTTGTGCAACTGCAAACTGGAGCAAGTGTTAAGGGCTAAAAGCAGGAGGTAGATAAACACCACAAAGAGTGAACTCTTGTCTTCATTGTGCATTAATAAATAGCGAATCACTCAACCAACCGGCTGAAAAATTCTAGTTTATGCTGCAACTACTGAGCCCAGTTTAACCTTCCTGTGGCTAAGAGGGTAAAATTCAGTTGCCTTCAATCACTGATTTGATTTTCAAAGAGTAATCAGCAGTTCCATCAAGGAGACTTGGGCACTTTGAAATTGGTAAATTAAGTACATCCATACAGCAATGGAAGTTTTAGTAGAGAGATGGATGGGTAAGTGAAACCTGGAGAAATGCAAGGATGAAACATGCAAGTATTTTAGTAGATGGTTGGATGGAACCTAGAAAAAAAGGTATCAGTAGAGCATGCAGAAATTTTAGTAGCTCCCTGAATGGCTGGATGGGACCTAAAAAAGGAATGAGCAAATTTATATTAAAATTAAATTATTATTCCAGCAAGTGGGGGAAAAAAAAATCAATATTCAATGTGTAAGATAATCCTAAAATTAAAAACAAAGGCAGAAAACTTTAAATGGGATGAGTATAGGGTAACATAGTAAATTTTGTGAGATTTCTGCTGGGTCATTTTTTTCTCTGAAAATAAAAAAATGCTCGTATATATCCTGATTTTTTTTGCAACACCACTTCAGATATTTTTGAAACTAGAAGTGCTAGAAAATATTATTCTATGCAATAAAATTTCATTGTTCTGCTCTGACCTACTGATTTACATTGAAATAACCACAAGATAACATACTGTCCTCCATTTCTTAACAGAAAGGAACATAAATATATAATTTCACAAAGACTACTAAAAAAGAAAATAGGACAATAAAACAGACACACAGAGACACACATTTTATTTTCCTAACTTCTGTTGCTAACTTTGTCTCAGAAGTGAGGTGAACATTGTGAACTTCCCAGTCTGTAATTATGGACCAAGCTTTCTTTCCTAGATGCCAGGTTCCTGTCCAGCCTGACTGTGCTGCAGAGAGAGGCTGCCCCAGGTTCCTACAGTGGCCTGTTTCTCATAAATTCTCAGCAAAGAGGTCAGAGCTGCTAATGCACAGGTAGTGTGGAATTGCTGGGGAGTTCAGGTATGAAATCTTTCCCATCTCCTTCTCCCTCAGGGAAGTACCCAAATCTGTTACTTCTGAAGCTGCAGAAACAGTTTTATAAATAACTTATACAAAAACTAACCCCTAGGTGAGTGGTGGTTTTGTCCTCTTTTCCTTGCTGTAAAGCTCATTTTCTAGTGTAAATGATGTTGGACAGACTGGAAAAATGGAACCTGTTACTGTTTTGTGAATTATGCTCACCATTATAAAGATTTTTTTTTTTTTCCTGGCAGGCAAACATGAAGGACTCACTCTAAGAAAAGGCACTTTCCCTTACTCAGTCATAATCTGCAATAAAACAGGAGCTGATAGGAACAATGGCACTATACAAACAACAAACAACTGAGAGTCTTGCAGTGACATCTACATTGCTTTGTGGCAGTGATAGTTTCATTGGAGCATGACATAACGTCATTCTTTCTACCTATTGATATCCAGACTTGCACTGGAATTCTTACTGAGGCAGCTGCTGCCACCATGGACTGAAACTGGGAACACTTCCCATACTGGGAGCTCAAAGAGTGTTTTGGTAGCAAGATCCTCTCAGGTAAGGTAAGTACCAAGAAAGCATTTTTCTCCTTAGGAAATACTTGTGTTTTTTGGTTCAAACCAGAAACATAATAATGTAAAAAAAGATAATAGAAGTATTTGAAGCAAGATACCTACCATGTTTTCTTTTTTATTCAGTAAAACAAAGACTTGAGAGCAGTGGGGAAAACACCATTTGTGTTCAGTTTCGGAACAAACATTTCTCTCCGATCAAAATTAAAGCAAGCGGAACTAACTGATGTAATAGCTGGAGGCAAGACCTTAATATTTTTTTCCTATCATTAGGCATGCAAATTATTCCTGAATTGTGTTTCCATTACCAAGATGACATATTTGATTACTCACATGAAATGTTGTGTGTCAAAATAATTGCTCAATGCAAAGATAGCTGGGAAAATAACATGCACTGAATCCTGGTTCAGCATTTTTATTTTCAAAAGGGTGCTCGGATCACACACTCTCAGAGTTTATATTTTGAACTTGCTGAGAAACATAGCCATGCATGCCTTTGCCAAATAAATCTGCAAGTACCAAGTATGCATCCAGTCTGTTTAAAAGGCAAGATTTTGTCTGGAGGAGACAAACAGCCCGAATACATTTTCAAGCAAGCCATTTCTCCATTTGCCATGAAAAAGCGTAACTGTCCAAAAAGCATTGCATCGGTTGTAAGTCTATTTTGCTCTGGTTTAGTCTTTTATCAGACCGAAGAAAGAAAAGGTTTATTCATTTCAAAATAAGCTGATGAGCTGTTTGAATTATAATTTGGCAGGGAGTACAAAAAGGAGAGAAATTTGGCCCAGTTCCCTCAAAACATATCTTTGTAACAGGAAGAATTGCCAATAGAGCTGGAGTCTAATCTCAGCAGCACAAAAATGCATATTAAAAATGGGACTGATTTTTACATGCATTGGTAGTGGAACAGTTAGGTGTTTGTTCCCAGCAGACAGTCCGAAAAGGCATTTTTCAGAACTTAAAATGAGCTCAAGTGCTGGGCTCCCATTGAAGACAGACAAATGTGTGATTTCTTTTTGCAGCTGAAAAAAATCTATTGTACTTTGCTGAAAGGTAAAATGTGCAATATCAAGTTTCCGTGGTAGAATAGAAACAGCTTAGAATGACAGTAGGAGATAGTCTGCTTTATTTAAAAGCTACCAATGTGCATAGTATCCAAGTTTTAGCAAGCCTGGTCAGTGTTAACACCCTGGCTCACTTAAACATGGCTTTCTGTTCATGCAAAGCACTTGAAGTTTGATCTAATAATTAAAAAGTCTATATAAGTATTGTTGCTAAAGTGTCGGTCTTGTTTGCGGGACTTTTGAGGTTACCGAAGTACCATCATTTCCTTGTGCTGTATAAGTCATGCAGAAAAATGATCCAAGAAGCTTCACATCACACTTCTGCAACTTGGCACCAAAATTCTGACTTGAAGCTCAAGCAATCCAGCATAAGAACAGCATTTAGGAATGTTCTCTTTAATGCCCATTTTTAAAATATGATTTCAGACTCACCTTTACCCTTTCCAGTTCCATCCTCCTGTGGTGCTTTTTGTTCTGTGTAGGAAGTACAAGTATATTTTTGAGGGGATCTTAAAGTAAAAAGAAAAACTTATACAGCATTACAAAATACAGCAATATTCTAGGTTCTGCTAGTATTGAAAAACCAAAATTAAGGACTTACTGATATACATGTGTATATAATACACTGTTGTAAGCCCATAAAGCATTTAACAGCTGTGTGTATATGTTTTTGATGCATTGTGTAAGATTGATGTTCCTGTACCCAGTGGAAGATAAATACTAGGTTTTTTAGAAGTAGCAATTGTTAGTCTCTTGTGCTTGGGCTGATTTATGAAAGCATTTATCATTGTTAATTTGAATGGAATTGGATCAGACATGAGACATTGCCAAATATTAATGGTATCCAGAGCTTCATCACCCTAATCAGTCTATCCACAGAGACAGTGTACTGAGGGTGTTCTTAATTCTTTATAATCATCTTCATCATTATCATAATAATATTTCCTAGGGTATTTGGTTTTAGTTTTATTGATCAGAAGAGTTGCCAGCTCATCCTCTACTCCAAGCAGGTGAATGTGAATTATGTACGAGAAAAATGTGACTGTATTTTCAACAGAATAATTTTTTCTACTCTTTCTCTGTTTCAGGATTTGATAGGATTCCTGTTCTCTTTGGTTTCCCATCTTATTTAATTTCCATACAATGCCATTCAGAGACTTGTCGAGTCATATGAATTTTGCTGTCTTCAAGGTGTAAACTCTCAATATTCTATTGCCTGGGAACAATGACTTTCTGTGGCAAACTTACCTGTCAACTGCTTGATAGAACATAGGTTTGGATGAAGGTCAATGCACTAAAGTTGTCAAGATGGAGCTAAGATAACTTTTGTGCCATGGGAAAAACATCTGCAAGAGCCAGTTTATATTATTATTATCATCCTGATTTCTTGTTCACATGTGCATAGCCACGGTCACTATGAAAATAAAACTTGAAATTTGGAAGGTAAGTCCATATTCTGGACTTGTGACAGGCTCCCAGGTGCTTCTGTCTGGATTCTCTAAATTGCCAAGCTCCAGTTGTCAAGTTATCCATCTTGGCCAGATGGTCAAACCTTTAACTTTTTAAGAGGAATTTTTCTGCAGTAACACTTTCCTTCCCCAGTAGGAACTGGGATTAGAAAAATTCACTGTTCTTGTCAGCTGGTGTAATGTCTGAATTCCATTTGAAAACCTCCTCAGGGCTAAGTATACCAACCTGATGGCTTGACATTTAGATCTAGAACCAGCTTTCACAATGGCTTCCCAAAAATTCCTGGTGTAGTTCAACACGCCAATTATGTCCAATAAACTACTCATATGTTAGAGCATTTGGATTCTTGAACAACCAACTTCCCTCTTTGTGTGATAGTGCTTGGTATTCCAAGATGAGACCTTCGTGAGTCAGGCAGAAGGAAGTTAAAAGTGACTGGCACTTCAAGCTTAGAAATACCCCAGTTTGATCTGTGCCTGACCATAAAGGCTTGTTGACACCCTTCAGGTTTTACAAAAGTAGCGCAGGTGTGGGTAAAAAGGAGGGGGTTATAGGAGTGTCTTCATGTTTAATCCCGTGTATTTAAATAGAAACAAAGAAGATGGTATTTAAAAATACCATAATAGATGTTTTTAATATAATGCTTCAGAGATATTATTCCTTTCTGTCTAAGAAAGCAGTTTCTCATTTCAGTTCCACTTAAAAGTTAAGAATGGTGAAGAACATGAATTCAAGTACAAAGTATATCAGATAAGAACCCCAGTCAACATTTTAAAATTAATTACTTTAACATCAATTGTAGAAATTTTACAGTTGAGTAAAATACAACCATCATGAATGAAATGTCAATAACTTTCCTTACAAATATATGCAATGTGAAAGAGTTCATCCTAACTTAAAATAATATGTGGATTATTTAAACACTAAACTCCATGTGGCAAATTATACTACTGCCTCCAGACTTTAGCATTTTTAAATGAAAGAACTTTTTATTTAAACAAAAATGTCTCGGATCAGCCTCAAAAAATACCGGTTTGCAAGACTGTAAATAAACGCAGTTTTAACACTTGGAGAGTATTTGTTCTGTTTGGTATTGCTGTTTTGGTAGCTACAGAGAAAATGAAACTGGTTAAGTGTTTAAATTAGACATGCATAATGTATATATGTATTAACCAGCATCTGAGAACATAACTCGAGTTACTCAAGGCAAATCAAACCCACAAGGCAAAGGCATACCTACCTTTTCCAGTGCCAGCTGAAAAACTTTACTGCTTTACCTGAAGCCCTAGTCCTTATGAATGAGTTTCACCTCATCTAACTTTGGCTTCCTGGAAGTTATTCACCCACTTCAACCTTCACAGCCAGATTCCTTGAGGCAATTGCGTATACAAACACATCCAGCAATAGTTTGGATTGGTTATCCAGGACATGCCCATTGGATGAGCATGTCTGACCCAAGATCTGCTTGATTGTTTATAGGTGGAGCACTGCTGAACAACTTAGACAAGATACCTAATATTCAGATGGTTAAAATTAGGTGAAATTAAGCCCATGCTTGATTCTGGCAACTTCACTCACAGTGTACCTTAGAGGAGAAATTAAAGGGAATATTTTGCTAATTGTTTGCTGTTCAGCATCAAAGAAGACAGAATAATTTAGCCACAATATAGGCAGTCATACTTTTCCTGCATCCTGAAGGACATTTGCATCATTACGCAAACAACAAGCATCTCGCAAGCAAAATTTGACTCAAGAATCAACATTTGAGCAATGTGAAGTGACAATATCTTATTAGGACAGGCTTTCTTACTGTTCTTCCTGTCCTCTCACTTTCAAAGGGACAACAAACACAAGTCATATTATGGCTATGCAGTATCTAGTCTCATGCAACTGTTGTTAGTGTTACAGCGCAAACTAGTGTTTTTTTACACTAACCTGGAGGTGGTGGTGCACTTTCAGTTTCATTCTCTGAAAAATGAGGTAAGAAGACAGATATTGAGCTTCAAGTCAAAGCAAATATTTTTCACACATTTGGTACAGACTTGCTGAATTTGGACACTGTTTGGGTTCATTTAGTATTTGAATGCAGTTCTCAAATTTTTTGCTTTCACACATGGAACACGTGGCATCTTCCGAGCAGCATGGTCAGAAGAATAAAGTTTATGCTCTGTAAAGAGAGGGTACTGAATTTGGTCAGTCTGAGGAGATAAAATTCTCACAGAATCATAGAATTGTTTTGGTTGGAAAAGATCTTTAAGATCAACTAGTCCAGCTGTTAACCTTATACTGCCCAGTCCACCCCACCATGTCCCTAAGCACCACATCTACACATCTTTTAAAATACCTCCAGGGATGGTAACTTGACCACTCACCTAGGCAGTCTGTTCCAGTGCCTGACACTACCCTTGCAGTGCAGAAATTTTTCATAATATCCAATCTAAACCCCCCCTGGAACAACTTGAGGCCATTTCCTCCTGTTACTTGGGAGAAGAGACCAACACCCAGCTCACCAAGACCTTCTTTCAGATAGTTGTAGAGAGCAATAAGGTCTCTCTGACATGCAGGTCATCTAACAGCATGTATTCATATTAAATTATACAGGTGTGCCCCAGTACATTTCAGGACCTTTTGGCAATTCCAGTTTAAGACAGTTCTGGAATATCTTGGAATCCCATTTGAATTTCAAGTTTGGGTCAGATTTGTTTAAGTCAATTAATTGGTCTTGAACCTATCTTTAAAAGTCTAACTTACCACATAAATATGCTTCTGTCAGATGATACCCTAGGTTTAAGAAAACTTTCCATCAGCTGGAATAATATCTGTTATGACTTTAATTGTGAAGTGCAAGGGATCCGCTAACTGAGAAGGATCATGCACAGAGAATGAAGAGACCTTTGTCTCATTTTCACCATACCATTACGTCAAGAGTTCAGTGTTCAGAGCAAGCAGAAAGTAAAAAAACGAGTTTAGCTGCTCTGCTTAGGCCCTATAGTATGTTTTGTTCTTCTTTCTTTCAGTCATGGTTTTTAATCTAAATGCCTCCCCTTTCAGATGTGTGACACTGAAGCCAGGATTTTTATCCTATTTAAAAGTTATACTTTTGGGATTACCTGTTCTCCAATCTAAAAACATAAGAGCAAATTAGCTTAGATTTATTTTTAAAGCATTAAAGGAAGCTTATTTTCAACCTGTAAAAGCCTTAGAACTCTAGACTTGTTGAAAATAATAATATTTATTGGAGATAAACTGACAGTTGAACTGCTTGCAACAAGAAAAGATTTAAAAGGTTAAAATCCTTAACTGTAACGGTAGAGGGCTCTTACTAACCTTTGTCATGTTATGGGTATTAACCTTTGGGACTCCACCTTAGCTCATATTCAGGAAATAAAGTTTTGATTTCTGTCACACAAAGATGTGAGTAAGGCTATTCCTTTGCACTCAGGTCTAAAGATAACTAAAATATACTTCTTATTCTTAATAAATCCATTTAATGCTTAAAAAGGAAGAATACTTGTAGTTCAAGTATAATTTTAAGCTGACTGTGTAGATTTGGTATGGTTTAGGAACTTCCAGCCACATACTTGGATACTACAGCAAATCCCTGTAGGCAGTCCAAAGAGAATCCCTTGCTACTGGGAAAGAGCTCAGTACATTCTGGTCACAGCACTCATCAGAGGGAATAATGTACATTAAAGGACAATAGACACAGATTCTACGTTCATAGCAATTAATTTTTTCTGGTCTAATTACTAATATACTATGTTTTGCTTTGTGGCCTAGGAAAATGTGAAAATTCCACGACAAAAAATACATCTTGGAACATATCCCCTGTATTGCCATGACATTTCTCACTGCTTCCACTGAGAATAAAACAACATCTCTGTGGCACGGAAGTCTATTTCTTGCATGGAAAAGTAATAGCAGAAAATTATTGACTACATACTTGCCTTTTTGAATTGTAATAGCTAGAAACAGGGAGTACTCTTACAAATGCTGAATTAGAAAGTTCTCCCCGGCTCAGCAGCAAAAGCCACAAATTTATAAACAAAAGTTCACCAAACTGAGCACTTTCCAGGTTTGGATGAAAGGGATATGAGCCTTTTGAGTGACTTGCCTTGAATTTTTATTTTATTTTGAAAGTTATTTCATGGCTTCATCACACCGTAGTGTAAGTCAGTAATCACACATCTTTCCAATCCTGTCTTACCTAGCAGGAGACAAAATCTACAGCACAGAGCAGACCCGGAACACTATTATTATAGTCTAAACTTAATATCATACATGCAGACATGCAAGGAGATATTCAAAACCTGAGCAATGTCATGGGCAACCTCTTCTAGTGGACCCTATTCCTAACAGGGAGGTTGGACTACACAATCTCAACAGGTCCTTTCCAATCTCAGCTATTGTGATTCTGTGATGGGGTGATGACTGAAGCCAGACCAAGAAGTCACTGGTTTATTTCCTAAACCATAATTCAAGGTTGTTTGGACTATTGCTAGGAAAAATGAGGCAAGAGCTTTGGTCAGCAGAAAGACCTGAAGTATGATGTGGGAGGAAAAACGGAAGGGAGAGAGTTCCAGGCACTGGGGGTGGCAGAGACGTGGGAGATACTTCAACATAATCTTTTAGCCATGTGCGACCCCTTTCATGGTCATTCTTGGCTTACAATTCCATTCCTGAGGACAGCCAGGAAAAAACCCATTAATAGCACCAAGTAGTTTCCAGCTTCCCAAAGAATGATAGCCCTTTCTGGCTGACCTCTGCAACAGGCTTGTCAGCCAGGAAAGGGCTCTGTGCACTCAACCAGCAGCTTACGGTTGTGCTCCTTCCCCAGGAGGCATGCTCACCGGAGTCCCCAGATGCCATTCCTGGCAGCCCCGTTGCCTAATATGGTGTTCTGTTGAGGCATTGTCAGGGGGGCTGGCGGTGGAAAAAGTGTTGCCTCCAGCAAGCACTCCTCAGCCCCTTGGGAGAAGAAGTTTCTTTGCTGGGTTGTAATGATGCCTCTTAAGCTTCAGGGGAAAGAGGCTGTTGAAGGTCCAGTTACTGCTGGATTGATACCATAATGTCGACTATGCCTTCTACTAAGCAACTGAAGTTAGCTACTGCCTCACTGTTTCTAAGACAAAAGGTAATGGTCTCTTCTTTGCAGTTCTTTATTTAAGAAGCCAAGAATGTTTCATTTCAGTGGGTCGTGTCATGCTAAACACAGACCTTGGGTTTTTCATTGGTTGGGAATCTTGTAAAGCAGCTGGCTATATATAATTCTATGGCAAAAAAAAGGAATTAACTTAGCACTCCTTTCCACATAGCTGTTCAGAAGGGGTAGTATATTAAGAAGTGTAGTTAGCAAATAAAATGAAAGCACAACTGTCACTTAGATAATATCTCCAGAAATGCTTTCATGTCTCAGCCATGTCATGAGATGCATTCAGGATCCAGTTTGACATAGGATATGAGCACTTAGAGCCAAGAGACATTTTTATTTGTGATTTATAATTATACATGCACACATACACTCTTGAAAATCAGCGGGAGATGCAACTTGACCCATTACCAACAATTTTCCATCACTGTTCCACATTTAAAATGTTCAGTTTTTCAGAAAAAAAAAAAGACAACCTCAAAATCTTATGCTATGCATATAGATAACAAAGAATTGAAAAGTTCAATGAGATTACCCACGTGCTAAAGTTATGGAAATGCTTAAGAACCATGTTAAATTGGGACTATAATTTTTAAAAATTTCAATTCCATTTTAGGTCTGGCTGCACTGACATCTGACCTGCAATAACCACAAGAACCTTTGGCAAGCAGCTGGCCCGGTGCTTATGTGTGGTGGCCAGTTTTTAAGGGCTCTAAATTCCCACTTCTACTGGCTTCTATGACAGCAACAAGCATAATAACTCCCTGACATCATATATATTACTTTTCACATTGAAGTGTAAACATAATGAGGCATGCTGACCGTTCTAAAACAGTCTCCAGGTCCTACTCTACTACTGGGAGCTGGGAGCAAAGTGTTCTGGAGACTTGGAGTTCAGACCATTGGAGAACTACAGGTTATCAGCAAGCATACTGGGAAAGAGGCCTGGCTCTTCTTGCAACTCTGTACTCTTGACCATTTTGGGTAGGCTTCGGAACTCTCAATGATACTGGAAAATGAGTAGTGGGCTTTGTTTTTTTTTCCCCTTACTTGAAGGAAATGGCCCTGAGCATTGAATCAGGGCTCAAACAAAGTCTAAAGATAGCATTTCACCATCACCAAGCTGAGACATTCACAGGAGGGAGGGGGAAAGTCTCCTGCTCTAATTTCTCCCTGCAGTTAGATATAGATTGGTTACAACCCAGCCAAGACTCTGGTCTGAATAGCCAAGGGATTCAGGGTCTTGCCCAGCCTGACCAGAGGGCTTGCTCCCATTTACCTGAAAGTGAAACCAGGCTTAGAGCTGTATCATCATGGATACAGGTATGATATTGGGCTGTGTAACAGCAGCATATTAAGTGACTTTCATATGTCAAAGAGCACAAGGATGGTCACTTAACGCTTTTTGTCACAAAGACCTGCCAACTTCTGTCAAATTTAAGTAGGTGGATTAA
Source organism: Hemiprocne comata (assembly GCA_020745705.1). Lineage (NCBI taxonomy): Eukaryota > Metazoa > Chordata > Aves > Apodiformes > Apodidae > Hemiprocne > Hemiprocne comata. The sequence continues at coordinate 61,408,525 of CM036586.1, forward strand.
GCTTGTGGACATAGTCTCAAGGGATCAGACTAATATAACTATTACGTAGGCATTCCTAAAGTGCTGACTCTGCTAGTCAGACAAAAATAGACAAAATGCTAGTTTGGGGAGAGAGCATGGCTCACCCCAGGCCTTGAGCAGTTGTTGTGCATAAGAATTGTCCCTGGTGTGCTGCCCCTATAAGACAGGAGAACTGCCATTGTAGTGCATGTCTTTCTCCTGGGGTAGATGCTCCACTAAAATAGGCTGGCAGGGAAGGATCAAGGATGTGGAACAGTTGCTTGACAGGCCTCATGTCCAGATCATCAGCAGAGAAAAGCAGTAAAGGTTTTCTCCCTTTCAGTGGTACCTACGTTCCCTACCATAAAAAGTGCTGGGAAGAAGAGAAATGGCTCAAAATAATTGGAATATCTTTTATGGGTCAGTTCACCCAGGCCAGTATAGATGTCACAGTGGCACCAGTGATGGGATTAAAAGCCATAGACTCATCTTTTGGAAGACAGGAGCTTGCTCAAAAAAACATAGAGATGACCCAAGCATGATGAACATTTTAGTGGGAAATAATACTGTTAGCAGACCATATTATATTGCCATATTATATTACCATATATTAAATGAGCTGAGAAAGAGAGGGCTTGATTCAAAGTCATTTGTAATCAATAAAAGCACTCTTAATGCATTCAGTTGGGCTCAAATTGCAGTAAATACTATTCATATTGATAAAGAATGGAATACTCAGGATTCTGCAAAACCTGAGCACAGTCATGCAGACAGGGTCTGGCTGCTGCCACACGAGTCTCAGGTCTCCACTGAGACATAATCTGATTTGCCTGCAGCTTCCACAGATGGTTCCCAATCTGAGTGGAAGCAGGAAACTACACCACCAGCTGAAATAATTATGTTTTTAATGAAGATACATGGACCGTTTCTATGTTACTTTAAAAATAAAGCTCTAGAAACTGTTCTAAACAAACTTCAGTCGTATGTCCTAAAAGCAAAATTGTTCTAAAAGATTTAAGTGAATGTACATGGGTGCTCTGGTGGCTGCCAAGAAGACTGTTATTGTGGCCGACAGGATGATGAAGCCAACCTGATAAATTTATTAATGTACTTCTATTTTTTGTTGCCACTTTTAATGATAATGTAGACAAATGAGACTGCCTGTTTTGGTTTGTGGTGACTGTTTCTGGTTAGATATTAGATAAGCAACCTTAGGTTAAATAATGACTCTCACTGAAGCTGAAATAATTTTCATATTCCAATAATTAAAAGCATCATAATCCAGTGATGTATCTTCAGCTAGGGACTAGAGAAGAAATAAACTTAAAAAAGAGTTTGCTTAAAAATTTAGTTTTGCATATTATTAAAGTTCAAAACCATTCCTAATGAATTTCAGCTTGTAGGAAAAAAACAAAACAAAGGACAACAATTAGTCCCAGCATATAATCTCCCCTATAATATCCTCAGTTTAAGACTTATCTAAATATTTCCAATTATAAAGGATTTTATGGGTCATGGGATCCTATCAAGCCATCATATGATAAATGCAGAATATTCCCTGGCTTAAGGACTGAAAAACTGAATGAATTGTTGGAACAAAAGCCTAGTAATAGTGAATTCTGTGAAATGGATTAGACACCAAAGAAATAGTTTATAGGTCCACTTGAGAAGCTGGAGTGTAGTTGGCAACTCCAGATTTTGTCTTCATTGCCATCCATAATTACAGAAGTGCATAAAGCAACCATTGTTTTTTGGTGTGTTTTCCTTGCAATTCCTACTTTACTAAATGATGATATTAAATCCAACCTGATAATTTATAAGCTTTCTCATCTTTCTAATTTCTTCTGAGAACTTTGCTTTCTTCTAGGAATTAATCTCTAAGGAATACTGTAACCTTGAACAAAAGTAGTTTCTTAAATACAGTATCTGTTTACATATCTATAATCTCCTGAATTTGTTCAAGTAGCTTGTCCAGCAAAGGATTACATCATCCATGCATTAAAACTCCCTGTATTTAATTTCTGGTAGGCAGGAGGCAGCCATCAGCAGTCAGCACCCTCATCAGATGGTGCAAGTCTTCCTTGGCAGCCTTGAAGCTGCGTGTGTACTGTAACTGGGAGCTAGAAGGCTGCCAAGTTTTGACAGTTTTAAATTATCTATTTAAAATAGATAATAAAACTAAAGTTGGTGGCTTTAGTCTAGTTATCAAGTTCCCATGCATTCTCAAACTGATTTTTAACCTACTCAGGCCACAAGGCACCAACATGGAGTAATTATATTTCAGTTGTATCTTTCTTCTCTTACTTTATATTAAAGAAATCAATCTATAAAAGTTAGTTCATGAGCACTTGTGCATCTAAGAGAAAAAATAGTATTTATGCTTGTATCTCACAGACCACAGGTTAGCCATAGACTAGAATTTGAGGACCACACTTAGTTAAAATTTTTTCACTAAATATTTTTCAATTCAGCTTTTCACAATTGCAGTTTTCTAATGTATTCCATCATCTAAAAAAAACAACCAACCAACCAAAAAGAAACACAACTTTTTTTTTTTTTTTACTTCCAAAACTGGAATTTTGTGATGCTGTCTATCCTGCAAAATCTAGTAGGAAAAATATTGCTGGTTACACCATCTATATGGCAAAAGGATTTTGCTGAAAAGTCTTATAGTGTTTACCAAAGTGTCTTGTCCTGATAAAGTAATTCAGTTTGCCATCATAACTGTACCTTTATTGAAAAACTTTGTCAGGGCAGCTGTATGTGCAAAACCATTGAAAAATTCTCCAGGCCTGGGTCTGTTGGTAGCTATATTGTTTTATCTTTTATTCCACATCTTGATGTGTTATGTTTATTTCCATGTCTGGAAATAAAAACGTTTTATTTTGAACCATCATTGAAAACTTGTTATAAAATGAGGTGTACGCAATCCTAAATGTCACTGAAAAAACATTAGTAGGCATTTTCCCCATAATATTTGCATAGTGAAAATAATGGAATTTCCACCTAGAGACAACTTCTTCCTATAGATGGTAGCTCAGTGATAGAAAGCCTCAAACTTTCCAGTATTATGGCACCATCTAAGTTTATTTACTGATTTAATGTAAGTCTGAAATTATTCCCTACGCCTGAAATTCTGTATTCTTCACCTGCCTGTCCTCAATCATCTGAGCCGCTCTTAAATGTTGCTCCACATGATGTACTACATGGTTCTCTTCTACGTGGCCCCAGTTAAACAGGGCAAAGGAAAACTGGCTGTGTAAATACTGCCAACCAGATGGGCGCTTATGTCTAAAGGATAAAAGGAGTGTTGCTATTTTTACATTTTAAACCAACAGTGAAACAGCCCTGAAATGGCTGATCTGGCCCTCTCAACGTTGTTACAGCTTCATACCCCAAATGCTTAGTCTCTCCAGGTAGCACAGACTTCTGTAGGGGTGGTGGAAGCTCTGCAGAATCACTCCCACTATACTACAGTTAAGCTGTGAGTATTCCCTCTGCCTTTTTTATAATGGATGTTAAAAAGGTCTCGTCAAGATCTGTGCACCGGCTCACGCTAAACCTGGTGGTCTCCACGGCTGGTGACCCGTGAGGGGCGCTGGCGGCTCACAGTCCTGCCGGTGTCCCCTTCTGCTGCCTGGCTTCCCAGCCCCCAGGGATGACTCTGACTTTCAGAGAGCAGGGAGGAGTAAGAGCAGGTCAGATTCTTGTTTTCAGGTTAAAAATTAGCGATCTGGCTCATAGTTCCAAAAGCAGTGATCTGCCTTTTACTGTTTGCAGGGAAAAGGCACAGCCACGGAGAGCGTGGTTTTCTTAGTCACAGTGTTGAGGAGACAGTCTTTTCTGCATAAACACAAGTTGCATGAACACAGCATAGTTTTGATTTCTTTAGATTCATGTAATGTGCAACATGTTTTAATGTGTTTAAATTGTCTGTAAGATAGTATGGATTTTTTGGTAGCAGGTGCTAATGAGAAAGCAAGCTTTCAAAATTACTCCCACCCCAGCCAAGTGAAATTCTTGTTTTAAATAACCCAAATCTAATTAATCTTTGTTATGTATTTACTGAAATAAATTATTTCACTCATCAGAAAAGTTTAATGCAGTGTAAAAAAGTAAGACAACAGATAGATTTTGTTCTCAGTTTCCTATCCTTCCTTGCAATCGTTTGTTAATAATTTTTCTCTGGAAGCAAATACTTTAATTTAGTTCAAGAGATTACCTAGGGAAAAATGAAAGCACAAGGCACCATGATACGACATCAGAGACAGCAATAAACTGAGTAATGATAACTTCTTTTCTGAAAGCTGCAAAACTTAATAAAGTGGACCAGGTTATTGGATTAAGAACTTCATAAAACAAAGAACTGCTGCTCAGGAACGAAGGTAATGTATTCCTCAAATTTAAAAATCTATTTTCAATGACAGTTGCACTTCTTATTATAGGATAAAAGTCAGCAATCAAGTTGAAAGAGCAGTTATTTCAAGATGTGAGTACTTAACCTGCAAAAACCTTCCTTTTAAAATGTTCAGATAATTTCCAAACCAGCTTAGGAAGCAGCTTCCTAATTTAGAAAAATGTCTTCATTTTTGCTTGACCCAAATGGCAACACTGTTATTTTGATGAAATATAAAATATTTCACTCTGAATCAAAGGTATCCATTGCAGTATTGTTTAATGGCCATCACAATATAGATCTTATGATTTGCACAGCTGGAGTGAGTTCCCCGAAGGACTATGTCTCCTGTTGTTCAGTGCACTCAGGTTAGTCCTGCACGCCACGTGAGTATATGCAGATAGTGGAAATCATTCCACTTGGAGAGCTTGACACTTAAGAGAAAAAGAGGGCATCAGCACAAAGCTGCTGTCAACTGGATTCATGCAAATTATTTCAGCAAATTACAAGGAAGCATTTGAGATGTGCTGATAGGCTTCATTTTAACCAAATTTGAGAATAAAACGGTTCAACAACTTAAATTCTGCTGATATTCCTATTCCGTAGCTTTTGAAATGTCAGCTTCTCTTTGAGGGTCAGGGCAAACCCAAACATGCACATGTTGAGAATTCCCCAGGACTAAATTTCTCAGCTTGTTATCAGCTCTTTGACAAAGTAATACATACTACAGCTGCGTCTAAAAGCTGTAACGACTGTGTCCACATAACAAAGAAGAAAGGCATTTGCTTCAAGCCTATTTGACAGTGGGTGATAGACTATCTGATACCTTGTAATCTCTTCAAGAAGAAGGAGATTTCTCAGACTGCCTTCAGATAAGAGCACTCTCCTGTCATCTGCACTTGAGTACTTGTACCGCTCTTGAGAGACAATGTCTTACAGAATGGAGGGACCCTGACACAGGGCTGTCAGGTGCATAGGTGATTAAGGATCGTTCCAAGTAGCTAATCACTAATAATCCATTACTTGCTGATTTTTTTTTTTTACCCAGTGCTACTCTTCAGTCATCTGGCTTACAGAAAATAACTAATTCAAAATTAAAAAGATGGTAGAAGATTCCGCTTTCTCAGTTTGCTAAAAGCAACTCATTTTTATGGGCTATGAAATTTAGGGGCTGCTACTTTTAGTGAGTGCTGATATTCCAGTACATGCCAAGTAAAGATGATTTGTATTTAAGGTTCAAGAATAATTAAAAAAAATCCCCATAACTGGCAATGCAGGAAAGCTTTGTACCAGAGCTGCGGTATTGTTGATATCAAACACTAAAAGAATCAGAAGTTATCCTAAAACTCAGAAACTTATCTAATGGGAATTCTATGTACTGATTTGGGAGTTTTCATTTTTTGTAAGCTTGTTTGCATAGAAATATTTATTGTCGCTCAGATGCCAGCAATTCAGCATTGTATTGAAAAACCTTTAGGAGTATTTTGCACATGTGGAGAGAAAGGACTTTTTCTATAGGTTAAGAATTTAGGAGATCTAAGGTCCCAGAGACCTATGGCAACTAGGAGAATCTTTGGTGCATCAGTATTTATGTGCATGAAAGTCACATGTAGGCATTAGGCATATGAAATTACACAAAACCCTCTGTGTTGATAGTGCTTTATTTTCTACCTCTCAATCTCATTCAGCATCAATGAAGATAAATGTGAGAATTATAGGCCTTCACTTTAAAAAAAAATCACTTAGCTTTGCCTTTAGGGAAAAGACCACAGCACGATGTTTGCAGACAAACCATGAGGGCTTGCATTAGTAAATCAGTAAGTGATATGTATAACAGAAAGCTCTTAAAAAGCATGACAGCAAAATATATTTGAGATGCTATTGTGAATAACAGTCACAGCTCACTGAATATACTTTCTCTCCAGCTATAAAAGCTGTTGGGTAAGAAAGAAACCTTCATTGCGAAACATGGAAAAACAAAACAAGGGCAAAGAAAAAGGGGCAGAGGACAGAGGTCAGATTTCCCCTTTAAAAATAGGGCTAAGGAAAGCTTAGATGAAAGATTAGTAAGGCTGGAGGGAATGCCATGGAAAAAATGTCATCAGGCATCTGACCCTCTGTGCCTTCACTGAAGTCTGCATCTGTGGAGGAGTGGCAGCCACAGCCTCCATTGGTATTACAGCTCCTCTTTGGGTCTAAAATAAGCTTTTTGGCCTAGATACTATGTTCTTATAAAATGAGAAGATACCAAATGCACTACAGTATGTGTATGATTATCTCTATCTACATTAATATCACAGCACGAGACCCAGAAACTATTAGTCAATGAATTACTCCATCTGCATGGCATTTCTCCTGTGACTGTTCCTAGATATCTCTAGCCACAGACACTCTCCACATAACCAGGGATAAGTGTTTTCTATAATTTTTGCTAGGAACAATGCCTTAGTGGTGTTGGAAATTAATAAACCTGATTAAAAAGGACATAAATGCAATGCTGTGCACATTCAGATGTGAAAATGGTAGGAAATGTTTTATTTCAGGTCAGAAAAGAGTGAGAAGCCTTAAATCAGCTCAGACGGGTAAGTGGGAGTTTTTTTCATTCTTAGAACAGTTGGAACTGGTGCTGGTGGCCACAGTTTGTGCATTTCTCTTGCAAAGAAAAGATCTCATAGCAGAAAGTTATGGAAGTGAACACAAAAATACCCAAAGTTTGGACTTCAACAACTGTTCAACAGCTTGCCCTTTCCAGTCCTCTAGCACACAGGGGTTAGTATCAAGGACTGAGACCTATCCCACCAACTGGACCAGTAAGTTTTTCATTTGGGGTCTCTTTCAGTCTTTGCTGCATGTATGTTCAGTTTAATTTCATCACAACTTCAGGGCTTTGAGAGAAGACAAAATTTAGAAAACACTTTTGGACTGGGTTTGCATGCTGGCTGAGCAAAGCATAGCTCCTGTGCAAGAAAATGTAACCATTTGAGCTAGTTTGTGCATTGCTTTTGAGCAGCTCCTACCCCAACGTGTTCCACTCGGTTCAATAACAAGAAGTGAGCAAATGTCTCTGCAATTTATGTCTACACACACCAAGCTAAGATTTATAAACAGATACCTGTATGAAAAGGGAATCTTCATCTGTGTATGACCGTAACCTGCTCTTGGCATTTATGACCAAAATTAGGAAGTTATTCTGAGCCTGCAGAGTCGTAATGAGTGTGTATTTTAATACAGATCCCTCTCAGGAAGCATCATGGTACTACTGAACAACACTTTCAGATGTTCACTAAAACCACCATTTGATCCTACAGGGAATTAAATTAGAACAGAGCTTTTTGTAATAATCACCTGATCAAAATAACTTGCTGGAGCCATCACATATAAGGGCAACTGCCCTAAGAAGTAGATCACATGCTATTTTCAATTAGCAATAGGGCCAGGGAACAGAAAATGATGTAAGAAATTTTTCCTAATCTCCAGGGAAAGGAGAGCAATGACTCTCTTGAACATGTTCCATTGCTGCAAGATACAGCAGGACTCCTGTGTTGCTGCAGTGTCGGTACACTTTTGGGAACATGGAGATGGGACATGGAGGGTGCTCTAAACTGTGGAATGAGTCGCCCAGCCATACTCCCATGTCTTGGTACTGCAACTCTCAGCACTGCATGGAAGTCACATGCAATGTCCAACTTGCAAGTCATTGTATTAATGAATGTCTTTCCTGGAACAAACCATTTTACTCCAAGGCAGAGCATGAAGCAATATTTTTCAGGATGGTGAATTTTTTTGAAGTTTGAAACTTTTCTGAGACTGTGCCATATTTTACTTACTGTTCAACAACCTTTTGACACTACTCCAGGAGGTCTAATGTCCGAAATTAACCTCCATCTAGCACTACCAGAGAGCAGTGCATGCAGCATGTCAGTATTAAGACATCTAACCCCACCATGGCTAACTGCAGCAGAGGTCACAGGTTATTTTGGCACTTTAATCTGAAAATATACATAGAGACACTTGGCCAAGCAGTAGAGGATTGTGGGTGTGATTCGCCTTCTTCTGAGGAGGCAATTCTAAGCTTTGTGGGTATGAGACATCCTGCATTGCTTAGCCTAGGTCCTACTGACTGCTCTGTGAAGATGCCATTAGGCTAAATACAAACACAGGTAATGGGGGGAGGCAGGCCAGAGACAAACTACTCCGTTTTGTGAATGTTGCATTTTTTAGGGTTCTGAGAGGTCTCTGAGCAGAAATCTATCTTAATATTTCTTGAGTCTTTCTGTCCATGCAGCATCTCAGGAAGCAGTGAAGACTGACTGAAGCTTTCACCAAAACATGCTTCCTATAATGGTTTTATAGGACATGTAATTCTGTTGCACACAGGAATTGATTTGGACTCTAATTCACTCTCTTCTGCTAGGATCTTCATCTTGGCTGAGCCACCTGCTAGTTCAGTGAGCTCTATGAGCTAAAACCACACCTGACGAATTAGGAAGAGTAAATTCCTGAAATAGGAATTCATGCAGATTCTTAAATCTATGTGTTTTGTTGAACACATTGTAGAATATTCAGAAACACTTTATTATTTAACATGAAACTGTCTTGTTACTCCAGCTGCAAATGCCCTTGATGCAACCAGTCATTCATCTGACAGCATAAAGCTGTTGGAGGAAGTGAGAATAAGGTGGAGTAGAAAGAAGAATTAACATTGATTTGAACTGGAATGCAACTTTCAGTTTCCTCTCCTTGATGCCAAAAAGAAATTTAATTTTGAGTTGATTTAAACACTCAGCTTAGCCATGAAATAAAATATATTCACTCCTTGTTAGAAAAAATAAAGCAAGTAAAACCAGCTGGGTCTCCCAAATAACCAAAAAGATATGGCAGTAACACCTTTCTTACCCAGCAGATTTCAGAAGGGTGCTGCACTCTGCTCTGCTCAAGGGAATCTGGGCCCAATGTACTTCCTCATTTATTGAGGGAGAGTATCTTAGTATCACATGCAAGTAATGCTGGAGTGACACTCACTCCTTGTCTTCTTATAAAACTACCAATTGCAGAAAATCTTTAAACACTAATTGAACAATTTATAGAGAGTAACTCTGCAATCTTATTGTTATGGTACTCAGAAAAAAGGGAGACATATGAATGTCTCTACAGTGTGAGCTAGGAGTCCAAGCTACCATTATAATAAATGGAATTTGATTTTTATTCAACATAAAGTAACTTCTTAGGGCTCTATTCATTTCTTTAAACCTAGATGATCACTGACATTCAGGTGCTGTAGCATCCCCTTCTGGTTTCTTGCTGCTACTGCGGCATGTTGCAGATCTCCCATAGGTCTGAGTCATATCTTCCAGCCTAAAATGGATATTTGGTGTATACCAGAGCGTCTCACATGGCAGTGGGCACCTATGTTTAGGCAACTGCTGGCTGGTCAGCTGAGCAGCAGCCTGGGCTCCACTGACTGTAATGACCTGCTGTCCAGTGGGAACAGGGACACCTGGGTCACTTGCACACATTTCCATTTGGGTATCTGGTTCCTAACCTGGAGATCTCCTGTGACAGTGTAAAGACCATTAAGATCTTTGTACGGTTGCAAACTTAACAATATTTTCAATGAACAAACATGGACATTCATGCCAGATCAGACCTCTCTTCCTTAACTCTTAAAGCACCAGCAACTCTTCAAAGCAGAAGAATAAAATCTCCTGGTGGTCATAAAGTGGGTCAAACTCTTCTAGTGAATGATGGGAAAATGCCTTCGAATACTGGTTCCCTAAAAGCACTGAAAAAAAGAAACTTTTCTCTGGCATCGTCAGAAGCAGCACTTCAGTTGTGGCTGACAGCAGAGAAGACTGGATGGGAAGACAAGGGGCAGTTACTCAGCCACACAGAGAGGCTCAGACTCCAGAGACAAAGCTGAATGCAGTGGGACTGAGAAAACTAATTACAACTGAAGTTAATGGTTCTACCCATTTGACCTCTCCTTTGTTTTACAGATTTTTTACAGTCAGTGCAAAGCCAGATTAGTGTCTGCATGAGAACCTTTTTTTCCCCCCTCGCTCTAAATTAGGACCTCTAATTTATTGGAATCTCTGCATTTTCCCTCAGTGACAAGCCCAGTATTTAGCCCTATTCCAAAGGAATTTCCCCTGGTAATTTATTTGCAAACTTGGTTTGCTCCTCAGCTTCAAGGAACCCTCTGGATGTCCCCTCACAAGACACAAAATACCTTGTACAACACATTTTCCAAGGACCCTTAATGTGTGTGGTGGCTACTAATGTTTCAATAACTGAAGCCTCCCCAGTTCTCTCTCCTATTTTTTTTTGCTATGGGACCACAGACCTCCTCATCTTGTTTGGTAGATCCCTGAAATTAGTATGCAGAAACTCATCCTGTTTTTCATGGAACAGAAGGTAACTGTAGCATGTTGGTTGGTTTTTTTTCTTTTTTTTTTTTTTCCTTTTTTTAAAAAAAGCTCTCTTAAAGTGATATATTTAGGAGTCATGAGGGGAAAGAGCTGGGCAGTCCTTTATTTATCTTCCCAACAGGTGCAGCACAGGGAGTCACAAAGGCTGCATTTGCTAATTTCAGTTTTGCCAAGTACAAAGCACCCTCTGGTTCTCTGAAATACCATTCCCTGTTTTCCTCCTGAACTCAATGAGTTCTTTCTTTCAGTGTGATGATAGTAAATATTTTTCCTGTGCATAGATGCAGTGCTTTTCACACAGGGTGCATGAGCTTTTCAACTCGAGGAAGAGCAACAGTAAGCCAGATGAATCTTGCATTATCGTATTCTTTGTATTAAAATCAATTAATTGTATAAGGAAAAAGCATCAATGTAGTTCCTTCAATTTACACCATAAGAAAACAAAGCATAGAAACTCCAAAATAAAACAAATTTGGGGGTTTTTCTTTACCAGTGTAATTAATCTGATAGGGATAGTAGTCTTAAACTTAGGAGCAGTGGAGGCGGAAGGTCAAAGGATAAATCTGAGATGCTCTGGTATCTCAGAAGGAAGTGTAGGAGCAACACTTAGAAATTAGCAATGGGAGGGCAGAGGCAGTCTAAGAACAACTCAATTTCCAGTGTGCAACAAGATCTGTGCAAGAGGATGCTGCTCTACAGGGCTCAGGATGGGAGCAGGGCCCACCCTCACAGATCTAATTACAACAGTTAGGCGTAAGTTTGCTTTCCGTTTGTGACGGATTTAAATTTATTAGCTAAAGGTGATGAAGAGAAACTTTCTAAAGAATTGAAGAGGAAAATAAGATAAGGGGTTAGGGTTTCCTCCTTCCTTCATCCACCAAAACTCATTTACCTGTGACTAATACAGTGCTTGCAAATGATATATATGGGCCTGACTTCAAGTGTGATTTGGCTCCAAGACTGAAGGAAGTTAATAATAATGGGAATGCATTTTACAGTCAATCCTGCAGAGGGGTGGTGATGATGGCAGAAGATGGATGTGTATGCTTCTCTTTTGCCTCACTGAAGCATGTATCTATGCAGCAAGGACAGCAGCAGCTGCAATACCTAGTTTGGTACCATAATCAAATGGTTACACAGGTCCAGTCTTCTGCATGAGAAGCACTGAGCAATGTTACACAATGTTCACATGCTGGGTTCTTGAATTTTCAGGAAAACTTTCTATCAACTATGTTAATTTTGACACAAACCAAAGCGGAATTTCCATTTATCTTCTTTTTCATCTTTGAAAAATTGTTTAGCCTTGAAAATATGATATTAAAAGAAATCTTAGATTAATTAACTTTTATCCGACCTTGATGCTGATGTTGATTTCCCATTGGAATGCTGCTCTACATGTCTATTTATATGATTTATATGACAACTGTGGTAAAACTTGTCTTACAGTTACAGTTATATAATATAGAACAATCATGCAATGAAAAAAAAACGGTCATGTTTAAAAAGCCTGTAGCAGTAAAGGCTATTTCAACTGGGCTTCTTCAGAGAGAACAGTATCCTCATATCTCCAAAGCAGCCTCTACTAATATGTCTGTTTGACTCCTTTCACAAGTTGCTTTATATTTTAGAGATTGTCCTTGAAACAGACAGCATTTGCACATAGTTTTCTTCACGACTTATACTTCTATGCTGTTTAGATATTTAAAAATTGTACTGAAACACTGTCTAGAGTAGGCACACTGCTATTTTTTATTTTCATTCCTTGCCAATATGTGGATGTTCCAGTCAGTATTCAAGCTGAGCTTGCAAACCCTTAGCAAATAAGTTGGCAGACAGTGGATAAATGTTTTGGCATAAAATCTGCAATGGTCACTTAACCCATGGCTGTGAGTTATTTCCTAGATTGGGGAGAATAAATAAGGCAAATTTACAGAGCTGCCTACGGGGGACTGACTTGCACCTGTCTCTGTGGGATGATGCCCACAAATAGTTTGAAACGGTTGCTCTTGAGAGATTTGGCGCTTTTACAAAAGCATGCCCAAATGCTGTGGCCTGTGACAGTTTAAGAGGGCAGCTAATTAATGGGCAGCTCTCATTATGAATATCGGTTAAAGGAAAAGGGGGGAGAGGAAAGATTGATTGAGTGAGCGTGATAAATTACAGGAAGTAATTATATGAGAGAGGGTTGTTTTATTAGCCACCAGGAAAAATAAAGGGCATTAAAATTAAGTGCACTGGTAAAGGTCTTCAGCGCCACAATCCTATCCCAGTCATCCACTGGGATCAGCTAACCTGTGGATGTAGTCTTCCCCTTGAGATTATGAAATTTTGAACAGGCTAAGATAAAAGTATCTTACAACGATATGACCATATACTCCAAATAAGCCACAGCTGATGTAATATCTAGGACTTTGACTTTTTAGGAGTACAACAATAAAGGCTTTAAATCATTAGGCATGGAAGCCTGTTTCCACAGTGACAAATTCCATTAGGCTGAAGTGCTCCAGCAACCTTCTCTTAGCTGAGCAGTGTGTTTAATTTGGTGATCCAATTTGTTAAGTGTGCACTGTGAAGCTACACTCTCACCAAGTCAGGAAACTTCTCACTTTGGTAATCTAATGATCTTAAAATAACTCAAAGAGCATTTGACCTGCGAAAAAAAGCCCGGGAGCTTGCTACAGCACTGCCTCTGAAAATTCTAGCTATATTTACTTCAGAGACTGCAATGACAATAAAATGCAAAGGTTAGATTTTCTTAACATTCAGGTGTTAGCCAGTTTCTGATTTCTCAGCTGCTTGCTCTTGTGTGTGCTGTTTTTAACTGGCAGGATCTATGGGAATAAGGAGGATGGGATCATTCATGTAGATGGCTTCTTTTGGAAATGTCAGAAGAATACTGCTTAGGCATTTGTGTGATGCAGAAGCCTGAAGCCTCTTGTTTTCTCTGTTTTCTATTGTAGTCTGCTAACAAGTTCCTCAAAGGTTTCTCAGAGAGTCCTTCCAGTGGTACCTTCCAGAATGTAGCCTGACCAAGGTTCACCTTCATTAATTAATTACCTTCAGTCCTTCATGCCTTGGAAATTACCTTGCAAACAGGTATGTTTCAGAACCTGACATGTCTTTCAGGTTCTGAAATCTTATTAGTAGAGCTAGTACCAGTAGTAGCAGTGGAATTGCACTATTATTGGTACCAAAAACTCCTGCCACTAGTAAGTACTTGTGCTTACTATACAGGTATTGCCACCAGCTCAGGTGAGTTCTTGATCAATGAAAAATTTTTAGGAAGCAGCTAATCTCTTAAGTATAGTAAGATGAACATTTTATTACCCTAATCTACTGACTGCAAATCAGCTGGGTGCAGTGAGGAACAACCAGCATAGAACCAGTATGTATCGCTTTTCCAGAGCTCATTACTACTTTTGAACTCTGCCTCTATCAGGACAGAAGGCTTCATTATTATATGTGTTCCTGAGTATCAACTCATTAAAAAATAACATTTATTCCACAGTCAATATAATGGTGTTCAGCGTTGTTAAACCTATCTTACAAAACAACCACAGAGCTGCTTTTGTAATCACTGCATTGGAAGAACATCTTTGAAACAATCTAGTCTTAAACAGAATAATAAATAACCTTTAGAAATGTGAGCCTCCTAACAAATTTTCTACAAAGCACATATTTCTGAAAGTCCAGAAATATTTTTGTTGGGTTTTTTTTTTTTTTTGGTTGGCAGCCATAGAATGCATTCTGATCAAACTGTGTAATATGCAGTCAAATAACAGATCAAATAAAAAGGACACTTAATACATGTGTAAATCATTTGAATTACAAATAAGACACTCTAGAAGGGGCTTGGCTCTAGGTTTGATATAGGGGATTAGGCTCTCGTATTAATACGTGCACTTGGTGTAGCTATTTTCAGAAGGATACTTCATCCATCATTGTCCTCGAGTACTAAGCAGGACCAGTAAGTAAAACGATCACATTGGTCTGTCAACACTACTTGCTTAAGACTCAGTCGTGCAAAAAGTTTAGTTTTCATATGCCCCCAACCAAGAAGGTGCTGAAACTGCCTGATGCTCCTGATAGCTGCTGTGCTCTTGGTTTCCACAAAACCAGAAAATATTTCAAAAAGACTGTTAGAATAAAGCAAATGGTCTTGATAGGCGAGTGTCAAATCAAATTTACTCATTCAAGCAACATGTATAGGCCTATTGAATCTTTCAGAATTGATGGAAACAAAATGCTGCTAAATGACTTCTATGCTTTCCACAAGATTATCTTTCAGGTTAAGTTCAGTTTTGCATTTGAGAATGCATTAGGAAACCTGTTTGTATAGGTATTGTTTACCAACACTTGCAAAGCATGTACAGTTCGCACATTTACGTCTGTGAAGAAGCTGTGTATATTGTCAATGCTAAACAATAATCATCAAAAATTCTTATCAAAATGTCTACATTTTAAAGAAAAAGAAAAGAAGGGCTATAGAAGTAATGCAAATATAAGAAGCTTACTCAGCTTAGATTTTCAAAATAGTGACAAATGCTAGCTTTTAAAAAGTTGTTAATTAATAGATCCTGAATGTTTTATGCCTGTTTGGGCAGCCTGAAATGGACAATGCTGTATCTCACTAGCAGACTACATACTCAGTTTCTTTGCTATGAACATAATAGTACTACAAAAGGGGCCAGTATTGTTTCCTTGAGCTATCCTTCTGAAACATAAAATAATAATTTCTGTAGTGTGGCAAAATGCATCATTCCAGTTTGAACTGTCCAAAAAAAACCTTACTACATTCTTCCCTTATGCATTAGACATATAGAATATATTTTCATCAGAACCTTAAAATTGTTTCATGAACACATCCTTTGCATTCAATAACTTACACAACTTCATGGAAAACATATCAACAGGCTGACTTTTAAGCCATAAGAAATGTTTATTCCCTGTTTTCTTGAGTCTAGATATCTTAGCTTTAGAGAAACCACTAATGGCACTATAAAAATTCTGTTATGTTCAAGAGTGAATACAGCATTTGCACAATCAGTTTCTCAATATCTCTGCAAAGCCATTGTTTATTGTTTATAATAAAGGCCAAAACAGTTTTGTGCTACCTGCCCCTACCTGAAAGTAATTTCATAGTTAGAAAGTGATCTGTAATGATATAGTGCTGTTGAACAGCTATCACTCTTAGATACTGCCAATTGCTTAAATGTGCGAGATGGTCTAAAAGGTGTTTTGTGTGTGCACACATAATTCCTGTAATTAAGAAATGTTCAGGTAATTTTTGTTATGCTTACCGTCCTTCTTAGTGGGTTCCGGCATTGTTACAAGAATTCTTTATTCCCAGTGAGTTTCAGCCTTTCAGATGCAGTAAGTAGTAGCCCCAAGTCCAGCTGAGAGAGCATGCAGATCAGTATGACAAGCAGAGGGTAAGAAGAATTCCTCTGCTTTATATACTGGGACTGAAATATCAATCAAAATAGCACCTCCTCTCTTTTCAATGCAAACACTTTGAAAATTGACAGTTATGGGAACCCCTTTCCCATCTGTTGTCTGCAGCCTCTGCTCCCTTGGCTTTTGGAAGGAATCTCTGCTGCATTGCATGGAGCTGATGAGAACATCTATAACTTTCTAAATTCAGCAGCACCGCTTGCTCTCTGCCTCTCTCTCTCTCTGTAACATGCAGACACGCATACACACGCAGACAGAGGTTGAAAAAGTGACTGCCACTCTGTTAAAGAGCCCCTCCTGCCTGCAGAACTTACAGGAACAAGCTGTATACATTTGTGCCTTCTCCCACAACATAAAAGGGACTAAGAAGTGTAGACAGTATCCCTGCAGTGAAACTTCAGGTCCTTCCTTTAAGAGAAAGTGCTGTGCAAAGATGGAGTGAGAAGTGGGGTACTTTGCAGTATTAATGAAGAAAAAAGGATTATTGCTCCTGTTTGGAGCAAAAAGACCCTCTGTATTGCCCGTCTGTTTACATTTGCTACACTTTCTTGGGTCCTTTCCTTGTAGCTGTCCTCATTTTGGCTTCGATAAACACTACAATGTTCCTTTCAGCACTGCTACCTCATTAACTGGAGAGGTCACTGCTGAGAGATGAGATAGTCTCTTTTTCACTCATCCAGGAGCTGCAGCACTCCTTGCTTTTGCCAAGCCAGGAAACCAGACAGAAGGAATGGAAATCCTATCTTTAGCACACGCACCGAGCCACTAAACTGAGCCACTGGGCTGCCCTCCTCTGAAACTTCTACTTAAACTATGAATATGTAGGCTATAGAAATGCAGGTCAAGTGAATCAGGGGACACTTGGATTTATTTTCTTATGCCTGTTTAGAATTTCGAGACAAAACTGTTGTGATTAGAGCAATAGATGAAGTGGTTCTTGAGGGTTTCATGCTATTAGAACAAATGTTTGTGTCATTATCACGTATCAATACAAACTAGGCTCCTAGACAGACTGCTCACTCTCTAAATACACACAGATAGTTTGGAAAACATATTTTACATCTTTGAAAAGCAGTTTGAGATGGAATACTGGTCATGTGCCTGTTTATCCTATAGCCAATGCATGATTGTTTCCTCTGGCTATCTGCTGTTTTTTTCTGGCTATTTAGCCATTTTATAAGGGATGTGCATTTTGTTCCTTTTTTTTTAAGAGACCAGGCTATCATCCATCTTCTTCAGCTCTACTCATTGTGATGCTTTATTATTTGAGTGATTCATCTTCCTATAAAATATAGAGAAAGGTAAGACCACTGCCTACAAGAACGCAAAGAAGGAATGTTAAAATTATATTCCTCCTTTATTTTATATCACTATCTAGGTAAACCTCCTTGTATCACTGGAATAATTCCTGTCCCTGAAAAGCAAAGCGCTGCCCTGAATAAGTAGCTGGGGGTTTTGTCCCTCTGTGTAAGAGTGTGGTGGCAGTGGGTAATCAGTTGTGAACAGGCCCAGTAACATTGCAGAGCTAATTTTCTCTTGTTCCCCTGTCTTCTACTCACATCCGGACACTGAACGCTTTGATGTCTGGAACAGGACAACACTTGAACCCATGTCCTAGTCCTGCTTTATTTACTGGCATAGACATAGCTAGGAAAACTCGATTGACTCTATAACCACTGCTAGGCAGCAAGGGAAGAAGAAAAATGGGTAGGAAAACAGCACAAAACACTTCAGTGTGTGGAGAAATGTTTTTCCTGAGGTCTCCGTTTTGTAAAGTCCAGTTGAGAGTGCAAGCAACAGGCTGTTCAACTGCATGAAATAAATTGAAACTGTGGACTATCAATTATCTCAAAATTTGCTCAACCTTTCACACTTTCCTACCCTAACATTATACTTGTATAATTAATTGCATTTCATATTATGTTCTCTTCTAATCTGACAAAAAATTCTAGTCTTGCAACTTTCCTGCACTGTATTTTTTAATAGTATTATAAAAGACACCACTGAGATAAATTTAGATTGGGATATCTCAGTGCACCTTAGCACTAGCAGTGAAAGGGAAAGCAGTTTATTTCCTAAGTAAGCAAGCTACATTTTATTTGTTTCAGCCTAATTCTCATCTGAGTCGATGCCTCAAGAACCTGCACATACTTCATACTCTAATCTAAGACAACCTAGTAATTGCAGGTTATTTTTCTTCCTGCACAAATGTTGTCACAATGTTGACTCCATTTTGCTTGTGCTGTAACAGTTCTTAGTACTTTGGTGCTATTGGATAGATGTCATTTAGAGCTTGCTTTCTTATAGTTCTTTTCCACCTTTGCAGTGTGCGTGGTAGTCACCAAACTTCCCTTTCCACTGCATACAGGAGAGGTGTTGATTTTGGCCAATAGCTGTCCAGGCAGCTTTAAGAATGGTTAAAATAGAAGGACAAACCAGAAAAAAAGGAAACACCTGGCATTGTCTTAGGCTTTCCTTGACCTGTTTGAGTCTTTCCAATTTGATCATCCTTAAGCTTATGCTTCTTGGATTGCAAAAATACTTAAACATCTTTACAAATACAACATGTACACTCTCTGTTGATAAATGCATTTATCTATTTATTTTATAAAGATCATATTTTAAATAATTTTTTTCCTGCTGTCCTGCTCTACTTCTTTGTGTACAATAATCACTCACCTGGTTTGATTGCAAGTGATCTTGTGAAGGAGCTGAGTCAGAAGAGGGAGCAGCTCCTCTGTGCTGAACATAGAACCCCTGAGCAAGTGAAAAGGCTACAAACCACCTTCTGACTCAGCTTACTTGCTGAATGACTGAGCCAAACACTTCACAGAAATAATGAGGTGGAAAGAGCTGAACTCCATCTTGCTTCTAGCCCACCTCAGTAGATAGGACTAGAGGCTGTGGTTTTCTGAGTCATCTTTTCATTAAATTACGCTATTGCTAAAAGCACCCCTGTTTGCACAGACTGCCCCATGCCTCTGGATGGAAACAGTTCTTCTCATAATTTGATATTCTGCTTCCATAAATTGACTGGTGACAGTGTATCTTGCCCTTCCATCAGGTGAATGTCTTCCAACCAAAAGTTATTCTCATTGTAGTATGGCATTAGAGTACTACCATAAGCCCTCTACTCAGCCAGTTCGGGGGCCAAACATGCCAAGTTCTCTGAGTTCCTTCCATGCCTGCCTCAATTAATCTTCTGTGGTCTCCTTCCAAAATATGATTATCCTATTTTAACTCTGTTCAGCTCCTTGAGCAGTTTCCAAACAGCAGCTAACCAAGGCATGAGATTATTAAATCATTCTCTCTCGTCTGTTTTTAATAAAATCCCTTAGTCCAAAGCCCTTATTTACTCTTGCAGCTGCTAGATCTGCATCCATAACTTCATATTTGGTGCTATTCCTAGGACTGAACTCATTTACTTCAGTCTCTATTCTAGTAAGTCACTGGCTGTTTGTTACCAGAGAAAAATCTTTGTCTTGTCACCAAGCCAAAGGATCAGGACATTTCCAGAAGACCTCAGAGACAAATCTTTAATTAAACTGTTCAAAAAATCTTCCACTGAAAGGTTTTATTGTTATTGGGAAAAGATGGTCGATTGGAATAAGAATGCTGGGCAAACTAATCAGTTTAGATGAGAATGGGAAAGGATTCCCAATCCACACAGGACAAAATCTGAAAATAACCCCCAAAATGCTGGTGCGTCTATGCTTTTTTATGAAAAAATAAACAGCATCTTCATTTCACACTAATGAAGAATCAAAAGTTTTGAAGTCTTGTGCAACTGAAAGCCATTTTAACCAGTTATAATATTTGAAGCTTTGGAGCCTCTAGGAAACATTTATTGAGCCCAAGGCAGAAGGATAATAAGAAGCAGCTCAGGAGCCTTCCTTCCCATCAGGCAGAACCCAGAAACACACTTCTCCAGGGGAATGCTGGAATGAGGTCTGATGATGCCACATCCCCTCCCACAAGGCACCAGGCCTGCAAATCGTGTTCTCCATGTCTGCAGCAGCATCTCATCATAGTAGCATTATTTTGTGCTCAGATTCTGCCTTGGCCACATATACTACTTAGGACAGGACATGATAGATGTTGGTGAATTTATTTCTTTTTATGTCACTGACAATCCACAGAGCATTTTTTCTTTTCTTCCAATAAAAATAACAAATAAGTTATTTTCATTTCTACCACACTGGTAACTAGAAGACTAAAAATGTACAACTGAAAAACACTCAACTTGTACTTTTGCAAGAGAGGAAAGTTCTTCAGCATGGCAGAATGCTGCATCTCAGGCTTTCTGTTACTTTTTGAGTCCCCATCTAATTTGTGAAGGCAGTCCTTTTTGTCTGACATCTCTGCTTAACTTACTGGTGTTGATGAAAAGACACCTGGATTTATCTGGCCAGCTCAGTTTCATCACAGCCTTGCACTGTAGACCTGCCAGAAAAAATTACTTTCCTACTCTGTCATGCACCCTACTTTTCTGCCATGTGAATGAGCCGTGACCTTGGTTGAGAAGTTATGAGAAATACTTTCTGTATAAATGTAGCATCCACAAATGGGATCTTATTCTATGTGGCACGATGAGAGAAGATTAAACTTTAAAGCCTAGATTGCATTTTTTTCCAAGACAGTCGGCTTGGCGACACTTCAAGGCATGCACAAGATGTCGTTGACAGATAAACACCACTTGTCAGCTTTACCTTCTGCCTTACAATGACCCAAAGGGGTGACATTACTGTGTAAGCAACACATGCCCCATGGTGTCCTATAGCAGTCAGTGTTTCCTTTCTGACAGTAAATTCCAGCTCACTGAGCCACTCGACATCAAAGTCAAGAGCTAGTCCCTAGGTCAGGGCAGCAGGAAAAAGGCAGGAGGAAGAAGGAGAGCAGCTTCTTTCTGCTGGCTGCTTGGCTGAATCAGTCAGAAAAAATTAGGAGGAGGGTTGCTAAAAAGTGATTGGAATTTTGCCACTGACTTCAAGAGAGCCAGAGCTTATTTCACTCTTTTTTGAAGAGGAAACTTGAAAGAGAACCCTGCAGCCAGCAGAGGAAAGAGGCATTGCAGCCCAGATTTTTGTTCTTATTTCCACAGGTGAAATTGGGAGCAGCTCCTCACCTGAGCTATGCCTAGGTAAGTAAGACCCATGCTGGGTTTACATGTTCCATCGTACTGAAAACTGTCTAATTGTGAATGCCTGATGCAGTGTAACAAGCAGAAGTTCCTCCAGCCCTGATTTGATTTGTTCTTTAAGCATGTGAAATTTCCCTCAGTGGCTTATGAAGAGCACATGATTTCCACCAGCAGATGATGGTGCATCACGCTGCTGTGGTGTCTCCAGCACTGGCCAATGAGGCTTGGGATGAGGAAAACGCCCCTTTGTCATTATAAACCTAGGACTCTTATCTTGGGTTCTTGTTCAGAATTGCATTTTTTGTGTGTTTTTGGATTTGAATGTAGCATTTCACCATTGAACTTGGTGGATTAATTTAAAATAATTTTCAGTGCATTTGATGTGTCCTATTAGAAGTCTGCAGAATTTCAAAAACATGCATGTAGAAATTCTGCCCTGCAAATTCCTGGAATCCAGAATTGTCCCCAAAACAGCACAGATTTCCCAAAATTACATTTTCCAAGTCTGCTTCCCTACTGGTTCCAATTAGCATGTTCCACTCCCAAAATTCTCTTGTGCCCAAAGATGCACACCCTGTATTATGGGAAATGCTAGTACAGGGGATTCCAAGTAGCCTTGATTAATGTTTCTGAGACAGTTTTAGAGTCATTGCAATGACAGAGGCAGAGTTTGTAATTAGTGCTTATACAACACCAGTCTTCTATGTTAAAGTTGTCACAAGCCTCCAAACTAAATTTGATTTTGATATTAAAAAAATTTACTTAATCTCCTTTAGAATTTTAAATATTGCAGTCTCGCGAACTTTTAACACTTCATAGAGGTAGATAAATATTTCAACAATTCAGAATGAATTATGTAAATCCAAGTGTCATAATTCATCAGCATCTGAAAAAAAGAATCCAAGTCCCAACCATGGAGGGGCTGAAAATAAAACTTTAAAATTCACTCTATTTATTAGCCTGGAAATGTTGTCAAAGTGGCTGTTTGCATCCAGATTGCCACCACCTAAGGTCACCTGCGCTATATAATGAACACTCTATAAAGGTATTTAACAGAAATATATTCAATTCCCAGATGTCCAAAGGAGTTCATGCACATCATCATAAGCAGATTCCTTAACACCTCAATCCTCTCTTTGTAATGTGGGAATGATAGCCCATTATTTTACCCTATAAATATCATCATACCTTCTTTGTTTCCTTGCAGAGCCTATGGAGTGTGCATTAGTAACTGCACAGTGGAACCTTAATCTCAGTTGCTACTATGATACATTATTACTGTTTATAGTGCCTAAAAAATATGGTGGTATATAAATAGATGGAATAAAAGGTATCAAGTTCTGGGGCTGGTATTCTCTTTTATCTATTAAATCACTTGTTCTTAGCATAACTGCAATATAATTATAACAGCATAATACACTGGGCTAATTTGTTTGACGTATTAATGGTACAGTTTCCTAGCACACATAAGCCAGTGCAGCTGCAGACAGCTGCTAGCAGGATGGGCTCATTCTCCCCTCCTTTCTTTCTTTCTCCTTCCTCCCTCAACCAGAAGGTCTTGTTCCCTTCCTTCTGTTGGACCTGGTGACTATGCAGGATGAGTCAGTTCAGCTTACTGATATGAGTGAGCCCTCCTTATCTGGAGCAGGAGGTACTTTGTTTCAGCTGGCTTAGCCTGCTGAAGCAGTGCTCTCCAGAAGCCCCGTGATCACTAGATACGAGGCAACAGGAGCACACAGCTGCGGGCAGGGAAGTGGGACTGTCCCTCTTAGCTGCAACCTACACACACATAGTGTTAGGTTTAACAGGAAATTATACCCTCGTTGTGTCAGAGGTCCACAGTTCATAAACATCCGCTTCCTATTCTGGAAGATGATTGAGATATGGATGAAGCACTGCATATTAATCTCTGAATTCCAAAAGCATCTGTTGTGTGGAGACAGATTTTTCTTTAATTTATTCAAATCTTTTTTCATTTGTATTGGATGAAAAAAATAAAATTTTTTTTCAACCTTTGGTGAAGCACTGGCAGGGTTGCTCTGATTCACTGAGGAGAGTGAACATGAGCTCCAGGGGACAGAACTGAAAAGGCAGCACCATCCACTGGGAGCACAAAGCAAACATGCAGTAATTAGCCATGAATCTCTGCTTTGGTGGAGGCCTTTACCTTCTCACTAAGAAATGAGGGTTATTCAGTTTTTGTCATTTGTTCTATGAGCCTGACCAGTCCTCATAACTTTGTGGTTGCCCTTGAACTCAACAGATGCTGAAGGTTTACCTTCTTCCTATGTACGTTATGTAATGAAAGGAACATCATACTCCCTTTGTCCACAAACAGATGTCATCTTTTATGTAACACACTTAATATGGCTGAATGACAGGAACATGGTGGCACCACGCTAGCCTCGCCTATTGGCTTTAACAGGAAGACAGTATTTGTTTCTACTGGTATTTCCAAAGTCTTTGTAAACTCTGTTCATTCTGAGTCAGCGCTGGGCTGGAAATGAGTGATGTTTTTTAAATGAGCAATGGGGAGATTTTCTTGGGTAAAACCTTTTATGTGGAAGATTCTGACTTGACATTTTTTGGAGAACTTCAGGCATGAATTTTAAAGATAGGTTGTAATTAAAAAAGTTACATAAAATATTAAGATTACAGATTTTAAAAGACTGCTAGAATCAATTAACAAGGACTTACTGTATTAATTCAACTTCACAAGTGCCCTGGTAGAAGCAGGCTAGAAAGAATATTTTATATATAAAGGAATAAACAGAGATAAGTCATGGGATTTAAAGATCCATGTGAGGTATTGAGTCAAAGAACAGGACACCAGAGATAGGGCTCAGTCTTTGTCCGTGGCTTCTAGTCTAAGGTATATGCTGCTTTCTGGATCTGTGAACCCTGGAAGAGAAATCCCAAGGGGATATATTTCACTTTTGCCCTGGGCTGCATGTGTGCAGTTCAGAAGAGACATTTGCTTTTGACTTTTTGGGTGACATCCCTTGTGACTAAATTTTAGTGAGTGCAGTGCCAACTTCTGCATCTGAACTCATCTTTCCCAGCCGTGCCATCAGAGGAGATCTAGTCCTCGAGCACAGTTCTGTTACTTAAACATGATCACATGCAGCCATCTGAGAATGCCCTCTGGTATCCCTCATGGCCTCCCGTGGCCCCTGTACACAGCATGTGGAGAATCAGTAAGTCTGGTGTCAAATCCATCTCTTCCATATGATTGTCTAACTTCAGGCACCTCTGATGGTGCTATATACATATGGTTAGGGAGATGAAGCCTTATCAAATGGGTTTTAGAACGCAATGTGGAAGTAATTTTTAGGATAAAGTGTCTCATATCTTGCATTTCAGTGGTGACCAGCCCACAAGACAGTGCTCCAGTGTACATATCCATAGTACCCTACCCAATGCATCTTTCACAGAGATTAATGATTATGAGAGATTGTTGGGCTCTTAACTACGACACTTTGAATGCCCCAAAGTGAGTCCTGTCATGTACTCACCCTCTCTTCCACAGGCTTCTCCCAGTTGCTGCCCCATGGGTACCAGGGCTTGTTCAGCTCCTCGCTGAGTGGCCACAGCAGATCAGCTCACTTTGGCTTTTCAGTTTTGCAATGGCTGTGCACCCACAGAACTGCACATCATCCAAAGTCTTTCATCGGTGCTTACATGAGCCACCCAGCTCCATCTCTTCTTCACTGTCACCTCCTAAACATTCTGTTGGGAGTGCAATGCATCTGAGAGTATGGACTTTACAGTCTGCGTTCTGACTATTCCTTTCTCAGTTGTACGGTAGCATCTTGGGCCAAATCTTTTCAGTTTAGCCTAAGTTTTACTGTATGGTTTATTAAAGAAAAAAAAAAAATTGTTATTGGAGGCACTCATCTATGGGAAAAATTCTTCTTCCAAAAATTAACCCTTCCTGCTCAAGTTAGAGCCTGAGGCTTAAGGTATTAGCAGTCTGGAACCACAACAATACAAATTTATGAGAAGCCCAAATGGGACTGAGCAGCATTTGTACACTTTGCCATCACTGCTTTCTTATTACCAACTCCATAACCCTTGTGCAGTTGCTTCTACAGGACTTTTTCCGGGCATGTGAACTGAATAAGCAGGAAGACTGTGTGCCATCTACTGACACCTAAACAAGCATGACAATTTTTTAAAGTGAAAAATTAAAAAAAAAATAAATTAAAATAAAACAAATACTGTAAAATGATCCTTTATATAGTGGAACGGTTGAAAATGCTTTGTTTTGGTATAAACTTCTCAGGCAGACAGTGGCAGTGCATCCCTTGCCCTGCCCAGCAGGAACCAGCCACAGTCCCAGACTGTCAATTGCGTTTCTTCCTTGTGAGTCACACAATGAACCATTCCTACAGGAATTGTGGCCAAGTCAGCTAGACAGTACTCAACATTCCCTCTACTACTGCCTTCTCACAGGTATGGGTTAGCAGTTTAAGCAGTTACTAGCATCTCAGCTAGTTTCTTCTCACTCTCTTTTGGCCATTATGGAGAGCTTCAGCACTGATCTCAGCTAGTGATGCTAACTGCACACTGAAGTGGACCAAGAGCACTCTCAGGTTCTGTTGCATCTTGTCAGGCTGTCTTGTACTTGGGACTACCTGAAAATGGCCTTTTCTTAAACCCTCCTGCTAGTTTCACCAGAAGCCACCTGACTAAAATGTCCAGGGGCTTGCAGTGTACTGCAGGAGAGACTATTAAGTCTCTCCTTCATATTTGTGCTCACTCCCGTCTCCTGCCTCAAATCTCTCACCCTCTGTTATTTCTTTTGTTAGTGTTCAGCAATTATTGTCTGCCATGTGGTTTTGCCAAGGATCAAGCTGCAGAGAACTATAAAAATAGAGGGGAAAAAAACCCAAACTATCAGATTTCTGCAATGTCAAAAGGATCAGCCAGTAGGCTGTGTGTAGCACTATCATTTTTCCTTGGCATTAAACATTATGAATAGGGATAAATGTCACATTAGTGAATGTCACATAATTTCCTGCATATGATTGTACATGATTAAAAAAAAAAAAGGAAAAAAATACAGAATTTAAAGATGGCTAATGAAACCCATTATTTGAATTTTATTCTAGTTTCTAGGAGCCCTAAATTGTCACAGCAAGCTGCAGTCTATGCAGCACTGTCAAAGTTAGCCACAGTAATTTGAATATGGGCTTAAGAACTGAAGTTCAGGCTCCTAGTCTTTAAAATCCTTGTCTTATGCTAATAAAAATTAGTAGGTATGCCAATGAAGTTTATACTGCTTCATAGTTGATATGTAGACCAGAATTTCTAATCCCATCCGCTACCACTGTCTCTCTGAGCAAGCCATTCTCTGCTGTAGTTCTCATAACTGAAAAACTGAGGGAAATGGTGAAAATCTCCATTTCCCTTTGCTGGTGATAATAAAAATCATTTAACTGGGACAAGTCCACCAACTGAAATTAACATGGAGTCCCTAGGAACTGAGCAAGTAATACAATGGATTAGAAAGTTAAAATCCTATGTACCTCCTTCCTCTTGCCACATCTGTGGCACACCACATGGGTCAACTTTTTTTCTGATTTGGGGGGTTGTATGATTCTCAGGATAAGACAGTCTTTGTCCTGATAGTCAGATGTCTGTAAGGCTGCTGACACATACATAGTCTTAATTCAGAGGGAGTTAGTGTTTTCAGGATAATAAGAACTTAAGGAAGAATGATGAAAGAGTTACACACTAAAACTAAGAGGTAATTCTGTTTCTACAAGACGCCTTGGAAAAAGAGGGAGTTGTGAAAGAAAGTGATTGGATGTTGTGATAGGTAGGACGAAGGAGATGCAAGCAAAAAAAGTTAAGGCTGGATTATGACACCTTCAGGGTTTAGGAAAGTGAGAACATGAAATACCGTTTGGCATGATGAAGAAGGAGGAAACAGTGAATAGATTCAAAGCGATGTAAAATACCAAAAAGTGGGGTGATTTTATTGATAACTTCAACCTCTCGGGTTATGAAGTGAGGTTAAAGCACCAAGGGATATCTAGTCTGAAGGTGATATGAATAATAGAATAACTGTAATACTCTAGTGTAAGCCACAATGATTCCAGCCAACATGTTAGATTAGCCATACTCATTCATACAGTTTCACTGTACGGACAAACATATTTGCACGGACGTGTCCTTCCCCCCAGGTATTTATCTCACTGAACCTAGCAATGTTCCTCAGTGCAGGTACAGGTGGGAATGTATGAAGAGGCTTCTGGGAATTCAAGGAAAATGCAAAAATCCATAATACCCTGAGGAAAATCTGCTACCCTCCAGGTAAAGCTGTAATTTCTTAGCATTTGCAGAAAGAATGGCAAGGGTGGCCAGCTCTTGATTCTTGCACAGGAAGAAAAGGTTTTTTAGAACAAACTCAGCAGTCCCTGAAGCTGCCCATTTATCTGAAGTCTAAATAGTCTAAACCACAGTCACACAAACTAAAAAAAAATGAGGATATATCAGCCATTGTGTTTCCAGATGTAAAGGACCATCCAGACGCCTACAGTTAGACAGACATTGACTTAAACAAAATTTTAACCCTCTATCTGTAGGATCTTATACTAGCAAACACTGCAGACTAAATGGCCTCTGATAGAACGCAAAGAGTTCTTGCATTCTTAAAAGCTGGCTTCTAATCCTGTCCTAGATACTGAATTATCTGTCCTGCCCTTAGGATTTTGCATGAAAAAACTGAATAACTTAGGAAAGGTCCCCTGTAAATAATACTTGCCCTTAATTTTGTTGCTATTTAGTAAATGGTGTTACCAGGAGCCAGCAAGCTCACACCAAGTATTATTCTACTTACTCAGCAAGTGAGAGAGAATCAAAGAGAAAAGTGTGATTGGGGGATCAAAATGTACTCTCTCTTCCTAATTTCAAATTAATATCTAAATTCATAGGAATCCCTACCTGGGATGCACTTTGGACAGTTACATATATATCTTGAATCACATTTATTGAGTTATTTAGCAGTTTGCATATCCCATTTGATAAAAGCTCATATTGCTAAGAGTGGAACAATAAATTTCTAAAATCTCACAGTTTTCTAATATTTTTCTATATAGCAAAGACTATAGGGTTGTCACTTTAGATTCTTCTGGGTTTAATTCCCTATTAGTTGTTCTGTTATTGACAGAATCTATCATGGTTGCTTTTTACACTTTCTTTCCTCTTTTTTGTTAAAGTAAAAATTCTCCATCTCAGAATCTGCTACCTTGTATGTGCAGCCCACCACTTTAATGATGTCCATTTCTCTCATTTTCTCAGTCTAGCCACATTTCTCTTTTACAACGTTCTATGCAGTGAAGCTTCTGAAAGAAGGCACTGGAGGATGCATCTTCGTGTCAGTGGGGCCGTTCAAACTCACCGATCCTCCTACCAACAGACGCGCACCTCCTCAAGTACGTTCTCCAGTGAGCACTGTAGCAGACACAGTCTGCCCATTCAACTGATGAAGCTGACAATGTCAAACCCAGATGAAGAGGTTTAAATCTGCTAACTTCCTTTCTAGGGGAGGTAGCTCCCTTCTTGAGATCTGTCACTGAGGCATATTTTGGCTCAACCTTTCTAGACACCTCCTCTTCACTGACATTGCTTTCCTCACTGGAGGTATCACGGAGGTTGTATTGCACTGGCAGTATCCCTTGGCACAGTGTCAGTCTGACTCATCTTCCATTTCATTACAGGGTCTGAAAACAGCAGCAGCTGTCAGAGGTTTGCAGTTACTTTGAAGCATTATGATAAAACTATACTTACTAAATTATTCTGATAAATACAGCCTCCATGGTATCAGAAGAAAAATACAAAAAATTAAGTCTCTTGCAGTGCTTTAATAGTCACAAAATCACAGAATTGCCAGAGTTGGAAGGGACCTCTAGAGATCATCTAGTCCAACTCTCCCACTGAAGCGGGATAACCTAGAGCACTTTACACAGGACTGCATCCAGGTGGGTTTTGAATATCTCCAGAGATGAAGACTCCACAACGCCCCTGGGCAGTCTGTTCCAGTGCTCTGTCACCCTCACTGTAAAGAAGTTTTTTCTCATATTTAAATGGAACTTCCCATGTTCCAGCTTGTACCCATTGCCCCTCGTTCTGACACTGGGCACTACTGAGAAGAGCCTGTCACCATCTTCCTTGCACCCACCCTTTAGATACTTGTATATGTTGATAAGGTCTCCCCTGAGCCTTCTCATCTCTAGGCTAAAGAGTCCCAGATCTTTCAGCCTCTCTTCATAAGAGGGACACTCCAATCCCCCAATCATCTTTGTTGCTCTCCACTGGACTCTCTCCAGTAGTTCCCTGTCTCTCTTGAACTGGGGAGCCCAGAACTGGACGCAGTATTCCAGCTGTGGCCTCACCAGGGCAGAGCAGTGGGGGAGAATGACCTCCCTCGACCTACTGGCCACACTTTTGTTTATGCACCCCAGGATTCCATTGGCCTTCTTGGCAGCAAGGGAACATTTCCCAGACTTGCTTGACTTTGAGCAATTGCACAGTAATCAGTAACTGCAAGACAAAAGCTAACACCCTGTTGCAGGGTGAAGATGAAAACAACTAAGACAGAAAATACAAGAGTTGAACTGCAAAATACAGTAAAGCATAACATAATGCATAATGTAATATAGACATCTTTACAACTTAATCTTTTGTTATTACTTGAATTAATTTTTACTGTGCAATGGGAGTACTCCATGAGTGTAGCGTTTTTTCCCTTTAATTTATAATTTCTTCTCAAGAGGACAATGCCAGGCAATTCACTTCTTACTTTCTGCATAATTCCTGGAAGCCTTAATATCTCTGTTCTGCACATGATGAGTACATTTTTTCAAATGCATATGATTTACAAAGAGGTATATGCAAACTGCACTGCAAATGCTGACTCTCTCCATTTAGTAAAAAGAGCCCACTGCATAGCATCAGCACCTAGCAAACATAAAACATACGAATAACTTGGCTTGCAAGAATAGCTCCACTACCTCACATACAAGAATTTGCTCTACAGTGATGAGTGCACTGTAGGTCCTGCCATTTAAGCCTACCCATTTAGAGGATACCTACCCAGTATTTAAAGTGGGTATTGCTAGCAGGTTTAGCTGCGGCATCCAGGAATACAGCACAGGCTGCAAAACCCACACGAGAGGTTGGATAGATATTTAAAGGGGCTTTGCAGGCTGTATGGAGCTCCATGTTCTGGGACTACACTAAAATCAGTCTTTGAAATTGTTTTCTTAAAACTGCAGCCATGGCAGAGCAGACAATTTCTGAATATCTAGTGATTCAAGTCTAACCTACTGTTTCTGAACTGTCTTGAAAACAGTCATGAATCTATTTCCACCATTCCAGCCAGGAACTGAAAAAAAAAAAGGATTGGTGTAGTGTCAAAGCTAGAAGACAGATTATGCCTATTTAAGAGACAATTTTTAATGCTTTAATGCACTTTTGCTAAGTGCACTCTTTAAAATTAACTGGATTTATGATGTGCAATTATTTATGTGAGTTCTAACTATTACAGTGACGCTGGATCAAAAACATCTTTCTGTAAAAAAATGCACCTTTTACAAAATTGTCAAAGGCATTACAACAACTTAACAAGTCTTTGCTGGAGCATAGAAAGATTCCCATTTAATTTCCGTGATTTTACATATTTTCTTGCCAAGGAGAATAACATAATTCAAGCCAACACCTGGATTCCTTTTCTGAAGTTTGATGATAATACAGAGACTGGCTTTTGCTTTTTTAATAAACAATTTTCCTCAAAACCAAACAGGGTGTTAAGACAGCCATTACAGTGAGGGAGGTAACAACATTTAGTATTTTTTGTTTAGGATGGTGTTATCACTAAACAGCCAGAGGTCTGAGATAAATGAATACAGCCTGATGCTGATGGTCAGGACCAGCACAAGTGAGGTGAAACTGGCTGGAACCGAGAGGTAAGAATGTATGGGGTATCATCCTAGTAGTGTGAGATGGGAGGTGACACAAGAAATAAGAAGCAAATTTGATTTTAAGTATTCCTTGGCTTGCGATATTTTACTTCTGTTTAATTTCTTAAAGCATTCCAGTTTGCCCACAAATTAAGTGAGAGGTTCAGAGCAATGCTATTTTCCCCCAGGGTAATATGTGCGGGCAGCCAGTTGACATTTACATTGCTTTAGAGTAATATATCACAAAGAAAACAAGCAGTTGCTGTTCCTGATGATGTCAAGGTGATGGCACGATGGAAGTCTTTGTACTAGCCCTGGAACTGCAAGACAGGAGACACTTGCAGCCTGGGCAGCTGTAGGCAAGGGGTACTTTGCATAATAGCCACTGTGCTCTTGGACATGGAGAAATCAGAGGGGATATATCTAATATCTAGATATATCTATATAAAATAGGGAGGGGTTCAAAATCCTCTTGTCTTTCCTGCATTCTGTTTTACTTATCCCGTTATTTCCCACTGCTGGCTATGGCCAGAGCTCTTGAGCAAGGGTGGCTGTTTCTATCCTCCCTGCTAGAAGCTCTAAGTGCACATCATGCCAAAAAACACAAGATCAGGTATGTCATGAGGTTTCATGACAACTCTAGCCTAGAGGCTCTGACAAGATTCGAATAGTCACTGAAGCTTTGGCGCTTCTCTAAATTTGACACTTCTCTTACTGTCTAATTCAGATTACATATCTGCACAGAGAAATGAGAAACCTTTTCCACCCAGCAGGGGCAGTTGGGTCCCTGGATTCAGATAGCAGACATCAAAAGGGCCAACTCAGAGCTGATGAGTAAGAGGCAGTCAATGGCTGGCTCTGTCCCCTCACCTCTCTCTGCCATGCAGAGTGGCTAAGCTAGCGTGAGAAAGAAGATTAGTAACAAATTACTTCCCACTTCTCCGTAACTCCTGGAAGCAAGGATGATGCAAGAAGGATTCTCCTGCTCAGAAGTTTGCCTCCAACTCAGACCGCCAGCTCACTTCTGTCCCAGCCCATCTTACCCACCACCTGTTCCTCAGACCTGTGCCCAAAAGTTACATTCTGGTCCAGTTACATTTAAAAAAGTCAAAGGGAGAAAAAAGATGAAAACTCTTACATTACAGAGGAGCTGGGAAATAGGAAAACATTTTGCTGATCTGTGGAGGAGGACAGCATAGCACTGATGCAAGAGAATAACAGCAACAAGAGATTTAGAATTCATCAACTCTAATTCTTAAAAGGGTACAATGATGATGAAAAAAAAAAAAGAAGCCACAGCTCTTCTTAAAGAGGTGGTAACAAACAATTATTCTAGAAACCTTGACACTTCTACATGTGTTCAGAAGAATGCTTAAGTTTCTGTAAATGTCAAAAGTTGGAAAACAGAGAAAGTGAAAAAACATAAATGTTGTGATCCTTAAAAAGATTAGAGAGAGAGCCATGTAACTCTAGCTCTGGCAGCCTGACTTCAGTTCCAGGTAAAGTATTAGCAAAACCTGAGAGGAGCATCTATTTTTAGACAAATACAGCAGACAGACTTATTGGCTTAAAGCCAAGAGGGATTTGTGAATGAGACAATGCCAAAGAAATCTGATAGCCTTTTTAAAGATGGTATCTGAGTGGGTGGGTTTTTTATAAAAAAGACCTGTGCCATATGGGAACAGTTTAAATAATGCCTGGATAAGAATTCAATAAAGTGACAAGCAAGCATTTTGCATGCCTACTGTGTCCTTACAGAAAGTCCTTGTACTTTTTAAAAGTGTATCCTTCTACTGGGTGCTTATTTGCAATAAGGTAAAATAGGTTTTGCTTGACATAATTCAGAAAATAAACACAGTATAGACATAGTAAAAGACAGCAGTTTCTCCCACTTGAAACTTCCTTCTCTTTCTTTCCCTCTCTCTCTTCCTTTCTTGCTGCCTCTCTTTCACACCTTCTCTCTCTCTCTCCTTCTCCTTTTCTCACTTTGTCTCTCCTGTTGTCTTTCTCCTTTTCCCTTCCCTCTGTATGCTCTTTTGTATGAACACACAATTTCATGCTTGCTGATTTGTTTGAGATGTTGACCACAGGCTGTTGAGATGAGCTACCTTGAAGGAGCATACTTAAAAGAACTCAAAAGCAAAAGAAACTTGATACTCAGTGTTTCGAAAGTTGAAATCATTGCGTACTTTACTAACAAATTACACCCATAGGGTACCATGTTCACTCCAAGCTTTATACTGCCATATTCCCATAGCATTACTGAAGTGACTCAAAACTACATTAGAACAGACCATCTCCACTCCACTCACTATCGGATGGGCTCGTTGGGAAGCATTTCTTGGTAAAATCAGACATTATGTATGTACCCCACCATGTGTTTTGACAGAGCTATGGCAAGTTTAGTTTCCTTTTGCTTGTGCATGGGTTTTGAATTCAAAATGCGAAACAGACATGGTTGTTCTTGTGTGGGATCAAAAGAAATTCTTCTTTCTTTCCATAAGCCAATAAATCAATGGAATGGCATTGTAATGCCTCCTCTTTTTTTCGTGATGCAAGATATTAAAACCGCTTTGATTTTTCTTGCAGTTCTAGGGGAGAATGCATTAGAAGCTGCATGCCAGGAAAATTCAATTGAAAAGGAATGTTCTGGCCTCAGCTGCTGTCATAGCTCACCCATGGGCTGGCTCATTTCCCCCTCCCCACTCTCCTCAAACAAAGCTTTATCTCTTTGCTGTGGTACAGCCTCATGCCACACACAAAGCAATGTGGACAGCAGGCCCCTGGGAGGTTGCCTTTCTCCCTGCTGTGCTCTGCTTTGCTCTCTCCTTACTAGCAGGGCAAGGTAACTGCACGTGCATGATCAAGATCCTATACATTTTAATAAGACTTCCTCAACAATTGGTCTTCTCATATACGTACAGTTTCTCTGTCACAATATATTTGCTTCAATAATTTTGCCCAGATAGATTCTGAGACCCTTATATAGTTATCTAGGATCTCTGGATGCCTCTAATGGCTAGACAGATGGGACCACGGGCAAAAATTCAGAGCAGCCATCCTGGTGTTTTAGTGCGTGTATTTGTGTCTCTGTTAGCATGCACAGCAGATTCAGACAGAAAGGTTACGGAAATTCTAGAAAACCCCTTGAAGTGTCATCATTGCTTATGAATTTGCATGCAGAAATCTAATACACAGAGACTGCCTGATTAGGCATAGTTCTGTACCTAATGACTGCCTATCAGTTTCTTTGCCCTTTATGATTTAAAAAAAAAGGCAAGAAATCAAAGGATAAGTTTCTAAAATTAGCTGTGTCTGGCGCAGAGAATTTAATCCCTGCTAGTACTGCAAAATTTATACAGTTCCTTCTGTGAGCACTGTGCAGAGCTGCAGAAAGGTCTGAGAATGGGTCCCCTTGGAAGCATTTCCACCTGGGTTGCTTCAAGCACCAATTTTACTTCCTTATGGACAATCGTGTGCAAAATCAGCCTTAATGACCCTCCATGGGAATGAGTACATTGACAAGAGCAACTGTTTGCAGGATCGTGCCCTCTTTCTTATACTTAAAGCAGAACGACAACGTGAGTAGCTGTCACAGCTGTAACACGTGTAACGGTCCGTGGAGGAAGGCTCACACTCTCTGCTCTGGTGTGAACACACAATTGCCTTCTTTGCCTTAGCAGTTTTAGACCAGGACTTGTGACTTAACCGAAACAGAGAGTGACACTTCAGGTTATAGGCTGTGGTGAATACTAAATAATTCTCCCTGGATGGAGATCTTATTGCACAAATTGGGAGCGAAGCCAAAGCAATAGTAAGCTGGCAAAACAAACATGCAGTTTTTCACCCTTTTAGGAAATCTTGCAAGCACTCTTGCAATTCTTACGATTCTTACAACTCTTACAATGAAATAAAATTGTGAGGCATACAGGTCTGTTGAATTTTTCCTCACTACCAAGGCTGACTTAATTTCTGAGCAGCACAATCTTTCAGTCTCAGCACATTGTCACTTTCAGAGATCATTGATGGAAATTAAATTGTCAAAATCAAATTGCATCAGATTGCTTTCTTAGCTTCAGCCTAGCAAGGCCTGCCCAAATGACTGAGCCTTCATCCCTGGCTGATTCCCAACTTTGCCCAAGCAGTCAGAACCCTGCTAGACTTAGCATTACTTACATGTTTTGCACAGACAAGCAGAGCAGGTCCTTAGCATGTTTTGAGGACAGAACCACCATAACCCAAACATTCATCTCTCCAGCCTATGATCTGACAGTGAAATTAGTCTCAAAAGTAACTCACAGGATCTATTCTTATATAATTATGCCCTTTTATCCAAACCAAATAAAAATTCCTACATGTAAACGCATATGTTGCATGTAATACACACATATATATGAATGGGTGTTAGACATGAATAATAGCACCACTTAGCTTCTAATCCTCCACTTTGGCTGGATTTTATTTCACTTCAATTAAGTCAGCTACACTAGTAATTTATTTCAGTCTTTTCATATTTTTTGAGACTATTTCTCTTGTACCTAGAGGTTTCAATAGTTATTGACAGCTCCTATTCTGCAATTATTACTCCTATAAAAGATTTAGAATAGGAAAAGCTACAACATAGTGTAAGAAACGAGGGCTAGAAGAAATCTCAAAAGATTGCTTAATGCAGCCTCTGTGCTAAGGCAAGATCACTTATCCTGGTATGATTCTTGTTTTTTTTTCTAGCCTAACCACAAACACCTCCAGGGCTGAAGAATGTGTACTCTCCTTAGCGATGTACTGCATTGCTTCATTGACCTTACGCTCCCCAAATTTTTCCTAACACTGAATCATCAGTGCTAACGTGTCTGGTACCAGAGTGGTAAACACTGACTTTTAAGTGGCTGATGTAATGGTTTCAGGCAAAACTTACAGAGGAACTTTGAAAGAGAATAATGCAGTTTTCACCTTATCTCAGCAGTTGTGGAATGACTTTTGTATCATTTCTATAACTAGAGAAAAGTCCTGAAAACCTTCACGAAGATTAGCTTTTCTGAAGTTTGCGTTATCACTAATGACATTTAATGATGAGGTGGGAATAACCTCAGTAAGTCATGTCTCACAAGGAAATTAAAAAGAAACTCACAAGCTGTTTCATATAAGAAACATATTCTGTTTTATTCCTGCAGGATTTTCAGCAGTTATTGTTATTACAGATGAGACCTTGATGCTCCTAAAATTACGAAATGTTATTTTGAGCATCCATTCACATAATACTTTTGTAAGAAAGAGCTATGCCAGATTATCAGTGGGATGTGATTTGATATGAGTTACTTATCAAGAACTGACATCAGTGTTTCTATTTTTATTGTTTCAAAATTTCTATACAAAGCTATAAAACATCCATGTCTAGCAAGAGGAAACAGGTGAGGTGTACCTTACACACAGATATGTGATGCAGTGAAAAGCTGGCATGTTAGCATTGCTAGTACACTGAAGACTGAGTTTCCCTGGATAAAAGGCATGCCAAAACTTTGTCTAGATCCATCCAATGTCAAACATGAACTGATACTGTTGAAGGCTGGTAGTCAGCAACACTAGGAACTTTGGGGAGCACTGCAGAGAGAGAACTTCAGCAAGTGTTGGAGGACAGAGACATGGGACTGGAAAAGGTCAAAGCACGGGGAGATGGCCAGAGAGGAGGGAGAAGGACGGAGGAAAAGCTGTTGGAAATAATGTTAAGATCAGAATGAGCCAAGCACACGATAGCCTGAGGTTCCTTAGAGAAATGCTGTAGACATGAGCTCATGGCTACATTTATAGCACTGCTACAATTTCTTTATACCAAAAGGGGAATCTTTGTTTCCCGTATATATTTGTGTCCTCAAACCTCTGAAACAAAGATTTAGCAAAATTAGGGAGCATTGTTTGCATCCTACCTGTCCTA
Organism: Hemiprocne comata; assembly: GCA_020745705.1. Taxonomy (NCBI): domain Eukaryota; kingdom Metazoa; phylum Chordata; class Aves; order Apodiformes; family Apodidae; genus Hemiprocne; species Hemiprocne comata. Next base: position 61,445,840 of record CM036586.1, read on the forward strand.
CATACTGGAAATACATTAAAATCAAGGTCACTGGACAATGGCTTGTAATGGAACTCTCAACTCCACTACAAGCAGGGGCTGTCAATTAGCTAGTATCTCAACACTTTTCCTAAAGAGGAAAGCAGAGCAAGTCTTCTGTCCATGTGGGTAAAACAACCATTTAAAGTTAAAGCTGAAACTGCCCACAAAGAGCACAAAAGAAAAATTATTGGGTCTACTGTGATCTGGTTTATGCTCCTTGTTTGCAGCAGCAATCCATTCTGATGATCATTAACCTTTTAAAAAATGAAGCTTTAACCAAAAGGATTTAAAGGGGGTTAGTGCTGAATTTTACAAACCTTGCAAAATATAATCTGAAGTCTTACATTTTTGCTCCCATTTTCAGCATGCCAGAGCTTGAATCATAAAGCTAGCACTCAGCATCTTGGCTGTGGGTCAAGACCAACTTAAGTCACATGCAGGGTAAAGTGGTGAAGGTGACATTGCTTCTACCTGGCTTAGGAAAAAAAACAACCTGTGAAGGACTTAAGCTCAGAAGTTTGTGGCAAAGTCTCTCCGGTTCCAGTTTTCCACATCTAAATACTCTCTTTAATATCCAGAGCAAGAACATGCCAGAAAAGACTGGATGTAAATTCATCTCTGACCTGGGACATACAGTGCTCTGCTCTTTGATCATATGATTGACAACTGGCAAGAGCCTGCATTGTTTCTCTGTTACCTAGTGAGTATATTTGCAAGGTATTAGGAGCATGACAAGTGTCAATACAGAGCAAGAGAGAAAAAGGGTGAAAAACAAACAGCAATAAATACGCCCGTCCAAAAGAGTGCTCCATGGCAACATTGAGCTGATGAGAAGATCAAATGCAAACACTGATTTTTAATACCCCTCACTCTCACAGAGTTATGAGGGAGGTGGGGCTGAATACAGACTTCACAGCATGCTCACCCCTAACTGGAGCAGACCAAGCAATGCTGCCTTTTGCAATTTGAAATGGCAATTTTGTGACTCCTAGGCCAGACTAGTTATAATGAGAGAATTAATTAACTGACAGTATTCAGATCATGATCAAAGCAGCACACAAAGCATTTGCGTGCCTCTGATGATGTTGAAAAACTCTGATGAAATACTTGTAACTCCTCCAGGATTGGGAAACAACTGGAACCCTTCTGCAATGCCACTGCTACCAAATAGCACCAAAGAAGAAATGCCCACGAGAGGCAGGCTATCCTCACTATTAAATGCTGCCAGCCTTTCTTGCACCTTTCCCCAAGCTCTTGGTATGGGCCATTGCTGGAAACAAGAATCTAAGGTGTCCCAGACAGGGTGTTTCTGTGATACCTGTCATGAGGGTTGCTTGCAACATGAAATTGCAGTCACAGCTGCTGACACAGAAAAAAAACACTGAAAAATGTCTGCACCCATGCACCCAAACCTGCAGGGACTGACCCCACCAGGCTGCCCTGGGAGACCTGATGGTTTTGCTGGGGATCTCAGTGTCCTTCCCCACTGCATTTCTGCAGCTGCCACAGTGCAGGGGGGACTCAAACTTCACAGACAGATGCATGAAGAACAGGATATTTACCAGCTCAGGTTTTTTTTCCCCAAACATGCCCTAGACTAAAATTTTGGTGCCTACAAAACACTTTGGAGCAAACTCCCACTTCTATTTTAACTTTCAGCGCCTGAAAAAAAGTCATTAGGAGGCATTTTGGGGTACAGCTCACATGGTCCCCAATGCAGCGTGTCTCAGCACCGCTCAGACCTTTAAACCTCACAGATACCTTCTGATCTCTGGCAAACCTTGGATGGGGTGAGACCTTTCCCAGTGGAGATGGGTGACTGGAGTCACTTCACAGACATTGGGGGTCTAGGGGAACAGGAATTAAACTGAATTTCCAATAGAATATTAAGTTACTTCAAAAAACTATTTGCCTATGTTTGAATCAGGAAATAAACATGAAAACACAAATTTTATTCAGATATTTTATTTACAATATAATATAAGTGTGTCTGTAAAGTTTCTGTATGCATGTGATTCCTTTATATATATTCACTAAGACAATCCTTTCTACCCTACATTTGAGTGAAATTATTTCCAGCCACTACAAAGTAGCACTCTCTTCCACTTCTAGGCAAATATCTAATTATATACCACTTTATTTCAAGCTGCTCTACAAAGCATTCATTCATCTATTATCAAGCATTAGCAAAAGTGCTGTTTAGAAAATAAAGTCAGTTGCTTAACTCTTTCTGTTTTATAATGCCAAGCCCTCAAAATGTTTAAAAGACAGTAACAGCTCTGAATACTACGCAGAATTTGTAATGAATAACAACTGTAAGCAAGTTGCTGTGTCTTTACAGCTGGTCATATCCCTCACTACCTTGAAATTAAAAATTGATCCTGTCAGGCAGGTGTAAATCATATAAAAATTTAAATAGATTCATTTTCAAAGGGTAATACAATATGAAAAATACTTTCATGAAATACAGTTCACCTATCTGCTGAACCCCTTACATCAACAATTGAGTATCAACAACCACATATTTTATTAAGGGAGTAGAATGAATTCAAACAGCATGTGCCTTTCTTTCTGTTTAATTTTATACAGGAAATATAAATACTATAGTTGTTCCCATTTGCCTGTATAAATTTTTATGTTCATGTGTATGTTCTGCACCATCCACAATAAATGATACAAATATACAAAAACTTGAAAGGCGAGACAGTGGATAATTGAGTTATGCATAGATATATTTGCCTAACCATTTGGAAATCTACAGATATGCAATAAATGGTGTGTTTGGTTGCTTAATTGTGTAAGTTGCATATTTCTGGAGCTCCTGACTAGCTGGTCTGCGTTTAGACCACTCCACTGGTGTGGATCCACAGATGGATTTAAGTGAAGTTTTTTACACAATACAAAATTAAGACTTACAAACCTAAATGCTTGTAGGACTCGAGCTTCATCTACCTTCTCATGAAGTACGGCATTATTCCATGCCTCTGAATATCTTTGAACAGCTGTTGTTAAAAAGATAACTATGACACAGTAGTACAAGGGCATGTCCAGTCCCAGTGCAGGTAGTTCACTGTCTTGGCAGATTGAGACTCTGCTTCCAAATTACTCTGGAGCAAGTCTCAGGCTGATGAAACAATCATTTTTCTGACCCAAACCCCACATCTGTACCTGGTTCCAGGCCTAAAAAACACAAGGGAGAATTTTGCCACTGGAAAGCAAGAAATTAACCTACTTTACGATATATAGTGCCTCTTCCTTCCAATCTCTGAAGAACATTAAATATAAGAGCTTAAGGCAACTGTGAGCTCTTTGAAAGGTCTTCATTATTTGAGTGGGCCACTTGTTAATTTTTCCTGTAATTAAAACGAATGGAGAGCTTTGCATGGCAACACCTTTCACACCTAATGCTGGAGAGTCAGGTTGCATGGCTATTTGACTTCCAGCCCAGCACAAGGTGGCAAAAGTCTTAATCTCAACAAAAAGGAAGATTGATGTGGATTTCCTGGAACACCTGCTGCTGAGGCCATTAGTGTTTGGGGCACCCTCCTGCCTACACTGAAGTTGGTGTGAACTGTCCTCTTGCCCTTCGCAGAAAGAGGATCAGGCCCTTAATGAACAAGATTAATAGGAGTGAGCCTGCCATTGATTTTGTGCTGCTGTCCTCACCATGTCAGAGGGCAAGCCAAGGGGTGAATTACAGCTGCTCAGGGACTCCAAAACATGAGAAGAAACCAAACTGACAGTCACACACTGCAAATTAAACCATGCTGTATCTGAGAGAAATTCATGCAGAAAGATTTCTATTTCCAGTTACTTGCAGCCTGCAACAGTCCAAACCCTGCAGAGATGTTTCATTAATACCTCTTTGCTTAGTCAAGATAAGGAAGTGCTACCACTGATACCACTGACAACTATATTTGTGTAATCTTTATTCCACAGTAAGTGTGGATTTGGCAGAGACCCATGAGAAATAAGAAGTCACTTGAGGAGAGGGGAATACTGGTGTAAAAATATTGGTTTAAATTTGCGGTTTAGCAAATTATAAGAGAACTTCTCTCTGTAGACAAGAGCTATGTAGGAGGTGGCTTTTTTTTTTTTTTTTGTCAGTGGTCAGAGAGAGAATTAGATGCTTCCCATATACCAAACAATACTCTGAAGCCTGATTAGATACTGTTTTCAAGTAATTCCTTTTGAGATTCTGTTTCATTACACTTCCCAGGATCTGGTAGTGTCATTCATTTTCTAGGACCTTGCACTTTGACTGCCTTTGTGTCCATGAGCAGCAAGGGCAAGCTGCTCTGCAAGGAAAGGGGAACAGGATGCTGAGCATGACAAGGAGGATTAAGCAGAGACCCTGCTGACACGGACACTGTTCCACAGCACCCAACCAAGGTGAGCAGAGCAGGTTTGGTGGCAGTAGCCAGGTCAGACACAGTCCAGTGATTTCCAGAGAAGTACACAGTGATGAGGAAGGTCAGTTCATGGGTCAGGGTGAGCATCTGGATCAACAAGGAACATGGCCAGGCAGGGCATGGATGCAGCACAGATCAGGCAGAGTCTGAAGCACATTAAATTCATCTCCCAACCAAAGACAGAGAGTCCTTGCTGAGGCTTTTTTTCAGCTACTCAAACAGCTCTTTCTTCATAACATTTTCAAGGCCAGACAGCTGCTTACCGAACCTGGTCCTGAGCCCAGGCAGCCAAATCTGTGGGAGAGGACGACATGCACTCAGGGCCCTGATGCTCTGTAGCCAACTGACTACTTCCCATTTCTAGTGTGCTTTTCACAGGATACAGCGTAATCTCCCAGTGACACCAAATGAAAACTGCAGTTTTCCTGCAGGACTGCTCTCTTAGTGAGATGTTCAGACCTTCAAAGGCAGGTTTAAGCCTGATCCTCCCCTGGTTCAAACACTGCAGACTGTTAAACCAGTGGAAGGGCAATTAGACTCCCTGGATTTTTTCCCCAGCGTGCCGAAATGCCATCTAAATCCTTTGCCTTAGTCTATGAAGACTGAGAGGCTCTGCAGACCTCAGTTGTCCAAAGTAATCCAGTTGCCTAAAATCAACCAAGTGGAAACAGAGCCGCAAGAGCTGGGTGAGAAGGTGGCTGACTGTGTGATGGCACAGACTTCCAGAGGCAATGGACCACCTCACTGCTGCATCTTTTTTCCTTCATCTCTGACTGCAAGTCTCTAACCCCTTGTACTGTATGGGTTTGCCTCCATTACAAAGCATCTTGCTGCTTGTACAGAAGATAAAGTTTTCCTCACTATTCCGCATCTCTCCAGTTGTGTTGCTTTTCCAACAACCTCAGCTCTCTTAGTCTTTGGCTTTTTTTTTTTTTTTTTTAAAGAGTGTAAGTGTCAGCATTGCTGAGTGCAGGCTGGAAAGCTGAAATTAGAGACATTAAAACCTGGAACACAAATATCCAAATATTAATATTTTTAAGCCAATCTCATCATTTTTAAGCCACCTCCTGTGCTTTCTGGATCTCAGCAAGACCAATGGGCTTAGCCAAATCTGTAAAGAGTTGTGTCTTCTAATTGTGATTGGATTCTACTCTAATGAGGCAGAAAAGTCAACCTAGACCCCCAGACTACTACGCTCTGCTAGTACTCCAAATACATTTGCTGAGTTTTCATTTCCTCTGAAAGAAAATATGACATGGCTCAACCAGTGCTCTGCTTTGAAACAGTACAGTAATGATTAGCTACATGCCACTTTAAACTGTCATTTATATTCCACATAGGTAATTACTGCTTCTAATACTACACAGAGATGTCATGACAAACAACCAGCTGTCTTTATTTCATTGTGGTTCTTGAACCCTTGGCTCAGGTTATGTGTCTCTGGAATGTCAAATAAGGAATTTACTTTTCCACCCATCAGTTTACACTCTGCATGCAGTTTGATGGCATCTTGCTAATACAGCCTGGTTGCACTGTAATTCACCTTATAATCCATTGTATCAACACTGACTGTTCCATGTGCAACTTCCTAACAAGGTGGCTGCTGCCTCTTAAGCATTACATTGCCTTGGGAGAGTGGTATTTTTAAATGTATGCCCAGCAAACAAGGCTTTCTGGCTTGAAGTTCTTGAGTGTCATAATTGGATATAACTTTCTTCACTGGGGAGGAAAAAAAAAAGCAAAATAAATGCAAAAAAAAGCAAAAGAAAGTGCCCATCTGCTTCAGGACTGCCCTTCCACACTAGTGAATCCCACATTTCAAATCTGAGGTGTGCTGGTGAGTAATATGAAAAGCTTGTGCTGCCTCCAGGTGTGTTGTGTGTGTCGTATATGCCAGAGGATCACTGCTTACTTCTCTTTTGGGCACTTCCCATGCATGGATTGGATTCTCCTTTTTATTTTATGTTTTGTTTTGTTTTGTTTAATGCCTTGGAAACAGCAGGAGGCTTGACCAGCACAAGGTGGGTCTGGCTGTTGGTGGTTGGGGAGGTTCAGGATGCTGGCATTGTCCTTACCTGCCATCGAGCTCATAAGCATCTGACCATACCTCATGCATGCTCTGCTCTACCTGCAGATAAAATAGGGATAATGGTACTTCTACAGAGCCCTTTGAAATCTCCCGGTGAAGGTGATATAATAAAATACATTATAAGACAGTCATATTATAAGATAGGCACTGTGTTGCTGGTGATGAACTTTACTCTGGTGTTAGAGGTCCAGGCCTCTTTGGAATAAACCAATGGTGAGTTCATAGTTACTGCTGCCAGTTTTTGGCCCCAAACTACAGTATGTCAGCAGGTAAGACAGCTAGAAGCTGGATCAAATAAGGCTCTAAAATAGCAGTAGATTACAGTAGAGGTCTCTACACAGGTAGATAGTAACTGCCTGTGAAGTGCCACTTGCAGGAGAACAGCTGGTAGCTCCCACGTAGCTCTGCTGGACCTAAACCCCCAAGAAAACGATGCATTTTGACATACGCCCTCTGCTGTCACTCTCAACAAGGGACTTCTATACATAGTGCACTGGCTATCTAGTTTTCTAGGCTTTTTGTAATACATGAGACCTTAATCTCATTGCCTAATGGAATGATAAAGAAAAAGTTTCAGTCTCAAATGCAGTGTCTTTCTAAACCTGGATGATAACAGAACTGAAAATCATTGTCTAAAAAATATTTAAAATGCATATTTTGTTTCATGGTCTCAGACTCTCTCCAGTTCCTCAAACGAATCTGTTCATGCAGACATCAGTAGGCACATGTAACGCCAATACCCTCAGCTTGTGCACAGATGTAGGAAATTTTGGAAACTAGGAAAAAACTTCCAAGGTCAATGAAATCTAACTAGAAAAGAGCCTGAACACCTAACTTGACCTTCAGTGGTACCCTGATACACTAATGAGTGTTCACAGTCATTCAGCTTTTGGGCAATCAGCTACAGTGGTTTAGATGTTGCCAGGAAGGCAGGGGCAGCTCTCATTAACCAAGAAAGATTACACAGTTTTGTTTTTTCACCTGGCACTCAGGGTACATTTTAGGAAACAATCCATGGAGTAGTTTTTTGCAAAAAAGCCTGCCACTGCTTGTAGTATTTTTCAACATTTTATACTCACTAAGCAACGTACTAATGGTAAACCAAGACATGCTGTGATACAAGAAGAGCTCAGCTTGTAAAAAGTAGGAATTTGTAACTCAACACTCTCCACAAGACAGCATCCATCTGCACTTAGGATGGTGGGGCAGTCTGACCCATCTGCCACCAGAATGCAGATCTGGTAAGCATCTGACAAGGTGGAGGCAGGTACTTGATGTGTGCTCAAAGTGCTACCAAAGGGGAAAAAAATCACTGGAGTGAAATTTGAATAAAATTAAATAAAATCAAATAACTTCTCAGCTGGAAGCTAAGAATCTCTCCTGCTTTTAGTCTGCTAAAGAGGGGAGATATATATATATATATATGTAAGTATGGCATTGGCTGGGCAAAGTGGGGTAGATAAAATATGTTAAAAAGATATTCTGGTTCTGTCTCTTTCACAAAGTCTTCTTCATGCACCACTCTCAGCAATGTTGGAAGCCACTACTGACACACTTATTTTGAAGAAGACACTGAGCTGCAGCTGTGAAAATGACTGTTGTCCAGGGTAGTTGGCACAGAGCTGTGGATCTGCTGACATAATGTATTTGCCTAATTTGTGAGTTTCATATCATCATTTCGGTCACAGCATTTTCTGTATCTGCCCCACATGGAACTGATAACTTCAAAAAGAAAAGCGTTGCTTCTGCCACATTTGCAGCAGCACTGTGCTCGAAGATGAAAAGAATTGAACATGGGGGAGAAAAAATAAAAAAAAAAAAAACAAAAAACCAAAAGGGAAGTGCAGAGAACAAATGGCTGGGAGGCCTAGAGTGTCACCAATTCGGTGGGAAGACCTGTCCTTGAGTGCCATCTTGTGGGCTTAGGGCCACCCCCGCGCCAAAGAGACACAGCTCTTTCCACCAACGTGCAACCTCAACTCAGGCCAACCTTGGCTTGCAGCACAAGGGCCTTCCATCAGAAGACAACGCTGGAGCACAGCAGATATACACGACATGATACCCTACCTGAAGTCACTTAAGCAAACAAGAGCTATGTGTTGGGGAGAGGCATCAGCCCAGCACCCGCCTAGGACCCTCTGGTCTTGTCTGCCACTTTTGAAATGAAACCAGGCTGCAAAGACAGCACAAGGGATGAGAAAGGAGGCTGTCTCCCCACATAGCCTTGAATTTCCTAGGCGGAGTTAAGTGACAGGGTCCTCTACCCCTCCAGTTCTGGGGAATGATGAATGGGTAAACGAGAAGACCCAACAGATCAATGCCTGGCTCCTAAACCAGTGCTACCAGCAGGACTTTGGGTTTTTTGGGTTGATTTACAGGCCTTCGGGCCTGCTCACAACAGATGGGAAAACCCTGTCTCACAGGGAGAAAAGGGTACTAGGGCAAGAGTTAGCAGGGCTCATGAACAGGGCTTTAAAATAGGCTCAAAGGGGGAGGGGGATAAAACCAAGGCCAGCAGAGTTGAGCCTAGGGGTAAAGGCTCAACTTTGGGGTGATGGGGGTGATGAGGATGGGGGTGAAATCGGTAGCCCAGCTCAAAATACCAAAACTAGCAGGAGTCCAATTTCCTACATTCAGTTTTGTGTTTCATGGTATAGCTACGACTTTACCATGACTTTATTGCAGTACTGTACATCTTAGACGTGGATATGGTCTCAGGTTAAAGATGTTGAGAAACAATGAATCCTCCACATCCCCTGGTGTGTTGTTTCCATGGTTAAATGCACAGTTAGAAACAGATACACCTTATTTCAGACCTCAGGACGTCTAAATCCAAGCTTCAGGTACTTGGTAATCTTGTGCTTTTACATATGATGCAACATATCTTTGCTAGGTTAAAGCATTGCTAACAGCCAAGAATCTTTTCTGTATGTAAGCTCAATATCAGTGCATTGCAATTAAATGTCCTTCTGTATAGCCACAGAGCTACAGTAGGAGCTTCTAAAATCTCTTCAGTTACACAGTTGATTGGAGTGGGCAGAAAGGTGGGGGGCTAGCTTTTTACAAATAAATCTCTTTCTACCATGATCAGCCCCATGGCTACTCCTGTGGCTGTTATCTGTCTCTTCCTGTCCAATATAATTTCTTCCTCATTTCTTCTCTGCCTGAATTTCCTTCAGTTCTTCAAACCCCTTATGCTGTTCTCATTCAATTCTGTACTGTTTATCCAGATGCAGCTCTAACATCTCACCTGCTTACTAGTTTTATAGGAAGCAAATACTAATGTTTATACCTAAGTTAGAAAGCTAACACAGATTCTGAATAATTATTTATTTCCTTAACAAATAGATGAGGCTGAGGAAAGTCAATCTAAGCGTATTGATAAAGTAAGTATTTTACACAAAACAGACTCTTAACCCAGTGTGTGTTACCAGCCTTGTAAATAAACTGTAAATATACTGTGCAGATTCTTGGCTAACTTATGTACATTGTGACATTTGAAATGTTGTCTTTACATATGTTCTCTCACAGTGAAGGCATCCCAAGTGAAAGACCTCAGTCCTTTGTAAGTGTTAAACTCTGGCTGCTTTCAGTACTACAGGAGCATCCAGATTCAGCTCTGTAAGACCAGAGGCACTCTTGTATCTATTTTGTAGTAATGTTTATATTTTACAGGACACTACATTAAAAATGAAATATTAACAACACAAGTTCTGACCTTCTTATTTTGGCAGGTGTTTACTGAATTGAAATCTGGCACTGTTTTTAGTTCTACTTAACATGCTTCAGATTTCTAAGAGTACACATCTTTAATTTTAACAAAGAACTAACTCAAAACCTTGAATTTTTCTAAGAGTACACATCTTTAATTTTAACAAAGAACTAACTCAAAACCTCGAATTTTGCTTGAGCAGAGTGTGTTGCATTGTGTGTATTACATAAAATTATATCCCTGTGCAAGTAAGAAGGGGCAAGGGCTAACTAACAAAGTCAGTGAATTTCATTAAACATCTTAGGCCACCCCTTATACCTCTCCACAGAAATTAGTTTTCTCTCTATTGATATCTGGGCCTGCACTCACTTGAAGCAAAATACAGAACTTGCAATTTAATGCAATTGAATGGAAGTATTTTGGCATAACAGCAAACTCATATGGTGATGTAAGTCAATCAGGTAACAGAAGTATGAGAAAAGTGGATTTATAAGTATCATCCTGGCATAAGGGGCTAGCACTCTCTTTTCACCTAAACTTCGTCCTTTCTCCTGATAGAGAGTAAAATCACTGAGTCTTTCAGCTACATTCCCAAGTAGGAAAAGAGCTTGAGAAGTGAAATTGTATTTATATGTATAAAGTTATAACTCCAAAGAAGGTTAAAAATAACAAAGCTATATTTGTTAGGTGAGTACAGAACTGCTGGATAGAAGTGCATATTCTCATATTAGTGGAGGAAGAACTGTAAATAACTTCATGAAAAGCATAATCCTTTACTAACCCTCTCATGGTATGGTCATTTTCCCAATGAATCCACTGCCAACAGTGAACTGTGCACCTGACAATGCTAATACCATATGTCAGGATATGTGCTAAGATACATTAATTTAAGTGATTAAGGATTAACAACTTGGCCAGCAGGTGCACCTTCATGTGGACTCAATCCTTCAGCCAGACATTCATTCAGAGTATGTCTCATAACAAAGAATGTTGATGAAAACAGCAGACAGTAGCTCCATGCAGTTGGCAAATCTCTTCCCTTTCTAATTCCCATGCAGTCAATTGATTAGGGAGTGCATGTGCTATGGTACAACAGCATCTAAATTCTGACTGGAAATGTTGGGCACGTGCAGATAACTTTCAGTGAGAGTTGTCAGGATGGGATCTTTGATGTCCACTAACAGACAAAAGCCTTGATCTTGGATATATCAGCTTGAATCTCAAGTAATTCCTTTGATTAAAGTAATGGAGAATAGAATGTACCCTACAGCTGCTGGTTTTCTTCAATAGTCAATGACCATTTATCACTAACTTAAAAAGGAACAAAACTAGGCAACATAATTTTTAAAACTCTCCTCTTTGTATGTGTTTATGACATCTTAAAGGAAAACCTATGTGATGAGAATTATTACTAGCTCACAATGGCTTGTTTATGTGAAAGATGTGTCTAGCTGTTTAGCATGCTGTAATGCATAACTGTTGTTATACATGTAATTATTGTAACTGATCCAGTCATCTGCACACGGATATTCTTGATTAGACTGAATATAGGGATGGTAAACTGTTTCTTTTCCCAAGAAGTAAGATGGAGCAAGTCTCTGTAAAACAACAGCACTGAACTGGTACGTCAGCTTCCGTCGAATTTTAATGATTTCACCTGTTCTTCCATAATTCCTCAGTGCTCTGGCCATTTTCTGATATGTCATGATCTTGCGGTTTCCCTTTCTTTCTCCCCACAACTCTGCTAGTTTCTCCTTATTTTTGGAGACAAACTGGAAGACACCATTGGGCTTATCTACCCACTGGATGCAGTTTGCCATAGCTGGATCATACAGCGACTCATGGAGGTACTCAAACAGTCGAAGTTTTTTTCTGCCTGGTGAGAAATAAAGTACAAAAGGTCAGAGCAGAACTCATACCTGTTTTAAAAGACGAGCAGCTGTCTTTTTCCTGGAAAGGATCTTACAGGCAAAAGCATAAGTAAACCTAATACCCTGTCACAAATTAAAAGATCAGTATAAACTATTCAGTGGAAGATCAGCAACAGCAAATGGGATGATAGTTCTGAAACATGTACAGATCTGTGGTGACAGAAGGGATTTGGTCATTAAGAGTTTCAAGAGCAGGTTATTTGGGGATCACACCAAATGTCTGGTGACTTCACTGTGTGACAGTTCTCAGAAGCCACTTCCAGTGGTCTTCAGACACATGCTGTGCAGGTGCATGGTCACAGAACCCACTTAAGGGAATTGCATCCTCAGTGCAGGAAAGAGGTTCTGGAGAGCAAATCTGAGTGGTGTTTTTTTTTTAAATGCTGTCCCTCCTTAATCAAAACTCAAAAATTGTGAGATGATTCAATTTTGACAGGTTTGTTTCAGGAATGTTTTGGGGATGCAAGGTAGTCTCTGATATAAGAAAGGGTGAGTGGGAAGAGCAAGCGAGTTCTGAACCATAAACCTCACCTAATCAATAAGGAGCTCTACCTTCTGGTGCACTGTAGTTACCTAAAAATGTGCAGAACTGTCAACTTGCATTCCCACACAGAATAAAGAAAGCTCAGTACTGCAATACTTGCCAGTTAACTAAGTGCTTCTCCACACAGAGTCAGCTCTCAAACTTAAGTTTACTGGTGAGGCTTATTGAGTTCCACTTAGGTCTTGTGGATCCCTCACTCTGAAGTACTTCTAGTTCCCTTCATAAAGCCAATGATGACCAAGAAGCTGCCGTAAGGAGGAAGAATTGAAGAGTATGAGACAAAGAGGAACATCGTGCAGAAAGGAGAGTCTATGCAGAAGAACGGCTTCCACTTTAACCAAACTGGAAATAAGCAGCTGCACCTAAAATTCATGAAGCCTTGTCTTGCATGGCTATTTTAAACTAGGAACAGGGGAAAAGTGACAGTTGCTAAGGAACACTGAGGTCAAGCCATGACATCTGGTAGGGATGACAGTAATTCTGCATCTGGTGGTAAGGAAAGAGGAGAGAAGTGACAGTCAGACTAGGAAGAAGAAGAGCCTGAAATCAGAGGTACTTTCCAAAAAATAATAAAGTTTCATTATCTAAATAAAAATTGGCCTGTGACTAGAAGTACATATAGTATTAAAAAGATGAGAAGCTTAAAAGCAAACCAGTGAAGGACACTGCCTGGTCACAGTAAACACTTGTTAGTGATACACAATATGAATGCATCAGTTTAAGTTGAGGTTAGTTCACAGGTCTTTGTACTGCACCTCATTGTCTAAGTTCATTGCCAGGCCCTAAACATCAGTCTAAGCTAGCAGGTGTCTGCAGATTCCTTATGTGGTCACTGGAGGTTCCTCCAGAAGGTGTGTCAGAGCATCTGCATTACATTTTTGTGCTGAATTGTCCTCAGGAAGCCTAATTCTCTCTGGGTGTGTCTAATTCAGGTGCATTTCTAAGTACTTCTCTTGATGGCCTCCACTCACTGAGCTTTAGTCCGGATGATGGAATGATCTTGAGGTGCATGAACTGGACTCCTTTCAGAGAAAACCTAACTCAAAGATGCTTTCCATAAGCATATCAAAGTTACTGCAGCTTTCAGAACTTGAGGCTAGCCTTGAGGCTAGCCTAGAGGCTTGCCCTAAATAAATCCCTGTGAAACCCTTTCAGCATAGACTTTGGGTCCCCAGTCCTGATAGTTTCAGCTACAGATTTATTCCTAAAGGGCCACAGTACTTGCTAGTGTACAGAAAACCTCTCACATCTCAATAAGAAGCCGACGACTAATTTTGTTAGGTATAATGGAAAAAATCCCCCAAACCACAGTTTCTGGCAGGAATATCACCATGGAAACAAATAAACCCATAAAAGGACACAAAAACACCCCATAAGAATAGCCAGTCATTCCAAACATGCATGCAGTATGGCATTCTGGAAAAGGAGATTGACAGTAATGTAAAAGGAAGATGAAATAGAAAATTAAGTTTAACAGAGCAGTAACAACTGCAGGCAAATTCAAATATTGGTATGTAAAATTTCCCAGTGTAACACTGTGTAAGACTTAGAAAAGCAACATTTCTGGATTGAAAGGTTTTAATTTGCAATGGTGAATGTCAAGCACTAGAAGTAAAGAACTTAAAAGGAGACTCTTGCCATCGTCCCCAGGAATTTGTAGTAGTAGAAGTAGGAGTAGTAGCTATTAAGCAACAGAAACCAGAGTGTTCAGCATCAATGGGAAGATATTATACCAAAAACTGACACCATGTGGTTAAAGTTGAGAGAAGGGGATTTCAAAAAGCAGCAAAACCAGGAAGCTACTCACAAAGACCCCACGGTCAAAAGTAGGTATGAAAGCTCAGGGTGGAAGCTGTGGAAAATTCACCCAGCAGAGCCATAGAAAGGATGCTCAGTTCCAAGCAGAAGACAAAGAATGAATGCAACAAACAAATAAATTAATGACCAATGTCACCTGATGTATTCTTTGCAAAACAGACATCCACTGAAGTAAAGTCAACCAAAAGTAGCACAAAAACAGATATAAAAATGCAAATTGGAAGTGAGAAAAGCTAAGAGGTAATTTGATCAGTAAAGAAGGCAGGCATAAAATCAGATGCAAGAAACACCTTGAAGAAAACCAGTCCTTGTTGGACCACATGAAATAAAATAAGTTATTGAAGTGCATAAAGATGTTACTGATAGCTAGATACACTTTGCATAAGACTTCAACCCAGATGATGTGGAGTGAAACACATCTCTGGCTTGTTTTTCCATGTGCTAAAACAGAGAAGAGAATAAGATGTTAACAGATTTATCTTACCATATGAGATTTAGCAGCCAGGAACTGAACACGAGCAGTTGTATTCTTGTTACTATTAAATGTTACCTTATTTATTCCTGTTAAAAGTATATTAAAAAAACAACAACAACAACTAGGAAAAAGAGAAAGCATGACTTGCCAAAAGATTTTTTAAAAGGAATACAATATATGTCTCATGATAGGCTCTTTCTACACACCTTTCCCTGCTTTTGGCTGGCCAGCAGCATCATGCATCACTTGGCTTTCTGGAGTATTCTGCAGCGTATGGTAGACAGTCTCGTCTGCATAAAAATCCACTGCACTGTTCTTCAAGAATGAAGACAACAAGGAGTTATTAATAGATTACATTCTCTGAGGAAAAATAAATTTGTAGTAATTAATTGCCTGAAACCTTCAAAATGAAATCTTTCATCACCTCACCCATGAAAGACTTTTCTCAGCCACAAAGGCATGCAGTGTACTGTATCAGTAACAAGCAGCACCAATTTATGTCCAGTGGGAAGGACTGCTCACCAGGGGAGAAATCAAGATGGAAAACAAAGTAATTGCCTCACTCTGGACTGTCAGCCCTTTTGCTGGAAGCAGAGGAGGAGTGGTGGACTCTGTTTCCAGAGTCAGTAAAAGACAAAGGTCACCTGGACCATGGCCCCTACAGAATCTCTAGTTCCTGTGTCATGTTATCACTAATCTGCTGGTAAAAAATCTGATGGCTTTTGTGGAATCCATTTACCTGAAATTATCTCCCCTGCAATATTCACTGTCCATCACTCCTGGAGGCCACATTCCCAATGTTTTAAAGAATTAATATGGACTCTGCAGGCTGGAGATGAGCTCAGAGTCCAGGTAATGCTGGTCTTTCCAGCACTCTTAAAGAAAACTGCTAGAGAAGAAACCAAAGGCATGGTACTTTCTCACAGCAGCAGAAGCTATGCAGAGGCTGGAAGTTGTTCTCTGCCTGTTCCCGGGTAATAGAAAGAAGCCCTTTTCCCTATTGTTCTAGCGGGTTTGTTTGCTAGTTGTCACATTACATGATGAACCACAGAAGAGCACTAGAGGCAAACAGCTAAGATTAATCCTAAAATGAGACTATAAAACATGTTTTGCAAGTGTTTCTCAGGGCAGTTGTATCTGAATCACCCCTGACCAGACTAAATTTCTGTTAGAGTTAGCATAACGATTTGTATTAGAAGTCACAAATAGGCAGGCAATCTTCCATTTACGTCTGACTCCGTTAGCAGTAGGCAGTTCACTTACAACCACATTTCTCCAGCTATATCCTGGGTCTTCTGTAGGTGGTGCTGTAGAGTAGCTGGGACTTGCTCGGGGGTGGTGGTGATGGTTGATCACAGTCAGGCAGCTTTTATAACCTAAGAGTTGGGAGGATAGAGCAAAAACGGAGTAAGAGGGAGAAAAGAAGAGGAAAAACCCCGTGGCAAACAATCACAGCTGCATTTATCCTATGGCTGCCTCCTAGATAACAGATTCTCCAGAGTCAAGATGTTTCATATCAGCAGGTTATCCAATATCTGTACTGCTACTGCTCATTTTGGGCTGGTTTTGTTTGTTTTCATAATGAAAAGCAGTATTTGTTAAGATAAAATTCAGATATTTCATAGTATCATAAGACAGTTTGGTTAATAGAAAAAGGAGGGCCAAACAGATCACCAAACATACTGAATGGGATTATTATAGATTACTATAATACGTGTAGGAGAAAGGAAAAGGGAATGTCATGAGATTCTGCAGGCCACTAGTACAATGTAAGTCAGTCTCTCCAATCATAAATGAATTGAAGGAACATCATAGTGTTTCTACTGCCTGAAAGAATGTCATGGAAGGAACTGAAGACTTTAGGATTAAAAGATTAAAAGAAGCAGAGAACACCAGACTGAGGCACTTGGAATAAATCATGCACTGCAAGTGGTCAAAAGATTTTGGAGGGTACATCTATTGCAGGTGGAAATGTGGGTGCAGCTGTGGGACATACTAAATGCTGAGTTGCAAGTGTTTAATGCCTCTCTCCATGGGCCGTAGGAAAGATACAGGCAAGGACATTTCAAGAATGTATATATAGTGAGTCCTTTAGCATATGTAAATTATCAGTGCAGAGGAGCCAAAAATTTATTAACAGCAGCTAAAGATATGGCCCAATTGGTCTTATTTACATTTCAGTATACAATAGACAATACGTAAGTAAACTTCCTTGTATGAAATGCATCCCACATGGAAGACAGTAGGTATTTTGTTCTGGACTTAAAGGCTGTGTGATGTAGCCTCCTATTTTCCCTTCCTTCCATTTCTATTTACAATGTAAAACCACCAAATACAGATTTCAAATTTTATAGTAATTTAATTGCTAAAATCCTGCCTGAACTAGAACAGTTTACAGTTTGCCTGCGTTTTCATTTTTGTAAAGTAGAAAATTGTTGAAGCCAAGAAAAACACTTTTCTATGTATTATCCAGGCTCAAACTATCATTTCTCCATAAAAATATTTAAACTTTATAAAATTAATGCAAAAAGTAATTGTGGGAATTAAATTAACCTGTTCTATTCTTGGTCTGTTTTCTTTCTGTCTTGTCTTTTCACTGAAATTCATTGTTATATAAGTTTATTCACAGCATAACAGAGGGAATTTTTCAATTAAAACATTGAAACTCGAAAATGGCTGTTGAGCCACAGTGATACATCCTCTGATTATAGGAAATCTGAGCTCAATGCACCAGGACCAGTACTGGGGTAGAAGGTTGAGGGGCAACTGTCAAACTGTTTCCTTGTACTGTGACATGAAAGATGCACGTCACTCTGAGCAATGCTACTGGAGGGGTGGAAACCCTCCAGATATTCTTCCCCTTTTCCATCCTCCCAACATACCCCTCTGCTGTCCATTAATCCACCTCTGGGAAATTACTCTCCCCTCTATGTGCTTCAAGCTGTACCTTCCTGTAAAAATACAAAGTGGTAAATGAAATGGAATAATGGTCTTTTTTTACCTGGTGAACTCTGCATGTCTCTGTCAGAGTGCTGCTGCAGGACTTCAAGAGCGTCTTCAAAAGCCTGGCCCAGTACGTCTTGCTCAGGAAAAATCTGCAAGAACATTTTTCAGTCAGGAGCCAGAAAAGGCCAGGCTGGTTCTATCAACATAGTCGGAAAATCCCAAATCAATACAGTGATTATATAGAATAGACACCCTCCTGGAATATGTATTTTGCAGGCACGGAGGCATTATCATAATCATTTACTATCATGAGAAAGTTCTCACTCCTTTGAGAAGTCTCTTTGAGGTCAGTGGGACAACTCACACGGGTAACGTTCCTCACTTGTGCAAATGTTTCAAGGTTCATTTCCTTAATTTACAGCAGAGGTTTACATAAAGGGTGTTCCTGCTATTGGAGTATTTTATAGTATGTAACACAGAGGTATATATATCCCTCGTTTAACATGATTTATGAATACAAAGTTATTATTCAATAATATTGACATGACAAAAATTATTATGCACAAGCTATAAAGTAGTTATGCAGAGGAAATGCTGTACTATGCCAGTGTAGGAAGCTAAGTGTGGATTTTTGAAAAACCTTTTATTGTCATTTTAGAACAACTTGCTCTAAAAAGCTAAAAAAATCCCCCCAAATCTGAGTTTGCTTAAGAGTTTTCTGTATCATATTTGAAGCGCTCAATAATGAAAGAGAATAGAGGTGTTGTAGACTTACCATTCTTTAGATACCAAAACCTGAATCCTGTTTAAAATAAACAATATTTTTTTAAATTTTATATTTCAAAATAAACAAGAATTCTCTCAGAATAAATAAAATTAATGAAATTAAAGAACTCCCCATTATTTCCAATGATGGAAGAAAATATATTTAATAATAAAGACAAAATTAATTTAGGATTAGAAAGTGGTATTTCCATGAAATTAAACAATTGCAACATTGTAGTTTGGGTTGTCTAAAATTAATGCTGTTTTTGTTACTAAATTTTCCAGTTTAATTAAAACTGTAACTTTTAGATTACTATCTACATAATCGTAACCACATTTGTAAAAGATATTATGAAATGGAAATATACTATTGCTGAGAGTCAGTCTTAGTTAACACAATTAATTTCCCCCCCCAAATTCCAACCTGAACAAATACAATTGTTTAAGTTCTTTTGCTTTTCAGACACAGTTGCAATAAACTTAGTTTTTTTTCCGTAATGAATACTAGCATGTGACTGTATATGAATATAAATAAACTCTTAAAGGAATTCTGAGTTCCAGAGGCAAATTTTATTTTTTAATAAACAGTTAAAATAGACACATTTTCAGTCAGATTGACACGGTGTAACATCATGTATGACATTAATGAGAAACAATTCCTGAGTGTATTTTTCATTTGTTACAGATTTATTTGTTACAGATCATAATGCTCAGGTTTTGTTGCTTGCAGGTTGTTTTTTTCTTGTTCTCATTTACATTATTATTTCAAAATGGTAAAAATAAAAATAACAATATTAATAATAATGTATTAATCAGTATTTCAGTTGTTAAAAGCTTGATTATAATCTATTGAAAATATTGGAAATTTTGTCAGTAATTTCAGCAGATGCAAAAGTGGTGTCTGTGTGACAGAAATGCAAAGAAGATACAAGATACATATGTATAAATGAGAAAGAATTTTATCCTAGACTCACCATGAATGTTCTAACCTGCTAATTATGCCTCAAATAAGTATGTTGTAAAGTGCTATCAAAATCTGTAAAAGTTTTTTGAATGTTGATGGTCAAGCATATATGGTGAAATCTGAGTGATTTAGTAAATTGACCTCACTGAAGTTGATGGAATTTCTCTCTTTGACTTCAGTGCAGCAGGTATTTTGATAAACTCGTCTAATTTTTATCTACAACCAGTATGGGCCACAGTAATCCTTTAGCAATGGTAGCCACAGATTCTTTGGGTATAGAGATGGGGAAATTAAATACATGAATCTCCTTTGTAGATATCCTCACATAGCGTTCTCCTAATTTTAAGTTATTCACTTTCCTTAAATTGCTTCTGTTTAACTCAGATTCCAAACTGATTCTTGGTAACCTTGACAGAACATCTATGGTCACTGTTGGTGTCTTTCAAAGCATCATACAAGTATCGGCAAGGTACTGTTGAATGGTCATACCATTTACATAGCTAAATTCATACCAAAAAAGAAAAACAAGTCACACTTTAAGTTTTCAAAAAAGTCTGAACACTTACCTAGAATTTCAACTCTGCACGCAACACAAGAATCTGTCTGGTTTCATAAATAAATGAAAGACTGAGTTCCCACAGCAATGGGCTGGCAAAGGGGCTGCATTAAATAGCTGATTTTAGGGAAGTGTTTTGGCTAGGGATTTTTTATTGAGAGTAAAGGTATAGTGCATGGACCTCCATTCTGCACAAAAGAAGGGTGATTTATACTGATATAAAATAAAACAAAATGCTTGAAGTATTGTCCAGTACATGCATATTCTAGGCACTGGGAGAGATTCCTTTTGGCTATGGCCCATCCTAACAAATCTGTCGCCAGTATGGTATGTCTAGGGCAAAAACCTACATCCCTCATCTGCCCCATATAGACTGCACTGGACCCTGAGGTTTTACCTGAACCTCCTGCTCAGCTCAGCCAACCAAACTAGACTCCAAAATTAGAGGTAATTACAGAACTCCACTTCAAAGGTCACGTCTGTAGCCCAGGCCCAGCTCTAAAGCATTTACTAAGGCATTCCATACAGATCCAGACAAGGTGCAGTTGGTGGTTTCTCACAGGCTTTCTGAGCAGCTACAAGCCATGATGTTGCATTCTACAGAATGAGAACAAACTTATTATGATACAGTAATCTATCTTTTGCTCTAGCTCTTTGCAGCCAAGTCTTTCAGAAGCACATTTTACAAAATTTCCTCAGCATTTTCCATGAAAATGCTGAAAAATAGTAATTACCTCTTACAATATTTATCTATACTCCCTCAACCAATAACCATAGCCAGGAACGAGCTTGGCTATGAATGCTGAATGGAAGCAATTAGAATCCAATGTTAGCATCAACCATTATCTGCTGGTTTCAGATACAAGCTGCCCTTTCACAATTTTCAACACCAAGTTTCAGAATTTTATTTTTTTTTTGTCTGAAATACATTTATACATATATGTGTACAACTACAAGCTCCATTTTGTAGCTCTTCTCTGGTGTGACTTGGGCTTGTAAAGGAAAATTAGGTGGCAACTGAAAGCATCAAAATGTGACTCAGCACTGGATTTCAGGCCAAAATACAGTTACACAATTAACTTCCTTTCTGCATGCTGTTAACTTTACTTTGAAATATGGAAAAGCATAGATTTTGTGGTTCAGTTCTTTCCTAAAGTAGAAGTTTTTGTCAGATTTAAAATTATGAATGACCTTCACGATCCCTCCTGGGTTCCTTTCCAATAAATGACGTGCTAATTGGCTCTCTGATGATGCACTCTGAGCTGCCCACTCCTACAACTCTACCTGAAACTGGACAATTACTGTTCTGCTCCACTTTGCTCCCCACTTATCCTGGCCATGGAACTGCAGGGGTAGCCCTGGTGGAGAAGGTTAGGGCTGTCCTGTGCTGGTCACATCAATTCCAGCTGGTTCTGCAACAGACCTGTCACATGCCAAAGAGAAGCCCATCAGCCACGTGTGTGGTGCCTCTGTGAAAATGTACTGAGGAAAGGGCAGAAAATGCCAAAGCCGAAGAGACAAACCTGGGAGGGAACACCAAAGGGGGCAAGGAGGGAAACAAGGGAATAAAGTGACAACAAGGTCAGAGGAGTTGGAGGTGTTCCATTACTGAGCAGACACACCTCCAGAGGGACTGTGGCCCATGGAGGGCCCACACTAGAGGAGAGGAAATGAGAATTAAGGAAGCAGCAGCAGAAGAAAAGGGTGAGAAACAAGGAGAGGAAATGGCTATGTCCTGACCCCAAACCCCTGTGCCACCCATCGCCTCACCCAAAGGACTGTGTGTAATCTGAAGAGATAACAAAAGGGGAGGAGATGTGTCTGGAGTGTTTTTGAGTCTGGGAAAGGGGAAGGAAAGATGCTTTCATGTTTGTCTTCTTCACTTCCCAATACCTAAATCAGTGAGTAAATATATGATGGCAATAAATTAGGTTAAATTCCCCAAGTGCATGAGCAGCTGTGTTGGGTGTGTGGCTGCTGGCCAGGGCTAACACACCCCAGTTCTAAAAGAGGGAGAATGATGAGAGATTAAAGCTGATGGTTTTAACACCATTAAAACGATCAACCTTCCTAAATCAAATTGCTCAATCAGAATGTTCTCACTTCAAATAAGAGGCTATATCATAAGGCAGGCCATTAAAAGGTCTGTTTTCAGAAGAAATTGGAATGTGCCAGACGTGGCACAAACACACAGCATAAAAACAAGACTGAATGCTGTCTCAATAGGGTAGATTTAAACTCTGTAATCCATTTGTGCGTTGCATCTTTGGCCCATCACAAGTGCACAGCAAGGGCTCAGGCTACCTCCCTGGGAAAGCCTGTAAGGGTTTGGAAAAGGTGGAGTAAGATGAAGCTCAGGACTGGGTGTCAGCTAACACTGCTCATTCCTCCACAAACCACAGTACAGTCAAGTAGAGTACAGCCCTCTACCAATAAATGTTATTACAGAAGAAAGCCTGCTTTGATTTTTGGATTGCATGGGAAGATGGATTCCAGATACAAGCCTTAGAAAGAGAACTCATTATTCACATTTCAGGCACAATTGATGTGCCTGATACCAAAATTTGCTATCAATAAGAAAACACAACACTGAGCTCTTCTCCTTCCTCCACAGTTTAAAAAATAAGCTTCCAACAACAGAATGAATGTTTAAAAAATAAACTTCCAACAACAGAATGATTGTTTAAGTTTCAGAGCTTTATTTCTCTCTTTCTTGTCTTGCTTGGCACTAAAACTAGTTCATAGTAATGGTACATAAGAAGCATCTTCATCTCTCTTTGAACAAAAGACAGAACTAACTAATATATTACAACACTTTCCAGAGGGCTCAAGAAAGTATAAAGACTCTTGCATGATCCATTGTTCAAATGTAGATTAAAAAAAAAGGTCTCTCCCTTCTAAAAGGAGTGTAGAGCTTTAAATGGCAACTTTTCTCACCAGGCATTAGTAGCTTTCTCAGATTTTTTGGAATGTCAGGCAATTTGTAACTGCCCAAATAATATACCTAGATTGCTCACAATAGAAGGCCCTTCATAGAAACAAACAAACAAACAAACAAACAAAAAACCCCAAACAACAAAAAAAATCAACAAACCAAAAAACTAGTTGTACAAACGATTCTGCTCCAGGAAGTCATTTGCCCATACAGAAGAGACTGCCTACCAACACAGCAATCTCCAGAAATCAGAAATTAGTGAATATGACAGCCACACAGAGTTTCTGTGCTTACATACTTGTTCTGGCCCTTGGCAGATCCCTTTGCCACCTCTCTCCTGGCCATGCATCTCTGTAATAATTTTTGTCATGAATCCTTATGGGTGTAGGTTCAGAACAATTACACAAGCACAGATGTTGCCTCCCTGAAAGTGGAAGGGATTACCTGCCTGTGCTCACCTTCTCAGTCTAACCATGTTGACTGTCAAACTTTCAAACCTCTGCCATTATGCTGCTTGTGCTCTCCATTCAAGGTTCAAAAGAAACTGGGGAATTTCTTGCAGCAAGAATGCAGCCTTCTCTCTACACAGCAAGAACAGGGACCAACTCATGGAGAGCTCTCTTCTTTTATATGGAGAGTGCAGTGATAATCCAGGAGTGAGGGTTTCACAGTGAATCAGTCTGCAGCCTGAATGTCAAATTAGTGGGCTCAGAAAATGCCTGAATTCACATTCCCAGCCCTGAAATGCAATGAAAACTCTTCTTAAAAACAAAACAAAAACAAAACAACAGAACCCCAAACACAAAAAGGAAATAAATGCTACTTAGTAACTAAGTACTATTGTTTACCATTATTTTGGTCAGCTAATTTAGTGTAGAATACATACAGAAAAAAACCTGAAAGGGAACCACAAAGCAAAAACACAACTATGGCATCATGTCATATAAGCAAATCAGATGATGAGACTGGGTCTAACGATTCCATTTGTGTTGGGAGGCTTTAGCCTATGTGTTTCTCAACAAACTCGATCATTTATTCAAATACCAGCAGATAAGGGTATATCATAAGTTCAAACTCTTCACTTGCCTTACAAACCACTCTACAAATGGCAAACACTCTGCAACGCAAAAAAAAAAGACTTTTGTGTAATCGGTGGAGTTATAGTATCGGTTCCTTAGCTGGAGGAAATTGGTACAGAGCCACCAAAGCCAAAGGATCACTGAGGATTTGTACAACAGAGGTTCTGGCACGCTAGTTGATTCTATTATTATTTTCAGTACAGTGAGGGGAAACTTGCTGTACCAGCACTAATGTTGCACACTCTTCCCTGACTTCCTGATTTGATTTAATTCTTTGGCTACCTCATAAAGCATTACAGTTGGTTAAACAGAAAAAATGGCATTTTTGCATTTTAAACATTGTCAGAGTTCTTTGTAGCTACTTTTCTTACAAGAGCTTTGTCCAACCGTTATCTCCATGAACATCTTACATACAAAACTTTCTCTCTTCTTCAGGAAGAAAAAAGATATTGAAAATATTTTATGAATGGAATTTTTACATTAAAATGAGAGATTATCTCAATCAGACTAATTTCTTTACCTTTGAATAGGAAACCTTTGTATATCACATTGGGATTCCCATCTCAGAATTATGCTTTTAATTTTACTATTTCTGTAAAATATTATGCTTTTAATGCACTTTAACCTTTTTACAGTTAATAATTTTCTGGACTTTATAGGTCCAAAGAAAAAATATCTTGCTATTTCTTAAGAAGATACTCTATTTTTAGACTATTTCAGAATTATGTATTATCTTAATGTAAAGGATATCAATGGAACCACTTATAAATTTGAATCTTAATGTTTTTATGCTTCAAAGACTTACGATACAATCTTAATATATATATTTAATTGGTTAATTTTACATCTGGAACATATTCCACTTGGAATAATCAAATAGTTGCAGTCATAAAATTAGGTATTTGGATAAATTATCGCAGAGGATAGGTCTAAACATTTAGTTATCTGTTCTAGGGCCTAAAAAAGAGAAGTGCAACATGAAGGCTGAAGTTGCATGAGTGGACAAATGAGCTCTACTATAGGAAATCCACATCTAAAGCCCCCACTTTACAACTCGACCCAATATATTGGTCTAGTTGTCCAGGTCAGCAGGGTTTCTCAGGAAGCTGCTTCTTTGGCTCCATATAACCAAAGGAAGTGACTTTCTGCTGGGAAGCCCCGTGAAGACAGAAAACCAGAAACCACAACAGAAGCACAAGGAACTACTAACAAAAAGCACATTGGGGAAAAAAAACAACACCAACCCTGACTAAAAGAAGATTTTAAAGTGAAATACTAAATGGTTATTTTGATTAATGTACAGTTATAATGAGTAGTCCCTTACATATTAGGGTAGCTAAACCACCTACAAGCCAATAATACTTCAGTGGAAAACTATCAGAGCAAGACAGGCATAATATGAGAGTATTTAATAAAAAGAGCAATGCATAAAGGAAAGACTGTCACTAGGAGGTGAGCCTGATAAAAGAGTAAAAATGGAAGTCTTTTACTTAAAGAGAAAGCATATAGAAAGAAGAACACAGTATTTTAATAACCCTTAATGGTGAAACTGGGGAAGCCAAATAAGAACTAATCATTTTCCAAGTAACAGAGCTATTTGTGGAAGAAACATGCCTTCAGATTGAAGAGCCATTTAGATTGTTCATGATTAATTCAATAACCCATTTCAGCCCCATTCCCCCTAAATCATAAAGTTGAGACTTGACAAATGATAAGGCTAGGTGACAGAGCCTTTCGATTGCCAAAGAACAGAAGGAAGGATTTGTGGAGAAGCTGAAAATACAGGCATACAATAGCTACAGTACTGCAACAATACTGCAACTTCGATACCCTGCCTTTCCACTGCATAGACTGATGGCCAGGTCAATAAAAAGCAGACTTTACAATTTAAGTACTAAAATACGTAAGCTTTAGGTGTCTCCAGAATGCAAGACGTTACTCTCCTCTGAAGCTCTTGGAGGCAGTTTTGTATCTCCAAGTCAAATCAGCAGCCACAGCACCACACAGGAAGCAAAAGCATTTCATCTAGCTAGTAAAAAATAAGGTGTTTGAAATCCCAGCACCTTCTCTTCTTTTAAAGCCCAACTGGTAAACAGGGCAGCAGCAACATGAGTTCAGTTGCCTCCTTGGTTTCTGAAGTTTAACCTCCCATTCCCCACCATTCAGGAGAAGGCCCTGAATAGCAGATCTGTTTGTTAAATCCAGGCTATGGCACTTCTTCACCTTGAAGCTGGGTCTCAGTGCAACATCTAAATTTGAATTTCCAGTAACCATTGAAAAGGCTGTTTCCAAATCATTCTTTTCCATAGCAAGTGTTCACGCCACTGAACTGCAACACTAAAAAGAGGCAGCCCTTACCCACATTTTAAAACAAAATGTCTGAAATTACATCAGGTGAAAGGTCTGTTCTTTAGAATTAGGTATGCTGCCAGCTTGGACAATGCAGAGGGCCTCTGATAGGAAAAAGTGCAGCATCTGGATCCTGGGCAGCACTAGGAAGAAGGAAGGCACTGATCTAGTCAGACTGGGTCATTTCTAGATATTCATAAAAGCAGCATTGCTTCTTCAACCTGGAAAAAAATAGAGGGGGGATGGCAGAAATCTATTAAATAAGTATTAACTTAAAGAATATGCATAAAGATATCTTACAGTTGTAATACAGCCCTTGTATTAGAAGGGACACTGAAGGACACCACAGGAGGTAAGTACACAACCAGCAAGGATGCCATACTTCACACAACAGATCATTAATTTACAGAAAATACCCGTTATCTACAGGACGTTGCAGAAACTAAGAAATAATACCTTTTCTAGAAGAAATTGGAGGAAAATCTAGTCAGGGATACTAAATATTGAGATATTATCAACTTCCTTGAGCTACAAATCTTTGGGGAATGTGAGGATGTCTGACCCTTTAGTGTTACATTCAGATCTCTAATCATCCAGAAAACTTGAAAGGCAACTGGAAAAACGTTTATGTAATTAAATGCTTACAGAGTTAGGCCACTGTGGAACAGTGCTTTCTAGCTCAGTTTGGGTAAGGGTGCAAAACTACTTCCTGATGATAACACTTCAGGTAGAGCCTAGAAACACATTGGAAGGGGGGTGACTAATTGAGAAAAGGAAATATCCTCAGAATATATACATGCCTTCAAAGAAAACTGTTAAAAGCATGTAATAGTATGGTTGCTGGCTGCAGTGCAAGGATTTGGAATTGTTGGTAGGACTCATTTTTTAGTTCAAAAAACAGAGTATGTAGGGAATGCAAAATGTGTTCCACTTTAATTGTGAGCTGGAGGGAGGCAGCGTTTAAGAAGCAAGGCTTAAGAAGACAAGAATGGCTGAAACATCTCTGACCAAAAGTCCATCAAGCTGGGTATCTTGTCTCTGATTGTTGCTCATGCTGGATGCCTAAATAACCACATAAGAATAGGAGAAACATGGAGACCTAATTCCCAGCGATCAATTGCACACAGATCTCCTTGTGGCTAACATAGTTTCTTCCTTGAATTTCTTACTCTAACATTCATGTGGAAAGAGCAAAAAAAAAATCTCTGATAGCTATTATCAAGTCTCAGGATAGGTTGACTTTGAAGGATCTCCACCAAGATTTTATAGAATCATAGCATGGTTTAGGTTGGAAGGAACCTTAAAGATCACCTAGTTCCAACCCCTGAATTCTTTTGGATACAGTGATGATAGTTACCACAAAACAGACACAAGTGGGGAAAACAAACAAAAAAAAGACAGAAATTTAAAGAAAAAGAAGGCCTTAGAAACTCTGTAACAGATGAAAAAAACCCACAATAAATAGACCTGTAGCAGACCTACATAGAAGCAAACACTATAAATGTAATGTAATCCTAACATTTTAAAGACAAGATACATACCAGGTTCAGGCAGACAGATCACATAAGCATCTCTGGAAGAACCATATCTGTAGGTGTTGAACAAGAAGAAAAATCAATATATATTATTAAACAGGACCCAAATTATTTTTAAATCCTCTGTAAATTACCAGGGATGGAAAAATATGCCTATAACAAAAAGTGATGGAAGAAAATCATGGGGCTAGCCTGGGATTCCTAAGTTTATTGAGCTAGAGAATAGAAATAATGAGTGGACTATTAATGAAAATACCAATACTATACACTACAAGAATCCAAGGTACTTTTTTCATTATAAGAATACAAGCTGACCTTTACCTCAAATGAAATTCAACACTCTACAGGATACTAATATAAGGCCTATGGAGGGTATATATTTAATTTCTAACTTCAAAAAAGATAGAAATAGTATGAGATACTATAAAAGGAAATTAATTTCCACTTAAAATGGGAAGAAAATGGTTTTAGTATGAGATTTCTGCATCACCTTTCACGGAAAATGTGGAATATCATCAGAAGAACAAGAACGAGAAAAGCAAACTGTACGTTGGCGTTAAACTCCTGAATACTGAAAAGAGAAAAAAAATTTGGGCTTTCAATGAAAGATGAAATGTTCCATAGGAATTTTCCTCCAGATATTTCTGATGCAGGTATTTTGTCTTAAATAATTATAAACAGCCCAGACAGGTTGGCCTAAATTCGACAATGTGCAACAGGAAGGTCAGCTGCCCTTCCCAGGCAGATGCACTGCAAAGTGAACATGCTCTTATTTTTTCCATTAAGGCAAAGTGCAGGATCACATTTTGACATAATTCCCATGCAAGTTATTATCATACCACATGACTGGAACCATGAAGTTAAGAAACTGTTTAAGTGTGCAACCACCAAAAGCATAATGGTTTGAGCCTCCGACAAAATGTCCATTTTCAGGGACAGATATCTAACTTAAGTCCTACCAGGGAGTTAGACAGATATTTCCTACACAAGTCTGAGATAGAAAAAGTACAGTAGTGAAGACTTTAAAACAGGTCATCTGAAAGGAGGGAAGCTGTATGGTTGGGAGGAAGGTAGCAATAAGTAGTTGAGAGAGGTAAGCAGTTGGTCTAGTTCAGTTGGAGACATGAAAACTTGTCTAATCTTACAGACCAATGCTCTGAATTTGTTATCTTTAAAACCTCTGGAAAGGAAAAACTATTTAAAAGCTATTCTTGGTGTTAGAATTGCCATGTTACAAAAAGTCCAAGCACATCCTGTCTTCATTGAAGGAGTGGAATGAGGTCAGATTTCTGTCAGAATTCTAGATAAAAGAAATAAAATTTAAGGAACTGCAGACCGGTAACATAAATTCTTTAAAAATAGAATTCCTCTTGCTACTATATTCTGAAGGTGACTGAAAACCAGCTGTGCCAAATAGTGGGGGTTTATGCTTTGATGAAGCAAACAGTTATGTGGGCATAAAATGCCACGACTAGCAAATAAATGCTTCCTATATTATCAGGGAAATGCTGAAGAAGCACTTAGGCTTTGGGGATTTTTACAAACTGGTGCTAAAGAAATCCTGTATCTTGATGGTAGGGTAGGACACATATTGCTAATATTGTTTCCTGGCTTGGAATCTTTTTTGAAAGAGAATTTTTTAAAGCTGCCAGGGTTTTGGTTTTATATTTCAAATTAAACGGTCTTTTTTTTTCCAAGGGCTTCTATTTGGCCACACTCTTTTCAATTTCTTTTTGAGGTAAAAGAAAGGTTAATGTCCAAAATTGTCTGTGAGGGTTTTTTTCTACATTTCAATGAGTAAATGTCTAGAGAAGAGAAATATAAGGGGAAAAGTTATCAGTTAAGATAAAAAATTAGGAATGTTTTTTTGGCCATGTTGCTGTTCCCACTTCCACTCTCATCAGCCACAGAAGCCCATAGAATCAAATAAACACTTATCTAATTCCTTTAAGAGAGACCTTCAACAGAAGAGGGCTTGATGCCCGCATTTTGAATTATCATTGAATTCAGGAAAAAAGCAAGACACCTGGCAGTTACACCACACCTGAGCCATACGTATGTCCTGTAAATGTTTTTCATGGAATTCCCCAAGCCCACACCTACATGATCTCAGTGAGTCTGGCCCACTCAGGTTTACTAGGAAATGTATATAACAAAGGTAGGTACAAAAGAAACATGAAAAAACATTCAGTGAATCGAGAAGTGGAATCATGGGTTGATAATCTAAGGTTTCTGGATGCCTGTTTCAGGAAATCGTTAAGCTGTTGGCCAGCTAACTGTTTAAGTCAGTCATATACAAGAGTCTAGAAAAAAAGATATGAGAGGTTAAATTTCAAGTGACTTCTTTAAAGATCAGTTTGAACATAGACAGGTCTAGAAAACATTCAGGTGTGTACATACTAAATTAAAACTAAGTTTGTGCTTAACATGGCCAAAGAAGTTGAGCTCCTGATTCCTACAAGGTAAGAGGTAGTGCCTTGTATTTTAATAGCTCCCCAAAAGGATGTCAAACAAACAAATATAAGTAGGATTCCAGAGAAGACAGCTTGCAAGTTACACCATTAACATGATGCAGCAAAGGAAAATGAGAAATATTCTACATCAGTCTTCAAATGGAACAGTATTTTTGGCCTGTGTCTCTTGTACTTTTCTCATTTTCAGCCAAACATTTAATATGATCAGTGCAAAATATATATTGAAGGCATGAACAACATTTAGATTCAGGGAATATAGAGACTACTCAGTCAAATCACACACAACAGAAACATTACATATTTCATGTGCACAGCCTAAGATATCAAAGTTTACTCCATCCTATGTCAGGGAGTTCTAACAATGTAGTGGATGACATGTAATTCTTGCCTGCTTTTGAAGTCGATTCTAAAAACTTGTTGAGAAAGGTCTGCAAATGCAAATCACGACAGAAATTACTGGGTAGATGTTATGCTTTTATGCCACTGTGTGCCTCACATTGAACATTTGTTCAACAGTGCTACCTGAAATGCACAGCAAGCAGAACTGCATTATCGTTAAAAAACACCTTCAGGACTGTTCAATTATGCTGTTGATCAGAAACAGAAAATCTCACAGGTGTGGTATGGTTTGTGTTGGGGATATGTTTTTTTCTGTTCCATAAAAACTGATCTAGAATTTAGATTACATTGCAAGCCACTGAAACTCTTCATCCATGCTCAATGCATTTTTAGACTTCAGCATCTACAGCTGGAGCAGTGGACTGTGCTTTGTTCCTTCCCAGGCACAGGACTGTGCATCCACTCTTCCATTTCAACTGGACATTTAATGCTTCCCTGCTGCTGCAAATATCCATGAAATTCTCTGGTGAAGCAGGAAGACAGCAACCTGCTATTGCTATCGACTGAGGAGTTAACTCAAATGGTGGAGATGCATGTGGCAGGCTGAAGGGAATTTTTTATTACAGACTTTTCCCAAATGTTATTTTTGTTAAGTGAAGAATCTGGAAGTGGGGCATGGGGGACTCTCTTCCAGGAGAATGTGGAAGCACTCCAAAGACAGAAAATACCAAATCAAAACATAATCATCTCCCTTCTCTCCTCCCTGGGTGCATATTTAGGCATTTTCCTCTGAAGGACCTTACTTTTTTCTGTGCATGGAATAAATCTTGTCCTAATGCTGAACTGTTCAGTAAATGAGCCTGTCATTTGCAGAAATGCTGCTGCATCTGTTGCAGAAGTTATAATTGTCTAGTGAATAAGGAAGAGAGAGGATGCTCTCAAAATTAAAGCAGCTGAATGCTACCCTGGAGAAGTGGGTTCTGACCCTGTCTCTACCACAGAGTTCCCAAATAATGCTAGGCAAGTCCCTCTGAACAAACTTTCACAGGTGGTCACTTACTGTATGTTCCTTATTTTTGGGATTTCTGAGTTCAGACCCTGGTATCAGAGTTGCAGAAATGCTGAGCAGTACCAGCTGCAAGCTGAGTCACTGAGCACTGGCCTGAGCCCACAAACTGCCCACAAATGCTGAAATCTCTGAGACACGAGTTCTTAGGTATATTATATCGAATACACAAAAATAGTGGGTATTCTCTAATTTAATCACTTTGTGCCTTCATCTGGGAAGCAGGGATAAGCAAATGATCTTCACATCACAATGCTCTTATGAATATAAATGTCTTAATGCTTATATAGTATTCATATGCTGTCACGGGGGAAGCATAAAAAAGTCTATAAAGAGGTTAGCAATTCTCTCTTGAAAGCAACATCTGACTGTGTAGTAAATAAGGCTCAGGAATGCAATCAGTAATGAAATCCCACTGGCTAATTAGTCACTAAAAGAGCACTATCCCATATGTGCACTGAATGAAGGAAAGATCTTGTAGCAGAAACAGCTGGTGATCACATCAAAACAGTACCATAACACACGGACACAGTGAGGGCAGATTAGAGTTGTACCAGTCAACTTAATTTTGCCATGTTGCAACTGACTTTTGATTACTTTATTTGTAACCTCAATATCCTTTTAAAGGAGGTTTCACTGTGTGCACAGACAGGAGGGCTCTGTTTTTACTAGTTTCATTCTTTAGAATATAGTCTCCTCTTCCTCCTTTAAAAAAATTAGGGGCTTCTAACGGGACTTCTTGATCCTCACCAAAAGGTACTTTAACAGCAATAGCAATTTTTTCCCAAAATGTTTTGAAGACTTTTGACTCAGATACAGGTATTCCTATAAAACAACGTTAGCAAAAATGTCACTAGCTAAGAATTCCTTTCCCTCAATTCTCAGATTCTCAGTGTTCATCTGTATTTTAAAAATTACCAAAATAACAAAAGGTCAGATCGATTACAGGCACAAAGCACATCCAACATACTTCCAGGAAGTTGTGGGAAGGGGAATCTGGGAGTGTTTACAGGTCAGAGATGACAGAAATATTGCTAGCACTCCATTTGGGAAAGTGTCTAGGCTGAGCCTGTAAATCAATTTCCAAGCAATGTCAGCCCCAGCAGCACTGCAAGAGGAATTAGGATTACTGAAGAGCTGCCGTTTTCATACAGACTCCAGCTAGTTACGAGATGCAGTTAGAGCTTGAGGTGTACCTGTGGCTAAAAAGCCAGATCTTTGGCACATCTCCTCTCCTCATTTCATTGTTTCATTCAGTTCCTAGCTATCCACTGTCTTCTAACACAAAAACGACATGAAGATCTTGATGTGTATAGTGCAAAAAGAATCCATTTATATACTGACGAGGAAAGAAAGACATCAGGTCTTTTTTTATAAGCAAAATTAAAAGCAGAAAAAGAACATAGCTATATTTTCATCTGTGCATCATTTCAAAGTAAGCAGGTTGTCATTTATTCAGTAATATTTGCCTACAGTTAAATATTAAGCATCAGTGATAATAAATCCCACAAGTGGCCTTTTAGAGTTCTTTCTTTGCTATTTCAGAATACAAAGCCTGATGAAAAAACATTTGCTTATGAAAATTACATAGCCCAGTAATAACTTGGGAACTAAAAGATAACAAATGAAAACACAATTTCTGAAAAAAGTGTTATTGGCTTTGATTAAAGTAATGTCTGTTGCAAGTATGGAATTCCCACGAGAATGCTAGGAAACAATTGTAAATCTACTTTTAGAAGACTTATATGACTCAGCATAATGTTTATTACAAATAAGTTCCTCTTTTCTTAATAGAACTTGAAACTTCCTAATGTACAACAGCACCATTCTTGCAGAACAAAAGCAATATTTCCACCTTCTACATTTCATCAGATATACTGGCTTTATTTAAGACTCTCTTGAAGAAGAATTAAAAGCAAACATTACAGAAGAAATGCACAGAATTTATTTTTATATAGAAATTATAAGGTACCTATCTACATAGCTAGGTAGCCCTTTTGTGGCAACAGGGAGTATAAGGCTAGCAGAAGCTCAGCTGATGATCATGCTTGCTCTGTGTCAATGTAGAACATTTGCCTTGCACAGATCAAGCACAGATAATCCAGCCTATCCTGCTGGTTGGAATGGGTACCTGGGCAAAAAATCTCTCTCGTGGGTCATCCGACAAAAGAACTGAAGGCTTCTCTGAAATTATGCTTTTTTTCTGCACCAGCAGTAAACTGTGTTATGGGGCATATTGTCTTTGGTCCTACTGGAAGTACTTTTTCTGCAGAATGCCCTTTATCTGATGAATATCTCTGCATACGTTCCCCTTTTGCTGCCTCATTTCCATTTAAACTATATATGCTTAAGTATTATGTGTCATTCAGGTCTCCCTTTGCCAAGCATCTATTTTAGTTGGGTTTCTAGACAGCTGTTTAAGATAGAATAAGTAAGTTAGGTATACAGCTTAGTAGACTACTGCAAGAAGCTTTTGAAAGCACAGATTGATGCTTGCTTTTGAAGAGATCCTTTGCCCTCCTGTTTATCCCTGGTCACCATAAGTAGCTGCTACTGATCTCCAAATAATTTCCCTGTGATTCCCAGGTGATTTGTGACACACTGCATGATCAATTGTGAATTAAGCTGAAGAACACACAGGAAAGTAAATGAACTCACAGAAGAAAAAGTCACAAGGAAAATTTAAAAAGTTTTCACTGAAACTACAAAGCTTCAATGGAAAGTAGGGTCTAGCAGCTGGAAAATAAAGTTAGATGTTTACGACCTCTTGCAAAGGTAGTTTTAAGGTTTTTTTTATATTCACTTGGGATACCTGCCATATGGAGTTGAGTGTCATCTTCAAAGGCTTTGGGCAGAATGCCTGAGAAACATACCAACTCCTTTTGAAATCTATTGCCCTCTCCTATGGTGATGATGATCCTGCTATTTCCTTGGTGTGTTCAGAGCCTACAGGTCTTAAATTTATTGCAAAGTGTTGAAGAGCTTTCTAGGGCTCAGGGTGTCTGTTGCTTATTCTGTGGACTTTTCTGAACTGGATATTGAAAGAATTAGTTGCTCGTGACTGTGAGTGAATAGAGTTGATGATCTGTTTGATCCCTTCTCTCCCATGTTCCAAATTGGTTTGATTTGATAAAAATACAAATAATCCAGCCATAAAATAGCAAGGGTTTTTTGAACTACTATGTGCAGACACAGAATTTTCATTCATAGATATTGCATGTTGCCATACAACATATCTCTTCATCCAGCTGGTGGAGACTGAGCAGAGGTAAGTCCTTATCAAAGGAATTTGATAATTGTGGCACTTAATGCCATGGTCTAGATGGTGTGGTGGTGTTGGTCATAGGCTGGACTTGATGATCTTAAAGGTCTTTTCCAGCCTTGGTGATTCTGTGATTCTGTGAATTTCATATTTTGTCTAACAAAGGATGAAACATGGTATGAAGAGGCAAACTTCTGCATTGTTGCTGATTGCAGTGCAAAATGAATTGTGACATAGGGTTCAATAACTGTTCTGGTTCTTGACAAATTACATTTTTTTAAATCAGAACAAACTCTGAAAAAGTACTGAGCTTTAAAAAAAAACTTTTTTAA
Organism: Hemiprocne comata; assembly: GCA_020745705.1. Taxonomy (NCBI): domain Eukaryota; kingdom Metazoa; phylum Chordata; class Aves; order Apodiformes; family Apodidae; genus Hemiprocne; species Hemiprocne comata. The sequence goes on from CM036586.1 coordinate 61,481,444, forward strand.
CTGTTGGAACTGCTAATTTAAATGCATGCATGTTAAGCAAATATTTGTGATAAAAAATAAGTGGTTTGGTGGCAACTCATACCTTAAAAAATTAGAATTGCTGTTCACAAGCTGCCAACAGGGAGGTCACTCCCATCAGAGAGCAGAAGGCTTAAAGGAGAAATCAGCAGGCATATTCAGATTCAGTACATTAGGACAGTAGATAATGTAGACAGTGAATATGTGGTGTCAAACAGGCAAAACTGTTGTGAGACAACAAAAGGCTTCTAGACTTTGACCCTCTCTATTTGCATGCTTCAACAAACTTTTGGTTTTGTTTTGGTTGGTTCCCATGCTTTTCCTCTCCACCTTGGACAAGTTTCACCTTGAATTTCTATTCTAAATGAAGAGAAACAGGAACATAAATACTTAGCTGAAATAAACTGATTTGCTTTTTCCCCTCTATCATAATGGTGGCACCTTCTCTGTCCTTTAAAGGAGTGACTTTGTGGGCTAAGATATTGTCACAGGTATAAAAAAGATCATGAAAACACATCTGCCCAAAAACACACAGAGAACTTGTTAAGGGCAGTCTGTATAGCTGTAGCCAGCATATATACTACCATTCACACAGCTTCTTCACAGGAGAATCTAAATACTGCTGCTCAGGATATGGTTCACTTACTGATCATGTAAGGGTCATCGTAGTATTAAGGGAGTCATCAACCCTGTTAAGAAGTCCTGGAAGAGAGATGTGCTTCAGAGCCTTAGCTCCAACAAACACATGTTTTAGGGGCATGTCTACATGTGAGCTGACAGGGCTCTGCCTTGCTCTCCTAGCAAAAGATAAGCATCTTGAAGTACCAAATTAGGGAAGCAGTCACCAGGAACAAGACTCGTGGCCTCAAAAGTAATGGAAAGCTTCCCCCCCCACGTTAACACCTGTAAGTTTAGGGTCAGGTGTTGGAATGCATGACTCAGTCCTTACAAGAACAAAGTAGGGGAGACACGCGATCCGTAGAGGAAAGAAGAGTCTAGAAGAGAGGTTCTTAGGAGGTCTCTGAAAGATGGAGGAAGCCAATGTAGAAGGTAGTGGGTCTGTGAGGATACAATACCTTTTTGGGGGTATGAAGCTGAAAAGAAAAAAGCCTATGGCTCACACAATAAACAGATATTTGCACGTGCACCAACTAAAACTTTAACAGAATAAAACTGGAGGTATGCAATGAGAAACAGTGACATCACTAACTATTACTGTGAGTTTTCAGCCCAAAATTATTTTCATTTTCAGAAGCAAGGCCACTTGAAACATATTTATGCCACAAAGCAAACTGTACAGAACACTAATTCTGGCATATACCATTAGGCTGGCCTCTTCTTATAAAATAGACAGTTCTTCCTATATACAGTTTGTCCTGTCCATACTATACTGTAAGTATCTGAAAATAAGCTCAGTCCTGAGGTAACAGTAGAAAATTATTTAACCTGCTCTTCGCAGAAGCTGCAAGATCTCTGGGACAGCCAACAGCCCCACAGTCTGGTGCTACTCATGTACTGCACCAGAAATGAGTTTCCAGTGTCTTGCTTTCAATTTGCGGGTGCATGTGTCATCTCTTGGCTGGTTGACTGTTAGTTTAGTCTGCCACTGGAAAACTTTTGGGATTCTAGCTGCAAACTTGGAATGCGGAGATTTCAATTACTCCAGATTTCAGAAATACAAGTTGTAAGTCAAGAAATTAGAACAGTACATAGAAATAATATGAAGGCTGCTAGAAAAATATAACAACTACAGTATTTGTGGAAAACTTGTTTCTGTTGAGAGGGTCATGGGAGGGAATGGAGAAAAATATTTATATTTTAAAGGTCTTTTGTGATCTAACGGCCTCAAGACAAAAGGGGAGAAGTGTTATGGCTTTTACATCCAGCCTACAAAAGACTCATATACCATCAGTGACTGTCATCCTCGGATGATTAATGGTACCGCCCTCAATATGATTGAACCTGGGAGTTCTAAGAAGTATTTGGGATTTTATATTGATCCATGGACTGGTATATCAAAACCAGAATTAATGGAAAAAGTAAAGGGATGGCTATATCAGACTGGAAGGGCCGCATTAAAACCATTTCAGAAAGCAGACATCTTGAAAGGATACACTATTCTACAACTGATCTACTTAGCAGGTCGGGCTGACATAAAGACTATGCACCTGGAAACTCTGGACTTGACAATTTAAACAGGGTTACATCTATCAACCAGTACTTGTGATGCCATTCTATATTACAGCACCAGGGATGGAGGTTTGGGTGTCACCCAGACTCTCATGATTGGTCCCCAGTGTGCTAACCTGAAGACTACACAGAACTGGACAGTCTTCAGATGAAACTATAAAAATAATTTTTATGGCAGGAGGGCATTGAGAAAGAATTTGAAAAATTATGGGTTACAGCAGGAAGACGTAAGGATAAAATACCATCAATATGGGGTCTGAGAGTGGTTAAGGTAATATCAGAGGAACAAGGTGGTGAGAAACCAATACCAGAATAGGAGGTTTCTGCTCCAAAAACTATCTTTCCGAAACCCTGTGACTTGTGAAAACAAGAATTTGTGAACTGGACCAAGCTGCTTCCCCAAGGCTGTGGGATTTCCAGCTCTGAGTAGGACAAAATCAGGAACAACTGGAAGTTAATTACAGAGGCACTCCCCACAGAAAGCTCCTTTCAGCTTTACAACTGAGACCTAAAGTATATCCTACAAGACAGTTCCTTGAGGGGCTGACAAGAGATTCAAATTAAATCATGTTGGCATTGTCAGGCAGGAAATGGAACTTTCTCCCATATTATTGAATAGTGTCCTATGTTAGAGAACATCAGAATTAAAAGACATAACCAATTATGTGAACTATTGGCTGAAGAGTCTAAAAAGAAAGAATGGATAGTATTTCAAGAACCGCTATTATAAAAATGAGTTCTATAAACCTGACCTAATATTTGTTAAAGGAGCCCAAGCTTTGGTGGCAGATATCACAATTAGACACGAAAGTAAATTCACAATTAGATATGAAAGTAAATTGGCATTGCTAGCTGATGCAATACCAGAAAAGGTAAAGAAATATCAATACCTTAATAGTCAAATTCAGGAACTGATGAATGCAACTGTTATTAAGTATATGAGATTTCCTTTGGGTGTATGTGGGAAATGGTATTTGACCGATTAGGAATTGTTAACGGAATTAGGACTCTCAAAATCCTGACAGCAAACAGGTTGCGTGTTGACTATCAAACTGGGCACTTTTTACATCAGTAGATATTGTTCACATATTCACAGCACAGGCATGGACTACGTTAAAATTGTAATGAACTGTTACATGTGATCATGACTAGCAAGAAATCAATGTGCATGGGAAAAGGTAGGAACAACAAGGGGACTTGTAATGATTATTTATCATGACATGTCACCTGCTGATACCATATACTGGCTGTGACTAATTAAATGGACAAGCCACCTTTATATAATTAGGAAAGGAACATATACATTTTTATATATTTGATAAATAGCAAATACAATCCACTATAAACAGACCAGTTGCAGACAAAACTGGTTTAGTAAAATCTTTAAAATACACAAGCTGTCAAACCATCAGTGGGAAAATTATTAGCCTGCCAAACATGTGTTTAAATGTAGATTGAGAGGCAATCAAAAACATTAGCAAGTAAACATACCACACTTCTCATCTTCTAAACCCTGAGAGTCATCAATGCAGCTATATCAAGAGAAGGTGGTTTCACCAGAGAACATTCTACCTCACAATTGTGTCTGCATCTGACTTCTTCTGCTCATTTTCCTTACATCATCTCCCAGAACAGACAACAAAAAGCTAGGAGCTTCACCATGCCAGCTAGGAGAAGGGCTAAAGCAGATAGATGGGGTGGGAAGTTGGGGCACCATGCATTATTATGATAATGGTATTTTAAGGATGCATACAAAAATTCACGGGAAAAGAATTAAATTATGACATTTTGAAGATAGATGCATGCAAGATTATGAAATGTCACAATTCAAATTAACATAATTATGCATTGATTGTTCCTAAAATAAATGAGTCTAATGATTGGCACTTGAAAATTTCTTGAGTAAAGTTTTCATATCACAATACATCAGACATTAGCAAAGGTGGCTCACTGAAACTGCAGTACCTGAAGCCCCACAATTATTAAGAATCTATGTGCTCTGCATCCAGCAGCTATTCAGAAACCACAGGAACTGCTTAAAGGGAGCTTATTAGAGGCCCAATGCACAAAGCAGTCATAAACTGTAGGTAGAATAGCTTATATGCAGTTATGCTACAATGGCATTTAAGAAAACAGTTCTAGCCTTACCTTTAATTTTTTGAAAGGTGCAGAGGAGCCATTTGCTTTGTCTGCCCTTGAGGTCTCATGTAACCCACTCTTAGACTGGAGGTACTTAATTTTACACATGAAACCTGACTTTTCCATTAGCAGAAAATTCTTGTGAAGAAGAAAATACAATTTTGCTTATATAATTCATAGGTGAGGAAGTTCTACCAAATCAAAGAGGTACTTTTTTTCTTCCTGAGGAACATGCCACAAAACAAGCTACAAGAAACTTGTGTGAGAAGGAGTAAGCTATGATTTACTTTGGGTATGCGTTCAGGGTGGGAAGGCACTTACATTCAAAGACAGCTCTGCAAACTTCTCTTCTCTCTACCTCAATCATTGGCTGTTTTCCTAGTCTCACTTTTGTTCTCCTGAAAGAGATAGAATAATATAATAATAATGCTGGAATAATTGCACTGGTGTAAAGCTACCTGCAAACATGCATCTCCAACCTTGACCTTACACTGCTCTTCTTTTTACTTTTCCCTCCATAAAGTTAACCTCTGCATTGGTATAGTCTTTGATACAAATTTTATGATGAAAAGAATTCTGTATTTCTGCCAAATGAGTGCTGTTTTTCAGAAGCATGAGGAAAAAAATAGTGTGCAGGGGAGATGAAGTTCAAATCACTACCTGGACCACACAGTGATGCTGGGATGGGTATTTAAGGTGTAAGAGGTTGGGAGCAAGTTAGGTAGGATGGACTTGGGGCACCGAACAGAAAAAAGTAAATGGAGGCCTACTGGGGAGAATGGGAACTGTCTAGTACCATGCTGGTTTCAATGCTGTTTGTGAATGTGGGAGGCCTCCCTAAGTGTTAGTTCAGTCAATATATGCCCTACTGATGTGGCAGCACAAATAGCTACTCCACAGTTTGAAAAAATTTGGCAACACACCAAAATTACGAGGCTCCCACCCCTGTTCTGAACAATTCAGAGATGAAACAGCTCACTTTGGGTTTGGACCAGATGACTTCCCATGGTCCTTTCCAACCTCAACTGCTCTATGATTCTGCCAGTTTTTCTCTGTGATGTGTTATCTCTCATTTAGAAGTGCCTACCCACTTGATGACTTTAAGCAGCACATGTGGCACCTGCATCACAGGGGGATCCAGAGAATTGCAGAGCAGGAAAGCATAGCACCGAAACCTACAATTTGGAACAGAAGGTGTTGCAAATAGAAAGCATTAAGGAAAAGACAGCAAGGTCTTCTAAAATGTGTAACTCAGAAACACATGAGAACTATATGAGGGCTTTAACAAGTATGCAGGCAAGGGTCAGAAAAGTCCATACAGCTGATTTTTTTCTTTAAGTTCTTCCCAGCAGAGGGTAGTCTTCTATTCAACATACTTAAGCCATCAGTGACAGAAGACAAGGTGGTTCTCAGATTTACTAAGAAAAATATTGTATTAGGAAAACAGTAATTAAGACAAATTATGAAGAATTGCTGGAAGACCCTATAGTACACTGGATGATAAAATGGCAGCTGAAATTCAGTGTAGATTTAGACAAGAAGGCAGGAACTATCCCATTGTCATGTGAATGGTGATGGCTTCTGAACTATCACAGGTCAGGAATGAGATCTAGGGAAAAGGATATAATTCTATGAAAACACCAGCTCCAATGTGACTGTTCACTCATATGCTGGGGGCAGCACCATTAGGTCAAAGCAAGAGTAACACTAGGTAGGACAGGATGGACAGGAAGGGATAAAGATCATTATGCAGCCATTACCATCTGCAGCTTGCTGTCTCCTGCAGCCATCATCTCCTGTATTCTTGCATTTTAAACCTCTGGCAATTTCTTCATAAACCACTAACTTATGGAAATGGCACAAATCAAACTTCCAAGCTGGGAGGTATAAATACCATCAGCTTACCTGAAAAGCTTTTAAAGCAGATCCAACGGCAGCCAAAGTGTCGAGGCTTTTGTGCTTCCTGGTGTGCCACAGAGGATTCCCACACCCTGACAAGGGAGGAAATATGAGTAATTCCATCCTCAGCTAGGTAGCTATTTTGCTTTAAGGTGCATGAGTTATAAGTTATGAATTAGAGGACCTGTGACTTACTAACTTCATGAATTAATGAAGTGATGACTGAGTGAATTCACACTGTAGACAAGTCTGTACAAAAGGGGACTGAGCCCTTGTTTGACACCCTTGCTTGACATCCTTTTTTGTCTTCTTTCTTGATGACCTCAAAAAAAAAAATTCAGTTTACAGAGTATGTAAAATTTGTAAATTTGAGATATCTAAATGAATCATGACACTCCAGCCTCAAAAGTAATTAACAAAATCAAACAGTAGGGATTCTTAGGAAAGCAATAGAAGGCAAAACAAAAAACAGTGAAAAGGCACTGTGCACATCTGATGCACTCACATCTCACATACCATCTCCAGGTCTGCCTCTTATGGAAAGACTGTCTTAAGGAATAAAGGAGGACAAAGACAGCCCAAGCTATGGAATTTCTTCCATAAAACAAAAGACTAAAATAGACCAAAACTTTTCTCTTTGGAAAGAGAAGATGAAGGGGATATGATCACTGGATATAAAATCAGAAATTGAGCAAAGAAAGTGAATAGCACTTTTCCTGTGTTTCAGAAGATCTAATCAGTGGATACGTGAAGTGAGAGATGAAGGACAGTAATGCTACAGCCTCTCATGTTGCCTCCTAGGCATCTGTTGATGGCCTGTCAGACGCAGGCTACAGATCTGTATGAACCTCTAACTGACCTAGTATAGCTGTTCTTCTCTTAATGTACTTTTCTAGCTTCTCATTTTATCACTCTCTTCCTGATCACGCAGGGCAAGCAGGAAATAAGATGAGACAAGGGGAAACGTGCAACAGGACCTGACTGGCAAAAGAAGGAAGCAGGTGGGATTCTTGTTCAATGATAATCACCATCCACTTTAATAGTCGCCATGCCAACTGCTGCTAGTCTGACTTAAATAATGGTATTTTACATCGTTTTACCATCATTTAAAGCATGCCTCTGAGTGAATGTGATGCAGCACCACGATTGATTAAATGAGCTAAAGAGGGAGGCACTTAAAAACCTAAAAAGATGGTCCCTATTCCAAGGAGTTTGTGAGCTCTCAGGGGGTGAGCACATTGCTTGGCCGTGACCTGGTGTCACAGCTGCAGTGCAAAGGGATGCAGTGACACTGTGCAGCAGGTGGTACTAAGAGCATTGCAACCAGGGCAGTTGCACCTCCAGCAGATTTGTGCCCATGAATGAGCTCTTAGTTTAGGCGTTGAAATGAAAGAGTGTGTGAGTGGCCTTCACGGTGCTTCATGAGAAAACTAAGGTCAAACACCTTAACTGAGAAGTTTTTCTGGTGTCTAATGGATTGAATTCACACACCAGCCTTCTTCCTGTAACTGAAAGTGGTGAAGGAGACCTGGCTGTGGTCACTCTTCTCCCCTGGGCCACTTATTCCTATAGGAGATGCGTGACCTTGCAGCTGCCACCCTCTTTTGGTCAAATGTGGTTAAAAATGGCCAACACATCCCAAAAATCAGCAGGAGGAGGCAGGTGAAGGCCCCTCACTCAGCACCACTGCAAGTCTCACTCTTTGAACTCTAGGTATAAAGAAAAAACAAATCACATCCCAAACCCCACTAAAGCGGTATCAAAGACTTTTGGGTGACCCTGGGTTTCTGCAAAAACCTCAGCAGGCAAATGGAGAGTCCAGCCTCGGGGGGAGGGAGGGCACCTCAAACACCTGGAGCCAAGATCTCTCTTAGCGTTGTCGCCTCAGGGCGGCCCAGCCCCGGGGCGCTGAGGGGCAGGCCCCGTCCGGGCCAGGAAGCAACCACGGCACCGGGAGGGCGCAGAAGACCAGGGATGCGCACCCAGCTCCGGCACCCTCCAGGGCACCTCCTGCGGCCTTCCCCGCGTCCTGGCCACCACCCACCCACACCCCCCACCGCCGGTTTCATTTTCGTTTCCTCTCTCTGTCGTAATGAGAGCCCCGGGGCGGGGCTGAGCGGAGTTCTCCTTCCGGCCGGGGAAAGCATCCGGGCAGCGGCCATGGCGCGTAGTGGTCGAGTGCTGCGGGAGCTGTGCGCCAGTGGCGGCTGCCTGGAGCGGGACGAGCTGCAACGGCGGCTGAGGTGGCACACGACGGAGGAGCTGTCGCGGGTGCTGCAGGACGCGCAGCGGTTCACGCTGGTGCGGCGGCCCGGGGAGGCGGGGGCGGCGGCGGGGCTGGTGACGGTGGTGGTGGCCACCAGCCCCCTGCGGCTGTGCCAGCAGTACAGCACGGGCTGCGAGGGGATGTGCGGGCGGCTGCACCTCTGCAAGTACTACCTGAAAGGGCTCTGCCGCAACCAGCAGGCGAGGTGAGGGGCGGGGGGCGGGCTGCGACCGCTTCCGCCTCGTTAGGAGCGGGCAGGTGGCGGTTGAGAGCTTGGGCCTGGATCCGGCTTGGCCCGTGGGGTGAGGGGGGCGCTGCTTCGGGGGGCTCGGCCTTGCGCTGCTTGCGCCCCCTTCAGTGAAAGGAGGCTTTAGCAAAGGCCTCAGTGCGCTGTTTCCCGTCGGAAACGCTCCTTTTCCACTTTGTTTTTTTGTTCAGAGTGGCACAAGCGGTTGTTTCACAGGCTTTGGGTTGCACCACCACCACTTCCTCCCCGCCTCACCACCCCGCTTCTGGCCTCCGTGTTGTGCCCGGGTGGGGGTGAAGGCTTTGCCCCTCCTTCTCCCCTCCCCCCCCGCACACAGATCTGAGAGCTCTGTGATGCTTGAGGTTGAGGAATGTGCTTACCATTGCTCTGGAGTTTGGGTGTTTTTCTCACGCGTGATTGTGAGCTGCAGGTCAAAAATGGCAATATTGTCAGACTACACTAATGTTCTAATGACTGTAAATCAGAAATAGCGTGGCAATTATGCCCAGAGTAATTATGTAATCTGTTAGCAAATCACATAATTACTTTATAAAGGAACGCTACGGGTTTTGCTGAAATCAGCTAATTTGGTGTGCTTTTTAAACTGTTTAGTGTAATATAGTTGGGATAATAAAATAGTGCTAGCCTCTTACACTCATTTTGTACCTGGGTTTCTTAATTTCTTAATTGTAGGAAGGTATGCAGGTTTTCTCACGAGTTCTACTCATGCCATAATATGTGCGTTTTACAACAATATGACCTTGAGAATTTTAACCGTGATGAACTTCGCCAGCTTCTGCTTCAAAATGACACTTCCCTCTTACCAGAGGTGAGTAGTATTGTGACAGTTTCTGTCAGGGTTTGGGCCCAGCTGGCAACAAAGAACCACATGGCTGCTCACTCACTCCTCCCCCCCACTGTGGGATGCGGAGGAAAAACTAATGAAAAGCTCTTGAGTCAAGACAAGGAAAAGGGAGGGTTAATTCACTCACCAGTTATGATCATGGGCAAAACAGACTCAGCTTGGAGAAAAAAAAAACAGTTGACTTTGTCACCAGTCAAATCAGAGCAGGACAACGAGAAGCAAAACCAGATCTTAAAAAATCCCAACACCTTGCCCCATCCCTTATTTCTTCCCAGGCCCAAATTACTTTGCTCCTGATTTCTCTATCTCCTCCCCCTCAGGGTGCAGGGGGACAGGGAATGGGGTTTGTAGTCAGTTCATCACATGTTTTTTTGCTGATCCTTCCTCCTCAGGGAGGACTCCTCGCTTTTCCCCTGCTCCAGCGTAGGGTCCCTCCCACAGGAGAATCCTTCACTAACTCCTCTGACATTAGTCCCCCCCATGACATGCAGTCCTTCAGGAACACACTGTTCCAGCATAGGCTTCCCAAAGAATCACAGCCTTCTTTGGGGCAGCCACCTTCCCTGGCATGGGATCCTCCACAGGCTGCATGTCCACATCTGATCCGCCATGATCCTCCATGGGTTGCAAGGAGGCAGCTTGCTGTCTCACCATGGACTGCAGGGGGATCTGTTCCTCATCCCCCCTCCTTCTTCACTGACCTTAGTATCTGCATAGGTATTGCTCTCACCTCCCCTTCTCTTCCCTGTGGTCTTTTAGTAGTTTCCTTTTCCCCTTCTTAATATGTTAACCACAGAGGTGCTATCACCCTTGCTGATGGGCTTGGCCTTGGCCACAGGCGGGTCTGACATGGAGCCAGGGAAGCTTCCAGCAGCTACTCACAGGATTCACCCCTGTAGCCCCTCTCTGGCCACACAAACCCAGCAGTTTCTTAGCCTTGTGTTTCAGTGAAACATCAAAGTGAAATCACAAAGTGGAAGAGGCTTGATACTGCCTGGAGATGTCAGGTGTCAGTTTATTTAGCATAATGCTAATCTAAAACTTTAAATCTGCACCATCTGTGGTGGGTTGACCCTAGCTGGCAGCTAAACATTTGAACAGCCCCTCAGCTTGCTCCCATCTCCCCAGCCCCGAGCAGGACAGGTGAGAGAAAACGAGAACAAAAGTAACAAAACTTGTGGGTGGAGATAAAAGCAACATAGCAAATGGAGGAAAGGGGAGAAAACAAATGTTGCAATGAAGTTGGGTACCGACTCCCACAAGGAGACCCATGCCCAGCAAGTCTCTGAGCTAGGGCCACCTTGTAAGAAGGACACTCCTCTGCCCCCCTTCCCATTATTATTATTTTTTATTTTATTTTAGAGCATGACGTTATATGGCATGGAATATCCCTTTGGCCAGTTTGGGCTAGCAGTCCTATCTGTGTCCTCGCTCAGTTTCTTCCCCACTCCCAGCCTACCTGGGATGACAGGAGCAGAGTGAAGAAAAGCAGAAGCCTTGACACTGTGCAAGCTCTGCCCAGCAGTAACTGAAACATTGGTGTGTTATCAACACTGGTTTGGTCACAAATCCAAAACATAGCACTGTACAGTCTGCTATGAGGAAAGTTAACTCCATCCAAGCCAGATACAGTACTTCTTACCATCAAATTCAGCTCAAAAAAGTTCACTATTCCAAAACTAGAAAACCAAAGAGTTTGGGTCGTCACACGATAAAATCCACTGTCCTACATTTATGTGACTTAGAGCAAAATCCCATCTGCTTAAGGATGTCTGTAAGATGGTAGAGTCAGTTGAAAGATCTTTCTAGACATTAGCAGGGAAAGGGGGAAACTATTAAGTAATCATTTGGAAAACAACAAGAAAGAAGAAACTTCTATAAGTCTCTTAAATGCTAATGTAAACACATAGCTGCAGGCTTTTAAAAATCGTTAATTCAAATAGTCTATATGAGCACATTGTACTTTAATTTTACTTATTTTTTTTCTCTACCCAAGGTCTGCTTGTATTATAACAAAGGTGATGGACATTATGGATCTTGTACCTATAAAAAGATCTGCACCAAACTGCATATTTGCCAGTACTTTTTGCAGGGACAGTGCAGATTTGGCAGCAGCTGCAAGAGATCCCATGACTTACTAAACTCAGAATGTTATGCGAAACTGGAAAAACTGGGAATGAGCTCAAACATTATTGAGAAACTACCCTCCATTTATAGGAACATGTATGACATAAAAAATGACAACGGGAACATGGATGACACAGAAAATGCCAAGTCTTCACCATGCAAAGGTAAATGATATCATCTTTTGAAAACATCAAAGGAAGAGTCACTATAGTGAATGTAACATTCTGACAGATGTCCTTAAGAAAAAGAAAATTGAATTCATATCTTGATGTGTCTTTTACGAAGGACCTTGCACCTGTTTCCTTGGCAGAGATTTGTGTCTTGACAAATTAAGTCAATTTCAAGACATTATGAGTTCCTGAGAAATAAAGTGCTTGGTGTTTATAAAAATCTTAAATTTGGGTTTAGAAAAGCATAACAGGAACTGGAAGGAGGGAGATATATAATTTTTTCTTGGTAAAAAACATAAACAAGGGTAGAGAAATGTTTAAGAACAGGGGTGGCATTTACTTGTGTGATTATAAACTGTCCATTTTTTTTCTTTAATGTAGTGTTTGTCTAGCACAAGAACTCACAGACAGCACTATCCTAGTTACTTCTCAGAGATGTAATATTTTGTTTGTTCTTTTCTTTTAAAGTTTGTTTGAATTGTAAGTTACGTATAGTTTAGCAGGAAAGAAAAGGGTAACAGAATGGAAACCCAAGTGCATATGTTCACCCCTGCTGTTGTCCCTGCAGTTCCTTCATCCCTTCTTTGTCACCCTAGGTATGCTTTAATTTACAGAAGTATCAGATTTTGATACTTTTGATTTTATAGCTGCCAATGCGACCAGCTCTGTGGAAGGCATGTGTCCTGGTTTTGCTGGGATAGAATCACAGAATTGATTTCCTATTCAGGAAAGATGCATTTTTGAGAAGACCGCAGCACCCCTTTTGGTGGGAACAAAGTTAGTAAGACACTTTGTTTTAGTTTGTGGCTAGCCATGGTATGCAGGTTTCCACAGTGATCAAGGTCTTCAGCAGTTTGGAGTTAACCGGGTGCTAAAGCTAGGAGGAGCGAAAGCCAGGGCAGCTGACCCAAGCTGTCCAACAGAAGTGCCCCATACTGTAAACGTCATGCTGACTATATATTGGACAGTTTGCTGGGGACGAGTCTCTTTCCTCAATGGTCACCATCCCTGGAGGGTCGTGCCTGTTGTTCTTCTCCTGAGGTCTACCGTCCTGTTTGCTGTGACCATCGTGCTTTCACTGGGGCTGTGGTGCTCCCAGTGCTTGACATCTAGCATCCACTACTGGCAGTGTGCAGCTTGTAACCACTATATGGGCTGAGTATAATTTTGTGTATTTTATATTAATATTAGTTTATCTTATTTAATCTGTTTCCACTTCAACCCATAGCTCTCCTTTCCTTTTCCCAGTTCCCCTTCTCCATTGGGTAGGGGTCATAGTGGGTGATATAGCAGCAGACTAAACAAAGACAATGTGGTTAACTTAAATCCATCTAGAAATGTAAAGGCATTGGATTCTATTCTCATTTTGTAGTGATAATTAAAAATTGTATCTGAGGAATTTAGCAGTTACAGGAAAGTAAAATTCAGAAGGGAGTAGGACTTCTGAGTATACAAGGTTATCAAAGACTTCAGTGTCTTTCTGGAGCTGAATGCAGCTACGTAGTTATAGACACTGTTTTCTTCCATAGGTGCACTTTAAAGTGACCTTGTTGAAACAAAGGGTATTAATAAGACTTGTAATTCCCCCCTCCAGAGAGAAAACACAGCTCTAGCCAAGACTCCTCAACTACAAATGATGATGAATTGGAACAGATCTGTTTATATCATCTGTACAGAAGCTGTGGCTTTAAAGGTAGGTTGTGACTGCAGCAAGTCCAGTCTATTTTCCTTTCCTCATAAAGAGAAAGTGATAGATGTCTTTCATGGAAAGGAGAAACTTCAGAGCTTGTGCTTATCTGTAGCTAAATCTCCTTGTAATCTTGAGTGTTTGTAGGAAAGTGTTTGACCTACCAGGTATACCAAACAAAGGAGCTATTTTGTTTTACTTTGAAATACTCACCTGTGTTATGGATTGGCTACTCCACCAACGTTCACCTAAGGGGTTGCTGAATGATATGAATCCCATTTAAAAATAGCTACAAAAGACTCTGAATTCTATGTTTTTCCTTGTTTTTTCTAGCACTCTACTGTTCCATCTGTCTGAGCTCTCTCCCTCTCAGCTTGTCCAGGAAAAAGGCTGGTGTTCCAGCTTTTTTCTTGTCCTTTTGTAATTTTTTTTCTTCCTTCTTGATGCTCTTGATCTGTAGTAGCTCCCTGATGTACTGCACACCTCGTGGGAACAGTGTGGTGCAGTCTCGTTGACTTTCTCTGCAGTTAAATTGCTTGTTCTACTATGAAAGCTTGCCTCAAATTTATGCACATGTACTGGTGATGTGCTCTTCACTCCTGTTGAGGAGTGACTGCATACTGACTCTTCAAATGACTTCTGCATAACAATTGTGATACCTGGTGAGGCCTGAACCCTTAGAGATTTCTTGAAGTCTCTGAAAGAGCTAGCCTACCTCCTATCCTAAAACTAAGCACTGTTGTGTTGTTTTTTTTTTCCCCTCAGTAATACCTCTTTGGTACCAAGTAGTTAAGCATAGATACTTGAATCTACATTGTTACTTTGTGTATGAAATCAGCCTTGGATGAGCTTGTGATCTAGATTAATTGTAAATTTTTGTCACTGAAACTGAGAAGATGGAATGGTCCTTCACCACTGAGCTCCTGCTAGCTGTTTTGATGCACAAAGAGAATCCAATAGGTATAGAAACTGAAATTCCACCTAAGCTCAACAGTTTAAGTTTTGCTTGCTCATGCTGAAAAATTCTGAACTACTGCTTGTAGTGATTCCATAGGTGAACACTTTTCATAGCTATGCATTTGATACTTTCACCAACTAGGTGTACAGCCCTAAAATGTTGGACTTATTTCTAATAGCCTGTAAAAATAATCCATCTTTTACTTCTTTATTTTTAAACTTTTATAGACAAGTGTATCAGAACTCATTTTCACTTGCCATATAGATGGCAGATCTTGGAGGGTGATACCTGGAAGGACTTGAAGAATATGGAAGAAATAGAGAAAGCATATTGTAATCCAAATAACACCAGGTATAAACTTAAAAAATTTAGTAATGTTTGGAGTTTGCTATATTGAACTAGGGCCTTAGTGGCTATAAATGGCTACAATTCTATTGCAGTTATTGTGTAAGTAGTTTCATTCTGTATTCTTCAACTGACCTCACTTTGCTGATCGACTGTTGCTGGAGATCTGATCCATTGTAACTTACTGTCCTGGTTTTGCTGGGACAGAATGTAAAAATAATTTTTTCTGTTCAGAGAAACTGTAGTTTTGAGAGCCTGCAGTGTCCAATTCTGTGGGAACAAAAGAGACAAGATGTTATGTTTTCTTTTATACCCAGCTCTGGTTTGCAAATTTCCATAGTGACCAAGGTCAAAGGTAGTTTTGAACCACGCAGGTGCAGTGGGCTGGGAGGGGTGAAGCCCAGGGCAGCTGACTCAAGCTGGCCCAGCTAAGTATTCTATATCATGAATATCACCCTACCTGTATGTTGGGAAGTTTGGGGGTTGTTTTTCTTCTACCATGGCTGCCTTCCTGAGAGGGTCCTGTCCATCTTGTCTGATGTCCTGCACCTGAGACCTCCTCCTTGCCTTGCTGTGACTGTCACATTCTGGCTGGAGCCATCGTGCTGGCAGGGTTGGGCATTCAGCATTCACTGCTGGGAGCACACAGCTTGTGACTACTGTCTGAAGCTGAGTATAACTTTGTGTCTTATGCTAGTATTGGAGTTAATACTAGTTCATTATTATTATTCTATTAAATCTGTTTTCATTTCAACCCACAGGTCTCCTTTCCTTTTCCTGATTCCCCCTGCTGGGTGGGGTCGGGTGACAGAACAGCTGTCCAAACCGTGACAGTTCCTTATGCCTGGAAGACCCTCTTGGGTTACCATACTGGGTTTGGCTGAGATGGAGTTAACTTTCTTCTTAGCAGCCCATATAGCACTGTGTTCTGGATTTGTGACTAAACAGTGCTGATAATGCAGCAGTGTTTTGGGTGTTCCTGAGCAGTGCTTGTCCAGAGTCAAGGCTTTCTCTTTATCCCACTCTGCCCCGCTCCTCTGCAGTGAGTAGTCTGGCTGCTGTTTGGAGACTGGCTGTGCAGTAGACTGTGTGGGGAGGTGGTGATCAATTTGCTTTGTTTTATTTCCTTGTTTGTTTATTTTCCACCTGCCTAACCCCCCTTCTTCACTTATTGAACCCCTTTATATTGATCCACAACTTTTCTTGCTTTTGCCCTTCCTATTTTCTGCCCTCTGTCATGCAGGGGAGGGGGAGTGAGCGAGCAGCTGTGTGGGTACTTGGTTGCTGGCCAGAGTCAATCCACCACAGTTATTTTATGTGGCTGACCTGTGAACTCTAGCACTCTTTGCTGTAAAAAATACATAAATACTTCCTACTGCTGCTACTGTAGGAAGTCTTAATACTCACTAAGAGTGGCTGGGAAATTGCTGAGAATGGTGATTTTATCACAAGTGCTTGTGGGTACCTGCCTTTGGTTAGAGCTTGTCAATACACAGCTTGAGCCCACAATTAGAAGTAACCTTCTCTGTCACCTTTTGAGCTGGAGAATGGAAAGGTAGCATGAGAGTTGCCTCTCACATCTCCTTTTCCCCCAGTCCATATTGTGGAACTGGTAGAGTACCTTATGTACTTGGAAAGAGAGATACTCTTGGGTACAGAGAAAGTTAAGAATATGGAAATGCCTTTAAGAGTTTGGAACTGGTTATGTCGTGCAAAGTGTGTATTGGGAAGAGCTCACACCAATATGCTGTGTCCCATGCTGGAGTATACCTAGCCCTCTCAGGTTATGTTAGAGGCTCTTTGAAGCCTTGCTCAAGTTACAACAGTGTTCTGTTTAGAATATAGTTGGTTAGCAAGAAGAAGGCAGTGAAGATTTTCCGCTGTTTCTGTTCCTCTTATGTAACTCACTGATTTACAAGTCGATAAGGGTTACTGCCCATGGAACTGATGTGAGATGTAATACTGTAAATGCAAAATAAGTATAAACACAAGACAGAGCTGGGATTGTTGTGGAAACTGCAGTTTTGTGTTCTGCTTTTTGAGTGATGTTGGCTTAGTTTGCAAATTTGTGGTGGGCTTTTGGACCTATGAGTAAAGCTTCACAGTTCTGATTGGTTTTCTCTTTTTTTTTTTTTAATATAGATTTAGTAATGGTGTTACTGAAAGTGGCTCTGTCTTGCCACATATCTGTTTTCGGAGAATGTTGTCTGGATTTGCAAAGGTTAGACGTCTTTCTACAGCCTCCTCTGTGACCAAGCCCCCTCATTTCATTCTTACAACAGAATGGATCTGGTACTGGAAAGATGAATGGGACTTGTGGCAGGAGTATGGAAAAAAAGTAAGTGTGGAGAAACAGGGAGACTTTCAACTCTGCGTTAAAAGTGCAGAACTACTGAAAAGCACACGGTGTTCATATCCTCCCCCTCTTTTGTTACTCTCTCCCTCCCTCTTACTCACAGATGGACTTTAGAGGCCCAGTGGGATTATTTTCCCTGGGAATTTGATTGGTTCAGGTAGGGGAGTGCTCACTGATGAGTCACAAATAATACTGATAGATAATTCTTCAGTGAGCCACGTCAGATAGGATCACATGAATACATTCTTCTCATTGCTTCTGGCTAAACCTTCCTTTTCTGAGGTTCCAGTAGTATTTTGTGCATCTTTGCTAAGGTCTAGTTGGGGAGTGTGTGGTCTCAGCAGTAGTGTTCCCAGCGTGCACTTTGCATTGTAAGTTTAGGCTTCGTAACAGGGCTTGCTTTGTTTTAGGGGCAATTTCAGCTGCTTAATTACATGGCTTTTGCCTGATAGCTACTGTCATGCCCAAAAGCTGATTTATACTGCAACCACCATACCATATGACAGTTGTTGTTTTTTAAACTTGCTTTTATATAACAGACCAGGAGAATCTTTCTTTCTCTGGTTTTGGCCTGACAGGATGATTATCATGCAGTTGCCACTGTCACCAGTGATGACCTGGAGAAAGCTTATACAGCCAAAGGTTCTTCAAAGCTGAACTTCAAAGCTGGAAGACATGAATATGAACTCAGTTTTGAAGGTGAGTTCCGTTTGCTTTGTTGTTGGGGTTTTTTTGTTTGTTTTTTTCCTCCCAGGTCTTTTCGTGGTTTTAAACTATGTTACTGCAGAAGATAGCAGAGAGAAATTTGAACTTTGAACTACAATGCTTAAAGACAGAGCTTCTGTCTAAGTTCTCAGGATTAGCGCTGTTCACATAAATAAAATGGCATTTCTATTCCTCCAAACCTTTTACTTTTGAGAAGTTCTTGTGCTAGGTTTCAAAATGTCTGTCAGCAAGTCCAGCTGTGACATTGCCAATGATGCTAGCACCAACATGAATGGTGAGAAACTTTTGGATGGCTTGGCAAGCCAGCCTCTGGTCTTTAATCACTGGCTTGCAGAAAAATGAATAATTGGGCAAGGTGTAGGGTCCGTACAATCCTTGGTATTGCACATAGATACATAGATTTATGTATCTATTTAATTTCCATAGCTCTGCCTGTCTGGAAAGGCCAGAAAATACCTTGACTATGTTAAAACAGGAGGATGTGTTCCTAAGATTTCAGGAAATTTAAGGCACTCGTGATGGCACTGTCCTCTCTGAGCTGTTGCCTCTCCAGGAATCCTTTTCAAAAATCACAGGGAACTGTGGTGGTGGGAATCAGCCTGCCCAGACTGTCATTTTGCTGTAGTTGCCTTTGATCTAACTCTCCATTCCTATCTTACTCTGCCTTGAAAAAAAACGAGCAGGAAGGGCATGTGATAACACTGTTTGTGACTCAAGTGAAAGCAATGTTGTAATCTTCCCTATAGCCTGAGGAAACTTATCCGGCTTAGAAGGGAAAATTGCATAGTAAATCAGTTTCTTTTCTAAGGTTTGGGCTTTTTTAGTAACTTAAGCAAACATATGCAATTGTAGATGTCTTCCAGAAATTCAGTTTCTAGGTTTGGTGGTGCCAATAAGTTTGCTTGCTTGTTTGTTTTCTTCCTGTGCATCTCTCTCTGAAGATGAGGCCTCATTCTGCTGGCTGCTACTGACTCTTAGTTGCTGACTCTTGGTATGATGTAAAGTTCCAAGATCCAGAACGAATGCCTGTAAAATTCAGGTTGCTGGGACTTGTCTCTGTTGGTGGTCAATAAAAATGAATGGGCTGTGATAGCTGTTAGCTTGTGTTTGTAGGGTTTGAAATCTACAACTAGATGTAGGAAAGCAGTATCTTGATTGCAAATTGAGAAGGAGGGGATGCAATCTACGGAGCAAAAGCAGATACTTATTTTACACTGATCCTTTTTGGCTAAGTATGAGTGATGGAACAATGAAGGGGAACTAGCTATCCGTGTCTGTCACTCCTTCTAAAGTAAAGAGGAAAACTGAAACTGAAATCCTTCCTAGACTGAGTGTTTCACTTCTCTGACTTCCCTTTGTGTAGAAGAAAAATAAAAAAAAGCTTAGTGCCTTTTTGTCAACATTTTTGACAACTTAGTGGCAGGTTTTGCTGCAGTGTGAAGGCTTTCTAAAACATCTTTCTGATTGTTCAGGTTTTTTTGAGTTTTGGTTTGTTGTTTTTTTTCCTCCCAGACATGTTTCAGAAGAACCTTCGCTACAAAACAGAGAGACCGATTTGCAGAAGACCTAAATTTGTCTCTCAGGCAGAGGTAGAACAGTCAAGAGCAAGGTAAACTGCAACTGTTAATTCTCAGGTGGTGGATTTAGTACATTGTGAATGCAGTGTCTTCCAAGGGTGTAAATAAGGTGAAGGAGCAGCTGTTAAGGCAATTGTAAAAGAAATTGGGAGGGGGAGAGACGTACCTTTCCTACAACAATGTCTAACCAGGGCAGTATTGCAGCCTGGCCAACAGTTTTCAAGTAACTCAGGAGCCTTGGGGGTGAAGGGAGTTTGGGCTTGGCCACAGAAAGTGTGGAAGCATAGAAAATAATTCAACAGGTAGCAGTGTTGTAGGGGGTTGTTGATTAGAGGGACCTGTCTTAATAGAGCAGCTGATACAGATGGAAGCAATAATGTTTATGCATACTAGCCCTTTTTGACATCTGAGGTCAGTAATTTTCAAAGCTAAGTTCAAGTTTAGAAACAATTCTTTTAAGAAAAAACAGACAAGCTGAGAGGAAAGTAGTAGCTGTTACAGGTGGAACAAAAGGTGGGAGTCTGCAAGGGGAGAAGTTTTACATAATTGCATGTATTTTATGCATTCCCTTGCAGCACACAGTGCTTGCTCAAACAGCACAGAATTGAGCAGCTAAACATACTAATTAAAATTGGGGTGGAAGTAGAGAGGAGGACTGTATCTGTTCTGTTTCTGTCATACTGGTGTGATACTGGATGCATTTTTATTTATCTACCCCAATGTAGCAGGGCTTTTATATATACCTTCAACTCTTTGCAACTAAGAGAACTACTTTCATTTTTTAGTTCCACGTGTATCTAATGTTTTTTCTCATTTGGAATCTTGCTTACTGCTATAAGTCTTGACACGATGATTTGAAACAAGGATTTTCATGTGCAGAACTGAATTTTTAAGCATTTCTGAATATGCTTAGTTGCCCATATTCTCCCTAAACTTGGCAAAAATGTTTAGTATTATATGTACATAAAATGTAGGGATTTGTTTTATTTTAATTACCTATTTGTAATGTCTTTTAATGTACAGGGGCTGTAAATACACAGAAGAGTTTAAGGGCATTCCAGCTCACTGGGACAAATCTGCCCTGCCTGATGTGGGGTACAAGGTTTGGAGCTTTTTGGTTTTTCTCTCCATCAGTTTTGTTGTGTGCAGGTTTGTTACATCATAAATTCAGTGTTTCTTATGTAATTTAGTACAGAGGTATTGCTAAGTTTGAGCCTGATATCACACTGGGCAGACCTAGAGGTGAAACTAGACCCAAATTTAAAGTACAATATGGTGGCAATATAGCCACAGCAACTTTGTCTTTTCACTGCTACGGTTTATCCCTTTGTTTGTCAAATTTGTCTGAAGCTTATGCTGTATTAGCAAGGCTGTTACAGGTGCACAAGATACATAGCTTTGAAGTCCAACATGTGCTGAAGCATCAGAGATAAATTGTGCCTCTCAACTTCAGGATAGCCATTCCCTGAGCTGTGTATAAGTAGACTGTTCTACATCTATGGAGCATTGCTGAAAACAGCAGAGTTCAGGCTGGGATCATATATTAAAATGTCCTCTAACTCCAGTGGAGTGAACTTGTTTAGATTTGTTACACACCCATTTAATACCTGCACGGTTTACCTTTGCTGACTTCCTGCCTGTCTCCACCACCACCTCTGTCAGCTGTAGTAACAGGACCTACAGAAAATATCTTCTTATATACAGCTTAAAAATTCCGAACTTGCAAAATGCAAATCCTCAAGAAATTGTCAGTAAAAAATAAGGAAGGCTAACGTTGACATTCTTGCTATTCCTAGGGAAAATATGCAAGTAGAAAACTGCTTGCTTTCAGGACTGCCATGTAAGGAACTGATTTTTTGGCAGGGTGTCCCTGCTCTTCCCTAAAATGATTGATTGAATAAAGTCTTTTACATTTATTTAAACACATAACAGGCATTGTAGTTTGTGTTCACTCGCTGTAGGAAGTCTAAACTATAGAGATTTAAAAAGTGTGGGTGTTAGAGGTACTCCTTGTTTTGCTGCAACATAAATTGTCCGTTCTTTTTTATTTGTGCCCTCATCTCTTCTATGTATTTAGGTACTGTTTGATATCTGCATGCAAATGTATCTTGGCCCAAATATTAAAAGGGGTTGCATGGCTGCACAAATGCATGCAGCTCCTTTCATGTCCTGTGATAGAGCAAACTGTGTGTCTTAAACCCCAGGAGTTCATGTTCCCTGGGTAAGAACTTACTTTTACAGAGCAGGGATCTCTAATCTGCCTCTTTTTTTTTGCTGCTTGTACCTCTGCTTCACAGAAAAGACTGTAAAGGTCTGAGTAGTTCACTAGGTAGGGGGATGTCTTTGTTATGATTTAGTAAAAGATGAGAGTAGCTTTTTAATCTTTTCTTTACAGCTGATTGAGCTCGACATTTCTGCTGAAGAATACAAGAAAGTTAAGGTGGACTTTCAACGCACAATGCCCAAAACCGTTATTAAAAGGATTTGTAGAGTTCAGAACCCATCTCTTTGGGAACTGTATCAATGGTATGTGTAAAATACTGCTCTGACATGTGTGCGTAAAGTCTTGTTGTTTCTGCTGTTAGCTGTATGCTAGATAGAGTCATGCAGCTGTACTTAAGAATCTGCTTCCACTCCCCCACTCAAATACCTAGCCAGGATCAACATGCAGATAAAGAGGTACTGACAAAACCAAAACTAAGTCAAAACGTAGAGCTTAGGACAGTCAGATGAGCTCTGTGGGAGGAATCCTGGCTCCTGAGTAAGTGGTTCTGACTTCTGCCAGGCCTGTATCCAGGACAGCTTGCCTTCCACTGAAGACTTGAAGCTGGTAATCAGTCACATCTGGCACAAACACTGGTTTGCAGCTGTTCAAAACTGAAAAAAACTGAAACAGCCTTCAAAAAAAAGGCTAAACTCACTGAGGGAAACCCTTAACATGAGCTCCTGTGTTTAGAAAAAAAAATGCTAAGATTCCTCCCTCTCTCACAATAGGCTGTGAATGAAACAAAAAATTGTTCTCATTAAATACCAGGAGGCATTTGTGTATAACGTAAACATGTTTGTACACAGCTAGACAGCAAGATGCCCTGTATGCCCAAAGTTTAGGCCTTAACATAAGGATTTTCAGAATGTACTCTTTACGTAAAATTGTCTCAGTGCTAGTATGGCTGGAACCTGTCTGGAAACAGCCACCGTGGAACTGCAAAGATACTGCTGCTTATTGCAGGCAGAAGGAACAAATGCAGAAGACCAATGGTGGAAAGGCTGCGGATGAGAGGTTTTTATTTCATGGGACCAGCAGAAAATACATTGATGCCATCTGTCAGCAAAACTTTGACTGGAGGATCTGTGGTATTCATGGGACGGTCTATGGCAGAGGTATTTTTTCAGCTTTCATTAACCCTTGGCTTGCTAAAAAATTCTCATGAGTTACAGCAGAGGTGTAAAGGTAGAAAGAGGACACTCAGCCAATCGAGGGCTTGTCTTTAGGATGATGTGGACAGCATAGCTGGCTTTGGCCATGATCATTTGGAGCTCAGGCATACTGGAAGGCCTTGGCCTCTATGCCTCGCTGTCCTTCCAATAAAAGACAAGCTTAGGAGAGGCCAGTTCTAGGGATGGTTTCTCCTAGAGTCCAGGCTTACTTCTGTTGTAGTTTCTCCAGGCTCCTACGGGAAGGCAGCATAGCATTATTTGTGCTTTTCCAGGAGTGTAAATGCCATGCTGGTTACAGGCTTTTTGCTTTGTTAGCAAATTGTATTCCTTCATGTTGTCCTGTCTAGGGGAAGGGATCAACTTACCAAGCGTAATAGCCAAGAGACAGGCTTACTGACTACCCACTCATCTGGTTGAATACTTTGCAACTCTCAGAAATGTTCTAATCAATATTAGTAGCGAGGCTGTCAGGAGTGAGGGTTGGGTGACATCGGGAAAGGTGGACATCTGGGGTCAGGAGGAAACCTTTTTGAAGAATATGGTGACATTTAACACATTATTTATATGACTTTTTAAAAATGTATGTTGTGAAAAGTAACAGTGTAGGAAATACTTGGTGGTCATTTTCACTAAGAAGTATATACAGGATGAGTGAAGGCTTTGGAAAGGCCGTTCAATAACTGCTTAATGGATTTGCTTATGAATTCACTTTTACACTGTATCGCTTCCTTCCCTGCAATTTTGGTGTCTTATCAACTCTGTCTTGGTGTCTCTTCTGCAGGAAGCTATTTTGCAAGGGATGCATCTTACTCTCACAACTACTGCAAGGAAGACTTCTGCACCAAGACCATGTTTCTGGCACGGGTGCTGGTGGGGGATTTCACTCTTGGTAAATCGTCTTATTTTCGGCCCCCCTTGAAGGATCAGCACAACTTCTATGACAGTTGTGTGGATAGCTCTTCAAACCCTTCTATCTTTGTCATCTTTGAGAAGCAGCAGATTTATCCAGAGTATCTTATAGAATACATTGACTAGGCATTGGCAAAAATGCTATAGCTGCAAAACCTGTCATTGTTATGTTTAGCTGGTATAACCATTGTTTTAGTATTGGCTTACGAGAGAAAGTGGTTTTTAGAAGTTTTTTAATTGGGTAGGTGAGTGTTCAGAAACATTTATTCTCTATCCTTTCCATGCAATAAACAACAAGGGGTAAAATGAAACAAAGGATGTCTTAGAATTCTTAAAATCTGTCTCCCATTCTTTAGAAGGTATGTTTCCCTGCATTGCTAGAATTCACTGATGGTTGTAACATGAGGATTGGCTTTGACTGCTAAGTTTAGCCAATATTTAGTTATTGTTGTTTCAGGATAGATCTTTACATGTGCTTGTTGGTCAGAGGCTGTCTCCTAGTTGGCTAACTCAAAATTTGATAAAACCTACTTTTTTAATAAGCCGTCTCCTGTAACGGGACATTCAAGTGCTTGCAAAAGAGGCTATGATCTCTTGTCTCTGTGCTCAACTCAGGGCAAGAAGGGAGACCCAGGAAACTACAGATTAGTTAGTGTCACCTCCATCTGTGGAAAGATGATAGAACAGCATGTTCTGGGCACCATCTCAAAGCATGTGGAGGAAAAGAAGGTTATAAAAAGTAGTCAACATGGATTCACGAAGGGAAAGTCATGTTTGGCTAATCGGATAGCCTTCTACATTGGCATGACTGGCAGGGGGGTTGGACTAGATGATCTTTCGAGGTCCCTTCCAACCCCTATGATTCTATGATTCTATGACTGGATGGATAGAGGAGGGGAGGGCAGTGGATGTTGTCCATGACTTCAGCAAGGCATCTGACACCATCTCCCACAGCACCCTCTTAGGCAAGCTTAGGAAGTGTGGGTTAGATGAATGGACTGAGGAGTGGATTGAAAATTGGCTAAAAGATAGAGCTCAGAGGGCTGTGATTAGAGAATCTAGTTGGAGGTCCATAACAAGTGGTCTTCCCCAGCGGTCAGTACTGGGTCCAGTCTTGTTCAATATATTCATCAAGGACCTAGACAAAGGGATAGAATGCACCATTAGCAAATTTGCTGATGCCACAAAACTGGGATGGGTGGCTGACACACCAGAGGGCTGTGGCCAAGAAGGGCAGTGGCATCATGGGGTCCATCAAGAAGGGTGTGGCAAGCAGGTCGAGGGAGTTCATCCTTCCCCTCACTCTGCCCGGGTGAGGCTGCATCTTTAGAACTGTGTCCAGGTCTGGGCTGCCCGGTTCAAGAAGGACAGGGAACTGCTGGAGAGGGTACAGCAAAGGGCTACAAAGATTATTAGGGGACTAGAACATCTCTCTTATGAGGAAAGGCTGAGCGACTTGGGACTTCTTAGACTGGAGAAGACTTAGGGGCAATCTTATCACTGCATATAAATACTTAAAGGGTGGGTGTCAGTAGGATGAGGCCAGTTGGTTTTCAGTGGTGCTCAGTGACAGGACAAGAAGTAATAGGTGACAAAGTTTAACAGAAGTTCCATCTAAACATGAGGAGGAACTTCTTCACTTTGAGGGTGGCAGAGCACTGAAACAGGCCACCCAGAGCAGTTGTAGAGTCTCCATCTCTAGAGACATTCAGAACTCGCCTGGACACCATCCTGTGCAACCTGCTGTAGGTGAACCTGCTCTGGCAGAGGGGGTTGGACTAGATGATCTCCAGAGGTCCCTCCCAACTCCTACCAGAGTCTCCATTTCTGGAGACATTCAGAACTTACCTGGACACCATCCTGTGCAACCTGCTGTAGGTGAACCTGCTCTGGCGGGGGGGGGGGGGGGTGTTGGACTAGATGATCGCCAGAGGTCCCATCCAACCCCTACCATACTGTGATTCTGTGATTCACCAACAAGGACTCAAAACTTAAAGTTTCTTGTTGAAAAGGAGCAGAGACTGATTTTTCACTTGTTAATTTTCTCATTTAAAACAAATACCAAAGACAAGAAGCATAACAGGGTGTCCTGGTTTCAGCCAGGACAGAGTTACTTTTCTTCCTGGTAGCTGCTGTAGTACTGTGTCTTGGATTTAGTATGAGAATTGATTACACACTGATGTTTTAGTTGATGCTAAGCACCAAGTCAAGGACTTTTCAGCTTCTCATGCCTTGCCAGCAAAAAGGCTGGAGGTGCAGAAGAAGTGGTGAGGGGGCACTGCCAGGGCAGCTGACCCAAACTGGCTGTACCAAACGACATCCTGCTCAGCATATAACTGGGCAGGAGTTGGCCGGGAGGAGGCAATTGCTGTTTGGGGGTGGGATGGGCTGGGCATCGGTCAGTGGGTGGAGAGCACTTGCATTGTACAGAACTCGTTTTGTATGATCTTATATTATTATCACTATCTTCTCTTCCTTTTTTGTCTTATTAAACTGTCTTGATCTCAACCCATGAGCTTTGCTTTTTCTTTCCCCCCTCCCCGATTCTTTTTGCCATCCCACTGGGTGCAGGGCAAGCGGTTCTATGGTGCTTGGTTGCCAGGTGGGATTAAACCACCTCACAAGGGTTGCTTGGTGCTGTTCTACTTAGTTGACTTTATCAAATAAATGCTGTATTTAAGGTCTGTGAGAACACAAATTATTAATGACACTCAGTTTAGCAAATGAGGGAGTGCTGGCAGCTGCCAGGGAGGAGGAAGAGGAGGCAACTCATCCCATCATTTAAGAATCTCATACTTAGGAGTGAATTGCACTGCTTGATTAGCAATACTCTGTTTCTGTGGAGCAGCAACTTCATAGTTCTCTTACAGCTGTTGGGAAGGACAGTGAGTGACTGTCTCATTAGGTACGGCCCCTTTGGTTGCAGGAGATACACTGGTTACCTGTGTCATCAAGGTGTCTTTGGATGTCTTATAGGAATAATGTGCTTACAGAGCTGAAACCTTTAAAAATCTGTTACCAGCAAAAGGTGTTATTAGTCAGCATACCCCTATGCAGATAATGAAAAAACTTGAACTTCCAAGTATTTCTTAAGATTAAAGTTGCTGATGCATAGACTGATATTTTATCTCACAGTGCTCATAAATGAGTATTTGGTAGTTATGGTGTAACTGTAAAACCAGCAGCATGATATATAAAGGGAAATACTTCTGTTTGTGTTTAAACCCAGTAAAACACAGGATGTTGAAAAGCAAGTTGACTGTATTCTTTCTTTTGAAAGATTTGTAATAGAACATACACGGTGAACCTCAAGATAGCAAATGAGCTTTTCAGCAAATGCTACATTTATTGAGGAGGATACAGTGATGAATGAAAGCGTTCATACCTGTGCAGAATAAGATTTTTCTGCCAAAACAAAAATCATGTTACTCTACACATTCATGGCAAATGAGATTGCTGGCAGCATGCCTTTCTTCCTCTGAAAATAACCAGCATTTTAGCAAAAACCTGGAATAGCTCAAGTCACAGTAATATTTTGCCAGAAAACTGAAACAAACATTTGTTATGCACAAAGTTGAGTATTTTCTAGTAATGTTTTTAATGGCTAGTTATTTTTTAATAACATTTAACTTAATTCTCGAAGGCGATATCTAAGTGTGTGTATGTGTAATTAAAGTAACTGGACTGAAATGGCTGGTTGTGTTACTTTGTCATCTATTATTTCTACATTAACACACACAAAAAAGTTACCATGTTTTCCACTTTTGAAACTGGAGTGGTGACTTCTTTGTGTGTAGTAAATGAGCAGGTATTCAAATTATTAAATTCTTCGTAATGGGTTTCTCTCTCTCAGTACTAAAGGCACCATTTTCTCTAGGTAGTGGAGTCCCTCTACAGCTGATTGGATTGCATTTAGGAATTAACAAATGAAAGGGTTGTTTGCATTAATTCTAAACTTCAGACAAAAATTGATATTGAAACTTTTTTCTGAGTTAGGGAGGATATCTCTTGGCTACTTAAGAAACAGCAGGAACAGTGTAATAATCTCTCACTCGCACACCATGTGAGGAGAAAGGTAAGTTATGAAGGTTGTTTCCTTTTTTTCTAACAAGTCCATCCTGGCAAGCCAGCAGAAGCCACAGAACTTTGCTATGCCAGTAGTGCAGCATAGAGCGTGGTACTTGATTGAACCTCTGGCGCCCTCCTGCTGGGCTGGGTAGGGGTCTGGCAGCCAGCTAAGGTCAACCCACTACCCCATTTAATGTTTTACCTGTAATCAGGTTTGTCATCATGCTCTGCCTAAATTTTATAAGATGTGGGTGTCAAAAATCTTGTGTACAAGACCCAGTTTGCATTCCTGCAGCCTGGTGAAGCAGGTGTGGGTGGGTAAGAGGAACTTAAGTGGGTGGCACATACCAGTTACAGTGGTGTGCTCCGTGCTGTTTGGCTTGGAGAAGACTTGCACTTTGCTTCTTAGAAACTGTTGCTCAGAGCTGTCTTTGAGCCAAAGGGCAGTGGTAGAAATGCTGCATTACTTGGAGTACTTCCAGCACAAAATCCAGGAGGAATAGCTGTTATATAGCCAGGGTTACTGGTGCTTACCTGTTTTACCAGGAAGTTAAGCTTCACCGGCCTGAATAGTTCCCTTGTGTTTCTTGTTTCAGGCCCGGTCACGAATTAATCTCTACTTGCAAAAATCCTAGCAATTGAGGGAATCCTGCTCCCTCCTTGAACCCAGCAGTGCAGGGAGCAAACATCTTAGAGACCCATCAGACTTTTCACAGTCAGAAGAAAGAGAGCTGGGCCAGTGCAAACCAAGCAATGAAATAAAGTTTATAAGACAGCTTTAAATTCTTTTAGCACATTTACTACTGTAAATGCATAAAAGACTGATATTAGGTGAAGCTGTGTCCAAGAAAAAAACATCATTTAACAAAGGGAAATGAGAAGGTGGTCATTTCAGAAACTATCACACACAGAGAGGAAATTCTGCAGTTTAATTTCAGGTAAGAATAGACAGTTCAAATTTGCATAATAATTTCTAACACCCAGCTGAATTTTTCAAGGAATACTATTTATAAAGTACAAAACTGTAAAGGTTTTCTATATCAGCAGTCTTATTAAAAATACCATTTTATACTGACAGCTTGCTGTAATCATTGCAAAGTCCCAGAAGATGTTTTTAATAGAAGCTTTCCTTTTCCAAGCAGCCTTTGCTTTATATCAGCTGTCAGGAGAATGACTAAGACCCTTCTGTAAAACAGACATGCCTGATTCTAAACAAACTCAGAGCTCAGCAATGCAAGAAAACCCACTTACTGTTTCTGAGAAGAGAAATTATTTTAAATCTGATTCCTTGTTCCTCTCTAGACTCAACTGCTGTTGACTGAAGCATGCTGTACCAGACATGCTAATAGTCACCATAATGTAAGGATATAAAATTATGTTTTGATCTTGCAACTATAAACATAATGCCTTTTTTTGTTTTGTTTTTGGGTTTTTTGGTAGATTTGGGTTTGGGTTTTGTTGGTTTTGTGTGGTTTTTTATGAATCCTAAAGCCAGCTCTGCTCAGGATCATTTCAGGACCATGTTAAATGGGTGCACAAGCACACTGTGCTGAACATATTACCAGTTTCTGTTTTGGAGAGCTGCTGTGAGTCCTGTGTCTTGTTTGGGGTTTTTACAACTGTTTGCTTCCAGGGGGCTAGAACAGAGCAGGTCCCCCAAGACAACTTGCTGTTCAGGTATGTTGCTAAGCCCACACAGCCAAAGCCAGGGCCAGCATCATTAAGTATCCTAGTAAAATGTCTGTGCAGTGTCTGGTGACTGTATCAGCAGCTGTTGTTTAAAAACAAGGAATAGCTTGGGGCTCTTCCTTTATTTCTGGAAAGTTGGCAGCCTTCTCTCCATCTTACTTCTCTAGCTGTCTCTCTAGGCCTGCACGTAGAAGAAGGGATTATGCATTTCCAGAGATCTGACTTGGCTCACAGCTGCAAAAATAATTCCTCTATTCCATACATCTACAAACTGACAGGTGAAAATGGGTAATACTTCCCAACCGAAAAAGATTGCAGGACAGTACAAAAAAATGTTAGTGCAGACTCAAATGAGTTTACTTGCACACTTACTGTCTGCATTCAACTTAGGAGCTGCTGGGAAAGACTCTTGGTGCAGTTTCCAAGTCTGAAAAACATGATGCAGAGTTGCAGCCACTGCAGTACTGCTGTTTTCCAGGGGAATGAACAAGATGCTAATGCTCCGCACAGGCACAGAAATATGAGTTATTCAACTACTCTACATATTAGTGGCACTTCCATGGATAAATATTGAGGATATAAACAGCATTCAGACAAGCTGTAGAACAGTCCATTCTTCCAGTGTATGGAAGAAAGGCACAAGCTTGATTTAGGCTTGGAGTATTTGGTCAGAAATGAAGCACACAAAGACCTGCTAATTCACACAAGGAAAAACAAACATTAAAAAATTCTGAAGGGACAAACAAGTCTTTGACAGCTGATTTCAGACTGTAATAGCTTCCTGCTCATTCAGGTAGATGAGAATTTTTTAGCTAAGGCCCATCCCGCTTTTTGCCAGTTATAAGTATACGCTTATAAATCAATTAAGTATAAGCTTAAAAAAATCATTTGCCAGCACACTGTTTCCAAGAGGGAAAAATGATGGATAAAAATGTAGAAACTAGGGCATATACAGTGTGTTGCTTTTCAAAATAAATAACAATCACTTAATCAGTAATTCATATACCCAGTGTTTCCGTAACAGGGCACTTCTGTTTTGCATGCCAGAGATCCTCCATGGAAACAGGAACAATTCTAAGACTGCCAGGTCAGTACCTCACCACTACTACCCATACAGTTCTGATTTAAATAAAACAAAAATAATCCCATGAGAGAGAGACAAAATCTTCCAGGAGCAAGACACAGTAATTTGCTCAGTGTTAAGGCAGCATGTGGGAAGGAGGCAGCAAAAGGTGCTTGCTGCAGACAAACTATGGCACTAGCTAGGGATCAGTGAGCAGATGGCTCCTTCCAGCAATCCTTGTGGTGAAGCTGAGCAGTCAGCCTCTCCCTCCTGCTGCCATGACACTTCTCTGTGCATACAACCAAGAAAGATGCTGTACCTAAAGAAACCTCGAGCAGAGTGTGTCAGCAGGCAGAAGGTCAACACATGAAAAGAACCAAGAGGTTCCTTATTTTTATGGTGCTATAAGAATTTTTGCTAATCATAAAAACTTAAAAAAAGAAAAAAGGAACAATAAGGACTCTGAGACTGAGACCATCTCCCAGCTCCTCTCATGGTTTTCTTGTACAGCCAACCAGCTTGTGGTGCCTACTGAAGAAAATCTTGGGGGTTTTGTGATCAGTTGATCACTGCTGTGGGATGCTCCACTAGCTGTGTGGTGACTGAAGGGCTTTGTAGGAAAGAGCATTGAGGGGATGTGAAGAGTGGAAGTGCACGACTGCTTCGGCTGTGAAGAAGCGTGTGCCCAGTCATACAGCGTGGGTGGATCGATGGTGCTGCTACAGCTGGCAGTCAGACAAGTTCCTTCCTGAGTGGAGTGAGGCACTTGGGATGGGACCTATTCCACGGTCACACAAGGAAACAAGAGACCTGCTGGGACTGATGATCCTGGATCCCACTCCCTTGTCATTTGCTTTAGGGCATGCAGGACAAGGATGGTGCCAGCTGCACTGCTTGGAAAGGAAAAGCTTCAACATGAAGCAGGTGTTGTACCAATACCACCTGATTACCCATCAATTTCCTCCAGTCCTCCTGCTTTCTTTAAATTTGTACCTTCTTTTTCTCCACCTTTCCAACAGCAATTCAGTAGCCAGCAAAATGGCTGTCACCTCATTTCTTTGGTCTTAGCTACTCAAACTCAACTGGCAAGCAGGGGAGCTTCATTCCTTTTCTGTCATGTTGATGCTATGTGCCAAGTGCAAATTGTTGATCTAATTGCATTTCAAGGAACTTAAAAAGAATGAAGAAGGTGCAACTGCTTCCACTTCACAGGCACAAGAAGAGACTAAGCATTGTGCAGGAGACTCAGCTCTGATTTTTAGCAGGGTTCATGATAAAATACAGGTTGTCTGCTATAACGGTGGTTCCTCAGGGGCTTTTGCTAGAGTAGAGACTTATAAGTGCATGAGAAGGATGTGTGAGATAATGAATTGTAATTAAAACCTATTGTAAATCATGTGTGCACTTAACATCTGCTCCATTTATTGAACTTGAGCATGAAGAAAGCATTCTCAAAGATGAGTGAAAAGAAGTGTAATGTAGAAAAACAAGTGAAAGCGGGATGCTTCTTTACAGATACTATTCACAGCAATTTGAAAACCACCAAAAAGACTGTGGAGCCCACATCTCATGTAAAAAAGTGACTGGAGGCTGTCCCAGAGGAGGCTAGTCAACCTGTACCTACTGACCATCAGTGGGACTTAGGCTCCTTCCTGTCTTTGGGGTTGTGAAAAATAATTATACCCAGTGAGTGACTGAACAAGGGGTCCCATCCCAGGAAGCTTTAGGAGGTACATTTTCTTTTAGCGAGATTCTAGGATAATGTAGACTCCATTTTTTGGTCCAAGTGTGGCTTTTGATTTCAGCTGCAAAGGAATCTGAAAGAAAAAAGAACACCTTATGAACAGCTGTATGTATTTGTGTATGTGTGTATAACACTCGCACATACAGACAGACATTTTTGCTGGGGGACCAGTTCATACCAGCATTACTGTGGAGGCTGTAAAGTACTTGGTTTACAGTCAGCTGTGGTAGTATTATATTAAAGAGAATTTACAGCCAGAGGCTGAGGTAGTGGTTGCCCGGGTATACTGTAGAACTGAACAGAAAGAAATTAACTCTGTAAATTCTAGAGCTGCTGAGTGCAGGTGCAATGAATATAGTAATAGGCATATACTAAAGTGCTGAGATCCCATGAAAGAGGTACACCCATTCTCACCCTGTATAAATCAAGGTATTTTGTCTGTCATTTTGCTACACTGCTCTTCACTAAGGCAGGGCTGTGTAACTCTTCACTTTGATGGAAAAATTATAAAGGTTAAATCACATCTTGATTAAAACATGCAATCCAGTCCCCATGTCACTTCTTATTATGGAAGTGGCTCGAGCAGTTTTGTCAAGTGAAGAGAAAGTGACTAAGGCAAGTCAGTTGTCCTGTCAGGACACACTCTCAACTCCCTGAAGTTGTCAAGTGTGGTCTTTAAGCCTCTGGATGTACAAACCTCAGTCTCTGGGCAGGTCTTAAACTGAAACTTCTGCAAAATCCTCAGCAGAGTAAGTTTTGTCTCCAGCAAACCCATTTTCATGCCAATGCAGCCACGGGGTCCAGTGCCAAAGGGCAGGTATGCAAAGGGATGTCGGTCCTTCTTGGCCTCCTCTGTAAACCTAGAGGGTGCAAAGATAGAAACTGGTTCAAGAAATGTTTTTCGCTCCTAATTTCATGCTTTTCATTTACATCTCAAAAGGCAGTTATTTCAATTGGTCTAAATGGACAGGTTAAGAGGACTGTTGATAAATTATACCCTGATGGGGCTGTCACTCTTAAGTAAACCAATAATTGACTTAGGCCATCAGCCTTCATCAGCTGGTCATTCCAGGAGAGGACATCAGTAACACATTAGTATTACTTCCAATTTGTCTTTAATGACTTGCCTTCATTTGATGCCCATGCTCAGAAGAATGATAATCTCAGGTGCAGACATGCTAGCTGTGTAGACCTTTGCATACATGAGGGAGAGATTACAGCTAAATGGAAGCTAACAGGCTGCAAGGTGGACTAACTAGATTTAGCAACAGTGCTTCCCTGCTGTGCACAGCAGCTGCAGATCAACGGGAATTTCTCTTTGAAGCTTGCAAAGGCAGATGGAATCTCATGGGATTGGACAGGCCATGGAAGACAGTCATTATAATTCAGTACATCCCTTCTTTCTGCTCTTGGCCCAAAGAGACCAGGTTCCCAGTGGGGAGACACTGAAACTGCAGACAGTTCCATTCGTACAGCTGAAGTACCTCAGTCTCATTGAAAAGACTGAATAATGTAGCAGTCTGTATGCAGATCTGCATCAACTAGCTAGCTTTAAAGTACTTGATCAACCCATTAGAAATTAGCCTTTTTTCTTCTTTTTTTTTTTTTTCCTTTTTTTTTTTTCTTTTTTCCCACAAGGAAAGAAACAAAATTCTTATTTGAACAGCAGTCCAAGGAAAAAAAAAAAAAAGTAAAATCTGTTTGTCCACATCTGTATACTGAACAGAATGTGTACAGACAAGAGCACAAAGTCTGAGTCAGAGCCAACACATAATCAGCAAGGTGGGGCTCATCCTGACCTGTGCTGAGTGGTTCCTTAAAACAAGCAAAACTTTACAGCAATGGCATTACCCTGGAAATCTACATAGTCCTCCCATGTCATAAGGTATTTGGAGCTGTTCTGGAAGTACAAATATACTTTTATGGTTCTGTATGTGGATAAAGTTTCTGTCCTTCATGTACAGGGTCATCCCTGAAAATCTCTCATCTGTTTGGATATAGTTTGCAAGAACTTTAGACTGCTAAGGCACAGAAAATTCATGCAGGGTAGAAAGAGAGGAGAGTTAATAAAGGCTATTTTGATACTTGCAAAAAATAATATTGTGTATTTCTGCTAACCAATGCTTAGATATCTGAATTAAGATTGGGTTACTACTGCAGAAAGTACTATAGAAGTCCATAATTTGAGATTGAAGGACCATTAACTCATGTACTGAGCACTGTTGCATATCCCATGCAAACAGGTTAATGCAGTTCTTGCCTTGCTCACCTCTATATATCATCCTGGTAAATTTAGAGTATCCCTTGTATTATTCCTGAGGTGGAATTCAAAACACAAAATATTAGGGGTAGAAAAGACTGTAGCTGAATTAACTTGTTTATTGTTAAGCTGTTATTTTATAATTCTTACTAACATTACCAACTGATACGAAGTGGGGAGAGTGTTAGAAATTCCTCAGAGAAATTTCAAAAGGGCATTAATCTCAGATTTGTAACAAACAACATCATATGAGTCCTGGGGACTGCAGCCCCTACTATCTATTTTACCCTGTGATTTGCTTTCATGCTACTGTTAAAGTGGTGAATAAACAAGACAGCATTTCTAGAGAAGTGTTGCTAAAAAAACCACATCCCAAGTTATTGCTGACATCCCTCCCCAGCAAAAGCTCTGGACTTCTCTAACTCTAGCATTGCTCTTCTTCATGGCTTAAAATGGCTGATTGATGAAGCATATGCCAAGATTTGTTCCAGAAGGAGCACTGGGCAAACCCACCTAGACTATATATGTGTGGTCTTACTGGCAAAGATGGTTCTGGGCTGCATGCCTCACACCCTGTTGTTTGTGGAGCATGTACTTTTTTCCTTAGTAGACTTTTCAATACAGTGGTAGCTTGAAATGCAGCTGACCACAGAACAGCTTAAAATAAAAACAGCACACAGAACTAAATTGTGCTTCTGCACAGCACCACATCAGGCTGAAATTCTCCCTGTAAGCTCAGCTTAGCAGCTGTTAAGACAGGTACAAAATCACAACTTGCCAGTGCCCCCTTCCAGTTGAAGAGAATAAGTGCTTTATGTCAAAGTACATCTCTCCAGACAGAGCTAAGAATGCAGGTTCCTAACTTAGGAACAGAGAGCAAATTTCCAGTGGGAGCTGGAGTAGGTTCCCCACTCACCGTAAACCCACACAGTTAAAAGGTCTCAGGTGAAAAGGCTACTCTAAACCACCCAGAAGCTTCATGAGTTTCCCGGGTACCTCCATGCCAGTGAATATAACATCTCACTTCAGAACTTCTGTATCCATAGGTGACACTATTTGCAGCATCTGATTTGGAAACAAGTCTGAAAACCTGCCACGACATTTCAACCTTGACGAAACCGTGCACCTTCTGTGGGATGCACCACTATCACCACTTGTCTAATTTGGGAGAAATTACAGATTTTATGATCTAAGTTAAACCGTGCTCCTCTTAGTGGGAATACTGCTTCGGGTGAATAGTGGATGACTGTGGCTGTGAAGAAGCAGCAGGATCTGGTGTCTCCGCTGGACAGGCTGCAGTCCTGTGCCCACCCTAATTCATGAAACGGCATTTAAGGCAGGTTGTTGATCTAAACAGGCCCAAATAAGGACTTCAACCTAAGAATGGAAAGCTCTACGCCACATACCTCTCAGGAATGAACTTCTCAGGATCTGGCCAGAACTCAGGGTTGTGGTGGAGGTGTCCCACTGCAGTTTCAATGACGGCCCCAGCCGGAATACGCTGCCCCAGCACTATACAGTCTTTAGCTGCTTCCCGAGTGAACCTGCAACAGAAAGTGTCATGTGTCCCAGATGATTAATAAAGGTAAAAAGACAGCAGGAGGAGAACCATAAAAGCCCATCTCTTCAGCTGGACTGGCCATGCAATTTTGGGAGTAACACTTTCCCAGAAGATAAATACAGCAACTGTTGCTGATGCTAGTGCCTTCTCAGGTTACTATCATCTCCATCTAGAAGCACACAGCTCCAAACCAGCTGACTAACTTTTGCCCTTTCCACAGTAAAGCATTTCTGGTTGCTTATGGTTTTCCAAAACATTAACTGTTACACTGCAGTTTTGCTGCTGATGTTGGTTTTAGACTAATTTGTAATGAAAACTGCAGATTAAATGTGTCAGTCATCTCTAATAACTGGCAGAAAGAGTATGCTGGTTTGCCTTCAGAAAAAAAAAAAATTAAATAGGAGTTTTGAGCTTATTTATTTGAGAAGCTCCCTCACATTGGGAAAGCACCTGAAACTTAGCAAGACATGGTTTTAATGATAGGGTTAAGTGTTCTGCTGCTGCTACAGAAATACAACTAGTTCACAAGCCTTGGAAAACTGCATTTCACATACACTCATCAAAGACAGGCATAATGTTAGCAACAAAATCCTCCAGTTTCCTCCCACCCTGTGGTGACAAGTGACAGAGCAGGACTGTCCTTAGGAACCTCATTGTGACAGCAAGACTGAGAAAAGCCACCTGCCAAAGCTGAGCTTGGGTCTGGAAACCTTGTAAAAAATGGTGTGTGGGTGGGAATGCATGGTGGCAGATCCTGATCCAGATCTTTTGGTGCTTGGGTGGTCGCTACAGACCCCAAGCCAGCCCAGACCCAGGTGGGTGCCCTGCTAACTCAGCCTAGGAGCTGTTTGCTGGCACCATCTGGGAACCCAGAGGCCAGACAACATGCAGGAACTCCTTGGCTGCTCTGTGCATTGTGCCTGAGAAGTTGAACAAAGATTTCAGTTCCAGGGCTGTCAGTCTGCTATCATTACAGGAACACAGTCTTTCCTCACTGTCACCCATCTCTCTCTTTCTCATAGACAAATAAATAACAGAAGCTGCAAACCTGGAACAAAACACTGGCATACTGAAATACACATTGACAAGCCATCATTCTTGTCCTTACATGAATTTGGAGATTGTGTAAATGAGTTCTGAGGAAGAGTGTTCTCTGGCTAGTAAGTTCATTTAAAAAATAAACAAACAACAAACTCATAGCAATCTTGGTTGCTACTGAATTTTCCCCTAACTCAACATTTTCCTTGTCATAGGAAATTAGCATCTTTCCGAGGCACTGGACTGTCCTATCCATTCCACATCCATCAGACTAGAAGCCAAATCAATAAACACCACTGACAACATCAACTGAAACTTCAGAACAACTTTACTCTATTCTGATTCTGTTTCCCATCTGGGGAACATTGATTGTTTCTCAGTGTTTCAGCTGAAACACAAAGATCCCGGACACTTAAGCTGGCAAAATAATGTCCACTTATGTACCATGTATAACATAGTAAAGCCCATTCATCGCATCCAGGGGCAAATATCTTTGACATTTACTCTCTGAACAATCCTGCAGATGTCAATGGAAAAATCTTGATGTCTGATCTTTGTGAGCACATAAAAGAGGGTATGATTTTAAGCTTTTTGATTTTAAGGTACTTGCTATCATGGGGTAAATTTTGCAAAGACTCTCACAGCAAGCTCAGTTTTAGTTCCTTTCCAGTAATCTGAATTTTCCTTCTGGCTTCACAAGAAGCAGTGCACCTGGCTGACCACTTTGAAAAGTTCCATTCTTAACTTCTGCATTGATGCTCACGATAACATGGAAATTTGTTACTCAAACAGTTTTCTAATTTCTTTTCCCCTTGCTTTCAATTAATCAATATAACTTATTAAAATTAGTCTTGTGTGAATTGGGGTAAAACTTTCAAAATGTAATGGATGTAGCCATTAGCTTAGCTATATTACTATTATACAGTACTAAGTGCAAAACAGTAGGGGTCCAAGTTAAACACATGTAAAATACTGCTTTCTGAACATGCAACCCTTCCACAGATCAGGGCCTTACTGACCAACAGGCAGGGCTGAGTAGGTCTTTGCTCCATACCCCTGAAGCCCCGGACACATGGAAGCAGCAGCATCTGGCTTTCTATGGCCAGTCCTGCTGCAAAATGGCTTCATCCCCTAACCTTGGGGGATGTGAAGAACAGTCAATCTGTTGTAAAACAACTGCTTTAGAAATATCAGTATTAGCCAAGTTGTTTTTTTTTCTTCAAAAGCCACAATATATCTTTCAAATGCACAAGCAGTATTGATGTTGGCACAGAGACCAAGGGCACATTGGTCTTCCAACAGCAGATTTCCATTTTATAGAGCTAGGGATCTATCATGTGGAATCAGAAGGGGAAAAAAAAATGATACCTGAATGCAGGTGGGTACATGCGCAATGTCTCTGCAATCACCATGTCCAGATAAGGGAGTTCTTGTACATTTTGGCAATCAGGGACCATCTGAAAAAGCAGCAAGAAAGAAACAATTACATTTTCTCACATTTAAGTGCCAAACCCATCTCAGATTAGCTTTTAAATAATCTATTTTTACTGGGCATTTTTCCTGTAGAAGAACTTGATGTCTCATCTAAAACAGTAAATGATAAAATTATACAAAAATGTGGGCAGTAATTAAATGTGTGTATAACATTCCTTCCATCGTCAAAATGCTTTGGTGTGCAGCCCAGCTGAAGATATAATAATAAATCAGCTTGCTAGGAAGTATTAAAACCAGGGCATTACAGAGAACATTAATAACTACAACAGGGCTATTGTTTTATACATGCACTAAAATCTGCACAGGACCCTTCCTTCTTCCCAAAGACAAGAGGGTAGCAGACCAGGAACACTTTGTTCACAAGAAATGGCAAGTCCTTCAATTACTCATGTTGATGTCGGAGCAATCCCTTTGCCCTTTCTCAGTTATACAAAGAAAGCAAAGTGCTAGTGCTGCAATGCCCATGGAGGGGTAGGAAAGAAACCAGCACCCCAAAAAAGAATGGCATGAAGTGGAGAAATGCTCTGTGGAGTAGAGGGGACTGAGGTAGAGCTCAAATCTCACCCAGCAGAACTGCAATAATGTTCAGGGAGAGAATCTTGTTTCCTCCCACGGCCACCCCTTGGGTGATGTTGTTGAATTTTGCATGGCAGGCAATGCCTGAGCCCACATTTTCTTAAGTCTACAAAACCAGCTGGCCCTTGGCAACGAGTGGTGGCCACTAAGACCCAAACAGGGCTGTAGCTCAGAAGACTTTGCCCTCTGACAGGCAGCAAACAGACAGCGAGAAACACCAAACTGAGGACAACCAATAGCAGCAGTGACACGACTCAGAGAACGGACGAAGAGAGAATTTTTACTTTCCTTGGAAAAAGGACATTTTCCCTGTCCTATTCAGTGCTCTCAGCAGAGGGCAGACATAGTACATCTAATAACCTCATCAGGAAAGAGTTTTGTTTTAAATTAGAGCATCTCCTAAAGACTGACACAGAGTAAATTGGAGAAAAGCACAGACGTCAGACTAGACTAAACCTTTTATGAAGATTTGGGGCCCCTGCCGTTCACAAAGGGGGCTGGATTCCATCCTTCCTTTATTTACTACAGCACTTTTCATGTATAATGCATATTTTATTGAATTTTCATGCAAAAACATATGGTACATACTGAAAATACTAAGCAGAGAACAACTCCAGATGGTATGCAGAAAAGGCGTACAATAGAACGAGGATACCTTGCTGGATTAGGGTATCCCACTTATTCAGCACTAAGCCACCATGCACCATTTCACATTAACTGATGTTTTCCAGGAAGGAAATAGATACATTCTATTATTCCCATTTTTTGGCTCATGAAAGAAAAGCAAAACCAGAGAAAGTAATTTGCACAGGCTGAGTGGAACCAGCGTGTCTGCTCCTCTCTTACGGAAAAAAAGGCAACTCAGCTTGTCAATAGATGAAGTATTTTGTCACTATATGTAAAATATTATCAATACAGGAAGCAGAGACTGCACTGACAGCCTTTTATATTGCAGTAGTGACTACTAACTCAAACCTTTGGCTTCGGATGAAGGTTTTCAGACAAAGGACTAGGAGACTAAAAGTCACAAATGGCCACAATGTCACAAGAACAGCTGAAGGCTGTGCGAGGAGGACCTGTGGTCCAATAATTTTAATAGCTAAAAACAAAGACAGAAGGATGATTTTTATCATCCTTGTTTTGCAGGAAGGGATCTGAGGGCTACCTGATTTCACACAGTAGCAGAGGCTGGAAATGAACAGTGATCACACTCAAATGTCAGGCAAAACTACACTTCTTCGTGACCACATAGGTGCTCCATTTTTTGATGCAAACGAGTGCTGTGGTGTGTAGTAATTTTTCTTTTGCTAATTTTACATCACTTTCAGAACATTCCTCTGTGCTTTTTATACTGCTCTCCTCGATCTCTTTGAATCCTGGGTCAGCATCTGAGTGCTGTCCTTGCAGTCCCTCCTGCTTTCATGGCCAGGCTGGCTGGGGGAAGAGTTCAGGCTCAGACTAAGTAAGTGGTGGAGCCAGGAGCACACTGTGATGTGTTCAATTCTCTGAGCTGTGCTCTTTCCACTGGGCCTTCCTGTGTCTCTCATAATCCCTCTACTTACTTCTGGAGTCAATAATTAAGATAATTATATGGTAACCTGATATAATAAGTAGCCACTAAATCAAACCATACATCAACAAATAATATAACACTAAATTATGGGAGCTTTGATTTGCTCTTTCAAATAGCTTCTATACCTTCAGGGGATTAGCAGTTCAGAAAACAAAACTAAGGTGCAAAACCAGCTGATTTTCCTTAGAAGAAAATTCCTTTTGCTTACATAAAGTAAAAGGGGTCGGTCAAATGGCAGCACAGTGAACTCTGCTATCGTGAGCATGGCAGACACATCAGTCATTTCCTACATCTGATGCATCTTAATTATTGGCTCTTCCATGCTTTTAGCATCAAAGTAGCTGGACCTAATTTAGTAGTTGTTTGCAAGGTCTGACCTATGGCTGTGTAAATTACATACCAGCCAAGTATCTCTATTTAGGAAGGATGGTTTGTTGCTTTTTTTTTCCCTTTCAAAGAAAATATTTTCCATTTGTTTTTCCACTCCCTCTCTTCAAAATATTTCTTTAGCCAAGCACATTTCAAAGGAACTTAAATATGATTTTCTCCCTAAATGTCCCTATTTATATCTTTCAACTGCTGGCAGTTTTGCTGAGATGGGGGGTGGTGTTGTGCAAAGATGCCACTTTAACCCCCTGCAAAGAAAAAACATTTACATTGCCTCTTACTCAAGATTGGGTGTTTTTTCATTAAGAAAGTGATTCCCTTCTGTAACAAGTAAAGATGTGGGGGTGTAAAGGAGGCACCACATTGCATGTAATAAAACACCCTATATTTTAATTTAGCAGCCACTGCTGTGCACAGCATTTTGTCTCATGCATTGCACAGCCTTGTAGCATCTTTTCTTGCTGACATCAAAGTGCAAGGGCCGTGTGGCATTTCTCTTCTTGCATGTTTCCCCAGTTTGATTTCTGGAGGTGTGGTGGTACACCCTCACCCATCTCAGACCATTCAATCACTTCTGAGGTCCAGAAAGCATCTAGTTCAGCCTTTATAACTGACAGCAAGTCCTAGGCCTCTATTCCTTAATAAAAGGTGGAAAAATTAATTCTTCACCACACAGAGTACCCTGAGGTGAAATACCAGCAGTGACTATAAAATTCCCTATGTGCTACAAGAAGGGTGCTTGTTTTAATCCCTATATAAATTCCAAGAGAGTTAAGTGTCTTCAGATCCACCTCTGCTTTTCAGTATTGGCTTTAGCATTTTCTAGGCAGGCAAACCTATTTTGGCCACCACCCACAGTTAACTTTTAATTCCTCAATGAACACCAAAGGAATCCAAGTGCTGACAGGAGAAGTCTGGCCAATCATTCTGCTGCAGTTTGAGATGTTACTGTTCCCAGTTGCTTGCTCCTCTTTGCTGGCTGTGGTTAGCATCACCAGAGCCAAGTCAGCAGAAGGCAACATATGCCTGCACCTCAGTTGCTTCCATACAATGTCCAGCATGAACCCATCTTCAGCAGCAGTTTAAGATGAGACACTAACTTTTCCCCAAAGTAGCTGATGAACGAGGCACAGATCCTCCTGTACCACCTCTGTTTTGGGAATGGTAATCCAAGTACACACCAGTGAATAAGAGATTTCCACTTATCCTGTTGGTCATGGTCTGATGGTGCTCAGCAGCCGGAAATGAAAAAAATCAGAGAAAATGTTGTGTAGCTGACAGAGTGTGACGTGCACCTGAAATCAATTTGGAAGCAGTAAAGGCTGCAGAGACCACATTCCTCACAGCTAGCACTGCTGAGTCATGGCCTGAGACTGAACCGGCTGTGGTTTCTGAGAAATTGCAATCCAAATCAGATGCCTCATGGGCAGGTGTGGCTGTGACAGTGTCCATGTCAGAGAGATGATGTGCAGGTCTGCTGAAGTGCAGATCCACGAGTTATCTGTGTATGCATAGCTGCACAGCCCACATTGGCTCTTCCCTAAAATGTAGACTTTGGATAGCAATCAGATAGGGGCAGTAAGTCAAAAACAAGCCAGCGTCATTCCCAGTGACTCTCAGCCACCCCCCCTTTCAAATTGCCAAAAGAGCTATTCAGACCACAGCCATAGCTAAGATTCCCAGACAGGTCAATAATGTTTCTTGATCAGATGGATCAAAAGCTGCTGAAAGATCAAAGAATCTGCCTGAGGTTTTGACCTCTCTTTGCTCACCTCTAGGAGCTGCTCATTCCCTAACAGCACTAAAGCCTGTGTGCTATATGCTCAGCCTGGGAGCAGGGGAAGAAATGCAAGACTATGTCAAAAGAGGGTGGCCTCATGACAACCTTGCTAACAACCGTAACAAGAAATGAAAGGCTAGAGGGCAGCACTCAAAATGCAGATCAATGGAAAAAGGGATGGGACAGTTCAACAGGCACCTATCTTTAACGCACTCAAAGAAAGTTTGCCTCATGCCACTTCCACAACAACATGCTGGAATACCTGTAAAGTACCAAACTAAACCCTCCCTACAATTTCAGGAAGCAGAATAGGGACGAAATTGATGGAGTACAATTTCTTGGCTTTATCCTCAGTACGTGGACCAAATACTAAAAAAATGCTTCTGGCAGTCCTCATGCAACACTTACTGCAAAATCTTTCTGCTGTCTGAGGTCTAGACTGCACCTGCCAATTGAGAAGTCTCTCTAAGGCATGGCATCAGGCAGAACCAGCCCTGGCTGCTGAGGAAACAGGACTCTGAAGCTTGTGAGTCCCACTTATCCCAGGAGGCAGGACATGGCAGAAGGTCATGCTTTAAGATATACTGCTTTAAGATAGAGAAGAGCCTACCTAAAATCACCGCCTGTTGGCCATTTCCAGTTACAGAGGCCTACAGGAAGGGTATCTTCTAGCAAAATGTTCAGTTCTTGGCTACAGAATTGAGAACAAGGTTCAGGTATGAAATATAGGACAAACAGCCTAATTTCCAGATTAAGATGCAGCAGCAAAAGGCCTCCTGACCTGCCTAGCACCTCTCCTCTTGAATCCTTACAGCAGGCCTTGGTAGCACTAAGGTCTCACCATTGTGCCTTCTCACATGCTCTCATAAATTAACATTAAAGCAAATGCTCAGCTCCATCCATCCCCTCATGCTTTTTTCCCCAGGAGCAAGCAAAGGCTATCCGTCACATCTACTCCCAAGCTTCACCTTAATTTCTTTATTCCACATGGGTTACCTGCCACCTCTCTCATCTGCTTGGGTTGTCATTCAAATGGAAATGCAGCACAAAGGCTCTCACCCCCACCCTTTGTGGATGCTCACTGGGTTTGGGAGGGTTACCCTGCTCATTGAGGCATTTCCCAAGCTGCAACAGCACTCAGCATTTTGGGCATCTCAAACAAACTCCTCCCAGCTTCTCCTAAAGACTCTGCATGCCAAATAAATCTAGCACTACAGCTTTTTGTTCACACTGCCTGCCAGTCACCCTCTCACCTCCTCTAACTCCACCCTTCTCGTTCCCCTCTTGCCAGGTTCATCACCACACAAGTCACCTGAGCACAGGCAGAGGCAGGTGCTGACTTGCAGGCCAAGTTCAGAGGTGGTGGGAAAGGACAGCACACCAGTTATGCACCGATAACCACATTACATGCAGACCTTGCAGCCAAATTCCCTCTGCTACTTTGGTGCAAATCCATGCAGCTCCCTGGG
The DNA here is from genome assembly GCA_020745705.1 of Hemiprocne comata. Classification (NCBI taxonomy): domain Eukaryota; kingdom Metazoa; phylum Chordata; class Aves; order Apodiformes; family Apodidae; genus Hemiprocne; species Hemiprocne comata. The sequence continues at coordinate 61,526,063 of CM036586.1, forward strand.
GTTGTATCAGTGTAAGGGAGAGGAAAATGTGGTTCTAAGTACGTACCCAATAGTGCTGGGGAAAGAGCCAAAAAGTATAAGGTTACACCAGTAACCTTTAATGTTACTCTGCTTTTTGAATTAAAGACTTCAGCTCCTGACAGAAGACAGACCTGCATTAGCTTCAGTAGCTTTCATGGTGCTAAAACAGGGTATTCGTAGCATCATTGCTCACGAGGAAACTTCTGTGAGATGAAAATACTTCCTGAAACTGAACAGTGTCCCAAAACCAAACAGATAAGCACAAAAGCTGCAACCGAAAACAGTCAGAAATTCTCTTCCACCTACATTACTACTGACACGTGGTGATCAGCAAGAACAGAACGAGTCCCATCAGGTAGAAGACTGGGGGGGGGGGGAGGAAAGGCAGGAAAAGAGAAAAATCACTAAGGAAATCCTTTATGAGGCAAGGTACACATAAAAGGAAGGAGAAAAAATTCTGTTTCAATCTTGGTTTTGTAAATTTACCGACTCACCTAATCCCACATTCCTATGCCAAGAGAAGTAGGTGCCCTTAAATGAAAAGCAAATAAATAACTGGGATTGAGACTGTGTGCCTGGGGCCTTCGTGAAGAAAGGGTCAGGCCCCTGGTGTGCTAACAGTGACCAGTCAGGTACACAAACACCCTGACTATACTGTTGTGTTTTTTTAATCTAGGTTGGGTGGGGAAGAGTTGCTCCTCTCCAGAAGTGTCTCCCTACCTGTATGCAATGCCTGCCTTGCTCCAGCTATTTGCAGATGTGATATAATCCCTGGCCGTGCATTGTAGCGGGCTAAACCCATCAGAGGCAAGGAGATTGCCCATTTCTCACCTCCTTAAAAACCACTCAGCCCCCAGGAAATCCCCCTCAATTCTCTCCTCAGCCCACCGAGGCTCAAAAGTCTCTTTCTGCACTTGTCTGACACAATCAAAATTTCTACTTGGGTGGCAGAAATGCTGAATGGTGAAGGATCCCAGTGGGAGGGAGGCAAGGAGGAAATTAAACAGGAGAAGGATTGCCAGAGGCCCAAAAGGCTGAGAAAGAGAATTATAAAACTGGGGTAGGTCTGTCCAAAGGGCATGTCACCAGTCCAAAGCACATTAAGCACTGAAGTTCGTGCAAGACTTAATCCTTCCTGCTATAGAAGTGTCCCTTGGTGGTTGCTGCAGATCTACAGGAATAAAGAGGAGGGATTTTTTTTTCCCCTCTCAGCAGACATCCATGGTATCACATAAGGGCCAGATGATTTAATGTAATCATTCCTTCTCCAGCTAGTATTTTCTGTATGGAGGTGACACTGCTTTAAATTAGGGCCTTGCATATAAAAGGTTTGTGTATTTAGTTTAATCAAATGCTCATTTCCTCACGTTACATTTATATTAAGAGGCAACAGCATGATTTTTCACGCTGCAAATAGAGTCTATCAGATGTGCTATGTAGTGAGGTCCTCTTCGGTCGCTCCTCATCTCTGTGGCCTCATACGTTTGGCAGCCTTGCAGAGTGAGAGGTGACTCAGGCCAAGGCATGCAGTTTGGGGAGATATCCCCTAGAGAGCACAGTCCAGCCTGTAAGGAGAGAAGAGCTTTACGCAAAATAAATTACTTTGGTAATTTGCACTTCTGCAGATACTTAAATATGGGCTCGAGCCAGTGGCTGCTTAAGTCATTGGCTTCAGCAGCTGCTGGATGAGACCTTTTCTGAATTAGTAAACAGGCAAACAGTCACAGCAAAGGAACTGCAAGATTCCCCCATCACTCAGTGTAATTATTATTTGCTCCGACAAGGGCAGGTCAGTTTTAATACCATCCAACATTTATGTAGTGTCTGATGCCTTGAAAACATTTTATGTACCTTAGGTGCAGTACAACAACAATAATAAAACTTTGCTTTTCCATAGTTGTTTTTCCCCTGAGGTTCATGAAGCATTTAGCAAACATTAACTCGTTGGTCATCTTCCAAATGCACGTGTGAGGTGCTCCTGGTAAACACCACCTCCCTGTACACAGGGGGCCAGCAGAGGTGCTGAAGACCGGGGCCAACAATTTACAACCTTAAGAATCGAACACCCACCAACTCCAGCCTTCGTAAGAAGCCTGATTTTTTTCAGCCTCAGTGTGTCCCCTGTGAGTAAACAGGCAAATACTGCTTCAAATGCATAGACTTAAAACGACCAAAAAAAGAAAGAAATCCATTGCATGGCACTTCAACATGTCTTAAACAAAAAGGAGATTTGTTTGCTTTTAGCTGCCAAGTTCATAACTCAGGGCTCATCCTGTCCTTGAGAAACTGATGGTACTAAAAGTACAGAAAGTAAAGAATCTTTTTTGGTGTCAGAGCTCCAATTCTTTGCTGTAGATGTCTGCATCTCCTATCTACTACAAATAAAATCAACAGGTAAAAGCCACATCTAGTCTTAGCTCTAAATTGCAGCATGTGGTCTATCTACAAGGCATAAGGGAAAAGTTTGTTGCTGTTGAAACTTCTCACATTTTAGCTAAAAAGATGTCAAATCAAGAAAGAGGGGAAAAGAAAAAAAAAATTCTGACCAAAGCCATTCAATGCCTTTTTCCTCTTCTGCTCCCTCTGGAAAGTTCTGACTGCCTTGGGTACAACGAAGCAATTTACAACTGGTATGTGAAAAAACTTGATAGCACTTCAGCTTTTGTGTTTTCTCCCTCCAATGCATGAAGAGGATCTTTTAAAAAACCCCTACATGGCAGTCCAAAACCCACTACCCCAAGCTCAGCAGGGAGCTGGCTGTGAGCAGGGGTGTCTGCTACCATTGCACTATCCTATGACAAACCTCTCTAGATATTCAGATAAAGCTGTCTGCAACGAATCCTGGCAGATGCTTATTCAAGGGTTTCTTTCCTTTTCTTTCCGTACTCTATCTCTTCTCCATCTGGGAATGCAGAAATTTCCCTAAGCCTGTTCACGCTTAGATTTAGTGAAGCCATCATGGTGTCATGTTCTGGCACTGTTTTGTGTCTCTGCTTTCCTCTACCCTTTGTAGAGCAGCATGGCATGGCTGTCCATCTGTTTATGATTTACTTCACACAATGACTTGGTCCCAATTACACTGATAGGCACAGTAGGTTATTTGAGGGCCAACTGGACCTCTGTAATGACACACAAACAGCACCCAAATCGTGGGAATGTTTCCAAAAAAAAAAAAAAAAAATGGACAGTGGAAAAACTCCACTGGGACCTTCCCCAGGAGAGCCTTCCTGTCCTTAATCCCAGGAAGTAAAAGCAAAAATCTAAGTCTTTATCTGGAATTTTTCTGCAACCATCAGTGTCCAAGCAATCCACAAAAACAGAAGTGAAGACAAGAATTGAAACTGAGACCTGGGTCTTTCTGACAGCTAAAGATGCACATTGGAGAAGAGATTATAAAGAACCAGGATGGACCTGGGAAGAGCAGGCATTTGGAGGGGCTCTGTGTACTCCCACGGGTAGGGAGCATGCCCCCCCACTTACACTGAATCACTGGCCCCTGGGGGCACACAGGAGTGAAGGGAAAAAAAAGCACAACCCAAAGAGCTGCAGGATGAAGTCACAGGGTCAGCAGTGAGAAAATACAGAATTAATTTGTAATCTGAAGAAGGTCATTTCTAGCATGTTTTAGGATGATTTAAGACATCACAGGAAAGGCAAATGGAAAGTATTGCTCACAATTTCTTCTGCTTTATGAGTAAGCTGCTTTGGCCTTTATTTATTTATTACCTCACAGTCCCACAACAATCCTGGTGTGAAGACCAATATGCTGTGCTTTCTCTCTTGCTTCTCAAAGATATTTTTGCTTCTTGAACCTTACACTTTCCTGTCTCAGTGCTTGGCCACCTCGCTCATGTACCTCTCTGTATTTCCAAGGACATCTTTATTACTACAATTAATAGAATCATAGAATCGTAGAACGGTTTGGGTTGGAAGTGACCTCAAAGACCATCTAGTTCCAACCCCCCTGCTAAGGGCAGGGACACCTGCCACTAGACCACACTGCTCCAAGCCCCATCCAACCTGCCCTTGAACACTTCCAGGGAGGGGGCTTCCACAACTTCACTGGGAAACCTCTTCCAGTGTCTCACAACCTTCATAGTGAAGAATTTCCTCCTAATGTCTAACTTGAATCTGCCTTCTTCCTGTTAAAGGCACCCCCCCTTGTCCTATCACTACATGCACTCGTAAAAAGTCCCTCTCCCGCTTTCCTGTAGGCCCCCTCAGGTACTGGAAGGTCCCTATAGGGTCTCCCCAGAGCCTTCTCTTCTCCAGGCTGAATGACCTCAACTCTTTTGGCCTGTCTTCGTAGGAGAGGAGTTTCCACACACCTCACCTCTGTGCTGTTATTTCACTTACAGCCACACTACTTTAATACCCAGCCTTTCATCCTTTCTTCTTCTTCTTTTTCAAAGCTCTATTCTGTACCAAGGCACAAAAGCTCTGGGGTGCAGGGCAACCGGGCAAGCATGGTGGTACCTACCTGGATTTGTGCCAGCCCTGACATGGAAGCCACTCAATCCAGATGCCACTGAGACACTAAGGTGACACCCACAAAGTGACACATTTGCTGAATCATTCAGCACAAAAGAACACTTTAAAGCCAGAAAAGTGGATAACCCATAGCCTTCTGCAGCGGGTTCATTAGCAATTTTGCCCATATAAAATACCTAATGAAAGATGGCATCCTTTGTCCTTTTTAGCCCAAGTTGTGGCACAAAGATCTATAGATATCTATAGATGGGCTAATTGGTGGGGAGGGATTTTTGGAGAGTACAAAGATGGAACACAGCTGTAGGCTTTTCCTGGAAAGGACCTGTCACACACATGAGAGCAGCTAGGCATCATCAGAATATTACCAACCCCGATCACTCAAACATATGTGAGGCCCCAACATACTTGGAAATTGGCTGGAAAACACAGGAGATTTATGACAAATAATAATATTATGAACTTCATTTGCCTTCTGGCTTCTGAACTGGGATTGATGTTTTCAGTCTTACTGTTTCAACTAGAAACCTTTTTCCTTTTTTTTTTCTTTTTTCTTTCTTCTTTTTCTTGTCTTCTTCTTTAATTGTTTTTTTTTATATGTTTTAATAATTAAAGAAGAGACTCTGATTATACACCTGACTTCAGTGTCGAGTGATTTGAGAGAATACAGAACAGAGAACACCCAGAGACATGCAGTGCAATGGCAGGATGCTGGTAATATTCCATTTACAGAGCACCATGGGCCAACCCTGCCTGCCCTTTGGCCATCTGCTGCTAGTGCTCGGCTAGAATCACACAGACCTTTTGTTTTTTTTAAAGAGGACAGTGAACTTCAAGTGAAAAATTTCACCCAAGCATGAGCTGCCCCTCAGAGTACCAACAGTCCTGTAGAATGTTTTTTGGGGGGACATTACTGCAAGAGGGGCCCCAGGGATTAAGCGTCCAACCTCCTCTGAAAATGCCAAACTTGATACCTTGGCAAAGCTTGACACAGAATGAGATTGATACATGCAGACAAAGTAATTGGGGGAGAAACAGTGCTGAGTCTATATATAGCTTTTTTTTTTTTTCTTTTTTTTTTTTTCTTTTTTTTTTTTTTCTGCTGGGTACTAGAGGGCAGTGGAGAAGGGAGGAAGTGAGGGGGAGAGAGAGAAAAGAAAGATAAATTTTGGTTGCTGCTGTCAAACGCAGATCTACTTATCTATGGCTGAAGCCCAGACAGCTGTGTGACTCTAAAGGAAGAAATTTAATTAAAAAGGAAAAAATTAAAATCAGCAAGAAAAAAACAGAAAAAAACAGGACTTCATGCTTCCCACACCTACCCTGACGTATAAGTAGAGAATATCTGGCTGATGGAGGGTGCTTATTATTTCCTTGAGTTCCATGTGTGTAAAGAAACCTACAGCTCTTTCTAGTGAACAAGCAAGATAATCACAAAGCCAATGGCACATTGCTGCTACTCCAACTTTGCTTCTCTAGTTTAAATAACATCATGCAGTGTCTTCATAGTCCCAGTCATATAATACCTATGATGCACTTGAGGGAAAAAAGGGTTTGGATTGATTATGATGGAAAAAAATTTGGAAAGCAGATTACTTGGGATCATATTCTGCCTGAGTTATATCTCTTGTAATAAATATGTTGGGAAAAGCTGCAAGCAGATGCGATTCCCTTTTGCACCTCTGCATACTTGGACCTGCCTTCTGCCAGCATAACTTAGAGCAACCTCGTGGTGTTCCCTGCCTTAGCTCCCAAGGCATTTGCAATGCAGCTCAGAAGAGCCAGAGTATCTTGCAATTTTGTTCATACCCTCTGCTTTTCCTAACACATTTGCTTCCCATTTCACATTATGGCACAGTAAGAGAGATTGGTATTAGTATTTTTGGCCTCTGTTCATGTGCACACACATGTATGCATGTGTATTTTCTGTAACACATCCATCAATTTGAAATGGTATAAAAATTACTAAAAAAAATCCGATCTTTGTATCTCAGAAGATTCAAAGTGTCAGTGCTATGAAGCCAGAAAATTCATTCCAAGTCCTATTTATCTAGGTCAGGATGTGGGAAGACTTTTTTTTTTTTTTTTTTTTTGCATTCTGCATAGGCAGATCACTGCTTTTGCTCCTTGGTACTACACAGGCTGGGAGCTGAAGAGCAGGGAGACGAAAGCTTGGACTTGATAGAAAAATCCCTTTTGTGTTCCTTATAATGGAGTCTTGTCTCATCTCTACCACAAGAGACGCTTCAGCCAATATATTACAAATACCGTGCTGACAGACAGTGCATGTACGTAGCTCTGCCTCAGTGCCACATCACCACAGCCCCTTCTTCAAAGCAGAAGAGAAAAGCAGCTGGCAAAGCAAGGAACAAGTCAACAAAAACTTCATTTATCTCCAGCTGATACCAACGTGACAGCGGGAAATGCGGGGTCAGATTCCAGGCACATTATTACGATGGCAGGAGGAGCGCAGGGAGTAGCTGCTGCATGGCAAAGCCACGGGGCTCGCAGTCAGAAGGTCAAGTCCTGACACAGCTTTCCAAGAGAATTGGGAAAGACTACTCCTCTCCTCCAGCACTTTTAATAAGACCGGTAAACCTTAGTCATGAGACTGTGTGGATACTGCTGGAGTGCTCAGAGGCAGGCAAGATCTTGGCAGATAATACTGATACCGTACAAAATACTGGTAAATCTTGAATGGGCAACAAAATTGTGGACAGACTACCAGAACAAAAATTTTACACATTCCTTCTGTGTAAATAAAAAAGTGAACTTAACCTGCCATTAAAGCTTTGCTTTACGATGTGCAATTGCTGGGGGGAAAAAGTTGTAATGGGTGTTATACATTCACCCACACACCAGCAGCAAACAGGCAAAGAAACTCACTGTGTTGACTACCTTTGCATGGAAAAAAACAGCTGTAATTTGAAGTTTAAGGGATCTGCTTTCAAGGTTTATCTATCTATGATGCCCTCAGGTACCAAACAGTGCTCCCTGCACTTCTGCCCTCTCACATGAGGGAACCATGCAGGGAAACTGGTGCAGCTATAGCAGCTCTAGAAGAAGAGCCGCACTGGAAGTGCTCATTGAGCAGTCACCAGGATGGGTTCCTACAGCCAGTATCAGGGTGAAGAAGCTGGGCTCATGCCACTCTCATGTCCTGTTCTCCCCAAAATCCGGAGGGAAGGCTACTGGGACAAGGCAGCTCTGCATTTCTCTTCTCCAGCCTGAGCAGTCTTCCTACTTTATTATTTTTCCATCATGCATTTCTTATTTCATTAAGGGAAGTCATTAATCGGGTGACCTGGGAGTGACAGCACTTCCCATGAACCTGGCATTACCACAGCAAGGGCCAGAGCCAGTGTCCTGCTTGGTGTCGAAGTGCTCCCTCCTTGCTTGAGCTGAAAGATGGCTCACATTTGGAGTCCTGCACCAGACTCCTGATGGGATGCAGCATGCTTGGCTCAGTAGGAAATGAAAAGGATATAGGCTCTTTAGTCAGCTCAGCTTGGTCTTAATAATGTTTAAATATCTGAAGGTCACTAAATTACAGAGCCCAGAAATTTGGCACAAACGCCCTTCTCTAAGATTATCTAGGTTTGCTGAAGTAAGACAACAAGGCAAGAGAATAAACTGAACAACCACTGCTAAGATGTTATTCTTCTCATTAAGCCTATATGCTGAGCTTATAGAGAAGGCAGCATTTCCTGTCCCTCTTGCTGACAGCTCAGTATTAGGGCACAAAGGCAGGTCACTGTCCTTGCCGATATGGTAAACAAAGATAAGAGCTGAAAGCAATGGAGTATTTTTTTAACCCTGATAATTCACTCAGAATAAATTCCATTGTGGAGAGATTAATTGTTTACTTAGCACTCCTCAAAAGAGCTCATCAGGAATGCAATCTCCTTCCCATGTGCTGGACACAAAACACGCGTTTCAGCTGAAAGCAGCAGCCAGGCCTGCTCAGGGCATCTGCTACTTGTCCCTGGATTCACGTATATGAAATGTAAGTGAACCCAGTAGAAAAACACAGCCCCAAATGTTTGCCCAGATCTACTCGTTACCCTGGGCTGGGAACTTAAACAGATGCCTTCAACGGGCAGCCATGCTCATGAAAATGCTTTGCCAAAATGCCAACAAAAAACCTCATTTGCTTTCCTTTTTGTGCTCAAAAAATGTCTGCAGCAGAGCAGTATAAGAGTGAAAATCATCGGTGTATTTTCTGACACTCTTAATAGAAGAAGGATCACACTTCCCTCTCCCTGCCCCAAATAAAACTGCCCCATCCCCTTCCCCTGACAGCACATCACCCCAAATGCAGACACACCATGCCACTACTGGGGGAAGCATGCAAGAAAGGCACCACTGCCAACAGCAAAGACTATCTTACCTTCTCCATGAAATAGCTCAGCAGCTTAAAGTAAGGCAAGAGGTTAAGTATTTTCTGATTCAGAGCCTACAGCATCAGACAAGTATTTGGGAGCTGTGGGTGCAGCCACCAAAGTAGCCATTAAATCCCACTATGGGTCACCTTCCCACTTGGGAAGCAGCAGTAAAACCTCTCCAGTAGATTGCCTGGGATGTCTCTGAAAGTTGCATTTGGTAGATGTCTCCTAGCAGCAGCAGACTGAACTGCAAACCCAACTGGATTAGATTTAGGCAGTCTGTCCTCTGGAAGAGCATAGAGTCAGGACTGGAGGAATAACAAGGGATTTCTCATGGTTTGTGCTGTACATTTGACTTTCCCTAGCTTTTCACAGGGCCTCTGGATTTCAACAGAGACAGGAATCTCTTTTCAGGGCACAAGGAGGTTTGTTGCAATGCAATTCTTTAACACGTGCTTACTGGTGACATCCTAGGATTGGCAGAGATGGATTACCTATGGCCTTGGGCTGCACTGTAAAGACATTGTGAGTTTAAAATGTTTCTGTTTCATTTTCTGAAAGAGCTATAAGCTTAGCTGCTGCTAAGGTTTCCAATAGCATTCTTGAGGATAACTTTTGTAACCTGATCTCATTTCCAAAGCCTACATTTTAGCTCTCACAGCACTGCAACACCCATAGGATGCACATGTCCATATTCCTCTTGCATGTTTGTAGATCACCGCTTCTCCTGCTCAGTGGATGCCAGTTGCTCTGTTGATTGCAGCAGGCACATATTTGCTCTTTTTCAGCTGTTCTGATAACTTCTTTTCAGCATCTCTCTTGCCAGATAATCTGGCAACTCAAAATACGGAAGCGAGTTCTGCTGTCTGTTCCAAGGAAAGTTTTTCCAGGACCACTCAAAGATGCCAAAATTATGGAGGAATCATTTATAAAGGTCAGTACACACTGTACCAGCATGCCATCCAGCTTCTGATACTCAGGTCAGTCAGGGTTTATCAATACAAGCAGTGGTTCTTGCTGCAGGGATTTACTGCACTGAGACTGGTCATCCCACAAACAGAAGCTAAGGGGTTGTGGAGTCCTGAAGAAATCAGCAGTAACCTTAAGCTATTCCTCTGTATTGCAGTGCACTCACGGGAAAGAAAAGGCATGCCTGCCTGTGGTCATCACCCCCAAAACATGCTGGGGGGCTTATCTGCTGTCTCCCACTCCTCATTTCACATGCTTAATATCAACCTGAGGCCCTGCAACCACACATCTAGACTGGGTGCTATTTGAATAGCATATAGCATATCTGTATTGATAAGCTATTTGACATATGTTAGAGTGGTATATACTGACTAATAGAATGGTGTTGGGGCTAAACTCAAGCATAGTCTACTTAAGAACACATAATAAAACAGGAAAACCCATGTCAATACAAGCACACTTTTACTGTCTCCTTTCACTGGACCTGTTTATCCCAATACAGTGAGGAGAAGTAGTAATATTATCAGAACACTTTTGCCAGGGAACTGTATATATGCTATAATACATCTCAATGCAGATATGCAATAACTAAAGCTCATAAATGAGCATTGGTTGAAGAACCACATGGTATGTCTGACCTGTGTAAACATAAGGCTGCTAAAAACAGCAAACAATGTCCCTTCCAGATATGTATATGGAACACACCCTACACAAACTAATGCAGTAGGTAGGAGCCTTAGCAACTGCTGTGGCATATTGCTCCACCAACGTCTACCAGTTCTCACGAATCCACACTGACACATGCCCATGCCTTGTCTGCAATTCCTCAAAAGGAGCTTCCATTAAAAAAGAAACAAAACTACAAATGTCAGTGCAACATGTGAAAAAAGCACAGTAAATGGATTGATAGAATTTCTCCAACCTGTGTAAGTCATTAGCGTATCTATTCATGGAAGAGAAAAGGAATCATACCCCTTTTAAACAGTGGTGACAGAAAAGAACCATAGAGCACATCCCCTGATGGTAGACTTGCCTATAATTTGGCTAACAGACTGACTTAGGTTTTGTATAATTGTATCTGATGAGAAACATCAGATGATGTTTTTGTAATCAAAACAAAAGTATAATGTAAAGGCATTAGATCAAACTAAAGATGCTGGTACAGGAAAAAAAAAGAGAAGTTATGCTGATAGAAGCAGTTTTCTACTTACACACTTCTATGTATGCTAAGAAGTTTCACGGTATTAACTGCATTTGTTTCTAATTCATATAGCTATGAGCTATAGCTATATGATGTGTATAGATGTGTAAAGCTATATACACCTGTGCAACCACCCACCCATATCCTGTTCTCCCTTCAACACTGTACACAGAAATTTACTGTTCCTTTCTGTAAGAGCAGCCATTTCAGTAATCTGTAACACAGAAAGGGCAATTTATATATGTTATTTTCCAATAAAGATCTAATTTAAAAACACGACCAAAAAAAGGATAGATTAATAAAGCACCCATCCACACGGTATTGACTTAAGTTTTCAATCACAAGCCACTTCAGAAATAAGCAACAGAGTGCTACATTAAGATGCACACTCACACAAACACACATGCGTGCACATATGCACGCACAAAGGAGAGACTAACAGTTATTTATATTTCCTACTTTGAGAGACAGGAAACCTCCCTTTGCATCTGCTTTTTTCTCACTAAGAAGAATAATTCTAATTACAGTCACTTGGCAGGAAGCCAATTTTGATTTATTTTTTTTTTTAAATGACATCTGTCTAAGCATTTTTAAACTTCCTGCTCAGTGTAACTTCCTTCATTTCATAGACCAACACCCAGTTACAGCAGAAAAGAAAAGGGAGTAGCAAATGATTTATTCATTTTTCATGTTAACTCTTATCAGGTATATCAAGTGGTTCATTATTCTGAGAACTGATGGTACAGAAAGCAGATTTACGGGGGAATTTAGGACTCAAGCAGTCTGGGAAAGGAAAAAAAAAATTAAAAAAAAAGAAAGAAGAAAAACCACACATGGAAAAAAACAACACAGTTGTAACTCAACCCTAAAACAACTCAACAGTTCCTGTTTCCTAGGTTTGGCTAGGCTTTTTCTTTCAGAAAAAAAAAAAAGGATTGAGAATAGGGCAAAAGTTGGGGCAACAGACTTGAAACTGAGAACATGAGGTGTCACAGCCAGTGGGCACCACCTGCATCAGTTTAATGTTGGGCATCAGTGACATTCTTCTGGGATTGGTCAGTGAAAGCAGAGGCAGAGTCTGGACTTCAAGTACACATGCCAAGCTGGCACAGCCTCCTGCTTCAGTCAGGTAACTGGGACAGGAACAAGAACCCCAGAGCTAAATAACAAAACTGACCACAGAAAAAAAACAAAAATTAATTTTTTGGATGCTAAGTGTTGAAGAATCCTCTGCCCTTCATTCTGCTGCTAGCTGTGGCTTACAAGGCTGTATTGCAAGGCTTGCTGTTTTCCTCCTGCACATGGAGCATGGTGAGATGAGAGGTGAGAAAGAGGCAAAACCACCACTAATAATATGAAAGAAGAGAAGACAGAAGAATTGAGTAAAAAGCGGGTTGGGATGGAGAGAAGGAGGCAAAGACAAAAGCAATGGTAGATGAAGTGGCAGGGGAGCTACTCCACCAGTAGTCACAGCCTTTCACGTTCCTCAGCCATTCCCTGAGATGTATCAGGGTGTCACAGGGCTGGGGACAGGGGGAGACTGGGGCCAGGGGAAGACTGGGGGCTGGGCTGCACCAGGGGCAGTGAGCAGGAGAGCCGTTGAGCAGCACAGAGGAGCATATTTTTTGTGTCCTTTTGGCCACTCACTCCCTGCTTTGTTGGAGCTCAAGCCACAGGTGCGTACCCACACCTGGCTAACGCAAGTCCCAAAGGGATGGGATTTATAACACACATCAGACATGAAGCCAGTGTTAGCTGTAAGATCACCCACCTCTTGGCTGGCCCCACTGCTGGGACACAGGTAAGCCTAACAAACTGTCAATGCCTTGACACCAAAGCAGCATTTTCATTCTTTGCTGCAGACAACCCAGATTTTATTCTTTTGACTTCCATGTTTTCTCAAGCAGGGTAAATAATCTTTCAGGATACATGAACAACAAAACACAAACAATCTGGGAAAACTGTGTTGCTCTCCTGCACTTTCTGCTTCCGTGCAGATCTAACCTACAGCCATCCTTAAAGGGCTGCAAAAATTTCCATGTGACTTTTAATTTCCTGGTCCTGGCTGGAACCAGAACTGTGAGTGCTGGAAGCCTCCAGAGGAAAAATTTGTATTGTCAGATTCTGCCCTGATTTTCCAAGATTCAGGATTTTCAAAGAATACCTCAGCTCTTTAAGTGTTTGGAGACTTCACTCTCACAAGTGGCTGACTGCCTTCTGACTTGAGTCAAAACAGCTGGAAAATGGAGTAAAAAAAACACACCTTGAAACCTCACTGAAAACCAGATGTTGCCATTGAGCAGAGCTACTGTGTTAATAAAACACTAGCACCCCTGTGCTCCCCGAAAAAAAATGAATAGCTCTTATAGATTTCCCAGGTTGTGCTTTAAGCCAGAAAGAAAGTAGGAGAAAAATATTTTAAGACTTGAAGCAAGCTGTGGAGAGGTATGGTTCTGGTGCTGGCACTAGGATTACTGCACAGTAAGGAAAAGATCTCTATTTTTAGGGAGGACAGGCTGTGTTTGTTACTTGGCAAGAAGAGATCAGGACCGGTCATTGCAACATTATTGCCAGGCCCGTGGTCGGCTGGATATGAAAGATGTGTTGTAACACATGGTTTGGTACAGCCCTGCCGAACACACAAATGTTGCCGACATGTGCCCAGTGTTGTGTGCCACACAGTTTAAGCAGGGTCAGGAGTTTATGTGTTCCCCCGGGGGACACAGTGTTCCCCCAATGGTACGTGCATTCCAGCTCTAAAAGAAAGTATCTCAGTGCTGTCAACAGCAAGGCAAAGATTTTGGGGCAGTTTTGATTAAAAAATAGATGAATTACTTTGCATACTCCCATCAAAGATATTTTTCAATCAAGCCCATGTGCCTCACAGGATGTAGATGCATTATGCGATAATGATATATACACAGCTAAGCAGGAATGCAAGCAAGAACTGAAAAACAACAGTGGTTTGTTTAAAAGCCCTGTTTCATCTCAGCCAGCCAACATCCCATTATGAGCCACAGGGGGCCAGCTTTCTGAGGCCACCAAGATGTCAACATTTGGAGGAAATGTTCACTCAAATGCCCCTGGGGTTGCTCTGAAAGCAGTCACTGACATGACATCCACAGCCTTCTGCAACAGAAGCAGTGGTGCAGATTTGTTAGCAGGCTACTCGGAGACACCACAAACTAGAGAAAGCTCATGTCTTTGGAGAAAAAAGCTGACCTTTCTCTCTCCTTCCCACCACAAACAACATCCCTGCTGTTCTGTCTCCCTTGGCATAGCCAATAAAGGGTCTTTGGAGCCAATGAAGAGCTCAGACAAGATCCACGTGCCACACGGACACAGCCCATGTGCCTCAGCCACTGCTCACATAGGCTACTGTCAGTTTGCTCTCAACCAGATGCCAAGAGAAGAATGGGTTTCACTCCTCACAGCACTTTGTTGTGATTGAGCCCTAAGAGCACTGGCAGCACTGGCTGGTTATACCACTGAGTTGAGGTTAAATCACTGATACGACTTAGACTACTATGAACATCAACGTCCTTAATCTGTGGGTGGTTTATGTTTGACAAATACAGGAAAAGTAAAGCCAAATGGAAAGTATAAATATGATGAGGTGTTTCAAATGCAGAGCTGTACATTATAAATAATGTGCTGAATGCAAGCAGTGTTCTGATGCTCAACAAAAGAAAAATACGGCATCTTTCACCCGGTAATTTCCAGCCACTTTTTAAAAAACAGAGGGGAAGCTGACTCATGGAAAAGGTAAAATGTTTTGCGTAAGGTCAGAGATCACAAATCCCGTGCTAGAAAAATCAGTTCCTTAAGTTAATTCTCTTGCTTTGTCACCAGATAATACTGGCTACAGCACACTTGAGCAATGAATTAAGACTTTAAAAAACTCAAGGGCATTAGCAAATTATAATTAAGCACATATTCTGAGATGAGATTGTTTTTGTAATAAGAGGCAGCAAAAACTGGTGCCAATAAACTGCACATTGTAGGAGAGTATTACTCCTTCTGACAGACAACAACAAATACTTTTGCCAGATTTTGATGACACAGATGTGTGTGTATGCCTGTGCATGTTTAGAATACAGTAAAAGCAATAACAGCCTGGCCGTGCACACTGCTGTGCACCTTGATAGGGAAGATAAGTGATGCTAGATCCAGAAAACACTTCAGGGCCTGGTTTAATTAAAAAAAACACAGAATTTTTTACATTAACACTGCTAAACACTTGAATTTTGTTTCCTGGAGTGGATGATCTAAGCAGAAGCCCTAAAGAGACACCAACTGTCTTTGATAACTGCATAAACTGCATTGACACTTAGTTATTGCTTCTTTGCAGTTAGAAGCTGATTGCACAATTGGGATGACAAAATCAGTGATGACATACCATAGTCAAACTTCGATGCTTAAAGTGAGATGCCAGATTAGAACAACCCTTAAAAATTAAGTGCTTTGGTGTTAAAGGGCACTGAACATCTAAGCCTCTTATTCACACTGGTGGAGATCGCCAGTGGTTGATCCCTCTAACAAACTCAGGCACCTCTTTAGGTGCTTAAATATAGAGCTAGAGGTCTAACTTTAGGCACTTGTCACTGAAAATACCATTGCTAAATACTGTTTGAGTGGGCTGCTGATGAAATACTACTGTGAACTTTCCATAATGTCATGAAAAAGTAGGAGAAATAATAAAATTATAATAATATGTTCTCTTCCCTAATGCCCTTCGGCTAAGAATCTCAAACATCCATTAAGAGAAATATAAGCATGCTCCATTTATCACATAAACAGGCTGTGCTCTTAGAGCAACTCAGAAGTTAAGAAAAGTCAGAAACAAGGAGTTCAAGTAATGTCAGCCAGCATCCGCTCTCCAAACAAGAAACCAGCCTTTCTCTCTCTGTTCAGAGAAGGAAAAGGAGCAGGGCTCTCAGCATGTTTGCTATGGTCCTTCTGAGAAGCCCAACATCATGGATGTTGAATGCTATATGCCATAGGTCAGGTCTGAGTGGATGCCAAAGTTGAATCAAAAGGGAACAATATTTTCAGTTTAGAGTTTACTAAGAAAAACCCCACACTGGTAAAGGAAACAATCATAGAATCATAGAATGGTTTGGGTTGGAAGAGACCTTGAAGATCATCTAGTTCCAACCCCCCTGCATGGGCAGGGACACCTCCCACTAGACCAGGTTGCTCAAAGCCCCATCCAACCTGACCTTGAACACCTCCAGGGAGGGGGCATCCAAAACCTTCCTGGACAACCTGTTCAAGTGTCTCACCACCCTCATAGTGAAGAATTTCTTCCTAATGTCTAACCTAAATCTCCCCTCTTCCAGTTTATAACCATTACCCCTCATCCTGTCACTACATACCCTTATGTATATCTCACTGTGCTCTTTGCTGATTTGTTCTCCTAAGCCAGCCTGAGCTCCCATCTTACCCAAGCAGGAGGGCTGGTCAAACATATACTTCCACAGATGATTCAAGTGTCAGCTGGCATAGGGTAACAGGGACAGTCATGCTCGAAAAGGCTGTCCCACATCATCTTCTGACTCTGAAGATGCTGTTATTATCTCTGTCACCCAATCCAGCTCTTAGGTCCTGCAACTGATCGAGGTGGGTCTGCTTTTTGACTTGCCACTCTGCCTTGCAGCTGTCTCTCTTTCTCAGGATTAACCATTGAGCTTCCAGCAGAGCGCAGCTATTAGGACAAGCTTGTTACAGCTTCATGAGCAGTACTGTTGCTTAAGTGGTTAAACCACATGCTGCTATATCAATCTAATAAACAAAGCCCATGCTGTTCATTGAAACTCCAACAGTACCGAAGTGGCATGCATCAGGTAGAGAAGAGAGCTAAGGGATGTCTCAGCAATCATTAACTTTACAGCTACAGAACTTCTTACATGCTCCAGAAACCTGAGATGCAGGGGTTTACACTCCTTGAAATCTTACCCTCTTCCCCTTGGAGCTATATGACAGGAGTTTGACTGCTGGGAGCCAACAGCCAAAGCTGCATGCAGGCTCCCGCTCAAGGTCATTGCTGCCACCTTCCCCCTACCAAGAGAAGGAAGGGCTGGGTGTGATGGGTCTCCTGCTTGAGGTCTCCAGGACTGTCCCTAGGTCAACCTGGGGATAACTGCAACCCTGCCAGGCAGTCTTCCTCCATCACAAACCACTTGGGCTCTTCCCATGGGAGCTTTAGCCCTGGCTAGTTCAGGGAGTGAGAAAGCAGACCTATGAGTTTCATTCGGAGGCAGAGGATCTGAGCAGATATAAACCCGATGCTGGACACAGAGGCAACACACACTGTGTGTCCAGGGGCCAGGACCAACACCTGCCACTACAGCAGCCAAGGCCAGAGAAAGCGTAAAGCCCTCATTAACAGAATACCATCTCATCTGGGAGACCGATGGCATGACAAACACAAGCAGCTACTTCTTCACACCCTTGTTTTTGCCTTTTATGCTTCTGAGCAAGGCCCACTGCCTCTGGTAGAAATGGAGGTTGTGAATTCCACCAGCCCTGCAGGTGCCCCCATGCAGCACGGGGAGCATGCTGCACACCAGCCCCACATGGCTCTTTGTGACGACACGGCTGCTCTGCATGGCATCTGCCTGCCTGTGTTTAAAGTGGGGCAGTTTGGGGTGCTGGCAATTATGGATGGAAAAGGCTTAGCCCTTCCTTTTCCCTTCCTCTCCCTTCTGCTCCCCCAGCCTTCTCCATGACTGCCTATTAACACACACAGACCCTGCTCAGTGACCGAAACTGCTGCAGCAGAATGATTGAATGAGACAGGGGAAAAAATGCTTTTGCAAATTCAAAGACCCATCTTTTAATAATATAAACAGCTTGCCTTGCTGAAGCAGCAAAACCAGGCACTGATGGGTATGGCTACTTCTGTTTCATAGAGGAATTAAAAGATCACTGGCACCAGCCCTTGAACATATGACTGCCTCCTAGTCAGTGCTGCTGGGGCTGGTACTGTGGGCACTGAGCAGCTGGCACTGAGCTCTGGGGGCTCAGACCCAGGCAACCATGGCTTGACCTGCAAGCCCACCTCACCTGAATCACCTCCTGAGCCCCCAGATTATTAAATGCTGATAAGCCTGCACAAATGCAGCCTTTTTCTTACTCCCACTCTGGAGTGGCTCTTACCTTGGGGAAGGTGAGGTTCAGACCCACCAGAACTTCACAACCTTCGGTAAAATCTTCGTAAGTCCCATTTTCCCCCTTGCAATGAGTAAAGACGGTGTCCCTGGTAGCACCCAGCCTGGCACCACAATGCACCAGACCAAGAAGAATGGAGAACCACAGCAGGGATTATTACCCTGGCCATTTCCAAGCTTGTAAAGACAAGCATATGACAACATGGGCTGAGTGTGAACGTGGCACACTGCAAAAAGTTACAAGGTCCTTTACAAGGCAATGGGCTTTTTCTGCCTCCGTTTGCCAGTGTATTACAATAAAGTATTCTCATCTTGTTTGCACTATTTGGATAACAAATAACCTGTACCCTTTTTGTATTGTATAATAATGCTCTCTCAAGCCTCCATTTGTGCATGCATACTGACACAACATCTGCTACAAAATTTTCTGGTGAAATCTCCACTCGTTGTTAGACCCACCTCTGCACCCACATGGAACAAGAAAATGTCATATAGGAGCTGGCTCTCCCAGCTGAGCTTTATTCCAGTTGTAAATAAACTTATTAATACTCCAGACAGCATAAATAGCTGCATATCTATTTTTAAACATATGTAATTATCAGTCTGCTAACTATTAGTTTGCTTCTTTAGACCTTTCCAAACAGGTTTAACTATGACACTGGCAGTATTTATTTCTCATTTAATGCCAGCTATTTCAATTGGAAAAAGGTGGCTGTAAAGAGGATGACTTATCTGCAAAACTACAGTTATCTGTCAGAATGACATTCTGATTTAATATGGAGGTTATAGGGCTTGTATGTTTTATTATGCTCTGGCCATTTCATGACACTTGCAATTACAGAATTAATAGTGTTGATGTTAGGAATTAGAAATAAACAATAGCTCATTTAATGATTTATATCCACTGAAAACAAGATTATCTTTAATGTAATTGAATAATTAGTTATTGATGAAGGGCTCATGATTAATTACAATTTACCTGCCTTAGTAGGATTTTAAAGACCCAGGATTCATTATTTTCAGTGACAATGAAGAAATAGATAAGCAGAAGTTGCAACTGTTAAATGCCACAATTTCAACATTATGGTTATTAAAAGTAGTTAAAAGATCTGAAAAACCTTCCTAATACATTAAAATCAAAACCCACCTCAGCAGAGATGGTTGCCCTCTGCCTCTGGGCTACACATCTCTCTTCACCATGAACCCTCTGGATTTGAGCCTGAGGCTTTTGGCCAGAGTGTCAACTGGTGCAGATCAGCATAGCTCCTTTGAAGCCAGTGACACAAATAGTAAAAAATTCAATTTAATTAGGTATTTGGATAGGTCACCAAGATTACACTTTGTAAGGAATCTGGGTGCTGAAATTGTGGGATCAATGGAAAAATAATCGATCAATGATGAATGCAGAAGGATTTATTTAGATGGCATCACATCACAGAATCACAGCTATGTCAACAGTATCCAGGAGTGGTGTAAGGAAGTGACCATGCTTATGCAAGTAAACATCTTATGAAGACAGATGTTGCTAAAACCCTGACTAGGTTTTAGCCCTGCAGCTTTTATTTCTGCTTGCAAAAGAGATTATGAAGGAACTTCAATACTGGCTAAAGAAGCTGCTAAGAAATGTTTTCAGGCTTACAGATGCTACATGCACTTTCTTTCTTGAGGCATTAATTGTTCATTTTGGCTTGATAATCAGTGTCCCCAGTCTTAGTAGTCCTCAACCAGCTTAAAGACCTCAGCGTGTTTTTATCAGAGGGGAAGGAGGAATGACAGATCCGTCATCACACAGAGTTCACCACTGACAGCAAAGCAGCTCCAAAGTGT
This sequence comes from Hemiprocne comata, assembly GCA_020745705.1. Lineage (NCBI taxonomy): Eukaryota > Metazoa > Chordata > Aves > Apodiformes > Apodidae > Hemiprocne > Hemiprocne comata. Next base: position 61,546,126 of record CM036586.1, read on the forward strand.
ATCAAATCATTTTAGCATGAAATCTCACTGGTTTTCTGGCTGTATTCAAGAATGAAATGGATGATGGGACCCTCACAAGAATATAAGAAAGGATCAACCAGATGGAGAACAAAAAGAGCTTCTTCAAATATTTCAGTAGTAAAAGGAAGAATATGTGGGCCCACTGCTGAATGAGGTGGGAGCCCTGGTAACAGAGGATGCAGAGAAGGCAGAGTTGCTGAATATCTTCTTTGCTTCAGTCTTTACTAAGACCAGCCCTTATGAACTTCAGACCCTGGATATAGGAGAGGAAGCCTTGAGGAGGGAAGACTCTCCACTAGTCAATGAAGAGTGGGTCAGAGATCAGTTATGCAAATTGAATGTACACAAGTCCATGGACTCTGATGGGATGCACCCAACAGTGTTGAGAGAGCTGGCTGATGTTATTGCCCTACCACTCTCCATCAGTTTTGAAAGATCCTGGCAAACAGGAGAGGTGCCTGAGGACTGGAGGAAAGCCAATGTCACTTCAGTCTTCAAAAAGGGCAAGGAGGAAGATCCAGGAAATTACAGACCAGTCAGCCTCACCTCCATCCCTGGAAAAATCATGGAGTGGCTCATTTTGGAGGTCATCTCGAAACACATGGAAGAGAAAGAAGGTTATCAGGAGTAGTCAGCATGGATTAACAAAGGGGAAATAGTTCTTGACTAATCTGATAGCCTTCTATGATGTTGTGACTGAATGGATAGATGCAGGGAGACCAGTGGATGTAGACCTTAGCAAGGCTTTTGACACAGTCTCCCATAACATCCTCATGAGCAAGCTCAGGAAATGTGGGATAAAAGAATGGACAGTGAGATGCACTAAGAACTGCCTACACAACAGAGCCCAGAGAGTGGTGATCAATGGTGCAGAGTCCAGCTGGAGGCTTGTAACTAGTAGAGTCCCCCACGGATCAGTGCTGGGTCCTGTTCAATATCTTTGTCAATGACCTTGATGACAGGACAGAGTGTCTTCTCAGCAAGTTTGCTGATGACCCGAAGCTGGGAGGATTGGCTGATTCACCTGAAGGCTGTGTGGCCATTCAGCAAGATTTGGACAGACTGGAGAGCTGGGCAAGGAGGAATAAAATGAGATTCAACAAGAGCAAATGCAGAGTCCTGCACCTGGGAAGGAATAACAAAATGTACCAATACAGGTTAGGAGGTGATCTGCCAGAAAGCAGCTCCATGGAGAAGGACCTTGGGAGTCCTAGTAGATGACAACAAGTTACCCATGGGACAGCAATGTGCCCTTGTGGCCAAGAAGGCCAATGGTATCTTGGGGTGCATTAGAAGGAGTGTGTCCAGCTGATCGAGGGAGGTTCTCCTCCCCCTCTACTCAGCTCTGGTGAGACCTCACTTGGAGTAGTGTGTCCAGTTCTGGGCTCCCCAGTTGAAGAGAGACAGGGATCTACTTGAGAGAGTCCAAGGAGGGCTACGAGGAGGATTAAGGGACTGGAACACCTGCCTTTCAAGGAAAGGCTGAGAGACCTGGGGCTTTTCAGTCTAGAGAGGAGAAAACTATGGGGGGATCTAATTAATGTCTATAAATACATGAGGGCTGGGCGTGAAGAAGGCAGGGACAACCTCTTTTCACTTGTGCCCAGTGATAGGACAAGGGCCAATGGATTCAAACTTGAGCACAGGAAGTTCCACCTCAACATGAGCAAGAACTTCTTTACTGTGAGGGTTACAGAGCACTGGAACAGGCTCCCCAGAAAGGTGGTGGAGTCTCCTTCTCTGGAGACTTTCAACCCTGTCTGGATGCCTTTCTGAGTGACCTGTCCTGGTTTTTGTTCCTGCTTTGGCGGGTGGGTTGGACTCGATGGTCTTCGGAGGTACCTTCCAACCCTTAACACTCTGTGTTTCTGTGATTCTGTGAAAATAAAGGTACAAACACTATAGGTTTCCAAAAGTACCTAACCTGGCGGACAAAAATAATACCAGTGCAGCTGATCCAAGACCTCCTAAAATTCTTTTTTTCTGCATGTCTCTGCAGGACACTTTCTCCTTATGTAGCCTGCTTAGTTTCCCACATTTGGATGGAAAGGATTTCACTATGTTTCTTTCTTTCCCCCACCCCCTAAACCTAATTCAAAGGCATACCTTGCCCTTTCCCTCCCTTCTCCTCCTGAGAGCATAATTTTATTTTTTTTTTAAAGGAAAAAAAAAAAAAAGAAAATGTAATTTACAAGGTGGAAGTAATTTACCAAATGATGCCTTATGGGGAAACCCCACTGCTCTAATAAAGAACTAGTAGGATCTTGGGATCTTTCCTTGTTGGGGAGCGTTAATGGAGGCCCTGCTCCTTTGCATCACAGTATTAAGCTTGACATTTTTAAAGGAGAAAACACTCCCCACTAAAACATAAAAGGCTTTGCCTACAGCACTGCCTATATGTACCACTTCTCTTACGACGCAAAGCTAAAGCATGGGAAGCTATAAACCACTCTGCAGTCACTGCCAGCAGACAAAGGACTTTCTTTAGAGAAGGCCAGAGACTGCAGCAAGAGTTAAAACAAACAGTTAAGATTATACAGCTCACTTAATTTTCCCTTAGGAAACTGAAACATCCCTTTCATTCCACTCCTGCCCCCCCTAAATCAAGTTCAACCCTCTCATATGAAAGGGCCACAATACAATACCCTTAAGGAAAACATATCCCAACTGTCATGTGCACTGTTCCTATCTGAAGACCTTGGAGGTCAAGGCTGTACTAAAAGAGCAACTAAACAACACATGAGCCTGGAGAAGTTAAGCAAGAATCCTTTTCAGCAGCTGTCTCTGGGAATTCGAGGGAAACCCTGCGTAAACTGATGGCTTTGGGGAAGTGACCCTGGATTGTGTGATGGCAGAGTCAACCATTGCCTAATGGGAGCGTCCTGAGAAATTAAATTTTCGGAAAAATTAGCACTTGGAAAAGGCCCCCTTTTTATTACTTCCTCTGATGTGGTAAGCTGTGAAAATTTAATTTCTTTCTATAGTTTAGAAATATTTCACCCACTATTAAAAGGTTAATGTTAAAATGAAAACCACTGAAAAGATATCTTTGCACACCCTTGTACTAATAACAGCTTTGATCATTAAAGATGAGTTTTATTTAACAAATGCCCTGTTACTGCCAGGATTTAAGATCTTGATCTCTCTTTCTTTCTTCCTGTAGTACATTATAATTGCAGCTAGTGATGTTTTAATAGAGGTTTCAAGTTGGCTATGAAGGACCGGGACACATTCCATGATCCACAACGTGTTGGTAGTGTGTGCATCCTTTCAAATCAGACTCCACATGAACACATGTGCAGTGATGACCTGTGTGGTCTTCCTGGATTCTTAAGAAAGGAGTGCAAAAGTCTAAGATTGCATTTTCCCTTCATGGTATTTCTTTAAAGTTCTGAATTTTACTCAGATGGGCAGTGGACTCATATCAGCAGCCCATGCTCACACGAGTGCACCAGAGAAGCCAGTGGAAGCAGCTTAAGCAGTGCCTGGTGGTAGTGAGTCAGGCAGGTCAGCACATGGCCATGTCGTAGGCACACTATGCATTTTGTGGGCAACCAAGCTGGATGAAGCTACTGCTTCCATTGCTCATCACCACCCTCAAGTGCAAGCTACCAGCCTCTCAGAACCTGACAGCAGATCTGGTGGGTAATTGCTCTCTGCTCATTCAGTCCAAAATCCCTACTACTTTATGATGAAGACTTACACAAAATTAAAATTTCTTCATGCTAAATAGGGTCGCTTTGACTGAGGCAGGTGTGGGGGGCAACTACTCAGGCATGCAGATTTGAAGAGAATGTAAGCTGTGGTGCAGGCAAAAGGTTGGTTAAACAACTGTTGCTGTCCTGCATCCAGCTCGAGTGCACCTAGAGGACTAAATGAATATAATTGGAAACTTTGATTGTGACCTTAGGAAACCTCAAGGCTCTGGTACCACAGAGGGGACACTGGGAACCCAAGTATTTATTCAGGGTCCTAATTAGTTCAGTAATATTTCACTGAAGAGCAATGGAATACCCATCTGCAGTTCCTGTATCAGGAAAGCAGTTAACATCTCTAACAGCAATATATGATTCATCTATGGAGCAAGTCCAGAGGAGGGCCATGAAGATGATCAGAGGGTTGGAGCACCTCTCCTGTGAAGACAGGCTGAGAAAGTTGGGGTTGTCCAGTCTGGAGAAGAGAAGGCTTCGGGGAGACATTTTAGAAGCTTTCTAGTACCTGAAGGGGCCTACAGGAAAGCTGGAGAGGAACTATTTAGAAGGGCAGGTAGCAATAGGACAACGGGGAATGGCTTTAAGCTGGAAGAGGGGAGATTTAGGTTAGACATTAGGAAGAAATTCTTCACTATGAGGGTTGTGAGACACTGGAAGAGGTTGCTCAGAGAAGTTGTGATTGCCCCTTCCCTGGAAGTGTTCAAGGCCAGGTTGGACGGGGCTTGGAGCAACCTGGTCTAGTGGGAGGTGTCCCTGCCCATGGCAGGGGGGTTGGAACTAGATGGTCTTTGAGGTCGCTTCCAACCCAAACCATTCTATGATACAGCCTTAAATCCATATTGCTTTGTCAGTTTAAGTACACACCACCACCTTCTGAGAATCTAAGTCCTATTAGGTTTTTTGAACATCATATGCTCCAATAAAACCCAGATCTAGGGTGGAAATTCTCAGCGGTATTGTAGCAATAATCACAGGAATAAGGATTGCAGCAATGTTCCCTCAGGAAGTCTGCTTTGCTCTCTGGTTCCCATGCAGCAAGGATGTGTAAATTATTCAAATGTACCATGCAGGAAAAGAGAGCTTGTATGAAAGTAAGTACAATTGTTATTTAAGAAGAGAAGGAAATAATGAAGAAGGAGCTTTTAAAAACACATTTGTAATTTTTCCACCAAGCAACAAGAGGAATTTGTACATAGAACTCTTTACTGTGAAAGTCTGGTTTGTTTGGTTTTAAAAAAATATCAATCAGAAACACCAGAAACAGGGATTCAAAGCATGTTTGAGGGACTTTCAAGTGAAATAGCAGCTTTAAAATATGACAGTAATGGACAAACTGTTCAATTGTATTACTAGCAGAAAACTATTTACATTTTAAAAGTTCATTTTACTTACAACTACAGCTTTGCAAACTTGGGCTCACACCCATGATATACATTTCTCTGCTTGCTCTGGCACACAAGAGAAAAACAAGGAATTACAACTGACCTGGCACAAACCTTCAAACCAGGTTCATGACAGCGTTTACAAAGCTAATGCTGTGTGACATGCTTAGCAGGTCAAATGAAAGCAAACCAGAAAGTGGAAGTAAATGATGTAAGAGAATTATGTTTAATTTGGGGAGGTAGAATAAAACTTCAATTGCTGTGTTGTTGCCTTGAAAATAATACTGGATGGATTCAGAACTCTAAATGGAAGAAAAAAACCTGCCAGTGGCAGCTGCATTTTACACTTGAGTAGCCACATGGGGAAACCAGGGGCAGGTCCTCAACCAGGGTAAATTGCCTTAGTTCTGAGTGGGACCTGAATTCAGTGGGAGTCTATCTGTTCACTGACTTCAATGAGCTGTGAATTAGACCCAAGAGTGCCAGGTTTCCACAATTTCAGAATGCTCTCTTCCTCATTAAAATGTACTTACTAGTGACAGCAGCCAATGTTAACCTAATGAACAAAGTTCATTACTGACAGAAAGTGCTAATGCATTTTTATGCACTACTCATGACAAAATCATCTTTGAAGAAAGTAGAGTGAGATCCTCACCCTGGCTGGCTTGGCCAAATTCCTTGTCCAAACACTATAGAAGATCTCCAACAACTGTTTTGCAAGCCTAAATGCAAGGACTAGCTTGGGCTGGGGAAATCTGGAAAGCATCAGCGATGTGAAGACTTTATCTGGCCTTTTCCTGAAGATCCTGCTTTCATTTACATTTCCCGAGGCTCTCAGTATAAAGGAGGTGTAGACCTTGCCATAGGGAAGATGACAGAAGGACAAGGTGCCAAGAGGACGCTCTCCAGTTTTTTTACCTTATAATTTTTTAAGACATTTTGATCACATATCTTTTGTCCTGAAAACCACACCCAGCTTCCTAAAGTCTATATTGCAGTTAAGGCCACTAGTGTGGATGTACTTGATGAGCTAGCTGTGAGTGAGCTAGGAGTAATGGAAACTCTACTAGAAGCAGGAAGGTCAGTGAGAGCTGAAGCTCACCTGAGCAGCTAGGTTAACTTTCAGATAATTAACTTGTCTGTTGTCTGGCCCAAGGTTACTTAGCTAACCAAAAGCAAAGAAACCCATTACCTTGATTATGCAGCAAGTACTGAGCAGAGAGTGTATACATAGCTGGCCCAATCCAGCATCTTTTGTATCTGGTGTTGGTAAAGCCTTTGAATGCTCCTCAGTTGTTTTGTTTCCCTGTAGACTATTGGTTCCTCATGGAAGAGGGACATGTTCTGCCACAAAGAGTAACGTACATTTCTGGCCCTCAACACACCCCATAGACAGCCATAACAGTATTTACAGGAGCACCAGTAAGACCCTGCTGGCTTGTTCAGCAATAAAGGGAGTCACTCAGCCATCTTCAGAGAAAGAGACCAAACAGCACATTTTGAAAGCCAAAACCAGTATGCAGATGCCCAGTTTCTACTGAGGGACAGTGAGAGTTAGAGCAGAACATGGCAGGGGATCCATAGTACCAATGGCAGCTAGCTTGCCCAACTACCACTTCAGCCTTTGAGAAGTAGCTGGTAAAATGTCTGGCATGAATCTTCCCTGTCCAGCACCCTGTCAAATTACTCATATTTCTACAAACTGAGCATAAAACACACCTTGAGGTGCTTACCTTGGAACTGAGTAAGAAGGAACTACACAAAAGACAGACGACAGGGCATTATGCTCAGCAACTCCCAAATGGAAAAGGAGTGATAACAATAGTTAGTGAAGGAACCTTAAAAAGGCCTTGAGTCACCTCAGGACAGCCCAATTCAAATGTCCCCTGAGAGACCACAGGGTAAGGATGGATTGCTACATCCAGCCACATCCTTCAGCTCTCCATTGCACTTTTAGTACAGAGCAAACCACGGGCAAACGTGAGGAACAATGGTATTGCATCACACACATCCCACCTAGAAGCTGGAGCCACCCTTGAGACACTGCTGGTCGTATTTTTGGCCTGTGTACCAATTATTAAGAACGAGAAATAGGACTCTCCTAAATACCAAACAAAAAATCCAAAACCCAGCTCCACCCTCCCAATACCAAACCCTTAAGCAATACTTGGAAGTATTAAGAGTGTTAATTGCTCTACAGCTTGAAGAACTCAACCCCCTGAGAGCTCTGCATTAAAAGATAATGCTGGCTGCCATCTCACAGCACTGTGCCGAGCAGGAAAGCTCCATAACCTGCCATAAACGCAGACAGGAATACAGTATTGCTGTAAATACCATCATGTCTCAGAGCAAAATCATAGTGACAGGCACTCTGGTCTGCTGCAGTTTACAATTGCATGAAATAGGGGTGTGAGTAGGGTACAGTAACAAATAACAGGTATAGATTTCAAAACAGAAAAACCCATTATTTGTAAGAAAGGTGCAGGCAGAAGAACTGAAAGGCAAAGTGCATTGATGGATCCTTAAGTCTCTGGATGTTGATCTTATTATGCTAAAAAATTACTTGATCCCCTTTTCCACAATGTCATGTTTACTTGGTAGGCATTAAAAAAGGAGGAGAGGAAAAAGGGTAAAAGAACAAAACCTACAATGACTGAGGCTAAATTTATACACACAACAGAGACAGATAAAGCATCCCAGGGGACCTTATCAGTTTTACACAATAACCAACAGGCTGTTTCCTGTATATAGCAGCTTAAGGTCGGCGGATGTTTATTAGAGGCAGAGGGGAAAGGAAATGCAGTATCTTTGACTGACACAGCATGGATATATGAGAAGTGCTGTTTATGCTTTTGACTTGAATAAGAACCACAGTGACTCATAGCTGTCTTATACTTAATATTCCAATTAGCACTCCAGGAACACTGAGTACCACTGTCCTAAAAATGAGGGGTTTGTTTACTATTCCTGACAATAAATACTAGAGGCTAGTAAGAATTTAAGCTTCTTCAATCCATTGCCTTCTCCCAGTTAAGAACTGCTGGGATAGATCAACCTCTTTCCACCCCCTTTGATTTTTTAAAAAAGAGACATTAATTATTAAACATTTGTATTGTGTCCAGTGGGAATCCAGCCTAGGTTTGAGGCCACACTAAATACAGCTCTGTGGTATGCTAGAGAAATTGGCTGCTTGTGAGCTAATTCTTTTCGTTTCTGGAAGCCCTGTAGAAAGGTGAGAAGAGAGGTAGGCATTCAGTCCACTGTTTTCCTATGAATCAGCCTGATACGTTATTGAATCAGGAGTTTTGGAAACAAAACAGGCATGAGGGGAGGCAGGGGCAGGGAGATCTTGTTTAAGCACAGGTCTGCCTGCTATGTGGCTATGATGAGAAGCTTTAGATGGAGGTGGGACAGGAAAATGGAAAAATTCGGAACATACCAAGCATTTAATAGAGATCCTTCCCTAGAGAGGCAAACAGGCATTTGCTTGTCATCATTCTGCTACACTGAGCTCCCAGAGGTCTTCAGGGCTCCATTGGGCTGATTTAACTCTGAATTAAGCCTGAGGTACAGCCACAGGTATAACATTTTGGCCTCAGAGGGGTAACAGAGGAAACATGATGCTTCATGTTCATGAGGAAAGAAAGGATATGGGGAAACATCTTGGGGAAAAAAAGGCAATGTGCTTCTTGGTTGGAAGAGGAAAGACAAGAAGTAAGCCTTGAGAGACAAGACAAGCCCCTCTAGATTCAAGCCTCACCTCTATACTAGTGTCCTGCAAGGATCGGTTAATGGACACCTCTCTAACATTTAGGCAAGTATTTGTACCATGGAAAGTCATCAAACAAATGTTTGGAAAAAAAAAAATCTGTTCTCAACTGCAGATGCCAAGCACTGGGTTGAAGCCAACTCTGCTGGCTATTTTGGCAAGGGCAGACAGGTGGAGACCTTGAATTACTGAGCAGTTACCTTCAGCGGCACATCTCCATCTTTTCAACCAAGGGAGAAGCAATGTGCATCTCTAATCTATGTCCAAGAGCTCAGCTTTGAGGAATACAAGTCAACCAGCACTAACAGCACTTCTCACCCCTGCTTTGAATAAAAACAGGGATACACTAAATTGAAATGATTGAGGTTGGAGATGGGAATGAGTTCACTGTGAATCATATGGCTACAAAAAGGCTATGACATGCACAGTCTTCTGTATGGCACAAGGGAGGGAAGACAGGTGTCTCATGAATTATGAGTAAAGTGGGACAATTTAGGGAAAGTTTTAACTTGAAAAAAAAAATAAAAAGAAGAGACCAAAAGCCATTAGATACATAACCTTGTAGTCTAATATGGCCATAAATTAACAGCTGCACTATATTATGTAAATTTATGTTAAATTATTCACTACCTGTCACCATATCCCCATAAAAAATCTACGTACTGACATTTACAAAAAATGACATCTTCAGATAATAGTTTTGCTACATATTTCAGTGGCTGCAATTGCCTTTTAACCATCTTGACTGCTGCTGAGGCAAACACTACTGAAACAGGGATGCTTTAGGAGGTTTAATGAATTCATTACTATTCACAGATTCACCCTCCAGGAGGGCACCGTCCATGTAAGCCGGTGTCCTTAGGGCAGTGCACTTCTTCCTCTAGTTTCAGAACTTGCTGGAGCAGAGCCAAGAAGGATCACATAGGTCCCTGCATCTCTCCAGCTATGAGCTGAAATTGGATACCCCGTAAAGGCCCTGGCTGCACTCGTTTAGTGTTGAATGTGCTGACCACTAAACACAGCAGGGCCATGTTTAAGGGGTCACAGCCCAGCTTGTCCTCTTTGCCCAGAAGGAATCAAAGTGACCATCCAGTTGTGGTAACCTGAATCAGAGCTCTTCTTGAGATGAGATGCTTTCTGAATCATACCTTCAGCTTTCCAGCTGTGGGCTTTCTGGTGACTGCAACTGACACACAAGTTGGACTTCCCAGGAACCCTGACTCTAGCAAGGCACAGCACACAGGTACATGTTATCCAGGCTTATTCTAAACGTGACCTAGAATGGGTTTGGGAACTTGTGTGTGTTTCATCCTCTACAGCCTCTGAAGCACCAAGGCACATGCTGCTTCACCACATCTTATTTTGGCACCTATGTTAGATACACAGCTAACCTAGGCCCCCTTTTTCATAGAATCATGGAACCATAGAATCATTTTGGTTGGAAAAGATCCTTAAGATCAAGTCCAACCGTTCACCTAGCACACTGCTAAGTCCTCCACTAAATCATGTGCCTAAGCACCACATCTACACACCTTTTAAATACCTCCAGGGATGGTGACTCTACCACTTCCATGGGTCACCTGTTCCAATGCCTGACCACTCCTTCAGTAAAGAAATTTTTCCTAATATCCAATCTGAACCTCCCCTGGCACAACTTGAGGCATTTCCTCTTGTTCTATATCTTGTTACTTGGGAAAAGAGACCAACCCCCACCTTGTTAAAACCTAATGTGACCTTGCAGTTCTGCTCAAAAAAGTTAAGCCAACATTTCAGAGACAGGAGAAAGGGAGAGGGGATACATGTTAGAGAAAGAAAGAATGGGGGGAGGGAAGGCAGAAGAATAAACAAGCTTTTGTGACAGCAGGAAGCTCTCTCTTAATTCTGAGATAATGAAACGCTTCTAACCAGGCCCAACTGCTGAATATTACAAGAGCCATCATCTCGTGTGGATTGCATGCAGCTTTATTTTCTACTCCCCTGCATGGACTGAATATGATTCACAGCACAGTCACAGGAAACAGTCATTACTATTTATTTGGAGCAAGATGAGTGACTGCTCTAAACAGCATCAACTGCACCTGCGATGGTGCAGAGAATCTTTTTTTTTATTAAGCACACCCATGCCCTCTTTTTTCCCCTTCTTCTCCTCAATATTCTTTTCACAAGGAGCATTTTATTACTGTGCTGGCTGTGCAGTTCAAAAAGGAAAGAGGCAAATTTACAGCGATCATTAGAGAAGATGCAAAAGCATGGCAGCAAACGCTAGTTTTGCCACTTTGTGCACACAGCAACATTCCCACATCGAACACATGCAACACAAACAGTATGTAGACAAGCATGAAGAGACAAACAATTCATAGCGTAGCTAGTTACAATACAATTATAATATAACAATGTCTGGCTGTGGGCAAGCCTCCAATTTCATTTTTTGCTACGACAGGAACATGTCAGAAAACCCTGAACTCACTTTGTTCCAGATAATGCCAAAAACCATTTTGTCTCCTTCAACCCCAAGCACAGCTCCTCCATTCCCTTTGCAAGACACCACTCCCAGCTTTGCTGCAGCAATTTATCTCTGGCTACACAAAGAGGTGACCAGCCAGCTCCCCAGCTTGCTGTTGCTCTTTCTCCTGCTGCACTTAAGTAGCCGATGCTGAAGCCTCCCTGGCCCCCAAACTGCTGCACCTATGAGGTGACAGGGCCTCACTAATTCCCACCTAATCATTACTCCCCCCTTCAGCAGTCTCTGCCAATGAAGGTACGCTTTAGACTGCTATTTTGAATTTAATGCACAGCAATAGAAAATTCAGAGAGCTCAAAGCACAGACCTCTCTTGTCTGTAGACTTTACCGCCCAAGTGCAGGCACCTGATTTGCTTATAAAAATGTCCTTGCTGGCAAAATCCTCTTAAAATGGAACAGCTCTGTTTTCTACTGGTTTCAGGCCAGCAGTAAGGAAAAGCTAAGGCCATTTCATCCCTCTGCTGTAGGCATCAGTGTCTCAAGTACCTGCATCCTGTGATGCCATTAAAAGCTTCAGGAGATTAAAAGTGTGGGTTTTCTTGTTTGTCTAACAAAGTAAGGTACTTCACAGAATAACGGATTGCTCTTGAAAACTAATACTCCTAATAGCAGTGAACAGATGCACAGACTGGATTGTTTTTCCATACTGAACTTGGGTTCTTATTTTTGTAAATTACATGTGGCCTCTGAGCAAGCGTGATTTCAGATCACAACACTGAGGGGAACATCCTGTTTCTATATGGTTGCTCTGACACTACACAGGACTGACACAAAGAAATCTCCATCCCCAAAGAGGGAGCAGTGCAGAGCCCAGCACCCTCCTGTGTGACAGGCCATGGTGAGACCAACAACACAAAGCAGAGCAAGATGGAAGTACAGAGCATGGAAGAGGGGACAGCTAATGGGAGGGAGAAGCAGGGAGCAAGGACTTCACAGTGATCTCTACTCGGTTTACACTACGGCAGTGTGGTAACCACCTGTACATCTGGCACCCAGATGCTAAAGCAATTGGCAGAGATTAAAAAATGGTGGAAAAAAATAAAATTAATAGGGTTAATACATAAATTCCTAAAAATTGCTTTTGACTGGACTACAAGATTTAACTGTACTCTTCCCCAGCTGGTTGTAAAAAATCTCTTAGCGCTGCTTCTCCTACCACTGCTTAGCAAAGGACTGTCACAAGACAACTTACTTTTGAACTGCAGGAGGGTTGAACTCACCTTGAGTCTCAGCAACCGCAGTGGCTGCCCTGCAAGGAGAGCAGCACAACGTCCTTCTCCTCCACCGGGCTGAGAGCTCTGCTCAACCATCCACAGCCAAAGACTTTGCCGACCAAGAAATTGGAACTCTCATTTAATTGTTGCAAGAGCATGTAGAAAAGTGGAAGCAGTCTTGTATCAGGCAGGTGAGAAATGCATCATTCCCAACGTTAAGTCTTTTCATTATTCCAAAGAGAACATCTTAAATCCCAAGGCAGGAGGACCATCAAAGGCAGTCCCAGTTACAGTACAGTTAGTTTTGCAATGCAGACACTGGCTCACTAGGAGCTGATCCCAAACTATTATGACTCTATTTTGCCTTTGATAGCCATTAGTCAAGCAATATCGGGGGACACATTCTCCTCCCAGTTACAGCACAGTAACCCTCCAAGCTGACACGGTTATTCCATATTTATATCCTCAGAACTGGGAGGCAGGTTTCACATTTTATTTTTTGGCAGCCAGATGTAACTGAGGTGAAGCACGGGAATAGCCTTGTGGGAGCTGTGAGGGAGAAGCCCCTCATGGATGGGAGTAGCACCAGGCTATCAGTGCTCACAGGGCCAGGTGGTAGGGAATTGGCTCTGACCTGGCCAGGGAAGGAGCTGCCCCACGTCCTCAGTGATGGGGACTTCTCAGAGCACCATGACACCAGCACACTGAGGGCTGGAGTGTCCATTGTGCTTGCCACTGCTGTCAGAGCCCTCCCTCTTTGGCACTGTCAGTGTGGTGCCTTCCCTGCCAAATTATTTTAAGCAAAAGCCAGCGTTGGAGGCTGAAAGTGTTTCTCAATATGTGAACCCTCAGCCTGTGAGAAGAGCAAGAGCTGTGAAAGATTTGTGGGTTCCCCCCTGCCCCCAGTGTTTAAATGATTAATTAACAATTTCTAGAAACCAATTCACAAAAGGAGAAAGGGCAGATTTTCAAAACTATCAGCTTGTAAATGGAGCAGAGCCGATTCTCTGGCAACTCTTCTAACAAGGTTTCCTTTTTCACAGTATTTGTTTTATGCTTCCTAAAGATCTGTCCCTAGTCTAAATCCCAGCAGGGGGAGATGCCAGTGGAGTTTAATTACATTCCACCTATGGGGAACATTCAAGGAATAGGGCTCTGAAGAAATCCCTACAACTTGGTCTAAAAAAAAAAAAAAAAAAAAGAGGAAAAAAGGTGATCCGATTAAAGGAATGATATGAATATGCTGCATCTCCTAACCATAGGTTTAAAACATTATCTTCTTACAAGTCTCAAGGCATAGAGAGAGCCAAATTCTCTGCTGAAGAAAAGAGGGAATTTATACCATCAATTTACAGCAGACACTCAGCATTTCGGCCTACAGTTTAAGTAAACAATTATGAGAAGTGGCATTTTAAAGGGTTTTGCTGTTTTCTTTTTTTATTTTCTTTTTTATAAACTATACACACCATGTGCTGTAGTGAAAAAACTTGTGATTGAGGGCAGGTTTTAGCCTGAACTATTGTTAGTGTTTCCAGGGATTAAAACTGCCCCTGTGCTCTGCTGATGGGGGTGAATGTGTGCACGCACCTCACAGGAGGCCTCCCAGGTCCCAGCAGATACTGGAGGCACATCTCACCCCAGCCAGAAGGGTGGGCAGGAGCTGGAAATAGGCACATTAAAGGCAAAATAGAGACTCCCTGATCCACAGTCCTGTAACGGAAACCCACTGCCCTCAGCACAAGTGTGAAGGAGACGGAAAGAAAACTGCAGGCAGCCTCCTCCAGGTATAATTCTTTAAATCTGGAAAAGCCATCTAGCTGAAATATCTTTCTCTGCAGGAATCGGGCAAATGACTCCTGTGCATTCATCTGGGACATCTGAATGGTGGACTAGACAGTGGAGGAAAAATACTGCATTCAAAGCTGAGATGGAAAACTAGGCCTTTTCACCATTCCCGCTTCTGGTACCCCTAAAAATCAGGCACCTCGCTGTTCTGCAAATGGCCACGATGAGACTCAATCTGAGGCTTCAGAGAGCAGCTTCCATGAGGGGCTGCAGAAGGGACAGAGAACATCACTTCTCCACCAACTATCTGGAGTCAGTATTACGCCCTGCTATACACAATGGAGAGACTTTCTGCCAAACAAGCACTGAAATATTTAATCATTGGAAACATTCAAGTGCGAGAAAATTGTCAATGAAACTAATTAAGAATCTTGAGATAATAAGCACTGATGACAAAATGTTCCACTCTAGTGCTTGCCATCAGGCAGTCAGGATTTATAGTATCTGTCATTTCTAAAACTTACACCCTGAAGGATCTCAGTACACTTTCACAATGTGTGCTTTTACATCCAGATAGTCTTGCTCCCCAAGGTGACTCGAACTATTCATGCACACCCAACAACTGCCCCCAGATGAGGGCTGAAGGTTTCAGATCTTAACTATGGAAATACAAGTCTACATGGCATTGCAAGCAGAGAAGCTGGAAAGGGACAGCTTTGATGTCTGCGGGGCCAGGTCCTGAGGTCTCACCAAACCCAACTTTATCACGGAGACCCGAAAGGGTAGACCATAGGATGGTGAGCCAAGGGCACGCAAAGCAGACACAGGGCAGGAGAGGGTCATGGAGTTGACAAAAAACCATGGCACCAGCATTTTCTGTATTGGGATTTTTCAGCACTATAGGACAGGAAGCGAACCGGTGTCAGGCGAGCGACGCTGCAGATGGGTCTTTAAGCAGCCAACATGTAAATGGAGTTTGGCAAAGATACCGTGACTAGCAGCCTTTTTATCTTTTTTTCTTTTTTTTCTTTTTTTTTTTTTTTGTGAGAAAAGCCATTTTTAGATACAGTCAGAGAAACGTTGCCTTCTGCCTGCTAAGAGCAGGTGTACAGATGTCGACAGCGAGTTCAGGCGAGTGCCAGGTACTCAAGAGTTGTCACTGGGTACGTAAGCTGCCTAACACCATCTCCAAGCTTTTGCAGGAGGCGGGTTGGTTTTTTTTTTTCCTTTTTTTTTTTGCTGAGGTTTTCAACAAACTGCTTCTCTAGCAGACTGCATCTCTGGGCTCAACAGCTCAGCATAATCTGCTTTTTATTTTGTCTTTGTTTCTAAGTTAAGGCCTCTGCAACAGGCCAGCTTCTCAGAGAGGAAAATGGTAGGTCTCTCTGACTCACCAGTGTGGCTCCCGATGAGCTGCCCACGAGACAGGTACAGTTAATCTGAAATGACGCCTGGTAACTGCAACATGTAATTTCAGACTCAAGGCACCAATTTCCCAGTCAGTTTGTAGCTACACTGTGTTACTGTAATGGGTTCTCTGCACAATTATCACAACACTTAGTAAGTTATTCATTTCTGAGAGAACTAAGAAACATTGTGAATTATTTTCATTTTAGAGAAAGCAGGCATATCCCTCTCTGGAAGAAACAAATAGTAGAGTTTCTCCCCCATGTTGTGCTCATTATTAATGTTTCACAAATAACATTATTCCATCATTAATATGAAAATATTTTCACTTTAAAAAAATTGAATACACAGGCAAGAATTTAAAACTCAGGTGTGTGTGTGCCTTTGTAGCAACTGCATGCATCAGGCACAGGCTGGTTGAATATTTTATACTTCCTAATCTTTTTATTAAATAATTAACTAGCTTTAACTAGTGATTGTCCAGTCCTACCAGTGCTGAGGGTTTAACTACACGTTACATCTCCATGTGTTCTTTTGGTGGCTCTGCTTCTCCCCACTCCAAATCCAGAGAGAATACATCCACAAGCCCTGCTGGATTTTTAACCTAGAGATCTGTTTCCTACCTCACTCTGAAGAACAATGTAAATCCATTTGCTATAGCTTTCCCTTCTGCAGCAAACCCAAAATGCTCCAGTTAATATCTCCTGTGTTCATTGGCTGGACCAGCCATGGATGGATTCAGTCTAATGTCTCTTAGCACAGTGGGGAACCTCCTAGCTCCAGCTGGTAATGTGGGCTCATTTGATTCTCTGTTTACCTCTTGCAGTCCAGAAATGAAAAATGTTAAAATCCCATAGCTTGGTTTGATTACTGCATCGATGACAGTAATGCAGAGTTGGACCAGGAGATGAGGCACACTGCACCATTGAAGAGTTGTACCCTTTGGATAACACATTGAAATTAAACCCTTTCTCCCCATCACTGGCTTGGAAGAGGAAGTTCTCCCAAGAGATTTTTTTCAAAAAAACTCTACTACCAAGAATGACCTGGTCTATAATTACCATCCTATAGCACAGTCTAGTGCTGAAGGATATACGTGTACATATATTTAGATGCATAAAGATGCACATGAGGGCTTGGTAGTGGTTGCCAATGCACTGCTCAGAATCTGCATATCTGCCTGTACATAGCAAGTGTTTCATGGCTACCACATTTCTCTGCAAATTCTGAGCATTAGTGGGATTAAAGTTATTACTGCCTTAATCTGAAATGCTAAAAATGCAAAATACAGTATTCAGATTTCAATTCCATTTTTAAGCAACCATTCCAGCAATTAGCTTTGGCTTAGTGGGAGTTAAGAGATCTGGTAACACTGTTTTCCTACAAAACAAAACCTTAACCCCAACTTGTGACAACACTTTCCATCTAATTCCTCTTTGTGTATTTATAGAACTGCAGAATCAGAAAAATAATACATTGATAAAAAAATCTAACTCTTAGAAATGCTTAACTCCACCAACTACAACACTTGAAAGAAGGGCGCACTGAGCAAAACCAGGTCTGTGAGATAAGCTTGGTAAGAATTCAGACTGGTGGAGGTTGCTTTCAGAATACTCTGTCCAATTCCAATATCCACATTTTCCAAAAGATGTTAAAAACCCATAGGTGAACCTCTAAAACCAGGCATAAATACAGTTCAACTTCTAAAAAAAAATAAATATAATTTTAGGAACTTACAGTTTTTAATGCAAGAAAAGACCAACAGGTAATATCACTGCAGTTTACAATTATAGTCACACTATGAGAAGAAAACACTTTTATTATGCAAAGGGTCTTTTGTACAGCAGTCCAAGAATCACAGAATTTCAGGGGGATCTGAAAACAACACATAGAAAATTGAAACAAAGCTAATCTTTTTGTTAGGAGAAGGATAATTAACTATGGGTAGAGATTAAAAAAATCACAACCAAAACTGTGGTAAGCTCACTGTTGCCAGAAAGGTCAGGGTAGCAGCAGGAGGACTCTTGCATGACATTCCCAGCCCTATTTATCCAGGATGTCAGGACTGGTGGCAAGATGAATCCCTACAGCAGGAATGGGGATAAAAATCAGAGCTCAGTTCCAAACGTTGCCAAACATGGAAAAAGTTGAGATCTGAATGTTATTACCTGGATCTATCTATGTTTTTTTTCTGATAAATATAGAGCTAGGAGAGAAAGCAAAATTCCACTTTGCACCAAGTCTCTGTGTCCTTGCACTGTTCTCCATTTAAGTGCACTGTTAAGGCTCCACTGATAATAAAAGATTGATTTAAAAGACCATTCTACAACCTAAGCAAACACTGAGCCTGGTTAATGTTACATATCATATCCCCTTGTCATTTACTGCTATTCTGTGTGTTTACTGTGCCTCTCACTCCCCCTCAGTACCAGCCCCAATTTACAGCAGAGCAGCTGGTCCTCGGGGGCTGAGTGTATAACTGTAACCCTGAGCCCAGCAACAGCAGCCTCTTGATTATAAAAGCATAGCACTGATCTCACACAGGATCTGAATGAAAGCAACACACCCCCGAGGCTTTGGGTCAAGTCTTTGCAGATTTCCTCAGTGACAGGCACCTCCATGTTACTACTCTATAAGCTGAACTTCATCTCTGGTAACATCCAAAATTTAATCTGTATTCCTATATCAAGGCTCCGACTTCAGTCCAACAGAGAATATAAAAGAAGGTGGTGTGAACAAAAAAAAAAAAAAGAATAAAAAATAGTTTCCACTCTAACTTTTATGAAAACATTATTATTTTGCATGAGGTACATTTTTATATCAAATTCAGTACACAGCATGACAAAAAAATCCATGTTCTTCCCACTAATAAAGAAGGGAAACTTAACAGAGTGTGTTGTGTTTTGTCTTCCTCTTCTCATTTTCTGAATTACTGGTTTGCTCTGTGCTCCTCGCCAACAAGATGAGCATTGCTCCCTTCCTTTAAATAACTGGATTGTAAAAACAAGAGATGTGTCTTTAAAGCCTGATTCTCAGTTGCACTACAGTCCTACTATGGCAGCATAAACAGGCCATACCGTAGTTGCAAGTGCTTGTTTATATATTAACAAGATGGCATCACACAGGAATGAGGTGATGATAATACTGCTGCAGGTAAAGTGCAAGGACAATGCACACGCACCTTGACAGTCCATTCCCATTACAGGAGCAGTGAAAGAGGGCACAAATGTAAACTGAGAATCAGGTTCTTGGTTTGCAGTTACCCTGGATACGTTTTGTCGGATTTATATGTTTAATTAATGCAAAATGTAGAAGGTTCCACCATCCCACAAAGACAACATGTTAAAGACAGTTTTGCCCAACAATTCTAGAACAGCAAAACTTGCAACAATGGAACAAGGATAATTAAAAAAGACTACTAAAGCATTTTGTTTTGCTCGTTCTTCTTGGAGTCCTTCATTTTCAAAGTCAAGAAAGACATTTTCTACCATGTAATTAAAACAACTGGGAGGGGGTTTTCTTTTAAATAGATGTACTAATTTATACAGAATTAATTCAGTGAAGTCATATGCCTTTGGTACTACACAAGGTTAGACTTCACAGTAATAAACTTCTAAACTTAAAATCTATGGTCTAATTAATTTCGTAGACAAGGTCTTTTTTTTTTTGCTGCTGCAGAATGGAAAGGGGTATGCTTTGCAGGAACTACTCAAAACACCAGCAAAACCACAATTTGCATTTCTGTTCTTGCATAGGGTCATGCATACACATCCTTTAATTTGTGCATACCAGTAGACCTATTCACTTCAGTGATTTGGTTCTCTGATGAAAATCACTGTATCTTCACTTAAACTCAGGTGGGGAACACCAGATGATTTTATAAAGGCTTCCTTGTAAACCAGAACATACTACTATTTTTTAATGAGTTCTCTATTTCTGATGCCAAAACTTTTAAATCCTCTGTGCCTCACCTTGAAAAACCAGGGACATTAATATTACAAGCCTTGTAGATATGTTTATATTACAAGCCTTGCAGGTACATTTAGAGGCTAGTATTTATGTATCTTTTGGGTGTTACCATATGAGAAGTGCTAAAGTAACCCAAAATATTTAGAAAAGCCACAGTATCTTAATCCCACCAGCAGAAGTCTGCAGTGCTGGAGTGGCCGAGTACCAAATCTAGAGAAAAAGCCATTTGCCTGACAGTTACAGCTTGGGTTAAACATTGTTCAAACCTGTAGGCAAAGCAACCACTCGCCTCTCTGGGTAAACAGAAGAACCAGATAAGCCCCATTACAGAATCAGGCAGGGAGGATTACAAAGTTGCACAGGCGTCTGTCGGAGCGCAAGCTGACAAGCAAGGTTATGCGCAAAGCATCTGTGGGCACAGTGGCTCCTTTGGGTAGTTCTCTGCACAGACTTGTGTGTTCAGGAGAGAAGGGAAAGGATCAGAAAAGGAAAACAAAGGAGGAGACAAGGAAGCATCAGGTGTGGTCTCAGAAGTACGGCAAACCTGGCTTGGCAAGCGACCGCCACTTGACTGTGACTGCTGCTTCATTCCTCCTCGGCTGGGCAAAAAGACAGTTTGCATGTTCCTTGTAAATAAGTAGGCTCACTTCAAAGATAGTTGGATCCTAGCTCTAAGCCAAACATCCCAAAGGCCCTGAAATTTCAGTTGGCTGCTCTGCTCAACACAGGTAATCAACGTAAAAAGCCAACAAATTATTTATGGCAAAAAAACTGACAAATGTTGGAATCTTTCTCTGTTGACAGCATGGCCACATGCACAGAGGTGCACCTTTCAGTACCAGAGTTCACACACTCCTTTGGCAAGAGATCAAACACTTCAAGTTTGCATTCAAATTGTGCACTTTGTCTCACATTGAGCTTGCTCATGCGACAGGCAGTATTTTAGGTAACAACCTACTACTTCTTGCTCCTCATATCTCCATAGGAAATTGCTGGTAGTCATGACTTTCTTATTAAAGAAGGTATCAAACACAAAAATGTTTTAAAAAAACAAGCCGTTGGGGAAAAACCCACTACCTGTGACTCTGAAGACAGGCTCGCAACTGGTGTCAAGCTGTGCCACTTAAAAGCACTTATGCAGCACCCACCTATGACAGCCCACCAGCACATATTTGTGAATTTGTCACTGGCAGGGAGTAAAATGCTTTTAAACATCACCTTATTCCCTCCCTCCACTTCTCCTCCCAGCAGGGATCTCCACTACCTGGTTTCTACCAGGCATGTAGAGCAAGATCACTTTTAAATAAATTCTCCCACTACTTGATTTCCTTGCCCCAAAGCCTGGGGACACATATCTGAGCACCCAGGTGCCAGCACCACAAAGAACCAGCAGTGCAAACCCACATATGCTGGAGGGGCATGTGACACTTTGGGCCACTAGGGTCTGGCAGAAAGTCAGCCATGAGGTCACCACATACCAGAGACTTTGGTGGCAAAATCCAGGAATTTTGAAGGTCTCTGGAGCATCCATTGCAAGCAAAGCTGCTTGTGAAGATGGAACCTCCAAGAGCGGAGGGCAACATCACAAAGCTGTGAGAGTGCCATCATCTGACAAACTGCAAAGGGGTAGCTGGGCCCTCCCCCTTGGAAAAATGATGGAAAAACTCACCTTTGGGTGAAGAGGCATTCATACTGCTGGCAAATTGTGAAGCAAAATTCAAGCCAATCGCTCGTGACTGCTCCTCCCCTCTCCCCTTATGCTGAAACATCATCAGAGCTATCTGCCAGCGGTGCTTAAATGCTTGTGTTTTTCACATCACAGAGGCAGGAGTTTTGGACCCCCTGATTCCTTTACTTACATACCTTTGGAAATTAGCATAAACATCTCAGCTGGCTACCGATGTGATTAAGATGTGCCTCCACTTGGCAATTTTTTCCTTTGAAACAAAGCAAAGGCTTTCATTTGTTAAGTGAAAATTCCCCGGTGGAAACCCCTCTCACTTTCCCTCCCATCTCTGACCCCATATTGGGCACTTTAATCTAATGTTGGTTTGAGGTTTTAGAAGCTGAAGGCTGCTTCTGAAGATCACTGAGGGAGAAGAAATCACTGGGAGGAACACCACACTTTGAACTGAGAGTCCCTGGCACAATGCATATTGGAAAAAGCACTAAGAGCATTTCTCAATCAATGTAGCTGTATTTTTCACACCCAGCTAGAAGAAATGGAAACCTATGGTAAATAATGCTGCTTTGCACAAGTCCAATTACCCTAAATGATAAATTGCCTAATTATTTTGGCTCTAGAGTCTTTACCAAATTCTTTATCCTTTTCTTTGTAGTCACTGTCTGCAGAACAAGAGCGTTTGACTGTTACTAATTAGCGAGAGAGAAAGATGCAGGACACTTAGTACATTCACTTTCCTTTAAATCCATCTTACAGTTATTTTCTCCATCACAGGGGGGAAAAAAAAGTAAAAAAAAGTAATGATTTATTTAAAAGCTGCTCTGTTGGAAGAAATTTTTTCTCCATGACTACTCTATGATATTAAAACAGTCAGCTTTTGTTTTTTACATTCTCCAGAATGCCAAAAGATTAAAGGCACAGCGAGGTTAGATTAACACCTTGAAATTATCTGTAAGGTTCTCTGTTTATCAGGCTATTAAATCTTCATTCCTGATTGCACTAAATTTTCTTCATATCATATCCTGAGTGCATATGGACTTGGTGCATCTTGAAAAAAAATTCCAAAAAGCAAGAGCTCTCAAAAGTGTTTTGTTCCAGGTCACAATACAATAACTTTCTGACATCTTGTTCTTTCCTTGTTTTTTCTTTTAGATCAACAGCAGCAGTGAGGGGCTATGGAAAATTACACAATACTCAGAACTTTTTCACTTCTCAATTTTCTCCTGTAAATTTGAAGTGCAACTAGGAATACTGAGAAAGATATCAAAGTTTATTAAAAATTTTCTATTGCACCAGAAGGTCAAAATAATTTGAATGCACCCCTCCTTTTGACTTGAGTGCGTATTAAGCATAAATAAATAAATAAATAAATACATTGTGGGGTTTTTTTTGATCCCACTTATTAACAGGAACTATTCTGAAATTTGTTTAAGATGCATGTAAAATCAAAACGTTTTACATATAAAATAATAGGAATATTTTGTTAAATTCTGAAAGTGATGGTTTTATACAGGTGGAAAGTATTGAGTCAACAGCACTAAAGAATGAATCATTCTGCTTGCACAACATGCCCTTATGTGCTGTGCCTCAGTGGCAGCCAGGAAGGAAAATTCCTAGGACTGGGAAAGTAACTGAGTTTTTAGTCTCATTACATCTGAAAACTGACTAAAAAAACCATAGGATTTGGTACCAGCTATTAAACGAGTCTTTATTCAAGCACATAATTATTCACCCATTGTTGGCTAGAAACCAACAGTCCATTCCATACAAGATATTGGCATTTCTATTATATAAATTTCTCAGTCTCCCCTGATCAATACCCCGAATGTCTATCTCAGTGGCTGCTCCTGGCTACTGCTCAGTGAAATTCCACTTCTGACCAGCCTATATCCATAGAAAGCATTTTGGGGCACTGACAAAATGTTCAAAATGTGACTAGTTGCATTGAGGTTACAGGTTTTTTGGTTGCTTTAAAGGATTTGATTTTGGAAAAGACATGCAACCTGTCTTTTGAAACTAGACATCAAATTAGTTGGCAATACTAGTGAAAAATTGGTATCATCCAGTTCTCTGAGACAGTAAAATCTATTAACTAGTGTGAAATGGAATAGTCCTCAAATAGCACACATTTCCTACATTTCTTTCGTTTTCCTGACTATTCCCTCTGCACCAGTCTTTTTATCTTGATAAGGATATGCTCAGTCATATCGCTGGAAGACCACCACATTTCTAGAGCAAGTGCAGACCCAGAAATGCCACTTTTTCTTGCTATCTATACTAAAAAGGAAGCATAAAATGAAGCAGGACAAACAATACAAGAGCTACCTCATTCTGATTAAAAGTAACACACATTGTTATAAATGGAAATTATTTAAATACAGATGTGCTGGTAGGGTGGTAGAGAAGGAAAAAAAAAAGGGGGGAGGAGGTCACAAGAAGTTCATTCTACCGAGAACTGCTTTACATAATCATGAAATGCAAACTAGTTTCCATTCCTTCTGGCACAGGCTCATTCAGCCTTCACTTTGAATGCTTATTGACAAATAAATGGACTGGTTACTTCCTATTAATGCTACCTAATTTATGTACATACCTGGAGGAAAAATTCCATTTTGACCTCACATTCATACAAGCTAAGATCGTTTTTAAGCTATGAATATGTTGAATACAAGTTTAATTTCTTCATGGTTGCTCCTGGGGATTTGCTGTTTCTTAACAAATTAGGCATGTGTTCTCCTCAGCTCTACTTTCTCACCTTATGTGCATAATATGTGCAATTCAGGAACCTGTGTTGAACTTTCAGATGAAAGACCTTCTTTTCTTCAGCCCTGATTGATTCTCTCCCTCTTCCTCTCTCTTACATGCAGGCATGTGTGTGCACACACAACTTGTTAGTTGCTTTTGTTTTATGAGCTGTTGCCCAATACCTCTCCTTCTCTTCCTCTGCCCCTAAAAATCCTTACCAAGAAAGTGATAGTTGTTTTCACATATCTCAAGAGCTGCTATTGTCCTGACCAGGGAAAGTGCTATTATATCAAGTGCTATTTCATCCCTGAGTCTTGAAGACATCTCATAAGTAGACAGGTGAGTGGAGAACCCTGCAGCAGAAGAGGATGCCAGGGCTGGACCAATACTTTCATCCCCTGAAGAATCTGCCTGTCAGCCTGGAGGCATGGAGGGATCTCATTCCAAATTGCTAACATAGAACTTGAAAATGCTTCTTTGTTTAGTTCAGTATTTAATATTCCCCAGGAGACAAGTTCCTGCATGATGAATGTGATTGGCTGCTAACATTGAGAGACAGTGTGAGGTCCTGACACAGTTGTCCAAGACCACACTCTGTCCTTTGTAAGTTTTTTCAGGGCCAGGTGGTTTGGTCTCTCTGATGTCTTGCATCTGAGGTTGTACCTATGGCTCCCTGTCCTCCCTTTCATTGCTGGGTATTTACAATGCAGCAGCAAAATCCTTTAGGTGCCTAACTTCCATGAAAAAAAGCAACATATGTATTAGTATAACACCTTTCTGGACTTGACCCATAACTTCACACCAAAAAAACTACTGAGTGCTAGACAGACTGCTATCCAAAGATCAGGCACTTATACCCATGAAGGGTCTCCCCATTCCCAAGAAGTCATGCCATGTGCACCTCTCTTCCTGCTATATGGAACTCCACTGGCACAACTAGTGAGAGTATGACCCTCCCAAAGATGTGGAGGGGACTGGTGCTACTTACTGTGCTTTGAGCTTATCTCCTTACTTCTGCAATGCTCAATAGGCCAGTGCAAAATTTGATTTATCAACTCTACCTGGAACCATGCTCCACTCTAAAAATAATGTTACCTATTTGCATCTAAAAAGTTAACACTGCAAATGGTAGTTAGCACTGATTAAACATTGATATTGGCATGAGTTTGGTTATCTCTGTCCCTGAGGAAAGCATGTTGATTGCCATGTAACGTCCAGAGTGGTACACAAGAGCAGCTGGGCTGTGAATCCTGAAAAAAACTGCAACCAGTTTCTTACTCAGCAGTGATATTTTTCTTCTGAATAAAAGTAAGTGTGCTCTTTCCTTCATAAAAGCCTCAGATGGAGGAGGGGGGAAAGAACAGAAAGAGTAGGAAGATGCATCCTTCCCTTTATTTCCCCTTTAAACAAATCTGGCTAATCACATCTGAAGTACTGTATTATGAACATCTTCACCATTACATGTTCCATGTCACTAGAAATTTGTATTCTTTAACAGGAACCCTGTAGCAGTGATAGTGGATCCATTTTTATGAGGGTGGTAAATTACCAGTGTGTTGGGTTTGCATATGGTTGGACTCTATGATCTTGAAGGTCTTTTCCAACCTAAGCAACTCTGTGATTCAGTGACAAAGTTTTGGTAGTGGGGGGCTACAAGGGTGGCTTCTGTGAGAAACTGCTAGAAGCTTCTTGCACGTCTGATGGAGTCAATGCCAGTCAAGATGGGTCTGCCTCTGGCCAAGTTCAAGCCCAATCCCATCAGCAATGGTGGTAGGGCCTCTGGGATAACATATTTAAGAAGGGGAAAAAACAAAACAAAACAAAACTCATCAACAGCAATTGCAACCGGAGAGAGGAGTGGAAATCTGTGAGAGAAACAACTCTGCAGACACCAAGATCAGTGAAGAAGGAGGGGGAGGAGGTGCTTCAGGCTCCAGAGCAGAGATTACCCTGCAGCCCATGGTGAAGACTATGGTGAGGCAGGCTGTGCTCCTGTAGCCCATGGACGTCGAGAGGAGAGCAGATACCCACCTGCAGCCCATGGAGGACCCCACATTGGAGCGGGGGAGGCCTGAAGGAGGCTGTGACCCTGTGGGAAGCCCACATTGGAGCAGGCTCCAGGCAGGACCTGTGACCACCTGGAGAGGAGCCCACATTGGAGTAGGTTTGCGGGCAGCGTGACCTCACAGGGGACCCATGCTGGAGCAGTTTGTGAAGAACTGCAGCCCATGGGATGGACTTGGGTTGGAGAAGTTCATGGAGGACCTGTCTCCTGAGGGAGGGACTCCACACTGGAGCAAGGGAAGAGAATGAGGAGTCATCCCCCCTCAGGAGAAAGTATCAGCAGAAACAATGTGTGATGAACTGACCACAACCCTCATTTCCCGTCACCTTGCACCACTGGAGGGGAGGAGGAAGAGAAAATCAGGAGTGAAGTTGAGCCCAGGAAGAAGGGAGGGGTGGGGAGAAGGTGTTTTAAGATTTGATTTTATTTCTCATTATCCTACTCTGATTTGATTGGCAATAAATTAAACTGATTTCCCCAAGTCAAGTCTGTTTTGCCCATGATGGTAATTGGCAAGTGATCTCCCTGTCCTTATCTCGACCCGCGAGCCTTTTGTTCTATTTTCTTTCCCCTGTACAGCTGAGGAGTGGGGTGATAGAGCAGCTTTGGTGGGCATCTGGTATCCAGCCAGGGTCAACCCACCACAACCAGGGAAATTCAGGGGTGAAAATGAGTATCTGTCTAGCATACACTACCTGAGACTCACTTTTGCTCAAGAACAGAAACAAGGCCGAGTCGCTGAGCAACACGTGATATTCAGAGCAAAAGGTAAATTAGTCTTCATGGGCAAGAAACTGATAAGCTTGAACTGAACAAATAGAAAAATGAAACTGTGGGGTTTTTTTGTTTTTTTTTACTGTGGTGAAGAGGGGTAAATGAACCCTGCAATGTCAACAACAACAAAGAAGTTCCTTGAAATACGGATACATTAATCATCTCAACAACACCTTATTCCAGGCCACATAGAATCAACACTTCTGAGCTGTCAAAAGGATTTTCCCAGGAAAGAAATAAGTTTTTTCATACCCAGGTTATCTTTTTGGTAGGGTTATTGAAAAAGTAAAGGAAGGGGGATGCAATGTTAAGATACCACAGGGGTTTAAAACGTTTTACTTCATTCCTATAAGCTAACAGTAGACTTTTCAAAAAAGCAAAACGAAAACATTCCTAAAAGGCACTCAGGACTTAGCCAGCTGATCAACTCAACTCCTTCCATATTATAAATAACCTGACTCTCCAGGAAGACCTTATCTTTTTTAAGAGGTACCTGTGGAGAGCAGAGACCTGTAGATACAGTGCAAGAACTACAAACACATGGTAAGCAAAAAAGAATTGCCTTCATGTGGCTCCTGGCTGGTCACACTCTTCCTGCTTGCCCATGCTCCAGCTGAAGGATGACTGTGGCTGCCTACAAACCATAGCTTCTGTAAAGCATCAGGAATCTTCCAGAAAGGTCTCTGGTTGGTCCTGTGGGGGTGCCTGGGACAGAAGGTAACCCATGCAAAGGCTTGCATAGTGAGCAAACTGAACTCAAGTTTTCTGCCCAGGTACTTCCCATCAGCATTTGAGTCTAGGAACAGGCTTGTGGCAAAGTGGGTGAACATGGGGTGGGCTTGGGCTCAAGAGCTTTCTTAGGCTATGTCTCCTTATACACTAAAGACACCAAAGCACTGAGTTTCAGAGCTCCTTAAATGTTTGAAAGTCAGGAAGAGTCTGGAACCAAAATAACCTCTGCCCAAGAAAAGTGACTTTGGGTCTCTTGAGTCCAAACCCTGCATTCAAATCAGTAGATTCTAGATACTAAGAGAAGGGCGGAAATGTAGGGAAGGGGTTATTGTCTTCTCCTAACTTAACAATCCTCAACTTGTATGTATAGAAGCACCATGAGACAAAGATAATTACTTATTTCAGACACTGAGCAATTGTATGAAGAACTACAGAAATAAAACCTAACAACACTTAGTCTCTACGTGTTTAAAAGCATCTTTTTATTTGTTAAAAAGAAAACTGATTGCTGACAGCTGGCACACGTGAATGATGTGAGGCTCTGCAACATCATCTTAAACAAAGAAAGAAATCAAAGAGGGTAATTTCCTTCAACAGAATGCAACATTGCTTGTGCTTACTGGTCTTGTATGTTTTGTGTGTCTATGTGTCTGTATGTGTAATGAAGACTCTCTTCTGTGGCCTTTTTTCCTGGATGAATTCAAGCCTCCATGGTCAGCAATATTTGCTTAGTGAAGCCTAGTCTCTGTAGTTGCAAGCTTCTGAGAGCACAGTGCTTTGAGATACTGCATGAAAGCCACCAAACTCATGCAAATTGTTGTGGTAATTCCCTGACAGTGCCATCTCTCTGACTTTCACCTCTCATTTCCACTCATGCTCAGAGAAAGCAGTCTGTGCTACCAAGGAGTTTCTCTGCATAAACAGCTTAAACATCTGAAGTACTCAATCAGGCAGAGAGACAACATCAAAATGGTCCTACCTCTCAGTGCTTTCTGGGAATCATATGGGAAGGGGAAATCTTGAAATGGCAAAATCTCTTTACAATACGACATCTTTGTTAGACTGCAGAGATATTAGTGAAGGAAGTCTTCAATGCAAATAACAGAATCATACGCAAGTGTAAAAATATTATGACTCCACTCTAGTCAATGATGACATGCCAAGTTACTGCAGATGAGCAACTGCCACACCCAGTAAGTCTGATTAATTACAGTGCCAAAGTAAGAAATTATGGAGGAGGAGCTTATGTATCAGTACAGATCAACCTGGCCCATTCACGGCTGACCACACATAGCTGTTAAAGCAGAATTAAATTGAAGCTTTTCATAAATGAAACAACAGATTGCAATAACTTTGGGCTAGCATCATGCAATACTATTGACATGAAGGAATACAGCTGAAACATAGTCTGGTCAACATTTTCAATTAGACATAATAAAAATATTCCTGGGCCCTAGAGCAATAGAAAACCAAGTATTTAGGGGAATGGGAAGATTTCTTTCAATTAAAAATAACCCTTCAATCTCCATTTAAACAGTGAGAGAGTATGGCAGGACTTTGAAGTTTCTTTAAACTTTATGGGCTTTATAGACACTGGTGAAAATGTTGGTGAGTCACATCAGCACTGAATAGTTACTATAGTGCTCTGTGCAGATAGAAAACTGGATGGACTAGAAATATGCTGGACCTTATCCTGTTCTTCATTCCTCGCCACACTGACGTCTCTAAGCATCATTATCAGGCAGTAGTAAATAAGAGCTGTACATGACATTTTAAAAACAGAATGGAAAACCCAGGTGGTCTTTCAGTGTCTAATGAATGTTTAACAGTAATAGCTGACCTTTCATCTATTTACTTTTATTTAGTGCTCCTGATTTCTGTGCTCTCCTTCACCTTTGCCAGGGGTCCTGAAAATATTCCTGGAATTCAAGGTGTTCCTTGCTCCAGATTTCTCTATGCTTGACACCTTCATGTATGCATATCTTTATTACATGGAGGCAGGGCAGTTCATTCTTGTAGCTCATTTGCCCAACCTAGCTGCTCCAAAGCCTACTTATTTTCCCTCCCTCAAGAAAATGATCTCATTTCAGTGGTTGAAGCTGATCTGTTTACTTTGCTGCAGATTAGGAATCATAGAATCATAGAATCCTAGGGGTTGGAAGGGACCTCGAAAGATCATCTAGTCCAACCCCCCCTGCCAGAGCAGGGTCACCTAGAGCACATCACACAGGAACTTGTCCAGGCGGGTTTTGAATGTCTCCAGCAAAGGAGACTCCACAACCTCCCTGGGCAGCCTGTTCCAGTGCTCTGTCACTCTCACAGTAAAAAAGTTTTTTCTGATATTCACCTTGAACCTCCTATGCTCCAATTTGCACCCATTACCCCTTGTCCTATCACTGGTCACCACTGAGAAAAGCTTAACTCCATCTTCCTGACGCTCACCCCTTACATCTTGGTAAACATTGATGAGGTCACCCCTCAGTCTCCTCTTCTCCAAGCTAAAGAGACCCAGCTCCTTAAGCCTTTCCTCATAAGGGAGATGTTCCACTCTCTTAATCATCTTTGTAGCTCTGTGCTGGACTCTTTCAAGCAGTTCCCTGTCCTTCTTGAACTGAGGGGCCCAGAACTGGACACAATACTCCAGATGCGGCCTCACCAATGCAGAATAGAGGGGGAGGAGAACCTCTCTTGACCTACTAACCACACCCTTTCTAATGCACCCCAGGATGCCATTGGCCTTCCTAGCCACAAGGGCACATTGCTGGCTCATGGTCATCCTCCTGTCTACCAGGACCCCCAGGTCCCTTTCACCTACACAGGAGCACATACATAGCCATTTACTGTATTTCACCTAAGAGCAACAAATAACTTCTTATGAGAAGTTAACATGATCACCCATGGTTTTGCAATCTATTTTGTGCCACTACTCTTCCTGTCTAAAATTATGCAGTCCAGTAAAACAATAACAACAAAATAATAATTTATAGTTGTGAAAGACACAGGCTTGATAGACAGAAGAAGGAAGTGAGGAAGAGATGCATCTAAATACTAAAATGGGAAAAGAGGTAAGAAAGAGAGACCTCATATTAAGGGAATCCCCAGCGTGGAAGACGCAGCAATTTTTCACACCCTAAGCACTGTGCCTTCAGACAAAACACAGAGAGCAGCTCAGAGTGAAGTGGGGCTCAGAAGCAAGTGTCCATCTGCTCAGAATGAATGCATGCTGCAGGTTTGCTATGCTTTTGCTAAGCATACACAGACAAATCAGTTTGCTTTTACAGAAAAATAATCAGTCACAAGTGCAAAACCTGATCATAAATACACGTCTTCTGAAGGGCTTTTTACCAGCTCTGCACAAGGATCATTTTTGACTGAAATGGAGAGGGTGAAGACCATGGGTGTATTCCTTCTCAGCTGATTAATGTGGATAAAAACATCTCTTTCACAACAGTACAGCCTCTAATAATTTAGGGATGGTTAGCCACAAACCCTATAAATATAATCAGGTCTTGAAATAGTAACCTTTTTTTTTTTTTTTTCTTTCCCCTGTCCTCTTACTGGTGTATACCAAGCTAGCTTTTCAACTGATGCATATTGCCATACCTGTACTAATACCAACCATGTTGTGGCAGTTTACAACCTTCTGAAGATCTGACCCATTCCTGCTGTCCTGAAAACGTATCTGTGGTCTCTGCAGAAAAATAATATTCTTGTATACACACACAGATGTAGGCGTCCTGCCCCCACTAGCTCATATTTAACTCTCTTCTATTCTTGTTTATTTTGTCTTCACGGTATCAAAGTAAGCTGCACAGCCAGCAACAAGCTTGCAGCAACTAGGTGCCTCTTATTTTCAGTGGATGGCCCTTCACAGGACACGTACTACACCCGTGAGAGATTCATGAAAAGGGCAATGTCAGAGTCACTACAATTTTAATTCATTTCATCTGTTAGAGGCATTATGCTCAAGCTTCTCTTTCCCAGTGCAGTTTGAGCAGACAGAGGGACTCACAGGCAGAATGGGAAGATGCAGTGTGTGGTGCTGTCACCACTCAGTACCCTGTCTCTCTGCTTCCCTAGAGACCATGAAAATCTGTGTGCTCCCTTTTCCTACACCCCAAAGATCCAGACAGAGGTGTGGAAGGCAATAATCCGCATGTGCTGCCCTTGACAATAACCAAGGACAGAGGTTTCTATTGCTTGCCAGAGTCTGAAATGGGCCAGAGGCCTCCTCTCACTTTCAGGAAAGGGACATCATCAAGCCTCCCCACTGAGCTATCAGCCAAGAAAGGACCTAAATAGTCCTTTAGCAAAGAGAGGAGGAAGGTCCTGAAGACAAAAAATTAAAATACCTGGAGGTAAAAAAAGGTAAAAAACCCAAACAGTGCCATGGCTCGCTCCAGGCAGTGTTTTCTGAGGACACTTGCCTGGAAGTGCCATATCTACAGTGTATTCAGGCAGTGTGGTGGAGAGAGGCAGAGAGTTCTCCCAAGACAGCTCTGAGACAAACTTGGCCAGAAGCAAAATAGCAGTACAACATGGTCAGTTGGACCTGCCTCTCCTCTGGGCTCCTGATTCCCAGCACAGTGGCTAGACCACTTCCAGCACCTAACCTTGTATTTCTGCACCACACGACAGCAGCTTGCATGCAGCCAGCACAAGGATCTCTGACACAGCAGTGCCTTGGCTTTCTTCCTCCCCTTCATGCTGTCCCATTCTGCAAGGAAGACAGATGAAGATCAGAGCAAACTCAGGGGTATCCTCAAGTACAACTCCTTGAGCCACCAAAACACTGTGGTATGCCCAGATGGACTGATCTTGCTCTCCTTAGTGGCTACCACAAGGTCACAATGCTCTGAGTTTTTGAGTGGTGTGCCCAAAAACCTGCAACTATGCCCGTCATTTATAGCACCTTTTCTGAGATGGCTCTCACATGTCTTTATAAACTTCAGTAAATGAGTGTATAAATCACTCCGTCCACCACCAAAGTACAGCCATCTCTGGGATGATACACAGCAGCTGCTGTAAAATCAGACCACAGCTCTACACCACAGAACAGGGCAATAAAACATGCTGCATGAGGCAACTGAAATGGTTGGAGGAAGGGAGGAGGACGTGGTGTAGAACATTTTGTAGTTATAATTACCTGAGTATAAATTTGGCTGAAGAGGGTGCTGTGTTTAATACTTGCATATCTGTAAATCAAAGCAGTTTTCCGCCACCTGTCAAAACAACCTGAATCTACCATTCTCCATGTTTTGGACTTCTAGAGGCCTTCCTTTCTGAAAGTTGCAAAGCACCTCAATAAAAGCAAAGCTAATGTGTCGAGCAAAAGCAATAACCTAATCAAATTTCTTAGCAACTGACTTGATAACTAACTGTGAGCCTGTAGCTGCTGTGTTCCCTTCCCTTTCTCTTCCTTGCATGAGAACTGAACATAGTATCTATATATTCCCAGTTTCAAAATAGCTTCTGCTCCTGTAACTTGAAAATGATTTGCATAGATCTTATTTTCTAAGCTAAAAGTAGTTAATTACAGTCACTAAGGGGACCTGAATGCTGCATCCTTTTCCTTATTTTGGGATGAGCTCCTTGAGCAGTGCATTGCCCTCCCCCCCTCCCCAGTCATTAACTGTTCATAATAAATCTGAAAAGTAGTTAAGTATGGGGAAGTGATTTGAAAGGTACTTCCAATCAGCATGTGACAAGAGACAGCATAGTTTGGGATGAGGCCACCAGTTCGGGTTGAGAAACCACACAGACTGTGTACAGTGCTCACCTGCAAAATGAATTCATTTAATCTGAGTGCCATATCTCTCCACCAAGTTTTGTCTTCTCTAAGTGTCCCTAGCTCCACCACCTCTCCTAGATACTGTAAAAGCTGAAATTGTTAGCAAAATATTCCTGTTGATGAATCAAGAGAATCAAGCATTATGTGTTTGAATTGTATTATTATTGGAATACTATTAATAGCAAGTGACAGCTCAGACAGACCATATACACCATAGGGTCCATTCACTTCTTTGGCTTGGATCAGGAGCACACTCATGTAAGTTTTTTGCACTGGTTCACACTGCAGTCTTCAAGTGCACAGCAAGGGCTCCTTTAACCGGAACAAAACCAGAAGATTGGTCCAACTGCTAAGGGGAACTCGCTACACAGGGCCAGGCTTGAACTAACCCAAAAGTAACTCCTGAGGTGTGCACAGCATGCACCCAACAGTCCTCACGAACAGCTGGGCTAGATGACAAATCTGTCTCTACAGAAGCACACTGCTTGTTAACATAGACATAGCCATATACACGGTCTCCCTTTGTGAACTGTCTGTAAGCCATCAGCCAGCTAATGGCTGCTTGCAGTCAGCTTTCTATGCACTTACAAGGAAAAGTTTACTAATTCATATTCCTACCTACAGACAGATAGGAATGACATCACACACCTATCATATTGGATACCTCTCCCAGCGATTTCACTTTGACTCCTTAGGCTGTCAGTTTCCAGGAACTGGCAAGGAGATGAACCATGTTTTCCTTGGGATACATAATAGGGGTTTCTACATGCAACTCTGTCACCAGTACTAACCCATACACTCCAGGCCCAGTTGTGCCTTCACATCATTGCAGGCCTTAAGGAAGTCAGTTGAACTAACCAGACTTGAGGGCATAATTCTGTATGCCATATTTGAGTGAAACAAGTAAATACACTCCAGCTAGAGTGTTGTAGAGCTAATAATCTAAGATTATAACCCAAGAATATAACCCAAGCCCTATAGGTTAGAACACAACACAGTTTCATTGTGCTGAGTTAACTCGCAGCAGAGGTATGAAGCATGCAATGAGAAGGATCAGATTGTGCAGTCCCAACCTCCACTGCTGTCATCCACCTGCACCCTCGGAGCAAAAGCAATCTTAGACAGAACCATCATGCTCAGAACCTCATCATGCAAGACAAAAGACGACATTTTGGGTGTACACAATTTTTTGCACAAGCAAAAGGATGTAAATGGTAGCTTTTGAATGGGCACACTTTGGATAGTCAAGAAATTTCTATTACCAGCAAAGCAGAAAATTATACAACACTTTTCTTCTTCTGTAAGTACAACACAGAGGCTAGAATGCATAAAAAGTATGAAACTCTCAAAACTGTACAGTTAAGGCTTTCAGCATGCAAATCCAGCAGCTAAAATCCTGCAAGACAGCCATGCCTGGTGCCCTTTTATTCTTGCTTGCCTCCTGTTCCATTATAAAAGTATTCATGAAAAGCAAAAGACTCTTGATCTGAATTCTCATAACTAATAACTTGTGCAGAGAGTGTAGGGTAGAAGAATGGTGGCTGCGTGGTCTACTAGATATACAAAATATTGTCAATGGTTATCCAGGAAACATAAACGCCTTCAGTAAATATAAATAGTGAAGGAGAAGTAATTTGAACCCAGTATAAGAGGATTAGATATTGTGATTTCTTTTTTTTTTATGCATACACACGAACTCTTCTGCTGAAGAGAAAAAAAGAAGTACAAACATTTAAAGCAAAACTTTGTAGTTCATGGTTTGTATTGTTTATGTCCTTACAAAAGAACAGTAAATAAAATTGACCACAAAACAAATAAAAATATCTGGGCAAGAGAAAAAAACATAAATGTGTAGTTTTAGAGTCTGCTGACAGCTGGTTTGTTTCAATAATGTAAAATACTTTGTAAAGGTTAAGCTTTCACTGTGACACAAAGTTTTTGGGCCATCTCTTCAGTTGCTGTAAAGTGACATTATTTAACAGTTTTAAAGAAAAACCCTAAACAATATAGATTCTGATCTTTTGGCTGAAAATATTAACAAAATATTAATACATGCATACATAACTGAAATAAATAGAGGTCATGCAGGTGCCTCAGTGGCATGACGATGTTCTTATTGCCTTGCTCCCTGCATGAAGCTCCACACCAGCCCATTGTACTCACATGTTTTGCTGAGAACTCATCGACCTCCTGAAGCACCTTCTCCTGGCACTCTGGGTTGGTGGCTAGCAAGTACGTGGCAAAGGACAGCGTGCTAGTGGTGGTCTCATACCCAGCAATCAGGAACAGGAAAGCTTGGCCTGCTATCTCATCCTCCGTTAATGTCTTCTGAACCTTTTCAGACGAGGCGCTGCCAGCAAGAAGCGCCTTGTTCTGTCTGGAAGCAGAAGATGGACTGATTCCATCAAAACACCCGGCTGCCAGGGAGTCAGCTGAGTCACGGGAGTCAAGCATCCACTGAAGAAAATCTCTGCGCCTCTGCAGAATACAGGATGAGAGGAAGCACAAAGAATGGGTCCCAGAGCAATGCCTTTACTCATGGAGAAATGAAGGAGAGAGCTTCTTTCTATTTATACTGCCCACTTGGCTCCCACAGAATGGCCACCAGCCTTTCACTGAACGAGGAGACTTCTATAAATCAGCTGGAAATACCATTACTAAGAGCTGGTCCCTGCTTTCTTCCCAGTGGGATGAGACTGATCTGCCTCCAGTACATGACAGGTACATATTTTCACAGAGGATTATTAATGGCCAGCTCCATACAGAGCTTCTTTCATTCTCAGGGTGAGTTCTGAGCACTTGCTGGAAGTAAGGAGATTTACATAGTCCATGCACAGTCCCATATGTGCCTGCCAGGTGGAGGTGGCATAAAGCATGAAAGTCACCATCTAGGTTTAGGTTTGCATCTACAATGATTTCTGTGCCAGCTGAAGAAGACAGGATGAGAAACTGATCTCAGTAAACTGGTGCATCTTTTTTATGAGAAAGTACAGTTATGAACACTTGAACTAACATAGCATTTCATTTTATTTTTTTTTTAAAAAGAACATATTTGTAGAAATGCATTACAACAGTAAGCATTCTTCTACCATAAAACCTATTTAGGTGGCTTGTCTTTGCAAAAGGCCCACTGAATGATTCTCCTGTTATGAAAACTGCTTTCTTTCACGTTGGTTTCTGAAAGAAAAACTCTAATAAACAGACCTATGGATAAGAGTGAGTTAACTCCAAACCAGTCTGGAGAGCAAGGTTGATTAGGCTTTGAAATATAACCCAAAAAGTTTGAATTGACTTTTGGGAGTGGGCATAATAGAATTGTGCTGAACCTAAGCCATAAGGCTATGTGATTGATTTTCAATTCCTCAAATACCAACAGAATATGTGATAGCTCAAGGACTTAGGAGTGACTGCAGTGCCAGAACATGACAACTTGTGGAGTAGGATGGACAAAAGAAAGGACCGAGTATTTCTTCAAAAGAAAAAAAATGCTGCAAAGCTGTTAAAAAGGAACAATTAGAATTATTTCTTGAATCTGATGACTGAGACATAAAGTAGCAGAAGGGAAAGCCAGAGAAAAGGACATGAAAAGCAAGACAAGAGTAAGGAAAGACTAACTAATTATAAATGTCAAAGGACTTAATCAGATTATTTTTTTTTCACAACAAAAGAGGAGCAATACTTTGTGTCCTGTGTTTAGGTCTGCGGCCAGCAAACTGTTCTGAGTGATCTAAAGGCAAAGAGGAATCACTATCTTGAGGTTTAAGTAATACAAGGGATTGGCACACTGACTCTTTAAAGCTCCTTCCTTCCACCCCACAGAAACTTTTCATTTTGCAGGCGTACATTATGCACCTTATAACCATGACCACAGCGCATCTCGCACTCTGGTACACCTAAGAATCCATGCTCCAGATAGTTTCCAGTGCCAGTCACTGTGTCCTGAAGGGCTCTTCAAACTGGCCAGTCAAAGTGCGTCACCTCCAAGGCACAGGATACATGCTTTTCACCCAGTAAGTGAAGGCACACAAAGCAACATCATACACATTCTGCTCAGTGAATGAGCTCCAGCTCTGAAAATGCTTCGGTGTGCCCAGACTTAGGCACGATTTCCATATTCAAATTGGCTGTACTTCCTGCAA
Organism: Hemiprocne comata; assembly: GCA_020745705.1. Classification (NCBI taxonomy): domain Eukaryota; kingdom Metazoa; phylum Chordata; class Aves; order Apodiformes; family Apodidae; genus Hemiprocne; species Hemiprocne comata. The sequence continues at coordinate 61,583,838 of CM036586.1, forward strand.
CTGTAGAGATATTGCCTTTTATCCGTAAAACTAGTCATCATCACCTAAACGACTTTCATAACATAAAAATGTGTAATTACATTCATATTCAGTGGAGCTGTAACAATGCAACGTACTAAGTTCAAATGGTGTAATATTTGGTATGGTTCTGCATTCCTCCTTCTCTAGCTGTGAATTTTCTTGTAAACAAACCCATTGCTCTCTGAGGGTTTGCAGTTCCCAGTCATGAGCTGTTAGCTGTGTCTGGTCTTATATTTAGACAATACACTCTCTGGAGACCCTACAAGATGTTTCTCCAGCCTCAGACAAAGTCAGGTCCTGGCCTTATACAAAGCATCTGGTTATTGCTATGATAGTAAAGTAATAATCATAATGACTAGTGAATAAAATTTAATTCTTGAAAATTTTTGCTGAAAGCAAACCTAATGAATGCTAGCACACGTGAGTATTCCCAAGAATGTGCTGTGAAATGCCTCTGTGGCCATTTTGAGGAGCTCTTTTTATTACTCACAAAATACATTTGGTTAGGAATTTAAAAGCTTCTCTTGCTGCAGAATCTGTTTATAAGGTTGCCCTATCAAGAAACAACTAGATACCTTTTCTGTGCCACCTATTCTGTTTACAGCACAGGTGAGCAGGGGTTGCTGAGAGCAATGGCTTCATAAATAATCCTTAAAAAAAAAACATTAATTTGTAAAAACTACTTGAATAATAGTGGAGGGGAAAAAAAGCCTAAGATTAGAAAGACGCAAGGTTTTTTTCAAGATAATTCTACAGAGTGGAAGGAGCTATATTTTAGCAAAATGTCTCCTTCTTACGGTTTAATCTACTTCACTTTAGACATCAGTATAGAACGTAACATAAAAAATCATCATCATCAGCCCAAGCGAGAGAAAAGATTTCCAGGGTTATAATCAGTCATAATGAAACGTATTTTTCTTCCACACTATCAGGATGGAAAAATCACCCTGTCTCAAAAACCTAACAATGGCAATAGAGTCAAACACCAGCATAAAACCAAATATAATTGGACCGCTAAGTGCTGGAATTGAAGAAAAGGTATCTCATGAAAATTCACAGGGTTTTTCTCCACTTTGGTTGACAGAAGGGAACAAAAAAAAAAAAAAAAAGGCATTTTTTTTCACTTTGACAACAGACCAGGTACTGACAATGTCACTGCACAAAAACATTCTCTGGTCATCACATACAGCTGCTGGTTTCTTTTTTCCATGAGGGACATTTGTTTGATTTTCCTACAAAAAGCAGAAGCCCATAATAGCCTCTATCCTGTCCTCTGACACTCACATAGTTATCTTATAATGGCCTCAGAAACAAGTTCCCACTTCAAAAGAATGGCATGCCAATGAGACAGACCCTTGTTTTGCTCTCATACAATACAGAGCCTATCATTAAGCCAATGAGAATTGAATGGAAAGCCACTATTTGAAAAAAATCTAATTTGAATGCAGTCTGGGACAGGGTGCATGTCTAACTTGGTGGTGACACAGACATCCCCTTTGAAATATATAATAAGACAAGTCCCGCTTTCAGCTTCCCCAAGATAGACACCTTGCAATATATTCCCTGACACCAGTGTTCTGGGCCGTATCATTTCTCTCATTAGTCTCCTTAAACATCACCTGGCCATGCAGAGAAATCATTCTGCACAGAACCGTAACGAGCTACGTGCTATACGCTGGGAGAACTGATGTGTGCTATACAGGGGAAGGCCAACCCGGTGGTATCTATTGCCCCTCCTCAAATCACTGCTTTGAAGTTTTGCAGCTGTCAGAAGGAGAGAGGTGTATCGCTCACACGTGTGATAGATCATGACTTTTCTCACAGGAGGCAAGAGTCCTGGGCTGTGGGGGATGTCTCCAGTTCTTTCCATCCTAAACAGAGAATTGTGTTTTGGTAAATTCATCTCTGCTTTGGGGATCTGGGGGACGTTGGGTTATGCTTTTTGTAAGAAGATTGAGCCACTCAAATTCTTTGCAAAGTGAAGTAAAAGTTACTCCAGGAAAACTACCAAATATGTATCAGCTGGAATTTCTGTTCTGTATGCTGTGATCTCCATTGCATTTTCTGCAAACTGTACTCAAACTTTGCACTATGATAGTTCAGCTCCACATTTTGAGTTCAAAAGAGCCCAGAACTACAAAAAGCAATTTAAAGATGAATCAAGGAATAAAATTAGATGATATAATCAGTTGGTATTCTGTAAAGCACTTGCTGTGATGCAGAAGTCATCCAAATGTGATGCTGCTAATATAATATCACTCACAAGAAACTGTGCAGACCCTCCTAGCCTTTTGCAAATGCTCTGATGGCAGCTCAAAGAAAAGCAGAAGCTGAGCTTCAGAATCTGTATCTAACAGATAGAAAGCTCACATCTCATATTATTTCAGTTTCCTACAAATGTATAAAACCAGAGTTATATTAGTTCATGTCCAGGCCACTTTTTGTAAGTTTGATTCACCAACTACGTTTTCAGGTGAGACAAACCTGTGTCACCCTGAAGGTATCAGTAAAGCACTGCAGTAGCTACCCGGATCCTTTTGAAAAAGCAGCACAAACTGCAGTCCCATTAAAACTATCATTTTGCCAAACTGCTTTGAAAGGATAAAGTTCAACCTCTCCCCGACACTTGCAGGTTTCATTTGGTTTTCCAGTGAAACCACAAAAAAGCCAGTCTCCCTGCCCACACATCCAGTTCCAAAACACTACAGAGAGACTGTCTTTTTGCCTTCTGCTTTAACCCAGAAGCTGGAGTTGACTGGGAGGCTAGAGCCAACAGCCCTCAAATGTGTGTCTGAAGGTTGAGGGCATGGTGGTCTCATGGGTGATGCTCAGCTCTGGAAGGAGCTGAAGTCTTGAACTGCAGGGTATGGCCATTGTTTGAGAGTGGCTGGGAGGCTTTCAGTTTGGAAGAAAACTTTTTTGTTTGCATTTTTTAACATCAGCTGGTGCAAGCTGAAAGTCTGAGGACAGACACATCTTACAAAGCAATATAAATTGCATTAAAAACATGAGTAAATTTAAAGCAAAAAAAAAAAAATAATTCACTGAGTGCTCACTTGGAAAGTGGAACAGCCTTTTACCAGTCTGGCCTGATCTTAACAAACCTAGCAAAGCCCCAGACTGAGAAGATTTCGTATAACTTTGGACTTGTTCTGATATTTTCATACAATATCATCACTAAACTCCTATGCAAATTTCTGGCAGAAGCTTTTCACACAATGAGAGAGCACTGTGACTATTCAATGACACCACAGTTGATGTCAGAAGCCACAGCAAAGCCTTTGCTTTCTACTTGTTTGCCACTAAATCTGCAGAGTGGCTGATACAAATTACAGGTTAAAGCACTGAGCTCCACAGGAGGAGGGATGCTTAAAGCTGCACTCCTTTTTTTTGCCTTTAAAACACAGTTATAGCGGATGCAGCGTCTCGATCTGTAAAATCGGTACAACATGCATCAAATCTTATAAAACCTCATGAGGAAAAGCTAATGATGACCTCAGAAAACCCTTTAAGACCTAGGATGAAAACAGATTTACACAGACTCAAAAGCACCATCACACGGGGGAAAGAAGCCTGGAAGGAACTCATCAAGTTATCTGCTCCATCCCCTTGCCATAAGGCAGTATCAGCTAAACCACCCCTGACTACTGTTCGTGTAACCTGTTCTTAAAAACCCATCCAAACTCCTGCTTCCCACGGCCTTCTCTGGGGAGTCCACTCCTGCACTGAACCATTTAAATCACTGGAGAGGTGTCCCCTCCTCCAGTGAGTCACTGCAGATATTGCAGATCATTAGATCTCACCCAGCTACACCAAGAACGTCTGAGGCTCCACAACCTGCACTTGCACCCCCCTCTCTCTCTCTCTCTATTACTTCAGTAGGTCTTTGACAAACCATGCTGATAACAGAAGAATCATACTGCTGAAAAATCCGACACTGTTTTCATGTGGTAGTGCCTCCATTATGAGGTTCAGGTACTGCTGGTGTCATCCTCAAAAATTTTGCACTTTCCTGACCTTCAAATTGCAAAGGTAAAGTTAGAGCGTTATTAATCTACAGAGGAATAGGCAAGCATAATTTGACCTGAAAACAAAGCTGGGGGAATTCTTAAAAGCAAGGTATTGTCAGGGACCCTCTCCCTTCAGCTTAAACTACTGCAAGTGGCACAAGAGGGCTCACATCTTGAAAGACAAGAGCCTCCTTCTGGAGATATTCCCACACAGTCCAGGGATGAATATAAATGTGAATTTCAGATCTAATTGTTAGTGAAAGGAGAGAGAGCAAAGAACTGTTTCTAGTTGAGACAAGCTCAACACAGCTGTTTATGGCTCTTGTAGAAGGAGGCTGTTTTTTACCTTAAGTGTGTGGACTTGTTGCCTGTGAGCTGCAAAGACCCTAGCTGGAGGCCTAACTTGGCTGAAGTGGTACATAGGATGAAGAGATACTACAATTATGGGAGCAAGAAAATAAGGAACACAGCTATTTGATTGTTTCATTAATTATGTGGGCCCCCAGAGAAAATCTATGGCTTGCCTAGAGAGCTGGAAACCCTCCTGTCCTTTAGTGTAAAACCAAGGGATTGCTTGCAGCCTGCTCCACTGACACCCCCAATGAACTGACCTTTGTCTCTGACTCTGGAGAGTATCCTTCCAACACCAGGCTGAGCAGAATGAGCTGGGTGTCAGAGAAGCACTAAGTTTCCCCATGACATTCAGTCTAATGGCAAATGAGTGTCATGCACTTTGTGGCAGCTGGTTGGCATCTCTGCTGTGCTGGGCTGGCAGCTTCATCCCAGAGCACAGCACAACAGTGTCCCCACCACAGCTCCCTCCATCGCATGCATGCATGAGGAAAGCTCAGAAAACAGCCCAAAATGCAATGAGTCTCATCCAGCTTTCCCAAATCCTGCATCACGGTGAGCAAGAGACGCTGGTAGCACGTAACTGGACTGCAAGCTTCTTATTCTGTATTTACAAAACATTTAGGATAACAACACTCTGATAACGATTCCTGGCATTATCAGAACACAAACAATAAATATTGGATTTGTGCATGCGGTAGCTGAGCTTCCCCTGCCCTGTACATGTTTTGCTGCTTGGAGGTGGAGGAGTGAGGTTATCAGAATACACAGTGGGCAAATACAGAAAGAGAAGAAATTAACGGACACCAGGGAAGAAGAAGAGCTTGGGCTGGGCACCCCCATGCACACCAGTGTGTGCAACAGACTCTGACTCCCAAATCAGCAGCGAGCTGCTCACTCTGCTGCACACTGTCTGCACGCATGCTCTCCCAAAGCTTATCTGGCCTCCCAGTAAACCCTCCATTGGCAGGAGGAAGGGAGGATGCAGGAAGGGAGTGTTTTAGGCTAAGGGTCTGACACCCAGAAGCTTGACCCTCTTGCAGACTCAAACTGCTGACTAAAGGCTGCTGCTGTAGGCAGCCCTCTGTTCCTTTTCTATTTGCCACAGATTATAATTCTATTTGCTTAAATCTAATTCCTGATGAATAAACAGTTCTGTTTTTAACAGTTGCCTGACATTCAACAAAATGCACAGGAATCTCATTGTTGCTTCTTGATTATTTGCTTTTCCTGTCCCATATGCTCTCTTTAACATGCTTGCAAGGCCCTGCCACTCACTTCAAAGAGCCATGAGAACATTTCGGGGCCATCCTGGGAATTTACTGATCACATCCCATCCTACCTCATCTCTCCCCATCGTTTGTTCAAGATCCTCTCTTTCTGCATCACATTACATACAGATTACATACTTTTTTGAGGGGAGCAGCACCTCATTCTTTGCTTTTGTGATGGTTTTAAGTAATTCTGGGTAACTAAAAAAAAAAACACTTTTTTTTTTTTAATTAATGATGGCTGTGAGACTGATATAAATGGCATGTACTGTTACTAAAAGAAAAAGTTAATGTTACTTATGTTCTTTATTAACAATCTGGAAAAAAAAAACAGTTGTCTTTTCTATTACTTCTCTGAGCAACTGCTCTCCACTGCTGGCAGACAATCCCACCACCACCTTATCCATTCATGATCACACCTGCACCCTACATAAGGATTTATCCTGGATCTTTGGCTATATTAGACTGGCTTTTAGCTAGAGTACATAAATTGCCTTTACAACTGACTCTCCCCTTGTGTGCATGAAAAGGGGTACAGGTTTCTAACACAGTGGCTGAAAGAAGGGAAGGATTGGGAAGGATTATTTTCAGCTAGCCTGTGACCAATAACAAATTGTGTTATCCTCTGCAGTTTCATGGATGCTTGGTTCAGTTATGGGTTTTATCCAATAGATGGCTCCTCAGTAGCAGGAAGGATTCTCTGCTTGCTCTCCTTCAGAGTTTCAATACGACTTTCTAATATTTATACACCTATTATCTTGCAAATATAGGCATTTTGTGCACAATGATAAACACACAGAAGAAGCATGTGTGCATGAATTAAAGAACAAAAGAAAAATTAGATGGCTTTTTATATATTTCATGCCATTTTGTCCTCTGCCAGTATAGGGATGCATGAAAAATGACAGTCAGGCAGCCCTGTGGTCTGGAATGCTTCCTAATGTAAAAATATAAAAAAAAACCAAACCAAACACAGCTTCAGAAAAACATGAATATTAACAGCATGCCAGAATACCAGCTGTCTTTCTCCCAAAAATACGAGGACATGTCCCATATCTTATATATCCCTGACTGAGCAATACTTAAGCAACTTACAGGCATCATTACTCCTCTGTCAATGAAAGATTTTTCACAAGAAAAAAAAATAATCTTACGTGTAATTATTGATATAATGAACCAGGAGAGCTCTGTGTAATTCACAGGGTGCAAGTTAAAATCATTATGAGTAATGCTGCCAATTCTGAGACAGGGAAAGTGAATAAGCTTTTGTTGTTTTCCACAGAAACATAATCAGAATAATAATAGCAAAACCTGAGACATTAATTACATTCAGACAAATCATGTTTATCCCATACATGCATTTGTGACTTCCCTGAATCAGAAGAGCAGTTCCTGGTCATTACTATCCTGAGATCTACCTTGCATCTCACTCAAATCTTGTCAAACAGCTAGCAGTAAGCCCACTTTGGGGATTGTGACCCTTGTGTGGGCTACCAAGAGAAAACTGCAAACAGAAAACCCACAATAAACAATAAATCTCATAGAAGCCAGACCATGGCTATTTAAAATCCCTACAGCTTAACACTTCAATGGGGCACAACTATAAGCCCACTATATCTGCTGTTTGCATCTAAAATAGTAACATTTTTAATAATAACCTTTACCCTTGAAACATTAAGCTGCTTTGAAAAGGGGAGGAAAGGTACCAGATTATTTTAAATACATACATAAATATATATAGCATCCCAACATTAGCACAATTACAGACATAATAACTGTTAAGCAAAAAAAATATGTTTTGTCCCTGTTCAAAGCTGAGCACAATCACTGTTTACACTTCAATGCTTCAAAAGGACATGCCTAATTCTATACCTCAAATCAGCTTTTTACTAGCTAAAACCTGGAAAATTTGAACCAACTTGCACTTTGCCCACTCCAAAATAAGCTCATCAGCATGCTTGATCATGGGCTGTTGCACTGTTGTTGCCCTTTACTCCTGAGCAGACATCCCAAACAGTCCTCCAGCCTAATGGGTATTGTGGAAAGACATGGCACAGGCAAAAGTAGCCCTGTGCTCTGGTGACCCCTCAGCTGGCATAAGGGCCTTTTTGCATGCCCAAAGACCAGCTGTGACATCGCTCTTAAACTGTGCAAGGAGCAGATTTAACCCCTGGCTTGTCCCAATCCCAGTGAAACACAAAAGCTCCATCTTTCCTCCGGTCTCTCTCTTGGGATGCTGCAGCCAGCAGAACTTACTCAGACCCAAAGCCAAGCCCGCAGACTTTCACCCTCTTCCCCTTTTTTAAGGGGCAAGGTTACAAACATGGTAAAAATCAGAGCTCACAACTGAAATACTGTCAACAGTTTTCACCGTGGAGCAGTTTAAAACAGGCAGCAGTGATATTCATTAAGCTGTTAATAATGGATTGTGGCACAAAGCAATTTATCACGTTTCCATTGTAATTAAAATCATGGAATATTTGGGCACTTGCAATGCACCTAGCTCTCCTTTGCTTTTGAAGCTTTACATTTAAATGTGAATTATGGCTCCCTCTCCCCAGAGACCTGCTAAAAAGCCCATTTTAATTGGTATGTTTTTAATTGAGATTACATTATTAAAAAGTCTACATTTCTGTTGAGGAGGGCAAGGAGGTGCTTGGCTCCTCTCTAGTCTCCGTCTCTCTTAGATATAGCTTGCTTATCACAGTGGGAGGGAAAAATGAAAGGTAGTCACTGGGAAGAAAGCAGAGAAAGCCCTGTACAGTCACAGGCTACGAAGCCAGGGCAAGGCTGCCACTGACTGCCGTGGATGCAGGATTTTCTAGGTGGATTTTTGAGGAGGGAGAGGAATTGCCACAATTGTTCAGGCTGCTCTGTAGCAAAAGGCAGACGGAGGAATGCCACGCAGGGATTCCTGCCTTGCAGCCAGCTGACATTGAGGGCACATTTTTGAAAGCCTCTCCTCAAGGCTTCCAGTGACAGACAATCTGTTGTTTTTCCATAATAAGTAGCTCTAATGTTAAATTATCCTCAAAAATCCAGATATGGTCACAAGTGGCTGGGGTCTATCAAAGGCCTCCAGCTCAGCTGGATCCAGCAGGCTGGGGAAGGAGAGGCAGCCCGTGGGGTAGCCTGGGCATGGTGGCAAGAAGAGAATTGCCCCTGTGAAGAAAGCTGGTCACTTTTGTGCATTGAGATGGACAAACTGACTTGCCACCAGGTTCAAAAGAAAAGCAACTTCATGCACTTGGCATCCAAATGCTGGCCACATAAATGGCTCTCCTGGTGGCAAGAGGGGCTGTCAGTGTCTCTTATACCTGGACTATGGATCTGCTAAGGAAAGTAGACACAAGGAAGAAATATCAAAGGAGTGCAAAGTGGATACCAACAGTTGAGAGAGATCGAGGGAAAAACCTCCAGAGATGAAAACATACCAACAGACGGACAGTCGAACCAGAATGAAATACCAAGGAACGGCTTTTTCATAACTGCTTCAGAAAAGGTCATGCTGTACTGCAAAAAGAAGGCAGTGAGTGGAGCTGAGAGAGGTCACTGCAGGTAAATAGGGACTCAGAGAAACTAACAGGGACAAGTTCCAAAATCACCCACTAATACCACAAGTGCTGCAACTCTCCTTGTAGTTCTGAGAGCGGGAGGATGGATGGTGAACCAGCAACAGAAAAAAAGAAAAAAAAAAGAGACAAAACTGAAAATGTTAAGTGACAGAGAAAGGGAGAGCTCAGTTATTGCAATTAGGTCAGTAAATCTGTGATTTTTTTCTAAATTAAGACTTCAGATGCTACGCTTCAGTTATATATGTCAGAAGACAGCCTGTTTGTAGAGGGAAAGTACCTGAACATGCTATTGCTCTGAACAGCAAGGTAACAGTCAACAGATGAACGGATCCCTTGCAGATGTAGATCAAGGGTAAGTAAAAAAAAAAAACACCACCAAAACCACAAAGGCTATGTAAACGAAGATTAGATTTTATATCTCACCTTGGCATGAAAGGCCACCACCCTGCTATGCAGTAAATGAATCTCCAGATAATTTCATTTTGTGGCAAGATTCCCTTTGTTTGCTGATTTGAAAACCCCACACCCTGGACGCAGACCAGATCACAGATTAAGCAGGAAAAAGGAAGGGCTTTCAGCAACCTGAAGTGGGATCTTCTGAGAAACTTGGGAGGGACAGATTGTAAGGGTAACGTACAGAAGAGACGAGGAATTGCAAGAGAGAGAAGTTACAAAAGAAGGGAATGTGCACAACTTCAGGGTGAGATTTTTTGTCCTTTCAGTCAAGGGGATGAATACCAAGACTGTACCATGAAGGAAAGCAAATGACAGGAAGTGGGAAAACACACGTTGGAGAATGTTTACTTTACGGTGAGGGAATCACAAGGGGAAACTGTGCTTCCAAGCTTATAGGAAAATGACCCTGAAAGACAGATGTAACACCGTTCAGGTTGAATATTTTGCACAGATGAGAACATGGACCAGAAAGGCTAAATTACTTACTGATTTGGCACATATCAACAGATATATGACTACACCAGATTCTGCCCCGAGTGCTAGAAAAGAGAAGCAGCTGGAGATACTTTACTCCCTTCCCAGAAAACAGGTACCTTTTTTTCAGCCCTGGACATAGCAACATCTCATTGTGTCTGTGTAACTTCTGTGACCCAACACCAAGGAACGTTTCCCCTAAGAAACACAATCACCCAACAGGTTGCAACAGCCTCGATCCAATTATTTTCTCTTATCAGAGTATCAGGAGAGATGCTAACTAACCAAGGGACAAACTTTATGTCTAAGGTCATGAAACAGCAGTATCGAGTACTAGGTATAAAAAGTATGAAAGCCTATGCCACATCCTCCTTAAACAGATGGCCTTTCAGAAAGATTTAATCAGACATTGAAATGCATGCTGCGAATACTCATTACTAGCACAGGATCAGGCTGGGACAAGTGGCCAGCACTGACGTTACTGCCTACAGGGAATTACCACAGGCATAAACAGGATTTTCAGCATTTGAACTTCTCTCTGGATAACAAGCACAGGGTCTCCTTGCCATCATAAGGGAGGGTAAAGCAAGAAATTAATGATGGGGTGGGCCAGGTCTAGGTTGCTGAGGAGAAGCAAGAGACCCAGGCCCCTATAAGAAAGCACCATCACTTTTTTGGGGGTTACTCTTCCTCCGTTTTTTGCCTGTGCTGATCAAGACACCACAAAGTTCAGTGACACAGACCAGTGTTTGCTGGATCCCACTTTCAAAGCATAATGAGCTCTTGCTCTTCCTATTTTTATGGCTACATAAAACAGTGCTGTGACCACTCCCTCCCTTTCAGTATCAACAACAGGAAAAACAGACTATAGCCACAGGAACCAGCACCTAGAAGGAGGTGTAATTAGGGCTGGCCAAAAAAAAAAGTCAAAAAAGAGACTTTTGATCTGCCCTTGAAGGATGGGGTGGTTTCTTTGAAAAAGACAGGTTCGCCTTTAATTCTTTCCTTCTCCAGTTAAAAAAAAAATAAAAAAAATACTGCAAACATTATTTGAAAGCATCCTTAAGCTATCTTTTGGCCCGGATTTCTTGTAAACAGTATCATAAGTGACTGATTTTACCATATAAACACAATTTTAAAAAGTCACTAGAACCCTTGACATTATCAACCTCTGAATTTATTTTTACTCTGGATGAAAAAGACTTTTTTCAACACTAAAAATCTCACCCTTCTCAATTAAAAGATTTTTCTCATATGCTGTAGAACAATCAGCAAAGCCAAATGTCCATCTTCAGTTCTCACCCCAGCTGATGAAAACAGGAGGAAAATGCATGCAAACCTTAATGACAGAAGCATTTCAATCCTTCCTCCTTGCAACTCTGAAGGCATCCTGTTGGCCTAATGACTTCCTGTGGATTAATCCTGCTACAGGGAGCAACTAAACCTCCACTGTTCTTCCCAGAAAGGGGCAAAGATACAATTTCTTTTTAAAGCCTTCTGAAGGAGCTCCACCACACATCCCTTAGAAAGTGAGGTTAGCTTTTCCTGCATAGATACTCACATTTTCTCAGTACTGTCTGCAAGATCATTCTCGGCAACTTTGGATACTCAAGAACTTCATCAACCTAACCAGTACAAACACCCTGGTCATTTGTTTTAATTTCTGTCCCCTGGTCCAAGACTATGTGCTTGCAAACTGAAACATGTGAGCAGTGCTCCAAGAAGTCTGTGAGACTGTTGACATGTATGATGGCAGTTTGGACCCCAGATTGTAGCTGAAGTGGAACATGTGAAACATGAGATAGGGACTGCTCCTGTCACACCCTGAAGAAGAAATTAAGATACACAGCAGTGGCTTAAAAAGACTAGAAAGAAGCAGGGAGAGATGGAGGTACTTGAGAAAGAGTCCCAGATGCCAAGATTATTTTGTTACGGTTGCTGCAGAGTTTGTTGGAGTGGAGCAGATAATAAATATGTTATACCATCTGCCTGTTCCTTGTCTAGGATCAATAAAGTACTCTGATCCATAACCAAGGAGGCAGTAGAAACGATGTGATAATAGTAAAAGGTGAGCGATAGCAGACCTGGTAAGTACATGCTGGCAGCAGGTAACCAAGAAGACATTTGCTCTCTTCACATGACTGCAGTGCTCATAAAGTGCTGGGCTCACTGGTGTGCTGGGCTGCAGAACTGGGACAGCTGCAGCAGTAATGCAAAACTCTGCCTGCTTCCCTATCAACACGCCTCAAGGAGGTGAGAAAGTCACCGCTCTCTTTACTTATTCTGTCCTTGATCTGTTTTGAGCAGAGAGGCTGCAGAACTGCATGTCATGATGAAAACACCTCAGCCAGACACGTTATCCCGGGCTTGAAACCAAAAGATCACATTTCATAGGCCTGAAATTCATTGTTGGAAAGATAACAACAGCCTGATCAAGAAATTTTAACTGGTTACCAAAAGTAATAGAGATTTCAAGTTCATCTCCATTCGAGGTTTTGAGGCCTTGCTATGCTTAAAGGCCCATTTAAGAAATCCTGAGGAAGTTGTAAAATTAATTACATGTTTAAGAAAAAGGGGGGAAAAAAAAGAAACACTTTTATCCAAATGTGGGAAGGAACACAATTTTAAAAGCAAGCAGTAATGGCTTGATTTTTAAAAAAAGACATGAACATAAGGCCACCTTTTTTCCTCTTAGAATCACTCTGCTGCCCAGGCACAGACACTACATTTAACATTCAAAAAGTTTTTTATATATTCTAGAGGAATGATACACTTCTGCTTAAAACAGCAGAGACACAGGTTTGAGATTTTCCTTCAAACCCCAAATTCAGCCAAAATGCCTCTATATCTTTAAGACACATTCACCTTTCTGAAAAGCCCACTTCACATTTCTACCTGACAAAGGCAGTGGTCAATGACATGATCCAACCATGAGAACAGGCCCAGCAGAACAGAACCACAGCATCCCTCCTAGAGACTTAGAAAAACAAAAGGATCAGTCTGATCCTTTTGTTTACTGACTTGATAAATCAATATAAACGGATTATTTAGTATTGCCATATAGTGTGTGTACCTTTAAATGGACACCACCTTCTTTCAACTATAAACAAGTTTTGCTTGGTTTTCTACAAAGGCAGGAAAACTGCACACTATTAGAAGGTGTCTAATCCTCCCATCTGCTGTTTCCTTAGAATAATATTTACTTTTTAACATCTGTACTGCATTTCCACAGTTCAAACACACACGCAGCTCCTGGAATGTACACAGTATTTAGCAAATTTTTAACTAAGTTTTCTTAGTAATTGTATAGTTTTCCCTTGACAAGAAGAGGATCCGACTTTTTCAGGAGGATTACCTCTGCCCAACTCATTTCAAGCAGCTCTTGAATAAAATAGTTCATTAGCTCATGAAAAGGAAAAACCCCAGGGAACTGCTGGGAAAGGAAGAGAAATGAACAGAGTGCCACAGTGATTAGGTTTTCAGATTGTGCCTTATCCTCCAGAATGCAGGTACACACATGTATGCCTCTCTTCCCCTTGGGTAAAGCGTTTAGGGGAGCTCACAGGACGTTTTTCCCTGGAAATCAGTGTTCCAGAGATTAAAGTTGTAACCAGGCCATCATTTCTCAGAAAGATTTTAAAAGATACCACTTCCTTGTAGTACTATTGTTACTATTGCTACCAGCAGTGATAGGGCAGCTCTCTCCTCTTTGCAAGCATTTAAACAGCTTAGTTTCAGGTTTCCTCAAAATTCTGTTTCCCAACCTTTTTTAGGTTCCCATGTTTGATGCTAAAAAAAAAAAGGATCTCCACACATTCATGTCTGCCTGGGTGTGCAGGCAGTCAAGAGAGCAGCAGAGCCAGTGACTGTGCTTACCAGAGATTAGGGAAAGGATTGGTAGGAATGAGGATGAGAAACTGGGGAAAATTGGAAGGGGTTGTTTGATCTGGTCCTAGCACAGTACAGTATGGAGCATCCCAGGGCCGCACCAGCCCTCAGGAGACCAGATCATCACCAGGGCCAACAGCACCCTACAGCTTCTTTGTGGCTTTACACTGCGTGGCGCACAGGCAGGGTGGTTCACAGCAGCACAAACTTCACTCTCTTCTCCCATTGTTCCTTCTGTCTGCTCTGCACTTACTCCAAAAGCAGGCAGGTATTCCATAGGTCTCCAGCAAGACTGACTAAGCTGCCAGCCAAGATGCCAGTGAACACAGTTCTGGTACTACTTCTCAGTGCTTTGTCACTGTCTTGTTTCAAATCAAGTTGAGACCACCAAGAAACACCTGATCAGCATCAGAAACATCATGAGGTGACTATTGGCCTGGCATGAATCAGTGACCTTGAATTAGAGACTCACAGCAGATAGCACGACTGGAAAAATTAGGAGATGCCAGAAGAATGTATTGCAGCCTCTATGAACTCTACAATTCTCCTTGTTAAAGGGTGCATATTTGAACACTGGATTTTCCCACAGATCTGTTGTGATTTTCCAAAAATATCCTTAAATTGTTACATTCCAGTTGTTGTTATTACTTTGGATTACAAATGAAATTCTGGCCTTTCATCTGCTAAGAGGGCTTAATTTCAACTCACAGTCTTAGAAAGGAGTCTCAATTTTGAGCCCCATAAACAACTCCTTCCTCTAGATATCAAAATTTAAAATAGACTGGTAGGTTAAAAGCTGAGCTACAACATAATAGAAAAACAAATCTTACATGAATAATGATTTGCATATCAGATTAATAAATGAAAATCTATCAAACTATCATATACTGAAATAGACAAACAGTCTATCTGCTGTGTTTCTGGAAACATTTTGCCTAAGGGAAAAATTTTAACCAGGGCAGATAATCAGGATAAGGTATTTGAACACTTAAATCCTTCTGGAGTCTTCAAAGTAGGTGTTAACTGGTGCATTAAATTTGTGCTGTTTCTTCTGAGCAGGGTAAATTTGCTCTTCTGTAAATAGTGGGAAAAGCATTTTACAGTAATTTGAATCCATGAATAAATGTAATATATTAAAATTGCTAAAGTACGACCACTAAATGTTTTTGTACAATAAGCCAAATGAGTGGAATATCCAGGACTGAAATTATTTGACTGACCAAAGAAAGATAATATATAATTAAAATGACATCTGCAGCACTAACCAACGGGATGAGAGAAAGTGACATCACAGATCTTGTACAAGCTGCAAGTGTATTATTAGATCTAAACCTGGCTGTAAAATTACTATCTGCCCATGGGATTATCTTTAGGCATTCAGAACCATTGTTCGTTTACTGATAGAACAGGGATGATAACAGCCTGACTTTGCTTGTCACACTGTTTTTTGGCCTTCCTTTATTCTTCGTTCATGTTAGCTACAAATGAGAGGAAGACAAGCTTCAGCTGAATCACTTTTGTGGAGCTTTTCTTTGTTTTACAGTTTGTTCCAAAGGCTTCCCCCCCCCCCTTTTCTTTTCTTCCAGAAAGACCAAAAAAAAAAAAAAAAAAGCTAAAAGCATTTTTAATGGTGACAAAATTGATGAGGAGTAAAATATTCACACAATGTAACATCTAGGAATGTGGCAACCTAAGGAATGTAGCACAGGGAGACCTTAAGACTTTGCTTATAGCTCCCATTATTAACACAAAGAACCAGTAGCTACCAGTTATATCTTGGCTTCATTAAAATTCAGTGCCAAAATTCTGACTGACTTCAGTGGATACATTTCATCATTGGAGACCTAGGACACAGGACATAATTCTACTTCATATACAGGGCTATCTGGGACACCTGATCTCTACAGATTACATTTCTGCATTAAGTTGGACACAGCTGCATTTGGTCTGTTTCACATACCGTTTTTATGTTCTTGGCCAATTTTTAAGTTGCATATACTTGTAAAAAGACTCCTGTGCCACCAACCTCAACCAGTCAAAAATTCTAAAAGCATACAAGGAGACAGGCAGTTAAAAGGGAAAAAAAAAAAAAAAAAAGGAAGCTCCAGACTTTCCGGTCGCTTTTGAAAGCCAGGCTAACAATCCTGAACTGCAAAGGAGACTTCACGCGCTCTCAGAAATATGGTCATAAGTGTCTCACTCCCAGCATTTGAAATAGTTTCTCTATGCCAGTTTTGCAAACTAGGCAGAAGTCCAGGTCCTGGCGGGACCACAGCCAGTCATGGACTTGTGCATACACCGTTACAGCAAACATGGCCCCTGCGCTTTCCCCCATATTGCCTTGATACAGAGCAGCTACTGCCATGTGTTACCTCTTACAGCATCTCCCATCATCTCTTCCAATATAATAACCTTAAACCTCTGCTCCATCAACCATTGAAACCTGCAAACAGGCTGCATATGCAGAGAATGCTGCCTCCTGCTATGTCACTACGGTCTTGTTTTTCTTTGTGTTTTTCCTTAACAATACTCATCTGCTGTCCTTTATCTGAGTTGGCACTTTGAGGGAGTGACCCTTTCTAGTACGCTGCAGGATTTAGCCCATGATCAGTACTCTCAGTGCTACTGCCACAGAAACACATTGCATTTTATTAATACTAGTTAATGCATTAACTACTAATCCACATTAAATTGTTTTATCATCCCTTTTAGAACTGATACACAGAATAGACTTTTCCTGCAAACCCATTCAGCATAAATCTTTGATTCAAAACTCTCTCTTCGTGCAGCTACACCAGTATGCCATTCAAAGCCACACTGGATCTGTGCACTAGAAATGATGTGTCTGCAAGCAGCTTAGGTACATCATCCCTTTTAGAAAATATTCCTTCAGCACTCAGCCT
This sequence comes from Hemiprocne comata, assembly GCA_020745705.1. Taxonomy (NCBI): domain Eukaryota; kingdom Metazoa; phylum Chordata; class Aves; order Apodiformes; family Apodidae; genus Hemiprocne; species Hemiprocne comata. Next base: position 61,600,787 of record CM036586.1, read on the forward strand.
GGGCCAGGAACCATGTTTATGAATAATGAATTGTTTGTGGCCCATCAATGGTGCTTACAACATTTTGGATGTAAAGAAGAATGGAGACAAAGACCTAAAGGCTAACAGGGCCAAAGACTCATATAGGTGTGTTGGAGGAAAGACAAGAAGCATGTGGTAATAAAGCAAAACAAATACAGAAGTGAAAATTCACCACAGAAGAAGGCAAAGAAAAAGAGCAGAACCAGCAACGCAGCAAAAAGCAGCAATATCTTGGAAAATCAACATAATTTTTAAATGTGTCCTTGACGTAACATAGCATAAACTAAAATCCATTTTTTTCCTGAAAGGTGACAGCTGTGGGGCAAAATGTCAGAAAAAGTTGGGAGGATCTATTCTCACCTTTGCTGTTGCCCCGTCAGAACTGCGCTTTGTCTCAAAGTGGTAAGAAACATCTCTTATATTTCAATATTAACAGCTTCTTAATGTCTATGTTGTAGTATCTTTCATGTCAATTGATATGCAAAACTTGTCTCAGTTACCTTTAAAATGGAATTCCTATTGATATTCTTTGTTTCCCACTAAACATCCATAATTCAGTGGTTAGCTTATTTTTAGGGATATTATGTGCAGTCTGAAGTAAAGAATAGTCCAAAAGGACAAGCAGACCTGAAGAACTTCTGTATCACAGAACTGAAGTATACACCTATGTTTCAAATGCTTCATATCTAAACAATAGAGAGACTTCAGTAAAAATGCATGTGCCTTTAGATACTTCATAAAATAACAGTGATTAAAACTAAACAAACAAACAAACAAAAGCCAGAACTGACTTACGTTTAGCAGAAAAACAAATACATGGGTAACAAATTATGTGCCAATAATGCATACCCATTATTTTGCATACTTCAGGTAGAATTTACTACCTTTCTCTTCAGGTATCTCAATATCAAGTGTCTGCTCTTAACCAGACACTCAGGTTCTTTCCATTTTCAAAAGCAGTAGAAACCATCACAGGACTATATGAAACCTGCCTCAGCTCCTAGGTAATGAATGCATTGAAACTCTCAGTGGGGGCTCCCTTTTCTCTGGTCGTTAAGGAAGGGTAACATAGACAAAACACCTGACTTTAACATGAGAAAAAATTCTACAGTGTGAATCCTTCCTCCTCGGTCTAGAAACTGCATTGGAAAATCATCCCAGATGTAACATTTTCTGCATCCTTATTTGAACAGGAAAACTAAGAGAAGCAGTCTTTCTTGTAATGTGTTAACAATTCTGCATCAACACCGAGCCTGGTTGACGGTACATAAAGCTAAAAATGAATAAAATCTTCACTAAATTACTTTGAATGTTCAAACAGACTGAGTTTGCTTTTTCAACTGAGGCTTATGCCGCTTCCAATTTTTCCTCAAAATGTTTGCTTATCCATATATTTATCACAGAAATGGCCTTACCTCAGCTGCATCTTGCTGGTCTCTGAAGACAATTGCATTTTTTATGGTTTGGATAAAAAAACTGTTCAGTTCCTTTTGTTTCTTGTTTGGCAAAATCCGGAGTAATGGGATCATTATGAATGGGAAAGCAACTGTAAGAGATTTTAAAGAAGAAAACACAGAATCAGACTGTTAAAGCATGTAATATCCCCCTCCTTTCATTAATATTACAAAACTCATCAAGTGGGATGTGCTACTTTTGGGAAACCTGTTTTATCCCTCTTCTCTCCCCCTTTTTCTTCCACCCCTATGAGCTGGTAAAGGATTTCCTTTTAGAAATTTCATGTTGGCTATGACTCCCCTGCCAGACAGATGCCTTCTAAGCTTACATCAATACTTCAGGATTTCAGTTCAGCCTCTTGATGCCATGGAGCCACCACAACAAAGGGGAGAATTATTTCCCCCACCTGCTTCTACAATAACATACAGAAGGTGGGGGATTTTGAGCTAGCATAGCAGCTTATGGCACTGATCCATAAAATTGTGTAGTGGTCATTCTCATACAAAGTTCTCCAATATTAGGATATTGGTTTGTTATTTTATTTTGCTTCTCTAAGCTGGCCACAAATTCTGGAAGTAGGATGTTATCAAAAGGATGGTCTCCAGTCCATGGCCTTTATAGTCAGGAACTAGAAACCTGAGTGAAGTCTTGAATCTTAATAAGCCCCTCATTAACTTATGAACAGCCTAAGACTAACGAATTGGTCATTGGAAACCTCCTGTCCTGCCAACAGGGCAACACAGTGTGGAAATTCAGACCACATAATGTATCAACAGAAAGAGATCAACTAAAGAATCTAACCCCAAACACCACAGACTTTCTTTAATAAAGAACATGGCCCTAGACATATAGGGAAACATTTTTGTCCCTCAGAAATTAGTCACAAATCCCACTTTGCAATCAGGTTAAACATTAACCCCAGGACATTTTAGATGCTCAGCTCCAGAAGGAAACAGTTCATGAGCTCCCTGCTAGTACAGGTGCAACCTGTAATGCCAGCAGGATCAGATGAGCACAGAAAACTTGGCCACCGTGCCACCTGACACTACTACAAGCAGGTCTAGATAGGAAGATGGTAAAACCTCAACAACCTCAATCATGCTGTGGCTTCCACAGCTACAATTCTTACTGCTCTTGCATGAACAACACCAGTGACACCGTGAAGCCTCAGCTTTCACGCTCTAGAGCTTAATTGCTTCATACCCCATCTTTGCATTCCCTGTCTATTCACCTGAAAATAAATGCACTCTCTTAATGACAGCCTGTGCTGGCACTTATCATCTTTATCCTTTATAGCCATCAACCAGGCTGCTGTTGCTATTTAAGTAAGAATTAGAGGACTTACGCTACCTGCTTAGGCTCCTCCACCTCTTTTCTTTAGTGCATTATTAGCCCACTGTTGTTTATGGCTGGGATTTCAACCTCTACTTAGCAAAATGAGTGCACAAAAATTTTACTCTCAGACTCCAAAAGGCAGTTACTCTGTTTTAAGGCAGAAGTGTATTTAAAGAGATACCATAGAAACTACAGGTCCCAGAAACCTTCCACCCAGATCAACCAGGAGCATTGCCTTGCCAGATCCTCAGTTTCTGGAGGAAGTTGCATTAATGGTGACAGGAACTGTAGAGCATGTGGTAGAAACCTCCAGGGTATACTTGGCCTGTAAGTTGTATTCTGAACACCTCTGAAATAAAGTCTGCTATACATCTTCCTGCTCCTGATTCAACATGTTTTGCAATTGGAGAATGAATTTGAGAAAATTACCATAAAGAAGAAGACAAAAGTAGATTATACTCACGGATTAAAATGAGGAGAGGCTTAAACAAAGACATTTCAAAGAATGTTCTGCAATTCTTAACAAAAGGGTCGTCAGGATTCTTCTGAGAATCCACCTCAGTACCAAAAGCTACACTACCAACAACATCCAAGGTAAAGCAGTTGTAACACCTGCATTGAGTTGAAGAATGATAAATTATTAGCTAAAAATTACAAATCCATTAAAATCTTGCTTCTACAAACATCACATAACATTGATTTTTGACCCCGATTTTCTTTATTCTTTTAAATTTGAGCTTTGCCAACAAGAGATGTTTCCATCATTCTGATAAATGCTGGTGCTTAATAACAATCATCTTCTCTCCAACTACAAAGTGAATATATTTTCATAACTCAACAATTCCACTAAAAAATTTACAAAAAAAAATTTCATTTGTTATTACCTAGAAATCAAAAGTATCAGTTCAGAGCTGCTTAAGTGTTTTCTTAGTATACATCCTAATTAAAGAGATCATTCCTGTCTCATTTTAAACAGCAGAAACCACATGTACTACCAGGCCAATCCACACTCTCAGTGAGAAGAGGTACCTAACTAAAATTTCCTGTTACGGATTTCCTTCATCTTCTTGACAGCTGCTTTGTAATGTAAAATCGTGGCCAAAAACAAGAGGAACTGACATTATGTGAAATTTCTATCTCTGCAGAGGAGCAGCAAATGCTTTGAGAACTACAAATTATCTGTGGACCATGATCTAGAAACTTCAGAACTTATTGAATCTCTCCCTGCATATTTGACCACCTATCCAGTTGTCTCACTGTCTTCTTAGGCTGGACTTGATGATCTTAAAGGTCTGTTCCAGCCTTGGTAATTCTGTGATTCTACTGGGAATTAGCAGCTCTATTTAGTTTTGAGATAAACGGACTGAGAATGTAAAATAGCCTTGAAATTTGATTCTTCTCATATGTGGTCAAGTCTGCAATGACTGTTCTCATTTTCCTTACCAAAGGCTAACAGCAAAATCTCTGGTGTTTTAACCTGACTGAACACATATTATGAGAAGGATGGTACTCAAGCCCAGTATATCCTGTATACACATATTGTGAAGCAGCATTTCTAAACTATGATCTTTGGGCACTGTCATTCTGATGACACCAGAGTAGATTTGGAAGATAACAGTACTGCAAAGCTAAGTAACATCTTTGGGTTTTCAACTTTTACATGAAAACCCCAAGCATTATTAGAAATTGAAATGTTAAAAGAAGGAACACCTCAATAAAACACGAATTTCAGAAGTACTCGATCACCCACCTCTCCAAGGTATTGAAATAGATTAAAAACTACATTTTGAGTTGTTGGTGAAACAAAATGGCTAAAGTACAACTGATGTACAAGACAACAGGAGGTTTCAGATAGGGTATTTACATCCAAAAAATAGCTCCCAAGGCAATTCTGGAAAAATGCAGTGCAACGAGAATCAAATTTATACATGTCAAAACTGCTGAAATGATAGCATTATGAAACAACTGGAAGATCATATTGTGAGATGGTCAAAATCATTCATTTATACTTTCAAAAGGTCTTTTCCAAAGTGCGCCTGAAATGGTGAAACCCTGTCATGGATCAATAGCTTAAAGACCAGGCAAAGAAAAGGACAAATAGAAAAAAGGGAAAAGCCTAGAAGAACTTAAAAAGTCAATTTTCATCAGAGCATTAGGCTAAGTGTAATGTATCTCAAAGATTCATTGCATCTCTTCAGATGTTTAATAAAAAAATATCTCTGCGCACACATACACTTGCCTATGTACTTGGAAAGAGATGGGTGAATTGTGGCTAAATATATTTTTCTTTAGATGAAAAGAAAAATTATTTGCACTGCTGCAGTTTGGGGGAAAACATTAAGAACTTCAGAGGGCACAGACCAACCTAGCAAATGAAGTGTATACAAAATAGACCCTATTAGAAAGAATCCATTTAAACTACTCATATGCCATACGGGCTCCTAGAATAAATGTATCTGCTCAGAGAAGACATCAGACAGTGTTGTGAACAGTTCAGTGAAGACCTCTGACGAAAGAACACCACAAGAGATTAACAGGATATTAAATGCATAACAAAGGGGAGAAAGCACAGTATGGAAAATATTAAAGTGTCATTTTATAAATCAACGGTGCATTCTCATAGTACTGATTCCATCATTTCACAAAAGGCTAGCGTGCCATCAGAGGGGTTAGGAGGAATGTGGTAGGAATGATTAAGTGCTAAAAAAACCTCATATAAAAAAAGCAAGAGGGTGATGGACTAGAGGGTTTTGATACTAGATCAATTCATATATTTATACATTATTGGCACACTGTAGAGAACAGACTGGACAGGCACTGATGCAGCTTTCCTTTCTGCTTCCAGCTGTTAAAACGTCATTAAACAACAGCTAGAAATACATTAGATGCTTTTCCAAAATAACTTTTCAAGTATGCAATGGTTGCCCCCAGGAAGAAAAGGCATCTATCAGACACATCGCCTATTAAACTATGATGTCCACTTATAAAAGTGAGGGAGGGGAAAAAACATTCTTTTCTAGAGTAAGTGCATATTTAGAATAACTGCTGCTATTGATTTTTTTTTTTCTTTTTTTAAATCTGCTACTAATTTCTGGCACGTTGAACATACCTCTGGATATCAAAAGCTTTGCCAGAATCTGCATAGACTTTCAAGTTACACAGCAGGACGTCACAGGCCTGGTTTATTAGCGGTGTCATCTAGAAAGGAACACATTGTATTGTGAAAAACATGAAAATGTTAAAAATAAATCAATTTTTCTACATTATTTTTATCCAGTAGATGGGACGGAGCTCTCAGAATCTGCTGCAAGTGTGGTAAGGCACTTTTGCACTGATAAGATGAAATGTTGGGACTGACTGCTAAAAATAAACCTACACATTACAGGAATGCCTTTCTCTAGTTCTGGGTCTAAACATGAGAGGTCCTGTAACCTAACTGACCTTTGGTTCTTGCCCACCTGTAGCTATATACAGAGAGAGCTATCAGGCAAAGACATCCCCCTCTCTTTTTCCCTGTTCCAACTGACGATTTATCACAATCCATACTTACAGTACATTACATTTATGCTACAGATCATAGAATCACAGAATGGTTTGAGTTGGAAGGGACCTTAAACATCACCTAGTTCCAGCCCCCCTGCATGGACAGGGACACCTCCCACTAGATCAGATTGCTCAGAGCCCCATCCAACCCTGGCCTGAATGCTTCCAGGGATGGGGCTTGCACAACTTCCCTGGGCAACCTGTTCCAGTGTCTAACCACCCTCACACTAAGGAATTTCCTTCTAATTTCTAACCTAAATCTCCCCTCTTCCAGTTTTAATCCATTACCCCTTGTCCTCTCACTACAAGCCCTTGTAAAAAGTCCCTCCCCAGCTTTCTTGTAGGCCCCCTTCAGATACTGGAAGGCCACTCTTAGGTTCCTCCAGAGCCTTCTCCTCTCCAGGCTGAACAACCCGAACTCTTTCAGCCCATCCTCATAGGAAAGGTGCTCTAGCCATCTGATTGTCTTTGTGGCCCTCCTCTGGACTCTCTCCAGGAGCTCCATGTTCTTCTTATGTTGGAAGCTCCAGAACTGGACACAGTACTCCAGGTGGGGTCTCAGAAGAGCCAAATAAAGGGGGAGAATCACCTCCCTTGACCTCTTGGCCACACTTCTTTTGATGCAGCCCAGGACCTGGCTGGCTTTCTGGGCTGCAAGTGCACACTGCCGGCTCATGGTGAGCTTCTCATCCAGGGCAGATAAGCTCCAGGGGAGAAGGAATAATATTTTTCATAGTCTCAAAGTCCTGTAAAGATATCGGCATTAGAGGCCTGGCATCTCCATCTTGCTGTCCCTCAGCTTGAGGGATTTAATAAATACATTATAATAGCACCATGTATACCCCACTACAGGTTGCTTAGGGCAAACTGCTATTGCTACCTGAGGAATTGGTTTTCTGGAGTGGTGACACCATTAAATGGACATTCATGTGAATATTCAGCTAACAGTTCTTTCCAGTTAGTGACACATGATGGGCAGGGAGACCTTCCCACAGCCTGGCAGTAGCTATCAGTGCAATAGTCTCCTCTTTAGCACTTCATGGACACCATGACATAGGCAACTAAGAAGACCTCCTTGAAGTCTCTTTGACTTTTTACGTATGAAAGGCATCAGGCACCTGCCTTGATTACACCTACCAGGGGAGCAAAGGAAGGATGTAGCTGCAGCAATACAGCCATGACCCCAAAGGCATTATCTGCTATAGTTCTTTCTCCATATAGACTGCTCAGAGATCTTTATAGCCTACAATATAATACCACAGTCTTGCCTCAACAATTATGCCAGGCATCAGCAGACATACACACAGACACCTCCCTTTCCTTCCTGAACAACTTCCTTCATCATACAGATGTCAACAAACATGAAAACATACTTGTCCTACTCCGAGAGTTATGCAGCCTCCATGGCCAAGTCCATTTTGCTCGGCACTTCTGCTTCTGTGAAACTGGCATAACACTTTGTGCACAGGCACACTGCCATCCTAACACATGGGCAAGACTCTACACAGTCAAAAGGCCAACAAGGGAGCATCCAACATGTTTTCCAAAGGCAGAAGTCTGAGTCAAGAATGTGTATAGTTGCTCTCGAGGTCCCGTACCTGTAGGGGATGGAGCAGGTTGCCAGTATTTCAGTTCAAAGCTGGATTGATTTGGGCTTTGCCACAGTCTTACAGGACAATTCTGAAGCCAGGTAAGTATTTGGTAAAAGTAGTTGTTATCTGTTTGGGAGGTGGACACCATGTTGTTACGTGGAAGTTTTCTTCCCTTTTTGGCTTTCTAAAGAAGGTCCCTTGCAGTGAGCTTCTTCTCAAATGGTTCAACAAAAGTAGCACATTTCTGTTCAACAGATTGAACCAGGGTGAAATGCTTTATAACCCCTGAACCAGTCAAGGAGAATAAAATGAAAATCTGTATTTTAACAGGTGTGATGTTTCCTAAACAGATGGTGATCATTTCAGATTTTCCTTTTATTGCCTTATTTTCTCTTTTATTCTTCATCACATCACCAAGCCTGCAACCACCCAGCTGGTTGCTATTGGTTTCCAACAGCTGGCAGAGATGGCAGGGACACACACACACAGCCAGGGCATCTCACAGCACCTCTGCACTTTCCAACATTCCACCAGCCTTTCAAAATACCATTGCAATTCATTTCTACTCATAAGATAATTTTATTAGTAAATCTAACAAGGAAAATGGGGAGGGGGGCACATGGATTTGATTTATTGTTAGCATGATAGTACCGAGTCATATCAATGAGACAATTATTTGCATATGAAAGCTACGGGGGATATCTACTCAGGAATCCTGGGTTTGGGTTTTTATTCCCCTGAGGGACATAAATTAGTCCAAGATTGCTAACTACAAAGACCACAGACTGAACCGTTCTCAAGTCCCTTAACACTTTAAACTCTTTGTTCAGTTGTCAAGAAAAATAAAGTAGTGTTGGGGGAGTTGAACTATATCTAACTTTGAAAACCAGCACAGAAACCAACACGTTGATCCGCACCGCCTTGGGTATCACTAACTTCCTATACATTCTCATTTGCCAGTCAGAACATAAAAACTGCATAACCTGCCTGAGATTCAGTTCTTGGTGGGTAAACAAACCCCAGCTGCTCTGTGTTCAGATTGGCTGAGAGTAACAGGATGAAGAAAAATCTAAACAATATGGTCTCTGTAAATATTTGATCTGCCAGTTATCTAATAGCAAGAGTAGCCCAGAGTCCAAATTTCTTTCTTTCTGCCAAAGAAGAGCATTCGGGGTTAGGGTTTTCATGATGCCAGGGGCTTTGCTGTTTAAATCCTGCCAATATGTGTTTGGCACATAACAACAATTAGTTTCTGATTCTGCATACACACGGTGCATGGGGATGTGTGCACTGTTCAAAGGCATCAGTGTCACGTTCCTCTAGTCAGATGTGGTCCGCAGTTTTCTCTATTATCATTCCCGTTATTATTAGCACCCAAACGATAAAGTAGAAGGCTGGATCATATTCACTGTAGACAGACACACTGGAGACACTACTGTTCACACATAGCATGCAGAAGCCATTTTGGGCCTCTTGTCCCACAAATGGGATGAAATATAAAGGAAGAAGGAAATGCCTCTAACATAAGAATTGCTTCTGTACCAGATTTCAAATCCCTGATTTAAAACAAGAAAAGAGCGTCTGGAAGGTGTTTGTGAGAGGATTTGTTTCCATCACCTTAAAGTGGGGCCCTGCTGTCCACGGGCACAATTTACCAAAGTGAGCAACTCAACCAGTCACTGACTTGTGGCTCAAGGATACACACATTTCACGTATCAGCTTTTACGTTAGTGATTTGCTTTATCTCAGGTGAGCACACTTGCTTTCCTGAGTAACAACAGCAATTTCCAGAGACCCTTCCAAAATGCCTCTGACCAATGTGCATAAGCAGAGTAAGAGCAAATCAAGGAAACCTCAGCAGTTGGACTGTCAGATCTTATGTCCTGGGACCTGGAAGATCTACATACCTGAGAGTGACACTAGAGGATTTTCCTGCACTGTTCTGCCACGTTATCACAAATTCTGCTTTATGTCTCCCTTCATTTGAAAGAAAACACCTCAACACAAACTCTACTTCGCAGGTTATTTAGGACAATGCTGCATTATGCTGCGCTCTCTTCTTTAATTTCTGTTTCTGTTTTGTTTTAATGGTTGGTTAATGGAGGACAGAATTCCCGGCATACAGATAGGAGATGACAAGACTACTGCAGCACCATCAGAATAAATAAAAATCAATAGGTTTTCTGCTGGTGTTGGCTGTAAAAGAAAGCAGAGCTATTTATCAAGTCTGACAAGGGGCTCAGAACTGCAGGATCATCACAGGCACCACAGCAAAAAGAAGAGGAGCAAAATAAGAAATACTAAATAGGGAATCAAGATCAGTACAGCAAGATCACTAACATATCAGCTTGTTTCAATACATAATAGCTGAGGAGAGTATCACAGGAAAACTGAGAAATATAGCTTTTACTTAAGGGCCTCCAGGTATTTTACTTCACCAGTTCCTCATTAATCACATCTTGGATCAACTTTCAGTGGTTGGTATAATTCCCATTTAACAGATCAAAGTAAATTTGTGCGCAGAGAATTTAAGTAGCCTCTGCCAGATCACCTACAGACCGTCAGTGGCAGTGCTGGAAGTGAAACTTCTTGGGTCTTCTGCTTCCTATCTCTCATTTTTTGGTTTTAGTGCTCCCATAGCAATGGCACTATGATGTCCATTCAGGGGCTTCACTGAAAAGAGCTTATTATCAGATCTGCTACCAACTCCAGTGGCATTTCACTTTGGATGCTACCAAATCTTACTGCAGGATCAAGCTTAGAAGTCTATTCATGCTACACTCACCACTATAGTAATTCAATTTAACGCCATCTGGAGCCAAGCTTTCCTTCAGTTGGAGTGGACTGCTTTACTAATCTTTACATACTTGTTAGAAAAAGGAAGTTAAAAAGGGAGAACATACAATGTTTAGAAACCTATAAAAGCAACAGTAAAGTGGTGCATGGCTTTAAAAGAGAAAATTGAGACAAAGAAAGCTGGAGAAGATGCTAGAAAATCTTGAAAACTTTTAGGAATCAACTCTGTGTGTACACAGTTGGGTGTATACCCAACAGCCCCATGACCTCTAGTTTCAGTTAATTGCTTGTAACTTTGCAAACTTGAAAATTTCTGGGACCAACTTTTGCTCATTTGGTAACTGGCTGTTGGAGATTTTTGCCAAATTAAGGGGGAATTCCTCAAGCTTACTGAACTTCTCAGTGACACTACACCACTTCACTGAAGAAGCAGGGGCAGAGTACACCTCTGCCCCCAGCCACAGCAGCAAGATGCCTCTGTGGAATATTGTGGGTCAAACCTTAGCAACATACATTAGTTCTGTCTTGGGTTTTGTCCTCCAGGAGCCAGGCCAAAGACTGGATGACCAGTTCCTTGCTCTTGCTAGTGCAGAAGCTGTCTTTTAGCCTAGCAGTAGATTCTTGTGTTTCGGAAACAGAGACATCAGGGACCTACACTCAATTCTCCAGCCCTCCATGCATCTACGTGCATCTGTGAGTGCTACAAGGAGCACAAGGAGTCGTTAACATCTATTGGTCTGCCACAGGCTAATAGCTCCCAATTCTCTCAGAGCATCCAGACAAGTCTATGTTTAGAGTGGCACTAGGGGCTTCAGCGCTCAAAGGGAACCACCCTCCAAAGCCACTCAAGAGGTCTTCATTCTCCCTAGCATCACTGGGGAGTTTGCATAGGAGAACTAAGGCAAGGCAAGACATCCAGAGTGAACAGAGGGAAGACTTTGTTATGTGGTTTTGTCAGAGCTCAGGTTTCTGTGGCAAAGGAATCAATGTCTTAGGAGAAGAAATGAGGAATGTGTCTAGCAATATTTATAAATTTGTATAAAACAACACATTTGGGTTCTTACGCACTAAATTAATGTCAAAACTAGCGTGTTTGAAAATCCTTTGAGGTAGAGAGGAAGAGTTTATTGTAAACAGGATGTCTTGTACATAACTCTGAATACTCTGTAGTGTGGCCAAAACTACAACATGATGTTTTTATTTCCATGCTGCTGCAAAATTTCTGAGAGAGGACTAAATATGGGAGAGTTAAAAAGTGAGATAATAATTAATGGGCATAGATTTCCTTTGAGAAGTGTCGGTATGGCCTCTAAATTAAGCAACAGCAAGAGAAGCACATGAGTGAGGACGTAAGTGGCACTAACTTTAAATCCTGGGACTGTTCATATATTTGGGTAGAAAATGAAATGCAAGGCTGAGAAGTGCATCCGTTCAAAAGAGGTTTTAATCTCATATGGAGTCATCTCTCTGTGTAGGGATGGATGGTCTTCTGGTGAAGATACTGGACAGAGGAACAAAGTTGGGCCTTTCAGAGAGACCTTTCCCACTCCTCGTTTTCCCACTTCGTGTAGACTGGAAGGATAAAGTGACCATTTCCAGGACACCCTGAGCCCCCACACAATTGCACCCTATCCACAGAGTTTGGAAGAGGCAGCACAGGGAAAGCTGATTACTAGGCTAAAAATAAAGATCTCAGTTTTTGCATGTGAGACAGCTACCAGGCACTAGCTGACCCTCCATTATACCTCCTACTACCACTCCTGTGTTGCAGCTCCACCACGAAGCAGTGCAAAGTGAGCACTGGGACTGCTCCTCCTGCCTCAGTTTAATCAGTCAAAACCTGTAAACCTGTGCCTGCCCAGCCCCAGAGCACGATGCCCAGGGTCTCCACCTGCTCAACCTCACCACTCTCCTCTGTCAAGTCTGCCCAGCTGGTGCCGGCAGAGGTTGCTCTCCACAAATTGAGGGGAGCGAGGCTTTATCTTTTTAGTCCACCAGCAAAGAGCCCATGACCTGCAGTAAGGCAGATTAATTTCCGCCAGAAAAATGCAAAACTCTCCTCTCTCCACCATGCCATGAGCAACTAATCACTTGCATATTTAAACATCCTTGTCTTGCTAAAATTTTGCGAAGGAGCTGGTGACAGAGCAAATGTCGAGGCGCATAACCAATAGCATTGTCAGTCGTGATTAATCAGCATCTCCACCAGGCTGGTGGCCAATTAGAATTTACCATAATAAGGAGGTGACAGCCGGCGTTGCTAAGCAACCACTGTCTATAGAGCTGGGAGAGCCAGACACATTTAGATGTTACTGTGGATTTCGACAGCGGCATGTCAAAACATCGCAAGCGTCTGCCCAGTGGAAAATTTTACAACCTGGGACTGGGCACCAGAGTGAGACATGATTCCCTTTCAGAATAAAATACATAAAGGAAGAGGAGTTTTTGTTGTTTGGGGTTTTCTCTTCCCTCTCCTGCCTCCCCTTGAAAGAAGACTTTAAGCAGTCAATCATTTATCTGTGCTTAATTAAGAGATATCGTGCCACTGGAATAGGACTTTGTTACTGGGAAATGGGTTCCCATGGCTAAGTAAATGCTGGGACATTCATAGGAAATTAGCAGCAGGTCAGCGCGGAGACATTTATTTTCAGTCAGAGGTATTTATCTGGCAATGACATTCTGTTCCAGTGACTTACTTTATTATATGAAAGGATTAAAGAATAAAAGGAGGAGGGGGGGGAAGGAGATGGAGAAATGAAAATAGACTGACAGCAGTTCCCATGTTAACATGAGAGCTGCTGACTCTGCAAATCATGAAAAGCTATGTTCCAACTGGGAGCAATAACCTTTCCTGTACTTTAGCTTACTCCTAACAGGGAGAGAGGGAGGAAGGTGTAAGACTCCTTTTTGAGATTGCTACACTTTTATGGACAAACCGGTTTATATACAGACAGGGGATCATATTCTCAGATGAGCTATTCTGATTTTCACCAATCTATGACCTGGACCACACTGTAGAGATGCTCAACTGCATGTGCTCTTCAGGTCTAAATAAACTGGCATAAAGTAGCAGTTTTTTACCTGTTCTTAACATAGAGCTATATAAAATAGGTATTTGCACAAAAGAAAGTAATTACGTCTTCTAAAGAAGGAAAGCAACACAGCCTACACCTTACCTCTTTCAGTTTGGCATCACTGAAGGCTGGGGTCAGGAGGCTCCGGACATACTTCCATCTGTCATCACGAAGACAAAGGATGCTGTCAAGCATTGGCTTGGAAATCAAGTTTGGCTTCTAAGACAAAAGAAAACATGATTCAGTTTTAACACAAATGCAACTAGATCTACTCCAGACTCTGGAACTTGCAAATATTGGCCAGTAATGGCATTGCACTGCTGTCCCACTAGGAGAGATTCAAATCAGTCCCAAACACCAAGCTAAACATGGATGAGGCTAGAGAAAATTTTTCTTTGGCTGCACGCATTTCCTCTTGGACTTGCAAAAAAGCCTCAGGCCAGTCCAATAACTCCTTGCTCAGACTGTTCTGGTTTTGCTGTTCCTGATGTTCTCCTGCAATTGCCAGTCCTTCTTTGCAGAACCCTGGCTTCTTTCCTCCCTTTCTAAGGTGACTAGCAAGGGAACCTGTCAACGCTCCCCCTCCATGTGACAGGAGTGCCAACACTGCACACGGGTGTCAGTGGGGGACAGGATTTCTGGTGACAGCTGGTATGTCAAACTGTTACATGCATTTTAAAAGTCTTCAGAAAATATGCTGATTAGAAAGCGAGTCCCAGTTCTTACTCTATAAGGAACAATCTCGTGGAGTTTTGCCCAACTAAGAAGTTGTGGCCTGGGACGCTTACAGCTTCAGCAGTTAGTCAAATGTAGTTTAAAGCACTGCCCCATGAAGTTCTGTACCCTGATGACTCCCATGGATCCGCTAAATTTTAATCCCACCCCCCAACAACTAAGACGTCCCTATCCAGAGAACAGTGATATTCACCAAGGAGTAGAAGTATAAAAAAATGAAAGAGGAAGCAAGTCAGAAAACAACACAATTATGCCTAGAAGAGTCATCAGGAGATGCCCAGCCACATAGCAGAATCTACTACAACTTATGGTATTGCTAGAGGATGTTTCCTAATTGTTCTTGAAGGCCTCCAAAAATGAAGATTCAGTAATGTCCCCAAGGAAAGTCTTCCAGAGCTGGACTACGCTTACCACAGCCACATGATCTCCCTTGATGGAACTTACGATCTTCAGTCTTTGTGCTAATGTAGGCATAGAAAACAGGTTACTCTCTCCCTCTTTGTAGCAGCCCACACATACAGAAGGCTCCAATAACCACTGAACATATTACTACCATCTACCCCAAATAACATCAATTCGCTCAATACATACTTATCAGTCATGTTATCTGGGAACATTTGTTCAGTTTTGTTGCTGTCCCTCTGCATAGTCTTACTGATTTACATGTTTCTCAAAGTATGATCCCTGTGAATTGAGATGGTACCCCAGCCAAGGAGGGATTTTTTCCATATATTCTGCAGGCTATATTCCTCTCTATTCACCCCAAAGTACTATCTACCACAGCATGACAATGTCAACTCATGTAGTGGCTTGTGGTTTCCTGCAACTCTCAGACTTTTTTTCTGAATAATTACTCCCTAGGAAGTTATTCCCCAGCCTTTATCATTTAAGTTGGTTACTCCTAAGAATCATATATGAAACATGTCCTTGTTGAACTGTGAGAATTCTTTTTCTGATTACTTCTCCAACTGATCGAGACCACTTTGAATTGTATTCCTTTCTCTCATAGCATCTTTCATCCTTCCCAGCTTAGTGTCTTCTATATAAATTCTTATGACACTGAGTATGCCATCATCTAACCCAATAACAAAAGTACAGCATAGCACTTATAAAGAAGCTACCTCTGGGATCCTCTCAGCTCATGTTTCCCTTCCAACGGTGGACTGTTCCCACTTTCCAAGTCACCTTCAGTCAGTATTTCAGGTACCATACAGCAACTTTCTCCAGACAAAACATCTTAAAATTTGTGGGTTTGCACTTCATATCTTTTCTTTAAGGAGCTGCCAGCTCTCCTTAACACCTTTTTCCTTTACACTTGCCAGAATCTCACTACACTGCATAAGCTCACAAAATGTAGAAGCCTATTTTATATTGCAAACAGGCTAATGGAATAGTTTTACATTCTCAGCAACACCACCCAGTGTAGTAAACTAATGTCACTGAGCTGACATTAGAAACCAGCTTTGAGCAAAGATGAGGTTTTTTCGAGTAGAAAAGTATGTAACAGGGTATTAAGCTGAAGGAAGAGACTGACTCAAGTACTCTCATCAGATGATTACCGTAAGATAAAATATGGCACACTTTTGATGTATAGATTGACTGTCCTATTTAGTGTAATAACATGAAAAACTTAAGTGGTTTGGACTGTTTTCTCTGAGTATCCTCCTTAAAGAAATGATCTGTTTTCTAACTTGTAAGTAGGTATATTCTGAGGCTCAGTGGTGCAGCTAGAGAGACCATAATGCACTGGAGCATTGCCTCATTTGTTACAGATATTCAAAGTCATAGCACAATCAGAAGAAAAAGGCTCTAGACAACTGGAGATGAGCATCATCCTTGGGGAAAGTACTGTATGCTAGCCTCTACTCCACAGTTCTTCTGTATTGCTGGGGAAGCCCTTTACACTAAATCTTGACTCAGCTGGTCACCAAGTAAGTATTCCTGATGTATTTGGCTTTCAAGCTCTGAGGCCCAGATTGCAGACCTCCTGAGCACTCACCAATGCCACTGAAGTTAACAACAGGGAATGTGCCTTGATCACACAAAATGCTTTAGTCCAAGAAATCAGGTCATTGAATGGGGACACCTATTTAGCAAACACTCTCAGACCTGTGCTTCATCCACCAGTATTCACTCCTGATTTATAAAGTGGAGATATCTCATCATGTCCTCAGGACTGAGGCAAAGAGCAGAATAACAATTCCCACAAGGAAACGTCCAATTTTGTCTTCCAAGCAAGATTTGAATAATGAACAGGGGTAAGAGAAAACAAACAAACAAAACAAACAAACAAAACACCAAAACAAACAAACAAAAAAACTCCCACAAACAAATAAGCAAACATTTGGAACACTTGGAAAACTATTTTGCATCCACTCCTAAATTGAAGCTGCTCAATCTGTGCACTCTATAAGACAAATCTTCACTTAGATGATAACAGCTGCAATATAAATCTGACTGCATTTGCCTTGAAAGCAAAACCCCTCCCTAAAATCAAACATTCACCCTAAAAAATGCTCCTAATTGCATAAAGACCATATATAGCACGTTCAAAGAGAGGGGTCCAGTTACTGAACAAAAAGCCTGTTAAGTCTAATGCTATAACTATGACACTAACCATAGCATTGCCTTTTTAGCACTCTACATCAGTAATCCTCACTTAACATACTTTTGGTGTGTATAGTATTATATAGACATAAACACTGCAAGGAAGGAAAGACAATTTTGGCCATAAATTATTTTACTCTGTCTCTTTAAACTGAGTGCACAGAAACACGTCTGTGTTTATTGGAATAGCATCAGCATGACTGACAATGTACAGCAGATTTCATTTATCAGGTTTTCCTTTCCGTCTCTGCAAACACTTTCCTCCTAATTGCATAACCTATGTTACAGGTTCATATAGCAGGAATGAAAATGGATTTGGTATGAGAATGAGCCTGAAGTATCTTAGTGAAAGATGTAGTGTCACTTATCTCCAAATGGACGAAGTACTAGCTGCATCTCAGAATTCTTCAGCCTATAAAATTCACAAAAAAAATTACCATGGGAAGCAGCTGTAATATTTTCAGGGGTGGGATTTTGGATCTTAGGAGGTTGCCTTTAAGTCAAATGCAATCAGACTCATATTCCATCGAGCATTATCTAAACACTCAACAACTGCTCTGCACTTCCTTCTCCTGTATAATGAACCATTTCTGACTGTGGTGCAGAAATGCTGCATGAAAACCACTGGCAGCATAGTAATCTGCTGCAGAATACTTGCAAGTGCAACTGAGTTCCCACAATCACAGACATGCCATCAGAAACAACAAAGAAAATTGGAGGGAGTTGCTTCCAAACAAATCCTTTAAAACACCAGTGCCTTTAAAACACAAAATGAAAATAATGTTTGTGGATGAGCAGCATCTTTGCAATTGATGCAAGAGTTCCCTCCCCATTAAGCTGCTCCTTAGGCTGGCCCTTTACACCCAGTTACTGGCTTGTTTGTCCCTGAGCCAATTTGGCTTGCTATTTTTTACTAAATAATTCAGGCAAGCAATTCTTCTTTGGCTCTGAGGCCAATTGGTATGGAACACCTCCTGTTCCCAAGGTTAAATCACTTTACTGAAGAGAATGGCCATAACCAAACTTGCTTGTGATCATGGTGCAAGTTTACGTCTTGAACTGTGCCCAGACCATGCCTGGGGGAGAAGTAATTGATACAGGACAAAAACATGCCAAGAAGTGTGTCAAAACAGACACCTGTAGGACCTTCTCATGCACTAATATCCTGTCCCTGTTTTATTCTGGACTATAACTGTAGCCTTGTGTGATTCATAAATCATTTTCTCCTCTTCTGAGTTTGACACTAGCAGGCTAGACTGATCCTCTGGCAGCCAGCAACAACTGCCTGGAGCAGGAAGAATGGTAGCAGCACCGTGTTGTTCCCTCAGAAACTTTCTTTTCTTCCTTTGGTAGAAAAATGAGGGATGAAGGTGTGCAACCAGCAGAAGAAAGTTAATGCAGCCACACACTCTTAAAATATCCTGAATCTTCAAAGAACCTAGAGGGCACCTCTAAAGACCTTCGAAAATCTACTAGCTTCAAAATCTACAATATAAACTTTTCACTTCCATAGAAGACAGCAAGAAATGAAACTCTTATAAAACAGGATCTCAGAAACCTTGTTATCTTATCCTTATTCATAGCCTAGTACTACCAAAACCAACCAAGATTTACTTCCGCTGGAGACAAACCTCAGCACTGAAAGCCTGGTGAGACTCAAACAAGGAACTAAGCTCTAGAGCACTCAAAATCCCAAACCCTAACATTAATTCCAACATTAATTCTGGCATTAGTCATTATCTAGGAAACACCATTTTCCTCAGCTTTCTTCTAGCCCTGCAGGCTTTTCAGGATCCAGCTTTAACTGGAATCCCATGCCCAAGCTCCTCTGAACTCTAGACCAAGTCTCTCAACCCTACAACCCATGATAAAGAGAGCCACTCTCTCCTCTCACCTCCAGCCTTTCTTCTGTACCCATGGACACTGCAGTATCCAGGCTTAAGTCCAGCTCTGGATTCCTCCCATCCCAACCCTTTACCCTCTTTGGGATATGTTTCCAATACAAGGGGTCATTCTCCCAGCCCTTGCGTACCATGCATGATACCATGCAGTATCTGTGACAGCTCTAGGGGGACAGGCTCTAGGCTTTCTCTCTCTGGGTGAGCTCCATAATGAATGAGCAGGCAGTAGCACTGGCACATAAGTGGGTTAATTTTTTCATCTTCTTATTTTCAAGAGGGTTGTCCTCTTGCTGAAAACACACTTATGATTAAGCATCGCCATCCTTAAGAAATTGTCATTGCTTAAGAAACTGCATTTTTAGACTGAATTCAACAAAATGAAATTTGATGAAAAACAGAAATAAAGTTTGTAGCACAAAGACAAGACTCTAGCCCTGTACCTCAGACAGGAATTATTTGTAAAATATTTTCATAAGATTACTTGTTCAACCCCCCCCTTGATTGACAGATCATCACCACCAGTTCAGCCAGCAGGTGGAACCAGTAAGCCCACAAACTGCTCATATGGTATTTCATCCAGGCACTGGCAGTGGCATGACACTTACAGGTCAACATAACACTTCCTATTAAAAAAATAACAGATACCCCCCCCGAGATATCTCCAGGAATACATCTCAGCAAGCGTGCAGTAAGTGGATCATGAAAGTGAGAAGGCAGAAGTTGCCTCCATAGATTAGTTTTCAAAATTGCCTGTTGGTAAACTGATACAGTATATTCCTTCAAACTTGCTTGGTGCTTTGTAAGAGGAAGAGTCATGCTCAGCCCTCCCTGAGCTCATGACATTCAAAGACACATTGTGTAGTGACTTCTGGTTGAACCAGTAGAGCACTGTGTTGCACGTTTTTAAAAACAAGAGTTTGTTCATGTGATATACCCTGTAGTTCATTATTGTTTCCATCTAGCAGGTTCTGGCTTACACAGGTGTTACAGCCACATCTCTTCAAAATGTGTATCACTTTACTCTTCACAAATCATCATCACATTGGAGCAAGACTCAACTCCTTACCCAAAGATCTCAGCCTTCACAGAAGGCAAAGGCCTGGCATTGCCCACTGAGTGCTGTTCCCCAGTGTGGGAGACCACTGGGTCCCCCTCACTCATCTGCTTCACTTGTGAGGGGCCTCCCACCCATTTAATACCAGAGGCAACCACTACACACAGGTCTGGTCTCTCCCAAGTAGGCTCATTCTTTATTTGCATTTCAAAAACTCCAAATCCCCCGGTGCTTCACACCCTACACTGCTGCTCCCAGGTGACGGAAGTCAGCCCTTCCTTGCCCATTAAAAATATGTGCACAGATATTTCTTTCCAAACACTTTCCTGGATCATGATTAACCCTGCTGATAGTCTATTATGCTTTCTTCCCCTCTACAAAAGTCCATTTAAACCAAGTTTGATGTTAGTATCTATGATTTAGGAGGTGTTCTTACGGCTGCAGAGGGAAAAAGAAAACCACCAAACTAACTCCAAAAAGCTTACATTGCTTTGCAATTTCATAAAAGTGTCTAGTAAAAATTTCTAGCTTAATTTGAAACCAACGTGCTTGCAGAGAAGGGGAGAAAATATCCATACATTACCTATTTCATTAAGCTTTTAGGTTCTCCTTGGTTAAGGTACTTCAAAACAAGTGTTACAAGGTAGAATCGGTTTCAGTGATTACAGCAATTATCTTCCACCCTACTGTATAGATCAGACCACACAAAAAGACATCTCCAAGCTCATTCTTTTGTTGTCAAGTCAGGATCTTCAGTATCTGACTAATGGCTACTGTTCATCATTACTCATTGGAAAAATGGCACAGCCAACACCAGCTTACAAGTAAATACTGGCTTTTTTTCTTCTCTGTGGCAAGCAGCCTGGAAACATCTGCTCTTGTCTTTGCAAACATTCTCTTAAGTCATGGTTATGTCAATAGAAACCAAAATGAGTCATTGCAATGAGGTAAATATAACCATTAATAAATGCTAAAATAAGCACATATGGCCTCCTGCAGTCTGACCCACACTGATACAAGTCATCATTCCATTTGTTAGTGTAAGCAACATCAAAATGAAGTCCATGCCTTCATCAGTTTGCATATGGTGGTCAGTTTACATATTTGGGATCAAAACAATCCAATCAAAGGAAAAAGTATCTACTATTAATTAATTGGGAGTTTTGGTATCATAAACAAAATCAGGTTCTACTAGAGAACCTGTGCTCTATACTCAGCTTCTGCTATGCTGAGAAGCCATTTTTAAACACAATGTGTAAATCTACTTTCCAACTGACATAACTGGACTTTTTAATGCTGGATAAAGTCATAAGACTGTTAAAAGCCTCTGTTTATGCACACTTTTCCTAGAGGTAAGGTTGAGGACTAGAAGGTTCCTTTTACAGACTGTAAGGAGAATGTGGAGGAAAACAGTCTCCAAGAACTTTTGCTACAGATATAATCCCATGCTTTCAATCATTGGCATACACAGGAACGGCAGGCAATGTCCATAAGAATTTGGGCTAGATCTTTCCATTACTCAAAAACACCATCTTCTGTAATCTGCTCATTCAGAGACATCGCTGCAGCACCCTTGGAGATTCTGGAGAACAGCAAGAAGCAAGAGAAACTGTAAGTCTCCCACTGCCTGCCCTCTAGGCTGCTGACACCTGCCATAATTCTGACCCAAATGCCTTGGGTATGAGTTAGATACATCGGAAGAGGATCCACCAAAGCTGAGCATAGAGTTGTCTCAGCTGCCACGACAGCAGTGCAGGAAGAGTCCCATACCTCCCTAGGGCCTTGCCATCTCCCTTCTCATGGACATTATAACACAATGCGCTCCAGAAGAGAGGCCACTACAGCTGTGGTTGAGGATTACTCCCTTTCTTTTAACTGAAAAGTGAAGAAAGTCATGGTGGTAACTCTCTTTCATACCATCACTGAGGGAACTGAACTCTCACATGGGGAAAAAAGGTGTAATTCCTTCCCATTGATACGGAAGGGAAGGGCCAGCGGGACTAGGGAGATTATTGTTCCCCTGTACTCGGCGCTAGTGAGGCCGCACCTCAAATACAGGTTTGAGCCCCTCACAACAAGAAGGACATTGAGTTGCTGGAGTGTGTCCAAAGAAGAGCAATGAAGCTGGTGAAGGGTCTAGAGCATGAGTCTTATGAGAAGCAGCTGAGGGAATTAGGATTGTTTAGTCTGGAGAAGAGGAGGCTGAGGGGAGACCTTATTGCTCTCTACAACTGCCTGAAAGGACGTTGTGGTGAGGTTGGAATCGGTCTCTTCTCCCACACGATAGGATTAGAGGAAATGGCCTCAAGTTGTGCCAGGGGAGGTTTAGATTGGATATTAGGAAAAATTTCTTTACTGAAAGAGGCATCAGGCACTGGAACAGGCTGCCCAGGGAAATGGTGGAGTCACCATCCCTGGAGGTGTTAAAAAAATGTGTGGACGTAGCACTTCAGGACATGATGTAGTTGGCATGGTGGTGTTGGGTTGACGGTTGGACTTGATCATCTTAGAGGTCTTTTCCAAGCTTAATGATTCTATGATTCTATAAAATAAGAATAATAAGGCAGGAAAGAACTATCACAGCAGGAGTATAGGGCAGGGAAAGGTGCAGGGAGGGATAGTCCTAAAACTTCCAGTCTTTTCCAGGGAATACTTAGGAGTGAACTGAGACTGGACTTCATTCATTCATGAGCATTCATTCCCCTTGTGAAAATGGCTTCAGTCCCAGTTCCTCTCCATAAAATTTACATAAAATCATCATTAGATAAAGATGTATGAGTAATATTTTGCACTAGTATCTGAAACCTTGGTCTCCTTGATCCAGATTACTGCCCTATTAGGCTGCAGAAATTCACTAGCTTCTCTACCATGAGTGCCAAGGATAGCATGGAATGTGGAATAGCTTCAACACATAAGGCTGCAAGTGTATTTTCCCAAAGAATCACCTATAGATTCCTAGGTAGGGCTCTTCTCAGAGAGATGAGAAGGGTGCCTTGGAACGATTTCCAGCAGAAAAAAATGCATCAAAGCCTTTCTCTTGCACTTTGGGTAGCTTCATTTTTTACTGGGGACTGTACTGAAGAGGCCTGGTTCCACCACCTTCTCTTGATTCAAAGGAACATGTTTGCTGCTGCTGCATTTTCTTCAGAGTCTGAACCATCAGTGAGTTTCAAAGGTACCCATGAGGTCCATCTCCTCTTGAACATCATATTCCTAGATGTCCTAGGCTGGACACAAGGTAAGTCTCAAAACTGCTATGCATTTTCATAGAATCATAGAATCCTAGGGGTTGGAAGGGACCTCGAAAGATCATCTAGTCCAACCCCCCCTGCCAGAGCAGGGTCACCTAGAGCACATCACACAGGAACGCATCCAGGCGGGTTTTGAATGTCTCCAGTGAAGGAGACTCCACAACCTCCCTGGGCAGCCTGTTCCAGTGCTCTGTCACTCTCACAGTAAAGAAGTTTTTTCTGATATTCACCTTGAACCTCCTATGCTCCAATTTACACCCATTACCCCTTGTCCTATCACTGGTCATCACTGAGAAGAGCTTAACTCCATCTCCCTGACACTCACCCCTTACATATTTGTAAACATTGATGAGGTCACCCCTCAGCCTCCTTTTTTCCAAGCTAAAGAGACCCAGCTCCCTCAGCCTTTCCTCATAAGGAAGATGTTCCACTCCCTTAATCATCTTTGTGGCTCTGCGCTGGACTCTTTCAAGCAGTTCCCTGTCCTTCTTGAACTGAGGGGCCCAGAACAAACTCCTCTGTCACCAGGGCTCCCACCTCATTTTGGCACCAACGGGCTTCTGACCATGCTTAGAAAAATAATTGGAGGTGCCTGAGAAACCTTGGTGTTGAAATCACCAGCTTCAAAGGACTCAAGGCACTTCCAAGCACTAGGTACGGCTGAGCAAGAGTTTTTAATCTGTATGTTCAAATTAAGCTCCTCAAATTGGAGTTAAATGCTTAGGATTTTCTGATTACTAGCAGAAGCAAGCTGGCCATATGAAGGGGAGGCTTACCAAGGTTTAGTATTAAAATATTACTTGTATGCAAAACTTTTCTTCAGAATAGAGTACATCTTTAAAAAGTCACTTTTTCATGTATTTCATATTTTATTGACCACTTTGATTTAACCTCTTTCCCTCAGATGTTACAATATAGAAATAAAATTATATACAGGCCAGTCTAGCTTAAAATCTCAAAGCACTGAGAAATACTGAAAGTAAACAAGTAAGTGGTAAACTATGACCGAAAGCTGAGTCTTCTCAAAGGTTTTCTTGATAGTCTTCCAACTTCCCATGCAGCACCTAACAGTTGTTGCCTAATGCTCCATTTCCTGTGTGACAGCATCCTGATATTCAAAAGCAAACTGTCACCTAATTTGAACAGAACATTTTGGATCAGCACATCAGACCAATGATCTCCAATATGTGCAATACAACTCAAGAAAAAAATATTTCACTTTTTTTCCCCAAAAAACTAAAATGAAACTTCGAAAACGATGTCAAATAAAGCAAATAAAAGTTTGCTTGTGAAGACCCCGTGTGGTTTTCAAAACCACAAATGGGTTCAAGATGCTATTTAAATCAAAGTACAGGAAGAAAAATGGCTACTAAAAATGAAAAACATGGATGCAACCTCCAGCTCAGGAAGTCAGCCATGGACAGTCAGATGTTAGGGGCTATTCTATAGGAAATACCACTCTGCACTCACCCTGTTGTTCTGCTCTTTCTCTAAGCATCTGCTGGTAGTCAGACACAGAGTACTCCCTAGCCAAATATGCCTCTTTTTGTGTTAGTTTTCCTTCAAAATGTTGTTCAGAAAGAAAACTCCAGGTCAGCTGTAATGACAGCACAAGAAGCTGTCAACAAATCACATTAGCAATATCCGCTTAACTGAACAATTTGAATTCCCTGCCTGCTACTTCACAATTGTTTCTAATTACATTAAGTGTGTATTTACACATCAGGGGAAAAAAACAAAATTCACATATTAAGCTCTCCAAATCTATCTGTCAAAACAGTAATGCATTTTCCTGATAGTAGTAGATGCTTTCGTTCCTCATTTATTTGTCCCTCAAGAAGAGTGAGGCTATAAAACTTTGTAAGTATTTGCATAGCATAGTTTCAGGATTTTATCTTCCAAGATTTCGTACTTGTGTTATATGTCTGGTTTCAATCAAGTAAAAAAATAGATCCTAATTCATGAAATCATGTCAAAACATGCTTATATGAAATAGCGTTTGTTCATTTGACTCTCACAAATTAATTTGAGCACATCGAGAATTAAGAGTTTGTCATAAGATAATTTCAACAATAATAAAGTCCTAGTGCATACAGATAATATTACAGGACTTATTGTGAGTTCCCTGGAGCTCACAATTTCAGTAAAAGAGCCTCACTTCCCAAATAACCTGTAACCAGACTGTTCCTCACATCACTCTTACCCGATTTCAAGAAGAACAACTGAAATGCTCCTCTGAGTATCAACAAGTACCTTGTTCAAAATAAATTAACAACAGTGTCAGCTACTTTTGCATTCTCAAACATATTAGGCTTGCAATAGCAAGCAGTGCAGATTATGAAGTGTAAAGCACATCACCATATCTTGTAATCTTTAGAGTTCTAGGATAAGAAAAAATTTTAAAACAACTAAAACCCCCCCAAATTGGAGCCTACATCCAGCTCACCGATCCCTTTCTTGCAAAAAAGGCCTCCTGTAGGTGACACAGCTTTTGGAAGGCCTGTTTCACCACCTCATTGCTGTCAGTTTTACCGTGATGTGAAATGAGGGGGATGGGTCAGATTCTGAACTCTCCTACCCCTTACGTTGCCCAAGAAAACATAGCTAGCATTTCAGGCATAAACAAGCTGAAAGTTCAGCAAATACACACTAGGACAAAGCAGTATTTGGGATTTAGATTCTCTTTTATCAAGTGCCCAGGGAAGGAGCATGTGTCATCCACAAGATTGAAACACCTGTAAACCTTTCCCAGAGTATTAAACCCACAATAGCCAGGAGCACACAGAAAGGCAACGAGGAACTTGACAGGGGGTTGCCATAGTCCCACCCGCTAGGACTTCCACATGAAGGAGAAAAGAGGCCTCACTGTCTAGAAGAGCACGCAGCAGTGAAATTGCCAGGCTGCACCCATACTCAGCATACACATCACACTTGATGGCATGCACCCAGAGCTTTTGCCAGTTATCAGTATCTGCACTTCCCAGCTCAGCTTTACTGGTGGGTGGGAGAGGGGAAAGGAAGTGGTTGTAGTTTCCAACCATCAATGGTGGCCAGTGCAGCACACCGTCCCACATCACAAGACCTCATATTGCATCTACACAGATGCTACACCATATCTGTGGTTGGTGCTGAATCTCCCCAGCACCCAACAACCTGAAAAACAATAGGGATCTTGAAATTTTTATATATAAACATATATATATATATATATATGCCCCTCTGCAACATGTCTAAAACCCAGCTGAAATTTTTCCTCAGAATCTTAACCCTAGGACCAGCCTAAGTCTTGCAGCCAAAAGTGACTGTGCACTGCCAATATAATATAAAATCTACCATGAATGCCAAGGGACCAGCTGAAAGAAGTGAGGGAACAAGAGCTGCCCCACTTGACCACTGAGGAAGGGAAAACCAAGGCTGCACCATCCAGCAGCTGGGGCATTCAGAGAATGTCTAATCAGACATGGTGAGACATCAGTCAGGGAGGGGGCGTTCCCTCTAAAAACTCAAATCAAACAGTAAGGGAAACAAAAGCAGAGCTGGTTAACAAAACTTAAATAAAGCTGCATGGTCGAGAGAAACTGGAAATACTGCAAAATCAATTTGTTTTTCCAGGATTTCTGGAAAAAAATGATGGGGAGGAGTTCCAACAAAATACCTTGTTATGTATGTTTTTGGAATATAATTACTTTACTATGCAAACTGGAAGAAGTTCTACTTTACATTAATAGCTGTAACTGAAACAAAATATTCTAATCCACTTTTTTATTTTTATTTTGGCTTTTGACTCTTCAAAATCAGCCACAACATAAAACTTCTATCTTCCACATATTTCCTAATCAAATCCCAGAAAACATGAACAGCCATGTAAGGCATATATTTTTTTAAATTCCTGATGCTGGCAATATAGCATGCAATCTATTCCTGCTGCAGTCAATTACAACTAAATTAGAAGAAAATTAAGAGAGCAAATTAAGGTGTTAAAATGTTTGAAAATCTTTGAGTGCTGTCTTTGTATCCTAAAGACTGAGCCCAGATCTTCAGTTATGTTTTCCTATACTATTTTTTCCCACAATATCTCTATTTGATTTTGCAAATGTAACATTTATAAAGAAAATAATGTCCCAAAACTTTTTAATATTATATACTTTTAAAAGAATCTTCCGCGTGAAATGAATCAGTCGCAAACTCAGGATTCTCAACCTTTAAACATAAAGCTCACATGACAATTTGTAGAATAAGTTAGTCATCCATAGAGCCCCTGTCATCAGAAAGAGATACTAGCAAATGAGCTTCCTTGTTCTTTAAAAATATTTGTTGAGTCTGTGTTTACTGAGATTCTTCAGGGGTTTATAAACTTAAGCAGTTTGGTCAGATTTTCAAAGTAGTTTTTATATGCAGCCCGTACACTAGAGGGAACAAAGCCAAAGTCAAAGAAAAATACCCTGGGTTTATTTTTGCCCACAATGGATAAATAACCCTATCTTTTCCTTAGGCTGCTTTGCCAAAATAGTGAGACCATTTTGATTTAAAAATTTGAAATGGGAAATATTAATTGAACTAGTTAAAGTTTTATAATCTACGGAAAGATAAAAATTGTAAGACATTGGGCAACTTTAATTATAAATATCACCACTGCCTCTGCTATAATACAGCTTCTTTGCAACTGGTAAAATACCAGGACAGTCCTGATGATGACATCAAAACGCGACTGAAGGTCAACGACTGGTTAAACTGGAATGCTTCTGAGACATTGTTAAATTATTCAGAATTATTTTAGGAAAGCTGCATAAAAAGTGCAAGAGTGCAGTTTTAGCTTCATCTAAATGCGCATACTGAAAATGGAAAAGGAAATGGGGAAACTGTCCTTTACGATTGAAAGGGAAAAAAATAATATCTTGTGCATCTTCAACTTACAATTAATCTAGCAGAGGAGAGCAGTGCAAGATAGTTCTTGTTTTTGCTACTCATTTCCCCAAACCCTTTTCTGCAAGAGCAAGCGTGGAAGGAAAAGAAGAAGAATGGGACATTTTTGCAGTAAAGAATGTCACTATTTTAGTTTCTGTTGCTCAACACTGGTGAGAGTAGACTGCCAGGAGTAAATAATTATCAATGATCAACAATCCTTTTCTTTTGCTGCAAGATAGCTGTTTCCTGATCCCTGTATATCTCTCTTGCAGCACAGGTGTCTGTGGGGCTCGATGGAACCTCCTCTAGCCATCAACCAGCCATCAGAAACAGGAATCAATATGAGAATGAGCAGTGGCTGGGTGTCCTCAAAGTAAGGAGCACTCATTATGCTGGAGAGCAGGGAGCAAGCCATGCAGCGTGAAGACTTGAATTTTACACCCCTCCCCCTCTTTCCTTTTTCTTTCAAGTGTGGTGAATTTAATGCCAACGAAAAGTCAGCAGGGCTGGCAAGTGCTCTGCAACTTCCCTTGATGGTGGTGGGGAGCTCTGTGTGCACAGCACAGCGCTTCCCCAGCACCTGCAAGACACCCTGCAGCGAGTTCCCTTCCTAAGGCTCAGACCAGCCAACTATTTGCTATCAACTATTTACAACAAACGGTGCCAAGATATGTGGTTGCTATGTAAACAAAGAAGAATTCTCACTAGAGACTAAAATAAGACCTGCCGACTCATTTTTCACTCATGATCTGTAAGATTTATAGCTGTAACACACCGTCAGTGGTAAAGAGCACATTGTCTCTAAACATTCCATCCCATGGAGGTTTTACTCTTGCAGAATTAACACCACATACTGTACAATCACAAGCAAAACAAAAAAAAAACAGCAGGATGGCAAAAATTTTTGCTCAGAACACATCTACTGAAGTTAATTGCTGGGTAATTTTGTAAAGATCAGAAGAGAACTTTCCAGGCTCTGGTCAGAGAACCACTGCAAAAACAGCTGCATCAAGTTAAGATGCTACTACCCCATCAGCTGTTCATCACCCCACATCTATTGGAGATTACCACCATTGAAATGGGACGGGTGGAGAGCCCGTGTGAGCACTCATCATCTGAACAGTGCCAAGTCAGCCTGTATAGTTTTGAAAAAGCCCACATTGACATAAAAACTAAGATGGATTAGCTTCTGAGCTGAACCAGATGAGGAATGCTCACACTATCCATTTTGTAGGCCTTGCTGTGGGAATGGTAAATCCAGCTAAGACATCTTAAGAAAATGTTGTTAGCATTGTGCTAGATAAGAATATCATTATATATATATAAAAATATATTTTTTTAAAGAGAAAAGGAAAAGCCTTTCATATGTTTAAACTCAAATATAAACATAAAGGCAGGTAAATTGATTAAGCTATCTGAATGAATGACTAAAGAGTGAGTTATTCCCACTATTTTGAGATCACAATACTACTTTTAAAAAACTTAAAAAGAAGTGCAGAGGCTTGCAAGGATTAGTATAATAATGCCCACGTGTATCACATTAACTCTCACTGAAGAGGAATGAACTTCACTTACACACACAAGTCCCCAAATATAGCTCCTTTCACACTCAAAACAAAATGCTCACCCATGAAGTCACCTGCTTGTGTAATAGTTAATAGAAAGGATTCAAAAGTGGTGGGGAGAAACTGATGTGCAGCCAAGGGAGACATTGGGAAAAATTATGCCCAGATGCAACCTCTGGCACTGGAAAATATCACAGCACAGGTTGCTGGAGGCAGATGAGCCAGAAGGAAGATTACTGTCACCCTCTGTCTTGATGATAGGCTAGTCTTTTGACTTCTGCTGCTGGCTGCCTTTGAGGGAGGACATTCAGCTAGGCTACAGAGATCTTAGGCATGAAGCATGACAACCATTCAAACTATCATATATTGCAGTGTCACTTCTGCTCCAATGCTCAGTGCTGAACTCCTAGGCTTCTGGGTAGTTATATTGAAATCACTGCAATGTGAAAAATCACTCGCATAGACCTGAACAGGTTCCTATATCATCAGATGTTTCAAAAGGACTTTTTGTTCATGAGCAGGTGAGTTATCTCCAACTGTGAATAAAGACATGAAAACAAAGCAAAGTACTGGCTCTGAACTCTGATTGCTCAAGTATGTAAAAAGGCCAACTTGAATGTTGTGATCTATGCATATATCAGTGTTGAAACAAGTGACGAACTAATTACTTTTCTCCTAACAAATGCAGACTGGGAAAGGCAGGAATTAAAGGATATGGCACACTAATATGTGGCAAGAATAGGGAAAAGGGAGAAAACTGTAAACAAAACAATCATTCTGTTACTGACAAATAACAGTTTCAGAAGTCAGAAATGAGGGACTGTTGAAAACTTGTGTTATTACACTGAATAAGCTTCAGACAAAATATCCCCACAGCATATGTCCAAAGAAGTAGAATAAGCTGAACTTCCCTTCAAAAAAAAAATAAAAATAAAATCAACAGAAATCAAAGGTCAGGACCAGCACAGACCAGCATGAACTGCATTTCCACTCCACATGTACCACACCTACTCATAACACAGTCAGCTAAGGACAGGATTAGATAAGGAAGCAGTACTGTATTTAAAGAAGAAAAATATTTATCAGCCTTAAGATTTCACATATTTTGTCCAGAAATAAAATACATTCTTTAAACAAGAAACAGAGCCCTGGGAATAGATAGACCTTTCCTGTCTGTAAGTGTTGTTTGTCTTCAGTGCTGCAGTATTAAAAAAAAAGTGCTGCAAAACCAGTAAATAAATAGCCAATATAAGTTTGATAAAAGATTGGCTCAGAAGACTGCTTTTGGCCTGAATAGAAAGATATGCTTTCATCCTGTTTTGACTACACTCATACGTTTACCTAACATAATTGGATGTAGTTAATATTGCAGGAGCCTTCAAGCAGGGCACATTTCCCTCATTAGTGGGTTTAAAGCCTTAATGATATCTCCTTCGCTGCAGAAAAGCCCAACGTAGGCTTTAAAAGTGATTGGCAAGTTTCAACAGGAGAAAAACTGGGGGAAGGGAAGGCAAAACCTAATAAAACTCTGATCTTGTTTTCTTCATCATTTAGCAAAGGAAATTTTGCAGAATGGTAGAAGCAAGAAAAAAAAAAAATATGAGGATAAATGCTCCAAAAAAGATTATTTCAAAAGTTGATCTTACAGTAACTCAAAGAAACATGAAAGAAACAGGGAGTGGGTAGAAAGAGAGAATGTCCCTTCACATACATTGCAACACACTAAGACACCTACATACTTAATCCTACACAAACTCCTTTTGACATAAACAAGTGCACACACACAGAGTATTGTCAAATCAGCATCTTCCTACACCTGCAGCAAAACCACCTTTTTGTAGTTTCATTATGCAGCTTTTTTTCACTCCTTTAAGTCTCAATAGAGTTGGCAGGGAAGCCTTGCATCTAAGAAACAGAATGTCACAATATACCATTAACTAAGTGCATACAAAGGGCTTGAGTTTTTGTTGCTTGTTTGTTTTGGTTTTGTTATTGACTAATTTTGACCATTTTCCAGGAACAGAAATTTCACAGGCTGGTTTAGTTTCAAAAGAAGCGTAATTATGTACAGTTGTATTCAGTATTTCTTAACTGCCTTGAACAATCAGCAAAAGGGAGATTTGCACACATTATCAGCAGCTATCATTAGTGCTGCAAACTACGCAATCCATCTGCTGTTCTGGTGTCTACCTAGAAGCAGGTATTGAACCAATGATGGCTGCAGTATAATAGCATCCAGAAAGAGCACTAAAAATGAACAAAACAACACAGCAACCCTAGTCATTTCTCAATACCAGATTGTCCTAGTATTTGTGTTCCCCACAGTTTTGCAAACCATTTTTATATGTATAGGCATGGAGAGTGGAGAATTAAAAATGTAAATTTCACCGACGTGCGGCTTTGCAGTCTTCACAGGGGAAGAAATAGCAGGATACCATGGTGATGGCAGCACTGCAGCCCATTAATAAACCAGAGATAGACTTGGGGATAGATGCAAATACTTGAGACACACACATGCTGAAAAATAACTCACTTCTTAACAAATCCTATAAAAGATAAGATGACTGTGCATCTCAAACATCAGCCGTGGTCTCAACCTACTTATTAATCATGTCTTGATGGGGACAAGGGAAGAGGAAACTTGCTTTTAAACCTTCTAGCCTCCTTACAGTCAACTGCATTGCTTTTATGTTGCCAAAGTTTATGGTCCATAGCATCTGAAAACAGACAAGCCGTATCCGGAAAAGAGAAAAAGTGGAAATTTTTTATTCTGCCTTTCCATCTGTGTGTAACCCATCTGTTTCCACCATCACTGCTAGCCCTTCATACAACAGGCATCAGCCTGTTTTATTTGCTATCTTACTTGGAAATGTGACAAATGTTAGTGTTTGCTTACTCAATCAGAGATTCATAAATCTTAAGCAAACAACTTCACATGACCTACCTGGACAACAACGTATTAGCCAGTTAAAATAGCAGCCTCAGAATAAGTGTGGCTTTCTTCAAGCTCAACTATGGTCTGACCACCAGTTCTGGGGATATGCTGACCTCTCACAGTAGAGCTCCATCCAGCCACGGCAACCCAGCAACCCTTCCTCAAACAACAAACTGCTCAAAGAAAACAAAGTGCCTGTTAGAGGCTCTCCTGTATAACAGAGGGTCTTTCCAAATCAGTCAACCAGACCATCCTCAAAATAAATTGATTTAACTACAGTCAGTATTTTTTGATGGCTTGCCTGTAAGCCATTATGTGGCACTCCAAACTGTTGTTATTGATATCTTCCTAAACTACCAGAAACTCATCTTTATCAAATACTTAAATGTGTGAGAACAGACCATGTGAGGCACAGAAAAATAAAGGCTCCTATTTAAGGAAACATCTGCATTTTGGACAGACTGTTAATAAACATAAATAAATGCACACTCATGGCCCACTGAACTGAATGAAACATAAGAATGTGCACAGAAGTAAGTACATGTTAATGGTTTTTTTATGAATACCAGTCAGCAGAGGCCCATGCCAGACATTCAAGGTAGGTACACATGAGCTTTCCCACCTTGCAGGACAGACGTTGTACTTGGTGTACTGTTCGGAATTAGAATTACAAATTTAAATTACAAACTTAAAAGAAGATAATCCTCAAAAGACATTCAATTGAATCTGTTAGTATCAACTTTATTACTTCAGGTTTTTAAAAATACTTCAAAATAGAAAGTTTCTTAAAAAAAAACAAAATGAGCTTTTCAATAAAACTTTTCCCCTACATTTCTGAAGCTTCCTTTAAGAACAAACAAAAAAGCCTCCTACCTCAACTATTTGAATTTACAGATAAACCAAATCCCAATCCTTTGCCATCAGTTCTGAAGCACTAACATTCACTAATGATAATGTTCATCTGGAAATTCCCAATGTACCCTTTTACATTTGTTAAGGTGACAAAGCACTTCCTAGATTATTTGCCCTTGTGAACACAGGAATTCTGTAGCAAAGCCAAAAACTGAGCTCAGAGCTCCTAAAACCCAAACTAGAGCCCTAAGCACAAAACCAGATTTCATCTTGGTGGGATTCAGAGGATCAGGCAGTTCCCAGAACACTGTCTGCTAATATGTCAAGTCTTTCTTTAAGGCTAACTGAAGCCAAAGTCTGATTAATTTTACAGTCAATAGCAGTGATCATTTGACTACATTAGTTTTGTGCTATTAGCTGCAGCATATGGGGAATAAGGGGCAATTGGTTGTGCATGCATAAAAAGACATACACAGTCTGAAAGAAATGACCCTCTCAATATTTATTATTTTAATTTTAAAGTGTCTACTGCAAGCATATGCACTGCTACTTTAAAACATTTAAACAAAACTGGATTTAATTGCTCAGAAAAACTAACCAGCAAGGTCTGAAAGCAAAAGAGGAAAGAAAAAAGAAATCCAGAATGAAAAGTTATTTTACCAGCTAAAGATGAAGGCAAACTAGCCACATACAGATTGACCAAACTAGAAAGGTATCCTGGTATGCCTAGAAGACAGCCATGGAGGATCCCTGGAGAAAGCAAGCAGATACTTCATTATGGTTGTTGAGGAGCTCCTAGGAGCTCCTGCTTGGGCACAGCCCAGTGAGAACCATCAAGTCAAAACAAGGATAGGAGCCCTTGCTCAGCTCCCTGGCAGAGACTCGCACTGGAAAATCTCCCAGGCATCTGGGCTCACATGGCTGTACAAGAGCACCCACAAATATGTGGTCAAACAAATTAATATTAAACAGTTAAGTGCTATACAGCCAAACGTATTCCCTGCCAGAATAGTTCCCTTTCTATAATGATGCTGTACCAGCTAAAACTTCAAACTAACTACGATCTAGCTCCTGTAGAAAACTGCTAGGCAAAAAAGTAAATCTTAATAAAATTCACTGCTTGGACACCTTTTCACTTATCCTCACAGGACACAGAATGATTTTTGGAAGCACTGAATATTCTCAGCTCAGTGAGAACGAGCCTCATTGTACATGTGGGCAGGATCAACACTTGCTTGACTTTGTCCTACAAAGGGAGGGAGGGAGGGAAGAACATTGCAGCTCTGTATCACAGGGAACTGGATGTTCGAGGCTCGGCCTGCCAGCAGGTATGATAGCTTTGCTGCATCAGGAACTGAAATGTCAACATGGCACTTACAAAGAGGCACAGTTTGTGAAGTTTCCACAATAAGATATGGCACAACTAACATCCGCAAGGCTCTAGTGAGGACTAGAAATTCAGCTTCCCTTAAAATCACAGAGAGACCCCAAATCAAACGTGTGCATCTGCCTGTGTCCATAAATATATACAAATATGTACACATGCAGGTGTAACAACTAATCCTGAGGCTTGTTGTGTCCAGAAGCATTATGCTAATCATATTCTGTGTCCTGTGTCAACCCAACAAAAACCAAGACGTAACAAGATGAAGGAATGGGAAAATCAAGAAAACTATCTAAAAACACTGAGGCAGTAAATGAATTTACAGCACATTCCTACCAACTTGTTTTTAAAACTAGATGTCACAATGAAACTATCAGCACACACTGGAACATCACTTGGGTACTAAATCATCCCACTGAACAATCATTTTAAAGGGTGGAAAATTTAAGATCTCATTTTATATATATATATTTCACCGTTTTTTCTCATCTGTTTGAATAATTTTTGAAATACTGACTTACCCACCATCATACCATGTGTCACCAGTGCTCCAAACCACACTCCCATGTGAAGGTGAGTCTCCAGCAAAGCACACTCATCAAACTGAGTTCATCACACTTTGAAACAACCATTTGGAAATTAGAAAATTCACACAAAAGAATTATGATGATGGCATTGACATGACCAGAAATAATCCTAGGACACTTAATTTGAAGAAACAAAACATTTCTAAACAACCACGGGTTCAGGGTCAAGACGGCATTTATATGTGTCTGCTGTCAACAGTACACAACTGTTCTTTCTGTAACTATTTGTATGTGTCTTGTCTCCAAATGAATATGGTAGTGGGCTGATTTTTTCAAAACAAAACCCATATATGTGAGAGAGGGACTGAAGAAACAGCCCAGTCCATCAGCTGGATCAGACTACGGGTTTGGATACACAGCTGAATTACCACCATCTACTGAATGACAGCACATCAGAGGGGCTCCTGTGTACAGGCAATGCCTGTAATCTAAAAATCAAGGCAGAGGACATCAAGTAAGACCTTGCATAAGATGTGCAAGTGACCCTTTTTAGTCACAAAAGGCCAAGAACACACCAATGCAAGGAGTCAGTTCCTGAGGCACTGCACCGCACACACATAATCCTTATCAGTCGGTGTAGGGGCATCTGAAGTTAATGGAAGTTCACTGATTTATGCTGGCTGAGACCTGACCCAAAGTTCACAGAATTACAGGATGGTTGAGGTTGGAAGGGACCTCTGGAAGGCATTTTGTATCAAATTTGGATAGAACTTTTGATAGAGCAATATGCACAGACACTTTTCTTGCCAGTACAGTTTCCCCCCAAGAAGAGACCAGAAAGAACAGTCAATGCAGGGGTATGGCAGCCGTCCTGGACCACAGCTAAAAAAGATACAGAAAATAGGCTCCTTCCTATTTGGTGGCTGCATTTTATTTGTTTAATGACACAGGTAGGCTTGAAGCTTCACAGATTTAGCAAAATAAAGATGAGGCCAACAGCTTAGTGTAACAGGCAAATTCTGCACATGAAAAGAAAAATCACGTTCCACACAGATGAACTAAGAGGAAGAGAAGGGAAAGGGCAGACAGAAGCAAAAAGGAAAGCAGCTCAGGCAACTGGTTCTTCCTTCAAGAAATATACAAAGAGTTTGCACTGTCATGTTATAGCAACTTCCTTGCAACCTTTTTTTTTTGTTCTTTCTTTTACCACTTTGTAGTCACAGAGTCATCAGTGTTGGAAGGAACCACTGAAGATCATCTAGTTCAACCCGCTAGAGCAGGATCACCTACAGTAGATCACACAGGAACATGTCCAGATGAGTTTTGAATGTCTCCAGAGACATAGACTCCACAACCTCTCTGGGAAGTAAAATAAGCATTCACCTTATGTTTAACTTTAACTTCCTATGCTTCAGTTTGTGCCCATTGCCTCTTGTCCTGTCATTGGACACTGCGGAAAAGAGACTGGTTCTATCCTCCTGACATCTGCCTTTTAGATATTTATAAGCATTTATGAGATTCCTCAGTCTCCTCCAGGCTGAACAGACCCAGCTCTCTCAGCCTTTCCTCATAGGGCAGATGCTTCATTCCTCATTCCTCTAACCACCTTTGTGGCCCTGCACTGGAGTCTTTCCAGTAGTTCCTTATCCTTTATGAATTGGGAAGCCCAGAACTGCACACAGTACTCCAGATAAGGCCTCACCAGGGCAGAATAGAGGGGGAGGATAACCTCCCTTGACCTACTGGCTACACTCTTCTTAATGCACCCCAGGATGCCAATGGACTTCTTCACTGCAAGGGCACCTTGTTGGCTCACGGTCAGCCTATTGTCCACAAGGACCCCAAGGTCCTTCTACCCAGAGTTGCTCTCCAGCAGGTCAGCCCCAAACCTGTACTGATACATGGGGTTGTTCCCCCCCAGATGCAGAGCTTCACACTTGCCCTTGTTGAATTTCATCAAATTTCTGTCTGTCCAACTCTCCAGCCTGTCCAGGTCACACTGGATGGCAGCACAGCCTTCTGGCATGTCAGCCACCCCTCCCAGTTTTGTATCATCAGCAAATTTGCTAATGGTACAATCCATCCCTTCATTTGTTGTTAATCCAGTGGTACTTTTTCCACTGTAGCAGCAAAGCTCCTTCCTTATGAGAAAACAGTGATGTTTTCTTAGAATTTCTTACAGAATTGGTGTAGATTTTGGTATTATAAAAAGTCAGCCTCCTCCAGGTGGCTGGCATGCAGACTTCAGGATTTGGTCTAGATCAGCTACTAGTTTCCACTTAGATAGCCACAGAGATGCTGGCAGAGCACCAGCTTCAGCAGCCTGGCAAATCTTGACTAGCCAGTATTTCCCTTTGCCTTTGGGCTCACTGATCTGCATTTTTAGCTAACTCTTTGGTCTACAACTTCTGAATCATTTAAATTACATACCAGGTAAAATCTTTCTTCACATTGCTCCATCTTAATATTCTGCTCCTACTTTCACGTACGCTTTAATGATTCTCAAGTACTAATTCAAAAACAAATTTTCAATGCAGAAATTGAAAACAATCTGAAAACAGATTATGTATCATTATACCACCTGGCAGAATGCAACAAACATCATAAACCTATCTCACTCACAACACAATAATGCAGTTAAAAACAGTCTTAGCGTTCTTAAAAGAAAACTTCTACTCAAGAGACAACTTACCATAATTGTGAGAAAAAGGTATAATTTACTGCAGCACAGCCCTGCCTAGAATGCTGGCTGAGGTTTCCATGGTTAACCTAAATTAAAATCAATTCCATATTTTTTGGCAGAAGGTCTGTAAGCTAATTTTCATCTTTTCTTCTTCAGCTATAATTAAAAACATAGGGAAAAGGCTTCATATGCC
Source organism: Hemiprocne comata (assembly GCA_020745705.1). NCBI lineage: Eukaryota > Metazoa > Chordata > Aves > Apodiformes > Apodidae > Hemiprocne > Hemiprocne comata. The sequence goes on from CM036586.1 coordinate 61,639,195, forward strand.
TCAAGTATGTTACAGTAGATGGTTTTGGCTTTAAATGGCTATAATGCTCACCTTAATCAAGCCAAAATTAAGTGGGAAAGTAGAATGTCATTATTGCCTTCTTGTGATTATACACAGTTAACAATAAATATACCCCATGCCTACAGGGGAATAACACCCTGCATGCAACACTTGGTTGCTTGTTCTAAAAGGAAGTGAACCTTAACACAGATATTTGATCTGCAGTCACCATACGCTTCTGTCACAAGATTACTAATCAGTAACTCAGAAACAACAGAAGAGGGCAAGGAAACCTAAAAGGCTTTTTACAGCAGTATTCAAAAGTTATTCATGGTGAAGATGTGAAATACACAATATCAAAGGGAAAGGTAATGGTGTAAAAATGAACAGGAGTTTGGCTTCTGTTCACATGCAAAATCTACTTTGTTCATAGAATGAGTGAGCAGATCGGTTCAATGTGAGAGAAGTGCAAAAGTGGTCGAGGTCTCTCTAGATGTGAGTCCAAGATTCTTTCAAGAGAGTCCTCTCAGCAGTTTAAAACCACCTTGATTCCATAAAGGTCTTCTGATGACTTCCTAGCAAGCAGACAGCAAGTGCACAATCCCAGATTAAGGTCCTTCTTACGAGCACTCAAAGGCACATCACATTATAGACAGCTTTAATAAAAGCTTGGAGTTCACTGAATCATCATCTTACCCACTTCTGTCCATCAACTACATCATGCACTATTTGCAACCCCTCACAAGTTCTATTTCCCATTGTCTCTTACTCGTATATATATACACACACATATATAAAAACTCAAGTAACAGTAAAATAAACATGGAATATAAACTTTTGCTACCCCTTAATACACTTATCTTTTTGAATTAGTCCTGCACATCTTGTAACTTAGTGACACTTTGTTAACATGTGGTTGCTACAACTGCTCCTGAGTGTGGTGAATAATCACTCTTTGTGGCATTCTGGGTTAGATAACTCATATTTCACCTCTGGTGGATGGGGTAAAAATCTTTATTTTGGAAATTGTCGTGGTTTAACTCCAGTTGGCAACTAAGCACCACACAGCCACTTGCTAATTCTCCCCACCAGCAGAATGGGGGGTAGAAAATTGAAAGGGTAAAAGTCAGAAAACTTGTAGGTTGAGACAAGAATAGTTTAATAACTGAAATAAAACAAAAATAATCATGATAAAAATAGTAATACTACTAACATTTAACAAATTGTCATGAAACGGAAAACAACAAAGAGAGATAAACAAAGCCCAAGAAAGACAAGTGATGCAAATGAAAACAATTGCTTACCACTAACTGACTGATGCCCAGCCAGTCTCTGAGCAGCCACCCCTGCTGCCACCCTGCCAACTTCCCCCCCTAGTTTTACTACTGAGCAAGATGCAATATGGTGTGGGACATCCTTTTGTCCAGCTGGGGTCAGCTGTCCCAGCTGTGTTCCCTCCCAACTTCTTGTGCACCCCCAGCCCACTCACTGGAGGGGTGGTGTGAGAAGCAGAAAAGGCCTCGATGCTGTGTAAGGACTGCTCAGCAATAACAAAAACATCCCTGCATTATCAATACTGTTCTCAGCACAAATCAAAAAAATGGCCCCATACTACCAGCCACTATGAAGAAAAGTAACTCTACCCCAGCCAAAACCAGCACAGAAATGCATCTGGGGAGGTGTGGAAGAAAATCACAAGACAGTGGATTTTCCCAAGGCCTGTTCAAACCCAGGGGTCTCACCCCCTTTGCCATCCTTCTCATCCTTAAAGACTGACACTCTTGAGCTAAAGAAAGACTTTGGGTTGAAATAGTAAGTGTGTGCCATGTCTGGACTGAAAGATACTATTAAAACCATTTATCAATAGACCATTTGGGGAAGGAATGGGTAAAATAAGGTAGGAGGATCTATTTTGCTTTTTGAATTCCCCACTGGCAAACAGAAACCCTCACTTAAAGTAGAGGAGCTTGCATTGAGTAATTTTAAAGCACACAAACACAAGCAAGTCCATTAAAAGTCTTAAAAGAACATTTATTCAGTAATACGAGAAGAAAGAAAGTGCTATTCTCACTCTCACCTTTCAACTATTTTTCACATACAAAAAACATCACATCTGAATAAATTCCACTGGCCTCCATCACATCATCCAGCACTACTTATTTTCATATAGAATCATTAGCATACAGCATAGCCAAAGATTTCACTGAGAGAGCTGATTGTGAATTAAAGAGGAGGGGCAACTTCCAGTGTGAACATTTGAGACAGTAAAAAGATCCTCAGCTTAGACAATTAAGGACCCAGAAACAGAAGGCTGCTTATCTTCCGTATGTGAAAAAAATGGCTGGAACAGGGGGGAACAAAGTGGAAAGTGAGAAATAACAATGCTCAAAGATGGCAGCTGTGTGAGAAGACCATAGAACAAGCAGATAAAAGCATATAAGATGAAGCAGGCTCACTTGAATTAGACTCATGGGCATTAAGCAAGCCAGAAATAGCAACAGTGCACAGGGGGAAAACTATTCATTTTGCTAAAGAGAGGGCTAGGAGTTGAATTTTCTCATCTGCCACAGGCTTTCTGGTTAGTGGTGGGGATGTCACGCAGTCTGTGCCTCAGTTCCTCATCCATAAAGCAGGATGTTGTGCAGAAGAGCCACAAATAGTTTAGGAGACAGTCAAGCGATAAGGGCAGGATATGAACCTACACAGACGGCTATACCTAACAGATCCCTGATGAATAAAAAAAGGGAGAGAGAGACTGGCTATAGTGACCTGTCCTGCCCGAATTTCAGAGAGGAACACAAATATTACAGACCACGACAGATGTATGTACAACCAGAAGAAAGAGAGATAAATCTCTGACCATAAAAGCCTGGAGAGAAAGAAAAATTTTGCCAAATGTGAAAGATGACAATGCACAGACAGATATATTACAATGACAAGGCTGACTAATATTAAGAGCAGAATTAATATCTCAATGTACCCTCAAAGGAATGCTGTCTAATTTCAGGGAGGTGTTATTTGGGCACCAGCTACTGCTATGAATAGTGGGTACAGTCTATTCCTGTCAAATATACAGGAGAAAAGCATGAGAAAGTTACAGACAGCAAGAAACAGGTTTCCTGCATGGGGGTGGAAAATTCCTTCAAATATAGAGAAAATGAGGAAAAGACCCTTGCCACACGCAACAACTTCAGCCTAAGAAGCTTGCACACAGAGATTCTTCCATTCAGATATGAGATACAGGCAGAATGGAGGGTGACTGGTACAAGTGGTTGTTAAGTAAGATATAGGTAGTCACAAGATAAACCTTCTGTACCAAAAGAAGGAAGCAAAGGAGACAAGCAGTCTGCAAACAGACTGTCTGGTTGCAGAGAGGATCAGAGGGGCAGAGGAGACAGACAGCTGATCAGAGATGAACTTTTCCCTGAGGGCACAAACAACCCTCCTGAATACATGTGAGTTCATTTGAGAAGGTTTGAGCATACAAAGGGGCCAGGAGGAAGCCAGGAATGGATGGCACTGAGGCAGCGTACAGTCACAAAGACAGTGTTTCCTTGTAAAATGCTGAGGAACTGCTGGAAATCTTTATTGTCCCTCTGGCCATTCCTCCCTCATTATTTGTTCTAACCCGTACTTGAAGAAGAGCTTTTTAATGTATATGTGTATATAGCTAAGTAAAATAAATAACCAACAGCACAGGTGTATGTCCTTGCTAACCCCAAATTCATTCTTTGCTATTTGTTGTTTTCAGAGTGGTAGTGGTAAGTATGACAAAGCAACACACGTTAGCTGCAGGAGGTATGTCCCTGTGCCAGGCAGCCTCCTCCCACCACAGAAAGTCTAAAACCACAAAACAGACCGTGGCTGGGAGAAAGCAAATAACACTGTCCCCTTGTTACAGATTGAAACCCAAGGAACAGAGTAAGTAATTTTCCTGGGATTTCACAGGAGGCCAGTGGCAAAACTGGATACTGAAAGCCTCTCTCTTCAGAATCCATCTGTTCAGTCACAAGGGCATTGTATCTCTTCGGTCTGAGCTCAGATTAACAGTACTACCAACTCCATCCACAAAGCCAATATTTCTGTCTACTTACAGTTCTGTTGGTGAAGTTACTGAAGTCTGTCACTAAGATTTGCTTGATCATCTCTGGTGTGGAGACCACCACAAACATCTGGCGACCAATGTAGTACCTAGAAAGAAAGTAGAGAGTCATTTTAGCAGAGAATGTCAACCAGAGAACCATCACCTTCCCTAAAATACCTCTGTTGGCTTGAAAACACTTGCCATGAACAAATATCAGAAAACATATTCCCTTGGGTAAAGTAGTATCTACTCCCATCCCTCTCATCTAATCCACTAAGATGCTGAGACCTAGAATTTAAAGGAAACAACTTAAAACCTTTTACTGATTAATCGATACTCAGCCAACTTTTTAACATCCATGTTTACACACTCTGTGCTTACTGTGAACTCTGTACAAAGTGATATAGTATCACTAAACCAAACTACAGAGGGGCAACACAGTAGTAACAAACAACCAAAAGAATCATGAAAGACCTACTAAATTGACTATCCTACAGTTATCAACATGAAATGCCTTTCCATAGCAAAGCTCTACCTACAATGAGCCTTTCCAGAAGTCCCCCCAGTATGGAGGCAGTAAAGGCACATTTCCACCACTTCTACTAACACTTGGAACCCAGTACATTTTGGGCTCTGTATTACCATGAAAAAAACCATCCAACAGGAACCACCTGAACTTTACAGAACATCAATGTGAAAAGAAAAAAAAAAGAAACTAAAAAGAAAAAAAAAGGTCCACCATGTATAAATAAATTAATAAAACTTCAGAAGAAGACTGGGATGATCGGAGTCTCTCACTCTCTGCTTGTACAGCCTCTATCTCCCACTTCCAGTCTAATCTTATCTTTGTGGCCTGGGTCTGTCCCTGGGGGACTTCACACCATTGTGGATGCTGCAGAGGTACTGAGACCCACCTCACAACTCCTAGGAATGCAGCATTCTCCAACAGCATTTCCCCCCCCAAGGCCCACAGGTGCCCCATGCTTGGCTGCTCTTCAGGGGGAAGGAGGACAACCACCAGCAAGCAGATGTTGCCTGCAGTCCCTACCTTTGCTGACTGCTGGACCAGAAAGACCATGTGGCCGGTGCTGCCACTGGTGTGCCAGGAGAGAGGAAGAGGAGGCTGGAAGCAGGCACAGGAGGGCCAGGCAGCTCAGAGCAGAACAATGCTACAGATGCTGCAATACCATGGTACTATAAATACCTAATCATTTTGATATGATAGAGCTTGGTATCAATATATTGCTTATCACCTGTCTACACTGCAGCAACAGAACAGACAAGCAAACCCTGGGCTGAATTAAATTTAGTAACTGGAGGTTCCCATGGCAATGAAGCTGCAGCAGCACTGATTTCACCAGGGGCAAACAAGTCAGACAAATATCTTGACTCCAAAGCAAGTTTTCACAGTCCACCCTGACCCCTGTACCACCAAAACTCATAACAACCAAATGGCAGAGAACAACAAGAAAATAATTTTCTTCTGGAAGGAAGAGATCTTCTTTTCTTCTCTGGTGGCTTTCAAGAGGGAAATGTGATTTTCCAAATTCAACCCACAGGCTCCACTTGAACCTTAGACACAGGCTGTACATTTCTATAAAAATAAACCTTTTTCACCTCTCCCAGTTTGCTAAGCCACAGCAAAGAAGCTGTCTGTTAATGGTCAAACTTTTCTTCAGAATCCTAATAGGTGCATAAGAAAGAGCTGAAGCCTCATTTTAAAGAGCACTTTGATCACAGTCTTTGGCAAAGGGGGTAACACCCTACATGCCCTTTCTGCATGTACTTTGTACAATTTCTCTGGCATTAGAGAAGCAAAGGAAGGTCCCATGGTGAAGACCTGTGCTGCTTCAAACCTCTCCACTATGAATACTGAACTCTCACACTCCCACATTGTTTTTCTCTCCCCCTCTACAAGTTTATAAAGTTCCTTGTCTCATTTAATAGTTAGTCACTGATGGTCTTCCAACACAGAGCTTTTCATAGGGACCAAATCCCTAATAATAGATTCCAAATCTGAATCAGAAGCTGATCATGTCTACTTAGGCAATTTAACCCTGACCACCAATATCACCATGTGATACATCATGCAAAGCACAAGTATGAATGTGTGTGTGAGGAAGAGAGAAACTTCTAATTTATTTCCAACTTGTGAAGCTGCAGATCTCCAGCTCTGGTACACTGGAATAACAGACAGTACTGACAGTCAGAGCCCTTATGTCACAGTGCACTTTGTGCTTGAAAGCATTCAGGACTAGAATTTGGGACAGGAGCATCTCCTGCTCAAGCTGCTTTTATGAGAAAGTGACTCACAAGCCAAGCTTATGCAAACAAATCTATTCATCATCCTCCAACTCAGACCAGTCACCCAAACTCCCAGTTCTGCTTCCACAGCTCAGCTCTTTCTTTTTTATTTAATCTTCTTTAACTTTCTGTCTAAAGGCATCTGTTTTCCCTTTCCTTATGCAGTTATAAATAAGGGCAGAGAAGGAGAAACAAGGGGAAAAAAAAATCCTAAAATTAATACACTTAAAATACTGAAAAAAATTATCTTAAACTGCTTTTTAAGCAAAGTTCTGCCTGCTTTTAAGAATTGAGTGCTGTAAACACACCCAGACCAGCATCTTTTCTGTATCCCAAACAGTAAAATCTCTCTCCTTTTTTTTCCATTCTCCTACTTTCTGTATATAATCTAATTTTTTCTAGGACACAAGAAGAAAAGAGTGTGTATGGACATGCTTTGGAAGCCAAATTCCAGAGGCTGGGAGCATGACTTCCATGATCATCTCCTGAAGTTAAGGAAAAAGGCCAAGAACAGGTAAGTATGAAACAAGATTGTCTGAGCAATTTCATTTAGCTAACACAGATCCAGAACCTGAAAAGCCACCAGAAATATGCTTAACTAGGTTTTAACATATTTAAAATCCTTTGCAGGATCAAGGCCTTGGTCACAAACAGAGAAGATATCTCCCAGCTAGACATTTCAGAAAAAAAACCCAACTTGTTCCAAAATGGCATGTAAAAGATAAAAATCCTACTGAACAATAATCTATTCTTCCCAAGTAAATAACATATTCAACCCTGCCATGTAACTTCATTTTGATTCGGTATTACTACATGAGGATATCACCAGCCTCACATAGACTGATTTATTATTGAACAAAACCCGATATTCTTGTCAGATTTTAATAAATAAGAGTTTGAGAGAAACAAAAGCCTCCTGGCAAGTGCATTACAAATGGATTCATGAATAATTTAGGACAGCACTTTTTATTAACTTTCTCTAGGTTAATCTTGTCCACACACAGAAGTCCTACCTTTAACTGCAGTGATACAGCACCATTACACTGCTTGACCCAACCCTTTGTAATATTTTCATGCAGGGCATTCAGGGTGTAATACAAACTCTTATGACTATCTAGCTCACTCTTGCACAGAAACAAGAACATGTGAATGTAGTGCAGCATCTTTAGAGAGATGCATATCTGTCCACGTGGCAATCCGTTGGACCACTGCCATACCAGTAAAAAAGTTCATGACCTATGCACAGGTGTAATTTTCAAATGTAGATGAGGCCTCTGTTATATAAGTGATGCCATTAGGGCAATTTCTACTAAACTTCACCTTAAACTGCAGCCCTCCAAAATAGAAGAAAAAATCCACATTTTTAAACCAGCAGCTTTAGGTCTGTTGGAAGGCGAGATGGGAAAGACCTGGTACCAACACACCAACAGCGTGAGGACAGCATTAGCTTCCTCCAGCAGATGAAAGTATGGATGATGAGCTGTTGCCACAGTGGGCTGCTGGTGTAGAAGTGGGCAGTCCTGTGCTGCACCATCCTCATGAGGACCAGGCAAAAAGTTTTTCAGATGTGTTCAATGGAAGACATGGATTTACCCCCACAAGTTATGGAAAAGGCACGGTGCCCCCCAACATGCTTTCCAAAGGGCTCACAGGTCAAGGGACTGGCTACATTTTAGTATATTGAGCTAAGGAAGTCAACCTGCATTCAGAGTGTTTTAATAACTGAAGAGGCTATGAACACCCAACATAGTGGCTGAACACCTTCAACTTTAGCAGTTTGGTTTGTAAGAGCGGACAAGCACCACACTTAAGGCAACTAATGAAAGAGACGGAGACTTCTGCCTCATGTTTGGGTTTCACCCAGAAGGTTATGTTTCTCTTTGCAAATACATAATCATTTATTAAATGCATCTTTTCTTTTCTTGGCAAGAATTAGCAGCACTCTACCAATGATTTCTGCTGTTTTGCATGCGCCCCACCACTGCTTTCTGCAGAGATGTGACCCAGGTGTCTCAACCTGCACCTAGTGCCTGCTGTGGCCATGGCCACAGAATTTACCCCATGGAGGTAAGAGATGCCAGACAGATGAGCTGCCAAGTCCAACCATGAGCTGAGTTAGAAAAAGTGAGACAGAAGGCATGTTAGACTGCCCAGTCCCTCCCTCCTGCAACACCCAAGCACACCATCTCCCTTTCCAACAATTGCCAGGGATGCCCAGGAACACACATTTCTCTTCTCAGGTAATATAGAAGGTCAATCAGCTGTTTTTAATTTGAAGGGCCAATTTAGCATCATCCTTTCTGCAAGATCATTCTGGTCACACTGCACGGTTGTCTGCTGGTGACAGTGTCTCCCCAGGTCCTGAGCCACAGACATGCTCTCTAAGCAAAACTCACAGCAACGTTGCCTTGCTGCACAGGAAGAAATGGAGTGCACATGCTGTACACCATGGCAAAGGACCATATGTTTTTGTAAAACACCTGTGTGGGAAACACCTGCAACCCTTTCACCTTCTTTATAGTGCTGCTGTCAAGTCATGGAAGACTTTGATCTCCCTATCTATTATCAGTTCCATGTATTACAAACACATCACATTAATCATAAAACACATATATGCTGCTAGGCAATAAACAAGGCTTTGTTTTCTGTGCTGCAGTCAGATAAACTACACAAAGATCATCTGGAAAGCTAAATAAAAATAGAAAATTTTATTATCTTAATGTTCCTCAGGGAAGAGCAAAGAACAAAGAACAAAAAAAAAAAAAAGGAAAAAAGGAGAGGTATGCAAAGACACAGAGATACAGGGAGGGGGAAAGGCTAATTTTCTTAGGAGACATTTCCATTGAGAAAAGTTCTCAATCACTCTGCCTCTTTTGTTTAGAGACACCCATTCACTGCAGGCAGAGAAAAGCAAAAAAAACAAATAGTGTGCTTCTTGTTTAAAATAGTACTCAAGCCTGGAGTTACTTCCTTAATTATTTCAGAGGTCAGCAAATTGATTTGTCTTGAGCACCATTCCCTCCCAACTCTTGCAGGCAATTCAGACTCTGGAGGACTAAGTGATATGTAACGAACAGCTGCAAAGCCCAAACACAATCTTCAGAGAAAGGGTTACTTAGGCCTGAGAGGAAAGTTAAGGAAGGAACAAAAAATTGTCACTTATCATGAGTCCCATTATTATTTGTGTTATATTAGCAGCTAGAGGCCTCCAAGGTCCCCAGGCCCTAATTTGGCAGCAAGTTATACGTAAGTAGAAGGCTTATTCTAGGCCTGTGGAGTCTACCATCTAAATAACCTGGAGCAACAAACGGGGGAAAACAAACAACATCCTCCATTTTCCAGCTGAGGGACTGGGGCACAGGCAGGTACAGAGGAGACAGGAATTGCCAGAAATCACCTATTTTTTCTTTACTTTATGTGGGGACAGAGCTCTTCAGCTGCCACGTACACTTGGAAATCCCATATAGGTTGTCCTCAGGCAGGGGGAGGTCTGCTGGAAAGTCAGGAGCTAACTCCTGTTCCACTTGTCCTGTGTCTCAGGCTGTGACTTTAGCTGGCAGGGTGCCTTCCTGGACTATTTTTGTAAGGCACTGACAATTTGAGTATCTCCGGATTAGAGAACTGAGAAATGCACATTACCACTTAAGAAAAGAAAAACAAAAACCACAAATTACGAACAACCAACAAAAACCCACACAAACAAAAACCACAACACCCTAGAAACAGGTGAACTTACCGCACATGAAAATAAAGCCCTGGTAGCACTTAGCAGTCTCAGGCACAAAGAGAAGTTTCAGAGCACAGCTCTGCCAACACACGCACACCTCAGTCGGAGACTAATCCAACCCATTGTGTAAATTCTTGAAAAAAGACATGGCCACAGTGTTTTCTATCTATGAATAAATAGTTCCTCGCTTCCTTTTGCAATGAGCTATGCTTCTTTTCATGTTGTGAAAGCTTTAAAATAAGTACATTGAACTATTAATTTAATTCCTGACTGTATTAAAAATATCATGTAACAAGATGCCCAGACGCTCACACAGACTCTCTGCACCGCTCTCTATTGCAATGCATCCACCTCTTTGTCCACATACCCAGGATTAAAAATACTATCTTCTGCATACCAAGAACCTCTGTGCTATCTCAGACTCGCACCTTGCCAAAAGACCTCTACTTTCTGACATGCTTAAGGAAGTACCAAAAAAGGAAGAAAATTCCGGGATTATTTATATTTTTCCCCGCCACTGAAAGCACAGCTATTTTTAAAGGAGCTTCTCCCTTGTCAGGTGCACTAAGAGACTCGTGGTATGAAAGTAATATATTTAGGGTTGACAGTAGGGAGAAGGAGGGCTGATTGGGGCCATCACAAGGCACAAGAGTCTTTCAAGTACCTAAAACTAGGGTGCAAGCGAGATCTGTTTCTGGGCATCTCTAACCTCAGCTGGGGTTTAGCAACTTGAGGGTATCACACATATTTACTAATCCCTTCCCCCTTCCAAGTGAGCAGTGCAGAAGACGCAGTCTCTGCTTGGCTGTGTTAATCCATTCATGAAATGAAGTAGATGACATTTACCCACATATAAGGAATGACAAAGATTAAATTAAGCTCACGAAGTGCCACAAAGAGTGGGGGAAGAAGAAGAAAAAAACCACAACAAAACAAAAAAACCCAAAACACCAAAACCCAACACCTACTAAAAAAACACCAAACCAACCCCTCTGAATTATACAAGCGTATTTGGCTCTCTATGTCCATTTGGTTTTCTGAGGAAATCTGAGTCCAGATCCAACTGCAGGGAAGAGAAGCAGTAAAGGGGATAGACAGGATAACAGAATTGTTTATTTTCTTGCTCTGGTGAACTGCAGGAGAAGCCAGGCACAAGGGCAGTGCAGAGCCATAGGGTCCTGGGTTGTGCTCCTCTGCAGCTGGGGATCTGCCACTTCCCAGGGCTGGCAGGGTTATTTTTATCCTGGCAACTGGGCTAAGATGATTGCCACCGTCGCCACTCCTCATGCTTGCATCATACCGCTAGCACTGATTAGCTACATCAGTATTCCACTTCATTAATGTGAAATGAAAGCTGTAAATAGGGTAGCTGTTTTTATAGGATGCTACTGGAAATGAGAAGTACTGTGATATTAATAAGAAACCAGTCCCTCCTCCCAGCTCGGTGTGCAGTGCTACTGCTACTGGGTGACGCTGGGAGCACGTGTAGCTCTTCACCTCAGCAAAATCACTAGAAGGTGGTTTCTAAAGCTTTTCCCATGGTGTTTCCCACCAAGCTTGGACTGTAATTAGTCTGTGTTTTGTTACCCATGTTTAGACTGTGATATTTTCACCAAAGCTTGTTTTGTCTGCTCTCATTAAAGAACAGTATGCCTGACTGACCTCATGCGATGGTGCAGAAGACATTTCCTGTGGGTTTCAGCATATTTCTGTGCTCAGCCATCCTGTGGCTTTGCGAGACGTGGCATGAGAGCAGCCTCATCTCGGGCTCTCTACACCTAATTCACTTCCAAAGTACAGCTCTGCCATACCCTCAGAGAAAAACGTTCAGGCTACTATTTCCTGAACACTGGATTACTATTTCTACAGATGGCTACATCTGAGAGATACCAAACTTTCTGTCTCCCCGAAGTAAACTTGCAACCATCTACACAGTGTTCACTTGTATGGATTCATGTGAGTCTATTATTTACATTCAACAGTGCTATCTATTTTTGTCAGTGCAGTGGAAAAAAGAAAAAAGGCTACAGGATGGCTGAGGAGGATAAGCAAACAATGTTACTCAGGCTAAATAAGGGCAGCCTTTTCTTCATTATTATTTTTTTTTCCATGTAAGGGAGGGAGAGGGATCTGCTGAGTGTTTATCCCGATTTGTGGTCAGGAGCTCTAAGCAGTTTCCCTTGACAGACAGGTAAGCAATTTCTGGGAAACAATAGGCAGTATTACTCGGGCAGGGCTACAGCCATTTTGTACAAGATCAATGGAGACAGAGCAGTGCATTTGAAGAAGATGAGGGATATGGCTGTGATGCTACACTGAATAATATGGCTGAGAGAACACGTAGAAGAGGGGCGTGCAGTGCAGGGCGGCTTTCTAGCAAAGCAGGGGAGACCCATCTGAATGGGTGGCTGTGAAGCCAGGGAGGATCCTCAGTGTCCCAGGAAGCAGGAGAGCATGTGTGCCATGTTGCAGGCTCCAAGGAAAATTTTGGGACTGGGGACAAAAAGGGGAGAAAACTAAATAGGAAGGAGGTCAACGGATTCAGATATAATTTGCGATACTACAACATCAGAAGATAGAGCAACCAGCTGACTATAATAAAAACACAAGTGTAATAAAGTTGCTAGTTACACGCCCATCACTAAACTTTGCATATGCAAACAGGCTTCAAGATGACTAAAACAAAACCTGTGTGATCTGACTTCCGCCTCTCATAAAGCATTTCTGCCCATGATAGAACTGAGAGGTTTATGATTTGTCCTCCCTGAGACCTAACATCCGTGTACAAAGAAAGCCATATCATGGCCAGGGCTCAAGTGTGACTAGGGTTTTTCAGATATCTAGTTTTGGTTAGCCATTTTAGCCCTAAATGAAAGAAAAGGTTTTCATAAACATTGAGTATATCTCTATCTGCTGAAAAGTCATGTCCTCTTACATTTCTTCAAAAGAGGCATTCAGAACAGAGGCATTCAAAATCAGTAGGCTGTTTCTGTTTCATTTAATTCTGCACTTTATCTTTGATTTCTTTGTAGGCAAGACAGCTCATCTGCCTCCTGTAAAAATGATCTGCAATGGTGGATGTTACAATATTTTATTTTTGCATGTGTTCAGAATAAACATATACATAATTTTCTTTCAATCTACTCCTTCTCACTGGCATTTTGAACTTAAATCAATGAGAGTCACAATATATTGCACACCATCCCTTTCTATTCCTTTGCTCTCTTTATGTTAACACAGAGGCATGCATTTCTGAAATAATAATGGCTTAATACTAGAATATTTTAATTCCTCAATAATAGAGAGGAGTCAATATACTGATTTTTTTACATATTCATTTCATCATGTTTAATAAGCCAAAATGAGTTTTGCATAACTACACATGCATACATCATTTTGTTGAATAAGAAACAGTACACTTTTACTTGGTCATGACTACCACTCTGAAGATTTCTAAAGTTTAAGCAAATGAAAGCAGGGTTTCAAAAGTGGGAAGCAATGGGCAACCCATTCATCTGGTTTGTGTGCAATAAAGACACAGATCCCAGCCAACACTGGAGAGCCTTATGAAGGCAGATAAAGGTTTGCCAGACTGGCCACGAGAGGGACAGTCTTTGGGACTTGCTTTTCTTTCCCTATCTGCCTTTAAAAAAAAATGTGTTGAAACAAAGGAAAAAAGGATAGTAACCACCTACTGAGCTCCTGGGAATGTACTTTATTATGCTACAGCATACAAAATGCACACAGGAAAGATTCATTTTTAAAAATCCTTGCATACCTATGGTAATGCATACTTTTTCTATACATTCTTAAGATCTATACACATACACGCAAAATCATTTAATTTTGTTAATGCATTATTAAATGCACACCAAGCCAAATAAAAGTCATTTCCCAACGCTTTATGTGTTTATCATGAAACCACTAGAAGAATTCCTCACAATAAAAATGCTAGCTGTGCACATGACCAAACTAAATTATCTCGGGAAATGGCTAATATCTGACCATGTGGAAACATTAGAAAGCAGGGCTTTGTTATATGACTAGAGGGAAAAAATAGATGTATTTTCTTACAGAAAAAATGCAATGATAAAAATATTTTTAATAGTAAAAAACACTGCAGCTCCAGGAAATTTTCCTGAATCAATTCAACCTGCATTGTGCCGGACTTTAAAAACCCATTAAAAATAACCATGATAAATTTCCTAACCTCTTTCAGTGCACCACGCAGAAGACAAAGGAAACTGCAATTCAACAGAGAAAGAAAAGAAAAGAAAGGAAAGAATAGAAAAACCTGATAGCTTGTGCATCAGTGATAACATCCTTGCTAACAACAACGGGCAAATCTGCGCCTCAAAGGACGAGAGGAACAGCAGTGATGTGTTCAGCTGACAGTGGCACTCTAAAGTAATGACTTCCAGGAAAATCTGGTGTTACAAATGGACAACACGCTGCTGAGAAGTAGTTGAGTCACAACTTTCATAGCATGGCAAATTATTTCAGCCTGAAAATGGGCATACTGAAAAACAGGATGTATACAGCTCTGATAAGGCAACTATGGGGATAACATCCTACCAAAAGCTAATGTGCTCTCCTGGTTAAAATTATTAAACCTCACTGAAATCCATGCACAATCAGGGATTTTTCCCAATGTTTAACACACAGTCATAAGACAAACATCATGTTTCAAACAGTCACACTAGTAAGAGTACTACCTAGTTGACCTATTTTCCATTTACCACCTTGAATATATTATCAGTTGTAACAAACACACTTCTTTTGCTGCTGCCTTATTTTGGTGGGGGAGAAGGAGGTGATTGTATAACAAATGGCATATACATCACTGTATCCTGAAATAACCCAAATCCCTGAGGACTGAGGACTACATTTAGCCCACTCCTGTTCCTCAGTCATAGCCTTTCACCATGGAGCAATGGGTGCTGCTCACCCACTTCCTTCTTCTGATGGCCAGCCAGTATGCAGCATATCACACCACTGCTGGGACACGATTCCCATGTGCACGTTGCACATGTTCAAGATCTCTTCACACCTGCATTAAACAGCTTTCCCAGGTCCACATCCGGATGCCCAGGGACACAAGCAAGATGTAGGCTCAAGAACAGCTTCTCTTTGTCTTGGTCGTAGCCACTTGGCTAAAGGCCTCAGGACTCCCATGGACCTGCCTCACTTCTGAGTCATCTGAGAACATGTTATCATCCAACAGTGCTTTGCTGTGTTACTCCCCAAGCCCTCTGGATCTCTGGAGTTTGCTGGAGCAGTTTTCTAGAGCCCTTCCTTCCAAACACTCAAGCATGTAAGAAACACCAGCAGTCAAACTTAGAATTTTTGAGGAGGTGATTTTTGAACCAAAAATTGCAATTTTTTTTTGCACAGTCTACCTAGGAAAAAAGGGAAAACAAGATGCAAACACTTCATATTTCTTCTAAATATACAGGTACAGAGGCAAGATCAAGTGCCTTGATCCTCACTCAACAACAGAGGTACTGCAGAGATACAACCCACTGAATCTATTCATAACCCCTATAAACGAAGCCAAAAAAAAATACAAGAATGGCTTTAGGATGAACCAGCACTGAAGTAAATATATTGATCTGTCAAAAATGATTGAAGACTGACAATAAAAGGGTTATAAATGCTTAGAAGAAAAAGAAAGCAAAACCACAAAACCAACCCACTGAAAAACTCCCAGTTGCATTGACAGGGAAAAATGGACTGGAACAATAAAACACAATGGCAATGCAGGTACATCTTTGATAGCTGCCCCTCCCAAAAGCTGAACAATCTCACTAGGAAGCAAGCAAATGAAAATGTAAATGCATGAACAATCGTCTGGGGGTTTCTGATGCTTCGTGTCCTGTAGGCACAGAAGGAATAGGAAAAAGGTAGGAAAGCAAGAGAAGGCACCGCTTTTCATATTTGTAATTATTGATTATGCTCTCCTCACCTGGAGCCTTTTTAATCCAGCAGAGACTTTACAGTTAAATATGCCAGACTGCCTGCATGGCAGCTGTAGTGCTGCCAGCAGCACCCTCTTGTCCTCTGACCTCAGAGCAGTCTGCTGCTCCGACTCCTCCAGGGCAGGAGGAGGTAGGCAGGGATGACCTGTGGCTTTTGGGGGGTGCCAGGCAGAGTGAATCACATGAACAGCTGCTTGCAGAAATCCAGTATTCAAAAGCAAGCTCAAAAGAAGCACTGGATGGGGAAATACGCTGAACGCAACACCCAGAGCAGTCCTGTATGTTTATCAGTGTATGTATATACAGTGGTGTATCAAAGCGGTGTCAGGAGCTACTGAGGGCTTACAAACTGTGTATTTGTTTAAAGAAGTTTATGGTAGTTTCACAAACTAGATTCTGCTCTTCACTGTTCATGAAAATCCAGTTGTGTTAGTTATTGGATAAAAGCAAATAAAATGTCACTGACATGGGAGAAAAGTTGGGTCTGTAGTAAGAATAAGTTTAGGTACTTCAAGTTGTCCTAGTTTGCAACACATTTCTCTGCCTCAAAAGTCAAAATTTAAATGGTTTTCCTAGAAAAATTATAGAATCATGGAATCATCTGGGTTGGAAGGGACCTTAACGATCATCTAGTTCCAACCCCCCTGCATGGGCAGGGACACCTCCCACTAGACCCAATT
Organism: Hemiprocne comata; assembly: GCA_020745705.1. Lineage (NCBI taxonomy): Eukaryota > Metazoa > Chordata > Aves > Apodiformes > Apodidae > Hemiprocne > Hemiprocne comata. Next base: position 61,655,968 of record CM036586.1, read on the forward strand.
GCACAAAGCCCCATCCAATCTGGCCTTGAACACTTCCAGGGAGGGGACATCCACAACTTCCCTGGGCAACCTTTTCCAGTGTCTCACCACCCTCATACTAAATAATTTCCTCCTAATATCTAATGCAAATCTACCCTCCTTCAGTTTGAAACCCTTCCCTCTCTAACACTAATGTAATATCTAATATTTTATATATAAATATAAATTAATATTTAACAACTAATGCTTTCCTATGTGACATTATGTTACCATCTGACCTATTTTAACATTTGCTTCTGTGCTGCGTTTGCAGACCTACTTTCCTTTCTCCTGCCCCATGCATAGCTTATTTCCTACTGGGCCAAATGGGCAGCCAGTGGACATATAACATTGTTAGGCTGCTTTGATAACATTTTACTTTGGCCCTTCACACAGAGTATTTCATAAGATGTACCATGCAATAAAAGGTCCCAAAGAACCAAGATCCTCTCATAATGTCACTTTGAAAGACTCTGCAGCAATTCCCAGTGTCCTTGCCAAGTCCTTTTTCAATAAAATAGATTCCAACATTGACAGAAAATTTTGGATTATTGCTGAGTGATAAAATGTCTACTGCTAGCCCTTACAGAGTTAGAACATTGCTCCCAACTCACTCCTTTTTCTGTAAACTACTTTAAGACGTCTGGATGTGTCTTAAAATGTGCTGTACAACACCTAATTTTACTCAATAGGTGCCCTCATCCAAAAATTGAAGTTACATAACATGAGAGAGACCTGAAAACATTGGGTCAAGATCCTCAAATAGTCATGGCTCTATGCCTTTAATGGAGCTACACTGAAGTAAACAACAGCTTGAAGGTCCAGACCACTATTTTCAGGCTTGTTTACATGGGGGAGAGAGGAGGTCCAGTGACAAGACGTGATTTGAATCTTAATAAAGTTAAAATAGGAAATCCTCCTACGGTAGCACACCCCTATCAATACAACAATTGCTGGGGGAGATGGTCAGTTTTTTTCCTGATGTAGTTTGTATCATTCCAGAACTGCTGTGTCTGTGCATGGGAGGTTTTTTGACATTACTATAGCTGTTTAATTATACCAGTACAATTTTATCAGTATGACTACAATAAATCCTTCTTCAAGACAAGCCTTCAGGTTTAGCCACCAAATTTAACAGAAGGACAGAAAGATTCACACTCCCCAAGGCCCAGCTCATTCCCCACTCCCCAAGCTAGAAAAAAAAAAAAAAGAATAATAGCTGAAAACAACTTCTTCCTCTGCAGCATGGCATACTTTTGCCTATTGCCTGATGAAATCACACCCAGTTCACCAGCAGAAGGTCTGACATAAAGCAGACTCTCCAGGGAGAGACGTAGTCAAACAGAGGAAAAAAAGGGTAATTTGAAGACGGTGCCAAAAAAACAAAGAAAAAGGATATATTTTGTTCCCCTTACTACTAATAAAACATAGTAGACTAACATTGATCCCCAGACTAATAAGGTAGAGGGAAACTAAAACCTATATATGACAAAACAATAAAAAAGTAATGAAGAGAATTATGGAAGTACATAAAAACCTTGCAATGACGTAAAAATTGTCAGGTCATGTTCCTGTTTTCAGCTCAACATGGATAAGAAAAACAGGGAGGAATAAAAATTAGAACATGGAAGAAAGATAGGATAGGGCTGAAAGGTATGGAGAGAAGCAAGAGAAAGATAAAGCCAGAGCAAATATTTAAGAGGAAAAAAAATAACAGCAAGAAGCACAAACACAAAGCCCATAAGACAAAGTTGTCAAAGGAAGAAGAATAAACCAGAACAAACCCGAGTAAAAAAAGAGGTGGCACCATGAAAGGAAAACAGGCAACAATAGAATATGAAGTGTCTCTGTACATATCAGGCAAAGCAGCAAATAATGACTGTTTCTAAAACTAAGTGAGAGATACCCTCCAATCCATTCCTGTGCAATCCTTAGGTGTCCTAAGGGGCAGAGGCCCCATGAGGTCTTGCCTAAGGACTCCCCAGCATGGGGAGACAGGGTCTAACCAGCATCTGGCTCTCCCTCCTGGAGCTCCTACCAAGGTGTGCATGAGGAGATGACAGAACCATGGATGCTCCAGGCTGTGCTGAGGCTCACAGAGCTCTGGGACATGCCACAGGCTGCTGATTTGCAGTTTCTTCTCTGAATCCTTCTTCTCCAGCCCCCAGTGGGGGATGTGTGGGGAAGAAAAATCCCTTTTGCTTAATGCTTCTCATGGCATATGAGAAGGCAGTCACAAGCTGTTTCTGGATTTCTTCAGGCTGCCACAAAGAAGGGTAAAGTGGCAGTAGGGAGTCACCTGGAGAGGCCGCAATGTGACTCTCCTGTGAAAAGCTGGGCAACCATGGAGGGCAGGAGGAGCTTCTCTAGTGCTTGCAGCACTAGTTTAAGGTTGATCTGCTTCAAAGGCTGCCAAGAAAGGGAAGAAGGGTAGGCAAGGGACACTGAGAGATGATGCATTTTCCTCCCTTTGTGTAGAGCAGGAGGAAATTACTCAGGAACTTCATTTTAAAATTGCCATGCATGGCACTGGGAACACCATTTCACAGTTAGATACATAAGCTGGTGAAATCACAGACCATCAATAGCTCATGGACTTTACATATTGTATATATCCACTTCAGGTTTACATCAATACTTCTGGGTGCTGTAGGAAATGCTAATGAAAGCATTTAATATGCACAGAAAATATTTTCAAATAGAATTGACACAGCTCTGGCCAGTCTCACAGAGCCTTCCCACAGCCAGCCAATGCCCTGGATCAAACAGGATAAGATTGTTTCATAAAACTAAATTATTTCTTTACATGAAGCTGCACTGACCACGTTTCTGTCTACGCAAACACTAACTCAAACTGCTGTTAGTACAGGAGTGAGCATCAGGAACATAGTGTAGGTGACAAGCACTGCTCTTTTCTGCCTTGCCAAGCGAATATAAAATGTTGTCTCTCTCATTTGGTTGGGTTTCACACTCTCTTTCCAGAGGTGTAACAGATGACATCAGGTCTTTGACTTACGTTGGCTTGAACAGCTGCATGGAACAGTCACGGATGGAGCAAAGACATTTGGAAAAAGTGCAGCAGGGAGGTCATGCCTGCACCTCAACCACCCCAGGGCAATGTCTGGAACCTCATAGAAGACTGAGAACTCTGCATGCAGAAGAGTTCACCACTTGCATCAAACAATTACATCTAAATGGCTTTGCCCACACTGAAGGCTGGGACTGTGACAGTTTGTTGGGCCTTTGAGTCACTGCTTGTGAATAAGTAGAACACAAGTGTCTCTGGACCTGACCAGGACAACAAGGGGCTTCAGTGACAAATCAACAGCCATCACAGATTAGACAAGCTCAAGTTGCATGGTTCTCCTGGGAGGTCACAGTCCACATGTAAGGTCCAAGAGCTCATTACTCAATGCCTTCAACATTGCTAGCACACTAAGCATCAATTTGCAGTGTTTCAGAGACCTAAGTACATTTGAAACATGCCAGAATTAAACTAGTCAAGTAATTTACCATAAATTCTGCCTATAAACTGCATCCCACAGGTCTCTGTATGCAGAACATAAAATACCCCATAACGATCAGGCAGCCCACAAAACCTATTACAACTGCAACGAAAACACTAGACTCCAAATCTCAGAACAGTGCAGTGTGCCACCTTTTGGGTAAATCTTAAGGCATCGGTCCCATAAAAGGCTATGTTTTTAAGCCCAATTAGCTCTAGAGAGAAGAATAAAACTGGTGATGATATACCCGTAAGTAAATTTCAGGACTTGCTCCAGCAGCTTGATTTAACTGTTGGAACTAACTATAACCAGTATGTAATTATGGTTAAGTGTGGAGAGTCAGAGGGAGATGCAGCAGTGTACCTTACATTTACCTTACATTTTAGCCAGAAATATTCTTGGGGCTGGGTTCATTTTTAAAAGACAACTTTTAAAACAAAGATTACGGGTAACAAATGCTGAAAGTGTTAAGTTAAATAAATAAAGGGCTCTGAAAGCTTAACTTAAGACTATTTTCTCCTATTGTTCAGTCAATTTTTGAGATAATCTTTTCTATTCCAGGGAGAATGGCTAGCACATTACACAGAGGAGCAATAAAATTGTCTGCATGCAAAGGGCTGTCAGAAGAGAGGGTGGGGAGTGGGAAGAATTATTTTTCTCCCCATTAACTTCTTTCAGCTACAATAAAGCTAGGTGTTTATGTGTACCAACAGCAGTGGGTACACAATTTTTCAGGCACAAATGCAATTGTTTCTTTATGGCCCTGATTCAGCAAGGTAGATAAACTTCTGCCTAACTTGGAGCATGTTGAGTAACACCATTGAATTTAATGGGAATACTCATGTGCCCAAAGTTAGGCACATGTTTAAGGGTTCTGCTGTACTGTATCCACAGTTTGCAGATATTTAAAAGGAGAAGAGATAACTCTAATTTACAATAGAAATTCTTGGTTTGATCAACAATCCTATAGAGTCAAAGGACCTTATCATAACACATAAATGAGGAAACACAGTGAGGAAAAAAGAATCTTGGTAGAACATTAAAGACTTTACTCTGGCCATCAAAGTATATCGCTCTTTAAGAAAACAAAAAGCCAGACAAGGGAGGCTACCAAAAATCTTTATCAGGTTCAATGTGAAATGGAGATTACGAAGAGCTATACATCAGAAACAGGAAGCCTGTTTTTATTCCTTCCCCCCATCCTTGTTCAGGCATGATTTTCTCTAATTGAAATATGAAAAGTAAATTGTTTAAAATATCAAAATAAAGGAAGGACCACAGGAGAGGTAGTAAGTCCATTATAACCCCACTGTAAAAGAGGAAATCAAACAGGATAAGATTGTTTCATAAAACTACATTATTTCTTTACATGAGCCTTCAGAGACAAATATGAGAATATCTGTCCTAGGATTACTCTTTCCACATAAAGCAGTGTAAGGTTAGAAACAGAGAGGTTAAAAACAAAAGTGAAATTAAAATGGCAATAAAGACATTATTTCTTCAGGTAAATTAATTGCATGATGAAGACATCAGCCATCTCCTGCAGGAGGAGATCCTGCCCCTATCCGTCTTAGGTTTTTCCCTGAAGTGTTTGAGGAGGCCAGAGGAAGGATAAGACTTTCAGAAAAGCTCCAGATGCCCAAATCCCAGAAATCCATTCCATCTTCTGTCCACAAAAGGAGAAAACCCCAAACCTCAGTGACTAACAGTGACTAACCAGTGTGCTTCAAGCTCTGATGCAGAGGCCAGGAGCAGCAGTGAGAAAAGCCTGTTTCCCATCCACAACTGTGTGACTGTGGACTCATCTGCAGAAATGGTAACTACTGCCATCTGCAGTGACAATTTTTGGGGAAAGGAGAAGTCATGCATTAAGATAGAACCAACTTTGGCTGCATAGACTACTGAAAAGCTGTCAGCTGCCAGCGTAGCTTACAATCACAAGTCGCCCCTGAACACACTTCGAGTTAGTGACTGGCTCCATGATCTAGCCTAATCCTTTAAACCACCCAACCATTGAAATGACCAGACTTGATCTTAATTCCAATAATGACTTATTAGGAAATCAGTGAAGGAATATTAAGAAGTGTCTAAGGAAAACAAACAAACAAAAAACCACACCACCACCCTCAGATCAGAATTGAGTAATTCCACAGACACCTTAAGAAAAATCACCTGTCTTATTTCAAGTTGCTGTGTACTAAAAAAAAGCAACCCACAAGATACTCTTATATGGGAAGAGAGCTCCAGCCACATCCATGCTTTCAGAAGTTTCAGCAGTGCATGCACACATCTGTTTCTGTGCCTGTACCTTGACACACTTTCTCTGCTATAGTTGCTGATCCTGGGATGCTTATGCTGGAACCTGGCAGAGGCTCAATTTGGGTAAATGCAGTTTGCTGCTGGTGGTCTTAATAAGGACTGAGGATGGCTTACAACTGGATCTTGTCAGAAACATTCTCATGAGTTCCTCCTTCTATCAGAAAACACAAACTTGGAGCTCTTTGACTGTCTTTTGTCAGTTCACAGCCTGACAGCTCTGGGCTCAAATGCTCTGATTGTCTTCTGCTTCCTAGAAGTGGTTTAATCTAAAATACATCCCCTTGCTACTCCTAAACCCATCTGTCTCTATTTTGTTCTTCCTCCTTAGCAATTATTCTACTACATAGTTGGGCAGACGTCTCACAGCAGGTTGAAGTTGAAAGTCCAAGTGAAGGAAAAGGTTTTGACCTGCTTCAAGCTGCTTCAGATGCAAAAGGATGCAAAGAGAGTGTCACCCTAGAAATTGTACTGAATTTTAATCTTCTGTTCTTGTTCTTTGATTATACACACCGAGGTCTATGTTATGAACTCTTATACTCTTCCCCACATCCAAATGCATTGCTACAGCTGAAGGTAGAATATTTTCATTAATAGAATCATAAAGTCATAGAATCAGAGTGGTTTGGGTTGGAAGGGACCTTAAAAATCATCTAGTTCCAACCCTCCTGCTTTGGCAGGGACAACTCCCACTAGATCAGGTTGATCAAAGCCCCATCCAGCCTGGCCTTGAACACTCCAAGGGAGAGAGCATCCACAGCTTCTCTGAGCAACATGTTCCAGTGTCTCGCCACCCTCACACTAAAGGTCTATCTGAAATCTATCCTCTTCCAGTTTGAAACCATTCCTCCCTCATCCTGTCACTACATGCCCTTCTAAAAAGTCCCTCCCCAGTTTTCCTGTAGGGCCCCTTCAGGTACTGGAAGGCCACTCTAAGGTCTCCCCAGAGCCTTCTCTTCCCCAGGCTGAACAGCTCCAACTCTCTCAGCCTGTCTTCATAGTGGAGGTGCTCCAGCCCTCAGATCATCTTTGTGGCCCTCCTCTGGACTCTCCAGGAGCTCCATGGCCTTCTTTTATTTGGGGCTCCAGAACTGGACACAGCATTCCAGGTGGGATCTCACAAGAGCCAAGTAAAGGGGGAGAATCACCTCCCTTGCCCTGCTGGCCACACTTCTTTTGATGCAGCCCAGGATACAGCTGGCTTTCTAGGCTGCAAGTGCACATTGCCAGCTCATGTTGAGCTTCTTATCCACCATCACCCCCAAGTCCCTCTCCTCCAGATTGTTTTCAAGCCATTCTCCCCCCATCCTGTATTTGTGCTTGGGATTGCCCCGACCCAGGTGCAGAACCTTGCACTTGGCCTTGTTGAACTTCATGCAGTTTGCACAAGCCCACTTGTCAAGCCTGCCAAAATCCCTCTGGATGGCATCCCTCCCTCCCAACATGTTGACCTCACCACACAGTTCAGTGTCCTTGGCAAACTTGCTGAGGCTGTACTCAGTGCCACTGTCCATGTCCCCAACAAAAATGTTAAACAGCACCAGTCCCAGTACCAACCCTTGGGGAGCACCACACATCAGAGGTCTCCATCTGGACATCCCAGAGGCAATCAGCTGCCTGCTTTGGGCTGTATCGTATTTTCTGTTTCTTCACTCATGGTGTGGTGTTGAACCAAGAATATATTGCTTATATTGGCACTATCCTCCAACTTCAAATAAGCCATACATGCTTACAGTGGTGTAAAGTTATAATGATGCAATCACAGTAGAGTGGTCAAATGCATACAAAGTGTGCATATAAAGTAAAAATTAACTCACTGCCTCTACAGCTCTACTTATGTTGTAGCAGTTGCTTTTCTGATTCCAGAAATTATAGTCTTCCCCTTTATTTCTCCTCTTCAACCCAGAATCTCTTTGTTTCTCTGACTGCTCTTACCACCTATTTCTGATCAGTAGCCATAACCTAAGACAGAAATGGAACAATTTTATATGGTAAAGGTGAAAATAAAGTGTCATAAAGAGAGTTTATGGCCTCTGGAAGGGAGAACAGGCCTCTCATGAGGAATACAGAGATGTAGTAAGGCAATGCAGGGAAAAAATTAGGAGGGCCAAAGCCCAACTTGAACTCAACTTGGCTACTGCTGTCAAACACAATAAACATTTTTTTTCTATAAATACATCAGTAACAAAAGGAGGACTAGGGAGAATCTCCATCCTTTATTGGATGCAGGGGGAAACATAGTGACAAAGGATGAGGAAAAGGCTGAGGTGCTAAATGCCTTCTTTGCCTCACTCTTTAGCAGTCAAACTGGTTGTTCCCTAGACACCCAGTCCCTTGAGCTGGAAAACAGGGAAGTGGGGCAGAATGAGACCTTCGTAATACAAGAGGAAATGGTCAGTGACCTGCTACACCACCTAGACATCCATAAGTCTGTGGGGCCAGATGGGTTGCACCCGAGAGTACTGAAGGAGTTGGCGGATGCACTTGGCAAGCCTCTTTCCGTCATTTACCAGCAGTCCTGGCTAACTGGGGAGGTCCCAGTGGACTGGAGGGTAGCAAATGTGGTTCCTACCCACAAGAAGGGCTGAAAGGAGGATCCAGGGAACTACAGACCTGTCAGTCTGACCTTGGTGCCAGGGAAGGTCATGGAGCAGATCATCTTGAGTGCCATTACGCACCATATACAGAACAACCAGGTGATTAGGTCCAGTCAGCACAGGTTTATGAAAGGAAGGTCCTGCTTGATGAACCTGATCTCTTTCTATGATAAGATGACCCCCCCCTCGTCAATGAGGGAAAGGCTGTGGGTGTTGTTTAGCCAAACTTCCACAAGGCCTTTGACACTGTTTCCCATAGCATTCTGATGAAAAAAATGACTGCTCATGGCTCGGACAGGTGTACACTCTGCTGGGTAAAACACTGGCTGGATGGCCGGGTCCAGAGAGTGGTGGTGAATGGAGTGAAATCCAGCTAGCAGCTGGTCACAAGTGGGGTTCCTCAGGGCTCAGTGTTGGGACCACTTCTTTTTAACATCTTTATCAACAATCTTGATGAGGAGGTGGAGTGCACCCTCAGTAAGTCTGCAGATGACACCAAGTTGGGAGGGAGTGTTGATCTGCCTGAGGGTAGGGAGGCTCTACAGAGAGACTTGGGCAGACTAGATCAATGGGCCAAAAACAACTGTATGATGTTTAACAAGGCAAAGTGATGGGTCCTGCACTTGGGCTACAACAACCCCATGCAAAGCTGGGGGAAGACTGGCTGGAAAGCTGCCCAGCAGAAAGGGACCTGGGGGTTCTGATCGAATGGTGGATGAATATGAGCCAACAGTGTGCCCAGGTGGCCAAGAAGGCCAATGGCATGCTGGGCTGTATTAGAAATAGTGTGGCAAGCAGGACCAGGGAGGTGATCATCCCTCTGTACTCAGCATTTGTGAGGTCACACCTCAAGTACTACATCCACTTTTGGGCACCTCAATACAAGAAAGACATCGATGTGCTGGAGCGTGTCCAAAGAAGGTCAATGAAGCTGGTAAAGGGCCTTGAGAACAAGTCTTTTGAGGAGCAGCTGTGGGAACTGGGGCTATTTAGTCTGAAGAAAAGGAGGCTGAGGGGAGACCTCATCACCCTCTACAGCTACCTGAAAAGACGTAAAGAAGTAGGCGCTGGTCTCTTCTCACAAGTAACTGGTGATAGAACAAGAGGAAATGGCCTCAAGCTGGGACAGGGGAGGTTTAGACTAGACGTTAGGAAGAACTTTTTCACTGAAAGGGTTGTCAGACATTGGAACATGCTGCCCAGGGAGGTGGTTGAGTCATCATCCCTGGATGTGTTTAAAAGTCATCTAGACACAGCACTTGGGGACATGGCTTAATGCTGGACTTGGCTTAATGGTTGGACTCTATGATCTTGAAGGTCTTTTCCAACCTAAGTGATTCTGTGAAAACATCAGATAATCAAAAAAAATAAGTGACATAAGTCACTAATTTCCACAGAAACCAAGACTACTTTGCTGCAAATCTCTTTCCATAAAAAAAAGGAGAATATTCAATATAGATCTTAACATGTATCATTACATTGCTTTCCAAATAGGGTATTTTTCTTTTTTTCTTTTTAGTGTGGAGAACCAACACACATATTGTACAGGAGGCATTTTTACAGAAGATACATCAAACTGTCGCTAAACCAAAAACTACCAATCTGTTGCAGGAGCTCTTCAAAAGACACATCAGTTGCTTCGATCCCCACGTTAAACAGAAACGCTCCAACTCTACTTTTGCACCAAACTAGAGCTGTTTGTGTCTGCCTTGGCCTCCATCTTGGGCTATCTCTGTATGAAAACAGACAGTTTTCACAGCACACACAACTGAGGAATATTTGCATTGCCTCTCTTTATGAAAGAGTAATACCATCACCTCTCGTTTGGATCCACACACAGGAGTGAAGAAAAAAATGCTTTTGTGACCTACAAAAGCCTAACTTGAAATAATTCTCTACGACTTGAGGCCTTTTGGAATGGAAGGGATATATTGTTTTGACTTGATTAAAGCTGAAAAGTTGATTTGACATCCTGTTGTCAAGGAAACCAATTCACACACAAAAGAAAACAGTTGTGATGGTATCATTCAGACTATTCAAGTGACCTTAGAAAGAAAAAAAGGCTTCAATTCCAAAGATTTGTATTCAACTCACTTCTCCACTGTAGAAATAAAGATCATTGCTCTTAATGCTTATTGGAAAGCAGTCTTCAATCTGGAAAAAGCAAAATGCCACATCTTCCCTCTACCAGATCCGATACACTGCTGAGACCATATACACAAAAACACCTACCATGTATTACCTATTTCAAAGAACCACAGAAAGAATCACACAAAGGATGTATAGGAAAGGAGAAGGAATTTCTTTAATTGACAGGACCATGATAAATACCTCCAGACACATACCACACCTATTGAAAAGCAGCTCACAAGCCAGGCTTTAAAACATTCCTCTTCAACTACAAATAAAGCTCACCTCGAGCATAGCAATGTTTGAGCCCAGTTTTGTTCCCCTGAGAGATATGAAAAAGCAGCATTTAGTCTCTGCCAGCCTCCTAGATCCCTCACAAATTAAGTTTTTCCTCCGCACAATAAATGGCTATGTACGAGTTACAATCAATCGTCTCACTCCTCCTAGCTCAGTGATCCTCAAGGAGGTAGAACTGTCCTGGCTGACCAGTGCCACCATCACCTAGCTTTGCAGCCCATGCAAGTCACACAGGTTTCATTCCCTAACAGCTGTGGGTAGATTGGAAAAATGAAACTTTCTGTCTATCTGCTCTCACACTGTAATTATGCATCTCTTTATTCAATGACACAGCCTCTGCCTGGCCGAGTGAGCAGACAGATGACTAAATAGCAACTTGTCTCAAATACAGGTTAAAAAAAAAAAAAAAGGCATGATATTAATAAGGAGAGAAATACACTGAGGAATGAATGCCAGTGTTCTTACATTATTGTCATTTAAGGGCATCACACCAAAGGTCATGGAGATAATAAGCCTCAGTCGTTTTCCATTTGTTACACAACATACAAATTGCTACAGTGTTAATGAATATCTTTCTCCATTCCTGGCCAGCCTAGGCACTGTATTATTTCCTCTTAGACAAGTACCTAACCCTTGGAATTCATTATTTCCATCACTTCTTGAAGCACTTTGTCTAAGGGGCTAAGCATAAATGCCACAAGGCTGCTGTGACTGGAACATCAAATGCTTTGTATGTCTGAGTCTGACTTCTTTCTCATAGAGCTTTTTTGCTGGAAGAACATACAAGGCATATTTATATAATTTATGATCAAATATGCACAAACACAGTCATATATGCTCTCTTAGAAATGTCTTAAATCCCTTGCAGTACAGGAAAAAAAATATTGATACTGTCTGCACTTTGTGGATGTTGCTTGATACTTACACATTGAAATCATAGCTATGCTAGAAACACCAGCTGAACACAACAATAGAAGCTACAATGAAATAACTGCATTTCCTCTTAAAATGAAGACAACTGGAAAGTAGTTCTTGAAACAGAAATTACATTCAAAGAAATGCAGAAGGGCTTGTATGAAGGGATATACTGCTTAAACCCTCTTTACTCCTAATAAACTGCTAAGATAGCACAGATGAGTCCTATAGAGAGGAATGCCTCATTTCTGATCTGTACTTAATTGCATTTTAAGTTTAGGAATTTTGCATAAATATAGATAGCAACAGCTGAGCCAAATTCATACTACTTCATAAACTAGGTGAGGGTTTTTTTGTTAAATTATTTCCACTGGTCACCATAAATATAAAGAATACGCAGATGAAAAGAGAATATTGAAGGCTGGTAGCTTTGTACAGTTCTGAAAAAGACTAAACTTCATGTGCATAATTAAAATCACAACGAATGAAGTCCAACACCAAATGCTGAACTAAAATAAGCCAAAGTTACTTTCTGCACGTAATCAAACAACCTCCACCTCTGTCCCCCAGATGACACACCACATTGCATTTTGATGAGCATCATGTCTGGGCATTTTCCCCTCTCCCACTCAAGAAACCAAAACAGCAAAAGCCAGAAAAGAAGAAAGCTGATGGCACTGCTAAACTTACCCACAAACAGGTCCATACTCCGTTATGAGTTTTGTGTGGTTTTCCCAAAAGCCCTGGATGAATGAAAAACAACAAAGTACTTTAGAACAGCTCTTAACAGTGTTGCTAACAGTCACACCAAAGCTTTGAACCTCAACTAGGAGAGCCATGGTATGAACTCATGACCTTTCTCTCCTTGCCCATCTGTGATCGAAGAGTCTAGAAATGATGCCTGGAAAAAAAAAAACCAACAAGCCCAACCCCAAGAAAGTCATGGAAAGCCAAGAAACATGTTTTAATCAGGATTTTACATTCCCAAATGTCACCATTTCATTATTTTATATTTTTTTAAGCAAATTTCATTATTGGGGTCCTGACAATTTTTTTTTATATGTGTGTGTGGATGGAAAAACTGACAAATAAATGAATAACCAAGTAACTATATGACATACACACAAGAGAAATATAGAGAATATGGAAAGGTTGTCTTTTGTTGGTTTTAGTTATATTATTAAAAAAACCCAACAATGCAAACCTGCGAAGCTGGAGTTTAGCACAAGGCAGTCATCTGGGACACTGCAGAACAGTAAGCAGATTTATTTTAACAAACTTTTAAAATTTTTTATTGTGTGTTTCATTTTAATAATTGATGAAAATTGGTATCTATTTATATAAATAAACCTGCCACTATACTAAATTGTTAGTACCCTAAATGAAATCAAATTGAGTAGTCTGAAAGAAGGTGTGCAAAATGTATCCCCAAAGTGAATAATTAAGAAAAAAAATAATCTGTTTTTAAAAAACTGTGATATTTGAGAATCATAGTGCATTGTGTTTGTAACTTGTCTGTGGGAAAATAACACATTGAATGCATTAATCTGCATTTATATTAATTCAAGAAAGACTGTTGTGATCTATCTTCATTCTTCAGAGAAAATTCACTAACAAAGTAAAATGCTTATGTCTCATATTGAATCTTTCTTATTTTTTATGACATACTGCAGAATATTAGCTAGAACAATATGAACTATTGTAAATACATTAACTGCAAACATAAATAAACAAGCTGTTCGTGATGATGTGATGTGAGTATGCTTTGGGAGCTTTTTATCACACTAAGGAGAAGAGTACCTGGTAATTAAAAGTAGTTCTACTTATCACTCTTGGGTGTTTATCTATCACCCAAATTAGCAAAGCACTTGCCATCACTTGCCATTCAGTCCTCCTCTTATAAAGCCCTTCAATAAGGTCTTTTAAGAGTTTTTTACCCTTAATACAGTTGTGGGTTTTTGTTTTGTTTTAATTCTGGACTTGCAATCTATATATTCTACAAGACAATGTCTCTAGATTATGGCAAGAACTTTAGGTTTTCCTCAAGCTACAAAAAGCTAAAGCACTTGATGGTGTGTAAGAAAATACACTAAAGAAAAAAATTATTAAAGAAGTGGTTTAGAGGATTGCCTGAAAAAAATATATATTCTCACCTGAAAAATACCTTACTACTAAGGTAAACAGAAAAGCCTCATCCATTAGCACACAAAAACTAAGGTGGACAAAGTCTTTGTGACACCATAAATACATACAGCTAACTCAAAAAGGCTTTTATCTGCAGACTCCAAGGGGGAAGAAAAAGTACATATGCATTCACCCTGACCTGCATTTTGCTACAGCAGCAGCAGGATTTCAGTCTGCGATTGTTATGATTTCAGCATTACAAAGGTTGCTTACTGCCTACCCCTGCTGATGCCAGGGGAAATCCTGGGGCCAAATTCCCCCTAGCGCTATTCTCCAAGCACTGACCTAGGACTCCATAAAGCCGGCTCAGCTCATCGGTGCCCTCTGACCGCTTTGCCCGGGAGAGGGACTCCAGCCTGCGCAAACACGGCGGACAGACTTACAGCCACGCCGAGGCACCAGCCTGACACAGGGCACTGCCGGAGCTCACCGGCCACAGTCGAGCACGGGGTGCAGAGCACCGCACGGGGCAGAGAGACTTGCAGCCTTGAGAGGCAGTGCCGAACCAGGTCTGCCCTCCAGCCTGCTTGCCTCCTAGCCTGAGCCTTCAGTGAAGACATCCTAAACTACAGACTGGACCTTGCCTAAGTTTTGCTTCGGACTGCAAGCATGCATGTAGGTATTGCACTTGCTGTACCCACCAGCTGCATTCCAGCAGGATAGTAACATTTACAAGAAACCTAAGCTTTAAATGATTCAGTGAAAAAGCCTTCCAGAAAGCTGGCTCCATGGAAGCACTGCTCCTGGCTCACTGGAGGAGAGGGGTCACGCAGAACACATATAAAATCAGGCCTGTTAACCAATAACTGGTCTTCCACCACCTAAATGATTACACTGACTTCAAATTAACCACACTAAGTTTTTCTTCCCCAAAGTGAGAAGTACAAGCCTGCAGGATGGGGGAAGGGAAGGAGTTGAAAAATACCCAAGAGAGATAGTGAGAAAGCATCCTTAGGAGTAAAAAATGTGCTGGTTCTCTACACTGCAGGGCACTTTCTAACGTCCTGCACACAGGTACACACCACTTCCAGCCTCTGCCATCCGCCCCTGAGACCCACTGCTGTCCTGGCCCCCTCCATGGGTGCACACAGCATGAGGAGTGCCCTGCAGCAGGTCTCAGCAGGCTGCCTAAGACACACGAGCAAAGACCACTGGCAGAGCCCTGTGAGGCTGCAGCGGCTGGAGCACGAGCAAGGCAGAAGGGTCACGCATATGCATCCCTGACAACCCAAGGCATGCCTTTCAGCTGGAGGAAGCTGGGGTCACATGGACACACTTGTGTTTCTCCTCCACAGCCATGAGGAAGGCAAATGAACCTCTGACGGTCTCAGTATACAGTGACACGATATGCCTCGTCCATGCAGCTCTGCCAATTTTGCAGAATCATCCCTGAACACAGCTTCCAGTAGACAGGTACCTTGAAAACATCTTCCTCTTCCTATGAGTCACGTTTGAAACACAGCAAGCCTTTTAAGTGCTTTTGGTAACTTACTTATACTCGCTGAGATCAATCTACTCCAAGGCTCACTATTGCAGGTTTGTCCAAGTTTATAATCACAATTGTACTTAATTCCTACAGGATAACTAAGCACCTGCCCACCAGCAGCAACTGTTTTACAAGAAAATGGAGGTAGAGATCTCTCATTGACTCAAGATCACCCAATGGGTAAACACAAGGAGAGGAAGTGAACTCAGAAATGGTGCCTGCTGACACAAACCAATGGCTTAAACAGACATAAGATAGGAGCTATGACAAAGCAATATGGGCATTAGAAAGGGGATAGTTGGAAGAAAATAATGTGTTATGATTTTTTAGAAAAACAGAAGGAAACAGGAAATCAAAACTGTGCATGGTGTTACGAGATGACACCATGTGCATCACGAGGAACAACAGCACATTAAACAGTCACTTGTAATAATTAAGTATAAAAGCATAGTCAGTAATGCTGTTCCAAGTCAGAAAAATCACTTAGCTTTTTCTTTGTTTAGAAGCTGCAGAATACGAATTGTCACCAACAACAACTTAAAAAAGGGTTGGGGCAGTAGAAAATTGCTGCATGTGGCCCCTACAGTGAGGTACCAGCCTGATGACAGCCCACTATCAAACTACATAATGCAGGAGTATGAAAAGCTTCTTTCCCTGAAGAAAGCATGTTTTACAGCATCTAGTAAACCATGGAAAGAGCAGCTCAAGTGGGCTTACTGCTGCACACCCAGAAGGCTTCTTTGTTTACATGGCTGGCAGTTGCCTCCCTACAGGGAATTTGCATTCTCCTCGACCTCCAAGTGTGTATCATCCACTACATCTGTGGGTAGAACCACTCGCAAGGCCAAATCCTGCTTTCAGGGATACAGGTGCAACCCTTAAAGAAGCGAATGAGGTTTGGGTCTCCATCAGTCAGAGATGTCTGGTAATTACCAACAATTTATGTGGAGATATCAAACATTAACATACATGAAAAGGCTTCAGAAAGGACTCAGTTGGCTCAGGTATACCTTTTCCTTTTTTCAATAGATTCTGCCACTGCAAGATGGATCCTTCATCAGTTTCCTCCTTGTTGCATATTCACCTTGCTTGTTCCTCACAGCAAGGAAAAATCTGCAGCAATGTCATCTTCCCTCCCTGCTGAAAATGAGTATAGGCACTAATCCAGTTTCCAGAAAGAGGCAGTGGTATTTTTATTTTGATTTTTGGGGTGTCTAACATAATGAAAGTCTGACCTATTATTAGTTGCTCAGTATCTGCAGATCTCTTGGCTGCAAATGGGGACTCAAGTGACTTTAAGCTTAAGCTCAAGCTTAAAGTGACCCATACTGCATGGAGGACTCTTCATAACATTTCAGCTTGCTGCAGCTGTAAAACAAAATGTGGTCTGTTAACTTAGCTATAGTCCTTAAGGGTCACTAGACAAATGGTTTGAAGAGGGGCACATAGCTGTGAACCAGCAGATGCATGCTCCCAACAGTAGCTCAAAACTTGGACTTAAAAAAAGTGACTTCCAGAATGTACGGGCATGGTAGCTCTTGAATTTTGCAGTGTACTGAATGCTACAAAAGCTACTTGGTTATGTGGAGAGCAATGTGGTGTCCCCATCAAAACCCATTGCAAGTGGGAAACATTATCCATGCAAGAATAGCCAAGGGAAAAAGGCTTCTTTTGTTGCCTCTTTCTGAAAAGCATCATGCATTACCTGATGTCAGTCACTTAAAAGACAGCCTGGATTCAAATCTGTGGCTCAGAAGCCAAAGAAGTCACAACCCATCACTAGTCCCATATACGCTTCACCCTCACCACCTTGCAGTCTCGCATGATGTTCTATTTCATTATGATATTAATAAACTCATTGTTTGGGTGCACACATATCAAGAGACAAAAATCTACAGTTATTTATGATATGTAATGACAATGAATGACATTTATGGATCAGATTTTTAGTGTTCAATGGGCTTCACATATCTTTTTTCTTTCCCTAGACCACTTGGAAAAAAAAAACAAACCTGCTAATAACCTAGTACCCAGATTGATTTTTTTTTTTTTAATATAAGCTAACATTTAATGAAAGCAACATTGTATCAGACTGCAGCACACTTTGAAGGAATGACCCCAGATTGTGCATCCTCTCCAGTAATAATCCTAGTGAAAACACTAGGATGCCAGCAGACAAGCAGAGGAAAACAGCATGAACTTCTAACCAGCCTGATTCCAAGCCATGTAAATAGTTTGTTTCCTTTGATCATTATCCTTAATGGCTGTCCTCTGTGTGTAATTTTTTTTATTTATGTGTATGCCATTTCAGATTTTAAAAAACACATATAGCCCTTCCAAATTTATTAAAAGCATCCTTCCTACTCTTAATAGTTATTAAGAGAGGTTAGTGTTATGTAATTAAGTTAATCCTCATCTGAAAAGGCTAATTAACTGAACACTAATTGAATCTGCATATGAAAATTTGGACAATGTGTTCTCATTACACAATTTAAAAAATTACCTGAACTAAATACCAAACAAATTGTAAATTTTTCCCTCTACCTTTTCAGTTCTTTAATAAAAACTAAGCGGGCAGCTTTATTTCTGTGTGCTGTATCAGACCTTTCTGTCTGGAACAAGGAGCTCTCGTGTCAGCAGTCACGGGAAACTGCTCCTTCCCTGATGAACTGATGATTTCCCTCTTGCATAAGCTCTCCCTTTCAGCTCTGCCCTTACCCCATTCCTTTCATTGCTGCCTTCTTCTTCTGCTGCCCATCACCTGCTCTGGTCAGAGAGGGCAAAGGCTCTTGGGATCAAGCCATAACACCCGAAGGATCAGACAGTATTGAGATATCACCTCAATGGATCCTATCACCCGAAAGGATCAGATAGCACAACGTGATTGCAGTCATGACAATTCACCACCCTAAAGCCTGCATGCAGCCAGCTCAAAGACACCTGGGCAGTTTTGGCAGGGGCACTACCCCTTCACCCCTAAAGATCCCTTCCCAGTGACATCCTGTGGAGAAAACAGCCTTATCTCATCCTCCTCTGCCTGGGTGTGCCTACATTACAAAACCAAGACATGTTTTGGACCCTTTTCAGCCTTTGCTTGAGATATTTATATTTTAAAACAGACAGGTTTCCAAGAGTGAATTAAGAAAAGCACATAATCCTTTCTGGTATTTGCTGTCTCTCCCCATTAACCAGGTTAATGGTTAATTCTAATAGGCTGCTAACTGAAGAGTCGGTAGGAGGGAGGGGAAGTCAAGCAAGTAAACACACAATTGCGAGCCTGACCTCAATACCATGCGAGATTTCACAGAATCACAGAATCGTCATGGTTGGAAAGGACCTCTGAGATCAGAGTCCAACTATCAACACAAAAAAACCCCAAACACAAGCAACCACATACACACCACCAAAAACACCCACAAAAACCCCCTACAACCTCAGCCGCTAGAGCTTGCCCTGAAGTGCCACATCGAGACGTTTCTTGAATACCTCCAAGGATAGAATCATAGAATCATAGAATCCTAGGGGTTGGAAGGGACCTCGAAAGATCATCTAGTCCAACCCCCCCTGCCAGAGCAGGGTCACCTAGAGCACATCACATAGGAACGCATCCAGGCGGGTTTTGAATGTCTTCAGTGAAGGAGACTCCACCACCTCTCTGGGCAGCCTGTTCCAGTGCTCTGTCACTCTCACAGTAAAAAAGTTTTTTCGGATATTCACCTTGAACCTCCTATGCTCCAATTTACACCCATTACCCCTTGTCCTATCACTGGTCATCACTGAGAAAAGCTTAACTCCATCTCCCTGACACTCACCCCTTACATATTTGTAAACATTGATGAGGTCACCCCTCAGCCTCCTTTTTTCCAAGCTAAAGAGACCCAGCTCCCTCAGCCTTTCCTCATAAGGGAGATGTTCCACTCCCTTAATCATCTTTGTGGCTCTGCGCTGGACTCTTTCAAGCAGTTCCCTGTCCTTCTTGAACTGAGGGGCCCAGAACTGGACACAATACTCCAGATGCGGCCTCACCAATGCAGAATAGAGGGGGAGGAGAACCTCTCTTGACCTACTAACCACACCCTTTCTAATGCACCCCAGGATGCCATTGGCCTTCTTGGCCACAAGGGCACATTGCTGGCTCATGGTCATCCTCCTGTCTACCAGGACCCCCAGGTCTCTTTCACCTACACTACTCTCCAGCAGGTCAGCCCCCAACCTATACTGGGACATCGTGTTGTTCTTCCCCAAATGCAAAACTCTACACTTCCCCTTGTTGAATTTCATCATGTTTCTCCCCGCCCAACTCTCCAGCCTGTCTAAGTCTCTCTGAATGGCAGCACAGCCTTCTGGTGTGTCAGCCACTCCTCCCAGCTTAGTGTCATCAGCAAACTTGCTGAGGGTACATTCTATACCCTCATAGTGACTCAACCACCTCCCTGGGCAGGCTGTTCCAGTGCCTGACCACTCTGTCAGTACAAAAATTCTTCCTAATATCCAATCTGAACCTTCCTTGCCACAACTTCAGGCCATTTCCTCTGGTCCTATTATTATTGACTTGGGAGAAGAGGCCAACACTCACCTCCCTACAGCCTCCTTTCAGGTAGTTGTAAAGGGCAATGAAGTCTCCCCTCAGCCTACTCTTCTCCAAACTAAAAATTCCCAGTTCCCTCAGCCACTCCTCGTATGACTTTTTTTAGATCCTCCACCAGCTTTGTTGCCCTTCTCTGGACATGCTTCAGCACCTCAATGCCCATCTTGTAGTGAGGTGCCCAAAACTGAACACAATACACGAGGCATGGCCTCACCAGTGAAATACATAATGATAATACATTTCTTATGTGAGGAAACAGAGGGAGATGTACACATACTTCAGAAATGCATTTGGTCTGGGGGGCAGGCACACTAATCACACCCAGAAGGATGAAAATCAAGATAAAAATTGAAAGAGTAAATATGCAAAGCTGTAGGGAAATGAGTATGGACTGAGTTGAAAGAAAAAGTACAGGCATGAAAGGAGGAAAGCCATAGATTTCTCAAGGCTCAGTCTTGGGACAAGTTTTGTTTAGTGTTTTGAGGACTGACTTCGGCACAAAAAGCAGACAGAGTTTAGTGAAGTACATTCATGGTTCTGGGTTGAAAGAGAGGTTCCTTCATCAGCAGGCAGAGAGGTTAAGATTGTCGTATCAGAAAAATTCGATGACGTAAAGAACCTGAACTGCAACAGAGACTTTAGTTGAAAGCAAAGCTTCATGGCCTTTGAGGGACTGCTAACTCCAAGAGTTGCTGCAGTAGTAGATTATTGTTTGAAAATTACAGAGAAGGGAAAAACCTGGATGTATACATCAACCACAGTATAATGATGAACTACAACTATGATGGAAACTATAAATGTAGAATATCTGGGATATGCTTTCTCTGGAATGCTGCATGCAAATCTGATGAGCCACATTCAAAAGGAATGAATTAAAAATGGAATGAGTGGAGAAAGGGGTTACAAGGATCCTCAGGGAATAGAAAGCCTGTCTTACAAGTAGTAATTAGGAGAGTTCATTTTAGCAAACCAAAGGTTCATTTTAGCAGACCAAAGGGAGGAGACATGCTTGCTGTCTATAAATGTACTGGGAGTAATCACCAGGGAGGGAAAAATATCTATTTAATATAAAGGACTACATTACTAAAAGATCAAATGAATATAAACTGGCCATGGATAAATGTTGCTAGAAATTAGATGAAAATTATTGACTATCAAAGCAGTAAGATTTTAGAACAGTCTCCCAGTCAGAGTATCAGGAACATGAACCTCCAGGAGGGTTTTGAGGCACAGCAGATAAGCTGTGGATACTTAGAAAAAAAATGGAGTTTAGGATGCATAATCCAGCCCATCTATGCCAGCCCCTTGAGGTGATACACAGCCACTTCCAGAATGAGAGAGACTCTTCTCTAGTGGAAAAGATTTACTGCACTTCCACATGTGCACACTGCATTCACACTTCTAGTTGATTCACATTGATTCACCTTAACTTTAAAGCATTCCCACATACATACAGCCTCAGATACTCATCTGGCATACTGCAATGAGATTCTCACTTTCTTTTTGTCTTTCTATTTTCAATCTCATTTCACTTTACAAACTTCATTTCCTCAACATCTCTGGGATGGTAAGTGCCCATCTGTCACAGGTGGGGAGTTGGAAGTATACAAGATTAAGCAATTTGCTAAATGCCACACAAGAAATCAAAGGCAGAGCCAGAGACAAGTTGCAGGTTTCTCAGTGCTCCTTCTTGGTATCTTACAAAACCATTCCTTCCCTTCCACAGAAACATAGACAGTATATGAGATGGGAATATCAACAAATTTTATTTATGTGCTTTCAGACATATCACATGCCTGAGGATTTGGAGAAAGGCAAGAGGAAAACAACCCCATGTACACAGTTATCTGAAATGCTTTAAATAGAGGGCAGTTTCCTCCTCCTGTTAGCTTAAGATTCAATTACTCTTATCATTATATGCATAACTACAAATGTAATTAGTCATAAAATTATCCAGACCCTCAAATTATTCCAGCTGCTGTATTTGACTCCCTGATTCTTGCAGTAATGAATTCTCTGGACTGATTACACTGGCTAAAATAATATTTCTATTTCTCTATTTGGAAGGTGCCTGCCATTAGCTTAGACCTTGTTTATATCTGCTGCAGAGCTATAATTGTAACCTTACTATTTTTATTAGGACTATTGTCTAGATAACACTTAAACCTGCTAGGCCCTTATTTTACATAATAGTAAATGTCACAGAAGACACCTATTCAGCCTTCCAGGAACATTTATCAAAAAACAGAAAACATGTCATTACAAAGACACTTACAAAGAGAAATACAATTTGCGCAACGTGTGTGCTCATGAAAGGCTCCATATGAGGTCTTACAGACTCACTGCAGTTTCTGATCCTGTGCTAAACATGTATTTATAATAAGTCAAGAAACTAGAAAAAAAGATAAAGGAATGGTTTTATTTTTTACTAGACTATATAATTTCCACTAAATCTCTTCTGAGTTGTCTTATTTCCAAACTGAGTGTAATTGTCTCCGGCACAATCTCTTCTTCTATGTAATTCCACTGGATTGCTAAACATCTTTGCTGGCTTTTTTAATATTACTATATCCTCAAATTACAACAGGAAACCAGAGAATTACAGAGCTCTCTATAGGAGGGAATTCATTGAGCAAGAGAAGACCATTGCAATGTGTATTTTCACTGCATGCTCAATGTCTCTCAGATGGATTAGCGTAAGCATTCAGCACATCTTACTAATGGTGAATGAATTTTATTAGTTTTCTTTGCTGGCTTCCCTTAAGGGAAGCAAAGCAGTCATTGCATAATTTAAAGGAATGGAAAAAGCTTCTTGTAGGACGGACAGACATGCTATCTAAATGTAAGGAAAGCAAACATTTCAGGAGTGCTCTGACAACAGAGCGCTGTTTTAGGGGGCAACAAATTGGCAAAATGATTTGGAGAAATGGAAGTTGACTTTTCCCAAGAAAGGGAGAAAGGGACTTTTTTTCTCCAAGGAGTATCTCCACTTTTGTAGAGTGTCCCTGTCCTTCTCAGATCCATCAAGAGCAGACTCCTGAAAAAATAATTTTAAAGGATAAAAGATATTAACCAATTCCAATGTGCAAGAGTCTCTCTTAGGTGCCATAGAGTACAAACAGACTTTGAAATACCTACTGGAAAAATTACATGTCCACGAGCAAATCTTGCATCTTGACCTATAGAATTAGGACGACAGTGTTCAAGCTTTCTTCTCTGATGCAAATTCCGAACTATCTAACATTCCTTTAACTCACTACTGCCTAAGCAGATGTTATTTAGACAGATGGGTTTCAATAAAACCTCAGCTTTAGGAAGCAATATTACTCATTCGGTGGGTGATAATACTGGCCTCCTCAGAGATGTTTCTCTTGTACAGTGCTAGGGGTCTCTACCATTGTTTATGGACTGATTATAAAATCAATGCCACTTAATTATCTGTGAACACCAAGTTTGACACTATGAAACACAACTGAAAGGATTAAAGATTATCACAAACTCTATCTGCGTTCAGCTCCCAAATTTTGATCTTTTATTGTGACGACAGTAGGACACAAAACAGTGCCCAAATCAAAGCACTAGGCTGCATGCAGAGTACTCCATCACAGGAAGAGACCTGGAAAGAGCATTACATGTGACAGACATTAATCATGCCACTTAATGCATTACTGAAAGATACTAGGACTATTTCTGTATTTTAGCATAGATGGACAAGCCGAGCTTCCTCTTGTCTAATTCCCACCTTGTATGGATGCAGGCTCTCAAGCATGAAAGAAGAAAAATGTCCCTATAGATTGTACTGGCCTCTGATGCAGAACAGAGCATGCTGCTATCTGTAGCACAGACAGGCCAGGCATAGGCATGACAGGTCCCTTTTTATGACCATCTATCACATGGCACCTCTATAAAACCCACAAGGTTAAGGGCAGCTTGACACACACAAGCCTTGAGGTGAGTCCATACATTCAGCAGGGCACGAGGGGGCATGTGGCTGCTGAGCTACAAGAATCTTCACCCTAGCCATGTGAACAAACACTCAGCGTGCTTCAGCCTGCTCTCAGACTGACAGTCCACCAGGTAGGACAGACCTACCCTAAAACACTATGGACAGAAATGTGTTGTAAGATCCTGTGCAGAACAGACTAGTCCTACCTCTTCAGGAATAAGACAAGCTAAAGCCCCAACAGCCATATCACACCATGCAGTTGACTCTTCACCTATCTTAAAATAATTATTCCAACAAAATCTCCTTGTTCTCATAAAAGGTAAATCACTCTTTATGTTGTGTTCTAAAGGCAACGCTGTTTAAGACCCAAGCCTCCCATGTGGTATCTGGTAGGATCCACACGTGGAAAAGAGACACACTAGAAAGCCTTTTCAGGCTTCCCTGGAACAAGGGATTAGGAAGAGACAGAAACACACTGTGCCAACCCCTGCATGGGCTGGAGAGAGGATTGTGGAGAGCAGTAGGAGCTAAGATAGCACAAGGAAACTAAACAGGAGGCTGCAGTGGCATGAGAATTTGGGAGAGCTCTAGGGATCATCAAGGCCACTGACCAGCACCCATGGGGTGCCAAGCAGAGAAGCACAGTCACAGCTTCAACTGTGACAATTTCATAGGCAGAAGGGTTTGGTTTTTGAAGTAGGGATTGAATTGGCTTGTGTGAGCCATTCATTTCTGTTTCTAGATCATCACCCAGGGCTGGATCCTGCAGCTGCATCAGAAAAAACACCTTGTCAAGCCATCTGGGTGTTGTTGTTTTTAATGAATGATGCTACACACCTCCAAATACCACATCTTTTCCAGAGGAACCAATGCATTTAGCTGCCCTTTCATAACTGCATTCAACTGCATCTAGAAAAGGAGAGGCTTGACACCCCCATTCAGTACAATGGCTGTACAGAACTACATGCTTTGGCACAAGGCGTGAAGTCATGAGCAACCACTGCTCCTCCCTCTACCTGTAAATTAACCACATTCCTAGGGGACAAGCCACTGGCCAAAAGTAACCACTGCCTGGGACAGAAAACAACTCTTCCATTACACCCTCCACATAAAGTAACCACCTGGAGGGACTGTAGAAGAAAACAACAGCAGGGGACAACAGCACAATCAACCTTCTTATGAACACAATCTTCAACTGAAAAATGTCAGCCCTTGTACTGCACTGTACTGCATTTCTTATGTATATGGTACCAAAGTGCCACCATCTACAGAGTTACAGGTTTGCACGTTCCTGGCTCCAAGACGACCACATATTGTATATAGTAGTTTCAAAACAGGGGTTTTCTCCTAGGGGTCCTCAAAGAAAAGGGGACTTCTGTCTGCCAAAAGGTAAGAAATTAAATGATGGGCCATTTGAAGGACAATTTATGTCCAGAAGTAAGAATTAAAATAATACAGTGTACTGTTAAGAAGGGGTGCTGAAAGTTTAACCTGTCGGACATCAGTGTTTGTCCCAGAGGAAAAGGGCCAGATGAATGACCACTGGAGAATGTGGCATCCATTCATGCCCTGGGAAGTAAAGAGGCATTCCACCATACCACTGCGAATAGTATGGTTGGGGCACCCTGCAAACGCCTTGGGGAATCTCTTGCTGGTGGAAGATCTGGCAGAAGCCAACTCTCTGCTGGCTGATCTCTAAACCCAGCCCTTGTATAACATGGACACCAGGAAATAGTGGCATGACCAGGAGGTGAATGGACTCCTGATCCACTGCCAGGTCTCTGAGGGCTTTCTTAGAGACAGGATACTTTACAGGCAGCTTAACTTCAGGGATTAAACTGTTTTGTTTTTTTTATTACTCTAAAAACTTGGCCTTTCCATCACAGATGTGGGTGAAAACCTTTTTTTTAATTCAAGATCAAAATTACAGGGTTCATCTGGAAGTAAAAATAAAGACCCAGATGAAGCATGCATGTATCTATTCCTCTGACTCTCCTGCTAAAATTTCAAGCTAAAAATGTTATATACACATGCCCCTACTTATGTGTATGAATATATATTTATATTTATTCATAACGACCTCAGGTTATTTATATGAAAATGCAGGATACACTAGAGAATCGGGTCCTTCAAAACACAGGCAAATATCTCAGCTCCTGTGGGCAGGTCATTTCTAGAGGATGACAGATTATATTCAATTAAAGGGACAGCTTTGAAGCACTGTCTTTAGAGTAAAAATCCTCTCTCCGGCAAATCCTTAACACAGTTGCTGGACATTTAGTTTTGTCACATGCCAAAATCTTTGTGCCTTGTAAAGAAAGATGCAGGAGAAGGAATTATAATGCCCTCTTTTTACAGTAGCCAGTTGTCAGAGGAGGTGGAAGAAAACAAACCACATAGAAAACAATTGCCAATTTGTGGTCTTGACCGTTTAAAAATGGAACCCAAAATAGCCTGCTAAATTGTTTCACCCGGAGCAAAATCACCCGTGAATACATATGCATGCACACAAAACCAGCATCTCTTGACGCATTGCTGATGGTGGCTGCAGTCAAGGAAGAAGCATTATTGCATTCCACGTTGTGAAAAGACCACAATGCAGTAATTATGCTGAAAGGTTTTCAAAAAGCACAATTATTAAGCTAACATTATCCCATTATTGTTTGTTGCTATGGAGATAATATAATCAATATATTTTCTGGATTGATTTTTTTAATACTACTAACACATTGCACAATATAGCAAGATTTAACTCAATGCATTAACTGATTTTAGTTTATGATTGGCAAAGTCTTGAGGCAATAGATTGCAATCCATCTCATGCCTATTATTCTATCAAGACACTTAACGTCAAAATCTCTGCTGTAAAAGCAAGTTTTCCTTGTTGAAAATGAGAAAAAGGATAACAAATTTCTCTGAAGAGAGGCAATCTTTTAAGCATAAATTTAACACTTATTCCTATTTTTCCTTAGCCAAACAAAATTTACCAGACTGAGTAGAGAAGTAGCAGAACAGCAAGTTGCGTTTGAACTCTCGACTTAAGATGCTCATTTATTCTCGTGGGGCTATTTGAGGTGTTATTCTCCTCCATGTAACACAAACTTTTCCTGCAGCAACAGGAGGCTCCGAGAAGGCAGCAGGGATCATGGCACTGTGCCAGAGCCCACTGGATGTGAATGCAGTTCCTAGCTTTGCCACCACCTCTTCTTTGCGCCAGCCTGGAGGACTCACTCACTACCTGCTCCTGTGGCCAGTGCAGCCAGCAGGCACTTGGTCATTGGTCTCTACAGGTGGTGAAGCAAAACTGTTACAGCCACAGCCCTTAGTTTCCTTGCTGCAAGAACACTTCCTTTCTTACAGGTTTGCCTCTGCAGATCATGAGCTTTTTGCAAACCAAGGGACTGCTCCTGCATTAGGACAGCGGTAAGTCCACACAAACCTGAGTCTCAGATCTTTGCAGTAACACAATATATTACGAGGCTTCAATTCTGGCACCATTCTTCCCTAGGAAGAGGTGGGCTTGTCATTGTGCAAGGTCTCAGAGCTTCTTAATGTGTATTTACCATAATTGTCCATAGAGGGATTTTAACAGGTTTTCCCCTCCTGTATGGCCATATTGTGGTAAATGGCCTTTGCCTCAGTCCCAGAGGTGACCGTATTTTGTCAGCATGGTTTAAACTCCGGCCAAAATTTACAAGTGCAGCTTGCTAGACTTTGCATGACTAAATAAAAGGAGTTATAGCAAAGTCTGAAAGTAACAATGCCTGTTACCTTCTGTGAGAATCATATGGTTATGCTTTTATGTGCCAAGGTGTGGCTTTCACTGCCTTGGGTTAGACACCAGCATAAGCATATAAGAATTTTGGACATAAAATGTACAACTGCTTGCATAAAATGTGAAATTATTAATCATAGTAATCACAGTAATTCCACCTTCTCCCTTCCCTAAAGGCACCAGATTGGGTGGTCTGGTCTTTCTACGTGAAGCGGGCTGAGGCCCAGTATTGTAACTTTTAGGCTGGCTGGAGGGGATACATCAGGAATGATCTTTCACAGATTAAATATGTTGCCTATGCAACACATCTGGCCCTTCTGGCCCAGGGGATAAGTAATAGAGTTAGGAATGCACATTCACAACCTATGCCCTGTAAGACTGCTGTGCTGCCACTAACCCAAGCAGAGCTAGGGCTGGTTTTAAGACATCTCTGCCCTGCTTGCTCAACACTGCTTAGATTGTACTCTTCCATCATATTTCTCAATGAAATGGACATGTTCCATGGTGTTTAAGATAAGCACAGATGTAGGGTTGTTGGCCTTCCAACCTTGTTTACTTTTATGTCATTTTATAAAGGATTTTTCTGCTGGATGGGGCTCAAACAAGTAGGTACGACACTCAAACATGCTACTGTCACACGTATAGCCATAGAGGACACCATCTGCTAGTTCATCAGCACAGTAAAGTGTTGCTTAATACACATCACTGTTTCAGATATGAATAAAAACTTCATTTGTTTCAAACCACTGACTGCATGCTGTCCATCACAATGCCTTATCATACAATAGCCCAGAAATTCTGCAAAAAAATCAAACCTCATTTAGCTGCAGTCCGTCAGGGGATATCAATTTGGGTAACAAGAATGACACAATTGCATTCCTAAGCAATTGGTCTCAATAACAGCCAGACAGCACCTCTGGTAAATTGGCTGCAGGCTTGATTTTACCACTCTCATTCATAACAAGTAGAGCCTACAAGCAAGACTCCCTTCATTGCAGTTCTAGAGGACTAACTTAGGAAAAGTAATCAGTGTCCTGCTGCAAAGGTTGAGGCTAATCACACTTCCCTTACTTACATTCTGTAATTGTTGTGTAATTGTCAAAGATTACCATTTTTAAATCTTTTTTGATTAACCAATTAATAAAAAAATAAATTATCAGTACTCCAAAGCATAGAGATTGAACTTTGCTACTAGAAGTCAAGCTCACAGGTAGCAGAGAGTCATGCAGCAACGAGGCATGGCAAATAGGCAGAATCCTGTCCCTGCACAGCAGGACTTCTCCTGAAGCTCAGTTTTGCCAGCCCGGCTCTCCCTTACCAGTACATTGACCCAGGCTGGTATAAGAAGATACTAGGGTCCTACAGCCTCACCTTTCTGACTCATTCTCACATGTACAACAGAGTCCTAGCGGGAACAGAGAAAGGACAACCCTCACAGAGGTCACACCATGGTGCAAAACGTTCTTAGAAACTTCCTCTCTCTGCTAAACAATTTCACCGGAAGCTACTTTGCCCATAATTATGCAAAAAGGTGGATTCTAGATGGGAGGTTGGAGGGGGAGCCCACACGTTGCAGAGCTCCCTTTGCCAGCTCCGCAGCAGCGCTGCTCTCCGGGAGACGGGAGCTGTTCAAATGTTTTGACAGAACATGCCGATTCCTCGGGAATGTTTTTATTCTAGTCTATGTGCCAATTCTGTGCAGATTTCCAGTGGAAAGCAGGCAGACAGTCTGGGTCTGCTCAGATAAAACAGCTTCACCCAAAAGAAGAATACGTTGCATTTTCAGATTATATTTACTCGATTTGTGATTGTAACTGTTTTAGTCGGGTTTTTTTGAATCATTTCAATTTTACCTGGAAACTCCATTTGCTACCAGGCTCTAAAGATGGGCCAACAGGCACCAAAACACTGTAGAAAATTAAGCTGAAGCAAAAGACCTCAGAGAACTTTATATAGGTTTGTAAGTAAACAGGACACAGATTCACAGGGAAATCCCAAAAAACTTCACACTAAATTAATTATGTTCTAACCAGAGCTGCTTAGTCTGGTTCTGCAAGTACCCAAATGCCTCAATTTTTGCATTTGTGGTTGTCTTTCAAAGGCTTTATTTTTCCCTTTTGCCTTAGGGAGTTATTTATTTATAGGGCTATTATAATTTGAGGTCTGGTCTTCTCATGGCAGGTCCTCCATCCAGGAAATGAAATAGCATTAGAAAATGAAATCTCACATTTATGAGGTCTTCGAGATAGCTCCCTGGGGCTTTGGGGAAAAAAAAGGTAGTGAAAATATAAACATAAATATAACTACAAGATACTTGCATAGTCCCTAATTCTATCTGTCATTAACTTTATGAGACTCTATTAAAATAGAGAACTCTGGTACAAGGTCACCAACTGTACCTTCCCCCCCCCCCCAACATCTCTCATTTCCCCCTTGTGTGTGATCAAGCACCTTTTGAACCCCACCTTGGCTCCAAGGTGCTACTGTCCAAGACTTCCCTCTGATTTGTGTGAAACACAAATAAGGGTAACTCAAACACCACCCCCTTCCTCTGGCTGCCTTTCCACATGCTTTTCATAACACATTTTATGTTGCAGCATATTAATAGATCAAGGTAGGTTTGTTCACCCCTTTGCAAGCTGTAACCTTTGCAAAAATCATATATCAAAACCCGATTTCTTATTCATACCTCTTTATACTTCTTTCCTAGACTACACTCTAGAGTCACAAGGTGCCTTATCACCTGCTGTTTCCTCTCAACATATGGACAGAAAAGCGAAGAGGCAAATCTGTCATTTGGTATTCCCCATCCCCTTTTTCTGTGTGTCCAAAGGGACACTTCCCTCTGAACCTGGCTCTTGCCATCATATTTTTCCCTTTTCTTGAGTGGAACATAATCACCGTGTTTAAAGTCCCACTCAGTTTCTCAGAGAATACTTAAATTCACCATCACATGGGACTTCTGATGGCTTCTGCAGCCCCAATTTCACTAATCCTACCTAAATTACCTCTGGCATCGTGCTACCTAGGAAAAGTTAACAGCTTTCTATACTCCCAGAATTGAGAAAAGCCATCAGATATAATGCACAAAAACTACAGAATTTGCAGACTAAAAACTACAGACTAATTTGCAATTATTTGAACAGTTATTTCTTGCATAGTTTATTAGGAACATATGCATTTGAGAATATTTTAAACTTATATCTAGGTTTTAATTTATTTTTCTCTTGTTTATAATTTTCATTTTTCTTGTCATCGGGTAAAGCGAGTTGTTTTTTCTACCTGAATATTTAAAAGTGCCCCACTGTAACTATCCAAAGAACATTTCACTTTTCCCTCTGCCTTATTAGAAATCATCTAAAATAATGGAATATTTAAAAACTACAAAACAGAAGCCAGAATAAAAGGTTAATGGCAAAGAAGCAAAATGAAAAGTTAAAAAGTACAAGGACAACCCAAGACTGTATCATCCATTTCACTGCACTGTATGGTGAAAACAAAAGAAAAAAAATCCCAGCAATTGGAAATACATTTTTAAAGCACACAGGTTTGTTTAGACTTCCTGTTGAATTTCTTTTTTTCTTAAAAAAAAGGAAAATCAAACAGTCAGTTCTCAAACCTGATTAGAATCCAACTGGTTGATTCTGGTTTCACATTATTGTCTACACTTGGACATGTGCTGAGGCCTCTGAGGACACAAAGAATTAGATTAACTTTGAACTTCATATGTCTCTGACAAAATTGGTCCTTTCTTACACTTCCATGTCTTTCTAGGCAGCTTGCATTTCTGGATCAAATGGCAAAAATAATTATCCAAAAAAGAGCACTCCAGAAAATAACATTTCATTTATTTCTGACAAATTAAGAGAATCCCAAGCATGCAATGGCTGCTTTACATCTGTTCCATGTCTACAGCTACTGAAGCCCTTGCAGCCCTGCCCCAGCACCCATCCTGCCCTTGCCAGCACTGCATCCATTTGACCACATGCCATGACCAAATCCCAATTTCACAGTCAGTCCCTCTTAGGGAAAGCTGTATTTCACCTCTGCATCCTGCCTGGGGAGGGAAGGAAGAGGGGAGAACACAGGGGGTCATAAGTCTTACATCCAGATAAAGATAGCAGGAGGTGATGCCACCCAAGGCGCACCATAGGCAGCCAGAAGACAGCACATAATGAATGCCAGGGATTTCATGGCACGTATTTGAACAGGCACTTCTCCAGAACTTTCTATTAGTCATTTTAATATCAAGCCTTGCAGAAACTGAGCCCAACTATCCGCAACGGATCAGACCCACAGTAGCTGTACCTTCCTACTCCCAGAAAGGGCGGGGAAAGTATCTGGCTTGCCACCCTTTCAGGATGACTTGCTGTGCAGAAGGCCAGCCTCTTATTTGAAGAGATGTGCCATGCTGTAAACATATCTAGTGGAGCCTGGGTTAGCAGCACTTGTAAGAAAACCCTAATGAAAATAAATTGTTATGTATTTACCCATATGCTGAGGAGCATATGGCTAATGCATTTAGACACTGCTAATGAAGTTAAGACTCAGCTAAATTTGTTGGCTCACAGATAACAACTGTTCTCAACAACCAATCTGAGCCTGCTATAATTTTAGCATTACAACCAATACCTGGCCATTATTACATGTACTGATCTTGCTGACATAGAACTGGTTTTCTGCATATGGATTTCTCCAGATCCCATTGCAGTGGCCAGCAGCATATGATGCCACTAAACTCAAGATTTACAGGTAATGTGAGCAAGTTACAACTTCATTTAAAACAAGACATTACTCTTATTCATTGTAGCCCTGAGTCTATTGCTTTTTTTTTTTTAATTTCAAGGACTAAAAGATTGTCTTTAGTCCAATCCCATTCTCTCCAGGCCAGTGCCACACTGATGGATGTGACTGCAGCCAAAACTCAACAGAGGACAATTATGCCAAAGAATTATTCCTGCTTTTTTAAGTCTATGTGTAAAAGCCCATTAGATTTACTACAACAGCTACAGGAGCCCTCCTATTCAGTCATATCATTGTTGTGCTGCTCTTCAAGGTGAACATCCCCACTTCTTGTGGGAATTCTGTTCCTTGTGCTTGATCACAGGGATCCTGGAGTCCGAGGCAAATTCCATTTTTCCTACATGTCATGACAGAGGTGGCTTTAATTTAGCAGTACATGCTGCTTAAAGAGCAGGCTACATAGCAACTTCCAGAGAGTTATGCAGTGAACAAGCAAATATAGTCTCCAAAAGCACAACACATGACAAACTTACCCTACCCCACTCTCAGGAGCCAGGTGTCATTTATGATGTAGTCTTCTGCTCTAATGGATATTGGGTTGTCAATTCTCAATTGACTCAAAAAAGCCATTAAAAAGAAACAGTTTTGGTAAAGGATGTAAGACCAGAGAAATGTCCTTCAGCACTGTTATCTTGGGGACCCACCTTACTCAGACACCTTCATTTATAGACCTGAGCCAAGCCTGGCATTGATTCACAGCTCCACTTGCTCTGTGACTATTGCCAGTTCATATAATCTTCCTCCAACCTTCAAGCTGCCCAGTCCATTAAAGGCAGCAGTGATACCAGCCTCCTCGGGTCTACCAAAGAAAGTCCCCAAAGAAGTTGCTCCAAATGTTTCACCATGACCTGATGAAAACACAGACCTATGTATTCTAGAACACAATTTATACCAGTTTGCAGGCCCAAGGTGAAGCAAAAGTAAGATTTGCTCACCCAGAAAATAAGAAAGCTTTGCCCTAGTCAGACTTGCCCCAAGTGACATTGGGAGCCTGGTGAAAGCCAGAAGCATGATCGGAGAGTTTCTCTTCTCACTTGCTGTGCTGCCATGCAGATCATCTCCTTTCCACTTAACAGGAAAAGGCCTTCACATAGAGCTCACAATTGCCTCAGCCATTACCTCTCCACCTCATGCAGTGTTTAATAAAGAAAATGTAAAGTATGCCGAAAGGAATTACCAAAACATGGTGTTAAGAATACCAAAACCATGATGTTGCTCATCAACAAAGTCTGCATCTCCTTCAAGGGGCAACTGGTAAGGACTACAGGAAACACCCAGCCCTGCACAGCAAATAGATGTGGGAGCTGCTCTAAGCAGAAGCCACACAGTCAACATGCCATTCCTTGGAATACAAAAGAGACCTGTTTCTTCCCTCAAAGGCAAAACAGTAGAGCCAAAAGAGAAAAGGCATGTCATGACTACTACCACCTTCATTGCTCGGGTCACCATTATTTGCCAGCAAAGCAGCAATTATTCACCCCTTTTTTCTGTCATGTAAATCCTGCCAGTTGCTTTGAGTATCCTAACACTGTCTTTGGCTTCCATAAACATTATTTAAAGTTGACATCACACTCAGGGATACCTTGCAAACACAGCTATCGGAAACATGGAGTGCAAAAAAAGGAGAGAACATTGTGCCTCTGAAGAAGGATTTGAGGCATACACACTGCTCACCCTGCTGAGATCCCACAAGTTCAGGGAGAGGCTGAAGTGATGAGCCTCAGCACAGCTCTGCCCAGTGCTCTTCTGAGAAACTAGAGGTCCAGCTCTACTGAAGGGTGTAAATAGCACTTAATCAGGTGGGAGACAGCTAATTGGGATGTCTTGATTTTCTGCATTAGGCTTCCACAGACAAATACTCCACTGACTTTGTCAGGGTATCTGACAACACTAACATCTGATCAAAGGAGGTAGCACAGAGTATCAGCTGAAACTAGGAAAATACATGTATTTGAAGGGGAGAGAGACTGGCTTTATAGACATATGAATACACACATAAAAACACATCTAACCCCAGGTTTTCTGTCATGCTGCAGACCGTGACACGTCTAGGTTTAGATCTGCACCACAGGTATTCATGTCACATGAAACACATGCACACACAGGCCTCCCAGTCTAGGTGGGGAATTTCCCAGGACAGGCACTCAGCAGCCCACAGTGGACACAGACAGCTGACTGGGGGACATAAAACCAAGTTGACTAGTGGTGTCATGGCCATCTTTCTGGTTCTAGGTAGATAGCAATCAAGTGGCAAAATACACACCCCCTATCCCATTTCTCTCATGTTTATCTGCACGGAGCAACACAAAAACATACGCAGGCTTTCACTGTCAGTGTAAGCCATATTATTCTTGTAATTAAATCCACATCTATGGCCTCAGACCTCTTCCTCTTCCCTTTCCCCCTTCTTTGCTCCCCTCACCATTTGCCTCTCTCCAGCCTTGTTTGGGTTTACACGCTGTGTCATTAAATTCCAGAACAGTAAACATTGCAGCCTCTCTCACTAAGCAGTGACATGCTGCTTTCTAGGCTGAAAATTAGACATGGGGTTAATTTCATTCCTGCAAGGACACTGCCTTTTATTTTTCTTTACGTCCACTTCCAAGGATGCTTTTAGCAGATGCGTAGTGGAAAAAAATCATGTTTGCTCTCTGCTTCCTCCCTGCACTCCCCCTTTCTCCACTCCCATCCATCAGCTATAAAACATCACAGCCTGGCCAGATCTCAAACTGAAAGCAAGACAAAGCACCCACACAGCCCCCACTTCCATTCAGCAGAAATGGGCCACTCTGGAGTAACCCAGGAGCTACAAGTAGGCCAGACAGAAATAAACAGAATAAACAAAGAGTATCCTGTCTAAGCAGAGAGGGGGCTAAAGAGAGTGATGTCTTTCATTAAAATGCAAGGCAGGGATGTAAGCACACAGCCAGTCAAAAGCATCACTGGAGCTTGCTAGGAGTAACAGGAGGAAAGCAGCACATGATCACGCCATTATAAGGACCCAAAGCACATCACCCAGCTGTACACATAGCAACTGCATATCCTGCCTACCATGTAGCAAAACAAGGTGGCCAACCACACACCTACCACCACCCTAAAACACCAGAGACACCAGCCCCAGGGCTGCAGCAGCACAGCGCTGCTTTCTCGAAGGCTGAGTAGGAACAGTGCACACAGGTACAGTACCAGGCAACCAGAGCCGTGCAAATGTCAGAGCCAATGGTATTTTAGAACAGCCTAGCTGCCTTGTTAGAAAGGGGGTGGGAAAAGCACAGCACAGCCATAGCAACAGGTCAAGTGCTTGCCGTGGTTCTTCGGGAGGAAGGATAATGTGGGCATGCGTGCCTTCTCAGTTTTCAGAGCATTTGTCATGTAGTAAAATCATTAGCCTGGAAATTAATAGGAGAGTTTTGTTTAGTTTTTCTGTAACCTGCTCTCCGAAGCCCATGCAGATCCACGTGTGAAAGTCCATGCTGTGTATACCCTTCTGTCTCCTGTTACACAGCTACTGCAAACAAACCTCATGTTTTTCCACAGACTGATAGGAAAAATGCAGTGCATGGAGAGGTGGGGGAACAGTCAGGAGTTTCTAGCAAAACAGCAGTCTGTCTGCTGCAAGTCTGCTCAGTTACTGGGAAAATTAAACATGCTGCTTTTTTTAAACAGCCTAATCATATTTACTATTACATCAGACTTATCCGCCACAAATTGTTCTCATGCAATGGAAGAATTTTTAATCTAGTATCTTGGACTCAGATAATTTCCCAGCTGCAGAACTGCAATAATTTCCTATCTTCTCATCTTTGAGATAAGCCGATTAACTTGGGTATGTTTTAGTTTCAGGGTGAGATTATCTCCCTTTATTGTACTTGGGAGAGAAGGAGCAACTTAGAGTAAAATAACTTTGTTTTCCCCAGGTCTGCTTCTCTGTGATGTAGATAGGTCTTTCCTGTTGCATTTCCCTTAGCTCCTTAACTTTTCATACTTCATCTTCCTCTCTCAGAGTCACTATATTACAGCAACTCTTATCTTACCCAGAGAAAATATGCTGTTCAAGAAATCATTGAAATAACTATTTTGAAAAAATCTCACAGAGAAAACATTTTCTTGTTTAAAACACATTTGAAATTTTATTAAAAAACCCACAACCTAACACTATTGATCAAATCCTGCTTATATTGTTTATTTATTTTCAGGCACATTTATGGAAGAATAATACTAGCAAAAAATTATAAGGCCTGATGCTCTGCTCACACAAAGAGCAGAGCAAAACAGGAACCTCCGTTCGCTTTGGTAGAACTGATTTACAACCAAGTAAGGGAGAAGACAAGCAAATCCCTGAATTTATGCCATTACAAATTGAAAAATACTGCTTACTCCCACTATTTTGTTGAGAACCTTTGATATTTAAAGTTTTTTCTTAAATTCCTAGGTCCTAGATTTACTTATGTCAAAGGGATCCCCTCTCCTTCTCTATTTTTTCCTTAATCCTGTGATTCCTAGAGTAATATTGTAGGAGGAAAGCCTGAAACCAGGAGATGAGGACACTTTTTTTGGACCAGAGGCTCTATACGTTGAAGTGTTTTTATTCCCTTTGTCTTCTAGATCTCATTGTTGTGCTGGGCTTTTCAACCTCTGTTGGATTTGCAGACCAAATTTACCACTGGAAATGTATAAATTACACATACACAGATTCCTGTAAAGCACATATCAATTAATTTATCCTAGTCACCATTCATTGATTCCTCTGAAATACGTGTTCATGGGTTGAAAACCACTGATCTGACGACTTAGTGGGAGCATGGCTCATCTGTTTTCCCTGCACAACATTGGCAGCACCAAGAAGGAGCTGGCCTGTTTTAAAAGGGATGCTCTAAAAAGCCAGATCAGTGAAAAGACGTGGTTCCATAAACATGCAAGAACTTCCTAATATTATAGACGTAGCGATGAAAGATATTACCTTTTTGCTACTTCCTACAAAAAGAAAAGAGAGTAACCTCAGCACCCCCTCACAGCTAAGCCACTAAACCCATCCCCAGGAAGGTGGTGGGCAGCCTCTGGCTCTTCCCTGCTGGGGAAAGGAAAGTGGAAACTGTCCTCTACTGACTGCAGTGAGAGCCCTTGTGTCCCTGAAAACACTCTCAAGGAGAACTGCCTGCAGTATAAAAGCAGCCCTCCCACTACCAGCACGTTGCTATGGGCACTATTTCTGAGAAAGCAGCCACAGAAGCACATCCAGAAAACATGGCAAAATATATGAGGGAAGAAAGAAAAATTACAAAGGGCCTCGACTTATCCCTGCCTGCTCCAACTGGCAGCGACAGGACCGTAGAGAAATGCT
This sequence comes from Hemiprocne comata, assembly GCA_020745705.1. NCBI lineage: Eukaryota > Metazoa > Chordata > Aves > Apodiformes > Apodidae > Hemiprocne > Hemiprocne comata. Next base: position 61,693,870 of record CM036586.1, read on the forward strand.
GTAGTGCTGGACATGCCAGCCCGGTGGGGCTTGTGGTTTTGCATCATTCAACTCTGTTTACAAACCCTGCTGGAATTATTATTTCTTCGTACTCTAAGATAAAATTTCATGGCTACCTTTAATTATTTTTTTTCCCCTAAAAGTTAGCAAAATTAAGCTCACCTTTTCTTCATTAGCCTGCTTTAAGGGACTTTAACAAATGCAACTCTTGTAATGAAGTTTGCCTAACAGATCGCAGACAATGGTTGACAAAAACTTTCTGCTGGTACAGGGCAAGGCTACCTACAATACATCCAAATAAATTATTCTCCAGGCACCTTTTCCTACAGCGTGTTAGCAGGTGACTAATAGCAACTGGATTTTGTCACCAAAGAACTACAGAATGAGTAGCTTCATGCCATCCAGCTGAATTGAAATCAGAAGAGTAAGGATGAACTGGTCTCTATTCCACAGCACCAGCATCTCCTGTATGTTAGTCACCCTGTCAGTTCCAGTTCAAATTAATAAAGAGCAGATCAAGTCTACCTTTTATGCTGTTTTCTAAATGAAATCAGATGTACATGTAAAACTGGTATTTAAACGGGTTTTACCTAATAATGAGACAGATATTGACAGAACAATCACCATGAAGACCAAGGTAAGAGGCACTACATTCTCATTAATAATTCAAATCTCAGCAGGGATATTGATGACCATGCACTTCAAAGAGGAAACTGGGCAGCAGCGGGAGTTAGCCCAGATTTCCTGAAAAGTTGTTGGACTGCGACAGAAATGCACAAGAGAGATTTTACTCCGAGATCCAACCAGAGAAATGCAGCTCCTCGTTATTAAGAGAACTCGAACCCTCAGAAGCATTACTGAAATTGAGAGAGGAACAAAAAAGAACATCGTTAGCAGACTAAGGGGATGGGTGAGAAAAAGAGGGGAACGGAATCTGGAGGCAAAATCTCAATACTTCCCCTTCTCCCCATCCAGGATGGCAACACTGGGGGCACAGAGCAACAGAAGTTCTGTGGTACCTAATTTCAGTTACTGCTTAGGAGCAAGCAATACTACAGGCTTTAAAATAAATGTGTACAATCGGCAAAAGCACAAACAAACAAAAAGGTCATAGGAGACAAAACCACTCAGAACAAACTAGTTTGGGCTAGTTAACATAATCTGCTCTATTCACATAACTAAGTTTGTTTTACTGAGGGCATGAACTTTCTTGGAAAACCTCAAGTAATTATCTGCAGAAGCTTACACATTTTATTTCCCTTAAGTTAATTTTATCCTGAAGTTAGAGCTGCTTGCACACAACTGCTTCTAGCAGTTCACTCCAAAAGTAGAGTTTTGTAGAGTTTTGCTTGTTCTTTTCAGGAGATGCTCGAAGTGATGGAACCGTTGAAGTGTAGGATTCCCTTCAGTTGCTCCTACCTCCTATCCACCCTTCCCATCACTTTGGATAGGTACAAAAAAACCCATATCTTACCTCACGGAAAAAGAGCAGATTTCCAATGAAAGGAAGAGGTGGAGGATGTCGGATCCCTACTTTGCTTAGTTTGGAGAATGCAGAGATGGAGTACCTGAAAAAAATAAGGTAGTAAGTTAATTTTGGATTTTGTCAGGGTAGGACTCACCATAGAAATTGGTTCCACTGACTTCCCTGGATTCAGAGAGGGAGAAGAGGCCAAACAGAACTGCCAATGTGGTGACATTGCTTAGCAGCTCCTTAGGTCACAGAAATAAGTGCAATACACCGGTGCCTCAGAGAGGACAAAAGAATGAAGGGACTCAAAACACAGGCCTGCAAACTGAGCAGTGAGAATAAAGAGCGGCTCCTCTTCCCACAGAGGGTCTTCTAAGTCACAAGTGATTCTCTAAAGCTATGTGAGGTTACAAACAAGACCAGAATAGGCATTTGGGTTTTGACTACTGTGGCACACAGCTGGGAAGGGAACAAGACAGATCTTCAGACTATTATTTTCTTCTTCCCTCACCACTACCTATACAGATCACAGAACAAGAATTCAAACTAGTCTCAGTTGTGTACGAGCCAAGACATTGTCAGTATGTTCAAGTCAAGCCTGGTATTTGGGCCAGATATGCTGATTAAGTGATTTTCCAGCTGCCAGTCAGCAAATTAAACAAAGATAAAAAATACAGGGAAACAAAACCCAGACTGAAAAGCTTCATGCATCCCTTGCTTCAGATGAAACTGTGGCATGTTGACAGGGGCAATCCTGGAAAGAAAGAAAGAAAAAAGAAAAACCCAAACCCAAAGTCTTTAGTTTTCCTCCCCTCCCCCTTTCTTAATACAAACAATGGATTTAAGCCAGTGGACTTCAATTAGTGAAACCTGGAAGAGCAGGAGCTAACAGCAGCAGCTTTGATCAGCCAAAGACACAATAATACTTAATACTATCATGCTGAACACTATCATCAAGATAACCAGGGCAAAAGACCTTTAAGATTAATACAAGCTGTGTCGTTTTATTAAGACCTCAGCTCAGAGCAATACTATAACTTTAAATCTCTTCCCTTGCATGATGCTTCTGTGTCTGGGGCAGATTTGTCACATGTAACCACACTCTTTTGAGAGGAAACTGGACCTGACGCCATGCTCCAGCTCTTCATCTCTTACCAGGACAGGTCTGAACTACTGAGTTGTCCCTTTAGCTTTGAACTGGAAGTGTGGGGAGACTGTTTAGTCTTGGGGAGCAAATTAAATCTAGCCCAAAATAAAAACTGTGAACTACATATAGTGTAGAGGTTGTGATATCAACCCCCTTAGTCTATCGAGTCTGCAAGTCATTCAGATGACATAATAGAGAGAGAGCAGAAGTAGAACCCTTGGATCCCAATGGGCTGACTTTTTCTTAATCCCAGTAAACAGCTTCATTGACTCTGAAACCTATGGTAACCCATTGTTATGGCTTGGGCCTTTCCTCCTTCAAGTCCAATAATTGACACGTGCTTCACTTGAAATGCCCTATGTGACGCTGGGAGGAATATTCTGCTTTAACCAAACGGACAAAGGGTGCACAATTCTTGGGGGTCAGGGAACAGGGAGAAAAGTGAGGAAGGACCAGAAAGTGATCCTTCCCTCAAGAAGGGGTGGGAAAGTAAAAAATGACTTTGTGAAATGAAATATCTTGTTCAAGATAATTAAAACTCACATGACCAGCAAAGCAGAATGGGACTTCAGCATCGAGTTAGGAGTTAGTAGCTTTTTGCATTTCCATTTACCAAGCAGATTTCCTGCAGCACAGTACCTATTCTCTTAATGGGTTTGCTTTTGTGAAGATATTTTACAAAAATCAAACTTGGAAGATACAGATTTAATAATTTTTAAATAGCAACAATGTTTTTTTATGGAGCACTACAAACCTTCATAAACACAAACCCTCTCAATAGAAATGATGTGTCTTCAGTCTATGCAAGGGCATTATTTCAGTATGACAGGGTATCACGCAATAAAGGCACAGAAGTTGACATTTATTACACATTTTACACATATTATTGACTTTTGGTTACTCAACCGCTTTAAAAAAAAAAGTCAGAGTTTTTCCTTATCGAGACAGCTAATACTCTTGGGGGAAAAATGTTTTAGCTTCAAAACAACAAACAGCCTACACGATACATTTTCTTACCAAAAGAGAGGATTTTCTGCTGTTGTTTGAAATCTTCCTAAAGTGTCTCTGTGTCATAGCAAAGTCCTCATCTTCAATATGTAAACGGTGGAAGATATTAAAATCTCTCTCAATTGAAACCCTTCAGTTTTGTGGCATTTTATCCTGGATGTTTTCAGTGTAAAGTACATGGCAGATCACAAAACACCAGGCTGGGCCTACAGTTAACTGCTACTTTCACCGCAGACCAGACATTCCATAGACTCCTGGTCTTCAAGTACTGCAAAGTGAAAGATGACTGCAACAGGGCCTTACACTACACAAAGTGAACTATGTGATCACCAAATATTTTAAAAGGACCAGAACTAGTGAGTACATTGCACCCAGTTTCACAAGGAAAGAAACAGCCAGACTCTGATGACTATTTATGCTTAGATGAGCAGTTCATCTTTGTCAGCTTCTGAACATTACTGGCAGCTCCACACATACAAGAATTTGCTTTCCTTTTTCTCCTCCTAACGTGGTTTTCACTGATGTTTTTTATTCAGTTACATTTGAAGTAGGTTTTCAAAAGGTAAGGAAACATGGTTTACAATGTGATGGGAAACAGAAGCGCTGCAGTCAAGGTGCACACTGAAATACAATGAAAGGGCAGGGCCAGCAGGAAAAAAAAGAAAATTTCCTCACTAAACACATCTTGCTCTACCCTACAATTTCACAGTATTTCTGGTATTGTTGTATTATCTGCAGTTTTGCAGAGAAAAGTATGCAAGTGCTCAAACACTGATGGTGCTGCATGCACGAAAGAAGGAAGATCTAACACTGCACAGGTAACCTGGACTTTCACCATTTCTAGTGTAACAGCTTATGTTCTACAACCTTACATATTATTTGAAGAGAGAGGAAGAAGTGACTTGGGGGCTTCTTTTAAAAAAGAAAAAAAAATTGTCCTCCATAACACACAATAAACATCAGCAATAGAGGAATCTGACAGCTTCATGACACAAACCTTTGCCTTCTCAGCCAGAAGCAACCGATAACTCCAACAGGCTAATTTATGTGATTATTTGTTGGTGGGACAGGGAAGTAGGCTAGAAGCTGGAAGGGTAGAGGCAGAGTTGCCTTGTAGGCAGTCACCAGACTGTTGTCTGGAGAAGCTGTACATTTAAATGAAACAGTTCTGAGCCTGCCTCATCACCAGCGGGAAATCTTATTTCTCACTCTGTCACTTAACACACTTCCGTGTTAACTGAGCACAAAAATTAATCTGATGTTGAGGCAAACTCCTGCTGTTGGTGAGAGTGCACACTAAGGGTAGGAGACCAGCCAATGGACTGAGCTGGGCTAAGTCTAAGGAAAAATCCAGAACCAGAAGAGGTACTGATAGGCGACCAAGACGGCCAGAGATGTGGAACAACTTCTGTACAAGGAATAAGCAGGAAGCCTGTAAACTTCATCCTGGAAAAAGAAACAACTGTTGCAGGATAGGACGAATATATTTAAGATCCTGCATGGCTTAGAAAAAAAAAAATAATGATTACCCACTATTTAAAAAGAAAGAAAGAAAGAAAATCCACAAATTAATGTTCAGGTGGCAGGATTAAAAATTAAGGACTTTTCCAAGTAATCAATATATTAACTATGGAACCCCTTGCCAGGGAATGATGTATATTCCAGAAGCTTGAAAAGCTTTAAAAAGTTTTTAAATAAATCAATGAAAGCAAAAAATCAGCAAGCACTTTCAGTTCCTGAGTTTAACCAATTTAAGAGAGACACATAGAAAAGAATAAACAGAAGGAGGGAAAATTAATAAAATTTATTTTCCTAAACAGAGAACTTGTCTGTAAGCTTCCAATGGCAAAATAAGAGATTAGACTGTTATAAAACCTAAAGGATAAAACGTCAGACACTTCAGTTGTCTTAATAAGAGAGGAATGAGTCTCTGTGCAAATGGAGGGGCATGAAAAAGGATAAAGCTCTGATGGCAGCAATATTTACTGGACAATCTAGCACATTCTCACTCAAAGGAGAAACATACCCTAATATTTACACACACAGAGCTTCCTGCACAACTATTAATTTAAAATCTTGACATTATATTTTGAACAAAGTGACAAGACATCAAAAGGAACCAGAGGAACAGCAGTAATGAAGTAGATCAATAAACAATTCAATAACTCTTTGAAGACGCTCAAATGGCCTCTCAGAGCTAGATGCTCTCTGTGTATATTAAACACCACTGCTAAAAGAAAGTTAAAATGCCAAACACATTCCTGTAGGCCAGCACAGCAGATTTAAGATCGCTGGAATATGAACTTCTCTCCACAAAACGCCATGCAAAAATAAGGAGAAAGAGCTAAAGTCAACAGATAATAAACAGAAGTTGTGATTAATATATAATCAACAGAATTAGCCACCTGGCCAGCCAGGTCAGTACTGGAAGAAAAAGTATTATACAGTCTACCATTAAACACAGTCCATTTGTGCAGGGGATAACATTACAGAGTTGCCAGTTCTGCATCATGGAGTTCAACATACCATTGAAATTACCCCAGATTTCTCTCAATAGAGAAAGTGCGTCATTCCTTCTACATCTAAGTAATGCACAACCTAATAATATCTGAAAGCTATAAACTAGGACACTTGGAGATAAAAAAAGTGATGTTATTTAATCTCATTGTTAGGAGCTAGGAGGTGTGTTATTTTGGAGGACTGAGTGGGAAAATAGAGTATTTTGCTGAGATAATGGAAATAATTCCTGCCAAACTAGAGATAATCATCATGTATTTTCACTTATTTGCTTCTATTTACATATACCAATTTCAGATCCCAATTAACACTGGGATATGTTTTGCTCACAACGCAGTGATAACATACAAAATAATAGTAGCCTCCCCAGTAACACAACGATAGCTCACACAAAAATACACAAGCATTCCCAGGAGCACTGCCTGGACAGCACAGTCTCACCAAAACATTGATATAGTCCCTGGGCTGTCTAGAGTTGGACCTTCTGCTCTTAGCCTTCTCTGAGAAATTTTGCATTGCAAATTCTGCAGCAGGGTCACTGCAGAGCTGCCATCACACAAGTCTTTCCTCTAGTCTGATGCTCAGATACTTAAGATAGAAATCGCTATCTGGTCACATTCTGACATAGGAACTTTGTCTTGCAAGTGGGTGAGTACTGCAGCCAAAGTGGATACCGGCCCACATGGGTGCAACCAGCTCTGGTTATTACCTCCAGAAAGTGTAGTTGTTAAAGGGAAAACAAAACAAAACACAAAATTAAACAGCTGCCTGGCCCCAAAAGACAGATAAGTCCTGAAGCACACTCTCACAGGAGAGAGAAAAACAGGGAAAATACATCCCTCTCATAACCTATTCTGACCTTGGTCAATGAAGGTTACCAAATTGCCCTTTACTGTTACCTAGCAGTATCCCTGGGGAAAATGGAGGGGGTTGCTGAAAGAAAATAAGTTTGGTTGTGTAAAATACTGGGCTCGGAGTAAGGAATTATTACGATTCCTCCAAATAAAGATACAAAATAACCATAACTATAATTTCAGTACATTCTAGAGGTAATGTAACTTCAGCCAATTTTGGATAAGGCTATTTAAGAACTGCAATTCCACTTTCAAACTCAACAAATCCCTATATTAAACTATGAATTTGTCGGGCTGCAATAGCAGTTTCAGAGATAATGAGGACTTCCATGTAACACTTGCTCTCCTTAATCATTTGCATGCAGTCCCAGTGTTTTAATTTTGACATAATTGCACAAGAAAAAGACAGACATTACACACACTTGCACCATCTGCCTCCACAAAGGCAGATGTTTTGCAGCTGCAAATGACCGTAGGATTATTATTTCATTAGAACATTTGTGAATACACCAGGAATAATGTGCAGGAAAGGCCAAATTATATCATAGAATGGTTTGGGTTGGAAGGGACCTTAAAGGTCATCTAGTTCCAACCCCCCTATGCTCAATATTAAATTTATACCTCATCTATCTGCTAACAATAATTTTTAATCCATACTGTTCTGGTCTACTGAACCAGTTTTTTAGTATCTCTTAAGAGAGAACCGATAGGCTTAAGGGACTGGTTGTAAGAAGGCTGCAGGTTGTCACAGTGTTTAAAGCCTTGGAGGTTGCTTTGATTTAAAAAAACAAAAACCCCAAAATGGCAGTGAATCAAGGCAAATTAATTGAAAAAGCCCATACAGAAAAGCAACACACTTCCTCATGCTCCATAGTAGCCCTGTGAGAGACAGATGGTCTGTACAGCAGGCCGATGACAATATTTCATCACCTCTCTCAGAGTGCAGCCCCTTCACACTGGGCAGTGACTTTTCCAAATAAAGAGCAAAAGAACAAGAGTCATAAATCCACAGCTTTAGCCATTCATTGTTGGCTCAACACCTGATGGAGGTCAACAGCAATAGAGTCTGTCATGTCCTTATAGCAATGCATATCCTTGGGACCTCCACCCTACGTGGATGCAAACGGTAGTCTCCTCACCAGGAGGAGTGTCCACAGCAGATCTGAGGTCATATGTGAGGCCAAACACAATGTTCACAGGAAACCTGGGTCAGAGCTGATAACTAAGCTCAGCTCTCGTGTCAAAGCCCTGCTGCCTTAACCACAGGCCGAGCCATCCTTTCACTCCCTAGGACCACGAGTACCATACCTTTCTTAAGGACCAATTTCCTCTTCTCCCTTTTTATTGACACAGGTATTGTAAGGCACAGAGAAGAAAGTGCTACCAACTCAAGGCCAGGAACATTCTTGCCTCAGTCAGGAAAACTGAAGTTTGCATTAACCGGTGCATTGCTAGAAATAGAGTTTTCAGAAACCATAGTATAATTTTTGCAGTTTTTTCTTCCTCCCCTAGTAATTACGTATCTTGATTTTGTAAGTGGACATCTTAATTGCATAGTTAAAAGGACATGAAGTTTCAGCCTAATTAGTCTTCCTAATTGTTATGCAAGTTTATGTCCTAGTGATGCAAGTCCATTTGCAGAAACACGGCACCTGTTTCTGTATGCATCTCAACCATTCCTACATACCCGGAATAACGGTATGGATAAGGGATGCAGTTTTGTGTTTAAATCAAGGTGGGAAAGTCTGCTTGGGAACCTGACCATTCTGACTTTTCATTACCATAAAGGAAATATTCACTAGGCCCGTGGCAGGGGTCAAAAGGGGCTGCAATGCTATGAAGGCTGCATACATGAAATGTTACCTAGCATACACATCAAGCTGTGATGTGCTGTGCAGGCAAAGCCAAGTTGTATTCCCACTAGTGCATGTGTACCTCAGCTGCCTTTCACTTTTTAATCCATGCATTACTGGTCCATCAGACAACTTGCTTAGTGTCTGCTGCTGTCAGGGAAGTGGTTTTAGAGTTCAGATCTCCTACCACATTCCTCAACAGCACCAGTACGTACAGAGCCACCCAGTGATATTAAGAACCAGCTGGCACAAGGGCTGCAGGGAGTCACACCATGCCAGGTGTGGCCTGGGAAAAACAAAATTGCTTCAAGATGCTCAATGCCTCCCAGTGCTTTTGGGCCCAAGATACCTTCCTTGACTGAAGGTGAGGTGGGGAACATGGTCCTTCCTCCTTTTTTGAGACCAGCCTGTCAGTGTACATGGGGCAGGATGCCAAGCATCAAAGCATAGACACAGAGTTACTGAAACAAACTTCCAGGCCTCTTCCCCCTTGTAGTCTCAAATGAGCATCTCTGAAAGACTGCAGGAACAATTCAACTCCCTTTAGGCAGTTCTGGATAAATGCAGACAGACCTCCTGAGTAGATGACACACCAAATAATTATTTATTTTTAACTTAACATCAAGGGGCCACCATCCATCCAGTGCACTGAACGTGGCAGAGGTTCTGCTTGACCAGAAACAGATGTGATCAGAGCATCACAGATCATTTCATAGTGTCCAGAGAGCCTGAATTAATGGTCACAGACCAGCTTTATTCTGGCATTTCCTAACTTGTGCGCACTTGACTTTACAACCTCAATAACGTGCCTTTAATGCAATTTTCTGTGCAACTTCTTCAGTTTTTAAAAAGCTCATTAAAAATCCATCACATTGCATCATTTTGCATCCCAAGGGTTCATCAAAAGACCCTAAGACTATGGCAGAGACCTTTGCCAAGTGAGCTAATAGCAAAGCTGACAGAAAAAGCAGGTTGTCTTTCACACAAGGGAGCTGCAAGGCACAGCCTGCCAGAGGGTTTCTCTAATACTTCCTCAGAGAGGAAAAAAAACAGTAAAATGGAAGAGTTCCCAAACCAAAATTCTAGGCTCCTTTCTGGGTGCTGATACCTCACCAGTGAGCCCTCACCTGCTGCTCTGGCAGCATCACCACATCCCCACTCTTCCTCACCCATGAACCTGCTGCCACTGCCAGCCCCAGTCTCTGCTTCTCACTTGAGCAGACCTGCAGTGCTTCCTTTGCCAAGCCTCTGCCTCACTTCCCATCATGAGGTCCCCAGCTGACCCCTTCCCAACACAACCTTTACTTCCTCCCTGGCAGGGCTGCAAACAGGTGGTGGGTGAGTGGAGGGGGAAAGGGCAGGTGGAGAGCTGAGATAAGACCCCTTGCTTGTAGTTCTTGTGCCCAAGCCTCATTGATGGTACCGCATGAGGGATCCATTACAGAAATGCTTTCTGGAGCAAGCTGAACTGCTCTCAGGGACTTGCTGCCTGGTCAACCCTCAGCACAAAGGGTGGAAATATGGTTAGTAAAGATGAAATATGAGCTTAAAATGATATATAAGAGATTCCAGTGAATGTGTATTAACAGGAATTTTTCAAAGACTTACTATTTGCCCAGATTTGCATGAGGAAGACATGAAGTACATTCACTGACAAAAAACCTCCTCTCACCAAATACTGAATCTCTGTATCAAAACTAATATAAAAATCAAACACAACCTCTTTAGAGTAATTAAAAAATCCACAAACCAGAAAGAACACAAAGAATTAAACCTACATTTTTCTTTAGCCTTTTTCTCCAAAATTATGGCATTCATTTTAACTGAAATTTTTCAATAATTCCACCTAAGACAGACATTGGCCTGGAAAACTTCAAGCCCAGCAGCTTAAAGTTTGATAAAGCAATAGACAATTGAAAATAGAGTTGTATAATGGAAGCATCACACAAATTTAATTGGTGGTGCTCTCAGACCCTGCCTATAATTATGTCAGAGTAAAAATAAAGGAAGAGCTGGCTCTCAGTCTGAGAGCACACATATAATTTCAGCTCATAGCTAGTTATTTTATGCAAGTTCTAATCCATTATAGTAGAGGTGGTGACAATGACAACATTGTCTGACCCTTAATTACAGAAAAGATGCTTTAATACTGTACATACCAGACAGCCTGTGAAAAACTTGAAATTAATACTGGATCCTCTGCCTTCTCCCTGTGACTTGAAAAGTGGGAGCACTGATGCCATAAGGAGAAAGTACACCTCTTTGTTTTTATTTTCTTGCTCAGTTTTTCATTCCTTTGGTTTCTCTAATTTTCCATCATTCCCAATAACAAACAAAACCACCATAAATTATTAAATTACACTTGACACACACACAGGTTTCATTTCCATACCATTCAGATACAGAGAACACCTCTGGAGGACTAATTCTATCTCCTGGCAGGTGGCTGAACCAACAACATGAAGCAGCATAGAAAGACCCACCAGAAGTGAGAATGCTTCAGGAAACAACGGAGAACCTGCTATGTCACAAAACAGCAGCAGTGCTGGTTGCAAAGCCCCAGAATTAAACAAGAGAAGCTATCATATATCTAAAGCATCTAAACAATGCAAGTCCAGAGCTCTGTGTTTTGCTACACTGATTTAATGCCACTAGAATTTAAGTGCCCAGAGCTCCCTTTGAGAAAGCAGTAAAGCACTGTGGTCACCAAAGAAAAACATCATTAATTTCTGAAGAGAAGAAGGGACAATTCATTCAAACTCAAGGCTTCTGCACACATGAAGAGTGAGTGGAAGTACTCAAGTAGGGTTCAAAGGCTTGTAACAATACAGAAAATAAACTCAGCCTCCTTTGTTTCTTTCCACTTTATTAACAAGTTCTTGAGTACCCATGGACTGATAAGTGTTGAGCCCACAGGAAACAAGAATAACAGTCCTTTTCATAATGTGAATTCCTCTTGTAAGAGACAAAGTAGACAGACCAAGGAATATGCATAACTTTTATTCCCCACCAGAGCACTAGCAGAATGCCCTTTAGCAACCACAGGAATGAGACAGGAAGAGCAGTGAAATTATTTCAATTTAGTGTGCTTGAGCAGTCAATCAGCACCACCAGCCCAAGTAAGCTATCGTGGGCCACTAAAAAAGGCTGATGCCTACTACAAAACAGACAGTAGTTGAATAGGTGCCAAACAAAGCCAAAGGAGAAGCAGAATTTCAAACAGACTGGATGAAAGGATCACAGGAAGCAAACTTCAAGGAGAGTCTCCAAATTCAAAAAACTGCCTAAAAAAGTGGGCTCAAGCGTTTGCTCCCAAGTGCCATCCAGAATAAAAGCAATTGGGGTTTCCTTGAGCTCCGAATCACTCATTCAAACCATAAGGAGACTGAGCAACCAAATACACACAGGAATAGCAACACTAGGTATGCACAAAGTGTCAAACCCAGAACAAAATGGATGGAAAGGTATTTTCCTTCTTTAATGACCAAAAAATGCAGTAACACTGCATGTTACTTTTAAAACAGCAGGTTGGATCGTTCAGGCAGAAATATACTTTTTAAGCTGACACGTTGCTTTCTGTGCTGCTGATTATAAAAAAAAAGTGCTTGTAGCACATTATCTCATCTTCAGACTGCACTTTGAAGTCCATTCTGGCCATTCCTCCATGACACAGACAAATTCCTATCCTTAAGAATAATTCTCTTAACTCCATGAAGAAACCCTTGTTCAAGTCAGATAATTTTCACGTAGAGGCTAACATGGAAATAGCTTTCCTGGAACAGAGTTGATTTGCATTACTCAGTGTCATAGCACATAACAGCTTACTCTGCAGCCTGCTTTTCTGCACCTTCCACAATCCACACAGCCACAGTCCTCCTCTCCATGAAGCAGTTGTGCACATGACAGGAAGAGCTAATTTTAATGAAGCATCCTTCTTCTCGTATCGGTCAAGTTTTCTCTCAAACTCTTTATCTGGCAGGCTCTTGGCTGCAATTTATAGTATTGGATATTAGGAAAAAATTCCTCACTAAAAGGGTTTTCAGGCACTGAAATAGACTGCCCAGGGAAGTGGTTGAGTGACCATCCCTGAATGTATTTAAAAGATGTGTAGATGTGGTGTGTAGGGACAGCGTTTAGTGGTGGATTTGGCAGTGAGCTAGGTTAACGGTTGGACTCGAGGATCTTTAAGGCCTTTTCCAACCAAAACTCTACATAATCATTGCTCTGTGCTAACAAAGGAAAGCCCACTACTATCTCCTGTTCCTTTGACTCTTGGGTGTTTAACAGCTGACATACTGCTGCATGAGTGATGTACCACACAAATCCCGTAAAGACCCTCGTCACAGCGTCTTTCAAAGGACTTGCTCTTGCACCCCTGTCCCAGCTCACCCTCTCTCCTTCAGTTAAACAATCTAAAACACTCCTGGCACATGAAAGCAAAACACTTCAATGCCTCAACTGCAAATTCATGGAGACAGGGACCATTTTGCCATTACATTACACAGCCTTCAGGTGCACTGCGGAGCCCTGATCTTTGACAGAAGTTCGAAGCTCCTGCTGAAATTAAAATTATAAATCATCACAGGGTCCCCTAAAGTGGAGGGAAGTCTGAGCACTGTCATTGGATTACTTTTTAACGAGCACAATGAACTAAAATTCCACAGGGGAGTAACGATAGCGAGTCATTACCAAGAGTGACTCACCTTCAAAGAGAGGCAAGAGAAGAGCTGAAGCCCAGAGAAGCCAGTTTTCTTCACCCTCTCCGCAAGTGCCTGCATGCACATCAGTGATATTTTCCCGAGGCAGAACAAAGAAACTAGATGCTGATACACAGAGATCTCTTTAAAAGAGATTAAGAAGTTGATAAAAATAAAAGGACTGACAACAAAATTGGGATCAAGAGCAGAAGAGAATAAGAGTGAGGCATGATACAAATTACAGAAATCCTGGCAGGAAGACAGAGGCTTGTTGAGAGAAAGGAAAGGGCCACTCAGCCTGTCAAAGTCTCAGAATTCATTAACTGAAGAGGGGATGCAGGATCTCAACACTACCTTGAGCCACATATAAGGAAGAGACTCTTACACAATTAAATAAGTTCATTCATTATTACAGTTGGATTTGTGTATTTCTAGTGCTAACTAAAACAATGAGTTTGGTGGGTTTTTTTTAAAGGCTCATTATAGATCTGCATCATTATTTACAGCTTTAGTTTGTCTCCAAGGAGCTAACCATAAGACACAAAGCTGGATGTCTGAAGACAAATACTCTTACTTGTTGCTGGGAAGTCCGAGTTCAGTGCCTGTCCTAAGAGAAGCTAGACTGGAAGATCCAACCATGACTAAAAAAGCAATGGACAGAAATCTTTGAATTGGAGGAATATGAAAAAGACACTCAGGAAAGCATTAGTACAATCCACTCAAACCAAGGAAAGTGTAGCGCACAAATCTAATACACCATGTGCCAAATATGGCAACCTGCAAAAAAGGGACTCTTACTGGCCACTACCAGAGCTCTGAAGATAGAGCTTCAATTTTAATGTCTCCCCCAAGCAGTAAGTGAAACTGTGGTTGCAATGTAAAGGCCCAGGTAAGATGATGCATTCCCATACTGGCATGCCACACTGCACAGTGGCTGCTTTATTCACTTATTCCGTCACTACACTAGGAATAGCTAACTCAAGCTAAGGTACTTTCAAATCCTATAGGAAACCATATTTATGGATACATCCATATATCTACCATATTTGCTAGGGACCCGCGAGTTGGTGCAAGGCTCTCTGCTGGGGCAATTTCCCTATCCTCAAGATAAAATAAAATAAAATAAAAAACAACAAACCTTAAGGATTCTTGGAAGAGGAAAGATGAAAATAGAAGTTATGTGGGGAAGGAATCAGGAGGCTGCCTACTTGAAGAGGTTTAGAAGATTGGTTTCACTATTGCATCCACAGTTATCAGTATTTATGCAAACAATACTTTCAAAAAATGTTTCTTAAACTTATGCAATAGAAAAGGTACAATTAGTAACAGGAAAAAATGAGGCAACATCCTGCAGAAGGGTAAACATTTTCAAAATTAAGTAGCATCACATAACATACACCTAATAAAATGGCTCAGATGTACCAACAATACTGATTTTTAACAGATCTTGGAACACCAGCACAACCAATGCGCTAGAATCACTAAACCACAAACTTGTCTAAAATACCTCGCACTACACAGAGAACTAACTTGACACCAAACAAGACAAGGTAAAGTTGGCTCAACGCTTGGCCACAAAACATGTCCAATAACCATTCCAACCCAAACCATTCTACGATTGTATGATTAATTAGCAGGACAATTACTAGGAGGATTTACGGGGATAATTTCGTATTTGGTAATAAAAGAAATGATGAGTTACAGCCACTTAAATCTGACCCAGATTTTCAGCAGTAAGGAATGTGTCCACCTGTCTCTCTCTGGCCTCCTGCTGCCATAGAACAACTGGATTGTCCATGGGACTTGATAGTTGGAAATAGATCCTGACAGCTTTTTGATAGTTGTTGGGCACCACACAGCACCAGCAATGGTCCCACTTGCCTGAACTATGACAAATCTATCCTGGCCATGGAATTTATACAGGTACAGTCCAGCCAGCAGTTCATCTCTTAAAACTGGGCTGCAGGAGGCAGCTGAGACAATCCAAGAGCTCACTGCAGCTGAAAACAGTGATTTGCTTCCCCCTACCACCCACCCAGCCACATATTCCCTCTTGCTGCTTTTCCTATGTTCATCAGATCCCTGCCTGAGCTGATGCAGCCACTAAACCAGCAAACTAGCCCAGCAGAAATGAACTTATTTTGCTGGTGGTTTTGTATCTAGAAGGAGAAGGAAGGGTGCACAAACAAGTACCAGAGTCAGCACCAACACACAGGCAATGCAAAGAGGAATATCCCTTTTGGCAGCTGCCAGCTATTAGGTTAGCTCAGTCACATGTGAAATGTTTCCCTTAGACATAGTAGCTCTAGAGCTCTTTCCTGGCAAAGTTAATCACTTGCAAAAAGATGGGTAGGATAGTACAGAGCAAAAAGGACAGGCTGCAGCTACAACACAGGGAAGTGAAGTCATCTGGCAGCCTGATGACACATCTAGGAAGCAGAAACACAGATCAAACCTCCAGGATGGAAGGGTCCACTTGGAAAGGTCACAGACACGTCCTCAGTCACTGCTTTGATTAGAGCTGGAATGATTGCTGGTGATCATCCCCAGGGCTACAAAAAGGGACTACCAAGCAAAAATGAGGAAACAATGTGTAGAGCACAGGTAAGATCACTGTGCTACTGTTACACACCGTTCTGTTCAGGAGAGGCATGAGAGTACTGGATGGAGCTCAAAGGTGGCTTGTAGAAAGAGATCCAAGAAAGGAGAATGAAAAACAAAATTAACTTTTAAGTGGGAAGCTTAAATAGCTCAGTTAGTGCAGCATATTGAACTGAAAATGGTACCCTGACTGCTGCCTACAAATACTTACACAGGAAAGCGCTCTGACAGCAAGCAGCTTTCCATCCTCCCTGAGAAAGCCAAAACACACTCACAGAGCTGGGTATAGACATCAAAAGAATGTAACCCTAAATTCAGATGCCTTGTCTTGTGATGGAGGGTATGTAAAGATTAAAGCAGCTTACCGGGGAAGCTAGTGGACCCACTAGCTTTCGGCTTTTAGAAGAAAATTCTCCTTGCTTTTTTTCCAAAAGAGAGAGGAAAAAATAAAATAAATAAATAACACAGCAGTTCACCCTACAAAATCTAAATGAAAACACACAGCCTGAACACACAGGAAGTCAAATTAGATGGAAGCATAACTCATTCTGGTCTATAAATAAACAAGTGATTAACTATTGCTCTAACTGGCGTTTGCTATCGATGGAAGAGGGACTATGTTCCTCCTCTTCCATCAGGGAGGTTTTTGTGCTACCAATACGAATCCGTGACAAAGTCACAGACCTTGCCCCTTCCACACCAATACAGTCACACAGCTAAAGGCAGCAAGAAAAAGGCTTTGGCTAGAAACTGTCCACAGCTTATCTGCAAAGACAAATGCTTTGCCTCTTTAAATGGGAGCCTAAGCAAAGATACCAAGCCAGCTAACAATTAGCTGAGCAGTCCCACACATGTTTAGGCTTTACTGTATTGAAAGGTTTATTAGAATCTAGCATTTAGCTTTTACTTTACTACCTTATGCTACCATGCAGTTTCATTTAACGTATTTTAGAGCATAGAGCCTTCTATCTAAAGATAACACAAAGACCTCCATGAGGAAAGACAGGCCTCCCCTTTTTCATATCAAGTAAAGAGTATTTGGGAAAATAATCATCCCACAAGTCTTCCACTTAAAAAAAAAAAAATCAAAATAAAAAACTAGGCAACTACTGGGAACAGTGATTCTTTGAAGGAAAAGAGGAAAACAACAAAAGAAACTCTTCTACACATGCATGGAGAAATGTCTACCATAAAGGGGCACAATCACAGACAGAGATGCAAGACCACAACATAGTCAGCATTTCAAATTTTACAACTACAGCACATCATGCAGCCTTCTGGATGTACAGAGGGATGAGCATGTGTGGATGTATGAACAGCTGTAAAGAACAGTTTCCAACTTACAGTAACTGCCAGTAACCTGAAGCATATTTCAAGGCAGAGGGAAAAAGTTGCAAAAACATACCATTTCAAAGTCAGTGGCCCCAAACATATTCTCCAATTATCAGAGCACTTTCTAAAAGATGTATTGATACAGTGAACCTTGTACCAAGTCTCCTCTTCAACATAAACTGAGGAACAACTCATTATTCTAACCTGCTCCTAGATACTAGGCCTCATAAGGTATATTCTCAACTTCAAAACATGAGCACCCAGAGGAGACCCCATATCCTTCAGCAGCTATACCTGTACTGGTTTACCACTCTATGAGATGCAGGCAGGCAAGATTAATTATTCCATTAGCAACATAACATGCACCTGAGACTTACCACTATGGCTAGGCCACCTGTGGACTTAAACCTCCTGAAAATTCACCAAAGGGAAATCATGCTTGACCAATGTCATAGCCTTCTATGGCATCCTAACTGGCTGGCTAGATGAGGGGAGAGCAGTGGATATTATCTTCCTTGACTTCAGCAAAGCTTTTGACGCTGTCTCCCATAACATCCTCATTAGAAAACTCAGGAAGTGTGGGCTAGATGAGTGGACAGTGAGGTGGACTGAGAGCTGGCTATGTGACAGAGCTCAGAGGGTCATGATCAATGGTGCAGGGTCGAGTTGGAGGCCTGTAACCAGCGGTGCCCCCAGCGGTCAATACTCGGTCTGGTCTTGTTCAACATATTCATCAATGACCTGGACAAGGGGACCAGAGTGTATCATCAGCAAGTTTGCCAATGATACAAAACTGGGTGGGGTGGCTGACACTCCGGAGGGCTGTGCTGCCATCCAGCATGACCTGGACAGGCTGGAGAGCTAGGCAGAGAAGAACCTAATGAGGCTCAACAAGGGAAAGTGCAGGGTCCCACACCTGGGAGGAAGAACGCTATTCACCAATATAGGTTAGGGTTGGACCTGCTGGAAAGCAATTCTCAGCAGAAGGATCTGGGATTCCTGGTAGATAGTAAATTATCCATGAGCCAGAAATGTGCCCTTGTCTCCAAGAAGGCCAATGGAATTCTGTGTTGCATAAGGAAGAGCGTGGCCAGTAGGTCAAGGGAGGTCATTCTCCCCCTCTACTCTGCCTTGGTGAGGCCACAGCTGGAATACTGTGTCCAGTTCTGGGCTCCCCAGTTCATGACAGGGAGCTAAGAGTCCAGCAGAGGGCAACAAAGATGACTGGGGGATTGGAATATCTCCCTTATGAGGAAAGGCTGAGAGAGCTGAGACTCTTCAGCTTGGAGAAGAGAAGGCTGAGGGGAGACCTTCTTAATGCCTGTAAGTATCTAAAGGGTGGGGGCAAGGATAATGGAGCCAGATGCTTTTCAGTAGTTCCCAGTGACAGGACAAGGGGCAATGGGCACAAGCTGGAACATAGGAAGTTCCATTTAAATATGAGAAAAAACTTCTTTATTCTGAGGGTGACAAAGCACTGGAACAGGCTGCCCAGGGAGGCTGTGGAGTCCCCTTCTCTGGAGGTATTCAAGACCCTCCTGGATGCAGTCCTGAGTAATGCGCTCTAGGGGATCCTGATTTAGCGGGGGAGTTGGACTGGATGATCTCTGGAGGTCCCTTCCAACTCTGACAATCCCGTGATTCTGTGATTCTGTGAAAATTGAAGTTGTGTTATTACTCTTCTCTCCTGACAGATCAGAGTAACAGTTGCTTTTTTGATTCTGAAATAAGTCTATTTGAACAGATTTGTATTTCATGGCAGAGTATAGCCCTTTTTTGCATGTGCACCATTTGCCTCCTGTTGCTTTCACACGCACCCTGCCACACCTTTTCTTCCTACTGAGCAAAGCAGTAAGACTTATCTGTGATGTCAAAAAACAGCATTTGAGAAGTGAAAAGTAAAAGAAGAATTTGATCATAGTACATGGTGGTGGGATAAAATTTGGGGACTGGGTTATTTGAAGTGCTTGTGACTAAGCTGAGACAAAGAGGTTTTTACAGTTATAGCCACTGGCATGTTGGCAAAAAGGCAGATGAGTCTTGTACTTGCCTGCACCTGGTTGGTGAAACATTGCAACAAATAGAAGATGACTCAGAGGCCCTTATGAAACATCCTCGGACCAGTCATCCGCTGCTATGGTGGTTCCTATTGTTCCATTAGCAAGTTGTGGCTGGTCATAAAATAGGTTGTGTGTCTCTAAAACAGTGCAAGCACGTGGTAGCTTTCTGTTTGTTTTTAAAGATAATTTAGTGTTTATGACAGATGGCACATCAGCTCAGGCAGCTGAGGCACCCCAAGTACGCAGAAACTACAGCACCCATGTCAGCTGCTCAGGCTTCCCCACCTTTCCAGTGAATTAAACATGGTCTTTTTTCTGTTCAAGCAGCAAAACAGCAGTTCTGAGCACAACTGCTACTCCTCAGCTCTCCGCTTACAAAGATCTTAAACAAAACAAACTTTCCTGGATTTAATTAAAAAACAACAAGCAATAACCCAGAGGCTGCTTATTCCACATCACATTATCCTCACTTATTAAAAACGTATTTCAGTGTTTTTCTCATTATAAAGGAGAAACATTATGCAGTTTGCATCACTGCCTGCAGCCCCATTTTTCAAACTTGGGTGTCAAAAGACAAAGGTCCTAAATCTACATTTAACTACTAAAATAGAGGGTCTCTATCTTAACTAGACATTGCACAGAAATTCTCCAGAAACAAAGGGAAGTTGCAGGCACCCAACTTTTTCTAAAGGAATCACATTATGTACCTGTAAGTGTCCAAATATAGGCACCTGAAGATAGCAGAGGAGAGAAGTTCTGACCACATTGGCCACAAGTGTTAAAATGACAGAAATACCCAGCTAAAACTGTTTGCTGCTGTACTAGTAACGCAAGCAAGAAATATCAGTGTATAGAAGGAGTGGAAGCTAGAAGAGAGGAAGGATGAGACGAACAATGAAGGATTTATGTGTGTGCCTTAGAAAGAGGGACAGGTTTTCAAGAGAGCCCAGGGAATGGGTTGCCCCCACCGATACACAGACCCATAGGTCAGCCTTGAGAAATGCTGAGTGGGCAAGCTGCACCTCAGCTGTCGGTCTTGCCAGGTAACAACTGAACTGCTGGCTTTGCCCTACCTGCTCTGTGTATAAAATTTCCTCAGTCCTCAAAAGCTCTAACTTGAAGAGTAGAGACACAGTTTTCACACAGCTGAGACACACAACTGTCTGCACAATTTTACCAAGTGTGTGCTTACATGAACCCCTAATTATCTGCACTGTTATGTGTAATTACTCTGTCTGCACATGTAGTAATCACAAATATGTGAATGTTAGGCATGCTTCATACATTCAATAGCATCCTGTGTTTGTACACAGGCAACTCTCAGTAAGTAATAGCTAAGATCATACCCTGAAAGGGGCAAGCAAAATAAACAAAAGGTTTAGGGTATATGTCATTTCTCCCAGGACCTTACAAGAAAACAGAAAATTCCTTTCTAAAATACATAATCAAGTGGTTTCTGTGCTTTTTCTTTTAAATAATTGGACACAGTGCTTCCATGGCCTTCATTAATGACAGAAATTGAAGTTCATTATTCAAGCTTGCTGTGATCAATACAGAGAAAACACGAGGACAGTTATGAGCAGGCAGTCCCAGTACACAATTTTTTAAGGTCAGTGAAAGTTACTGTGTGATTACCTCGAAAAATGGACATTACTCAGAGAAATATAAATGTAGAAATGGAGGAAGGATGCAGTCAAGAAATATCACTGTGCACATCTCATCACACCTGAACAGTCTTTCACATAATTGAACCTCTCACATTTGCAAAAATCTGGACCTACTCAAACACAAAACTCAGCATATAAAACAGGGTTAATTAACCCAAGCATGGAAAGGCTGCCTAAATCTTCAACAGCCAGATCTCATCCATCTCTTTCTGTTATTCTGGGTATCAGAAAGATTGAAGTGTTAATAGCTGTCTTATTGACTCATTACCTTACAGGCTTTAAAATTTGCATAAAAATAGATTTCAAAAAATCTCTTATTCAAATCAAGCACATTTGACTGCAACTACATCAAACAGAGTCCCAGTTTTATCAGAGATATGCTGCTTCATGTCAGTTAGTTGACACAACCATGTGTCTGCCTCTGTGCTAAATAGATGTGCATGCAGGGAGGAAGGGGAGAGAAAGGAGGAGAGCACAAGCCCCTCTGCAAACATGCTGTTATCTATTTTTTTTTTAGCTGGAAACAATTCTTACCACAGCTCAATCAAATCTATTGAAAAGAGCTAGGGACTCATTCAAATACCCTGTTTCAACAAGCTCTTTATCCTGGGCCTCATCCCAAACGTGCTGAAGACCACAGGAGTTCCTCAGCTGACCTCAGTAGATTTTGGATCAGACCCACTCTGCAAGTAATCTCATTTGATATGGTCGTGTTAATTGGCTCTACTGCTGGAATAGAAAGTATTGCAGAGCATGAGAAGGGCTGACCAAATCTGATTTACAGAAAGCAGTAGCAAGGCTTGAGCATGATAGAGGCAATGCAAGGATTTTTGCATTTGCTGTACCGGTGCTAGTGTGATCAAGGGTGAAGGACATAAATAATTTCGGCAACATGAAGGTTAGTTCTCAACTATCAAATAAGTGATTTAACCCTTCTTAAATTCACTGTGACAATGCTGATCCAGTTCCCAACACCCCCTCCTTTGTAAATGCTTTAGCCAGATGCAGAAATGAGAAACACTGACATTCCAGCTCCACTGCCACGCTCAGCTACAAAGCAAATCCCAAAGCAATGTGAAGCCCTTTTAGCTTTGGCCTTCTCTGATGGATGAACATCACTATGCAAGACTTCAGAGCAGTGATGTTCACAGCACACTGTAGATTTGCATTAAAAAAATGCATTGAGGAAGTAGTCATAATGTATTTTATCAATTACTTTGCTACACGTGCTCTTTCTAAGGGCTCCATAGAGTAGTGATCTCCAAACCTTTTTGAGTGGGCAACCTTAAAAGTAAAACATTTTTGAGCACACACCCCCAATATATGTATATGAACTTACTTATAAATTGCATACATGTACTACTGTATTAATAAATAATGTACATTACAAAGCATACACAAAAGCAGAAATTAATAAAGGATAAAGATGTTGTAATTTTTTTTTTCATTAACGGTACTATTTTTTTCCTGCACAATAATGGATTATTTCACACATCCGTTGGGGTGCATGCATCCCACTTTGGTGCCATAGAGGACTCGGATATATTCCTTTCTGCATTGCCAATGACATTTCAAAATCTTAACCATATACATGCAGACTCTGGCCTGTTCTTCAGGCAAGAAGCTGGCCCACGAGTGCTGGGCAGCACAACAGATGTTTGCTTTCTGCATCTGCTGGTTGCCACTGTATCACAGAACTGCTCAGCACTGCTGCCTTCTGCTCAGTGCTGAGCTTTTTTAAGGCTGTCCCCAAATTTCCAGTTGCACTCAGTGAGTTAAAAAATCCTCCTCTTTAACACAGTATTTATATTCTGAAAAAAAATATTAAAAATTAAGTCTTCTCATCTTTGTTTCAATGGATTGAAAAATCTAATAACACTTTCTTACATATTTCACTTTGCCTCTTTTCATGTCTTCCGTCCTTTCTGTCCTACTGAAGACATCAGTCTTCCCATCTTTTCTTTTTCATGTTTTCATAGATATGAGTAAGCCATCCGCCTCTCTACTGCTCTGCAAAAGTCTTCCCAAAATCTGGCCACCAAGCTGAATTTTTTGGCTCCTTTTTACCTCTTTCTTAGCAATATCTCTTGCTCGTCTCCTCAAAAAAACCCAAAACTCAAATTAATGAGTTCTGAGGCATGAAGACAAGGACGTGTTGTTCACACAGGAGAGCCAAAATCACCTAATGAGGTCGAGCTTTAAAGCTTTATCAGTTTCTGAAGAGGCTTAGGGGATAACACAGGTGCCTGCAATCACAGGGAATTGGGCTTGGCATCTCAGGAGCCCCCTTCCCAAGCTTAGCCTATCATCCACCTTTGCCTTGCTTACTGCTGCTTATTGCTGGGCTGCACTGAAGGCAATGGTAAGCAGAAAACATGCCTTAGCTGATTTTTTTGACAGGCCCACCCATGCTTGTATTTCACAAGCTATGAAACAGCCACGTCAAATTTAGAGAGCACCATACCTATTATCGTTTCCAGTCAAAGGTAGGGCCTCCACACTTCCCTTCACGCTGACTGCTTTCCCTGTAAGCCATCCCCTTATTAACATCAATTGCAAATCAAGCTGTAGAGGCAAAATTCATCACTGTGCAAAGAGTCAGCGGGTATCCTACTTCAGCCTATTGAAACAGGGCTTACATTAAACTCTTAAGTAGCACCTAGGCCTTATATTAAAGCCTTTGCAGAGGGTGTACTGCATTTTTTCTGAGTTACATTTCATGCAAACCATAACACTGAGAAAATGCACTTCAGCACTTAGGGACTGTGCAAATAGAAATTTGCAAATAGATATTACAAGGAAAAAAAACAACTTCAACAGATAAGCTAAGGGGCACTATATTAGGAAACACTTTAATGTTGGGGTTTTTTCTATGCCATTTTATTCTAAGAAATTGATCACTTTTCTGAGAAAATTATAAGTGATGTGATCTGATAACCTGTGATAAATGCATTATGTTCTCAAAACCAGAATTTACCAAGTGGAAAATGCCTTTAAAGCTTCTCAGAATACATGAGATTCAAAATGCCTGTCTTTGTTGCTAACACACCAACAGGAAAGCTCTCTTAGGAAAGATTCAGAAAACCCCACTAAAACCAGCAGCTGCTGTTCAAGTATGATCTTTCTTAATAGGATTTTAAAGCGACGTAGTTCCACTGACTTCTGAGGAAAAAAATAAAACTCAATTTGTGTTAAAGGGAAAACAAAACCATAACTGCTTCTCAGAAACTCTTCAACCCTTGTATTATCTAACTTGCTGTCCCAACCAGTTTGTCTTCTTCTGCTGAGGGTTTAATCCAGAACCACAGCTGGTCTGAGCCTGGGATAGGAGAGGAGACATCACAGGGCTCTTAAAACTGTTGCATCCGAAAGACTGAACCTATGCTGTTTTCCTCTTCTCCTTCATAAAGCCATAACAAAACTATGTCTGTAGTACAAAATCCTTACTGTTGCAGGACTACCAGTCCACCACATTGACCATACACCTTGCCCTAGCAAAGCCACCATTCCCAGGACCAAGTGGAGGTCTACCAGGGGAATCAGAGCACTTAGGGCTCTGCCAGCAGAGCTGTATCCATCAAGGACCACACTTCTTCATACTCCCTGCACATCACCATCTTGTGGTACAGAATCATACATTAAGCCCAGTTTATTTCTCAGAGAGCAAGGAAGGAACATTGCTATGGAAAGGTAGGACACATCCTATCCTGGCCAGATGGTGCTACTCTTCTGGCAGAGGTGAGGAAAAATACACAGCTTTTTTAATCATTTCAACTCAAACAAAAGTTCTCCTCCATCAATGTTTGAATTCACACTAGAGGGGTGGCACATCACTACAGACCTTCAGATTCGTGCCTGGTTTCCAGTTGGTGAAGACAACGTCTGCCTCCATGTTGGGTCTCAGGGATTTCACTATCATGATCCCTCACCACCCTTTCCAGAAAGGGACTCAGTTGCCCAACAGCACCAGCACGGGCTCTCTTTGTAGAGGGAGAAATGCCCATGATGGTGCTACAGAGGATACACAAGCAGGCTGTTTCCTCTGGGCTGCTAGCAGTCCTGCACTGGTTACTGATTACAGAATTACTGCCCCTCAGTTAATTAATCATGTTGTCTGCAAGCAAGAGAATCTCACTGAGTTTAAAAGAAGAGTAACCTACATGTAAACTATGAGAACAGAGGAGAATACAGGATGAGGAGGTTGAGAATTTAATTTCAGTAGATCTTGTCCTTCACATAAGACTTCACTGATTAAATTCATTGCAGGAAACATAGTGCGGACACCTTTATACCAGTTCAAAATTAATTTATATCCCTTTGGCTTTCATTAAAGGGATTGAAAAAAATAATTACATGAACATTTATCAAAATTGCCAAGAAAACTTTTCAACTATTTTATTAATTCAGTATAAAGAACATGAAAAACTTCCAGATAAACCTGTGCAGGTGTGTGTGCATACCTGCAGGAACAGAAAGCTTCCATGAACTATTTTGCCTGTTTATATGACCCCCTGCTTATGTGCCAAAAAAGGAAGTGCAAAACACGACAAATATTACTGTCCTGGTTTGACTGCCAATGCACAAGTGTGACTGTGTGCACAGAGAGTCAGAAATCATGGTCCACGGCCACCTCTCTCCAGCCCAGGCAGCAGCAGGAGGAATGATCTCTTCCCAGAAGGCACCAGACAGGAGCTGACAGCTGCATTTGCCCTTGGATATGCATCCAGAGGGGAGTGTGATCTATAGGCAAGACCGCGAACCTATGTGGGAGTGAGTTGCGCGTGGTAGCTGGGGGTGAGCGCTCGCCTTCATCAGTTAGCAGAAAGTACACAAAAGAGGCCTCAACCCAAAAAATTCCCCCACCCTACCTCCTGTGCTCCTTGTAGTTTCTCCCATGAGCACGTGTTCAGTATTTCCTCCAGCTCCATTTGTACGTATTCCATGTGTCCCTGCCGAGTGCTGCACAAGCCCATCAAGTTAATAAGACCTTTATAAAGCTCACCGGTGCTGTTGCGAGTTGCTATTCATGTAATAAACATGGCAGTAAGCCAGGAAAGCCAAATGATTATATATGGCTTTAACTGGTTTAGGAAGGATGGGAGGGTGTGGGAGAAGGGGAAGGAGGGAGGGATATAAGTTTAACACTACAGCATTGTATTCATGGATCATTTAAAAGAAAAACTAAACAAAAACAACGACACACTAATGTGTACATACAACTGAACAAATGAAAACAAGGCAGGTTTCTGGATTTTTTCAGCATGTGATGTGCTAGGTGAGAGCTGACAATATGCATACAATGCAAGAAGTGCACAAAAGGATTACTTGCTCAGGCAATAGCACACCAGAGCTCCCACAGCTGGATGAGAGTAAAGACTAAATTGAGTTGCAGCAAAAATATGGTAAATCATATTAACCACAGACTGCAGAAGCAAATCTTTATTTGGAGACAGTTTAAAAAACCCTCCCCCCTCTCTCCCTCCACCCATCCCCCCCTCAATACATAAGCTCTTTCTGAAAGGTTTCTCAGTACTGTGAGGTACAGCTGGGACCGTACCACCAGATCCTACAAAGGGATGGGTAAAGCAGGATTCATGCTGAGCTGGCAGTCACACCATAGTATGGAGGGACTGAAACTGCTGTGCCAGAGCTGTGACAGCCAGTGAGGACACGGGTACAGAACAAAGGACACCTTGGAGGGTCTGTGGTGGCTACTCTGGACACTAGGATGGGTGAGGAAACACAGAATGCACGAGCGAACCCCAGGCCACAGCCTCCCTGTTTTCCCATTGTGGTTCCAGACCACCTCTTCTGGGTACCTGCCCAGTCTGTGAGGGCAAATCATGCAGCATGGGCCCCTCATGGTAAAACAAGCTACATGGAGCAGCAGCAAATAGGCAGGCAATGAAACACAAGAAGAAGCTCCCAACATAAGGACATGGAGCTCTTGGAGTGAGTCCAGAGGAGGGCCACAAAGATGATCTGAGGGCTGGAGCACCTCTCCTGTGAAGACAGGCTGAGAGAGTTTGGGTTGTTCAGCTTGAAGAAGAGAAGGCTCCAGGGAGACCTTACAGTGACCTTCCAGTACCTGAAGGGGCCTATAGAAGAGGTGGGGAGGGACTTTTTGCAAGGGCATGTAGTGAGAGAACAAGAAGCAAAGGATCAAAACTGGAAGAGGGGAGATATAGGATAGACATTAGGAGGAAATTCTTTAGTGTGAGGGTG
This sequence comes from Hemiprocne comata, assembly GCA_020745705.1. NCBI lineage: Eukaryota > Metazoa > Chordata > Aves > Apodiformes > Apodidae > Hemiprocne > Hemiprocne comata. The sequence continues at coordinate 61,721,302 of CM036586.1, forward strand.
TGAGACACTGGAACAGGTTGCCCAGGGAAGTTATGGAAGCACTATCCCTGAAAGTGTTCAAGGCCAGACTGGATGGGGCTTTGAGCAACCTGGTCTAGTGGGATGTGTCCCTGCCCATGCAGGAGGGTTGGAACTATATGATCTTTAAGGTCCCTTCCAACCTAAACCATTATATGATTCTATGATTCTCTAACAGTACAGAGTAACAGCAGCCATCTAACACTGCAGGCTGTCTTCAAAAACAGCCCAGGATGGGCATGAAGTTGAGATGAGCACTGTGTATTCTTCCTTGCAGTCCAAGTCAGTTACGTAGGAGACCACCTGTGCATCAAACTCATTAGGAACTCAGCTCAGTCCATATGATGCAGGTCAGGAAAGGCGCAGACAAGCCAAATCAGCTTTCAGACAGCGACAAGGCACTCATTGCTATTGCACTTTTCCCCTTGTTCTGTAATCACTCTCTGCAGAACAATTGAAATAAGGTTCCCGGAATTGATTATAGATGCTTCACTTTGTTATGAATATTTAGGAAACATTGCAGCTACACTGGGGAGAAGAGATAGTTTAATGGTACTTGTTTTTCACACAACATAATACTTAAGAGCTAGCACGTTGCCAAAAAAAGCCTGAAATTTTACGTCCAGTCTTACCTCTGACGTGGACTTGTGCACCAGTGGCAAATAATTTCTCTGCATTGAAGCTCTCCCACCTTTACATCTTATTCTTACAAGATTCCAGGTTTGTTTATTGAACAGTTGAATCTTAAAGCAAAAGGTGCTGCTGAAGCCATTGTAAGAAGTACAACTCTGGCTAAAGTTGTATGAGAGTAACTCTTCCATAAAGGACAGCCACTTTTCTTTCTCAATGGCCACACTTTCAAATATAAACACTGCTCTGTAGTTGATTTCATTTTCAGGATCAATAATTTGGAACTGCAGATGAAATCGGTCAAGCCTCTTCTGTGTTTCCTCCATTGATACTCCTGTTAAGCTCTTGAAATTTGTCATAAGTACTCATTTATCAAGGATTATTTAAATATAGTCTTCTGGTTGGACAAGACAGACTGCAAACCAGAATCAAACCCAGGCAAAGCCTATGCAAAATTTAACCTAGATAGAATTGTATACTTTAATTTGGACCTGTTACATGGTCGTTTGTTTCTGTTGGTGGGATTTTCTTGGAAGGGGAGAAAGGGGAGTCAGGGAAGGAGGTTAACAAAGGTATTTATAAATATGCAGCTTCAATGGCTAAATTCAGGACAATACTGCAACCAGCAAGTCCAGATGCCACGTATCTGAGCTAATGGAAGGAGCTTTCTACATTGCATGAGTGCCCAAGCTTTTGAAAGCAAAGGCTTGCAAGGTTTGGATTACCTTGGCTGGCAAAACAGAAGTACAGCAGGAATCTGATTTGCTTTTTGGGAAACAATTAACTTCAGCACACATCTCCTGATTTTTCACTGCTTACTAGCAAGCAGTATCCCCTGTCCACCCCACCAGTTCACTTCCAAGTTGTGCTTGTAGGAAGGCTTCACTGAGGAATGTGGAGGGTACAGATGGATTGCTTCCATGTTTATTCTTTTATTAGGAATTTGTTTCAGTGAGCACCTCTATCATAACACAGTCTGATTTATGCTTACCTTGCAGCAGGGAAGACAAATGCACTAAGCTTTTCACAGAACAAGATGACCTCATGCTTTTAAAACAATTTTTTTTAAAGGGTTTTGGTAAGGGACAAGACTTTGCCCTTAACAGTAAGCTGCAATCTAGAACCCACGTCAGTCCAAGTGACTCAATACATTATAATCTACTGACAAATTCTTATTTCAAAGCTCTTCATTTCAAGAACCACCTTTATGGTTTACACACCTCTTGGGGGCAAGCCAGTCACTTCCTTTGGGGCACTGGCAATCTTCATTCCAGCAGGATCAAGGTGGCGATTACACTTCATTAAGAGGTGGGATAGAATGCAAAGACTTCATTTACCTTTATCTGAGCACCAAGCAGAGGCTTCTACACTTTTTTTGCAGCAATTGAATTTCAGAGGAGGAATAGATGAGGGAGGAGAACCTGTACAAGGCTGGTGGATCTAAAATTTCATGGGGAGTCCCAGAGCTACTTTGGAGAAAAGAGCCTTGTAGTGAGTAGGCTCGCGCTTAAAGACTGCAATGGAAAATCTAGATTAGCTGCACTGACTGAGGGAATGAATTCTTCCCTATACCCCTCAGCACTACATGCAGAGATAAAGGTTTGCCCCTTGATGCTTAGCAGAAGTCTGGCTTTCAAGTCAAAACAGTACTGTGTCATCTGGCTGTCTGGGCTATGCTGTACATGTGGCGTCTGCTAGATCTTCTCAGACTGAAGAAATGCTGGAGATAAAGTATGTGCAAGTATAAATAGTTTAAAGAAGAATGCTGGTGATAACGCCCAGTAGCACCTTGTTGCTTCATGCTTCCAAACGTTCTTAAAAGGCTGCTCATGGCTCACGGGGAAATAAGCAGCACTTTCTGCTTACAAAAATAAATGGCACTCCAAATTTCATCCTCCCTAATGCTATTAGGGGAGATATTGGCATATAAACAGGATGCGCACGTCCAAGAGGCTTTTTGATCAGTAACAGACCCTGATCCCAAGGACACCAATAGCCCTCATTCTCCCTTTGTAGCCCAGGGACTGAAGTAAAGGGTCAAAATGGGGAAAACAACTGTCATGATTATCTGTAGGCAAGATGACTGTAAGGTCTGAGGGCTCAGGTTTCAGATGGGAAAATGAGAAGTACATGACCCACAAAACCCTCAAGCAGTCCAATTTCTATTTTAAAGAGTGAAAGAGAATGCGGGCTGTGTAGAGACACCTGAAAAGTGAAAAGAGGTGCAGTCTGACCCACCTTTCAAGAAAAACAAGAGCTATGTTGCATCATGTGCAAAAGAATGTCTTGTCTGTATAGCCTCCAACACCATGAAGCAATAGAAAGGGGAAAAAACAAACTATCCAGCTACCCCAGTAGAGAAAAACACTGAATTATTCTTTTTAAAGTCTCCAAACACCAAAAAAGCTCAGGTAGGTCAACAGCAATAAAAATAAATATATGAGAAAGAATCATATGAACCCCTCTGATGATGTGCTTTTCTAAAAATAATTGTGGGCCCTTATTTTGCCGCCGAACCCAACGAGCTGAATAAGATTGCGTTACAGCTGCACAGTCACATTGCAAGATAATATGGGATGTGAGCCAGATTCTCACCTCACGTAAATCAGCACAGCACTGCTGGAGTCACTGCAGTTATTTTGAACAGCCACAGCAGAGTATCCAGCCCCACATTTTTGTGTGATATACACAGCTCAGAAGCAGAGTGACCAGCTTTATTAAAGTTTGTATTTTTCCAATCGCAAATGTCTCATATGCTTCATTATTCAAATTTCATCTTAAAAAAAGATCTCAAGGTGCCCTGAGGACCAAACATATTTTAAAGGAAATCAGTTAGAAATATGTCAATAGGTATGTAAACTTGGGTTTTGTTTGTTTTTTTCCTGCTTATCCTATTTAATGGGTCAGGAGAGCTAGCAGGTTAAGAAGAGGGTTACAAAGAGGCCCACTGAAACCTTCTTCTCTCTTTCTTCCTGGCTAGATCAGAGGGGACCTGGTTTGTTTATTTTTTCCTGTTGTTAGACAGGTCAGAGTATTAAAAGGACTGTGAATCACTGACCTCTTGCTTACAATCTTTGGGCTCACACATATGACAAGACTGGGCAGAAAAGGTTAAGTTCAAAGCAGCTTGGACCTCTAGAAACACTTTGAAGTACTTTAGCATAATCTAAATTCATAAGGACCCCTTTTAAGTCTAAGTAAACTAACAAATGCTTTTGGAACAGTCTAGCATCCCCTAAGGAAAAAGAGCTGTTCAGTAATAATCAGTGAATTACCCAAATAGTCTAAAAAAAAAAGCCTGATAAAAAAATCCTATTAGAGCCTCTCCCTTCCTTTGGTAAAAGTACTTGCATTTTTTTTTTTCTTTCTAAAAACAGCAGCCACCATCTTCTTCCCAAAAAGAGTTAGTTTTCAAAGAGAAGTGCCATTCCTGATAGTTGGTGACAGTCCACAGTGAGAAAGTTAACTGTTTAGGGTTGGACTGTGTTCCTGCTGCTGGACAGGGATGATACCGTGCTGCCCTGGTCCAGTCATTGGAGAGCTATGAAGTATTAAAACTGCTCAAGAAAAGTGCATGACCAACATGCTGCATCCTGGTTTTGGACAAAAGTATACTTGAAAAGGAGTTGGATAAGCACTCACTTTGAAAGATGAGCTCCTTGAGGGCTCCATTGCTGTGTGCTTTGTTCATGCACATTTCTAGAAATAGCAGAAGGAACTCCGTTTATCTCCAGAAGGAAACAGAATATCTCTATGATCAAATGACCCACAACACACTACAGCTGGGAATGATGCTTTTCCCTCAAAACAAACTTCTCTTCTGTGGTTATTAGTTACTCATAGTTGCTGGAAATAAATAGGGCAACTTCCCATTAACTTGGAATTGTGTTTCTTGAAAAAAGAGACTGCTCTGGGTAAGGAAGTGAAACTATAGTGTCTTATGCTATGACAGGAACATTATTCTACATCATTAATTCTGTGTCATTCCAGAAGGGATCTACGGACCTGACAAGTTGTGGTCAGGAAGGAAAATTTCCTCTCTTACTGTGTACAAGTAGGAAGCATAGAGAAACTTGTTTTTTCTATTTTCTACAGCAGTGTTAATTCATTTAGGACAAGGCAAAGAAGTCATACATCATAGGCTGCTTCTGGGAGATCAGTGTGACATTTTCCCGCTACCTTTCTCTTGCTTAATCCAGTATTTACTCAAATTGGATGGATGTCAGTACAGCAGGCAAAGCCTTTATCCAGGACACTGGCCAAGAGCTATTAGATGATAATGAATACAGCAGTACCAGCAGTCCTCTGCTTTAGGCCATAGGATCTGCAGAGCAGAAAGGTCTCTCTGCTTTGTGCCTTGCAGGAGCAGACACAGGGGGCTGAGAGGATCCTGATTACTTCCAGGAGGCTGAAGACCAGCTCCGTGAGCTAGTCCTGTCAGCAGGGGCTCCCACCTGGCCACCTAACACAGGGGAACTTGAAGAGGAGGAAAGCACAATGAACAGACCACCTGTGACTAGACCATTGCAAAGTGGTAAGCAGGGGATGAGAGCAATGCACTGATCCCCTATGTGGTGAAGCCCAGCAGTGCTGCAGGAAAAGCACATTATGGAGCAGAGCCTTGAGGTGTGAGTGAAACAGAGACACAGCAGTTCTGCTGCTTTTCTCCCCCAGGTAACATCAAGGCTTCCTCGCCTTCCTCTGAGGGCGAAAGCAAAAGGTGTTGGTAATAATGGCCTGGATCAGGTTCCCATTTAAAGTGGCCTCTAGAGAAGTAGGAGCATTTACTATCAATGACCAAAGCAGCTGTGGAGCTAATTGCAACACTTTGCCCAACATTTTATCAAGCACAGTATAAAGACTCTGTACCCAATGCTGTTAATGAAAGGCAAAAAGAGTCAACAATTAGTATGCAAGCAAGTTAATAGCTGGGGTAGGGGGTGTTGTTATTTTTTCTGGAGACGGGCTCCTGAAAAAATTCAAGGGGTGACTTGTAACTAATTAAAGTTTCTGAAGGAGAGGGATGTCTGATTTAGCCAGAGACAGTAGCTAAATCAGTTGAAGGATCAATCAGTGTTCCAGGTTTGCGTGCTTGTATAGTAGCAATCCCCACTGTGCATGAGCTGTTCAAAGCAGGGAGCACAAACTCTGCCAGATGTCCCATCCATCCCATGGCCTAGCGAGGAGCCGCAATGTCATGTATCCACAATAGTTGTGCAACTCACACACAGTATCAGTGTTGGAATTATGCCCAGACTCAGCCCTGGTCATTCATAAATATGGACAGAACCCAAGGCCTTGATTATAAACACTCTTACAGCAGTTATGCAAGTGGCTGAATAATCCAGGCTTTCTTCCCAGATACAGCATAATACTGAGCTATGTAAGAACACAGCTCTGTCCTGGCACAGTCTGGTATCTCTGTACATCAGCCCTTCTTCCCAGCACAGCTTGTAATCTGGGGAAGAGCGAAGCTTACAGAAAAGCTTGCAGAAATGTGACCTCTCTCAACAGCACCCTCTGCCTCCTGAACATCCCTCCCTCTCCTGCCCAACTCCTGTCGTGTGTTTTGCACTTTGCCTTAATGCCAGGATCCCAAGGAAGGAGAAGCTGTACCAACAGCCTGCTGGGGTGACACACGCTCCATGGCTGGCAATGTTATGCCAGCAAGACTGTGGCAGTTTTGAACCGTGGGGAGAATTTGAGCAGGAGCATGCCAATAGGCACATACAGGGGGCAAAACCCCATCCCAGAGCAAGAAGATAACCATGGGAAAGCAAACTCTAATCCCACAGTCTCCACCACAACCCATCTAATCCATTTCAGTATCACATACACGCTTCACAGGGTTGCTATAAGAACCAGATAGCTAAAAGTTAGAGAAGGGTTTAAATTTAACAAACTGTTTCCATCTTTAGTAAAGCAGAAAATACTAGCAGCATTCCCCACAGTTACCTAACACCCTCTACTGAAACAGCTTTCTCTCAGTGACTTGCTCACACACCTCAGTATTGACTGACTTTCCTCCTTCATTCTCCCAATTCTTCCTTCACTGCACCATCTTTGAAACCCATTTCCTTGACCAGTACAGGGCCATGATACCTCATTCCATGAAAGCTTCCATTTACCCCATTGAGAGGTCTCCTGGGCAGACCAGTCTCACCCTGAACTGCAGCAGGACCCAGCTCCAATTTCCTGAGTTGCAGCAATTCGAGGTGCTGGCTGATTTAACACCTAAGAGCCACATGTGAAAATGCTCTGGCTGTACTTTCCCTGCTATACATGTGTGAATGTTTTCAATTTGCATGCAAGCAACAAAGCAAGTAAATATGAACTGCTCATCTCTTTGCAAGGGGACTTTCCAGTCCCCTTCAAATTTGGGCATTTCAGAACTTTCTTTGAGAAGTACTCTATCATCTACATGCATCATACAAAAGAACAGACAACAGCTTTTTGCAGGTTTAGTTATTTGATCCCTGCAGCGACACACTCCTGACACAGTTTTACAGCACTCTGTGGAGTTTTCTAGCAATACATCTTCCATCTCTTCAACAGATAGTGGAACTGAAGCACGCCTCTCATATGTGTGTAAGTGTTCTTCCAGTTTATACAGCAAACTCACGGCTGCACAATATCACACACAAAAGTAAATTATCATTCCCTATTGCATTCTATGAAAGGGAAGAATACAGGTAGCTATTTAAGCCTCTGCATAATACATTTAATCTAGAATAGAGACAAATTGCATGCGTTGAAAGCATTTTTCTTTGGAATGTTCAACTAGGTCTTCTGTTCTAGGTGAGTATTTCACACAGATAATGCTAAGCAGCAGAAAGAATTTCTTCCACGTTCATTCATTGTACAAATTCTGATAAAAATCTGCATTAGAAATCAACCTGATAAAAGCTCAGACAGGTATTTCACAAATGCTCAGCTGATTCCTCAGATAATCATAATAAATTAAAAATATATACATTTGTTGTGTTCCTATGAATTTGGACCATGTTTGGCAGTTTTGTTTTGGTGTTATACTATGTTTAGCCATTTGCTTTGATGTTTGTTGAGTAACCACAGCAGGGAAAAAAAAAAAAAAGACAATAAGAAAAAGACCAGAGCATTTCAATTACTTAGTTTTGCCATAAAACGTCTACATTCTCATGTAAAAATAAAAAGTCACCACCTTAAAGTAATTTCTTTTTCTGCAGCTAAGGGCCATTTTGTAGCAGGAGGGAAGGCATTCCCAAAACTGCCTCTTCCAGACTTTTGTGCACACTGCAAAAACCTGCCAGTGCCTACAGTGACTGTTCTCCTGCTCATCTTATATGCTTGCACAGTGCAAATGTTTCACACAAAGTGGGAGAGATATTATTAAAAAAAAAACACAACAGAAAACCCCCAGAAAAATCATATAAAGAAGGTGCTTCAATTTTTTACTTGAGTGTGGTTGAAAGTTTGAAGTTTGCCTGTCTTCCTCAAAAGACAACCACCTTCCTACGAAAACAAAACATACTTCAAGGATTTGAAGCTTACTGTACACATGAAAGAGACTATGAACTAAACTGGACTCCTCCAACGTACTCAAGATTATTAGGTCAGCAACCCCCCTTTTATCTTTCGTTCAGTATTCAGCCTGTGGGGCCAGGTTTCCATACCTCACACTGGTCTCTGTGGAAGTGATTGTGTGTGTGGAGAGAAGTAATTGCAGGATTATTTTTGCTTGACTTCTTAGGGAGTCGTGGTACCTCTCTGGATGCATTTTGTATTTCTGATGGCAGTCCGTATGTCTAATCATCGCTCAACTTCAGCAGTTACAATCTTTTGAATCAGGCTCAGAGGGACACACACGGTAGCACTCCAGGCTGCCTTCCAATTTATTTTTAAAGTCATCTGCACTTGTAGCTGTGGGGAAAGGAGACCAGTCCACATGCCTGCAGAGAAAGCACTGTGGGCTCCCAGCTCCTGCCGAGCTGTGCCACAGCCTGGCTCTTTAGCCTGGCTCCGGCTGAGCTCTCACCGTTCACCCCCTCTGAGCACTGGCTGCTATTGCTTAGTTCACAGAAGTCCTCAAATGAAGAGTTAAAAGCTGTGCAGGGAAGTTGGAGCAAGCCTGCAAAAACATTTTTATAAGCTTGTGTGCAAGTGGATAGGCAACAGTACACAACAGCCAGGAGCCCACGTGCTCTGCCCTGGGCTATACATAAATTCTCCATCCCACTCCTCTGCTCTAAGTGGTTCCAGGTCACATCCATACATCACAAAACTTTACTATTGTGCTCATGGTGTTTAAACTTGGGGCAGGAAGCAGCTGGGCTCCAGTGTATGATCTCATATGGATCCGGGTAGATATTCCCATGGGAGCATGGTGCAGCTTTTAGCAGGCTTAATTTCTACTCCATACCTGTGTTTTCCTGCCTGGGGAAGGAAACACCCTGTGGACTTGGGCACAGGCAGTGGAGAGTTGATGGCAGAGTATCTCCAGAGGGAACCATTGTGTTGCAGAGATGTCGAGAACCAAACAGCTATCCAAAAGCCAGAGAAATAAACCTGGGTTGATCACTGAACAGACTCATACCATGGGCAGTTTTAGGCAGAGACAGCCCAGGCAGACCCAGGTCCCATGCTGGAGGCTTCGCCCTGCCTGCTGAACACCAGTACCACAGGCTGCATCACACAGAGAGGCACAGGGGACAGCAGACACTGAGGAATTGGCACTGAGTGTGGGAATGGGGTATTGAGGAGTCTCTTCTTCCAAAGACTGTGAGCCAGAAGGTCCCCTGCCAGCACCCACTGGACAAGTCACAGTGACCTGAAGCCAGCCTTCTGTTAGAAAACACTTTGACCCAGGGCTAGTCCTCAGGCAAAACCACCAGTGGTAATTTCCATCCTACTCCCTCCCCATCCAACCTCCTCCTGCCAATATCTTCCTAGAAGGTATTTTTTTCTAGAAGTCTTGCTCCCTGCCTTATTGTGGAGGATTTTTTTCCACCCTCAAGTCAGATGGGGGCTTAATAGCTCACAGATCCTGCGTGGCCATCTTCTCACTACTTATAACAGTGGAGAGCCAATCAGGGCTCTAAGTAACAGATAAGGCTGGACAGGTGCATGATACTCATTTTTATCGTCCAACCCCAGAATAATTGAAGTAAATGTCATGAAAAGTTACCCTACACCCCACATGCGTACTAACATGCAATATTCAGGAAGCAGCTGTGTTTTCACATAGTTAGATCAAAGCCACTGTAGAACATGAAGGTCATGGTTTGGTTACAGTGTCTAAACAACTAAATCAGTGGGTACCACTGGGCCTGTCACTTGATCTCATTACCCTGACCTCACCCACTCTGGAATTTAGTGACCTTCCCAGATCAATATTTCATAAATGACTGAAGTTTGAGAGTATGCAGAGATTCCTTCAGCATTGGCTAAATAATTACATCAAAAGTCCAGGAAAGGAGAAAACTTTTGCCCCCTTTCCCATTAGCGTGCATTTCTCAATCGCTTTGGAATACAGCACACACCCCGGAGGGAAACAGTGATTTTCCTTTGCAATTTGCATCAGAGTATTTTTTTTCAGTAGAACATTTTGGAGATTTAGAAGTTCTGGTTTGGTTTTTGTTGTTGTTATTGTTGTAGTTGTTTTTAAATGAGACTGCTATTCCAGCCTTTCTTACATTTTTTTTTCAGCTCGTATTTTCTGGGACCATGTAAAGACACATAGGAAGCTTTACTTTCCAACTTTTTTGTCATTTTTACCTCTGTAAACAGAAAGCCAAGCTCCTCAACTGTCAACATTTAATCACGTGCCGTCGCATTTCCTTTTGCCAACTTTCATTGTAAAATCATGCATGCAAGGAGGAGGAAGCAGGGCTCGGTTCACAGCCAACATACAGATCCTACTTTGTTTTCTATGCACCTGACACCTGTTTGTCTGGTTCCAGCTTACCAAAAAGCCTATATTGGCCACATGAATTAAATTAACTTGAGTTTCAATCTCCAAGCTTTTTCTTTTCTTTTAACTTTTTTTTTTCACAATAAAAATAGCCTACTTTTAAAAACTTGGCTAAGGCTTCTTCCTTCAAGTTTTATTAGTTCTGCTTCACAAGAATAAACCTGGCAAAAAAATCTCACAGCTTTATCATAAATCCCTCATTATTTGGATTTTTCTGAACGCATCAGTATTAAAGCTGCATGATTGCATAAGGAAGTGGAGTTTGGGCATGGATCAAGGGCTCCAACTAAAACTCATCTCTAGGCTTGTGTTTGCTAGGTGGAATTGAAAGCAAGCTCGAAGTCCCTAAACCTGTGAGCAAGTAAAGACTTGTTCATGGCTTCAATAGCAAAAGTGAAAGTCATAAAGCTTACAGCTCCCCCTCCTCCCAAAAAAAAAAATATTTAAATCAACAAACCAAAAATACCGCAGAGTATTTTTGGCTTCAGATAATGAATTTAAGCATTAAAAATCCTGCAGTTGTGCATCCTGCTCACGGTGATGGCATGCAAGGCTTTCCTAGCCACCTGGAAAGATAACACCCACCCCCAGCAGCAACGCATCGCCAGCCGCATCCCTCAGAGATGGCCAGATGGTTGTCTCAGCAAAGAGACAGGTCTCTACAAGTAAGGACTTGAGCCAGTGGAAAGTCTCCTGTTCTCCAAGAGACATGTTTTCTGCCAGACCTGTGAAAGATCCCCCCCAACACTTCTGTTCCCAGCGTTGACACGCTGAACAGTAGGGATGACAATTATTTAGGAGGTTTGGCTGTTACCTGAGCATTCTGTGGAAAAGCAGTGACATTTCTACTGCAAAATAAGCTTCCCAAGCCTACCTACAATGCTGGGATATACAAGCCCCAAAAATGACCAAATGCTGGCAAACCTGCTGGGTCTGCCTCAGAGACTTGCCTTCTCCCAGTTAAAGTATATAAAGTGAATTTATTCTGCTCTGTATTTCAGAGTTCACTTCAATTTAGAGCAACTCCACGGAGTTCAGTGGTGCTGCTCTTGTTTTACAGCAAGGTAATAAAGATCATAATCAAGCTTACCATGCTCCTAAGATATTTCTTACTTGGTTTTGTTAGGAAAGGTATATTCCTTTCATCACAAAGGCATGCATACTTAGATAGCACATTGTGTAAAGATTATTTCTCCTGATGCAGCTGGCTCTGACTTTAACTGGAGCATTTATGCACCCTTACAGACTAAACATTAAGAACAAAACATTCTTCATAGATGAAAACTAATTTAAAACATCCATTTAACTTGCATTTGGCAGATAGAAGAATGCTGGTTGCTTGCTTGCTTTTAGATAGTGAGGTTAATGGCCCTTCACAAACAACTCCAAAATATGCTGTGGTGACATACCATAAATAGTGAGGTGGGAGTTCCTCTTTAATTCCTTTTTGGTAGTCAACAGTAAGGGAAATGGAGGCTTGAGGAATTTACCTACTCTTCCTCCTCTCGTGCATGCACATGCAAGTGTGATGCTTCATATACTAAAGTAAAGGCAGAGCTGTATTCACATTCATCTGTGGCACTACTGAACTTCCTGTTCTCCCCAGGGATTCCTAACGTAAATCACAAATCTTGTGTTAAAAAAAAAAGAAATTAAATGTTTGCATATTTAAGCTTATGAACACAACATTCGTCTGTAAATAGTCTGTGAAAGTCTGTGGTAAAGAAAATGAATCTATACATGAACAGCACAACTAAACTAATGAAGAGAATGCCTTTCATGTAAGTGGTCCTTGTAATATTGAAAGAAAAAGTGAGTGAACAACCATTTGTTAGAAACATGTATGTTAAGAGATGGTGCAAATTGGAGCATAGGAGGTTCAAGGTGAATATCCGAAAAAATTTTTTTACTGTAAGAGTGACAGAGCACTGGAACAGGCTGCCCAGGGAGGTTGTGGAGTCTCCTTCATTGGAGACATTCAAAACCCGCCTGGATGCGTTCCTATGTGATGTGCTCTAGGTGACCCTGCTCTGGCAGGGGGGTTGGACTAGATGATCTTTCGAGGTCCCTTCCAACCCCTAGGATTCTATGATTCTATGAAGAGACACATTTGCATGAATTAGTGTTTTGCACAATCACCTAAGGCTAAATTTTCAGTTTACACAGGCCTTCACCAAGGTAAGGCTTCAACCAATCTTCTAAACCATAACTGAGTTTACACCTTATTCTGAAACAAAGTCAAGATTAAACATATAATAAATTCCGGAGCTGAAGAAATAACCAGGCCAAAAATGATGCATCAGCTGGGACTTTGGCTGAGGACAATCCCAATTTGTTCTTTGCTTCTCCAAAGAGATTAACTCATTGCTGAAGGGATGGCCCTAATTACTGGGCCTCTAATTTGTTTTATTTTTAGATACAGCATGTATTAAAATATTTTAAAAAGAGAGGGAGATTTGCTAATAGGAAATACAAACAACAGCCAGATAATTGGAAGGAAATAATTGTTTCCCATTATTTCTGACATGCAAATTCTAGATTTAAAGTGCAATTGCATTAATACAGATCATGCAAGACATGGTTGCCATCTAAGGAAAAGAAGTCAGTTTCCCTGAATGTTGCAGTTTCAGACTTGAATGCACTCATCTTGGGACAAGTTGCTAGCTAAGTTGGACCACATGAAGTCCCATTCTTTTTTGAGAACTGCTAAGAATGCCTTTGATCTTCACCCAGCTGGTAACCAGTGTTTTGTCTGAATTGACATTTTCCATACAATACACACATTTGATATAAAGTATATTACCCAATTTGAAAACCTTACTAATATGTGAGAGACTACCCTGCAATTTTAACTGAATAAGGTTTCATGAGCAGTTTAGGGAGGGGAATGCACCATATACTTAATTGTAATGCACCATGTAATTAACTGCACCATGTACTACGAAAATCCCCTAATAAAAGCATGACAGTCAGAGTGCATCAACTGGCTGGAGCAAAGTAGCCAGTGGATAGCCCAGGGAAGGGATCTGGCCCCAGGAACTGTAGCCTGGTTGGCCACTAGGCAAGTGCTTTGGACATGCTGGGGAGCGGTGCAAGAGGACAGGCAGGCATGATCAAGCTTGGCAAGATTAGGTCAAGCAAAACATTGCATAAAGATGATTGCACAAATCACACCATTGACAATCTCCATCAATTTATTGTCAGTCTGACCATTCAGAGTTTTGCCATCCTTGTGCAGATCCTCAGCTGAACAGCTAGGCATGACCCACTTAGATCCGGTCCTGTGGCTCTAAAAGTGCCTGTGTTACCTGCAGCCACCTAAAGGAAATGCTTTTCTGAGGTGAAGAGAATACAGCCTAGCATGTACCTCAGATCCTGCCTGGATCAGCAGCATAGACACTTGGGGAGGAAAAATCCCCCACCACCCAGTAGGTTGACTGATGAGTTGAAGCTCATTGCCTCATCTCTGCAAATGGAAGCACTGAGCTCTGCATTCAGGCTGTTTAAACAAACTCCTGCTCAAGCATGGACTCCTAGATCTTCCAAGTCAGCAGTGACATGAAGTTCTTCACCTTCAACAGTTTTAACAGCTTGTACAAAAAAACCCAACAACCAAACAATGGTCTTAGCCCACCATTCAGCACCTGTTTACAATTTAGCCCAGTTCCAGGCAGAAACTGAAAGAGCTCAAGGGTCAAGACAGTGTGGGGAAACTCATCATTGATTAATTGGTCTTTCATAGATCTTTTAATATCCAGGCCCCAGAAATTCTGCAACACTCGGGCTGCTGTCTAGAATCAGTGTGACAGGACTCAGTGATGTGCTTTTGTCAATAAGTACACACACTGCATGCTTACTTGCTTTACTTAGAGTACAAATCATAAATAGTTGTATGTGACAAATTCCCTAGTATTGAACCTTCACGGCTGCCAAACAGCATGCTGCAGAACAGAACAAGGAGGCTATAATTTTCTTTTCTTCATTTTGTTATTTGACCTTCAGTTTTCAGTTGTCCTTGGATCAGTCTGGAACTAAATATAGTTCTTTCAGCGTTATTTATATGTTTAACCCAAAGCTACCCACGTGTGTCAAGGGACTATCATAGCACTCTTCTAAATTATTTTAACAGCTTATTTTAAATTGGAAAATGTGGGTTTTGAAAAACCATTGTCAATTAATTATGATTCCACAGACTCCTACCAACTCTCCTGTGTTTTGTAACAATTTGCTCAGAGCCTTCAAGACAAAGCTTCCAACTTGCTCAGAGAAAGCTCTTGAAACTGTCCAGCTTTTGAAAACGCTGACTGATCTTTAAATTAACACATTGATAATGATTTTGGCCACCAGCTATTTACAAATGCAATGTAATTTGCAAATAAAAAAAACAACATAGATGGATCAGCTGCATCCTTGGGGATCAACACTCGTCAGAGCTGAAATGTCCCTTAGTGCACTCCATCTCTACAAACTATTTGGATTGGGAACCAAAGCCCACGACATTCAAAAGTCATTAGTGTCTGACTACACACACTAATTCCTCCCAAACTGAGCAATACATTTTTCAGTCAAAAGGTTTTTGTCAAGCAAGGAAAAGACAAAACAGCCACTGTAATGATCCTCCCCAAAACCTTGAGAAAGGACATTTTCTGGCCCAGGTAGCGGTTCTGTGGTATGTATGCCAGCTACAGAGCTAACCAAAACAACAGAGAGGTAGGTGGGTGGACAGATAGATGGGCACACATTCGTGCACACAATTTCTATAAAGTAAGAGCAATTTCCCCTATATCATCACAATTCTGCAAACAGCATCAATTTTCTTTTATTTACATAACCAGTGTGAGCAACTTCAGAGAAGGATTTATGGTGCTGCTTGGGTTTCTGTGTGGGTTGCTCTTTTACTGTGTCCATATTATGTTTAACAACACTTCTCAGTCAGAAAAAAGGTTCATGTGAAAGTTGAAAGGCAAGAGAATTATTTCTAACACTTCTCAGGTAAGAAATAAATTAAAAAAACAAAACAAAAAACATAAATAAACAAAACAAAAAAAACAATGCTGTTTTATCACTGGTCTAAGCAATCCAAGCCAAACTCAGCCTATTAATTTAAGGGGCTTGCACTAGTAAATCAGCTTTGAGCTGTTATTTAAGAGTTCAGAATGTCTTGGGTAATGAATGAGAGAAATTGTCCACATAAAATTTACCAAAATGCTTTTACATTTTATAGTCAGCTCTTATAACTTGACACAAAATAGTGTCAACCATAAAAACAACCAGCAATTGCCAACAACAACTGGGACAAGATTTCTGGCTGTTAACCACCCCCATTTTAAGCCAAATTTTCAAAATATTTCAACACCTAAAATATTTTGCTTCTTTGAGGGGGGGGGGGGGGGGGGGGGGGGGGGGGGGGGGGGGGGGGGGGGGGGGGGGGGGGGGGGGGGAAGTCAGCTATTTACAATGCTTACCTTTCATTTCCTGAAAGGTCTGAGTTTGAGCTCCATAGATGCTACAAGCTTAAATGCTCAGACAGAAGCAAATCACCTTGGGAAACACATTGCCAAATAGAAGTTTTGAAAAAAATTATTTGTGTGCACATGGCAGTCAGTGAAATTTCTACTGATCTTTTTTGCTACTCCCTAACTTTACCAGAGCAATTGCACAAAGTAAATCGAGCTGAGTTCTCAAGTGAGTTTGAGACCCTGTTTTAATGACAGTAAACTCAGGTTTGGGGCAAGAAGCCTGTGATAAAGACCATCCCAGCCACACCACCCGAAGCATTGATCTGGTGTAAACAAGCTCTCTTGACTCAAATTTGTTAATATGGAAAAGTCAACTTCGAACAACCTCTCTTCTCCCAGTAGCATGGCAGGAGTGGTAAAATTACCTGTGTAGCACTCCAGTTAATTGAATCAAAATTGTCTCATGTGCCCACCCCAGTCAAGATCAGATCTGCCTTAGAGAACGATCTGATGCTGACGAGTGTGAACCCGCAGCCCGAGTGCCGCCATGACAGACGCCGGGGTTGTGGGGAGAGACTGCAGTTTTTCAAAACACAGAACAACATATCAACCACAGAATGAAGATATACAAGGCAAAACGAAGGTGGTGTCATAAAATACATTCAGGGTCAATAGCTAATGCCCCTGTTATAAAAGTTCTATTGGTTTTACCCAAGGTTATTTCCTTAGCTGCCAGAAAGCATTTGGCTAGAGATGGGATAAGGGGGTTGCTTTGGGGAGAGAGTGCAATGTGTCCAAAGATCAGACCAGGCTTGTTCAGTGGCTTTTTTAGAAGCTGTTTGTTCAGAGTCACTTGCTACAAATGTATATATATAAATTTAAATGCATACATATGTTTATACATACGTATATGTACATATGGTTATACATACATGTTTACATACAGGGTATTTACATAAAAGCTCTTGGGAGCTTTTTGGATGAGAAACCCCAGTATTTTCCTTCAGTTCTAAACCACATTTTATCAATATGACCAGAAGAAGCGTTGCCAAATTTTATTTCCTCCTGCCTCTTTGCTCGCTCCAAGTTCTTCCACATCTCAGATGCTACTGACTATTTATGGCAACAAGACAGTCCATTAACCTAGCAATGTTCAAACTTTTATCACCTTTCCCTGCCCTTCAAGGATAAATACTACTCCCCCAGGCCCCAGTTTAGGAATATCTGCCTTAGCCACACTCCTCCTGTACAGAGGCACATCTCAGGAGGGGAAGATGAGCAGAAAGATGCTGCTAAGAGACACCTGAAGCTGCACCTCTGCCAAGGACTGACCTGCAACTATGCCCAAGATCTCACTGTGCACTTTCTCTAGCAGCTCCTCATCCAGCACCACCTCCCCTTTCCTATGTGTGATATATCTCCTTCCATGGTGCTGCTAAGTCTCAGCCCTTGCTCCCCTGAAGTTTTGGCCATTCACCACAGCCAAATAAAAAAAAGCAGAAAAGCAAGAGGTGCCTTCAACCAAGGGCTTCCAACAGGCTGGAGGAGCCATTTCACGTCACCTTCTACCAGGCTCGTTCCTGCAACAAGCTTGTGCCCAGACACAAAACCACTGTAGCACCGGTGAGGAACTCCTCACTGACACAGGGACACACACAAGCACACACACAGCATCAAACTCCAAACAAGCATTTTGGCTTTACCGTTATTCCCTCCTGTGTTTATGAGGCACTCAAACTTACTCAAATTATTTCTGCCCCTCATCCTCCCATGACAATAGTCCAAACCCATTCAGAGTGAAGAACCGGCAGCTGTGACTGCAGAGCTCCTCCAGCATATCCTCTGGCATTGCTAAGCTATTAAACAACCAAACAACTCAACTCTATTAGTAATCTTATTATTACAGCATTGTAAAAAAAAAAAAAAAAAATGTGGTGGTTTTTGTTGTTGTTGGGTTTTTTTATGATGGAGCTGCCACTGTCTGGAGGAAACCTGTGTTTCGCACACACGTATTTCATATGGTGCATTGCAAGCTGCACAGAATAGAAAGCAGCTGGAGGAAAATGGCTATAGAGAAATGGTTCTCCTGGGCATCATCTGTTGACTTGTTTTGTTTATAGAAGGAATGAGATTTTTATCTCTGCTCAAAATATAAAATGCTTCCATGGCACTGAGCTCAGATCTTGGCTATGCTCTCACTCCGGAAAATAAATAAAAAGGAGGGGGGGCAGGAGGGAGAAAAGGCTTTACTGCACAAAATCCCTAGAAATGTCAAAAATTAAATAGAAAAAATGTCCATCAGCGACACAGTCAGGGTTTGAAAGAGGCACTGAGTCACCAGCTATCATGGAAACGAGTGTCTCCTTACCATGTTTGTTAATCGCTTGTTTCTACTAAAGTTGAGGAGGCAGGTTAGGGAAAACCTACTCAAATCCGAAGTCTCAAATCCCAGACTGAGTCCTGGCAGGATGAACATCCTTGCACTGTAAATACACCAGGCCCTATGAGATGCATGGCCTGCAAAGGCACAGATTCTTACGGTCCTTCCACCATCTTGTGCCCACAGCTGCTACTCCAAGCTCTCTCTGCAACCTTGCTCTGGGGAGGCTCCTCACTCCTCTGTGCCTGACACCCAAGATCTGATGGTCTCTCATTTAGTAACAGGGCTCTGTGTCCTAGGAGGACACCAGGTGGCTGGTTTTCCACTCAAGTTGATAGCACTTCCATCTGTAATCAGCAAAAGTCATATCTCAGGAAAGGAAATAAATTGTAAAACCACTAATTAACTATTCCTAATAATTTTCGTTTTTTAAAGCTTAAAAACGTAACTACTGAGGATGGTGTCCAAACTGTGAGAAATATCCTGAAGTCTAAAACTCTCTGGTAGACAAAAAAAATTTAAAATACTATTCTGGGATCTGAAAGGTTTAAGTTTTGTTGCCATACCTAGGAATAGTTCTCACAAAACTGAGGAACATTTTATCTTCGCACCACCTATTCTTAGCTCTTAAGAGGAGACGAGAGACAGCAGGCCAGATACTTATATAGAAGTGAAGGCTGCTGGATGTCACTACAGAACAGCCCTCCTTCATTAGCTACAGAGTGGGTCTGAAGTCTTTTCTGAACCACCAAGGGGTGTTTGGTCTTCCTAAGGCTGTGTTGTCTCTCAGTCAGGCAGAGCTCTGGCCTGACTGGCTACTGAGGAAATATTTGAGCAACCTCGAGTCCTATGCTGGCCACAATACATCACAGCTTTCAGAGACCATCGAGAACATCAGTGTTATAGTCACTGCAATCTAACCTAACATAAACATACAGCTCCTCAGTTTTCCTGCCATGAAGCTTAGAGTGAAGTCTCTCATGGAGAGATTGCTGCATCTCAACCCATCACGAGTATTTCAGAAAATCTTAAAATTGAGGTTACAGCCTTTGGAGTGCAAACAGACCACATTGATATTTTGAGAGTTGGAAGAAGGCTGTTGTAGTCTTGATCACCTCCTCTGTCCCTCATGCTAGCATGCAACTTACTGAAGATCCTTTAGCTGCTCTTTCCTCCCCAAGGGTGGCTATATTTCATGTCTTTCCCACATTTTAAACCACACGCCTCGGTGACCTCTTCATCTTGTTATAGCTCTACTGAGAGGGTGTTTACATAAAAGCTCTGTGGAGCTTTTTGGATGCAAAGCCACAAACATATATGCACAGATTACATCAGATTTATTGCTACTGAGTAAGTTAAAAGAATACTTAGGGTTACAGGTTCAAAACTCTGCCAATAGTTCTCATCCAAGACCATTCATTCAGCAGGAGCTTGTGATCAAAGTTACCAATTACCCATCTCCTCTGAAGTCCACTGCCTTTTTATCCTTCCCATACCCCTCAACTCTAACAAGTATCACAAGGTTTCTAGTAGCTGAAAGGAACTATTCTTTCCAAAGAAGCAGACTTCACTTTGTCAATGCAAGCATACAGCCACTGCCCCATGTCCTACTCCCAACATACATTTCAGTTCAGCTCCTTTACTCCAGCCTCAACTTTCCCAAATATACTTGACCTCAATCTGTAATGACCTTATGTTCCCACTCATCTTTCCCAGTCCTTCTCCAGCTGTTGCTGGGCATCTAGCTCCTTTTCCTATCCAAGAAGCAAACCAATATAACAGATTTGCCCCTTTGCTTGTTTTATTGCTTCCTTTAAACTCCCTCAACAACCCTACAGGTTCTCCAGAACTGTGAGAGAAGGGACTGGCCAGGGAGGGAACTACCAGAGGAATTAATACGGAGAATCTACCACATGCTAGATGACCTTTGCATTAAAACTCTAGTAGCCCTGTTGACCTGCACAGTCACTCCAGCCATAGAAAATATATGTAAAATAAACACGCAGAACTTAAAAGAAATTGTCACCAATGTAAGTAATGGCACAAAGCGAGCGAATTAAAAGACAGACATCAAACAATTTTCTTAAGCTCCTCCACCGTTCCTGTGAAAATGAAATAAATACATCTCAGAGCTGAGTCAGAAAATACTTTGAGCTCTTTCTGCTGGCTGTTTCTCAGCAGTTAGCACATACTGAGCTCATGGAACAGTAAACTGTTTTAAATGGGGAAAAAAGTAAAAAAAAAAACCCATGGAGATAACAGATAGGAAAGTCCATCTAAAGGTTTTGAGCATGTCAAGAGCAACTGATAAAAGACAATCTCTCAATAATATGCCAATATTTTATTTTAAAATAGTTTTCAGACAGCTCCATTAAACATTGTATTAAAATGCCCTACAGAAGAAGAAGGCATGTCAATCAAATGTATTAATTACCTGTAGGACAGCAATGAGGACAAAACACAACAAACATTGTTATTGACCAAGCCTGATAAAAAAGGACATAAAGGAGTAAGAAGAATATAGGTAACTTTTTGTAAGGATGGGAGCAGTGTTGAAGGAGAAAACAGAAGGAAGAAGACAGATTTACTTTTCAGTACTCTAAGTAATTCTAACCTGTCAAAATTGCCCATTGGTTTAACTTTCCATTTGAAGGAGCATTGCCAGACTGGCAAGCCACTTGGTCCACTCTCTGAAAGATGTGGAGTGACAAGTCCACGCCCCTTGGAGTGCATGAAGGTGTGAAACTGGTCACCTTAGTGCAGGGCTGTCACAGGAACTGTCAACAGGGTCCCCTGGGGTTCAGGGGAGAGCAGAGTTCACAGCACTGTTTGGAGGAATTACAGCAGTCCTGAGAGGCCCCTCTGAGCCTGGCAATTAAATGCACAAACACAGCAAGAGACAGCCCATGCTCAACGGGACAGATTGCCCCTCTGTTCACACAGGCAGAGCCTTCTCTTTAAGGAGGTTGTTACAATGCCTTCTTTCATCATCTAATTTCAATGTCATTTAGTGCACCAAGAGCAGTGCATTAAATTCCTCTGGTTCCCAGTACAGTCAGTAGATGGAGGCAGGAGCTCCTACAAGCTAATTCAGAGCTCCCAAAATTAGTTTGCTAAGTGCCTGAATATCCTCAAGATAAATTTATGAGCATCAGCCAGCTTTGTAGCACACTCCACTGGACACTAGATCCGGAGATGATGCCAGAAGATAGGTAAATATACTTGTTTCATGAAAGGAAGTTAACCTATCCCTCTAGGTCTACCTTAACATACTATTAATGCTATAATCTCCACGCACTACAACCAAATTGTGCTTGAGGGATCTTCTGTGGAGAAGCATGAAAAGATTTAGGGAAAAATGAAGACTACAAGGAATGAACAGGCTGGAGATTTACTCCTTTACAAAGAGTTTTTAGGGTAAAATGTACCATCACAAAAGCAAAACAAGGAGGACTTGAGGGTCTTCAAATAAACATGGTTGGCCATGTAAACTCTAAATTGAAAAAAAAAACCACAACAAACTTTAACATAAGAGGTCTCTGAGCAAGCAAGTAAAATCAAAGCAGCACAGCACTGGAGGCTGAGCTATGTTTATCAGGATAACCAAGGTGTTATAACAGCGTCTGAGGACATCCCAAAAAATGTGGCTCTGAAGTTGCAAAAGCAATGATGGAAAACTATTCCACCCCTCCCCCAAAAATAAGGTAACTTTGTTTACCTAAAAGCAGCATAATCAGGACACTGAGTGAACTTCATCCTGGATGATAAAATCTACCTTATTGTCAGAGAAAGAATTTAGTCAGTCATGGTGTGGCACTTTTCCAAACTATAATTCAGTAGCTTACTCTGCTCCTTCTCAGGCTCACCTAGAGACACTTGATGTGGCTCAAAGAGGAGGCCATATCTTGCACAGCTGTGGGATCAAATTATGTTTGACACATTAGCGGGAATTCCATATATGCAAGATGTAAAGCTGCATGACAAAGACAATTCAGAATCCATTAGTTTTTTCTGTCATCATGAACAGTTTGCTGATGTTTCCTGTTGAGTCAGATCCTTCGAGCTTTCATAAGCCATTTGGAGGAGGGAAGAGGGAAGCAGAATGACTTCCATGGACATAATGGCCATTTTGGGAAAAAAAAACAACAGATGTTAACAGACCATAAAGAAAAACAAAACTTCCCTGCCTTTTATCCCTGTAAACTTGATGCAGGGTTCACTGCAAACTGAGAAGCTACGAGTTTGTAATAGGGCAAGCAAGACTCATTAAGGACCATAACCTTAGGGCCCAGCTCTGAGGTCAGCCACCATGGTGGGAGGGATGTGAAAGACCAAGGGGTGTTCAGCAGGCAGAGCCCCATAGCAGGGCAGGAGCACCAGCCCCTGAGCACCTGCAGAGCTGTCCTTTTTGCCAGAAGGGGAAACAAGCATGCTTTAACATCCGAGGAATAGGATGCCAAACCTCTCAACTCAATGAGCCTGATGTGAGAGTAGAGCTGTACATCTCAGCACTGGTAAGGTCACACCTCGAATACTGTGCTCAGTTTTAGGCTCCTCACTACTAGAAGGACATGGAGAGGCTGGGGCATGTCCAAAGAAGGGCAACGAAGCTGATGAAGGGTCCAGAGAACAAGTCTTACAGGGAGCATCTGAAGGGACTGGAAGAAACTGAGGAAATGACTTCAAGTTGTGCCAGGGGAGGTTTAGATTGGATATTAGGAAAAATTTCTTCACTGAAAGGGTTGTCAAGCACTGGAACAGGCTGCCCAGGGAAGCATTGGAGTCACCATCCCTGAAGGTATTTAAAAGGTCTGTAGATGTGGTGCTTAGGGACATGGTTTAGTGGTGGACTTGGCAGTGCTGGGTTAACAGTTGGTCTTGATGATCTTAAAGGTCTTTTCCAACCTAAATAATTCTATGGTCTTTATGGATGAATGCTGATGTTCTGTACCCAGGCCTGTTTCCAGCCATAATGGTCCTGGAAGCCCTTTGCCTTTGATGGCAGCAGTGACAGCTGGAAAAGTTTGGGCCTACGCACCCACAGTTGATGCTCCATTCAGCGAAGTTCCAAATTTTGTACTGCCTAATACTGGATCTGTCTGGAAGCACTGTCTGGATGTGTTAGAGAGAACAAGCTGCTCACCCTATACCTGCACCCAAACCATAAGCCTAGAGTTCTATCAATCAAACATCTTTTGCAAATACTGATCCTTTGAGGGGCAAAAAAAAAAGGTGTAAGTTTTAGTTTTAGATGGCATCTAGTTGGAAAAAAAAAAACAAACAAAAAAACCAAAACCAACCAACAACAATAAAAACCAAAAAAAAAAAGAACAAACCAAAACAAAAAAAATCCAAAAAAAAAGGAAAAAAAAAACAACAAAGCCAAACCTGAGATGTATTTGATCTGTTTTGCTCAACTGAAGCCCAAATAGCAAGGTTCTGCAAAACCAGAATTAAGATTTTATTTGGAGACATATTATCTCTCAACTTCATTTTTTCAGAGTCCTTTCCAAAACCACAGAGGTAAAGTAATGCCAAAGAAGCAATAGTATTGAAGTCACCTGCATTAAAATACTAGCTGTCCTGAGAGTAACTTTAGATGTGGTCTAGTACAGATATGGCACCAATTGATGAACTCTAACACATGTTGTACCCCATGTCTAAATATCCCCTGCATCTTAGTGTATGCAAAAATGTCTAGGCTTAAGGCCAGAGGAAAAAATAACAAGTTTAGTTTTCATTCTTTTTGATCAGAGTCTGCAAATCCTTTGAGTCAGGATTGACTTGACTCTCATAACCTCTGTATGTATTCCTGTAACACAAGTGATCATTAATATTACTTGAGTGTAAAAATAGTGTCTTTCTGAATGATTTAGCGTTTCAGAAACAAACAAGAACACCACTAGTATATGTTTTTCTATGTTTGAAAGCATGCAATTAGAGGTGTATCTTACAAACATAAACAAACACCTCCCATCCAACCTCCATGTTTCTAAAAAAACCCAGGTTTGTTTAGACAAGGGGTTGATAATCCAGTTTGAACACAGGTATATGAATGCTGTGACAGCTTCTTCATAATGCTAAGCTTATGGTACATTAAACTTTAAAGGAAGATAAACTCCTGCTTTCATTTTATCAAACATCTTCCCAGACAGCAAAAAGAAAGACACAAAGCAATGTTTGCAGCTACAACCAAGCATGGGATATCCAAGTCAGCTTATGTTTGAAATGAAAATGAACAATATCTTGCATAGATATACTACCGTATTTTTCAGTAGAGAGTATCATTAGGATTTGTAAATGTCAACCTCATTCCTCCCTTAGGTGTTTGTTTTTATTTCATGCCTGAAAAAACCCCTGAGATTCACAGAGATTAAGCAAATAGAGACAGCAAAGCAGCTCTCAGAATTGAGAAAGTGCTCTTAAACAAAACTATTCTGATAATCAGTTTGACTAGTAAAAATCACAGGGAGGGGGAGGACAAGAACAAGAGTTTTAACAGTGCTAAGAGTTGTGCCACTGGTATTAATGAACTTTTTGTACTTAGCTATACTATGCCTTTTTATTGTCAGTAAAGCAGTAATTTTGTAGTCCATTACAATAGTAATGAGGTAGCAACAGTCATCAAAGAAGCCATTATACGATGTCCTCGGGAAGGGATTTTGACCTACTGAGAGAAAGTAGTAAGGATGGGGAGGGAAGTGGACAACTAAGTTCTTCAGGAATGGAGCAGGCTTGAGCACATGGAATCATAGAATAGTTCAGGTTGGAAGGGACCTTTAAAGGTCATTTTGTCCAACCTTCCCTGCAACAAGCCTTAACATCAGTTAATTTAACAGAAGGTCATATGGAGGATAAATAAACACAGAGAGATTATAGTGGCTGAATTTTCCAGTGACTCAAAATTGACACAATACACTACAAGCATCACTTTTATATTACACTGATGACAACACATGAGGAATTGGAGGTGAGCTATTGGAGGATTTGTTATAAAGAGTTACTGATGATCTTCATTGTACCACAAATAACAGCCTAGATCATCCAAGTTTCCTCCTGAGACCTGTAACTTCTCTAGAAGTTTGTTTTTATGCAGCTACAGCCTGTCCTCCCTTTTCCAATCAACCCTTGCTTTTCTCTCTTCTTTGTATGACCTCACCTTACCCAAAAATGTGAAGAGATTGGTCTTATCACAACTTAGAAAGATACCACCTGCCAGCTGAACTGTGATAAATCACAGCTGGCCTTACGATCCACATGCTAACAGCAACTGAGGCTGAGCCAATGGGCAGCAGCTCAAGGCTGTTGTTTAAACCATGGAGTAGCTTCATCCACAAAAATCATGCTAAGGAAATAGCTCAGTAATACTACAGTTGCCATCACTGTGTTACTATTCTAGTTAGACCTACTGACTCTTCTCTACCTGCAACTGCCTTCTGTTTAGCCTGTAAGTCTTTTACAACGATCAAGGTAGACAAATTGCCTACTCTTTGTACTCGCACAACAGCTGACACAAAATGACCACAATCAGTCATAATCTACAATCACAACAAAATTTACTACAGCAAATACTCATTCCCCTCTTCCCCCACAACCGCCCTTCTGAAAAGATACAATGCTGGCAGAAAAAATGAGAAAAAGAAGAATGCAGAAGTTATTAAAAAAATAAGACTTAGAAGGAAAACGTCAAAAGAACTTGAAGAGTTATTACTTTACAATTACTCCTGCCATACATAACACTTGTGTTTTCTGACTCCTAGACAAGCCAGACAATTGGGTATGCAACAAGACGGTAATAAAAACATTCTTTAGAATTAGTGACCTGCATTTCTATTAGCAACCCTTTCTGCAGTCTTTAAATAATTCCTTGAACCCAAGGGTTCAGCCGTGAAGGAAGGAGCTGTGAGCATGCATTGGTTTTTACTCATTTGTTTAACAAACATGCAGCATAAAAAGAAACTTTATAAAAAAGAGACTCTGATATGAATAGGTTGACAGGTTTGAACAACAACCACCACACTTGCACACGTGCTTCAAGCCATTAACCTTACAGGTTCAGTCACTGCATTTTACTGAAACAAATGGATCTGAATAGCTTAGCCAGCAGGCAAACTTACCAATAGCCCACAGATGTTGCCCAGCATATTTTATTGCAAGTTTAAGGAACACCAGCTTCTCAATGGAAGAGTGACTTACAGGCACCTGTATTTAATAAGCTACTTAAAATCAACCCATGTCTGTAGATCAACAAGACTGGTTAGCAATAACCATTGGCAAGTAAGAGTATAAAACACTTTCCCACAGAAAACTCCAGCTTCCTTTACTTGATGACTTTGCAGAACTCACCTTCAGCCAGGAAAGGAAAAACACTGAATGGGGCATCTCTACTGTAAGGCAATTCCCACCTCACTCCCCAATTGGATGTTTTGAAACTTATATGGTAGGCACTCAATTCAGCAGCTGACAGTCCACAGCCAGGAACCTCTTTTAATTTTGACTTGACTCTGCAATTAGAACTAGGTTTGTTTATGGCAAGACCAAAATCTGCACTGAACTGCCATATTCACTTCAAGGGGAGAAACAGCCTTCCTTAAATTGAACCAGAAAATGAGGCTCTGGAGAAGCATGCACCAGAACATACCCTATATTTACATGGAACAGCTCAGTGTCTTCAGAGACCTCAACACATCTTGACATGTACTACATGGAATCATTGGGCCCTTTCATCTGTCTCAGGCAGCCAGATCTCACCAGCTGATCTGCTGAATTCTCCTACTCTCCCTCTCATCCCCTGAAGTTTACTGAGATCCACAGGTCAGCAGCTGAATAGTGTGGTTTTAGTGAAAGACATAGTGCTTCCATTCTTTTTCCCAATAAAATTCAAAGGAAGGAGGACTTGGACCTTTGTGATGATTTGGGCAGATCTTACTAAGAAGGCAGTCTCACCCACTTACTTGATATGGCAAAACACATCAAATATGGGTTTGACAGAAACAAGAGCCTTTTTCAGTCCCTCTAGACCCTCCTCTGACATACAAAGAAGTTGAATAAAGTTCAACAGGGTCAAAGAATGAAGAAATGTGCAGAAATTATCCATCATTTACATAACTACAACAATTGTGCTAAACTCATGGTACCATCACTGTTCATTTCTAGATTGGCTTTGGGTTTTAGTCAGAGGTTCTTTTTCTACCACTGCCACTGAAACTTTCTGGAACACATAGAAAAAACATTGGTTGACTGGAAAGCAGGATTTGAAGAGGTATTAAAGTAAAAACAGCTAGAAAAGCACTTCCAGTTCAGCTAATTTAATTTCTGAAATAAATTATCTGGAAAGGGTGATTTTTTTTTTAATTTTAGCACAGCTCACTGCAATGCCTACTGTGCTAACCATTAGAGCTGCTGTTACTCTGATTTGTGTCCACTACTTAGCATGGAAAGAACAAGAAAGGAAATTCAAGCAGCAGTTAAAGTGTCTGTACACTTAAGCCAAGAAACCTGGCAAGGGGCAAGTGTGCAGAATAGTACTGAGAAGAGGTCCAACAAGACCCTGCAACAAGTACTTGGTTTCTTTCTGACCAGCACCAATGTTCCTGCCACTTACAGAAATCAGTAAGAAGCCAACAACAAGTTCTTAATTTTTAAGACAATTTTTCTCAGCAGTTTGCTGAGAAAGCCCTTAAGAGAAAATATTGCAAGCGGAGAATTCTCTAAAAAGTATAATGAGTTTTCTAATTATTTATTTCAACTTCTGCATCCAAACCAACTCCCTCCCCCTTTGTGCCCCTTCTAGCCAATTATCTCCCAGTTTCACCTTGAGAATAAAAGACTCCATAGATGCTGGGGGAGCTTCAGCAGGCTTTGTGTCTGATATGCAGCCCAAATCATCCTTACCACTTACCAGTACAGCAGGATCAGGAAGACAGCCAGCAAAGCCAGGGTGACCGTTGTACTGTTCATTTCTGTGGAGGCAAATGCCAGGAGATCTAAAGGCTCCATTTTCCTCCAGTGAAGCTTCAGCCTTGAGTGATGCAAGCGTGTGTGTTCCAGGGGAAGTTTCCTCAAGAGCTGATAAAGCCTTCCACAGCTACATGAATGACATCTGCAACAAAACAGGAACCAGGAAAGCAAAACCACATCAAGTCAAGTACAAACTGCAAACCTTTCCTGTTCTCATCGACTGCACACTCAGAGAGAATTTGAAGGTTCCCTGCATGGTAAGATGCAGCAATTTCCCCCCCTCCCACTGTTGCCGACTATCATGCCAGTAAATATTTACATACTCACCACTTGAGACATCAGTGATGTTGAATAGGTTTTTAGACATCAAGCATGGGAAACTGGGGAAAGTGTGGAGAGAAAAAAAAGAGGGGGAGAGAGCCTGACCACGTGAAGATCATGGAAGAAGAATATAAAGGCCCTTCAGGGGTACCCTGGCATACAAACAGTGCCATTCTCTGAAGTAACAAAAATAGAGCATTTCTGCAACATAAAACTTTATCAGCACTTAATCTCCAAACTGGTTAGAACTTAAAAGAATGGAACAAGTAAGCTTTAAATTATGACAATTAAAAGGAGTTAGGGGAAAACTCTTCTAATGTGGCTACTAGAACACATATACAGAAAGAAAAACTAATGAGCAGAAAAACCTAACTGTGGTATCAGGGTCTGTAAGTCAGCTCACTCAGACAGCACTGTTGGGCTGTATTGTCTCAGGTTCATGAGTACTACAGTTCAGTGCAGTGTCTCCCTTAGAAGCACCATTAACCAGCCTCTTCAGAGCTACTTTGGCTACCCCTGTGTTGTATTTATAGTATCAGGGTTAACATCAATATGGTCACATCTACTGTCTTTGTACTGTGGCACAGTCAAGCTGTCACACTTTCTTGGACAACCTGCACATTAATAGTCAAGCTTTGACCACAGTTAAGGAAATAATTTGTCTGTAATATATTAATTCCTCAGCTTTCTTCCATATTTTCCTGCCTGCAAACATCAATCCTGTCGCAAGCACCTGATCCAGTCCAATTAGAAAGGTCAGCCACAAAGCAAACCTTGAACCACTTCTATGAGAGAAGACCACCACCCTGTTAACACATGAAGTTACCAAATGTCAATTATAAAACAAATCTTCAGGATTACAACAGCAGCAGCAGCAGCTTGCAAGGAAACCCTCTTGCCCATGACAAAATTCACCAAACTGTTTGGTATCATTTGTTACTTAAGAAACTAGAAATACTCATACATGTCCTGCAGCCTTCCCTCTCTTTCCAAACAACCTATTTGGAAGCTAAAGAACTCAAAGCTACTCAAAAAACTAGGTTTCTGAATTATATGGTAACCTTGAGAAACAGAAATTCTGCAGCATCTGATTCCCATAACACACCAGATGAAGAGTGGTTTCTTCTCATACATCCCCAAGATAATAGCTTAGATTTAATGTGCAAGGCTTCTCCAATATCACTGTATTACATTTCCTGCTCTTATCAGAGAAGTTAATAATATAGGTATCAAAAAAAGTAAAATCTCTAACACAATGGAGTTTAATTTTAAGAAGATTTGGCTCTACTCTAACTGAATCACTGCTATTTTGGTTCTCTGTGCTTCACAACTGCATTAATTCCCTTCTAGCCTCAGATCCTTGCAGAATAAGTAAAAGGTGTTAACCAGCCCACCAGCTCCACAGAACAGCACAGTAGTACACAGAAAACCTTACTTATTGTATTAACAATGCTATTGCTATTCTGGGTCAATAACAGCTCTGCTGGTTTGCTGCTGCTCCCAAGTTCTCCAAAGAACAACTGCAACAAGATTCAAGACCAGTGACCCACGGAATTAACCACTGGGCACAAGGCAATCCCAACCAGCAACTGATCCTGTGGCACTTTAAGAAACAATGAAAAACCAAAACAAATCTATAGTCTTTAAAGTATCTTCAAAAAACTAAACTAATCATCACAAATGTAGAAGGTAAAAAATAATATTCTGGTTTCACTGTGTTTTAATTTACTTAATTTAATCAAAGGATATATTTTTCTGCACGTAGAGGACCAATGCCCTCCATATAAAGTCAACAGCAAAACTCCTATCAGCAAACACAGAGTCACGTACAGACCTCACTTAGTTTTTTAAGAAGCACAGGAGCTTTTTCCCAGTCATACTGGGAGGTAGGTGGTATGAATAGTTCTTAAAAAACATGTATTACGAAAGAAAATAGTCTCTCTCATCAGCATCCAATTTGGAAGAGAACACATAATCAAGCTCCCAACAACAACAACCATCTTTTTCTGTTGTTGACATTGGGGTTTTCTTTCTGTTTTGTTTTTTAAGCCTCTGCACCTGTTTCTTGCTGAAGGATCTTAACTCAGCACCTCCAAGATGGGTGGCACCCATCATTGACTCCAAAACCCACCTGGAGCACTCCTCACCACAGACCCACCTGCTCGCAGCTACCATCACACAGTTAAGGATCTCAGCTCCATTAAGAGTCACAAACATCCACACAATGCTTTGTGGGCAGGGAGGAAACGCATCAGGGATGCAGACAGCAATGAAAACAAGCTATTTATCAGTCCTGAGTATCTCTTTACAGGTTCTTTACATAAGAAAAGCCAGCCTAATTAACTCATTAATAGCACAGATATTTTTCACCAACCTGCCAGTTCTTTTTGTGGAGCCACGGTGATCAGGCTGATTATGGTAATGGTATCAAAGAACTATGGAGACAGATACTAATTCCTCACCAACCACATGCTGGAGGAAGCCAGAGACAAGCAGAAGTGGGAGAGCCTTTTCCTGTCAGACTGCTGTGAGTCAGCAGCACTGTCTGCATTTGCCTCCACAAGGCTTCACTCAATATTGCATCTACCAAGGTTCACAGCTCCTTGACATGGTGCCATCTGAGCTCTTCTCTTCATGGCAAGTGAAATCCACAGATCACCACCTTGTTCAACACAAACTTCAGCAACAAAAAAACATGTTCAACACAAACTTACACTTGAGATACCCATCTCATCCTCCCTTCCCCAGCACTGCTGTAACTGCAGCCTTGGAGTTCCCCAACAAATGGTAGACCTACAAGACAGAAGCAGTTCAGTCCTGAACAGCCAGAGCTTCAGCTTGTGCAGACGTTTGCAGCAGCAAATATTAAAAAGAAAAAAAAAGGGAAGTACGTTATAGCATTCAAAGTGTGAGAAGTTGAAGTGTTCCTCCACTGAAAAAGAAAAAAAGCCACCACCCAGACAATCCAGGTTTTCCAAGAAGCCTTCACGCCTTAAAGCCCTGTCTGCTAGGGATCCAGAAATATTTTCTCTAAATGCTCTTCCAAAACATTGCATTTCAAATTAAAAATTAATATAAGTGGGGCAGTGAGTCTCAGCAATGCTTGACACACGCAAGCATCAGTCAGATTTGAAATATATAGTTCATTAAAAAGCAGGATTATAGACCTTCTCAGTAGACCTAATTCATGTTACGGATTTTGACCTGTCTTCAAAGCATATCAAAAGGAAAATGTAGTCTCATGTACTTCAGGGACTAATAACTAGCCAGCTAGACTAACAACAAACCCCTACTAATGACCAAATTTGACTCCTCCCATGCTGTTCTAACTCATATATTTCAGGTTTATAATAATCTAATAAAGGCTGAGCAACACCAACTTTATGACAGATTAAGGAAATCTAGAAAGATGTTAAGTTTTAATTTTATAGCACTTCTTCTTTACAGAAATTTGTAGCATAGTCTTCAGATCAAGGAAATTGTCTTATGTAGACAGCTTAGCCACAAAATACTGTAAATGAAATACCACAGAACAGCTTAAAAAAAAGCATGAGATTAATCAGAGACTGGTTTATGTATAAGCTTCAACAAAGCCCATGTACAAAACTGTGTAAGTATATATGATATTAATTTATCTTAAAGACAAAAACCTTCCCAAAGCCAGAATAAATTCTTCACATCTTTAAGGCAGATCAATCAAAAAGATCAAAGACACATTTCACAGAGCTATTTTTTTTGTATTTAAAACAGTCTTAATAGCCAAAGTACTTGGAGTATAAATGTATCACAATAGAGAGATTTACAGTGGTCATCTGTGACTATATTATTACCATTCCTGTTCAAGGATTGACCAAGCAGATTAGTCAGGTGATTTTGTACTCCTGCATGATTAACTATGACAAATTACTCAACTACAGACCACCAATGCATTGGAATCCTCTTGTGAGGATCCTGTTCTGCTTTCAAAATGGACAGAAGCACCAAAAGGCTCATGGAAGATTCTTGAACCACCTTGAACAAAATCCAATGAACTGGATCTCGAAAGTCAAACATGTTAATTGTGAAACCACACTGAGGAAGCCACTTCCGTGAGATTTCATACTGAGGAACAGAAAGACACAGTTTTCTGCTTAAATTGTTTCCCCAAATCAGAACCTGGTTATATTAACCTAAATGCTTCTCAGAAAACAGGCACCCAGCTTACAATTCTAGGAAAGCTAAAATATTACGCAAACTTGTCCTTCACTAACAAATTTAATCTTAGCTGACTAAAAGTTATGGTACTTCAAACTCAGTCAATATTACAGGGGCTAAAAAACTCATTATGCTAACTAAATGCAGTGCTGCTGTACTAAGTCCCCTCTAAAGCAACAAGCTGTGAGATATCCTAGTTATTTCAAAGAACTCCACTTAGAAATAGCACAGATTTTGTGGTCAAAAGGAATGACAGTTTCTTCCTCTTGCTGTGTGAGCTCGGAATGAGTTTCTAAAATAAAGTTACCTTTGCTAATAGTGACATTAAGATCTTGCAGCCCCAGTGAAATTCCAGAGAAAGCAGAAACTAATGTAACATTTGCTGCCCATGGCCAGGCATTTCTAAGCAAATTGACTTTATTAAATAATCGGTAACTTCTTCATATTTCTATAGCTTGCTTTAGAAACATTGATTGATTCAAGCAATCCTGTAATTTCATTGTCCTATGAACTTGACTGGAGATAAGTAAGGATTTATGTTCCTGGATCAATAGCTCCACATTGACAGCAAAAGCCAAAGAACCCTGCCTAGACTAGTCGGGTAGTTGCAGAGAGCAGTATAAATGTTTGCGTTTGTAACAATATCATGGTAAGAACAAGCAAGCTATAATTTCTTCTGTGAAGTTCAGTTTTTAAACACCATGAAAAACACCTAACCTTTGTTTGATTGAAAAGCTACTCTAGATAGCAAACTCAAGGTTTGAATTCTCCAAATGGCATTTCAGTGCTGGACCACAGGTCAAAAGAACAATTAAAAACCTCCCAGAAGTACCTTATTCTCTAACTTAATTTACTAAACTGTGCTTATCAACTTCTCTTATTAGGTCGTGAGACTGACAGCAAAACATATAAAGCCCAGTGCTTTTCTGCACTTTGCAAATAGGAAGATGTAAAACACTGTTTTTCCCCAATTAATGGACATATTTTGAAAGCTCGATGTGCTATCTCTAGCAACTACGTTCCCTACCTTACATATCCAGTTTGCAGTTCAATAATTTTACTGTGGAATCCTTTCAATATGATACAAAGAGATTTCCTTAGAGAAAGTTTACCCTTAGCCTCCTTAAAAGTGGAGCAGCCACCTCAGAGGCAATTAGCCACAGCGACTGGCACTGCCAACTGGAGAAACCCTGGCCATTGCATCCTTTGAGTTGCCCTAACAGGAGAAGGGGAGTCAAAGAACAAATAGAAAGGACAAAAGGGAGAATAGCAGCCAAGAAGAAGCAGATCTGACCATCCTGTCACGGGAATACAGCTGCAGCCACCCGCCCTGTGTTCTGCTTGTGAAAAGGACAAGGCTGGATGAATGTGCTGCTCTTTGAAAGGCACCAAATTGCTGATACAGACAGTCAGAAGCCTGGAGATGGGCTGCCAGGGCCAGGAGTGGAGCTAGGATGGAAGCTGAGGACAACCTCCATGCAGAACAGCCCTCACCAAGGGGTGCAGACCCATCAGGCTGGATGTAGGATTCATGTAACAGGGTCCAAGGGCACAGCAAGAGGTGAACCAGGACCAGGGGCCACTCAGGGCATCAGGTCAGCAACAGAAGCCCCAGGCCTGACCTTCAATGGGGCTCCTGAGCCCACAGGCAGAATGTGTAGGTGGGGGGGTCTCAGGTAAGCCTAATGAGGACAATTAAGATCTACTGGTGTCCTCAGGGACCTGACAGGCTCAGTACTAAGGCCTGAGAACAGGTAAAAAGATAATGACAGATACATGGGACTACTCCCATGAAGAGTAAAGAAAGAGTACATTTCCCTAATGCAAAGCATTTATCAATATCCTGTCAAAACCCAAAATGACAAAATGGGGAAGGCACTAAAAGCCTCAAAAAACTCAAACCCCAGAAGAGGTAAAGAAGCATTCTTCACCTGAAGGCCATCAATGTTTTTTCAAATAGCACATGCTTCCAGAAGAAGCCCCACAGATGTGAATGGAGAACATCCCCATGGGCTATGGCCTTCGTGCTGACAAGAATGGTAGAATCAGGTCCCACCTAGGAACTGTGGGCAGTATCAGCTCAGTCTTTATGCTTTAATTGTCTAAAAATCAGAGGCATTGGATGCAATTATCCCTCTGAAATGAGTAAGATAGAAAAGAGAAAGAGCAACAGAAAGTGCAATCGCTTAGACAATACAAACACTCCAAATCCAGGACACGCATTACAACCTCTCAGCACAGAAGAGGCAGTAAACTGGCACAAAGGCAAATTAAAGGTCCAAATCCAGCAAGTCAGACTAATATTATTGAAACAGTAATGGTTTTCATACTTCCTGAAGCCCAGAAGCTATTAGTCTACATCCACATGCAGAAAGGCAATATGACTGCAAAGAGAGCCAACCTGGCAATTCAAGTAATCACTGAGGACCAATCCCAGTTCTTCAGGAATTCTTTAGTGGCATCCACAGAGCCTTTCTTTTGGGCTGCATGAACATCTCTCCATGGGACATAGGAATTTCTCCTGGAGAGAACACGGTGCAGGGTTTGGTAATGCTGCTCTGACTCCTGTAGGCAGGCAGGGAGAGGTTGGTGCCCTGTTGCCTATCTTGCCTTTGAAAATGTTCCTCATAATAAATATTTCAAAAAGTAAAAAAAAGATACTTTGGAATGGGTTTACCCATGAGTCAACGTCCCTGAATATATTTAAAAGTTGTCTAGATGTGGAACTTGGGAATATGGCTTAGTGCTGGACTCGGTAGAGTAGCGTTAATGGTTGGACTCTGTGATCTTTAAGGTTTTTTCCAACCGAAGTGATTCCATGACTCTACGATTCTATGACCATAACTGCAGTATAAACAATCATGCCAGTTATGTTCAGTTGGCAGGAACAACACAAAACTTACAGGATACTGGAACACACAGAGCTGTGGCAGGAAGACATGTAACACCACCACACTATAGGGCAAACTCAGGGGCAATATAAAGTACATGGAAAAGCCTTATCTTCACTCCTACCCCTATCCAGGGGATCTAGCCTGCCTAAATTTATGTATCACATGAAGAATAATTGTTGGTAGTTCGTGCCAAATATTACCAAGGGCCTTCTTACCCATATGAAAGAGAGCAGAGATAACTAACATGCAAATTGCCAGCCCTTACATGCTGCAGAAGGGCTCATGTAACGTATGGATGGTTTTACTCTAGTTCAGCCTTTTGTGCTCTTCCATTCACCACCGTTTTGCTGCAGCTCTTTCTGCTGACCACTTCTACACTAATTCACCAATTCAGAAATCCCTTCAGCTCTCATTCTCAGCAGATATGTTGTAACACGGACATGAATGACTGGTGAGGGAGCAGGAAAAAAGAAAAAGTGAAGAAAAACAACAACTTGCACAATCACAAAACCAGCCTTTCCAAATCTCGAGCTCTTACTGCAAGTAAGTACTGGCTTAGTTCAGTTTTTGCTAAAGCACTAGTTCTTCATTTGTGCAACTGTGACAAGTATGGGTTTTACTGGAGGCAAAGATGGTCAGACACTCCCAGCAAGGAAAAAAATGTTCCAAAGCAGTGAAACTCAAAGGATCAGGGTGAAAATATTAATTAAGCTATTTTAATTGTCCAATTAAAAAAAATGCATGTTTTTTTCCTGCAGTCTCATGAATCAGAGAGGAAATTTGTGATTTCTGAATGGCTGAAGTTAGCAATACTTGCAAAATAAGTTGACCTGTAAGTCATGGGAAGACAGGTTAAGTGGAAGACTGAATTACGTGACATATGAGTTGACACAGCAAGAAGAACTTAGTCTCAACAAGATTTCAGCCCTGCTGACACTGATGTTAAGTTGCTCCCTCAGACTGAAGTATAGATGGGATGTGAGCCTCTGATTCACAGTGATTCCAGCTTCCTGTCTCCTTCCTTCCTACTGCTGCCTTCTGCCAAAAGCACAACCTTAGATTGTGGCTGGGCTAGTGCAAAAATGAAATATGTATCCTTCTCAGTTTCACTGAAATACAAATAATAATAATAATCATCATCATCATCATCATCCATGGAATAGAACTTTTAGCCATCATACTTTATCTTTTTACTGGCTGCTGACCAGATCTAAGGTTTGTGGAAAACCATGGCTCTGTGACAATCTGAGAGGACTGCTTTGTACTTGCCAGAAAGCCTAATAAAGTCTTCAGGCTTCAAGAGTTTTGGGTTTTCTTTTAAACAATTCTTAGAAGTTTCTTTCTACTCTGAACGTGATGCTGCTTTCTTTACCTTCAGCCAATTAAGTCCAACAAGCTCAACTGAGCAATTGCAATGATAAATCAGCTGTAGTATAAGCATGGCCAGCAGCCCTGGCAACTGTCCACTTTCAGCTCCTCTTCCTCACCATTCATTTTGAAGTATTCATTTCAACTCGCACCACCACTACCTGCAGACACTTCTCACCCAACTCTGACAGTTACACTCACAGAGCAACTGAACGGGCTGATGGGATCTCAGGCCCAGCACAGAGTCCTACAGCCACGTTGTGGTTTAGGCCCAGTCAGCAACAAAGGACCAGACAGCTGCTCACTCACCCTCTCCCCACTGTGGGATGGGGAGGAGAAAATCCAGCTGGAAGCTCATGGGTTGAGACCAGGACAAGGAGGGTTCATTCACCAGTTATGGTCACGAGCAGAACACACTCAACTTGGGGAAAAATCAGTTTAATGTATCACTAATCAGATGCAAACAGAACAGAGAGAACAAAAAACAGAGCTTAAATACCTTACCCCACCCCTCCTTTCTTCCTGGGCCCAAATTACTTTGTTCCTGATTTCCCTACCTCCTTCCCCCCAGCAGCACAGGAGGACAGGGGATGGGGTTTATGGTCAGTTCATCACATGTTGTTTTCTGTCACTCCTTGCTCCTCTGGAAGAAGAATCTCTCACAGTCTTCCCTTACTCCAACGTGGGGTCTCTCCCATCAGAGAGAGTCCTTCACAAACCTCTTTGACACGAGCCCCTCCCGTGAGGTGCAGTCCACCAGGAACGACTGCTGCAGTGCAGGCTTCCCATAGTCATGGCCTGCTTTGGGAACACTCACCTCCCCTGGCGCAGGGTCCTCTGCAGCTGCAGGTCCATATCTGTTCCACCGTGCTCCTCCAAGGGCTGTAAGAGGACAGCCTGCCGTCTCACTATGGCCTGCAGGGGAACCTCTGCTCGAGCCCCTCCTCCCCCTCCTTCCTTATCGAGCTTGGTATCTCTGCTCCAGCATTGCTCTCACCTCCCCCTCTCCTCTGCCCTGAGGTCTTCTAGCAGTTCTCTTCCCCTTCTTGAATATGCTAATCACAGAAGCACATCCACTGGCACTGATGGACCGGGCCTTAGCCAGAGGTGAGGCCAGATTTTGGAGCCGGGGGAGCTTTCAGCAGCTTCTCACAGGAGCCACGCCTAGGGACCCCCCGCCACTACCAAACCCACACCACACCACCCAACACAAGCCATCAACAAAAATTTAAACTAGGGCGTTGAAACAGGTGCAGCTTAGAGAGCCAGACCTGTTGGGACAGGTACCCCAGTGTATGGGGTACTTTCTCCTTAAGAGCTCCTGCTCTGTCTGTGGCAGTTCAGGCTAAGCAGAGAAGCCAACAGCTACCCAGGTGCATGGGAAAGGAGCTGGGAGTACTTCAGGCAGCCCAGGGACAGCAGGATGTTATGATGAACTGTAATTCATTTACCTTATATTCGTAAGCAAAGTGACACATGAATGCAAGATGCCAGATGGAGTAAACTGACTGGAAATAGAGAAGAGCCTGGGGTTTCAGATGGGACCTATATTTACACAAGACTAGAAGCCATGGGCAGAAACAGCAGAGACGCTGCACCAGACAAAAGCCTCACCATATATATTCACTAAAATATAGTTTCTTCCAGCCACCTTTACCTTGATTTCCCTTGGCCAAGTGTGTAAAGCAGTAAGGAATCAAACAAGGGATAAAGGTGCTGAGAGGGACCTTTGCAGATGAACACAGGTATTTTAACAGTATAGCAAGGAACTACATTTTTCTAAGTCCAGTACAGGTAGATGCACTCTGTCCCTGTGTGATGCTCTCAGATCTCTGGCTGGAGAGCACCAACTCCAAGGGATAAAATATTGTTTTTCTCTTAGTATATGTAACTCCAATTAACCTAATTGAAGCGTTGTGGATACACTGAGAAGATTACACTCCTTAATGTGCAGTTCCAGCTGTACTGTAAATGCAACATTTACACGCTTTCTATTATGGTTCAAGACCACTACACTCTTCAAGACTGTTATAAACTTCAGAAAACAGGGGTTTATAATGGAAAAACTGAAACACTCAAGTCTAAAAGCTCTGGCAGAGAGGAAATATAGCTATAAATTCAACTTCTGTTTTCCAGCATATACATTGACAAGGTATGAATAATATGTATTTCTACACTTAGAACAGACAAATGTACACATTGCTCAAGGTAACCTTTGCTGTAAAAATGGAGGTCTGAAAGAGCTCAAAATGGAAAGAGCAACCTGTTGTCTTGTCTTTTACGGAGTTACTGCAATTGCAACAATGGCATAAAAACAGCAATTGAAATTTAGTAGCCTGCACACTGGGTTGAAGTCTGAATGCACTTTTTTTAAAAGGGTCTGTTATGTTTCTACAGTTAGCGAGAAAAAGACACAACCCCTCCCCAGACCCCATCAGCCTCCTTTTTAAAATAAAAATAAAAAATAAAAAAATCTATTTGGATACTGTTCAAATGACATTGCAGATCAACTTGCTATCCACTGCAAAAATATATATTCTCTATATATTCTCTGTATATTCTCTTCTATATATAATCTGGTCTCTAGCTTCTTAACACTACCGAGGAGCAAAACTTGGACAAGCAATTAGTGGACTTGCTAACATACAAAGACCCCAATCTGTTTGCCAGACAAAGACAGCAGGCAACTGTACTGTCATTGAGGCTGTGGCATTTGGGAATTTCTTCATATATTAATAGCAATGGCAGAGGTGGGTCAATATAATCCCATTAGCCACATCACTCTGACTTCTCATATATATGAGGAAAGGAAACCAAAACTGATGCAATCACTTTTTGGGAGGTACACTGACGTTGGGTAAACATGAAAATCCATGCCTGTTTTAGGCACTGCAGCCTGATGGGAAAGTGAGTAGGGAGGTCTACGCATGTTGCTGGCAGAGCCTGCACCTCCAGGAGGGAGGGGGTAGAAGCACCCTCTGCTGCTGCTGCTGCTCCTTGCGCAGGGCTTGGTGCAACAGGAGGTCCCACCACCACCATCCTCCTCCTGAGGCACCTGCCCTGCCCCAGGGTTTCAGCGGGATCCTCGGCCACACCACTGCTCTGGAGATGCAGCTGCCTGTCCTGCAGTGTTTCTCATTGGCTGGGTTAAGTTGGAATACGTGGTGTCAGCATACAGGGAAATAGCTAAAGCTCAGCAAGGCTGCATGCAGATGTGGTCCCCGTTTTGTTTGTGGGGTTTTTTTATATTAGTGCTGTTCACATTTGGGAAAGTTTCTTGAAAGTGTAGGGAATGCTTTCAGATTTAGATGCCCCCATAAATTATTTTCTATTGCATACATATTAGCAGCGTTACTAATATTGTAAACAGGGAGAACATCAGATACACCAGAAGTCTATGAGTTGTATGAAAAACTTCACGTGAAAAGCAGCCCACAAGCCCTCCCCATTACAGCTGCTGTTTTTTTTAAGGTAATGGATTAGTTGGCAGAAAGTTCACTGCTTCTTACCAAAACCTCTAACCTTAGCTATAGCATCCTCATTTTAGATGTATATCCCCTCCTCGTGGGTAACCATTTGAGGGCACTATGTTTAACATTTCTGCATGCTTGATTCATGAAGGACACCCACCCATTAGCTTTCTGTTTTCAGCCTTTCCATATGACAGCAGCCCTGGTGCCCACAGTGCACAAAGCCAACACACCCAAAAGCAGTACCTCCATGTTGACCCAGAGGTGCCAAGTCTCTGAGCAGGAAGGGAATTGCCTCACTGTCCAGACCTGTTCAGCATTTGGCAGCACCTGTGAAGATTAAAGGCAAAGATACTTTATTACCATTAAAAGGGCAACGCAATTCCCAGCAGAACCAAGAAATGCTTTTCGCATCTTCTCTTGGATCAAACCTTTACTAGGCCTGACTCCTGTCTTTGCTTCCACCTTTTCCATTTAGATAGTGTCTTGCATCATTAGCCTTAGCTAAAAACTCCCACTCTGCTCCTGCAATCTTCAGCATGCCCACTGCTGCATGTCCGGCCCCAGAAACAGTAGCTGAGAACCAGTGTCACTGGCCATAAATAGTGCATACA
This sequence comes from Hemiprocne comata, assembly GCA_020745705.1. NCBI lineage: Eukaryota > Metazoa > Chordata > Aves > Apodiformes > Apodidae > Hemiprocne > Hemiprocne comata. The sequence continues at coordinate 61,762,559 of CM036586.1, forward strand.
GCAAATCTAACATCGTCAGCATAATTAGTAAAGTATTTGTAGGAAAGGATCATCAGGTTATACCTGTATCATTGCACCCAGTCCCTATCCATTGGGGATCACCATCTGATGTACATTCAGCCCTGGGAGGCCAAAAGAGCATTCTGGTGCAAAGTATTTCCCAAAACTCTCTGCCAAATATACATTCAAGTGTAGGGACCGACAGCAAGTCTGGAATAGTTTCCCAGGCAATAAAAACGTTTAGGAGTGTCTTACCTGACCCATAAAGCACATAAAGCTGTTTCTCCTCCCTGTGTTGTCCTGACCACTGCTTTGTTTTATTAAGCAGCAGGATGAAACTGAAACATTTCCAAGGATTTTCACTGTAATGATCTGAGACTTTCAGTTGCCTCCAGTTCAGCAAACAGCAGAAACACTGGAACAAGGAAATGTACACAGGCAAAGGCTGCTGCAGCCACTTATGCAAAAGGTGTATTTGGATATTTCTCTCTACTAAGACCTAGAAAGTCAACTTCAAAGGAGAGAAAAAAAAAAATGGGGAAAAAAAATTTAAAATAAGCTTAAATTCAGCAAGAAGCTGGATAATTTAAGACCCTTATTCACTGGAGAAAGATTTCCAGTCCCTAGAGGGAGTAGGATTCCCTCCTCCACCTTCTTCTAAGATTGAATGATTACTTATCCCCACTAACCTTTACACAGGGGAGACAACAGCCACACTTCAGACCACAGCTGCAAGGGAGAATGACATCCCTACATGGCCGGTCCCACGTGCTAATGCTGCAGACGTTTCCCCAAGCCAACCCAAACCCAGAAGACTTGCCCAGCGATGTGCCAGGGGAACGACATGGCGAAACCTCCCACCCAAAAGCACGGGGTGAGGAGGACCAGAAAGGGGCAAGAGGATTTACAGCCCCCATCCTCCGCCCAGCACCACAGCAAATACTAGGAGATCCTTACCTTTAAATTTCTCCCTTGCCTCTTCCAGCGGTTCCTGGTCGGGCTGCCAGCAGGCAGCTGCACTGCAACACCCCGAGGGGAGCGGAGTCATCGCTGCCGCCCACGGAACAGACAGGTGCTTTAAAAGCTGCCTTCGGCCCGGCAGCCAGGCAGGGGCCGCGGGACTACAGCTCCCAGAAGGCCCCGCGCCTCCCTGCCCATGTCCCTGGCGCTCCCCCTCGCAATGCACGCTGGGGGTTGTAGTTCCTCTGAGCGAGAACCATTACCCCCTCGCCTCTCCCGCTGACATGCCCTTGCTGGAAAGGGAAGCTTGCGTGGCTGCAACGGAAACAAACACTCTGAAACGTAGTAATTTTTTTTTTTTTTCCCAACAAACAATGTATGTATTGTCTCAGCAAATATTTTTGTCTACAGCAAGGGAAAAACAGGAACATAGTATACTCATAATGCTCTTTCTGAGTCTGGTAGGGACTTGGTTTGTTGGGAAAGGAGGGAGAAAAACATGGAAAAAGGCTCATAAGCATGTATTGCCAAATAACTTTGCAAAATCAGATGGGAAAAAATGAAATGTTCCCATAGACTAATTAGTTACTGACTGGCCTCAAGCCTCCAAACGTGCCTATACTTAACTGTATCCTCCACTGAAGTGAATGCAATTGAATCTCATACTCCAGTTGTTCCAGAAACTCGAGGCCTCTAGAAATTACAAGCATGGCTTAGTAATGGTGAGATTTTAGAAGTAATTAAGGGCTTATCCACATTGGGAGTTGCTGCAGAGTAGCTTCACTTGCATAACTTCCCTCCTCTGTGCTGGACATGTATTTCACACTAATACTGCTTTATTCGGAATTAGTTTGCACTTTTTGGGGAGGGGGCTTTCAGTTCACAAGCTACCTTCACCTGAATTGATGGACTTTTGCAAGGTGAGCCTAAACTGCATGTTCTTTTTTACCTTGTTTTTACCTTTTTATGTTCGGCATCTCAGCTAGGCATTTCTTCTGGAAACTAGAAGTGAAGTTTCTCACACAATCGCTGCTGTCCTGAATTTGAGAGACCAAGAGGAGCACTAAATGCCATGAGACCCACAAAAAAACCTTTGGGAGCATGGCCTTATTTGCCTAAATGGGAATGTTTATTTTTCTAACACCAAGAGGAAGGCTGTGAAGAGAAGATCTACTTTCAGAGTAAAATCTCCTCTTGGTAATTAGTCCTTCTGGGTAGCAAGTTTTAACAATACTTCACAGAGAACATAAAATTCATCATCTGTCCTGAGTATAGTCAAGGCTTTTAAGTTTTGCCCAAATTTTATTAATTACATATGCATAAAAATGTGAACAATATTAATGTACATGGAGTCAGACAAATTCTTCCAAGACCAGTAGGTATTAAGCTCATGGATATACAAACAGCTCCCCTTTACCTGAGGTGAAGAGGAGAAGAAGGAAAGGTCCTAGAGAATGGAAAATAATAATACATGAGTGATGCAGGAGGTTTTAGTCCACAGATGGACAGGTGGTATCCATGAAGACTTCTTAACTTCCACCCAGCACCATGCCACAGCCAGCTCTGTGCAGTCATATGGCAATGCTCCTAAATGAAGACTTCCCAGAGCTCGGAACATGATGTGGAGGCAGACACAGAGTCCTGCCAGAACTGCAGAGGATCCACATGGCTCCATGGCTTGTAGTGCTGAGGCACAGCCCAGCTCTGTGGGGGCCAATGAGTGGCTGCAGGCCTTCTGCGTTTGAGTCAAACCAGTTAACTGCTTCTGGAGTCCGTCTGGCCCAGGGAAGAGTTCCACTGCTTTGCAAGGCACTGCTGCCCATCTACACTTCTAAAACAAGCAGGCAGCACATGAATAGCATGCTTAAGTCATAACCCAGATAACCCTTCCAGGATAATTGAGATTCTACAGCATGTGACTTTTAAAAGTAAGTTTCTGTAGACTTGCTGGAAAAATGTGAGTTTTGATCTAGCACTTTTCATTCCAAGATTTCTGAATAATCTTTTTTAATGCAGGTTTAGAAAAGAAAAAAAAAAAAAAAGAAGAAAAAAAGAAATAGTACATTCTTTTTACTTCAGTTCAATTGACAGAAGATCTATTAATCACTGACTTGCAATTTCCAATGACAACGCCTGTATTAAAGCAGAGACATTGAAGAGCTGGAGTGCATTGCTTCCCAGGGTCTTGTGGCATTAAGAGTGGAGCTATGATTGTTTTCTCTTTTTTTTTTTTTTTCTTTACTCTGAACTCTGTAGCATTTGGGTGACTGAGGTATCTATTTAAAATGAGCTGTAAGAGAAGTGCTTTTGTGAACACACAGGATTATTACTTATTCCAACAGGTATTTTTTTAGTTCCTGGCTCTGTAAAGACTTGCATAACCAAATAACCATGAATAAGTCCATTGAAATTGCTAAGGTCTGTCTAATGTTTTCATCTTCCTATTTCCCAGAACAATAATGGCCTCAGTCATCTATTATTTGCAAGAATTCACAGATAAAATCAAAATAAAGAGGAAGCATGGGTAATATAACCCCAGACCCTCCTATTGTTTCGTTGGAATAGGAAAATCTACTGGTGACTAAACTTTCTGTAAACACTGGTCTTACACTGGCTGCCCTTCTTCACTCCCCAAGGGGCTGGCTGATGTGGGGAACCTCAGCTCCACCCCATTCACCTGACCACCTTTAACACAGAGCTGAAAGAGATGCCATCTGGAAGGACCACAGGAGGATGAACACAATGCTTTTCCCATATGGAAAAGAGAAGCAAAATCCAGGTGCAGATGATTTCCCAATAGCAGAAGGCAGGACAAGAGGAAAAACCGTTTAATGTCAATGGTGCCAGAGCTGAAAAAATCCCATTGCCTTTTACAGGGGAGCTTTCTTAAACTGGTCTGCATCTTCTTGCACAAAGAAGAGTGAGTCAAGTTTGCAATTCCATACAGCCTCATACACAACAAAAGCTTTCCATGTTGCTTCTATGTTTTGCAAACACCAGAGCTTTCCTCAGGATGATCTCTTAAACACCTAATAGGCACGGGAAGAATGAGAGTAAAGCCAAAACAATAACTGTGCAAATTGCTGAGCAGCAAACCAGAGGGCGAAGTGCTCCTGTATCCCCTGAATACCTTTCACAGCTGCACCCTGGTTTCCTGGGCACTTGCTGAGACAGGAGCTGATGCTGCCATCTCATCCCATCCCCAGCAGTATCTCACTCTGTTACACAGCCTCGAGGCATTTGCAGAACATTTCCACGGTGGCTTGACTGGCCACTAGTGAGCAGCAAAATCAGGTTTCCAACCAGCAGATCAAATGGTGTATACTCAGTATGCAGAATACTTGATTTCCTTCTTTGTAACCTCAATGACATTTAAGAAGCAAAAGTAGAGGGAAGTTCATGGGAGGCCAGCTCCTCGTCTTTTGACCCAAGAGAAAGGGTTGTTCTCTCTCCTATGCCTGGGGAAGGCTCTGCCCTTGCCACCCTTGGCCCTTGTGGCAGGTGAAGTGAGGCCATAGAAGGAATCTGGGCTGGGGAAGCCACAGGAGGAGCTGGATCCCAGCCGGCAAACTTCGGAGGCTCCGCGTTGTTCTTGCCAGCAGATGGAGCAGGGCTGGCATGGGAAGAGCCAGTTACAGGAGCAGGAGGCCCTCCTGCCTCCATCCAGGCCTGCCTCTTCCCCAGGAGGAGCTTCCCCTGCCCTGCCCCTGCCCTGGAGTGGTCTCACCTTTCTTGCAGGAGGTCTTTCTCCTTCCCTTCTCTAGCCGGAGGATCCATCCCAAAGCTCTGTCGAGATGAAGGTAAACCTTTCCCAGGGCTGCCTCTTGCTCTGGTGCCTGCAGAAAGCTAAACACAGCAAGGAGGGTTGATGAGTATGTATATGGTTTCCCTGCTTCTCTGCTGGTATATGCATGTCCATGCTCACATGTCTACAGGCACACACCTACCCTTTTGCCCTTTGGCTGAGAAATACCTTGAGTAGCTGGAGACTTTCCATATACTTATGCTCACCTTCCATTTCTCCTAAACTGTTTCAGTGTACTTGTCTGTAGTGGCCAGCCTAGGTTATTTTCCACTTTTATTTCTGTTTCTGCTGAGTTCAAGCCAGGATCAACGTGAAAGATAGGTATGTTCATCTCAGGTAAGCAAATCAAACCTACTGAGCTAAGAATTCCCAAGGTGAAAAATCAGACAAGAGAGTGGAAATGAAGTACTCTTGTCCTGCTTAGCCCTGGACACAGGAATGAATGAGAAAATAACATTTAGCCTTCTCCCTCCCACCCTCTTGCCTTAGGGCCCCTCTCCAAGACCGATTCCCTCTCCTCCTCAATACCCATGTCTTCATCCCTTTCACTTACGTTTTTTGGTGAGACTGTGAGACACATGTCCATCTGCTGCTCCCACCCACCCCACATGTGCCAAGCTTTGAAAGTCAGAGATAATACTCTTCCCTTGATAAGTAAGTGCACGTCAGTGTGTTGTTCCCATCACACAATGGCTGCAGAGGCGGATAACACAGTGGGTGAAGGTGAGTACCAACCATGGCGTTTTCATCTGCCATTCTGAAGAGGGACATGTCAGACCCCAGCATGCTGTGGTGCCTCAGTGGGTCAGTTCTGCAAAGGTAACTCCTCTATAGGTATTGTCCTTCTCGTGGCGAAGCTGCTTGTGAAATAAGGCTAGTCCAGGGCACAAGAAGGGACAGCAGGCTACGATTCCTCCTCAGCAGGCAGCGCTCAGCCAGTGGATAATATAGACACAGTACTGCTAATGTGTGCATGGTTCAATGCTAATGTAAAGACAGACAGGTTATCCTAGGAGTAATGTGAAGTGCTGTGCAGGATACAACATACTATACAGAATAAATACTGTCTTGTTTGCAGAGGGAGACATTTGCAAGTAACTACAGTATTTATGCCGCGTTCTTCCCTGTTTTCCCACTGGGTTTTCATTGTTCTGCTTTTTAGAATCGGTTCATTCTTCTTCCTCAAGGGAGTGGGAATATTTCCTTTTTTCTTGTTTTTAAAAAGCAGCTCTTTTGTTTATGTCATACGTATGATCTTCACCATCATTAATTAAGACATCACCTGGTGTTATGCCCACAGGGGCAAATACAAGCTTTGTAAGTGGAAAAGTACATCAGTATCTCATTTGCTTAATAATAGTCTACACATTTGAAGCCAAATGGTGGTTGTGTAGCCCCAGTACGTTCCAAAACTGCCATACTGGTGTCATTTATTTTAGCCTGTTATAGAAAAAGTAGAGAGGATAAAAAATCCTAAAGCTCATACCTGAGAAAGGACAGCAAGAAATCAGCATGATTTGTATTCTGTCATGCTTTTTCAAGAGCAGGAAGAGATCCTGCTGCAGAAAATGCCTTTGACATAGATGTTTGACTGATCTGCTAGATAGACAGTAAGGAACAGCATTTTATAAGCTTTTTATGGGGTATTAAAAAACGAAAGTGGGCAAGTTTTCAAATGGAAAGTGCAGAATATTTCGTGGTTTGAACTGAGGCACCATCTGCATCAGAGCAACCTCAGACTAATTTACTCTGTGTGCACGAGTGTGTGTGCATGAGTGTGTGTGTGTTTCAGAGAGACATTCTTTGCTTCAGTTCCCTTATAATTCCTTTAAATATTTAGTACTGGAATGTAAATTCTGCTGAAAACTGAGGTCTTTGCTTTGGAAAAACTAGACCATCACCTACCACAGGTGTCATTGCTCAGTGGAATATCCAAGTCCCTTTTGGAGAAACAAAAGGATTCGGTTATATAAACAAGTCACTGCATTGAATTATAAAAGTAGGGGGGGAAAAAAGGACAAAAACCTGCTGACTGCTGGTTGAACTACTCCTTGGCTACGTGTGAACTGAAGTTCTGCAGATCTAGCAAGAAGAAGGAGCAATATTGCAATGAATTGGTTACAAATAATGGAAATAGTCCAGCAAGCACATTTAGAATATGCAGCCCTCAGGATGGCTTTGTTTTCAGAGTCTTTATTTTGAATGTAAAACATTAATAAGCTTCTTAAGGAGATTGGGGATGGGAGAAAACAATGACTGATCACCTTAAAACCCAGGAAAAGAAAAAAGTTTTCAAGTTGCTGGATGAAATAACAAACTAGAATGGGTTTATATTTCTTATATTGCTATGAAAGCTTTATTTCTTGATCATTTCCAGACACCAGGAGGTTATTAAAAATCCACAAAGGGAAAAGAAAGTCTACATTTATATGAGCTTTAAAACTTATTTTGGGATCTCAGCTTGTTACCAGTGTAACACAGAGTAAACCTGCAACATGAAAAGTATTGTTCATCAAGAAGAGGGACCAAAGACCAGTCTAGCAATACTAACACTTGGGGAGGAATTGATCACATAGTCTTTGGGGTTATGCTTTATTCTGGAGGGTCAAAACTGGAGTAGTCTAGTGTGGATAGTACCAGAGCTTAGGCTCAGGTATTTGTATCACTTTAAACCCCACTGTCATTTCAAGGATATAAATAGGCTTGGAAAAATCAGATTATTGAAAGGATTAAATTTGGATCAGTGTCAGTAATAATCTATTCCCTTATGGTGACACCCACTGAAAGAGAGAAAGTTTGGAGGAGGGGAGTAATACTGTACAAATACTGCCTATGGATTATGTGGGAGTGGGGAACATAAATGAGGGGAAGGAGAGTTCAACAGAATAACTCCCATGTGCCTGGTAGGCAGAGCAGGCATAAGGACAAGAAAATCCTCCTTATAAATAGCACTGGCCAAAGACCCTGTCTCACTAAAGGCTGGGTACAGTGATAGAGTGTCAAAATATGCTAGTCATTTTAGTTTATTAAACGAATTAAGTCCAATTGTGCCTGTGCTCCCATACTTGCAGCCCCCACCCACCCGGCATGTTCCACACAAACATCAAGGAGATGTTTTCTTTTTTTCCTTTTTTAAAATCACATTCCCTGAATCTTCTCCCTACAGTGTCACTCCCATTATCTCCTAACCGGGCTGGAAAAAAAGGCACACACTCATGCTTGCTGTGTCTCCAGGGTCTCAGGAGCATTCCAGGCTGAGGAAGGTAGTGTGATACCCAGGCACCAGCCCCTCTGTCTCCAGCTCAGCTTATGGCACTGCAATTCCAGCCCTCACTCAGCCAGTCTGTGACTGAAATCCTTGCAGGTGTTGCCTACACAAAGAGCTAAGCAAGAAACAGCATGTCCAGGCTCTTTATCATTGTCCAAATAGATTTCTACAAGTAAGATCAAATTTATTTGGCTCTTTTGGATCCAGAATTATTTTGATAGCAGTGGCTCTAATTTGCTGATAAATTGCCTGCTGAATTTTCTTTCATCTAGGTACATAGAAAGCAGAGTACAGAGGGTACCTTGTGATGTTGAGCAAAAAAAGCATATTTAGACTTGTTTTCCATCTAGCCTTCTGGAAGCAAGTTTAAGGCTGGGTTTTTGGTTCAGGAGCTTTGTAAGTGAGATCCTGCTTCCCTGAAAAGCCTTTTTCTACTTACCTCTTTGCCCCAATTTCACTTGCTACCAGCTTCATTGGTTGATGCGGTAGACATCCCTCTATGAAGGGACTAGGAAGCATTTTCTGTATCTGAGTCCAAGGGAGATTTGTCACTGGCACCTGTTGACTTTTGGGATGTACCATAAAGCCTATCCCCTTTTCCAGTTTTTCCTTAATAAGAAGAATGAAGAGACAGATGAAGGGAATTTCACTGGAAAGGGGTCTTTTGCTCACAACCTCATGAAAGAAGTGTTTGAAACACATTTTTAAAACAACTGAAATTAAAAAAAAAAAAATAGGAAGGAAATTGTAATTAGTTATCTGCTGGCCTGCTGAGCAAACAGCACTAGGAGACTGGTGGTAGTGCAGCTCAGGGCTCTGAGCATGTTTAATAAATACACCTGATTATAAGCATGGTTGGGGTGAGAAGAGAGGAATGCAATGTTTCTTGGAATAAATAATACTTCTAATAACCACCTTGCTTATACCGCCCAATGACTGAAGAAAAAAAAATAAAAGGGTTAAGCAATTCCCAGCACTGTCCTTGGGTGCTTTCCCAAAAGTTTACTTTCACTCTGTAAGAAATTAATTTTCTTTTTCTTTTACTGTTGAAGGAACAAAGCTGGGTATTTGGATTTGTGCTTTTATAGCTCTTTCCTGTCAGTCACTTCCCCACAAAAGCTTGAGGTTCTTTTCACATTTCCCATTTTATTTTTTTCCTTAAATATGTATTTAAATTTCTTCCCCTATTTCTTCAGACGCAAAATGCAAACCTCCACATCTACAAAAAAATCTCAGGCATTTTTCTTTTCCTTCTGCCTTTCAGTCCTGCTTCTGCTTTCTGTTATTACTTCTGCTTAGTTAATTAGAACTTTATAATTATTTCCCTCTATTTATGCTGGCATGTATTTTCCCTGGGAAGCTGCTTGCCTGGTCCTTGGGAGTCAGTGTAACCTGACCCCAGCCCTGCTTGTTCTCTGCAAACCTGCTGGCGTCATGGAGCAGCCCTCAGCAATCCAGGGGCAGGATGGCCAGCTCGCTTGGCTCTGGGAGCTGGGTGCTGGGTGCCTGCTTGCTGTCTGCCAGGTGCACCACAGCATCTGGTTATGCACATTCATCCCGACAGAGCCTGCCCTCAGATGGGTTGCCACGCCAGAATCCTGGCCAGGGGGCAAAGCAAGAGAGCCATGAGCAGCTTCTGAGAGGCAGGAAGGTGAGGGCATTCACCTCCCACCATCATCGCTTTTCTGCTAAGGAACCCAAGCTGGCAGCAATGGCCCTACCTGCTTCAAAGGGCTCCTGCAAAGCACGTCACTGCTATTTGTGTAATGGGCTGAAAGTCTTGAGTGAGCGGTGATACATAAAGGAAAAGTCTTAGTGTAATTACTGATCCTTACAGCTTTTCATTCCAGAACATGTGAGGGTAAGGAAATAGCCGTGTGGGTGACCAGGAGATAAATCTCAGTTCGTGGCACCTTCCTTATTTTTGCATTTTCAGTGTGTCCCAGGGTTGCTGTCCCACAGACAGGGCTTACCAAGGGTACAATCCTTGGTAGAAAAATACAGAAATCTTCTGTATTTCAAAGTAATTTCCAGCTTTCTCCTTGGACATCAATTAGAACCAACTGAGCTGATCGAAAACCAGGGAAGAAATCTTCACAAATACTTCATTGCAATTTCCTTCCTAAATTATTTGTTTTAATTTCAATTGTTTTAAAAAGGTATTTTGAACACTTCTTTCATGAAGTTGTGAGCAAATTTCCCTCTACTCTCCCATAATCGGGCAATAATAGAAACAACACGTCCCCTTCTATATCCACATTAAAGAAGTTTATGCCTGTCCCACTTAGGAACTAGCTGCTGCTGTGACCTGCATTTTTTCATCTCATCTCCACTTTCTTGTGGGTTCATTTTAATTTCTCTGTAGTGGCAGAAAGGGAGTCCCAGGCATGCGTTTTTCTCCGAATCAGACTAAGACTCATTCTCTGACCACTGCTGTCAGTCAGGTTGGTGAAGGGCTCTAGTTTAGCAGCAAAATGCCTCTTTAGTACCAGTGGTAAGAAAGAATTCTTCAAATTTCATGCCGGTCAGGCTCCAGTGGCTCTCTGCTCATTTTTAGGCAGTTCCTGGTCCAAAGAGTTCAAAGCTTTCCATACTCTGTCCGGGACACCTTCTGTGACTATGCACAGGCTGAGAAGCAGCACCTGGTTTCATTTCAGCTGTCCCAGTTGCTGCAGTTTGCTGGGTTTCGGAAAACATCCTATGGAAAAACAATTCTGTGGCAGCTGGTGCACAGGCTACAAGCAAAGCAGACCCAGGCTGCTGTCGACTCTGCTCCCAGTGCTGCCAGTCACAGTGCCAGTGCCTTGGGTCACCCACCAGCATGAGGGCCAGAAGCATGATGCGCTCCAAGATGGAGCCACGGGCACTCGGTACCCTCCTGAGGAATGAGCTCACAACTCAGGGTTGTTTCATAGCAGGGCACAAAACTCAGTTTTTCTCAGATGCCTCACAAGTATAAAAAGGAGCTGCAGGGAGAGGACGAAGAAAAGTATTCAAATCAAAGGCACCAAGCACTAGCATGGGAGAGCAGAGTCCATGTTCAATCACATTTATGCTTATCTCAATATTGTACCTGGTGCCTAGGTACTGTAGCAATTGGAACCTCATAAATACCAATGACAGACAGTAATTAACACCCCATAAATACCATCAACAGATAACCTTGCCGCTAGGAAGCAAGAACAAGCTTTTCATACCCAACTGGCCAAGCAAGCTTGAAGGTGAAAATAACAAGAAGATGGAAAAAAACAAAGGACTTCCTCTGCAGTCAAGGTTTTTAATGGAAATAAAGCCTAAACCAGCAGCCTTATACTAGCCTTGGGCTCCAAAGTGCCCCAAGTCAATTTATATCTGGCTGATAAAAGGGTAGTTGATTGATTCATTACTGCCAAAGGCTCGGCTCCTAGGAATGCAGGGTGGTTAATTTTTTTTTTCCTGGGATCCCTTTGATCTCTCCTGGAGGCTGAGGAGAAGGCTCCAAATTATGAAGTATTTTTGCAATTAGATTGAGACCCATTTCACAGAAAAGTCACCTTCAAGTCTCCAAGACTCTCTCTAGAGACACAGGGATGGTGGAAAGCTTCTAGTATGACATTTTTATGTGAGAGAAAAGGAATGCACAGCAGATCTTAAAAGAAAGGTAATCCAATCATGTTTGGATTGAACATTAAGATCTGACTGTAGGACCTCACGTTTTCTACTTCCTTAACTAAAGACACAAGTTTCCGTGAGGGTATCTGGAAGCAATAACGTATTTACAGATCCCCCTCTACTCCACTCTCATGAGACCCCACCTAGAGTACTGCATCCAGTTCTGGAGTCCCTACTACAAGAAAGATATGGATGTGCTGGAACGTGTCCAGAGAGGGGCCACGACGATGATCAGAGGGCTGGAGCACCTCTCCTATGAAGACAGACTGAGAGAGTTGGGGTTATTCAGCCTGGAGAAGAGAAGGCTCCGAGGAGACCTTATCGTGGCCTTTCAGTATCCGAAGGGGGCCTACAAGAAAGCTGGGGAGGGACTTTTAAAGATGTTGGGTAGTGATAGGACTAGGGGGAATGGCTCCAAGCTAGAGGAGGGTAGATTTAGATTAGATGTTAGGAAGGAGTTCTTCACCATGAGGGTGGTGAGACACTGGAACAGGTTGCCCAGAGAGGTGGTGGAAGCTCCATCCCTAGAGGTATTTAAGGCCAGGCTGGACGGGGCTCTGAGCAACCTGATCTAGTGGGTGGTGTCCCTGCCCATGGCAGGGGTGTTGGAACTAGATGATCTTAAAGGTCCCTTCCAACCCTGACAATTCTATGATTCTATGATCTCTGGAGATCAGCTAGAAGAGAAAGACAGGCATCCTTCAGCAACCTAAAAAACTAGCAATCAGCACATGGGAGAAACTTGCCTTTCAATTCAGAGGTACAGCATCTGCTCCCTACCTTTTTTCCTTTACGCAGAGCCCTCTCCATCTCCCCATGTACCTTACAGCCCAGAGGGCCTTTCACCTTGTCCTGCCTGCCAGACTTTTGTCAAGTTTTCCACTCTGCTGTATAGCTCCCACAGCCAGGCCAGTGGCTGAGAGTCTGCTGAAGTTTGGAGGTCTTCTCATCACAGCTGGTGGTGAGCAGGACTGGAACCTGCAGTTCGGTATCTGCCAAGTGCTCTGGCAAAGCAAGTCACGTAGTGAGGGAAGCTCCTTCAGTGCAACTGTAATGACCTCCTCCATAATAATACAGAAATGAGGAAGACTCCACATTCACTGACTATATTTACCTGAGCATTACAAAATATTAAATAGCATATTTAGCAAAACAAGAGCTTTCAGGTATTCTCTTTGGTATGCAATTGTCAAGGGCAGAGCTGCACATCAAGTTTGTATCTGTGTTGAAACCTCCACTGACTTAATTAGAGTAAAATTCATGGAGTGTAGTCATTATAATCTGCTTTGCAGTGACACAAACATGTATATGCCTTGTTCACATGACAGGAGTGTCCAGATTTTGCTTCCAAACCTTCATCAAGAAAAGCCAGGTTTGAGAGGGAAGAGGGAAGGAGGAGAGAAGAAAAGTCCATAAGAATTGCTCAGCTGATACTGCTAAAACATTTGAAAACAGCCGCTAAGTCTTTTGCTGCCTCCACCCTTCCCAGTAGTCTTACTATGGTAAATAATGTTGCACTTCTTTGAAAACTCAGGTTTCCTAAGGCTGGCTGTGCTGGGGGAGCTGGCAGTGCAAGCAGCACTGAAGATCTCTGCTCAAAAATGCTGAACCCTGGAGCTCGTGCCCCTTTGGTTCCTAGGAGCATCTCTGCTTTCAGAGAGCGGCTCGAACTTCTCCCTTAAAGTAAAAGCATATCACATCGTGGCAGATACTCTAATCACAATGTCTAAATATAATACAAGGGAAGACAATTTAAGAGAGATCAGCCACACTTTTTTAACCAACTGCCAGGAAACCGTCTCTGTGGCTTGCTGCTTTAGTGTAAGATTAAATGAATCAGTCTCACCATTTGAATGCGTGGGAAGTCAGAGACAACAAAGTGACAACTAAGGACGTTTTATTTATAATTGAGCCCTCCTCTTATAGCTGTTTGTGCTCAAGTCCTGCGCACTGAGTTCAAAAGTACCTACCCTTTATGTAAAATTACTCACAAATACTACGTGTAGGCCAGGTGGATGTCTAAGCTGGTTTGGCTGATTATAAAGTTAATATAATTATTATTGAACTCTCTAGTGATGTTTGGAAAAAAACATAGCTTATTATGAAGCAGCAGCTTCAAAAGGCTCTGACTCCCTGGTCCTTCAGCCAGGGATCTTTCACAACAAGGAAGAGTCTGAGCTGAGCATTGCTGCCAGGAGAAGTCCTGGGGGATGGCAGGGGGGCTGCAGCTCAGGCAGGTCTGTGAGGGCTGGAGGGCAATGTGAAGGCAGCATCAGATGATACATTACCAGCAGGGACCTGTGATACTTAAGCTGCTGCTCCCCACTCTTTGAGCAAAAACACCCGACTTTAACTCGGAGGTTTAAGGGTTTCCAAAACAAGACTTCCCAAAGACAGGTAAGAGTGCTGTAGCTGCAGCTGCAGTCACAAGCCTGTGAGAAATGCACTAGTTTATCATTTATCTGATTAATGAGCCAAACTGGAGTGGCATCATGATGAAAAATGGGTTTGCCAAAAGAAAACCGTGGGTATTGTGTCTCCACCATCTCAGGATGTGGTCCTAAACTTCTGAAGGGCCCTTCTGAGTGAGGAAAGGCCACATCCACAAATCAGAGATAAAGTTGCCAAGACAAGGATCCAGGAGGGGCCTGGTCCCTTGGAGGAAGAGCAGGATTGCTCTGTGCCCAGCCTCCAGGTGGGCAAGTCAATGGAGTTGAGCTGACCTCAGTCCCTGAGCTTTCCTTCCTCGCTCATTTGGCCAGCTTGGCCTTTAGTCTATAGCACCAGCCTGCACCCCTAACTGAGAAATATTATTAAAATGGCATTAAATATTAAGAGAGACAACATAGCATCTCTCACAGTGAGGGAGCTCCTGACACAGCAACTCTTTTCCTAATAAATGGCCTTGACAAACAGTTTACTTATATCCTTATTTCAATTAGATGAACTACTCTGCAGCGGTAAGGATGAGTGCAGCTGGGTGTTATTATGAGGAGTAGTAAATATTTATTCAGCTCTCTCAGTGTGGAAGTGGGTGGGCAGCAGGGCCTCAAAACAAGACCTCATCAGCACAATTTTGAAAGCTATTGTCACAGGCCGGGGCTAACCAGGAAGGCACAAGCTGTTGTGTGAACCCATCACCAATAGCTTAGGTATTAATACTGGTACTGCATTAGCAGTGATGGACATCATGGCCAGGTTTGGCTCTTATAGAGATGTTGGCTGGAAAGGGAGATGACCTATGGAGGTCATATATAGTCAAGTAAGTGTAAATATTGCAACGGTTTTCCATCTCTGGCCAAGAGGTTCCCATCAAGCTCAGGGCTGTGTTGTGGCAGGCACTGCATGTACCAAATGTACTCCTTGGCCCACAGTACCTAAATGCACAAAGTCCCTGAGCAGATCAGTGGTCAGGTAATGGGCTCAGATCTCCAGGTTCCTGGCTGAGCAAGAGAGTCCTGCAAAGGCAGGAGAAGGACTTCAAGAAGGTACTAGGAAATTCAGTCTAAGCAAAGAAAATCTCTATCTCTGCATTCTTGGAAACTCTGCGTGCAATTTCAAATATTTTCTGTTGGCAGCATGAACTCATGGAAGTAAGCATACATGTTTGTCTTTGAAACACTGCTAGTCTTCTGGCCATTTGGGGAGGGGGGATAAAAATGTGTAACTTAGGAAAAGCAGTTGCTTTCCAGAAAATCCCATGAGGCTCTTTAGAGTGCATGGTTTGGAAGCCACAAGGTTCCTGTCAGCACACCCATACTTATCCCTGAAGTATGGAAGATCAGCGTTAGCAAAGCACCACAGAAAGTTTTATTACTTTTAAGTCACTGAGTTTGTCTTACAAGGCCTGACCAAAATTTTACCTCAGTCTGCATAATTTTTTTCCTTATCATAACTTCCAATATAATAAAATAATTAACATTGCTCTCCTGATACCTTTCTTTGAAAAGGCTGTTTCAGAGGCTGAAGGGTAGAAGGAAATCCCTTCCCTTGCTGCTGAAGCCATATCTGAGATCAAGCGTAACTGCTCTGTGCTGGTGAGGCCACACAATGGCTCTTTTTAAGATGGAGAACGAGAATGAGAAAAAGAAAGCTGAGCAGCAAGGTGGGGTATGTGAGCAGGCTAGACAGGCGTTGCCCAGTGGGAATTTGGCTTATAACTCAGCTAGTGAACAACTCCACAGAGTCTATAATGATAGGGGACCTCACCTAATGCCTCATCAAAAAGGCAACATGCCTTGCAGAACAGAGCATCCCTCACACAATCCTCTACAGGCACTTTATACAGTGCTATAATCACAGCTTGCCCATATGTGATTTCTTTTTTATATGTGTTGGCCTTTTTTAATCTGAAATAGTTTCCTTCTTTCCCTCTGAGTGGTGTTCAGGTATGGATGTTAAATCTAAACTTTCAGATCCAGAAGCACAGGGTTCGGAGTGCAAGACGATTCCTTGCTTGCTCATACGTATCCCTACAGAAATTATTTAGAGTCTGGGAGCAGCTAATTTACAAGGCTGAGCCAACTTGTCCTTCCAAGTGGCTGTATTTAGAGAAGCATATCTGGTTCGTGGGCATCATAGCATCACTGGTACCAGTAGAGCTGCACTGGCTGGTAGCAGCTGAGGCTTTGCCCACGGGGCCCTGCTAATACCACTGACCACCAAAAAGGTTGAGTTTATGCTGTCAGAGCCTCCCTTGGGAATGGCACTTTGGGTAAAACAGAGTGTGTGAGCTGGAGTTTAGGGACACACCAGTGGTTTCACCAAAGGAAGCTGAGGAATTACAAAGTTTAAAAAGGGCAAGATTTAGAAGAGGATCATTTGAAAAAAATTCTTCTTTAACTTCGCTACACCCTGGTTTGTTTTAAGCAGAATATGATGACTACATTTAATCTTTGTTGGGTGGAATGGTTGGGATTTTCTTCCTCTCTCTCAGCATGTCTCTTAATACAGCCTTATCAGTGGAATAATTAACAAAGCCTGCATCACAAATGCAGTGCTCTCAGGAGCTAGGTACTGATATGCCCTTTCCCACTGCAGCAGAGGTAGGAGTGTTTCTAGCAAGCACTGGGAACCAGGAGTCTCCCAGGAATTTCTAAGTACAAAAAATGCATGACTAGGTGCTGTTGGCAATTTTCACCAGGAGGATATTCTTTAGTGAATTCTCCCTCCTTCCAGCCAAGGACAAACCTCTGACACTAGCCCACATTATTGTTTGAAGACAGATTGAAATCTCATGATTCTGACATCATTTTATTTTTAATTTCCACACTGCAAATGTCAAGGGAAAAAATACCCTAAAAATTATACTTCAGAGAAGACTATAATTACTTCCAATTAAATCATGGCTCTGGTTGTTTGAAAGACTTGACCACAGCTAGAATTTCATTATCTGATAAGCACTTTTTTTTGTGTATTTCAAAGTTTCTTTTTTAATAATAAGTAGAAAAGGATCCAAGATCCTGACAATACCTGAGCCAAATGCAAAAGCTCAATGATGGGAAATTGTATTTAACCCCTCAAATTGAGAGGCCAAATCATTTTTAGGGCATTTATTTCAGCAATACTCCTGATGGAAGCAAGGTTCAGAAATGTGATCAGATGTGGTGGTAGCCATGGATGAGGTGACCCAGATCTCTGCCTTCCCCAGGGCACTAATCAGACTGTGAGCTTTCATGGTACCTTTTTATCCATCCGTGATACCTAAAGGGTTTTACCAACATCTGTCCTGTTTCTCATTGCCACATGCCTGTCTATATTGGGGTACATCAATTGAAGCCACTGAGGTTATATCAGCATAATCTGACTTCATAGCAGGAATTAAGTCTCAGCCCTCTGCGCATCTGCACCATAAATCCAATTATTATCCCTGAAAAAGGCACTTGCATTGCACTGAGGATGGCACTCACATTCAGACTGAGTAAAAATATCTGTGTTCTTATAGAGATCCCCTTGCTGGTGCATGGAATAATTTTGCTGTGGGTTTTTGTGGTCTTATTTTGAACTTCAGCTTTGACAGGGTCATCAGTCCCCAACCCCACTCAAGTACACAGCGTACTTTCCATATGCATTCAAAGATAAGGGCCTTTACTCAGAACATTAAAAAATAAGCAGTCATGTTCCCAGTCCTGTATTCCGACTGTTTCCTGACATGCTTAGGAGCAATTCGTATCGTTTACCAAGCTGATGAAGGAGGCCCAGGCTCAAGGGAAGGGGCAGGGGAGGCTTCTGCAAAACATCTTCCTATGAAAAGGGTCACGTGGAGGGATGGATGAGTGATACTGAAGGGAGCTGAGTCCAGCATTGGAGCAGCAGCAGCCTGTAGAGTCAGTTAACTGCAACCCCTTTTCCTTAGCATCCCAACCAGCAATAAGCCCAAGTGTTTCATCACCAGCAGCGACCCCAAATCTCAGACACAAGGGAGATGGATTTTTCTGCAGGTGATGCCATGGAGGCAGCCTATACCAACTGTTTGCTAATGATTAGTGGAGACATAAGGCTGGGAATGGACATACCATAGCAGGTTGCCTCAGCGCCCACAACTTGCACACAGAGCAGTCTTTCCTGCTATCAGTGGAAAAATCCTCCCTCAAATACCTCTGCTATGAAGACAGGTTGAGAGAGTTGGGGCTATTGATCCTGGAGAAGAGAAGGCTCCAGGGGGACCTTATAGTGGCCTTCCAGTACCTGAAGGGGCTACAGGAAAGCTGGGGAGGGGCTTTTCAGCAGAGAGGGTAGTGATAGGACAAGGGGTTATGGTTTTAAACTGAAAAGGGAAGATTTAGGTTAGACATCAGGAAGAAATTCTTCACCATGAGGGGTAGTAAGGTGTTGAAATAGGTTGCCCAGGGAGGTTGTGGAAGCCCCCTCCCTGGAGGTGTTTAAGGGCAGGTTGGATGAGGCCTTGTGCAGCTTGGTCTAGTGGGAGGTGTCCCTGCCCATAGCAGGGAGGTTGAAACCTGATGATCTGTAAGGTCCCTTCCAACCTTAATCATTCTATGATTCTATGATTCTATATTCCACATCACAGTGGCAAGTCTTGGAGCTGATTGTATTAGGAGGAAAGAAATTAAAAATTGCAATTGACTCACCAGAAAAAATATGTGAGTGTACCCAGCAAATAAAGTAGATTCCCTCAGCACTTACCTGATAATTTTGCTTTTAATTAAACTGTCCATTCCCGCACTGATTTACATTTAAAAAGAAAACATCTGTGTGCACTGGGAAACCTTCCCCTGGTGTTTACAAAAATGTTTTGCTTTGCTTAATGCAAAAGATTTGGGTCCTGATTCTTGTTAACAACATGCTGCCTTCCAGCTCCTTTGTGAAGACAAACATGTATTAAAGGTTGTCACTGAAGGGGGTGTGGTCACCCTGTGTGCTTACAGCCTTTCTCTTAGGTTTTTTGTTTGTTTTGGTTTGTTGGGTTTTTTTTTGTTTGGTTGGTTGGTTGGTTGGTTTGGGGTTTTTTTTATGTGCCTTACAGTCTTTTATTAGTACCTTTTTTAGGCTCAGTCTTTCTGAAGAAGAAAATGCGGTGGATGGAAAATGAGCTAAGGAAGCCAAAAACCCCCTCAGCTGTCTTTGGGAGAAACAGGAAAAAATTGCACCTCAGCAGCATGTACCTCTGGCATTGCCCCTTGCAGGCTCTTGGCACAGCCAGGGCCTAGTGGAGCCAGCAGAGGAGGGGAGGTGATGCTATCACAGCATTCCTGGCTCAGAGAGACCAAGGGGCACCTCATGTCCATTTATGCAAGCCACCTGAAATGGGAATGATGCCCAACAACTATGTTTTAAAACTCACCTGCCTTCCTTCATGGACCTCAGTCTCCAAAATCTGTATTAATTTTCAAGAGAAAAGAAAACCACAAACTCTCACCATTTCCAGCACAAGACAGTAACTCCTGCTGCTCCCACTGCAGCTGGGTCAAAGGGTCAGATTGTTATTAGAAGCCCCTTAGTACATGCCAGTCAAACACCATGTGTCTTTCTGAAGAAGTGAGTGATGTGCCCAAGACCACCCAGATTTGCATATTCAGGGTAGAAATGGAAGCAAGCCCCACTGAGTGCCATCCCAGTGCTGTACAAAGGCCACCCCTCCTTTCCCTGGCTTAGAGTTTGCCACCATTACCCAGGAGTCATGGTGGACGTAGCTGAGGATGGTGCTGCCTCGGTGACACACAAGGCTGAGCGTGCCATGTACTTGTATTCAGACTATGGGTGTGTTTATGGTAGACCCAAATATGCAAATGCAGAAATGAAAAATCGTAAGATTATACATTTACATGTGCTTCTCCAGTGCTGGCTCGCTATCCTCTCTTGTGTGAAGGGGCTGAAGAGAAGAAGTAGTCTGTTGGCATAGGAAAGTCTGAATTCAAAATTTTAGTTACATGTCCTGCAGTCTCAGGCACACAGAGAGCAGATCATGATCGCTCCTGCAGAACGGTCTTGTTCTGGGGCTGCTGCAGCCACGTTGCCTGTGTCTGGCTTCTGATAGGTATTTTCACACCGTGGCTTTGGCCTTGGCCATGGGTCTAGATGACCAAGGAGGTAGCATCCTTGCACGGATACTCAATTTTGGAGAGAACGGAATAAATGTTGTAGGCTCAGAGCTGGGCAACCTCTGGAGTGCATGTCTGTGCACAGCAGCGGGAAAGCACAGCAAAGGGTTGTACTCCCCAGCTCCAATCACGTGCTGCAAGTCTCCTCTGAAGGAGGCTCTTCTAGTCCCTGTGTGAGCCAAGGAGGAAGGTGAACCCCTGCTCCCTCTGCATGCTCACACACCACGAGCTTCCGCTGTGCACCGGGTTTTAGAAGCCAATCTGGGCTGAGGTCAGGACCTGTTGGGACTGGTTTGGCACTGTGACCTCATTTGGCAGCAACACTGAAAAGTATGTAGGACCAGAACAGTTCTAGTTGGTGAAAATGTCCCCAGTAATTTTCCTATCTTTGGATGCATTATCCGCAGATGAGAATCTGTAATGTCCTTGGCATTACTGAACCTGAAAGGCAATCAGGAATTGCTGTCCTGGGCCAACCAAGTAGTCCATCACGTTCAGCACCTTGCCCCTAAAAGAGGCAGAATAACTTGTGCTTTGAAGCCAGGCAGCTTTAGCATTCATGTAAGTATGTCAAGCACAGGTTTGGCTGCTCTCACATCCCCCTCTGTGCACCATCCACCAGCTACAGGGCCTGGAGGCAGCACTTCCATCCCTAGACCACACAAAGTGTGTCCTGCAAACCCCTCCTACTGACCCCTTACCCTTTTCTTCTGTTAGGGAAGTGGTGAGTGAGTTTAGTTTATCTTTCAAGCTTGTGTGTCATGCTAGCTTTGATGGACATGGAGTTAACACAGGCCCAACAGCTATGGGATAGCTCGGGGTGAAATGGAGAGGGAGAACAACCCATCAGTGAAGAAGTCTCATGCAGCAAAGGCTGGTACCACTGCCCCCATTTCACAGCCAAGGAGAGCAAGGGTGATGTGGCTAATCTGGAGCCACACTGCAGCAAAACGCAACGACAAGAAGTGAAGCTGGTTCCTCTAGAAGCCTGCTTTTCTTTTATAGTTTTGTCCTCTGCTTCTCTCTGATACTTCTCCATGTCTCCTCCATGGCTCTGAGACAGGGCTTCATGGCTGCCGCTCTGTGAGCAAGGAGGCAGGCTGGGACCACAAGCATCAGTAGCCTCAAAAAGCAGATAATGTCCTCCATCATAAAAGAAGAGAACAGTGCAGAATTACAATGACCAAAAATGTGTTTTGGGAATATATGAGGTTATCAACTCAGTGCATAGAGCCAAACCTCGAGGGTTGCCGTGGCTAAATAAAAAAGGGTGAGAAGCAAGTTCCTGGTGCCATCTTTGCAGCCTGCCCTCCAGCTCTGGCTTGGACTAACCCTGAGGTCCAGCTGGAAGCAGCTCCATTTCTTTCCAAGATTTAGTAGTGGTTGGTCTTGGTATCACTTTCAAAATGAAGCAGGGAGGAGACAGCAGCAGGTTTTGCTCCCTCTGCTGTACACAATCCTCCAGCACCGTCCCAGCCGTCTTTGCGCCCTCAACCACCTCCACCTGCCCTGCTTGTCACTTCCCAACACATTTAACACGTATCTTCAGCTTCCTGTTGGAAACAGAATGCTAATGGGCTATGAGACAGCCCTCCTGTTGTTTCAGGCATTTTTCAGTGGGGAAAAAAATAATGCAAAACACTGAAGGTATCTTGCAAACAAGGGGGCCTGCAGGAGCCTAGGGATCATGTCCTTTGTGATGTGGACACAGCCATCCTGCTCCATCCGCTGGTCAGCACAGGTTGCTCCCTGGCCTGCTTTTGTCTGTCAGCATCGGCATCCTCTGATCACCTCAAGACTCAAGGCCAGGCTGGCAGGAGCACTTGACTCCTACTGAAATCCCCAAATGAAAAGTTACCTCTTTCCTTCTTGAAAGAAAGCTTCCTCTTCCTCGAGACATCAACAGGAGCGGCTGGGTGTCGAGCCCTGCCACAATTGAATCCTGTGGTCTGGTATGGCACCAGCAGTGATTTTGGGGACCAGCCATAACAGCAGGCGTGAAGAGAGTACCATCTTCCCTGGTCTGGTCCCAGGCTGCTCGCCTGTAAGGAGCTCCAGGGAGGCAGATCCAGACAGGAGTTAATGCAGGATCACAGCCTGAGGGTTTGTTTCTACTTTTACCAGAGGCTTTGCATGAGTCTCAGCTTCCTTGCCTGTGTAATGGGTACCTGGTGACTGACCTCGCTTTGTAAAGCCCCTGTCAGGCAAAGGGGGCTCTGGATAATGGGGCCTCACCTACAGCTTTCCTGTATGCACAGACAAAACTGATGCTAGTTGGGTTGGTGTTCCTACAGCAAGAGGTAAAACAGAGAGATGGACCTTTTAAAATAAAACTGGGGGGGGGGGGAGAGAGAGTAGTGGCTGTCAGTCTCAGTAAGTAAACACTTCTTTGATGTGGTTCTTTTTAAAAGAAAACAACAACAACAAAACACACAACCCGAATGCTAAAAGCAACAACGTATGTTTATTTTAAATGCATCCGCTAAATATTTACACGGCAAGCAAGAAAGCTAAATGAAAAAAAAAAAAAAAAAAAATATAAATTGGAACTTTTGTCAGTGAACCAGATTGTGAAATGCCTTGAGGGTACAGAAGATTTATTTGGGGAGAGGGGGAGAGGTAGGAATTTTCCATGCTATTGTAAAACATGAACTCAAATTATATGATCCCCACAGCCAGTGAATTGCAAAGCTTCAATCAGCTGCCTTTTTTTTTTTTTCCCTTCCTCTCTTTTCTATAAAGAGGAGGGGGGGGAAGACAGAAGTGTTTCACCAACTTCTGTTGACTGTTCCTTTTTTCTCCTGATTGAAATGTGTTGTTAAACAAGATCCCACATAATCTCAGCAGAGGGTTTCTCTCGCTCGCTCCCTCTCCTTCTGGGAAGCCGCGATCAGTGCCATCGGCGCTTGATTATTTGCAAACTCCCTTCGCTGCTTTTTTTTTTTTTTTGGCCTTTTTTTTTTTTTCCTCCTCTCCCTCTCCGTCTCGGTCTCCGTCTCCCTCTCTCTCCCTTCGTCTCTCTCTCCCTTTCTCTCACCCCCACTGCAACTTTTGCGGGCGCCCCGGCACACGCAGCCATGCCGCGCTGAGAGCGGGGGCATCGCGCCAGCCCCCCTCCTTCCCTCCCTCCCTCCCTTCCTCCCTCCCTCTCTCCTTCCCTCCCTCCCTCCCTCCCCAGCGCCGCCGTCCCGAGCCGGGGGGGCCCCGCCGCCCGCCGCCCCTGCCCGGCCCCGCGCCGCGCCTCGCCCCGGCCCCGGCCCCGGCCCGGCCCGGCGCCGCCGCCCCCCGCCCGCTCGCCCGCCCGCCCCGGCCGCGTCGGAGGGCCGGCAGCGGGGCTGGATGTGCCCGGCTCCCCCCGCGCTGAGGCGGGCAGCGATGCAGAAGGCAGGCGGCAGCTTCGCCTCCGCCGAGAGACACCCGCTCAAGATGGCAGATGTGTGTTGAGTTTGGGGGGCTGCGATCTCGCGTCGTTCGTGGCGGCGTTGCCATGAATAACAGGCGTCCTTGCACCGATGGCCCCCATGTACGAAGGTAAGCCCTGGCAAGGCACGGCCGACCCTGCCGGCACCCTTCGCCCCGCTGCGGGAAGGGGGGGGGGAACCGGGGATCCCCGGCTGGCCGCGGCTCTCCGTCCCCCCGGCGTTGTTGCGGGGAGGCTGGTGGCGGGGCACCCCCGCCCTGCCCGGCGCCCGGCGGGGAGCGAGGCGAAGCTCGGCTCGGGTCGCCGCCCGGCTCTACTTCCCCCTTGCCCCCCCAGCCCTCCTCGGCCCCGCGGTCTCGAGCGCTCGGGCCGCGGCGGGGGGCGGTGGGTGAAGTCCGTGCCGGTGCCGAGCAGAACAATGAGGTGGACGGAGCTTGCCCTGCGCCTCCGTGTGTGTGTGTGCGTGCGTGCCTGCCTGCCTTGCCTGCCTGCCCGCCTGCTCCTCGCTGCAGTTTTCATTTCTAGGACCGGCCACCCCGCTCCTTTCGCCGGTTTCCCAAGAGTTCCCCCCGCCGGGGCTCTCCTCCGGGGTGCGGAGACCCCGCGGGCAGCGGCGGCGGGGATGGGGCTGCCGGCAGACGCCTGTCAGCTCCTCCGGCTTCTCCTTCAGCCCAGCCCGGGCTGCAGCGAGAAGCCAGAGTGCCCCAACTTAGTTTTTTCGGGTTGCAAAAAAAAAAAAAAAAAAAAGACAAAAACGGGTGGGGTGAAGGGGGGTGGGGTGTTAGATCCGTGCGTATTTCAGAGTGGCTGTTTAAAACAAAATAAATTAGAAATTTTATCGGGGTTCATTTAAATCCCCTCGCGATGCAGTTATCCTCCCCCGTCACCCCTCCCGGCTTGGCGCTGGCCGGGGAGCGTTACATAAACCGGAGGGACATCCACCCGGCGGCCGCTTTATCCCGACCGGGGACTGGTTGGTCCGTAGCGGCGAAGACCCGGGCGCCCGGCGGGGAGGTGGCGGGAGGAGTGGGGGGAAGGGACATGGGGACACACGGTACTTTTCTCCCTATGGAAAGGCCGGTCAAACTTATCTGAGGAGAAAATCGAGCCCAGGCTGCAGCGCCCGAGAGGAGGGCGCTCGGCGGGCGGTGTAAAGTTACCGGCCCGCCGGGTTATTTCTGGGCAGCCCCGGGCTCACCGGCGGTGCGGAGTTTGGACCCCGCGAGAAGCAGGCAGACAAAGAGGAGTGTTTTCGGTAGCGGAGGGAGGACGGCCGTCCTTCCCCGCCCTCGCCGCTGCCGGGCACCGGACTGCCGGAGCCCGGGAGCGGCGGCGCCGCCGGGGGGCGCGGAGGGGACGCGGTGGCGGCGGCGGCGGGGCCCTGCGCGGCGGCGGGCCGGTGCCGGCGGAGGGGCCACGGCGGGCCCGGGGTGCCGGTCGAAGCCGGCCCGCCTGCGGCGCCCTCTGCTGGCCGCGCCGCCGAGCGGCCTCAGCCCCCGGGCCCGGGCAGCCCCTCTGTGCCCGGGCCGCCCCCGGCGCCTCCAACGGCAGCGGGCGGCGGAGGCCGCCTGCCGCGGGCGGGGGGAGGCCGCCGCCGCCTGGCCGGCGCCCTCATCCTCGGCCGCAAAGGGAGCTCGCAGCCCGGGCGAGTACCTGCCCGCCACCCGCCCGTGGCCCCCCGCCTGGCCGGTCCTGTCCCCCGCCCCGGTGCGGTTCCGGGCCACCGGCGAGCCGGTGAGGCCTGCCCGGCATCTTGCCGCCCGCCGCTGAGCCTGCCCAGCCCCTCCCGAGCGGGCGCCGCTTGCAGGGCGGGTAATGCGGCGATTCCTTCTGAAGTTCGCTTCCCTCCGGGCCGCATCCCCTGTGCGGGCGACGGTGCGGTGCCCCCACGGCGGGCGGCGGCGCCCGCCCGGCTCCGCAGTGGCCGGGGCGGAATGAGGCGCGGGGCCTGCGGTCAGCCCGGCCGCGCTCCCCTTCCCGGCACACCGCAGCGGGCGCCCGCCAAGCGCCGGCACGACCGCCTCCACGGAGCCGGGCAGGGGAGGGGAAGGGAGAGGAGGCCTCGGCCTCAGCCGGGGCGGGCGGGGGGCCGGCTTCCTCCCGAGGAGGACGCGGCGGTGCCGCACCGAAGCGTGCGGTGGAAGTTTAGCGGTTCCTTAGAGCATCCTAACTTCAGCGGCGCCCGTCTTTCTGCCTGGCTGGAAACAGAGAGAGGATGGAAAAAATGCCCCGAAAAGCAGCCCATAAAATCAAATTCCCTGCAGCCAATACAGAAGAGTCCGCATCCAGGCTCAGCAGCACACCTCAAGCCTTGAAGTAGGTGAATATCCCAAATGGCAGGAGCCAGTAGGCTGATAGGGATTGTTGTATCTGCTTTGTGTTGCAGTATGTTTGCGGGTTAAATTGCTGCTGGCTGGCTTCAAGGGAGGGGTTAATGTTTTTTGCCTCCTAGTTGCCATGAGAGGTCCTTAGAATTCCCTGCAATATCGCAGTGCATAGATAAAAACTTACTTATCGCAGGGGATGTGATTTCCTCCTTGAAAGGAGACAAGGACTGCCATCCTCCCTTTACAAGCCTCACGTTATGTGGATAACCAGGCTTGTCTGTAGCCCTCCTCTGGAGCACCACATACCGTCAGGCCACTGAGGAGAGCACAGGAGACAAGGGGTTGGACCAGTGCTGTGGCTGGCAGTGGCTTCTCTGCTCCTGCCCTTGGACAGGCTGTCTCCGGTGGCATACATGCACACCCACCGCAACCACCACAAGGCAGGCGAGGGTAGGTGAAACAGTATCTCCACCATACGGATTTCAGAACATAGGCTCTTTGACAGAAAAGGCGCCCCGGGAGGAAATGTGACACCTTGGAGGCCTTATGAAATGGTTCCAGTAGAAATTTAAGTGAGTGATAACATAGAGCACATGCAGACAGTCGCCCGCAATTCTCGATGTGGGGATGAGGGTAGTGTGTGCCTGTGCAGAGCAGCTGGCTTAAATGCTTGTTCTGGGAAGGAGAATGGTGTCTTACCTAATATTAATAGGCAAGGCATGATAAATAAGTGAATATCTGGAGTGAAATCCTCCCCCACACACACTGTGCAAGGAGAATTTTCCCATTCGTTTTAAGGAATTCAGAGTTTTTGCTGTCGTCTTCTCCTCTACTGGGTTTTTCTCATTCATTTTTTTTGGGTGTTGCAGAGCTGAGCAGTAAAATGAAGGATGGAAAAACCTACCAAGTAAAATAAAACAGAAGTAACACTGCAATGCAATGTTTGACCTGAATTTTCGTTTTGGTTGTGAGCCACACAGGAAGAAGTGTTGGGCTTCAAAGCAGGCCTCATCAGGTGTAATCCTGCATGGCCTCTGCTCCAGAGTTGGGCAAACTAATGGCCACCATCCCACTGGGGTCAGGAGATGTGGCTTTCTCAGAGGCAGCTCTGTCAGCTTCAGGGGTAGCAAATGGCCTGAGGCAGGCAAGAATCTGGTTTTTTGGACTCTTCTCTAGGCAATGTTGCCCTCGCTGTGCAAAATCATCATCAGTACACTCATCATGTGGCATTTCCTCCTGTGCAGAGAACAGAGCCAGGCTCTATGGACCAAGGGAGACCCCATTTTATGAGGACTTGCTGCTAGACATCACCAGTGCATGGGCTGTGGGTAGCTTTCTGCCCTGGGTGGGTGTCTCCAGTGATTTCCAAGGTGTCTCCTACCTGACGTCCTTCAGAATTGGATAAAAAGAGGTGTTTATATGCCTTAACTTTATTTTCTAAACAGTGATTATCTCTGTTTTGGTTTTGTTCCCCTTTGCTTTCCTTCTTACTTATTCCTGACAACTTTGTTGCAACTCACGGTGTATTTTTAGCAGCCGCATCAGTAGTTTTCTGTGTGGGTGGCTTATGGAATTAATCTTGGTAATATTTGTAAATTGCACCTTGCCACCCATGCTGCTGCTGGAGCTCAGTGCAGGCGGACCTGCCTGCACACCATCCTTGTCACACGAGGGGCTGGGAAAAGCCTGAAACTCTGACCCCAGATGCGTTGTTTAACGCCAGGAACCGGACAACCCTGCTGGGTATTGAATGCATCCTCAGATCTCGTTAAAGTGCACAAAACTTGCTCTTTGGGAAGGCAGCACCAGTGAGGCGGAGTAAAGGTCTTTACCCCAAAGTTCATGCAGGGAGATGATAACTCAGAGGCACTTCCTGTTTATGAATTAATAACCAGAACTTAAACTAAGTCAATGCTGGGACCAAAAGTTTTTATTAGCTCAGGATATGGCTATAGCCAGGATAACAGGAAGCCCCCTCCAGTTCTAATTATTGTTCTTATCATGCTGCCGCATCTAGTGATTAAATGGGTTTGAGCTGTAATGGGTGAAAAATGCTGTTTTATTTTAGGAAGCAGAAGGAGCGCTGCTGGGACCAGGGGCTGGGGCAAGCAGACAAACAACACTCTTGGACAAACAAGCAAGCACAGTTACTTGCCACAGTTGTCAGCCCTTGGACTCCGTGCAGTGTGTTCCTCTGCATTGCTGTAGCAGGTGGGAAAACACTCTTGGCTTTGGCTGGACACTTCACCTGGCCTGGAAAATGAAGTAATTTTCATTTTCCCGTGCCTTGGTTTCCCCACTTAGCCAGTGGTTGCTGACCACTTTCATGTGGTGCTTTGAAACCACTGGGTGTGGTTTCATCCACAGAGCTGGCTATGCACCCTGATCAGGTTAGGTCTTTTACTGATGGAGGACAGTGCAGAGACCTCCTTGATGACTGTCAGGGTTTTTAACTTAGGTCAACCTGTAGAAGTTGGATCATTTATTCAGAGGCAGCTAACATACTTGGATGGCTAAATGAGGAAGGCTCAGTTTTGGCCACATTACATCAGTGGTGTGTAAAATTATGTGGGTATTCAGTCAGGGAGAAAGTTCTGGGAAGGCAAATAATGCAAGGCTTGCTGACCTAGGCATGGAGGTAGATCCCTGTCATGATTGTGGTCCTCACCAACTGTCTCCCAGATGATGCTGTTAGAGCAGTCCTGCCAGATGGTGAGGTTAAGGGCAAGTTCAGCTACCTTCTGTGCAGACTGGGTTGAGACACCAGTATGAGACAGATTAGACCACATCTCTTAGGTGCGGGAGTTGAGGCAACTGGAATAACGCGTACCTTTGGGCAAGACTCCTGAGAAGGGGAGTTTGCAAAGGCATTCAGCGTGGGCTGACAGCTATTATGGCATCCCCATCCTTGTGTCTGTAGGGAACGGGTAGGCTGAGAGTGGATGTTTTTGAAAGTTCCTCCCTTTTCCTCTCTTTCCCAATTTAAGAATGTATTTTAAGGTCTGTGCCTAAATTTAAGCTGACAGGCAGTGCTGCTGACTTCATTAGAATTGTTTATGTCTTTAAAACTGGCCACACGTTGAAGTACCTTTCTGACTCATGGCCTCTATAGCTTAATCAGTCCATTTATAAAAACGAGGTTGTTTCCTCACCCTTACTAGAAAATCTCTGCCCTCCAAATGTGAAATACTTTTTATAGGGCTTTTTCTTGCTTTTGAAAGGTTAACTAGTGGATAACAAGAAGTGAGAATTACATGCTATTTAGAGGAAAGGTTTTCTTCCGCTATTTACATACCCTAATACAGACCAAGGTGTTTAACAGGAGGCCTTCTCTTTTGAAAAAAATTCCTCCTAGCAGTATGGAGTTCAGCTTTTTTTTTTTTTTTTTTTTTTAAGTAAACCCAGGTGATAATTTCACTCCAGATAGGGCATTTAGCAGTTTGTCTGTTTCTCATGAGGGAAGAGCAGAGGCATGTTACTGCTTTCCCCTATTTACAGTACAGAGGGACAGACTGCATCTGATTCCTCCGTCATTTCACCACATCAGCAACTGAGGTCCTTCCTCAGGAAAGCACAAGTGCATGTGTTTTGGAACCACTTGAATTCAGATTGCCTTCTGAGTTGGGCAATTTCTATGGTAGAATTCATTCTAAGGCTTCCCCACACAGGTGAGCAGAGGAGCAGCCCCCATCTCAGTAGGCTTCAAAAGGCATTGCCACATTGCAAAATACCTTGGAGAGACTAGAGTCAGGGCCAAAATAATAAAAAAGCTGAATTTATTTATTTAATGGAAGTAATAATAAACTGTACTAGTGTGTGTTTAAACAATGCTGTGTATGTTCAAAGTGCTACATAAAGAGTGGCTGTCTGATCAAGCCACTGACAGTATGATATCGAAGAATGGAATCTTCTACTTACTCACAGGGGAGGGTGCAAAGTAGCCAGCATCCTTGAGATTTGAGGCCTTCGAGCCTCTCATGGATTCAATTCTGATTTCAGAGTTCATAGTGTAGATCAGCAATAGCTCCGGTGGAACCTGGTAGAGTTAGATGGGTGGAAGCGCCATCTCCATGCGGCAGGCCTTAGCCCATCTGCCTCACATTCTAAAGGGAGAGGGAACTTTATACTGGGTGAAGGATAGCATAGTTTACTCTTGGTTTTCTTCAACATTTCCCACAGAATGGGACATTAGCTTGGAGACGCTGAAGCTCACTCTTTATTCACACCCCTTTCTCTGTCCTGCTCACCTTCAAGGGCCTGTGCCGACGTCTGCCTCTGGAAGGATGAAGTGAGAGCTCCTACCCTGAAAAGCAGGAAAGGTCACCCCGCAAAGCAGTGGTATTTGCCAGAGATATTTGGGAAACTCTGAAGGGCAGCTGTCTTCCTTGTTCATTATAACCTTTAATCCTTAAAGGCATTAGCAAGACCTGGAACAATGGTGTTACACAGCAGTACCGTGCAGGCTAATGTCTCTGCTTCTAAATGTTGACAGGTTTATCTTGGTCTGTAGGCTATGCTGAAATGCCAAAGAAACTTAGCTGTCACCAAAATTATTGAAATCATAGGAAGTGGGCATAGGAAAGACTTCATAAAGTTTTTCAGCGCAGGCTGTGCTATACCAAGTGCATGCTTGTCCAGAATGTTCCCTAACACACTTGTCCAGCACATTCCCCAGGTACTGAGGGTCCACAGCCTGCCCAGGCTGTCAGTGCTGCCTTTAGCTGTCTTTGTAATTGAAAAGATTTTACCTACGCTGTAATTCTGCTCTGCTTTACTTTCTGTGAGTCCTTGTCCTGACAGTGGGTGTGGAAAAACTATTCCTTCCTGTTTGTCATGTCTCTCCTTGGCTTTATGTTCCTTAAGCTAGATCCTGTCTCAAACATCCTTCAGCTTTCTCCCATGTCTTGTTTTCTGAAGCTCTGACCATCCTCCTGCTTCTCTGTGTTCCTTTCAGTTTGTCCACCTCTCTCTTGAATGGCACTGCTAGAACACAGTGCTTTTTAACTGGGTTCCTGTGCTGTCCAAGTGGAGCAGAAGTATTCCTTCAAGTCTCTTTCAGGCAGTGCTCCTGTTTGGTTTAACTTTCGCACCATGACCTCATTCATCTCTGTGTAGTTTATGATGCACCATGGCTCCCAGATCCTGTCCCAAGAGGCCTTGTGAGCCTTTTTCTATCTTGCCTGTGTGGAGCTAGCCTTTCCTACCTAAGCATATGATTTTCATATATGGTCTATTTGAATTTCATCCTGTATCTTTCAATTTTATCAGGATTGTTTTGAATTCAAATCTAATTCCCCTGACTATACAGTCCCTTTCTGCTTGGTGTCACCAGCCAATTTTTAAAAACGTACAATCTCTGTTTCTTCACCAAGATCAGCTTTGCTTTCCACTTTGCAGTCCCAAATAGAAAGGACAGAAAAGAAATAGTTTCATAAGAAGTTAGAACCTTGCCCCCAAAATATAAAATAAACTGAAAAAAACACAAAACACTGGCATTGTTTTTACACATCATTTTATTCTCCTTTTGAAGCATTCCTAGGAACAGTTGTATTCGTTGTATTAGCACCAGTGCCAAACGAAAGCAGGACCTTACTGCACTAGGTGTAACATGGACATGAAGGGGTAGATAGTTCTCATCCCAAATAATATGCATTTTGTGTAGATGAAGACACAGGAGGGTGGATTATACAAATCGGCTGGGCTCTTTGGGGAAAGGGTTTCCTTAAACATTTTTTGACAGGGGCTCATTTGGGGAAGGGAAGGATGGGCTGGAGATTGAGAAGAAATGAGGAAATAGGTCAGGAACAAGAGAGGAGAGGAGGAGAGAGACAGGTGGGGAAGGAAGATTAAGTGACTATAGCAAGAGAGAGGGTGGTGATCCCTGAAAAGCACGGGGGCTGAGGATGTCACAGCCAAGACCATCAGGAACAGAAAGTTGGGTGAATTGCTGAAGCTCCTAGCTTGGACTGTTCTTGCAGCTGTCCTTACTGACTTCAGTTTCTCCCACATTTTTCCTGCAGTTGTCTCTAATATCTTTGGAAGGGAACATAGGTGAGTACAGGAGATACCACCTAAATCCTAATGCTCATAGGTAGGATGCAGAGTCTTCCTAGGAATCGCCCAGCTGAAGCTGAGAGCAGAGGCAAAGGTGATGCTATAAAATTCCAGTAAGATCTCTGATCCTGCTCTCCATGCTTGGGAAATTCTGGTGGAGCAGAGATTAGCTGAAACACCAACACTTTTCAATGATCTGAGATCCCTGTGACTTCCTCCCTTGCTGCCATTGCCCTTCCTGTGACAAAGGGGGCTACGCAGAACAAATTCAGTCTGCCATCCTCCCTCCTCCCAGCAGCCCCCATACGCTGAATTTTCCCACAGCCTGCACATGAGGGGACGTGTGACTGTCCCACCCTCTGTCCTCATGTCTGCCCTACTCTCACAGTCGGTCTGGGTGACTGAAATGGGTATGAGTGCAGAGGCACAGTCATCACGGCCTGAGCTCATGGGTGAGCACCACACGTGCATCATGCCGCATACAGATGTGCGTGACCTGAAGGCTGGGCGTGTTTTGAACATATGTGGCTCAACATGCTGTTCTCTTGTCAAGGTTTGACTCAGAATCGAAAAATAAAGCAGAGACAAACAATGCTCTTGATCCCCTCCCTCTCCCACCCAGGTAACAGCAGAGCATACAGGGCTGTGGGGAGTTCAACCAGGACAACCAGCTCAACCCAGGACATCTCTCTAGTAGCAGGTCAGGTATTCAGTACATTTGGCAGCAAGTCTGTAAGGTTATGGCTTTCTCTTGGGCGAAGAGAGCAAGAAAAGCTCTTTTTTTTGCTTATAGTTTGGGGTCAGGGTGTTTATTTGCTACTGGATGTGATCCAGTGGATTCAGTTTGTCTATGTTTATTTTTTCTTGAAGACAGGACTTTTTTTTTATACTTACAGGTCGTAAAGGCACATGGGATGGCAGATAGCCAGCGAGCTCCCTAACTATTAGCTGCCTTGGTGGGGTGTTATGCTAACACTTCTGGAGGGAATGTTACAGCAGACGATGGAGTGGGTTGATGGAGTCTTGGACTCTAGCAGCAAGACTCAGAAAATATCCAGTCCCAGAAAACTTGCAGAATGTATCAGAGAAAGTTTGGTTTTTCAGGAAGCTCCATCAGCTTTCCCAGAATATTTTTACTTGTAGGAAAAATTTGTAAGCATTCTTTATTTTTAAAACGTGGTTTATATTCTGTTCTTGTCTGCAGCAGCACCAACACCAACACCACTGATGTATTTATCTTTTCCATGTTAACGCTTGCCATTCCTGGAATGTCTCTGGCTCAGCAGCTGTTTGTAGGTGTTTTTTTTTTTCTTTCCCATCATCATGTACCTTTCCTTCCTGTTCAAGGCATCCATAAACCTTTCACAGTGACATCATAGCTGTTCCCATAGCAACAGATTATGATACTAGAACAGAGGATAATATCAAACAGGAGGAGGAAGAGATAAATTATGGTGTTTGTGTGTGTGTGACTGAGGGCTTGATTATATTCCTACATCTCTTCCGAGGATGTTGTCTGCCTAGTTTATCCTCTGTTTATCTTACATGCCTTTTAAAGGTTAGGAAAAAGTGAAGGGAAAAAAAGCTCTGGAGGTCAGAACAATACAGATGCATATTTTTATAGTCTTTGTGTAAACCTAGTAGTCTGAGATTTATTTTTTTTTTATGTCAGTGGTAGCTCTCCTGTGTCTCCTGAGAGTAATCTAGTCTGGAGAAGACTTGGAGGCACAGCAATCCCTTGGTGCAGCTTCACTTTTATTTTAATTATGAATTATTCGTAGCCACTAGCAGCTGGGATCCCAAGTCAAGGATGTCTGTGCTGCAAATTTTTCAAAAGATGGACAAACGTGGCATGGCATTGCCCCAGAGAACTCACAATCTCTATTTGAGAAAGGATGTGACAGTTGCTCAAATCAGCCAGCTCTGGCATGGGGAGAAGAGTGAGAAGTACCCAAAAGAAGAGTATCAGCAGAAGTACAATCTCTAGACAACACTCCAGCCTGCCCAGAGAGTGGTTGTGGCAGCGGTGGTCTGAGCCTCATCCCAGTGTTAACTTTTCACCATGGTGTTTCTGGACATGCTTGCTGGTAGTGGGTTGGGGGCCTGTTTAGTCACCATCTGCATGGTTCTTCCATGACTTAAGGCTCCAACAAGGAGCTGACAGCGGCAGGATTGTGGAAGGATGAGTATCCGTGTTGTACCATGCTTACATTGGTAGGAAGACTATCTATTTGCTTAAAGCATGAGGCTAGATGTGAAGAACATCCAGCTGAAATGCATGAGGTTTTATTTTCTCCTAGGCAGCATTTAGTGTTGACAAATTCCAAATAGGCAAGAATTTTCAGCAGGTCTCTGTTTTGCCTCTAAATAGCAGTAATTTCTAGCCGTCATTGCTATTTTCCTATTTAGATGATTGATTTCAGAAGCTGAAGAAAAATTTCAAAGAAAACCTTCCTAGATATCCACATAACTCTGTGTGTGTGTGCAATCTTTAATCTTCCTCTTGTGGCAAAATTTATGGGGAGTTAAATGGCCATTGCTAGTCTTTAAAATACCCAAACCAGGGTCATCTCTAACATGGCAAATCTCTGGTGATGCTCTTGAACACCCTAACATTGAGAAACACTTCTGATCCAACACTTAGGTAATCCAGTGCACCAGAAGTACAGGGGAGAGATCTGAGCAGAGCAGTAATCCTTAATGTGTCAGCTAGCTTTAGCAATGCAGTAGGGCAGAGGAGTATGTAACAGAGGTCTTTCCATTAGAGCAATTCCATGACCTGCCGCAGGATGAGCCTTGGGTCAGCAGTGGAGTAGTGCTGGGATTAGGTGGTGCCCAGCCTCCAGCTCCCAAGGCATCAATGCACAGGAACCTTCTGGCATCTTGGTGGGCTGCTGATGGGCTCGGTGGCCATATTGAACAAAGAGTTTTTGGTCCAGCTTAGCGCCACCAGGATGGAAAGAAGTTGGCAAGAAGTTGGCAAGTAGGAAGAATCCAACAAGTCACTCAAATGCTGTAGTGCCGTTGGGGTTTAAAGTTGCTCAGGAGATACGCGAGCACAGAATACCTCAGCAGGAATTAATAGTTAGGTCACCTTCACGGAAGCTTATTGGGAGCCAGTAGAGACCACAGAGGACTGGTTGAGTGTGCTTCCCCTGTGCAGTGCCAGCATGGTGTGCTAGCCCCAGTTTCTGAGCAGGCTGACGACATTGTCCTGTGGGGAGTGACTTCCTTAGTCAGGCTGCAGGCTGGTGAGGGCAAGGGTAACTCTAATGAGGTCCTGTACAAAGGGAACAGAATCACAACCTTTCCTCTAAAGCCAGAATAAAACAAAAGGAGAACTCTTGGCTACAGTCAGTTTGTGGACATGGTGAAGAAACCCAAGACCTCATAACTACCCCAAGGTATGTGCCTACGAAGGAAGTGGGGATCACATTTAGTACAATTATAAATTCCTTTCTCTCTTCCATCATAATCACTGGCACCACCAGAAACCTGCCTTCTTCTCTAACTCCCCCTCTGCATTCTCTCAACATCATGTATGTATGTATTTAGCAAGGGGGCATAGAAAACACATTGCAAACCCCATTTTAAAATAGCTGTACCACCAGACAAGGACATGTGAAATCCAGACTCGGGCATATCCCATTGATGGTGAAAATGCTTCTCTTCCGGTCTCATTTTCTCATTGCTTATCTTAGACTGTGAGCACCTGGATAATGAAAGTGCAGCTTTCAAATGCCTGTGCTGCCTGAAAGCCCATGCGAGTCAGAAGGGACAGTAGATGCTGTTACTGAGCTGTGTGTGTGAGAACACAGGTGGGAGAGTATATGTGTGTGTATGTATGTGTTGGACTCTTCCCATGTTTGCAGGCATGTGTAGGAGTGTGCTCATGTGTTTGCATGTGGCTGCATCCTCTTTGTCTATGGAAGGCAACATGGGCCTGATTCTCTTTAGAGCTGTTAGGCTGTTCTCTCACCAAATTGCATTTGTACCAGGGCCCTTTTCCACTGCAGCGAATGAAGAAGGGAGATTTATTATAAATATAAATTAGGCCTTCTGTGTGTTTGTGAGCTGTCACAGCCTGTACAGGAGGAAATATAAACAAGGTGAATGTGGGGTGTTTATGTGGAGTGATGCTGTGACAGCGTATGTGTTGGCAGGAGTGCTGTCTGCAGTCTCTGCTAAAGGGGTTGGATGTGTGAGTGGGGAAGGCTGTAAATCACTGTGTATTCAGGGGGGGACACTGCCACTCTGCCTGTAAAAGGCAGGGAGAGATTTTTGAAGTAATGTGACTTTTTCAGGCTGAAGCAAGGGCTACTGGAAATCCAACCTTGAGAAAAATATCATCCAAGACATTTTGACTGGGAATGATCTGTAATTCATGTCCACCAGCTTGTCTCCATCCTGACCCGGAACAGCTGCATGGCTGGCCTCTTCTACACGTCTCTCCCAGTGCCAGGTTTTTGTGGCCCTACTAGACCAGTTCTTGGGTATCTCTGCAGCTCTGCTATTGTGTCTCAGGTCTGTCCTCCAGTATCTTCAGTTTCTGCAGTCTTGACCTGGTCCTCTGATGTAGCT
Organism: Hemiprocne comata; assembly: GCA_020745705.1. Lineage (NCBI taxonomy): Eukaryota > Metazoa > Chordata > Aves > Apodiformes > Apodidae > Hemiprocne > Hemiprocne comata. The sequence goes on from CM036586.1 coordinate 61,799,187, forward strand.
GGCTTCTGCATGCAAATGCAATATTCCCTGGGGAATCTGTACCCATTTAAATGTGTTTACCATATCACTCACAACATATCTAATATAGGTGAGACCACCTCAGTAAAGCAGCTGTATCTTTTTCAGCAATCCCTGCAGGTAGGCGCCTGAGCCCTGATTTATTTTTGCTCAACTGCAAACTCAAGCTGCAGACCGTAGAGTTCCTCTCTTTAGGACTGGTCTTGGCTTAAAAGTTATTCATGTTCCTCCAAAAGCATTGCTGTTTCCCAGAGGAGCACTTGAGTCATTATCAATCTCTGCATTTCCTCTCAGCCAGGAAGGGTTGAAGGGGTTTCAGGAAGAGAAGGCTTTACTAGGAGATGTCTGCTCTCCCTTGCCATGCCCTGTTGCAAACAGACGCCAAGATTCATGCCAAAAAGCCACTGCCGGTAGAAAATAATGTGCAAGGGAAGAAGAAGATGGGATGTGAGTGAATGGCAGGGTAGAGCAGGGCTTTGGGATGGGGATGCCTGATGCTTTTGATACCAGGTATAATAGAACAGATGGTTGTGGCAGCACTGAAGGTGAGCTAGGAAACGTGCTTATGTCACTTGGCATCATTGGAGCAAGTTGCAGGTCCTAGTTTTTCGTTAAGGTTTCATTACAGTTGGTACTCCTGTCAGTGTCTTGTTATTGCAGGGCTTGTGAAGGGGATGGGGCTTTTACTCTCCTTGTGTATTTTGTGTCCTTTCTCCTGTCCCTGCCAGCCTCTTCCCCTCTGCCACCACTTCCCCAGCACAGCCCTGTCATGTTTGATCGTGCTTGGTTGAAAATGACCAACCCACCTGAGGTGTCTGTGGCCGAGGATGTATCAAGAACATGCCAGCTTCTTGTGGGAGGGGAATTGTGCGCATCAGACATCCTGAGCCATGGGCTGGCAAGCTCAGGGGGCTCTGCAGTTGCCCTGGGGCTCACGGTGAGCCTTGGGGGGGCAATGGGTGTGTGTGGGAGGAAAGGCGCAGGCACAGTTGCATGGGTAAAGCACTCTGGTTACTGTGAAACACTTGCTGGAAAAGCAGATATTGGGAGTTATTTGGCTAACTGAGCTAAGGGAAGCAGGAGCCTTTCGTGGTAATCTCAGCCCTCCTGCCTTGCCCACTGGGAAACATGTGGGGAGGGCTGCAGGGGGCAGGTGCTCTCCATCTCCTTCTTGGGGTGTCTGGATGGATGGAGTGCCTGCCAGCCAGCCCTCCAGGAGCTCATCCCCTTTTTGGTCGGAGGTGGTAACCCAGCAGCACATGAGAACTGTGAAATCCAACCCTGTGTTGGGACAGGCGACACTTAAGCCCCACATAAACCCTAATTTGAAGGCTGGAAGGAAGCTGAAGTGTGGCACCAAGTGCTGCAGTTGAAATTCACCCTTCCTGAGCTGTGACAACCTGCTAGAATGGGAGCCAAGGGGAAGGACAGCCTCTGCCTTCCGAGCAGGGCCTGTAAACTCCAGCTGAACTTCTTGATTCCAGCAGAAGCATTGGATTTGGTTGGGTTTTAAACTGCAAATGTGATTAAATGTGGCTGGTGGTTCTGACCCCTGTGGGTTTTCAATGGATGCCCAAAGAAGTTGTTGCAGTCATGGGCCTGTTCTGCTTGCAGCCCAGCTGGTCTCCATACGCCTGGTTACATATGTTAATCCCTATAGTTCTGCCCCTGATAACCGCTCTCCATCTCCCCATCCTGTTGACTGTTTCTCTTTGCAGGCAGTGGGCTCAGCTTGTGGCTGGTAGCAGGTGACACCACTCCTGTGTCAGGCTCCTAAAGGCCACGCAGGCATTGCAGTAGTCCTCTATCATGGGAGCCCCCTGCTTCCCTCTCCTGCTTGTGTCCCCCCTTTCCATGCTTGCTTCTTGCACCGGGACCCCTTTCATCTGGTGCCTTCAAGGGGATGCTTGGCTCCGTGCAGCAGGCTGAGGCTCGCAATTTCTTCCTTTTCCCTTGCAACTGTGATCCCTGTTTATTTATTCGTACCAGTTGTTGCATTTACTTAGGGTCGCTTCAGTATCAGATGCTTCAATTTATTTCAGAGCCCCATCACTGCGTAAAACACAGCTGTAGTTTTAGCAAAGCCATAGATTGTGGCCTGCTATGCCTGGGCTTGGGAGGGGGGATATGGGTAGGTCCTGAAGGTGACCCCCAGCATGGTGCCTGTTGTGTTGCTGGGAAACATGCGTGCACCTATGTGCCCATACAGCCCCGTATCTGCAGATGTCCCTGGGAACATCCTGTGGCATCCTGCCCAGCTTCCTCCCCCAGTCAGGCCTGTGGGACTTTGGCCAGTACACTGGAGAGGGGTTCACTGGTGTTTGTTAACCTTTACAAGAAAACAGATGGTTTTTAAACCAAGGCTAAGATTGTAGCACATGCTGGAGGCTGGAAGGTAACTGTAAATCCTGGGTCTCATTTGCACAAATACATGTGGTTCCAATCCTAAGGGCATTTTGCCTTCCCTCGCCTATACGTTTGTTTCAGAAACATGTAAATTTAGTTTGGATTAGTTTCTTCAAAACACCACAAAATGTGGCTGGGGGTGGGGGAGCTTTTAAATTACATTTGGCCCAGAGGGGATCAGGAGGATTCTGGATGCTCCGTGGGGCAGGAATCCATGGATGTTTGTCATTTACACGCTGTCAGAGGGGAACACTGAAGAGACTGGATACACCAGGAGAGCAGTAATGATATTTGCAGCCTCTTACTTGTAGGTCTGCTGCTCAGATCAGACTTCTCAGCTTTCTTCTGGCCCAGCATATGAGACCCCTCATGCCGTCATGTTTCAGATGTGAACCTTTTGTGTAGGGTCATCTGGGGAGTAAATGTCCTGTCATATGGAGAGGGACAGGCTCTATGGCAAGTTTACCGCAGGAGTGGAAGGTGATACTGGCCAGTTAGGTTCTTTCCAGGGCAGGAACCTGCAAGATGCCCCTGCTTCTCCAAAGAAGCCATCCCTTTTCCAGCAAGGTCCGTGGAGCAAAGAAGGGGGACTTGGTTTCAGCCCTAAAGACGGTGGAGGTAGAGACCTACCCGAAAGCTCATGAGAAGGCAGCTGTGGCAGTGATTCCCAGGGGTTCAGCAGCGGTGGCACATTTATACAGTTGGCCTTATCCATAGGAAAAATTTTGATAACGTTTACTGGCTGCTTACCAGATCTCAAAATCGTTACAAAGAGTTACAGACCAGTTAAGATAGCCTGCAGAGCAGCAACAAGGCTGAGCTACCTGCTGTGGCTCCGTCCAGGAGGCAGGAAGAACATGCTGGCAAGGATGCATGGTGAGAAGTCTGCACTGACACAGGTCGTGCTACGTGCGCTTGGTGCTCTTTTTCCAGAGCTGCCAGTTCAGTGTCTTTTCCTGCACCAGCTCTCCTGGAGAAAAAAACAACGAAGAATTGGAGGCTTGTCCATACAGAGACTGTCTGCTGGAGGAAACCCCTCCAGCCCTCCCGTTACTGTTGGCAGAGGAGAGGGAAAGGTTTGTGTCCTCTCCTGCCTTGCAGCCAGAAGGAATGCATGTGCCTGGGGACTTCCTGCCGTGCTCTCTTGCCATGCTGATGGGTTTCATGACATCACTTTTAGCACCTGAGGGTAGGTGTGAAAAAGGAGGAGGTGGAGGAGGTGGAGGTGGAGGAGGTGGTGGTGTGAGTTAATACAAGACCCAGTGGGAAGCAGCGGCAGGCAGTATTATTTCAGTGGTTTGAGCCAAAACTTTCTCTCTCTCTCTCTCATTAAATTACAACTAATGCAAGTAGCATTGTGAAGGAGGAATTTGGGAACTGTTGTTCATCATCCAATCACTTGTAACGAATGTGCTGCTCAGTGCCATAGCCCATAGCCTAGCTGAGAAGTAATTCACTTGGTATTTGCAGGCATGACATGCATGCCATAAGAATTCCGCTGTTAGCATTATTCCAGCATTAGTGAGGGGATATGAAAATAAATGATGAGCTATTGTTTTTCATTATTAAGTCCAGGCTTTTCTCTTTGTCGTTTTTCCTTCCTCCATCTGTAAAAGGAGGGGCCTCTCTGTTCCTTTCACTTTCAGAGCAGGCAGGTTGTGCCCTTGTTCATCCTAGCTTTCCCATCCCCCTTCCAGACCAGCACCCTTCCATTGCTCCCTCTGCCTGTCTCCTCCTGGGTTTGGAGACCAGCCACAGCAGTTATTTAAATTGCTGTAGGGTGTCACAGCAGAATGATGTGACATCAGAGGGGACCTCAGCATTCTGTTATGGGTTTACAAAGCTGTTTTCTGTTCACCATCCCTCAAGAGGACCAAGCCCTGCTTTCTGTGGTTCCACTAGCAAGCTCAGAGTTTGGTGGTAGGTCAGCAGTTTGGTACTTCGAGATCATCCACAGGCCTTAAATGACTCTGCTATTATTTAAAAAAAAAAAAAAAAAAAGAAAAAGGGAAAGAAGGAAGAGGGAAAGCTCTTGAGGCAGCTGTCAATCTGGATGTGCAAGAGCAGAGCCAAGCAGCCTCTGCTGGGGTCTGCTGGCAATGGTCAGTGCTTGAAAGAAGTCCACAGAGAAAACAAAGAGAGATCTGCCACCCGTGGTTGTGAGGAGCATCCCTGTCCATTCCAGTAGACTTTCCTGTGTTTCCTGCAGAGCTTTATAAATGTGAAGGAGTTGATCATTACAGGGGAGTGAGGTAGTTAAGTACTATTTATCCTTACTTTCTACTGGGGGCAACCAAAGAAGAAAGTATACCAGTTTCAGAGATGACCCCTGTTTCCAGGAGTCATCATCAGTTCATGGGGCTCCTTTAAGCTGGCATGCGAACACCCACCTGTGCAAAATAAAAGACTTCTTTGAAAAATGGGCTTAAATATCCCCATGAAATCCCCAGACTGAGTCAGTACCAGCACTATACAGGATTCCTGCGCTCTTAATCTTACTTTTAATCAACTAACGCAGGCAGTCTTTCATGTCATTGAGTTGCTGCTCACTCCAGTGGCCCCAGCCCACATTGGCTGTTCAGCAGAAGGCCTGGCTGAGCTGAAGGCAGATGGCAGGGTAGGAGCTTGTGCTGATCCTACTACTATTAACTCTACCACTCCTCTGCACAGCAAGCTGCTCCCTTTGAACATCAGCAGAACTGTTTTTAAAAGCCCCGTGGCCCAGCCTTGTGCGACAAAAAAGCTCATTTCATCAGAGAAAAAGATATTTGGTAAACTTTTGAGTGTAAGCTGTCAGGAATAACATCAAGACGCTGGAAGAAGCAGACGTAGGCTTTGAGGAAAGAGCAGCAGCCAGCTGCCAGGTGTCACGTTCCCACCTGGGAGGAGACACGGGAAAGCCGTAGCTTTTTCCCCTCATGTTCTTTATTCATCCTTTCACAGGAGCAGTGTATGCACCAGAGCGTTCTGTGACGTTGCTTTGCACGTTATCATTGTTTTGAAATCCAAAGCGGCTGGGTCGCGGTACTTGTCCTGTGCCGTGCTGCCAGCACACCTCGGCACACGGCAACCTGGAGTATGTTGTGGTTATACAGGTGTAGCCCTGACCTGTGGGTCTCCTAAAATGTCTGAAGCTGGGTATCCCTCTCTCCCCCACCACCTGCACTGGCTCACATGCATGCACACACATGTGCAATGCACAGCCTTTAGCACTGATAGAGTGTGTGGGTCTCATCAGTTCACTCCAGGGCAATTGCAAATTCCTGTGTCTCGGAAATGGGGAGGCCGTGTCCCTCTGCCTGAGCTCCTCCACACAGCCCTCGCGGTGATCGCTGAGGTCCTTTCCACTTGGAAGGGATACCTGTGCTCAGTTCCCCTCGGCTTTTGTAATATGCATAAATGAGGTGATGGTGACACTGGGCGTGAAGCCATCAACTCATATTTACTTGTGATCTGAGAAGGCGATTTTGGTTCAGACCTCAAAGGCCAAGCTGCTGTGTTATTTAAAATGGTCCTATCAGCGGAAGCATATGACCTCATGGTATGAAAAAGCAGGAGATTAGCGAAGAAGTAAGCTTCTAAGGTATACAAATGTCCACGAGGAAAAAAAAGTATTTTAATAGTAGAGTCAATTGTCTGCGTAAGAGAAGGCTGGGGAAATGACTAATTTGCTGGTTCTGTTATACATGTAGTTTGATTCAGTTGTTCCTTCTTTGATTCAGGCCCCCTCCTTGGTTTTCCATACCCCCTACCTTGCCTTGGCTTTTTCTGCCTTCTAAGAGAGAGTGGGCAAGGGAGGGTGGAAGGACTCAGTGAGGAAGGAGTTAAGGGAATGCTCAGTGGGGATTATAAAACAGCCAGGCACTTGGAAACAGTTAAGAAGAGAGAAACAGATCTGCCAGGAGGGAGTGTGGCACTGAAGCCCATGGTTTATTTTCATGCCTCCCTACACAGCGATGCAGAAGGCTCTCCTGAGATGGGGACGGAGGTAGTGAGCAAGGGGAATGGGGTTGGTGACGGGATGGGGGTGGCAATGTCAAATGGGGAACGGACTTCTCTGGCACCAACTTGGCAACCCTTCCCACTGATCATTGCCGGCATGCTCGACTCTGGATGTGGGTCGTTCCCATTAAGGGTGGGAGGAGTTAGCAGCTACTGTAGCCGGATGGCATAGCCTTGCCCTGGGATCAAGGTGTCTTCTTTGCATGCTGGACATAGGGGAGAGTGGTCTCTGTGCTCTTGGCATTGCCTTGGAAAGCTGAATGCAGCAACTTCGCAGTCTGCTTGAGTGTGGTGCTGAGAGCAAAGTGTGGGCAGGTCTGTGGGTATGCCTACATGAGTGTGAGTTGCATGCGAGGTACCCTGTGAGCATGGCGGTGGGTGGACATCTTGTGCAAGCCCACCTGGCCAGAAGAAGCCTTCTGTCATGAGTTATGAGGAGCTGTGTTTTTACTCACCCTGCATTTGTGCCTCAGAAGCCCAGCTGAGACCCTCTGTGTGCCATGCCAGGCACCAGGTGCCTCAACAAGGCCAGAAGCAATTAGTCCCAGGAAGGAAAGCCTAATACAGACACCTGGAGGCAATAGTGACCCCAAAGACTAGGTTACTGGCAGGGCGGTGAAGAGAAGCCAGGTTGCTTCAGGCTTCCTCAGTTGTGTTCTTTGCATGCCCATGCTTGGGGCAGTAGCTAACCGCTTCCCAGTTTGAGGGACGCTGCTGCTGTGACGGTGAATTAAGAACTGACCTGAGTGCAGACCCTGCCATCCCCTCCTGCCTCTTCAGCTCTGTGCATAAAAAATCATGGTGTTTGTAGCCGTGTGGTAGCGGGACCGTATGTGACAGTGACCACAGGCGAGTACTGCAAGTGTGGGACACGGTTTCTTGGGGGTAAAAAACAGACACAACTGTTGGAGCCAAAGTGTGTGGAGAGAAGGGTTAGTCACTGCAAGTGTCAGGGGCTCACAGAGGAAATAAGCAGGAGTTTGCTGACTAAAGTAGGTGATGTTCACAGAGTAAATGAGAAATACGGAGGGAAAACCCTCTGTTTCTGAATTTGGAAGTAAAAAAAAAAGAGAAGGGAAAAAAAAAACAACGGAGGATGTATAGAGTTACTAATCAGCCCCCAAAGTCTCTGACCTATATCTCCCTCCTTTCCCTGGAGCCATTCCTGAAATGAAAAATTAATAGAGAACAACCAGGTTTTACCTCCAGGGTACCCTTTTAGGCTGCCATGTACTGCAGGATGAGACCAGTAGATGGGACTTTGGTGTCCCACAGCACGATCTAGAAAGTGGAGTGGTCTCCATCCAGAGCATCGCGAGGACATCCAGAAAGACTGCACGTGAGAAGGTAATCTCTCTGGGAAAAACGGTCTCTGGCTTCAGAAGGTTGGGAAAAGGATGTTAAGCTGACGCACTAGGTTAAAGCAGACCAGTAAAGAAGGATAGTTCTTGAAGTTATAGTAACTTTATCGGGAAATAGAGGTGAGAAGGAAATAAAAAAAGTATTTCATGTCATTAGCCCTCTGAGGGCCAAGTTCATTGTGTCTACAGAATATTCCTGCCTCTCTTCCCATTTTTAGTTTTTTAATGAGGAAAGAGAATTCATATTTGAGAAGCTAAAACCTAAGGTTGTGGGTCAGGGGGTTTCATTTCCCAGTTCTGCTACTGCGTTGCTCCCTAAGCTTTAGCAAGTCACATTACTTTCTTCTGGCTCCATATTAGTCTCTGTAGGGTGTGGATTTTGATACCCTTTGCAAAGCATTTTCAAACCTGTAGAATAAGGGAAGGCTTACATTTTCCAAGGTGACCAGGGCCCAGGCATCACGACAACAGCTGTGTGCAGTGCAGGTGGAGGAAGGCTGATGCTGGGGAGGTTTCTGCCTGCACTGGAATAGGCTCTGTGCCCGCACAGCACGCCCACGGCTTTGGGCACTGCTGGATTCATCCTCCCACATGGTGTGGGAGGGACAGGACCAAGCAGCAGCAGAGTGGTCTACACTGTGAGAAGAGATGCTGTCACCAACTGTGGCAGCACAGATAGGTGTGGGCTTGCTTTGAAAAGATTTGAGCATATATGAAAATCAGGTCCTCTCCCATCTCCTCATGTTGGATGACCTCAACTTAGATGCCCAAGATAACTAACCATATTTAATGTATAGGTCTGGATGCCTTATGTTGTCTTTGTTGTGCTCCTTCATAGCCTAGCTCATTACATGTTTGCAAGATACCTTGATTATTGCTATCTTTTGTGATAAATGTCCTCCATAACCCTGAACTGCCAGAAGCTGAGACGTACGGTCTCTCTCTGCATAGACTTCTGCCTCTTCAGTAGCAGGATGCCTCATGCAGCTTGGGAAACTAGGTTATGTAGCAGCCTTAATGGGGCTTTTTCCAGACACTGATTGACCTGATTCCTTGGACCAGCTGTTTTATTTATTAGGCAAAATAGGAGAAAAAGAATGCATCTCCTACATAAATGCGATTCATTGTGGGGAATGTTTAAACTATTGTTTTGTTTTGTTGTAAATTGATGTGATGCTCTTAATTCCTATTGATTTTGGAGATATTAATTTATACAGTAGGAATGAGGAAGATTTGCGTCTTCATCTAATCCTGTTTCTGGAGAGAGATTTAGTTAATGTGCAGTGTAATTTGTCTAATGTGCAACTTTGTACATAGAGTGTACCCAGATCCAGCAGAAACAGTGGGTATAATAAAACAGCGCACTGTAGTACAGTGCTGTAAATCCCTCTGTAATTAAAAATACTAAATTAGTCAATGTAAGTGTAGGCAGGAGACATCGCTGAGAAGGGATATATGACAAGGATTTTCAGTGCAGGACAGAGAAACTGAGTCTGTGTTCATCTCTGCGTGTATGTGTGGTATGTGTGTAGGGCATGGACAGTTTATAACGTCACTCGCCAGGAATACAGCTTGGGTGGCAGAGAGGAATCATCGGGAGGTATCCCAGGGTGATCCCTGCTTGTTCACTAGGTGATGGAGGAACCAGTCCTCCTGCCAACCCCCATATCATCTCATTCTGTTTCCCTCCCAAGTTCTGTGGGTGCTTGGTGGGGAGTTGCAAGGTTGGATTTTACTCTTCTACAAAAGAGTCTCTACAAATAATTTATTGCTCTGGAGAAGGTTGGTTGATTTAAAAAAAAAAACTCCCCATCTGTCTGTCTCTTTGTCTGTCTGTCTTTCCCAGTGTTACAACAGATAAATTGCTGCCTGGAATTTTCAGATGGGCTTTTTTTTTTAGGATTTTGCGAATCACCTTGTAAGAGGGAAGAATATGTTTATAGCAGTGTAAGAGTCACTAGCCCTGAGTACTGTCCATCTGTCAGTCCTATCCATTTTATGACCAGTATTGCCTGCAGTGCCTCACATTTAACTTGTTTTCTCTTTTCTGGGGAACAAGAGAAAATGTGTGGCTTGTGCTCTAAGCAAAATTTGCTATTTGGAACTGAGTAACAAAACTCAATTGTGCATTAAGATTAAAAATAAATTTATCTTCTTTATCTGAACAAAACCAGGATATGAAATGAAGCTTTAGTTACAGTTTGCATTTAAGTTTGACATACTGCTGTTAGCGTAACAGCTGGCTTGTGTGGTTTCTTCAACAGCTGCATAATATCCAAGAGAAAGAAGAGTGTGTGTCATGGCAATGACCTGCTGTTGAGTCCATCCAACAGCTTCCTTATTAAAAGACCCTTTTTTTGGGTTGTTCACAACTTTACCAAAGTTAAGCTCTCTAGGCTAAAATTTTCCATCCCAGCTGTCTGCCTCAGAATGTATATTTAAAAAATATACATTCTCTTAGACCTCTCGTGAAATTTTTGAAGAATATTAAGTATAACATATGTACAAATAAATGAGAAAACAAGCCCCCAGCGTACCAACCAAATAAAATTTGCATTGTATATATGTCAGGGACACTACTTCGGCTGGCTTCAAGAACATCAGCCCAAACTTGGCCAAGTTTTAAGCCTTAAAAAAAATGGATGCTGCCACATCCTCAGCAGACAAAACAAGCCTCTGAAGAATTTGGAACTAAGAGTTTCAATTAGGCAGTTAAAAATATCTGAAGCTTTAAATGATAATCTTCCTGTGCCTCAATTCTCTGCCCATGACATATGGATGATAGAGTGCCTTACTTTATGAGGGCATTGTGAAAATACATTCCTCTGATGATGTGTACTGTAGGAAAGCCTATGAGTAAATTACAAATTTTGTCTGCAGAGCAGAGTGTGGCTGGTACCTAGTAAACAAGGCTTGGGGCCACACCTTAAATAGTGCAGAGAAGACAGAATAGTGACTAGTTGCTTGCTGGGTGAGCACCCTGTATCCTGCTGTACTGGGTGAGGCCAAGGTCCTGTAGTAAAATAGCCTGTTATTATGTGATTATTAACAGCTCTACTGCTGTACATAGGCCAGAAAGGGGGCTGGTTGCACAGGCAGTCATAAAGCTGAGGTTTCCTAAGCCTTTCATTCTTGGTTTGCAGCTTTAAATAGTCTTGCTTTCACCTTTTTCTCTTTTCTGTGTAGTTGTCCATCATGCAGAGTGGGCATTAGGAATAGTAAACAGCCGTTGCTCCCGGAAGAAGAGACAGGGAAATGCCTGGTGCCATCATTCATCAGAGAGGAAAATTCTTTGTGAAGCTTTGCATCCAGGCATTGCATATGGGAGCATGTGTGACCCTCAGGAGAGCGAGAGAGAAGTCAGGGATGGAGGCAAAAAAGGAAACCATCTTTTTTTCCTTTATGGCAACTGTTCTGTTTATGGTGTTTTTCTGTAATAATGCTGCATACCATTAAACAGCAATACCACGAACCAACAGACTTGCAAGTTATTTTAAAGGACAAGATCATCCCATTGCTTTTTGCAGTGGGTCTTTTGGGAATGTGTTTTCTGATTTTACTCTGGGTACTCAGTTCTGGTTGCTCCCTCTCCCAGCTCCTGCCCTATGGAAATCCTGAGTGGTACATGTGTGAGACTGTTACCTCTAAGCTTGGAAAGATGATCCAGTCCTGACTCACAGGCAGAATCACCCCCAAATCCCTCTGCTTTTGTTCACTTTCTTGTATTTTGCTTTTCTACCCATACATGTTTCCTCAGGTAGAAGGAAGTAGCATTGCCTGCAGCTTGTTACCAGTTCAGAGTTGTCTGTGGGCAGTAGCAGAAGAGGAGGAGGCTCTGGTTGAAAGTTTCAAGTAGAAATCGTGATCATGCCACCAGTGAGCAAGCTCCTAGGTGGCTGGGATGCACACAGCATTTGTCCATGTAGCATTGTCTGTTTCTTCTGCAGTAACTTTGGATGGGAGTAAGCTGGTCATTCCGATACTACAGAGGAGGTGGGAGTGGAGAGCAAAGATTGCCATGAGCCAGGAGCTATAATGCAAGAGATGCAAGAAAGTTGTTTAGATACATTGACTTTAAAGGGTTACAGTTCAGCATGGGAACATACTGAGCTGTACAAGTTAAGAAAACTTGCTCATTCTCTGCCTACATTATGAGTCAAACCAGGATGCACATTTTCTTCAAATCCCTGAGCCCTACAGCCCATGCACAAGAGCCTCTCCTCAATGTGGTTTTCATAATTGGTTTGGCTATTTCACAGTTGCTTTTCCCCATGGAGTTTCTCTTAAAAATACCCCATATTTCTTTTTAATTTTGACTGTACATGGTGAGTTTGTATTTCAGAAAAAATACTCAAGCATCATTTTTTGTAAAGCTAGGATGCCATTAGGGTACTTTGGGGAGCGAACTGCTTATTATTTGTGGTGTCCCCTGAGAAGCTGGTAACTGAAGTCCTACCAATATTTCCCCTCCTTCTGCATGTGAATTATCAGTAAGGTTTGTCAAGACAGACATTGGTCTGCCAGCAATGGCTTGTTATTACTGTTGTTCAAGCATTAGGCAATTGTATTTTAGTGAGTAACGATCGTTTCCCTTTCTTTTTTTTTCTCTATTTTGTTTCTTTTCTTTTAATATCAAGTGCCTTTTACATTAGCTGCTATTGACTCCCCTGAAAGGGGGCTTGCCTTTTAACTGTCAACTTTCAGTCTGTGACTCTGAGCTGAGATCTCTGAGCCCTGCCGAAAGCCTAGAGAAGAAGCTGGAGTAGAGCAAGTGGGCCTGCATCAGCCGAGGGCCCAGGGAGGAAGGAATGAGGCAGCTGTAGTCCCTTGGTCTTGCTTCCTGCAGTCTGTGCCCCGCATACAGGAGCAACCACTGGTGCAGGCATCTTTGGTCACTTCTGGGTTGTACCTAGGCCCAAAGTGGATCACCACCAGTGTCCCATCTCTGATAACCCTAGTGAGGGAAACACAGAGTTGCTCTGCAGCAGGGATTTTGGGGAGAAGGGCTGTTCCCACAGGAGAAGCTTGTCTTCTCTGAAAGACAGCATTGAGCTATGTGAGTGAAGGGCTCAGACATGGCCCTCCTGGGGAGGCCACTGCAATGCATCAGTCTGTTGCCTTGACCTCTGGTGTTTCGCCTAAACTGCTGCGTGTTATCTTTGTCACAATGTGCTCCTTTTAAAATAAGCTGTACTCAGGGGTGGAAAATGTCTAATCCATGAAGTGCCTGCACTCTCCCTCCCACTCCCCTCCACAGAGCTCCTGGGGTGCCACAGCTTGATGTCCCGGCTAGCAGAAGGGGAGGTAGCGAAGGCAACAGCCCCTTCTGAAGATCTGGTATGTGTTAGGACATAGGATGTGTTACTCCATTTCTAAACTCTGAAAATGTCCTCATTTTCATTTCTGACCTCCTGGAAAATCAGTCTTTGCCCCTTTGCCTGCCAGCCAGCCCCATTCTGAGTTAGAGCACATAAAGCAGCATAGACAGGATCACCTTTCTTTCCAAAAAAGAGTAGAAGGCAGCACCAGCACTTGCTTTGATTTATTCCTGCTCCTGGTTGTAATTATAACCTCTGCGTTTCAGTGTAAAGGTGAAAGGGGTTGTGATTGTATGGGTTTAAGGTTTTTTGTTTTTTTTTCAAATTGCATTAATATGTGACTTACATGAAAAACAACCACCCTCACACAGGAATGCAGGCAGTATTTGCAAGCTGCCTGTGGATTTATGAAGCGTTTGGAAACACACCGTACTTTTATTTCCTGAGACCTGTTTCCTTACACAGCAACGGTGTTTGCTTATTCTGGGACAATGATGAGACGTGATGAGACATTAAAAACCAAAATGGAATAAAGGATAGAAACAATTTTCTTTCAAAAGCTAATAAGGGCCCACTTTCTTAACAGAAACAAAATGTCAGACTTTTCAGTACCTTTGTGGGACTTCTGAGGGACCTGCCTAGAGGAAACTGTCGCGTATTTATTTACACTTCTTTGAGAAAACTTTTTGTATATATACTTCTTTTTTTAAATGCGTGCCCTCTTTTCTGTGAAGGCTGTTTATAGCAAACCAGTGCCTTTGTTTTAGCAGTTGATCTGCTCCCGCTGCTCCTCTTCCAGCCGCAGTGACGGCGGCGGGTGCGCGGTAGCGTCACCGCTTGCTGCCATGGCGACGCCGTGTTTACAGAGCGGAGCGGACACTCCCGTTGGAGAACGTGTAGCAGCAGCAGCAGCAGCAGCAGCAAACGAGCTCTGCTGTGAGCAGCAGCAGCAGACAGACTCTAGTCTTTGGCTATACATACCGCTAGTCATGGGGAAGAAAAAAGGCAGAAGAAAATCCAGGAGAAGATCCGAAGAATGCCCACGTAGGTTTTTGGAGAGTGTGCAGCCTCTGGGGCGGGCATGGGTGCTGGGGACTCTGCCTTCCACGGGCTTTCTTAACAGCAGACTAAATACTTAACTAGTAGAAAATTACTTTTCAGAGTGGGAAAGAGGAATTTAATCCAGAGTCAAGTACGACTCGGATACCTGAACTGTATCCATGAGTTTTGTGGGGTTTTTTTTTGCTTTTCTTTTTCCTATACCCCCTTGCAGAAAACAAGGAAAGATGATTAATGCCCTGATCCTGCTAACACTTACAAAATGTGGTTAGCTTTCAGTGTGTGATTTGTCCCGCTGAAGTCAGTTAAGACAATTCATGTGTTTAAACTCAGACACCAGCCCACTTGCCTGTAGAGTGAGGGTCTAGCCGGCTGTCCTAGGGGAACAGTTAAACAAAGAATTTCTAGAAAATTTTCTAATGCAGACACTGTCTTGACCTGGAGAGGCTGAAGTCTCTGGCCTGAATCCTCCAGGAAAAGCAAACAAACTGGCCTTAGGCCTTTCCCCTTTGCTTTTGTCTGCCTGATTCATCTCTTGGGTCACAGACTGGTTAGGAGGTGAGGCATGTTTGCAAGTGTTTGAAGGACTGTGGCTTAAGAGGTAACAGTGAGATCATAAAAGAGCAAGAGGGAAACAGAATGGTAAAATGATCAATGCCCCCATTGACCGTATTGCAGTCGTACAAGTGAAAAATACACATACACCCTGTAGCTACATATAAGTAGACATCAAAAGTCCAGTTATTAGTGACTGGTTCATTTGTTCGTTGCTTTGAAGAACAGTATGTTCTGGTGGCCCATGAGTGTGAATGGAGCAGCCATCTCACATCCACTCCAAAAGCTACCCTGAAGGGTAGGGGCAGCATGGAAACCCTTCAGATTCACTTGTGGCATTATCTCCATACTTCAGTCTCAGAGCAGCCCCAAGGACTCCAGGAGGACCTTGAGCAGGAAAAGGCATTACTGTTTCTCTAACATAATTTTCCTGCCAGTGTAAGACAGGAAGCACCTCCAGCTGGCTAAGTGCACTTGGAGATATGTTTTCCAAAAGATCCTGAGCAACCTCTGCAGCCACAGCCCCTCAGCAACTGATGAGCAGCCTTTGCTACAAGTGTTTTCTCACATCTCCAGCATCCCAGGCAATCCAGGCATCTGCCTGGTCAGGGTCCAGGTTCTGAGGGAGTAGAGGCTGAGTGTTACTCTTGCTTTCCCCTGGCTCCCCACTTCAGCCATGCTGAAGCATTCTGAAGTGTCACATGTCAGGAGGGTATCTATTTTTCAGGCAAGCCCTGTACCATAACTGTACTGGCAGCCTCAGGAGAGTGGCCATGTACCTACATCTGTGTTTTGGGATGTCTTAGGAATTTTGTTTGTTTCTTTTAGCAGGACTGCACACGCTGTGTTGCTGTTGTGGCAACCCATATGATTCATATCTTGCACAATCTGACAAGTTTATTGTAGCTTGTGTGTGCTGAGCTGCATACTGCGTTTACTGAGCTGCACAGGGTTGGTAGCAGGGCAGCCCATGGTGCTGGGCTGTCAAAAATTGCCAGCACCCAGAGGATACTGTGCATGGGAGGGCCACTCAAGCTAGCTGCTTGTGTTGGCTTTGGGAAGTGGAGAGGACATGAGAACACTTGCTTAATTTTTTAAAATTCCTTCAGGAGTAGCATGTTCCTTGGAACAGTCAGAGCAGAAAGCAGGAGGGTCAATTTTGGGATCTACTGGTACTGCCAAGATCCAGTTTCATATTTATTTTCTGACCCTGCAGAGCAAGGAGTAAGTTATCATTTAATTTGAACAGCTTGGAGTTTCTACCACTGAGCCTTTAAAAGACTAGATGTCTAGTTACACCTGCTTCTGTTCCACGTCTGTCTTCCCTAAGGTTCAAATGTTACGCTGGCTTTTTGGGTCCTTCATTCACATTTTTTGTAAAGGAAAAAGGAGAGAAGGTGCAGAGGGGCTGGGAGCAGAGGCACAGCAAGGTGGATGCATCATGGCCTTGCTGAAAATCAGGGATGAGCTGGATGGAAGGACCTAGACAAAACAGGAGTGACATAATTAGTGGGGACATTCAGAGCAGTTTCATGAAAACCTGTTTGGTGTCATCTCGCATGCAGTCCTTTGGTGCCATTCGCCACTGCTTGGGGCAGATGAGAGGAGTGTGTGTTGGGGGCCTGAAGCCAGCAGGTTTTCTGGGTAAGCCACAGAGGGACCTGCACTGTTGATCTGCCACAAGTGCCGTCCCCATAACCACCTGCTGCTTTGGAATCCCCCACACTTGGCTTGGTGGTAGCTTGTGGCATGTGCTTTGCGGGGCTACAGCAAGCTGCGCAGAGGCGGGTTTCCCTGAGCAGCTGTGCAGCGTGACCCAGCCCTTCCAAGGCAGTGTTGCTCTTTCATGACAGCCCAGGGACAACTGGCGTTTACCCTAGAGATCTACCTACTGTTCATTTTGCTCTACAGCTGCATCTTCTCCCTTTTATTTGTCTCTCTGTGAACTAAATATTTTCATCATAGTTAATATTGGGGCTTTCTGTGGCCTTTGGTGGCTTTTGTCACTCAGCTACATCTTTTTTTCTATTTTTGCCAAGTTTCCATAAAGGGGGACAGAGATAAAGGTGAGCTCTTGTTGCAGGATACTGATTTTGTAGGCTATGGTACAAACATGTCTGTTTTAAACTTCATGCCTGTGACTAACGTTTGTAGGACTGAGGTCCACTCAATATTTATGGCCCGTTCAAGTGTGTCAGAGACGTGCTTGACAGGGTATTCTGATTGACAGCAGGTTTGGGAGGGCTGGGCAACCCATCAGGCTCTTCTGAGTGATGACCAGTGACAGGACAAGGAGTAATGGGTGCAAATTGGAGCATAGGAGGTTCAAGGTAAATATCAGAAAAAACTTTTTTACTGTGAGAGTGACAGAGCACTGGAACAGGCTGCCCAGGGAGGTTGTGGAGTCTCCTTCACTGGAGACATTCAAAACCCACCTGGACAAGTTCCTATGTGATGTGCTCTAGGTGACCCTGCTCTGGCAGGGGGGGTTGGACTAGATGATCTTTCGAGGTCCCTTCCAACCCCTAGGATTCTATGATTCTATGAGCATTGTTTGTTTGGTGCCCAAATGCAAGATTGTGGTTTGTTGTCTGAGTGATGTGAGAGGCAAGGGGGCTTGCAACCCATCTGCAACAATCCCCCATCGTCCTGAACACTGAATTCACTTGCTAAACTTTTGCAATCATCATAAAAGGATTGTTAGGTAAATGCATTTTCTGTGCCCAAAAGCAGCTTCCCTGCTTCCTTTTGTTCTGAAGATAATAGACCTTAAAATGAAACATGGACCAGTGTTCTTAGAAGGTCATCTTTATTTGGTCCTGAGGGAAACTGCATATTGAAACAGGATTTTTTAGGATTTGATGATACTCTGAACAACTGCAATGAATTAGATCTTTGGTGCATAAAAGTTGGAAAATCAGCTGGAAACTGCCTGTGATGTGGAAGATGGAGATGGCCTTTTTCTGAGATAAGGAACTCCATTTTTCTTAATGTGTCTGGGATTTGGAAACTGGAGAATGGCATTGTGTCAGATGCAGAGCCAGGGGTCAGTACTTGTTCTGCATTTTACTAGTTTCATTTAAGGCTGCCTTCTGTCTTGCTTAAAATAATGGCTTGTAGTGGCAGTGGTCTCCAACCCCTGCTGCCTACTGTGTGGTCGGTTGCTAGGAGGGCAGCTGTCATCCACGTTTTAGTTGTGGATGTGATGACCAGTTTTACATCACTTTCCAGGCTTTGGCTGTCTGACTCAGCTGGTCCTCTGGTGACTCATTTCAGTCTCCTGTGAGCCCAGGAAGGACTAAAGAGGGAAGCATGGCTATTTTCAGATATGAAAGATGACCAAACCGAAGGAGTGTGCCCACAAAGGAGTACTGCAAACATGGAATGAATTGAGTATTCATATAGGGTGTAAACTCACCCCTTCTCACTGAAATTTTTTCCCCTGTTACTGTACTCTGCTGAATCTAGTTTCCAGCCTTTCCTGGTTCATCATCTGTAAGAATACTGGGAAGCTCTCTATGAGTTTTGAGTGCGTAAAGTCTGATGAAAGTTCACAGGACTTTTGGTACTAAATTTCCCTAGATGGTTTTGGGTTTGTTTTTTTGATGGTTATGTCTTCTCATCATAAACTAGTATTCTCACAGTCTCTACCAACAGCTGTAGACCCACCCCAGGTCATTTTTTTCCCCAGTCATTCTTATGTTAAAGCTAACATATCATTGGAATCTCCTAGCCATAAGAGTCACTGGGGTTTCCATGGATACGCTTGTTAACATTCCATGTTCTCATGGAGACTACTGCAGCTCCCTCTTACCATGGTCTCCTACGAGCTACTCTACTCGAGCCACTCTTGAAGGAGGAGGGATCGAGAGAGACAGTTAAGTCTGTTAAGATAGTTAAGGGTTACTCTGCACAGGCACAGCCTGTGAATTAAAGCGGGGTTTTAGGGGAGAAATGGGTCCACATCCCAACCCTAAACCCTGAGTCTCCCAGTGGTCTTTGTTTTGGGCCAGGTGGCTCAGTCCCACTGTGCCCATTCTAGTCCCAGCTCATGGCCTCAGCCCGTTTCATGCCATGTTTCTGGGTTTATGATCTTTCTTTGGAAGACAAACTGAAAGCCATGAGTGACAGCCAAAAGGGGTTCTGACTTTTTGGCCATCACTTCAGGGATGTTTTCTTGGCTCTAAGTGATGGGGATGAGAAAGATAAAGTCTGGAAGATAGGGTGAAAAATGCAAGATGTGTTTCCTTGAGGACAGTTCCTTAAGGGCTTTTCTCTGTGCACGCGTATGTTTTTGTGCCTGTGTGAGGACAGTTCATTTACAGAATTGTTTTAACTACTTAAAGTGCAGGTGAGGTGATTAACCTGCAGTATCCTTTCTCTTAATTTCCTAAAATGCCCCATAGTCCTCAAGGTATGAGAGTGCTGTAAATCTTGTGTTTGGTCATTCTTATTTGAAAGGGAGATGCTGCAGAAGTGAGGAGATGGAGTTAACCCAGTCTTCAGGATAGTTGGGAGATCATCAGATCAGTCTACCTAAATTTTCTGCTTTGGCCGAGCCCCGTGCCCAGCTTCTCCCACCTTTCTCCTTGCATCTTCATCTCACTTTTCAGCCCAGATCCTGTGTATTTCATCTAGACCTCACCCAAGGCATGTGTCTCTCCAGCAGGTCTGTATCCTTGCGAACAGGCAAACTGACCTTTTCAGCCCAGCTAGCGCTTGATCTGAGTTTCAGATTTCGTAAACAAAGCAATGTCTGAATGTCATGCAGTGGCCTCTTTGCAAATGAAACACTTACGAAAAAATCCTGTGGGAGTGAGAGGCTCAGCCTGAGACTCTAGCAAGCCTTGCCCATATCCTGCCTTCACAAGTAGGCTTGCTTCTCACAAGTGAGGTATGCGAGGTGCCAGCCATTCCCTGTGGTTTCACCACACTTGCGGGCCAGTTGGAGTCATTGACATTACAAAGCTAATATTTACAGGTGGGAAGCCATCCAGGTGGGAAGGCAGCTGTGGTGGAAAAAGCCAAAATATCCTTTCCACTAGGCAGTTGTGGGAAGCCACGAGTATGCCATTGCTGCATGGGTGAGGACGGCACAGCTAGGGCAGCACAGGGAAAGACTGATTCATTTTAGTCCCTTTTCCAGAGGCCCTGGCATCCTTTCCCAGGAACTAAGATCACAGAGGGCCAGGTAGGGTGGCCAGTGAAGTCTGGAGGACCTGGAACCCCTTTTTGGAAGATGGATACTAAAGTGACCCAACTGAGTGACTTGAACTGCACTGCTGGGAAAGCAGAGCCATGCCAAGATCCTTCTTTTTTTCAGTTCTGCTTTCAGGATGCTACTTTGTCAGCAAGTAGCAATCAGAGATGGAGCTTGTGGGAACCTAGAGGCTCTTAACATTACAGATCTGTTTGGAGGTTAAACATATGGAGCCATGTGTGTGCTAAACTGGACTACAAGGCAAACCACAGCCAGTTTCATATTTACTACTGAGACTATCTTGTATAGGTCTCCAAAGGAAACTTTGGGTCCTGTAGAAATGCTGTGGTTACTCTTTGTTCCACTTGGCCACCATGGAGGACATATGATGGGAAGGAGGAAGGTGGCCAGAACACATGTGCTGTTGCCAAACAGCCCTTCCTGGCACATTTAATCTGAGTAACTTGAACTATTCCAACTGTTTGGAGTTTTCCCCTAGGAAGATATCTAGGGCTTACCTTCCAGTTCAGGAGAGTATGAACTTCACTGCTGGACCTTATCACACCAAGATCTAGAAATAGCTGTCAGGTCTGGTGGCTGCAGCATCTGCAGGGAGGTAATGAGGCAGCCTCTGGTGAGGTGTATTTTAACCTGCATTCTCAGGTGTTGCATTGTTAATTAACGATAATGTGAAACATAAACTAGTCGCATGATTTACTGAGGAAATCTGTCATTTCTCATGTCAGTATTGCAGTGCATTAAAGTGGGAGGTGGAGGTGACCCTGAAAGAATCCTTCATTGAGGTGTAATCAAGGATTTAAATATAAGTGTATATATTTGTCCCTGAGATTTTGCTTCACGTGCTCAAACCCAGGAATATGTCAGAGGAGCCCACAGCTTGTTACTCAGGTTTGTGGGCACCTGGGCCCACATCAAAAGGATGAATAAGAATCACAGCATTTCTAGATTACAGAAGGTATTAGGGCTTTGTAGCTTGAAGCGGGTATGGAAGACTGGAGTTTTGTAGTGGTGAGATGTGAAATTGTGGTCACTGAGCACTGAAGGGAAGGCATGATATTGCAGGGACTCCGCAATAGACTTTGGTCTGTAGAGACAAAATAAAGACCATAGATGATTCGAAGGATGATCTGTGGCTGGTGGTGGCTTTTATTCACTAATCCCTAAGAGTTTGGTGTTTCATATGTATAGCAGGCTTATTTAAGTGGTTGCCCTCAATCCAAATCCAGCTCACATATCAATCTCTAGTGACCTGCCAGATATGATGAGCATGGGTGGATGGGGCTGGAGCAGCCAAGATGTTTCCAGGCTCCAGTGCAAAGTCTGGCCTGGAGTGGTAGTGCTTCATTTGGTCTGTATGGGACACGCCAGGGCTCTGGGTAGCCCATTTCCCACCAAGCTGCTCATGACACATGTAACCTGGGGTGGCAGGGATGCTTCCAGGAGCTCTGGACCCGGCGCAGACAGCTCTGCATATCTCATAGTCTCTATGTGTAGCCCTGGGAAAGGAGATGCTGCCCCTGCAAAGGCTGTGCACCAGAAAGTACCCATTTACCACCCCCAAAATGGGAGAGGTCCTGGAGGGGAAAGCAGGTGTGCTCCACCTCACCAGCCTTCAGCCTGCATCAGTACATAGGATCTGAGCCAGGCTTGCTGGCTGCCCTGCTCCTCAGGAGCACCTCCTGTGCCCATGGGTGGATGCGGTGGAGCTGGAGGCTCAGTGAAGGGGTCAGGGCAGACTGGGCTGGCTCAGAGGAAGGTCTCCCCAATATTTTCCTGCTGTGTCCTCTTCTCCCTGGTCAGCTGAGAAAGCCTTTACTACCAAACAGGCAAGCTGCCCTGGATTTAAGGAGTTAAAAGGGAGAGTGAAGAAGGGAATAAAAATGGTGTGGGGGAAGAGGTAGCAACATCCTGAGCCACATGCCAAAATAACCTGCTTAGGGCATGACAGGGAACAAATGCCTACATCCCCCCATGCTCAAGAGTACTAACTGATGTCCTGGTTGCTAAATTTTGTCCTCTCTATAAGGGAAAGTCAGGGTGTAGAGTATGAAGTAGCAAGCAGGTTGTGTTGCTGACTATAAATGCAGGAAAATGATGTGTAGGAAGGCAGCTGGTGTGGCAGGGGAACATGAGGTGTGAAGGTGATTGGGATCAGAGTTCCCAGGCCATCATGCTGTAGCATGTATGTGCTTTTTGGGGGGAATAGGAGGATGCTCAGCTTTGGTTGGTTTTTGTTTATGGCTACTCCGTGTGTTGGAAAGTCTTGCTTTTCTGTCTGGCTGTGGAAGATGGATCACACGTGACATCTTGAAGCCATGTAAAGCCAGGTCTGGAGCAGTGCATGGCATGGGCTCTGTCACATCTTTGAGAACTGCTGTGTGCTACTTAGGCATTTAGGAAACTACTCATTAGGATCAGACAGTTTTACTAGCAGGACAGGAAAAACAGAGCAGGAAGGCAGGGAGATTTTCACCTGGAATGAAGGCTCCCTTGACATGTACTGCACACCAGGAACAGGAAAGAGCTGAGGATGTTGAGGTCTGAACTCCACTTTGAGGTTGTCTCCAAACATTTGGTAGCACAAGGAGAAGAATTTGTGTAGCCTCCAGGGACAGAAATTTTAAGGAGGTTCCAAGAGCGCAGTGGTACTGGGGACAGTGCCTCAAAAGGGGCCACACAGAAGCCACCATGAAGAAGAGTGCTGCGCTTGAGACAGCTGTTCTGAAGGTGCAATACATTAGCCCTACCTGGCAGATCTCGTTTTCTTTGCCTTCTTAACCTGGGCGTGTATATGAGTTTGCAGGCTTGTGCCTCTCTGGGGAGAAGTGGAAGATATTTATTTCAGGAGTGTCTTGTGAGCATCATTTATATGCTGAACACATGCCATGTGCCTTCGACGGTATTTTTCAAGCAGGCACTGTTGTTCTGGCAGCAGTCAGCAAGCAGCCTCTGGTTACAGTGCCCTGGCAGCTCTGCAGGTACTGCAAAAGGTCTTACTGGCTGCTTAATACGGGGCAGGGGCTTGGTCTCCTGCTATTACAAAGGCCGGGTTTATAAATCAGCAGTAAGTGCTAGGAGTAAAGCAGAAGAAAACAACAGTGACTTTCAAACTGTTCCTTCTTTAGTCCCCGAAGTGTATTTTTTTCCCTTTGGGGTGAGGTGGGTGGATAGGGAACTTTACCTAATTTGCTTTCCTGAAACCTGTTGGAAGTACAAGTGAGGCAGCTGCGTGACTTGTGAATGCATGCAGAAGAGGGCCATCTGAATTGTAAATAGCACCTGCTAAATTATTATGAAGTAAAAACTGACATGGGAGGAGTTCTCAGGAAAAAAAAAACCAACAACAAACCCCAAGTCTTTTAATAAAAGTCATTAAGGCTGTTTTAACATCGTCCCCTAGCTGCACACTACATACTTCAGCTCATGTGGATGCTGCAGGGAGTTATGTGAGTCCTATCAAGGACAGGGGAGGCCCCATTAAATCCAGTTACTGTCAATTGTGTGAGAGGTTTAAATGGCTGCACTAAAACTCATTATTAAAGAAAGGAACTATCAATTTTGCTTAATGCATGGTGCCCAACCTTGACTCTGCTCCCAGCCGTGACTCTGACTCACCATGTTCAGGGCTGATATAAAAATTAGACCTGCACTTACATTTAGTTGCTGCAGAGTCCTGGCTGTAACCTGGCTAGCTAACTGGGGCTGTGGGTGGCTGCCCCGCACCCCTGCCAAGGCAGGGACCAAGCCTGAGCTCAACCCATGTTGACACTTGCCTTAGTTCAGACAAAGCTTTTGCTAGTGTAGGTGGGGCTGCTGAGCCAGGTTTTGGTTGAGCAGGAGCACGCAGTAGGCACAGGTGATAATTGTCCTGAGCATCCTCATTCCCTCAGCACCTGACAGAGAGAAAAAGGTAAGGAGACAGGGGCCAGCCTTGGGCCATCCCCTACAAAACATGGCAAGGTGTCTGCTAGGATCTTCCTGGAGCAAAGGGAAGCAGCAAGAGGGGCAGGCCCAGCCTCACCCAGGAGGTGTCTAGGCAGACTTGTGAGCTTGGGTTTAAGAGGACTTTTCCCAAGTGAAACAGCCTGTTTTGCATCCCTCCGTGGCTTATAGCTTCTCTCCAAGACTACACCAGTGACTCTGGGGGATGCTCAGGGGGCATCACTGTCACAGGGCTTGGCTGGCATGAATCACCCAATTACTGCCGGCTTGTTTCTTCATGGACATCATAGCAAAGTATTGTCAGCCTGTGTAATCAAAAGGCTGAAGTTGTAAATTGTATTACAGGCTGTACTGAGGAATGTGATCCCCTGCAACGAACAGCCCAACTTTTATTCACATTTATTGCCATTTCTTCTATTGCCATGGAGTGAGGATCCTTTGTGAAAATAAAAAACAAAACAAAACACGCCACCAGCTCAATTCAATACTGTCCTCAGGAAATTTAGGGTTGTGTTTTTCTCACATTAGCTGCACAGGCATATTTGCAATAAAAATTACTTTGCTTCAGAAGCCTTCTTTTCCCATCACCAAGCTGTCAATCAGCCTGTGATTTCTTGGTACTGGAGTATGCTGAAGAGCTGGCCAAGTTATTCTCCTTGCGACCTGTGTTCCTAAAACCTCAAATGTGAGAAAATAATTTTGGATGGATGGAAGAGGATTTCATGCTTCTTTTTTTTTAGGGGAAAAAAATATTTCTCCCGTGATGAGATAAAACCTCTGAGGAGGGTGGAGGTGGCAGCGGAGGAGTCCGGAGTCCTCCTTTTCGCCACAAGACAATCCAGCTTCCTCCACCCTCTCTGTTTTTGGGTACCAGGGTGGATCAGTGTTTGTCCTCTGTTCTTGTCCCCTTGCTGAGGCTGCCAGCAGTGTTGCAGGAACAGCGAGGGGCTGGTTGTTGACGTGGAAGCCAGTCCCTAACAACAACTCATTTCACCAAGGGGCACAGGCGGCCGGCCATCTGACGTTGACAACATTGAGTGACTGCTGACCTTGTTTTTAGCGTCAGCTGATATCAACTGGAGCCCTGCCAGTTTGCACCAGTTGAAAGTCTGTCTCTTAATGGTGGCAGTTACCCTGATTTTTACAGTGGCGCTGAGAAAGTTGCAGCTGCTGCACTTCACATCCTGACTTTAATTTGGGGTGCCTGGGTTTTCTGATGCTATCTTTAGAAGAGCATGTGAGAAGAACCTCTCTCCTTTTTCTGCGTCAATCACTTTTTTTTCCCCTTCTTATTTTGTATGAAGAGATATTGCTCAAGCACACCATGGAATGAAAGCCATAAAGCTATAAATTACACCTCTCCTAGGTCCACAATATGTTACCAATTACATCTGCTTTATTATTCGCGTCCAGGGGGAAAACATATATCAAACCAACCCCACTCTCCAGGCAGGTCGGTACTGTACTAGAAGGAACACTGTGACTCTTCTTAATCAGTGGAAAAACAAACACAGTTTCGGCTCACTCACATATGATATTTGTGTCCAGGATGACAAGCTGAGTAATAGTGCTGCAGTTCTCCGAGCTCACCGTGTGCTGCGTGCTTCGGCATTTGTGGCAACATCATCACCCTGTGGAAAGGAGAGAGGAGAGAAAGCACTTAAAGAGAGGCAGGGACCTGAGGGAATCTGAGGACCTAGTCACAGGGACCTTGGAAATTGCTGCCAAGGAGGTTGGTGGTGGGGAATTTAATACAAATGGCAGCAAACAGCATCAAAAATCACATAAAAGCCAGGGGTCATGTCTGCAAAGGAGGGAACACTAGAGTTCGCAGAGCTTCATTGCTAAAGCAGGGTTAGTAGGCATTTGTGTTGCATGTTTCAGCAGGGGTGAGGGTTTCCCCATATGTCCTGATAGGAACGTGCCTCATTTCTTCTGCGTTTGCCCTCTCTGCACAAATCCATCACTGCACAGGGAAGAAGGTGGGGGTGTTGAAGCAAACTGGAGTGATTGCTTTGCCGGTTACTTCTGTGTAGCTACACACAGTGTTTTTTGGCTTGCCACAGAGTCCCTCTTCTTAGCAGGTCCTGGGCTTTGGCCTGATGGGATTTAACTGGAAAATGGGTGTTGGATGGATGTGTTTAGATGTGGTTGCTTGATCATGCTCGGCATTGGAAGTGTGGAGTAATATTCGTATTTTTATGTATGGGTGTATATGTTTATGCATGCATGTGTGTGAGTGTGTATGTGTACATATGAGCTCCAGAGTCTTCCAAAGAGCAACACTGACTAGTGGAGAAGAAGTTTCTTTCAGGAATGAGAGCTAAGTGTTAGAGACTCCAAGGTCTCCACATGAAGAAGTCATCCGTGTGCATTGCAGAGTTTGTTGTGGTTTTGTCACTAAAGCATTCATTCAGCTTCTAACTTTTTAAAGTTGAAAACAAGTCAAGGTTATGTTTGTGCTTAATAATTCTGCAACAGTGCCAGCTCAGCATATTGTCTTTTTCTTCCCTCGTCATGCTGGTTTATTAAAAAGAAACACTGAGGACAGATAGAAGGGTGAAGGAGGCTGTGCCTTTCTGCTTTAACTCCTGCCAGGCTCTGACTCCTTCCCCAGGAATCACCATAGATTTGTGCCATTCACAATACCTTTGCCCCAGCAGTACCATCCCTACTCTGGGCAGGCTGGCAGCAAGACTTAGATATCCTCTTCTCCGTGGGCCATGTCTTTTTTTTATGAATAGGAGCATTTTATGTTTTAGTGGAATATTACTCAGAATCCTCCAGTAAATCTGTCTCAGTGATACTTTGTTTTCACTTTGGTTGGGAGGTTGTGGGTTATTTGGTGGTTGTTTTTTTTTTTAATAAAGATGTAGAAGATCATTAACTCTTCTAGAACCAAAGCAGCCTGCAGTAAAATAGGTTTTTGTCTTTTCTTAAAAAGTAAAGTTATATTAGGACCTAGTTCTGCCACATGCTAATGTGTACATTGCTTCATTAAGAAAGTCATTCATTTCCAGGGGATCTGCTTTCCAGTGATACTATTGTCACTGTGAATAGAAATAGATGAACACATTTTTATAAATCTGGGAGAACTGAGAGCACACAGGGAAGCTCATGTTGTGTAACTCCCATCTCCAGTGTCCCTGAGCACAGACCAGCATTGTGCATGATTCACACATGCAGACTTGGCAAGAAATCTGAAATATCTGCTGCTTCTGTCTTGGGTCTTCAACCTTGTCCACACACTTCCATTTTGTCACAGTGTATCATCTCCTGGTCCCATCCTGGCTCTGCAGGCCAGAAGCTACACAGTGTTTTTATGGGAATAAACAAAGGGCTTAAGTTAGGTCCACAAAACTGTTTCATACTGGATGAGCCTGAGAATTTGAGATTTGGCCTCCATAGGCAGGATACTTTGCAGTATTTTACACCAGTTCTTCCTGAGATCTAGATATATTTCTGGAGACAATGGGCATAGGCATCTCTTTAGGCAGAGGAGGTAAAAATAACATTACTATCCTGGTTATTAAAATTGAGAAACGGGGGAGCAAGAGGGCAGGAATCTTGGTTCTTGTTAGTATCATTCAACCAGGAGTAATTATTTATGTTAGAGCATAGTATTTTATTTGTGTTGAATATGTATTTCTGGAATAACTTGATATTTGTGCATGTGTGCGCGCGCGCTATATCTGAAGTCTGTATCCCGTTTTCCCTTCCTGACACTGAACAAATGAAAAAAGCTGGGGAAGGCATCTTGACACTGTGGTTTCACTCTGATGTTGTATTGCAGGTATGGCCTCGCATGTGCAAGTTTTCTCTCCTCACACCCTTCAGTCAAGTGCCTTCTGTAGCGTGAAGAAACTGAAAGTGGAGCCGAGTTCGAACTGGGATATGACTGGGTACGGCACACACAGCAAAGTCTACAGCCAGAGCAAGAACGTGCAGTCCTCCCAAGCAGCCGCCGCAGCAGCCGTCAACGCCTCCCTCCAGATCCCCAATCCGAGCATCCCTTACGAACAGACCATCATCTTCCCAGCAAGCACAGGGCACATCGTGGTGACATCCGCCAACAGCAATTCTGGTGTGGTTGCAGTGTCTGGGCAAACACTGGGCGGGCCACACAACCTGATGCGTCGCAGCACTGTGAGCCTTCTGGACACCTACCAAAAATGTGGACTTAAGCGCAAGAGTGAGGAGATCGAGAACACAAGCAGCGTGCAGATTATCGAAGAGCATCCACCAATGATTCAGAACAATGCCAGTGGGGCCACTGTAGCCACTGCCACCACCTCCACGGCCACCTCCAAAAACAGTGGCTCCAACAGCGAAGGGGATTACCAGCTGGTGCAACATGAGGTGCTCTGTTCCATGACCAATACATACGAAGTGTTAGAGTTTCTCGGCCGTGGAACCTTTGGACAAGTAGTCAAATGCTGGAAACGTGGCACTAATGAGATTGTGGCCATCAAGATCCTAAAGAACCATCCTTCCTATGCCCGGCAAGGCCAGATTGAAGTGAGCATCCTGGCTCGGCTGAGCACAGAAAGTGCGGATGACTACAACTTTGTCCGTGCATACGAGTGCTTCCAGCACAAAAATCACACATGCTTGGTCTTTGAAATGTTGGAGCAGAACCTCTATGATTTCCTGAAACAAAACAAATTCAGTCCCTTGCCCCTTAAGTACATTCGACCAATTCTCCAGCAGGTAGCAACTGCCCTAATGAAGCTGAAAAGCCTTGGACTGATTCATGCGGATCTCAAACCAGAGAACATCATGTTGGTAGATCCATCCCGACAGCCATATAGGGTCAAGGTCATAGACTTTGGTTCAGCTAGCCATGTGTCTAAAGCTGTGTGCTCTACCTACCTTCAATCCAGATATTACAGGTAAGAGACTGAGCTCATTTAATGTTACTAGGAGAAATATTTTACCAGTGGGAATTCTCCTACTCTCCTATAAATGAATGAGAGTCATCCCTTAATCCTATACTGGGATAGCTCTTAGAATGGCTTGTTGGTGATAGGAAAAACGGTATACTAACCTCTTGGAGTTTACTTAATGATTGAAAATCATGGTAAATTTGTAAACGACCATAAAATGTTGTAAAAAGAGAGTTTGCCAGTTACAATTTAGAAAGCCTTTCGCCTCTGTCAGTACTTTGTTTTCTCTGGGACTGTTTACAGACGAGAGGATGGATCTGGAGAGTCCACATTTCCTTTCCAAGTAAATGCAAGTAGGTCCTTGGTTTCAGGAAGACTTGAACCTAAACAATCAGTCCATATTTCAGCTGTGTCTTCCAGTCTTTCTTCATATGTGAAACCAGGGACTTTAGAAGAATAAGGTAGCCCACAGGAAAACTGTATGGATGCAGAAGATGCTTTTTCAAGGAGTAGTTTTCACACAGGCTGTGGAGCTTGCTAGAGTCCATGAGAATATTTTGACTGACTCCCATTGGCTCTGCTCTAGGTTAGCGAGGAGCCTGGCCAGGCTGGAAAGACCTTTCTCCATGTAGGAAGGGATCTTACCTGTTGGTAGGGATCAGTGAGTGCTGTTAGTAATTTGGTGTAGGACTGAGGACCTGTTGTGGACTGTCAATTTCTACTCACAGTGCTTTTAACTACAGGTATGTTACTTACTAGACTGGAGTTCTGACCTCTGTGTAGGTGTGCCTGAAATGAAACATATGAACCAGCCATATCCCTCTGCTAAACAGTTTCAGCAAAGCAGCTTCTTTTCATAACCCCTGGAAGGTCATCCTTTCTCTTTGTCTTGACTACAAGACAGAAACTCTCACTGTAGATGTTCTCCTCAGACCCTCCTCAGCTTAATTCAGCATCCCAAGGACAGAGAAAAGCAGTTATACTGCTTCCTCAGGGGTGGGGGGAGATGGAGGGTGGGAGGGAATTTGCCTTTAGATGACAGCTGAATTTAGAAATATTCATGCCATGTTTTTGTTGTTGTAATTCTGTGAAGCAGGGGCAAAGAGGAAAAATGTGATCCTTCTTGATGACTGATTTAATGAAAATCAGTCCTGGCAGCATCCACAGCTCATCAGACGGATTACAAAAAAGTAGGGTAGTTGCTCTGTTTATAAATAGGAAAGAAGGAAAGAAATTTGTTTTATACGTGGGGAGGACTTGGGACAAAAAATTACATTAATTGGTAACAGACTCTTTTCAGACTTCATAAACATCACAGTGGCAAAGCACACCTGAGCTCCAAGCTTGAGAAGAGTTAATTTTCAGAGGAACAGGAACTATGACAGTGTACCAACCAGTGCAGCAGCTGATTTTTATCTGCTTGTCCTTTGCTCTGAAGGAGGCCAAAAGAAAAAAACAAAACCCAATCCTAGTTTATACCTTTGAAGAGGCTTATTATATGAAATATTCTACCTGATGACAGTCCTGTCCTCCAGGAGAGACATGTTTCTGTGGTAAATATGTGAAAGCTTTTAGGCTTGCAATTACCTGGCAGACTACAAGAACAGAAAAAAAGAAAAAAAAAAAAAAAAGATAATACAGGCATTTTGTTGTTGAGTTATCTGTGATTCTGCATTAGCAGCCTAGGTCCTAGCTGAAAGACAGAAGGGGCAGCCAAAATGAAATATATGACAGAAAGCAGAAATGAAAGAGAAAAATGGCTCATTTGCAGCGACAAACAGGGAATATTTTTGTGGCAGTCTCTGGGGAGGAAAAGGCTTGATAAAATTTGCTTTTTAAATTTTAAATGTTATTCCTGCCCGGTCTGAAGTTGCAGCTTTTAGATAGTAAGTTCTGTCTGTCTAATTCCTGCCTTGTTTTCCATGCCTGAATTGATGGAAGGAATGGAAAAGGGGCAGCAGCTCACCAGGAAAAAAAATAAGAAAAATCTTGTTGGGTTGAATTACATCAGCAGGGGTCTGCTGATGAAGCTAAATTCAAGTCATGAGGAAAATTTATGTTCTTCTTCATTTTCTGATGGAGAAAAGTACAGCACAGAGTAAAGACCCATTCCACTCCAAAGAGGAGGAACTTTCATGCTAGGGGAAACACAGGGCTATATAAAGATTTAATGTGTCTTCCATTTAATTTACACTTGTTTTGCTTGCTAAAGTATAAAAGACAAGGGGATGACTTCAAGAAATGGCACATTTAAGCTGAATGTGAAGGAAAAGCTTCCTCAGAATAAAATCTCTCAGACGCTAAGCAGGCGTGCCAAAGAAGTGACAGAAGCCCTGTGCCCCCATGCATTTAAGGAAAGACGAGGCAGAGCACAGGGGAATATAATGTAGAGGTTGGCTCTCAGCTGGAGGTTTTTTACCATGGGTTTCTGGAACTGAATTCCCAGATTGCCCCCATATTTTATTATCAACTTGCTTTTTCTTTTCCCTCTTTTTTTGGTGTTTGTTTGGTTTTGGGTGTTTGGGGTTTTTTTGTTTGTTTTTTTTTTTTAAACACTACTCTCAGGCCAGATCCTTTCAAATGAGGAAAGCTGTGTGGTATCCTGCTCATTCTCAGAGCTGTATAAGGTTTTTCCTCTTCCTCTAAATGATAGGCCTGTTTTCTTCTCCTGGAGGTGGAGGACAGAAGTGTCTTCAAGCAAATTCCATGCTCTTTCTTGGCCCATACCTGCATAGCCCAGCATAAGCAAAAGCAGCCGCTGGACTGCTTGCAGACTTTACCTGAGCCATTTGCCATTGCTGCCGTGGTCTGAAGATGAACTGGAATCCCTCAGACCAGTTTCTTGTGAGAGGAACAGACTTGGCATTGCACAGCTGGTACAGCTTGGGTGTCCTTGCTGGACATCCTAATATCAGGACCTCTCTGTCCCACCATAGATATTTCTGTCAGCCTAAGCCGGTACTCTCCAGAAGGACCTGGAGAGAGAGCCAGTGCTCTCCAGAAGGGTCTGGAGATTTTTCTCCCTCACTCCTGACTGTAGACAGACCTGAGAGAGGCAGGACACTCCAGGCTAAGCTGGGCCTTGCAGGAACTCCCTGTTGCTGCTGGGAATCCCCTTCCAGGAGAAGCAACTTTAGTTGTCATCTAAAATTGGGAGTTGTGTGAAGAGGATCAATCTCCTTCCTCCCACCTGTCTTCAACCTGTGGTGCAAGACTCCATTTCTCATGTAGCATCCTTAGCCTATGTGTGTAGGACCTTGCTGGTGGCCATACAAGTGTTTCCCCTTGTTTCGGACAGTGGTCCTAGCCTGTCCCCAGTGACTGTAGTCCTTCATCTTGTCACATATCACCAGGTGAGTCATCCTGGGTCTGATCAGTGACCCTTCATGGAAGTATGTGGTGACATAGCCACGGTCTGGAGGTGAGAGGTTCCTGTGTGAGGAAACGAAGCTGCTGATGGAGGGCTGCTCTGCCCAGCTTTCAGTGCAGGAGTGGGGCTTTGCAGCTGGCAGTTTTAGACAGACACGCTTAGTCTAGAAAAGAAGCCCTGTTCACAGAGCAACCGGTCAAGGAGCTGTGAGCTGTGACAGCCACTTCGTTGTGGGGTATCTTAATGGGATTTTATTTTTTCCTTTTTTATGCTGCAGTTTGAAGAGGAGGTAATTGAGGTAGGCTCTATGATCTCCATTTTGCAGGAGGTCAGAAGGATGAATGACCAGAGAGATCCCTTCTGGGTTGATAATCAATCCACGTATAAACAGCTTCCCAGGAAAACCCATGTCCCGAGAAATGCAAGGCTCAGGCTGCAACAGACACCCTGTCCATGGTGGAAGAGGGGGTATTACCCATTGTTGCACCCTCGGGAAGAGTGCATTTCACTAATTATTGGCATAATCACTTAATCAGATTTAAGTCTTTCAGGATTTGCAAAATATTGCAGATATAAATGGCTGTCACCCCTGTACTATGAACAGATAAATGTAGTTTTGGTTCCTTGTTTTCAAAAGGCGTGTATGTGGTGTGTCTGGCCATGGGTTGAGGTGTCTGCTTTGTAGGTAAGTGCCCTTTGATGAAATGTTTGGATAACAGAGAATGAAGCTGAGTATCAGTTTGAAGAGGTGTTTATCAGTCGAGTTTCAAACTCTAGAAGAAAATAGGCCGGCATAAAGGCCTTACGCACATGCTGTCTGCTGCCTGGCGTGCCAGACAGAGTAAATTGTGAGGCTGTGTGCAAGCATGTTTTCTACATGCTTAGCTGGCTGAGTACGTGTCCTGAGGGATGCAGGGGACTAAACTGGTTTTTTTCGTCTCCATCTTGCAACACGTGAACATTGTGTCGTGACAGGTATTAGTCCTCTAGCCGCGCTGACAGAGAGCCAAAGCAAAGTAGATTCCCGAGCAGCGTCATGACCTCTTCCCCATTGTGTGACTCAGAGCATGCGTCACTCTGGCCTAAACTGCTCTTTAAATGAGGCAGGAGTAGTGGCAGCAGGGATAGGCAGTGCTTATTAGTTTACTCAGTGAATGGGCATCTGTTATGTGCCTGCATGACAGTGTTAGTGCACATTTCAAAATCTTTTGCCATTCCAGAGTTGCAAAAACATCTCTATCTTAGGCTTGACTGCTTTTGCAACTGTGGGGGCCTCATTATTCTGCCAATCTGTTTCAGTCCTACCTGTAACTGTCACTGCTTTACTGAGTTTGCTTCTCCAAGGTAAAGAGCAGGATAGCTAGATGGTTTGAGGAGGAATGCTTCTTCTGGGGACTGGAGTGAAACCATCAAGTTCATTGCTAAAGTCAGTTTCACTTAGTGACAATCATGCCTGGTAGTACTACAGGCTTGCAGAACGGGCAGTACATTATAGAAGACTTTGTGGAGGAAAGCAGACTTCAAGCTATACTATTTCAACAATTCTTCACTTCTTTCGTAAGGATATTTGGAGTTGTTTGTTTTCAGAACCAAAACCAACACCAGGATTAATAGAATCTCAGTTTCACTATATGCAGACCACTGAGTCTTGGAATGGAACAGACATTTTGCTGAAAGCTTTTGGCTTTGTCCCATCTGCGTGAGGGACCAACCCAAAGGCCAGGCTGGTTTTTGGTTTTAAAACACTCAAGCAAAGAGAGTTCTTTGCCAAGTTTCTTTGTGTATAAATCACCGCAGAGCAGGGATGGTAAACTAGCGTTGTACCCGTGGTGCATCCAACAGAAGATACACACTGTATGTTTCAAAATAACTCCTGTTCTGGGGTCTAATTTAAGAAAGGAAAGCCTATATTTCAGCCTAAATAATCTTTTCAGATCAGAATCTCCCTAGGGTTTTCTCTACTGAAAGTTTTCTCTACTACTCTCTCTTCTTACCATTTCCTTGGGTGTTTTTTATTTTGCTCTGAGCAGACACGCCAGCTCCTCCTTTATCTTGTCGAAGGTAGTGATCTGCCCCTTTCCCTGTGACACTGCAGCATCTCCCTGCCCTGCTCCAGCATGTGATGATGGCCTTGCTCTGAGAGGAGCCCTGCATCCCTGTGCAGAGTCAGAAAGGCTGTCACAGGAGGGCTTTGTTTCTTTATTAACCAAGTGTATAAAATGTGCCCAGTTACGTGCCTCTGGGCCCAGGAATATTCATAACAAAGGGCTGTTTGCAAGGAACCTGACAAGGAGATTCCCCAGCAAAGAGAAGATGTCAATAGCTTGAGGAGGTGGAGAAGTCTTGTGCTGCTTCCTTTTGGCTCATCCATGTCTGAGTGGTGGAAAATCAAAAATCACAACTGAATTCTGGGCCAGTCCTCTCTCCCAAACAGCTCCTATACAGCAAAGACAGGGGAGCTGACAGTAATTGTTCCTCCTGACAATTTCAGTTTTGTCATGGTGACTGTAAAGGAAGGAGCCTGTGTGTCCACAAGCAGGGCTCAATCCATTAGGGGTGCTCTAAATCAGAGACAAGTACGTGAAAGGTAGCCAGAGACATGTACCAGGGTGGGACCTCTGGTTGTCTATCAGCTGGTCCCATCCCATGGCTCTGGACCTCACCAGTCAGCTGTAGTTGCAAAACCTCTGCCATAGTCAAATGAGGTAAAACACCACAAAGGTGGCAAAGTCCCACTAAGCACAGATTATGAATAATAATTAAATAAAAAGATTCTTGGCTAACACAGTTAGTTGTTGAAACAACCAGAAACCCTAAGAGCACCCTGAAATCTGGGCTTTGGGACACCTGTTAAGCATACCCTGTTGTTCCCATATTGCTTTTTCTTTGTTCGTCACTGTTAGAGATACTTGCATGAAAAACAGTGTGTATTTCTTAGGAGTTCCTAATTTCCAGCTGTTTCTCTTCCCCACTTGGAGTTACAATTTCTTCTTAGCAGATGTGGAAAGGGAATAGGATTGCCAGTGTGACCAGGGCAAGCAGCAGGATGATGGTCTCAGTTCAGGGGATGAGCACTGGGAGCAGGTGAACTGCTAAACAAAGATCCATCTTTTAGAAAAATGGCAGATCTGCAAAAGAGCAAGCAAAACACAGGGAAAAGAAGGTAAATGCAAATTTGCTTTTTAAGAAAGAGCATTTTCACAAGGCTGCTCCTGCTTTCAAGTGTGTCCTTGATCCCTGGGGAGGGAAAGGCAGCCCTCTGGATGCAAGCAGCCCCATTCACCCTCAGTGGCTCTGCCCGTGACCCGGGCAGTGCTGTGCAGGCAGGGAGGCAGGAGCGGGAGCAGAGCTGTGACAGCAAGGCTGCTGACCAGGGCTTAGTGGTAGACCACCACTTCTATCACAGGCGTCCTGCCCCTCACTGGGACAACCCACCTCACCCATCTCCACATCAGCTCTGGAGGGACATGACTTTGGATAGCAGTACTCCTCTTCCCCTCCACTCCCTCTCCCCCAGTAGCCTTCACATTTAAGCATGCCTTCCCTCCCTTGACATTCACACCACCCAGTGCCATGCAGTCCTAGCCCTGGGGCTGACCTCCCCAAAAGAAACACTTTCTGGTTTGGAAACAAATACCCTTCGAATGTGGCTGAGCTGGAGTTCCCACGTGCTTTTGAGAGGGCTTATGGAGAGGAGGCAGCATGCAAGTAGGCTCCTTTACCTGTCTGTGTACTGCTACCTGAAGTCATCTGGGTCTTTCTGACATGAACATCCATGAACTTCCATTTTTTTAAAACCCAGTGCTGAGTCCTAAACTAATCCATATGTTATCTACACTCACTGCTAGAGTCATTTTGGTAATGCTGGGAGGATCAGTGAGAGACTTGGAAGTCCCAGTCTCCCCACTTGCAGGTTGGCCACAGATATTTTTGTGTTAAGGGTTTTTCTGTTGTTTGTTTTTTTTTTTTTCTCTTGCTACCATCTCTCTTACGCGATCACGAAAACAAGCCTGTCACAGGATTTCCTGCTATTTTTCTTCTCGCAAGCTTTATAAGCACAGTAAGTCCCTTTAAGGCTGCAGCCTGGTGAAATGAAGTGAAAAATCAAGGTCACTCTCAAATTTACTCTACCAGGGCAGGTCTGAAGCAGCTACAAATGACTAGCTTGTTTTACTTAAAAAGAGCTATTTACCTAAGAGAAATCAAAACCCTCCTATTGCAGCTATTGGCTGTAGCACATGAGACTCCATCCCTGTAGCACATAAAAGAGATACTGTCTTCTAGTAAAGATACCTACGCTCAGACTAGGGGCTGGGAAATAACCTAGCTCAGTGTGGTGACAAGCAGCCTCTTCTGCAGTGATACTTGGGAGTGACAGTACAATTAACAGGGCTAGAACAAGGGCTGGCTGCAATCATAGTCTGCTGCTTGCAGGGATATGAAAGACATAAAGTTTGGTCTCTGCTTCTAGTTGCTTACTTTTGTGGTTTTGTGTTTGCTCTCCTTCCTCTCCTCCCACTCAAGTTGCTTCCTCACAAAGGAAACGGAGCGGGGAAAGGGTGCTCTTTTTTTCAGCTCCAGTGACAGAATGGCAGCAGCTGCTCATAGGAACAATGGTGTGGTGACCCACAGACGTTACTCCAGCAATAGGTGGCCAGTGAAGGAGAATGCACTGGAGTCACACACTGGAGTATGATTTTCCTATGTCTTTCTCTGCTTATTTCAATGCATACTTGGGTCAGGGCAGTGGTGGCTGCTGAGATACAGAATGAGGTGAGGGGCTGTTGGCATGAGATCAGTGCTCCAAGTGTGAAAGTAAGAATTATGAGTAGTGAGATTCATCATCCACATTTCTGAATCTGGAAAAGCAGCACTAGGAACACAGTTTACATAGGATTTCAGGGATGCTTTGCTCAAATACCATGTGTTTAATCCTGTCAGGCTTTTGCCTCCCCCTGTACATTTTCTCACTGCAGGCAGGAGATTAAAGTGTAACATGGAAGATGCTTACTGTTTACATCTGTGCATTCATTAGGTTCACAAGTTTTAGGCCCCAGCACTGTGGGACTGAAAAGCTGTATTACACTGAAGAGCATTTTCTGATTGGAGAGTGTTTCTGCTCTGCTGCTTATGGGCAATGAGCTTATAAAGGTGGCCAACATTGGTTCATAGATGAATAAGTCATTATTAAAAGAGAAAAATTACCTAAAGACTAAAGATGGTACAATTAGTATGGGGTTATACACTCCCCAGATTCAGACCCCTGAACGCTGTGATTTCAGTCCCTGAAGTGCCTGTGTCAACTTCTCAATCCACTTGCTGCACTGATGCTTCAAATTAGCCTAAGCTAATGTAAAGGCACCTAATTCTCAGGTGGGGGCTCAGTAGCTGCCTCCTTCTCCAGGTCATGCTGGGGAAAAGGAGCAACTCTCAGGCAGTTGAGAGGGGTTATCTTGCTTCAAAAACACTAATCTTGCAGCCTGACTTAAGCTGAGTTAGAGCCACAGCTGTTACCTGTTTAAGGAGGAAGGTCAAGGAAATGTCCTTTGCTTTTTAGGCCAGATCATACAGTGGTCATTCTGTGATGCTGTACAAGGAAAGAAAAGAATGAAAGTAGAAGAGAGACGTGCATGTATATACTGCGAGAAATTTTCAGTTTTAAGAAGAATAAATAGAAGGAAAGTGACTCTAGGAACTGAGAGAGGGGAAGGGCAGAGGAGAAATCCTCTTACAGGCAATGGCTACCTGGAAATCACTGTGCCCCATATAAGGAAAGATGTGGGAGGGAAGATGATGAGATTTCATCCCTCTCACTATCTGGAGACTTCAAGAGAGAGCAAATTTCCAAACAGGACAGTGTGCTTCTCCTGCTATGGGCTGGAAAGTAATCTGTGAGTCCCTGAGTGGCAGCTTGACCTCGATCTTCTCCTTTTTGAAGGATAGAAGTAGTCACAGCCATTGTTTTACTTGCACAGACATGAGTTATTTTGTGCTGACAGGTTTCCCTTTATTTTACTATGACTTCATAGGATCAGTGCTTGGGTGCACATTCAGGTTCTGTCCCCTCTCTCCCTGTGTCTGCTGGTTTGCATTAGCCAGGGAGTAGGAGACTTTTACCTGCAACCAAACCTACTGGTTGACTGCAAAGGTTCTTGCTTAGGGCCAGAGGCAGGGAAGATGTGTGGGATTTGGTCTGAATCTAACTGAAGTGACTTTGACTCAAAAGCTTTACAGTTCAAAAGGTTGGGTTAACTCTTTGTCATTATTTTTCTTTTTGCCAACCACTGCCATTCCTAGGTGGTTTGAAGCAGAAGTTCTCAAGTGCCAGTGTAGTACCCCAGGCCTGATGAAACATAGAAAGTGCTGTAAGTTTTGTAGTGTCATCACTGACCTCCTCCCTTTGTGGGAGGCTTGGGACAGTTTTCAGATAACTCTAGTGACTTGCACAGCTCCCAGGCCCAGAAAGGTCAGCAGCTGAAGCCTTCAGAGAAGGAAAATTGTTCCAGCAGTGGATGCTTTATGCTCTACTCATGTAGAGGCTGACAAAGAAAGGTTAGCAATGCTTCAGTTAACTTGATGACAGGAGGTGCAGTACTGTAGTGAGTTGCGTTTTAACTGCAGATTGTATGATTAGGTCATTTCGTATGATTTTAGTAATACTGCTGAGCAGCACCATGTTTTCTCCCTGTCCTCTCCAGCCTAGCTGTAGGTATCTGTCACCATTTATGCTGTTCTCCTCGGATGCCATGTTTTCTGAAACAGGGCTGTGTTTACAGTACCTAACACACAAAGATTTTTGTGGCTGAGGCCTTTAAACAAAAGGGTAATCTAGTATAATGGTACACGTGACCATGAGGGCGAGCATGCACGTTAACGTGACAGCTGGTGTACAGAAGGAAAGCTGATGGCCTTTTTTGGATCCACGATGGTAAGAATTTGTGTTTCAGAATCACAGAACTACTTGCTTCCGTGCAGAGCTGTTCACTCAAAAGAGGATCCAGGCCAGGGGGTGGAAGGAGTATCTGATGGCTTAAAAAGTTTCAATTTATTTTGTCTAAGAGTGTTTTACTTACCACTGGGAGACTGCAAACAGAGAATAATCATCCAAGGGGAAAATGGAGTATTTCTTTGAAGCTCACAGCGATATCAAAAAGGACAGATGAAATCTAAAAGGTAAACAGGTTCAGCTGAGGCTAGCTGAATTTGCTGGTTACTATGCTAAAAAGTTAATGATGAAATACTGCCAGTCGATTTCAGGACGTAAGAGGAAGTAATGGTGAAGGCCTGTATCAAACCCAAAAACTTACCTAAGTGATCTCATCCTCATAATTGTCAAAAGTAAATCTCTTGCCATTGTTAGCCACTTAAATTAGTGGGCTGGATTCTGGAGGGTTACAGGAGCAAAAGCAGAAGGCAGCCATATCACCGTTTCTGGAAACACTTTTCTGGAGGCTCATTTGATAGCCTGTCTCCTCTTGGCAGGTGCATGATTCACCAGGGAAGGGAAAGGTAGCATGGTTTGGGTTCCACTTAGCAACACCGATATGCATACAGAGATGTGGCAGCTCCAAACGTATCCCTTTTAAAGTCAGGTCAAAATGCAGCTTGATGTGTACGATATATAATGAGCGAGAGAAGGAAAGGCATGTTAACTGGGTTGGAAGATAACACTGTCTTTTGAATGGATTCTTGTTATTGTCACCGATGTTACTTTCAGAAAAAAAAAATTATGTTGAAATTATTCCTTTTTCTTTATTGTTTAGCTCTTGTTCTCAGCTTTGTTATGGCCACAAAGAGATGATAAAAATGGATTGGCGCAAAGTTGGGTTTCCTGTATCATTTATAGTTATGTTTTCAGCCCTTAGCACTTTTATAGGGTCTGTTCTTCATTTTGAAAATAGCAATAAAAGAGGAGAGAACATAAGAAAACACAATTCTCCCTCTTTTTTTCTTTTTTTTAATGAAATTGTCAGTGCTAGTCTGAACTTTGCCTCTGATCTGTATGAAGTCTCTGAACTGTGCAGTTGGAAGAAAGCAGATACAAAAGAGAGATAAAATATCCATGTGCCTGGTTACTTTAGAAAGTAATAAAAGCCCCCAAAGTCTTGCTCGTTTTTAGTCTGTATATTTATGTCTACATAAATCCTTTGGGAATAAAATTTAAACATTTACACTGGATTTAGATAATTACCTTCCAGCATCAGTACCTATGATCTAGCAAAAGAAAATAAGCTAAAGGTTATATGAGTGGCCCTCTAGGCTTCCAGAGGCATGGGTAGCATTAAAGCATGTGTTGAATTGCTACACTAAAATGAGGAATGGTGGTAACGGGTATGAAGCATTGCAGTTTATTTGCTGTTCCTGTGTGGTTATCAGAGGCATTAGGCATGTATGGGGAGATAGCTCCCATCTTAGAAAAAGGATCAGTCTGCAGTGCTTGGTAGCTGAGTGTCAAAACACAGCTGACAGGCCTCCCTCACTTTGGTGGGGAGTGTCCTGTTGCATGGAGCTTGAGTGAGCCCAACCTTTCATCCTCATCCTCTTCATCAGTGAGAAGTGAAGAATTGCCAGCCGCTTCTTCCCGGCAGCTCGAGAAGCACAGCAGCACCTGTCCCACTTGGAAGTTGTCAGGGCATTTTCCTTGCATCTTGATGCCCTAATCAGGCTCTGAAGAGCAGCCAAAGTAGAAGTCTGAGAGAGAAGAAACAGGCGCAAACCCAAACCAGGAGAGGATGATGAATCTTTCATCTTTCAGATGAAAGACGAGGATGACAAAGGCCAGAGTTGCTTTAAACAGCCGATGCAGCCATGTGGACCGCTCCTCTCGGCCCAGTTATGCTATGTGGTCTTATGTGGGATTTGAGAAGACTCATTTCTAGTTCAAGGTCTGTGCTTTTGAGCAACTCTTGAGCTCTAGCTTCTAGACAAGCTCACAGCTTTTACCTTAGCCTGAGGCTACAGGATCTGATTACTGTCCATTTTAATGGCATTTTAAGTCATGTAAGAATACTATGTGCAGAGTATAACTGTAGTCACTACATTTGTAAGGGGGCTGTTGTAGCAGCCCAGGCCAGAGAGAAGGGGATGCTGCTTGGTTTTCTGCAGAAGATACTTAAGACTTTGTTCATTGCACAGATGAAATCACATGGTGAATGAGGGCTGGGGGAGTGGGGATGGTTGCAAACTTTGACTTAAGTTTTCAGAGCCATTGGTATGCTCAAATAGCTTGCGAAATAGCCACTTCCATTGTATTCCCACCCATGTTTTTGCATTCTGAAAGATCCGAATTGTTGTGCGTTTCCCTTCCACACCAGGAAAAGGCCTTTGCTTAATACCGTGTTGCCTTGCATTGCTTTTAGGTTATGCTTGAAGCTGTGCCATCTGTAGTATTTGCTGCTGTCACAGTTTTAATCAGTGGCATGTCCAGGCAGTGGGGTACATTTCTTCAGGATGCTTTGAAACATCTGCTGTGCTCTCATTGTCCATACCCATGTGCACACAGGTGCACCTCTCTGGTGAGCCAGGGTTTCTCCATGCTGGCTGGCACGGTGGCAGGAGGGCTGGCAGGTAGCTGGCCTTGGCAGCAGGCCCCGTGGCAGCCAGGGGGGAGAAAGGACTGAAACGCTGCAGGAACTGTAGTGTGGTAGAAAGGGCAGGAGATTGCTGTGGCTTCGGTCTGAGCTTGCTTTCCTTGCAGCTGGCACAAGATTTTCCAATGAGGCCTTGACTGACCAGGAGCTTAAAGGAGCTTTCTTATCTGCGGAGTGTGACACAGGCCAGTGGCAGCCCGTAATTTATAATGATAGTAACCCTCCTTATGCAACTGGGGGATGGATGTCTGACAGTGTTCGTGTGGTAGTTGCTCAACAACAAGGCATGTTACAACTAACCATCTGAGACCAATTATGAAAGCCTCACTAAGGCCAGCAAGCACTTGCCTGTTCACATCATTGGACTGAAGTTGAAGAGAGGAGTGACTGCTCCGTAACACACGGGCAGGTGCTGCACGGTGCTGAGCATGGCCACTGTGTCAAGCGTGGGGTGTCTGTGCTCTGGGGTACATTTTCGGGGCACCAGTGAGCTGTGGTGCCCTGTGTCGGCATTGTCTTTAGCTTTGTTCTCCCAGATCTGAGATGAGGAAGCACCCCCAGGGCTGCAGCACCAGCTCTGTCCCCACTCCACAGCTTCTCCCACCCCCTTGCTGCTGTGGCAGCACCCATATGTGCCGAGTACCTACTTAGCTGCTCGCTATGGTTAGAAAAAGGGGGGAGGAGTGGGGGCTCCTGCTTATGGCTTCTTCATGAATTTTTAGTCACTACATGAAGATTTCAAGAG
Source organism: Hemiprocne comata (assembly GCA_020745705.1). Lineage (NCBI taxonomy): Eukaryota > Metazoa > Chordata > Aves > Apodiformes > Apodidae > Hemiprocne > Hemiprocne comata. The sequence goes on from CM036586.1 coordinate 61,841,660, forward strand.
TGTGCGAATAAAACATAAGATGAAGTGAAAGACTAAGTGGCACTGCACAAAAGGAGGAAAAAAAAACACAACCACACAACACTGAATCATTGTCCAAAAGGTGCAGCCATTAGAGAATAATAATAGTTTTTGTGTGCAGTGCAGCTGGGGCCACAGTTGCAGAAGGAAGGTCCTCAGTGACCTGTGCAATGGCTCTGTTTGTTTAATGTGCTAAAACAAAGAACTGAAATGCAGACAGGGCCTTTCCAGATACTCGCAGGGCTTCTCTCTTGGTTTCTGTGTCTGTGCCCTCTCTTGCTGCGTGCGTGTCTTCATGCTCCAAATGCAACTAATCACAGCTACGTGCTCTTGGATGCCTTCCGTTGTGTATCCCTTGTCTCTGTGCCTGGGCACAGAATTGCTATTTTTGTAATTTAGAAACTACAACAAATAATGTAAAGTCAAACAGTTACTACTTCATTGTCTGTTTTTGTAATTTGTCCTTCAGAACGAGCTCAGGGTAATGACATTATTCCCACCCCTCCACCCTGACCTCAGTCTTTTTCTATCCATTTAGCAAATACTGCAGCTTGCTCTGTTTTTAATGGGTGGGAATCAATGTGGCTTTTGAAAATGGGATTCTCTCTGCCTGCACAAACAAAATCAATGGTGTTATTGAGCATGTGCAGGGCTGTATGAACTGGAGGGAGCCAGCAGCGTTTGCCGCCTCAGCGAGGCAGGGGCAAAGCCTGTAACTTACACCAGGAGGATCACTCTTTATTTCTGTCAGTTTGGTAAGGGCTGACAAGCAGCTTGGTATTTTTTAGGAAGCAGGGCCTAGGGAGTACTTTTCATCAGGTAATGAGATTTTTAAGGTGGTCAGTGTGAGGGCTAAAAACACATCAGTTTGAGTGCCAGTAGGAGGTTTGAAGATCCCAGTAAAATCAAATTTAATATGAACTATGCTTTAGTTTGATATAACTTCACATTTGGGTTTGCCCCATCTTTCAGGGCACTCCCAACTGTGGCCTGGTCAGAGACCTTTGCTTCAGAGTGAAGTGAGCTTCAGAGGGAGCTAAAGCAGCAGGGATACGGTTTTTCTTCATTCAAGCTAAGCATTTGTATGCAAACAAACGGGATGGGGAATTTATGTATCTGTGTTTGTCTTTTGTGGGGGAATAAGTTTACTAACATTGCGCTGTCACGAGAAACTTGACTGGCGAATTTGTCATGGCTGTGAGGAGATGGAGGGAAGAGCAGATTACAGTTGGATGATGATGGGTTTTTTGGTTTTTGTGTTGTTTTTTTATTACTTCTTCAGGGAAGATGTTCAGTTTTAACACTGGCAGGATTTTACTATGTGGTGTCGGAGGAATGGACTCTTCTAGCATGTTCTCTTGGAGACATCAGTGTCATCTGTAAGCCCCAGCTCATGAGGCTGTGGTAGATGATTTGTAGGACTGTAGATATTTTCAATTAAAACTTGGCTGTGGAGGGTGTGTCATGATCGATCAAATGCCTTGTATCTGCTTGAAGAGCCTACCAGCTGCCACTGCAGGCTGTATTGGTGGGACAAACAGCATACACGAAAAGCAAGTTCAAAATTCATTAATTTCCAAGTCTTAGCCTTTCTGTGCAGAGTACCCCGAACAGCTTGTATATTTGACTTCTGGGAGTTAGAGCAATACTACCACCTCTGTTAGGCAGGACACCAGCAGTTTCCCAGCTGCAGCCAGTTTCAGACACCACTGATATGGGTCGGGTTCAAACCAATGACTTTAGCTGTATGTGAAAGACTCCAGAACCTTTTATCAACCTGCAGGGCCATTCAGTCATTTCACATAAAAGCACATGCCAACACTTGTTTTGAACATCACTTTGTTAGGAGCACAGCAAGCCTGGTGCTTTGACTGAGAGCAGAAATTTCTGGCCATGTGACAGAATGGCTTTTCTAATGCTCCTGTGGGCTGAGGAGCTCCAGGTCCTGAGAGGGTAGGGGAGGCAAGAAGGGACCTTTCTTCCAGTGACTGCACCAACCAGAAGATGTGCTTGTTCAGTGTCCTATGTTTTCATGACTAAATAAGAGTTCATTTTAAAATGCTGTCAGTGCTGAGGATGGAGTACTGATGAGTGGAAAGGAAAACCTGTGTTTCTAATGGCTTTGTATCTCCATAGCCAAGAGGAAAACTTAAGCTGGCATTTGGTTCCTGACAGTGACTTCTGCGTTGCCAACTCTGGGGTTTGTTGCTTGACTTCCCAGTTAAATTCTCTGAATTTGCTTTTCCTGACCCACGTCATACTTCTTGATTTCTAAGTGCTGAAAATCCCCATTGCCCCTGGATTTCATTTGTAAATGGGGTGGGCAAGTTTCTAACAAACCAGAAAATTAACATTCTCCTGTCTTTGGTTTGAGTGAGGATTTCTTGATGGCTGTCATATAATTATATGATTGTGACTGGTCTGGAAAAATGAGACAGTTTCAATATCCTGCATTTGATATAGCTTATTCTTGTGTACGTTATGAGGTACACAGAAGAGCTATAAAAGGTACAGGAATTGTTTCTTAGCACAGGGCGTGGTACATGTATGCATGTACATACTGGTGGACACCCTTTTTCATTGTGCAGACACAGTTTTATCCATGTAAGAAGCTTGCGATCATCGAATATCCTTTAAAAGAAGCTAAAAATGTGTCTTTGTTGGCTTCTTTTCTTTCCACAGACAACAAAGGTCCTATTTAATTATTTTCAAATGTTCACAGCAGTGGGGTTTTCTGCAACTTGCAAATCAGTGCAAGAAGCTTCCTTTGGCTGAAATGTGTTCAGCAAAGGGTTCAGTCAAACACTGGTTCGTTAACCACTTTATTTCCACATGTAATGTAGTTTTTAATTGATACGGTGTGTTTTTTCATACATGCTGGGGTGATGATTAAAAAAAAAAAAAAAGGCATACTGTAGCATGTTCCAGGACAGGCTGATTCCTTTTGCTTTCTGAAGTCCTCAGGACCAGTAGTTCTTTTTTTTTTTTTTTTTCATGGACACAGCTGGACCTCTGCTGTCTTTGGTGGGACCTGGGCAGAGGCTTTCAAATGTCCAAGCAGGAGTTCTGTTCCTTCCTCGGTCCTCCTGCTGCCCCTACCTCCCTTGTGCACTGCCACAGAAATGGTGAAAAATGTTGGTCAGACTGTGGGGAAAAATGAACAACAGATCCTCCTCTCTTTTGGGAATTTTTAGATTTTAGGTTTGATACAGTAAAGATTTGGGTTGGAGCCTTGATGAAAAATTAATTAAAATGGAAAGCTAACATTCTTAGATGAATCCACAGCTAAGAATTAAGAAAAAAAAAGAAAAAAGTATTGACTAAAAGAGCCATCAAATAATAACAGCATTTGGACTTCTCTGATGTTTTGATGTGGATAAGTGATCTCATATAGGGCTAAGGGGACATGATTTTCCACCACAATTCCACTTCTCCAAATTTTTAGCAAAAAAACCCCAAACCAACGTTTTTCCATTTTAATTGAAAACCCGCCACTATGAAATTTTGGTGTTGGGCTTTATTGTAACATTTTTGTTGGCTGGAAAAAACAGTCCAATTTTACTTCATGTATTGAGAACAATTTTTGCCTTTTTTTTTTTTAAACAAAGCAAACCAAAATCCTGTGGCACTTACTACCCTCCAGACTTTTTGTTTAAACATTCTTCAATGTTCTTCCTTTTTTTTTTTTTTATTTTTCAATTTTGATTTTTTCTTACTGTGGAGTAAAAATAAGAAGCTACAGTCTGAAATAGAATTGTTGCTCTTCAGCTTTCCAAAGCAGTAAGGGAAAATAGATCACACAGCAAGTTTTAAAAATCAGCCAGTGTGTGGGATATGCTACACTGAACCTCTTTTCAGAAAAGAATTGGATTGCAGCCTTTAGGAACTGTGTTTACTGTACAAGAAACTGAATTTATACCAAATAGAGGATGTGGGAAGCACCAGCTTGGTACTGCTGTGATGACTGCAAAGCAAAAATTGGGGGGAAAAAAACCAAACACCACAGTCAAAACAGGGATTTTCCACGTGTGGATAATTTACTGGAAATGTCTGAAATCCGTTTGTTCTAGGAAGGTGCACCAACACAAGTAATTTCTCCTCTCTGGCAATCTAGCAAAGGGTTAAAAGTTAGAGCTAGAATTGATTCAGGGAGAAGACTGCTGCCACAATGCTAAAGACTCATTTATTGGGAGAGCGCTACACTGCTTACTGTAATTGCAAGAAAATTAAAAGAAAGCAAATTAGCTGGGAGCTTTTCAGAACTCTTCCTCCTTTTGCTGACGTTAATGAGATTTTCCCCATACCAAAGCGGCGTTAATAACTTCCGCCGAGTGGCTTCTGTAAGCCTTTGCCTACAGAATGAAACCAACCTGGGGTGACAGCGAGGGGGAGAGCGCGGAGGGGGAAGGGTACCAAGCAGAAGGGGTGGCAGGGAAGAGGGTGGATTCTTAGGATAGGTTACGTTGTGGTCTCGCACATCCACACGTGAGGTAGCTCCCTGGCAAGGCGTGTGCCGATGTTCCGCATGCGGATCGGCTGCTGCCGCCAGCCCCGCTTCTCCGGTGAAGCCTTCCCTGGTTAATAGTCTGCAGTGGCTTTTGTTGGGATGGTTTCAGCAAGCAAAAAGTTTTATGTAGCAAAGGGAAAAATGTCACAAGCTGTTCCTAGGGCTGTGTTTAAAGCCAAGGCATTTCCAGGAAGGTGAACTTCCTAAACTGGGGTGGAGGTCGGGGCAGAAGGGAAGGGCTTGATCAGGATCAGCTTCCTTAACAGGAATTCCTATCTTAAGCAAGAATCTGCTGCTTTCCAAGAAACTGGGCTTTTCACAGAAGGGATGCTTCAGAGGCAGGGAAGAAGAGTCAATTTATCCATGCATTTGGAGGCCCCTCTGTGGGGAAATGCTGAGTTGCAAGCGAGTTGCACTGCAGGGAAAGGCTTTCAGCGGGGCAGGACTCCTTTTTGCTCCTCCAGTCTGCCCCCAGAGAGAGGTGGCCGGCAGGGCTGTGCTGTGTGTGGCCCCTTTGGAAGTGAGGCACTGAGGAGGTGGGATCCCACAGTGCTGCTGGGAAGAGGGGGGATCTTCCTCGCTTTGGATGCAGCACTTTCCTGTGAAGGGATGGAAAAATACCTTTGTTCTTCTGAGAGCTCATGGATGCAAATGTTTGTTTATGGTGGGCATCTCTATAGCTATGTACACACAAACCCAATGTATACATACACCAGTGCATGCTGAGTGGGAGTAATATTTTGTAATTTCTAAGGCACTCCTACATGAAGAGATGTGGGTGCCTAAGAAAACATAGCTGCAAGCAAAATCAACATGACCTAGTAAACAACAGCTATCTAGCACATGTGTGCCTACTGTAAAGCCTATCCTGCCTGTGTGGGCTGTGTCTGCTTCTCCGGATGGTGAGAAGTTAACATTGGTTGAACTGAGAGCTCTCTTGAAGCTTTTACTGAATACAGGTATTACTCCACTGGTTTTCTTCTACATTTCATACCCCGCTGTCCGAGTGTAACAAAGTGACACCCAACAGCTACAATGCCTGCTTTGTGGGAAGTGGCACCTGTGTGGTGCAGTGGAAGTGGAGCTGGTTTTTGGCTGTTGCTGCTTGGCACAGGCACCTGCCTGGTGCTGTCCTGTGGGTGACAGCACAATTTGCAAGTTATTAAAAGTTTAGGAGGATTCAGAACATCCTATTCCAACGGTTTCTAAATATTTCATGCCTGTCATCTAAAGCAGTTCCCGTGCTTCAAAACAGCAGGGGAAAAAAATTATGCATTGTATATTTATAATACATGATTGTTGATCTCTGCTGACATTTATCTGTACTCTAGAGAAGAGGCCAGATAACTTGATTGTGGTGGAGAAGGTAAATGTCATAACCAGGATAGCCTGTTACAAATGTGTATTAACCCTTTCAATTAATTTTCTTGCTATTTTATTTGGCTTAATGAAGGGTCATGTGATAAGTCAGGCCTGTGGTTTTGTCCTCCCATGTAAAGGGATGCGTGATGAAACTTGTGCTCTTCCAGGCATGAGCACAGAGATACCAACCATGACATGACTCTCGATGGGTGGCAGCAAGCTACAGGCTACCCATGCAGGAGCCCAGGAGATGGTGGCCCCATGTGCCCCAGCAAGCAGTGTGGCTTGGTGGGAGCCGGTCTGTAGGGTAAATCAGTTGATGCCAAAAACCTGACAGTCATGTTTGTGGCATTTTGGGGGTTGGGTGTTTTGGTCTGGGTTGTGTTCAGTAGGTGAATAGCCTGTTCATGCACTCTGAGAACACTCTGTAACGCGAGCACAGAATAACTGGGAGCAACTGGGAGGTTTACCTTGAAAGAGCCCAACTGACACACGGGTGTATATGTACTCAGTATTGTTAGTTCCTTATGTTTTCATCAAGTATTATAATGCTGGTTTTTGTGGGTTTTTTTAACATCCTACCTACCTGGTAGAATCTGGTTTTTAGCTCAAAAAAAGGAGACAGGCATTTCTAGACCCTAGTGTTATTGCAAGAAAGAATTTGAAAACAAGCTAAATTTAAAGACTTAATTTGTTCTTTAAAAAAAAAATTCTCATGTGATATTGGAGGTTGGCAGGTGACTTTTCATGTTATCCTTTCCTGGGAGAAAACCTGCAGGAGCAGCCTGGGTGGGAGAATACCTCCATGACTCTCCATGGTACCCAAGTGAGGGGAACTGCTTCTCTCTTGATTTAAATCCTTGCATCTCCAGTGCAACAGCTGTGGAGTTATTTGTGGTTCAGGTTCACCGCACTGACAGCTCTAGGCAAATCTGCTTCCAAAATTTCCCCAAATACTGACAAGGAGCTGCCGAGGAAGTCTAAACTACACTATTTATATTTTTTCCAGGCTTTTCTAACTTTTACAGCCTGCACTTTCCTCTCTGGGGCCAGCACTCTTTCAACACCATTTGTTTTTGAGCAGGCTCTGGGGCATCCCACACACAAAGGGGTATGGGGTGGTTGGTGTTAAATGGGGAGCAGAGAGCTGCTGCAGTGGACATTGTCTATCCATGTACAGCCATCCAGAGCCTTTCAGCATCCCATGGGAAAGGACCAGAAGGGAAGAACCAGAGGGAGAAGGTGATGCCACCTGTGCCAGGAACCCGTCAGGATAGGCAGCCCGGGTGGAAGATGAAACCTTGGAGTAGGAGGGAAGCATGAGGTCATTCCCATTCTGATCTTTCCCTCAAACCTTCTTGTTATCAAATGCTGAGTAACAAACCCTCCACCGCCTCCCTGCACGCTCCCCCCCCCTCTCCCCCATGCTTGCTGCTTCTCCCAGAAATGTGTTTGTAGTAAGAAGGTATTGAAGAGATCAAAGCAATAAAACGTAGAACACACAGGTACCCGGGAGGGACAGCAAGTGCAAAACCACCCCGCAGGCGGCAAACTGGTTGGGAAGGAGGGATTTGGATGAATGTAGTGTTATTTCATCTGCGGGCTGGCCAGGAAACACATGGTTTAAAATCAAGAAGAGAAAAACATAACAAGGTGTTGTGGCTTTGAGGAGTGTCTTTGTTGCACAGGGAGCTGCAGCTAGCCACTGGAAATCCTAGAGAGGGAGAAGCTGCATTACCATCACCTGGGTGATGAAGAGGTTACCAGTGAGTTAATAAACACATAAAAATCCTGCTAGTCCCTGAAGTATGACAGGTTACTAGAAACGTCAGTGCTCTGCTGAAGATGAGTTTGCCCCAAATAAGAAGAATCTGTATGTAAAGAAAATGTTAGGTTTGACAATTGGAGAAAATTTCCTCCAGCTGGATGCTTGCCTTACTTTTTTTTTTTTTTTTTCCCCCCAGTACTTTGAAAATGGGGATTTCCACATCTAAGGTTTGGGTCTGGTTTGTACCTTCCTTAAATAATAAAATAGAAGTCTGAAAAGCTTTCTGTAGGAATAGAAGATCAACACCTACCAACTGTGAGGATTTCTAGAAAATTGTACACTATGGCCAGGTTTTTTTAAGTATCTACACATACAATTTTTAAAAGATGCTGGTAGTTCAGACTCAAAAGTCATCCCACCTTCTAGCTTCCTGGCTAGTTTTCTGTCTTAAGAATCTAAATACATAGTATATAGTTTAAATAATATATTTTATATGTACATTAAATACTTCAAATATGTAGATACTTTTGATTTTTTCAGATTAAACTCTTCATTTGAGAACTAACCTGAAAAAAAAACCAACCATATGCCATTGATTATGTTTTTTGCCTATGTGTGAGGGCAATTAATTAATAATTTGTATTCTCTGTATGATTTCTAATATGTTGCAGTGATGCAAACTATAAAGCAATCCAAATGTTAATATCAAACCGTAGGAAAAGCAAAGGTAGAGTATGGATGTTTTCCAAATGAAGAATTAATTTAAGCTGAATTTTGAAAATTCCCAGAGCATCTTAGAATTAATGCTGAAAAGTTAAACAGCAGAAAAGAGCGTATTTGCACCAGAGAGGAGGGTAGTTCCCTGTAACTTGTATCTTTATTAGCCCTGTTGGAAGCAGCATGACCATGTGGAGGATAAATCCACATTAAATTTGGATTAAGCACCTTCTGGTTTCGGGGCAAGCCTTTCACATCTGCTGTGTCTAGTCCATTAATAGTGGAATAAAGGTGAGGGTTGATGCTGCTCTTGTCAGTATAGTTACAGTCTGCCAGGCTGAACGTCTCCCACTCTTTATTCTTGTGTCTTTTTTCCCTTTAATTCACGTTCCTGACTGAAGAAGGGGAATACTGAAGAGTGAAGCCCACTGCAGGAGGAGCTGCCTTCACTGATGGGGCATGAAACCCTGCTTTTTTCACTGGTTTTCTCTTCCATTTCCTGTGGGCAGTGGGAGCAGCCTTTTGCTTTTGAAATGAGCACCCACCCTTCATGGCACCTTGGTTTGCTCAGCTCCATCCATTGCATTATGATCTGTGGGGTCAGGAGTGAAGGCTGGGGCTAACACAGATCTGGACTGTGGTCAACAGACAAGTTACCTGCTATTTTATCTGCTCCCATTCTGTGTGGATAGAATAGGGAGTGACAAGGAATAAATGCCTTTTGCTCCTCCACCAGTGTTACAAGAAGTTGGGCATGCTGTGATTGGCCACTTCCTGGGTGACACTGTGTGGGCGTCTGGTAGCCCAGCTCCTGTGCAGGTCTCTGGTGGCCCTGAGGGAGGGCAGGGATGCCCACCGTGGAGCAGGAGGGGCTGCTGAGTGGCTGCTGGGCTCAAAATTAGTATCGAAACTTGCAAGAAACTCAGGAAAAAGGAGGTAAGTGTAGGATGCAAGAGGAGCTAATCCTGCAGATTACCTCTGCCCTGGAGTTTTGTCAATCAGATAGAAAAAGGAAGTAATATAGACACTGCAAGTTTATTCAGAAGTTGTCAGTCTGGAAAGGGCCCTGCCTAAATCAAAAATAACTTCTCATTGCGGAAGAGGCTTCCTTGCTTGTTCCTTATGTATTTATATCTGATCTGGGCTGGCTCGATGGACAAAATGTTCTGTACTTATTTCCTCTTCTTTTTTCGGAAGAAGGCAGCTGTTGAGTACAGGAGAACTGCACCAGAGCTGGCTGGTCTGCACAGACTGGGGACAAACACCCTATTTCTAGGCCAAGAGCTGGCACCCGACGAGCATCTTTTGTCTGTACCTTCGCGCTGCTGCAACAGGAGGGCTTTGCTGTCATATGAGAAGAGTGTTCTGCTGTCTCCTAAGCTGTTCCTCTAAGCTTTTTGCTTCCATGAAGCAGAGAGCATTGGCTCCACTGTAGTGGAAACAAGGGTGGAGGTGAAGGATGGTGAGACTAGCAATGCCAGCATGAAATAACCCTGCAGGACTGCAGGAGAAAGTATGGAAATCTCCCCCTGACTTTTATCAATTAAAGAGAAAAGGGGAATAGTATAGGCATTGCAATTAAAAAAGGTAATAGAGTCTGATTTACATTTCAGAATGTATTAGCTTGGTTTTAATTGGAAAATAATTTGAATTGCAAGTGAAATAATTAGATTAGAAAGCCACTCAGCAATTTACTGCTCATATTCCCCAGAACCGGACTCCTGGTTCATACAGTAATTGTGAACATTATGGGAGCTGCGTTTGGTTTCCCCCTTTTTGCCCTCCCCTTCCACTCCTCTCCTAACGAATTGCATTCTGGCAGTAGAGGCACATCTTCATTAACAGCCACATTTGATGTCTAAGCTCTCAGCTGGTCACAAGGGCTTCTTTGAGGTATGGAATTTGTGAGGACTTGTGAGAAAAGAGCTAAGGGAGTTGCTCTGGATTCCTCCAAGCCAGTCATTCCAAATCGAGGCTGTAAAAGAAAAACAATTGTCAGGTCCACTTCAGTATCCCTTCTTGCAGTGGTTGGGGGCATTCTGGCTTTGTTAAATGCAGGAAAACTGGTGCCAGAGAGATGCAGTGCTTGCAGTGAATACATTATTTATCCAGAGACATAAATGTATAGCTGGTGCTTCATTTACAGAAGGCATAGCACATCCCCAAGCACCTCACAACCCAGGAGCCCTGGTTCTGCAGACTTGAATGTGTGAGCGAGCCCAGCCATGGTTTCCCTCCTTCTCGCTCTTGTGTGTGAGCACTTGGGGACAGGGACAAAGGCAAGCTGCAACCTGGGCTGCTGTCCCTGACAAGCATAGGACTCACTTTTGTAGTTATTGGATGTTGCTAATGTTTTTGGGAGGTTCAATCTTTGTATTCCAAAGGAAAATCTTTTCTATCCCTGTCATGGGGAAGTACACAAGGGAATTGTGTTTGGGGAACTTACTATCGTGGTTTATTAATGTTATAAATCATTGTTTACTGTCTTATAAAAACAATCTGTCATAAATTACAGGTCTTGAAAAAAATTCTCGCAGGTGTGAGACAGAAAGCAATGCATTAGTACTGCTTTTTCCTCTTTCTTCTCTGATAGACCCCAGCAACTGCACCATCATCCTATGGGTATTTCTAATTATTTATTTACACATAAAGACCTTGCTGTCTCTTCAGGTCAGGAATGCTTCTTTCACTTGAGGGATAACTTAAAACCAATTTCACTGGACATGAAGAGTAATTGGAACATCATTTTGAGAAGCAATCCCTCTCCATAATCCATCACTGTTGTCACGCTAGCTTGTTTCTGAGGCAGGGCAGCATTTGTTCATCGCCGGTAGTCTGAGGCTGTTGTTTCTCCAAAGCAGAGGCCCCTTTTCCATACTGACTCTTTTCCAGCCTCTGTTTATTTCCTTAATGACTGAAGCAAAAGCAGATATTGTTAGGTAAGTGGCTATAAGTGATCCTGCCAGCTCTGTATAAAGGCATGTGATAAATTTTCAGGAAAGAATTTGTTGCCAGGGTAGCTTCTGGAGCCAAAATGTTGGTGTCAACAAGAAGAGTGCATGTAAGATACCCATTGGGTTGCTACCCTATGGGGTTGTGGCTTTTCTTCTGGTGGGCCCTCCTCTTGTGGCAGTGGGGCAAGGGGTGGTGTGATGGTCTGGGTCCTGCCATCTTTACCAAAACCGTCATCTGTCCCTCATCCTTCCTGCCATTTCCGGACCCTGTTCAGTATGTGCAAGCCCGTCTCATTCTTAGGGTTTTGTTTTTTTCCTTTTTTTTTTTTTTTTCTTTTGAGCAACTCATAACCCTCTAATTCTGTCTCAGAGGTTGTGCAAGGACCCCTCTGGTTTTGCTGGTGGGACTTCATTTACCTGTATGTATGCAGCAGATGGCCTTTCCATATGGCAGGAATGTGGCTGGGGCATGTGCCGTGTGGTACGAGGACACTTTTGGGAGCACCCCTGGAGCTGGATGGAGCTGAAGGAGGTCCCAGCAAAGGGCAGCAGCGACCCAAGCCTTGGGTTCCTTTGGCAGGAACTGCTCCTCCTGCCTTTCCTGGCATCAGTTCCATAACCTGAACCTCTAAATGTCTCATTGAGGCAGTGATTTGAATTCCCAAGCTCACAAGCTGCAGATTCCTCCATCTTAAAGAGCTATTCTTCCATCTGTGAGCTGGCTACTTGTTTGATTTTTAAATCAGGTTTTCCTGTTGAAAAAAGAGACTGAGGGGAAAGGCTCCTGTGGCAGGACCTTCACCTCTGGCAGCAATGTGCACACAAGGTAGTTCCCATTAGTTCTTGTCTGCTCCTAGCAGATTTAACTTTCATTTGTAAATGGCAGCATTTGCAAGGCATATAGGGCTGAGCTAACCATGTAAGTAATTAGGCTAGGAATGCAAGCAGAGGGGGCCATCAGCACTCATTATTTAAGAGCCAGCTTCATTATTTTTACTGCTTGGATGCTTATCTTAACATCAGCAGCTGCTTTTATTTAAAGGGACTTTGCCTTGCAGACTTGACGTTTCTTGCTAGGCTGTCCTGGAAGGATGCTCAGAGATCACACACCTTCCTCGGAGAGGTGAAACTAAAATAGTTTGCTCCAAAAAGGATGCTTCCTGGTGCTGACAATCCCAAAGTACTTGAGCCCTGTGCAGGCTTTGCAGAATTCCTGCCCCCATCCCTGGAACAGTGCTGCCACCATGATAAAAGTGAGATGCTCTTTGACGGCACATGGTATTTTTTATTAGGTCAGAGTGTAAAAACTTAGAAAAATTAGAAGACTGTGAAGTCTGTAGGGAAACACAGTGTCAAATCCCACTCCTGCAGTCCCTGCCCCGAAGTCCTTGCAATTAAATGCCCCCCACCTTGGTTCCAAGCTTTTGTTGAATCCCACTTACTACAAGGGAATTGTCGAAACTGTACAGTCCAAGGTGAGACCAAGTGCAATAGCAACTTTTATTCTGACTCCTTTTATTAAATATATTTATGCCTGGGGCTGTATTTTGTTGGGAGATTTGTGAAGGGGATGTCTAGCGCAGTATTGTATACCAAATGATCGTACCGGTGTGCTCCTGTGTCCCTTCCATGAGCTCTTTCCTTCTCTTTGCTGCTTTTTCTCATTCTTGGGTGTGTAATGGAAGCCCAGACTCTGCTCCAGCAAATAACCCTTAAATGGACGTGGGCCACATGGGAAAAATGATACATTGTCAATCTTCAGTAGGAAAGATTAGTCTGAGATGCTGAACTCCTTTGTGAGGGGCTTTGAGATGTATAAGCGGGTGTGCTGCTCTAGAGCTCTTCCATGCCACCCAAAACTGCCTGGAAATTTGAAGACATCTCACAGGAGATATCCCAATCATTCTTTCAGTGAACCCCCGGGTGCTGAGTAGTGTATTTCTCCAGGCACCTGAGGAAAGGAGAGGAAGTGCTATCTTCTACTTTTGCAGTTTCCCACAGCTCTGGTCTTTCCTGTAAATTTGTGCCCAGCCTGGCAGAGTTAAATGCTGCCGCTGCCACTGTTGCGTGCAGGGCTGCTTTGTTGCCATGTCAACTGTGCATGTAATTTGTTTACATTTGATTTGGCAGAACATTTCATGATAAGAACCAAGGCCTCCGGCAACTTTGAACTGGGGGGTGGCTGGGCAGGGGCACGGTGGGATGGGGAGCGAGGGAGAGGGTCTGCACCCACCTTCTGCTAGTTGCCCTCTAAACAAGCAGGTGAAGCCACCTGGGGCCTCGTCTTCGTATTTGGTTTCCAGGAAGAAGTAGGAGCAGGGGAAATAAGTGTTGATTCTCTCATTAATATTGAAAACAACATACATTAATTCTCAGGTGGCTTCTTATAGTTTGACCCATAGAGTGTGAAGGTTATTTCCACAGCCTGTTGCGGCCAAGGTTGCCACTGCTAGGAAATTTCTGTGATCCTACCAAATTCCTGAAAACCAGATCTGGATTGTTTTCATATGTTAGTCAGCTATGGGAAGAGATGAATCTTCACAGGCAAAGACCCATAATTCGAGACAAATCTGTGACAGTCTTTCCTGAGGACTTTCCCCAAGTAAAACGCATACCAGGGTCTGGCCCAAAGCCAGCAAGAAAATATGTCTTAAAGAAAATCTATGAAGACTGAAGTAGAGCAAAACTAATTTTTCAAAATTATTCAGTGACAATGGAGTATTTAAAAAAAAGGTTTCCTAAAGAGGAGCGAGCAGGGAATAGTTTGATAAAGCATCAGAGATTTTCTCCCAGATCCTTCTGACTGTTTGCCAGGGATGTTTTCCCCCCAGGTGTGTTACCTGATCAGGGGCATTAAATTCTCCATTTCCCTTTTATGTGATGTTCTCTACCTTCTGGATGTTAGACACTTTCCTTGTGGTGTAGGTGGGAAACGCATTCAGGTTTCAAGTGCTGGGAAGCTGGGGAGGTGATGCAAGTCCCCCCTTCCTTCTTAAAAGGAGATTAATTTACTATGCATTATTATGAAAAGCAAAGCTTGTCTCCCTGGCAGCTCTGCAGGTGAGGACAGGGGACAGTGTAAAGTTCATGGTCCTTTAGGAGGTGTGTGCCTTGGCCAGCCCCTCCTCAGCACCTGATGAGTCACAGCAACCACAGCGACTGGCTGCCTTCTAGGGGAGGCTTCTGCTTTCATGTGAGAGAAAATACCCTTCATCTATGATTAATGTCCAAACCACCGAGCACCACCTGAAAGACCACGCTGCTGGGACCTCAAGAGAAATGAGTTGTGGGCTGGCAGTGTGTTCCCCTATTTTGATCTCTGTTGTTTTGCTCTGACTTGATTTTCACATACCTGTGTGTGATAGCTTGGTCCTGAGCTCACCAAGACAGCAATTGTCTTCTCAGAGCATGCTCATATACATGCCTTTTGGTGACGGCAGCTGCCTGAGCAGTGCTACCTCCCTCTCCCCGTCTTACTGCCCTGGTGCGTCAGAGCTGGTTCACCCCTGCATGACCTAGAGAGCATTTGTACCAGCTTGTCCTAAGGGAAGTGCAGGGGTGGGACCTAGGGTTTGGGGCAGACACTTGTTAAAGCAGCAGCGCCACAAGGAGGAGATGTACCTGGAGACCACAGCCTCCACAACAGCAAAGACAAGCTGGGAGTGTGCTTCCCTGTGCCTCCCATGCCAGTGGGACTCCAGCACTGCAGATGGTGCATGCTGTTGGTCCAGATCTGTGCAGGAGTTACTCATATTGGTACCTGCTTTGTTATTCATGCCCATTAATCAGGGTGTCTCCCTCTGATCAAGAACGGTTAGGCTCATGCTGGGGAAGTAGACAGGGAAGGTGAGCAGTGTGGCCGGTGTTGAAGCAGGGGTAAAATCATAGAAGGGTTTGGGTGGGAAGGGACCTTAAAGATCATCTAATTTCAACCACCCTGCCATGGGCAGGGACACCTCCTACTAGACCAGATTGCTCAAAGCCCCATCCAGCCTCACCTTAACACTTCCAGGGAGGGGGCATCCACAACTCCTTTGGGCAACCTGTTCCAGAAATACCCATTCCACTTTCTCTTTTCCCTCCTGCATGGCCTGGAGACATAACATCTTGGTAAGGGTCTAGGCTAACCTCATGACTCTCTTGGTCTTTGGCCTCTCTAGGGCTGTGTACCATTCTACCAAAAGTGACTATTCTTGTAAGGTGGGTCCAGCTGCTGGCTGCTGACCAGCCATTTTTTAACTAATCTAGCTCCCAAGCTGTGTTAGGTTTTTATAGGGCACTGATAATCACATGCTGTGCTCCAGTTCTTGCTTTTTAATTTTCTACTTAAGGGCAAGACTAGGTGCTTTCCTCAGAACACAAGATTCTTTAATTTTAGACGTGAGGTCTGGCACCCTTTGTGGAAGCCAGCTGTCTTCTCATTTTCCTAGCAGTGCTTTCATTCTTCTGCATTGAAGCCAGCTCTTTTTCTGTGTGGGATCCTTCTCACCTCAGCCCTTTCCCAGTTACATAAAGACAGAAGAGCACTAAAAGAGTGGCCACGCTGAAATTATAAAAACAAAAATTTAAAACATCATTGATGCCCTTTCTGATGTGTTGCTACATGCCAGATGCCTATGGTTGTTTCCAAATAAAATCACGGTGATGCAGCAGGCATGGATCTGTAGCTTTATCTGTAATAAAGAGCATGTATGGGATAATACTAGAGAGTACAGTTAAGAGCAAAGTAATGTATCTCAAGCTTGAATTAAAGATTACCAAAGACAGAACATTGCTTTGTAAATATTTTAGTTGTTACATTGTTTTGTAGCCTTTCTCTCTCCCTCATTTTGAAGTCAGTGTTTGCATAACATCTAAAACCCAGTGCATGGAGGAAGCATGTGAAGAGAACTTCTACAAATACAGCCCAGTAACTTTGAGGAGAAAGAGGGGTTGCCTGCATTCCTTCTGGATGGCACCTTTTCCTTGTTGAATCCAGAAAGAGGCTTTATTTCTTCTCTGGGCTAGCTGCTGAAGCAGTGTCAGCTGGAAGAGGCGCTGGTAAAGGGTGCAAGGTGCTCCTACTTGGTCTTAGACTTTAACCCTTTTCTGAACTCCAGCACCTTGGAGATTCATGATTACCATGCTAAGAGCAGGGACGCATGGTTTCTGTATTTATTGGGCAAGGCAGATGCCCTTGTTCCTTTGCCACTTCTAGCAGATGAGCTTTCCAGATGGGAACCTCGTTTCCAAATAGTTTTTCAACAAAAATTACATTCCTTGGACTGCTTGTTCTCAAAAAATGCTCCAAGTGGCCTTAATGCGTTCTCAGCTGTAAAGGACAGCTGAGAAATATTTCTGAATTCAAGGTCACCAGTTGCAGTGATATGTATTACTAATAAACTTGGCACTTGTATCCAAAGATGGTCTTGTGGTTAACATACAAATTTGAGACAAAGGAAGTTATTTTTTGTTTGCTTTTGTGAACTTGTCGAAATTCTTTTTCTGCTACATCTCTTAGTCTTCTCAGGTATAAAGTGGGAATAATAAACTGTGCTTGCCTTACCTGAGTATATTAAAGTTTCTGAAAGTCCAACAGCTGTCTTAATGGAAATATAAAGTGCTTGGGGCTTTCTAATACCACCCGCACCCTAACAGCTGACCTGCAGGCTTGCTTCTCACAGCTAGAATCAAATGGAAGTTCATTCTGCTTGCAGGCAGGTATGGTAGTTATGAGCAGCCCTTGTGAACATTCTTGACCTAGACCCTTCTCCACAGGGCCAGACAGCACATGCATCAAGATAAAATTTTCATTCTGTTAGGCATCTCTTCAAAACTCTTGGTAGAAATACTTCTGCCCCTCATCAGCCTCATGCCTGGGGACCTGTTGATTGCCAGCAGCAATTAACGCAATGCAGGTAGCAGTGCTTAGGAAGGAATAGAAGTGATTGACTTTCAAATTCAGGTCTGTTGTTTGCAGGACTGTGCTTAGGGAAAAAGCCATAAAAAGGTTTCTGTCTAGAAACGAGGCTTGTCTGATGTGGAATTACAGAGAAACAATGAACAGGAAAGTTGACAGTACTGTTTTTATTGAGCAGAGTTGTACTTGTAAGTCTGTTTTAGAAGTAGGTTTTGCAAGACAAAGCCTTAGACACTTAGGAGGGCAATCCTCCCAGCGTCCCAAAAACAACATTGCAGCCTCTAATTAAGCAGAGTATTAACTACCTTATCTCCGTGATGAAACTTGGTAAACTCTGCTCTGACAGATGTACACACGCGCCTTTCTCCCTGGAAATTAGGAAGTTAAGACATGCTTTCTCTATCATCTATATGATTTATTTTAACCCCTGGCTATTCCTCTGGAGTTGTGCTAAGTGCAGCTGTCTCTGCATTGAGCCATATTTGCATAGACCTCGATTTGCATGTTGCCTTGTGCTGGAGTACAATATTAATAAGGTATTAAAGGAGAGCAGAGGAAGGGGGAGGGGCAAGTTAAGATTTCAGTCGTGTCTAAGCAGGGCCAGGCAAATAATTTCCTTTTATCCAGAATTAATGACTAATACTTTAACTGGCCTTGAACTGGGGTTTTGCTTGCCAGGGAATGATGTCTGCAGCAAAAGGCATTGCTTTTCTGCTTTGTCTTCCACACCTCCAGAGACATGGGTGGGTTTGTCTTCCTTCAGCTGGAAGTTGCAAGGCTGCTCATGCAAGGAAATCTCTCTGGTTACAACCATGTATGTCTGGAAATAAATGTAGCCTTGTGGAAAGCCACAGCATGGGAATGGATGAGAGAGAGAAAGAGGAAGGGGAAATAAAAAAGAGGGAAAGACCAAGTTCTTTATCAGAACAAAGCTGCAGCCTTCATCTTGGGCCTGAGCTGCTCTTACCGGAACAAGCACGCCTGACACAGCTTGGTAGGAGGGTATGATGTCCCTCAGTGGTGGAGGGTTGGGGCCACCTGCCATCATTCAGTGTGGTGGCCGTGCTCAGCATCCAGAGCTGTGCTCACCCTGGAGTTAGCCTGGGCTGGCATCTGTTCTGCCTCAGATGCAGGGCTCAACAGCAGCACGTGCTAACCAAGGTAATGATGTCACACTGCTGTCAGTTAGTCTGTGTGGTGAATGGACAGTGAGCAGGAGGACAGATGGGTTCCTTGTCTGCCGGATTCCCAAGAAGCAGGCAAGAGAGGTGCACTGCTGTGGCCAGGAGAGCAGGGGTGGTTCCTTGGAAGACTCGCCATTCTGCATGTAATTAGCTCTCAGTTATGATAATCTGATGGATCTGGATTATCTTTAAGATCCCTTCCAACTCAATTCATTCCATGATTCCATGATTGCAGGA
This sequence comes from Hemiprocne comata, assembly GCA_020745705.1. NCBI lineage: Eukaryota > Metazoa > Chordata > Aves > Apodiformes > Apodidae > Hemiprocne > Hemiprocne comata. The sequence continues at coordinate 61,860,306 of CM036586.1, forward strand.
CTCTAGGAGCCCAAGTAGTAATGGTTGCGGTGGGGGAAGCTGATTAGCATGATCTCATGATCTCCAGGGAGGGGTTGCCTTCACTCCGCTGCGTAAGGAGTACTTTGGGCATTTGCATACCTGGTACCTTTTAATCAAAAGCCCAGAAATGTTTGAAGAAGAAGAGGAGCTGTTCTAGAAAGATCTGTTTATAAACCAGGGTTGTATCAGGTTGCTTTGTCCCAGATACATGGGGGAGTACAGGAGGGCCAGAATTCCTGTGTTGAGGCAACCTAGTGCCTTAGCCCCAAGCAGGTGGGGAATGAGGTGGTGGGTCAGAGGTCTTTCAGACCTGGGCTTGCACTTGTGTAATTGCTTCCTGTGCTAATTCTGTGTCAGCTTTCCTTGAGGTGCCAAACAGCTGGACTGGGTCACCTTTTCATGAAGCCTTGGTGCTTGAACTCTCAATGGAAGAATAAGCAAGGTGGGGGTGCAATGCTCCTGTCTCTGTGCTCAGCTCCTGTTGTAGACATTTTGGTGGTAACCTGGAAATCGCACAAGTTGTTTAGGGGAACGGTTTGATCTTGCTGTGGGGTTGGTGCCACATTATGGGGGAAGCTCTTAATCAGTGCATAAGCCATGAGGGGAAAAACAAGTCTCCAACATCACTTGACAACACAATTATTATAATAGGGTTTGCTTCTTCTTACACTGCCCAACTTAATTGTTTTCTCCATATGGTGGAGCTACTCTGTTTTTAACTGGTTCTTCCTGCCCCTTCACCAGATGGCTGTTTTTATACAGGACCTTGCAGCTCTTGCACATTGTGCCTTGCTAATCTGAGGGCAGGGAAAGGATCTACCAGTAAAACTAGGCTCAGGACAGATGCTGCTAGTCCTGGTCACAGGGGAGTGAATGTATCTGAAGCTGGACATTTAGGGATCATCATTAAGATGAATATTTAAATGTTATCTAACATGAGAACTCAAAGCTAGAATCCTGTTTATCTTTGGTGGCCAGGAGATTTTGATGAGAGCACGGAGTTGAAGGAGCTGTAATGGACTGCACGTGGTAGTCTTCCCCTTCTGGCTTACCAGCTCACTTCAGGCCTGACTTGTAACAGCTCTTTGTCATCCTTCTCTTAGGTGTTAAGCACAGCTCTGCTAATACATAGCAATCCTGTCTGTCTTCATGCTATTTTTGTCTTCCTAAGGCAGGGCAACCACCTGTAAGCTTCTTGTTGCTCTCCAGCTGCCAGGGGATCTTCATCCTCCACTACACCCGCCTCTGCTTTGAGGTGCATCCTTGTGATGCCAAGGGCAAGGGGAGTAAGAAAACCCAAAAAACCCCTTCAAAAAATAAAAGGGACATACAGAAATTCCAACAGTAGGTGCAAAGCATGGAAAAAAAGATAACTCTCTTCTGTAAATTACACCTCTGGAAAAAATAGCCCACCTTGGTTGCAAGTAGCCAGGAGCTCCACATCTGTATTCAAGGGCCTTCCTCATTTGCTGTTAGTCTGCTTTCCTAAGGAAATTCCATGTGTGTGATCACACTCCTTTTGTGTTCTCTGTAACTTTTGAATCCAGTGGACAAATTCAGACAAATCTGATGCAGGGGGAGAAGTCTCAGTGGTGTTGAGTTCTACATGTTTCATGAAAATAGGCAGCTGGGCAGAGACCCTGTTAATGCATGCCCTGGGGGAAGGGCTGCAGTGTCAGCTTGCCAGTTAATATATACTGTTGGAGGAGTCTCTCCGTGCACACAGGAGCTCTGTTCTGAGACCTGTCTGTAGGAAACAGCAGAAGGCTTTCCCTGGCCTTTTCTTTTTTAATTTTTTATTTTTCCTTTGGTGAGACTTGGAAATAAAAATAACACTTTTCATCTTCAAAGGGCTTTACAAACATCAGCTAATTAATCCTTCCCTCATCTAGTTTGCTGCTTCAAGAAAGAGTGAAAAAGCAGTGATTTTTCTAAAAGTGAGTTAAATGGATCCTCAGAGGGCCCATCTCAGTCCTGGAGGGTCTGAGGCTGTTGCTCCACTCAAGAGCATGTGGCTCTGTATCATGGTGTTGTTTGTTCTTTGTTTCTATAGCAAAAAAATAAACAATGAAATTCAAAGAAAAAAACCCAAAGTCTGTCCCCCAGCACATATGCCCCACTTTATGGGTAAACCATCAAACCTGAAAAAGCTGAAAATTTGCTTAATCAGGAGGGGAAGAAAATTCCCATCATTAAATTTTAGATTTTGAAATTGATCACACATGAGATCCTCACATCTCAGAAACTACCTTGAAAATGCAATAAGGGCACCTCATGTTCTTCTCTTGATGTCCCTGAGAATCTTGCAGGCATTGTCAAAACCAGAAGCTTTAGACATCTCCTGGTCCAGTTCTCCTTCCCCTTGGTCCAGCAAACTGTGCTTGGCTACAATGTCAGTCCTGCTGCTGGTGTGACAAGTAAACATTGCTTCATGGATTCATGGGAGCATGAGCACTGCGCTGACACTGGCCCTCTCTGTTGGATGGAAGAAGATAACTATAAACCAGGCCTGACTCAGGAGAAGTCAGCATAGTGGGCGTGGATGGGAGGAGGGCACAGAGCACAGCCCTCAGGTTGTGTAGGAGGCTTTCACTCTCATAGCTTCAAATGAGCTCTGGCTGCTTTTCCCCCAGGTTTTGTACCAATGGTAGCTCTGACTTCTGGTCAGGAGTGACCCCTGCCTCGGCTCCTGAAGGATAGGCAGGAACAGGATGGGAATCAGTGTAAAAAGCTGGTGCTCCTGACAGGTTTTCCCTTGGTCTCAGCCTCCAGCCAGGTCTGGCAGATGTGCCAGGATCACTTCTAGTCGTGGGGATGTGGTGTGGAGCACCACAAGGGTTCAATAATGAGGTACACCATTGAGCAGGTTTCTTTCTCAGGAGAAATTCTGTATTTAATTTCCTCTTGAGGCTATTTGTACTGGCTTTTCCAGGGAGCTTCTCTCCTAATTAGCATTCAGTAGGTGTGAACTTTTCTGGGGTCCAAAACGGGGTATGCATACAACTTCATGTCACTGCATGACTTTTGTTGTGCAAGCTTTTTACTCTTGTCAGCATTTTATTTTCTATTCCAGTTTACATCAACATGAAGCTTTATTGCAGATATGGTTATGATTAGAAAATAATTACTTTAGTACTGTTAGAGTGTGAATTAATTATTTCTGGTGGGATAGAAAAAAGCAAGCATTCAGTTCTGAGATAGAGGGCTTAGAGTATTTCTCACTATTGTTACTGCAGCAGCAGTTGTCCTTGTTTTATACATATTTACTATTATCCTGCAACTGAAAGCCTGAAATAATACTGCAGAAGGAAGAAATGGTGATTTCAGAGCCCAGGTTCTCAAAGGAAATTATTTTAAGTTTCCCCATAGAAAAAAAAAAAAGTTAAAAAAAAAAAAAATACCCTCAGGCTTCTCTGCATCAGAAACATGATGCTGTAGTTTGAGTAGAATCATACAGAGTTCCCTGCAAATTCATTCTCTTCAAATCATTGCCTTGTGCTTCCCCATCTCTGCATAACTGTGATGTGACTGCCCATGTCTGTGTGCATTAATGTGCAAGAAATGAGTCCAGAGTGGCTCTCAAAACCCTGACTGGGTTTGCTGGACTGGTAGATAGGAAGGGAAAAAAAAAAAAACAAACCAAAAAACCATTCTTCTTCTAAACTGAGAAATTCAGATCAGGCATCAGGGAGACTCAGTAAACAAGGAACCTGGTGATGCTGTTTTTAGCCAGGCACCGTTCAGAGTAGGATTGCGCTTTAGGAGGTGCTAAGTATGTTCAGCAATATTGGCATTTTGTTTCAGTTGGATGAAGATCCAAAAGGAAATCTGAGCTCTTCATGAATGGAAAATGGTCTTCCCTCATGTGCCCCTACCTTACGTCTCCATCTCACATGGTGGATGTCAAGATCCGCATCCCTCCTACCTCCATCCTAGCTCTACCTCTGGTGGGAGGTGGCAGCTTCCCATGTCAGGTGAAGGAAAGGCAGGAAAGCCCTCAAGCTGCCTTTCTCCAGCCAAATCGCTCTGTGGGGATCACAGAACTTGTGCCATTTAATCCTTCAGCTTCTGTGGCATGTTGTGGGGCGGTAACAATGAGCGTAAACAAAATACATCATTAATAAAGCAGCAGTGGTTTGCGTTTGGTGCTTGGCAATGGGTGGGACGCAAGGAGAAGCGGCAGGGTAATTATAGATGTGAAAAATGAGGCAGGAACATGCGGTGACCTTTCCAGGTTAGCTGTCCCTGTGATCGATGGCCTACAATGTTTTCTTGCTAACCTTTTGGTGAACCTCCCCTTAGAATAACAGGGGAAATACAGTTATTCCCTTCCCCATCTTGTTTGTGGTAAAGCGTTCATGCGCCACCTTATTACTGCACCCTAAATATTGCTGTGTGTTGGTAGTAAATCATGTGGCTGGTTATGAGCTGCACCTCGTGCAGGGGCCTTTCTGTCCTCTTCCTGCCCAGCTGGAGGCTGCCTACCTATCGCAGTGCAGGCAACAATACCAACTCTGTCATGGTCCTGGTTAAACTGAAAAAGACCACTTTCTACAACTAAAACAGGTGTTGGGAAAGCTGCTGGGACAGAACTGAGGAAGGGTGCAGTGAAGGAGGTGATGAAAGCAAAGATTTATCCTAAGGTTTTTGGTGGAGGGATGGGGAAGCTCCAAGATGTTGGGGTGATAAATTCATGGGCTTACAACTGGCCTGGGTAAAAGTGTCTTTAAGGGGAGGTGTTGGTCCATTTGTATCCCCTGCTGCTTGAATATACTCTGGCTTTACCTATCAAAGCCAAACTTACCCCATCTTCAGTAATTTGAAACACAACCCTCAAGTGATGAGGTATCTGAGAGCTGCAGCCAAGTTTATGTACCCCGAACTCCTCCATCAGTAGGAAGATGTGGTTCAATTCAGGCGTTTTAGGGGGAAGCATATGATATATGCCAGATAAAATTGCACCATGTAAAACAATGTAAAGAATGCCAGGAAATGTTCTTGAACTCTATAATTGAAGATATGAATGTATCGTAAGAGAGCCCCTTCTTTCAAGAAAATAAGGCTCTTTACCTTCATGTCTTGGGAAGTACTTTTGATAGTTGTATTTATTTCTCTGGAATAAATTTCCAGTTTCTCTGGAACTTCCCCTCAGCCAAAAGCATTCCTGATATATGGGGATTTCTTCGCCCTTTACAAGGACAGTGCTGGCTATTTGCAAAACAGTCAAATTAAGAAATGACATCTGTACCACAGAGCGATCCAAGGACAAATTAGAAGTTAAAATTAATCAGATGGGAATCATTCCAAATTCCCCTCATGCATGGTAAGAAGGAGGAAAAGTTTCTTTTGTATGATGTTTTTTTCCACAAGTTTTGTCTCTACAAAATTTCTGTCATGGCCACCTAAAATTTTAACATGCGGGTAATGTTTATATTTCTCCAGAACATTGGGATAGCTTTAAGAATTTGTTTTGGCAAGAAAAAAATGAAACTGTAAAAGGAGACATTTGAAGAGTCCCAGAAACAAATATATGACTATGTGTTGACATGTTATGAAGGTGTTGGGAGCAACTCCTTACTTAAAATTGTGTTGAAATTTGCACTTACTATGGATTTAAATTCATCAGCTTCACACTTTAATGATTGAATTTAGTCTCCTGATTTGGTACAGAGATGCGTTGGAGAACAATTGAATTTTCCATGTGATGGTTTTAAATAAAGAATGAACTTAACTTTGCAGAAGACTTTATTTTAAAAGTCTTCCTTCTGAAGCATTGCCTTTCTCCTTGCCAGCATCATGGTTCCTTCGGGACTATTTGCACACCATGCGTGCATTCTTGCTTGTCTTGTGGTTTTCCATCTGGCTGCTGTAAGATATGTGGCATTAAAGGTTAAAGTCAGAGTTGTTCCTCTGCTAGCAGCTACAAGGGCTCTTTTCCACATCTGAACAATTGGGAAATTAGTCTTTGGCCCTAAAATGTAGTAACCTCCATCCCCATGTGAGATGAGGTGTGGGTGGGAGCAGAGGGCTTTTCACAGAAAGCATGGTTTCAGAGGTGGTGTTTCAGGCTTGCCCTGTCCATCCCTTTGCTCCCTGGGCACTGGACCAGCGTGCATTCAGCCCAGGAAGAGTGAAAACTAGGAGAAGGGATGGAGAAGGAGGGGATCTCTGAGGAAATAAACTGGTATTTGGAGGGAGCAGGCGAACTGAGTGGAGTTTCAAAGTGGAGCCAGGGCTGGTAAAGACGGCAGGAGTGGGAGGGAAGGGAATAGGGGAGCTGGCATGGGAGATGTACTATGGGTGGAGTAGGGCCCCACTCACAACAGACAAGGCATTGGTCCCTTCAAGCCCTCGGGGTGCTGCTCCCACTATCACTGTGCCCAGGGCTCTAAGAGGAGCAGGGAGCACCCAGTTACCCTTCAGTGCTCAGGTTTGTGCTTGAGAGCCTCAGGCACTTATCATAGAATCACAGAATATCTCATGCTGGAAGGGACCCATAAGGATCATCGAGTCCCACTCTCCACTCCTCGCAGCAGTCCACACTGAAGTCCACACTGTTGTGGTACGTGCTGGAAGGGTGTTAGAGTGCTGGCTTGTTCAGGGCAGCCGTGTCTTATCAGCAGCCTGAGATTTTAGTGCTGATCCTTTGTCCTTCCTGCAGATTTGCTTAAGCCTTATCATACTCTTCATGTAACCTACAGCAGGATACTTGTAGCCCAGGATGCTGGGGCTTCCCAGCGGGGCTGCTTGCATCTATGGGCTCGTTCCTGTCCCCATCCACTGCAGCACCCAGACTGTCAGTGGTCACCCCAGTGGGTCAGGGACTGTCCTTTGTGCAGGCTTGGTTGCAGATCCCAGCTTAGCAGATGCTGAGCAGCAAGTCCCAGAGTTTGTATTTCCAGAGTGATGAGGGATCCCAAATTCAGCTGCAAGTCTTTTAGGGCAGAGACCATTTTCTTACGCCTCTTTACAGCACCTAGTATAGCAGGGCCCAGCTTAAACCTTCCGGATTTTAGCCCTAGTATAAATACAATAAAAATAAGTTAAATTCCAAGAGGACTTGTGTTTCCACAAATCTGTGGAAAAGGAATGTTTTTCTGCTGTGCTGTGCCCTGCTGCTTGTACAGAGGGCTGTTGTCACCCGCTCCGTGCATCACTCTGCAAGCTGTATTGATTCGAGTAGGGTTTGAGTTAAAGGTGGAAATTTGCAGGAGGAATAGTTAGCTGGGACAGCTCCAAGGTGCCTCTTCTGTTCCTAGCCACATGTACCTCCACATGCAACTGGGCAGGCATTCCCAGACTTTTCCTAAAACTTGTTTGTAGACTAGGAAGGTCCTCACAGCGTAGGTGGGATGCTGTGGCTCACCAAGCGGGTTATTAAAGTGGGCCTTGGTCTTGCTGGGTGACATCTACAGGTCATTTTGCCTCAAAATCTGCCTTGTCTCAGTAACACCCATCTCTTTTGAAGCTTTCAAATCTGTGTATTATTACTGCTGTTTCCAAATATCCTAAGTAGAAGATGTTGTGGTCTGTTAGATACAGCACACTGTTTGCAAGGACCCCGCTTTTTTCTTGGCTTTTCTGTGCTCTCTCCGTGTGATCTTGGGCAGACTGCTCCACCAATCTGTTCCCTTGTCACCACACATCGCCTTAGATCATCAATTCTCAGGAGCAGACACAGTCCCTTAGCACATCGTCGTTTGGTGTCTAGCATTACGGGGCTCCAGTCTCCACCGAGACTTCCGCGTACTACCGAAATACAAATAGTTGCTGCTTATAATAATATTAAATCTGTGTGGCTCTTCAGAGATAAGTAAGGGGCAGTGCTCCTTTCTCCAAGGAGCAGGCAGATAAGTACTTTATTTTTGTCTTTTTCTAATTAAAAAAAAAAAAAAGCAGCCAGTAGACATGATTAAAAGAAAAAAAAATTAAAGGAGGCTGCAGTAATTTGATATTTTTAGCCTCGGACCTGCTACTGGCTCTGTGAAGCCAGTCTTAGGATCATGGTCTGAGTCTGTTTCGTATCTGCATTTGCCAGGGGTGGAAGTTGTTTGGAGCCTTTTACTGGCAGTTGGCTCGGTGTTCGGGCTAATCCCATAAAACCACTATGCAGCTTGGTGCAACTTTCAGTATTTGCTGTGAACAAAAGTCTTGGGGAACATTACAGATCTGACACAAGGAGCTTCATTTGGCTGATACGTGGCAGGGCTCTGGGCTGGAATGATAAGGGTTTGGGATGGAGCTGAGAGTGGCAGAATGGGAGACTGTTGGAGACAAGAATTCAACTCTTCTGTCTTTGTGTACTTTGGGATTTTTTTGATTATTATTTCATTTCCAAAGAAATGCAACAGCAACAACAAAAGGTCTTAAATATTCAACCATGAAAACAATAGATTTGAAAAGAAAAACAAAAAGTTAGAGCCAGCTCTGGCATTGGTGGAAATTTGGCTCTGAGGAAAGTGAGAACAGCTTGGATTTGCATAAATTGCATACTGTGGGTCAGAAAGTGGAGTCAGAATTATGCGTTCATTGCAGTGGCATGAATGGGAACACATAATTGGCATTCTTCCCTTCTTGATCAGATGCCTCCTTCAGGGGATCTCTGCACCCAATACGTTGTGGCTTATCCGTTCACTGCCTGGCATGGATAGGGCTTTTGTTTTCAAATTATTATTTTCCTATTCTCTTGATTTCTTCCATAACCTGGGAAAGCCCCAGCTCTCTCCCCCCCCCCCCCGTGCATTACCCTTTGTTTCAGAGAAAAACCAGAGGTCACGCTGTGCTGAATGTAGCTGTTGTTGCATCACCCCCTGCCCATGCATGTTTCTGCGCTTCTGGGTCAGCGTGGAGCTGACAACGCCCGGGGCAATGGTCTTGGTGCTCAGCATTGTGCACCTCCTCTGAAGTTTAAAGAGTCCTGCTTTCTGAGTCTGAAGAGATGAGTGTGAGTGTGATCAGTCCGGTAGGGCTTCCTCCAGGGATGTACAAAGAAGCACTTCTGGCTGGGACAAGCTCAGTCTGTCTATTGGCTGACCCAGGACCTGCCTTTTCCCTTAATAGCTTTTCTTGCCTCTTAAGATTTCCAGCTCAAGTTCAGTGAGGGCTCGCTAGCAGATTCAGATTCAGCAAAGCACTTATATGTGTGCTTAACTTTACCTGCATCTAGTGCCCTCAGCAGGACTCAGGCACTAATTTGCTTCAGGTGATGCATACGGTAAAGGGTTTCACTGAACTGGAGCCACAGCCTCCATCCAGCAAGTGCTTATAGTGCTGCTAAAAACTCATGTCCATTCAGACATCGGTAGCCACGTGGAAGTATTTCAGGCTGGATATCAGGTCCTGGTCCTCCTCCCTGCATGTTTCCCTGTCAGCACTGCCCTCTCCAGGGCTCCCTCTCATCCTGGATGTGTGTTTGCCACTTTACCATGTCCCATCCTTTCCTGGGATTGTACCTACCCTGCCGTTGATACCAGATCTGCCCAGCAGCAAAGAGCTATTGATGACTGGGGCCTGCTTCTTCATTTATCCACAGACAAATGTTTTAACCTGTCGGCACTAAGAAATCATATTGATTGCAGAGACTTTGTCTTATTCCTTGTGTCTGCTACTGGAAAGGGTGAATCCTCCTTTAATATCTTCCTGCTGTGAGCTTGGTTCTACTGTACCTTGTCCAAAAAAAGCTCTTATTTTCAAGACACAGGGAAAATTATGTTTATTAAATATAAACTACAGGAATTTTCATTCCCCTCTGGCTTTAGGAGGAGAGCAGCTGGTAGAGAGTGGATGAGAAAGGCTTTATCTGCTGTATTTTGGTTACTGCGCTTTGAGTGATGGGTTTAATAATTGATAGAGCAATTTAGCAATGATCCATAATCCTGAAAGAAGCCTACACTCCCCTCCCTCTCCCTCTTCTTCCCTCCCTCTGAGACTGACAGGCTGCTCTCAGTGTTTTTGTCTGCAAAATTTCATCCCTTGGTTTCTGTAAACAGCCTGCCATGGCAGAGGGGGAAAAAAGCAACTGTTTCTAAATCTTTTGTCTTGTTTCCACAAACAGCTGTGCTGCCTTCTCCAGCTCAGGGCTTCAGTCATTTGCTCACATACTTTGGCTGAAGAGAGCAGGAGGTTTTCTTTCAGGCCCTAACCTATATGAAATATATATATATGCAATGTATATAGGAGAGCAGAGTGGTGCAGAGGACCTGTCCCTCCCCATTTTAAATCCAGCATTTGCTAATGATTGAATCCAGTTTTCTTAATCCCAGGAAAGGTGCATTTGGCAAGTATTTGGGGTATGCTAGTGTACTTCACTTGAAACTCTTTCAGGATTAACCCATGGAAATTGCTTTTCTCACGAGCCTGTTGCTGATGGTCTTTGGCAGCATCAGGATCCCATTGGGGTGCCTAGTGTGTAAGCACCTGTGTGAAACCCCATTTTTAACGGTGGGAGTACATGATCTGTGTGCTTGCTCAGCTTGCTCTCGTAGCAGCACGGGGCTGTGTTTGCAGGTGCACAGTGTGCACCCCCTGCATGGGTGTAGGGAGTTTGAGTGCTCCTGAGCATGGTGTCCACCTCACTCTTCATCCACAATACGTGTAGGAAGAGAGCAGAAAAGATGAGACAGAAAAAGGAGGCAGAGGTAAGTAAGAGAGACAAAGAGACGAGGCTATTGGTACTGAATATGTGTTGAGGCCAAAGGTGGGTGAAAATGAGGAGGAGATGCAGCCTGGCAGAAAGCTGGATATAGGCAAACTCAAGTGAGATGTATTAAGTTATGTTTTTCCATATATATTCCATAGATGCCAGATTCAGAAGTTGTAATTAAGCATGATGTAAAGTCAACCATGCACAGCTGTATTATTCCTTAAAATTACGAAGGGTGAGGTCCTTTGGGGCACAGCAGAGTTCATGGATGCTCCACCATGGGAGTTCTGTAAGACAATTTGACTGAACCCTTGCCAAGAGTGTATGGGTGGCCTGATACTGGGGCAAGGAGAGAGTGGGTGATTTCTCAGGGTCTGTGCTAGCCCTGTCAGTCTCAGACACCATCCTCTGGTGTATTTGCATCCTTCCCAGTCAGCACCCTGGTGGAATATGAACAGTGTTGAGGGGCCAGTAGTTCTGGCTTCATTTCAGAAGGTCCCCATTGGCCCACACCTCCTGCCTGTCCAGGTCTCTTTGGGTGGCAGCCCTGCTCTGAAGTGCATTGCCAGGTCTCTCCAGTTTGCCATCACCCATAAACTGGATGAGAGTGTATTCTGCCTCCTCCCCTGGGTTAGTGATAAATATGTTAAACAAGACCGATCCTAGGATGAACCCCTACAGCACCTCACTTGTTACCAGCCTCCAGTTTATATTTATGACCTGTAACATAAACCATCACCAAAGGCTGAGCGGATCCAGCTTCCAGTCCTCTGAGCTGATAGAGATATTTTTTGATGTGTTGCAAACTAATCTTGAGGGATGGGCTAGGGCAATGTGAGCGACGCAGTGGTGGAGCTACCCTCTAGTGGTGGTTGTGCCGGTGGTCTGACAGCCCTGGAAACGGCTCTGGCTACACCCACCGTCCTTTCCAGAAACCGGGTGTAGCTGTGTTTGACCTGTGAAATAGAGAGCATATTAGTAGGCTGTTAGAGGCACTGTCCCTCCTTCCAACTCAAACCAAAACATCTTTGTGCGTAAATAGCATACTCTGATAGATTGGGTGATGTTCCTCAGTGGCCCTTTCCCTGCCTCATGAATATCCCCATGTTGACTAAACTCTCCAAGGTTTAAAATTTGTGCTGGAATCTGAAAGGCATGGTGCACCTGTGTTTTCTGGGGCGAGTCCTGACTCCCAGGGCTGCCCCTTGCTGCAGTTCTGCTGGCTTGATACTTCCCAACATGGTCCAGAGATCATGGCAGTCCTTGAGGCCCTAGCAAGCGATCTGCTGAGCTGTACCACTTCTGTATGGGCTTTGGCTGAGCATCCAAGCAAACTCCAGCTCTTGGGGATGCGGGAGAAATGCAGAGGTCACAGAGTGAGCCCAGCAATGAGGGTGAGCCCAGCTTCTCCCTGGCTGGGAGTGGCACAGGTGGGGTCTGGAGCTGCTCTCCTGCCCAGTGTATGGGACAGGGAGTGAGCAAGCAAGCAGGAGCCATTGGTGCTTGTAGGTGTTAAGCCCTGGCCCTGGTGGCTGGCTTTTTCACAAGCAGGAAGTCTGCAACTGCCCAGCCCTGGGGCAGAGGAAGGCCTTGAGTCTAGGGGTCATCCATGTTACATATCTGCATCCCTTCCGGGTTCTTTGCTAATGGAAAGGTGGAGTAGTGAGGGAAATAGCAACTATAACCTTTTACTCTCAGATTATGAGCCTGCCTCCTTTTACAGCCCTGCACTTAAGAAGTGATTTGGGGTCTCAGAGGTACAGAGGGACAAAAAAAAGGTGCTGTGTGCTCTCCATTTCCATTAACTAAGAGCTAAGGCTACACTGCATGCTACAGTGTATAGCAATAAAAAGTGGATACCTCCACAAAATACAAAAGGGTCAAGTCAGCAGGTATGGGTAAAGAGTCCATAAAGATGCTGAAGAAAGGGTTCAACTGGGAGGAAGCTGGAGCCCTCTCGTTTGAATAAAAGCCCTTTTGTAAGACATGTGAAGAATGCAGTTCCTGCTCCTGACAGGAGGTATCTTGGTGTGTGAAAGAGCACTAGCACTGGGAGGGATCAAGCCCTGGGTATGCAGCTGGTCAGCATGTGCCTGCTCAGGCCAGGGAGTCCAGTGCCTGCCTCTCTGTCTCTGCCCAGAGCCTCCTGGTTGTAGATGTGAAAGCTGCTGCTTCCTGAAGTTCAGGCTTTGGCAGGTGAGACTAGCAGGTAGAAGAAGACGGGAGCTGTGAGTATCCACTCAGCAGACAGCATTACTGCAGGTCTGTCTGCACTGCCTGCAGCTGCCCACAACCTTCTTCTAGAAGTGTCACCCTGAGGGCAAGAAGCAGGCACACTCTGCTCAAGGTGCCAGCAAGTATCAAGTTTTGAGTTATATTTTTGTCTGATACGTATACTTGTCCATGAAGGACTCTGCTAAGACAATCGTGCTCGGGACACTACCAGTGTTGGTAAATTATCCCAGAGGAGGGCAGTTTGCAGAGGAGTTTTAAAATTCAGAAAAAGCCCAACTCTCCAAATGCAAGTCTGTGGAAATGGTTTTTTTTGGCTTTTGTTTTTAGTGGCCAGTGATGTGTAGGTGAAAAAGCCAGGGAGTTAGACCGGTAATTAATTTTCGTGACAGAAACACCAGACAATGAAATTACCCTGCCAGAAAGCAGGGTTCTTAAAGTAAATATTCTGCCAGCAGCAGGCCTGCAAGAAGACAGGGTCATATGTGAGGTGCAAGCAAATGATGAGATGGCACTTCTGCCTCTGGGGACCTGCGGGCACTGCCAGCATGGGGACCCTCATGTCCTGGGTCCCTGGCGCCCAGTGGTGGCAGGTCTCTGGTATACATGGGCACATTCAAGCTGGGCTCCAAGGTGATAGGGGACTTGTTGGATCCAGCACTTAACCGAGGAGCTGGTCACCCTTTGCTGGCCAGGGCAGTAATTTGGTCTGTGAAAGGGGTAGATGTGTGGAGTGTCATGGGATGGCTGCTTCCCTCCTGGAGATACAGGCTCTTGGTGGGGCTCTTCAGTCTCTCCCAGGTTGGTGGTGAGTGGTTTCTAAATCTTCGATCTATGCTGGCGAGATCTGTGTGAGCTGCAGAGCAGGTTGTGCCTGCACATACAGAAGGGGAGTGCCTTTCATTGGGAGATGTTTAAGGCAGCTTGCGGGAGAGGGAGGACAGGAGGGTGAAGTTTTCAGTTTTCCCTCTGTCTCGTACAGGTGGCTGGAATTTCTGTGCTGAAGGCGTTGTGGATGCACAAAAACCCAGCAGAGAGCCGTAAATGGGGATGTTCCTGCACATGCCAAGCTATCTGGCAGCAGGCTACGAGATCCCCACTACAACTGAAAATTTTGATGGGTCTGTGTTGAAAGAAGCAGTATTATTGGGAAGAAAAACACTTCCCTGTGCAGCCGTGGGGAGATCTGCTGAAGATCTCAGTGCTGTTCTGGGAGGACCCGCTGCCATGTGAATCGTCCTTCTGATTTACAATACTCTGATGTGCAGACTTTAGTAGGGTATTTTCCCCTGTTGTATAGTGTTACCAGCTGCAGAATGGAGAAAGCCCATGTAAGAGCTGGGTAAGACATGAAAATGTTTTCCTTCCCTTTGGAAAAGAAAATTACACCATTCTTAAAACATCTGAACTAAATCTGAGTGCTTTTAGGTGTAAAAGAGTCAGTTATTGAGTGGCCTGTGTGCACATTTTAGGACCAGAGTTATTTAAGGTATTAATTATCTGTAAAAATTAGTGGATCAGCAGTAAAGTGCTTAAGTATGCAGATATTGTAGCCTTGCTCAGGTTAGGCTGCAGAAAAGAGTGAGAAACATTTAAGGGTCTTTATCTAGATTACAGACAACATTCTGCCAGATCAGTGGAGTACTGAAAGACAGTAAACATTGGAAAACTGAACTATGTCTACATAATGCTGTGTCCTAAATTAACTGCAGCTCCTCTACAGAAAGGACGGTGTGTCTCAGAGGATCTCTCAGATAAAACATCTACTGAAATGCCTCGTGTCACTTCAAAAGCAAACAAAATACTAGGCTCAGGGAAGACTGGAATGCAAAAAAGCATTCTGCAAATAGTGTAAAACAAGTCTGGGGAATATCCTGGTGTTTAACTGTTTCAAGGTCTGTTCAGCCTGTCTCCAAGCAGTAATGTCAGGAAGAGGAGTTGTAGGGCCAGGTGGTGGAAGTGGGTTGAAACATCCATGGGATGGAACACTGAGAAGCCAGGAACTACTGCAAACAAGGGAGAACAAGGCAGAGATATAAAAATAGGTCATGCTAGAAGACAGGTAATTCAGGCACTTCTGGCTTCACCTCTAGTACAGTCCATGTAAACATGAAGTGAGAGGTGACAAATTTAAACCTGGTGAAGGGAAATCAGTCTTTAAACAACTGAGTTAAGATGCTATTGAAAGCAGAAAGTTGCCTGTGGAACTCTATGCCACAATGTGTGATTGAAGTTAAAATCTCTCCTTGTCTTTAAAAATTGACAGGTTTCTGTTAAAAAAGAGAGGAGTTCTGTGTGTTAGGTAAAGGTCTATGTGCAGAAGAATCTGTGCATCCATATCTGAACATACAGAGCAATTTCCATTCGATAGAGGTTCAGAAGGCATTTTATCACTGGAGTTGATTTATTACAGAAATCATAGCATCCTCCACCAAAAATGCTTGGTGTTGGCCATTAGCAGGAAGTGCCAGCAGGCAGGCAGACCATTGCTCCTTCTGGAGTGATTCCAGCTCTCTCTTACTCATGGCAAAAGGGAGGTGTCTGCAAGCTGAAAATCTGGAAGCCTGTATGGTGCCTGATACCTGTCGTTCTTTTGATGTCTTAATGACTGCTTAATTAAGTTAACAAGTTCTTTTTGTCTTAGGGCCAGTCCCTCTCCATGGAAAAACTGCAGTCAGAACACAAAGGCAGGGCTGGGAGAAAGCTGCAGCAAACGCTGGCTGTGGTGCACCTAGGGCACCCTATCACTTCAGTCTGGCCCTGCTCTCACAGGGATTCTCATCACTTTTCCAAAATTATCACCTATTTGGGGCTGAACAGGCAAAGATTGCACATAATGTTTAGGCTTGGTTGAGTAATGCAAATACCAGCTTTCAAACAGGTAAAACTATCTCACCACCTCCCCTCCCTACAATGATAGGCCTGGTTTAATATGTTAATGACATTCCTTTTAGTTGCCTCTTATGTGTCTAAATGGTATGGATACTGGTTTTGTGCTTTTCTATCCAACAGTGGACGTGCAAAACTTTTTTTGTGTGTGAAAAAGAAAATTATCTCCTAATTGCTGCAAGCCAGAAGCTGGAGCTTTAAGGAAAACCCACTGGACAGCTGAAGACTCACGATAAAAAAAAAATAGAAATTCTGGAACCTCGAATTCTAGGTCATCCCTATTCACAGGGGTTTGGAGGTGTTGGCAGCCTAAGTGTGGGGAGAGGTGGGGGGGAGGCGTGTGCTGCATATGACAGCAGCGCAAGTCATTTTTATGAACAGGGAGTTTTCTACACAAAACCACATTGGGAATATCCCAGTTACAATCCACCCCTCTGCTCCTCTACTTGAGTTAGTGGGAGGGGTTTGAAGTTCAGGCGATGAGTGGCTGAGCTCTCATTAGTGACCACGGAAATTTCGTTCACAATGTGGAAGGCAGACAGGGAGAGGCAGATGGCTTTGAATGCAGGATTTACATAGTAATGAGATTCAGGTCACCATAGCTGTCTTTTTCTCTCTGCATTTTGTCTAAGTGTCGAGTAGTATGCAGGGATGACTGAATGGGGAGGAAAGGAGGAAAATTAACCCCTTATTCCTAAGAGGAGATTTGTGTTAGGATAAAAAGTTTGTCATGATAGGCTAAAGAACAGCGAGGTATGAGAACAAGCACAGATGAAGTTAGAAGGGCTAAGGGTAGCCACTTTTTAAGTTTCTGGCATGTTTTCTGTTGAACTGGCACAAAGCATCCTAGCCTTAACATCCCATAATTTCCCGTAATTTTTATATTCTGTGTTGCTGGTTTGAGAACAGATAGTTTTGGGCTTTAATCATTACCAGTCAGTGCAAAACTGGGGAGATGTGTGGACTGAAGATGGGGCATGGATTCTTGCTACAGGGCCTTTGCTTGTTTCCTTGGAAAAAATTAGCCATTTTGCTTGGTTTCTTGGCTAAAAACTTGTCTTCACATGACTATGTAATGGTGTGATTAAAACGTAGTATTTTCCATGGCGATTGGTAATCCTTAGTATGATCTCACTAGTGTCAGATCTTATCCTGATGACAGATGGGAAACTGCAAACCATGGGCCCTATTTCCAGCTCTGAATGGTGGCACTTGATTTTTTTAATAGTCAACCCCAGGCATTCCCAAAATATACATCATGGCCTGAGAAATCCCAAGGCTATTTTTAAAATGATGGAAGTTTTAAAGCAATACATGTTTCTTTCTATTGTCTGTCTTCAGTTTTTCTTTTCTTTTTTTTTTTATTTTGAATGTAGTTAGAGGAGTATGGGAAAGTAAGTTTTTCTGTCTGTTGTACATCAGCTAACTCCAGAAGCTGGGGCTTTGAAAGAAAGTGTTGCAAGATCTGCAGGAAGAGCAGGAGAAAAGCCATAGGTGGTCCCTGTGTAAAATAGGACCTAAGGCACTTAACTGCATGTGCAAGTCTGGCCTGAGGTAGGGAAAAATGGAAGGTGTTTGTGTGTGGAGTTGGGTTTTGTTTAAGGTTTTCAGTACTTGTAAGAGACTTCATATTCTGCCACATAAAAATTGCTTTTGAAATAAAGCATTTAAGGTGCTAAGGAGAGGATTCATCTTGTCTTACCTTGGCCACTGGAGTTTAGCGAGCCTGTCTTGCCTCAATGAAGAAAGATTCAAACCATCCCAAGACTCTGGGACAAATCCCTCTTGGTGTGGTGAAGGGGTGAATGTGTGTCTCCATTGACTGCATAAGCTGCACAGTACCTAGCTAGGATTTGACACCACCTTCTACCCAGCTGAAAGGTGAAATGACCCTCACCTTAAGGTTCAGTGGAAGTCTGAGCTGAAACTGGTCTTGCTTTTTTGGGCATTTCCTCCATGCCCTGGCTGGGGATCCTCTCGGAGAGCTGAAGCAAAGCTTTTACTTCGTTCTCTGCTTCCTCAGCAGGGCTAACACTGAAAGTCAGTGAACAGAGGTGCCTCAGTGGGAACCTCCTGAAGCCAGCAGCAAATGCATAGCAGGAGGGCTGCCACATTTTTGTCTGTTTGGGCTGGAAGGGAAGAGGAAATCTAATCAGGAGCCTGGGACAGACTGGGAAGTGAAGGCTTCTTGGCTATTTCCTCTTGAGGAAAATGCTTAGATCTAATAGATCTAATTATGTTATTTCTCTGTTTTATGGTTACATCTATTTGTTTGAAAAGTCAGTAACTCTTTTATACCAGTCCTGTAATGATTATTTAATGTCTGGCTGTTTGTGAAGCCCACCAAGCTGCGTGAACAGAGGATGCTTCACTGCAGGGAGTCCACGCAGTTCCTCCACAGGATGGCAAACTGGGCCTGGGAGCCTCCAGTGGGGGCCTCAATTGGGTGGCCTTGAATGCACAACGTTCTCTTTGTGCTTCATTTTCCCACCTGCCGAATGAAAAACAACGGTAGTTCTCTCCTTTGCAAACTGCTGCAAAACACAGGACTGTCTCTGGGCAGAATGCTGCCAGAGGACTCTTCTGCAAGGATAAATATTCACCCACTAATGCTTGATTTGCAGACACTTTGCTGGTGGCCAGTGGGGCTCTCAGCTCCATAGGAGCAATGACACTTGCTGGCAGCAGGCAGCTTTGGGAGCATCATAGGCCTCCCTACACTAGCTGGACGGATCTGCTCCGGTTGCTGATGTTTTCTAACCTCTTCCTTTGCAGAGCCCCTGAAATCATCCTTGGTTTACCGTTTTGTGAAGCAATCGATATGTGGTCGTTGGGATGTGTCATTGCAGAGCTGTTCTTGGGCTGGCCGTTGTACCCAGGAGCTTCAGAGTATGATCAGGTGGGTGCCAATATTGCTCTGAATGCTGGTAAGAGCACGGATGTTTGTGAGGTGCAGTTTTTTTCTCTTTTGTCTGAGTGAACAGATGCCTGCATTTTCTGTTTTGCTTTTAGGGGGTATGTGATTCTTACCCCCCCACACCTGCCCCACACTGTCCCAAGTCAACTTTTTCATTAGCCACCTGGAGTATTTATTCTGGGTAACCAGTGTGCTGTTTGGTATGCTGTCTTAGAAGACCTGACTGCCTAAGTTAAATCTCAACCAAAAGTCAATGCTGCCGATGGATGACTGGAGAGCTCTGTACATGTCTCTCCTCACTGAGCAGAGCAGGCACCCTTTCTCTGCTTTAACAGCAAGTGTTGAGTAGAGGTTTATTTGTTAGAAGAAACTGCATAAACTCTGCTGCGTTTCATAACCCCTTTTATGAGGGTGCATATTAAAAGCAATGACAAGAAGGAGTGTTCACAGTGGTGTAGGTTTCCAGTTAATATAAGCTGTTGTACTTCTCTTGCTATAGGCTTTTATGCTCCTTTTGTAGTCCTAAAACTGATAGCGCAGCAGCTGCTAGAGCTAGGACTACAGAACATTTTCCATTCCCATAGTCTTCTTCAGGATGATCTTAGCTGTCTGTGTATGCAGCCTGAAAAGGTTCTTTTTTCTTCAGAAAATTATTTAAAAAAAAAAAAAAAAAAAAAGAGCAGGGTAATAAGTAAGTTTTTCAGACACGGAAACGTTCCCTTGACTCTTCTTTTGTAACTAGTAATTTTTTAGTCAGAGCTTTAAAGGTGAAATTTGGCAGGGGAAATAACCCACAGTGAACAGCAGGGCCATTAGTGACTCCAAAGGAAATCAGACATATCTGAAAAACTTACAAACATTTGAAAATCACATACCAAGCATGTCGACTAGATTTTCTTCTCCTCACTGCCACGCCCCAAAAGCCATAAAACACACAGCTGAGAAAGAAATCACCATGCCTACCTGCCCAGCTTAACTGCCCAGCACAAAGCTCCCTCCACTGAAGTATGGTGAGGGCTCCTGGGGAGCTGGGAAAGGGTTAGGGGCTGGTCCTGGCCCCTTGCTGCAGCTTGAGTCACCCTGCAGCACTGGTGCTGGGCTGTGGGCAGGATCCTGGTGCTTTTCAGGTGCATGAGCTCTGATGGACCTAAGGTGCTGCAGAGCCGAGCAAGCCATGCTCAGTAAACTGGGTTCTGACTGCTGAGTCTTTGGAACCACAGCTGCTTTTTATGCCTTTATTTATTTAATTTTATTTACCCCTTTCTGTCTCTTCTCTCAAAAACGCTTTCCATTCTTCCATAGAATGTTCTGGAGTAGAAGATTATTAGATTATTTTTGGTAGTTTTGCAGAGTTTGCAGCAATTTTGCAGAGTAAAACATTCAGGAGTCAGGAGATGCCAAAGCTGAGTTTTCGTGTGGCACCCCAGGCGTGTGTGAGATCAGTCTCTAATCATGTAATCACAGACCCTTTCTCCTTTGAATACATAAATTAAAGTGTGAGATCCTGGAAACACGTGTAACATCTTATAGCTGTTTGAGTGCCAGCACGGTCATACTCATGGAAGTAACCCAAATAACAAATGAAGTCATTTAGGCAATAGAGATAAATTACTTCACATATCATGAGGGTATCAGTTCATTTGAGTGTATATTTCATCTAAGTACGAAGATACTCACTTCATAGTCCTCCATTTTGAACTTCCAACTGCTCCTGGGTAAGGCTGTATGGTCAGCTGGGGGAAAAAAACAACAAAAGTTAAAGCATGAATATCAAATTGTTGAAATTGCCTCCTGAAGAAGAGGGCATGACGTAAAATGGCTCAAAGCTGTGAAACACCCCATTGAAATCTCTGTGTGGATCTTCCTCTTTGACCACTAAAAACCTAGGGACTTTCCTCCCTTTATCTGTAGGCTTTGTGGCTGAGTTTCCAGTGACATACGTCATAAATGGAGGGATGCTGCACATGAATTCTCTTTCCTCTGATTCCTTGCATGGCAATTTTGTTGGTTGGTTGGGGTTTCTTTCGTTTGGTTTGGTTTGGTGTGGTGTTTTTTATGAAGTCTAACCATGTGCTACGCTTTCTCTTTATTTGTTCTATTGTTTTAAATGCCTCCTCCCCTCCTTCAAGGAGGACCTCCAGAGATCTTCACAGGATGAAAAGTGACCTCTCCTCCTTCTCTTACAGATTCGCTATATTTCACAGACGCAGGGCTTACCAGCAGAGTATTTGTTAAGTGCAGGGACAAAGACTACGAGATTTTTCAACAGGGATACAGACTCACCATATCCGTTGTGGAGACTGAAGGTAGGACGACGTTCCCTTGTTTCTTTTACCTTGCAGTTGATGGTTGGAAGTGAGGAGACAGTCAGGCCCCCTCAGAGCCTAGGTCTCTGCTTTTAGCAATGCAGCACAGACGTTGGGGTGGATATAGCCAAAATAAAACTGCCATCCACAAAGTCTGCAGCCCTTAGCCTGCCTGCTTGGCATTGTTTTGTGGGAAATTGAAGTCCAGAGTTGACGTGGAAATCTCCTTAAGTAGTAAATGAATTGATGTGTAGTTAAAACAAAACATGCCCTCGACAGACTTTGCTCTAATATCTAATGCATTGAAGGGGGGGAAAAAAAGAAAACATGTTACTTCCGAGAGTTAAAACCACCAGCAATGCAAGTGGGTCCTGAGTCTCTTTTACCAGCGTGTTTGGTGCATTCAGCCCCCAAGGAGAGAGGGCAGTGGGCTTCTGGCTGTAAGCATGCAATGCTGAGCCTTGTGCTGGAAGAGAGATCTTTGGGACTCTCACCGCAGTTGGGAGAACCATCTAAAGTGAAAAAGAAGAGATAAAATGACCTTGTGGCACAAAAGCTGTCATATAACCATAGAGGAGAATAGCATAAATATTATCTAATCGGGTGAGAGAGACACAGTGGTCTCTGATGAGAGCAGGATAAGGCACAAGCTGGAAGTGGCACTTAACCCACAGCTGATTGCAGGGTAGTTCTGGTCATTGCCTGTCTCCTGTTTTACACAGACACCAGAAGATCACGAGGCAGAGACGGGGATTAAGTCGAAGGAAGCAAGAAAGTATATTTTCAACTGTTTGGATGATATGGCACAGGTAAGAGCATTGGTGAGTAACCAGCAAGACTGCCTCATGTGCTTTCAGTCAACACTAACAAAGGGGAACTACATGATTTCTCTGTGTATCCTGTTCTTCTGCCAGCTCCTGAGTAATACCAAGATTCTACCTACCAAATCAGCTCCTTACATGCTGCTTTGTAGGGGAAACTGCACATATGGCCATGTGGGCTCAATGTACTGTAGTTAAGCAGCCTTGGAAAATGGCTAAGTCACATCTCTGACTGTCAAAATCCTGTGTTTTGTCTCTCCAGTGCTCCTCTGTGCAACCACTGGCAAGTCACTTACGTCTCTGCGCTTAATATTTCCGCTTGTAAAACAGTGACATTGGAAATAATTACCGTGGCTGCAGAAGAGTGTGCTCTCTGTAAAATGTGGCTATCTGGGGAAGCAGGGAGTGCTAATTCACCGTGTCGATTCTTTGTGGTTGTCATAGTTAATTCCAGCATAACCACTCCTGCGACGGGAGTTTGTGCTAGCAAACAAACTAGTGCACAAAACTGGCCCAACACGAGGACGGACTGGAGTTTGTCCTAACAAAGTCTAGATGTTGTAGCATTCACAACCAAGCATACTGAAATGCACTGTATAAATGGATGAAATAACGTGCAGGGTTTTTTCTCCTGGCACCTGATACATGAATGGGATGTTTCCCATAAACCTACTGACATTTTTCCTTTATTTTATATATCTTTTTTTTACTCACAGGACACATAGTTAAGTATCTGATAGCACAGTCCTTTATATGATAAATATACTGATTATCAGGGCTTGCCTGCTGCCACATGGAAGCTGTTCGTCTTCAGTGGAGGGTGACTAAGTGTTTCATTAGCCATTGACCCAAGCAACCTGAACACTTAACTGTCTAGAGATCTGACATGCACAAGCCAGATGACTAGCCACCCCAGAGTCTGCCCTGTGACTTCAGCAGCTACCCCTTTAGACAGGGAGGCTTGCAGGGCATGTGCTGCAACGAGGAGTAAACACAGTTTTGTTGGAGACCTGACCATCTGCTCTTTCCCTTTAGCGCTCACCCTTGTCCTCTCTCCTTTAGGTGAACATGACAACAGACTTGGAAGGAAGTGATATGTTGGTGGAAAAGGCAGACCGGCGGGAGTTTATAGATCTGTTAAAGAAGATGTTGACGATAGATGCAGATAAGAGAATAACACCCATTGAAACTCTGAACCACCCTTTTGTCACCATGACGCACTTGCTTGATTTCCCTCACAGCACACAGTACGTGGCTTTCATTTCCCTTGGCTTATGAATTGAGGGGTGAAGAGGAGAGCTGGTTGTGGTGGAGACCAAATGTATCTGAGGGGCACTCTTGCAATGCTTAAGCCTTAAATTTTAATCTTTTTCTGATTTAAAAAAAAAAAAAAAGGGGGTTTGCCAGCTCTTAGGGTTGCAAGAATTGTGTTGTAGGATTTGAAACACTGCAGTGTGTTCTACATTCATTATGTAAATGTTCAATAATTGCACGTTTGCATTAAAATGCAGAAGAAAGTATGCAATTAGTGCTGAAAGTATCAGCATATCACAAAGTAATATAGTCCTGATTGTTACTGCAGTAATCAACCTGATCTGCAGTGGAGAGCCGACCCTTCTTCCTAGAACCTTCCCATCTTGAGGGGGCAGCTGGAGGCTGTTTTTTAAGGGAAGAGCTTTTTCTGCAGCATGCTGGTTTACATACAGCCACAGGCAACACGACAAGGAGGCCAGTTTCTGGCTTTGCTGTTGCCTGCCTGTGTGACCTTAAACACTTTGACCTCAGTTGACACATTTGTGGAAGTGAGATGGACTCCATGTGGAGATGGGAAGTGTCGTGCCTTCAAGCCTGACTCCCCCTTTTCCTAAGGCTGCCTCATGGAGTGCAGCAGCCTGAAACACAGGAAACATACACGCAGCACGTTGCTCTGGTTTCCTGGGGACTTCACGTAGGGCTAGGCTTCTCAAGTGCAAGTGAAGGCAGACAGGTAGGAAGAGTATACCAAAGCTTTCAGGACACCTAGCTTTGAACATCCTCCTCTATAGCACTTTGCAGTTCAAGGTGCTTTTGTAGGCTGTCCCATCACCTCATTAGGAAAACAGAGTTACTGGCACAGCACTGCACTTCATCAGGTGCTATGTGCATGGGGGTTTAAGGGCTGTGAGGAGCTCATATATGAAATAAAGGGGGCTGCTTAAAAAGCCACGGAGTATGTTTGTGTGGGTGCTGCAAAGCAACAGGTTACTGTGTGTCACCTCTCCTGCCCATACGTGTGCTCTTACCTGCAGTATTTCAAGGTCATTTAAGGTAGCTTTCACTCTGTGAAGGAGCTGTAGCTGCCATTTTGTTATATTTATCACAAGATAAGAGCAGCTGCTTGCCAGAAGGTAGTGGGTGCACAGTCTCTGTAGACCCAGACTTACCCTGCACAGACATCTTTGAGCGTTGTTATCTGTAAGTAGATAGTAAGTGATAGATGTAATGAAAAGAAGATGGGAGATTGTTGTGCTAAATAGAGAGAAAGTAACTTTCATACAAAAACGTTCATAAATTTAAAAATGACAGTATTTTCCAACAGTATCAGCATCACATGCAAAAGTTTTAATTTGCAACGGTCCTTACTGTGCAACAACTGATTGTGTAAGATAGGAGAGATCTGTGGCGTAACATGTTGCCATCAGAAATCTTTCCGCTAATGCAGCAGACCATAATCACATTTTCATTTTTGAAGTGCTCACATGTGGCTGCTCAGGCAAAGGCCCAGAAATGTTGAAAATATCACTGGGGCCAATAGCAGTGAGAACTTTACCTGAATAAAAAATTCAACATCAGGTCTCTGAATACTAAACGCTGTGCCAGCCGGGTGCGTAGCCCCGCGCAGCCCCTCTGTGGTGGAAGCAGTGATTGGTAAAAAGAGCAATAAGCTATAACCAGTGTGGCAAGTCAATGGAAATTCAGTCTGTGATTGCCCCTGGTTTTAAGAATAGAAACTTCAAAGCCTCAAGAGATGCAGGAAATTATAATCTCTCTTGAAAGTAAATCAGGCAGCAGAGAAAGTGAGAATTTATAGAAGATGTAGCTTCTGGAAGGAATCTCTGCTGTGTCACTTCAGAGAGGCTGCAAGTTTGAGCAGCCTGAGAGGGGCAATTCTGCATACTTAAAAGCAAACAGCAGAGTGAGTTCAGCTCCTGTTTCATGTATTTAACTGCCTGGCTCTTAAATTGTTGAGTACTCCTCAGTCTTTCTGTCTAGTTTGCTCAGTTCCTCTCTTTTCCCCTTTTTTTAAAGTAAAGACACAGAACACAGTATTACATTAGCGGAGATTATACCTTGTTACATAAAACAGTTTGCTGACACACACAGTTTACCATGTATAGAATATATATTATTTTCAGTGCTTTCTGCTTTTTGGAGGGAGAAATATATTCATACTTGACTGGAAAAATGCAATCCAATGGTCTACTTTTATTTGATAAGTTTGATTTTTATGAATGTTCTTCAACTTACGGTTGTTTCATAGTTCTTTAAGTGAATGCACATAATGTGCAGCTATGCACAGTGTCCTGAGCCTGTCTTGTCTGCAGGTGTTTATGGCACAGATCCAGTTATCAAGATACTACCAGTAGCAGAACAACGATGGTCATGTGAGTAAGAGGAAAGACAGGGATAAAAAGATCTAGGTCCTCTTCCTGACCAACCCTAGGGTTTATATGAACTGGTTCCCTTTGAGGGGACATTTTGTCCCTTAAAAGTTATGTGAGGATGTGTTTACCTCCCCTGCTTCTAACAACTTAGATCATTACAAAAGAAATTATGCATACAGCTGATAATTTTACAGCTACAGCTGATTTTTATTGCTTGTATTTTCAAGTTTTCGAGATGGAAACAATAGAAATAAAATAAATTTTTTTAGTTGTGTTTCAGACTCTGAGGTTACATTTGTAAATATAATTATTGTGGAAGAATTACAGAAAACCTGTGTTGGTTTTTAGACCTTGGAGAAAATACATTAAAAATACAGTTTTGCACAAGATCACTATGTTGTTATCTCTTAAACCTCAGCACTTTGGTATCCCAATTATATAAATGAAATACCAGCAGTTTCATGTACCAGACACCTAGAGTGCTCTAGAAATGAGAAAGTATTTCATCTCCTTTACTGGGGATACAAAATACGATGCTTCTGAAAATTTCCATTGCTGTATCAATAACAACATTTAAAAGAAAGTCTGTGTAGAGGAAGAAGGTCTAATCTTTCCCCCCAGAGATCCAGTTTTCAGTATGAGAGGAACTCAGAACCTGATTCCCTTGGGATGTTGATGACTCTGATTTGGCATATAACCTTCTCCGATATGAATCGTCCCATTGACTGCAAGAGGACAGCTCATAGGCTTTAAGATAAGCACCTGCGGAAGTGTTTAGCCAGGCAGGGGCAATGCTTTAAGCACTTGGCTGGACTCAGCTCTCTGGGAACTACTTTTTAAGAGGAACAAGTCAGATTTGTCAAGGATCTCAGTGATCAGAAACAGTAAAATTCTTCCTTGCGAAGGACTTGTGAAACTACCTTTAGGCTTACGGTGAGGCAGAGAGCATGAGTTGTCTTTTCCTCTCAGGCTCAATCATCAGAAAAAACAAAATTTTCCTTTCTTGTTCTCGGTCTCTTTCACTCTTAAAATAGCCACTTGAAGACGGACAGATTTGCTTGCTGCCTGTGACTTGCATCGCAGTGCTCAGACCCATGGGGACACCCAGGAGTCCCAGAGCAGCCGCTCTCATCTTGTCACCCATTTGGCCTTCTTTTGGACAGGGTTAATCTGACTCTCACTGGTTAAGAGAGAGCTGCATAAAACAGCAAAGGGCTTTAAGACCCTAGGAAGTGCCAAGCCTACTGTTTGAGACCTAATGCAGGGCCAGTTTGATCAACTGTTGACTTTGTTGGTCAGTTAGTTGATTTTCTGTCCCTTACTTGTGCCCCCTTTCCTTACACAGCGTCAAGTCCTGCTTCCAGAACATGGATATCTGCAAGCGGCGGGTGAATATGTATGACACAGTGAACCAGAGCAAGACGCCATTCATCACCCATGTAGCCCCGAGCACATCAACCAACTTGACCATGACTTTTAACAACCAGCTGAACACAGTCCACAACCAGGTAAGGGCATCAATCAGGAGCAGCCAGTGCTTGAAACGTTTATGTCAGTAGGGTCTAGAAGATGAAAAACAAAGTAGCATCCCACTTAACATGCCTGGAAAGAGAAGGTACTTTTTTACTCTCCTTCCTCTGTTCTTCCTCATTCTCCTTTCTTCAGGCAAGCAGTAATCTTGTGACATTTTGTGTGATGGTGAAATGTTGCCCTCATGGTTTATGTTGTTGGGGGTGATAAATCCTGCTTACTTGGGAAGTTGCTATGGGGAAAAGCTCATTAGTCCCCTAATGCAGCAAGCAGGATTGCACTCCCTGGGTCAGGCAGAAGTATTTGTGATCTTACAGCACTTCTTCAAGTTGGCATTGAAGGAAAAGGAATTTTAAACCTTTCTGTAACAGGAACAGCACTGTAACCGATCAACAGGAAAGAAGAATTTTGTGGTAATGTTTATTCTTCACTCATTGGCTTTACTTCAGGTGCCCCACTCCGAACACATTGCACTCTATACTGGTGGGCTCTGGCTTTGTAATCATGCTTTGGACTCTTTAGTTTTATGTGCCCCAGTGTTGGGGGTTGCTGTGTTTTAATTTTATATGACTAGCAGGCTAAGTTTACTGCAGTACTGTATTACAACAGTGAAAGGAAACTCTCCAGGGACAGCACTCTGGGAAACTAAAACCAAAGAAATAGCTACTGTATTTTAAGCCTTTGGGAACAGACTGCTCAAGGTCCACTCTAGGGATTTCAGGTAATGTTGCAGAAATGATGCTTGAAAAGCAAGGGAGCTACAAGAGTCTGTGTAGATGTACAGGGTGTTCCTGTGTCACTGAGGAAACCAGACTTCATGACTCAGTTCTTGATATATATGATCACAGAAGGCCTTTTGGAACAATTCATTAAGCAGAAACACACAGAGATAGGTCATGGCTTGGTGTGATAGGATATTAGTTTCAAACACTGGTTCCCTTTCTTGGCTGTTCCTGAGATGCTGACTAAAGAAATGCATGCTACATGCTCCCCTGGGCCCCAGCTGCAGGGCAAAGACACCACAATTGTACCTAGAAATTGCTAGTAGGAAATGCAGACTTTCTTTCATTTCCTCACAAATCACTCAATGTTAAGATCTGTTGTTGAATGGGGAGGTCCGTGGTAATCTGAATTCTCATAACAGGTGTGTGTTGTGAGCAGAACTGATATCTCCAGTGTTCCTAGAAGAAGTGGTAGAAGCAGTTCCAGGAAGAGTGTTTTAATTTGAGCAAGCTCTAAACCTTGGACTGTTCTCTTTAACATACCACTCATCTTGGCTCTCTGGTGGTCCCTGTCTCTGCAAAATATCTGGGGATTGCCTCCTTCCAGTAACGACTCCTGAGATTAGCAGTGCGGGGGCTGTTGTGGTTGCTGCTTGGTGTGTTGCACAGGGGAACAGATTGCGCTTCTCTGCCACTGCAGAGAGAAGGAAGGAGGAGGAGCAGGAAGAAATGTTTCACTGTCGCATCCCTCATGGCTGTGGTTGTGGCGTGGCAGTGGTAGTGCAGCATGGGTACCCTTCCTGGGCCCAGTGGTAACCAGGGTGGCACGAAATGCTCAGCCTGTTGCCTTCTGCCGCCTTGGTCAAAGCCTCATATCCTGGGTTCATATGTTCACCACGAGAAGGTGTTTTCTCACCTATCTCCAGCAGGGATGCTGGTGTTTTTGGATGGAGAGGAAAGGTAGGCTCTGGTATGGTAGAGCCTAGTTGCCTAAACATGAAGGCTGGGGACATATTTTTATATAGCAGTGACAGAGCAGTTTAGGGGTAGTTTGCCTGCAACTGTTGCAGACTCAGTCCAGATAAAACACAAGTCACCCTTAGATTTCTAGATTTTTTCACAGAACACTGGGCTGAATTTGTGGCTTTGCAACATTCTCTGCTGGAGTTTCTTTATCCGAGAGATTTTGAAGTAAAGCTCAGCAAAGTTTGGACTTTGAAAGTACGATTATTACTTACTGTTATGCCTTCTGATTCCTTCAGATTCAAAACATAATTCAAGGGGCACATACCATCTCAGATACACGGTAGATAAAAGGCTGGAATGGGTCTCCCCTCTTAGGGCAAGGCTTTGCAGGGCATGGAGGTGCTGAGTTTCTTTCACTTGAGAAATGTGAGCTGCTTCTAACGCTGTGAACATGATGAGATAACATGATTTGGGGATAACAGCATTTTCTGAACCTGTCTTCATCATGGTGAAAATCAGAGCCAGTTGGGCAATAAATGGGGCTACAGTTCTGCTTTGGAGAACACACTACATCTCCAAGCAGTGCACAGCAGTGCTGCATAGCTGGAGATCCCGTGGCATGGACCAGCTGTGGTTACTCAGGCAGATAGTACTCCTCTCCTCATTGCTGCCCTGCCTCGGTGCTCCTCAGTGTCCTGCTCTATCCCTTGTTTGGTTTCAGTTTGCCATTTTTTCCTATTAAATTTCTTTTCCTTTATCTTACACTATTTTACTTTTTTATTTTATTTTTGGATTTTGCTTCTTCCAGCGTACCCATCTCCCTCATTTTTTTGTTTGTTTTTTGTTTAATTCCCGTCATTCCTTTAGACCACCAACCTGGCTCCCACCTCCTCCAGTGCCACTATTTCCTTAGCCAACCCCGAGGTCTCCATACTAAATTACCAATCTGCACTCTACCAGCCCTCAGCAGCGTCCATGGCTGCGGTGGCCCAGCGGAGCATGCCTCTGCAGACAGGAACAGCGCAGATCTGTGCCCGGCCTGACCCCTTCCAGCAAGCTCTCATCGTCTGCCCACCAGGCTTCCAAGGTAAGTAACAGCCTCGCCAGGTCTTGACCAATTGCTGCTCCCTCCCCACTGCTATTTCATCTAGTTCTTGTTGGAAGCAAGCTTCCGTAGCGCAGGTCATATGGTAGAAAAATTGCTGGCCTAGTGAATCAGAACAACGAGGTGGTTGCAGATGGAAATGTTTGTAACAGCAGACGATCTTGCAGGCACCTCCAACATCGTGAGGTGGAGATGGCTGGTTGAAAACAATGGGTCAGGCACTGAGAAAGGACTGGGGGAAAATATGTTATATTTGTAGTCCTTTGCCCTGAACAGAGTTTGAGGCTCTTCTGCCTCACTTTGGTAAACCTGAAAACTTGCCCCCACAGCAACAATAAATCAGTACATAAATAGTGGGTTCATCTCTTCTCAGTGATTCAGTTGTTATAAGGAGTACTCAAGAGGTTAATGCAACAGGAAATGTAGTGCTGGTAGAGATGAGCGTTTACCCCCCTAACAGATGCTCATGACCCTTTATCAATACAATTCCTTCAGCTCCAGCCCTGCTGCAAACAGCTCTGCCTGTGTATACCAGTGGCAGGTACCATTGTCAGGCAGCTTGGGTGATGATCATTCTTAGCTACTTGTCCTTCTCTCGACTTTACATGCTGTAGCAATTTGGAAGAACTAGCCTGGTGTCTGTAGGAAGTGGTCTAAATAGACCCTGGTTCAGCTGGTGCAACTTCTGGTCTTCGTTTCTACCAGCCTGTCCATGCAGCAGTCTCTAGGCACTTGTTAAATGTCCTGCAAGATTATCAAAGCTCTTTTGAACTACAGGAGTTTAGCTAGACCTTTTCTACATAGTTAAAATGCATCTCAAGGGTTTGACTTCAGAAATGTATGCTAACATCTTCTGCTTGCTGTCTGGAGAAAGCTTTAAATCAGAGGAGGTAGCACAGGCTGTGCCACGCACTAAGGTGGTGGAGAGCAAAACTTCCTCCAGCTCAGTTAGGCTAATGTGTGGCTGAGTCAGCAGTGATTGGCTTTGGGGGTTGCTAGATTACACGGTCAAATCAGAGCCTTTTAAATATGAGTCCTGAAAAGCTGTGCAAGAGAAAATCACCAAATGCCAAGGGAGTACGGCCTTCTGGATTCCCATTGCACTGCCTCACTTTGGTCTAATGAGAGCATTCTCATACAGCAGTGGATTTTGTTTGGCAAGGAGTAGGACCATTTTCTGTTGTCAAGCCAGAGAATATGGGTGAAGAGAAGCCATTCCCTCTCATTTGGTGGACATCTCTGGGCTGGGGTAGAATATGTGGGACTCTGAGAGCCTGATTTTTCAGAGGGACTGTACACTGCAATTTAAGAGGACATTAGCGAGTGCCTTTAAGCACCTCCAAAAACTAAACCCCCATTCCTAGCAGTGCTGTTGATGGCTAATGCTGTGCCTTCTGTGCTGGTGGGACAGGGTTACAAGCCTCCCCTTCGAAGCATGCTGGGTATTCAGTTCGGATGGAGAACGCTGTTCCCATTGTCACTCAGGCTCCTGGGGCCCAGCCTCTTCAGATCCAGCCAGGACTCCTCGCACAGGTAAGAAGCTCTGAAGACACCGAGCATGGCTGGTATTTTTTGTGTTGTTTAGCTCTGGGAGGCTGAGGAGAGTAGCTTTCTCTGACTGAGGGCCCTCTGTGGAGCAGTGCAGAGACTTGGACATAAGGGTCTCCAGCTTTCCCTGGCATGTCCAAACCTTCCCCAGTTCACTGCTCAGTTCAAAGGCTACGTCAGAGTTGCAGAAGTCTTTGAAAGTCTTCTTTCCTTCTGCTTCTCCACTAGAGTAAGTAGGGAGCCTCAGGGGAAGCTGTGACAGGCCTCTGCTGAGGAGGAACCAGTAATAACCTTCCTGCCTCCTCCTGAACTCACAGTTTCAGTGGTAGTTTGTGGCCAGGAGTTGTGCTGGTGAATTGCATGCTGCCGATAAATACCTTTCATGCACCTTTATGTTTTGTGAGCTGTCCCTCTGTTTTTAAGTTATGGGATAAATGTAGGGGGCAGAGGCAAGGGCCCCACAGCCAAGGAGCTCTCCTTGTCAGCAGCACTTGTTGGCACAATTATCTGGAATGCACTCACAGGAAAAGCATGCTTCCTTCCAGGAAAAAACCCAAAAAGGATTGGGTACCACTGATCACATGCACATCCTCAAGGGGAACCCCGGCTCCCCAAAAAGGAAGAGCAGTTCATTCCTCTTTGTGCTGGCTTCAGTGAATCTGTCCATACTGGTTTTCAGCTGGTGCCATGGTACCTCTGCTGATATCAGATGTTTCTGGCAGGAAAAAAACCAAAACAACCAAAACCAAAACACAAGTATACTTAGTATTAAGTTGCACAACCTGGGAAAGGTGACCTACAAGTCAGAAATGCATGCCTCTGACTCCGGATTGGTTGATCTACCATGCCCTCGTTAATGCCAGCACGGTCATATGCAGTCAGGTGCCAACAGACTTGGGTGTTTATGCCTATGCATTGCTGGGGTATGACTGCTGGTGCAACTGGCTTTCTTTGCCACCTGCCAGTTTTGCTTATCTAGTGAAGATGGATCAAAACATAACTTGTAGCCTGTGTGATTTCTGTTAGCTAAAGTGTCCTGGCCAATAGCAGAGTCTTTGTTAGAGGGCTCTCTGAAATATGGAACCTATCTCTGTTGCAGCCTGTTTTAACAACCTATGCAGGCCACATCTCTTGTTTGGTAGAAAAGGAGAGCCTAAGGGGCAGGGGAAACAAAACCAATGGCAAAGGAAGGAGTCTATGGAGGCATTGTTGTGGGCACCTATTGCTTGTGCAAGAAGTCAGCCGAGGCAGTGGGCGAAGGAGGTGACAGAGCTTAGCACGCCCTGCCATCCTGCCAGGTCTCCTGAGGTGGGCTGTTACATGAGGCTTGATGTGGTGGAGGGGGTTGGGTCTGAAGCATCCCAAAGGCAGCAAGATCCCAAAGATCTCAGGATCTCCAGCTCTTTTCTTCTTAAGGTGGCCTAGCCGGGGTCACCAAGCAGTCTGTGGGAGGGAGTGTTCAGGAGGAGCTTTGCTACCAGTTTCTGTGCTGCCCCCGCTACACGAACTCCCATTTCATGGGCTGCCTCTCTCATACTTTCTACTGACAATTTTTTCACTGTCACTTCCACAAGGGAATTTAAGCTATTTCTGAGAAACACTCCTCACTTGCATGGATTTTTAATTTTTGATTTAATAAAAGAGAGGCAGTCTGCCTGTTGATATATCTGTCTGTTGCACACGATGCGAAATGCTAGCTGCCGCACTTATGGCAGGGTGCTCTGATTGATGCCAGTGGCATCTGGTGTCCGCAGGCCTCGCTCAGTTTGGGCTGAGCAGCTGGTCTGATAAACAAATCTGTACCCAATTCCAGTTTCCTGAATGGAAAAACACAGCTTCTTTGTAATGCATTGTAGTCACATCTGATCTCAGGGCGGCTGCGTGTCTCTCTTTCAGCAGAGAGCTATTCCTCTCATGCACAGCTGCTTATCTAATGCTCTTCAGTCCAGACCATGCAATTGCTCCAACTACTAGAGGGACCGTCCCCAGCAGAGAGCATAACACCTCTGGAGCCCACTTCTGTCATTCCACCCACCTTATTTGTCCCCCTGATCAGGCGCAATGCTGCTCCTTGCGCTGCCAGCACTGTGTAGTGCCATTGGGCTTTCTTCCCTGCATAGCACGTGGCACAGGTTGCTGTGCTTGCCCACATCAGGGTAGCTGTGGCTGGCAAAGCCTTACTGCATCGCAGGGAAGCTGGCGTCCAGCTCTTCTGAGCGTTTTGTACTAGACCAGCAGTCCCAGAGGAGGGACAGGGGAAGGAGCTCCAGGAACTGGAGGTACCCAGAGCAGAGACAGTGACAGATTTTGAGCATTATCTGTGGCAGCTCTGTGTCTGCAGCTTGTGGCATGGAGCTAGACAGAGCAAGCAGCCTGCAAGATGCAGAGCCAATGGCAAAAGTAACTTATTTGTAACTTCTCTGGAGCTATTTCCACCTAAGCAGCTGTGTCCACACGCTGTATGCATAGAGACCAGTGAAAGGAGGCTGATCCTGCCTTTACTAAGAGCTCTCTGCAGCTTCAGATCTCAAAAGAGACAAAGCTGTAGAGTTTTCTGGCAGGCTTCAATGATGTGACCCAGAACTGTCCCCTGTCCTTGAATAGCGCTCTGAATCCTTGATTTTCTCTCAACTCCTTCCCGACAACACTTCTTCCCACAGAGGTCCTGCCACCAGCTTTCAGAACAAGCGCGCTTACTCCGTTAGTCGTTCTTGCTCGACATCCCAAGCAGGAGCTCTGTGGCACTGGGCAACCCACCAAATCCTGAGCGCAGGGGCCAGCGTGGTGCTCCGCTGCAGCAGCACCATCTCACAGTAATGCAATAACTGAGAACCGGCTGCAGCTGCCGGCACAAGCCTCCCGTGTGTAAGCACAGCTCACTGTGCTAGTGGATCAGCCTAGACAAGTCTTATCTGCAGATTAAATGATTCAGTGGTCCTTACCTAATAAGTGAGGAATTTGTGCCTGGACCCTGACGCTGCATCTAAATTTATGCACCGCAGCCAGGAAAGGAGCTTAGATTTGTTCAGTTCTCTTCCTGAAAAGGGAGGAAGCAGATTTCTCTGCAAGTAAATTCAGGTAGTCCCCAGAGACTGACTGCAACAGTAGTTTAGTCTCTTTTAAATCAGAGCTGAGAAGAAAGGAAAAGAAAAAGAGCTTTTTTCCTTCCTTGATCTTTTTGCATCTTTGCCTCTTCCTCCTACCTGCTCCAAGCAGCACCAGTCAGTGGTTGTGGCTCCTGAGATTAAGAACTCTCAGGAGCCCTGTGCCTGTCTGTCCTTTGCAGATGTTGCTGAGAGGCCTCACCCTAACAGCCTTCTCATCTAACTCAGCAACACAGAAAATTACAAGCCAGTCAGACTTTGGAGCAGAACCAGGAAAAGGGTTTTGTTTGTTTGTTTGTTTGTTTTGGGGGGCTGTTTACTGGGTGATAGGAGGTGATTATGGCAGTAGTTAACAGGATTCTTTTGAAGATGGGGACTGGGACAAAAGTGTGCCTGGAAGAAGTCTCCCCTCTTTAAAATTTAGCCTCCTTAGGGCTATGAGATAACACAGTATGGGTCCAATGTAGTGGTGCTGTTTGGGACTAAGGAGGGCTGTAGCCAGTACCCCATGTTCCCCAGCCCAGGCAGCGAAAAGCTGCTGGAGCCACTCCTCTCAGGCAGTATGTAGCAAAGAAAGTTTCCTCAGTTGAAAAACCAATCATCTGTCTCATGTTTGGAGTCACCGGAGCAAGACGACCTGAGTCATGCCTGTAGCAGCACAGCTGGAGGGATAGTTGCATAGCAGAGTGATAGCTCAACTCACAGGGCAGAGATTTCCACCCCTGCAAGAAGGCACCCGCTCAGAAAAAGCCAGAGAGCACACAGAGAGGACAGACACGCAACATGCCTGCACAGCTCCACTCTGCTTTGGCCAGGGGGCTCCTGGTGAGCTGGAAGCAGGTGACTGGGCTCCTTGGCCCATGCAGCAAGATGTTTCCCCCCCAAGGAGAGGGCTCAGTAACCAATACTCGCTCCCTGTTGCTATCCCCAAATTCCTCTTTTTTTCCTCCTCACAAAAGCCTTGCAGCCCCCTGTTCTCTTTCCTGATCCTTGAAAAGTTGGTTCTCCTTTCAAGTTCCTTTAAGTTCCTGAAGTCCTTTAGGTCCTGTTGAAGTGGGAAAGAAAGTTTGCTGTAGGAGGGGGTAAATAACAATGAGACCGTAGTGGTCAGCTGATCTGGAGAGTCAAAATTAAAAAGTATTGAAGAGTTTCATGTTTGGGTTGAAATGCTGACAAGTTTCGATCCCTTCCATTCCCAGCTTAACCTGAAACACAGCTACTGCTTTGGATGGCAGGGATTTTTTTTCCTCTTCTTTGCGCTCTCTATATTGATAACTTCTACTGCTTTTCCTGTAGTTTCCTAAAAGCATGTCATCCAGGACTCAAAAGTGGTAAGAAGTTGGTAGTATGGCCACCACAATCATTGTTGGGACCATATATATAGAGCACAGACCACCATCACACTCAGCGTATGTATGATGCCTCTTGTTAAGAAATTGTTTTCCCTCTGTCCAACAGCAAGCATGGCCCAGTGGCACTCAGCAGATCCTGCTCCCTCCTGCTTGGCAGCAGCTCACTGGGGTGGCCACCCACACTTCTGTCCAGCACGCAACTGTCATCCCGGAATCCATGGCAGGCACCCAACCACTGGCAGACTGGAGGTAAACTGGAGGCACTTGGAGGCTCCCTGAAGTATCCATTGGTGCTGGGGGAGGCGTGAGAAGAGTCAGGTTGGAAGGGATGGGGTCCTGCAAGGCTACAGATCTGGGGAGAGAAAGGCAGAGCCTGCAGCCTGCCACCTCCCTGTCTGATCACTATGGGCAGCTTCTCTGTTCTGTGTCCTTGAAGCAGAGTGCCATGCCCACACTGCTCCCTTCAGCCAATTCCCTGGCAAAAACGCTCCCTCCTGGGGGTACTGGGAGCCCGAGGGGCCCTGGAGGAGGGTGCCTCAGTGAAGGCAGTGGGAGCCTGTGAATGAGCCCGCTGGAGAGCCACCAGCTGCATTTTAAACGTGTGCCTATCTCCCCCCTTTGCAGAAACACCCACGCCCACGGCAGCCATTACAACCCCATCATGCAGCAGCCGGCGCTGCTGGCCAGCCATGTGGCTCTGCCCACCGCCCAGCCCGTCAACGTGGGCGTTGCTCACGTCATGCGCCAGCCGCCCGCCGCTGCCACCAGGAAGAGCAAGCAGCACCCTTCAGTGCCCCGGTGAGTGTGCACGGCTCCCAGCACTGGCCTTGGTCATGGCATTGGGGAGACAGGAGTCCTTGCCTCCTGTTATTCTGAATGCAGCCCTGTGACAGGAGCATGCTGATGAAGATGGTAATAAAGTTTCTTCCATGACCTGCTAGCAATTAGATCACTCTTTTTGTGACTGGACCCTTCACTGCTTTTTGTCTCTCCTGCAGCCAGGCCAGGAGAGCAGGGTGGAAGAGGTAGTCAGGTGAATTTTATACCCAGTGAGCTTCATTTTCTGTTGGAGTTAGTGGCTGGAGAGGGTGCAAGATGGGAGACACAAGCCCTGTTCATACAGCTTGTTATGCTGCTGTGATGACCTGAGGCCTTGTAGTCACCGTAATTAAAAATGTAACCGTATTCTCTGGTCAGTGTGTTGCAATGCCCTGTTGCCAGACCTTCTCTTCCCACATCATCTCAAAGCACTCCTGAGGTGCAGTGTCTATATTTCCACAGGGAGGTTGGTGCACCTTCAGGGAACCACATCTTCAGGAACATGTGCCTGATGTGTGTACACAAGATCTGCCTTTTCAAAAGCAGTGGCATGATGACCTATTTTCTGAGCTTTAATGCCAAGCTCTCTAGCTCCTAATGTAGGTGGTTGGCCTGTATCTTCAACAGTACACAGCAGCAACAGATACCCAGACTGGCCTTTTTATAATCATGGCAGCATAAAACAAGGAGCATTTTATACAGACATCTCATACAAGGACAGTCCTCAGACACCTAAATTTATCAACTCTCAGCAGGACCATTTGGCTCTGCAAGGAGGAGGCTGGGTTTTGGTTCATACTATGTTATGTGGCACAATGATGATTGTGGTGGCTGTCACAGCCCTGTGATCTTGCCTAGAGGACATGGCTATTTAAGGTGTACGTGCAGCTGTTCTGGGGAAAGTCCTCTGGGCTGTGAAACTAGCACATTTCTTTAAAAAAACCAAAACAAACCAGTGCAGGGGGGAGAACCAAAATGGTTACCGGTTGTGCAGCAGCAAATACAGAGGAGCTTGTGGTTTTCCTGGGTGACTGGACTGGGGCCAGAGGAGCTCTGAGTTCACAACCAATTTGACTCTAGTTAAGAGGCAACTATTTAAATCCTTCCCATTTATGCGCTCTCTAATGTTGCATTTACTTTGGGTGGGCTCCAGCTGTCATAGTCCATTCGTAACGTAGAGAGAGCAGAGGCAGCTACGGCCCCAGCAAGCCAGCAAAAGAGAGTGCCTGTTGCAACCAGTGTGCCTGTGCAGGGCCTCCCCTCTCCCTTCCCTCTCCATGGGCAGGGAGGCAGTGTCCAGGCAAATTTGGACACTTGGAGAGCAACGGGTTTCTACGGCTTCATTAATTGTCACGCTTTTGTAGCCAAATGAGGAACGTGCTCCTTTGGAGAGGAGGGTACTCCATGCTGCTCATTGGTATTCAGAAAGCACTGCAAATGCTACTGTGCAACCATTTGTTATGCAAAAGACCCTCTGTAAGTTGGTATAGTGCGATAAGTCCAGAATGACTTCCTTTTGATGGATGCCACGTATTCCTTTTGTTAGCTTTTGGGCCAAGCTGAATGTGCAGCCCAGGCCCCGCTGTAGAACAAAGCCAGAACTTTTTTTCCCTTTTTGAATCTGCAAATGTTCTGCAATAGGCAGAAGAAATACAAGAAATACAAGGAAGAAAGAACAGGTGGGAAAATGAGTAAAATGGGCTTTAATCAGTGTGCGTTGGTAAATACTCCAACCTGCAGACCTGTGCTGCACTGTTTGGTGGACAGGTTCTGTGTTCAGATTCCTGATCCAGGTGGGCCCTGGGCCCTTTCCAACTGTCAGGCAGGGAAGCTGAAGTAGGAAAACTGGGAAAAAGAAAAAAAAACAACTTGGGAATGTTTTTCTACTGCATAACAAAAAGATTATTTTCTTTCTAATTGATATATGCTATATCTGCTGCCTCACATGGGAATGAAATGAAACTGATTATATTTCCTCCCATCTGTATGCTCTCATCCGTGGGACTCCACTACCCTAGAGAATGAAGCATTGGGCAGAAAATATTCGTTGTAAAGATTATTAAACTGAAAATTAAATTTTCAACTAAGAGCAGTGTTCCTGATAAATTTTTTTTGTTTTCTACAACAAATTCTAATTTTACCTTTAGCTTTTTCTGGCCAAAAAAAAAAACCTGGTCATGATGCATCCATGCAGGATACAGGAGGAAGGGGTTATCATTTGGGTTCTCCTTCCTTCCGTGACAGCCATACTGTGCCCACCAGTGTTTTGTATGTCTAGGCTGGGTGACTAACCTCCACCTCCCAGTGCAAACTTCTGGGAGGCAGCATTTCTCATTTAGAAATTTCTAGGGAAAACAAAATGGATTTTTTTATGAAAAGAAACTGCTTTTCAGCCAATTATATGAATACGTCATGTGAGGCACTCTGTCCTTTGAAGAGGTGACTATGCTGATTTTGCAGTTTTCCTCTACCCCATAAATCAGTGCCACTGAATCAGGGCACAGGAATCAAAAGCCGTGGTGACGGGGCAACTCAAGCAAACGCGGTTTTAGCCAGCTAACAACCTTTCTCATTTTCAGAAATGCATCCACCTATGAAGTCTCATCCTCTCAATCCATCAGCTCACCTCAGCGGTCAAAGCGAGTGAAGGAGAACACCCCTCCCCGCTGTGCCATGGTGCACAACAGCCCTGCCTGCAGCACCTCCATCACGTGCGGCTGGGGCGATGTGGCGACCAGCGCCACGCGGGAGCGGCAGCGGCAGACGATCATCATTCCCGACACCCCTAGCCCCGCTGTGAGTGTCATCACTATCAGCAGTGACACGGATGAAGAGGAGGAGCAGAAGCATGCACCCACCAGGTGAGCAGTGGCCCTCTGCCGCAGGAGAGAGAGACAGAGGCAGAGAAGTGCTGGAGCATCACAGTAGTTGCTGAGGTGTGCCAGGAGTTAGAGTTGGGTCTCATCACCTAGGTCATCTTTCATTTGAGAGGAAAGGTGGTGGGAAGGCTAAAATATACTAGCTGAGGACTCTGCAGACTTAGGTGATGTTCCCTACTGTGCTGTACATTTGCTGTGTGATCCCGGACCTGTGTAGTAGTCCCTCTGTGCCATAATTTGTCATCCATAGGAGGAAATAATAGTTTCCTCTGTCTCACAGGACTGTTGAAAGGAGACTTTACAGACCTATGGTGATGAGCTTTTAAGTAAGATAGCTATTTAAGACAAAGACAAAAAAAAGGGCTTGAAAGGAAGGTAGCTTAAAATTGTCTTTTCTCTTTCGAAGTCATGCAGGCATCTGTAAAGAGCATTCAATGACAGCTTCCATGTGTGCTGTTTTCCGTAAAAAGGTCCCAAGAATGGTTAGTGATTGTGTCAGAAAGACTGAAAGACAGAAAGACTGAAAATGGTAAATACATGGCAAGGGGTTTGCTCAAGGCTGATTGTGTTGCCAAAACATCCCTGAACTATTCCTTAAGTGGCAGAAACTAATGGTTCTTTGACTACAGAGAGGTGACTGAGTTTGGTCCTCAAGAATTGACTCACTTGAGTAAACAGCGTGGCCTAGAAGAGCTGCCAGTGCTAGTCATCTACTGTGGATGAGAGCCCTTAATTTTCCAGGACTGTCTTTTCAGCACTTCTCATCAGAGGCACGCACTCTAGGCTTCCCATCTGATGCCAGTCATAAGATACCACTCTGCTTCACAAGTTGTAGAGAAGTAGCCTTGCAAACAGCTGAATAATTCTAGCATCTTTATGTTGGTAACTGAGCTAGGAGTTTTTTAACTTTAACCTTCCAGTATTGTCATGAGATAATTTTATTTTTTTTTTTTAATGTAGGACATGC
Organism: Hemiprocne comata; assembly: GCA_020745705.1. Taxonomy (NCBI): domain Eukaryota; kingdom Metazoa; phylum Chordata; class Aves; order Apodiformes; family Apodidae; genus Hemiprocne; species Hemiprocne comata. The sequence continues at coordinate 61,900,770 of CM036586.1, forward strand.
TCCACAGCAGATTCTCCTTTAATCACTGGAGATATTTATCTATATATCTCTGCATCTCTGCGCTGTGGTGATAAGTGGAGCACTGCAAATGTGCACAGAACAGATGAGATGTGTTTAGCCTCAAGGATGTAAAAAATCTGTAAAGAGGAGCCATAAGATTCAAGCATCCAGGGCTGCAATTTCGACCTACCTTAAGCCAGGCACTGCTGCTTCCCCTTCCCCTTCTTCTGTACCAGTGAACTCCACTGGGCAGCAGGAGCTCAGTGCCTCTTGCATTCGGACTTGCCATGAACACAGTGGTTATTGTGGGGAATTGGTCACAGGACAGCATGACATATTTCACCTTTGTGAGGCCACTTCAGCTAATGGTTGTCTTCTCCATCTCAGCTTTGCTGCCATCTGACCAGTTTCTTCATTCGGCACCTCTCTGGGCAGACAGACAGAACGAAGTTCTGGAAAATGTCTGGAAATCAAGTTGGGAGTTTGGGGTGTTTAAATATTCAGGCAAGGTCTGCTGAGGGTTTAGGAAAATAGTCCCCAGAGCCAGACTTACATAAACAAACTGGCTTTGATATGACTATAGCATATTCAGGACACGTTCCTGCCTGGGATCAGATCCCTGGCTACTTTTTGTATCCATATGGCATATCTATACAGAGTGCCAGAGCGATAGCATTCCTGGAAGGCCAAAGCTTAAGAGCTAGATTTAATTTCTGAGCCATGTAGAGACATTTTGCAGAGACACAGGCTGTTCTCGGGCACCTTTTGGAATTGCCTATGCAGATGTAACCAGAGCAAGTGGAGAATTAGGGGCAGAGGCACAGATGGAAAACAGCATGTCCAGAATGAGAGTTTTTGGTTAACGTCTTCAGGAGAGTGAGATCAACTCACTCCGAGCCTTTTGACCTGGATGTATCTAAGACCAGGTTCTCAGCTAGAGTAAGAATATAGCTTCCAGTCAAGGAAGCTGCATCAGCATTCATTGCAAATGAACTTTGTCCCTGCTGAAGTTGAGGTCTATTTCATTGAAAACATGCCACATTTAGGAAAGTACCTCCAACTTTTCTTACGTATTTTTTTGGCTCCAAGAAAAATGGGAGTGACAGTGAAGTATGTGCTTTACTGTAATCAGTGCCCAAATGTTCAGGATCTGAGTCAAAAATGAAACTGTGCAAAGAATGTGTTGTCTCACCCATATTTATGCAAATATTACTCTGTTGGGCAATAGCTGTGGTGTGAGGGTGAAAAATAAGTAGTAACTTGAAACATGCTGTTTGTCACATCCTAACAATCTTAGCATTTTCTAGATGAGAATACAGAAATCATATGGCACTTGACAGATCAAGTTAATTGCCTGATCCCATCTTATTGATAGCAGTGATGTCTTTGCATTAACTTTGCTGATGCCAGATCAGCTCCTGAATTTGCTACAGTGTTTCCTTCTCTTATTTCCTGTGGGACTGGAAATTTCTCTTTGACCCGTGAGGCTAAAAATGTTTGTTTTATTGATTGCTCAGTGAAAAGAGATTAAAGCTACCTGTGGCTGTGGAAAGTAGTAGATCCTTCGACAATGTAAGACTTTGTAAGTCTCAGTTTAAGAAGGACTGGTAATGGTGATAGAATATGATAGTGCTAATGCAGTGAAGGAGCCCTACAGCTTGGATTTACTCCAGTGGAAAAAGCTTCTCTACAGAGAGCAGAGAGAGCTTTCCTAGCACGAGGGATGTAACTTTTTTATGGGTGAAAGAAAAATCTGAAGAATTTGGTGTGATATGGGCAGAATTGTACTTTTTCCAATGAAAAGCACAGATGTTCAAGTAGGATGTTTATGAAATACCAGCTGACCAGGCAGGCAGGACAGCACATTACTTGTTATTTGCTCATGTGTTTTGCCCTGTTGATGAATGTAGCATGGTGTAATTTATTTTTTTTAAAAATCAATAGTCATCTGAAAATGTTGGGCTCCTGTTGAGTGGTACGAGTTGCGCTCTGGGGGGACCTGCTCGATGCTCGAGCCTTGTCAAAGGGGGCCATCTGCTGGGCCCCAGCCCTGTGCCTAGGGTGAAGTCTCAGTGGAGGGACCTCAGGTACAGTTTGCTAGGAACAGTCCTCACAAAAATGGTCAGGGGGCAAATTCCAGATTAAAAGAGTCAGTTTGTCAAAACCAAGGCTTTTTGCAGGCCACACTGAGTTTTTAACGGTAATATCCCCAACACAGTGAAATCTGGGGAAACTTCAGAACTGCAAAAAGGTTTGGCTCTTTTTTTTAAGAGGAAGAAAGCATTGTGTGATAGATTAATTAATTAGGGGAAGTTTTCTCTTTTCTGGTTTAATGGAGGGGTTTTTTTCTTCTTTCAAAGTGTAAGGAAATAATAGAAAACAAAGTTTGAAATGTTCAGAATAAAAAGGGAACATTTTGACTGACCAAAACTTTTTTTACCTGGTTTCTGATGCCCACAAAGTTTTGCGTATGACATTGTGTCCCATAGAACAGTTGAAAAAAAAATTGCATATAAAAAGCATTATATGGGCAGGAAACAATTTTGTGACCCTGTTTATTTATCACCAGTGAATTTCTAGACTCTCAGTTCAGCATCCTGTACAAAGAGGCTCTACAAGCCAAATAGATGTTTACTGCTGTGCTGTAATTTATTCTGGAAAGGAGAATTTAGGTCTAACCATTACCTATAAAGCACTGAAGAGAGTAAAAACAGAGCATAGACGATCTTTTTCTTATGGATGTATTTCTTTTAAGTTTCTCTGCTGACTCTAGCAAGAAAGTCAAGCAGACAGACAGACAGACCAACAGTGGAACTGCAGTAATCAGAGCACATACTCAGCAAGTAGCAAGTAGTAGGGGTTAAGTACTCCCCAGTGCGCAACTTCACATGGTGCAGTGGTTTAAATGTAAATCCTCCCTTGATTAAATATTTCTGAAGCTTAGAAGTGGAGAAAAATAAAGCAACAACTTTAATGCAGAGCTGAGAGCACAAGTGCACCCTGGGATGGCTGAATTGCAGCTGGCAGGGAAAGCACACGTGGTCCTGCAGGAGAGATGCATGGGGCTGTGGAAGTCATGCAGGGAGGGGTAGTATTATATATATTTTTATTATCCATGTCCTGCAAAAGGCTGTGTCACAGAGCATGGGAGGAGGAAGGGTTGGAAGGAAAGGCAGTGGAGATGGCTGTTGTGACATATTTAGATGACTTCCCATCCAAGCAATGAGTGCAGCAGCCAAGGAAAACATGGCTTCTTTCTTGAAACGATATAATGATGGCCTTGAGGTGGGTGGTTTAGAGGGTGCTTCCACCCCAGAGAGGCAGGAGAGCCCCTCACTTCCCCACTGCTTGCTCTGTTCGCACTGGTGTCATAAGTAACACGTCTCCAGCTTGGTTTTCCAAGGGATCCTCACAGTAATCACCATCTTCATAGGCCGAGATCGTTTCGGCCCCAACACCTCTAATCATTTGCTTTACTGGGTAAAACTACCCATTTCCAAATGCCAGCTATCCTGAGGGAAACTTCAGAGGGAATCAACTACTAGATGGTTCTTTTAGTCTTTTGCCCATAGACCGGGGTCGGATGACTGATTTGCATGTCAGGACCACTACGGACCTCCACCAGAGTTCCCTCTGGCTTCACCTTTCTGGCCATAATTCACTATCTTTCAGGTCCTAGCATGGACACTTACGCCCCACCTCCCCGGCCAGGTGGCGCAGGCGAGACAGGCCAGTGGTGCACCCACAACTTCTCATGCTCGCATGCCCTGGGCTCCCACCATAGCCAGCACATGCCAGCCCTCACCTTCATTGCTCTGAGGGCTTTTGGGACAGACCCTAACTGCTGTCTGTGCTAGGCTCCTTGGACCATTTTTCAAGGCAGGATGGGTGGATAGCCAACATGGCCACAGACCCCAAGCACGGGGGCTTCCTGAGCAAGAAAGACTGACCACAGCTGTCATATGGGCATACTGAGTAACTGCCTCATAGGCCATCCACACTGGCACAGAATTCTTGCAGGGTTGGGTTTTTCTCCTTTTTCTTAAGATGGTAAACTATACAGCGAAGTCTCTGTGTGAATCTCACCTTTATAACTGAGCATGAGCTGATGCAAGTTGTTTCACATCGTACCATGGTGGTGATGGAGCCTGCTTCAGAGGACTTTCATTCCCCTTGTGCACGGAAATGGCTGGCAGGCACAAACCAGATGTTTTTGCCAACTTGCTGATGTGCATGTGTGAGGGTCAAAATACCATTTGTAATTCTCTTTTGACATCTAGCCTATTGTGGCCATGTTATGCTGTGCATAGTAACGCACTGACTCTGCATAGCAATATGTTGACTAACCACAGTCATCTGGCAAAAATATTGCTGCCTTCCATCTCCAGAAGACACACTGACATGCAACTAATACTTAAAATAACAGATATAGACAGTAGCTCTCTCAGCAACCCTTCAGCAGCAGAACCTTTACAACCTGCTAAGCAATTCAGTATATATGACTTAAATAGGTACAGCACGTGCTGTACAGCCTAATAAAATGGCTGCAGTGTAGTACCTGATAAATATTTCTTACCATCACAAATTCACAAAGAAGGTGAGAGCAGTTTAACAGGTCGAGATGAAGGTTGAGCTGAAGAGAGAGAGGCATGTTCTCAACACTGAGCTATGCATGGCGTAAGATTTCAACATGAAGAGAGCGATTGCAGTTGTAGTGTGAGTTTTGTTGGCTGACTCTCTACTTTCCTAGAATAGGTGGATTATTCTGAAGCAGCAAACTGAAAAGGTTGTATGCTATTAAGTTTTCAGGGACCTGAAACAGAATTTTTGTGATTTGAGCTAACCTGCCATGGTAAAAGGCACAGCTGTGAGATGGGTTCCTTCTTCCCCCAGACTAGAAGGCCGTTTTTGGTGACCTTGATAGCAGGGAGCCTCTGTTGCTATAGCGTCAGTCACTCGGAAAGGTGTGTATATCTGTGGGTGAACCACACACTGAAGAATTGCCCCTACTAGACTCCATTTGCTTTTTCTGGGATTCTGGTGTAACTTGAGATCTTCAGGGAAAAATGATCTTGTTCATGCAATGCTATCACATACCAAGCTTTTGGGCTGGGCCTTCAGCAAGTAGAGGTCATCTCAAGTTGCACTGTTACAAGAGCTGTTGTCCCTGTCACTGTCCTTGGCTATTTGGATGGTTCCAATGGTATTTTAGCACCTAATTCAGCATGCTCTTTTCCTTAATTTCCTCTCACTTTTTATTCTCAACATCTGCCTTCGGCACCTTTCCATTGACAGTATCTGAGGTGCCCACCTTAATTTCTTGCCTTGTGCCTGTGTACAAAGTATCTTCTCTTTCCTCCGTCAGACTTTTCCTTGAGATCTTTTCTTGCTGTGGGGAATAGGAACCCACATCTGTCTCTCCACTGTGCCCTCACGAGGCTGGTTTATGTTAGAGAGTGGCTTCTGCATGTTTGAAGGCACAGTCGTGCTCTGTTCTCTGCACATTGGTACAACGTGAATTGTTTTGTGTCCACGTGTGAGAACAAGCTCTTCAGGACCAGGTGGGAATGGGCTACCACTCATAAACTAGTAATAAACTTACAAAGCAATGCCGATTTTTCCAACTGCTGTTCTGAAAGGGAGGATGCAGCTCCAGCCAGTAAGGGTTAAAAAGCCTTCCTGGCTTACTGCTTTTTGGTGCATGTAGATGGATTCAATGCCACTTTAGTAATCTTTCCTCCTCTGGAGAATTAATATACACCTACCCACGTAACACCAGCAAGCACACAAGCTGACCAGGAACACATGGTGACTCTCAACACTACTAAATCACATACGATGCTGCTGCTGTGCTTGCAGGAGGGAAAGCAATTACCAGGCTTGAAGTCAGCTTAATAGGAAGGGGACAAGACTTTTAATAGTATTTTTCTGTGTAAGCACAAACATCCCCAAAAGCTGTGGCTGAGTTATAGGAATACAGTACACTTGCTGAGTAGGCAAGTGCTGTGTCAACAGGTAAAAAGCTCTCAGTCCTGATAGTTTGTGAGCAGGGAAGGCGATACATCAGCCTGGACCTCGCGCAGAAAACTCCTGCATTACTGTGAGATGGGGAGACCAGCTGAGTCCTCAGAGGGAGCTGGAAGAAGGACAGTTCCTGGCGAGCAAGAAGGCTTGTGGAAGGGGGAATCATAGGATCGTAGAACGTGTGGGGTTGGAAGGGACCTTTAAAGGTCATCTAGTCTAGTCCCCCCTCCAGTGCACAGGGACCTTTTCAACCAGATCAGTTTGCTCAGAGCCTCCTCAAGCCTGACTTTGAATGTTTCCAGGGATGGGGCCTCCACCACCTCTCTGGGCAGCCTGTTATAGGGCTTCACCACCTTCACGGTAAAGAACTTCTTCCGATATCCAATCTGAATCTACCCTACTCTAGTTTATGGCCACTGCCCCTCATCCTATCACTGTACGGCCTTGCAAACAGTCCCTCCCCAGCTTTCCTGTAGGCCCTGTTCAGGTACTGGAAGGCCGTTATAAGGTCCCCCCAGAGCCTTCTCCTCTCCAGGCTGAAAAGCCCCAACTCTCTCAGCCTGTCTTTGTAGGAGAGGTGCTCCAGCCCTCTGATCATTTGGTGGCCCTTCTCTGGGCTCTCTCCAACTGGTCCTTGTCCCTCTTGTTTTGAGGGCTCCAGAACTGGCAGAAGGGCTCCAGAAATGGACATAAGCTCAGGGGAGTGCTAGCTCTTCTGGGTTGAATTTTCAAAAGCCCCCATTTTGGTTTAAAGTGTATCTCTAAGGCTGTGAATCAACTGATTTTCAGCATGAGTTGGGCCTTTGATGCTTTTGGAATTCCCACCCGTAATCTCTCAGGCAGGCTGTGGTACAGCAGGTGCCAAGCTCTGGGCAGTGTGAGTAGTCCCAACCAACTTCTCTGCCTGCTCTGACATTAACCACAGTCATTACCTTTCCTAAAGACAAAAATACAGCTGTTTTTGTTGGGACTCCATGAGCACTTGAAATGATGCAGCCTGCTGAATTGGGAGGCTAATCACTTAGGCCCTAATCCTGCAAATATTTACTCATGAGCTTTACGTCTGTTACGGGAATAGTCCAGCTGACTTCGGTGGATGACACATACTGGTAGTGCCAAGCATTTGCATAAGGCCTGGCAGGACCATAGCTCTGGTCCTTCTCGGTTACCCATCCATGAAATGCATTTAATATCCTACTGTGGTCCCTTTCTGTGGAAAAGTTTGGGCTTGGGGTCACTTACTTCTTCAATCAAACACATTTATTTGATTTTCTTATTGTAACCAAGGAGTTGTACGGCTTTGAAGGAAAAGACTCCTCATGGTCCCTGCTTTGACAAGCCCTCAATCAAACTGGTGAAAAATACGCCCTTTCTAAAACAATAAGTAGCACAGATTACACAGAAAAATACCTTTCCAGTTCTACAGCTCAGCCTTCCCATGTCAAGTGTCAGCCAAGAGCAAGTATTTCCAGTTCAGCAGCTCAGCCACTTATGTAAGGAAGGGACTGTAAAAGAATAGCTAGACCTTATCACTTGTCAGAAAACTCTTTAGTGACTTGATTTTTCTTTATAAAATGTAATAACTGTCAGAGGTAGAGAATATATATCTCTTCCCAACTGGCAGCCAAGGGTAGCTGCAAATGGCAAGCAGCATGGATACTCATAAATGTGTGATTACAGGCATTTCTACTGAAGGGAGAGAGGAATATTGATGCAATATTCGTCATTTTTATTGGCTTAATATTCTTCTTTTGTAGCACCATGTCCAAACTGCTACATCTTTCTTCACATACAGTCGTTGTCCATCTGAGATAACTCTGTTGCTCTTTCCATTTCTAATCCAATGATCTCCCGCTCCTTGTGGAAAGCCAGAATACACAAGGGTCCATTTTTGTACACCTTCCCCATCAAAAAGATCCCTGCCCCTGCAAGGGTTGCTTTCACCTTCCAGATTGCGGTGCAGTATCTTCCCCTCCTTCTCTATCATCTGCCGTGTTTTGGGTGTCAGTGCTTTAGGATAGCAGGAGGTACTGGAGACTTATTTTTCACTGTGCATAGAACAACACGGTCTTGAGTCCTCTTTGGGGCACACCAGGATCCTGTGATGGCAGCCTGGGGAAAGTCTGTGGGGTGGTAACTTGTTTATGAATGGAGCACCCCAAGGCATTCTTTAATGGAGGAAATGATAGCTTTTCAGTTACAGGTCTTGAGAGAGAGGTGGTGAGTTGCAGCTTGTGAATATTGATGGCTTTGGGACAGACAAATTGAAGGAAACCCACCAGTGCTCCATTAGCACCATGAAAAACAAATAAGGGAACTTGGAAGGAAACTGTTCTCAGTATCTGCTCTACCTTTCCATGGGTAAGAAGTGGTGCTGAGACTTGGAAACAGATGGCTCCATCCCAGACTAAGACCAGATTAATCAGCTGTTTCCTGGAGTGGACTGACCAGAGTGACAGAACGGAGAGGAGACTCTATGGGATTGGGATCGCTTTCTTTTTACAGTGCACACTCAAGAAGTTAAGAGATGGATTCCTTTTTCTCCATGGTATTTCTGTTCCAGTTGGGGCTGTTTCCACCATTAAGCTTAATTACTTAGCTTTTTATGTGCTATCCATTTCTTTTCATCATTTTAAAAACTTCAGTTGCCATAACAACATAATGCAATCAGTGAAACATAGCAGCTATTTTCTGTAGTCAAGGTCTGTGCACTGTCAAGGATGTGAGCCATTTAAGAAAATCTTCACCATCCCCCTTCCTTCGTCCTCTTTCTTGCTCTCTCTTTTTCTCCCTAAACAAGCTCATAACAGGAAGGAGAAGCCATCAGGAATAATTAGACACAATAGCAGAGCAAATCCCAATTGTACTCATGCAGTCTAGTCTAATGAACTTCTAGCGCTAATCTTGGAAGTGTTGATGTTCCTTTTTAATCACTTTTTTGATGTCATAGATAGATTAGCTGCAGCAGGACCTTGATAATCCATGCTAGAGTCAGGAGACCCAGTGATTATTCAGAGAAAGAAAAGAAAAGAAAACTGAAAGCTTTACATACTTTTCTCATTTTTTCTTCCTTCGTTCGTCAGCTTCAAATGCTTATTGAGACTATATATGCCCATTGTACTGTATTTGTAAATAGAACAGAGTGTATTTTGTAGATTCATGGGATTTAATAATGAAAAGTCATAGTATCTATTATTAAATCATTGCTGGAAGGCTAGGAGAAACCACCACATTTTTGTGTGGGTGGTGAGACTTGCAACAAAGCATAGTATAACTGCTGGGCTTCTACTGCACACATATACATAAAGCAGTCTGAAAATAAATCTGGCAGTCTGGTTCAGTGCTATTCTAAGCAGTGTGAATATAAGATCTATCCACAATGTCTTACTCACTCCTTGACCTCCATGAAGGCTTTCCTGGAATAGCAATGAGTGAGTTTTGAAGCCTGGGACTTGACTTAAGCAGCCTCTCTCTGGTGGAGGACTGTGGGGTGTGCTTTGCCTTTATGGAGCTAGTCTGCTGCTGGCAGAGTCTTCTGGTGGCTTCTGAGTCAAACGTTGCCCGTTCACACTTTCCACTTGTGTGCTTGTGTTTCAGCACCTTGTCCAAGCAAAGGAAGAACGTCATCAGCTGTGTCACCGTGCATGACTCCCCCTACTCTGATTCCTCCAGCAACAACAGCCCTTATGCCGTGCAGCATCGCGCAGGGCAGAATAATGGGAACACCTACGACACCAAAGGGGTTCCAGAGACTCACTGCAGTGGGAACCCTCGAACGATCATCGTGCCACCACTGAAAACCCAGGCCAGTGAGGTGTTGGTAGAGTGCGATAGCCTGGCACCAGGTAAACTGCACCTCTTCCGTCAAGAAAATTAGTAAGAAATAAATGATTTATGTTGGAAGAATCTCATTGTTCGGTTTCATTTTGTTTGTTTGTTTGTTTTGTTTTCCAAAGAAACTGTGCTCCTGCCCTTCTCTCAAGTGACACATCTGTTCTTGGGAGCCATATTGCATTGTTTATGTGCCCTGGTACCCTCAGGAGTCACAGGGGCAAGTTCCCAGTTACATCTGTACAAACCCAAGAACAGAATGCAGCCTTTATTTAGCTCAACATTTGACATGAAAGGCTCCCAAATGCAAGTGTGAACCTTTGCTGCCTTGCCTTTCCATAGGTTACTGTAAAACGGGTAAGGGATTGCAAACACATGCATTTTCATCCAAACTTGTTGACGTTTCTGGGAAAAACATCTCCCCAGGATCTTCATTATGGACTGAGGAGGTTTGCTCATCCAGAGCCTCCACAATGCTAGGTAGTACAGTGTGTTGAAAAGGGGCTTATGGTGGCAGTCTGGCCCAAAGCAATTGGATTTGAGCTACTTGGCAGTCCTTTCTTTTGACGCACTGCTGGTGAACACAAAGGCTCAGAGGGTGAGCTCCCCACTAGCTCCTTCTCCCTCCCTTCCTACTCACCATGAGGTCAGCCAAGCCAGGGCTTTTTTGTGCTGTGCACATTGTACTTTCCTTCCTTTCCTTGGGATTTGTACCTGCATCGTACAGTTCTGCTGGCAGAACAGTTTCTCACTTCTGAAGGATCTGTAAAGCCTTCTCAGGGCCTAGTTTGGGTCCAGATACCGGGTCTGCTTGTCTGCCTCTAGGATAACAGGCTGGCCGTGTATTTGAAGCACTGCTGAGATATGCTGTTAATTAAGAGAAATCATTTTCTTATCCTGCTTCTTTTGTATGTCTCCTCACAAAAGCCACTCTGGAGGAGATTCAGTGAGGAAGAGGTAGGGTGAGCAATTAAAGAATGTGATGTAAGCTACAAATGTGTTTCCTTTCCTGGCACAGTCACCACCAGTCACCACTCATCCTCCTACAAGTCCAAGTCCTCCAGCACCGTGACCTCCACCAGCGGTCACTCTTCAGGGAGCTCGTCTGGAGCCGTTGCCTATAGGCAGCAGCGACCAGGAGCACATTTCCAGCAGCAGCAGCCTCTTAATCTAAGTCAGGTAAGTCAACCAAGACTAATTTTGGTGGTGTGCCATCCAGCTGTAACCTACCACTCCTCCTCCATTCCACTCTAATGATAGTTGGGCCCCATGTTGAATTTGATCGACTGGTTTCAGCTTCACTGCAAACCTTGATCTTCCAGCTCAGGCAGTAGAGGTAGTGCAGATCCTACCCCTGAATGGGGCTGGTGATACTCTTACCATGTGTTTTGAACTCAGACGATCTAACAGTGTGAGTGGGAATAATGTGAGAGAGAAGGTGCGGTGGCTTAAGACACAAAGGAGCAGAGCAGGACAGTGTAGGAAGGACTGAATTCTCCTTAGCTGTAAGTGACCATGAGGAAAGTATCTTCTGAGTGAAGGGAGTGCATCAGCCCAGCTATGGAATTGGGAGAGAAGTCCTCCTTAGATGTGACAAGGCAGAGCAGAGCCTCTGTGCATATACATGACCTCATGCAATGAGTTTGAGCAATCCTGTGGTAAACCTGGGCTGAGATCTGGGCAAATCTCATTACTTGGCAGCATGCAGTTCTCAAGAAGTTTCATAGTCTGTGATGAAAACACCCAGCGAACTCCCCAGGAGCTTCAGTAAATAATGCCCTTTTCATGTACTGCAGCTGGGGCCTTGCTCTGTCTACCCTGGGGTGAGGTAATAAGAGTAGGGAGAAAGTCTGGAGAGCTCAGAGGATAGTGCTGGTTTGCATCCAGAGCTGGATATAAGCAGAACTGTTTTGGGTTTTTAAGATAAAATTCTGGGGAGAAGAATCTCTCCCTAAGTCCCCTCCTCCTCAAAATGTAGTTGAAATTTAAAAATGTAAACAAACATGAAATAAAAGTGAGTGAAAATGGAGGAAGTGGGCAAGATGCTGTTTCCAAGTGGGGGAGGTGTGTGGCTGCCCTGTTTCAGGCCACAATGACAGCGCAGGGAGTGCTTACAAAGCGGATGAGAGGGCTTGGAAAAATAGAAGGAAATAACATGGGGCATTGCCCTTCTTGCCTTCTAATTTCTACATTATCAGTTATTCAATAGTCTGACTAGAAGATGTCTGGGAAAACTCTTTGACATTATTGTGTAGTGCAAAAAAAAATCTTGGAACATCCTTGAAAAAAGTACATTTCTCCTGGCCCACTGCAAGCAATTGCCTGTGATAGAGTAGTTGTCGTAGAATCATAGAACGGCTTGGGTTGGAAGGGACCTTAAAGATCATCTAGATCCAACCCCCTGCATTGGCACAGACACCTCCCACTAGATTATAGCTGATTACCTGAGCGTACCAGGCACCTGCAGGAGCCAAGGGTTTTATCTTTAAAAAATAAAGTAATTATTTTACTGAGGAAGTGATAACTGCAAAGACCCAAAGTGAGTGAAAATAAATTGCCTGTTTCAGGAGTAGTTAGGCAACTTCGCACCCCTGAGCTTTCAGTGCACCATGTTTCATCAGCAGAGAGTTCACTAGCAAAAGCTGTGTGTTGTGTGAGTGACTGGCTTTGTGGAAGATGTTCTTAGGAGCTGGGCATCCAAGGTTGGGTCTTCATGTTAGCTGCGCCAACAGGTTGTGGCTCAAAGTGAGGGACTCCGTTGTCCTTTTGGGGGCCATTTTGGTGAACATATGAAACTACAGGGTCTTCCTAGGCTTGGGAGGGGCCCTTTGCCATCACCCATTTCCAAGGGAAGGCCGTGTGGGTGCTGAGGGTGTAAGGAGGAGCGCAAGGGATTTCCCTGAGGCCGTCCTGGTGTTGAGGGTGGCTCCCAGGTGCCACTGAGAAGGTAAAGAGCTGTCTCTTGTCTTGTAACCGCTTATCACTGTTGCTGTCTTTATCCAGGCCCAGCAGCACATCACGACCGATCGCACAGGGAGTCACCGGAGACAGCAAGCCTACATCACTCCAACAATAGCTCAGGCCCCGTACTCTTTCCCGCACAATAGTCCCAGCCATGGTACAGTTCATCCTCACTTGGCCGCGGCTGCCGCTGCTCACCTGCCCACCCAACCCCACCTCTACACATACACCGCCCCTGCTGCCCTGGGCTCCACGGGCACCGTCGCGCACCTGGTGGCCTCCCAAGGGTCAGCGCGGCATGCCGTGCAGCACACCACCTACCCCGCCAGCATCGTCCACCAGGTCCCTGTCAGCATGGGCCCGCGGGTTCTGCCCTCACCCACCATCCACCCGAGTCAGTACCAGGCTCAGTTTGCCCATCAGACCTATATCAGTGCTTCTCCAGCCTCCACAGTCTACACTGGATACCCACTGAGCCCCACCAAGGTCAACCAGTACCCTTACATCTAAACACTGGAAAGAGGACCAAGAGACGCACCCGTCCTGGGGGAGTGAGGCGGCTGCTTTTGTACTGAAGAACATGACAAACTAACAATGCAATGGGAGGCTCGTGTGAAACTTGAACGAAGGAGATTTTAAGGAAGAAACAAGAAACAGGAGAGAAGGGGGAGAACCAGTTCTACACTTTTTATTTAAAAAAAAAAAAAAAAAAAAAGAAAATGGAAAAAAGAACAGGAAAAAAAAAAAAAGAAACAAACACAAAAAAACCAACCATTCTGCACCAAACTAGAGAGAGAGAGAGAGAGAGAGAGAAGCAGAAGGACCCTCCGGCAGGTCCTGTCTTTTGAAGAACTTCACCAATAGACTTTTAAAGGTTATTTTCATCCAATAGTGAGCTACATATAGAAATATGTTGTCCAGAACATCTAAAATTAAACCCATTAGGTTTTTAATCCAATAGGTATATGGATTAGGGATTTATCCAGCAATTCACAGGGTTTATGCCCCATCTTTACAGTGGTCTCTGTATCCCAAAGCATACATAAGATGTTGGGTTGTTGTTTTTTTTTTCTGGAAATAGAAAGTAGGTAAGGGAGGAGGGAGGGAGGAGAAGAAAATGTTGTCCCAGTGCTCTGAATTCGGATTTAGCACTGCTGTGCTTAAACACACCTGGGCAAAACAGGCCACGCAGCACTGGTCAAGAGCAGAAGCAATGGGGATGTTTCTCCCTTCCCTTGAACACACTGGATAAATCCCTGAGAAATGTTATTCCTAAACGAGATCTCTAATAATGTATGTTGGGTTTCAGTTGCGTTTCACTTTATTTTATTTGGAAATTTTCCTTTTCAATCCCTAGCCGTTTTAGTATAGGAGGAGACATTTTAGCTGCCCCCCACCCCGGTAGAATGTAGCACTATACAGGTCATATGCCCTTTTTACTATTTTGTGTTGAACTTCAACGATACCAATAGACTATTCCTCAATGTGATTGCACAAAGAAAAGTGATTTAACGTAGGCATGTAACAAATGTGATTGTCCAGGTGTGTGCGTGTGTGTGTGTGTGCGTGTGCGTGCAGATGCTGCCTTCTCTCTGTGGTGTGTTCCTCAGCACAGCCATTACAACTGTCACAGTCTTAGTTTTACATCATTCCCTCGTAGTGCCTTACCGAACTACGGACGCGGTTTAAGGGTTTACTTCCACTGGTACTCCTAGAAACTGACTGAGGCTAGTCGGAATTTACTCTCAGCTCTTTTTTTTCTTTTTTTTTTTTTTTTTTTTGAGGGTGGGGTGGGGTGGGGTGGTGGTGTTATTGCTGATTTTCTTCTTCTGCTGGTGGTGGTGGTTTTTTTTTTCCCACATCGTCAATCTTAGCTCACTTGGCGAGGTGTTGGGGGGGCTTGTCAGGGTTGGAAGTGCATATGGCTGGGTGTTTTGTTGAGCACTGGATGGGCTGGAAGTGACTGGGTCAGCTGTGAGACCCAGGGTGACTCTCAGAGGGTCTGGGGACTCGTCTGTGGACTTGGTCTGTTTCTATCCTGTGAAATAGCAGGTTTCCTCCCTGGAAACTGAATTTTCATTCTGCTGTTTGCTGACGTTCTTGGTAGAGTGGGAGGACAGCATCCTCCCAAGTTGTCAGGTTGTCCTGGTTCTGTCTGAAATGGGAACAACATTTTAGGCTGTGAAAAGGGGAAACACTAGTTGTTGCCAACATCTCTCGCTATGTCTGTCGATGGGAGAGGTCGGGAAAGGGTTGGAGTCCCAAAGCAAGCATGAGAAAATCCAGCTGAGAGCTTCAAACTCAGGTATCTTAAGTGAAAAGACTATTGAGATACATCAGGCCTTACCCACTCTATTGTAGCTGTGATAGTGGGCACTTCTCCTCCTCCCTTCTCACCTATGTCCCAAAAGATTGCCTGGAGCAGTAGAGTCACCCTGGAACCAGAGAGCCACAGTGGTCCTGTGGGTCCTTGACGCCAAGGAATGCTATGTGATCATCAAGTTTTCTGTCAGGTTTCTAAAGAGAGCCTTTCCTACAGCTGGGTTTGCTTCAGATGGGAGTTTCACTGGTAATGGCAGTTGCACTTGTGTGTCAATATTTGGAAGTGTCTCTAGGGTACCCATGTCTGTGGATGGCCTGGGGAGGAAGGAGGGAAGAGAGTATGATAGAACATTTCCATGGTTCTGTGAAAGCTGAAGTCTCGTAGCTGCTCGGTTCCACTCTACGTTTCCCTGTAACTATCACATGAAGTATTCAGGTATTTCACAAGATCCTTGAAAATTGCAGGTTCATCAGCAGGGTGGTGAGGGGTGACTTCCCTGGATGGCAGTAGGGGAGGAGGTTCTCTTACATGGGAAAAGCTGATGGAAGGACAAGCACAAATATATTGTCTTGTGATAAGTGTTTGGCCTGGAAGAAGGGATCCCGCTATGCATAGGCTGTTCAACAAGGCTGTTGTCTTCTGATAAACCACCAAATAACCTCCATGGTTGCCAGCTCTGGTTCTTGGGCTACATTTGCACAGTTTTCTTCTCCTGCCTGTCATTCATTCCAGCTCAATATACTGTAGATGAGGATGCAATCTCCCAGCAGCCTATGCACCTTACCCACTTCCTTTGGAAAGACAACTCGTCCCCTTTCGTCTGAGGCAGGAAAATGAAGCCCTGCTCTCTCTGTTGCATTCCTCTCCTCTCCCACCAGTTTGGGAGCAAGAGCATCATGCTGCTTGTGTCATGCAAAGGAAAGATAATGTTATTTTATTGTAGGGTTGTTATGATTCTGATTATTATTTTATTCTTATTATTATTATATTTTACTCTTTGTTTTAATTGCACACGCATTCCTTAATATTTGTGTTGTTTTTTGTTTCTCTTGGTATTGTTCTTATTGTTAATTTTATTCCTCTTCATCAGTGGCATCAGAAGGGTTGCTGTATTTGTGAAAATTGCAGGAGGAAGGGGAAATGAGATTGTCCCAAGGATAAAAACTCTGCCTCTAACCTAGGGGGAGTGGGGCCACTCCGTGAGCGCACTTACAGCCTTAAAGGACAGGAGTCATCCTCCGTGTCACATCTGCATTTCAGAATAAGTCCAGAAACATTCATTCAGAGACCAAAGCCAAACAGCAGCTAACATAATGATCTATCAGGAGAGCTGGATCAAAGGCAGGTAAGGACCTTCGTGCCCTGGGATCCAGCTCACCATCAGTTTGTTAGATTGGAAGTTTAGAGAGAGAGATCGAGACCCATTTGTGCTCCAGGCCATGATCATTGGGCTGTTTTGATGAACCCAAGGTCATGCTATGCATAGTTTGGTTTTCCTAAAGGAGAAAGCAGACAGGTGGCACTCAGAAACAGGGCTATCGGAGGAGGCGTGAACGTGGCTTTCAGTCCCATCACTGGATAAAGGACACTGGTGTGCATGAACAGTGTTAGCTGGCTAAAGCACAGCTGCAGACTGGGCAGGGTTCCTCCCCTGCTCTTCCACTCTCACTGAAGGTCGATCAGGTGTCCACATGGTCAGGAAGCTTGGCTTGCTTTTTTTTTTTTTTTGTCCCTGATGTAGGTTTTCCCTTCTTTTGTAATTATTTGTTGTGGAATTTTATTAAGCTATTCTGGTTGCTAGAGTTCAGGTATTTATGTTTTCATTTGCATCACTTACTCTTTTAGAATGGGGGGAGGCAGTAACTGAGTTCACACTCGATAAAAAAACTATAGGAGTTCAGCAAAGACTTAAAGTTAATCATGCACTTGAGTGCTTTGCTGAAGAACAGACTTAAGCCCTTCAAGTTAATTACTTGTTTATGTGCTCCTCTGGCCTAGGACTGGTGAAGCGTGGAAGGTTGCAATCTCAATCACAGTAATGTTCTACTTGTATTAATTGCATTTTCCCTCTGTACCCATCTGACCCACTCTCCCATGTGGGCTCAAATCTGATTTTGGGGGGCCTTTGGCAGCAGAGTTGTTAGAATAGTAGATGCTGGCAGGGAGAAGGGGTGCACTGTGTGTCAGAGGGGCCACCTTTCACATTGTCCATCCTGGAGTTGCTGACCTGCCAGCTGTAGGTGGTCAGATGATTGTGGTGATGGGACACTGTGATTGCAAGAGATGCACCTCAGAGCCATCAGATTGCTTTGATGGTGCAACGCTGTGTATGTTCTGGTGGGTATGGGGGAGCTGAGCAACACCTCCTCCCTCACACCTGTATAAAAGTATAGTATGGAAAAAAGTGTGGTACAGTTAGTCATAGGGGAAACCCGATTGTTTTATCAGAGGAAGCAAAACCTTTGCATGCTGTCGATGTCACATACATAATAACAGCCAGCTTGTTTTGCTCACAAAGTCCTTTGGGGAGGAAATGGGATTGACATGGTTGGGTTGGGTTGGGTTGGGTTGGTGTTTTTTGCGTGCATGGGGTAAATGGCATGGAAACTTGAGAGGGGAGGTGAATGTTTAGATACTGGAAGTTTTGTGGGTGGCTTATGGCTGGCACACTGAAAAAGTGGTCCTTTCCCCATCATCTCATCTTGCAATCTTCTTATGTGGGAAGCAGCGGAAGCATGGACGTTGCCTCTCCTTAGAGATGGATATTCAAATTCCTGCTGTGAAAACAGAATGCAGGAGGGTGCAGAGAGAACGGATAACATGAACAGAACGGAAAACTCAAATGGAAGCACTTCTCACTGCAAAGTGGGCCAAATTCAGTCACTTGAGAGAGCAAATGCAATTGCATCTCTCTCAGCAGAGTTGTACCTGCAGAACTGGGCCCTGGCAGGTCTCCTTCTCTTTCTCTTTCTTTAGTAGTTTTTTTGTGATACGTAAAACATTCCAAGAAAGGGACGCTTTCGTCTGTGACATTTTTCCTTTTTTATACTTTTAAGGGATTATGTCTTGTAATTTGTTTTGAAGGCAATTCCATTAGCAAACTTGAAGGGTGATCAACCTGTTGTTTTCTTTAACCAAAGATACTTTCTGTTTTGTTGTTTTGTTGTTGTGTTTTTTTTTTTTTAAAGAGAGAGAGAGAAAGAGACCTCTACCCACTCCAGAAATTAAATGAAGCCATGAGTCATGACTGCCAAGCAATGGGGATACACTCTGGAACTCCATCTTTCCTTTCTTTTCTTTCCCAAGTTGCTGTCATAATTTTGAGTAGGTAGCTTGACGAGCAGAGAAATTGACTCTAAATATTGCTGCTATCCTAAACTGTAGGGGATGTAGAAAACTTTATTCTTCTCTCACTATGGTTCACATTGATTAACGTGTTTCAGTGGCAACAATGCAGTGTGCAAATGGTGAGCTGCGTAGTGGGGATACACTTCTGGATGATCTGCACGCTTCTGTAGTGTCTCCTTTTCTGGATTTAGGATGCTGGTTTTGTTCCGTGGGACAGACCTGACACAGCACTGTTGTGGTCAGGCCTCCGCACAGCTGGGCAAGGGTGTTGGATTTACTGTTGTGTTCCTCCATGGCTTGGCAATCTGCCCATCAGAGAATGGCAGTGTTACCTGTGGCCCAAATCCTGGATACCTCTACATGAGGTCTGCAGAAATAATCTTTGTTGAGGGTAGGCAATGCAGAAGGGAAAAACATGGGAAGGGAATGGTTTCCCCCTTTCTACTGACAGAGCTGTGCCTGCTGTTGTCCCATTTCCTGTGGGAGCTTCACAGCAATGGACTCGTGGTCCTGGGCACTCATCCATGTCACCCCTACTCCGTCCCCAGGTCCCAGTGGTGCACCTTTGAGGAGAGCCTGTGTCAATGTATGTGGTGTCCTTGACTTACTTCTTGTGGCCTGCTCCTGTGCCTACACATCATTTTGCTCCCTCAGTACTAGAGGAGAAGATGGGTCTGCTTCTAGGGCTCCTCCACTGCCATACTCCAGCAAAGCTGCCTCTGATGACAGAATTTCACCCTGGGCTGCAGATGCTGAGTGAGGTACATTTTACAGCGGTGCTCAAAGCTGGGGTGGCTGTCCTGTTGTAAATGGCTGTGGATGTGCACTTTGCTGGAGTGCCACATTGGACGGGAGGCTCTGGGCTCACCAGGCCGGTCCATGTCCCAGTGGTCCATCCTTCCCACCACCTGGGAATGCCACTAGCTGTGAGTGATGCTGCGATCTCACACTGCTAATCCAGGGCTCTGTGCCAAAGGTGTCTTTTTTCCCCATGACAGACATAATTGCTGGGAGTAACCCCAAAGGCAGTAGAGCTGCTGATGCAGGTGGAGGTGTGAGAACTGGACTGGAGGTGAGCTGGGCTGAGCTCTGCGCCTGTCAGATGCCTTCAGTGGGAAGACACGTTTTAGAGCATTTGCGTGTGTCGAGTGAAATGTGAATGGTGGATTGGCTGGGTTCTTCAGAAGTCTTAGGAAGCATACTAGGAGGCTTTGCGTTCGGCATTTATGGTTTGAAACTCCTGTTTCTCATTTACGGGTTAGCTTTGTCCTTCCGGTTTTAGCAGTGCTGCTATAACAGACTATTCATGTGTGTTTGAAGATAAAGTTTTCGGTTTTAATCTTTTGCTTATCATAGTTATTCTAAGAAAGGCAATACTAAAGGTATATTTTTTTCCAAAAATGATATTTTTTACTGCACTGATAAATATTGTGACATCTCTGTTCTTAACTCTTTCGCTGTGAGGGGAACTGTGTGCAGATTCACACAAACCTTGTAAATACTTGTGTGTACTTCTGACAGCCAGGGATTACTTTTTTTTTTCTTTCTTTCTTCCTTCCTTCCTTTCTTTCTTGCAAACAAGGTTTCCTCTTTGAAACAGAAAGCAATGGGGCAAAAATGCTCAGAGCAAAAGCAAAGCTTATCCCACTTTCAGCCAAGGAGTTTTTGCAGTGCTGGCATAGAGTTAATATTTAATGCCGATGTGTTTTGGTTTTATAATTATATTTTTTTCAGCAAACTGTTTGGAAAGGAATAAGACAAATAGAAAAGCTTTGGTCTGGAATTCTGATCAGAAACGTTACTTAACTTTTTTATAGCACCTCCAATTTTTCTTTTCTTTGCTTTTTTTTTATTATTTTTTTTAAAGGAAAAAGAAAAAAAAAAAAAAAAAAGGCTTGTTGCAGGCTTGCTCACCTGAGTTCTAGGATGGCCAGTGGCTGTCCCGGGGGCTTCAGGACTGCCAGCTCCTTTGGAAGCAAACCCACTGATCAGGATTCTGGATTCTGATTGCTACAAAGCGTATCCCCCAATACCAAGGGATATCTTTGCTTTTTTTTTAAAGAAGGATTTAGATACACTTATATTACGCAAACTGTGACCTAATGGCAATAATTACCTCAAATGTGGGCATTCATCCTGGTTTTAGCCTTTTTGAAAACATGTAGCCAGCTTGAACTTTGATTCAAAGACTCTGAACTCTGTAGGGGCAGAATAGCGATAAATGCCCACCCTGGTCATTGTTGCTTGAGTGAATTCTGAAGACGGTGAATCTTTAAAAAGAAAAAAAAAAATTCAAACCAAGGAATAGATTGCTCTTTTATGTATTTTAATCAATTGTGATGTTAAAATGCACATGTAAGTATATATGTTTATAGCTACTGTAAAATGCTTTGGCCTTCTAGAAGATATTTAATGAGTCACATTTTAAACCAATATGAACTGAATAATATACTGTGGCTACTTAAACAGTTTTCTGGCTACATTTTATAGTTATTACAGTGTTTTATAGTTTACATTTAAACTGGTACTTTTTAAGGGAAATCTTGTGTTTGTAAGTGACACCTTCAAAAACTCAATACAGCTGCCTCTTTTTAATTTTGCCCGTTAAAAATGCAAAAGTACAAGTGTGTCTTTAATATGTATATTCTGTTTTGTGATATAACATAGTGTTGGAAAGTCAGTCCAGAGATCAAGTAATCCACTGTATTCCAAAGTCTGGTCGAAAAAACACTCCACCCACTTTGAAGATTTAGTCCAACAGATAAGCTAATTATTTGTTTTCTTGTTTTAATAACATACTTTATCAGGCTCCTTGGGTCGAAGCAGGGAGCACGATACTAAATTCACTGTTCTATGTAGGATCCTCACTGGATGAAGATACCCGCGTCAGGAGAATGAAGGATATTCAAAGGAAGGATTGTATTGTACTGTTGATAAATCATTAGCCAAACGATTAATTCCTGAGTTAGTGAATGCCTCTTTTTATTTCGTGGGGGTTTTGTGTGTGTGTCTGTGTGTGTGACAGCCACTCGGAGGCAATGCTGTAATTTGGCTTTCGTCTGTTCACCCCTTTCTTACAAACAATACTTCCCACCACAGAAATGTTTTGAACCAGTAAATGAAATACAAAGTTAACTGACCATCTCCTTGTCAGCTCTGTTTTCTCAGCCCATGCCAGTTCCCGTCAGTGCTGTTTCCCTGCTGTTGTTACCCTGTACTTTGCATTTTGATATATCACATTCCCCCCTCCTCAGTCTCACTTAGCTGTCTGGTTTTGTCTGTTGTGTTCTTTCAATTGGGTAACCAGTGAACATGGTATAAGTGTCTGCTGGGCAAAATGGTACTTTGAGGTCGTGGAAGTACAGGAATTGGCATTTAAAAATATGTATATGTACATCTGAAGAACCGAACTTCAGTCATGGAGCTCGGGTGCTCTCAGGAGGGCTCCTTTTGTGTTTCCCTTGAGCCTGACGGGGCTGTATCAGTCACCCTAGAGCAGAGAGAGTGAGAAGGAGGGATCAGTGATGCTTTGCAGTTGGGCGCCTGTGCTGCTCCCAGTACAATCAGCAGCGGTGAGGCCAGGGGAGGTGCAACCTGCCTCCTCCTCCTCCCCCAGCACCATCCCAGGGCTGCCGTGCCCACCCCGTCATCTACATTACCAAAGCGATAACGTATCATACGGCAAGCCCAGACTGTCAGCAGCACTCGGGCCAACTGGAAAACGCCCACTGTGCACTGCCCCCTCAACCAACACGCTTTGCTGCCCTCAGCGCCTGCCCGGTCTTCCGTTCTCGTGGTGGGAATCAGACCCACAAATACCAGCACACTCAAATGAAGGAGCTACAGAGTCTTGTTGAATACTTTGGCTTGCAGCTTGTTAGGCAAGAAGGGGTTTCCGACACTGGCAACGCACATCCCGTAGGATCTGAATGGTTACATATAGCACCTCTGCCCTCAGCGAGGAAATAAAGTGTTTCTGCAATGCTTCCACCCCACGTGGTTACGTACAACACTTCTGGCTTTTCTTATCCCCCCCCCCCGCCCCCCCTTTATCTCTTATGTGTTTGACTTTTAATTTTCTTTCGTATTTTTTTTGCTCTGTATTCTTCTCAAAACAAAACTTCCACGGATATTCCAGGGCACAACCATTTCAGGTGTAAAAAAGGATCTCCTCATCCCATGTTTCACCAACGGAGCAATCGAGGCATTTTGGGTACCAGATTCTACTTGGGCAGAACCAGAATGTAGCCTGTATCTTTCATACCAACTCAAATTTCTGAAAGGAGAGAAAGTGTCATTAATAGCTTTATTAAAGGAGTGTGTGTGAGAGAGAGAAAGAGAGGGAGTGAAAAAGAGAGAAGAAAGGGGGGCATATCGGAAGGTGAAGAGTCTAGACTTTGGGTAGTTAAAAACGAACCAATGGGTGAAACATGTTTTTGTATCCTTTTAAAATCCTTTTAAAAAACAGGAGGTGGGAAATGGAGAAATGGAGGGAGTGTTTTCTGCCTTTCAACTGCCCACAAGCCCAGAGTACTCTGGATGGAAAGTGGAAGTTAATGTACACTGCACCAAAATTAGGAAGGGGAAGGGGAAGGGGGGGGAGGCTGTGAAGTGCTGTCACAATCGCAAGGGAAAAGATTCCCCTGCCCCAGCTCTGGATCTCGAGTGGTTCTTTCTCTACAGTATCATCTCAGCCCAGTAACCCCATGAAAGCCCTGAGCCGTTGTGTTCCTTCACTGTACGGTTTCTGTAATAAAAGAGTGTTAATTCATGTTAATCTTTGTGAAAATTATTGTGTGCAACAGTATTTTCTTGTGTACTGCTTTTTTCCTATGTGAATTGTCCCTTTCTTTTTTCTTTTTGGTTTTTTTTTCCTCCCCTTTTTTTCCTTTTTTTTTTTTTTTTCCCCTTTTGGTAAATATGTCTTTCTTCTTTTAAAAGAAGAAACAAAAACAAACTGATGTGTTGTAGACCTATATGTAACCTATTCCTTAGTCTCATATTATAGGTATGTTATAAGAATGGATATTTTACTTGGCTTTAGAATGTTTTACAAGAAAACTAATTCTTAACCAATCAAGTTCTTGCTACTAAAAAAAAAAAAAGCTTGTGTTTTTCATCATGACGTTGTGTGCTTCTAATTAATAATCATTTTCGTTGTAGAAAAATGGAGTGAATTTATATTAGTCTTGGAAACTAATAATAGCATTGTAAATTTATGAGATGATTTTAACAGAAAATACATTATAGAAGAATATAGTTATTTTAATTGTAATATTACTAACTGTAGGGTGAGAAAGGAGGTCCCGTTGTGGTGAACTATGTTATAGCTTGTTATTCACGGTTTCTTTTTGATCATTTTTTCGGTCTCTGAGGTGAAACGAGTTATTAATCAGAAGTTGTAAACTCACATATGCATATTGTATATGTGTAGAAATGTAATCACACTTTGTCTTGGAATTACATTAAACTGTTTTAAGTCACTGCAAAGTTTGTGTGTCTTTATGTCTTCTCACTAGTTAAAGTTTGGTCTGAACATTTGGTTAGTTTTCAGTTACTATTGTTTACTTTTCAGTCTATTGGAATAACAGCAGTAATGGTAGCATTAATAATAAATAGTTTTCCCTTTGAGGTGACATGTTTAGATTTCTGAGATGTATTTTTTTCCCAGGGCAGAAGAGCATCTGCATTCAGATGTTCAGATGTGGGCTTCACTGAAGCACAGAAGGGTGCTCAGAGCTGCTGCATTCTGCTCCATAGAGAGCTCCCTGCTATATCCTGCTGTGTTAATTCCAGTGTGGGGACTGGCTGCAAGTATCAGTCTTTTTTTTCTTTTTATTATGCCTGAGCCCTCATTTCACTTGCTCCCATTCCTTTCTTTGTCAAGTCCCAGCTGACCTTCATATAGACGATAAGATGCTTAACCCACCACCTGTTGCCAATAGGGGTATCTGCCATGTGGGCTGTGCCTGATTTTCACCGTGAGGAATGCTCAGGAGCAAGCCGGAGGCACGTTTGCAGAGGGTCTCCTGTTACATCCCAGTATCACCTTGGAGGAGTTAAAGGGCTCCTCAACAGCTCCTCTTAATGGAAGGAGAGTAAGACCTACCTGCTTTATTGCTGACCCTTCCCAGTGTAGTGACTCCTGTGTAAGCTACCAGGTTTCCTGGCCTGGGGGATTAATCTTCTTAGTTCAGCCTGTGCATTCCCAGGGATGGCCAGAGGGATGCTCACTGGGTTGTACTGAGCTGCCTACAGCACAGGGTCACTCTTTGCACAGGGTATCTGATGAGTGGTTTCTGCAAATGTGTAAGGACCGCCTGATGGCACTGCACAGCACCACCAGGCCATGGGCTCACATCAGGACATAACCCTTCAGGCAGAGCAGGAAGCTTGTTTTGTCACTGAGTTCTGGCAGTGAGGTAAAGGCCCTTTTCCACAGGCTTGGTTTTGCAGCCTTCTCTCTCAGGAACCCCTGGAACACTGAGGAAACCATTGCTATGAATTTCTAGGTAGATACTTAAACTTTTGCTAGCGAGAGGTCATGAGACCTTTCTCCTAGCTGCCTTAATCAGCAAAAGCAATTAAAGATGTAATGCCTGTTCCTGTTCAGCAAACCAGTGAAATCTGTGTTTAATTTAAAATCATGTGTCCTATTAAACTCCAAGCTTTTAAAACATATGCTAGTAGGTAATTGCAGGGTTAGGTGCTCTTCTGGAAACTGGGAGTTTACTGGGTTATAATAGAAGGAAGAAATATTAGTGAATGATCTAATCTCCGAAACAGCTGTAAATCCAGAAGAGCTAGGTTAACTAGCTCAGAGTTTCTCCATGTTTGTATCATGTCACAGTGTCGTCTGTTGTTGTTTTGTAAAATTAATCTATTAAACTGTAAAAAAGTATTTGTCATTCTGTTGATGAAGACCAAAACCCATTAAAAAATGCATCACAGTTGGAGAACGTACTTTCTGACCATTTTTTCCCAGGAGGGGAAAAGGTTTTCAATTTAAGCAGGTCTGCTTCTCATGGAGCCTGAAGTGCCTTGTGAGAGGAAAAGGTGAGGGTTTTCAGCCACCAGATAAAAGGATGAGAATGGCCTTAGAGAAACCAGAAACCTCAGTGGCCCAGTCCTGGCCTTCAGACCAAGGAATGATCTGCAAGTGCAGCCATTTCCTGGGTTTCTCCTCAGATCAGTTATTTATCTGCATAACCCCTTGTAAATACTCCTCAGTTCAGTTAAAATAATTTTACTGAAACTCAAGGGAGCTCTTACTGATTAGCAGGAGGCCAGGACTATCCATGCATCTTCCACTGACACAGCTGGTCGCAAGGAATTCATCATCCCCCTGGTGCTCTGAGCTTGCTCAAAAGATAACTGAGTGCAACACCCACAAGGCTTAAACTTGGGCCAGAAGGAATCTTTGCTGCTGCTCTGAGAGAGTTCACTTCAGCAGAACTGGTTTATTCAAGGTGGGTATGGCTCTTACTTAAAATTGGGAGGGTAGGGGGGAACAACGACATGGCATGTGCCTAGGAGTGCAGCTGTTCCTGGCTTGTGCTTTCCAATGCAGCAGCTATGTTTTAAGTCTTTGGCATCCAAAATTTGGCACCTAAATTTGTACTTAGCCATATAATGAGAACTTGTCTGACTTCCAATGCTACTCTGCCCTCCTAGTTGCTATGCACTTCAAAGGAAATGAAATGGGGGGACTGGGAGAGGGAGGGGAATGGTCCTGCTCCATGAAATGGAGACTGTTGCCCTGTAGTCGCTTGTGTACGTGTGTCAGATCTCCACAGGAAACTCATGCTGGAGCTGTGGACCTGCATCTTATGTCTTCTCTTTCTTTCTATGCTAGTCAGGCCAGGGCAAACGTGCCTGCATCAGCATTTCCTGCCAGCGTGTTTTCCCTTTATGTTTGCTTCTGCGAGGTGGCTGTGCAAATAAGGAGCAATAAAGGCTGTTATTTAAAGGCCCCCACAATGCACTGTATATCAAAGTCTGTTACGTGGGGCTTTTGCTCAAAGAGAAGCAGTCACAGGAGGAGCTTGGTGCACTGATTCTGAGCCATGCTAAAACCCATTTGTCAAGGCAGCAGGCTTCTCCAGACAGTGCTGGCACCACTATGCCAGCCCTGGGGACCCAGCACAGGCCAGGGAGCAGCACTTAATCCCCACATAAACACATCACCCCTGTGCTCAACCTGTAACAAGGTCCCATGAAAAGGCACACCAGGTGGCTTATGTACACTGAACTCCAGGCTGCATTTGTGCACAGGCCTTTCTGGACATATCCAGACATGCAGTGTTGGGGTGCAGGAGGCCACAAGTCCAGCGGGCATATGGAATGCTTCCCATTTGAACTTGGACAGCATACTGTCTCTGGTCTGTGAACTCATTAACTACAAAAAAAGTCACTTTGTTCCCCTTTTTTATTCCAAGATCATAAAAAATAAATTAAAACTTGTAGTAATTTCACAGGGTGGAAAAAGGGAGGGAGGGAGGAAGCATGTTTAAAAAGAAGGACCTATTGTCCTTCACAATACTGTGACTAGCTCCTGAGACAACAATTCCTATCCCCTTCAGGTGCTCAGGGACAGTCTGAAAAACACAGAGAAGAACTCAAGCACGGGCAAACAAAGAGTGAGACCGCTACTGAATTGTACCCCCACAGACAACAGTTTGGCTCTTAGCTCCACCACGATGCTGCTGGGCTGCTCGAGCAAAGCTCATTTTAGCTCTCTGATGGTGTTTCTTCCAAGCCCAAATATCCTTGATCTGCCTCTCTCCTTCAGATTGCAATAGGCCTCCTCAGGATTTCATGGAATAGGAGTGATGGGGTTAATAAAGGCAGGTCTGGAAGGAGACCACAGGAGGAATCCATGAAGGTTCAACCATACTTTACCTGCACATGCCAGATAATTTGTTTAAAATGTTATGTGACTTGGAGTCTCCAGACCTCAGAGAACTGCTGTCTGCCATGTCAGCAAGCCACTGCTTCTTTGCTAGTCATGTCTCCCTCCTTATCCCTGCCTGCCCCGGGCTCAGAATACCCTCTTCTTTTTCTAATGACCCTTGCCCTGTATGATCCCATTTCCTCACCTCACCCCTCCCCGCCTTTATTTTCTATCAATATTGTTTTGACCCCAGCATGTGTGTGCATAATTTAGCAGGGTGGGTGAAAGCTGAGGGATGTGGGGTGGGCTGATACAGCCTGCAAGAGACAACAATGTGTAGCAGAGGGTGACGGGAAAAAGGAATCCCATTAGGTTGGTTTGGGGGGGGGGGGGTTAAGGCTTTAAATTAGTATAATTAACAACTGTGTATGGTGTCTCTAGGCCTTGACACCATGCATTCAGTCTTGTAATAAGCAAGTTTTTCCTGGT
The DNA here is from genome assembly GCA_020745705.1 of Hemiprocne comata. Classification (NCBI taxonomy): domain Eukaryota; kingdom Metazoa; phylum Chordata; class Aves; order Apodiformes; family Apodidae; genus Hemiprocne; species Hemiprocne comata. The sequence continues at coordinate 61,928,639 of CM036586.1, forward strand.
GTTTGTTTTAACCCTTCATGTGTGCGTGTGCCCCGCTGCTGTTAAAACACTGCCAGGGAAGAACCAAAGCAGCTGGGAATCCTTTCCCCTCACATCCATGTAATCCCCCCAGCTGTGTCACTCACCCCAATCTGTCACCCTTTCCACCCTCTTGCCCTTTATGCTGCCTGCTAAAATATGGAAATGGGGGTGGTACAATGCAGACAGATAAAACAAAGGAGGTAAACAGACTGTATGAAGCCGGGGGGGACACCACAAGATGAGAGAGGATCTGGTATTACTGGGAAAGGTGGATAAAGGCGATGAAATGTTCAGAGACCAGATATGAGAGGGAACAGAGAGCTGAGTAGAAAACGTGCAGTGGGTTGAAGAGGAGTAGAATAGTGATGTAGATGTGAAAGAGAAGAGGGGATTATCAGAAGCAATGGCTTCCCACTGCTCTACCCAGAAGACAGAAGGCTGGGTGGGGGTGCTCAACCCTTGAATAAATGTGGCCCACTCTCAATCACATTTTTCCACCCAGCCTCTGAAGCAGTGGTCTCCACAGTGGAGTGCGCACAATACAGCCCATTGTGGTGCGGGAAGGGAATTTTCCTTTTTTCTACCAGCCCTAAAGTGGAACCACGACCCCACCGCCCCCGGGCACTCCACACTATGACAGCCACCCGCAGGCACCCAGGCCTCCCCAGGCGCAGGGCCCCGCCGACCGCAAGAGGGCGCCCGCCACCCGCAGCCTCGCCTTGGCTTGGCTCGGCTCGGCTCGGCTCCCTCCGGCTCCCCTCGGCTCGGGTCGGTTCTCCCAGGTAACTGTAGCGTGCACACTGCTATTACCGAGAACTGATTTAATAACCCTGCTTTATTCCTGATCTTTAATTGCAGTTGGGTGGCACTGAAAAGTTAGTCGTGGCCAGTGTACTAGCTGCTGTACATCCACGTGAAATAAAGAAGGTTGGGTGCTAGATGGCATTTTTAAGTGCATGGTAGAAATATTCTAAGAGATGGATGTAAAAGAAGGCTGGATTGAGAAAAAGACTGGTTAATAAGTAAAAGGGAACAAGCACAAGTGATGGAAGGGCAGTTGCTCACCACCTCTCACTGGCAGGCTGATACTCAGCCAGTCCCAGAGCAAAAGCAGCTTCAGAATCTCCCCTTTCACCCCAGGTTTATAGCTGAATATGATGTTATACCATAGAATCATAGAATGGTTTGGGTTGGAAGGGACCTTAAAAATCACCTAGTTCCAACCACCCTGCCATGGGCAGGGACACCTCCCACTAGACCAGATTGCTCAAAGTCCCATCCAACCTGGCATTGAACACTTCCAGGGATGGGGCATCCACAGCTTCCCTGGGCAACCCATTCCAGTGTCTCACTACCCTCACACTGAAGAATTTCTCCCTAATGTCTAATCCCAACCTACTCTCCTTCAGTATAAAACCACTACCCCTTGTCCTATTGCTACAGACCTTGCTAAATAGTTTGTTGCCATCTTTCTTACAGGCCCCCTTTAAGTACTGAAATGCTGCTTTAAGGTCTCATAGAAGAGATGCTCCAGCCTTCTGATCATCTTTGTGGCCTTCCTCCAGACTCGCTCCAAGCACTCCATGTCGTTCTTGTGTTGAGGGCTCCAGAACTCCTGGACACAGTACTCCAGGTGGGGTCTCACGGTATGACAGATATTTTTGGTATGTCTGGGTCAGCTGTCCCAACTGTCCCACTCCAGCATCTTGCCCACACTCTGCTTACTTGCAGAGTGAGAAACAGGGAAGGCCTTGACCCTGTGTAAGGACTGCTCAGCAATAGCTAAAACACTGGTGCCTTATCAGCACTGTTTTGGACACAAATCCAAGACACAGCACTATACAGGCTGCTCTGAAGAAAATTAACTCCATCCCAGCCAGACAGGGGGAAAACTGGGAAACCTTGAGAGAGACAGTGTAGTTCAGGTGCTTTGAAATGGAGGTAGCAGAAGAATTCAGAGCACATAGAGACAATTGCAAAAAAGTACTCAAAGATTTCAGTTTAAAAAAAAATAGTTGGTACTATACTAAAGCAAAAATAAGCAGAATATTCATTCAACAATCAAGTAAGGATATCACCAGTACTTTTCTCTAGAAGGGAGTCTAAGATCCTCAAACACATATCTTTGATCACAGACCTTGTCTTTGATCACAGGGAACAGCACTGTGCCTGTGCAGAGGATTTTATAATACCTCAGTTGGATATCAAATGTTAACAGCTCCAACATATCCAGTGCTGGAACTATCGATTGTGAGATTCCCAGCAAATTGCTGGAGCTACTTGAACACAAAATCCGAATGGCGAAAGGTCATGGGGGCCCATTCATCCATCCCAGTTGCCCTTCCTTTGAACAAAAATGGGAGTCCTCTGGCTTCTTAAATCCATTGCTCTCCAGAGACTCCTGGCTACAGTAAGGGAGATTAAGAATATCACTTCTCAGGAAGGTGAGGGGCTGTTTGGATTTGTTTTTTTTTTCCTCCCAATATATTTCACCTCAGTTGCAATGGTAACATCCTGATATCAGCCCTGTGAGAAGAAAAGTAAGCAGAGAAGGGTGTCTGTTTTGTCTTTTCTCATTACCACTTTCAGATTTTTCAAAGGAGACAAGGCTTTCACCAGGAAATACCCCAAGGTTTTGAGCTATGTGCAGACACTTAAGAAGCCAGTGATCTCCTTTGCAGAAAAAGAATGGCTGATAAGCAATCTCTGAGAAGTAAACCACCTTCAGTTTACAACAGAAACAATGCTTGAGTTCCTTTCATAATGTTTTATTACTCATAATGTTTAAGGAAAACTTTGGGATTTTTTTTCCTGAACCACATTTGTTATTTATGATCTTACTTCACTACAAGCAGAGGTTACAGAGAAAGGATTTGGTTTTTAAAGAGATTTTTAATATGGTATGAGCTCCTTTGCCCCTAACTATAGGCAGACACGGTCATGGGGCAATGCACACACTTATAAAGCTCAGTTTTCTGTGGCTGCCTCCTCTCTCACATTTCTTATTCCTTTTTTCTTTATTTTCACCCATCATCCTGATTTTTCTCTTCACGATAAAAAGTTATAAATGGTTGTAACAGGTCTGTGCTGAGCTCTCTGTAACTGAGCCATTTTGCTTGCTTGCCCAAGGCACTATATTTACTCTCTGAACTGGGAAGCAGTTTACTTCATTACAGCCTCTGTCTCCATTCACTAATAGGCCTCCTCAGCAAAGGGCACTTCAAGTATATTGCTGAATACAATAATGATCATCTTTAGATTGGATATTGGGAAAAAAGTTCTTCACCAAAACAGTTGTCAAGCACTGGAACAGGCTGCCCAGAGAACTGAGTCGCCATCCCTGGAGGGATTAAAAGATGTGTAGATGTGTTGCTTAGGGACACAGTTTAGTGGTGGACTTGGCAGTGCTGGGTTAACAGGTAGACTTGATCTTACAGGTCTTTTCCAACCAAAATTATTCTATCTGAAACTGATTCTGCTGTATCAAGCCTCTGTCTGTGGCCTGGCATATGCCCTTTGTACAGGTTTATTAAACAGGTTACCCTGGCAGGACAGCCATATGATCTTGAATCTGTTTCCTAGCAAGTAAACACTGATTTCTGCAACGACCTGTGGGACAAAGCCGTTTTAATTCTCTAGGGAATCCTGCAATCAGAGAATCTGGCTTGGTGGGCAGGAGCCCCACCAATGATTTCAAAACTGCATGCTGCATAAAAGGGGCCTGGTGAGAGAAATAAGCCTTGTAACTCCTCTGGAGCAGCAAATGCAACTGCTACAGCTTTCCTGAAGAGGAGACCCTCTGGTTGTGCTGAGCATCCCAAAAAGGAAGAGAGTGAGTGTGACGCATCTTTTATACCTCCAGGGAAATGCAGTCATAAACTCTGATCTGATGGTAATTGATGCGAATGAAAAGACTCCAGCAGACTTTGGAGTACACCCACAGGTAAGGAGAAATGGTATAATATGAACCTTGCGGCTGATAACAACCAAAAGGATGGTATTATGGTATCACCAGTCATGGCAGTACTGTTAAACTTTTTGCACAAAGGGTAGGAGAAGTGTAAGAAGGGGCAGGAGAGCTCTCCAGCTCTGCTGTCTTCAATTGCCCCTCATTTCTCAGGTAGTCTGGTGTCTCTTGTGATCTGGGGCTGCCTCTGTGGGACAGACTAACACATTGTGGAGGTACTGAGGCGATACCCTGGGCATGCAGATGCCCACAGCCCCCTCTCTTGCCCTCCACCTTCCCAGAACCTAGAGTTTCATACATGTGGTAGCTCTGCAGTGCTCTGCAAGGGAGGGGAAGAAGCCTCAAGGCTTTTCCCTAAGCCTCTCGAGGAGCAAAAGAAGATGTGTTATTCTGTGAAGGAGGTCAGGGCAGAGACAGTCAGAGAAGAGTGGGGTCAGGACGCAATAAAGGCAGTACAGAGCAGAGCAGAAGACGAGTGTTAATTTTGCCCCGAAGAGGGAGCCCAGTAATTGCAGGCTGGCTATGCTTAGTTCAGTTCCAGGGAAAAATGAAGGAAATCTTATACAGGATCCAGTTGAGAAAGTTTTAAGGGAAAGAGTATGAGTACGATTAATGCTACTGACAGGAGTTTATGGTAACTATAAGCAAACTTGTCAAACAAACCTGATTTTTGTGCTTTGATGAGACTATATATTTGGTTGACAAAGGTAACTGCATAGTGATAATGTATGTGAAACTGCTGGGCATGTGAGTCGGAGGTGAACTGCATTTTGAGTCTAAAATTGAACACCGTGCAATAACAATAAAGTGTGTGTGAACAGCAGTGAGAGGAGGCCAACTGACAGACCTCAAAGAGCCAGTGAGGAGTCCAGACTCATGGAGATTAGAGTAATGCTGGAAGGTGCTTAATCCATTAATGTAACAAGTTAATCTATTATCTCAGTGAATATTAATTCACCATTGACAACAGCAGGGCCTGGCAATGATTAGCAGGACAGAAGACAGTGATGAAGACAGTCATGCAAAGTGATCTGGCACGGTCTGATAGCAAAGGGCTACTTAGTCTTGGAAAGGTAGAAGCTGTGAGTAGGAGTAGATTAGGATTTTTAGCTTAGTGGATGGCTCTGACAAATGTGAAACATCCAAGATCTTAGAGGAGATTTGGCAAAATGAGCTATTTCTGATTCTGAGGGCCTAAAGGGTCTGTCTTGAATCGAGAAATGAGCAGCAGAGGCTCTCCAGGACGCAAGATCTCCACAACCAGAGCCTTTTCTGATTCTCTCTGAGGCTTCCTAAGCCTTTTCCTCCCCAGTACTGGAGATATACTCCAGCCAGGACTGTGGAGAGGACACTGCTGCTGGCACCCCACTGCCAGCCATCCTATACTGTGAACAGGAGTTCAGCAGTTTAAAGCCCATGCAGACAACAAAAGAAATAACCTTTTTGTTCTGCCTCTTGGGGCCATTTGCTCGATTAATGTGCTCAGGTCTGCCATAAGGGAAGATTGTGCTGTTCCTGGGCAGAGTGGGATCTGTCCCTGCAAACTGATACCCTCTTCCCTGCCATCTGCCTGGCAGGGGCAGGCAGCAGCAGGGAAGTGGTTGCCTGGGAACTACATAGCACACCCCGGTCTGAGAAACAGTAGGGTCAAGTGACAGTATTCTTCTCAGGTTTACCTGTTTGTTGGGGTGGGACTTTTTTGCTTGTTTGTTTGTTGTTTGGTTTTTGTTTTTTTGTTATGGAGTCATTGTTGCTTTTCTTACCTGGGAATAATGAGTTTTCATACTTGTGTGCTGCTGCCAGGGGAAGGAAGCACGGGCTTGTGAGGCAGCCAGCACACTAAGTCATCTCGTGTCACTGCCAACCAGGGCTGTTTTTTTCCCTCCACACAGTCTTCTCCAGGGTAGCTGAGTCCAGCACTCAACAAGTGAACAGAGAAGCCAGCAGCCCCCGCTTTGCACCACACTGACCAAACATGCTTTGGGCCAGCAGCTGATCCAGGGGGCTCAAGAATAATTTTTTTAAAAATAAGAAGTTGGTTTCTTCAGCCAAAGGAAGAAAATTGGAAGATGAAACATGAGATGAAACAAAGAAAGAGCATTTGTACATGCCTCACCAGAAAACATGGTTGTTTCAACAGCTTCCATGGAGCATAAGCACACCTGTTCGAGGTCAAGTGCCAAAATCAACTCTCTCATAAAGGCTGGCTTTTTCTGACTCATCCCAGTACTGCTTTTCATCCATTCCTCTTTGTCTAGCTGTGGTTTTCAGCAGTTCAGTGTCGTCTTTATTCTCCCTGGACTTAGGAGAAATTAACACTCGCCTGCCTGAAGGTACATGGGTAGATATTACCCAATACACTCCTTTAACCGCCCTGTGATATTTGAAACAATATTGGTATGTTGTCACTCTTTTCTTCCTCTTTTGTTCCCTCTAACATTCTTCTGTACAGCCTGGCAGGAAAAGTAGCCAACAGGAAAATGGAGATATTGTTGACATTCATAAAAATAACTTGTTTTCTCCATCATTTCCCACACATAGATTTAAGTTACTACTTCAGTTACAACCACCAGCAAGTGATTTCAGCAGAAAAAGTACAAGGGATTTCAGTATCCACACATCCCAATGGGCTACGTTTAAATCCAGCATCTTAAACAGCTCGACCCAAATGGCCAAAAGACCCAGATTTCCCAGGCTTATAGCAAGCAATGCCACAGGTCTGTCCTGAGACATAGACTCATGGAGGTCCCAGCAGGGCCACAGGGGCTCTGGTGCCAGATCTACTGGATATGTCCTGAGTATTTCAAGGGTGGTGTATATATGACATAGTATCTTTTGTGCATACATGCATGGTTTGGCCATCCTCAGCACCACCCTCTTACGTCTCACACACACAGAGCAAAAAAAAAAAAAACCTCAGCAAGCTCCAAACATGAATGTCCAGTAGAGGAAGGGCTGAAGCATCACTCTCTGACCATAAACAGTGATTGATTTGTTAATGTGGTCTATCTTGTTTGTCCCTCCCTAGGGGCTTACCCTAAGGAATGTTTCAATTTCTATGTATACTTGACTTTTCTTTGATATTCCTGAGGTTTGCAAGGAAAGTCTGGTTTCCTTGGTTTGCAAGGAAAGTCTCTGAGCTATTGTTAAGTTACTTAGAAAAGGGGGACAATTACCCTAAATGGTGAATTACCAAAAAAACATGCCAAATGGCAGCCCTCTTCTCCATAAGCATTTTGTGAGTACTTGGCTCTTCTTTCCCCCCCTGCAATTGGTGTGTTCTTCCTCCCTCCTGTGCACACTGAGGAACTGATTACACTGCTATAATTCCATTGAATTGGAGGGGATTACCTTTCAAATTACATTGGTGAGACACCCTTCTGTCCTTCAAACTGTCACCCTGATCAGAGTTGTATTTAAGGGTATAAAATCAGTGCAACTGTCAGAAACTATAAATCATACAGGTGTGACTCATTAGACCTTAGGGAACCATATAGATCTCTTGTAACTTGCCTGAAGATACCTGAGTTTAACCTCCTGAGATTCCAAAAGTTTATCTCTGGCTCTGACTATATCTAATTTATTCTCTAGTTGATGCAGAGGGTTTGCCTTCTGTCTTCCTCCTACACAGTTTTTCATCTCTGCATCTTTCTTTTCCTCATTACTGCTTTTGCTCTCCAGCTGCATGTTACAATAATGTGTGTTTTTTCCAAAGCATTTCTGCATGAGGCTGTAGTGGAGCTAAAGCTGTGGTGAAAGGAAAGATACCAAAAATGTATCAAGCAGTACACTGCTGGGTAATTTAAAAAACAATATATCTTGTGCTAGCCAAACAATACAGCATTTGATAAGCTATCTGCAGCTGAGAGGATAATTTGCAAAGGGTCATCCACCTTCAGCACAGAACCCAAGAATAAGAGGTAAGCCTCGGGTTGGACTCCCAGCCAAGGATCCTTGCCACCCTTTCCTGTTCTTTCTTTGGGGTGGAGGTGAGGATGCTGGAGCTAAGGACTAGGACATTTGACAAGATTTTTTTTTGTAGCAAGAAATGACAAAATGGAAAGGGGGGATAGGGATGGTGAGGGATGGAAAAGACTGAGAATTGTTTCCTTGGCAACCAAAACCGTGGAGCCTCATGCAGGAATCCCTGAGAAAAATCCTAGAGGAAGCCAGACTAAATGATCATAATGGTCTCTTCTGCCTTCAGACTCTGTTTCAGGCTAAGTTTACATATAACGGTGTGGTGCTGCATAAAGAGATTGAGTTAGTACTAAATGGAAACCAGAAGCTGTGTAGTTGTAAGAAATCCTTGTGAAGAAGAGAACCACCTTGTCCCCCTTTCATAAAATGGGGAACATTTTATAATGTAAAAGATGAAAAGATTGAATTGGCAAAGATTATTAAAATATCTTTTGCAACACAGAGGACGGGCATGTTACAAGTCCTTGCCTAATACTCCTGATCACTGCAATGGGAATGCATTCCCCCTCAATTGAGGGTGTGCTGAAGAAGTGAAAGGAATTAGCAGAAGGGCTAAGGGAGCAGAAAGCAGGTGAAGTGGCTGCCGTTTAATGAATGCCATTTGCCCACCACACAGATCAGTGATCCGCAGGGGCTGCTGGCACAAAGGGGTCCCAGTCCTGCGCAGCGTTTGGCTGCAGCAGCAGTTGAGTCTTCATTAGAGGATTTAAATGTAAGAACTGGGGCATATATATGAATATTAATGAAAGAAAGATTGACTAACTTCATGCTGTTAAAAGATTTCTAGTCCCAGAGAGTAGGTGGAGCCTTGGAAAAAATGTATAATAAAATACAATGCATGCTACATGACTTGAAAAGCACTAAGAATGTGGATTTTGATCCCTTCTAATTTTCCATTCCTATAGTGCTTTGCAAGTGTGAAAAGGAAATATGCCTTAATTTGAACATTTTTCTCCTCTATGTCCCATGTACTGGTGTTAATGCAGAATTTCATGGCCATGCATTCTGAGGAGCCACTTGGAAGTGGGCAGCTAGTATCGATTTCTGCTCTAAAAATAGAGCATCAATTGCTGGTATATTTAGAAATGTATGTGTGCATGTATATATCTGCATATATATAGATATATACACACACACATAAATGGGTGTTGCAAGACATAAAAGACATAGGAAGGTTAAATCAGAATATAATCAGAATAACCTTGCCAGTTCCAGTGCAAATCTGTGCCAGCAGTGCATGTAACACATAAATGCTGGAAAGCATAATATATTGTACCATGCCTCTGAAAGGCATGCCCAAGCAAGAGGCTGTGCGTCGCCATACATTCACTAGAAACCAGAGATTCAGGGCAGCAGAATGTCCAGACAGCTGTGTCTGGCAGCATCAAGGCATCCAGTCCACTTATTTCTGTCTGTTCATGATGTTAAATAATTGCTGAGGCCTGCATCACTATCGGTTACTTCTCCAAGTAGCTTAATGATAGGAAACCACCTTTGTGAGTGATTCCCTGAACAACTGAGTAGAGATGTTGCATGTGTCCGTCTGATCCTCTGCAAGGAATGAGCAACTGTGGCAGCTCTAACAAAGCAGGTGAAGAAAATGAAAGAATCCTTAGGGAGCCAATATATATACTTTTTACTCTTTGGTGTCTATGATGGAGCTGGCTGGCATAGAGCACAAAATGAAATTTGTGTTCCCCAAGACTTTCTTCTGGGCTAGCACTAATATTCACACATAAAATACCATGTAAGTAAAGTGCCAGAATGGCCATGTTTGCAGGTGCTGTGAGAAGGGGTGCTATAAAGCATGCTAACCAAAACAAGATGGTAGAAACCTGCCTTACTATCTGAAGTATTCCTTAAAGGTAACTAGAAACAGGGTATCTATGTTGGTATGTATCTGGGTGTCTGACTATATGATTAGTATGTAAAAGGTGAAATGCAAAGCTAAATACAGTGAGTTTGGTCTTTATCAGTCTCCTGTTACAAATTTTACTTGGGTTTTTTTCCCCTCTTTTTCTGCTTATTTTTCACCCTTTAATATCCCAAATATCATGTCTCCAGTTCCTTCACTTTGATGAAGGTCATTTGGAGAACTGAATAATTATGTCAGATAAATCTGTAGCTTTAATAAGGAACAGAAATTTCACTGCCTGGAGAGGCAGCCGTTCCTTTAGGGCAGAAAAGATGGAAGATATTTAAGGCAGTGAAAATGAAAAAGAAATTTAATTTTATTATTTTGATTCATGAGTACCCAAAATATGACATCAAGGTTTGGATTCATTTCATCTAATGTTAATGGTCTACAAGAAAGGACCTTGTCGAAGCCTTCCTCTGTAGACAAAGCAGAGAGCCAGGCAATGCCAGAGGCTGATGTCTGCCATATCTTATCATGAAATGCATATGATTTCTTTCCACTCACAACAAAGGAATAGAGTTTAGGGACTGAGTTTCAAAGAAATGTATACATGTAACTTCAGTTAAAAAGGATCTGTTATGTTTGTCCTGGATGAGTCAAGGAATGCAAGTTCTTTCCAAAGTGGATGTAATAATTATTTCCTCCTACCCAAATGGAGAGGTCTATAAGCAATCAAGGATGCAGTACATTGAGCACAAATGAGGAAATGCAGGATAGGTATTTCAGAGAAACAGAAAGAGGGAGGGGTTTATTAGAGCAGGAGTCAAGCCTTCTGAAGCTTCAGGGAAGTATACTCCACAGTATGATGTTATCCATGTTTTTCAAAATGTACAAAATGTGCTTCCTTCCAGGGAGGCAGGTCAGATGGCTAAGTTAATTAATCATATTGATTTGGAGAACTTTGCACATTGTCACTGGCAAAATCTCAACTTCTTTAGTATTTTTCTTTAAGTTCTAGGTCCTGCAGTTATGTGATTTAACAAAATCTTGGACTTAACTTGAAAAAAAAAAAAAGCTCATTTTCTTTTTCCAAGATTGTGGAGTAAAACTTGAAGGTGTGAGCTGTAAAGGCTCCAAAAAGGAGAAAGCAAATACAGACCCAGGCATGTATGATCCCTTAAGGCAGCCTTATCAGTTCTGAATGCTCAAACTTGACCACCAACTTGGCATTAGTGTAGCATTAGCATCATCCATTGCCTGCATTCCAAAACTGTGTTATACATTGAAGAAAAAAAGGATGTAATTGTATCGCCTTCCTCTTTTCTCCCCTTTCCCCTGTGTATTCATAAAGCCACACTTGGCCCCACATGTGCAGCTCAAGAGACATTTAGAGGTAAAATTATGGTGCAAACATAACTGGGTTATTACCACAATAACACAACTAACCGCTGTAGCTAAAGTATATGTATCGTAGGCCTGTGATGTTAAAATCAGCAATAAAAACAGCCTATATGGCAGAATACCACTGAAAATAACTTTTAAAGTAAGGATCCATTTTTACAATAGCAGCATTTCATCTGATGTGCAGACCTTGGTTCATAATTGAAAGTGAGACAGCCAAGGGAACCAGTAGGATTAGACTCTGGGAATTCAACCGAACAGTGTTTTGCATTCAGATAATTGCATGAAATTGGGCTATTACTGTAATTTTTGCAAACTGCAATAACATAAAACAAAGTAAAATATTGCCAGTGTATACATTCAACTAATGTGCTAAAAGAGAACCACAACTGGTTTCAGACAGAGCACAGAGAACTTCCAAATATTCTCAGTCTCACACGTTCTTCAAATGGACTTTCAAAGGGAAACTCTTTTTATAAAACAGTAAGTAAATAAACATAATTTAATAGTTAACTCGTGGTTTTCACTGGCAAGGACATTAGTAACATGTCCTTTATCTGACCTTAATTTAATGTTGTATAAAATATCACTGCAAACAACTGGAGAAGGCAAGAGTTTCAGCTCAAATTGCAGCTGCTCGCTTCAGTAGCTCTCCTGACCAAACGTCAGCAGTAGCTGCAGCTCAGACCTTTTTAACTTCTTCCATGGGATAGGATTATTCTGCCCTGTGGCTTTCCCCTAGTTAAGCAAAAATGTTATCAGGAGAGATGTCCCAACTCCTCCTTTGTCTTAACTTCTTGATCTTTGTGTTTTACCTTGCAGTCACCCTTGGGACTCAGCCTCCGTATTTGGAATGAGCATCTCTAGAAGACAGTTTTAGAGGTGGCTTTTGACCACACATCTCCAACCCAGTTAAGTCATCACAGCAGGAAAATGCTGGCCCACCGCCGACTCGGGCTAATTATTCCAGTGTTTTGAGCTCTGTCTGGCTAATGCCTACTGCCATGGCACCTGAGAAGGAAGACTGCAATTCATCACGCTTTTATCTTTATTGAAGACTTGGCTGCTCAGGAACATGTGCCAGCCACATGACTATCTGGACTGTGGGAGCAAATGCCTGTGTCACTACTGTCTTTGTGGGGTTTGGAGGCAATTTCCCATTTGCCTGTCTCTTCTCTCCCATTTTTGAACGTAGGGAAATAATTTTAAATATATCTGATGAACATAGAATATGTTTGTATCAAATAACCAATGAATATACCTGTGTCAGTAATTCAATCTCTTTGCTGGTGTTTTTCAGCTTAAAAACCATGTCATGGTGCAGAAGAAAATGCTACATCAGCACCCCTTGTATTGAATGTAAACGTAAAAGACAGTTGAGCTGTGAATAAGGGGTGCCTTAGTATCACTGGAGCTTTCAACTAGTTTCACTGTCATGGAATTTAGCCATGGAGTAAGCCTTTCATAGCATCTAATGTTGTTCCCTGGATTCTGCACTGTGCCCAGTCTATGGACCTTGAAATTCCAAACGAGAAGAGTTTTGTTCTTGTCCTTGGAGGGCTATTTCCATGCTGGTGTATCACACTGCCAGAAATTTTATCCAGAGATTCTGACTCAGATTTGCCTTTTCTGGATTAAATTATTTCTCTTTCAAACATTGCCTTTAACAAACTCTTCTTGTTCTTGCCAGTTAAGGCTTTTCAAGTGTTTTACGTTGCTATTATGTCTGCCTGTCACGAGTCTGTACAGTGGTCTTTTAAAGTTTACTTAGGGCACAGCTGCTCTGTGACACACCATGCTGCAAATATCCCTGAGGCAAAGCTGAATGAGCCAGCTCCAAACCCGGGATTTGTAGTTTGGCTATTTAGTAGAGAGGGACAAAGACCATCTCTTCTGGCTTGCTTTGTTCTGTGTCTGTGGAGTCTGGTACAACGAGGTCCTGGTTTGCAGGCAGGGTTGATGAGCATTACTTTCATTTTTTTTAAAAAAAAAAAGGTAATGAATGTAGCAAGAAGTTGCATGTCTTTTTACAATGAGGGTGGTTCAGTGCTAAACAAGGGGGGTTTGGTGGGGGACAATGCTGACTGAACAAAATAACGTGAAGCCTCGTTTAGGAATCAGGCAATTTGGGCCTCAGACTCATGTAAAGGAAGTTTCTTGCTTTACAGAGATGGGTGGTGACATTTCACTGAGGGATGGGAGAGCAACATGGAGAGAAAAGTTCTTTATTGTGGCATAAAGGCAGGAAGACGTGTGAATGAAGAAAAAAAGAGTACAGAACAGAAGGCTAGGTATTTTGTGACAGATATTGAATGGGAGGGAACCTGGGCTTGTAACTTCAAGAGGGACCAGAAACCATTAGCAGCAGGAAACCAAAGCACATTTGAAGGGAAGGGAAAAGGGCTATTAAAGCATTTTTCTCAGGAAGATCAAGCTACTAGCATCTGTCAGCAGGATGCTAGAGGTGACTGTCATGGGCAAGACTGAAAGTGTTTGTTCCAGCTGCTCCTACTATAATCTGGCAAAGCATCCGCTGATTGCCTGATTTAGTTACTCTTACTTTCCAAAAAACACTGATTCTTGAGTCTGCAAAACCTACTGATCTGCCATGTTCATGATATAAATTAGGATAGCATTTGATTAATCTTTGGTATAAACTAGTATCTGGGCCAGACAGAAGGAAGACTTATCTTTTTATATGAAGTCCAAATGATTTCTGGAATGGGAGATGTACCCTGAATTATGAAGTGATGACTTGAAACAGATGTGGGGGAGGATTTTGCAAGGTCTGGACATATTTTGGAAATATTTATTGACAATGCATAAAGTGTCAGGAACGTTTCTTGATTCTGTTTTGTGGAAGAAGTTTAATGGATGTATGTGTAAGTGACCTTTGCAGTGAGCACTCTGGTTAAGATGGGATAACCAAGGATGTTTTATTCTAAATTCGCTGTCCTTAAAATTTACTTCTTTTTTGTTCCAAGACTGCAACAGGCAAGGTCTGGCTTGCTCATTTTTTGGGTGTCATTCTATAATGCAGAGAAATAATCTAATTAGTATCATGGTCAACAGTATAGTAGCTTGAAGCACATTATTTTTAATATGGTGAGTTAGCTAAGTGTAGATGGAATTATTTTCTGTTGCTCAGCGGATAAGGATGAAGGATGGTTTGACAGAGCAAATACATCTGCAGTGCAGTAATTTCTGAATATGGTACATCTATGTGTTACAAAATGGTATTTTATGAACAAAATGGGATATTTAAAGTCAGGATTGTTTGCAGATAGGAAGGGACTAAGCCCATTTATTCGATCAAGTTGCCTTAGAAGAAGTGAAGAGACAGGAATTTGAGGTAAAAAGGTTTGGCAGGTGGCGAAAATGAAGGAGTCAGAGGAAGCAATCAGAGTAACCATTCTTAGGAAGAATAGTATGAAGTTGTATAACAGAGACATTTGTTGCCGACCCAATGCCAGAAGTCCAGGAACTGGATTAAACAGCCTGAGGTATTTGCAAAAAGATGTCAAGCTTTTCAGCAAAACAGAGATGCACTTGGCCAGGCTCTCTAATATCTCGGTGTAATCTGTAGTGGAAAATGTGGAAGAAAGCAATTTATTAGACATTTCTACTCTTTTTATGACAGGCTGTTTCTCTGAGTTACCTCTGTATATTTCTCCAGCTTAGAAGCTCAGAATGGAAAACACAGCATACAATCATCTTTTGCCTTTTTCACATAGGAACAATCTGGTATTTGTGTGGGTATTCATGGTGCTAGTTCCCAATATTGCATTTTACACAATTACAACATGAGACCATACAGGACTGTCTTGTAAAGCTACACAAGTACAAAAATGTATACCCTAATGAAGTTCATTTTTTTTCTTTCACTTTTTAACCTAGAAAGCATACTTTCTAGTACCTTCCATGTACTTTCTAGAACAAAACCAATCTGTTTTGTTAGTCTGGCCTTCTGAAGTTGGCTCTTTAGTCCTCTGCTGCCAGCAGCTGTTGCTACTGTACTTCATCAGCTAGTTAAAAGGGCCAGGGCAGAAGTAACCTAGAGCACAAGTTTGGATCAAGCAAAGTATGAAGAGTTCAGAAATAGAATGGAAGTGCATGATAAGACTGGGCCATATTGATCTGTAAATGGTTTGAGTCTTTTTTTTTTTATGTCACATACCATGTGGCTTTCCAAAGCATACAGCTTCATGAGAGCAACAGAAAAACTGTAATGAAAAAAGTACTCTCTTCTCCCTTAGACACAAGTGTTGGTAAAAAAAACCCTAGATGTCTTAGAGCAGTGTGAATAGTCTAATGAACTGTCTGAAGGTCTTCAAAAAGCCAAGCTAAAACTTCTCCTTTTGAATGTTTTTTCAATGGTTTAGTTCAGCAAATTTGAAACATTCACCAAAAAACCCTGTTTCTTCACAAATTTCAGCAACAGCAAAAAAGCAGGAGAAAAAACCTCTGGGTTTTGTTGTTGTTTTGTTTGTTGTTCAGTTGTGGGGTTTCTTTTTATTTAAATGTTGTTCACTAAAGCAAAGAAATATCATCAGAAGCTCTGGTCACTGAGTCCCAAACTAGTAATAACTGGAAGTTAAATTACTCAGCAGTTGTCTGGTTCCATTGGAAATAATGTTGATGATCTCCGATTCACTTCAGCCTCTCTGACCTGGTGTTTTGATGCGCAGTTTTGAGAAACAGGTTTCCAGATTTGGGTACTACACACGCTACAAAAAGCAAGAAGATTGGAAAGTACTTTCCGTTTTTAAGAGGCCCCAATTTTACACCTTCCCTTCCAGCAAAACCTTGGCAACAGGAAGAAATGAGCACTTCCACAAAGAGCCTTCTGGGGACGCTCTTGTTTCTGCCATTGCAGCGTGGGTGGTCACTGCCACTGCTGAGGCTGCAGCTTCCACATGTCCCCTGTGTGTGTTCACTTGTGAGGTTTCTATTCAAAATGTTGCATTTCTTTTTTCCTCTTAGATCCTTCACAAAACAAGCTCTCAGTTTCCAGGTGGAGCCTGTCATCATTAATCTAATCATGCTTTGCACAGCCTTAGATTTTTAGGTTTTTTTTGCATCCTCAGTCTTGCCCCAGTGATAAATCATAGTAGCTGTCACTGTAGTGGAAAGCTCAGTAATGTCAAAAACTTCCTGGTGTATATGCAATGGGAAGTCATTCAGGAGTAAGTAAATAACCCTTGTGAGCCACAGTTACAAAAGATGACTTCTACTCTCCTCTTAAACAGGGGGAGTTAGTACCTTGATCCATACTACCAAAGACCACAGTAGAGTACCATGGGAAAGAGAATTTCTCACCTTCCCACTGAGTTACTTCTTGTGCTGAATGCATTTGCAAGCTGCAGAATAAAACTTAGTAAAGATTGTAGCTGTTTTCACATTGTGAGTTTGCAAGTGACAATGTAGGGAAACGTGAGAGCCACAGATTCCACGATTTCTGGCCTGTATTAATGTCTTAGCAAAATGTGCCATATTTTTTCCAGATTTCTGTTTTAGTCGAGTCTGAGGTCTTCTATAGACCTTTGTTTGCATCTCTTTGTTGTTTTGGTTTTGGGGGGCTTTTTTGGTTTTTGGTTGTGGTTTTTTTTGTGGTTTGTTTTTTTCTTTATTTGTTTTAATATTGTTACAAATAACTGTCATTCTTAACTTAAGATACTTGTTAGAAGCATGTAAGGTTTTTTGGTGTTTGTTTTTTGTCTTTTTTCTGTTCTAAAAGGGAAAGGAAAACCACAGCCTCCAGCACAAATCCCAGTATGTCATCCCTTCAAGGTATATCTGAGTGAAATTCTTGCTGGTTATTCTGGAGCACCTTTTATCTGTGCATCTGCAATACATGAAAAGGACCAGAGAGAGAGAAGATGGTGAGGCTGCATTGACACAGCCTGAAGAAGTCCTGACAAAAGCACAAAGAGAAGTACAGGCTGAAATGTGCTTGAAGCTGTAACCAAAAAACCTGTCCTTTGTCAGGATTCTTGCTGTACTCGGGACTTTCTGGAGAAGTATACTGAAAAAAATAGCTGAAGGCCATATATGGAAAAGCTGGAGAAAAAACCCTGTAGTTGATCATAAAATCATTGTGGGTCTGCTGCCACAAAGATGCCAAATACACATGGAAAACTCCTGCCCTCGTTGTGGATGAACTGCAAGGCAGGGACTGGGGGAACAAAGTCCCTCTCACTGCAAGAGAAGATCAGGTTCATGAGCACCTGAGGAACCTGAATGTACATAAGTCCATGGGACTTCCTGAGGGAATTGGCTGACGTAGCTGCTGAGGCACTCTCCCTGATACTGGAAAAGCCATGGCAGTCAGGTGAAGTCCCTAGTGACTGGAAAAGGGGAAATATAGCATCCATTTTTAGAAAGGGTAGAAAGAAGGACCCTTGGAACTATTGACCTGCCTGGGAAGACCATGGAATAGACCCTCCTAGAAGCTATGCTAAAGCATATGGAGGACAGGGAGGTGATTTGAGACAGTCAGCATGGCTTCACCAAGGGCAAGTCCCACCTGACCAACCTAGTCACCTTCTATGATGGAGTGACTACATCCATGGACAAGGGAAGAGCTACAGATTTCACTTATCTGGACTTCAGTAAGGCCTTTGACACAGTCCCCCACAATATCCTTCACTCTAGATTGGGGAGAGATGGATATGATGGGTGGACTTTTCAGTAGGTGAGGAACTGGTTGGATGGTTGCTGGTTTCATCCAGAGGGTAGTGATCAACAGCTCAGGGTCCAGGTGGAGACTGGTGACAAGTGGTGTCCCTCAGAGGTCCATATTGGGGCCAGTGATGTTTAATATCTACATCAATGACATACTGAGATTGAGTGCACCCTCAGCAAGTTTGCAGACAACACCAAGCTGGAGCACCTTTTCTGTGAAGACAGGCCCAGAGAGCTGGGGTTGCTCAGCCTGAAGAAGAGAAGGCTCCATGGAGACCTTATTGTGGCATTTCAGTACTTAAAGGGGGTCTATATGAAAGATGGCAACAAACTATTTAGCAGAGTCTGTAGACACAGGACAAGGGGTAATGGTTTTAAACTAAAAGAGGGTAGATTTAGTCTAGAAATAAGGAAGACACTTTTTACAATGAGGGTGGTGAAACAGCTTGCCTAGAGAGGTCTGGAACCATTCAAGGTCATGTTGGACTGGGCTCTCAGCAATCTGATCTCGTTAAAGATGTCCCTGCTTACTGCAGGGGGTTGGATGAGATGACTTTTAAAGGTCCCTTCCAACCCAAACCATTTAGTGATTCTGTGATCAAGACAAATTAGTGAAGTAAATGTCAATCAGGTTGCCACACACAATGAGGCCAGTAAAACGGGGGACTAAGGATTAAAGGATTAAAGGACCTAAAGGACAGTACAAAGATGCTAAAGTGAATGCAGTCACTAAGAAGAGTAGGAGCTACAACTGCAAAAGCATTGCCCCAAAGGGTGGCTTCAGTGAAAGAGGTGACTAAGCAGGACAGAGGATCTTGCTCAGTGGTCTGTGGCTAGTGAAATGCCTTCACACCTTCTAAGAAACAGCAGACCAAGACAAAGAGGGTGAACTGCAGCATAACAGGTAGCTGCCTCACAGCTCCTCTTTCAATGCTGGTTGTTATTTAACAATGAGAGCTTAATTTGGAGATGTCTGGTCTAATGTGTGAAATTGCAAAGGGAATAGAGAATATGCAACCAAATGTGACAGCTCATAAATTAGCCCAGGAAGCAGGGAAATGACATAAATACCAGTTCAGTCTCCACAGACACAGAAACTGGGGAACTTGAACCCAAACACAAGATAGGAAGATGATTTTTCATGAACTGAACTCCAGGAACTGGAGCAGGAAATCGTGTTAGCTGAGACAGTGAGTGAGTAAGCAATTGTGGTGGATTTCATTATGGGTAACATCTCAGAAATGTGACAGAAGTTGTCTCACATTTTGGTCTGAAAAGTCACCTTTGGACCTCGGAGAAACAAATGATCTACAGGCAATCTGAAATGTCCTATGGTCGGTCTTATGTGCTCTGTTACTAGAGGCGTTGTTCAGAAAATGATGCAAAATGTAAAAAAAAGTGGTACCTTTCAGTGAAGGAAATTATAGACAAAAAACTGCCAAAGTTTAGCCTGCACTGCAGATCTGCAGAAGAGGTTGAGGAGGTCAAAAGAGAGGGATGGCAGCAAGGAATTATCCACATGGCATGTATCCACAAATGGTGGGTATGTAGTTATTAAAAAAAAAAAAAGACTAAAGAGCACTCTTTTGAGATAAGCTGTTTTCAGGGGTCTGGCAGTTAGCAAAAAAAAAAAAAAAAATTAGCTGTTTTGATTCCTAATGGGTTTTGGGAAACAGAAATCTCAATTGTTGTAGTAAATAGAAAGGAATATCAAAGACATACTTCTCTCTATCAGCAAGTTCATATTACAGAAACAATCCTCAGGCCCTGATTTTTTTTTTTTATTTGCTCAGGTGAAAATAAAATAATAAAAAAAAAAAGTGGGTGTCATGCAAGTTTTTGTGCATTCATTTTTTGTTAGATGTTCCAAAAACTGTGTTTTGTTTTTTTTGTCCTACTGTGGTCTTCTTTTTGCAATGTTTAATATCTTTGCATAGGATATTATAGCTTAGAATTTTAGTTTCATTTTAAGATATAGGTTGTAATCACCCATGAAATTTTCTGTGAAACATTTCTCCACTGTACAAAATGAAAGAAAATTATATTGTATGGACCGAGACTTTTAGAATAAAAGTATAGGTCTTGTGCTAGAAGGCCTGAAGTACTCATCATCATGATTGCCTTTGATACCTCGCCAGAGACAGGACATCCATGGACTTTTTGACCCTGAGAAAGTCTAACCCAAACCCAATACGTTATTCAGATTTCAAGCCATCCTGTTACTTGCTGTGTCTGTATTGAGCCACATCTTCAGCTGAAGGAGTTTGGCCGATTTCAGCTTTGTTTATTGACATTGCCAAGGATCTGCCATGTATTGTTTTCCTTTGCTGACTGTGATATTATGTTGTGACGTGCATTGTGTGATATAAAGCTAATGCTTATGGGTATTGCTTTATTTCTGTATGTCAGCAAAATTAATCCTTTGCTCCTTCCCTCCTTCTCTGGGTGTATTTCTTCACCAAAAGGGCTGTTAGGCTCTGGCACAGGCTGCCCAGGGCAGTGGTGGAGTCCTCATCCCTGGAGGGACTTCAAAGCCATGTAGATGTGGTGCTGAGGGACATGGTTTAGTGGTGGCCTTGGCAGTGCTGGGTTAATGGTTGGACTTGGTTGGTCTTTTCCAACCACAACAATTCTGTGATTCTGTGTTCTCTTGTGACAGATGTGTGCTGAGAACAGCGTTAGCAAGTCCCGGGATGGCCTGTCAGCCTGTTCTACTGCCAGTGTGGCTGAAAAACAGGTGAGCCTACTTCCTCTTGCAGTGGGACCTTTTCCCAGCAGTGACTGGTGATCCTTGGAGACTTCTGGACTCCTCCATGCTCCTGAGGAGAACAGGGTTCAGGAGGAGCCCTGTGGTGAAAGGTTCCCCCCAGTCTTTATACCCACTGTACCCTAGAGCAACACTAATGCTGCCTCGATGTCCTGGCACGTTGATACACCCTCATCACTGCACCTTCTCCTTTTCCAACTTGGACATTTATCATTGTTTCAGTCCCAAAGATTCCACGAGCAGCCTTGTGGGAAGCCAGGGCCTCTCCCCGGCTACTACTCGGCCTGGCGAGCAGGCTGAGGGACGAAGCCACCAGCCTCCCGGCCTCGCTCCGCCACGGGGGATCTCGGTCAGGAAACGGGGATGCCCCGTGCAAACCAGCAGCGGGCCCAGGAGCCGCCCTGGTCACGCAGCAGGTACCGGGAGCCACCGAGGACCCAATCGGCCTCTCAGCCCTTCCCGCTGCCCCTGAGGGGGGCGATCGTTAGGTGACACCCCCACTCTCCTCCCCCGCCCCTTTCCGAGCTGCGGCTGCAGCGGGGCGAGACACAGGCACGCGACGAGCCAAAAGAGAAGAGGCCGCGGCCGGCGTCGGGAGGGCGGAGGGAACGGGCCAGAGCTGGATGCGCGGCGGCGGCGCCCGGGCAGGGGCGGGGCCTGCTGACACCGCCCTGCCCCTCATCCTCCCCCCAACCACCAGGGAGCCGGTCTTGGCTCCTCCCCCATCCCCACCGCCCCCGCCCGCGCGCGGCGGAGGGGGCGGGGCGGGCGCGCCCCCGCGCAGACGCGGACCGCGGGGCACGCGCAGGTGGCGGGCGGCCCCGCTGCGCTCGCCGCCGCCGCGGGCCGGCCTCCGCTGGGGTTAGCGTGTTACCGGCGGGGAGGGAGGGACGGACGGACGAAGGGAAGGAAGGAGCTAGCGAGCGAGCGCCTGGGCGGCCGGGCCGGGGCTACCGTTGCCGCCCACGTGAAGAGCCGGAGTCACCCGGGCGAGCGCCGCGACCGGCCCAGGAGCTCTGCTGCCCCGCAGCGCGGGGGCTTCCTCTCTGCCTCCCCGTCCGGGGACCGGAGCGAGCCGCTCGTGGGCCCTGCTGGGCGCTGCTGTCCCGCTCCTGCCCCGCTCCCACCCCACCGCGGCGCTGCCCCCGTGAATACTTCTCACGGGGTGGGCGTGGAGAGGGGGGGCTGCGGCGGCCTCCCGCCCCCGGGTGTCCCAGCCCCGCCGGCGGTGGATGCGCCCGGGAGGAGCTCCCGAGCCCGCCCAGCCCTTTCAGCCCGCGATGACTTGACGCCGGGCCGCGGCGTGCCGTGCCATGGAGGGGATGACACGCTTCGTGGTGGCCTCGGCGGCCGCGGCGCGCTGGCGGCCGGCGCTGCCCGCCCTGCTGCCGCTGCTGCTCGCCGTGCCGGCGCTGCGGGGCTCGCCCGCCGCAGGTAGGGGAACAAAGGGGGCCTGCAGGGCCGCCCGGGCCGCGGCAGGTGTGCTGGGCTGGGCCGTGAGGGGGGGCGGCCGTCTCCCTGCGCCGGTGTCTGCTAGCGGGCGCGTTCGAGGGGAGGCAGCGCCGGTAACAATGCGGCGGCGGGGGGCGGGTGGGGGCCGTCGGCTGGTAGGGAGCTCTGCCAGCAAGGCGCGCATTGTTCGTAGCCGGAGCCCGGCTGCGGGGCCGGGGGCTGCGCTGCGAGAAGGGAGATTGCGGGGAGGCTGGAATCCCTTTCATGAAAGAGGAGAGAATCGATGTGTCGTATGAGTGTCAGAGGCAGCTCTGCCCCAGACCTCTCGGGGGTGTCTCGGGAGTGTGGGATGTCCTCGGCGAGCCCGGTGGTCGCCCGGAGTTGTGCTTCCAGCGTCCGCTCCCCTTTCCCCCACCTGCGGCTCTCGGAGTGCTTGGGGTGTTTGGGGTGGTAGTAGCACCTGCGGGGCAGCCTGGTTCTCCTTCGCCTTTCCAGTTAGGAAGCATCGGAGTCCCTCGACACGCGAATTGTTACTCTCTAAGCACAGCCGTGGTATGACTGGTGTGTGGAGAGAGCTGTTCGGGCTCCAGTGGGTGGTGTGTTCAGTAGATAATTCAAAATAGCCAGGAATCGGTGACCCTTTTTTTTTCTTCTTCTCTTTTCTCTGGTGGCTCTAGACATCAAAATTAGTCTGTAGTTAAGCTCGTTTAATCACAAAGACGGTTCAGCTCCCACAGCACTTCTCAGTTAATCTTTAATACTTAAAAAAAAATGCAACAATTAGTAGCACTACATAGAAAGAAGCAATTTTGCAGTGACTATAGGTTTTCTTTTGGGTAGGTAACAGGTATAAAGTAATGCATTTTTATCAGCATCATTAAGTTGTTGATAAGTGGTAAGAAGTGGTAAGAACCTGTGCTCACCTATTTCATGAAGCTGACCAACTAGTGTTGACTCTTACTTAAACACAAGAATTGTGGTGATTATTTTTGGGTGCTTAAGAAGCCTTAGTGTTGTAAAGCATGCTTAAGTTTTTAATAATACTTTATTTCCACTTTAGAAAGTAGTTCGTGTATTGCTGATGACTGGTTAGCTTTTCAGGGTGCTGCTCCAGCTCCCTTTGTAGCCAACGAGAGATACTCAATTTCCAGCCTATGTGAAAGTTGATCATTTCTAGTAACCTTCAGAGACTTTTTTTTTTTAAATAGAACAGGCTTTGCATGCAGACAAGAGAAGGCACAGCAATAGGTTTGTAAGTTGGAGATTTGCTTGGCTTTTTTTTGTCTTTGAGGTTAATGGAATGGCCGGGTTTCTTTTTCTAGATTTTCACAGTAAGTTAGTAAAGGCTTTTGTTTAATTGTTAGTCTGATACTTAATGGTTCTTAATTAAACATTGCTGTGGATTTCTGTAAACTTTTGTTTGTGTGACTGCTGAGCATTCTTGTATAACTTAAAAACAGCAGTAGAAATATTATGTAACTTTTAGCCAGTGTTTGGGCTGCTGGGAGAGAGCACTCGGAGACAACAGATCTCGCACAAAGCGATGCTTTGCTGCTCAGTCGAGGGCAGGAGCCTTCAAGCTGTTTTGATTTGAGCGTCCTCTGCGTTTTCTGTTTCCACTGGGCATGTGAATCATGTACAATGAACTTCAGCCTAGTAAGGGCAAACTTACTTTTCAGAGGACACTTTTCATAGGCATCTTAGAAATGGTCCATTGATTGCAGAGATTTAAAGACTGGAGTTTGCAGGGAACAAGAATATTTTGTTCCTTTCTGGTTAAGGTGAAATGATTTATTAAAAATTGTGAGAGAAGTCTGATTTCCCTGCCTTAGGCCCATAACGTTTAAGAAGTTAGGACACAGCTTTTTTGCTTTAGCCTTGAAATGTTTGGTAGTATGATGGATAGTGTGAAACTGAAGAGATGTGTACTGGTCGTATGTGGTAGACTTGGACAAAATTCACTTAATTGCTCAACAGATTTACAACTCCCTGAGCATTTCCCTTGGGTGCACTTCATTTGCTTTTCAGTGCCATTTGGTCTTGACCAGTTTAGGAACAGCAAGAGCAGACTCTTTCAGCTTTGAGTTATGCAGAAGAGGCATACAGTAAGAGCAGAATGGGTGTTAGAGCCACTTGCTTGCAGTTGAAATAGCAAAGTGAATGTCAGTACTTAAGAAAATTAAGTAGTAAATCAACTTGGGTTTTGGAATGCTTGATCCAGCTCCCACTGAAGTCACATGTTGCTGAATCAGGGCTTCAGCTTCCACAATTAAGCAGATGCTGAACTCTAGTGTGTGGATAGGCTGCTAGTGTGTTAAAGGTAGGTGTGCATTTGAGCACCTCTGTGAACTAGGGCTTTGGATCTGGGAATGTCTTGCTGCTCAGCCCAGGCTGTGGTTTTGCTTTTGTTCCATTGCACAATCTGTACAACTCCTGCACCGACAATCAGGAGGATTTATCTTGTCTTGCTGCACTGTTTTCATGAGAGGGAGGAAAGCTATGTGCTGGACTTGGAAAAGCCTGCAGCGAGATTCCTCAGAGACTCAAGGACCAAAGACAAGTTGTGGAGGTCAGGCAAAGAATCAGATGTAGCTGCCTTATGGGACAGTTGCAGGAAATTGTTTATTCAACTTAATTGCATGAGTGTGTTGCAGACACTTGAGTTGGCATCATGTCTCTTGTGGCCAGTTCAGCTTGTCAAGCTTGCTTCCAGTTCATTTGCACAGAATACCCATATGGCTAGAGGATTTCATTTAAGACTGCTTTCTATGCAGTGCCTGCTTTATTTATGTCAGCCTCGTGTCTACAAGCTACACTTGTAGCCTTGCCAGAGGAAATGTGGTTTTTGTTTGCATGTTCTTTCAAGAAGTTAGAACACTAAACAAGCTGGTGGACAGTGCAGCTTTTTGTTCAGTTGTGTCTGTTTTGTGAGTGACATTTGTTTTCTGTGAAGCAAGGTCTTAGATTTCTCAGGCAGGGCTTGGACTTGAAATGGAGCATGCCTTTAACAAAGTAGGCTTTAACAGCTTTGACCTACCTTTGGTAATAGATTTCAGGCACTGGACACATTGAGAAGCAGTGATTCTTGTTGCAGCACAAATCTTTTCCAAGAGGTCTTGGAAAGCTGATGGTTGTGGTAAGTGGCGGGTTCTGACAATCCTGGTCTTATTTCTCAATTCAGAACGCCTGTCTGTGTGGGGGAAGTTGCTTGGGAGAGAAGTGAAGCAGAATAGGTTTCTTAATGATACAGCCTCACTTCAGCTGTGGGAGATGTGGCTTTCCTTCATTTGAAAGTAAGTCTCTTTATGGATGATGTCCTAAGCTACCATTGAGTCTCCAGCCTTGCCCATTGTGGGATACAGTAAGAATAACACTAATTGCGTAAGAGTTATGGATGATGTCCTTAACTACTAGTGTGTCTCCAGCCTGGTCCATTGTGGCATACAGTATGAATAAAACTAATTGCATAAGAGTTATTAAACAAAGTGTGTTGTGGGATCCTATGTAGAAGTAAAAAGTCATAAAAAAGTAGTGCAAGTTGTCTTTTAAATTTTGTCTTAGAACCCCAAAGTTAAGTCAAATGGTAGCATTAAATGAACAATGCTGACTCTAGTTTCTTTTTTGGCTCATGCATAAAATTCACATTTTTGGAGTCCTTGTCAGTGCAGCCAGTTTTGTGCTCTGCAGTTGCATGATATGATGTCGTTTTTATCCCTCAAAAAGTTATATATGTTGCTGTGCTTTTCTTCAGTGGTTGCTAAACACACATCAGCTCAACAACAAATTTGATTGACACTCCTTATATGTGCTGTGTTTTCAGCTGTTGATGTTATTGAAGACAGCTGTTTTGGAAGACTAAGGGAAAACCTTTCATAAAGCACTGGATTAGTGGTGTCTTCTTCCTAACGCATGAGATGGGCAAAAGATACAACTGACCATCAGTAGTTGCATCACTGATTGTATCAGTGTAATTACTTAAATGTAAAATGGACAGAATAAGTACTGGAAATGGTAGACTGGGCTGATTGTGCTAGCTGGTATTAAAGTTGTAAGATGCTTGTGAGAAATATGACTGCTTTGCAGCAGAGTTGAGAACAAGCTTAACTATTTCAGTTGAAATTTTATAAATTGTGCATTTTGCCATGGGCTGAAACTTTCATTTTCTTGCAAAATGTCAGTTGAAGGAGTTCAGCTCCTTCTGATGTTGAGGCAAGAGGAAAACAATGGTTTCTGCTTTGAGTTCTGCCAGCTTCTCTGAACAATTTGAATACCCTTATGCTTTGGAACATGCAGTTAAACTTTGGCAGATTGTGTCTGCTCTGAAGGGGATGTTTTCTCTGCTGCTGCTTTGAAAGCGATTTTTTTCAAAAGCTTGTAACAACTGAATTGAGGCACACATGGCTGTGATAGAGATGATGCATTTTTTTTGTCTGCTAAAACTTGGATATATCCTGTTTTCATGGAACCTCACCTGCCTACTAATACTGACTGGGGTGTATGTGCCACCTGGGCAAATGTACTAAGCATGCTTCCCATAGCCCAAAATGATACGTGAAAGATTGGACTTACCTGTGAAAGTCTATCTGAACTGTTCCAGGAGTGGGACTGGATTGAGCATTATGACAGAGAACTGGCACCTGCCTGCCTTGTGCTTAAGGACATGTAATGAAGTACTCTACTTTCTTCCGGGGAACTCGAGCACCTCTACCTTGTGGTGCTGTGTTGTGAGATAGTGCTTGATTGTGTTAGGCCCCAGAGGGAAAACAGAGAGAAGGCTTTTAGGAGGAGCCAGAGTGGGACTCAGATTTAGTTAAGCAGCAGGAGTAAGAGAAGGGTCAATGCATCTTTTTCACTGCTCTGTTCATTGATGAGATGTGTGCAGAGACCTGGGATTTGTAGGAGTAGGAGGGGAAGAGACACACAAGTTGCAAGAGGGTTTGTGAGATGAAGGAAACTGAAACTGGCAGGGCAACAAAGACTAGGAGGCAAGACCTTAGGTCAGGAATGGGAATTAGGTCTGCAGATGAGGGAAACTGCAGTGAAGAAATTAATCCTGCAAGAAGTATGCAATGCAAGGCTTAATAGTAGGATAAGCACACTAGGAAACACAGATGGACTCAGTTTAAAAAGGAAAAATAAACCTCCAAAAATAGTGTTGAAAGGAAGAATCAGAAGTACAGAAGATAAGGGGACTGGGACAAGACTGGAAGAGATGTGGCCGAAAGTGTCAAGGTTGGAATTTAGGAACAGGGAAGTGTGTGCCTGCAGCTCTGGGACGCTTTCTCCAGAAATTGGCACAGAATCCAGGGCTTCAGAGTGTTCACCCTTTTCTCCTCTCAGCCAGGAGCATGATAATCTGCAGCTACTTCTTGAACATTTTGTTAGTGTGCATGTTTCAGCCTTGTGACAGAAGTGTTTTTCAGAGATTGTTTTAAAAACTGCAGAATTTCCTCCACAGAGATTCTAGCAGCGTATGAAGACTGCAAAGGCAAAAATCAGCAAGTTGGAAATACTGACATTACAATAACCTGTACAATTTTAAACTACTTCTGTGTAAGTTACAGTACAGCTATAATTACATGATCAAAAGGTGTATATCCATATAGATAATATTTATAGCTATGTAGGCACCTGCCCATAAATATCTATACACGCACACATGGAGAGAGGACCCTCATTGCATTCAGTGTGCAAAACTGATCCTGCTCTGGGAAGAAATGGGTGTGGGATAGCAAATGAAGTTATATCTATAAGACTCTTCCTCCTTTTGTATCAGATGTTTAAAGGTGTGAAATGAATGAGGCAGGGGACAGGGAAGTTTGAATAAAGGTTTCACTGTTTATATGATGAAATGCTGTCCTAGACAGTTTAATTCTGTTACTTTTGAAGAGTTTCAGTGATGTGAGCAAGTTGCTTAAACCAAGCTTCCCACAGGTGGTCACTAGTTGTGTGTTCCTCATTTACTGGACATGAGACCTCTGGGATCTGTGTTGCAGAAATGCTGAGAGCTTGCAGCTGCCAAAGAAGTCAAGGGGAGTTATTCTTAAATAGATGTTGTGTCTGTAATTCTAAATACTGATTAGTGTTTCAAATTAGGCACTCAGAATTTGCCATTGTTTCTCAGTTTCACGATACGTAAAATGTAGTTTCTTACAAATTACATCAGGAAGCCAAAGACTTGTCTTTAGAAGTGTAAAGATCCAGTGGATGAAAAACCAGTCTGCTGAACTTGAATATACAGAAAAGAAGTGTAAGAAATAAACTATTTGTAGGCAAACGGAAAATAAAAAGTGGTGGTATAACAGTATGCATTTACCATATTAAGACTTTTTAAGTGAGAGTTAACTAGCCTTACAGATGGGAAAATGTACTATGCTGAACCAAAGTGTAATGGGTTTTATTTGATTTTTTAAAAATAAAATCTTCATAAAAAATAAGTCATATTTGTGGTTGCTGATGTTTGTTACTCAGTTTTAGAAGTTTCAGCCTACATCCCCTACCTGCTTGTTATTTGTGCACGAACTGTTTTCCAGTCCTTTTATTTCTCTTCCATTCTCCCCTCTAATTTAGCGAGGCTTGTCTTCTATTAATTGATTCCCTGTATAGAATTTTGAATTGGCTTTAGCCACCTGGTCAAGACAGCGTGTCAGGTCTTGTAGTTTGAAATAGAGGTAAGAGGCTACAATTCACCAGCAAGTAAGGGGAGGAGGAGGGAGGAATGATGGAAACGTAGTAAAAGAAAGGCCTGAAAATCCAGAAGCTTTTTAGTAAGGAAAGTGCATAATATTATCATCCTGAAGGGGCTGAAAACCCATGTGGCTGTAGGATGGGAAATAGCCAATGTAACTGTGTTGTATGAAGGGGTCTGGTGCTTATCATGGATCATAAACAATGTGACTCAACAGGGTCACAGTGGTGCTGGATCTCACAAACACATGGGTTATGGTCTTTGGCATATCCTGTGTAATAACTTGTTCATTCTCTTTATTGGCAGAAGAGCTCCAGCTGGAATGCTGTGTCTAGCACAGTACCTTGTCCTTCAAGGAAGAGACAGGCCACTGGAGAGAGTTCAGGTCACGGAAGTATTTGGGTTGCTTCATTTAGAGCACAAAAAACAAAGCAAAACAAAACCCAAACCAACAGGTGGACACAACTTTATTCAAACATATAAAAGATCAATACAAAAAGAACTGTAATAAACAGCTGTTTGTGTTGAGTAAGAAAAGAAGCTGAAGACTTGAATTGCAGTGAACAAGACTTAGGCTTTCTGACTGCAGGTCTTTTTAATAGTGGGTATAATGAAACCCTGAAATACATGGTTTGGGGCCATAATGTAATCTGTCACCAGAGTTGTAAGAACAATTTGTATAATGACCTGAAGGAAGTTGGTTGCAACAGTGATTCCACAGTGGTCTATAAGGATGGAGTAGATGACCTTCTGAAATATTTTGCAAATCTGTTTTTATGAGACTCTACAAATGTAATTTATTTGCAGACATGCAGCACTGGGGCTGTACCTGTTCATTTCTGAAAACTGGTGTGCTATCCAAGTGAAGAAACCATCTGTGGTTGCATGGTTAAATAATGTGTCAAAGTTTATGCAGAGAAAAGCTGAATTAGGATTTCACAGGTAGCCTTAGTAATGATACTTCCTAACTTTTGAACGATTGATTTTAGGATTAACAGTTTTGTAAAGTTTCAAAGAATATTTTGTAACCTTAGCTATAGTGACTTTATCCTTACTAAGAACAAGTAGGAGGAGCACACTATTTTTTTTAGTTTCTGTGCAAGTTCAATTTCTTAAGCATTTTATAATACTGCATAGATTATCACTGAGAGGACAGGTACAAGGAAATGGTGTGCATGTGATTTTGCATGTCTTTATTCATAGAGTCATAGAATGGTTAAGGTTGGAAGGGACCCTAAAGATCATCAGGTTCCAACCTCCCTGCTATGAGCAGAGACAACTCATGTTAGACCAGGCTGCACAAAGCCTCATCTAACCTGGCCTTGAGTACCTCCAGGGAGGGGACATCCACAACCTTCCTGGGCATCCTATTCCAGCACCTTACTACCCTTATGGTGAAGAATTTCCTCCTAATATCTAATCTAAATCTCCTCGCTTTCAGTTTAAAACTATTCCCCCTTGTCCTGTTACTCCATACACTTGTAAAAATCCCTCCCCAGCTTTCCTGTAGCCCCTTCAGGTACTGGAAGGCTGCTGAAAGGTCTTCCTGATCTTCTCCAGGCTGAATATCCCCAACTCTCTCCACCTGTCTTCGTAGCAGATGTGCTCCCGCCCTTGGATCATCTTTGTGGCTCTTCTCTGGACCCTCTCCAACAGCTCCATGTCTTTCCTGTGCTGAGGGCTCCAGAGCTGTACACAGTACTCCAGGTGTGGTCTCACCAGAGCAGAGTAGAGGGGCAGAATCACCTCCCTCAACCGGCTGGCTATGCCTCATTTGCTGCAGCCCAAGACGTGTTTGGTCTTCTGGGCTGCAGGTGCACACTGGGAGCTCATGTTGAGTTTCTCATCTACTACCACCCCCAGCTTCTCCTCAGGGCTGCTCTCTATCCATTCTCCCCCCCCAGCCTGTATTTTTGCCTGTGGTTGTGCTGACTCAGGTGCAGAGACCCTTCTCTTACTCCTGCTGCTTAACTAAATCTGAGTCCCACTCTGGCTCCTCCTAAAAGCCTTCTCTCTGTTTTCCTTCTGGGGCCTAACACAATCAAGCACTATCTCACAACACAGCACCACAAGGTAGAGGTGCTTGAGTTCCCTGAAAGAAAGTAGAGTACTTCATTACATGTCCTTAAGCACAAGGCAGGCAGGTGCCAGTTCTCTGTCATAAAGCTCAATCCAGTCCCTTGCACTTGGCCTTGTTGAACTTCATGAGGTTGGTATTGGCCCACCTCTCCAGCCTGTCAGGGTCCCTCTGTATGGCCTCCCTTCCCTCCAGTGTGTCAACCACACCACACGGTTATCATCAGCAAACTTGCTGACATGCACTCAATCCCTCTGTCCATGTCTCCAACAAAGATGTTGAACAGCACTGGTCCCAGTACCAACGCCTGAGGAACACCACTCATCACTTGCCTTCACTTGCCTCCACTTGGACACTGAGCCATTGACCACAAGTCCCTTGGTGTGGCCGCCCAGCCTATTACTTACCCACAGAGTGGTCCATCTGTCAAATCCATGTCTTGTTTGGAGACCAGGATGTCATGTGGGACAGTGTCAGATGCTTTGCTCAAATCCACATAGATGCTTTTCCACTATGCACCATCTCTGTAGCCCCATCATAGAAGGCCACCAAATTGGTCAGGTGTGATTTGCCCTTAGTGAAGCCATGTTGGCTGTCAGCAATCACCTCCTTATTTTCCATGTGCCTTAGCAGGTTTTCCAGGAGGATCTGTTCCATGATCTTGCCAGGCACAGAGGTGAAGCTGACTGGCCTGTAGTTTTCTGGGTCTTCCTTTTTCCCCTTTTTAAAAATAGGGGCTATGTTTCCTTTTTTTCCAATTGGTGGGAACCTCACCAGACCCCCATGATCTCTCAAATATGATGGACAGAGGCTTAGCAATTGAATCTGCCAGCTCCCTCAGGGCCTGTGGATGGATCTCATCAGGTCCCATAGACTCGTGCACTTTCAGTTTCTTTAGATGGTCATTAATCTATTCTTCTACACTGGGGGGGGTACTTCATTCTCCCAGTCCCTGCTTTCACCTGCTGTGGGCTTTGCGATGAGGCTGGAGCACTTGCCAGTGAAGACTGATACAAATAAGTCATTGAGAACCTCAGCCTTCTCAATATCCTGCATAGCTAGGTCTCCAGTTTCCTTCAGAGACGGCCTGCATTTTCCTTTGTTGTCCTTTTTTTCCTCAACATACCTATGAAAGCTTTTCTTACTCTTTGGCCTTTCTAACCTGATCCCTAGCTCTCCAGACAACTTCTTTGTAGTCCTCCCAGGGTACCTGCCCTTGCTTCCACGCTGTGTATGCTTCCTTCTTAATAATTCATCAACTGAATTATTAGCATTTGTCTATCTAACAGGTGGGATGGAATGATGGGCAGTATTAGTACTTAAAACACTCAATACTTCTATGGAACGTATAGTTGGACAAGTTGGGAACTTGTTCATCTTGGCACAGAATTTAGGGTTTATCCTTGCCCTTAGAAAAGAGAGAGATGGTGGAAGGAAGATGTTGTAAGTCATGCAAGATAATTGGGAGACTGAACAAACAGACCAAATCTTTCAGTTGCCTGT
The DNA here is from genome assembly GCA_020745705.1 of Hemiprocne comata. Taxonomy (NCBI): domain Eukaryota; kingdom Metazoa; phylum Chordata; class Aves; order Apodiformes; family Apodidae; genus Hemiprocne; species Hemiprocne comata. The sequence continues at coordinate 61,961,038 of CM036586.1, forward strand.
TGTATGTACTGCTGCCCAGTGCAGCACATGGCCAGTGTCCGGGTTGAAGGGAGAATGCAAAGCTGCTGTTCTTCGATAGGTTGGGGGGCAGCAGATGCCCCAGCTGGTGGCTAGGAAGTGGCAGAGTTTCCTGACTGGAGCAGCAGCCACTGAGAGAGCAGTGTGGCTGTTGTGGCCAGAGCTGTGTGCTGGCTGGCCTCTGCTCAGGGGTGTGCAGTACTTCTCAGCTCTGCAGCGTGTCCTGACAAAGCTTTCTGGACAGTTAAGGCAACAGGGAGCTGTGTTTGTGCCCTTGATCTGAAATCGGTCGGAATGGCAGGGTGAGTGAGAGAGGGGGGATAGATACTTAGATCAGGAGGATACTGAAATAAGGAACAGCAAAGATAACTCCAGGGTCTGGGGCTGCTGTAGGAGTGGGTGAAATTTGGAATATGGATTAGAGTATTGATGGTGGAAGGCTTAGTTGAGAAGTGCTGTGGTAAAAAGAGGGCTGCTTGATCCTGGTGGGGGTTTTTATGGCTCCCCTGTGTATTTGAACTGAGCATCCTCACTTTAGAGCTTGCCCGAGACCTACGCAGAAGAAACTGAGACACTTTCACAGGGCATATTCTAAAGGGGTAGCTAGGCTCAGTTTTGGTAGAAAACTCTTGGGTGTATGTAAGATATATTTGAGAAAAAATCTTTTTTATATTTCTTCCCCTCTACTCTACTCTTGTGAAACACCACCTGGAGTACTGTTTCGAGTTCTTGGAGCCTCCAACACAAGAAGGGCATGGAGCTGTTGGAGCAAGTCCAGAAGAGGGCCACAAAGATGATCAGAGGGCTGGAGCACCTCTCCTACAAAGATGGGCTGGGAAGGTTGGGGTTGTTCAGCCTGGAGAGGAGAAGACTCCAGTAAGACCTTATAGTGGCCTTCCAGTACCTGAAGGGGGCCTACAAGAAAGTTGAGGAGGGACTTTTTACAAGGACATGTAGTGATAGGATGAGGGGGAATGGCTTTAAACTGAGTGTAGATTTGGATGAGATATTAGGAAGAAATTCTTTAGTGTGAGGGTGGTGAGACACTGCAACAGTTTTCCCAGCTAAGTTGTGGATGTTCCATCTCTGGAGGTGTTTAAGGCCAGGTTGGATGAAGCTTTATGCAACCTGGTCTAGTGTGAGGTGTCCCTGCCCAAGCAGGGGGGTTGGAACCTGATGATCTTTAAGGTCCCTTCCAACCCAAACCATTCTGTGATTCTATGAACCATGAAAGCACCTGAACATAAATGGTCACATAGGACAGGTAGACAATACAGGTAAAAATGATTTTTTCTTAAGTAGTATTGATACAATTTATGGATTTTGGTTTTAGCCTATTTTTTCTTAATTCATAAAATCATAGAATACTAAGGTTGGAAAAGACCTCTAAGATCATCAAGTTCAACCATCAACCCAACACCACCTTGCCAACTAAACCATGTCCTGAAGTGCCACATCTATATGTCTTTTTTAACACCTCCAGGGGTGGTGATTCCATTTCCCTGGGCAGCCAATTCCAATGCTAGACCACTCTTTCAGTAAGTAAGTTTTTCCCAATATCTAATCTAAACCTCCCCTGGCACAACTGGAGACCATTTCTTCTCATCCTATCACCAATTACCTGGGGGAAGAGACTGACCCCGCCTCACTACACCCTCCTTTCAGGTAGTTTTAGAGAGTGATATGGTCTCCCCTCAGCCTCCTCTTCTTCAGACTGAACAATCCCAGTTCCCTCAGCTCTCCTCATAAGACTTCTGTTCCACCATTTTGGACTGAATTTCCTATTGAGTGTTTTCATACTGAACAAGAAAATCAAACTGGTATCATTTCTTACATGAGAATGATATCCTTTTGTTTGCTTCCCAGCTAATAGTTTGTGGAACTAATTTGTTGATACTAAGTAAAATTTATTTCCTCATTTAAAGGCATTTATCTGATACTGCAGGCTGGTGCAGGGGACTGTTCATTCTTCTTGTAGTTGGGTGTGAACTTGATTATATGTTGAGCCTGTCTCACCTTTCCTGTGGCCCATAATTCTATTACAAATAAATTCCACCACATGTATGCAGATTGCAGTGAGCACTGCTCAACCACAAAGCCACAATGATTTATAGTTCAGCATTATTTAGAGATGAAACTCCAAGCATTTATGTAGGAGACCCCTCTGGGCTGGTATCTTTGAGCTTCTCCAGTGGATGTCTGTATTTAAAACTGGAGCTAGTGCTAAATTGGGACTCAGTTGTATGATATATTGGGGTAGAAATTGCATATCACAGAACAAAATCTTGATCTAGAGCAGAAGTCTAGTTTGAAGAAGTTTTCAATTAGGAGCTGACAGTGAGCTTACTTCCTGTCCTTATGCTGAAAGATGAAACAGATTTGGGCTTCCAGCCACTGACATGCAATTTTTAGAAGATGTAATTTGTTCCAATCTAAAAGAGCAACAACAACAAAAAGTTTTTCCTTTGTCTTTCCAGAGGGCATGTGCTTTTTATAGTAACTTGGGTAAAAAAAAAAAAATATGTAAATACTTATCAACATAGTAAGCAAGGTTTTGTCAAGAAATATTTTACCCAGTGTTAATACAAGCAAGGAAGTTTCAAGGAAATAAATTGTTAGCCTGTTTACTTTGTTTCCTCCTAAGAGTAGTTACTTTGCTGCTTCTACCACAGTCAGGTTCTTAAAACTAAAAATTGTCAGAAGGATTAGGGTGGCTGAGGAATGTGAAATGAATGCAAATCCATTTTACTTCTTTTTAAATTGACTGGATTCCAAGTAGACAGTGTCACTTGAAAGTATAATCTTCTTAAAATCCTGGGAGCATTAGGAACTTAGAAACAAAACAAAACATAGTTTCTGTACTGGAGTATTCGTTCTTATGATTCTTCAGCATTTACTGCTGCTATTTGCTTTGTGTGAAGTTTGTTAAGCACTGAGGTCAGGTGAAGATAGTTCTAGAAATCTTAAGAGTTTCTTTCAGATTTACTAGAACCACATTCAAATTAGTTGTTTTAATGTATTTCTTGAATAAGCCAAAACCATCATTAAAACGTGCTGCTGATGTATGAGATTGCACTGACAGTTTAGAATGGTTGTATTAATATTTTTAAGATACCCCCTTGAAGAACAGAATGCAACTTCATGTTGTATCATGTATTCAGTACAAACGTGACATTAGGTAAGATACTTCAGAAATATTCTGCAGTACTTTGCCTGATTTCAAAATAGTATCAACATTGGAAGTAATATCTAAAACTTGTTCTCTGTAACTATGATGTTAAATAGCTTTCTAGATATTTTTAAAAGCAGAAAAATACCTAGATTTTACATCTTCCAAATTCAGGTGGAAGAGCTAATATGCTTTATGAAGATAAGTATTTTGATTTGAGTGAATGCTTCAAGCTCACACAGAATCACAAGGCTGGAAAAGACCTTTAAGATTATCAAGTCCAGCCTATGACCAACACCACCACACACGTCATTTCCATTTCTCATACATCAGAAGTTACATTTCTAATTAATTAGTGGACTTTGGTTTTATGAGGACATATTTTGAGATTCGTTGCTTTTGAGAGTTGGAAAAAAATTTAGTATTTTATCAGTAAAATTAATGTAATTAATATTATAGCTGTTGGAATTCCTCTGCATGTTTAAGATCAATCCTTGTGGATTGAATTATTTGGAGAAGGACAGGTGAAAAGCACAGGTGCATGTTAAATATAGTGTGTTACAGACAGTCAAAGCAACCACCCAAAACAGCAGGTGTTTATGTGGAATATGCTTGCAAGCTCAGACATGTAGTACTGGTTTGTGCTCATCGTGTATTGTGTTTGTGTTTTGGTTTGGTGTTTGTTTTTTGTTAGGTTTTCCTTTTTTTTTTTTTCTTTCCCTTGGGAGATGAGGGAAAGCTTTAAATTAGATTGTTAATTTTCATGATTGAAGAATGCATGAAGGGTGCAGATTTGGCTGTATGAGCTGTCTCAAAGTTTAATTGGGACCTCTGTCTCAAGTTACCTTTCTGTTGTGCTCACCCTTAGGAGCTACCTCATACAGTAATCTGACACCAGTTTACTCTGCTAATTCTACAGTGCCTTCATTAAGCATTTCTTTTATTGTAATGTCAAGAAGCATAAACATAATCTGTCAGCAGGAAAGAAGTAGAATAGGAAGCTAGGGATGTTTACGAGATGGGGAACCCAAATGATCAAAGCTCTTACTGGACTAGCTATCTTTAGATCAAGCCTATAGTATTTTTATTGTGCTGCCTTTTGTACAGCTCATCTTGCCTGGAAGCTTTGTAAAGTAATAAACTTGTTGATACTTCCTGAATTTGTTGCTGCAGTGTAACAGAAACAGTATTACTGCATCCTCTCTAATTTCTGGGGCTGGAATCCTTGCTGCTTCAAATATGTTGAAGGTAAAACTGTTGAGGCAAGAATTTCATCCTGTCTCAGCAGCTCTAAAGGGTTTAGAGCTTTTAAATTACAGCTCTGTTATCTCAAGCTAGGTGGAAAATACCAGATTAGGAGTCTTGTTTGAAACCTATATATTTCAAAAGAATGTTTGGATTTTGTTGCTGATTTGTTTTTGTGAAAGAATATCCCAAACAAGTAAATCGAAGCTGATGGGATGTTATTAACAACTGCCTTGTATGTCTCATAATTAAACTCCTGTTAATAATCTTTTGGTGGAACAGGTTTGTTTTTTCTCAACGTGCAGGATTATTTTTTGTATTTGAGAAGCTGCAAATAGTGTTGTAGGTATAATTTTTTTTTTTTATTAAACACTTGTGTTTGTGCAGAAATTGTTCAGTAGCTGTGTAATTGAATTAGAGCAGGATGACCTGTGGTGTTGTAGTCTCTGACAGTCGTATCAGTAGCCTTTTTACCATCCAAAAAGTCTTTCAGACCTCCTTATAGCATTCTCTGTTGGTGCTTATGGAAAGTGGCACTTTTCTAAATAAAAAACATGCTTTGGTAAGTGAGTTGTTCTTGAAGCAATCAATTTTTATTTTAAACAAATAAACCCACCAGATTTTCCTTTCTTTTGTTTTTTTTTAACATTACAGCAGGCATCATGTATATTGACTCAGAAGATACAAACACAGTAACAATAGAGTCAAAGCTAGTCTTTTGAGCTCAGCCTTGTTTCATATCAATGTTTTATGTTGTTTTTCTGGAATGTTGAATTGTCATAATATATATAGCTATTTAGCTATTTAGGCAGAGGCATGAGACCAAGAGATTTCACTTCACAAACATGGTAGCATGGTTTCTGTTAACCAATAGATGAAACTTCAAATCTCTTTCTTTCTCTTTTCTCTGCCCTTGGAAGAAAAATATTTTTATGAGTTTTTTTGGTTGTTTGTTTGGTGGTGTTTTTTAACAAATACAGTAACATTCCCTTCTGTGCTTTCCCCCAGTACATTCTACCTCATATATTCTACCCTCTTTGCTATGTCTCTGTCTTGGAGTGAAAGTTTCAGGGAGTTCCATCTTACCTCTACTGAAAACCAGAAAAAATTACATTATTCCAGCTTTTGTTGGTTTTGTACTCCGTGTACTTCTTCCAACCTCTTAAGGCGAAGAGTGGAAATTTTTAGGCATGGGTGGGGTTTTGTCATGTTGGGGAAGGGAAGACTTGGAAGAAAGGGAGGAGGAAGAAAGCAGGAGTGCAGTCTCTTGCCAGTTGAGAGTAATTTTCCCTCTTATGAAGCTGTGGCTCTTTGTTATTCTATGCAGAGGGAAATCCAGTGATGTTTCTTTTACTTCTCTCTTAGCTTGTCACTTTAGCTTTTTAGATGGTTGTTGTACTGGCTGTACTTTTAAAACAGTACTTTATTGGGATATTTTTACTGGTTTGGTTTGGTGTTTTCTCCTTTAAGTGGGATAGTTCTTGAAACCCTAACTTGGAGCACATTCATGAAAACAATTGGATTGGCACCTCTGGAGTGCAGAAATGAGTATCTGTGGACGTAAGGGAGTGGCAAGAACCTTTCAAAACACAGCTGCCACTGACAGAATGGCACCACAACTCTATTTTGCTCTGAAATTAATTTGTTAAGGAGCAACTGAATTAGAACTTGCTTGATTTTAGTCTCCACTATTGAGAAACCTTCATTTTAACAGTAACTTCTTTCTCATTTGAACTTGATTACTTACTAGTAACTTTTATATATGACTGTTGATCTTATTGGAAGTTTTATCTTCTGAAAGGGAAGTGGTTCTTTGTATTTTTAAGTAGTTCAGCTCTGAGAGTACATAGTAAAATCTTTTTCTTTAAGGAAATACTCATATGGATCATTGAATTAAAATGTCTCCTATACTTTGTGTAGAAAGTTTATGCTCCGTAATTTGTCTAGATAAAGAATTTTCACTTTTATAACTGAAAGGTTTAGAAAACTAATGTTCTTGCTAATGCAGTTTGGTATGGCCCTACATCCTTCTTTACAGTCATTGCCTTCTGTTGTAGGACTGACTTCAACACTTGCCCTGGCATCAGAATGATTTACTGTTCATCCCCCACATGAGCACTTCAGTTCCTTTCCTCTCACTGTTTCGGCATACGCCGTCCCCGTGTAGCCTCACAGGTCCCAAGCTTTGCCAGCACCCTGGGCTTCCCTCCATCTGCTTGCTTCCCTCTGCGACAGCCGCTGCTCCTGCTTTGTGCTTTGCAGTGCCAGGGGACTGGCTGGGGTACTGGCTAAACCGGTGTCGCTGTTGCATTTTTGGCTCTCTTCTGTTTCTGTACACTATATCAAATAGAAAACCACCTTGTAGTTACACCTCTATTATCGTGTGTGCAAATCAGGCCCTTGCTATAAATTCATTCCTGTCTAGCAAGCCACGCTTGTCTATAGGGCAGCAATTTCATCCCTGGATGGCCTGAGATGAATGCACAGATACTTGTTTAGAGATCTCAGAGATCTTAACTCAGCAAGTTAGGCTGTCCAGGACTGTGTGAAAAGCAAGAAAATGTTATGAGTTAAATTTGGGTGGCCCAGTATGAAATGGTAAATGTCTAGCACCTGACTGAAATCAGATTATAAAGTATCTATGCTAGATCAAGCTGTCTACCTACTGAAGAGTTGCTTCTTTAGATGTTTTCTGCGTCATCCGAGAGAGTAAAGTTCCATTTAGTGGCTTCGGCATTAAGTAGGTAGTGGAAATAGTTGTTTTCTTGCCTGATTCAACATGACCAAGTGAGAGACAGGATTTGAAAACACTGTCAGCACTGAAGGCAAAATATTTTTTAGTGAGTGTACTCATCAGTTCCAGCAGTTTTGCTAAGTTTTATGAGTGCAAACTTGCTGGAAGTTGCTGCCGATGGCAGCTTTCCTGTGAGGAAAAAGAGTTAAATTAGTGGTGTGGGGCCTGTTATTTTGCCTTCCAGAGCAGGAGGGGTAGTGAGGATGCATGTCAGTTTTCAGCCCCTTCTGAAGGACACTGGGCAGAGGCAAAATAATCTATTTTACAGCAGAAAATACAGGAGTCTTTCTGAATGTTGTGGTATTGTAGAGGGCTGGGGGCAGAAAAGAATATTGTAATAATTTGGAGAAAAATATAAGCCAGCATGTTTCTTATTATGAAGTAGATGAGTATGTTTTTCTTTTTTTCTTGGTGGTCTTTTTAAACCCAAATGATACTGAAATCAGTTTTGGGTTTTTTTTCTTTGCTTGTTGGCTTAATGATGGGACAGAGTCTTGGGGAGAGGAAGTCTCATCAGGGAGAAACTAATAAAAGTGAGTCATTTGAGGCTGTGCATATTATAGGTCACATTAGAGGGGCTGTGTTTTTCCAGTCGTGTATGGAGCTGGAAGTGTCACCCTTGTGGTTCTTATAATTATGATATAAGTATCACATGGATGTGAAGCATTAAAAATTCTCAAGCATCTCTGAGCCTGAATTAAAAAAAAAATTAAAAAAATCAGTGTTGCAGTTCTCAGTGGTACTTAAAATGAAGGATGACCTTTTCGCCAGGAGAGACTTTCACTGAAAAACAGACTTCCTAATACCTCCCTACATAAGGTTGTAAAAGCTTTAGACCTTTTGCTGTTTTGCATAGTTAGCTTCAGTAGTAAAATTTTGCACTACAAATTAATGAAGGAAAATTTTCCAGAAATATGTATTTCAACATATAATCTTAGCCATGTTTCACTTTACTCTGATAATTGTAATGGGTTCTATTCAGTAAGTATTTGAAGATCAATATTAGGTGTATTTTTCTTTATATTCCATCTAGCAGTATAATGGTCTTTGGGATACTCGGAGGAATGTGAAGATCTCTCATGATGCTGACTGTTACAGACTTAGGCTCTTACTAGGAATGGTTTATGTAAACCAGTTTGGGAACTGACAAGTTCTCAGTTTCCTAATCCCTTGCAGAGGAAGGGGGAAAAAAAACCACCAAAACCCAGGAGGCTCAAGAGCACCATACAGTCTGAGCTTGGCTGACATTTTAAAGAAAACTGCAAGTGATGGAGATGCCAGGGTTCTTTAGATTTTCTTATTCAATAGCATTTTTTATTTTAGATGGTCTTTACCAGAACCTCCTCTGCAGGGAACACCAACATGAGTTGTTGCTTTGAAGAGGTACTGTATTGAGTGTTCAGATTTTCATAGCTGCTTTTTTTTTTTCTTCCCCTATCCTCTGCATTTCCTTGTGCCTTGGTTGTAGGAATACTGGTATATGACTTGCATCTGAGAAATATGTAAGGACTTGCATGAAGGTTTACTACTCTTCTGTAAGGAAACCGGTGCAACCTTGATGTGGTGAAGGGCTTTTCATTAGTCACTGAGTTCTACAGAGCAGGCATGAAACTGAAGATGCTTTGAGATTTCTCAGATGTTTAATGGAAAAATGGTATCAATAGTGTGTCTTCTAATATATAGTTTTTTCTCCTTCCTAGGCCAAACTCCTGTCAAGTGTACAGGTGCTGATCTTTCAGATAGAAAAACATCATTCTTAGGTCAACAGCATCACCTTATGGCACCTGTTAGACCATATGTTGGCATATTAATAGCATTTGATATACAGTGACTACTTCTTAGAGGCTTAATGTCTTGAGAGCGGAACTTTCGCTCAGTTAAATGCAAAAGTCTGTTTGTTTCACTTTATGTATACTGCAGTTTATGATGAGATTTTGGTTTTGTAAACCTAGAACTGAAGTGGATAAGAGGGGAGGGAGGACAGAGGAAATGAGACTTTTTCTTAATTTGCATAACATGCTAGAAAGTAAGTGGACTATGCTTGAATCTTGTAATTGCAACAGGGTAAAAAATGGTAAGCTTATTTAGTCATGGTTTGGGGTATTTTACGTCCCTTATAACAGTGGAAGGGAGGGCTTTTTTTTCCTTTAAGTCCTGAAGTGACTTTATTCCCAGAAAATTGATAGAAGCAGTCATAGGAGTGAAGGAATCCTGTGCATGTCTCTGGCATGTTGGTATTATCGAATTTCACATTTGCCATGAGAAACAAGTGTTAACGTGTTTAATGAAAGATACTACAAACATTTTTCATTTACTAAAGCTGGATTTTTGGTAGTGAAAAACATTACTGAGTACTTACTCTTTTTGTTTTCCTTCTTCAGCTGTGGGGAGAGAAGCATTCAGTTTTTAGATTACAATACCTTTCACACTTCTGTTAAAGTTGGTTTAGACCAGCTTTATGAACCAACTTTTTCATATTCAGATTATAACCTCTGATTTTATGACTGTGGAAGGACATACTATTGCAGCTCCACCAGATACTACTACACAGGTACTTTTCTTCTAGATTAATCCTTGGGTAGCATCTTATGGGCAGTGTTCTGTGCAGTCATTTGTCATTTAAACAGCATTGTTGCAGTTCGGGTATGAGCTATTACAAATCATCACACAATATATGAGACCAGCACATTATAAATGTAGGACACTACTTGGCAAACATGAGAGGGATGTTGCTGGATTTGGGTACATTAAATGTGTCAGAGATGTTGATTTGTCTGGCAGTTTGAAAGAGACATGAAGTGACTTTCTGGATTGCAGGGAGGGTTGGGATTTGGGACAAACGCACCCTGTGGGAGTTGGGTCCTTAAAAGTCTACTCCACAAAGGTATCTGTTGTGATTAGGTATTAACTTCAGATTAAAAAACTAATTAAACCCATGTGTTTAAATATGCCATAGAACAGGTATCTTCTGTCTCCTTTGTTCACTATTATGTTCAATGAAATTTTTGTAGGAAGCTTAATTTTGTGGGTTTTTTTTACTAATTGCATATAGATCTTAAGCTGATTTGTCTAGAGATAAGCAGTCAAGGCCCTATTGATATCATGGAAAAACTTCTGAAAAACAGGGATTTGGGGCAGAATGGAAATCTATCAGAGTGCAGTAGGCTGTTGAAGAGGAGGAGCTTGCTGTGTAATGGTGGGGTTGGGAATAATCTTTAAACATATGAATGGAAGCTGGGAAGTTTTCTTACCTGCATATATGGTGTTAGTGTTGTAGCTACTAGTGTCAACCTTTCAAGAATGATATTGGCTTATGAGGCTTTGGAAAAGATGTTTCTAGGTGAAAATGTCAGAGCAGCCTAGTTAGCATGTTTTAGAAACAGTGGAGATGTGACTTGTTTTCTGTATTGTGGAAAATACAAATTCTGTAGTGGAAGGGCCCTTGGGCCAGAGAGCAAAGATTTTCAGCAAGGGCAAATCAAAGCTTAAAAAGATTAGACTAGGAGTTATGTATAAGGATTTTAACAATGAGGAATAATTAACCATAGAGCAACTTACTGCGTTGGGAACTTTAAAAAGCAGGAGTTAATTTATGCAAGATTTGTGAACTGAATTAAGTCAGAGGTGGGGATGGAGGATCACATTGTTACTGACTGTCCTTACAAACTTCTGGCTGTGTGCTGTAAAAGAATGACATTATGGAATCGAATTATTTTCTTTGGCTCCAGTCACCTTCTTTTGAAGCAAGTTACAAAAACTCCCCTGACCAAGAGGATTGGGTAACTGCTTGTACTTACCTGCATTGGCCGGGATCTAGGGGATAGAAAGTTTTAGTGTTTTGGAAAGAATCACTCCTGTACCAAAAAATGTCAAGGTTTCAAGATCATAGAATCATAGAATGGTTTGGGTTAGAAGGGACCTTAAAGATCATCTAGTTCCAGCCCCCCTGCATGGTCAGGGACACCTCCCACTAGACCAGGTTGCTCAGAGCCCTGTCCAACCTGGCCTTGAAAACCTCAAGGGAGGGGGCCTCCATAACCACCCTGGGCAACCTGTTCCAGTGCCTCACCACCCTCACACTAAAGAATTTCTTCCTAATATCTAACCTAAATCTACCCTCTTCCAGCTTAGAACCATTCCCCCTCATCCTATTACTATACACCCTGGTAAAAGTCTGTCCCCGTCTTTTCTGTAGGCCCCTTCAGGTACTGGAAGGTTGCTATAAGGTCTCGCTGGAGTCTTCTCCAGGCTGAACAGCCCCAGCTCTCTCAGCCTGTCTCCATAGGAGAGGTGCTTCGGCCCTTTGATTATCTTTGTGGCCCTCCTTTGGACTCGCTTCAAGAACTCTATGTCCTTCTTATGTTGGGGGCTCCAGAATTGAACACAGTACTCCAGATGAGGTCTCATGAGTGCAGAGTAGAGGGGCAGAATCACCTCCCTTACCTGCTGGTCATGCTTCTTTTGATGCAGCCCAGGTCACAGTTGGCTTTCTGGGGTGCAAGTGCACATTGCCAGCTCATGTTGAGCTTTTCATCGACCAGCACTCCCAGGTCCTTCTGCTCAAGGCTGTTCTCAATCCATTCTCCACCCAAGCTGTATTTGTGCTTGGCGTTGCCCCAACCCAGATGCAGGACTTTGCACTTAGTCTTTTTGAACTTCATGAGGTTGGCATGGGCCCACCTCTCAAGCCTGTCAGGGTCCCTCTGCATGGCCTCCCTTCCCTCCATCATGTCAACCACACCACACAGCTTGGTGTCGTCAGCAAACTTGCTGAGGGTGCTCTCAATGCCCCTTTCCATGTCGCCGACAAAGATGTTGAGCAGCACTGGTCCGTACTGACCCCTGAGAAACACCGCTCATCACTTGCCTCCATTTGGACATCGAGCCTTTGATCACTACTCTGAGTGCGACCATCCAGCCAATTCCTTATCCACAGAGTGGTCCATTCATCAAATCCATTTCCTTTCAATTTTGAGACCAGGATGTCATGTGGGACAGTGCTGAATGCTCTGTACAAGTCCAGGTAGATGGCATTGAATTGTAGTAAATTTACAGAATATGATGAAAGCATAACATGCAATCTGATCAATAAAACTTTGGCTGACATATCGTTCCGCAGTGTAATTCTGGAACATGGAATATTCTGGAGAGTGACAGGGCACAGCATGGGTGGTGTTGTGGCAGTCTCAGCAGCGGGGAGCTGGAGGTGAACTGAGCTCAGTCACTACTTCCCAGGCTGACTGTGCTCCTCCCTTTTTTCTAGCAAGTTCTTGAGTGGAGGTGTTACACAGCCTGTTGTGCACCCATAGCAGGAAGGGTTCTGTGGGTGCAGAAGAAGATGGTTGTGTTTGGATAATGTTCTGAATTCCCATGGAGAGGCAAGAGGAATGAAGGGAAGGGAAAGAAGTCTCAGACTCAGCTTTTCCACCAAATGAGTCGTTCCCCAGAGATGTGTGCCACCACAAGTAAGAGGTAGCTCTAGAAATGAAACTAGAAGAGGACCAGAGAACAAGTTTTAGACACCTCTTTCTTCCCTTCCCTATTGACTCCACAACACTAAAGGTTTAATTTGCTTGGAATATTGAGTAGTATTTTTAAATTACTTTTTTTTGGTCTGTGTATCATGCCAAGGTTCAAATGGTACTGGCCAGTATTACTTGTAGCAGGGCTCCCCTTAAACGTATTTTGCACACTGGCAACTGTTAGTCTGTACAAGAGGGAAGAAGCTGAAGTGAGTTAAACTGACACTTCTGTAGCTGTGGAAACTTTTGAATAAATAATTCAATGCAGTAATGTCGATCTGATATCTGTGGTGACCAATGTCAGTCATTTAATGGTTCTCTCTCACTTTCTTGCTATGTTAGCCATTTACCTGGATTATTTGTTACTTTAAACTGTGATGGGAAAGGAGGACAGAGGAGGATGGGACTACTGCTATAGTAGTTCTGTTTGTGTGGTTTTCAGCTATAATCTTGAAGGCCTCTCCTGAGTGAAATGCTGGCATAGGGTATTGTCCATGTCATTCTGAAGAGAGATCCTATCGCTCTTGTGCTTGCTGTGGTGCAGAGGGCATGATCTTAACTGGACCCTTTGGGCCAAAACCCTTTGCTGTTTGCTAGCTGAAGTAGTTTGTGTTTGTTTGGTTCAGTTTTTGCTGCTGAATTTCTACCATTTCCAGAAATCTTTACTGAATTTCTTGCTCCACAAGCTATATGCAGGAGTGCTGTTACTCTTTTTTAACTTGTAGAGTCCTAGTAGCTAGTAAAACTTGGTGGTGGTAGGGTTTTCCCTTCTGAATTTCCTTTTGCGGATGTTTTAGAAATAGTCTGTCGTCTTCCCAGAAAACTGGAAAGTAAAGGTTGTAAAAAATCTTCCTGTAATGACATTTTAGGGTTCCTGAATCCAGGTGTACACCAGGTTTTAAACTTAGCTCAGTGGTTGGCCAAGAAAAACAATGGGTGGAAAAAAGAGCAGCTGAATGGAAACGAGGCAACTATTTTGTGGCTTTTCTTCAGATAAATTAATGGGGATTAAGAAGTGTTTTTTATTGATGGTGCCCTTTATTTTATTCAAAGTTGACAGTGTGAAAACTGCAAGAATCTGAGAAGTGGGAGGGGAATGATGTCTGATAGTGTGATTGAACCAGGGTTGTGTTCTGAGAGGTCAGAGCTGCGAAGGACAGACTTGAAAAGGGCATGGAAGATAAAAGTGCAACTAGAACAAAAAGAGTGACAAAAGAGAGAACAGAGACTAAAAATACACTCTTCAAAACCAGCTAATCTAGGAAACTCTCCTCCTTTGAAACTGAAGTGAATTAAGGTCTCCAATTCTGAAGGCAGTGGTGCATTTCAGTAAAATTCCTCAAGAGCCTTAATCCCACCTTCCCAATACAGGACTGTGAGAGAGTTGGGTGACAAAAAAATAGTCATTTAGAATAGTTTTCGATGTGAAAAACTGCCAGTGTGGAAGAGACCAAGACAAGTTTGGGTCCCTTACGTTTCTCTTGAAATGACAAGTAGTTTAATTGCCAGTTAAAAACTGATGGTGGCTCTTTAAAGTGTGTGATGTGTTTGTGACCTAGTGAAATTTTTGGGTTTTGTTTAAAGGGAGGGGGCTGTAACTCTTGTTGCAGTGTCTTGCATACGAAACAGCACATTCTGAAGTAATGCAAATTCATGGAATATATGTTGGAGTGTGTGAAGATTCGCAGTGTTGAATGATGGCATTGACATGGAAGTTATGGGACAAGTTTTCAAGCAATTGTTTAGGTGAAACACTTGAGGAAAAGAGTTCTCAAACCTTGCACGGCCACATCAGGAGCGTGGTGATTTCCATCAGTTGTCTGCAAACTTCTTAAAGAAGGGTAGTGATTTCAGTTTGTTCTGGGGTTTATATTCCTGTTACTGTAAAGGTTCACATTAATTTCAGCAAATACATCTTGGAGGAGATGATGTTCTGTCAGCAACACTAATTCTCAAAGTGTGTTGGGAGTTAAAAGAGATTGTTTTAATGGACAGTTTAAAAAACACTACCTGTTTTGGTAAAATACTTAGCAACTTTCATGTCTGGGGCTGTGTTTGGAGTGCGTTAATACATTGTAGGTACGGAAATTTGTTTCTGCTTTACTCCTCTGTCTGCTGTTTTGCAGCAAAGGTCAAATTAACTCTGTGGTTACTCAGAGCTTAGGAAATGGATCAAGCTTGTAGTATTAATTTATTTTTTTTTCTAATTTTCTCCAACTAAGTGCAGTATGAATACAGTATTTTTCAGCTATTTGTCTCTTTTTTTAATATATATTTATGCTCTTCAGACTCTTAACATCCCCCATGGCAGTGAGTTCCACAATGTAATTACATTTGGGAGGAAAATACTTGTATTTTGTTGCTATTACTCAAGCTAGTTGATACCTTTATTGATTTTTTTTTAACCATTTATTCTGAAGTGTCATAATTGCTTTTTAATTCATCGCATCTCTCCCATTCATGACTCTAGAAACCTAATTCTCATAGTCTCACTTCTGTTGTCTCTTCTCCAAGCTGAAGAATCTTGTAATGGAGCCAGTCTGGACCTACATTTTATCTTAATCTTCTCTGACACCTCAGTTTCTGTATTCTTTTCTTTGAGTGATAATTGTAACTGTGCAGCACTTAAGATGAGATCACACTGTTTGCATATAGTGTGGCATAATAACATGCTTCTGTTCTTGTTCTCTATTCGTTTGCTAGATGTCTTTAGTATTTTGTGGTTTTGACTTCTGCTGAGCACTGAGCTGATATTTTGAAATCATGGTGGATGGTACTTCATAATGTCTTTTCTTGTAGTAGCTAGTAGTAGCTTAGAGCTTACTGCTTTTGTAGGTAGGGCTGTTTTCCCCCCTTTCTATAATTCACATTCATCAGACTTGAATTTCACCTAACACAGTGAAAGTCCCAGGTGTCAGAAGAGCCTTCCATTGCTGTTATGTGTCAGTTTTCAATCGGGACTTTTCTGAAATGCTGTTGGCAAATGTTGTCAACTTACTCAGCTCACTGTTCCTGATTGCATTTTGAGGATATTAAGCATTGTAGCTGCACCGCTGCTGGAAATCTTTGCATTCTAGTGCTGTTTACTGATTCCTGCTGACATCTTGAGCTTAGTCCATAGTAGTTAAATTTAAGGGTTTTGATTAGGAACCTTTTTCAAGGCTTTGAAAATCCAGTTAAAATGTTCAGGTGGGTTAACATTATGTACACACTGCTCTTCACAGACCTAACACTGACATGTGAGATTTGATTTACTTCTGAAGAATTATTTGGGAACCTCTGAGATTACAACTATTAACTCATTCACAGATCATTGTGCTTAGTCCATCTGTGCAAGGCAATCAGGTAGCAAGTCCAAGATAGAAATACTGATGGGTTACAGGGAACTCAGGGTTTTGGGAAGGCAGATACGTGCTTTTGAAACTATGAGTAACCTGAACAAGAGTAGTCTTTAAGTGTTGGAAGTTTTGTTCAAACAGTAGGTCTTTTGGCAAGTATCTTCAGGATAAGCTTGGGAAGGAGGCTTATGCTTTTGTCTGCTACAATTAAAGCCCAACTCCAACAAGAGGCTGTATGTTATTGTTATGTACTTAAGCACTTCAGGGTGAGCATAAAAGCAACACAGAACTAATGAGATTTACCTTGGAAGTGTTTGACTGCTATCAGTGGAGAGAAAAGCAGAGCCTTACTTGCTGTTTTGGCTTTCTTGGGATGAGCAACTAATTACAAATGTTTTGTTTCTTGGTGTATGCTATACCTATTTGCAACCAGTTTGTAAGCAATCTGAAGTTTTTTGTTCCACTGGAAAAGATTTATGTGAATGAAAATATTTTAGTTTTCTCTTTCTGCATGTACGCTTGCATAAATCCATGAGACACAAAGTGAAGAAGTATTATGCTTAATATAACTGTTCTCAGGAGCCAAGTAGAGTCCAGTTGAAATTATTTAAAAGCAAATTGTTGTGTCTAAGGATACCTTGTATATCTGAGCTTGGTGTATTCTATAGTTGGATTTTTTATGTTTCTCTAATAGAAGTGTTTATCACTGTACTTAAGAATTGCATGGTAGTATGCAACATTTCTCATATTGTTCTTAAACCAAATATATTCATGCACACATACTTTATATATATATATATGTATGCAATATTTATAAATACATACACAGTGCATTTAAAAATACATGCATGTATTTTGGCAGTATTACTGCCTGATGGGCAGCAGTAAAAACCTGGAAAGTAAGGAATTTGGCAGTTGGAAACCTATTTTGGGATCAATGAATTTAGGATCCCACAAAAAGAAGCTATGTCTACTGAAAACCCATACATTTTCTACAAATCTTGGGATTACAGCTTAAAATCAAACAATACATTAACTGTTTAACAGTTTTCCGATCCACCCTTAAGCTGTTGAGTTGATGTGGTTCATCGAACAACCCTAAGTGACTAATATTTGCTTGTGAGATCATTCTCTCAAAAATGTTGTTTTAATGGCTTTTTTGCAACTTTTGAATGGCCTCTTGATATAGGAAACCAGTTTACCTCAGATAAGCAAGATACTTACGTACATAACATCCAAATATTGCCGAGTGATGCTATGGAGGAACTTTTAGAGGGAGGTATCTGGAAGGAATGAAGCTGTAATTTGTTGTCTATTCCAGAATGACATGCACAACTTTTTTGCGTCAGTATTATATACATTATTTTTGGCTATACATGATTTTCTCATGCTACGGTGAGCTTGCTTAGTCACATATAGCTGAAGTTAGTAAACAGAGTTGTGGTATCTAAGAAGACTAGGTGTAGGAGTGAAGGCAAGTAGTGAAGGGCAAGAAGGAAGGAGTGAAGTACAAGATACTGTGTCCAAGCATCTGGAGATGTGGCAGAGATGAGGACAGTATGCAAAGCATTTTTTAAACTGTGAAAGTAATACACATATTAATTGTGAAGGCACCAGAAAGGTTGCTGTAAAGAATGAATAGATTAATTGTCAAGGCCATTTATTAACAAGGTAATGTATAATAAACTTAGTTGTCACTTTATTCTTGCTTATTGGCAGAAAGATGGGGAGAATGATATAAATGGTAGCCATCTCTTCTCTTAAAATCCACAGAGGGAGGTTATGTTTAGGGGCATATAATTTCCTTCAAACTGTACACAGCACCTCAACATGATGTTTACAAGACTTGCAGATGACAGCAGGCTGATAAGCCATGCAGCTGGCTAAGTAATGCTTTTATTTTAGTTAGGGCTTTTCAATTATATATGACCATTTGTGCGTCGATACTGTATAGTGAGCTAAATTTGGGAAGTTGGTGTTTTCCTTGGGAGGATTTGGTGAAATACGAAACTGTTGAGCTTTCAGTTTTTCTTGCCATGTTTGCTAATTTAGAAGTTTTGAGAGGGTTTTTATGAGATGCCAGACAATGGCTTTTCCTGTGAGGTCTTTTTTACTTCTTGTTGGCTTATTTGTAATATTGAAAGGGCTTATCTAAGGTATTTACACTTCAGATTCATGTTTCAGAATTCAGGATTGTTAAGTACCTGTCTGGACTGGAGAGAAATCGTTGTGGGTTATTTATACCTGTATGACAAAAAATAACTAGAGTGCTGACTTGGTTTTATTTCTTACATTATATCTCTAGTGTGTGTCTTAAATGAAATTTCTCTGTTGAAATGTGCAGAAGATTTTGCATCATGTTGTCCACTAGTGTTTCTCTTATAACTAGCAGTAAGTGTTATTGCATACAGGAGCAGCTGAATGTTTGGGTGTTGTCAGCATCTATGCAATTCTGATCCTTAATGATATCAGTGGGGAGAAAATGTACATTTTCAGAGTGTTACAGTTTATCTGTGAGGCTCCTAATTAAAGATTAACAGCTTTAGGAGTACAATAGAAAAGGTACTTAAACTTGAAAAATGACAATTTGATTCCAAAACCTTCAGTCCTTCAACAGTGACAAGATGATCTTTTCAACAATTCATTTAAAGCTTTGTGCTTAATGCTAATTTCCCTGTAGGCATATTACACGCATGAAAATGTATGATGCTGTCAAAGGTTTTTTTCTATTTCAGCTTATTCTTGGATAATGGAGGTTAGATTTGGAGTGCAAAACACTTGACACATCGAGTTCATTAAAGATGTTGACTTGCAAAATACTGACAATGGTTATCTGAAGATAACTTCTATATTGAACATGATTTTGATTGTGAGTGTGAATGTTTTTCAGTATCTTGGCATTCCTGTGCAGTTTTTCAGGTGACCTGTATGTATAAAACTCAAATTTTCATTTCTGTCAACTTACGTAATACATGAGGGAAAGCAAAGTGATCCAGACAAAATGTCCTCAAACTATCGGAGTTACTCTGTTGATCTGTCTTCAAAACCTTGCTCATACAGTGTTGTGAACCGTGTCAAAGAATATAATCCATTTACTAGAAGAAAGATTGAGTAGTACAGTTTGTAATTGTTTTTTTAGTTCCTACATAGCAGCCAAATGGAGCCTTCAAATTCTGGTGTGAGAAGTTAGTGCCTGAAGATAGTTTTTATGTGAGTTCTGGCTCCCTAAAGTAAGAGGAATGTTAGGGCACAATATCTATTTAAACCACATATCTGAAATTTTAAATTATCCACTGGTACCTTTAATGGAATAAAAGATTCCAAGAATAGTTGATGGGAACAGTTGATACTGGAAGAATGGCATACCCATCTTCAGCTCAAAGGTGCTGTCACTTCGGGAATAAAAAAGAGAATAGAATTGATGCAGTGCTGGCCAACACTCTAGTTCATGGGTGCATTCATTGTCAGTGGTAAACTCAACATACATAGTATGTAGCAGAATAACTGCTCTGCATGGGATTTATTTCTGAAAGGGTTTTGTGTATTTCTTGGAACATGACTGTATTGACCCTCCTTTCTTGAGGTGAAACCAAATCCTGTAGTTGTAAGGGTGGCAGACAGCAACTGGTTTTGTAGGAGAAATAAAACTTGTGCAATGTTCCCCATCAGAAACTATAACATGTTTGTATATGTTAGCTGTATCTACTTCCCAGTTTTTTGAAAGTCTTAAAGAAAACAAATTCCTTGCCCCAGCTCCTATCTCTCTCACGCTCCCTGGTCTTACTGTGGAAGTATTACTTTAGGTTTATAAATAATAAACTTGACAAATGTTTCCATCCCAGTTGGAAAGTCCTTTTTTAAAGTAATATTTTTGACTTAGAAAATTTCATTTGGTTCAGATCGGATGGTTTTCTCTAAGATAACAGCCAAGCATGGTGTTTCTGCACACAGTAGCTTTTCCTATTGAGCTTCTGCAAAGGTATCATTCCACTTGCTTTCCAAATTTTACTGTGGATGATAGTGACCTCAGTGAGGAGGATTAGCATGCTGGTAGAATCTTTGCTGGAGAGCTGTGTTGTGGTCGCTCTCTGGACTTGCCCTCGGTTCAGTGTATCTTCACTTGAACTCTTCAGTACCACTTCCTAAGGTTGTGACAGGCTTTGTTGTCCTAAAGAAACTTCAGTTTTGTTTCTTCAGTATTAAAACTGCATTTAAATTTTCTCTAGAGAGCCTCAGCACTTACAGGAAAATGACTGCTATTTTGTTAGGGGAAAAAAACACCCAAAAATGGCTCTAAGGAGAAGGTTTGTGGGAAGTTTTGTTCTTATTTTTTACTATGTAATATATAATAATAATATATATTATATATAATATATAATAATATATAATAATTATAATGTTTTTATGTGTTTGTATAATAATTATGTTTTTCTTCTGTAACCCCTGAAGGAAGAGGAAGGAGAATTTCCTAGCTGTATTTAGTAACATAGGTTCCATATCTATGTTGGTGTGTGTTCTTCATATGGGTGATACGTAACTGAGAACTGTGTTTAAGTAGCGTAACACTTGCATCTCCCTCATAGCAACTAACTACTATTAGAACTGATAGAATTATTTGCATAAATAACGACTGCAGAACTGGAAATAAAAGCAGGTGTTGATGGGAATCTGTTTAATTAGGTGGCTTGCTAGTTTATGGAATGTAATTGAAGAAATTTCTGTATATTTCAGGTTATCCAGCATTATTGCTTTCTGTTGTAAGTTTCTTGGAAACTTGGACACACTTTTAGTCTGGTGATAATACTTTACTCACTACCTACACTTGGAAACAATCATTGTATCTATATATGTATGTCACGGTTTGACTCAGGATCGGCAGTTAAGCCAGAGACAGCAATGCTCTTGATCCCCTCCCCCTCTCACCCAGCTAGGGAAGGAGAGAGAGAATTAGGAGAGAGACTTAGCTGGATTGAAAACTAAACTAGACAGTTTTAATTATATGTACAAATATATGCAAGTATGTTCAGGAATGTGCAAAAGCCTCTTGCCTCCCCCCACCCCCAGCAACTCCCCCGGCACTCTCCTTAGCTGTGAGCAGTCCTGAAAAGTCTCAGCCCACAGGCAGGAGATAAGGCAGAGCAGACAGGGGCTGGGTTATGAGGGTCAGAGATGCCTGTGCCTAGGGGTCGACAGTGATGGATGGATGGAGTCCTCCCTGGACACCAGCCATGGATGGAAGAGAAGGGAAGAAGAAGCAGGAAGGAAGTTGTCTTCTGTGATCTCTGGCCTTCCTTGGAGCTTACGTAGATCTATGGAATGGAATACCTTTGGTCAGTTCTGCTGTCTGTCTAGTCCAGCTCCCCTACGTGGGGGTGTCACAGATACAACTCTCCTGCTCTCAGTAGCCTCTGTAGTGGCAGATTCACTGAGTAGAACAAACTGACCTTCGCGTCTCAGCAGAAACATAAACATTGCAGTGTTATCAGTCCACTAGCTGGAACACTTGCTGCTAGTTAAAAGAGAGCTTACTAAAGGAAAAAAAAAATCAGTAAAAGGAAAATTAGCTTCATCCTGACTCAAACCAGGACAATGTAATTAACTTAAATATAGTGATCTTGTTGGGGAAAATAAAATGAAGTATGCTGCAAGTGTCTGTTGCACTGGGATCTACCTAACGCCTGTATGTATTTAGAGGAAAATCCGGAACAGGCTGCAGCAGTGGTGAGCATAGAAGACCATGAGTAAAGCAAAGTACGAGCATTGTAACAGTGATGAGAACGTGAGAGCTGCAGTAGCTGCTCAAGTCTTCCAAAGAAAGACATAAGCGTTTGTGCTTCTGTGTATATGCTTGGCTTTCTAAGTGGCCTTTTTCTTTTGACCTCGTGTCGCAGTTGCCCAGACTTCTCCCAAGTCCCAGGCATGAGATGTTTTCTTTTACTATCCTTTGGTTTCATGGGGAGCACATGTAGTGTGCCGCCATAGCTTGTAACTGTGAAGGCCGTGCCTAGCTCCTGCTTGCTAGGCAAAGCTGGTCCTTCCAGTATGGACTTGGGTTATAAACCACCAAGTTTCAGAATAATTGAATTGTCCTGGTATGAGCTCTCTCTCAAATAATGAAGGCTTAAAAGTCTATCTGGTGAGCCAGTTGCCCAACTGTTGCTTACTGCATGCAAGGTTTCATGCATCTTTTGGCAAAGTGTCTGGTGTTGGCTGCTGTTAGGGGCTGAAAAGTGTGCTATGTTGTGTGCTTGTATGATCAAGAGCACCAATTCCTGTGTCCCCTAGAGAGCTAAACGAAGAAAACACTGATTGGGAAAAGCCTTGCTGCAATTTTAATTGCTGATTAGTAGAGCAAATAAAGTAAGTGTGTCACAGATTTGTAATATGTGAATTCTGAAAGATCAAAGGCATGCATTTTGTTTAGCAAACGGTGGGGCTGGTAGTGATGTGGGGATTACAGACTGTTCCCTTATAGTGCTCCTGTCAGCTACCTTTGCTGGTATGAAAAGCTCAGCTATGACAATATTTATTACGTAAAATGTTGTTGGTCAGATTATACTCTTATAATGCATCTGTTTTCTGATGGGGCCCAAAGTCAACAGATTGATCATGTGTCCTAAGTACTGAAGATTTCAAACTCTTGTGGCTTCTTGAGTTATCCTGTGTCAATGAAACTGTAGCAGTGGAGGGTATATGTGTTGGCAAGTGCAGACTAATTTGACTTTAATTTAGTCCTTTCTATGAGCAGACTAAATTGTATACTGTATAGTTGGTGTGAATTGTCTGCATTTATGCAAATCATTGGATACTTTGTAAGACCTCATAAATGAGTCATGAATAAAAACAGTTAATGTTTCAGCCAAAATATTTTTGTTAATACAGGCCTATTTGAAAGAAAATAAAGCGCTGGCTCTGATTTCTTTTATAAACCAGTGTATCTGAATGATGGGATAACATAAGCAATGTCAAGACATGACTTCTGTGAAACACTGTAGCATTCCAAAATACGCTTTCCACCTCTTGGAAAGGAGGAGGAAGGGGACTGTGTTTGGCTACAAGCAACATAAAAGAAGCGACAACAGCTGTTAACTACAGGGAGGGAATGGAATAATTTTGGTATCGGATCTATCCTAAAGCATTTAGAAATAGGAAGCATATAGAAGCTAACAATGTGATTCTCTTTTTTTTGTTGACACTTCCTTGCAAAATTCTTTGTGAGCCATGTCAGTTAAGTCAAATGTTCAGAACTCTCTTTGCAGTTAAGCTGGAGCCTAAGAGCTGCTATTGGCCTCCTCATCACACATGGTATCTGATGGTCTGACTTAAGTCCCTAACTGGGTCACTATATTTAATCTTAGATTTCCTAACTGTTAAAGTAATAGAATGTTCTGAATTTTGGAGAATGGTAGATTCATGTTGCTTGTTTCAATACATTATGCTACTATTAGAGAAGCTTCAAAATGGACACATTTGCTGCAGAAATCGTAGGTTGTGTTGAAGTAGTGGGGGTACAGTCTGCTCACAGACCTGGGCAGATCTTGACCAGTGGTGTTATTTCAGTTATCTAACTTTGTAAGTACTATACAAGCTGTGCTCTGAGCGAAGACTGGTTTGCATAATATGCTGGAATGCTGTGCTGGAAAGTCAACAATTATCAAATCAGTTTGAAAGGGAAATGTTACCAGCATGAAACAGAGAATGTAATAAGCCCTTCTATTAGTATTTGGTGAAGTAGATACAAATATGATGTAAAAGTTAGGATAACAAGTGCTGGAGTCGTTAAATGTGTAAAAAGCTAAAACCAGAGAGTTATTAAGTGCTGTTCTCTCTGCCTATCCAGGGTAGGGAGTTGAAAAGATACAGAGGGCAGTTGGGGTATGGTAGGGCAATATAAACAGCCAAATTATCCTGTTTGTGGCCTAGGAAAAGAATCGGTTTTTAATTTCACAGTGCAAGATTGAAGTGTAGTTAGAGTAAATGCAATAATATATTGTACACAAACAATTATGTTTGTGTACAGGGGAAGCCTTTTGAATCTTTGCTTCCATCTGCTATTTGAAAATGGCTTCCTGGGGTCCTCAAGATTCCCAAGCAGTAAAAATAAGCAGTAATGGGTGCAGTATAATAAGACTATTGTAGAGATCCTAAAGACTTCAACACCTGCCCTTGTATAGATAAAGAAATTGCTAATAGCAGTCGTTAAATTGCATTTTTCTTTACAAAACAGACGTGATATCATGTCTTTTTAACATGAGTCATCTGCTTAAATCTGACTTATTTTAGTCTGTAGAGTGCATGTTGATACAGTAGAGTTTTCATTTTAGCATTTCGTAGACTTTTTACAAAGGAGCAATTCAAAGCTGAGCACTGGCTGTCTGCTTTAATGGAATGTGTCAGTTAAGGCAATTTCCTGTTGCAGGGAGAGAAACCTTAAGTAGATTTACTGAATGTGACAGGAGACATACGCAAAAAGCAAATTATTTAGTGGTTTGGAACAAGACATTATGTTGCTTTGGAAGATTTAACTGAGCGACATGTTACATAACAGGTAATTCTACAGGGTATTAAATATGTCAGGTTTGGGCAAATTATAAACACAAAAGCAGTTTTCTTGTGCCTCTTACAAATGTGATGATCAGGTACATCAGTCAAGACTCTTGACATGCATTGTTCCGTTCCTGTCCAATTTCTCCTGGTGGGAATGGAGAGGCAAGGTGCTCTGATAAAGAAAAGTGTGCCCAATTTGAGGTTGTACTTTAATATCTGTATCTCCGTTCTTCATGACTTGGCGGCAGTAACAGTCCCTTTTAATGGCAGGCCTGTTTACAGCTTCAGCTGTCACAGCACAAGGTTGCTTTTGAACTGGGCTTTTGTTACTTTTTTAAATCCTTTTCATAAAAGGGTGTTGCATTAACTTAATTCCAGTGCAGTCATTTCGGGGATTTGGTTTTTAAATAAATAAATAAATAAATGCCATGTGTAATGGCTTGGCTAAACAGCAGCTAGTAATTGGCAAGAATTGGTAAGTTTAACCACCAAAACTGGGGAGTCTTTCCTTCACGGACAACTAGCAAGTGTGATCCATTGAAACAGAGAGATGGGGTGGAACACGGAAAATGTCCTTAGCTTGTGGCTGGCCTTGAGGGAATTAGTTGCAGCACAACAGTCCATTTATAAAATTAAAATGAACAAACAACCAGTAAAAGATGTGGGGATAAAAGCATCACAGTAACCTACAGTGAAACAGAGTACGTGTTCTGGTGGAATGCACAGGATGTGAGACATCTTTTGCTGCTTCTGTTTTTTTAAATCTTCGCTAGAAAGTTAAAGCTCTCATTTGTTCTTGCATATCCAACAATTTGTTAAATGTTAACATTTTAAAGTGAATGGAAAACTTGAGTTTGAGAAAGGATTTGTCAAAAGGTGTTTTGTTTTTCTTCTTTTTTTAATAGGAAAAGATTACATCAGGGGTAAACACTGCTATTTATTCCTGTCCTTTCACAAAGATCCACTGCAGTGTGATTGCTCAGAGATAATTTTGCAGTCATCTGTTATAAATAATTTTTGTTTGAGAATTACTTCACTGTGTATGGCATGAATTTCTTTAAATGAAAAAGCAACCAGCTTCATCTTTCCCTTCCTGTGTAACTTTGAGCACTGGCATTCTGTTTTGTATAGGTGCAGGAAAGGTGAATGCTATAGCACTGTCCTAGTACAGCTTTCCTCTTTTCAAGGAAACCTAGTATTTTAAAAAAATAAAAAACACAATTGTTTGTTCCCTGTGAAATGTTTTTCGATCAGTATATTTTTTTACTATGCAAACATGGAACAGAGAATGGTGCTAGCCTTTGAGACCAAAGGCAAGGAAGGCTATCAGTCCCCTGGGCTGCATTAATTAGGAGGAATGTTGTCAGCAGGTCAAGAGAGGTGATCCTTCCCTTCTACTCAGCACTTGTGAGCCCGTGCCTGTTGTACTGCCTCGAGTTCTGGGCTACCCAGTACAAGGCAGATCTGGCCATACTGGAGAGAGTCCAGCAAAGGGCTGCCAAGATCATGGAGGAACTGGAGCATCTCTCCAGTCTGAGAGCACTTGAGACTGTTCAACCTAGAGAAGAGAGGGCTTGGGGGATCTCGTCTGTATATAAATACCTGAAGTGAGGGTGCAAAGAGGACAGAGCCAAGTTATTTTCATTGGTGCTCAGTGACAGCACTAGAGACAATGGGCAAAAACTGAAACACAATAGGTTCCCTCTGAATGTCAGGAAACACAAAAGATGAGAGATTTGTCATTCTGTTCACATTTGCTGCCATGAAGCAATAGAACAAGAGGAAATGGGGTCAAGCTGCGCCAGGGGAGGTTCAGGCTGGATATTAGAAAAAATTTCTTCACAGAGAGAGTGGTGAGGCATTGGAACAGGCTGCCCAGGGAGGTGGTGGAGGCACCATCCCTGGAGATGTTAAAAAAAGGGGTAGACATGGTGTTTCATAAGATGGTTTAGTGGTTAGGGGTTGAAGGGTGGATGGTTGGACTTGATGATCTTGAAGGTCTTTTCCAACCTTGACGATTCTATGATTCTATGATAAAAGCAAGCTTGGAGGAGAGGTGCTTTTCCAAGGAAGATAAAGGGGTAATCTCTTATTTTTATCCACTCCCATTTCTAAAAGTGTGACCTTATTTGGCCTAATCTAAGGTTATGCTATGTGAAATTATGTTCCTTTTTAAAATGAGAGTTTTACTTTCAGTATGTGGTTCCAGTGTGGAAAAAAATTCCCAACTCTTGATCTGAGAGTACCAAAGCAGGAAAAGTAAAACCAAGAGTTTTGAGTACGTAATGTGCAATGTGTCTCCTGCCATTCCTTTAGAGCAGTGGTTGCTGACAGCCTTACAGGGAGTTATTGAAGAAGGGAAAAGAATACTTCAGTTAAGAACTTCCTAAAATGTTGGTATGCATAGCACTCCTTGGTTATTTTTGTGTGTGTGTGTGTAATTTTTTTCCTGTGTGATGTGCATTATAAGCTAAAGTTGCTGCTTTGGTTAGAACTGGGGAAGGGAGCATATAAATGCTTGTTTTTCAGTCTGATCAGCATTATTTTGACTTCAGCACTCTGGAAAATAATGAGAAGTGAACTGTCTGCACTATTACTTACTTGCTCGGTTCTATGTTGATATGAAGAGAATTGTCACGTTAGTGGATTTTTTTCTTCCTTTGTTGTGTCAAAGAAGCTCAAGAAAGAGAAAAGGACTGCAGAGATTCTGGACCTGATCTAATGCGTAAAGTGGGTTTTTTGGGTTTTTTGTCATCCGTGTGCTCCCCCCTTCTTTGCCTGCTTTTTCTCTTAATACATTTCTCTGGAAGTCCAGAAATTTTTTGAAACCTGAGCTGAAATGAGTTGTAGTAATTTTACTATGTGTAGTTTGAATAATGCAAACTATATTTAGCATTAATAAAGCACAGCATGCTATTCACTATTAGGAAAGACCTCTTAAGATAACTAGTAGGTATTGCCTCCATGCCTGAAGCAATGTGTTTAATCCTTCCTGGTGAGAGTTTTGAACAATTTTGGCTCTGTGGATATACCTGCTGAGTATCTCTTATGCATCAGGCTGTAACCTGCCTCTAAAAAGTAATTGCTAAAATGTCTTCTTATAACAACATAGGAAAAATAAAATGGTCATGAACCCAAACCCTGATAAAAGCTTTTGTAGAAAACAGCTTTGGGACTAAATATCTATTCTGTAAATGGTCACAAGGGCCGGTTGGGTGGGACTTTGAACAACCTGGTCTAGTGGAAGGTGTCCCTGCTCATGCAAGGAGGTTGAAACTACATGATCTTTAAGGTCCCTTTCAACCCAAACTATTATATGATTCTATTACTATTAAAATGGGACAAAATACGTATGGAGCCATGAAACTGAACTTCCAGAGATAGTATGATTCTACTGTTGCTGTATTATGCTGTATTATGGTTGCAGGAAGACAAATGCAATTATCCTAACATGTAGGGTGAATTTTCTTGGCTTTATGTGGCAGCCTGTACTGTGGAGCTGTAAGTTGCTACTGGTCTGGCTCTTGCTTGAGAGGTTAATTGAGATACTGCTTGATATAAATATTTCAGAGGTAGATGGGGGATTCTTAGTGCTCTCTGTTCAGCTGCAATTCCCAGTAGTGTCTTTTACATTCTTGTGGCTATCTAAATTTGTTAGCTCAAACTCTGCCAGAAACTTCAACTAAACAAAAATCACAGTTTTGTTTCTTTTGACATACATGTTTATATTAACTATACTATTACTTCTGTAAATTGGTTCAAGTTGTTTTTTTAAACACATATGTCAATTAAAAAAACCCAACAACTTGATGAATTTTATTTTTCATAATTATATCCCATATTCAAGATTATGGTAATTCAAATTACCATTGGAGGTAAGGAGTGAGGAGGAAGAAAACTGCTGTTGCATGACTAAGGCTTGAATGATACACAGGGCCGAGCAGTCAATTTTGTAAACACTTCAAGACTGTTTTAAAGATGTTCATAAACTCGGTCTTTTTCCACCAACTTGCTCCTCATTACAAATAGAAATCCCATCCTTCTAAAAAAGAGGTTCTGCAGTAATGAATTTAATGAAATAAATTTTTGTAGCATCTGACATGGCTCTTCTTATCACAGGCATTCTTACTGATTGGGTTTTTTTGTGCCCTTAGTTGTATAACTTTGATAGCTTCTAGTTTCTTCTATAGAGGTTTCCTTCAAATGTCCTCTGTAATCTCTGTATTGATCACAGGATTCTCACCATCCAGATGCTGAAGGGTTGAAGACCTGCAGTTTGCTGCACCTCCGAACAATTCAATATCACTTTTTTCAATGCTGAGTTCATGTTTATCACAGCAATATGAATAAAAGCATTGATCCAGATAGCCAAGTATGCTATGTCTCCTCTTCATCCTAAGAGAGCCCCACCTCAAGTACTACTTGGAGTAGGAAAAAATAGTACCAAAAGCTCTCTACAATACATGTTTTCTGAGTGAAGAACTGCACTTTTCTATTCATGATTTTTCTTGGAGGTGCGTTATTTAAACAGAAACTTGCATTTGCAGCATAGAACGATGGAAGTAAACTTTAAAACATGTATTTTTAATTGAAATTGTATATTTAAAACTGTATTTTTAATTGTAAAATAACATGCATCTAACTTTACCTTTTCCATAAATTCTTTACAATAATCTTTATTATTAATAAGCAACCAGTGCTTCCTAGTTATCTACAGTACAGTGGGGACAGAACATGGCCCCATATAGCCTATTGCTGATGGGAACTTGGCCTCATGTGATGAGTGGGAGAGAGTAGTACTGTTCAAGGCCACTTATTCTCTATAGCTTTGCTATTCAGGTTTTCAACTGGAAATGCTAATTGAAAAGACACAGAAGGTTTGTGGATAGCGGTCACCAGCCCTCTAGGAACTGAGCTGAGACCACTGGTATCTTTCAGGTATCATGGGACATAAGTGTAGCATCTTCATATCTTTCTGTCACTCTTTTCCCTGCCTGCTCCCCATTGCTGCCCATCCTGAGCAATGACCCAAAGGTGTTAGTCTCCAAAGTCCTTACAGTAGGAGGCTTCTGTGTTGGAATGCATAGATGTTACATGGGAGGGTGAAATGAGCTAAAAATATGCTGCAGTACTGCAACAAGTGTGGTCCCAGTTGGTCCTAAATAACAGCAAGCTCTTCATCATGGTGATATTCTTGAGAGATTTGTATGTAAACTCTACTGTGTTTGAAAATGATGGTTTCAGCTCAGGGGAGCACTGTATCTATCCCCAGTGCTGCTAGTTCCCCAGTAACTCTTCAGAGACCTTGGATCACAAGTAACTGTAGGTGATCAACACGCAGCCTAGTCTTCTTCAGAATTAACCCGAAGTAGCATTAAAAATTAAACAGATTTTGGTACTAAATCAAGTTATTAAGCTTAGAAGAGTGCCTGAATTACTAGCTCTACAGCACATAAATGGTTTCTTAGCAGCCTGGAGGGCAAGTCCAAGGAAAGCCTTCATCCACTCTTGAAGGAAACTCGTTTCTCTGAGCTATGACTGCAGTGCTTCCAGGCAGACCAGCTGCCTGTGTCAGGTGCCCGTTGCCTTTTCCCCACAGAAGTGCTTGTGCAGGATCCTTGAGATGTGTTTTGGCAGAACCAGGCCACCTGCAGATTCCAGGCTCAAGGGCAGTTAAAAGTTACAGCTAGCTGTAGCTTCTGTCTTGTGGAAGTTGGCCTTTTCCAGCCCTGTGCCTTTTATACTAAGGGTCAATTATTTATTCTGATATTAGAAACTTCCTAAATTTTAAACTGCTGTGTTGTTGGTGACACATTAGTAAATTTGGCTCAGGTTGGGTTTTTTTTTTTTTGTGGGCTTTTTTTTCCCCACTCAATTGGTTCATACTAGTTAGATAGGGAATGGTGGGTAGATTTGTTTCTGGAGTAGTTCCCTAGATACTTCTCCTGTGCTTCCTAAAATAAGGAATCTTCCAGAAGATGCACATAGTTTATGCTCCTTCCTAGACTGACGCACACAGACTGAAACATGTTCTGTGGTATTGACAACTTCTGATGCAAGTCCCAAATGGGACCTGATCTTTCATGCTAATTCTCATTCGTTGGTGGTTTTTTGGTTGGGTTTTTTCTACTCTCCACGACTCTTTTTTTTTTTTTTTTTTTTTTTAATTTTCTTTTTATTCAGGCTAACTCTTATCTCTACAAGCTCCCAGCATGGTGACTGTGGAGAGTTCCTGGGAGATTTTTGTTACAACTAGGTAAGCCTTTTTGTTTCAGAAAAACTTCAGCCTTGTTTATTTCAAGAGCTGGTGAGAAGAGCTCACATGGCTTCTGAAACTACTTCAGCTTAAGTGTGTTGTGGTAATTTATAACAACCATAGGTAGTTTTGGTATGACTGTATAGATAAGCAGAAGCTAATTAAATACCCTTTAATTACACTTCTGTTAGATCAGATGTTTTAAGCTGGTTAATATCTTAAACATAGTAATATTTCTTATGTCCTATAAACACAAGATCCTAAAATATTTCTGTTAAATCTCTCATTCTAAAAAACCCAGTTACTGTCTGGTTTTGTATTTTGACTGAGCAGTGATAAGGTAAGACTTGTAGACTTTTCTGTGACAGCCTTATTTGAGCACGAGAATATTAGATGTAGCAGAAACCTGTTACAGATATGAGCAGCCAGAGGTGAATCTCTCAGAAGCTTACTGAGGTTGCCTATCTCCATAACTTGCTAAAAGCATTTACATGAATAAGAAATACTTTCATATGTGAGAAGTCTGAAGTCTATATGGTACTAAAAGCATCTGCTTTGCCTGACTGTCACTTTCTTAATTTCACAAATAGCCTTGGCACAGTTGCTTTCCATATTCCAGAGTCCTTTAGCCTTTTAGTTAACTATTGATTTGAACTTACAGCTTTGCAATCTCCTCTTCAGTATAAACTTATTTCTGAGAGAACAGCAAGAAAGCCTGAATTGCAGAGGCTCTTCCTTGAAATGGTGAGGGAGGCAAGAATAATTTCTACTTTGTAGTTTATTTAATGTATTTATGGGCTGTCCATTTTCTCTTTTCACAGCACCTGTAGCTCTGTATACAGAAGGTATAACTTTCCAGAGAAGTCTCAAAACAGTTACGTGGACTAGTTAATAACAAAGATTTTAACTAATAAGGAGTTATTTACAGATGTGGGAAACTTAGGGGTAGCTTTCTTTTACCATGGTTTCCTTGACTTGTTCCATAACCATCAGGCAAGACCATTTATTTTCAATACAGCAAATACGGTCATTGCCAACAAAGTTTAAAAAAATGGCTGGCCTAAAGCCAGCACCGTTATCCTGTCATTATTCTGACAATAAAGAAGTGCAGATATGCCCCAGTTCATACTGTCTGAAACACTGAAGAATTAAGAACGATCAAAGTACCTCTAGAATTTTGGCACAACCTTATCTCAGGGGAATCGGGAGGGGAGGGTGGGGTTGGTTCAGCTCCCTTTTACATCAGCTTATTGTATTCTCAACAATGCTGGCTCATTTTTGTTGGTAATGGAGCTAATGGTGAAAATGGACTTTCAGGTACTAAATTAATAATTTTATTAAAATAATGTTTTGTAAAATGGGAAGTTTGCCCCCAAAACATCATATTTTGAGAAGTCTGTATGCTTGTAACTGTACTTCTTCCTAAATGCCCAAGCTTTGTAGTAAATAGGAAACAGCGAGATGTTCTCAGCAACTTAAACATTTTTGCACCAGTAATCTTTATTGGCTCTTCAGTGTGTCTGGAAGGCTTCAGTGCTACGACTCTTAGGTTTTTCAGGCCCTGCTTTCTACCTGCTTACCACAGTTAAATCTAGATAAATGTTCTTGACTTAAACTATGAATCCTGTGAGAGACTCAACGTTGGAGTAAAAGCTGTTCCTTTGTACCATGAAGCTTATTTTAATGTTTTGAATTTCTTGCTGTGAAGCCTGCATGTGTCCATCTGTATTTGCTGTCAGAGCAGTGCTGTTCTAGTTTGCCCTGTGGTGCATATGAACACTCCACTGCCAAAAAGCATTTTAAGAGATGTGATCAATAATTTTGAGCCTTAGCTGGCCAGCAGTGGAATTCTGGAGGACCCGAGAGGGAATGAGAATCGATGTAGACCAATAACACTTTCCTTTAGCAGAAGTAAGGTATGTAAAGTATGTCTGACAGTGCTGGCCCTAAATCAGGTGAAACCAGGGTGTTCCCAGGGAGATGGGACTGGCGCCTTTTCATAATACTTGACAGTGGTGAGTGTCCTGGCTTAGGTGAGGAAAACATTCAGTGGTCCTCAAAAAGCACCTGTCATCTTAATATCTGTTAGCTTTTTTTACATCTGGGAAACATGGACCTGTGAGAGACTCAGATGAAGCAACAAACCTGGGAGAAGAAGTTGTAGTTAAGTTTTCATTGCAGTGAGTCTCAGTTAATGTGCATTGCCAGGCATTTGTTTCCTGAAAGTGGCTTTACAGAAATGCTGTTTACGGACCTCTCCATGTGCTTCCTGATTTTTATCTATTGCTTTAATGAATAGTCAGATCTTCCCAAAGTATCTACTGGGCTGCAAATATTAAATAATAATGGTATTGAAAGAAGGCCCTTGATATACTGGCAGGGGAAGAAAAACTGCCCGCACAAACATTTTACCTTTTTAATAAGGCAGAAAATGGATTTTGTGAATTGGTTATTAAAAAAGGCTTTTTATTATTGTGATTGTTAGTCCATTAGTGATTCAATTGAGAGAAGATCTCTTGAGTCTGAAAAGAAGGAAGAGAATACAGATTTTAAT
Source organism: Hemiprocne comata (assembly GCA_020745705.1). Classification (NCBI taxonomy): domain Eukaryota; kingdom Metazoa; phylum Chordata; class Aves; order Apodiformes; family Apodidae; genus Hemiprocne; species Hemiprocne comata. The sequence continues at coordinate 61,994,481 of CM036586.1, forward strand.
GCTTGTGTTTTTGTGCACAAACAATTTGAGCTTAGAGTGATGATTTACATAATCTTTTCTTGGTTTTTAAGTGCAGTGGAGAGAACCTCTCCATTATTTACTTCTTGCTGCAGGGTGGGGCCTGTTGTATTAATTATCCTACAAACCACTTTCTAGAGCTTTGAATTACCACTGCAAGATCTCATCTCATTTTATTTCTTGTTCCCTGTAATTTCCTAGTTTCCAGCTACAGGTGTTAATTATTGAGCTCCTCCTGGAGGTGGCTGCATGCTTCTTTCATAAGAAAATTTTTTTAGTGCTCATCCGCAAGTCAGTTTGAGTTCCTTCTGAAGATTCATTTTTGTGGAGATTGACATTTTAGTGGGAAATAGGTGACAGAGAGGCATGCCAAAGAAAATACTATGAGATGTCTCTCCTATCTGTCCTGATGAATACCAAAGTATTCAAAACCTGGAGAGAAAGAAGTATTTCTTGTTAGTTGCTTTGACTACTGTCTTCCTGTTTTCACTGTTTACCTTATTTTTTTTTGTTTCTGCGAGAGGATGTCAGCAATATAACTGTGTTTAAATATTGTTTGAGATACTGGTTATGTCCAGGGTGGCTCTGCACAAAGCAGTCTTGGATGTTGAAGGGTTTTCCAGTTCATGCAGCCACTGCTATGCTGCTAGTTTCAAAACCAGCAGTTCTGTTTTCAGAGTCCTGCTGTTGAGATCCCATGTTCTGCCCTGCCTGTGGTATCCAGAAAGAGGTTTGTGCAGGTTTGTGTTCCTACTTTCCCCCTAACTCCTTTTCCTACCACAGGTAGTCTGTGCATGGGCAAAGTAGAGTTGTCTTGCTGACAGAAAAGTGTCTATTTATTGACAAGGGATGCGATCTGTTTGTCATAGTATTTACCAAAAGAGAGCATACTGATTCCTAAAGGTATTTTTATATTGGTATATTTAATCATGGTCACAGCACAGCCAAAAGCCACTTTGAGAAAGAACATGGGAACTCATACCGAGCTCCCATGCAGACACGTGGCCGTGCAGGTCTCCAGCTGCAGCAAATGCCTGAGCCTGGCACTTGTACCAGAGGGAGCCAGAGACACTGTCTGTCTGCGCTGCGATCAAATAAACGATCTGCTCAGGCAGGTGGTTGAACTGAGGGAGGAGGTAGAAAGGTTAAGAAGCATCAGAGAGTGTGAGAATAAAATATATTGGTGGAGCCACACCCTGAGGCAAAGGCAGCAGGTAGAGGCTCTACAAGAAGTGGAGGATCCCCTCCCCTCCTGTCACCAGGCAGAAGGAGGGGACCTAAGGAGACAGGTCGCTCCTCAGAGAAGCAAATGAAACCTGTCCTGGCTCCCCTCACCTTCCCAGTTGCCCTTGCGCAATAGGTATGGGGCTTTGGAACTTGAGGGCCAGGTGGATGAGGATGGAGATGAAGATCCACACAGTGAATTGCCCACGACTAGTCACTCACCCCCACACCTTAGGACTTCTGCAACTAAGGAAAAGAAGAGAGTAATTGTAGTAGGTGACTCCCTTCTGAGGGGAACAGAGGGCCCCATTTGTTGACCTGACCCATCCATCCCACAGGGAAGTCTGCTGCCTCCCTGGGGCTCGGATTAGAGATGTTAAAAGGAAGCTCTCTGGTCTGGTGCAGCCCTCTGATTATTACCCTCTGTTGGTTATCCAGGCTGGCAGTGACAAGGTTTTAGAGAGAAATCCAGAGGTAATTAAAAAGGACTTCAGAGCATTGGGGCAACAGGTTTTAGGCTTGGGTGTGCAGGTGGTGTTTTCATCAATCCTTCAAGGGGTAGGGAAAAATACTGAAAGAGGGAGGAAAATACACCTGATTAACATGTGGCTCAGAGGCTGGTGCCACCATCAGAATTTTGGGTTCTTTGATCATGGGGAAGTTTATGTGGCATCGGGTCTGTTGGCGGCAGATGGAGTACATCTGTCTCAAAGGGAGAAAAGGATCCATGCACATGAGTTGGTGGAGCTCATTGAAAGGGCTTTAAACTAGGCTCAAAAGGGGAAGGGGATAAAACCAGACTCACCAGAGATGAGCCTAAGGGCAGCCTTCAGTCTGCCTTCTCAGTTGAGGTGGGAGATGGCAATACATGTGGCAATGAAAACACAAGGCTCGCTAATAAGTTGGTAACCCTGGAAGTCGCTGAGAATGGTCAGACAGCGATTAGGACTTCTCTTCCCAAAGTGGTGGCAAGATTGTAAGCCCAGCTGAAGTGCATCTACACCATGCATGCAGCATGGGCAAGAAACAGGAGGAACTGGAGGCCATTTTGCAGCAAGAAAACCGTGATGTAATTGCCATCACGGAAACCTGGTGGGATGACTCACGCAACTGGAGTGCTGCAATCAATGGCTACCAACTCTTCAGAAGGGATAGGTGAGAAGAAGAGGTGGTGGGGTGGCCCTCTATATTAGAGAGACATATGAATGCCTAAAAATTAATGAAAGTGATTATAGGGTTGAGTCCCTATGGATAGGAATCAAGGGGAAGGCCAGCAAGGGTGATGTAGTGGTTGGAATCTGTTATAGACCACCCAACTAGGATGAGAAGGTGAATGAAATATTCTATAAGCAGTTGGGAGAGGTTTCACAATCGCTACCCCTTGTTCTAATGGGGGACTTCAGTTTCCAGATTTCTGGTGGAAATATAATACAGCAGAGAGAGAACAGTTCTGAAGGTTCCTGGAGTGCATGGAAGATAACTTCCTAATGCAGCTGGTGAGGGAGCCAACCAGGGAGGGTGCCCTTCTAAACTTGCTGCTCATGAGCAGAGAAGGACTTGTGGGGGAAATAACAGTTGGAGGAAGTCTAGGGCATAGGGACCATGAACTTACAGAGTTTTCAATTCTTGGAGAAGTAAGGAGGGGGTCAGTAAAACTACCACCTTGGACTTCCCAGAGAGCAGACTTTGATCTGTTTAGGAGACTGATTGACAAAGTCTCCTGGGAGACTGTCATGAACGGTAAAGGAATTCAGGAAGGCTGGATATACTTAAAGAAGGAAGTCTTAAAGGCCCAGGAGCAGGCTGTCCCCATCTGCTGAAAGACAAGCCATCAGGGAAGAAGACTGGTCTGGTTGAATAGAAAGATTTGGCTGGAGCTCAGGAAGAAAAGGCGAGTTTATGGCCGCTGGAAGAGAGGACAGGCATCTTATGAGGAATACAGAGATGTAGTAAGGCAATGCAGGGAAAAAATTAGGAGGGCCAAAGCCCAACTTGAACTCAACTTGGCTACTGCTGTCAAACACAATAAACATTTTTTTTCTATAAATACATCAGTAACAAAAGGAGGACTAGGGAGAATCTCCATCCTTTATTGGATGCAGGGGGAAACATAGTGACAAAGGATGAGGAAAAGGCTGAGGTGCTAAATGCCTTCTTTGCCTCAGTCTTTAGCAGTCAAACTGGTTGTTCACTAGACTCCCAGTCCCCTGAGCTGGAAAACGGGGAAGTGGGGCAGAATGAGACCTTCGTAATAGAAGAGGAAATGGTCAGTGACCTGCTACACCACCTAGACATCCATAAGTCTGTGGGGCCAGATGGGTTGCACCCGAGAGTACTGAAGGAGTTGGCGGATGCACTCGGCAAGCCTCTTTCCGTCATTTACCAGCAGTCCTGGCTAACTGGGGAGGTCCCAGTGGATTGGAGGGTAGCAAATGTGGTTCCTACCCACAAGAAGGGCTGAAAGGAGGATCCAGGGAACTACAGACCTGTCAGTCTGACCTCGGTGCCAGGGAAGGTCATGGAGCAGATCATCTTGAGTGCCATTACGCACCATATACAGAACAATCAGGTGATTAGGTCCAGTCAGCACAGGTTTATGAAAGGAAGGTCCTGCTTGATGAACCTGATCTCTTTCTATGATAAGATGACCCCCCCCCCATCAATGAGGGAAAGGCTGTGGGTGTTGTTTAGCTGGATTTCCTAAGTCCTTTGACACTCTCTCCACTTCTTTTTAACATCTTTATCAACAATCTTGATAAGGAGGTGGAGTGCACTCTCAGTAGGTTAGCAGATGACACCAAGTTGGGAGGGAGTGTTGATCTGCCTGAGGGTAGGGAGGCTCTACAGAGAGACTTGGGCAGACTAGATCTATGGGCCGAAATAAATTGTATGATGTTTAACAAGGCAAAGTGATGGGTCCTGCACTCGGGCCACAAGAACCCCATGCAAAACTACAGGCTGTGGCTGGAAAGCTGCCCAGCAGAAAGGGACCTGGGGGTTCTGATCGATAGGCGGCCGAATATGAGCCAACAGTGTGCCCAGGTGGCCAAGAAGGCCGATGGCATCCTGGGCTGTATTAGAAATAGTGTGGCAAGCAGGACCAGGGAGGTGATCGTCTGTCTGTACTCAGCACTGGTGAGGCCCCACCTCGAATAAAGTGTCCAGTTTTGGGCACCTAAATACAAGAAAGACATGGAGCATGTCCAAAGAAAGGCAACAAAGCTGGAGAAGGGCCTTGAACAAGTCTTTTGAGAAGCAGCTGAGGGAACTGGGGCTATTTAGTCTGAAGAAAAGGGGGCTGAGGGGAGACCTCATCACCCTCTACAGCTACCTGAAAAGATGTAAAGAGGTAGGCACTGGTCTCTTCTCACAAGTAACTGGTGATACAACAAGAGGAAATGGCCTCAAGCTGGGCCAGGGGAGGTTTAGACTAGACGTTAGGAAGAACTTTTTCACTGGAAGGGTTGTCAGACATTGGAACATGCTGCCCAGGGAGGTGGTTGAGTCGTCATCCCTGGATGTGTTTAAAAGTCATCTAGACACAGCACTTGGGGACATGGCTTAATGCTGGACTTGGTAGAGTAGGCTTAATGGTTGGACTTTATGATCTTGAAGGTCTTTTCCAACCTAAGTGATTCTGTGAATAGGGTATTTTTTATAAGCACAAAGAACAATAACTTTACAAAGCCAGAGGTGAATTGGACTCCTCTCCAGTATTGTTTGCTTCATTCTCTAATGTTGTTATGGTTTCAGTGAAGAGGCAATGCAATCAAGTATTGTTTCCACTGTGCTTTTAAATTCAGCCCATTGTAGTAGTGAGGAAGGAAGAGATAATAAGCACTCAATTAATAGGAGTTGTCTGACATGTTTGTGGCAAGAACTGGGGCTGCAGGAGGCAGGATGGTTTTTGTAGCAACTGAGCAGCATTGTGGATATCTTTGTCAGTTCATTTGCATTGGGAGCTAAACGCTTGGAAATACAATTTACATATGCAGAAAAAACCTAAATGTAAACCAGCAATCTTAAAGTCCTGGAGGAAAAGAGGATTACCTCATACATAGTTTTTCAATGCTTGTGGCCTATTTTCTTTTTATTTTAATCACTTACCATGATCACATCTGGGCTTATGCCATAATGAACAGTTAAAAAAGAAAAAAGTTAAAGACTGCTTGGGTGATCACTCAGAAAACTGCTAAGTCTTGAGACACTTAGTCAGCATTGCCCCTGTTTTGAAATAGACAAAATGGAGAGTGAGGCATTCCCCACTGCAAACAAAGGGCATAATACTGTACTGAACAGAAAAGGCTGATCTTCCCCCCTGCAAAGCTTCTCCTGGTGGGAAATTGTCAGGATTTTCATCTTTTCCACCAAGTCACACTGCAGAAATTACGAGGGTCTCTAGCTTCAGTGTGTAAGTTGCTAGTATTTTAGGGAAAAGTGCTGTATCATCTTTTATTAATTTTTCTGATTGGCATGGATAACTTAATATTATTTTTAACATTATGAACCTCAAGTTCTTTGAAACTCTGGTGTCTTTGACTAACTAAACAAATTTTGTTACCCTTCAGTGATTAAAGTAGTTTTTTGAAGTCACGGTAAATTCACTTTTCACTTGTGACACAACCTCTTTTTTACAGGCTGAGAGCAAGAGTTTAAAACCCCACAATTTTATGAGCAAAATCATTGTAGCTTTCAGAGTTCTCATTTCAAGGCAGAAAGTCCAGTCTTGTCCAGTTGAACTTTAAAAAGCTGTCCTATTTTTTCAGTGGGTGGCAGGCCCATATACAGTAGAAAACAAATCCAGGTCACCTCTGTCTCAGCAGCGTACTCCACATGTTCTGTTATAGTTCCTTGTTCATAAGCAAAACTGAAATACTATTAGCAAGTGCCTAATGACTTTGCCCCCAATCAAGACATTTGTAAGATGGGATCCCCAAAGTATAAAGGTTATTCTTATTAAAGGAGTTATTCAAGCCTTCATTACCGAGGAGGATTAAAATTCTGTTTTTATCTATATTGATGGCTAAATGTTTATTTGTTCATATATTTCTCTGTGTAAAAACAGATTATGTATGCGGAGGTCTAAATATGTATTTAATTAGTATGTGCATGTAGTAGTTTTTCCTGACTTTAAAGATTCATTTACTATCCACTTGACCACTTCCTACCTTTAAAACTTCTGTTAACCTTGACTGTGTAAAAACTAACCTTAAAAATTTTGATGATTAGGTTCTAGAAGTTATCGTAGACACCCGGCTTTTTTAGTTTCACTTTTTCTTCTCTCCATTTAGTTGGAATTCCCTTCCCAGAGCTTTTGCTGTTCCTTCTTCTCCCATGATACTCGTACCTACACTGTTGCAATCTCACAATGGCTTTCTATATAGAAGATTTCAGACAATGCAATTTTTTTAACTCTGAAAAAACCAATACATTCTTAACCTGAAGTTTACTAGGACTTCAAAAAAATGTATCAGTCAGCAATTGAGTGAGACTGGAAACAGGATTTTGCACTTTTGCAGTGTGATCCATTGCCATCCACCTGCCCCTGGGAGTTAGAAGCTGTGCTTCCATTTCATTATTTTAATTCCTCAGAAAATGCTTCAAAATCAACTTCACTAAATTTGATTTGAATTGCTTACATGTCAATGTGGATTTCTTTCTCTGCTTTCTGTTGAGAGGTAGTGTTTGGAATATGAAATTAATCTGGTAAGTAATGGAGTAGCTAAATGTCTAAACAAGACTGCTTCATGAAATGATGTGTTTAACGTTATGTTTCCTTTTCATACTCTGTAAGCTGTTATTTTGGCAGAGATTTTGGCCTTTGCTGGAAAATCTTGATGAAGACAAATATTACTGAAGCTTGGTCTAACCAATCATGAGTTCATTTGCAGTTAATGATTTGGCATAATCTGTTTTTCAAACGCTTTGTGCTGCTTTGCAGACATTTAAACTGTGTCCTCTGGAGCCTGCAATAAGTAGCCAGCAGGATGTGTGTGTATTTATTTTAATAATAATTTTAATTTAATAATTTAAAAAAAAAGATATTTTAACAATCAGGAGAGGTGCAGTCTATTTTGTAAATACTTTCTAAAGCTAATTCCTGTTCAGTGCCAAGGATTTGAATTTTCTAATTCACGTGCTTCTGTCTCTTGCTCAGCAATTTAAGCCTGGTCTTGCTAGGTTAGATCAGAAATTACTTAGACATCCTTCAAGTACAATACTCTGCCCCCTTTCAGAGAATGGTGGATGCCTTTGGGACTGCTTTGCTTGATCTTCTTTATGGTTACTTCTCATTACATTGACCCTCACTGTCCTTGGCATTTTTCTTTTGTGTCCAGTTAAATAATTTTGTTTCCCCTCTGTTTGGTTTTTTCTTTCTCTCCCTTTGGGAGGCTCTTAGGTTAGCTAGAGAGGAACATCAGTCTTTTGCTAAGGGGAAGACCAGTAGGAATAGTGGTAATTAAAAAAAAAAAAAAAGAGACATTAAGCTTGCATTGGAGAAGGGAGATAGGTCCTGCTTCATCAGCATCACTGCAAGGTCAGCTCTGCCCACCTGCAGGCCCTTCCAAGTGTGTCAGTGGTGTAGGTAGTCTGAATGAAGTATGCTCTATATGTACCTTTTTCCTGTGGCTCTAATGCAACATGTAGTTCTTCCTAGTTGACATGAGACATCTTTCTTGAAATCTCTGCACTTTTACCAGGTCCTGGAGGCTCTTCAGCAGACAGGTGCCCCACAGCAACCAAGCTGCCTTATTGAGCCCCTGATGTACAATCTGCAGTGCTCATTTGCGTTATGCCTGGTCCTGTGGCTCATTTGCAAGTCCACAGATTTCCTGAATCCCTGTTGATGGAACTGAGGTGTTTCTCTTGCTGTATGCACAGGTCGTTGGGTGATCTGCCTGGATTCCTCTCTCTCTGCTCTAGGGTAGGAGGGAGGCATATACTGAGTCTGCTGGACTGCAGCACTTACCCTCACTCCTTCAGTAATGCTTGCAGACGTCTTCACTGTTCCTTTTCCGTTTGTTTCTTTATCTCCATCTTTCCTCTGTCCAACAGATGCATGGCCAACCCGTGCATCCACAGCAACAAGAGGAAGAAGCTTGACCAGGGAACACTTAGAGGTTCTGTAGCATGTCCTGTGTGAGCTGCTTCCTCTTTGAATGGTGTTACGGGAAAACATTCTTCTGGTGTAGTTGAAATGTTTCCATGTTTATGTTTCTTGGACATCTGGCACTCCCAGATTTTGTTGGAAATGGCACATACGCAGACTTCCTTGTAAAACTAGCTGTGCACATCTGTGTGTCAGCAAAATGGGATTACAAAATGTTTTATTTTGCTTATATGCAATTTTAAGGAGCACAACAGTATACCATGTGTCATCAGTTCAGTTTTTTCACTACCGCCTGGTTGGCCAGTTTGTCTTAAAATTTGAGAACCTTGAACCTGATGATAAAACACTGAGCTTTTAAAATTGGAACAAAGATTATTTTGAAAAGTCTGAGCACCTATCAGGTCTCGCTTCCCAGAAAAGTAGCAGCACATCAGTGAATTTTAGGAAGCATGTGCGATGTCAAGACTCACTAGTACTTTGCAGAAAGACTGACTTAAATTTTAAATATATACTTTCAGTATAATATTCAAGAACCATTAAAAATTAAAATAACAATTTGCTTCAATACTGGCTGGACTTGGAAGGGGTTAGAATTTTCCCTTTTTGGCATGTTTGTTGGATTAAGGAACCTTAGCTACTTCAGGCAGACTACTTCCAGCTTTAGATGAGCTAGTAGCTAAAGCCTCTGTCTGGCTCTGCGTATAGAAATGCAGATATGTTTCTTTTTTCAATATTAATGTCTTCTTCCTTAGAGTGTTGGCTTTGAATGGGTGATGCTTTGACACCATCAACAAGGACTAAGTGCAAGGTAGCTTCTGACTGCCTATGACATTCTCAAAACGCAGCTTGTTCTTAAGAATAGTTTTGTGTAAATTGATGCGGTAATTGTATATTCTAGATACATGATGAAGCTGCATTTTTTTTGAATAGTGAGTAAAATGATGAGCAGAGGATGCACCTTCATCCAGGCCCAGATGCAGTTCTGACTTTGTCATAGCCTGAGATAAGCAGGCGATGTTGGGAAGGAGGGTGGTTGTATCCATTTTGTTTTGGAGGAATTTACTCTTCTTTCAGCCACAAGGAGTTGCATCACTGTCTAGCTCCAGCTGAATTGCAGATTTGCATCAATAAAAAATTAATGACTTACAGCTCAGTCTCAATTAAATATTTAAACTTCTCCATTGTGCCCCAAACTTATTGTTGTAAGAACTCCAGTGTTTAAAGTTTGTCATTCCTACTGAGAGGGGCCTCTCAAAATGCTTGAGTTGTATTGTATGTTAAGTAGTTTAATTGCCTTACAGGTTTATGAATTGAAAGTTTTACTCAAGTAGCTATTTGCTAATTTTGTAACGTGCACCAAACCTGAGTCAACTACAGTTTTGCTAAAAATAATGTTTCACAATTTCAGCTGGACAATATTTGACAGTCTGACCTTTGAAATAGTGAACCGTGTCTGTTACGGTACTTGCCTGCAACTAAGTCTGAAGGGTTGTATTTTAGAGAATACTGAATTTAGGGATGAGAGGGAGTTGGGGTTTAAATTTCCTTTCCTGCTCATGAAAGGAATAACAGTTAAGAGCAAAATATTTTTTGTACTAAACCATTTATCTTGATTTATTATCTTATGCCAGGAGATAATAGCAAGAAAGGGAGTTTCTGGGGACACCAATTGGGTCATAAGGCTAGGATAAGTGACAGGTTTGGTGGGCTTACTATATCAACCAAGTAGCTGAATGTGCTTTTGTAGGTGTGTATTACTTTTGTACTGCACTGAAAGATTATCTAGTGACATGTGCAAATACTCTTTTTAATATTCGTCGTAAGCCTCAAGGTAATAGAGCTTATTTGTAGTGTTACTGAACTGTTAGAATAAGTATCCACTTTTTTTGTTCTGTAGCCAAAAAAGGGGATGGTTTGAAAAAGCAGGTGATATTTACTCACTGAAGTCCTTACTGTAAGGACAACATAAACACAGGATTATTTAAAGGAAGATGTAGCTCAGTAAGATCTGGGAATGTTTTCAGAGATCTAGGTTTTGATCTACCTCAACATATTGAATTCAGTGAGTATTTAATGTACTTTGTTTCTGGCAGAAAGCACTTAGCAGCTTGTAGAAAGAAGCTCAATCTTAACACAAATTACTTTTGTCTAAGTGAAAAGTAAGTGTTCTTTAGGTTTTAAGAATATAGACAGAAGCATTTGGATACAAAATATGTTTGACATATTTTGTAATCAGGTTCATTTGGGAAAGGCGTAGGTTCAGTAACTTAAACTGTGGTATCAGGTTACTAAACTACTGACTTTTTTCCTGACCTTTGCTTTGGTTTCCATAGTTATGCGTATTTATTGTTACAATTTCATATGGGGCAGCTATAAACTGCAGTGTATAAGAACATCTGGTTATGCAAACCCTTGTTGATGAAAGGAAAGGGATGGAAGTAAATTTAATGTACTAAAAAACTACCTTCTTAAACAAAAACTTTGCCTGCTCAGTTCTAGTATAGCATGAGGTTTTTCAATTTTTTTTCTAACTTAAAACATTTTTTTTCTGAAATAACATGTGCTTCTCATTGTGTAGTTCTCTTAATGTTTCATTCTTTCTTCAACATAGATGAGTACCTAAAAATCAAGAAGCAGAATGCTCCTTTTCTCCTTACCCGCATTTTTAAGACTTCAGTTCTTCTATAGAGAATGCCAGGCTGGTGAACCTCTAAACATGAAACTGTAGACTAGCCTCTTAACTAGAAACTGTAAATTAAACCTGTCTGTGGAAAGCAAAGCCCTTTGAACTATACAAGTATCAAAGTATTATTGTGGAATCATGAAATAATCATGTAGTTAGAGAAAAGCAGTCAGGCTTTATCTTGATTAGCTTCTAGGGAAACGCATTCGCACTCCAGGCAGCGATTAGTGTCTTCTGGAAGCACAGTGACACTTGCTCCATCTCTGAACAACTAATAATTGGATCTTTTTGAGTAAAAATTATTGCAGATTACACAAAGCGGTAACAAATTGTGTGACTGAATGACTAGGTTACCTATTACTTAAGTGGAAGCTGCATTTGGTACGTTCATTAGAAGTATGGTAATATTTGATATTTATGTAATATTCAGAATATTCTTTACTGTAGTAAGCAAGGGTGGTTTTTTGTTTTAGTCTGTTGCAAGACTGTTCTGGAAGCTCTTGACACCTTAAGGGTAAAATAATAATTCCTCTCAATAGATGAAAAAAATAGATAAAATCATAACCACTTGTGTTATAAAGCTAACAAGCCATTGCAAGCTATGAAGTGCTGCTTCATTGAATATTGAGATGAATCCAGGTGAGTACATCTAAGCTATGACTGTCTGGGATTTAAAATGATCTGTGCTTGCCCATGTGGAAGAGTAAAGAGGAAAGAGAAGGGGATGGCAGGTTGATCTCGAGACTTCAGAAAATGATTTTCTGTCTCCCTCTTTTTGCTTGAAATATAGTGAGGTGGGAGACTACACAGGAAAGATACATAGTAGTTTTTTGAGCAGTGCTTGGGTTTACATCTTAATGTATCACCAACTGGGCTGTTACAATACTATGTCATTATTACCTTTTATAGAAGGAGGAAAAAGAATTTGATTAAGCAATACTTTAAGCTCCCAAGGGTTTAACGTACTGCTCTAACATGAGTTACAGCTTTTAAAAATAATAATAAAAAGAATATTTGTTTAATATTTACTTTATGGTTTTAATGAGTTAGGGGTACGTGGAGACCCAGAATAAAACATTCACAATTTACAGAGCATTAAATGTAGAATGTACTGAAGTTAATCTGGAGTTACAGCAGCCTGTGTGGCCCTTCTGTCTTGAGAAAGATTTCTCAGCCCTTCTGGGATACTTACAACAAAGTGGACAAAAAATAATACTATTTTTTAATGGACATTATATAGCTGTGTCTTGTTTTCACGGTGCAGTGCCATGTGACTGCACTGAAGGAGAGTCTAGCAGGGCTAGGAAAGGACGTGGTGGTGAGCATGAGTATTTGTAGGAGCTTTGCTTATGCAAGCTAAAATAACCCTTACTAGGTTGTCAGTGGTTGGGAGAAGTTTTGATGACCTGGAATCATCCAGGTCATTAACTAGGATGTTACTTTTCTTCAAGTCAAGTAGGACATCAAAAGGAGATTTCTGAGTTAATAGATGAAAGGAGAGTGTTCTGGAGAGAGAGTGGAGGTACACAGAGAAAAAGGGGAAAGTGCACAAGTGGAAAGGGTGAGATTTCTTGGTGCTGCCAGAGGTGTGGAGTTCAGGGAACCTAGTAGTAATGAGAGCTGTAAGTCACAAAATGTGCAGAGGTTTTATTTGTCATATTCTTGTATTCTAAAGCTTTGATTCTGAGTTGCTGATAAATCTGATGTTTTTAGGTGGTTTGGGTTATTCCAATGAGCTTCAAACCTGTGTGCCTGAAAGCGGGCTCATACTCTGTGCACTCTCAACTGGACTTCGTGAATTAGCCAAGAGACTATCCTGAGGGGCTGTGGCTCAAATCTTTGCTTAGAGACAAGCAAGTTGTAGATGATGTGGAGTCCTCATACATGACGTGAGAGCTCTGCAGGAAGATGCTGTGGTATAGTTGTGTTGGTAACCAGGACAGTACTGAAGGTTGTAGTATTTTAAGGTTATATCAATCGGCAGAATTTAGATATGGTACAGATAAATTATGTCAAGCATAGAGCTTAACAGGAGGAAAAAACAAAATTCAAAGACTGCACAATGAATCGAAACTACCATCTAGAAAGAATGCTATCATCAAAGTGGAGCGCTCCATATTATGAAACAAAACAACACATTCTCCTGTGCAAAGTCAGGTTCTAGTATTTTGAGGCTTACTCGGTTTCCCTGGTTGCTCCCTCATTCTAAAGGGCAAATAATGTTTTATTGTGTCAAGGGTCCTCATAAAAGTCAGGCTGATGTCAGTGATGTATTTTTAAACAAAATCTCAAAAAAATCTCCTAAAATAAACCACACCCAGCAACTAGGATGTTTAGATTTATGTTGTTAGCATACTGAAGAAAGCAAAAGGCAGAACAAATGTAATACTTAACTTGCTTTTAAAGCATTCAGCACCATCAACTCATTTTTGCTACTTTTAAGATCAGATATTTTAATTTACATTTCTCTAGAGGCAGAGCAGAAGCTACACAGAGGTTATCTGACTTACAGCTGAATCTTGCCTCATTTAATTTCACTTTTTAAAGTTTTTCTTTCTGCTTTTTTTGTTTGTGTGGTGGTGGGTTTTTTTTGGTGTATGTGTTAGCATTCTGTGGTTTGGATGGTGAACTGACTGAACTATTTACTAGTGCTGAAAGAGGCAGACATCTCACTTGACTTTCCCCTTCCACTGCGCTGACTGTTGCCCAGCTCCTCTTTTTCTTTGCTTCCAGTGTACTTTGGACTCTTCACTGAGCCAATGCATCCCACTAATACAGCAAAAACATTTCTGCATTTACCAATTTTATACCTTTTGTAGGCTGCTCACCTGTATAGCCTAGCTCTGTCCTTGGACATGCTTTTACTACCTTTAAAACAATTTTTATGAAATAATGTCATCCTATTTTTCCTGCATGCTGTAGCTACTATTGAAGACAGGACATTAAAGTCTATTTTGCAGAGTCTGAAAGTTTGCAGTAGTTAAATTGACTTTGAGGGGCACTGCAAATAACACAGTGCAAGTGGAACTTGCTGTTGAATTGTACTACTTAGTGCACTGGTTTTAGATTTTTTAAAAACTGAGTACCAGAAAATGGAAAAAAGTTGTAGATTGGGAGTTAACTGCTAAATATATCCTCAAATACATCAAAGACCCACGCTATCTCTTTTCTCAGTTTCTGAAACCCAAAGAAGCAGATTTGTTGATCTGGAGATTTTTTTAATCAGTAAAGCACCATTTGTGCTTGTTTCACATTCGTAACAGCTCAGCCAGGCAGAGCCTGGTGTCCTCCTGGTTACTGTCATCTGGAACGCTGTGCAGTTTCAAACTTTACATTTATTATATTTAGAGTGCTCCAGTACTTCCCTTCTTGGCACCTCAATAAATATCTTGTGATGTTTCCTCTCCATCTCATTGTGCATGTCTTTTAGACTCCTCCTTATGTTAAATAAGCAAGAGGTTACATCCGATATGTCTTTGCATGGTTTTGTGGGTTATTGGACAAGTACCAAGCCAAAATTACACTTACATTTAGCTAGCTAATCAGCTATATAATTAAATGACAGTAGAGCATCTCTTCAGTCTTTTTCTCTCCTGGGATTTCATCTTCACTCCCTGCTCCATGACATTGTAAAAATGGCGTATTTTTCCTTGACTTCTCCCTTGAACTGGGTCTCACTTCTCTCTTCACTTCTCATTCACTCTTGGAAAAGAATTAGTGGCTTCATCTTTGGCCACATTTGATTTCAAGCTGCTGCAGGTGAGATATGTAGAATGTTTTAAACACAGTGGTCTTTTTTCTATCCTCTTTTAAATGTAAGGATAGTGCTAGTATTAATTGAAGGTAATAACCTACATTACAGTGGTTTCTATCACAAATTAAGAGTGGATGCTTCCTTCATATGTTTAAAAGTAAAACTTAATCCTAAACTGATCCCAATGCAAAATCATTTGTTTTTATTTCAAAAATTCAAACAGTAGAAAGAGGGTTTGGAATTGTTTTGGTCTGGTTCTTGTTGCTGAAAGGTTCAACATAATTTCATTTACTGTTACACTCAGGTGCAACAAAGTCTGACTTTCCCCTTTCTTAAGTCTCTTACTCCTCCTTGTCTTCCTCCAGCAGAAATGTCCTTGCACAGATAGAAAGAAATGTAAAAAACATGCAGGCACTGAGAATGTGGAAATTAACTCTGTGCAGCTGTTTAGTTCATTAGGCTTTCTAATTCCTTATGGGAATTAAATTACTGGTGGGATAAAGGGGTTGGAAGGTTCATCACGGTCAGATTCTTGGCTGCAGTGCTAATCAAAGTTCTCTTAAAGTTGGCATGCAACTGGTGACTGCCAAATTCTGATTTTTTTGGGAGACAGGAAAGAGCATTACCCTGCTTAGTCACAGTACTGCACCAGCATAGTTTTCTGAGTAAATAGATAGAATGACAGACTGTTTTAGGCTGGTTTATATAACTTTTCCTTGTAGAGCCTTGTTTTATGTTAAAACATGTTTTTTTTTCCAACAGATGCTTAACCAGATATTTGGTATGTTGCTTTTTCCCCCATCTTAGCGTTTTCACTTGAAGGGTTACTTTAATTTTGCTGCTTCCTGTGTTTACAGCCTGACTTCTGACATAAGGTGATACAGTCATGGTGGTTATTCTATTCTTACATAGCTCCCAACTAAATCTTTTGCATGTAAAGTGACTTGATTTGGGAAAATAACCCATAGATTTTAGACTTCTGCCTCCCCAAACCATCTCGATTAGTTCCATAGTCTAACCTGTGCATATTGGAGTTTAAGTCATTGAGCCAGAATGTAGCATATGGAGGAAAGCTGAACACCCTGCCTTTAGGCAAGATCTGGCCTGCTTGATGTATTTATCTAGATCCCATGACAGATTGTACAGAATTTTAGCTTACAGCTTTG
Organism: Hemiprocne comata; assembly: GCA_020745705.1. Taxonomy (NCBI): domain Eukaryota; kingdom Metazoa; phylum Chordata; class Aves; order Apodiformes; family Apodidae; genus Hemiprocne; species Hemiprocne comata. The sequence goes on from CM036586.1 coordinate 62,010,437, forward strand.
AAATAGAAGTGAAATTTCTGATCCTTAGAGGCTAAGAGGGCTAACTTCCAAATGTGAAATAATACAGTGCAGCTTTAAGTATCCAGAAATGACAACTCTCTGATGAGAACTGCTAAGCCTAATTAAAAATTTTCAAAGTAAAATCATTAAATAACTTAAATGCATGAATATACACATAATTTAATAGTGTTTAATGTGTTTATTAATAAATTGGGTAAAGGGACAAAATGTTTTTGCAGAGAATTGAAGATGCATCTCATATATCACAGAATCACAGAAGGTCCCTGGCTGGAAGAGACCTCCAAGATCATCCAGTCCAAGCCTTAGACCTAACACTGCAAGCTCACCACTAAACCATGTCCCTAAGCACCAGGTCCACGTGCCATTTAAATGCCTCCAGAGATGGCGACTTCACCACCGCCCTGGGCACTGTATTCCAATACCTGACAACCCTTTCAGTGAAAAAATGCTTCCTAATATCTAACCTTTTCTCTTACCCTGAGTGACGCTGAATACAGTGCTCAGACTAGTGCATAGTGATGCAGTCTATTCCCAGCTACTACTTAAATCTGACTCTGGGTGTCTGTAGGAGACCTGCAGAGAACTGAGAATAACACGTACCTTGTGCTAAGTAATTCAAGCCTTTGTTATAAGTGGTAACTGTAGTTCAGCCTGCTTTACTTCTTTAGTTTATAACCCTGTATGATAAAACATAAGCATAAACTCTGCTTCCCTCCCGTTGATTCTGGTTTATATTGTGTCAGATAAGATGCTAATTTTACATTTTGTATTACTCAAATTATATCTTTAGTGAACAAAAAGTTTAATAAGAGTGAAAGAGGAACTCCAGAGGACTGCAGACTGAAGTGTAGGTGATGTTAGTTGCACATTGTATTCCATTACATAAAACCAGAAGGAAACCATGCTTACTGTCAAGAAGTTTTTTGCAATATTTAGAGATGGGGACAGGATTTAGAAGGGAGCACATTTCCTTGAAATACTGGAATTAGTTTTACTGGAAGAGGGGACTATGAGAGGAGATCATCCAGGGATGAAAATTTTTGTTGCGAATAATACGGAATCTACTGTAGGGCTGCCATCATTGTCTGACTGTGGAGTCTTTTGGTAATGGGAGGAGAAGTCAGAGTTGGAATAATGCAGCAGTTTCACTATTGTCAAGCAATTGTTTTACTCTTTCTACTTACCTAACAGATGAATAATTATTTTGGGAAAACTTGCTGGCCTCTTTTCTCACTGGGGGGAAAACACTGCCTTCTGTTTATTTTGGACAGTTGGACTGTCTGCCTGAGCTTTGCATCTGAAAGTATTTGGCAGCTTGATACATGTGCAGAAGTAACTTCGAAGAAGGATCCATTTTCAAAAGTGATTAGGTTCAGCGCTGGAGCTGTGGATATGCAAGTTTCCTAGCCATCTGCTCTCAAAAGGCATGTTAAAAATTGAGCTCTGGTGCACTCACTGAAGGGCAGACAAATGACTAATTTATACGACTTTCCTCAACTCGGATGCTTATGTTCATAAAATATGAGTGAAATGGATTATTTCTGAATTTCTAGACTTCTGTTGAGTACTTTTTGAAATGGTTATCAGATTCAGAAGTTACTGGAGAGGACAGAACATAGAGTAACTTATTCCATACTCACTGAGGAAAACAGGCTTAGAATAGTGGTTTTTAGGTCACTGTGCAGAGTTGTGCATCATTGGCAGCTGGTAGGAGCTGATCTGCAAGGGAGGCTGCTGCAGTGTCTCCCAGAGACTGGGCTGGGAATCATGCTCCTCAAAGTGCCCTTTTCCTACTGCTGCCTTCTACTGACAGGAGCAGCAGCACACTTGGTTTACATGCCTATGATCATGATTTCTGGCTCCTTTACTTGTAGCTTTCCTTAAGGTGATCTTTTCTCCAGCTATGCCCAAAGGCCCTTAGAGTTTTTAAAGATGGTTCAGGATGCTATAAATCTTCACAAGAATGTGAATTATCTTCATTCTGACTTAAGTTGCTGACTGATAATTGGGGAACTGGAGGGAGACGTGGAGGTGACCATAGCAGAGTGTGAATATAAGCATTATGTGATTTCCTGTATTTTGATCTGTTGTGTGAAGACAGTCTGAAAAAGATATTACTGAAATGAGAACTGAGTCTCAGGCTATGAATCATAGAATGGCTAGGGTTGGAAGGGACCTTAAAGATCATCTAGTTCCAACCCCCCTGCATGGGCAGGAACACGGCCCACTAGACCAGGTTGCTTAAGGCCTCATCCAATCTGGGCTTGAACACTTCCAGGAAAGGGGCATCCACAACCCCCCTGGGCAACCTGTTCCAGCATCTCACCACCCTCACAGGAAAGGACTTCCTCCTAATGTCTGGCCTGAACCTTCCCTCTTTAAGTTTCAAACCATTGCCCCTTGTCGTCTCACTACACACTGGTGTAAAAAGCCCTACCCCAGCTTTCTTGTAGGCCCCTTTCAGATACTGGAAAGCTGCTATAGGGTCACCCCGGAGCCTCCTCTTCTCTAGGCTAAACAACCCCAACTTCCTCAGCCTATATTCTTAGGGGAGGAGCTCCAGTCCTCTGATCATCTTTGTGGCTCTCCTCTGGACATGCTCGAGGAGTTCTATGTCCTCCTTTTGCTGGGGATTCCAGAATTGGACACAGTACTCCAGGTGGGGTCTCACCAGAGCAGAGTAGAGGGGGAGAATCACCTCTCTTGACCGGCTGGCTGTGCTTCTTTTGATGCAGCCCAGGATCTCTGGGCTGCAAGTGTACATTGATGGCTCATGTTAAACTTCTGGTCGACCACTACCCCCAAGTCCTTCTCCTCTAGGTCATCCTCAATCCTAACTCCTCCCAACCTGTATTTGTGCATAGGATTATCTTGACCCAGGTGCAGAACCTTGCACTTGGCCTTGTTGAACTTCATGAAGTTTGCACGAGCCCACTTCTCAAGCCTGTCAAGGTCCCTCTGGATGGCATCCCTTCCCTCCAGCTTGTTGACTTCACCACACAGTTTGGTGTCATCAGCAAACTTGCTGAGCGTGCACTCGTTTCCGCTGTCCATGTCGCCGACAAAGATGTTAAATAACACTGGTCCAAGTACTGACCCTTGAGGAACACCACTCATCACACACCTCCATTTGGACACTGAGCCATTGATCACAACTCTTTGGGTGTGACCATTCAACCAGTTCTTCATCCAACAAGTGGTCCATCCATCAAATCTATATTGTTCCAGTTTTGAGACTGAATGTTGTGCGGAACAGTCTTGAAAGCTTTAGACAGGTCCAGGTAGAGGACCTCTGTTGCTCTGCCATTGTCCACTGAGGCTGTGACCCTATCATAAAAGGCCACCAAATTAGTCAGGCAGGACTTGCCTTTAGCAAAGCCATGTTGGCTGTCACCAATCACCCCTTTGATTTTCTTGTGTCTTAGCAGGGTATCTGGGAAAATATCACAGCTTTAAGCTCAGCTGTGAGGGAGGGAGGACCCTTAGAACTGATCTAGAACATAGATGTGTTGATATATTGTGTACTATGTATGCATTAGATCTAATATGTATTAGATATACATTTATATACACATAAAATGTTTTATGTTATGGTCACCTCTTTTTTTCAGACTTTCAGCTGTGTGTATTTCGATGGCATGGAGACACCTTCCATTTGCTTTCATCTTAAGGTAGTTTGTATAATGTGACATTTCAGAGGCCTGGCAAACAGGATGGCACATCCCATGTCTCTGAGCATGGAAACTGCTAAAACTAGAACTGCCAACCACAGGTAGTGCAATTTTAGAACTTTTCTCCTATCCCTCAAAAGGATAATTGGACCTTTACCATGGTGCGGTTATTGGTTTCAGAGTTAGTGCTGCAAGATGTGTGAAAGTGTTTTATTTTTTTTATGACTAGTGTTAGCAGAGACTTCTGAGCACATAAGAAGATTACAGGGGTAATTACAGGGACGCCTGGACCTCGAGGGTCTCAGGGAAGCTTATAATGGGTGCTTTGGTGTCTTAGCTGCCTGTGAAGATGGCTGTACTCTAGCTTTGCGAATATTTGTGCTAGTATGCCTCTTTTTTCTATGTTTTTTGTTTCTTTATTAAGCAGGTTGTAGTTTGACTGAATTGTATATTAGACCTGCCTATGTATTTTAAGCTGAAGTTTTCTTGGTTGGGAGTGCTACTCTTGCATCTCTTATCTGAGTTGGTACTGAATGTTTTGGCCTTGATGTCATTCATTTGGAGAAATAATAAGCAAAACCACTTGTGGGTTAAAGGATTCACTGATCTGATGGGCTTAAATGGAAAATTCTACTGGAAATCTCACTGTCGCTCTTAAATCTGTATGAAGCCTAAATGGCAGTGTGCTTTTAGCTTTTTCCAAGTCCTGCTTAATAAAGAATGAATGCATGTATAAGGGTGAATGAATAAAACCTAAGATTGTCTCAAGTTGAAGTGGTGCCAGGTAGTGAACTTTGCAAGGAAGGAGAGCAAGGAGCTAAAGAAAAAAACCAACTTTTTTTTTAGTCTAGTTTCAGTAATTTACAATAAATTTAATTTAGAAAATTATGTCTGAGACAGAACTCCTACCAGCACTTACTGTAATGCTAACGAAGCAGGATGTCATGAAGCAGGTACTGCCAAGTCCTGGTGTCTGAATCTGTGCTAGGGGCTTGTACATGGTGCCACAAAAACAGCAAGTAATGGCAAAATATCTTTCACCTGTTGTAACTAGAAGCATCACCAAGAGTTCCTATTTTACCTATTGTGCAATGTCTACTAGAGCAGGCAAACCACACTGTTTTGATCCTAGGAAGGATTGTTAGAACAGCTCTATTTCTAAGGGCAAGGCATGAATAGATTTTCTTCTAGTTTTACTTCCATATAAAGAGCAGCTTCTTGTGCCTCCTAACTGGGGCTGAAGTACCCAGCACTTCTGCAGGCACCAGAGCCTTGACCCTACAGCACAGAAGCACAACTGTCCGTACTCATTTCTCATCTGAGCTTCTTCAGGTGGAAGTGTCATGTAGGATAAGTTTGGGGAAGAATTTTCAGTCCAGTGTGTGGCACATGCTCACAGCTTTCACGCAATTGTTGTCAGGAGTGATAGGAATTTAAAGCATTCCACAGCAGCAGGAACTGTCCTACTTTGCTCATAATCTCAGTTTGCAGGACAGCACTAGTTGATAGAAATGTGTGTAGTTTTGGAGGTCCAAGTAGGTCTTAAAGTGCAGCTGAGGATAACCGCAGCCTAGGCTGCTGAAGAAGCTTCTTTGCTAGCTGCAGGAGTCCAAAGCATCTCAGAATATATTTTTGTATTGCTTTGGTTTTATCCTTGATGTGGGTATTGTGGGAAGCAGCAGGGTAGGGAAAGAGAGGGTGAAATAGCCTCATGAGAAAAGTGGTACATGTCTGTGATGGGGATAACTTCCTTGACTGTGCAATGTTTGTACTTTCCGTGCTTTTAAAATGCACGAAACTGGTTATAGTTTCTTCCTTCTTTCTCATGCTAGTAGGAAGATGGAGAAACACTTTTTGGGCACCTGAACTTTGACTGGGTTTTGTTTACAGAAGAAAACATTACTCTGTTCATCTGAGGCATTCAGAATATTTGACTTTATTTTTACTCCAGTTGTAATCAAGAACTGAAAAGTCTGACCTTTGGAAGGGAATGGGCAATGCTGGAAGGCAAGAGAAAGAATGTGGAGGCTTGCCTCACTTGAGGAAGGTCTCTGACAGCATAGCTAGAGCCGTGTTTCTCTAATGAGTTCCTTGGTTGTTCAGATATGCTGTAACGCATTCACCACAGAGGACGCACAACTGGTGATGAAGTCATACACATACTGCTTTCAAACACTCGTCCTTTTTAGTGTCAGTTCCTCAGTGTTGTGGAGTATTTTGTATATGCTTTTATCCAGCAGAATACAGAACATGTTGTTCTGTCACTCTTAGAGTAATACGCACTTTGCTTACTACCCATTGGCAACTAATTGCTAGTTAGGATTAGGGAATTCCATATCATCACAGATTACAATCCCTGCTCAGCATACCTTTAGGTTTGTTAGTTGACTTATTCCTTGGCAACCTCATGTTTACGGTGGTGATTCACTAGATACAAGCTAACCTTTTTAATTGAAGAGGTCTTGGAGAAATTCATTTCTCAAGTAGCGGGAAAGTTTGGATATTAAACACAGCTTTAAAACAGCCTTGCTGTATATGAGAAACAGTACAAAAGGCTTAGTCCTGCAACTTATGTTTTAAATGCATGTGAGATTGATTTCCTTCTATAGTGCATCTGAACAGCCTGGATCAGGGGAAATAGGTCTGAAAGAATCAGCTGTGATTATAATTCCTGATGTGGTTGCTTAAACTGTTCTTAAAGACCTTCAGTGATGGACACTCCTGGACCATTTGGAGCAATCCTTTGCAATACAGAGCAACAGCAACCTTTGGAAAACTCATCCTAATGGCTACTAGGACTGCTGAGCTGTCCGATATAGATGTGGAAAAGAGCTTATTCCTCTTTGCTGTAACTTTACATGTGCTTTACAACTGGCATGTTTATGTGCATTCTCTCCCCCAGTCATCACTTTTCCTTTAGGGTGATTAATCCAAACTTTATCTCTCAGTTGTTTCCTCATTAGAGAACCTCTGTCCATTCTTGTACTTTTCTTTGGATTCTTTATAATTAGACCATCTTTTTCTTCAAGTCCAACATCCAAAATGAGACACAGAGTCACACAAAGCTATTTTATTTCCTTTTTTAATATCACAGCAGGGGACAACCGACTTGTGTTTGTTCACCTTCCTGCAGTCAGCTGGGTGAGGAGCACTCTGTTTCCTGTAGCACTCAAGGTGCTTTGCACAGGATTGCACCAGAGGAGCTAAGCTTGGTTGTCCCACTGTGCTGGGTGCCTTATAATGTTGGCTCTGCAGGAAGAAGTCTGCACAGAAAACAAAAATCTTGCTCCAAAGGTTGAATAAGGCTCAGGTCATTGCAAATGAGAGTGTCTAAATATAGTGCATTTGAAAGCAAAGCTCAAACTATCATACTCCCAGCATGTTTTCTCTTTTTCAACTTTAATTAACAGATCCTCTCCGCTCTCTCCACCCTCTTTCCTGGATGAGACCAGTATTAGTTAATGGACTGAATTCTCTGTGTAGGCAGTGATTTTATGTGTACTGTGTGCAGACTTTCCCAAGTTAGAATAACAGCACTACTGGTAAGGTTAAAAGTAAAGGATAATCAAGCTCATGTACTCCTAAATCCTTTCTTTAGACCTTTTTTAAGCCCCATCTGGTCCACTTAAAAAGAAAATAGACATTTCCCTGTGCTTCTGGAATTATCTCTTGTACTTGGGGGGAAAAAAGCCCTCCCTGAAGTGCTTTTTTCTATCCAGCAAGTGGAGAAATGATGCCTTAGGTCTATGGTAACTACACTCCTGCCAGTCTCTGTATTAGGTCAGTTTATAGCAAGAGAGTATTAGTGAGACAGTAGGAGTATCACAGTTAGAGATAATTAGGCTAGAAGTTCATTCCCAAAGTGACTGCTTGTTGGAGGAGAGTTTGAAACCACAGGGAGTAAAGTAGAGTAAACTGTAGCTCATAACTTGACTGACCTGCTTTTTCTTTGGCATAAATAAAAAATTTATACTAGTTTGGCTATACATGGCAAAGTAGTACAAAATACCTGTGTTGTGACCTGATCCAGAAACACTGGCCATTTTTGACCATGGGCACTTAAGCAAGTGTGACTTGTGAAAGGCCAAGCTGTTGTAAGAGGAGAAAATAACCATATGCATGATGCAGCTTCTTAAATAATTGAAATCAGCTTGATACAGAAGACTTTGTCCTCCTTTGCTGGGGGCTATTCTCTTCCAAAGGGAAGTATTTCTACTGCAAGATTTTTTTAATTGAACAGTTCTTGTGGTAGTTGTTTACCAAATTTTCGTCTGGGGTATCTCATCTAGGTACTTCTGTCATGGTTTCTAAGGTGTGGACAAAAAATTACTGTTAATAACCTTATTTCCTGGTGTTAGGATATTAGGAGAAGAATGCATCAACAGTCAACCAGGATTTTTAATTCAGCTTTATTAATTCACCATACAAGAGCTGGGTTCAGCTCTTAAGAGTATGTCTGGTTGTCCGTAATGTGCTGTCCTCTAGCAACATGTTTCCTTTAAGGCAGGAGTGGATTTTCCAGCTGTGTAAAGGGACATCTCAAGCAATATTCAGTTCATTGTAAATATTCCATCTCAAGTAACTGATAAGTTAATAGAGAAGGTTAGCACATTTCTTTTTCCTTTCCTTTGAACCTGTTTCACTGCAGATAGAATTCTTCTGAACAGTAAATTTCTTAGAGCTTTATGGAAATTATAATATCTGTGTTATTTCTTTATCTTATGGTATCGTTTATTTTAACATGATCTGGAATAGAATTGGAAGTAGTTATTAACGTGCAGTCATTTTAATTTAATTTTTACTGTTAGGAGACATTATAATGTACATAAGCAGATTGGTTTTTTGAGTCAACGGTAGCAGCCTATAATTATTTTGAATTGCAGTGAAGAAGAATAGTTCTGTGTGATCAGAAAGGGGTCAGTTCTTTAATTTGGAAAATCATATCTGTTTATTTACATTCATATGCAAATAAATGTGCATCAGCCTTGCCTCTATTTTGTGTTTTTATTCTTTGAACTCGTGTCATGATTCCCAATAAAACTGAACTCTTGCTTACCCAGAGTTCTGCCTTTTCCCTCATTACAGATGCAACTGAATGACTTCCTTCATTTTGGAATATTTCAGAAAGGGAAGGCAGATACTTCATATGTATGGTACTTTCTGGAGAACACTGGCAGCCCCATTCACACTGCAGAGGCCCAGTCTCAATGCAGTGATATTTTTCAAATAGGAAGGTTAAAATTATTTGTGACATGAAACCCCCAGCTTTTAAGTTTGGTTTAGGATCCAATGGGTAGCTTCCAAACATAGTGTGCTGTCTTGAATACCACCACATGTGAAAGGAACTCAGTGCTTCACCAGGTTCAATGCAATGGTATTTCTTAAGTAGATTGATGGAACCTGTTGGCAACATCATAAATTAAAAGCCCCACTTTAAAGTTCAGTATAGAATCTAAGGGGTATCTTTTTTAGCTTCCCAAAATGTGTACTGTCTTGAGGAGTCCCACGTAAGGAGTGAACTCATCAATGCTTCACTAGGTTAAAATTCTAGGTTGTCCTAAAACATAGATCAGATAATCCAGAAGCAAACACCAACATCTGAATTCAACAGAAACCTGTGTTCTTCTTATGAGACCAATGTTTACTGTTTTTTTCCTGTCTTTGTCTTGGAGACTGTGCAGCCAGAATGCATCTGAACCCTATTTCCCAGTGTATTAATTAGGAATTTTTACTTTGTGATGTTCCCTGAAGAGATGTAGTTCCTTTAAAAAATGCTGTGGCCAGTCTGCCCCATCAAGTAGGACTACATAATGCTTTCCTCTCCCAAATATTTCTCTGTCCTTTACAGTTGTTTTGTTAGCTTTCTAGTTCTTCTATATAGATTTCAAGTAAGGATACTCTCATTGGATTATTTTCCAGGATTATCTATATATTAGCTGTTTCCTACAGTAGATCCTTTTCTGATTTATTTCCGCTACTTTTGTTAATGTGTTATTTACTCATTCTTTTGTTTCTGTTGTGAACTGAGGTTATGAAGTTTATAGGGCCATGCAGAAACTGCTGTTCTTATTGCAGAATGTTCTTGTTACCATGATTTTAGGGACTTCAGTATCCACAGCTTCTTTTTCAAGTTTGGAGTGCCACACGCATCCTGAGCAACTAAGAGCACCAAGAAATAGAAGACTCACACTTAAATATCTTGGATTTTAGACTCTGGCTGATAACTTGGGATCTCAGAGCACCAACTTCAGCACTGGGAAAAGACGATGCAACTTGGCTTGAGCCAGTAGAGTTGAACTCATTTGTGTTGGTCATGAACTTAGCCCCAGGCCTCATAGCTTAGACAGCAGTAGCTCTGGATAACCTGTTTCCAGTGGAGTGCTCCAAGAGCAGTGATTAGACCTGTTGTATTGCATTAGGAACACGGAAGAAAAGGCTTTGGGCAAGTTTCATTTCTCTTAAGATGCTAGCAACTGTGATTTCTTTACTTGTCACGTTTTGAGGATGTTGTTACAGAGAAAGAGACAAAAAGACCAGTATTAATTCCTAAATCTTGAGATAGTTGCACAAGGAAACATGCTACTTGATATCACAATTATTCTTAAAATTAGTGCAGTTCCAGGATCTCCAGTAAGGATATTTGTACTGAATTTGCAAATGTTGTGCAGTGGATGCCTAAGCCTAACGGCCTGTAGAGAAGGGGCAGAAAACTGGGGGATTTTTTGGTGGTTGGTTTTTTATTTATTTGTTTTAGTTATTTGGTTGGTTTTGTTTTTGTTTAATTTGAAATAGTACTTGTGATGCCCTTTTTACCTTCTTCCCTAGTAGTTTTGCTGGGGAATTGTCTTCTGGAAATTCTGTGGATATAAATCATGGCAGAAGTTTGATCTTTGCTACTATGCAGTGACTATTTTCTATTTCTTAGAGGGGTTTATTTTTTAGAAGATTTATCTTTTTTCCAAGTGAGATCAAGGCCAATAACACTTGCACATTAAAGAACACTTGCACTGTGAAGAAAAAAATCTTAGCTAACTTATTTCAAACCTCTACTTAAAGTGAGTACTCCTTGAACTTCTGTTCCGTCTCTTTGTACATCACTTTTCTTTTAATGTTTTCAGCTCTTGGTGAGTGCTTCTTTTCAGCCCCCAAGGCTGGAGTAGCTGGGACTGTTCTGCTCTCTTTCCCAGCTTTTCTGTGAAATCTTCTTCTGTGAAAAAGCATTGACAGATTTTCTCTCATGTGATTTGATTTGCCGAGTGATGCATGCTGCGAATACCACTAAATGCCTTCCTATCCGACTGTGCAAGAGCTTTTCAGTATTATTTGCTTATGCATGTACAGCTGTTTGAAAAATTAAGCATGTACAGGCATATTGTTATGATCTGGCCTTGGAGCAATGAAGTTGTTGTTTCGTGAGTTCAATACAGAGTGATGGTATTATGCAGCTTGAAAATCTCATCTTTTCAGATTTTTCATCCGGTTTTGTGTAACAGAAGTCTTGTGAATTTAACTTCTCAAAGGAGCTGTTTTCAGTTGTTACAGATTGGGACTTCCATTTACTCCTTGATGTAAAATGGTTTTGGAGCAACAAGCCTGCTGACCTGAACAACTTAAAAGCTCAGTCAAGGGTATTTTTCCTTTGTCAGCACAGCACAGTTAAGAATATGTGTCAATGAAGAGAGTCCCTGTGGATAACTGGGTTACTAGGATACAGCATAGGCTCTGTTTTAATTAGGCAGTTACTCTTGTCTGTCATCTCTTTGCTTCTAGAGATTTTGTAGTGATAATGCGATTTAAGAAATAAAAGCTATTTTGTTTCAAGGATGTATTTTTTGTAAAAGTATTTGTGTGCATTGAGTGCCAAATACTACTCACTGATATGTCATCTGCACAAAGGAGAGGCTAATATAAATTTATTGGTCTTTTCATAAGCTTCCAGGATCTGCATTTTGTAGCATGCTGCAATGTTGAGCATAAACAGAAAGCTTCTCAGCAGCCATTTGGCTGGATGCAAAAAAAAAAAAAAAAGTCAAGGTTTCAAAAAATGACCTGGTTATCATGATGATCAAATCTGATGAGTTTTTCTTAGAATTAACATTTGTAAAGCCAATTCAACTTTGTGTGTACTTTATCCCTGACATATGGCTTCCCACATGATGATGTCATGTACAACTAGATGCCAAAAAAAGCATGAATGGTCCCAGCAAAAGCTACGATTTGAACTATGATTTGATTTGCAGTTTTCTCTGTGTGTGTGTATTTATGCTCTGATCTCTGCACAAAGTTGTTTTCCTCAACTGTGGGTAATGGTCTGTAGAAACACACAGTGGCCGCAGAAAGTTTCTGTGTAGGAAACATCTACCTTTCTGCTCCCTGAGTTTGTTGAAAAAGGTGTGAATTGTCCTGGCTGGTTTGCTTTCTCACCTCTGCATTCACGGATCTCTGTTTAGAGAAGTTGTAGAGAGGGACTGACAGCTTGAGGCAGCTTGGGGCTGTAAGAGCTTTATGCACTTCCATGAGTGAGGATTTCTGTATCGTTTGGGTTTGCAGGTGTTGTGTAGGCATGACAAACTGTTCTGTACGTGGGTTTTGTTCCCAACCCACTTGTTAGCAAAGCTGAGGTTTTTTGAAGGTAAAAAACCACTGCTGCGAGGTGAATCTCACCACGTGCTTGTGCTTATGCAGTGGATGAGGGGTTGTTTGCTTTCTACCCATCTGTATGCTCTCTTGCCGTTACTTCCTGCTCTGGTTGTGTGCTGTTATCTTTTATGTTGCAAAAACCTTCACTTACGTTGCAAGGTTTTTCCTCTCTTCCATTAAAAAAACCAGAATGTGTTACAGTGTTATTAAGTAAAGAGAAGCTGTGTTTCTTTCTTGTAATCTACCATTTACTGTAAACTACTATGGGATCCTGTTCTGCTTCAGCAGTGAGCATGTTAGGAAAATTCCTGGATCAGAACATAGATTGCAAATTTTCTGGTGAGGTGTCCCATCAGCTGTGCATTGGAAGTTGGAATCCCAGACTGCCTGCAACTCTTGAATGTGGTGGTTACCAGCAAAAGTGTCCCAAAGAAAGTTTTGAGGGTGTTTTTCTTTATATTGTATAAAAAAGAAAACATAAGTGCTAGTGCCTGGTATTATAGATTCGTCAGTATTGGTTTTCAAATGCATACTGGATGAGGATGACTGTCATGATGTATTTTTTTGACTCAGGTATGAAATGCAGTTAGGCTGCCTGTTACTAAACCTCTTTACAAATTCTTCATCAGCTCTGCTGGCAAGCAAGCAAGGGTTTATGCTTGTCCTTTCCCCTTGTGCTTTGGTGCCTCTTTTCTCTTCATGCAGAGATGGAAGCTTGTGCTTGGTTGCTGTGCAGGAGGGGGAATTTCTTGGATGCTTGCACCTGGGCAGCAGCTGAGCCACATCTGTTTGCATGTGGATGAAGAATGACTTCAAGATGTTCCTCTTCTTTCTTGGCTATGTATTGAAACCCGAAGTGTGCAAAAGTGAGCATGCACGTACAGAGGGGCTCACTTCGCGTGCTTCCCTTTAACACTATTCTTTTTCTCTTATGCAACTTTTTCCATTTGTTACAAAGTTTTATCTTCAACTAGAGTGTGAAAGAGTGCTGAGACTTAGCATAAATTTATTTCTTTCCTTTTTCTTTTAGCCTTCCACGTGGTACAAGCAGGTTAATTAGTTACAATTCATAAGTGTGTGTGGTGAATGATAAGATATATTCTTGATCTTTTACAATAAAAAAATTGACATATTTGAGAAACATCTGTTAAGACTCTAGATGATTTGTGACCCTTGCACCACCTAAGTGTGTGCTGCCCTGAGGGAGTGTGGGGCATGGGTGCAGAGTGTGCTCCAGGGAGCAAATCCTTCCAAAAGCCACCCAGAGCCCCACAGAGGAGCTGGAGCTTGGAAAAGGAGGAACGAATGATGCAGGCTTCCATCCCCTCATCTCCCTGGCTTTTTTCTGCCAGGCGTGATTACTGTCACTGTTCAATCCATGCTTAATTCCTCCCAGAGAAGAGAGCAGACAGCTTTTCAGCTGCCTATGCTTCTGTGACTGGTGTTTTCCTACAAGCCAGACACCTAAGAAATTGAGTTAGAGGCTTGCACAAGAGAAGCATGTAAATTTTTTGCTATGACTTAATGCACACAAGCTCTTTTTGACAGAAGCTGAACTAAATGCTCTTAAATAAATTAGAAAGCTATTAAGTGTTAAGCTGTATGAGGCAGAGTTATTACTTTTTTATGTATATTTGTATCTATTGTTCTCCCTACCCTTTGGTGGTCTAGTCCTACACTACATTCAGTTATTTCAATTCCTGACTTTCCATTTCTGAAAGAAAAAGTTAAATAAAAAATGTTGTTAAAAGCTTCCCTTAAATGTGATTTGCTACTCTACCCTATAGTCAGGGAGCCCTCTCAAGTGCTGAATATTCGTAAGTCATAGCTTTAATTTTAGTAATGTGGGAACTGTTGTTATCTAGCTAGTTAATAGGAATTTTCCCATAATACTTGGAATGTGTGTAGCATCAGTTGTCTCTCTACCGTAGATGCCTCTGTTTGAAACAATGGGTGGCAATAAAAGAGCAGTTTTTCTCCTTGCCTGAGTTATAAAGGTACTAAAATTTGATTTTGTAGATCATTGTGTTAGTACACAGCAGATAATTGGTGTTTTTTAAATTATTTATGTTTTGAACTGGTTTACTGCTAGTCTGCTGGCACTTTCTGATGTTTGCAGACTTTATTAGATGTTACTTAGGTTCTCAAAAATAACAGAACAAAAATTACTAGTTCTATTCTGAAGGTTTAATTTTATCACAAGTAAAGAATTCTCTGTTGTATTCGTTGTTGTCATACCTGTACCTATTGTCTATAATTTAACATCTTCATAAAATAGGAAATTACCTACATTTTAGTAGAAATTGATAGTCGGGATAGTACAGTTGCCACATTTTAATAGCAGAGTGCAGAAAAGTGATGCAGCATTTTTGATGTTACATGAGAGATCAGTGGCAGAGGTGCAATTACATCTTGGATCCTACATTTAAAAATACATGGAATTTTAATAGAAATAAAAGAAATATGAAAATAAGGAATATGTTCATATATGCATATATTATTACAAATACGTATTTGAAAAAGCATCCTTTTTTCTTTTTTAATAGAGTATAGGAAAAACATTACTTTTCAGTACAGCAACTCCAGGAAAGAGGAAAGGCAACATCCCTTTGATTGCTTGTTGGGAAAATGACTAGTTTAGTTCCTGGTTTATGGACACACTCAGTTTTCTGGCTAACCTACACAGTGTATTTTTGTCACCAAAGAAGTCTACAGCATGCTGTAGTCATGGGACAGTGCTGTGCTGGTGTTTTGGCACTTCCCAAGTTCCCACAGGTCGGCTCCAGCATTAACAGTGCACGCCCATGCTTCTGTAAATAAAGATTTGGCAGTTGCAGGGGTCATATGTTCAGTGACAGCTTTCATTACTTGTGGATTTCATTCAGGGTCTTACCAGATTTGTTGGGCAGCAGAAGCAGCCGAACGTTCATCACCCCAAGCCCATCAGCACGTTTCCTCTGCTGCCACTCCTTCTGAGCCTGAGTGTCGTCTGAGCTGAGGCATTGTACTGGTGCCATCTGTGCCCTCCCGTGGCCCCTGCCACAACCGCTCTCCTGTCCTCCCCTTTGCTGTAGCTTGGGGTCACAGCTTTGCTTCCTAAGCTATCTATTCTTTTTCATAATGTTATCAGCTTGGCAGAGTTTGGCTTGTCTGGTCGCCATCCTGTCACCGTTGCCTAGCTCGACGGCAGTACAGTTGCTGGATGGCAAAACCGTCACCCCACACAACAGCTGTGCAAACAAACAAGTCAGCATTGATATTCATCAATAGCTTTGTGCAGTGGTGGCATTGAGAGACACCAGAACACGTGCAATCTGTCTGCTTTCTTTGTCCCATGGTATAGCCAGATCGGCTGCTCTGCGCTGCTGAGTGAGTGATTGTCAGGCTGTGGTGTGCCTTCACCTCCTTCCCTTTTTCCTTTGCTTCTTCTTCCTCTTTGTGGGCTGTCTGGCTACTCCCAGGCACATCTGCTGCATGTCCCATCTGCTCTCCATGAGTGGCGCGCGCAGTTCTGACAAGCAGTATTCAAGTAGTGCACTGTTCTTCTGGAGATGACAGAAAACAATAATTTGTATTATTAATGGCATATCATTAATACTCCCTGCTTCTAAATGCCAAGTAAAGCAAATAGTGTGGAACGTTGGTTTGCAGACTTGCCAGTGAGTTGTTTCAAAATCCTTCATGTACAAGTGAGTATCTCACACCACTTATCTCAAGTAACAATGTTCTTATCTTGTCTTATAGCTTGTAGCTTTTTCAAGACGTGGTGTGTTTTCCTTAAAAGAAGAGGAACGTTTTTGTCAGAAGTTGTGTTCTTTCCTTCCCGGTGTCAGCAGCAAGATTTTTTGAGAGACAGAGGTGTATCATTAAATTTGTTATTTACTATTACTTTGTGTCTTTCAAGGAAAACATATTAGTGAACTGTCAACTAAAACTAATTCTAAAGTCAGAGTGAATTTAAACCAAGATTGCCCTTGCCTCTTACGCATGTCTGTTGGGCAGTTTATAGTGGTGCAAGTAACTCTTCAGAATGTCTTCCTGTTGGGTGTAGTCACTTCTAGCAGGATCTTGCTTTGTGACAGCTCCCCTATCAAACTGAACAAAGATAAAGACAGCTCTCTCTGGGTGAAGGACAATAACGATACACAGCATAGGCATGTACAGGCAGTGAAACTGTTTTGTTTGGGTCAAAGATCTGTGGAGGTAAGTGATGAAAAGCGCCTTTACTAGTTAGTGTGTATTCACCTTTGCTGGTCATACTGTCATGTGCATCAATTCCACTTTCACCACACTTTCTGTGTTGAAGCCAACACAGCTGTCTTGCATTTCTGCCAGAGTGATTTACAGCATGAAGCCACGATGAACAAGAATAGTTTATCTGTTAGCGTGTTTGCTTCCAATTTGGACTTCACTGTAAGCAAACACTAGGTGTCCAAAATATGACCGAGGTGAACAAGATTTTACAGAGCTGGCTGATAGGAGTTGTGCGCGTATATAGGGAGAGAAGTGATTCATTTTGGCAGTGTTTGTTTCATAGCCTTGTAAGTCTTTTCCTTTAGTAACTCTTTTCCTTTAGTAACTCCCTGCTTACTTGCAATGTCACTAAGAGAAAAATAAAGGCTGGAAGCCTCTGTCAAAGGAAGGAGTGAGGCTAAGGAGGCTTTTAGCAAGGAGCAAACATTGAACAACCTTTGGTCAGCAAACCAAAAGGTACAGGGTCTATGTATCAGTTCGGTGCTTGCTAGAAAAGGCTTTGGCTGTTACCCATATTAACTGCTTGTGAAAGTTGTTATTCCATGGTGGCTGCACTGTGTCATGTTCAAACGGCTGACCTCCATGGAAGAAGTCATGGATGGACTTCTGTATTTGTCTTACATAGCTTTTACAAGAGTGTGTTTGTTTTTCCTTCCTTCCCCCTGCCCCGAGAACACTGTAAGGTAGTATATTTTATTATCACACCACAACTAAGCATCATAAAGCTGGCAATGCCTACAGTGAGTTTTAGGAGGAAAACATGGATTGGGACTACTCAAGAGAACAGTATCTGCTATGTTGCAAAACACTGTGTGTGGGATCTGTATAGTATATAATCACAGTGCTCATATTTGATCAGGTATGACTCGTGGCACAGTGGTATTAGCTGTGTGCATTAATTCTGTAACTGTGCTTTTCAGATCAGCAGTTTCAAAATTTATCAAGTCAGTATGTCTGTGCTTGAAGAGCTGTGTCAAGGAGTTTAGCAAACAGACGAGGAGGGGGTGATAACTGTTTTATCACCTTTGGAAAGTGTTGTTAGACTGATAACTGTGTAAGAGATAGGTGAGCTCCTGCAAGATCTACCACCAGTTACTGAGTTCAAGGCATCCTCTAATTGGTAGAAATGTAGTTATAGTTGAGCAGTGTACTGTATCACCATCTAGCACTTCATACTGTGTACGCTCGTTTTCATTTTCACTCAGCTAAACCTGGTGGTTTAGCTGAGTGGGTTTCTCAGCCTTTTTAATGTGCGTCGTCAGTAGGTTCCAGCAGCACTGCATGGACACTCCCCTATGAAAACAGATGATCAAGTGGGATAGTTAATTTTTAGACAAAGCCTTTGTGTGTATCCTAGAAAAAATGTCCTGCAGCAATTTTCTGTGATTTCCTTTAATATTGAGCTCTGAAGAGTACTAATCCAATCTTGACATTTCAGAAAAGTACACAAACAATAATCAATCTTTTCCGTGCAAAACACATCCATGGTTGGAAAAGCTGATATACAGGTAATGTTTGTAACCCAAGAACACTTTTGCGAGAGAAAGGGAATTATAGTCAAGTTATGCAAACGATATTCATATATGATTTTTGCAAGTATCTTGTTAGGCTATCTGGTGAATTCTTAGCTTTTTCTCCTTTGTGTTTGAACATGGCTGTTACCCCTTGAATGCTGCAAACTGGAGTAGTGGAAGTTTTGTTACAGGTGGCCCATAAACAAAGTTCTCCTGCTGCAGGTGTGAATAAAGATGGCAATTGTGTAATCCAGCAATTTGTCACTGCTAAAAGGCTAGAAGTTAAATGAATGGCTGACAATATAAGTGTAACTACTGGATGTGTTACTTCGCAAATCCATGCAGTTGGTTTTTGGCTTTAGGTAAAGCAAAGTCAAAAGCTGCCTTATCTAAAGGGAGGCCCTCGTCATCTCTCTGAAATGTCACTCATTACTGGGAGGATCTGGTCCTTGAAACAGAACAGATCTGCAAGTGAATCTAATATTAAGAAATAATATAACTGAATGAAATGAAGCAATGCTGAAGGAAAGTCTTACACAAAGTATTTCCCTGCACTGTTCCTTGCTACCTTTTTTAGTTTGTTTGCTTTGTGAGACTATTAGCTGCCATACACTGTAACCTTGCATAGGTAAGAGGGAGCTAGTTTTTGTCCTTCCCCCAGACTTACTGAGTGCTGCTGTAGAGAGATGAGTAGGTGCAGAGTGAGAGGAGGTCACGTTGTCCTGCTTATTTCCAGGAAATGGAGTTTCACAGGCAGTCTTACTATTTGTGCTAACTCATGGAAGTTTTTCATGTACTGAGAGGTTTTGTCTCAGCCCTTGAATTCTGGGCAGCTGTCTCCAGAAATCCTGTGTGTGAAGTTTGCTCATTATGATCTTACTTCTTGTGCTAATATAGTGATTTTTGGTTTTGGGTTTTTTTTCTTTATTTAGATGAGAGATCCTTGGAGCAGCAAAACTTTTCCTTTTCCTCAATGGACTCAAGAGTGCACCAAAGCATATCAGGCAGCAGGACGCAAGCAGCCTTAGCAAAAGGTACTTTGGAGTCTCAAGAAAGTAATTTTCTTCAAATGGTTTTATCATCAGTTACCACTCCCTTTGATGTGACTTTATTTCACCAAGAAGAAATGGCCAGGATTTCAGAAGGGAGAAGTACGCCTTTGGTAGATGTTTCCGTGGCAAGCAATGAGGCATTCTTAAGCGACAGTGAATTTATTAGCTCATTTCCAAAGGCACAGTGGACTCCTCCACTGAAGTCTTTTGCAGTTTTAACAGATCATCACTCAGTTAATACAGTAGACCCACCAAGAGAAACATTAGAAACTGTGCTGCTAACACCTTCATTATCTGTCCTTTTTTCACCATATGATATCTCAAAAGCAGCACAACAAAAGACCCCGTTGAGTGCTGTTGCTGAACACAGTAACATTCTTACAGGATCGAAGCCTTTTTTACCAGATAGTGAAATGCTAACTGCAGTCAGAGACTTGCCATTGTACCCTCCAAATACAGCTATTTATCTCACTTCCATTCCTTCAGAGGCCGGAGTTGCAGAGCAGGAAAACATAAACACAAATTTAACAGCTGTTCTGCCTTTTGGGGCTGCTTCAGAAGGGTCGCCTCTTCATCTCAGGCTGCTGGATAAAACTAGCCCTCTGACCCCAGATGCCACAGCACAGAGTGCAGACCTGTATGGTGTCATTTACAGTGATCCAAGTAGCAGGGCAGAGGAAACTCTCAGTCTAAGGACCTACCCCACTCCAAGCATTCCCTGGGCCACACGGGCTTCAGCAGCCAGTGCTGAGCCTGCTTTGTTTCTTATTAGTCTTCCACTCGTGTCTTTCCCACTTCACTCAGATGCCATTTCCACAGACTCTAATGCCGTTCTTAATGCCAGCCTGTTTACACATGAATTCTCCAGTACAACACCAAATTTGCCTGCCAGCTCAGACATACCAAGTCAATCAGAGCTTGTTAGTGAGCTCATGAGTCCAGTGCCTTTCACAAGATCATACAGCTCTTGTCTGTATTGTGACTCGGTTTCACTTCTGCCAGCAGCAGGCTTTTCCCCAGAAGAGGATGTGGGCTCAGGTGATGATGTGGAAACTTTGTCCATCAAAGCCTCTGAAGTACAAGGCATAACTCCGTATACAACTGTAATTACCGATGGGTATGAATTAGAGGAGCCTACACCTGAGAGTTTTGATACATCTTTTCCATCAAGACCAGTTGTTTCGTTTTCTTCAAGATTTGCAGAAATGCCCACTTCAAGCATGTTTTTACTAAGCACTGCGGACACTGTCCTTAACAACAGAACACCTATAACAGTTTCTACTACTTACCCCCAGCTCCCTGGAGAAACATCACTGAACATCTCTGCTGCCCAGTTTTCCCTTCCTGTTCTGGAAACAGTTTTGTTGACACCAAGCACTCGTGTAGAACTTTTTGACTCTGCCTTCATCTCGAGTGAGCCGGTAGCATCATTTGCAGTCAGTCATACAACTTTGCTGGAGTTGCCAGAGTTAATGCCATCAGAATCTGTGGTTTTGCTTGATAAGACATCTACAAGAGAAGTACCATCTTTAAATATTTCAGATTTTCCATCCAATCTTTTATCAACACCATTTCTTATTGAACCTAGCTATTTGTCTTTATCATTGGCCATGCTAAATTCTTACTCCTTCATGAAAAGTGATTTATCAACACTTTTACCTCAGACCTTGTTGACTGGGACATCAATACTTTCTGAGGGTGTTTCCAGCTGGGACTTGGCTACCACTGTCAGCTCTGACACTGAGGTTTCTCAGTTTCCTCTTGGCCAAACATCGTACTTTTATTTGAATGCATCCTCTATTCCAGGTGTGCATGTTCCTGAAATAATGGCATCATCAGATTTTCACTCTGAGTCGTCTGTGTTTCTGGAAGCACCCTCAGTATTGGCAGCAGGCTCTGAAGTTGTATTTACCTCAACTGTTACAGGAGCTACCTCTCAGCTGGAGCCTTCACTCTCCACCTCTCATTCTGTGGTTCCTACCCTGGTGCTGCCTACTTCCGACACCCAGTTTGTTACCAGCAGCGTCTTGCTCAGTGAAGCAAATCTGATCTCTTTGTTTACTACCTTTCCAGCGACTCCTGTCTTAAACATATCTTCAGCTCTGCTCTCAACTGCTCTGGCTTCTGATGAGGATATTGGTGCTACAGTTAACCCCTCGCTGCTTTTAACATCTCGCAGCGAGGGCAGTGCCCACACAGCCCTTCCTTCCGCAGACCCTGACAACCTGACATCACATGCTGACACCAGCAGTATGATGCCCTCTCCTACAGCATCTCTGCCTATGACCACTTTGTTTACTCCCACGCAATTTCCTCTGACTTCTAGCCCTCCCACTGGGTATGAAGTTCCAGCAGGAAGCAGTGTAACTGCTGGTACTAATGCATCGGCTGCTCCCACCACTGTCCCCACGACCACTGCCACCAGTGCCACGGGCAGCCATGGCACTACTGCTGCAGGCAGCCTGGGGACCTTCACCTCCACCCCTCTGGCAACCACTACTCCATCTGAACCTGTGGTTGTAACCTCTGCCGTGACCACTACGAGGCAACCCTATGTCTGCGACATCACGGTTCCTGACGCCTACTTAGTTAGCGCAGGTAAGATATTTCTCACATTTTTATTTTGTTTTTCAGAAGCTGCCGTAAGGTGACCCCTTAGCTAAATTGCAGGTGTGGAATTAGATAAGTGAACCTTTCAAAGAGATACGGTGTAGATTTAGACAAACAGCTGTAAAAGCAGTGGTTTACTCTTGAGAACAATAGAATTCACTTGAACAAAGTCGGTTGTGATAGTGAGTTACATACACGTTACCCTGCGCAAAGAATGAAGTTGTCTTCTAGAATTGCTGATGCGTATAAACGAGTATACTGAATTAGAGGCTGCTTTATCATTTCATGGGTTGTAAATGAATGTTACTGTCATGGTGCTGTTCTGCCAAATTGTGAAATGTTCTGACTGAGTAAGTTTCTCCTTTCAGTTGTTGCTGCTGTTTGTAAAAAAACCTGCATGTGAGGTAATGTTGTAGTATGAAAGAGGAGAGTTGGTTTAAAAAATGTTTGGGCTTTATTACCATTTTTATAATTTTGCCTTACTAGCTTACATTTATACCCCTACCCTCCTACCTCCCCCTCTCCCCCCCCCCCCCAACACTTACTTCAGCTGTATTTGGTGTGTTTGTAACCAGAAAAAGTGACATTAGCATGTTTCAAAATTAACTGTCTCAGCATCTGTGTTTGCTTTTTTGGTGTTTTCCTACCTCTTCCCAGCTTGTTAACAAAACAATACTAGCAAACTAATCAATCCATGGCAGCTGCAGAAGTGCTGCATGGTCTGTGGTAAGCAACACGTTTTGCCCTTAAGATTCACTTGTAATGTGTAAAGCAGAATGAGCATAACCTTGTCCTTCAAATATGAAGGTGAGCTGGCTATGCTGGGGATGAGGAAGACCTCTTTTTTTAACCTTTAATTTGAGTAGTTTTGTAGGCAAATTACTGATGAAAAGTAGATGCAGGTTGACAACACTTTTCAGCTGTTTCTTTGGGTGTGGTCACAGTCTCAAGTGTGACTGTAATAAATATGACTTCCATAGGGAAGTGGGATTTTTAAGCAGATTCTTAGTCTGTGGATATCCCTTTCAGTAATCACTGTTGCATTCATTTACTTTGTATTTAAGACAAAAGCAGATGCATATTTTCTTTGGTTTCTTTCTGACCTCATCTGCATTCAGTGCATTGCCTACAAAACTTGAACTGCATTATGACAGTGGGCTTGTTGTGCACAGATCAGACTGAATGTGCTGTGACTTTCAGATCCGATTTGAATGCCTCAGTGGCTCTTTAGAAGATTCTTTTACTGGAATGGTAAAGACATTCAATATGGAAAAGCAAAACAAGGGAGAGAAAATGGACCTGGAGTACCTTAATCTGTATGTACAGTCACTTTTTAGGATACAGTCACACCTTTACCTCTTTCCTTGTCCATTGTCTTACCAGTTTGACGCAGTTGATCTTATTGCCTGCTTTTTTATGCATTACACAACTGAAAATGCAGCTTTGAACCAAAGCCCAAGAGATGGAGCTAAAATGTATTTACTCACTGACATTAATTTTCAGTGCTAGCCCGAAGAGCTGTTCTACAAAATGTCAGTGAATCCATCAGAGAAGTGCTCAGAGTTCAGTTCAAGCGATCAGTAGAAATAGAGGTAAGTGGTATGAAGTGTGTACAAGTACTCTTTGATCAATATAATGCAATAGTGGCTTTAGTTTACAGGCTAAAATGGTGTTTTAAAAACAAACCATGTGGTTCTATATCAGAGATTTATTCTAACTTAAATGCTAGTCATGGGGTTTTTTGGTTGTGGGTGGGGTTTTGGGGGGGTTTTATTTGTTTGTTTTTTGGTGGTGGTGGCGGCGGCTTTTTTTTATGTGAATTTTACATCAGCTTTTTTACTTTTTGCATGTCATCATTTTCTAGGACAGACTATTCTTGGTATTGCCAGAGTTGAGCAAGCAGTGCCCGGCCTCTACTGCTCACCTCCTTTGGCTGGGGAATTGAAACTGAACTGAAAAGCTTTTACCCTTCAAAATACCTGTTAAAAAGTTTTGTTTCTTCTGCTAGCTGATTATATACTTAGCACTTTAATCAAAACAAAACCTTCTGCACAGCCTTGTGCTATTTTATGTCGTGAGACCATCAACACTTGCAGGGAAAGTGGTGGAATCCCAAGTGCAGGATTTGGCAGATAAAAAAGGCAAGGAAAAAACTCAGGTGTGTAGTGGTAAGATGTTATTTTTAAGCCCTCAACTAGATGTGACTCCTGACCTTCTCCACTCACAGGACTAAGAATTTCTGTGCTCTTGGTTTGTTATTTTTTTTGAAAGCTTCCTCTGCATTGATGTTCAAGGAATCATCTTTGAACAACATTTCAGTGTTATTTCCTAACCTCAAAGTGGGTGGTTGGTTGAGAGGAGGTTTGAAGGCTCTATTTTCCCCCTCTGTCTGAGAGGAAAAGAATGTAGAGGTAGTTCAGAGGTACCTTTGTTGTGTAATCAGATATTCCAACATATATTTCAACAAAGTAAAATGTTTTAATGTAATTACTGGTGTAGGTGAAGGTTCAGCTGCACTTGCAGCTTTTCATGTCTGTGTTCATCCAGTTGTGATAGCCACATTATCTTTACTTTTTTGAGTCTGTGATCTCATTTTTGTTATGAAGTTTAATCAAGTAGCAGTTTGAATTTTGAACACAACTTGTTTCTCCATGCACAGTATCCCTTGGTGCCTCTTAATTTTTGCTTGCCAATGGATGTGGGGAAATAGTGTTTTGACAGCTCCCGCTGTCGTCACTGCACTCAGTAATTAAACAACTCCTGTCTGATGTTAGAGAATATACCTCTGCTACTCAGTCAAGATAGGAGTGTTACAAATTTCTGCCGAACTTCAGCCCCAGTGAGCTGCTACTATAAATTATGTCTAGTTTAGGTCCTTCTAGCAATACCTGCCCATGAGCTTTTTAGGGGTTTTTTGTAAAAGACGTTTTTCTTCTGGTTTATGAATGATACCTTCAGGTTGTGCATAGTCAAGTAGAATAAGAAGTTCATAATGATAGAATGACATGGATTTTGAAAGACCTTATATGCCTCAGTAATATGAAAGTGCTTATCATCTTAATAGTAACAGCAGTAAGACAAAATCTGTTGCTGAATATTTGAAGGTTGATTTGAGCAAACATTTTTTATAAAAAGAAGAAAACCATCTCTGTGATATCAGTTGTGCTTATTTTGTGTTCTCTTTGTGATGCCTTGGGTATGGGTTTTGTCACTAGCAAATGTGTTCACCTCTAACAGTGAAGTCTTAACAAAACTGTTATTTTAAATAAAGAGCCATCTGTAGCATCAGCATGTTTAATGGTGATGTAATGCAAAATTTTAACCAGAATTTGTCCATACTGCTGAACTTTATCAAACAGAGCTGACTTTTGTTAGTCAAGAATACCCAGGAACTGTGTGTACATTTGCAAGTTACAGTAAAGCAATGCACTTCTCTAAGCTGCTTTTTTACTGTGTCTCCTATTACAGCTCACAGATGTTATTCTCTTGCTGTGATGTAATGCACAGTAAATCAGAAGACAGTCTTGTTAAATCTAACGTGGCAGTAATGTATGCTTTAAAAATAAAATGCATGGCAACGATGCACATAACTGCTGTTCACTTCAAGAACAAACCAAGTTTAACACTGTAAGGGAGAATTAAAGCTTCCCCCCCCAACTTTTTCAGTTGAAACTTTGTTCTCTGCTTCTTTATTTTTTTTCAAACTTTTTGAGTTGTTGAAGTGGGGAAAAAAAAAAAAAAAAAAAGGAGGCAGGCTGGCTTGATTCCTGCCTAATGAAAAAAGCTTAATTTTTTTCTAGCAAAAGTCCTTACAGCAAAGTGAGAATAGCCTAAAATGTTAAAGATCTTTCCAGTCGGTCTGAATGTATTGCATCTGCAAAAGAGTAAGACCCTATTGTTTGAATAAGAGGAATTTTTGTCAGCTTTCCCTAATGTAAACCTTATGACACTTGGGTAATATCTGTTATACAATGTTCCCTTGACTTAGCTTTGTTGTACTGGGGTGTGAAATAAAATAGTGTTGGCAATGACTCGCTGCCAGGACCCCTGGTGCCATTAAGTTCATGCCAACAGGAAAAAGCTTTTTGCCAGCCTCATTTGTGCTTGGAAATTTTATCATGCAGTATAATGTATCAGTCAGTCACTTTGTTCCTGTATGTAATGTAGGGTTTTGGGCCTGTCCTTAGTGTATTGGTTTCTGTAACCCAAAATCAGTAAACCCTTGCCTTCAGAGTCAGGAAATCAGTTCATTCTCAGGCAGCTAAATACTTCTTTCAGAGGTGCCACCTTGTGGGCTTGCACTGGCTTCATCACTACTCCCTGCTGCTGAAATTCGGGCCATTAGTGTTCAGATGTGTAAAAACGGGGAGAGAATTGTTGCCTTATGATCCTAATGTGTGTAGAAGCAGAAGCTTTGTTTCATTTTTAAGACCTGTGAGCCTTTGTAGCCCATCTTCAGGAATTTAAACGCTCTCTGCAGGCTCTTTACAGGATGGTTAATAAGGTGGTGGTGAGTAAATTGGTTGTTTATGCTTTCTGCCAGATGTTTACACAGCATAATACAGGGGAGTGTTGTCATGCATTAGTTTGTAGCAAAGGTGCATCGAATCAGAAATTTTAGTGGACAATGATCAATAACAAATGCTTAAGGAAACATCATAAGGGACAGAATAAGCATGTGATGATGTTTTCCCCAAATACTCTTCTAGACTCTAGTAAATTCAGGGTTGAAAACTTTCTGTATTAGAAGCTTTCTCTATTCCGAGGGTAGTTTTGAATGAGAGAGGTTGTGTCCTGGAAACTGCAGAGCTGGATTAGCTGTTGCATTTTGGAGAAGAGAGAGCTTTAACTTGAGGTGATGTAAGGTTTCTCTGTTCCTACTGAAGGTTTCTGCTTTTGCTGTGAGACTGGCTTCAAAGTTCACATGGAGCTTTGCATACTTGTCTGGCTTCATGGCCTGACATTTTGAGAAATTTGTTCTTGTTTACTCTCGTAAGTCACACTCCAAAATGTGGTGGTTCAGCTAACTAGCTTGTTAGCATCTAACTGTCCTGGCAGCAGAGGTGAAACCTCCAAGAGTGGGTTGGATAGATGGCTGGGTTTGTGAACTGCTAAAGCTGTGCCAAGAGGAGCTATTCTCATTAATGAATCAACAGTCATGAGCTGTGCTCATCTATCCTAGACAACTTGGCAAACTTCTCCATGAATTAGCCTGTAGACAACATCATGCTGGCATGGCTATATTATTTCCGTCATCTGAATAAGGTTGTACAGGCCTAGCTCAAGACAACCCTGCAATATCTCAAGCAGAAGTACCTATTGTTTTGATTTGTAGTGTTTCTAATCTACCTGCCTAAAAAACTACACATAAAAGTGAGTTTAAAAAAAAAAATATTAAAAAATTCCAATCTTCTGGAGTTGCTGTCCTTCCACTGCAATAAAGCACAAAAGAGAAACAGTGCTAGCTGTTAAGATGAAAGCATCGATGCAGAATTTCAGGGGATTGTTCAGGGTCAGCTGCTTTTTTTTGCGTCTGTGGTGCACTGCAACAGGTTGGAGATGGAGACAGCTGAGTTGTCACAGGCTTGCTTTCTTGTCTGAAATACCAAACTCCAGTGCATAAGTATGTGCTGGCTACACTAGGCCTCTCTTCCTTGGCACATACTGCATTAGAAATCACCAGCAAGTACATGGAATCATAGAATATTAGGGGTTGGAAGGGACCTCTAGAGATCATCTAGTCCAACCCCCCTGCCAAAGCAGGATCACCTGCGTGGCCAGCAGGAGTAGGGAGGTGATTGTGCCCCTGTGCTTAGCACTGGTGGGACTGCACCTTGAGTACTGTATTCGGTTCTGGGCCCCCCTTCACAAGAAGGACATTGAGGTGCTGGAGTGTGTCCAGAGGAGAGCAATCAACCTGGTGAAGGGTCTAGAGAATAAGTCCTATGAGGAAAGGTTGAGGGAACTGAAATTGTTTAGTTTGGAGAAGAGGAGGCCAAAGGAAGACGTCATTGCTCTCTATGACTAGCTGTAAGGAGGATGTAGGGGGGTGGTTGTTGGCCTTTTCTCTCAAGTGAATAATGATAGCACTGGAGGAAGTGGCCTGAGGTTGTGCGAGGGGAGATTTAGACTGGATATTAGGAAGAATCTCTTTACTGAAAGAGTGGTCAGGTGCTAGAACTGGTTGCCCAGTGAGGGGTGGAGTCACCATCCCTGGAGGTATTAAACAAATACGTAGATGTGGCAGTTCAGGGCATGCTGTAGTTGGCATGGTGAGTTTTTTGTGGATTGTGTGGTGTTGGTCTTGTGGGGAGTGTGGTTATGGTTTTGTGGCTTGTTGATGTTTTTTGGGTTTTGCTTTTTTCCCCCCTGAGTGTATGATTGGACTCAATGATCTTAGCAGTTTTTTCCAACCAAACAGTCCCTGGGATTACTGGAGGTCAAACTCCCTTTCTGGAGACCCCAGTGGGGTCATCTGAGGTCAACCAACCAGCCCCTGGTGGTAACTGAAGGTCAAACTCCCTTTCTGGAGACCCCAGTGGGGTCATCTGAGGTCAACCAGCCAGCCCCTGAGGGTAACTGAAGGTCAAACTCCCTTTCTGGAGACCCCAGTGGGGTCATCTGAGGTCAACCAACCAGCCCCTGAGGGTAACTGAAGGTCAAACTCCCCTTCTGGAGACCCCAGTGGGGTCATCTGAGGTCAATCAGCCAGCCCCTGGGGGTAACATGAGGTCAGACTCCTTTCCTGGAGGCCCCAGTGGGGTCGTGTGGATGAGGAGGGGCTTTTGAATCTGGGAAGAGGGGCCAGCTTGTGGAGGGGCTGCTGATGTGGTGTGGGTGGAGCCAGCGCCACTTACAGCAGCGCTGAACGAGGTGTTAATGAGGCACTCTTAGCAACTGAGGTGGAAAGATTAAGGACTATTTGGGAATGTGTAAGGGAGCTGGATTGGTGGAACCACAGCCTATGGTCCTTAGGAAAAGGCAGCAAGGTGGAGGCTCAAGGAGAAGTAGAGGATCTTCTGCCTTCTTGTCACCAGGTAGAAGGAGGGGACTTAAGAGACAATGTGAGGGGAAGAGAAGGGGGAATGGAAGCAGATCCCTGCTCGGGTCAACAGGGGAGTCCCCTCCAGGCTTCCCCCAGCTTCCCAGGTACCTGCACAGGGCAGATATGGGCCTCTCGAAATGGAGGATCAGGCAAATGAGGATACTGATAAAGGTCCATCCAGGGAGCTGCTGAAGCAGTCAGCCCCACGCATGAGGACTGCTTCTGTTAAGAATCAAATGAGGGTAATTTTTATAGGAGATTCCCTTCTGAAGGGAAGAGGGGGTCTGATATGCCAGCCAGAGCCTTCCCACAGGGTTGCCTCCCTGGGGCCTGGGTTAGGGATATAACCAGGAAGCTTTCTGCTCTGGTATGGCGCTCTGATTGCTGCCCATTACTGGCATGCAGGTAGGCAGTAATGAGATTGCCAAGGGAAGTCCTAAGACAATAAAAAGTGACTTCAGGGCACTGGGCCGAATAGTTGAGGGACTGGAAGCACAAGTGGTGTTTTCTTAATGCCTTCAGTTGCAGGGAACAATGGAAGGAACAAGAAAGCTCAACTGATCAACCCATGGCTCAGAGGCTGCTGCCATTGGTAGAGTTTTGGTTTCTTTGACAATGGGGATGTTTACATGGCACTGGGCCTGCTGGCTGAAGATGGAGTGGAGCTGTCACCAAGGGGGAAAAGGATTCTAGGCCAGGAGTTGGTGGGGTTCATCGAGAGGGCTTTAAACTAGGTTCAAAAGGGGAAGGGGATAAAACCAGGCCCACTAGAGATGAGCATAGGGGTAACACACCAAGGTTGCAGGTGAAATCGATAGCCCAGCTCAAGAGAATCTACACCAATGCACACAGCATGGGCAACAAACAGGAGGAGCTGGAAGCCATCGTGTGGCAGGATAGCTATGACTTAGTTGCCATCACAGAAATGTGGTGGTGTAGATCTCATGACTGGAATTCTGCAATCGAATTCTGCAATAAGTTCTTCAGAAGGGACAGGCAAGGAAGGAGAGGTGCTGGAGTAGTTTTATATGTTAGGGGGTGTTTCGATTGTATGGAGCTCAATGATAGTGATGATAAGGTGGAGTGTTCATGGGTAAGGATGAGGGGGGAAGGTAAATAAGGTGGATATCCTGTTGGGAGACTGCTACAGACCACCCAGCCAGGATGAGGAAGCGGACAAAACATGTTACAAGTGGCTGGCAGAAGTCTCACAGTCGCCAGCTCTTGTTCCCGTAGGGGACTTCAACCTACCAGTCATCTGCTGAAAACTTAGCACAGCAGAGATCAGGCAGGCCAGGAGGTTCCTTGAGTGTAAGGAAGATAACTTCCTGACACAGCTGGGAAGTGAGCCTACCAGGGGGTGCCTTGCGAGACCTGCTGTTCACTTACAGAGGAGGAGTGGTAGGAGCTGTAGTGATCAGAGGCCACCTTGGGCTTAGCAACCATGACATGATAAAGTTCTCAATTCTTAGTGAAGTAAGGAGTAGGGGGGTCACCAAAACCTCCAACATGGACTTCTGAAGGGCAGACTTTCACCTGTTTAGAACATTAGTTGAGTCCCTTGAGTTTGTTGTTGTTTTTTTTTTCCCCCTGGGTGGATGGATGGACTCAATGATCTTAGCAGTCTTTTCCAACTGTGCCGGTTCTGTGAGGTGAGTGTTGGTTTCTCTTCCCAAGTAACAAGCAATAGCACAAGAGGAAATGGCCTCAAGTTTTGCCAGGGGAGGTTTAGATTGGATATTAGCAAAAATTTTTTCACTGAAAGGGTTGTCAGGAACTGGAACAGGCTGCCTAGGGAAGTGGCTGGGTCACCATCCCTGGAGGTATTTGAAAGACGTGTAGATGTGGTGCTTAGATATAAAGGTTTAGTGGTGGACTTGGCAGTGCTAGGTTTACAGTTGGACTTGATGATCTTAAAAGTCTTTTCCAACATAAATAATAGAATCATAAAATCACAGAAAGTTAGGGGTTGGAAGGGATGTCTAGAGATTGTCTAGTCCAACCCGCCTGCCAAAGCAGGATCACCTAGGACAAGCCACACAGGAATGCATCCAGGCAGGTTTTGAAAGTCTCCAGAGAAGGAGACTCCACAACCTCTCTGGGCAGCCTGTTCCAGTGCTCTGTCACCCTTACAGTAAAGAAGTTCCTCCTCGTGTTGAGGTGGAACTTCCTATGTTCTAGCTTATACCCATTGTTCCTTGTCCTATTACTGGGCACCACCAAAAAGAGACTGGCCCCTTCCTCTTGACACCCACCCCTCAGATAGTTATAGACACTAATAAGATCCCCTCTCAGCCTTCTCTTCTTAAGAGTAAATAGCCCCAGTTTTCTCAGCCTTTCTTCATAGGAGAGATGTTCAAGTCCCTTACTCATCCTTGTACTTCTCCATTGGACTCTGTCCAGTAGATCCCTGTCTCTCTATAATTGAGAAGCTCAAAACTGAATACAGTATTCCAGGTGTTGTTTCACCAGAGCAGAGTAGAGGGGGAGGAGAACCTACCTGGGGCTGCTGGACACACTTTTCTTAATGTACCCCAGGATACCATTGGCCCTCTTGGCCACAAGGGCACATTGCTGTCCCATGGATAACTAACTTCCTGTCCACTAGGACTCCAAGGTCTTTCTCCACGGAGCTGCTTTCCAGCACGACGACCCCTAATCTGTACTGGTACCTGGTGTTATTCCTCCCCAGATGCTGAAGCCTACACTTGTCCTTACTGAACTTCATGAGGTTCACCTTCACCCAGCTCTCTAGCCTGTCTAGATCTCATCAGATGGCAGCACAGCCCTCTGGAGTGTCAGCCACCCTTCCCAGTTTCGTATCATCAGCGAACTTGCTGAGGATACACACTCCATCCCCTCAACCAGGTCGTTGATGAAGATGTTGAACAAAACTGGACCCAGTACTGATCCCTGGGGAACACCACTGGCTACAGGCCTGCAGCTCTGTACTGCTGATCACAACCCTCTGAACTCTGTTGGTGAGCCAGTTTTCAATCTACCTCACAGTCCAATCATCTATCCCACATTTCTTGAGTTTTCCTACAAAGATGTTATGGGAGACAGTATCAAAAGCCCTACTGAAGTCAAGGTATATGACATCCACTGCTCTCCCTTCATCTGCCCATTTGGTCATGCTTTCAAAGAAGGACATCAGATTAATCAAGCAAGATTTCCCCTTTGTAAATCCATGTTGGCTACTCCTGATAACCTTATTTTCTTCTATGTGGTTAGAGATGGCCACCGGAACGTGCTGCTCCATCACCTTTCCAAGGATAGAGGTGAGGCTGACTGGTCTGTAGTTGTCTGCGTCTTTCTTCTTGCCCTTTTTCAAGACTGGAGTGACATTGGCTTTCTTCCAGTCCTCAGGGACCTCTCCCATTCTCTATGATTTTTCAAAAATAATGAAGAGAGGCTCAGCAACAACATCAGCCAGCACTCTCAGCACATATGGATGCATCCCATCAGGGCCCATGGATCTGTGTGTTTTCAGTTTATCCAAGTGATCTCTAACCCAATCCACAACGACCAGTGGAGAGTCTTCCTCCCTCCAGTTTTGCTCTCTTACTTCAGTGACTAGGGTTCTTGTCACTGAGATTTGTAATTCTAATTCCTCTTTTCCTTGCTTTTTCAATCTTTTCCTTTGCAAGAAATGGGAAACTTTGTTTTGGCATGTCTTACCCATTAGAAATGCTGTTTCCATCTGACGAACTGAAGAGATCATTTCATCCTGACATAAAAGGATAAAATTTTAGATAAGAGGATCTGAAAAGAGCTGTGCATATTATTCATATCAAACAAATTTGAGTTCTGTGGGTCTAAATCCATTTAAAATAAAAGCTGGATGCTGCATATATTTGTGGACTAAGAAGGAGGAAAGGAATAATGAGCAGCTTAGATTATTTTTTTTATTTCCTTCTGCTGCTGAGGTAGGTTATTCTGGTGAAGATAATCTCTTTGAAATGCTTGATTTTAGAGGACAGGAGAGAGCTGCTTGCTGTCTCATCTAAACAGCAATTGCCATCACTTTTGCACTGTTGCAGAAATACCAGTAAGGAACAAGGTCACAATAAAAGTAGCACTGTGCTTTTCTATAAGGCTGATCGTAAGGATATCTAACAAATCCCTTCACCAGCACAGAGTCTGCAAGGTGTTAGCATCTCTTCGTCTAAGAGGTGTACTTTTATCAGAACCTTTGGGTCTCTGGTTTAGATTATTTATTTATTTCTGAGGCTGTCATGTTGTATGTCTCAAAATACTGTACTGTTGTCTGCCTTAGGGAAATAAAGCAAACTGGGGGAGTAAACCAAAGAAGACAAAAAAAAATAAAAATGGTGGGGAAACAGGTGTCCTGGATACTGAAAGAGTTTCTCTGAATGAGAGGAAGACATTGCAATATGTTTAAATAAATAAAAGCTTTCAGTTTGTTTTTATTTAGGTGACAGAGAAATGGGAAATAAGAGTGTCTGCATGGAAAGGTTCACTGAGGTTTATTACTTACAATCTCATTTCTTCAACGCAATGACTAAGGCTCATCAGGATTTTTAAGAAGGCTCAAAGTCAGGAGGTGAATTGGAAGAGGAAAACTAGTTGTGGTAACGGTGCTGAAATAAGCAGATAGAAGTGTTCTCTGGAAGAAATAGTTCCTGAGTGTGAAAATTATATCCATAAATCACAGGTTATGTGTATTTTGCTTCTTGCACATCACATGTGGATGGCAGAGGATGCATTTGCTGTGCAGTATATGACTGAAATGCAGACGCTGTGCAAGTGGTTCAATAAGTAAACAGCAGTTTTGTATGGGAACTCTTACGTACTCCAGGGGAACGCAGGCAAGGGGGAGTGTTGAGACTGGTGTGTTATACTGAAGAGATTTTTGTAGGTGCACCTAGCACAGAGAAGTTGCCAGAGACTACAAGGCACAGCAGTATCAGTGTTTATACTTCTGCACTCTCTTTGAAAAATGAAGATTGCATTTTCCTAGCTCTTGATGATACGGGTTTGAAATGCACGAGACTTCGTAGGTCTACGGTGTTGCCAAATTTTACATCAAAATTTTAATGTTTTTTTTTCCTCTTTTTTTTGTAGGTTTATAAAATTGCACCCAGATTTGCTTTCTTGGTGACATCAGGTCCTTTTGTTTACACGGCAATAGCTGTCATAAATGTGCTTGTGAACAGCAGTCTTCTTCGTGGTGAGGCCCCCATGATCCTCTCATTACATCGTTCTTTCACTGTGCCAGATAACAGATTCCAGGTTCAGACTGGTGAGTTCTTCCTGAAATGAAGAAGAGGAGATGTAGCTTAATCTTGTTTCACAGTTCTTCATTTGTAATTAAGTATGCAAGGTTGAGTCAAAACCCTGCAGCCTGCTGCTGTGAATCTTAATTCTTCATTGTTACTGAAATACTTGCTGGATCCATGGTTGAGAGGTGATAAATTGCAAACAGTTAACCCTATAATTTCATTATTTTTTCAGGAAAATTTTTTGTTGCAAAATAGTTGTGCACTTTCTCTTGATTCAAAACTGAGAGGAGAAAAAAATTTCTGTGTAACATTTGCTCATAAAAATCACGGTGCAACTACCTTATAATGCTTGGGTCAAGTTTCAAATTACATTTACCTTAAATTCTACTTTTTAGAATCCTCATAGTGTGGGGGAATTGGGCAGCAGGATTGATTGCTTGTGTATAATGTGAGCAGGAGGATTGCTCATGTAGTATTCAGCTTTCCATGGCTGCTGTATGGCAGCAGTTTATTTGAAGTCCGTCACTACTAATAATCTATAGTAAAATATTACCCACATAGTAGATTTTGAAAGTCAGTGGTATAATTTACAGTCTTCTTCAGGCACTATTTGTATAACGAAACCACCTACCTGGTTCATTGACTGTCTAATGACAGAGACTGGGTATAGATGCAGAGAGTTCATGAGTGTTGAACATAGGTGCTTTTGTTAAGGTATGTCTTACATTGTTTCTACTCTGTCAATAACTGTATGGGAAGACATCACTTCTTCAGTTCTGCAGGTGTGATGTCTTTTTCCACTGCTTAACATGGTTATATAGAAAGACAGTAGACATGTTTTCTGTTCTTGAACCTTGTATAACATTGCTGTGAGGGTCTGTAGCGTAATCATAGCCTTTCTTTGGGTAAGACTATACCAGGAAATCCACAGATGTGTGTGTAGTTAAAGTTTGTGTGCCTGCTCAATTCCTCTAGACTCATTCTTCTGTGCTTTCTCTCCTGTAAAAGACTTTAAGGTATATGCATCTTAGATTTAAAAGATGATGGTGTGCTGATTGGGTGTGCTGAAAGTGTTAGACTGATACTAATGGGTATTAATGGACCCAACATGGTCTTTCAGACAAGCTAAATACTGAATATTTCAGTCTACAAGAAAAAGAGATGTATTGCTTTTTTCCTTAAGATTTTCATTGACAGGTTGAATACTAAGGATTTCAGTGTTGCAAATTCAGTGTTCAAGTCCTGTAAAATTAGTAGTGAAGGTCTTAAAGTATAGAAAAAAAATAATCATAGAATCATCCTGGTTGGAAAGGACCTTGAAGATCATCAAGTCCAACCGTAACCTAATTTGCCCATTCAGTGCTTAAATCATGTCCCTAAGCACCACATCTATATTTCTTTTAAACACTTCCAGGGATCGTGACTACACCTCCCTGGACTGCCTGTTCTGCTGTCCAACCACTCTCTTGGTAAAGAAATTCATTCTATATCCAGTCTAAACCTCCCCTGGTGCCACTTCAAGCCATTCCCTCTCGTCCTGTCATTAATCACTTGAGGGAGGAGGCCAACTCCCACTTTCCTACAACCTCCTTTCAGGTAATTGTGGAGAGCAATGAGGTCACCCCTCAGCCTCCTTTTCTTCCGACAAAACAATCCCAGTTCCCTCAGCCTCTCCTCATAGGTCTTATTCTCCAGACCTTTTGCCAGCTTGGTAGCTCTTCTCTGGACACGCTCCAGCAACTCTACATCCTTCTTGTAGTGAGGGGCCCAGAACTGAACACAATACTTGAGGTGTGGCCTCACCAATGCCGAGTAAGAAAGAGGAAACAGTGGATATTTTGTCACTAGTATCTTTTGGTAATCTAATGGCTGCTGCAACAGATATTAATGAGTAGAGAATTTACTGCACCATCACACAATTTATTTCAACTGTATTTTTACCCAGGGTTTCACTGAATATATCCTGAATTTCATGAAAAAGTGATAGCCCTCTGGATGATATTGCTTGTTTTGTTCTTTCTCATGGAAGTACTGGTCTGTAGGAGTAATGTGTACCCTTTGCCTTCAGTGCTGCAGTTTGTGCCTCGGAATGTGGAAATTGGGTTCTGCAATTTTAGCCGGCGCATTGAGAAAGGGCTCACAATGGCATTCATGGAAGTGAGCAAACACCAGGAGTTCTACAACTTCACTGTCCAGGTAAGTTTGTCAGGATGTTCTGTGTCTGTCCCTTTTCCTCCTGACCTTTGGTTGTCCTGTGTTTCATCCAGCCAGTAAAATGAGTTAGGTCTTTACTGGCTACCACTTGCCATCTAGATCATGTAGAACTATGAGGCTTTGTCATGAAGTCAGGATTTTTTTTCCCCTGCAAAATAATATGGCACCACGTATCCCTCTGGTTTCAAGCTTTTTGAAAAAATTATCCAAGATAATGATTTATATCCAAAAGCATTACTGAATGTAATAGAGTTTATACTTTTTCATATAAAGGCTGCCTCAACCTTTACACAAGTAATTCCCATCAGATTTTACTATTAGGGAGTAGGTTGTGTTTAGAATGTTTTTGTTGGAAGACAACTTTCAGGTCTCACTGCCAGTCAGGGGATGTTATTAGGGAATATAGGACTTAGATGCACTGTGCCATTATGTGAGCAAACACGCTAGTTGCCTCTGAGGTCTAGAAATACTTACAGCAGTATGTGATGCCTGTGGCAGCTGCTACTGGAACTTCACATATGAAATATATTGCATGTGTACAGGGTACTGAATCACATAGCAGGGCTTGGAACTCCCTGGAAAGCCAGTAATTCAACTTAAATGAGACCAACTCCCTCTTCTGTCTGAATTCTTAAATTTATTCTACCTTTTTTGTAATACAAATTAGTAAAAAAATTATCATGTTGTTTAACTGATACCATAAATGTCCATCTATGGTACCCTAAAATAAAATCATAGCAAGAAAAATGGCATAAACTTTATAGTACCTAAAGTACTGTATTGTACATATAGTAAAGTGCTCAGCACTGAATGACACAATGTGACTGGGTAGACTGAAGACAGAACACACAAAACAATTTCTTGGACTGTCAGCTTGGCAAATTTGTATGTTAAATACTCGCTTACTGTCTGGAAGAGATTTGTCTACATGAACACAGTTCCTATGTACATTGGTGCCAAAATAAGACTTCTAACCAGTGGTAGGATCTGGGCATGTGTTATGCAGGATGTTTTTACCAAGAGCACATCCAGTTTGAGAATGTTTCTTTACCATGATCTCTTCCTGTCTGTTTCTTGCAGTTTGGTATTAATCTATGATTTATTTATCAGTAGATTTATTTTACTGACTGTCTCTCTAGGTTGTTCTTTTTCATCATTTTCTGGGCTGTAGCTTCAGATCATTCTGGATTATGACTGACCTTAAAGGATAATTCTTAGAAGAGGAATTCACATGTAACTGCCTCTTCTGAGACTCAGAAGGCTGAATCAATCTGGAATAGATGTTCCTCTGTTTTGATGTGAATTGACCCCCCTTCATATTAGGAAAAAAAATTCTGTCAAGGAAGGAATGAAAATGCCAATGGATTGCTTTTGCTGACCTTTATTCAATCTTGTTTTTTCAGATTCTGAATATAACTCTGAGCAGGTCTGGTGCAGCATTTCGGCAAGGCCCCGTGAGCATCGTTTTTGCCATCCGAGATAGGTATGGTTTTCTAAATGGGTCTGAAGTCAGTGAGCACCTAAGAAACTTGTCCGTGGTGGAATTCAGCTTCTATCTGGGCTTTCCTGTGCAGCAAATTGCTGAACGTGAGTACTTGCTGTTTGCCAAGACTGCAAAATACTTTTTAAAAAGTATGTTTTCTTCTCTACAATTTTAAAACAATTTTATGCATAAGTGATTAATGCAGCTTCAAGTACCTAACTTGTATCATGAATTCTGCAGAGTAAATCCATGTCTCTCCCTGCTTACATACTGCATACGAGTGTTACAGCAACTTGTTGCCTTTGTCACCATCCTTTCCTTTTGTGCTGGGCCAGTTGTGTTTAATTTGGCTTCATTAGTCCATTGGTCTTAGTCCAGATTCATATTTTAAAAGAAAGAGGTCACTTAGATGAATATTGCTGTGAAGTGCAACCCAAGGTGTGTCTCTGTGGTTATGTCTACCGGGGCCTTTGCTGCTTCTCTGCAGGGTTTACTACCTAGGGCTTTGCATTGCACTTAACTGAGACTCTGACTGAAAGCCTGAGGCAATGGCAGCATAAGTTTGTATTTGCCCATGTAGTCTGTCTGGGTTATCTCTTAGCAGCAATATTTTTTTGTGTAGTCTTATTACCTTTTAAGGTATTGCCTTTTAAGTGTATCTCTCGTTCCTATGGTACAACTTGCAGTGCAACTAATTTCTTCCAGTCCATGGTCATCCTAAACTTGGATTAATGGGAACTGCCTGCATAGCAGAGTTTGCTTGACATGGCCTTGACAACCTCTGCTTGGTTAGATTTTTCAGATTACCTCAGTCTCATAAATAAGCCAACTTTCTAAACTCAGAAATTACTTGTGGATGGAGGCAAGATCATGAGAGAACAGTACTTGTCTTTACCGCCTGGTGGGTGTTACTGTTAACTCAGTTCATTAATTCCCCATTTCTCCTATCTCACTGTGCTTTCCAATCCAGGTTGTTAATTTTCAGTTATTTTTGTAAGCTATATAGGTGCGTAACATCTGACAGTGATTCTTGCTTTACAGTTAAAGGTCTAGTGGAGTTTATTTAGTTTATAGTATCTTGGGTAATGTTTTTGGTTTGGTGAGTCTTTTTTTTTTTCCTATGATGTATGCATATCTGGTCCTAGTTTTTAGTTTTGTTCACCTATTCTGGAGTGATATTTGTAGTGGATTTGCAGGTTGCCCCTTGCTGAGAATCCATCTTCTGGATCATGTAATGAAACTACAGTGCAATTAAATTATAACCAAGGCCACTATGTCCTGGAAGACAGGCTGGTCATAGGGGAAAAGCATTCCTATTAAAAATGCATGTACTCTGTTCTCCTTATTTTCCTTTCCTGATGGTACTTAGGAAATCTGAAGGTAATTTCTTTAGCACTCATAGCAGGAGCATTCTCTTTGTTTTCTACATGCTTATAGTGCCTGGCTGGTGGAGGTGATTCCTGACAGATGCTGGTGGAGCTCTGTGGTAGCTCACATGTCAGTGAAAAGTCATGCATAATAGAATGAGTGAAGAGTTCAGGCAGTGCCTTTGGAAAAAGGTCCTACTTGGATTTCTTCTCCTTTCCTTACTACTCTGTGGATGTTCAATGAAGTAATGTAGGTGTTGGCTGTTGCAGCCTGGCAAATGTAGCCTCTGTTAGTACACTGGCATGTCCAAGCCTGTGGGTGAGTTATTTCTATAACTACATTTCTGAAGCTTCAGGATTTTTTTGTTTATTCAAGCTGGTAATTTGAAACAAGTATGCCAACAGCATGGTAATTTCATTCCTACAAGTTCCAGCACAGGCCTCCAGACTTCAAACAAGCTCTTCCTTCCCTCACATCCACCAAATCTCCCAAACAATACCAAACCTCAAATCTGCAAGCAGACTCTTAGTGTAGGAAGGCTGAGTTACTCATCAGTGGTGACTAAGACCATCATGATACACAGTTTATTCTCAGCTTCTCCTAATTGGAGCTATTGAAAAATGCTGTTTCTTTGTGGCACATCCCCAGTAGTGGGGATGATGGCAGTGTAGCAGGATGCTCCATCTCTCCATATGCCTGCCTCAGTTTTACTCTATTATTCAGCTGCTTTTGTCTCTCAGTCTTGCAGACCCAGGCCTGGAGTGGAAAGATTCTCGTGAGAAAGGCAAAGGCCTAGCAAACTCTGAGCTGGTAACAACCTTGAAAGGTATAAACAGAGGCCAAGTTGATGTTCGTAACACCAGCTGCTCTCCAGTGTTGAAGAACATGGAGTTCAGCCCCGCCACAGCTAGGCCTGAAATGGAGATAAAGTCATAACAAACAGATAAACAAGAGAGTTTGCTTGGTGGGGACAGGGCCTTCATGAATCTTTCCACTGGTTTGCTTTTATTCTCCAATGAGAGATTTTGGAGGTATGGCTAATGGTTAAATGACAGCAGTCAATCCATATTATTCTATAAAAGCCTGGTCACATTTTTGATCAGGAGACTTCCGTACACTTTCCCAGGAGGTGTGCTGGACCTTTTCCTCTCCAGCGGGGACGCATGCCAGAGAGATTAATTCTTGAGAATTACACCCAAGGATAGACAGCTGTGGTCTGGCAAGGGTGAGAAATACTACTTTTTCATTGTCTTTACTAGTAAATTTAATGTTAAGTAATCTTCATCATTAAATGTAAGACTGTAGGGACTGCTAAGACTGATAATTAATATTCTAGGCTTAGTGTAGAGTTTAATAATAAGTAAGTTGCCGGCATTTTAATGGTTAACCTTTGTTATTTGATTGAATTTAGTAGTATAATTCACTGCTAATATACCCTTTGTATTCAAACTGCACTTACTGCACTTCTGTTCGGATCTTCTAATTTTTCTACATTTTTGCTGTGCGTGAGCCTCTTATCCTGTATAGTTAAGACCCCGATGTTATATGCAATCAATTTTGATTAGTGCATATATGTCTTGTCTGGATAGGCAGCAGAACAAATTGTGTGCACACCCCCTTGCATTCAATAACCCCACCTAACTGCTGCCCTTGTTCATTGAAAAAATGTTGCCAACAGAGCAGAGCACTGGCCTCAGAGATAGTACCCAGAGTTTGTTGGTTGTGGTGTCTCTTAGGTTGCTTGATAGATTTTGAAGATGACCTTCAAATTTGCCTAGACTGAATTTTCAAAACATTTCATGTTGTACTACAGTGAAATATATGTAAGAATTAAAATAAATATGTTGAATTTCAATTTAGTAATTCAGAATTTTTAGGAACTATGAGGTCTCCCCAGAGTTCACAATGTAGAAAACATGAGGATTTGGTGGGCATGGTGCCCTAACTCAAGGAGCATCTTGTCAGCTTTTGACTTGCTTGTTGATCGAGG
This sequence comes from Hemiprocne comata, assembly GCA_020745705.1. Lineage (NCBI taxonomy): Eukaryota > Metazoa > Chordata > Aves > Apodiformes > Apodidae > Hemiprocne > Hemiprocne comata. The sequence goes on from CM036586.1 coordinate 62,051,545, forward strand.
AACTCATATTTACCATAGGTTGAGCCCACTGCAGGACAGCTGATTCTGATTTGAACCTGTCTAGTCTGGTCTCAGTAGTGCTTCAGCACATTTGTACTCACTGTTTTGGAACACCAGACATGGTGTGATTTGGAAAGTCAGCAAAGTGGGAACACAGTTTCTCAGCTTGTTAGAGCAATGGGTCTGTCTGTCAGCAAACACAATAATGAATGTAGTTCATACACTTGTATAAGTGAGGCAACCACACTTGGTTGTTTTTAGCTGTTTCTACTTTTTTTGTGCTGTGGCTGTGACTGTACTTTGAGCCAAAGGATTTTAGATCTAAGGTGTTCAGAGCCAGAAATCATGTCCAAAGGCTCCGCAGGATTGGGCAGATTCTTCCTGAGGCATCTTATTCAGCAGTCTGTTGAGGATGACCAACAGCCAGATCCTCAAAGCTCCTTTGGCAGGAAGATGCCTAAATGTTTTTGTTTTCTAGGCCCTGAACTCTCTGCTTTCATGTTGTCCCTTGTTCTACGGAGGGGTTGTAGGAGGGAAGGTGCTGTGAAGATCTTCTTTAGATAGGTAGCTGCTTTGCTCTATACAAATTGATATGCAGCTTTTTGCTTTTTCAATGTGAATTTTGGATATTTACATATAAACAATTTATGTATGTTGTTGTTTATAAGTAAATATGGAAAGTTCCTTGCCATACTGTTCTGTGCCACTTGGGCCTTTCTTATCAGGCCTGGTAACAGTTAATACTCTTGGTGGTGTCTTTCTTTTCCCCCTGAGGGCTCAGAATATGGGATTTATAGTCTGCATCTGAAGAAAAAGAACTGATTTCTAGGTGAGCTGAGCTGTCAGGAAGTTGGAGTTGATTCATACTAAGGAAAAGTTACTTGTTGTAATATCACTGGATCTCAGCACTGTTAAGTGAAGTGAGACCTTGCCTTTGATATCCCAAATGTGAGCCTAGTTTGAAAGAATATGTTTGCTCCCTGCTGCTTGCTCCCTTCACATTGCCTTTCATACACAGTCAGTCCTTTCACTGGATTTTTCATCATGTGTACTGTTTATACTTTTAACTGTGTGGCTTGTCACTGTACAGTATGTTATTAACAAAAGGAATTTTTTGTCAGCTTTTCCCATTAATTTAAGAGTTGGGGTCAGTAGTGAAAGTTGTTAATTTGACAGAATGGACTGATCTTTGCAGGAATAGGGCTGGGCTGTTGGAGTGGCCAAGCCTGAAAGCCTCCGGACTTTTTTCTTTCTCCCACAGAATTCTAGGTGACTTCAGCAATATGCTTAAATTCAGATGTTCAGTTTACACTTTCTTGCATGCTTATTTTGCATTGTTCTCCTTATATCTCACATTTTAGATTGTAAACTAGTTAGATGGTCGTGAACTGCATGTCAGCAGAAAGAAAACCAAGTTTTAGTTATGTTTTTTGGGTGCTAGTTCATTAAAAATAATAGGAAATAATGTATTTGGTATCTCTTTATGGTTGGAAGATTTCTCTGAGGACAGGCAGAGGCTAGCAGTGGACTATATGCTGTGGGACTGTTTCCCACAGCATTCTCCTCGAGAAGCTGGAGGCACATAGAGTAGACAGGTACACTCTCTGCTGGGTAAAAAACTGGCTAGCTGGCTGGCCAAGCCCAGAGAGTTGTAGTGAACGAGGTTGGATCCAGTTGGCAGCCAGTCACCAGTGGCATCCCCCAGAGCTCAGAATTGGGTCCGGTCCTGTTCAATATCTTTGTTAATGATCTGGATGAGGGAATTGAGTCCTTCCTAAATAAGTTTGCAGATGACACTAAACTGGGTGGAACTATCGATTTGCTTGAGGGTAGGAAGGCTCTGCAGAGAGACCTGGACAGGCTGGATCAATGGGCTGAGGCCAATTGTATGAGGTTTAACAAGGCCAAGCGCCGGGTCCTGCACTTTGGTCACAACAACCCCATGCAAAGCTACAGGCTTGGGGATGAGTGGTTGGAAGACTGCATGGTGGAGAAGGACCCGGGGGTGCTGGTTGACAGCTGACTTAATGTGAGCCAGCAGTGTGCCCAGGCAGCCAAAGAAGGCAAATGGCATCCTGGCCTGCATCAGGAATAGTGTGGCCAGCCAGAGTAGAGAGGTGATTGTGCCTCTGTACTCGGCATCGGTGAGGCCACACCTTGAATACTGTGTTCAGTTCTGGGCCCCTCACTACAAGAAGGATGTAGAGTTGCTGGAGCGTGTCCAGAGAAGAGCTACCAGGCTGGTGAAAGGCCTGGAGGACAAGTCATCTGAAGAGAGGCTGAGGGAACTGGGGTTGTGTAGTCTGAAGAAGAGGATGCTGAGGGGGGACCTCATTGCTCTCTACAACTACCTGAGAGGAGGTTGTAGGGAGGTGGGAGTTGGTCTCTTCTCTCCAGTGAATAATGACAGGATGAGAGGAAATGGCCAGAAGTTGCACCAGGGGAGGTTTAGACTGGATATTAGAAAGAATTTGTTTACTGAAAGAGCGGTTGGACAGCAGAACAGGCAGTCCAGGGATGTGGTGTAGTCACCATCCCTGGAAGTGTTTAAAAGAAATATAGATGTGGTGCTTAGGGACATGATTTAAGCATTAACGGGTAGATAAAGGTTATGGTAGGTGGATTTAGATTATGGTTGGACTTGATGATCTTCAATGTCTTTTCCAACCAGGTTCATTCTATATGAGGAATATGAACTTAGCCCAAATAAATATCTTTGCTTTTACTGTGGCTTTAAACAGAGGGAATTACCTTGGGACTTGCTATTTTTTTAGTGCCATAAGTAGCACTTCAATGGGTGACATCTCTTTCTGATATCTTGGAGATGTTGCAAGGCCAATAGGATAATATAAAATCATATGATACAGTCCAAAGACTGGAGAAATATTTGGATCACACCCCAGTATTTGCATGGAATCTTATTTTTCAGTTGATACCTTCTCATTCTAAATATTTCATTCCCTCCATGCTATTACTGATCCTCCATTTATCAGAAATAAGAACCATCAATATGGTACTGGTTCTATCCTGCGTGGTTCCACATGCCTCTGTGTGAGAGGGTCAGAGGGATCCTTGTTAGAGCGTCTGGCAAAGGCCATGTTGCCCAAGTGGTGTCCTTCAGACTGCTGTCAAGAGGTTTCTGGTTGACCCTTTGTCTTTTCAGTCAGCATTGAATCAATGCTGTTACGTGGTATGGTGCTTCAGGGCTTGTGTGTTAGAATCTTCTAATGATGACAGCATATACTTTGTTAATGCATCTATAGTCATTAGCAGACCAGCTGCAATCTAACTAATAATTGCATTTTGCCTTCAGAATAACAATCAGTCTATGCTGGTTTTAATTTTTAGTTCCAGGAGGCATCAGGAATCTTGCAAATAGATCTTGCCGCAATGCTGAGGCTCCAGCTGAGCTCAAGATCTGGTCACGTGTGTGCTGGTGAGACACTTGAGTGACCTATGGAACATGAGTTGGAGCCTGGATTTTCTGACTAGTGAGCATGGTCTCAGTTGCAGAAGTGTCCATCATTTAATTGATTCTTCATCAGGTTTTAGAACCCAGCCTTCGTTACCAATGATCACAGCACATCTTCCTTTTCAGTTTCGAGAGTTTCTGCTCAAGTTTTATTTTTAAATTTCATTAATTCCGTGAAAAGTTTAAGTGAATACTCATCCAGCAATTTGCATTAATTAAATAATTTTCAAGTACTAATTAGAAAAAGTGTGAAGAGCACATTAAGTATTGAGGCAAAGCATGATTTTGGTTTAAAAGAAAAAAAAAAAACACCTCACAACTGCTAGCAGTTCAAAGTTTTAGGGCTGTTGGAAGATTTTTTTATTGTCTTCTCTTGCTCTTTCCATGTTTTGGAAAAACAACAGATTTAGTTTATGCTTTTTTTTGTTCAGGTTGTTTGACCAGAGTAAATAGAACTCCAATCTGTAATAGGATTACAAAAATAGATGTGTTTCTTTAAATGGACTGTGAGGTGCTTTTTTGTCTGTCTGAGAGTTTTGGAAATTTGATGCATCGTGGTCAATGTATAGAGGGCCAGTGTTTCCTGTTCAGAATAAAAGACCATATTCTGATACCCTTCTGAATAGTAAGTCACAAAGTACCTCCCAGGTGGTTCTCTTGAAGCTAGTGCTGCTATTATTGAAAGGTGGAATAATCAAATTTGCTTTTTTTTCATAGGACTGTTTATAAATCTACGAAAATAAAAGGTGCAACATAACTAATGGTTCTTTTGCTCTTGCCTTAACAAAAAATTGATACATTTCTTAAGCTGGCAGTAGTCAGCTACTCTACAAATTATTACATAATTAAAGTAGAAAAATTTTAACTTTCTATTTATTTGAAACATGATATAGTGGCAAACCAGTCTACAGCTAAAGACACGACATCTTTACTCTAAATTGATCTAGCATGGACCAGATAATTTAATTTTTATGTGCCACATTCTTCCTATCCATGAAATTATTTAAAAATTAACCTTTGTATAATGCTTAGCAAACTGCATCTGGATTAAATATTTTGAGAAAGTTAAGACCATTCCTTCTTCTTACTGCCGTAGTGAAGTTTAAGACTTCCTTTGAGGAAACTGTTGGCCCAGCCCCCATCTTCGCTTGTTTCCCAACATATCTTTACTGCTCTCCAGTGGAAACCTTGGGAAAAAATTTATTCCTACTGAAATCAGTGGAAATAGATTTTATCGATTTCACTGGGGCAAGGATTTCACTCTGGAGCAGAGCTTTTTGGAAGAATTGAGAGATGCAGAAAGCTCAGAGCCACTAAGCCAAACAGAAAAGCCATGAAATTTGTCTACACCAATGTTTCTACATGCATTTATTTGTGAGTTTTGTAAAAAAAAAAAAAAAAAAGATCAAGGTAATGTTTTTTAAATGCTTTCCTCTGCACGACTCTGGAACACAAATCAGATCTATTCCGTTTTCTGCTTTACATTTAGTGTTTCCATGTAGTTTCTGCTTCAGAGAAGGTCTTATTTTCATTCTGAGACACTCATGGGTTGCCTCATTGCCCTTTGAGCAAAACTCTGATCCTGCAGCTAGCTCAATAAGAGCCGCAATTCAGACAGAGAGCTCATAAGTTTCTAGGAGCAATGACCTCAGTACAGCAGCTTGAAATCTTTCTGGAATTAAATCTGACTGCTTCAGTTAGCTTCTTTTTGTTCAGAGACAAACCGGGGAGTGTATGTTCAGAGCACTTTCCTTACTGTTGTGTCTGTATAGCCTCAGGAGTAGTAATACATCTGTGTAAATAAAATGCTTACTGACAGTATAAATTAAGAAGTAGCTTCTTTTTTTTGTGTAGGTTGTTGTTGAGAATACTGTTCTTACGGATGTTTTTCTTCCATTCTGTTTTTTCTTCAGCCTTTCATTATCCTAAGCTTAATGTGTCTCAGTTGATGAAATCTTCCTGGGTGAGAACAGGTACGTACAGTCTCTATGAGTAAGTAAGAGTGCAATTATTTTTGTTAGCAGTATAACTAGCCTACATAAATATTGGTAGCTTAGGGGTGCTGCATTTTTATGAGGTAATAATGTGCCTGAGCTGAATAAATTGTAAAACCAAAGACCTAGTGACCCGAAATATCTGGGAGATGTAATGCCCAGGTCTGAAATTAACTACTGCAATTCCTTGATAATGAACACAAAGTAGTTTTGGTCTGTAAAGCAGTTCATTCTTAGTGAGTCAGCTTACACTGTCAGACATAAAGTGTCTACTCTGCATGCTGTCCATATATCACATTGATTTTTAGGTTTTTATTTTAAGTGAAAATTTAAAATGTTGTTTGTGTGGCACTTCCTACCAAAACATACCGGCAATAAAAAAAAATTAATATAGATACAACCCAAGTATATGAAGGAGTTTTATCACATTTGATTGATCTCTTCTGATTCCTTCACAGCAGATCCCTCCCACTCAAATCTTCTGGATGTTTTATGCTGTTTATAGATATGGTTGAGCGGTCACATTTAGATGCTCAAAGTCTGTTGAGGTTGCCTGTATGGTGTAGGTCCTATCTGCTTCTTTTAAGCAGAAAGCCTGAAAAATGACCAGGCTTTGCCTAGCAAACTTTCTCTTCGGGTGCAGATGTCCCACTGGATACACTTTTGTCTTCCCACAACTTTTCTGCCTGTAGTTCACCAGTAGTATAGACTTACTCTTCTTTCAGATAGCCCTGTCTCCTCTCTGCAGTGACCCAGTTTACTTTTTAAGTGGGAAAGTAAGTTGCAACTTAAATTCTGAAGCCCACAGTTTTTTTCGAAGAAAAACAAAGAATTTCAGATCATGTTCAGTAACCTAAGAGAAGCTACTTGTGCGTTTCCCACATCCAATATCATCCTTCCTTAGAGATTTATGTTGTCTTTTTTGATCTCACCCCCACTTTTTCTTGCTCAGCCTTAGGTTTGCTTTGTCCATTGTTGCCGGAAGTTCCCTTAGATCCTGCAATAAGAAGAGGGTTCTTCCAGCTCGGAAATCACGTCCCTCTGTGTTTTTCTAAACTTTCAGACTGTAAAATGTTGAAAGCAAATTGCAGCACCTTTTTTGCTGTAGAGGAATTTTTGTGTAATCCCAGTTCTTGCAGGCAACCTGGGAAGAGCAAGCAGACTTCAGCTGGGTCAGTCCTTTCAGTCTGTAAATTGTATTGTAAGGGTAATGACTCATGACATAGGAGAATTGTAGAAATTACGCATGTAAATGTGAGATTTTTAGTATTAGATTACCCAGATTAATGTGCACGTATCCCAGTGGTCATAAAACACTGGGATATGCAGTGTTTTCTGCTTCTGTCCCTCACAGTTGCAGAATACAGTTCATGCTATTAAGCATAATTCATTTATACTGAAATTCAATACACAGTCACAACGGTCTTCTACTTGCTGTAGATAATAGCCTTGGGCTACTTTCTGTTTATTTTGCCATTTAATTCTGAGATCCTTACTCTGGGATTGTATTTAGAAAGCAGATACTGTTGATGTCTGTGAGAAATAATGAAAATGTTTCCTTTTTATGACATATGCAGTGAAAATTTTTAAATTGAAATAGTGGTTTTAGTATTTTTGTTTTAAAAATTGAAACCATTCAAATATTAAATTTATTTAATCTATTTGGATGGCTTATTGTTAAGCACCACACTTTAAAAAAACAAACAAACAAACTGAACATGGAAACACTGAAAAGGGGATTTTTAAAATTATAAACCACTTTAGTGGAAAGCCTCAGAAATGAAAACTGAATTATTTTACTGCAGTCAGCAGTGAGTTGGTTTACTGTCCTTGAGGGATGTTTAAGTAGGTCATTTGAGTGACCACTTTTCTTTCACTGAATGCCATCTTTTTAGTAAAGGTCCAAAATTTTTTCAAGTTTTCTGTATGTTGTTTCTAAGGGATTCTTCTCAGCATTAACTGCTCCAGTGATCTGGAGTACCTGGAGTTGGGAAGTGAAGTGAGCAAGGCTCCTAATGGGTTTTTTTGTGTGCTATGATTGCCATATTTGTTAATCTTTATCTTATCTAGGAAAGCTGCACTTAGAATACACAATGTCATTCATGTGCTGCTGGTCTCCTATTTTTTTCTCCTTGATTCTGAACCCTTGCCGTGCCCATCTCCACCTTCGTATCATTTCCCAACATGGCAATGTGACTGAAAGTAGTTGCAGCGGACAACTTGGCTGAATTTTCTCTTATTTGTTTTTATACTATTCATTGAATGCTCATAAGTTTGGTTTTTTTAGAATTGCAATTGTTTCTTCAATATCCTGGGTCTGTTTGGACTGGTTGAGATTCCAAAAATTCCCTCTGTCCTTTTTTTTTTTTTTTTTTTACTATTATTATTACTGTTTACTCCTTTTAACCTTTTCCCTCCAAATATCTTCATTTCCAAGATGTAACCTCCAGCAGGACTGGGCAGTGTTCACATATGAATGCAGCTGCTCTTGAGCTGTCCGTGAGATGCCACAGGGTGACTCAAAGCTTGCAACTGAAGTTGCAGAAAAGCCACTGAAAAGTTTTACTAATTAATTTGTGTTCTTGGGTTACTTTCTCTGCAATGCAGTTCTCTTGGGTGTCATCGACCAGCGAATTCAGGAGGAAGTGTTTCAGGCTGAGATGGAGCGGAAACTAGCTCACCTGTTGAACGAGGCTTTGGCCAGAGGGCGGATATGGAGGCGAGCCAGTTTTGCAGGCAGCAACATTGTGCAGGTATTAAGAGCTCAAAGTCACAGGAAGAAATAAAAGGGAATAAATTATTGAATAATTTAATATTGTCTAGGTTTTGAGTTGAGAAAGATAACTGAAAAGCATGTATCACATTTAGTTAGTTGATTATGCTTGTGTTTTGGACCTAAAATACAGTTCTTTTGGATACCTTTTGTTTTCTTTTAAGCTAAACATAACTGGAAACAACTTAGTATTTTTCTATAAGTGGCTACTAAAATATTCTGAGGACTTCCTACAAACTATATTGAAAATTATTTTACCAACTTCCTATTTTAAAAGCTTGCTATCTTGTCTGACTTAACGTGAGGTGTCTAGCAAGAGGAAACAGGATGCTCATCTGAGTGAAAAAAGTGCTCTGTTGGAACAGCTTCTTCACAGCTCTCTGTAGTGTTTTGGTGGTGGTATAGAAATATGAAACAGAATCATATGCAACTTGATGCTGCAAGTGGAGTAGTATATTCTACCCCTTAACTGCCTATTTGTCACAATACTCCTGGTCACAGGAATGGCTTTCAAGTAAGAACGATTGATCATGTCATCTTTTGCACACATGGCAGCTTCTGCTCTCTGGGTTCCAGTGCTGCTTTATAGTTTTGTTATAGGTGGAATTATTCACATAATGTCCTGGAAGACTTGGATATTTAATTTTAAGTTCTAAATTCTCACATGTTCTTTCTAGTCAGTTCAACAAACTGAAGGTCAAAATACTTTTTAATGGCTCATTTTCTTAAAAATTACTTTTCCCAGCTAATTCTTTGACAGTTGGTTTACTTCACAGATGCTCCTCTAGTAGTTCAGACCTATTATCTTTATTTAATATAATCCTACAGTTTTTGCTACCGCTTATGTTTCCAGATGTTGAGATTTTCTTACTTTCCTTTTTCTGTCTCGGAAACATCTGTTTCAGTAATAGAGATTTTCGCTTTGGTGCAGCTTTGAATTGCTGTAAATAGCTGTCTGCTTCAGCTTTGCTATTCCCAACACCACTTTGTTCTTTATGCCTCAGTCCTCCCTTTGCATATAAAATAAATAAATGATCCTTACGTTGCTAACAAATGTACCACAGTCTATAAAATGTGCACGTGTAGATTATTGTTTTACTATTTTACATAATAAGGCTCAGGTAATTAATTCTGCACACATAAAACTAAACTACAAGCAGGTCCTTGCTAGCTAGAGAGTAGTAGTTCAGAAAGTGAAAATAGAGCATTTTTCTTACAACTTTGTAATACTTACTGGGACATAAGATGAGTTTGCAGCTTATGTGCCAGACAGCAGCACTGCTCATTTATGCAGACTCTTTGTACTAATTAAGTGGCAAACTGCTGTCTTTGGGCAATGGGGGGTTCTCTTAGCTGCAGTCAAAACATCATACCATCCCACAGAACAGAGGGCTTCTCTGGGTGCTCACAGCCCACACTATCAGATAGGATTAGGACTGTAATAAAGGAGATGTGGAAGAAAGAAGGCTGAAAGAGATGTCTTGCCTGGTAGGTGTCTGTGATATCTGTCCTGCTTTCCTGCTTGAGAAATGGTAGGTACCATCAGGTGCTACAGCTTCTTGGTAGCTTGCTTTGGCAGGATGTTCAGGTGTGTGGTAGGCGAGACAGCCTCAGAGGCGATTGTGTGCAGCTGGAGTGATGCACCTGGTAGTGGGCTTCTGAGTGGAGGACATTTTCTTTCAAGGATTGCCCACTGTCAGTTGAGGATCTGGTCCATAGTCATTTACAAGAAACCTTTTTTGTTTACTGCTGCTAATTCTATTATTCATAGCCAAGTTTATAAACTGTTTGAAGTGTTTGTGCATGCACCTGTTAGTGTCTTCAGGGAGAGCTTTTAATGTTCTTTGTGCTTTATATTCAGGTTTTCCTGTATATTTCCTGCACACCAAGTAGTGAGTGCTATGATAGTAGACCACAATTAAGTGAAAATAAGAACAGAAGCTGCCAGCAACACCAAAGTGTTGGATACTTTTATTAGTAAGACATGCTTGTATCCACCAAAAGACTAGACACATGTTTCACCTGTGTTGAGCCCCTCAGTAGACCAGGGTTTTTTTTAAAGTGAAAGATGATATAGTGTATTAAAATGTTACATTTTTAAGCTATGTGGAAAATCAGGGCTGTAGGTCAGAAGGTGGAGTAATTATTTGTGAATGTTACTGCAGGCATATTAGTTTCCTTTCACATACTAAGAAAACAGAAATGGTACCTTGTGAGGTTTAGATTTCATTTCTAAAAGCATGTGTTAGGATCTAAGAATTTTTAAAACTACTCTTTGCACCTAGATACTTTGAATGAGAGCTTTGAACTACTCAGGGTACCCAAGTAACATGTTTTCACTTCTCGTTTGCCTATTTGTACTATTAACAGGTGGCACTCCATGATTTAAAAAAAGCCTATAATCATTCTGTATATAAAAACCTCAGAAGTCCCACATCTGACTGTTGCACATGAGATAGTTCCATTCATTTTTGTGTAATCCTTATATTAATGTTTCACAGAGCAGTTCATATATATTTTTAATATGTATCTGCTGTTGCTGCAAATTGAAGGTACATGTTGAATGCGGTTTGCATTGTGTCTGCAGAGGCTAGGCCCTGTGCTGTAGTTTGTCAATAATTTTTCATAAGAACTTATTATCATGAAATTTTCTTAGGAATTAAAATGGCTTAATTGTAAGTTAAAAATATACCAGAAACTAATGCAAAAATAATTAATTTTCCTTCATTTCAGGATGCCTGGTCTTTTGAAAGAAAGCGAACAGGGGATTCTACTAAGTGGCAGAAGGAAGGATGTTCTGATTTAAAGAACACCTTAGGCAGCACTGTATTGTGATGTGTGTGAGGAAGTAGTAGCTGTGAGGGGACATAATGACTGAACTGAGCTTTTCATTAAGGCAGAGGTTCATTCTGTTGGTTTTCTACTGGCATCTTATGGGGCTCTCCAGAGTGTGTAATCTGAGTAAAAGCTTAATCTTGCTGGGAGGTTTTAGATTTTTAAATAGAGCCTCTGGGGACTGCTGCTGCTTCACCTTCTCCTCAGAGGCGTTTCACCCCTCTGACAGCTGCCCAGGGTAGAGACCAGCCCCTCTGCCAGGTTGCCCACAGCCTGTTCCTGTCTCTGTTTTGGCAAGCCAGTTTCTCTGCTGGCCAAGGCCCTGCAAGCCAGCAGAGGAAATGTCCTTAGCATTGCTTTCCATGCCCTGGCCCTCTCGGTTCACTTCCTGGCCTCCCCAGCTCAGCGTGAGGAGGGTCTGCCAAAACGGGCAAGTGTTTGGTGCTCTGACAAGTGCTGCCCTGCCCAGCCCAAGCCAGAGCAGATCAGGAGGCAGCTGGCTGCCAGCGAGCTGCACCACCACTGCCCACTCTGACAGGTACCTGCCAGAGCTTCCTCAGACCTGGGGTGCAGGTTACCTGGGATGCCTCTTCCACATCAGCTGTATGTTGTCTCGTCCGCCAAACCATTCAGACCACAGCGCAGCTTTGATTTAATTGCCTGGACACTAAAATCCTACTTTTAATAAGGCAGAAAGCAGATTTATTTATTTTTTTCCCTAGGGGATGAACAGCATGAAAAAAGGAAAATAATCCACATACCTGCACTTTGGAAATTGTATGCCTGCATGTTTGCATGTTTCTAAGTAATGCTCATGCCTTCAAAACCCTTAACCAGTTCACCCAAGGATTCCTTATTCCTGATGGGTTGCTGACCAGGACATCCCACTGTCTTACTGACACTTTGCAAACACCGTGTGAGCTTGCCCACCACCTGAGTTTCCCCACTTTAAATTACGAGCTAGAGTTTGTTACCATGGCAACTCTGTTCACTGACCTATGATATTTTCTTGAAAACAGTTTTTAAATTAAATTTACTGACACCTGGACACACCTTTACAGAAATTAAATGTGCATCTAGTGTCAACAAAGATGGTATCATTTCTCTTCACAGAAGTGGAATTAGTCTTTTTTCTTTTTCCTTTTTTTTTTTTAATTTTCTGCCTCCCCTGTACTGAAATTCTTGTATCTCATCCCTCCCGATGTCACCTCTTAGTGCCAAAGTACAAATGCAAAATGCTTAAATATTTCCTTGCACAGAGGTTGCATTGCTGGATGCCTGGAAAATGTAATTTCTGCCTCCTCTTGCACTCTTAGCACTATCAAGGATAGAGACACCTCTGCAAAATATGAGACAAAACCAATGTGAAGCTGCACAGAGTATAATTTGGAGAAAAATCGCACAAAACTTAGTATACAGAAACTGTGTAAAAAATGGGCTCAGTGGCTGTGTTACCTCAATTTTATAAACAGACTTAAAACCAGTTCAGCTCCAGTGTGCCATTGCTGTGTTGCAGCAAACTCAGATAAAAAGTTTTTAGTGAATCAGTATGACAGAGATGAAAACTGAAGTACTGATACTGTCACAGTTGCCACATTTATATAAAAGTCGAATTGTCTCTTAGTCACCTCAAGAATGCCTTGCTAAGCCATCAGCTTTCCCAGAAAAAAAATCCGTAACCATCTCCCCTTGGAGTTGAAATTTTGTATGCAGCTTCCCACAGGATGGTGTGAGCGCCCATATAGAACAGATAAAACTTACCTTAAATCAGTGAGCTTAGCCATCAACACCAGCCTGCACCTCCACCCTCCACTGAATTTCTTCTTGCTCATTCCCGTGTTCTCTATACTGTGCTGAAACACCTCTAGCTACTTCTTCCTGTGTCCCCTCTGACAGTTCTCATCCCTGTCCCCGTTTCAGTTGTGACAACTTGCACTGATACCTGTCCTCCTTCCCCTTTGCCTTTCCAAAGGCAGCTGTGGAGAAGTTCCTTTTTTCAACCCATTCAGCCAGTTTCTATTATGCTGTATGTACAACACAGATATAATAATAGTACTTTCTGGGTACTGCACACCACCATAAAATGTGTGCTGATTCAATCTGAGAGTCTTCTCAATTTCTCTGATTCCGTCCCTTTGCTACACAGAGAGAGGTTTCTTAAAAGGAAATGAAGAACCCGTTGACTTTCAGTCCCGCGTGGCCTTTCAACTCCCTTGCGCTCCATGTGAGTTAAGTGCTACTCAGGAAGGGTTCATCCACGCTGAAAGCAGGTACCAGTCCATGCACCCTGCTGCTCTGTGCACCGAGGGCAAGTTGTGGTGAAGGAAGCCCAGATGAAGCAGAAATACAAAGCTGTGGACATCTGTTAACTAATGATGTATTTGAGTTCCGTGAAACCAGATTCAGCCTTACAGCTTCTAAATATGTGTGTTGAAACTTTATTTATTGACACTCTTTCATTACTGTCAGTCAGGAGTTGGTTTCACCTTGGCTGCTACAAGAGTGAACGCCGTTCAGAATGAGAAGTGGCATTAGTTGATGGGTCCTTAGCAGACCTTGCTGTGTTTCAGAGATACGCACATTTTTCCGCTCTACTTGTAGGCGTTCTGTTTCTTACATCAAATGTGACTGACATTGAACACTATTGTTTGCTTTCAGTTGGTTTGGCCTAGAAGACTTTTTTCCCTTTCTTTTTTCTTCTCTCTCTCTCTTTTTTTTAATGCTATACCTTGCTGTTGCCACTCCTGGGAAATGCTTTTTTAGGACATGTTGAGTTGGTTCTGCAAAGGCCAGAACATCATCTTTGCTGAGATAGAACATTGCACTGCTTTCCTTCAACATGATTGTTTTGCTGGAAACTAGGAAAGAAAAAAAAAAATAAAGCTTTTGCTTTTTAAGTCTTAGACAAGCAAGCATTTATGTGTTTGGTTTACTTGAAGCCTATGGGCAGTGTTTGAGATTCCAATTTATTAAATATGTACTTCATAGTAAAGGGTAGTTCTGAAGGAAGCAAAATATATTGCTCTTTTTGTGGCAGTTCCTTCCAGGGCTCTTCAAACTCAGTTTTACATGACAGAATATCTCCTACTATTTGTTTGGCCTAATTCTAGGTTGAGCTCACCATACATGTAAATGGTTAAACAGAGGAGAGTTATTATATATAAGATCTAATTTTACAGGAATTCAAAATTGTTATGTGATTCTCATATGCAATGTAGATGTTTGGTGGTTAGGAGCATATCTACAGGGCTTCCTCATAGCATGCATTCTTTGATTATTAACATCTTTAGAAGTAGGTAGGGAATTGCTTCCTGCAGTGTTGAATACATTCCTTCCTGAAGAAAGGTGGATGCCAGAGGGAGCTGTTTGGAGGATGGAGGTGATTATTCAGATACTTTCGCTGAGGAATAGCAAACAATTCTATTTGAAGCTAACAGAGTATTTGCTCGTGTAGCTCCTTAACATTTGGAAAAACTGGAACAAAGATGTGTGTGTTATGAATAACAAAGCAAAGTCAAAGGGTAGGTATTTAGAGAAGGAGAAGTATAATCACACTAATCTTTTCAGTAGCTTCTGCTAACCAACAAGTGCTAAAGGCAATAGAGGTTTCCAGAGTGGCCTGGTGTGGGCATTTTTAGAATCAAAGCAGTTCTTTTTTTACTTCAGTACTGGATCTGTACATTGTCATGAAACAAATACAAAAAAAAAAAAAAAAAGAACTTCAGGTTTGCCATTAAAATGTATTATACAAGGGATCGCTTCTCTGGAAATTTTTTTCTCAGTTACAAAATAGATATTTCTGTAAATTTCCCAGGGTCCTGGAGCACTTGAGTAGCACTTGTGTAATTAGATGCCAATATCTTATGCCAACAATGTTGTCTTCCCCTGAAAGATTTCCTCTCAGAATCTTTTGTATAAGTATTAGGTGAAAATATCGTGAATTTTAGTTTGGAAGCATATTATTATTACTGAATATTAGCTCTGTGTATCTATGCTTAGCTCATCTAAGGTGAGAGAACTAGCCTGTGTGTATGTTGCCTTTGCTGTATACTGTATTTTAGAGCACTACACACAGCACATCTTTCCATCAGACTTTTCTAGATATTAACATTTTCCAAACTGTACCAGTTCAAAGCAGTTTTGTGGTTATTATAATATCATGTTCTATGGTGTCACAGATAAAGGGATTTTCTTTGACACAAATTTTATTTCTACATCGTAATACAAGGTGGAATATTTCTTATGCACTGGGGGTTGCACACAGTGGCAATTAACACAGGTACTGATGCCATCTTGGCCAAAGCTGTTCCAAAAGTTTCTTTTTAGATAAGTGTCCTTAAGGTCCAGGTCCTGTGAAGGGAAGTGGGAGAGAGGGTAAGGACTGAAAGATGAAATGTATGGGAGCCCCAAATAAATAGAACTTAAAATTTAAAAGCTTTCCAATTTCTTCTCAGATCGTGAACGTGTCACGTTTAGTTGGTGTTGATAACCCTGTGGAGCTGATCTATTTTGTGGAGGACCAAGATGGAGAGAGACTTAGTGCTCTGAAGTGTTCAGACCTGATGAACAGAGTTGATATCCAGCGGGCTGCAATCATCCTTGGATACCGCATTGAAGGCACCGTTGCACAGCGTAAGCCCTATCAAATCCACACTCATGCCCACAAAGAGAAACAAGGAAGTGTGACACAAGCTTTGGAGCCAGTGGCCCTGCACAGTGACCACTGTTGCAGTGTTTTGTTCTTGGGGTGCTGCAATTTTGACGCTCCCAAGGAAATAAATTTTAGCAGTCTTGCGGTGAGCTATGTGGTGTTGCTCTGCCTCTTGAAGTCTCTGCTGAGCTTGGAATTGCAGCAGGGTCCTTAAGTGCAAGCCTCACTGCATTCACTTAGTGCTTGTGCTAAAAAATGACTGTGCCAACTAGATACGTTCCTGTCATTTCTTTTTCTTCTAGTCTGATATTTCTTTACAGCTTAACTTGCCCAGGAGCTTGCACAAAGCCCACAGTTGTGGGGTGGGAGGATGTTGGAGTTAAAGGAGCGTTTCCTTTAGCCAAGTAATGGCAGTGAATTTTGACACAAGTCACTAGTTTTTGTTTGTCTGAATTATTGTTTCTGTGAGTGAAAGATGTAGGCTAATGCTAATTGGGGCATTTTGGATGGTGTAAGTGAAAAGAAACAGTTCATTCCCTTGGTTGAATGTGATTGACCTTATTTTTGTTTTTCCATCAGTAATTTATAAGTAATGTAATATTTTAATAAATATAATATAAAAGTAATGTGATCTTTTACTAGATACACATCAGAATAAATACGACAGGTTATATAAAGTCATATAAAGGCTATTCAGGAAGCTTGGTATACAAATAATTTACAGTAAAAAGTGACACAGAAGACCTACTCAAAATTCTATGTTATGATTAGGGAAAAAACTGTTTTACTGTTTCATTCTAAAACAGTAACAGACATGTATATGATGTACAAAATACTTTGTTGATATGAGTGTAATTACTTTTTCTGTTTCTGTGCAATATGGAGGCATGAGTTACATTATACTGCAGGGTATTTTGCCAGTAGAACAAGCATGTGTTTGATTTTTAAAATTCTCTGCAGAAATGAAAGAAAGAAAATAGTAAAAATCTGACCATCTGGATGTGTTTCTAAATTTTTTCCCTCATTAAAATAGTAGTTTAGCAATAGGTTAGTAGCTCATATACATCTGTTTAATGGACTGTAATATTGGTTAGAAAGAAATGCAAAAATGTTGCAAGAATAAATTCCATTTACAAAAAATGGTAAGTGTTGAACAAACTTCATGAGGTGTTTATAGCTTATTCTGCATGTTGAAACTTTGGCACATAATTAGAAAGTTTTTTTAAGAGGCATAGAATTGTAGAATGTTTTTTAAATGTTTCTTCTTATTGGAAGAAACTAGAAAAAATTAAAATTATATCTAAAAATAAGATTGTATAGAGATACTGTTTTTAACATGAAAATATAATTTTAACCAAGTGTGTCAGTTTGACTAGAAATGTGTTACTGCTGTGGTTTTTAGTCCCACATATGACCACTATGCAAAATAGAGCAAATTAAAGGTTTGTTGATTTTTCCAGTTCAGTTTTTACATTAATGACTGAACTACTTTCCAGTAGTTTTTTCTCTGTTTGGGGCTAAAGGGTCTCACACACTGAAAATGAAACAGAGAAAGCAAAAAAAAAGCAATAAAAAATGCAGAACTATATGCTTTGGGGAGAAGGGTCTTATTAAATTCACATGAACTTTGGTTATTGATGGGGAAGGTAAGAAAATATATAATGTATAACTGAAGAGAAAAGGCAGCTGCTAATAGTGCTTAAAGCAGGATCCAGGCAATAAGGCTGGAAAGTCCTCAACTTTGTTAGTGGTAAATCATTTTTCTGGGCCCATTTCACTATGTCAGCTCAGTTGTGGGTTACAGAATGATGTGGCAGAAGTCTATTTTCTTTATTAATTTAAGCACAGGTCTTCAGAAGGTAGGACAATGGATCACTTGCCCCCTGCTTCCTGAGCATGACATATGTTAACTTATAAGTACTGTGACATTTCCTGTGATGTGCAGCTGGTTTCTGATAAATTCCTTAACTACCATTTACAAGAACATAAAAATACATAACCTTGAAGTGTCCTCATTTAAGAATATATAACCACATAAAATTTCTGTCTTGTCTTTTAACTTCACAGCTGTGGAGAAGCTGAAGGAGTCCACCTCAGAGTCACAAAATAGCAACCTATGGATTATTGTTGGTGTGGCAGTCCCAGTTTGTGTGGTGCTCCTGATCGTTATTATTTTATACTGGAAACTTTGTCGAACAGACAAACTGGAGTTTCAGCCAGACACGATCAGCAACATTCAGCAGCGACAGAAGGTAAAAAGGAAAGTGGTGCTGAGAGGAGCTTGAGTATTCTGAGCAAAAATGAATGTGAGAGTCTAGGGAACACCTAGCATCCTTAAGCAGCAAATGGAAACACGGTTTCAGAGCCTTCTGGTGTAAAAAAAAAAATCTAAAATAAGAAAAAAGATAAGGAAAAAAAATAAAGTGATAAGGAAAAAAAGTAAAGTGATAGTTGAAGTAAAGATTCAAGAATCCCACAGTGTTCTATTTGTTCTCCTAAGAATATGATAGTGCATTAGATAGGTACATCCTTCTGAAATGTGGGCACTGAGGCTGAAAGGAACCTACCGTTGTCACTTCATTTCAAGGCTTTGGCTAGGACTGAATAAGAGGAAATATATTGAGTGTGGAATTGCTGACTTTGTTTTCTGCAGAGGGCTAGTTTTTTTCTCTGGAGAGCTTCTGCTAAACTAAGTTGATAGCTAAACTGCACCATCCGTTATGCCTCAAGCTGGAACTAGAGTTTGCTAGAGCCTGTCCTTGCAGCTCTTCGTTCTGCCAGGGCTCTTGTGTTTCTGCTGTTAGAGCTTGTTGCAGGACTAGAACTTTAACTAGTGGATCTGCATGAGACTGCATGGGTAAGCATGTTGGCCAGAGTGTTGGAGGACTGGGTTAGAATGATGAGAAAATCAGTAGTCTGTCTTTTTTTCCTGCCCGAGATTAAATTAAAAAAATATGTGGTCCAGGATTTTCACAAAGCATGTATTCAGAAAAGTGACTAAAGGTTTACAAATCCTGCTTTTCCTTTTTACAACTGAAGAGAACCAGTCTGTGTGTCAGAGATGCTTATTACTGACTATACCTTCAGAGGCATTATTAAAGGCAAAATAATCCGCCTGTGCTAATCCTCTGATACTGAAGTCATGTTCTTGTGCTGTCACCTCATGTTCAGTCATACAGCTTTCTCCGTAACAAGTCTTGTCTGTACACCATGCTCTCTTTCAAGATAATTAATGATCTGAAAGATGAGAGAAGCAGAAAGCAGTTGCACTTCCAAAGCAGTCAGAACAAATCAATAGTGACTTCCACTTGCCTTGCCGCCGCAGAGTGTCAGAATGGAGGTCAGCAACAAGTGGTACCCTTGGATGAACTTCACCCCCTGGTACCTTGTTTCACTTGGGGTAATACGTAACATAGATTTTGATTGAAGAAGTTCCCTATAATACTTTCAGCTAATTTGAGAAGGATCATACAAAAAAGGCAAGAAAGGATCATTGCCCTTGGTACACTATTTCATCACATATGTTTTCGATACCTCTGTAGTGTTGCAAGCTTTTTGTAAGGAAGCAGTTGGGTTGGGTTTGGTTGACTGTAAGGCCAGAAACATCCGTCATAGTTTTACTTTCTCTTGGCAAAATGGCTCAGTTGTTTTTCTCCACTGCTTCCACAATATGCTTAATTTTAATCATTCATGAGTCAGAAGCCTTGAACTTGTTTGTATGCAAGTCTCATTTCAGTTTGCCTAGGGAGCCTGTCACTTTGCCTTCTTCACTGTAAGCAAGCTAGAAAGAACCAGTAAGGATATGTAGTCCAGTCCTTGTGCCAGTGGATGGCTCATTACATTAATACTAAGTGAGGTAAAGGAATAAAAAGGGTCTTAAATTTTTATCGCTTAGCACTTTAAACAACTGGCAGAATCTACTTTGAAAACCTTTTTCCTCCTTTGTCCAAGGCCTGGAGCAAAAGGACTACTCTGGTTTCCTTAGCAGCAAGCTGTCTTTGGGCTTTCTTCATGTCTTCAAACAGTGGGTTGGAATTCCAGGTCAGAATGGGGCATATTTAGCAAGCGCTGAAGACCCCTCAGACAATCACAACAGCATAGAAATTACTAGGCACATTTGGTCTGGTCCTGTCCTTTAAAATTGGGGGTTTTTATACTTGCAGTGAATGCAAAGAAATAAAGGAGCAAAATAATTTGATTGGGGATTTAGGTCTGTCAATAAACTCAAGATAAAAATGGACTCAGGCTCCCCCTTCCTCACCCCACCCACAATTATTTCCATTCCCTCTTAACAGAACTTGACTTTGGTATGAAAGCGAAGTGAAGGCCTGCACTGCATCTGTAAATGAAAGGATATTGAGGTTAAAGATTGTGGGTTTTCTCTTGGAATCAATATTTCATTGGTAAAAACCATAAAGATGCATTTATAGCGCTAGCTCTTCTCACTTCCATTAATCTTTGAAAATAATTTCTTTTAATGTAAATATAGAAACAGAATGTATAAATACCAAAGTATTTCAGTAACATATCCATGACATATCCATACTGGCAATAGAGGACAGTTCTTTTCAGCCATGTAATAAGTCTACAATATGTTTTGCCTTTGAAAATGTGTGTTGGTTGTAAGATAAGAAACGGAGACACTCTTTTCTTGTTCAGATGAAATGGATACCATACTGCACTGGTGGATCTCCAGAGGTATCACCACTTTCTTTTTAAGATTGTTTAATTAGCCATTTTAACATAGCAGCTCAGTGGGCAGCATAATAAGCTGTTAGAACTCGCAGTAGCAGCTGATAGCAAATTATGTCATCTGTGACTTAAAAGCATTGAACAAAGTTGGGAGTGGGGTGAGGGGGAAGCCCGTTTGCTTCATGCTGCTGGGGAAAGACTTTGCCACCAAACGCTGGTTCCTTGAAACGTTGAGAGAGAACTTCTATAAACATATGGTAATGCAGATTACATAAGTAAGACGTAAGTTTTGCAGGAGCTTTTTATTCTCAGTTTAGAGTCGCTTTTACAAATTTGTGTTCTTCAGAGAGGTACTTTAAATACACATTTTCCTGGATTCTATAGCCCCATGTGTCATTCTGGAACCATCTTTTCTTTCTTCCTTCCATTCATGTCATCACTTAATTCTGTTTTTAAACTCCTGCCTTTTCCTGAGGTGTTTTTATATGTGTTCATAAAATACAATTATTTGAGTTTTATTTTTAATTTTGTATACATAAAGGTTTACTTTTATGGAGGATGTAGGATTTCTGTGTTCCTGTGACCACCACTAAAAGAAAGTCATAAGCTGCATACCCTCACAGTTTATCTTCTGATTAAGCAAACTAGTACTATTACCTGTTGGTAATAAAACCCTGCATTCTTTTTCTGTATGGCCCAAGGGTGTGGCTGCCTGGGTACACCTTAGTGTAAGGTAAAGGTCACCAGGGAGTTGCATTATGCAACAGTTCAGTCATACTGGCCAGCACAACTAACCTGCTTGGGTCTCTTATCTGCTCTGTGGACATCCCTTTGGAATATTTGAGTCAGTCCCTCTCTTGTGACTGTCAATAACAGCATGTTTCCCACTTCAGCAGGAATGGCTGTGTTGAAAAATATTCAGATCCTGTGGTGACAAACACATAGAAGTACCCAAGGTTGCATCTGTATCTGTGTGCCATAGCAGCCCTGAAGCTGGTCTTGAGTCTGGATTTGCTGCTTGTCCCCACCCTCAAGGCCAGATCCCTCTCATAGATAAAACAGATAATAGCAAAGATGTTTCTTCTAAGGTGATGACATGGGCAAAGCTGGCTTTATTCAGTGAAGGTGTACCTTTATTCAGATAGGGTGTACCATGCCACTCTGCCAGATTCTGTTCTCTCTGGCCTTCTGGTTTCATCACAGGTTCAGTGTCTTGCAAACAGGATGGCATATAAACATCCTTCTTAAAATGGCTCATGAAGTTCTCTGCAAAGGATACATAGAGAGTCCGAACTCAAACAATACTGAGGTATGTTTTTCTTCTGGATAGTCTCAGAAGTCTGCTACTTTAGGGAATATATACATAAATACATAGGAAAGAAAATTTTTGTGTGAAATGATGCTGACAAAGCCAGGTTGGAAGATAAAGTAATAAAGGAAAAAAATACGGACCTTGAAGGGGCTTGCATTAGCTGATCCATCCCTTTGCCTCAAAGCAGGATTAATACCTGAAAAATATTAGGTTACCTTTTTCATTCTGGAGATTAGGAGGGCAAACATGCTTAGATCAACGTTACTTGAACCCTTTTTAAAGTGGGAGCTAAGGAAGCATCAGAGCAGTGAATTTCCATGTAAGATTCATTGGTCTGAACAAGGATAATTCTTTTCAAGAAATGGAACTAAGATATTTAAAGGTCACATGAAGTATTCATGACTTGTTCTGTAAGCTGTAGCATCCTACTGGTAATTCACCTTGATGTTATGTGTGTTGTTGCACTGGATAGAGATGTCTTTGCCTTTGGAAGTAGAGAGATGCATAAGTGGCATTTCTAAATTACAGGATTCTTTCTCTTGCAATTGCCTATATCCACCACAACATTGGCCCACAAAGAAGCAGTGCCTTTTGTGGGCAATTGAATTTTAGCCTTGGGTTATTTTTCTTCTTCATGAAAAAAATGGATAAATGTCTTTAATGTCCAAACGGTAATTCTGCTCTGTACCTGAACTACTGACAATTTTGTGTGAAAACAATGTCAAGCCCTTTCCTCTTCCCCAGAGAGCAAAAAAACCCCAACATTCTACATATGCTCTGTAACACAAACGGAGTTGGCAATATTATTTCTTTCTCTGTGGACAACCATAAATTAAACTGCAACATGGTTCACTAGGGATTTCACTTTCCCTTCTGTCTACAAGCATTTGGAGGAAAAAAAAAACAAATCCTTTGCTAGAACTTTTCAGAGGTAGTTTCAGCTCTAGCCAGGGAAAGGCTCCCTGCCCTAACAACAAGAATCTCACACCTGTGGACAAGCTCATTGATGGTTTATTTAGAAGGTCTTGGATGTTCTCCTGGAAATACTGGGCATGTTGAATTCATTACCTTTGCAGTGCTAACTTGGACTGAGTTGCTTACTCAGTTCCTACATTTTCCAAGGCCACATCCTGAAGTGCAAAGGGGAAAAAGCCTACTTCTCCACCCCGGAGTTGCTCCTCTCTGGGGCCTTCTGTATGCCGTTACAGTTCTTGAAGACTGAACACATCTCCAGTTCAGTGCCCCTCCTGTGTGTTCACCTATGGGAGAGGTGGGGTGGCTCAGTCCCCAAAAAACCTAGGACAAAGCATACAGTGCCCCACCTTCTCCTTGAGTGGCAGCACAGGTAGTGTCAGAGCTGGAGGGCTGCCAATTTGCATTGTGTGCCAGCAAACCTCAGCTAATGTGTGATCACCTGGGGACAGTTACCAGCCCTTTGGTGTCAGCTCTAATCTGTGCTGCTTCTGACAGGCAGCCAGACCTCCATGTGTTACTCACGGTTACAGGTAATGAGTCATGCATTCTGCAAGATGTCTGACAGAGGCTTGTATGGATTTTTTATTTCTGCCCCCCAAGCAGGGACAACTGATGCCCGAATCTCATGTGGCAGGTGTAACTTTAGGCCTCTGAATTGAGAGTTTTGCTTATTATTGTGTATTCAGTAGACTACCTCTTGGATGTTCCCAGGATCAAAGAGGCCAGCCCTGCTTGAGGCTAAATACTAGGCTTCTGCTTCTGATATAAATAATTCTTGTGATGTTTTGACATCCTGTAATGCTTTTGTTCATCTGTATAATGTAGAGGCAACAGCTCTGCACTGCAGAATAATTCCAGTCAAAAGAGACTCATGTTAAGAAAGACAGCTGACACCAGTCTTACAAAAACTACTTGAAAACTGACATTAGTTTCTGCAAGTGATTAATGTCTGTGCCTACTGTTTGCATAACAAATATCATTCATTTCTAATAGCAGCCTTAACTAATAATCCAGAATGTGGTCTTTCTGGAATTGGCATACAGGTTCCGCTGCATTCAGAGTCAATAGCTGGATTCTAACAAGGAACACAGTATTCAACATCTTAATTATTTTTCAATAGTACATTTCTCTGATGGCAATTCCTCTGCAAGAGCTCTTTTGTGGGAACACTTCTTCTGGAACAAGGATTAACTATTCACAAATTTCAGAAATAAAAGACCACACTTAGATATACTGCTTATACTGATAGATGGAACAAAAAGTAAAATATCCATCTGCTTTTTGACAAACACTTGAGTAACTGTCTTGAGGTCAGAGGAAAAGACCGGCTAGCCCAGGTGCCAAAAGCAAAAGTCTATAAAAGGGGAGAAGAACAGGGTAGGTACATGTGATGCTTTGCCTTGAGTAACTCTTCAGCTTTGTTATTTGTGGCTAAGGGACTTTCTCTAGAAGTGGTGGTATTTAGTAGCCCTTAAAAAATTTCTCTTCCATGAACTTGTGTGGTCCTTTTAAATCCACCTGAGCTGCCAAGAGGGATTTCCACAGCACGTTATGTGATGAGTCATGTGATGATCTTTCATCTTGCTTTTATCCTGCCACCTCTGTTTTCTGTGATGCCCCCTAGTCCTTCTATTGGAGGTGACAGTGAACAGCAGATTCCTGGGCTCTTGCTCCTTGCCAGTCCTGACTTTACAGGTCTCTGTCATGTTCCCGTCTTCATCATCACTTTTTCCAGACAGAGAAGACCCAGTGTTCTTACCCATTCTTTTGAACTGGCCTTTGGACCAACTGCTAGCCTTTCTAAAAGCAAGAACATTTCCAGTTCTTTTCCATCCTTTTGGAAAGGGGAAGACTAGATCTGCATATGCTATTCAAAATGTAGGTGAACCGTGGATTTATAGTCACATTTTTTAAAAGGAGTTAAACAAAAAGAAAAATAATCCATTTTCAAAATACAGATAAACTTTATACTATCTTAAACACAATAGATGACCAAGACTAGATGAATACCGGGCAAGTAAATTCTGACTTTCCTAACAAAATATGATAGTGAGTTCACTGTAGAATTTAGCTGTTTTGGGAACAAGGAAATGGGCCAGTATCAGATAATTGCTGCTACTCATTTGTAGCTTCATTTCAGCAAGCAGTTTATTTTTGCAATATATATAATTGCACTTTCTCTGTGCATTAAACCCTTTTCAGATGTTTGTGTTTGAGTCACTTAGCCAAACAAAATACCAGCACAAAATTAAATGAAAATTGCTGAGCTATACTCTACCTTAAAAGTGTGTTAGCACTTTCCTGTCATTTGTGGAGAGGAAGTGTTTCTTGACTGTGTTGTGTATGTGCTCTGTCCAGACAGCGAGACCCATGTTATGAATGTATTCTTTTGCTTCACTAGTTCAGAAAAGAGTTGCCTTAATTTATAATTTTGTGCTGCCTCTCCTAGAGGTTGCAGTTGATGTCAGTGTTGTGTACGTGGCCTTGGAGAAGTAACTGTTTGACATAACTTATGCACAAAAGACTGTTGAAATAGAGACACAGCAGTGACCTGTCTATCCTATAAAGTTGGTGATCTTTTCATAACTTAGTCCTGACACTTTCATCCAACTAGTGTGCAAAGAAACCTTACCAAATCGTGATTAAGATACTATCCACCCTGTGGCATTTCTGTCTGAGAAGGAAGGCTAAAACTGTGTGTGATTCAGACACAGAATTCTGCCTTTTACAGCAGTTATCCCAGCAGCCTGTGGGCATAGAGGTACTCAGAGTTACAGGCTTTCAACAACATGATCCCTTTTCTGTTTTGTGAAATTTACTGAGCTGTCATGGTAATAATAGTGTGGCAGGAAGAAATGCACAGAGGAGAAGAGGAGGGATGTTGAAAATCCACGAGAAGAATCTGTCTTAAGAAAATATTTCAGAACAGGTGCCTTGAGAATTTTAGGCTTTAGAAAGTTTTGTAAGTTTAGGGGTTTCTTTGTTTTTAATCCTACTTGGGGAGCAAAATTCCTGAGGCGGTATTTTTTGAGGGATTCCTGCTTTACTTACTGTTTGTATGGTGGGGAGCAGTAAACCACAGTTTTGACTTTTCAGAGGAGGGGAAGAGAACCAAAGGCTGTACACTAGCTTGTTCTGGTTTTCCATGCTAGCACTGACTAACACTGACTGTGTGTTGTGACCCAGACTGGGCAACCCAGAGAGATTCAGATTGGTCCCCCTTGCTCTCTAAACTCCTCAGAGAGGATCCTAGGTGCAGCTGGATCCAATCTTGTCTCAGACCTGGCCCTTCCAGTGAGAGCGATTAAAATGTCCCGGTCCGAGGAAATGCTCGACTGTCCGATACCCCATGATCGGATTGAGATGAAATGATAGTCAAGGTCTGTATTTGAACATCAGCTTTAATTAGAAACATAGAAGGAATACTGATACTTCAGTTATTATATATGCTGCACAATCAAAAATCACCTGTTCTGGATCCGCCTTGGTGCAGCCAATGGGGGAGGGTTGGATTCAGTAGGCATGGTTGAGTCATATAATGATTGAGCAACTGGAGTGCACCCCTGCCACGTTATCTATATCATTGTCTCCATATATAGGCCTTGGGCCATATGCAGACCGTTTTTTTCCATAGGTGTCAGGCAGTCCATTTGTTTTGGACTTACAATGGTGTTTGACACCACTTCCCACAACAGGCCCTGAGGGCTGTCCCTTAATCCGTGTGCTACTTTTCCCTGACTTGGTAGCAGAAACACATGTAGCTATAAGCATGCTTCTTCTCCACAAGGATGTGTTTCCTCAGCTGCTTTACCTGTACCCAGTAATGGTGATCGTTGACAGAAGTGCTGTTATGATGACAAATGTGAGACTTAACCTTTACGGAGAGGTACTTAGTCCAAGATGAGAAAATGGGCAGCATTTCGTACATACAACCCCCTTTTTGTCCCTCAGATCTCAAAATCCTGCTTCTTTTTGGGATGGGGATTGTCACAGAGGGTACAGACTGCAACACAGCTATAATGGGAGGGTGATGACATCCCACCTAAGAGGCAATAGAGTCAACTGCCGTTGGGTATACACCTCTTTTTACGTACATATACAGTTACCAAGTGAAGTTATTTAAATTGAATTTGAGACCTTTTTGGTGCTTAAAAACATTTCCTAAACTGGCAGCAGTGACTGGGATCCCTCTGCACATTTCTCAGTGCTGCTTAGTATTTTTTGTGAAGAAGGCCAGGAAAGAGTTTGTGCTTATGGCATAAGTTGTTTGCATCATGTTCCATTTCATAGGGAAGTAGCGCAAATGGCACAAAAAGACCTTGAGAAATAAAAATGGGGGTTTTTTCAGTGATTTGAGGAAGGCTATGGACATGGAACTCTGCTTCCCTACTTGGAGTACTGTGTCCAATTCTGGAGCCCCCAACATAAGAAGGACATGGAGCTGTTGGAGAAAGTCCAGCGGGCGGCCATGAAGATGATCAGAGGGCTGGAGCACCTCTCCTATGAAGACAGGCTGAGAGAGTTGGGGTTGCTCAGCCTGGAGAAGAGAAGGCTCTGGGGAGACCTCATAGCAGCCTTCCAGTATCTGAAGGGGCTACAGGAAAGCTGGGGAGGGACTTTCTACGAGGGTTTGTAGTGAGAGGACAAGGGGTAATAGATCAAAACTGGAAGAAGGGAGATTTAGGTTAGACATTAGAAAGAAATTGTTCAGTGTGAGAGTGGGGAGACACTGGAACAGGTTTCCCAGGGAAGTTGTGGAAGCCCCATCCCTGGAAGTATTCAAGGCCAGGTTGGATGGGGCTCTGAGCAACCTGATCTAGTGGGAGGTGTCCCTGCCTATGGCAGGGGGGTTGGAACTAGATAATCTTTAAGGTACCTTCCAACTCAAACCATTCTATGATTCTATGATTCCATGTGATCTTCTAATATGCTTTTTTCATCAGCAAACATTTCTTGTGTCTTAACTCAGATACACATTATTGTTATTGAATTGTGTGTATAATTTGTATGCATACTTTAGAGGCAATCCCTGGCTGTGAACCCAGATGGTTTATGTTGAATGGGAGCAACATAAACAAAAATGCAGAGGATATACTTATGTGCGTAAGGGGTGGGAATGATACCAGAATAATGAGCTGAATAGGAAAATGAGACTGAGAAAGCTCAGCATGCCTTGGTGCTTCCAAACTCTTAATTATTGGTAGATTGGTAGGTGTTATCCTGTGGAACAGTCACTGCAAGCAATATGAATGAATGATCCTTGTGGGAGGAAGAAGTAGGTGACATCTTTGGTGGGATAGTAGAAGCATGGTGAAAAAAATGAGTTAAAATTAAGATGACCCTAGCAAGCACACGAGCAGCTGCATGTTGTTATCCTTACTGGTGCATGATGAGAGTAATGCAGTGCATTCACACTACTCAATATGCTATGGTGCCCTGGAAATACAGAGAAGGGTTTGGTGATGTGAATCTTGCCTTTGTGGAAGGCAGTTTGCAACGTTTAATAGCTTTAAGCCATCCTAAATCAAACTGATTTACATCTTCAACCCACATTAATTTTGAGAACACTGATTCTCATTGCCTTGCTGCGTTTAAACTAGTAGACTTGAAAACATTATTTTTCTGTAAAGTTTCTTTGTCTTGTCATTTTTGTAGCATTCCATGTGCTAGCATGTTAGTAAGGTTGTAAGCCAGCAGGACTTTTCCTGTCCTGTTCATAGATGATCTACCAGGAATAAAGTGTTGATTTTTAAGTCATGCTTACCTCCTTTGTTTCCTTAGAAATTTATTTTAACAGCCTCTGTTCAATGCTTCTAGCTCTACAAGGAACAAGGCAAGATTGTGGTAGAAAATCAATAGAAAATTGTCTTAATACAGTATTCTTCATATTATGTCCAAATTAAAATGCCACTTGTAAGAACCGTAGGAACAATACTGAGTGTATTTCCTCTCTTCTGCTGAAATTACTCACTGACCTATGTGTGCTGTATCTGCTTTCTTGAGAAAACAGATTGCTGACATTTTTGGTGTCTCTCTTCATCTAGCAAAACAATATAGCGGCAACCGTATTATATTCCTGTGACTTGAACAGTACTGAAACTATTAGCTGCTTTCATGGAGTAAGTCTTGACCAAGGTGCACAGACCTTGTAGGCTCTGCAGAAATTAATTTGATTTTCCTATGAATTGAGCTTCAAGTTTTTTTTTTCATTCAGTATGTAACAGTAGAATTAAAGCATTGTCATGATTTACAAATTTGAAATAATTTTCCCCTTAGATTTCAGCAGATTCTGCATTTGTATAATAATATAATACCTTACAAATATGGTAGTTTAGACATGTTCACATTGGTGGTAAGCTTCACAGTAGTTTGTCTTTTCCCTTTCACAAATATATAAAGATAAATTAAAATCTTGTGTAACTATTTAAATGTAAAACAAGAAATCTTTGCTAATGCTGGTTTTGTGCAGTCTTGAGTAAAGGCACTTGAGGCTGACAAAAAGAGGCTCAGTTTCAGCACCTGAAAAGGTAGCAGTATCAGCACAAACGGTCCCCTGAAAAGAGATTGTATTTTTTCCTTGGTGGTGGCTAATTTATGAGTAGTAGATGACTGATCCGCACATAGTATTCTGACTA
The DNA here is from genome assembly GCA_020745705.1 of Hemiprocne comata. Taxonomy (NCBI): domain Eukaryota; kingdom Metazoa; phylum Chordata; class Aves; order Apodiformes; family Apodidae; genus Hemiprocne; species Hemiprocne comata. The sequence continues at coordinate 62,080,884 of CM036586.1, forward strand.
ACTGTCCTCAGACGAGCAGAGGTTATCCAATCTGTTGCACTATGTAACTTGATATAAAGAAAATGAAGAATGCAGTAGAAAACAAAGTGGGTTTCTGTCAGCATTTTTTCAGCAGTAGTAATCATATTCATATTTGTGTTTCTCAAATTATTGGTATTATTTTTGATAAGTCATTTTATCAATTTTTTCATTGAGGACCATCTTTTCATATTCAGGGATCATGGTTTTTTTTCTATATGTAATTTCACATTATATTTTTCTGTCATATTTTTTCATATAGGCATGGAGACATACACACGCATACAGTCTCTTGTACTGTTTATATATTGGCTGGAGCTGGTAGTGCCAACTTAACCTTTTTTTAGCTGGAGATATCTAGAAATATTGTTATCTGGCTGTACAGAACTCTGAAAGATTTGAATCATTCAGGCCAAAGTTTTCCATTCAAGTATCAGTTTCATACTGAATCATTTTTTAAGATAAGAGCTTGTTCTTTCAAACAACAAGGTAAAGAGAAAATAGAGTGCTCTGTCCAAATTTTAAAAATCGTTTTGAAAGCTCTGGTGCATATTCTCAGCTTTTGGGGGTGCAGGGTAAGGAAGGAAGGAAACAAGACCTGAAGGTTGGTTTGTGTGAGGGAAATGCTTTTTCTGATTCTGTGGGGAATTGCCCATTTCTGACTAGGTTTTAAATCTTTGGGAAAATGTTTGCACAGGATTGACAGGACAATTGATTGATAGGACAAGAGGAAATGGGGTCAAGTTGCACCAGGGGAGGTTCATATTGAATATTAGGAAAAATTTATTCCCTGAAAGAGTGGTGAGGATTGGAACAGGCTGCCCAGGGAGGTGGTGGAAGCACCGTCCCTGGAGGTTTTCAAAAAACAGGTAGATGTGGTGCTTCAGGAGATGGTTTAGCAGTCACAGGTATGTAGGGCTGATGGTTGGACTTGATTATCTTGAAGGTCTTTTCCAACCTTAGAGATTCTATGATTCTATGACAGAGACTTGTTAGAGGTTTACCAGTTAAATTCTCATAGGATTACACCTGTTCTGTGCATTTGAGCTCTGCAGAGCTCTACCTTCAAAGCTGAGGGGGTTTTTTCTCTGTTGCTGTACACAATACAAGGAATAACAAGCAATGAGCCTCAGGTTCTTGGATAGTGTAAACAAACTGGCAGCTGGCAGACAGAGAGAGAGAAGGGCAAGAGGCTAGGGTGAAGAGCCTGGTTCTGCCTGGCAAGGAAGAGTAAGACCAGATGAGGAGTTTACCTGGCTGCAGCTTTAGAAGAGTAGAGCCACAGGTTCTGTGGTGCCTGGGGCAAGTGCTTCTTGAGGCCTACGCTAGTGATACCTGATACTTGCCAGCAGTGTATGTGAAATCCAGTGGCAAAGTCTCAGCCACCCAAGCTGCAGATGTCCTTAAAAGAATACATCCTTTCTCTTCTTACATCCCCTTCTTCTTTGACTACGTGTTTGCCAGCTCTGGTAAACCCATGGAATGAGATGGGTTCTACAAATAACGTCCTTTATATTCTGCCCAGCTTGGCCTAATAGCAGGCAGTCCAGCCTATGCCAAGGATCCAGCAGGTAGAAGAGAGCAAGAGCGTTCCTGTGGAAGAGATCAATTAATAATTTTGTAACTCAAGACTCTGTTGCAATGCCTTTGCATGAGGGGATCCAGTTGTGATTGTTCAAACAATCTTAACTGTGCCATTTCTTACAGTGTGAGTGCTTGTCTTTGCAATACTAACAGTCTTTTAATTCAGCTTCTGTGTGGTCTGTCTGCAGATAAACATTTGTGCATACATATGCTGTGGTCTACCTACATGTTCACATTAATATATATGTTTCTGTAGCTGTGCTTAGACAAAAGACTATGTTCGATTGCAGCTAGGAATAAGACTGTTCAAAGTTATAAAATGGAAAATGTATATTTTTACATGTTGCTTTACTCCCCAGAGGGTTTACAAACCCAGTATGCTAGAGTTAACTCTAATGTATGTTGAAACACATGCTTCAGACATGCAGCAATCTAAATAAAACCATACTAGTAATTCCAATATTACTAGAATGTTTGTCTCTTTAGTTGTCCTTGCCCACCCCACCCATCACACTATTCAAAAAGGACTAGTAACTTTGCAGGTCAAGTCAGGGGTGCTTAGGAAAGGGTAGAGCACCACCAAATCTTTTTTGTGAAATAGTTGTGTCCAGCACATGGTGAATATTCATCATCTTTGGAGCAAAGAGGGCTACAGACAAGAGAAGGGAATATAGTGAAGTAGAGGAAGTGATCATCAGGGATCAGCAGCAGGGCTGTATAGTCATGAGGGTGGAGTATGAAAGGGTTAGAAGAAGGAAAACCACTGAAGGGGTTTTAAGGAAGAGTGTTGCACACAGGAATTTCTTCAAAGAGAACAGACATAGTGTCAAAAACAGCAGAGGTGGAGGTGGGGTAACTAGGAGATGTTTCAGCAATCAAAAGTGCTGCAAGCTGGCATGATACTTCTGACAGCGGAAGTGAAAAGTTCCTCCTCAGAAGCATTTTGGGGAAAAAATGGATGGAGTTTTGGGTGGGTTTTTTTAAGTGAGCAAGATCCTGAAGACAGTGTTTCAACTCTGAAGGGGGGGAAATTTCAGGTGGCTGTCTCTCAAAAAATGGAGAAACAGCTACACCTTCTAGCCTTCACCTGTCTAGCTCAACAGTGCCTTTTTGAATCAGCGATTACAGTCGTTCACATAAATTCAATAATGGAATCACCCATAATGCCAAATTGAAGGAGCTGTTGTAAGCGCCAAGAAAAATTGAGTCCAGTGGAAGTCATCCAGATCTGTTCAAATAATAAGCTTACTCATTTTTTGAGAAATGAACTCTGAAACCTCAATCATTTCTATAGTTGTTGGGTTTTACAGGAGAGCTTTTATTGCCATCTACTGGTCTAAATAAGCAGTTGACATTCTCTAAGAACCATTTGGAAAATGTTTGCTTACTGAGAAAATATTTTGAAGAGATTATTTCAGAATATTCCTCAGGCAAGCTTATCTTTGGCATGATATCAGACGAGTCTGTTTGTATTTAGCTATGTTGGCATGCCAAGCTTTATGAAAGGGGGTTCATTTAAACAGCTGGAACCTGACGCACCCATAAATGCACTCCAACACGTGCTTCACTTTGCAGGAAATCAGCTCTAGGAACACACAGAGGGTTTTGTATGTGTGCTGTGCAGTGGGTATGTGTGCCTGCACTTTGAAAACTGGAGTTATCAACATTTCTTTCTGCTTTAAACTTCCAAGCTACATAAAGTTGAGCAGGATTTGAAGAAAAACTTTCTCTTAATTAGTTCTTCAGAATTTCTAATTCCTCCAAAGACCAAAAAAAGGAGCAGGAGAGCTTGAAACTTGGAGGCTTGATTAAATTAATTCTGAATCAAGTCATTGATGAGGTGATACTAGCTTTTTTATAAATACAGTTATGAAAATGAAAGGCCTATTTCTGTGTCTTTCTCAAGCAAGACACCCATTGAATCCATAATCCTTTATTAAGAACTCTAGGATAAGTATCTAATTTCTCTAAACTTCAAAGCCTTTTATATATTTTTCTGTCTATTCAGTATGAAATTCCTTAGAGCCAGACTTTCAGTTCTTTTCTGGAGACATCCATGCTGACTGAGAAGTCATTGCCGAGCTGCCATATAACTCAGATTTGCAGAATGTTTAACCTTCATCAGATGAACTATGTGTTTGTACAAACACTCCCACACTCCTGCAGATTTGAAGAGCTCAAAATTAGGAACATCAGCAGTGACATTGTTAATATTATTTAAACTCACTTCACTCATTTTGACTGAAAGAAATGGGAAGATGACCTGGCAGAGGTAACCATTTCTGTCAGTACACAGATGTCTATGATGTTGCACTCACAAGGACACAAAAAGCTCCTCACACCATTATTAAATCTGAAGAAATAACTGGAAGATGATGTAGCAGCAGCAAAAAGCTATTTTTTTAACTAGATTTGCTGATTTGGAGTCACTGTGTATCATATACTGAAGTAAGATGACAGGAACATGGGGGATTTATTTTTCTTTTCCCTGCAGCTCTCATGTTCATTCCTGAAACTATTATATCCTGACCATCCTCCTAGTGGCCATTGTTTGCAGATCTTAACCAAATCCTTTGTACTCATTGTCACTCATGGTTCCTGTTTTTTGTCTTTGTTCTTCTTTCACAGCTACAAGGCCCCAGTGTGAAAGGCTTTGATTTTGCAAAGCAGCATCTGGGCCAGCACAATAAAGATGATGTCCTCATTATCCATGAGCCAGCTCCTTTACCAGGACCTACTAAGGATACTACGCCATCTGAAAATGGAGATGTGCCCAGCCCCAAATCCAAGATTTCTTCAAAGCCTTCAAAGGCTGTTCGACACAGAGGGAGGTCAGTTCGCAGAGGAAAAACAAATTGTAGTATATGGCAGTTTATTAATGGCTTGTGATTACTGTATTTTCAGGGCAATTTCAGTGGAAAGGACTGTTCCAGATCTCTGGGACTTGTGCTTTCTAAGTGGGCCATCAGAGTTAACACCTCACTACTCCTGAGTACCAGGTTGTGAGAATTTAGTGTCCATTTTTCTCTTAAAGACAACATGCCCCATTAAGAGGACACTACTGCTAGCTTGGCTGGAGTCAAGTCGTTTCTGGTTTAGTGGAAACACCAAGTGGATGTTTTCTGATGCATTCTCTTTGTAGTGATCTCTAGCTACTATAGGCGGCAGGTGGTTGAAAACAGATGAAAACCATTGACAAATAGCAGTGTGTTTCAGTATTATTAATAGTGATGAATATGTGTATGGTAAGTTGGAATTTGCAGAAATAAGCAATATTGCCAAAATTCAGGGAAGATGCCTGAGTGTTTGTGATTATATGGTTGCCCTCTTAGCAAACGAACTTTAGTCAGGAAAAGGAGCTGTGCAAGTGGAGAAGTGTCTGTGAACCTTCAGTAATTTCCTAATCTTGTCTAATAATCAAATTATGGGAATGTGTCTTGCTAGAGGGGGTTGTGTTTGTAGGGTAGGTGCTGTAACAGAGTTGCACAGTGAAGAAGGATCTGTGCATTAAAGAAAAAAAAAAAGGATAATTGGGAAGGTAATAGGTGGGGAAAAAATGGAGCCTGAAGAGAGGAGTGCTATGAAGAGTCACAAACAGCTCCTCACTGCAGAGCTCCTCTGTGCTCCACTCCAGTAATTTTTCTCTCTCTCCCTCTCATTTTATTGCAGTCCTTTGTCTTCAGCTCTGCATCCCCTGTGCTTTTACCTATATGTTGTTGCATGGTGGGAGTTAAAAAAAAACACAACCAAGGGTAGAGTTGAATGAGCTTAGAAAGAAACCAGTGGTGGTTCTTCCTGAGCTGCAGGTCTCTGTGACACAGCTTGCTGCTCTGCTCAACCTTCTGTGCTTCCTCTAAAGCCCCAGTTATCCTAAGATCCTTGCTTCATCTTCCGCACATGGGCTTTGTACAACTCAATCTTCACCTTCCCAGATGCTGAGCCTGTCTTCCTAACTCCCTAGAAGCCTTGCAAGTAGTAGACTACCAGTGGTACAGTGGAAGGTGGGCAAAATTGGAAAATGAGGGAAGAAAAATTAGCTAACTCATTTTGGAGTAGCTTAAATAAATTAAAACAAACTAATATAAATCAGAAGGACAAGTGGTTCTCTGTTTCTTACGAAATTCAAAAGTGGCCTAAGACAGAGATAATACTCAGAGGGAGGCGAAGGTGTCTATTTGCACATTCACATAAGTATAATAAAGAAGTATAAACTGGTGGCATCTAGAATAATTCAGAAAATGAAGCAGGAAAATTTTTCGGAAGCCACGGTTTTAATTGAAGACAATAATGAATCATTGATTAAATTTGGAACAAAGATATTTCTTTTTTTAATAGCATCTAAATTCAAACACTTCAAAATGTTTTAAAAACAGATTTCCCTCCTCTCCTTCATCCTCCCTTAAAAGAAAAATCTCCCTTTAGGCTTAACTATGGAGATGTTACCATCATCTCCCTAACATGCTGACATGCCTATGTCAGCTTGCAATTTAAAACATTTATTCCCTGAGGCAAAAGTTGAAATGTGAAATGATAACATGGTGTCTTATGTTGGTTTTAGCTGTTTTCTGTTTTGTGAGGCAATACAGAACTCAGTTCATCACAATGCAATTCCAGGACTGTGTGTTGCATGCCAGGAAGTACAGTGGTGATGTGAGTACACATTCTGTATCTGTGAAAAACAGCAAAAACCAAAACCAACAGAGTTCAGAAAGCACAGCGTGTCTAGACTCCAGCTGAGAGCTGGACCTGTTGTTTTGGCTTGAGATGATACAACTGCTTATTCCTCAGCACTTTATAAAGAATGACTGATGTTTATGCTCATATAAATTACTTAATGGTAAGTTAGATGTCTGAGGGAAGAGTATGAATGAAAACAAAGCACAATGAGGTGAAACAGAAAGTCAGTTACAGATCTGGAAACAAAACTCCAGCCTTATACTCTGCTGTACCAAGACAAAGTTGATGTAAACGATAGGTCTGCCCACCCTCTCCCTGCCAACTCGTTTTTCTGGGAGGATGTGTCTTAGTAGTATTACAGTCCTACAGGAAAGAATGAAAGAGTTCAAATATCAGTGCATTGTTCAGGGAGGAGAAAACCGGGAATTTAATTCAGAGCATTGTCTGCTGCAAGGAATAGGTTTAACTTTCAATGAACTTGTCTGGCTGGACATAGTTATCTTAGTCTCCGAGTGCTCTAGGCAGGTTTATGTTTAGCCAAGACCCTCAACAGCTAGTTTAGGATACCATCTAGCCCAAGCACATCTTTTAGTTAACAAGGTTAATGCACAGACACGTGCACACTTTCAGTGATGTGTTCCCTACAGGAGCAAAATATGAATGTTCGCAAGACAAAATGTTCACTAGAGACACTGTCACAAAGGCTGATCCCATATGAAAAGACAGGGTTTAGTGTTAGCTAGGTGGTAGTGTATGCCCTATATTTTTGCTAGTTTTATACTATCTGAATAATTTTATAGCTGAAGTATTCTCTTGGGGAAGATCACAGTATTTCTTTATATTTCTATATATTTCTATAATTGTCTGCAACAGTTATGAACACTGAGATTGTAATTTGTAGGTAACAAATGTTTTTAAGAATCTCATGACTGTATGGGATACGTACATAAAAGTAACATTTTTGAATGGCCTTATGTTTAACTACTCAGGAAAATATTCACATGAATTTGCAGTGTTAGCAAGAGACACCAAGTTATCAAGTCTGAATATTAGACTAATTACCTGTACAGGTTTCTTCTTTCTAATACAATTATTTTCTATCTGAAAAGTAAACTGCTAATTATGAATGCAGTTTTTTCTTGATGTATATTTTAAAGGAAAGATGAGTTAATAATCTTGTCCTATGTGAATCCTGTTGCAGTCAGTTTTCACATGCAGTAACAGTAACATCATGGCAAGGACGTCTAATTATGATTTATTATAAATATAGTAACAAACAGAGGAAAATACTAGCAGTCTTCACAAGATACTTTAGCACAGGATTCTTTGCATGTGAGAACTGTGCTCTTCGCAAACTTACGTTACATGTTGGTTTGTTTGCGTTTTAATGTTTGTGACAGAATTTCACCATCAGATGCTGACTCCACAGCAAGTGAACAATCCAGTGGGAGAGAGACAGGAGAAGAAACTGCAAGACCACCAACGGCTGCAAACGAGGGCAAACCACGCAGAGCAGTGAAGAAGGGTTTGTTACTTTTTTTTTCCTTATGTGCACCAGCAGTGCTTCACTCAGGCTGAAGAGTTACTGTAGTGCTGTAACTTTTCTAAACTCATCTTTGGCTGTTAATTTTTCCACTTTGTGTCACAAAAAATTTTCTTCCTCTCCTTTTTTTCTTTAGTTTCTTCTGTTGAAACTAAAGAGCTGTGCATTCCATTCATTCCAGCAAGCTTTTGAAACTAATGGCTTAGCAGGAAGGAACCTTCCCTCCTTTTCTCTCCCACACACCCCTGGCAAACCTCTTTCCATTTGTATCTAATTGTGGCCCGCGGTAGCTATCTTGCACAAAGTTTCATGGGCAGTAGAGGTCACAGCAGTACTTGATACAGCTTGGTTGTATGTCTGTAATTGTAACTTCGAAAAAGAGGTTAAGAGACCAGAGAGGTAAAACTTATTAGTAAAAGTTCTAATTCAAACATCAAAATGCCTTCATGACTGTCCTTTAGTAAGATGAAAATCCAGTGCCAGTAAGTTAATAACAGTGAAATTTTTTTGTTAAGAACCATCTCGCAAGTTAAAGTGTCACCATTTGTCCTGGAGGTACCATAAGATATATTTCTTTGATAAATGCTTGATAAAATGCTGCAAACCCCACTTTCGTTTTGTTTTGTTTTTATTAAAAGCATTCTTTAATTTTTTTTCCTATTTCAAAGTGTGTGGTTAACTGTGCCTACACAAACCCTATGTGTTTTTTTCGGAGAACCATCTGCGTTTTGATGGCATGCTCCTTGCTTGAGGTTTTAGTTACCAGATCTTTTCTTTAATCATGATATTCTTCCTAGAGAAAATTCTGATACTGAGTATCTGGTAAGGGAGTTTGTGATATTCCCATCTGTTCTTAATACACATGGCCTTGGCAGCAGCAGAAAATGAAAAGAAGAAAATACTGACCACATTGTGAGCAGTCTTGTCAGTATATTGAATATTTTTCCATGTACTCTGTGAAATACTGGCTGAGATGTAAAGATGACTACTGAGGAATTAATGCAGTGCCAGTGAAATTCAGATAATAGTGTTGTCAATGATTAATGGGACAACAATGCCAGACAGTCTTCAGTTTTTCCTTATGTTGAAGAAAGGAGATTGAGGATTATGTAAGATAGTTTATATAAACAGCTAGCTCTTGGGTGGCTAAACAGCAAGTTCAAATAGTATATGATTGCTAAACTTGCATAATGTGGACTGCTCTGGAAGAGCAAAGGTGATGAAGCAGGCTTTCCTCTGTAACAAACATGTAAGAAAACAGAATGCAGGATCTGCCAATGTGACTAGAAAGTTATACTTTATTCAGCAGGCAGTGTCTGCTGCATGTACTTTACACAGTTTACAAAAAGAAGAGAGTGTACTGGTGCTATCTGTGTTTTCAGTGCCTTAGGTTTGCTCTGAGGCCCGAAACTCATGCCCAAGTACATATATATGTTGTGACAGAGCTCATCTCAGTATGGTTTATGAGTTGCTTCAACCAATCTGACTTCAGTTCTGTTGCCCTGATTGGCTGCTCTCCCAATTCTTATTACCTGAGAATTCCATTTTTGTTTCTTCATTTTCCATCTGGCTGACAACTGTTATGTAAGGCTTAACACACCCCTTTGGTGTAGAAGCGTTAAGTAGTGCTGCGTCTGAATTATCTGGCAAAGGCAGCAAGGATATTGTGTAAGATGTGTCCTTTTTACCTATCACGCCCTTACTGGATCAAATAAACTATTTTTTCAGCATGAAAATTATTACAAATTATATATTTTAATATAATTACTGTGTTGTCTCTTTTTTTTCCTTTATGTTATCAGGAGCAAACAGAGTGGGTAAGTAACCAGAGCTGGTAGCTGAGTACAAATATGGATAGAGGTGCTGGGATAGCTGCAACTATATCTTAAGGATGGAAAGATTTGTTTTGAGTCTAAAAAACAAAAATCGCTTTTTAGCCATCAAAGTATAAAAAATACTCAGTAACACATTGTAGTCATCCAATTTAGGCACATTTCTCTAATATCGTCCCAATTCTTTCAAATTATTAAGGTAAAATCACTATGAAAGAAGCTGTTGGTCCTGAAACTAGCTTTGTATAAACAAGTTACAGATAGTGTAGAGCTGGTGTCTTTACTGGAAGCCCCAGACTTTGCAGGCAACCCGCAAAGAAGCACAAATATTTTCTCGTTAACTAGTGTTTTTCAGGTCAGGACTGAGATGTAGCAAAGATGGGACAGGAGAAAGCTGACACTGTCTGTGATAATGCATACTTTAATCTAGTGATAAGGACTGTGTCCTCTGGTAGCCATTTCCATCTTATAATAGTAGAGGCTAGCTATGATGCTCTCCAGTGTTGGTTTTGTACGGTTAACTAATGAGTGTCATCAGCTGCATCCTGGGGACATAATCTACTGGGATACAAAGAAACTGTGAAATTCATCTGAAACTGGGGATACTCTGGCATGATTCAAATACCAGTGGGTCAGTGGAAGATTCCCATTGACTTCACCTGGTTTTGGATTAGGATTTATGCACTTTGGTTGCTGTCTCTCTTTTTCTTTTTTTTTTCAAGAGGGTGCAGGAAGCAGTAGCCTTCTTCTGTCTCCAACTATATTGTTTTTTGCATGAAATCATAGCTTTCTGCAGAGCAATTAATTTCCCCGACATTTAATTTCAATTAGTATTTTCAACCCGGGGAACAGCAATGAGCATTGATCCTGACATGTGACCCAAATTGACTGGTTCTTTAAACATAGTCTGACTGGTGTTTAGGTATTAATCCCTCTGCATTACTTTTCAGCCTCAGCTGTCAAATCTGAGAGGACAATTTCATTCATGTAGTGCCATCTGATAGTTTTATAAGAAAGATTTTTTTAACCATGGACAATAGCGTAATATAAGAACTTTGAAAAGAGAAACCATTTTTATTCACTCTTTCAAAACTTCTAAAGGAGCTCATTCATGTGTTGACTTAGAAATCATTTCTGGTTTTGTTGCATGTATACAGCACTGTGCAGTTCCCAGCTTTCTTATCTGCTTTACTGTATTTCCATCTTGGTTTGTATTTATAGACACATTCAGTGTATGCACACTGAGAGGATTTAAAGGTCAGAAGGAATTTTTTTGTGTGTGTATGTGAGCATCTTTTCTGCGAAAGAGAGTAACGTATGATGTTATTGTAGAGCCTCACCAAAATTTCACAGTGGGGCCCTCTGCCAAACACTTGTTTATATATGCAAAGGAGGAGTTTGGGATGAAATTATAAAGATTCGGAATGAATGCTCAGCATAATTGCATGTATCGCACCTTGCTAACCAAGTAATATGAAATTAACCTTAAAATTTTATGTGGGAGGTCAGTGAGCTTTGAGAACTGCTGTTAGACTGGAAAAGTTGGAAAAAATTACTAAGATATGGGGAAAACTGGAACGATGGATGCAGTTCAGATTTCCATTGTGCTACAATATTGCTCTGAGGGCTTCAGAGCAATCTAACTACTTCTGTGTGTCTTGTATCCTTCTCTGTGAGAGGCAATGCTTTCATGCTTCTAAGAAATGCATGAAGATGGGGCTGTGAAGATGACAAATTGTAAAGATCATATAAACAGGAACAAAAGATAGATGTATTTCGTTTAGGCTCTGTGTCTTGCAAAACATTTGGGACACAGAGATCTTGAGTGGAACTGTTTAACTTCTTTTTAAGGACACTTATACAGGAAAGTCACGTTTATAAAATGGTGCATACCATTTATAAATGTATACATTTGACAATGCATCGATCAAGTTTGAGAAATATGAAAAATAAGAATTTTGCTTAGCTTGTGGCCAGATTGCTTTCCAGCCCAAAAGTAATGTGCTGTGAATATAATTAAGTGTACCATTCCTTCCCTCTCCTGCTCCTTTCTCATGCTAGAAAAAGGAAGCAAAGGAGCAAATAATCTACTGTGATCTTCTAGAGAGGATACCATTCACTTTTCTGAATTGTATACATCATTGCCATCACGGTTTGCAAGTGTATCAGAACAGTGGCTGTTTTCTTTTCCTTCTTTTCTGTTGGAGTTGTATCTGCTTGATCAACAATGGATTCTGTATCAAAATCAAATCAAATTCTCCTCTTGATTTGAATCTGAGAACCACAGCCCATTATTGGAGTTCTGTGCAAGGATGTGGGACTGTGTCCCTCTACTCTCTTGTGTTCCTCCATTAGAAGAATCACAGATCTTAAATCTCTTATTGCTTATATTTTATGTTGAAAAGCAGTTTGAGAATTCGTGGCATTACCACGTGGACAAAACAAAATATTATTTTGCAAGTCTTCAGTGTTTTTTGCAAGCCTAATCCACATAACAGTTCCTGTTGTAGGCTTAACTCCAGCAAAAAATATTTAAATATTTGCTTAACTGCAAACGACTGGGGTGATCCTACAGGTTTCAGGTCTTTCGAGGGAGATGACTGACCCATTTCTGTTGAAGTGATTCACAGTTGGCAGGACTAGGACTGCAACTTTCATGTGTATTGGTTTCCATAATGTCTTTTACTGATTGTATTTGAGTTGATTTAACCTCTTCAACAAATTACAACATGGCAATATTTGTGCAGCTTGCTTATTACTACGTCAGTGGTGTGTCCTGTCACAGAGACAAAAACAGTTATTTAAAATTTTTAATCAGTAAAATATCTGTGAAATTATTTGTGTTGTGTGGATTTCTAAAGGTTTTTGTTTAGTTCATATATCACTACTTCTATCACTTAAGAAGTGCATTTTGCAGTGAGACATCTTTTGCTGCTCTTTGGGGTATTTGCATCTCCTTAAGTACTGATAAGAAGAACCATTAGCAGTATGTACTCAAACAGCTTTTTATGGAGTAAATAGATTGAGATTTTGGGGATTTGCAAATGCCAAGAGCTTGATACACAGAAATAAAGAATGACAGCTCACCTTCTGGAAATATAACAGGAAAATGTTTATAAATTGCAAACCACTGGGTAAACTTGTACACTAAATATGAATCAGCTGGAAGGCCTATAGGGTAAATTAAACACAGATGAAGATCATGGCAGTCTTGTAGCAAGCATAGCATCTGTAGAGCTTAACATTTGACTGAGATAACCCTAGCAGCACTGCTTTGTATTCGTTCTGGTGATTTAGGACCACCTCAGACCAGCAGTGGAAATGAGCAGCACTCCTCAGCCTCAATCTTTGAACATGTGGATAGGATGTCACGTTCCTCAGATGCTAGCAGACGGGTCCCAAGCAAGATCCAGCTGATTGCTATGCAGCCGATGGCAGCACCTCCGGTTCAGAACTCAGTGCTTTCTGATCGCGTAGCAGAAACCAACAAAATTAATAAAGAGGTATTTTTAAAGTTCTTTGAATGTTTGTGGAGGACTTTGTGCCCAGCCAAGAGGGAAGTGAAAAGTATCCAGTTTCTTGTTATCAGGAGTTCCTCATTAGTTCCTGAGGAATTTTGACAAGTTACAGCAGTGATCCTGTTTCCATCCAGAGAGCTAATCTGACCTGTGTTTAAAAGCAACCTAAACAAAAACTTGAAACAGTGAGAGAGGAGCGATGGTCGGGGTACCTTGTGTTACCATCCTTTTGCTAGGACATGACTTTCAAGAGTGGTGTTAATTCATGTGTGAGAACTGGAACATCTGGCCCACCTTGGCTTTCATTCTGCACCATTCTTTTGACTTTTCAGCAACTTGGGATGTAGGTTATACAAACAAGTTATCTCAGGAAATACTGGGGTGTGAATTTGCAGCACATTCATTGCTTCCAACTTCTGATGTGTTTATGTGACAGTAAACATACAGAAACTTCCTGCTTTCTCTGAGGCTCACGTTCCTGTAAGCAGAATATGAGCATGCCTGGGGCATTAGGAGAGAAGGTAATGTGCTGTAAAACCACATCATATACTGCCTGATGGTACCATGTACCTGCATCCTGGTTTCGTACTGGGTGTAAGGTGGCATATTCTCATAATTCAGAGTGTAAGATTACTCAAACCTTCAACAGTGATAAGATACTGTGCTTCTGAGTACCTTGCAGAAGAGAGGTAAATACCTGTATCTAGTGTCCATAGGCAAGAGGGGCTGCAAAGCAGAAATCTGATTATATGGGCAGAAGACATATAATTCTATCTATAAATGTAAAGAGTGAGCCTGGCTTGTGTCCCTTTTATGCTTTTTTTGGATTGTCATGAAAAAATACACACAAATCAATTTTTATTTGGGTTTTAATTCGCTGCTGCAGATGTGTTCCAGAACTAGTCCAGCTCAGGCAAAGCAGTTGTGCTAGCTGGTCTGGTGCCCAAGGCTTTTCCATTGATAAGAATTATTTCAGCAAGTGTTAGGCCAGGACTTAAAAGTGTGGTGTTATGATAGCTTTTCCTACATGATGAGATGCACTTCGGGGAATTTGAAAAAAAAGGAGGGAGAGAGGCATGAAAGCTCAGACTGCAAGAGCTGATAACTCCATGCTCATATGGGGACCTGTGCCGTTGCATTGCTGCTGTGTTTGTTTCTGTATAGCTTGTGGCATCCTCCTATGTTTAGCAGAGGCATTGAGTTAGGAGCTCAATTAGCTCCTTTTAAGTTCTTACTTCTTACATGATGAAGGTTATTTAAGGGAATGGGTGACAGACTTCAACACTATTGATCAAATATATCTCCATTTGACAAGCAAAGGTAGATATAGGCTGTACTGGTTAGTCTTCTTTTTTCAGAGCAGTGATGCTTCTGGCAGGCAATAGGAGTTTTTTATGCTCCTCCCTCCTTTTGTTACCAAACTGCCACCTCTCTCTAATTGCACCTGCTGTGCTGGCAATTGTATGGTGTATAGTAGTACATCTACCTGCAGAGACAATGGGGGTACTGCAAAATATCCAAGACAGAATGTGTTTTTACAAATTGTATTACTTACTTTAATCCTTCAGAGATTTGGGGGAGGAGGGAAGTAGGGGCAGGCAGGGAGGTGAGGAGGGGAGGTTTACAGAAGAGCAGCAAAAAGTTCTATTTGCAAAAACTACAAGTGAAAAATGCACTTGATTTTTTTCCCCCTCCTTCTTTAAGATACAAACAGCCCTGAGGCATAAATCTGAGATTGAGCATCACCGCAATAAGATTCGTCTTCGTGCCAAGCGCAAAGGGCACTACGAATTCCCAGTGGTGGATGATGTGGTGGTGGTTGACTCCAAAGAACAGCACAGAATATATCGTAAGGCACAGATGCAGATTGACAAGATCTTGGACCCTGGAGGCAGTGTGCCTACTGTCTTCATAGAGCCCAGGAAGAGGTAAGGACTTCAAAGATGGGAAAGAACACCTTTATGTTAGAGTCAGCATCCAAAATACATCACACCTGTACTTCTGAACTTTCAGAGCTGAATTTGTTGTCTAGGTGATCTAAATATTTTTACTTATTTCAGTACATGCCAGTATGTCTTGTTTTCAAATTATTCCTTTACAGGTTCTCAGGGGTGAATTCTCAATAAACAAACGCAAATGTACGAAAGATGCCTTAAAACAATTTAGTATTCGCTCTGCATTTGTTTGAATAATTCTTGTGTGGTGTAGAGGGATCAAAATTGCAATATAAACACTAAAAAATGATACATGGAAAATATAAGTTGCAAGAAATAATATTTTTGAAAAGTGGGGAAAAGATGCAAAGTAAGGAAACCCTTAACTTAAAAAGCATGGAGATTCTGAATTTTAAAGGCAAATTAACACATCCACGTGGTAACCTTTTACATATTCCCTCTGAGTAATGGGAAACATTTGTCAGCTTCACCCATCTGCCTTTCTGGCCTTTTATTTTCAGAGGAAGTCTTCCCTGGGCTCTGTGTAGGAGCTTATGAGTCCTGGAACTTTGTTCCCAGAGCACTCTACCCTGTATCTGCTTCTGCACTGATAGAAAGTAGCTTTTGTCCAGCTACATGGGTTCCTCAGCTGGTTTGCCTGGTAGGATTAAACCCAACACATCAAGTGCAAAGCCTTGTTGGCAGTGTGGTCTGTTCACCTAATGCAGAGGTATCAGACATTAGTTTGGGAGATCTGAAGAGGCACTGGTGGTGGGGTCTGGAGCACAGACAGCTTTGAAAGACAAATCTAGAAGGGAGGTCATACTGGAGGGAGTTTGAGGAAGGAAGGAGACAATTTGGAGAGCTGTCAATGAAAATGTTATTAGAACAAGCTTGAGGAGAGACATTCAAGGCTAAAGAATGGGACTGGCTTGAGAAACTGGGAAAGAAACAGAGCTGAGGCAAGCATCACTTGGAGAGAATGGGCAGAGGACTTTAACCTTGAGTGGGATGAGATGAAAAATTGTAAAAACAAATGTGATTACCCTTGTCTTGTTTGTCTTTTCTCTCTCTCTGCTCTTTGTTTTCTTCCTGTTAAGTTCTCGTGCAAAACGTTCTCCCAAGCAGCGCCGACGACATCAGATAAATGGTAGCCCTATTGATGCAGAAAAGGACAGGTTGATCACAACTGACAGTGATGGGACATACAAAAGGCCACCAGGAGTCAATAACTCTGCATATATTGTATGTATGTCTCTTGAATGACAGGAGTGCTCTGATAATTGTAATGACAGTTGTGACATGGGGAGGTTTTTGGCCTTCTGACTATAGTCTGTATAGCTAATTGCAGTCACATGTAGTTAGCTTGTAAATCAAAGTGAAGCAAGGATTTCATTGGCAGTCTGTCAGTATTAAGCAGTAAAATTCTGCCAAGTATTCCTTGATAATAAAGAGACCAAGAACAAAAACCTTGTTTTCATTAATGCAACTGTATTATGCACAGGAAAGTGTGCTTGGCATATGCTACTATATGTTGAACATGGATTAACTCTAGTGCAATTTGCTGGATGTTATGTTACAGAAAATTTCATCCTTTACTTTCACAGAGTGAAAGACTCAGTTCCTTTCATGAGAAATTTTCTCATCTTTAAAATGTGGGAATTAATTAATAATTGATGAAAGAGAAAACACGACTTTGTACTGCAGTAACTTGAAAGAATTTTAGTGCAATGTCTTGAAAATTAATTTGTTTCCTGTCTAAAAAAGGCAAAGACACTGGAGAATGCTTCTGTTAAGTCATAATCATGTCACAAACTGCATTTAGGCATCTTCAGCCACTTCTAGGCAGACTTCACTAAGCCTAATGCTGATATTGGAAACCTGTGGACAGTTTTCATCTTGAAAGATGGTTTAGTAATTTTAAGAATTTCACCATTAGCTGCATCTGCAGTAAAGTGACTACAACGTCAATTTCTGTGGTTTCCCTCTGCCTTCACACAAGAGTGTGATGAATTTAATGTCATGCAGCAGAATGAATTCTCATCTGAAACTGTTTAATTACGACATGTCACACAGCAAGCTTATGCCTCTTGGCATCTGTAGCAAGACAGTACTCAGAATGCTGAGCTCCTGATGAAGTAGAGAGACTTTTGCATCTTGACAACTGATTTTGCAGTCTGCATGCAGTGGTAAGAGTGAGCTTTGATAATAAGTAATAAGTATGCTGCTGCAAAGCTCATTTAATTTCCTGTTACTGAGGAACAATAAGCCCATGTGGGAAGATCCCAGACAGTAACTACGTCTCAGGTGTTGCTGCTGTGAAGCCCTTACGTGAATCCCATTCAGGTGATGCACCCAAGTTCAAGTTCCATGCAGCTAACCACTTAGTTGCTTAACAGATCTCTTTGTATGTTTTTCTAGGAGGTAATAATTGCTTAGTATTATTGCTGATACAGTCAGTTGTGAGCTAAAGACTGAATTAATGTATTGAAACTACAAAAGCTGCAGGGAAGTATTGACATAGAAAATGTATGGACATTGAAAATGTAGACAGAGCTGATTGATTTTCTGGGTGGAGTAAACGCTTTCTGCATGACTTCATTACCTGCTTGCAAACCACAAAATTTCTGTTATAGCTGAGTAACCTGCACAAAGCTCTGCTGCCTTACCTGAGATCAGTCTTTCAGATCACACTGAATGAAGCATTTGAACAGCTGGTGTCATGTATGTGCATGCAGAAATGGGGAAGACAAGAGGCAGGTTTGGTCCAGCACCAGCACTTGTGCCATTTATCTCCCTGTGGTTCTGGCAGAGGAAATGTTGCTTAGACTTAAGGCTGACAGGGGCTTGGAAGCTGGTTGTTCAGATCTTTTCTCTGGCTGCCTTTCACCTTCTTTCCGTTTCCTCCAGTCTGATCCAGACTTGCCTCCTGAACCTCAGACGTCATCTTCCGCTGATCTCGGGAAGTTCCCTGGCTTGCCTTCCCATCCAGTCTCCCAGTATGTCCCACCACAGCCATCCATTGAAGAGGCTCGGCAGACCATGCACTCACTGCTGGATGATGCTTTTGCACTGGTGGCTCCTAGCAGCCAAGCAGCCAATTCCACGGCCGTCACACCACCCGGGGTCTCTGCAGGACAGCCGGTAAACAGCACTCCTGCTCGAGCAGGGAGGGGAACCAGTTGCACCCAGTGGGGGTCACCTTATGGGCCAACTCAGGCAGTAAACAAACCATTTAATGTGAGTGATGCAATTTAAAAGGCTTTTCTGGGCAGGTAATGAGCACCAGTTGAACTGTGGTTGCTGTTATTGTGCCCTTGCTGACAGGACTCAAAATGCGGAACAGTTTCTGGAGCCGGGGGAATTCAGAAATGACCATCACAAGATGGTGAATTTGCTTTTTAGGCTGTTTGGATTCTTGTCCCTTTTCCCATCCCAGCTACAAGACGAGACAGGTGTTCCCTTCCTTTAGGATAACTTTTCTTCTCAGTCAGTATCTTTCACAGATCAGTCTTGTTATGTCCAATAGTAAAACTTAATTTTTTTAAAATACGTGTGTCATTTTGTATTTTGACAATGAAAAAAGAATGTGTTTGGCTTAGGTCATATTTTTCAGCAGGATATCCAAATGCTTTCAGGAGTTGAGGGAAGGGAAGCAGTATTTCTGTGTAATTTTTTTTGCATTTTATGAATCACTGAGACACATGGATAAATTTTTAGGTCATCCTGAGTCCCACACCAATTTAGTAGAAGTTTCATAATGCATTGGACTGTTGAATCTGAGTCTTGTGGTCTCTGTGTTACAGTCTGATGCTGGTTGAGGTATAAAGAGTTTTCCAAATGCAAATCTGGGTTTGCTGAATGTTTTATGCCAAGTAGACATTGGAGCAGCCCTTGATATTCTGCAAGTGAGAGAAAGTATTTTTGAAAGGTTTTTAAGTCAAGACTCTGATCAGATAGAAGAGACTGCTAGCCCACTGTAGCAGTGATTTGCAGGTCATTGTGTGCTGCTGGGTTTGTAAAAACTAAGCTCTTACGATTGCAGTCAAGTCACACATACAGACCTAGTGATCTCTGCCATTCATCACTTACAGGCTGACAGTGGACTTCCCAGGGTATTCATTTTGATCTTAATTTGTTTTGTTTTTTTTCATTCTTCTGACAGAGATATGTGGAATTTGGAATGACTCCACCAACAGCACCAGGTCTCCTACCAAGGTAGCTTTTTGCTGACAAAATTGTATTATTTTCCTTGCAATTTCTTCAGAATTCTTACTGGCACTGGTATATTATTATTATGCAAAGTACTGTATAAATGAGAAGTTACAGGAGTCCACATCCAGCCTGTGTAATTTATTTATGTAGCAAGAATCATGTATGCACACTGCATGGAATCCAAGTCTCCATTTAAAATAAATGCATTTCTAGCCCCGTGGCTATAGAGATTCCTTCCAAATACTGAGTAAACCACTGGGTTTCAGCTTTTAGAAAGCCTGAAACTGTTACTCAGACTCATGTAATTCTCCCAGTACTCACTCTCACTTTCATCTCGTTTCTGTAGCCTCAGGGTCACACTCTCTTTGCAAAGCTTACAGATGACTAATAGAGTTATTCTATTTTTAACCAAGTTGAGAACAAGTTAAAGAGCATGGTGACCCTCACATAAAAAGCCTGCCTTGCAGGCCTATAATTATAAAATGAGGGGGGAAGAACAGATTTTCCATCTTCTCCTGGCCTTACCATGGGAGAATTATGTAAAGAGATTAAAACAGTGGTCTGGGTGACTGTTGATGTCTGTGCATGAAGTTGGACTCTTGGGTCATGGTACCCACCATGGTCAGACTTTGTCTCATCCTCTCCAAGCTGCTGCAGCCAAGGTGGTAAAAAGGTGGCCTCGTGCTGCTCACTCATTGCCTTCTTACAACTCTCCCTCTGAGATAGAATCCCACTGGTATCAGTGTCATTAATTACATTTCAATTTAAGTCTTAATTCCCTTGGAAACTTGATGGAAACTTTCCTTTTACTTTTGTTCTGCATCCTGATTTCTGCATCCTGTGCCTCTAAGCACATTTTCTTACTTAGGTCTTGACTGAAGGGGACACTTCCAGTGTGCATGGAGCAGAGATGAAATGGCACACAGTATGACACGCAGTGTATTTTTTGTTATGTAAATTACTGTGAAAGTTATGAGTTTTGAGACTGCCAACAGAAAGCATAAGGAATTGTTTGTTGCTGAGGGTTTATTTTCTCTTTGGCTTGTTAGACATTCAGAGAAAATGTGATAAATTGATCATGAAAGTACTGTAACCGATGTTAATACCTCTGAGCAAGAAAGTGTCTTTGTAACATATTTTTTGTTCAAAAGTTTACCAATCTTTGGCATAGACACTTTGGATTTCTGTAAATTACAAATCAGTTGTACCATTTTTAGTAGCTCATATTCTGGCTCTGCCAGTGGCAGTAAATGAAGTTATCAATCTGCAAGGCCGTTTGCTTTAACAGGAAGAATTCCTTTAAATTTTCTTTAAAATAGAAGGTTTCCTAAAGCTTGGTCAATAGAAAACAAGGAAAGAGTTGTCATGATTGTGGAGGTTATGCTCAAACTCAGAAGGTAATGGTAAACAGATGGATAGAAACAGTGCACCAATGGGAGGAAGGAGAAATAACCTGAGGTCAGTATGATTAGGTGCCATGTATCAATGTCATAGTCCATTGGCATAAATATCCAATGTGTGGAATAATAGCTGGGTGACTGTACTGTTCCCTTCTCTGTACAAATGCAGTCAGCATCTTTAATGGGGTGGAAACAACCTGGGTAAAAAAAAAAAAATTAAATGTAGAAGACCTAGGTCACATAGCAGCTAGACAAACATAAAGGCACAATGAGCAACTTTGACCAGAAAATGAATATTGCATTACGCAGCAGAGACAACAGTACTTAGCCATTGTGGATTAGTGGTGTAAAATTGATTTTTTTGGGCTGTGTCTCCCCTCTTAGTTAACTAACTGGAGATTAATGCTTTTTTTGAATGTGCAAAGATAAATTGAAGGCTGGGTCTCAGTCTGGAATTAGGAAAGACTAGAAAGCTTGTAGGGTATAGATTCAGAGCTGTATCCCATTTTTATACTCTTCTGTTGATCTCTGACTTTAAAGAGTAGCTAAATCTCTTATAAGGAAGGTTGAAAAGAGAGGGTGATAGGTTATTAAAAATGCACCTTTCAAGTACAAACCCATCATCAATAAAGGATATACTTTCTGTCCTCTTAAAAATTGGCACCAAAATAATACATTTGCAGTAATGTTGAGAAAATATTTTCTTTGGGCGACATAAAAAAATTGTAGTCATTTATCAGCTACAATATTCCAGCTCAGTACTGTAGGTGTAAAGGGCCAGGTGATTACATGCTTTACTGATTACAGTAAATTAATCACTGATTACAGTGATTAATAGAACAAAAGTGACATTGGTAAACATTACCAACCCATTCAGGCATGTATTTTAAATAGCTTTTAAGGCTGGTTGGAAATGGTTTGCTCTGGATCTGCTGAGTGAACAGGTGGGATTTTATGCAAGGGAGTTGGGGAAATTCTGACACTTCCACAGTGGGACTGTTGCAGCTTGAACCCCTTATACCTTCTCCACTTCATACTGTATGCCAAGTGGCTAGTACTTTAATTTATAATTACTTGTTTGTGCTTTATTAGGCTCTTATTTGGCTTTATTAGGCAATTTATTATCATGTCAGCTTTCTTTGCTGTCTGGCTGCCATACAAAGTTGGGATTAGTTTTCCGAATAAAGCATAAATCAAGAATAGTTTTAATTAGATTAACTCCTGGGATATTCCTGTAAAACAAAAGGGTGTAAAACTGAGGACTTGAGGAATGGGATAAGTTGCAGTCCATAGCCTAGTGGAGCTTAGATGCCTTTGTGGCAAAAGACACATAAAACTCACCCAAAGTCCTTGCTTTCAGAAATTTCATGTGACTGACTTAAAATGTTTGTCTCACTTTGCTTCCTTTACACTCACCAGTGAGAGGCTTCTGCAGAAAATGATTTAGTAAGCCTACTTTTTTGCTTCAAATGCCTCTTGAGGAGCATGTTTCTCTTCTGTGATCATAACTGGAGTCTAAGAGAGACTAGCCTAGTAACCTGAGCACCTGAAGTTTGGGCATCCACACCTCCACCATATGGAAAGGAATCAATAATCCTTGAAAACTCAACTACCACCAGTGTTTAAAATAGAGTCTCTCTGTGCCAGGGTTAAGACATGTTACTGGTAAGCATAGGAGAAGTAGCATTTCCATCTCCTTTTCTACTCTTGTTCTATGAAGGAATTATAGGGTTTCTTTTACAAGTCCATTACCTTGACACAATTAAGTTAGATTGATGAAAATTTCGGTTGTTACCTCTGTTCAGTAAATAAGTAACAACAATTACTACCAACACCAGCCAGAATTACAGGAAACATTAATTTTACTGTGCATTGCATCTCTTCATAGGTGCTAATGACAGCTTTGAGTAGTTGGATGAATCTTAAAGAGCAAAGTTTTTCAAATTTCCTGAAAAATTATCAGAACACTTGATGAAATAATTATTGTTCATGAAATGCGCATTAAGACATTTTGTATGGTTTGATTTAGACCAAAACTGTGTGCCCAGAAACTCTTAAGTAAGAGTCAGGTTTGTTGTTAAGGTAAAAGCAGCTGCATCACTACTGAAGGTGGGGTTTTTTTCTTGGTTTTTGTTTTGTTTTGTTTTTCCATTGAAGGTGTTTTTTTCCCCCAAGGGGAAAACAAGATCTGTGAACTTTTTTCTCTGCATTGAGAGATGTGTGAAAAACACTTGTGTGAAATTTTGTTAGATTTTCTGTCTCCTATTCCTGTGTAGAGCAAGTCATGAAGGAGGAATATGTTAATCAGATGTAATTGTTTTGTTTAAGTTTAAAATGTACATTAAAAGGCATCATAAGGAGTTGTTATATGAGGTACACCTGCTTCTGCTTAGGCAATCCATTTATTTTAATCTTGAGTCCTTACTTTTCCACAGGCAGAACTTTGGGCCAGGTTTTCTTCAACCTGCAGAGTTAATGCACCCAGACCAGCAGCCACCTGAGGTTCAATATTCCTCCAGAGGGGTATACTCAGAGGAAATGCCATCGGTGGCACGGCCACGACCAGTTGGAAGCACTGCAGGTACCCTTCAGTTAAGTTGAATATGCACTAAAGTAACTGATTTCTTTCTGTATCTACGCTTACACTGAGGTCACCATTAAGACATCACTCTCCTTCAGCTTCTACACCTGAAATGTGGTCCTTGTCTTCACTGCCAAAAAAGTGTGAAGACAAAGTGAGGTTTAGATCCATAGGACCTTGCAGAAAAATGCAGTGCTTTGCTACCTTTTTAGTATTACAAGCATTGATTATTACACCGTGTATTTTCAAAAAAACCCATTCTCTAAGAATAAAAAAATACTTTATTGTTTTAGAGCATACAGTGTATGCTAGCTTTCTACTGCTGACTATTTCTTTTGTGCTAAATGAGCTAACTGATGCACCCCAAATAAGCCTGCTAAATAACAATTTTACTTCCCTGCATCTTAATTTCTCATTTCTCTTCCTAGAAATGGGTGCATAGGACCAGGTTCTTTTAGCTTCTGATGATACTGTCTATTGCTGCTGTCCTATATGAAATCATCTTCCCTGATTTGGTTGTGAGATGATTTCTGTAGCACTCAAGAATGTTATCACAAATAAGGTTCTAACATCACGTGGCAATTAAGCAGCAAACACTGATTCTGAGAATAAATCATTCTATTCTTATGCAAATGCCACAGTTAATTCTCTCCCAGAGAAACATTTTCTTCCTGGAAAGTTGGAGAAGATTGGAAGTAAGAACATATACTCATGTCACAGTCCTAGTTTTGATAGCTGCTGTCCTCCCCCTGTAAATGTTAATGAATGAGAATGACAGGGATGTAGTGACTGTTCCAGTTTAATGATGGTTATTTTATTGTCTGATTCACACTATTCTCTAAATGTTTATGTATATTCTGCTTTAAAATTTGGAGGCAATTCAGATTATTAGTTTTTGTCCTTCAGCATAATTCTGTGCAAATATCAAACTTCTCAAATTTAGTGGTTTTTTGAATATATGAAAATGACCTAACTGTCCATCATGTAAATCACACTGTTGTTTTGGTCTTTTCCTCTGTTTTTGTACATACACACAGACAGTTTTATGTATCTGTGGGTTTATTACATGTGTTTCACTTCTAATGAATAATAATAAAGTAAATTTTGTTTCCCAGTGAGAGGAAAGTCAGGAAAAAGGAAAGCTGGCATGTTGTTACATGTCTCTTGCAATTAATGATGGTGGCTAACCTTGCATGTGTTTGAAAGGAGAGGGAGGGGAGGGAAAGGAGAAAGGAGGAGAGTAGCTTTCAGGCTGAAAGGAGATGGTGTGTTCTGACCTTCTCATTAGTCAACAACAGCATTGTTTAATATTTAACCAGAAAGCAAAGCTGAAAGAGCCACTTATGTAGTCATGTATTTTTTTTCTTCTGAGAGATAGAATAGAAACCAGTCTAGAGGTTTAGGGTCTTGCCAGTGTGATGCAAATAAGTGTACCATGGGAGAAAATATCTTCTCTTTGCTGCTAAGTAATTTACACTAAATCATTGCCAGGGCTTTCAGTAAATGCTGTTTGGAAAGGGCTGGCATATTTTTGGAATTAAGTGTCGTCCATGTCTGAGATGCATGTGTCTCAACCTCTTCTTTTAGTGCAGTGGCAATGAAAAGCATCACACTCCAATGAACTGCACAAAATGCATGTAACTTTTCCTTCTTTATTCTACACTTAAGGCCTTCTTTCTGCTGATTTATTAGTTGCACAGAAACAGAGCTCCACTTTCTTCTTTTCTCCTGCTTCCAACAAGATTTTATATTGTCATTTGTGTGCCCTACGAACTTGACTGTGTATAAAGATGAAAAAACAATATTTGCTTTTAAGGTTCTCAGATACAGCACCTCACTCAGGTGGGAATTGCTAGCAGGATCGGAGGTCAACAAGTGGAGATCCCCTCAGGCAGAGCAGGGCATGGCCAGCCGGGGGGGCCAGGGTGGCCCCAGTACCGTGGAGAGGATGAATGTGCTAGGCGAGATGCAGTGAGTACTGTGTTGCACATTTGCATAGTTTCCAAAGTAGTGCTATGTTCGGGTATTTTTTTTCCTGCATTACTGCTTGGAACCTTTTCCCCCCTGGAATACTTTCAGTTGCTTCTCTGACATTCTTTGCTTTGCTCTTCAAACCCTTATTAGCTCTTCTAACTTTTGCTTGCTCTTCTTTCACCTTTGCTTCTAACTGCTTTCTCTCACTTTACCGTAACCCTTTTTTTTTTTCTTTCACTTGAGGCCTTCATCCATTAATTGCAGTTCACCCAGTTCTGCTTCTGAGCTCCAGCAGAGGTGGATACTGCTTTCCATTTTCTTCTTTGAAATATGCCTCTGTATTTTGAGATCATTGTAAGTAGAAAACATCGAATTAAATTGTCCCAGACTATCGTCCTACTTTGTATTGGTGCAGTTCTTTTGTCTTCTGTGTCAGTGCACAACAGCAGGAGTGAGGGCAACAGAGCAAGGTACATAATTGCACATAACAGTAGAGGTGTTTCTAAATAAGTTATTTTCCTCACCTCAGTCACCAGGATGTGGTAAATTAATATGTATTTGTTTACCAATGTTGCCTAGGCAGCCATCATGATTTCATGTTCTTGGCAATGGTGCTTTCCAGAGGTTGATGGTTTTGACTTAACCAGATGTGAGAGACTGAAGATAGTATATGGCCTTTCCAGGAAAGATACAGTTGCCTGCTACCAGTCCATGTTAGATGTGCTCACGTCCTGAAGCAGACTGACCTGTGACAGCTGTATTGTAGTACTCTTGAGAGTGACAACTTCATGCTCCTCCTTTTTTTCCTTTGCTTAAACTATCATTTTTCTGGTTTCTTCCTTGAGGAAGGAAGGAGGGAAGGAAGGATCTCCTTCTTTTGCATACTTAGGGCAGTGTGTGCTCACACTACCTGAAGCTGCTTTGCAGTATTGCATGGTCTTGAAGTGGCTTTACATAAAGAAAACGCAGCAGGATGGGCCTCATCTGTAGATTTTGGTGAAACTGAGCTGCCACCACTCCAAATGAACTTGAGAGGAACACCATGAAGCTTTAGAAAACTGGGCACACTAGACACAAACCCTATTGATACTATTCAAAAACTTTTAACTGTCAAAGCCAAAAGGTGTATTTGCCTAATTTAATTTGCTGTCTGTGTTTGGAACTGAATGCAAGAACATCATAATTTCAGTTTGCATCTAGAAGAGCACTTGCGTGAGAGATCTTAGTGTCTCTCCTGTTCCATTTTCAGAGGAACCATTAGGTTACCATTCATTGCTGCTTCTTATAATATGTCTTTCTTTTCTGAAAATGACTTCTTTTTTATCTAGATTTGCAGGCCTTTCCCTTCGGTTCCTCAAATACATGTGGAGCCATTACTTTCTTAATACTTTATTACTTGAATTGCTAATATAAAACTGAAAATTAAATTAGCCACTATCTGAGAGGCTATTCAGTTGGCTTTGACATCAGTTACCTGTGCAGCTTTCAGAGAGTCATGTGATTTGGTTGCAGTTTGCACCTTCAGTCACCATTTTGCATGGGTACATGTCACCTCAATCCTGGTTGACTTTCTTTTAATTAAGAAGAGTTCAGGCACTTCCTTGTCTTTGACAGAACATTTTGCTCACTGGTTGCTGCAGTTTATATGTTACTGCAGTGTCATTTTTTTCAGTTTTATGTTGTTTGTTGTGTTTTTTTTAAATAAAGCAAAAGGAGGAGATCATGGACTAAAAATACCTGAGTATTGTCACATTTAGTTGTAGGAGAGCTCACCTAGTGCCTGCACTTTCCTTTTCCTATGAAGAATTCTTTCTTTTCTTGCAAAGTAGTATTCCCATTTAAAAAAAAAAAACAAAACACAAAAAAAACCCCAACCAACCAAAAAAACATTATGAGATGAGACCTAGCCTTATAGTTTCTGTAGTTGAACAATTACCTTCAAAGTTTGGATTCCTTCAGTAGGACAGAGCTTTAAATTTGTCTTTCCTCTTTCTGGAAAGGATGACGGTCATGTTCCTTATGGTGCAGTATTCAACTGATCCTTTGCAAACAGTCTTACTGTTCCCTCATTCTGAGCAAGTTTCTAAACTTAAACTCTGTCTTTAAGAAGATTAGATCTATAGTGCTCCTCTGACTCACAAACTTGAGAGGGCTCTGCATTTGTGTTTCTGCAATGGCCCTTTTCTCAACGTATCCTCGCCTGTTATTCCTGCAGACAAAACCTGATTTTTCTGCTGGAATGTGACCTCTCACTTGCATCTCCTGACCCAAAGCCAGTGTGCCAATTACCAGCAATTCATGTTAATTCTCCATCTAGAAGGTCTAGGCAACCCAGATAATTGAAGCATTTCCTTAGCTGATGCAAAATACAACGCTGAGCAAGTGGTCATTCAGGCAGCAGAAAAAATGAAGCCTGGGTTCTTACAGATGTGTCTAGTGTCTCTACCTTCCTTTGGCCACCTGGTATCACCTCCTGTCCCTCTACAATCCCCTGTAGCTCTTCACTGTTCTCCCAAGTCTTCTTCAGGTTTCCAGTGGTTCCCCCAAGTCACCCTTATCCTTTTACTCTATTTTCATGCTCTGCCTGCTCACCGTAGTGTCTCTAAACAATCTCACCACAGTATAAGTTGGGTCTCATGTCCCCTAGCTATCCCCTGTGAGATACATGCTGGCTGACAGGTCCAGCTGGGCTCAGCCTAACCTGGCCTTTCTGCCACTCAGAAGCAGATTCAATGATAGCACAAATCAGGTTATGTCTAATTAGCTACCTGTTTTTGTGAATTTTATAATACATATCTCTTCATACATATATCATATGTGTGTGTGTATATATTTATACATCCAATGAAGTTGAAATTGGCCAGAGTTTTCAACAGTTATTAAATGGAGATTAACAAATTTACAATGTGGTCTCATGAATCTTCATTACTTAAGAAGGAAGATTCAATAAAGATACTTTTGTCAGCTGCTTTGTACTGCTGTTAATTATAGAGAAGTTTCTATATAAAGATATGGAATTTATACATACTATATAAAATTCTATATTGCTACATATATAATATTGTATAATTTATCAATGTGTATTTTTGTTAATACAGAAATTTAAAAGTAAAAAAAAAAAACTCGCAAAAATTATTCCAACCTTTTTACTCTCCTTATTTTGCTGTTGTAGTTTAGTAAAGGTTAGGTCCCTAAACTAATCTGGTTTTGAAATTTGTCAGACCTGTTTAATTCTGATGTTATATATGAGATCACAGAAATAGGCACTTTCTTTTTATGAGATATTAAGAAAAAATTGATAGCCTTAATGTTAAAAAACAGCCACTGTGATTATCAAATGTTCTTCCTAACTTCCCTTAAGAAACCATTCTTGTGGTGCTAATTCAGTACAGTATGAGGTAGAAGCTGAATCACCTAATGCATCTTAATGTAAAAGTAACCTGAACATAATTAAGGTTCCTGTTAAGATTCATGGATCAAGGAATGTTTGCTTTTAATATTTTTTATGTCATCTCTTTTCTGTAAACCCACGGTGTACTTGTCAGGTTTGCTAAATCTACACTGCACATAAGGATTAGTTTCAGGTTTCACTGCCAAATGAATACTTCTGAGCAATCAAGAGACCCATTCATTCCTTTCTGGTACTAAAATCACCTCCCTTTTATAAGAAGTAAGACAGGATGTTACCAGGAAAATCTTCTTTACCTATCATTCTTCTCTTAAAGCCTCTTCTCCTCTTAATCTCTCTCTCCAAATTAACTGTGTAAATTATGAGTGCTGTGCACAAGCTGTGCAAGACAGTCAGAATCTATTTATTCTACTTGATAGAAAAATTACTTAGATTTTATTCATTTATCTTATGAGAGATGTTAAGGAACATACTCTTGTGCATTTTTGTGTTCCCTGCACCCTGCTGCCTCAGTCACTCCATGTCCCCCATATCCTTCCCAGTCTCAGCTTTGTAATCCCTTCATTCCCCTCCCCCTCGCCCCAAATCCTCTTCTATCTGACCTTGCTGTCCTTTCATCCCTCATCAGATTGCTCTCTCTGCTACTACTTAAGGCTTATCCACAGAGAACGACAGTGCTCGCTAGATTGTGATAGCTGGGATCTGCACTTGCTGCAGCAAGCTGCTTCTCATCCCCAGTGCAGACCCGTGGAAAGGGGATTATGCTGCTTTGCTCCCAGTTGTGCCTTCAGCAGGGTGTGCTCAAGACCTCGTGTCCAGTGTTTTCTTCTTGCTGTGTCTCTCAGCCTTCAGCAAATAGGAAGCGAGAGAAGATGCTTCCTGTAGGGATGTCAGCTGGAATTCAGATTTTTGAAATGTTCCTCGTTTGTGTCCATACTGGGAGTCAGTGCAGTCACCTAGTATACTGTAAATTCATGCTTTGTTTTAGTGTAAGCAGATCTTTTTTTTTTTC
The DNA here is from genome assembly GCA_020745705.1 of Hemiprocne comata. NCBI lineage: Eukaryota > Metazoa > Chordata > Aves > Apodiformes > Apodidae > Hemiprocne > Hemiprocne comata. The sequence continues at coordinate 62,110,581 of CM036586.1, forward strand.
CAGATGACAAGCCCATAAACTCAGGCTTCTGTTTTGTTTCTCTCTTTGTTTTGTTAAAAATGTGTGTTACTGAACAAATGCAAAATTAACCCCTTTCTACCTTGAAACAATGATTGTCCCTAAGCTGGGATAGTGTTTCTCAGATACATAAAACAGCTGTTGAGTATAGAATCATCTAAACTTTTTGATTTGAATAATTTTCTCCTGCTGCTTCTTCTGTTGGCCGTGTTTTCCTGGGCACTGGTCAGTCATAGGGTCCTCACAAGTGCACAGTCTGAACAAGCAAACCAGACAGAGAAGGAGAAGGCCAAAGCAGTAGTATCTCTGTTTATAGGTAGTATGGAAAAATCATAGGTGGGAAGAGAGTGATTTGCCTGTTGTCCTTCAGGAAGTTGTTAGAAAGGCAAGGAAAGAGGAGCTGATTTTGTTGACTTCCGGTTTTGTGGTTTTTCTCCCCACCTCCTTCCACTTCAGTTTCTAAACATTAGTACGATAAATTAGAAAGGGGGTCCGATTTTTAAATGGATACTTAAAAAGATTTCTAAAATCCCTGAACTTGAGGCAGTCCAGCAATTTTGTGTACACTTGTTTTGTGCTCCATAAGAGGAATCACTCATTCATACAAGAGAAGAAGAGTGGCAGCAGATAGAAGCATCTCCATGCTGCTTTCCCTCTGTTCTTTGTCTTTTTGCTTTCCTGTCTTTTCTGGGATTATCGTGTTTGTTCAGAGAGTACAATAATACTTTCTACCTTTTTCCAGACACATATGCATGGACACCAAGAATATTCCTCCTCACCAGTATTCCAGATGCCGAGGACTTCAGCCAGGCAGCCTTCAGCACCCCCTGCTCAGCTTCCACACAACAGCCTTCAGGGCCAGGGCCTTTGCTACACCACCAGTTCCACTGAGGACCTCCAGCCAGGTCACTCTTCAGCCTCTCTTATCAAAGCAATTAGAGAAGAACTTCTACGACTTTCTCAGAAACAGACAACAGTGCAGAACTTCCATAGTTGATTTAGCATTCCCTTGCAAATCTGCCAGGTATCTGCTTCCTATGGAAGCAAAGACTTAAGAGAAAATCAGCAATGTTGTTCTCTCAGAAGAATGAACTTTCACAGCTCTGTTGACAACATTCTGGAAAAAAATGAAAAAGGCAGAAAAATGAGGATAGTGAGGAGAGATGGGAGACAAACAGGAAAAATCATTAGTGTCATCACAAGTAATATTAATTAATCTGCTAATATTACGGTGTTCCTCTTCTCTCCCTACCCTCATGCAGCCTAACAAATACATAAAACCTTAGGTCATGAAATCAACACTCCAGCAACAAAGAAATCACAGGAACAAACTCCAAGTATGATAGATGCCTTTTTCTAAGGAAGTAGGCGAAGGCTGGAATAAACTGAGATGACATTTTTCAAGACATTACAAGTATTCTGATCTCTCCAGTGCTTATGGGGAACTGGTTTGTGTTGCTGTTCAGCAAGATTACAAACTGTATCAGCTCAAGGGTCTTGAAGGTGTGATCCCACATTAAGAATCACTTTGGTTGTAAGGAACAATGGGAGTACTGAGAATAACAGTCTTTGAGCTGCTTGTAACAAACTGGAACAATAATTGTTATAGCTCTATGCTTCCAAATGGAGCTACCCTCTGCACTCTTCCTTGTTTTCCTTCTGGTGCTGAAGCTTCAAGTGTTCCTTCATCTTCAATGTTTGCGAAGTGAAACGTTGGCCTTGTATAACTAAGAAAATATCTGTAGATTTATTCAGGCTGAAAGAGCAAAGCAAAGCATCCAAATAGAAAGGGCTTGGTAGCTACTTTGTTTAAAAATTATTGAAAACTGGGAGAAGAATTCTTGGCCACAGTTGAATTTGGGGAAATGTGTGTGTATATCTTTAAAAAATATATTTACGTACTATATTGCTCTTGCAAGACCAGCGATAAAATATTGCCACTCTGTAGTTTGCTTTGTGGACAGAAACAAACCCAGCCTGACTGGTACAGGGTCACCAGCGTTACATTATAAATTGATGTCCTAAATCATTGCTTATGTTTGGATCTGAATAATTTTAGTGAAAGTCAGTGACAGTTTAGAGCATTAACATAGGCTTAGATTTACGGTTTTGAAAAAGTTTCTATATTTATACTTGTTTCCACTGTCCCTTTGGACAAGGGTAAGCAAAATCCCCATGGTAAGAATGGTACGTGCCATGGAACTGATTGTCACTGTTTTTTCCAGAGTTTTAATTTAATATTAGCTACGGATTTACTAATATTTGGCCATTGCATAACTGTAACTGACATAATACATACGGAAATTTTACTTAAGTCATGATTCGTTGGAGTGTTTTTATTTTCAGATCAGACTAAATTAAAGCTAACTAAGTGGCTCAGAGACAGAGGGTAAGCTCAGTGTTTGTGAAGAGGCTTGGGAGCCTTTCCCTAGAAAAACAAAAACCAAAACTATTTGGTGCTACAGTGTGGGTATTTCAAACAGTTGCAGATGGTCATAAAAGGAGCAGTAGTCCACCAGAGACATCATTGGGCAGTTGATCAGGGTAAGGGCTGCATTTGCCTCACTGGGCTAGAAATGGCATTGGTAGAATACAGGTATAGAACTATGGTATGGTGGTCTTTGTCTACCCAATCTGTTCCTGGTTCCAGTGCACAGTTTGGTAACTGTGGCAGGACTAACTCAAATGAAAACAGATAGGAAGACATCATAGAAGTTCTCTACGTACATTGTTCATCAAGTGTGTACATAATATTCATTGCCAAAGCCAAAACTAGGAAGCAACTGGCTGCACACTGATGTAGAAAAGTGGTATGTTTCCCCTCTTTATTAGGAAGCTTAGTTATTTTTCTGTTTACCCGTGATCATCAAAAGGCTGTGTTAAATTGTTTTGAGGAACTTACTGTAGCGAAGCAGTCTAAATTAATTTCCAGTTCTCTGGCAAATGTTTAGAGCCCTCATGGGCACTGGTTGAGATTTGAATGGAGTCAGAACACCAGCATGGTTGTGAACAGCAATACCAAAAGGTTATTACATTTTCAATTTTTTTAAGCTTTTTATGTGATAATCACTTCTAGGATAAACATTTTAAAGATTCTTTTCTGCCAAGTTTGTAAACATGAATGTTGCCAATACTTCTGCAAAATGTCAGGCTTTGCAGAACGAGGAGTGTGTCAGGCAATGTTCAGCTGGTCTTTTTGACAATGCTGAAGACTGACTCTTCCGAAGTGATCCCATTAAAACTGTTAAAACCATCTCTTTCATAGCCCACATCTTTCCCCAGCTCAGTTCTGCAGTGAGGTCAGAGGCCAGTGTTTGTAATATTACCACATTACTGCAACTTCATTTCAAGAAAATGTGGGCTTCTAGAAAGTGAGTTTGTTGTCTGTTGGTTCTTGCTATTTAAGAAGGAATATGAAGTAAGAGTTTTGAAAGTTACAGGTACTCAAGACATTTCTCATTCATTTTTGCTAGTGATGGTGATGCTATTATGATATTACATTTTTTTGTGTTTGGAAGAAAATCCTTTTTCTTTTCAGTCCTAAATCTTATGAGAAACATGTACAGGACAAATATGTACTGTAAAAGAGACTTTCTGATGCAGAAGTCCCTCTTTAAAACCTTACAAGTTCACCTGGGAGGACAGTTAGATACAGGAAGTCAGAAAGCTGTGTTTGGAAGTTATGTTCTCAAACTGGCTGGAGACCTGATCCACCTGTTCAGAAAAAATGGCACGGCATAGTCTGTTCAGTAAGAAAAGTAGGCATAAGGCACCAATTCCAAGGCTGGTCTTAACAAGGGGGACATGCTCTTCACTTTCTGCAGCTACAGGAAAAGCTGGGGTTTTCATGTGCTACCAAAGGACTCTGTGGAATGCATGTGCCAAAGTGTGTGTTTCCACTTGGGAATTCAGGGCGAAAAAAAAAAATCTGTAAGCTTCTGCATCCCCATGCGCTTGAACAATTTGCCAATTTTTTCTTTTAATTACCCTATTAAAAGCAAGAGGGGGAGGTGTGAAACCCAAACCTTTTTTTTTTTTTTAAACTTGAAGTATCCTGAATTTAAGTATCTGTTAATGAATCTGCCAGTTTCTGAAAACACTGATCAGATGAGAAGTTGGTACAGGCACAGAAAGCTGTTACCAACAGTTACAGCCATTTCTATGACTAAACCATCTGGTTCATGGAATCCTCTTCTCTTCCTTCACAATTTTCCTTGACATTTGTGTTTAGTCTGTGTTTAGTTTGGCATATAGAAGAGCTTGGCGAGATGAGAGCTAAATGATTTAGCTTGGTTGGTTTGCTTTTCCTTTTCGTGGCCAAAGTGTTGACCTCTAGCTTGCTTCTTGGTTGTCTTTGGAGCTAAGTGAAATTTTACAATTGTTTTTCATACACTCAGTTTGAAAGGTGGGGCACGCTTCAGTACTATAAAACGTTCTTTACCAGGAGGGACTCCAGTAGCACATGGTCCTGTCAGTGACTGTGGACATGTGAGTCAAGAAAGAAAACCTTGCTTTTAGGAGGAGTGAATTGCATAGGCACTGGACTCGTAATGTTAAATATGTGTCCTTTGGAGCAGTAAGTGGAGTTTCACTGACCCTTTGCAGTGTACTGTATGTGCAATGGGTTGGGACAGGCTTCATATATAGTGGCTGGAGAGCAGCAGCATCACACAAGATCTGTGTATCACCTCTGCACCCAAAGGAGTGACTGGCAAGATGCTGCCCACCCCAGTATCATACACCTTTATGCACACACATAAATACCTACATAGATTGATCACCCAAAAGTGCATGTTCCTACCAAGTGCTGAAGCCAGTGCCTTTAAATTAGACCACTCACAGCAGGGTAACAGTGTTATCTTAGAAACAGGCTGTTTACAGGGATAACCTCCCAAGAACCAAAACAGCTGATGTGATTTTGTCTTAACTCATGGCTTGAAAACACATTAGATGGATTGCACAAGGAATCTTGTACGTATTCAAGCCCAAGTGAAGTCATCAGTTGCATGATGTGGATGGCAGTAGGCAGCTGAACTCTTTTTAACTCTTACCCTCACTACATTATCCCCTTTTCCAGCTTTCAAGGAAGAAATGGGTATTTCCCATTCCATCCCTTACCTAGTAGTTCTTTGTTAACAGGTATCTGTCCTTGAAAAAGCCATATCTTGACCAAGAGCTTTGAAGTGGCAGGGTGAAGAACATTTGTGACTTTGAGGTAGGAACATGTTCCAGGCCATATTTTTGCAGCAGTGAAGAAATAAAAAAATAGAAATTTAAAAAAAACCCACAATACCTATTTGGTGTTCTTTGAATATCGACATAAAGCTGAAAATGGATTAAATGAAAAAGGATGACATATGATTGTCAGCTAAGGACAGCAACCAGGTCTCCAGGACCACCTGTGACAGTGCACTGAAAAGAGAGAGATAATCATGGAGACTCCCCCTACCCTCACTCAGGCTCATTCCGTAACACACAGCAGTCCTTTGCCACTTGCAGTGCTCGTCTGTAGGAGTGTGAGGAACATTTCTCATCAGTGAGACTCCCAAAAGGAGTTCACCAAGGCTGTGGAGTTGCTCCAGGACTGTTTAGATGTGCCTAGAGAAAAGCAGCAGCTTTGAAGTGCTTAAATGTGGAAATTAAAATCCAATTCCCTGTTGTGGTGGACATCTTTTCCCTCTTGCTGTTATATTGTATTTTAAAATGATAGGGTGAAACCCTAGTGGTGCATTCTACTGTCACCAGCCAGCTGTCATTCATGGAGTCCACTATCTGTATGTCCTGAATACTGGGGAAGCAGAAATTAGGAATGAAAGTTTTTGGCAATACTAATCCAGATTTGCTGTAGTTTTGCAGTATTTCGGTGTGAGTGCACTTGAGTGCTTGAAAAGTCTGGTATCTCTGTGACAGTGAGTTTCCCTTGAAATGCAGCCTATGTCAGAAGGAGGACTGTCAAAATTTTCTTCTGTATTTCTGAAGCTAATTCAACAAGGGCAGAACAAGCTCATCTTGTGACAGCTCATACCAATTGGATTGGTAGTTCAGATCCAAATGTTGGTCTGTGTATTGTCCCTTGTTGCATCTGCATGACTTCCATTGAAAACCATTTAGTTGCACGTATGCTTTGGGAGGAGAATTTATCCTACAAGTTCTTTAGTACAGTTTGGGATGCACTTGGCAAGATGTGTCTAGCTTTGACATATGAGTCCCAGGTTGAGGTTACTCACCCGGAGAGTAAGAAACTTGAGAAGAAAAAACCTGTGGAGCTGCACTGCCTTTTTAAAGAGACTTCTCTGGAGTAGAGCTGCAGTCCTGAAGACTGATAGATCAAAAAAGTTACATTAGTACTAGAAAAATACACATTGTTTTGCACTTCTTAGTTTGTAGAGCTGGAATGTTTTGTCTTGATTTTGTGTTACTTTTTCTTGATACTCTTTAAATTTAAAGTATGTGTTTTCCTTTGTAATGGCCACTCCTGTTTAGTTTTGAGTAGTTCTTACTCCTTAACTGGAAGGCTATGTTTAGGCTTTTACGTCTTGCCTTAATTGGAATAAAATCTTGGCACATTTGAACAAATGCTCTGCAGGTTCTTTTGAAACAAATGCTGAACCTCCGTGGATCCCCAACATGGTGGTTTTCAGGTTCACTTACAGTAAATCTCTTATTGCCACATGTAGAGCAGCTGAAGTGAAAGAAGAATCAAGAGAGCAGAGAAGAGACTAGAAGAGCTCTGTCATGTTCCCATGAAAAATTCTCTTAAGATTTCTGTCCCAAGGCCTCTCGGAAGTTGGTTTTCTCATCCAGGCTGTTTGAACATTTTAGTGCTGCGCATGATTTAAAAGCAGTAGCTGGATATTGTTTGTGTCTCAGGAAAAACTCCTTTATATTGAAGGAAAATTAATGCAGTATTATATTTGGCAACGCGCTGTGCTCTTGTGGTCCTGAAATGAGATCTGAGAGAAACGTGACTAAATAAATAGAAATTTTAAAGCCATTGCAATAATAAAAAGTCAGGAAGCTTTTATCCTTGGACATCAGGAAAAAAATGTGGATTAGCCACTACCAGTTGTACAACGTAGTTGCCAAATACGAAATTGTTCAAATTCAGTGCAGTACAGGTGATCTGGGCACCCACAAACTCATGAACCGGTTACTGGATTTGTTAGTCCGTGCAATCCTAGATAAAATGGTTTCAGGTAAGTTGCCTTGCATTTTGCATGGAACATTTCCTGTCAAGCTTTTCCATGGTTGACTTTCATCCTTATGATTGTTTCTGTCTTCAGGCTTGGTGGTAGCAACTTTAAACAAGAACGCTTCAAAAATTTAAGGTTAAAGGTGAGGCATCACCCCTATAGAGGATTTTTAGATGTGCAGTCAAGCATTTAGATTATTGCTACATCCTCCCATCCTTCACTGTCATATGGAAGAAAATTTGCTAGGATGCTGGAAACAACATGCTTGCTTTTGCAGAGTAGAACTGCAGAGGAGTTAAGAGAAGTTGCTTGCCACTTCCAGCAACAGCCTCACTGACCCACAGTGTTGCCTACAAGAATGTCACTTCAGCTTGGGATCACCATTTCCTGCAGCTGGGCACTTAAGAAGCATTCAACACTAGTGCTGATGAGCACTTATTTAGTCCTCTTTTTTTTTTTTTTTAAAGGATGAACTAATGTCATTATCTAACATTATCACACATCTGTACTAGATGTTAGTATAGCTCAGCTGAAGCATGATGATTTCATCATATATTTGAGCCCAGAGGGTTGCTACATTAGAGTTGAATGTTGTTGGTTTAAATACATAATATGTTGAAGTGCCACAAAGGGGAAACAGCCTAGCAGAGACTGCTTTGCAGATATCTCCCTTCTCTTCCCCCGTGTAGACAAAGCAGACAGAGCTGCAGAGGACCTGAAAAAGTACTGTAAATTTTGCTCCAGAAATTGATACTGAAAATTTGACTGCATGTTTAGTTGTGTGAGCTGGAAACTACAGGCTAGGAAAGGCGGTTCTGGTTCTCTCAGTGACTCGCCAACCACAGCTCTGTAAGTTGGTACCACTTCTTTTGTCTCCACAATCAGATAAATCAGAGAGATTGGAAAAGCCACTGATAGAAAGGGTATTAATACAAAGAATTCAGTGAAGAGAAGTCATCAGAAAAGAGGCAGAACTTAGAGAAATATCATTGGTTGGGAGTCAATTTAATTTCCATTTCCCCACTGAAAGGAAAGGATGAGGCAGGTTATTTTGGTTGCTGCAGCCAACAGTGGGCACAGCTGTGGAAGAAACCTAGTGTAAGAAGGGAAGAAACCTTGAGTAAATAGTGAATATTAGATTTAAAGCTGAAATGGGTAAATAATGTGACCACCAAAGAGCACAGAGGCAGCAGAAAGCTTAACTAGGGTGGTCAGGGGTTAGAGAAATGTCTTCTATATGCTTGTTCTAAAAGACAAAGCCACTCATCTGAAATTTGCAGGGTGACACACTCTGTTGAAGATGGCACACAAACTCTGGGTAGTGAATCTGTGAAGTTTATGGAAATTGCAGTGAATGGAAGAGGGGTGGGGGGAAAACAGTGTGATTGTAATCACAAGGGAAAAGTTGAAAAAGTCATGGAAAGCTATTATTGCATTAAACTATATACAGTTCTCAAAGGATGAATTTCAAAACACTTTGGGGAGGAGCTGCTGCAACAGAGCTCAGTTCTGTGTCTGAAGGATGCTGTGTTTCATATGTGAGTTGGGCAGAGGGAAGAGAAGGGAGGATTGCTGTATGCAGAGAGCTTTTGCCTTCTTCCCCAAATACCTGTTGCTGGGAGACAGAACTAGACTAAGGAAACTTTTGATCCCACCTTGCTGCTGCAACAACATGTGGCATCTTTGTCTAAATTAGGTTATAAATTGCCCTAGGCTCTTTTGGTTCCCTCAGTTGGCAAACCAAATTGGGGAGGGGATGAGGGGAGGGAATGACACACCTGTGGAGAGACAAAGAAATCGAGGGATTTGGGATTGACACAACATGGGTGGTGTTTAGTGCACTGTTGTCCCCAAAATACGTCTGGCAGGTTTAAAGATAGAAGATGTGACTTTACCCCACTTACAGTGGCAGGGGGGACAAAGTAAGCTTTTACAGTTAGGTTAGTTCTTCAGCTCTTTAGAGCAAAGGGCACCGTGACAAGCAGGGTGTGGGGTTTGAAACAGAGCTTCATTCACTGGTCACTGAGACTGGACACATTTCCACTGTGGATGCAGAGAGGCTTTCTTTTTGGAGGGAGAAGTCAATTCTGGGGGACTTTTATGTTAGCAAGATATAGGAGCCCATAAACCATGATTTCTGGTAGATGAGCAAAATGATTAACTGAATGTGTCTGGACTTCATATCGTCAAATTGGACAGGAAAAATCTGTGTGTCTCTTGGGCCTGTATTTTTTTCCAAGCCATTTGCAGACTTGTGAGACAATACTGCATTGTTTACCCCATGTTTATTTCTGGAAGATCATTACAAAATAGGAGTTAGAAATAAGCTCTTTGGAAAGCACATGGTTGATTCTGGGACAGAAACCTGCAGAGAGGTTTGAATTCCACAACAGATGGTGGTATGTACCTCTGATACCATAAACTAAGTGGGATCTGGAGTGTAAGGATGAGAGAGTGGGCACTTGCTGCCCAAGAATTCTGTATTATGTTCCTAATAATATCACTGACATCATAACACCTCCAATACTAGATCTCCAAATATTCCCAAGAATATTTCATTATTTGGCTGTAATTAATTGCAATGATTTTCTGAAATCCTAGTTTTCCTAATGGCTTTACCAAAATTCCTACAAAGTCCCAGTCCCCCCTCTTTTCTTATGAATTTAACCTCTGTCTTTTCTCTGTGTGTTTCATACAAGTAGGAAGCTCTGATGCTTGCCAGTTTTCATCCCCCTAGTGATTTTGTAGAGTGTAATCATTGTAAAGTGCAACTGCTTAATATGTAGCTCATTCACTAAAACCCCAAGGATAGAGGCAGTGAGTAATGTGAGTCATTACCAGAGCAATGGTATCTAAAAAGATGAAGAGCCATGCATCAAGTACCAATCCATTTAGTCTTGAATTAAATTTTTTTAAAAATCACTAGTCAGATGTGATTGATAATTATCTCCAAGCAAATTAAGTAGTTACCCTGGAATGCTGTGCTGCCACTAATGTGTTTTGGTATTAGAAGTGCTGATCAGTTATATATTCCCTACTGGTCTGTTTGTCTATCAAGAAACTTGTAGACCAGCAGCCTTCCCAGGTGCCATCTGTCTCTCTGTTTCCTTTCCAGGCGCTACATACTTCAATGTCTGACATTCAGAAACTTTGTCCAGAAAATATGAACAAGTGTTCTGGCTTGATCAGCAATGTTAAGGTTCAAACTCATGTTTTTCAGTCATGCTTACTGTTATTCAGCCATCCAAGTTTCAACCATTTCTTTGCTTTTCTTTGTACTGAATCATAGGAGTTGGAACAGATTTCTTCTCCATCTCATTTCAGCAAGGAACTTTTTGGTCCAGGGACATAGAATTTGACTGGATAATGTGCTATAAATGACTAGAATGTCAACATTTCCATCATCATTCTGAGAGGGTAGTTTGCAACTTAATAGGTGATGTGAGCTGTCATTTTTTACATGCTTTGAGATGCACAAGAGCCTAAACCAGCTCAGTGCTACAACATGGCTTTGCATATAGCAGTCTGAAGGGGCAACAAGGTTTAACACAGGGGAATGTATTTATGCACATGGATAAATGGGGAGTTACGTTTTCCTTCTAAGGTTTCCTGTGGGGAGAAAAATCACTAACTTCCCAAATTGCAATGAAAAAAACCCACCCAAACAAGAAAACAAGTCATGTGCTGGATGTCTGTGTAGCTCCCTTGAAGTCAACAGGACTTGGGCAGCGTTGCAGTAGTTGGGGATATTACAGTTATTATAATGTCAGTGATATTATTAGAACATGAGATAATACACAATAAATGATTACTCCAGTCTGTGACATTGCTCATGGACCACATTTGTAAGGCATTATACTGTAGAGTCACCTTTAATTTGTGCCTCAAAACCAGACCTCAGCCTTCAACTGGGACTTGATGAATCTTAAAATAGGGCTTATAAACCACAAGATGTGCTACTATGTGGTCCCTAGCTATAAATATTCCTGGAAGGAAGTGTAGCAGCAGACCACAGATAATCGTTAGATTATATTTACTGTAAATGAAGTATGTATAATCCATTTTTGCATACTACTTCTTTTTCCTTTATATTAATTTCCCAAGCCTTTTGGCTTTTTTCTTCTGCGCTTTCTGTAACTATTGACAAGCCCCTGAAACACTGCCAGTGCTGTCAGGGCTTTTCTCCTCCTTGTGCACCATGCATTGCTTTGCATTGCACTTGTGGTTGCCCGCCATGCCAAGAATCAGCACAACACATAGCATGTACCTCAGAGAGTTTCTTTAAAATAATGATTTTGTACTATATTGCATAGAAACATATAAGATGTTCCAATTTGGTAGCCCTTGAGCTTTTGGGGGTACTGCCACTTTGTTTAGGGACTCCAGAACACACTGGGAGTAGCAGTATGTTCGTGGAATTCCTTACAGAACTCCATTTTTCTAAGTGACCCAATCCACTGCATGGGCAGTCAAAAGACTTGAAGAGGCTGTAGATAAAATCTGGCAATGTCAGATGTCAATGTGGGTGATGCAGTAAGGAAACAAAACTGTTGTATTAGATCAGAGGTTTACCAGTCACTGGTCTAGAAAAAGTATACATTTCACAGCAGAAATTCTGTAAGGTTTTCTGTTTGTATACCTGACTGTGCTGAGACTCGGCTGCCACCCTTGAACACACAGGTCTACAAAATCCTTGGGGGGTGTTACATTATATGAGAAACTGGGGTTTTCCCCTTTTTTTCCCCAGTTCAGTCGAGCTGGGAATCTTCAACAAAAGCTGCAAGAAGCAAAACTTGAGGTTTAAGTCTACTAAATTACTTGAAGGTGGTTATTAACTGTCAACTCACTGTTCTTTCAGTCAACACTGATAATAAGATCCTTTGTGTCCATAAGTTTGTACAGAAAGAAGTCTTTTGGGTTTTGGGTTTGTCTGTTTGTCCCCCTGTACTCAGCACTGATGAGGCCTCACCTTCAGTACTGTGTCCAGTTCTGGGCCCCTCCCTTCAAGAAAGATATTGAAGTGCTGGAGCAAGTCCAGAGGAGAGCAACGAGGCTGGTGAAGGGACTACCGGGAAAGTCTTACAGGCAGAGGCTGAGGGTGCTGGGCTTGTTTAGCCTGGAGGAGACTCAGGGGGCACCTCATCACTCTCTACAAGTACCTGAAGGGAGGTTTTAGTCAGGTGGGGGTTGGGCTCTTCTCCCAGCGAGTAGTGACAGGACAAGAGGGCATGGCCAGGGGAGGTTTAGGTTGGATTTCAGGAAGCACTTCCTCATGGAGAGAGCAATCAGACATCGGAATGGACTGCCCAGGGAAGTGGTGGAGGCACCGTCCCTGGAGGTGTTCAAGGAAAGGCTGGATGTGGCACTTAGGGCCATGGTCTAGCTGATGTGGTGGTGTTAGGTCATAGGCTGGACTTGATGATCTCAGAGCTCTTTTTCAGCCTCAATAATTCTGTGTGATTCTGTGTTTTGGGCTTTTTTGGAAAAAAAATTGGTTGGTCCAACATGGAAATTGGTCTTATGAAAATTACTTCAGTTTTAATTGTGGTATGCTGAAATGTTGAGGGTTTTTTCTTAGTTGTACAGTATTTCGTGATTGTTTACTCCTAGTAAGTTGTATGGCACATGTAAAAGAAAAAAACAAAAAACAAAAACGACCAAAGAACCAGCAACACCGTAAAAAAGGCACCAAATAATCAAGCCCTTCCCTTTCAAAACTTTCTTTCCTGACACTAGAGTCTCTTTACTCAGCATGTCCCTCCAGAAGCCTTTTAGTGTTAAGTGATACTAATGATTGGGGAGGATGTCTTTTCCCCAGTGTTTAACTTGTACCCGTTCCTTTTGAGGGGGGATAGTTGATAAGGGATGACTGCCCATCAGTCTGAAATGGCACAGCGTGGTCCTGATTGAAGTGTCTAGTTGTGCCAGAATCAATTTGAAGAGTCTGAAACTGACTTGTATCTTTTCTAACTGGAAAGGTTATGCATTGATAAGCTGGGAGACTTTAATTATATTTAAAAGATACAGATCTCCAATAGAGCTTTCTTTGGTATAAGAGTAACTTTTTCATGCTTCATTTCAGTAGGTCTTTAGCAGGTTTGCTAATCCTGTGTATGTTTAGATGTGTTTAACACTGATTCATTGTTTTAATAATGGAAAGAAATCAAACTGGTGCAACTGCCCCAAACCAGACAGTTTGGCTGCAGTGAGGCAAACTCTCCTGTGTGAACATTTCCTGTCAGAATCATGTTTCTAACAGTTTGGGTTGGGTAGTTCTCTGCCAATGTAAGTGTTATCGATGTAAACCAGTCAATTAGTATCTTCTTATCTATACGTGTGTTTGTTATTGTCTTGCATAGATAGGAACAGTTTTAAGCATTAATTGGATATGCTGGTTTAAACCTGCTTACCACAATTCACCTTGACTTAGTTACTCAGGCAGATGCAACCTGAATAAATAAAACCAACATTCTATTCCTACAAAACAGTTCACATATAAACTGCACTGGAAAAACTTGTTTTGATTTCAAACCAGCCCAAACAATCCTTAGGTTTCCATAACAGAGATTTCACTGTTATCAGTTAATAGACTTTAAAATACCCCAGGGTAGTGGGTGAGAAGGACTCGGAATAAGCAACAAGTTACAGTTGCTTACTGAGGAGGGGTCTCAGATGGTATTTTGCCCATTGGCATTCTGGCATTTGGTAGCTGTAATTAGTCCAGATACTATTTCTACACCTGTTAAGATGTACTTAGATCCAGCAGAAGATGTTAAAGGACTGACATAATCAATTTGCTAAGTAGACCATAAAGTTTTTCCTTTGCTAATGTGCAAGTGTGGTGCTTTAGCACTGTTTGTAATTTTAATTTACACTGGGGGCATTTGGTAAGAATGGTTTCCCATGATTTTCTGTTGAGAAACTTTGATCTGCGAAATAGTGTCTCGCAGCCCATGTGACTTGATGTAACCATTCTCCCAGTAGATACCATGAGGGTTCTAAGGAATTTTCTATTTCTATTTTCTTAATTTTTGTTAATTCATCAACCTTTTGGTTCGAGTTTGTGGCTCGTTTATTGTCATCAGCATGGGCTTTCCCCCATCCTGTTTGGAATGGTGTTTTCCTGGCTTAATACTGCCTTTCCAGTATTAATTTCCAGTCTTCGGTTCCCCAGATCTGGGACCTTTTTCTTTCCCAATTTAGGACTTCCTATTGACAAAGCCACTTTGCGACACCTGCCCAAACAGGATAGGGTTCTACATACATGATTTCTGCTTCATTCAGAGCTTCTAAAACAACCACTTTTAATTCTCCTACTTGGGTGCTGCCCTCCCTCTCTTCAATAACTTGTTTACCAGTTTTAAATCCTAACGTGATAGCTTTCTATTGCCATCTACTGTCTACTTGCTTCACTAAGGCATTGGTAAACCAAACAGCCTCCGTTGGTGTATCTTCATTAAAGGTGGGTGCATTTAGAATTGGTGAACATTTAACTGGTTGCTGTAATGCTAGTGGGTCAGCGTTAACAGGCATTTGTAATTTAGAATCTTTTGTGACCCCCTCAGTCGTTTGCATTTCATCTGCTACTCCCACTGTATGGACACACCATTTCCTGACTACATTTTCAGGCAATTCCTCTGGGAGGACCAGTCCGGTTTAGCATTGTGTCTATAATAATTAAATGGACCTCTAGTCTGAACAGCTTGTTCCAGGCGTATTTTCTCAACTTGTTTAATTGCACAAACTAGGGATAAAAGACCTTTTTCCCACTCAGGATATCTCAGTTCAGTCTCTGTACGTGCAGTTGAGCTAATCAATAGTGGTCTTTTTTGGTCTGTTAGGACCAGTTTGAAATAGATTACAGTAAGTACCGTGTTCTGCGAAACCCCATTCTGCTAAAATAGGATCTCGAGGGTGGTTGGGTCTGAGGGATCAGTATGTTTTTAATTCTTGTAGTAGGGTTTTGACTGCCTCCTCTTGTTCTGAGTCTCAATTCCATGGTTTTCCTTTTCTGGAAAGTGAATACAGTGGGTGAGTAATTATAGAAAAATCCAGGTACATGTTTTCTCCAGTACCCTAAAGTACCCATTAACTGTTGTCATTCTTTTCTAGATTGGGACATCTGTGATTGTTCTGTTTCATTTGGAGGTTCCAGTAGGATTCCTACGCTACTGGCAACCCAGCAAGTGCCCAGAAATTTTACTTCCTTCCTTGGTCCTTGGCATTTTTCAGGTGGAATTTCAATTTTTGCTTCATGCAACGTTTGCCAAACCTTTTCTGCTGCTTATCCCACCTTTTTAGAGCAGTTTCCTCCAATTATAGTATAATCTAGATATTGATATGATTTGACTTCTTCAGAGAGTGAAACTGTCTGTAAAATTTCAGCAAGCGCAGCATGAGCAGTTGTGGGTGACTCATAGAATGGTTAGAGTTGGAAGGGACCTTAAAGATCATTGAGTTCCAACTCCCCTGCATGAGCAGGGACACCTCCCACTAGACCAGGTTGCTCAGAGCCCCATTCAACCTGGGCTTGAATACCCCCAGGGAGGGAGCCAACACGAATGTTGTGTAATTACTGACATTTGTGCTCCAGTATCAATTAAAAATGTTGTTAATTGTTTTTGAGGACCAACTGGAATTAAAATGTAAGGGCCATTTTCATTTAGCCATTGATAAGCATCTACTTGCCAGACAGGCAGGCCTAATTGCTGTCCAGGCACTATGTGTGTTGTTTTTTTTTAATTTGAGCTCTGTAACTGATCTTCATGAAGAGAAGGCAATCTCTCTCTAGGAGCTGGCATCAGAGGAGTTGGAGTATTTGGAGTATTTTGGTTCTGAAATGCTTCAATTAGGCTCAGAATAATGCCAGCAGGCTGTCTGACTAGTGGCTCTAGGAATTCCAAGTGCAAATGTCTGTTATTTCTCCACTCCTGGCCCCTTATTTGTCGGCCAGACGATTTAGGTCGTTGGGAGCTGTTTTGGGAGTTGTTTTGATGTGTTTGTCTAATTTGCTTGACAGCGTGAGCTCTATTTTTCATTTCACTGGGAATTTAATTCCACCCAATTTCTTGTGCATGTTTTATGGTTTTGTGCATTGACACTGCACAGATGAGGATTTTCTCTTTCCTCAGCAGTTCTGAAAGCCTGTGTCATTTATAGTAAATTGTTATGATTCAAGTCCCTCTGGATTTCACCTTGTGTTGCAATGAGAAAAGGTTTGAGAGTGGCAGGAGCTCATTTTATCAATGGTTTAAGTGCAGTAGGAGCTGCAGTTGCTGAGAAAGGAACATCAATAGGGTTGCATTGGTGCATGGCTTGAATACAGGCAGCTTTTGTAAAAGCTGTGGAGAGCTCATTCATAGAGTTGATAGGTATCAATAGAGGTTCTCCTCTCTAAGGTATCAATACCACCAGCCCAATATGCCACTCTGCTTGTTAGTGAGTGGGGCTCATTCAGGGGATTGGGGCCAGCATTTAGGAAGACACCAGAACCCCAATAGCCATTGGCTTCATTGCCATTTAGTAAAATTCTCTCTCCCCAGGTTAGAGGCACTCTCCAGAGATACTCAGTTTCTCCAGGCTTACAGCTGTAACAATCTTGTAAATTGGCCATTGAGATCCAGTCAAATGGGGCTGTTTTACTGGTGCAGTTTCCTGCACTGCCCTGAGGTTCAATGGTTTCTTCTAGTTTGGTTGGACTGGGAGAATGGGGGGCTCAGGTGGGTGGAAAGAGCTATTATTCTGCTCTTCTGAGCTATTATTACTTGAACGATCCCAGATATTACCACCCCAGTCTTCGGGAGACACAATTAGTTTTCCAATTCGGACTATGTCAAGTGGTTTTGGAAATTGCATCAGCATCAGTTCAACATGTTCTCCCAGTTTTTGTTGCTTTAACTGATATTCTTTAAGTTGCTTTTGTGGTTTTCTATTTTTAAATGATAACAACAGCTCAGTGGATTTGTGCCCCTCAACCTCATCTTGCGAGTCTTGCATTTTACAGTTAAGTTTTTCTCTTTCCTGACAAGCAACTTCTAGGCACACCCCCAAAATTTTACAGTTCATATCTTTATCTTTTCCATCTTTAGCTGAACTTCTAGCATAATTTAACTGTTTTTCTGTTGCTTATGCCAATTATTACAAGCCGAATCCTCTGGAAAGGTGGAATTCGGTTGGATACTATGCTTTTGTAAGTATTCAGTGACTTTGCTTGCCATCTTGCCAACTATGCCAATTTGTCATGGACAGACTATTTGACATGGCTATGATCAGCAGCAATTCAAGGTTTATTAATGGTGTGAGGTGGATCAAAGGGTTGAATTTTAGCAGAACTTAATCATTACCTGATACAAAGTTAGACAAGGTGATTGGGTAGGATATGTTATCATTAAAACAGCAACTTGATTAGAGGTGCGAGGATGACAAGACTCACACTAATTTACTACAAAGTATCCTGAGTCAAAGTATTTATATGTATAAACACAAAACATAGAAACACACGCAGACAGACAGAAATCTTTTAATCCAATGAAATATATATATGGATACCCACACTCGTGAGAGCAAACATGTACATTCAAACATATAGGTAGAGAGTTAGATGGAAGAAGCCTATAGTTAAAATCTCCCTCTTCTCATGTTTAGAGTAAATACTCACAATGCATCAGCATTCCTCAATGGGGGCAATAATTGAGACTCGAGGAGGATGATTCGCCATGGCCTTCCATCAGCTTGGTCTGCAGAGGGTCCTCAAAGAGTTAGTGCCTGGGAGGCATCCCAGCTCAGGGGAGATGCTGGTCACAGCCTGCTGTGATCCAGGAGAGCTCAAAGGGTCTCACTTGGAATTGCTATTTATAGGGTCCGAGAGAATTTACTTTTGTCAGATAGTTCTCCATTGCAGCCCCTACTGGGATGGCAAAATAGCCTGGTTCTTTCCACCAGTTGCACAGACCCAGAATATTGCCAGACTTGCAAATATTGGTGTCACTGCCTTTGAGCCGTGGCCCAGGTACAGATGCACCAGGCTGACAAGAGGTGATGGATTGTCATTCCCACTACCAAGAAATATTGGGAGGCAGGCACATCACGGGAGTGCCTTAAAGCTCTGGTCTGCTGCCTTTCATAGCCTATGGGAGAAACAGGAGCCAGGCATGAAAAGAGGATGTTTTAACGGGGTGAGGAGGGGGTGGCGGTAGGAGGGGGAATCACACCCTGCACCTCAGAAGTAAAAGCCTGGAGGTGGGTGGGATTGCACCACCACACCTGGCCTATAGCTTAGTAATGGAACTGGTAGCATTGATCCTCCAGAAAATAGCTTTATTTGCCCACTTTCTGTTTCAAAGTCAAAGGTCATGTGCTGGTTGACTTAAGACAGTTTGCTATAGACTGGTGACTGGTCCTTCAGCATCTCATTGCTGCTGGTGCTCTCACAGCAAGCATGAAAGGGCTCAGGGAAAAGGTTTTCTGTGCACTGTGAGAAATATGTGGTGGCTGTCCTTGCTCCACACCTTGGCTGGCAGCTCTGACCTGCTGGGGAGGATGAAGCCCCAGCACATGTCCTGCTTAGATCTGGCCTTTTTTGGCTGAAGGTACATTCCCTTTCTTTTTTGTTTCTTAGGAAGTGATTGAAATGCTTTGTCAGCCCATCTGCACCTCACTACTCCCAGGTGCTGCTGCTTGCTGGCTTGCCCTGCTTCAGGCCACCAAATATTTGGGTTCATCAGGTCGGAGTTTCATGAGCTTGTCCATGCAGAGCAGAATGAGAGTCAGAAACCAGAGGCTCCAGCCAACGGCCGCTGCAATCCATCCATAATCATCCACACCTGTCCGGCAGCACACGGCTGCTTGTGTGCAGAAGTTCACGTCTGGTGGCAAAGAAATGAAGTGAGCTAAGGTTGGGAGGCCAAGTATGTAACAGGTTTTCTTTGCAGGTGAGAAAGTGACTTCATTGTCTGCCTTGTGACCTGCCACTGAGCCTTGGCATCACACCTTTAAGCCTGGCTCTTTACCTGGGGAATGGCATTATTTGGTTTCATCTATATGTCTTCAAGACTCCGTCATCCCTGTCTGGCCAAACATCTGAGCCCACTCACCACTGTGCCCATCATGACTGAAATATTTTAAAATACCTACTTAGCATCTGCTCAGTCAGTTTTAGGAATGGAATATGATAGAAGTAGCTAGTTAAAAAGAAACCTGGGGTAGAGAAAGTTTAATGTGAGAGAGACACCTTCAGCGGGATCTCCAATAGTTTAGGTACCCAACACCTCTGCTAGCAGTACAAGCAGTGGCTGCTCTCTGCTGGGCTGTTAATTGTGGCTTCCTTGTGTTTTGCAGTGGTTACACATGCCACCATGGGGGGCTCCTTGTTTTACATGTTATAAAATGAAATAATTTGTAAGAGTTCTATATATTTTCTCCTGCACCTTTTGCAGCTTTTTTTTTTGTTTGTTTAAAGCAGTTCCATTTCCTAAATTTAATTAAGTAATACCTCATTAGTTGTTTCATTTATGCTGTTATTTAAAGGCATCTGCCATCCTTTTTGCATGACAAGGCACAGTGAAGATACTCAGCTCTGTGTCTGCATGTTGGGTCATAAGGTGGAAATACCACAGGGAGCCTGGAGGACCATAGTATCTCAACTCCCTGGGCTGGAATAGAAGCTAAGCATGAAACCCTATCACCCAGGAGAGCTGGGGCAGCCAGAACCACCTGACAGCTTCATGCATGTACATGTTGACACACACAAAGCTTGTCCGCTACAAAAAGCGGATGCCTCCTGTGCTTGGTGCAGGGCAGCCAACCTCTTGCATCATTCCAGCAAAGAGGCAAGAGCAGGTGCTGCTCAACTGCTCTCATTCACACGTCAGGCAGGACTTGTGCATTGGCCTTCAGAGCACACAGCACAATTGTCCTGTGCTGTACAGAGCAGCTCTTCCCACAACAAAAGAGATGTGGTTTGTATGTGCCTAGAAAAGGGAGAGGGATGCCTGCCTCCTATGCCATGCTTTGAAGTACCATACCTCTATTGGTAAATGGACTATAACTTGGAAAGTGCAGGACTGTGGGTATCTTTGACATTTTTGATGGAGGATGACTCTGGAAGAACTGGCAGGATCTGAGGTTGCCTGTGACTGGCTAGTTTGGAGAAGACCTGGTAGGGTGGTGGAAAGAGCAACTCCTGGGAATCCACGTTATGCCTAGAGGCAGGCAGTCTGGCAGGGAGCTTTAGAACACACAAATTGAATTAGCTGTGAATTAGTCTGTTCAAAGCAATGAGTCCATCTGAAAGTACCTAAGATATTATACTGGGCATGCCAATAGGGGAGTCTTAGAAATGTGTCCTAGAGTTTCATCCACAACTGAAGCCTTGAGAACAGTGCATGATACCAGATAAATCCTTTTCCAGGACAGCATCTCAGTGGCCTGTGTAGTCTCACCACCTGGCTTTATCATGGGAGTAATGATTTACAAAGACTTACTAAGACATGGTGCTTCGTAGTCAGTTGCAAGCATGGAGCTTGTTGAAACATTGGAGAGATTTTCGGCTGCTCCTAGGAGGAAAGCACAAGAGAAGAGGCAAGTTGGATTAGAAATGCCATACTGGGCATCAGGCATGAAAATCTGAAAGCCATTGGCCTTGCAGATGTCTGTAGGATGGAAACAACTTGAAGAAATTAAGTTCCTGCCCCTTAACATTGCTACATCAGGGTATGCTTCCTCACCCCACCACTGTCAACACAGGCTCTAGAGAGACCTGCTGTAGCACCAGCCCTAAGGAGCAGTTGGATCACTGTGCCTCTACCTGGTGTGAGCCATTTGCTCAGAGCTCAAAGTAACCACCATCCTTTCCCAGGCTACAGGTGCAGAACGAGCAAGGAGTGAAATGAGAGTATTCAGTGGCATGGGGAGGTCTGTGACCAGTGAGCTGTACATCTACCTCCTTCTGCCTTTAGAAAAATTCCAGTGGCTCTCTGAGATGCAAAGGAGTCTGGCAGAGCTGAGGGCTGAGCCCATTGGTGCAAAACATCAGCAGATCCACCAAAGCCCCAGCGGGAAGCTTTGGCTTTGCTGTCGTTCACATGCAGCTGTGTCTGAAATTCATTAACCAGCTCAGATTGGAAAATGGGACATACAGAGTAAGTTAGGGAGGGAGGGGGACAGGGGCTACAATGGAGGTTTTGCCTCTCTATCCTGCTTCCTACCCAGAATCAGAGCACACATGCACAGCTCTGTGGCTGGTCTCCAGCCCTTCAAATCTGGACATGGTGTTACAAGCCAAAGCCTCCTTAGACTTCCTAACAACCTCCTTGCACCTCAGCTTCAGCAGGCAGCTCCCAGCACTGCAGGATCAGATGCAAAGACAGCTACAGGATGCCTGTGTGGGAAAAGCACAGGCTGCTGTGGTCCCTGTGCATTAACACCAGCCTGTCCCCTGCTGCAGAAGGAAGGGAGTGTCCTACTTGTGCCACTATGAGCAGTACAGTTCAAATTCAGCCAGGTGAAGTATCCCATGCTGACATGGTCCCCTGCAGAGATACATGAAAAACAGCCTGGAGAGGCTGCAGGACTAAGGGCTCCTGCTGCATGCAGATGGAGGGGCTCCAATGTGCTGCTGGTCCACAGAACAGGCAGAGGCTATGAGAAAACTATTTCAAGTCAAACTATCACTCTGAGCTGATACTGTTGAGTATGATAGAGAGAGAAAATCAGTTCCAGCTTTATTTCACTGAAGACTTCAAAATAATGGCTCAGCTTTAGTTTCAGCTTGAGAAAACAAAACAGAACAGGTCATTTGACCAAACTTTTGCTTTGAGTTCGGTGTTTTCCAAGTAACAGCCAATAAACTGAGGTTATCCTGCAGATGTCTCCCTTGGGGGTCACCTGCTGTTCCCCAGCTATGCGTTTTGAGCTGACTGTCAGCAAGACCAGAGCTTTCCTTATAGCCACTGCCATACAGCAGGTTCCTGGGCAGCCTGTTCCAGGGAAGGGTCTGAGTACCCATTCCTCTTTCTGACTCTGCTAGGACTTTCTGAATGACCTTTACTAAGCCCATAATTTGTTTTCTGGGTTAATAAGTACCTCACAGGAGCAGTAGGAAAAATCATTTAAAACTGTGTATGACCTGTGTATGATGGAAGAAAGGGCTGCAGAATATGTATAGACTTTGCAGCCCAAAGGACAGGCTGTCAGAACTAACCCATTTTTAAAGGACTGGCAGGTCTCAACTGGTGCTAATATAAAAAAAATGCAGACAGTGGCCTGATGGGAAAAGAGCAGCTTAGAGGTCTCATTTACATTTTGGTTTGGGGCAATTTCACCAATTAAGGGGGCACCAAAGCAAGATTTCCTGCAAAAAGCACCTAACAAGAGCTAAACTGGACTACAATGAGTCTTTTGGGTGGTATTTGAAATAGTCCCTTGCCTCATTAAGCATGGGAAGGCCAAGTGGTTTCCCATATCCTTGCCATTCAGTGGAGCAACCTGCAGCTCAGTCACATTTACAGTGGATCTGTAAATAGCTGGCAAAAGCACATCTCTTCAGAAAGCTGCTGTGATCAATCATGTCCAGTAGTTCTCATTAGCATTAATCAGTTCCAGCTCTATACATTTTTAAAATGAGACAAGGGAGGCCCCCCTTGTTTTTAAG
This sequence comes from Hemiprocne comata, assembly GCA_020745705.1. Classification (NCBI taxonomy): domain Eukaryota; kingdom Metazoa; phylum Chordata; class Aves; order Apodiformes; family Apodidae; genus Hemiprocne; species Hemiprocne comata. Next base: position 62,133,441 of record CM036586.1, read on the forward strand.
GAACAAATTAATGTCATTTAGTTATTTAAAAGGGGGGGATAAGGCAGGATATACAAACTGGAGCAGTAAGAGAAGATAAATACCTGCTGAGCAGGAATACTGGAGCGTGGTGGCAAAGAAGAGCACAGCAAAGGCTGCCCAGGGCTCTCTGGAGAAGTGCTTCATGCTGGGGTTCCAGCTCCCACCTGAGCAGCTGCACGGACCAGGCGGCTGTCGCCGGCAGCTCAGGTTCAGCAAACCCTGGATAAGCCGAGCGTGCAGGACAGAGGGTGGAGCAAAGGAGCTTCCTGCTGCCAGGACACCTTGAACTTTCCTGCCACAACAGGGTGAGAAAAGAGAAGGGCTCTGACCAAAACCACTCCAGAGGAGGTGGGTACCAGCGCTGAGGCAGGTGGAGGGCCCCTGAAGGTCAAACCTGAAGGTTTCTGCCCTGAATCTGCTGAGCTGGAGGAAGGGAAGGCTTCTGGAGCCAGCCCTCCTCTACAGGGTCCCAGGCAGCTTCTGTCATCTGACTCTGGTTTTTTGTCCTTGTGAAGATGGTCTAGTAGAGCTGAAAAGGAGAGGAGGATCAATGTAGAGAATTTGTTTCCATGCTTGGCTTTGATTTTGTATTTTTGTTGGCTTGACACCTGCCCACCACTCCCCTAAAACTGTCCAGCAGTGATGATTTTTTGGAAGGGCTGTGTGGAAGTCCAGAAAAAAAGCAGTCTTTGGTCTTGCTGGTACAGCAGCTGCTGTGTTAACCCGGGTATGGGCATGTTTCCATCAAGAAATGGGGATGAAACCATTTGCTTCCTGTAGGCTGATGACAGCTGTTGCACAGTAACAACGGCCTTTCCTTAAGAGCCTGTTTTGGGGTGTGGGTTTGGATCTGCTCATGCCTGGGGCCTCTGCACAGGAAAAGCTGGTGCTGCTGTTCTATTGCCTTCAGAACAGCTGTGTTCACTGCCTCCATCAACCCTGTACAACGTAATGCTGAAAAAGCTTTTTTTTTCCTTTTCTTGTAGTTATGCCACCTCCTCCCTGACATGGGCAAAGCCAGGAGCTGGACTTTCCCACCAGCATAGCTCTACCAGCAGACCAGGAGGATTCCTGGCAAAATTATAATGGCTGGAGGGTAAGATTTTTTTCTACAAACCTGGCTGGAAAAGCTACACAATTGAAGTGCTTGTGGTGTTGTCTCTGTCTGATGAGCACCACGTGTTGCTGCTGTTCTCCAGGCTGTTGGCTTTGCTTGCTCCTGTCTTTAACACAGCATGATGTCCTTGTTAGAGAAAACTTCAGGTATTAAATCATGCAAGGAAGCACTGGGAGATGTGGGCTCAGCAGGGAGCAGGTTGCTGGTGCTCTTCAGTGGTGGTCACTCATGGCTTTGGGTGCTTGTGTGAGAATGAAGCTGCCTGGGGCCTGTTCTGGGTGCACAGTCATCCCATGAGAGACAAGAGGAAATGCACCTGGGGCAGCAATCCTTGTAGGACAGGCAGTACTTAATAGTTTTCTCTTTTTTTTTCCCTCCACACTGCTGAAATCTACAGGGAGGGGTGCAGTAGATGTCCCATGGGAACTGTGGTGAGCTACATAAAACAGGGTGCTGCTGAGCAAAACTGTGAGGTTTGTTTGGTCTCCCTTTGTTTAAGGAAACCTTGAGAGCAAAACCCAGAATCACAGAATTGTCACAGTGGAAAAGACCTCTAAGATCATCAAGTCCAACCATCCGCACAGGGAAAAAAACCAAACCAAATCAAAAACCCACAATAAACCATAACCACACGATACACAACTCACAAAAAACCCCACCATGCCCACTACAACATGCCCTGAAGTGCCACATCTACACATTTCTTGAATACTTCAAGGGATGGTGACTGCACCACCTCCCTGGGCAGACTGTTCCAGTGCCTAACTACTCTTTCAGTACATAAATGCTTCCTAATATCTAGTCTAAAAACCCAGGTAGTCTAATTCTAGTCTTAAACCCACATAGGCTTAGCCCTGCCTGGCATTTCTGTGGGGTGAACCCGCTTGTCCTCCCCGCTGGCCACCCCTCACCACCAAAACCACTCTGCTCCCCTCCAGCTGCCAGTATTTCCATGATGCATCAGGACACAGGCAGCTGGAGGTTTCATCCAGAGAAAGGGCACACCAAGCCACAGACAAAGGTAGGCCAGCTGAAACGGGCACGTTTACCTGCCTTGTTCTCCCTGTTTTTGTGTCAACACACCAGCAGAGCTGGCAGCCTTAGGGCTGTGCTGGCCGGTCCACTGCTGTGGGTGTGCTGGGCCCTGTCCTTCAGCTGGCACCTGAGGGGAGGCCCAAGGTGTGTCGTGCTTGGCTGGCAGCCAAGCTGAGTGTGTGGCCCCAGCGGCCATCGCTCTCGGCCTCGGTAGGTGTGAGTCACGGCAGGAGAGATGCTGTAAAAACACTCTGACTGCTCAGCATTGCTTTACATTAGCCTATTGGGTAATATTCATCTCTGCCTCATTTCAGTGTCTATGTGCTTTCATGATAGTTGTCTTTAATTTGTGTCTTTATCTGAGCACTCTGTTGCATCAAAACTGAAACTCAACTCTTTACTTGGGAAAGGCACTCTGCTTTCTTCCAGCTTCACCTTTCCCTCCTGAATTTCTCACCCATGATTCCTGCTGGAAGTTGATTTGGCAGCTAATTTTGCAACAATAATGAGTACGAAAGTGTTCTGTGCAGCACAAAATGTTTGAGGGGAAATGAAAAGACAAAACTGCCCTGGTATTGCATGAATGATTCAGGTTGTAAAGAAATGTCTTTTGAATTTTAACTGTTACCTAAATATTCTTTGTCAGCTTGCAGGTAAACGTGCCCATTTTTGAGGGATGCTGAAAATGTTTTGCGCAATTAACACAATGTATTTCTTTTCCTTTCCAAAATGTGTCCCCTCCACAGTTCAGAAAGGGCCTGCTCCAAGGCTTCCCAAAGCAGTGAACAGACTGTGCTTGGCTTCAGTGATTTTTGGATTGGTTTGGAAATGAAGGCTTTGCTTGATAAGTCCAGACACAATGAGAGCCCTATAAAATCATCTCCTGACAGATTTGGATGTGTTTCATTTCTTCTATGTAATACATTCATATTTCAGTGCTGTGACTGCCCGAAGAGTGATAAGACTCTCCAATGCCTTCCCCTAGCTTGGTTTCTGCACATCGCATGAAGGCCTGTCCCCACGGGGGTGCCATCACACTTGAGGCATGACTGCAGCACCAGCAGAGACGGGGCTTCCATTTCCATGCAGTTCTCAAGGCAGGACTCCATTTACTCTAAAATTAGGTACTTCCCCACCCCTCCCCTTGGAGACTCTTCCACAGTGTTTAGAGCTGCTGGTCAGCTTTTCTGATGATTATGAAGGAGGCAATACCTACCATTTGGTGTATTTTGTGCCAGAGAAAGCTTCACAGTTAAAGTTCTCTGATGACCAAGGTATTGCCCTTCACACATCACCACCAGGTGTGGCTCTCAGAAAGTTATTAACCTTATCACACATGTACACACTCACTCTGTCTATATATAATTTATTTTCTTTCTGTTTACATAGGCAACATGTTTATATTTTTAATTCCAAAGGAAAGCTGATTGCTGCTGCAATCCTGTTCCACCCTGGCAGTGACCAGCATGATGGCAATTGAACTGTAGCACAGTATTTAACTCGGGGCAAAACACACAAGCCAGGAGAGCATAGCAGAGCAGGTATGTCACCTCTGGGTGTATCAGTGATAAGGACAAATCCATTTGTTCCGTACAACACTTGAGGTTGGGTTAACTACACCCCTACTCTGTTTCAGCATATCTGAGGTACTGCTCTTCTTAACAGCTTCAATAGGGGAGGGAGCTTTGGTGAAAAGAGGGCTCAAAAATTAACATCCCTTGAAGCCACATGAAACCTCTTGCATGGCGGAGCTAAGCATCAAGAAATTATAGCTGAGTGCTTAATCCCAGAGCCACCTACAGCTGCATGAAATTTCCCCATGCTGCTGAAAGTGATGACAGCCCGGCTGGAGAGGTTGCATGTTAGGACACCCCTGAGCTCTATGTGTTGGCATGCTGAAATTGATAATTCCCAGTTAATATTCACAGGGGCTCTGTACAGCCTTTGAGGCCTTGGTGCTAAATGCCAAGGAGGATGCTGGGTGGTCTGTGTAATCGGTGAAACCACAGGAGTGGATCTATCTCCTGTGCTTTCTTCGTAGGTAACAAAATCTCTTAAGTTCAGCGCTAGAAAAGACATCTCTTAGGAGGGCAGGTCTGTCTGTTAGCAACTTCCTGTCCTTGTATTGCAGGGTGAACTCCCTCCCAGGTAGCCTTTATCAAGCTCATAAAAGGTTAAGGGCCTTTTTGAAGCTGATAACATTACTTTCAAAAGCACAAAACCTTAAGCAGGTGAACCCAAATAATGCATCCATCAGACAGAGGGCAGTTTTGTTTGGTATCTGCCTTGATGCGAAAAATAGCCATCTAAGCTACCTGTGAAGATGGAATATAGTTTTTAAAACTAGGCAAACAGAGGAAAAAAAAATCAAAACCAGAAAGGTTTTACTCTTTAAATGAAAGAAGGGAAGAAGAGATCTGCTTTCTGTTGCACAGAGGAAAGCAGCGCTAGCATTTTGAGTAGCTCCACAACTGTGCCCTTTGTGTTTTTCAGTCCAGGCTGGGGTTGCCATTAGACAAATGTTGAGCCTGTGGCCCTGCTGTGACCCCACGCTGTCCCTCTGGAGACCCAGCAAGGGAGCCAGAGACCAGCTGGCAGGGCAGAGTGGAGCTGCTGGTGCCGACAATGAGCCCACTGATGGGGCTCCTCTGAATGGTGCCTCATCATCATCTGATCTTTAATAATAAGATTATTATAAAATAATGTCCTTACTTCCACATGCCAGAGGCATGAAATAGGATATGCTTTCTGCTTCTCTCCTCTGCCTGGGAAGGGGGAGAGGGAAGGGCAAGAGAGATGGCTTTGTCCTTGCACTCCGTGTTTGCTTGCTCCTTGGCTAACAGGATAGAGAGGCTGGCACAGTGCAGATGACTCTGGTGATGAAGTGTGTGTTGGAGGCCCTTTCTGCTCCCCCTGCTCTGACAGCTTGTAGGGGGGTAGCCAAGTGTAACTGTGGGGCTGAATAAGAGCAGAGTAAGGTAGCTGCTGTGTGAAGCAGAAGCAAATCTAGGTATCATCATATGCACACAACAGCTTTACTGGGGGAAAGAACATGCTGTGGGTTCAGAGGTGGGGGGAGTAGCCTGAGAAGCTGTTCTATTTTAGTATGTTAATACACATCAGTTGAGGACTGGATGATGACTCCTGTCATTTAGCAGTATAGCATGCATTGCAAGGCAATGTCCTTCCTTTCCCACACCAGCTTCTTCTCAGCCCTGCACAGTGGACATGCTGCTTTTGCACTTGATGAGCAGCCAAGAACAACGACTTCACTTCTCCCTTACTGAGAGAAGTTCCCATTTGCCAACAGAAAGTGCTGAATTTCATCAGCCTTTACTCCCTTTCTTTGGTAGTGTTGCTTGAGAAAGCAAAGCTGGCTGGAGGTAGTGGCTGGTGCAGGAGGAGCATGGTGCAGCCTAAGTGGGTGAGAAGCCAGGGAGCCCCGTAGCCAGCTCAGCTGAGCAAAATGAATGTTTTAGGCCCACCTGCTAGAATTGCATTACAAGTTTTAATACCTTCTTTTTGTGTTGTGCAGCTTGAGGCAGCTGGATTTTAGAAAGCAGTGGGAGCCCTCTCACACTAGCTAACCTTGCAAAGCAGGGCCATTCTTCATTGCTTTTGAATAGAAAACCTCCATGTTGAGAAACTCTCTGCTGTTACTCACCTTTCGGCACTGTTCCCTTGAACAAGATACACCCTTCAGCTTGTGGCATCAGGGTTACTGGGTACCTCCGAAAATCTGGGGCTGAGAAAGCATTTCCTTAAGGGGTACTTTACAATTTATATATAGCCATGCATTTTCATTAGTTCTTTTGAGATAAAACTTCTTATGGATCCTAGATTTAATGGTGACACAGCCAGCCCTACTTACCAGGAAAACCCTGCCTCCTCTGACCTCGGTGGGAGCCAAGCCATTGGTTTTAGGAGGGGCCGAATTTCTCTCTGGAGCCCTTGATTAGCAGCTGAAGTGGGAGAAAGTCTGTAAAGCCACTTTCTCTCACAGCATTTTCTATTTCAAGGGATGAGAATCAAGTTCCCCAGTGTCTCTGCATAGCTGCAGGCTAGTGCACCTCTCCTGACTGAGCCTCTGCCCTCCCAGCCCTCTCTTTGCTGTGTAGTTCTGCCCTTCCCTGGCTGCAGGAAAATCATTAATCTCTCATTGTTTCCCTGTCCTTTCCCTGGCTGCCTTCGGTGAGGAAAAACCAGAGAGGAACAGCGCAGAAGTTTTCCACCTCCCTGGCAACTGATCCTCCATCCAAGGCTTGCGAATGAGTTTTTATGGGTTTATAGCTCTCTGGGTACAGCAGGTTTCAAAGGCACTTGCTGGTTTTCGGGTGGCAGGGGCAGTGTGAGCTGGCGTGCCCCATCTGTTATTAGTCTCAACAAGCTGTGTACTGCTGCAACAGGGCTCGTGCTTGTCACAGACTTGACACGGAGGTTGTGGCCGAGCCAGAAAGCACTGGGTCCAGACCACCCAGGGGTTGTTTCGGGACAGAAAAGGTTTCCTGTCTCTGGTCTGGACCAGTTCTGACCTTAAAAGAAAAGCTTTGCTGTGCCCTGCTTGAGACAGGACAGTTGGCTGGAGTGCCTCTCTCACCACCCGGCGCGGTGCTTGCAGCCGTGCCAAAACACAGCCCCACTGTCATCGCCTGACGGGACTGCTGGCCAGCCGAGGGAGAGCTTGCCCCTTCCCCAGGGAGAGGGCCCGCCGGAAAGGAGCGTGGTGGCTGAGAGGTAAACCTGAGTAACACCTTTGCCAAAGCCATTTACAGCACCGGGATTTACCCTGGCCAAAACCTGGTGCGTTTCAGTGCAGCGAAATACTGCTGGAAAATAGCAGCCAGGGTAGAGCAAGTGGTTTTTTGGTTAACTGTTTTTGCCAAAGGGAAAAATGGGGGGGGGGGGGGGGGGGGGGCGGTAGGGGGGGGTGTTGTTGATAGAGGCAAGGCTTGCAGCAGGTGACTTTGAGCAAACCTCCTGTAGCTGCAGGAATGGATGAAGGAAGAACGTTCTGCCCTCCTCGCAATGGGTCTGGGAAGGGTCTCTCTTTGCTTTTCATTTTTCTGGCATTCCAAATCAAGATGCAAGTAAGCCTTTGGGGTTTTTCACTGACTGATTACCAAGGAAAAGCAGAACCCTGGGTTTGGGTGGTTTGAAGCAGTTTAACTAGGCTATTTCCAAAGATTTCATTTCAGTTCTTTCAATTCTAGGATTTAACATTTTTGTATGGAAGTTCAGAAATGCAAATTGCTTTAAATTGTAATCTCTTCACACTTTTCAGTCTAAAGAAGTTAAGATGGGGCATTTTGATGTTCGAAACTTTTTGAAATGCAGAGCTAGGGAATTTTTTTACTTTTTTTGCATGAGTAATAGGGGTCTCTTACAGCTTTTGTGTCTTTTTCCTGTGAAAAATATAGTTTGCTGAAAAATGTCCAACCAATTTCAAAGATTATGCTCTTACTCAACACACAGAAGCCAGAGGTTTTATTTTAACAAGCTACTAGTTGTCATATGTTATATTTTCAACGTCTTAAATCATTCAGTGAAAGCGTACAGAGAGTAAGACAAGGAAAACTCACAGGACAATTGAGCAAATACAGACTTGTGACTATGGTGCTCCTATTAAACAGGGCTATAATATCTTGCAAAGTTTTTCTCTCACATTTAAGATAAGTCTTTCATATGTTATAAAGAAAATTATTAGAATCCACATTTTAGAAAGTGTTGAAAGACAAGGTTCATAAAGAGAGAGAGGGTTAAGGACAATTTACTTCCTACCTCTGTCAACAGGTAAAAGTGAGGATCTAAACAGATGTTGTTTTGCTATTTATAAAATGTAGGCTTGCTACAAAATTAAATGCATACAAGAAGTGTATCTAGATGCATGTTTTTCTCTGGATAATAATAATACTCTGCAAATCAGTTAATTTTGGCAGTTTGTATATTTGGGTTACTCAAAGTAAATAATAAGCACATAGGCAAAAGGAACTTCTATGAAATGCATTATGTTTCATGTATCTCATCTTGAAAGCATTCCTTTATGAGGAGAAAAGGCTTTTTAAATCTGAAAGTTTGTTTTAATTCAGATAAAACAGTCCTTTTCTCTCCATCCCCATATGATGTGTTTGCAATGTTGTGTTCACACTACTAAAAACCAGTCAGGCAGCGTTCAGCCCTCTGATTGCAAGATGCAGTTAATTATTTTTCTTCTTTGTCTTGTGGAAGGTAGAAGTAATTGGGTCCTTCACAGGCTCAGCATCCAAAATCCAAATCAAAAGCCTAAGTGGAGGGACCTGAAGCATCTTTGGCCCAGCAGAGGACAGGGCAGGGTAGTTGTTCATTATTTGTCCTAGGGGTGCAGTGGCTTCCCTTTTTTCCTGTGTCACACACACATACCCCTCAGCATCCAGCACTGTGCTGGTGGGATACAACATCATGCTGTCCCAGGGAGGCTTTTAGGACTTGAATAAACCCTTTTGAGGGAGATAACGGGCAATGCTGGGTTAGCTTCCAGCACCTTGACCCAGTGATCCCAATGTTCCCACAGTGCTCAGCACCTTCTGGCACCTCCGTGAGTGAGGAAGGCCGCATCACTGCCACCAAGGCCCCAACGGATGCCCAGCTCAGAGGAGGGCAGGAAAAATGGCCTCCGTCTTCAGAAGTGAGGAGATGAACCTGATGCAGCTATTTCTGCAGGTGGAAGCTGCATACTGCTGTGTGGCTGAGCTCGGGGAGCTGGGTCTGGCCCAGTTCAGAGATGTAAGTAGTGCCCAGTTGGCACGCTGAGCTGCGGGAGGTGTGCCCTGGGTGTGCTTGTCCTTCCCTCCAAGCACTTGGGGAAGGTGCTCCTGCAGGGTGGTCAAAAAGCCCAAGGAGAAAGCAGGACTTCCCCAAAGCTGAGCTGCAAGCCAGCCACCATGCTGAGACCCAACCTGTTCCTGAGTCCCTATCCAGTGCTCCTTATGCTCTGCATACAGCTTTAGGATGACTCCCTCCACTGCCAGAAAAGAGAGGGTGTCTCCATGAGAATCCATCCATGATTCCTGCTGTCACAGCAAGGCTGGGTGGAAATAAGCCTGGTAAGGCCACAATATCCTTGGCCCTAAGGAAACCCATGGTAATGCCCTGTCTCTAGGAGTCTGTAAGATGCAGTGGTGTTGGCTGCCTGCACCTTCTGTGCTGATGTTAAAAACAAGCATGGCAGGATGCAGCCTCCAGCTCCAGGCTTTCTTTCCCCCCTGTTTTTAGCTGAATGTGAATGTGAACAGCTTCCAGAGAAAGTTTGTGAATGAAGTGAGAAGGTGCGAATCCTTGGAGAGGATCCTGCGTAAGTAAATGCTTGTCAAATGTAATCGGCTTTCTGCCAACTACTGGTGTGGGATTTATTTTTTTAAGTGCTCTCACACTGCAGAGCAGAATTAGTGGCAAAATGGTGATGTTTTCATCTGAGCCCCTTAAAATGTTTTGCATGAGTCAGCTAATTATCGCTTCACCCCATATGGGCAATAAATTGTTGCCCCTGTTTTGAAAAATGAACTGAAAGGAGTTTAATTAGCTTATATAAAATCACAAGATAAATCTGGGTCTGGGCAGGAGGCTAATCCAGATAACCAGACTCTTACACTAGTGCGCCAGCCGTTGGCCTACACTTCTTGTGGCCAAGTGCTTCAGCCTGGGGACAAATCCATAAAATCTGAGCAACAGAGCTCATGGTGCTTGCTTTCCTATGGATGAGTGTCCTGTGAGCTCTGTGCTTCCGCCACCATGACACTGGTACCCACCATAGCCACTGTGGCAAGGACAGCACTTGTCATTGCTAGGGCAGAGGAGCAAAGCCTGAGCTTGCTGTATGCATTAGTCACTGCCCCAAACAAGGAGGTGTTGTGCCAACTATTTGTGCCACAGCTGCCCCGGGCAAGGGGGTGAGTGTGGCCACCATGATTTCTTCAGGAGAAACAGTGTCCTCACTGAGAAAGGAGGCTGCTGGGTGTCCAACTTCTCCTGATGCAACCATCATATGTATATGCACAGTGGTGATGGCCGTTGTATATCACTGCCCTATGTCACTTCTCTGTGTGATGCCTCAGTCCTGACAGGGCTTTTAGCAGCAGGTGGTGACCAGAGTGATGCAGCAGAGATGACTCTGTATCGAGACTTCTGTGTCCTTTCCTTGCAGGTTTTCTGGAAAATGAGATGGAAGACAATGTTGAGATAGTCAAACCAGAAAAATACCCAGAGACACCCCTGCCTCGGGAAATGATTGATATGGAGGTACAGAAACTGGAGAGGGCCACAGAGACGGGGATGTGCGACGGGATGTCTGTGTAATGTGCTTGATAGAGCCCTCCCCTGTGAGGAAGAACGTGGTCACTGAGGCTGGCTCAGCTCTCCCTGCCTGTGGAGGTGCTCCCCGAGTCACTGTCTCAGCAGTTAAGGCTGGTCTTACTGCATGTTCCTAAAGGGGCTCAGTCTTTTTACCATCCCTTGTGAAACACCCCTCTGATCCCACATATTAATGGAAAGGTGTCAGTATCACAGAATGCCCCCATCATCCTGTAGGTGAGAACAGCAAGGGTTTTGGTGATTAACCAGGAAAGCGGATGTTAGAACCAGCTTCACTGCATAAAAAACTCCAGAGCTGTCTGTCCCAGTGGGAGTATGGTTGTGATGTGGTAATACTAGGACCTGACAAATATTTGTGACTTGCTTTTGGATGTTCAAGGAATGCTTTATTCTAGCCCAGCTGAAAGCTGAGTTTACCAATGGGTCAGTTTTTAAATGCTGCACATATAGATGACCAGGAAGAAAAATCATGCTTTCCAAGGGCTTCAGCTTAATGAGCAAGGTGGTTGCCTGGAGTGTTCCTGTACCCACATTCTCACCTAATTTTTGGCCTATAGCTAATGAACCTAAGCTAATGGCCCTATTGTAGGCTGCTTTTGTAGTCCCTAGGGTGACAGCCAGTCCACTTGGGGTCTGAAATGTCCTGCGGGGAACCACAGAACTGCCAAGACAGAGTGAGACACCTACACCAGTCACCCACTTACCTGCCTGAGCTTCAGTCAGGTGAATCAGAACTCTAATGCCAGAAGAGGATAAAGTACCCACTAAGGAATGTGGCAATGGGAAAATGAGGCATTGACATTGCTTAATCATCATCCCACAAATTCAGTGCTCATGGAATATTTCTACATTCCCCTTGAAAAAAAAAAAAAAAAATCTATCCTTTAAGATTTGGTATCAGCTTGGTAAAGGGCTATTGGTCTGCTTCAGAGTTTTTCTGAATGTGCTTGGACCCTAAACAGGCAGTGCTGGAGAAACTTGAAGCTGAGCTGCTGGAAGCCAACCAGAACCAGCAAACGCTGAAGCAGAACTTCCTTGAGCTGACAGAGCTCAAACATCTGCTGAAGAAAACACAGGACTTCTTTGAGGTAAGAGGCCCCTTTGCTCTTCCAACAGAGGTGTGGACAGTTCCTAAAAATACTGACATTTTCATTTGGTGTGTTTTGCTGTTAATGATTTTTAATCAAAACCCAGTGATCTTCACCACAAGCCAGTGAGATATTTGCAAAAGCACCTCAGTCACTTTGGAGCCTGCATCACTCCATGAGTCAGTGGGTCTCAATAACTTGTTTCCCAGCTCTCTTTGAAAATGTTGTTTATACTTTTCAGTTGCTAAGATATAATCTACCGTTTTCCCCCAACTTTTGGGATAAATCTCTTTGTAAATCCACCTAGGTGGGGAAAAATGTCAGGAGAAAAATGTGAAAATAGTTTTCAAACTAGCAATGCTGAACAGTTTTTAAAACGAATGTTTTGCAGGCAGAAACCAATCTGCCAGATGATTTCTTCAGTGAAGACACATCTGGACTGCTGGAGCTGAGAAGCACTCCTGCCGCTGCAGATGCCAAGCTGGGGTGTGTATTTGGGATAGCCTCCAGCTTGGCCAGGCTTCCCACCTGCACTGCATTGCTGTGACACTGGGACACTTCAGCTTCTTAGCAGAGGTTGTTCACCAGCCTCTTCAGCATAGCTATTTAATGAAGATGAAAGAGTGATTGTCCTCTGAAGTTATCAAAACTATGATCAGGTTATGGGTCAGTGAGACAAATGGACTTCTACATCCAGACCACCAATTCCAGTGACCCCGTAGTAGGTATTGACTGAAAATTGTTATCTTAGGGCATCTCACCTCTGGCTTTTGGACTCAGGCCTCTGGCTACCAGCCTGGCCCTCAGGGATGGATGTCTAACCATAGCAAATATCCATGGGATTGCTTGCATTGGGCTTTGTCTGAAGTAGGAAATGGCACTGAGGGTCCACCGTGAGTATTGCTGACAGTAATTTGGTGGACAGCATAGACTCACACAGCTTTCCCTTGCATTTACAGCAGCTAGGTGTGCTGAAACTCACTGATGATGTTCTTCCAGGCTGGTGTTTTTAGCTGCTCATGGTAGTATTTCTGAAGTCCTGTTCAACTCTTTTTTGAGCAAAGCATATGCCTGCAGAGGGCTTGCCTTGGTAGGTGTATACCAGGATGTCATGCTGCACTTCAAAGGTGCAGTCTGGTGCTTTCTGGAAAAGGAAAACAGGAGGGAGTAAAGATAAACCACCACTTCAAAATTGCCACCTCCTACCTCTGTCATTCAGGTACTCTCTGTTCATGTGACTTTAAGCATCTCTCCATTCCTCCATTTCTGGCCAGAATCATCACTTCTGCTTTTTTCTGTTGATCTGGGTAGGACTTACAATGTTTTAAAGAAAGAATAATAGGGTAAAGCCAGTGTGAGATAAGAGTCAGGCTTGAGCATGGAGGTCTTATCTAGAAGTGCCTACAGCAGTAGCAGAACCATGGCTATCACAGACCAGAAAGCTAGATATTGTAAAATCATGTGTGTTACAGGTCCTAAAAGACTTAGAGCAGGCTTGTAATTTATTTATTTTTTTTTAACTCTGTGCAGATTCACAGCAGGGGTAATAAGGAGGGAAAGGATGATACCCTTTGAGCGTTTACTGTGGCGAGCCTGCAGGGGGAACATTTACCTGAGGTACACCGAAATGGACACCCCCCTGGAGGACCCTGTGACGGTAGGTACCAACCTGCTTTTGCTTCACACTGTTCCTCGTGCATGCCTGAGACCTGCAGAAACCAAACTGGTGCCCTGGCCATGCTGTAGCACTGACTGTCTCACCAGAGCTGGGTGTCAGAAGACAGTCTTGTAGACGAAAGGTGGGAAAGCCTGAGTATGGGAGAAGTTATTTTGACATTGCTTTCCCTTTTTGCCATTATTGCAGTGGCTTTTTTGTCCTCTCTGGTTCTGGTCCATGTGAATCTTAGCAGAGTGGCTGTGTTACATGGACTGTGGCTGTCCTCACCTGGGGCTGGCCAAAGAAGGTTGACTCCCTGCAGTGTCTCTGGGGTGACCCCTGTGCCCCAGTAGACCTCCTGTCCCTTACCTCTCTGCTCCACACTGCTCCTTCCCCCATAACCCAGAGCTGCTTTCCGTGCCTGGCCACTGAAGCAGCATCTAGGGAAAATGTTGCTGCTGGAAAACTGAGGCTGGGGGAATAGAACAACCCAATGAAGAGGCTGCTGAAAAAAAAAGTTTAAAAAATCACCTTTTCTGCATTGGACTCTTTCCATCTGGGTGCTTTAAATTCTGCTTGAATTGCATTGCAGAGAGAAGAGGTGAAGAAGAACGTGTTCATTATCTTCTATCAAGGAGAGCAGCTTAAACAAAAAATCAAGAAGATTTGTGATGGGTAAGGCAGGCTAGTGGGCAAGCCACAGAGCTGTTTACCTGTCAGCATGGGCTGGCTGAATCTGGAGCTGGAGATTAGAGTCTGCACCCTGGCTGTCAGTTCTGCCACTCAGCTCCCTTCTGCTCCTCAGCTCTTGTGGTCCTGATCATGAAAGATATCCCTCACCTTGGAGCTTGGAAATTGAGGTCTTAAATTTTCCACAGTGACTTAAAGATCTTGGGAGCTTCAGCTGCTAGGATTTTAACTTGAGATTTCTTAAAGGGGACTGTTTTTTCAGAAATACTCAGTGTTTTCCCCCAAAATCAGGGACCTTAACAGGCATTACAGCACTGGGAACATAGTAAACCCTGACCCGCTCTCAAGCCTTCCTGCGTTTCAGTGTAGAAAGATGATGCTGTAGTTTATTCAACCCCTCCTCAAGGCCTTTGAGCAATATCTGTGTAATCAGAGCCCAGAAGAGAAATTAAATTTTCATACAACCTGACTTGTTTCCACCCTGTTAAGCATCTTGAAAAGATAATTCAGGATGAATATTTTGTTACTCTTTCATAACGCTGATGACCGATGGGCTTTGTTGCAGCATAAATTAGATTTGACAGGGGGAACTGTCTGCTGTCACCCAATCCATTTCAGGTATAGCCCCTTGGCCAAGTGGGGCCAGCCAAAAGCTCCCGTGGGCTTCAGAAGGTCACCGGGAGGGCATGAGCAATTGCTCTTACCAAACATGTGCATTCGGGGCAGGTCTTTCCTTATATCCTGCTGTTAATCAGAATAAAAGCAGGAAGGTCAGTTCATCCAGCTGGGATAACTGACTTCAGTCCCACTAAGTGATAGACCCCTGGGGACTATTAACAATTCCTGCACTAGAAACAGGGCCCTCCAAGATGCCTTCTATAGGCAGTGGTGGGAAATGCTCATCCTAAGAACAATTCAGCCCTCCTGAGGTGGGCATCTTTCTCTATAAAGCAGCCAAGGGGATATGGAAAGCTGGGGGAAGACCTGGGTTTTCAGTCCCTCCTTTCTGATTCTGAACCTCAGACATGGAGGAAGCTTTGCCATCGCCACCGTGCAGATCAGTCTGCTGCTGCTGGTGGTCCCTGAGCTTTCGATGAGTCTTGTTCTCTTTCTGGGTTACAGTTTCCTACTTATGTCCCATCTTTTTTGCCTGCTTTTTAGACACTGTTCAGCACACTTCTCTCCTTCTGCACGCATGGGCAGTTGCTGGTGGTGAACGCTTACCATTGCATTTGCCCCTGTGCTGGTGGTTTTGCAAGTTGCCAGGCCCTGCATTTAGAGTTGTCTGGGGCTGCCCGCAGGGTCCTGCAGGAGCTTAATTTTGGAGGATTTTTTTTAATGTATTTTTTTTTTCAGCCTGCAGCCTTTTAAATTCCCTGGAATCAAAAGCCCAATATTTTTTTTTTTCCCAGATGAGAGTAAAAGAAAAGGCAATCTGATGCATGTCAGCATTTTTGCTATTGATTGAAAGCAGCATCTTCCAAGCAGGAAGCAAGACCATCTGCAGTGGGGTGCAGCCTGGAGTGTGGGGCCAGGCAGCACTGGAAGTCTGAGCAGATCCCTGCAGGGTGGGTCATGATGTGCAAAGTTGTTATGAGCTGGTGGCGTGTATGTGTTGGTGGGTTTATAGCAAGGAACTTAGGCTGGTTTCTCCCAGCCTCTTGCAGTTGAAGGAAAACACACACTCACTTATGTTAAATTCACAGATGTCCTCTGCGGTGCTAGCGCACTGGGTTTTGTTCATTGTCAGCTTATCAAGCTACATTTGGAATTGTCCTTTATGTCTTTTCTTCCTCCCTTTCAAATTTTTTGCTTGCTAATATGCACGTATATATGGACATTTTGCTGATGAGCAGTTTTTAAAATGTATTTATCCTATTACTCTCCTTTTGTGCTTGGTGGTCCATCAGCCATCCCTGGTACACAGGTCAAGGCATTTTGGTCCAGTCCATCTTTAAGGCAGGGTTAACTATACCTCAAGCAGATGGTAGTGTCATTCCTGCCCCAGCAGGACATTTCAGCTTAGCACTAAGTCATCATTCATGACAAGTAAATATTCTGCAAAAAGCCTGGGACTGGTATGAGCCAGTCTCCTGCAAGGCAGGCTAAGATTTGTTTGCAGAGCAACGTGCCTCAGGTTACGCTTGTAGTCCCTGCTTGACTCTAATTGGTAACATTAGTCTGCCAATTTCATGAGCATTAAGTCCATGCACAAATTTATTACTGAAAGGTGTAGAGGGAGCAGAGAGGAGGAAAATGCAAGAATTTTTCTTTTCTTCCTTTTCTTGCGGCTGCCTCTGTGCTAATGTGAATACTAAACTGGGTTTATCAATGTAAGGATTCCCTGCTGAATTCTCCTGGAGCTTTCAGAGATGTCTGTGCCATTAGGGCAAAGCTGATTCTCAGTATGCAAAATGGCTGTTAAAAGATCAAAGCAGCACTGCTGCAGTAACGTTATTGGAAATGGGGAAACTGTACAGCATGGAGGAATAAGCTTTCAAGTGTGATTAAAAATCCTTATTAAATATGAACTAAGAGCTGTGAAGAATAAGAAGATGGAAACAATTAGGGTGAATAACCTTTGGAAACGAATACTGGGTGTTGAGCGAGGAGAGATTCAATTCTGGAAAGGGAAGTTTAACTGAAGAGTGCGTGCTGTCATTACAGCTCTGGGCTGATCTCTAGGAAACTGCTGCGTGTTTTGTTCAGTTTGCCACTGTCCTCACTTGTGCATGTGCTGGAACTGAGTTTTGGAGAGCAGGTGGTGATATAGTCTGTGCTCAGACAAAGCCAGAAAATGATGCTTATCTGTACACAGAGTGTGCATGTTTTTGTCTCTTGAACAGGGAGAAACCCTTACGACACTGTAACATCTTTTAATTCCTCTCATTTGCAGACAGGCAGCCCTTCAGCAACTAACTCAATGTAACTCCAGTGCAGGATGGTGGAAGTGTCTTGCTTTAGGTGGGCAGATCTTCACTCTGTAAAGAGGAGCTATCTCTTCCTGCAGACCTGTTGGGGCAACATTGAAGGATGACATTTATAATATCCTTTGAGTGGCAGGGCTGGTGCAGCCACTAAATATCACTGAACAAACGGAGTAGGAAAAAATTGAAGGGTCTCTGCTATTTTAGTTATTGCAGAACCTCAGCTCACTTAATGCTTGTAGGCACAGAACCTTGCAGTGGTGCACCTTGTGATCTGCAAGGTCCCAGTGGGAACTCCTTGTGCATGCTCTTCATTCATCAATACATTCTGGGGCTGGTTTTTCAGGTAGGACGGGTAGCTGTACACTTTTCAGAGAGACACACAACTTAGTTATCTCTAATTGGCTGTGTTGGGCTCATATAGTGGCTTTACAACACCACAGTGGAGAGGGTCATGTTGCATAGTATAGATGAAGCAGTATACAACATCTGCATGGAGATAAGACCTTCACTCACATATTAGAAGCCCACATTGGTCTTTATTATACCACATTAAACAAATGAGCTGAATATCCCAAATACAACCTTGGGATAAGCTTATAAAAACATGGCATGAAATTCAACAAAACCAAGTGCAGGGTCCTGCACTTTGGCCACAATAACCCCAGGCAGCACTACAGGCTGGGGCAAGAGTGGCTGGAGAGCAGCCTGGCAGAGAGGGACCTGGGAGTGCTGGTGGACAGCCGGTTGAACATGAGCCAGCAGTGTGCCCAGGTGGCCCGGAAGGCCAATGGCATCCTGGCTTGTATCAGGAGTAGTGTGGCCAGCAGGAGTAGGGATGTAATTCTCCCCCTGTACACAGCACTGCTGAGGCCTCATCTTGAGTACTGTGTGCAGTTCTGGGCCCCTCACTTCAAGAAGGACGTTGAGGTGCTAGAGCGGGTCCAGAGGAGAGCAACAAGGCTGGTGAAAGGACTAGAGGGAAAGTCTTATAGGGAGAGGTTGAGGATGCTGGGGTTGTTTAGCCTGGAGAAGAGGAGACTCAGGGGGGACCTCATCACTCTCTTCAACTACCTGAAGGGAGGTTGTAGTCAGATGGGGGCTGGGCTCGTTTTCCAGGCAACCAGTGACAGGACAAGAGGGCACAGCCTGAAGCTGCTCCAAGGGAGGTTCAGTTTGGATATTAGGAAGCACTTCCTCACGGAGAGGGTGGTTAGACATTGGAATAGACTGCCCAGGGAAGTGGTGGAGGCGCCGTCCCTGGATGTGTTCAAGGAAAGGCTGGATGTGGCACTTAGTGCCATGGTCTAGACGGTGTGGTGGTGTTGGTCATAGGCTGGACTTGATTATCTTAAAGGTCTTTTCCAGGCTCGGTAGTTCTGTGATTCTGTGATTTATACTGGACTGGCCACATGTAAACTAATAAAACAAATACCACCCTTAGGTGTTTAAAAAACTTCACCCACCCTTCCCCTGCTCCCAAGCTGTCTAACTGAACAGGTGGACCAGAAGCCAAGAGCTGGTTGCATGGTCATCCTCCTTTTGTTTTATCCTGAAAATACAGTTTTGGTTTATTCGGTGGGGTTTTTTACAGGGTTATTTACTTGCACAGGCTGCACGCACAAAGGGTGTTTGCTTGCTGTGCAGCAGTAGCTCAGCTGCTGCCTTCCCCCGGTGACTGCGAGAGGATAGTGCAGAGCCAGGGACATGGATTTTTCCAGTCTCAGTGCAAGAGGGCCATCTGTTGGCTATCGTGGTAGCGGGGCTGCCTTTGCCAGGCGGGATGTTTTGTGGCTCTTTGCAGTTCGAGCGGCTTCCCCAGACGTTAGCAGGGCATCCGTGCTGAGGGCATAACGAACATGCCTGTGTATTAATGCTGACCACTGTATGATATCGTGTACTTGTAGCCCCTGAGGCAGGGAATCGGCTAGAACAGGGGAAGGGATCCTTTTTTTCATTAAGAGGTAAATATACCTTTTCAGACCTTTCTGGGAGACTAGGCACAAAGTTGTAGTATGTAAAGAAGTATAGTACCACGTGAGGGATAAGGTTCAGTTTCCCCACCTTTGAGCTGAGAAGAATCTAGAGAAAGAAAAAGTCAGTCAAATAAATTGTGTTTCTCACTTCTCTCTTCCTGAGGCTAGATTTCGTGCCACAGTTTATCCCTGTCCAGAGTCTGCCACCGAGCGCCGAGAAATGCTTGATGGAGTCAACACAAGGATTGAAGATTTAAACACAGTAAGTGGCAGTGGCTTTCCTGGGGTCTGAAGCTTGCAAATGGGACCTGCCCAGACATTTGTCTGGTCTGAAGCCCTGTGGCCACAGCCAGATCCCAGGCTTGTTCTGAGAGCTGGCTGTGCAGAGCTGGCTGGGGGCTGGACATGAAGCCACCAGCTCTGCAGCAGTCCCCCTGCCCGTTGCAGATGCCAGTGTCTGTGCTCTGCTCTGCCCTTTTACACACCCAAGGAGCTGCTGGGGGACAGCCTCCCATGTGAGGGGCTCAAAGACTACTTGCTGCTGTTGGCTGTGCAGAGGTCAGAGGTTTAGATCATAAGATATGGGGCTATGGTGTGGGATCTAAGGTCATTAGCAAGCTGCATGTATCATAACCAAATTGCACATTATGCAAGCTGTCCAAAATGGTTTCATCTAGCTCATACAGCATGGTTTCCCTCAGCAGCTCATGAAGTTGTTCAGTCACAAGTGTAGTACAACTATACTAGGCTCAGAGAGGACTCTAAAGATTTAATTTTTAAAAATATTTAAATTAGGTTTTCTTTACTGAGGAAATTGATCTTGGGGCACTTGCCACACAAGCAAT
This sequence comes from Hemiprocne comata, assembly GCA_020745705.1. Classification (NCBI taxonomy): domain Eukaryota; kingdom Metazoa; phylum Chordata; class Aves; order Apodiformes; family Apodidae; genus Hemiprocne; species Hemiprocne comata. Next base: position 62,153,140 of record CM036586.1, read on the forward strand.
GGAAAGCTGTGACTGCTGTTCTAGAAGTACAAGTAGACCTTTGTATTGTCACACATGATAGTCAATGGGTCGCAAGGCAGGAGGGAATTGTACATCCACATCCTGTATTGGGACTTTATGCCTTTTGGACAGACTCCTGCCTGTGACCTTTGTTTTGACACAGATGACAGTCAGTGGGTCCTGAGGCAGGAGGGAATGGACACCCTGTTTGCCTGAGGTGGCCCATCTGGCATCCTGCTGTCACCCCCTCTGTGGATGCCTGTGACTGCCAAGACTTCACACAAGTCTGCTTCCAAACTGACTGTCGCTCCTGAGCATCATGAGCAGCTAGGCTTCCTCAGTGCTCACAGACCACACAGGTTATCTTCCTAGCACATTATCTCCATCACTTACTTATGCACTAACATTGTGGTGACCACAGGATGCATGGAGCTCCCATCAGGGCCAGAAGTTGTAGCTCTAGCAGGGCAGGCACACTCACGGATGTGGTGTGCCTCAAGTTCATGGCACAGAACTGCCTACAGGAGATAGCAGGGAGGGAGCACATGGTGAGATGTGATCAGTCTGTAAGCAGCTGGTTAAGGAGCCAGTTCCACCACTCAGTAACTCCTGATGGTCTCCTCTACACTTACAGAGGCTCAGGATCGTCTGGGGAGAGGCCTTAGAGAACAATATTGTGGCCCTGGTGTCAAGTACTCTGGTGTCCAGAACTGCACGCACTGCCCTCCAGGATACCCTACACATTCCTACGAATTGTTCCCTTTGTGCAACCCTCTCCCATCTGCCCTCCCAAAATAACTGATGAGTAGATCACACCACCTATGCCTTCCTATCTCAAGTGCTGCCTGTGCTCTGCTCATAGGTGATAACCCAAACCGAGTCCCACCGCCAGCGACTGCTGCATGAGGCAGCAGCCAAGTTGTGGTCCTGGGGGATCAAGGTAAAGAAAATCAAGGCCATCTACCATATCCTGAATTGCTGTAACATTGACGTCACCCAGCAATGCGTCATTGCAGAGATCTGGTTCCCAGTGGCTGATGCTGGCAGGATAAAAAGAGCCCTTCATCAGGGAATGGTAAGAGACCAACTTTTTGGGTCCCTGAAGCTCTTCCCCAAACTGCATTGTTTAGATTTTGAGCATATGTTCAGACTTCTGTCCGTTGCCATAATGCTGGGCTTCTTTTTCTGGTTGAATTAAAGTTGAGGTTGCTGCATGATCACTTGGCCTTGGGGAGTTTAAGGTCAGCATTAAATCTTAGCAGGTTTGTGATCGACCCACAAGAGTCAGCAGTGCTGACAGTTTTCCCTAAACAAATCAATAGCACAGAAATTGGAAAAATCTGGATATTAGAAAAAGGGTTGAGACATAACACTCTTGAGCTCAAATTTCATGTTGCTGCCTGCGCACTTTGCGACACAGACCTTGGTGCTGTGGGACAAATTATTTTTTGATAGGCTCCCTGACTGTGTCTGTCCATGTCACTGGGTTTGCAGGAGCGCAGTGGCTCTACTATCGCCCCTATCTTGACTGCCATACACACCAGGATGGCACCACCCACCTTCAACAGGACCAACAAGTTCACAGCTGGGTTTCAGAACATTGTGGATGCGTACGGTGTGGGCAACTACAGGGAGATGAATCCAGGTGAGAAACATTCAGCTGTCTGCACCTGGCTTGCTAGATCCAAAGTGAAGACTTTGAGCTCCACCATCCTAAAACATGCAGCCACTGCTGACTGAGAAATGAGAACAATATTTTCTGCTAGTAAAAATTTGTACTGTTTGGTACATAGGCATGGATTTTCTCAGGCAAAGAATTTGGCTGTTGGTCTTCAGTGATTGATTGTGGCAGGAATAATGAACTACACAAATGAGGATGCGGAACAAATGGTGATGTAGCAGCACTGAGGAAAAGACCTAAGCTCACAAGGCAAATATAAGTTGACTTATCAAGCTGAGGCAAAAAAAGTGAAAAAGACCTGAGAAAAGTGTGAAACAGTGGTAGAGAATCCCAAGGACACCACTGAGAATGACGAGAAATCTAGATTCTTTCTGGTGGTAAAGCTACTTCTGCACTAGATCTGATTGCTTGTTGAGTAGGGAAGGGATTGTGGAGGCCTTTAAGGTAGCAGCTGTGAGGAATGGTCTGGTGGGGTGGACCTCTGCTGAGGTTTTTTGGACTAGGAGGAGCTGAGCTGCTTATCCTTTCCTTCCGGCAGCTCCATACACTATCATTACCTTCCCCTTCTTGTTTGCGGTGATGTTTGGGGATTGTGGCCATGGCGCTGTCATGCTGGGCTTTGCACTCTGGATGGTCATTAATGAGAAGAGCCTTCTTGCCCAGAAAAGCACTAATGAGGTGAGTAGCAGAGAGCTGGTACACCCTATCAGCATAGGAAAAGACTCATCATTCCCATTTGATAAAGGGGCATCCAGCCTCCCAAAGGATAAGTGAAGATCACAGATCCTTCAAAGATGCTCATGAGGCAGAAGCTTAGCAAGTAATTCTGTCTGCCTCTACACAGAGACCTGGATGGGCCCAAGGAACCTGGAGTTTCCTGTGAATGATTATATATACATAGATTAGTACAGTCATTTCTCCTGTTGGCTGAGGCCCACTGTGTTGTATGGGACAACAGGGACTTTTGACACTTGCACTGCCTTCTCCCCCCACAGATCTGGAACACCTTTTTCAGCGGGCGCTACTTGATCCTGCTCATGGGCATATTCTCCATGTACACCGGCTTCATCTACAATGACTGCTTCTCCAAATCGCTCAACATCTTTGGCTCTTCCTGGCATATCATCCCCATGTTTAAAAATAACACTTGGAAGTAAGTGATTAAATGTGGGAAACAAGTGAAAACACATCAAATGGAGCACATAAGCTTTGAAAGAAAGACACAGTGACTGCCTGTGCGGGGAAGGGAAGAACTCCCTGCTGTGGATGCAGTCATGAATGAATCAGAGGTTTTGTCTGACACACACAGACAAACTCACTATTGAAATGGAAATCTAGAGTCCCCAGGAACACGCCTGTTTGTTCAGGCACTGATGTGCATAAAAATCTGCAGGTGTCAGGGACTGATGCACAAAGAATTATCTTTGTGATGGAGACTGTCATTGTGTAGGACCCATTTGTACAAACACACGTGCACACAAGCCCAGGATAACTGTTCACAAAAAGGCTGGAGTTGGTGTGGCAGTCCTTAGCACATCTCACACAAGTACACTGCAGGCTTATATGGTGAGATTAAGCTGTAAAGGTAATTTCCCTTTTCTCTTGTAGTAAGGATGTCCTTCTGGACAACACGGTGCTGCAGCTGGATCCAGCAGTCCCAGGAGTCTACTCTGGAAATCCATATCCATTTGGAATAGATCCGGTAATTAAATTAAATTGCTCTAAGATAATTTGTATTTCAATCCTGTTTCTACATATCAGGTACATCAGTAACTCCTCTCTCCTGAGACTGTGCTCTTCACTTCTTGCTCTTTGTCTGTTCTTTACATACTGGTGATGCTTTTCTTTACCTATCGAGGGTATGTATTGCTGACAGGTCTGCACAGGCAGCAGCAAAATGGTAAGCAGGAAGGAACTTCGATTTTGCTGGAGAGTGATCTTGTGCTGCAGTCTCTGCTCTGTCACCAGGTTGCTGGACTAATTTTCCTTACTGGAGTACTTAACCCATTCCAGAACTACCTCACAAGTTTGAAGGCAAAAAGTTCTGATTTCCACACAGTCTATTTATCATATGAAGTGTGAAGTAAATGCCAGTATCACATTTATCCACATTTTCTTCTGTGTGTCCTGTTCCCCTTTTCTTGCCGTTCTGTCTTTACTATGTATTGAATTGTAGCTTTCCTGTTCCAATCTTCATATTAGCCAGTTCACCACTGTTCTGCTGGATGTGCCCTCGTTTCCATTGGTCACACAAAGAAATACTGGCTTACCCTGGTTTGGACAGATTGACCATGTAGTAAGCCTTTCATAAACCTGGCTCTAAAGCTCTTTCCAGGACATAGGCAGTACAGTTCAGGAAGTGATGACACAGGAATCTGAATTTTCTGTACATTGCCCTGACACATCCCTCATCTAGGATAATCCAGGCTAGCCCCTCCATCCTGGCTGTTGCTTGCTTGAGAGGCTAGGAGGGAGGAACAGCTGAAAAAGTGCTGTCAGGGAATGGGTTGACTGGAAAGCACCAGCCCTAACATGGACCTCTCTATGGAAAGGATCCCTGTCATCTGCCTGGAATGATGGTTAGCTTTTTGTATTTTGCAAGTCCTGGCAGGATGGCTGAGGTGCATCTTGGAAAAGAAAGAATCACCCTGATCTGAGGAGGCTAGGTAGTCTCTTCCATTGTCATAAAAGAGGCAAAGCACACCAAGACAAAGGCACATATGCTAATGTTTTGCCTCCCTTCTGTGCAGGTACTCAGTGTCTGAGAATAGGTATCTTTGGGGTCAGAAGACTCTGAGGTCTGGGAAGTTTTAGAAAGAAGACGGAACCCCAGACCTCTGTACTATAAAAATGGCAGGACTGAGAAGAGGCATATGGTTACTGTCCTAACACAACTGAAAAGTTATCACAGAGAGGCAGGCAGTAATCTGATCTCCATGGCCAAAGAGCTGGAATGAGCTGTTTTTTTTGTTCAAACAAGAAGTCTGAACATGCTGTGCCCTCTGTACTTCTCTGGTGAAGGCAGAATAAATTTCTGTAGCAGCAGGCGGGATTTTCTCATGTCTTTCCACCTTTGCTAAAGGAGATGACTCAGCCCAGGGGCAAAAAATGACACTGAAAAGATGGAGGTTCTGCTGCTAGCCTTTGCATCAGCTTCTGGAGGACAGTCAAAGTCCTACATAATTTTCAGTCCCTGTTGTTTCCTCTGTTAAATGAGGATAATACTTTATACCTTTTAGATGAGAAGTTTAGCAGAGTGAAAAGTATTGCAAAGAACATCTAGATTTCTGTTGCTTCTTTTCTTCTTACTAGAACTGGTAGGAGCAAATTGATGGCATTGAAGTGACAACTTCCACAAATCTGTTAGTGAGCAAACACCTGAAAATCTCGTTCTTCCGTCTGTTTTCCCCAAAGATCTGGAATATTGCATCTAACAAGCTGACTTTCCTGAACTCCTACAAAATGAAGATGTCGGTTATCATAGGGATAGTGCACATGATTTTTGGGGTGATACTCAGTCTCTTCAACCACATGTAAGTTTGTTTCACCAAGCACATCACTGTAGAACATACTGAAATCTTGCACAGTGTGTGTGCGTGTCTTTCTCCTGACTTAGTGGGCCTTTGGTCAGGATCTGTGGGTATGAGTGTCTATACCTCTGCCTCTGTATTTTGGAACAAAAAATAAGAAACAGTGATAGAGTGGAGGGCCTTACACTGTTGTCTTGAGGGAACCTCTAAAGCTGGAAGCTGTGTAGTGACCTTCAAATATGGAAAATGTTTGCAGATGACAGAGAGGAGGACTGCCCCTACAGAATTGATTCTCCACCTGGTTCTGACCCTCCTCAGCATATAACACCTAACTTTGTAAATTAGCAATTTTTTAAAACAATGGGCTTTTATCTCAATGTATTAATCTTTTGAGGTGCTGAGATACCAGTGGGTCAGGTACAAAAAGCTGAAGAGAATCAGTATGACAAAGCTTTTCTATTTAAATAATGGCTTTCATTTATAAGGACTGCAATTACAGACTTCTTTCTTGGCTAGTGATAACTGTATGTTATTGATGTTCTTTTCCATAGACTAAATGTTGTACAGTATTGCCATGCTTGGCAACCTTGTATTAATACCCACTGCATTAATTGTAGATATCTTTCCTGATTCTTTCCAGATACTTCAAGAAATACATCAACATTATCCTTCAGTTCATTCCAGAAATGATTTTTATTGTCTCTCTATTTGGCTATCTGGTCTTCATGATTATTTTCAAATGGTGTCATTTTGATGTCCACTCATCCCAGAGTGCACCAAGCATCCTTATCCACTTCATCAATATGTTTCTGTTCAATTATAGTGACACTTCAAATGCTCCGTTATATCAGCATCAGGTATGGATCAAATAGCTTGAATAAATAGTAGCTGGTTTTGGATTCCCAGTGGGTGTTGTGGAAAATGGCCATAAAGGTGGGGAACAGGCTTGAGAGCTTGATCACAAGTACCAGTCACATCAGAGAAGTCTGTTCTTCTGGTATTGGTCTTGGCCTTGTAGACATGTAGGACAGAGAAGCTATCAGTCAGTGATGCAAAGGAAACCTCATTCTTAGTGTCATCTTAAAAGAATGATAATGCAATTTTAAGGTACTTTAGGGGGAAAAAATGAAAGAAGGATGATTAGAGGTGTGAACCTGGGTATTGCAGATGTGCTGTCCTGAAGTCTTGGCATGGTGCTAGAGACAAATGAAGCCTCTCCTTTCCTTGATGATTTCTTATTTCTTCTTTGGAAAACTTGAAAACTTCTTATATTCAGCTAAAAAAATTGAAGTAGCTAGAGGATTTCCCAGCAGCCTTTTGTCAGAAATACCTCTTTTTTTAAAGTGAAATAATTGCTGTTAAGGCTGTAGGGGAGGTTGGAAAAACACAGTTTTCCCAGCCTTCAAAAAGTCATTAGATAACATTTTGCTTTATGACAACCCAAAACCTTCCCAAGGTGATAAATTTATTCTCATATTCCTATTCCCCTACCCCACCAGTCTATGCCATCGACCTGAGCGGTCTGAACGCAAAGATTATACAGGAACAACCATGAAGTGATCAGAGATCTGAGCCAGCTTTAAAAAAAAAATGCAAAAGTTGTAGTTTGGGGTTTTCATTGTTTGTTTTATTTTGTTTTGTTGTTCTTAAGGAATAAACAGTTACTTTAGGACAGGAATAGGGATGGCATGCCGCAATGAGAAGAGCTTGTATTCTAGGGACAATGTGTTATTAAACCTAAGCTATGGGGATTCAATTCCCTTCTGGAATTGCAAATGTAGAGCAAATTCTGGGTTTGCTGCTTTCCAGGGAAAGACTTGAATGACTTGGTTCTTACTGCAGCATTTCTATTTTGATCAAAGACTAACTGCCTCACCCAATGGTTGGGACATTCACCTGGGACACTGGAGAGCCAGGTTCAAGTCTGTAACATGGGGGTTTGGCAAATTAATCCTTTCCAACATGAAAGCCTTTCATCTCCATGTCTCCAACCATGTCTAGCTGGTAGGGCTTTCTGGACCCTTAAGCAGTATACATTTATCTTCACGTCCTTACAAGCAGAGGGGACTCAACCAATACAAGGAGTGTATCTGTTTTATTAAAGAAAATACCATTTTATAGAATCAGGTTTCTAACAATAAAGACTAAAGGAAGTAAAGTAATTTTTTGCTGCTCTTGTTCTTTTGTCTTTTAGAAAGAAGTGCAGAGTTTTTTGGTCATATTTGCTCTGATTGCTGTTCCCTGGATGCTCCTAATTAAACCTTTCATTCTCCGAGCCAACCACCAGAAAGCGCAGCGCATGGTAAGGGATATCATAGAATCATAGAATGGTTTGGGTTGGAAAAGACCTTAAAGATCTTCTAGTTCCAACCCCCCTGCCATGGGCTGGGACACTTCCCACTAGACCAGCTTGCTCAAAGCCTCCATTCAATCTGGCCTTGAACACTTTCAGGGCGGGGGCCCCCACAACCTCCCTGGACAACCTGTTCCAGTGTCCCACCAGCCTCACAGTGAAGAATTTCTTTCTAATGTCTAACTTAAATCTCCCCTTTTCCAGGTTGAAACCATTCCCCCTCCTCCTATCACTACATGCTCTTGTAAAAAGTCCCTCCCCAGCTTTCCTGTAGGCCCCCTTCAGGTACTAGAAGGCCACTCTAAGGTCTCCCTGGAGCCTTCTCTTCCCCAGGCTGAACAACTCCAACTCTCTCAGTCTGTATTCACAGGAGAGGCAGTCCAGGCCTCTGATCATTTTTGTGGCCCTCCTCTGGAATTGCTCCAACAGCTCTGTGTTCCTTTGAATGTTGGGGGCCCAGAACTGGACACAATACCCCTGGTGTGGTCTCATGATCAGAGTAGAGAGGGAGAATCATCTCCCTCAACCTGCTGGCCACGCTTCTTTTGATGTGCAGCCCAGGATCCAGTTGGCTTTCTGGGCTGTGAGAACACACTGCTGGCTCATGTTGAGCTTTTCAGCAGCGAACACCCCCAAGTCCTTCTCAGGGCTGCTCTCAATCCATATGGATCAGGCAAGGGGAGTTCAATACAGAAAAGGCAAAGCTGAGGACACAGAGCCCAAAGAGTATTTGCAGTGATCTAACTCTGCCTTTCTCTGATCTTAGAGTTTCTACGGTGATTTTAAACTGCTTTACTGCACATGCACTGAGACCCTGTGTATGAACATTTGGCTGAGCCATCTAAATGGGAAGCATTAGCTTTGCTCACAAGGCTGTACTCTATTTGTTGGGAGAGGAGTCAGGCTGCACTGAGTTCTTTCAAGTGTCGTATCTCAAACCGGAGTAGATTTAGAAAGACTGAAGCGTGCTGGTAAAGCCAGGAGAGGACAAAGACCTCAGTTTCCAGTTCAGAGCCATGGCTAACCACTGGTTGGTTGCTCTGTAGGAACAGAGCATCTGGGATTCTCCTGGCCTTTAAGAGATCAACACTGCTTGGAGGAGAAGCTTGATTTAAAAGCTGTTGCCTGTTTACCAGCAGTTCTTTCTTCCCTAAGTGATTGCCTTCACATTAACAGAGCCCTCCTTCCCTTGGGCTCTGTGGTTTGCCCAGCTCTTCAGCATGTAACTGCAGCAGCTGCAGTTTCCCAGTTGTTCATTAATTCTCTCATTTATTATGCTAACAGGACTTTACTTGTCTGTCAGGATTTACTTCTCTTTATAGTTGGAGTTAGTGCCTGGAGTACCTTTTATAGGGCACAGATGTTTCCATTTGAAGACAGAGATGCTGGTTGTGCTGCGTGACCTTTTCCAACCCAGTCACTTCTGACCTATACCTGAAGGCCAGGTCCCTGGGAGACCTCTGCAGCTCTGCCTCTGCACTGTAATTTCTTATTTTGTCATTCTTCTGGGATCTGGATGAAAGCTTGACATGGCTGACTCCATCTTCTGCTTTTGTGCTAGTAACATCTGACAGCTTTTCCCCACCTCCTATTATGCCCCTGTGTTGCTCTTCCTAATTTTCATATGCTAGCTGTCTGATCACATCTTACATTTACTGAGATGTATATGTTTGCAACAAAATCTGTTTTCTGTGCTGACATTTAGGTAAAGCAAAGATCAACTGGGTGTGACAATGATTACTGCTGCAATAGGAAACAATATGTTATCATGAGTCCTCGTCCATGAAACCTGCTGGAAGCTATAAAGACTGACAGGGTATATAACCTGACAGAAGCCATGAGGTCCTTACTTGGTTATGCTGCATAATAGGACTGTTACAGTCATATGATGTAGGGCTATTATGATGCTCTGCTGTCATTTCTGGAGTAAGGCTCAGATCAGATTGTTCAGTCCTCTAGAAAAACTCTATAAAGAATGACTATAGAGAGAAGATGGGTTGTCATGACATTTTTGTCAATTTAAAATTAATCGAGATCTGAATTGCATTTCTGTCTGTGTCTCAGGAACTGTGTGACCTTCATTAACTTACCTGAACCTTTCAGGCTCCATTTCTCTTTCAATTGATGCTAATTCCTTTGAATTGCACTCATCTAATTGAGAACATCGCTTTAATGTGCCTCAGTTTTCTCATTTGCCAAAAGTGATGGATCTTCTCATGGTGGGTAGAAAGGGTGCATTGTGAGGGTAGAAACTAGCTCCAAACTAGTTGGAATCACTGGAAAACACTCTAGGATGGAAGGAAAAATATTATTAGCCATTTAGTAGGGGTACTCTGTTTCTTTGATCCATGGTGACTGTTTATTGAAATTGTCCTTATGTTCATTATATAGTCCTTCATATGTTACCCATCAAGAGGTTATTGATGGAGTTCTGTGCCATATTCTGCTTTATTTTGGTGTCAACCTGTAGCATTACACAAAAGACCTATTACATTTTGTTTCTGAAAGATTCGGTCTCAAGCCATCTCAGGAAACTCTGGAGGTGACAACGATGTAGATGTCCCAGAGACCAATCACTCCAAGAAAGCTTCCCAGGCAGACCACAGTGGTGGCCATGGAGGACATGAGGATGAAGAAGAGGTAAGAAAATGTGGGCAGAAAATTATTCAAGCAGTCACAATAGTAGAAGATACGAAGTCAAGCAGAAGGCTTTTGCAGAGTTGCCAGCCCTCCTGTTTAACATGATACCAAGACACACTCTTGCAACAGTTGGTGTTTCCAAACAGAATAAGCTTTCAGTTTTCATGGAATTAATTCCTCTAATGTTTTCCTTTAGTTTTGCATGGTGTGGGCAGGCTTTCTTACAAACCTCAAGCTTCCTGGTGAGGGCAGGCATTCTTACAAACCTCAAGCTTTTGTTTCCTCAGGGGTAGCTTTTTCGCTTCCACATTGCACTCAGAGAAGGTCAAGCCTTTCCCAAGATTCAGGGATTTTTCCTTCCTTTAAATTGCAAGGGAGCATTTAGAATTTGGTAGCGTGCAGTGTTGGCTAGGGAGAAAAGTCTTCCTTTGACAGATATTGTGAAGGGCTTCTGCAGTATGCAGCAACAACCTTCAAAAAGTGACAGAAGTGTTTGTAGCAGTTTGGAGTACCAACAATATTGAGTGGGGATATGGCTGGCTGTTCTCAGTCACAGGGAATCTTCACAGGCTTAGAAAATATGCTTCTTCAATTACATCTCCCAAAATGTGTATGCCAATAGGCAGATAGTCTGAAAAGCCCTATTTTATATAAGAATTTATGTCTTTAGAAGAAATCACAAAGATTGGATTGACATCAAAAGATTTGAAATTGTAAGACTGGAACATGAGCTTGTTTCTGAATATTTGCTCTTCACTGGAATTCTGTTTCTCTGGGGAGAATGTATGGGAAGATCATACAGAACTGACACTTTTCAGAGTACTCCCTTTATCTGTGTTGCTCAGGACATAGCAAGGGAAAGGGAGGAGTATGAAGGACCTTTGGTGGAGTATTGCGCTGTTAACTAGGAAGTCCTGAACTAAGAATTAATAAAATGTGTTTGGTTTCATGTTGTTTCAGTTCAATTTTGGAGACACATTTGTCCACCAAGCTATCCATACCATTGAGTACTGCCTTGGCTGCATCTCCAACACAGCATCTTACTTGCGGCTCTGGGCACTGAGTTTAGCTCATGCACGTGAGTGATTGACTGCTTGTTATCTTGCCAGCAACTCCATGCCAAACACTGCTTCTGATGTTGTTTGATTATTGCTGCAAATTTCTCTGTGAAATCAAAGTTCTTCTTGTGGTTGGTTGTGTCTCAGAATGTTTTGCTTCAGGTCAGATCAATCCGAGTGTTTCATGGTGGCCATCTCAGTTTTCAGTAGTGATCCCTGGCAGCTATATATCAGGCAGCTCTTGACTGCATCTATGGCTGAGCCCCTTTTCCCATGCTGCTCTGTAGCCACCCGTCTGGAGTAGTCCTCATGGTGTGTGGCATGGTGGGAGGTGCAGTCCAAACGGGTAGTCCAGTCCATAGAGGTAAAGGCAGTATGGGAACCATAGCTTCATTTCCCAAGAGGCACTTGCTATAGCCTCAGGGTATGCATATGAGTATCAAAATGGCTTGAAACAGTTATTTTGTTTCAGCTCAACAAACTAGAGAGAAAAGCTTTGGTTCTAAAACTCCTGGAATTTGTCATTTTCACTGGGATTTTCCCCAGCAACATTTAGTGGAACCTCACATTCCTTGAGAAATGTACAGCATTTTGATGTCTTTTGTCTTTATCTAAGTTAAAAACAAATGCTTAAATGCTAGAAATTGCCTCAGGCTGGAATATCAGATTTTCAACGACCCCAATTTTTCTGAAATGTTTTAAATTAATATTACTGTACTGGGTCTGGCTAGGAGTTGCACCTGCTGTAAAGAATTGGGCACACAAAAAATGAAAACAAAAGGCGGGCATGCCATGGATTGACATGGGAGAGCTGGACTTCTTTGGCACAGATATGAGCTTAGTAGGAGTCAAATGGAAGTTAATACAAATTAGCTTTACATGGAGTACAGTTATCTAGGTAAAATAAACCAACTAAAAAGCTTAGCTAAGGATATGTGTTAGGTCAGAATTCTGCCTGGAAAGCCACCACATTAATTTCAAACTGGTATTGACAGGAGTGTTCTTCCTGAGGGCAGCAGTTGCAGGAGAACCATTGCATCTGTTGTGACCTAAGGTAACAGGTCATTGAATCTGAATATGACTTAAGGACTGATGACTGGCAAAATGGAAAGCTGAAATGGTGGCTGGAGCATCTGAACGGAGAAGAGCTGGACTAAGTTCTTGCTTTGCCTGTATCACAAGAGAAAAATTGCTCCATCCTCAATCTATACTGTGTGACTGGGATCGTTAAGTTAGGAATATGTTATCGAGCTGACAGAACATATCAGATATACCAGTGTAGTGAACTTTGATATAAACCTGTGTAGGAAAAAAAAAGTCTTTGAGAGCATGCAAGTAACCTAAACATTAATATAGCCTGCCTTGGGTGGAACCAACCAGTTATCTCTTTTTTTTTTTTTTTTTTTTTTTTTTCTTTTTTTTTTTTTTTTTTTTTTTCCCATCACAGCTTCTCCGTGATGCTCTAAGAGAAGTGGTTTGGAGAACAAATGGGAATTACATCTCCTGTGGGTTTTGGCTAGCATCAATCAGTACAACTTGTAACCTAATCTACACGTGTATTGACTATGTCAATCAATGGTGTTCACTGGGATATAGCAGCAGGCAGTCCTAGAAGGCTCTGCATGCTGCCTGTCTGCCCTTTGAAAGAGGTGCAAATTAAACTGAGGACTCTATCATGGCAGGGTAGCAGCAGTCTTGCTAGTGTACTTGCATGAACTTGTGAGGCAAAGCCAAGCCAAAACAGCACCATCAGCTTCTATCACAGTGAAGAGGAGCAATGGAAAACAATCTGCATCCATTTCCCTCTCCCAGTCATCATGGAGAGGCAGGGTGGCCATACATGATTACCATCATGTACATTTTAGTGTCATGTACATCATTACTGCAATGTATATTTTATCCTAGGCCAACTCATCTAACTGGGAAAAATGGGTGAGCTGCCAGACTGCACACTCTGTCTGTCCACACCTATTGCTCAGCACAGTTTTCCCTTGATTTCCTTTTGCAGAATTGTCAGAGGTCCTCTGGACCATGGTGATGCACAATGGGTTCAGCAGCAGCAGCTGGGCAGGTCTCATCATCATCTTCATCATCTTTGCTGCATTTGCAGTGCTGACGGTAGCCATCCTGCTTGTCATGGAGGGGCTCTCCGCCTTTCTGCACGCCTTGCGTCTGCACTGGTAGGTGTGGTGTGGTCTTTTGGAGCTTTTCTTGGAGAAGTCTTTGGGAGGGATCAGGCCATGGAAACATGTGGCCATACTAGCCAGTGTTAGATATGCTGTCCTGCATTAGGACGTCAGTCCCCTTTGGCAAATGAAGTGAGAGGACACTTCTCCAAAGGGAGGTCAGAACTCACTGCTTCATCTTTGAGCTGCTCCCTGGAGCAACCTGCCTGTCTTCCTGAGCCTGTGCTGGCTATGAGCGCTTGTAGCAAATGGCAACAAGCAGTTCTGCCCTGGTAAACACACAGAGCCACCAAGGCCACCTTGACCTGCGTGTTAAGGCCTGAAGGCATCACAGCCACACCACTGGTTATATATCTCACCCACGGTTACCATCAAACAAGATAGCTGGGTACTACCTAAGGCAGCAAAAGTTCAGCCAGGACTGCAAAACCTGCTGAAAACCTGAGTCAGTGCTTGTGCCATTAGCCCAGGTTGAGCTCCAGGCTGATTTGGCTTTGTGGCAAACCAGTTTCAAGGTAGCTTATGTTTGTTTATGTTTGTTTGTTAACTAGATGTCAGTCCAGGCTAGGACAGCAGTGTGGATGCACCATCGGACTAGTATGTAAAACAAGACCAGATAACAAATTGCCCTTCACTGCCACCATAACTTGGCATCCTGCTTGAGCACCCAAGCTGTGGCCTTTTTCACCATCTAATGTCCCACCACAAACCCTGCCAAGGCAAACTGTGGTGCAGTTGCTTCTCATTGTGCAAGTGGGGGGGAGATGTCTGTCTCCCACCAGAGTGTGCAAGTAGCAGGTGGTTATCCCAGCTTTCAGAGCTGCTAGAAGGAGTTTATCAGGCAGGCAAGGTCTTGCCGACTGGCTTCATGAGGTGCATGTCCAGATTGAGGGGTGGAAAGCCAAAGCTGATGAGTGCCAAGTTGCTCTCTGGACTGCCTGTGTCTCACTGCTGGCTCCAGAAGGAGCCTACATTCCCATCTCAGAGGCCATAGTCTCTCAGGCCTCCCTTTTTCCATGAGTGCCACATTTCAGCCTCTCAGCTGGTGGTAGGTCCTGCCTGGGGCAGTACTGACACCCTCCTCTGCTCTTCCCCAGGGTGGAGTTCCAAAACAAGTTCTACGTGGGAGCTGGGTACAAATTTTCTCCGTTCTCCTTCAAGTACATAATTGATGGCACCTCAGAAGAGTGAAACCAGGACACAGCTACTTCGCTCCTCTGACCAGGCTCTATTTTCTTGTGGTCATTCACCCACAGGGTAGGGTATATGGTCAGAAACAGAATGGGATGTGGCCCTTGAAAAAAAGAGCAGCTGTAGATGTAAATGTCTTAGCTGCATTCACATCTACTGCTGTATCACCTGGAAGCTGAACTAGATGGGCTGGGCTGGCTGGACCCTTTGTTGGTTACCTTCACTGATGTCATTGCCAAGTATCTGGTCCTCAGCATTTTATTGGGTCAGCTGTCTACTGCTTGGTTGAAAAGAGGAGATGCAGCTTTGAATTAAATTGGTTCTTATTAATCAACTTGCACATGTTTTGCTCCATTTACTGCCTTGTCTTTGTGGCATATTTCTTTCTGAGAAAAATGTGTTTCGGCTGTTGTTTCAAGCTGTGGTTGTTCATATGACAATGATTAAGTCCCTTATAAGATTACAGCCCTTCGTTTAGCACACAATGCAAACCCACTCAAAGACAGATCATATTGCAGGATTGCAATTTTCTCCGTGCTTTACTACAACAACCCTCTTTTTATCTGATTTGCTCCAGGGCTTGACAGCACTGGATTATAGAAGTTTGCACACATCATCACTTAACAGAAGTGTTAGTTTTGAGCTGTGTAAACAAAAGACTGCACCAGTCTCCACATTGGCAGCCAATTTATTTCTCTTTATTGTCTTCTTTCTCACTGGAGACTTAAGATGACTCCCTCTGTGCTTTATTTTTCAAGGCAGGTTGTTAAAGCAGACTGTGTAGAAATGCTAATACCTAATGAACAGAAAGAAGAGAGGAATCAAAACAGTTGGGATTAATTTGGAGTATTAATGCACTGTGATGTTTCCTAACAATTAATTACTAATCTTTCAAATTGAATAGTGTTAATAAAAAAATCATCATGGAATGGTTGGAGTTGGAAGAGATCTTTAAAGATCATCTAGTTCCAATCCCCCTGCCTTGGGCAGGGACACCACCCACTAGATCAGGTTGCTCAAAGCCCCATCCAACCTGGCCTTGAATATTTCCGGGGATGGGGCTTCCACAACTTCCCTGGGAAACCTGTTCCAGTGTCTCACCACCCTCACAGTAAAGAATTTCTTCCTAACGTCTAACCTAAATCTCCCCTCTTCCAGTTTTAAGCCATTACCCCTTGTCCTCTCACTACAAGCCCTTGTAAAAAGTCCCTCCCCAGCTTTTCTGTAGGCCCCCCTTCAGGTACTGAAAGACTGCTATAAGGTCTCCCCAGAGCCTTCTCTTCTTCAGGCTGAACAACCCCAACTCCCTCAGCCTGTCTTCATAGGAGAAGTGCTCCAGCCCTTGGATCATCTTCACAGGTCTCCTCTGGATGCTTTCTAGGAGCTCCATGTCCTTCTTATGTTGGGGGCCTCAGAACTGGACACAGTACTTCAGGAGGGGTCTCATGAGATCTGAGTAAAAGGGAAGGATCATCTCCCTTGCCCTGCTGGCCACACTTCTTTTGATGCAGCCCAGGACACGGTTGCCTTTCTGGGCTGCAAGCACACATTGCCGGCTCATGTTGAACTTCTCGTCCACCATCACCCCCAAGTCCATCTTCTCAAGGCTGTTCTCAATCCAGTCTCCACCCAGCCTGTATTTATGCTTGGGATTGCTCTGACCCAGGTGCAGAACCTTGCACTTGGCCTTGTTGAACTTCATGCAGTTTGCACAAGCCCTCTTCTCAGTCAAGGCGCTTTTTTTTTTTTTAACCATGGAGGATGTAAAATTCCAACACAGCACATCAATGGATTTTGGAGGCCACAATGCTTCCTTCCATGAGGTGTGACTGGAAAAACCCTATTTTCAAACCTCACACCCATGATATCCAGCTGTCTCAAACAAACCTACCTGGGTCTGCTCCCAGCAGGACACACAGTCATCGCGGGCCATGAGTCTGCAGTAGTCAGGCTTAAGAGCCACCATCCTGCTACAGTCACAGGGGAGAAAATGCAGGCCCAGGCAGAGAAATCGTTCCACTTTTCACTTGTGGTCTCAAGAAGTCTTAGTGGCATTAGGTACCAGTTACCAACAGAGCCACGAGCCTTTATCCCTTTTAACAACAGCTTGGGTTTGAAGCAGCAGCTGAAGCTGAGATGCGGGCACAGGAGTGTGTCCATGACCCGCGCATGACCTTTTGCCACCAGTTCTTTGGGCATGGGTAACCTACAGAGCAGACAAAAACCACATGGACATGAATGCAGCTGGTGTCACAATTGCTCATCACCTGTGTTTCTTCCTTCCAGCTTATTTTGTTTATTCCTATTCAGGAGAAAAGCTGTCTTGAGGCAAGAAAGGCCAAACTACTTTGATGCATTACCAAGCAGAAAAAAAATTTGCCTTATGAAACAGTGGGCAGATTTTCTACACAAACTCTTACTTTACCTTCCTTGCACCCTTCCGTGTGATTGCAATGTAACTGAGAAGGTGATTACCTGAAACAGAATATCCGTTCCTTTTAGAGCTTCTTGGTGTTTTGCTTTTTGTCTGAGGTTTACATTTTAAGCAAGAAAAACAAGTTATCCTGTGAATACTGCAGGTGCCAGGATGGTCTGTTGTTTACTGTACTGAACAGCAATTCAGACATTTGGCTTAATTCTGTATTCAGCTCTCCCTTTCTGTGCACAGCTGAATAACACAGCAGTGCTTGTGGCTCACTTGAGCATTCGTGATAGAGGGATGATGGCACTTCTCCACTCCACAAGAGGACCAAGCCCACTTATAATCAGGGAATATTCAGATGGAATATTGCCGAGGGGCAGGGGTGTTCCTATATGCTTTGAGGAGAATCCTGGCTTTCATCTGGGTTGTTTTTAAGACTTATTTAAAACTTCAGAAATGTTCCAGAGAGTGCCTTGTTTTTAAAAGGTTTTCCTGTAGAAGATGAGGGAGATTTTGGAGCAGAGCTGTTCTCGTTCCCCTGCACAGCTGCTAAGTTGAATGGAACCATGTCTTCTAGCTGGTGCTATGAATGTGGCCACCAGATGTGGTCAGATCCAGCAGAGACCACTGTTACAGACTAGTAGACCTTGGTACAACACCCCAGTGTCTTTATCTGGACTGTACCCATTGCTGGGGGAGGTGTGACTTGTAATTAACTGACTGGGAACTCTTTCCAAGTCAGGACCTCAGCATGCTCCTCTGAGACAGACTCCAGATCAGTGTCTAGGAAGGAATGGGTGCTTGTGGATCTGAAGCTTATCCCATTGCTAGGAAGGTGTTTGTTTCTGAGAGCTGGTGACACGAGTTGCATAATTTCATAGGCAATTAATATAGAAAAACCTCAGTGGATAGCCTTTTAGGAAGGGAAAGGGATAATGAAGTCAATAAAACTGTTTTCAGTCACTTACACTTATTCTCTCCTGAGTTTTTAACTCCTTCTCACAAGACCTGTCACCATGTGTGGTCAGGCCCTCCTGCCAAGACAACTTTGGTGATGTGGACGATAAGGAAAGCCAGGTATCAAGTTCTTATCCAGTTGTTAGGTCCTCTGGACTGATAATGATGAGCTGGGTTTTGGACTGAGCTTTCATAAACTTCAGGAGTCAGCAGTCTCTTGGAGCCCAGCCTCTGGCTCATGCAGCAAACAGCACTTTCCTCAGTGTTTACCCATATGATGGCTCTCCATCATGTCCTTAACCAGCCTTGAGACCTTTCTTCTAACCATCACTCTTTTGTTTCTCCTGGAGCTTTCACACATGTAGACGTTTTCATTCATGTTTCATTCTGGCCAATCCTTGCACTTCTGTGGCAGATAATTAAAAGATCATGAGGCAGTCAAAAAAATATAATTGACATAGTGTCCCTTTGTGCAATCCCAAAGACCTTGGCCTGAAAGCACATCTTTGTGGCTGAGAATTTCACTGGTATTTTGTTCATTTTTTTCCTTCTGTGCTGGAGAGCTAGAATGCCAAAACATCTGCACCCTCCTGTGATTGCACACACACTGTCTTAGTTTTTGCAATGAAAATATAATGGTATGGATGGATCTGGCAGCCTGCATCTCATTCAGCAGATGCTGATGATGGCTGTCACTGAATATTAGATATTATTAAGAAGAAGATGTAAACAGGGCTGTGAAATCCCATCTGTTGGCTGGTAGCAAATATCTTCCTGATGCTTGGAAGCATGAGATTCAGCTTGGGTGTTACACACACTTTGATAAAACTATTGCAGCATTGCTGCCAGCTCATTGGATGTATTTCAAAACAGAAGGATTTTGGGAAGCCTCATGAGAGACAAAAACCATCCCAGTGTCTTCGCTGGCCTTCACCAATGCCAAAGCTCCTGAGTAGTAAAGGTTGACATACACAAGAGCACAGACCTACCATAGCTCAGATTCCGTTGACCAGCACAATCTCTAGCACTGAGATTTGCTGCACAATAAGGCCTGGATCACTGCAACAGTTTAAGCCACAAATGCACCCTGTAACTTGGTACTTGGTCAGGAAATTTAGAAGGGTGAAGTAGATGAAGAGCCCTCATTTTTTTCATGCTGTTGGCACCTGAGTTGACTTCACTTGGCCTAAAGCGGGCTGGTTGCTGCAGTGCCCAGGCACTGCTCATGGCTTTGCAGGGAATAGCAAAGGTGCCTCACACAGGCACTGCTGCTGCAGGGCCTGCCCACGAAACCTGGCAGCTTAAATCGTGATGGTGGTGCAACAGGGATGTGTTCCCAGTGCCCTCCCTCCATCTCTCTGGGGTCCTCCCCCAAGAAGGGATGGGCAAGCACCGTCACCCACGGTGGGAAGCCCCTGTAGAGGACCTGTAGGTTCCACGGGACCAGCACAGGTCAGCAACAGGCCACTCCAGCTGCAGCACCTACTTCTGGCTTGTGGAGGTGTGTGGAGAGAGACCTGCCTGTGCCCAGCTAGGAGGAAACCTGACTCCCAGGAGCTGGCTCCCAAACCCACAGCACCGTGAACACCATAAAAAGGTAATAACAGAGGGAAAGAAGCAGTCGGAAAAGAGGAAAGGTCTACTCCTCTGTGCCTGAGACACTTCAGAGGTAAGAAAATTTCACTTAAAAGAAAAAAAAGAAAAATTAATCAAGCCTTGGCTTAGTAGTGGGGGTATCTGATCTTTGTGTGTGGAAGCTCTCTGATTTCACTGACAAAATTCCCAGCAGGTCTCAGGCATAGCACAGCATATTGTGTGCTCTTTGTGGCCTCACAGCCCTCTAGTCTGGGGTCATGGCATCCTTCCACCAGGTCCTAGCAGCAGTTTCACTGCTCTCCTTGTTCCTCCCTTTGCATAGAAGATGACTATTTTCCTTGCTAGCAGCAGCTTTGTCACTGCTGTTCTTTTGGCTCATGTAATTAACATTTTGTATTTTCAGTGGGATTTACAAACAGCAGGGAACTTACGATTCTCTGAAGAGATGTGATAGACACTAGCTACTCCATCAAGGCAGACAGGGCTGCAAAGGTTTGGAGAGAGCAAACTGTGGGTGCCGTAGGAACCTTTAGGAGGTTTACTCAAGTATTGCATTCTAAATCTCTGTCTTTTGGACATAAATTCTGCAGCAGAGCATACAGTGCCAGGGACTTACCTGAACTGTGGCTTTTTGTCTGCTTACGGATGAGGGAATTCTGCTCCAGCTGCCCTGGACAGTGGAGGGTGCAGGTGCCTGCACAGATTTCTGGTATTAGTTGGTGTCCCACCTGCTTACACACTGATATTTGAGAGCACTGTGGGTCTCCTGTATGTGTTACCTGCTATCCTGGGGCCTCTGGGGATGTCTTAGCTACTGGGGGGGTGTTACAAGTGGCCCTGCACCCTCCTGCTTGAGCATCTGATCCTCACCAGGTGTCTTGGACAGCAAGAGCAGGGACTGGGATTTCCTCCCCTTTTCTGGAAGAGCTGAAATAGTTCCCAGAATGGTGGCACATGTCCCAGAGAAGGTAAATGCCAGTGAAATGCTCCACCACCTCTCAGCAAAAATTAGCAGAGTATCCCAGCTTCAGGATGTGTGGGCAAGTGTCCAGTGATTGATCCTTGGCCTGGGCATGCCCCAGCCTGGTCTGCCAGTGCACTGGGCTGTGCCTGCCACAGGCTTCAGAGGAGAGCAGCATTTTAACGAGACACAGGCATGCTGTGGCAGCTTAGGGCAGAATGTATTTGCAGGTCTCTAATCATAAAGAAAAAAAAAAAGTAAAACAAATCCCCAGATTTTGTTATTGCAAAGCCCTTTGCAATTCAGTCACACAGCAAAGCTTTACCTTTTCTCACGGGCTCTTCCAGGCACCTTGTTTGATTGCTCTTGAGCCAATTCTACTTGGAAATGGTTCCTAGCTGGTGGTCAGCTGGTGGCACCATGTGCTGCTGGCAGCCACTGCCACCTCCGAAGACTCTGCTGAGGGAGCGGGGTAAGCAATATCCTGTATGTCCTCTTGATGCTGGACTGTAATGATCTGTACCAGCAAGGTCGGTGTAGGTCACCCGACTGACTAATCTGCCAATAGCCCTTAATGACCTCCTTATAACTGTACCCAAGTATAATGCTTTTAAAGTATCCAGCCTGGCAGTACTGCAGCTCTGTGCTTTCTGTGTTGGTGCTGCCCTCTATCTCAGCTGGGATTTTTTATCTTCTGTTGTATGCTCACAGTCATTAATTCCCTCAAGCTCTCACCCTACTGCAGCCTCCCCTATCACTGCTGGGTGGCCATGAATGCTGCCTGGGCCAAGACCAGCACCCCTGAAGGGAGGTAATCAAAGGAGTAGGGGTCACCAAATTGAAGATGGGTTGACCCCACCACCACCACCTTGGTGTCGGAGCATGCACTCAGCAGGAAAACTTGTGGCTTAAAGCAAGTGATGTGCTTAATCCCTGCCCTGGGATTAAGATGAGCTCTCCTGACCAGGAAAAGCTGCTGTGATCAGGCCAAAGGATCTGGAGATGGAAACAGAACCCCCTGCGGAGGAAGCCAGCTCTCCCCTGTTGCAATGCAGAGCTCGTGGCTGTGTTTCTTGCTGACCTGAGAGGATAAGGATTAGCACGGTGGGGGGTGGCAGCAGGTAAAACAGAGGATCAGGTTTGCAGTGGGAAGTGCTGTACTGGCTGGGTGAGGAAGAGTTTGGTACTTGCCTGTTGCTGGCCATGCCATCCCAAGGCAGCTGGAGTTAGGGGTGTATGTTGGGAGACCCTGGCTCCCAAGGGGCACCAATTTCTGCCTCCATCAGGGGCAACCTGCTAGCAGTCATGTGTGTCTTGGCTCTTGGAGATGTGGCATCTTTTGGAGACGCAGCATCTTTTGGCTGCCTCTGCATTTAACTCACCTTCGGGCTGGGGAAGTCATACATGCTCTCTTGTGTTAGCAGGTCTCCAGTCTTACCTAAGGCAGTCCCTGAACTTCCATAAAAAATATGCAGTGCAATGCAGTGACTTACCTCTGTCAGTTCAGCTGACTTGTCTTGTGATTTCTCTATGTATTTTTCGCAAAGTACATTCTGGGAAGGGACACATCCTAATAGCTGCCCAAAACAAACCCATGTTTGAGCATATCTGAATGTTTTCACTCCAGTGCTGGATGCTGCTTTGCTGTCTTATTGCTCAGATGGTTTTGTGACTGTCCAGAGGTTTCACAGTTAAATCCCAGTCTTGCCCAACAGTGACCGGGGACCCCAGCAGGAAGTGAGATGGCCACCACACCAAAAGAGGTGGAAAATGCTATTGGCTTGGAGGAAATCCACACGGAGGGACAAGAACCACCAAAAGGTGGGTTTCTAATGACAGGACTAGAAATTTGGGTCCTCATTTAGCCAGGGTAGAGTGAGCATCCCCAGTCCTGATATTCCAGCTATCTAAAACCTCTACATGGAGCCACAAGCATCAGCATCATACTGCTCCTCTCCCATCACAGCTACCAGAATGCTACCTACAGTGGTAAGAAAAACTGGCTGGGTTTTTCTCAGGCCTCTGTTTTATGTAAATATTTTCTTATATCCCTAATTCAAGCATTCTTTCATTTTGGATAATTTGTTTTTGAAAATAGCAATGTATTCTATTTCAAAAACATTTTAAAGTGGAAAAATGTAGAAAAGCATAAAACAAAAAGTTCTGCATGTGCAAAAAAAAAAAAAAAAAGAATCTCCTGAAATTCTGCAGTGAGTTCTGTTTCATTTCAGTGGTAATGTTGCTGGGTTTGAGGTTACTTAGTTGGGAGAAAAATGGGCTGACAGAAAAATTTATGTAGCTATGACTTCACCTAAATAAGAGCTTGAAAGTGTACAAATACTGCAAGCTTTCTGCCAAGTCTGTTTATAAAGCCATCCCAGCCCTGACCTCGAGATGCTTTGTTTCCTCCTGAAATGGGGGGAGAAAGTCAGGAATAAAGGTTTGGGAGATGCAACTGAGCTCAGAGTCCCTGGCTGTGCTCATCTTGCAGGGCTGGGACCTGAGGCAGCCCCCAGCTCACACCACCCATGCTGGGAGTGAGCTCGTACCCCAGGGGTGCAGAGAGACTCAGCCTCATGGCAGTTTGGGCAAGGGAAAGGAGTAGACCATTGCCCAGATGCAGTCCCAGCCATGGGTTTCTGCAGCAGCTGGAGTAACTCAGTACAAGGCTGTCATTCCTCCATGCCCAGCCTGCCCTCTTCCCCACTAGCTACTGTTTCAACAACCCCCTGATGTGCCCAGCTACCAGGATGCCCAGTGGCTGCTCAGTGGTCACACAACTGCTAAATGTTTCCAGCCTTTTTCCTGGTGCAGTCCAGCAGTACCATGAAAATCGCTGACATTTCAGAAAGAGGAGCAACAATTTGACTGCTTATGTGCTTTTTGTCTCTTTCTTTCCCCTTGGTGTTCAGGGCAGAAGATGTTTACAGTGGAAGAAGCTGTGGAAACCATTGGGTTTGGGAGGTTCCACATCTTGCTTTTCCTGATCATGGGAAGCACTGGGGTAGGTGTTTGCAGCCATTTGCACTGGCCCAAAAAAACCATTCTTTTCATTTTCCTTATTAATGTGCCTATTTTATCATGGGCCTATATTGCAGCTCATTTTTTTTTCAGGTACCTTCTCAAGCAGGAGTTCTGCTGTTGTTATCTTCGGCCAAAATCAATATTGACTAGAATTGATATCAAACCTATTCCAGGGCAAAGCTGAGCAAGTTGGCCCAGAGCATCCTAGCCTGGCCCTGCCCTGGTGCACCCAAACCCTATGCAATCTGGCATGGGAGGCCTGCCCTCCTCTCACCCTTGGCTACCTGAAAAAATACCTAACTGCCAGGGTCTTGGGTTAATGGTGTATTGTCTGATCTGGGAACTGGGCAAAAGCCTGAAGCCAGGCAGGGGTAAAGATGCAATGGGGGCATATCCATGAGGATCACTGCATTTGAGGTATAAAAGCCTCTAGATATATGTAAATGAGAGATTCATTTCTTAAATGAAGCCAGCTGCTGGGGCAAACAGCCAAATGGAGCAATGAAGTTTGTAATAAAAAAAGGTTTTATGAAGTCAACTTCAATACTCAAAATCACTGTCAAGTACCTAACCAAGCAGCTTCATTTCCAAAGATGTTTTAAGACCTTCCATTAGCATAGCTGGGTAAGATCCTCCTTTGCAAAGGATGAGTCTTTCCAGCCTTCCTAGATACACAGTATACCTAGATATCTGCTTTCTAGCTGCACCTTTCTCCCTTGTTTCCAAGTTTTCACATCTTCGAGATCAGGCACAGGGCTCAGACCACTATGGAGGCATCATGGCTTCACAGGGGTGTTTGGACATGGTGGGACTGCCATGGCTTCAGGCTTGGTAGGACTGAGGGGTTCCTCTGTGGGCTCCTTGTGTCTTCCCTTCTTGCTAATGTGCACACTCATTCCTGAAGGTGGCTGAAGCCATGGAGATCATGCTAATAGCTGTTGTGTCACCTTTCATCCGATGCGAGTGGCAGCTTCAAGACTGGCAGGTGGCTTTAGTGACAACGGTGAGTGGCTTGTATTCCCCCCATGCAGGTCATCCATTATGTGGGCATTGTCCAGGGCACTCCCATGGGCTTTGTAAAGTACATTTCCCAGTGGACCAAATAAATTCCTAAGGCCTGCTCTCAGGGACAAGAACTGTACCACAACTGTAGAAAACTAGAAAGCAAGCTGATGTGAGTGCATGTCCCTGCCCAGAGCTGTAATGCCAAAACAAGTCCCCACTTCCGTATTCGTATTTTGAAGCTTTTGCCATCCAACCCTCAGCTTTGAGGTCTGAAGCAGTGAGTGCCTACATGGAGGAAGTAAATCCCTGAAAGCCACCTCACTCATGGTTCTGGGCACTGCAGTTCATCCTGCTGCTTGGAAAGCTATCAACCCACTCACACTTCAAAGAGCAGAGCTGCCTGATGTTGCTGGGAGTGGAACCTCCACAGCTGTGTTTCACTTCCCCTTAGATGGTGTTTTTTGGCTATATGGTCTTCAGCATAGTGCTCGGGCTCCTGGCTGACCAGTATGGCCGCTGGAAGGTGAGTGAGTACCAGGGGCTGCAGATCCTTTTCTTGGGCCCTGGAGGAGCCATGCACCTGACTGAGCCCATGTTTTGATGACTGTGATGTTGCCGCTTTTGCAGATTCTGCTGCTATCGTTCCTCTGGGCGGCCTATTTCTCCTTGCTGACCTCATTCGCCCCATCCTACATCTGGTTCGTGTTCCTAAGGGCCATGGTAGGAGGTGGCGTGTCGGGCCACGCACAAGGGTAAGGCCATGCTTTGCTCCTCGTGGCAGGGGCAGCTGCAAGCCAACCTTCATGAGGAGATTAGCAGAGGTGCTCACAGACCCAGAGGGGCTGAGGTCCCAAATTTACAGCAAGAGAAGCCCTTTGGCTCATTTTGGGTGCCCAGTTTCCTTCGCGCTGAACCTGATCAGCCATGGCTGCTCAGTGACCTGGAGGAGATAGTTGGGAAGGGGCCTCTACAGGGGCTGGAAGTGGAAAGGGGAGCAAATTCACATACCATATTGAAACAAAATGCCATTCTGTAATTTCATTGAATCCTGGTCAATCGACCTAAATTGTAGTTCCCAAGGTCTCCCAAAGCCCACTAATGGAGAGGGCAGCTGGTTTACATTAAGCCAGTGACAGAGGGATTATTGAGAACATGTAGTATAAAAACAATTAGACAGGTAACAGATGAGCAAAGGCTGCTTCCTCATAAAAAAGTCACAACCATTCTGCTTAAGTAGCAAATTCTTCTTGAACTGATGTAAAACATTCCCACTTAAATGAAACTTTTGGCCCTGTTGTAGCAGAAGGGGGGACGTGGAGGGAGAGAGAAGTTCGCAATATTAACAACCACTTCACTAGGAGCCTGACAAAACAAATTATTTCTTTTGGCTCTCTCAGGGAAGCAAATGCAACATTTCAGCAACTTCTGTGGTCCCTCAAAGCCTGGTTGCTGCTCATGCAGGAAAGCCCAAAGCTGGTCACATTGACCCAAGAGCCCTTGGCTGAAGTGAAGGATGGGAGGGTGCTGTTGGGGAGAAGGCACCCTTCACTCTGGCTGTGCATCTGCTGAGCTCCCAGGCCCCCCTCCTTTGCAGCAGAGCCCCTGGTCCTGGTCCCTGGCCACAGAGGCTGCTAATGAGCAGAGGAAATAGCACATTTTTGAAGACACTTTGACATCTGAGATAGAAGGAGCCAAGACGAGTCTCTCCCCTCCCCTCTCTCTTTCCAGCCAAGGAAGCACAACTCACACCTGTGAGCCTGAGAGATGCCCATGCCAGGCACTCCCCCAAGGGCTACCCAACCATTTGATAAAATGTAGAACAAAATGTTTATTTAATGAAAAATATTCACTAAAAACTGTCTGCTTCTGCAAACATACTCTGCACCTGTGCTGGCACCTCAATCACCCCACAGGACCTTCCTGTAGGTTTTCTGGTGCACAGATTGCAGTGTTTACCTGCTGTATCCTACAGACATGGCCTGGAGGGGATTCATGCCATGCATGTCTCTTGTGGGTAATTTGGTGCCTGCTTGAGTGAAAGGTGTATAAAGCAGGGCTCCCCCATCTTTGGGTACTCACTGATAGAAGAGGAATGGTGCTCTGTCTACAGGCAGCAACGTCCAGCACTGACTGAGCTGAGCTGAACTGCTACTTGATTAGTATAGAAATTCTCTTTCTTGTTGCATTTCTGTCTTGTCTTCTTTTTTTTTTTTCCCCTTTTTCTCTAGGCTTATCATAAAGACAGAATTTTTGCCCACCAAATACCGAGGATACATGCTGCCCTTGTCTCAGGTAAGATCGAGCACGATACTGTTTCTTCTCGCCCCACGACCCAGGAGATTTGTTCAAACACTGTTTTGAAACCAGATCTCCAGCACATCAGCCTTTCTCCCAGAGTATTCACACTCATCTTAGTCCAAGTGAATGTCTGCTGCCTCCTGCACCCCAAAGCATGGCCTCTGCGTTATTAAAGATGTACACAGGCAGCTGCCTGCCCAAGAGAAGCAATATCTTCTCAAATAATTGGATGCTCCAAGCATTGCATGGAGACTTCCATGCTCATACCCAGTCTCTTGGTTGCCCTGCCAATAACCCCACTGTCTGCTCTAATGGGGACAGTGCCAATGGGCTTTCCAGCAAGCCCTGCACCTAGCGGTACCACCAGCCCCCTCTGGGCCTGGGCTCAGCCCTCATCTCTTTGGGAGGTGTTCGTTGATGAGACACTCAACATGACCCACCAATGTGCACTTGCAGCCCAGAAAGCCAACTGTGTCCTGGGCTGCATCAAAAGAAGCATGGCCAGCAGGTTGAAAGAGATGATTCTGCCCCTCTACTCTGATCTTGTAAGACCCTACATGGAGTATTATGTCTAGTTCTGGGCACCCAGCAAAAGAAGGACATGGAGCTGTTGGTGTGAGTCCAGAGGAGGGCCACAAAGATGATTAGAATGTTGGAGCACCTCTCCTATGAAGAAAGGCTGAGAGTTGGGGTTATTCAGCCTGGAGAAGAGAAGGCTCTGAGGAGACCTTATAGCAGTCTTTCAGTACCTGAAGGGGGCCTACAGGAAAGCTGGGGAGGGACTTCTTACAAGGGCTTGTAGTGAGAGGACAAGGGGTAATGGCTTAAAACTGGAAGAGGGGAGATTTAGGTTAGACATTAGGCAGAAATTCTTTAGTGTGAGGGTGGTGAGACATTGGATCAGGTTTCCCAGGGAAGTTGTGGATGCACCTGCCTTGGAAGTGTTCAAGACCAGGTTGGATGGGGCTTTGAGCAAACTGGTCTAGTGGAAGGGGTCCCTGCCCACGCAGGTGGGTTGGAATTTGCTGATCTTTAAGGTCTCTTCCAATCCAAACTATTCTACAATTCTATGATTAATAAGGTGATTCCTAGATGAGGTCCTAACCTCTGCCTCTCCCTGTCCCTACACAGGGCTTTGCATGTCACAGGGCTAGCATAGTCCTAAATAAGTCCTGAGACATTCTGGGAGGGTTGTGACCACTTGCTGGGCAAAGACCACAGCAAGCATGACTGGGGTTGTTGCTTACGCCCAGATTTCTGCAGTGGTCACTTGGTGCTTGTGCAAATGATCTGCAGAGGCCTCATTGAGGACATAAAATCATCTGACTGTTGAACCAGAAGTTTTTATATATGGTCTTGGTGACGGGGATAATTTGCTTTTCATTGCTGCCTTTTTGATGCCAGGGCTTCATTACCAAAGTGTTCTCAGAAACACAAAGGTTTATAAGAAAAAACAATCTTCCGTTCCTCCCCGGAATTGTGTTATTTCTGCCCACAGATAACTCATGAACTTGCTGTGGGTTTTATGTATTTGTGTTTTGTGTTGGCTGAGCTCCCTTGGGTGGTCCCCTGGAAAGGGACACATCTCCTCATGTCAACAAGGGAACTTCATAGAGGAACTTGCAGAACAGGGGCCAAATTCTCTATTGGTCTAACTTGGCATTGAGTCCACTGGAGACCCACCAACTTCCAACAGCAGAGATCTGACCCAGTTTTGCCTTCAGTTCTTGTAAATCTGCTGTTTCCTTGCAGAGATTTAGACAAGAGGAAAAATCAGGGGCATGAGCATTAGCAGAGAAGCAACTGGAAGGACAAAAGATGTGGCCTTAATACAATGGTAGCCAGAGCAAGTTGTCTGTTCTCATTGGAGCTAATTAAGACTATATTCAGCCATCCTTTCCCAAATCCTTGTCTGTCTCTCCTTCTTTCGTTCAACTCAAGCTCAGCCTCTCAGACAGCTGCAGGATGGCTCAGTTTGAACCCCAGCATTCCCCAGCACAGATCCCCACCTGTCCATGGAACCGGACCAGAGGGGGGAAAATAAATAATTGCCACGTGTTCATGTTTTAACACCTTCCTTTCCCTTGGAAAGATATTTTGGTTGGCAGGATCCTTGTTAATCATTGGCCTGGCATCAGTGGTGAACCCAACCATTGGCTGGCGGTGGCTGATCAGGGTAGCCTCCATCCCTGGCATCTTGCTTATCCTGGTGTTCAAGGTAAGAAGAGCCCCTCTCCCCACTTCCTGCAGCACCACCATCAACCTGACATCTCCCCAGCTTCCAGCAGGCATTGCCCTTCACCCCCCATGAGCCTGGGGCTGTCCTTGTGTCTTTCCTTCACTACTGCAGTCCTTTCACCAGGGTGGCTTGGGAAGGTCCTGATGGCCTGGGGCGGCTGCAGACCAAGATGTCACCCTGTGGGAAATGACTTGGCATTGTCTTGCTTTGCAAAGCTTCTTGCTTTACTGACCTGCTGCAGCCCACCAGCACCCCAGGCACCAGTGTCCATGCTGCCAGTGGTACCCAGGGACCAAGGGAAGGGGCAGGCATTGAGAGAAACACAGGCTAGATGGGATGTGCATAAATTCACAAGTAACATTTTCAGTCTAGTGCTGGCCTCAGCACATCCTCTTCAGTCTTTAAATTTCAGAAAGGAAGCCTCAGTGAAGTGTTCACACCCCAAATGGGTGCCAGAGCCAACCACAGCTTCCCCAGGTGTACTCATGCTTCAGAAATATCAGCCTTGAACATGAGGATCACCTTATTTCTGGGAAGTGATGTGGAAAATCCCTACTTACAGTGCTCGTGGGCTCTGCAGTGCTAAGATGTGGCTAGTGCAAGTCATGCAGATGTGAAATCCCTTCCTGCATCAGAACGGATGCACAAGCTGATCTGGGGTGCTACCTGGGCAGTCAAATGCAAGGTTGCTGTGAACATCCACTTGTATAATTTTGACATCTGGTTTCCCTGATTATTTTTGCCAGAAGAAAAAAAATGTGTAGCAAAAGTTTTAATCCAGAAGAGAAAAATACACAGTGGGTTGACGTACCTTTTAAAAAGGAGTCTTTAATTTGTATTTCAATATGTAATTGTGTATAATTTAGTAGAGCCTTCATTTAATGAAAATATCTTATTTTGCAAGGAACATCAGGTGCGGGTGAATGTTGCAAATGCTAGTGATGAGTGAGCTTGTTTCTAAATTTCATCCATATCTTCCTTTTTTAATGGCCTTGGTGAGTCTTCCAAGACTTTTGCTTAAGTTACACGTGGCTCAACCTGTTTTAGAATTTCGATTTGTTACGTGTTGTTTTTGTGAAACCTTTCTTTGGCTTCCGCCTCTTGCAAGTGCTTGCCACAGATGGCTCAGCAGCAGACTGCTGTGAGCTGGGCCAAGAAATGGGTTTGTTGAGAAGGGTGAGCCACTCAACATGGGGTATGGGGAGCTGGGACATGCTGGGGGGGGGTGCCCCAGGCCATGGCTGGGAAGGAGGACAGGCAAAAAGTTTCTCCAGCTCAGATGGTGCCTTGTGGTAGCCTGGCCAGGCTCCTGGGTGTGACGGGAAGCTGAGAGTAGGGTTGCATGGACAGAGAAGTGCAGAGAGGCTCTCTGATGCCACTTCCCTTTCAGTTCATCCCGGAGTCGGCGCGGTACAACGTCTCCACAGGAAATACAGCAGCTGCCCTGGCCACGCTGCAGAGGATAGCCAAGATGAACAAGGCAGCCATGCCCGAGGGGGTGCTGAGGGAGTCCCCCAAGGTAAGACAAGCCCACAGTACTGCCTGGCACCTCCTTCCCATGTAGGGCTGCCAGCATCTGGGGTTCTGGGAGGGAGCTGGATTGCCAAGCATGTCTCTCCCCCTCCTTGCCTGGTTTCTTTCCAAACAACTACTGAATGTGATGATTAAGATGTCATTTTTCTTCTGGAGAGACAGTAATCTCAGCCCTCAAAATGGAATTGAGTTTTCTGCTTTTTTTTCACATTCTCTGTGTTCACTCAGAAAAATATCGTGCTGAGAAAGGCTCTGCTTCCTTTACCACAAAAAGGACTCCTGGCAAAGCATCATCTTCTTTATTCTCCATCAAATCAGGGGTGTCCCTTTGGCCATGAAACCTGGGACCTGCCCCTTGGGGTCATTCTCAGGGCTGTGGCTGGTGAGGCTGAGAGGGTCCCTAAGGTGAGGTGAACCCACCACTCACAGAGGTTTCTTCCCTCCCCTGGCTGGCTTGTCCTCTGGGTCTCAGCACTCCAGGTTCTTGAGCATGGAGCCACAGAGCAGCAGAAGAAGGTCAAAGCAGGAGAGGTCATTTCACAGCTACCACCATTTCTACCTGTAAGCAGCAGAGCAGCCCAGGAGTTGATCACTACCTGACCAAAATGCCCAAAGGCATGTATGGGTGTTTCAGGCATGGCAGGAGAGGAGCTAGGGGCCAGGGCCCCCCAGGCTGCTCCCTCTAACCCCCAGTCTGGCTCCTGCTGATTGCAGAGTAGGAGGAATCGTTCAGATAGCTCCTTTGACTGCCACGAGAGGAAAATTGGACAAAACTATTGTCCAAGACCCAGAATTATTATTCAGCTCCTTTTTAAGTCGTTTTCTTGGACCTCTTTACTGCTTATTCAGTCCACAGGCGCAAAGCATTGTCCTTAGCAATTCATGCAAGATGGTACTATTGTATTGGAATTAATTAGGATTAAAGTTTCCCTGTAGTTTAGTTGAGTTTATGTAATGGACCCACATTGGTTGTGGGAAGGGTTTTTGTTAGCTGTGCACCCTGTCAGGCTTAACTAAAGATGAGGAAAATAAAAGTAAAAGCAACCCGACCCATCCCTGTTGACCTATCGCCCCTCAGTGGTGGGATGCTGAGGCAGCTGCTGGCTCCTGAAGAGCAGCAGGGCAGGCAAGCCCTGCCAGTGACTGCTTGTCTCTCTGTTCACTGGGATTTCAGGCCTCTCAGGAAGACGTATGCGGCCACAAACTTGCTCCACAGGTAGAGCAGTGGACATTGGGCCACTGTCTCCAGCCTGTGAGGCAAGGGGAGCTGCCAGCAGCTCCAGCAGTGCTGGCTCCCAACAGCAACCAGGTCATTCTCTAGCACTGTGATGGTCATGTTGGGGCCAGACTGCTGGGAGCTTGGGGGTCCTGTGGGTGCTGGGAGTGCTCAGGGTGTTCTCCTCCCCTCCCTCCTTTGCAATGTGTCCTCCTGCAGGCATCCTTTGGGAAAAGGGGCTTTCCTCTCTGGAGGGCTGATGGGGTGCTGTGTTGCACTATCTGGCTGTGTGTGCCATCAACAGCCTGGGGCAAGAGGGGGCCCTGAGGTGCCAGCTGCTGCTGCAGAACACTTGCCCCTATATAAAAGATGCCTTTTTAAACACTTCTATTTCTGTCAAATGATTTGCAGGAAAGGAGAGGAAGATTCAAGGACCTCTTCCACCCCAAATACCTCAGAACCACTGTGCAGATATGGATCATATGGTAAAGAAAATTTGGGTGTTTTTGTTTTGCTTTGTTTTTTCCTCTTGCTTATCGGCTCATTCTCTCAGTTGAACGTGTGCAAGGGCAGAAGCTTCCATTGACTCTGTCTGTACAAAGTACCATTTCTGCCTTCGGAAGTGGCTGCAGATTCTTGGCAGCTGGAGGGGGAGGATGTGGGCATGGGTCATTCTAGGCTTGTCCTGATCTCAGACCATGCCTCAGACACGCTGTGCCAGTCGGCATTAACATAGGCAGAAGAAGTCTGGTTATCCAGGACATTGCAGGATGCCATGAGTCCCTCAGGACAGGGCAGCTCAGAGAGGTGGGGTAGGAACCAGATGAGAGCTGCAGGAGAGAGCCCAGGCCTGCCTGCAGCTTGTGCCAGCCATGTGCCTGTGGCTCCGCTTCCCTTCTTGGGGTGAATGTGTTCATGCTGAGACGAGGACAAATGCACCACCTTTGCAGGCCAGCCAATGGATCAGTGAAACAAGGCTCCAACAGAAATTCATTGACTGCTACCAGTGCCACTGGCTGGGGAAAATTACAATAGAAGTGGGACGGGTTTCATATGCAATATTCCCAGCAGCTGGATGAATCATATGTTTGATTGACTTTGCTGGCTGGAATGGCAATGTATAAATAATGAGTCCATGGGAGCTCATTGACCCAATATGTTGCTAAGTTAGGCCATTAATTTTTTATGGTTTTTTTTTTCCCCCTCAACTTGTACAAGTCTTATGAAATACCTTTCTTTTTGTCTTTTAATCCTCCTTTCTCTCCTAGTCCCCCATGGAGTGGCTAGCATGTTCTCAGGTTCGCATTCCCGCCCCCCTGTGCCCCGAGCATCCCTCTGCCTCCCCAGGCCAGCTCATTTGCAAGACCAGATTTTGCTGCTCATTTCTGAAACTGCCAGTGGGGATAAAAAAGTGAAAATAACATCTCCACCAGCTTATGATTAGGCACATGTCGAATTACTTGATAATGACACAGTCAGGCTGCCATCACCAATGCTGTGTTCCTGACAGCCAGCCAGGGTGCGATGTGAGTCTCTCCAGCCAGTTAATGAAAACTGCTTTCAAAAACCCCTGGGTAGAAAGGATAAGGATTAAAAAACAAAACAAAAACAACCCTGGACAGTTGCTTCATGGGGGCTGATGCTGAGATTCCCTAGTCAGGTCATCCTGGGGCAGGGATGGTTTGGAACTGTCTCCAGTTACAGCCCTGTGTGAGGAAAGGGACTGAAGAGAGCAAGAAACAGCTTGAAGGGGCAGCCAAAAAGCCAAGCTATGAGCTGCATTGGGGTCCTCCAAGGAAGAGAGACGCATGGACAGAGGTGGTAGTGGTGTGCTATGCACCCTTGCAGGTGCCTGGGACACCACTGGGCTCAGGCTAAGAACTTAGCAAAGCTGGGGCATTCAGTTGGGGTCCCAGGGCACCCAAAGCCTGCTGCTGCATTTCAGTTTCCTCCCCTTCCCCGCCATTGCTGCCACTCACTGTGCCGTTCTGCCCCACAGGCTCGGCATAGCTTTTGCTTATTATGGTGTCATCTTGGCCAGCACCGAGTTACTGGAGCGGGACCTCGTCTGTGGCTCCGTGGCAGCAGCAGTGCAGGGCTCCAGCCATGACTCCGAGGAGAGCCGCAGCCCCTGCCATTGCCGCTTGTTCGGGCCTGCGGCCTACCAGACCATGATCATCAGCACAGTCGGAGAGATCGCATGTAAACTTTGCTCCCCTCAACATTCCTGGCAAGTGCCAGGCACAGGCTATTCAAAGTAAGGTCTGGGACACAGACCATGAGCTGGTGGCAAGTGGCAAGGGAGGGCATTGATCCCCAGGTGAATAATTTAGCTTCTGATGGCCAACAGCAGAGAAAAAGATCTCCTTTGCAGTTCGTACGTACCATCACCCTTGGTTAAAGTCCAGGGGAGATTGCTCCTAACTTCCCAGAAATGAGCCTAGATTCCCAAATAGAGTTTTTGGAAAGTCGTAAATAAGCAAGGGTTGCAAAGAATCAGATTGATATGATTGAATGCACCACACAACTGCCCTACTTCCCAAGAGATAGTGGCCTCAGGAGTAGCTCCTGTGCTGAGTGCTACAGTAAATTCTGTAGTGCAGGGAATCCCCAGCAAACCAAAATGCTTCCTGGAGCAGCCTGCCTGGGAGTACTGGGGGATGACAGGATGACCCAGGGGCACCCATTTGGCACCCTTGAGAGAACCTGGCATTGTGTGTGGATCTAGTATTGTAACATTCCTGGGGAGGTGAAGGTTTTCCTCTGGCTCATGTTTCAGCATCTGAACTACAAAGTGACCATGTACTGGACCCTGCAGGTGCAGCCCCTACTGGGACCAGTACAGCAGTGCATGCAGGTGTCTGCTTGGCTCCTGGCTCCTGGTGGCATTCAAAAGGCCACACTCTGGGCCCCAGTGTTTGGCTGGACCACGGCCACAGTGATCAAAACCACCCAGGCCAGCAGTGTTCACGCAGCAAGTGTGTCCTTGCCTGTGCTATGCATGGCTCAGGACCAGCACTGGTATCCTGCCCCAGTAGGGCAAGGCACTTTCAGAGACAATTTCATCCTCTAAGAGGAAGGACAAGCAAAACAGATTGGGAAAATTACATAATTTGGGTACAGGAAGAGGATTAATAGGGTTTGTGCATTTTTTTAGTGTGTTTGGTGGGTGCTGGGGATACTGAGAGGTGATTTTGAGGCACACTGCTTAAGGTTTATAAAGACAGATAATCATTGCAGTTAGGTCATCTAACATTTTATGGTTTTCCTTTTTGTCTTTAGTAAATCCTTTGAACATTCTTGGCATCAATTTCCTTGGAAGACGCCTGAGCCTGTCTATCACCATGGGCTGCACGGCGCTATTCTTTCTTCTCCTTAATATCTGCACCTCGAGGTAGTCTGGATCAGCATGTGCGTCTTGTTGGGGGGCAGGGGGAGGCAAGCAATGCAGAGGGCAGTACCCTTCAGGTCACCAGTCGGTCAGGCCAGTGATTCTTGTACATCTGGAAGAAAAAAAAACAACCCCTCTGACTGGCTCCCTGCACTTCCTGAGAAAGCTGTGGCAGGAGAATCTGTGGTGCGCTGGTGTGCGGAGCAACTCACTTGTATGACAGCTCGCATAGCTTCCCCTGAGCATCCTACTAGCTGCTTTCTAGTACAGTCTAGAAAAGGAAAAATTATATGAACAACATCCACCAGAAAGAAGGCATATTTTTCTTTCAGTTTCTTCCCCCCACCCCTTTCTTTTGTTTTTGGCAATGTTGCAGAATCGTTCTAGTTGGAAAAGACCTATATGATCACGGAGTCCAAACATGACCTAATTCTACCAACCATTCACCTAACTCTTAACAAGTCCAGCGCTTAAACCATGCTCCTAAGCACCACATATATACATTTTTTTAAACATCTCCAGGGATAGTGATTCAGCCATCTCCCTGGGCAGCCTACTGCTCTGTTTAATTACCCTTTCAGTGAAGATGTTTCTGCTAGTATCTAATCTAAACCTCCCCTGGTGTAACTTGAGTCCATTTTCTCTTGTCCTACCTGTATCTCTTCTAAATTGTACAGTCAGGCACTTCAAGAGGAGCTCAAGGCATCAAGGGGAAAGGCTGCTGTGAGTGATGTAATTATCAGGTTGATTTGTGAGGATGTGTAAGCAAGACCTCCCTCAAGCTGGCAGAGCTCAAAGGTTACTGAGAATCAGGATGGCTTCGAGCTGAAGTTTCCTCTAAACTGGCTAGTAGCCTGAGGAGTGCTTGTCAGCAGCGCACACCCCTGCTGCTGGTCCCATTGGCCATGGCCCCAGAGGCTGGCTGAAATACTTGGGAGCTGGAGTGGGAGGCTGCAAATAGTCATTAAGCTAAATTAGCCCCTGTGACTGTGCTGCCAGTCATCCACTAAGGCATTGGCTTCTGTATGGCTATTATTATTTTTCCACTTTTCCCTGAAACTGAGCCTGGGCCATCATATCTGCTTGCAACAATTTTACAGAGGAGCAGAAAGCATGGGCTAGGCTGGAAGTCAGACTTGACCATAATACTGAAGGCATCAGCTGAACCAGGGTGGTCCTGTTAAGATCATTCCCTCCAGCCTCCAACACCAGCCTAAAGGAAACCTAAAATGCAATAGCCTCTTGTCAAACATGCCTTGCCAATGAACTAAAGAAAGATTATACTTGTCAGTGATTAACTTTTCCTTGTGCTGTCATTAATTAAGTGGGTAAAAGCTTTAGCATGGTGAATAGATGAGGCTGTGTCTCTGCTGATCACTGTTCAGGCATACTAACCTTTTGCTCCACATGGCTTTCTCTCTCTAGCACAGGCATGATTGGGTTTCTCTTCATGCTGCGTGCCTTGGTTTCAGCAAACTTCAACACCATCTACATTTACACAGCAGAGGTGGGTCCTCCTGAAAAGTACGGTAAGCTGCTCCAAGACCATTTGCCCATACTCAGGGATGCTGCCATATTTATTGACTAGAGTCACCTTCCTTGATCTAAGTATCTCTGGCTTCCTGGCCACTCTGTTTTCATATGAAAGATCAGAGAAGGAATTAGAAAACTAATTGGAGATGACAAGAGCAGGTGGAAGAGGAAAGGAATGCCCTGATGAGCCGTTGGTCAGCTACCACAAAATGTTGCTCTTGAGAAGTGTTATGTGCCACCATCTTCCAAAGTTCACTGTATTGCCCCTCCACAACGCTGGCAAAGTTAGAAAATACATTTTTTTCCACTTAGTGGAAATTGCTGTGTTCTGTCTGCAAATAGTTTTACTCCTTCAGAGAGCTTGTCCTTCACACAGCCTTAGAGCCATGAGATCTGGGGGTTAAGTATGCATTGTTGGGGGTTTTTGTTGTGTGGGGCTTCTTTAAAACAATTGTGTGGAGTTAAGTGTACTGTCTTGCAGATTGAGTAAAGTGATAAAAAGCAAATGGAAGAAGCTCCCTTCTTTTAATAGCACACTGTATTATTTAGATATGCCCAAGGCTTGAACGAATATCGATGTTTTAATAGTCCTGAATTGGATGATGTTGATGTGAAGACCCCTGCTGCAATAGCCATTCCACAAACCAATACAACTCACAATTTAATCAATGATCAAACCCCAATTTAGAAATCTCCTTTCCAGCCACATGCCTGGGCTCCTCTTGAATTACCTCACCTCCATTGGCTTGGCCCCGTAAAGTACTTAAACAAAGGCTTACATGAGTATACTCACTAACCTCTATTAACAGGCATTAAGCAAAACACATGCTCAAGTGTTTTATTGGCTCAGGTGTTTAGGAGATATGAAAAAGAAAATACACAAAGCCCATTCTTCTAAGCCTGGGGGTTTCTTACTCGGATCTGTTTTTTCTTTTTCCTCCTTCTAAACAAAAGTGCTGTTGATACAAACAGTCTGGAAGGCTGCAGACAATATCCTTTCCTCCTGCTTTCCACATACAGGGCAGGGCAATATAAATGGAATTCTTCCTTTAGCACCCATCATATCCTCTGTGACTTTGATGTGAGCTGCCCACCACAGCTGCAAGAAAGTGGGGGAAGCGGGGGTAGGGCAAGGAGCAAACAGCAGGAGAATCACATCCAGCTTTGATTGACTTGCCCTAAAACTTTACTTGGGGCAAAAAATGTCAGATTTGTAATGGCACAAATGAGACTCAAAGGAGCCTTTATTTCATTTCATATCTTATCCCACTAGCTGCCTTTGATAATGTAATGGGTTGCTCTGAAGAAAATTAAAACAAAACAAGAAAAATAAGGACACATCACAGACTGTTGTTGCACTAATCAGAGTTTTTTCTGGCATATTTTAGGTTTATCCCACCACAATGCGAGCCTTGGGGATGGGAACAAGTGGGTCATTGTGCCGTGTTGGAGCTATGGTGGCCCCATTTATAGCACAAGTAAGAGCATATCTGGTATTGTTGGTAAACATTGTGCCTACCGTGGCTATCAAATATAGAAAGATGGCCCTGAAGTTAATTTTTAAAAAAATAAAAAATAGGGAATTCCCAACTTCTGTGGTCTTTGTCTGATACAGCTGTGCACAAATCTCATCCCAGAGCTTAGCCTGCTAGTATTTGCTAGTACTTTCTGAAAGCTCTTAGATTCACAAGACATCGTTTTTCTTATTGTCTAGCCTCTCAGGTGTTTGTGACCCTTCGTTCACTCTTTAAATCCTAATTTAACTGCTAAACCCCCATACCACTGAGCTGATGTTTGAACTGTTTTGCCTGCAGGTTCTCATGAATGCTTCTTTCATTGGAGCCCTCTGTCTTTTCTCATCTGTGTGCATCATCTGTGCAATCTCAGCGGTCACGCTGCCCATCGAGACCAAGGGCAGGGCACTGCAGGTTTGTGTTACCACTCCAGGAGCTCCTGCGTATTTAAATGCTATTTAGAAACTAGTAGATTATGATTCAGCCAGAATCCAAACCAAACTCCCCTGAGGGTTCCTAAGCCAAGGTAAGGCCTGACAGGCAAGCACAGGAACATTGCTGTTGCAGCAGCTTAATGCACTCTCACTCCAGTTGCCTAAAGTTCACTTCTCATAAAAGAACAACCCATAGATTCATAGAATCATTAAGGTTAGAAAAGACTGCTACGATCATAGGCCGTGAACCCACCACCACCATGCCCACTAAACCATGTCCCAGAGCACCACATTGACATTTTTTTTTTAACACCTCGAGGGATAGTGACTCCACCACTTCCCTGGGCAGCCTGTTCCAATGCTTGACTGCTCTTTCAATAAATTTTTCCTAATATCCAATCTAAACCTCCCTGGTGCAACTCAAAGCCATTTCTTCTCCTAAAAAAACCCAGAAGGCCAACCATAGCCCCAGCTACCTCATGCAAGCTTCAGCTAGTGGAAGGCCCTCTTTGCTACTATCTCCAGTTCTGACTTGGAAGTTGCTGCTTCACCAGCACACATTCTGTTCTGCCTGTGCTGCAGGGAGAGGGGACAGCAGATACAATACCTTAAACTCCTAAAGCCATTTCTTCAAAATTCAAGTGAAAAGCCCCAACTGCATCAGCCTGTCAGTGAAGCTTTTGTGGCTAGCGTTTCCCAAAAAGCAATCACCTAAAACACTAAGGCCAAAGACTAAGGGGGAAGGTTAGATTCAGCCTCCTGTACTCAGGTCACACTAGTTTAATTACAGGAGGTGATGAGCAGGTCTGTTATTAGTCAATCCAGCTATACTAGCATGGAAATTTTGACATCATGCATGCAGCACACCCACATCACACTGCCTGTTATTCTGCAGTCTTACCTGTATAAATGAGAAGACTGTGGGCTAAATAATCCATGGTCTTTAGCAGCCCAGGTCAAGACAGAGGTTTGATCAAACTGTTTTATGTGGTCTTCAGAACCAGACTTTAAAAAACGTGTATATAAACACATACACATTACATACACACACACTTAAGTTCATTGTGTCACATCTTCTAAGGTTTCCCCAAGGTGCATGGGCCAGTTACCTAAAGGTTTTCAGAAAAATAACATATTAATAATTTCCTGTTTCTCTAAATGCATGTCTTTTAGAAATACTTGTTTAGGGTTTTTTTATACCATTTAAAATATCTGTATGATATTCTGTGAAAGACTAGGGGGGAAAAAAATACCAGTTTAAGTCAAGTATTGGTCAAAGCAAGCTATTCTTCCCTTGTGGGTGAAATTTAACCGCATGCACAGAGGCCAGAGAGCCACACAGGCCTTCAAATGGTTGGATTTACTAGAATTACTAAGCAAAACACCTAATTAAAACTGCTTTAGACATTAAAAAAAAAAACCCAAAAGCTTTGATTCAACTACAGTTGGATTAACTTTAGCTAACAGTGGTCGAGATAAATGGGAGTGCAATGATTCCTTAATGGGATCCCCTCCTTGTCCTGGGGACCTAACTCAATAGCATTATTATCCTTCCTACAAATAAGTTACAAGCTCCAGCTGCTGGCCTTTACATGCACAAGTCAAAAGGATGGAAAAATAAAAATCTGCAGAACTACATGAGTACTCAGAGAAGCCATCATTAGATCTTAAATTAAACTTGCTCACTCTTACCTCATGGTCATTTCAGAGATCACATTTGTGTACACAGTCATTCAGAGACTTCTGGATCGTGAGTGTTGAACATATTGTCCAAGGGCCTCACACAGCACAGTCATCCCAATCCATACAAGAATTTAAATACATCATATAAAAGCTCTTTTACCATGGCAGTCTTCAGGCCTCAGGCTCCTGGCAATAAATGTGTTTCTTAAAACTAGGTATAAATGAACCAACTAGAGAAAAGTAACTTTTTGTGAGATCTAGACAATTAGATTTAAATGGCATATCTACTTGTTTCAGTTTATTAGGACAGCATCAGTTCACCCTCAAAGCAGTCATGGAGAGGCATGCCTGTCAGAGGCAAGACCTTTCAGACAGAACCAAATGCATATTATTTTCCTCTGTATGCATTTCTGTTGGTTTTCATGTGCCTTTTATTAATTTCATGTATTTTTCCCCCCCTCTTTTTAGCAAGTAAAATGAAAGCGAGTGTTTGATGTTGAACTGGGTAGGAAAGAAAAATAAACCTTTGGAATCTGTCATTTCCTCAGAGCTGCATTTGATGTTCATTGCTTCTCCATACCATTTCCATTATAAAAAAAAAAATTGCAACCAAACAGTGTAAGAGCTATGGTTTGTACAGCCAAATGGCAAATTTCTCAAGGTCATTCCCTTTTGTATGATTCAATAAAAAGATGCTTTCTACCTGTCCTGCAAAGTGAGGTGGAGACTCACTAGACTATTACTAGTCTATTACTAATAGTGCTATTAGTAGTGCCATTCCATACACAAAAAAAAAAAAAGGGGGGGGGGGGGAGGGTGGAACAGCCACCATTCACTGGATTGAGGCAAAGAGGGGAAGAAAAGAACTAAATGCAGTTTTAGCCATAGCGACTTGAAAGAATATAGTACTTTCTTTTAAAAACAAAATAGCATTCCTCAACTATTTTTGCATGTATCATCTGCATTAAACTAGTTAAATTTAACATCTCAAACCTCATTGTAGTGGCAATTTCTGAAGCTTCTTAGGGCAACATTCAAGACCGCAAAATCCAAGTTGAGTCACATTTTTCTAGCGATTATTTCAACAGAGACATATTCAAACAGCTTACAGCAGATAAGGAACTGGACTGCAGGAGTACATCTACGCTCCTCTCCCCACTATGTTCCACTGGGAGAACAACTTGAGTGTGAAGCTGTACAGGTGTCTAACTCCATCCTTAAATCATAGAATGGTTAAGGTTGGAAGGGGGCCCCAAAGATCATCAGGTTCCAACCTCCCTGCTATGAGCAGGGACACCTCCCAGTAGACCAGGCCCCACAGAGCCTCATCCAACCTGGCCTCAAAGACCTCCAGGGAGGGGGCTTCCACAACCTCCCTGGGCAACCTATTCCCATGCCTTACTACCCTCATGGTGAAGAATTTCTTCCTAATATCTAACCTAAATCTCCCCTCTTTCAGTTTAAAACTATTACCCCTTGTTCTATCACTACCCTCTCTGATGAAAAGCCCCTCCCCAGCTTTCCTGTAGCCCCTTCAGGTACTAGACGGCTGCTATGAGGTCTCCCCGGAGCCTTCTCTTCTCCAGGCTGAACAACTCCAACTCCCTCAGCCTGTCTTCATAGCAAAAGTACTCCAGCCCTTTGAACGTCCTTGTGGCCCTTTTCTGGGCCCTCTCCAACAGCTCCATGTCTTTCCTGTGCTGAAGGCTCCAGAGCTGGAGAGAGTACTCCAGGTGTGGCCTCACCAGAGCAGAGTAGAGGGCAGAATCACCTCCCTTGCCCTGCTGGCCATAATCCTTGCAACTGGCGGTCCACAGAAACACACAGCACCTTCCTCTGGAGGCACTGTTAAACTTGGTGGCAGGGTATCTAGGACTTCTAGATCTTTAAGACTTCAAATGCTGCAATGGCAGTGCCTCCTAATTTCTTAGGTCTGCGCTACTGCAGTATGCACTGTTCACGTGTTCTGTTGGAATGGTCTCCCTCATTGCCCCATTCTGCTCCTCCACCTCTCCTCCTTTTTTTTTCTGGTACTCTGGGGTAGTAAAATTACTACAAGAAACTCTATTCAGGTATTTAAAAAAAAAAAAAAAAGAGAAAGAAATAAGTAGTTACCCTGTGTAGCTTAAAAAAAACAACCAAATCATCACGTCATTTCAAAAACTACGTCAAAGGCCTGCTGCAAACACAGCTGAGTGTTCTTTTGAAACGTACACTATTGAATGTCCACACAAATAAAGTGTGCAGTGCCACTCTAAGACAAAGGCAAGGGTGTAGCATCTCACCTGGTGAGAAGCACAAAGCAGGAACTTTTTTATGATTGCATATGTGCACAGCAGGGAGGCACAAACAGCCCCTGTTTCTAGGCTTCTCACTGGTCTGTCTATCCACAGCACCATACCGATACTACACAGCAAGTCAAAAGCAGGCTTGTGTACTCTTGGATGTCTTCACAATTCCATCTAAAAAATCGTGGCACAATCAGAGCTCAATTACTCCAGAAGTCTGCCTGCGCTCCCAAAACCTCAGTTTTCATTGAAGATGACATAAATAAGAGTATAAACCAATAGCTGGGGCAAACCACAGATAAGTACTTCTCTAACTCCGCAATCTCTGAAACAACCATCTATATTGTTGTCAGTGCTTCTGGGAAGTAGACAGAACAAAAAAGGTAGATGTCCTCACCTTCTGGTGATTTTTAACAAGGACAGAGGAAGAGTTCAAGAGCAAGTTGTGTACTTCCAAGTGAATCATTATTTTGGTTGTGTTCTGATGACAACATATTTAGAAATTTGGAAAAACAAGAGCTTGTGGACAGAAAGGATGTTTCTTTTCCCTCTCTAAACATACACAAAGACTGATATAGTTGCAAGCAAACATCTTTCCCTTTGAGACTTTGCCATCAACTCCATTAAACAGAGGTACATCAAACCTGAGACACCTGTTAAACTAAACAGTACAGGAATACCATTGTTTCTTGCTGGTGGTGGGAAAAGTGGTGCAAACCAAAGTATTCTATAGTTTACTTCCTCCATTAAAAACTCTCAAACAAATGTCTTTCTTTTTTTTTTTTTTTAAAGCTGTTTTTAATACACTCTCCCTTACATTTTAAAATTACCAATAACTTCTTTGGGGCAACTACAGTTTCCTTGTACCAGTCAGTATGGCAGGACAATAATATTACACCATCTGTTTTCATGGCTTGTGTTAAATATAGTACAAAGAAATCAAATTATGGCCAGCCACATGCCTTTGGTAAAATTAAAAGTCTGGTGAGATCACATTTTCTTCAAACTCAGAAAGCCACATGTTGAACCCATGTAATGTTTTAAAGTTCAATTCTATACAAACTTCTTTTCCTTCTCAAAGTAAAGTTAATCAGCTGTCACCCCATGCAAACGACAATTCCTGTGCTGCTCCAGAAGTATGATGAAAGTTTGGAACTTCAGAGAAGCTCTCCATATGCCTTGATCTCCATTAGATTTG
Source organism: Hemiprocne comata (assembly GCA_020745705.1). Classification (NCBI taxonomy): domain Eukaryota; kingdom Metazoa; phylum Chordata; class Aves; order Apodiformes; family Apodidae; genus Hemiprocne; species Hemiprocne comata. The sequence goes on from CM036586.1 coordinate 62,197,071, forward strand.
TGTTTTAGACAAGGGGTAGAAAGTCTAGTAAATATTCACAAACCTACCAGTCAAAGCAGTTACAATTTGTCCCTTTTTCACAAATAACAGTGATAAATATTCGTAGTTTTTAAAAAAACGTTCTGCAGCAACACGTGGCTCATTTAAGCAACTGACGGTCTTCTCCTTTGAGGCGTTTCTTCCGGGGCTGTACAAAGTCATCATCCGAGTCATCAGTAAGTTCTGCATTATCTTTTTCACTCTGGCAGTTGGGTTGTACAGGGAACTTGGTCTCAGGGTAAAGGTTACTTAGAAGTTCTTCAAAGTATGCTTCAAGTTTCAAGCCGGCATCAGCCACTTCTGAATCAGGCTGTGGGGTGAATGAACAACATTAATGCTTCGTGAAATAGTTTTACACTTGGATTACATTAGGCCTTTTAGGTGCTCTTATAAACTACAAACAAAATCTATCAGCAGTTAAGAACCGCACCTGTGGAACACATGGTCCCAAAGAGCCTGCAGAACAGAGGGCAAGGGTAGATCTCTTGGCCAACACCCCCCAATGGCTTTTTTCTCTGATGGATTATCACAGAAGCCATTTGCAAAAGCCATACTGCCTGGGGTCCTAATGCTATGTAAAGAGATCCTAAAAACTCTTAAATCCTGACTGAAAAAAAAAAAAGATATGTGTGATATATATATATATATACACACACACACATATATACACACACACACACCCCCCTTCAGGGTGTTCAACTGTTTTGGAATGACTGCTTGAAATGCTAGAATTTCTCTAGCTTTAGGACTTTTTTTTAATTATGATGAAAACATTGCTAAGGATGGATGAGGATTGTAACTTGGAAGACTAGGCAGTCCTAAAGTCATTCATAGCCTCTGTGATTGACCAGTTTCCTGAAGTGGAGGTCACTATAGAAGAAAGTATTCCCAGCTATCAAGGAGGACTGGATGACAACCCCATTGACGCCAGTTAGAGAAGCCGTTATTCCCAGTGTAACTCTCTCTCATTCTGTGGTTCACTCAGTACCTGCATCTCTTTTTCACCACATTTTCCCTTACTAGGAGTGAGGGATAATAACAATCACTCAACATGCAACTAGAAATCATAAGGGTGAGTACAGACTTCCCAAAATGAAAATCCCACTCAATTTGAGATTTGAGGCAAGGGAGATTAAGCCAATTTTTAAATCAAATGCTCACCCTTAACCTCCATGACAAACAATTGTCCTATTCTTTACCTGCTGTCCTGCCATTCAGCTAGCATGTTTCTTACAATTATCCTTCCTTCAATGGAAGGATCTCCACTGCATGGTCATCTAACACCACAGTAGTTTCAAATGTGACCCATGGTTTTTAACCTGCAGTCTCATCATCAAAGTAAGTTCAATACAATAAATTCTTGTGTTTGAAGTTCTACCCCAACTACAGTTTTCCCAAAAGCAACTAAGCCTACATAACCAGATAAAGTATCTACTTTTCTAACCTCATTAAATTCAGCACAGTTTTGAAAAAATCAGTCTGAAGTCAGCCACAAAATCTTCCGGCTTTGTGTAGAATGAATTGTTCACTTCAAGTTTTTTCTTGATGGTTGACAAGTCCATAGGTTTTTTTATTATTTTGTAGTAGTCAGGAACCTAAATGGAGAATAATTTTTTTTAATTAAATGCAATCATGTTCATTACTTACTGTTTTATAAACCTTCAGCTCTGAGACAGAGGGCAAGATTTAGTCTCATCTTCATATATATGCAGTTTCTGGAATAACAGTGATGTATGCTAGTTCTGCTGGCTAAAATATACTCCTCCCCATGCCTACTTTAAAATAAAAGAAAAACAAACAAAAACCCCACCTACACTGGCTGCATTTGATAGAACAAACTATTTGGACACTATTTTTGGATGTAGTCAAATGAGCCTTCTATTAAGTTTTACTCTCAAGATCACTACAGAGTGACTTTGGCAAGGCACTCAAACAGATGGTGCATGGGTTGCTTAAATGAATTTTGGTCATGAAATGTCACTGGAAATGAGATTTATTCTTGCTTTAGAAATAATTAGAAATTAGAAAATAAGATACGAAATCCAGAGATATTATTTTTATACTCTTTTCCTAAGTAGGTTCACATTTTAAGAGAAATGCTGTAATACCTGAATTTAGTAATACATGACCATCAATTCTCTTATGCCTTATTACTAAACTCTATGGAATATTCTTCAAAAGAAGAATTTTTATTCAAATGGAGTAAAAAAGGTGCATAGGAGCATATTACTCATTGTTTAATTCTTCTCCCGTTGACTCGTCTTGAAGACGTAAGAGAGGTACTTTACATCTGATTGCACTGGTAACTCTTCTGCTTATCTTTGGACTTCTAATGCACCCAGGTATTGTTCACCATTTAAAACTAATACATTTCAAGCTAATAAGAAATCTAATTTCATATTAGTCCTATGGAGTACTCAGTCTCAAAATTATGTACTATTTTTAGAAAACAAACATATCCCAATGCACCATTTTAGTCCTATCACTTAGCATTGTGAAATCAGCAGACAGTGTCAGAACTTACTTTTTGTGTCTATTTTTGAAGTACTAAGTAAAAATGAGTTCTTGAGGAATTTTACTAATAAATCTCCTTCCAAGCCAATGCTTCAAACTTTTAACTCCCCTTTAGACAGTTTTAATGAAATTAAACACCTTTAATACACTCAATGTCTGGGAAACTTGACTTCTGATAATGGACTGTCCCATTTTTATGGGACATAAAAATGCAATTAGAAACACGCCAATTATGCTACTAACATAAAATGGAAAGAAGTGAAGTACATACTGTGAGAGGAACTGGATCTTGAAAAGCAAGACTCATTTCATGGCAGTAGAGGTATAGCAGCAGTCTTTCACACTTCTGTGTCAAGAAAAATAAATACCCAGGTCATTAGGGAACTCTATGTTATTTGCTCTAACAGAACAAGCTACAAAAATACCAAACAGATGGTCAAGACTCTCCCAGCCCCTAAGCAGAAAAGTGAGAACCAAAATTGTATTTGGAAGTCAGATGAACTCTCATAGAGTATATACTGTAGGCCTCTAGTTTTCTCTGCAACAGATAGATCATTAACAGCTCTCAAATACAAGCTATGAAACCTCACAGTTAGTAACAGTGTTACTTAGCATTTGTTGAAGGAAGAAATATCTTTATCTTTTCTTTCTATTTCTTTGTATAATGTATCCAAATACATTAAACTGGATCTTGAGCCTTGAAAGAGATTCTAAGAATAGTTTTGTGTGATTTTATGCTTGCTGATCCTTTATCAGAACATTTACAGGACTTTTAACTTACATTTTTATAACATACATTCAGAGCAAAATACAGACAGAGCTAGCTTTCTTCCCTTCAGATAGCAGCACATGTAAATAATGGTTCTACAGGTAGAACAAGACCCCAAATAAAATAATAATTTCAGTGTATTTACACAAGTTGCCAACTGAAACCAAGTAAAACATTGCTGAAAGTTTTCAATGCAGCTCAAAATTAGCTTTGAATAAGTTTTAAATAACAATAAAAAAAACTACAAAGAAAAAGGCAAACCCCTCCCCCAAAAAACTTCAAGAATCCAAAAGATTCTGTCAAGCAGTTCAACTCTTTGCCCAAAGGCACTTTTTCTTTTAACTCTGAAGTTTAAGGGAAAAACAGCTGGGAGACCCACTGGCTGCTTTATAGCTTTTCCACCAGAACACTCAAAGCTGAAAAAGGATAGCAGTTATTCCCAGAGACTCATCTTAATCTCTGCAGGATCAGTATTGCATCTCTGTATATCTTCTTGTGAAAGAACCACCTTAATTTTTTAAAAGGATGTTGACAAAGTGCTGTAAAGACTAAAACCATGAGTTGGTAACATCCTTCTATGTCAAATCTGGAAAGCATAAAGAAAAAAATTCTCAATGCAAAGTCAGTGTGTGAGAGAGCTTTGAAACTGCACTTGGCAACTCCTAGAACACAGTCCCTGTTCAAAGCACTGGATCACAACCACATTCACTATGTGTTGTTCAGCATGCTTACATGAGGGTTGCTATCATCTCAGATCTTATTTTACAAGTTAATCCTTATTCTTAACCATCACTGTTTAACAGAGGCATGCTTCAGAACACAGCAAGACAGCACTCATTTTATCCTTACCCTACGGTCTATTGGTGCCAAACCCACATTATCTTCCAATTTTCTTTTTTCGGAGCTGTGAGTGGGTTTATCACAGTCATATTCAACTTCTGGCTTGGACAAATCCCGACAGAATGTACAAATCCACTCTCCACTAAAGAAGACAAACAGACACATTGATGTCAGTGATGTAGCACACTCATGACAAAAGCCTTTTCACATATTTCTGGATAAGCTCCTCATTTGTAGAGTGTTTTTTTTCTGCATTGTGTGTTGTTTTTTTGGTAGTGGTTTTCTAAATGCTACAAAAGGCAGAGACTGCTGGTAAAAATGTTTTATTAGAACTTGGTTTCCTTTTTTAATGGCACTGGTATCACTAATGGTGCCATAACAGAAAAATGGTTTGCCATAATAGACAGAAATTTTTCACTTGAGCTCATAGGATTCAAGCAAAGTCAAGAGTTCTGTTTCCTAACTAGAGAGAGACTGAAAGAACCATATAGGTTGAACAGAAGGAAAAGTCTTAGTGTTGTATGGTGGGAACTATATATTCTCTCTACAAGCTTGATCTCAACATATTACTACTCTATATAGATTACCCTAAGCAAGATTTTTTTGGAGAACTGGAAATTCTTCCCTCCCTAAAACTTTCAGATGTTCCTGGTTTTATCAGTCAGTCTCGGAAAATGTTATAGATTTAAACAACAGCGTAAGACTATAACAAAATAGTTCTGCAAGCTATGTTTACTGATTCTCTAATACAACCTGTGAACCTCAAAGTTCTGAAAAAATGATGAAGAGTCTATGTTTTCAATAGACAAAGGAAGAAACTTGCATGCCTGCAGATAACCACAAGAGGGCTGAATTGTACTTCTTAAACAGTAGGAAGAATTCAGCAATAACCGGTTCCGGGATCTGTGTGCATTTACTCAGAGGTATGCTGCAATAGTAAGATCTTTGTAAATGGGGAATAGTTTCTTCAGCACCTTTTAATTAATTCCAATTAATGTATTTAATTAATTAATCTTACCAGTTTTTATTCAGGATAACCCAAAGATTTCCACCATCTCCTAGTTTTAGCATACAGTAGTGAATAATGGCCATTTTATTTTAAAAAGACTTGTAGCTTCTACTGTCTTAACTTGATGGAGTTATTTATACGACAGGGTCACCTCTATGCCTGGACTTGCATCAGATATATGATGTGGTAGTTACACAAAAACTGATGCAGGCCATGACCTAAAGATCTTACAATACAATAAAACATGGAACACATGAAAGATAGACTAATGATGCACTTAAATATCCAGGAATCGGGAATAGTGTGGTGGGTCGGAGCGGAGGAAAAAAGATTCACTGACCTTGTGACTCTACAGGGGAATAGCAACAGGACAAGGAGTAATGGTTTTAAATAAAAGGAGCATCCATTCAGACTAGATGCAAGGATGAAGTCTTTTACAATGAGTAGTGAAACACTGAAACAGGTTGCCCAGAGATGTTGTAGATGCCCCACTCCTGGAAACACTCAAGGTCAGGTTGTATGGGGCTTTGAACAACATGATCTAGTAGAGGATGTCCCTGCTTACTGCAAGGGGGTTGGACAAGGTGACTTTTAAAGGTCCCTTCTAACCCAAACCACTCTGTGATTCTATGAAATCATTCTATCCACCTGCAGCAAGAACAAAAAGCAATCATGAAAGAAGTAGACTCACACTGCTGACATAATAAAGGAATTGTTTTGTGTGTTTGAAGGAACTAATGCTAAGAGACCAAAATTTGTTAGGTAGATTGTTACAGCTGCAAAAACAAAACAAAACAAAACAAAACAAAAAACTCCAACCAGCCACAAAGATGAGAACAAAAACCTGATATACCTACAGTCAGGAGGAAATGTAAGCTAAACATTGTTCTCAAGTCCAGGCTGCCCAGAGAGGTTGTGGAGTCTCCTTCGCTGGAGACATTCAAAACCTGCCTGGACAAGTTCCTGTGTGATGTGCTCTAGGTGACCCTGCCTGGCAGGGGGGTTGGACTAGATGATCTTTCGAGGTCCCTTCCAACCCCTAGGATTCTGTGAACACTTGTGCACTTGTATTAATTAATATGCACCTTTACAGATCTGAACACTTGTCAGAAAAGTTGGGTTTTGACTCCCTTGCCCCCAGACATCATAATCTCAGTTTACACAGAACGATCCAGTAAAAAGACATTTTAAAGACTTATTCTTGAAGCTTCCATTATAATAGAAACACAGCCTTGAAAATACACAGCCATCTACCTGTCCAAAGACTTGTTGGAAAAGCACAACTGTTCACTAGTTTAAGTGCTTACTGTAACTTTAGTGGATTTTGATATGGCAGAAAGCTGTAACATAGTATCATTTTATTTGGGAAAAAAATGTAATTTGAAGTTTCATAAAGGTAAGAGAAACATTTTTATGTGCCATTTCAAGTGACATTTAAAAGAGGAGATATGCTTACTGAAGTATGCTTGTTCAGAGTAGGAGGGACGATCAACACACTGAACTAAGCTGCTTTATAAATGTTTTACACCATCAAATTGTGTTGATATATAAAAAGAAAACCTAGCATTTACAAAAGCATTAAACAATGAGCATGTTATGACAGATTCTTCTATACCTTAATACTAATAAGCTTATTGCATGGCATTTGCTTGCTGCTACGTTGGAACATTGCAAAATGCCATTTCTTTTAATCAAGACACTAATGCCAGAGGTAAACACCAGTAGTGCTTATAACAGCAACCTATTTAAGATGTATTTTGAAACTCAAGAAATTGAGCAGTTGTTTTGTAACAGCCAGTCAAGAAAGCCTGCTGCTTGTTTCAACACTGAACAAGGTGCTACTGGAAGATGTCAGTCACTACATCCCATGCCAGGGATGTAGCCATGTTTAGCACCATAGTAAATAATATATTTAATACTACATTATCTTATATTTTTATTTCAGAAATGTGAATCTTTTCTGTCACCCTTAAAACATTTTAAGATGGACTGGTAATTTTGTGGCCTAGTTTTAATAATAGATGCCCTAGATGTAAGTGATCTTGCTTAATTGTCAAAGAAGTGAAGAGTTTTATTACAGATTTTGCAGCCACAATAAAGTTACACTGAAGTTTGAATGTGGATTTCAATTTTCACCAATTAATAAAACTTCTGGATTCAAGATTTCAAAGAAGACGCTGCTTCCTTTGAGGGTGAAACTTCTTGTAATGGGTTTCACAATGCAAAGCTTATGCCTTTTAATGCAATTTTAGATGGAATTGGAGGGGTCATAATTACCTTGGAAAGCTCATCAGTGTAGGGACATGACAAGAGAGATGGAATACTTTCGGACACTTCTCACAGCAAAGGAGCTCCCCTCCATTTTGACACACTGCACACCAATCTTCATTGGGATCATCCTCTTTTCTGCCCTCCCCAGTGTGGGAGGGACCTATCCAAGCTGTCTTCCCACTGGACGTGTTCTGCTGCAATATCCCTGGTTGATCATCTGTGCTGTCTGGTGCATCTGTTCTCAAGACAGCTTCATCAGAAGTGGAATTATGGTTGCTGTCTAACAGCAGCGAAGTAAGTATGCTTCTTGAAAAGGCAGCCTGTGAGAAGAAACAAAGGAAGCCAGATTATAATAATATTTATGTCAATTTACATGACTCTAACAAGTAAACTGACCAGAATAACTAATTTATGTGAACGCAGCCATACAATTTGCAACATGCATGCAAAAATTAGGAGCGTACTACAGCATCAGGCAACTAAACATAAGACATTAGCTATGAAAGGCTGTATACTGCTCCACTACTAAAAAACTAGTCTTTGATGCCCCCAAAGCCTAGCAACCTTATTAATGTATATTACTGCACTATGACTAGAAACACTTTCTAGCAACACATGAAAATTTGATGTTTGCAAGCTATTTCCTGCCTTCCCCTTACTTTTATCAATGGATAAAAGTAGTCTGATTGCACCAGTTAATTAACTGAATTGGCAGTACAGCTAGTTCTATTTTTAATTCCACCTCTTCCTTTTATTTAGCTTTTCAGTTTTCCCCTGAAAAAAGTTTGCAACAGAATACTAGTAAATTATTTTATTCCCCATAAATGCAAAATACCCTCCACCAAAAAGAAAGGAGATCTTAGTAGCTGTTAATATTACATTCCGAGGCCGAGATTCCTCATCTGTTTCTTGCTTCACTATAACAATTGGGAAATCATAATTCTCATTTGGTGCACTCGACTCCTGCTTAATCCTGATTGGTTCCAACATGACAACTGGGACTTTGTGCGTAGAATCAGCACCTGGTGGCCTGCTGGAGGAGCCAGAACTGTAAATGACAGAAAGAGGCAGGGGAAAAAAAGGAATTAAGAGTCAGAACTTGACACTTTTTGTACACTGATGCTCTCCAAAACCTCAGGACACTAATCCATTTTGCTTCTTTGAATCCTGAGCACCGAACTATTACTTTCATACAATATAACATCACAGTTTATTTCCTTCCATCTATATTGAAAAGGCACCAAAAAAAGGGAAAATTGTAATGGTGCAGTTCCAGAACTAGAGAATTGTTCATTGTTTTTACTTCCCATTAGTGCAAAGATCTGCAAATAATCTCCATTTCATTTACGTCATACACAAAAAAAGCATTTCCACTGAACATCATCCCACTTTGGAGGGAATGCAGCTGTATTTTGAGGAAGGCCAGTGTTTGTCCAGAGCTGAACTGATCACTGTAAACCACACAAGTGAATAAACCAGATAAAACACCTATTTAAATTATCTTGGAAGCGTTTCTTACAGCCTTGCAGCTCTACCAAAACTGGGGCCCTACTTTTAGAACTAGATCTGTCTTTTTTCATGTGTTTAGTCATAATAGGATGAGAAAGGACAACCAAACTCAAAAATACCAGCTTTTTAAAAAAAAAAAAAAAAAAAAAAAAAGAATTTTAAATCTAACAAAATTAATTCAAGCAGCAGCAGATAGAATCACATTTTTTTAAAATGCTAGTAAAACATTTTAACAGTGCTTAAGAGTCCTTCACAGAATTTACCACGTAAATGGAATGGAGCAAAAGGTATTATGTATTTAAAAGCATCTGCATTTCCAGTTCAAGCAGGATGAATGTAATCTGATTTTTCTCTGCATTAGAAGTTCATCTTATGTCAGACGTATTCTCTAATTTATTAGAACACATTAAAGGATCTGCACTCTTTGAACAACACTGTGTAGATCTATTTGTTCATTAATATTCCATCACTAAGGGACAAAAACATTTGTGTAGATTCTCAGTACATATCTAGTGCTCACTTAACTAACTGTATTATGGCAGAAAATTCTTAATAATCCTCTTTGCAACATCAGTTCCTTATATCCAAAGTAATTTATAGTTCCATTAGGCCTTTCAACATGTACCTTTTTCCTTTAGCTAATATTTCTGAATTTAAAACCTGATTTAGAATTGGCATTCTTTTAATAATGCCAACCTAGCCACCATTTTACAGAGTTAATATGTTTTTAGATGTGCTGTTAGTACATTATAAACTAAATTACTACTTTTAGAATGCAAAGAGTGCTGTAATAACCATCAGGCCTGGCCTGTTAACAGAGAAGATGAAGCAAATTGACTTCAATACACATTAATGAGAGAAGAGAGACTGAGGCATGTTCTGTGGAGGTGGAAGTTACTTTTTCTTCTCTCCCACTCTTTCCTTACCTCTCTCTGCTCCCAACACTGGAGGCACTGGGTGAACGAATCGGAGGATGTATGTTTGTCACACTGACTCCTCCTAGGATAGAAGAATCAAATTAGAACAAAACACAGGGCTCTGCCAAGCCCGTGACTCAAAGAAGCGCAGAGGTTTGGGAGAGAATTTCTCCTGCAGTGCCATTTTTCTACAGATTTCTATGCAATTTCCTAAAATCTACTATGTTTTTCTTCCCATGTTTTTAAGACCTGGCCGCTTATTCTTGCTCACAGTGCTAAAATACTGTCTCAATTCTATCTCCTAGTAGGGTTTATATAATTTTGCCTTCATTTTCATATTTCCCATCTTTTATATAAAATATAAATAAATAATTCTGGTATCAGTGTTAACATTACTGCATTACAATTTTTTCATTACACCACCTTCATTACACCAACAGAAAATTGCACCACATTCCAGTTACCTGAGAGACCTGGTGATGGTACTGATGAATTTGGTGACTGCACAGTCCTGTTTGAAGGGGGTTTTGGCTGATTCTGCTCCACAGTGACATCCTTCCTTACAACATTATCCAGTGTGATGTTTCCAGAACAATCAATCTGAAAAGAGGAGAAGAGAGGGGAAGCAGTTAATGTTGGGAGAGGAAAAAAAACACAACAAACCCCTCCCAGAAAACAAACACAAAAAAACACCCCATGCCTCTGCCACACTGTTATTTTGAAGGTGAAAACCAAAATGCATGTCAACTAACTTTAGCCATCCAAAAAGTGAGGTGGTCACTTTAAAACAGGTCATTTCGCCTTCTCTAAAAACACAAGAAATGGCCAAATCCAGGCAGTGCACCTTTTTAAGATCAGGTGATTCTGTAAGTGGCAATTTTCCTCCGTCAGCTACAGAGAAGGCTTACATCAGGACAGGTAGCTTTCAAGTACTGAAGTAAGAGATGAATTTTTATCTCCACACATTCTTTTGACATGGTCATGTTATACACTCTAAAAAAGATAGTAAGCAATACACAAACTACCCACTAATCCAGTAGTGTTTAACAGGACCATAAGAACCTCAAAGGACACTCAATTCCATCTATCCTATGTACTTCCTGGGCAGGGGCAATGCATATTGACTCAAAATGCAAACAGCAAAACAACACTTGTTCTTTCCACCCACAGCTCAGGCCAGACAACTGAACTCTGTTTTAGGGCTTCCCAATTTATATGAAGAAGTACCAAAAGGAAGAGATTAAAGGAATGTATCGAGCATGTCAACAGTTAATACCCTACCTAAGATAGCCCTTTCAAGGAGTTAAAAATAAAACAAATGTCAAAAATTTACCAGAAATACAGCCAGCTAACCAGTGCTATCTATGGCCACTGGTAAAGGAAAGCTAAGCTAGCTCACTTTTGTTAGTAGCATTATGGGAGGTGTGGGAAAAATATGCAGCATCCAAATAAACAAGTCCCATTACAATTACAACCTGCAATGTCATTTTTCTTAGTTGCCCTAACAGCTATCTTCCAGAACCGTTCTGCAAATTTCCAACCACATGTAGGCAATCCTGCATTACTGTTTTCTGGAACTGTCTCACTTTGACAAACGGAGCAAGAACTTCAGTCTAAAAGGTTCCTACTTCTCACTAAGACTTACTTGAAAATAGAATCCATTAACATAGCTCTTACGTTACACTTACATCAGGAAGAGATGGTAGATTGTAGGAGCTACCCACTGGAGAACTCAGATCTATCACAGGGGGACCGTACGCCTTCCCATCACATCCTACAGCACTAGTGACTGTGGGGCTGGATGGAGTAGATGTTGTGGTGCTTGCAGTTGAAAGGGCAGTTGAAGTTTGTCCACTTCCGATCTGCCACTAAAAAGTAAAGATGATAATTCACGATTCAGCATCATTTTTTTCAACAGACCACGCCTACTGAATATAGTTGTTCTATCTCAGCAGTTAAAGAAGCAGCTTCGTTCAGGAAGCTGAATTCAAACATAAAATCCTGATTTACTCCGAGGTTATCAAATTTCAAGAAACAATCTTATAAGAAAAGGGAAGATGACAAGTAGTTGAAAACTACAAATAGAAGAAATGAATGTGAATTCTTAAATGCAAAGCTGCATCTCAATGTTAAGTATCTATTACTATTTCATGCTGCATTGACAGTGTTGTGGGAGAAATGTAACAGTTTTAGTGAAGTAAAAGCATTACAGATAATAGGCCGAATGCACAACTGCTCCAGTGCTTTATTAAGTAAATAGCTGCAGTGTCACTTGGACAGCATCAAGTATTTGATGTTGTGCTTGCCTCAACAACTTAAAAGTGATTAAGAATTTGAAATGCTGACTGCATCTCCACCCACATAGACGTTTAGCACCGTGATATGAAGAGTGCACAGTCAAGTCAGACTAAATTCTTTCTCATTTAGATGTATGCAGTTTTCAATGACTTTAATGCAAGTTCATGGCAACCGCAGGCAAAATTTGACTCTGCTCAATTGCTTTTTAGTCAGCCATTCTATTTACTGGTTTCTAGTTCCAGACAGACATCACTAGATAATGAAAATACTGGAACGAAAGGCTCGCAGACAGGCCATCCTTCTTTTCAGAAGTGCAGAAAGGAAGTGACATTTTTTGTTACTGCAGGTTCTCTTAGATATTGTACAGCTTTCTTCAATTTAGTTTGAATTAGTTCTCTGACATCATAAGCATTGCAAACATTAATGGTATTACTCCACTTGTGAGGTCACATATCAGATCCATTTGATTCTTTCCTGCTTACCTCTAGTGCAATGATTTTCTCTTATCCTTCCACATATACCAAACAACTCATGTTAATGTACTTTTTAATAAAGATTTGCCTTCCTGAACATCCAGAAAACATATGACCTGTTTGCTTCTGCCCCAGTTCAACTGCTGATTAGCTGGGTATTGATCAGCCTTACTCAGCAGAGGTCCCACAATTGTGGGCTCTCTTTTCTCTTCCCATCTGTGAAAGTTCAGATTTGGCATACTCTGGAGAATGGTGGCAGCTATTTAGTCAAGCTTTTACCTGGTTCCTAGTGAAGTAAATAAAATCAAGATAAATAGTGGTTTTTTTTTTTTATTATGTCTCTTCACTGATTGTACCATGCAGCCCATGGCCATGTTAAGTTTTGTCTAAGTGGCCAGAAATCACAGTAACAGCAAACATGAGAACAGAACACCTACACAGCACACACAGTGGCTCACTTCTGTAATGCTTCAGCTGCTTAGAACTGGCGAAACAAAAGAATGAAAGTTCTCTCATTTGGGTATCTTGTCATAGAGAAAAATGCACTCTGTTCTAACTGAAAATCACTCTAGAAACATAATAGAGAATAAAGCACATTTGATGTTTTGTTTCTACACTGCAAGAGAAAAGGAAAAGTAACTCTACCTGTTTTATAGCTTGCTGTGCCAAGAATGCCATTTGCAATGGGTTGGGCTTTATTGCTTGCCTTGGTAGGTTCTGATTTGGGGGAAATCTCATCTGTTGGGTGGGAAGAGCTGAACCATTGGACTTGGGGCTATGATTCTGAAAATGAATCAAGCGTGGAGGTGCCTGCATGAAAACAAACATATAAACAATTCTGCAAGTTAGCTGATAGCTATTCAGTGTTCTAGGAATTTTTACCAAGTGGCCCTTTTAAGCTTCTGAAACTCTTTAAATTAGATACAAACAAATACTACCACGCCATTTACCTGAATGATCACACAACACATTGATTCTCAATGTCAAAAACAAAACCTTGTAGATGGTTTTGAATTATTCTATTATAAGAAATGCAGATACATCACAACAGCCAGTGAGACTATTTCTAATTTTGAAAGCTGTGAGAGAATCACAGTTTTATGTAGAAAAGCCTTGGAAAAAAAATATTGACAGATTCACTTTTTAACCATCTGACAAAAATACAAAATATGTAGCTCAGCACTATATATGGTTGGATACCATATGATGTATTTTTTAATGAATATAAATGGGCTGAGTGCTACCACGCATTTTGTCAGACAAGTTTAAAATACCCATTCAATTAGTTGTAACAAAAATGTTCCTTAGCTCATTTACATAGCCATGTGCTAAAGATGAAGCTGCCTGAAGTTATGTATTTACACTTAATTTCCTTCTTCCTTCTTATCTTTCTTTACTTTCTCCTTCAGTGCCATGGAAAAAAAGAGTCTTCTCTGGAAACAGTCATAACTTACCTGATGAGAAGCAGGTTGCTGCATGGCTCCTGGCATTCTTGGATTTGGTAAACCTACTGGACCTGCTCTGCGTTGAGCTTGCTGTCTCTGAGCCATGACCTGTTGCTGCATGTGTTGGAGTCGGAGCTGAGCTAAGCTTATCTGTGTTGGGAACTTAGACAGCTGGTTTGAGGGTAAGCTGCCTGGTGGCTGTAAGTTTGTTTCCATCACAGGGCTTTTGGGCATATGTGGTGGGGTTTCTTTATCTTCAATTACCAAAGAACCTAGTTTAAAAAAAAAAAAAAAGAAAATCAATACAAAAATATTCCAGTTACCAGAAATGCTGTTTTTCACAATTAGTTCCTTTTATACCAATGTGGTCATTTTGCCTTATTGTAATGTAAAGAATAGATAAACATGAGCTAGAGGACTCTATTTATTTTGTGTCTGTCCCTGAAAAAAAAAAAAAAAAAGTTGCATTTCATAGCAAACTGTCTTGTGCTGCAGCCTTCTCTATACAGTGGATTCCCCTAGGAAGATGTCCTGGCCTCTCCGGAAGAGCAAGGTAGCAAAGTTTCAATGGGAAAGAGTATCCTGATCCAATCATCTAATAAAAAGATTTAACTGTATCACAACACTTAAAAGCATTGTGATCCTTTCTGGCCTCTGAGTCAACATCATGGAATACTCAAATAATACTTTCAGTTGCTACACACCACCAATTCTAGGATGTGATTGGCACCCCCAGGAGATGTTTTATCTCTCTCCACTGACTTAGAAGGAAGTATGACAAGACTGATAACTTTTAGAGATTAATGCTGGGTGAGAGACTTTATCTGAAGAGATATGTAGTGTGATTGATTACATGAAACTTTCATGTACAATTCCGGCTACCTCATGCAAGAAACATGAATTCCAACTAGGGCAGAGTTTGATTTGATTGAAGGGAATCGCACACTGTTTGCACAGGAAAAGACAAAGAGATTTTCTTTGTTTAAAACAGAGTGAAGTAGAGTGTGCCAGTTTTGGCTGGGATAGAGTTAATTTTCTTCATATTAGCTTTTATGGGGCTATATTTTGGATTTGTGCTGAAAACAGTGTTGCTAACAGAGGGATGTTTTTGTTATTGCTGAGCAGTGCTCATACAGAGTCAAGGCCTCTTCTGCTTCTGACATCTCCCTGCCACCGAGTGGGCTGGGGCTGCACAAGAAATTGGGAGGGAACACACCTGGGGACAGCTGACCCCAACTGACCAAAGAGATATTCCACACCATATGACACCATGCTCAGCATATAAAGCTGGGGAAGAAGGAGGAAAGGGACATTCAGAGTGATGGTGTTTGTCTTCCCAAGTAACCATTATGTGTGATGGCAACCTGCTATCCTGGAGATGGCTGAACACCTGCTGGTCAACAGGAAGTTGTGAATGAACTCCTTGTTTTCCTTTGCTTGCATGCATGGCTTTTGCTTTATTTATTTAACTGTCTTTATTTCAACCCATGAGGTTTCTTGCTTTTACTCCTCCAATTCTCACACTCATCCCACCAGGGAGGAGTGAGTGAGCAGGTTTGTGGTGCTTAGTTGCCAGCTGAGATTAAACCGTGATATAGAGAAAGTTATGGTCCAAGATCGAGAGTTAAAAAATTCCAGTGATCTCTGGAAGGTTCCACAACTCTTCAGTATAATCAGAAGACTGACACCTCACACTCCCTTCTCTCCCAGAGATCCAGGGCTTCTTCCCAGGAGAGTTCACCTCAGAAGGTGGGTACACCACTGACAGTTTGACAATCCCTGTTTACAGCAGAACTTGGAATCTGCCCCATTTCATATTTATCAGTCTCTCTGGATTTTGTGCAGTCTGGCCTGGCTCATTTTGGGGCAGGTACTACAGAGAATTATTCCCTTTCATTATTCAAGCAAACCATGGGTTATCATACAATTTGTGGAATTAAAACACTTTAAAGGTTGCACATTTTTTTCTTGAATACATTCTGAAATCCGTAAGAGAGCTACCCTATTACCATACAGATAATATCACACTGTCAGTGATGTGCAGCCTGACTAGAATTCAAGCCATTCCCAAAATAACTTGTTTCTTTATTTTATTTTTCCTTTAGTGGCTCCTAATTTGGTTTCTCTACAAAAATTGAACTTATCTGATCATAAAGGTAACAGCCTAAAGGTTGCGATTTCTGAAACGAGATAGATAAACATGATCTGGTTTTACCTATCACTTAAATAGATAAACTGTTAGAAGAACACCTATGCTGATCTATACAGATACCATTTCTGTTGTAGCACTGCTCAAAATTTAAGGGAACATATTTCAGAAGCTCGTTAAATAAACAAAGAAAAAAAAAAACCACCAAAACCAAACACAAGAAAAAGCCCCCTCTTGAAAAGCATCATCTCAGTTTAGCATCAGTTCACAGTTATCCAACACAGCTTGACAGTTTGTTCCTGGAAACAGATTCATTTTCAATTCTCTTCCCAAAGAAAATTATTTATAAAGAAGGAACTTGGAGAATTTCTGCTACCATTCAGTGTCCCAGTGTGTGGGGAAACGAGCTTGTTCGCTTTAAAGCACTGCCATAACACACTTTCTTTCTCTGCCTTTGTAGAGAAACATACATTTGCACCTCTCTGTACATTTGTAGAGCTGACTGCACCTTCTGATGAAAGGCAGAAAAGGTCCCACAGAATATCTACCAAACCATTCTGCACATAACAGAAACACAAAAATACCCATCGAGCTAACAGTGGAGAAAGAAAGGAAGCATGACAGCAGTCAAAACCCTAAAAAGACCTCTAAGCTTCAATTCCTGCTCCTAAGCTGCTGAGTTCCTAGGATGCTTATCTCCATTAAACCCAGGCCATCGCCCAAGCAGGCTGCTTGCAAAGCTTCCAGGTTCTGGGATTCACCAGTATCACAAAACCTTAGTAACTCACAGCTGTATGAAAACATGAAAAGAGCAATTTGGAGACAGAACCAAAATCCATTAGGATAATGAAGATAGAATGCATTTGCAACTTTGTGAAAAACATTGTTTCTCCTGAATTCCACTCCACAACTTCAAGAGAGACAGTCTAAAAGCCAGATAGCTGTCCAAAAGTAGTGTTCTCGTACTTGTTCCTCTGGTTTTTTCCTTGGCTTTCTCCCCTTCTTTTTATCTCACTTGTCCAAGGCTTATTGTTCAGTATGACAAGGGAGCAACTGGGGGTTCTTAAACATATGCTGTTCCATGGGTTTCAGCTTGGGAAGATGGGATTGAAGTAGAAGAAAGGGCTGGAAGATGCAAAATGAGACTAACTTCTGGAATCCTTTGTTAGGATGTGAAGTAGGGTTGTGATAAACTGAAAGTGGTTTGTTCATCAAACTTTATTAAAAGGAACAAATAAACCAATTTCTTAATTATTTGCTCTAATAACAACACCAAATGTATTTTGTTTTAGTAGAACTCGGCCACAGGGATATCGAAGATTTTAACTTACTTTTTAAAGATTTTAACTTGCTTTTTAAGGATTTTAACTTGCCTTTTTTTAAGGCGTAAAGGGTCTTTGTGCAGCTGAGGTATTTGCAAGATAATGGAAAGTTAAATAAATTATGCAAGGCTAAACAGATACCAGAAAGCTATATAAATTATGCGGGGCCGGATTACAAGGGTGGATCGTGATGTGTCAGCAATGTATATTGTAAAAGGACTTGGGAGAAAGGTGGGGGGCACATGAAGACGAGGAGTACTGACGTGAGGAAGACAAGAAGCCTTCATCCCCCCGACCACCAGGAGACAGAGGAAGACAAGGAACGACCCCCTAGGAACAAGTCGCGCCACTAACAGAGACACGTAACCCGGCAGACGAAGGGTATAAAAGCAGTGACTTTGGGAAGGGGGGTGCGAGCTGTTGGTGGAGCAGAGACTCCCCGTCCGCCCAGCGCTGTTTTGCTTGCTGTTGCTTGCTTAATAAATTAATTTGATTAATTGGACTGGTTCCTGTTAATTATTGGGCTACAATCTATAACAGGGTTACAGATTGCCTTCCTTGTTTCAGAAGCCAGAAGCCACACGTATTGTCCAGGAAATGTCTCGCTGCTATTTTCACCATCGCACATAGCTTTCAAGGTAACTTTGTTAATACTATATCTTAAGTATTCAAAAATAATACTTTTTACCATATGATGCACTTTAAATGTCTTCTAAAAGTAAGGAAATAAATTTAACAAAGTAAACCAAGAAAAAAAAATGATGCAGAGGCCATAATCTTCACAAAAAGAAAGCTGCTTTCAAGATAGGAACAAGACAAAAAAAAGCTAATAAAACTTTATCATACCTAGATTGAAAATATTTTGAGCCCAGAAGCTAGGATCACAGTGAAACTGGATAGTATTGTTAGTCACGGGTGAAGCATCACACCTTGCTCGGAGAAGATACCGTAGCCGATATGTAATCTAAAACAGAAACAAAACAAGACTTTTTTTCTCTGAGGCCTGAGTTATGTATCCAAACAGCATAAAGTCTTTAAAAAACAAAACAGAAGAACAACAACAAAAACTCCCCCAAAAAACACCCCAAAACCAGCCACCAACAAAAAAACCCTTTAACAAGCCCCTAGAGAGATGATGTGAAAGACAGAGAAATTTTTTCCAAGCTACAAATAAAAGATATTCTCAATATTGTTCCTAAAGTAGTTTTAAAAAGCAATCAACTCTAGCCTAAAGAAAATTAGTTATTCTTCCCTACAGAAATTATGTATCTTTCCACAAACTTGGGCAGTACATTCAATGATGTGAACTAGCTGCAAGCAAAACACAGATTCACAAAACTATTGTTGGGGGGTTTTTCCCCCAAAACCTATGCTAGTCCATTCATTCTTCTTTCAAAGAAAAATATCTCATCCTTTTGGCAAAAATTATCATCACAGGGAATTTCCCTTTGTAATATATTCAAGTTTTCTTGAAAGAGCCAAGAATGAATTTTATAAACTCTGCCTTTAAAAACCCTCAGACTCAAAGATGTTTTCAGACTCTTCCAAATCCTTGGTTCCAAATGACTGGTCTATGAGTATGATACACAAGCAGAATACTTTAGCAATTTCTCAGTATTTATGTAGTTCCTATAAAGAAAGTATTTAACTAGCTAACACAGGCACTGATTTTTTAGTAACACATAGCAGATACAGAAAAAACATAAAAGCTCAACACTTAATTTTCTTGAATAACAGGTTATTTCCTGGAAAAGCTGAAGAGACATACTTGATCAAATCATCTTACCTGTTTAAAATTACACTATTTATCTTTTCCACAGGAATTTTATAAGAGCTTCCAGTTTACAAGTGATTTCCTTCAATTTTAGGCAGGTCAGTATTAGACCAGACACAAAAAACACTTAGTGTGACTTGAGTTCTTAATGGCCATGGACAACTTTAAGTGGACTACTATTTTGAATACAGATTTCCTAGGAGTTCTGTGTACACTACCAGAGTCAAGTATACTATGCTACAGAAATTTTGGTCTTCTGTCCTGTCACCAATACTGGTTGCACACAGTTCTTGTCCTAGTTAGCTCCATATATTCCTCCAATGAGAAGCGGCTGAGGGAACTGGGATTGTTTAGTTTGGAGAAGAGGAGGCTTAGGAGAGACCTCTCTACAACTACCTGAAAGGAAGTTGTAGTGAGGTGAGTGTTGGCCTCTTCTCCCAAGTAAATAACGATAGGACTAGAGGAAATGGCCTGAAGTTGCACCAGGGGAGGTGTAGGCTACATATTAGAAAGAATTTCTTTACCTAAAGAGAAACAGGCTGCCCAGGGAGGTGGTTGAGTCACCATCCCTGGAGGTGTTCAAGAAACGTGTAGTCATAGCACTTCAGGGCATGGTAGTTTTCCAGTGGGCATGGTAGTTTTTTCTAGATTGACAGTTAGACTTGGTGATCTTAGAGGTCTTTTCCAACCATGATGATCCTGTGATTCTGTGCTTGTGCTCACACATATATTGTAGATAAACTCATGACAAGACTAGTTACCTCCTGTAAGTAATAGTGGTAGCTACCAGTGTTTTGTTCATGCTAGAGAACTAGGCTGGTAAACTGATGTCTTCCCACAAACTGTTCAGTATATTATTTCCCTGAAGTACAGACACTGCCTCTTAGCTCTAATTC
This sequence comes from Hemiprocne comata, assembly GCA_020745705.1. Lineage (NCBI taxonomy): Eukaryota > Metazoa > Chordata > Aves > Apodiformes > Apodidae > Hemiprocne > Hemiprocne comata. Next base: position 62,217,296 of record CM036586.1, read on the forward strand.
TGCATCTAAGTCTGCTGGACATTCCTCCCTCCTAGTTCCAAGAGCTTGGATATGCCAAAGCAGAAGTCTCACATCCTCCTCTATACATCATTGCTCAGGAACAAATTTTCCAGATGTCCACAGACAGGTTAGGTACTCAACTCCCAAAGAACACCAGCAAAAATCACGAGCCTACAGCTCATCTGTTCTTTTGAAAAATATTTCTTATTTGCTGAAGCTTTATGGGTTACATGGTCTTTTTCTTCAACTGCATAATGTTTATAAGATTAAGACACCTGCAACATAACATAACTTGTTCTCTTACTCACATGGCAGAAGTCCTTGTGGCAACACTAAATAAGTATAAACAACATGACCCAGTTTGATGGCCTTTATTCAATTTAAAATTATGACTGGCTGAGGCAGTATAAGGCAGGCCAAATGAATTTAACTACTTGAAGTAAGTTGATAAAATTAAGTAATATTCCACTGTCTGCTATAGCCTGCAGCATTTTTTTGGGTATCAAAAAAAACCCCAAAAAACCCACATCACCAAAAACCAGCAACTCCAAAAACAAAGAGACAGACCCCACAAAACTCCCCAGTAGGTTCTCAACTAAGCAATGAGAAAATAAAGAAAAAAATCTTGATCCAGTTACAGGAGTTGGAAAAAAACAATCTAGCATCTCTCCTCAACATTGCCACAGATTTCTGTCATCAGACTAGTACAATTCTAGTAACTTCTGGACAAACCATGGTCAGCTTTTTGTTGTTTTTTTTATTATTTCAAGTCTTTTAGGATCTCTGTTCATCATGAGCAGTCAGTTTAGTGAGACCACAAGAACTCAGATCTTAAGTGTCATCAAAGCACTGAAATATTTAGCTTCATAACTGTTTGCATGGATGAGCAAAAGCCTCAGCTTCCTTTTTATAATTTTTGGAAGACTTTTAATGGAAGATGAATGACAGAACAAACCAATACAATAATTTTTACATTAAAATGCTATATCGGACTCTACAATGCATAAATACTATCTTTCTCTGAACTTGGAAGCTGTAGCAAGTACTGAAAAAAACATCAACAATTATGTAGGACACACAAGGTTTTCCCCACTGCTTCATGGCTTTGTGGTTTTCATTCCAGAGAAAAGGAGTTGTCCCTACTTCTGCAGATCTACAACAATTCTATGGTAGTGTAATAGGAGAAAATAATGAACAAAGAGCTAAACCAGCAGAAACATTCTGGTTTTATGCTTATGAGAAAACCATGCAAAATCATATACAAATATTGCTGTTAATAGAAAGTCATTAGCATGTCTAATTCTCCAGTACTACTTACAATCATTTGACTGTGTATCTGCCTTAACTGTAATCTCTAAGTAAATGTAGAGAGTTATCTTCCTATCCTTACCAAGCGTTTGCTGTACAGTAGTGCTGTGCTGCTCCCACTGGAAACTGCCCATTTGGAAAAATTCATTACATGTTCCAGCTGTTTAGAGAGACCTGCCACTTCCTGTTGTTGCTGCAGAAGTTTCATTCGATGCTCTTTTGCCAGAGTCTGCAAGTAGAAAGGCAGTTCTAGTTAGAAGGTTCAATTTACAGTTAAGCAGGCATTAGCTTTCATATTTGTAATTCACAGTGATCAAGTGTTTTCACTTTGCTCTTCTAGAAAGCACCACCCCTGTTCCCTGGCTGCAGCTATCAAACAGAAAAGGCAGTATACATTTATTCAAGATATCAGGACTTTCCGTGCAGATTCCCATCTTCTCTTGGGATACATTTTCATGTGTGCATATATGCGTGCCTCTTTACACACACATGCTTTTAAAAACACAAGTGGAGATAATATTTTCCCAGGTACCCATTCTAGACAACTCTCCTCTTTGACTTGCTATTGGATCTATGAAAAATTCGGATGGAAACACTTTTCATGCATGACACATAGAATTACAACTTGCAAAAGCATGGAGGAAGAAAGAAGGCTCAGAGCCAGCCCTGATTCACAAAGCAGGAAACAGATAATCATTACAGAAAAACAATGACAATCCCCCCAAAAAACAAGCCCTCCTCCCTTCCCCCACCAAAATCCCACTTGCTCAAAAATGGCTTGTGTGGGTTACTTCTCCATTTTGGAATTGCAATAGGACATGTACAGGTGGCAAATACTAGAAATGGATTTTATTTTAATGTGAATCCACACTAAAAATATTAAGACTGACATTTCTGATTCTTATGATAGAACTTAAATTACCTCCAACTGATGCAGAAGAGCTTTTCCCTTTTTATTTATTTCTACCATCAGTGTAAATATGGCAACTTTAATATCCTGTTCCACCTGCTTTTGATTCTGATTCACTTCAAGAATTCTGTAAGTAGACAGTGTAGAAAATAATGTACTTTAGCTCACAAACCCACCCCCAAGCAGCATTAAAAAAAACCCACATCCCTCTACTCTGTTGCTGAGACTACAGTATTTCTTGGCCATATGCACCAATTATTAGATATACCATCAGATACTTACAGTCAAGAAAATTACTGGGAGAAATAGAAAGAGCAAGTATCAGTAACTTATGATAAAATTAATTTAACTGGTGGCAAAATCTAATGCCAAAAGCCTGTAAAATTACTGACATCTACCACTGATAAAAATTAAATGCTCATTATAATTGGAATTATTGATTTTTAATTGTACAGCACATTTCTGGACCAGTCCACGTCAATCAAAACGGTTTCAGTCTCATTTCCATCTCGGGCAGAATGACACTCCAGAAACAAAAACAATGAATATATTTTCTAATGTAGCTGTTTCAACAATAGTGCTCAAACTTGTAACAGCAAAGCATAATCTTACGTTGTGAAAACCGCTACTGCTAAGATGCAAGGGAGAAAAACCACTTTGATGCAGCAAAAGAGGAAAAGGGTGTCTGCTGGGTTTTTTTCCATCCCACCACCCCCAAAGACAGGAAAAGAGAAAGAGAGTTTAAGTTGCACTCAGCATCCCATACTGCATTGAAATGTTCCTGGGTACTGCCTTTGAACTCTGCTGAAGGAGCAGTTACAAAGACCTACTGCAGCACGAACTTTGCAGATTTATTTTTCTCCTAGGTTTATAGTACCCAGTGAATAAAGCCCCAAGCATAAAAGTATTACATAAATCTTCAAATACATGTCACAAGCATTATGAAAACATGAGTCACAACCTTTCACTTTCTAAGAGGGATCTAGACTAAGAAAAGAAGTGTGCTTATGGTGGGGAAGAATGTAAGACTGCCTTTTGCAGTCTTTATTGCGTAAGTTGTTCTGTTGCACCCAAGCTACTGCTGCCCATTAAGTCCACAGGCTGAGCAGAAGAGTTACCTAACACAACCAAGCACATCAAACAGGCAACCTTTTACCATGGCAAACTAAAAATTTTAGAGAGAGATACAAAATGCACTGATCTAAATATTTCAAGAAATTACACTGTATATGTGAAGCTGCTGCCTATGTCACTTTTAGCCACAAAATTTGATACATACCTGTTTTGGATCTGCTTCCCTGTATATTTTATGTACTTAGTCTTCTCCATCAATTTGGTGATTAGTGTCTCAATGATCACTTTCTGGTTCTGAAAAGCTTCTTCTATAAACTGGTACCTGTAGTAAAAAAGAGTGAGTATTTACACATGCAAAAGGTGTGATACTCTTGCTAAAAAGCAGAGTGCCTTATAAAAGACTGATTTAATTGAAGAAAGGTGCTGCTCAAGTTAAAAATTTAACTGTCAACATGGTAACATATGTCAGTAAATATGAATATCTTTTATTTATAGTATATTTGAATTTACAGTATATTTCCTGTAATTTTTTTTTATAATTTATGGTTTTCATAAATACGAAGGTATATTGCATGACTGTGGCCTAATTTTAGCAAAACAAAAATTAATGTTGTGCTGTAGTCATCACTTTGTAAGTGAAAGTGCACATAAGCTCTTACTTCATGCAAGATAAGTATGTAGAAACAGAAGGAAGACAAAAGATTGCTGAGTCAGTAGAAGTCAGCAACATTTTAAATCAAGGAACTGAAATCATCAACAATTTGAGGAAAAAAAGAAGTGGCATGTTCTGAAAGGGATGTAACTCCTAAGAAAAGGAGAATTGGAAAGAAAGACTGCAACTTGGCAATGGCAAGGTTTAGCCTGTTCCAAGGATCAACAGCAGCCAATACTTCTCCACCTACTGATGTTCACCTGGTTAGGCAAGCAAGTTCTTCGGGTGGTTGCATCAGGTATAGTGAGCATATTAATACTTGAACTAAGATTACATCTGACCCAGATGTACCTGTCAGCGAGCAAGATTACTTTGTACTCAGAAGCTGTATATAATCCCACCTTTCAGCTTCTGTGGCCAGCAGGAGACAACCAAAGAAAAGCAACCTAAAGATTTGAGGGTGTTGTCAAAGTATAGCCAAACTGTAGGTTTCCTCTTCCTATGAAAGGGCTCTTCACAGAAAAAAAACAAACCCATTTGCTCCATTCTGAAATTGTTTGGCAATGTTCCGTTATATAATCCTCTTGTTGAAGGACAAATAGAGAAATTACACAGAAGTGTAGAGTTGTGCAACACAGCCCCTGTGATTTCTAAGGACTCTCTGAAGAGCTGCATAGCAACAAACTGTGTCCAAATAAGTTGACAGTAAAGAAGGGTCTTGTGCTTAAATCACCAGATTAGAAACTAGAAGAATTAGGTTTTATTACAAATTATCACTCACTCATCAGCCACATTCTTTTGGATACAAACCTGAGCCAAAAATTTCTTTTTGCACTTTTTTCACCTGGCTGTATTCCATACAGCTAGAGCTACAATCAACTTCAAGTGAGTTGCATAAAACATATACTTTCTTTCAATACCTGTGCTCTTTGTGTTCTAGTAACTGACAGTCTCGGCAGGTCAGCTTGTCACAGGTTTCACAATATAACTTCAACTGCTCCTTTTTGTGGTAAGGGCAAAACACAGGTCGCTGACTGGTCACACCAACTGCCTCTGTTGAATAAAGGAAGATAAGGTAAGTTTGCAGGTAAGGTGAGGAAGGTAAGTTTGCAAATGACACCAAGTTGGGCAGGAGTATTGGTCTGCCTGAGGGTAGGAAGGCTCTACAGAGGAATCTGGAAGGGCCAGGTTCAATAAGGCCAAGTGCCAGGTCCTGCAGTTGGACCAAAAACAACCCCATGCAACTATACAGGCTTGGGGAAGAGTGGCTGAAAAGCTGCCTGGTGGAAAACGACCTGTGGATGTTGATTGACAGCTGACTGAATATGACTTGGCAGCACCAGGTTAACAGTTGGACTCTATGATCTTAAGGGTCTTTTCCAACCTAGTTGATTGTATGATTCTAAGATGTCAGTCCAGTCTCCTGACATTACAAGACTTGCACTCTCCTATTTCTCCTTACCATATTCTTCACCTAGATGGTCTAAGTGTGTATCAGGCCACCTAATCGAGAACTAATGTCTCACTCTTAATCAAACATGGACCTAACATCCTCTCTCATGGAAAATGTCTACAGCCTATTTTACCATAACTTATTATAGCCTCACAAAACTATTTGCAAAAGGAGCAGCCAGTACTGTTGCAGTTGCAAAAGACATTGCACAACCTGCAATTTCCTTTCTTAAATGGAGATGAGGAGATTGCTGACTTTTTTCATTGCTGTGTCTTCTTTCTTAGTCAAGTGGGTGAAAGGGGGTTTGAGGATACCAAGACACAAGCATTTGAAAGTTTAAACTATAAATAATATAATAATCTGAAGTTACTAATGTCCCTTCAGGACACCATTCTAAATGGGTGAGAGGACTCACTTCTGCTTCTAGTGAGCAAATACCAAACAGCATAGAAAACACCACCAGATGCTACAGATGAAATCTGTTTTTTAAACAATTTAACCAACAAAGCCTAGTTTCTTAAGAGTTTGGTTGAGCACTGAGTCCATGAGGATACCAGTCAATTTTCATGAAACCTGGAAGAAGTAATTTTCAGCTCTCTATCCTTCAGTCAAAATTCTTAGAAAGTGACCAAGACTCAAGAAAACGCCTGAATGCACAGAGAGCATTCTTGCCACCAAGTCATGTTCAGTGTACCAGCCAGACACTTTTACCTACTACTTTTGACCTCTCCTGAAAGTACACTCAGCACTCACTTTTAATTAACCACATATGAAAGTGGGATACAGAATGTTGTGTATATCTCCAAAGTATTATACTGGAAGCTACCCTTTGAGCAATAAAGACTACAGAAGTGAAAGCCCACATTATATATAAAATTCATAGGACTGGATATGGTGGAATAAAAATATGTTATAATACATGTACTTATAATAATTTATTTTTTAAAACTAAATTTACAATATAAAACATGCAAGCCCGATGCATTTAGAACTGATAGAATGCTTGTCAACATCCAATTATGTTTATAATTGTCCTCCAATGTCACTAGAAGACAAGACACAGTAGGCATAAACTGAAACAAAAGAGGTTCTCAGTGAATAGAAGCACAGCCTTTTCTACCATAAAAATAGTCAAGATTTGTCAGAGAGGCTGTACTGTACACCACATCCACCCTTGTTGGTTCTCAAGGTCCAAATGGATAAAGCCCTGAACAAGCTGATCTGATCTCGTAGCTGACTGCTTTAAGCAGGAGGCTGGAGTAGATGATCTCCTGAGGTCCCTTCCAACCTGTATTATCGTTGATCCTACTGAGGAAAAACAACCCAATTCATAATATACTTCCGTTTTAGTTTCCAAGGCAAAATGTTTCAAACTTAAAATATACTTGGCTAAAACATGAATTCTGGCATGCTTTATTGCTAATAGAGCGTGATTTATTACCAGAATGCTGAAATAATATCATGTATTAGTGCTCCTTTTGCTGTGATACAGAACAATAAAGTTCATATAAACCATTTGGTAAACCTCTAGAAAGACCAGATGCATAAAAAGGTATTTTCTGTAGCTGATCTCTAAAGCCTAGACAATAATTTGCAATCATTCCAGGTGAAAGATTAAATCTATGTGTATTTATTGGTTTAAAACACTTTACATAAAAATCACATGAAATACCAATCTGTAGGGTTTCTTATCACTATGCAGCATATCTGACAGGAAAACCTGACAGAAAAACAGATATCAAACCTCCAGGCATGACAAAAGTGTCCCCTTTCAATAGCTATGTTCTGATGCATTTAATGCTAAAATAAAGTTTTCTCTTTCCTTCGCTGCATCACTTAAGAGACCTACTTAGATGGAGAGCAGCCAAAGAAACACCAGAATTCATTCAAATGTTTGCTTCCCTCAGGAATGAAACTGAAATAAGCAACTGGAAGGCAGAAAACTATTAAAGCATATCCATTTCCAACCAGAAAAATAACATGGTTCCCCTAATTCATATGCACCAAATGGTTCTTTCATAAGGAATCTGTGCTTTTACATTTATTAGGATTAAGGAATACAACTTTTGAAATTCATCACTTTAAAAAGAAATGTGGTGGTCTAATACAGTTTTCCAACAGAAACACACATTCTTTGTAAAATTGTAAATCAACTGTGTTACCTGGAGATACTTCCTCTTTCTGTCTTACAGTATGATCCTTTGTGAATTTAACCCTCTGGTGAGCTCTGATGCAGGTCTTGCACAACCATTCCACACATTCCACACAAAAACCATTAGCTTCTGCATTGTCTTCACAGCTTGTGCAGACCTGACATGAGAAAGAAAAGGTAGCTGTAAAAATGAACATACAAGCTATCATCCATATATCATCAGTGAACTTTTACAGTTTTCCGAAAACAGTTAAATGAGAATGGAAAACTGCCTGAGGTACAGCAACACTTTCAATTACTTGTATACAGTTATTTAATGTGACTCTTCAAAGAAAGTGGTCATTTTGTCAGTGCTACTCTAAAACCTTTACCTGACATGACAGAAGTCAAACCATTATTTTCTGCCCCAACACTGCACACTTAGAAGCCATAAAATGTTCACTATGTACAATATGCTCTTGTGAAATGTTTACTAAAAACAGAACAGAATCAACACTGCTCTGATTTTAGAAGCCTCCTTTAGTTCACACAGAAGCTTTAATTTTAGTTTCTCTTCACCTGCTTAGTTTCAGAGGTACAAACAGTACTGAGTAGCAGCAGGGCTGTTCTCAAGAATCTCTGCATCACCACTTAAGAGAGCATTCCAGTCAAGCTTATCAGTAAAGCTACCCTAGAACAGATTTGCAACCAATGCAAATAATTTCAAACTGTGGCCTGTTAATTCCTGGGGCTCTTTGGACAACACTCAAAAGATCTAGAAAACAAAAAATAATTAAGAAAAACAAACCTGACAGCAGACCAAAACATCTCAGCACAGAGAGGAAAAAATTCCTATGGATCCATAATTTGAACAAGTTGAAAACTAAATGATGGACAACACCTCCTCACACGTTCATACCATTTTTAATACCTCCTTTACAATGCTGCTATAGTCATACCTTCAAGGGGTTTAGGGTGGTAAAAATAGTGAACATATTTATGCAGTTACTTGCTTAGGTAACTATCATCCACTTCTATCAACACTTAGTACAGTCCAAACAAAGGCCTCAAGATGTCTGAAGATAGCTCTATCTTACAGATCACAGTGATAGAATTCTGCTAGATGGAGCAACAAGGAGAAAAATTTAGATAAAAAAAAAATTCAGCTTCTGCACCCGCACAAGATAAACATAGATTAAGTTAAAAAAGAAAGCAAATATTTAGATCCTATGCAGATACATAATATATATGTAGAACTATGTTCCAGTTTCCCCTTCAAGGAAAAGAGGAAAATCAGCACAAAACTTGCCTTAGGCCATATAGCAAGTTACTGACAGAACTGGAATTTGAACACAGGAGTTCCAGATTCCCAATGCTGTGCTTATTGTCCTGGATCATGTTGCCTCTCAAACCAAGTATCTTCTGAGAAAGGAAGTTACAACACAAGGGTTGTTGACCCCTCCTGCTGTCAGTTGGAGTTTGAAGCAGTTCCTTTTCATTAAAGGATCTGCAAAGGAGAAAAAATTGGGCTTGTGCCCCTTTTTCTGTTTCTTTACAAAAAGAAGGCCTGGAAGCTTCATTTTTAAAAATCTTCTTTTTTTTTTTATCTTTCACTTGTTTTTTATTTTTCTTTCCCGTCGTCTCTGAACAACAAAAATTCTAGTCCTATCCAGACTGGTTGACTAGGGAGAAATGTCAAAGTCAGGACACTATTAAAAAGTCAAGAAACCAGAAGTAAAGCAGTTAAAGGAAGTGAATTGTAATCAGGAAATTGAACATTTTTACTTGCTCTTAACCCTTAATCTCAGTGACATTTTGAAAAAAAAAGAAAAAAAAATGGACTTAAGGACACAGCACAGCTTCTTGTAAAAGAAAAAAAAATAGAACAAGCAAATATCACTGAGGTATTACTTCAACGTTACATTTTCTCTGGCAGAAACTCCCATGTAAGAAATTCCCTCCCTTCTCCTTTGCCAGCTGGCTCCTCCTCAGGTGTGCCCATGCAACCCTCTGCAAGACTGCAGCATAAAACCGGATTGTTGCATCATTGTAGCCCAAGGATCAGTTACATCAGCACTGCTGACTGGGCAGTGAACTACTGTAGGTCAAGAAAGCAGTTTTTGTATCAGCCTTTTTGCCAGGGAGGTAGGATCAGCCTCTGACCCCAGATACCCAGAGGAGTTTTTGCAAGATAACATAGAGAAGAAGAGATTGGATAATTGTTTGTCTAGTGTAAAAAACCCAACAGTGAAAACAAAATAAGCAAAGGAAAAAACAACTTCTTAAATCAAAGAAGCAAATCAAAGACCCACAATAAAAAGGGCAAGAACCCAATAAAAAAAAAAAAAAAAGGAACAGAACTCCTCCTGGTCCCCAAAAGCCTTTCCGGGTCACCTTTAACAAATGTAGGCAGATAAACTTACGAAGTGCCAAGGCATTTAAGCAAGTTCAAAATATTTCTGAAGTTATTAATTCCTCCTAGATTCCAAGAACTTTGTCTGTTTTCTTTTTTCAATATGCTTTAGGTTTGTTTTTTTTCCAACTGGTTTGACCTGCCATGGTTGGAATTAGATGAAGATTGTGACTCAATAACCAATTATCATGTGCTGCCAAATGAACTGAAACTCCTCCTTTTGAGGTGCCAAAAATGAATATTCCAACTTTATACACTTCAAAATCACGAAGTGGAATAGACAGCTTTCTAAAATTTTTCATACGCATCATAACTCACGCTGCCAAAAATACCTATGGCCTCTAGGTAGAAACGAGATTTGATTCTACCCACTTCTTATTTCAAATATGCATTTTCAGATAAAGCTTGGATTTTGCTAGAAATCCTTGTTATTAGAATAAGTCATACAGTTAAAAGTACATGGAAGTACAATTATGGCAAATATTTGCTATATGCTTACAAAACTTAAAACTTACTTCACCCTTATGGTTGTGACTCATACAAGCAGTTCTACAGTGATTTCAAAGAAAACTCTCTCTAGTTAACCTGTAAGCCTTTGTTCTGGTTAGACAGATATTTATTTTTAATTGAGTTTTCCTTGTAATTATATTTAATTCAGTTACTAGTTTTAGTATTTATAACCCCGGGAAGTGTTCATTTAGACTTCAATCAATTTAATTTAATTACTCAGCATGTTGCAAGTAAGTACTATTTTTTCTGTTGTAAAAGCTTCTATATTTAAGATTTACTTGCAAGAGTTGAGGTAATAGAGCAATCTTCCCAGCAACTGTAGTAGCTAACCACTCTTCCAATTAAATATACTTTGAGTATTAAAGAGATTAACTAAGCAAGCAAAGGTTTCCAAGTTTCAAAGGAAGAGAGCAAAGTAGTTCAGGGGAATATTCAGTGAATTAACATTCCAAACTTCACCAGTATAAATTAGATGCAATGGCTTCTCCTGTTGGATCCAAAAAACATCTATGCAAATAGTTCTGTAACCGTTTCCTGGCACATACAAAATCATCAGAGACAGCACCTGTCTTTTGGGATGCTCTTGCCTATATGTAACTCTAAATATGAACCAGGTGCTGGTATGTCAAAATGTATGAACCCTGACCAAGGTATCTTCCTTTCCCAAACACCTCATCAACAGCTGTCTGTCTTCAAAGCACAACAAAACCATATTGTGGCTTCCTAAGTCTATTACCCACTGTCCTAAACCTGTTATTTTCAAAGACATTTTGGCCATGGCTACAGCTTTGATAAATTAATTTGCATACAGGTTCTTCTTTGGAAGAACACATGGTGGCTACTCTGGCACCATACAAAACTAGAGAAACTTTTTGCTCTAAATTCTTCTCATTAATTGTTTTATTATGCCAGTCAGACTTGCTGTCTTCGTATCCAGATCGACTAGAAGGTTTAAACTCTTAACTTGTTTTGTTACTACATTCCCAGTATCTCACATAAAACTCCAACTGTTCCTCACCTACTACAACATTTAAAACTCTCAGATCAGTAACTGGTAAAGATAAAGAAAGTGTTCTCACTATCAAAAGGTATTTTTTTATGTGTTCTCTTATGGAAATAGAAGCTATGAGAATTAGGACCTAGACTAAAATGCACTACAGGTTTGTTATGGTGCAGCAATGCTAATGTTATCACTATGATCTTCTTGTCTGCATCATTCTCACACTTTTGATTTTTACTTTAATGGCTTTGTACAAGTGTGAAACAATTTTCTTCTGTTACGTTCCTAAATTTCATTTTTACTTCATGGATTTATTCATGTGTGAAACAATTTTCTTCTGTTAAGTTCCTAAATTTCCCTCAATTCTCTACAGTAATATTATTCCAATTTAGCATTTTGCTTCAGTAACATCTCTTAGACCAAAAGCTCCTTTCCACTCACTCTTATGCATCAAGTATCATTAATTTTTATTTTCAAGCTTCTTTTCAGCAACCAATAATTTTCACTAAGCCTTTCAATAAATCATAATGAAACAAAATATAAAAGATCTATTATTTCTAAGTATTTATGTCCTAGATGGCCACAACCTATAATGATTACTTTTCAGAAAGATCACAACTGCATTTCCCCTTAGTCTCTCTTCTTCTGGAAGCATTTCTATGCTACTAGCCAGCAAAAAATCCTTCATGTTCTCTTCAACACCAGCCAGGAAAGCCCGTGTGGAACATATACTAGGTAGTTTTACACCTTATTTATGCTTACCTCTTTTGCTCCTGAGGTCTTCAGTAATACTTGCTAGAAAGTACAGCTGTGTAAGAAGGGTACTGAAGTGCTAAAATCAGACTCAGATCTAAGGCAAACGATTTTAGATAGATAAGAGGGCATTTTAATGAATTCCAGTTATTCTCATCCCACAATGCCAGGCTCCATGGTATGCCATTCACTCCTACAGTTTTAATTAAATGTGCTAAATAGTATTTTAGCATTATTACCATTTAAAACCTGAAACAACCAAACTTTAATTTCAAAGTTCTTTTTTTTTTTTTCAGTCCTAGATACAGATCACTGGTTTTAACCACAACAACACTTGCACAGAACCCATGGCTTGCCTCTAAGTCTAATTTCTTACACATCCTGCTAAAGCTGTTGAAGTACCAAAGCCACAGTTTTCAGCAGAAAATTTCTATAAAATAGCCAAAGTTTTTGACATAATTTGGACGATCTCTGATTAATTTTTTCCTGCAAGGCACAGTCTCCTTTCCACTTTATTTCCTCTGATCTGTTGTCTATTTTGCTGCTGTCAATTCTTCTTTCTTTTCAATTTGCTCCTTCAAAGGCAAAACAAGACAGATCGGTAAGGAGGACGTATCATCTTTAAACCTCATAATATTCCCCCTTGAATAGTACACTGATCTGTTTAACCATTATTGAGTTACAGATAGTTTTGTAGAAAGGTGCAGTGCTTTTTTATGGTTCCAATGTCAAAGTACAAAGGAATGTCCAAAAAGCTTCATCATCATGCCAAAACAAACCTATTTGAACAAAACAGAAACTCCACAGCATTTCTTTCCAAGAGGTAAGGTACACATTCACTAAGCAGGTATCTAACAACACATGAATACTACTCTGCTCGTTTAGCAAACTCTGCTGGTTTGCCTTCAACTGCTGCAGAAAGTGTTCTGAGTTCAGTCAAGGAACTTAGCTGAACTCAGACGTGCTTTCTGCACTGCAAGCCTGTGTTTCTTTGATAGGAAGAGAAAGAAAGAAATAGTAAGATAGATGTCTGAGAACCTAACTTAAGGAAACACAAATGCTTTGAAGAACCTCCCTGACATCTGCTCACGCCACTCAGTACAGATTATTTCAAACCAGCTGCTGAAATATGTGGAATTTCTCTGTGTCTCTTTCCAGCAGATCAAGATCAGAAGGTAAAAAAAAAAAAAAAAAGACATCTCCCTCAATTCTAAGGAAGTGTCTGACTACTCCTGACATTGATGAGTTTGTTGGATACTCCAACTTTCAATACCCTATAGCCCACTGAAGTACACCCAATTTTACATGGCTAAGAACAACCTCAAGAATGTAAGTATCCCTTCTTGAATTTTCAGTTCCGTATCCAAGTCTCAAAGGCCTCAATTCCCCACTTAACTTTCACAGAAAGCAGAAAAAAAAATAAAATGGGAGGAAATAGAGGAGAAAGGGGAATAAAATAAAAAAGACTTTGCCACAAAAGCCAGGAAAAATAATTTTGCTTCTATCACCAATCCCCAAGGCAGTATCTCGGAGGACTTATATAACTAAGCAGAGGTTATGGCACAGGCCCCTGAAAAAATTCCAGACTGCTTCTGCATAACAAAGTTATTTATTATCTTGCTTCTTTTCCTGATTTTAAAGTCAATAAAAAGTTCTGATCAAATTTTCAATGCAAGAAGGACTATGCATCTTCTCAGTCTTACTGGTATAGAGACTGTGTAAATCTCACAACCATCTGCAAAACTCAGATGTTTTCCTGCAACATCCTGGGGAAGAAAACAAACAAAGCAAAAGAAAAACCCCACACACAAACACAAAAAAAAGCAAACTTCAAACTGTTGTACATGAAGAGAACACTGCTCATACTTCAAGACACTCCCAAATAAATTTCAGTTTCCGGTGAAGCCTATCATTTCTCAGAAATCCAGTTCCAAAATTCCTTATAAACTGAATACAGTGTAATGGTTTTTGAGACATGAGTTAATTTCTCTTCTTCAGAAATGATGACAACATTTATGCCTCTAATAGCCAGTGAGTTGGTATCACAAACCTGACTAGGTACTTTTATCTGCTCCTGAGAGACATACCCATTTACATACATAAGCATAAATTTCAGCTAAGCTTTGAAACAAGCACAACTATACAATAAAGGACCTCTAAGAAGCTGCCTCCTAAATGAACGGATCAAGAGCCAATGATACAGGTCCCCAAACTGGAAAGAAAAAAGAGGCATTTTCAAAATAAAGCAGTTCACCATCCAAATGCTATGGGATGAGTTAAAATGCAAGCCCTGTTGACATAGTAACCTTTTTGTACTGTTATGAAGAATTCAGCAACATATAAAGAGGATTAATTATTTACAATAAGTTCCTGGCGTTTAATAAAAAGTTCATGAGAGATACTTGAGATACTCTCTTACAAGCCAAAAACGAAGCCATGCAGTGTTTTGATACTGGACGTTGCTAAACTGTGATCCTACACAGATGTGACTGCTTCCATGCTAGTACTTTCCCCCTGAAAAACCATCATGAGGAAAAAAAACCCCAACATTACTACTCATGCAGATAAGCAGGTTTTGGTTTTATGAGATGGCTACTACTTGTTTGTAAAGGGAAGAAGAGGCAGCCGACATAAGAAAAACAAACAAGAAACGCCTACAACACACCATCTTCCCCAATGAAAAGTTTGAGCCTCTTGCTTGATAACTGCACTCCAGCTATTTAGGGTCATGTCTTGGCAGTGCAGAGATAAGAACAATGGAGTCGATTTGACTAGAGGATTCAATTTTATATTGAGGTCTCTTGACACAGTGCTGTTCGGGTCTCTGATTCAGAGCACTTCAAGTGCCCTGTCCAAAGCATAGAAATTCCCATTCTAACACCTATTCCTTGCTTTTATCTTTTGCTATCACAATGCAATTTTATATTAACAATTAAAATAGTTCAGAATAAGATAACCACCTTCTTCACACACATTTTCATCAATTTGAACTGATTTTCTAGAGTAGCTACCCCATGTGATGACTAAGTACTTGAAGTCTTTTTCTCCATTATGAACAGCAAAAAGGCCATCAAGCAAGAAGCCAAGGATATGCATACACATCCAACAGTGTTAACTTGATTACATGTTAATGCACTTACCTGATTTGATTTCTCTACTGTGCTACTGGGAACCTCTGTGGTATCCTTCACAAAAAAGTTATCTATGATGTGTCTCTCTGCACATTCCTGACCACAAATTGGACAGCGGATAACACCGACTGGGGGGGGAAAAAAAAAATCTGATTATGCTTGCACAACTTAAGATATATCAAACAACTTTAAAGACAGCTTGTAGGGATAAGTACTTTGAAAGGATGTTTTAATACTTTCCTGTCAACAAGGTGCAAGTAAAAAAGAAGGTAATTCTCATTTATCACTGAAGTAACCTTTACCTGTTATCCCTGACGATGTATTCTTTCAACCAAGATCAAGCATCTCTTTGTTACAATCCTATAAAGAATTTGCCTTACTCTTACAGAAAACTCCTTTTCTCTAAACGGAATGTAAATAAGCAAGGTCCTCTCTTTTCTCTCCTCTGCAAGACATGATGGGGAACAATTCTAAAACAATAACATACTTAAGACTCCTGCTTGAAGAAAGAGCAAAGAACCAGTAACTCAAAAGCGCTAAACAATTCACAGCTTTCTTAAGAGAATAAAAACTACAAAGCCAAGTTCAAAACTTGGGGTTCAACAGTGACTATACTAGACTGAAATGGAAAAGATCTCTAGAAACATTTTAAACACCATTCCTAGGTACAGCAAAAAGAATGCCTTACTAGCACTGAGGATTGTTTATCCATTCAAGAAAAACCTCTAAAATGCTAGATATTAACATCTTGATTTAAGAAAATCATCAATCGTTACCACCGAAAAAAATAAAAAGAGAAAATAACTGAAAGTATGTTAGGCTGAAATGATCACTTAGGATGTGGAAATCATCATACACAGCCTACAGTCCAACAGTCATCGGAGTCCACACTGAGACAGATTCTAGACCTACAGTTGCTACTTGAGAAGAGGCATGATTTTAGAGCCTTAAAGAAGATCAGAGGCACCATTTAACCCAATGAATTTAACACCAGTAAAACCAGCATGGGCTTAATACTGTTCCTGTTTCACTTTTTACAATAAAACGTAGAAGTACAGAAACTACTAAATATTTCCCATTCTGCAGAAGAACTTAATCCCTTATTGTAAGTGCTTCATACAAGATTTAAGTAACTTTTTCATAACATTCTTCCAGTACACGCTAGAGATTAACTCGCCAACCCACTGTAAGGGAGGTCTCTAATGAAAGTCCACCAGTTTTATTGAATTAGCTCTTCATTCTGGAAATTTAACCAGCAGATTTCCACTTGTGTGCAAGTCATAGAATCACAGAATGTTAGGGTTTGGAAGGGACCTCTGGAGATCATTGAGTCCAACCCCCCTGCCAGAGCAGGACTACCTAGGGCAGGTCACACAGAAACGCATCCAGACAGGTCTTGAAAGTCTCTAGAGAAGGAGACTCCACAGTCATTTCACTTTCAGCTGAAAGGCTAGGACACCAAGTCCAGTTTTATTGTAATTGCCATTTTGCCAGTCTGCACTTCAATACATATTTGTGCAGCTTTGTTTGATATACAAATTCTGTACTTTGGCTAAAAATTTTGTAACTTTTTTTTATACCATCATCATGACGGATAATTAAGAAATCCAATTCTGGTATGACAAGTAGTTAACAGAACTCCAAGTACAGGATTTCTCCTTTTATCAAGCGAAACAATTTACCACAGTCAAGAGTGAACAAATTTTCTAATACTCAAGTCACATACTTGCTGAAAAAGGCTATTTTTTACATTTTTCAACAGTGCAGATTACAAAGTGCCCTCTGTTGCCTTGCTGCTCATTCTTGACCCTGGCAGAGCACAGTGCTCTGGGCCAGCACAGGAAGCTGAGTCGATCTCTGCATATGTTTGAGAGCAGGGTATAAAGAATGAGACTGGCAAACTGACTCAGACATGGATATATCCCTCCTGCTCTCCCAGGCTTCACCTTCAGCTCCAGATCTGCTTACTGACCAAATACTTACACTGAACTAATGTGAGAAGCAACACGAGGATGGGAAGGGGCCAACACTGCCACTGAAGATTAAACATGGAACTGCTGAAACAGATCAACTCTACTAAGCTGTCTAGCCTTAAGTCAAGGTTTTCTTCTGCAACTGTGTGTGGGAAAGCTTTTGTTATAATCCTGGATTGATGACCACTACACAAATCAGTTTTAAATCAGGTATAGTCAACTTCAGGACTAAGTAAAAATACCTAGTATCATTATCTGAATGTAACTGTTTAAGCCAGGTTACACTGTTGTGCACACAGAGGGCAACATAGGCCTTTTTGGCACAAAATATAAAACACAAGTTAGCAGGGCAGCATTCCTTTCAGGTCCTTATCTACTATTCTTAATGTATCCAAGGCTCTTTCAGTAATGTACTGAACGACATAAACCCTATGAGGTCTTCTCCTCTCCACTCTCCAAGTGGGAAATGGAAGGTGCAAGCAGAGTGCTCAGTGCATGTGTTTTTTTTCATGCGTGTTGCATTTGAAGAAAATGAGTCATGACTACAGTACTGAGTGAATTAATGTAGGTTCATTTCAGAACTTCAATCTATCCACCTCAGACACTGTCACACAGATATGCTGCACATCAGCACTGGAATTTCTACCTGCATTCCTTATCAGGAAACAAACAGTACAATGGAGTGCACCATCTAATCACCACACAGTCCTACAGAACACAGTGAGGAGCTGGAAGTTCACCAGAACCCATGTAACTAAGAGACAGTAAGTTACTGAGAAGGAAAAATGTGGTTTACTATGAACCCAAAATTCAGAGTTCGCTATGGGAAAACAGAGACAGAAGAAGAAAGAATTATATTTTGGAATGAAACTGAACATATGGATAAATATGAAAACAACGTATTATTTTTTTTTTTTTAAATGCTGGTTGTATGCAAGTAAAGACACACTCTAATTTAGCAAAGTTCACGGACAAACATATTTCTGTTTCAACATTAGCATTTCTACTTGTTATAATGGTCATCTGTTATAATTAAGTAGTAAAGTTTTATTTGGAAATAGTAATTTTTCAGTAAATTCTCACTTTGCAATACTAGTTAGAGAATGCAGCTTTTTGTATAAAATGATAAAACTAAACATCGGCCAGTAACTGTCACGATCCAATATCGGATACGTGGCAATTTTTTACAATCTTGCCAGGACAAAACAAAGATGATGCAACATCGGGTGCACAAACAGACACTGGCACTGGTGTGTGGTCTTACTAGAGATCAGGCAGAGCCAACCCCCTTGCTTTCTAACACTCCTCACCGCAGTGGGAGGCTGGGGGCAGCTGGACTCTGCCTTCCCTCTCCTGGTGTGAGCCACACAGCAGCTGCGCTGTTTTGTCTGGCAGGACCTGTGAAAAGGTTTAAAGGTAATCCCAAATGGTGAAATTAAGACACAAACGAGGTCAGATGTCATGAGCACACCAAACTTTATTGGAGTTACACAACAAAGTCCCTAGAGTGGATAGGACAGGGAGGAAAACAGAGACAGAAAAGAAAGGAGAAAGCAGAATTATGGAGATTAGCAATATAGGATAGTTAACACCGCGGTCCGGCAACATCATCGGTGGGGAAGCGCCTCCCTGCACCCATAGTGTCCCAAACTTTTACACAGTCCTTGCCCATTCTCCCAGTACAGGGGAGGCTCCGTGCTCCTCCGACGATGAGGGGGAGAGAGAGAGGGGGGTATGTTTCCAGGATATACCTTGCAGATGGTCTTTGTCAGGCTAATTAACAAGATAAGCCATTGATTGGGCCAGCAACAGGGTCCTTGACTGATTTCCATGTGAAACAGGATGAGACAACTTGGCACCTCAGGATGGTTTATTAGGTGGAGGTCAGCTTGCCCTTTACTTTTCTGGCCAAGTCAGTGATTTACATGAAGACTCAAGGCCTGGTTATCACTGGATATCCTGCTCTCCTAGCTCAGCATGTCCCACATCAAACTCCCCAGTTTGCAGGTGAGCAGGGGGGAGTAAAGCAGCTTGGTGGGATCCTGAGACATAGTCCAGCAACAAATCCTGTTTAACTCTTAGATGTCTCATGACAAACACCAGGCATCCTGAGTGTCCAAATACACTGTTTATTTCTTGGATTGAGACAGACACTATATATCCGGAATGTCACAGTAACTTTGCAGTTATTCATCCAACATAAATGGTACAGTTCTCAGACATCCCAGACCTGATGGAATTTAAGTTAGTTCATGTTATTTACATAGCACAACCCTAAGAGCACACACCTGTGAATTCCTGGCTGCAGAGTTATGAACATGAAATACTTGGAACAGGAAAGTTACTGGCTTTGCTGTTTCTGAAGAGGACACATTAACATTACATTTTTTCATGTGCAGAGTTCTCTAATTCTAAAAGATTTGGTGCAGTAACATGGTGCATTGGGTTTACATGTCCAGATGTTGGTAATCAGGGGTGAGGGAGAGCTGCAGAGGTGTCCTCTATGAGAAGACACCAGGCACTGCCCCCATATCAGAGAGCCAATTCCAGCCAGCTCCAAGACAAACCCATCGCTGGCTAAAGCTGAAACCATCAGCAATGCTGGTGGCACTTCTGTGTACATGTTTAAGAAAGTGTGAAAAAATGCTGTGCAACAGCAGCTGGGAGAAAGTAAGAAAAATGTGAAATAGGTCCACAGACACCCAGGTCAATGAAGGAGGGGGAGGAGGTGCTCCAGGCATCAGAGCAGACATTCGCCTGAAACCCATGCAGAAGACCATGGTGAAACAGATTGTCCCCTGCAGCTTGAGGAAGGCCACATTAGGGCACATATCAACATGCAGTCTGTGAAGGACCTCACACTTCAGCAGGTGGACAGGTACTGAAGGAAGATGCAGTCTGGGGAAAGCCCATGCCAGAGCAGGCTCCTGGAAGAGCTGTCCCATGGACATGTGCCCATGCAGGAGGAGGTTTTCTGACAGAACTGTGACCTATGGGAGACCCACACTGGAGCAGCCTTTTCCCGAAGGACTGCACCCCATAGAGAGGACCACATTGGAGCAGGTCTTGAAGGACTGTATCCCATGGGAAGGACCCCACACTGAAGCCAGGAACAAGTGGGTGGAGGATGGAATGGCAGAGACCCCATTCCACATCCCTGCTCCACCACCAAAGGAGGTAAAGTCAGGAATGAAGGAGTGAGGTTGAAGAGAGGTGTGAGGGCAAAGGAGGTTTTTTTGTGAGTGTGTGTGTGTCTCCCCATCAAAAAAATTTAATTGGCAATAAATTAATCTTCCTCATGGTGTTGGGTCTGTGTGGCAGGGCTTTGGCAGTGAGGGAGGGTCCACAGATGTGGCTCTCGTGAGAAGCTGCAAGAAGCTCCCCTGGCACCAAATATCTGGACCAAAAATCTTGGCCTATGGTCAAGGCTGAGCCCATCAGTGAAGGTGTTAACACCTCTGCAATTGACATATTTAAGAAGGGGAAAAGGAAGCTTCTCAAGGACCTGCAGCAGAGAGACGGGTGGGATGGGAGACAAACACCTGTGCAGACACCAAGGTCACTGAAGATGGAAGGGGAGGAGGTGCACCAGAACACACATTCCCTTGCAGCTTGTGGTGAGAAGGTAAGCTCAGAGCAAAGATTCCATTCCAGCCAATGGACGATTACCATGAGGCAGACATAGACCTGCCACCTGTGAAGGACCATGGTGGAGCAGATGTGGACCTGCAGCAGGGGAAGACTCCACGCCAGGGTGGGTGACTGTGCCCAAAGCAGGCCATGACTCCACAGGAAGCTTGCACTGGAGCAGTCTATTCCTAAAGGACTGCACATTGTGGGAGGGACTCATGTCAGAGGAGCTTGTGAAGGACACTCTCCTATGGGAGGTACCCACACTGGAGCAGGCGAAGACTGTGAGGAGTCCTCCCCAAGGAGGAAGGAGCGGCAGAAAACAATGTACGACAAACTGACCACAAACCCCAGCCCCTGTCCCCCTGTGCCACTGGAGGCAAGGAGGTAGAGAAATCAGGAGCAAAGTAATTTGGGCCCAAGAAGAAGCAAGTAGTGGGAGAAGGCGGGGTTCTTTTAAGATCTGGTTTTATGTCTCACTATCCTACTCAGTTTTGTTTGGTAACAAATTAAATCGATTTTTTTTTTTCCTCCCCCAAGTCAAGACTGTTTTGCCTGTGACCATAACCAGTAAATCATCCCTCCCTGCCTTTGTCTCTTGTTCTATTTTTTTCTCTCCATCCCACCAGGGAGGAGTGAAGAAGCAGCTGTGTGGTGCTTAGTTGCCAGCTGGGCCTAAATCATGACACTCACCTTGAACCTGTTTTGCCCATAATGGTAATAGGTAAATGACCTCCCTGTCTGTATCTCTCCCATTGAGGGGGAGGAGAGTAAGAGCAGATTGGTGGGCATCTGGCCACCACACATAGGTCTTAGAGACAGTCTTTACTTGGTCTTGGTATTTTCTGTTTGGTTGGGTTGGAGGTTATGTTTTGTTTGTTTAAAGCTACATGCATTAACTAGAATTCTATCTTGGTTGATAAGAGAAGTGAAACAGATCTGAAAGAAATATTGGTTTGCATGTATTTTTGCAGGTTTTAGATAAAGAAGACAGTGCTCTGTCATAGTGCAATCTTAAGAGAGGTGTAAAGAATACTTAAACTTGAGGCAATTACAAGATCTGTACCACTTTGGAGGTCTAATCCAGTTTAGAATATTGCTAACCATAATGATCTTACTCGTCTTTCTTTCCCCAAGTAAAAAGGACTAAAGACTACTGAAACAGTGTCATTGTCCTCAAACTAGTCTACTAGATGACACCATATACTACAGTAGCGTAGAAGAAATTTTATGTAAAGGTTAGGAAGACTCAGATGCATGCTAGAGTCTTTTGGTATCAACAATAAAAATGGAAACAGTGTACAATAAATATCAGCATATTAATGAACTGAAAGTTTTAATAGAGTATTCCTTCTATCTCAAATAATTCTATTTAATATATTTTGAATATACAGTGATTATTTGATACAGGAATCACAGACATGGTTTGAAGCCCTTTTTTCCTCATTCAGTACAAAGGCTTAACTCAGACAGTTGACAAGCATCCCCTCCTAGGTCCTAGGGTAGTTAACCAAACACAAAACTGCTCACTAAGGATTACTGCTTTCCCCAGCCTATTAATAGACCCAATAACATCTAAGTTTGTCTTCTTTTGGTGCATAAAGAGTCAGGATAGTATAAAGTCATAACTGACAAATAGTATCAAGACAGATGGCTGAAGCAAACATAGGAGCACACATTCAAGTTTTTTGCTAGCAAGCTAACAGGTGCTGTAGCAAGCAATTAACTCTACCTTTTTTGAACAACCAAAAGGACAATGGTATTTCTCACACACATTTCTGCTCTTCATCAAAGAGTTACAATACCATAAAGAAGGAAGGAATGCAATACAAAGGCAAGTTAACATAGCCTTTGTATTTTCTTACTACATTCCATGTATGTATTTGCTTTAAATGTTCATTGGTACACCTTTTTTTCTAGTAAACATTACATTCTAAACTGTTCCTTAAGCATGCATAGAATGCAATACCTAAATTAACCTTTGAATTAGTTAACATTTTCTCCATCAAGTCCCTTTGCAACATGCTTTCCTAGTGCTACAATGAATCAAACCTTTTTTTAAAAAAAAAGTTTTTTTAAGTGTTTTTTTTTTTCCTGGAGTTTGGAAGCAATCATGCAATAGCTTTCTAACCATGCTTAATTTTATTGCCAACACTTCCTTCCTCTTGTTTCAAGACACCTGCTTCCTGAATTGTGCTGCAATTTACTTCAGCGTTTTCAAGGCTGGGAACTCTAGCTCTTACACTATGGTCTGCTCAAGAAGATACAGAATCTGAGTAGCAAGATATTAAAAGCCATGGAGCTGATTTCCTTATATAAATTGGTAAGGAAAATAATTAATCCTCTAACGAAACTATAGAAGTATCAAAGTCATCAAATAGTGTAGGAGAAGTCATCAAAACAAGAGCCACATCATTGCTCAAAAGGAAAAAAAAAATCCCCAAACTATTTTGCTCTTCAATTGCCCTCCCCCCAAATACCCACAGTTTTGTTAAAAGGAATGAGGGCAAAAGAAGGAAAAGCCAGAAAGCTGCAGCACAGAACATTAACCCACAAGCTGTGGCATAATATAATGCAACTTCGTTAATCCAAAAATTATTTCTGCAACTGGTATTTGCTGTACCAAGTATATATTCTTCAAGTACATTATCAAGTCAGCCCAAACTTAGTATTTGCACAAAAGACAAAAAGCCCAGTATCCTTAAATAAACATTGTCAGAGCAACTGTAGTACAGCAAAATCAGAAACTGGTTAGTATTTTGGCTAACATTATTTAGGTTAAGCACATTCCTGGTAAGGCTCTACTGTTTATCCTGATCAAACTGGGAGTAAGGAGGATCTCTAAGTCCACATTAAGGTCCTCATGCTCAGCTAATTCTTGACCTAACCCTCTCTAAAGAGCTTTGATACATTTGGGTGTAAATTGAACAATATATTTAGGAGGCTTCCAAGACCAAGTTATTTTTTAGTGAACTAAGTAATTTTCCTTCCTTAAGATTGTCTGAAAGAAGACTTGCTACAACAGCAAACTGCCAGAAATAAAGAGTTCACACTTGATATTTTAGTATCATTTCCTTTCAGAATGCCTGCTGTTGCGCAATACTCCAGAAACACAGGCAATATCTGAGAAAACCAGATCTAGTATTACTTAGAAGAGGACAAGTTGAGACCAAGCTACCTTTCCTATCCCTCCCTATAGTGTGCGGGGATGGCGAATTGGGCAAGGGTGGCCTTGAATTTTCCTAAAATTGTCTGAAGTAGCACCACCTACCATCACCTACATCCTGCAGTTTAAAGGAAACAAACACCAAAGATGATCCAGCAGTGACTCCAGCACACCAGAGCAGCTACAGGAGTAGTTAACCAGGGATCTTCAGCCAGTTGTTCCATTTTTGACTGCACCTACCTTTCCCGATTGCCTGTTTGTTTCAGAGCCCATGTTTCCCTCTCAGCCTTTTGTCAAAGCTTCAGTCTGTTGCCAGCTGATTTGCCATCCTTCCCTTCCAATTTAGAATATTCAGTCCTACAGAACCTCGCTTCCTCTAGTGGTAACGTGAAACCTGTTTTCTGGTTTGGATTGTAATCCGTATTATTCACATCAAATGTGATCTACCACTTCCTGCCCTGTAGTGCCCATTATAATGGGGCAAATGCAAGGGGAGAGAGAACCAAGGAAAACCCACAGGATTAATCTGTAAAATAATTGAAAATCTCCACCTCTTCGACCCTGAAGCACTAACATGAAATCACTGCAGGAAGTAAGATTTTAAAAGAATACTTACCTGTTCTTTCTCAAAACAATGAAGCTCTCGAGTGTCAAGGTTTTTTATTTTATTTTCAAAATAATACTGTAAGATTTTTTTTTTTAATAGAGCAAGCATTTCAAGAGCGCTCCAGTGAGCAGGTGGAAACATATTACTTAACTTGGAAGGAGTTCCCTAATCACCATCATGATTATCATGAGGAATGTAAGTAATAAAATCCCCCATCTTAATCCACTCCTTTGTGCCAGGATAGTTGTTCATGCTTCTGTACAGTGAGCTGAATCAAGACCACGTGGCTCTTAGGTAGGAGGAGTAGAAGGAAAGACCTCCACCCTTTTTAGCAGCAGCATCCATTCATATAACAAGCAAGCAGCTGTGGAACCTTACATTCAGAGCCACTTGAACCAGGGCCAGACACCACATTGATAACAAAAGTAACAATGCTGGTTCCCCTGCCCCATTCATTCCTATCCCATGTCAACACAAAGATTTTATGCTGCCATGCAATAAGCTGCATTAGGGAATACAACCGGGATTAAACGGGGCTGTGCCAGGAGAGAAGAGTTTGTAGCCAGTGAGAACTGCTACAGTGGAAATTGGCTCACAATGTGTATCCTCTTAAAGGAATGCTCGCCTACATTACAGACATGTAGGGGAAACCGTGGCACATTCTTACTCTTCCTCACAAACTGCACACTGCATCCACTGCAATGTCACCTGAAGCCATTAAGCTGAAGGGATTTACAGTATATTCTGTATTGTTTCCAACTCAGTTCTCAATTTCCTAGGAATACATTCCAGACTACTGAAGCATCCTGAGACAATAGGAGGAGACTGCTCTGGTCTGCCCCAGTTTCAGCTCATTTGCGTCTCCACTGTAGTGAACAGGTTTCAGAGCCAATTTCATAAAGCCACTGGATAATCATTTGTAGATCCAAAAGGGTATTTTTTATTTGTAGATGCAAAGTGTTCTACTAAAAAAAGGAGGGCTTAAGGGTTCTCTTTTTTCAGCACAGATCAGTGAGAAAAAACACTAAAAAAATGAACTCTCTATTAAATACAGTGCTTGGAAGCAACTGGTAACTAATTTTCCCTAAAATTATAGTCACTACAGAATAAATTAATTAGGTCTGTGTAAGGTGATTTTCCTCAGTTTTACAAGAGTCTCGATATTTTAACAATACAGATTTCTGAACAGAAAACATTAACAGCAAGTCACACGTACAGTTACAATTTTTAACAAATGGACAGACTAGTTAACATCACTAGAAGGTATGTTAGAGACTGAAGACAGTGCCAGCTACAAGATTTTGACTATAGCTACACAGAAAATTAGGGCATTTCAATTGTGACCAACAGAATCTTTTCTCCTCTCACTGTGTATATAGACACCATTAATATCCACAAGGTCTTTCATTAAAATGCATGGGGTTGAGAGTAAACTGGTTATATTTACACAGGTCATGTTTTTCTGTTAAAAATAAACACATAGAAAACTTAATTTGAGAGACGATATCATATGCAATAGCATCTGAATCAATTTTAAAAATAATTACTGCTTTTCTCTTGTATCTCATTAAAGCAATACTGGTGCTGCAAAATTGGCAACCTCTTCAAACCAGTTTGTTCCAGAAGAAGCTGCTCCTATCTAGTTCTGACAGCCTCCTGCTGCTAGTGGAGGGGAGATAGGTTAAACCAACAAGCGAGCACATCTCAAGGGGAAACTGGCACCTACTGCCAAAATAGAAGCATTCAAAGCAACCACGATTCTAGCAGATAACTTTATTAAAATCTGTATGCTTTATTTACCACCCTTTAAAATGTAAATAGATGAAAGCTAGACAAAGACTACTAGCTGTAATCCCCCCCTCTGGAAGAGTGTTACAGGCCAGTTTTTACACTGCAGTGCATTGACTTTCTTGGAAAGCACTGCAGAGCTGAATTAAAATATTTCAGCTGCTCTATGAAATGGTTCATTGTTTTTGCTATTCATGCCCAATCTTCGAACAGTTCAAATATTGCATATTGAACTTCATAAACTGTAAATTTTGCATGGGCTGAGTCTCCAGACACTTCTGAATACCTTAAGAAATTCTGACAGGGGGAGTTTCTGTTCACATCCAAGGCTATGCAATGCATTTCCTTCAACAATGCAATTATAAGTGTCATAATGGTAACAAAGGAAAATACTGCTATTGTGGGATAGACAATATTTAAGTACAAGATGATGAATAAAAAACCTCACTGCCTTGCAATGAACATGCTTAAATGATGATGCAGAAAGTGCCAACTATTATGCTAATTGTAACTAACTGCTGACTGTGATAAGCATTTCTTTCATCAAAATTAAAAAAAACCTTATTTCAAGTTCTGAAATTGTCAAGTATTTCCAACTTATGTGTCATGAATTCAAGCACACAAGATGCAAGGACTTCTAAGATTCAACGACATTCTTGTATCGTTTTCTCTGAGCACCCCACTCTAATTTTTCCAGCTACTACTAACACTTTGAAAGTGGGTTTAAGGCTGTTTATATTAATATATTCTACTGAAAGACCATTTTGCAGATACTCTAGGTTACCGCCAACAGTGATCAGGTCCATTGTATCCATGTGCTTCTGAAACAAAGAAATTAATACCTTTCTCCATTAACAGCAACGTTAGCCTGTTGTTATTAATATTTAAATATGATCACATGGGTAAAAAAAATTCTGTTGCCAGAAACTCTGGTGAGGAGATGGACCCTACGTTTTAACATTGTGAGCATGACACAGCCAGTAGTCCCTGCTTTGTAGCAAGAAATGTCATAGTCTGGTCTTCATCTTTTAAGAGTTCCCATCTACTACCAGCTGACATTTGAATAGTTGCAGTAGTGCATCTATTACCCAAAACGATACTTATAAAAAATTAGGTAAATAGATTATCAGTTGGGCAGCTGGAGCCAGTCACAATCCAAAGAACCAAGCCTGGAAGACACTGAAGGACTTGGTCTTTTTAATCCTTCTTGAAGAGATGAAAAATATACCCAACATTTCACATCTTCACTGTTTCACCCACTTCTCTATTTAGCCCCAGATACTTCAGTGTTCCCATCAAGACTTAACAGATGTGAAGGTAAAAAAAAGCTTCAAAAATAACTTCTAAGAGTCTGGACCACATTAAATGAACCAAGTTGGAAGCTAGCAGGAACAAGAGTAGGCAACGGCCTTCACAGAGTATTTCAGAAAGAATGTAATCCAAAACAGTAACACCAATGCAATTACTAATTACTATAGCTAATGCAATGCTTGAAGGGCAGCTACAAAGAAGTTGGAGACCCCCTTTTTACAAGGAGTCATATGGAAAAAACATGCAGCAATGAGGATAAATTACTCCTTGGGAGATTAAGACAAAACAAAAGAGAAAAAAAATTCACAATGAGAACAGGCAGCCATTGGGATAATCTTCCTGGGAAGTGATGGATTCCCCAACTTTGAACACTTTTAACATTCAGCTGGACAGAGTGCTGGGCTATCTTTTCTAGACTGTGCTTTGGCTGAGAAACGTTGGACCAGATGACCCTTGAGGTCCCTTTCAACCCAGTATTTTATGATTCTCATGTTATTCCCTCTCTTCTTTGAGTGTTCAGATGCACCTTTGCAGCCTCTTTCATGACTCTCCTCCTACTACTTCAACAACTGGAAACTACCTATCTGGACTTGGGAAATTAGTTTCTTGGCCCTCATTTTTCCAGCCACTAATCTCAGGGGAGCAATTCAGGTACCTAAACAGACATACATTTGAAGATATCCTGCCTGGCTTCCAGCTACTAGTTCAGAAGGAAATAGGTCTCCTATGGATTGTGCAGTACATCTGCCAGTCCTTTTATGACTATCACAGGCATACCAGAAATTCAGATGTGGCACCAGATATCCAAGTTTGGACAGCTCAATCTCAACTTACCTATGTATTTCACATATCTTTGTTAGTGTGGTTTCAAATTCCTAATGGAAAATAAGACTGAGAGACACACAGAAGATCTCTTATGTAGTACCAAAAGAAACCGCAGCCTACATCTCCAAAGGAAAACTTGGTGAAATTCACTTGAATTTCAATATTCAGTGCCATTAACTTGTTAAGTGCAGTGTTTGCTGCATCCATGTTGAAAGTAGAAATTGACTGCCTACAGGAATTTTGGGATTTATAGATCAAGAGAGTTTTAGAATTAATTGTATAAATGTTTAAGATTTGGGCAAACTGAGAACTGCTTAACATAAAAGTGATTTGACTTAGCTTGAGTAGCTAGAGTAGGCCTTAGGCCGCAATTCTAATTAAACTTTAGCTGAACTCATGTGATTGAACCTTGTCGAGGCGGCGTATGGACTTCACACAACTCTATAAGAGTTATAACTGAAGACCTTTATTGTTAAAAAATGGTGGCAATTTATACCCCTCTGACTCCAGATGGTCCACCCCAGTACAAACCCCATTGGTTACATACATACACAGTTCATACATGATTGGCTACGTGTCTTGTCACTCGCTGTCCGTGTCATGATGATCCAGGGCTTTTGCTTCCCAGTCGGTGCCTCTCAATTCTTGCTACAACATTCTTTTCTCACTACTTCATGAGATGACAACCATGGGATACCTACTTGTAGGACACCTGCTGTTTACTGGTCCCGTGGGGCAACGGCCTGTGGGGTACCAGCCTGTGAGACACCATCTTGTTTACTGATCCCACGGTTTGCTTCAGGGCGCCTGACAATTTGGTCAGCAGCACCTGCAATACTGCTGTTTTAATTCAGGCATATTAATTTTCCACAAATCTCATGCTAATTTTCCATAAAACCCCACAGAACCTTAGTCAAGCTTTCCTTCTACCACATGGAAGGATACTGAAACAAGATTTAGACAATGAGATAATTACTCAAAATTATCTCATATGATGGTAAGATGGATTAACCAAAACTTAAGTTTTGAGAAATTGGACCACTGAAGAATTATCCTGATGAGAAGTAACTGGTGGAGAACAAACAGAAATTGCCCTGACAAAAAGTGACTGATGGTGAATGCTTGGATAGAGCAAAGTAGAACCAATCAGAAAGGGAAGAAGTAATCATCAGGGAAGAAAATTGGACGAACAGTTGCATGCACGTCATGCGAACAACCACATGGTCAGATTGTGAGGCCTTAAAAGGCACAGGAAAAAATACAGGTGGAGTCCCTCTTCAGAGGCACCCAGCTCAAGTTGCAATAAATTGACTCTGTGACATAACCTAGGGTCTAAACTTTTTTTTTACAGTCAGAATCTAAGACTGGATCCAGCCACACCTAGACTCCTCTCTGAGAAGGAGTTTAGAAAGCAAGGGGGTCCAGTCCAAACCTCACAACTCAACAGGAGGGTCTTGCTGGACTCTTCTTCAACAAAAGAAAATGAAAGGCACAAACAACATTTGACAAAAACTCCCACTCTGATAAATGTACTCAAAAAGACAAAAAAATAAAGATGCTTCTTATTTCCTGCAGTTTCTATCAGATAGGTCTGAGTGCTCTGCAAGACATTATTATTAGACTAAAAAAGATCCAAGCCATTTCATTTATTTGAGCAAAACAACCCCAGGATTCCCAAATCCAGTCTATTCTGACTACTTGTTATATTCAAGATGTTTAATACTAAAGGTTGTCACATGCAGAGTTTTTGAATCTAAGAAAAAGCATCTCTTAATGGCAGCACAACAATAATACTGATTTGCTATGCCAAAGTGACTCCACAAGTTAAAATTTTGCACTTCAAAGATGGATAAAGTTTTTTTGCAGTGCTGCCAAATTTTAATACCTTGGGTGGGATTCATCCAAGTGTTGATTTATATCCTATGTATTTACTATGAGTTCCCCTCATAGTCAATGCAGACCTAGGTAATACAGTTCAGGTCATGAGATGTCTCATCCTTAAAAGCAGATGTCTACACTGGGTCAGATTAATCACATTGTTACTGAATTGACTACATTTTGATTATTTAGAAGGCCTGGGCCTGGTCAGACCTGACCAAGACAAGGCTTTTAGGAGAAACTGTTCTCATAAGAATCATACTGGGAGGGGAAAAGTGGGTGATTATGTTTTACTTCAGTAGTTGCAGAAACCACATGTACTAGACAAGCGGTATGTACAAATAGCTAAGGACTAGAATTACATGAAGAATAAGATATTATGCTTAAGCAGCTACCGTGGAAAGAATAATACAATAATAAATCTTGAAGCTATCACACAGTGACCAAGGTCACAGCAACCAGTTATGCTGCTTGGAAATCCTCTTTTCCCATCTCCCCATCCTGATTTGAATATCAGGGACTATAATCAGTAGGATGACTATAGATGACCAATGATTTTTGTTAAAGATGAATACGTATGAGGTTACGTAACTTGAAAGATCATAAAGGGGGGCCAATGAATGCAAAGGTTAAACTTAATGAGTAATTTAAAGCAAGCATTATATGCATTTTTATGTTAAATATTTTAGACAACAGAAATTGAATATACAAAAACCTGTTGATTGAAACACAATGGAGGATACACTAGGAGAAGTTATCCCCCGTATCCTCAGCACGCTAATAAAGAAGTGTCTGCTTATCTACATCACAGTGGTGTCAATAAGTTATTTTCACCTTATTTGGTGACAGCATCTGAAAAACATCCACTTTTTCCCAGTAACTGAACTAATACTCTTATCCACTATTGGACATCCAGTTCAATATCAAGAATCCTTCCAATATTCTAAACCCCATAATTAGCGAGAAGAATATCCTCCAAGTTATCTGCAAGTTACAAGCATTGCACTTTTGGGTGTAGATATACAGGAATAAAAAGCCAACTCACTTTGTATGTGCCCAGTATCCCACAGCACTACCATAAAGGTTTATAAGAAGCAAGGTGACCATCTTTTCCAATTTCCACATAACTTTAAGACTACAAAGCTGAAGCAATATATGCATATTCTGAGATCCACACAGACTATACAGCCTCCAAGAACCAGCATTAACTAAGCAGCAGTGTTGCTCCTTCTACTCTAATGGGTTAACATGAAAATTACTGAATGTAACTAATAAAACATTTCTTCTGGGTTGAAGAGATGCACTGATTGGTCAAGTAAGGATGACAGCAATTTCAAATAGCTGCACTACAGCTCCCTGAAAACAGCAGGTTACAGAGGCAGCAGTGATATTACTTGTGTTCTCACTGCGTATCTCCTAACATTCTCTCTTGATGTAATCTGCAGTAGGTAACTGTTCAAAAGACCCTGTTAGCTGATGTGAACATCCACTGAAGAAATCTAGTCTTCCTATGTTTTTTCCCAAAACCAGAGAAGAGCTCCTTCAAAGGCACTTTCCCAGCATGACACTCTCTGCACTAAGAATGAAGCTTAGGTAAATGAATCTTCTATGAAAACTGGTCTTCATAAACACTATTTATTTGTCCCTTAGATTCACTTGATCTGTTTCCACCTTCTTGTGCCATACTTCCTGAAGTGATTTATCGCATATTATTTTAGATACTAAAGTTATGAAAACACTACACTTTGCCTCCAATACCAGTTTGGGAATGAACTAGGATTATACTTCTACTCCTAGGATTATACTTCTACATGGCATTGTGCTTCTTAACCTTCTTGGCTGGCATAACGACTAATTAAAAAAAAAAAACAAAAAACAAACCACCCAAAACCACCACAACCACCCACAACTTCAAGGCAGAACAACTATTCTGGCAAAGGTTTCAAGTCAGACATCCTGCAGGTCATAGCACCTAATACTATATTCTCAATAATTTAAATCAGTCCAAAGGCAGCCAAGGAAAACCTTATTCAATCTGAGCTCATACCAATGGAACTGGAAGCAGGGAAAAAGAAAAAAAAACAATAAAAAACAACAAAATAAATACAATCAGATTGGAACACAATAATACTGTTGCTAAATGGAGCTTAAACAGGTGTAAGATTAGCATTTAGTTTCTTAAAGAATCCAGACTACATGCGGCTCTTGCACAAACAGTGGAACAGAGGTGTCCTGGTTTGAGCCAGGATGAAGCTAATTTTCCTTTTATGATTTTTTTTTCCTTCAGTAAGCTCTCTTTTAACTAGCAGCAAGTGTTCCAGTGTGGGAATGGACCATTTTCCCTTCCCTCTCACCTTTCAAGCCAGCGAAGTGCCTTTTGCTGATTTAGCCAAGGATGAACTGAAACAGAACTGGCAGAAAAACAGGTAACAGTCTAAAGGACTGCCCCCAAAAGACTAAGCACCTGGCCACTGCTAATTGGCTAAGTCGAACAGAGAATGTCATCTAAAAAGGAAAGCATGCTGTGCCAGTAAACCAGAGAACTTTCTTCGTGTGCCGGACTCGGTGATAGACTGAGCTGCCTGCGAGTGCTGCAGCCGCTCCGCTGGGGGGCCTGTGCTCACTCGCGGGGGATCGCCGCTTGCCGGGGCCTGTCTGCTTGCAAGGAGTCGCTGCCCGAACCAGAACCGAGCTTGCTGTGCCTGTTACCTGCTGAAGGGGTCGCCCCGCCAGCGGGTCACCGGTCACATTCTCACTGCGGAAGGAGGGTAACACGCATACACATCCACACACACATCTGCCGGGCTCAACTCCTACCCTTTTCCTCCATTGATTCTACACCTCCCTAGCGGGGAGTGCACTTACTAATACCACAGTACCCTCGATTTTCCTTTTTTTTTATATATGCCTAGATTACCTTCCCTGAACCTTGGTCCCTCAATTTGTGTTAACCCTTAATAAACCAATAAATTTGTAAGTTAAACACTGGTCTCAGTAACAGTTCGTGAGCATGGTGAGGGAGTATTCCAATCTACACTCTAAGATACATGGCCACAGTGGCCGTTCCTCTGTGAGAGGAGAGCCCTCGGTCTCATTCAAAAACCTCTCCACTGTGAGGGGGGGAGTTGCGGAAGCATCCTGACAGCTGGTAGCCTCCCGATATCAGCCCATGACATCCAGCTAGTGGACTGATAACACTGGAATGTTTATGTTTCTGCTGAGACTCCAAGGTCGCTTCTTAGCTCTGCTGCTACAGAGGCTACCGGGGCAGGAGAATTGTATCTGTGACCCCCCCGTAAGGGAGCTGAACTAGACAGACAGCAGAATTGACCAAAGGTATTCCATTCCATATATCTACGTAAGCTCAGAGGAAGGTCAGAGATCCCAGAAGACAACTTCCTTCCTGCTTCCACTTCCCTTCTCTTCCATCCATGGCCAGTGTCCAGGGACGACTCCATCCATCCATCACCGTCGACCCCAGGCTCAGGCATCTCTACCCTCAGCCCTGTCTGCTCTGCCTTATCTCCTGCCTGTGGGCTGAGACATTTCAGGACTGCTCACAGCTAAGGAGAGTGCTGGGGGAGTTGCTGGGGGTGGGGGGAGGCAAGAGGCTTTTGCACATTCCTGAACATACTTGTATGTAATTGTACATATCATTAAAGCTGTCTAGTTTAGTTTTCAATCCAGCTAAGTCTCTCTCCTAATTCTCTCTCTCCTTCCCTACCTGGGTGCGAGGAGATTGAGAGCATTGTTGTCTCTGGTTTATTTGCCGATCCTGAGTCAAACCGTGACAAGAGGGAAGAAGACTTACAGTTCAATCCATTTGTTAAACCCATATA
Source organism: Hemiprocne comata (assembly GCA_020745705.1). Classification (NCBI taxonomy): domain Eukaryota; kingdom Metazoa; phylum Chordata; class Aves; order Apodiformes; family Apodidae; genus Hemiprocne; species Hemiprocne comata. The sequence goes on from CM036586.1 coordinate 62,251,648, forward strand.
TAAAGTCATCTTCATTTTGCCAAAATAGCTTCTAGAATGATTTATTTTGAGAAAAGATTTTTGGTCTCATCTAATTCAAACACCAGTAATAATACTCTAGAAGGCATATGAGCTACCATGAGTGTGGCATTACTTCTGAGTTGTTTCTGGTCCCAGTTATAAGACCATTTCTAAGAAGAAAATGGCAACAGAGAACTGCCTCTCGATCTGCAGTTGAACCTGCTTCATCCATCAAGATACACTGAAGTTTACTGACGGTTCCAGTCCCAACAGTTTATACAACTAACACTTACTTAGCGAGTGGAAAGAGCAATTCTGGCAGGTCATTCTTACAATACAGAATAAGATCCTATTGCTAGGTGGTAGATTTTTTTTATTTTCCCTGCTAAAAGATGTGGAAAGACCCTACCATACATTCCATCTCAGGCCCATCCGAACTCTCTTTCACAACACTGGGCTCTCCCTTTGCTATGAAGCAGGGAATAAGCATTACGCTTTACAGCTAGGAGTGAAGTATTTGAAGAAAAGGCTGCTAGTATCTCTGGACTCACATTCAGGTAGGCTATGGGAGGCAAACTATGCTATGTTTATCCCAGGAAAGAATTCTGTATTTTGAGATGATACTTACTCAGGCAAAGTTTGAAGCATGAACACTGAACCTACATTTGAGTTTCTTGCATAGAGAAGGGACTAAGAGCTAAGTAGAGCTTCTTAAAGGAGATCAAGTTCCTTTAGCATTTTATTAAACTAAACAATCGAAGTATTCTAACTTATTTGGAGGGTTTCAAAGTAAGATTTGCTAGCCTGTGGGTAATACCCTCATAGTCCCAGCTGGCTACCACCAATGGGAAGAGAAAACAGAACTACTGAAAGCAAAGCCGTCTGTAGTTGGTAAGCTCAACAATTCATAGGCTAAAACAACTGAGAACAATAGCTGCTAATGTGTGATGAAAAACCCACAAACAGACAAACGCAAGTAAGGAACAGAACTACTGAGGGCCGACAACCAACTGCTTAAACATGAAAAGGTACTACTGGAACTGGGAAGCTGTAAACACTGGAAAGAGCTAAATCTAGCCTTAAAGTATGCTACCTCCAATATTTAAACATTCCCAGGATACTTAGCCTTAACGGAGGTCATGCTACCAGGCACTGCATATCATTACACAGCCCTATATTCATTCAACAAAGCTGGTCTGCTAAACAGACTGTTTTTACCTCAATTTCTGACTGATCAGTTGCCCACTATGTTAATTTATCACTTTGGGGTGAGGGAATGCTATTAATTTCAACTTTTACTTGAAAAATATTGAAACAATAGTTACGAGTCAGAAAAGTTTTCCAAAAGGCAAAGATGATTCAAAGCTACTTCCACTTCTCTGTAAACCAACGGACTAGGAGAGCAGGTAATCTACAGTCCTACATTACTTCAGCAAGCAGTTCAGTAATTCTAAAGCAGAGTCCAGGTAAAAAAAAATTATGTTTAATTCATACTTTTGATGTTCAGGCCAATCTTGCATACTGTTCTTTTCTAGTAATGGACCTGTTAGTGTGGGGTTGTGTTACCAAGGCACTGTACCTTGCATTTAAAATTAGAACATTGCTCCCACTTTAAAATGTCTTATTCTCCAGCACCAACAGAGTACTGCAGCTCTCTACCACTCTTCCCACCTACTCATTCCCTGCACTCCTGCCAGCATTCTCTTTCCTAACCAGCATCACCAGTGTTACAAGTATCCTGATACAGCAAGTTCAGCAGCAGCCAAAGCCAACCTAACAGAAGTTCATGTTACACTTGGAGCATGAGCTCAACAAATTACAGCTCCGCACATCCTTAACCACACTGTGACTCTACAGCAGATGCCTGGAAATGAATGAAGCTGATTAAGTGTACTTTTAAGTCCATTACATGCTTTCTGAACTCAGACATCCTAGAAAACACATGGGGTTTCTCCAAGTCAACATTTATGTAAAAATAGTGCTGTTTCTTTTTTTACTACATACAGTACAGAGAGATGTGTCAGCTCACTGGGAAAATATACAGTCACTTTGCAAATTAGGTAATCACTTTAGTTCAAAGGGCAATTTATCTACAGCCTTGTTTTATTCAAATTACACTATATTCACTTGAGAGACTACAGTAGAAAGGGGAACTCACCACTTTAAAAAAAGTTGCCTGTGGCAACTTACTTATTAATCAGAAGCAGGAATCTTTCTACAGTCAGACAGAAAATGGCTCAGTTCTGCTGCCCATGTACTTCCACTTATGGAGGGTTTAGCACTGGAGCTGCAGATTTATTTTTTGAAATGAGGATGTGCCTGTGACCAAACCCACTTTAGAAACAAGGGCCCTCAAAACCCATGAGTGTAGTTCGAACAGCTTAGACTTGCTTACTATCTCCCTGTTTTCCATAGCTGACTGATAAACTTAAAATAACTACAAAGCTTGTTTAACATCGGTCCTCTATCATAAGATAGTAATGTATGCAAGCTAATACACAATTTTCTGACACCTAAAAGCTTCAAATAAGCATTTACTTGAAGCACTGGAGAGGCAGTATCAAGTAATTAGGAACATTATTTTCCTCAACCTTTGGTTTCTTGTTGATAATGGTGTGATTTTCTTAGTTCCTTCACTCAACTGTTTCACACTTTCTTTGATGGTTAACCTTTATGTTTTATATGCATTCTCTTTGGCCACTAGAAAAAAGCAGGTATTTAGTCAGTTCAGCTGTGACACTGACATCTTCACACCACATTTGAGCTGTAAGTACATAGTTTAAACAGTAAATCACTCCACAGCTACCTAATTGCTGAGGTTTATTTTAACAGCATCACTGAAATTCTTCTATGAAAACAATTTTTCCATGACCTTAAATTAGCCAAAGAAAAAAAAGCATAATTAAACTGTAACAACAGATAAAAGTTAAATAAAACGTAGTAAGTCCAGTAGGAGGTTTTGCTACTATTCACAATTCAGCTGGATCATCTGCGTAAGTCCACAATGAAATCTTCAGGTCCATATTCAACTGAAGAGCCCTGCCTGACCAACATATTATTGTTAGGAAATCAGTGAAAACTAATACTACTGTATTTAAGTATTTAATCTTATTTTCTAAAATATTTTTTACAAGTCTAGATTTCCAATTTCAGAAATATTTTTTTTCATAAACATTCAGTTATTCATACTGAAATACAGTAATGCTAAAATTTATTTTAAATTCTTTTTGTTTTTTCCCCATCTCGTTTTTACATTAGATATAATGGGCAAAATACCAGCTTCATAATTTTACTATTACTGGGAAATTCCACTAAATAGTACGGAAATTCCACCTACAGTATCAACATAAACTTGCATGACCCTGACATAAAGCTTTTCCTGTACAAAAGACTAGCTTCTTTAACAACACTACATTCAGAATCATGAGTTTTAACGAAACTCCTTTATTCAGTTTTACCAACTGGTTAAAGTTGAGTGAACATGGCCACTTTGTAGTACTCATGTAAGTAAGCAGGCCAACCAAAAAGCCTGCCACATGGCCTACCAGCTCTTTGGTACATTCCTTTGATGAACGAGCTAGCCCACAAAGAGCACACTCCTTCCTCAACTTGCTACTTTATGAGCACATGCCCCATTATTTTTCCTTTGCTCTTCAGATAAGTCGTTTTCTTAAGAGGCATCTCTATTATATGCATTAAAACAACACAATATACTTTCAGTTAGATACACATCTGAGAATTTTTAGTACGTTAGTATATATTTCCTCTTTTGTTACCTTATGATCGAGGATTCCTTTCCATTATTAAAAGTACTAATTGCTTACAGAGACATTATAAGCCGATTTTCTAGTGGAACAGAGCTAGGCTGGCCCCTGAGGATTTAAATCTGCAGTTGAAAAAAACCCGAAAAGTTTCACACAACAGTTCAGCTATTTTGATAACTTTTAGAGCGTACCTTCTAAAAGGCTTTAATTCAAATGAACATCACTACAGCTGTTTTAACACTCATCTGAGATTGCTGATAGCTTCAGCTTTTCAATATCCCACTCTTTACTGGTGAAAGAAGCAAGAATGTAAATGCATCTAACCCACCCCCAAAATACTATTCTGTAGACATACATAAGATAATAAGTCTATAATACATGCTTGTATTTATCATATAAGGGGCAAGCATGAGTAAAGCTCCTTTCAGCATCATATAGTTGTTCACCTTTAAAAGACCGCATAGGTATGTCTGTTGATTTTTGAGGAATTCCTGATAGAAGTGAATGCAGGAATTTTTGGCAAATATATCCACTTCAACTCACACTTGCACGTTGAGCATCATATACCATTATATGTATCTTGAGATCATACCTTTTTCTAAAATATGGGCAGTATAATTAGGAAAATAAGAGCCTTCTCTAGATAGTTCACTGATAATTTTATATATATATAGTTCTTACTAGTTTCATTACTTTTTAGCAAAGAGGTTTGTCCATTATAGGCTATGAAAACAATATATTTCACCTGTAACAATGCTAAATGCTTTTCACATATGCAATCTCTGGGGTTCCAGGAGTTTTCAGTTCCAAGCACAAATCAAAAACACCATAAGAACTACAAATATCTTTCTTGTATATAGCCACCCAAAAACTCTGGACTCTGTAACAGTGAAGATGGAGAGAGTTCACTTTAAGCAAGTAGCAATATGAAAGATGAAATGGAAATAATAATATGTAGCAGACAGATTTTTAAAAAAATATATTCAATCTTTTTAGGCTAGCAAGACCTGGAAGAAAAACTGATCTTCACCATAAAAAAGCTCAAAGGAAGTTATTATATCCTTCAGACGACCTAAAAAAATTCTAAAAATTATCAAACTGCAAAGTGGGAAAGAACATGTTATATGCACAGAAGTAAGAAAATTGAACTTAATTTCAAAAGCTGTACTTTCAAGGTCAAATGAAGTGATGACATCAGAAAGTCCAGATATCAAGATCAGATGAGAGTCTGAAGAGAGTTTAAAGCTATCTGGATAAGGACTGACTGTGGGACATAATAAACCAGTAGATGCCATCCGCATACATGAGGAAATATCAAGGGTCTGCTCTTCATTCCATGCCTTATAGACTTCCAAATTGTATTGGTAAACAATATTTCAGGGTATTAATAAGCTGAAATATGAAACATGATCATCACCAAACTCCTTGTTCAGTAACTCTGAAGTATTTATTCCTTAATTAACAGCAAGTATCAAACATATTTGAGTTATTAGTCTGGACGCTCCCTAAGAATTCATATCCTGGCAGTGTCTAAACACCACATGCTTGTAACAGCTTCATGCAGATTTGCTTGCTAGGAGGCTTGTCTACAGATAAAGAAAAAAGATCCCTCTACTATTTTTGGTATTGACACTGGTAAGATTTAATCATAATACCTGCGTAAAGCTTTCCCATGCATTTCCATTCACAAGGTTTTTCCCCACACCAGTTCCCAACATACTTAGTGTACAGATTGATGATAAAGAACAAAAACAGATGTTTACAACTTGAAGTAAAATAAATTGTTTTGAGAAGGAATAGAATCTCAACCTATAACTCTGCAGTTTTCATGTACCTCCTTCACATTAAAAAATTCCACAGAAGTACTACGATGTCCAGATACTCCCCACATTATGAATGCTGTCTTTTTATTAAGTATAGGCTACTACTCAACCAGTCATTGAAGAACCACCCAGTACAAAATTTGGGCAAATGGTGGAGTTCTATTAATGGCCTTTTTGTATGCACCAGTCATAACTCGCACAAACAACTAAGAACGGGCATTTGGGAAACAAAAGGAAAAGACACATGAAGACAGCAAAGAGATTTAGTAGCAGTGTCTGTAGACACTCACTCACAAACTATCACAGACTTATCACATTTACAGACCCATTCTTGCAACGTTCCCCACATTTTCAAATGTTCTGTGCCTGGCAACCTGTTTTTGGCAATGCAACAACAAAATGTCACCTACCTCAAGTTGCCATGGGGCATTCAGAAAACACGCAGCAAGTTCTCCAGTGCTAAGACTCACACACAGCTGATTTCTGTAACATCTTAAACTTTGGGAATGGTACACAGATCAGAAACTCCAGGTTTTATTTTCTTCTACAGAAATTATTTTATTTAAAAACTGAACGCCTGTGCCAGTATGGGGTATACCCATGCCAAATGGCCTTGCGACCAGCCTACTTTTGCAGGAGGAATACTGATGAACACCCACCACAGGAAACTCCTTCTCATGTTTTGACACTTGTCTTTGCGATTACCCATGCTAAACCTTGTATTCAACTGAGCAACAACAGAATACTGAATTTACTTGACATTCGTAAGTATGACATTTTTTGTCCCAGCACCCCTTTATTAGTTGTTAGCATATTTACAGAAAGAGCCAACATCCTCCCAAGTAAACTTTCCTATATGTTCGAAGTTGAAGGCACATGTAAATCTAGTAAAGTGAAGGACTGTTTCTGCTTGGAAACAGTTTACTAAAGACAAAAATAATATCCAGATTATACCTGAAACTCAGCTCCTCTTTAGCTACCTATTTCTCAACTAATTTAGATATTAGCACAACACTGCATCTCAAGACTGGCTTGGTGAAGGGCTTTTCAAATCCCATCCTTGGCTTTGTTCAAGACAGACTCCCTTCTACCAATGTTTCTTTAGGCTTCTTCCTGGGAAATATCTTACTGCTCAGCACACGTGCATAAGCATCTGTCTGCTTATCTTTCAGGAGCTTTTCATAGTTTTCTATTGTGTTCCTTACCTAGGACATTCCTTCCAACACAAATAGCTTCCTTGCTGTTCCTTTCTTCAGTTCAGTCACAGTAATCTAATAGTTTACATCATGAGAGGCATTTACTATTCAACTTTATAAACTTACAGTCTTCAGTTTATTTCTTCAGGTCACTCCTCATAAACATTTTGCACAGCACATTAACAGAAGAGATTACAGATTTGCACTGTTTTGTCCTTGTATCTTCCAAGAATTTAAGAACTTCTCCAACCATAACATTTTTCTCAGTGTAATCAGCTTTAGACACTTTTTTCCAATCCTAACCTAAGTTCACAACTTTTTTATATCAGTTGGAAAACAGAAAGCAACCAGTGCACCTCATCAAGTTAGGCCTTAGCTAACTAGTAGACAGTCATTGTCATTTTAACTGGGTCAAAACCACGACAAGAAAAGATGTAAAGAACACATCAAGGGGAGCATGACATCAATACAAGTTTCTTCTTCCCACTGGACAATGAATGGTAGTGTGGAAGCATGAAAATAACTTGAAAGACAAGTCAACAGAGTAAAACTAATGCCACAAAAAAACAGTATGTCTGTAAATTTGTAGAATGAGGAATATACATTATACAATTCATTCATAACCAACTCAAAAGAAGGAATAGAGTTACACACTTATTATTGCTACGACTCATTATTTTATTAAATAATTTGTTCTCTCAGGAAGATGTTTGAATAGCACTAATCTTTTTATTCTTATGATACATCTCATTTCTTACTCAACTACAGACTCTCTATTTCTGCTATATTGTAATAGAACATCTGGGAATGGAGCTATGCCACTCATGACCTCGAAATTCGTAAGATTATTATTGTCTCTATGCTGCACCTCCTGAACTAGCTGCATCTTTGCCCTCTCTCTCGTTTTCAATAAGAAATACCCCACCATACACCAAAACTTGCGCATTTTATGTTCCTCCCATGCAGAACTTCAGTTTTACTTGTAAGAAATAACATCTCCTAGATCAACCAAGCTTAAATATACTGGCTCTAGGTCTCACAGATTTTCCCATTCTAGAACTTCTGAGTAGGCAATCTGACTACTACACAAATTACATGCTAAAATTAAAGACTGAATGAATATACTAAGACATCCATGTAGACGGAAGAAGCTCACCATATCCCGTTAATAACATACTCAAGACTTCCTCAGATATTCTGAAGCAAGGCTGTCTCTCTAATTGTCCCAAATATTCCTTTTTTTCAAGAGGGTGCTGCTTTACAAATTGCTGTAAACATTTTGCATATTCGAGTTGTAATTTTTCTGGTCTGGGCTGCTGGCAGGAAGGTAAAGGTTTCCTAGATGGCCAAGACTTGCTTATGGATGTCCAATCTGGAATTACTACTTCTTTGTTCATATGCAACTTTCCACTTGAACCCCTTCTACTCATCCCAATAAGCACAACCTTCACTAATACCTATAGAGAAGCTCATTTTCTATTACACTTCCTTTTTTCTATTCAAGTTCCTCTGGGATCTTCCCCCATTTCCACTAGCGGATGCCTATTCCCACCTTTTTCTAAGACCGAATTGCCTTTAATAAAATTAAGTGGCCCACTAGACCCAAGAGGGCTAGGAAAAAAAAAAAAATTGGGAAAGTACTTTCAGATTGCAGTTTACTGCACATCTCCGACAGCACTGACATAAGCTACTGTAGCAGCACACGAGCTTACCAAAACTTCCTCGCGGCGTTCTCCTTCTAGGGCGACAATTTAAGTTCTACATTAAGGCATCACCAGCTCCCTCCAGGCTGACTATCACGTGGACAAACGTTATGGTTCGTCCGCACCCGTCACTGCCTGCCGTCCAGACCCTCCCCCCTGGCGGGACGCACCGCCAAGGGGACGGTACCTGCGGGGCTTCCCCTCGGGCCAGCCCCAAACGGCCGGCCGAGGAATGCTACCCAAATAATAATAATAAAAAAATGTCTGTTTCCTCCCTACGTTTTTCTGCTTTCATATCACTCCGTATTCTGTTTTTTCTCCCGGCAAGAGGCAACAGCAAATCCTTCTGGGGGCACAGCCCCCCCCCTCCCCCGGGGCCCAGCGGGGGAAGCCGCCCAGGCCGGCCGCGGGCCCCAAGGCGGCCCGGGAGGGGGGCGAAGGGGGACGGCTCCAGCCACTCCTCTACCCACACAGAGAGGTCCTGGGAAAGTAAATTACTGCCTTCCTTTCCGAAGTGGGAAATTTAAAAGAAATGAATAATTAAAAAAAACCCGAAACACAACAAACAAACACACACCACATTCCCCCGCCAGCCTTGGCGGTGGCGACCAGCGAGCACAGCCCGCCCTGACAGGTCCGTACCCCCGGCAGCCCCGGGGCTGGGCACCTGCACCGCGCCCACGGCAGCCGGTGTGCACTCCAAGTTCAACGTCGCGACAGCTCCCCGCCCCCCACGCCTGTCACGACACACAGGCCTCCGGGAGGCGGGGCTGGGGCGCGGGACGGAGGGAGCAGCACCCCTGACCGCGGGGGCCGTGCGCCAGGTGGAGGGATGGGGTCGACGGCAGAAGCGGCTACTTACCGGGCGTGCAGTGTAGGGGTGAAGCCGGCGAAGAGAGGGGCGAGGAGGGGGGTGCCGGTGCCTGCGGCTCCCTGGGGGTGCCGGCGGCCGAGGAGGGGATGGCAGGGGGCAGCATGAGGTAGCGGTCGGGCTGCGGCAGGCAGCGGAGGCAGACCGAGTGGAGGCAGGGCAGTAGCTTGGGCCGCCGGCTCTGGATGGGCTGCCCGCACACGCCGCAAGTGTCCAACAGGTTGAGCGCGGCCACCTCCCCGCCGCGCTCCGCCGGGCCCTGCCGGCTCTCGGCCTCGTTCTCCCCGCTCAGCGCCGTCGCCCCCGTTCGATCCACCGGGCAGGGCCCCCCCGCCGCCGCTACTACCGACGCTGCCGCCTCTTCCATTGTCCTGCGCCGGCTGCCGGAGCGCCGAAGAAAGGCGGGACGGCCCCGCTGCCCCCGCCGCTTCCCGCCCGCGCTGCCGCCGCCACAGGACCCTCCGCCCTGCAGTGTTTGTGTGCCTGCCCCGGGAGGAGGGAGCTGCCCCGCCGCGACACACGGCCAACAGCCGCCCGCGCCCCCGCCCCGCCCCGGGCCACGCTACGCCCCGCCCCGCCCCTCCCCCGCCGCGCCGCCAACCCCTCCCGCCCCCTCCCAGGCCACGCCCCCCGCCACCGCCTACGTGCGTCCCTCCCTGCTCCCGCCCCGCAGCCACAGGATCCCGCCCGCAGAAGCCCCGCCCCGAAAGGCCCCGCCCCGAGAGCCCCCGGCCCCGCCCCAAAGTCCTCGCCCCGCCTTCTCCTCAGAAGATCTAAAGGGACTATGGCTGCTCTCACTGTCTGGCGCCACACCCGCCACCTCCCTGGGGTCCTGCGTCCCGCCAGACCGCACGCACTGTGCTAAAGGCTTCCTGCCGACCGCCCCTGGAGCCCACGGTCCTCTCAACCCAAATGACTGCTCTGTCACCGGGGTAGAAGGCCTGGCCCGTGGGCAGCAGTGTGTGGGCAGCTTGGCGCTCGCTGGCTGGGTGAGAAGCCTTGGCCCCTTGGAGAAGTCGTTGAAGAGGTTCTCCTCTTCCCCCGCTTCATGTACGAATGTAAATTTTGGCCCACATTCGGTTTGGTGGATCACATCCCCATTGCCACACATAGTTACCTGGCTGAAAACTGGTGAGCAGTAAAATTTGAAAAGGACAATGGAAAAGTGCAATTCTGGTTTGGACACAACATTTTGTTGAATCAAATGCTTTAACTGAAGTACGCATGCAGACATGAAAGACTGTTTATGCATTGGTCACAGGACAGTCATAATCCGATCCAAGCTCCTCAGAATATTCCAGGTGGCTCTGCGCCTAATGTCCCAGAGTGGCTTCCCACTTCTTTGCAATCCAATCAGACCTGCAATAAACAGGAGTGTTAAAGGGCCATACATGACAAACGGCAAATTTCTTGAGCGGTTAAAACAAGGGTTCAAGAGCACTGTTGTGATTCAGCATGTCTCACATCCATAATTTACCATGATAACTGGAGAACAATGCTACAGGTTGTTGGGGGGGTTGGAGGGGAAGCAGATTTCGCTTTACAATGAGGAGCTGTTAAGAGATAAATGTCATTCCTTGCATAAGAATACCAAGAGGTATATCCTCAACTCTTCACCTGCTAGCACATAGGAAAAAAATGTCACCAGAATTAGTTTACTGAAGCACACCTTCTTGCCTTCCAGTCCAGCTGCCTCTCTCCTTTTGCTGAGACTCAACAAGGGGTAGTGTAGAGCCCTGTCATCCTCCTCCTCTGATCCCACGCACACTGGCTTGGCAACCCAACACCCTATGATGATGTTCTAACAATTCCTTGTGATGGGAGCCAACATGCTGAGAGTGTTCACATGTTAATGATTAAACAGGTTCGGAAATAAAGCTACAGAGGACAGTAGAAGTTCCCTAATGTGAAAAAGTATAAAAAATGCCATTAAAATGAGTCTGTTGGGGAACATGTTGTAACTGAAGTATGTTTGATTAGTTTTAATAGCAAACATGATTGGAAAGTCAATGAATAATATATTTGTGAGGGATGATAGCAAAACATAAGATCATCAAACTGGATGGTTTCTGTGACTAGTATAAGATGTTTCTCCAATAGGTGTTAACATAGGAAAACAGAGATATTTTCTAACGGTACAAAAATCATCCTGCAAAGGATCTGCTCAGATCCTTTGCTGGAAATTATGATCTCTATGCATCATTATCTCAAAGATTTTGAATTGAATTTGAATTGAGAGCCCTGATCTCCTTCCTGTTAGTGGCGGTGGTGTACTCAGGACAGGAGTAAAAAGCATTGGGGAGGAACAGAAATAACCATACCAAAATAAACAGCTGTGCAGTATAGGAAGACGAGAGTGAATGAAAAAGCTTTCAAGTGTTACTAACTGCGTTGCTCAGACAAAATGTGAAAACAATTAATGAAAGTTGCTGCACCCCATTATGCTCACTTGACTGTGCACTTGTGGACCACAGCTACACTGCATCTGGCCAGCAGGGACCCCAGGCTGAGGTAGACAAACCCACCATAGGGGGATGTGCTGTACTGTCTTCAGTCTAAAAATATCAGCTGGCTTTGTCTAGTTTCTGTCAAAAGTAGGCTATGACTTTTTGAGTTCTCCAGTGTTTCACTGGGATGAGACAAACCAATGGAGAAAAATAGAAGATGGTGACAAGCTAAAAGAGTCAGCTTAGAAAGCATGTTGCAGGAAACAACTAGGAGCTGAGATTACTTCATCTCTCCTTCCCTCTTCCACACTTAGAGAAGAGCTTAAGAGCTTGCTATGCTACTTGTTACTTCTGTTCACAATATTTGAGTTTTACTAAATCCTCTGCTTCTTCTGGACATCCCAATTAAAGCAAATTCCAGAAGTGATATTATTCTTCCAGCATTTTGCCTGCTGTTTAGATGTACATTTTGTGACCACAATCTAGATCTTTGCCATTTGTTATCTGAATTCCTGCAACATACTCCATAAAAATTTACCATTCAGAAACTTCAGCTGCAGAAAAAAATGGCTGCTGACAGCTCAGCAGAACTTCTTAATTAGGAGCTCCCTTGCACTCAGAATTTACTTGCTGTCTCCTCCTTGTATTTCTAGATTTTTTAGCAGTCAGTCACTTGGCCTAACAAAACACAACCCTGCCCGGATTACCCCTAACCGTGGGCATGCACACTTCTTTCTCCTCAGACAGACATGTGACACTTAACAGTCTCGTTCCAAAGTTTTTTTGTAGACCAAAATAAAGTCATGGGACTTGCAGTGTAATCTGGACAGCTCAGTTTTATCCTTTATGTGGCAACAGTGAAGGAAGTGGCAGAGGAGACTCAGCGCTCTGTCTATATCATTAAAAAATGCTTTTGCCGCTGTGGTCATCCAAGAGGTGGATGTAGCAGCTTTTTGGCCAGACTCCACTAGCAGCAACACAAAGCAGTCACTAGGAGGATCTGCCCCCGAATATACAGCATTTCCTAGGCTGGCTTCTCATGACAAATGGATGTCTTAATATATGGTTGGTTTTGCTGCTGAGCAAAATCCATAAAATATAGATGTTCACTGGTGGCAAGATGAATACATTAGAAATTCACAGTTAGGGAGATGTAATATATTAACTTTTCCAGCAACAGTGAAGAAGAACTTTACATACCAGAACAGCTGGAATAAGGAGTGAATGAACAGAGTGCCTCCCTCGCTAAGATGGTTGAATCAGGAATTAATCTAGAATACGGCCTGGGCCTGTAGACTGCCTTTTTAAACTCCACAATTAAGAATCCACAAAGCTATAGTAAACTACCTACTTGTCCTCTCAGCAAGGAGAGAGTGAGAAAAACCTGGTTCGGGTAATTTTCTTAGGACTTTCGCCTTTCTGTTTTCTATACTTCACTCACCCAACATACGCACACACACACACACAAATCTTGTCCTCCAAATTGAGGGGTGGTTTCTTAGAAACCTTCTTTGCGTCCTATTATATATGGTATTTACCCAAAATTAAGTATTTCTCCAGCACCTGGCAAATAAGCCCTGGCACTCTTCTTTCACAATCAAGAGGAGATTCACTTGACCAGCGTGGTCTCAGCTGGAAGTTCAGCATAGATGAGGCTAGGTCCAAGACCCTGAAGAGGGCCAGCTGCCCTGTAATGTTTCCAGTGCTCTACCCAATATGCTTCCACTGTAAACTATGGAATAACAATACCACTGCACAGCTTCCCATTAGTTTCATGTTCAGAGAAGTCACTGTGCTTTTGTAAATTAACCCCGGATTCCTCCCATGCCCGTTAGATTCCCTTTCATGGAAAAGGGGCTTGCCTAAGGGGGGAGATAGTGTGCCAGTTCTGAATGCCCAGTGTTAAATAAAAAATGCTGAAAACTACTATGGAATTGGTATGGCTAAATATAAACACATCCCTGTTAATGTCCCCTAACAATGCTCTATCCAGTTGTTTTATCAAACAGTTACAGGTCCCATCTCTAATCTCCAGTGGGTCTTTGAAGACCTACAACTCTTTTGGGAGTGAGCAAGATGCTAGGACTGCCTGTGCAGAGATGCTGTGGTTCAAAACTGAATCTCTTTTGCCTTCCCAATCCCCATGCTCCCTGGCTGTGCAGCCTCAGTGGAATTGGGGCATCCCAGGGCTGCAAGTGCAGACTGGGACAATGATTATTTAAGAGTGCAGTTGCAAGCCAACCCCTGATGAGTTAAACTCAGACATTCATCCAAATAATCAGGCCAACAGACCATATTCCTAAATTATCACAGGGCAGCTCCAAATCAGTCACATCCAGTTTCTTTTCTGACATGTAAAAGGCCAGAAATAGCTTTCCGCAGCGGCACAAGTAACCCTGTTGGGTATTAAGACTCATTTCAAGGAACTCAGGAATTATCCAGTGGGGACCACAGATTCTGTTGATAAATCTCAGTAATCTCAGGAATTATGAGGTAGCAGGTATAGCAGTAGTGCCTGTGGATTCAAAATTCAGTAATAATCGAGTGCTAAGCACTTCCCTTCCTCTGTCTCTTTCTCTGATGAGAGTTCCCACTCATCTTCTTGTTAGCATTAGCACTGGTTTTGGAAAAAAATGAAACATTGCAAACTCCTATTAATGTATGTTTCTGGGAAGGTCTAAAGAGGATTTGGACCTACAGAACAGTTTTCTTAAGTCACCTGACTTCACTGAGAGACAGTAACCCACCAGGATGAGATTCTGCCCTGACTTCATTCCTGAAAAGGGATTTCCTAAGCTTCTTTTTAAAGGAAGGTGGGGGAGGAAAAAACAGTCATTTTCAGCATCGATAGTGATGGTAGTAGGTGAATGCACATGGAAAGGAAGCCCTGTATGGCTTTTTTTCACTTCCCTAGTGTGAGTCTTTAGCTGTAAGGAGAGTCAAAATATCATTTAAGAGAAGATTCCCAGAAAGAAAAGCTTTTAGGACATAGTCTGGATTTGATTAAAAACTATGTTTTTGATTAAAAATATTGTTTGGATTTTGGTCTTTCATTTATTACTATGTTAAATAGATGTTATCCTGCAACATGAAGTCTTTGGAATTATTTTTTTTTCCCCAACAAACCATCTAAAAGACTCTTATGAAATTACCAGAACCTTTACTCAACTTCACAATTTTCTGTAGCATTTTTATTTAAAAAACTCAAAAAACCATAATAATAACAACAATAAAAAAATAATCCCTCTGCAGACTGCAAAGGAAAATGGTCATTATCTGATTACTGGTATTCCTACCATCACCTCACTTGCTGACCCCACCTGGTTTTCAGTAATGCTTTCACAGGCTGTGCCATTTTTTACCCGTAGATCTTTGGCTGAATACCCACAGCAAGGTACATTTTGTTCTCTTCTTATTCTTATTGAGTGTCAGAGGTTTGTTTTCCCTCTTGTTGACAACAGATCACATTAAATTACTAAGAACAGCCCAGGACCAAAAATACATTCATTTTCACTTCTGTTCTGAAAAGCAACTGTAAAGTGGAGTTATGTAATCACATTTCTATTTTCCCAATGATTTTAAGGTCAAATATGCTCAGTTTAAATGTAAAGGGCGTGTTTTTAAGTATAAATCTATCTGTTAAAGCTATTGCAACTTGCAATCTAAAGGTCATGATATTTCTTCACTATCAATGATACTCCTAATGAACTCTTATTTTTGACCAGAAAGTCTCTTTCTTTCAACTTATGCTTTCAGGGGCATCTGTATGAATCACATTAAAGAATCAGCTGGGAAGAATAGAATCTCTCTCTTTCACTTCATTTTAAATATTGTGTATATTCAGAAATGCCCTACTTTGCACACAGGCATTACATCTGTATGAGGGATTTGCATCAGTGTGACTAAATTGATTTTGCTGCATCATTGCACATTTGCTTAATATAAACAAGGCCTTTACTGTTGGCTATGCTGAACTAACAAGGAAAAAAATAGCAACAAAAACTTTCTCTAAGGTTGTTTGGAGAGAAGATTCTGAATACACATAGAGGGAAAATAGGAAGCGTTGGTTTGCTTTTACACGTTGCTACTTTTACAGAGTTGGCTTTCAATGAAGCAAACCTTATCAGAAAATTCAGTATCCATCAATTTAAGCCAAAGGAGCATGCAACAAATTTCCTAGCAGAAAGATATAACTAACCTTATCTTGGTTACTGAAACATTTATTTGCAGTAGCCATTAGCTAGTAAATAAAATGTTCACCTCTTAAAAAGCCTATGAGCTATTTAGAGTTCCCCTCTCATTGTGTCCCAAGTCTCATCCAGGCAACTAAACCAAACCCACAGTGGACAACAGACAGGAAGACCAGCTGGAGCCAAACCAAATCCTCTGTTTTATCCTGCAGCTTCTCTAAACAGCTCTGAATAGAAGGTGGGACAATGAAATAGAGGGTAAACAAGACATAGTCCTGGCTAAAAGCCACAGTGGACAGACACAGGACTGTGTTACCTGGAATAACACCTTCCGAGCCCTCTGGGCATCTGTGTCTGGCCAGACATCGGTACCGTTGCACACAAAGTTGAAGGCTTCTCAGCTCTGAAAGCCTTCTTTGTCATGGGAGACACGGCACTCTGACTTGTTTAAGCCCCAAGACTTAAAGGATTATACATCCCAAGCCTCTCTCCAATTTTTTCATTCTGTCATCACTCTGTACGGTATTACTTCTTAGGGGATAATATGATAATTAAATTAAGGGGAACAGATTATATATATATAGGAACTGTAGATATACAATATGTAAAACTCATACATTTTACTCTCAATTAGCACAAGGCATTTATGGATCTAGGCAAATACTGAACATCTTAAAGCATTTCCTACTCAAAGTCTTTGTGTTTGGTTAGCATATGGGGGAGAAGGGTGGAAGATGAACAAAATTCATTTTGCCTTTGCTTTTCCACATGCAATTTCCAGCTGTAAAAAAATTCCTTCATGGAGTTACGATTTGAAATACAACTCTCATGGCAACAGTGCCAGTGATAAAGTGGTACCACCTTGGCTGCTCAAATGTCCAGTCATGGCCTACAAGAACATAGCACTGCTAAATGACAAATAAGGCATTTTTTGTGTTTCAGTTTTTTGGCGGGACAGGGGATTATTCTCCTTCTGTTGACTGCTGAAAACTCTTTAAAAGTCAGTTACTGTGCCAGTGGCAACTCTTCTGTTCCATCACAACAGAGTTCAAGAGCACTGATGATACCCTGATGCCCACATTTCAGCTTCCCAGGCGTACTCTCCTCTTCCTTTAAAATAAAGGGATGATTCTCAATTACTTTTATGATCAGAAACAGTATTTTAAAAACTAAAACATAATACGTTCAGGTGACAGAAATATTCCTCTAATTCTTGTGAGCTGAGACACACACCTGTGGTTGTTGGTTCCATTCACTTTCCCTCTTATTAAACCCTCCAATGGGGTGGCAATTGCTGGAGGGACCGTGCGATACCCTAACCAACTCATTCAGTACCAACTGGATAAAGAAGGATCAGCCATAAGATCAGAGGCCTGTGATTCACATGGCTCAATGAATTACTAGTGATTTGGGGTGTTACATGACTTTGGAGCAGGTCATTCTATGTCCCTCTGGCAGGTTTGAAGAGAAAGTTTACATGCTACAAATTTCACTTTCTACTCCTTTACACTGGTGTAGCAAACAGTAGGACTGAAGTTTTGCATAATCCGAAATACTGCATGCTGGCATACAGGCAAAGTTGTAGAGATTAGAACTGATACCAGCTTCTGTAGAAGTTGACCTGCTTTATTTGAAATTCATAATAGTAATAGAGGAGTCAAAATGAGGCTTTGACTGCATTTGTATGAACCTTCAGAAGTACTGGTAAGGAGAGAAAAACAGCTGTGTATCAGGATACAGCTGTATTTCCTATGAAATCATGCCAGTGGCTGCTAACCTTCTTAGGAATGTTCCAACCAAAAGCTGCCATACTCTGCCCCTCTTAGAGCAGTGCCTTAGTACATATTTTCGTTTATATATTAGAGCAGTGTCAGCACTGTGGCAGCCATATAATACTGTGACAAACCCTGCCCCTTCACTCACTTGTGTATTTCCATCCTAAATGAAACATGAGTAAAGCAAGCTGAGTTTGGCCCTAAATTGGAGAGCTTTGTAAGCAGAAGCTATGTATTACAGTCACAGAAATCTGACCTCCAGATCTGTGGAGCTGTATATTTATGATTTTCCAATGCTTTAATAGATTCTAAAGTAAACCAGTCTGTAAATATAAGGGGAAATCTAACTGCAGTGTTAAGAAATTGTGCAGTGCAGCACCCCAGATTTGTTTTCTTCACAACTTTCTAGATCTGTGGGCAATATGTAACAAACTAAATGCCAAATTTATTTCTTTTACTTCTTCTTAAACCAGCCATAACCCAAAGGAATATCTTAGTGATCTACAGTATAACAGATTTTAATGTAGTTTTTGAAGGTATCATTTGACTTCAGCTAGGATCAAGGGTGATGGTTCATCCATTAGATACATACTCTGGAAATAAAGGCAATTGGGTTGACTTTTTTTGTATATCTCACATACTTCCCTAGGCAAATTAGTGATTCTATAGCTCTGTTTGCATTTGCACAAAAATAACATTTTCCTGTCCCACAGGCATGTTGTGAGGGACCTCAAAGACTAAGATGTCTCACATACTGTTGTAATTCAAAGTCACATAAAATGTGCAGCAGGCAGATATCCTGAATGTTAAAATGAAATTGGAACTCAGAAGTAGTTTCTAATTTGTCATTATTGTCATCCAGTAACAGATTAAAATAAGGAGAATATTGCAGATTTTTTCTTGGTTACAAGGAATCAGGTGCATTTTTGTCTTGGGAGACAACTAACATCTAATGATGTAATTTGCATTTCAGATACCAACCAAAACAAAGTTATTATAAGTTATTACTCTTTCAGAGATTATACTGTATTTAAAAGAACATAACAGGGATACACAAAATTCAGATTATCAGCAAATATGGCTCAGCATGACTTCTCTGAATTAGCCAGAACTAGACCACGTTGGTCTTCCTGATAGTCTGTTCTAGTGTCCCTACTCACAGTTTTGCAGTGACTGAAATCTTGGTTTACCTTTACAAAATATATGATCTTAATTAATCATAGGTGAGTGACAAACTGAGAAGCATTAATGTAAAACCAGACCTGAACAGTATCAGTATCAAGTGATGAACATGACAACTCATTTTCCCTTGAGAAAATGAAACAACCAAAATCAGAGAGGTTAAAAAAATGCACATTAGTTTAAAAAGCCCACTATTTTTTGGTGAATAGATGTCTATGATTAAACTACATTACAGAATAGTCAGTTGTCCACTGAATTGTAGAAGACAAGATAGAAGTTTCTTTAAGTTATTTATGATCATCCAATAGGCCAGTGCAGAATTTTTCCATTCTGTAATTTTCTACAGATTTTCCTAGATATGAATGCTAAATATCTCAAGTTAAAAATTCCCACTCTTACCGCTGGAATATGATCATAGAATCATAGAATCATGGAATGGTTTGGGTCGGAAGGGACCGTAAAGATCATCTGGATCCAACTCCCCTGCATGGGCAGGGACACCTCCCACAAGATCAGGTTGCTCAGAGCCCCATCCAACCTGGCCTTGAACACTTCCAGGCTTCCACAACTTCCTTGGGCAGTGCCACGGTCCAACACCTTTCACAACCTTTCAGATGTTCCAGATGCATTTGTTAATGCTTTTCTTTCATTTTCCTATTTCATTTTTCCTACATACATTCTTCTCTATCAAAAAAAGAAAAAAATAATAATCTCTTTGCATTTTCTGTATCTGCATTTCTAGTATCTACATACAATAGGAATCTTCACCTTCCAATATTTTTTCCTGAATGTATTTACTGTTAATATTCCTTTCACATTCTTTCTATTCCTTTACTCACGTTCTGCCACACTTGACTGCCTTCTTCCCCATTTTGCTGCATTTCTGTCGCAACCTTTACACTTCCCGCCAGCGCTGTTCCAGCTCTGTGGTGACTGCAATGTAGCAATCCCAACAGCATTAGGACAAGATTGTGTCAGATCAGAGTCATGCAGTAGTCATATATCAAATATACCACACCCTTCTTACCTATGATGCGCTGTAGCCAAGGCACAGGGTTATATTCAGAAAAATGCTTGAGTACTTTTGGAGGAAATACAGGGAGCTGAAGAAAACCAGTGTTTCAAATAAAAAGTGTCTCTACTTCAACAAGGTAGAGGAAAAAAGAAATTCTGTTAGTTGCAAGCCACTAAACATTGAGTAATTCAGACTTACAAGCAACCTACAATTACCTCTCATATGCCAGTCTTCATTAAAGCAGTATTTCAGTCCTTCTCTCTTCAGCTGCAGTCCTGTGGTCATCCCCAGCTTGACGGAGCCTGGAAATGCTGTAATCAGGCAGCATGAGGGAACGGAGGCAGATGGGTACCTACAATTTGGGTATCATAAGAGCTGGTGTGTTGGAACCAAAGGGTACTGAGAACTTTTGGGCTCTCTCTGTAACCTGCTCAGCCAAGGACATTGCTGTATTGTCAGGTTACAAGTCCTTCCTCTTGGTTTGCGTGGGGAGCATGGTTTAGCTCAATGGGGAGAAGAGGAAAATAAAATTATAGCCCAAGTAGAAACATGTCCATTGGTTTGGCCAGACCAGGAACCTGGAGATCAAAAAAGGCTGGACACATTTCAAGCAGGTTTCCCTGAAACAGGGAAATAACTAGTTTATGGGTTAAAGTAATGGGCTGTTTTGCCAAGATTCTAATGTTTAACACAGAATGGGGGAGAAGGAAAAGAAAAAGAAAATAAAAAGAAAAGCCTTATTAGACCAAGCCTTAATTCTTTTCCAATGGACTTACAATGTTTAGGTGAAAAGATGTATCCCCTGACTAGCCTTCCATAGCCATGGAAATAAATACCATTTTTCTATAGTGATTCATGCCAGCATATCCTTAAGCAGCTGATTTCTCTGTTTTGCTTGTTAATATATATAAATATAAAAAATAAAACAAAGTCACAATAAAATCAGCACACAAGAGTATATAGCAAGAGGGAAGAGTAAACCATGTTGGTTGGACAAAATGGAGTAACTGGAGAATGTTTCCATGATTTTCTTATGTGCAATCATATGGACAAACCTTTCAAACACGGGAAATACCCTGACTTCTAGAATTTGTTCCAGAGCTTGTCATTACAGAAGAGTTTCCCAAATATCAAGTGAAACCACGCTGACAAAAAAGGTTGCTTCATGGTATCCATTCAAGAATTTTGCTTAATACAATGAGAGTAGACTGCCATCACCTTACATAAAAACCTTCCTTAAGGCAAGGAAAAAGTGTGTTGGTAGACACAGTAGTTAAGACACTGTCTGTTGTTCTGATACTCAGGAGTATCCCATAGAAATTAAGTGCATTTCTATAAAGCCATCATAATTTCTTTTTCCATTCAGCTGCACTGGTGCTTACTGGCATGTTAGAGCGGGAGTGATTTTGTGGGTTAGGAGGTGAATTGGTTTGTATCCTAACATAAAATGAGTTGTCTTGCAGAATTATATGAGGAGATTTAACTTTGCTGAGTCAAATTTCTGCACAATAAATAGACCCAGAGGGCCAAATGTATTGAAGGTACTGTGTCAATGTATCAAAACTATATTGCTAAACATGTTTTGGGATAGGGTTTGAGTTTCAAAAGCATAAATCTTAGCTTGTTTATTTCCATGGCAACATAAACCACAGCAAATCTTTTAAACCTTTTATTAAAGATAGAAAAAATAAGGGGGAGAAGAATAAAAGTATTTAGAATGCAGAAAAGCAAGGCTTTAATTTGAAAAACATCCGATTTCCGTTCTCTGTTAAGAATCTGTATGAGGAAAACACCATTCTTTAATAGGCTTTAAAGAGATAGTAAGGAAGACAATTTATTATTGTTTTTATTTTAGAAATGAGTTATTCAGTTCACGGAGATGGGCTGGAACTGCTACAGGAGCTGTTTTCAGTCCTTCCCTGGAGGGGCAGGCAATACAAATAGGGGACAAAGAAGGCACAAGAGCTGCAGGGAAGGGAACTTAGCCTCTCACTCTGGTGTTGGCTATGAATAGCAAGTTCATTGCTAGAAAAACTCCAGCACAGCATATTGTTTGTTGGTCACACAGAAACATGGAAATTGCAGCAGTGCCCTGCTGTCTCTAACAGAGCTTTTTGAAAGCTGTTTGTTAACAGCATCGCAGCAGCTCTCCAAAGGACATAGCTTTAACATCACAAGCAGACTCTTCTTAAACAGAAAACAAAGGGAAACACACAGGTGAAAGAGGAAGGAACAAGGGAGGGAAGGAAAAGCACAAACCAGGCAGCTACAACAGTCTCATTCCAGGTGTTATTCAGGATTTAGCCAATGCAACTGGAGGTGTGAGGCCACCTGGATTCCTCCTGGCCCAGCCCTGTCTGTAGGCCTTTCATGTTGCTAATAAATGCCCAGTGCAAAGGAGCCGTGGTGGACTGACTGCAGGGGATGGGGCAAATGACTGCACCTGTGCTGGGCTGTGCTCCCGCTGTCTACCTGTCTTCCTGCAGTTTGGGTCAAATTAAGCATCCTTGGGGCTGACTCACCAGGTTAGGGGTACCAGAGAGGTGGAATAGCCCACCCATTTCTGATTTTGCTCATCAGCTAGTCTTACTCTACAGTGTATCAATTTTGTCCCACTAAATCTAGTCTCACACTTCTTTATTAAACGTGATTTCAGCACAGTCCTTGGGGCTTATCCCTGGGTCTTTTTTTCTTGAAAAGCCTGCCATTTTATCTTTAATTTTTACTGACCTTTGCAAATTATTTTATATAACAGGCTGAGCTGTACACTGGTCACCTTGAACTATTTAGAGCATTGGCCTTGGCACAGCAAGATCTAATTTTTCTTGTTTGCAAGGACATTTCTTATCTTCTCTAAGGAATGAAAGTCTGTATAGTGGTCATTAACAGTATTAGAATGCTTTTTATGAGATTAAATATATCAACCTCATTGTCCTATCTAAACAATATGAAATTGTATAATTCAAGACTTTTTACTTGACACACATTCTCAAGGGGAACTAGTGTAAAACAGTACAGACATGTCTGACAGGATGTAGGGGAAAATATGCTGTCCTTAAAAATTCTGGTGTCTTCTGTGAGAAAGTCTACATCTGGCAAGTTTGGTTCAAGGACTTAAAAACTGTTAGATTTGTGTCAGGGATGTGCTGGTTTCATCCTCATGAAATGAGTGTATGAAAAGTCATGCTGGACGGTTAATAAAGATGAATGATTTTAACAGCAAACTTTCCTAAAGGTCCCATTACTATGGATAAACATCTGCTGCCATGAGCCAAAAGAGGTCTAGGCACCCAAACAGAAAGCAGGGTGTCTTCCTTCCTCTGGTTCCAGCAGCCCTGCTGTTCAAATCAAGAGTACAGAGGATAAAGTTGTTCAAATGCACCATGGAGAAATACTCAGGCAGATATACTGCATCCCAGAGCTGTGCTAGAGGAGGAACAGGGTCAGGAGAAGGGATAGGGGAGTTAGGGAGTTACTCCAGCCAAGTAGACTGGGAACAAAGAATGTCCAACTGGGAGTGAGCAAAGAGCTAACAGTGTTGGGAGATCAGGGACTGGGATCCACTCTGACTTGCCCTATGAGGAGACCGAGCCTGTGATGAAGTTGAGAAGGCAAAAGACAAGGATGGTGAGAGATGGGGGGAGATGCAGTAGGTTTACTTACATCTGGAGTATACATCTACCCTATCACTTGTCACCCCAGCTGAGAAGCAAATCCTCGGTTCATGTTTCTCACCAGTGCCCATCAGTGATCCTCTTCTGGGAGTGCTTTACTCAGAGGTTGACAACCCCTGACAGGTAGTGGCACTCCATTAGCTCAAATAGCAGAAATCTGAGCTAGTTCTGCAGGTCCCATTCTGCTGAAGAAAATTAGGTATCATGATGGAATTCATCTCTTTCCAGCTTAATTTAATTTTTCTCTCTTTTTTCTGGGTAAGAAAATAAAGAATTTGTTAAAGAACATTTCTGAGATTGCTAAGTCAAGCAATTGAAATAGGAAATAGCAGAAGCAAATAATTTATGTTTATTCTATTTAATTAATTTTTCTTAATGTGATAGTAGGAGCTTATCTCCCCCTCTTCTCCCTGTGTGGCCTAATAAGTAATTAGCCCAAACTCATTTACAGCAGAGAATATGCTAAGACAACATTAATGTTTCTTCCAGTCTGTCTTTTTTCATACCTCTTTGCTACACAGGCTTATTTTGTGCTCTCTGTGAAATAGTACAGTGGAAAAACAAGAATGCAACTACACAGTCATCCTGATGTATATGTTTTGTACATTGTGCCTGCTGCCCTCGCATTTAATCTCAGCTGTTTCTAGGCTCTGCACTCTGGTCACAGACTATCTTTCCATCTCTGCATGGTATCTAGAATATTTTGAAAGTGACTTATGGAACAATAATGCCAAGGTAATTTCCCCAAGTATCTACGAAATATAAAGGACCCTCTGCTCACTCAGGGGAGTAGCCTAACACTGCCTAAGAAGAAAATGAAAAGCTAATGACATTTTTCAAAGGAAAATAAGGGCCTATGGTTGTGTCTTGGCTCACATTCTCTCTTCAAAACAAACCTTAATGTTCCAGCTTATGTGAGCTATGGCTGAACCTGCCAGATCAGCCTAGAGAGACAGGTCTCGTATCAAAAGTGGTTGTTTTCAGAGATGAAATTAATCCAACATTAATCCAAGAAAATTACTGAAATTGTGGAAGAGTCTTAGCTGATCCTAAGGCTTGCAGCTGCTCCACCCAACTGCCTGCACAAGAGCAGAGCTGCGGCAGGAATCCAAAGGAGAAAGAATTTATTAGCAGATAATAACAAAAAGTGTATGTCGCCTTGTTGTTGTCTGCCGCAGAGGCTCTTGGTTTGGAGCTGACTGTTGTGGCCATAGGACCAGGGCACTGGAGCTGGCAGGGCAAGGCAGCAAGCCACTTGTTTAATTTTGTAACTGATCAGTGCTGGAAACACATATCCACCTCTTATCACTGCCCAGCCTGTTAGGGAATCAACCCAACCTCATTTACAGCTGAGAATATTCTAACACGGTATAAGTGTGTCTTCTAGCCTATAATTGAATGCTCTAATTATATAACAAAATTGAATGTCATCACATGGATACTGCTTCATCACGGCTGTATTCTGGGACCCGTGTCCTTCATCTTGATGCTGCCACTGCATAAAGGCAGGGCACTTTACAGCATGATCTCAGCTGAGGAACCGTTGTATGATTACATATAATGCGTACCATGTCCTCATGTATTACTGGTGAGGCAAGAGTGAGCTGTGATTCTATCCCCTTGCTGCTCTCAGCCTTCCAAGCAGCAACTGATCCAGGCAGTGACATTTCAGTCAAGGTTTTGATTCCAGAAAACAAGCCTGTTCTTCAATGCACCCCCCATTCAGAAAAGTGAGTAAACACACACCAAACTTGTCTTCTGTAGGTGCTTAAAAAGAAGACACACATTTAAGAGCCTCTCCTGAATAAGGCTCTTTACTTCAACTGCTATATACATAGAAATGCATATGGGCTTTGGTAGGCAGACTCCCAAATAAAAAAATAAATAAAAATAATTTTATATATATTTTCCGTTGTTTAACTTGGAGAACAAGAACAACCTCATTTTGGAAATGAGGTTAAACCTCTGTGAAAATAGTGCATAAATTCTCATTATGAATATATGTAAGAAACACTGATGCTCCTCTGTGGAGGCAGATATGTAAAATAAGAGCAGTCTGTATTCCAAGCACCAACACATGCTGCCACTCAGGACATGGAAATATATATAGCAAAAAACATGGAAAATTTTCACCAGGTACCATTGAGGAATCTGGGCTATGTGTGGGTCTAATTTTATAAGAAAAGTAGAAGAAAACTGAGGACAGAGTGCAGAGTTTACTTTAAAAAAAAAAAAGAGTAGAAATAGTGTTTTTGTGTTAAAACTTGGCTAAGAAAATGGCTGGGAATTGTAGCAGAGACTATATATCCTGAATATATTCAATGTAACAGAAGTCTATGTGCCCTCATACATCAACAACATCACCTCAGATCTAAGCTCAAACGTTACAAGTTGAAGCTGAAACAACTTGGTAGATCAATAGAAAAGGACTATTTATTTTATAGATATTACTAACCTTGCAGATCAACACCAGATTGCACACCCAAATATTTATGGTTAAAGAGTAGAACTGTCTCAAATGCAACTCAGTTTGATTAAAGATCTCTCATTCAGTCTAGGCAATAAAAATTAAAAAGTCATTGTTTATGACGTTAGTAGGCTCCAGATACCTTTGAAGATACATGAAAGGCAAAACCCCTTTAGTCAAAGATCATGCAATTGCTGCAGTGGCATGACTACCAGCGTCCCACACCTGCCAAATCTCCCTGGCATGGACTTTCTCCTCAGTCTATCATGACTGCAGCAATCACACAGCAGTGCCTTGGCAACAGGCCTCTGGCTTCTTGAAGCATTTGGCAGAGAGCTTTAATCTGGACATCAGCTACTCTCTGCGTCTCTGGAGCAGGAGCTTTATTTTCATCCCTTTCAGTAAGGTTCACAACTATTACCCCCAGTGGGAGCTAACAAATTAGTTTTTTTTCACAGAGAAAATGCAGTCATGGGGAATATATTTGATTCTTTTGTAGCCCTTATGTTATTCTTATTGTCTTCTTCCTATAGCAAGGCTGGGACATGCAGTGGAAGCAAGTGGCTTCGGTTTCTCTCTGTTATTCCTTGGTGTTTCTAGTGGACATGGTTGAGATTGACCGCTGTTGTTACTGTGAGGCAGGTCTTCTTAAGATCTCTAATGAACATCCTCTTCTTCACACACACTGGTCTCCACTGGATCATTTTTGTGGGGGATTCTTGGGGGCTGCCATTCAGAGGACGCACACAAATAAGGTGAGCTGGTGGGATAGTCAGCTCTATGCTGAGGACAGAGCCCAGTGTTCAGACTCTTTCTTTCAAGGCATCTAGTTTTCTAGCACCTTTGGTGGCTCTACTTTTCAGGGCCTATTTTAGCATTGTAATTACATGGTAATAGTAACTTCTAAAATCTTGTTTTCATTCTGGGACTGAGTATCTTGGGATTTCCATATACTGAAATGAGTACGAATGGTGGAAGACTTTCCTATCCTTGCTGTCAGTTCCTTCCTAATTATTCAGAAGTGGGATATGGACAGGACAGGCAAGCTGTTCTACTTTCCCAGAATTTGTGTTTTCTAACATGACTTTGATGTTTGATATTCAGCTTTCCATGATGTTTGCTTTGACAGCTGTTTTTGAATCCTGTTTGGCTTACTTTTTTTTCGCTAGGTTATGTATCTTCACAGCTTTTTTCAGGTCTATGGCTCAGTAACACAATGCTACTAGCACAATTTATGCTTCCAAGATTTGTGTCATCCACCCCATGGTATAATGCTACTTGTGCTGCCTACACAGTAGCTGTGCA
The DNA here is from genome assembly GCA_020745705.1 of Hemiprocne comata. Classification (NCBI taxonomy): domain Eukaryota; kingdom Metazoa; phylum Chordata; class Aves; order Apodiformes; family Apodidae; genus Hemiprocne; species Hemiprocne comata. Next base: position 62,279,060 of record CM036586.1, read on the forward strand.
TGACAATGCAAAACAGCAACAGAAAACAAGGGTACCCTTGTTGTACACCGGTTTTCAAAGTAAACCAGTCTATTACTTAGATGCACTCCCAAATGCAACCTTCCATCCCTCTCTGCAAGGCCATGATGATGGAGAACGAGCTGAATGCTGTAGCTCCACAGAGAGTTCCCGAGGCCACCGTCAAGTGACCTTAAAAATCAATTAAACTGGTGATGAGTAAAGCCTGTCATTGCATGTGTTCTTTCAGGATGCTCTTTTGTGTGAATATACAATGTTCTGGGCCTGAGTCCTGAGGCTGTTCTCCTCCAATTCTGCATCTGTCATCTGTGTCATCTTGTGATGCATTTCACTGCAAATGACCTCCCCTATAGCACAGGGAAGGGAGACAATATCCTAGTCTCATTTTGAAATATTTTAACAACTCCATGTTCTCCCTCACCAAAAGTTGGGGGTCTTTTCCCAGATTTTATCCAACAACTTTTTACATTTTACTTATGCAGTGACATCGTGGGCTCTTAGCATTTCTGCTGCAGTCAAATAGTCTTTCATTGCGTCGTTGCTGCTACCTACTGGACTACAGCTTGCTTTTCTGATATCCCTTCTGAGCCAATGCAAATCTCCTTTGTTTGAAGTCACACCATCTGGTGTCACAGAATCTCATGTCAAGGTGGGGCTGAGCTTTTGCTGCTGACTTCTTTAAAATGCTTTGCCCTGTCTGTTTTATCTCAGTTGCATGTATTTCCCTATCTTTGCTTCTGATCAGCCCATTTCCTGTTTAAACTAGCCACACAGGATTTTTGTAACTTGGTAAACAAGATCTGTGGTTTCCTGCCAAGGCAAAAGCTTCAGTTTCAAGTGCTAGATCTTTAATATATTTCTGTTCATCTTTCTCTGAACATTATTTTTCACTTTTTTTTTAATTCATGTTCTTTTTTGTAATTCCACACTTTTCATACGTCTCAGCATTAAATAATTTTTATTTTAAAATTTTTATTTTCTTTATGATGCATCCCTCTTGAGCTTACCAAATTTGTTATTATGCCTATATTGAAACTGCTGCAGATATATCCCACTGCTTCATGAGGCAGTAAGGCAAATTTAATGGCTCACTCCCACTGAGAGGGCCCTGCCCAACCTTAACTCCTTCCAATCTTAACCACATGTTCCAGCCTCCTCCTCATGCTGTGGTGCTCATCTGTCTCTAACTAAATCAGCAGAAAGCCAACCAGTTTAAAAAAACTAATCAGCTTCTGCCAGGTTGGTGAGCTGAAGCAGCTCACAGAGACGTTGGACAAGGGCCAATGCTAGCTCAAGAGAGAGGACAAGGAACACCAGGACAGGACCTGGAGAGAGACAGGATCACCTTACACAGATAGCAGCAGCTAAGTTTTATCATACTGCAGAATGTCACCCTGAGCATTCTCCCTTTGTAACACCATTTCTCCACCTCACCTACCCTTGGCACTAACAGTAACTTAAATCACAGACATGCCGAATGATCCAAGCTGGAAGGGAACTCGGGAGGTCCCCAGTCCATCCACCTCACTCAATGCAGGGTCAATGCTGAGTTCAGACCAGGCAGCTCAGGGTTGTATCCAGTCACATCTAGAAAACCTCAAAGGGTGGAAACTGCCAAAACTCTCTGAGAAACCTGTGTCAGTGATTAATTATCATCACCGTAATTTTTTTTCTCTTATTCATTGTATAAATAAAAGTCACAATATCATATCACACTGTTTTGTTTTCAGCTTTATATCACTGATTTCTAAGTCATTTTCCCTTTGAAGTCCATCCTTCTTGGACTTTTCTGCTTGGCATCACAAAGAACATCACTGATACCACCAGTTACATACATAGCAAATCTGGCCCCAGGTGGTGTTTCTGTCAGTATCTATTTCTCAGAGTCCTTTTGCCATCTGGTAAGGTCCACACTTTTAAGCCAGCAAGATGCTCAGAAATATGTCAGACAGCAAGCACAGATCAGTCTCTCTCCCACCATTTTGGTAGATCTCTCACTCACTCACTCTCATGATTTTAACACAAGACCTAGGTTGGCTATATGACCCCAGCTCTGCTTTACTAAAAAAAAAAGGTTTCTATGCTGTGAGTGACAGCACATAAACCAAGCAATATATAAAAAGCAGAAAGAAGGACAGAAGTGAAGTAGTTGATTCGGTAGAAGTCACTCAAGGAGTGAAGGAAAAAACCTTAACTGAAAAAGCTCTGAAACCCTGAGGAAAAAGAATCAAAATAGAAATAGCAACTCAGCAAAACTGAGGATCAGCCTATTGCAAGGAGCAATGGAGACTGGCACTTCCCCATGTGACTGCCATCTGCCTGACCAGCAGAAACCCAGTGGTGGGTACCTGCATCAGAGGTGGTGAGGACATAAGTGCTTAGGCAAATAGCACGCTAATCCCTGCCATTTATTGCATGTACAATCCAACAAATAACATCATTGTTGCATCCTCATAAACTGTGTTTGTAATGCTGTTTTCAAGCCTCCATGCACAGGAAAAGACACTCAAATGAAAGTGACAAAGATGCTGAGAGTATTATACTATACCACTGCTCTATCCATTTCTTGATTGTTATATTCACCTTTGGTATTAAAGTGCTCCATGAAAAGAAATAGGTTGTTTTGGTATTTCTTTAATTCCTACTTTGAAGGCCATTTTGGAAATGCACACTTGTGCTCTTCTCCACATTTCTCTGTCATAGCACAGCATTGTGCAATATCCATTTTGGCACGTGGGATGCAATGCTTTGCTCTGATCACCTGTTTTGCTGGCACACTTCCTTCTTCTTCATCCTAATTGCCAGATGACTGTCTGCCTTCCTGGGGTGACTCAGCCTCCAGGCTGGCTGGCTTACCCATCATTCCCCAGGTCATCCGCACATGGATGTGTGTCAAGGCAGGATATGGGTGGAGCCCAATTACAGAATCAGGAATGCAAGAGGGAATGCATTAAATTAATATCGGTAGAGTGCAAATGCTGGCTTTCTTCCTAAAATCCCTCCTCTTAGGATAGCTTCCAGCACAGCCAAAGAATTGGGCTGGTGTTGCAGTCTAGGGAAATGGTATTCACAGATATGTAATAGATTCAGGCAAGTCATGGTGTCATCCATTAGCCAAAGAAGCTAGCCACCAAAGCTGAAAAAAAGAAGAAAGAAAAAACAAACAAACAAAAAACAAAAAACCACCCTCCCCCCCAAAAAAAACCACCAAAAAAACTCACAAAAAGAACTAGGAACAAATGTAAAGAAAAGGTTTTTTTTAAGTTGAAATAAACTATCAATGTATTTCATATAAAAAAGGTTATTGAAAAAAACAACACACTGGTGGGAATTACAAGCTTTGGGAGAAGATGCTGCAGAAGATGGAAGGATCAGAAAAAGTGGCAATTCGGCTTATGAAGCCTCATGCTGTCCTGTAGTGAGGTCAACTGTAGTCCTACAGACTCATCAAGGAGCCAGTTGTCTTGAGTTTGGGGAAGGAAGGAAGGGTGAGTCTGCTGTCCTGGATATTTTTGCTGTGTGAGCTGCTGGTAACCAGAGCAGTAGCGGTCAATAACAGGCCAACACCTGGTGATCTGCCCAGCAACAGGACCCCAGCAGCTTGCCAGCACTTGGCAATTTAGTTCAACAGCAGCTCTGGAAAATGTCTTTTTCTGTTGGTGGATCAGTACAGATGTGTGGCCTCACTAGGCTCCTCACAGTCAAGGAAATTTTTTTGGCTTATATACCATTGTTTATCAAAGCATGCAAACGTGCAGCGCCAAATCAGCAGAGTTAATTTTAACATGCACTGAAGTTTCCCAGAAGTCAAAGGAAATGGAGTTCCAATTGAAAATTCAGCATTTGCATAGAATCATAGAATCATTTAGGTTGGAAAAGACCTTTAAGATCATCAAGTCCAACTTTTAACCCTACTCTACCATGTTCACCCCTAAACCGTATCCCCAAGCACCACACCTATACAACTTTTAAACACATCCAGGGATGGTGACTCAACAACCTCTCTGGGCAGCCTGTGCCAATGTCTGACAACTATTTCAGAGAAAAAAAATTTCCTAATGTCCAGCCTAAACCTCCCCTGGTGTAGCTTTAGGCTGTTCCCTCTTGTCCTATCACTATTTACTTGTGAGAAGAGACCAGCGCCTACCTCTCTACAATGTTCTTTCAGTTAGTTGTAGAGAGTGATGAGGTCTCCCCTCAGCCTCCTTTTCTTTAGACTAAATACCCTCAGTTCCCTCAGCCACCCTCCGTAAGACTTGTTTTCTAGGCCTTTTACCAGCCTAGTTGCTCTTCTCTGCACCCACTCCAGCACCTCAATGTATTTCTTGTATTGAAGTACCCAGAACTAAACACAGTACTCGAGGTTGGGCCTCACCAGTGCTGAGTACAGAGGGAGGATCACTTCCCTAGACCTACTGGCCACACTATTTCTAATACAAGCCAGGATGCCATTGGCCGTCTTGGCCAGGCCACCTGGGCACGCTGCCGGCTCATAGTCAGCAGCTTGTTGATCATCACCCTGAGGTCCTTCTGAGCAGCTTTCCAGCCACTCTTCCCCCAGCCTGTAGTGCTGCATGGGGTTGTTGTGGCCCAAGTGCAGTACCTGGCACTGGGCTTTATTGAACCTCATACAATTGGCCTCAGCCCATCGATCCAGTTTGTCTAAGTCTCTCTGTAGAGCAGAGGGACTCAAGCAGATCAGCACTCCCACCCAACTTGGTGTCATCTGCAAACTTACTGAGGGTGCATTCTATCTCCTCGTAGAGGTCGATGATAAAGATATTAAACAGAAGCGGTCCCAACACTGAGCCCTGAGGAACACCACTTGTGACTGGCCACCAGCTGGATTTAGCTGCATTCACTACCACTCCCATGGCCTGGCTGTCTAGCCAGTGTCTTATCCAACAGAGAGCATGCCCATCCAAGCCATGAGCAGCCAGTTTGTTAATGAGAAACCCGTGGGAGACAGTATCAAAGGCTTTACAAAAGACCAGGTAGACAACATCCACAGCCTTTCCCTCACCCACCAGGCGTAAATGTCTGTTGAACTGCAGCCTGCATATTTGACCTGATGCCTGGTGTTGTATGTTTTCTGGTTTACAAATGTTAAAAAAAATCCTCCAAATCTGAACTACCCAAACTTTCTTGTAACATGAATGGGACCTTTTTCTTCTCAGATGTAAAGAAAAATATTTTAAATAAAACGCAGAAGTTATGAGTAAATGACTACATATAACTTGTCAGAGTTCAAAAAAGATTACTTTTCCATGCTCATCATTAACCTTAATTAACCTCATTAATCCCTATCATTAAAAATTTATGGAAATGAGCAACTGCCTAGAGCAGAGTGAGACCCAAATCACTGTTGAAGCTGAGGGAATGGTGGGTGCAGCTCACCACCTTCTCCAGTCTCAGAGCTGCACAAACAACGAGCAGCTAAGACCATCCCACTGACCACGAGGCCAATGGGCAGCCCAGACAACCTGCCATTTCTCCTGCTGAACTGTCTGGAGCTTGAGAAGGAGCTGGGGCTATCAGGAGAATATTGTAGACAAAAAGCATGAAGCCAAGGAAACTATGCTCCAATGGCTCCAGTAGTCCACTACAACTAAGTCTGTTAACTACTAGGAGTGTCCCCTGATGGAAGTATATAAAATAAATATGAAGAAAGTAAGAAGAAGAAATTATTCAATTGCGTGCAAGGTAGTGAATCCTACTGGCATCCCATGTAGAGTTTTAGAACACATTTTGAAGAAAGTAATAATGAATATCTGGATAAATGGAATAAGGGATTAAAATGCGTTGATGACTTGAGAAGATTAGATTGTGCTAGAAATAATTTTCTACAACAAAAATGGAGACAATCACACTTTCAGGCTGATGGAAAAAGATACCATTTGGTATAAATCAAGCCTCAACAAAAGTGTTAAGTAGTGCTTGTATAAATATGCCATGTTGTGCATGCTGTGCATGCAACAGACGCTATGCTGATATGCAACATCATTTAGGAATGTCTAACGTAGATAATCAGCAAAAAATAGAGCAGTGAGTAAGGTTGACTGTGTTCCCTCTTCCTGCTTACACCCTCAAGTTTTTAGAACACATTGTTTGAGTATGATAAGTTTTGCAGTTACATTTCACAGCAAAATTATTTTTAGAGTGTATGATATACATGAAGTAGTTTGTGATGGGACTCCATAAGCCTGTGAAAAATATGGGCCCATTAAGTTGAGGACTCTGGAGTGAAGAACACCTGAGAAGTTAGGATATGACCCTAGGAAATGAGTGAAGGATATGAAAAAGAAGAGTAGAATGTTCCTCCTAAAGGAACTGGAAAGGGAGTTCAAACATGAGAAAAATGCAATGATGAAGGCCTGAGCAGACCCTCAGCGGCAAGGACATTGCATTCAGCTCAAGTGCTCTAGTACATCATCACCACAGCCCTAGTTATTAACATGGCAGTTCAAAGTGAATTGCTACTAAACTGTGACAATTGTCACTAAATTGAGCAGCCGCTCAGTTGCACCTGCTGTCTTGTATGTCAGGGGTCGGAGGTGTTACATCCTTTGGTAAGAACAGAATGACTTGTGGTTTATGCAGCATGCCCCAAATTCAGAGAGATGCAATGAAAACTGAAAACAAAGTCTTTCAGCCCTGAGAGTTTACCAGTGTAGGAATACATATTTACTGATTTTTTCTGGACAGCTGGCCCCACACTACCTCCTCCTACACCCTTTCTGAAACCTCCAAAAAGCCAGGAAATGTTGTCCTGGTTTTGCTGGGACAGAATTATAAATTCATTCTTCTGTTCAGAGAAACTGTAGTTTTTGAGAGCCCAATTCTGTGAGAACAAAAGAGATAAGATGTGATGTTTTGTTTTATACCCAGCTCTGGTTTGCAGGTTTCCATAGTGACCAAGGTCAAAGGTAGTTTTGAACCACGCAGGTGCAGTGGGCTGGGAGGGGTGAAGCCCAGGGCAGCTGACTCAAGCTGGCCCAGCTAAGTATTCTATATCATGAATATCACCCTACCTGTATATTGGGCAGTTTGAAGGATGGTTTTTCTTCTACCATGGCTGCCTTCCTGAGAGGGTCCTGTCCATCTTGTCTGATGTCCTGCACCTGAGACCTCCTCCTTGCCTTGCTGTGACTGTCACATTCTGGCTGGAGCCATCGTGCTGGCAGGGTTGGGCATTCAGCATTCACTGCTGGGAGCACACAGCTTGTGACTACTGTCTGAAGCTGAGTATAACTTTGTGTCTTATGCTAGTATTGGGGTTAATATTAGTTCATTATTATTATTATTCTATTAAAACTGTTTTCATTTAAAGTCATGGGTCTCCTTTCCTTTTCCTAATTCCCTCCCCCGGGTTGGGTCAGGTGATGGAACAACTGTCCAGCTGCAACAAATGCAATGCAGATTGGGTGCACTGTATTCCTTCTTCTGAATAATGCTAGCCCACCTGGTTACCTGCATTTGTAGGTGATAATCTAATGGCTGCCACTGATACTTTCCAGGATTATGCAGTTGTTTTTTTCCACAATGCCTCTGTCAACTCATGCCCTTTTCTTGAGAAAAAAATTCTAGATTTAGGTTACACCACAAATGAATGGTTGCCCCCAGCACAGTTCTGAGGACCTAATAGGCTGAGTCAAGACTTGTTTTCTTCATGGAAGTATATCACTGCAGTAAGACTTCTCTTTGGGAAGAATTAGAGAGGAAATAGATACTGAAAGAACCTAAGCAAAATGGGTGAAATAGAAAAAAAGAGAAGGAGATGGCTGGGGAAGGGAAGTAGCTACAAAAGAGGAAGAAACAACAAACTTACCAAGGGAAGAGAGTATACTTTTCATTATTTTATACAACTTCATTGCCAAAATATGTCAATGCCAGTTGTTGCGTTTGCGCAGACTCCTGGCAGGATCTGTGGCAACCCCATAGCTCCTTTCTTCCAGCCAATCCCTGTAGCTCCTTCCTTCCAGTCTATGGCCAGGGAGCCGCAGCGCGCAGCCAACTTTGTTTCACCCGCCTGGCAAGGAGCAGCATCGTGGGCCCCCTTGTTAAAGTCCTAGAGCAGTTTAAGCAGCTTAAACTGCTTTATAAGCTTAAAGCATCTAAGTCTTCAAAGCTGCTTATAGCTATTTAAGCTGCTTAAGACACTTCAGGCTGTTGGTGTGTGCCGTAGGGCTATACGTAACATCCTGGCCTACAAACCTAACTGTCCACCTTTGGGTTTACCAGTCCCAGCAACGAAACTGCCTGACCAGGGCTGCCCTAAGAAAGCTCATCTGAGCTGAGATTTGTTCACTTGGGTCTCATTGTCCCTCTGTACTTTGGAATTAAGGCTGTCTGTGACACGTGACAGGTTTGTCCTGGGATCTTTGAACTTCTGCAGTTTTTTACTCTTGTTCAACAAGGGTAGGGTGTCTAATGGTAGACCTCAAGATATTCAGATTCAGTAGGTTAATATTAATCCATTTGCACAGCAAAAATCAGGAGCTCCGATGTTTCTTTATGAGAAGGTTCTTGTGCAGCATGAAATCATTATTCTGGAGTCTAAAAGTCGTGTATATTTTTAAAAGGACAAAAGGACCAGCAGACATTCACTGAAATATGGCATAATCAATAAACACCAAACCTAAATATTTCTGAATTTCTGGAAAATCATGTTTGGTCCAGACCCTGATGTTATCATTGAGGCTTATGACCATCTTTTACTAGACTCAAATAATAACGGTGACTGCAAACATTTTCAGTGTTTACAATCGTATTTGGGTCAACCCAATGGTGCATTGTGATGAGCCAACTTCTCCAGAAAACATTTTTGAGACCTTTTCTTTTTTATATTAAGTAGTGACTAGAGCTTGTCAGAAGTTTTACATGGGTTTAAATTTCTAGCAAAGAGCATATTTTCTGAAAAACTTAGTTTTGCTAAGTTTTCTTTTGGGAGTATGATTTTTAAAATATTTGTTTTAAGATAACACAAAAAAGATTATATTGCAGAACACTGCTTTATTTGCACTGTAATTCTGATTAGCATTTTCTTGTGTATACTAGGGCCCCAGGAGGATGGTGGCTCCCATAATGTTCACTATGTTCCTCTACCTAAGATATATATGCGATACACACCATGTTTGCAACGTTTTGGTTTTTGAATGCTGAAATGTTCAGTTGTAATTTAAGCCCTGAAAACTTTCCAGCCTTTCCAAAACACATTTTTTTCTCATTTCTATCTCCCATTCCCATTTTTCTAATTAAAAAAAAAAAATATCCTAAAATTTTGAATATAATTACTAAAATTCAGAATTTGTCACAAATTGAGAAGTTGTGACTTGTTATTTTTACTTAGGTCTTTATCTGTGCTGTTGTTTTGCAGACCCACTGGGCATGAAAACAAGATTTTGTCCTTTTCCATTGACAAAGATTATTTTATCTGTGTTTATTTTGGATATATTTGCTTAATTACTCATGTGAGCACTATCAAATGATTCTGTGATTACTGCCCTGGGAAAAGAACTAGAGTAATAATTAACTTGTGCTTGCAAAGCTCTTGAGCAATTCATAAAAAATAGTGTAGATTGCAGAGATCATAGAATTGTAGACTTGTATGGGATCTCAAGGGGTTATGTACTCTGTTATTCCTTAATATTTTTAATCAAAGCTCTACCTAACCTTCCTTAGGTAAAATAAAAACAAATTAAAAAAATCCCACAACAAAAAATCAAAGGAAAACAAGGGTTCAAAAAAAGTCTAGAGAACAACCTGTGCAATCTTCCATAACAGCTAATTAATATGGCCAGGACCACATTTGAAATTTTCAAATGCTTTCTTAGTGAAAATCTGTTATGGATTACCTCATATTAACTTGTATATGCTCTCATGGTTCCAGGGATCTTGGCCACCTACTACAAAACCATCATCTGGTCCGTCTCCTAACCTTGAAGAAAGACCACAATTGTCTTGATAATTGTAAATGACAGTTCCTCTTATTTGCATCTAAAAACCTTAGTGACAGGGATTATATAACCTTTCTGGGTAATATATTCCAGTGACACTCTTTACTTCTAGTTACAATATGGTACTGTAATACCTATTGTAGTACAGCTAAAAAACGTTTCCTTTACATTCTGCCCATATGTTTAGTGGGCATGAAAAAAACTTATAGCTACCCTCTTTATGTACCTAGTATGTACTTGAAGGCTGTTGAACCCCATATAGCTTTATATTTTCTAGATCAAAACAAAAACAAAACTTGTATCCTTGCTTTATGGATCCAATTTTCCAAACTTCTTGTCCTTGTTGATCTTTTCTGGATTGTTTCCACTTTGTCTACATCTTTTTAAAATTATGGTGTTTCAGAGTAAAACACAGTATTTTAGCCTCACCAGTGCCAAGAAGAGCACAGTGATTGTCTTGTCTTACATACACTGTTTCAAGCAGACAATTCAAGAGAATCTAGAATTACATTTATCTCTTTTCCTCAACAGCATCACACCTTGACTCATTTATGACCCTCACTAATCACTAGATCTTTATCTGCAGTGGCATTCTGTAGTTGTGCTTTTGATTTCATCCTCCCAGAAGTAGTCCTCTGTGACTGTGTTCAAATTTTTAATGTTGGATTTCAGAACTTTTCAGAACCTATCGAGATACTTTTGAATTGTAATTCTGTCCTTGAGAAGAGTTTCCATGTCTTTACATCATCTTCCAAACTTATAAGTAATTTTTTTCTAATTCTATCACCTAAGTCTTTATTGAAACATTGAAGCCTATCCTTTAGGAGCTGTGCTTCTTCAACACCCTCCTAGTGCAACTAGCAGCAATCATTTGTTAGCTTTATATTTAACAGGGGATTAAATTAGGAGTGATTTGAAATGGGACGGCTATCCCCACTTCATTTATGAGCATATAGGAGAGTGTCAAAAGCCTTACTTAGGTCGAGATACATCTTGGGTCAATACATGGTCATTTCTATGGCTTTTCCTTATCTGTTGGACCAGTTGCCTTGTTCAAGAAGGAAATTAGATTAGTTTGACAAATTCATGTTTGGCTGTTTCTTATCACCTTATTATTCTCATGGTGTGTATGCATTTACTTCTCAATAATTTGTCCCACTATCTTTCTCAGTATTGAAATTAGGCAGAGTACTCTGTAATTCCCTGGGTTCTTCATTTCCCTATTTTCAAAGCAGAAATGGTTACAGGCCTGCAAACCATGGCTGCAGCCAACAACTTCTTAATACTGCCCAAATCTGAGCCTGCTGTGAATTCGAGGTTTAAGAAACCTTATTACATTTTTAATTTTTCTTGTCAAGAATTAAGGAAGGACAAGTCCTCAAATTGACTGGGTGTTTTGTTTAAAGTAATTTACAAAATGTATATTGTAATGCCAGATCTCTGATTGTTAACAAAAATCAGAAGTGTGATCCCGACTGTATTTCCATCTTGGGCTACATAATTGCTGCAGGCCCCAGAGACTTATCCATTCTTCCAGGAACTCTCAGAGATAAGTTGAGAGCCAGTATGTATTAAGTGAATTTCAGAAAGCTCTGGAGACTTTGCATATGCCTAATTTATTCAAACAATCATCTACATTTTTTCCCTATTCTGGCATATGTGCTTCCCCTTGTTAAAAAAAAACAACAGTGTTGTTAAGTACCTATCATAAATGTTTACATGCACATAAAGAATGTAGCAAAATAAGTAATAAAACATTTCATTCTACTCTGGATATCTGTTATTTGAGCTTCTGCCCTTCTCTTCCTCTAACTTCCTGGTATTTACAGAACCTCTTTTACTTCCATTTTATGCTCTCAAAGTTGTAAGTCATATTGTGACTTAGACTTCCTACTTTTATCCCTAGATGTTTATGCTGCTGCTTTATTACTCATCTCATTTATATGCCCTTGCTTTCACTCTTTGCAGGATTTCCTTTTTGATATTCAGGTCACTGTAGAATTCCTGATGCAGCTATACTAGTCTCTTACTACTTACCTGTCTCCCACATCAGGATGGTTTGCTGGTGCACTTACAGCACTACTTCGAGGTTTAGACTAGATATCAGAAATAATTTCTTTACTGAAAGAGTGGTTGGACACTGGAACAGGCTGCCCAGGGAGGTGGTGGAGTCACCATCTCTGGAAGTATTTAAAAGAAATATAGATCTAGTGCTTAGTGACATGATTTAAGCACTGAACGGGTAGATTAGGTTATGGTAGGTGGATTTAGGTTATGGTTGGACTTGATGACCTTCAAGGTCCTTTCCAACCAGGATGATTCTATGATTTTCCATGTAATTTCTCCACACGGGACAATTCCCAGCAGCACCCTGAATTGCTGTGGTATATAGTGGTCATTTTCTTAAACTAGCTTCATTTAAAAACAAAACAAAACTGGTATGTTTCATTGGACATTTTTCTCATGAGAAAAATAACAGTTTTAAAATAGAGAATATGTGGCTCTAAGCAACTTAATTATATCCCATTTCAAGGAATGACTTTGCCAATGAAAAAAAGGCACGTCAGGATTTCAGCGTGATTATTTATGATTCTGTCATGGTGACAGATGTTCTTTATGTATCTCTGACATGGTAATCTGGAATCAATGTGTTTTTTTTCATGTTTGCTGTTAAAAAGAAATGCACTATATAAATACATTGTTATTTGTCTTCAAGGCCTTGCCCTGCATTAGCTTAGAAAGCTGGTCTGGGTTTGTGAGGAGTTTTGTAGTAAAACCACTTTAGTAGTGATACTGTGTCATAAAACCAGCACTCCAGACCCAGCTGGGCCCCCTTACTGGCCACTTACCAGGCTGATATCCTCAAATCCAGCAGGGATCTGGCACGCTGCTGCGCTCCTCTGAATCTTGGCAGACCATCGTCTCCATCTTCAGCTCCTCAGTTCATCCTGAGGGCTGAGATTCCGAATCTTAAGAACCCCTTGTCTGTGTTCAGGATTTATTACCAGTACTTGGCTGCTGAGATGCAGAATTTCAGCCTAGTGGGAGAGAGAATCACTGAAGCATGAACAGAGAAAGACGTGGACTCATGGAGGAAGCGAGGTGACAAACTGTACCAATAAGGAGCTTTCTCTCACGCACCTCCTCACTCTATAGTTCAATAGCCCTCCATCTCTAGCTCTTTCTTAGGTACAAGAATTGTTCTTGGCACCCATGTTTCTGCTTAAGGGACTGCTGTGAAAAGCTGAAGGGCCAAGACTTCAGTTCAATAAAGTGGTGGAGTGACACAGACACATGAAGACATCCTTCCTGAAGTTTTGCTGATGCAGTGGAATTACACTAAAGGTTTCTACCAGCACAGCTCTATCAACCAGGGATTGCACTTCTTTACACAACAGCCACGCTGGTGATAGCTTGTGGGATAAACATAGCTAAGGATCAAAGGTTCCCCAAAGCACATCTCCTCTTGCTGTAACCAAGAGCTTCCTAAAACAACTTCTGCTTCTATTGATTTCTTATTATGAGGGCATTGCTCTGCAGTATGGATCTCTGCTACAGTTGTTTACTGGTTAGTCTTGCTCAGCTCTGAGTTCTCAGAAAAAGGTGCAGAAAAGCATCGTACCACAAAAAGGAAGAAACTATACAAAAACCACTTTTGCCAAATATGACTTTAGAACCTATGTTCACTATGAAAAGAAAGTGTGACCAGTTTTAGATTCACCCACAAAAATGTAGTCAAATATTACAACAAAGAATATTTGTTAACAGTGAACCCTCCAGACTGGTGCTATTTTTTTATGACCATTTTTATAAGCTAGGCTTATGATTTCAATAAACTATGCTAGTGTAAGATTCAAATTGAGAGAACAGTTCTGCACCATGGGACTAAAAGATGTTACTGCTTCTATATCATTTCTAGTTTCTATGAATCAGCTAGCAAATAGGTGCAATCACCAATAGGCAATCCAAATTCTGAATTTAAAGACTGACTTCCTGATTATCAACAGAGGAAGCCTTTGCTACATTCTGGGGTTTTCTGAATACTGCATCACAAATTGAACTCAACCAAGTCATTCCTGCAGTAGATGTGGTTTATCTAGATTTCAGTAAAGCATTTGACACTGTCTCCCACAGCATCCTTGTAGATAAGTTGATCAAGTATGGGTTTAATGATCAGGTAGTGAGATGGATCAAGAACTGGTTGAAAGGAAGGAGTCAGAGAGTTGTAGTCAATGAGGCAGAATCTAGCTGGAGGTCTGTGACTAGTGGAGTCCCTCAGGGGTCGGTACTGGGACCGGTACTGTTCAATATTTTCATCAACGACCTGGATGAGGGTACAGAATGTACCCTCAGCAAGTTTGCTGATGACACTAAGCTGGGAGGAGTGGCTGACACACCAGAAGGCTGTGCTGCCATTCAGAGAGACTTAGACAGGCTGGAGAGTTGGGCAGAGAGAAACCTGATGAAGTTCAACAAGGGCAAGTGTAGAGTTTTGCATCTGGGGAAGAGAAACACCATGTCCCAGTACAGGTTGGGGGCTGACCTGCTGGAGAGCAGTGTAGGTGAAAGGGATCTGGGGGTCCTGGTAGACAGGAGGATGACCATGAGCCAGCAATGTGCCCTTGTGGCTAGGAAGGCCAATGGCATCCTGGGGTGCATTAGAAAGGGTGTGGTTAGTAGGTCAAGAGAGGTTCTCTTCCCCCTCTATTCTGCCTTGGTGAGGCCGCATCTGGAGTATTGTGTCCAGTTCTGGGCCCCTCAGTTCAAGAAGGACAGGGAACTGCTTGAAAGAGTCCAGCGCAGAGCCACAAAGATGATTAAGGGAGTGGAACATCTCCCTTATGAGGAAAGGCTGAGGGAGCTGGGTCTCTTTAGCTTGGAGACTGAGGGGTGACCTCATCAATGTTTACAAATATGTAAGGGGTGAGGCGCTGGAGACATTCAAAACCCGCCTGGACAAGTTCCTGTGTGATGTGCTCTAGGTGACCCTGCTCTAGCAGGGGGGTTGGACTAGATGATCTTTCGAGGTCCCTTCCAACCTCTAGGATTCTATGATTCTATGATATCAAATAGTAAGATGCCTGATAAGTAGAAGATCTACTGTAGAAGATGTCCGAAGTCTTCATGAAGATGGAGTTTCATTAACAAAAGGCACAGCCCAACCAAAACAAACTCGAATGTGTGTGCTTAGGGATGCTGAGATTCAGGGCAGTCCAAGAACTAGAGAGGCACCACTGCTGATAACCCTCACCTAAAACAGTCACAGGGCTTCCAGAACACAGCTGGTGCATAGGATGCAGGTGCAGAGCAAGAGCAGAGAAATTTGATTCTAGCCAAAACTGCCCATGTGGCCACGATTTGAGATACTCAACCACAAGCTAAACTTAGCAAAACTAGAACATGAAATAAAATTACTCATATGAAAGCTACAAAAGGGCTTATTTTCAAGAGGGCAGAGCTTATCAATGTCAATTCTGCAGAGCTTCACAAATCTGCAAATTTGAAGGCTCAAACTATTCTTTAGGATTTAAGAAATCGACAGAAGTTAACCTCTAGGCAATAGACATGCAAATAATTCACTATTGTGGTGGAAAAACAGAAATCAAGTTTCACAGAGGGCTACTATTTCCTCTCTTCCTCAGAGCTGCAGACCTTTCAATTTATTTGGCCTTTTTAAAAAATGCAGGTGACATTGTTCAAAGATTTATACTTGCAAAACCAATATATCTGTCAGCTACTACACAAACTTATTTGGATTTGAAATATTTACAACATGGCAGAAAAGTAAAGTATGAGTGGACTTGCATTGTGTTCTCACAAAGGTCTCCTGTTCAGAAAATGTTCTTTTTAGTTGTCTCCATTTTGCAGAAAGCCAGAAGCAATAAGCAGTAATCATATTATTTATTTTTAAATATGTACCTTTAAATAGAACCCATAAGAAAAAAGAAATTATCTGATAAATATTCATGATCATGGTCATGAACAGACACATTCACATACTTTTAAGTCGCAACCATTCTGTCTACCTTAAAAATTTTGTTCATTGCAATAGGGCAGCTTTGAAACAAGTTCCCAAAAAGTCAGCAATGTCACATTAGTGTTTTTGTGGTTTTTTTTCAAAGTGGTGCTGGTGTGCACCAAATAGATTCCTATTGGATGAAACCAAACCAGGAGCTCTGCTCCACAGCACTCCAACACTCAATGGAGTAATGGGTCCTAAATCCTTGTGTGGACTTTCCACTACAAGGACTTCCAGCATGTAGATAAGGTAAGTGCATTCCCAGAAGTCTCTCAGACACTGAAGAGTGGCCTCAAAGCTTGAAGGAGTTTGCAGGGTCAAGAACTGCATATATTTTCCTACTTGCTGTCAACTGCCAGTACTTAATTGATTTAGTGGTGTCTACGTATCTGCTGTGTTATCCTCATTCATCCAGACATAAGATCTGAAACTTTTCCTTTCTTATTTTTCCTGCCTTCTGTTGTTGAACCCCTTTGCTGAACCCATCTTTCATTATCCTCCTTTTTGTATTATCTCTTCTCCACACTTCTACTCTCCTCTACCACACTGGAAGCTCCCTCTTCCAGCCACCAAAAAATACAGATAACCGCAAGCCTGCAGCCCTGAAGATATGACATTTCCCAGCAACCTGTGCCATGAGAGAAAGAAGAGTTTCTCAAGGGGCAAGATAATCTGGTGACAATTTCAGAAGGTTAATAAACTCCCACCAGCTGTCACCCACAAAAGAAGTGGTGAACAAGGCTGCATTAAAAAGCCGAAGATGAAGATGGTCTTCTTGCAGGCCATCAGTAAGTCCCATGCCCAGGAGAGAGAGCTTGAGAAGGTCTTTGGGAGTGAGCACACAACTAAGCCAGCATCTGCCTTGGATTTCCACACCATGAATCTCAGTTTCCCCATGTAGAAGTATCTTGAGGAATGTGAGCCCTTGGACATCACTTTTGGCAACCTGGCCCCAAGTCCCACAGCAGGCTCCCGAGAGAGCATATCCCCAGACATTTTTTCAGCCTCCTCCCCTACATAGCAGATACGAACCACCTCCTCTGCCAGCCGCCTCAGTTCTGACCCCAGCAGGTGTGTACCCCTTTTCTACAATGTCTCTGAAGTAGAAAGATGGGGATAAGGGACCTGTAAGGTTTCTGGTGGGATTAAAGCACTGCTCTCAAAGCTGAGGTGAAGGAATGGATTTTTCTAGGTTGCCCATGGGGACTATTGTGTTTTGAAATGTGCTGGAGCCACAAGCTGTAGGAAAACTCTCCTGCAAAAGAACTGCATGCAGTTGAAACCTCATGCCCCAGCCTGTACAAGTGTCTGGCTCATTGCCAGAGTCTGGGTGAGCTGCACAAGTGGCCATGTCATGATAATGCAGTTATCTGAGTCCAGACAGTGAGCCCCTGCCCAGCTCCTCCTTCTCAATGAGCAGTGCTGGCTGTAGGCCAAGACTTCTCCTCATACCTACCCCAGGCCTTTCCTTCAAACCTTGCCTAGTGTCTGCTTTGCACCTGTCAAAGAATCACAGAATCAAGAGAATGGTTCAGGTGCCTGATAAGATGTATTGGAGAATATATATCCTGCATTTCTCCCCCTCCACTCTCATGAGACCCCACATGGAGTAGTGTATCCAGTTCTGAGGTCTCCAACATAAAAAGGACATGGAGCTGCTGGAGTGAGTCCATAGGAGGGCCACAGAGATGATCAGACAGCTGCAGCGCTTATCCTATGAAGACAGGCTGAGAGAGTTGAGGTTGTTCAGCCTGGAGAAGAGAAGGCTCCAGCGAGACCTTACAGTGGCCTTCGGGCTACAGGAAATATGGGGAGGGATGTTTTACAAGGGCTTGTAGTGAGAGGTCAGAGAAGAACAGGTTCAAACTGAAAGATGGTAGATTTAGATGAGGTATTAGAAAAATTATCTTCTGTGAGGGTGGTGAGACACTGGCACAGGTTGCCCAGAGGAGCTGTGGATGCTCCCTCCCTGGAAGTGTTCCAGGGCAGGTTGGACAGGCCTCTGAGCAACCTGGTTTAGTGGGAGGTGTTGCTGCCCATAACAGGGGGGTTGAAACTAGATGATCTTTAAGGTCTCTTCCCCCCTTGGCCAGGGGCAAGGCAGGATCAGAGCCTACAGGCACCAGTGGCCCATTGGAAAGGGGGAGAGGAGAGCAGGGGAGAGAAGCTCTGCTCCCACTAGGGAAATGGGGGAAGGGAAGGTCACCGTGTGGAAGGACTCCTTTTCCCTTCCTCCAGGACCTAAATCAGCCAAGCCCTATTTCCTTATCAAGCGTAGTTCTGCCTTCACAGCCTTTACTGAGTTTCCCCACCCTGCTTTTTCTCCCCACTGCTTCTTGCAGATCTGTTGGCAGGCAAACCCTCCTCCACCCCACCACCCTTCCTGCTGGGCTGCGGCTGCTGCCTGGCTCTCTGCAGCGCCGGGTGCCAGGGGCAGTGATTGCACAGGAGGCAGCGCAATGACTTCCTGAGAGACACAGAGGCCAATGCCACTGGTGGAGGGCAAAAAAGGGTACAGAGGTTCAGAGACCACATAATAAGAGTAAACTAAAAGGATGGTGGATTGCATGTCCCTGAGGGATGAGTGGACCAAGCAAGCCAGCTTTACAGGGAGCACCTGGGTGTGAAGAAACTCTCCATCCCTTCCCCCAGAAGAGGGCAAGATAACACATGAGCATCTCAGAAAACGACTCTTTTTCCACCTTCTCATCACAGGCATTGTAAGAAGGCATTACTGTTTGATCACCTTGCTTTTTTCAGCTTCATGAGCTCCCATGTAAAGTGTGGAGAGTGTCCAGGACATCATTGCTTTCCTGTTGCATCCACATAGTACCATTCACTAAATTTATTTTAAGATTCATAGCTAATATTCAGAAACCACTGCAATATTTGATCTCAACCATTTATTATGGAAGGATAGTGGCATTTTTATAGTCTTTCAAACCAAGAATATCCAATTGCTGAAACAAGATCTTCTCAGTGCATTGATAACTCTCCTAGAAAAACAGAGCTTAAAACATTGCCATTGCGACGCTGGGTCAGACTCTTGACTGATCTAGTCCAATAGGTAACCTCAGATGGAGAGTAATACCAAATATCTGTGAGTAAGTCTTATGACTCAACTGTTACTTTAATAATTGGAAGTGGCTGAATATACATTACTGGAAATTTGTCAGGCAGTGGTGATGGTGATATTTTAGTAGATCTCCATCAAGTTGATAGCTCTGACACAATTAAAAGTGTTAACCATATTATGTCAAATCATTCTTTCAGCTACAAGAGCTCAAGTCTGTTACTTCACTGAAGTTCTGCTGTCTTGCTTTTTAATTACATGTAACCTATCAATAGCTTACTGATAACAAAACTAAGAAAATGGCTAAAAATATTTTTTTTTATCTTTTGAACTCAGACAATGCCTAACTGAAGAAGATATCAGCCAGCAGCTTACCTACCATCTTCCTTGATCACTTCTATGTTTGCTCTTTGTCTGTAGAAGTGGATATAAACACTCACTGGAAATACTACAGCCTACTCCAGTCCTGCTCTAAGAGAATCTCCAAGTGTGACTTTGCTACAAATGAAAACAACCCAGACAGAAGACATGTAACTGTGAAGCAGTATTAGGATTTTTGTTTCATTCAGAATTGATGAGAAGTCAGGTGCCTTTTATTTTTGGTTAGATCTAAATCTGAGAGATGGGAAAAGGGAAAAGAGTTATCATTTCTGTCATTTTAAGAATATTGATATGGGCCTCAACTCTCTTTTTCTCACCATGGTTTTGTGTTTGTGAAGAATAGCTCATTTTGTACTACTGAAAATACAAACACTTTGTTTTGAGATTACTGGTGTCATTTTCCAGACTGGCTTCCTTTTTGGGTCTCTTTGCCCGTTAGCCACAGCCAGCCTCTGCACATCCAATGCCTCTCATAAAATGGAATTTTTTTCTGCCTACAACCCTGCACCTACAGCACATTCACCCTTCCATCAGGGTATTATGCTTTGCCTCAGCAACCTCTTCTGTATGCGCTGCCCATGTCTATACCAAGTCCCCTGCTTCCTCTCTACCCTTTCTTTCTCATCTTTTGTTAGAGCCTGCATTTATTTTCAAAGACTTCTCTACTCAGCCTTTTATGTGCCTGTGCTTTAAATCCTTTTATTCCCCTGAGCATTCCCAGCTATCCATTCTTTCCCTGAGAGGGAGGTGGATCTTCCTTGAAGTCATTATTCAGGGAAAGGAGACTGGGCCCCATTATATGATTGATTTTGCAAGTCATTTAAATGAATGGTATGTATGTGTACCTAGCAAATGCCTGTTAAAATGGTTAATTTGATCATTTCTTTTCACTGATAGTGGGAGAACATAAAAATCACAAAGTCAGTAACTGAGCAAAATGGCAAGAATTATGTTTTGTTCTGCTTTTTTTGAAATAATATTAAATGACAACATAAATCCTATGGAAATACTTATAGGGTATTACTATATCTACCAAGAGTTCATTATGTCTTACATTATTAGGATGGAAGGCAAAGAAATGAGTGATTAGATTATGATGTTAAAGCTGCACCATTTTTATTTAAGTAATTGCATTACTCACTGTGCAGCGTGCCAGAAAAATGACTGGTTTGGTGATAGATCTCCTTTTCTATTACAAAGCCTCTTTTAAAATAATTAGCAAAAGGACAGAATGTAAGCTAAAAAATATCTTTAGATGTAGGAAAAATGAGAAATTATCTAAATTAGCCTAAAGCACTTGCTTGTATTACAAAATCACTGCAATAATTTGTCTAACTTAGTGGTCTTCACGCAAGGGAGGTCAAACATTTCAATAGGGTAGGGGTTAGGACAGGAAGGACAGTGACAAAGCTCTTAAAAGATCTTGCCATGATCTGCCTCACTTATGCATTGCTTCAACCAATACCAGAAATTTTGTGATTTACTGAGGGGGGGTGGAAAGATAAGAGTTTTTTCTTAGAAAAAACCTGTCTACTGTCAACAATAAAAACAAACAACAGCTTCCTGATTTTAGTTAACTAAAAGACCTTGGATAAATGCTACATTCACTTCAAGTGACCAGGCTAAGTTTCTGTTGTCAAACATTTGGGTATGATTCCCACTGGCTTTACCAGGGATTGCAACTGTAATCATTTAATGGAGAGAAAAATATGGCCATTGAAATAAACATTCCAAAGTCATGTCTGACTCTCCAAATAAGCCAGTGACAATTGCTGGAAGTATGGTTGGAAACCACACCAGTAAATTTTGCCAGGCAAATGTACTGATGACAGGCATCCTGTATTTAGAGACCTCATTTAAGCATAAACATATTCCTTAATAGCACAGCCTTAGTCTTAATGCTGGAATTTCCTATGGGCTCAGCATTTGTTAACTTCCAGCCCTGGTCCCAAGCTTGCCTTCCCTCACTCTAACAGAGGAAAGGAGCTGGAGTAACTCACCACTTCTCCCTGGCCAAAGACTTCTCTCCACCACTTCCCAAGCAGCATTACACCCAGCGCAGTGCCAGACCCCTTGCCGTCCATCACCTTTTGCAGCTCCAGTCCTAGGAATGTCTCAGGGATGGCTTCTGTGCAGAAATCCCCAGCTGCCAAAAGCGCCCTAGAAGCCATGAGCAGAAGGTACTATGTTAGTTTGAGGGCTAAATTTAAATGTTTCTGCACTCATACTGCAGTTGGCCATCAGACTAAATTGCCACAAGGCACCCTTTATTCTGTAAGCTTGATTCCCATGAAGGACTATTTCTGCTTGGTGGTTAATCCTTTGACTGTGTATTCTCTAAGTCAATAACTTTGTTATACTCTTAACAAGAAGAGAGTCATGTTTCATGCATCTCTTTCTAGCAGTGATTGGAAAGGCCCTTGAAACTGCTTATTATTTAGCTTGCCTATGTTTATGTGCAGTTTGCAAACACTTCCCAGACCAGACAGCAGTGACCCTTTGTTCCATGTTAGGCCTTGAGCTTGTCAGAGCTGTGGCAGTGGGTCCAACTTTTATCAGAGATGTGCTGATTTCTTGCTTGAAAGTCCTTAACTCTTTCTGAAATCAACTGGAAATAGTGTCAGAAATGAAAGGTCACGCTTGCTGAAGTCTATCCAAAGCAGTGATTCCAGCAAAGCAACTGTCCTCCAGGATGTATAGTGACTTCCATACACTGAAAAACACCAGCCTCTTACAAGAATGCAGAGATACGTTTGCATAACTTGTTTATTTATGCTCTAGACTTCATCAGTTTTCCCGTATTAAAATGCAACAATTTCATAGTCATTCAGTGGCAGCATATGCTGATCAGCCTAGAAAATATTAATCATTTTTCTACAGTTTCAATTCTACAGAATCATTGTTCTGCCATTTCTATCTTTGAGCTGAAGGAAGGCTTACCCACCAGTGTCATTGTAAGATGATAAACTGTTACCAGGTCCTAACAAGAGGCATAAAGCATATGCTTAAAGAATTAAGTTAATAAAGAAATAGAAACTCAGTGGCAGGAAATAGCATTATAGACTTTAGAACACCAGGAGCATAATTAGCACTGTGGCATAATGATGAAAGAAGGCAATAAAATAGTTTTACTTCATTCTGTAATTCTTAGAGGAATGCAAATTAGCTTGTCAGCAGGGAAGGGTTGGTTTCTTTTCTTTAAAATTAATCTGTACTCTGTCTTAATGTTACTCTACTTTAGAAAGATTTTGCAGAACACAGTGAATTCTGTACAACTGAATTTTGAATTCACATGGTAGATGAAACATTGTCCTTTTTCAGGTTGAGAATCTCATCTCCGACACAATTATGAGAGTTTATTGTGGCTGGAGAATCAGTGGATCTCTGGTTCCAGGAAAAAATGCGGGATGTGAGAGCATTTGATCTCTGCAAAGCCATGGAGGCTCAGGAGGGCAGAGATAATAGCATCATTATACCAGCCTTATTCAATGCTAAGAGAAATCATGTTGGTGGCAATTTGAAAAATTCAGAGTGGCGAGGAGAACCAACATGCTGATTATTTAAATTTTGTGGAAAACAAAACAAAGGATTATCTCATAAAATAACAGTGGAGAAAAGCTGTAGTGATAAACCACTAGAATAGCTAGAGTAAAAGCACATTAGAAGCAGAAACACAAGGCAAATGACACCAAGTGCCACCTCCACTTCCTGCTGATGCCCAGGTCAAAACTTGCCCTGCACTACTTGTTATTTCTACCATATATTTAAAAGTGATTATTTAAAGTACTGATCAGAGAGATCATTGTGCCACTGTTTTCTTCCAAATCCTTATATTTTCTGCTTCACAGTCAGAACACGTTGGGCCAAATTCAGTTCGTACATGTTAAATAATTGCAAAGGCACAGAAATCAATGCTCTTCCAGTATCAGTACTTCATTTGCTCTGTAACCATTTTACTGTTGGTTATTTGTTTTCTGTTGACTGCATTTGTAATACATTTGCAGTACAGAACTGAAACATATTAATTTGCTTTTTATTGCTGGATAATAATTGAATGTGATCTGATTCTCTGCTTTTTGTTTACCTTTACGATTTTCAGCAGGGTACTGGGATTCAGATTTCTTTAGAAAGAGAACAGTCAGTCTAAATTTCCATATATAGCTAGTCAGTTTGCTGCTATGTAATTAAAACCTAATTTAGACTGAACTAAACACTTCTTTGAACTAATTAATCTGACATGGAAAACTTCAGAACACTATATCACTAATGGTCTAATTTTATATTAATAAATCTAGGCAGATGTCCTGACATCTTATAGCTTCATGTCTATATGGTGTAAAAACATGGAAAAAAAAGAGAAGAAAAGGCAAGATCTGTCAGGGCCTTAAGTTTAATGGAGCCAAGCTTGGTGAAGAAATGGGACTGGGTTCTTTTATGAAAAATGTGGGCAGGAATTATAGGCCCAGAAGATGGGATTTGGTGATGGGATTTAAGGCAACTCAGGAAGCTATTTAGTCTGTTCCAGATGGTGAAAGCAGCATGGGGAAGGTGCTCACTGCCAGCCGTGGTGAGACAAGCAGAGGAAACACAATATTTAAATTATTTCTATTGAATTACATAAAAAGCCTACATTCAAAGAGTGTTGGGTTTGCAAAGTTGGGTATGCAGAGGATAGGAAATGCCTGATTTAGTTTCCCCAGACAAACAAACAAACAAAACCCCCAACTTGTAACCCTTACATGCACTGTAGAATCTTTAATTACAGGATAACATCTACCTTTTTACACAGGACCTTTGGCCTTTCTGTGTACACGGAGGTCATACATTTAATGAGCAACTATTTGTTAGCTTGTTTTATCCTCATTGTTAAGTGCATGGTCTCATGCCTTATTTACTATATCCTGTTCAAACTCTGCCCTGAATACACAATTAGTAATATCCTCATAGTATCTTCCATGTAATTTATTGCTATGGTACTTAGTGCTTCCCAAACATTAATTAATGTCTCCAAATTCCTTGTAAGGATAGGTAATTTTTCATATTTTTATGATTGGGAATAGTGTGAGATGACAAAGGACTGGTTTGGTTTGGTTTGTTTTCAGGAAACCTGCATCCCTATGTTTCTTCTTAAAGAAACAGTTGATCACCATTTTCTTTTTCCATCCTGGTGTTAAGCCGAGGCCCCTACCCCTCCTCCTGCAGTAGTTCCATGCCAGCCATATGACAAGTCAGTGAATCTCTGCACTTGATTGTTTTGGGGCAAATCTATCCCATGGGCCATCTGCAGCCTGAGCTCTGACCAGAAATTTCTGTGGGCAGCAGGGGCAGAACACAAACAACCACTTGTCCAAACCTACTGCTTGAAGGAGAGAAGACCACTGTGTAACAAGAGTCAGGGAAGTAGTTCTTCAAAATAAACCAGCCGCCCTGCAGGAAATGCTGCTCCCACAGCTTCTCATGTATTAATGCTGGGGGTGTACAATAAGTGTTTGAGTGGCTGCTCCACTTAGCTGCAGCACACAATAGGGGAGCAATGCCAGGGGCCAAAGCTGGCAGCTGCCACCAAAAGGGGCCTCACTTCCTACCTGGCCACATGCGATGGTAGATGTCCAGCCTTTCATGCTGTGGTCTTGCCTACATGGAGCATACGGCCATCCCATGCAGCCAACTTGGTATTCCTGCTCCTCCCATAGCTATGACATCCCATTGGGCCCTGCCTCCTTGCTGGTAGAGATGAAGCTTCTCCTCTGTGCCAGCCTCTATTCTGACCCTTGAGCAGAGCCTGTTTACTGGACCTTACCTGGGTTAATAGTCCATCACCAACCTCCTGACAAAGCCACTCCCATACACTCACTGGGACACTGCCCATGGCCTGGAGAGATACAGGTGGTCCAGCTAACTCTCCTACACTTCTAGAAAGATGGGTAGCTGCACAGCAAGAAAAGTTTTATCTCATCCATGGCTCCTTCCTTAACACCTGTGGCCACCCCTGTGCCTGTAGACACTAACTCATTGAAGCACTGGGTCTTACAGAAGTGTACATCTCTAAAGTTGATCAGGTGGTCTCCTTGGTACAAATCCCAGGGAAATCACCTTGAAAGACACAGGTGTACTTAATGTCAGTTATTAATTGAAATAAGTGAAATTTTGGGGAAAAATCACATTTGGGAAAAAAAAAAAATCACGTAAGAAAGAACATAAGGGACATGCAAAACAAAAACAGGGCCTAGATAACAGTGAAACAGTAAGAATTAGACAAAACCAGATTCCAGTTAGAGAAAAACATGCCCCAAGTAGTCAACAGCCCGTCCTTGAGACAGACCTGCAAGACACCTGGTAGACAGATGAAAGGGATGGAGAGGAACACTCCCCACAACTTATCTTGGTTACAGCCTTGAGCACTGGGGAAAAGAAACAATTGAGTAATTGAAATCACTGTATTAATATATTAATGAGCCCCCATTAGCATACTAAAATTCACACCCACAGGCTAGAGAGACCCCTACTAACACCAAGGCCCTCACTCTTTGAGCATGCCAAGTGAAATTTTTTAGCATTGCCACTTTAAATGGAAGTGAGGAATTAGTTGACCAATCGTGTGTGTGAGTGATAGAATAATGTAATGGCAATCTAGTGAAGTCCCCACTGACTGGAAAAGTGGAAAGATAACCCCCATTTTCAAAAAGGGAAAGAAGGATGATCCAGGAAACTACAGGCCAGTCAGTCTCACCTCTGTGCCTGGTAAGATCATGGAGCAGATCCCCCTGGAGGCACTGCTGAGGCAGAAGAATAACAAAGAGGTGATTGGGTGCAATCAACACAGCTTCACCAAGGGCAAATCGTGCCTGACAAACCTGGTGGCCTTCTATGAAAAGGTCACAACATCAATAGACAAGGGAAGAGCAACTGATGTCATTTATCTGGACCTGAGCAAAGCCTTCAACACTGTCCCGCATGACATCCTGGTCTCCAAGCAGGTAAAATACGGGTTCAGTGCATGGACCACTTGGTGGATAAAGAACTGGCTTGATGGTCGCACCCGAAGAGTGGCTGTCAATGGGTCCATGTCCTGGTGGCAGCCAGTGACAAGTGCAGTCCCTCAAGGATCAGTACTGGGACTGGTTTTGGTTAACATCTTCGTCAGCGACAGGGACAGTGGCATTGAGCAGACCCTCAGCAAGTTTGCTGATGACACCAAGCTGTGTGGTGTGCTGGACACACTGGAGGGAAGGGATGCCATCCAGAGGGACCTTGACAGGCTGGAGAGGTGGGCCCATGCCAACCTCATGAAGTTCAACAAGACCAAGTGCAAGGTCCTGCATTTGGGTTGAGGCAATCCCAAGCACCGATATAGGCTGGGCAGTGATTGGCTTGGGAGCAGTCCTGAGGAAAAGGATTTGGGAGTGCTGGTGGATGAGAAGCTCAACATGAGCCATCAGCGTACACTTGCAGCCCAGAAAGCCAACTGTATCCTGGGCTGCATCAGGAGAAGCATGACAAACATGTCAATGGAGGTGATCCTACCCCTCTATTCCACCCTCGTGAGACCCCACCTGAAGTACTGTGTCCAGTTCTGGAATCCCTACTACAAGAAAGATATGGATGTGCTGGAATGTGTCCAGAGAGGGGCCACAAGGATGATCAGAGGGCTGGAGCAGACAGACTGAGAGAGTTGGGGTTATTCAGCCTGGAGAAGAGAAGGCTCCGAGGAGACCTTATTGTGGCCTTTCACTATCTGAAGGGGGCCTACAAGAATGCTGGGGAGGGACTTTTTAAGATGTCAGGTAGTGATAGGACTAGGGGGAATGGCTCCAAGCTAGAGGAGGGTAGATTTAGATTAGATGTTAGGAAGAAGTTCTTCACCATGAGGGTGGTGAGACACTGGAACAGGTTGCCCAGGGAGGTCCTGGAAGCCTCATCACTAGAGGTATTTAAGGCCAGGCTGGATGGGGCTCTGAGAAACCTGATCTAGTGGGAGATGTCCCTGCCCATGGCAGGGGGGTTGGAACTAGATGATCTTAAAGGTTCCTTCCAACCCTGACAATTCTATGATTCTATGATTCTAGTGTTAGAGGTCTTTCTCACACTTTTGGGTATAAAAGTAGCACTTGCATTTTGAGAAACTGAGCCTGCTTTGTGGAATGCCACTCTGCTCCCTTCTCTGAGCAGAACTGGATATTAAAGCAAATATCTCAACTCTGTAGACCGGCTTCCTGCACACTGGGTAATGGACCCTGCTTTCAGGACAACATACTGAGCTTCTCTTATTCATGGTCCTGCACACTCACATGACCTACCTTTAATTTTAGAAGTTTAGATCTGCTTTGTTCCCTATGTGGCTGAAACAAGCCTGAGTTACTGCCATAGCTGGCAGGAAAATTTTCCAGTAGGAAATGCTATCAAGCGCATTCCTCAGTCCTCTGTCTTCCCAGACCCATCATATCCCAGCCTAGCAGAAGCGCTGCACATAATTCTGTGAACAGCTTTAGTAGAAACATCAGCCTTGGTAGGGATGAAGCACAAGTGAGAAATGCCTGGGTGTGGGAGAACAGGAAGAAGTGGAAGAAGAAGAGATGAAAGAACAGCATGTGCTAATGGCACCTATATCAGCAGGTCATCAGGTCCCCTGGCACAACTATCTGCAGTTTCTCTAAACACCCAGATTGAAAAACAACCTAAATACAACAGCCTACACCCAGGCAGAGAGACAAAAGGACAATAGGTTAATTAGCAATTTTACCTAATGACTCACAGAGGTGGGACAGCCAGAATAGACAGTCACTGTCAACTTTGAAAAGGTGTAAAAGACACATTCAAAAACTAACCAAGTGGTTGCCAGTAATAAGAACAACCCATAAAACAGGATGAGGACTAAAATGACTAGATTCCCTCATCCTCTGTCACCACCAGTAATCCTGGACAGACCACGTGCAGACACACCCTCAGGCTTCTGAGTACTAAATAATGAGTGAGTTAACTCTATGAGAGACTAACCATGCATGAGTGGTAGCTGGTTTGTACAAAATAAAATTACCTTTCCTTCTTTTGCTGCCTCTTGTTGAGGTAATTAGTTGATCTTTGCAGAAGTATTCTGGATGCTGGATGTGGCTCCATAGCTTCCCTCCTTCCAGGTGAGTGAAGCCACTTCTGCCAGGACTCTGCATTGGCTTGGCCTTGATAGGCAGATTGGCTGCACTGGTTAAGAAGCAGCACATGTTCCCAGGTGTGATTTCCTGATGGAAATGAGATTTTATTTGAGCCTCAGGTCAGATGATGGGGAAGAACCAACACATGGCAAGGGGTGGGCAGGGGCATATGGCTTTGGCTCTGGTGCAGTGATAGAGAGTACTCAGCTTCCTGGAAGCCAGCATATGAGTATCATACCAGGAATGCAACGCAGATTGCAAAAGAAAATCTTATCTGTCTACCATCACTTGCTAGCCCTTCTTTAGGTCCTCTCTAACCACTCACAAGCTGTGTCAGTCACATCTACTGTCTGCAGAGAGGTGACATCCACATGTCTCCACTCCCAAATGCCTACCTATTGCAACAGTTTTAGGTCACCAGTCTACTGGGGTACCCACTGAACTTCAGAGACTGAGGATGCAATCCTAAATACCAAAGCCTACACAGTCTTCACAAGCAAGTCACTCTTCCCTTGCCTTTAATGGCTTCCAAACTCCTGTAGCTAGAGTACACTTATTTAAATGTTTTACAAGCTTCTGATAGTCACTCATTCATCATTTATGGTCGGGCACTAAAATATTTTGTAGACAACTGTATCTAACACTAGAAAGTATTAATAAATATCAGCTATGCAGTGAGAATTACAGCTTTCTTATATGTAAGAAAGTTGTGACACCAGTATAATTTTAATTTTCAAAGCACTTTAAACAAGAATGAAACCATATAGGATCTTCATGACCGAGGTAGGCGCTAAAGAGAAATTAAAATTTAATTTCCATGCAGCACTGGGAATATGAACCTGGGTTACAATCTTTAAACATCAAGCCTGGAAGCTCTGCTCACATGTGAATAAGTAGCACATACTGTAGTTCTGTTTTCTTGTATACTGTACTCTCTTTACAGGTGAACTTTTAGTTTGGTCTCCATGAAGTTACTGCTGATCAGATTGCACTTGGACACGGCCGCATTTTGGTTATTGCCCGGCAAAATAAACTACTTCAGTGCATGGCTATCTACAAATATCATGTTTAGTCAACATTCACATAGAATTAAGTTACTTTCTGTATCTAAAAGCTAATCCTTTATTGTAAAACAGATCCAGGCCATCATAAGGAAACAGAAAATAATGGTAAAGTAAATGATAAAGGACTAGCTTGTTTTCTCTGCATCACTTCAGAAGTGCAAAGGACACCAGTGAGAATTATAATCATGGCTAAAGTCATTACACAGCACAGCTATAAGGTTAGTCTAACGGTCTGAGGCAACAGCTACACATTAGGTTCTGCACTCCTGTCACAACCCACATTAGGCAACCCAGAGAGATTCAGATTGGACCCCCTTGCTTTCTAAACTACTTCTCAGAGAGGATCCTAGGTGTGGCTGGATCCAATCTTGTCTCAGACCTGACCCTCCAGGAAGAGTGATTATAATGTTACAGTCCGAGGAAATGCTCGACAGTCCGAAACCCCCTGGATTGGATTTAGGTGCAACGACACTCAAGGTCTGTATTTGAATATCAGCTTTAATTAGAAACATAGAAGGAATACTGATACTTCAATTATTATGTATGCTCAGGCTGCATGATCATAAAGGCTGATATTTTGATTACAAAAGTCACAATATGTGTGTTTGAGCTGTGTAACCTGAGAAAAATCATGGTAGGCCTTGTGTTACTTAGTGATTTTAGGAAAAGGAGGAGACAATAGAAAACTTAAGAGAGCTAGATAACAGAAAAATCACCAGTTTGTCTGGCCAATAGAGGAGGGCTGGTGTCGGTGAAGCCCACCATCACAGCTCCTTTAATAGGCCTGTTTCACTTAGGCAATTGTTTTGCAACAATGAGTAAACTAGCCACTCTGCTCCTCCATCGTTATCTCTGTCATTGTCTCCATATGCAGGCCTTGGGCCATAAGCAGACCGTTATTTCCCTAGGCACCAGACAGTCCTTTGTCAGGCAATCCTTTTGGATTTACAAGGGTGTTTGACACCACTTTCCACAAATGGTCCTATGAGCTGATCCCTTACAACTCCTTAAATAGTTATTTCCAGCCCAATCAACTCCCTGATCTGGTTCATAGTACAAATAATCATGCTGGCACAGAGGGCAGAAAAGAGCAGCAGAAAAGAAGGTGGCAAAAGAGCTGAAGGGCACTTCTTAAGCCCTCACCACCTGCATGTGAAGACACCCAGACTTACAGCCTTATGCAAACAGTCCCAAACAGTTCATCATCACGTCTTCTAGGAACATGGCTTAGCTGTAGATTCGGCAGTTTTAGGTTTACAGTTGGATCTTAAAGGTCTTTTCCAACCTAAATAATTCTATGATTCCGTGACCTGCAGCAGTTCCATTTCTGTAGCAGTTTGTGGTGTTCCTTCTCATGATCACTGGATGCAATACTTCTAGAAGTATTTAGAAGTAAGCAGTCAGGGGCCTGTGGTTCTCCAGGTTCAGGAGAAAGTCCAATGCTATGAAATGGTCAACAAAATGTAAACATTAGGTGACAGCTGATCAAAAATGTGTCCACAAATTTATCAGCAGTTTAGCTGCAATATGGTAAAATAATACAGAAATAGCTTTATAGCAGTATATGGCCACAGCCATAAACTAATTTCTACAAATGTATAATAAATGCTTACAAAATTCCCAAACTCTCATGTTATTCAGACTTGAAGTGAAAACTCAGAGCTGTTTTTTTCCAATCATGGATGTGGCTATAGTAACAATGGGTTCAAAAAAAGGTCTGAATGGGTATTGCAAATTGGTGGCTATCATTTTCACAGACAGGATTTTGGTCTGGCTCTAAGAGAGGCAATTATCCTTTGCTTCCAAAACCAGCTGAAACGCAGTTGATGGTTTTCTCAGCATTTAGGACTCACCAACCTAATGATTTCTGGCAAAGTTTAATATTAATAGTTGTGACCCTTCACTCAGCTCCTGCTCAGATTTTTGGCTTACACAACTCCTGCTGAGGCCTGGTGTATATTGGGAGCGGTGCCATTGGGTCAAAGGAAGAGCAGCACATAGGCAGGACAGGAAGAACAGGAAGAGATAAAGGTCCATTATGCAGACATTATCACCTACAGGCTGCTGTCTCCTGCAGCCATCATCTTTGCATGTTGAGTGTCTGGCAGTTTCATCAGAATCTGCTAACTCGTGGAAATGGCACAGAGCAAACTTCTAAACTGGGAGGTATAAAAATGTCAGCTTAAACAAAAAGCTTTGGGAGCAGATCCAACAGCAGCTGAGCTGCTGAGGTTTTTGTGCTGCTGGTTTTGATACAGGGGACACATACGCCGTGATGGAGGAGGAAGGATGAGCACTCTTGTCCTCAGCTAGGTAACTATTTTGCTCATAGGTGCATGATTTGAGTTACAAGTTGTAAGCTGTGAATTGCAAGTGATGAATTAGAGAACTCGCCAGTGAGAAACTGATGTCAGTTATTAAGTAAAATTTGGGGGGGGGAAATCACATTTGGGGAAAAAATAACATAAAAGAGAACATAAGGGACATGCAGAATAAAAACAGGGCCTAGATAACAGTGAAACAGTAAGAATTAGACAAAACCAGATTCCAGTTAGAGAAAAACATGCCCCAAGTAGCCAACAGGCCTGAAAGACACCTGCTAGGCAGATAAAAGGGATGAAGAGGAGCACTCCCCACAACTTACCTTGGTTACAGCCTTGAGCACTGGGGAAAAACATATTGAGTAATTGAAACCACTGTATTAATATATGAATGAGCCACTAGCATACTAAAATTCACACCCACAGGCTAGAGGGACCCCTACAAACAACAACCCCCTACTCTTTGAGCATGCGTAGTAACATTTTTGAGCATTGCTACTTGAAATGGAAGTGAGGAATTAGTTGACCAATGGTGTGTGTGAGTGATACGATAATGTTGGAGATAAAGTTCTTTCTCAGGTTTTGGGTATCTCGACTCTGTGGATTGGCTTCTTGCACACCGGGTAACAGACCCTGCTTTCAGGACAACAAAACATCATGGCTTTCTTGATAAATTAGTGAATTCACATGATGGACTAGTCATGTAAACAGGATGGAGCCCTTGTTTTTTGTACTTGTTTCTTTCTTAATGAGCTCATAAAATTAAGTTTAATTTACAGACTATGTTGTCCTGTAAATTTGAGAGGTCCGAATGGACCGTGATAAGTCTTGGAAAGTTCCATTTATTTCAAGATGGCTTGGTCTATTCCAGCAAAAAGAGTGAATAAAAAGTTGAATTAATTTACTACAGCTTATTTTGAAAACATAAATAATTTTTAAAATCCCACAGCAGAGGCATGATACATATGAAAGTTTGTCAACAGCTAGCCGGGAGAGTGAGCCTAGGAAGCCATATTCACTATTTTAATTACACAAGATGCCTGTGGAGTCAAGGAGATACAGACTCCAAATAAACTTATGTAAAACCAGATTGGACTAGGTATTTATCCCAATCTATGACACGTTTACCTCTGAAGTCTGGAACTTAATTCCTGCTGTAGCTTTTCCTACGTGACATTAGCAAACTTCCGTAACATATTTCTAAAGATGTCAAAACTTCATGTAACATAGCTCTGATGTTTGTGGAGACTTGGAATTGAATTGTAACACTTTGTGATATTGGAAAAGAGAGGCCAGCATGACCAAGGAAGTAGGTACTTGCTGAGCTTATCTTGGTATTAATATCTATAGACACAGGAGATGGGTATCACAGGTAGCAGAGAACAATGGGTAGTTAGACTTACCAGGAAGGACCCCCTTCTCACAAGAGAACTTACTAGGTAAGCATATAAATGTTAGTATCAGTGTACTTTAGGGATAAGATGAATTTGGATTTTTGATGCATTACTAGGAAAGTGTGCTTAATTTGTGGGAGTCCAGCGAGCACCCAGCTTTGCAAAAACCTGCTCTAAACAGTATTCTTCCTAAACGTAGTCCCTTTGCATTTCAGGAGCTAACTTAATACGATAACATTTGCACTTTATACAATTTGACCAGGGTGAGCCATCTTGATTAACCTCTCCTCCAGCCTTTCTAGACTGTTTCATTTGTCTGTCTTCCCTTATGATCACAATAATTGTCATTGCAACACCTAGGAGTGCTTTTTTAAAGGAGACTAAGATCCTCATCTGTAATTTACTTACAAGCATGGTCTCATGCCAAGAATTTGAAGGTAATCGTATGGTCTCTGTTAAGGCATATAACCTGTGAGTGTTACTAGTTCCCTGTAAAATGCTTTAGGAAAACAAAACAACCAAACAAAAAACAACCAAAAAAACCCCTAAACACAACAACAAACCCAAAGCAAACAAACACACACTTGAGTTTGAGCCACTTCAGTGAATTTTTACTGACACGGTCAAGAAAAGGGAGGAAACACAACCGGGATCTGTCTCAGTGGCATTCTGTATTGGAACAAATAACTCTTACACCAAATGGTCCCTGAGGGCTACTGGAGAGTTTGGATGCATTTCTTTTAAATACTGTTCTCAATATCCCTGATTATTGATGACATGCCTTGTGGCAGTCCTCATGGACCAAGGTGTTAAACAGTACTCAGAATGACTGTGCTAAAGGGTGATAACTGCTGGCCTACCAAGGACTCATAGACTGGCTCCACTACAGGGCACAATCTTGTATGCATCCTTAACCACACAGATAACAGGACAGATAACAGGATGTCTCTGGAACAAGAGGAGGAGGAACCACCCAGGGAAGCATCGTTAACCTTGCCCCTACCCTCTGAATATGCGAATAGACCAATCAAGGACAATAGGTTATGATAAGCATTGTAACTTGATCTTAACTTTTTGTGTATAAATCTTCTCTGTTCTGTCACTATGGTGTATTAATTTTTGTATTAGTCTGCCACATACTGAGTAAATAATCTATTTGGGGGACAACAAAGGCTGTAGATGCTGCATTGTTAGAGGAGAAAAAGGTCCTGGCCTTCAAAGCTTCCCCTATCCCTACACAATGCAGGCATGCTGAAATGGAAATCCTGATACCAGTGCCAAAAGCCACAGCTGCAGATCTGTGGCTTGAACACTGGTGGTCTGCTGCAGGGTGGAAGAGTGTTGTCAGGCCTGGTGAAGTCAGACAGCAGAGGAAGTGGCAGCTAATGTGACAGCGTATGGGACAGGGGACAGCCCTTCTGCCCTGGCCAAGGGACAGAGTTGTGGCACAGTTGAGGCAGTCGCTCATACAGAAGGTGCTGGGAATGACAACCTCACTGTTTGCAGACACGCTGCCTGGTTGCACATAAATGGAGCTGAAGAAATGTGGCAAAGGAAAATGAAACAGAAGGTGTGTCACATGGCTTGCAGTAATAAATCATAGAATCATAGAATCATAGAATCCTAGGGGTTGGAAGGGACCTCGAAAGATCATCTAGTCCAACCCCCCCTGCCAGAGCAGGGTCACCTAGAGCACATCACACAGGAACGCATCCAGGTGGGTTTTGAATGTCTCCAGTGAAGGAGACTCCACAACCTCCCTGGGCAGCCTGTTCCAGTGCTTTGTATAACCCCATCCCAGGTCTCCTTGTGGGCAACAGAAGCAAATAGCCACTGGCAATGCAAGGCTGACACAAACACACCAAGGAGGGAGCAGAAGCAGCTCCCTGTCTATAGCTAGTCATTACTTCTTCCCTGGATGGACTAGAAAGAAATATTCACACTCACATGTATATTACCATGCCCACACTCTTACAATGCTCCACCTCTGAAAACTATTTTGTTGTTGTGCAGACTTTTGTTTATAACAAATAGAAAGAGCAACCCAAAGGAACTTTGCTAACCAAGCAAGCACATTTTTGTGCTTGTGCAAGGGAAATGATGTCCCATGCAACTCATCCAGAGCAGCGCTCAGAGATGGGACTTACAGGTTTCCCAGCACCACCATGGCAGAGGTTGGCCAACACTTGTCTTCTTATATAGTATTTCCTACTCTGCTGAATAAGATGTCCCCTAATTTAGCAGTATTTTTATAGAGGTTCTCCTGCTATGTTTCCTGTCTGGAAAAGTATGGCTATTTTTGTACTGAAACAAAGAAATAGAACTCAACAGCATACAAGTCACTGTTAAGCAGGTATTCCTTATTGGCAGTGCCGGGGCAGCACTGAGGGTTCTCCACCGTAAGTGCTCCAACGAGTTAGCAAAACACTCCAACTAATATGCACAAAAAAATCCATGCATATTCAGTTTTAGGCCAATGAGTTCCCGGAATTGTTTTACATAGTAATTTTATTTCCTGGAACTAGTTATAATATTTGCTTTGTAATTATGCATGGTCGAGGGTTTCCTCTAGGGGTCTTTGTTGATTCTAGTCCTTTGTCTTCTTGTCCTGTCTCCCATCCTGTGTCCCATCTCCCACTGGTAGGGGTGCCCAGGTGGGTCCAGAATCAACATGATCACATGATGGAACATTTGACAGGTCTTAGAAGACTTGATGTTATCACAACCTGCAGGATGCTTGGCATAACTGACAGTTTCACAAAGCACATTGTTTTAAAGCAATGCATTCAGCTAACTTAGTACAGCAAATTCATTGTTTTAGTAAATTTCTATTAGGCTTAATTCTATATTTCTATTAAACTACTAAAGAGTGCTCTACAACTATCAGTATTCCAAGACAGCAAGTGGCTTCCTCAGACAAAAGTCACTCATCAGAGATCTCCAGCTCTCAGTTGCTATTGCTTTTTTTGCTTGGTCTGTAACATTCCTTCCTCTGTTGCAGTATTTATTATTACATTCTCTCCTACAGGTACCTTACATACCCCTAGCAGCCAAAAATCAGGATGCATTTCCCAAACAGGTGGCAGGTCTTGTGCATCTGTTGAGACTGATTCCATTCCTCAACAGAGAAAATTAGTCCCAATTTATGTTCTTTGAGCAAAGTCTCACATCACTGTAAAATCCCAAAGCAATTTGTCGAACAACTGCCTGCAACATTCAGCTTTTATTACTGGCAGGCTTGCAACCCTCAAAGGAAGAGGTTTCTGAAATGTGTAGTAGGAGGGCTCTTTCCACATCCCCCAGGCAACACAAAACCTCTGCCACAAGACTCAGCTGGGGCCCTTTTCTCTGCAGTGGGCCTCCGGCATTTCTGGGATCAGAGTTTACTGACTAGAGAGAGCTTGTGACGTGGTTCCACCTAGTTTCAGCTTTGGTCTGAACACGGTCCAGGTCAAAATGTCCCAGCTCCCAACATTTCCCACCACTCAAAGCATTTTCCAATTTTATGTAATCCTCAGTAATCCCTGTCAGACCTTGGTCAGGGCATTGCTTGGATCCTTCTAACCAAAAAGCTGCACAACTCATCCTGACACTCCTGATTGTGGAGGAGAACCCACCGCTGTTCCCATGAAAGCTCCTCCTGCAGCCAGCTGGCACTTTCCCTGCCTCCTGCAGCCTTTTAATTGCACTCATCCCTCCCTCCTTGCACTGCTGCTCCTGAGCTTCCCAGCTCAGGCTCTGCCACTTTCTGACTACGGATTTGTTCTGGTTGACATCCAGCACGAGGCTCTGCACTGCTGATACACAGGCAGCTCAGCATAGCCAGGGGGCTCAGCCAGCCTATCCCATATGGCTGTTTATATCCCTGGACAGGCTTTTGCTGCTAATCAGGCTGACCTGATTCCCATAGTCTCTACTTCTCCCGTGGCATTTCTGCCTAAGGCCGACTGCCAAGGCGGGGAGAGCTCACACTGCAGTTCCAACACACCTATCAGGGCACACTAATCCATCAGTAGCAGGCAGGCATGCACAAGTCCAAAATCCTACCCTTTGAAGGTCAAGAACCCAAAATCTGCTTATTTTCCTTCAAACAAGATTCCCTGCAGCTTCATAATGGTGAATTATCCAGGAGCATTTACTCCCTCAACCACTAAAAGCATTTCATGTGTATAAAGTGAGCAGAGAGGCCTGCAGCTTCCCCATCCCTGGACCTTGTAGCAGGTTGGTGCACATGGACATAGGCCTGGACTCAGCCCAGGATGCAGATAGCACTGCTGGAAGTGCAACCAAAGGCAGATGACTCCCCAAGACACCAGATTTCTCCAGGTGTAAAGCATTTTCCTGGGCCTGGGCAAAGACTAAGTTACAATAGCTGGTCTTGAGCTCTCTCTGGCTATGGGAACACCCATCTGTCAAATCTGAAGTCTTCAGAAGTAGCCAAGTGGAAATGATAATTCGTAAAGCAAACAAGAAAGAGGGGTTTGATGACTTAACATCCCAGGAGGCAACTTGTTGCCTGGCTCACTCTCACCCTTTTGCAACACCATCCCAACCACTTTGAATCGAAAGTTCAAAGATTTTTTTGGGAATTTGGGTTTTAAAGATGCCTGAGAAACTTGCAACAGGTTTTTCAGTCAGAGGATCTGCAAGACGTGGCTCTGCCAGTCGATCCTGAGGGACCAGGCTAAGCTCTGCAGGAGGCTTACTGAGGGATGCTGAGAGGCTTACCCTGGACATAAACACAGATGGAAGGAAACTGCCATAAAAAAACCCCAACAAATAAAACAAAACATAAAAAGCAATAAAGGCTGTAACGACATCCAAAACACATCAGAAATGAGGCAACTTTTAGGTTTGTTAAGCTACATAGGAAAATTTCATCCAGCAAAAAGCCTGCCATACTTGTCCAAGTGGCCAAGTTCAGAGAGGTCTAGTGAGCTGCCTCAGACCAGCCACATGGGACAACCCAGCCCAGTCCCATTCCTCTTCTGCTGAGCCACCAAGAAGGGGACCAGCCGCCAGGCAGAAGTGGAGAGCTTCAGTCCAGCAGGAGGTTTCATCCTCAGCAGCAGCAAGGGTTTGGAGGTAGGCTTGAGTCTGTGTCACATCAATACCCAGTGCTGGCCACCAGAATAACATTCCAGCCATGACTTGTATTCCTGCTGTCTCTGAGAATGTCAGCGCAACCAGAAATAGCATTGGTGAGAACAATCTCCCCATTAGGAGGAAAGCATTAGCCACAGAAGTGAGAAATGAGCCTATAAAAGAATCTTACTATCAAGGGACCCATCTGGCTCTCACCAGCAAGCATTTTCATGGCTCCCAAGCATTTAAAAGTAGAATTAATGAGAATCATTTTCCTTCATCAGCTCTAGGCAGTAGGAGGAACAGTTGATTAGTTTGCTTGTTAAAGTATTACTGACATACTATACTGTAGTTTTCAAACAATCGGATCTTGATTAATTTTGGTTGTGTAAATAAAATTCTTACAAGGGTTATTTTCAAGCCTACTTAACTCTATATATAAATGCAACATTATTTTCAAACCTCAACTTCACTTGTCCCAACAAACTAAAGACTTTCTTTTCATGCACATAGCACAGGATATGAAGAGTTTTTATGGGAATATTTAAAACTCACTTTTGCAGACAAAGCAGACTTAGAAAACCTCATTCAAAAGGGCCACTTTTTTAAGGTTGGAAAGGTCAAATTATGAGCCTTGGACAACATTCATCCTCCCAAAATAATTTCATTTTAATCACACTGTTTACTGCATATTTTTAATGCATATGCAGAAAATTAAAGATGGATGGAAGGTTATCAGTTGTGCAGGGCTTGGGAAATAACCCCAGTTTACAGCTTTGGAGAGAAGTTCATTGGAAATTCTTGGTGAGAATTCTTATTTCCATAATAAAACCAGAAAATAGACATCTTCCAAATGCACTGGATGCACTACAGTGGCCTAGGGCCACAAGTACGTGTACTTTGGGAAAAGCCCAGATTACCAAGCTTCTGGGCCAAGGAACAAACAAACAGCAACAGAAATGTTTCTAGGCAGAGATGGCCTCTTGCCTGGAGGACTGTGGTCTTCCCTGGCAGAGCCAAGCATCCTCAAGGCAAGATGTGTTTCAGAAGCATGCAACATGCCAATCTAAATAAAAAAAATCTTTGATTCATCTCTCCTTGCACAGTTTCACACTTGTGCATTAACTGAATGTTCCTTAATGAAAAGCAAAGGAGAAAAGAGAAAAAAAGAAGAAAAAAAACAACCCGAACATATTTTCCAAAGTTAAATCAAAACAAGTGTATGAGGAAAGTGTATTGACAGCAACAGCCACTCTGCAAAGGCACAGAATTTGCTTCAGTCCATGTTAGCCTGTAACAACATTATTGCAGAAGAAACAGGGGAAGGCCAAGGCACAGCCTAGGAAGGATCTTAGCAGAGACACAGAAATGGCAGGATCTTTTAGATCATCAAGAAACGAAACTGAAATATTCTTCATCAGAAAAAGTGAAGGCAAAAGAAAACCTGTAAAAGTAGAATATTTAACTGGTAGGGAAGGAAGAAAATTCAAGAATCAGTTCGATAATAAGAGGAAAAATTCTGGGGATGTTTTTCCACAAGAAGAGAATTTGAAAAAAAAATTGAAACAATGAGTAAATTCAGATTGAATTCAGCTAAATTCTGAATTCCAAGAGTACGGGAATAGATTTTTGAAGATGGCAAATCCTTCCATTCCAATAGTTTGCAAATAAAATTTGTAACTTATTTGTTCAAAGTGTTGTTCAATTTAGAAAAAAGAGAACATAAAACATTCAGTTTTGGTGGAATGAAACATTTTGTTTCATTCAAGGTTTTGGCATGATGAGGTTTGTTTGTTTCATTTTGCCAAAGAAAACTTCAGAAAATTCTGACCCAAGACATTTTTTTCCTGCTTTTTTGGTTTGGCCTCTGATTAAAAAAAAAAAACCAAAAAACACCTCAAAGCAGTATTTGCCCAGATCTATTCGAGTCATTGAATGAAGTGATGCCAAGGTAACATAATTTTATCATAGCAAAATGTAGATGTTAAAGCATCAGATTAATCCAAAGCAGCCATGTACTGTTTTATGCTTGCTGACTGCTGAAGGAAATACAAAAGGCACAATGCAGTTCTACACATGATGAATTCTGGAATATGATCTATCTATCTAGAACTCAAAGATAGTGGAGGCTTCCTCTCCCTCTCTCCTTTGCTTTTTCTCCCTAGCCCTCTGGCCACACATACCAATGATATACTGCTAGTGAGGCAGAGAGATGCTCCCCAAGCTTTTTTTAAAATGTACTTCACTGTCAAACAGTGGCTGCCTTTTGCTAGTACAAGTATTGCCTTGGCCTTCACAGGTTATTTATCACTGCAGTGCTGCAGCATACTTCATTTCAAAAGACATAAGTCTTTTTGGCTCTGAAGTTATTGAAGTTCTTTCATTTTTTGTGTGTCCTCACTTCTACTGCTGAATGCTCTCCTGGTAGGCAACACATGATGGTTCACGAGACAGGCACAGCCTCCCACTGCTCTCTCTGCTCCCATTTCTGCAGCTCCTATGGCCATTTCTGCAACCACTGAGGCCACCGCTGGGATCAGTGAACTGCTGCCAGCATCAGGAAGAGCAGCATGAGTGGAAAAGTTTCAGTCCTTTTCATGTGTATTTGGCAAACCTGAGTTTTTAGAGTTCATTTTTCAGAGAAAAATAAATCCCATGTTGTCTTCACCAGAAAATGTATGTATACACAGAGCACAGATAAAGAGTAACAAATGGGAGCTAACAGAGCAGTTACTAATGTATGAGGAGTCCTCACAGCCCTCTGCTTCCAGCACCAATGATCTGTCCTCATTTTGATGATGGTTTGTGTCTGGGCCTTAAGGGAATGAGAGCAGCCCTTGCTGCCAGATGAAAAGTTGTTTCATGCCCCCTTTGCACTCCCTGCTGTGGCTCCATCAGAGAATGACTCCATCATGTGTAGAAATTAATTAATTAAGCATTAATAAAAGAGATCTCTCTAAAAAGCAGCCAGTCAAACCTGCCACTTAAGTGTTTACTACAGCCAAAACATAAATAGTCTTTCTGACACAACAGTAAACAAGAGAAGCAATGAAGCACTAAGAGAAATTATGAATTAAAGACAAGGAGCATAGCATTTTGAAACTCATGCAAGAGCTTAAGAACATTATTTTTGTACTGTCATGAAAACGGCAAGTAAGTACAATAAGGTGCAATATTTTCAGTGCTTATTAGCCCATTGGACAGCACATGTGACATCCAAGAACTCTGACAATGATATTAAGAATTGCTTAAGACAACCTGAGTTTTGATTGTGATAAAGTTGTGAGTTGTGATAAAGTGATTTAGAACAACGTTTTACGGTCCAGTGAAGCTCGAATGAGTATGCTACAGTTTACTAGAAAGGTCCAAAGACGAAGCAGGGAGAAAGACAACCTAATAGTGAAACATCTGCTTTTTCCTATGTAGGATGATGGGAGAGTAATATTTACATATTGTAAATCTATTATTAAAATATGAGTAAACATAAGTTCCATGTAGTACACGGTAAGACAGTACTAAATCAGAAATACTCGTGTCAAAAGGCGAAGACACTGGCTATTGGCTAAAACATGGATAGAGGACAACCAGTTGTTGGGAAGATGATTTTACAGGAAGACAGGCAGCGTGCACACACTAGCATCCTCACTCTCATTCCCACACTGCTTAAACAGTTGTTCTGCAAAATAACAAGTTTAAATTTAGAAATACGATGTTATGTCAATTTATTATTCAGCACATGATGCACACAACAGGTGAGGGTTTCAGTTCATGGTTTTCAGGTTTATAATAAAAGCATAAGTCAAAACTGTGTACCCAGGCTGTATTGCAGATTCACCCACTGTGTCTCTGGTACCCTGGGCAGCTGCTTTGCACAAACCCTAAATACAATATATAAAACTATTTTTATACTTACTGAACTTTTCTCTTTTGAAGACGAGAAGTCATAGATAGCATCCTTGATGGGGCACTGAAAAAGGAATACAGTTTCACTTTTTCAGGGAACATAAAATCTGAATATCTGTTTTTGAAAAATGTTTGGTAATTATCATAGATTAAAGTCTTAAGGACCCTCTCACCAGCATCTATTTCCAGTATTGCCATAAGTGAAACAGCAGGAAAGCTGACTTTGAGGACCTTCCCTTTAGAGAGTTGGCTTGCTAAGTCTGAATTACCTCTGCATCTTTCAATCTGGAATCCAAGTTGTCTCCCAGATACACTTCATCCATGGTATTTGTTCCACATAGCCTACACGATTCCACTGGAATGGGAGTGCCACTGTCTACTGACCAGAGGAGGCACCTTTGCCCTTGGGATTTGCCTCCTTATCTGACTATGCTTGCTATGAGTCACCCATTTTGAAGTGGGCAATGGGCTGCATTGAGACTGCTGCTGACAGGAATCCTGAAAATAGGCATGTAGGCAATTCACATTCCCATTCACCTTTCTGGTTACTTCTATCAGGCAGACTAGACTGCCAAAAGTTTTCCTCACTGCATCCCTTAAGGGCAGGTGAGACCTGCAGGCTTGGGCTTAATTTATGCAGGCCAAAAGTCAAGCATTGCATTGCAGGAACTTCTGAGTGACATGGCCTTTGAGACACTGCAGGACCAGCCTACCAGCTACAGAGCAGATGTTACCCAAGTTAAACATGTGAGTTGATATCTGTAGTACTAAGACCAGATTTTTAGGCTCAAGGAAAAGCATCTTCCCCTTTGTAGAGGTGAGGTAAAAAAAAGCTACAGCTTCCAAACGTGACAAAAATCTGTACTATAAATTATGCATTAGCTTTCTGTGCAAAGTCTTTCAGGTGACAGAACAGCAGATGGTTTTTGAGTTGTGTGTACACGTTTCTCAGCACAAGAGGTTACTGTGGAAGCTTCTAGGCACAGAACACAGAAATGATGTGATAAAATCCTTTCTAAGAGGAAAGGATGTAATTCCAGTGGCAACTAAAAAAAAATAATCAAATAATGAAAAAGATACTTCAGCATATATTTAAAGCTGAGTAGAAGTTTCCCGGATTTAAACACAAAATAATACATGAGGCTTTGTGTCTTTTTCTTCTTCTTAGTGTTTTTTTGAGCAGGTTGTCACTGGGGCCCCTGAAGATACACCCATAGGATGACAGTCACAGGACAACACCTGAGGTAAAAGCACAAATCACAAATGGTCAAGAACTGGTCAGTAAAGAAATGCAACCCAGAGCCAGGCAGGGCTTGTTTTAGAGTATAACAAAGAATCCATAAAAAAAGGGAACAAAGAACATGTATTGAACAGATATTTTATATCTTCCCTATTGTGAAAATGCAAAGCAGGCAAAAAAGGGGAATAAAAAACCCAAACCCTCTGCGAGACAGGGAATGCAGGGAGAGCAGATTGAGAGGAGGTGCCCCTGCACTGTGCCATCCCCTCACCCAGGCAGCAACAGGCTCATGCCCAGCCAAGGCTGGCCCAGAGCAGGTCCTCGCTCCACTTCTGTGGAGGAGGAGCGCTGTCCTATTGAAACTCAGCAATCACCCATCCAGTGCTACCTTTTTGTCTGTGGGATATTATAGAGCTGTCTAGACATGCACTTGCATGTGTATGTGTTACTAAGTGTGTTTTCTGCCTTCCCATGCAGCAAGGTGACTGAGAACACAGCACCAAGACAGACTGAAGGCAGACACAGCCAAATTGCTTTTTTTAAAAAAAAAAAAAAAAATTAAAAATGAGGAATAGCAAAAAAACCCCAACAAAACAAACAAAACCATAAAACCTCTAAGTACTTAAAGATTTACAAAGTGCTGTAAAACTTCAGATACTGAGTAAATAATTCATTGCACAAATAATTCCTAAAGATGCGTTTCCTTGCTCGAGGAATTCCTGAAATGAAGCTTGGTAAATGCAATGAACCTATGAAAAGAACGGCATTAATTCCAGAAGGTTCTGAATTTAACAGGTTTCTTCCTTAACATGAGATGGGAATTATTATTCTGGCAGTCTTTCTGGAATGATATTAAGATTCAGATGCTGAGCCTGGCAATGGAGTGTGAAGGTTTGCTGTACGCTGAGCAGCTCCTTGCTGCACCTGTTTACCATCCATTCCCTCGTTATCATTTTGCACAGTGGGAGAGAACACAGCTAAATTCACCTTTGGAGAAAACTGAAAATTCACTGGGCTAATTAATGTCCCTCTCACCTGTAGCCTCGCATGCCATTTCCTTGGGGCAGGGCAGCACTGTGCGGCCATCACAGGGAGCTTCATTGCCTGGCGCAGGATGGCAAAGAATTGCAACAGAGAATTCTCCAAGCTGCCAGAATGGTGAGTGGACATGATAGAGCAGAGACATAAGAAGCCATGCCAGTGTGAGGTTGGGGTTTTCTGGCCCCAAAATGGACAAATCTAAGCAAGGAT
The DNA here is from genome assembly GCA_020745705.1 of Hemiprocne comata. Lineage (NCBI taxonomy): Eukaryota > Metazoa > Chordata > Aves > Apodiformes > Apodidae > Hemiprocne > Hemiprocne comata. The sequence continues at coordinate 62,323,911 of CM036586.1, forward strand.
GGACTAATACATGGAGAGAAAGGAAGGAAAAAAGTCATCGCATTTTTCATGTTTTTGTAAATGATGATAAAACACCTTCTCTGACTATTTTCATCCCTGTGGCCAGGTGGGCTCTGCGCTGGGGCGCACAGAACCAGATTTTGGGCACTACAGCATGGCTTTTTGCTTCATGGGCTAGTGAAGACTAGAGACTCAGTACTGCTGGATGCTGTCTTCAGAGCTGCCAGGAGGGCTTCAGGAACCCCTCCAGGCACTCCCCAAAGTTGGCTAGGGGAGTAACTTTGAGGGGTAGCCTCCTATCCTCTTAGAAATACAGCTATTGCAACCAGAGCACCAGAAGATAAAAAAATGCTGTGGAGATGCATTTCATTGGTACTGACATTCATTCTGGCAATATTTACAACTCCTTATCTCTGTTTGGATTTTCTATGAACACTGTGGAAAGCAAAATTTATTTGCATATAGGGAAGGCTTGGCAAGTAGTCAAATACATTCACCCAAAAGGACCACACATAAAAATCATGCGGGCAGAGACTGGTAACTCTGGCCAACACAAGCTCCAAAAAAGCAAATACTCAGTGAAATGGTTGTACTGCTGGAATATGTTTGCATAAATTATTCACTGAATAATTCTGCGTACTGAATATTAAGGCGGTCTGGGTAACTCTGCACACATGCATTTTCCTTTCTGTTGAGTGTTTTATCACTTGTCCTTCTGGTCCCCTTAATTCCTGCTCTCCTAACAGCCTTTGCAGTCAAAGGGGTAACTAAGTGTCCCTCTCCAACAGCAGGTCTCCTAAGTCAGAGCCTGAGCAACTCTGAACACTAAGAGCAATGGTTACTATGAGCAAAATGGTTAAATCAGGATTCCTCCATTACAACAACCACCCATCTGTTATTAGCAGATCCTATTTGCTTGATGCTGAAAACACTTATGGCAAATGAATGCTGAGAGTTGACTTATTTGCCATCAGCGCATTACGCTGGCTTTGGGTTGCCTGGATGCTATGCTGAGCAGTCTGTAGCAATCTGTCACTTGGCCCAAAAACTGCTCACATCTGTAAAGCAAGATAAAGTATCAAAGGTCCAAAAAGAGGCAGTTTGACACCACTATTTATTTCCTGTGATTGATTCAACAGAATGCAAGTGGCACCACGCAACAATTTCAGTTTTTTTTCTAGGGTGAAAGTACACGGGAAAAAGAAATATTCCTTTCTTACAATTCATGGAAGGCGAGGTTGAGGATTCTCTTGATTAATCATGACCAGAGCATTTAATTCTGACAAGTGCATTAATTTAAGTCAATGCATCTTGGATGGAAAGAGGTATGAATCAACCAATTTAATTTTATTTATATTCAGTAGTAAAAAGAAATAAAATTGTAGGCAAAAAAATGCCTTATACCATTTTTCCTCTACTCCTTCTCCAGCAGCAAGTAAAGAATACGTGTTTTGTGCAGGGTCGTAAATTCTCCTAGTAATGGTATTCCCTGTGGTACTTGTGCACGGTCAGACAAAAAGGAAATAATGCTAGTTTGTGCCTGAAATAGAAGGCAGAAAGTTAACATCTGATGGGAAGAAGAGGACAACCACAGAAGGAGAAGGCAGCAAACAGCAGAGGTCAAATGAAAGGAATAAAATGACCAGCAACTTCTGAGAGGTTTCAGAGGCAGAAGTCCTCTGTTTTTTTCAGTCAATAAAGCCCTTGCGGCCACATGCTATCCTTATTTTCAACACTGAGCTCTATCCAGTATCTCAGGTTACATCTTCATGGCACAATATCAGGCCACACAGAGACCCTGAATGAACTCACTCAAAGAGCTAAAACAACTAAAGTCCTTCTCAGAAGTGTATTAAGAGAGTCACTTTATCCTGGCTAGACTGCGTCTAGTCCTGAGAGGATGACTGAATATAAATCTCTCAAGCTCTGAAGAAAAATGTAGCCACTGGGTGCTTGTGTACCAACTGCACCATACCATGTTTTGCCATCTAGACAAACTCATAATTGCCTTGACTGATGCTGAATTTTTCTTCTGTATAGCTAACTTACAGACCTAGTGATGCAGGTGTTATTTTAATTATTACAGAAAAAGAAATAGAAATAAGAATAAAATCCCTTAAAGAGTAAGTGGATGCAGAGAAGTCAATAAAAAAATAACCATTCATCTCAACATTAGAAGAAGTTCATCTTTACAGCCAAAAATGGCCTTTCCAACAGGATGAAAAGGTCAAATCAGCATCAGGAACTATGTAGACCTATTTGCAGTAAATTTATTACTTCTATACCTATTAGGTATCACAACTTCACAATTGTTAGTACATTTATCAAGCATGTGAATCATCCCATCTCCATTTTTCAGGTACAAACTCAAACGTCCCTTGGGGTATGCCAAGATACTTAGCATCTGACCTTAACCAATTCCCATGGAAAACAAATAGGTGTTATACCTTGAAGAATATGACACTAAATTACTCCCCTCAGGTCTTATAAGTTATCAACTGCAGAAGAGAAAACTTAATCCAATTTCTCAAGTTCAAGGCTGGCAGCCAGCCTAGTATCTGGACAGGTTCTCTCTCCCATGTGTTAAAGCAGCAGCCTAGAAGAAGAGCCACATGCTGTGCATCAGTTGAGCCTTTGACTTTGTCATGGCATGAAGGATCAGTGGGACTTCTTGGGGTGGGTTATGGGAAGAAGACTTTCCACGTGGAGTAAACGCTTACTGTAGGATCTTACTGCCCAGAGTCATTTGTGCAGGTATTTATTGCTACAAGAAATATCAAAAATCCACCTGATGTTATTTGTTTTAATCCTTTCCACCATATGGGTGTTAGGGAACTCAACACTGCCACAACCCTGCCAATAGCCACTGTGGTGTCTCCACAATCTGGGGCAAAGCATGTTTTCCACATCACAGGCAGGCGCTGCTGCATTACCTGCAGCCCCACGTGCTTTGCAGGATTGCTGTGAACAACTGCTGAGCACCTCAAGGGAGAAAGAGGCTGCACAAGAGAGCAGCCTTCTTTAGCAGACAAGACCTGCAAGTTCAGAAGCAGATTCATTGCATACTTTCTGGCATGTCTGTGTTGTCAAGAATCCCCTCCTCCTCCTCCCCACAGGCCAAAGAAGACTTTTGTTCCCCACCTCCAATCCACAAGCAACTCGTAAGCAGGAAAATGTGTCAAGGTGAATGTTGAGGTGCTTTCTAGGCCTCCTGCCCCACTTCTGCGGGCTTTACTCAGGAGAGTGATGTAAAGCACTAAATCAGGGAGGGATCCTATAATCCCTTGGATTTACATGTAAAAATCCAAACCTGATTAACTCCGCCTTCCTCAGATCTAAAACTTTAGTTTTAGTACGCGACTTTGGATTGTGGACTCTTAAGAATAAGTTCTTTAAATTATCAAAGTCTGTTGTTCAATGTGGAAAAGAAATTTGTTCCTCAGTGAATTTATAGGAATTATGAATAAAATCCACAGTCAAACACAATCCTTAATCTTCTATTTCCCATTCCTCGTAACAACAGCAGATTGAAATAGAATTATCTTATTTTTAACTGAATTCTTCTCTTATAAAAGATGTAAAATCTGAATGATTGCTTGACAGTGGGTGCAGAAATAGCTTAAACAAGGGCTTAATCCCAAAACTACTGCAACCAATTATTTCAAAGAGTTTTGAATCAGGCACTGCATAAAATAAATTTTGTACAAATATCTAAACATATTTTATTGTGTAGGAAGAGTCTAGAAAAGCTCCCATCTTCCTATACAATCATTGCCTTGTGATCACCTTTTGCCTCCTCAAAAAAATTTCAAAGACATTTTATCAACATGTCTGGTACATAACATACTGTCCCCGTTGCTCTGTTTCAATTACTTCTAGTATTAGTATTAATAAATCAGAATTAGTTGCTATGGAAATAATTAAATCTGCAAATAATAGATTGTGATTGAGTTTCTGAGGCAAATAACCAGCAAGTATCAGGAACAGATTAACCCCAAACTAGCAATGAGTTTATTTCCGTGTAAAGTGTGCAACCAGAAAAAGAAGAATAAAAACCAAAGCACAACCACCACCCCCCCCCCAAAAAAAAAACCAAACCCAAACCACCAACAAAATCCCTCCCCATATCCAGCTTTTTCTGATGTCTTCCGGGAGACACCACGTCTGCTAGAATGTTTCACTTCAAAATCTCAATATTTACTAAATTACATCATAGCTGTGCCAAGGGCTGGGCACTAACACTTCAGCATGCCCAGGTGCTTGCACCCCTGGCAGCCGTGCCAGTCAAGCATAAGTGCTGAATGTGCTGTGTGTACACCCAACTTTGTGTAGCTGCTGACTTGAAATAGGACTGCAGAGTTAGAGGCAAAGATACACTTTTACACTGGTAGAAATGTAATTTTCAGCATGTGAAAAAAGCTTTTACCCTTGAGCTATCAATGTAACTGTACCAGGCCAACTGGAGCATTTTGCTTACAGTAAATTGGGTGTTTCTTTATACTCAAGGAGGGCCTGAGAAAGCCTCATTATTGTCTAGGTAGATAATAATTTCACCTAGCCCTGCCCAAAAAACCATAAGTATTTCTGAAAATGAGGTGGCAGATGGGAGGCAAACCCTTGGGAAAAGATTGAAATCAACATTTTGATTAAATTACATTCTAAATGGAACCACAGAGCATAAATTAGGTGTAAACATTATACCCTGAAAGGATCCCAAGCAACAAATCTGGTTAAATGCTTTTCGCTGCACAAAGAAAAACTTCTTAGAGTTCATTTAAGTATGGGTGTATAAAAGAACAGTTTTCTTCTTCGTTCTGTCTTTAAATTCATTGTAATTGCACTGCCAACATTTGTGCTATGTAAACGAATTCTCATTTACATTTACTTTCATCTTTGCTGCTGTTAAGTGTGATTTCAGGAGAGCTAGGGTGTAGTAAGCCTTAAAACTCTCCATCTGGCACTGCAATGCCATCCCCAGGATCTCCATAAGGAAAAAGCTGTGCTCTTCTGGAAACCAGAGGAGTCAGGGCCAGTGCTGGCCACTCATGGTGTTTGGACAACAGAAGCAACCTTCCACACCCAGGATTAGAAAAGTTTTTCCCCTGTAGCAGGACACTGGGGAAGACTGCCAGTACCTGACAGCCTTAAAATGAGTTTGTAACAGTGGTCCTCCTTCTTCCCAAAGTTTAAGAAAAGCACTCGTCCCCATTAACTCTCCCTCCAAAGATGTTAACCATCTGTCACTCCCATACCCCTCCTTCCCAGCTTTCATAATAACTGCTGATGGAATGAAGTCAAGTCACACTTTTCCTTCACAAGGTTGACTGCAGGTGGTCACTGTCAGAGTCACATGTAATAGTACTTCAAGAGCAATTCCTGTTCTGCTAATTAGATTATGTTCTCAGCAATTCATGAGAACAGAGAGGAATTTTAAATTAATAAAGTCAACAGCTGAGATACAACAGACGAAACTGCTAAGCAAACCTTAGATTTTTATGTTCAAAGTAATGGCTAAGACTTTTACAGGCAAAGGCTTGAAGACAGAATCACGGAATTGTCATGGTTGGAAAGGACCTCTGAGATCACTGAGCCCAACCATCAACACACAAAAAACCCAGACAACACACACAACCACACACACTCCACCAAAAAAACACCCACAAAAAAACCAAACCCTCAACCACTAGAGCATGCCCTGAAGTGCCACATCTACATGTTTCTTTAATACCTCCAAGGATGGTGACTCAACCATCTCCCTGGGCAGGCTGTTCCAGTGCCTGACCACTCTTTCAGTATTCTTCCTAATATCCAATCAGAACCTTCCTTGACACAACTTCAGAATATTTCCTCTGGTCCTGTTGTTATTTACCTGGGAGAAGAGGCCAACATCCACCTCACTACAACCTCCTTTCAGGTAGTTGTAGAGGGCAATGATGTCTCCCTCAGCCTCCTCTTCTCCAAACTAAACATCCCCAGTTTCCTCAGCCACTCTTCGTATGACTTGTTCTCTAGACCCTACATCAGCTTGGTAGCTCTCCACTGGACTTGCTCCAGCACCTCAATGTCCTTCTTGTAGTGAGGGACCCAGAACTGAACACAGTATTTGAGGTACAGCCTCACCAGTGCTGAGTACACGGGCACGATCATTTCCCTACTCCTGCTGGCCACACTATTCCTGATGCAGGCCAGGATGCTAGTGGCCTTCTTGGCCACCTGGGCACACTGCTGGCTCATGTTAAGCCAGCTGTCAGCCAGTATTCCCAGGTCCTCTTCTGCTGGGCAGCTCTCCAGCCACTCCTCCCCAAACCTGTAGCATTACCTGGGATTGTTGTGACCAAAAAGCAGGACCTGGCACCTGGCCTTATTGAACCTCATACAGTTGGTCTTGGCCCAGTGATCCAGCCTGTCCAGGTGCCTCTGCAGAGACTTCCTACCCTCAAGCAGATCAACACTCCCACCCAATTTGGTGTCATCTGCAAACTTACTGACAGTGCACTCAATCCCCTCATCCAGATCATTGATAAAGATATTGAACAAGACTGGCCCCAAAACTGAGCCCTGAGGGACACCACTGGTGACCAGCCACCAACTAGATTTGGCCCCATTTACCATAACTCTCTGGGCCCAGCCATCCAGACAATTTTTTACCCAGTGGTACACTTGTCTATGCCATGATTGGCCAGTTTCTCCAGGAGAATGCTGTGGGAGATGATGTCAAAGGCCTTACCAAAGTCTAGGTAGACAACATCCACAGCCTTCCCCTCCTCCAAAAGGTGGGTCACATGGTCATAGAAAGAGATTAGGTTGGTCAAGCAAGACCTCCCTTTCATAAACCCATGCTGGCTGGCCCTGATCCCCTGACTGCCCTGCACTTGCCACGTGAGCTCACTCAAGATGAGCCTCCCCATGATCTTTCCCAGTACTGAGGTCAGGCTGATATGCTTATAGTTCCCTGGATCCTCCTTCTGACCCTTCTTGTAAATGGGCATCACATTAGCCACCCTCTAGTCATCCAGGACCTCCCCTGTTGACCAGGATTCTTGATAAATGATGGAGAGAGGCTTAGCGAGCTGCCCTGACAGCTCCCTCAGTACCCTAGGGTGGATCCCATCAGGCCCCATAGACTTGTGCCTGTCTAGGTGAAGAAGCAGATCATTAACTACTTTCTCCTGGATTATGGGGGGATTGTTCTTCTCTCCATCCTTATCTTCCAGCTCAGGAGGCTAAACACCCTGGGGGAAGCAGGTCTGACTATTAAAGATGGAGGCAAAGAAGACATTAAGTTCTCAGCCTTCTCCTCATGCTTGATTGCAATGTTCCCCACTGACATATCTGTGGAAAGACAGCCCCTTTCTTTCTCCATACTCTGGCTGTTGTGATGGATTGTGTGATGAAAGTACTCGACCCCATAACCAAACTCATGGCAGTTTGGTATGGGCCCCAAAGGAGCTAAAGGCCTGAGCCATAGCCAGGCCATGAACCCCTCTAGTTTCAATCTGTTCTCTGAAACCCACAAAGGAGCAGAGTGACACAGTGAGCATCAATGCATGAGCTTGGAACACAGTTCATGCCATTGACACATGAATAACGGGTGGCTTTTCCAAGACTCATTTATCAAAGAACAAAGAAAGTTTTTAGTACAAGGAGTCTCACACATACCTTTCCCATCACATGTAATTTGACTGTAACCCAACCATTTTATTCCATAAATATGACAGTCTAAGTGACCCTTCTTTGAGCTCTCCCTGCTAGGCAACATGGCTGCATGTTTGGTGGTCTGCCGCATGGTTCCCCCCTCTCAGGGTTGCTCCTCAAGGCACAGAAACCTACTAACAGCAGATTTTTGGAAAGTGACTGATAGCATGCTGAATTAATACTAATGAAACATTACTAATCCATGGGGCTATTAAATGTTAATTATTACGAACTTTTGTAATGGTTTGAGTGGGCACAGGCTAATGGTATGGTATTAATACAAGGACATAAAGGGTGTTTAGGACCATGAGGGATCCAGAGGGGCAGAACAGAGAGGGATCAGTATTCCCTCCCACCTCCTGCCACACCCTGTAAAAGCCAGGAGGGAGGAAAAGTCCCTCCCTCTCTCCTTCCTTCCTCCCTTCCTTCACTTGTCTGGCAGACATCTTGTAGAGAGGCTGCTGTTCTGTGTCTTCAGCTCACCACCTGCTCAGCAGGATCCAACTCCATTGGTTGGTGGCAAGAGCCGTGGGCCCTTTTCCCAAGTCAGCTCTGCCATGAGGGATTTTCAGACACATATCAGTGACTACTGAACTTGGTTTTGTATATCTTTGTATATTTTTTATTGTTATCCCACATACTACTATTTGTTCCCTGTTCCATTAAACCTGTTCTAGTTTTAAATTCCAACCTTGAAGTCTCTCTTCCTTATTCCCCTTTTATCTTCCCCTGAGAGGGTGGGGGAGAGTAATTGAGAGCAATTTTGCTCTCTGGCTTTGGTTCACCCTGACCACTAAACGAACACAACTTTGTATAGATAATTCCATTAGACATAAACCATTGCCTAAGCGTGAGACTAAGATTGCATCTAGCCACACCTAAGCTCCATCAGGAGTTCAGAAAGCCAGGAGGTCTGCACTGAACCTCGGGACTCAACACAAAGGTATTCCTCACCCTTCTGCATTTCCAGTCTCTCTGAATCATTCTAACTCAAGTCGAACTCAATTTTCCTTTGCATGTGTCTTCCATGCAGTAGTTAAAGTGAACCTTGCCATCAAATGTAGTGAACCTTGGTAAACCACTGTTAATATTGTTAAATTCTGTTGAATTTATTGAACCCTGTCAAATTAGTATTTTTACCTCAATAAAACATATTGCTGCTTCTCTCTTTTGAATGAGGTGCACTCCATTCATTCACAACAGCATCACTTCAAGCTTAGGATTGTTTTGACTTTCCAGTTCATCAGTATGATGTATGACTATCACAGCCTCAATTTTTCAAAACTGTTCAATAACCACAACTTCAGCTAAACTCAGTGGCACCTGGATTTGCCTAGCTCCTCTGAAAAGCCAAGCCAGTATTACTTCTCTTCTCTGAGCAACCTTTGCAGCACAAACCAGATTGATCAAATATATGTTTACAGCAGTCCTACTTTCAGAAATTCTGAACAAGTCACCAAAGTATGATGTTCTGGTCGATTGCAAAAACAGATTTTTCTTTACACAAAAAAAAACCCCAAACCAACCAAACAAAAAACACCCAAAAAACCCCAAACAAACAAAAAGGTCTAAATTTGACCTTTTACTCAAAAATGGAAACATATTTTGAATAATGGGATTTCCTGGAAAGAAACTGAACTTCTGACTCCTACCCACCTTTGCTCTCTCCAGCCTTGTTCCTGCTCAAGCATGAAACCTCAGAAACCCAGTCATTGCCACACTCTCCCTTTGCATCTCATGGTCTTGCCAGGTGTCTCCAGCTGTGTTTTGTGGCACAGAAAAAGAGGCTCATCTGCTTCTATTGTTGAGCACAAAGACTGATATTTCAGCACACTCAGCTGCATTGTAGATTTCTGATAGACTTGGTATAGGATCTCTAGTCATGGGCCATTAAGCTTCCTCTTTTATATCTAGGGCACATATGGAGTTCTGTATGACAAAAGGATTGCCATATGGAAAAGTCAATTTGAAAGCCTCCAAATATGTACTATTGAGGGCCGGGTAGAATCCAACACCTTTGCACATCTTTTGACAAACCAAAATGTAAAGGTTTTAATCTTACTTTTAACGTCAGTTTGTGGTTACCTGAATTTCCATGGTTCCTTGTGAAAGCCATTGCCCAGATAACTGAAATGTGTTCCCTGCCACAAGATGACCTCTTTGGCTCCCATGATGAACCATTACTTACGGCAAAAGCAATGTTGAAATACTGGAAGTTCTCAAAAGAAGAAATTCCTTCTCTCCTCGACCCTGCAATCTAGCTCTGCTTAGAAAGTTTTGCTTTTTACTGAGCTTTGCTTTCATTGATTGTTTTCAAACCATACACCCAAACGGGTTTGGTGGATGTTGGATATAATCTATTTAGAGCCCTCAGCACCATAAGCACACTCCTATTATTAGTACTAAATGGTTGCAGAATTACACGCAAGACCAATCTTTCTTTAGTACAGTAGCAAGCCATGTTTTCCATAAATTTAGCTGGAAAATCCCTGAAGAATAACTTCTGAGGGTTTTATAAGCCTATCCGGAGCACAGCCAACCACATCAGTGAACAAGAAAAACTCTACCATGCCCCAACACGAGCAAGTAGCAACCATGATTTGCACCCAAGCTGTTTGAAGATAAGACCTTGAGGGTTGAAGCTGAGGAAGAGATTTCTACGTTGATGTAAAACACAGTGCAAACGTTTGTTTTCTATTCTAAGGGTGCAAGAGTACCATCTGATGGCAGGATCCCATCTGAATTGCCTTCTCATCTGAGTTTAGCTGCCTAAAAGCTAGATGCTGAATCTCAACTTAGCATCTAGTTTTTCCCCTGATGTCTACAGGGAGACAAACATTTCTGGAGGTGATTCAGTCCACTTATTTGGGATACCTAGAAATGATACCTTAACTTTTGGTAGCTAAAGTTAGGTCAGGTGAGCCTGAATTGATGGTGAATCTCCATCAGGCTTAGTTGGGGAAACTTTTTAAATTTGTGTAGGAGCTTAGTATGTTTCTTTCTAGTTTGTCATGAGCACAAAAGTGTCAGGGTTCTGAAGACACTGACAGGCTTTAATCACCTTGATTAGTTGGTAATCATCTTTCTTTGTAATCCTCCTCCTCCCTCTGCGACCTTGTCTGTGTTCAAGGTCAGCTCTGACACATATGGCAGTGAGGGTTTAGCTGTGAGCCCTTGAGGTGAAGATGACTAGGGACTGGGCTGTGTTAGCAAGAGTGTAGCCAGCAGCTCAAACAAATTAATCCTCTTCCCCGCTGTTTGGCACTCATGAGACCACCGATGAAGTACCATGTCCAGTTTTGGGATCTCCTGTAGAAGAAAGACATTGGCAAACTGGAATGAGACCAGCAGAGGGCCACGAGCATAGGATGACTGGAGGGCTGCCTCACACAAGCACATGAAGAGGCTGAGGAACTGGGCTTATTCATCCATAAGAGGAGGAAAACTCTCAGAGGATGTCTTACAGCTGTCTTCAACAACCTAATGGTAGGTTGCAGAGTAGACAGGGAAATCTGCTTGTACGTACACAGCAAAAGCACAGAAGGCAAAATTGTGCAACAGGCAGCAGACATAAGTTGCAACAAGGGAAATTACAGTTGGATATTAACAAGAACTTTTCCTCATCAAATGAGGTCAATAATTGGAAAAGTCACTCAGTTAAGCTGCAAAGTCTATGTCTTTGAGCTCAACACTCAACTGGATAAGACCACAACAACCTGACCCAGCTCACCATGCCATTAGCAGGAGGTAGGGCTGGATGACACCCCTCCACAAGTCCCTGTGAACCTTGGAATTCGAGGAGCTCCCACTAAATCAGTTACAGACCACCAGCTTTGGTGTGGGCTTTCTATTCATTCTATTCCATTACGCTTAGAAAATAAGGATAAAACTCATGCTAAAAATGGAACAAAATACTAAAATTTTTTTTAATTATTAAGAAATTAAGAAACTTTTCAAAATTTCCCAACCTAAACATTTTATTTTGGTTTGTTAATCCAATTCTAGATGTGGTTAAACCCCCAGTTTTTCTAACCTCTACTAGCACATTCATGTGTGGGGGTAAAATATTTAATATTTAAGATTGAGAGGTGTCCTGGTTTGAGCCAGGATTAAGCCAATTTTCCTTTTACTGATTTTTTTTCCTTCAGTAAGCTCTCTTTTAACTAGCAACAAGTGTTCCAGCTAGTGGGCTGATAACCCTGGAATGTTTATGTTTCTGATGAGACTCCAAGGTTGTTTCTTAGCTCTGCTGCTACAGAGGCTACCAGGGCAGAAGAATCCTATCTATGAGGGAGAGCTGGACTAGACAGACAGCAGAATTGACCAAAGGTATTCCATTCCATAGATCTACGTAAGCTCAGAGGAAGGTCAGAGATTCCAGAAGACAACTTCCTTTCTGTTTCTTCTTCCTTCTCTTCCTTCCATGGCCGGCATCCAGGGAGGACTCCATCTATCCATCACTGTCGACCCCTAGGCTCAGGCATCCCTGACACTCAAATCTACCCCCAGCTCCTGTCTGCTCTGCTCTTATCTCCGGCAGCATTTTGGGACGTTTTGGGACAGTTCACAGCTCAGGAGAGTGCTGTGGGAGTTGCTGGGGGTGGGGGGGAGGCAATAGGAGATTTGCACATTCCTGAACATACTTGTATATATATAATTGTACCTATTTTCCTTTATCATTAGTGTCTAATTAAAGCTGTCTAGTTTAGTTTTCAATCCAGAAAGTCTCTCTCCTTAATTCTCTCTCTCCTTCCCTACCTGGGTGGGAGGGGATCGAGAGCATTGTTGTCTCTGGTTTAATTGCCGATCCTGAGCCAAACCGTGACAACCAGTTTGGCTAAGAAGTTACCTTTACTAGAAGAATGTTCCTTTGGACTAAAAGCTGACAGTCTGAGATTGTTTCCAATTACCCACTTCTGAGCTAAGATAATACCGAGTGTACCACTCCTATAGGATCCACCAAGAGCTTCCTCTCCATATTGTCATGTTATTTGCTGTTTAATTCCTTAGAATTTTAGCAGTTAGCAAGACTCTTAAAGAGTCCACCCTTCCCAGGGATGGATACCTGGCTTCAACACTGAACTGGTTCCTCATCTCTTCCTGCTGTTTCCAAAACACCATATATGTTAGGCCTCTGCAATCAGCTGAGAGAGTTGGGTTTGTTCAGCCTGGAGAAGAGAAGGCTCTGGGGAGACCTTGCAGCAGCCTTCCAGTATCTGAAGGGGCTACAGGAAAGCTGGGGAGGGACTTTTTACAAGGACATGGAGAGACAGGACAAGAAGTAATGGCTTAAAAGTGGAAGAAGGGAGATTTAGGTTAGACATTAGGAAGAAATTCTTTAGTATGAGGGTGGTGAGACACTGGAACAAGTTTTCCAGATAAGTGGTGGAAGCCCCCTCCTTGTAAGTGTTCAAGGCCAGGTTGGATGGGGCTCTGAGCAACCTGATCTAGTGGGAGGTGTCCCTGCCCATGGCATGGGCGTTGGAACTAGATGATCTTAAAGGTCCTTTCCACCCCAAACCATTCTGTGATTCTATGGTCTAGTTCCAACGTCCTGCACGGGTGATATTGAAATCTTTCTGGATGTAATTCTTAACTAATTTAAGAAACAAAAATAAGTAACTGATGTAAATCACCTCTTGACAAGACAATGGGATAGAAGGAACAAACAGACCTAAAACCAGGTACTAGAAACTTTAGTGGGCTGATTGACCAAGAGGCTTGCCCATAATTCATCGATCAGCTAAAAATGTACCCTTTAGGTGAACTTCATTGATTATTATATGAAAACCACACCTACAGAAGACAACTGCTTCCACCTGAAAACCCTCACCCACTGAGCTTGCATAGTAAAGTTAAAAGACACTGTACTTTTAAATGAAGATAAGGATAGCCTACACCAATCAACTTTAAGATAAGGGGTTGTAAGCACTAGTAAAAACCTAGTGAACAATTAATATGCTAAATATGTTAATTTACAATGTATAAATACATGACCTTTGCAATGTTATGTGTGCTAGCTTTGTGGGAATACCTCCTAGCACCCCTTTCGGCACAGAACTGCCAGTAAATTGCTAATACCTTGAGTCTGTGTGTTATTGGCTTGCACATGAGGTAGATGAACCCCATTTTGGGACAACACAGTCACCTCTCGCCCCACCCATGGAATGCCTCATCACCACCATCCGCTCAGTCACCAAACTAAGCCAAGTCACCATTATTGTGAGCTGCTGGTCCTTGCCCTTCTCAGGCAATGCCAGCATTAGCATTTGCTACACATCTCCATACAGATTAATTAAAAATATATTGTTATCAAAGTGAATGCTGGTTTTCTAGCACCACTTTTTATTCTTCTCTGCTCATAACATCCAGCAATTACTGTTACAGCTTCTTGTCTGACTTAACTTTCCACGTACAAAACTCTTGATGTTAATTTGATTGTGAGCTTTTAAATTCACTTTTTGTATATACTAGTAACTGACTTTTGTTTCAAGTAAATTTAATCTATCTTAGCCTCAAGTACCAGAAAATATATGTCAAATTTTGTTCGACACTGAACTACTAAATTATTTCAATTAATATAATGGATTACACTTGAAAATATTTCCAGTACTAAAATATAACCTTTTTATTGTTAAAGCACGTTCCCACTTTGTTAAAAACTTTAGTATTATCTCACTGATATTGCTTAAAACATTGTAGGAAGGTTGCTAATAGAAGGTAAATCCAACTGAATTCACTTTTTAATATAATGAATAAATAAAGCTTTACATTCTGCCTTTCACTGAACATTTTAAACCTCATAAAATATCTGTTGTCATCCTGAATCTCACTAAATCCCCCACACTCACTTTTGGATCATTAGGATTTAGAAAACAATGGAAATTTTAGGCAGGTTTTTTTTTATCACAAAGCTTGAGGAAAACTCAAGTGATTAATTTCTTGCTATGGATAGTTTTTGTTGTTGCTGTTCATTGTACAAGGATATCCTTAATATTTTTAATTTAATGCCATGGATTTAGTCTATTTGAAGCTAACGGAAAAAGTTTTATTTTCACCCTGTTTCCTAGCTAGTTTCTCCATGAGCTGGGACTAGAATTAGATTATCACCACACATAGGAAATGACTGTTTCCCTCGCAGAACATTTTATTTGTGGCATTCCTGTCACTTCTAAAATAAAATACATTGAAGATCCTTGAAAAGTTTTAACTTTGCTGTTGAAGTACTTCTCCTTGCACTGATTTATCATCATAATTTAAGACTCTGTGAATTTGAAGTCCCTTCGAATTCTCTAGATTTGGATCCATAAAATTTGACCAAAAAACCCCACCGTGCCAAAAAAATCAACACC
Organism: Hemiprocne comata; assembly: GCA_020745705.1. Lineage (NCBI taxonomy): Eukaryota > Metazoa > Chordata > Aves > Apodiformes > Apodidae > Hemiprocne > Hemiprocne comata. Next base: position 62,338,958 of record CM036586.1, read on the forward strand.
CCACAAAAGGGTGAAAGACTTACTGTTCTATACCAATTATAAACTTCTTTCGGTTTAAGTGATCAGACAGAGCTAATTTCCTCTTATTTTTCTAATATAAGGTACTCTTTTCTCAAAACAACAGCTAAGGATTCCAAAGTGGTAAATAAAACTGTCAACTAATTACTAAAAGAGACAACATGCAAATTTAAACCTCAAGAGTCATCTGACAGTATTTAACATCAACCTTGAGTGTAATTCTCATACAAAACTTGCTACTGACTTCTCAAGTGGAGATGGATACTGCCATCTCTAAATAAAAAGTAAATTTTTTTATTCTGCAGCCACAATCAACCACCTCAGTTTATCACACTACAAATCTAGGTGCACAAACCAAAGCTCTGCTCCTTAAGCTTGATTTCATTATCATAGCTTCTATTCAAAAAGTGATAAAAAGATTTGAAATCATTCACAGATACACATTTGAATACTGAGGAACTTAAGAAAGAACCTGATAAAATTAACACAAGTATTTTCAGATTCTTAGTCATTTAACTTGGCTCTATGATCACGCAATAGTCCATAGTATAGAACATTCACATCTTATGGGAATCTCATCAATTGTATCAATGGTTGGCTTAAAACAATAATTTAAATTAACAGAAATTCTCAAAGGTACTTTGTATGCTCCCAAAAAGAAAATATATTAAAAAATATGAAGGAATTTTCATTCTGAATATTCACATATAGTCAGATACCAATGGTGTCTAAATATGATTTGCACACAATTTTTTCCTTTCCATGAAATAAATCCTTGGATGTTTCTGGAAGCAGTTTTACCTAGTGCTAATTTATCTTAAACTGTGTGAATTTCTGCTAAATATTTGTCCTGTGCCCATCAATAATTCAGAAGGCTCAGATATGTCCTGTTATTTTAGTTAAGCTTTTCTCAGTGGTGATCAGTGATAGGACAAGGGGTAATGGGTGCAAATTGGAGCATAGGAGGTTCAAGGTGAATATCAGAAAGAACTTTTTACTGTGAGAGTGACAGAGCACTGGAACAGGCTGCCCAGAGAGGTTGTGGAGTCTCCTTCGCTGGAGACATTCAAAACCCGCCTGGATGCGTTCCTATGTGATGTGCTCTAGGTGACCCTGCTCTGGCAGGGGGGGTTGGACTAGATGATCTTTCAAGGTCCCTTCCAACCCCTAGGATTCTATGATTCTATGATTTTGTTAAGCTTTTTAGTTTTGTTTGGGTTTTTTGTTTTCTTTTTGGTTAGTGTTTGTTTTTTGGGTTTTTTGATGTTTGTGTTTGTTTGTTTTAACTATTTTTCTGCTTTTCCATTAGCTCAGTAATTAAAACCTCATTTTCTCCCTACTCCTGTTTTTATGAACTTATAATTATTTCCATTTTAGGCACTCCTCAGTGGTTTTACTTAAGGTGCTGACCTCAATAGCATTATATATATTATAAAGCCAGGGAAACACAGGACTGAGCCTTTTGTTCCTAAGTTATTCAGAATTTATACATTTCGTTCCCTGTGAACATTTTTCCTTCATCTTCACTTATTTTGTTTATTTCATAAACAACTACTGAATGTTGCCAAAGTATAGTCTACTTTCTGGGGACAAATCCCAAAGAGCCAGTTTTCTGTTATTCATTGGAACATATCTCCTTTAACTAAAACTATCTGCGTATGTGTATTTATTTTCTGTTGTTCTTTTCTGATGGACTTATTCATATTGTTATCCTATGTATGCAAAATGTCCTTTACACTGCATGTCATCCAACTGTCTTCACTCTTGCTCTGATTTTTCACTTAGACTAAAAATTCTTTCTTTATTTTATGTTTCTTTTATTGTCACTTACCAAGGAAAATTATATTTATAGGTTTTCTAAGCTTTCCTACAAAGGGCTGCCATTTCTCATCTCTTTATGCAAATGGTGCATAACCCAGACAGCCATAAATTCATGTTAAATGAGTTGCAAGTAAAACCACAACTTTTTTTTTTTTCTATTTGAGCTCCTTTTGTCATAAGCAATGATAAAGACCAGCAGCAGAAATGGGAAATTACCAGCTGTACATCACAACCCCAAGCTTATTTGCCTCTCAACCTGAGTATCTTTTAGAAAGAAAGGAGTTTAATCAAAGGAGATCTCTTTGAAATGTTTTGCTGTTTTTACCTTATCTGTGTTATACATTTTCCCCAAAATGGCCATCCCAATTTCACAAGATAGAAATCTAGAAAAAGCACTACCAAAATAAAGCTAAACACGAAGGAGGTGAGACAGATTGTGACCTGAACCCTTCAATAAAATCTGCCCTTCTTTTTGTTGTCTCTTATTCCTCCAACTAATTAATTGAAGACTACCAAGAGGTTGCTTCTACCTCTCCCTGTATCTGCTCCAGGAAAGGAGGAAAAAAAAATAAAGCACTGAAAAGAAGCCAGTATTCTTTTAACAAAACACTTCAGCACATGCTTAAGGTTAAGCCAACAAGTGACTAAATCTGTCTACACACAAGAATTACTGGATAAAATGCAGTGTGGCACACTTGTTCCTCATGCCTTAGTATCTTTGAAGCTTTCCCCATGATCCTTATCAGCAGCATCCATCATTTTTGTATTTGAGTATGGTGACCTACTTTTCAAGATCTTCAGACAGGATCATTGGCTAATTTTAGCACTCAACTGACTCATTTTGATTTTTCTGTGGGTAGAGGGCCACGCACTGAGGAGATTCACCTCTCTTCCTAGGTTTTACTAGTACATTTTCACCTGCTTGGGACTACAGATGCTAAAAGTCTCCTGGAAGTCTGGACTAAGATGGAGATATCTCACATGAGCTACTACAAACAACAATGATGAACCTCAGGAAAGGTTGGGGTCAAGCTGCCAGAAGTCATGGCTAATGTCTGCGTGCTCACAGAATGGATTATGGCCTTGTGGAAATGAATTATTTCTTTCAGTTCTTCTCTTCTTTTCTTTTTTGGCAGCTTCCCTCAATGACCTTTATTTGAAAAAAAAAAATCACACCAAAAACTGGACAGAAATTAAGATATTAGATTCTTGACTCTGCCAAGACATGCCTCTGTATGACAGGAGGCCCTCTACTCACTGCCTCCAAAGGCAGATACTTTGAGCATGATTCACAGTGGAAAACAAGAGCAGCAGTGCAGTTACCCAACACAGGTTAGGAGTTGATCTGCTAGAGAGCAGCTCCTTGGAGAAGGACCTTGGAGTCCTGGTAGACAACAAGTTATCCATGGGACAACAATGTGCCCTTGTGGCCAAGAAGGCCAATGGTATCTTAAGGTACATTAGGAGGAGTGTGTCCAGCAGATCAAGCGAGGTTCTCCTCTCCTTCTACTTGGCTCTGGTGAGACCTCACTTGGAGTATTGTGTCCAGTCCTGGGATCTACTTGAGAGAGTCCAACGGAGGGCTACGAGGATGATTAAGGGACTGGAACACCTGCCTTAAAAGGAAAGGCTGAGAGACCTGGGGCTTTTCAGTCTAGAGAGGAGAAAACTGAGGGGTGATCTAATTAATGTCTATAAATACATGAGAGCTGGGCATCAAGAAGGCAGGGACAACCTCTTTTCACTTGTGCCCTGTGATAGGATGAGAGGCAATGGATTCAGACTCGAGCACAGGAAGTTCTTGTTCATGTTGAGGTGGAACTTCTTTACTGTGAGGGTTACAGAGCACTGGAACAGGCTCCCCAGAGAGGTTTTGGAGTCTCCTTCTCTGGAGACTTTCAAGACCTGTATGGATGCCTTTCTGCATGATCTGCTCTAGTTTTTCGTCCTGCTCTGGCAAGGGGGTTGAACTCAATGATCTTCAGAGGTCTCTTCCAACCAGTAATATTCTGTGAAGAAAAAAAAAAAGAACACCTGCCTTACCCCACAGTAGAGACAGATGTGTAGCAATTAATGCAGTGCAAGCAACATTAGAAATGGCCTTTTAGGGGCTAAAGACCAAGAATTGCATTAGTCTTCAGAGTCACATAAAAAAAAGGCAAGGCACTAACTGCAATATGACTTGCTTAGAAGAATGAAAGCTATCTAGAGTATGAATTTATAATCTCAGGGTCGACATGACCTGAAGACCCAACCTAAACACAGGCTCTCATCAGCTGAGAATGACCGAGCCAACAATAAAACAATAGATTTGCCCAAGGAGGGCAAGCGTATAACCACAGCCTTGGCATTTGATTACATGCTGCTGTTTGGTCATGCACCTCACCTCCTTATCAGGGTCCTTCATGCATTGGGCTGGGGCACCATTTGGCACGTAGCTAATATGAGAAAATAAATTCCCTTAATAGAATCATAGATTCGTTAAGATTGGAAAAGACCTCTAAGATCATCAAGTCCGACTGTCAACCTAACACCACTATGCCAACTAGATAATGTCCTGACGTGCTACATCTACATGTTTTTTGAACACCTCCAGGGATGGTGACTCCACTTCCAGAGGTGGCCTGTTCCAATGCTTGACTACTCTTTTAGTAAAGAAGTTCTTCCTAATATCCAATCTAAACCTCCCCTGGAGCAACTTGAGGCTATTTCCTCTCCTTCTATCACTTGTTACTTGGGAGAAGAGACCAATCCCCACCTCTGTCCAACATCCTTTCAGGTAGTTTTAGAGAGCGAAAAGGTCTCCCCTCAGCCTCCTTTTCTCCAGACTAAACAAACCCAGTTCCCTCAGCTGCTCCTCAGAAGACTTGTTCTCCAGACCCTTCACCTGCTTAATTGCCCTTCTCTGGACTCACTCCAGCACCTCAATGTCCCTCTTGTAGCGAGGGACCCAAAACTGAACACAGTATTCAAGGTGCGGCCTCACCAGTGCCCAGTGATACATAGGCAGCATTCCATCATCCCTTTTATGGTCATGTCAATTTGCACTTAGCTGAGCAGTCTCAAGGCCTTTTGTATGTAAGTAGATAAACTCAAGGAACTAGGGGCCTTGCAGTTAAGGATTAGCAGAGACCAGCAAGACAAGAAGATAACCATACTGTGCCTGCCTCAGAGAAGGGTTCAACCAAACGACACTTCTGAGCAACGCTGGAAGACCACCAAAGATCCCCACCAAGGACCCTAAGAGGCTTAAAGTGTGTGTGTAATGAGAATGTAAATATTATAATTAGTTCCAGAAACTCTGATGCATATGTATATGTAGGACGATATAAGCCTTTCCTGCTGCCATTTGTGATACGCACGTTATGGGGGAATATCCTCCATCCATCCATCACTGTAATAAAAAATGCCTGTCTTCTAAAACTTAAAGTCAACTGTTAGAGGGTTCTTTCTGTGTCCAGATTTTACAGTATCACCTGTTCAGGGGAACAATCACTTCCCTAGTCCTGCTGGCCACACTATTTCTGATACAAACCATGACGCTGTTGGCCTTCTTGGCCACCTGGGCACACTGCTGGCTTGTGTTCAGCAGCTGTCAACCAGAACCCTAAGGCCTTTTTCCTCTGGGCAGCTTTCCAGCCACTCTTCCCCAAGCCTGTAGAGTTGCATGGGGTTGTTGTGATCCAAGTGCAGGACCCATCTCTCTCCTCAGTCAGCAAAGAACTGACTTTGAGACAGGATATAAAGCAGGAGCGCAAAGTGTCAATGAAATGACACTCTGACCTGCGGATGCTGAGGGAGCTGGCAGAGGTCATTGCTAGGCCACTCTCCATCATCTTTGGTAAGTCATGGGGAACAGGAGAGGTGCCTAAAGACTGGAGGATAGCAAATGTCATGCCAGTCTACAAAAAGGGCAAGGAGGAGGACCCAGGTAACTATAGACCGGTCAGCCTTACCTCCATCCCTGGAAAGGTGATGGAACAACTTATTCTTGGCACTGTCTCTAGGCATATCAAGGATGAGGGGGTCATTAAGAGCAGTCAACATGGTTTTACCAAGGGGAAGTCATGTTTGACCAACCTTATAGCCTTCTATGAGGAAGTAACTAGGTGGATAGATGATGGTAGAGTGGTAGATGTGGTTTATCTTGATTTCAGTAAAGCATTTGACACTGTCTCCCACAGCACCCTTGTAGATAAGTGTGAGGGTTTTACCCCTCACTAAGGGAAAAATTGTCTCCCATAAAGAACTATTCACCTAGTAAAGGAGACAGGACTGCACCAGGACAAGCCTGGGCAAGTCCAGGACAAGCCTGGGCAAGCTCCTGCTAAGCCCTGGATGGGACTCTTGCAGCTGGCTGGATAGCTATCTGATTGGCTGAAACTATATGTAAATGAACAGATTCAAAAGATGCGCCAAATCAGAAGGCTCCTAGGGGCTATAAAGAGACCGCTCGCGGGAGCTCTCTCGCTTTTCGCCGCTGGACCTCCCTGCCGCCTCGCTGCTGCCCTGCCGCCTCGCTGCTGCCCTGCCGCCTCGCTGCTGCCCTGCCGCTGCATGCGCCTACCTGCACCCGTCTGTGCCGAGGAGGAGAGGTTAAAGAGCCACGGATCTCGGCTACGGAGGCTAGGTCTCCACCCGAGAATCCAAAAAAAGGGGAAGCTTGAAGAACTATACAGCTACTACTCGAGAGCCGGGCTTAAAGCAGGAGCGCTAAGCTCAGTATCTGCTAGCCCCACTGCCTCGAGAGCACCTAAAAGAACAGCGAATCTCCCCAAAGGCGCTCTCTCTCTCTCCCTCCTCCCGTCGGGGAAGACGCCCGCAGCCTGCCGTCTGCCGCGAGCCGCTTTGCTATAGCGCAGCCCGCAGTCTTAAAGCCGCCGCTACAGCTGCCGTGAAGCCTACAGCCTGCCGTCGCACCCAGAGCCGCTGCTGCCTTTGCTGTAAAGCCGCAGACCGCCACGTGGAAGCCGCCATCTTGAAGCCGCAGACCGCCACGTGGAAGCCGCCATCTTAAAGTTACAGACCACTTTGTGCAGCTTGCCGAGACTGTAAGATTTAATAATATTTCTTTTTCTGTCATTAACCATAATCTTTCCCCGGGGTAAACCCACAAACGGCCCTCACTTCCACGCACAACGTCGACCCTATTGAGAGGGAAACCGCGTCGCGCTATACCAGCCCCTTCTATCATAAGTTTTCTTTCTTCAATCTAAACTCCCACACACATACTCATACACACCCCTTGCATCCCACCTTCTAAATTTACCTCCTACACATTGGTAACTCCATTCAAACAGTTAAAACATATAAAATATAACTCTGTGTCTGGTCTTCATTGCGTGTGGACGTGTGTGCTCTCCTATTTAGGGCTTCTGGTATATCATACATTGGCGTCATCGCCATCCCCAAAATCAGGGGCGAATCCTAAATATATAAGGGCTAACCGCTCGAGCCCATCCGAGTCCAAGTCACCGCTTGGACCGGGACAATAAGCTAAGGAAGTGTAATCTTGATGATCAGGTAGTGAGATGGATCGTGAACTGGTTGAAAGGAAGAAGTCAGATTTGTGGTCAATGGGTCAGAATCTAGTTGGAGGTCTGTGACTAGTGGAGTCCCTCAGGGATCAGTACTGGGACTGGTACTGTCCAATATTTTCATCAACGACCTGGATGAGGGAACAGAGTGTCCCCTCAGCAAGTTTGCTGATGACACAAAACTGGGAGGAGTGGCTGACACACCAGAAGGCTGTGCTGCCATTCAGCGAGACCTGGACAGGCTGGAGAGTTGGGCGGGGAGAAACTTGATGAAATTCAACAAGGGCAAGTGTAGAGTCTTGCATCTGGGGAAGAACATGTGCCAGTACAAGTTGGGAGATGACCTGCTGGAGAGCAGTGTAGGTGAAAGGGACCTGGGGGTCCTGGTGGACAGGAGGATGACCATGAGCCAGCAATGTGCCCTTGTGGCCAAGAGGACCAATGGCATTGTGAGGTACATTAGAAAGGGTGTGGTTAGTAGGTCAAGAGTGGTTCTCCTCCCCCTCAATTCTGCCTTGGTGACGCTGCATCTGGAGTATTGTGTCCAGTTCTGGGCCCCACAGTTCAAGAAGGACAGGGAACTGCTTGAAAGAGTCCAGCGCAGAGCCACAAAGATGATTAAGGGAGTGGAACATCTCCCTTATGAGGGAAGGCTGAGGGAGCTGGGTCTCTTTAGCTTGGAGAAGAGGAGACTGAGGGGCGACCTCACCAAAGTTTACAAATATGTTAAGGGGGAGTGTCAGGATAATGGAGCCAGGCTTTTTTCAGTGACGTCCAGTGGTAGGACAAGGGGCAATGGGTGCAAATTGGAGCATAGGAGTTTCCATGTAAATATCAGAAAAAACTTCTTTACCATGAGAGTGACAGAGCACTGCAACAGGCTGCCCAGAGAGGTTGTAGAGTCTCCTTCACTGAAGACATTCAGAACCCACCTGGACAAGTTCCTGTGTGATGTGCTCCAGGTGACCCTGCCTGGCAGGGGGGTTGGACTAGATGATCTTCGAGGTCCTTTCCAACCCCTAAGATTCTGTGATTCTGTGAAAGGGAGAAAAAAACCTGACCACCATGTCCACTAGCAGCTCCATCTTCACAGTATCAGAGTTATTTCTGTTCACTACCAAAGACATCTGCCCAGCCAGCATTACAGAATGAATGTCAGTTTAAGAGCATGGGGAAGAAAGGCTGTTTTACTGACATTTTATTCCCTGGCATTAAGATATGCTACACTATTTATTATTTTCTCATTAAAAAAAAAAAGCAAACCTATCCTTTCCTTCATCAAAAGACTTCACTCTTCTGGTGTATTTTTCTAATGGAAGTAATTGCAGAAAGTACTTTTTTCAGTTGCTAGAAGTCATACAGTCCAGGATTGTGGCAATCAACATAACAAGTGTTTCTGCTTTATTACCTAAGGGAAGCCCATGTTTCCACTGCAGGATTGCTACAGATTTTAGATACTCATCTTTCAAACCCAGAAGTGTTAAAGGTGACTGGGGCACGTGATGTGGTAACGCATCCTACACCATCAAATGCCTTCTCTGTATCAAATTCAAGTGCTCTTGCAGCTCTTTTTATGATTTATTTCCTGTATATTCTGTATCATTTGCCTTGGATTATCAGAAACTGAGCATTGTGGGAAACGGCTTAAATGAAAAGAGATTTTAAGGTGTACTGAGCTTACTAAGAAGGTCAGCTGAAGTCTTATTTAGCCTGTTAAGAAAGCGTTTTCATAGGCTTTTCAAACCTGAGCCTAGACAACTGAAATTACTAATAAATATAACACAAAGATGAATCTTCCTGAGGCTTTTAAATAAGTCTGCAAAACATAGAAAATAACTATTAGATTAAATGAAAGCAATTAATTGTGGGAAGTTCCAGTTTCTGTAGAAATCTTTTCTGAGATACTACCCCCCTCCAGCCATTCTGCATTCTAATTTTAAACATTATTTATTTCCCAAGAAGGAAAAAGCCTCAATCATGCTTTTCATGCCTACTGCTAAAAGTTTTAAAAAGTAGAAGAAAAATTTTCCTCCTTGACACAGCACCTACTAAATGTGAAACATTTTCACATGTAGTCCATGGTAGCATCCTCTAAAGTGAAAAAATAAAGGGAGAAGAGATTTATTGGTATGATTCAGTACAGCTGTGTTTCTAAGTCATCCCTGAAATAAAAACCAAACGGCACAACATCAGTTTGGCTTACACACCTGCTAGTGCTTCTCTGGTCTGAGCAAAGCCAATTATTTCAGAATATTGTACAAACTCATTGCAAACTTGAATCATAAGCAATAGCTATGAAGCTATTGAGGGAGGAACAAGCAGATCAATGCCTTCCCGAGCAGTAATGGAAGAAGCATAATTTGCATTGCTTCAGAAAATCCTGGTGCCAGTCTAGTCTCACCCAAGGACATAAATTGAAGGACTGTTCTCCCATCTACGGGCTCAGATCTGTAATCTTGGTTTTGTACTGGTTGTTGCCAAAATCTGAATAAGGACAAAATGTCCCAGATCAATATCATCAGAAACTCTGCAGCATATGCAAAAAAACCTCCTTTTTGATGCCACTGCTTTGAAAGATCAAGACAGCAATGACCCTGACAAAGGACGAGAGAAATTCCTAAGAAACCGCCAGGCTCCAAGTGTCCTAATGACGTTACATTAAAAGGCAGAATACATCTTTTGCTGGAAGAAAAATAGGTACCTAAAAAAATCCAAAGGACTCATGAAACGCTAGGTAAGTGAAAGGTATCACATGCAGAGGGGTGGTACGAAGTGTTGCAGTGAAAAACACTGACAGTAAAACCTCTGATTTTGCCAAAATAGGGCCTGTGGCTCTACCAGATGGCTGATCCGTTCTCAAATGATGGGAAAATTTTCCTGCAGGCTGCTTCTCCACAAAGTTGGGAAGCAGGGGGAGGAGAGGGCTGTGAAATCAAACAAAGTACCCAGGCTGGCTTTATTTGCAACCCTATACTGAACAACTGCTTCAATTACTTACCTAATTACTACTGAAGTTTTATGTTATGTTTGTTAATAATATGAGTAAATGTAAGGTGCAGCGCTTCAATACAAACCCCAAGCAACAGAAAGGGAAGTTTCATTGTTCAACATTTTAAGATTTTAACAGACAAAACGAGCATTTACCCATAGGTGTATGTTATTTTTCAGCAAGTTTTTTCATCATCCACGACCACTAATGAGGCAAACCAAGACTGGGACTATGTTCTGCAACAAAGTTTGCAGTACCACAGGCAATCCCTCTGCTTTGAGCTAACTAAGCACCCAGATGTAGGAATAGGGGAATCAGGAGACTCAGGCTCAGGCCTGAGGGATATAGTTGCTTTAATGGACCTGAAGCCATGGGAAAGCTGAACTAAAAGGATGTGTTCAGCACAGTAAAAGAAACTAAGACAAGAGAACATAGAAACCATTGTAAGGCAGTGTAACTACCTTGACAAGATAACGGCTAAATATGAAACCTAAGCTTCTGCAAGGCTGAATACTAGGGGTATCTTGCAACTGCTTGCAAACCAGAAGAATATTGTAACTGCTTGCATAAACGCTCACATTCAGCTTAACAATGGACCGTAGAAAAATGTTACAACAGTAAAGATGCTTGCCTCAGCTTAACAAAGTGTATAACTAGCTCATTGTAAAAACAATAAAGGTCTTCGATTTTTGAAAACTTGGAGTCCGTGCACTTAATCACCACACCCAGTCAAGGGAACTGAGCTTCTCAAATAATCTCAAAATAGGTTTACAACAGAAAAATACAGCTGGGTCGGTTGAGTTCAGAGGCTGCTGTCATCAGGAACATATTTAATCGCTATGAAGTTACGGCACAACTCTGAACCTCCAACAATGCATCCAAACCAGTCACAACCAATTAATAAAAGCCTTTGAGCTGTGCAAGGTGCTAGGCTCATTTCCATGAACAGAAAGGACCCCAGAGAAAACCCCAATAACAGAGAGAAAAACCCCAGCCCTGGCCTCTCCCAGAGCTGCTCCAAGGGAGCCTCAGCCCCAGGGGCTAGGAGACCACCCCACACCAGACAAGGGCAGGTACCACCTATGGGAGTATGAGACTCATTAGGGGACAAAAGGGAAGAGCATTTGGGGATTGCACAGGATTTATAATGAGATGTTTAACAAAGAAACCTGTAGGTGGGAGAAAGATGGTTTGGAGAAAAGCATGCTTGGTGTAACAGAGGAATAAGAGGGGAAAAGGACACCAGTCACACAGAAGCCAGGCTGGCCAGTACACTTGTCTTGCATCATGTCACCACGGTCTTCACCACAGTTGCACCAACAACTGTAGCAAGCAAGTGTACATGTGTCAATGTGTCATCACTAATGAATATTAAGTTGGACAGCCAGTGATATAGGTGAGTGGCCTGGGGGCCAGAGCACACATGGTTACTGCTGGTTACAAACAGAGACACCAGCTACCAGAAGGAAGAGGAGATCTGGACCAAATGCTGGAAAGACTGTTGGGTAAAATGAATAGCACATTTACATGCATGTGCCTGTGTGCTTGTGCAATAATATGTATGTTTCCATGCACTTGGGTCATATAATCTCCTGCTGCCTCATGCCATTTGCAGGGCAGAATGGGTGTCCAATGCCATTACCTGGATGGACCCACATTACATACTTGTATGCATTTCCCACTAACAGACCTTCAGCCTGATCAGCTGGAAATGGGAACAGGATGAGGCTGTTGGGTACTGCTTGTGTTTGCATGAGCAATGAGTGTTTCTGTCTGTGTTCATCTGTGGGACTAGCTGTGGGTGTACATATGAGAGCACTGCATATGTGTGTTTGCACATACACCTATTGGAAATACATGCTCAGCCCCACAGCTAGTTGGACCTCTGGGCATGGAGCTCTGGCAGCATCTCCCCTAAGAGAGAACTGGATTTAGGGACCCCTAGCAGTAAAGTCAGCAATAACATATGTTGCAGTATAGCCAAAAAGTTGGAAGGTAAACCCAGACAAGATTTATTGATGTTGACAGAGTAACTAGTTGCCTAGGAATTGATTTGTGCAGAACAGCAATTGGCTTATTCAAGGTTTTGGTCTGCAGTGCTACTAAAACATCTACAGGTAAAGAATAGCTGGAAGCTGTGAGGCTTCGACAAAGGGAATGAAATGATCAGCAAATCTTTCCCAGGATGGACAAACAAAGGAGTTTTTATCAGATCTTTCAGAACTCTCAGAAACTCAGATTCCATCTTCTGTACCCCTAAAAGTAAAATTGAAGGCAATGAATGCTATTATCGGCTCTTCAAAAGAGCTCAGCTATTAGCCACCATAGAAACTTTTTAATACCAAGCCAGAATTTAGAGCTGAACCCAAAAGGTGAATCCAATTTACTAAGGACACAGCTCGAAAGCAACGCCAAAGGGAACTTAACAAGTGGCAGATGACTTGACCATTACCAACCACAGCAATCCTGACAACTGTGAAATATAACCATGATCCATACTGATGTCAGTTATTAATTGAAATGTGTAAAGTTCTGGAGAAAAAAGAAATCACATAAAAGAGAACAATAAGCTATGCCAAATAAAAACAGAGTTTACATAACACCAAAACAGCAAGAATCAGAGAAAAACTGATCTCGAGTGGCCAAGAGCCCATCCTTGAGACTCAACAAGGCTGCAAGACAGATGAAAGGGATGGAAAGGAGCACTCCCCACAACACACCTTGGTTACAGCCTTGAGCACTAGGTAGAAAACACTGAGTAATTGGACTCACCATATTAACATCTCATCAGTATATTAATTGCTATTAGCATACTAAAATACCCACCCACTGGCTAGAGGGACCCCTACTAACACAAAGCCCCCTACTCTTTGAGCACGCCTAGTGTCACGAGCCAGTATCAAAAGCCACCAGCTGTCAGGATGCTTTCGCAACTTTTCCCCCCGCCCAACGGAGAGGTTTGTAAATGAGACCGCACGCGTGGCCGCTGTGGGACCGTACCTTAGAGATTGGAATGCCCCTCACCACGCTCACCAATTGTTACAGAGACCAATGTTTAACTAACAGGTTTATTAAGGGTTAACACAAACTGAGGGACCGAGGTTCAGGGAGGGTAGTCTATGTTGGGATTTATGGAAAATTAGCATGGGATTTGTGGAAAATTAATATGGGATTTATGGAAAATTAGTATGCCTGAATTAAAACAGCAGTGTTGCAGGTGCTGCTGACCAAATTGTCAGGCACCCTGAAGCAAACCATGGGATCAGTAAACAAGCTGGTGTCTCACAGGCTGGTACCCCACGGGACCAGCAAACAGCAGGTGTCCTATCTCACGGTTGTTATCTCATGAAGTAGTGAGAAAAGAATGTTGAAGCAAAAACTGAGAGGCACCGTCTGGGAAGCAAAAACCCTTGGGTCATCGTGACACGGATAGCAAGTGACAAGACACGTAGCCAATCATATATGAATTGTGTATGTATGTAACCAACGGGGTTTGTACTGGGGTGGAACATCTGGAGTCAGAGGGGTATAAATTGCCGCCATTTTTAACAATAAAGGTCTTCATTTATAACTCTTATAGAGTTGTGTGAAGTCCATACGCCGCCTCCGGCAAGTCTAGGCATATATCAGGAAAGAAATCAGGGTTCTGTAGTATTAGTAAGTGCACTCCCCGCGGAAGAGATGTGGGAAGCATTGAGAAAAAGGGCAGGAATTGAGCCCAGTAGATATGTGTATATGGATGCGTGCGTGCGTGCGTGCGTTCCTGTCTGTGCGCGTGCGCGTTCCGCGGCCCCGCAATGGAGGGCAACCCGGCGCCTCGACCCCTTCGGCAGGCAATAGCCACAGGCAGTCACGGCGAGCAGACACAGCGGGCTAGGCAGGCACGCAGAACAGGCACAAGCAGTCACGGCTCCGATCTGGACAGAGACCCTCAGGTTCCGCTTCTGGCGGCAACTCCCCGGCTCCGCTTCGAGCGGCAGGGAGGGAGGCGATCCCCCAGGTGCGAGCACAGGCCGCCCCCCCCCCCGCGCAGCATCCGCAGCACCGACAGGTGGCTCAGCGAGTCCAGCGGCTTCACCGGCATAGCCCGCCTCCCTTTAGTTAACACTCTCCTTTAATTTCTGGCTAAGTGCCCAGTCTTTCAGAGGGAGCCTGCTATCTTTATTTTCTGCCAAGTCTGTTTCAGTTTGTCCTTGGCTAAATCAGCAAAAAGCACTCCGCTGGCTTGAAAGGCATTCCATTTAGTCTTGGGGGGGGGGGGGGGAAAGGAGAAATAGTCCATTCCCCACACCTAGTGACATTTTTAAGCACTGCCACTTTAAATGGAAGGGAAGAACTAGTTAACCAATCATGTATATAAGTGATAGAATACAGTTTAAATAGTTTTACATGTTTCTGTGTGTAAACGTAGCAGTTCCCTTTCAGGAAGCTGAGCTTGCTTTGTGGAATACCATCCTGCTCCCTTTTCTGTGCAAAATGGGATATTAAAGCAAATATCTTGACTCTGTGGATCGGCTTCTTGCACGCTGGGTGACATGGTGGACAGCACTTTCAGAACAATATTCATGCCAGATCAACAAATACGTATAAATTAATAACTGACTTCTATCTGCACAACTATGAAAAAAGTAGAAACCTCTCCTACAGATCAGTGATTAAAAAAAATTGATGATGGGTAATGAAGACTTGGAAGGCGAAAAAAAAAGAGAACTGTGATACTGTTATACATGCTGTAAAAGCAAGAAATAAATTATTACTGATGTGAACAAAATTCTTGTAGTGGCTTTCATGCTTTTTGGTTAGTGGGTACCTCCTGCCCCCCATACACAAACACAGTTTGCAATCGCATAGCAATTCTATTTCTGGTGTTACACCAGACTTGCCACTACTGCACATATCATTCACATGGAGTGCAAGAAGAAGAAAGGATTCAGATAGATTTTACCCAGACATGTACAGCTCTGGTTTAATAAAAAAAAAAAAACCCAAAGAAACCCAAAAAACACAAAACAAAACAAACAAGCTAAAAACACTCAAGAATAAAATAGTAATAAAAAAACCACAAACAAGAATCTGACAAAAAAATGCCCAAAGCGATAAAAAAATCCCACATTCATCAACTGGGAAGTGTCATCATCAAGACTGTGGTTACCACACACAAGGCAGTGCTCAGCAATGGCTCTCATACCTATTCTGGGTCCACAGACTTACATGTTTCTAGAAGGCTTAATCAGAATTTGCCATTTCAGGTTGTATCAAGTGCTAAAGTTTCTGGCACTTGGTTCATTGGCTAGAACATACTGCCTACTTGGAAAATGGTCTGATAGATGCATTGACCCTGACAAATGGGCTGAGCTGCAAGCAAGCACTGGCTGGATAGAGCCCAAGGGGCTCCTTCCATTATCTGTGATATATATTTGCTAAAAGGTTTGGGGTTGCTTTTTTTTTTTTTAAACAACCATTAGAAGGAGCAGTAACCATTTCAGGAAGGAGAATCTTGCAGGTGCCTATGGCAGCTAGGGCTGTCACCCCAGCACCACTAGTAGTAAGGAAATATAGGTCTTCAGTGCATGGGCTGGGTCCCCTCCCAGAAAGGTGAAGGAAGAGGCACAGAGGCAGAGCAGGTGAGAACGGCAGCATTGCTGCTCCTGTAGGTGTGCAGACATAAATCATGATCACTGTGGCCTCAAAGTCTAGTCCAAAGGAGGATGCATTGTAACATTTTGGGGAAGAGCTGGGAAAACCCCCCTGAATGACTCCAGGGAAGCAGGCTGCTCTGGGCTGTCACTTTAACTGATATCAACTGGAGATGGAATTTATGAACAGTGCTCCAAAGTACCTGGGTGTGATCAGGCTCATGATCCTCTGTGTGGCTTTTGGGGGGGGAAGGCATCCAGGATAACTAAAGCACCCACAGTATTATTATTGGGTGAGAATGGTAAACAGAAGCCAAATTATTTGTACTGGAGGCAGAGAAAAACAGATAATTTATTAAGCCTTTGTCAAACAGCAAGTTACAATTTTATGTGACAAAGTTTAACTTCCAACCAAAGGCACTTAATCCAGGTCAGCTGAAATTACGTTTAGGTTGTCATAAGAATAAAAACTAAGGATGGAAGGGAAGAAGTGAGGAGCTGCACTGCATGTAACTTTGCAGAGACAGGATGGGATCTAGAGGGTACAAGACATCAAAGGTAGTGAGTGCTGAGAAGACAGGCCAGGAACGTGCAGATGTTCTTCTCTGCACAACACCTTCATGAAAAAGCAATATATAAAAAAGAGATGAGTACAAATAATGGAGAGAGGCCTCTCATTCATATTTAGAGTTAAATGCTCGCTGAATAACTGACCCACCAGCACATGATGTGGAAAACTGCACAGGTAGAAGACCTTGCTACCTG
This sequence comes from Hemiprocne comata, assembly GCA_020745705.1. Taxonomy (NCBI): domain Eukaryota; kingdom Metazoa; phylum Chordata; class Aves; order Apodiformes; family Apodidae; genus Hemiprocne; species Hemiprocne comata. The sequence goes on from CM036586.1 coordinate 62,355,724, forward strand.
GAAATGACAACTAGAGATATTCTTGTCCCTCTGCCAAAGTGCAGAAGGTTCTGGCCCCACAGAAAGTAGCCTTCAAGCAGGGGGCTACACTGCTGCATGTCTTCACACCTGCCACACCATCCACTGATAACTAAGAGAGTGAGAAACAAGCCCTGTATACCCTCACTTGCAAAGATGATTCCTATATAGAGCAGAAAAAAAGTAGCAAGTAGTAAATTAGCCATTGCTTTGCTATGCATTAAATGCAAATACAATTTGATTTCTGAATTATGGCAAGTTGTGGTCGGAACTTTAGGTCCAGATACCCTATTGTAAGGACCACTTGCTTTCTTCACCTTTCTCTTCATCCTTATACCCTGATTGAGCAGACCTGTAGACAAAATGTGGCCGGTAACAATTTAACATACACCATCTTTTTCTGTCAATCATGTGAAGCGGTTGTGTTGTGCAGCACAAAGCTAGACCCCGGGCAAGCATGTTTAAGGCAAATAATAAAGGAGTTGTGGAAAATAATTTTTATCATGTAACATAAGAAACTAAATCTCAGTGGCTCTGTCTGCACTTCACTTTGACCTGTCCAAGTTACTTATACCCTAGCAAGCTCAGGCACTGAAAGCAATTTAACCACAGAAACTGGGGACACCATCACTAGCATCCCAGATATTGACCTGTCTCCTTTGATAAGTTTTACAGATTGTGCTGAATTCCCTCCTACAAATACTCAGGCAAGTTTCAAGTTAAATTACCTTTAGATACATCTAGAAAACCACCCCTTTTTTCTGTCCACTTCCGGAGCTGCTGACTACCCAGACTATATGCCATACTGGGAATGGAGACTAGCCCAGCGTTGCTACAAGTGCTTGCTAAGGAACCCAGAAGTGCCACCAAGTGCCTTTTCCTCAGCAGAGCAGTAACCCACTGCTTAATATGGAGGGGGGGGGGAAAAGATATTTCCAGCCAATACCCTTTAAAGTTATGCAATAATAGAGGACACTGATCACGTACATGCATTGCTGGATATCAAGAGATTTCAGGCAGCACTGGTTTTGCCTGTAGACAAGCTCGAGTGTAAAAGCATGTAACTGTGATATTTTTCAAAGGGTCAGCCCTGCAGTGCCAATGCAGGTCTGAAATTGGGACATCCAGGGAGATAAAATTAAGAGGAGAGTTACTTTCAAGTAGCAGAATCTTTGTTTTGGGAACCTCGCACACTGCACCAACAAATACTCCACTTCCCTGTCTTTAGACTCATGTTCAGTGACATTACCAAGAACAAGCTGGTGTGGAGAATCCTGCTTTATGCTGAAGGTAAAAAAGATGCTAAGCTGGTTATCAGAGGACTTCTGGAACCTATTTTTTGTGCTGGGGAGAATGATAAACCACATTCATATACTCCAGTATTTTAAAAGCACGATTTAATTGAAAACGCATTTCCCCAGGGAAAAAAAGCCCAAAATGGGATTTACTTGACCCGACATTGTGATGGCTGTTACGGTGATTAAGAAGTCTGAGATAAACTGTGACTGGAACATATATTGACATGAAACCCTTTAATCAAAGAAACAAACACGTCATTAACAAGCAATAACTCAGAGGGATGGGTAATAATTATAGTTAGAAAGAACTGGGATCTAAATCACAGGACAAAGTGGGATTTTTGCATGCCATAATAAATATCTTGCATTTTGGATGACTGTGGTTTCACACTACTGGTAAGACGTGGGAAGTGAATTACACAGATTTTATCTTATTAATGTTTTATGTAGTCATAGGGCATATGAGTCACTGAAAGCCTCAAACCAGTGTATTATACCTTCATAAATCTATTACTTGTGCCATTTTATAGAACACGAATATTCTTAAGTGTCCCCCAGAGCGATTCAGTCTGACTGTGGTGGAAATAAGTACGTCTAGAATGAAACTAAACTAATTTTCTCAGTGACTTACTACTGGAATTTGAGTACAAACCCCTTTATCAGCCAGCATAATAGTTCATCCACTGCCTTCAGCAGTGGGAGCGTTTCTGTATCTCCTTGTGTTAACAGCAGAAAGAGCATTAGGCCTGTTTTGATGCTGTAACAAAAATGGTTCTGACCATTGCACCAAAGCTAAGCCCCCTTTCCATGCAGTGGGTTAAGGCTGTAGCTTGACCATTAATTTCCTTTTCAGTGGCAAAATCAGCTCTGGCATGTTCCAACACACTCATTCCCCCCTGCACACACCATTCCTCAGCAGCACGAGTGCTTTTCCTCCACCCCAAGCCCTGCATTGGCCGGGGTGCCCCAACAGACCAGGGGCAGAGCATGGAGCTAAAGGGCTGCTCGTTCTAGTGGTGCTGCCACCAAGCTTAATGGTGGCCAAGCCATACCCAGGCTCTGGTCACAGGCATTTTAATAGCTCCTTGATGTTCTCTCAATGCCAGTAGGAGTACAGATAGGATAGATTTAGAGTAGACTATAGAAAAAAATTCTTCACCATGAGGGTGGTGAGACACTGGAACAGGTTGCCCAGGGAAGTTCTGGATACCCATCCCTGGAAGTGTTCAAGGCCAGGTTGGATGAGGCCTTGAGCAACCTGGTCTAGTGGGAGGTGCTTCTGTCTCCCTGCCTATGGCAGAGGGGGTGGAACTAGATGTTCACTTGGAAGATTCCTTCCAACCCATTTGATATAGCTAATAGAAAAAATGCAAGGAACTTTTTTACTTAAAAAACCCCCAAAACCCAGCATTTTCAGCTCTTATGGAAATGGATTCATGAACAAAGGGCTCCCTTTGTGCAGGAAAAGAAACCACTTGTCAGATGTGATCAAGAATGGTAGATACTGAATGTAAGGATCAGAGATAGAAAAAAAGCGTAACAAAATCTCTCCATATTTCAGCTATAATTTCATCAGTTCCAGAGAGCAGGGCCATAAAAATAAATTCACATTGAATAAAACTGTAGTGACCTTTTTTATTAATTGCCCTAGGACTCCTAGGCCTCAGAGAAGATACTAAAAGATAGATTGAAAAATAGCCTTCAGCTGGGAAGTCTGCTTCATGTTAAACCTGTGAGGAGCCACAAAGGCAAGGGGAAAACTATAAGCCCTTTAAACACCACAGTTCACATGCATTCACACTTTTTCAATGTTAGCAGCTAAAGTTTCTGCACAGTCCTTGAGTACAATCCAGTCTCTCCTAAGACCTAGCTGTAAGCAGGCTGCAGTGAGTCCATCCTACACCAGCTTTTGGGTGTGCTCTTCTCATGAGCATGCCCCATCAGCCCTCGGCACACCTCTTTCCCTCACAATACCAACACAAACCTACTGCATACATCATCTTGAGTGTCACTAAGTACATTGCTGGCCAAGGCTAAGAGGTAGCTAAATGATGATCTGCAAGTCAGCTCTGGTTCATAGGACAGCTGTGAAACACACACCCTACATGGCTTGGAAGTGCTCAGAAGCAACAGCCCCGCAAGACCTGAGGGAACAATCACAAAACTTGGAACTTTTGTCAGGAATGCCTCCTTCACCAAATCTCTACAGAGCTGATTGATTTTCCCCCCACAAAAAGCTTTTCTTTAATGTACATACCCACTGAAACAAAGCACCGTGCACAAAGAGCATTTAGGTTCACCAGTCGAGCCTTGAGAAGGCACTACCAGAGGCCTGAGGCTTGGTCCCCTGGGGCTGGTCTCAGCCTGCTACAAACCAGCACCGTACCAACATGCAGCGTCCCCCCCCCAGGCCCTATCAGCCAATAGGCTACAGCAATTTCACACCAGATCTGGCTCCCTCCTCGCCAGCTGCCAGAGAGTGTTGGACAAGCCCAGGTTTCCAGAATAATGTGTGGACATACCTCAATCCTGCAAAACCATCATCCTAAGCATTGCACTTTTGGACATGGAAGGTATGTAGGCCACATAGCTTTGGCTGGTGCTCTGACAGCCTCCAGCAATCCCTCCTTTATTTTTTGCTGCTTCCTATAAAAAAGGGATTGTTTTGGGTTTTTTTAGTTAAGTGTAAACAGGAATGTCTGGCACGAAGGACTATTAACTTCCATGTGGCTTATGACTGTGTCAGGATCAAAGACTCACGTTATAGGTAGTCAATAACATTTTCCAGTTAAATGAGAAGCAAAATAAAACCTGAAATTTGACTTAAACTTCTGATTACAGAAGATTTTTGAAACTCAATTTTAACACCGAATTTGGTTTTGAAGTCTGAAGTTTCAGGTCTGCAAAGGATTAAATAAACTTTACTTAAAATTAATTAAGACCCTCTATTTAAGGTATTTCAGATGGTAGGGAGCTAACCTACATAACTTCCAAGGAAATTTACTTAGGCACATCTGGATGAAAAATTTTCTTGCCAACTAAGAAAGGAGCAAATACCATTGAAACACAAAATATAGTAAAACACACAACTTATAATAAACATGAGCATAAGAACAATATGAGTTGGAGATTAAAGCATTCAATATTGCCTTACATTTTTTTTCGAGTGCAGCATATAAAAATAGTTGCTGACCTACATGCCAAGTAATAGCAGCTAACAACAGCCACATCATCATCCTGGAGGAAAATGGATCAGGAACCAGCCACTTACCACCAGAGAGACAGCTGCATGGCTGCCCCTCAAAGGGAGTGAAAGACAAGCTGAAGGTCATCCCCCACCATCCAGACCCTCAGCAAGGGACACAGATTTATGGCACTGCAGAAAGAGGGCTGGTAATGGTGTCCATTTACAGCCCACCAAAGGATGAGCAAAGTCAAGAAGCTACCTATGAGAGGAAACTGAAGACCACCACCCCACAGCAAAGCTCGGGAAAGACTAGCAGCCCCAGGCTGAGCTGAAATGGCCCCCAGGTGGGACTGATAAGAGTTGTTAAGGCCCATTAGTGTCCCACTAGGCACTTCCACAGGTTGTTCTTGAGGCTATGAAAGACCGTGAACACACAGCTGTGGCTCACAATGCATTAGAAACTCTGCAGAAGTAACTGAGTGCAAGGTGGCTAAGTGACATGCAAGAAGGATTTGGACCTATGAACTTTTGAAACCTTCCCTGGTGTCTGAACTTGGCAAAACAAGGTCAAAAGTCTGAACATGTAATAGGACAACTCTTAAGAAAGCTTGGAATGAAGGCAGATCAAAGACCATTTGGGAATTTGTGTTTAGAATGTTTTGTTGTTTTTTTTTTTTCCCCAGGTTGTAATTTCTCTTTTCTTCATACACGTGTTCTCAAGCACCATCACCAAGAGGTCTCTAAGCTATTCCCCTGGCATAGCAGCAGCTTTTGAAGAATGATTCCAGAGGTCTCTTCTGGCCTCAGTTATTCTGATTCAAAGCCATTTGGGGTACTCAGCTCACAGCGCTTTTAAGCAACCAATTTTCAAAGTAGGGATACTTAGAAAAATTAATGACTCCTCAGGGTTCTTGAGTTGGAGGTGTGTAAAAGCATTACCTACTTTTGAAGTTGCCAGAATAGAATATTTCACCCATGTCAAAAAGAAGTCACGGAGCTTGTTTCCTTCAGTCAGAACCTCCAAATCCCATTATGGCCCTTAAAATAACTATGCTTTAAAGTTCACCAAACGCAATTCTGACTAATTTGATGACCCATAAGCAAACTGTGAACTCAGGTCAAACTATCAACTGACCTATTTTTCCTGAGCAGAACATTAAATACAATGGGCATATGGCTAACGTGTACATTCACACAACAGTAATTTCCCCGAGGAGTCTGCAGCACAGAAGCTAGTAATTACATTATGCAACATGTTCAAAACATGCTCCACACGTTCACGATTAACCACACAACTATGTGCATGTATGTGCCCATAATTTTGCTGTCTGAGCTGTGATTCTTCATGGGAACCACTGTTCTTGCACCAGTGCTCTTCGCCCAGGGCGAAGTGACAAAAATCTGAGTCATGAGAGGAATCTTGCTCAGGAGTATGTTTCAGTGCCCTAGTTTTCACCTCGGATTTCCATGATCTGTTGAGTTTACCATCTGGAAGACGACAATGCCAAATAAGAAGGCAATTAATATGAAAGCAGCAGCTGCAGAGTCCTCCAAACTTGTGGCCCCAAACCCTGTGTTTAACTTCATCCAGGGCACCTTCCCACTCAAAATCTTCCCGTGCGCTGCTGCTGCTGTGTGACAATGGCCAATTACTCCAATTCATCAGCTCCAGCAAGAAACCTCTTGTGTTTAGCCTTTGAGTGTGACCTTTAACCAGCCATGGTAAGACACACAACCTGGACAATCAGTGAGAGCTGGATGCCTAAACTGATTACAGAATTGGAAATATCTTGGTTTGCCCACAGCACCATTAGATCCTCAGATTTGTTAGAAAATTGACTATGTACCTGCCTCTCAGGGGTATCCAGTGAGACACACACCATCAGACACCTTTAGACATCTCAGTTTTGAAAATAGGTGCTTTTGATCCACACCTTGCTCTGCAAGCAAAGCACAAAATTGATTGGCTTTTCTTTCAAATAATGTAGAAAACAAAATTGGCACAGTATGTTCCTCTGGCATCTTCCTGGTGTTTCCCACAAGAAAAATGCACACATTTGTTGAGAAGATAATAAACAGCAAAGCTGCCAGGGTTAATTAAACACCAGAATTACTGGAAAAGCTCTGATATTAGATGCTCAGTTTGCTGTTCTACACAAATATATGAACCTGAGCTATAAAATAAAGATCAATGAAGATGGCAGGTGGGAAACACTAAAGCTGTCTAGGCTTCTGGCCTAGATCACTCCAGGGTCATAAGCATGCAGGTAGTGGGTAAGTCCATGTGCTCCCAGGCTTTTTGGGCATGGAACAGCCTGTTTCCCCTATGGGAAAACAAAACAAAAAAACCCCAAAAAGCATGGTGGAATTTTTGAGATACCACAGGGGACGTCAGCAGAGCAATGCATGTGCGGTAAGGATGGACCCCTCAGGTGCACTAGGATCAATGTCTGGTCTGAGGAGCAATTTACACCAGGATGTGCAGGGAAAGGAAGGAGGAGGGAAGCAGGAGTAGAGCCATGGCTACCACAGGGCTGTGGCAAGCACTCCTGTCTCTTCATGATGTCAAAAAAAACAGGTCAGCATGACCAGTGGAAGGAGGTGTTTACTGAGCGTATTTTGGTGTGAAGAGAGGAATGGAAGATGCTAACTGCTAATGTCTTTAGTCTTAAGCACTAAGCAAAACAGATAACAGAAAAAATGACTAATTATACCTACTGGTGAAGTCACCTCACTAACCTACTCAAATACCCTCGCTCAGGCTGGAAGGACCCCTCTACTCAGAAAAGCCCCCTACTCTGTGATCATGCCTAGTGACAAGCAGAAGCACTACCACTTTAAGTGGAAGCAAAGAACCAATCACATAGGCAAACGAATCGATATACTCAGAGATAAGGTAATTTTGCATTTTTTGTGTATAAAAGAAACCCTGTGTTATGGATTTATCAAGAAAAAAGATCTTACTAAGTCCAAGTACCACCATTTTGTGGATTTACCACCCAGCACCCCTTTCTGCGCTGAACTGGAATAAAGAAATACCTCGACTCTGTGTGCAGATTCGCTTATTGCACACCAGGTAAATGGACTCCCTTTTGGGACAACATCCAAGCCAGGTAACGTGGGAGGCCATGCCAGGGTGGACACATGGCTGCAGCTGCATCCAGGACTGCAGTAAGCACCTCCGAGCCAGTGCCTGGATGTGCCACGCTGAGAGGGGCTAAGTACTTGTGATGGAGCCAGAGTGTTCAAGAAAAGCTGGATTTTCAAGGCTTTGCCAGGTTAAGCACAGAGTGGTTTGAGAGATGAGCCCATAACAGAGCCCCAACTGCTTTTAATAGTCTGGCTTCTATTTACAGGTATAAATGGAGCCTGCTTCATTAAAAAATGTTAGGAAGTCCACCGTAGGTCACCACTAACACGAGTCCTGGCTTGCCCTTGCCTGCACACATGTGCCACAGTGCTGTTACTGCTGTGTTTGCAGCTCGGCAGCAGTTACTCTGCTGCACAGACAGACACCAACTCAAAGGAGTTCATCAAAACTTTAAAGAGCCCAAGAACAAAGCTGAAAGGAAGCTATCAATATTAACCAGTATCATGGCAGGAAAATAAATAATGAAACCATGTGGAATAGCAGCCTTGCCAAGCGAATACTTATTCTATTCTCATATTTGTTTTAAAGCTGGAAGAGGTAAGGTAATGTTGCAATGCATGAGTCCTGCAAGCAGGAGCCCATCTGCATGCAGCTCACAAAAGAACCTCATGATGAGGAAACAGCATTCCCAGGGGATGATATCGACATTTGTTAGCTATGTCTGCAATGAGGAAGGCAAATATTTCAGGTCTTGCCTGGTCTTCCAGCAGTGTTCAAGACTGACTTTTGCTGACCAGTGCTGACCCATGTGGTGTGTACAGGTCAGAACAGCTGAGTTTCCAGAAACTTCTAGAGATTGTTGTGTGGCATAGCAATTTTGTGAAATCTCATCAATGTGGCATAGCAATTTTGTGAAATCTCATCAAGCAAGTTGGAAGCTATCTCTTCAGAGCACTGAAACGAGGGCGCTGGCTGTACTACTTAGTCAACACATATGGCGCTTTGCTATGATTTCCATTTCAGAGTGTACTATCACTTACTCCCTGTTTTTCTCACAGCTGCTCACTCCCAGTGTTAGCACACCCAGAATACCCTGCTGGCATATAAATAGGGCTCTCCCTCTGCTGCACATGGCACTGCTGCAGACTGTACCTCTCTCCACTTAATTTTAAGATGGTATTAATGATATTAATATTGTTCTGTGTCTTCCTGTACTGAAGAGCCTGAGACACCACAGGCTTGCTCATTCTAGGGGGAAGGACAAATGACAAAACAAATAGTTACATCCCAGTTTAATCACCAAGGAAAGCATTATCAAGAAAAAAAGACCTTACTAACTCCAAGTATCTACCACATAATTTTTGTGAGGTTCGAAAAAAGGACTCATCAAAGCAGCCTCACCTTGTCCTGGTTTGAGCCAGGATGAAGCTAATTTTCCTTTTACTGATTTTTTTTTCCTTCAGTAAGCTCTCTTTTAACTAGCAGCAAGTGTTCCAGCTAGTGGACTGATAACACTGGAATGTTTATGTTTCTGATGAGACTCCAAGGTCGCTTCTTAGCTCTGCTGCTACAGAGGCTACTGGGGCAGGAGAGTCGTATCTGTGACCCCCCCATAGGGGAGCTGGACTAGACAGGCAGCAGAACTGACCAAAGGTATTCCATTCCATATATCTACGTAAGCTCCGAGGAAGGTCAGAGATCACAGAAGACAACTTCCTTCCTGCTTTTTCTTCCCTTCTCTTCCGTCTATGGCTGCCATCCAGGGAGGACTCCATCCATCCATCTATCCATCCATCCATCCATCCATCCATCCATCCATCCATCCATCCATCCATCACTGTCAGCTCCTAGGCTCAGGCATCTCTGACCTCATAACCCTCATAATCCAGCCCCTGTCTGCTCTGCCTTATCTCCTGCTGGTGGACTGGGACATTTTGGGACTGCTGACAGCTAAGGAGAGTGCTGGGGGAGTTGCTGGGGGTGGGGGGAGGCAAGAGGCTTTTGCACATTCCTGAACATACTTGTATATAATTTTACATATTATTAAAGCTGTCTAATTTAGTTTTCAATCCAGCTAAGTCTCTCTCCTTGTTATCTCTCTCCTTTCCCTGCCTGGGGGAGGGTGGAGGGGATCGAGAGCATTGTTGTCTCTGGTTTAATTGTTGATCCTGAGTTAAACCATGACACACCTATAAAGGAGAAATATTGTCTTCAAAGAAACCCTGGGCTTTGGGCAACTCGGGTCTCCAAAGTCAAGCTTGTGGTACATCACCACCAGATCCTGAGTACAAGACCACTTTGGACATTGTCACATTTCCAAGCCAAAAGGGATGTTCATCCTTGAAACCTCATCAAGTTTCACTCAATTAGTTGCAGCCAGTCCCTGGTATCCCCAGTTATTTCACTTTTCTGTTCTGTTCTGTTCTGAAATGTTGAACAGCATCCCATATTGTTCAGTCAGATACCTGACTGATCTGCTGAGACATTGCAAAGAGCAGCAGTCCCTTCACCCCTCATGCTGGCAATATAGAAGTATTATAGAGTGCACTTACAGAAGCTAAAAGAAACAGTGCCCCAGAAGCTCAAGAGGAAAGATTGGGCTGGAGCACAGGCTGCAAAATGGATGCTTATGATTATTAAACAGATGCTAACAGTGTACACATAAAAGAGGTACCAAGAAATAGTGAGGCTTCTGCTTTTTTCTCTAGCATGACTGTTTCCAGTATGTCCTTGGAAGAAGTTTAAAAACTGTGTTTTGCTCTTACAGTGATTTTCCTTTCTCCATTTGGCAGATTCCTTTCCATGATGAACAAAGATGAAACAAAAAAATACTGAAAAAATCAATAGATTTTTTTTCTCTCTGCCTTGACTTACACAATCACTAGTGTCAGGGCATTATTGTAATAAAAATATTTATATTATGTATTTTTAAGGACTCTTGTATGATGGGATCTTGAAGTCTAAGTGGCACTCCTAAATGTCACTGTAATAAAAGGTAAAAAAAAATTAGAGGTGTCTGAACTGTTTTCCTCAATGTATTTTTAATTGATAATTACTTTTTAACCAAAAAAATAAATACTCTGTGGTCTAAAACGACTAGTTTTCCAAACAATAAACCTGACAATCAACTTAAAATAGCTACTTGCACTGTCAGCAGAAGTTAAGATCGGATTTTTTAAAAACTAAAACACTGGACACCAAACATTTTCTATTTTTATGAATGGTCAAGATTTCTAATAATTTTACACAACAAATACGCTGTCCAGAAATATCAGGAGAAATTATGGTCATGTTTCCAACCACTTGGTTAAATTAATAATACCACAAAAATGTTTCCTCTGTTGGTTGATTTTCAAAACCTATTCCAAAAATCACAGTAGCATGCATTAAGAGAGTATTTTTTTTCTTTGGCAGAGAAAAAAGCCACACCAAAACCCCCCCCCAAAAAAACCCAAACTCCATAACCCAAACTGTGACAAGAATAATTTGCTCAAATTATTGCCAATCTGCAAAACAATATTAGTTAAATTTAACTGCCATCAACTCAAATTATTTTGATACAGAACTAAATAATATTCACACAGCAGAACTCTTGAAATTTAATTTTGAAGGGTTTGCAGGCCAATTTTTTCAGGACAAGGAAAAGGGCTCTCTCGCAGTAGAAAGAATACTACTATTATGCTGTTTTCTTGTGGAGTGAAAAGACACCACTGTGTATCATTAAGAAAACAGTTCTCTATTAGCATTGACAACAATAATATTAAGGAGGAATTTGGGATTTTTGTTTATGCACATTAAATTTCCAGCAAGTAGCTCTTTAGGAGCTGGAGTGGTTTTGTGCAGCGAGGAGCCTTTCCTAGCCTAACAGTTGCCATCAAGGAAAAAAAAAAATCTGTTTCCATGGAAACATCCGAGGTGGACCAAGCATGGATTAATCAAAATACAATGAAGCCTTTTTTTAAGGTACTAGAAAAAATCCATTTAAAAGTGAGCACCGCTGCTCTTTCCTTCCATTCACACTGGGAAGCATGGGAAATTCTCCCCAAAAGTCTATGTGACATACAGTTTAATTAGCACAGCAAAAAGTTAGGTTTACTTACATTTGGAATTAGTGTGTAGTTGTGAACTAGGAGCTAAGGATATATTAACATGAAAAAAGAGAACAAGTGAAATAAATAATTTAAAATTGCATTTACATTCCTCTTTTATTTGCTACTGATTTTATCAAGTAGCTGGGTTTATTTAAAAAAAAAAAATAATAGATTTTTCTGCATTTTTAGTACTGCAGGCTCATTTCTTAGTACTGAAGGCTCGTTCTGGTATTCAAAATCCAAGGCATTTTTTGGGGTTAGGTTTATACATGATATTATATCATTCTCAGTTACCATCAGAGGAGAAGTTTCTGCCAGTAGAATTTAGCTGTGAGTTCTGCCATTGACCAGGGATGAACAAAAGAGACTACATAAAATCCAACCTCCCTTTACCAACGTTCTCAACAAAGAAAAACTACAACACTGCTCCGTTTTAAAATACTCTGGAGGTGCAAGAGCAGCACACCATAATTAGAATGGAAACCAACAAATGTCAGATGACTGTAAAACCTCCATTTGTACACAACAACATGTTACTAATACTGAAGACACAAAATTCACTTCCACTTCTAACCCTACCTGGGAGTGAGGCTCCACTCTGAAAAATTGCCAGCAGTAGCATTGGCAGGGTTCCACTTTTGTGTTTTTCAGAGGTTTGGTAGCAAATACACTCACAGATTTTGTTCCTCTTTATTTTATTATTTTCCAGCAGGGATCTGAGGCTCAAGCTGAGTTTTCCATCTCCAGCATCACTATTAGTAATAAGGGCTATATCAGCCAAATTATTATCACAGTAATCTGTGTGCAATCCCTCTGTTATTAAGAGATTTGCTCAAATGTTACTTGGTGAAGAAGTTCACAACTGGTGAGTGGCACAGGTGGATGGATACCTTGGTGCACGAGGAGGATGAGCGCTACAGGCTCCCACATGTTTCAATGCAGCAGAAACCAGCAAATGCTTCATTTCTGTCATTCAGGAGGGCAAAAACGACTCTGAATACACAACTCCTTGGTTTGTGCAACCACGCACAGCAGCAGCACATCCTAAGAAACAGATGACAGTAAGTCAGTTATTACTGTGACAAATATTCGTAACATGCCAGATATTGTCCTGGCAAATAAGCCAGTGTAGTTGCTTTCAGGGCAGTCTGGGGGCATGGACGCCCCCTATGCATACAGCAGCGGTAGGTACAGAAGACACATGGGGCACCAAAGAGGACCAAATCTGGGAGGAATTGCCCAACACAAGTTCAGGTGAGTCTTTGCAAGGGCATGGGCATGCTGAGCATTGCAGATGTCCATGCCAAGGTGCCAGCCGTGGGAGTTAGGGACATATGGAAACACAGCTTCCACTCCAGTGAAAACATGGCTACACGCCTAGGGCACAAGGAGGAATTAACTCTTAAAGGGCTGCAGGAGAGGCCAGCACACTCCCATTGCTGGAGGCTGCCCTCCTAGCCCAGCTGCCAAACTGGTCTGGAGGGGCAAGAGCGCCTCCAGCACAGCGGGACCAGCACAGCTGGCCAGAGGGAAGGTCAAGCCCCATGGCAAACTACATGGCCAAGCAGTGCAGGCTACATGGAGCTGACACGTGCTGCACAACACACGGGTGGAAAGCATAAGAAGAGGTTTGGGAGGCCAGGTGGAAGGAAGCTGGTTTGGAAGGTTTCCCCATGCCCCCCTTAAGCACTGCGTCCAAGAACATGCAGACCCTTGCCCTTAGCTCCATACAACATGCCTACAACAGCCCATCTCCCTCAGAGGCTGCTCTCTCTCCCACCAGCCCCTTCCCCTCCCTGTGGGGGTATGCTGAGCCTTTGGGGCTACAGCTGCAGCAGAGAGATGGAAGGGCTGAGCCTGAGCTGATCCACAGGAAAGGGGACAGGTGGCCCTAGGGACTATCTTGAGGAGCCTGGCATGTGACTTCTGCTGTCCCCACAGGGCTGGATCCCTGCTGGGAGTGTGATGGCCAACTGCAGCTCTTCCACCTTACATGAAGCAGATAATCTCCTGTCCCCTAGCAGCCTGCAAAGAGGAGGAAAAGTTTTATTTATTAGACTTCTGTCTGGAGTAATTCGAGACCAATTTCTCAGACATGTATTCTCCCCCTTACCCCTCCCCAGCTACTAAGAAAGTGTTCTGGGTCCAGCAGCTTTTCACAGAAATTACCTCTTTTTCTGGACTTTTTCAAGGCTCCTGGTTTGAACCAGGACAGAAGCAAATTTCTTTTTAGTAATTTTACATTTCAGTTAAGTCTCTTCTAAGTAATAGTACTTTCTGAAATTAACAGCAGGTTTTTCAGTCAGTGTCTGCTTCCAGGACTCATAACATTTGATGTTTATAGTTATTGCTGGAGAGCGGCATGCAGAAAGGCTCTTGCTTATACTTATTCCAATAGAAGGCAAGGTCACTGCTTTGTTCTGCTAAACTTTTTTATGTGCCAAAGTGTCACACCTGTGACCCTCCTATGGGGTGGAGCAGACCAGACAGATGACCAGAATTTACCAGACCAAAACTCCATCCCAAACTCGTCATACTCGGTATAAAGCTGAGGGATCATGAGGACAAACTTTTTTTGTCCATGGCCAGTGTCCTGGGATGACTTTTCCTGTTCTTCTACCTTTGATCCTGGTCCATGTATTCTTGACTCCCCATGTTCCTGAGCCCAGTTCCTGTCTCCAAGAGCCTGGTCTGGGATTTTCACAGGGCCTGCCCTGCAGCCTCCATGGTGACATGAGTATTATTGGGGGTAAGCATAATATCGGTTTTGTTTATATTTGTATATATTTGTACATAGTTCATTATTTTCTTTTTCATCAGTATTGCTTCATTAAAGCTGTGTAGTTTAGTTTCCAAACCATAAGCCTCTCTCCCTTATTGCCTTTCCTTTCCCTTTCTGGGAATCATAGAATCATAGAATGGTTTGGGATGGAAGGAACCTTAATGATAATTTAGTTCCAACATCCCTCCATGAGCAGGGACACCTCCCACTAGATCAGGTTGCTCAGAGCCCCATCCAACCTGGCTTTGAAACTTCCAGGGATGGTTATCCACAACTTCCCTGGGCAACCTATTTCAGTGTCTCACCACCTTCACACTAAAGAATTTCCTCCTAATGTCTAAGGGCAAGGAAGGGTAAGGAGGGAAAACAAATAGAATCACAGAATCATAGAATGGTTAGAGTTGGAAGGAACCTTAAAGATCATTGAGTTCCAACTGCCCTGCATGGGCAGGGACTCCTTTCACTAGACCAGGTTGCCCAGAGCCCCATCCAACCTGAGCTTGAATGCCCCCAGGATGGAGCCTCCACAACTTCTGTGCGCAACCTGTTCCAGTGTCTCACTACCCTCACACTAAAGAATTTCCTTCTTACCTCTAACCTGAATCTCTCCTCCTGCAGTTTCAAACCATTACCCCTTGTCCTATCACTATGTGCTCTTGTAAAAAGCTCCTCCCCAGCCAAATAGGCTCAATTACACCCATTTCATAGGTGCAGAAGCAAAGATGACTGAACGGACCTGAGCAGTGCCACCAGGCAGCAGGGGTAGGAAAAGGGACACAAGTGGCAACATCTGTCACTTTGGTCTCTCAACAAGCAGCACTAACATGCTGAGACAAATTCTTTGGAGAGTGGCTAATGGAGACCATCTGTCATTCATTTATTTACTGGCCCAGCATTAAACCTTGTCAATAAATATGCCTAAAATATCGAAATCACCAAGAGGGTACAAGGAGAGCCCACATCTGCTTGCCCCCCGTCCCCACCAGCTCTGCTGATGCAGGCTGCCAGGACCCCACCTCACACCACACAAGCCTGTTTCAGAGCTGGCAAAAGCTAGTCAAAGCCAGGGCCTTAGCTCACCAAACCAACATTTTCTGGTGTGGCATTTTTTCACCAGGAAACATAGATTTGCCCTAGTGGAAATACACCTTCAGAACAAACACCTCCCTATGGAGACTCTTTCTCTGGGAAATTAAATGAAAAGAGGCTGAAGAAGCAACTTTGTCCTTGCTCCCCACGAAGTAACCTCTCAGTCTAACACAAGATATTTTTTTTTCCCCCCTAAGGCAGCCACAACTTCTCTCCATATTTAAGGCTTTGAACACTGGCTTCTTTATACACCACATCCTACACAGCCACAGCGCAGGGATGGGGATGAGCCGCCTCTCTCAGCCGGGTGACAAGGGACACCTAGTGGCACCGCGGCTCTGGCCGCAGGGACAACCAGCTCCGCTGCCCCAGCAGGAACAGCCACTTCCCCTGTCCCCGCTGTATTCCACCCCGCCAAAGGGAAACCCCACGGCTGGTGCAGGGGCCATCAGGCCTCTGCCTTCCCCAGCCCTGCATCTCACCTCCCTGTGCAGAACTACCGGCCTCTGCCTCCTCCTCCCTCTCTCGGTTCTGCTCAGCTCTCTCAGTCTTCCTCCACCGTTAAGTTTTCCCAATAATATAATAAACCAATATATATATATAATGATATATGCACAGTAAGAGGCTGGTTATCTCAGTGGGAAAGGCCTGTAAGGGAGAAGAAAACGTAGCCTTCTCCCTTTATTCAGAGAAGTATACAGCTTAGGAGGAACTCACATCTGTGTGAAAGGAAAATAAATTAGAGCATGGTTAGAACAAGACTCTTGAAAATTGAAACCACATGTTCCAGAAAGATTTTTATTAATTAAAAATAAATAAATAAATACATAAATAAATAATGTCAATTGTTTACGTTAGTAATAAAGAGTAAAGACACTGTAATTATATAAATACATCCTGAAAAAGCCAGTTTGACAAAATTTCAGTTTCTCTCACAAGCAAGGCCTTGCTGCATGACTTTTCTCACATCAGTGTGTGCTCCTGGTGAACTGGGTCCAGGCCCCTGGTAGGGAGAGACCAAGCCTTGGAGTCTTGGAAAAGAACGGAAGGGTGGATTGAGGCAAGGAGAAATGCATGGGCACCTGAGTCCAAATCAGATATGTCAGGTAGTTGTTTCACTGGGAAGGAAAATGCTACAGGTGGTAAACCACAAAGTCCAGGGAGTGATCTTTTAACTTCTTACCAGTCAGAGCGTATTGTGAAGCATCATAGGACTTCAGCAAGTCTCCAGCTGGAAGGTGGGCAGCAGTACTTGAAGCCTGCTGGCAAGATAGTAGGAAAGAATCAGTCCTAATCTCTTTTTTTTCCAGACTGTGTGCATAATTTTATTTTTTATAACCTTTGAAAATTTTTTACGGGGGTTCTTCAAGCGGAGCAGCTCCCCAAAAAAGGATGTCCCATTCTTGTACATCTCCCCTCTTTTATCTGCTTTGTTTGGTGGCTCTCCAGCCACTTCTGGCTCCCTACCCTAAGGCTTCCAGACCTGCTTTTAGTGACTCAAATAAGTCTCTACTGTTGACCAAATCTGTGATTTTCTTTTTATTTTTAAGTAACAGATTTTAACTGTTGTTTTATAAGTTCAGCCATAACTGGTAGAAATAAAATGTTAAAATGGCAGACTCTGAAAGACTCATAATGAGCAATGTAAATGACAAAACTCTTATAAGAAAACCAAACCCTTTTTGAAATGAGGTTATAACACTAAATACAAACTTCTCTGTACTCAGCAATTTAAATAAAACAAGGCTATTAAGTGATTTAAGCAATGAACATGCAACGAAGGCATCCAGCTGAATGCCATGTAATAGCCAAACTGAAAACACGAGGATCACAATAATATGTCTTATTATAGAACAAAACCATCTCTTATTATAGAACTTTATTCTTGCTACAGATATAATGACAATTCAGTATACTTAGCCCATCAGATTAAATAATTAAAATGAATGTGCCCTTATTTTCAGCAAGTGGAAAACCAGAATGGATTCTGTGTAGGAAGAGATGTGGGAGAGAGAAAAGCCAGGAGGATCAGCTAGGGTTTGGAATGTTGGATATCTATCTCCCAAACAGTGAGGTGAAGGTACACTTGGCTTATGATCACCTGACAGCTTGCTGTCACTGAAGAAGGATGGTTATACTTTGCTCTCCCCTGTATGCTTCCTTGTGTCAGGTCTGGCACTCACTTCTCTTGACAGAAAACCGATTTAACCAGCAAAACTAATGCCCCCATTCTCGCAATCCCACAAAAGCTAGTTAAAAATGAGTTATGAGAGTGGTCAACTGAGTGGCACTTGCAGGTGTTCACAGCACACCTCTGTTACATTGTACTTACCATTTTGCTTTGGGTGCTTCTTTCTCCACCTACGGCTATTACAACAATCACAATAATTTTCTGAAATATTCAAAAACATTGGCTAAGAAACAAGAATCCAAAACTCCTTTAACTTTTTGAGCTCAGGGCAGTAGCAGTTTTGTGCTTAGTTAGGGAGGTGTTGGGACACATAGGGCGTATTCCTACTGGATATAGCTTTTACTCTGTGTCAGTGTTTATATGCAGGAACCAAATTAGAAATTAGAATAGCCTCTGCTGTCCTCACTCTCCTCTCTATTCCAGATTGTTAGAAAATAGGTCTGTGAGGGTATCTGGAAGAGACGTGGCTAGTACAGAGGTGAATAAATGAAAACTATAGTAGCAGCAAAGGGTTGGTATATTGTCATGTTTGCACCATGCTCAAATACGTGGAAGAGTCTCAAAAACATGTGCCAGGACCTCAGAAAATATTGAGTTCTGTTTAGAAAAAATGAAATTTCTTAAATTAAAAACTCCTTTTCTCTTAATTTGCCTTCTGTTTTCTCAGGTATTAGGCAATGCCTGAATATCACTTTCAAACCATTCCCAGTGCCCCCATAAATCACGAAATCAGACTTGAAAAACTGAGATTGCCCCCTAATTCCTCACATTTGCCACTCCTTACATTTAGCAAAGCCACAGGACTGCCACAGGACTCACGGTATAAGCAGTGCTGCACTTGCACACAATTTCTCCACTGCAGAGCAGAGTGTGGTAGCCTGGTGGCCTTGCCATCCCCAGTGGTGCCCAGGGCCACTCTGGGGCTTCCAGATGGTGCTACAGGAACAGGCTGCCTGGGAGCTACATTTGTAATAGAATTTATAAGCTTCACCTCAAAAAACCCTCCAAAAACCTGAGATTTCAGTTTCACAGGAGGTTTAGATTAGATATTTGAAGAAACTTCTTCACTGAAAGGGTAATTAAACACTGGAACAGACTGCCCAGGCAGTTGGTTGAATCACAATCCCTGGAGGTGCTTAAAAGACGTGTGGATGTGGTGCTTAGGGATATGGTTTAGCACCAGACTCGGTAAAGTTAGGTTAATGGTTAGACTTTATGATCTTAAAGGTCTTTTTCAACTGAAACAGTTCTATGATTCTAAGGCAGCAGTAAAATGTGCTTTTTTTTCCCTTTTTTTTCCCCTGCCTAGTCTAGATTTCCTGAGGCATTGGGGAAAAAAATACCCATAAGAGTGAGAGAGTATCAGAGGGCTGGAAGCAACATTAAACCTGCTGGGTGGCCAAAGTTCTCCAACCTCCACATAGAGACCTTGAGTGGCTCCAGTCCACCTGTCCCTCAGCCTGGGCTTGTCATGTATGTTTAAGAATAGCTGATTTATTTGTTTTCCTCTCGTGTTCTGTTCCAAAAAAAATCATGAGGAACATTTGTGGCTGGGAGGAAGTAGAAAATGGCCCTTTGGGAAGTGCAAGAAACCCACAGAAACCCTGACTCAACAAATTCACTTTCAGTTTGTTTGGCTGCCTGTCTCCTCCTGTCTCTCCCTTTATTTCCCTCTGCAAACTTCCCCCAATCATGTCTCCCAGATTTCTTGCTTTACCCATTCACCTTCTTTCTCCCTTCTCTGCATGGCTCTCTTAATATTTTTTTAATTTTATCTTTCTTTTTTTTTTTTCCCCAGTTTCCTGCTCCCATCCATGTCCCCTCTTTTGCCACCTCCTGCAAACACTGCAACCCTCTAAAAGAAAACTGCAGGCCAAAAAGGGAAGGAGATGGGGCAAAGACAAAGACTTATAGAACAAAACAAAACTGAGAACACCTTCTCAAGGGAAACTTTTAAAGAAACAGATCTGTCTTTTCCATTTGGTATTATTCTTGGAGAAAAAATATAAATCAATTTTTTCTATTGAAGCATTTCACTGAAATTCTGATAAAATGAAACTTTTATGTACATCTGCACTTTCTCTTATTTTTCTTCCCCTCCCCATTTTCTTTCCCTTTTTTCTGACCGAAACTGCTGCATGGTCCCCTTTGCAGAAAGACATCTCTTTGTCCCTGGAGCTCATCATGGCCATACAACATATGAGCATCTCAAATTTGGAGATGGCAAATTGCTGCCACAACCAAATGATTGAAAAAATCCCAGGGAGCACATGACACCTTTCATGGCACTTCCACTGCTCAAAGCAGAAAGAAACCTTCTCCCCACTCCCAGCAGCCAGTCCTGAGAGATAGGGAGAGCTTGAAAGAGACCTGGAGCTTTGAAACAACATTAACAATTAGGTTTGGAATCAATGTCAGAAATGTCACAAAGAAAGGTAACCAGCCCAGGCTCACCTGTGCATAACAGAATATTATTTTGGTATGGAAACAAGGACGACCAAACTGAGATATTACCACTAAGTACCCAAATCTCCAGCAAAGGGATGCTGTGTTTTAGGTACCCCTCAGAATTAACTAGCAGGAGGAAGGCCCCCCGCACAGCCGGTCCCCGAGGCAGGCCGGGCTCAGCAGCCAGCAGTTGGCACTGTTGCTCCACGGGAGAAGCGCCGGGGAGCAGCAGCCACGGGTGCAGCAGCAGCAGGAGGCAGTTACAGTGCAAGCCCACAGACAGGTCTTCTGAGCATCACTTGCAAACAGTCAGGATGATACACATTGCCTGCACGTGAAGACACCCACGCTCCAAACACACCTGTAGAGTCCCGAAAAGAATAATTGTCTCAAAACAACTGCCCTGACAAACTGGACATTGTTCTCGGGTGGGGGCCTCATTCGATAACCGCCTGGACCCTGTTCTTGCAAGGAGAGGCCCTTGTTTGGTAACCACCCTGATAAACTGGACGCTGTCCTTGCAAGGGGAGCCGCTCCTTTCGCAGCTACCCTGATAAATGAGGCACTGTCCTTACTTGATAAGGAGCAGTGCCAGCAAGAGGAGCCCTGTGGAGGCACAGTGCCACCTTGCGAAAGACCACTGTCCTGTTTAAGGAAAGAGCGCATGCGTGACACTAAAGGTCATTGCTCGGTCAACCCGGATGGGGGGGGTCAAGTGATCAACTGGACCCCCGTGCCCCACCGACTCATTTCCAGAACAATCCCAAATCTAACACTGAGTCTGCCCAAAGCAGGCTGAGCCTCACCAGGAGAGGCGGAGCCAGGTGCCATAAAAGGGGCAGACTTGAAATGCTCAGGGTGCGCACCCGCCATCCAAGGATCACAGCGTCATGCTGAGATCACAGCTGGATCCAAGGGTGGTGATATCTTTCCTATCCACTCTTTCTTTATCTCTGTCTCTCTGCCTCTCTCTTCATATCTCTCTAACTTTATTCTCGGCACATAGGGGTACCATCATTTCTAATCCTGCTAAGTTTTTCCTGTGGTAACCTGTTGTTTTGAGAGGACCATTTCGCTAAGTTCTGCTAGTTGTAATCTGTTGCTTTGGGAGTGATATTGTTGTATGTTTCCTTTGACAAGCTTTATAATCTTACTCAATCTTAAGTAAAGGTGTGTTTTGTGAAAGCCTCCTGGGTAATGGTCTTACTCCTAGAGTACCGTGCGGAGTATTCCCAACTTTAATCTCGCCGAAAGGGTTGTTAAAAGAGATATTTATATTTAGTTTGGTCCCCCAGCTCTGGGGAGCCGTGACCACTTTGTGGGGTTTGATATTTATATTTAGTTTGGGCCCCCACCTCTGGGGAGCCGTGCCCACTTTGTGGGATGTGATAGTGCCATACCCATTTTGTGGGAGGTGATAGTGCCGTACCCATCTTGTGGGACGTGAAAGTGCCGTGGGACGTGACAGTGCCATGCCCACTTTGTGGGTTGTGACAACACCCTGTGCAGATGTGTCACAAGAAAGGAGAAAAGATTTACCACCCTCCCTGAAACCCTACAAAGTTGATCTGTCCAGTGAGACAGCTGAAAAGTAGAGTGATGCTCTGCAAAAGAGTTGGGAAAATTAAATTGATCTGCAGTATGTCACAAAACAGCACATGACAAACTCCTTCACAAAAGCAACAAGATACTTCAAAATGCACTGCAAGAGTACCTAGAAAATGGAAGCTTTCTTCCAAATGGGAAGGACCCTCCTCTCCTTCAGGGCTCTGCTGTTTGGAGCACAGCCCGAAGTAGCAGCAGTTGGTGTAGATGAGTGAAGCAAGACCAAAAGAGGGGCCATCACAGTGGAAAGGCAGCCTCACAGAACTTGCTGGTATAAAGAAAAAGACATTTGCTATCTTTACCCATCACAGAGCCCTTCAGTATCTCACAAGCCTTGGAAAAATCACAGCACCACAAAGGTAAAGTGAAAAACTTAAACTTCACAACCACCATTTGTTTTCAGAAATTGAGGGAGTTAAAACAACTGACACTTGTGCAGCAGGGGCAGAGAGAGTCTCACTGGGGAAAAATACTACCCCACCCACAGATCTGCTCCTAATGGATTTTAGTCCCTGTTTTTGCAAAAATGTTAAGTAAGAAAGATGGGGTAAGAATTAAACAAGAGCAATTTAAATTCTCAAAAATAAAAAGATAAGTAATTGGAAAGATCTGGGAGGTGAGAAGGAAGTAATTAAAAAAACAATGACAAAAACAAAAACCAACCAAAAACAAACAAACCCCAACAAACCCAAAACAACAAAAAAACACACTTCATTGTGAATCTGGAGAAAAGTAAACTAGTTTAGTACATCACATAAGGAATTTTAGCCATTTCCAAGCATTGGAGCATGAGAGTTTGTCTGGAGAAAGGGGAGGTGTCTGAGCTCTACCTGTGCTCCCTGCTCAGCACCAGAGCTATTCCGTCACTGAGGGCTGTTCTGTAATTAAGGTAATGACTGGCCTTGACCACACACAAGCCAGCAAGGCAGATAAAAGTCTGGGCTGAATAAATTAATGGTTAAGGGTGAGAGATTCTTACTCCAGGGTCTTGCTGCTGGTCACTGGTATGAGGAGGGAAAAAAGACTTCATGCTAGGAGAAAAAAAAAAAATATAAAAAATCATTGAGAAATAGCAAAGAGGCATTCAAATAAATGAATTTTGGGGTTCAGAAAGGAAAACCGGCCAAGGAACTAGAGCAGAAGTTCCATGTATGTTAAAAAACTCCAAGAACAAGAGACAGCTTCGTCTAATAGTATGCCACAAGAGGAACAGCAGCAGCAAAATCCTTCCTTGCTGTGAATGCAGCAGCAGCAATTCCAGAACACATCAGGGGGGCATGTATACATTGCATTTGGCTTAATAGCCTGAAAAATAAGTCAGTAGTTCCTTTACACTGAGGAAACAATGCATTTCTGCATCAGAGGAGATGCAGATGAGGAGAAAGGAGAGGCAGTTTAGTAATATATTACCACATCTGCCTGTTGCAATGATCCTCATCAGGGAGGACCGTCTCTTTGGGAGCTGCATCTGAGTTTCTCTACCAGTTATTGACACAGCCTTGAAGATTATTTTGCCAGAGATGTGTCTTTCTGAGAGCATGTTCCCTCAGAGCAAACATTTCCCCAACTGTGTAGTATTTACCAAGGAAAATCTCTGTAAATCATAAAAGGAAATAGGATTATACTAGCCATCCTCTGTTAATCTCCTTTCTATATTTATTCACTGTATTGCCTTGCTTTGCTACCTGTAGCTATATACATTGGCTTTAGTCACAGCAGTATATAAGTATCATAGAATGGTTTAGGGTGAGAGGGACCTTAAAGATCATCTGGATCCAACCCCCCTGCATGGGCAGGGACACCTCCCACTAAATCAGGCTACTCAGAGCCCCATCCAACCTGGCCTTGAACACTTCCAAGGAGGGGGCTTCCACAACTTCCCTGGGCAACCTGTTCCAATGTCTCACCACCTTCAGACTAAAGAATTCCTTCCTAATGTCTAACCTAAATCTCCCTTCTTCCACTTTTAAGCCATTACCCCTTGTCCTATCTCTCCATGCTCTTGTAAAAAGTTCCTCCCCAGCTTTCCTGTAGCCCCTTCAGATACTGGAAAGCCCCTATAAGGTTTCCCCAGAACCTTCTGTTCTCCAGGCTGAACAACCCCAACTCTCTCAGCCTGTCTTCAAAGGAGAGAAGCCCTCTGATTATCTTCACAGCCGTCCTCTGGACTTTCTCCAGGAGCTTCATGTCCTTCTTATGTTGGGGGCTCCAGAATTTGACACAGTACTCCAGGTGGGGTCTCATGAGATCTGAGTAAAGGGGCAGAATCACCTCCCTTGACCTGCTGGCCATGCTTCTTTTGATGCAGCCCAGAACATGGTTGGCTTTCTGGGCTGCAAGTGCACATGTTGAGTTTCTCATCCACCACCACCCTCAAGTCCTTCTCCTCTGGACTTTTTTTGATCCATTCTCCACCCAGCCTGTATTTGTGCTTGGGAGTGCTCTGACTCAGGTGCAGAACCTTACACTTGGCTTTGTTGAACTTCATTCATTTTGCAATAGCCCTCTTTTCAAGTCTGTCAAGGTCCCTCTGGAGTATGTGGATAAGAGAGACACAATGTTGCCTTGTTCAATCTTATCCCATGCTAAGGCCCCAACTATTGTCCAAGGGGTGGTGATATATGACGGGGAAAATCGATGTACAATACTGAGAAATCAGTAACCAATTTCTGCACATCGGTGTCATACAGCAGGGTCTCACTGCACTGCCTAAGTCATGAATGTCTTACATATTCTGTGCATTCACATACAAAATTCAGATTACAAAGTTTAAGTCACTTTTGATTACGGTCTGGGGTCTCCATGTGCAGAGATAGAGGCACATCATGCCAAGTCAGGGAGACAGCATCAGTTTTGTACCAGTTATGCCCATTTTGCATTTGAAAGCCCCACTACCATCACAGGGATTGCTGCACAGAGACTAGGAGCTGGACTTTGTCTGTATCCTGTAATTAAAGTTGGGAGTTTCTTTCACAAGGGAAACATGCCACAAGACACCTTTAATCTCACTGCTGCTTCTGCCCATCACTTTTGAGGAAGCTGCAGCAACAGTGGAAAAACTACCATTAGTTACATGAAAATCTGGATCTTCACATACCACCACTAGACGTCCCCTTAGCTTCAGCCACCAAAGCAGAGGGGATTCTGTAGCCCTGAGGGCTTCTTCCAGCCACCCTATGCAACACTAGCAGCCAAGGCAGAGCAGCACTGGCATATGAGTGCGAGCGGCAGGAGCAAGGGCTCTCCAGGGACTCTACCTACAGCCTGGTGGTTTCTAGACCATTTGAGCTGCACACATGATTTATGTGCTACAGTCACACCCACCCCCTGTTTGCCGAGCAGAAGCATACCTTAAGTGTTAGCACTTGGCTGAGAAGAATGGATCCATTCAGGCCCGGTTGCAGCCTGCGTCCACCTTCTCAGCTGCCTAGGGAAAGCCACTGAGATGGATCTGCACTGATCCTGATCCTGGCAGGTCTGGAAATTTCCTCTGATACCCTAATTAAGAAGCCAAGGTTGAGGCAGTGCAAAGCAAAGCAGCTGTCAAGGGAGTGATGCAAGTTTATCCTCTCTGTGAATGGCCCTTACCTTCCAGAAGAGAAAATCTTACATTCCCCACATCCAGCCTGTGACATGAGGTTAGATAAAATATGTTTAGGAGGCATGACCTGGCCTGTGGCCCACCTGTCTGACCAGAGTAACCGCACTCTTTCCTTATAAACAGGACACTGTTTCTTCTGGGTATCTGTAATTTGCTAATTCAGCTTCATTCAGCTCACTAGAATTATATATATATATATAAAATAAATTTTCCAAAATCAAAGCAATGGCTGTGGAATGCTGTCCAAAACCACTGTTTTTCATCCAGCTTTTGTAGAATATGGAAAAATGGGCTGTTGCACAACCACCTGAAGAAGGTTGTTTAGATACTTGAAAAGGTGTTAAACTAGTTCTCAAGGAGAACTTGAGAGAACTTGGCCTGTTTGAGAGCTGTGTTCATCTTCCAAAATTGACACTCTCTTGCACTTTATGTCATAGCTCACAAGAATGACATAATCACCATCGCTTTAGGCATTTCAAGCTGGAACAGGAGGGGCAGTTGACAACCAAGGTAAATTCTGCTCTGGCAAAGTGTCAGGAGAAGGGAGCAAATGACCTCAGAGAGGATTTTCTTTCTGGTCTCCAGTAAAAGCAACCACCATTAACCTCCTCCTTATTCCATTCACCCCTCATTAAAATAAACTAAAATTCTATTTACTGACAGGGAATATTGGGAATAACTCATCATGCTAATTACCTGGACACAATTATAATATAGCATTAATAATCACCACAAGATCACCTGCTATCTTGCTGTGCCCAAGTATTTCACTGTTGACTCTGGCATGCACGCATGGTTGCTCACCTTAACCTGAAAGAGGCTCATCAAGTACTAGGAGCCAGGACACCCTCGGTGCTTTAAAACTATCCTGGTAAGGTAAGAGGGGATTTTTTTGTCCTCCAGTCAAGCCCCTGCTCAGCCAGAAAGTCTTATGAGTCACATTCCAAGGTGTGGGTTAATCTTCTTGTCTTCTGTGCTCTCTCAGAAATACAAATGCTCTATGTTAAAGCAGGCATAGCATTCATAAAGCATACACCACGGGGGCTTTGGTGGGCTAGGACAAGAAGTAATAGTCTTTAAATCACAGGAAGGGAATTTAGGTGAAGGGAGAGGGCCTGCTTTCCAGCCATAAGGGTTACGAAGCAATTGAGTGGAGCACCTGGGGATGGTGTGGGACCTTGAACCTTGGATGTCTTTGAGGACAGGTCATGCAAGCAGCCCTGAAAGCCAGTTGCCTGCAGTTGGTTCTCCTGAACATGCCCCACAGCCCCATCACCTGTGGTACCACAGCTCCGCAGTGGGAACAGTCTTGCCCCTATGTGACCATAGTAGCTACAGGAGATGCAGGAACACTTTCTCTTTCAGACCTCTGCTGGGGTTATTTTACAAGGACAACTTTCTGATCAAAAAGTGGGCCGAGGTAACCCATTTCTCTGCCAACTCCACCCACCATAAGCAGATACCAATCTTTCTTTGGACTTTGTCCCTGAATTAGAAAGGTAACCAGAAGGCATCAGATAAGAAACTGGACACATCAAAATAGTCAAACAAAACCTGAAGGACTTTGATAATAAACACACATGGAGTGAAGTCACTTTCACATGAATCCCTTACCTCAACGTGTAGGAAGACCTACATAAGGAACTTCATTTAGGAACACAAAATACAACATTGAGGTCTTCATAGCAATCTTTAGCCACTCTGGGGCTTTTTTTGCGCCACACACAGAGCACAAGCTCACAGAGATGTCATTTTTTGGGCACCATATAAACATGGACAAGTGCAGGAACGCCCTGGATGGTAACGTAATATAAACAGAGATAAAGGAAGAACAACACCAGTGAGCAAATGCAAATGCACTCAGATGACAAGAAAATCCTGGCTTGCTTCCTAGAAAAGCTGCGGTAGCACCTGAACAAAAGAGGCCTCCTGTAACAGGGGACAGCTGCTTGGCTATTAGCCAAAATATAGGGGCTAAGTAAATCAAACAAGAACTTTGTCAACATGACAAAGCAAAATACATCCAGAGAAGTACAATTAAAAGATTCAGCGTAAGAGCAATGTACTCCCAGCAGTATTAGAAGGCCACTTAAACAAACTAAACGTAAAGCAGTTCAGCTCCTTTAGCTTATGAGCTAATTTATACAGCAGTGTTGTCCCAGCACAGCAAGGCTCGCTCAGAGCATGGGAATATTCTCACCAAAATATCTCTCCTGGCAAAAGTCAGATGGGAGATGGAGGGGTGCTGATGGAAATGGGCTCTGCTGCCTCAGCCTGTGCCATTCGGAGGTGGCACAGCTTTGCTGGCTGGCTGGGTTCCTGGCACAGCAGGGTGGTGGCAGGGCTGCTGGCCCATGCCAAAAATGTGCACCCACAGCCATTTACACGGGGTTACTTAATCAGAGTTAAACTAATTCCTAAATCAGTCTGTAACTGAGGTCTCCTCTGCATTCACTCTTAAACTGAATACAGATGGTATCAGATCCATCCTTCCTCACCCTCTCTCA
Organism: Hemiprocne comata; assembly: GCA_020745705.1. Lineage (NCBI taxonomy): Eukaryota > Metazoa > Chordata > Aves > Apodiformes > Apodidae > Hemiprocne > Hemiprocne comata. The sequence continues at coordinate 62,383,632 of CM036586.1, forward strand.
GTCACATCCAGGCACACACAGACATACTAAAAATATATTCAATGTATGCAGTTCAGTGTAATTTCCTGGGTTTCCAGCAGAAATTCTCCATGGCTGCCTCTTCTTCTACAGGTTAAAAAATGGCTTTTCACTCCAGTCAATTCAGAATGGGTAGAGTTTTTGCTTTTCCTCCAGCTAAGCAAACTAACTGAATTTTCACATGGCAAAACCCAGCCATATTTGTAATTGTACCACTGACACACAAGGGAAACGGAGGATCAACTGGAAAGTCTTTCAGCTCTGGGTGTCAGAGAGTAACTCTGCTTGGACCTATGAAAAAAATTATTATTTTTTTCTTTTAACAGTTTTCTCTCCTCCACCTTGATGCCAGGCTGCTATCAGTATTCAAGTACACCAATCTGAGTGAGCCACCAAAACAAGTGTTAAAAACCTCCCTGGGAATAAAAGCACTGTTTGTACAAACTCTTGCATCCTTCTCCCACCTTCCGACCAAAGGCTGCTCTAGCAGCTGGTAGGCTGAGGCTCTCCTGGTGAGGTGGGAACGGAAACACGACAGCTTATCATTACACACCGTCTTCAGTGTTTTGCTGAGTTAGGAAGGGACAGGACAACAAGCACATTCCCAGGCACTCTGCCAAACTGGGGCCCAAAGTGGAAGCAGAAAGTAATGTGCAGGATGCGAAGGCATCTTTGGAAAGAAAAAATAAAAAAATAAAGGCACCAGATGGTCAACAAAATGATCCAGAACAGGGGAATGTGAATGAACATTTCAAGTTCTGCTTTAACACCTTGTTAAACATATAACAGTCTGTGTCTTAGGAGCAGGTTGCATTCTGGGACTGTTAGACTGAGATTTTGCAAATAATCCATCTTCAGAGTCACCAGTAAAGCCACCACCTCAATGCCTGAGCATCCTGCTCCTTCCAGTGCTACAGTCAGGCCTAATCACCCCAATCATTTTATTCTCCCTGATTAAACTCACTTCCAATACCATTAAGCAGTAAATTACCACAAGCAGGTTTTGTTCATTTGCTTTTCAACTGCAGCCTCATATAACACAGAGTGCAAACCCTAACGAAAGGCATTTGTACTCCAGTGCTGGTCGATACCATAGTTTAACAGAGAGCAGCTTTGTAAAGGGAGAACAAGGCTGCTGCAGTGTGCTTTAGGGCTTTTACTTCCTATGGCCAGCTCCGGATCTCTGTTCCGCATTAATGAACGGCTGCTGTTCATTCACTCACCGGGGTGGTCCGGTGGGATGGGCCATCATGGGATAATTCAGAGGGGATGCGCTGCATGCGAAGTCCCTCCACTTATCGAATTGCTTCGCGTGAACAAGGCTGGCAGAATCATCCCATGGGCATCACAAAACTCGGGAAGTCATACAGGCACCATTTAGGTTTCATGCTGTTTGGTTCAAAGACAGAGTGAGCAAGAAAAGGGCTCTGCTTCTCAGACAAACAAGCTCCCTTATAGCCAAGAGGCAGCTGCAGCCATACAAAAGCTCTGTCCCTTCAGCAGGGGTTTCTAGAAGAGCTTTTGGGCTACCATAAGGGTTTCTCATCTGATGGGACATGCAACATGCCACCCTCCCGTACAAGTCAATGTTCCAGTTCTTTTCACTTGGCCTCAGCAGTCTCTTAGCAACTTAATAGAAATACAGTTCTCGAATTTGAATGTGGATATGAAATTTCAAATGTCAGAAATTTCCATGCTCCCTATCCTTGCATTTCTCTGCAGAGAAGCATGCATTTGCTCTCTAAGAGGTCACAAGTTAAAATCCTGGAAGCTGCTACAAGGGACCACAATGCTGATGTAATAGGAAGGAGCCTGAGCATAGTGGGACACAGCAGAGACTGCCTGGGGATCGCTCTGCAAAACCAAGACCAGAAGACCTGATTCAAGGGAAATCTGTTTCTCTTCACCTTTCTGGAAAAGAACCACAGTTTGTTACGCTTTGTTCAGGCGTGATTTTCTACAACTCTCAACGCCATGTCACAAACTTTTTTTGAGGATGTGTGAAAATGGTGTCTTAATTACAGTTTGCTCTTAATAGATTACCTAAGTTAAATAACTCAAGACTCAATTATTAAAAATAAAAAATTAAACCACCTTCATGCTGCAGTAAGAATCCAGGCACTTGCACTAGTTTACTGGAAACCTGCTTAAACGCACAGCATAAATTAAAGGGTGTAGCTCTTTTTTACACAAGCCTTGCCTAGGAAAGGTGATGGGGACAGTGGGCTGAAGGCCAGCCCAAGGACAACCTGGCCATGTGACTGCAGAGTATGTTTTGTGCATTCCTTTTCTTCCCTGCTAGCTGTGTATCCTGTCTAGGTACCAGGCTGCCTCCCTAAGCACATGTGGAGAGCCTGCCATGCTTCCAGCCCATTCTTTGTGTGCTGCAGCTTCACCGGCCTCATGACAGCCGCAAGCAACCTCCTCTTACCTTTCTCCTCTCTCCTTTGAAAAAGCAAATACAACCTCCAAAGCCAGTTACCCGAGCAGAAACAAAGCAGAAACCCAAAATAGAAACATTGCCACGAACTAGATTATTTACAAGCTCAGGGGAGAGAAATGTAAATACAGACCCAGTGATTGCTCTATCCTTTTAGTTTCTGTTTTCTTACCTTTTTGTTTTGGCACGAGAAATAGACCGCATATGACTGTAAGGTCAGGATATCTCTAGTTACATCATCATCTAAGAAGTGTTGTTGTGGTAAAATGACACCATGTACAAGCCACACTATATAAGAAGTGAAGGAGGCACAGGGTGTGGGGTACCAAGCACTCCAAACACAGAGGTATGAGGTAAGACACAGAGCGTTAAATGATGATACCCCAGCTACAAGACCTGCCCCGAAAGCAGGATGTTAACCCATGCTAAACACAGCGCTGCAAAGCAATTAGTGATAGCTGGAAGCAGTAATCCCACCACTGCGGCCATTAAGCTGATGAGCCCATGTCCCTGTGCAGAGCTGGTCCCTCCCGCTGTATTGCAGGGAGATCCCGAGCCTTGCAGAAACCTCTAGTTTGGGCAGGCAACATGAACAGCACCACACAGCATTCCCGACATCTGCCACAGGGTAGGGGGAAAGTGAGTGGGATGTCATCACCCAAAGTTCAGGAGGCGACCGCTCCATCGCCTTCTGCGCAGTTTTCCTACCAGTGCAGCAAAAAAGCAGCTGCTTTGGTTTTTGCAAGTGTCTATACGAGATTTCCCATCCTAGGACTGTCCCTTTCTCCTCTTTTTCTGGTTGGTTTGAATCCTCAAACTATTGTTTTTCACCTGGTGTCAAAGAAGCAGCAAAAATCAGTGTATGTTCATTAAACACAGCAGACTCCCCAGAAGGTTCATAAACCTTTCACTAAGCTGGCCAGAGCTTCAGCTTCCTAGCAAAGTGCCTGAGAACAACTAGTCTGCTTTCCCATTTCATTAGGAGACTCGTACAGCTCTAGCACTGATATTGCAGCAAGGATCTTTTGAAACTGCTGCTTGGCATGTGTTTTCTGTTTATTTTCTAATAAAAAAGAATCGTATGCACTAGATTTTCTAAAAAGCAACTGTACTGGCACTCAGCCACAAGGAAAAAAAACCTGTGAAAGCCCCCAATGCCCTTCATTAATGTTAAATTCCAACGGATTTGTTTACAAATGGGACTGACCTCTTATTTAATTAACTTTTTAAAGGAATAAAATCTTGGAAAGTTTATTCGTCCACTGTGGCAAATACATTCCCTGAGCAACAAAAAGCCTCTGATCACTTTCACTTACATCCAGACATTTCAGAAGTGGTTGAATAGACATTTTCCAGTTTTCAGTTAGTGGAGGGCTGATCATGGTTTATACACTGGATCCTGTTCCCATTAAAATTAACAACTAAAACCCCACCACTATCACTAGGAGAAAGAGTGAAAAGGAGTGCTCAAAACCATGTGCTCCTATAAAAAAAAACTTCAGCTTTTTTCAAACATGCCCAGCTTAGAATCTCCCTGACCCCACTAATCATATTTTCAAAGCATGACCGCAGTAACAAAATACAAGATTACCAAAACCCATCAAAAACCTCCCAATTTACCTTGGTTTTGTTTCTGTTTTGGTTTTTGTTTTGTTTTGTTTTCAATCCAAGTTTCCAATTACATTTCCACAAAAGGCCGTAAGATGTTGTATGGAGGTATAACCAAATGACAGCTGTCTTCATTGAAGCCATTTGCATTCCTAGAAGTGATGGGAAGCGCTTCATGGCAACTTTTTCCCAGAAGAAACACTGAGCTGTTGTAAATTCCCAGCCCCAGGGAAGGTCTGGCTGGTGAGAAGCAGGATGAGCCCTGGCAGCCACAGGAGTTACAGCGCTGCAGTACATGAAGGAGAAAGTTTAATTTGTTTTTACAACAGATTTCAGCAGAGGTTTGACCTTCTGTCTCCTGCATTGCACCCAGGTGCTCTCCTCTCATGATTAAGTTAATTGCCATTTGTTTTCTCATTTTTATTCTCACTTTCAGAATCTTTAGACATTGGTCAAGACAGGAGCAGCCCCAGTCAGCAAGCTCACAGAGGCAGGGGCTTCAGGTCTACATCCAGGTCTGCCCAATCTGTGAATTGAAGCCAGATGCCCCGTCACCTCCCTCCCCACCAGACAGGGCTTTATCTCCTGAAATCTCCCCTCAGCTTTCTTCTCAACGTCATTTATAAAACTCTCTCTCCTTTTGCTTTGATGAAAAATGAAAACCAGACGTGTCAATCTTGACTTTTTCCTGAGAAAATCTTCCATCGCTGTTTCCTGCCAACCCCAGTTGTTGCCTTATTAACATGTATGTATTTCATGGATACAGATTGCCTCAAAGGTAGTGGAGATTTAGACAGGAATTGTGGAGCAAGGACACAACATGCAACAAAACAAAGATCTAGATAAGGATAAAATTAGGACTATATATATAATTATACAAATGGATTTCTGTAGTATATATTATTATTTCTGCAGAACAGAGGTTATTTCCAAAAATGAAATTGTCCTGAAGGGAACAATAAATGAAGAAAGTGAACAAAGAAGGAGATAAAATTAAGAGATTTATAAAAGAAAGGGACCTCTAAAAATACAATTATGGAGTAGGCTATAATGAATTTAAACACCAGCCTGCAATAAACTGCATGTAACAGGATCCCTGACCACATCCCATCTCTGAGGGAGGTTTCAAGCTTCACTTTCCAGACCTATCTCTTTGACCTTGTCTCTGTCACATAAACGAACTGAAATGCGCATATGTTTTTAAGTTTGTTTCGAAAATAACCAGATGGAAGCAGAAATACTATGCTGCCCACACTTGTCTCCCCCCACCTTCCTCAGGGGAAAGACCAGAGAAAAACCATGCATGTTAGTCACATCAGATGAAATGCTACAGCTATGAGGATTTATACAAAACCGAGCCAAAAAAACCCCAAAACAAAACAGTCTGCCGAGTCCCAGCTGCAGGCAAATGATGAGCTGTGGGACCAGGTGGAGCCAAGGCTCCATCACCCCCAGCCTTGCTGGGCTCCCCAGGGCACCCATCAGCCCTGCAAGAGATCACCAATTGTGTTGTGGGTACACATCCAACTTCCACCATGTGCAGAGCTGGGGATGGGCACTGAGAGAGTCCTGTAAATGGACTGGGCAGGAGGGGCAAGGTATTGGTGCACCAGCCTTTTTCTGTCCTTTCAGAGACAGAGGCAGACCACGTCCAAGGGGCTCTAGGTACCAAGGAGATGCTTTTGTCCTTCAGAGGATGCTACAGCAGCCTGAGAGGTGCCCTGAGAGGCTCCTTTCTAAAGAGCAAGGAGTTTTAATCATGATTACTTCTAAATCCTTTTTTAGTAGTTAAAAGATATGTGGATCTGGGAAGGAACAAGCATAAGCAGGGAATCAAGAGTGAATGAAATCAGCTGCTTCCTGGCGAGAGAGGAGACAGTTAAAATATCATGCACACTTTTCATTTTGATTGATCCCAAGAAAAGTAATTTCTGTTTCAAAATCAAAATGTGAAGGAAATTATTACAACAAAATTAGCTAGTCTAAAAAGCTATTATTTACTTTATCTTATTGCACACTCAACAGACACTGTAACCTCAGGGGTGCTTATTTTATTTCCAAGTTTATATCCCAAGGGATTGGTTTGTACCTTATGAAGATAAGGAGAGCACAGGGCTCTGGCAGCCTCCAACATTTTATTCCTGCTCTGTACTGCAAGAAACTCAAGACAAATCCTATGCCCCAGCATCAATGATTACCTGTAGTTCCCTGCATATTTCTCTTATTGCTCCAAGTACATCATTGTCTACAAAAGCCAACTGTTACTGCATCTACATTCACTTGTCTCCTTTCTGCCCTAACCACTGAACCCTGCAGAGCTGCTTTTCCAGAGCTGCTTGTTCCTTGAAAATCCAGGCTGAATGCTCTCCATGGGAAAAAAAGGACATTTTACACCTGTGAATATAATAAGCAGAACTATATACCTGAAATGGCAGTTTGGTTTTTCCTTAAAGCCTATTTTCATGAAATTCAGACATATGAACTATCTAATAATTATTATTACACTCAGAAAAAATATTTTCTCATGTCTCACTTTGGAGACTTGGCAGTTTTCAGGAAGGCCTGTCTGAAAGAGATCATCAAATTGGTAGGAGAACCCAAACCCTCCGGTCTAAAATGCCACTTACTGAGGCTACAAGTAAGATTTAAAGTACTTCTGTAAATGAAGTAAGCTAGGAAAAATTATTTTCCATTTCAGAGCATTTTATTTGCTGTCTGCCCACAACAGTACTGTGCATAACTAACTGAATTGCTGTCTCAGTACAGGGTCAGCATCAGCAAAGTCCATGGAGTTTCCTTTTTCCCTGCAAGTAATTCAGAATCTCAGGATCTAGTACTTCAAATGTGTTTTGACAAAATGGAAAAAAAAATTACTCTGCAAAATTTTAAAATGCTCAAATTGGCAATGTTTCTTTGATAGGATTTAAAACATTTAATAAAACTTTTATGGTACAAGCCTATCCTCGGGCCACCATTAATCCGTTATGGCTATGAGAAATATCAAGTAACCTATGGAAGCTGAAAGAGAACATTTTGTCTTTTGTTTCCCACCTATTACTGTTTACTAAACTAAATACAAAAGATTTAATAAATCCACTTAGAAAAAGAAGTTGGTGCAAGCTCCCCTTTCTTGTTATGACAGGCAGCCCCATGACTTATTCAGGGTTCTAGCCCCAGCTCTGCCTCAACAGTTTTTTCCAGTCTTACGCAAATGAGGAATTGTTCATCTGCCTCTGTTTCCTAATCCCAAACTGGATTGCCACCATTTGATTTGCAGAGATGCTACACAAAGCCTCGGAGAGAGGCAGAACGTTCTACTGCCTCATTACACAACATAACGCAAGGCATGGAAAAATGACAGAGTAGAAGGGTGGGCTTGTCAAAAAAAGGCAGCTATTTGGTCATCAGTTTGAATAAACCTGACAACAAAGTTCAAATGGGCAAGGTAGTGCAGAAGACAAGCAATAGGCTGGTAGAGCTTGGCAGAATATGATGCCTCTTACATAATACTTCAGGAGATTTCTCAATCTGCCAATATACATGCAAACATCAAAAAATTAGTGGCAACATGGGAAGAGAAAAGCAGGTGATGAAAAAAAGAAATTGTTTATCCTCACTGCAAAGCAGACAAAAAGAATGGTCATAGCAAACTGAGAGGTACTGAGAGGAAAAAAATACCTTGTGGTCAGCGTGTATCATGTTGGTATTAAACATGGAATAAAGAGTATACTGCAGGTCAAAATCCCACCAGCCCAATTAAAACCTCTGTTCATAACCCACAGATACTCAAGAGGGACTTTCCTTCCCTCAGCAGAGCTGCTTGGTCCCCACCAGCCCTGCCCTTCTCCCTGGCTGCCAAGGTGCTCCCCTTCAGAGCACAGAGAGCACTGCTGACATGCCAGCTCCAGGAAAAGGACTAAACCAGGCAAAGCTGAGCTTATCTGGTCTTTTAAAGCACTCTGGCACACTTGAAAAAGCATGCAAGTAGAGTGACATGGATCAATGAGATGCTATAAAGCCTACTCGTCCAATTTCCCTGTTCCTGCACTAGCAGGCAGTACTAGAACAGCCCACAACAATGTATATTTTTAAAGCATTCACAGGAAATACCTACAACCAAAGAAACCAACAGGCTGTAAGACTTTACCTGCAGGGCTCTCTTTTACAAGCTAAACATTTTACTCCTCCTGACATTGGCTCTGGCCCATGTGAAATGTGCTTCAAAGGAATAGCTGCCCTGGTAGGGACTTAAAGCTGTAAGTGCTGCAATCAACCAGAGACTGGTAATTCTGGGGCTCTCATCTCCAATCCTGTGTTGCTTTCACCTTTTGAACAGTACAAGATAGGGGGAAAAACCTGCAAGTGCCTGTTACCTTGTTCCAGACCATTTGCCAGTTGGAGTGCAATGGAAAAATGATGTGCATTTTGCACACTGTCCCAACTGCAAGAAGGTGTCAGTGCGGCTCTACTGAAATTAAGTCAGATGTGTCTGCTTGTTGCTGGAGGCAAGGAAAGAAACAACATGTCAGCCAGGTTCTTAAAGCAGGTAACACAGAAAACAGCTGTTTATCCAGCACAAGGAAGGAAAATGATCATTCATCAGAGCTGATCTAAGATCTCCTGCACAGCCCTGAGGTGGACTCAAAGGAGCCATGTGAGGTTACGTGTCAGGTAGACGTGGGAGGTAGTTGGAAGAGTGTACTGAGGTTGGAATGGTGTACTGAGGTAAAGTAAGCTTGGCCAAGCTCTGTGTTATTAGGAGACAAGAGAAATCTCACATTTTTGGAACATACTGAGATCTGGTGGTGCTTCTCCCCCTGACCTAAGATCCTGATGTGAAGTAAGGGACTCACATGGGGGCATGCCCCCCTCAGTGAGTCACACACCAAATCAGGAGGAAAAAAAAGAACAACAGACCCTCAAACCCCCAAAATGCCTTAGTCGCAAAACACACGCAATATCAACATATTACTAAGATAGCTAACTGTCTTTTGTGTGAGGAAGAGAGCTGACACAGGGATTCGCCATGGTTCCTCCATCCCCCTTTCCTCTCTGTGAGAGAGAGGGTGTGAACATATGGCCACCTCTCCTCGGGCTGCTCCTTCTGCCACCACTTACTCAGAGCAATGCATGGGGTATTTTCCGCCAGCATCAGGTGGATGGCTTAGATTTGCAAGATGCCAAAAGAAAAGGCTTTCCATTGGATAGGATCAAATAGCAGGCCAGACTAAATGAGGTGAGATATGAGGACACTTACTCAGGGCCAAAGGTTAATGCCTCCCCACGTGACAAGGGTCGGTATCTGAGGAATCCAGAGGCCACCATGCAGCTACTGACCTTTGCCCAGGAATCAGAGACAGTGCTCACCGACTCCGGCTGTGCATGTGCCATAGCAGAGACACAGTCTGGAGCAGAAACTGAGATACTGTTGCTATAAGAAAGTGATAACATCAGTAAACAGACCAGGGGAAAAAATAAGCTGCTGGCTTGATTCATTGGGAGCCCTGCTTACATTGAACTCCAGCATGAGGACAGTCCCCAAAAGACAGCAGGCTCATGAGGCAGTGTCTATGTAAATGATACTGGTAAAGGACTGGAGGATTATCTTTCCAAAGGAATAGGTGGATTCCCTCTTCAAACAGGGCATCCCTTTCTTTCTCCTGACAGCTCCCAGTACTCCACAGGAGCTCCTGGTCCTCCAGAGAGCTCTTCAGCCCATCAGTAGCACTCCCTGGAGGCAAACAGAGGGACTCAGCATCTGAAATGGACCCCTGAGGGGAAAAAGGCACATTTTAGAGGCCGTGCTGCCAGTTCCGGCCACCCTCTAATTGTGCCACAGGAAACACGGTGGCAGTGGTGTAGACACCCCAGCTAATTTTGTCTGTACCGTGGAGACATTTTGCTTCCTCTCCCTCAACTCTAGAGAGACCAAGCTCTACCTCAGCGTGGCCGCTGCCTCTAGTACACCATCCACCACAGACACATTTGGCTACGACAATCCCAACAAGCCGGGGGGGTTAAGCTGTGGAGCGGGTGCTCACTATTTGCACAACCACCCACCCTGGCAAAGCACCCCAGAGCACCCTGCAGCACCCTGCCCAAAGGCCACAGCAGCATATATTTGAAGTGACTCTGCAGTCCTGGGCTCTGTGCCAGCTGCCAGGTGGCACAGCATGGGGACAGGGATGGCCAGGGATGGCCATCCCAGGGCTGGCTTGTGGGAAAGCCCCCACGCCTCACCACGGTGTGAGCGCAGCTCTGCAGCTGCTGCAAGCGGCGGGAGGATAATCTGGAGCAGCTGCTGGAATTCCTCATGTACCCTAGGAGCGATCAAAGCCCGGCAGCAGACGGACTTTTCAGTGTTACTAGAAGCAATGGAACAGCATCAAGGATACCTAGGAATTTCCCTTTTATCGCGGCTGCAGCCGCAGAGGGTTTATATGAAGCAGAAAGAATAAGCGACTCAGCCATCAAGTATTTTCCTAATTCCCTCCACAGGCACAAGTGGTAGGCACATTTACTCCCTCATGCTCTCCCCAAGGATCTAGCAGACCTTCTGTACCAGTGCTGGAAAAGTGGGGCAAGATGAAGTTTTTGGAGGTCAGGTACTGCTTTCAGAGTCTTGCAATGAAGAGCTTCATTAAAAGTGCACATATATTATACCCCCATTACTAGCAAGCTGTAAGACAGACACAATTTGAAAACTTCGTGCTTTCAGAGAAGGACTTACCAAGAACAAGTCCTTAGCAGACACAAAAATTATTTAAATAAACAAGAGCATGTCATTTAAATGTTTCATTGTTTGCAAAGTAGTTTACATGCACCAGTAGGAGCTAGGGAAAAGTGTTCATACAGGAACTGCTAAGAAGGCCTATTATGTCACCCTTCCCAACAAAGCACAGGCTGTTATCCTGGCTGTGATCAACCTCATTGTGCAACAAACACGATCGAAGGTAAAAGATCACAAACACTTCCATACAGGAAACCCTTCAGCTGCTAAGAGAGGGAAACACGCAGGTGGTGTAAGGTACCACTTATCTCACAGGGTGTCCTTGAGAACTATACTATGACGTACATAATGATAACTGGAATCTGAGAGGTAGGAGTAAGAAGATGCTACCGTTTGTTTTTTTCCAGAGAAGTGTTCTCCAGTTCAGTTTATACCCCTTGTTTCCACACTGAAAAAAGTAGCAAGAAGAAAAAAAAAAAAAAAAATTCAGTTCATTCACAGTCACCCTACAAAACACTACGCAGATCTTATTTCTTAGAGTCAAAAAGTGAAACTAGAAATTTTTATTTATATGTATTATTTTATCGTATTCATGGTACAAAAAGGGAAAGAAATACTAGTCACGATACATGCTACCAAAATCTCTAAGCTGAATAGTTGAAAATATATATTATGAATAGATATTCCACATGCACAGCAGACACATGCTAGTTTATGTGCTTTATTAAAGGACTCGGCTGAAACTATGCAGACTTTAAGACCGTGTTTTAAGAAATTTTAAGTAAAAACACATGCAGAGTATGCATTCTAGCAGATAATTACACTTAGAGTGGAGGGCGGCTCATACAGACAAAAGAAACAGTGAAATAGAGAGATACATGTATTATAAATGTACTTCCTATTTTTCTTTTTTAAAAACCTGTTTTTTAGGCACTACAGGTCACCCACCTCTAAAATCTCACTAATCTAATCTACAACCCAGATTTACAACAACTAATCTAATCTAAACACAGATTTACAAGATCCAGGAGAGTACTATTTTTAACTTCTTGCCTTCTCCAAAACAACAGCTTGCTTTAAGAAAAGAGAAAGGGCTGGGGGAAAACCCAAAAATCTCAGGGAAAACAGAAACCTAGATGACAAGGCCAGTCCTTCCCAATCAACGGCTCCTTCTTATTCACATCTTTTATCTCCCAAGCACTGGGGAGGCTATATTTAAAGGTCTCAAACATTTTCTCCTGTTCCCAGGATATCCAGCAATTTGAGACAAAACGAGTAAAAGGGTGAGCTCTTTACTTTAAAAGATTGCTGACAAGTTTTGTTCAGGTAAGGAGGCCATTAAGTACTTCTTTATCTGAGATTTCTGCAATTATTTACGAGTAAGAAAACTCTGCTGTCTGATCTACTTTTCCTGTAAAAACTTGTGTCTAATATTTCTTTATTTTTTTTAATCTATTTTGTTTGTGTGTGTAAGTATAAGATGCTACTTTTCAAAACCCTACTCATTACTTGTCTGAGATGACTAATATAGCTATAAAACTCTGTGCCATCGATCCAGGCATTGTGAACCTACCTTACTTGCTTTTGAAGGTCTTTTTGTGTACTTTATAAGCTTTGCTAGAGACAATGAATTTGTTTCAATAGGATAGTAGTTCTCATTACTTTTTAGTAAGGCCAGGCTCAAACCTCATTGTTTTTATTTCCTAGAGAAAGAACTGAGACCACATCTGCATTTTATAAAAGCTCCTGAATAGTTGCTGATCAACAACAACCAGCAGCCAAATTTTTGCCTCTAGAAACTTGCATTGTTTTGCAATTGGAGTTTGCTAGATACTGTGTCCTCATAAAAAAGTATGGTTAAGTCATTTAAGCTCTGAAACCAAGAACTGTCCTCTCCTGAACAGCTAGCAGAAATTGTTACTAACAAGAATTATATGCAACAGGCTCTGGGCTGCAGTATTCAGCTTCCTTTGTTCTTTAAAAGAATGCTTAATCAGCCCAAAACCTGCTAGTATTTCTAGCTTCTGTGAAACAAGGCTAATTCAAATTAGTAACTGGGATGTAGGTGGAAACAAATACATTTTCCTGTCTGTTTTCTGGGGTTTAATATATAATCTGCAAAAGCATTAAAATAGTAGGTTAAGGAGCAAAAACCATTATGGGAATTAAGAATTCCCATGTGTGAAAAGTGTTCACAGTATTTGCTGCCAATTAAGGCACAGGGGTGGTGGGAAGGACTTGTAAACCCCTCTGCCTCTCTCCAATTTCTCTGACAAGCACATTGGCTGAATTTTATGAGGACCGGCCCAGCAATGAATCTAGGAGAAGTGACTTTTGTCTGTTACCCCACAGCTGTCTGTCACCCCGACCCCATTGAGTGCCAGGGGCTGGTGCCTGTAGCAGGGCACAGGTACCTGAGACTGCCTGTCCAAGTGATGGACCACTTCGCTCAACTGTTCTTAGAACCAAGAGTTGTTCTCCTGCCTAAGCTCACTTTTCTGTGCATTAGGGCAAGTCCATCAGTCCTTCTTTCCCAGTTGTCATTGAGGGCTATCGTGTATCAGTCTAGTGTACTCCTGCCAGGGAGGCTCCTCACACTTGCTCACTTGCCCAGGACAGGCACTGCAGACAGGGTTGTGTTTTGCTTAGCTTGGGATCACGTGCAGCTCAGGGCACGCATTGCTCTGGTGCCAGAGCACGTGAGCAAGCTGGATGTGCTCTGAGTCTGAAGCAAATGAGCAAGCTGTGCCATGCCGTTAAAACCTCCACAAGGTGCTGGATTGGATTAAATTATGGAAAAGTGGGTTCTGTGGTGGACTTGGTGTGTGGGAGATCAGGGGTAGGAATCAGCCTCTTGGGAGCAGTGCCTCTTCGTGGGATACCAGGACAGGGCTGGAAATGGGGATGTGTCTGAATGTCCTCTGCCACATCAGACTCTCCTCTACTCACCCCGTTTCCATCTCTCTCCATGCTTTTGCTCCTCTGTTGGAAGTACTGCAGAATGAAGTCCTATATCTCAGAGATGCGGCAGTCTGTTCCACATGCTCGCATCAACTTGTCCTCCTACAAACCCACAGTGTGCTTAGGCATGGTTGGCATGGAGAAAGAAGATACGAGCTTCTCCTGTAACAAGACAATGGTAGCCAGTTACATGGGAACAAAAGGGAGAAATGGAAGAGGTCACTGGGTTCCCTTCCTCCATGTTATTTGCAAATACCTGCACCTGCAGGTGCCCACAGCTTGCAATAACCTGTGGGCAGGGTCTAGCAGGACCAGGCTGCCTGGAGTAACCACAGCCAGTTTGTAGTTTAGCCCAGTTCTGCCCCCTGAGATGAAAACCCAGCCACCTTACAGATAGTTCTTTGCATTGTGTTGTCCATATAAGGCACAGGCCATGAGGAAAGCCTTGGCTATGCTCAGTCCACCTTCCAAGAAGCATTTTACACCACAGCACACTACCTTTGTTCTGCAGAATGTCCCAGCTATCTAGTAATTTTTGGGCAGGGCTTGCACTTAGTCATGAACTGCTTGGCATTTTCCTACCAGTAAAAGTAGCAATTTTTCCATCTCCACTGGAGGCACTTGCAGGTATCTAACCTGTAATGCTGAAAGGGTCTCTTGGTAGGGTGTTCTTAGGTAGGTCCCCAGCCTTATCAGCCACTAACCGTTTCCCCAAATGCAAATTAATGCACACCTATTAATTTCAAGGACCGTGCAAAGATAACTTATCATGATGGATCCATTAACCTTCCTCCTGGAACTGCGTAACTTGCTGAGCTATTACCATGCACAGGAAGGTAAGTGGGGTGTTAGAGGAGATAAAATGATCTGCCAGGCAAAGGACATTGTTATGACTGAGGAATAACGTTCTCAGAGGGTTTAATTTCAAGTTCATCTAGGAAGTCATATAAAACCATACATTTCAAAATCAAATAGGGAGAACTCGTCATAGACACAGTTGCAGGACACAAAGTAGCTGGCTCAGGACAGGGTGCATTTCTGCAGAGGGGTGTAAAGATCCTCAGTGTTTTATGAGGGTTAGAAAGGACAGTAAGAGTCATGGGTTGAATTTCATAAAGGGCATTGTGTCCTTCTGGGATATTAGTGATAGGAAATACATACGTTTTTTTCCACAGTGGAGGAGAACCAAACTGCAAGGAACTTGAGCTCGTTCCCTGTAATTTAGGAGTCATGCTAAGGCAGAGGAACTATTTACCAGTCTCCTGTCTGGGATTTTCTTCATTCCTTCCTTGCCCCTACAGCAGTGGTTTTCAACCTGTGGCCTTTGGAAAGGGAAGGTAGAAACTGTCCCCAGAGGACACAAGGTGTCCTTGGTAACCCCAAATTTGGGATTTTAAAAAGGGTTTTACAAATCTGTGGGAAAAATTCCAAGACCTGCCACCCCAAAATGTGTGAAGACAGTGCCCTGCAGAGAGGAGAGGGCAGGGCATACACCCTGGCAGGCAGGGGCTGGACCCCTCGTCGGCAGCTACAGGCAGCACGACCCCGAGGGGGCTCCATGGCAGCGAGCAGGACCTTCTGGCCCCTCCGGGGCTCAGGACGCCAACCGGCCCGCCTTGAGTTTCACATCAAGCAGCCTTTGCCCTACAAAAGGTCTCGGGGGGTCTCAGCAGGGCTCGACGGGGCCATAGTGGGGGTCGGCGGGGCCCGTGGCGGGGCGGTGCGCGGGGCCCGCCGGTGTCCACGGGGCCGGGGCGGGGCGCGGGGCGGGGCGCGGCCGGGAGCGGTGCAGGGCTGCCACGGGCACACGTGGCTCAGCCCCCCAAAAAGGCACTCCCCGCCAGTGAGAGCAGGCAGTTCGTACCTCGGCCTCTGCAGAGGCGTCGTCGGTCCTGTCGGTCGGTGTCGGTGCGCAGGGGCTGCGGTTGGCTGCGGAGCGGCGCTCCCGCCTTGAGGAGGCAGCCCCGGGCTTGGGGCGGCTCTACCTGCCGGCACTATGAACCTGACAGCCGAGAGCCACCGCATCCCGCTGAGCGACGGGAACAGCATCCCGCTGTTGGGGCTGGGCACCTATGCCGACCCCCAGAAAGTAAGTCCGGGGGTGCCGGGACGCCCCGCTCCGCCGGCGGGGGCAGGTGGCGGCCGCCTTCGCTGCAGACCCCCGAGCTAGGGCTACCCGCTTATTCCCCCTCCTCTCCTCCCCTCCCGACTATCTTTTTACTCTTTCGCCCGTGCAAAGTTACAGCCCGAGCTCTCCCGTGAGCAGTACGGGCAGAGTGAGGCGCGCAGAAGATGAAAAGGTGGGGAAAAATAATAATTTTTTTAAAAATCCCGCCCCTCTTACGGTGAGCTGCTCACCGCCCCGCTCCGCGCCGGTGGGCTCACGGGAAGAGGGCCAGGGAGCCCCTTAGCCGCTGTCCCGGGGGCTGGGGGTCCGGGTGGTGCAACCTCTGGGGCCACCGGGAAGGGATGTGACACCCGGCGAGCGTCCTGGCAGGGTGGCCTGGAGCTCTCGGTCCTGGGGGGGAACGGTGCCGCCCGGACCCCCGACTCGGCCCCACCGCCCCCCCGCACCAAGCGCAGATAAGATGAGGTATTTCGAACCGTCTAGTATCTGGCCCCGATACTTTCCAAGGAATGTTCCTGAAACAAAGACCCAAATTCCTGCATCCTGATTCCCGCGGCTCCCACCGCTGACTGCCAGCGGCCCAACCACTCTCAAATATCCTGTATCCTTCGGTTTTGCGTGTCCCGGAGAGGCATCCCATCTAACTGCTGCTGGTTCGGCTGCATGGAGGCTGTGAAAGCACACCTGATGCTTCTTTCCTCTGCGCACCTGGGACCACAAAGGTGGCTGGCTACCTGCTGCTCCTGCCTTTCACTCTCCAAAACTGCCTGTTCTTTCAAACGTTCTTTTTTTGTTTGTTTGAAGAGGAGGAAAAGAGATACCGTGGCCAGAACCCTTCTTGTGTAATAGTATTAGTTGAGATGCAATATTGTGTGTATGACTCCACATACCAGAATGTATTTTAAAATACCTTTTTAAAGAAAACTCTTGATTAAAGCCATTTAACAACCATTAATTGTACTATGCTATATTAATAAGTGTTGCAGAATATCTTCAATAACCACTGCTTCAGGCAGTGCATGAGTGATGCAGACAGGGTGCAAGAAATCCCCAGAGCTGCAGATCTCTACCTACTTAACAATGCTGGTTTACATGTGAAGAAACAGTGGGAATCTACAATTTCAGTGGCTGGGCACTGTCCCCCACATCACTGGCATTTCCGGAGATATTTTCAGCAAATGTGTTCTTTGAATAATGGTCAGTGAAACAAAATTAAGCTAAGAGGAGTTTTAATGTAGCAAAGGAGAGCGTTGTATAATTCAGTGACAAAGTAGCTCTGAGCAAACTTGAAGTGTCTCTTTTTCCAAACTTGTATATGGTACCCCTAACCATCGAGTTGCAATTTTACAGTAGTTTTAAGTTGAGAAAAATGAAATTGCCAGCAGAAGGGGTGCTCCTGCCTCGCTGCGCTTCCTGCCGGCAGCCCGGATGAGCCATGGCCAGATGCTGTGGCATTAGCCAGGCTGAGGCAGGGAGCTCAGGGGAACAATTAATGCGCCGGAGGTGAGAGGGGAGGCAGGTGGGATTCTCCTTTCACACACCGCTTCTCAGCAATGCTGTGGTCCTGATAAGAGTTTGTTTTGCAAAAGTTCAAATGTCCCAAAATCAGAACAGCAACAGTCCCACTCTTCCTTCCCCAGCCCTGCAACATCCTGCTGCCTCCTTTGTCCTCCCGTGGAGGTTGAGGTGGATGGCAAGCCTTTGTATGGAGTTCAACCAGCCAAAACAAATCATTTTTAGGTAGGGCTGTATTTCAGCGGAGTCAGCTTCGGGTATTGGCTTTTTGCTTTTCGCATGTACCTCCTTTGTTTTCTGGTGAGAGAAGGGTGGGATGGCAGGACAATGCAGGCAGGACATTGCTATGGCAACTCCAATTTAGAGCAATTGCAGCTGCTGTGTAACTTCACCCTTAGTGGGGTTGGGTGCGTGTACCCAACCACCCATTCTCCCTCCACCCACGTTTGTAGGAGTTTGATTTTCTGAGCTGTCTTTCTCCTTTTACACAATAAACATGTTAGAAAGTTACAGGTGGGAGGAGGAACTGAGAAGAGGTAGAGAAAGCGACACTGATGAGGCACCTACAAAAGTCTCGTTTTTGCAGAAGACCAGGTGAAGCACTATGTGTTTATCTGGAGGAGCTGGGCTGGAGTTTTACGCTGGGATTAGGACCGCGCATTTCAGTCAGGGAACTTGTCACAGAGGGCAGCTGGGAAAACATGGTAGCCGGGTCCTACAGTATTTGTTGCAGAATTGTTTGCAGCTACTGGTCGGTGATGAGGCAGGATGTTTAAATAGGTCCCAGCTTAAAGGGTCCCTATCTCAAAAAGGCTGCTTTTGTGATAAGAGGATGGGGAGCCGGGGGGGGGGGGTTGGATAGCGGCGGCAGCTTCTCAACACCTTGCTATGGCAGCGAAGTGCTGCTTTAGCTGGGACAAGCTGCTCTGCCAAGTTCTGACTAGTGGCCGGTGCAACTTCCACCAGGATGCCTGGCGAGTTTTCTGCCCTGTTCTTCTTGCCTAGAGAGCTGAGAAGCTTTGTGGCAACTCGGGGCGGTTTCAAGGTTTATCTTAACAAGTGAGGCTATAAACTAGCACTGCACTGACACGTTTCCCTTAAAGTGCTTAGCTGTAGCCGTTTGTGTGCTGCTGAAGAAGCAGCATCTGAGCCACCCAATCTCCAGCGGTGGGGACAGGCAGCTGGTGGTAGCAACACTGCCAGCCATCCCCAGCATGCTATTTCTGCTCATGAGTCAGATCTCTGCAACTTCTAGTCATCTTGTGCCTTGATATAAAATACAGAGCCATTCATTTGTCAGATTATTCATCTTGCTCTTGGAGACAGATTTTTTTTTTTTTTGTTTCCCCAAATGTTATTCACCCTGGCACCTCCATGTCAGAGCAGCTTGTCCAAAACAAATCTGTTTTCTCCATCTTGTGCTGTAATCCAGTAATGAGCCCAGAGTGTTCGTCCTGAAGTGCAGGAATGTGCTCACTGGTTAAGCAAACCAGGCAGATGTAGTTAACCATGGAGCAGGCAAATCTGTTTCTCTGACAGTCAGTTACAAGAAAACAGGGGCAGGAGGACAGCTTTCATGTTCTGGGCTTTGTCTGGATAAACCGCACAGCTGTGCCTTCAGAAATGAAATGTGTCAGCAGCTTGCCTTGCTCATCTTAAATAACTTAATGGTTCTCCAAAAGACAACTTTGGGAGATAAGTCACGCTAATCCAGTTGTGAAACACCAAACAAAAAATAGATCTATTCACTGAAATTTGGTCCCCTGAACAAGTTTACTGACTCAACAAAGTCCATCACTCAACTGGAGCAGTGCTGGACCACTGTGGAAAAGGTTTATTTGGTAATCAGATTGATTTTAATTGATTCCCCCCTAGATGTAAGAGACCCTGTAAGGATGCAGGTTAGGATTACAATAATTCAGCTAATTCTTTGGAACTGAAAACACTGGTAGTGCAATGTTGGAGATGTCTTCTTGCTTTACTGTCCTAACACAGCAAGACAGTGCAACGAATCCATTTGCTATCAGTTCATCTGTTAGCAGAAGGAAAGGAGTCTTCACTGGGTCATAGAATTAGTGATAAACTTGGGTTTTTTAATCAAAGAATAAGGCACTTTGAATTAGTTTTTCTTCCATTAATTGGTATTTCCTATCCTTATCGTTAAGGGAATATAATAATTCTATAACTAAAAATCTTAGTTTGCTTTTTGGTGTGGGTTTCAGTGCATTGAAGTAGGTTGTGCTTTTCCCTTCACATGGGGAAGGAAATGTGTAAGTTATATTAGATTCTTGCAGACACAAATTAGGCTGTTCATCCTAGCAAGAATGGACTCAAGCGAAACACTGAAAATCTCAGTCACTTAACTCCTTCTCCTGTTCTCTCTTCCCTTCGCCAAATATTCCATCTCCTCGGGTCTGGGAAAGAACCACAGCTGGAGCAGAGAATCTGGACTATCAAGACCCTCCAGATGGCTTTAAAATTTGAGGCCAATTCTGCCTCTGTGGATCCTCCTGGCAAAGCCCCGCGCATGTAGGAGTGGCTCTGCCAAGGCTCCAGCAGATGCGCCACGTCCAGCTTTCCCTCCCTGAGGGCCCCTGAGCCGTTGACCCAATTCTCCGGGGTACTAAATGGATTTGGGGGAGGAGGGAGAGGGCAGCCCCACAGGGGAGGGGGGAGGAGGACTGCCTCCTTGATGAGCCTGTGGCATCACCTCATGCTATGGCAGAGCCAGATCTGTCCCCTGGGCTCCTGCCACCTCCCAGCATTGACGCTCGGCTCACAGCACAGCCTGGCAAGAGGTACTGGTGCCCATCTGGAAGCAGATGGGGTGCAGGGACAAGCAGACTCAGAGAGGAAAGGTGTTAAAAACACTCCTAAATCCTGGAAATCCTACGCCTCGTTAAAACTGCACTTATGCCCGCTTCACTTTATAACTCATCCCTGTCAACACAGCTAAGATCATCAGTCCAGTGCCTCCACATAAATACTCGCTGTCTCCCTGGAAGGTCAAGGGGCCTTGGCCGCAGCTCCTCTCCTGCCTTCCTGTTTTGACTGAGGGAGGAGAGGGCTTGGAGGGAAGGTTGTAGCAACCGCACTGTACACAGGCACTGCTTCTGAAACATAAGATTGGGCAAAGCACTCAAGAATAGCACCGGGTGAGGGTTTTTGGCAAGTTGCAACTTTGCTAAAAATGAGGTTCTGAGGTAGCCAAATCCATTCATAAATTGGAAGCAGTTTTGTGGAATGTTTTCAGGCAAAACAAATGGCAAAGCATTTCATTTGGGGCACTGGCAGTACAAGCTGAGGAATCAAAGGATTGTTAAAGCAGTTAGAGGTAACAGTTGTGTTTCCCAAATAGCCCGCTGGTGAGGAAATCCACATGGGCGGTGGGAAACCAAATTCAGTCCTCTGCCTCTGGGATTTAAACTCATATCTTACAGCTCAGGGAAATAATGTGATCATGGGGGTATGTGATTGCTAGAGAGAGGCAAGAAGAAACAAGTACAGGCTGGAGCAGGAGAAGCACCCTCCCCATGGGAAAGCACACTGCCCACCAGCCCCACAGCTTTGGATGCTGAAGAACGTGGTATGGCAACCAGCTAGGAGAGATAGAGACCTGTTTCCCCAAATTCTTAACTACCACAAAGTAAGCCTTGTGAGTGCCCAGACAGTCTGGGTTTTGTTTAAGAAGAAATTGCTGGTTTGAATCAAAGAGAAGAAAAGTTCATCCAGGGCTCCCAGATCCAATCCGAGTGACCCAGTGAAAAAATGTGTTTTGGATAAGTAAAAACACTGTTTTGGCACTCTGAACAACTTTTTACACCCAATCTAGAAGCTGAACAGAGTAACTTTTCATTGTATGGACCTAACAGCTCCTCACCTCGTGCTCTCATAGGACCATTTATGCCAAAGAACTCCTTAAACAAGGACGTGCACACATGAACTATTTCCATCACTCTTAACACTACAGGCTGCTGGCCTTTGGAGCTGCCATAGCCTACACTTGGCAAAAGAGGCAATAAGTGACTTGTCCCTCTGATGCAATCTGGATCTCTGAGCTGTAGTAAGTGGGGGGATTACACGCAATTTAATTTCCTCTGTGTTCCTCCCAGCCATCACCAGCTTCTGAAACACGATCTGCTGAAGACAGCAATGATTTCAGGCAACTTGTAGAGAAAGTCACCTGGCCTGACCCAAAGCCACAAAATGGGCTGTGTATTGCAATTCCCAGGCAGGAGGGACACCTGAGATCTCTGGAGACTGGGTTGAAGCTTAAAGGCTTCCACTTGGTGATTTCTTTCCTACAAATTTCTCCTTCTCTGAGTCAGACAACTGTCTTTCTCCTGAGGTAAACCTCCCACTTGGCTTCTAGATTTTTTTCTGGAAAGAGATAAGAGAGGCAGTGGCAAGAGCAGGAGCTGCTCTAACATGCAAGTGTCCCTACAGCCTTAGCTTAGTTCCCACGATGTGCTATTATAATAAATATATCAAGAAAATTCCACAGTTCTTTTAACATGAACAATTACCCATTAATATGTTTGAACTCAGCAAGTACTGAGCCTGAAGTTAGCTCTGTAATGAATTTATCTTTATGAACCTACAAGAAATCATCACAGTGTAAGCCAGAGATATATTTTGCCTTTTTCTTCACTAAAAAAGGCTATTTGGAACCTGATTTGAGCAGAGCTGGGGGGAATCAGCTGGGGTATTTGGCTATGGAGATTCATATTTATGCCTTGAACTTAAGAAAGTTCCCAAAACAAATTGATTTTTTAAAGTTGTTGGGCCGTATTTCCTGACCACCATTTCCAAAAGACATTGTGCTCCTTTACAGTCCCTTTTGACAACCACCACTGGCTTTTGCCCACCATTTGCTTTTTAAGCAGCAGCATCACCTCATGAGGTACTAATTTTTCTTGTCTTCAGAGAGTGCTTTGGAGCAGCAGAGTCATGGCTGGCCAACACATAGCAACACACGACCTTTCAGGACTGAGATGAGATGTCTCTGAGGGTGGTCTTGTGTTCCCATTGTCTCTTAGGATATCTGAAAAACATACTCCCAAACCAAGATCTGTACATTTGAGACAAGGGCAGAAGGGAAGGAGATACTTTAGTGCAGTCCAGGAAGCTACCTGTGCATCCTCGAATGCTCCTTGCCTGCCTGTTAGTAAACTCTTAGCCTAGCCTTCATGCTGAATGATACTTATCTGGAAACCATATATCTGTAGTCAGATCACTCACTGACAAAGTTGTGACTCAGCTAGTTTTATGCTTGGTCAAACTGCAGATGGGATGCCTTTCCTTTGGTGGCTGGTATCCTGGTGTTGAGTGATGCTCTTGCTGCTTAATCTCTCAGATTTTCCTCCTTATTTACGGGACTAAGGCACAGTTACCAGCAGGACCCGGTTGTCAAGGGCAGATAAAGGCAGGATTTATTGGTATTTGGTCCCCAGATGCCTCGAGGAGGTGCAGTAGCAGGCGTCAGCACAAAGTGGCTTTTGGGCAGGAGTGTGGTTGCTCACTTGGGAACCTGATCAAAAGCACTGTGAGTAAAAAGATACAGGAGAAGGTGTCTGCGTGAAGATTCAAGACACTGCAGCAGCTCTGGGCTGTTTTATTGTCTTAATCCATCCCTGCTGTTTGCTACAGAGAGGGCAAACGTGCCAGACAATGAGGGATTGAGGGATGAACAGGTGGACACTTAGATACTGCTTTCACAGATCAGACTTCTCATAGCAAATAGGTGAGGGTACAGGGAAGCAGAATGCACTAAATCCAGAGAGTCTTGGATTAATTATGTTTTCATCAAAGACCTTTGCTAAAAACTTAATGTTGCATGACGCATTTTAAAGTTCCCTTTCATACATGCTTTAATGGCGTATTTACCACCGACAAAAAGCAGGGTTCATTTATCTTACGTTCATCTTTTCTCCTCTGCCATCCAACTTTTTTGTTCTGCCACTGAAACAGTCTTACTACATTTCTGTGCCTTCAACATTTCATCTTCTTGATGTTCAGCCATGACCTCTCCTGCCCTGCTTGCAACCGCCTCTTGACAGCTCAATTCCTGCTAGCTCCCTGTAATCTCATGTTATACAATGGAACATTTTTGGCTTGCATAAATGCAAGATTGCATCTCTATCTCATTAAGAAAGGAAAATTAAATAATCTAATTGGAAAAAACAGTAGTCAGAAGAGGTAGCTGTTTTTTTCTAAAATATACCAGGCTCAAGGGCTCCTAGTTTTTGTGTTAAGAATTGTATTTTAACCATTAAAGTCAGATTTTAAAGTTAGATTTGACAAAATTACTTATGACTCTCAAGCTGGGGGAAAGATTCTTTCATGCAGCTTTCTTGAGGATGCAAGCTTTGTTCTTATGACTTTTACTTGCACAAAGCCCATGGCTTCAAGACACTGTTGAGTTTGCAGAAATGCTCATTTACCTCTGTATATCTTCTCTGCTGAAATCTCTGTGGTTCCTCATTTCTATGAATCCTGAAGCTTAATAGAAAACAAATTGATGGTATGACTAATCTCTACTTTGTGCCAACGGCTTCTGTGGTGTTTCCAGCTATGAACACAATTACTGTCTAATCATGTGTGGCAGATTAAAAGCAGCATTTGCTGAAACAGTCAACATGTAAAATTCCTGATGAGGATGGGCCCAGCCTTGTAGATGAGGGTGAATGAAAGACTAACTTTCTATCTACGAAGTTCACCAACCTATGAAGGACTTCTGGGCCAAATGGCCACAAAATTGTGAGTCCTGGAAAAGAGTTGATTTTTTAGTTTGCTCTTAGGACCAATGACTCCCCCCAGAAAGCCTGAGCATGCCTTAAACTATAAGCCTTCAAAAAAACTCTTTTAAAAAAGATAGTACCTCTAACCTACGCTGAAATCTCAGCTGCTATGTGAAAATGTTTTCAGATGAGTCCAGGACCAAGAAACGTATCCCCCCGCAGAGTGAAGGACTTCTGCTAATGAAACTGTTGACAGCCCGATAATCGCCTGGCCCCGGTGCAGCGATGCCTCCCTAATCCAAGCAGAGGGGCTGGCTCTTACACCCAACCTGGCACCACTTCATTTGGCTCCCAAACGTGGTACCGACACACATGGACTTGGACACTGCAAGAGTGCTTCCGAGGAAAAGGTTCCCAGAGCAAGGTGGCATTTAGGAGATGACAGCTTTGTCTGGGAGTTGGTACAGCTTTTACCTGGCATATGTTTGGTGTCAACATCACCCACCAAGCTACATATCTGGCTATGACATAGGGTAGAATTGCTTTTAATCAGCCCAGATAAAACACTAACAGAAGATTAATCCAGATAAGCTTTCAGGACTGTAGCATTACCCAAAACCTGTTGTAGGGATTCTTGTTTGGAAAATAATCAAACAGAAAGCAAACCTTTTCCATTCCACAGCTGTGTACTGCAGTGACAAGCAGTAGCTGTTTCAATATACCCCTCTTCCAAAAACTACTAAGCTAGGTGTTACCGATGCAATAATATCAAGGCCAAATATTGACACACAAAAATTTATTTTTTTCTCTTTTCCTCTGGCTTTTCAAACATACTGGATTTTTAACCCTGCTCAAGAGCCACAGGGAAAGCCCTCCTATGTAAATAAAAGTTATGGGGATTGTTTTGCAGACAGGGTATCACTGGCATTATTGATAGGGGGGAAAAACTGAAACCCTATGCTTGAGTAGGGTTTCAACAACTGAAAGATACATTTTTTGGCAAGAACTTTTAGAGCCCAATTTTCTAGACAAACGTCCATTTTCTAAAACATGCCTGACTGACTCCATACATCAAATATGGCTGCACACTGCCATGTGTCCCTGATTCCCCACAGTTCTCTGATGAACAGCATAAGCATGTTCTTACAGCTCGCGCAGGAAGCCAACATCTGGGTTGTGTCTTGGGTTGACCTAGGAGACCACATTTATCAAAACTTGAAAACACTTTGCAGAAAATGCCTCTCTAGGCTCCATCAAAGCCAGTTTTTGTTGGTTCAGCTAACTAGGTGGTGGAATTCCCCAAGTTTTACATCTGCCTTTGCAAATACTTCAAACTGGCGCCAGAAGCCTCTCCCCTTTGACTGTAGGGAATGAAGTAGAACTACTGGCAACTTTTTCTTTCTCGTTCTGTATTGCACAAGCTGGTGCTTTATCTTCCCCTTGTACCTCACACATAACTGGTATCACATTCCCTGTCTGAAGGGTGCTTTGATACCATCCATCCTTTCAGTTAGATCTGTGCTTTCCAGGGTTGCCTGGCTGGCTGGCTGTTGTGTCCTCCAGCTCTTCAGGAAAGTGTCCCAATTCACCCTGCTGGCACTGCAAGCCAGGGACCCAGGTGAGCATGTAATTTGCTTGGTTTGCTTTAATCCTGTAGCTGCCGACAGAGAGGCATGGCAGACCCTTAGCTCAGGCTTGCATTAAGTGAATCTGCATCAAGTGAAAAGTTGTGGCGATCCTAAAACTGAGGATTCTGCAATCAAGTGGTAAAAATAACTCCAGCAGCCTCTGCCAGCTACAATAATAAGGCTTTCCTGAACAGAGCTTTGGCTAAATCCTAGAATAACAGTGTAACAGGAATTCTAGACATGGTAAACCTGCAATTGTGCAATCTTATTTCTGTTGTACAGGCAATCAAACCTCATGCTCCAGGCCACTGAGAGGACCTCAGGCTAGAGGAGAAAGGCACCCCTTGTCCATGCTCATTTGCAGTGCAACATGAGGCAGCAAGCATCACCATTCCTCCCATCTTCTCTAGGCCCATTCACTATCTTCCACTTTCCAAGGCAACTCACTGCGTGACACGCAGCAAAGCTCTGGGCTGGAATAGCAGCTTGTGGTGCTCAGCTGTGCCCCCTGCCTCCGTTCTCAGCTCTACCTGCTTTTGCAGAGATCACTTTGCTGGGTTTTGCTTCCTGGATGGCAGCTGCCAATGCTTCCGGGGGATGAAAGCCAGATTTTCCTGTGTATGAGAGAGAGGGATATGCTGGCGGTTGCATTTTCCAAGAAAGAGGTGTACAGTACAGCTTCTCTTTTACAAGATCAAACAATTCTAAGAATTTACCCTTGTGTGGCTCATATCCTCTGACTTTGTAAACTCAACCTGTGCTTTCCTGTCATGCCTTCAGTACACGTTTTCTGTGCTCTGTTCCTAACATCTTAAGCCAGACTTCCTTGCCAGTTTGTCCGGAAAACAGGCAAATGGAAATAAGCAATTGGGCTTCTAGAAACTTGCATAAGAATCTGTGTGCAAGTGCCGAGCTCTGCTGAAGAAGGCTCTGAGCCCAGGAATGTACCTACTTTCTCCTTCCTGTATTTAGCTGACTAAGATTCTTAAACAGAGGCTCCACATCTTAAATTATAGGTTAGGACTGGAGCACTTAGCCCACAGTTTGGATCTCTTGTGTAACTCAGCTGCAGCTAAATTCAGATTTTTCCAGGACATGGCCCTGTCTCTCCCAACAGCTCAAGCTCATCTTCCCAGAGTCATTGTTCCCAGCTGAGCAACTGGATACCAGTGCACTACCCAGGTGAGGTGCTCAGGACCAAGGTAAACAGCTCCTTCCCTGAAGTGTTGCTTTCTCAGCTCTCACATGCTGCTAAGGTGATGCAACTCTATAAAGGTGCCTATGTGAAACAAGGTAGAGAAGAACATGGGAGCCTAATTCGGAGTGTTTTCATTTACTGTATGCACTAATAAAGAGTAAATTATAATAGTGATGTTAAGACTTTTATAAAAGCAGTGCCTGTGGTAGCTGTTCACATGGTTTTGTGAGATTACAATCTGCTGCTAATGTATCTTGTTGACTTTGTCTCGGGAGGCAATCAGAATCCCTTTTTTATCAGCTGGATGGTGGAAATCACTGACCAAAAAAGAATGCTACAGAAAAAGCAAAATAATTTGAAGGCAGCTTAAATGCAACTCTAAATAACAGTGATGAGCAGGACAACCACTAACACTGCTAAGCAAATACAGTTCTACTTGAGGGGGAACAGTAAAATTCATGGGTATGCCTGCAGAAAAAATATTCTCCTGTGGCTTGGTGACATGCAATCATGAGCAAAACTGAAGCTGTGCATTTTCTATGGTAGGGAGAATAGTTTTTAACAAAAAGGGATGTGATCAAGGTATATGTAATAAACATTAAAAAATAAAAAAGTTCATGGTGTCAGAGGAAAAAGAGAACAGACCCTTTCAGACAGGCAGAACTGATGAAGCACCTTGCGTTTTCAGACTCATAAAATGTAGTAACTGGCCAGGTGGCTACTTTATCTATGGAGAAGGGGCCAAATTGCTGCTTCCTTTCTTTCAGTGAAGGTGCAAAACTGAGTCTGCATGGAACCTGAAGGCAATGGATACTGGTTTAATCTGTCATGTATGGGGGTAAATCAACAGGTTTACAAGCTATTGATTGATAGAGGGAATAATTGCCTGTGTTGTTTCCTTAATCTCCATGATCTTAAAAATAATCTAGATGCTATTAAAGGAGTTATTAGTGATTGAGCGAGTGGTTCTAGTCAACCAGGCACTTTTATCATAAAACTTTTAATAAATTTAATACGTTTTTGGCACAAATTAGTGACTGACTGTAGGAGCAGTGAAGATAAAAATCTGACTTAGAGTGTACAAGTGGTTTTAAAATTCCAGTTCTAAACCAGCAGTCCTTGATCACAGTAGTATAGTTGCAAGGCACCCTGATTAGAAACTGAAACATTAATTGCAGCTAAGAATCAAGCGTACCTCTTACCTACACTTGAATAAAACATAATAAAGAAGCAAAGTTTTGTTTTAAAGCCAAAGTGTCCTGAATTACTACTGACAAAGCACAAAGGTTTATAGCACAAAGACATTTCAGTACCTCAGCAGGCATTTGTGCTGCTCTAAACACGAGCCCTGGTTACTTGGGAACAGCGCAGGAATAAAGACCTACCTGAAATGAGCAGACAGCATAGGAAACCCCATCTTAGATAATGTATGCTAGTGAGTATAATCTGCAGCAAGAAGGAGGAGTGATGCTTTCCTGGATGCTTTCCTGGTAAAGGTGGCTGCTAGGTGGGCAGGCAGCCTAGGAGACACTGCTCCATCAGCTACAATGCCATGAGAGCAGTCATGTCACAAACTTCTATCTACTTTTAAGTAAAAGTTGGTTTTCAGTTGGTAATCCCTGATCTGGTCACTATTAGCTAATGACTTTATTTCCAAAAAAGACAGAAGAGATTAAAACTCCTCAGGCTGGGCAGCAGAGCAGAGAGGAAGGATACAGGTTTGTGCCTTCTCTGATGGAAAGATGGATGAACAGTTGTTATCTGAGTCACCCTGATTTAATACAGTCTGTCAGGAAACAATGGAATAAGATACGACATTTAAGGCAATGCTTCTAAAAAGTGGCTAAACCACAACATAACTAGCCTGTGCAACTCATCAGCACAGTTTACCACAGCTCATTACTGCAGGATTTGGAAGGATTAGATATGTGAAATTCTAAAAATGACATTTTCTCCATTAGAATGAAAATAAACAGACAGTATAAAGTTTCCAGACCTGCAGATGTCACAGGCCTCCAGCTGGGATGGTTCAATAGAGGCAAGATTTTCCAAAAACTGTTCCCTAGGTTGCCTTGCCTTTTTATGTGAATCACCTTAAACCAGAATCTGTCAGAACTAATATGCCATATCAGATGAAATTAACTAGTGCAATAAAAATATTTATATTTAATGTAAACCCATTTCCAGCCATTGGTAATCAAGGCCTGATTAAAAAAAGTCTCCTCAGCCCATAAAGAATAAGATTAATCCTTGAGATGGAGCAGTCTTTCACAAGGTTTTTTGAACAGATGTGTGTAAGTCCCATACAAAAGATTAAGAAATGCACAGAAGTTCAGCTCTAATGTAAGTTAACCAGTTCAGCCAAAGGCAGCTGCAGTAAGTGCAAGCTTTCTCATTTTCCTCTTTCATGCTTCTCCCAAGTCTGCACTTATGCTGTTCCCCTATATGCAAGACTCTACCCTTCTTCACTTGTTCCTTCTGCTTTTGTTACTGACCAAACTGGCCCTGGTGTTCGAGAAAAGATGCAACTCAATAATCAACATTTCCTTGCTTGGTAGAGTTTAGTTTAAAGGTTCAGGAAGCAACTGGGAGCCATGTTCATGCAATCACTCATGAGTGCAAAGAGGAGAGGAAATTCTAGGATCAGGCCCACACCCCATTTTCAGGCTCTTCAGCTAAACTTGGAAAAAAAAAAAAAAACCCACAACAAAACCAAACCAACAAACAAACAAAAAACCCTCTTTAAAAAAAAAAATTGTATTAGGGTAAAGTGTCACTGTGCTCTAAATGTTCTGCTTTCATACACTTGAATGGTAGAAGTCAAACAGGCTGAAGTAACCTGAAAGTCACACTGTTTGAAAAATCAGGTTTCATAGTGAAAACACTGATGGCACTTTCAAAAATATATTCCTCTTTTGGACAACTAGTCATCACTTAGACTTGAGGTCACAAGATCTTTAAGGTGCTTGTGCTGTGCTAGTCAGCCTGAGCTTTGCACCCATGGCTACAGCCCTCATGCAGCTCACTGCTGAGCCAGAGGCTGAGGTTACTGTCATCAGTAACTGCGGGCTTGTAGTACTTGTGTCAGAGCTTTTTGCCTGCTGCCGTCCTCCAATCCTTCCTTGCAGGTTCAGGCAGGGAAAAGCAGTGAACATGTTGGAGGCTGTCACTGCTCCATGCCTCACACTTCTGTAATGCTGCCCAACATGCTCCAAGTGAAAACTAGCCACTGACTGCTCCTGAAAGGCTTTTAGCTGCCATGGTCTTCATTACACCCTACTAACAACTAGAAAAGGGCCCCGGCAGGGCCTGAGTGTGCCTTTGGGAGGCTCCCAGAGTGAAAGCAGCAAAGCAGCCAAACAAGTATTTCATTGTCTCTCTTAATAAAGCAGACAATATTGTGTCACCACTGCTGTAAGTATTTTAGCATGCCAAATTGTGCCTTTTTACCTCTCAGCCCGTACTCACGTCTGTAATAAATAAGGGAAAAAATAAGGGGCTTTACATTTTAAGTAACTTTTAGGAACTGCATCCTGGAACAAAAAGTCCCACCTGAGTCTGAACAGAAGCCAGTCCAGTTGTGTCCAACAGCTGCCAGCCCAGGTGGGATGCTGAAAAGCAGAGGGAGCCAGCAGGGATATGGTCTCATTACCCCAGAATAATCTATCGCCAACCTACAGCTCTGGGACTGACAGGCAGAGAGGCTGACCAAATGTGTCTTCAACAGTCCTTTACAGATCTTTCTTCTGTGAACGTGGAAGGACAGACAGCATTCTGTGGCAGCTATGAGTTTCATAACTTCTAATTCATCAGGTGGTGGAAGAGCAACTGCTTATTTTATGGCTAACTCCTGGACAACCAAGCCAGTGGCTGCTGTCGAAGCACAGCTTGGAGGGAGAGGAAGGGGGCTCGTTGCTGTGGTGAAAAGGGATCCTTCCCAACAGCATCAATTGCCAGTCCCGTTTCTTGTCTTTCCTTGACATCAGCAAAACTAACAAATATGAAAACCTCTCTTCATAGCCTGTCTCATTTCCAGATGTCTCTGGCATCTGTTTTCTTCATAGGAGAAGCAACTTGGTCTTGGCCCTTCACTTGGAGGTAGCAAAATTCATCTCTTGGCATTTGCTGTTGGCTGACAGCAGCACAGCAGAGCAGGTTGACTCACCCTATTTTAATTTTCCTCTACGTAAATCAGATGTCCCTGTCACAGCAGAGTAATACCTATGAAAAGGGCAGGAGAACAGTCACTGAGAGCCCTTGACCATAACCACTTAGACCTGCCCTCTCATAATATGAAGTGTGACAACAGAAAGATGTTCTCAGTACAATTTCAGCAATCAGTCAAATTATTTCAGTGACCAGTCTTATGCTTTTTTGCTTAGTTTGGCCTCTGTGTGTTTTGCTTGCCACATTGGCTAACAGAAAACATGACTGTTCTGAAAAAAAAAAAGCTTACTCTAAATTTCAGCAAAGATGAGCAAACATAAATGCAGCACACAGTATGAAAATGGCACTTGGACTCCTTGAGAGGTTTCTTGGGATCATCTTAAACTGAAGCAGTAAGATGTATATAAATGTACACTAAGGCATCTGCTGGTTCTTAGCCACACAGTAAGCAACTGTCTAAAATAGGGAACACCAGTAGACAGTCCAGAGATATCACCCTTCAGATTGTGATACCACCAACGGTAAGGTGATTTGAGAAGAAAGAAGTAAAATCTAAATTCCTGCTCTGCTGAAAGCTCTGCTGGGCTATAAGATACTCAAAACGCCTCCGATCAGGCAGGTGGTTGACCAGCTTTGCTCAACCAAAAAGTCCTCTTCCATTTGAGGAAGGGATTTTATAAAATGGCTGTTGTTAGAAATCCCTGACTCTAAATAAGAAATTCTTAAATCATTTTCATATCAAATACATTAAATTCTACTTTCTGAGCACTCTAATATTCTCTCTTTTCCAGACACACAGATAAATTTTTGCTTTGCTCCTTCTTCCCGTTTAATCCTGCATTTGTGACAGTTTTGGAGAAAAGTGCACGGCACATTTTTATTCACAGCTTGAAATGCAGGTGTCTGGGGAGATGCAGGGTGGTTAGACTGGATGAACTCCAGGATGAACCTTGTGCGTATCTCAGGGGCTCTTGCAGGAGAGGCGAGCAGGAGGCTGAAACTATGTTTATTCTTTTTCTTCTCCCACTAGACTCCCAAAGGTACCTGTTTGGAGTCAGTGAAGATTGCCATTGATACTGGGTACCGCCATATCGACGGTGCCTTTGTCTACTACAATGAGCATGAAGTGGGACAAGCCATCCGGGAGAAGATTGCTGAAGGAAAGATCAAGCGAGAAGACATTTTTTACTGTGGCAAGGTGAGAGGCTGCACTCAGGTTATTTACACTGAATCCGGGATTTCTGTGAGTGGGCTTTCTTAAGAATGCCAGTGGTCAATATCTGGCATGCTTCCAGATCCAACATCCTTTGTTATTCTTCCCTAGAATTAACATAATGCCTCAGAGCTTTATGAGCACTAGATTTGCTGTAAAGCACAGGAATTGCTGTTGTTCTCTGCTGAAAGCTCAATTAGCAGTGGGAACAATACAACATCCATTCTGCCTAGTACTCTAAGTACCTGTAAGTTTAGGCCGTTGCTACACTCAGGAGTGCTGCCTAAGCTGTTAATGTCCAATGTGTTGTGCTGGCATGAGTATTTGTATAGTCACACACTGAGCCCAGCCTGGACAATGATCCTGCAAATGAGTTATTTACTGTTAGAACAGGTTTGCTGTGAGATTTCACAATGAAGGAGGTGGGAGCAAGCACATGCATGCAAGTGTCCATGTAGGGGAGAACAGCAAGTGCTTACATGGGTACTACTACCAGAAAATTACTCATCAAGTTACACCCTTAGTTACTGTATCACCTGTCATTAAAAAGTTCTAGGATGAAGACTCAGCTTACTTGGAGAGATGATGTTGTCATACATCTGCTCTAGAGCAACGAGGCTGGAGTAATGCATGAGCTAGTTAATGCTTTAAAGTCTTAGCCATAAGAGTTGATTCTCTCCTAGAAGAATGAAATCCCTTGTCCAATGAAGTGTCTGATAAAAGCTATTACAACTACAATGACTAGACCCCAGGTATAAAAGAGAGTTCATTGCACATGGAAGAACAAAGATCAGATGGCCCCAGAAAATTAATTATGCCTATCCAGTTTCTAATTGAGTTTGTAGCCTCAAGTTCCCCTTCCTGCAGTGCTTCTTTGGCCATATCAGCCTAATATTTTCCTTTTCTTCTTTCCCAAATAAGACAAAAGTTACTCAACAGAGTTGGAAATAAATACCACCGTTCCTAGAGTAAAAGATCCCATGGGATAAGAGGCCCATTTTACTGTGAGCAATTTAGTTAAGATCTGTGATCTGGGAAACTAAAATTCAGATTGGGTAGTTTGCAGACCAAGTGGATTTTCAGCAACTATAGACCAATGTCCAAGTACAGCAATTTCCAACCTGTAAAGTATGCAACTCTCTTCCAAGTTCTCTGCTCGTTTCTACTGGTAACAACCTTGCCATCCTGTGAAAAGCATCACATCCTTAAATTTTCCACCTTTATCAGGGTAGTCTCTCAGTCTCTCATATGCCAAATACGTTGATTTGAATCAGTCAAAATAATTTTCTTTCAACAGTTTTATAGTATTGTTACTGCAAATTACCAGTAGTATTTCAAATAAAAAACACAAAGTTGTGCCAAAAGGTTAAAACCAGATGTCCCAACAATTCTGAGTCTTTAACTTTCCCAACTGCTTCCGCTACAGTTTAATTTCCCATATGAACCTTTAGGTTCTGCGAAACTGCACCTCACAGTAAAACTTTGAGGATTCCAAGCTTACTTTATTAAGCCTTTTCATATTCAGTTGTCTGATCTAATCACTAGATGATTTTCCTAGTTGATGATCACTACCTAAGCACTGAGCCATCTGCAAAACTGCATTTCATTTCCTGATTGTAAGTTCCATTGTTGCCTAAACTGCGGGTCATGCAAGCCACAGGGCTGCAACTTGTAGTACCACAATAGTCAGTGTCAGTTATGCCAGCCTTTCCTGTGACTGTGAGATGGAACACATATGGATTTATCTTTGTCTTATGTCCTCTTTGTGCTTGACAAAACTTGAGGTGTAGTCTTCAAAGAGCTCGAAAGTAGAAGTGGAAAATAATCTGCAACCGATTTGATCCATCACAATCCAGGGTTTTCACAAGTTTTCATATAATCTCTGAACCTCCCAGGAGGAGTGGGACTGGACATCCCTTGTCTTATAAGCTTATGTATCTTCAGCTTTATGTACCTTATTAACTTATGTATCTTATGAACTACAGACAAATATCAAGCCACTGATAGACACATCAGCCATTGGTTGATAACTGACTGATACAAACAGTTGCATCTTCTGGGAAATATGGTAGACAGAGTAAGCCATTCCTGAAAGCAGGCTGCACAACAAAGGTTGAGGTTTTTTTCAGCCTTACTGACATCAGAAGGACTGGAAATTCCCAAGACCCTTCAGACTCAAGTCACTCATGCAGATCTTTTCTTAAAGACTATGCAAACTGAAGGCTGGTCTGTCAACAGGGACAGCCCCACTGACTGGCAGTGTTACTGAAATAGTGACTTGGTGCAATCGGGCTGCATCTGCCAGTTGAAATCATCAGCATTTGCACTTGGCTCTTGCTGCTGGCTGGCTGATCAGGCAGAGCAGCTCAGCATCCAGAAATTTTAGAGGTTTTATATCAACTGCCAACATCTCACTTGGCTTATATAGCAAGACCTTTCTGGTCTCCTTTTTCATCCCAGGATATTTCTTTCATTAAACTAGAAGTAACATTTCCAGGAAATGTGGTGTCCTGAAATGCCAAAGCCAGCTGGCAGCTTTGACTGCTCAAACATCTACATGGGTTCTAGCTAGGTAGATAATACAATTACTTGTACTACATCATGAAAACAGTTATGAAACTCTTAAGTTTCCATGGCATCTATGTATTAACATAGTACAAATGTTTGCTGCTTCTAAAGGCTGTTTCTTTAGAACCTCTGCAGATTTTTAAAGGGAAGTATATTCACTGGCAAGTGCTGAGCTCAATAGCACTGGGCTAGAAAGGGCACTCAGAAAAACTGCTTCTAAACTACCAACATACCTCAGGTTACTAAATTTCTTAAACACAGTAATGAAACAAAATAAACACGAAGGGTGTACAGATTCATTTCCTTACCTATACTTAAGTCCAAAACAACATCTCACTTTACATGTAAAATGAAAGTCTAAAATTGGAAAATGCTTAAAAACACCAGACCAAAGGCTTTCAGGAAATCCAGTGGAGCAGCTTAAAACTCTAGGAGTAGAACCTTGGTCCTTTTACTGTAGTACACCTCAGCCTGTGTATCCATCTTAGTGATAATAAACTCTTCACACCTTGTAACATACAGCTGGGAAGGCCTAGTATGAGTTCCCAGGTGCTGGCCCCCACTTTAGTGTGTCAGCTTAGGGCAGGGTCAGGTGTGTTGCTCTCAGTACAACTGAACTTCAAGATAACTTGCCCTTGCCTCTACAGAAGGTAGTTAGCAGGTAGTTATTCCCCTGGAAAATAATAGTCTGATTTAAAAAAACCCAAACATCTAAAATACTTTAAAACTTACCCAGGCTATGTCGCTTGACACCTACAATCACTATCTTCTGAAAATTGCAATTCAAATGTTTCATGTCTCAATAATAGATTAATTCTATGCCTTGGCATGCTGTGACTGCCAGCTTTGTTGGAAGAACTGGCTAGACAATGACCATACCAACAAACAGCAGCTTTCTCCAGTCCATAAAGGTGTCAAAAACCTCAACATGACTCCACATGTCAGTTGTTGTGCATTGAAAAAAAGAAGATAAAGTAGCCCAGCTTATTGTGTGCAAGCAAATGGCATTTTAAACCTTCTATTGTGTGTTAATTCTGGTTTTTGTCCCTTTTAACTTCAGCAATCAGTTTACAAAGAGCTCCTGGTTACTAATTACCACACTATGATTTTATTCTTGCAAGAGATTTTCATCAGCACAGTTGAGTTAGAGATAGTACTGAAAACTAATCAACTGAGCACACTCCATAGCAACCTCAGGGCATAACCCTGCAAGGAAGCAGTTGTGCTTAAAGAGATTGAGAAGGTTGTGCTTTAACTAGTCACACCTGCGTTACGGTAACTAAACAATAATACAACTTCCAGTGAGGACTAGGGAGTACATTAAAACTCTGGCTCCATGACTACAGGAGAAAACCAAAAGATTCTCTTTGTGCTGGTGGCTTGCCTGCTCGATAGCTAATTCACATGATCTGAGCTGCTGCCTTTGAGCATAAAACTAACCACAGATTTTCTAAGGGAACAAAGTTTTCCAGTGAAAGCATAAGCTTGGAAAGCTCAGAAAACAAAAGGAATCTGCCTAAGTTCATTGAGCAAGAGTTTGCAATCTACTCAGAAGAAACTCTGTTGTAACAAATATATAATGGCTTTACTAGGTCAGCACTGGAACAGTCCTGGTCAAGGATTTCTGTCTTAACCTCTACATCTGCCTCTGGCAGAGACAGGATAAGGTCCCTCACCATTGTCTTGCAGTGATGTAGACCACAAGGTCTTTGTACTGTGCATAATGTGTCTGTCAGAAGGACAATAGACTGGGGGGGGTGGGGGAGGGGGTGTCAGCTGGAGGGTGCTCACTGTTCCTCCTGGCACCCAAAAAAGAGCCTGTGCTTGCCTCCTCAGTTGTGGAATACCTGCCATCCCCCAGAGCTGGTGCGTCCCACACTGGAGAAAACCCTGAAGATCCTGCAGCTGGACTACGTTGACCTCTACATTATTGAGCTGCCAATGGCTTTCAAGGTAAAAAGAAAAATGACCCAAAGAAAGTGCATAATTGGCTTGATCTGTGGTCTCCATCTAGCATTTTTCTTGAAGCTTCCAGTCCATGTTGAAAGTAGCACTTTGGCCAGACAATGTTTGATATATACTGCATGCACACATTTCTGTGGACTACCCACACAAAAAGAGGCTTAAAGGTGGTGTGAAAACAGTTAATGACAGCTGTTGCACGAGGTGTCTCCCCTGGAAGGACAGGTCTCCTAATTGGGGTAGAACACTCCTTGTGCTTAAGAACTACTGTAGCTGAAGCAGCACTTGTGTCTTAATCCTCCCTGAGCCGTAAGGAGGGAGTCACTGGATGAAAGTTGTTATACAAAGCAGCAAAGGGCTAGGGGCAAAGTTTGGAGGGGAAGAGGGAAAAGCCACCAAGTTGATTTCCTTATTCTGTCCCAGAAAATTACTAGCCTTAGTAGTATTAAAGCCATTGGGCAAATCACAGTTATGATCTTAATCTCCTTAACCCCAGTGCTCCTCTTGGACAGCTTTAGTTGGTCCCAAACATGAGTTGTCCATCTCTCATTCTCAAACATCTAAAAATTTAAAGCCTGATATTCCTTCATGCTGCTGGCTCTCGACAACTTGTTCTCAAAACCTTTGAATGCAAGAAGCTCACATCAGAATTGCGTGCCTCCCTTGCACTGGGCTCTTGAAAGTCCCTAGACTTCTGCTTTCATAGCCATTTGTACCTTCCTTCACATTTTTCCTCTCCAAGTACATGATATAAAGGCAAATTAAATAATAATGAAATTAGAAGGAGATTCAAAAATGCATTTAAGTGGTTTTTAACCAATTAGATTATTTTTCTTAGAGAGAATAGGCTTAGCTGGCTAATGGTTTTTGTGAGATGTTTAAGCTGTAAACTAGCCTCTTCCTGCCAGGAAGGCAGTTGTCTGATTATTAAAATGGTGTTTTCCTAAAGACTCCTAACTTCCAGAAGCAGCACATAGGAAGCAATTTACCAATGAATAACCAATAACCTTAGACTTGCAGTTCCTTTTTCCCTAAGGAAGCCATATCCCATTAAGACCTGTATAGGAGTAACTGGACTCAGATATTAAAACTTTATTTATACCGTCCCACGTATAGAATCCTTTTGGGTACATTTTTAAAAATTTCCCACAACTTGCAATTTCCTGTTTCCCTTTGCTTGTGTTTGTATTCTCTAGTAGTTCATTCTCCCACATAGTGAAGGTCATTGTCTCACAATATAAAGATATAGACAGCTGGCTTTAAAGTAATGTACATCTGACTCCCTGAGGCCTGTATCAACAATCTGAGTTGTTAAAGGAGTAGCAGTCCTAGAGTTTCATTCATGTTCCCCATGAGAGGAGAGAAAAAGGAAGTCGCCTTTCTGCCTGAAAAATACACATTTTTCCGTGACAAATAATAATAATTAAAAAAAAAAAGGGGGGAAAAAGATCCTTTTGCAATGGTGACAGGTGTCCTTTCTTTGCTACCTCTCTCACAAATATACCCATCCTGCATGTGATGCTTGCCTTTGGTAAGGAGGGTGCAGGTATAAAGCTAACAAACTCCTACTCTGCCCTTGTCAGTGAATGTTGGTGCTTTCCTGTTTCCTCAAAAGCCTTCTAGCAAAAGCAGTCTCTGCTTGAAACCAGTGAAGTACTTGAGACAAAACTTCCAGTCCCAGTCTGAAACCAGTAAGAAACATGCCACTGCAGTGCCCAGAGGTTCAAGCTGTTGTAAGGGCTTTTAGGCAGACTAAGAGAAACCTGGTTTTGGAGAGCATCACTCAGAGGAAGAAAGCCCCACTATGCCAGCACTTTTGGTTAGACCAAGAATAGCTGACATCTGGGGTGACATTATTCACTGACCTACCAACATTAGCCTGCACCTGCCTGTATTTTTCCCTCACACAGATTTCCCTGTTCAAGATTTTTGTTCTTACTCCCTTTAGCCCCGCAGCGGTGCTCAACCCCTCCACCCTAGCAAGGGAGTTGACCAGCAGAAACAGGTTTCCTCCAGACCACCACATGCCATCTGCCTGGGGAGCTCATACCCACGGACAGGTTTTCTAGGGGACTCTGCTCAGATGACTGATCCATCAGTAAGCTGGTACCTGTGCACTGAATGATCTCCAGATCCCTCCCAACTAAATTATTCTGTCTTCTAGGAGGAAAGCTGTTATTTTATCCTTACATTGAACAAGTCTTATCCAGGTATCTTCTGATGATTTTAAAAGAATAAATCAAAACAGACCAATGGTCTCACTATATGACTTCCTGTTGTCTTCTGTTTGTACAGTAGACATTCACAAGTTGTTAAAATTGCTTTCTTGAGAAAACCCTCTTGTCTAAGACCATTTTGTGAAAGCAATGGGATGTGCAGACCTGTCTTCCTGCATCTGTGTTGGTGAGGAAATTATCATATCTGGAGCATGGCTTTTCCTCTCAGTGGAATTACCAGCTGCCATGTTTTAAACATGTAAGTTGTCTGGTAGCTTTTGGACTGCGTCCAGACTTTGAACATGACATGGCATGATGTGATCCTTGCATAGTGGCAGTGACTGTACAGTGTTGTCCCACTTATTTCAGTGCTCATACTGCAGCATGGTAGGAAGCCACCCTATGTTCCATCTAAGGTGCATGGCTTTTTCCAAGACACCTGCAAGAGAAGACAACAGCACTTGTGGCCATGACTGGTGCAGTGTAGTTCATGAGAACCCAAAGCTGAGAAATGTGACCAACTTCTGAAAGATCTTTTCAAAGACCCAGTAACCACCATCTTGTCACCATCTAAACACTGCCTTTCTCTCAGCACTTTATCCCTCTTTATCCATCTGCAGACAGTTCTTCCATTCAGGAACTTCCTTGCAGAGGAAGTATTGCCTGGATACTATTGAGCAGAGACAACTGTACTTCAAACACCTTGTGCAGTTCCCTGAAGGAAGGATTGATCCGTGTGGAAACCCACAATAGCTGGTAACACTTATCTCAGTCAAGATAAGTTCATCTTCAAGTCCAATTCATCCTGACTTTGTTAGTTTTTAGAACACAAGTGACAGAAATAGAGGGAAATAGGGGGATAATAAATTAGCTAATGTAATTGTTTATTGACTATCATAAAAAAGTAGTATTGAACAGAAGTTCATTAATTAGAAGTGGAACAAAGTAAAAAGGTCTTGAATTCAGACTCAGCCCCTGAACTCAAAGTAGTCCTACTGCTAAGTGTTGAGCTTTCAGTCCTTGGAAAGTCTGCTGCCATGTCATGGGGATGAATTGTTTGTTCCAAAATACCACAGGGTGGTTTTGTCAATATGGCTTCTCCACCTCAACTTATGATGGCAAACAGTTTGCCTTCTAATAGAAAAATGTACCCAACAGCCATCTACCTCCTAGTCAATATTATTTTTTTTTGTTCAACAAGACACAGCAACAAAGGCAACAATTAATCTTCATGGAATTCATTGAGGAAAGCCAGGACTCTTGGAGGACACAGGCATATGCCTGTAAGTTAGACCTTGGCCTCTGAAATCTGAGACTTTGTTTTCCTTAGGCTCACTTTTCCCATGAAATGCCTTGAACTTCTTGACTGAATTGGGAGGTGCCAATTACTGATCATATTAGTCACAGCTGCATGTTCCCAAGAAGTTACCATGTCAACATCTTGTACCCAGGCCTTTGAAATGTAGCAGTTTGCAGGCAGACCAAATGTCAAAACCACTGAAGGTTTTTTATTAAAAAAGTGTAATTGCAGGCAAGACAAAAAGAGAAGAAAGTGTTAACGCATTGGTGCAACAGCAGTGAAATGGCCAGCAAGTAAGAGAAAGCTGTGCTCCTGAAATATCAGCTCATAACTCAGCTCTAAAGTCTTGTTTATTGCACATAGAGATAGGAAGAAAGAGCTCCTGGTGCCCAAAGAAAGGTGGT
This sequence comes from Hemiprocne comata, assembly GCA_020745705.1. NCBI lineage: Eukaryota > Metazoa > Chordata > Aves > Apodiformes > Apodidae > Hemiprocne > Hemiprocne comata. Next base: position 62,424,428 of record CM036586.1, read on the forward strand.
AATCCACTCAAGAGGTTCACAGCCTACACTGCAGCTAAATGCATAGCCCTTTACTACCAGTAAGTAGCTCTTGGAAACTGTCCCTCCAACTGTTGGGAGCTGGTACTCTTCCCAGAAGCCTAGGACACAAGCAGGATCAGGGGAAGGGCTAGGAAGATGTGGAAAAGAATACAGGTTGACACTCTAAGCCAATCCTTCTGAAGGAGACTAGTCCTTTGGATGCCATTACATAAAGGTCAAAAGTTTGTTGAAAAACAAGGCCATAGGGGAACTCCTGATTGTGCACTCATGTGACAGTTCAGAAGTGTATCCAAGGACGATCTAGCAGTGGAGGATGTGGTAAGCTCAGCAAGAATGACCTGTTGAACTTAGGGTGTTTCAAAAAGCTTTTGATTTTTTGTTTTGTTTTGTTTGTTTGCTAGTAGAAACAGAGTCTGTGGAAAAAATCTTTGCTCTGAGGAATGACATTTTTTCTTCAATGACCAAAAAGTGTGGTTTTACTTTTCAGCCTGGAGATGCAATCTACCCAAAAGATGAAAATGGAAAATTTATTTACCATGAGACAGATTTATGTGCCACTTGGGAGGTAAGCAAACACAACATCTATCCGTATATGCATTAAACACACAGATCCTCATTCTCAGTTTTACTTGTGGCCTTCAAAAACAGAGCTGAGGCACACTGGCAGGGCAAAGGAGTCAAACTGTAATAGCTCCATGGATAAATTTTACTTCTGTCCCTAAGAATGTTGCTTCTTTCGATCACTTGATTATTTTATAACAAAAAAACCATATTGTTGAAATATCTGACATCCACATTCCTTCTTTCAGAGAGTGCATTTGGTAGTTCAGGTATCTGTAGGTTTTTACCAATCTCTCTTCATCAGATCTTTACAGCAGGAGAAAGTTGGAGCCCTAAGATGTGACTGGATCCTTCTCAAAAAAGGAAGCTTTTCACCTCCAAGATAAAACAGAATTTGCCCTAAAGCCCACCATAAAAAAAAAACAAACAAAACCAAAACAACAACAACAAAAAACCAACAACATCCAAACACAAAACTAACAAAAAAAAACCCAAACCCTTTGCCATCAGAACTTCTAAAATTAATTTTTGAGTGAGAACTCAAGGGATTTCTGCTAAGAAAAGTTGAAGGGAAGTAGCATTTTCCTGAAAGATTGCATCCTAAATTTATTATGTGCTCTAGTCCTCTTGCCAGATGCCTACTTAAGCCTACTGCCACTTGGCTTCAGGATCTCAGGTGAGGCAGAAAGTGAGATTTAACAATCTCTTTACCTTCCTGCCTTTCAAAGCCTTGAACATTCTTCAATTTGTGGTCAAAGCTGGTCAGGTCTCCCTCTGCACCATATCTGCTGCAAAAGCATCACTAATTCAGCCTAGTTCATGCCAAGAGAGATAACATGGGCTACCACCTACTCCACTTCAGCTTGCACCATCTGGAACTAGGTAGGGATTGTGTCCCAGTTTAGCTCTACTTTAAGTATAGCAGATAAAGAAATGGGTGAAATTCTCAGTGAAAGTTCAGAGCAGGAGAGATCCCAGGGGAAGCTTGGGCTTTCCCCTGGCAGCCGAGCCATCCTGGCTGGGTCTCCAGGGGAATGGGGACTTCCACATTAGCTGTTTACATTACCCTTGTCTTTGGCCAGTACCGTTCATTCCTCTCTTTGACAGGCTAGTTACTCAAATGTTGAAAGCAACAGCTGTCCCAAGACAGGTTTTTTATCTTCAAGCTGGTGCTTATTGTAAAGGATATCTTGTAGCAGGTCACTGTCTTCAATTAATAAGCCAAGAGAAGAATAGGTGGTGGTGAGTGCCTGCAAATAATAGCATCAATCTAAATAGAACTGGATAAACTCAATCCAAATAATTTCACTCTCTCAGTATGGTGCTAGCAGGCAAAACCAGCTCCAGATGACTATATTTGCTGACTTGTCACTGTGTGATAAAAAGCATATGAGGCCAACTAGAGGTCATTAAAAACATGGTACCTCTTACCTCCCTGCTTTCACAGCTCCATGGCAGGGTCTGCTCTGCCTCAAACAGTCACTGAATCATTTGTGTGCAGAGTTTCAGGAAGCAAAGGGGAAGCCCTTAGGAAAGGACCTTCTTTCCCCTTAACCACCCAGCAGATGAAGGTAATGAAGACCAGTGCATGTATTCATATCCAGCATTCATAAGGCTTTCTCAGCTATTAAGATTTGTGTGAAGTGAAGAATATCTAGAATTCCTCTTCCCCCCACAGCCTGCCCTTGTGTTATTTTTTCTAATTTATACTGTACTGAAGTTTTCTGTGCTGGTTTTTAGATGTGCCTTGCCAGATATTTAGGGGATTTAACCAGACAGAGACTTCATATGAAACACTGTTGTACAATCAAAAGGAATAAATTGACTTATCAGGAAAGCAATCTGTTTTGTTCATTCTCCCTTCTCCAGCTTTGAGGCATTGCTAAAGCAGCATAATGTAAGCAAAAGGTTTTGAAAGCAGATGTCTGGCACTTAGTATCTATATCTCAGATTAATCTTTCTGCTTTTCAGAAAAATTCTACCCTCACAGGAGGTATAAAACGTTAGGGTTTGGTCTGGAAAGCAGGTCTACACAGGAATGGAGATTAGAAGAGCGGGGGCAGCACCAGCCCTCATGCTAGTAGAGCTGTTAGCTCTGCTGCAGAAAAGGGTTTTTTGCAGTCTCAAGAATGGGTTATCTTCCACCTATCTCTAAAAGGAATCAAGTAAACATATGGGATCCACCAATCTTCTCTTTCTTTGCAGGCTATGGAAGCATGTAAAGATGCAGGCTTGGCAAAGTCTATTGGCGTATCCAATTTCAACCGCAGGCAGCTGGAGATGATCCTGAACAAGCCAGGACTTAAGTATAAACCTGTCAGCAACCAGGTATGACTGCAAGGCAAGGGCACTGCCTGCTGTGGTGCCACTGCCCTGCAGGGAATGCAGAGGCAACACATGGCCTAAGCTGCCACATGCAGAAAAGTGACATACAGTTTGCTACAGATGTTGCCCTCCATACTGTCACTCTTCTAGCTTGAATATATTACTCATCCTATCTAGGCTAAAGATAAATATTTGAAGGTGTTAGAAGAATCACTCTCCTCAGTTCCTGATCCAGGACTATAAAATTAGTGCCTCTGTGCCAAGCTCCATAACCAGGTTGAGCGCTGAGTCAATGCCAATCTTAAATCTCTGCCATGTCCCTTACTTCAAGTCCAAAAAATTCCCAAGATAAACCATACTGAGCTAAGCAGTCCTCAATGAACCCATGTCTACCTCAGCTGACACGAAACAAAACAACCCTAAGTATGAGGGATCCTGAATCACTTTAAGCTTCCCAAGTTTAAAAGCCATTAGAAGGACCTCCTATATTTCCTGTACTTGCTTTTTTGTGCCTTTTCTGTAAGATGACATCTTACAGCATCAGTAAGAGTTAAGAGAAAAATGTAAATTGAAGACAAGACCCCATTAAGTGACCAACTTCAGCTAAACAAGCCCATGAAGATGATAGGCATATCCAAGTTACATTACACTAGCAGGGCTCAAAGAAAGTGGTAAGTGTCAGGGACCCATCAAATGCCCAATACCTTTGACTGACATTTGGCAGGTCACTGTATTTCCTAGAAATAACTGAAGATCTTCTGACTCATCTGGCACAAACAAATATCCACATTAACACTGTCAGAGGAGAGGCCAAAGACCAACTGGGACCAACTTCCCACCCTTAGCGTGTGGCCTGGAGGGTCGGGATTGGCATGGGCACAGCAGAGAGGCTGGCTATAGCCTTCGTTCTTGCCTTTTGCCTGCAGGGAAAGGCAGCCTGGGACAGGAGGAAATTCCAGCACCCTTCGCTGGTATTAACATGGCCAGCGGGTGCAAATTGCAATTTCTGGTGTGCCCCTAAGGCTGCACTGAGCATTGCTGCTGCTTCCTGGGGTAAAGGAAAACTGGGCAAAAGATTAAGCCCAGCTTAGGGCAGCTAGCCAGCAAGCTTAGATGTGCCAGCTAGCTTCAGACTGCCTGCAAACAGTGGTTGCTCTGTCACCTTGTAGACATCCCTTTCCCAGAGACTGAGAGTACAGCCAGAAAATCCTTGCCTGTAAAGTCATGATGCACAGCATTTGCAATCTGGGAGGGCAGAGCCTGTAGCAAGGCTGTAACTGTTATGGAGGGGCACCTCTCCTATCAAGGCAGGCTGAGAAAGTTGGGGTTGTTCAGCATGGAGAAGAGAAGGCTCTGGGGAGACCTTATAGCAGCCTTCCAGTACCTGAAGGACACCTACAGGAAATCTGGGGAGGGACTTTTCACAAGGACATGTAGCAATAGGATGAGGGGGAATGGTTTTAAGCTGAAAGAAGGTAGATTTAGATGAGATATTAGGAAGAAATTCTTTACTGTGAAGGTGATGAGACACTGGAACAGATTTCCCAGATAAGTGGTGCATGCCCCCACCCTGTAAGTGTTCAAGGCCAGGTTGGATGGTGCCTTGAGCAACCTGGTCTACCAGGAGGTGTCCCTGCCTATGGCAGGGGGGTTGGAACTAGATGATCTTTAAGGTCCCTTCCAACCTAAACCATTCTGTGTCTCACCTTTTACATATTTTCTCTCACGTTCTATCTGGGACAGCTTATGCCAACATTTTCCCTAAAAACAACATCAGATTAGTCATTCTGAATGCAAGAGGCAGAGAAACAAAGATCTGACCCACATGAGATGGGTTGCCTTTTCAGCCTGCTTCTCTAGTGATCTTCCCTCACCTCCATCCCCCCACTTATTGTCACCTTTCCCTGGGGGCCAATAAAAATTCCCTGCAGTGAAATTATGATCACAGATGTTGATTTGCTGTCCACCAAAAAAAAAAAATAAATCCATCACACAGCAATGTACACTTAGAACAGTAACCACAGACTGAATTTCCCTGTTCCTTAATTTATATGTATCCTTTCCTGAAAGCATAATCTGGTCTGTAACTCTCACTAATATTGGGATACAATCTCCTTCTGCATTTAGTGTTGATTAATCATTCTTTCTATTTCACTCTTGTAGGTTGAATGCCATCCCTATTTCACCCAACCCAAACTCTTAGAATTTTGCAGACAGCACGACATTGTTATTGTTGGATACAGCCCACTGGGAACATCAAGGGATGCATCATGGTAAGTTTCCATGTTACTCTCTGATAGCAGGGTCACTATCCAGGAAAAGACTAATAGCTCTCCATTGCTGTATCTCTCTGCAAAATGTCTTCATCCACATTTTTCAAAGTAGTTTGGAACTTCAGTGTCTAAATATTACTGTTTTGAATCTAAACTTGCAACACTCCTGCTGCGTGCTGTCATCAAAAATGCCAGGTGTCTGTATAGGAGGTCACCTTAGGTCTCCTCTAACAGAAAGTAAGAGTCTGTAACTGGGAATGCTGAGGCTTATGTGAGGAATTAGAAACTAAGTCAGTGTTAGGACATCACATAGGAAGTTTCCTTTGACAGCCCACCAGCCTAAATGCCAAAGCTTTTCTCCCATCTTTCACACCGCTTGTCAAAATGGTGCAGTATGCTGTCCACGAACAAGCAGATGCCTCTGTTTTGACATTAAAGATAAGCAGGCTTGAGTTTTGTTCTTTTTTACCATTTTCTTCCAGGGTAAATGTGTCCTCACCTCCTTTACTGAAGGATCCTGTGCTGAATGCCATAGGCAAAAAGTACAACAAGACGGCTGCACAGGTTGCCTTGCGCTTCAGCATCCAGCGAGGGGTGGTGGTCATCCCAAAAAGCTTCAATCCACAACGCATCAGAGAGAATTTCCAGGTAAATTTGTACTCCAGTGGTGCATGGATGAATCCACTTACATTGGCTTAGCCCCTATAGAAGACAATTTTCCCATTTCTTTCTCTAGACATGAGGCTTGATCTATGTCAAGCTTTGCCAAATTTTATTCTTTTTGTCTCCATCACTTAATGGTACAATAATAGAGCAGTGAGAAAATTTTTGTGTCTTTTAATCCTCTGGAGTAGCTAAAGTTCCAGCTGGTGATGTATCCCGGAGCACCAGTTGCTGCAGTGAGCAGCACAAGGGAGATGAAATAATTCAGTAAGTGGGCAGCCCAAGGTTGTTGGATGTAGGTGTTTGGGAATGACTGACTTGTTCTGCCTGGTCTTCAGGTATGGGGCAGTTTTGTTAAGGAAGGGTTGTTGCATACAGATGTGCCAGAAAAGCTCATAACCACACCACCAGAAAGCATCTGGCTTGACCACCAAACCCAAATAAGATGAAACATTTGTTCCTGTGTCCCTCACAGCACTCAATACCTACACTGCTTCCCACTTTCCCTACCAATGTATCACTTCCAAAGCTGGTAGCTCAGTGCTTACCAGACTACCTTTCTCTTCTTGCAAGAGAGCATAAGTAAATATGACTGGACTTACTCACTTCCTCAAGACTTTCCTATAAATGCAAACAAGTATGGATTTGTAGGGGAGACAGTAGGGAGGAGGAGGTAAAACTGGACTTACGAAATCTAGAACATATGAATGTTGATTGTGTCAAGAAATGCTAACTTATTCCTAACATCTCTTTCCGTTAGATCTTTGACTTCTCCCTCACTGAGAAAGAGATGAAAGAAATTGAAGCCCTGAACAAAAATGTTCGTTATGTGGAACTGTTAATGTAAGTCCAAGAAGAATCCTGAATTCCCACAGAAATTTCTTGTCTTTCAAAGAATTAAAAAAAACCCAAACTTGCTTTTAATATTAATTTTTGTATAAACAACCTTATTTTAAGGTGAGGCTTAAGTATGGAAGGTCTTTAATGTAGTCTGAATGTGCTCTGAACCCATTGCAGAAATAAGTGCACACTACTTGCTTACAGCTCAGATGTCAAAAGCCCATCTAGCAGCAAGCGACTGTATCTTGCTATTCCATCTCCTTAAACACTTTCTGCTATACCTTGTAATGATCTTGTCAGCCACTCACAAGGTGTAGTATTGTCCCTATCTAGCAACGTGGATATCAGAGCTGAAATTCAAATAATAGCACTTTCTTGTCTTTCCCCTCCTTCCCACCTTCACTTCCAGTGCTCAGCCAATCACGTTGCAATGCCCTGGGGCTTCTAAACCTAGTGTTTCTGGAGGCAACTTGTTTTAAATTGCCATGCAGAAGATTTAAGAGTACTGCTGCGTGAAACAACAGGGCTAAGTTAGGGAGAGCTCAACTCCTTCTTGCTTGATACTTTGGTCAGAACATTAAAATTTGCCTACCCAACTTTCTCATAAAACAGGAGACATCTTAGTGACCACAAGTGATCATAAGCTTTGTTTTGGTCTTTCCTCTGATGCTGCCTTCTTCAGCAGTCTGTCTTCTGCTGTTGTGTTGAGTTGTACCTTCTTATGTTCCTTCTTATATTCCACTTAACCCTCTTCAGGGTAGTCAACATGTAGGCAAATGCTAGAGACTATTTGCCATGCATTTCTCTTGCTACCTTGGATTATCTGTGTCTTGCCAAAGTGTAGTGTGCTCAAGCACTAAAAATAATGAAAAACAGGATAGCAGCATCAATAGCACTCTAAAATATTGACTATTGCTCAAAAGGTGGGGGAACAAATAAACCACTTACTGTGCTGCATAAATATGACAGAAAATATGCACTAAGATAAAAACGTCACAATGGAGCTCATCTTTCACCTCTAAGTTCAGCAGTGTGCTCTGAAGCTTTAGTTTTTTAAAACTTCAAAAATCATTCCATCAATTACCAGCACTTTGTTCCAGCAGGCTTCTCACAAATGGCCTAGCAGATTCTTCTGTGTGTTTTGGTATCTGAAATTGTTTGTTTTTTCATAGCTAAGTTGAGCTATAACATCATTTAAACTTTTAGTGAGTGTATACACTTAAATGTATCCTTGCTGCAAGTGCAAGAGCCTTTTCCAGAGCAAAATTAAAGCCTGCAAATACCCACAGGAGAAGAACTTTCTAAGCCACCAATCCAAAAACTAATAAACTAAATGCTTTTCTTTATTAGACTAGATTTGGCCACAGGAAGCCACTGAGGACAAGGAAAACAGAATGCATAGTATGGGCATTGCCAGCTCCATTTTTCATAGGAAAATGCTTGAATACAGTCTGACCTCAACTGTGAAAAACACCTTATCAAAAAAGTGATCTTGCTATGTAAGGAGCAGCTGAACATATATCTGCCTACTATATGTTCTCACACTGAAGTGTTTGGAGTTGACACTGCAACAGCCTGAAGAGATTTCTTATGTCATTCACCAATATGTATCTTAAAAAGTCAAGCCACCACACAGAGAGATTTCTGGTTAGTCAACTTTGTGCAAAACCTTTGTCTGCTGCGATGCAAATGCCAGAAGAAATGGGAAAATCCAGCATTCCTCTGGCTCCTCCAGTTATCAGCTACCATGGGGGCTGTGTGCATATCAGTTGTTCTGATAATGTAAGCCCATGTGAACAGGATATTGACATCAGTGCAACGAATTAGCAAGTTAAGCATCTGAACAGAAAAAGAAGGTTTTGTAAAAGGATGAGTACTCCAGGAAATCTGTCTGAAATGGTTTCTTCTCCCTTTGGAGAAATCTAGAAGTATTGTTCTGAGCAAGCTTTAGATTAATCTGTCTGATTGGTTTATCTTGTGCTCCCAATCTCTACCACAGATATTCTTCCTTACCAGTTATTACAAGTTGCATTGACTCTTCAGAGTGAATAATTTTCACTCTAAGATCTCAGGCCTTTGGACATGTGAGATCTGAATAGGAAGCATGCTCCTTAGAAGGAAAGGAGAGATTATGACACTGGCAACTCAGACATTGTCAGCTTACACTGCAACCAAACAAGCCAAAGCCTTGTGGCTTGTTTTTTTGTTTTGTTTTGTTTTTTGTTTTGTTTTTTTTTTTTTAACCAACTCAATCTGTTAATGTGTAAACACTTCAGCTTGGATGAATATTGGAATGAAATGTTTTGGCACAACCAATTCAAAATGTTTGATGCCTTCCAGTTAGTTAACTTCAATATTGTGTAATGTTTCCTTCCCAGACTGGAAGGATCCACAGCTGGGATAAATGCCAGTATTTGTTATGCTCTGCTATAAGGCAAGGCCACCAGCTGCCATGGTGCACCTGAGAATGTGCTTCAGAAATTTTTGATTTTGCCAATGGAAAGTGTTTTTCAAGCCAAGGCTTGTGTTTTAGCATCACTTCTCAAACAAACAAGAAACCTAACAACAAAAACCAACTACCTCTCCTCCTTCTCAAGTTTGCCAATAATGGGCAAACACAGTGTTATTTTCTCACCTGCAGCTGACACTGGGGATTTTCTTCTTGCCTTTTATAACGATCCTCTATTGTGCATCTTCTCTGAGCATGCAGTTCTTAAAATGAAGCCTGAAGCCTCTCTGCCTTTGGTAGCATGCAGCCATGAACATCCCTTTCTCCCCAGAACTGGGTCACCCTAAAACTGCTTTGCAAATTCTCTGCCACTGGTGCTATTAACCTGGCAGAGCACCTATTTCTAGGCTGAGCTAGAGGGCAGACACTTCGAGAAAATACCATACCAGACCCAGACCTGTTCACACCAGCTCAAAGTGCATAAGTAGTACAGCCTGGTGTCTCTACCTCTCCTTCAAATACAGCCCTTATTTCTGAGAGTCTTTCTAGGCATCTGAACAAGGAAGTCTTCCCCTTCCACAATGCACATATTATGAAGCCATCCTCTTTGCCTACAAGATTTCTACTAACCTGAGTTAAATCCACAAATATAGCTAAAATAGCTGACATGGAAACTCTTGATGGTCTTTGCCATCTGTCCTTAAGGTATGTAGTCTATAGATCTGAAAAATGCACCTTCACTGTCCTCTCCTTACATGCACAAGGTTGTTTCCAAACCTGCAGGGAAGATTAGCCAAAGCAGACAGCTTCTGAATAAGCAGAAGAGCCTTCAATGAAGGCCACCTATATATTGCAAAGAAGAGAAGAGGTTTGCTAGGCACTGGACAACTGTATCAGTGATGCGATATCCTGCTTCATCCAAAAAGCTCACTTGTTCAATTTGACCTATCCACAGGTGGCGTGACCATCCAGAGTATCCCTTCAGTGATGAATACTGAAAAAGCGTGTCTGAGCAGGTTCCTGGCTCGTTGCTATTAAGCTTCGCTGAAAGAGACCCAACGTTTGGTGCTTTTATTTCACAGGAGACTGTTAAAATCAGCATTAAAAACATGACATTTACTTCCTCTAGTTTTGTCAGTCTCTTATTGCTACTGAAGAGCTAATCTATTTAACCTATTATTAACTTGGGAGGCTTTAACTCTGAGCATGGAAGCTTCAACACTGATAGCTGGTAAAACTGAAGATTTCTCTTGAAAACAAGCTCACTTGTTCAAAACAAATAATTTTCACTCAATGGCATATTCTTCTCAGAATTTGAAACTAGAAATTCTGCTTCAGTAGATGTGAAGCCGTACCATTTTCTTTCACAGGTCAAATGAGAGAAAGTTAGGAGTGGGGAGCTAATTGGATTTGAGATCTATATATACATATATGCACATTTGTATACCGATACATAGATGAATTCATTGCATCATGCAGTTAAGCCTGTTTCACTCTGACCAGGGTATTCTTCAGCCATATACAGGAGCTGCATTCCGTAGGTACACCCAGCTGGCTCCACATGCAATTAGTTCAACCCCTAAAGCATTATAAGCATGTTCTTATCCCCCCTCACCTCAGCAAAACACAGGAGAGTGTATGACTGTATTGCGTCTATATCCACATAAAGACCTCTTAAATACCCTGGAAGTATTATAAAGATGTGTAGATATGGTGCTTAGGGACATGGTGGACTTGGCAGTGTGCAAGGCTAATGGTTGGACTTGATTATCTTAAAAGATCTTTTCCAACCCAAACAATTCTGTGATTCTGTGTTTGAGCTGCTGTACGAGAATGGTATTGCAGTGTTGCATATGGAACATGGAGCTAGTACTAGTGAGAGCCTCATCTCATGAGATTAAAAATTCCTTAAATTGCTTTCCTTCTCCACAAACTGCTCTTCACCCAAGAAAATTCCTGTTCACTTCAAAATTCTGACAGTCTTTTGTATAAAACTCCTGACTAAGACAATACTGAGTTAGGAAGCTAAGTTTTAAAGGGGCAGAAAGTTGTATTTTGTTAAATACCACTTTCTATTGTGCTTTGAGAATGCAGAACACTGGTAGGTCCAAGAAATGGTAGGAATCAGGCAGAAGCAGCTGGGTTGAAACCTGGAAATTTCCTCCAAACTGTCAGCTCTTTGAAACATGAGGGCAAAAGAATGGACAGCAGAATAAGGAAAACTAACTCCTTCAGTATTCATTTCTTTTTCAGACCGCTCATTTGCTCAACAAGTTTTGCAGCCTATACCCACATCTGAAGAAGGCTACATTCCCCTCTCTCCTGTGCCCAAGCACTCCCGTCCCCTGCCACAGAGGGGGTACATTAGAGAGGTATGGGAGAAGGTACTAAACCATACACACAGAGAGTATTATTGTACTAAAACACGCATACTGCCATTGGAAAATGGGCCATACCTAGGCTTCAATCTATAGCATCTGCTTTTAGTTATCACCATTGCTATTTATTATCCCTGGAGTTACTGAAACAGGAAAACAGCGTGTTTTGGAGGCACTTCTGTTGGATCAGGGTGTGTTCATCAAAAGCAGAGGCAAAGAGGTGCAGGGGTGACCATTTCACAGAAGGAGCAGGCAAAGCTCCCAAATGGCTCTAGTGCCAATGCATCCCTGGATAAGCTCTGTGGGCACCACTAAAGAAGTCAGGCCCGTTTACAAGGGTTGGCCATCACATATCACTTATAAATCCACTTATAAATCTATGTCAGCAGAGGAGCATTCTGCTTGCTGGAAGTTACCCTAGGGCAATTGCCATTTTATCTTTTTACCCATTTAGACCAGAGGGGGGAATAAAAAAAGGTGGCAGAGGTATAGCTGAGGAGGAAGACAACACATTAGAAATCTGCAGGTGTAAATCTAAGGACAATCCCAAGGTCAGGTGGAGCTCTGCTCCCAAGGGTGGTCAGAACCACTATCACAGCCCCACTCTGCTCCTTTGCAAACAGCCGAGATGCCAGCCAAAAACCTGAACCTAATCCAAGACTAAATTCAAGTGCCAGAGTTACCACCATACCCAACATATTATTTCAGTTGCTTCATAAGTACAACCCTTAAATAGGGCTGTCGGGGATCAACTGCTTAACAGTAGCACTGTACAAATTTTTGCACTGTAACTTGACCAGGTGCAGGTCTCCAGCCATGACCAACGTTCAGGCCAGGTTTGGCAAAGCTCTTGTTTTCTACACTGCAAATGTCAAATAATGCTCACACCAACCCCTTCACAGCTAGCTGCTCTTTCCAGACATCCCTCCAGAGGTTAGGTAGCGCCTGAGGTTCTAATAAATTGGGTGACCTTGTATGTGTGAGTAAGGAAAATGATATGTTGAAGCTTTTCTAACAGGAAATACCCTATAATCAAGTCTTCAATCTATACAGAGTTAACAGGCAGGACAGATTGTGAGAGTTTCTCCAGCCCAAGTTATGCCAGAAAAATCCCTTTTTTCCTCCCCTCTAATTTTAAGAGTCATGCTCCTCCTTTGCATTGCCTCGTTTGAATCTGATGAAAAAGATTCAGCCTCTTCTCAGGGGTAAACGCTCCCATACTCGTTGCCATCAGTTATGAAACCACTACTGACGTCTAGCCTAGTTTTTCCTCCGCTTTGCTCAGTTTCAGACCATTGCTCCCCATTGTTTTCCATCTTGCTCTACAGAGAAAAGGTTTAGAGGAGGGAAAACAAACAGGGCTGCAGATGGGGGCTTGGGAAACGCATTCCACTGGCAGCTGCACAGACACAGAGAAAATCCAGACCCTGGCCCCACGCATGATCTGCTTGCATCTACCACATTTCAGAGGCTCATTGAACTTGCTGCCTGGAGCAAAACACATCCCTGGGAATCACTGCATACAGCCCTGCTCCAATGGGAAAGGTCAGGTGCGGACAGAGGAGGATCCAGTACCTCCTGCTTCAGTGGCAATGACACTTGACAAGAACAGACCCAAAGTGTACCAGGAAAACTTACTCACTTTTACCCTTAGTAACCTGAGTAGTTTGTGACTCTTCCTGTAGGTGTGAAGTGAAACAAAACCCAGACCAAAGTAGTCTGCTTCAGCTATGCTCAGATGACTTTACAGCAGAGAGAACAAGTGATGCAGCATTTTGGATTCTTTTTGCAGCCCAGGTGCTGCTCTGGGCTGGCCAGCAGAAAATGAGGTGATCTGCTCACATCCCCAGCAGCAAAGCTGTTGCTGAACATTAGAACATGGGTTTACCTGGATGTCGCTCTGAGGCATTTACTGCTGCTGCACAAGCTCAGGACAGTGCAAAAGGCTGTACAGATGGGCCCTTCCTTGGCACATTAATGCTCTTGTTTACTAAGTGAAGCAATAAGGCAGTGTTGTTGAACAGTTATCACAAGACATGTCAACGTTACCCGCACCTTGCACTACACAGTTAGCTGAATTTGTTCCCCCACAGGGATGCAGAGTTTCATCTTCCATAAGACTAAATATCTGGGACAAGACTGTTTCAGAAGGGACATGCATCCAGTTTTCCCTGATGAGAGCCTGCAAGAGGAATAGGGAAAATAGTAAGAGGCAAAGTGGGATGGGCCCTGTGTACATTTTACAGCTTTACATTAAAGGATGCCCTTTGGATTTATATCACACTTTTTTGTCCCACAAAGCTATCACGAGGTTTTACTAGGGTCTACAATGTGTTCTGTGGAGGAATGGGGAAGTGACCATATCAAGCCATCAGCCAGCATTAGAACACAGTTCTGGTTAAGCAGAACTGGACACAGGAGAAGGGAAGGCAGCATCTCTCACACTTTATCTCTTGCCTGTCATTAAAGCCTAGGTGCTAGAGAACTGGGTGCTCTAAAATGAAAATGAGATCTCTTCTCATGGCCAAAGAATGATGGTAACTGAGGATGGAAAGCGAGTTTTGCAAACAGTACGAGAAGATCAGAGGCCACAAAAGGCAAAGTCTTTGGTTACATACAGCAGGGTTCTCACCTGGTGAGGCTTTCTCACTTCATCCCTTTTTGGAATTCATTAGACTCCAAAAGCTGCTCACCTCCAGACTGGCAGGATATTTAACCACTACCATATCCTTGCAACATGCAAAGGAATTCAACAGCAGAGAGACCGATATATTCCTTAACTAATTAAGATCACCTTATAACCAGAATCAGAGTTGATCCTTTAATTTAGTGTGAGGATCATTTAAGTGTAGAAGCAAAGCCAGTGTTGTAGGGACCCTTAGAGGAAAAGAAATCACATGCCTGGAATGTGCAAAGCATCTCTCTGATCTCTGCAGCAAGCAGAAAGGACAAACTCAGATCCCTCATGTACAGTAACTCTGATTTGTAGATTTAAGATGAGCTACCACCTTCCTCACTGTGAGTAGCACCCAAGTCCCCTTGTTCTCACTCGCCAAATTAAAACACTTAGAAATAAATCATTTTGGTGTTTGCAAGACACCTCCCTTATTTTCTGGGGTAAGAGGAAGGGATGGAGCTGCTGTTTCCAGATACATTTTGCCCAGCTCTCTCACACATCTAGAGGAAAGCACTGAAGTAGAGATGAAAGCCAGTAAGAAAGCAACATGTTAGAATGAGGTTCAACATGCTTATTTCACTTGTGACCCAAACTGCAAATACATTTGCCTTTGGTGGTGGGGTGATCAGCACACAGTTGGGTACTAGTGCAGTTTTTATACTAACTGATTCTCAGCAGTGCCATATTTCAGCTCTTCCCAACATCTTACTACCCTGGAGCAAAAACCCTAGCTCATAATAAAGGGCTTTGAGAGTGCAAAAAAACAAAAAAGTTAATTTTTCAGTGCCAGACAGACTCCTTGGGGAACCTTAACTCAACATGCATGAGCAATACTCACAACAGGACAACACATGGCAAATAAAATGCAAAGCAGAACCAAATGGAAAAAGAGGAGGGAGAGAAGGAGCTGGAAAGAAAGATGACACGTGTGTGTAAACACATACACACAGAGGGGCACCACTTGATGAAGCTGCTCAGTTTTTGCCCTGTAGATTGCAAAGCTACCTGCACGGAGGCCTCGGATCAGTCCAAGGTCACTGAACATAGTGAAGACAAAATCCTGCACCGGGACAAACAGCACTCAATTACAAGTTAAATGAAAGCTCATGATGACCTAGAACATGTCTCAGAGCAGCCTCATGCATAACAAGGGAACAGCTACGCAAGAGCAGGACACTGAGGACACTGGATAGGATCCTGCTAACATTTCAGCACATACAAATCAGGAATGACTCTTCCTGACTCAAGGTTTATGCAAGTATAGATGCACAAAACTGATGCCGCATGCCCTCAGTGCAAGGAAAGTTATCCTAAATTTTCTGGTCCCCCAGTTATTCTGATGAATGTTGTTCTCCCAGGTCAGGGCAGACCCTGGCAAAAGCTTGCAAAGAGTTATTTTGTCTTTGTGATCCCAGCAAGACTGCTTTGCTCCTCATGCAACCATTTCTCAGCTTCCTACCCAGAGCTCCTCACATGTAGAAAAGGGAGTAAGGTGATCCCACCTGCCCACAGGTTCAGTACAGATGTCACCAGGCAATCCAGAATAGGTCAAACCAGCTGTTTGGCAGCATGGTTTGCACAGATCCTCCCTGTTTTTCCACAGTGGTGGGACTGCAGTCCTGCATTGCTTTTCTATAGGAGGAGGACATTGCCTTTACATTTTGTTTACTACATTGATCTGTACTTGAGGAACTTCAGAGAGGAACGTCCAACATTTAGAAAGGTTCCCCTAAGTCATGGATCAGAAATCTACACTCTCATTCAACAAGTCAGTGCCAACTCTCTGGTCCCCTGTGAGGTACAGTCCTCCCAATATAGGACAGAAGAAACAACAAAGCAGGGAAGTAAGAGGTAACATTAGAAATACCCACATGATTTAGGATTTCTACCTATTTTTTTCTAGACATGGCATTTAAAGCGCACCAGCAATCATGAATTCCCTTGGCAATCTACACCTTTCCAGGCCTGAAACCACCAAATTACTTGGCTCATGCCTGTGTTCACAGAACTGGTCTGTTGAGTGTGCAAGAGTTTGAGGCAATAAAAATGCTCTCAAACATCATGGTTGGAGGAAAGAGAGCATTATAGCTCCCTTTCCTCAGCAATTAGAGCACTAAGTGACGCAGCAAGTCAGGTTCAAATCTTTATGGGGGTTTAAAGATACATCTCTCACCTCATCCAGTTACCAAGCTGTACAGCCTTCTGGAAAGGATCTGGCTCCATCCACCCCCACTGAACTTTTCAACTTTGTCTGAGAAATTCATCAGAGTGAAAGGAGGAAGGACTTGGTAACTGAAAAACATAATGTACTTTCTTGGGAAGCAGGGCACTTGCAGTCCAGCCCTCGCTCAGGTCACTGCTGACTGGAAAACACTCCCACAGGAAAAGGATCAAAACTTTACCCCCTTGTGCTATGGCTCATTCCGATGCTACGCGAGTACATAACATCTCTGCTGTTTCTTTTGGACACAACACCAGTTATATTATCAGAGAGGATTCTCTGTGTTGGAAAGTATTATTTAAATACCCCTTTCATCACAATATGTTCAAATGTGAGCTCAGCTTCATTACTAGGGTTGATCACTACAGGGAGGGCAAACCCTGTAGGATCCCCTCACCAAAACACCCCTGCAGGCTGCATACAGACACTACAGGTCCAACTGAATTAAGACATTGATTTGCCCCTGCTCCTCATCCAATTACTCCAGCACTCCACAGACATTAGTGATTGACCTTGTGTGATTATCTTTGCCTCCTCCAATCCTTTTTATTCCTTTGTCTGTCTTTGCAGCTAGACACATCCATCCAGATTCTTTGCTTTCTCCCAAGTTTAATTTTGCCACATACCTGAACAACAAATTCTGTCAAACCCAACTGCTGAAATAGGGTCACCCTCACACGCTGTCATGCCCTGCAAAGATCACTTAAACATTTGTGCCCATTCTTCTGGTTTCCTCCCATCCATTGAGGAAAGAACTGTTGACATGGCCCCCCTCCAGGGAATGGTCACCTAGGCTATTTCCCAGCTCTGTCAAAACTCAGCATTTAAAAAGAGCATTGGGCGTGAATGATGTCTTTCCTGTGGCATTTATGATGGAAGCATGGATAGACAGTGCTAGATCATGAGAATTACAAACCAAAACTAATAAGGGGAGAGAAAGCACTAGGAAATGACACTGTGTACTTTTCAGTAATTTTGACCCTGTGAAGGATTATGAACTTTGTGTGGAATAAAGGATTGATGTGCTCCACAGAACACAACCTCTGACAGAGCCAAGACTGGAAAAGGGTAAAAATGGTGGTGGGGGAGTCACAGAAGCCAGCTGACAGGTTATGGAGACTGACCTGTTTAGAGTGCTATGGAGAGAAGCAAGTTTCTCCTATTGCAAACCATGTAATAAGGGAGATGCATCAATCGTTACATTTACAGCTAAATCACAGTACCAGAAGGAGGAAATACACAAAGAAATCAAGGATCAGAAGATTGGCCAAGATACGATTTTTCAACTACACAGAGCCATTCTGGAATTCACTGCTACAGCCATTAAAGGGCCAAAGAAGGGTGCTCTGGTTTGAACCTAATGGCTTATATACCAGCCAGTGTGTAACACTTCCATGTCAGATACTGCCTAGCTAGCTGGACAGTAACGTGATGGGAAGAGGAGAACTTTCCCACCTCGCCCTGCATGCTGCACACAGGATTATGACTGAGGACTCATAAGGGATTTGTATGGTACCAGGGTGTCATGCTGCTCAGGGCTTAATACTTTCAAGTCACATTCAATAAAAACATTTTTTTTAAAAGGTAACTCCAATGCTCCAAGAGGAAGGCTAGAACACAGAGATTTTTGGAGCCTTTCAGCCAGGAGGCTGAGAATACTTATGATTGCAGGGTCTTACGGGCATGCATACTCGTGGGCTGGGAATCCTGCCCTCTGCAGAGTCCTGCTGCAGTTTTCCATGAGGAGGTGCTGGAATGAGGTATATTAGCTTCCATAGGCACCCAGAGCACCTCATCTACTGCAGCTGCACATGCAGCACTTCACTGGCACTAAGGCATCACAGGCTGAGAGCAGAACAACAGCCTAAACCCAGCGCTTGCAGCACAGATACAGCCTCCCAAGGAATAGCACTGGAGTCGAACAAACAAAACAACTTTCTTAAGTCCTTTGCATTAGCTTAGCACCAGGTTGATATTAGTCACACTTTAACCAATTTGCCTGCAGCAGATTGTTTCACACCTGCTTTGTTTTGTAGCTTGACCCTTCCTGTTCACATAAGTGTTTCTCAGAAACAAGCCTGAAGCAAAACCAAGAAGCATTTTTCCTTCCTACACTCACAGAGCATTTTTTCAATTCCTCAGAAACTACTGCAGCATCCCACCTTCCAGACCTGCCCTCAAATCACAAGAGACAGATTCTGTCTCCCCAGTCAAGCTGCCAGCACAGACTTACTTTAGCTGACACTTTCTTCCTTCATTCTTTCCACCCCCCCGCCCCTGCAAATGCAAATGTCTTACCTGAAGGAAGGCAAAGCACAATAAAGCCAGCAGCCCTCACCTCATAAGCTTGACTCAGAAGCAGAAGAAGAAACAACCCCCTTCCCCCAACCCTCACATCTAAGAGATCCAGAAGCTAGTATGCTGCTATGTGCTGCCTATTTAAGAAGTCACAGGTGAAGCTAATCTCAGTTGCCTCTCCCTGAGAGAGGGAAGAGGTAGAAAAAAAAGCCCCTGAGCAAGCCTCCCTGCTATATTCTTGGTGTTGGCTGGAGCTCAAGATGTGAGGTAAACCACTGAACTTTGGAAAAACAACAGTCTATGTATGGCTTTTAACTTACTTTTTTCTTTCCCTTACATATGAAATTTATCTCTACCATTTCTGGGTCATCAGTCTGCAGATCTGCCTTAGTCATCTGGCCAGGGTGTTCACAGAAGAATAAATAAATGAATCACTCTCTTTGCAGGCAATCACTGTCAAATAACTCCCTCCTCCTTGACTTCTGTGAATTTCTCGAGCCGAGGAAGCCAAAGCCTACAGCAGCCGCAGTGACCGTGCTTTGGGCATTGACTGTCTCACCAGGCAGCTTTGCAGGAAAACAAACCAAAGCACAGCTCTGCTGCTGCCTGCAGCTGGGGGCAGGTGGTGCCCGGGGGCTGCGCCAGCCCTGTGGCCTGGCTGGGGGCCTGGACATGCCCCCACTGCAGCAGGAGACAGCAGAAGAATCCATATCCATAAGGATGCACCTCACACCCATCCCGTGTCTGGGGCTGGAATGTCTTTGTGTTTGCAGTTGCCTTTAGATCTTAAGAATTAAAGCAGGCAGGTAGCAAAAGGCGAAAAGAGAAGCTTGAGATACATGACATTCAATACTCCAAATTCCTCCTACCTATGGGTCCAGGGGGTTTGAATCTGTGCTCTGCACTGGGCTGTTTGGATATAATCTGGGGAGTCAGCCTACCCAATGTAGGAGAGCAGTAGGTGGAAGGAGAATTGTCACAACCTGGCTTGATTTGCTGGTTGAGGGCCTTGGATGGTGCAGTGCCAAACACTGCAGCACCAACGTTTGGTCCCAAAACGTTCGTGACTCTGAGGTTGCATCTGGGGCTCTGGTGGGCAGCAGGACCCCAGAGAGCCTGCAAGTGACCCAGGTATCAGAAGAAAGTTCAGAGAGATGCAAGCCTTGGTCTACTTCCAGAGTGAATTAAACACTAATGTTTGGGTTGTAGGAAGACTCCTATTTTCAGTTTACCGCTCTCCTGAGGTAACATGAAGGTTTTCTTCCTGTAAACCCAGAAGGTAAGTATTTGGCCTTTCAGATACTCAATAAAAAGAACAAAAGGAATTTCCACCACCCTTTAACTAATTCACTTCTCCAGTCAATAAACTGAGCATTAAGCAAGGCCATAGAAGACCTTGGTTTTCATCACTTTTTGACTCTAAAATATTTGCTCCCTTTGACATTTTTGAGGGATCAGTCCTAGCACAAGGTTTCAGGAGATCTGCTGAAGCTCTGTGTTGCCACAGCTCTTTCAGGTTATGTGGTGAGTTTAGACAAATCATGACAATCTGCTGGAGAACTCTTGCAGTCTTCTGAGCAATCCAGTTGAGTGCTTCAATTCATTGGGAGGGTTAAAGTTTGCTTGTCTTTAAATGCCTACTGTTTATAGCAGAAAACCCAAAGAGCACTCTCAGGGTCCTACAAGCAATTGTTCTTGCCTATTTGTACCTACTGTGGTGCATTAAGATGTGACATTCCACACATCTGGGGAACACTATACTTTGGTCTCATTTCCCAACGGGTGCGTTCCTGCTGGGATCAGTCACCCCTCCAAGCTGCTCTTGTTGAAAGCTCTTGACAGAGAGCTATGCAAAAAAGATTTATGTGCAAAGTGACCTCATTTATTTTTCTTTCCTTTCACTGAATTTTTTTTTTTCCTTTTCTATACCTTAAAGTGGTCATCATTAAAAATGTATTTTGCGAGTTGCTCAGTGTGATGTTCAGTGTGAGCTTTCTATGTGTGGATTAATTGAGCTCATTTATCTGAACAAGCTCTGAGATGAGCCAGTTCTCAGAACCTGCCCACAGTTAGTTGTTTTCTGCATTTCTAGTAATTCATGGAATAAAATCACTTGGCCTTCAGTATTTTAATAAAACTTTCCTCTTCGAAACAAGGTGTAGATGATGTTGTTATGTTGTTACAGCTCCACATCATAATTTTTTCCTCCAACAGAAAACTACTCCTTTGGAAATATCTCAGCTTTGGGAATACATGTGTCATGAAGTTATAAAATTTTAGTTCTTTATGTATGTACTTATACACAGATTTACCATTCTATTTGTCACTTTATCCACATTTCTGCTTTGTGAGTTTGTGTGGTTTTTTAATATAAGTAAGCATTGTATTAGCACATTAACTGTCTTCATTCCCCATCAAGCAGAGTCCCAGAATTTTAATTAATACTCAGTATAATTCTAGCAAGTTAAAAAAAAAAAAAGCAAAACTGGAAGTCCATGAATCTTTATGTATAACAAATATACCTAATAGCCTCAAGTGAGCAGTCATCTGTCTGTTCAAGTGATCAAAAGGAACAAAAGACAGCTAGCCATAACACATCCAGTCTAATTTTACTAGCTTCTCTTCCTGTTCCCAGCTATACACACAAATGGATCTCTAACTTTACCAGGGTAATTAATTTTACCAGTGTCAGAAGAGAAAAACACTGTAATGCTCCTGCAAGTCTCTTGGGACTGCAGCCCATGTCAGTGTCCTGGCTGCACTGATCTCCACCACTGCACAGAAGTCTGTATCCTCTTGAAGCCAATTCTGTGCCATTGGCACTCCTGGCTCCCTGTGCATCGACCTTATGCCTGAGAGCAAGCAGAAATTCCTGAATCAGACATCAGAGACCTTTCACCTTTATGAGAACTGCTAATCAATCCAAGCTTTTGGAGAATCTGTGTGTAGACAGTGGGATAGGTTTGAGGATAGGGTGGGACAGATGAGCTCCCAGAAATTGATAAAGTGGCCCCCAGATTAGTTTGGGGTGGTTATAAAGATGAGGCATGAAGTTATGATCCAGCTTAACTTTTTGAAAGACATAGTTTCAGGGGATGCCCAGAGTGCCTTTAATTTTGAGGGTTTCTTTTGCCTGTGGATGAGATCTTAGATAGGTGACATTCCAGCTGCTGGAATCTCCAGTTATAGGTTGAGAATGCTTTGCAAAACAGTCAAGGAATGCTGTTTTAGAGGAAATGGTTGAATATAATTTCAGAAATGGTTTCTGCAGATAAATCATTATAGGAGAGGAAGAAATAGTTGACAAATGTTTTGTGATCTATAGAAAAACATGGAAAAGAATCTGGACAGGACCACAGAAGACCATCCAACCCCAGGATGAAACAACCATATCATTTTGACAGATATCCTTAAAGACTTTCCTGAATGGGATCCTCACTCTTCCCAACAACCTGTAGCAGGGCTGACTTGTCGTTATTGGTACAAAGTTTTTTACCTAAGTCTAAACCAAATCTTCCCTTGCTGCCTTTCACAGTCTCTGCCTCTTGTTCTGACCAACAGGGACTCAGCCCTCCTGGTGGGGCTGCCCTCATCTCTTTCTTGTTCCCATCAAATAAAACACAACTGTTGCACCAGGTTGTCTTGAGGGCCTTGGGAAACTTTTTGAGCTGCTTGGAGTATATGTTCCACCAAGGCTTTTGAACTAAGCATCTGCAGCTTGCTAGCAAAGGGGCATGGGTCTCAGTGACTTGCCAATCTCCTTCCAGCAGCGTGTTTTGGTGTTGAGGGACTTGAGTTACACACTATCTCCATTTCATGTTGTCTGAGTGCTCGAGAAAGCTGTGCTCCCAAAGCACAGAAATGGTCACACCATCTAGCAAAAATAATAAGAGAACAACTGTGGGAAAATCTGTCCGTTGGAGAAATTTCTTTCTGAACACCCATCAGGTACTGGGCTGGGTCATGCCTTGAAATCGTGAGAGAGTTATGCTGTGAAAAGTGGTGGATTAATATGAGAGGGAAAAATATTGGTTTGGATTAGCCAAAAAAAAAAAAATCTTTCCAGCAAAAGGAAAAAAATTAATAGGAAGGGTTGTCAGCTCTCTGCACATTAAAATGAGAGGATGTTCCTTAAGGGAAAATTATTTCAAAATAAAACAAAAAGTGTTATATTTAGAAAAATCTAAACCATTGTAACTTTGCCCAGCTTGCTTTGTTTGCTTTAGCTTAAAGCAGTCTGGTGACGTAGATCACATCCTCCACCACCTACCCACTACACTGTCTGTACTTTCTTTCCCCTTTTTCCTCATTGGTTCAGACTGTCTGCATATGGTTTCCAAGGGTCCTGCTTCTTCTTCATGAGGCTGACACTCGCGACATGGTTTGTGGAGAATGTCCTAGAGAGAAAGACTTCACAGACACTAGAAAATATATATATAGATCCTTTTCCCCAGCTCAGGAACTTGACAATTCGTCTTAAATTTGCTGTCAGCAGCTGCATGAACCCTAGGTAAACCTCATACAGAGGGAAGGTAAAATATGTTATTAGGTCATTTAACTTAACATAAACTGACCATCATGTTATTTAAATTCAGCATGTCAGGGATGTCTCTCTTTTCTGATCAAGTCCTTTAGTCCTGCAACAAGGTCAGCTTTAATTTACAGGCCACAGTCACTTTTACAGAGGCCAGAGGGCTTGGGCAGTCCAGGTCATTCTCACTGGTTTTTGTGGTACCTGATTACTGCAAGATGGATTTATCTTCCAGTCTTGAATGCATTCACCCCTACAGCATTCATCTGCATCAAAGCAGTGACCCCACTTACCTATCTCGGTCCGCGACACCACTTTATGGGTTGAGAACTGAACCCCAGAGAGACTAAAGACTGGAGCAACCTGAGCAAACACATAGGTCCCCACATTTCTGCCAGGCTTCCCCAGTGCCTGCTGTCATGGCCACAGCTAAACCTGCACATGAGCTCCATATCATGCTGAGGTCCTGCTCACACAATTCAGCAGTCCAAGATCAGTGCAGGACCAGAGCAGCCATCCTCATTGCTTGCTATGGAGAAGGAGACAATGGAGAGAGCAAGAAAAAAGAACAGCTTCTTTTTTTTCAGTGGCAATCTCTGACTGCTTTTTAAGGAAGTATTAACCAATAATACCCTTCCCTGGAAGTGTTCAAGGCCAGGTTGGATGGGGCTTTGAGCAACCTTGTCTCGTGGGAGGTTTCTCTGCCCATGCAGGGTGGTTGGAACTAGGTGATCTTTAAGGTCCCTTCCAACCCAAACCGTTCTATGATTCTAAGAAATTCCTGCTCTGATACAGCTTTCCATTAATTTTTTTAAATGGTCATTATTTACTTGCAGCATATGGTTGTAGATGAGCTGTGAGTATTTAGTGCTGACTGGCAGCTGGCATAGCAACAAAACATACACACTTGTATGTCCATGCAGTGGGTGGAGGACATAACACTGACTACTGTTGGGTTTTCTCATCCCTCCTTTTCTAACACCTTGATTTTTCAGCACAGCTAGCTTTGCTCTGTGTAAATGTTGAAATTTTCCATGTTGGAGAGCTGCTTCCATGTGGTTATTGTTGTTATTTAACAACATTAATATCCAAGGAACATTGTAACATTTATTCCACGAGGAAAACTGCACTTTGTAGCAGAACATCAAGTCTGGCAAAGCAGCAGTTTTAATGGCAAGGCCATGTTTTTTGCTCATCCCAGGAAAATCTGCCCAATTTGGTCAGTTTATAAGTCTTTGCAAAATTACACTTCACAAATGTACTGTTGAAATGTCTTTAGACTTCTTGGCAGCAGAGTTCCCCTATGGTTTGTCTGTGTTCCTCAGGCATTTGAACTGCCAGTCCTTGGGACTGCAGCTTATGCAGTCTTCACTACCTTCACTTCTGGCCTTCCCTTGCTAACTTTTCAAGAAATAACTTTCATACTCTTGACAGTCTTTAATCGTCTTATTTTTGTGAGTATGTAATTGACTACAGGCAGGCTATCCCACAGCAACACTCTGAAGCAATTCAAAATTATTAGAGGACCTTGGCATAGATTCTAGAGGAATATGAAGTGTTTATACTGAGTCTATTTGCTTGTGGTGCACCTTTGCCAGAGCTGTAATTCAATTTATGCATACAGATCAACTTCTTAATACCTTCCAGGAATAATTGTTGTAATCATTTTATGTTTCAGTGTGTGTATTCAAATAAAACATGTTGCAATTGGACTGAAAAGGCTGAATTCTGTTTTGAAAAGTCTCATTTAATGTCAGTGGGTTTTGGCATTTTCAGAATAAAAGTCATTTAAAAAGTTGTGATATAGCAGTCTCACAAATGCATTTTTGCAAAATATGAAGACATATTCCTCTGTGTTCTTACAGAATTTACCTTAATGAAGTGTGATTTCATTTGGTAGCTTTCAATTATAAATATATATATATACACATACAAAAAAATGCATATGTATATAAGAGAAAACTAGAAGTCCACAGCTTTTTGTGTTCCAAATTACTTGTTGTGATCTTACCTAGGATTATTTGAAATTTGTCATTATTGTTTCTTGACTTCAATTTAGAAGCACATTCTGGTTGGTGCAGTTGCAAGAAAGTGCTGGATCTGTATGCTAAGATGCATACATTAACACCTGCATAGACAGGTATGAGCAAAAAATTGCAATCCTGTACCCTTCCTCCAGTTCCAAGAAGTGCAAGCCCATGATTTTCTCATTATTTTAACTACTGAATGTCAATATATTAAATAACCATCCTTTAATAAGTGAAAGCCAAAAATTTCTGTAATAACTGCTTTCTTGATGGTCAAGGAGAGCCGCCAAAATCAATAAACTCATTTTCTGTGGTAAAATTTGTCAGCAAGGCTATGACCCCTAGAAACATATTATCAGTTATATGCCTTTGGGTTTTGATATTCAATTGTCAGCTGAAAATTGACCTTCCAATTGGCCATGAAATGAATGTTCATTTTCACAGACAGCCACCTGTCTGGGATGGCAGATGGCCCCCAGGCCCCACAGGCTTAGAGATGATGATGGGAAGAAGTCCTCTTCGCATAGCACTCAACCAACACATCGGTGTAACTCCTGTAGCTTCTGTTTGTGTCCACATAACCAACTTCTCCAAGGTGAGTGCACATCTGGAGTAAGCATTAGTGCAAATCAAGCCTTGACTTTGTCGCTATGAGGTTTACAGAAGATACTACTGGAAAACACTATGGATGTGGTGTTAGACCTTCTGTCTCATTCACCTGCCACCTTCGCAGCCTGTGGAGACTCACCTGCTGAAACACTGAGGCTTGGAGTTCTTCTGCAGGGTCCAAACCACAGTAAGCACTGACAACAAGCAGCTGCTCCCCATCCTTCCCTCATTCCAGCATGGTTCCCAGTGCCTTGGCGCACACACATTGGCAAAGGAAGTGCCAAAGCTCAACTTCTCATTTTTACTCCACACAAAAGCAGGAGTGCTGAGAGACTGGATGCTTTGGCCAAATGCCATCTGACATGCTGCCTTGCAGCAGTGACATGATTCTGCTGTAGATTTGTGCAAGGATGCACCTGATAATTTGTCAGAGCTGTATGATAGGCACACTTATTTTTCCACCACTGTGGATGACTGGTGCAGGGTCTAGAGCACAAGCCTTTATGAGAAGCAGTTGAGGGAACTGGGGTTGTTCAGTCTGCAGAAAAGGAGGCTGAGGGGAGACCTTATTGCTCTCTACAGCTGCCTGAAAGGAGGCTGGAGTGAGGTGGGGGTTTGGTCTCTTCTCCCAAGTAACAAACAATAGAACAAGAGGAAATGGCCTCAAGTTGTGCCAGGGGAGGTTTAGGTTAGATATTGGGAAAGATTTCTTCACTGAAAGGGTTGTCAGACACTGGAACAGGCCACCTAGGGAAGTGATGGAGTCACCCTCCCTGGAGGTATTTAAAAGACACGTAGACATGGTGCTTAGGGAGGTGGTTTAGTGGTGGACTTGGCAGTGCTAGGTTAGCGGTCGGACTTGATGATCTGATCTTAAAGGTCTTTTCCAACATAAATGGTTCTATGACCATATAAGACTTCAGATGACAGTGGATCAGTAGGCAAAGTCTTCTAAGATTTAGCCATAGTTTAATTCACACAGTGACTACAGATATAATATTTAACTGTGTTTCTTGTCTGGGCACACCAGTTTATAATGTTCCTCATTTCAGCCTTAACGTGACTGAGTGTTTCGCTTTGTATCATTGGTGAGGGAGAGACCTTTGGAATAGAAGTTGCCAACAGCATCTCTGAGCACAATAAATTAGAACATGGAATTCATCTGATTTTCACTAATCAGCACTCAGTAATAGGCAGTGTCATTCCAATCCCAGCTGAGCAATCAGTGAATCAGTTTTATTCCAATGGATTTTGAGTTTTTCTAGATCAGCTGGACTGATTTTTAAACTGCTCTTCAAGAACAGAAGTTGCAACCGGGAATTTTTTTTTTTTAAACAAAAAAAGGAATCAGAATTTCCAATTACAGCAAGAACAGCTACTATTAAAGATTTAGCTTTGGAGTGGGAAATAGCTTGTGGTTTTGTACAGCAGACATTTTTTGTGGCACACGGTCAGCACCACGTTCTCTTCTAAGAAGTCGGCTGATTTTAGTCCTTGGCATTCGCGGGGCAGTGACAGCCCTGGAGGAAGAGCGGCTGCGGCCACCCGCCGGTTCCCCTGCTGCTTCAGCACGCCGCGAAAAACGAATCCTCACATACTTGTTTTTCGGAGAACAGCAACGGGCTTGTTTCTCTAGCTGGTTTCACAACAGCTTTTGCTGTATTTTACTTACGTTTCTTTCTCTCGCTCCCTTCAAGGAAGAAAAACACATGAATCGAGCCTTTGTTCAGAGGGGCAGCCCACATGGCTTAACCCTCGCTGCCCCAGAGACATGCTCTGTCACAGCCTTCCCGACACAATGCCCGTGGGGGACAGGGCACACTTTGTCACCCACACGCTCATGACAAACACGGAATCCCACCCAGATATGATTACATATGCCTTTGTTGTTTTCCAGTCTCAAAATCATACTTCACCAAATCTAAATCTTAAAATTGAGGTGCCTGTGTCCTGCTTGGGACTGAAAAGTATTAAATACAGTCTACACTACTGGTGGTTTGCTTATGCCTTACTGCTTAGGGAATTGTAGCTGTGGTGGCTGCTGGCGAACCACTACTGTTATTGTCAGCAGTAATGCTGTCACACAGAGAAACATCAGAAAACATCAGAGTTTCAGGCACACAAACTTCAATTTTCCCCCTGAGATACTTACATCTCTGAGTTTTGTCCGAAGTGATACTGGCCATGTATTTTTTCAGCAAGACTGAACTAAGCAAACATCTCAATGTAGATCTAATTACTTAATTACTGTCATGAATGTTCTTAAGCACCACCAGAAGAATGTCAATGGAATACAGGTATCTTCATCCATTTAATCCCCATGTCACTTCCTGTCACTGTTAATGGATGCCAGCCATCCCGGGTTTGTGGCAGCGTACAACATTGTGTAGGGCCATCTTAAATTATTATCTTATATCAAGAATTGCTATACTCCATGAGTCTGGGGAAAAACCTGAAATTGTTGATGACCTGCCAGCTTAATCAGCAGCCTGTTGAAGGATTTCTGTGGGTTCAAGTTTGAAGCTGAGCCGCAGTATCATGACACACTGCAGAAAATGTGTGCATATAAAATGCATAGAATGGAGTGCAGCTGTTGACAGCCAGACACCAAACAATTTGTTTAAAAATAAAACAATTCAAAAAACATATTAGCAACTTCAGTGCCTTAACAGAAGCAGATGCAAAATGTTGTAAAGTGATAATTAGAGTGAACTGCCAAAATGCACAGGGACATTGTGCAAGACAGATAAGTTTAGAAACGTGCAGCTTGCAATGAAGTATTTTCTTGTTCCAAGTCATAAGCATACAGAACATTGAGTTTTCTGTTCTGAGGGTGTGGGGACGTTTGGTGGAGCTAAGGTCCTTCTGGCCAGAGGGCACCCTGTGCTCCAGCAGGCACCACCTCCTGATAATGTTTCCTCTCTTCCTGCATGGGAGGACAGAACCTGGGAAGATTAATTAATGACCCAAACCAAACAGATCTCCCACAGTGCCAAATTTCAAGCCTGCATCATTTTGTGGTGCCGCCAGAGACGATGACAACGATGCTCACACCAAAGATGTGGTGCACATTTGGTTTCTAAAGCTTGCTGAAGACGAGCAGCATGTTTATGCATGTCTGCCTGTATGCACTGGACTCTGACTTTGAAATGAAGCTGTTTATGTGGGAGAGATGAATCTCCAGCTTGCTTTTTTTTTTTTTTTTTTTTTTTTTTTTGCATAAGAGCTCTCTGGCAGTTTGCCTGATTCCAGAGCAGGGCTATTTTGCAATTATTGTTGTCTGGTTTGTCTCATTCTTCTTTTCCTGTGAGAGACAATGCAGTAGGACAACCCCTTGGTGTACTCTCTTCTCCTTCTTCCAGGATGCAAACCCATGGCAGCAGAGAGGCTGAGGAGGCAGTGGGGGACTTGCACAGAAGGAGGACTGTGGGTGTGATTTCTGCCTACTGATACATGTGCCAGTGGTAAGGACCATACAGTGATGGATGGGAACAAGAAGCTCTCCTCAGCTATTTTATTAAACTAGCTTCTGAGGCCAAGGGGTTGCTTCCCTGCAGGCAGTGTGAACACCATCGTGGTCCAGCAGACAGCACTTGGGGCACATTTCCTAGGAGGGGAATCTGGGCAGGGTCTAATGTACAACTGACCCTTGGAGGTGGAGAGGTGCCTTTAAATGTGCCTAAAGCAAGGCAGCGGGTTGTTTGATATTGGCTCAGTCTCTTTAAGTTTTTAGAATAAATCCTGGTCCAGAGACCTCCCTTAATGTGGCCATCACATTCACTATCCTTGGCAGGCAGGAGAGACAAGTTCCATCTGCCACATGGCTTCACACCCTCAGGAGTGGGCAGCCCTGGTTTCGCCTGGACAGCCTTGCTTGCATCACTGGGTTTCTCCAGAAACCTATTGCTCCCACTAGACTGCTTTGGTTGGGGGTGGCAGCAAACAGAGCTCCCGCTTCACTGTCAAGGAAGCAATGGATCAGGCTCAGCCTCTGACCAAGAAAACAAGCTGGAATGATGTTGCTGCATTGTGAGAGCTGCTCCACAGTTACAACTGCAAATTTCCTCTCCCGCCATTCTCTGGGAAAGATGAAGGAGCAAAGGGAGGACCTTGGGTGGAAGATACGTGTTTAACAATTCTAAGCTGTAAACAGAAAATTTCCATTTCCAAAACCAGGCTAAGTAAATGTCACAGCTTACTTACTTACGGATATTCATTCATCCCTTCTAGGTTTTAAAGGAAGTAAGTTACCCTCTGTGTTTTGTCTTATCCCCTTATCTCAAGATTTATCCTAAGTTCTCGGGTACTCCCAGGTTCATTCACATAGAAAAATAAAATCCTAACAATGTATCAGTAAATGCACACTTAGCTAATGAAATTGCAAATTGAAAAGGCTCAGGTTTCATTTGTGTAAAGTTTGCATTAATATGTGCTCATGTTCACATCATATGTGCTCAGATCTATACACATTTGCTTAAAGCTGTTCAAGAAAAAGAGTACCTACCATTGGTTACACAATTTTAGAATCAATCTAGTAAAAATTATATTTTTAATGGTCAGAAAATAGATAAATTAAAACCATGGTGAATGGGAGGGAGAAAGAGAGGTAAGAAAGCATCTGATTTTAGAGATCAGAGTGGAGCTAAAAGAAAAAGAACAGCGCTGTGCTTAGATGCTAAAATACAAAACACCCCTGGAGGATACACTCAGTGTATTATGGGGTAGACTTTTTGAAACACAGATATAATATCTTGTTTACTTTTAAATAGCATTGTGACTAGAAGCACCAGAAGGTACTGAAGTGTGTCTGGTATGGACATCAAGCATTAACTACTGAGTTTTCAGCAGCCTTCAGAGTTATCAACTATCTGCTAGATCATTGTCACTGTTGCTAAGCAGCTGAAACAAACTGTAAGTGAAGTGGCCAGAGCATCATTTCAGTAGCACACAGAAGAATTCAGAGCAGCAGTATCACTTGTGGGAGCCTTGCCCACATTAAGAAACCCAAAGCAAACATAGCTATTAGCTCAATAAATGTATAGAGAACTGGGAATCCTTGTTAATTCGTTCAGTAAGGGGGCATTTTCTAATGCCAGGAGCGTTAGTAAATAAGATCCAGCTGAGTGTGACCTAAGCCATAAAACTCGTTCTCACCCAACTTTGCAAAATAAGAGCAATTAATGGGGTAAAGACCATACGTCCTCCTAAAAGGAATTGAGTATTTGAAAATACTATTTAAAAAAAAAAAAAGTTTTAAGAGCAGCTCATCTGGAGAAAGGACGTTGTGTTGTTTCTGTGGTTTGAGCACACATACACACCCCCAGCCCCTATTATTAGGGCTCAGTTTGTAGCAGAAGGAGAAAAACAGATGGTAATCTCCCATTTCTGTGTGCTCTCATCTGCTCACCCAGTCTGTAGGTCATGAAGTCAAGGCCCAGTGTGGGGGAACAGAAAGAATTTTATTGACAGATAGAATTGCTGCTATTTAAAGACAAATGCTTGTGTATGGCATTTATTAAGGTCTGCATGTCATCAAACATTTGGTTACAAGAAGGGGAAAAAAATCCAAATGTTTGATTTCTCCAGACAAAAGGTATTTTGTTCCATCAAAATTACAGAGTTTCACATGCTTACATATGCTACTATGAAACCAAAGTAATTTTAAAATTCATTAAAATTGTTTAGAATTCATTAGTAATTAATAAATTGCAGTATTTTTTCAATATATTTAAATGCTGTTCGAAAAAGAAGTTGGGTGTTTTTTCATGTGTGCTTAAATACCCTTCTCATTCCTTCTGATAACCATGATGCAGTAAAATTTATGGAAAAATGCCACCTTTGTAATCCATACAAGAAAGAAATGAAGTACAGAAGAACTTCACATTAAGGACAGAGAAACTTACTGGAACCAATGGGAGAAGAAAGAAAATTTGAAGCACATACTAAAGAAAATTAAGTATGCTTAGATTCCAGATACATTAGAGGAATTAGAGATTTACATAGACCTTGTACTCCTTCCTGCACAATAGTCAATTGAATCCCAGCCTCTGCTCCAAGGAATATTCAGGGATTTCTGTACAATGAACCGATCTGAGCAACACTACGGACCAAAGGGTCCACTTCAGAGAACTAAAATGCTTTGGTGTATTTGGTGTTTTGAAGGAGAATTCGCCATAGCCTGGTGTATTTGAAGAAATTTTATTTTCTAGAATCTAAATATTGGCATTTAGATTATCTTGCTTAACTTTTCTTAGATGCTTGTCACAGAATTTCTTAGATGCTTGTGGTTATAGTCCCGGCACCTCATGAGAAATAGGTCTTCATATCACAATATGTCCACTTGAGAAACAGCCATCTGATGGCAAAGCAAATTTGTATAAAAGAGCCACAATGGCATATTAATTAATATGCTTGCTGTACCTTGATCCTCAGAGTCCAGCTCACATTCAGGCAGCTGCTGTCTCCAAGAACCTTTGAAGAGAACCAGGTGTAAATACTAAGTGTCAAGGCACGATGCAAACAAGTGTTTCTGGCTGATGAAAGAAAACTTTTTTTCTATTCAAAAGTATTTTAAATAATATATTGTTAAATAATATATTTTTATATAATATATAAAATATATTATATTTAAATTCCAGTTTAAAAAACTTTATTTCTAGTTTACTGAAAACTAGGGAGAGTTGTTGAAAATCTAAAATTTGCTGCTGTAAATAATCTCAATTTTGCAAATCCAGCCTTCATCTCCAAAGAACCTTAACGCTGATGGTATCAGTGATGGCCATCTCGACACCTACATTTTAGTGCTGGCAAATGAGAAGTTGAGTAATGCACACAAGATAGCATATCTAGTTGGTAGTGTTCATGTAGATGGCATCCTGACAAAGGCTTTGACTTTTAGCAATCCCACCAGTCAGCTTTCTGTGACCAATACAGCCTTCGAACCAGCTTTCTAACCTACTGGCAATTCTGAGAGGGCAGAGGGTTGAGGGGCTTTCGTGTTGCTTCTTCCTGTGTAATGTTCATGGATTTGAATAGTGTTTTAATATAAAGTACAAAACTTAGTTGGCAGAGCTTAATTTCACCCTGAACAGTTAAATCCCTCCAAGAGAATAAGATGGACTGGAGCTGTCATTCAGTTTTAAGCAACAGATTATTTGATAATGGATTGTAATTAAATTAAACAGGGATAATATTAATTTACCTTAACCTTGCTCTGACTGCCACCTGACTATAGCAGATGACTGGAGAATTGTTCGTTGTGTGGTTTTGGGGCTGAGATGTGTTATACAAAAATAAATTTTAAAAAAAGACAATTGGAAGGGTGAAGTGAATTCTGAAATCCCTGGGAAGTCCACTGGTTTTCTTTCTCCTTCTGCTTTGCTTTCTGGTTCTTTTAAGTACCTGTTTGTTTGTTTTCCCAGGAGGATTTCAAGGGGAATTTCTTTACTGAAAGAATTTCTTTATAGAAAGAGTGGTTGGACAGTGGGACAGGCTGCCCAGGGAGGTGGTGGAGTCACCATCCCTGGAAGTGTTTAAAAGAAATATAGATGCGGTGCTTAGGGACATGATTTAAGCATTAACGGGTAGATAAAGGTTATGGTGGGTGGATTTACGTTATGGTTGGACTTGTTGGTCTTCAAGGTCTTTTCCAACCAGGTTGATTCTGTGATTCTGTTCCTAAGTCACATACTTCTCACCTGAGTACCTGAATGTGCCCCATTTCTGTGGCTGGGACCCAGTAGACTTGGGAGCTGGTGTTTAGGTATCAACAGTTTTTCCTGATCATCACATCAATAGATTTTCTAGCTGTGATGTTGGGAGTGGACATGGAATTTGAAGGTCCTAAATGATCTGGCAGTTGTCTATATTAGTGGTTAACACTTTGAGTACCAGGTTGCAAAAGACAGAACTCTTTCGATTTACAGGAACCTGTGATGGTCTGAGGACCTGGAAATGTTCTTCCCATGGCCAGGAGTACACTGGGGTTTATAGCTTAAGCCATCACCAGTAGTGATTGAAGCAACAGGAGTAATCTGATCTTCTGGGTGTGTGACCTGTCCAGAAGGCAGCTGGTGCTCCCAGCTCTAGGTGGACACTGACTTGTGCTGTTTGGAGGCCAAAGGCAGGACATAAATGGCAATGAATGAAGGGATGCAACTATAAACAAGCATTCCATTGTCCCAGAAACAGTTTTAAAATCAGAACCAGTACTTAACACCCATCTGCAAAGCAATCTTTCCTTCATTTTCAAGCCATCAAACGCTGCAGACAGGCAGACTGGTATCCCACCTACAGGAGCTGCAGCACTTTGCAGAAAGTAACACAACCCTCTAAGGCTGAGGAAAGAGCACAGTCAAGAAGTTAATTCTGTGAGTCACTGATTAGGTGAAAAACCTCAGCAGCATTTCCTGCTGTAAACACTCTGTGACCCCAAGGGACATTGCCTGCCTTAGTATAGTTTGGTTTCCCACATGAGTACCTGACCAGAGCTGCAGCCCTAGCCTTGTCCTCAGGCTCTGATCCTCCTCAGGCTTCTGACTCAAACCCCAAATGAACTCTTGGTTTCATCTTTCCTCAAATACTTCTGTCCCCCTTTTCTGTATGACACCTGTGAGTTAGCCCCACAGAGGTCTGATCCTTTTCCAGTGAAAAGCTATCATCCTGTTCTCCAGACTGATGTAGAAGCCAGCTCTTAAAATGCCTCTCAACAGCATTTCCTTCAAACACTTTTCACTTACAGAAAAAAATCCTCCTATCCTACGGAATAAGCTGATTTCTAAGGAAAAATATATCACAGTTACTATTTGTTCTGTGATTGTATTAGAAGTCACATTGGGCAAAGTTCTGTGCAAGAAAGAAATCCCTTGGACAGCCTCATCACAGGAGATAATATGGAAATGGGAAAGCTAGATCCAAGCAGAGAGAGCAGACACTGACGAACATGACTGCCAGCAGCCCTTCTGCAACCATCTTCTGACTCAGTACAAATTAGCCATTGCTTCCTACTGCCAGAACACCCTACCATTGCCAATACTCAACTGCAGCATTTTCTGTGAACCTTTTCTAGACCCACAGGAACCAAGAGCAAATATTTCCCATGAGAGTTATAAATCCCAAGCAGTGAAAATAGCTACTTTTATCACACTTATCTCCCTGTGTATAGGGACACAGTAAGTTTATTTGTGGGGTGGGTGAATAAGGAATCAGTTTAAGCCCCATGAAGCTTTCCGGGTAGCTAAACAATAGCTTATCTACTTGACAGACACAAAATTCTCTTCCAGTGAAAACACTGCAGCCAGCTGTACCATCTATGGCCAGTAGGTATCCACCAATACCACTCAAAGTCCATCTTAATTTCCTCCTGCACCTCAACAGATGGAAGTCACCATTTCCCTTTATCACACAATAATTGAATCAAGATACAGGAGTAAATTTATAATAGTGCTCTGGAGAGCTTTCCTTTGGGGACTTGACCACATGAAGGAACAGTGTGCCTTAATGGTGTGGTAACCCTCATGTGAAAACTTGCCACAGGGTGCAGAAGATGCAAAGCGAGCAACAATATATTACATTCAGTTCTCCAGTACTTTGTTAGCAAATAAGTCTTCAAGCATTCAAAAATACAAAATGCCCTAAGCAATAGAATTTTGTGAAATTAAAGTAGTCATCTCCCTCCACACCTTCAAAAAACCCACGAAATGAGATGGCTGGATTTTGAGTTACAGGGTTTAACAACAGAGCAGGAAGGAAATGAGCTGTTTGCCCACATATGATTTAACTAACAGTGTTTGCTCAGTTAGAAGCCTGTTGATGCGGGGTGTTTTTGTTATACTGGGAATCTGAAATGTGGCTTCCATAAAAAGCAGAGCAGCAGACTCCCATGTATGCGCACGGTCAGTCACAGGAAGTATTTAATCTGAAACCTTTAGGGGTATTCCATATTGTGGAGGAAATACTTGTACCCAGGAAGAGTCCATCACAGACACCAAGACACATGCAACTCCAGCCCTGAATTGGAAACTCATGATTCAGTAAAATGGGGTCCTCAGGCTGATACACTGAGGTGAAATGCGCACTACTCAAACAGACAGGAACACTTCATGGGTGGGAATTTGAGATTTGCAACATGAAATGAAAAGCACCTATATAGGGCCCAGCACTGGGGCGACTCCTGTTTAACATCAGCAGCGCTACAGGTTTGGGGAGGAGTGGCTGGAGAGCAGCCCAGCAGAGAGGGACCTGGGGTGTTGATTGACAGCTGGCTGAACATGAGCCAGCAGTGTGCCCAGGTGGCCAAGAAGGCCAATGGCATCCTGGCCTGTATAAGGAATTATGTGGTCAGCAGAACCAGGGAGGTGATCTTACCCCTAAGCTCAACACTGGTGAGGCCACACCTCAAATACTGCATTGAATTTTGGGCCCCTCACTACAGAAAGAACATTGAGCTACTGGAGCATGTCTGAAGAAGGGCAACGAAGCTGATGAAGGGCTTGGAGCTTAGGTCTTAGGAGGAGCAGCTGAGGGAGCTGGGGTCGTTTAGCCTGGAGAAAAGGAGGCTGAGGGGAGACCTTCAGTCTCTGTAACTACCTTAAAGGAGGTTGTAAAGAGGTGGGGATGGGTCTGTTCAATGAAGTTACAAGTCATAGGACAAGAGGTAATGTCCCCAGGTTGCACCATGGGAGGTTTAGATTGGATGTTAGTAAGAATTTATTCATTGAGAGGGTTATCAGGCATTGGAACTGGCTGCCCAGGGCAGTGGTGGAGTCACCATCCCTGGAGGTATTTGAGTCATGTAGACGTAGTACTTAGGGATATGGTTTAGTTAAGGAGTTGTCAGTGTTGGGTTAATGGTTGGAGTCAATGATCTTTAAGGTCTTTTCCAACCAAGGTAATTCTGTGATTCTGTAATTCTATATCCCAGCAAACCTCAACAATACTTACCAGGACAGGTGGCTTAGAAGAGCATCAAGAACAGACTTGGATTTGGTATGCTGATTGCTAGAGAAAGAGTTAAAAGAACAGTCTTATCACCAACTGAAAGTGTTGTCTAGCAAATACCACCTCTTCCAATGCATCCTTTACCTCCTGCTTTCATCAAAAACCCTGCGCTTCGCCATGGTTAATGAGATCAACACCCACTAGGTCCACAAAGCTCCTGATAAGCTCATTAGTTTGCTTAAGAAAAACCTTCAGTTTCTGATCAAATCCCCCAACTCCCCACAGAAAGATAAGAAGGTGGAAACAAACCAAATGCAACAGGTCAGTCCAGAGGCTGATTTGGTTCAGGGATTTCCTACAGACATGAGCTGAACCCTGAAATGGCAGAACAATCCCTTATCCATCCCAGTTGAAGCACACACCACTGGGGCACGTCTCAATTGCCTGGAGAAGTACTAGGCAGCAGCATGTCAATTCAAAACACCCACCACAAACTTCAGCCTGCAGGGTGGAAGAGGGGTGCCCATGCCAACCCTCATAAAGCCCCTTTGCCTCACCACTCACTGCTGCAAACACCAGCTCTGCAGCCCTGGTGGGATTCTGCCATGTGCCATTATTCAGCTCACCATGGACTTCCTCTCTGCTAATGTCATGGCACAGTGGGGATCTACCTTCAGCAGCTGCAATATCCCTGCTTCTCTTGACCTAAACCCAGGGAAGCTCTGCTCTAGGCCAGGGAGTCTCCAAGTGGAGATAGGGTGAGGACAGGTTTGTCACCAGTGGGATGGGCAGATTGACCTAGAAAAACAAGGTGAGAAGTGCTGACAGTAACATGATCAGGGAACAAATGAAACTGCATCCCCAGCGTTAGTTATGGGGCTCCCAGAATGTTTTACAGTATCAGTTTCCTAAATCCTCAGGGTTTCATACCAGCAGAGACTGAAGGACTGTTCATCACAGTGGCTGGGGCCACCTGCACTCAAGTGTTTCAAATGTTAAGACTCCAAATTCAGTTCTGGGCAAGGGTGGGCAACAACATCCCTAGCAAAGAGGAGATGACTCAAAGCAGCTGTGGTGCCCTGCACCCTCGACCCCTTTACCTTTATGGTCCTGCTGAAGTGCTCCTAGACCTGCACGGGCCAGAGCTGATCACAAGGGATGGGAGCAAGTGTAAGGGCTGGCAGCAAGGCGGAGTTCAAGGGTGCTGCTTCTAGCTGGTCCATGGACAAGACTGACCCTCAGGCAAGCACAGAACTTGTTTTTCCCTCACCAAGGGCAAAAACTGAGAAACAGCTGCCTGGATTGGCAACAGCTGCCTGGAATGGCACCATCACTCTGCTCCCCCCATCTGCCCAGTTTAACATCTGACTGTGCTGGAGCTGTTCTCAGCACAGCAGGCTGATGCACACCTGTGTGGCAACACCTCATAGAAATCCATTGCAATATCCTGGTGTGAGTCCAAGGAACTTTTCACACTCATCCTTCAAGTTTTGGGAGGGAGGTTGTGTAATCCCCTTAAAGTGAGATGCCAGCCCAGCCTGCAGTCCAGGAGGGCGCAGACAGCTCAAAATAACAACTTAGCTCTTTCTAGAAGAGTGGGAAATTACTGTTGTTTAGATTTGTGGTATGACTGGACTGCAGTATAGCCTGTGGCACCTACCCATTCTCTCAGAGGGCTTATGTGAAGACGGGTCCCTCCACTAGCTGTCCGTTGTGTTTTCTAAACCAGCTTCAGCACATGATAAATGGTCAAGGCAGATGGAGGAAGACCAATGAGTCATTTGCTTCTTTGTTATCCAGGAATATTTTTTTTTTCCATCTGAGTTGGAGACCTCCTGACTCTTATTGCAAGCTAACCAAATGGGACCAACAGAGAAATTAGGGAACATGATGTAACAGTCCTTTAGGATATGGTCTAAAAGCCTTTTTTTGCCACAAAACTCAGAGCAGCCAAACCACAGGACAAAAACAGCTCAGAGCCCATTGTCTATTTTTTTTTACATTGACAAGATGCTGATGATCTTCACTCCGTGGAAAAACAATTCCAAAGAGTCACCCCTCAAACATGCTTTTTATACTCCATTTTCCCTATTTTCTCTATTCATTTCCCCAAGTATGTCCTAAACAACATCTACTTTTGTACCGTATTTTACATGGAAGCAATTAGTTTTATAAATTAACCATAATGCACATTTAAATCTACATTGCACTTGCATCCAAATCATCATCACACTGTCATGGTTATATTATTTATTACCATTTAACTGCCACCAGTCTGTTTAGGAGGAAAACAACTCTTTTAGAGGACCCAACCCTTCCATAAGTTACCATACTTGTTTCATTCCTGTAACTGAGACAAAGGCGCAGTGTAGCTGAACATCAGATACAAGGTAACATGTAACACAGAATTCAAAAAAGTTGAACCTTGAAGTGTTATTTTCAGAGAAGTTATTGTTGCCTCTGATATCTTTATAGGAATGAGCGTGTATACTTCAAGATATAAGCTGGGTAAATCTGGTGTTTCTCACAGATGACAAAGGTGGAAGGATTTTTTTCAATTACCTACACAGCTGTTCAAAAGTCTCTTTCAAATTTCAGGTCCAGTTGGAGAGCAAACATAGACTTGGTTTCCTTGAGCAAAATCTCCAACAAGAACTTGAGCTACAAACACGCTGTGGTGGCCTGTCCTGGATGGACAGTATTGATGAGAGTAACTGGCATCTCTGGCAAAGTAGCTTCCTAGGGACCAGGAAAAGCCATGGGTAAGAAAACACATAAATCAAAGTAACTACATATACTATCAGCACTTCAGCAGCCAACTCCTCAACAAGCACCTTCTTCTCATTCTCACCCTTGGTTGCTTCAAAAACATCCTTGCCAGGTGTTCCCACATGAGTTTATTTTAAAGCATCAAGAGATGGGGGTGGCCTGGCAGCTTTCACCATGGCTTTTTGTTGCTTTACTGGTTAGAAAAGGTCTAAGAAGGTAGGCTCAGGCCCACACAGTAGGAAGTACAGTTTGTGCACTCTGGAAACTCAAGCATTTTGATGCAGGTCCAGCTCATGCACTTGTACGTTTTCCATACATTGCCCTATGAGTCCCACAGATCCTCCAGTTAAAATTATGCTCACAGGTAGCTGGCATGTGAGATGGATTCATCCGTGGAACAGGAGCTGCTCATCTATCTCCTTCCATGAGTTTCTCTTTTTCCATGTGTTATTTCTGCCTACAGAAAAACATATCAGAGGTTTAGCAGACGCATACACACCCATGCACAAGCATTTTTTTATCTTTATGGATTGGCTTCCTTCTTCACCCAAGTCCCAGCCAGATCCAAAATAATGTGGAAGGTGGAACAAAAAAATGGTGTAGCCATACCATCTGTAACACATGCACACTGCACACATTGGAGTATTGTCTTGATCTCCCCAATAAATCTGTGTGCCTGACCCAACCAGAAGCAGTGGTGGTTGAAATCAGAAGAGGCAAAGGAGCTGAGCAAAGACCCTTTTTCCTTGACTCAAGCCTTCCCCTCTTTCACTTGTCAGACCAAAGCTTTCCACCTGAAATCAGCTGACTGGTGGTGGTTTCCTGCATGCCATGAGAAGGTGGGTATGCCAGTGCCCACAGCTACTCTCTGTTCAGCATTGCTTTTGCAAAAATCTCTGAACAGAGGAAGAGGGCATTGTTTTTTGAGGGAGAAGAGAACCAGAACAAGAAAACTGAGTTTCTGATATACAGCAAATAGCTGCTACTCACACCTCATACGAGGATAACGACAACAGATCACAGGACAAATGCTGATCTCTCACTCTCCCCCTGCAGCCCTGAACTCTAATTCTCAATAGAATTAACATTTTAAGTTTTGGTATCAAACCTCAGTTTTTCTGATGAAACACTAGGCAGTAAGCAGACCACATTTTCTGTGTATTCAATGCATCTCTTCTCAGAGGAGAACTGAAGTAGTCACTTGTTTAGGTATCTTGAAACATTTTAAGTTCCTGTCTATCAGAAGGAACCTGTTACATCTGTTCCCTCACTGGTCTTTAAATCAAGCATGTCTACTAATGCTACATGTCTCATGCTCTGTTCAGTCACGGCCAAGTTTGACACAAGGAAAAGTGTAAAACTACACATTAAAAC
Organism: Hemiprocne comata; assembly: GCA_020745705.1. Classification (NCBI taxonomy): domain Eukaryota; kingdom Metazoa; phylum Chordata; class Aves; order Apodiformes; family Apodidae; genus Hemiprocne; species Hemiprocne comata. The sequence goes on from CM036586.1 coordinate 62,465,382, forward strand.
TACAAAACAAAGAGCCCACTCCACCAGAGTTTCAATTGAACATTTTTGCTGAATGTGTGGAAAACGTTCATGCCAGCTGGAACCACCTTTTTTTTTTTTTTTTCCAGGAACATTGAGTTTTGGTGCTGTTTTTTTCTTAGAAAACTTCAAACCCAGGCTAGAATCTCTGGTTACTATGCTCGAGCCCAGGTGACCCTATCCAGTGCTTCATTTGTGAAATGATAGTGGCAGGCACCTAAAACAGGGAGCCTTAGGTTCTCTTCAAGCATAAGATTAAATGAAGGTCTCCCATATCCTGGGAAAACAGTCCAAACACTCCTCTGGCTGTGGTTTATCAAATTCTCAGATTTCATGAAAAAAATAAAACTCCAGCCTTCTCCATTTTGCATGAGAGTATTGCAGTTGTGAGAAGTCAAACATTAAAGAAAACATTTCCCCAAATCATGTTGTTCTACCAACAGGGAGGGTATGTACAACTTGAACTTAGAATGCCTGGGCTTGTTTTTTTTCCCTAAAAAAGGTCATAGAATCTAATAGTTTTTAAAATGGGTTATGTAAAGGTAGCCTTACAAAACAAGATTTGCATGCACCCCAAATCTAAGGCCCAGGTTTGTAAAAGCCATCTTTATAATAAATCTTTTAAGTTGCTGGGGTTTCCTAAACAAGACATAAATTTCCTATAAACCCCAGCTCTAATTCCACAGGGCCCCAACCTTTTTGTCATCCCCCCCTCCTATTCTTGGGTTTGGTTACTTTTCCACCATAAATCAGGGAGTCCGCTCCCAAGCAATGTGACTGAGCCCACTAGGGCTGGAATACGGAGCAGTGTGGAGAGGGAGGTGGTTTGCCTTTTGCCAAGGGGGAACCACCCACACGATGGGAGGACAGGATGGGGGCCCAGCCATTATCTGAACAGCTCCACTGCCACTGGGGGAATGAAGTAAAGTGGATACAAACAACTGGAAATGTTGCCAAAGCGTTAGGCTCAGAATCCTCCAGAGCCTGTGGGTGCTGTAATCCATCATTGTCCACTGAAATAAGTTCTCAATTTCCCTGTATTTGCTGTCATCACAGCTGATTCTACTAGCTGGAAAAAAGTTAACACAGCACAGATGCATGTTTGGTTACACCTCCCCAGTTCCTCCCAAAGGACCAAGCTACCATCCACTGTGGGCGCGATCATGGCCTGGGATTTTTCAGAGCCCTCTCTCACTTATCCATGGTCCTTCCTTGCTTAGTGTTTTAGTTGTGGATATTTAATGACACCATTTTGCTTAAACTGGTCCCAGTGTGAGAAAAATGTCCTCACTTAAATCATTTGAATGGCATTCATTAAAAGAAGAAATTGCTAAGTGAAGGACTATGAGGTACCTTGTCAGATGAGGTGGTTTTTAGGAATAAAGAACAGCTTCATGGTAAGTGTAGCTATTTTTAACTCTTACACACTGTAGCCCATGCCCAAACTCACCTTCAGGATTGCTCTCATAGCTCCCATCTGACTGTCACAACTATACTGGAGGAAGGAGGTTTAGATTTTGAGATAGGCAGAGCAGTGATGATGTGCAGTGCTTTAAGGGCAAAAAAACCTGCCTCAACTTCCCAGTACAGAGTGGAAATCACTAGCAGTAAAAGTGAAAAGAATCTGCTAGCCACTAGTCAAAATAATAATCCTTTCTATCCTGAATTGAGACATTACTTACATATACAAGGCCAGTTAAATAAACGACCTTTTAATCTTAAAAAAAAAAAAATAAATAAAAAACCAACAAAAAAAAGATCATTCTTTTGGCAAAGACAGCATAAAGAGAAAGCAAGTGCAACACCAGGTGTATCTGTTGTAGTTCTGTGGGGCAGTTTTCCAATTCTTCTCAATTGCAGACTAATCATATAGTGGATGACCTTCAACTTGTGTTTCTGCTAGAATAGGCCCTACCTGATAGCTGTGGGGATCCTGTTGGTTTCAATGTATACTTACTGACACTAGAAATAACAGCATTTACATAATTCAGGAGGTCACAGCCAAATGCCAGAAAGGAAACTGTCCGACATAACATAACCAGACTGTCAGCACTGTCAGGCCTAATGTTTGCTACAAATGAAGGAATCCTTCACTGCCTGGTTCATCAGCTGTTGCACCTATGTCCCTGGCCTAAACTTAAGGGGAGTCTACTTCAGATTGTTTCAGTGCATCCAGGCAGAAAAATTTTCAGGATCAAACCCTCACTCTGCACTTGTATGTCAGTATTTACAAGGCTGACTTTCTGAAGAATTTGTCTTGGCATGCTACCCCTGTCCAACATTAGTGCTGCTTGTTGAGAGACCAAAGTGACAGATGTTGCTGTTTGGGCCCCTTTCCTACCCATGCTACCTGGTGGCATTGCTCAAGTCCCTTCAGTCATCTTCGCTTCTGCACCTGTGAAAGAGGTGTAATTGAGCCTATTTGTTTTCCCTCCTTCCCCCCCTTGACCTTTCTTGACCTTCCTCGACCTTTCTTGACCTTCCTCAACTTTCCTTTATCTTCCTTGACCTTCTTTTCCCCTCCTTTCCTTTCCTTTCTCCTGCTCTCACTTCCTTTCTCCTTCTTGCCCCTCCTTTCCCTTAGACATTAGGAGGAAATTCTTCACTAGAAGGGTGGTGAGACACTGGAACAGGTTGCCCAGGGAAGCTGTGGCTGCCCCCTCCCTGGAAGTGTTCAAGGGCAGGCTGGATGAGGCTCCAAGCAACCTGGTCTAGTGGAAGGTGTCCCTGTCCATGCAGGGGGTTTGGAATTAGATGATCTTTAAGGCTCCTTCCAACCCAAACCATTCTATGATTCTTTCCTCACTCTCATTCGTGTCCCAGTGGGCTCTAAACTCTTGCTCTTCCATAATACAAAGGAGTTACTGCTCTTTGTGGAGCACGTTTCTTCTGCCCAGAGAGCATCTGCAGTCCTAAGCAAGCTAAAGCAAAGCTATGCAAAGCCACTAGGGGTTCAAAATAGGTGTCCAGCTGGAAAAGAGAGGGTGAAATCACTGTTCTATATCAAGTGCACACTTATCTTCTTTGTGCACTAACTCATCTTTATAGACAAGCCCTGATGTTACTGTAGTGAGTCATCAAAGCAGCATTATTTATAACCATGCTGCCTGATGTTTCAAAACCACACAAGACTTAAATCTCATAATAGCAACACTAAATGAGCTGATGATCCCCCTAACGTGCATGCTTTGATATGATATTCCAGAGCATGACTGAGTTTTAAAGGAGAAGCAGTCCTGTGAATAGGGAGCACTGAGGCTCAACCTCCAGATCATCGGCTGTCATCTAGGTCAAACCAAAAGCATTGGGAGAAGAATTAGAGAAGGAAAAGCTTCCCAGAACTATGTCAGATTATCAACATGTGCCTTCTGCTCCAACTAGAATATTCTGCCTTATAGGAGACATCCAGTACCTGAAGGGGCCTACAGGAAATCTAGAGAGGGACTTTTTACAAGGGGTTGTAGTGATAGGATGAAGGGGAATGGCTTCAAGCTGAAAGAAGTTAGATTTAGATATTAGGAAGAAATTCTTTACAGTGAGGGTGGTGAGACACTGGAACAGGTTGCCCAGGGAAGTTGTGGACACCCATATCCCTGGAAGTGTTCAAAGTCAGGTTGGATGGCACTTTGAGCAACTTGGTCTAGTGGATGGTGTTCCTGCTCATGGCAGGGGTGTTAGATCTAGATGATCTTTAAGACTCTGCCCACCCTAGTTCCAACAACGCTGCACAAATTCCTCCTAATTGCTGTCTCTGCTCTTTTGGTGCCACTCTTCCTCCTACTCCAGACTATGGCATCCACAAATCATTATGTCAGCCTTATTCTCTTGGCTTCCCAGCACACTAGCAGACTGCATGGCAAACCAAAAGTATGTTTTCCCCAGGCTATGTGGCCATGCACGCCTGAGCTGGATCGACCTTTACAGAAGACTACAAAACAGAACCCTGGAAACTTCATTATGGTAGAATTCTTCTATCTCCTTCAGATTTATTTGAACATCCCCAGCCATGTATCTTCTCATCAGCAGAAAGCAGGAACTTGGCCTGGCAGTCCCCAGGCCACCAGGATTTCTCCTTGGTGTGCTCCCCTTGCAGTGTGCCTGCCGCAGTGGCAGCCTGTCAAACCCACCGCCCAGCCCACCTGCATGAAGTCTACATCAGCACATCAGTGAGTCATCCTGAAGCAGGAGAGGACTCAATAAACAGACATTATTTTCCATGGGCAGGGAAATAATGAGCTTAACATCCCATATCTTTCCGTGTCCTCCTTCCTACTACCACTCATTGCAGCACTAAGATTTCTGCAGATTTTTATCACGGTCTGAGGATTCAGATTTCTATGAATTGTTTCTTGAAAGAGAAGCCAGCCATACCACAAATGAGAAAAGAGATTTTTGCCATCTGGGAATGCTGCCCATGAGAGCAGATGTCATTGTGCTACACAGTGGGACTACCCTTACTGGTGCTGCTCCTGTACTCCTGTCCTCTCCTGCTCCCTGCCACTTCTGCTTCGGCATTTTGCTGCCCATAGGAAGGGATCTGTGTGGACATTTCTTGCTGTAGAAGCTAGCTGATCACCATCACCCAATTCCACACTTTCTTCTCTTCACATAGATTCTGTCTTCAAAGCCATCAAGACTTAGGGGGTTGCTGACATAGCTTCCAACCAGCACTAGCTCCTCTTGTGTTGAAAGAAGAGACCCTCTCTTCTCTGACTTCATGGTGATAGTACAGGGCAAACACAAGTGCCTGAAGTGGTGCCTGTAAAAGTTTTGGGGAGGTTTGTGGACATCTTTTTGACTGTGCCTCACCCCAAGTGGTCAAAGCATGGTGATACCCAGCAAACTTTTAATTCTATTTATAGTAGTGTGATCTCTGTCACAAAAACAGGACTCTCTGAACCACATACTCCTCTGGGGATCTCGACTCTGCCTTACTCATACTACATCTTCTCTGTTTTCCACCAATGTGACATAGTGCCCTGTATTGAGCTCCCCATCCCAGGCGCTCCCACTGTTGCATTCTTTGCTAGAGATGTTGGGGATAGTTCCTGCTGCTCCCCACAACCTGGCAGTTGGTGCTGCCCACAGCAGACAGTAGTTCAGCAAAGGACAATGCCTCGAGGCTGGGGAAGTCCAGAGCCTGCTGCCTGCAGATGACCTGAGAGCCTGGCAGCCTCTCCCATGAATGCCAGATTCACCAGCCCCCACGCAGTGACGTGCAGGGATTGTGTCGGATGACTCAGACTCAGTTTTATCAAGGGGAAGGTGTAAGGATAAAAACTCCACACACCCAGTCACAAGAGCACAGTAATGGAGTGGGGCAATGAGAAGATAAAACCCAGAAGGAGCTACTGAGATTGTGCTTGGCCACTGCCTGAGGGATAGTTCACTGGCCTGCTTACAGCTCACTGGCCCTGCAGAGACCTTGAACAAACTTCCCTCTTTTTCCAGTAGTTGAAGAAGGCCACCATAGAAGCCATGCTCTTTTTCCAGCCCCAGACAGGAGAAGGGGACATCGAACCCACCTCTTGCTCCCTCAGATTAGTTTGGAAGGCACTATATGGTGATGCACACCACTTCCTCTATGTGTAAGACATACACACTTCTAGAGATTTTAACCAAGGCTGCCTTCCACAGCTTACAGCCTCCTTCAAATGTGATGTATCATGAGCAACCATCACTGCATGTTATTCTTTTTAAGCTCTGCAGAGAATATGCCATAGAAACTCAAATACAGTTCACAATTCGCTTAAGCTGTGGTAGTGCCCCTGACCTTTCTTCTTCCCTATTCTACTCCCTGAAAGCAAATGGCCCCAGTTTGTGGGGGTTTTTCTGCCTGGAAAAGTCCCAGCTGTATGGCACTTTCACAACCAAGGAAAAGCAGAGTTACCAGCATGTTGTGCTCACTGTGCACCATGGTAGACTGGATTTGTATAGAAATTCAAATTACAATGCATTAAACAACCAACTACACTGTGAATGTACAAGAGGGACAACATATCCATGATGAATTAGTCACTATCATTCCCTTCAACGTATTTGCATTCTTATTTCAGCCCTTGGTTTTCCAACTGTAAATACGTAAGAAAGGCTCCCATATTAACAACCTTAGCTCACTTTGGTATAATACAAAGGAGACAGAAACACTACTATAAAATGTCTCTGTTCAGACCAAAAGCACCCCTAGTTTTTATTAGTTCGCAAAAAAACTGCTTCAAATTTATCTGTTTTGTGTTTCAGTCCCTCCCCTTCTTACTGTGCTAATAAAGGCTGCTTATACTCCATGAAATGTTCCCTCATTGCTCTTACATCCAAGCACAAAAGGAGTTTTAACAACATTTTGGAAAAGAAGCTCTGTGACAATTAGTTCCTCCATAAGTATGTCAAGAGGTAAGCACACAGATTTTTTACCTTTGAAATCTGTCATGTATGTCTGTGAAGCAACTTGAAATTCAAAAGTGCACTGATGAGTTCAAAACCACAGCTCCGTATCTGCAGAAGTTACACAGGCAGCACCTTGCTCTGGATGCCACAAAGGACAGGAATGTTTGTCAGCAATGGGCTTTGGGTCACAGTGGTGTTGCACACTTAGCAGAGTTGGATTTAGCATCTGTACAAATAATGAGGAAAAGCCAGTGATTTAAACTAGTCAGACCACAGCCTCATCTCTGAGCTATGGCAGGGTCTCTGCTGTCTTTGCCTGTCCCTGCACCACAGCAGATCAGAGAGGCTCTCTCAGGTCCACCTCTTCTTCTATATTCCCCATCAGTGACTGCTGGTGGCTGCACTGCAGTCTGATCACCTGTGCATGTCACCTCCCTTCACCCTCCTCCCACTGCTCTGGGGTGGGGGAGAAAGAGAGGCTGCCTGCAAGGAGGGGCTGCAATTCCAAGCTCCATAGTTAATTCTGAGTGAGCTTATAGATGGGTACATCTCCCAAGGCCTTTGATGGGAGAAGCAGGTCATATTCAGGCATTTGTTTTTCAGCAGATTTGTGCAGAAAGTGAACCCGTCTCACATACACAGAACTTTCAAATTAAAAAGAGTTTTCAACAAAACCCTTAGACACCTGTAAAAGCAGCCTGTTTCCAGAGCTGGATTTCCTGGGAGCATTAAGGAAAAGTGACAGAAATGTGCAAGATCAAGAGAGTACTAAGAGAAGATTAGCATCACTTTTGTTAAATAGAGCTAGCAGGTGCTGGGTTCCAAGACAGGAAAAGGAAAGCCTCCTTCAAGCAGCACTCAGTTCAGCTATGGGAATACTTGCCACAAGATGTTGTGGATGCTAAAGTTTATACAGATTTAAAAAGTGATGGAATAATAACTGAAAGAACACATCCAGGGTTACTACATAGCTAGATACCAACTCTGATGCAGGAGATGCCCAAGCGAAAAATTGCTGGAGGCAGGAAGAGCATTTTGGGAAAGTATCACTACACGCCTGCCTTGAGTTTATAATTTCCTTTGAACACCTCTGTCATCCAGCAATTGAGAATGGGTTCTGAAGGTAGATGTGCCTCCTATCCTGGTATGCCAAAGCCTTTCCTACACTTTGGGGGAAGGAGAGAGCAGGAAGGGAGTGACTGGCATGGGGTGCTGGGCATGAGAGGGAGATCATGGAATCATAGAATGGTTTGGTTTGGAAGGAACCTTAAAGATCATTTACTTCCAACCCCCTTGCGTGGGCAGGGACACCTCCCACTACACCAGGTTGCTCCAAGCCCCATCCAATCTGGCCTTGAACACTTCCAGAGAAGGGACATCCACAACTTCCCTGGGCAACCTGTTCCAGTGCCTCACCACCCTCACTATAAAGAGTTCTTCCTAATATGTCATCTAAACTTACTCTCTCACCTGCTTCCTACTTCTGATACTCAACCCAATGGTCATGCCCATCCAGCCAATCCCAGCAGCTTTCCATCCTGCCCACAGAGTGGGCATCAGTGATCAACTGATAGTGCAGAAAGACGACCACGAGCAATAAAAAAGGTAAATTAGTTTCTGGCAGTCCCAAAAACATTTCAATAAATCTGAGCCCTTATACGTGCTCTGCAGCACTCCCTGTCTCTTACTCCAGCTCTCCCTTAGTCCTCAGTAGCTATGAGTAAACCATGACTTTTGGGGGGGGAGGGAGAACTGACCCGGTTTCTGCTTTCTATTCAGTTTTATCTGAGTCAATACTGTTTAGACAGAGAGGAGCCCTGCAAATGGCCTTCCCAGCTGCTAAGTAGTGAAGCTTTTGCTTTACTTATGAGTCCTGTTAGTTACATTTCAGATTCAGGAAACTGCTTAGACACCACGTGTGAACAGGAACAAGTAGAACTAAAAGTTGAGGGGAAGTGAGAAAGAAAACAAACTGAAAGCTTGATCTAGGAAGGAAAAGAAAGCCAGTGAGAAGAACACATCATGGAGTTACTCAGACTATACAGAAATAGCAGCAGCTGGAGGAGGTTCTGCTGGGAAAAAATGTATTTTTAAGAGTTCTATCACAAAGTTTAAGTTTGGTTAGTAGCCTACATTTTCATGCAGTGAAACTAATCACATCTCAGACTACACTAGAGACATGTAAAGAGACCATTCTGTTAGTAAGGAATTTAAGTTGCTCAGTCAAAAAAGTCCAAAAAAGGGAGGCATTTTTAAAGACATTATGATGGATATGAGGACTTTCAGTCAAATTCTGGGAAGAAGGGGGTCAGATTGTATGAGAATCCAAGAGGAAAAAAGGATGTGGAGAAGACTCTTAGGAGAACTACTTTGAGCTGAGAGGCAAAATGAAGGTCAGCTGGCCTTCAGGACAGAAGAACTGACCACAGCTTCAGATAGATGCTGTAGAGCACAAGTTAAAAAATCATAAACCTACAGGAACTTTCTGGAGGGTGTAAGGGGCTATCTGCAAAACACAGTCAGAAAGAGTCTGCAAAAAGCAAGAGTGAAAGAGTGTACAAGGTGTTAAAGAAAGCAGAGACCAACGCGACTTCTAACATCTCCTGTGGACTCAGTAAAAGGGAAACTGTTTCCAAAAGCTGAAGATACAGCTCATGAAAGACAATTCAGAGAACACACAGTGAAATAAAGCTTCTTTCTTGAAATGAATAAAAACATAGCTTCCTCCACTGGTGGGGATATCACATGTAGACACTTCCCAAGTATTTACAGATTGAGCACTGGCACACCGATTAATGGGTCCTCTGACATTGCAATAAAGCATCTAGAAGGAAAATCTAAGCTTATTAAGAACAGATGGATGAGAACCAGGTCAGCCTTTCCTATGGCTCCTCTTTGCAAGCTAGATGTAAAAGTAAACTTGGACTGACAGTTTGAGTTGCTTTGAGAAATAAATGTCTAGAACTCACCATGACAGAAAATAGGCTTCATCAAAAGAAGGAGGACTGCAAAAGAACAGGAACAATTAGAAAAAACTGTTTGCTGAGCATTGGCAGTCAGATTCCTACAGATCTGTGTCCTGCAGCTCCCAGCTGAGGAGCCCTGCCCTCCCCCAAACCTTCAACCCACCATCATTACCACAGCTACACATTGATTCAGGATTGTCATTCCCTTGATCAAGGAACAGTCTTGTTAAATAATGCAATTGTTAAACATGTCATGCAAGAACAATATCCATGTTTTCTTCACCTGGCATTCATACAGTGGTGGTGGCAGGTCATGAGGCTCAGGTTGATTTTTAGGAGTTCAAATGTTTTGGAAAATAGCACGCTATTCAGCATGTTTAGTCAAGCATTGAGTTTCTACAATCTAATAATCCTATAATAAATTATGTCAAAATTGTTAAAAAGGATTCCTAAAAATGCTGAAAAGTCAATTTTGGCACCCCTAAATTATCATAAAGCCTGAAAACTCTCTGAGGTGTTATTTAATAGAAAGCCTAGAACAGGTGCATGGATATGTAACCAACAGTGTTAAAATCAGGGACACTGTGAAGTCCTAGGAGCACCACAAGGAAATAAATCAGAAATGCATTATATGGGAAAGATTGATTGAGCTAACACCTTTACATTTGGGGACACTTGTGAAGGCAGCTGTCCTCCCAGCAGAGCCCTCTCCCTCTGGTCTCCTGCAGCTGCCACACTCCCAAAAAAAAAAACCAACCCTCTCCGTTGCAGTGCAGGTGGAGTGCTCTCATAGTACCCTTCTGATAGAGCCTGTATTTGAAAGGTGGGGAAGTAATTAGCCACAATACCAACTGATCATTTCACCTCATGTTGATGGAAACCTTACTCTGTACCTTTGGGCAGAAGGAGCTTGGTGAACCATGGACAAGCCCACTCCAACACCTGCCTGGCTGGCACCAGCCTGGCTGGCAGGGAAGGCAGCAAACACCACAGAAATCAGTCTGGCTACTCACAGGTTTCCTCAGGTCAGACCTTTTCCACTGTCATCTTGATGAGTCTGAAGCTGTCAGTCCCATGTGGCTGAGTCAGAAGGCATTTAACCCTTTCTCAGTAGGGTGGGGAGCTCTTCAAACACTTTTTTTGAGGGGAAAAAAAAAAGCCAGTAAATCAGGTCTATGCTCAGTGCCTGCCAACAATTGCACATGTTGCTGATGGTTTGCAAGCATTTCTCCTCTAAAAGGGTGCTGAGGATGGTTTCTATTCACAGCCTCAGGCACTCAGGAACTCCAGAGGTAGCAGCAGGTTCAAAGTCTGGAAGAAGTTTTAGCAAATTTATAGTACCAAACAAAACAAAACTTCCATGGGGAAGTATTCACAGATTCATTTGCTTTTAATTTTTACTGGTGGTTTCTGATCTCCGTGTCTCACTGACCAGTTTTTCCTCACATCTTTTACTATTCAAAGTCCTGCTTGGGCTAGAGGTTCAGTATCATCTTACACCAGCCAAAATCTATCCTGCAGCGCCCCCGCCCCCCCACGCACCACCACCCGCTTCTTTATCGGTGATGACACGAGCAGATCTGGGAACTCTTCTTGCTGAACACCATATTTTGGGGTTGGGTTTTGTGGGGGTTTTTGGCTAATCCAGTTTTCAAGTAGGCAACCACTTCTGCATCTGATCCTCACACCCCAATACAGTCACAAGTACCAGCAGAGGGAAAATAGTAGCAGCACGTACCTGGAGGTGGGATGCTCCTTTTGGCAGTGACACATAATCTGAGGGTTGCAGAGAATGACCCTGAAAGACTCGCTCCTCAAGGAGCATTTCTGCTTCAGATCTCCTACTCCAACACCTACAAAGTTAAGAGCAGCTACATCTCAGCAGCCCTTCCCACAGCGCACACCAGCCCCCTGCCTCAACTTCTCAATATAATACCCGGCACCTCATTGCTGGAGGATGTGCAAACATGCCCTGCAGCCAGAAATAGTTTTTACTTATTGGAAAAATCTCCTTTTCTTCCAAACTCTAGATATTTTCACCTGTCATCTCCTCTCTGCCTGGTTTCCTCTTTTTCAGATAAACAAAACCCCATTTTTCAGTGACAGGTCTGCCCCTCAGCAGGCTCTCCCTTACCTTCTCAGCGTGGGCAAGCAACATGCACTTGAAGGCCAGAAAGTCAACTGTATCCTGGGCTGCATCAAAAGAAGCATGGCCAGCAGGTCAAAGAAGGTGATTCTTCAAAACGACTGCAGTTTTCCAATGCAGTAGTCTTGCTAGGACAGGAAAGTAATTAACAGTTGTACACTGCTTTCCTTATTGAAAAAGGTATGTGGCAGATAACTTGCTGCCATTTGCTTTTTTCTTATTACAAAATATAATATATTCAGGAAAAAGCCGATTTAAGTGACCCTCACTTTTACTTCCTAACTACACGGAAAGCCTCTGCTTACCTGTGGCTGACAAAATTAGGTCAGTAATTTGCAAAAGAACAACCTTTAGGCTCCTGCAAAAGAGGTGGGACATAGAAGCGTGATAAATATGAAAGCTCAGGGACTCGTTGCAGTCAGCTGCCTTTCTGGCATTTTTTTAGGGCACTGATTGTGCCTGAAGATAGTAGGCTTTAGGAAAGGTGATGAGATCCTACACACATCCCTACTCTTGGTTCCTCCCACTCACAACATGCACAACTGAACCACTTTTGACTCCTTTGCTGCATAACAACAGCTTATACAGCAAGACTGTTTTAAAATAAACCATTAATTTTTGTTTCCATGCTGTCAGTCACCCTGAATGTTAACCCACCATCCAACAAGTTTCAAGTACTATGCCCATCATCCAAGCTTTCCTCCATCCATCCCAGTCAGTGCACACACTCTTGGGTCACATCTCAATCACCTGGGGAAGTGCCAGGCAGCAGCACAACAATTCAAAATAGCCATCATCAACTTCAGGCTGCAGGGTGGGAGGGGTAGACAAAGTCCCTTTGCCTCACTGCTCACTGCTGCAAGCACTGGCTCTGCAGCCCTGGTGGGACAGTGCCATGTACTGTTATTTAGCTCATTGTGGACTTCCTCACTGCTAATGTCATGGCTTGGTGGGGATCTACCTTCAGCAGCTGTGATATCCCTGCTTCTCTTGACCTAAACCCAATGGGGACAGACCAAGAACAGGGTGCCACGTAGACTTGACATAGAAGAAGAGGGAGAGAACAGCTGTCAGCAATGCCACCAGGAAACCAAGCAAAGTTCATTGCCAGCAATAATTACAAAGCCTCCAGGATGCAGGAGCTTCCTGCCGTTTACTTGCAAGGACAGGCCATGATTCCTGACTTGTGCACGATGATGTAGGTACTTTCACTTGTCCTCCTTCCCCATTCCCCACCCAGTCTCCCTTTGGCATAGTAGCACCATCACAGGCAGGAATCCATCCATAAGTGACTATCTAAGTGGATCAAGTTTACTGTATACTCGGCAGTGCAGCTTCCAACAGCAGAAGGTGTCACAGCATCAGGACCCACCAGGCAGGTACATCCCCATCCCAAGTTAAAGATAAGGTGGAGGTTAATGTTTAGCTCTTTCTGCTGGCAAAAGAATAGCCCCTGCCAAGAAACTATGCCCCAGATTCCTTCAGGAGATTGACATTGGTTTGCTGCATTACAAAATGTTCTAAAGCTCCTATAAAATTTAACAAACATGAAAATAAAAAAAGATGGACTAGACTGTAATTTATTCAGTGCAAATTAAAAGGAGATTCCACCATTCATTACAGAATCATACACTGGGCCTGTAAGCTGTATTTCAAGATATAGGCAGGGTAAACCTGGTGCTTCTCAAAGATGACAAAGATGGAAGGGTCTGTCGGGTTATCCACGCAGCTGTCATAAAGTCTGTTTGAATTGCCGGGTCTGGGTGGAGGGCGAAGGTATTCGGAGTCTCCCTGAACAAAGTCTCCAACAAGAACATGAGCTACAAACATGCTGTAGTGACCACTGAGAGAGGAGCAGTACTTGTGAGAATAGCTGGCGTCTCTGGCAAAGTAGCTTCCTAGGGCCCAGAAAAAGCCACAGGTAGGACAATACATCAGTCAAGGAACAAATATCTGCTATTAGCCCTTTGTCAACCCCAGGTAGCTCTGAGCGCATCCTTGCCAGGTGTTTCCACATCAGCTTATTTTAAAACATCAACAGATTCTATCAACCTCCCAGTCCCACCTGTCCAAGAGCTTTGCTGAACAGCAGGTACGTGAGACCTGAGAGGGGTGGTTTTAGCTCTTCCTGAAAGGGGATTGCTACTGATGCTGCCTGGAGCGATGCAGATGTACACAGGTGAGAGTACCCCAATGGCAGGAGTAGGGGAGTCAGGGACAGTCAGTCACCTTACACCCACCCAGCAGCCTGGCCAGGGTCTGAAGCCCATTATTCTATCGCCCCTGAACCCACACTTCTGCATGTGTACCTTTTCCATACATTGTCCCGTGAGTCCCACATATCCTCCAGTCAAAGTTCTGCTCACAGATAGCAGACATGTTGGATGGACTTGTCCCATGGAACAGGAGCCGCTCATCCACCCATTTTGACTTATTGAGCTTCTTCATCTGCTCCTTTTGCCTAGGGATTAAAAAAAAAAATAAATAAAAAAATTACATGTCCTGGTTCAAATCAGGGTTCAAGCTGGGACAATTTCCCAATTCAACTCCTCCTACTTTTGGGTCATGGAGGACCAGTAACACAAACCACTCTCAGCAGGGTTATGGCTTGCTTTACACTTCTCTTGGTACCCTGCTGCAGAGCTGGCTCCTTCCAGCAAAACAAAAAGTTCTCAGCATTTCTATAGTCTGTGTCACCCACAACTTCATACCACATGAGAGAGTAAAGAGACAAACATCTCTTGACTGGGAATTAGTAAGCCCCCAGGTTATATAAATCCTGGCTACATAAATATGGTTATAAAACTGAGCTGCATGAAGTCCCAGTGGAACTTGTATAATCACTACCCCTATCTTTACCACAAAAATATTCCCAATTTTTAAAAAATCTCATGTGGAAGAGACTAAGAACCAAAAAGAATGAATTTGAGATACTATAGTTCAGTCACGGTAAAGAAGAACGTTCTTTTTGAGTAACACTTGCAAGAACCACACACGACCTATTAGATTATGTGATAAAAAGACAACAGAGACAACCCCAAGAACCCTATCACAGAGAATGGAGACCCATCCCTGGCCCCTCCCAGGGCTTCCCCAGGGGACCCTCAGCCCCAGAGACCAGAGGATACCCAGCACCATGACTAATGGAAAGACTTTGGAGCAAGTCATGGATAGAAGTGAAGTACAAGAGGATGAGACTTGTTATGGGACAGTGGAAAAGAGCATTTGGGGATTGCACAGGGCTTATAATGGGATGTTTAACAGAGGAAGTCTAAGTGGGAGAAGGGAGGGAGCAAGACGGTCTGAGAAGGAACAAACATGAAGAAAAGATGGATAAGGGGTTAAAAGGGGCTGGTTGTGTATAAACAGACAATTGCCTGGTTAGTAGGCTTGTCTGGCAATGCCCTGTGCCTGATCAGTGCAGGCTGCTCTATCTTCTCATTGAACTCCACTTCTAACTCTTACCTGGACTCTCCAAATCTTTGTGCATGTACATTTCTTGGGGTCTGGGTGCAGCAACTGGTGTGGGACCTTGGATCACAGAAGCTGCATATTCATAGCACCAGCAAGTGCAGCACACAAGGCTTTGTCCATCAGTGTGTGATCACTGGCCAATATCAAGCCAGACAGCCAATGAGGAGGGCACCTGGCCTGAGAGTCAGTCATAAGCAGTCATAAGTCTAGGTCAGATGCTGGAGAGACCACAAGGTCTGAGCCAGCTTACCAGAGGGACCAGCAGGTCCAGGCCAACCACTGAAGATACCATGAAGTCTTAAGAGACCCATTTGCATGTGTGTGTATGTCTATGCAGGACGTAACTGGAGATAAGAGGACCCAAGGGCCAGCACCTGGGTAAGCTGAGTGTCTAAGACCAGCAAAAAGGTTTTCATCCCAATCAGCCAGAGGAAAGGAACAGGATGAGGCCGTTGGTTTATGATGGCATGAGTGCTGTGCTGTCTATGTGCATTTTTGTGGCCAGCTGTGTGCATATTCATAGGTTTTGTATGTGTCTGTCTGCATGTGTGTCCTACCAGGAACACTTGCTGAACCTCACTACCAGCCACACCTGAGCTCACTCACACATACATGGCAGACTCACCTCTGCTGGGCTGCTAGATTTAGCAACTCCTAGTGCAGCCTGTGGAGGACAATAGATCAGAAAATACCAGTCTTCTGCTCTCATAAAGAGAATGACATAAAATAGATACAAACCACTGAAAAACTTGCCAAAGTGTTGGGTTCTGGATCCTCTGCAGTTGCTGGATGCAGTAATCTTTCATCGTCTTCTCAAATAGTCTCTTAATTTCTCCATATTCATGGGAAGTGGAGCTGAGCTGTACTAACTGAAAAATTTAAGACCATCAAAAATAAGGTATTACTGACAGTAACAAGTCTCAGTCCTTCCAAAGGACTCATCAACTTCCTCACATCAGAGCAAAAGCCCTGCCACTAAAATCACAAGTTTCTCCTGTCTTTCCAGTTAACAATCCTCTCCATACCTTCATCATCACTCCCCATATGGAAGCACAAGCACTAACAGAGGGAAATGAATGCAATCTCACATGAGCATCCTTCAGTGGACACACCTCCTCATCAAGATTATTTTTACTTCGAGAAAACTAAAGATGAAATGCACTGAAGTATTCAGACTGGAGAAGAGTGAGTATAAGTTTCACCTTAATTTGACACTCTAGCACCTTCTAGCTCTTTTCCCATAGGCCTAAGCTCTAGTTTTCCCACAGTGAGTAGCATTTAGCCTCTAATCAATGAAGGAAATACTGTAACACCCCCCCTAAGATGTAACTCATCCAGTTTTTCAGAGGATTAGGTGCCTTGGCAGCATGCAAAGGACAGATCAGATGGCTAATGGTCAAAAGGACCTTCCTTATTCTGTGAAGTCTATGTAGGGGGCCTCAGAGAGCCTCCCAGGAGACAAAAGTGTATTCTGAATGTGAAATTGTCAGTCTTGTTTCACCTCGTAGTTGCTTATCTTATAAGACGTTTAAAAGCCAGAACATCTCAAGTTCCATGGGTCATGTTCCCAGAAAAATCCATTGGAGAGCTGAAAAGATGTATGTACCTTGAACCCAATATCAGGCAGTGCAGATTGGTCCCATTGTGGAGGAAAGACAGAACATGATAGAGTCAAGTTTTGGCTGCAAGAAAGAAAAAGGAGCGAGTCAGTCCACGATACTCCTCATGAAATCCCCCTTCTGGAGGATCCAGGCACTGACTTTATGGCAGCCTTCTGGTATCCCTGGATTTTTATTTTTGTTTTATTTTCCACATAACCATTACCCCTTTTTCCAGTTTAGATTGCCACACACATCCTAGTGGCACTAATGCATGTCTTGGCAGGTCAAGACACTGGTAGGACAACTTCAATGAGGAATAATGTGCTCCTAGCGGGGTAGTTCATACAACTGCTCCCAGCTAGCCCTCTATGCATGATGTTTGAATCTCTAGGAAATTTGAGCAGGAACCCTCTTCCTGCATGTGGCTACTCATCTCTAAACCGCTGGCCATACAGGTGCCTGCCCCAACCCACACCCAGGACCAAGCCTGTCAGGAGGCTGTGGGTGGACAGCTGTGCCCTGTAGGCACTACTGCACCTGTCAGTGCTCAACAACTTCCAGGACTAAGGCCCTCCTGGCAAGCATGTTTTAATCCAGGCAACAGGAGCATTAGCACCCACTCAGAAGGTAAAGGTTGGGTTTTTTTTAATCAACCCACCCTTGGTTGAATCAACCCTTCGACTGAACCCTTGACTTCAAATGCTGCTGGTGAGTTTCTGAAGCAGACAAGACTCTTTTTATAACAAGGCAGTAGCACAACTAACTTTTACAGCAGACATGCTCAAACTCTGTCAAGATGAACTTCCTTTAAAAAAGCCCAAAGACAGACAAATAATTGCATCCAGTTCATTTCATTTAGAGGGATTTGCTTCTGTGTTTTATTTTATCCTCATATTTCCAGAGGATAGAATCCATCTGATCCACAGCTCAAGGAACTGGCAGTCCCTTGCTCCTACTCTATGCACAGTTGATTTAGTGCTGTTGGGGCATAAATCAAGGAATAAAAATTCCTGGCACAGTTGTGTCAGCCCTATGTGGCCTTGCTCTCACAGAGAGAACAAATCTACTCTAGGGGTCTCTCATGGCTGCCAGAGACTGCCACTAAACATCCCTCCAGCACACTTGACAAAAGTGTTGCATAATTTACAAATCCCATCACTGGAAAGTTTGCCTTTAAGCCAGTCAGCAAAGGGTATCTAAAAATAAATTTAAGAAATTTAAAATGGGATTCTAGATAGGGAGGAGGAACTTCTTAGCAGAAAGGTGCTGTCATCTAGAGAAATTACTAAATAATGAATGTATATTACCTTTTCTCTTGTCCACCTTGAGAGGACAGAAATTTTGGCAGTCGGGCAACTTTTCTTTGAGTTTCATAGAACAAATTTGTTTGGACCATATCTTGAAAGAAAAACACATTAACTCAATAATTAGATAATTTATTGTCCAGGGATACACTCTTAAGTGTTTAGAAAAAATACAAAAAGGAGGTAGCCCTGAATTTCACGTGGAGGTGCTCTCTCTACCACTCCCACTCCATTCCATACTTTGAAACCATTCCCACTTGTGCTGCTTCTGCTTGGAGATCAGGAAGGCCAACCATCTTCTAGCAAAGGCAACCAACCACCAACAGCACCTTTATGTGCATTCACATCCAGGCTGTCAACCAGGAAAAAACACATCTGACGTCAGGCCTACAGCAGGGAACAGTTTTCAAGATGATGGAGGCCATAAATCTAGCTTTCCCAGCAGAGTGGGGTTGTCATGTGTTGCTAACAGGAAAGTCTGTCCTCTCCTCTTGGTCCTGAAACAATATCACAGAGTGCATGCTGTGTGACATGGCTAATTAGCCATTGTTTCCTCCTTTAAACACCACTCTCCTAATTCATGCCAGGAAACAGATTTAAAGCTTGGAAAGCTAACCGGAATTTTAAGTTGGGTAAATAAATTAGAAACAGAAAATCGTTTCTCATTTTCCCATTCTCTCTCTATGTAACCAGCATTAAATTGTCCTTTCCTGCACTGTGTGCTTTTGCTCCCCATAACTAGCTTGCAAGATGTCTACCATGGGCTCACATCTTCACCATTTGACTTTTCAGTGCTTATTTTTTTCCTTTCTCATTTCTCCTCCTTGGTGGTACAGACCCAAATGCGTAAGTGACATGCCATGAAGTGTGTACTCTCAGCTTTTATTCTGAATATAAAATATTGTCAGAGATGCTTTTTTGACTATAGAAGCACAAGTCTAGAAGCCCAAATGGGACACCCCAAAAGCATGGAGAAATGTACATGCTGCTAAAGTTCTGCTTGGAGAAAACTTACAGGAGGTAAAAGATCTGTTTAAAGAGACCCAGGCAGAAGGTGCCAACCCTGCATGAAGGAGGCTACATTAGAGCCAGCTATACTGTGTAGTGAACTTAAAACTAGGAGATCCTTCACCTTCAAGGTTTAACTTGTACTTCTGAGAACCAGCCCTGAATAACACAAGGCCTTTCTGGTCAGTTCGAAATCGCTTCTCCAGATCTGCAGATGTCACAGTGGCAGAGCAGTGATTCGGATGCTATAGAAAGAACAAGGAAATTATATCTGTTAGAAGCCAGTCTTTGGTTTAGGAGACACTGTGAGGAAATACCAGTGTTCCCCCAGGCCCCTGTCATGGGATGCCAATCCGAACTAAGTCTTTAAGGCTTCAAGAATTTTGTTCTTGAGCAACAGAAGGGTACCCCACAGAGAACAGCTGCTTGTAACAGCAGCAACTAAGCAGCCTTCAGCCTGTATGGTCAGCTTCAGCCTAAAGACGTCCATCAGCTTTGGAAAATGCACTTGCTTTCAAAGCCAGTCCTTTGAAGGCTTTCAGAGAGTAGCAGTACTGCTTTGAGGGACAATTAACAAGACAAATCCACCAAGGCATCAGAGCATTACTGCAAGAACACCCAGCAGTACATGTGAAAGAGACAAGATATAGAACAACGTGCCCTAAACAACTCTGTGAAGATGGCTTAACAAGGGCTTTTGGCATCAACAGCTGATGGATCTCACCTCTTTCCCATACTCAATCCACTGCCCAGAATCATCGAGCCAATACCAGGCATACTCCATCTCAGGAGCAGACAGATGAGTCAGAAGACACCACAGATGCAGAAGAGCTAGCCAACACCTGGCTGCTTGCTTGACCCTAATATCAGAAGAGAAATACAGCTTAAAGTACGAGTCATTTTCAAAGCTAATGTACTATATGATATCCCCGGTCTGGTCAGAAGTCTAATCACTTCTCAGAAAATAAGACCCTTCCAGATGGAAAGTGCAGTTTGACCCAGAATCAAGGAACTGATGTTTGTATGTTTATGGAGCATGGTAAACATAATGGAAATCACCCTGACCTCTGTGGCTTGGACCCAGGTTACAGTTTTTTTCAAATATATATTTATAATATATCCATTGTAAGAAAATACAACTTGACACAATAAACTCAGCTTGTTACATGAAGGTCAGTGGTGCCAAATGGCTAACAGGAGTGAGATTTGGCTTCTAGACAGCGCGCGATAAGTTGCAGAAGTCAGAGTGCCTTCAGAAGGCTCTGATAGCATCATCTATCCTTTAGTATGCAGGAAAGCAAAGTTAGCACTCACAGGTAGTCCCTACTCCTGCTGGCCACACTATTCCTGATGCAGTCCAGGATGCTGTTGGCCTTCTTGGCCACACTGCTGGCTCATGTTAAGCTGGCTGTCCCCGCACCAACACCCCCAGGTCCTTTTCCTCTGGGCAGCTTTCTAGCCACTCTTACCCAAGCCTGTAGCATTGCCTGGAGTTGTTGTAACCAAAGGGCAGGACCTGGCATTTGGCCTTATTGAACCTCGTATAGTTGCTCTCAGCTCATCAATCCAACCTGTTCAGGTCCCTCTGCGGAGCATTTCTACCATCCACCAGATTAACACTTCCACCCAGTTTGGTGTCATCTGCAAACTTACTGAGGAAGCACTTAATCCCTCATCTAGATCATTAATAAAGATATTGAACAAGACTGACCCCAAAACTGAGCCCTGGGGGACACCATGGTGACTGGCTACCAACTGGATCCAACCCTGTTCACTACAACTCTCTGGGCTTGGCCAGCCAGTTTTTTACCCAGTAAAGAGTGCACCTGTCTATGCCATGTGCCACCAGCTTCTCTTGAAGAATGCTGTGGGAGACAGTGTCAAAGGCTTTACTGAAGTCTGGATAGACAACATTTACCAGGCGGGTCACCTGGTCACAGAAGGAGATCAGGTTGATCAAGTAGGATCTGCCCTTTCTGAACCCATGCTGGCTAGGCCTCATCCCCTGGCTGTCCTGCACTTGCCATGAGAGCACATTCAAGATGAACCTCTCCATGATTTTCCCTGGTACTGAAATCAGGCGGACAGAAGGCTCCTTTGGGCCCTTCTTGTAGATGGGCATCACATTGGCAAGCCTCCAGTCATCTGAGACCTCTGCTGTTAGCCAAGATTGTTGATAAATGATGGAGAGAGGCTTGATGAGCTCCTCCGCCAGCTCCTTCACCACTCTTGTGTTAATTCCATCTGACCCCATAGACTTGTGAGTGTCCAGGTGCCATAGTATGTCCATAACTGCTTCCTCCTGGATTATGGTGGGGTTGTTCTTCTCTCCATCCTCATCTTCCAGCTCAGGAAGCTGAATACCCTGGGGGAAGCTTGTCTAACTACTAAAGATGGAGGCAAAGAAGGCATTAAGTATCTCAGCCTCTTCCTCAACCTTGGTTGCAATGTCCCATTCCCCCAGCATCCAGTAAGGGATGGAGATTCTCCCTGGCTCTCTTTTTATTGTTAATGTATTTGTAAAAACTTTTTTTAATGTCCTTTATGACTGTGGCCAGCTTGAGCTCCAGCTGGGCTTTTACCTTCCTAATTTTCTCTCCGTATGACCTCACAAGATCCCTGTACTCATCTTGAGTGGCCTGCCCTTTCTTCCAAAGCTGGCAAACTCTCCTTTTTTCCTGAGTCCCAGAAAGAGCTCCCTATTCACCCAGGTCAGTTGTCTTCCCCACCAGTTTGTTTTACAACACATGAGGACAGCCTGCTCTTGCAATTTTAGGATTTCCCTCTTGAAGAGCATGCAGCCTTCCTGGACCCCTTTGCCCTTCAGTACTGTCTCCCAGGAGGCTCAACCAATGTCCTAAACAGGCCAAAGTCTGCCCTCCAGAAGTCCATGGTGGAGGTTTTGGTGACACCCCACCTCCCCCCTTACTTCACTAAGAGTTGAGAACTTTATCATGTCACGGTCGCTAAACCCAAGATGGCCTCTGATCACCACAGCTCCCACCACTCCTTCTCTGTTAGTAAACAGCAGGTCTCGCAAGGTCTCTCTTCGCCCCCTATTGTCTCCTAGGTTCCCTCCTTCTACCTGGTGACAAGAGGGCAGAAGATCCTCTACTTCTCCTTGAGCCTCCACCTGCTGCCTTTCCTTAAAGACCATGGGGTGTGGCTCCACCAATCCAGCTCCCTTTCACATTCCCAAATAGTCCTTAATCTTTCCACCTCAGTTGCTAAGAGTGCCTGGTTAACACCTCATTCAGAGCTGCTCCAGGTGGTGCTGGATTCACCCACACCACATCAGCAGCACCTCCACAAGCTGCCTCACCTCGGCACAGGCTGGCCCCTCTTCCTGGGTTCAAAAAGCCCCAAAAAGAGCCTTTTGCTGGCTTTTTTCCAGCGATTCCCTTCATCAATGCAGACTTCCCTGCACTGGACCTAGCTACTCCTAAGCTACGTGACCCCGCTGGGGACTCCAGAAAGGGAGTTTGACCTCAAGTAACCCCCAGGGGCTAATTGGTTGACCCAGCACACAACTGGTCCTACTACTAAAGACTGAGGTAAAGAAGGCATTAAGTACCTCAGCCTTTTCCTCTTCCTTAGCCATTATGCTCCCCCTGCATTCAATAAAGGATGGAGATTCTCCTTAGCCATCCTTCTGTTGCTAATGTATTTATAGAAACATTTTTTACTGTCCTTGACAACTGCAGACAGATAAAGTTCTGGTTGGGCTTTGGCCCTTCTAATTTTCTCCCTGCATAGCCTCATGACATCTTTATAGTCCTCCTGAGTTGCCTGCCCACTCTTTCAAAGGCCATAAACTCTCTTTTTTTTTTTCTGAGTTCCAGCCAATGCTCTCTGTTCAGCCAGGCTGGTCTTCCCCAATGTCTCATCTTTCAGCGCATGGGAATGGCCTGCTTCTGTGCCTTTAAGATTTCCTTCAGGACTGCCTCCCAAGGGACTCCGTCAACCAGTCTCCTTAACAGGTCAAAGTATGCCCTCTGAATCCAAGGTGGCAGTTCTGTCAACTTCCGTCCTTATTTCTCCAAGAATCTAAAGATCTACCATTACATGATCACTATGCCCACAATGGCCTCCAACCATGACATCACCCACAATTCCTTCTCTGTTCACAAAAAACAGGTCCAACAGGGCATCTTCCCTAGTCAGATCACTCACCAGCTATGTCAGGAAGTTATCTTCCCCACAGTCCAGGAACTTCCTAGACTGTTCCCTCTCTGCTGTATTATGTTCCCAGCAGGCAACTGGGAAGTTGAAGTTCCTCATGAGAACAAGGGCTAGCAATCAAGAGACTTCTCCCAGCTGCTTACAGAATATTCCATCTGCCTCATCATCCTGGTTGGGTGGTCTATAAAAGACTCCCACTATGATATTTGCTTTGTTGGCCTTCCCCCTGATTCTTACCCATAAACATTCAACCCTATCATCCCCATCATTAAGCTCCAAGCAATCAAAAGACTTCTTAACATACAGGGCTACCCCACCAACTCTCCTTCTTTGCCTGTCCCTTCTGAAGATTTTGTAGCAATCCATTGCAGATCTCCAGCTGTGTCAGTCATTGCACCATGTTTCCATGTTGGCAACTAAATCATAGTTTTTCTGCTGCCTAACGCTTCCAGCTCCTCCCATGTGTCGCTCATGCTGGGTGCTCGGTGCAGATGCACTTCAGTTGGGCTATTGATCCTGGCAACTTTCTGAGGGGAGAAGCCCTAATTCCTACCTGACCACTCTCAAGCACTTCCATGGTTTCTAACCCATCAATATCCCTTGTGTCTTTGCTGTTGCATGGCTTTCCATCCCCTCCCCCTGCTGAGATGGCAGTACCTCATTAGCACACCACCCCACAAATATTGACGTGCCAGCCCTAGGCTTATCTCTGGTAAGCCTGGTTTTATCCCTTTTCCCCTTTAAATCTAGTTTAAAGCTCTACTGATGATCCCCACTAACTGCTGTGCTAAAATCTTCTTCCCCCTTTGAGACAGGTGTAGCCCATCAGCTGTCAGCAAGCCTAGTGTCATGTAAACCGACCCATGATCTATCCTAGTGGTGACACTAGGCTCAGAGCCAGGTATTGATCTGCTGGCTCTTCCCCTTTCTTCTCTCATCATTCTCTACAGCTGGAGGGATAGGCTCATCCCAAGGCCCTGAAGACTCTCTTGATTACCCTTAAATTTCTCATTTCAACTTCATTGCTGCCTACATAAAAAAAATCAATAATGGATGATAATCTGAGGGCTGTACCAGGGTAGGAAGCTTTCTCTTCACATCCTTAACTCAGGCCCCAGGGAGGCATCAGACTTCCCTAAGAAGGGGTCTGGCCTGTATATTGGGCCTTCAGTTCCCTTCAGAAGGGAGTCTCCTATGACCAGTCTTTTTTTCTTTATGGAAGCAGTTTTGATGCAGGGCATAGGCCGACTTAACCTCAGTGACACCTCCAAGCTAGATGAACTGTCATTCTCCTTACTGTGCAGTTCCACTTGCTTCATACCTATTATGCCAGGGCACCTGGGAAGGTGGGGGAGTCACAGAGGAGCTACACAAGCTGTGATAGCTCAACAGACCCACTGCAGGACACAGCTGAGCCCATCAGCCAAGCTGGTGACACCTCTGAGAAAGCTGCCCAGCACAGACAAGTGAGGAAAAATGTGAAAGAGCCCTGCAGACACTCAGGTCAGTGAAGAAAAAGGGTAGGTGGTGCTCCAGGCACTGGTGCAGAGATTTCCCTGCAGCCCACAGAAAAGACCACAGTGAAGCATATTGTCCCTCTGCAACCTGTGGAAGACCATGATGAAACAGATGGAACAAAAGATTAGGTCAAAAACACATGCAGAAGACCACAGAATCACAGAATTGTCACAGTTGGAAAAGAACCCTAGAGATCACTGAGTTCAACCATCCACCCAGAGGGGAAAAAAAGAAAAAGAAAAAAAGGAAAAAAACCACAAAACCACAACCACACCCCAAAACCAACAACAAC
Organism: Hemiprocne comata; assembly: GCA_020745705.1. Taxonomy (NCBI): domain Eukaryota; kingdom Metazoa; phylum Chordata; class Aves; order Apodiformes; family Apodidae; genus Hemiprocne; species Hemiprocne comata. The sequence goes on from CM036586.1 coordinate 62,490,275, forward strand.
CCACAAAAACCTCACCTTGCCCACTAGAGCATGCCCTGAAGTACCACATCTACATGTTTTTTGAATACCTCCAGGGATGGTGACTCAACCACCTCCCTGGGCAGCCCGTTCCAGCACCAGACTACTCTTCTGGTAAAGAAATTCTTCCTAATATCTAGTCTAAACCTCCCCTGGTGCAACTTCAGGCCATTTCCTCTAGACCTATCATTATTCACTTGGGAGAAGAGGCCAACACCCGCCTCACTACAACCTCCTGGTCAGATTGTGAGGCCTTAAAAGGCACAGGTAAAATAGGGGAAGGATCCCTCTTGGGAGGTACCCAGCTTGAGCTGCAATAAACCAACTCTTTGACAGAACTTAGGATCCAAACTTTTCTTTACAGTCAGAGACTAAGATTGGATCCAGCCATGTCTTGAGTCCTCTCTGAGAAGTTTAGAAAGCAAGGGGGTCCAGTGCAAACCTCATGACTCAGCAGTAGGGTCATCTCAAACTCTTCTCTAACAGGACTCATCCAACATTTTTCCAATGCATCTCATCACTTTACTGCTCCTACAACATTAAGCTGTTGTGGAGCACATTCACACAGATGAGAGCTGCCCACCTGCCAGCTGTGGAGTTTGCGAGGATCTATGACTGAGCTACCCAGAGCTGCCCATAGAATCCTGACACAGGATTCACAGAGAAACCAGAAATGCTTGTTTATCTGGCTCCAATGCCTTTCATGCTTTGGCAGAGATCACGGGTATTCAGAGCAGGCTAATCAGGGGAAATGATTATAGGAGGAGCTCCCTCATAATGCTGGTTACAGTACAAAGGTCCACAAAGGATTGGCAGCCACTGAGTCACCAGAACAAAGAGTAAGGAAAGACCCAAGTCTCCTTTGCAGCCTTTAGTCTGTTCCAGCACTGTCTTCCAACCGTGGCTGCTCTTTGTATGCAGTAACACCAGCCAGACCTCTTCCTAGGAAAATGCTCCCAATTAATTTTATCTCAGGTCCCTCTGTGGGAGATTGACAAGAGCCAGCACTTCTGGGAGATTTATTTGGATGCAGCTGTCCCTTTTGTCCCCTCTGCACAGCAGTGTGCTGCTGCTGCTGCCACAGCAGAAGGATTTGAAGTTTGTGGAATTGAAATGTGGGATTTGAGGGAGCAGAGGAGAAACACAGAGAAAAGCAGGAGAGTGGGGTGGGATAATATTTCCAGGCAGCTTTTTTCCATTGCTCCACCCATTCCCGTTCCCTCTTCTCCTCACTCCACGGATGGATGGTCACCCCCATAGGCTCCACTGCTGAGACTCAGGGCTCCCAGCCTGCTGTAACCCCAACAGCTTTCTAAAATGACCAGTTGTGCCTTACTTTCACTTTTACTTGCCATTGTTCCTGCTCCTTTTGGGGATTTGCCACTCACCAGCTAGCCCCAACTGGAGAGAAACAGGTGAAACACTTTAAAAAGAAGGCAAATCTTTTACTGGCAAGACAGATAGTGTCCTTCACCTTTTGCTGAGGATTTCGCTATCTGATCCTGTGCAACTGAGACAGATCTTAGAAATTTGCTTTTTTTATCTCCAGAGGAATAGCTTTGGATAGAGAAAAATTTTTACATAAAAACCTCAAGCCACATTTTCTCTTACACCTTTCTCCCTCACATGGAAGAAAGGATGAATTAATTAAGAAACAAACTCAGTTTACAGTATGACTAACTGCAAGCAGCTATCCTTCCACCAGACCTTTAAGCCAAGCCCATAAACCATGAAATGCCCAAGTTCCTCCCTCCCAGCTCCACGGCACCTCAGGAAAGCTGCAGGAGCCTGGCATGTGCTACCTCCACGTCTCCCCTACTCACAGTCCTGCCATTAGGCTGCCCGGCCACCACCCCCAGAGCTGATGTGCCTGCCAGTTGGATGAGCCCCCTGAACACTTCCTCCCCATGGGAAAGGCTGCAGTAAAACATTCAGAAATAAAATATGACTAGCCTGTTTGAGCTCCTTGTGAACTTCCCAACTTCACGGATGTACCTCACTGTCTCTCTCGGCGTCTCTCTCCGCAGGACATCATGGATGTCTCCCTGCTAGCCTCTGACCCTTAGGAAACAGAGCTGAGTAATGTTTTCTTCTGGTTATTGCGACACACACACACACTTATCTGCCAGGCATGAGCAGAGCAGCCAGGCACAGCTGATGGTTTTGGCAGATGCACCAGCAAACTCAACATCCCTTCCGAACCGGAGTAGTTTATCCCTACTGCTTGGTTCCTGTCGTCACACACCAACACTTACCTTGAGCTGATTCCTCCCATCCTTCCAGTGGCTGGGGATATTCAGGACCTTTTCCTTTAGAGATTCCTGCCGGGAACAGCTTCTGCTGAACATCATTATTGAAAGCCAGAAGCTGGCATTGCCTTGCAAAGCGAACCCCAAATTTGAATGCAGAAAGTGAATGCATCTCTCAACACGCTCCTCGTGTGGGTTGTGGCACTGTTCAGGGGGGCTGCAGGACATAGCACTGCACGGAGTGACCCAAACCAGTGCCAACAAAACACAGAGCACCGTGGGGCAGCTGCAGTCAGTATTTGTGTTCCTTTTCCCTGAAGTCTAAGCCTCTGCTCTGTTCTTCCCCATGCAAATCAGAGCAGGGTTAAAAGCTTTCCCATCTGACCTCCAGCCTTGCAGTCTAAAAGTCTGACAACATTTCCCAGCAGAGCTCTGAAGCATAAAGCTTCATGACAGGTCAAGTAGTACTAACTACATAAACTTGTTCAGATGCAAACATTTATTTTTTTTTTACTTTTTTTGTTACACAAATTAACAGAACATTTTTAACTCCTGATGATCTAGTCAGACTGGATCAGCTGTGGCTGAAACACAGAAATCTCTCTTTTAGTTCTGGAAAGGCTGTACTCCAAGTGCATTTTATAGACATAGTAGTAAAAAAAACAAAAACCAAACCAAAAAACAAAAAACCGCCACAAATGTGATTACGAAGTTGAACTTTGCTTCTTCCCCATCTGGCATTTCTTGACTGGCTTTTGACCTCCCATATAGTATCTGGCTTCCAACTCCACAATTGCACAACTTTTATGCTTCCCTTTGACTGATGAAATTTGTAGGATCAGGTCCTGCAGGTTCCTTTTTGCATTTGTGAATTCTCTAGTAAAATACTCTTCTGAACTGAAGCCAATAGCTTCAGTAGGCATAAGGTATCTGCTCTAGGAAAAACATCCTGGCTTGATTGAATATGTTTAGGTATCATAGAATCATAGAATCCTAGGGGTTGGAAGGGACCTCGAAAGATCATCTAGTCCAACCCCCCTGCCAGAGCAGGGTCACCTAGAGCACATCACATAGGAACGCATCCAGGCGGGTTTTGAATGTCTCCAGTGAAGGAGACTCCACAACCTCCCTGGGCAGCCTGTTCCAGTGCTCTGTCACTCTCACAGTAAAGAAGTTTTTTCTGATATTCACCTTGAACCTCCTATGCTCCAATTTACACCCATTACCCCTTGTCCTATCACCGGTCATCACTGAGAAGAGCCTAACTCCATCTCCCTGACACTCACCCCTTACATATTTGTAAACATTGATGAGGTCACCCCTCAGCCTCCTTTTTTCCAAGCTAGGAAAAAAGGTAGCTTCACTGGGAGCAGCATACTGTTCCCTCTAAAAACAACTTGCCACAAAAGGGAAACTGGAGATCACTGCAAACTGATACCTTACGAACAGCGTATTTTTATCACTTCTAATTGCAATGTCATCCATGGAGCTGTTGAACCTCCAATTTCTAACTGTCAATGTAATTGTGGTACTATATCTGCCTGCACTTCCAGTATAAGACAGGTCTTGGAGCAGACATCCTACATATAAGCCCTGCAAGATCATGTTCCTGCACAGTCAGCGGAGGCACTCCAGTGTGGTTATCCTGCATATGCCAGGTGATTTATCATGTATAAAGAAACCATGGCCCAGCAGGTAGAATTACTTATTTTCCCCCCATGAATTTCACTTTTTGTTCCCTTTTTCTCTTCAGAGAAATTGGAAAAAAGAAGTGATATTTCACGCTTTCTGTGTGTCTCGCTACAGACACACGGCAGCTCTGTTGCAATTTCAGGCCACTCCAAGGTTTGATGCATGACTACTGATGCTACAGCATAGGTGCACTGTGCTCACATGGGTCCTGCAGCACAAGACCATGCTGGCAGTGCCTCAGGCCTCTACCTCAAGATGTGGAAAATCCCCCAAACTGGTACCTAAGGCGTGGACTCAGGCTGTGTTGGGGTGATGGGGCTCACCTGGTTCTGCAAGATCATCTGGAGGTTGGTTCCCCAGCCACCCACACCAGGGCTTAGGGTGCTGCAAGAAGGGAAGGTGTGCCTGGGGATTCAGCTTCAGCAAAGCCCAGCGTGAGGGGTGACCGAGACACATCTGGGAGCCTGGAAACATTTCCAGATCTCACTTGAAACCACACTATAATTTAAAGCCAATACCTTCTCCTGTGAGTTGTGATGATTTACGCAGCAAGACTAGATTTCCTGTTGGACAATGTCCAGCAGCTTTTAAAATAAACTATGGGAGGGTAAGAGAAGGGAAACAAGCCCTGCAACCATGCTGCTGCTATCCCAGCTTAATTTAGCACAGGAACAGGAAGCAGTCTTAACACGAATAATAATTCTCAATTGCTTTGGAAAAAAAAAAAAACCACCCAGATTATTTATTTCCAAGTCTTGATGGTGAATGTTACAAGTTTGGGTAGATTACATTGGGTTTGTATATGGTACTTTGGTTTTACTCTAAGTACATAAATGCTTGATACAGAAGAATAAAAATGGTCCAATGTTCCTCTCTCCAGCAGTCATTAGAGGAGTCTCAGTATACTGCTTCCCATCTTTTCCTAAAAGATTAACAATCAAGCGATTGGAAATAGCTAATTGCTGTTTTATCTGGACATAACATTTCCACATTAATAATGTAAACCAAAGTAATCCAATAATGGAAACCTTTCTTATGTCAAGAGTTCAAATGAGCATATAAGTACCGACTCAGCAAGTCATTTGAGATCAGATTTAAAGTTAAAGCTTTGACATGAAGTATTTCATGTCTTCTTGCAGCACCAAAAGATGCACTTATTCAGGAAACTGCCCATGTCTCCTCAGTGGTCTTGTCTAACTAAAGGAGAAAATATATTTCACTGGAGTTGGGCCAAAATCTGAATTTTCTACTTCACTGGTAGTACAGGATGAGAAGTCGGGTTAGGGAGTTGGGAAAGTGATCAGGGCTATTTCGTATATTCTTGTCAATATTTAGCTGTTTTTTTAAATGTGTTTGTACATTTTGAAATGTCATCTTAGAAAAATAAAATTAAAAATGGAAATATTATTTTACAGCAAAATAAACTTATTCTGCTTATGCAATAATTAAAGCAAAATGTTCTGACCTACTTAGTTAATATTTTAATTTCAAAGTGTTTTCAATTATCTGCTCATTAACCTGAATCTGCACTTTCTGGTGAACCAAGTTTTATCCCCCTGCTTCCTCATTTCCAATTCATCTACCTTATTTCTACTTTGCTCTCCCCACTCATTTCCCTTCATAATGCTTGTCCACAGTGTAGCTACTAGAACACTTCAGTTTGGCATTTGTCTTCCATGTAGTAGACTCTAAATTCTGCAACATGCTCCCTTCCTATATTTGCCAAGCTCAGAATTTAAAAATTGTGCTATTTTACTGGGGTCTGGGCTAGACTGCAAAATTAAGATTCTTGATTTTGAAGACACTCTGCTGGCAAAGCAAGGTCACTTCAGATAACTAGATTTCTGATAAAAAAGAAAAGGGCAGAAAGATATGACATGCTCTTCCTGATCTCAATGGGCAAGCTCAGGAACACTTCCAGCAAGGTTTTGGCTCAGGCTCATTTGCAGTGATTAAAAGAATGAGAGCATGGTCTGCTTTTGGTAGGATCAAAAGTATCAGAAATGGAGCAAATAGATTTTATCTTCTCCTGTGAGTTCAGATGGTTTTCTCAGTAAGTCTTGATTTCTTGTTGGACTACTTCCAGCAGTAACTGTAGTTTGTGTGTAAGATAATCTGAAAGTGGTAAAAAAAAGGAAGAAGGTTTAGTCTGAAGGAAATTTTGAGATATGGCTGAAGCCATCAGCATCAGCACTGATGGCTGGAGCTGTTTATGTTAGGAGATCACTGTATCTGTTCCCTTTCTTGCTGTGTGTTTTCCTCCATTCAATGGTTACTGATATACCTTGGCCCAATAACAAAAGACAGCAAGATTCATAACTGAAATTACAAATTCAACTCAGAATTGGGCTCTTGTTTCGGAGTAAGTCATTGTACCACCAAGGCTACACCCAAGGGAAATCTGTGTTAGATATGGTATGGAGAGGAGGTAATTTCATTTACACACCCACATCTGTGCCCAAAACCATCCTGGGCTCTTCACCAAACAGATAGCTCTCAGGCAGCATGCAGAGTCACGAAAAGAATAATTGTCTCAAAACAGCCACCCTGACAAACTGGACATTGTGCTCAGGTGGGGGCCTCATTCGATAACCGCCTGGACCCTGTTCTGGCAAGGAGAGGCCCTTGTTTGGTAACCACCCTGATAAACTGGACACTGTCCTTGCAAGGGGAGCCCCTCCTTTGGCAGCCACCCTGATAAAGTGGACACTGTCCTTACTTGATAAGGACCAGTGGCCGGCAAATCAGGCTGAGCCTCACCAGGAGAGGAGGGGCCAGGTGCCATAAAAGGGGCAGACTTGACATGCTCGGGGAGTACGCCCGCCATCCAAGGACCACAATGTCATGCAGAGATGGTTGCTGGATCCAAGGGTGGTGATATCTTTCCTATCCACTCTTTCTTTATCCCTTGTCTCTCTGCCTCTCTCTTCATATCTCTCTCTCTCTTTCTAACCTTATTCTTGGCACATAGGGGTACCATCATTTCTAATCTTGCTAAGTTTTTCCTGTGGTAACCTGTTGTTTTGAGAGGACCATTTCGCTAAGTTCTGCTAGTTGTAATCTGTTGCTTTGAGAGTGATATTGTTGTATGTTTCCTTTGACAAGCTTTATAATCTTACTCAATCTTAAGCAAAGGTGTGTTTTGTGAAAGCCTCCTGGGTAATGGTCTTACTCCTAGAGTACCGTGCGGAGTATTCCCAACTTTAATCTCACCAAATGGGTTGTTAAAAGAGATATTTACATTTAGTTTGGGCCCCCAGCTCTGGGGAGCTGTGCCCACCTTGTGGGACGTGACACAGCACCCTCTTCTCCTACCAGTTCTCTTCCCAACCTTTCAGCAAGTATGTTTGTGCACATGGGGTTACAGTGTCCGCCTCTCAGTCTCTTCATCCTAACTTTTGATCTTGTTGCTCAGTGCCAGTCAAATTTGACCAAGAGGTGGTGATCCCAAAGGTATTATTAAGTTTAGTAGAAACCAGGGCTGGCAGGTGAAAGTGACCATCACTGAGCATGTTTAGGTCCACAATAGGGAAACTTAAATGCATACTTACAAAACGGGTTACGGCAACGACTGGACATTTGCCTATGGATTATGAGGTAGTAGACGGGGAAACCGCTTAAAACCATGGTACATCCAATGCTAATATTCACAGGGTCAGAGTAGAAAGACATTGCCACTGTGAAGAGGCAGATGATGGTAAAAGAGACAGGAACGAACAAGGGAACCTAGGGAAAAGAGCAGAGTAGACTCTCCAGCAAAACTGATGGCTGTAGCAAATCAGTTTCCATACATGCCAGCACATACACACTGTGTTCACTTCTCCGTCTTCAATAAGATGAGAAAAATCATACAGCTGTCCTGTATACTGTGTCTGTACAATCAGTTGCAAGGGAGTAGGATGCAAAGAACAAAAAATTACTTGTACCAACTTCCAAGCCCATTGAGCCCTGTCAGGTGCATGCCTCCTATATTCATGTGCACTGAAATATAAACTTCATGTCCAACTGGAAGCCAAGCAGGGGGAGAAGTCACCTGTACCCCACGGCTCTCTGAATGTACTGCTCCTGTGCATGCATATGCACATGCACACGCACCTACTTGCCACCTGTGGCAACTGCAGATGGAAAATCTGAAGCCAGGAGTAGAAGGAGCACTTTGAATCAAACCATTTTTTGGTTATAGCATTTGTGACTCATTTTGACCTGCCTCCAGCTTGCCTGAGACTTACAATGGACACAAGAGGATAAACTAGATTCCCTACCTCCGTAACACCCGCATCAAGGACATGAGCTTTGACAACACCCTGATGAAAGACCACAGAAGCAGTCAGCACTTCAGCCTTATCCTACGGGGTGAGCCAATTCATCTGGATTATTTGGAGAGTAAATTGGAAGTCTTCAATAAATAATAAAACTGTGAAACTTTCCCTCAGTTTTCAGATCCAACTTCAGACAAATTACTCCCTTCCATGGCTGATAGAATGAAGGATTTGCTGGTCTCACCTAGGGTGACAATCTCTTTTCCAGTACCAGAGATCCTATTTTGGATGCTGACCATGCCAAGATGGAAGACATCAGTTGTCCTAGTGATGGCAGCCATCCAGCCACCACACTTAATGCGCTCTTGCTGTCTTTCCAGCCAGAGGATCCCCTGCCAGCCACTTCTACATCCACACACTCAAGCTGCACATCTGCTTGAGAGGTGTGTGAGAAGACTGCTTCCTCCTCATATCCATGTTTTCTCAGCATTTTTAACTCAAAACGCTACAGGGTAGAAGAAATACCAGCACAATCCCATCATGTATTTTATGATTTGGTCTCAGTAAGCCAGAGGCAGAAGACAACCCATATCTGGCCACTAGAGCGCAGCAATTGCCCACACCACCTGCGCGCAGCACTTCCCTCTCTCAGATCACTGGACTTCGGGTTTCAAGTGCTTATAAAAACTAGAGACGGGGAGGGGGGGGGGTGGGGTGGAATATCAATCAAACTGACCAAAAGCCCAGCATCTCTCTCCGTCGCTTTATCTGCCTTTAGGAACCGATAATAGCCCAAATCCCTGTCTAAAACAAACTGGGGCAAAATCTCGGCAACTGAAAACATCACCAGTGCTACCCACTAATAGCTTCCCTTGATAAGCTTGGTTTAAAAGAAAAAGAGAAAACTTATTTAAAATCTAGTTCTGGGTGAGTACACCAGTGCAGCCAGCCAACAAACCGGGAAGCTTCAAGCTCTCTGCTAAACACACTGTCTCCAGCAAAGATCAAGAACAAAAATTACCCCCAAACTTTGTATCAGGCCTCACATGTCAGGGAGGAGCCCTGGGAGCCACGGGAAGCGTTTCTGTTCCCTGAGCTTCTTGCTGATCAGCTGCCCGGTGCCGGTGCCCTCAGAGGTCTCCTCTCCTCCACAGGAGCTGGCTGGAGGCACCATGCAGGCGTGACCAGAGACAGGAACAAACTGTGCATGCTTCGAGCATTGTCCCAGCCAAATGCCTTCTGCATGTTATCCAGCAGTGGGAAAGGTCCCCTGGGCATAGGAAAGCTGCTCCAGCACCAACTCCAACTTCCCTTGCCAACCCGAGGAGGATCCCAGCACCCAGCAGGGTGAGAAGGGCCATTGGAGAGGCCCAGCTGGAGGCTAGGGAAAGGCACAAAAGGGCAAGGCATGCATCCTACAATTTTGGGCACCATGATATAAAAAGGACATCAAGCTATTGGAGAGTGTCCAAAGGAGAACCACGAGGATGGTGAAGGGTCTAGGTGGGATGACTTTTTAGGAGCGGCTAAGGTCATTTGGATTATTCAGCTTGGAGAAGAGGAGGCTGAGGGCTGACCTCATTGCAGTCTGTGGCTTCCTCGTGAGGGAAAGACACGGGGCAGGTATTGATCTCTTCACTCCTGTGACCAGTGACAGGACTCGAGGAAATGGCAGGAAGCTTAATCAGGGGAGGTTTAGGTTGGATATCAGGAAAAGGTTTTTCACCCAGAGGGTGGTTGAGCACTGGAACAAGCTCCTCAGGGAGCTCGTGGCGACAGCACCAAGCCTGACTGAGTTCAAGAAGCGTTTGGATGATGCTCTCAGGCACATGGTGTGATTCTTGGGGTGCCCTACACAGGGGTAGGAGTTGGACTCAGCATATTCTTATGATTCTACTCTTCATGGTACGCGTGCACATGCTGTGCACATCCTCAGGGCTTGCAGCAGCAATAGTTGCACATAAGCTGCTTTACACTGTATAATATTTTTGTGCCAGCAGATGATTCCCCTTAAGTCAGGTTTGCTCCCAGGATCCCTCTGGCTATTCTCTTTTCCCTCAAGCCTGACACCCCCCTGCTTCCCAGCTAGAGCTGAGACTTACCTACCACTGGAATAACATCCAGGCAAGGGTCCTTCGTTGCAATCTACCAGAGGTGAGTGTGGGAACTGCTTTCTGCCCATGTCCCAGTTCACAGCCTGAAACTTTGTCCCCTGGAGCAGGCTGCCATCTTATAGATGAGACTGATGACACCATGTAGGCTTTGTAGGATTTACCCCATCTGGCTGTTTGTGCACATCAACCACTGTCAGGGCCTCCCCACATGCCTTACTGAGCAATAGGGATCAGGACCTCTTAGAGCCTAAAGGCAACTATAGCCATGTAATGCTCCAGTTGTTAGCAAATGAGAGAGAGAAATGACAAGGCTGCACATTCCTGGCTGTTAGATCTATCCCATGCATTACCTTGAATGGGCTGTGAAGCTCCGGATGACGGTGGCGATGGACAATGAGCCCGAGGGTGGCTAATCCTATGAAGAGCCATCGGGAAAAGCTGAAGAAGTTCATTAGATGGTAGATATCTCCGATACACACCATGGCAGTAACCAAAGGGAACTGAGCATTGTGAAGATGAAATACAATCATTAAAGCCTTACTATGGTCCTTGAACTAGAAAGGGTAATATGGATCACCTCCTCCAGCCCCCCTGCAGTCACAGACAGCAACTTCAAGCCTCAGCATTTCAGAGAGCTTTACAAAACAGTGTCACAGACTGAAGGCAAAAGACACACTATTATGATGTGCTACAGAAAGGTTCCATCCTTTCAAGATCAACAGTGTCTTTGATGCTTTATGTCCCAGGCAGGGCATTAAATCACCCATGATCTAAAAGCCTGTGCTGCCGTTGCAAAGGCTACTTACAAAGATGCCTGCTAAGTTTTTAGCAGGTCAGCCAAGCTGCAAGAGACACTGCAGCACAGTCAGGATGGAGCTGGACCATTGCTGGAAAAAAACCAAAACCAAACAATCCAGAACAGAGCATCTCTGCAAATGCTCAGTCCCTGCATATCCACCACACCTGGGAATTTCAGTTTTCCAAATAGCTAAAGCCTGACAGAGGTGTTTTTGTAGGACCATACCAAATGGCAGTTGTGGCAGGTGGTAGGGACAGTACTTTTAAAACAGATGGTCAAGGCTATACAGCAGGGACTTTGAGGAAGTGGGTTTGGATACCACCACTGACACAAAGGGACTTGATACTTTGTAGCTGTTTCCAGCATTCCACCCTGTTTAGTTTTTGGAGGTTGACTTAGTGTCTCAATACCTTTTAAAACTTTTCAGCTTCTCCAGGCTTTGCAAGGAAGCCAAGACTGCAAGAACAGGGCATGTCATGCAGCCACATTTCCTTACCATTAACATGACAGCAGGAAGTGGTGTATGCCTTCGAATGTGGATCATGGAGAAGAGAGGAGGCCACTGTCCTTCCCTGGAAGCCACAAAGAGAGTCCTAGGAAAAGACAGGAAGCCCTATGCATTAGGATTCTACATCCAGACTAGAAATGAGAAGACCAGCCGCTGGACTGACCTGAGGCCACAAGGCACACGCCCAGTACAGGTCTGCTGTTCAAGGCCACAGTTAGGCCTTTAGCTGAGTTTTTGGGGCATTTGGAAGAAAAACCCAAGGTCTAATTCCCACAGCTCTCCCAGGACCTGTTAGTTCAACGCAGTGCAGAGCCCACCAGTAGGACCAATGCCTATTAGCAGAGTCCTTTGGGCAAGTCCAAAGTGACCATGAATGAGCTCAGGCTGGAAACAGAAGCAAGAAAGTTTCTTGTCATCAGAGAAGGAGTTAATCTTTCCAGTAGAAAGTGGAGGGGGTCCCAAACTACAATTTTTTATATGAGAGGCTGGTGAGTATATGAAAGGGGATTGTCAGTCTTGATGCCTATATTTTTATATATATATATGTACGCATACATGTATGAGAGGATTTTCAATCCTCTGGCCAGTTGTTGGAAAACACAGTTCAGCACACAGCAAAGAGGGCAGCTATACACAAGACCAGCTTTAAAATGCAGCAGATAGCTCCTTGCCTCCATCTCTCCTTTGACTCACAAAAGGGCAATTAGGGAGAAGACATTGCATCCAATTTCATAAATTTAATATCCACAAATAAACCATGTGAGAGCATCAGCTGGGCTGGAACAGGGCCCAAAGCAGCTGGGGCATGAGTGTAAAATTGGTTTTATTGCTGTCCCTGTGGTTTTGCTGGGGTGTGGCTGGCCAGGAGCCAGGGAGGCCCCATCACATCATCAATATGGCCTTTCTGCCGTGAATGTGTTAATGGTGCCAGGATGGGGGAAAGAAAGGTGATAGGGACAGGCAGAAGCTCTGTGCTGTTCAGGGACTTCTTATCCTCAAAAAAAATCACTATCTAATGAGGAGGATTCTCCACACCTGTATTTAATACAGGACTTCAGGGTAGTGGATGAAATAACTCATTAGCTTTCACACTATGAAACATCCCTTTCATATCAATTGACTTTTCCTTCTGCTATCAAAGCTGTGAAACAGAACCAGCTCCAGAGAGTTCACTCAGCTCCTTGGGACCAGCACGACATGCTTCTCTGTGAGCTCTGCCCTCCTCTCCAATTTCAAGGCTCCCATAAGGACATGCAGTGTAGTAGCCGGTGAAGCTGGCAAGATAATTTTTCCACGGAACAAAGCTTTTCTTACTGCTACAACAAGATTTGTTGAGGCTTGACTATTGCTTTAGGAATAGTCCCTCCCCAATAAAATTTCACTGACCTCAAAGCAATGTCCTCGAGGGAGAGTTTGCCTTTGGCCAGAGATCCTCACAACAGAGGGGCCCTGTGTCCTGCAGCTCAGCAGCGGGGTGAACCCAGCAAAAGAAGACTTGATCTCAGTGAGTAGCTGCCAAAGTCAACAAAGCCTCTAGCTCACCAGAAATATTGACATTTCACTTTAAATTGGGGATTTAAACTGAAAATAGGGGGAAGAAGATAAAAATCTTTGTTTGTGAACAACCCTAGATACCAAAGCCTGGAGTTGGCCAGAAATAGAAAGGGTAAACTCTTAACCAACAGGGTGCATCCTATAGTTGACATCCTGGGAGTCAAAGACTTTTTTTTCTTTTTCCCACAAGGGTGACTAAAATGCAGTTGCACAGGTCGCTGGTGCTTCCCTCCAATTCAGTAAACCAGAAGAGTAACACATTTTTAGGGACATGACCTTGAAAACGTGAAGATTCCTCCATTCATGGTTCCAAAGCAGGACAGTGCCACAAGGACAGGGACCACAGAGATCAGGCTTTTGAAGGCTCGCTGCACAAAGCTCTGGAGAAACGGCAAGAGTGACTTTAGGAACATGTGGCGATCTCTAGGCAACATCAGATTCAAAAGAAAGAAAACTTCTTCCATCAAAGAAATAAAATATAACTCATAAATCTTGTCTTTTCTGCTGTCATCTGCAGGTTATTTTTTATTATCTTGTAGGCAAGACTAGAAGTTCCTGTTGCCCAAGAATCCAGAGTAATGACAAATCAATGAAGCATTTTATAGGAAAACCATCTCCAAAGCACTTGCCATGCCCACCCCTTCAGCATACGCTGACCACAATGAAGAAGGATAACAGCAGGGGTGACAACTCACCACAGCCACTGCAGGAGAAGCCAGAACATCTTCTGTTCCCAGGACTGTGTAATAGGAGACATTGGTGAGCATGTACCCCACAATTACTGTGATCACGGAGACGATGACAGCCAGGGGAATATTTCTACAAGAAAAGGGAAGACACACACACAAAGAACAAACTGTTATCCCTTGTTATGTGCAGTATTACCGCAGGTTGCAGCTGGCATTGGTTAGGTGAACCCCCAAACTTGTTTCCTCCCATTCTGTGTTTGGGAAATCTGCAGTACCCCAAAGGCTGTTAACCCAAGATGACTTCTTCCCAGCCTTACCGTTCAGGTCTGACCAACTCTTCACGCACAAAGCTAGCTTGAAACCTGCACAGGGGGAAAGGAGGGAGAAGAGTTTGAGCCATGTCTCAGACACCAGTCTGCTGACCATGAAGGTTCCTCCCATCACACCTACCAGCCTGAATATGCAAACATGCCTGCGTAAAAAGCCAGGGGCAGCTTATCCAAAACCAGCGACTGTCTGTCAAAAGCATCCTGGAAGTTTTTTGTGTGGCCTGCAGAAGAGATAAACAATTGACACAGAGCAGGGAAACCTCAGAGATGGGCTCCCTTCCAGCAGGATAACACCCCTTGCACCTCTTGCCCAGACCTGGGAAGTGTGTTTCTGACTTCCTTGGAGTCAGATATTCAGATTTGTTTCAGTGCTTTAGTTTACAGTGTTGTGCTGATGCATTTACTCCACAGAGACAGAACCAATCCGTCCCCCGTCCAACTACTGGAGATGTTTCAGGAAGAACAGCAGTGGCTGGTTCTATTTCAGACAGAGCTGGCTGTGGGAATGGGAGATTGTGGAGGTAAGAGGACCCAAATTGTCCTGTCCTTTCTTCAGGCCCAAAATTAATTCACTGGGTTGACCCCTCTCTTCTTCCCCCAGCCCCCTAAGCAGCTGGATGCACACTCCTCTTTGATGTGGGGCAGCCAGCGAGGCGGCTAATTTGACTCTGGCTGTGCTCCCTCCTGATCCCTCTGCTGGAGCTCTGACCCCAGCCCCATGCTGGTTGGAGCATGGGAACCGGGGCACAGGAGCGACTGGGAGCAGGGGTGGAGACCACCAGCCTGGCCCCCAGCTCTGAGCACGCTGATGCCCATCCTCCCTGCCAGCCACTGCCACTCGCCCACAGGAGGAAGAACTGAGGACACGGAGGGAAAATAAAAAGTCAGGATTTTGGATATGAACTGTATTTTATCAAACACCAAGAAAACCTAGGAAAGGGAGACATACTTAATGGCCCCTCATTCAAGGGAAGCCAATAAAAAACATGTCAAAAGGAGTTGTGTTTCCACCATTTTCAAATCCAGGTGGTGCAAGGTTTTGTTCCACATCTATATTCAGTTTTCCATATCAAAATCTCTTTCGAAGTAAAAGGTGCAGAGATTGCCTAGTTGGGCTCTGCTAGGAAAGGGGTGAAATGGCACAAAGTCAGGCCACTTCTATGGAGGTACCTCTGCAAGGAGCACTATAATGAGATTTGGGCAATGGGGTTTGAAACACTGGGCCAGCAAGTCTCTAAAACAAATCTGAGCCAAAGGGAAGGTAGTGGCAGAGGAAACGATAAGAGGGCAACCAAAAAAGTAGGAGAAGGCAGGAGAATGAGGCAAACTGATTTAAAAGGACAAAATTAATTTTTAAGCACAAAAAAACAATTCAAAAAGAAAACAGATTTGAAGAAAACTAAACAAAAATATGGGAGTGGGTCTGTCTTTTTATGTTCTAAAATGGTTGCTGATAAGTGATGGTGCATAAAAAGGATTTATTGTCTGTGGTACATTAATGAGTGATTTACAGTCCCCCATGAGTCACATTAAATGCAACCTGTCATATTGGGGTCTCTTGGTAAATTCTCCCTCCAGATGTCACCGGCACTTATCCTCCTTGAAGGGGGACGGGTGCCAGGGCTCCAGATTGTCATTTGAAGGCATTCCTAACGATAATGGGTCAGGATTTCTAGCTGCAGGGCAGTCTTTCAATTCAGAAGTGCTGCCAGCCCAAGGGGATCTTTGCATGTTCAAAGGAGCCAGCTCCAGACATCAGAAAGAAACATGAATGTGGAACCTCCTGCCTGTGTTGTTTTCTCTGCAGAGGAAGGTAACAATGTGAAGGGGGAGCAGGCTTCATCTCTTCAGTGGGAATGCCTTGGGCTTTTTCTATAAACTGAGGCCTGAATCAAAGCCAATACTCTTTTACCACTCCCAGAAGATACTACTGGTAGGGCTTTCCCACCCCAGCACGACTCTGGATGGGAGTGTGCAATCCTGTGTGAGTCTGTTGTAAGTTTACTGAGTTTCTGCACATCTTAATTAGGAGATAAAAGACATTAGCTTAAGCCACAGAAACGTTAGAGATGCAGTTACCAGGGCTGAGCTGAGGGCAGGTAACTCATTACACAGCTGTGACTGGTTGGGTCACCACAGGAGGCTGTCACACATCCCTGATGCCCATCAAAATATATGCTGCTTTGGAAGGATTTCAAGCCACACTGAAAACAAGCAAGTATGACACCAAAGAAAGAGCATCTGCAGAGGAAGGTGTCCCTGGGCAGGCTCACACAGCCTCAGGTACTGAGGCTTGCCCAGTTTTGGAGAAAACACAACTGAGCCAGGTGCATCAGCCCAGTGCAATGATCCAGCTTAGTGCCAACTACCCTGGTCTCAGCTTGCAGCTACTTCACATCTAGCACACAGGCAGGGAAAGCTCCTGCCGGCTAAAGGAGCATGCTGAGCACCTTTCTTCAGCCACAAAGCAGGACACCTACCCTGGGCCAGCAGCATCATCCCTGGCACAATGATGAGTGCAAGAGCCAGGAGTTTGATGATGGAGAGAGCTGTCTGCAGCCGGGCACTCCAGGTGACGCTCCAGGAATTGAGGGTGAGGACCATGTCTGGAGAGGAGACCACACTGCTACAGTTGTAGCTGATGCTAGACACATGCAGGAAAAAATACAGCAGCACACCCTGCTTTAGGAATGCTGGGGAGAAGGCTGTGTCTTTACAGGAAGGGTACTTGGGGTGAGAGATGTCAGAAAACCTTACAGGTGTGCCCCAGTGCTTAGCATTTGAAGGGGGACCTGACTTATGCTCCTAAGAGGGACCAGGAACCTGGTTGCTGTCAGGTGATCCACACCTGCCTGGGGGGAAGGTGTGAGTTTTCAGGGATATATCAGCAGCCTCTTCACAGCTGTCCCTGTGCCAACACACACCAACCCCCAGAGCAGGCAGCACAGCTTGACAGGTTGGGTACACCAGGTGAGGAATCCAAAACTTCAAGCCTTTCACCGTCAACCTGGGTGGCACTTGCACAGTTACACATTAAGAGTTCCTACTCCCATTCTCAGCACAATCCCCCTGACTTAGGCCTCCAGCTGATCAACAGAGAGCTCCATTCCCCCTTCCTGGAAAATACAGTGATCCCAAACCAGTGCTTTGGATCAGGAGGTTTTGGGTGGCCAAAGGGTAAGATAGGGCCCGAATCCCACAGTTACTCCAGAAGACAACATCCCCTAAGTGCTCCTGATCCGGGGCAGAGAGGCTCCAAGATCAGCAGTTCCGTAGAAGTCAGTACTTACAGTACCCCAGCAGAGACACGAGCTTCACAGCAGGGACAGGGGCTGCACAGGGGGCGAAGAATGGCTCCAACATGTAGCGTCCAAATGCCAAGGAAACCACAGCACTGTTGGCAGGCCTGGATGGGGGAAACCAAGCACAAACTGTGGTCTGCAGATGGCCAAAAAATGGCGTGATGCGAAACTGCACAAAACTTGAGCGGAGGGGAAGATTCCCCACCCAGCTTAATCCTTCTCTCCCATGCAGATGGTGAAGTCTCATCGAGTTTTTTTCACCGGGTTTTCTCAGTAAACAGGTTAAAAATCACGTGCTGCAAAAATATTAATTCCCAGCTTGAAAGCCAAAGTTGAGATTAATCATATTGAGCAATGCGGTGTGCTTCGTATGTCCCTATTCATCTCGGCTTACATGAAGGTCACAGGTTATTGAGAATTTGCAATTTTCTAAACTATTATTTAACTCGGGGCTAAGCCAGAAAGTTGTCTCCACAGAAGAATCCAAACAAGTTTCACAATGAAAACAGGAGATCTGAAATAAATCTGTCATCTATTGTCAGTGTCTGAAAAATACCATGGCTATTGGAAGATACTAGCTGCCAGGGTAGAAGAGAGATATTCTTCAAGTACGGATGATATTGAACATGTGTAACTATTTACTCATTGTACCTTCTTCCTTTTATCACTGAAAATCTTTAAAAGTTGTTCAGGTTGTTTCTACTCTTTCCTTTGCAAACTGCCTAGACTGTTACCTGGCACTGTAACTTTTGGGTTTTTTAAATTTTCACAGCATCCAGCAAAGGACAAACAGACAAAATCTCTTACCTGATAGCAAAGAACTCTGCCCACAAGAATAAGAAACTTGGCAGAGGACCTAGTGTCTCCAAAATGTAGATATAATGTCCTCCAGACTTTGTGATTCTTGTTCCAAGCTCTGCATAACACAAGGCACCTGGAAAAGTTCAGGTAGAAATACACTGAGTAAATAATTCCATGGATTTTCCCTTTTCTGTGTGACTTTTCAGGGATTGAATGAATCTGTTTAAAATAAGTAGTGAACTAGAAGAAGAAAAAGAGGTTTAACAAAACTCCTCCCTATTTTTGTGTCCTACAGCGTTTTGAACTTTTGAAGCAATTGACTTTTCTGCCAAAAGGAAAGAAATTATTCATTTTCTGGTTACTGGTACAAATCTTCCATGGAAGTGATGTGGAAAGCTCTGCGATAGCAATGTTGCACTAAGCTACAAGAGGTTTCCTTTGAAAAACTTCCTGGAGGTTTGGGTTCCTGCCTCTTCTCACAGTTAGACTGGTGAGATGGTGCTTACAAGGCAGTGACAACAGCTCAGCTAACAGGCCATGGCTGAACTGGTCATTCCAATCACATTTTTAATCACAGACCACGTTCCTTATCTTGCATCTTCACATAAATCCCTTTCTTCATTCAAAGGCAGCAAGCAGATGACCTGGAAGTGCATCTCCTCTGAGTGGGAGGACCTGCCAACTGGGGGACAACACATCCCCAGTGGTGCAAGGCAAGGGAAGTGTCTGCATGGGAGGCTCATTCGGTTGGTCTCTTCTCATGTGTGGAGGCACCAGTGCACCCACATGCCTGGGGACTGCCTGCTGCTGCCCTGCCAAGCACCTCTGTGCCTCCCTGCCCCTGCACCGGGGCACGAGAAACCTGGGAGAAGCACACCAGAGAAGACAGCTTAAAGCTTTGAGGCAAATGGATAGAAACCTTTATGCCTGTGCCAAAAAAAAAATATATATATCCCATCTGTGTTTTCTCTTCAGAGCAATTCATCATGCCATTTGAACGTGCCTAAGCACAAATCCTTAGCCCTGCCTACACTGGATTCACTTGCTAGGTTAAACATCCTTTGTTCACCAAAAGAAATTGTAAAACACTTCACTTCTTTGAGCACAATCCCTCTTGCAATGGGGCTGAGCACTGCTGGGATGTGGCCTGTGGGGTAAGACCATCTCTAGCTCTGCTGTTTCCTTCTTCACCCAGCTCAGGCAGCTGTGGAGGGAGAATACGGGGGAACCCAATGGTGATTTGGCCATGCCTCCAAGTCCCATGGCAATCGTGCCACGTTCAGGTCACACCAATGGTGAGGACCTCGTGTTTTCTCACCTCTCTGTTGGCAAATTCATGCAGAATCCCTGTCCAAAGTGTGGAATATAGGCAGACACCTTGTCTCTTTTATTCCAGTGGGTCTCTTTACATGCTTCAAACGTGCCTGTAAGTGCTTCACTGAACTCATGCTATGGAACTCATATAAATGCCATACTTGAAAGAAAAAGAGCATAAAGGGAAGCAGGCCTTTTTAATATACTGCAAAATAAGTGTCAGAGAAATTATCTGGGGAGGTCATCAAGCTGATAAAAGGGAAGAACAAACCAGCAAATTTGGCTACAAAATACAAAAACTTGATAAAGAGGCTCCCAAGGCCCTTCCAGCAGAGTCTATCAAAGGATGCAACAGAGAGAGAAACCTTTCCAAGTGCAGAGCTTGGGCTGCGTGATCAGCACACACGTTATCATTTATTGCTCTGCTCAGTTAAAAGAAACACTGTGCTCATATTGTATTTTAAGGTTTTCTTGAAGCAAAAGTATATCATTCACCAGCCACCCACACATATGCTGCAACATTAAATATCAGTACACATATGCTAAGAGCAAGAACCACATTTGTTGCCATATTAACAATTGAATGTCTCGATTTCTAAACTTGCATGTACATGTCATGGTGCCAAAGTGTATTTTTCCACATGGAGTATTTCTCCTTTCTTGGTTTTTTTGTTTTGTTTTGTTTTTCATACATTATGGCAGAAAAAGAACTTTTAAGCTACCCACTGAAATAAACATCAGATTTCTCCCCAGAGCTGAGAGATCTTGCAGTTCTCCTAACAGCACCTTTAGAGCATTTCTGCAATGGTGATTTTACACAGTTAATGAAGAAAACTAAAAGCTATATGCTTCATCCATTGTAATTTAAGAGCTACATTCTTTCAGAAGAACTAGAATAAAACGGTCATCAAAAAATCAATTATTTGTGAGAAAAGACTGATGCCAGAAATGGAGCCCAGGGTAATGCACAGAAAGCAGGACTGAGCTGATCTGCCTCATCTCCTGCACCAAGGCAACATCAGATATATCCAAACCATTTCTGACAGACACCCAGACACCCACCCCAGCTGGTGAATATTCTGCAGCCCCCCAGGCAATCTGCTCTAGTGCTTCTCTATCCTCACCAGCAGAAAGGGGATCCCTTGTGGCATATTAAGACTGTCACTTCTTGCCCTTTTTGCAGTGTCTCTAAAAAGCACTGCACAGCCCTCAGGCTCACAAGTGCTTTTTAGATGCCTACAGTCTCCTTTCCCCCTTACAGAACAAGATGCCTCATCTCCCAGCTTTCCTGGCACAGACCAGGATATCTCCATCTGCAGTCACTGTCATTCCTCTGCCCTGGACTTGCACATGATTTCATATTCACAGACCTTAAGTGCTGGGATTTTTCTCAGTCACCTTGGGGAGAATAATTTGAATTAAAGACCTCTGGTGACACACATACACATATCCTCTTGTTTTGTTAAAGCTTTGGTTCTGCTGCAGTAAGAACAGGGAATTTTTAGTTTATTCCTCTCCCAACTTTTTATACATAAAAATGTGCTGGCTCCCCTCACCTCCCAGGTGCTTCAGCGAAGACTGACAAAGCTCACCACTCACCAAACATTGAGAGGACACCACAGGCAAACCAGACAACCAGAGAGAAACCCACGGTGCCGGAGTTTTTCAGTACCCCTTTTGGGGAGATAAAGATGCCACTGCCAACCATGCTGCCGATGAGGAGCGAGAAAGCCCGCAGCAAAGTTATCTTCTTCCTCAGAAAGACAGCCTCTTCTTTCTTGTCTTTCCCCATGGCTTTCTTCTAATCCCAGAGGACGGTCATGCATCCAGGAGCTATGGCCTCCCAAGTGTCCTCAAAGCTCACCTGTAAGATGAGGAAAGAGTTAGGGATTGAGAGGTCTTCTCTTTCGGACATGATTTTTTGCAGAAACCTGTCGGGATTTGTTGCATCTGTTCTCCTCAGTTGCTGGATGCACCAGGCAAGCCACAGGTGCATACAACACACTCAGTATCATCTCTCACATCAGTACAGCTCCTGAGAGGGAGTGTGTTTTCTGCCTCTTCTGCCAAGGAGCACAGAGCATTACAAGTTGTGTGCTACACTGCAGGATATGGTTTCCAAATTCAACTGTGATGCCTACACCGGAACTAGCCAGTTTAGGGTTAATTTAATGGCACCTAATTTGGGTGGACTTTGATATCAGCATGCTGGCAGAGAGCAGTTTTCAAGTTGAAAGCCTAATAATTGAGATCTTGAAGATCTCTGATGTTAAAAAAAATTGTTTGTTTGGGGCTTTTTTTGAGGAGCAAAGAGCTCTGCTAGTTGGGGTGCACAGAGGATTGAAGCTTCTTTCAATACCTATCCATCCTTGCTGAATTAACAAACCCTGATTTTCTCACTAGGGCTTCAGTTTTATCAGTGTTTCTTAATATACTGTCAAGGCTTTTTGCTTTCAGAGTATTGAAGAGTCAGGAATAAGTACTATTTACAATTGCAAGACAGAGCATAGTCACTAATTTCAGACGAGACTTTTTTATATCAATATAAAAATTTTCTTGGTAATAAAAACAGGAGTGAAGTTTTTCCTAGAAAAGAGGGAACTTTAGACATTCCAGGGATCACACGAGTTGATCTACATCCAGTTCTTTCGCACCACAGAAACTTCCTACTTCGCTGACTTGTCTCTCCAATCTCTCTCTCAGTCCCAGGCTGGCACCTTCACCAAGAAACTCACCTTCTACTTAGGTAGGTTACTACAGTTTAATTTGCTGTAGCAAACCAGTTTATAGTTTTCCTAACAGCAAGGTAGACATTTTACACTGCTAATTAACCCTGTTAGAGCAGACAAGACAGGTCTGTAGTAGGTAGTTTGGCTCCAGTCCCTCCTGCCACATATCCCCTCCAATGCTCTCACACTCAGAACCTGAGTGGTTTTTCATCATTCTAATGCAGTAAATTGCAGGTAGAGTGAATACCTGCCCCAGCCCCATGTCTGTATACCATTGCAAAGTTACACTGTACATGAAACCATAATTTATGAATGGATTTCTTAAATTATTTAATTGCAATGGTGTGTCCAAGAGTAGACAGAGGTCACTTACAGAAGTAGATCTAAGCAGCCAGAAATTATTTTCTTGATAGTCTGTATTTCCCATCCATAGATATAAATGTCCTCACAACTTTGAGGGGATAATTCTTGTTACCACTCACTCATGATACCTCTTTGTATCTCTTTGCCCCCTAAGGGCTTCTCTCCCCTATCCCCAGCTGTTTTCCCACCTGGAAACCAGCAGGAAGATGCAGGGATTATCATTTTCTCCACACACATTTGAATAGCACAGGCAGAAAGCCTTCTTTCCTGCCAGCAGCCTTATCTGGTTTCTCTGAGATCATGCCAAGCCTGCACAAGCATCTTCTCAATCAAACCAGCCAAGTTTAGTTATTAAACCTCTAATGAGTCCCAGAGGACTCCTTAAGGCTCAGATGGGTCACATCAGCCTCGTCTGGTCCCCCATTGCTGCTCCTCAGAGTCCCAAAACCTCACAGGGCTGCTGGCGACGGCTGCTCCAGAGAGGTAGAGAGAGACCCCTGGGAGCTTCCCAAGCCCTTGGCTGCAGCTCCCTCCAATGCTAATTAATTACCTCATGTGAAATACCAATATCATCTGGTATCTCTCAGCCAAAAGGAGAACGGCAGAGCATTCATTTGCAATAGTGAAACACAGAGGGCTCACCAAATGGAAATCGAACTGAAGAGAGATGTTGTGCACAGCTATGTCTAAAATGCTGCTGTGAGATAATTAAAAGGCCACTTATCTGTTTGGCTGGGTTTTAAACAGAGCAGGTGCCTTTACAATCCATCAGTCTCCCATTTCTTGCTGAGATCCTGAAGCAGCAAATGACAGCGTCTCTTTGCAGGCTCTGAAATTACACAAAGAGGGGGGAGGAACAAAAAAAAAGGAGAGATCAAATCAAATTTACTGACCAGGTTAATGATCCAAAGTAAATACCAAACTTCGTACTTCTGTTCACATGCTTTTTTTTTTTTTTTTTGTATTACTGCCATGCAAAAGTATTTGGAGGTAGAACAGACCAGTCCAGTAAATTTCAGAAAGGCGAAATCTATCAGAATTTGTTCCAGAAGCTGTTGAAAGAGGGGGAAAAAAATAAAGAGTAGCAGAAAGCTATTGAATAGCACTTCAAAGAGACACCTAGAGAGCCCACTGCCTGGAGAGACCATTCCTGCCTGCTCTGCTTCCCAACTACATTCCAGCACCAAGCACATTAAAATGCTGAGATGTTAATCCTTGTGGCAACTCTTAAGAATATTCACAATGTGCTTAGCACAAAGGAAACACACAAAGCTGCTTTTTGTTCACCCTTTTGACTTAAAGGACAGGCTCAAAACCTTCTCCTTCCAAAATACAGTACCTTTGCACGAGCTCTTCAGCCAGCAGGACTGGAGAAAAACAAACCCATTTCACAACTTTTCACACTTGCTAGATCTTTACTCCCTTCTTCTTCATCTTTACTGTTTTGGGGTTTTTTTTATTTATTTTCAGTTGTTAAGCTTACCTCACAGGCACTGCAGCATGGATGGAGATGGAGGAGACAAGCATAAAGGGAAAACCATATTTGTTATTCATAGTGGTGTCTAGAGGCCCCAGCTGAGAGCAGGACGCATCGTGATCAGCACGCAGGCAGAGTAGATGTTACTCTGCTGGAAAGCTAGTGATACAAACAAGCAAGTTGGAAAAAAGTAGAGGAGAGAGAAAACATCATTCTCAGTTGGGGACCTGAGACCTAGAGCAACTAGTGACCTTCCTCCTCCTAACACACAGGAAAGCGGGTGGCATCCCTGGAAAACAGATCATACCTCCAGAGTCCCAGTTCAACGACTTACCCAAAAAAACAGCTACTAGGGAATACTAACTATTTACAGCTGTATTTTCTTTTCCTGGGCCTCAGTCAATACCATACAGCCAAGAACAGGTTAACCCCTTCCTTTTCATACTGCAAAAGATGCAGGCATCCAACTGTTCTCTGCAGTCCCGATTTTATTTTTTTTTAGGCCAGAAATGTCACTCCAATTCAATGTCCACCACAAGGCACAGGATCTAACTAAATAAAATCAGCAGTGAATGGGAGCTTTTTTATTCATGCATGAAAGTAGCATAAATAAGATTTAATGAGACTGGTGGTGGTCTGTTCTGGGAACTCAATCAGAAAAATCTATTTAGGAGACCTGAGAGATGTTTGTTTATAAATCAAAATGAACATAAGAGACAGGCTGAAAAGAGAAGACATGCAGCTCAACTTCTTTTCAACGTTCTACAGCTGGTTTACCACCCTCAATAAGAAACTGAAAGGGACAGAAGTTAATAAATCAGACTCAGACTTGCAGCCTGAGATGTAGTAATAAATCCAGGGTGATTGCCTTAAATGTAAATGTAAAAATAATTTCCACTGGCTCCTCTTCCTACAGAGTTTCACAAGTTTAGTCTTGTGAGCTGTCTATCAAAAGACTATTTCCTAATACTTCTGTCTTAAGGAATCAATTTTTTTTTAAGCCTTGACAGCAAAATTATTCCAGGCTCAGGTCACACCACTTTTATAATCTCATTTAGGCATTTCCAGTTGTCCTTTGGACAAGAGTGACTTTTTCTGGAAAACAGACTGATGACGTGTTGAGTCTGGACCTCCTGATGATGTGTCGATGACCTTTTAATTGAGAACCTAAAAGTGTTGAATCCACACTAAGGCTCTTTGGCTAGAAATTGAATAAATTGAGTCTGGTTTTCAAGAAGCAAAATTACTGTTGCTTTTAGTTCCTTCCTACCAGGAATATATATCCTACACCAAGTTCTAAATTCCTCATTTTGACCAGTCTGCCAAGGCAGCCATTACAAGGTGAGAGGTTTTAATAATAGTAGCACTGATTCATTTTCACAAGCTTTACAGATCATATGATGTCATCTCACTTTTTTAAGCATCTGAGTGTAACTCTCCATCCAACTGCCACAAGAAACTCATACTTCTGTGCATCCAGGACTGATTTTCCATGCATGTTGTGCAGAAACACTGGCTCTTCCATGAGTATTTCTTCCTTTCATATTGCCAGCGACATGCAAAACACAAATATGGGCTGATTAAAATAGACTCAGCTCTTCTTCTCTTTTAAGACTATCAGAAAGGTGCACCAGCATCCCTGTGAAATTAACCAACATTATTCCCTTTTCTTACAAGCAGGGGAAGGGAATATCCCAGGCACTTGCCTCCCTGCCCATCATACCCAAAGGAACAGCACCCAGAGGACCAGGCACTGGGGCACATAAATCCTACGAGGAAAAAAAGCCACTTAAGGAGATTGCCTCACATAGTAGTGCTTTCTGAGGCCAACATCTTGGCTCTATAATATCTCCTGTGGGGCACAGCACAGGGAACTGTCCTTAGAGCTTTGTTCTTTTGTGGATGGCTCTCCAAGCAGCAAGCTGTTTTCACTCTCCAGATCAGACCTCCTCCCTGGAACAAGACAATTTGTCCTATTTGAAACTGTTTTCTTAGCTGCATAAGACAGAACACAAACAAAAATAAATCTAAACCCTTCTAGCAGAAGGGACCCAACAGAGAAGTCTAATGCTGTAGCAAAGTACAGCCAAAATTTCCTCAAATGAGAATTCTTCTTAACCATTTCAAATGTTTTTAAAATAACCCTGTAAAATGGACCAACATCCCCCCGTCCTCCCAGCAATTTGTCCTTCTGCATCAGCACTGCAGTTGGAGGATCAGCCTGCCTTTGATGTGGAGCTGGGCAGTGTCAATGCCCAACAGCCCTTGCTCTTGCAGGAGAAATTCCTCCCCAAACCAGGTTTTGTCTTACCTCTTGCCCTGGCTGACAGCTATAAAACATACTGCTTTTTAGCCACTGCTTGAAGATTCATCAGAAACAAGTTGAACAGCTTCAAGTTGCTCCCTGGGGAACAGGGGTCCCCATCATGGTGTAGCTGGTGCTAAACTGCCACCTATCCCTCAGCCTGTCAGGCTGTGGAGCTGCAATGGTGGAGGCTTTATTGAGGCAAACATACACATCAATGTTAGGCCAACAGCATCCAGAACCACCTGGTGCATTTGCTTTTGAGCAGTAAACTAATCCCAAAGCCTTCCCAGAAATGTTCTGCAAGAGCAAGGCACATTTCCTAAATGGAGGGAAATGCCAAAACAGCCATGCTTATCACCAGCTTTCCTCACAAAGAGGAAATTCTCCACTAATGCAACCTATTTTATCCTGCTATGGAGACAGCTCTCTCCAGGTGAATCCCTTTCCTGGTGCAGGGGAAACCCTCCTCCAGTTCTGCTATTATCAGATGTTGTCAGTTGGTGGGCCCCATCTGATGGGGGTTCTTGACCTACCTCTGCTTTAACCATCTGGAACTGAATCCTTTCAGAGCTGACAGTAGTAATAAAACTCCTCTTTCCATATTGCCTCATATATTACACTAGATTTCCCCTTAATCTCACTGCAATGCTGCTGATTTATCACTCCAGGCCTCTGGCTCCCCTAAGGCCCGACCACAGCGCCTGGCTTTGTTCCTCCTCTTCCTGCCTTCAGAATATTCAAAAGAAAATTTAAACATTAGCAAAACCCCAACCCTTCACACCTGCATTAGCCACTCACTCAGATTGCTACTTACTGCCTACATAGCTGCCTAATTCATAGTTAATCCTCTGTGTTCTGTGGTAAATGCCCACCCCAGTACTTGACTTGCACGCAGCCTGAACTCTGCCTTGAAGGTACCTCAGGGTGGGGGGGACTCTCTCTTGTTGGCCTCTCTGTTCAGCTGTTACTCATCTATTAAAGTATAAGCCAAATATACAATTATGCTGGAAGGAACACGTTTCCTAGTTAACCCTTTCTGGCTCTTGTCCAGAATGTCTCAGGCTATGGGGATTTAGATGTTACTGTGCAGAGTTTCAGATTAATTGCTCACCATTCCCTGTGTCCCTGATGGAAGGAAGGGGGACAAGAAGGGTTTTCTCTGACCAGAATCTCTACCTTATCCCCTGTATGCCAATACAGGAATGCATGGTCTACCTTATCCCCTGTATGCCAATACAGGAATGCATGGCCAGAGTTTCTGGTGGCCTGTCCCAGGTAACAGGGAGCAGTGTCTTGTAAAAACACAGCAAAGCCTCCAGCCAGAAGGAAAATGAGATTTATGCTCATCCCTGCCAACACTTAAAGGGCCTCTCTAGCCCTGCTGTGGGTATGGGCTTTGCTGCCAGCTGCCAGGCAAGAGTCCTGGTGGGGCATGGGTGTGGGAGAAGACTTGGTTAAGAGTGGCAGTTAACAGAGGGAAGGAGGGCGTGCTCCATGTGGGGAGACACTTGGGCAGAGCTTTAAGCCCTAGACTGAAAGGAGTATCTCTAATTGTGTTCACAAATTCCGCAAAGGTCCTGGATTGTGCCTGCAGTGAAACAGAAACGCGTTATTACATCTCGTGGTTTAGAGGAGGTGAAAGAAGGAGTGTCTGGCTCTAGACTCCCAGGCCATCACTAGCTGCAGTCCATTTTACCTGGAGCAGAAGCTAAAGTGCAAAGACATAGCAGAAATACAAGCTGAAGGGCCATTAGGCCACTGATCACAAGCAGGAGTCTTATCCAAGTAACTGCATCTAAGGAGCTTGCCACAGCTTGACACCATGTCATCACAGGGATGAGTGTGCAGCCCCTGCCAGCTTTCCCAGAGCCTGAAGGATGGCACCAAAAACCTCACTCACATGTTTTTTTCAAGTAACATACAGACCACCTCCTATTTTCACTTGGATTTAGTGAGAATCAGATTCTAGGAATGAGTGTGTCAACAAAACCAAATCAACACGCTCACTGGGAAGGTTAAGTCAACACAGGGACATGTTTATTCAATTTTAATGTAAGTACAGTTAGAAGTATCTGCTGGGAAGGACTTCTGAGTGCCTCTGGTCCTGCCTCCTGTAAGAAGCAGGACTGTTGCAAACACTAGCTCAGACCAGCCATGGCTTTGTCTACCAAAGTCTTAAAACCCCTGAAGGTCAGAGAGTCCCTGACTTCTCCGGGTCACCTGGGCCAGTGCTACACCATCCTCCTGGGCAGAAGTTTCTCCTAGTGTCCACCCTGAACGTCTCAAACCACCACTTCTGGCTGTCATTCACAGCCATACCATCTACCACCCCTGAGACCTACAGGAGCTCAACCTCATGTCTCCCTGCACAGATAAGCTTGTACTTGCCTTTGATGGTGGTCCTTGCCACTCCTCCAGCAACCAAGGCTCCACCAGCCCTCAGAGACTTACTTCACTTCAGGTTTCCCTGAAGTCAGTGGACTCAACACAGCCATGGGTGGTGATGGCTTAAGTACAGAGAGCTACAGGCAAGTGGAGAACTACAGGAACCAAGTTGGCCCCACCAACCTGGAGGCTTCAGCATGTCTCTGATGTCCCCTGAGTCCCACAACCAAATGTCCTCCAGCCTTGGAAACTCTATTTTCTGCTTTTTCTCTCCCCCCCCTCCACCCCCTTTTTCCATCCTGGACTTTGAATGTCCCTATGATCTCTTCTTGTCCGCATGATTGCATCATTCATAGCAGGTAAGGTTAGCATGAATAGAAGGAAATACAAACAGCACTTCACACAGCACGCCGGCAGCTGGGAGAACCTGCAGGCAGCAGAGGTTACAGACCCCAGTCAGGTCTAATAAAGACCTGCATCACTGAAGGGGCAGGAACTACAATTGTGATCATTCATGTTGAAATAGAGGTCACTGCGTCTCCTGCTTCAGAGGCAAATCTGAGTGCTGCGGGGTGTCTCAGAAGGAGGTCTCCTTTGTGCACAGCTCTGAGCACCAGGCCAGGGCAGCCCAGCAAGGCTCTACTGCTGGCAGCTGAAAGGAAGAAACACCACGTGTTTTCTTTCCTCATCATTGTGGCTCAGCGTGGACACAGAATAGGCATGGAGAGAGGAAGGCAGGACCTTCCATTGCAGAATGGGGCCATAGCCATGTGAGGCACTGGGATTTGGGGGTTGCTATGGCCAGCACCAAGGAGCTGTCGTCCGGAACATAGAAGACCTGAATTCAGCTCCACTCCTGGGTGTCTTAAAAAAATACTGGCCAGAACATCCCCGTCCTCTCCACACAGCTCCATCTTGAGGGTATTTGCTGTGAAGGGCACTGGCAATTCAAACCTCTGCTTGTTTCTGTCCCCAGCAGACTTGTCACGTAAGACAAGAGCAGCAGGGGGACTGTGCAGGGCAACTACCACTCACCCAGCAGGGGTCTAGGTCTAGGACAACTTTCCACAGCCAACTCTCCACCAGGACATCTCTCTGTGGATCAGCAGATGACACAGGGCTGTGCTGGTGTCCTGGTATAGAGATGTCCCTTCCCACCCAGCAGAGGCTGTGTACCTGAGGGAGCTTGCTGCTCCAGAAGGGGCTGAGGCACTGTCAGCAAGGCTGGCTGGCCGCCAGGGTCCTCTCCATAGAACGAGTGATTCGTGAGATGTGCCTGTGCAAGTGAGAACATTCCCAAACTCAGGACATCTGTACAAATTCCAGACTGATGCAGCTGCTCCAATGTAATTATGAAAACTATTAGTAACTGAATTGGGAAGGCATTGTGAAACAGCTAAGTAGAAAGAAAATAAACTGGCATGCTGTGATTGATGTGAGCATTAACAGCCTCTACATGTCACCAGGACCAGCACGAGCTGCGCCAGCTGAGGCATCGATTCCAGAGACAGAAAAACACTTCTAAGGAGAGGGACTGTGCAGCTGGGGTCAAGCCCTCATTCTCTGTCACAGGCAGTGCCAGTGAATCCCGTGGGCCTCCCCTGCCATGCAAAGATGGGTTCTCGGGGACACAAGGCTCAGGCCACAATTTGGGCTTCTGTGCTTGTCAAAGCTTGGGTCTGAAGCATGATCATCTAGGATGAGTTAAACTAGGTGTCAGGAATACTCCTCAGCCCTTTTCAGAATTTGCCCTCTGGGCCGCCCACGGTGCTTGCTTTCAACCAGCTGTGATGCTGAGCATCCTTAGACCTCACCACAACCATCACAAGCTGCTGGTTCCTGCCAGCTGCTTTCCACTCAGGCACAGTCCCTGCTTACACCTGACCTGGCCCATCAGTGCTGAGCCCTGGAGAGGCATGGGGACAAACAAAGAGGGAGGTGATGGCCAGTGTTGCTCACTGGACTTCCCCATCACAGTCAAGGTTTTCAAACAGTCACTCTCTCCTTTCCTGATGTTGCTTTGGCCACAGCCTGCCAGGCACCCTGACAAAATTTTGGTGCAAAAAGCTGGGAAAACATTTCCATTCCAGATCAAATGCTGCATTTCATTCAGCCCCAGACCAATGTGCCATATACTGTGCAACCATGCTGACATGCGAAACACATCTAGCCTCTTGTTCCACTTCCATAAAGCACTTCCAGAAAGAAGACACAGCATATCCTGCATATCAATAGAAAGAAGACAATATAAACAGCAGAAAGGTATTATCCCAGATGTGTTTAACTGGTTCTACTTAAGATGGCCACTCAGCACCAGGTACAGAGGACACCAGGCCACTGCATTCAGGCAATACCTGTGACTGTTTCACACCTGCCCAGCCAACTATTGCTGTTTTGGATGAACAGAATATTTGTTGTGTTCTTTTCACTCTTCCTCCTCTGTATTATTTTTATTTTATCCTAGGAAACCTAATTTAAGAGGCAGTAGTAGAACGCTACAGATGTGCAGCTAAAGGAGAAGTAAAAGCAACGATTCCAGTCCCAAGACACAGGAAAACCAACAGGAGTCTTTCCAAAAGTTTCAGTGGGCTTTGGGTTAGACCTTCAAGGAAAGAAAGTAAGGAGAAAAAAAAAAAATAACAAAACCCCTTGTGTTTTGTTCATGCCTTCAAGAAGCAAGGAGCTTGGGATGCTCAAGGTGAAGCCTTTGGGGGCTGCCTCATCCTCGGGAGTCACGTGGCACAGATGGGGTGAGCTGGCAGGCATAGCCAGCATTTGATATTCCCACCCAAGCAGGACACCTCCAGATGTTTTTTTTCCAGGAGGGCTTGGAGGCAGCTCTGAGTTGTTGCTTTTTTTTGTTTTGGGGGGGGGGGGGGTTTGCTGCTGATTCAGGCATTCTGTGGCTCAGGCAGAGACCTCACTGCCGGTGTCTGGCCCTGCAGCTGCTCAATGCCTGGCACGAGCCGACGTGGCTGCTGTGACAACAGGGACAAGATTGGGGCGATGAGGCACCTCGCTCACTTCCAGCTGATGGCATCAGTGGGGTCTTGTGTCATCCCCTCCTCAGCAGGAAAAGCTGAGAAATAGGCACCAGAGGACAAACTGCAGGAAACGTGTCCCTATCTAGGAGAGAAAGGACTTCTTGTACAGCACACGCCAAAGGTATTGGAGCACAGAGGAGTGGTGTAGATCTGGCACTCGAGCACAAACAGTATGTCCCTGCCATAACGCATCGCTGGCCTTCTTAGTCCGTGACTATTTAGGTTGTTGGTACAAGGGTACATGTCCCAAAATGTAACTGTCAGGCTTTTCTGGGAGCTCTTCAAATGCAGTATGCTCCAGTCCTTTCTCCCAGACTGCTTCTACCTGCAGGGAAAGATGGCCTTGTCACTGAAGGTTTTGTTTCAGCTGCCACCACCTACTTAACTCTGCAAAGCAAGCCACCAGGACCATTTTTATTCCTGCTTTGCTGTAAGTTCTTCAGAGCAAGGACTTGTTAAGCATGGGAGACAGCACAGACCTTGGCCAAGCTTTGTGTGTGCAACAGCACTGCAAATACACACATGCTCCTTCCTCTTTTCACTTAGATGTGAGTTGTCTTACATGGACCTTGGGGCAAGTACAGATACAACTGCCCCCTCCAGGTTTATGATGTCTTCTGAGAAGCCCGGAGTCTGCGCCTGCCAGCTTGTGTTTTTAATGCCTGACCACGGGAGCATTGTGGGAAGGGCAGGACCTGAGCAGCCTTGTGGCAGTATTTTCATTTGCTGTGTTTACAGGGCATCTCCTCTCTTTTGGCAGCTAGCAGGAGCGGGCAGTTAAAGGCACTTCTGACAGTAACATAGTACAAGTGTCCCACTCCAGCTGGCAAGGGCAGGAGAGAAAAACGTAAAAGCAGCAGCTCTGGAAAGGGAAACGAGAGGTGCAAAGGCAGGGGAATGGGAGATTAAAACATCAGATTGAAAAGGAACAATAAGTCCCTGGTGGGGAATATAAGTGGGGGGGTTGAGAAGGAACAGATTGCAGCTCACTAATGAGGCAGACGGCATTTTCTTTGTGATCTGCAAATTCAATTGGCTTTTCTGACAGAAAAAGACCCCATGCTATCCCAAAATCTGTTTGATACATGACCTGCCTCCTTCTGCCTTCAGCAGCAATAGCTGCTGGGGCAGGCAGGCCTGGCAGAGCCCACCTGGGCCAACAGTGCAGGTTGAGGCCAGCCTGCTCTGGTGGCCAAGCCCTTGCTGCACCCCAGGGCAGACAGGACATGGGCAGGATTATACCTTCCTGGTGACCACTACAGAGCAATGCTCTGAGCTCCACAGGCCTGTCAAAATGGGCAGAATTCTCTGGGCCACATAGCTGAGGTGACAGCTAGGCTCAGCATCACAGTCCATACCCCAGACACAAGGGACTGCCTCAAACCATTAATGAATGGCTGAGGGCATCTGGGAAAACGCTGTCTCTCTACAAAGCTCCTTGGAATATTAAGTCCAAAGCTCCCCTGTCAGGCAGGAAGGCCCCAGCTGTGTGGCTTGAATCTGTGAGTACTGCAGACAGCAATGCAGAGCATTTCACGATACGACGCCCCTGGAGCAGGGGTGCTGCTACCAGCCATCAGCACTGTTCTCCCGGCAGTGCAGAGAGGCATTCTTGCAAAACTCTTCCAGGGAAGGAGAGGGAGGAAAGACAGCAAGCCACAGATCCTCACATCTAGCTCCCACCCCTCAGTTCCCTGTATTTCACTAGGCAAATAATAGCTCAGGGTCAATAGCATCAGCCTCTTTCCTAGAAATGGAATACCCACAGCCAAGTATCAGGTTGCCAAGTTGGGGGCCCGGGGATGCAGGCTGAGGCCCCTGCTCTGCAGTCAGCTGCTTTTGGTGTCTTTAGCACAGCATTATTCCTATGACACTATGCAATAGCACATCTCTCCTCTGCTGTGGTTTGGGGAACCGAAGTGTATGAAAGATGGGGCAAGAGCTTGGTTTCCTCACTGAAGCCTTGGCATGAGTACTCAGGAATAAACGGGCAGAGGGGGGCCACTTGTTTTCTTTTCTATGGGATAGACAGATTACAATTCTCACAGTTACCACGCTGATACTTGCCTTAAGTACTAAAGACTCAAAAACAAAAGAACGAAAAGAAATTCAGCATAATCAACAGCTCCTTGAGCACAGAGCACCTGATGGCCCACACAGAGTTTGGCTCAATGAAGATGCAAATCATCACTAACGCTCACTGGGAGATGTCCTCTCTCCTACCATTTGTGGGAAGGAAGAGCACAGAGACACAAAGTGCCCCTCACAATATTTGGTTACAACAAGATGCTCGGTTTGCTTGGACCAAATCACATACAGACTTGCACCCCAGAAGCCAGGGACTGCCAGGCCCCTGAGCCATCACTCCGCTTCACGCCGACATGTGTACTGCTCCCTTTCGTGCAGTCAGCAGCAATCCCAGACCCAGTACCTCCACAAAGACAACGAGGCTGATGAAAGGAGCCTGTCTCAGGAAGACTCCATCAAGTGATGGGTCAAGCCCTTTGAGACCAATGCTTCCCATCAGCTGGCATAGGCTCTCCTCTCTCTCTCCACAAACTTAGCTCAGAGCCAGAAATGTCATTGGAGCTTACTTTTACTCTGGAAACACAGCAAACAGCATAGCACCAGGCACATGGACCAGATGACCACCGGCAGGGCAGCAGCCACGTCAGACAGAATCCTAACGACAAGGTACTCCAGCTTCTGTTTTATAAAATACATATTATCTGACATGGCACTACAATGCACTGCTTTTTAAATGCACATCCAATAGCTGGGAGAACATTTCAAGGAATGGAAAGACAAAGTTTCTATAAAGCAGTTAACTAAATAGTATCCCTACTTTTGTCCCTCCTACAGTCTAATTACTCGAACTTGCCAAAATCATCAGCATTACTTTTCCTACTTTACACAGAAAAATCTCTGTATCCAGCTCCAGTTGCCTTTCCCTGTCTCAAGTATTTGCAGTAGTAATTTGCAGTAATTTGCAGTAGTGAGCACCTGTGCTCACTGACAGAGCCAGGCCTGCAGATCAAAACCCAACACTTCACACCAGTTCTGAATCAGCAGAGCAGTTGGCTGTCAGAAAGATGACCTATTGATACAGGACATCCTCAGCAGTAAATGACATCAAATGGAGATGCCTCCTTAGGAGCTATCCTGTTGGCTCACGTGATAGCAAGGGGGACAGTTATGGGGCTTACCTAATGGCATTTTACAGTGTGTTACTTGAAACACCAGGCTAGGCAGTCCTCCTTCTGACACAAAAAAAGTCAAGCCACTGCCACATGGAACCATTGTGGACTGGTTTTGTGTTACCATTGTTCTTGCAAAAAAGCATGAATATACTTACATCCTTCTTGATTGCATACCCATTGAAGTGCTACCACCAGTTTTTCAGGGACCATCATATTTAGCTCTTGTGTTTTCCTCTCCTAGGAAAGTTTTCATCTTGCTTTGGATGCAAATTCACTGACTCTTTACAAGCCTCCTCTGGCCTTTTATTTCAGAACGTTTGCTTACAGAGGCTGATGTGTTTCTGGCTGGTGCTGACATTGCATGTATTGTTAAGAAAAGCCTGCCCGTAAGTCTGCAAGGTCAGGATATTTCTGAAGAGTAAGAACAAAAAGGCAGACACCATTTAAAAAGGATCTCAGATCATCAGTCACTAAGGTACTCTGCTTTCTCAGTCTTGCATACAAAGGATGAGTCTCAGCCCTCATGCTTTGTCAAAGAAACGCTCCTGTCTTGTATGAAGAGATGCTTCAAAAGGCATCTTCTCTCTCTCTCCCAATTTACTTAAAAAACAAACAAAAAATTGCACTAGAAAAAATTGCCATAGAAATGCCATGCAAATCCCCACAAGCTGATTTTTCCAGGGAGGTTCCCTACCTCTAACACTGCTGATCAAAAGTAAATATTTAACAGAGATACACATCTGTTTCTGGAAATAAACAAGGCGGCCATACTGAACGTGCCCACACATCTCCAACATGACACAAACTTACTGCATGACCCTGAGGACAGCTGTGAGCTGGATCTCAAAAAGTTGTCTGGATTTATCTGCAGACTGGTGAAGAGACATGAGGGAGAACAACCTAGTTAGTTGGAGTCCTGAAAAGCTGTATTTGTTTCAGTTTCTACATAGACACTCTTCCAAAAGACACTGCAAACTCCAAGGGACAAGTGTAACACCAACTTCCTCGGATTACCTTCTATTAGGAAAATAAGTTGCAGAGCAGAAGTTTGTCCCAATTTAAAGTAGCAATATAGTGCCTTCAATGGTAAGAATTCCTCAGCCCAAATGAACAACACATGACTTTCTAAAGCAGTGAGGGCATGATCTATGTGGATTTCATTGCAATCTTTTTTCTTCTCCTCTTTTCACTTTCTCCAATCTCTTCATTTTAGTGGCCAACAGATTGCAAGATAGAACCCAATACAGAGACACCTGAAGTTTTTCTTTGCTGTGACACTGAAGTAAAGCCTTTAACCAGTAAGCACAGACTCACTCAAGAGATCCCATCGGATTCTCACCTAAAATTTTATTAACCCCTCTGACTGTTTTATTGCATGCACGAATGCTTACGGAGACAGGTGCGCTCTGAGGTGATGGGAACTTCTGCAGTTAAGCAACTTAGATCAAACGGGGATGCTGGAGGGAAGATCTAGGCAACAAGAAAAAAAGAGAAAGGTCACAAGACATTACTCAAGGAAACCCAGCAGCAAGATGCATTTGCTATATACCTTCATCCCCATGATTCCTCATGGGTCTCTTCAACCACTTACAGTAATAGCCAGGACTACAATGTTGTGTTTCTGATAAGACAGGACTACTAGAAACTTCCAAGCCTACCCAAGAAGCACAAACCCAGGCCACAAAAACTGACACAGGTTGGTATTTTCACTTCCCTCCTCTCTTCTCCAACCTTCTTCCAAAAAAGTTGAGTCAGTCAAAAAACATTCTGGTTTTATTTTAAGGCTTTGGGTGTTTTGCCATTTAAGTCCAAGTTACTTTGAAATAAAAATAGTATGGTTTGCTTTTTTTTTTTTCCCCTGAGTAAAAATGGTATCAAAACCTAATCTCTTTTCACACAGAATGTAGGTGCAAGGAATCTGTTTTCCCTGCAGAAGAACACTGTGGGAAAGACATCCCATACACATCTCCTGGATTCATGTGACTGAAGGTAAACTCAAGGAACAGCTGAGAGATACAATAAATAGATTGGCTTTATTCTATTGTAGGAACATCCCTTTGACTGTGAACCTGCCATTTTAGTCATGGTTACTCTGTGGTACTTCATGACTAACATCTCCCACTGTACATCCCTGACAGCAGAGGAAGTGCTGGCCTCCAAAGCGTAACTGTGGTGAGTGCAGCCCTTTGTTTTTACCGGATATTTTCAGGGTAGCACGAAAAAAGCAATCACATCTGGGACCATCTCAAGGGGCTGTTGGCAAAAATCCAGAAGCTTCATAGAAGAAGCAGCAGATTGTGGATTTTGATGCCTTGGGCAGGATGTCTGTTTCCACAATAGCTGGGGAAGGAAGGAATATAAAGGGAGATGGTCTGATAAGAACGGGGCCATGATAAAAAGACTCTGTTCAGTATTAATTTCTTTTAGCAAGAAGAAAGGTGCCCACAGTCACTGGGTTACAGAGGTTAGTCTCTCTTGCCTCTGTGAAATTGAAACTGGTTAGTCTTGAGGTAACGTTAAATACTGGATTTTTAAATGGGTACAAAAACAGAAAGCAGAACAGATGTGACAGACAGTAAGTCCTTCTCATTCATCCTGGAGTTTTGCAGAAAGTTGTTGAAATAATTTCCTCTGCAATTTCAATGCTGGTGGCTCTGTCCTGCTTTGTCCTGGAGAGAGGAAACTTAGCAGCTGCAAAGCGAAGATTTGTGCTTCCTGAAATCAAGCATCTCTTCCACAATAAAAACTACCAGCCTTTTACTTACAAATTTGTTCTGCTGCCCTTGGATAGCTGGGAACATTCACATTAACAAGTGGGATGGAGTTACTGACTCTCCTATAAACAGCTTTAGTAAAACTTTAAAAAGCACTCCCCCCTTCTGCTTTCCAGCTGGTCTTTATGCCACCTCAGCTTACTTTTTTACTAAGGGAAAAACAGAGATTGCAGAGTAAAGTCTGAGGCTGGGATTCCCTGTATAATAATTGAGGCCGTCCGCAGCATGATGGATCATCATGTTCTCTAACCTCCCAGCACCCGCCCATGGCAAATTGTCCCCCTTGCCCTCTGTTTTGGCTCCCTTTGCCTCTTCCAGATGGAGCTGTATTCCGTGCATTCCTATGTCAAACGCCAGCACCGACAGCTTTAAGGGGATATCTGCCCGCACCGCGACACCGCGCTTCGACTTGAAGTTCCTTCTCGGGTGAAATTCCAACAAGCCAGGAGCAAGCAGCTCAGACTGCAGGCTGTGTCGTGAGCTCCTCCTGGTGGTCATCCGTATTGCACTAACTTGCCCTGTGTTCCTGCTCGAAAACAACAGCACAGCTTTTGGACTTTGTTCCTCTTCTTTTCTTCTATAATCAAGAAACGTATTTTCAAATGGAATCAGAAAATAAACCATATAATCTGAGATTGATGTAAAGGCTTTCATTCCTCACCGCTTGCAGATGTGGCTATAGGAACCAACATATCCTTACCCCTCGCATGGATTTTTTTTCAATTAAAAACAATTAACAAAATAGAGAGTTTCACATGTTCTTCCTAGCAGAAAAAAATAATTTTGTTTGCTGAAGATTGCAGTCTTTTGCGTGACCCACAGCCAAAGAAATACAGCCTTCCTAACTATTTATGTCAGTTCAAGACAGCATTCTGGTTGCTGAGTCTGCAGGGCAGGAAGAGGGAAAGAGGGAAGAGAGTTATCCACAACATTTTGTGAGACTGGCGTGGAATGGGTAGGATGGGAAATTCTGTTCTACTCAAATTGCATGGGTAAAAATATGACAAAGCTAAGTTATAAATAATCCTGTCTCAAGGCGTTAACCAAATCAGTTTGTTTGGCACGGCACAAACATCTAGCATCCACCGGCTGCTTCCTCAGAAAGGTCACCTGACAAACAACAAGCAGTAACACTGAAGCCAAACAAAGGTGGGGAAGAAAA
This sequence comes from Hemiprocne comata, assembly GCA_020745705.1. Taxonomy (NCBI): domain Eukaryota; kingdom Metazoa; phylum Chordata; class Aves; order Apodiformes; family Apodidae; genus Hemiprocne; species Hemiprocne comata. The sequence goes on from CM036586.1 coordinate 62,529,345, forward strand.
CAGAGTTTTTGCAAAGACTGTCACTAGCAATGGTCTCCACTCCCCTTCCAGCTGGCCATTAGTACACAGTATTTATGGCACTGCAGAGTATCTTCTGATTGCTTCGTAACATGAAATTATAGAAATATACAAATATGTAAACATATGAATAAATTATTTTACATTAATTCTTTATACACACACTGCTAGCCAGGCAGCAGAGACAAAATCTTGGGTGTCAGCTCTGCCTCTGCTCAGAGCTGTGCTGTCAGGAACTGCCTTGATGTATTTTGAAATTGTCAGAACAGGGCATCAGACACTTTCTTCAGGGTGGACTAGCATAAATCTTTGTTAATCCTGCCCATTTTCAGTACATAGCCAAAATGCCTCATGGCAGAACTATTAAACCCAGTGTCTTGCATTAGAAAGGCTCATTTTAGAAATGTTTTGTTCAGGCTATCCATATAATGACTTGGCATGGAATTGTACAACAGCTGATCCACGTAACATCAGAGGATCCATTTTTCCCAGTATCTTTAGCACCCCTTCCTTTTTTCCCTTAGCTGCTTCTGTATGCTCACTATCCATTATCCAGCATAAGAAGTGCAAAACACAGGCTTCCAAAACCCAGTTTGCTCAACTACTGTCACACAGAGAGGGAAGTGGATTACACCAGAGATCAGAGGCACAGCCTGGCCCTGTGTCAGACTGTGTTCTTGTGCAGACAGCATTTGCCTCAGCAGCCAACCCCCACTTCTGGGAAAAGCACGGATTAAAGGAGCAGCATGCACACACACCCCCCTATCTTTTCTTCTGCATACCTCTAACATACCTTACAAACTAATGGGGATACATGCCTTGTGTTTGAAAGGGATCTGTAAAAGTCCCTTGCCATAAAGTCTCCAACAGAGAAAAGCTGCTTTTCCTAAATGTTACTGTTACATGTTTATAATTTCCCAGCTATTGATGTTATTGATGATGAACTTAATGGTGTTGATTTGAAAGCCCTTTGGGCAGTTGAATTTTATCAACTCTTCACGGGTATGGCAACCTTTGGGCTCTCACTGCATGGTTCATTATCACCTCAAGATGTCAATACTGTTTGAGGGGACAGGAGAATCAGCTGGCAACAGTAGCACCCAGAAATGCCCTAAAAAATTTGGAGAATATGAAAAATGTAGAAATGCAAGACCAGAGATGTCTTAGTTTTACATATGAGAATTACATCAGTGAAAAGGACTATGTACTTCAATGCAGAAACACTGCAAAGCATAGCCAAAAATTAAGTGAAGAAAAAATAAAAATCAATATAGCTCCCTAAGACACCCATTAAGATTTTGTAGCCTTCAGCTACAAAAACTAAAAATCTATAGAAATAATCCATTTAAAATTTTTCAGATTTGTGATTTTTAACTTGCATCAAACTTGCAACAGAATACAAGTCTAAACACAAGAGAGTAGTGAAATGGACTAAAAAAAAAAAGTCACTAAATAACCTTCAGTTCAGATCCTTTGCAAAACCAGACAGAATCTGGATCCATTATAGTCCAATCTTCCCCGGCAGCTGATAAAGAAATTCAAGCAGACCTCTCAAGGAAGGTCGCATGGATTAGATGTTCAGTTAGATGTTTTTATAGAAGAGGAAATATGTCTGTTCAGCCTCCTCTGTCCTGTTACTACACTGACTGAAACACTAACAATTCAGTGCGCTGGTGGTAACAAGGCTTTCCAGGCTAAGCTGCTACATTAGGAGGCGCTGAAATGCTGGAGAAAGCTACATCCCACTCAATTTCATTTAAAGTAACAACAGAGGAATGAAACACAGCAAAATGACAATGGTTTAGAAAAAGCTTTTCCAAAATGGAGAGGTTCACTTCAATTTATGCCAGTAGTGTAAGTGAGTGGCCCTATACAGTGAGTACCTAAGCAAGGCGAGGTTTGTGTGGAGGTTTGTCTTGTGTCCAAACCATGAGTGCTAAACATTTCCCAGTCTCCAAATATGCCAGTTGGTCCAATATGCATCACTTCCCCTTACAAACCACACTCATAGGTTATAGCGGGATGTATAACGTGAAATTTTTCTGCTTTCTCTACAAACTGGTCTCCTTGGAATCTTCTTAATAGTGAAGAAAATGGATCAACAGAACCAGTGCCTACAATAATTTAATGTAGCCACAGATGAGGTATGTTACACAAAGGCTTTGCATTTTCCCAACGCATCTCACCAACACCTCTTCTCTGAGCTGCTGCAAAAGCCTGGGGAGAAAGATGATTCAGATGCCATGTCCCATTTAATGCTTGGCCTCCCTCCTAAGACTACAGCAGCTCAGCAGCCCTTGTGGTGCACAGTTTTATGACGGGCACAGCTGTCCAGCAGTCTTTGGAATATGATCAACTCATTTTGCAGCAGCACACTACAAAGCTCTCAGATTTTTCTTCTCCTCCCCCCTTCCCAGTGGACCTGGGCTGAATATGGACCACTCAGAAGCAAAAGGGTTCTCCTCAATGCTAACCTCATCTGAGCCACTCAGTTCTGACAATGCTTTTAGGACAGCTGTCATGCTAAATGCATTCTTTGAATGCTCTCCTTCATCAACAGATGCACAACTCAGTGGGAACACAGAGGTTAGCTGCCTCTTGAGAGGAAGCACTCACACCACATGAGAAGAGCTCTGCGCAGTAACCATCACAGGATGGAATTCAAAGCAATTTCTACAAGTGCTGGTCGAGGACAGGAAAATCCTTACTGGGCCAGACCTGTAATTGATCTAGCCAAAGATCTTTTGTAAAAAAGCAAACCCTCTGTAACTAGAAATCAACAATAATACACATGATTTAGCATCTTTTTCAAATTAATACTAGCCTGAAAAAGCTCCCTAGTTAAGCCACATTTCCAAACCCCAGATTCTATTTTAGGAGACCAGATCTAGAGTTTTGCTGACTTTTAGTTTTACCAGAACAAAAACTCTACTCGTATCTTTATGACTTAGCGCCAAGGTGTATGAGTAAAGAGTACATGTTTCTTCCAGATAAATACCACATTTTCCAAGTATGGGTGGGAACTTTACAGCAAATGAAACATTTCTTGTGAGAAATAAACTTTGGGGCAAAGCATCACAAACAAGCAGACTCTTTGTATACTGTTCTTTTAGTTGACTTGTAGGTTCCAAAGTAGAGTATTGTTTCCAAGACCAAAGCAAATACAGCAGGAGCAGTACAGATAAATAGATCTATTAAGCCAAACATAATTCTTCAAAAATTTGCAGCACTTATTCTAAAGATTGGATATAATTGGCTTCAGAGCAATCAGAGCTTAGTCTAGACAAAGTAAACTGTCCTATTAGCCAGCTGTTAGGTGGAATACTATGAGCTCTGGCAATGACAGACTTTATTCACTGTCTTGATCACCAAGTATTTCTTCTGCAGGTAAAAACTTTAGTCATTGACCACTGTACAAACAAAGGCATTTTAAATTCCTGGTTGTATCAGAATGAATAACAGTAACATTCTAGTTTTACAGTTTCAGTCCTCATTAACTTTTGGCTTGAGACAGTTCGCATTACTTACCAGCAGTTAAACTGTAATTTCAAGGGCTCCCAGGAGAAATACTTCTATACAAAGAAAAAAAAGGTTCTATAGAAACCAACATTCAGCATGATTGACTTCACCATATTCATTCACTACTCAGGTTTCCATCATCAATACAAAGTTATATCTAAACAAAATTAACAAGAAAACATTTGATTGAACGTGTTAACTAATGAGCCACCACCACAATAGCTTCACAACTTAAGCAGGTCATGACAAACCCTCTAGAGGAAGAGCTGAACTTCACTAAACGTACACAAAACCGAATTTCTAGGCACTTTACAGGGGGGTACTCTACCTCAAAAGCAGTAGAATACTGTTGATTAAAAAAAAACACAACAAAATGAATTACTTCAGTCTTCAGATACCAAGAAGGGTATCTTGCCCATTCCCTGACTTGAGAAATCCAATTCTTCCATCATATTTGGTAGCCTTCAAATCTTTAAAATCCATCTGTCCATTAGGAAAGAACAATCCAGGTAAGTACTTCCCCCTAATGCCCAAATAGAAAAGCAGAAAAAACAGAAATGCTGACTTTAATGGAAATACAGCTCCAGGTGCTGAAGGCTATCCAGTAGCGTTTAAAGCAGCACTTTGAGATATTTCATGTATTTTCCAGTGTATTATCTTACATATTATCCACCAAGCAGCAGTTACAGAGAAAAGCTCAGGAATGTAGCTGGCAAAAACAGAAGGACAATAAGTAAAGGTGCTTACATAGGTTTCTTTATGGGTATGAGACTTGTATTTGTGGCCCACTAAGGTGCTCTCTCTTAAGTCTATCACTTTATTTTAAGACCAAAACATTAGTATGAGCAGAGAGTTCAGTGTGACAAATGCAGGTGAGGCCATTTGACGGAAATGCACAGGTTGTAAAGTTTTTCTTCAATCACAGTGATCAAGACATTTTCAAAACACACGGTTGCTCTGGCAGACAAACAGCTCTTTCAGATCTTTGGCATATCTTTGGCTAATCAAATTTTAAAATCAGTTTTAACACATTAATTGAAAAGATGTGAAAGCATTTCAAAATACAGCAGGAACTGATTTCTGGACATAGAAATATTTAATCTTCATCCCCTGTACTTAAACTATGATTTTTTTTCCTCAGGACTTCTTACTCCACTCAAATGAAATTTGTTTTTGAAGCAGCACAGAAGTTTCTGCCCCCAAATTCTACAACGCTACCATGTTTTAAACTTCAGGCCACAGAACTTGCTAGTTTGTTGGTTTTTTTTAAACTATTTCAATCTTATACCTAACTAGAACATGATATGATGAGGTCAGCATTCTCATTCTTTGTCTGTAAAGCATCTGGCACAATGAAGTCCTGGCCCATGAACAGATCTCCTAGTTACTACAGTCAACCAGAAATTCTCTGTAAAATAAAAGCCAGGCTAAGAAGCAAACTTGAGCAGCGGAAAGAGGATGCTCAAATCAAACACCTTTTGCCACCTAGCTCTCCCAATGTCACTGCTACATCATTTATCTAAGCCTCTCATAAGATGACCATCACTGGAATCTAAGCATCTACCCATCACAGCACTGAAGCAGTTCAGAGTAGCATGGAACACTGTTTGCAGAAGAAATTACACAAAGTTGGAGCGCAACGCAGTCATGCTTCTGTTACCCCCAAGTAGATTACCCACATGCAAACACTGTAGTGCCATATGGAGTCAAAACAGGGAGCACTGACAACTAGAAGATGACATGTGGCAGGAGAAATCAGCAGAGAAGTCATCCAGAATAAAAGCAAGTATGACTAAGTACATGGAAGTGTGGAAGAGAAATCTTTTCTACCAGAAACCGCACACACTTGAAAAAGGAAAAAAAAAAAAAAAAAAACATTTGACACACCCTTCCTAAAGTTCTAAATCTGCTAATATGACATCACAAACACTTCCACCTCCCTTTTATATTAGGATTCAGAAAGAATAAACACATCTACACAAAATACATTTAGTTGCCATATAATATACTTGGATTTCAATGAGATTTGCACTTAGAAAAAACAAAAAAGCAGTATGAGAATATTCCCTCTCACATTTCTCCAGAAAATTTCTTCTTTAAAATGTAAGCAAAGGGCAAAGAAACTGGACCTAGAAAAGCATTTTTCTCCTCACAATATTCTGTACAGCTTTCTGTATTTACACTGAAGAAAATGCGCAGAAGTCTGAAGAAAGTAAACGCTTTAGAGTGCTAAAATCAAAACATAAGCAATACAATTTTTAATTTCAGTATTTTAAAGTACAGAAAGTGGTAACTATGAATATCAAATACAAATTTAAACAAAGCCACTTGTCCTCCCCTAGAATAATCAATGTGAACTACTTATAGAAACTTACAAATTTAAAGTAAAATCGAAACAAAATAAATACTGTACATACACTTTCCCTGCCTGCAGGCAAAAGAGGATGGGAAATACTGTTATGAATTGAAACAAATGCTCTTAAAGCTGCAGCATCCCATTTCCCAGCCAAATACTTAACACAGTAGTGCGTTTCTGTAAAAAGGAAGACACACATACACAGACCCCTACTGAGCAGACAAGCTAGTATTTTCAGAGACACTAGAAGGAAAGATAGAAATTAGACTATAAGAGTAGAAAAAGGAGAGGAAAAGACAAACGGGCCAGCAAAACATTACTACAAAACTAGTAAATATAGCCAAGAACTAGCCCCTTTTTTTTTTTTTTCAAATTCCATGTTTTTTTTAAAAAAAGATTCACCAAAGCATTGGCAGCAATAGACATTTCCCAGCAGAAGTGACAATACATATCAATATAATCTCTTAAAGTGATCCCTTTCATTCCCTTCCCACAGCATGAAACTCTTATGGCTTAATTTATATTAAAAGTAGAAAAAGTCTTTTTTTCCAAACAGAAATGCAGCCTATGAAAAACATGCATTTCCTTATCAGTGCTACTTATATTTCCCATCCACTGCATGATTTATCACTCATACGCTCCCACAAAAAGGGTTACTAGGCTGTTTTTTTTGTTGGGTGTGGGGGGTTTTTTGTGGGTTTTTTGTAGTTTTGTTTTGTTTTTTTTTTAATGGATGTTGCAGCTTTTAATCTTGTTTAACCACATATAGTAAGGCCCTTGGTTCCATTTTTATTTTTTTCTGTGAAAGAGCAGCTCTGTGCTCACTCAGCCCCAGAACGACAAACAGCATTTAATGGTCTGGAAGTATTACATGAATGAAACTCTGGAAAGACACTAGATTTGGGGGTCATGGTGGGGGTGTGAAGGGACAGGTGGGTATGTGGAGCCTAAATAGGGCACTAGTTTTAGGCTTGTAGTACCAAGTCGTTATAGCTTCAGTTCTGCTTAGTCTCCACGATTTCCAAAAAGGGGTTTTTTCACAAGATTCACATGAGCTCTGAGTCCGAAACTCTACAAAACTTTTAAAATTTACAACTTCATGGCCTTGTGAATGAAGGCAGCTTATGCCATATAGCAAAGCCTAGGAAAAGCTGAAGCTTCTAAAATGTGATCATGACACTGTGCTCTATCTCTACTACAGGTAACACAAACACTTCAACCACCAAAAAAACAAAACCCCCCAAATCCCCCATGTGATCAGAAAGCAACAATTTTAACTCTCAACATCTAACCATTTCAAAATTGTCTTTAAGAACAGACTCATGTAGAGTATTATAGGTTGCATAGGTAATCTACCTCAGAGGTCATCAAAGGCTACCTTGTAGCCAGGGTTTATTAGCAAGTATAGTAGGAGAACAAAAGGGAAAGTTGCTGGAAGAGTCTTTGAGATAGTTTCTACATGGTCTTTTCATTTTCACTTTTGTTTTTTTTCAATTTCAGGAACAAGAGAACTTAAGAGAATGGGAATACCCCTACAATGTTTCATTTCCTATTGTTCTGTCTACAAAAAAAAAAATTAAGTTTTATGCCAAATCCAAGTTACCTGACTTTTCAAAAAATATTATCCTTGAAAACAAGTTACTATAGCAGGCTTAATTTTCTTTGTTGTCCAGTCAGTGTTCCCTACTACCTCCTTCTTTCACCCCAAGTGAAACAGCACACAAAAAAAAAATAGGGCTTTTTCTCTCCACTACGACACCACAAGGCTCAGTCCATCTACAGAAAGATTGGTGCAGTAGTGTTTTGATCTAGAACAGAATAAAAATATCCCTACATACAAGTATACAAAGCAAGCGAGGTCACCACATCCTCTTCATGAGCTACCAGGAGATTGGTTTTTTTCCCCTTTGTTTTTTCTTTGTTTTGGTTTGGGTTTTTTCTCTCTTTTTTTTTTTTAATACTGTTCACCATGGCATTTTTTTTAAATAACTTGTTCTGAGGTGGAACATCAGAATTAACTTCTGCTGGAAGCACGGATACCTGAAGAAAATGGGAACGAACCTCTGCCTTTTGACAGTCTGAAGAGACTATTACATAAATTCACAACAGTGGGAGAGCCACTTAAAAGGTAGAAAGTAGAGTAAAGAAAGAATAAACCAAGAAGATAAAATATGGGTCCAGCCACATGTGTTCCAATAGTAAGATACAGATAAATAATGTGGATGATCAGAAAAATGACTTTGTATAACTCAGCCACATGTACAAGAAAGCATATTCCATATTTTGAAATTCCTTACTCCAGATTCTATTCTGGCATACTTTGGCTAAGTGTTCTCAAACATCTGCCTTTACGGAGAGAGAGAGAGAGCCCCTTCTTCATCCTGCTCTGAATCTGACTGTCATCCTAAACTGGAATTTCCTATTCTTAAAAATTATACAGCCAGCAAGAAGGAAACAGTTTGGTTCAATACGCTAAAGCTAAAACATCTTCCAAAGCCTGGCAGGCATTAATTACTCCATTTGCTCAAGCTTAAGCACAGAGAATATTTATATGGGTATATAATTTTAACAAATATTGACAACATAGTTTATTTCTTTGACTTTGGTGAGAACATACTAGAAGATAGTTAAAATATTCTAACTATTTCCATCTGGAAAACATAGCACCTGAGAACAGCAAGTACTTAAAGAGTCACTTTCAGCACCTGTAGAATACCTCTTAGCTTATCTTCTGCTTTTTAGAAATCCTTTGTTACCTCTATTACCAATAGTCTAAAAAAGGTCGATAGCTTGCATTGAATTTAAAAAAAAAAAAGAAAATTAAAAAAAGACTAAAACATGCTTTTGTGAAACCATAATTAGCAAACAAAATATGGTTAAAAAATTAAACCATACGCACACATACAAAACTATGAAGTCAAGTCAATACAATGTAAAAGCAGGGCTGCAAAAACCACTCCTAAGTTATAATTTTCAAATACTCCAAAGGAAGTAAAGCCATGAAAGCTACCTGACTTATTTGCAGTTGCATTATATTTTGATGTTTCTCGATTTAGAAACAGGATAACATACTGCTACATAGTTTTGACTCTGCAACAATCAAAACCACCTGACATCAGAACAATTTCCAGAAATTTGCGAAGGCATTAATAATCTAGCCTAGATAAAAATAGCTCTGCACAGCTATTCTGGAAAGTCTGACTGAATTTGTTTTTAAACCACAACAAGAGAAAACTATTCCAGTATAGAATATGGAGGAAGGAAGAACTGGTAAGGAAAGTTAAATCGATTTAATGGACTTGGATAGCGATGCCAAGTATTTTTACTCTTAGCAATCAAAAAAAAACCCCACCCCATACAACCAAAAATATTATTGTCACTAGCATATTAATGTTTTCATTTTGGCTGGACCCTGCAAAATGCCCTTTTTCCAGAATCAAGTAAAAGTATTCCCCTTTCTGACTTCATCCCCCAGAAGTTAAATATTTAATTTTATATTACAGAAAAATACAAATTTTAAATCAAAATTATTTACAATAATTCAGAATCAGCATTTGCTATCAGCTCTGTATAAAGCCTGACACAAATGATCACTCTGATACCAGTAAGCTACTTAATGCTTATATATGCACCAGTTAAGACTTTTAATTGGCTGTCTCACCCAGCTTTGAAAGCTACATTCTCCTGCCTCCTGACTTTTCAGTGAAATGTGTTGAAAGTACAACAGTATTTTAATGCTTCTTCCATGCTACATTAAGTAATATCCCAAATCTTAAGACTGCAACGTAGATCTTAGGAGTTATTTCAGAGTAATTGTTCTGAAGAAACATTTAACTGATGTGCCCATTCCTCCGAAAAGGTGTACTAGTTTTCCCTCCCTTGTACCAACCCTTAAATAACCTGTACAAATACAATCTCAGGGAGCCTTTTTACAGAAGAGAATTATCAGATAGATAATCAGGAGGAAAAGTATGCACTTGAATTTGGAGGAAAGGGATGCGGTTTAAAACAAGTTAGCTACTGGACCAACATAAGCAGATTCTTGTGTCTTTGATGGACTAGAAGAGACTCCTAAATAAATAAATCTGTATAAAAGAGGACAGGTCAAAAAAATAACCAAACTGGCAAAGAAAATACATCTTGCAAGTCAAGAAAAGCCCAGCCGATAGCTTACAAAAAGCAAGAAAAAAAAATTCATATGCCTTAATTTAAAAAATAATTAATAATGCATCTCACCCCTATTTAAGACTATAACCTGAATATCAAATTTAGGAGTCCAGACTAATCACAATTAATGTGGCTCTCCACTGCACCAAACATACATTATCAAAACAATTTAAAACTTTCACATTCTTAAATCTAAATTAATAACCCCCCCAAAAAGTCTTCCAAATAAATATATTTTTTTAAATGAACTTAAAAGTTGTCAAAATCTATCAGAAATAAATTATTGATAAACCACCTTCATCATCTTCCCCTCATTAATTAGGTCAGAAACTACCAGCAACAAACGATATTCAAGCCCTGATGAGAGACTATTTCTCACAGTCCATGTCTCTCTGAAGATTTCCCCGTTCCCATATGGTTATTGCTGAGCAGGTGTGGCACAGTGAAAATGCAGCATTGGGTTGATTTTTTTGTTTGTTTGTTTTTGTTTTTTTTTTTCTTTCTTTCTTTTTCTTGTTTTTGTTCATCAGGCAGTGTTTTACATGGTACATGCAAGACTGCTTCAAGCAGAGGAATAACAGCAGCTCCAGGCTCTGTTGACCTCAATACTGGTCTGTGTGGGAAAGAAAGCAGTAGTAGAAGTAGCAGCTACACTAAACAAAGAAGCGTGCATGGCCATTCCGGTTCAGCTTCAAGATCTTCCCAAGGCGCTGTTTAGCAGTTGCCATTCCTTTCTTTGGACGTTTGCCTGAAAAATGAGATCAAGTACTTCAATCAGGAACTTCAAAACAAATTTTTATCATCACAGAACAAAGATGAAAGCCAGCTTTCAAGCTGGAGCGGGCAAAATTTTCATCAGAATGAGGGTTTTTTTTTTAAAAAAAACAACTCTTAATTTCTGTTTGGGAGGAAACAAATAGGAAATCAGAATTGGAAAAAAAACAGAAATTGTTTTCCATGAACTCTGGTTAGCATTATCATAAATAAAGTGATTACATTATTTACAAATGTCTCCAGTCTAGGGAAGGGCAGTGAATTTTGCTTCCTGAATTTTGCTTAAGTGAGTTATTCCCTTAAGTAAATTAGAGAAAATAAACTAGAAACTAAAACCTAGACACTATGATAATCAGACTATTTTTTGAAGTGTCACAGCTTTTAAACCTTCATTTCAATAAAGAAACCTGATTCAGGTCAGTGTTTCAGAATACAGCTGTGGTTCTGTTCCCTGTAATAAATGCATTAACAGATGCACCTGCACCTGAAGTTTTATCTGGCCATGCACACAGACAGATCTCTTATTTTTGCCTCCACGCATTCTGTGCCAAAATTTGAATGCCCACAGGATGCACGTTCTCTGTCTTTCCTCAAGGTATCAGCCTGTCTTTTTTTTCAGTTTGTGCATCTAACAGCTTTTTTTAACATTTACAAGTTCCTTTTCCTCACCTTCTTCTCTGGCATGAGGACAAAGATAAACATTACCTTTTGTCGCCTGGTTGCTGATTGGGGGTGGATTTGATGCTGGCCTCTTTGTTGGATGCAGTGGTACAGACAGGGATGTTTCACCATAGGGCCTGTCAGGGCTAAGGCTGCCATCACTCAGCCGACATTCTCCTTGAATTAGACTGGAGTCTCGTGTACACTTGCCATGCTGAAAACTCAAGCTGTTGTTGTGAACTATACTTCTGCTTTCCTGAACCTTATGATTGGCTTCTGATGCACTCTCTCTCTTGATATATTTTTGAGTTTTACTTGTATCCTAGTACAGAAATGAGAAGAAAAAAAGTGGACGTTGATACCTTCTGACTACAAGTTCACTCCAGTTTTTCTAATTGTACTACTGTACTTTGAAAAAGATATTTCAGTTCCACTGGTGACTGACCACTTTATTATTTCATCATTTCTTTCAGCATAGATGCCTCTTAAAAATAAGATATATTAGTATATCTGTGAAGGCTTTTGCATATACATTTAAGGGAAATGCTATAGATTAATTATGCATACAAGTGTACTCAGTTTCACTACTTTTTTGTTTTAGTTTGTAGCGATCAAAACAGATGCAATTGCTTTTTATTGAACTGGCCACTATAGCAAGCCACACCATAACTGTTGGCTATTTAAACAGGCAACTTGCTTTCAACGTTCAGCTGATGAAAGAACAAATGCTAAATTGGGAATTACAAACTGTAATTAAGGAGTATCACGTACTCAGATATTCTTACCAAAAAAACCTATGAAGTATGCAGTTAAAATACAGCTATTAAATAGCACTTATTTTACACCTTCAATTGTTCTATTTAATTGTTTGGTTGTTCCAATACTTCTAATATAGACAAGTTTAGAAATACTAAAAAAGTTCAGAGTGTAAGACACACAACCTCTCATTTATATATTTCTTGCTGGCTTCCACCTGGACATCAGAAAGCAAAAATATTCCTACCTGCTGACTGTTGAAAGGTTGTACCAGTTTGGAAGAACCAATTTCCTAAGCAAGTACCTTTACTATAAATACTATCAACAGGTTCCACTTCTTCTGATGTTCTGGTTAGGAATAACAATGAATAAACAACACAGTGCTTCCCCAGTTAGGCTGAATGTAAATTCACACTATTTTTATTAAGTATTTTTTATTTTTCAAGATATTGCCCTGAGCACCTTAATACTAGCCACTGTGACAGAAGACAGTTTGAAAGAAAAAAAAAAACAACACAAAACAACAATGAAAGAAGAGCATGACAAAAATACAATACTCCATTATCAGAACCAGAAGTATCTATTATCAGATGAGCAGTGTGGCCAGACCTATCCAGCATGCTTTCTGTACTTCATGATCTTTCAAAAAAAGATCCTATAAAAATGTGTTCAAAATGTTAAAAGTATTGCTTTACCGGAGGGGAAATCCTTGAAGCTTCATTCAGGTGTCTAGCCCATGCTGAAGTCCCCACATCTCCTTCCTCTTCCTTCACAGACCTACCTAAAGAGAAGTTCAGCAAGCTTAATTTTAAAATCAATAACTAGGAATACAAAGTTAATTATACATTTTAATTATTTAAAATTAAAAAAAGAAAGAAGAAGAACTACAATGGAAACTATTTCCTAGATACAAAATAAATCTTGTCAGACCTGCTTGGTTCTACACACTAAACTGGGAAAAAAATCTCACAGTATAAATACCAATAATTGAAGATCCATACACCACAGTAAGAAGGTCAGACAAATACAATTGTTCAAATTTGAAAGTACTGTGTCAGTTTTCTCTTTTCCCACTCTGCCCCCTGCAGTAAGTAGACTAGGGGTCAGCAAGAGATGGGGAAGCGACACAGCCAGGACAGCTAACCTGAATTAGCCAAAGGGATATTCCCTACCATACAGCATCATGGTTGGAAACACTGGGGTAGAGGAAGAGGCTGGGTGGAAAAGGCGGTCTTACAAAGTATTAAGACCCAGAGACTGGTTGGGCATCAGTTGGCTTGCAGAAGGCAGTCAGTGATTGCCTTTGAACCACTTGTTTCTCTTCCTCTTTCCTTCACTTAGTAATCCGTCTTTATGGCAACCATGAACCTTCTCACTTTGGTCTTTCTATTCTCTCCCCCCATTCCACAGGGTGGAGGGAGAGAGCAAGTGCCTGTGTGGATGCTCAGCTGCTGGCCTGAGTCTACCCACCAGGATTTAGAAACCTGGATACAATGTTTTTCACAAAGTTACAAAGATGTAAACACACTGTATGTGTCTCTGTGGTTCGCTGGTTAGGGATTTTTGTTGCTGCCTTTATCTATCTATCTATCTATCTATCTATCTATCTATCTATCTATCTATCTATCTATCTATCTATCTACCTACCTACCTACCTACCTACCTACCTTTCTAGCTATTTGGTGGGGTTCCTATTTGTTTCACATCAGCAAAACTATAATCCTCTTCCATCTCCTTCTCAAGACAAAGAATTTTCAAACATTATGACTCTCCCTCTCTCTGTTCCAAGACGTGATTTTGATTCTTTTAGTGGATTAGTGTTAACATTCTGCTGCCTGTCATTCCCAAAATGTATGTAACAGATGTATGTTTTCCACAGACATCAAAATGCCACTGACAAAAAAAGTTACCTCAGAATTCTTCTCTTCAAAATTAGAAACTCCTTTAATACACTGCATCTGTAGCAGAATTTAAGGAGTAAAGCCAAATCTGCCTTTTAAAGTAAAATGAAAAATCACCAAGCAGATTCCTACGGACATCTAAGTAACACACATGCCATGAAAGCTGCAACCATGAAGGTTCTGTCAATCTGCTCTGAAGGAGGTTACACTTCTGATAATGAGACTACACTTGAAATCCAGCCATAACTTTGCTGCTCGTCTAAGGATGCCACAAAACTTTTAGATGGCAGTATTTAGAAGAGGTACTCTGATGATCTCTCAAACTTAATTTGTCCCAGTTTTCAGAAGTAACATTTTTTTAAATAGGAAAAAAAACCCACCACACCAAAAAACCCAAAATCAAAGAACATGCCTTTTTAAATGTTGGTCTGATTTGCTTCCAAAATTGACTACAAATCTGAAAATGTAACTAAGTGTTTATTCTGAGCAGTTTATCCAGGAGCAGAGAGCAGCGAGCAGCAGTGTCCTTAGTTCAGATACCTACCACATTCTATTATTTTGTGGCTCTGAGATGGCTGTCTGTCTTTATGCCGACTCCTGGGGTAGCTTCTGTGTTCCTGAAGAGAGGTTCTTTTATCTGTGCAGTCTGTGCTTTGAGTATGACCTGGTAAACATGTAGTATAGTGCAATCCTGCCATAGAAAGCATGCCCTGAATAGCTTCTTCTTCTGTACTTGTCGAGGTAGGACATTCCCTAGAAAAATAAAGGAGTATTAAGCAGTTCAAAACAGAACACTCAGTTTCTCTGAAGGAATTATTTTTACATTGGTATATAGCAGAACCATAAATATATGTGAAAAGATTTAACAGTTTATAAACAAATGCCCACAATGCACTTACTTTTTACTGGGAGTTTCATTTCTGGATGGCTTCTGGGTTTTTTGACAAAGGTCTCTCATGACCTTAGATTCCTCTTTGAAATTTGATGTTACTTCCTGTTTCTCTTCATCACCTGAGCTTTCTGACTCCTCTGAGGAGGAATCCTTCTGCTGAAACAAGAGGAAATGTTATGCACAATGGTCACCATGCCTGCTAAATAGAGATACTATCTTAATTTATGCTAAGTAAAAAATTCAAAAGCTTCCAGGTCCAACTTTGTTATATATATAGTATTCAGAATGCAGTTCATTTGAATATAGCAACTGTAATGCTATACATCCAAATTTTGTAACACTGATGAGAACATGCTCCAGCAAGTGAAAGCATCTCCAAGACCCATTTTCTTACAGAAAACATTACACACATTAAACCATGTCCAAATCACTGTATTCTATTTGAAGAGAGCATTGATTATTCTTACATTTGATACTCAAAGTAGAGGAAAAAATACGAAAGTATGGTTCCATGCAGCAGCCAGAATTGATGCCTATTACATGTAAGGCGACACATCCTGCCCCAAGTAGCTGTTTCTGGTTGCTGCTCTCACAAAAAAAAAACTTGCAGCAGCATCTCTCTGGTGAGTGACAGAAGCTCTCAGGTAAATCCAGAACACAGCAGGAATAGAGACATAACAGCTGTTGCCTGACTGGGATAGACTCATTTAATGAATAAATGGTCTTTACAGCTCCAGCTGAGATTACAGCTTGTACGGCCAGGAGCTTCTCAAAGGTGGAGCAACCATATGTGATTCAATATGTCTTTATGTGAAGCAAGGGCTACAACAGAGATGTTTCATTTTGGTAACTCAGACTAATCTATTTTTAACAAGTACAGGGAACATCACAACTTTTTTTCAAGCCAAGGAATTTACATGACAATCAATAGAAGTGTTGAAAGTGGAAGTTCAGAACATTGGAGGAGGCATAATCCTTCACGACTGACACCACTATCCCTATCATCAAAAACAGAACTGGAATGAAAGATCCCATGTCACCAAGGGATGTTTTTAAACAATAGCTTCATTCACAAGAGCAGCTTGTTAATCTTTTGACACAATGACACAAATGGGCAAATAAATTATAACTACAGCTCAATGTTAGTAATAAAGCTATTATCTTGTTTTGTTAAGATCTTCAGTTTAATAAAAACATAAGAAGTATTTATAGGAGCTACTGAGACTTTGTTTTGGATGTATCATAACAAAGACAAACTTAAACATACAGAAAAATTATTCCATTAGATACTATTAGAAATTAAAAAGCAGAAGAACATAGAAGGAAGGAAGAGTAAATGGCATAAATATAAAACATTACACCCAATAACAAAATCATCTAAAACTGGCTACATTCTCCCATGAAGAAATATACCACTTCTGAATAGGAAAACATAAGAAGCCACATCACTATGGTTCGTATCACTTACTCCAACATCTAATTAAGGTAATGATGGAAAACAATATTTCATTTATTTGTAAAGAAATCACTACAATCAAGACCCTCAAATGAAGGATTCCCATTTTTTTCAAATAATTTAAAATACCTCAATCAAATTTAGCCATTTCAGCTTATTTTTTAAAAATGAAGGCCTGTAAGATTTTTTCCATTTAATGATGCTCTAAAATGAAACTGTGGTAGATACTCTTAATTCTATTGATGAAATTTAGACTTGTTATGGAAAGCAACTAGGATCTAACTTCTCTCAGACTTTGCATGTTCCAGAGCAGGACTCATCTTCTGCCAGCCCCACTTCAATGACAAAGAAGATCATAAAATGTGGCTGAAGACAGCATATCATGTCATTTTTCTTAAGACTAGAATAAAGAATGAGGCAGAACTGTAAATCTGAGGTATTATCTTGAACAAGAATTATACTGTTATTGCTCTTTTAGCAAAAACTTTGATGAAATAAATTTTGAGTGACCAAAATTACATTTATTTGCATTGTTAAGTTTTGTGACTTTTTCAAGCTATACCTGTGTAGTGCAATCAGGCTCAGATTCTTCTGAATCAGAAATATCAGAGTACTCTGAGGATCCATTCCTGAGTTCTGATTTCACACTTTGAAAGAACACTGCAGAAAGAAAAATTGAAATGTAAGACCCAGCATCTATTACATTTAATATTTAACAATTGTTTTGGAAGTAAAGAATAAGAAACATGTATTTAATTTTTAACAGTCTGTAAACAAAAGCACACCCACACACTGATCTGGTTCACAAGTCAAGTTTGCTAAAAACTACTGAGTTGCCTATTGCTGACCAACAGACTCCTCAAGTGACTGACTGGATGAAGACAGAGGAAGACAAATCAGGTACAGCTAGAGAATCTAATTTTTCTCTCCCACAAAGCACACATTCCACACATGGCATCTCGGGCAACTTCTGCTTTTGTATATAGGCTGGACTTAAGAGAAGTGGCTGTCAGAAAAAGTTAATTAGAAGTAATCTTCAATATTACTATGACTCTTTGAACCTGGAATTTCCTTGTTTAAAAGTAGTTATATAGAAACACTAAGCATGGAAGTTAGAGGATATTAAGTGATTTAAAGCTAAAGAAATAATTGCATTACTTGCATTTTTATTTTAAATCACAATTTACTGGCATATTCTGCCTGTTTTGTGCTACTAATTAGGGTTAAAATGCAGACCTGTTGAAGAAGATTAAAATATTACTCTGATGATACACAATATACTTGCATTGGTTTCCATCATAAAAAGACCTGAAAAGGAAGAGGAAATGCCAATCCTAGACATGCTTTTTGCTAGTAGGAAGATAAAGTATTAATCAGAGAATGAGGTGTCAAAATCAAAGACATAAAAAACACTGGTGTATGACAAAGCAATCAACCAAATCAGCCACCTAGTCCACATGGTTTACTTTCTTAAGTGCTGAAAGAACTCAAAATTATCTGAACAGATCTAAGAAGCTTGTACTCTTAAAAGACAGCATATGTCCCAAACAACCACGAGCAGGAAACACATTTCTAAGTGCTTAGAAATGCAAGGCTCAAGGTCAGTGGGCTGTATGTATATGTGTCAAAACTGCTGGCAGAAATCTTGATTAAGTACAAACTTGTGAAAGACTACAATAGGCAGTTTAACTAGCAAAAGTTTTCTAGAGCAAAGCCAAACAGAATAAAAAATTCATGAATGTGTGTCAAAAAGGCAGTGGGTAAAGAAAGCAGCATAACTTTTTCACGTTTTCAATTACTTACAGCTTCATATATAACTATGCTGAAAGCAAAGCAATTCAGATCAGAAATTAGCTCCGGAATGAAGACAAGTAAAGTTAAAATGTTGGTTTTCTTTGAGCGTATTTTTGTATGAAACTACATAAACAGGATGCAATTCTTCATAACTCATTAATTAT
The DNA here is from genome assembly GCA_020745705.1 of Hemiprocne comata. Lineage (NCBI taxonomy): Eukaryota > Metazoa > Chordata > Aves > Apodiformes > Apodidae > Hemiprocne > Hemiprocne comata. The sequence goes on from CM036586.1 coordinate 62,547,802, forward strand.
GCAAGCATAAAAGATGTACCTGCAACCTTACATATACTGAATTTCTAGTGGAATTTTGTTCCTATTGTAGACAGTGGCAAAGTTTACAAATAGGTATCAAATATATTTCAAGGGCTATTATTAATTTCTAAACACTGCATAAGTGGAAATTATTTTTAGAGTCCAAAGAAAACTAAGAATGAGACAGGTTATCAAAAAGTGAATAAAATGAAAGCTACGACCAAAACCTAGAGAAGACTAATTAAACTTAAGATACTATTAGAAAGAATTAAGAGGAATATCCAAACACAGTAAAAGAGCACAACACTGTATATGAAATTAGGCTAAATAAAGTAGTGCTCAACATATGACAAAAACCCAAATATTCTAAATTACTGTAGCTCAAAATACTCGAGGGATTCTTTTGGTAACTCAAGCCTTCAGCTCATTTCAAAAAGGCAAAGCCAGATGCTAAGATAAGCAACAGCATGCACGATACAGAAAATCATACTGTTACATAGGTCAAATGAATTTTCCTTTGGCCTACTGCCTTTCTCAAAGAAAAAAAACTACTCTGCACTTAAGAGACAATTTAAAGGAAGGGGTATCTAAATATGCTCACATGTGGAGCTCCAGATCTTAGGCAAAAATTAATGTGTAAACAATGAAGCACAATTTAAAAATTTAAAACAAACTTCACAAAGACTCCTCAGGAACTTTACTTCTTTCTGTCTTAAGGAAATGGAAAATCCTAACTATTAAAACTATTAATGAGAACTGTGAGTCTTCCTATAAGAAGGCAAATGATTCAGCAGGACAGAAAATAAACATGTATATAATTAGCTATATACAGATAATACTAAGATTTATAAAAGCAATGCTAAATACAGGGTCTCATACTTCAGAAGCCCTCTTGCCTTTTCACAGAGATTAACTGATGAAAGCCTACTAAGAACAACAAATTATTGGTCATCTGCCTACTATCTGGTAATACGATCTACAGTAAATGGCTAAAGCCACCTGACATTATTGAGACATTCCTGGTTTGTTTGGGGCTGTGTACTAGCTTAACACACTGTACGAGCCTCAGTTCTGATCCAGTTTGGCTGTACCAACATTCCTATAAAGCAGACAAATCATTGTCCATTTTCACCACTTCTTTACTTTGCAAGCTTTGTGCAAAGCAGCCAGAGAGTATCACCCCAGTTTTCATTCTGCCTTACATTGTTTGAAAAGCCAGGGTAGCTGCATTCCTTAATATTCCTCTAAAAAAATATAAATAACCCACAAAAACCCCTAACAATTGCTTTCCCCCAGCTCTCTGCTTTCTACATTGCCCTGCAAAGTTCTCTTTCACATACAGGTCTCAGATACACTTACTGATCTTCACAATAACACATCATGTATTATTGGGATCCCTCATCTCATAATTCATGAACGTGATTTGTAACTGAGCTTTAAAAAATTCAATCTAAATATACAAGTTGGGTTTTGCTGTGTGTGTGTGCACGCGCGTGTGCGCGCATGTGCGTGTGTGCGTGTGTGTGTGAATTACCTTGGTAATTATTATTTTTACTTTCAAATGAACTGGTCTACCCTCACATAAAGTTATGGCTTTGCATGCTTCCAGAGACTGGGAGGAATACTCCAGAAATCGAGTTAATGAAAGCAGACATTATCTTTAAGATCAGGCTACGCTACTGCAAATTTAAAAGAATATCTTAAATCACCTTCCCCTCATCCACACAAAGTATCTTGCTCTGTTAAGCACAACACTTGATCTTTATCTCTCTGATAATACTGGGTCACCATTTAGGACCAAGATCTTGGCATGACACACAAAGCTATACAGAGCTTGATCTCTTTAAAGGCATCTCTCTGTGGACATTGACTCTTGGCCTCAATCCCAGTAAGAACAATGGAAGGTGGCAGCTGTTATAGAAACAGATAGTTCCTTTTATGGAATTCTCTGCAGAAAAGTATCTTCTCTCTCTGCAGAGAGAAGGTCTCTGTAGACCTTCAGTTAAGGCAAAATAATGAAATGTAGGTGATCTTTAATAGGGAAGTTTGAAGACTCTCACTTTTCAACTGAAAGTATTAGCAATAGTCCTGAGTACTCAATTTCTGGAAAAACAATCTCAACATTCTCTTCTAGTTCTAAGTACATTTCTTATGTTTAGATACATACTGTCATATTCCTTCTGTATCAAGTAAGTGCAACAATTTTGAAGAAAACCTACAATTTCTCTATATGATTTAATATTTGATTCAAGTGTAAAACTTAGTCTAATTGACTTAGTTTAATTGTGAAAGTGGAAAAACACCACATATGCCTAAACCCTCGCTCAACTAGCCATCTCCCTTGCTGGTTTATGGGTACCCAAGGACCTCTTTCCTGTGCAGATTTTTTAATACCATTCTCTGTGTCCTTTGGAAGCACAGTCAACAGGGATTACAAATTGCTTTGTTAATGAAAATAATTACATATTTTATCCAGGCTGACAATGGACTTAAATGTTGTCACATATTGTTTTGCAGGAAACCAAAGTAACTCTAAGTCTCTAGAGGAGTCTTGTTATCTTTAAGTGTTGATCTCAGTTTCCTAATGCATACGCTCTGAGCCCTTGTGAGCTCTACTGTGAAAGGATGTGACTTTTCTAATTAAACAGGGTGCTGAACAGCTATGTCAAGGACCTATCTGTCACTGCACACAGATAGTGCTATTAAAAATAGGCACTGAAAACAGACTTTCAATATTGATACTTTACTAGTACCCTGTGTGATCAGCACTGCACACTCGGCAGGAAAGTCTGAGGCCACAAAAAGACCAAAGAAGAGTAACTCCTAGTGAAGGATGGTTTAAAGTACTGGAAAGTGAGGTTAAAGTGTTTTAACAGATAACCTAAATTCTTACCCAGCCTTGCCGATCACTGCAAAGGTTGTAAGCGTAAGATTTTATTAATATTAAATTATGTGTGATCCCTTCTATGGAATAAACCTATTCATTAGCAGAACATACAAAATTGTATGATCAATTATATAGTCATAAAATGGAACAGAAAACTGAACTATAACATAGATTTAAAATTACCTGCATGTTATCTTTTATTCTCTACAGTAATTGATGTGATAAGCTTTTCACGCTGAAGTATTTTTTGGTCAAGAAAAATCAGTATTCTTACATTAAGAAACAGACCAAAAGGAACAAATGCTTATCTAAAACACCAATTAAACCTTCACTCTGAAAAACTCTGTATACAGTATTCAAGATGGCACTAACATAAAAAAAGCGAGTTTTATTTTTCAAGTCTAGCTTGTTAGCTTCTCCAGTGGACAGATAATATTTGACAAATGTTTTGTTCTAACTTCTAGTATTACTTCTCTGATCTACTAAGTTTATCCTTTTTATACTTTGGTAAAATTTCAGTCAGACTTCACAATAGTTAAACACTCTCCAAGATCACCAAAATGTTCAACTGACCAGACTTGGAGACAAGCTTACTGTTCAGTGGCTTCTGGGCATCTGCATTCCCTTCTCCTTCAGATCCTGAGGGCTGATCTTCTACCTTAACAGTTGTCTTCTTCGACCTTGTCCTGTCATCTTCATCTTCACTATCTGCTGTGTAAAGGCTTCGATCTGTAAACGGGCGTCTCTCATCTCTGTCTCACAAGAAAAAAAAAATAAATTTACTCTTACAAAACTGAAGCAATTGTTTTCCTTTCATTACTTAGAACACACTCTCAAGATTAAACACTAACATTTTCTTATGCTCACCTCTTCATTCTGAATTGCACATACTCCCATTTTACACCAGAGTATTTTTAATGAGGATCACTCTAATAGATGGATACAAAACAACCGTTTCTACTTCGAACCATTTCCTCCAGTACAAACCCAAGTGAGCAACTGAATGAAATACTTTAACAAAGGAACATGCAAAGCATCTCCTCCCTCTTCACTCCAAAACCGTGGCTCCACTAGGGGACAGCAGACACAACAGGCAACATATTCCTTCCATATTCCTAACATGAATCTTACTAAGAGCTTCACACACAGAAAATAAATATTATTAACTATTAGTATGCTCCAGACCATAATGACTAGGAAGAAGTGATTCACAATCAATCCTTGGTACCTAATTATTCTTCCATTTGACAGCAGAAGGCGAAGATCATTGTCTTTTGTTCGCCATTCAGGTACTGTAGAAGATGGTTGAAAGGGCTTGTTAAATCTCCCATTCAGTTTCAAGCTTGCAGTATCCTGAAGAAGTAAGACCAATGTTGTTTATTATTTATTTATATAAATTCAATTGTTTTTTCTGCCCTCCACAAAAGCCTAAACTCAGCGCCAGGTGGCTACCTTCCTGATAACCAAGTGAAGAAAGCTCAGACAGTACATTATTTCCTCCTTCCTTGAATCACCCATACTCTCCTGAAGTATCTGAAACACTATGACTTCACTGTAACAGTCCCTCTATGTTTCCTTTGGAGAATTATCACCATTCAAAATACAGAAATACTGATAGAGACAGGCAAGCCAAAAGCTGGGCTTGGAACTGCTAAGGCAACTCCTGGATTAGGTATCTAGCCCTTGGAATTAATATCCCAAAACTGATTTATAAGACTGTAGAACAGTAATAGAAAGTACCCTATTGTAAGCAGAACATTCTTAGCTCAAAGTAATTTACATTTGACATGTAGTATGAAGCTATTAGTGATACACTTATGATGTCAAACTCAGAACAGGTAAGAGTTGGTTTTCACAAGCCAATACTGATAGTGAACAATATACTTCAACAATAAATGACAACGCCTAATAGGCCTTAACTTTTTATTTAAAAAAACTGTTTGTAGCAACATACTGCACAGGTTAACTATTTGTGATAAATTTTAAGTTCAAGCTTCTTGTCTTTGAGGGCTAAATGAATGTTTCCTGTTCATGCCCTACTTCAACATAAGGACCCAAATCAGTATTTCTCCACTATGACAGTCCATTCTATCCCAACTAAATTTGCCAGCATCTCTTATTCTCAGAAAGTTACTTATTTCCTTTCATAAATCTACTTATTTCCATTCCCTCGCTCTTCCATTTCTGTTGCTGTTTTTTGAAATAAGGTCATCGAACTTGAAAAAAAAGAGTTTTTCAAGAGACTGCATTTCACTCATTCACTCCATGATATCTTTGTATTCCAACTGCAAAGTCCACAGCCCCACAAGAGAGACCAAAGGCAGCCTTAGGCTTACTGGTAGGGAGGCACAGTCATAAAGGAAATAGGAACATGATGAGAAAACAAGGCTGATCCAACTGAACTATAAGAAATGGCTATCTAAAAACATGTTGAGAAGCAGTCTGGCTCAAAGCCTCACCAAATCACGCCTTTGCAAGCTTCCTTTTATTTACAAAACTGATTAAAAGCAGCACTTGATAGCTACAGCAATCCTAATTCAAAAACTATACTTGAAGAAGGTAGTGGATTCAGAGCACCTTCTGAACCAAAAGGTTGAAGGACCCTTCACCAAAAAAATTATCAAGGAAAAGAGCAATTCCTATCAGGAAAACTGAAAAGAAAGAAACTGAAAACAAATCTACTGATGTCTCATACAACAAAGAGTAGCAGCCTGTATTCTTATGCATGTTAAAGGATTTTCCTGTTCAACAGTGATTAGAAATCTACTCGGTGTTTTTTTTTTCTTGCACATAACTTAATACTTGCCTCCTCCCATGGTGACATCTCCAGCCTTTTAAGTACCTCCCTGGTGTGGAGTTCCAGGATGTCCAGATTAGAAGGAGTTTTGGTTGCATGGTCTCGCAGTTTCCTCACCCTTCGTCTGGAGTGGTGAGGGGAAGTTGTTTCATGCAAAGATCGTGAAGTTGGACACACACCAAGAATTCCCTGAGTTTTAACTAGTTTGCTGTTTTCCTCCTTTAATCAAAAACACACATTTCAGAATAGTCTCAGAGGAATAACTCCACATATTTAGGTGCTGCTTCTTAGTGATCTAATTAAAGGTAAATTATATAAATAAAATTGTTAAGACCTTTTAGAGAAGTACAATGTACTTCCTATGGATTTCATGTACAAAACTTAGCTCTGCTGCACCTCTTTCCCATTTGGGATTTTACACTCTCCCATAATAGTAACCAAAAGTTACCACCAAAACATGAGGTTTTATTCATGAAGGCAGCATAGGGTAGACATGTACTGTACCCAACAGATCACATTTCTCTTCAGTTCTCAGAACTGTTCTCTCCACATGCAAATATGAGAATTTTTCAAGAATCAATATCCATTATGGAATAACGAAGCAAAACATTGGCATATGAGGAGGAAAAAAAGAAAAAAAGCATTGTGTAACAAATAGCAACAAAACATAAGAAAAAGAGTAAAAGATAAGACAATTGGACCAGAACTAACAAATAAGAGGATAGGAGAATGTAATATGCACAGTTTCCAATTAAAAACTTTAACAACATATTCACAGCAATTGTTGAAAGTAGAAATTTTAGAAATACTGACATACAAATAATTTCAGCACTAAAAATGTTAATTAAAAAAATACATTAACACTTGCTATACATTTTCTTTATCTGAAACAGACATAGCTTAGTATTTCAAACAGTTTTTATCTTGTACTTCTGTTATTAAATAAATGGTAAATAAAAGGTAAATATGGTCAATCAGAAGCATAACTACTATGGAATTCCCTGATCCAAAGACTTTTTTTCCTACAGGCTTATGTAGGGTTGCCTCTGTTCTTACCTCTACAGAACGAATCACTTTTGAGAGCTCTTTTATGAGATGCCCAGGCCTAATGTTGTCTGGAATTTCAAAGGCATGTTCTGTTACAAGCTGTAGGCAGAAGGGGAAGAAAAGAGACTTAATTCATTTTTTCAGGTAAAAGCAGAAATAATGCAAAACAAACAAATCTACAGGGGAAAAAAAATGAAAGTGAAAAAAACAGAATAACTTCTGTAAGAATGACTGCAAACTTCCAGGACAGATATGCACACACACACTGAAGCTTCCAGTCCAGGCTTTAGTCTCTAAGAATCCAAAGAAGGGGTAATACAAAGCCATTCTGACAACCATTTGATATTTTCCCCCACTCAGTACAGTGATCAGCTCCTTTTTTTTCCTTTAGCATGGTCAGCATAGAGCCACACTTCAGAAACTCAGTCATGACCTTCAAAAACAGCTAAAGACTAAAGGAATTTCACTATGGCAAAAATATTTAATCTAAAGAGCAAATCAAGAATAATAATTAGTAACCAACATGCAGATTTGCAGACATCTGCCTCAAATTTAACTTTAAAATATTACTTTCTTAGCTTATTTAGAATCTAGTAGGTTGGAGAAAGCCATTAAAAACAAAACATTTCTCTACAAAAAAATTAGGAAGCCATCACAGTTTATTGTCTTTAACCCTCTGAAACAGTATCAGAAGTGGATTTCATATATATATACACACACACACCAATCTGATTAAGTCCAAACATTCTACAGTAAAATCTAGTAAAAAATAGTATGTACAGTTTAAATATGCCTCAAAATATTTTTAGCTAGAATTAAACAGAAGAAACAGCACTCACACATAGACCACAATGGCTGACATGAATTCTGGTATCCCCTTAATTGACTATTTAAATAAAAAAATATCCCACAAACACTCTCTGCTACCCACATTTCAAAATGAGATTGAGCAGCAAATCCATTGCTAGAAGCAATTTGATACTGCATGTGCATTTCATGGAACCTGGCTTCCTCTCAGTCAAAAACGAGTGCTCTTCTCCACCCCAAAAAAACCCAACATGGATGTATAATCATGACATAATCATTCATTTCAATGCCATTAATTCTACAGGGAAGATTAAATCAGCTGCTATTATTTACCATTGTTCACTCTTTGAATGCATCACCTCTACACATTCACTCTTGGGAACACAGCATCTGTGTCACTAAACTGTGTAATTTTCCCAGCAAGTTACTGGTCTTTTTAGGACCATTCGGTCCTTCCTACTTAGAGACTTCACTCTCCCAAGAGTATTCCTGTCCATAAAGACTTCAAGAGGAAGTGACCAATGCAACCCTCCAGAACACTGACTTCAAAGTTTCTCAGTTTAAAAACATTGAAACCCTTTCCTAAGGCAAACACAGTTTATATCAGAAGCACATGATTTTGCCAGTGTGATTTACAGTAACTCTTTGAGCAAAGTAAGTTCCACTGGCAATCTCACTTGTTTACCACTATAAATGGCATCTATTTACACCAAAGCTTTCTCAATTAAGCTGTGGCAGAGTAATTATTTTTTAAAATAAATTAAAAATTAATATCCATCCAAGCAACTTAAATACGCAAACAAATTCAAAGATACATATAAACTAACAGTCTGACAGAAAGAAAGGATGGGAAGGAAACATGAATACCTACAGACGCCATGTCTGAAAATTTGTTACCATTATTAAATAACTTGGTTTTAACTTGTCTCCTGTATCTCAGAGCACACTGTCTCTTGGAAAAGGAACATGCAGCCCTTGGGACTGAGGAGTTCTCTTGTACTAGGGAGAACAGTAGCAACAAAATGGCCAAAGTATGCCAGATGTAAATTGTAATCGGTAAACCAAATAATGGTAAAAAGATCTTCAAGAAATGGTTTTGTAATGTTGGAAATATACAGAGAAAACAGAAATCTGTGTTAAATCAAGAGATACACATAAAAATAAGTTCTGATAGGCAAATGAATCCACCCATCTTTGGAAACTAGCATCACAATGAATTATATCAATACTTAAAAACACACACATAAAGCATGATAAAAATAATAAACCCCGCATCCCTCCCTCCCTCCTTACAAAAACACTAAGGTTTTGTGTTTTTTCTTTTAAACAACAGCTATTAATATTTTTTCAAAAAACACAGAAGAGATGCCCAAAATAATCTTCCTGGTATATGAATCAAACATCAGAAAAATTAATCTGAGAACTGTTGCTTATGCAAACTGGAAGGAAGCAAGAGCTAAAATCTAAGAGCTCAGATGACTGGATAGGTCATCACCTTTATTGTGTTTATCAACTAATCTGAAGATTGATGATACGCACCAAAGGAATCAAAGGATATGTATACTGATAAAAGCCTTGCATAAACTGAATTCAAATCAAGATAGGAAAACCAAAATAATTTTTGTAGCATTCAATCTCTATTCACAGCATCTTGTAATTTTTGGCAGTTTTAAAATATTGCAGAAATGAAGATACTGTTGATCTCCTGAAGATGAATGTGAAATTCTCCAGCAAAAAGTTTAAAGTAATTCACTAAGATAATTCACATAAGTCTTGAAAAGACATACTCCGTGATATGAGTGTGAAACCTCCTGAGTAGGCTTCTCATTTGTGGAATATTAATTTGTTGTTTCTTTTTCAGAATCTCTCTGAAATCCCCAGCATAAGCAGATCATACAGCAACATGCAAAGCTCCTCCTGTCTTGAGCTGCATACAACTACAATGGTATCACGCACATGGCTTGATGCAAAGAAAAAGATTGGCTCACTTATAAAACAGGAGCTAGAAAAGATGACCACAAGGTACAAAACATAATAGCTGGTGAACAGCAGACAACATTGTGACTAGATCATTGCTGCTGTGCAGGTTCCTCACAATTGAAGTGTCTGTTCAGTCAGTGGTTTGTGGATGCTCACAGGTCTCATTAATAAGCATTCAGAATGCACCACGTGTACTTAATTATTTTTCCACAGAAAAGTAGGAAACATATCACATTCTAGATGAAGTATTAATCAAACTACTTAATGAGCTCCTAGACAGTACACAAATGCTACAATGCTATGTGACAACAATCTAGAAAACAGGAATTCCAATCCAATTTCAAATTAAAATAAGGGTTTACACAGGTTGTGTTTGATCTCAGTTATCAGTTGCCTGATTACTTGGCTGGCTTATTATCCATGCCATGGATGCAGAGATAGCTTGGATTCTCACATTGTCTAACAGCTTAAGCAAAACATCTTACAAATACTGCTATGCTGCTTACTAGCTAGCTTTGATCCAGAATGGCACAGACAAAGAGACACTGGAGAACCAACTCAGAGGTGTTATAGAGGGCCATCAAATGTTCACCTGGAATCAGCAATGCTACACAGACTGGACCTCAGCTTACTCCACGCTGAGTAATCATGTCTGCATTTGCACCTTGTGTTTAGTTCCACACAGCTCATTATGTTGGATGCAGCATTGTGCAAATTTCACACCTGTTGCATACTAAGTTCTCTTACAAGGAGAACTTGTGAACAGAAATACCAAACAGATCTCCAAGTCAGTTCAAGTCAGCATAGCCACCACCAAACTACAATTAGTAAGTTCAGTTAGAACCAAACTGCCTGTCAGTGAACAGCACTTCCCAGAAACAGAGGTTCCAAAAGGGCTTATTAGCTCAGGCACACAAAAAAAAACCAACACATGGAGTTTGGCCAGATCCAGTGCTGTGCCAAAACAAATAAGCTTTCTTGGAGAGCAGAGCACCAGCAAAGCCAGCATAGACAATACAATGATTTTACAAAAGTCAGCCAATGTTCAGCAGGGACAGTATTCAACTGATGTTAATACCTCATGTCAATACCAACAATACAGGTGGTACCTGAAATGTGCCCTCCAAAGCACTGACATTAACAGAAAATGCTAAGTATTGGGGCATTCCATCCTTCCACTGCCTCACACTAGAATGAATCAAATATATATACAGATTGACTATAAAAAAGCTCCACCTCATCCACTTATCCTTAGTATTCTTATCCCATCCTGAGGTGAAGCAAGATTTTTCTTCTATCAGCTACAATACAAGAGCTTGTTAATTGGTCTAAAAAGACTATGAGCATCATGGAGTATAAATTTGTCATGACAATCCCTCTCCGGATCAGCAGTACATACTCTCCATAGTCTTTCAGTACTCATTAACGGATTAAAATAATCTTGAACTTTTAAAAGGGCAGAGTCCTTCACTTGCTTCTAAATCAAAACAGAGCTCACCAAAATAGCAAACCAAGTAACTTATACTTACTTCTTTTTTCATCCATAATTTTAAAGCAGTAAGTAAAGCCTTCACTCCTTGCACTAAATAGCTTGGAGGCTGGAAACCATCTTCCCTCAGTTCTGAAAAGAATACATACACAAATTTAGAAGCACACTAACAGTCAAAACAATAGGATGATACCTACCCTTCAGCCCATAAAGTTGCCATTATGCAACAGCACAAAAAAAAACAAAATTGTGCAAGCAAATGAAACACAACATCCTGTATTTGTGTACACACTATAACAAAAAAAACAACCTCACCCTAAAGTGGTTCTGTGTAAAATATTTTTTTAACTTACTCTTCAGTGAATTAGGGATAGTTAACAACATAGTAAAGGTCAATTAGAACAAAACAGATCTAATATACAGAACTAGAGAAAACATATTTGAAGAAAGAAATCACTTCTATTTCCTTCAGAAATACTTTTGCCAAAGGGGACCAGAAGGACTCGGGATGTATCTCTAAATCAGAATTCTTACTGCTTATTCCCGAACATATAGCAAATGGTTCACGCTAGTACACTTCCACTCCTCAAACATTTTCTGTCACCCTTCCAATTATCACTGTATCACCTCACACAGTTTACAACATCTTTCCTCCCAAAATCCAAGGGAGTAGAAATCACTCTGCTACAGAAGCTGCTCTCTCCTTAAGAAAGCTGGTGCTCCCAAGTGATTGCAATTCCTTTTCAATTTTCTCTTTTCCTTCATGGGGAAAAAAAAAAAAAGGGAAAAGACAAATCCTGCATAAAAAGTGAAAAGTAGACTGTGACCTCTCCCTATGCTCCTGACAAATATTTCCACTTGTCAATAGCAAATGGACCAACACTAGAACTATTTGGTTCATTTTATTCACTTGAAAGAATACACTAATAAAACACTACCCTTATGGATAACGTATTAGTCTGCTGTCAGAAAAAGGGAAGTTCTGTTACTAAACAGCTAGCTATTCTTCCCTCAAAGATGCCTCCGACTTGTTAAAGCATATGAGAAGGAGTGGCAAGCCTTTGAGTTGCAGCAAAAGTCTTCCTGCCCACTAGCTGACTCAGTTGATAAAATTTTGAGAATACAATGCAGCACCACAAGCTGGATTTTTTAGCTGCAATAGAGAAGGCTGCACGATGTAAGAGTAATAAAAAAAATCTATGAGTATCAAATGAATAAGTTATCTATTCTGAAGCCCAAAGAACTATGAAGAAAAATAGTTTAGGTGAATGCCACAACACCTGGAATATCATAAAACACTTCTTGCCAAATAAAAGACAAAATCAAAATGCTTATGTTCCTGTTACCATTTTATAAAAAGAACCAGTAAGATACATTGTGCTAATTTTGCTTACTGACCTGAATTTCACATAAAGTACTGGTAATAACCATGCACTCAACATTTTACAAGTTGGTCATCACCATTACCTTTCACAACTGAACTGCTATAATCTCTTTTTTTTATAAAACAAAGGATTTGGACTGGTAAACACCTAATTCATTTAAGTATTGATGCCAAACCCAAACATAATCTTCACTCTAGCAATGGAAACATCAATTCTGATTTTTTATTATGGGTTTACAGATCATAGGCTTGTTCTGCAACAAAGTATCTGCTAAGCCATAGATTAAAAATGAGAATAAGCTTCATACCTGTCCCCTAAGGCACAAGTCACAAGAGGTTCCTAGCTTATGTACCCAAGGAGTCATGGGATAAAAAGGTAAGGGGAAAGAACGGGGGAACAGATACGGGACATGACCCATAGTTAGCTAGGTGATTTAGAAACATATATCCCACTGATTTTCCAGCACAAATACAGCTCAGATGTCTTCAGACGAGCTTGTAAATTTTAAATATACAGGTTTGAGACCAACCAAAGCAAGCTTTCAGGAAGAAAATACTCTTTTTTTTGGAAGGAAAAATTTTCTGCAAGTTTGTTCTATTTGGTAAAATTTCTGTTGCCTTAGGTTCGTCCAGAAAATGTAAACATTCGTTTAGGAATCAAGGGTTTTCAATACCTTCCTTTGGTGAAAGAAGAATAAATAATTTTCAATACTCCTGACTGTTTTCATATTAGAAGGTTACATGAGAGACTGATCTCTTCCAAAGCAGACTTTGAATTCAGCAGTCTCCCCTGAAGGTTTATTTCTCTCCTTTGAGAGAATAATTTGGAATATGACATTTATTATTAAGATTAAACAGAGAAGGTAGAGAGTAAAATATCTGAGGAAAGGAAGGTGAATTCAGACAGGCACTCTCTAAAGCTCAATTATACACACATACAGATTCAGGAATGACAAGACAAGATGAGGAGGCTTGGAAAGGAATGGCAAATGTCAAGAACAGGAGGCTATTGAGATGTGTATTGATAAGCATTGATGTAAGTTACTTCGCACAGCTCACAGGAACTGATGCATCTTTCCTAAAAAAGCCCTCACAGACACCTTTCCCTTCACAAGAAGGAGCAGAAGACAAAAGGTAGTGTGACTGAAAAGGTGAAAGACAAACATAGAAATGCAAGAAAAACTCTTCAGTCAGCTATGAAGCCACCACGAAGAAACCCACAGATGTTGGTGCAATAATTCAGAACCCTTTGCTGAAAAAAAAAAAAAAAGAGAGAAAGGCTACCAAAGGGTACTCATAGATCATAATCAATATGGAAGAAGCCTGACTGAAAAACTGATGCCATTCAAGTAAGCTTCCTATCTTCCCTAACAAGGTCTTTTCAGAATATGGCAAACTAATCCTATTTGGCTGCTAAGATAATATAGTACTGTGCAAGGATCTCAGATACTCGGTCTTGATGATCTGGAATATTTTCATTGACTAGACATCTCATCAGCATTGGATGAAAAACATGAATAAAATAGTTCAAAGGTCTCAGCAACATGCTACAAAGTGTCAGTTACACGCATCATCAAGTGCACTAAGATTTCTGGACGGTGCAAATTACCCTAGAAACCTTTCATCACCAAAGTATTTTACCACAGATAGTTTACTAAAACCAAGAACCTCTGGATCTAGAACTGTCACAGTGCAGCACTGACTAAAATCTGAAAAATAATGTGACTTTTCAAACAAAAGGAATTCAACTCTGGTTTTCCAGCTTTAAAAGTTTTCTCTTGTCACACAAGAGCAGCATAATTTTCTCCATTATCTGTGTGGTGGGGTTGGTGGGGTGGGGAGGCAGATATACATAAATCTCTTAAAACAAAACAAGGATTACCTTTCAATGTTTCCAGTAAATTTTTGGCCACAAACCAACAGATGGCTTCAAAGAAAGGAAACTTGAAAAGATCTGGGGTTTTTAGCCTCTTCTCCATTTCATAACACCTGAATAAACAACCATCACAAAATGTGAATATTTTAATTATCAAATTCATTATTCAACTATGCAATCATTCAAATTGACAATGTCCAAACTAAAATAAAATAAAATAACCATGGCCATGATACATAAAAGAAGTCAAGTATCACATAGTTAAATCCCAACAAGACCACAGACAAAATTGAACTATGGTCTCATCCAGGCTCTGACCTTAGCAAGTTTGACTGCGGCACTTCTAAGAATAAAGTTGGACTTCATAAAACTAGGATACAAACCCAATGTGTGATCTTTTAACAGATGGAATTTTATCAGGATTCCACTGTAATAAATAAAAACAATATGTTTAGAAGACAGCTCCACATCTTGGACAAAAACTAAATATAGCTGCCCTTAGAGCAATGCTGACTTGAGAACGGCTCATTTCAACTCGGTGTCACACACCTGGGATTGCTCAGTTTTATTTTACTCACTTATACTAATCTCCACAGTAGAGTTTATCTTTTTTTTTTCCTTTTATTCACTTAAATTCTTGCATACCCCTTATTTTGCTTTTGAAACAAACTTTGCCGAAGTGAAGTAAAAGTGTGTGGTTGACACAGTCTAACTGAAAATGCCACTATTGTCTCTTTGAGAGCCTGTACCGATTTGATCCTGGTTAAGAGCATGAAGGAAAAATATCTCTTAAAAGAATATCCTGCTTATTGAGGAGAAGGTGTAGGAAGAGCTGAGACTAACCTGAGCTGCATGCCAATATTGAGGTTGTGCAAAAAGTTTCCTCCAAAAGCCATACAATCCTGAGATGTAAGTACAGCATGAATCCAGCCTGAAATGACAAGACTCTGAAATTTAATACATACATATAAATTATTCTGAAACTGTTTTTAAATACATATATAAGTAAAAATGCTGCACCTGGAAACAAAAAAGCCAACAAATTTGTATTCTGTGCTGGGAACAAGTAATCTAAATGTTAACAACATGCAAATTACAATGTTTCAGAAATCTAGTGGAATTGTCATTTTCTGAAGGAGTTAAGATTAAGACTCTTTTTTTAAGGGCGGGGGGGGGGGGCGGGGTTAGTTTACAGGGGGCAGGGAATGCAAGACCACCAGTGATTTTTCAAGTACTAATTCCCAAAAGTTTCCCCTCCAATCAACAAAAATAAACTGGTCAGGAGAGGAAAAACATACTAAACAAAAGAGAAAGTAATAAAAATAAAACAAATTATATTACTTTCAATATTTAATGTTGCTTACAGTAATCAAGCTGTTTCCACGGCACAAAAAAAGTCATTTAGCAATACTGAAGTTTCTTAAATAGAAATTCAGAAGTAGTTCCATTAATTATTCTAAATAAAGTAATCCTAATTCCAGTGAAACTATGATCAGTTTAAAACCCAGTCTAAGCACTCTGACTATATAAATTTGTCACATAATTCATTTCTTGTCCTTGTGAACACCACTATTCAACGTGGCAAAGCATGTCCATCATTATGCTATCAACCTAGCTGATTAAAACTGGATAATTTTGGGTAAGTACACAAAAGAACATACGATGTTAGCTCCTAATTAAAACCAATTACCTTTAAAAATTATACAGTGCAGCTTAAATATCAATAAACTACAAATAAGAGTTTCTTCTTTCAATATTTTTTTTCTGATTTTGCATGCAGATAGGTGATCTTTTGAGAAAAGATGAGTTTGCAACACATTTAAAGATTACTTCATGGTTTGACTCAGTGTAGGCAAAATGTACTAATGCAAGAAGTTCCCCAACTTGAGGCAAAACCACACCAAATCACAAGCAAATATATATTGCAATCTAAACTACCATTATATCAATGCCCTAATTCAGTTAAGAACAAGAAGTTTTGGTTGTTGTGGTACCACACATAAAAATACCTGAAACCTAGCAAAAATGCTGATGAAGCAACATGCCTAATACGTAGCCCTGGTAAGGAAGGAAGCAACAGCATGGTATATGAGAGAGTGCAGAATACAATGGCACATGCAACTTATGGGGGTTTTTTTAATTAATATTACACAGCTTTGCTTCTGTTCTTTGAAAATTGCAGTGCAATTAAGACTGCCTTGTATTACCAGCTGCAATTTGCATTTGTTAACATAGCTTCAATTTTTCACTCTTATCATCATCACCATCATCACAGTACATGAATACCTCTGACTCTCCAAGGAATGTGTGTTATTTTATGCCTTTAAACACATACCTCCCCAGACACTGACAAAATTGACAAAAAAACCTCATCACTGTTGCATCAACGCCAAGGATTTTTATGGCATGCCTGTAGCAACTAAAGGATTCCATTTTTTTTTACATTCCTACTTGCTATTTTTATGCCATATTCTTGATCAAGTTCTATGTAATGAAGCAAGAAAATTTGGTGTAGACCACACAGAGTATCTTGAATAATATTTAAGTAACTCTCAAGAGCCTCCCAGTAGGTGCTATTCATCTACATGCAAGATCAATTTTAAGCCTGAACACCACTCTGAACATATTTCAGATTATAGAATAATTATCCACTAGCATCAACAGCAAAAGAGGTTTCCAGTAGGGATCAGGGTTCTTTTAAAGCCTTTAATCAGTCGTACAAAATCTCCCAATTTTTAGGCACCTGTCTTAAAATCTAGTTTAATTTATTGGTTCTTACACTAAACTCCATCACATGTATGTTAATATGTATGTGTGTATACACACATGTAAACACACGTTTACATTAAAAAGTACCATTTTATGTGTATACACACACAAATAAAGATATACTTAAGAAATTATCATTTCTTTTTGGCCCCATTATAGTGAGAGCTCAGATGCAGCTGACTGCTTGAGAAGCATTAACTATTTTTAAAGATCTGTGGGTCACAATAAAGTTCTTCATTCTGTAAATCTTCATTCTTTGTTCATAGCTGTATGACCCTACACTCAGATAAATGGAAAATTAATGTCATCTCTTGCTAAAAATGTATGGTTTTAAAAAGCTCTGGGTATTCAGGAATGTTAAAGTGTATACATAGCTCCTTACCATTCAGTATTTATTCTGCACAAGCCATGAACTAGAACACTAAATACTAAACCTCACAGACAGAGAATTGAGCTATGAGAAAAATATAATAGTATGTCTAAGAAGCCAATGACAGAGTAAGGTACTGAACATAAACTTCAAGGCGTATTCTAGAAGTAGAATTGTGCACCATTTTTCTTCTCTGTGTATTTAAAGCTCCAACCCATAAAAGGCAAACAGTACCAGTACAAATCTTTAATAATAAAATAAGTATTTATATAGATGGGCTGGATAAGTGAAAACACAATTAACTGGCACTCGCTTTATTGGTAAAATATGGTTTGATTTATTCAAGACTTTTAAGTTCATGGTATTTGGGAGTCTGGGGGTGGGGTGGATTTTTCTGAGGATTTTTCTGTGCTTTCTTAAACACATAAATAAGTTTAATTGTCTTGATGTTTCTCATTTCTTAAAAACATCCTGTAATGTATCAGGTGCTACTAGGTGACTGCTATAAGAAATGTTGATAAAGAAAATCAGAAAAGACCTTGTCCGTGCATAATTTTGAAAGGAAGCTGCTGAAATGAATTTATGAACTCTACAGTTTCATAAACTGTGAACACAAACATCCTTTTATTTTTAGTAAAAGGAATTAACACATGAATTCAATTATATATTCTTCAATTTTATTTAGGGACACTTTCATTTTGATTCAGAAAGTCTCCACAGGCTCTACCACAGTTTAGATTTCCTGCTGACAGAAAACAAAAAATGAAGAGAAAAAAAACACAACACACCACTCAACTTTTATTTTTAATCCTCTACCTTGCAGCATAAGTTTATGTCATGTTCTCATAATAATTTTGCCTAGTACGTCTAACAATATTCAAAATCTGTAAAAACAAAATTGTATTCTAAAACTAAGAATTCAGTCTGGATACATATCAAATGGTGAACAATGTGTGTTCCATGAATTGGAACTATTTCCTTGATATTCAAATTAAGCTTTAATTTGTCATTATAAACACCCTTTCCTTCCCTGATAACTGTTATTACCATCGGGTAATCTAACAAGCTAGATACTTGTTCTGAAAACTTAAAATTTCTAAATTTTTAATTTTTCTTTCTTTTCCAAAATTTTAGGAGAAACCAAATGTTGACAACACAATCCCAAGTGATTAAATATGCCAAGTCCTAGTAAAAAGGGTAAAATCTTACCTGTTGGAACAAATAAAGTATGTCCTTGTTTCACAACACATTTGTAACATTTGTCAACCTTGTCCCCAAAATAAACTTCACTCTGGGTGACAGATGAACTCCAAGACTCATACAGAGCTAAATTTTCATCAGTGGGCTTGATCAAATAGAATATCTTTTCACCCTATTAAACAAAAACAAAAAATCTAATAAAGAAATGAAGACATACTGGAGACATACTACAACCTCTGAGTCAATTCCTAATGAAGTAACAGATTAATCTAAATGCTAAATACTCTGTATTTCCACTATAGCACGCTGAGGTTTTCCAGTCCCACTGTTTCACAACTGTAATCAACCAAAAGTTTAGTCAATAGTACACTAACCAGTTGATGTCTTGGGCAAACAAACCAAGCAAAACTCTCATTGAAGCATAAGAAATTCCAGCTTTTATAAACAATTTGTGTTTATGTGCACACACGCCAAATGAGAAAATATAAGGTGAAACCACTTTGCCTCTTCTATGATGTATACATGGTCAAAGTTTGTGAGAAGAACAAAAAGTTAAGTATGTCAATGATTTTCATTCATTTTTCATACTGAAACCTCACTATGTATCACCTACCAGTCTACTAAAATTGATCAATCAACCACTTAAACTCACCAACCAATAGAAGTCACCAACAGCATGCTAAAATAAAAGCATCAAAATGCAACATCAACCATCAGTAACTCACTTTCAAGCTCCTCCCTGGGCTTTTTTAAGCACAAAATGTCATACAGGTGACAACGTCATGGCAGAAAGCTGCACACTGAATAAATTTTGTTTCACACAGTCATAAATCAAGAAGCCTTCATACCCAGAGAACATGGTACCAAACTGATGTTCCTCCAAAATCGATATGAAAATCAGTATAGCTGTCCTGGACACCCATCAAGCAATACTTCTGAACAAAAGGCTTAGGGAAGACAGAATCATCTGGCCAGTAATTTTCCACCCATGAAAGCTTTCTGGCAATATCTGGTACTTCCACTAATTCAGACATCCTTTTAAAACAAACAAACAAAGAAGTATAAATATGATAGAAGAGTAAGCACACTTCTTCTTAAGTGACAGCTTTAAATTTTTGTTCCCTACAAAGTTATTACTTACGAATTAATAAAAATGGTTTTTATGCCTGCATTACCTCACAGTAACTGTCTACATAAAATATGTAGCCTCCTATCTTTCTCACTACAGCCATTATATTCCTACACATACTGTTCAACTTAGTGAAAACCACTTCCTACATTCAAGGAATTGGAAGTCAATACTCACTTTGTGTCCGAGAATTCCAGGCTGATCACATTCAATACTTTTGGTCGGTCAGGATTTGTGAAATATTTAATATAATTATGGAGCTTCATTTTACTGTCTGCTTGTCTTGCTACATCTATTACATCTATCACTTTGTCACCACCTGTGAAAAATAGGATGACTTTCTTAAACCTATCACAGATAAACACAGCCAATTAAGGTGTTTAAGAGAAATTTAACTTTTTTCCCAGCCTTTATCAAAACGTTTCTGCACATAAACTCCACTACTATCAGTATTCTCTTGGAACAGACACAGATCAGTATCAACCAACTTTTTATTAGGTCTAACTTTAATTGCTATAATCAGCTAAGGACAGAACTGAAAAGACTCTAAAAATAAATCCCGTTTCCTGTGGTTAACCAAAAAGAAAGAGTGGTATAGAATGACTGCAACTGTTTTAAAAAAAAAATAAAAAATAAAAAATTGAGTTTGTGGCTGCAATTGGAAAGACTAGCATAGAGAAAGTTATCATGGCAGATCTATTCCTCATTCCTCCTATTAATCACCACACCCCTTGAATATTTAACACAAGGACCACTAAGAACTCTTTGCAAACAATAAATACTACTGCTTGCAGTAATTCTCAGAAAACTGCACTAACCTTGAGCCATAACTTTTGAACATTAAAAATTATGCAGGTACTCTTTCACAAACATTCTACAAGCCCACCCCCACCCTCGTTATATACATGCATAACTTCTAAGCACAAAGTAATTTTGTTGAATAGTTGTCATGAGTGTGCTTCATTTCTGAAGACAACACAGACTGGTTTACATATCACATATTTTAAAGTGATACATCTGTAGAATGAGACAAGCAAGAAGAAACCTTTAGCGAAGAGAAAGGAACTAACAACGACATTGTGCTAGCAACTGTTTTATGTTCATTTAGTTATACTATGGTCAAATTTGATAATTAATCTTGAATGCTGGAATGTATCTATATGTACATTATAAAAGTAATTTCTTTAAAACTGCAAGTTAATGTAATCTTGACACATTCCAGTTGGAATAGTATTTATTTGGTTTTCTTATTTTAAATTTCAACAGTAGAAAGGTAAATCTGTCGCATTCTGATTTTTTTCCTAAACTGAAGAATCCAGCAGGTCAAAATACATGTATGAGAATGAGAAGTCAGAAGTACCAAAATTCTGATTACACGTTAAAACAGAACACATTTCTATTTATAATCATCATAACAGTAACAACACTCCATATATGACCTATTTCCTTTGTTCTGCTGCCATTGTAAAATGTTGATAGAAAACCTACTTTCAGCACACCTCATTATACTAGGTTATCACAAGAACACAGACAAGACCACGTACAGACTTTTCAACAGCACTACATGTTAAAGAAAATACCGTGCTGCAATTGGCTCACTCTGTTCCTCTGTACTGCATCCTTACATGAGGCTGAAACAATTACAGACTGTCCTGGTTTAAGCCAGGATGAAGCCAATTTTCCTAACTTTTTTTTTTCCCCCTTCAGTAAGCTCTCTTTTAACTAGCAGCAAGTGTTCCAACTAGTGGACTGGTAACACTGGAATGTTTATGTTTCTGATGAGACTCCAAGGTTGCTTCTTAGCTCTGCTGCTACAGAGGCTACTGGGGCAGGAGAGTCGTATCTATGACCCCCACCCCTCTCCCCCCCCCCTTGCCCCGTGGGGGGCTGGACTACACAGACAGCAAAATTGGCCAGAGATATTCCATTCCATATATCTACATAAGCTCAGAGGAAGGTCAGAGACCACAGAACACAACTTCCTTCCTGCTTCTTCTTCCCTTCTCTTCCATCCATGGCCAGCGTCCAGGGAGGACTCCATCCATCCATCACCATCAACCCCTAGGCTCAGGCACCACTGACCTCATAACTCTACCCTCAGCCCATCTCCTGTGGTCCGGGACATTTTGGGACTGCTCACAGCTAAGGAGAGTGCCGGGGGAGTTGGTGGGGGTGGGGGGAGACAAGAGTCTTTTGCACATTCCTGAACATACTTGTATATAATTGTGCATATAATTAAAGCTGTCTGATTTAGTTTTCAATCCAGAAAGTCTCTCTCCTTAATTCTCTCTCCTCTCCCCTACCTGGGTGGGAGGGGATCAAGCACATTGCTGTCTCTGGTTTAATTGCTGATCCTGAGTCAAACCGTGACACAGACTGCCAAGTGATCTGATAAGAAAAAAATGGTTCTGGGGAAGGTCTAGCTCTCCTGCCAAAGTAAGCCAAGGTAGGAAATTTTCCAGGAGGAAAGTATTCAGAAATACCAATTTACTGAGCCAAAAAATTTTGCAATATCCTAACCAATTAATAAACTTTATTGATCATAAGAGTGATTCATTCAATTCCCACAAAGAAAACAATCTTAGAAGTCATTATACTTTATTGGTTTACAACATGTAGCAGAAAAAAACCCCAGCATTCCATGTTTAGCTTTGCACCAAAATTAACATGTTGGAAAGCTGAAAAGTAAGGCTGTACTCCTACCACAGATCTACCACAGACACACAAAAGAAACACCCAGAAGTGAAACAAAAACAAAACAAAAAAACTCATCACAAAACCCATAGCCTGAATTTTACTCTGCTAGTCTTCAATTTAGTATATATATTTAGCACCCTGGAACCTCTTATAATCATGCAAATATTTATTTTAATTTACAGACAGGATCATTTGTAAGTACTCCAAAGTGACTCTTACCTACATAGCGTTCCACATCTAAAACAGAGAAAGTTGGTGGAGGAAGTCTGAGTCCCAGACCATCTAATTTAGAAACCATAATGGGAACATCAAACCCATGTTTCTCCAGGTATCTGTGTGTCAGCTGGCTTCCATGCATTTTCAAAATTACTTCATCAGCACTGGTGGAAAGAAATAATGGAATATTAGCAGAAAATCATCCTTCAAGCACTACTGGAAAAAAAAAACAATTAAGGCACAGTTTGGGGGAGGACAGATGGGAATGGCTACATTTGAATTCAAAAGAAGTGCACCCAGTACTATTATATTAAGCAACTAACAGACTAAACTACCTAAGCCAGCAAGAAAATGTTTACTGTCACGCATAACCTAGGAACTCACAGTCTTTCTATATGACTGAACACAGAAATTTAAGAGGAGGGGGAAAAGGAATTCTCAGAGAAGGCAATGAAGTACACTTTGGTAACAACAATAAGAAACTCCTTTAAAGAATTATAAGCCATTATGTTTCAGTGACACATCCAACCACACACAGCTCAGGCTGAAAGCACAACCATGTTTCTCCACTTTTCTCTAAAGCATGCGAGAATGGATGGACCACCAGCTCATATAAATGTTCTATGTTATTCAGAACGAAACTGAGGAGTATTGTCAGACTAGAGGAATAGACTGACAATATTCTGACCATTCAGGCACAATTAAGAAAAAAAACCAAACAACCACTCATGCTACTTCCACCACTTCCCCACAAAAACTACCACACAAAACCCCAAAAACTCAAACCCACCACCACCACCCTGTACCAGTCCCAATAGACATGTCCCAGTGCAAAACTGAACAGAGGAAGCTACTGCGTGAAAAGGAAAATATATCCATCTGAAACAGGGAGTAGGGGGCAAACGCTAAAGGAGGAGGAAGTCATTCTCAACCTTCCTTTTGTGAAGCAGAGAAATGTTAATTATCTCCCCTAAGACACACTCAACCAACAACGTTTCTCTTTTTTTTCCACTGTAATGTGTAAGTAAGCTTCTGTACCTTGGGAAAGAGCGAGCCCGCAGCTGTTTAACAAAGGTCCGTGTTCCAGCCTGCACGGGTTTGGAACCATCATCCAACTCTGTGTAGTCATGTCTGTGCCAGTTCCTTCTCTTCTTCACTGCAAGTTTCAGAAAGATTAAACTTTCCATTAGTTAAATCATATGGCTCAGATTAGTAGTCATCCCATTACTAAACCAGACATACCTCAATCACAGTACTATAATTAATAAACCTTATTGTTGATGCAGGTGACACTCTACTTATCTGCAATAAATGAAACCTTCAGGACACCTGACAGCAATCCTCTATACTTCTATAGCTCCTTCTGTGTGAGAACCTTACTGCACATTATACACAATTTACGACTCCAAATCCACTGCAGCACACAAACAGCAGCAGCCTGAAAGCTGTCTAAATCTAGAAGTCAGCAACAAAACTAGAAATAGAACTTTAATTTCCTAAAGCTCAGGCTTTTTTTTTTTTTAAATAAACAGAAGAATCATACCTCTTCAAAATCCATAGATTTAATTTTATGTACGAGCATGGAATTAACAGGACCTAACCCCATTGTGCTATCTCATATGAGCATACTCATATCCAGTCTGGTAATATTACTACTATTCACTGCCATATGCTGTTTGAAACCAAACCACCTTTCTTATATCCACTGTTTATGTCTCCATAACAGTTCTGGGTGTTAACTGTTTTGGTCAGGTGTGATCTTTATTACGCAACTATAATACATACAATGCAAGCACTGCACCCCAAAACCTCTGAGTTGTCTGAAGACTTAATGCACTGTTATAGCATATAAATAAAGAACAAATTCTAAATTAACAGTCTACTACAATTTTGGGAATCTGAAACTGATTTCAGTTTAATAGCAACTAACGGTTCCCTATACTTGAATGGCCAAGGAAAATTAATAACTAGACATTCTCATAAAAACTGTTGTGTTGGTCTCCACAAGACAAATGACAGATATACAAATGAGAAAAAAAATGTTTTCATAGAATGGTTTGGGTTGGAAGGGACCTTTAAAGATCACCTAGTCTGATGTCCCTGCCATGGGCAGACACATCTTTCACTAGACCTGGTTGCTCCAAGTCCCATCCAATTTGGCAATGAATACTTCCAGGGAGGGGGCATCCGCAGCTTCTCTGATCAACTAAAACTGTATTCTTTCACGTTAAAACCAGTACCCCTTCTTCTGTCACTATAGGCCTCAGTTAGAAGTAGCCTTCTTTCTTTTAAGTCCTCTATATTCTTGAAAGGCTGTATTTTAGAACACTGTAAGCTGTATGCAGCCTCCCCATTTGCATTTTTTGGCCTTAAGTGAAGCAGAGGACAAAGTGACTTATGACATCATGGTGAATTTGCATATTGTCTTCAGATTTTCACTATTTCGCAATGAATTATTTCATAATGGGTATTTCGTTAATTCATCTTCATCAACCACTTATTTTGTATCTTCATCTATAAAGAACACAAGCTTACTACTTTGAAAGGAAGCCCTCAGTTGTATAATGTCTCTGTTTCGCTATGAAAATGCACTTTGGAGCACGTTCTTTCTATACAAATAAACTTGTATCTCTTGTCCTCAAACACTAAACAGGCTGAGAAGCCCTATTAAATTCACAGCAAGTGCCTCGGCAAAAAGGACCACTATCTCATCACTTGGGAAAGAATTTCCAACAGTGCTGAACTTGTTACCTTTCTGTTGACTTACCAGCATGTAATTTACCACACTAACAAACTACAGGTAGTGTAATTTTTAGGCTGAATTTCAGTTTCTCCTAAAAAAAGCCAAACTCTGTTCCACAGCATTAAATAGTATACAACACCCAACCAAACAACTACATTAATATAAATTTGAACTTCATGGAAGAGCTCATTCTTAAAGTTACTAAAGTCACGATGCATCCAAAATCTAAAAAAGTGCTAGCAATATTGAGAATACAGCTAACAGTAACGGGAAGCTAAGGATTTAAGAGGAAAATAACCAACATCTTTTAGTCATTACACATAAAAGGTAATTCTACCTACTGATAAACTGTCTCCTACAGACTTGACAAAATGTACCCTTTAGAAGACATTTAAGAGAATAAATTGACATTTATAGCTATTTGCTAACCTGAAAACTAGTGCTGAAGAACCTGCTTAATGAGCCAACTATCCAAACACAATAAAACTTCATAAATAATAAAGCTAGGTTTATTAAGTTTTCAAAGCTATTTTCTCAGTCATAAATCATAATACTAGAAATTAGTGGCTAATACTAATTTGCAGCAATGTAGTTTCTCATTAATTCTCTGCTGTTAAAACAGCTCATTAAAATTGTAAGATAATACAGTTGCTTAAGAGATTTTATAGCACAGAACCAACTTTTAAAAATCTACCTTTTTAACACTTAAAAATCAGAAATCAAAGTAATTCTTTTACTTGGTATTGGCAATGTACATCACCCTTCCATAAGCAAAACAATACTGAAGAACAGAGAACAGTACTGAAAACTTTTTCTGCTTAGATTAGACATTAGGAGGAAATTCTTTACTATGAGAGTGGTGAAACACTGGAACAGGTTGCTCAGGGGAAGTTGTGAAAGAACCATCCCTGCAAGTGTTCAAGGGCAAGTTGTATGGGGCTCTGAGCAATCTAGTGGGAGGTGTCCCTGCCAATGCAGGGGGGTTGGATCTAGATTATCTTTAAGGTCCCTTCCAACCCAAACCATTCTATGATTCTGTGATTACCTATCTCTTAATTCCAAAGCTTTTATAACCCCTTAAGACATTACAATAATAGTTGCAAGAAAAATAATATAAGGGATATGCATGCACAAATTACAACAAACAAAAAAACCTACATAAATTGAAATGCACATGTAACATCTCCCCCTCCCAATCACTAAACTAGTGGAAGGAATCTGTGTTCACCCTTGTTGTTCCTGAAAACTGAGGCACAACCCACCTTGTTGAGGTGACAACGCTAAAGATAACACACACTAAAAGTACACTAGACAGTTGCAGAGGAGTTGAGAAAAGGAAAGTAGTGTGTCAGAAGTTTTCATTAAAAGTAAGCAGAAAGCTATTTTTAAATTAGATTCCTCATATGCTCAAAACAATGAGCCAGTAAGTGTACCTACTATAGGCAACCACTACTAGCCTCCTTGCCTCCGAGGTCACGTGCTAGACTTCAAACAGGGACCATCAAGAGGTAAAGATCTGTACAATGAGGCCCCAGTTCTCAGAAGTGGTCCTCTAGGTGATTCCCAGTGTCCGAAAAGGCTAGAGAACTGTTAGCATAGGAAAACTGAAAAATTTTAAGGAGCACACAGTAAACCACAGAGTAACACTTCTAAGGCCTGGTACACCATCTCATATCATCAGCTCAGACCAAACACCCGCGTTACTATCAGAGGCAAAAAAACAGGTGGGAGAGTATTAACAGAATTTCAGATTAAGAAAGTGACGTCCTGACAACCATAAGCCTGTTAATATTTACTCCACCTCATGGTCTCTTAAAGCCCCGGATTCTAGAGTCTGGTGACTGACCCGACTCCCAGCATTTGTGTACATGGAGCATTTTCAGACCTAAAGATCACTGTGAAAACTTTGAACATAACAAAATATAATATGAAGACTCTATATCAAATAAGCTAAGAAAATTCCATAGTGCATTAGTATTTCTTTAATTGCTCTTTTGTTTTTTAATTACATAGGATTTTAGGATTAATTATTTAGCATTTTACACACGCAGCTGCATACTAAAGGTCTTGTACAATTGTTGCTTTTCCAAACCAAAAAGATTTATTTTTGTTTTAAATACAAGAAGAAGGTGATTGGTTAATTTGATCTTTACATCTAACTATGCAGTACCTTTCTTTTCAGTATTGGAACTTTCACAAAATTAATTTTGTAGGATACCGAAAGCAACCATCCATTCGGTAGTATGAAGTATGTGTTTCTTGTATACTACTAATAAATTTTTTGAACTACATCATTAGATGGAATTATATACACAATTGTCTGCTGAAATCCATCCATACTTGCCCTCTTAAATCAAACAGCTGAATTTTTGTCTTTCAAAACTCCTTTAGACAAATAGATTATAGAATATGAAGCTGTAAATAAAAACGCATTTTTTAACTTAATAATTTCACAGATTGAAGCAATCTGGAGCATTCCTGCAACACTCGAAGTCCTAAGACATTACCAGTCTCTCTAAACACTAAAGTAAGATGTATTTCAGTATAACATCTCTGCTTGGGGTTGATAAGTGACATATATGGAGCTTCTACTAAAATCTAGATGATCTACATACTTGACACAATATGAAGTAGTGAGGCTAATTTTTACCACAGATTCTGGTCTTTTTGAAAAGACTTCCAACACAAAAATCACTCCTATCTCACTGTCAAATTGCTGCAGGTGAGACAGAGCTTACATTAGAGCTAGCAGCCTCTGCATTACAAGAAAGTTTATTCACTGGCATCATGGTGAAGTTTCAAATTTACTACTTCATTAGTTTGAAAGTCTGATATAATCCCCCTTATACTCCCTCCTCATAGTCCCTCTATTCCACAGAAAAAAAACAGGTAGAAAGGTGGGGAAAGAAATGGCTGTATTCTGATTTACAGGAGAGAGATGTTGATTTGTAACTGAAAATGACAACTGGAATTCTAAAAACTACAAGCATGTAAGGCAGCATTTATCTCACCTTTTAGCCCCTAAACTAAAGGTAGCTAAATCTGAACTCACATATTATACAAGACACGTATTATGCAGCATTTAATTATTACGTCAGTAAGTGATGCTTTATCACTTTAAGCCATCTTTTGGATTTATTCTTTTCTTTTTTTAAACGAGTCCCTAATTTTCATTCTCTCAACTCTCTGTCAAGTCCAGATTGTTTTATTCTAGCTCTGCCTCCTTTGATTTCTCTAGTCTATAGCAGTGGCTTATGTTTTATTCTATCTGCATCTCCAGACCACGTAACCTTTCAGGGTGGTTTGTTTGTTTTGTGGGGTTTTTTTATCAGCTCACACTTAGCCATGTAGAACCAGTACTTTCCAAATAATCAAGTGCATCTTGAATGTTCTTCTGAACAGTCTCTTTCAATTGTACATGGAGAGAAAACACTGAAAGTGTAAAAGAAAATCTGAATAACCAATACTTACTTAGAGAAGGTCCATGAAGAATTGCACAGTTGGGACAATGATATAGGTCAATATCAACAGCATGGTGCTCCTCTACTCCAACGCAGCTGGAATAATATTTTTTAAATGTTAATAAAAATACATGAAAGATTTTTCAGGCAAAAAATAATATTTTTTTTTACCAGAACATGCTTAGTCTACGAAGTCATAATGAGATAACCAAATTATCTCAACTACTGGGTTGCCACTGAATATTATTTATCACTGAATAGAGAATGACACTAAAAACAAAATCATAAAAGGGAAATGAGAATCAAATTTATTTTAAAATTAGTCCACAAAGCATACCATTAGCCCTCAATCCCCCAAACAGCTCTGATACTAATTAGAGAGAACAGTTCATGCAAAATCATCCAAGCAATTTTCTTTATAAAAGTTATTATTTCAAAAATAATCTGAAGTCTATTTACAGAAAATAACATGGATTTTTTTTTTGTTTTCCTACAAAAAGCACAAAAAAACCCACTCCTACCCCCAAGACAAATCAACGAAGAATACTTTCATATTCTTCCTGAAATCTTTACACTACTAGTACTAGCTATGCAAATTACACAAGTGACGAAACAAATAGCTTCGTAGAAGTGGTTTTGGTTTAAAATAGCAACAAGTATTTCAAAGAGCACTTCAGAGATGTAATGTTTTCCCAGTGCACATTTTTTCCCAGATAAAACAGTCAAAGTGGGATTAAAGTTGAAGATTTTTATAGCAGCCATGACAAAGCATGTACAGTACTGTATATCTAAATAACACAATTTTAAATGCAAAATTAAGCACATTTTCTTGGAAGTTGAAACACTAGAGGTTGGAGAATAAGTGCTTTTGCACAAAGTTCTCAAGAAAAAAAGTAATCCCTACTAGCTGACAGAATATGAATCCAAGCAGAGTTCTCTCTCTCAAATGTTCATTGACACTTAAATGATTCATGACTTTGTAATACCGAAGAGCAAGACTACATCATTGAACACCTACACTGAAGTTAGGTATTTATATTCAATGAATTCTCATAACATGAGAACTTGAACAGTACTCTATTCAGGTAACTCATTTCATATCAAAAGCGTAATGACAGCTTAAACACTGAAGCTTTGAAAAGATCCAGCTACACCAAGTCTTTTCCCTAGCAGGCTAGAGCCAAAACTGCTGACACGCTCCAGTAAGTGTCAGTACATGCTGCCAAAACAATAAACTGAACAGTCTAGCATTCAAAGGTACCAAGGAGCAAATAAAATCCGAAACTGAAGAGCGCTTCCCATGTAACTATCAATGAGAAGTACACCATTCTGAATGCTCTGTAAACAGATTCAGCCATTTCTTCTCCTTTTCCATTCATTACATAGCACATGAAATTTAGAAATTACACAGCTTTTTTATGTACATACTATTTTAAAATCTAAATACAAAATTTAGCTGCCACAGTTCATCACAATTCTTTCAATGTTTAGCATCTGTTTTAAGACCACAACTACAGGAATCGTTACCACATGAAAATTCAGCTGACATATAAACAAAAGGAAAGGCAGAAGCAGTCTTTAAAAATGCATGTCCAATTTCCTTCTGCTTGTGTTCTCTCTTTTTATAGAATAGAGGAGTGACTCATAATCCTACGTATTCTAAGAAAACTGTTTTAAAATATATGCTCTAAAAGCACCAAATAAGGATGTATAAAACCAGCCTGCTTAAGAACTCTATGGTTTTAGCTAAATTTCTGATTTTTCAACAGCTAAAGATATTTATTTTTGAATGTGTCTTGATCAAGTTTGCACGGTTATTCAATGAAACACAGTGCTCCATGGGAAAACTTCACTTACTCCCTTTCCCTTTAATTGGTGTTAATCTGATACATTCATCATCACCCCAATCGGGTTGACTTACTAACTACAAGAACTATACAATAAAATACAGCAAAAATCGTTCAAGCATTGACAATTGTCATATTCTGTTTAAGAATGTTAATTCTATTGTCTCTTATAGAATGTTACAGATAGCCTCAAAATAAAGCAGAAATTCTGTTAAGCACTAAACACTTTCTCTGCTTTGTTTAACTCCATAACCTTTCATGAAGGCACATGGGGCTTTGTGTACAGAGACAGCAGGTAACACTGGAATGGTATTAGAATAGCTGGAACAGCTATCCAGTAAAGAAAGAAAACATTTTTGGGCTACTATTCATGCTCTCAACTCAGAACTGGAGAGGCAAAACATTAACTGGGAGATACTGGACGTAAATCTAACAGCAGATACCGACTGATGCAAAGTGCAAATGAGGTGCCAGCACCTGCAAGAACAAGCATTGCCAAGGATGCCACAGAGCATATCAATCATGCAGAGCACCATTAAAGTCACTTTCCTGAGTCCCTTTCTCCAATGTACACGGATGAATTTGACATTAATCATTCTGGCTACTAGCAAGCAATCAATCACTGTGTAAGTGCAACTTCAGACCTCAAGCATCAAAGCAAGGTCACCAAGAGGTAGCAGAGAGCCTGGAAAGCATTAACATACTCAAACACAGTAACACTCCCAATCCACTGATGTTTTCCTGAATGAAATATCATTATTACCCTTCTCCTCACCATCCATTTGGGATGAAATGTCTTTAGGATATATTACCTAGTTTCTGAATTGCTCATCTCCTGAAGGGAGGCCGTACATTAATCCTCAAGAACTATGAAAAGTTTACAGTATTACAAAGTAAAAATAAAATAGAATAATAATAAAAAAAACCAACTCTAAGAGACTATGAAGAAATACATCTTTAATTCTGCTCATGAAGGTGGAAGGCCTGAACAGCCTGATTTTACTTCACAGAATCACAGAATGGTTTGGGTTGGAAGGGACCTTAAAGATCACCCAGTTCCAAACCCCCTGCCATGGACAGGGACACCTCCCACTAGACCAGGTTGCTCAAAGCCCCATCCAACCTGGCCTTGAACACCTCCAGGGAGAAGGCATCAACAACTTTCCTGGGCAACCTGTTCCTGTGTCTCACAACCCTCATACTAACGAATTTCTTCCTAATATCTATCCTAAATCTCCCCTCTTCCAGTTTAAAGCCATTACCCCTTGTCCTCTCACTACATGTCCTTATAAAAAGTCTCTCCCCACCTTTCCTGTAGGCCCCCTGGAAGGTACTGGAAGGCTGCTATAAGGTCTCCCCAGAACCTTCTCTTCCCCAGGCTGAACAACCTGTCTTCATAGCCTGTCTTCATAGGCAAGGTACTCCAGCCCTCTGATCATCTTTGTAGCCCTCATCTGGACTCACTCCAAGAGCTCGATGTCCTTCTTGTGTTGGGTACTCCATAACTGGACACAGTATTCCAGCTGGGGTCTCATGAGAGCAGAGTAGAGGGAGAAAATCACTTCCCTGGACTTGCTTGCCACACTTCTTTTGATGCAGCCCAGGACACAGTTAGCCTTCTGGGCTGCAAGCCCAGAAAAAGGACTTGAAATGGTTCTAGAAGCAGTAGAAAGGTAGAAAAATTTGGTTAAAAATAGACTACATATCACAGTACTCAGACTTCCCCAAGGTGCCTAGTATCAAGGTAAGGTCAGCAAGACATAGTAGAAGAATTAGTGAAGTGCTAAGTTTATTTCACATAGAAGAACATGCCCATCCCTAGCGACTAAAGAAATCCCTCGCTATTCAAAGTTCAAGGAAGCAATTCGTCCGACTTAGTTCTCACCACAAAGTGAATGTTTTTTATTTAGTCTCAACTTTCCATTTGATTATTATATTTGTAGCTATGTAAACAGAGCAAGTGGAAATAAAAAACAATCAGAGAAGACTATCTAACATAGCTGACCAATGGACCTCTACTTTTATGTAAAGGTAAAATAAGGCTTCTTTCACTGGGAAAAAAATCCTGCAGAAGATGCTCTCTACTGCAGTAGTGCTATTAATTTAGAATTTAAGAGGTAAGATGAGTGCAGATAATTCAGTATGACAGATTCAACAACTATTTCACAATTATGCTGGAATGCCTTGTATGAGAAATTTGCAAAAGTCAGAAATATTTACAGGAAGCATTATCCTGCACAGCTGTATAGAGTAAGCCACCCAAGGCACCTGGCATCTCTTCTCTCCTACAGCAGCATGACATTGTGAACATGTACTGGACCCATGTCAGTCACCATAAAGGCTGCTGCACCTTCCAAATCTAATACCTGCTTGCTCTCAATCAAGTCTGGCTTTTCTCTTCCCTACATCTGATGTTATCAAGCAAAACCACAACATTTTAGAGACTGTTTAACTGCCTGTCTTGGTATGACTGAAAGAATCCTGGCTTAAGAAAAATATCCAAAGCACTATTAATTCAAGGCCTTATTTTCAGTGTCCTTAAAGGGACATGAGTACTTGAAAAGCTATTTTCTCTTATTAAAACAAGTAGTGTTTATACTCTGACATTATATATAATTGCAAGTATAAAAGGGAATTATTACACACACAGCACTATAAAAGTGAAGATATGAGTAAAGTTTGGATGGCCATTTTCCCAATTTAATTGTCACAGCTGAAAAGACTAACAGGCCAGATTAGCAACTGTCAGCGAGGTATTCCTACTAGAAAATTTCTGAGATTTCCTGTATACTGCAGAAAACAGATCATCCTCAACACGGAAAAATTTAGTTAATTGTTGAGAAGCTGGATCATGCACAGGACATCATCCTCTTGGATTTAATCTTCTGTTCCTTTTCCCCATCACTTCAATTCCATAAGCTCATTTTTAACCTTTTTCAGTAGCATGCAGAAAACAATCAAACAGACTCTTCTTTATAGATGCAATTGTACTTCTTATGAAGCTTCCCACAGTAGCTTCCACTTCTCTCAACATCAGCATGATATTTTGTACCTACAAGCTTCACCTAGCAGATGCAGAAAAGTGATAGGTCACCAGAGGAACATCTACTACTTCTTTAACAGATATTGTTAGACAGGTATTGTTTTACAATTAGATATTGATTTACAGCTCAAAATTGAGCTAAGTTTTTTTAAAGTCTCTTACTTTCTTCTTGGAACACACAAGTTCAGGCCGAAAGACCTCTTGGTTTTCAACAGTCTGACCTGAACAGTCTGACTTTTTTTGGTGTCATTGTGCAGCAAAAATACAGGTTCAGGGCTCTTGCCCTCCTTCCTCCAACCATCTGACCATGGACTTCCGTTGTTTCTCTCACCAAATCTAAATCATCAGGCCAAGTCTGTTCAACAAACTGATCCAAAGGAAAACAATTAACCACCACTTAACTTGCTTTTGTAGATAGGCTTTAGAAACCCAAACAGTAACATTTCTATAAATAAACATAAGGGGTATACATTTCAGTTATATGCAGTTATTTACCAAATATGTAACTTGGTTATTTTCAAGTCATGATAATTGAAAATATTCTGTTATTTCATCTCTGCACTATATTATCTTTCTAACAATGATTGCTAAACAATAGGAAAGAGATGTGTTTTTACACATAGAAGAAAGAAACTCAGACTCGCCTTTTTGGTATCAGACCTTATTACTGAATTTCAAATAATCACAGATGAGAAATATTTCTATTAATATACCAAACAAGTAACTATGTAAGTAGTAGGCAAGTATTAGAGTAAACTTTTCAGTCTACCTGTAACAAGGTCTGCAGTTCCTACTCTCAGTCCTAATCTCCTTGAGTGTAATGAAACCCCAAATACTATTGCATTTTTTGTCAAAATTAATTAGCAAGCTTGCAAGTTATGCAAAGAACAGCTTCTCCTACTCCATCCCAAGAATGCAAAGAAAAGGATGGGCAAGAGGAAGTCAATTTGGCAAATTTAAGGAATTCTGGTTAGTCATTTAATTCAAGCCTATTCTTTCCAAGTGGGAAAAGCATGCCAAGTAGGCAATATTTAGAGGTTAAAACAATGGAAGTACTAAAGATGTCCTGCCACAACCGAATAGAGACATCTGTCACTCATTTGGGACAACATTTAAATACTTAATTAGGAATACAAAGTCCTAGTGTGACAATACTGTTGAAATACTTACATACCATCCCATAGCACAAAAACAGCTGAAAAATTAAGCTTACTTGAAGGAGAGTCTAAAACTTAAAACAAATGTAGTGAGATTTAAAAGCCCAAACTTCAAGTGCCAGCTAGATTATTTTTTTCTCTCCTCTCTTCAAAATGCATGCAGTTACACCAAAGGAATAAAAGTGATCAAAAAACACAAAGCAACATAGAAAAGTGCATGGGAAAGCGGCAAGCTCTCTCTTAGTCTCACCTCTCTTAGTCTAAGCTTGGTAACAATTCCAGAATCACAATACCAGTAATTTTAGGCTTATAAGGATTTACTTTGGCAACCAAATAATTTTAAAGAAGTTACAAACTTCTAGATACAAAACCATACTGCCTTAAAATAAATTGCAGAAAAAATACCCAACATAAAACTATTTGAGCTTTTGCCATATTCACTTTCCAAAACAAAATACCTTTTAAAAATAAATTACTGGTATAAACACAACTCAAATAGAGACACTCAACTCAAATAAATACACTTTAAAAAAATAATTTCTAAAATAGAAAAACAGAATGATGCTTATCTGTAGCAAATACTCCCCTCTCTCTGAGCTACCAATTTTTTCCAGAAAAAATAAAATTATATTTGTATGGAATACATGCATGTTGGCCCAACAGCATGCATAGATTTACTACAGATTCACTCACAGAAGCAAGTTCTTATGGACCTAAAAATTACATGTAAGGCCATCTCTCAAAATACCTCAGAATACACTTTTTCAATACTGAATGATCCTACAACACACACAAGAATCCCAAGAATAACAATGCTGCATGCCATAATATACATAAAACTCTGACCTTTGATTGCTCAGAAGCTTCTGTTCTAACACTCACAAAGTCCCAAGAGATCTTAATCTACTTCAGATTAACCATCACATTGCACATAAAAAATGGAAACGTTCATTACATAGGTTTAGACTTCTCTTATGTAATTTAACCCTATTGCTTCTAAATTATGTAACATTTGTCTGAAATGAGGTATTGCAGTAATAAAAACATGCCGATAGATACGTGATCTATTTTGATTTCCAAAGAACATTCCCAAGGTTCCGACTTCCTGGACCTCCAGAAATAAAATTTTGACAGCTATACTAGTGCTGTTCTCGCAGAAGACACTTTCAATAGCAATAGGTACACACCTTCTTCCATTGCAAAAGAAAATCAGGATACATAATTTCCCTGTCAAGTAACAGTGCTTTTCACTCCCTCAAAGTACAGTGGCTATAATCAATACAATTGTGTGTGACATCTTCTCAAAGCAAGTTCAACTCCACAGAGTGGATTCTGAAGAGTAGAAACCTAATAGGAAAAATATGATCAATGGAACAAGCTATCAAGTTACTTAATTATATAGGTTCAGTCACAGATAAACCTTCTACCCACATTTAGGGATATAGCTGTGTATGCAACACAATCACCACGGTACCTAAAATCTCAGAAAAACAACATGGACATACATTATTTTTGTACATTGATTCTTCCATTCTGGAATTCCAGTCCAGTCTGAAAATGAGTTGGTATGTTTTTGAAACTGAACACATGCTTTTTTCCAAGATCTGGATTTTAAGTACAATTAGTTCAATTTAAGGAGATTACTAAAATGAAGTTATAGAGAAAGGGCCATTACTTTTACAAAATATTCTGACAACTGAATATTTGGTATAATCAGCATAATTTCACTTTTAGTAATCTATGTTTATGAAAATATTGTGTTTAGATCTGATTTTCTAGACAATAATTTAATGTAACTATTAGGAATTTAAGCAAAAAAGTAAAGTGCCTATTCAAACAGCAGTCAAAAGAAGTACATGCTCAGGAAATCCAAAGATGTATATGTACATACAAAAATACACACTGAAAGTAAACAACCTTTTCACTACAATGTAAGACTATTAGGAAGAGAGAGACAGTCCAGCTTAGTTTGTAATAGCCTCAACCACCATAGATTACATGTAGCAGTTTTATGACAAAAGTACTTTTCGTAACAACTATTGCCTGACAAGGCCAAGTTAACATTACCAAAGTACTTCCAATGCATTCCTTTTGTTTCGTATCATCTTTTAAGCACATACCTGATTTCCCCCTCCTTCCTATGCCAACTGAGATTTCTACTTATTCTTCTCAACCAGACTAATTGCACAAAGCTGCTTTAAAAGACTATTTACAATTAATTTTTGTCTCAGTCCTTTTAAAATAATTGTTTTACAGAAATGAAGGTCTGAAGGAGCCTAGATCTTTTTCTGTTGATTTTAGCAAAATAAGCTGCCTTGAAAAGATCAGAAAAATAACATTTAAGAAAACTACAGCAGATTGCAAAACTAAACAGCATGTCAGTAAGAGCAAAGCATTTTAAAAGCAGCAATGGTAGTTGAAGGTCTTATTTCAGTGTGAAACCAATTAAATGAGATAAATAAGAATGACACTAGCAAGTGAATCAAGACATAAAATGAAGGGGAAGGGGAAGGGGAAGGGGAAGGGGAAGGGGAAGGGGAAGGGGAAGGGGAAGGGGAAGGGGAAGGGGAAGGGGAAGGGGAAGGGGAAGGGGAAGGGGAAGGGAAGGGGAAGGGGAAGGGGAAGGGGAAGGGGAAGGGGAAGGGGAAGGGGAAGGGGAAGGGGAAGGGGAAGGGGAAGGGGAAGGGGAAGGGGAAGGGGAAGGGGCAAATGAACATCAATCTGACATGAAGAAAAATTCTTCAGCACTTTAAAACCAGTAATCAGTGCAAGCTTCATATATGAAGCAAAGTATTTGGCTCATGAATTCAGAAAACCTCCTAGAAATTAATTATATACCCTGCATAACATTGAAAAAAACCTTACTAAGTTCAAGATGCATATATTTTCACCAGATGCTGTAAGTGAACAAAGGTTTTTTTAGATAGCCCAGCATTTAAGATTATCTTAGCTTGACTGCCTTTAGGGATCCTGATTTTTCCTTGCTGAAGCGTAACAATTCCTTGAGACCAGTTACCTGTAGCTCCAGCTAAAAGACTAGCTGAGGCAAGTACCAGGTAGAGGTATGACTTTGTGCTGCTACTGATATATTATTGGCCTACAAAACTCTCTTTTCCAATAATCACTGAAGTACAGCAGTAACTATAGCAGACCAGAAAAAAAAAAACAACCCAAACAGTTTGAAAGCCACATTTCTAAAGCACATCAAACATGGCTTTCCATAAAGAAGGACAAAATCAGAAGAACAAATTTTTAGCTAGATTCCCACATCTCATTTGAGAGAAACGTGGTGACCATTCTGAAGCATGAAGGTATCTACCTGCTCTTAATAAAAGAAATATCACTTTATGCAAGTTTGTTGGTAAACAACAAGACAATGTTTGGGGTTTATTTTTCAGAGATTGAGTAGAAAAAAACTCGCTAATGGTTCTTGATTATTCACTCACAACAGTTCCTGAATTCCAGTAATACCTACACCCAAGTCTTACAAAAAAAATTTATAGAATCACAGAATACATCAAGTTGGAAGGGACCCATGGGCCTTATCAAGTCCAACTCCCTGCTCCTCACAGGAGTACCTAAAACCAAACCATATGGCTAAGTGCATTGTCCAGACACTCCTTGAACTCTGACAGGCTTGGTGTTGCAACCACTTCCCTGGGGATCCTGTTACAGTGACAGACCATCCTCTCAGAGAAGAACCTTTTCCTAACATCCAATCTGAACTTGCCCTGGTGCAGCTTCATTTTATTTCCTCATGTCCTGTCACTGGTCACCAGCAAGAGGAGATCAGCACCTCCCCTTCTGCTGCCCACCCTGAGGACTGCGAACAGGTCACCCCTCATGCTTCTCTTCTCCAAGTTGAACAAACAAATTATATTATTTAATATAATATTTGCATGTAACCAACAGATCTCCTCAATATTAGACCTCAGGCCAACCACCTCTTCTGGGTAATCTGCACGGTATATTAAAAGCAGGTTTTAATTGAGTTGGGAATTTGTTGGTATGCCTCCAGCAGTTCCGTTTCCTTCTCAAGAGCTAGAAGTGTTGGCTGCTGCTCATCAAGGAAGGGCCTGGACTGCAGCCTCCTACAGAGAGTACTAGCTGGTTATTCTGGTTGCCTAATAGAGATGAGCTGTTTAAAAAGATAATGAAGCATGACAAGTACTATCAGTACTGTCATGTTATGCAATGCACAGACTGTAGAGCTTTCGACATCCTGAGTAATACTGACAGTAGACACCATCAGATCTGTCTTGTTCTCAAGTTAAAAAAAGGTTTGGAGGTGAATAGTATCAAACCCACAATGGCTTCCCAACCTAAGGGAATTGATTAGGAAGCTAATTGTTGTTTTTAAACTGTGTCCCTTCATCGGCAAATGATATCAGGCATGATTTGAAAATATGACTTTGTGCTAACAACATTAGGCAATACGCTCTTCTGTTTCCCACATTCTAGTGCTAGTAGTAACCAGTATTAGCACAACCTTAAGACTCCATTGCTGCCAATCCCTGATTTCTGGGTTACTATGTGCTTTTATAGACTGCAGCAACAGCAAACTTGGCTTAAGCCTGCTTTATGCACCTTTTAACTGGCCCCTTAGAAGTATAGTATATTACCTAACTAGTTTAAAAATTCCTGAACCAGACTGGTTTAAAGACCTCCTGGAGCATCCTAGTAAGTAGCCTTAACACTCACAGTAGCATTGAGTCTCTGCAGCTTTGCCTTCAAAATTAAATTAATTAAATAGTTCTCCTTTGAGGGGAAAAAAAAATAATGCAAAAACATTTTTAAACTGTTTCTCAACTGTGTGATTCCCCTTCCAGTCTACAATATTTTCCAGACATTGCTAAGAACATTTTAGTAAGCATCTTCTAACCACAACAGAAAATAATATGTGATTACTCCTATGGCATTGAAATACCTTACTTTTATAAAGCAAATAGACTCACAAGTAGAGACAGACACTTCATTTTTTTTAAGATATCTGAAATTGGCTCATCATCTCTAGATCAGCATCCTCACTTCAAACACAGATGGAGTAGCTGATTACATTAACTTCTATTTAAGCTATGATACAAGCAAACTGTTTCAGATACACAGATAATGAGTTTAAATATCAGATGTTACATTGGCTGGCTGGCAGAGCAGTAAGTAGAATAGGCTCCTTCAATCAACTAGAAAATGTCCATAATTTAGAGATTTTAATTGGATTCTCAGCTGTGTATAGAGGTCCAGAGGGGCACACTGGCCAAAACTGCAACCATGCAGTTCGTAACATAACAGTAAATTACTTTTACACGTTACTCTATCTACAGAAATCTAACTGTTCGATCCTTTTCAGATGGAATTAATGAAGCACGGTAATTTTCAGTCCATGCGGAAACTTCAAATAGTGCAGAACAAGGCTAAATAGCATTTGGGGGTTGAATTACATCAGCACTAAGACTGAATTTTATCTGCATCAATTATTTTTATTCTGGATATAATTTGACGCACTGATTTTAATCTAAAACTCTAAAAAGTTCAGATCCAGGTTACTGAAATCAGTTTTGTCCTATCATAAGCTATCTAGTCATCTGAATTATTTGCAAAAGCACAAATCACATCTTTTTTTATAGACTTTACAGACAAACACTTTCAGAGGTAAGCTTTACTTCAGTCTATGCTACTCAGCTCCACAGCTTTTAGATGGAAAAAAAAAAGATTTTTTATCTATGTATCATTCTAGTGTATGTACATACAGCTCTTACAATGCCTTCTTCTTCATATTGGGCAAAACATCAATAATATGCAAACAACAACGCTCTAAGAAATGCACAAAAGTATGAAGCAGCAAGCAGAGGACCTACTGCAAAAAGTCCCCTGAAAATCAGTGAAGACATTTACCATTCCTGTAAAAATTACAGGAGACATTACAGTTCACTTACTGTGAAAAACAAAATTAATTCTTCAAGAGAAAATTTCTGACTCAAATTTTGCTTAATTGTTTCTATGAGAGAAGACAGGAAGTCTGCCAAAAAGCAACATGTCCAAGTGTTTTATTTTGGGTGTCAATACTACAAGAAGTGATGATATGAAAATGTTTTTATATAAGCTAAGTAAATGATGTCTTTACAATTAAAGAGTGAACGTAAACATTATTACAGGTCTTAGGCTTTGTCTGCAAGGGTAACCTGCACCATTATATACTGTAGGCCAACTGGCTGGAATGCAGCTCTGCAACAGGACAACCTTCTAGCCCTGGTGGACAGCAACCTGATTGAGACACAGCAATGCAATCTCAAGGCAAAGGCAGCCAACAGCCGCTGGGAAAAGTGCTGCCAAAAAGTCAAGGGAAGTGATCATTCCCCTCAGGACTGGTGAGGCCACACCTGGAGTGCTGGGTCCAGTTCTGGGATCCCCAGAAGAAGAGACATGGACATACAGGAGCAAGTTCAGATAAGTGCCACTAACATGATCAAGGGACTAAAACATCCTTCAAACGAGGAGAGGCTGAGAGAGCTGTGACTCTTCAGGCTGGACAAAGCACAGAGGGAATCTTTGCAGTGTGTGTAAACATCAATGTGTATCAATTCCCCTGATAGGAGGGGAAAGAAGACAGGCTTTTCTTAGTAGTAATGGCCACAGATTAAAGCATACGAAATTCCATCTGAACGCAAGGGGGAAAATTATGTATTTATTTAATTTTTAGTTGCTAGAGTGGTCAAACATTGGAAGAGGTTGCCCAGAGATGTTGCACTCCCTGGAAAGATCATGGAGCAAATCCTCCTTGAGACTGTTACAAGTCAATTGAAGCACAATTGGGAAAAGCCAACATGGATTTACCAGGGGCAAATTGTGCTTGACAAAGGTTTATCATGTTCTATGACAAAGTAACCTGCTCGGTTGATGCAGGGCAAGCAGTGGACATCATCTACCTGGACTTCAAGGCTTTTGATATAGTCCCCCACAGCGTCCTCCTGGAGAAACTGACTTGTTATGGCCTTGACAAGTGGTCAGTGTGGTGGGTGGGGAACTGGCTGACAGACCGTACCCAGGGGGTGGTAGTAAATAGTTCCTCCTCAAACTGGCAACCGGTCACATTTGGGATCCCCCAGGGATCGATACTGGGCCCAGTGCTGTTTATCATCTTCATAAGTGACCTGGATGTTAGGATCCAGAGCACCCTGATAAAGTTTCCTGATGACACCAAGATGAGTGGAGAGGCTGACACTCCAGAAGGGAGAGCCATCCTCCAGGATGACCTAGCCAGGCTGGAAGAGTGGGCTAGCAGGAACCTTAAGTTCAACAGGGAGAAGTGTAAGGTCTTGCACCTGGGAACGTATAACCCAAGAGTGCAGTTCAGACTGGGATCCACCTGCCTGGAGAGCAGCCCTGTGGAAAGGGACATGGGGGTCTTGGTGGATAACAGACTCAACATGAGTGAACAGCAGCAAAGAAAGCCAACAGGATGCTGGGCTGCATCAACAAGGGCATCACCAGCAGAGATAAAGAAGTCATCATCCTGCTCTACTTCAGCACTTGTCAGACCACACCGGGAATACTGCAGTCAGTTTTGGTCCCCAGTCTACAAAAAGGATGCAGACAGGCTGGAGAGGGTCCAGAAAAGGGCCACAAGGGTGATCAGAGGACAGGAGGACCTGCCATATGAGGAGGGGCTGAGTAAAGGGGGTTTGTTCAGCCTTGAGAAAAGAAGGCTTATTTGCTACAATGTTCCAGTACTTAAAGGGTGGCTACAAAGAAGATGGAGACTCCCTATTTACAATGACTCACGTGGAAAAGACATGGGGTAATGGGCACAAGTTGCTCCTGGAAAGATTCCAATTGGACACGAGGTAAATTTTTCACCATGAGGATA
Organism: Hemiprocne comata; assembly: GCA_020745705.1. Taxonomy (NCBI): domain Eukaryota; kingdom Metazoa; phylum Chordata; class Aves; order Apodiformes; family Apodidae; genus Hemiprocne; species Hemiprocne comata. The sequence continues at coordinate 62,590,565 of CM036586.1, forward strand.
ATCAACCATTGGAATAGTCTCCCAAGGGAAGTGGTAGATTCCCCCACATTGGACAGTTTTAAGTCTCAGCTTGACAGGGTGCTGAGCCACCTCATATAAACTATAGTATTACCTGAAAAGGTCAGACCAGATGATCCTTGAGGTCCCTTCCAACCTGGCATTCTGTGATTTAGTCTCCATTTGTGGACATATTCAGAACGCAACAGGACACAGCTCTGAGCAGCATGTGCTCTAGCTGAGCCAGCCTGAGTGGGTGAGGAGCAGGGGGGGCTGAACTAGATGATCTTAAGAGATCCCTTCCAATCTCAGTAGTTCTGTGAAAGTTATTAAATCAAAATTTTCTAGATTAATTTGGATCAGTCACTACATTGTTATAAATCTGGTTTAAACCAAAGGTAAGACTACCAGAGAACTTCTGTTCCGTATCAGTTGATACTAAGTGGATTAGTTGAAATACCAAGTACAACAGAATGCAGCCTTGTAATGAACATTTTTAATTGAAACTACTTTCAAATCCAGAGTAGAGAACACTGAGGGAGAAACTGCACAAACACACAAATAAAAGGATACATCTATATAAGGGTGTCCTGGGTTGAGCCAGGATGAAGCTAATTTTCCTTTTACTGATTTTTTTTCCTTCAGTAAGCTCTCTTAACTAGCAGCAAGTGTTCCAGCTAGTGGGCTGATAACACTGGAATGTTTATGTTTCTGATGAGACTCCAAGGTCGCTTCTTAGCTCTGCTGCTACAGGGGCTACCAGGGCAGGAGAATCCTATATATGACCCCATCATAGGGGAGCTGGACTAGACAGCAGAACTTACCAAAGGTATTCCATTCCATATATCTACGTAAGCTCCGAGGAAGGTCAGAGATTACAGAAGACAACTTCCTTCCTGCTTCTTCTTCCCTTCTCTTCCATCCATGGCCAGTGTCTGGGGAGGACTCCATCCATCCATCACCATCGACCCCAGGCTCAGCCCTGACCCTCATAACTCTCCCCACAGCCCTGTCTGCTCTGCTGTTATCTCAGACAGCGGACTGAAACTTTTCAGGACTGCTCACAGCTAAGGAGAGTGCCGGGGGAGTTTTTGGGGTGGGGGGAGGCAAGAGGCTTCTGCACATTCCTGAACATACTTGTATATAATTGTACATATAATTAAAGCTGTTTAATTTAGTTTTCAATCCAGGTAAGTCTCTCTCCTAATTCTCTCTCGCCTTCCCTACCTGGGTGGGAGGGGGGAGGGGATCGAGAGCATTGTTTGTCTCTGGTTTATTTTTTGATTCTGAGTCAAACCTTGACAAACGGTATTAGGGTAACATCCAAATAAGGATGCTGGCCCCTAAAGCCTACTTAAATTCAGAAGGAGGACAGCTAACTACAGACGTACCTACACTCACCTGGCACCTCATCACTTGACCTGAAAATTCCAAAAGTACCTTCTATTCTGCTCTCCCTACACACCCAGCCAACATGCACCACATTTCCTGACATCTAAGACAGAAGGCAAAAACAGCTGCCATACTTTCAAAGTCCCAGGCACCAAAAATAATTATGAAGGGAGAAGTAATTTTGTTTTTTCCCCAATGTGACTCAGCAGCACTTATTTGGGTTGTGGGAGTTCAAGCCCACAGATCTTAAGGGAATGTTCACCTCAAGGTTACTTTTTATGTAAAGATACTCTGTATCTCCCGAATTTATGGCCTCTTCTGCAGAAAATAATCCAAGAGATTATGGGTCCAGAACATAATGTAACATGACCCAAACAATCTCTGGTGTTAGGGCACTCAGACAAGACTTATTGACAAGATTATCCTGAGATCTGGTCCCTGCTCCTGACATCAGTGAATAAAAAAATACAGTGAGCGTGCATTACAGCACAACCTTTTGCACATCTTAGAAAAAACGTATGTATTTAATCCTCTGATTTAATAGTGCTTCCTACAGGAACCTAACAGTCTACCCCCTATGAATGCACCTGTTTTTCTTTTTTAAAAAGCAAATGGATCATTTTTCTAAATATTTCAATAACTGGTAAGGACTTAAAATTTGCCTAAAACCTGACTCATACCTGCCAGACTTTTTGGAGTACAAGTAACACTTAACAGCTGTTACTTTTCTGGTTGGAAAATGAAGCAATGTTTTGCATTTCCCTACAACCTCTACTAACATAATCCAAAAAGGACCTAATACGTTTTTCTTTAATAATTAGCAAAAAGTAGGAAATACTTCACATGAGGACAACCCTTTACCATGAGTGCTTCCTAGATAAAGATTTAGAGGTCAATGATCTCTAAAGAGCCTTTAATGAGTTCAATAATTCACTGAATGTGAAGTATTAAGCCATTTTCTTACAATTCAATTACAGAAAAATGTTTGTTTGTATTACACAGCACTGGCTAGGAAACTAAAAACACCAAAGGGAAAAAAAAACAAAACCAAGCTATCTGAAGAGTGAGAATTCCACAACCTTACAATATAACTTATAGTACATCAAATGAAATACACCCAGAGTCAGCTTTCTTTGAAACGAGTTTTTACTTTTAGCAATTCAAACCATAGAGTTACATAAGACAACCTCAAACCGTGTATTTATCTTCAGAAAATGCAAGAATTAAGATTGGACTTGATTCCATTCAGAGACAGCTACAGAAAGCTACATTTTAAATGTAATGTTGATCACCACTTCCTATTTTCTGCACACCATAAAGTACTTTCCATCAAATCAAAAACTCGACCGTGCAGCTGTATCAGCATCAGCAAGCCTACTGGCTGCATTAGAATTTGGATCTTCCACACTTCAGAGAAATTGGTCTTTGCAGAATATATTTTAGCATAGAAGCTTTTTTCGCTCACAAATTAATGTTTAAACATAAAACTCCAGACTCTTGCATATTATATTGTAATTGTGTTGCCCTGGGATGGTGTGGATTACTGTAGATAGAGGCTTTCGTGCTTCAAGATGCTGCATCATCCAATGGCAACTTCCAGGGAATCTTCCATGCAGTTTGCACTGGGAATTGACATCATATACTGCAGTCACTTCCATGCTCAGCATAGGTGTGAAGAGTAGTGAGGAATGTATTGCAATTCACTCTTAATTATGTAAATATACATATGCCTGCTTCATGTAAATTTCGTCCAAACAAACAAGATGTTTGCTCAATTTCACTGATCATCCAGCCATACTTAATGGCTAAAACTTTATTTTCCCATGTTTTACTACTTTTTCATTATTTTGTCCCATTTCCTTCTCCTCCACACATACATTTGCTGTTTCAGACTGTGTAGCATCAAATAAAAAAAGATAATTAGATACAGTGCTACCCTATGAAAGACAAAGATTCAGCCAGTTAAGATGGAGACATGCATTGACGTTCACACACTGGGGGTAAAGAAAAAAGGCACAAGAGCACTAATGTGCAATAAACAAACAGGCTTGTGGAGATACCTTGATCTATTCTTTACTGTAAGGAAGCCACTTTTGGGAAAAGACCACTTTATTTGGGGCATCTTTGTAAGAAGCATGTAATGGGCACCTTCCTTCAACAGGTCAAGCACTGGTCCCTGCAGTTACCTTCCTTCCATCAATATGCAAGATTTTTATCTCTCTTACAGTAATAGTTTCATTCAGTATCCAGTACCAGAACAAAATAGGAGTAGAAATCTTTACCATTCTATAAAGTAGAGGGTTTGTGTTGTTTTTTTTTCATTAGCCAATCAAGTTATTTCCACACCCATGTAAGGGCCAGGAAATAGAATGCACAGTGCATTCTCACTTGGTGATGCTAGCCAAGACACCACTTCCAAAAAAAAAAAAACAACAAACAAACAAACCTCAAAACAAAATCAGAATTTGCCGTTACTGGCAAAATATAAAAGCCCGGACGTAACATTTGCAGAAGCACCTTCGCTTCAGAAAATTCTGATCTACTCAAATTATACTCCTAACTAGTTCATACCTAAATCATTCTTACTGGAGTTTCATGGTGCTTCAAGTGCAACCCAGCTGATCACACTTGAAGCATAAGCTACAGTCAAGGCATTTGCTTCTACTCAAATAAGACACTTTTCAGCATGGATACTAGTCTAATCACTTAACAGTACAGCTGCCCCGTTCATTCTTAGCAAGAATAAGAACAGCATTCTAAACTACTTCTCCTATATTAAGTAAGTCAGAGCAGAACATTTCACTGCAGGGTTAAGAGATTCAAAGTGATGCCCCCAGAGATCCTAGTAATTCACATAGGAGGGCACAGCATCAGCGGCAGCAAGCTGCTGCTCACCTTTGCATCATGTTGATGCATCCTCCATATAGACATATACCTACATGCAGACAAGTAAGTTAGAACTTACCAAGAGATTTAACAGACCACATGAACACACCACTTTTTGTTAACATGCTTTTGGTCTTATGTCACATAAGCAATAGAGCACAGAGAAATACCTGGGCTGTGGGGCTTGAGGCTGTGGCATGTCAACACAGCACACCATCACGAAATAAAAAGCAAGAACACTATCCTGAGATGCAGACTGGCAGCGTGTGCCTGGGCACAATGTCACATTAGCATGGCTATCTTGCTTTTCATACTGTTTCTAGACTGCTCCATATAGCACTCTGCTGCTCACATATCTGCCCATCAGTACCCCAGCAAGCCTCACATTGAGTTGCAGTGCCTCATTTGATTTCTGCCTGTTCCTGACATCAAGTTGTGCAAGTCAACAGCATTATGTGGTCCTTTAGTGAAAAGATCAAAATATTTTTGTTATTGAAGCAAAATTAAAAATGTGTAACTTGGGCAGGCCAATCATAAGTTTACAAGTACTATTGGATAATAAGACATTGTAATTTCTTTGGTTGCTCTTCATTTACCTCCTTGATTTGGCCTTCATTATTGGTCCTCAGACATCACTATCTCCAAAGGAAAATGTCACTCTGTTCAGAAAATACTGCCTGAAAACTGGTAAAAATGATAGATCAGACCAATACTATATCGTCAATAACAAAGACTTCATTTCTCAGAAAGTAACCTTTTCCTCGCACTCATTTTCATGAATAGTGCTTTAAGAGCCTTTAAGTGAATAAAGCATTAATGTAAATGGAACAAACACAATTAAATTTATGAAATGAATTTCCCAGGCTAGCTGGAATGTCAGCTGACAGCTTCAAATTAAAATAAATAGACTTCATACCACAATATATTAAAAATTTAGAACAGTCATCCTCACTCCAGTTGGCTTTTAAACAGAATGATGTGGGGGTGTTTTTTAAAAAAGGCTTTCTTGCTTTTGTGGCAAACATCAGCATTTGTGCCTGCCTGAGCAACAATGAACTCAATATTTTCAAAAGAAAGACCAGTTTTGAAGTCTACTTTGGTTAATGCTGAAGTAATGGAGAAAACAGTATTAAATATTAATTCCATTCAAAAGCAGAATTGACCAGAGGAGATGTAACTGGCCACATAAATCCACATTACCACCATATAGCAGACATCTCAAGACCATTCATACTCCATAGATTGTTAGTTCTGTGTATTCATGAGCCAACATTACAATACATTAGAAAGGACTGGCAAATGAACTACAGCTTCGTTATTTTAAAAGCTGTATAGTTCACTAAAATCTCTCCCCTACATTGTTAATAAAGCAATAGCAATGCTGTTAACTGAATTTTCATAGCTCAGCAATGAGACAAATGTAACACTTGAGCATGTTCCTGTTTTTTAAGTATGCACACACTACCTGTGAAAGTCTTTACTGATTACCTAGAGTTGTTTTAAGAAAATGGTATTTTATTGAAAGTAATGTAGGGAAAGCACAAATATTTACATGAAAAGTATGAGCCCAACTTGTGCAAACAGTCATGTAAATAGAATGGATTCACTGTATCACATGATCTTTCAAACAACGATCTAGGAAGTGCACAGAAAACTGCATTGGGCATAAGAAATCTGTTAACGAATATGAAAACTGTCCACAAAAAAAAAAAGCTAGAAACCACAAATGAAGAATGAAAACAAAATTAACGTGATTTTGTTCGCTGGCAGTTAATAAGAGTGATACTCCACTGTAAGACTTAATCCATTTTATTGCCATTGCGTTGCCCTACAAGAACACAGCATTATAAACAGATCAAGACAAGCTTGGGTTTTTTTAAATGTATTTCATGCTATGTACTGTAGCATCTAGCAGATACATACAGAAATTAAGGGTACCAAGCAGCAGCCCCCTACCCAAACTTCTTTCATCTCTGTAGTTTGTAGATACAGAAGTCAAAAAACAGCCTTCTGAAAACATTTCCATTCTTCAGTCAACCCAAGCATGTATTAAAACGAATGGAAGATACTAAAGTGCTACATAAGCATCAACAAAAGTAATTTTGGACTATAAAATCATCATAAATTAATGAGCTAATAAAAAGATCATTATTAGTCAGTTAAATTGCACACAAAGATTTACAGGGCCTTCATTTGCATAGTCGATGTCCAAAGAAAAAACAATTCTATAAAAAAATCTTCATATAGATCAACTGTAATATTACAAAAACATTAAAGGTTGGGTTCAACTTATTCTGAACCTCTTTATCTTTTAAGTTACATTGAATAGGCAATAATTAATTTGTACTTTAGAAATTACAACTATTAGCATTTAATTATTGTTTAGAAACTCACTAGGATCTTGTTGCAATTCTAACTTCAAAAGCTGAGTTATCTGCCCCTTAGTTCCCTTACAGATCTTTCTTTATTGGACAGTACTTTTTTCCTTTATCCTAGTTATTATGTCGGAATTCATATTTCAAAACACCTACTATGTTTTATTCCAGAACATGAAATGAAAAAATTTACCAAATTACAGACCTAAAGGAATGAAGTGTTAACTTTGAAAGTATACATACTTCAAATAGAGCCAGTTTTTCAAGAAAACTGTAAAGAAACTTGTACATATAATTCTACATTACACAGTTTCAAAAACTGACATTTGAATACTTACTACTCTACAGTGCTTATTATGGTAGAATACATCTACTTTAATATATATTAATAAGTCTTCCCACTTCACAGATGGGAACTGAGAGAGAAAAAATGGCTTCCTCAAATGAGGAATAATAAAAGGATTGGAAACAGACATCCAATTACACAAGTGCTAGTCTGGCATCCTTATTATTATTAGTTCCTTCTCAGTTTAAACAAAACTCTTTCAGCTTTTGTATTGTTAGAAGACTTGAAGTCACTTAATTATTTGGCAAAGGACACCGAGCTCACTGGACTTGAGCTGAGGTTTCAATCCTACCTCTGAGGAAACAAGGCTAAATCAAAGAGAAGTAAGGTTAACAAACACATTACATTTCCCTTGAGTTCTACAACACCTCCCTGACATACACCCAGTTGCCACAAGAATTTAAGGCTTATACATCATAAAAACCAGAAAGTCAGCTTAAGAGCCTCTGGTGCCGACCAACACTCTAGTGACCCTACAATACTTTGTTGATTCAGTTCAGGCCCCTGAACATTTATAATTACGAGGCCTTAATTTTCTGTAAACAGGTCTGGACCAGAAGGCATCTGTAACACTCTCTCTTTGCAGCCTCCATGTTTCTTCAAGACAGACACAGGAGCTTCAGCTCTCTCTGCAAACAGATGATGTTCTGGGGTTGCAGCGGTGCAGCTGCACTGGAAATGTCTGGCATGCTACAGACCCCACTAGACAAGCAGATGGGTCTAGGCCAAGGACCTCAGATCCAAAGCAGCATCATATATGGTGACCAAGAAAACTGAGGTTCCACAAAACTGGGTGAGCCACCGATCCCAAAGGGGGCAGTGAGGAAGAAAATGGGCAACTACCCTGTCTTTTCCCATCCGCTTTCATCATCCTGCAACAGAGAACTCACCAGTGTTTTGCAACAGTCTGGGGATCATCTCAGCCCTTGATGAGCGTGCTCAGCTCAGTAACCCAACAAAAAGCCAACCCAGCAAAAGAATGGGTTTTGTCAGTTTTCTGAGTGGAGCAGACTTACCAAACAATCAGACAAGCACTGAACCAGCAAGAGAGAAATTGTAGCAGCATGCAGCCAGGAGTAGGACACCCTCTTTCAGCAGCAGAGAGCTGGCGAAGCCCATTGTGCAGAACCTCATGTATTAAGCTCCAAAACAAAGAACCAATTCAGGAAAAGTAGTCACTATAGCATATCCATGTCTGTCTTGTCTTAAGGAAAAAGCCTCCCTTCAGATTACAAACCAGTGCGTTAAGAGGGATCTGTACCATATAACCTAAGAGCTGCAAGGTGCAAAAAAACCCTTGATTTTGAAATTGAGATGAGAATAAGGAGTGGTTGAGACATTTTGGTTTTTTAGACACCAAATGAAGACATGCTCAAATCTACAGAATATCAGAAAAGGTATGTTCTACACAAAGTTAGCTCAGATGTCATTCTGGCACTGGTACTTGTTTTCATTTGAGAAAAAAAACTTGAAGGCATCTACAATTTAAATAATCATCCTCAAAAAGCACATTAATCATCTTTTCATATGATGTTGCTACATTTTTTTTAATAATGACAAAGCTGTAATAAACATCAAACATTTAATGGCTAAGTTCTATATGCCATCAGTGAACTGCTCCAGGAAAGGAAAAAATTCTTTCAAGAAGGTTTTGCAGAATACAGAATTAATCCTGAGAGTAAGATCTATCAATTTAAAGACAATTCCATATAAATTTAATCAATTTGATTTTGCTTTGCAACAGAAATATGTACATATGTACTATACATACAGATTAGTGCTTTATTTCCTTTATTGCCCTCTAACCTTCACAAATGAAATGCTGATTTCAGTAAACATTTATATAACAAAAAGGATGTATAACTTTTAGATTTAAGTTTCATTCACACAAAACACCAGTGATGCGAGCTGAGCAAAGCTGGGCTGTTTGTTTTCTTTCTTTCCCTTGAGGGAGAGACACCAAAGGTGACACCATTATGAAATTTTAGAAAACATTACCAATTGTGAACAAAAAAAAGGATGCTTTCCTTCCTTATTCCCCAATGCTCTGGCTTTGAAGAATAAAACATTTCCTTTGTTTAAAAAAAAGAAAAACACACACACTTTTTTTTAACTTAAAAAAATACATTAAAAATGTCACAGGCATTTTACAAGGCAGAGACTTTTATTGTAATTGACATTCACACATTTGATAACTTCTTAGCCTATGCATCATTGAGAAGTGCTAGAAGTTCACTGTATGTTTGTTGACAAACCATCCCTTGGAAAAGAGCTACACAGAAAAGTTCACAGAGGCACCTGCATTTGTAATTCTCAGTTTGACTGACTTCTCCATGCTCCTCTACAACCAGCTCACTACCAGTGCAGCTTTACAAAGCAAATAGCCTTTAAAAGCTACCTTACCAACCATCTACTCCTGAAGCATTACAGATAACATTATGTTGTGCAGAGAAAAACTCAACTATGTGCTTAAACTTAAGTTTGTTCTGACCTGCCTGAAATCTAGTCTACAAGAATAGGTGACATCTATGCAATGCACATAAATCTAGTTGAGTATAGGTATCATGGACAGAAAATAAGGACAAAAACATCAAAGCTGACAATAGGATTTCTGCAAACTTCAGAAACATTCCAAGAACAGAGATGACTGCAAGATCGGCTGGGAAAAAAAAAAAAAAGGTATTCTGTGCATAAGGTTACACATAGCACAGCAAAAAAACTAAGCAAGAAAACACAACAGTATGTAGCTAACCTAGTAACTGAGGCAGAGCATCCAAAAAATGGAGAGACAGAACAAGAAGTGTCATGCTGTGATACATATCATTTGAAGATGAAGTCAAGAATTTAAATAGGTGTCAAGAGCTACTGAACAGATTGAAGAAGCTGAACTCTTGGAACAGCATAAAGGACTTCTGCTGCTGTATTCTAGCTGGAGAGTATATTCTAGAGAAGCCAGAAAGGGGGAAGCAGCTTAATGTGACATTTTCATTTAAAGAAGATAAAAAGGCAAGGAAAATACAGGTATTGTCTAAAATATAAATAGATTTGCTCCTCTGCAAGATTTGACAGTTGTGTCACTTCTCAAGTCTCTTTAATCTCTTCACTCCCTGTGAGCAGTTCAAGAAAGTGATGAACCCTGGAACACTACAAAGACACATGTTAGGCTCTTTTGTTCAGCAAGAGGTAATTACACAAGACTGTGGCCGGATGTTAAGAGTAACTAAAGCCCAGAATGTAGGTTTGCAACCTTGTAATGCATATAAAAATACTTGTTTTTACATAAATATTTGCGAGAAGCAATAAACTGTGTATTTGAGAATATCAATACGTGGATAACATATCAATAAGTAAACCAAAGTACAGTGATTTGAAGACAGTGCAGGAACATCCAGAAAAAAATCATCACATAAAATTTAAAGGGACTAGTGTTCTGTCAGAACGGACTTCGTACTGCCCCCAGTGTACTGCTAAGGCATTCTCTTGACTATACATAGGAAGGCAGCAAAGAGTCCATAATCCAGTAATACATGCTACATACCATGCTAGCACACCACACAGCCTTAACTAATCATGGGGTTTATATGTTTCTTAACATGACGTCACATCAATCCCATTCCTAAGGCTGGGGGGCAGGAAATCAAGAAAGTGTGAAACCAAGAAGTTCACTAAGAACTTCAAGATTTGAGGATGCGTATTTTCTTTCCCAAACTGTTTAAGGGAAAAGGCACACCCAGAGCAGGCCACAGTTGGGAAAGGACAACGGTCTTCCACAACCCTGTCCCTTAGTCACGAGACTGGGTGAACATGCAGCTAAATCCCAGAGCAACACGGCTGCTGCCAGCTCCTGCTGGCTTTCCACACTTAGGGTTTCAGACTAGCAAGGCAGTCCAGTGCTAGCACAGTTTTTCTACCAACTGCATGACAGAACTGAAGCACAGGAACCACTTTGACTCTTCAAGCCATAGAGTGGTCTGTCCCACCTTTGTATCAGACAGTCAATACTTCCTTCCTCTTCACCATTTCAAAAATTAGTTCACTTGTACCCTAGTAATATTCGTGCAAAAGACTGGCATTTAAATTAAGTCTGCATGTAAGCTGAGCAATTGCCAAGACAGAAAGAGAAATGCAAAAATGCAGAAAAATACTTGAAAGAGAAAGAAGGTGTAACTGTACAGAGAGAGAGCTGCAGGCGATGTCTGCACCTCTACTACAAGCAGTGACCAAGTTTCAACAAACTTGTACTAAGCTACTGTAATCCAAAAAAGCTGTTGCTTGTCTAGCTTCAAACAACAGTCCCGGCAAGAGCAGCAGCAGTCTAGTTAAAAATATTTATGAGGGGTTGTTTTTAAAGGTAAAATTCTGCTTTGCCAGTTTCTACAGTTTAAAAAGCCCTTTTCATAGTTTCTATTATACTGTGGTTTGAGTGGAGAGAAACCCATGTACAAAGAACAAATCTACTCTACGTATGTACAAGTCAACATCTGAAATACTGAAAGCCTTCCTTTCATCCTAAAATGTGGCAAGAAAACACTCATGTGTAATAATTCCTGTTAGGTAACACCTAGTATGCCACCTACTTTAGCACGCATTTTTCTTTTGCCATTGAGGGGAAGAAAGACTAAATAAATAAAGAAAAAAAAAAACAGCAAAAAACACACAACAACAAAGAAAGAAAAAACCCAACACAACAAAACCCACACACAACCACGGTTTCTGTGCTGCCAGCGCTCAGCGCAGATGAAAGGCAAGCCCAGGAGTGCGGCCGGGTCGCCAGCTCTGCCGCCCAACTCTTCTCCCCGACGGGAAGCCCTCCCCGGCGCCCCGCTTTGTTAAGCGAGCGGCAGGGGGGTGCAAAGCCCCGGCGCGGTCACGGCTTTGCGGGTAACTTGGGGGCGCGAGGGCCGCCGGAGCCCTGGCAGCGGCCGGCTCTACCGCCCCGCGCCGGCAGAGGGCGAGACGGCTGTCGCGCCGGGAGCCTGTTTTTGTTACACGGGGGGTATTTAAATGTCCTGCTGTCAATCACGAGGCACTTCCTTCACCGCCGGCCCGGGGCTCCCCACATAAAGGGGGCGGCAACTCGGAGCCCCAAAGCCGCCAGCCCGGCCGAGCCGCTTAAGTCGCGGGCCCCCAAGTTGCTCCTTTGTTTAACTGCCCATGAATCCCCACCACCACCTCCACCGCCTCCCCCTGCTCGCAGCAGGGAGGCTGCCGCCGGGCCTTTATTATTCACACGCTCGGCTCGCAAAACACACGCGACTCGGCGGCGGCACCTCGGGACCGAGCTGGAAACGTCAAAGCGGTGAGAGGAGCGGGACGACCCTCCACCGCCCCCCACTGCCCCCCGCCAGCCACCCACCCACCTCGGACAAAACGCACAGCGAGTCGGCAGCCCGGGCCCAGCTGGGCAAGAGCCCCGACACCCGGCGCGGTGCCCCCGCCGCACTCCTTCGCCAAGAGACCGCCCTGTCCCGGGAGAGACTCCCTGGGGGAGCGGGGCGAGGGGGGGACACGACGCCTCCTCAAAGCCGGCTCAACTTCAGGGTGGCGCCGGCTCCGCCAGCAGAGCCGCCGGCCCGGGAGCCCCGCATCTGTTGCTCTTTCATAACCGGCTTTCCCTCGCCCGACCGCGTCGACCGGCCCGGCCGCCTCCTCGCAAGCCCATGTGCCCAGGGACGGCAGCCCTCGCCGGCACCGGCCACTGCCACCGCCGCGGGGTGGAGGCGGAGCGGTCGGGACCCCTTTCCCCCCTGTGCTGCCGCCGCGCAGCCATTGTCCCCGGGCCGTTACCGGAGAAAAGGGGGAGGGGGGGAGTGACTGCCACCGCCTGTGCCCGGTGGCCGGCTAACCCGGCGGTTCACCCCCCCACCCCCGCGCCGCCCGGCCCCGCGCGGCTCCCAGCGCCTACCTGCCGTGGAACCAGTCCTTGCAGATGTCGCACTCGATCATAAAGCGGTTCACGTCGTAGGGCTCCCGGCACACGCAGTACACAGGGGTCGCGGCGGCCGCCGCCGCTCCGGCCATCTTTAAAGAACTCACTGACTGAGGCGCCCGCTCCCCCTCCCTCCGCCGCGGCCGGCGGCACCAATAACAACAGCGCGCGTGCCAGCCCCACACGCCGCGCGCGCCCCGCCGCCGGCAGGCAGGCACGGGCAGGCGGCGCGGGAGCGAGCGAACAACAAGCGCGCGGGGGCGCGCGCACGTGCGTCACCCGGCCCCCGCAGAGGCGGGGGTGGGGGGAGGAGGAGGGAGATAGTGAGGGGGAACGCCCCCCCAGCCCCGCCCTCCCCGCGCGGCGACGGGCCCCGCCGCGCATGCGTCCCACGGCACGCCTGCACCCCACGCCGCCACCGCCCGGCCCGTTCGTCTCACCGAGCGGCTGGAACTGCGCGTGCGCGGAGGGGGCGAGCGGGCTCCCATTGGATGCGGGGAGGGGAGCGCACGTGCCACCGCCCGCCCCAAACCCCCGGGAGGCGGGGCGTGGGGAGGCACGCGCTGGCCCTGCCCTCCCTCTCTCCCCCTCCCTTCCTCGGGCAGTGTCACGCGGGGAGGGGGAGGGGGAGGGGCAGGGTGCCGCGAGGACACGGGCGGAGGGAAGGCGGGCGGCGGCGCGCGCCGGCTGCCCCTTATGTAACCGCGGCGGCGGCGGAAGCAGCCGAGCGGCGCCGAAGGCGGCCGAAGGCTGGACTTTGTTGTCAGGCCGTGGCTGCCCGCGCAGGCGCAGGAGCGGCCGCTTGTCCTCACGCCCCGGCGTTGGGGGCATCGAAACGGGGTTGGCACCGGCGGCAGCGCGTGTGGGATGAGCCTGTCCGTCCGCCCAGCCTGGGGCAAGTGCCCAGCCCGGCCTCTCTCCCGCGGGGCTGCGTATGGCGGCTGTTGGTTCGCCCTGGTCTCCCGTGACGGGGACCTTCCGTAGGCAGTGCCACCCTCGGCTGCCAGGGAGCGGCAGGGTTCGGTTTGTGGGGCGGGAGGGGGAGGCCGGCCCCGATATTTGCCGAGGACCCGTCTGCGGTTGGCACTGCTGAGGAACGGACAGGGTTTTGTTGGAGCAGGTGTTGTGGAGCGCCAGGGCTGCCACCTCCTGCCCCGGCTGGGCCTGGGCTGGGTAGCTGGTGGGAACAGTCGGATCTGAGTCTTGCTCTCTTCTGACCATGAGACCTGCATGGGCCTGCTCAAGGAGGGCATCCTCTTTGGTTTCAACTTAATTCCTCTTATGCGGATTCAATAAACCTAGCTGATGACCCATCCAAGGGTCATAGAAAGTCAATGAGATAGCATTCGTTTTTGAAGAACATTCCTTCTAATTTGCTCAAATGGAATGCCATGAGTGAATGCTGCTCTCATGAGACCCCCACCTGTGTCCAGTTCTGGAGTCCGTAACAAAAGAAGGACATGGAGCTCTTGGAGTGAGTCCAGGGGAGGGCCACAGAGATGATCAGAGGGCTGGAGCACCTCTCCTCTGAAGACAGGCTGAGAGAGTTGGGGCCGTTCAGCCTGGAGAATGCTCTGGGGAGATCTTACAGCGACCTTCCAGTATCTGAAGGGGCTTCAGGAAAGCTGGGGAGGGGGGTTTTAGGATAGCATGTAGTGATAGGACAAGGGATAATGGTTTCAAAGTGAAAGAGGGTAGATTCAGATTAGACATTAGGAAGACGTTCTTCCCTACAAGGGTGGTGAGACACTGAAACAGGTTGCCCAGGGAAGCTGTGGATGCCCTCTCCCTGGAAGTGTTCAAGGCCAGGTTGGATGGGACTTTGAGCAACCTAATCTAGTGGGAGGTGTCCCTGCCCATGCAAGAGGGTTGGAACTAGATGATCTTTGATGTCCCTTCCAACCCAAACCATTCTGTGATTCTATGAATGCTGCAGTGGGCATGCAGTGGCACTTTTTTCCTGGATGGATCTCAGGGCAGAGGCATGACTGATTTTATGAAGGGCAGGTCAGTGTTCTCGTTTGGTTGAGCTGGGGTTTGCAATCAGTTTATTTCTTTCAAGCTTTCTACATGTTTTTTGGATCACTGTTCCATGCCATCACCCTTTTTTTTCAGGACACAAAAGTAACACTGATGCAGTTACTCTGTATCATCAAGGACAAAAAAGTAGAATTTAGAATGGAGATACTTTTTTTCCTACTGGCAGGCAGAGTCTCAAGGATCTATGGAGATCATGTTTTATCAGGGAATGGGGAATCATGTTCTCCACACCGAGTGTACCAATTCAAGAATGAAGCAATATGTTGAAGTCCATGTTACTGTGATTATAACTGTAATAGACTGTGTATACAGCATTATAGTTTTACAATTTTACATCCCATGTCCTTAACCACCAGTAGCCACAAAAAACTAGACACTGTACATTTGGCTGGGGGAAACTCAGAAGTAAGTGTTTCCTTTCCAAGCTGTTATTGTGAAGCTAGCTAATGTTAACATTTATATAAGACAGCAACACAAGATGATGATTTGCCAGCAAATTGGACAGCAAAGAAATGTAAAACAAACAAACAAACCCCAGCACACAGGCTGTGTGACTGAATGGAGACTGGAATACAGACATATAGGATATGGAAAGGACATCTTCAAGAAATACCAGATTCTCAGACCAAACCCTGGTTCTGACCTGTAGGATGTTGCTAAGAGGTGCTTCAGTATTCTCTGTTTTCCCACACATCCCAGGATTTCAGCAACTCAGAATATCACCACAAATACATCAGTCCTTTAAAAAGCTGATGTTAAGCTTAATAGGAATGAAAGCCACCATTAAGGTGACAAATGGTGATCTCAGGATTTCTGGAAATAACAGATATCCAGAGGCTTTCTCATGAAAAATATTGTTTTCCTTTATTAATCTGATTCAAAAGCAGACCCAGGAAGAGGCATATCAATGGCAGGGCCTGCAAGCTCTTTCAGGAACAATTACAGACAATAAAACAACTACTAAGAGACCACTGTTCAAGTTAAGAGTTGTTACTCTGTGTTGGTGCAACAAAGCATCCGTATATGTAGCCATGCTGGAGTATGAAAGCAACCAATTCCTCGCTCCTTTGTTTGCTGTTCCTTAGGTTGTCACGTGGCAAATTTTATCTTCAAGTTGCAGTTAGCAGCTGCAGTGGCAACTTTATCCAAAGTGGCCATAAAAATACACACATGTTGTATTTCAGGTGTCTGCAAAAGACAAAAGCCTTAATCACCGTGGTGAAGCGCACCGTTGGGTATTCCCGTGAGGGATGGGAGTGAGGCTGCCTAATGTGCATTACATGGGGAGGAGACCTTCTTTAGTTCAGGATGAGTCCAGTGGGACTGGATTGGATGAGGAAGTTTTCAGCTGACATAGAAGAAAGTTGCCCAATGATGACAGTACAAAGAATGAGGAAGCAGGCTGGCCTCAGCACTCTGTGGAGACCTTCCCTTCACCAGCCTTGATTCCTGTAAAAAAACTGGGTCATTTGGAAAAGAAAGAAGTTGCAACCTTCAGCATGCAAAGCAAAGCTCACCATTTAATAAGCACTTTCTCTACTTCTGCAAACAACATCCTTTTCCTGCTGTGATTTCTCTCTGAACAAGGTGTGTTAGTGACTCATTCTGCTGTGGACACTCCTTAAGGGGGTAAGGAATACCTACTTCATCTGTTGCAAAAAACAGAAGTGTAAACCAGCTCCATCTCCCTCTCAGTCTGATCTGCTCTTTGTCAGCTTTTCTCTTTCCAAGCTTTCTTTCCAGCTGCACTAAACTATACTTGAATGTTAACATAGCAAAAGTCCAGAAAAGCCAAAGACCACACACTGTAAGAATTACAAAACCACTTTTAATAAGTATTCTTCTCAGAACCTTGGAGAGCTTTTTTATGACAGTCTTATTAAATGCAGTTTAAAAACAAAAATTGCAATACAAACCTTGAATGTAATCAAATAAATGAAGCCACTTTAAAGCCCAATCACCAAAAAAACTTCAGAAGCAAGCTCATTGTTCATGGCAACACATTGACACTTGAAGACACCTGGAGTCATAGCCCTCTCCATCCTTAGCTCCAGCAAGACATGCCACTGTGGAATATGGAATACAGTGCCTTGTAATAAGCGATACTGGATTCATCTGCTTGGCCCCTGGATGAGATCTGATTGCTCAAAGCAGGCGAGGCAGTGGCGCCACAGGGCTGGAGAGGCTGAAGAACCAGCTCTAGAGGAGCAAGTAGCTCTGGAGATCCAGAGGCATGAGGACAAAGGGTGGGGACAGTGATGAAGAGCCGGTGGAAGGAGAGTGAGAGGTAAGCAGGCAGGAGCAACAAGGCTTATTTAAAGAAAGGAACAGGGTCACTGAATTACATCAGCCATTCTCAGGCTTTTCTAATCATCCCACTCTTCTGATGTCCAGACACTGTCAGGCTGCCACTTGCCCCATGCTCTAGGTTGCACTCAGCCTATCATCCCCTCAGCAGCTGGAGCAAGCCAGTTGATCCTTCAAGCCATGCCCCCCCCGCCCCAAATCTTTCCACCCTAAACTCCACCAAAACATGGCCTGCCCCATCCAGCTCAACCCCTGACAAACACAACTTCCAACTTCCATTGCCAGCAAGCCCCACTGGCTTCCCCCAGCCCCACACCTGGACTCCAGCAAAGATCTTAGAAACACAGTCACAAGGGCTGGGGCTGGAAGGGGTGAACAGGTCTGAAAGTCAGAAGTATAAGTCTGTATGTGAAGAGCATCAGATTTGTAAACACTAAACTCAGGGTCAGAGATGGGGACACCAAGGACTGAGGAGCACCACCTCTTTCTTTACCCCTCTGGACAAGTCCAATTCCTGATACTCAGCAAGGCAGAAGGCTTCAGGTTATGTTTGGGGGAGTGTTGGCTGATAGATTATGGTTAAATCTGGAATCAGACTTTGGATTAAAAAAGGCTGAAAGCCTAGGATTATTCCTAAATAATGTGAGGCTTGCAGAGATGTGGTAAGATCTGGTACCCAGTTCTTGTCATTCTGGGACAGAGCTGCAATGGCATTTGAGCTAACCAAGTCAAGTGGCTTCCCATGAGGTCTAGAGGAATGATAAACACACTCAGCCTCAAATTTGGGGTGAATCATTACCAGCACTCTGTTCAGCAGCAGAGGAGATAGGAGAACACTCATCATTGCCCAATAAAAGCATCCACAGCCCATGCCTGACCTTGTGCATCTCCCAAAGTACATGCTGTAGGTGGTACAAAGAGAGGATAAAGAAGGGGGAGCAGGGCAGGAAGGCTGCCAGGCGGATTTTTTTTTATTTTTTTTTTTAATATTTGTCACTTCTGGGTAGTGGCTGAACCACATACATGTCCACACAAGTATGCCTACTTGTCTGTTGGGCGCAGGGGAAGAGCTCACACCCATCAGTCAGAGGAGGGTGGCTCTCACCCAGCAGGGCATGGCTGATTAAACAAGTACCAGAGACGATACTCAGCAGACAAAGAGATGGCACAGAAGCAATCGAGACTAGGGAGAATCAGAAAAAAAAAATGAATCAGACATTAATGGACATTTCCAGATCAGCATGAAAACAAGCAGATAAATTGTTGGGAAAACATGGTAGTAGAGGTAGTTTCCCCATGTTCGGTCATTTCTTCAGTGTATTTTTGTACATTTTGGAAAAGCGCTCCTAAGTTATTTCTTTATTTTCACATCAAGAGGCTTAAGGCTGCCAAAAAGCAAAGCTCTGGGCTAAAAAAGCATTCCAGTTCACTGCATGAAACTGCCCAAAGTATTGCCCAGAATTGGCAGTATGATCTTTGCATCTGCAGAGAAAATACTGAGTCATGTTGTCAGCCCACACACATCTAACAAAAATAAGAGCCCAACGATTTAAGATTCACCCACTCATCATTTAAAGCAAACACAAGTCATTCAGTCATGCCTCATGCTTCAGAGACCTTTAGAAAACACCCAGTGCAGGGAACATTCACCCACGTCCTGCCCACGCACTGTTTTGAACCGGTGATGTCGTTTGCAACTCGTTCAGTCATGGGTCTGGACAGTGTTTGGTTCAGCGTCCTTGGAGGAAGTGGCTGAGACTTAAAGGTTTCTGCTGAAAATGTGACACGATAGCTGCAGCCTCAGCCCTTCAGTTAGCAACACTGAAATGGTGTAACATAGCATACCCGGCTTGAATCCCAGGAGGAGGCAGAAAAGCGTCCTGTGCTTCACTGCATAAAAGATCTGGCAAACTTAAGCTATAGAACTTAAGACATAGTTTGTGTAACATGCTACTTTACTCTTGCTTTATGGGTTAATCCTGTACTGAAGCATTAGCTCTCCCTGCGCTGGGCTCCTCAGTCGCTTGGCACACATTAGACCAGGAGGCATTTGCACAAAGATCGAGATTTGGGGAATTTCCCAGGAAATCGTCCTACTTTTATCCCTTCCCACATCATTGTCCCCCTAGCAAGAACAAAAAGCAGACTTCTGCAATTTCACCCAGCTGCTGGCAACCTCTCTTCCACCTTCAGTGCTAAAACCTGCTTGAAGTATTAACAGCTGAACCTGGAAGTACGGCAGCCAGCCAAGCTCGTGACGGAGGGGGTGACGGAGGGGGTGACGTCACGGGAGGACACAGAGTTACACAATCTCTGTGGTGCTGAAAGCAGTGCTGGAAATTTGTCAGGAGCCCAAAGGCCAGAGCTAATTTGTATTTGCTTTTACACAGCATGATTTTAATCAGAGCGAAAAGCGCCCAGTTGTGTTTTATGTACAGAGTGTTATATGAAGGGACAAGTTAACAGAGCAGCTAGGGGCAGGACGTGCTCCGAAGGCAGTGCAAGGAGGAATGCTAGATGGAGAAAGCAATGGCAGGCAAGCCTCCTACACCCAATTTATCAGCACTTCCCCAATTCTTCAGGAAGAGCATATGCTATGAAGCGAGAGGCTAAGAGGCAACTTCATCAAAATGCTGTGATTGCCTAATACTCTTTATAAGAGGAATGAAGAAAAAAGAGACCTAGGAAAAGCTTGAGGACAATCTTATTTTAAAAAGCTTTTACCAGAGGTTCTGCATGTGTCACCAAGTAAAACATGGCAGTTAGGAAACCTGTCTCACTTGTGGCCATTATTTGACAGCAGTCGAGTCTGGTGGATCTCTAACATAAGCTCCTCTGGCTTCAGCTGCCAACAGGTGTGTTTGAGTCCCCTTTCTCATCTACTCTGCTTCACTGAGAGCAGACAGTGCAAAGGGCTGGCACCGCTGTTCCCAATGCAAGGCTCCTCTCCAGCACCCCCCTTCCATGCTGCCGGACAATGGCCAGAGAGCAGGAGTTAGGAGCCAGGTACTTGTTTGTTCACCTCTCCATGGCCCAGCTTGGATGCAGCATCAGGGTTCACCCTTGTGTGCCACCAACGTGAGCCAGAGAGCAAGCAGGAGCAGCAGGTTAACAGGAGAGTAAATATACCTTGACGTTTCCTGATTTGTTTGCTTTGTAGTCCCAGTAGATTTACTGGAAACTCAGATGTGGGGTTTGTCACCTGGTGAGTGCTGTCGCTGGGGAACATCCTTAATTTCAGCCTTTCTCTCGTTACCCACTGGGAATAAATGCTCCTTTCCCTCTCATTTCAGTTTCATTCCTTGAAAGCTGAAAAAACAACAAAGAGGAAAAAAAAATAAATCTGGGATGTATGCTTTACTCTGGAGCATGCTTTAAATTTGTTGTTCAATGTCTAGTTCAGGATAGGATAAGCTGCATGTTAGGAATATAAAAGGAAAGTGGTCAGACAAGCTCAGCTGGAGTTTCCTACATTCAGTCTGATAAATCCTAACCCCAGAGCTTTATCCCACTAGTTATACCCTTTCCATTGTAGCCCTTGAAAGCAGCACCCTCTCTGCTCTCATCCCTCCTCCACGAGCTCCTTCACCACCCCCCCCCCCATGCACATTTGTCCCCCCGACTCAAAAAGCTCCCCAAGGAGCTCAGGCACCACCAATGCTCAGGGATGGGGAAAAAGGAAAACAGAGTCAGCTGAATATGCAAACAATCCTGTGTGCACCCCAGCATGTACAATCCAGGTCTTTGTCAGCATGATGGACTACACTCCGTCCTGCTTGTTTTCCTTCCTTGGTGTTACCATACACACCCTTTCTATGTGAGCATTATCAAATGCTGAACCTTAATCACCCTTTTCAAGACAGGGGCTGATTTCTGCCTTGCTGGTATCTGTCCACCAGCTGCATACGTATTTTGTTGAAAAATCATAGCCACTCATAAAATCCAGTGTAAAATCTACAGCTGCCATTAAAAAAATAAAGAGCCAAAAGGCTTTTCTGTGTTTGATTTCTGATGTCACTGAGGCACTGGGGTGGGAGCATTTTCACTTGCACGAGCAGCCCTGCTTGGGCACAGCCCGTGGTGACTGGAGCGTAATTGTTTTTGCACTTCGAGGCAGTGGGTTTAGGATGCTGGTGCCCACCTGCCTGCCTGCTGCCACCTCCCCTGCACAGCTTCATGCCACAGGGACACCAGCAGTGTGCGAGTATCGGATGGTACCCCTTCGTATCACCCTGGACAGACAGACACCCGGGGCGGGAAGAGCATCAGGGTAAAGGTGCAAAGTGCTTTCACAGCTTGGGGCCATGGTGGGAGCCCAGCAGGTCCCCAGGCCTGGCAGACAAATAGCTCTCTCCCTGCTCCCTCTCCCTCCCAGCCACATCCGTTGTCCCCAAGACGGAGGAGTCTCATGAATCAAGTCAAACAGCCAGCGACAAGCTGGGGAAATCCATTAATATGCACCGGCTGCAGCACGTCGCCAGCCCCGGGCCTCGCACGCCACTCACCTGCCTGTCTCACCCCTGGCAGGCAGCTCCTGAACAAAAGAGCAGTGGAGGACAGCAGCGACAGCCCCCCGTAACGGAGGGAGGCAGCCACTGGAGACAAAGCTCATTCGCTGGCTGCCATGGGTGTGAGGAATGCTCCTGCTCGCCCTATTGTCTGGGGCCCTTTGTGATCCTCCACCACTCCAGTCCCCAGCCGCACAGGCAGAAATATTGGGAGCAGGACAGAAACGGCTTTGTTGAAGGAAGGCTTCGTGTGCAAAAAGCCTCCTCCCTTCACCCCACTGTACATGCCCGTCTGGCATGCAGGACCACTGTCCTTCTGCCCCAGAGGGCAGGTAGGGTCCCCACTGGGCCACCCCGAATGGCCCAGCCTGGCTAGGAGTCAGGGCTGCAGAGCAACACAGACAGATGGACCTGGGTTTTTTTTTCTCTACACCCACAGGGCACGCAGCAGCCCCCTCCTGAGCATGTCCCCGCAAAGATTTGTCCCTGTGATGCCTTTGGGAGCAGATCCAGCAGCACAGACTTCAGTGTGCACCGAGCACCCTCCACACCGCCCCCCTCCTCCTATCCCTCCCGGCCTCAGGAACAGCACAGATGCCTCTGCCAAACCTCCACCACTTTGTCAAGCGGTGGCCATGGCCCCCCTTGTGTGAGCCACATCTGTGGCTGTGGGGTTACAACCCCCCCAAGTCCTGCAGGGCTGGTGGCAGGACCCAGATTCCCTTGTCTCAGGGCAGAGCTGTAATTACCAAGCCCTCCCAAGATGTCAGTCCCCAGCTGCAGCACACCACTCAGCTCTCCTCCCACCGCCACCACACGCTGGCATCAGAGGGACCACGACAGGAGAAGAAGGAGAAAGCCAGGTCCCTTCATTTTGGGGAGCAGGGTGATCCTGCAATGCCCGTGTCACCACCCAAGGGGACCAGAGTGCTGTCCAGCACCATGGCATGTGGGCCAGGTCTGGTGAGTGACCCACAGAGAGGTACCACTCATCCAGAGATGGCACGGCAGCTCATGCGGTTCCTGCCCTACCCACTCTTGGCTGTCCAGCACCTCCCTGCTGGCACAGCTGGCACAAGCTATCTTAGCCACACATGGCAACAGCTGCAAGGTGGGTCTCATTCAGACAATATAGCCAACAGCACATAAGCAGAGAAATAAATATAAGGTCCAAACCTGAGGGAAAAGTTTACTCCTGAGAGATGGTACCTGGGACCACAAAGGAGCCCTGGCACACCACTGCTCCACTGCTGGGATGGCAGCTCTGGCTGCCCTGGCACAGAGAGCAGAAGGGCCTGGGAATGAGCACAGACTTACTGCATGGAGGCTGCTGAAGGAGCCTGCAGGGTGTCTATAAGCAACAGGGATGGTAATGAGGCAACTGTAGGTATACATACAACTAAAGAGCCCATTTCTCAGTTTTGTGCTGGTAAAACAGTTTCTGACATTTTCTGGTACTAAGGAGTCCATGTTGAAGAGGAGGCTCTATCCAAAGTTCAGTTTCTCTTCCTGTTTTTCACTATATTCGATGTACTTAAACTAAGTTCTAAGCAGTTTTTGCAAAAAACTTCCTATGGCCATCAACCAGGAGGTCTCCAAACAAGCTTTGTTCAGAAATAAGCTTTTGCTGAAGAGAACTGTAGAATTCCTACTGTAGAAAAGAAACAGCCTAGAAGCCATGATATCTAAATAGCATTACTTTCCTCCTTGAGTTTGGCACTTCACGGTGAAGTTTCAGCAGCTCTTAAAAAGTATCTTCAGGCTTTATAAGCAGGACTCACACTGAATTCAGTGGACAGGAGATTCCCAGTAACATTTAAGTTGCAGAAGCAACACCATCATTCCCAAAGAGGAGACTTTGTGAGGCTAGATAAGGCAAAAAGCCAAATAAAGAAAAAAGCCTTCATCTTGGACTGTCAAATTCAGAGAAAGGGGAAAGATCGGAGCTGGGTTTTGGGTTGGTGGCAGAGCTCCTGGCCTTCTCCATGCCACCTCCCTGCTTCCATGAGCAAATGGGAACATGGCAGCTCTTTCCCCTCAGTCCCTGGGCCTGCACTGAGATGGTGTTCCTGCACAGCAGCATTTGAGCAGCTGGAGGGCCAGTTGCATCAGCCCAGAGCTGAACTACAGTGACTACAAGAGCTATTTTGGCATCCAAGCCAGAGGGACAGCCTGAGTTAATGAAGCTGATGGGAACAGAGTGGGGTGTAACGAGGTGCATCTTACTGAAAAGCAGGGAACTTCTCCCAGGCTGCCTTCAGCTCCTGCAGAGCACTCGGCTCAGTTTGTAACTGATTAACGCCAACACTTGCATGATCAGTTCAGCACGTGTTTAGTTGCTCTTCTGGAAGAGCAGACTTGAAAAGTACATCGTGCAGGTTTTCTAGGAATAAAAGAGTCATCCAGAGAAAGCATCCGCTACCCCATCTGCCCAGAGACCTCTATCACTCTGCTGCATGTGTGGGTCATGAGACCATGCTTGTTCACTACCCGGAGCCTGAGGAGCCAGCTCTGCTCAGCTGCTACACCCATCTCCATCCTCCTATCATGACAAACCAACTCTGTGCCCCAGCAAAGCCTGAAATTGTCCCCAGGTTTAGGAGGAAATTCTCTGATGAGAAGGCAGATTTATTTGCTTTCCTTTCAGATGAGCAGGTTTGTTGGCACATGCACTGCATGTTTTAAGTGTCTCCCCTGAAGCTGAAACTTAACCCTAATCTAAATTATGCCTTTGGTGCCCTTTAATTTAAAGAAGTGATCAATAGACTATGTCACTTGGAAAATTAATTGCTTTGCCACTGGACAAGCGGGAATGTGTAACAGAGTCAGCATTGCACCTCATCATTAGATTGAGAGCAGCAGGGCTGTTTCTCCCAGGAGTGGGGGACAGTCTCATGTAAGGGGGCAGCTGTGGCTCCTGCAGCCAGTCTCTAGTTGGGCCACTAAGCCCACACAAGCCAGGTCACCTCCAAAAGAAACTCAAAGATCCCAGGGGTGATTTTCTATCCACCGCCTGCTGTGCTAGTCAGTACTCCTGGGGAGCCATTCCTTTGGAGGCAGAGGAAGGGAGACTGGCCCTGGAAGACGTGGAACATGGTCACCTCACTGGTGAGCAGAAAGCCTACCTCATTGGAGGCAGCAAGGGTACATGCAGAGGAGCTGCAAGAAAGGCACAGAGGAAAGGAGGTTTTTATTAACCAAAACAGAGAGGAAGACAAGAGACTATCGCTGATCAGACCTGGGAGAGAAGTGCTGATGGATGGAGTCACAAACGTAGTCTTTCAAAGGTATCACTGGGCAGGACAACACCAGAAAGAAATCCAAGGCAAAAGAGTCACTGAGCAGCTGGCATGCTTTGAATCCTGGCTGACCTGGAATCCACACTACTTACTCCAGCTTATGCCTGTTGCAGAAATAAAGTTACACAGAAAAAAGGGGTTATGCAGCAATTATGACTACCTCCCCACCTGCAAAGCAGCCGAATATCCTCTGCTGCCCACAGCTTCTCTTCAGGCTCACAAGCAAAACAGCCAAACAGGTTTGATTCACTTTGCCACTACTGCCCAAACCAGCGTAGGTAACGCTGTTACCAGCGTTTGGGTAACAGGCTTACCCAAAAGGCAAGCCTACACCAACTTAAAGGATGATACACAAGTGTGCTTGCTTGCTTATCCCAACCTGCAGATGTCCAGAGAGCATATAGTTCTGTTGCTTAAAGTGTTTTTATTTACATGCTTTCTAATGAACAGTATCTGTGTATTGTTCACTGCAAGTCTCTGTACTCTCTGAAGGTCAGAGGTAAGAACATCCAAGTAAAGTTACTGGAAGCGTTCCTCATTTTTGGGCATTTTATTGGAGCAATCAGTGATTTATCTACCGCTTCTGGCACTGGTTGTGAACATGCAACTGTTACTTACTCTGACCCACAAAGGGCCACTATTTCAGCCCTGTTAGAAGGGAGATGTTCATTGCTATTCAGATGGCACTGGTGCCTACTGCCAGACCTGCAAGGACACATCATCTGTGGCCTTTTAGACAAAGGCTGGGTCTGGGGGAAATGAAGTTCAGAGCCAATATCTTTCTGTCTGTCATTAAAAGGGATCACTAAAAATTCACCACACTTCCAGGCGTACTGTGTGCCTGGTGGGACAAAACATCCCTTCTCCCTCACATTTGTAGAAACAAATACAATTGGAAAAAGGAACAAAGTTCCACTTCTGCAGACACTAACCAGAAGAAATGGTGTGTTATGGCCATCACCATCATTTGTTTTCCTTGCAAAGACATACTGACAAGGCCCTTGCTTCTCAGTGGCTGAGGAGGAGGGAAAGACAAACCTTGACCACAAAGAGGAACCCAGTCTCTGGGAAACAGCAAAGAGGATGCTGTTAAACATGTCAGGAAACACTAAGGGAAAGATGAGGGAAGCCAGAAGCTTTGAAAGTTTTGATTTCTCCAAGATAATGAACTGCCTGTTCTAACTAGAGGAGAAATAGCCTGTGAGCTCTCTCTCCCAGAGAGGTTTCTCCTATAATGTTCAATACTGTAAAGGGCTGGAAAGCAAGGAACATTCTCAGGTGGATTAATTTACAAGCTAAAAGTGATTTTTTTTTTTCCCAGGAGGAGTAAAACTACACTCATGCCCTTGCTTCTCTGGAATTGGTAGAGGGTGTTAGAAACTCTCCTGCTTGCACAAGGAGGGCAGGAGCATCTCCTGCCCCAGGAGCAGAGGCACTGCTGATTCCAGGACCACCCTGACAACTGGGGAATTGCCCAAGTGGCAGCTTTGCAGGAAAAATTAAATACTTCAGATTCCCTTTTCAACCAGGCTACTTAAGCTTTGGATCTGTTTTTGTTAAAGCCTTCTTATTTTAATTAAGAAAGTCCTTGTTGAAATGCAGTACCCCGCCCACTCCAGTTACCACTAATGTGTCTGCTTAGATCACCAGCAAGCCTCCAAGATGCAGCAAGGCTGAACTCGGTAGTTCACAAGGAGTGATTAAAATCCCTTAAACGTAGCATGGGAGAAAGACCATACTCTCAGCAAACTGAGGATCCAAAACAACCCTGAGAAACTCGAGTTTTGGGCCAACAGCAACCTCATGCACAGGACAGAGAGTTCAAAGCTCTGCCCTGGGAAGGAATAACACCAGGCATCAGCACAGACTGGGAACAGACTGGCCAAGTAGTCACCTGGCTGAAAAAGACCTGAGAGTTACAGGTGTGGCAAGCTGAGTATGAGTTATCAGTGCACTCTTCTCACAAGCACCACAGACTGTGTCGTGGCCAGCGCCAGGGGCAGTGTGGCCAGCAGGCCAAGGAGAGGTGATCATTCAACACTGCTAAGGCTGCACCTGGAACAGAGCTGGAAGAGTGGACTTCATTAATATTATGAGTCCCAGAGCAGAGTTAGGGCTTCCTGGAAAATCTGTTCTTCTCAATTATTGAGGGAGAGAAATAAAAAGAGGAAGTAAAAACTCAGAAAACCCAGAAGCGACAACTTCCTCCCAGTTCCTATGTCTTTATAAAAGGCCCTACATTTAGGATGTGTATCTGAGAAAGCAAAGTTCTCTTTTAAATGAAAGTGTCTTGTAGGAAGAAGACTTGAAAAAGGGAACCAAGCTCTGTGCTGTTCAGGGCACAAGGCAGCACTGTTGACAGCCTCCCTGCCAGTGGGATGTGAGGAAAGGACAGAAGGAAAAAAGATCACACAAATTGCTGACAATGTTCCAGCCCTCCTGCAACCCTCAAGTGTCACAGCAAGATTCATTTGAGATGGCTCTGGACTAATAGGTGGTTTTGACAGGATAAGGTGGAAAAGATCAGATATGAGAAAATATGGCTGCACTGAACTGGCCGTGAACTCCTTGATCTCCTTTGGAGAAATACATTACTTTTAGCTGCCAGGTGCCAGTCACCAGTGCAAGCCCAGTAGGTAAATAGGCACAGGCAGTGTTTGCAGCAGGAAGCTTACCCGGAAAGGAGTTTTATCCACCCAGAGCAGGCCCCTGCCCAGGTCAGCTGTGAGACCTCTCTAGCAATCAAACACTGACACCACTTAAGGTCTAACCTGCTCACATACCTACTGCATCTCCACCCTTACAGGTGCTGTGCTGCCAGGGGGCTGGTTTTCAACGCTGGAAACAGAGAGACCTATCTGCAGCTGAGCAGAAATCAGTATTCAGCAACCATTATTAAGGGCAAGTGCTCCACAAGCAGCACCTACAAGGGTTTGGCCTGGCCAGGCTGATAATATTGCAGTTTAAGTAAGCAACACCCCTTTTTTAGTCCAAGGGGAAGAGCCCTTAACCCAACAATTTGGACACTTCCACTCTGACTACAAATTTCAGTTGTTTGACTGCTGCTCATGAATTTTTATCCTTTCTCATCTCACCTCCCATCCCTCTGTAGCCTGCTGTCCCTCCAGCAGAGGACAAGGATATTTTTTCTGGAGAACATGAACATTTCTCCACACAACCTCCCAGGCACAGGATGTGATGGACAGCAAGACAGCCAAGACTAAATTTTCAAGGACATTTAATAACTCAGAGATGCACCAAAAGCCATGTTATGAAGCGTCCCAGCAAGCAACTCACCAGGGAAACCTCCTCCCTACATCTCCATGATTTCATGTACTATTAAAAAAAACCTCTGTCCTGTAGTCAGCCTACTCCCAGTCAGGGAAACAGGATCCATATCCCTTCCTTTCCCCTGCCCCTTGCTACCTGGCTTGTGCACTTGGACTCTAAATATTTTGGGGCAGACACTTTCCTGCATGCACACGTACATATGCTTAACATCTTGCTGAGCAGGCCACCATATTCACAAAGACTTTAAGGATCAAAACATAATAATATATAATACTCCAGGACCTTTGTTGGATTGGGGGTTGCAGGTTTATTCACTGATGGTGGTTTTATTGGTAGCCACACTGCTTTGTTCACTGATAAGGACTGGTCTTTCTCCCCATGTGTTCAATGCTGGTTTGCTAGAGGAGACATCAGTACAAGTACTTTATCCTTTACTGCTAGGAGGACTAGAGCACTGGTGGCTTACTGCTGTTTCAAGGGAAAGTCTGTGTGTCCTGGTTTGAGCCAGGATGAAGCTAATTTTCCTTTTACTGATTTTTTTTCCTTCAGTAAGCTCTCTTTTAACTAGCAGCAAGTGTTCCAGCTAGTGGGCTGATAACACTGGAATGTTTTTGTTTCTGATGAGACTCCAAGGTCGCTTCTGAGCTCTGCTGCTACAGAGGCTACCGGGGCAGAAGAATCCTATCTATGACCCCCCGTAGGGGAGCTGGACTAGACAGACAGCAGAACTGACCAAAGGTATTCCATTCCATCTATCTACATAAGCTCAGAGGAAGGTCAGAGATCACAGAAGACAACTTCCTTCCTGCTTCTTCTTCCCTTCTCTTCCGTCCATGGCCAGCGTCTGGGGAGGACTCCATCCATCCATCACTGTTGACTCCTAGGCTCTGACCTCATACCCCTCATAACCCAGCCCCTGTCTGCTCTGCCTTATCTCCTGCCTGCGGGATGAGACATTTTGGGGCTGCTCACAGATAAGGAGAGTGCTGGGGGAGTTTTTGGGGTGGGGAGAGGCAAGAGGCTTTTGTACATTCCTGAACATAATTGTATATAATTGTACATATAATTAAAACTGTCTAGTTTAGTTTTCAATCCAGCTAAGTCTCTCTCCTAATTCTCTCTCTCCTTCCCTACCTGGGTGGGAGGGGGAGGGGATCGAGAACATTGTTGTCTCTGGTTTAATTGCCCATCCTGAGTCAAACCGTGACACTGTGCAGAATAGGGTGAGAGGACTTCTGCAAGGACAAGCCCTGACGTTCCTTCCGCTCGTTCACAGAAGCCCTGGAGGTGACATGACTTCATGTGGCAACCCTTCCTTGAATACTCCCACAGT
Organism: Hemiprocne comata; assembly: GCA_020745705.1. Classification (NCBI taxonomy): domain Eukaryota; kingdom Metazoa; phylum Chordata; class Aves; order Apodiformes; family Apodidae; genus Hemiprocne; species Hemiprocne comata. Next base: position 62,620,268 of record CM036586.1, read on the forward strand.
CTCAATCCTTCCTTTGGCATTTCCAAAGCCATTGAAACCAGAAACTAGGCATTTGAAGTCCCATGGACATTTTGCCTACCAAGGCAAAACGTGATGCCTGACGTTTCACTGCTTTTGAGGAGCTGCCTCAAGCCCAGTCTCCACCACTGATCCCTCCCCTCAACCAGGAAGATTTTTACCTGCTACAAAATGCTGTATAATAGGCAGGGGTTGCTGCCATCCTCGCCAGGCACCCACCTTCTTCGGTGGGCACCAGCAGCTGCAGGCTGTGCACCCAGACTGCTGTGAAAGCTGTAAGAGTGCTGAGTGGCCAAGTGCCAACAAGCACAAAGGCGTGGGGGTACTTCCTTTTGCACACGTTTTACTAACATTTAAATGTACCTGAGAGTTCCAACCCATGCTGTAACCTGCACACAAGATTGCATGAAAGGTAAAGGAAGGAAGTTAATTGAGCACTAATAAATTCACCCAAAAATGGAGCTGGCAACAGTCTGGTGGTGGCCCTGGCCAGAGACTGCAGCACATGCCTCAACCCCAGCCCCATGCTGGGGCTTAGTCCCTTGCCTTGGCCACCAGGACTGTTTGCCCCTACAAGCCACTCTGTCATGGGGTAAACAGTCCGACTTCCACCAAATGCCAAGGAAATGGAAGGACATATGGTCCAAAGTGCAGCCCTTGCACATGGCCTCAGAAAGTGCTCGGGAACCTCTAATCCACATGAAGAGCTGGATTTGGGGATGATGGAGAAAATAGTAGTTTCTGTCCCCCTAAGATTTCAGTGTGATTTGCAAAGCACACCGGGTTTCCAAAAGGAAAGGGGAAGGCAGGAGCCAGGCTCAGCAGTGGATCCCAAAGAGCATGACTCTTATGACTCTTTCCCAGGGCTCTTGACCATCACCCTTATAAAGGAGACAATCACTGCTTCTCCTGTTCAGCAATGCCTGAAAGCAGGACAGGCAGACACCCTTGGGAGGCCCAACGCACAGGCCCCTCCATGAGCATTCTGCATTGTTGGGGCCCCTGGCTAGCACTGGAGAGGAAGCAGAAATGGGTTCATGTCCTGAACTCCCACCAAGGTGACAGCCAGGGAGAAATCCTCTGACAGGTTTCCCCATATAAAGCAATACAAATAAGAAGCGAACCACACCTAGGTAGCAGAGGTCTGACCATTGACACTAATCACACAAAGTTGTTCCAATAAAACTGAAATTAGAAGATAATAAACAGCATGCAGCAAGAGGATATCCATCTATCCATCCATGGTCTGGGTCCCCACAGTCATTGGTACAGGACTCGGCACAACAACTGGAGCCAGGCTGGGACATTAAGGACTCCCAGTCAGAGAGTGCAGGCAAGACAGAGCCCTGCCAGTGGCTTGCCCCCACGGTGGGGAGTGTCACTGGAAGTAACAGGATTAGCAGAGTGAAGAAAAAGCTTCCAGGCTGCCAAGGAATAAACAAACTACTTAAGAAGTTCAGGCCATGCTTTTTAAGTGAGTTTTGAGCATTAGAGGACCTTTTCAACAAAAATGAGAATCCAGTATTGAAAAAAGAAAGAAAATAAGGAAAAAAAGAGTAGCAAGAACCCACTCAGCTCTCCCCCAGGAAAATATGTGCTGCACTGGGCAATTCCCAGAGGCAGACATCAGTCTCGTCCTCCCAAAACCCAGTTGTAAAGCTAACAACTGTTGCGCTATTAAAAGTGTCAGATAAGCCAGGCAAAAGCACCAGGGAGGCATCCAGAGCTTCAATGTACTCTGGGATCCCTTGGATACATCAGGTTTTACTCTGAACATATCAAGATCTATGAGGGTTAAGGCCAGAAGTAAACATTATCAGGAGTTGCTCTGCCATCCTCCAGGAACTACAGTTGATCTGTTTCGACAGAAGGACAGGCAGGAGGCAATGGCATCCACTTCAGAAAGTCACCTACTCTCTTGCAAAAACTTCAGGGAAATGCGAAATTCACTACATGCCTTCAAAAATCATACAGCCACTTTCAGGGCTGAAAACCTGCAGCTTGTTTCCAATCTCATCTTTCCCCCATTTTGGTCTCCAGTCATCAAGTTGTGCCATGGCGCATCCCCACAGATAGGAGAGCTGCCTGCTGCTGGACACCTTGTCCCCAGGTGGGTGCTGGCAGCCTGGACACCTTCACCACCCAAGCCCACCCTTCCCTGCTGCTGAGCAGTGGGGCAAGTTTGAACAAAAAAAAAAAAAAAGATAGGGGGGGAAAAAAAGAAAAAAGAAAAAAAAAAGTGAACTAAAGCCAATTAAAAGTGCAGGGAAAATGCAGGAGGCAGGATGTCATTACCAGAGTTGGAATTTGGCCTGGGTGCCATGGAGATGAAACACAGCAGATGGTTAAGGTGTACACGGGAAGCACGCGCGCAGCACCTGACTACAGATTTAAGGCCAATTAATAGAACAAAAGAGGAAACTTGACAAGGAAGTCAGAGACCTACAAAATGAATAAGTGAGCCATTAAAAGGGGAGGCTATCCCACAGAAAAAAAAATAATAAAATAAAATAAAAGCAGCAGCAGAGTGTACAATACCTACAGAGCTGTGAATAAACTGAAGTTGGAACAGATGGAGACAGAAACAAACCACTGTGTGTATTAGTTGGCAACCAAGTAAAAGAGCCAGCACGGGGGAAAGAGCTTCCCTGCAATTCTGTGCAAGAACAATAGGCTGTGGTTCTACAGCACCCCCTTCCCAAAGTGCTCAGTGTCCTTCATATGGCTGCGTTTAAGGCTCACAAGCTGCAGCACTCTCAGATACAAGAACCTAACAAATGACCAGGAAAGCATATTCTATTAAATAATAAACCACGTGTCTCTAATTAAAAGAGCCCAGGCACTATGCAACAGAGACATGAGCCTTCCCCAACCACCCATCACACTGGGTTAGATCCCCAACTACACAACTCTGACTCAGACCTGATCCGAAATGGGATCAGGGAATGATAAACATGGGGTTTCCAGCGGACAGTGACTACCCTGAGGTGGTAGCAGTCACAGCCCACTGGGTAAACACTGGGTAAACCCCAGAGCTACTTTGGAGGCACATAAGGTGCCTTTATCTTGCAGGCCAGAGTGGCTTCAAGCACAAATGTTTCCATTGAATTTTATCTGTTTGCCTGTGAACTGAAGCCCTGGCTAGGTCAGAGATGAGAAAACAAGCAAGGAGCTCAGCCAGCACACCATGGAATGGGAACAGGGAGAGGTCAGCATGGTGCAATTAAGCACAACAAGAGAAACCCCTTGCTGTGAGGGCATATAAAAATCCCAGCCGCAAAGAGGAGGAGACCAGTGTCCCAAGGAGCACCAGGTGCTGACTTCCCAAGAGCCACCCTTGCCCTGGCCTGAGGACCAAGGTGGGCACTTGTGGGGAAGCTGAGCCCAGCAGTAACACCCCAACCTCCCTGGCAGCAGCCCCCTCTTTGGGCTGCGCTGGCAGGAGTGGGTATACAACTTCCCCTCCAGGTCTGCAAACACAGGGCTGTCCCACCACTGTATCTGCTATGTAAATCCCAAAGATAAACAAGCCCAACTCTGCAGACAGCATTTATCACTCACTTGAAAGCCAGGCAGCTTGGGGCTAAGCCTCCTGAGAGCATCCCCCACCCATGGCAAGCTCAGCCTGGAAGCTACAAGCTTTTCATAGCATTAAGTCCTGCCTTGAAGCCAACTGGCCAAAACTTCAATGACTTCAAAGCAAGAGGGCTTTTGCAGAGCCACGTGCTCCCTGAAAACCCTGTTCCCAAAAAGCCTTTCCTTTTGTCTGTGCTCTGGGCAGGCCCCAGGTTGTCCAGTGGCAGGCGTGCTTGTACATCTGCTGCTCCACTCCTTTTAGCTCTGAGGAGGCACCAGCACATTTCCTCACCATCACAACTGACTTTATAAAACCACACTGGCTGAGAGGCAGCACCTGCAACGAGCCCAAGCACAGGCACAATCTATAAAAAACCTCCCCCCCCATCGCTACCCCCACCTGATTCCCTCTGTGGCTTTAAGCAAATCACATCACTTTTCCTCCTTAGTTTCTGCACCTGGGAGAAAGTAATATTTACGTATCCCAGAAAGGTGCTTAGAGGCTTAGTTAATGTTTGCCCAGCATTTTAAAGGATAAAATATTCTGTATTAATTCCTAGCTGCTGAAAACACTGATATGTATGACTCTCATTAGCTCCAACAGGAGATTGTTGCTGGAGTTGGGCTTTACTAGTTCAGAAAAGCAGAAGCAAGATGATGTGATATTAACATTTCAAAAAGCACCTGCAGCATGTGCTGTAAAACCCCTTCTCTTCTGACCACCACCAGCCTCCTGCTCCACTGCCTGCGTTGCAGAGGTGCACCTGCAGCTGTTAAACATTAAAGCAGCCCAAACTCAACACACGTCTTTGCGGCTTTGCTGGCAACACTGGGTAACCCCTTTGGAAGGGGTCCCTTTCCAGGCCCCCACGGTGGGGAGCTGGCCTCACCCACAAGATGTCCCCTCATTGACTAAACGCAGCCGTTGCAGAGCGATTGCCCTTCTGCTCACATCTATCAACGTTGCCTAGCTCTTACTTGAAAGACTGGAGCCAAAGCAGGTTTTCTTGCCCTGACAGCTTTGAGCTTTAGGTGGGGTCTGTGCAGCACCCTGTCTGTCAGCTCATGTGCTGAGGGGGACATGCCAGGAGGGTGGGTATCCCCTGTGTTCAGCCACACCACTGCTCGGCTTGTGTCCCCTGCGACCAGCTACTGGGCAAAAAGAAAAAGCAATTGATAAAGAACTGGGCCCCAGCAAACCACCTGGCAGTCTCAGCAAGCCTTAAACCCAGGGCACCCACAGTGCTAGGGAAAAGATATCACTGCACACCCCACAAAACAACCCACCCACTGCTCAGGCCCTTTACACTCCCAGTATGGCACCAGCGCTGCTGCAGCATTGTTGTTCCCTCCCATTGCACTGGGCATCTTGTTTCAGAGGCTGAGGACAGCAAGGTGCCACCTTTGAATGGCATTGCACAGCCAGCACTGGTATCCCATGCTCTACTCTCACAGGTGGAAATGCCAGCAGCCCTCATGGGCTCACAGAAAAGAAAAAGCAGAGGAAAGGGCCAAGCTTTGGCCTGCAGCATCTTCAGTTGACTGGGGGAAGGAAGCTGCACAAGGCAGGGCTCTGGAGATGGCAGCCAGTGAGCTCCCACCTCCAGCCAATGCTGTGGCCGTGGTGGCTGCAAATCTGTATGCCTGTCTGCAAAAGCAGCACGGCAGGGCTGAGCCCTGCAGCAGTGAGGAGGAGGGATGGGTTTCTCACAGAGCCAGCCAGAAAGGGATTTGGTTTTAACTGCTGGTTTATTGCCTGTTGGCAGAAGTATATGGCTGTATAATAAGGGAAAGGCTGGAGGAAGGTGCCTGAAATTCAGCATAACCCATCCCCAGACTTCATGAAAGAAAATTGCCACCAAAGCAGCCCCCCACTGGCCCCACAGTTTCGGGGAGGGGACACAGTTTTGGAGCTCAAGAACAATGGGACGACCTTTCCCTCCTTTCTTCCAGCAAAGGTAAAACACCTCCCGGCGGAGGTGTCCGAGCCAGGGAAACCATTGAATAAGAAGCCTTTGGCCAATAAAGCATCGCATCTCTTTGTCTCTTTGTACCTTCAAATGCCCTGTCCCATGGTGCTTCATCAGCCTTCATCACTCCTGCCTGCTGGCAGCACTAAAGAATCTCAGCAGGTCACTGTGCACATCCCTGACCAGAGGGAATGGCACCACCATCCCAGCACAGAGGGCTGCCTGCCAGCACTGGGCTATGGCTACCTGTGCATGGTGGAGCAGCTCGGAGGGCTCAGTTTTCCTTTTGGGAGGAGCCCCTCTGCCCCATCACTCCCTGCTTCTTGGTTTTGCCCAACTTCCCAGATGGCAGGTGGAGGCCAAGTCACCACAGACAGCTGCTGAGGAAAATCAGAAGCACAGACCGAAACATGACTAATTTCTAACACACCACAACCAGCGAGTCATTTTGTTTGTGAGCCTAAATCGCTTTCTGCTGCTTTCATACCGGCTTCTTTCAAGGGTGAATAAGCAGACAGTGGCAGACATGACTTTTATTATTCCCAGAGCTTTGAAGTTGTACCATTTCACTGCGGTTTAGCTGCCTGCATCAGCTGTCTGTAGCAGCACATTTCGAAGAACTCAGCCCTGATGCACGGGTAGCCAGGCCGAGCTGAGCTGGAGCTCAGCATCGTCCAGTGATGGTATTTTATGGTGACTCATTAGTTGCCCACCCTCTTTTATTCATTGTTTTTAGACCATCCTTTTATTTCAATATTCTTGACAACTTCTAAGAAGGCCCTTTCGCAGACTGAAATCAAGGGCAACAAAAACAGCTTCAAGCTGTAATTGAAGCCACTTTCTGTTAAATTAGCAGCACATGAGTTAAAATGGATTTTGGGATGAATACCCTTGAAGCGTAAACAATGCCACTTGAAGAGGCAGAAATATGGAAAAACTGTTGGAGCTAGAACAGTGTGAGCATTTAATGTGTTTATACATGTGGATATACTCATACATATGCAAAAGAGTAAACACAGAATCACACACCAATTAGATAAGAAAGTGAAACTTCCTGCATTTTTGAATGACTAATTTAAAATAGCTTATTACATAGATTTTTATATATTTAAAATATAGCACTTGCACACATTTTGAGAGAGAATTCTATATTTTATTTCCATCCCAGGTTGAACTGCTACGGCTTTTCTTTTTTTCTGCTGCTCCAGAGTTCCACATTTCTCATCTATTCTTCTACATTTAACCAACTTCTAGTTTGAATGGCTGAACATCACAAGGACTCTTTTTGCATAGTACAAAGCAGCACAGTTTGAAAACGTGTCATGTTTTTAGCTATGAAACCTATGTCAACTTTGGCACAAATATGAACTTTTTGTCAATTGGTGGCATCACAGCCACTTCCTCAGGACAAGGTGGCACCGCAACCCCCAAATTCTAAGCAAAAACACTGGACTGTAATTGTGAGGTTATTTACGCAGACCAGTTCAAATTCTACTTTCAGTTCTAGTGCCAGAAGTTTAAGGCTCAAGATAAATCACTCTCTCCCCTTGAAAGAGGCTGATTGCATTTATATGGATCGTTTCAGAGTCCAAGGGCCCAGGCCAAGATGAAAGGACAAGGGCAGAGCGGGGCAATGCCCCACATCCAGCACCACGGAGGGCGAGGGCTCTGGCAGCCAGGAGGGGAATTGCCAGATTTGGTTCCCGGCAGCACTCAGCACTCTTGAGTAACCTCAGATGTGTCATTTAGCCTCCTGCTGACTCAGTTCCTCATTTGTGCTGTGGAAATAACACTGCTTCTTTATTTCGTAGGAGTTTGGGGCAGATAAATATCTTTTAATGCAGTATCAGAATCTACTTCAGAAGTGTAACTAAAATAGAGATCAGTTATGATCTGAAAAAATGACACAAGAGATGGTTGGAAGGAACAAGATGTACAGTAAAAAGGGGGGGGAGCTCTCAGAACTGAGCTGATTTATCATATCACCCCATACAGCATGGAAAATCCCAGGCACTGAACAATTTCCCCTAAGAACTAAGGCTTGCTTTGTAAATGCAGTTCCCCTTCCACACTCGACAGGGCTTTGTTGTGAGCTGAAGCACTGAAGAGATGCAGATCCTGGCTTAGGATCCTGACTGGGCTCCTGGTCCCTGGGAGTTCCTTGGGTCCCTTCGGAGGCTCCACCTTGCCTTCACCTTCTGGTTATCAAGGACCAGCAAGCAGGTCCCACATCCCTGCCAGGGGTTGCTCAGTTACCCGGGGAGGGAGCCAAAACACCTCTCCTCATGGATCTGGTGCACCTCTGCCCCCCCCTGCAGGTCTCCCAGAGGCAGGGAACCCCACCTGAGTCCCTGCTAGATGCGTGTTTGAACCACTGAGCCATGCCAGACTTTTGAAACAACCTCATGTTTTGGCGTGTCAGACGTCTGCATGACCCAGATTCTTCTACCTAACTGTGAAGTGGGTACCAGGGCACGTCCCAGCCCTGTTACTCTGACAGGGTCAGATGGCTCTGTGTGCGACACCCAGGGTGTGTGGAGCAAAGCTACCTGGGCCAGCATGTCACACCGTTTTGTGCCCTGCATCACCAGCCTGTAATGCAGACGTGGTAACTACCACAAAGGAAAGTGCATGGCCAGATGAGATTTTAAGACAAGTGACCTTACAGGCCTGTCCCCTGCACAAATGTTTTGCTCCAGGCACAAGGTGGCTGGCCACAACCCCCCTCCATCCTCTGCACATTTTGGTGGGTAAGCCTGGGGAGGTAACAATACTTCTCTTTTATTTTCACAGAAGACAAAGCTGCTGAAGACACCGATTCCCATGGCAACAAAGGGAGAGAAGAAGTGTCCCAAGATGTGATTTGCTGTCACCATACCCACCTCGTGGCAGATAAGGACAAGTGATAGCTCTGAAAGGAACTGTTTCCATGGGACCCTTCCCAGGGAGCACACACTATGACAACCCAACCGTCTGCCACAGCTTTCAGTGTCAAACAGGTCTGACTGGTAGAAAGCAGCAAAAGCTGTCTGCCTCCATCTCATCCTCTGGTGAGCAACAGTGCCCTCCTTGCTTCCCTAGAAGCCTGCCTAACCCTGAACAAGCCACCTTGCTGCTCGCTAATCCACTTACCAAGGCAATTACACTGGGATAGCAGCCCACAGGGAGCCACGCTCAACTTCTCAGCTAAACATTGTCCTGGCTTTTTTTTTTTTCCATGGAGTGCTACCTTAAGCTCCGTTGAAAGCTCCTTACAGAGCACACATTTATGCTTTCATACTGCATGCTATGTTAAGTGCATTTCCTTCTGACACTTTCATTTATCATACTTCTCCCCTCCCACCCCTGCCCCTTTGGTTCCCCGGGGAAAGTTGGTGAATTTATGCAGGAACAAAGTCACCTTGAGCTTTAATCCACACCCTAGCAGAAGGAATACGTCTATCGGCAATCACATCCACCCACTCTGCAGCTGCATTACAATGCTCACTTTGTTAGCACAGAAAATACTGGTCCTTTTCTAGTCCTGGAGACACACTACCACAAAGGCTGGAGCAAGGAAAACGGACTTGGGACAGAAGAGGGTGGAATCCCGCCCTGCCCATTTGAGACTGAACAGGTAACCTGAGGTGAAACAGTAGAAGTAGGAAGAAAAGAGCAAGTCTGGCAAACCAAGACCTTGACTTATGATAAACGCCCCAACGTGACTCCCTGCTCCCTTCCTAAGAAGAGAAGGCAGCTGAGAAAATTGCAGTCAGTGGCACCGCTGAAGACAGGCAGAGATCCTCATCCAACTGATAACAAAACAGCAGCCAAACTAAGTGGCAAAGTACAGCAGAACCAGGTGCATAAAGCAATCTGAATTTTGCCATCTGGGAGCAAAGGCCAGAAACCCTCAGAACCAGGGTGGAGCCCAGCTGCTGGGGCCCTGGCTTCATGTTCCCCCAATACCCTCCTCCTTCCCTTAGGGACACCAGTCCTCATGCTGCCTGAGCACACAGGGCTAAGACAGCGTGTAAAAAAGGGCCTGGGAGCTCCAATAGCCCAGAAGCAGCATCACAGATGCACACGGAAGCAAAAGCAAGCAGTGAAAAGCCACCTCCAGCAGAGACACTACCAGCACTGCACATGTTCTCACCTGACGTTTTGGAGGTGTGTGCTAATTCAGACATGACTTGTGCTGGCACATGGCTGCTCATGCAGGCAGGGCTCCCACCTTGGCGGCTCTCCTTGCCTGACAGCTCCTTGGCATTCAACAGCAGGAACCACAGCCGCCTGTTGCCATCTGTCCTACACGTTGCCGTGCCTTGATTAGCAGTCCTGGGATGAACCTGCTTCTGACGGGAAGAAATGAAACAATATTCCCAGAAGGATGCAAGAGTTACAGCAGAGGGCAAGGACGCTGAGGAAGGGGTGAATGGATAGTGGAGCCAGTTCCGATGAAACTGTCTCTCAGATACTCCCATCCTTCTGGCTGAATAACACAGTCATTATCCAACTGCTTTGTCATCTTTGGCACTCACTGCAGGCAAGCACCAGCTTTTGCCAGCCCGACAGCTTTTGTCACTTTTCTCTGCCATGCACCCCTGAGCAGATGAGTTTCTGGAAACTGGTCCCACCTGACAAACGGGAAAAAGAATGAGGATGTAGGTCTCCCAGTACAGGAGTTCTCTGAGCTAGTGTTGGAATCCAAGAGCCCAAAGAAATCAACCCATCCTGAAACCTCAATACTTCGCTTACCGCATTATAAGGAAAGAAGATTCATGTAGCACATCCGAGTAACCTCATCCTCATCTGCTGCCACTCCACTGGAACACTCTGGATCATTCGTTACTTATGCAGCCCACAAGGACAAGAGGTGGTGGTGTATGGATTTCCTGTCCTTCATAACTGAGCAGCACCACCAATGGGCATAGACTTCACCAGTTCACCTAGAGGTCCATCAGTGGCCATCTGCTGCTTTAAAAACTATGCAGAAACAAGACAGGTTGTCCCCAGACAGTTTACCTGGGCTTCTGTAATCTCAGACACAAATCTTCATTCTCCTTGCAGTTATCTTAAACCTAACAAGAGAGCCACAAAGCTTGCTATCTGCTCCCATGCTCCAGGAGTGCATTTTGATTTGCCCACTGCATTTGTTTTCACAGACACCTGCACATTGTTCCCGAGAAGGCCAAAGGAGACATTCCAGGAGAACTTCCAGGGATCCAGACATGTACACAGACATAATTACCAGCACGGGGCAACCAAAGGGAACATTTGCAACAATTGTTCAAATTCTTTTTCTTCTTTGCATTACTCTAAATATTCCTATATAAGCAATTCTCATTTAAGAAGGGCTTTAATAGAACCAACAACCTTTCATAGGCCTATACAAACACACCTCCCAAATTCAACTCCATAAAATGGTCTAAGAGCTTGTATTTACAGCCTTCAGAGGGGGGCAGGCTGTTTTCTAAAAGGGTTAGATAAGGCTTGACAAAGATGTCAGAAGGTGGTCATGCCGTGCCTTTGAAAACTTTTGCCATACAGAACCCAAAATATCCATGTAGGCACTCTCAGTTAGCAAAGAAGGGGCAAGAAGCTGCAAATAGGTTTGGCAGAGCACTTTGGCCACGGCTGGATAGAGGGCAAAATTACACGAGAGTAACGGATCAGTGGTGTGTCTGAGACACCCCTGAGCAGCTACTGCTTTTACCAGCAAGAGCCATGGGACTCTCTCAAAATAGATACTTACTCCCTTCATCTCAGGGAGAAAACAATAACCCTTAAGACACGCAGCTGCTTCTCCTCCCACCTTCCCGCAGAAGGGAAAGCTGCTCTTCGGGGTTGGGTGAGGACAAGAAGCTCACGTGCTCACTCAGGCTGCCCAGCACTCAGAGCAGAAGCCCAATTCTTCCACCTTGGAGAGCAGTGTGATAATTGTCACCAGGCAGACTCACTTGCCACAGAGTTCCAGACTTCTGAGAAAACCAGGACACAGCACCATTGCTTGCAGGGCACCTATTGCAAGGACCTTCCTTGATATGGAAAAGCATTACAGGGCTGAGGCACACCTCTGCTTCCATAACCAATTTTTTTCAGTCTTTTACACCCAGGGCTGCAGCCAAATGCCCAGAGATCAGTTCCGGATGCGCTTCCTTTGCACTCCAAAAAGTTAAGCGATTCCTACACTTCTGCTTGCTCCAGCACTGGGCTCTGGAGGGCATAGCCACAGTGGTGGTGGTGGTGGTGGGGACTGCTACCATCAGCATTTTCAAATAGATACTCTGGCAAAGCTCGACTCCTTCCTAGCTCCACTACTTCCAGCATAGGCTGGAAAGCTCCTCCTGAGCAGGAAAAAAAAAAAGTGACAGAAAACTGAAAAAATATTAATTATTACTTTTCTTGATGAACAGCACCACCAAACTACTTGGAGCTGAGGGACCAGAACACGCAGGCATGGGGTTTTCTCCAGCAACCCAGTATCGTGCTCAACTCTGAATTTATGGTAAACTATAAAACACAAACACAATTACAAAGTTCCCCACTGTGTCCATTTAAACACAGCTAAAGCGTAGGTGTGGGTTTGTGTTCCAAGAAACAAGCCACAGGAGACAAGGCACAGCAGGGCCAGCAGCCACATGGCACATTTAATTACAAGGGAAGAACACCTGACTTCTACATGCAGATCAAATAAATAAATAAATAAATCCAAGTATATGTTCTGGCTACTTTATTTAAGACCATGAGTTACACTGTTACAGGCATCTCTGTTAGGGGGCTCATACAAAGCTTCTTATGAGACTGATCAGGAGGAGTGCCAAATCACAGCGTGTGGGACTCAGCCCCCTTTTAGGCTGGGATGAGGGTTTGGTTTCAGTGTTAGTCAACGCTCAGGTCTTCACAGCAGTTGAGTGAAAAGCAGCTGTTAGAACTAGGCCTATAACGAGGAGCAAGAGAAGCACGCTCAGAACCGCCTCGAGAAGAGTGGAATTAAGCCCAGATGAAGTCAAAGTTTATTCACGCGAGATCAGTTTGGACATGATTGGATTGAAAAAAAAAAAACAAAACACCACCCTTTCTCCATCTGAGCTCCATGAGGAAATACACAGAACCAAAGCCCCAGGAAAACAACAAAACAATCCTGAAGTTGCAGGCACGCCTCACTAATTGAGGGTGGCCTCAAAGCAGGGCCGCACACTTAGATGTTGTGCTTGCAGCGCTCACAGCACGTCCCACACTTCTCAAGAGGGGACAGAACTGTTTACAGGAAACCATTTGTTACAGGGGCTGCCTCTCCTACCCCCGCCCATGTCCCTTTCCCACCCCACTTTTCATCAGAAGCCTATCTAGCACCCAGACAGCCCTCCAACAAGCTCATCCAGGTTGGAATTTGAAACCACAGATTCTCAGACAGTGTGGCTGGGGCAAACGGTGCCGCCATCCATTCTGGAACTAAATTTCAGGGAGTTTTGATTCTAGTTGTACAGGGGCTAATGAGTAGCTTGGGATATGAACACTAACCCCAGGGCATAATTCTGAGAACAGGATGATAGATTCTCAAGTCTCCGGCTCTAATTATACAGGCAAAAACTGAAATGGAATGAGAAGAGACAAAAACAGGATTTAGGTCCCTCATCAGCTTAATGGCATCATTTTCCCAAGCACTGAAATTTTTCGAGGGTTAGCAAAAGAATGCAAGAATCACCTCCACCAAAAAAGAGACTCCCAGGAAAAAGTATAAAATGAAGCAACTGAGTTTCACAGTAGGCAAAGCTGTGCACAGAGCAGTCACTGCAGCAGCTGCAGTCACCAAGCAACTGTTCAATACAGTAAAACCGTAAGGCACTAATAAATGTTCCACTCATTGCAATTAACACAACTAAAAATTGACATTCATCAATTTAAAAAAAAAAACAAACCAAAAACACTGTACATTTTAAAAAGGCAACTTTTCCCATTTAAAAAGTTTTAAATTTTTCGTTTCCTAGAATTTTCCTGCCCCGCATCCCCCTCCAGGCATCACTGACTAGTTCGATCGACTGTTTGATGAGAAGTTCTGCTGGTTGACACATACCTTTTACAATGAAACATCCCAAGGCATAAGCAGAAAACAACCTGTTGAGGAGGTTAACATCCCATTAACATCAACAAAGGTGAGAGGTGTCAGTCAGTCACCCTGCTTACCGCAGCACTGAGACATACTCAAATACCACCATACAAAGAGCAGTCACGTGTTTCTCCTGCTGGCTGACTTGCATCTACCTTTCTCTTCAAGGTACTACTCGAGCTTTAAAACCCTGGAGCTTGAGGTTCCCTACCAGCCATAGGCAGAGGAGCACGGGGGAAAACAGCAGCACTTGCTCATTGATGCTATTCCACGAGCATGCTTCAGTCCCTCTCTGGAAGCTTGTGTCCAAGAGCAGCCAGGTCCCTTAAATTCCTTTAATTCCATTTTGGTTCTCCTTTGCTGGAGATGAGCATTTGCCCAATGAGTATGAAATCAGTGACACCAGCTTCCTCCACAGGGTGACCTGACAGTCCCAGTTTGGTCAGTATTGATGAGAATTGAAATAACAAAGCAATAATTAAAGTATGTGTCCCATTAGTGATTCCCAAAGCCATTCAAGGATCCTTTGGACACAAAGGACCTATTAAGGCTTATTGTCAGAGATCACAGTGAAGTATTGCACACTATTTGTCTGCTTAAATAGTTTAAAAACTGAAATCTCATTTCCCAGAGATTAGTAATATTATTATTATTAAAAAATGCTAAAAACATATGGAAGTAACTTCTCCATGTGAATCTACTGGAATATGTAACAGTTAATAGCTAGGGATGGCAGAGGTCTCTCTGTGCAGATTTAGCAACAGCATTTTTTAGACAACTGGACAGTGCAAATTCCAAATAATTATGTTTGCCTTTTCTAAAAGCTAAAGTGATCATAAATTTAGACTACCCATGAAATGCACTGTATGATTTCACTGGCACAACAGAGCATCAAAATTCACTGCAAGACAGCCTCTCCACTGTCAGTTTTATACAGTCGACCTTTGGTCAGGACATCAGAAATAAATAAGAAAGGGTATAGCAGCGAGACCACCCAACAGAAGAGACCAGTGTGACTGCTGACATGGAAGAGTCTGGTAGGCTGGGACAATCCACCAGTCCCATGGATTGTCTAGCTTAGGTCAGCAGCTCCATGATGGGGGTGGTCTCAGGATGGGTATTTGGTACTTCACTATTCAGCTTGCAAAGGCAGGTCAATCAAGCCTTGCAGAGCCATTCAGAATTAGTCCAAACCTGGAGGATGTATGAAACAAGTCTCCCAGAGTTTTGATTAGTGTTCCAGCTGTCAGGCCCATACAATAGTCCTTTCAGAGGCAAGCAGAAGTCACTCAGCCAGCATTCGCAGGCGCCGCTCGTGCAGGAGCAATCTGATCTCCCTCACTATTAATGGTGAAATGAACAGGACTGTTGAACTCGTCTGTGAAAAGAAGCACATCCAGGGTAGTTAGCACAGAGCAACCACAGCTGCAGCCATCCTGCACTCCAACATGCACTCAAGGCCTCCCCAGAATGATACAGGCTAAGAGCAGTGATGACAAAGTGAGAGTAGATGGAAGGACTAAGCTTGCAGGAAAGTTTATATGATTTCAGCCGTCACCATCTTCTTTATGAAAAGATGATGAGCTCTTCACCTTCTCAATGGCTTCCTCCTGGCCATCTCTCCTGGTTACCAAAGTGGCCTTTTCCCTTGTCAGCACAGATCCAAAGACAATTCCTGGCACTTCCAGCAGGGAAGAATGGGTGAATTGTACCACATTCACCACTGTGGCAATGCTGAGGAGATCAGAGCCTGAATGGTCTTCTCTCCCAGTGGAATACCATGACAAGGCATTGCAATTTTAATTACAAGGTCCTCGTCACTCCTTCCACTAATCTTCAAGAGCTAACAGACAAGCAGCTTAACTTTATCTCCCTGAAAATATTAGGAACTAAGTATCATGGCAATGAAGAAGGAAAAATCCTGCTTTGGAAGTCAGTTAGGTGGTATAAGCTTTAGGAAATACACTCAGGTATTTCTGTGCCTCTACCACAATCTCAGTTTCCATCGGCCAATGCAACTTCACAGGATCCAAAATTAATCCAGTTGATTTAGACACTCTGAGGCAAAGGCACACCACAGACCACTAAGAATGCCATCAGAGTTTGCAGCGGCTGCAGAAAGAGATTTCATGCCTAGGTCACAACTTTCAGGTTCTCACAAAAACTTTCTACTACAAATCGACCTTTGACAAAGTATTCTAAAAAAGGAGATTTCTTACCATTAGAATAAAGAAATAGAAAACCCACATCCATCCCAGGTTGTCCTGGATCAAAGACACTAGGTACTAAAAAGAAAGGGGGAGAAAAAAAAATTATTGTTCAAACTGGGAAAAAAAGCTTGACTTTCAGGTATTACTCTTTGATTTTCTAGAACTTGTGGGCTCTTAACACTCCATACAGAGCTGATCACAAAACTTTCCAGCTGATCTCTTCCTGTCAGAAGAGATGACTCAGGACAACAGCCTTTCTGTATAAAGCCCACAGTCTCAGCAAAGCAGAGATACCATCCTGAAGCTTTACAGTAACTCATAGCAGCATAAAGACAGAACAGACCTACAGTTTCAAAGAGTGACAAATTGACTCCGCTGAATACAAGGTTTTTGCGCAGAACACTGGGACATTAAGTGGACATAAGTACTCTCAGAAGAACTAAAAGCTCTAGAATGGCTTATAAATTACACAGGACGCATTTCCAAGAGCTGTGCAACCACTAACTGCTTAACCCTTCATCGTAGGCAGGACACTTGAGACTACAGTCTGTTCTGAACTGCATCCTAGTTCAATAGGACTACAGAGGCTACAAAAGAAAATGTACTCCCTATTAGCAGATTTTTATTCAGATGCTGTACAAGGGCCTCCCTTCTTCACTACTGAGTATATTAGCACAAAACAGGATCTGAATTTCTAACATGTTCATTGTGCATTTGCTGTTATTCACACCCCCCCAGAATGACATCATGGTTGTCTCTGTTGAAATAAATGCCATGTTAGAATGGGAGGCAGGTGGAATTTTTCAGAACTGAAGACCCACTTTTTATGATGACGCAAGTTTGAATGGTATGTGTGTGGGAAGACAGAAACACTCTAGACAACGTAAGAACATTGAGTATAACAGTGCACTTTAAGGCGTCCACAAAGCACTTGTAATTTTCCATGTTTAATGGAGCTAAGCAGCATCTTTCCTACAAAACGGACACTGAACAATCGTACTTATCAGGCAACCAATGCCAAGCACAAGCCCAAATCCTTTTCCAGAGAAGAAACTCATACGCCTTGCCTACATCCTTGGTATTTTACCTGCACTACAGGATGCCTGGAACAGAACTGGCTCTGCTCTTTCCACTAAATCCTCTCCTCCCCAAAGCACCACTGTGTTCTTCCACATAGTTAACGCTTGTATTTGAAAAGAAAGGATGTCCCCAGTGGGCACACTGTCAGCTTCCTTTTCTGCAACAGCCTAGTCTGCAGACCTCTGGCAGCATACTGTAAGGACTATCGAAGCAAGTGGTGCTGGATTTACAAGGTGTAAAAGACATCCATAGATAAAAAGGGGAACCAACCACAAGAGCAAATCTTAAATTACTTTATAAACACTGTAACATTCATAACTGGTACTCTAATTTTACTATACATGTAAACTTTTCTGTAAGCAAAAGTTTGCTATTGCCTTTGAACAAAAAAATCCCAAACAAACATTAAAATATTTTATTTCTACTTTTTGTGAAACTGACCTTACTTGCTTTTTTGGAGTTCAGATTATGAAAGTCTAAAATTCCTTTGCATAATGAAAGTACCATAACATTAGCCCTACGAATACTTAAGTTTAGTTCTTAATTCAATTGCTTCCACTGGAAGCTTAAAACATACATGTTCTCTTGGGTTTTTCTTAATAATAAATATACTATTATGAATAAATAATACTAAAACCCAACCAAACCAAATCCTCTCTTTCTCTCGCCATGCAACTTTAGATTGAGGAATGACCTGACATCTCCAACTGGAACAGACTGTCTCCTCCTCCATTTCCCTTTGGTAGGCTCACCTGGCCCACTGCAGCACCAATACTGCCAGTTCCATCCACAATTCCTGTGACCGTCGCCAGAGCTTCGCTGCTGCCTTTCACCAGATCCTGGCGCCCCAGGTCAGCAGAAATTGCAGAACTGATCATGTTGGAAGGGCCTCCTATGAAAAATCCTGGAAGTGTCAAGAAAACAGCCTTGGTGCAAAACATACATGAGGATAGATTTTCTACAGTATGTCCCCAAAAGACGTATTTTCTACCATGCAAAGCTCAGGAACAGGATGAAGTCTAGGGACAGTGATCACAGACCAACTGTAGGCGGGAGTGTACCCTCACAACTGAGGCGTATGGCCACAGCACACATTGCCTACCTGGAGCATGCACACAGAAAATGACAACTAGCTCATTTTCATCCAACAGCAAACCAAAGTGATCAACTGTGGCACACTCTGAAGGAAGCCAGGGCGCACCAAACTGCATACAGAAAGCTACTTTTGAACATCAGGCATGTGCAAACTCTCAGCATGAAGCAGATTTAGACACACTTCTACTTTGGAGTAGTATACCCCCATGCTACAGCCTCAGTCTCCAGGGGTTCATGGTGGAGATGGAAAGCAAAAAACCCAACGTGACAGGACAGAGGGGTCTGAAGTAGGAGTGTTTGAAGAGAAAGGCAATATTCGCAGAGGCTAATCTTAATTCCCTAACACAGCATGGTATGTCTGTTAGCACACAGAGCTTGAGACCTCTCACAGTATACAGAGCATTTGGGGTTCTGACAGACAACACCTTCAAATTCGAGCTGCAGCTCATGACTTTGCCATATAGACACTTTCTCAGATACCAGACCACTGCTAGGTATTTTGGCATAAATCTGTCCTCATCATACTGAGCCAAGGCAAATCCCTTTATTTCCAAGCCATTATTCTTACACAGTCTATGTTCTATTCCTCTACCTGTAAGGCAGTTTTCCTACAGCTGTATTCCAAAAGTACCAGAAATCGAGCCTCAGCTTTTACTCATTCTGTAAAACCAGCAGAGATGGCAGCATGCACAAATGCATTCCCACCACCTGAGGATGGGGTTACTGGTTTTTCTGCAGTGTATAGAGATGTCTACTAGCATAACAGTGGCAGTGGATAAAATACCTGTAATTGCCATGATCACTGCATTGACAGGTTTGCTGTTTGGAGAACCTGCAGAAGAAAGACCAAATGAGTGTAAATAAAACAAATTCATTTGAAACCCCCCACCCCCTTTTTTTTTTTTGAGGATCAGAAAGAAGTATGCAAACATCCAGTTTGAACCACCTGTTCAGTCACTTACATAGTAACACCAGTAACTTCTATTTAACTAGATACTTCCACAGAGATTAGTCTTTTTGCAAAGGCTTTTAGAGACTAAAGACCCAGAAGTTCTCTGAGAGCATTTAACAGTAGAAAAGTCACCCTTGCCATTAAAAGTTTGTGCCCTGTTTCAATATGAGATTTGCCTGGGTCTAGGTCCCAGCCTGGTTATGCTTCTTTCTGTGACACAGAGCTTGCATTTATTCTCTTTGCAAGTCCATTTGAATAGGAAAAGAATCGTCCCTCTGTCTCTCTAGGGAAGTTAGACTCAACTCAAACTCTCCCACCATAAAGTATTCAGCACTTGAATGACCCCTTCCACTCGTTCTGAATTTTCCAAAATCTTTTTTAAAATACAGATATTAGATCTGGAGGTTGTAATCCAGCACCTGCATAAAGAATGCGGCACAATAAAGTAAAAAATGCAAAAACCCATATCCTAATTCCTCCCTACAAACCCACGTTTGAGCATCTACAGGTTCCGCTCGGCTTTCCAGGAACAGTGTCATAATGGTACATGCAGCTGGTTTCCCACTACAGTCCCTCAGTGCTTTTCAGTAACTAGTTTTTTTCCCTGATAACTCTTCCAGCCATCACCTGAATTCTTTATTCAGTCTGT
Source organism: Hemiprocne comata (assembly GCA_020745705.1). Classification (NCBI taxonomy): domain Eukaryota; kingdom Metazoa; phylum Chordata; class Aves; order Apodiformes; family Apodidae; genus Hemiprocne; species Hemiprocne comata. The sequence continues at coordinate 62,639,907 of CM036586.1, forward strand.
CAATTTAGGGCCTACACCCAGTCAAGTTACCATGTGTAAGGCCAGTTGCAGACCTCTTCACATATTCTTAGGCCATTATTACTCCTCTGTGCAACACACTATGCACATAAAAAGGTTTCCTGCTTTGGCTAACAGAAATTAAATTATCACAGTGGAATAACTTTGTACTGTCTGCCTGAGCCTTCTGTACCTGGCTGGACAGCAGTGCATTCTGAGTTAAGCACAAGACACTCTTACCTCTGGCTGCTCTGCTGTCAAACTTCTAAATTCATCAGCAATAATTTTTTATTTGCTTCCCATTCATTTTTGAAAGTAATGAGTTAGCACAAGAGCCTGCAAAACTCCATCAAACCCCACCAAACCAAATCCCTGCTATTTAATGATTATTGACTTGATTTTGAGACCATCTGAGTAAGCCAGCATGCTTCTGAAAGGTACACTTCAAGTCCTCAGCTCTGACACTGACTTCTGTCCACAGATCTCAAAGTGCTCTACAAAAGCCTGTCCATATCGCCACCCCATTTTGCAGGAAGACACAGAGAAGTGAAATTACATCCCAGTGAGTTAAGCACTTCAATACCACAAGACGCCATGTCTGAAGAGACAAAACTCTTACCTTTAGAAGAGCTTCCTGTGTATTTCATAGAAATGAGATCTGCCCGTGTCCTTCTACTGTTTTCCTGACAACATCTCTTTTAAACAACCAATCCCCAAGAGCTGTATCTACTATAAAAGAAACAGAAACTCTTCCATTTCACCACCTACAGAAGCACAAGTGGTGAAGTCTAAGAGCTTCTTCCTCGCTGTAATGTATATATACCCCAACACAGATCTGTCCCCTCTTTCCTTACCATAGGGATGCCTCTGAAATTTCCTGCTCTGCCATTTGTGGTGCTGATACAATGACAATGCCTAAAGTCTCACTGACTCTGGAGAAGGATCAGTACCATAACTCACCAGTACAGGGAAATCCAACCACTCAGTTAATTCTTTTACACCTCATTAACCAGAGAAGAGATTTATTTCTGTGCAGTGCCACACTTCAGGTAAAATAGACCTAAAGGCACCATCCTGATCCAGAAGCAGTTTCAAGACCAGAAAACATCATTAGACGAGGTTGTGCTCTGGTTCTCTCTCAGAAGTACCAAAATGAACCTCTTATCACTGTGCAACAAAAGCATACTCACGGCTGTATCCAAAGAGAGAGCCTACAGCAAAGAGCAGGCTGATTGCTAGCACTGGGGCTCTCTTCTGTAGCACATCAGAAATCAACCCCTGGACAGTCCCACCTGCAAAAAAAATAATAAATCATTGTCAGGCTCAGGATGTTAACACCTTGAACAAAACTGATGTCACCGAGTGCAGTGGCCTTTTGCCTTCTTCATCAATACACATTCCCTCTAAAATCCTGAAAACTAAGTCTTCTGCCCTTATTGCCCCAGACAGAGACAATAAATTTAAGTGGCTCAGACAGAGCAGGGAAAACTACTCACACTGCTTTCCCAGGAATTTATTACTTTTTTTTTTATGGCATGCAACGAGCCAATGCTCCTGCTTTCCTTTTCCTTTCCTTATAGGATCACTGCAGCTCTAGAATCACCACAAATCTGGATGTAAGCAAGCTTAACACTGTGGCTGGTTTCTTTAACAGAAAGCACAGGAAAAGGCAGCTATTTTTCACAGGGAAAGCAATAGCACACAGGCCTCTCAATTCCCTGCTCTCTCACCTACTTAGAGTAGGTGCAACTGATCGCAATGAATGCCAATAGCTGATAAAAATCACCTTATGTATCACTGCTACTTCTGTAGAAACTGCTCTGCTGGTGAAAACTAGAATGTTGAGAAAGCCTAATATAGAAAAGGCCACAGAGGCAAAAAAAAATGACCCTGAACAGACCAAAACAAGGATGTCTATTCTAGGAAAGCTAACTAGACAAGGTAATAAAGCAATAAATTGAGCACAGGAGAGTGGAAGTCTAAACACATATACAGTATGTTCTTTATTCTGGAGGAACAGAGTCAGATTTTGTGGCCAGCAGACACAAGTGCAATTACATTTTATTTCTGAACATAACACAGTTTTGCCTGCTTTGCTGAGATCTGCACTGAGTTTCTTAAAAATACAGGACATAAAGGACAGTACAGAAATGCAGTAAATCCAGATCTAAACTCTCCCTCAAGTGTACCTGTAGGTAGCAAGCAGCAGGGACACCATTTTGTACACAGCACTTTTCAAGAAGTCCCAGTGAGTAAAGAAAAATGTCTGCTGGGGGTAATGTCCAAGAATACAATAGTGCCCTTTACATTATATGTCAGCTCTTTAGGTGGCTGAAATTTGCCGTGTTTTAGAAAAATAACAAAACAACAAAATAGCCGAGCAGCTGCACACATAACTAGACTTTTCATATACTCAGCAAACAGCTAAATCCCAGGGAACATGACTGCTCTGAGCTGCATTTGCTCTCTTTCATTTTCTATCGCTAGCAGGGCAACTGCAGGAAGCTGTCATTCACTTGCTCACTCACCTATGATGCCTCCCACATCGTACCAGATTGAGAGCTGGTCAGCTTCTGCTTCTTTCCATCCAAAGTTGTTGCTGAGGTAGAAGGGCAGCCAGAAGAAGAATGAGTAATTTACCAGTTTCAAGCAGGCATAAGCCAAAGAATACTGGAACAAAGAGAGGGACAGCAAGCAGTTAGCACTTGAGAAATGCAGTGTTTCTGCTTCTTCCCATAAAGGTCTGTATCCATCTAAAGCTTTCAAGGAGGAAGTACTTCTGCATTTCATGCAAGGCAGCAGCATTATGAAAGCTTAATGCTAAACATCAAAGGGAACCCAGGAATACAAAAATCACTGTCAGTTATTTTCTTTTCACTGAATCCAATGGGTTAAAACACTTTCCCTGTAATCTTGAGAGAAAATGACACCAGGCTTTCAAAAATGAACGAAATGTAATTCATCTTCTGAAGAGAAGGGAGCCAACCATGTGACATGAAACACACTTGAGATTTAGTCATCTGTGCATGATGCTGAGAAAAGTTATGTGAAGTAGTTCCTCTGTGCTGCCTTTCGCTGCTCAGGTTCATGTGCTTACAGCACCAGAAGAGTATGTGTCATTCATAATCCCCAGGCAGGTGTTCCAGGACACAAGATGAAAGGTTTGGCCAAAGCTAAGCACATGCTTCCAAACCCAACAGCTGAGACAATCCCCTGCTTTTGGCTGCTGGGCTCAAGTTCTCCTTGATCTTCTTCAGAAGCTCATCTTTCTTGTGTGTGGCAAAGATTTGTCCTCTGGCCCCAGCATGCAGGATGAGGCACACTATTTTAGTAAGGCCTCCTGATAAACACTGACAAGGCAGTTCAAGGAACCCATATTTGAAGAGATAAATAAGGATGAAGGTGGAAAAAAACCACCTTTTAGGGTCTAGAATCACAGCTTTTAAGAATGGATGTGTAGGTACACACTTGTCTTTGAATTTCAAAAAGCAGATTTTTTTTTTTATATTAAACTCCACAAAATCATCTATTCTGAATTTATATTATCCTAATAGGTACTATTTATGTTATTTTATATGTATTCTTTTAATAGATCCTTTTTAGCTTATTAATAATGCTTTTCCACCCTTACAGGACACAACCTAATCTCCACCACACATGTAAGACACAGGGATATTTGGCAGAGTTCTCCTGCCTCTGGGTGTGAAAAGTGTACTGTATGAAGCGATATTTATTACAACATGCTTAGAAACTGTCTACCGGATTTGTCTGACTGATTAAACACTGAATTCCTAGAGATTCATGGGAAAACTGTCTGTACTAGAACCCTTCTGTCATATCACTCAGCAGGAGAAGAGAGAACCTATAGAAAAAAAGAAGTCAAATAAAGTCTTTGTAAAATCTTGACAAGGCTTTAGAGGTTCTCTGGGTATTTGGTGTCTCACTGATGTGACAGTGCCCTGGTTTGGCTGGGCCCTGATCTGATAAAACTCTCAGACTCAGAGGTGTTCATGTTGCCGCATTAACGTGCAGAACACATCCTCAAAATCCCAAGTACAGAAATAGCAATTGGATGGTACTTCCTTGAGTTCTGGCCAATGAAAAAAAGTCACACATCATCCAGATGGGTAAGCTTTATTTTGCTATCCCTCAACCAGTTGTCTTAACAACAGAACTGTGGTTGCCCAGCACTCTAGATACTGACAAACCATGCATCCCTTCCAGATTTTGGGTTGCCTTAATCACAACAACCAACCACTTTGCTCATTAAGGGTGTCTGACAATACTGTCCATTCAGTAGTTCTGCTTCATGATCAAATCCAGACAGATTACAGTGTGCTACTGAGCCAGCCACCATGCCCTCGTTCTTGTACTGGTTCTAGTATTCAGGGGGCACACAGCCCACTGACAGAGCGTTAACACGGTTTTTTAATGGCAGGTTAATTTTTCAGCTGAATCAATCCCATGAACTGAGCAATACTGCTGATGCAGAAGTACAAGTTCTCACACAGGGACAGGATGAGGATATGTGGAAACTGCATCACCAGGCCTTGTTTCCAGTTGTTTATTAAAAAAAAACCCTACTTTGCCACATGTTGCCTCATACTGATTAATGCTTTTCAGGCCAGCTTTCTGCTCTAAGGCAACAAAAAAAACCCCAAACCCCAGTATCAGTGCCACAGAGTTCTGTATGATGCTTGGCTAGCAGTGAAAATCCCACTCCTCAGGGCAGTGTAGCTGCCTTACCAAGAAAGCATCCTACAGCCACCTTGCTCATAGCCTCCCTTCTAAATTCAGCAGCAAAAAGGGCAGGATCTCTGCTCATTAGCAGTTGCCTCATTACATGCACTAAATGAAGCAGGAGTCCGATGGGATGAACAACATGCAACCATGCACCTGGACAGTGTTATAATCCATGCACACAAGGATAACAGTCCCAACACCAAAGTTTTAACAGCATAAGAATCCAAATGTCAATCTCATAGCCTTCTATGATGGCATGACTGGCTGGGGAGATGAGGCAAGAACAGTGGGTGTGTCTACCTCGACGTCAGCAAGGCTGTTGAGACTGTCTCCCATAACATCCTCATAAATAAGCTTAAGAAGCATGGGTTAGATGAGTGGACAGTGAGGTGGCTTGAGAACGGGCTGAATGGCAGAGCTCAGAAGGTTGTGATGAGCAGCACAGAGTCTAGCTGGAGGCCTATAGCTAGTGGTGTTCCCCAGGGGTCAGTACTATATCCAGTCTTGTCCAAAATACTCATCAATGACCTGGATGAAAGGACAGACTGTACCGTGGAGCACCTCTCCTATGAAGACAGAGAGTTGGCATTGTTCAGTCTGGAGAGGACAAGGCTCCAGGGAGACTGCAGGGCAGCCTTCCAGTACATGAAGGGGGCCTACAGGAAAGCTGAGGAGGGACTTTTTACAAGGGGTAATGGCTTTAAACTGGAAGAGGGTAAATTTAGGTTAGACATTAGGAAGAAATTCTTCACTGAGGGTGGTGAGACACTGGCACAGGTTGCCCAGGGAAGCTGTGGATGCCCCATTCCTGGAAGTGTTGAATGGGGCTTTGTGTAACCTGGTCAAGTGTGAGGTGTCCCTCATGGCTCATGGCAAGGGGGTTGCAACTAGATGATGTTCGAAGTCCCTTCCAACCCAAACCATTCTGTGATTCTATGAAAGGCTGAGAGATCTGGGTCTTAGCCTGGAAAAGAGAAAACTGAGAGGGGATCTCATTAATCTTATAAGTATCTAAAGGGCAGTTGTCAAGAGGATGGGGCCAGACTCTTTACAGTGGTGCCCAGCGACAGGACGAGGGGCAACAGGCACAGACTGGAACACAGGAAGTTACATCTGAACATGAGGAAAAACTTCTCTACTTTGAGGGTGACAGAGCACTGGAACAGGCAGCCCTGAGATGCTTTGAAGTCTCCTTTTCTGGAGATATTCAAAACCCACCCCACGCAACCCTGTGCAACCTGCTCTAGGTGAACCAGCTTTATCAAGGGGGTCAGACTAGATGAACTCCAGAGGTCCCTTCCAACGCCTCCCATTCTGTGAGCCTATGAACACATGGTCAACATATTAACAGTGTCATCAACAAATGCTGACAACAAAAAAGGTCAGCGTTATGTTTAACAATGTAAGTCAGATGCCACTCAAGAATCTGTGTCCTCACCAGTACTACACCGGGAAGGCAACAAGCTTGGAAAAAGCCAATGGCCTTTGGCTGGTAATCAGTGTCAGTTTCTTGAACAGAGTAGTTCCGGTCGTCATCATCTGCATCATCATCATCCATTAAAGGTCTGTTGGCATCTTCCTCCACACTGCTGTCTTCATCTGCTCCAAGCTCAGGGAGACCTAAGTTTTACAAAGGATATGCAACAGGAAAAACAGACCACAGCCTGTTCACCCTCTCCCCATTTGAAAGCTATGCTCGCTTTTTTAAAGCGATTCTCATTTCTAGCAATTCCCTTGCTCTCCCATACCTCCATCCTCCTTGGGCTTAGAAACTCTTCTAGATGTTGTTCTACAGTGTCACCAGTTTCTACCCTTTGTCTTCCAGCACTCTTGAAAGTATTCTACCTGATCCTGGTGGCAGCCTTGTCTGTTCTGAGTGTCTGGCCATTAGTTGGAAGACAACAAATTAGTGCATTTCTCCCCTTATTTAGTGGTTGGGATCCTGGGACCTGGCTCCTGGATGCCACCTCCCTTGAATGTGGATGCTCAGTGTACCAGTGACTACTCAGACAGCTGCTGCTGGTTAACACCTCCTTGGGAAGAGGAACCTTTGGAACTACACTATGCTTCCTGGGCTGCCTGAACACTCTTCCGAGCACTCCTCACAGTAGCTTTAGCGCTACCAACTTTATAGCCTTTGCAGGCACCTGGGAAACCTCCTCCATGACCCTGTCAAAGCCCAAAAGTTCTTTTGTTTTTCTGTTACACTTTGGTTTTAATACCAGCTTCTCAGAGAAGGACCATACCCAACCTGAGAGCTATGTAACAGGCTGTGGGAGACCTGCACAGAAAAGGTACTTTCCCTTCCCACTGCACAGTTCAGGCTTGCCACACTTTCTCCTACAATAGCCAGTTACCAGTTTGCCTACTGTTTCTTTAAAAACTACTCATTTTCCAGGTGAAGAAAAACTGATAATTAGACACATCCTAATTAAGATGTTAGAGCCAGGCTGGTTTATTTTGCTTTCTTAAAATATCCAGACCCTATACACATGATGCACTGTGCCATTTAGTGTGATCTTGGCGAGGAATGCATTTGCTCTGTTAAATACACTAAAGTGCAACCCCATTTTATGAAGAGCCCTGAGGATAAGTGCTGTCAGAATGAGAGGTACTTTTAGTACTACACAGAAAGCTGCAGATCTGCTTTCCATGATGGGACTGAAATGCTACAGCCTTCTTCTACTTACCCACTTCCTTTGGTGACGTCAGGAGCCCAAAGAAGACAATGACTCCTCCAGCAAACTGTACTGAGGCAGTCACTAAGAAAGCATACTGAAGATAAATAAATAAAAGGTTCTTTTTAAAAAGAATTTCAGTCACTTTCTTCACATTCTTTACATTCCAAACTTGTCAGAGAGTAAACACAGCTACAACAACCCAGACTACATCTATAGAACTTGGAAACAAGTGATCTCTGCATCTCCTGAAGAGACTCAGTTCTATCCAGGCTGAAAGATCCCATTGGAACAGCTGGCTTAGCGTACTGAGGTGACAGCAGTGAGGAAGGAGCTCACGCAACACAACCACAGATCCAGCTATATTGGAAGGGACTGCTCAAAAAAGGGTCAAACACCAAATTCAGATCAGGTTCAATCAGGTCTTGAAATCCTCCCAAGACAGATCCTCCAGGCTCTGGCCCCTTGTCCCAGTGCTTAACTAACTTCATAGTGAAATAGTTATCCAAACATCCAGTTGGAAGTGTCCCTGCTTCACTTTATACCCACTGCTTTTTAGGTCTCTCATTGTGCACCCCGGGAAAGAATCTGGCTTTGATTTCTCAGCAATCTTCTCACAGGCTTTGGAAGGCTGCTGTGTGTCAGATGCATGGGTTCACTCACATTCCTCTGTATTCAACTGCCTGCTTTGCCACATTACAGCAATGTAGAGCCTGTTATCTCTCAGAGACTGGATAAGAAACTAGTCTCTCATAAACCAATCAGACATGCAGTCCTAGCTAGAAGCCAGAGAGCAATATCTACCTCATAGCCGTATTTGAGAACGCAGGAGGCAAGGAATGCCCCAAGGATATTTCCCACGGATGCACAAGCACTCCAGAGACCAAACACAAAACCTCTCCTGCAGAATAGGAAGAAAATGTGAAAAAGGCAATGGGGGGAGAGGTAATATTAGGAACAACACAAAGATATAACATTTGAGTGAACTTTAACGTATGAAAAAAGTTACAGCATTCTCCCAGTCCACTGCAAGGAGACTCAAAGATCACTTAAAACAAAACACAGAATAACTTGGTGGTACCAAATGGATAAGTGAGGAATGTTCTATCCTGAAACATCTGTGTTACAGCAGAGGTGCGATGGCAACAGCAGGGTTACAAGCTATGGCTACAGCTCATCTACAGTACCCCAAAGTTAGAGAGTTCAACCTACAATGAGTCAGTTTCCATTCGGTCTCTTCAGTGGCAAATAGACAGAAACAGGTTTTCCAGTGGCACGAAAATCTGAATTCAGCCACTGTGCATTATGAGACTTCCAAAGTTTGAACCTGTGCCATTAACATACACAACTGTGTTCACATCAAGCTGTTCTGTGGCTCCAGAAAAAACAACAAAGAGATAACAGTAACAAGTAAGACATATTTTGTCCCTTGGAACTTTAATTCTGACCTAACAGTTGGCCTTTTTGGTTTGAGACTTTCAGTTCTGCTACTCAGCAGGTCAGATAAGTGAGTCACTGAAGAGAACTCAACTTACCCAGCTTTTCCAAACCAATTGCCCATGACAGCAACCACACAGGGCCAGCCAGTGGACTGCAGCAAGCCATTCACAACCCAGAGACAGCAGTAGAACCATTTGTTGTAGAAATGCAACCATTCTGTGAGTGTGCCAAAGAAGAATACCTAGAAAGAAGGGAAAAAACCCCATAAAAACAACAGAGAAGAAACCCTAAGGCTACTGCTGAAACCCAGGCAGGAGTGGCGTCCTAAAAAAGAAATATCAGGGAGAAGGTCCCCCGCAGGGGTCAGGCCAGAGGCAAGCCTGGCATTGTTTAAGAAACAGCTGAGAGCTAACAGCACCCTCTGCTGAGCCACCGCAGCGCTGGCTCCAGAGCCCAAACAACTCCAGATAACAAATGCGCTATCACAGCACTTCCACTCCAAAAGACTTTTATCTTCCTAAACAACACAGTTGTAACAGGAGAGAAGAAAGAGACAAATACTTTCAGTAGCAACACTAAAAATACAGTAGCTTCCTGACCTGCTATTGTACTGGCAGCCTAATCCACATGGCTCTATGCAAACACAAAACCCTCAGCAGTCATTTGTCTTAGCAAATTTAACATAAATACTACAGCCAGCTCTCAAATTACTAAGAGCCCTAACCCAAACTAGCCAAAATAAACACACTTTGTGGCACACTGTGCTTGATGCATGTTTGTGGTCATGTGTTTGCAGAACCCAAAAGGCCATAGTGGGGTTTGTAGCCCCTGGGTAAATCAAATCGCTCCACACATTTTACCACTACTTAAATAAGCAGAAAACCACAATGAGATAAAACCGATTCACACTTATCTGCAGTGGCTTGAACCTGAGGAGCCTGGACATTCTTTTTTGACACACGCCCTCCCAGCAGTTACAAGACAAGTAAATGAATGCTTAGTATTGTTAGCATGTCCTTTAAAGAGAGAAACAACTGCGTTTGAAAGGAAAAGCCGTGATGACAACATACGTGGGCTGGGAGAACAGTTATAATACAAAACAGTCCCAGAAAGTCCAAATCCACCAATCTTGTACAAAAGCTGTTCATCAGGTCTCTAGACAGTGCCTCAAACTTAGGAATTTCCTTCTGACACAGTATCCATAAATAGCTATTTCAGGAAGAGGTGAGTCATCTAGCATAGCTCTATGCTTTAGACAATGCAATAAGTGCATCTAGGACAAAATTTTAAACACAGACTTTGAGACCTCTGAAGTACAGCTTATGGGCAAGGTCATGCAGAAACAGAGCTGCTTCTCCCTTAAAGTAAAACCCTACCCAGAAACCCTGAGAGAGGTTTCTAAATCACAGTAGTACATTCTGACTTACCACCAGAGCAGAGGAACACATGCCGAAAGACAAAACCCAGCGTAAATTCAGGCGATCCCCAACTATGCCACTGACAAAGAGACCCTAAGAACAAAACATAGCTTGAAATAAAGCAAAAAAGATTTGCGTGTCACATGCAAGAATTAAAATTATGTAGAAAGGTCAAACTGATCCAAATGCTGTTCTTATACCAATTCAGTTTGACTCGAACCATTCCTTCTACCACCAGTGAAACTCCACTCATAGTTTCTGTCAAATTTCTTGTTTTTAAAAAAAATTCAGCTGACAACTCTCAGAGAGATAGAACTAGCCCTCCCACCCACTTGTGACAGGGGTGTGAGAAATTCTGAAGTGACAGTATTTCTCTTGCATTTGTCAACAAGCATCTTCACATGGATGACAGCCATGGACAGAACTAACAGAAATGGAAGGAAAAAAAAAATCTGCTCCTGAACTAAGCTGCATTAATGCTAGGCAAGTCCAAGAAGAACCACCTGTTAATCCCCTCCAAATGTGGGTGTGATCATCCCAATAAGACTCAACCAAAGATCAGTAGTTTTAGGTTAGTTTTACTCACCATAGCATAGGAAAACAAAAAGATAGTGTCCAATGTCCCCAAGAAAAGAGTTGCTTCTTCTGCTTTTGGAAATAAATGGCTGCTGTTCCAGAGCTACAGAAAGAAAATGTTAACAAGTAAACAGGGAGAAGGACAGCTCATTCTACTCTTTTTCAGTGAAAAATCTCAACTCCAAAGCAGAACAGAATCCAGCCCCAGAAACCTCCCATTCCTCCAACACTTCAATTATCAAATCAAGACGACTTTCTGCAGAAGGTGATGCCAGAACCACCAAGTGCCTCTTTGTTTCACTTCTAAAGGGCAAGCTAGCAAACCAGAAGTAAGAAATGCTCATTCCACCTGGATCAAGACAAATGACTGGCAAAACAAACCCTACTTCTAACAAGCAGGCAACTGTTAAGACAGTTTCTTACACAGAAACACTGATGAGCATCTTAATGAATAATACAACAAAGGCATATTCTGTTTTATGTGCAGTGTCTCTTCTGTACTCGTCTTGCTGTCTACGCTAAATGAATAGTTCCCATAAAGTATTTGTGGCAGCAACCCTGACAAGGAGTGACAGACCACAAGCCAAAAGAAAGAACACAAAAGGAACAAGGGGAAGAAATAGACTGGTTAGAAGCTATTTACAAGGAACTCCAGTCACTAAGGTTGTTATGTTTTGTGCTTACCCTGAGTTTCATTTTACTTTCAATATGACCAAAAAAACGTGAAAAAGACTCAATTGTAGCCCAAATAAGGTAAGTGACATCTGCTGAAAATAGCAAGCTTTGAGGGTGACTTGAAGAACAAATAAAGTTAATCAGAACAAAGGTTTCTTCCCTCTCTGCCATGCTCCTATTAGAAAGCAAATAAACCCAATCCAAACCTGACCTACAGATGTGCCTAACTCAAACATAATCAGTTTTAGTTTAATTTTACCTCTCCAGGTGGGCACCCTGTAGAGACAACATTATTTACACATCCACTTAGTTTAAAAGATGCAACATTGGTAAGGCCTATCGAAACAACTTCTGCTTAAGTCTCATGTGTCCAAGAAAACTAATAAATCCCTTGAAAAATACTTTTTGCCACTTGAGGCCACTAATACCTACTTACACCAGTAGCTTTTGACTTTTAACCAGAGATCCCTGGAGGTCCACAAGCTATTAAGAGTCTTAGAAGGATAGATAATAAAATCTTTTGTTATTAGGCTTAAATTCATTAAACAACCTCTGCAGAACTCCCCAATCTTTAAAGGCTGAAACGTATAGACCTAAGTTGTCCTTCTAATTCAATCACACTAGGGTTTACTCACAACACAATTGAAAAACATTTTGTTACACTTAAAAAATATGTTCTTGAGTATACAAATAAAGAACAACTGCAGTTAAAAATATATACCACAGTTCAAAACTGATAGCACAAGTGACTTATCTCTTCTACCAATTTCCCTGAAAGCACTTTACTGTTAACTGACATAATCTAAATTGATACCAAAAGGACCATTTTGATAACTTTTATTAATCAGACACACACATCTCAACATCCAAACACTACATCACACACACATATATATATATCTCTATCAAAACAGCTTCCAAAATACAGAATCATAGAATCCCTAAGGTTGGAAGGGACCTTAAAGATCATCAAGTTTCAACCCCCCCTGCCATGAGCAGGGAACTAGTAGTATACTAGTAGTGTCCATGTCAGTTAAGGAACTAAATATAAACACCCTGTAGTTCATTTCAGTATCCCTGAAATGCTCACTCCTTTTTGCCACACTATAAAATCCTGAACACATCATAGGGACAATTAAGTGTTTTCACTTACCATCAAAAAAATCAGCATTTATCATCCCTCAGGTCAAACATTCAAATAACCAATGATTTCTAATGCAGACAGCACCCAAGCAACTGACCTGGAACTTCCTGCTCACATAGAGACCTCATCTCATGGTCTGTGACCAAGCCGTTAATGTAAGATTTCTTCCACTTCTCAAAAGCATGGGGACAAGCCACTGCTAAAAACAAGCATGCCCCTAAAAGGACTATGGGCAGGAGCCAGGAGGCAGTTCTTGCACTCCCATTTGCAAGGTGCAAGCAGTATACAACTTCTTTTCTGCAGGCAAACACTGCCAACACTCCCCCTGCTTTTACCAAACCTACGATTTAACAGACAAGGGGTACTTGTCTGTAAAGTACCCCTTTCAGCATTTTCAGAAATCAGACCTTTTAGATGCAAGATAAAATATCATTCTTCAGTATCAATTTAGGATAAGCAGCTGGCACTTTCAGATAGTTTTCTTCTCTCCTGCTTTGGTTCTCCTCTTAACAGGGTGGCAGCAGCAGCACCACCAACAGAGAAAGTCACAGCCAGGGTTTTACAGAGATCTCTGTAAGCTCATTAACTGCCCTCGTTTATTGCCTCTGACTCTTCAGAGGAAGGGTCTCTCTTTCCCTCTCCTCCCTCACCTCCGTGCTGCTGCCTACTACAGAAACTTTCCCAGGGTCCCCACTTCCACTGGAACACTGTAGCTTCTTGAGAAGATTCTCTCTGGGGACCACTTAGGAAAGACTTCACCATCACCTGATGACCCAGAAAACTACAGTTCAGACACCTGAAGTTGCCACTCATGTTCTGAGAAGTGTCCCCTGATGGACACTTAAAGGGGCCTCATCAGCAAAACAAGCTCAGCATACTGGAAGTGACCCACCTTTCTTTGCACTCGCCTATCCCCTGTGTCCTTACCTCATACGGCCGGAGCTCAGGGGCCGTGCCATTTAGGCAGGAGGGAGTCCACTGGCTGGAAATGCTGACTTTGACATTACTGAATGTCTTCCTGGAAGCATGGAGCAGGGAGTAGCTGCCAGAAAACACAAGAGCACAAGTTGGCCAAATCTTCTCTGTAGGTCAAGCAGGAATTCATGGAACTCAAAACACACATACACGCTGCCTAAGCAAGCAGCACAGAGGACTGGCAGTTTTGGAGACAGCAGTCAGCAGCGGGAATCCTCAAATTATGGGTAGACACACTGATTTTAGTGAAGAGTTGTGAAATAGGGTCTTGACTGGAAAGGAATTCCTCTTTTTATTTTCAAAAGAGGAGATGAGTGTGCAACAACAATTAGGTAACTCAGGAAAAAAAAAAAAACACAAAAGACAAAAAAACAAACAACAGAGAAAAGAGAAGATGCGCTCATCTGGCTAACCACCGCTACAAGTGCTCTTCCAGAGACAAATTAGGCATCTGGGGCAGTATTGCTGTGAAGATCAAAGGATATCAGTGAGGCAAAGTTTGTAAGGAGAGGCAGTATGTAACAGACAAGCTTTCAACAAACAAATCTAGTAGACCTTCAGACCTGAAGCAGTGTCCTCTTTGTTGCAGACAGGCCTGTCCACCCTCTGCAAACAGCACTTTCAGGAAAGAAGAGGACCCCCGAAGCAAGAACAGCATGTTCCACCAGTCAGGACAGGCATTAAATGAGTTCTGAGCATCAGGGTTTGGCTAGTTCCTCACCACACCCACCCACATTCAGCCTTCCACAACAAACTGCCGCTGGCTTTGCACAGCCAGCCTCACCTTTGGTGCAATTCCTGTTTGTGGTTGGATTCCCCAGGGGAGTAGCACACTTAGCTCCACTACTACACGACTCCCAGATCGATTGGTACTACTAGCTTTTGTTTTCAAAGCTCACAGCCAAAGGTTAAGACTATTTCCCTACCTTCATTCTCTTTCTTTGGACATGCCCTCACTTTACCAAATTCAGTGAGATGAACACTTCTCTGTGTAGAGATAGACTCAACCTACCTGAAAAAGGTCAGCAGAAACACCACAATATGATGGTGAGTGCAATGGGACACAAGGCCTCTGTTTGCAGGCTGCCTCCGTAAGCTTCCAGGCAAAGCCATCCTCCTGGCAGCCCTATCCCTGCTCCTGCCCTTGGCAACAAAGTCTGGACAGTGCTTAGGCCATTTTTCTTCTCACTTGAACAGAAGAAGGTGGGAAGGGAGGAAAAAAGAAAACATATTTGCATTAAAAGACAGGTGTGAAATACAGCTGTGTTCCCTAAACAGCTGGAATTCAGCAGGAACAACTCTATGCCATTCCTTCCCCATTTGTTTGACAGTGCTACCCATCTCATCACTTGTACATTCCTTGACACCCTCTACACCCTGAAATGTCTTTTTACTCCCACTCACCCACTATCCCATGGTTATCCTCCACCCCACTTTTGTTTTGTTCCCCTCCTAGCAGGTGCCTCTTCAGTGCCCATCATCAAAGGGATTCCCCCATGACCTACCAACTTGCAGTGTTCCTATGTTAAAGACCATCCTGCACCATTTGCAGACACAGTGCACTACAGAGTAGTCATAAACAAACTAACTTTCCACTGCTACCTCTCTGGCCATAGACTGGTGAATAAGTCAAGAGAGCAGCATTTGGTTAGTGGTGGGAAATGGTTTTCGATCTAATTGCCTCTTTTAAGGTGTTGTTGAAAGATTATAGCCAAGAGTGGACCTGCACAGCTGGAAAACAGAAAGTTACTGTGAGGACAGGGCTGAAATCCAACAGCTAGACTCCCTGCCTATTCATTCACACACCCAACATTATAGCTCCATCTGTCACTAACTCATTAGTACAGCATATGGAAAATCATGCTTTCCTGCCCCTCCCTGCAGGGCATGGGTGACATCCGCCTAAACTTTGAGATACCAGATGTTATCAGGACTAAGGAAAGGCACACAATTTCCAACTGCTGGCTCACACCACACCACTCCCTCAGCTGTGCTGGACTGGCTGAGGAGTCCTTTCTGCCAAACCAGTCTGGGGAATTACCCCCGCTGGGCAGCAAGGTGGTGAATCTCTCTCCACACCCCCCTTTTTGTTTTCTTGGCAGAGATCTTTCCAGCCAGATTTCTGTGCCACAGCTCACAAAGCAGCTACACAACACTTGTGCCCATGCAATGGAAAGAGCAGTGAAGGGAAAGATACGCTGTACACTGATGTCATAGAACTGGATTCTGTGCACACCAGTTGATAGCTAGACAAATCAGCCAGTGAGAGCTGCACCTTGAAGAGACATTCACACACCACACACATTCTGAAGGCCGAGGAGCAGCCCCATTTTCTCCATAAGAATCGGAGCTGAAATAAGATGGAACATGATGCATTTGTGTTCTTTCATATCCACAGGTGCTTTTTGTAATGATTTGCAAATCTGACCAAAGACAAGAAGTTCAGCTTCATAACCTCACTTGGAGAAATTGGAAGTAATTGCCCAGACTGCCTCTTATCCAACATTCTGGCTCCTGCTGAAAAGCCAGTATTTCACTGAGACTGTTCTTGCTTCAGATAACTTCTTGCAGTAAAAGCTGTCTTGATGAAACCTTTAGAAGTCTTCCTTTCCTGTTCTCTCAATGATGATGTATGCCTGACTGACAAAGAGATGCCAGCTACTACTGGATACATTAACCACCACAGAAACCGAGGCCACTTCTGACCTCCAAAGCAGAGTCTCTCTGACTAATGGGACTCAGCTATTACACCTTTGAGACGCTGGAGTCATGTTTACCCCACACTTGAACATCTCCATTCTCATCCAGGACAAACACAGCAAGTCTACACAAGATCCGAGATGGGTCTGCATCTAGGCAGCCCAGTTGCAGCTGAGCCACGCTTCCATTCCTCCAGCTAGGACAGCCTGCCCAGGTCTGG
Organism: Hemiprocne comata; assembly: GCA_020745705.1. Lineage (NCBI taxonomy): Eukaryota > Metazoa > Chordata > Aves > Apodiformes > Apodidae > Hemiprocne > Hemiprocne comata. The sequence goes on from CM036586.1 coordinate 62,656,473, forward strand.
CAGCAACTTCTGGCAGGGACATGCTTCTAGACTGCTTGGGTTCACCTACAGTTGAAGCTGTGGGAAGGCAAGGCTATCCCTGGAAGAGGCAGCTTTGCAAGTAGTCTTGATACAACCTCCATCTAATATTCCAGATCATTTCTCATTGTCAGTGAATGAAAACTCAGCACCCACACAGGTATCACACTGTGCTGCTCCATTTCAGGCAGCAGTAAAACTGCTCAGGGCTGTCCCCTACACAAGCCACATGGAGAAGAGAAAGGAACCCAAGGCACTCCAATTTCCCAGCCCCACTGTCCTTACAGACCTGTAAACCACATGGTCTGTTGGTCAAACATAAGTTTGTTCTCCTTCCCTGCCTCTCCCTCCCCTTGCACCAGGCAACCACAGATAACAGACTTCCCCTTAGGAAAGCAAAACACTGTCCATTGTGCAATTCTGTGGTAAAAGTTCCTTCCTCAGGTAATCTGTTTCACAGCCTGAAGCACGAGATTTACTACTCGCTTCATGTCAACATATGCAAATACAGATCTTATTTGTCCAAGATACCAAGTCTTTTTAAAGCTAAGACCTGGTTTTGACCTTAAAGTCACTTAACTTCAATAGAAAATGCTATAAAAAAATTATCTATTCCCAGAGTTTTCCAATCTCAGCTGCTTTTCTAGAAGATTACCTTTTTCCCACAGGACAACATTTTTCACTTATTTACAGCACAGAGACTACTATTAAATATTATTTTTTCGTTTGGCTGCTTTTTCTTCTCCTTTCTTCATCCTGTCCTTTTTATATTCAAAACTGGCATTCTCCCTAGGCTAGAAGAATATGCAAATAGGAGTTAATCCTTACAAATTAGTTTTCTAATTATTCCGAGAACATCACATTAAATTTGTAGTGGAGGGAGAGCAAAAACTAGGAAGCAGAAGAAACCACAGAACTCGAGGCAGTGAAGCACAAGCCTTTAAGAAAAGAAGAGAGCCACTTTTAGGGTGCTTGACTGCCTTGTCTGCTTGTTTAGCACTATTTACCTTCAGCTAATGATATTTTGAATAAGCTTTTATTAAGCTTTTTGCATTCTCCCTTACCCATTTCCTCAAGGCCAAAATAAGACACCTTAAGTTCAGAATAAAATTCCTTAATACCACCCTGCCGTCTTCAAAGGCGGCAGGAAAAAACCAGAATTAGCGTTTCTGGGACTTCCAAAGTGCCAACCAAACAAACGATTTAAAAAAAAAACACACACACAAAAAAAACCCCAAAACAAACATAAACAAAACTAACACACTCTTGCCACCTAACTAACTTGCCAACTAACACACTATGCCACCTTTCTAAACGGATGGAAAAAAAGAGGTACAAACCCGGCCGGGTCCCTCGCAGCCGCCCATCACCAGCAGACCGCCTGTCCCCCGAGAGCCCCCGCTGGATGCTGTCTGAGAAGAAAAGGGGCTCCTGCAAGCACCAGCTCGCTCCCAGCACGGCCACACCTGGAGGCGACAAGCTAACCGGACGCCCCCCCGATAACCCAGCGCCCTCAGCAGGCACCAGGGCCGAGCAGCCCGGCCCGGCACACAGGCCGCGCTCTCGCCGGTGGGCAGGGCTCACCTGAGGCGGGTTGAGGCAGCCGGCTCCGGACGCTGTCCCGCCTTGCGGCTGGGCTGGGCTGGGCCGGCCGGGCCGGTTCCTCCGCAGGAAGCACCGAGGCAGGCGGTGAGGACGCGGCTCGCTCCCCTCAGCGAGCCCCCGCCTGGGTCTCGGCGCAGGTAGCCCAGCAGCCACGTCCTCAGCGGAGCGGGGGACCAAGCCGAGCCGAGCAGGCAGCGGCAAGGCACGCACCGACCCTGACACAATCATTAACCCACCACGGCCATTAAACCGCCGCCGGCTCTGCACCCCCTTCCCCGCCCCGGGAAAAAACACCGCCCCCGCGTACCGAGCCCGACAGCCAGCAGGGCCCTGAGGAAGTCAGCGGGAGGCGGCTCTTCCGGAGGAAGGTCCCCGCAGCACGCCGGGAGTTGTAGTCCGGGTCCAGCCGCCGCCGGGAAGGGCCCTCCGGCTCAGCTCCCGGACGTGCTGAGCCCCCTGCCCGCCTCCTGCCTCGCAGAGGGTGGGGAGCTAGCGGCGCCGGCACCGCTCCCCCAGGTGAGCCGGCAAGGCAGGGCAGGCGGCGGAAGGGGAGAAGGAGGACTACATTTCCCGCCGGCCCCGAGAAGGCCGGGACGGGTACAAAGCGGGCGCTACCTGTCCCGGCAGGTGAGCGCCAACAGGTGAGCGGGTGGCTGGTGCGGACAGGGGTTCCGTCCCCCAGTCGCTGTGAGCTGAACTAGGGCCGCTCCTCCTCACTGCCGCAGGCCCACTCGGGAGCCGCGATGCCTTTCCCTAACTCCAGGGCGGACGATGCCTTCGACTACCTCTTCAAGATCATCCTAATCGGAGACTCCAACGTGGGGAAGACCTGTGTGGTGCACCGCTTCAAGACGGGGCAGTACATCGAGAAGCAGCAAAACACCATCGGCGTCGACTTCACCGTCCGCTCCATGGATATCGACGGCAAGAAAGTGAAGGTCGGTGGCCGGAGCCAGCCCAAACTGCTCGGGTGGCAGCGCCTGCTCCCCTCCACACCCACCACCCCCCGTTGCCGTGCCGCCGTTCCTGCGAGGGTGCAGGGGGGTGCCCAGCGTCTCCTGATCTGCCCCAGCTGCCTTTTTGACCGAGGGGAGCTCTCCCTCAGGAGGATGCCCTGGAAAAGGCAGTCAGTCTAAATTGGGCACGTACTCGTTGTGGCATCTCTGGATTTCTGTGTGCAGAAGGCTCACGCTTTGCCTGCAGAGTTCTTTGAAAGCTGGCTCTGTTTTCGGGGGTTTGTCTTACCCCCTTCAGAGATGTGGGGGTTTGGGCTGGGACAACGAGGAGGTAAAACTCTCTAGTTTGCAAAGGCTTTGATGTGTGCTTGATCTGAGGAAAGATGGAGACTTGTAATACAAACACCAGATGTAATTGCTAGCTAAAACTTACCTCCATGTGCAGATGAAAGTTCAGATGCCTGCCCTTCATATAGTTTTGCTCTGCCCGGCCCTGCATCAAGGCTTCTCTGCTCTTCCTTTCCTGTTAAAAGGATGTCATGCTCTAGTACATTAGTACAGTTGTTGAAACTGGGTTTCTTGCCCTTTTTGCAAAACTGGGTTTACACCTACAGCTGTGTCCTTGGTCTGTGTAGATTGTCTTTACAGACATGTAAATGTCTCTTCAGATCTCGAGAGGGCAAAGCTACACTTGTGGGTATAGTGGCATGAGCTGGGACAGGTCTTAGCTACCTTATAGGCAGGGGTTTTCAAAAGCAAAAAAGTTGATGGCAGACACCTGGGAAGAGGCATTTGCCAGTCTTTATAACTTTTATCCTTTCTCTTACAGATCCAAGTGTGGGACACAGCTGGTCAAGAACGCTTCCGAACAATAACCCAGTCTTACTACAGGAGTGCCCATGGGGCCATCCTTGCCTATGACCTTACTAGGAGGTCCACATTTGAATCCATTCCTCACTGGATTCACGAAATTGAGAAGTACGGTGCTGCAAACTTGGTCATTATGTTAATTGGTAGGAATCTCCTTTTAAATATTATGTTGTATAGCTTTTTAATACATGTATAAAACCCCCTTCACTTCCCCCCGCTACTTAAAGCATCTATAAGCTATGCATTAAAGAAGAATGCAGTTGTAATTAAAACAGATCAGAAATTGTATCAATTCAACCTAAGCTTAAAGAATTAGGAAAGTCTCAGCCTGCTCCTGACAGGGCCAATCTCACTGCACACAGTGAAACCTTTTCACTTGTTCCCTTCCTGCCAGAATAATGCAAGAAGCTTGCTGCTAGTCTAGCAAGCAGGGACAACCTTATTGAGGCTAGAACTGTAGTAAGTCTGACCCTATGCTCCTGATGCACAGGAATTTAGAGGCTCAGTAATTCAAGACCAAGTCGAATGCACAGAGCAACACAACTCTTCGTTCTCATCTTTCCTCTCTGTTCTTCTGATATGCCTGTACATTGCTCTGTAATGGGACTCTGATCAGGTAAGACAGTAGGTGGAAACATGGCTTTCACAGAGCACAAAGTAGTCTGCTTCCATTCCTCCTTGTTTATTTCCTCTAGCATTCAAGAAACTTTGCCTCTTGAGGAAAGGAATGGGTAGAAATTTCTGAGAATGCAGCTGGTAGGAACCAGTGTGGTTCTTTCCCTTTGCATTTCAGGTTATTATTGCTCCTCCCTCCCCCAAGGAAGAAGCTGCAAATGAGAGGACTGGTGTAGTAAAATGACAGAGCTTTTATTTACATTCCACTACTTCTGCCTGTTCCACTGTGGCATTGTGCCGAGACACACGCAGCTGCAGCAGCCCAGACTGGCTCTTGAGGACAGACAGCGCTGAGCCCCACAGCGCTTGAGACCTCCTAGCAAATTCCTTACTTCTGCTGTGGTGGTTCTTCCTGTTCTTCCTCTGAGGAAACAAACAAATCCTGACCTGCATGTTACTGCAGTGCTTAGAATGAGTAAGGGGAGGGAAATATCTATGGCAGTGATACTACAGAAAACTATGGTAGGGTTTTTCTAACTCTTCTCTTAAATCTAAAGAACAAGACCTCTTGTGTGGGGGTGCACTTTTTTTTTTTTACAGAAGATTCCCGAAACTGGTAAAAATTGAACTTTTGTCAAGGATCCAGCTTGGTGCTTTCTTTCAAAGCAGGTGCTGTTTGGTTTACTTACTTTCATAGGAAGTCTTTATACATGAAGGGGGCCTATAAGAAAGCTGGGGAGGAACATTTTACTAGGGCATGTAGTGAGAGGACAAGGGGTAGCGGATTAAAACTTGAAGAGGGCAGATTTAGATTAGACATTCTTCACTAGGATGGCAGTGAGACACTGGAAGAGGTTGCCCAGAGGAGCTGTGGATGCCCATCCCTGGAAGCATTCAAGGCCAGGTTGGATAGGGCTCTGAGCAACCTGGTCTAGTGGGAGGTGTCCCTGCCTATGGCAGAGGAGTTGGAACTAGATAATCTTTAAGGTCCCTTCCAACCCAACCCATTCTATGATTTAATTACATGTAGTCATGTTGTACCCCTTTCCAGCATGAACTTAAGAAATCTGGCTTTCCTAACTGGAACTGAAGGAGGAAAGAGGAGGGGGTTGGTTTGGGTGTTTTGTTTTGTTTTTTTCTTTTAGAAAAACTGGAAAGGACTTAATGGGAGGAGAACTGGCTTATTTATGCTTCAAATTCAAGGTCTGAATTTGATGAAAGTTTGTCTTGAAACTATGAATGCAGACTTTAGCCAGGTACTGTGCATGCCAGAACTGATGAGAACCCCACACATTTCAACTACTTAAAATACCTTTGTATAGAAAACCAGTGGAGTCTTTGCTATTTTTAATATCTAAATCTATCACTGTTAATTTTACCCTCAATAAGCTGAGAAAACAGTTCTGCTCTTCTGCAGCCCTGGATCTGAGATGCTGGCCAAGGTTGCCCAGGGAAGCTGTGGATGCCTCCTCCCTGGAAGTGTTCAAGGGCAGGTTGGACAGGGCTTTGAGCAACCTGGTCTGGTGGGAGGTGTCCCTGTCCATGCAGGGTGGTTGGAACTAGATGATCTTTGAGGTCCCTTCCAACCCAAACCATTATTCTATGATCCATGATTTATCTGAAGCATTTTATGACTTCTGACAGATTTTGACTTAACGGCTTCAAGTAAATATGTGCAGAAACTTCTTAAGTATACATTTTAAACATCAAGGTAGCTGGTGTGAATTCTTGTCTTTTTTGACAGTATCTTAAAATGACTGACATATAAATAGGTAATGTTAAAATCTGATTGAGCAGGTTCCTCCTGGGTTTTGGTGGGGTTTTTTTTGAAGATCTGCTTTAGGCTAGCAACATTCCAGATCTTCAGAGCTGAGCATCCACTTAGAGATGTGTCAAAGTAGCTTGACAATAGTATAACACGTGGCTTCCACTGAAGGTAGAATAAACATTCATGCAACATTGCTTTGGTTTACTGTCTGCAGTTACTATAGCACCAAGATTTCCACGATTTTTTTCAATACTTCATTTAAATGCTATCTAATGTGTAAAAACACTAGGAAACAGGACCAACAGTTGCTCCCAAATAATCATCTGGCGCCACTACCTACAGCAAAATATTGGATGAACACAGGGTTTTGGGTTGTGGGTTTTTTTTGTTGTCTGCTATTTTTTAACTAATTTGATATCATCATATGATTAGCTGCAGTTTTGATCCACATTCTATGTTCGAGGCTCTGACATGCTCACATCTTGTTTTTCCAGTTTTTTTTTCCAAATTCTTATTTCTAACAATTTTATTATTTAACAAAATTGACTGTATTGCATTTTAAAGATGAATTTGAGAGACTAAATTATTGAATTATCTATTTGCCTTCTCTTTAGGGAACAAAGCAGATTCATTGGATAAGCGCCAAGTCCTATTTGAAGATGCCTGCACACTGGCAGAGAAGCATGGGCTCTTAGCTGTACTGGAGACATCAGCAAAAGAAGCTCAAAACATAGAAGAGGTCTTCACGTTGATGGCTAAGGAGCTAATAGCCCGAAATACTTTACAGCTTCATGGAGAGAACCCTCCAAACAGCATCTATCTTGATTCCAGGCCAGTGATTGCCAGTCCAAGCGTGGAGAAGACCCAGTGCCTCTGCTGAAGAAAGCTTTCAGGAAGAACTTGGAAGTCATCATCCTTCTCAGGCTGTGAGACTTAATTTTATTCAATTGATGAAAGTGTGTTAAGTGGCCTCAAACCACCTCTCTATCTCTGCCTTGCAGTTTGGCTTGTAAGTATGTTCAGAGGTGGTTGTTGATGTTGGTAGCACAGATTACTTTGAACATGGCAGCTGACGCTTCAACGGGAACTTCTGAGTTGAGAGGTCTCAGGAAGCTACCAGCCTTGCCTTAACCAAAGAGAACTTTAAGAAATTATTGCCTTTAAGCCTTAGATGATTTTCTGGCTGTGTCAGAAGATAAGTTTGCACCAGAGCTCTGCAATGATGTGACCCTTCTAAGCTGTTGTTTGTTCTAGTGCGAGCTCTTTACTTACTTTGCCAGTAGCTTTAATAAATCTGACACACGCTTGGACAGCACTAACCCATTGCTGCTTAAACATTCATTATGGGGCTGTCCTGATGTCAGGCCTGTAGCCACCCATCCCAAAGAACATCATAGAGTACATGATTTCACATCTGTACTGATTTCCTCACCAGAGAGATTTGGAGACACTCCTGGGGTTTCACAGCAGGCAGAATATCATACACTAGGGTCCCAATTTCCTTCCATGGGGTAAAGAGAGTTGTCTTTAATTTTGTTCTCTAATTATAAGAATTGTTTCCAGTAGTGATCTCTGTTTTGCTACATAGACTTGCCAGGAGTAGTGAAGCTCTCAAGGCACCAGTAATGGCCTAAATCCATGCTGGGGTGAAAGGATTATTTTGTTTTTTCCTCTTAAGCTTGTCTTGCTTTTGATGTGCTGATTTTAATCAAAAGCCTGGTGTAGTTTACATGATGGGTCAGAGACTGCTTGAGAGTACATCTGTAGCTTTTCAAGGGAGTGTGAAGAGAGGATTCAAGCTCCTGTAAAACTCAGCAAGGAGAAAGATGGTTTAATTACATAACCTCACCTTAGAGCAGTAAGGGAACAGCAGGGGGTGCACCAGAAAGCCACTCCGAGGCAAGTATATATGCTACTGCTGTGGAGATGTAACATCTTGGCAGCAATAGGTTTTTGTGTTGATCCTCCCAATTGCAAGCTCTGTCTTTGGGGGCTTACTGCTTTTGTGTTCCAGAACTGAATGAAGGGTATGTTGTTTTGTTGTTGTTTGTTGCTTGTTGTTTTGTTGGGGTTTGCTGCTTTGTTGTTGTTTGGGTTTGGTTTTTTTTTTGGGGGGGGGGGTGGGGTGGGCAGGAGTTGTTTTGGGTTGGGTTTTTTGTTGTCTGGGGTTTTTTTAGTAGATGGAAACAGGGAAGGAGAGGAAGGAAAAGAATATTACACAGATGAAGTTGTTTGACTGCAGTCCGCATGTAAAGTGCATCGCTTCAGTAGTTACTGTTAAGCTACAAACTGAAGAACAAACTGTAACAATAAAATACAGTCTGGGATACATGCAAACAAGCCTGGGAAGGCTGGTATGCTGCTAGTGTACCAGATAGTGCTCTACCTGTGTTTCAGAAGTTCTTGAAAAATAGGGAGAAACATGTTGCAAGTTATTTCTGGAAAATCTTGTTGGAGAAGCAGAACAAATAAAGTAGAATGAATCACTGATTTATAGTATTGCAAATATTTCTATTAATGCTTCCTTTGGCCAGATTCTTTGTTATCACATGGAATGAGCAGGGGTTAATTCAGCTATGTGTAAACTGAGGGAGAAATCTTCAGTTGTAGCCTCTAAGCCTTTTGCTATAGCCAGCTGTGGCAAAAGCTTCTTCAGGCATCCTCTTTCTGATCTGTTTACTTGTCAAATCTTAGTTTCATCTTGACTCAGTACTAGCCTAGTAGTTGCATTTCAGTTGCATATTTAAGCAACAGTAAACACCATAACCTTTCAAAGTAGCTTAACAAGTACCAATCCAGTTTCCAAACAACTACTTTCTATACCACTTATCACTAGGAAAACAGTAAAATATGTTTAAAATTCTTGTGTTTAAAATCCAAACTACTCCCAGTAATATAGTAGTTTTTACTTTAAGTATCCACACTTAAACTGCTAGCAAGCTTTGTTCAGTTTCAGATATGCCAGAAACAGTAATGGCAGCAAATACTCATCTTTCAGGAGGCCTTAATAGAAAAGTATTGTGTTCATCTCCAGCTACTCTTTCATTAGCCAAGAACTAGAGGAAGGCTTTTACCAGCAGAGTATTAACCTTAGAGATTACTGTATGAAGTTATTTTGCTTACCCTCAGTACAAAGGTTTCTGCAGGCTGATGCTCCCTTAACTGCTCAGCACTGGCAGGAGGTTACAGGGCTCTTGCCATTCTCCTCCCATACACACAGAGATACTTGCCAAGTCCTTCCTTAGCAGCAAGCTGTGCAACACTGGACCATGGAGAGCAGGCTTGACTGTGCTTTGAGCTGCACTGTTCCCTTTACCAAGTATTATTGACTCCTCACTCCTCTTTCAAGAAGCTAATCTTAAATACCTACCATTGTGTAACTAAACCAGGAGTGTGAGCTCTTTTTGTTGGTTCTGTTTTTTGGGCAGTTATACTGAATGGCTTCCATAGGGGCTTTTTTAAGCTGTTCTCATGTCAATGGAGAGCAAGTCGCAGCAGTTGCTACCAAGAAGGCTCTTCAAAATGTACACTAGTAGACAGTATTATTCATGAGGTAATATGTGAAGAAAACTGTAGACTTAAAAAAAATCCATCTATTATAGCATGTTGTTCTAGACTGTAATATAGCAACCACTAGATCAAAAAACAGGCACAGTCTAACTTGTGCAGTTGTGCCTTTCCCCATCACAGAGCAGATGGAAGCATGCAGCTATGACAATGCAAGCTGACCAACAACCATGGTAAAGTGCTATGGAACCTTATGTTAACATATTTGTTTGCTCAGCATCATATGCAAAAGCTCTTGCCAGCATCATAAATGCACTTGTACGAAGTACTATTCTAAAAACCACTACTGTCCCATGACTTCAAGAGCTGCACATCCAGCTTGAAGATGAGCTTATCTGTTAAATGCTTATCTACTTGGAAGAAGTGCTTGCATCTTAGCTGTCCTCATTTGTTGTGGCACATTACTTGCATAGATATCACAGCCATGCCAGATGTGACTGAGGCAGCACCTATCCACATGAGGTAACAAAATAGTATTTTAAAATGGAGCAAACTGACACCTCCCAGAAGCTGGCTGGCTTAAAAGCACACGTAACTGCAATCTAGGGATGTGGAAGGCATATGGCACTGCCTATGTGGTCAAGCTTTTCTTCATACACAGGGGACAGGCTCCTAATAACAAAAGCTGAGGTTCTTTTCTAATCATTCCAGTTAAATGTTTAAGAAAATTTTGAAAGGAGTCAGAAAGCAATTTTCAGGCCCTGAACAGAGCTAAAGAGCTCTATCCTGGAGCCTTCTTTCAGGAAGGAGATGCATGCCTTCCTGAAAGGGAACTGAAACTGAAGCTTCCTCCAGCCAGGTAAGTGCTCTAACCAGTGCACTGTTCAGAGGTGCCCCTGCCCAGCTGTGGGGTGCCAATCAGCAGATTTTTATATATCTCAGTGCCCAGAACACCACATCTGGCTGCAGGCAGGGGAGCTTTAATACTCACTGCACTGACTCCTGAAGCCATTTTCAAGCACTTCTCAAGGAAGTGGGCTAAGGACCAGAACTACGCCAGGTAATGGTGGGATATCAGAGTCCTTTGCTGTCGTGGACCGACATGGGCAAGACCGCGACCCACTCCCCTTCTAAAGGGGATCGAGGGCTGAGGGCTACACCCTATCACACTCACAAACAAGTATCCAGACCAGAAAGGAATTACTAAGTTTATTATAGGCACTGAGGTTATGGCAAAGCTATTCCTATATTAGATATCAAGACAACAAGAGTATCTCCCCTCCTTCTTCCCCCCCCCCCCCCCCCCCCCAATTCCTGGATAGGGATAAGAGGGAAGCTTGGAGAGAGCCTATAGGAAATATCCTAGAATTGTGAATTCTGGTGTATGTTGTGTATGAGTGTGTGTAAGAGTCAGTAGGAAGTTAAGAATGTATACAAGTTCGCAATCCTCACCACCGGGTGTGGCTGAAGCCGATCCCTGGTCGGGACCCTCCTTCTCCGTTCTCGACTCCAGGCGAGCAGTCCGTTTGGTGATTTCATACCAGTCCATTTGGTGAGTTCACACGACCAAGAACCACAGGAAAGACGCCCCACGGCTCCACGGCAGCCTCCGCGGCGAGACACACACAGCAGCTGTGTCCGCAGTGAGCATTCGCAGCGCGCGCCTTTCGGCTCCCCTTCCGGTTCCGGCCCCGCTGTGCCTCCTGGGAGCTGTAGTCTGTGGGCCTGCGCGCATGCGCCTGGTACCTCTCTCCTCTTCCACGGGTGCGAGGAGCGCATCACCACGAATGGACATTAAATGTCGCAGGCTTGAAGGCCATTATAGAATCTGTCTCTAACATATAGTTTTAGGCAGGCCAAGACCCCCTTTCACCTCTGAGTACTTCAACTTTTAATAGGAACTTGCAGTTTGAGAGAGGTAGGAGTTTAAGTCTTTTAAGGCACTTCTAGTGCAGCTGTTCTAAAATCTACTTAGCTCGGCAGCCTGCACAGGCTCAGTCCATGCAATCACATCAAGCTGTTGCCAAACAGGTTTTGACTCTGGCTTGACTGCACGTAACAAATAGCAAATGAGTAACAGCAACAGCAGCAAGTAGGGGCAGGAGTTTAGCATATTTGCAATCACACATTTCCTTGCCACAGCTGTGTCCACGAGTATCACTGCTTAATAGTTTTCATTGCCAAGTCTGTCTAGTTTTGCTTACCTGACATGACGCTCACCATAACTTCAGTTTAAAAATGCCTCCCTAATGCCAGCATTAGGGTAAAACTGACTGCGTAGCAACTTGATCCCTACAGCACAGTCCTGTATTGTATTGTGGATTCCCTCGTTTTAAGCTGCTGCAGCATTAATAATTCCACCTACACAAGGTTTGCTCCAAACATGACACTCCATACCTCACCATATGTTCTAAACAGAAATATATTTTGTACCTGCTTTAGCAGGGGAAGAATTACTTTGTATTTAATTAAATGAGTGAGGCATCCCCTCAGCAGTATTGTAACAACCTTGGGCTACAAGTGGGAAAGAGCTGTACCATTAAAAGTTGAAGTAAAGCGGTGGAAGTGGTAAGAAGTGCTCTTTGCTTGCGTGATCACATTCAGAATATTGAGAAAGGGCAGCACTTACCAACGAGATGCAAAATTTTCTCCCAAACCGTATGTTTAAATTCTCGCATAAGGAGTAAAGTCAAGGCACTTCAAGTGAGAGCATTCATCTTTTTTTAAAGATTTTTGAAATTAAGATTTTATTGGTGGAAATTTATGGAGTCTTTGTACCTTCATCCTATTGACACTATTCTCGTTGGCCTCTTCAGTTCTGTACCTTAGGTATTTGCCTGAAGAAAGCACAGCATAGCCAAAGTCGTCACCATCCACATTTTTACATTAAGTTTGCCTGTTTATTAGTGTTGTTACAGAAGAAAAACAGAGCAACCTACTAACACACTTTACTCATCTCAAAGGCCTTATTCTTTTCAGTCATTCCAGTTTGGGGTGTGGGGGTGGAAATCATAGTGCAACAGCAAGCTTAGAAACAGGCCTACCACCAGCAAGATTCAAACTAGAAGTGACACACAGCATCTCTGCTTGATGACAAATTGCAGTTCTTGAACTCAGAGAACAAGAACCACAGCACGCTTCAAGGCAGGACATCAGCAGACACTATCTGTCATGATGCACTTGGCTACACCAGTTCCCTTGCAGCTAGACCCAACTGCCGCCACCAAAGCAAATCACTCATTTGCATGTTCTCAGCTTCCCCTGTCACATGCAGAAAGCTTAGAAGCAGCAGCAGCCACGGTTGTGCCATGCAAACACCCACACAAGCAGTAAAGCATGCCATTTCTGCCCCTTCTGAAGGAAAGTTAATGCACGTGCTATGGCTGGTAAGTTTACTACCTTTTTCCATCTTACCAGAACCTATCTTTGTTAAACTTCTTCTTGAATGCAGCTTTCCGATAGGGTATTAACTTCTGTTCACTATGTAAGGGAGGAAAGGCTGGTTTCTACTTCAAAGCCTTCCATTTTTTCTGTTTCTCACTATCTCAGTTTTAAATGTAATTTCCTCAAATTATATTCAAATCCTTTTCTCACTCTGCTACTTGCCTCTGGGAAAAAAGTAAACAAACCAAAGATGGTTTTAGACTGCTAACTGTTTAGAAAGTTAAACTTTTCTTAAAATCCCCCAGCATCTCAGTATGTTTCTAGTGCTTTACTTCCAATTTTATGCGTTTCTGCAGAAGAACGCTTCTTTCTGAACACACACACAGGCTTAAAGAAGCATGTGAATTCTCAGGAAATGGCCTCTAGCAATGCCTGGCCTTGCTCTCCAACAAGCGTTACAACACAACATGTCCTGCAACTGACCCTGTTCAGGACAAATAAAATTTATACCATCATGCAGAACTTAGTTCTGAGAAAGCAGGTCCTGTAATTTCCCACTAACGGCCCCATATATTTCTTCACTAGTTTGTCTCAGCTGCCTGTGCAGAATGTGTTCCTTATGTTACAAGCTCTTTGCTGAAAAGGTTATAACCAAGATAAAATTCCATACTAGTGTGACACAATTCTGCAGGAGTCAAGAATAAGTGACACAATGCCTTCTTATTTACGAAAACACACATACAAAAGTAATCAAGCTGAAACACAGAAGCTTCAAACTTTTAAAGAACAGACAAACTTCTTGTTTCATTTTTTTGATTTTTTTTTTATTTGGGAAAAGTGCTTCTTACAAAAGGCAGCTGCAAAACAATACGTTATAGACCTCAGAACAATTTCTCATTCCATTTAAAAGTGAAAGGAGAGGCAGTCTAGGGGACAAGAGCAGCAGAACTGATCACGGGGCATTCACGAGTCAATAAAAAACAGCAATAATGTAATGCAAGGTTAAAATTCCTGTGCTGGGGCTTTGGTGGCAAAGTAATTTCCAAATGCAAATTATGGCCAGAAACTGCATGACTGCCTTTGTAAGCAGTAACTCACATAAGCTGAAAAGCTTTACCAGGCAACCTGCCCAACTCAGATGCTGAGAGGCATGTGTACCTCAAACCAGCTGAGAAGCACAGCAATCTCCTAGGGAAGCTCACGGCTTAAGTGGTTACATCAAGTTCTAAAACTTACAGAGCGATAAAGCTGAAGGGGCCTCTCTGGTGTTGCTCTGACCCTATCTTGGCTAACCGGACTTCTGCTCCTGGACAACCCTCATCATACACATCAAAGAGAGCTGGCGTATTAGGGGGTGCCATCAATTAAGTTAAGCAATAGTTAAGATCACTGCCACAGCCTGAGCTGAGACCACTAAACCAGTTTCATGTCCAATCAGAGGCTAGACTTCATGCACCAAGAGGGGATGAAAGATGGTTTTGTTATTTTTAACTTATACAGAGTCTCCCCATCCTTGAGGTCCAACTCTACATTTATCTGTATATACACATAGAGAGTTCTCCTTTCACAAAGACGTTTTCCTTTCATGCTAACACAGTAAAAACCCAGAACGTTCACACCTGGTTCTGGTTACACAGTAGTAATAGTAATGTGCAAGTAAACAAGAGACCAAAGTCACAAATGAAGACGTGTACATGAGGGGGCTGGAACGGAGCTGATGCCAGAAAGAGTATTTGTATCCGGCCTGAAATCAGAAATATTGTTACAAAGACAGAAAAAAGGCCATCAGCCAATTTACATCCCCACTGCATGGCCACTGCTCATTTTTGTATCTGGGCTCTTCAAAATGAGTGTGGAAGTCCTGTAAACACTTTAACCCTGGAACTGGGTGAACTCTGTTGGGTACACAGATGAAGCAACAAACCTAAGCTAACTGTTTGACAGTTAAATTCATTTTTACAAAAACTAACATTTTAAAGATTTATTTCATGTTATTTGTTTTAACAGAGGAAAAAACAACACTCCTGGGGTGGGAGGGGATGGGAAGAGACAGACCCTGGGTAAAAGTTATTACAACAGCACCTGGAATTGATCGGCCTGCCTAGGAGAAACACAGGCACTGCCACAACACCACAGGTAATAGCTACTGCCTGAAGCCAAGACAACAGTCCACACTCCACTGACAGGTGCTATAGATCCAAGTCATAATAATCTTCCAGCTCATCATGAAACAAGTCCCACTCATCCTCGGAATCCGTTAGCTCATCATCACCTCCTGCTGCCAACAGCATAAGCAACATCTCACCGAGCTCAAAGGTCACCACCTCATCCTCGTCGGTCTCGAACGGATCACCGTTCTCTCGCTCCTCAATGAACTCCCAGAACCGATTCCTTCGCTGGGCCTGCAAGTGGAACACAAGTATTTCCCCAGGTGACCAAGCAGTTCAAGATAGGAGTCCTCCCAGAGGCTGACAAGGTTCAGCCCTTGGAGTACTTAGAAGCCATGTCTTGTCATTCAGGGAGATACTGACCCCTAGCAGAATTTACACTTACACACCCCTATTAATGGTGCCCAACATTTCTACTTCAGTACACTGGTGTACTAGGCAAGTTTTTAAAATTCACCCTTTCCATCTTGGCCTCCAGCATTCTCAAACTTTAGGCCATCGCCTCCTTCAAATTCACCATTACAGAGGCCTAACAGAAGCAATAAAAATGTCAACATTTCCCAGTCCTCTTCTCAAGGCAGCTGGTTTAAACACACACTCCTCTTGTGCTCTCTCTGTATCGCAAAGGACAACAAACAGCAGCACTGACCCGGTATCTACTTGATGTTCCCACTTTGGGTCTCTGTGGCTCCTCTCGGCGGCCATCAGGATACGCATGTTTGTAAAAACAGTTCCCTCCAAATGGACAGCTCCCACGGCCTTCATCAAAATACCTGCACGGCTTGTTGCTGGAAAGGAAAACATCGCAACCCTTACTCACAGCAGACCCCAACCAGGCTTCAGAACTGCATTTACCTGTAGTCCAAAAAGGATCTCAGGTACTGTTTGGAGCTGAAGTATTTTGTCAGTATAACACCTACATGCAGAAATAAAGTATTACACAACGTGTGTGGGTCAGTTCATGCACAGGGACACTACTGGCCCGCAGCACACAAGATCATACAACCTTATGGCTACACCACCCGTGGTTTGTGTACAGAAGGGAAAGACTGAGGTCAAGGCACATCAGAATAGCTTTGCAACGTGGTTGCATGCATCTATGGGCAGCTAGGCAAGGACGCACTCCACATGTGGTAGTGGAAAGGAGGTGTGAGAGGGCTTTACATCAAACGCTTCTTCTCCAGGTGTGCCTTAATCACTGCTGTCCCAATTTGACAAAAGGCTGCAGTGCTCATACCTCATTGCCTCCTTGTATTTCTGAATGAGTTTCTGCTTCTCTTCCTTCTCCTCCACCCAGTACTCACTTGGAATGACAAAGTTAGATGTGATCCGACATTCTGGGCAGGACCTGGGGAATGAACAGACTGTGCTGCAAAATTTCACATTACAGGGCGCTCTCTCTCCTATATAACAAGTCAAGCCATAGAGTCATCTTTAAACATGTATTGTACTCACACACTTGCTGTATGGACTTTTTCAATCTAAATTTTCTACATATGAGGATAATCTAAACTGTCATCTTCAAGAACTCAATGGCAATGGCAGCTGGTCAGCTTGTCTCAGAAAAGCTTGAAAAAACACTTCACACAGACTCCTTTTTCTTTAGAATTAAGTAAATTTATTTTGGTTTGATTTCTGTATTTATTTGATTGGAACTTTTTTTTTTAGAACAGCCTTTAAATGGAGAAATGTTTTGTCAACTGATCGATTAATGAACTAAGGTGGTAGTGAATTAACAAACATACATTCTGAACTGGTTAATCTGTTTCCAGATTCCTGTCTGGGTGTCCAAGATGTAAACAGTAACCATTGGACAACATGGTACTAAAAGGTTATTTTCTACCATTCAGCGAGTTTTGCAAACTTAATCCATATTAACCAAATCAGAGTGTAACTTCTTATCCCTAACAATTATTTCACTTCCAAACTGAAGTTAGTATGCATTAAATGCAGCCTCTGTGCAGTCTGCATCTGGAAGTCTGCTGCAAGTTGTCCCAAGTTACTAAGTTCTTCCATAGTAACAAAGCACAATCGAAATGGGAAAGTGCCTCACTTTATAATCTTGCTCTCAAATTGTTTAGCACTCCTCCACTTGCGGATGCACTTGAGACAGTAAGTGTGGCTGCAGTTGGAGAGGATCCCAAAGCGGCGCTCACTGGGATTAGCTTTCTCATACACCACCTCCATGCATATCCCGCACACCATGTCTTTACTACGCTGGACGGCAAAGGAAAGCTCCATGTCCTTCTCGTGAGCTTCAATGCAAGACTGAAAAGGAGAGACAAATAAAACTACTACAGAGACAACTGGTCACCTGATGAATTCTAAAGCAGGTTTTTTAAGCTCAGTTTTACTCTGCTGTTTTACAAAATGAACAGAGTATGATTAAGCTGGAAAACCTTTATTCTCAAAAAAACATTTGCTCAGATAGTGGGGAACAATCAATTCAGAATTCAAACTCCTTTCTTCAGACATTGCTTTTAAACAGGAGAAAGACAATCTAGCAGACCATCCAGTTTTACTAGGTAAAGAACAAAGCTTTAGGATCCTCAAGCAGACTGCTCTCCCAGCACAGACAAGGAAGCCCAGTTGCTTTTGAGTACGGCCCTGACAGGAAACAGTCCAGTTTACAACAGGACTGTCTGACCTCCATGCACCTTCAAATGAAAGGGAATTAGTGACAAGTGACAGTGGGGAGTTAGGAAGCAATAACTTAAAGCTGTTTAACACCAGACAGTTGCTTGCTTACCTTGATGTGCTGAGATCTCTGTGCAGCATCAATTGGATGCAAGACCTGCAGTCCACACATATCACACACATCCCCATGGATATAGACGCAGTTTTCTCCATAACGACATTCTCCTACTGCAGCGTAGGGGCACAGCTCCTTCTTTATCTCCACATCTACTTGCTCCTTTTCATATTCTTCCTCAATCACCATTTCCTGTAAGGGTGCTTCAGCGCAGGAAGGAGCAGCTGGGAACAAAATTAAGGATACAAGCAACAAATTCAGATTTAGAGCACCAGGAGTGAGAATACACTGTTTTAATGCAAAGCAATCTTTGGGTAACCCTGCTCAAGTTATCAAAAAAGAGTAATAAAAACAACCAAGGTTCATTTCAGTCCACGTTTTACACAGGCTCAATCCAAACTAAGAGTTATTTTCCCACTCAAGAAAGCATGACCAATTTCTTTACCCCCTAACCAGGCAAGACTAAAACGATCAAGGCTTCAGCGGTCAGGTTCAGATCCATTTACAGACTAAGTCTGCACTAGAAAAATCTCGCTATTCCTCAGCAGCTTAAGTACACTTTCATATAAACTCTGGTTCAGTAACAAGTAAATAAGGTTACAAATCTCTCAGTGCTTTGAGAATCAATTTCACATTGGCTAAAGTTAACAGGCTTTTCCTCAGAAATTACACAGCTGAAGCAATAAAGGTGCATCCAGCATAACCAAACACTAGTATGGAAACACCACCCCAGCAGTTTCCTATGTGCAGGTTTATCAGCATGTTCCTGTTCAGCTTGAACAACAGATTTTAACTTCTAGACTCCCGTGCATCTCTAGGAATGATACAAAAAGCTGTGTCTGCACCTCTCACTAAACCAACTCGATTCTAGATATTTGCCAAAAAGCCTATCCTCAACAATCTGTCTGACACAAACCTAGCTTTAAAAAACTGAAGTTCAGGGCATTTTCATTGCATTCGAAGCTAGCCATCAGTTTTTGCAAAATCCTAAGTAAATTCCCTTAGCTAATTCTAAATTGAACTGAAATGTGCGATTTCTCCTCCCCGTTTAGACCACCGCTGCTTAACACTCCTCCCTGCACCTCTTGAACACATGCTTGTCTGTGTCACCACAAGCCAAACAGTTTTTTGAGATCATTACATAAGTAGAATCACAAACTAAGTTACATGATAAAAAACATCAGTTTGAAACTGAAGATATAATAAATGCAGGAGAACAACAAAGCATTACTTTATTCAGAATAAACACCACAAAGAACAACAATTGGACTTCATTTACATAACCAGAAGCCATTAGGAGAGTAAAAAAAAAAATCACCTATGCTATAAGAAAGGGTACCTTTTATAAGATGTTTGAACACTGCATTTGGAGAAGCAAAAACTATCAAAGGCATACTGGGATCTGTAAAGGTAAAGGACAGACTCCTCAAAAAAAAAAAACCAGAGGCAGCACGCTTCCACAATTTTCATCCCCATGGAGCAAAGAGATACAACAGAAAAATTTTCCAGAATCACCTGCACTCCTCTCAAGGGTATCTTTTGTCAAAACTTTATTTTCTAAGGATTTTATTTATTAAAAAACCCCAAACATACTAGTTGAGGTTGAGAGTAAAGGCTTTGAAGTCTTACCCCTCCAGAGACTGACTTAGAAACTCATTTATTTACTTTGCTGGTCCACAGAGGGAGAGAGTAGAGCTTTACATCTTGACACAAAAAAAAAGCATAGGGTTGTTACTTAAAATAACCAACCAAACACAACATCTTAAGTCAACAAGCACAGTACAGCTACTAAATTGCAGCCCAGTCCACAACACCATTCTTGCACAAAGAAGTATGACCAGTTCTTAGTGACCAGACATTTAGACAACAAGATACAGATCTATGAACGTCAGCCTTTAATAATGGCTCTGGGTACTTCTACAGTATAAGAAGGTGGCAGAGGGTAAAATATGCTACCAGTGACATTAGCTTTCCAGTCCCAGTCTTCTGTGCTGTCCCAGCATCTCAGTGAGAGTGGTAATTCTATGAAATAAAAATTCAATTTGCATTTCCACTTCTGAGTATCTCAGCTTCAGTAACCTAAAGCCCTGCATACATATCACCTGTACCTAGTGCACTGCATCTGCTACAATTTCACTTCTTTGAAAGCAAAATTAGACACTCAAGACACACAAGACTCCACTGGCTGAGTAGTTCTGAATCCAACCTACCTCACAGAGTAACATCGAGTCTCAGCGATTCTCCCTGCTCTTTTCAAAACCACCACTCTCCAGTAGGTGGACTCAAGCCCTATCTTCTCACCACCCATTTCACAGTCAACAGGGTTAAATTCATACTTCATTACCTTCAATTCAAACACCACCTGCTTTCACTCTAGGACACGCTTTGTAGAATCAAATACATTCACCTTGTAGCAGCAGGAAACAGCCAACCAATTCAGAGTGTTTGTTGTATTTCTGCCTTTATACTTTCCAATTATTCCAGAACATCTAGCAGCAGTAGCAGCAGAACAAATGCTAAAATGCGGTGCATCTACACATCAAACAAGCGAGTATCGGAAATACTGTCGGTATTTTCTTTCTTAGGCCCTAAGGTCCTCTTCAAGCTATCAGGTTTGGTCCCAGATCAGAGAATCATCTGCATTAGCGATGTCTTGCCTCATTGTAAAAGATGAGCATTCTAACCCAAGCTAGACAAGGCTTAACTGCCAACGCTAAATCTTCAGCATTTGTAAGAGAACTGAAAACACAGACTTCTAGTTATCTTGAGAAAGAGGTTCCATTTTAAAGTCTTCAAGTACCTGTACACTTCTGCAGGCATTTGACAAGAATCTGTAAGCCTTTACAGTATACATTATGGAACACACTGCACACATTTTCCTGATCCCTACAGCAAGGTTCTTCATTTTTATACCTTGATAAAGACAGCAGCTTCAGAAAAGTAAATTTTTTGGAACACAGCTTTTAAGAAGTCACCATGGGCATTAGCATCATGTAGCACCATTCAGAACACGAATGGCTGAGTACATTAAAATACATCAAATTTCAAAGGATACAAAACAGAATTTGGAACAAGATTTGAAGAAGAGAATGTTATTTAACTTAAATCTGTGGCAGCCACAAGTTTCCATGAAAAATAAGCCTTACCTCCCAGAAAAAGGAACTGCTTCAGCAAAACTGAGTTAAAAGTATAATGAAATGCTCTTATGCTTCAGGAATTTAGGAGAAAGCACCAGCTCTCCTATAAGAAGTAGGTGTATTTAAAAGATGTCTGGCTGTTCAAGCTCACAATTAATTGATTCCAACTGGGTGGAAGGTCCACCTAGCCACTAAGGAGGCTGAAGCCCACGAAAAGAGACTGAGAAACCAGACTTGTTCAGCCTAAGGAGTGATCTTATTGCCATCTTCAACTACTCAACGGAATGGAAAAGAGACAACAAACCACAGAGCCAGACTCTTCTCAGTTGTGCTCAGAACAAGAGACAGAAAGCAAGCTGAGGCAGGGAAAAATCCAATTACATACTAGGAAAGAGTTTTTTTCCTCATGAAAGAAGTCAAACATCACAAAGGTTGCCCAGCAGTTGTTACGGTGCTTAGAACATCCCTGAGGATAGAGATTCAAATAAACAAAGCCCCTGGCAACACAACATAGCTGTCTCTGCTTTGAGCAGAAAATCTCCTAGATGAAATCTAAAGGTCCCTTCCAACCTATATTATTCTACTCCGATTAAAAGATTTAAAAGAGGGATCCTTTGTTTCAAAAATACAGAAGCTGTATCTTTTATGACAATAAGGTGACATATTAACAGGAAGAAGAAAAGTTTTCATTCCTTTAGACTATACCCAAGTCATAGATACACCAAACAATTCCATAATCAAACTTCTCAGTAACACTAGCAAATGTTCATGTTGCTTGATCATTCCTTTCCTCTTTGTCCTCCCTCAAATCAGATCAGAGCAGGCTCCAGCAGCACCCTGTGACTTTGAGAAGGCAATTCTCTTTTCAGATCTGAGAATCTAAGTAGTGCTGTGGAGACAAACCAGTGCGATCTGAGCGCTGTATCAAAACTTCAAACTCTTCTGGACATAAGGTGTCCATTTTGGATCTAAATGATTATTAGATTATTAATCACCATAAAACTGAAGTTTTAGAGAGCCAAATATTAAAAGCTATGCTAAATTAAACACCTTCAGCCTACTTTTCACTTAAAATTTAAGTCTTTGCACTCTCTTTCTGCACAGAAGAAGATGACAAGTATGCTACTTATATAGCCTGGTCCCATATGATGAGCTTCTTCAATCTCATTGTCAACATGAGCTGTCACAGCATTAGAAAGTGAAGTCTCAGAAAGGTAACTAGAATAAATGACTTTCAGCCTCTAGTCCAAATTGCCACAGGATTCACAAAAGCAAGCATTAGATTTCAATTCATTCTACAGGAATCTGCACCTCCACTGAAAAATCTTCAAAAGATTGCGTAAAAACCCCAAACATACCAACCAACCCAAAAAAACAAAAGCAGCAGGTTATCTTTCCAGAGTAGTGATATTAATTGCATCATCAGTATTTTCTTCTTCCATCACATATGCAAACCAAACTTCAAAGAAGGAGATTCTCCAAGTCATTCAGAGCCATAAAAGAGGAAGCCAGTTATGCAGATACTGTCTTTGTTTGTGGTTTCAGAACATCAGGACAGCAGCAGTAACAGATGTGGGACAGTCTGATTGTTCATATCAGTAAATTAAAGCATAAGTTAAGGACAGTTCATATTAAGTGATTAATAAATATGAATAGCTGTACTTCAGAAAACCAAAAGCATTAAAATAAATGCACTACATATAAACTGTTGATCCATGACAGAAATTTACTGTTATCTCATGATCAGCTTACCACGTCCACAGTATGGCTGCCCTGGGACAAACTCTACAGCATTCACCCAGTCTTCAGCACCTACTCCTGCAGCTGCCAGATCTATATTTTCATCTTCTATTTCAGCAATAATTTCTTCAACTGTTTCAGGGAGTGATGCGAAGTCTGAGGACATTGAGGGATAAATCTTTGCATCTGGATTCACATCAGTCACTTCTTCCTCTTTCAGTGGCTTGGTATGTTCATATCTAAAAAGTTAGAACACATCATGTCAACTCTTCATAAAAAAAACACCTCCATAAAACAACCCAAGGTACTGAAAATAAACTGATTAAGATGTAAACACTCTTCAGAAGGAGGATCTAAAAATGGCCTGGAAGAGAAAGCTACTAATGACCCTTTATAGAGACTTGCTTCCACTTGTGTCAACTGTCAGCACTGCTTAAGGGAACAGATGGTACTCCACGATTTTGGAGGAAATGGACAATTCTTACTTAACTTACATGGAATGAACTTTAATTACGTTTGAAACTGGTTACATTATTATGCATATGCAGTATTACTGAATGAGATAAATTACTTCATTCAACTTTAAAGAGAGAAGACTATGGGCAGATACTGCTATCCTGTGCGAAGCCACAGGAAAGACGCAGCCAGAGACTTCTCAGAGGTGCAGCAACAGATTGGCAGTCAGCAAACAGAAGTCCAAAATGGGAAGTTACTATTACATATAAACAATAAAAAAAGAAATACTTTAAAGAGTAGTCGAACACTGGAACAGGTGCCCAGAAAGGCTACACAATCTTCATCCTTGCAGATAATCAAAATTAGCCTGACCTAAACTAGTTCTGCCTTCAGCACAGCTCCAGATATCCACAGTAACAGGAATTATTCTGTATCTAAGCATCTTGCCTCATTCAGATTTTATATTGTATTTTAGTAATTATTTCTAATCCCCCTTTCAACTTGCTGTGGAAAATGACACTCAGAACACTTTGATCCCTACCACCCACAAACAGGGAAGTGCTATTTCCCTCAAAAATCTGTCTTCCAGCAACTAGTAGACTACATCTGAAAAAAAATTACAAGTCTCTTTCAAGTCTTAGAAATTTGCTTACTAATTTCAAAGACAAAAGGAGGGAATTTTTGGAGATACTACAAAACTTTTAAGCAACTATGTTTTTTTTAATCTGATACAAGGTAAATGAATCAAAGCGCCACAGTTCTTGCATATTAAAGAGATGCTTCCAGCTGAATGTCAGCTTTGAAATCCTAAGGAAGCTGTGAAGCACCATTCTAAAAGTCAAGCCTGCAGACCTCTACACCAGTGGCCTCCAAAGTGATATGCATGCACCCTATAAGGTGAACAAGACAACCCACTGGGGGCAGAAAGAAAATACTAAAGCTTCTTGTCATTTTTACCCTAAAATACAAGAAATTAAGTTTTCCTAATATTTAACATACAGATTTACAGCAGTGTCCTCACTCAGTCCATATGTCAGGGGGTCCCACATATGGTATGCACGAGGTGTCCTGAAGGAGGAGCATGTGTTCCACTACGCAGCAGACTTGACAATGGCTCCCTCACTTGTTTGTTCACATTCAGAATATTTCAATACACTGCCATTTGTTTGTGCCCATTTAAATGGATCGACAGATTACATTATCTTGTTTTACCTAAACTAACCCTGCAAAAACCAGACAAGTGGCTTAAAAAGATACCTGCAAATAGACAGAGGACTGAAAACAACACTGATAATGTGAGCAGAAGCAGTAAGAAAGTGTCAGATTTAACACTTCTACCCCTACTATGAGCTGTTCATTACAAGGTAAAGACGATGCCAAGCTCATTAGATCTGATAAGAACTTGGGGGGAATAAATAAATCAAGATTACCAAGAAGACTATTTGAAACACAGATATACACCTACTATTATTAACAATGAACATTGCTCTCAGTGTATATTGTGCATTGAGGTATCAGCTGATGGTAGTATGAAACCATCACAATTAGCAAGACATTTAAAATCTAAACATTCAGAACACAAAGACAAACCTCTACAATGTTCTTCAGATATTTCAAGTCACATGACACCTAATCCAGTACTTTTCAAAATTTCACAATAAATGTTGTAATAGTGAAAAAAAAAAAGCCACATACCACTGGACAACTTGTTCTTCCTGCTGTGGTAAAAATGACTGAAATAACACATGGGAAACAATATGGCGACAAAGTAAAACACACTCTTTTTTCAGCAAACACTTTTGGGAAACGCATAGAAAACACTGCTGAAGATTTGAAGAAACAAGTATTAGAACAAATTTCAGTGTGTTTATGCAGTTTGCTGCATATGCAGTACAGCTGGATGAAAGTACAGATGTTTAACATGTCCCAGACTATGATGTTTGCTAGATTCTGCTTCAATAAAGAAATACACAAATAACTACTTTTTGTGAGCTGCTACAGAAAAGACATACTGCAGAGAGGTACTATCAACAGTACAACTTCTTTAATAAAAACAATGCTTTATGGAAAAACTGTGCAAGTGCAACCACTTAAGAAGCTGCTGGTTTGAGCAGAATAAAAAAATTATTCCAGGTAAGGTTACAGAGGTAGCACAGCACCAGAAGTTCACTTCACTGCATGGTTCATAGGCAAGATATTGTAGCAAAGCTAGAGCCAAAAGCACACTAAGCGCTACAGAAGATCATCAATACAGTTAATTTAATTTTAAAAAGACCTTTACATAGTCAAAATTTTACAACACTTTGTGACGAGATGGAGAGCAACCGTGATCATCTTCTGTACCACACACGTATCTGCTGATTATCTCGTGGTAAAGGAGTTAAAAGTTGTCAAAGGTGACCGACGCATTTTTCTTTCTCTAAATGACAAATGTTTCAAATTGGCTGAACATTTCTGTGATTACAAGTTTCTGTCAATAATATGCTACTCAGAAGGTATTTTCAAAAAAATAAATTCAATCTGTTCCTTCAAGGTAAAGATATTTTAAGAACAAGTAACCGTTTTTTGAAAGAATCATGTACTATGGAGACTTTTCAAAACAGCTGTTGTGAAACATTTCCACCATTATGCAATTTTGTTGCCAAAAATGATGCAAGTGTGTTAAGTATTAAAAAACTCTCACGTCTTGTACACTTAAACTTGGAAATAGATTCTTCAACTTGTTTAAAAATCTTTCAAACAATGAGTTTCAGTGGGTTTTTGACCTATTTTTAAAAAACATTAAAATGCCACACCTTCCAATTAGTCTGCAAGAACAGCTAATTAACATTAGGGATGACGAAATTTACCAGCCAAATTCTGACAAAAATCTTTGTATAATTGGTGGATGGGATTGAAAATCATTATCATCCATTAGTAACTGCAGACAACAATACCCTCCTCATTCCTTTTGGATCTACATTTCCTTGTGTTCAGCTGTCATAGTTGAAAAGGAAGTACTGAAATAAACTGAACTTGGAACAAGACCTTCAAATCACTGTATAAAATAAATTGAACTAAGATTTTAAAAGACAATTAAGCATTTTCAATCAACATCACTGTCAGTAAAAAAATATTACTAATAAGGCTTTCAGCGGGGGCAAAAATGTTTTTTAACTGTTTATAAAGTATTTATAAAATATGGTTTATTTCACCTTTATTACATCCTTTTTAAACATCTGAATTATGATGTACACAATATATTAGTACAGCAGATGATACATATAATTGATTTAAAATATATATATTGGGAGGTGCTGAAAAATTTTTTACTTGTGGGGTGTGATATCCAAAGTTTGGAGACCATTGATTTGCATGATCAAAAAGCAACATCGGCAGATGGAAGAGGCTAATTTTTTGTACCTTTCTTACACATAGTAACCATATATGAAACAGGAAAGCTCATGATGAACTACCATATGAAGTCATGATACAACTATTTAATCATGCATTAGAGGTGCAACAAGATAGAATATTAAAGAACTCCTGACACATGCTTTAATTAAGTCAACTTAAGATTATGCAAATACTAAACTTTGTAGAGCTTTGCTACACTAGGAAAGCATCCATCTCCTTTCTTCACACTTTTTTTCTTTTTTAATAACTTCAGAAGTATAGGTTAAGCCATACTACATTTTCATAACATAGGCCCATTTTGTACAGGCAACACTGTAGAACTTACATGACTACACTCCAGTTACTTTTCCAAAATGGCAGTTCAGGTATTGAGAGTAGCAATTCCTGTAGAGAAACATAACTGAAAAAAAAAAATCTTACCTGTTCAGGCTTTTATCATCACTTACCAAATGTAACTCAGTTCCATCAGTTCAGCTTGTCTGAATGCAGTCTCAGATTTCAATTAATTAATCTACTCATGTTATTAATACTAAAACCTACACCCTGACAACTAGTACTTTAGTTCTCTTGTCACCTTGCCTTTGCTTATTTATTTGCACAGCAAAGGAAACACTACAGTATTTAGCAAGAGAAGGCAGTTAGTGAAAATAAGCTATTTTTATAAATATCTGAGGTTGCAATGAAAGACAGAAACACTTTTAAGATTTATTACCTTTCTATGAGCTCTCTCCTCAGGGACTCAGAGAAACCACTACCCTACAGGATGGTTAATGTTATTTCTTTACCTGCAAAGATCTCCGTAAGCACAGCATCCTCGCTGATAATACCTGCACACCATGGCAGACTGACTAGTGGAGAGGTCGTGGGAGTAGCGACAGTTCTCTCCTTCCTTGCAGACTCCATGCATGAAATATCTGTAAAACAGAAGATTACTGTGAGTTAAGGAGAAGGCCTGAAGCTGTAAACAAAGTATTCTGATGATAAGCTATTCTATAAATCAAGGTATTGCTGAATTAAGAACACCACTAATGACTCATGGGACCATGCCTTAGCTATTCCAGTGCACTGCACATTGACAGACTTACGCTTACCAAAAGCCTGAAAAAAAACCTGCAAGATAAAACCTTATCCTGGGCACTGACACAGAGGGGAAAGAGCCTTGGACAAAGCAGATGTGGACAAAATTTTACTTGTAGCTCCTGTATTCTGACACCAGCAAAAACCTCAGACTCATAGAAAGGTCTCTTCCAACCAAAACAATGCAGATCCAACCGTTAACCTAGCACGACCAAGTCCCCTATGTCCCTAAACACCACATCTGCACTTTTTTTTAATACCTCCGGGGTCAGTGGTATTTTGAAAAGCCCACCACTGAATCCAAGAATCAAGGACTGAAGTATATTCTGAATTTGTAAATAATTCAATCAGAAGTAATTTCCTCTCCAAGAATGAAAAACACGTTTGTGATGGATTACATCACATTAAATTTACAAATTACATACACATTTGGTTTTGCCATAGGAGCCAAACAACTGGTAGAAACACCCTGCTTCAATACTGTCTTGAAACAATTGTACAGTTTCAAAGCTTTTGAGGACAGTTTACTAAATTTTAGCATGTTAAGTAATGCACGTTTAATTGAGCTTCCTCAATTTCAGCTTTTCAAGAAAACTGAACAGTCATTTTTAATTTGTTTCAACTTTTAACCTAGAAGACACAGAATTATTTAACATCATGGCACTATAACTACTCAGACTCAATATGTTCATATCAAAACCACAACTGAAAATCTAAGTTTAAGTACATATTTCCCAATCCACACAGAAGTATTAGCTAAGGGGAAAAAAAAAACCACCCCAAAAAACCCCAAACCTATATAAGAACTGAACCCATCAACATGTTCACCAACACTTCAGTTTAGAAAGAGAAGCATTGGCCCCCAGATACTACACTATAAGTAAGCTGCTAACTCTGAACTCATTGGAAAATACCAAGACCTGGTAAACAAGCAAGTTTGTTAAGGTTTAGGTCTCATACAAAACACCACTTAAGGGAAGACTGAGAAGCAGATTATACCCTTCTAAATCCATCTTGCTGCTGAAAGAGGCAGCCTGTTCTCCTCCCATTGCACATTTCCACGACTTTGTGTTGGTATTACCACACCTAAATAGCTAGCAGAACCGGGTCCTCCAACCAGCAGCCAGCACAAGAGACAGGAGAATCATCTTTCAGCAGCCCAAACTAAGATTAAGATAGCTCTTCACAGAACAGCACATTCAAGTTGATATTCCTCAACTTAAAAGGTGCAAAGCTGTTGAATTGCATGAAGTTCTGCATAGGTACTTCAGACTACTATATTCTTAAGAATGAGTCAGATAAATCAAAGTGAACAATTCACCAAATTACATAAGCAGAGCTACGTCTGTAATCCAGTACACTAGGGATATATTAAAACCTGAGGCAAGTCTTTAAGAGGGCTGATAAACCTCCAAGTGAAAAAACAGTACCGTATTGAAGGTACTAAGAAAAAAAAAAACTATAATGGTTTTATAAACCAACAGCTGACACTTGCCATCAGGCTGCAATTCACACTCAAAACAATCACCTGTCTGTACACTGTAGCCACACAGTAACCAGGTAAGAAATGTGGTCCTACATAAAAATCAGTGGTTTAAGAGCAAGATGAGACTCTGCAGGATATTATCCTCAGATATGAGTATCCTAGTCAGGTTTGCCAGATGGCTGCACCAACAGCTATGCCAGCACCCACCAGGAATAGAGTGTTGCAAAAACAAAACAAAACCCCCCACACTCCACAGCCAGCACTCTCCACTGTGAACAAAAAAACACACACACAAACCAAAAAACCTACCACTCACACACAACCCAACACAACACTACAACCCACTCACAAACCAACCCACCTCAAAGTTAAAAAAAACAACACATGAACCTGTGGAACCAGAACACAACTGGAACTTCTGGCTTGCTTTAAAGAAATGGGAGTCACACCAATAGGATAAAAAAATATTCAGGTTGTTAAATGTTTATTCTTCAACAACTGTTATCTCCACCCTTTGGCTTATTTCAACACAGCATTGCTTCCCCCATGCGTTGGGGCATGCAATTTCATAGCCACCTGCTGACTCACATCAGAAAATGGCTTCAGATGTAACCTGACATTCCTTTTCCTGCCCCCGTGGTTATTTTAAATCAGATCCCTCCTCAGCACCACTGCACAGCCACACTGCTACTTAAGCCAACAGTGCTGAGACACCACTGCAGCTGAAACAAGTGACTAAGAGAAAGGCACCAGCCTGAAACAAGGACTTCTGTTCGAAATCAATGTAACTTATCCTAAATACGTAATCCTCAAAATCAGGCTTTTCCACGACTTGTTAGAGGAAATGGAGCTCCAAACCCCTTTCCTTCTTCCCAACCTTACATTAGAAAGTCCTCTGCAAATACAGATTCTGTATAATTCTGAAAGTTGTCACAATTCATTATATCAAGATGGTAGTCTATAAAGGGGGAAAAAAAAACCCTACAAAAAACCAAGCCTGAAACACTCATAAGCTTAATTTAATTCACACATCACTTTTAAAGGTCTGCAATCCCACGCAGCTAACTCAGCATCATTTGAAAGAGAAGGCTGGGGCGGGAGGAGAGAAAAATGTACTTCTTTAAGGATTACACCAACTTCCTCCTTCTCCCTGTCTTCACCACCCTCCCCCACAAAAAGGCAAGGTTTTTTTACTTTAAGGTCACAAAGAATTTGTCTTCACCACCCTCCCTCACAAAAAGGCAAGATTTTTTACTTTAAGATCACAAAGAATTTAACATTTTACATATGAAATTGTGGCATTTGGCTAAAATATGCTTTGGTCATGTCAAAACCAGAGTGCATCATTTTAAACTTTTAACTTTACACAAGAGCAATACCAGCCTCTTATTTCTCGTTACAGGAAAATAGGATCCTTAAAACTCAAAAATACATGAGTTACCTGCCTCACTCAGGGACACAGACGGATATCTGAAGTTTGCATTCTGTCAAGTACTCAGAGAATACCTATAATTTCATCTGAAAAAGTAAAACTAGATCAAGACAAGTATGTAACTGGATTTTCTCTGAGTGTCTATGATGCTGTCATCTTAAAAGCCCTTATTTTGGCAGCAGTGCTCTCTGTCTTTCATATTCAGACATACTAGCATGATTTGGTGAGGTTGCATGGGTACACAGACCATAAAACTCTGGGGTCAAAACCCAGATCATCTCCCCAGTTTGGTTCCTTGCATGACTGTACAAAACATGAGCAAAACCAACACACAGAAAAACCACCTAGACGTAATAACTGCCTGCACTGGGATTTTACCACTGAAAAACTTTTAAACTCCTGTCTAGTTGCAGATGCTTTGATCAAAATAGCATATCCTCATTTTCACAGGGTAAAAAATGGTCATAGAAATCAGGCTTTGCATTCCCAAAAATCTGAAGTTGTAGACAAGGTCCAGGGAGCATTTTCTGGAAATGTTTACAGAGAAAACACTTGTCCGAGACCATAAAGCTAATCATGTCTTTAACTCCCTGGAACCCAAACCACTGTCAAGAGCTCAGCTGTTAGAAGTGCTGCCATTAATTCACTAGAATACTTGAAAATTTTCAATTTTATCCAGGTTTTCAATGGTCTTGATTTCCATTATGCTTTAAAGGATAATAATCTACTGAAGATTTTCTTTCCCACTGCTAGAATATTATTTCTATTACTTGCCGTAAGTTTGAGAGAAAGGATTCGCAATGCCTTTATCAAACAGACAAGGCAGTGTTAAAAGCATAGAATGGCAGTCTAAAATCCTGAACAAGCATCAGCTTCTTTCAGATGCTTCCTTCTTTACATTAAGTCTTTAACCCTGTAATTCTGTTAGTGAAATCAACATGCAATACTTCTTTCCATAGCTTTTGAAGCATGCAAAGGGTTTGCTTATTCAGGTGCTGTTTGGTTTTTTACTTCAGGTGCTGGTTTTTTTTTTACTTCAGGTCCACTTAATTCTGCTTTCAGGTAACCCCATTTTCTTTAGCAGATTAGAAGTTTTGCTGAATTACATAGAATACCACATCTGGAAACAGACCTCCTTAAAAAACTGAAACGCTGCCATGACTGGCACACAGGGAACCTCAAGATAACAGTCAACTGCATTAATTACGTTCTTCAGGTGCCATACAGAGACTGAGAACTCCCAGGGCACAGGTTAGTGGAGAAGAGGCCAAGCACACTGTTCTAGTACAGCATGTGGACATTCAGCCTGGCTGGTGAAATTCTACATGAGTTAGCAACCTTCAGTAAAACAGAAAACAAAAGAAGAAAAAGAGCATTTATCTCCTTGCCCCTTCTCCTCCATAACCTCACTTCAGCAAAAACCTAGCAGGGGATCCAGAACAGAGCAGCTAAGAAAAGGGCAATAGAAGTAGGCTGTTAACGAGGTTTGTGCTCTGCATTTTATCGCTAGTGTTGCACTTGGACTAAGGAGGCACACTTCACCAAGTCAAATCCTTCAAACTAGAAGACAGATAAATACCTGATCGGAGTTTTCAGAAAGAACAGCAAAGATACAAACATGTACACAACCCTCAAAATACATCAAGTAGTTGCTAAGGGTTTTATTTATGTTCAGCTATTAAACAAACAAGTGAAATGTAATCTATTTATGTGAATTTGATGACCTTAACTATTATTGCATGACATCTGGAAAACTGAAGTATCAAGAGCTAACAGTGTCAAGTCTTTGGATAAAAATGTTGGCTATACCACTGCTCAATAAAACCATGTATCCATCTGAAACAGGAAGGCCAGAGAAGCCTGGTAACGACAACCATTATTTTTCTTATTTCAAAGATATCAATAACAAAAGGATCAGAATATTAAAAAAAGTAGTTATGAATTACAGTTTAACTACCCTGCACTTTATTTCAGATTAAAAGATTATAAATTATCACACGCCACAAAAGCCTTGAAAACTGCTGAACCATAGAAGTAATGTAAGAAAATTACTTTTCATCATCTCTTCACAAACATGATGAATTCCCACATTTTGCCCTGCAGCTTCTGAACTTGAACTGCAAGAAAAGAAGGGTAACATCTGCAAAACTAAATGTCAACGAGAAATCAAAGTCCTTCATCTTAGTCATTGTGTCTCTAATTCAAAGATATCAATCATCCATCCTAGGGATATCACACTGGCATAACAAAACTCATTAGCCAACCAATTTATCACATAAGGTATTCAAAGGAGCAGCAAGAATTTACTCTGCCAATTCTAAAACTTAAAGAGTTCTGATAAAACAGCAGTATTCCTTCACCAACCACGAAGTGCAGAGTACTTATACCGAGGAGACTACTATCTCCCATAAGTTTTTCAGGAAGTATTTACTGTCACCCACATGATGATTCAAGTCAATAGTCTATAAAAAATAGAATTGTGCAGTGCTACTCAAAACAGAAACTGCTCTACCCACTATTATTAATAATCTGCATTTCAAAATACCTCTTCATCCCACAGTTAAATCCTCAAGCTCTTTTACAAAGGTAAAACAAGATTTTATAGTAAGAAATAGATCTTCTTGAATATGAATACATCTTATTGAAATCAAATTTAGAAAAACAAATTTCTTATCACACATTCCCAGAAGCTCAAGTCAAAATTGTTAATTTCACTTTAAAGTCTGAGGAAAGCTAGTATATCTACAACTTGAATGGCCCACTAAAAATAAACGAGGAAATAACGGGGTAACTGGGAGGATTAGTCATAAAGAACAATGGGGAGGTTCATTAGGTCCGAAGCCGAGATCTCATTTTCAAGCTCACATTAAAGCACATTAACCATTACAAAAGAGTAGCTTTAACTGCCCAGTAGTCCGGAGTGCTTGTAAATATATTAAACAGACTAACTGCACGATACATTGAACAGACTCACTGCAGTGCACAGCACTGATGAACTTGACTGCTTCTGTACTCCAGCAGTCACTGCCTTCAATAAATTTACTGATTGCGACTGTCACCCGAGAAAATATATGTGTGTGTATCTCTCCCCGATCCATTTCACCTAATTGGGCCCTTCAATCTTCAGAAATAATGAGGCCATCTATAGAGAGGAAGCACTAACCTGTACCCTTGCAGCTCACTTAAAAGCTGAGCTAAGCATCATTCCCGGGCATTTCCTCATCCCTGGCCTAGGTTTAACTGCCACACATCAAATATTAACCCAGCTACTCATAGGCAAAATTCTTTGTGTGCTCAGAGAGAGCTGGGAAACAGTGCTTCTCGAATGGTCCCCTTAACAGTGCATTAACTAAAATAAACAGTGACCAACGGTTACCAGGAATGTTTTAAATACTGCAAGACATATTTAACAGCACAAGAGAGACATAGCAAGCAAGCTCCCTGGGCAAGTCAAGCAACTATTCTTAATACTGCTATATGAAGCTGAAATGGGCACAAATGGGGAAAAAAAATGCAGAAAAGATAGATCTCACATCAAGATCTACAGTCTCTTCCTTTCTCCCCAAATGATGTCCCTTTTTGCTTCCAAGTGACTCGTAATGTATTTGCACAGAAACATTCAGGTTAAATGCAATTTACAATTCTATTTAAATAAAAATAATCGATTAAAAAATAATCAGGAGATGCTTCTTAACGCTAGTTTTGAAATACCACTTGCTTTAATATAAATTCATGTGTTTCTGTATCCACAAAAACTGTTTTATATTCCTTTCAGCCTGCATACAGGCCAGCAGTGTAAGTTTAAAAATAGTCCACCTGGCAAGCTTTACAACCTGCAGTATGATTTGCATAATCCCATATAAAAGATTTCTCAGAAACACAGTTTAGACGAAAACAGAAAATGACGCAG
Organism: Hemiprocne comata; assembly: GCA_020745705.1. Classification (NCBI taxonomy): domain Eukaryota; kingdom Metazoa; phylum Chordata; class Aves; order Apodiformes; family Apodidae; genus Hemiprocne; species Hemiprocne comata. The sequence continues at coordinate 62,690,750 of CM036586.1, forward strand.
CAGATGGAATCTTAACAAAGTAACATCACTCCTTAAATTTTGCAGTCTATCGTGACTTATTCCCGTTCTCTGGTTTAATAAGTAACTCTTGCCGTAACAATCACTATTTAATTTCGATTTTATTGCTTATGTTCAAATGCACAAGAACTTAAAAGCAGTTTGCATTTCCTGCTTTCTCGCATATTCCCGAAGGCGGTTACAGGACTTCCATTCTACAGTCTCCTTCACACCGATCACTGCGGGCGTATCTTCACACCACAAAAAGTGACCCATGGCACCTCACAAGGAGCCTGCAACCTTTCCAACTTCCCCAGCGCGGCAAGGGGATGGCTGCCACATGCCATGTGCGCAGCAGAGCCGCAGGGGACACCCTCCCACAGGACAGGGGCAGAAGAAAGGTCGCAGGCCGCACCGCCCCCGCCCGCGGGTCCGGCTCCTCCGGCAGGCTAGGCCCTGACCGCGCTCGACGCCAGCCGGTACTTCCGGCAACGGGCCGCTGCCGCCGCCGCTGCACTACAACCCCCACAAGCCTCGCCGCCGTGGCCCGTTTCCGCCCGGAGCCGCCGCAGGGCGCGGCGCGGCCCGGCCAGCTGCGCAGTTTGCCGCAGGCCTCCCCGAGGGCGCCGGGCGGGGCGGGTGTGGGGGGGGGAAGGGGGCGCTGCGGCCGCCCGCTGCGCGTACGTGACCGGGGGGGGAGGGGAGCGGCGCTGAGGCAAACGGCCGCGGTGTGGGGGGAAGGGCGGTCGCGGTCGCTCTTTCCCCCCCCACGCCCCCAGCGGCGGACAGGGCGTACCTGCAAGTGACCTGCTTGGTCCAGCCGCCTCCTCCAGGCCCCACGACAGGCGGCGGCACGGCTGCGAAGTCGAAGGCCGCGGCCGTGGCTCCCGCGGCTGCTGCAACGGATGTTCCCAGGGCCGCGGCCGCCGCGGCGCCCGCCGTTGTTCCCAGAGCCACCGCCTCCGCCATATCTGTTTATCCCACACAGCGGCAGTACCGGAAGTTCCGGGAGCACATCCTTCCGGCCAGGAGGACGGGGCGCAGCCGGGCGGAGCGGCGCGGAGCAGAGCTGGGGCCCGGCGGCAATGGGCAGCGGGGCGGCTGAGGCGCGCCGCGGCTCCGCCCCCTCCCTTGCTCGCGCTGGGCGGGCACCACCCACCCCGCCGAAAGGCGGCTCTGATTGGTGGAGGGGAACGTCCAGGCGGGAACGTGCGGGAGAGGCGGGGGGTATGGGGGGGGCCGGGCGTTACTGCCTCGCGGCGCTGCTGTTGTCCCTGCGCGGCCTCAGTTATTTTCACTGCGGTTTTGGAGCCTCGGTGGTCACTTCGGCTGCCCCGCTAGGGACCGGGCACAGCCTGGCAATCGGGCCTCAGAGGCTGCCTCGGCTCAGCCCGCTGTGAGGAGCGGCAGCGCTTCCCTGATGGGGTGAGGCCCAGCTGCCGGCCTGGGCTGGCTTAGTCAGCGGCGGGAAACAGGCCTTGTCTGTGAGGGTAGAACATAACGGCAACGTGGCGCCGGCTGCGGAGTGGAGAGGAGGGGAGAAAAAGCGAGTAGCGCTCGAAAAGCCCAGGCCGAAAGCTGGCACTAGGCCGCCAGAGAGCTGAGCAGTGCTAATTCGGGATGAGAAACATAATGTCCTTCTGCCATGGTAAAAATCCTGGCTGTCAAACTGCTATTTGCCTCATCTGCATAGTGTCATCTTCCTGCCACCAAAAGTCTTAAGCCACGTACTAGACACGTCCCGAAAAGGCAGAATGACAAGCAGGCACACAGGAACAAAGTTAAGGGAGAAGACTGTCAGTGCAATGTTTTTTATATTTTGTGTATCTATTTGAAAATACATTTAAAAATCAAACATATCTAAGCCATCAGTCACTTCAGAAAATACTGCAGTTAACCCTTTATCCTAAATGTAGACATTAAGACACCATGCTAAGGTGGCAGGACTTTAGGAAGAGCACTAGAGAGGTCAGAAGCAAATCTGTTTTCAGGTTGCCTTAAAACCCTGACTTAAGTGCCCTTGGATGACTTGAGGAATGAGGTAATGTGAATGCACTTGCTAGCATCTTCTGGAGTATGCAGAGTCAAGACCTGGGCAAACCAAACTTTAAGGTAAAAAGAGGTGAAGTACACATAGAGGTTTTAACAGACTGCAAACCAAGGTAAAGGTATGCATTAGAAAAAAGGATTGCCAAAAGCTGAACTTAAATATTTGGGGGACAGAGGTTCGGGCACAGAAACATTTAGTTCTTGGGAATGAACATGGTCAGTTGTATAAGACCAACCTTCACCCAAGATAAGTAGCTTGTATGAGATGAAGACCTTGATACAGTTGTCTACACAGCATTGCTAGTTGGGAGCAGAAGCTGCCTCCCTCCTGAGATACAGCACATTGATCAATACCAGATAGTTAATCAGTTCGGTTCCATGAATCACTGTTATGAGAAAACCAGGATTTTCAATGGAAAACTGAGCCACAAGAATAAGAAAGACCTCTTCAAAGAGTTTATAATCACAAAATCACAGAATCATTCTGATTGGAAAAGATCTTTAAGACCATCGAGTCCAACCAGTAACCTAAATCTACTGAGTCCAGTGCTAAGCCATATCCCTAAGCACCATATCTGTATGTCTTTTAAGCACCTCCAGGGATGGTGATTCAGCCGCCTCCCTGGTCAGCCTGTTCTGGCGTTTAATTACCCTTTCAGTGAAGGAGTTTCATCTCATATCTAATCTAAACCTCCCCTGGCACAACTTGAGACCATTTTCTGTTATTCTGTTGTTTGTTACTTGAGAGAAGAGAGCAACTCCCACCTCGCTCCAGCCTCCTTTCAGGTAGTTTTAGAGAGCAATAAGGTCTCCCCTCAGCCTCCTTTTCTCCAGACGGAACTACCTCAGTTCCCTCAGATGCTCTTTGTCCTTCTCTGGACTTGCTCCGGCACCTCAATGTCCTTCTTGTAGTGAGGGGCCCAAAACTGAACACAGTATCTGAGGTGCAGCCTCAGCAGGTGCCAAGCACAGGGGGACAATCACTTCCCTAGTCCTGCTGGCCACACTATTTCTGATACAAGCCAGGATGCCATTGGCTTTCTTGGCCACCTGGGTATACATTACTGGCTCATATTCAGCCAACTGTCGATCAACACCCCCAACTTCCTTCACAAGAAGAATATTCTTTTCTGCACCTGATTCCATCTCACAGCATTTTTCATACAATGTTCAACACTGAAACATATGTTCAGAAACTACCAGGTTTTAATGTTCAGTCTTACATTCTGTTAGAAACAGCTGGAGAAAAAAACACTTCATATTGGAGAAAAAAAAGAAATACTCTATCATCAAGCCATTAACGTAATCTGGAAGTTTGTTTTGGAGCCATTGGTACAGTCATGAAATCAGCTGGTAAAAGTGCAAGGATGAAAGCCTTTAAGCACAGATTAAAAAGTGACTTTGTCAGGCCTTTGTGTTGGTTAGATTGTTGGCTTACTTAGCAGCCGTGTCAGGACAGCCAGCTCTAGGCACCACAGTTCACATAAAAGTAAAATAAAGAAATGGTTAAGTAAGTGTGTTCCATATGATTCATCACATCCCTGGTACATCTTCTGGATACTGGCAGCCAAGAAACAAGCTTCACACCAGAGAGACACCAATAAGCACGTTCCAGATCACAGAACTGCTTCAGACTCTTAGAAATCAGGTACACAGGGGAAATACTGTCTCAAGGCAGACGTACCAGCATGGCAAAATTAATGTGGAGCTTCTAATTTGCCTAATACCTTCAGTAGTGACAGCCCTGAGAGAGAAAATGTTTCAGAGGAGATTGTAACTAACTAGCTCGTGGTAGGAATCACTCACAAATGAAAATGCAAGGCTCGCCCCAGGGCCCAGCTCCCGGCAGGCAGTAGGAATTTGCCATGGTGATGTCTTTGTTCCCAGCCACTCCCCTTTTACCCAGCACCCTGTTTAAGATTAACCTCTACTTCTGAGGCCCGCGGGGGAAGCACCAGCAGATAGTTGTATGGGTCTCTGCAGGCAGACGGGACTGAAAAGTCAGCTAACAGCTGCAGCAAGCAGAGGAGGAAGTTACACACAGCCCATACTGCTTCCTACAAAAACTGTCTCCAGCAGTTCTCCAGGGCTTTCTCTCCTCCCAGTCACTTATGCACTGTGATCGTGTCACCCTAGCCCCTGTACCATCATCAGCCATATATCCCATTTCAGAAACATGCTGGGAGCCATGTGGCCAGCCTCCCTCTCAGAGGCTAGCTGGTATCAAACTGGCCCATTCTCTTCCTGGTTTAGCAAGCCTCAGTGGCTTTTCTAATAGAGCAAAAGATGGGGTTAGCTCTTGAAAATTGCTCATAAAAGCTCTTAATATCATTGTAATAAACCCAGAAGACAAGTCCAAAACCTGGGATGTGCACAAGACTGGAGGAGTGCCCTCAGAGAGCTGCTTGAGAGACCCCTGCTTAGCCTCAGACACCTACAGGTTCATACTGGAAAGCTGAGCTAGAAATTCAACAGGCTGGTTTTCCACTTGGTTTGAGGAGAAAAATGGCAAATCAAGGAACACAGTCTTATCCCTGACTTATCTGATACAGCAGACTGAGCTGGGTGCCCACTGCATAAGATCATTTTGAGATTATCTAAATCTGTAGAATTGGAAACTGAGTGACCAGCTTGATTGCTGAATCATCTTTTCCTGTAGCATGCCAAAAATGTTAGCCCAGATAGGTTCCTACAGTACTGCAGTCTTTCCTAAAAGATCTAATCAAAAGTAAAATTATGTTTTTACAATTTGTGTATCTTTTTCAAATATATAATTTTACCTAAACATTTTATTTTCAATACATCTGGCTACCCATCCCCCCAGGAAGAAGGTACCATTCTCAAAATCATCGGCATCCATTTATGGTGTTGGAGGATGCAATCTATCATTCCTGCAATTAAATTCCCTGCAGACTGCATAGCAGAAATTAGAAGTGGAGTGCCTTTGTAACTTGGTGAGCTTTGTTTGAAGTTTCCTTGAATGTGTTTAGTTGAAATGATTGGAAAGCTGTACAAAATAAGACAGCGTTCATGACTGCCGAGTTAAACAAAAGTTGCAGGAAACTTCTTTTAAAAGGGACAAGAGTAAAGTGTGAATACAGCTTTAACAACCTGTGTTTTACAATTTCCTGAATAATGGATTGCAGTAAAATCAGTTCCCTGACACTTCAGCAATACACTAGCAATTACTTTAGCTAGTTTTATGTTATGCATGGAAGCTGCATAGAATAGTATCTGTCTTTTATCCTATAAATCAGTTCCTTCATGGGTAGCCATTTAACTCTGAACCCTGATATTTTCTGTGGAATATAAAATCGAAACATGCATAATATCTGTGCATTAGATCTGAAAGTATCAGAGCTTTTTTACAAGGGGAAAAAGATTTTATTAGTTTCAAAGTCCTCGTTCAAAGCCACCCTAAACCCGTTAGAATAGATTGTCTTTACAGTAGGAGACCACGATGGTTTGTGAACCCAGCTTGTGTTCTGGCTGTAGCCAGGCATCTGCGTCGTACAGAGTATCCCCACAACTGGCTTTAGACCTACAGCATTCCTTGCTGAGGGGGGGTGCTGAGAACTGAGTAGAGCTCTTATCCCGAGAAGAAGGAGCTTAACAGCTGCATTTGGAGAAGTTGTGGGGGAGGCATGAATGCAATTCCTCTGCTTTTTAGGAATAAGTACAAAGGGGCTCAGTCTGCAGAGGCATTGTTTTAGTAAGCAAGGAATTTACCAATTAAAAAAAAAATCTGTCAGTGAAGGAATCTGAAAAATGAGAAAAGTCTTTTAAAGAGTGAGGGGAAAATCTGGCACCATGTGAACAAAAATAATCACTGAGGCTTTCCTCGTCCCGTTGTGGAATGGCCCCCTGCACCCCAGGCAGCGAGCAGTTGCAGAGCTCAGCTGCCCCTGTGGTTAATAATAAATGGGCTCTCTCAGCCAGGAGCGCCGGCCTGCGCACCCCCATGCTGCTGCTGGCCCCCCCGCTCCCGCCTGCTCCCAGGACTGCCCAGGCACCGCTCCAGTACCCACCCTGCCTCCCCACGGGAGACGGACGCCCAGAGGTAAGAGACATGCCAGGCCGTTGCTCCGTGAGGTCGGATGTGCCGGATCGATCACGAGGGGAGGCGAGCAGGGGGGGGCTTGGAGGAGGAAGGGAAGCCACTCTGTGTTAGAGCTGCCTGAAACTTGCGCTAGGAATCTAGAAAGTTTCATTACAAGGTTAGATGGGTCTCGCTGCAAAACTCGCCAAGCTTCAAAATTCAGCCAGCTCAGGCTGAGCCTTGGCAGAGTCCAGTGAACATCAGCTAAGTCGTATTTGGTTTCAGGTGGTGACCAGCTGGTTTTTATCCACCAGCCAGCACAGCTTGGGCACTCCTGGCTGCCATGCTTTGGAGTTCAGGGGGTTGTTAAAATTCAGAGCACAACTCAAGCAGCTCAACCGATCCTTGGCATAACCTTTGAGGCTTAATGAATTTATTCCAAAGCTGACTTTGCCCCGGAGGGCAAAGATTGTGTGCACACACACAGCCATACCAGAACATTTGCATGAAACACTCAGGTGGCTGAGCTTAGCACTGCACAGGCAGAGATCTTAAGCATGAAGAAAGAGCTTTTGCTGCTTTTGTGTCAAGGTATGATTCCTTAAATTAAGATTTTTGGCTTTAAAAGGAAAAGTGGAAAAAGGTCTTACAGTTTTGGTCAGGTATGTATTGCTTCTTATAAAAACGTCTGCCTTGATGGCTTGAGATGTCTAGAAGAACAAGTCTCTCTTTTTGTGTGTTATACAGCCCAAGCTGTCCTATATAGCTGAAAGTCTTTAGATTTTGGCAAAAAAACCCCAAAACCTCTTCCTGGGTGTATGGTCGTTCTGTATATCTGTCGTGTCACACCCTGGGCTGAGGTCAGAGCCATTTTGTGCTAAATGTAACACAAACACACTACTGGGTTGTAATTTATTTACCACCTACGTTAAGAAGAGGGACAAGGGACTGAAGAAAGGAATCCTTTCCACCTGGTGAAGGGGTGAGGAACAGAAAGGCTGGAGAAATACGGCCAAATGCCCAGGGAAAGTATGTGAAGGAGCCAGGCACTGAGTGAAACTGCCCTGAGGCCCAGACCAGACCAGGTTCTTAACCTTCACAACTCTCTCCCCCCTCTTTCTCTATTTGGAAGTGAATTTAATTAAAGTGAATAGGAGTTGCTAAGAGACCAGAGGAGTTCTGGAGTTTGTTGCTGGGGCTGAACTGCCACTCTGCTTCCAAGGCTTTGCACTAAGAGGGATAATGTAATGTGAGCCTACATAAAGGCCTCCCAGCTCTAGGGAAAGCTGCTCTTTCGTCCTCATGGTAGCTAGTCTGGTTTACTGGTTCTCAGCTCCTTTCTTTATTTTACTGAACTGCTTGTTTTCTCCTAGACACTGGCAAAAAAAGGTTCATCTCTGTATAGCCTTCCTCTGCCTGCATCCAACTTTTAGATTTCTCCTTGTGATTTTCAGATTGGAGGTGGCAGTGGCCTGCAGAGCCTGCCATTTATCATGAGCAAATAGCTTTGGAAAGTAAAAGGTTGTCTACTTCTAAACTCTCTCTAGTTCATTACTCTTCATCCTTTCCTCTGCTCCACCATGATTTCAGCCCAGCGTCGACAATGGGCCAGGTGAACTCTTCCAACTCTATTTCTGCAGCTTAATATTTTGGTTTGACACCCTGAATCATGCTTGAAACACCAGGAGTCTCCAGGCTATCTCCTGGGCAAGCATTTTTTACCTTTCAAGATTAAGGCAAGAGATTATATCTTTAGCTTCACATGGTCACATCATTGCTAAATTACTTCCTTCATTTTTACCTGACTTCTGTTATCTCAGGACCATCCAAATGCACAAGATGATTAGAAAGATAACCTATAGCCTGGGAACACAAGTGTCTGCTGTGGTGTGTGGGACCACCCAGGTGAGAAGATTTCTGCATGGTGAGTAGTGTATTCTGAAACAGCTCCTGGGTGGAAAACATTTTCCTCATCTGAATGCAGCAGCATCCTCACTGACAGTGTTCTGGGAGCAAGAACATCCTTCTTTGGATGGTATCCTTCTTTGGGTTCGGTTGCAGTGCTCCGTTTGTTCACAGTCACGTTAATTTAAAGTAATGTTACTGGAGCCAATGACAACCCACCTGCAAAAATAATGGCAGAGGAGCACTCAGTGAGGATGAGGAAGATTATTATTCATATTAACAGTAGAGATATTTCGCGAATATTTCACTTACATAAAACACAGCTTTAGCCTTCATGAAGTTATTTGTGAGTTCACCCCAAAGAACAGCTGAAATGAGGGATAAATTTGTTGTGATGATGACAATTTGTCTTTTATAAAACAGCTCAGTAGTTACTGCAAATACACAAACAATTCACTTTTCTGTGTTTATCCCCAGGTGCTTATTTCAGAATTCAGCCCTCTGTACAGGAAGCCCTGGTGGAGGGGAGACCAGTCGTAGCCTTGGAAAGCACCATCATTACACATGGCATGGCCTACCCTCAGAATCTGAGGTGGTGGATTTTGATGTTTCTTGTTCAACTAAGTTGTAAGGACAAGGCATATAACTGGTTGATGGATATCAGTATTCTTGGTCAAGCCAAAACACTTGTAAGAGCAAATGGAAATGTCAGCTTGCTAGGCATACAGATTAAGAGCTCTGGTGTAGAAAAACTGTATTTGGACTTTTAAGGATGCATATGGGGATCCTATTTATCTCCTTATCCAAGAGCTTACATTTCTGGATTCCTTTAACATGTGGCAGCAGATAATGCCATCACTTGCTTCAAGAGACAGCTACCAGCCTTTTCTGTTGCACAGTTTGTACAGACATTGAAAACACTCAGCAGTTTCTTTTGGTATGTCTTTTGTAATGCAAAAAGGACTGGAACACAATAGTGAAATCTGTTCCCTAGCTCCACTCAGAGCAGCTACTGTGAGCGTTGCTGGTCCCTCTTGCTACCTTCTGTGCCCTGCATAGAAAAATCCTCACCTCTACCCTTTATTTATTGATGTTCAGTAGTTTTGTGTTTCACTGAGTTACATTGCCAGAAATCATTGCACTCTCCCCTCCATCCTTGCTTCCAAAAAGCACAGGAAGGTTTCGGTATTGATTTTCCATCTTGCTTTTTACCTGCCCATTATTTTGCCTGAATTCTGTGTTAGAATGAAGATGTAGAAATTCAGTTTAGGGGGGAGGTAGTTAAATACTGCCTAGTGTATGTACACATAGGTCAGAAAATGAGAAGAAGGTGCTCTGAGAAAAGGATGGCATACAGATGATCAAATATAAAACCTGAAAAACATAGAAAGACCCAGTCTGCTGCCCTAGAGTATCCTCAAGTTGCAGCTTCTTGGCAATGGTGTTATTCTATATCTAACTGCCTGCATTGTGAAAAATATATCCTGGTCATTTGAGCAGGGCTTGAATTACCTGGGGTTTCTGTGAAGGTCTATATTCTCAGAGAAATAACAGGTAATGGGTACAGAAAAGTCCTATTTTGAGAAGATCCCTGTTTTCAGTAGTTCATTGTACAACCAGATTTGCCTGTAAACCAAGCATTTTTTCTCAAAAATGAAGCCCAGAGCTTGGACATTGCTGTCCTGGAAATGGGAGCTCTGCAGATCTACAAAGTCAAGTACAAAGACTTCTGCCATTAGGATGATACAGAAGAGGAACTGGACTTAGCTGAAACCACAAGAACTGTATAAAACTGGAAACTGGGAGTGATGGCCATCAGACATGGCAGTTTTCTTGTGTGATTGTTTGCCTCACTAATTTTGTGATTGTTGTCTTGTTTTTCTTATTCTAGCATGGTCAGAGAGGTGGAAGAAATTGTAAAAACAAATGGAGCAGTGCCAGCCACTGTAGGTATTTTAAGGGGTCGAATTCATGTGGGACTCACAGATGAGGAAACTGAGTTCTTGGCAAGCAGTAAAAATGTACTTAAAGTGTCTCGGAGGGATCTTCCTTTCGTCCTCAGCCAGGTATGGGATGCAGACTTTCTGTTGTGGTGTTTTCTATACAGCAATAGTGTAGTCCTCTCCAGCTTCAAGCCAGAAATGTGGTCCTATCTAGAATCAAAACACAACAGAGTAAGGGAATAGCAGCCATGAAATAGGGCTCCTGTAAAGTTATTCTGGATTGGCTGGCAAGCCATGGGCACTTGGCTAAGAATATTCTTATTGGCATGATAAGGTATTGTCACATTACATGAAAACTATGTGACAAGCAGGCCATCCAGAGCTTAAGGTGACACTAGCTGCCTGTGAAGCTTTCTGGTTGGAAAGCCCTAGAGAACAAAGGCCATTGCTATCATCAGCAGAAGAATGGCTTACACAGCAGGGACAATTATTCCTCTGTGTTTTTGCCTAATAGAATATTTGTATCAGAATTTCACTTGTCAGCTGGTGACAGCAGGCTGTTGTGACGTTGCTGCGTGTCAGATCACAACCATAGCTACCCACATGTGATATTCTCCATGTCACCCTGGGTGCTGACTGTGACTGACTGTCCCTTGACAGGGCTTGTCTGGTGGCACTACTGTGTCTGGAACAATGATTGCTGCGCACAAAGCAGGAATCCCTGTGTTTGTGACGGGCGGCATAGGAGGTGTCCATCGTGGAGGAGAGAACAGTAAGAAAATCAATACTTTACACTTTTCTCTAGATTGCTACTCTTATTTAATTTCAACTTTTTCCTTTTTCCCAGTCTGTCCTGTAGTAACTGTCTGCTAAGAAGGGTAAAGTTGTCATTCTTCTTGACCATACTATGATTGTTTTCTCCCTGGTGTCTCACTTCCAGAAGCTTCAAAATACTCCTCTTGAGCACTGGCCAGTTGTTAAGAGGGTGGGAGTTCTCTTTATCCTTTGCTTACATGGGGTGATACGGAGATTGTGTGCTGGCACAACAGGAGCTGACTTTACTTCTCCCACTTCATAGTGGCTGGATAACTTGATACTGGCTACTGAACACAGTGTTTTTATCAGCTCTCAGCTGAGGAGAAGAGTCTCACCAGGAGAGATTCAGGCCCTGGTCCGCATTAGAGGCGTGTTCTCCTCTCTCAAAAACCTGGAACACAGCCCAGCCTGGCAGTGTAGGTTGTGACCTTCAAATACATTATCTTTTCTTAGCCATATATATTCCTAGCATGGTGCAAGTGCACTGCCCTCCTGGATGCCATCCCTTTCAGATGTGATATAAAATCCAGACCAGGGCGTTTCCTGAGGTCAGCAAAACTCCTGTGGCACTTATTCTGCCAGTGATGTCAATACCAAAATAAAAATCTACTTAAATTATATTCCATCTCCTTGAACTTTGCTGTATAAGACCTTCTCTTTCTATTGCACCAAATTTTTGCATGGTGTTTATCAATGTGACCAAAGAGCCAAGAGATACAGGGCAAGGTTGCACCTCTGCCCTAAACCATGTGACTTCTTTTTTTGTCAATAACTCTATCTCAACACCTAAAGGCATGGTCTACACATGTAATATCTGTTTATGGCTCTAAGTGGTTACAAAAGGAGGCAAGGGCATCCCAGGCAGGTATGGCTTTTTAAGAGGGCAGATCACATCAGCTTAGAGGACAACACAGTCACCGACACAACGGCTGCTTGTCCCTTGACAGCTCTGGATGTGAGTGCTGACTTGACAGAGCTGGGACGAACTCCGGTTGCTGTTGTATCTGCAGGAGTCAAGTCTATCCTTGATATTGGCAGGACACTGGAATATCTGGTAGGTAGCATGGGCTGCTGAGCCCAGAAGCAGATGATGTATTTTGTGTACAGAATGCCCAGTGGCATTGGGGCAGGTATTAAGCCTAGGATTTTTAGAATTATTATTGCAAGGACGTGACACCATATTTACAGTTCTGTAGTCCTGGGGCTGTACAAGCACTTGGCTGCTCCCTAACATAAATCTGTCCATGCTCAAGGGGCTGTTCCAGCAGCTGTTCCAACTGAGGCAAAAGGCAGCACTAGCCACACCTGTTTCTCTGGCCTTGAGACTTGCTTTTCTGGGAAAGAGCTCCAGAATTGATGGATCAGGAAAGCTAGAGCCATCAAACACTCCAATAAAATCCAAATTAAAATGGGAATCAAGATGATTTTCAGTAGAGTAACTTTTTAAGTTTTGGTATGTTGGAAATCACCAGGACCAGCACGCCAGCTGACAGCCCAAGTAAATACTTCTCAATTGCAAACAGAACTCATTTATATTCCTGTCAGCTCGTGACTTCTTTTCAGATCACAGGTTGTTACCTTGGTCTCAGTATTGCACTAACAACAGCTGCATGGCTTTTGATCAGCTCCAAACACAAAGGACATGTATGTTTCCTATGTCTCAGTAAGCCAGATTCTGTCTAACCAATTACCAAGTCTGGGTCTTTGCTTTGAAATACGTTGGTTATAGAAAGGAATGGAATGGGATGTATAAAAATAACCAAACCCTGTGCTAAAGAAAGGCAGTTTCTAGCTGGGTAGAAGCGAGAAGTCTTACTCTTTTAGTGGGTCCCCTTTCCCTCCACTAATTACCTGCTTGTCTCACTTCCACTCCCGCAGGAGACGCAGGGAGTCTGTGTGGCTGCCTTTGGAGAGTCAAGGGAGTTCCCAGCCTTCTTCTCACGCCAGAGTGGCTTCCAGGCACCATACCATGTCCGAGATGAAGAAGAGGCAGCTGAACTGATTGGTGTGTTTCAGCAGGGAGAGAGGCCTGTGTAGGGCCCTGGGAAAAAGGGACATGAATATCACCTTGGATGAGGCACTTCCTTTTTTACATTTGGAGCAGAGTTTGTCCTGAAAACCAAGCCATCCCACCTCCCCCATTCCTGCTTCAGTGCTTTAAAAATAAAGTAGCAGGGAAGTTCAGTCTTTACAGCAAGTTTTTTAGGCAGCTGCAGCCACCTTGGCATGCTCATACATGTTTTGTTTACTCTGTCGGAGGGAACACGTATGCTAATGTGTTTACAAAAACAGCTTCTGGACCTTCAGAAGTGGAACCAGTTTTCTTTAAAAAAAATTACTTGCCCCTTTTCTTGTACAGACAGACTGAAAAGAAATAGGCAGGTATAAATTGATCAGTAGCTGAGAAGACCCTGTCCTCAGGTCACCTAAGAACAGGAACTCCATCTCTGCGGGTTCCTTCACCCAGCTCCCACTCTGTTCTGTCCTCTTCCTTCAGCATTTGGTTTATCCAAGGAAAACTGCTAATGATCTGCCTGTCCTCTCCCAGCCAGCGCTCTGGGGCTAGGCCTGAGCAGCGGGGTGCTGATAGCAGTGCCCTGTCCCCAGGAGCGAGCTGCCTCCAGCCAGGACATTGAAGAGGCCATCCAGCAAGCTCTCAGTGAAGCCAGGTGAGAAGCAACCTAAGCCCTATCCTTTGCTCACCCAGTGGTCTTGGGGAAGTAAATAACTTTGGGGACACTGCTGCAGGAGCGGTAGCACAGCTTAACCTTGGGCGTGGGAGCCCACAACATGCTTTCAACTGTAGCTTTATCTAACCTGAAACTTGTTTACAGGACTTTTTATAGTATGTGGTTATGGAGATAAATTATCTGCTAGCAGCAGTGTTTCTCCTCTAATGTTGCTTCAGCTCAGTTCTTCTCATCTGCAGGCATTTTCTTTATGTTTGCAGGTCCAAAGGGGTCACAGGCAAAGAACTGACCCCTTTTGTGTTACAGAAGCTCAATGAATTAACTGATGGGAAATCTCTGGACTCCAGTATCCTTTCACTGAATGGGGGGGAAAAAGGACTCCAGGGTACCTCATCTCTCTTCTGATAACACTTGGTGGAAAACACTGTCCCTTTATTGACAATCTAGCAAGGGGCAAACACTTCAGTATCTGCAAACAGATGAGAGCTTAGCAACTGCATCCTGCTTTTTCAGGAGCACCCTTAGTGTCCTCATCCACTTTTGCATTAAAAACTGGAGGCCAGCACAGGTAGCAGGTTGCCCAGAGCCCAAAGAAATCCCTCACATCTGATCCCTGAGCTTGCCTGCTTCCATGGTGGAATCTCAGGCAGTGTTGTCTCAGGTGGGGCTGCACACTGGAAGGTACCTGGGCTTCCCAGAGCACTCTGCTGTGCATCACGCTGCCTTATCCAACTCTTCATGTAGGTGCGGAGTAAGAAACTTGGAAGAAAAACACCCCTGGATGAGCAGAAATCCTCTTGCACATGCAAGAGAAAAGAAGATCTACTGGCTGGGATGCCAGTGTAGGATCTGGGAGAGCTAGGTTTACATGCAGGCTCTGCTTCCAGCCCTCTAGGAGACCTAGTCAGTCAGGACAGATTGGTAAAGGCAATTTTGATACTACAGCTGTATGGAACTACAAAGTGGGGCTTTCAGAGTCTCTGATACTCTGCTCCCAGTGAAATTGCTAAAAAAAAATGGCTTATAGACACTTGGCAAAAATCTCATTAGGCATCTCTTTCTGAAAAAGTTGGCTAAGTTCTTCCAAGGTTTTTAGACTCTTGGCACTAGTTAAAGCACTTCACCTTCTCTTTTCTCTCTGAAGCCTTTGCTTCTGTTCCGTATCTGTCAAATGGAGATGACAGGTTTCCTCTCCACGGACACAGGGGGAGAAAGGTGAAAAAATTTTAAAATTCAGGGTGTTCATGCAGTGTTGTAACCCCAGTATATGTGCTCCCAAAGGATTATGGTATAGGAGGATCAAATCAGTGTCAATCAGTGTCACAGCATGTATTTTCTGCTTTCCCCCTCTAGGCAGTTCCTACATAGGCTTCCGACAGGTCGATCTTGCTGGTATTTTTTCTTTTCCTCAAAGAAATGCCGAACAGACCTTGCTCTGATCCAGAACAATGCCAGAGTGGGCAGCTGCATTGCAGTGGCCCTGAGCAAGTTACAAAAAGCCAGCAGGAAGGGGAACCTGCCTCAGCAAGAGGACACAACCCCACCTCAGCCTGTGAGTCCCCTGCTCCCCTCCATATACTGCCTCTCTGCTGACAGCACAGGTTAATTTTATATCTATTCCCAAAAGTAAAAGGTGACTCAGCCAGAGACCAATCTTTCCAACTCACAATGGCAGACATTCTCTCTTTGGTATTTTCCATCCTTCTCAGATAAATATCCTCTCCTCCTCCCCCTATCCACATTTGCAGGGAGTAAACACTGACAATGGCCTAATCCCATTAAGTCTTAGACCATCAAATCCATTTAAACTTTAATCACCTTTTCACCTTTTACCGTGCCCTTACTTACCACTTCAACTGTATTGCTCTCAGTGCCAGAGAACTCGTGACTACAGGAGCAGACCTGGAAGAGGGTGGAGGGAGATATTTTGAGCTGCTGAGCCATACGCGTGTTATAAATATATCTTTTTGTTGGCCTCCTGTTCATGATTGCCAACATTACAAGAGGTACAGCATATTCCAAACAAGATCTGTTACAACCCTAATACTCTATTCACTTTCTTGAATTCTGTGTGTGCCACATAATTTACAGGAGATCTATTTTAGGTAGTCTTTAGAGAGCTGACAAATTTTCTAAAACCCGTTTTCAGTAGGATTTGTCAACATAAAAGAGGGCAGTGACTCCAGAGACAGTAACCCAGCATTTGATGGAATGAGAAAACACAGCTGTATGTCCCCAAAGAATCTGGAAACTTCCTGTTTGTTGAGCTGCGCTGCTTTTTTCTGGCTTTTTAAGAGAGTGATCCATAATGTGTCACTGGGCATGGCAGTTTCTCCTGGGAGCTTGCAAGAAATTACTGCATTTTTCTGCCCAGTTTTCCTCATTTTCTGTGCTTTTTTACACAGCAGTGCTTGAATGTTTCTGAGGCTTGGTATGTCAGAAGTTGTCCCAAGGGAGCTTCAAGGGCACTGACATGGCCAGACCTGTGCACCTTATTATGTTACTGTCACCACACAGAGACACCAGCACCAGTGTGTGTACACAATAACATCCCACCTGCCACGGTGGGACTGGCTACAAGCAGGTGTAATTCAGAAAGCAACATATAGAAGAGCTTTTGAGTCTCTCTCATCAGGATTGTACAGGCCTGTGTCCAGCCACCCAAAATAATCACAGGCCTTCACACTGTAAATTAGATCGTTTTTCAAGAGAGTGGGACAACTAACTAGGAAAAGCAAAGAAGACTTAGAATTCTTTTCCTCAAGTCCTTCCAACCACTTTTTACTTCTCTCCTTCTTTCTTAAAGGTGGTGATTGGAGGTATCAACGTTGACTTTATAGCAAAGGCCCAGAACTCTGTCATCCTGGTACTGTATCTCGAGCCATTTTCTTAGCACCACTGCCATTTCCAGCTACTTTTACAGGATTGCCAAGCCAAAGGCGGGTGGGGAGGAAGGTGGTATCCATGCATGACATCCATATGTCTGTATGCACACACATGCACAAAGTTGGAAGGTGTAGTACTGCATATCTGATGTGTTGTCTAGGTGGGCAATGGAGTAACACATACTGACCTACTCTCTTCCCATGCTGAAAGTCACTATCCCTACCACTCAAGACAGGGACAGAACAATGTATCATCCTTACAAGCTCTGAAATATGACTCTGGCCTCTACAGTCTATGTTAAGGTGCCTTGGGGCTATTCTCTTGATGCCACAAACCCAAAAAGCCCCTTTAGCAGAAAAGCTGCCCAGGGCACTCTGAAAGCACAGATGCAAAGAGTCAGAAGCAAGGGGTAAAGGCCCTCGCTGTGCTGTGATAGGACTTGGGAACTGATAGCTGCTGTGGTTAGGAACAGAGGAAAAGGCACTCTCCATGGCATTGCTTTGTTTTGGCTTTTAAAGATAGATTTTTTTTTTTTTCAAATGGCTCAGCATCCAGCAGGTCACATCCTTACGCATGCTGGATTTGTTGCAGAGCACTGGGGTATCACTCACACCTCATACTGTCTCAGCAAGAAAGCAGCTGTATTCCCTCCTGGCTGTAATTCCCATGTGACTTTCAAGGCTATCCAGAAGCAAAGTGTTTTTTCTCTGACCTGCAAAGACACTGCACAGTCTTGCTCAGAGAAAGGTGCTGGAAGAAGCATTACAGTTATAACTCTCAGGATACCTAGAAGTTGAGGAAAGTCTTATTTTTACATTAGGATCTCAGACCTCTTAGGACATGGAAGAACATCCCAAATACTCTCTCAATTTCCTGAAACATTGCCAGAAAGCATCAGCCCAGTCTTATTTCAAATCACCTCAAGTAGGTCCATTTATCTTCTGAGTTCTTTCATCTCAGCGAGCCTCACCTGAACACAACGCAGAAGAGAGACCCAAGTACCACTCAGAGTTACAGGATGAGCTGGCAGGGTGCAGTAAGAGCAGTTCATTTATTTTTATTCAAAAGCAGGCTGCTAGTTTCTCACTGCACCCACCTGCTACTTTAAAGAAAGATTTAGCATCTTCATTTCTTTCAGGCCCTGCAGGGTTGTACAACAGCAGAGGTCACCCACAGCTGGGTCCCTGAGTGGGAGGCTGGTACATCTGCTGTTAGGGCAAGGCTTGGCATAAAAAACCTGAGACTCTGCCTTTGGGATGAGCGGGGGACTAAAAGAGAAGATCAGCATGCCAGACACCAAAATGAGCTCATGAGTATTTTCAGCATTCCTGCCAGCATCAGTGTAGAAAAACAGTGCAGCTGCATTAAATGGAGCTTGTGCTCATTACTGATGGCAGTTAGTACCCACTTTTAATATTGAAATAGGGGCTAGTGTTCAAAGCCATGTTGTTTGGCTTGCCTAAATGAGCATCCTTGCTTTTTGCTTTGGAGTAGGGTGTTTTGGTTTTGTTTTTTTTCCCCTGGCAGCTGCTGTTATGGTTAGTGAGCTTCAGAGTTAAAATAGTCAAGCTCAATGCTTTTGAAATCTGCAATGCTCAACAGGAGACAGTTGCAGATGGAAATACCCTCATTCTTGGCAGTACCACTGGCAATTCCCAGGGAGCATGAGCAAATGTAAGAGAGGGGCATTTGGGTTCATGAGGAGTGACAAGTAGTGGAAAGATGGACAGAGGCCATAGGTTGCTTACATACAGGCAGTTCTATTCAGGTGGTCTGAGATGTTCAGGGCCTGGAGAACTACCAGACAGAAAAGCAAAAGTATCAAGAATTAGCACCAAGTCCTACTGTCTACAGAACTGGGGAGAGTCAGGGCAAACAAAAACAGCCTGGAGGTCGAAAGAGGGTAATAGAACATATTTAGATGGGAGAGCAGTCTCTTACAGTCATAGGGGTGGATGCAAAAAAAAAAAAAAGCATTGTGTGCACAGGACAGATGTACAGGGGGAAGAAGGCTCCTTGGGGAGCTTCAGTGTGAGTTTTGGGAATGTCCAAGAACGGTGGTGTGTTGGAGGCAGAGTATTTCTTATTGTGAAATAGCACTACATTGACTTGTGTAGGATAGATAGTGATGTTTACAGCAAGAAAAATGTGTGCAGGGGTATTCTGGTGCACCTGGGCTATCATGGGGCAGAGAGAAGCTGAGCCAGGAGCTGCTGTGTATGGGCATGCACATGCTTCAGCCCTTGCCACTCAAACACTTGCCATACTCTTGAAAACTATGAATTATCCAGAACTGTGAAGTTCATTATGACTGCCAGTGGCAAGCAGTCTTCAGAAATGGAAAATATGGTTCAGGATTTTAAAAAACAAGAGCTTTGAAACAATTTGATAGTCAGATGAAGCCCAAATTGATCAGAGCACTTACTGATGTCATCCCTCCAGCAGGAGAATTAGAAGGAGGAGGAGATGGGTGGGGTACTGCCTGTGTTCTGACAATTTGACTGTTTGTGACAGACTGATGGACAGAGGAGTAGAAGGCAGAGGCAAGAGAAGAGAAGCTGATAACCACACAGGTGGAGAAGAAGGGTATTTTTAATGAGGGAAACATTTGGGAAGAGAAGAGTGAGTGAAAAAGTATTCAGACACGGGAACAGATCTTTCCATGAGTAAAGTTACAGTGGCAGTACAGACAAAGGTAACAAATCTCATTTTACTTTCAAAGAGGAAAATAAATAAATAAAACCCCAAACTGCTTAAGGGAGGAGCCAAGTAGCCTGGAAGGCAGCTGCAGAGCCCAGCAGGTCTGGGTCAGCATCTCTGGATGCTGAGAGCAGGTAAATTCAGAGGGCTGCTGGTATCAACTGAAGCACTTGTTAGCATTATTCTAAGAGGTCTTAAGCAAATAAGACCAAAATAGCAATGCATGGAGAGAAGCAGGCCTTTGTCATCAGGGCTGAAGTCTGTAGATGGCTTGTAGAAGTCTGCATTGCCCTCAATCTGGTAGCTAGATGCCTTCTGCTTCTCTAATTGCTGACCTATGTTTCAGCAACATCAACTTCACATGCTTATGGAGACTTAGCATCTATCCCTAACAGCCCTCCCAGCTTTGCCAATAAACAATTTATTCTTCCAGGGTGGTGGGCAAACAAACGCTGGAAGAGTGAGACGAACTTTTGGCGGCGTTGGAAGAAACCTGGCAGGTGCCTAGTGCATGGGTTTGCCTGTGGGTGCATGCCAGCTGTGATCTGTCCTTTGGTATTGCTTCAAGAGCAAGAGCTGTTGAATTCTGTGAAGATATGGGACATGTTGGGCAGACTGCCTGGAAAAGGCAGGGGCTATTCCAAGAAATGAGAGGGCAGGGAGTTGGGGTCAGGAAAAGAAAGGTCCACAAATATGGGTTAACAAGTATATAGCACAGTGACCCCAAATCAAAGTTAAATAAGCATCAGTGATCTCCAATGACTGCTGAACATCCTGGCCCTCGGTGTTCAATTGACACCAGGTTGTAGTCACAACAGAAGTATGTCTTGAGCAAGAATTCAAGTAAAAAGTATAATAAGTGATAGGATTATTCAAAGATGATCATCCATGCACTATAGACAAGAGGAACTGATGCACAGGAATTATTTTAGAAGAGAAACAGCTACAGTCCTTGACAAGAGGAAAGGATCACACTGTACCTTGTGCTCCACCACAAGCAGCAGCAGACCAGCTTTCAGATACTGAAATTAGTAGGGGCAAACTGCAAAATGATTTTAGGTTTATTCTGGTTTTTTGACCCTTCCCAAATTTTCCTAACACAAATCTACTGCCACCTCAGATTACAAATGGAGAACCTTGAGGGGAAAAAAAAGCCACCCATGCCACCCACTGAAGTATAATTTGTGGTAACCTGAAGGGAGAGGAGGAGGGAAGGTTTCCCATTAATCCATTCAGAATCAGTGGTTCTAGTAAGACAGCGTGGTGGGAAAGCCAGCAGCAGGAAAGGCCACGCACAGAAGCCATGTGGGAAGGCCCACATGCCTGCAATTGTACAGGAGAAGTTCCCTGCCAGGGAAGTGCAGAAGTTTCTTTCCCCATCTTTTCCTTCACTCCCAGATGTTCCAAAAAATCCAGAGAACTGAGAACGCCAGCAGTGCAGGAGGCAGGCTTAAATCACCCCACCCAATCCCAGCCAGTCATTTTCAGCAGCTGTGGCTGAGTTTCACCTTAAATGTACTTCTAGCCTAGGCTCGATGGGCATTAAGTTTTCCAGGAGAAGGCAGGGCTTTGCTACCAACACGGAGCCTGCAGAGGCTGTCACTGTGTTCACAGTACCCTGGTGGATTTATTAACATCTTTTGTTTCCATTTGCTTTTAGACTGCTTAAGCCGTCTGGGACAGATTCCTCTCTTTTTATCAGCTGTGGGGAAGGATGAACATTCAGAGTCCATCCTGCACTACTGTCACCACATGGTACGTTGCACAGTAACGGCATGTCAGAAGCATGGAAGGAATGACATTGCACAGAGGGAAAAGTAGGAAAAATTCAATGCTCCTTCAGTTCCAGTTAGAAGGCAAGGAGCCACCCTCCCAAACACGGTCTAGGTGCATGTACAATTTGGAGTCTGAACCTTGGGGTCTGAATTCAGCTCCAGGGAGTGGTGCTTGAAGAAGAAAGAGAGGTGAATCAGGAGAAACCAAGAAAAATTCTAGAAAGGCCTAAGCACAGCCAGAAATATGCAAAGCCTGATGCTGAGGACAGACAAAGCAATGTCAGAATCAGCCTGGTTTGGGTAAAGCATAAGACAGAGAAAGCCTGGAACTAGGAGCCCAGGCTACACTCCTCCCAGGGTCAGAGGAGGAGGGTCCTCCTGCTACACCCCTCCCAACTATGCACCAGAGGCATACCTGACCTCAGCAGCACCTTGTCCAGCAAAGTCAGGGAGCCAGGAGGAACAGGAACTCACCAGGGACATCACCACTCCCAGGAAGGGTGCAGATCAGACCAAGAGAGCAATCCCAACACAAGACATTAGGCACCTCCATGGTGAAGAGGCAGGGCTGAGGGCAAGCCAGGGCTGTGGGTGGAGACCCCAGGTGAGGCAGATCAAGGCTGCTAGGCCTGTTAGTGCCCTCAGGGGCCTGGTACCCAAATAGGGCACATGGGGTTACCTGAGCAAATCAGTAAATTAAGTAATAAGAACAAAACCTCTCTATTTGTTTATAATGGCTTCATGGCAGCAGGTCTATAATCCCTCCTCTACCCAGCACAGCACAGTTTGTGCCATCAAAGTGAGCAGTCTGCCAAGGGAAAATGGATGAGCTGGCCAGCTACCAAGCAATTTTTTGCCTGTAACAAAACATTACCACCAGTATTGGAGAGGACCCTTTCCTTAAAACCTCCAACTTCCCTGTTAACTACTTGAGGGTGGGGGGATGATGCATTTCTCTGTCCACATATATATTCCAAGAAATGCCAGAAGTTCTTGCCTCCAGACTCTGGCATAGTGAAATTGCTGGAGAAGGGAGTGGAGTAATTTTCCATGACACTAGAGAAAGGAAAAGAGTAATTTTGCATTACAGCAAAAATCATAAAATGGCTCCTGAATGCCTCAAGCTGATCTGCAGCCCAACTCCTCCAAGCAGCAAGTAATGCTTGACCACAATAAGAAAGTAAGAAACCAGGTACATGTAACAAAAACCCCTGAATCTCCATCTCAGCAAAAGCCATGGCTATATGAAAAATCAGGTTTCTATGAATTGCCATTTCAAAATTTTTTCAGTTTCGATTTCCAAACTTACAATCCTTCAAAATAAAACCTAAGTTTCAAAGCCCCACGTTGGGCACCAAATTATTCTGTTCTGGTTTAAATATTAAAGGTGAACCCCAGAAAAAACCCAGAGGACAGAATTGCTCTTTATTACCTGCCCCCCTCCACCCTCCCAAGGGAAGACAGAAGGGGAATAAGGAAAAGAGAGTTAAACTTTGGAAATTGAAACTAGAAACAAATTTACTATAACACCAGGAAAAGGGTAAAACATGGGGGAAGAACAGGTAAGTATTTATATACAAATATACAAAACCAATCTCAATGGTCACAGGGATATGGGAAACACAGGGCTGCTCCAGGGAAGGTCCACAGCTCCTCACAGCACCCAATGCAGCTGGATTCTGGAGCAAACGTGAGAAATTGAAGGAACCCACCAGGGCAAAAAGAGCAGGAAGGAAGAAGCCACTAGCTTCTGCCTCTCCTGGCTTTTATAGATGGTGACAGGAAGTGGGCAGGACTACTGACCCCTCCCAGTCTTTCAAGGTCCTAAGCTCCCTCTCTCTATATAGGTGTCCAAAACCTTGCCAGGGTCTCCCAAGTCATAACAATACTCCAAGAAATGCCAGAAGTTCTCTAAGCAGGTCGTTCACAAGACCCACAGAGGAAGGACACCTCATAGCTCTATCTGTGACACTGCTGTAGAAGTGGCTTCAAGGCTGCCCTCAAAATCAGGATGTGCAGTCAGCGAGGTGGTTGACATAAACACTAGCTGGAGCATGCCACCAAACACGTCCAGCATGTCAGCAAGCCATTGAAGTGTCACACAAGCTATGGGAATGGATGAATGGATGGCTGGAGCAAGCAGCACTGCAGCCATTCTGCAGATGACTTCCATTACGACAGAGATGCAACCTATGGAACTGCATAGCAGAGACCTGTCATGCTCATTTACTAAAAATTTATTTAACCTGTTTCATTGCAAATATTAAAAAGTAGCCATCTCCCAGGATCATCTAGACCAAGATACCTCTGAAATGTTGCTTATCTCAAGGTAGAAGAGAGGTTGAAGGGAGGACAGCAAGCTGGCGTACCGATCAGGTGGGAACAGAGAAAGAATGAGCTGAGTGTGGCAGGGAAGAGAAACATGCTCCATCAAATAACTGTCCTCCCTGTTTTAGGACATGAGTGCTGTCCTTCAGCTGGAGGGGAAGAGCACAGCCACTTACTGTGCTGTGGTCACTGGTGCTGGAGATCTCAGCATTGGCTTGGGAGATATGGACATCCACCATCAGATAACAGAGCAATATGTAAGCGTGCCATCTGCTGTGTAAGCTTTTTCTTACGAGAAGGAACATGGATATGTGACAAAGCTGTACCGGGAGGGAGTGGGTGTGCAGAGGGAACATGGGAAATCCTAAAATTAACCCCCTCACATTGGCCACTCCATAGCAGCATAGCAAAGTACCAGAGCCATCTGTTGCTGCTGATCCAGATGGAGATTCTGTTTTCACTCCATACAGTATTGCCACTACTATCATCCCATGACATGTAGGCCAGAATCCTCTTCACTAACTAGTCCCAGCTAACCTTTTTGGCACCTTAAAGCCAGCAACAAATCCAGACCATCTGCAGAAATAGGATTTCTCCCTTTAGGGAAAAACAAAGTGGACAGAACACTAGTTAAAGCAAGTTTTCCTGCTCCATTCCCTCCCTACCATCCCTGTTGTTTCTACACGCTGTGTTGTATCAACAGGCACTGCTTCTCAGCACATCCAAACCTTCAAAACATCAGTGTTAACAGAAGCAGTGATTAAGGACTGATTCAGTGAAAACCCCATCACTACACCCTCCTTCCCTCCTCATTCTTTTGTTGACAGAACAAAAACTCGTGCTTCATGACTGACAGCAACATAGAAGTTAAGTGCAATTTAGCCACCAGTGGAATCCCCATGAGGTGGAGACTTCCTAGGGAAAAACTTGGTTGTTGCTCCCACTTCCATCTCCTCCCTGCCTCTCCCAGGCCTTGGCACAGAAAACCATTACATGACAGATTAATTCTCCTGAGCTTTACAAACAGTCGTGGCTAGTGGAAACTCTGAACCAATCTTCTGCTGCAAAGTGCATTCTGGCAGCCCTTCTTTCCACCAGGATTAGCAAGAGATGTGGGAGGGTGATGCATGAGTGCCTATAGCACTGGTCTGGTGTTCAGGCAGAGGTTGAGCAGCCTTGGAGAACCAAGGAGGGGATGGCAGCTCCACACTCTACTGCTCCACTGTCCCCCATCCCTACACGATTCAGGAAGACTCACAAAACACTGTGCTGTACAACCAGTCTCAGAAGGCATCGTGCACAGAGGACATCTAAATGACATGTGTAGCATAAGGAAGCCAGGCATAGCACAGGAAATCCTACAGTGACATTAAATACCATCATTCCCTTTCCCTATAGGTCTCTGACTGACTCACATGTACCAAAGTAGTCTAGTGAGGACCAGCAACTACCTTCTCTGCTCTAGAGGCCCTGCCAGTTGAGTTCTGCTCTTTATGGCAGGGAGCAGGGGAAGGAGAAGAAGGGGAGAAGAAAAATGGAAAAATCCATTTTCCTTAGGCCATCACTCTTTAAGGCTTATGCCTGCACCTAGGGGCTGCAATATGAGTGAAAATCCTACATCCTGAGTCTGAATAGCAGTAATTTTGTCCCCCTGCAATGGCTCAAACTGTCTCTTTCTCCTGGATTCTCATTAGGTGTCCCAGTTCAAGGAGAATCTGTGCCAGGCCCCACTAGTTTGCATTGATGGAAATGTGCCTCTTTCCACTATTCAGTATGTCTGCCAACTAGCTAGAGAGCACCAGCTAGCAGGTAAGGAGAAGTCACCCAGCCCTGGCCCCATAGCTCCTGTCAGCATGTGTGTCAAGACACTCTGCACACACTGAGCTCTCTCCACTGTTCCTTGCTGGAGATACCCAGTTATTGTCTGACATGTTGTGTTACTCAGTGCTCCTTTCTATACACTACTGCTCTGTTTCAAATGGATGAAACATTTCTGCATTCCCTGAGTTTTTCTCGTTCTGCAGCGAAATCACATTTCTCGTGGTGTAGGTGCTATAGCCCTTGGGCACTGCCAGAAAGCCAGGAAAAGCTGCTCTCTTTGCTTTTAATCTCATGGCAAGCACAAATGTGTGTGCTTCTGCCAGCTTGAGCAGATATGGAGTTTGCTTCTCAGAATAAGTGCTAAAGCCTCTTTTGGGAGGATTTCTCTCCCACTTCCCATAAAATACATAACCCCTTCTCTGGGTATGCTGGGGACCCTTCACAAGGCTTCCTAATTCTTTGGACTTATGCCTTAATTTTTTAAAAGCGAATCCTGAAGAAGCAGGCAATGTTCTTAAAATCTGGCAGAGGCTCCAGAACCAGCTAAGAGGAGTAACAAACCTGAAATCAGATTATATTTCTTCTGAGCCAAAAGCAGTGGCGCCATTGCTGAGCACCAGAAAGGAAACATTGGGAGACCTTGTGCCCAGCAGTGGGGAAAATTGTATTTCAGTATCTAACAGATTATACATATAACCCCAGTTGTGCAGATCATGCTAAGCCTCCTACACGGCATCCCATTCTGATGTAGAGATGAACCCCTAAGTAATTAGTTAACTAACTAACCAGTTGCAATTTTGTTTTGAAGTGTGCTATGAGCCAACAGATGAGAACAAGGCCTCTAAGCCTTTCCTCTCAGACAGCTGGAAAGTGCTCACATACATTTCCCCCAACCTGCAAGAGCTAAGAGCAATAAATCGGACCCTCGGGAACCCTCTGCCAGCAGGTACTGAATACTCAGAAGGGTCAGTCACACACTTAGTTTACCTACGTCTTGGAGAAGAGCATTTTCTGCTCCAGCCCCCATTTCAAGCAAACTGGGTTATAACACAGTAGGGATTCGTAAGCACTCTTGGTGTCTTCTGCCTCACAGCCATCTCTGAGGGGGTTGTACGGCCCAGGCTGGACTGATGATCTGTCAGAGAACACAGTAGGCCTGGATGGCTCCTTGTCCAAAACCAGAGATCCCACTTGCCTCCCTTCATCAGCCAAGCAGGAATAACCTCTGGTTTGTAAACGTGTCTCTGAATCAGGATGCTCTGAGGGGGGCTGTCCTAACACCCTTTGCAGAAGCAAAATACCCCATGACATGGAGGTGGAAATCCAACAGCGTAAAGACAAGGAAATCATGCTTCCGGACAGGTTTCTGATCTCTACAGACACATGTTTAGTCCCATGATGAGTGGTTTCCTCAGTATAGGATAGAGGTACGGTATGGAAGTCTCACATTGGACAATTCCATGTTTCTTATGATTTTAAAAAAAAACACCACCACATTTCAGGAGTGCTCATAAATAGTAGCGCTCATAAGTAGTAGTAGTGATGCTCATAAATAGGCTGCCAGCCCGTAAAAAGACCAGTTGAGCACCCTTAAAGTTACATCACAGTTTTTCCTCCTTGCTGTCTCAAGAGCTGCCATCTGGGTTGGAGGATGTTATCCAGGCTGCAATGGCCCTGGCCCGCCCTTTGCTGGCCCACCTGTGCTGTGTGGTGGTGACCCTTGGCACTCATGGTGTCCTCCTGTGTGGCAAGAGCCTGGGAGGGAGCATCTCTCTTCGTCCAGGAGCCCACGAACAGGTAAAGACATGGGAAACAAGCTCTGAGCTCTCAGCTGCTATAGCCATATAGCACTGTTGCTATTTCTGGTGGCGTGGCAGCAGTCCTGGGAAACATGGTGTCACTGCTGGCAAGTGTGTGTGTTTGGGGGTGGAACACACAGCTCTGAAGGAAATCAAGTTGTCTGTCCATGTACTGCTGGCTCCTAGCAGCGGTATTTATGGTTGGCTAGTTTTAAATGTGCTCATTGTGAATATTCATGAGTGCCAGCTTCATTTTCAGGAAGCTTCATTTAAATAACTGACCTCTTTCAAAGTGTAAAAAAAATATTTTTGCCTTTTTTTCTTTTTTTTTGCCCCCCTTTTTCTTTTTTTGGCATCCCTGCAAGTCTGGATGGCATCAGCCACACCAGGCCTTATCAGCTTGGGCAATTCCCCAAGCTGATAATGGGAATTTCTTTCGAGGTCCCTTCCAACCCCTAGGATTCTATGATTCTATGATTCTATGATTCTATGAATTCCCACTAACTTCCCTTCTCTCCCCCACCAGACTGCTGCTGCCAGCCTCTGTGCCATCCACTACCCCGCCATCCACATCAGCAGGGAGGAGATAGTCAATGTCTCAGGGGCCGGTGACAGGTATATTGCTCATGACTTTGTCTTCTCCAGCTAAATGTGGAAGGGCCATAATTGGTTTTCTTTGAAATTCTACTGCGAAGGCAAACAATGTTCTGCTGCTTGAGGGACAGACAGTAAGAACACAAGAACAGCACTGGTTATTGCAATTCTTTGCTAAGTTTGCTAAAAATGTCCCCTGAAGCATCTTGGAAGCCAGTCTTGCAATTATTAGTTTTGCTTTTCTTCAAGATCCAAATCTTTCATGGCAATCTAGTAGTTTTGCAGTAGTCCGGGCTGAGCTGCTAAAAGCAAAGTAAACCACCTTACATCAAAGCTGTCTTACTGACTACTTTACTTCCACACTTCTGCAATGGAAGCAGGTCTGCCACTCAGTAGCTAAAACTACCCTATAAAGGCATTTGATCAGGTGCTGCATTTGCCTCTGGCAATGGCTCGTGCTTCAGGAGAGGCTGCTGTATAATTCACCTGGCTGTTTGCACAATGCTGTACATAGGAGTGGGAAATGGCAGGTATTATTCCTAGCCCCACTGATCAATTCTCAGTCTGTCAGAGTAATATTTTATTATGCTTCTTGTCAAACTATATGTAGTAGTCTTTTTTTTCTTCTTCTTCTTGCTTTGTACACTACAATAATTGATTTTATCCTTTTATTGCCTTAGGCTAGACCAAAAGGCTGTACATGACAGATATTTCCTTTTATTTTTCTACTCTTACCTACCAATATCTCAACATAGCAAAACCTCTTTTTTCTTCTATGGGTAGGCAGAATTAAAAGTCTTTTTTAAAAAAATGAACAAACAAAAAAAACCAACTTACAGCATCCTCAATATTTGAGTTAGGAACTTGATTCCAAGCTGGTTAACCCACTTAACACTGGGACATAATCCTTGTGTCCCAAATCATTGCTGAAATGAGTTCATGGCAACAGCAAGCTGATCTTCTCCAAAGAAGACCCAAGGATTGTTTGGGACAGTAAGTGTAACAGCAGAGGAACAGGGGCTGGGAGTAACCTTGTGGGGTCTGCCTGTCCTAAGGAAAGCTCAGCTTTGCTCACTGCTTCTAGCAGATTTGATCAACCTGCAGGGACACATCCTCTGGACAATTTTTTCTAGATGCTAACGTAAACTAAACATTTTCTTTAGGGTTTCCTTTCCCTGTTTGAAAGCTTAATTTAAGGGAAGAGAAAAGGTGACATAAAGTGTGCCACTGCCAAACACCTCCACTGAGTTATACAGAAGTACTTGAAGTTTGTTTTTCCTTCTAAAACTAGCTGAAAGCTAGGGGCCTATTACTGCTCCCATTCCTGAGGTCATATTGGTCTGGAAATCCCATTCCCCAGAATCCCCAGGTCCATGTGGAAATTTTCATAGTCCTCTTGTTTGTCCAGGCTTTTCCTTCCTGGCAACCCCAGCTGCTCCACTGACCTGCAGCAATCCCTATTCTGCAGAGTGAGCCTGGAAATGCTGGGACACCACGCTGACACACTTGCCATCTCCACAGCACATACATGGGTAAAGCTGCCCAGGCTGTTGGTACTTTCAAGGGGCTATGCAGCAGGGTATAAACCCAGGGTGTAACACAGGCACAGCTCAGCCCCCCAAGAACCCCTGCACCCTCATGCCTTGCTTCCACCCTGCAGCTCTTCTGTAACTCCAGAGATGCTGCCCAGGAGCCGTGCGTGTGTGCAGGGAGCAGTGGCTGTTTGCTCCTTGCACCTGGCTGCCCTGACAACATAACACCACGTGCCTGCACATGGTATTGCTAGGGGATGCTCCCCCAAATATTTACCCTGCACTTCTGGAGCTGTCGAGAGATTGAATGCTTTATGGAAATCATAATCTTCTCTGCCTTTGTTATGGATAAAAAGATGTTGAGTTAATTAGTCAGAGCACATAGAAAAAAGAGATCTTTTCCCTTTCCCCAATAGATTTGCTCATTAATCCTCCCTGCCATCATATTTTCCTGTCGTTGCTTCATCCTCTCCAATGTCATTATCTTTTCCCTCTTTCACTTCTGCTTAGTCCTCTCCTAGCTTCCAAGCATCATTACTGTATTTCTCTATGAATAGGCAGTAGTTGTTCCCAGTCGATCACAATCATCACCCTGCACGTATCCGTGCCTCAACAGAGCCTTTCCCTGTAAGCCAGGCAGGTGGCAAAGTCATTCCCTTCTCCTGATGGCCTCCTTGGTGCTTTGTGAGGACCTGTGGGTGACCGTTGTTGTTCCAAGCACTCACATCACTTTTACTGGGAAATCTCAAATGAAAAACCACAGCAAAAGTTTTACTAAAATCTGAACCTACACTCTCATTTCAGCTTTGGATTTCTTTTTCCAGCTGTGTCTGTTGCCCCTCTCACATATATATATGGAAACTTTTTTCCTCTTTTCCCATCTACCGTTTTGGGCAAAGGAGGGAATGTAACAAGGCACCAACAAGGAGCAGAGAAGTGACAAAATAATTAAAGAGCAAGGTAAAAATAGATTTTGCCCCCTTAGACTCCTTTCTTTTCTCCTGCCTCATCTGGAAAACTGAGGAGAATAGAAAACATGGTAGAATGGGAAACTACCTCAACTTCTCAGATGAGAAGAAAATAATATGTGAATAAACAGCATTCTTGGTTACTTTTTTTTTTAAATAAATATAAATAAGCAAAAACTTTTCATTATAACCTCACCCCTCCTGTGTGATATGTAAGTGTTGGTTTGGGTCCAAATGAATGCTCTGACAAACAAACAGCCATGGTCCTTTTTAGAGGGGCTTGTAGTGAGAGGACAAGGGGCAATGGACTAAAACTGGAAGAGGGGAGATTTAGGTTAGACATTAGGAAGAAATTCTTCACTGTGAGGATGGTGAGACACTGGAAGAGGTTGCCCAGGGAAGCTGTGGATGCCCTATCCCTGGAAGTGTTCAAGGGCAGGTTGGATGGGGCTTTGAGCCACCTGGTCTAGTGGGAGGTGTCCCTGCTCAAGCAAGGGGGTTGAATCCAGATGATCTTAAAGGTCCCTTCCAACTCAAACCATTCTATGATATCATTCTGTGATTCCTGAGATCAAAGCTGTTCCCCCAGTGTTAAAAGCTGCCTTTCCTTCTGTCCACAGCTTAATGGCAGGAATCCTTGCAGGGATGCTTGCTAAACATGACACAGATACCTGTGTCAGGATGGGTCTCCTGGCAGCAAGCTTGTCACTCCGCTCCTATGCACCCATTTCCCCAGAAATCAGCACTTCCAGTGTCAGCCAGGAGCAAGTCAAGAGCAAGAGCTGGCCAGAGGTGAAGGTATGGAAGATGAACTAGGGCACCCTGACTTTCTCATCCAGCACCTCCTCGCACTCCCAGCGTTGCAGTTTCCAGGAACCAGAATGTGTTATGAGATGCAAGCTCAAAAGCTTGCTGCTGACCAGAGGACTTAGACTTTCAGTGCCCACTACCTTTTGGGACTTGAAGTGTCAGTGGAGTGCATTTGGTAACTTGTATTGCACTGTTCACGTTCATGTTTGTCTGTTGTTGTTGTTTCCTCTCTTTTTTTTTTTTTTCTTTTCTTTGTTTTTTTTTTGGTGGGTTACAGCAACCACAGTTTGGTTCTTCAGTCTACTGCCTGTTGATAGTTTATCTCCTCTTCCCTGCTAAAGAGAACATTCATCTGTTTTGGTCTTGAGTAAACCCTCAGAGAAGGAGGCCCAAACCCAGGGAACTTCTTTGTAAAGAAAAGATGGTTTCTGGTCTTCCTGCTTCCCTGAACCTCCAGTCATTCTATAGTTGCTTTTGGGGGAATTTTCCCTTCCTCCATCTTGTGTCACTGTTATTGATTATCACAGTAGCTCCTCTGTCGTTAACTCCTAGATCTTCAGGACCCTGTCCCTTCAGGTGGGCCCAGCAGCAACGTCTTCTCTTGCTGCTTACTCCTGGTTTCTATCCAAGAGAACACAACCTGTGGCAAGGTGCAGCTGGCAGGCACATGATACTGTAGAACGACCTCATCAGTTTTCCAAGCCAGCCAGCAAACATTGTACTTTCTTGCTCTGAAGTCCAATGCCCCTGGAGAAAGCAGGCAACACTAATCAACGAGGAGTAACTAGGGGCCAGCTCATGGCCTTTAAAAGATGACTGTCCCCTGTTCCATACACCTTTCTCTAAAGCTGTGTAGCTCCAATGACTCTGCCAACTTCCCAGTGAGTCCATTGCAAAGACAAACAGAGCAGAACTTCCTTGACCCCGTCCAGGCTAGAGCTGCATAGTTATCTCTCTGCATTTAACCCCACTTGCATCTGTATTAGCAAGGACATTCTACACTTAAGATCAATTTTATACAAATAAAGTCTGGTCCACAGCCTTTGGAAAATTAATTAGTGTAGCCAGCTTGGCTATGGAAATCAGCTTCTCACTCTTCTGTTGTGTAACATCTCCTGGAGATATCTCTTCTAGATATCTTCCAACCCCTGAGTGACTGAACTTGAGGGTGGGAAGACACTAGCTCTGCCTGGGGTTCATTTTGGTGTTATGCAGGACCATTGGTGGCTGACAACGGAGCAACAGGAGATGGCAGTGGGTGAATAGCAGGAGACCTCTGTGTGGGTCTCACAGGGGTGCTTGCTGGCTCAAGGCTGCTGAACCATTCCCACATCAGAGGTATGAAAGCCAGTGACTGCATGAACTCATCCCTGATCCAAAGGGGAATGCCCAGTGTGCACTTACAAATGCCAAAAATGATGTCTGGGGCAGAGCAGGACAGAGAGTCCAGCACAGGCTTCAGGTACAGTGTCTGCAAAAGACCCTCCCTCTCCCTTACATCCTTACACCAGCTGTGGTGTCCAAATTCATCATCACAACAGCCATGCATGAAAACACCTCTTTTGCTAGGACACCTTCACCGTTTATACAGCAAATAATAGCAGCAGAAGTGCCAAAATCATTTCTCTGGTCTCCTGCATGGTTTCCTGCCTTCCTTTTGCTCACACACGGGGTGGGGTGGGGGGGGCGCTGGCAACTCACTACACTCTCCAGATTCCTTCCTCCCACCAGGAGGATGCAGTGCAGCAGGCAGGACCACAGACACTTTTCACACTGGAAATCTGGCCTCGGAGCAGGCAGAGGTGGTGGAGACTGTGGTGGTGTGACTGCTGCCCATCCTGCCCAGCGCTTTAATTCAGAGCTATCCACTGGCTGGAAACCACAACTGGATCCTACCCAAGCACTCTGTCTAAAGCCATTGTTGTCAGTCCCTCCTCAGCAGGCAAAACGATTTTGAATGAAAAGCATCTCTTGCCCAGCCCTGTGCATGTGAAAACGTTGCCCTTTGGTGGGTGAGGAGGTAAGAATGAGCGGGAAAAGACTCTGGGGAACACTCCTCCTGCTAGTAAGTGGGGCTGAGGGGAAGGGGATAGTCCTCGTGCTCAGGACTGTGACTACAGCCTCTTGGCCAAGAGGGTGCTGACAGGGAGGTTGTGACTTTGTGGAGGGTGCCACCCCTTCTCCATCCAAATATGGCCAAGTATTAGGGAGGCAGGGCATCACACATGGAAGTAATGAGGAAAAGTCACCCCCTCTCTCCCAGTATGCAATGTGCCCTGGATGTAACTCTGGGCACCAAGAGTTCAATGAACACTGAAACTTATTAAAACTAATTTCCAGTGGAGCTGGGTCTTGGTGCTGGCTCGTTTTTGAACCTGATTGATAATAAGTCAGCAGTACAGACTCGCCCTCCATTTCACACAGTGGTGAGGACCCTTGCCTGAGGAGGAGATCGCTGGTGTCTCACATGGCACAAAAGCCAACCAAAGCTTGGTCAGGGCTCCTCTAACATAACCCTCCAGGGTGGGCTCTGCTGTTTAATAAGAAGTGAGCTCCTACTGCAATGGATGGAGGCATTAAATGGGTGTCTTTCCTCTACCTAGACCACTTTCCTCAGGCTCGTAGCAACTCCTTACCTCTGAGCCTGCTGCCTTTTCATTAGATTTGGCTAAAAACTGGGCAGAGAGCTGAGAAGACATGAGGAGCGGGGTTGGAGAGCTGATGAAGCTGTATCACATCAGCACTACTTCTTTAGGAAACCAAAGTGAAAATGTAATGGCTGTGTTTTCAGGGACTCAGGGGACTAATTTTGATCTTAAACATCCCCTCTCCCCCTGCCACACACAAATATTTACTGGCAGCACCCCTGTCTCCCCCTCCACCCCCCACCCCCCCCCCAGTCACTTTTAATAAGACCTTGCTTGCAAGTGTGGTTTAGCTAAAAAGACTCTGTGCTTGGAAGTGGGAGACACTGCATGCAGGCACTCATGTACCCATCCCTGAGCAGGGACGGGGTGGCCATGATGGGAGGGTGTTGGGGTGTTTGGAGCACCAGGGAGAAGGATGGGGGCCCATGCAAGCAGCTGGATTTGCTTGCAAGCAGCTGGATTTGCTTGCAAGCAGAGAGGTAGGACACAGCAGGGGCGGGGGAAAAGGGCTGTGCCCCCAGGGTAGGTCCCTGCACTATAAAAATGACTTTGGCTGGATCCAGCAGCAGGGAGGAGAGGCAGCTTCCACCTCTGCTCCTGCCTCCAACAGTCTCGTCTGGGCAGGAGGACCCCCAAGCCCTGAGGATGAAGGTTCATATGCTGATGGCTGCTGCGCTTCTCCTGGTGCTGCTCTGCTCAGTCCTGGCACCATCTGAGGCACTGGGGGGCTGGACTCACACCCTGGGGGGGGAAGCCAGGGTCTGGAGAAGACCCTCAGCCACCTGGAGATGGAGGGGACAACCTGCCTAGGCAAGCCTTGGAGGGGAGCCGCTCCCCAGCCAGTCTATGGAAGGTGATGGGAGAGGTCCCCCGAGGCTCTGGGCCCCCCAGCAAGGCTATGGCCAAGGCCCCGCTGGGCAGTGGTGAGCAGGACCCCCCCTGGCAAGCTCTGGAGGCTCCCACGGCAGCCCTCTCGCAGCAGGAGACCAAGGCTGAGCCATCACCTGAAGGGCCACGGGAAGTTCAATGGGGACACGGTAAGCACAGCCCATCCTCAGCCAGTGAGGATGAGGGTTTGCATGGAGGGTTTGCAGGGGGACTGGGGGTGTGGGGAGGTGCTAGCCCCTCACTCCTGACGTTGGGTTTGGGCAGCTCAGTGAGCCCGTTTGGCTGACCCATCTGCAGGGCATGGAGGGGCTGTGCATAGTGGTGTTACGAGCACGTCAGGAACAGGATGAGTGCAAAGAAATGGGTCCTTCCCTCCGCTTTGCAGCTCTGTGGGTTCCTCCAGGGTGGGCGGGATGTCGTTGGCCCCCGATGCTTGTTATAAAGGGCAGCCAGTAGTGGCTCTGGCAGGTCTGTGTGGCACAGAGACACTGAAACCAGGCAGGACAGCCCTGAAATGCATATCCACACTGCAGTGCAAGGA
This sequence comes from Hemiprocne comata, assembly GCA_020745705.1. NCBI lineage: Eukaryota > Metazoa > Chordata > Aves > Apodiformes > Apodidae > Hemiprocne > Hemiprocne comata. Next base: position 62,725,479 of record CM036586.1, read on the forward strand.
AGGAGAGCATCCCCCTGGCACAGCCCCCTGCCCTGAGCTCCCAGCAGTTCTCCCAGCCAAACACTTGATGCTGAAAACGTTCCTCAAGAGCCAAGCGTGAAAGTGCTGGATGCAGCACAGCCTCACAGCACTGTTCAGCTTGTGGTGCAGGCAAGAGAGGCAGATAGTCACAAACCTAAAACCCCATTGGGGTACCTGGCAAGGTGTCAAGCAGAGCTGCTGGCTGTGCATGCAGGCAGTGCAGGGGTCAGGAGGTGAGCGCAGGTCTAGGGTGTATGTCCCAAAACGCCATGGCCAGGAGGTGGGTTGGGGGCACCCACCTGTGCTGCACAGGCTGCAGCCCTTCATGGCCAGCCACTTAGTGTGCTTTCTGCCAACAGCAGTAATGAGCTGCCCCTGAAACTGCTTCCCTGGGCCCTGACTTCTCCAGCTCCTTGCATGACGCTGCTGCTCTATAGCCTGGTGAGCAGCTTGTCCCGCTATGGCAGGTTTTACTGCATTATTTTACCGTTTTAAAAGGAAACCAAGCATCCAGCAGCAAATCCTCATCCCATTATACCATATAATCTCCTGCAACTAGGCTTTGCTTTCTAATGAGAGCCTCTCTGGCCTGCCTGTCTGGGGGAGATGAAGAGGCTCTTTTGAGCTCATCTCACCCCCAGGCTTTGCACTGCTGTCAGCTTGGGCGTGCTGGAGCCAACAGCCCCCAGCAAGTGCAGTCCCAGGGCTGAGCAGTTCACGTCAGCCCAAAACAACTAATTGGCTGTAGGGCACACGCACATCCAAAAGGAAAGCTTCTGGCTTCACAAGAGGCTGCCCTCAGGCAGCCCAAGTTACAGGCTCCTCGGGGCCGGGGGCTCTCCACAGTATGAGCACAGAGCAATGACCCAGCTTTGCCTGGGATGGGAGCTGGGGCCAGAGGCTGGGCAAGGCTGGACACTAGCACCTCGGCCATCGCCTTCTCTCCCTCCACAGCACTCCTGCCACAGCATCCAGGCCCGGCCCTGCCAGAAGCCCTCTGACTGCGGCGGCTGCCTGGGGCTCTACACCTGCAAGCTGCCTGCCAGCACCTGTGACCTGAAAGCTGTCTCCAGGCAGAGAGGTAGGCTGCAAGCCCCCCAGCACCGGGGACCCCCACACGCAGCCACCCACAAGCACAGTCCTTCGGCTATACCCCTCCAAACCCAAATCAGACCTACCCTGCACAGGGCTGGCTGGCAGCTGTCCTGCTGCCACTGGCCACCATCTGTGATTAACAAGCAACTGTACAGTGAATGGGACACTTCTGTAAGTTTCTGTAAGAACTGGCATTTGCCCGGTACCCTGACCTCTTGCAGGACCTGTGGGGGAAGCCAAGGAGGGGTATGGGGCTTTGGGTTTAGCCAGTGGTTTGGGAGTCAGCCAAGTGCAGCTCCTCTGGGCCTCACAGGCCCTGCAGAGCTGCTCGTGCCAGTGTGTGGGAGCTGCTTAATTAACTAAGGACCATCAGGGAACAGAGACTGTGGCTTTTAACATTTAACCTCACAGTGAGCGTGCCAGTTCTCCAGTACCACTCAGTAAATCCATACTGCCCCCAGACTGACTTCTTGCCTTAGCATATTTGTCTACACCCACGTACACACGTGGTCACAGAAGAGAAACTTGTCCAAGGCTACTAAACACACAGACACCAGCTCTGGTGCAGGAAATGCCTGGTCACAGGATGTACAGTAGGCAAGTATAATGCTTTAGGTACATATAGCATAGTGTGTGTGTATATATAGTATATAGGGCATACCCAGCATATGTGGTGTGTTTGTAGCCTTCTCTGGCCATCTGCTCTTGGCAGTCTCCAAGAGAGAGCATGTGGACCCATGGCCAGACCCAGCACAGCCAGTCTTACGACTTTTCTTCACAGGTGGGTTTCTCCAAACCATCCAGAGCCCTGAAGGACGCAGGATCCTGCTCGTCGCAGGGCACCACAGCTCGGTATAAAGATGGAGAGGCTATCCTGCAGCTGGACACCAAGTCTCTCTGTCCGAGTTCCATTTTTTAAATCCTTAAGGACACAGCTGTAAATGTTTCTTTCACTGCATGTCTCATGCTGCTGTTTTTGAACACCCCCCTTGGATTTTGTACTCTGTGTAGGCTTGATTCCCACTTCCCTGGGAGCTGCCAACAAAAGCACTGAGTGGCCACAGAGCCCCATGCTGGCAGAGCCCCCAAATGAGACCATCGGGGCTCTTTCACAACCTTTTTCATTTGAGCTGTTAGGATATTGCAGTAAAAGCTCACAATATCTCTGCAAGTTCAAGCTGAGCTAAGGAGCCCATGTGCATCACGGATCCCAGGAAACCATCCCATCTCCTTACCACAGCCCTTACCACAGCTCCTGCTGAGGAAGGTCAAGTCCCACGTTGTTGAAAATCTCAGCTGAGAAGGGGAAGGAGAAGCCCCTGGGCACAGGCTTGGCGGTGGGGAACCATGCAGGACACCTGCTCCTGAAGGCCTGAGCTGAGCCACCAGATCAGCTTCATTTAGGACCCCACAAAGCTTTGCAGGCATCCTGGCTGCCTTTGCATGTGTGGGTGTATCCCAGCTTTGCAAAACCTCATTTTACTACCATTAAAAACACCTTTTAAAAAGAGAACCAAAACAGAGCGTTTGATCCTTTGGTGGGCCACCACCACCTCCTGTGACAGACTAGGCTTTAAGCAGTGTCAATTTTGCTCAGCCCACAGGAGGGGCAGCCCCCCACACCCTCCACCTGGTCACCCCTGCAGGAGCCTGACCTTGGGGAGTGGGGGCGTAAGTTGGGGAGCGTAAAGCTGTGGGTGCTGACTTCCTGCCCCCTGCCCCGTGTGGCACTACTTCAGTTTGGTGATAATGATACTCACCACAGAACCACAGAGGGTTTGAGGTGGGAAGGGACCTCTGGGAGGTCATGTGGGTCAACCCCCTGCTCCAGCAGGGCCACCTGCAGCTATTTGCCCAGCTTATTTAGTCCCCAGATAGTGGCACATGCCACAGTCATGACAAGCCCCACTACACTGGGAGCCAGTGAACCACCGTCTCCCCAGGCACTCACCTCTCCACCCACCCAGCTGCCCACTCCTGCCACCATCCATCACAACCCATTTCCTCTGTCCTTAAACATGAGAAAGGAAGAGGCTGCCACTGTAGGAAACTCTGGCAACACAGGCTTCAAAAAGATTCACAGAGCACTGGACCCACAGCTCCCCCTCCATTACCAGAGGGAGGTGAGCTCCTCTGAATCCTGGTCAACAAGGCCCTCTTCCCTGGGAAAGCCTACTGACCACAGGGGCACCCAGATCATTTTCAAAACCTCTGGCAGCCCTGTGTAGCCCTGTGTAGCACGGCTGGCTACAGCAAAGGTACCTGCACACAGCTCTCACCCCACAATCCCGAGGAGCTGGGGAAGATATTTCCCTTGAGGCCACAGAAGAGTGGCCCCTGGCTTCCTCTCCAAAGAGGAGAGGAAACCCAAGAATGCTCCAGCTGCTCTTGACTTTGCCCTCACAAGTGCTGCAAGGGAAATAGCTTTTGCACCAGCTGGAAAAGAGCCCTCACCTCCTCCTCAGCCTCCATGTGCCTCCCCTGCCACCACCACACCAAAGCAAACAGAGGAGAGGCAAGCAGGAGGTCCTATCTCCTGCCCAACCAGGAGCTCAGAAGGCAGCAGAAGGCACTCTCCCCTTGCCCATTTCCTACTGTGTTCCTTTGCAGCAACACCCCAGGTGGGAGAGGATAGCCCACCTAAACTTTGGGAAGCAGGTCACCAGGTGAGATCCTGCAGCTGACCTCCACTTTGGGCTTGCCCTGCAAGTGGCCAGGCAAGGGAACGAGACCACCCAGGCTGTGAGGCTCACAGGGGAGCCAAGGGCCTGGCCAAGCCTAGGACTCAGCTGCTAGATGTCCTCTGCAGTTCATGCTCAGCACCAGGTGGGCCAGTGGGCAGACACAGCTTGTCCCTCTACCCAATACACAAAGGGTCTGCATGCTTTTTACACCACTCACTTTTAATTACACTGTGTAAGGAAAGGCCTCTCCTCGTGCCAGGACCCCCTGGCACAGCCACCCGGGGAGCTGGCTGGCCCATCAAGTCCTCAGTAGGTTTAGTGGTTCCCTCTCACCCTTCTCCCTTGCTTGGAAGCCCCTCCTGGTCAGTCCACATTATCCTTGCAGCCCTCAGTGTCCTCGCTTTGCACAGACCTATTTCCATGCGTCTCTGTTCCTCCTCTCCTGTGTGTCTGAGCTTTTCTTGCTCAGTCCCATGGGAGTCCTGCTTTGGCTTCCTGCAGCACCAGTTGGAGAGAGGAGGCAGGGCAAGAGTCATCGGTTAATAATTCTTCTAACCCCAATATAAATAGAAAAATACAACAAAATAAAGAGTTGACTAGCTAAGAGATCCAATCTGCCGGGATGCTTGCAACGTGCTAGTGCAGAGTTCAGAGAGTGCTTGGTCCAGTGCATGGTACTGTAGATATCCAGAAGCCTGTCCAGGCAGCCCAGCAGCCATCAAATCTTCCTGTGGCACCAGAACCTGTGGGAGTGCATCCCAGACATGGTCAGCTCACCCAAGGCTGTTGGCTCCTGGGAGCAGGCTGAATGGGAATGGTTGATAATAGTCTGATTTATTGCTGTTAAACGGTAAAGCCATTCTCTTCTGTGGAGTGAGGATGTGCTTCGTTTTTACTTTTTGTGGAGGAATTTCATTTTGCTACCTGGAGAGACAGAGAAAAAAAATGGACTTATCAGGCAAAACAAGTGTCACTCTCCCTACCACCATCAGCTGAGCAAGCCTATGCAGAGAATTGCCTCTTCTGCCAGCCCTGGGTCCTTACCCACAGTCACCTGCCCTGCAAAGCTCAAGGAGGTGCCTGCAGAGCAGGTCATAGATCTGTCCACCCCCCGAAAGCAGCGCTGCAAACCGGGACCCTGCAAGCCCCAAGCACATGTTGTTCAAGACCACGTTTGCCCAGTGGTGCTGGTGTGTGGGCAAGAGGCAGGGCAGGGCACACCAGCCCCACAGACAGTGCTACTCTTAAATGGCCAAGAAAAGACCATCAGGACAGGGATATGACCTGAACAGAAGATCAAATTTTCTTAGCCATGATGTCCAATGACTTATCAAGGACTTTTAATAGCAGTCTGGAACTGTTGCCTAGCTCCACTTACAGAGGAAAATTGTTTCAGCCTTAGGATACTCCTGGACAATTCCCACAGCTGATCCCTATGGGCAAACTTGAAGGCCATGGAGACTGTGTCACTCCCCCCATCGGGGAACTGCATCCACCACCCCTGAGTCACTGGTTGCTCCATTGCCTTTGCAGACTTGCCCATATCCTTTGGGAGATACAGACATAGCAAGTGGCCAAAATTTTAGTTCCCCACCAGCCTCCAGACAAGTGGCAGACTGGGGGGCAGAGCCAACAGTGTGCCAGGCATGGACACATGGCCAGGCACTGATCACTCAAGGTTCAGAACACTGCTCTGTAAGAAGCCACATGCAGCCACCAGCCAAGTCCTGCCACCCTTCAGAAGCTTCTCTGCTGACAAACCTGAAGGCAACAAGAAGCCCAAGCCTTCTGAGAAGACAAGGGTTTTGCTGGTTCCTTACCGAGGCCTTTCAGGAACCTATTGACTCCACTCTGCTCCCCACTGGGAAGTGTTTCCAGGTACTCCTGAGCCCGTACCTCAAACAGACCTGCAGAAAGAAAGAAGTCAACAACTTCTCTTTTGCTTCCCTATAAAAAAAAAAAGAGAGAATGCCCACCTGGAAGCACACTGTCCTGGCTTACCCATAAACTGTGGCATATGAGAGCAAACAACTCACCCCACCTCCTCCATCAGGTGAGTCTGGATCTGGGATGGGAGCTTTGGTCTGTGTTTGTAGGGCTCCCAGCACAGAAGCCCAGCTACCACCTCCTCCCCCACTATGCCAAGCTTTTGTACCTTGCACAGGGAGAGACAAAACCTCTGTTCGCTCTGCTGTGACCATGGCTAAGTCCAGAAAGTGAGATCATCTGGAGAATCATCATGCGGGATTTGCCACGCTGCAAAACCTGTTTTATGCAGCCACCTATTCAAGTGTCCTCTGCTCATTAGCACTTGGGAGGAAACCACTAAACCAGCACTAAGCAGCAGCAGCAGCGCAGATGGGAAACTCCAGCTGCCAGTAGAGCCCTTGGGACTGTGGGACAACAGCAGTGAAACAACAGGAGCAGCTCTGGAAAGGACATAAGCATCCATATTTTCTCCTAGCCAAAACAGCCACTACCAATCCAGGCAGTTCTTCCTCTAGATAAGGGAAGGGGACATGAGGGACTGCAAGAATAAACACTGTTCCAGCAGTGCACACCTTCAGTGACAGTCCTGATGAGAATTCAACATGGAACAAAGAGGTACACATGGTGGATACTGCTTATGTCCCTGACTGTAGTGGTGAAGGGTGCCTGAAACCCCGACCTCAACAAGAAACTACCAGATCATGCACAAAAGGCCCCTGTTCTACAGCAGCCAGTTTCCATGCCCTGTGCAAACACTATGTCCCACCACGCTCCTGTGAGGCAAGACTCCCCTTTGGGAATCTAAGGAGAGACCAAAAGTCCCTGAGTGAGGTCCTGAAGGCTGCACAGGGCTGTCAGAACAAACCATCAGCCTGTGTTAGCCCTTCCCTACCATGTCCTTCCTCGTGTCCCTGCACAGACACTGAACCTCCAGCCATGGGGCTGAGGATGGAGCTGGCAGCTGGTGAGCATCTTCTGGCTCTCATGGGAGCAACATCAGAGTTTTCATGACTGCAGAGCCCAGGCAGAGCCCCTCACCTCTGATCCCCTGCTTCCGCAGCTCCCGCTCCTGAATGAAACCCCCAAACATCTGCGTCTCCATGAAGACCTCCAGGAAGCGTCGGAGGCTCTTGGAGGAGACAGATTTGCGGAAAGCTTCACGCTGCAGAGTCCGCTCCTCTCGCTCAGTGGGGGTCAGGAAGAGGGAGTAGTGGCCCACAATCTCCACAAAGAAACGCACAAAGGCCTCGGATACCACCTCATTCAAAGGGCTGGTCTCTAAGGAGAAAAGAAAGAGGCAGCGGTGAGGACAATGCTTTAAGAACGTGCTAGAAAAAGCATAAACTGGCATAAACTCCCTGGCTTTTTGAAGGCCTAGGCTGAGTGGAAAAAGCTGCTCAAGACAGACAGCACCCTAGGAAGTGCTTGCCATGGAGAAGGACTGGGCTGCTACTATTTTTGAAAGCCACCATGCTTTGCCTTGGCTCCCCTGCAATGAGGAGATGCCCATACTGCCCCCAAAGAGTTATCTCAGCCCAGGTGCCTGTGAGCCACATGGCTGCCTCTGAGACTGCAGGTCTCCAGGTAGGAGAGGAGAGGTCTCCAGGTAGGCTCCCCAGAGGAGCCTGCATCCCTCAGAAGGTAAGCAGCAGAGAGAGGCCTGTGGGATCCCCCTGCTCCAAAAGGAATACAGGTGTTCCCTGGAACCATAAGGAAAGCACAGAGTCAGGAAGGGGTAAGCACTGCTTCTCTTCACACAAAGAGAACTGAAACCGGTGCAATGGAATATTTAACACAGCTGCAACCAAAATCCTCACCTACCTCCAGCTTCTGTGGTGTTAAATTAATACAAGCCTAGTTCTCCCCTAAGAAGCGACAGGAGAAAAAGAGGCAGGAAGAGACGTGGTTTTAAGCTGAAAGGCACCGTGCTTTACCCTGCTTGCCATTGACAGGGCCCTCCTCTTTGTCGCTTGCCAGCTCGTTCCTCTGCTCCAAGATGTGCTCTAGGGCGGCCTGCAGCTTGCGGGGCAGGATGGAGTCCTCATCTTCCATCTGCAAAACAGAGTCACCTCCTCAGGGCCTGGGCCCAGAACATGGCCAGCCCCTGCCCTTCTCCTCACCAGCTCCTATGATGTTCCCAGCACGGCAGGGGGAGCACTAAAAATGAACCATGAGGAGAGGGAGAACTTGTAATACACTTGGCACTTTCCCAGCACCTCCCAGTGCAGGACTACCAAGAAGCACAAGGAGAAAAGGGGTGTCTTGTTCCAAATATTCTCCTGTTCTCCAAGAATTTCAGGTGCCTGACCCGAGAGGCTGCCAAGCAGTGCTCACCCCTGGCCCTGCTGTCCCCCTGTGAGCACTCCCACCGCCACAACGGGGACCTAGCTGAACAATGCTGGCATGCAGCCAGGTGAGCACAACCCCCTGCTCAGCTCTGCTCCGGCACTGTTACACAGGCGGAACAAGTTCCTGCAGACCCAGGAACTGCCGGTGACTGTGTGCGAGCTCCTACCAGCCCTGGCTGAGACAGCCTGGTTTGGCTACAACCTCCAGAGGAGGTGCAAGGTAAAGCGTTTCCCTGCAGCTAAGGCGGCCGGCAAGCGAGAGCTGCACTGATGAAATGGCCTTCACCCACAATGCTGCTCCCTGCAGCAGGAGGTGCACTTGTCCCGCCCTACCCGTGGGACCCGAGGCACGGCTGAGACTGAAGCAGCCAGCAGTGCTCAGAGATCTGCTGAAAAGCTTGGAGGTAAAACTAGCTTCCCGGGCCAGGAGCATGTTTGCGCATCTATCCTCTCCCCTTCATTATCCCATTCTTGGTCTCCACAACAAAGGGAAGTAAAAACCAGCAGGCAATCTCATCTGCAGAGCAACATACAGGCTCCTGTGTACTGGCTTCCTCTCTGTGACCCATCCAGTGCAAGAAGCAAGGAATCATAAACTCCTTGGGCAGGAAGGGGTTTGAAGAAATCACCAAGGCCCCCTTCACCACTCAGGGCCAGGTATGCGATAGGAGAAGATGGATTGACAGGCACAGACTGGAACAGCCCCTGCTGCTCCCCAGCAAACAGTGCTAAATTGAAGTTTTTCCAGCTCTGCCCTCAGCCTTACAGGCTGACACTTAAGGACCTGCAGTGGTCAAGTGCCACCATTGACCCTCTTTAAAAAAACAAGAGGGAGAGGGCGAATGCACCATGATTCAGTCCTCAGAGCTGTGGTTTGGGACTATCATATTACATACATGTGTACACATCAATCCCTGTAACACCACCATGCACAAATTCTGCCTCAGTTTGTGTGGGGAGTAAACAATCCAGCCAGCCAGGCAGGTCAGCAAACATGGATGCAGATAAGGTGTGGAGGAAGAAGGGGACAGAAGGTGAAGGATACAAAACAGCTCTGCTCACCTGTCTCAGAAACCGGTTATTTACAAGGTCAACAACGAGGACCTAAGAATGAGCACGAATAGAAAGGGGAAATCATTATTTCCATCATCAGAGTTTATCTTAATCTGTAACTGCTCTGGAGGAAATGCTTTGGCCCTGCCCCTGTTCCTCCTATCCACCGCTGCAGCCGGAGCAGGCACCCAGCGTGAGCCAAAAGCAGAGCCCTTGTTGCAGCTTTCTAACCACCTTGCCACAAACCACAGAACAGCCTGGATAGCAGGGGACTGTGCTCCAAGCTGGGCCCACTGCTCCTCACCACCACATCAGGGTCAGAACTCTGTCTTTTCTCCCTGTGCACTGCACTGCTGCTCCCTGGGTGAGCAGTGAGGGAAATGCCTTCTGGACCACGTTCAGCTTTGCTGCCTTCATCCTTGTGCACCCTGAATCTGGTTCTTAATTATTGATTCCTTTCATTATGCACCTGTGTTCCTGGTGGCACAGCTATCCTGGCCAGGATATCCTGCCATACTTCAAGCCTGGCAGACTTCGTGCTTAGTCCCTAGACAGCACTATGCAGAAACTTTAACATCATCTCCTACCCACAGCAGCCCCAGGGTGGGAGATCCCAGCCCCCCGCCTTCCCAAGCTACAGACAAGGAAGCACGCAGCCCTCTGCCTCCCCAGGGGATGTCCGCCTCCTCCCTCACCCCACGCTTGCAGGAGCCAGCGGATGGGACCCTTGGCTCCTCCAGCTGCCAAGGCAGACTCTCAAGAGCAGCCTTTCTGGGACAGAAGACAACTCGGCCCACTGGAAGCAACCCAGAGCACGGCCGCGGTGTGGGTGCAGGGCTCACCTCCTCCACTGGGAGCTCCTTCAGGCGGGGCAGGGAGCTGGAGAGCAGGCCGATGAGGAAGGGGGTGGGCGAGCACACGATGTCGATCATGGAAGGTGGCAGCACAGGGATGTAGGTGTGCTGCCAGGTGAAGGGGTACAGGAGGGCCACCGTGGCGTGGCAGCACTTGGAGAGAGTGCTGGAAGATGAAACACAACCGAGGGCAATGGCTGGTCAGTCAGGAGATGAGTGGTGCTTCCTAGAAATCAGGGCTCTCTCAGTTGTTCCCCGATTGATCTCTGTAATTATTAGGGGCTTTCTCAAATTTCTGACCCCATTTTTCAAGTGTGGGAGCAATGACTGGAGACAGGAGCCCAGGTTACAGGAGAATATCCTGGCCCATGCACATGGAACAAGAGATGGGTCCCACTGAATCTCGTATCTGCTCCTCCTCTGTGTGGGAAATCCCACACAGACATAAGGTCTTCCATGCCACTGCCTCTCATTAGATAAATGAGTTAATTCTCTCACAGTATGCCTCTGTGGCTGTTCCCATGGGAAAGCCACAGCTCCAAATGCACAGGGGCTGTACTGTCCAGCACAGACAGCACACCACTGTGGGGTGCAGAGCATGGCTCCACTACTACAGCAGCTCTCTTGGCCTTGTCAATGCAGCTGGATGTGCAGCTTGGACCCCCTGGCAAAGCCCCAGGCACAACCTACAGCCACAAGGTCCCCAGGTGTTCCTGCAGGTCATTCCAGCCATGATCTACCCCTGCCCCTTGCCCTGCTACTCACGCAGCATACACACTTTGCCTTTGGATAGCCCTTAGCAGCAGCACTCACATGCCGACAGTGTGCTTTTCTATAGGTCTCAATCATACTGATAGTTTCTAGCAGCCATGCTGGAGCATGGGGGAAAGAGAAAGGTAGTGGTCTCCAGCCAGAGGCTATCCAGGCACCCTGCTGCCTGTGGAGTTTGCCAAGGCTACTCAGAACCATAGGAGAGTGAAATCCCTGAACGTGAGCACACACCAGGCCTCTACGGGATGCTGCCTGCAGCTCACAGGACAGCAGCCTTCCTTCTTTCCCCTTCAAATGTCATCAGTAGCTTGGCTATAAGTGCCTTTGCTGGCAACTTCCAAGAAGGTCCATCCAGAAACCCCATCAGCTCTCTGGCAGGAGATGGGCAGGGGCTGCAGTCTGACAGAGCAGAAATTGCTGCAGGGCACCGGTTACTCATCCATTCTGGATCTGGAAGCATTTGTATGCATCAAGCAAAGGGGAAGGCTTGCCATTATAAACCCTGTATATAACATCATTTTGTTTTACTAGCATTCAGGTCTCCACAGACTGGAGGAGGGGAAGGAGGCTGGTGCAGCCAGAGGAGTCACGTCACCGGGGAAGGGCGCCCAGCTGGCTCCTGTTAAACTCCACGGGGGAATTTACACTCAGCAACCCGGATCTGGCAGTTTATTGCTGACTCGAGAGGGATAGGGTTTGATGGGTATGGACTCAAGCTCACTCTGAAAAGCAAAGCCTGCTTTCTTTCCCCATCCCCAGCTCCAGCTAAGAATGGTGGGTTGGAATCCCTGTGCTGCAACCACTAACACGTGCAGAGCAGACTGTGGTGGCTGGGCTACAGCTGGTTGGCTTTCACCAGATCAGTTCACTTTAGCAGAATAGAATTGTGGTTTGCTGGGACATCAGCATGACCATATGAATAAATCAGGCAGAAAACATGGTTAAACACATGATGCTTTTTGAAGATAAGTAAAGCCCAGGGAAAAGGCTTGAATCTGCTTAATCTTAGAATTTTATCTAGGACTGCAACAGGTAGGGAACAGGTGCTTGGGAGGGACAACTGCAATGTGCATGCTGAGAAAGTCTCTTCACAACATGGGACCAGCTTCCTCTCCCTGTGCTCTCAGAGGCTTGTCTTTTCTTAAGGGGATACTCTATAAAAACAGAGGAAAACCCTTCAACAGCTGTGTCACAGACTAGTGGCTTTAAGCCGTTAGATGGGAAAAACCCCGCAGTTACACATCCGTGTTCAGGAATGCTTAATTGGAGGCCCAGTGTTAAACCTTGACAAGGAAGGTTTTAAGAGTATCCCCCTTCCTCCTCCACATCACTCCTGCTGGCTGCCCCTCTGTCACTGCTCTCAAGCTGTGGCTGCCCTCATCAGCAAGCCCATGTCTTGCTGTGTCTACCACACACACAAGGCAGAGAATGAATCTGACAGAAAAAAAATGAAAATAATGAGAACACACAGAGCTAGTAAGAAAGGGGAACATTTAACCAAAAAAACCAACAAAACAAAACCAACAAAACAAAACACACACAGAAAAAGTGTGAGAAAAATATCAGAGTAGATTATTTCTCTTGTATTTTTCATACAAGCCAATCTTGAAAGGAACTGCAACAGAAGTTAATGTGCCATCTCAGAAGTGCACTCCAAGTCAACGAGATCCTTTTAAAACTGTCTCCTTTGAGGCAGTGTTACTTGTACACCTATACATTTCAGGCTGTGTTAGCAGATGCAAAAGCAGCGACTTCTACTCCCCTCCATTACCACAGAGCATATTTTCCACTCCTCAATTTCTGACTGATAATAGCTCCCGTAACATCAGCAACAGCATCATTATGGTGACAACTGAAATAACTCCTCCTTTCATCACCCGTGCACAGCACTGAGGCATTGCTCTTAAGCCACCACCACTAGACTTCCTCTTCTTTGAAGAGAGGTTGAAGGTGGAAGTGTTTTAAGTTCCACCTTTGTGACAAATCCACAATCTTGAAGGCACATCCAACTTTCCCGCCTAAAGTTGGGAACCGCCTTTATAGACAGCACTTCAAAACCAAGGGAAAGGATCTCTACGATTCCAGGTAGCTCCAGAGAGGAACAGTGAGCAGCTGAAGTAGATGGTTATTTATGGAATGGTGAGATATTACAGCATGCTGTATCCTGCTGTATTTATGGTGGCTTGTTCTTCCCTCAACCCTGCTCCCAAGTCCCAGCAAACACACATGGTACGTGAGAGATTAAGTGGGAGGAAAGATGGCTGAGGTCCAGTTAGTGGAAGTCGCAGACAGAGCTGTGAAAGTCTGAAATTGTATGCACCATACAGTTGGAAGTAAAAAAGAAAGCTTCCCATTCCACCTTTCCATCTGTGAATGCCTCATCACCCCCAGGACAAATCCTAGTGATTCTGCTCTGAAGCACTCTGCATTGTGGAAGACATTTTCAGGGAACAATACTGATAGGGTTGAGGTCTGTGAACCTCTGTTGAAGGCAAAGCAGTTCAGAAATGGACACAGAGGTGGTAACGTTGAGATGTCTCTTCCACATGTGATTCAGTCAGACTTGCTCTGCAGATTAGTCTCAGGGAGCTACAGCAGACCCTTGGTCCTTTGGAATTACTCCAGCCTAAGCTCCCTCCTTCTCTTGAATGCAGCACTGCAACAAGCACCAAGGGACTGCTGATTCACACCGTGGCTGCTGAGTCTAGCAAAATAATCCACAATGATAAATTCCTTTTATGCCATCTCTGTGACTGTGTGCTCTTCAGCCAGCAGTGATGGGGAAAAGTGCTCAAACTACACCTCAGCCATAATACAGCAGGTACCCTCTGTGTGGAAGGTGAATATGGTCACTGAAGTTCTGGGAACTGCTCAAGCTGGATTCCTCTTTCTGTGAGATGTCCACAGAATCAACCACAGTTGCTGTGCACAGCACAAGCAGAACGGTTTAATGCACCACTTTTTAAGGGTTTTGGTTTCAACAGCTAATCCTTAAAATCCTGCAAGTCTTTAAGGTACACTTTCAAGATCTCAAGCTAATTTTCATGGGTTCATTCAGCCTCCTGCAGGGAAAATGGCTGAGCAGCATATCTGATGTCACCTGCACAGGAGCTTGCAGGGAAGACTGAGATATTGCTAGTATAGAGGCTAAAAAGTATTGATGTACACAAAGAGCTGGGTCAGATCCCTCCCTGAAGGGCTGATTTGGATAGACTGACACAGGGATCTCTGGCTGAGCACTCCCTTGGCCAGAACAATGATATTGCAGCAATTGGTGACATTCATTTGTTCAAACTGCAGGTTTTCTCACCACACAGCATCCTATGAAAAAAACCGATCACACCTAGGCAGCTGCTGCTTTGTGGTAGTCACCTTGAACAGAGGCAGCCAATACAGAATCTGCACACAACAGCTGCAACTACTTAGAAACTCTACTTTTCCTGTCAAAACTTCCTCCAAGACTAGCTTGACTTGCTCTAAAAAGACATCCTGACAACTTGCAACAGCTTCTAAGGAAGGATACTGGCTGCTCAGACTGGTTGCTTCAGTCCCAGACCTCAGACTGAACTACAGGGTTTCCAGCTTTCCACTCCAAAGGCAAGCACCTCTGCTAAAAAGCCCCTCAAGCTTAATCCCTTTTTGGATTTAGGATATTTCATTATTTCTGAAAAACACTACTGGATCAACCAGCATTTTGGAGTTCACTGCCAGGAAATCCTTTGCTCCCTGCACGAACCAAACTGCTGAAAATATGCTGGCATTGGGCAACTTAACATGGTTTGATTACATGTTTTTTTTCTTTTCTTTTTTATAAGCTCTGCTACAGTAGGATTCCTTTTACAAACACCTTCGCATTTCTGACACTGTGTCACATCTGGATTAACTTATGATGGATCACAGATGTGGTTTACAACATTTAACAGGCACAGGAGCTTCCAGATTTTGCCCTGTGACTTTGCACAGCATTGCTGCAAATCCCGCCAGGACGATGCCAGGTTCCAGCAGCTGTAGGAACCGTCACTGCCTCCCACCGATCTGACAGATTAGTGCAAGTGAAGAAGCGAAGTGTTAAGGTGCTCTGAAGAAGCAAGGCTGTTATCTGACATCCCAACTTCATCCTTGGGTTTCTTTTTCTCCCTAACCACAATACAAAAAGGAGAAATCCGGGAGGCTGGGATTTGCAGAGATCAGACTACTTTTGTAGCACATGGAAAAGGCTTCTTTTTGATGATTAATTACCTTTTCTGGGGATGACCACATTTAAAGTGTCTAATTCTTTCAGATCTGCCTTTGATAACAATGCCCACTTCGTGTTGTTGACACAGCTGTGGTTTCTGGCAGGGACAGAGGCAATTGCTCAAGTTGGTCAGTTCCACAACAGGCTTTTAAGGAGATCTGGAAAAAGGGTGCCCTGATTTTAAACCCACGTTAAGTTCTCCTGATTTAAGAAGCCCTCTGACTCTAACACATCTCCCCCATAGGACAGTAAAAACTGCCCAGCTCTAGGCACCTTGTGAAATCAGGCCACTTTTATCTGGAAGAGGCCTTCTAAAACATTAGTCTCCAGTGCCTCGAACTGCGTGCCAGGCAGCATCACTTGGAAACAAAAGCAGCTCTGGTGTTGCAATGTTCACAGTGCAGGAGTGAACAAAAGCTAGAGACTACACAGATCAACATAGTTTTAACAAAGTAATTTTCCTGGGTTGTGAGGCAATGTATACTCCAGTTTCCACAGCAACAGAGGGGGGAAAAAAAAAAAACCAACAAAAAACCCACCCAAAAACTAACAAACCAAATTCTTTCCTTTTCCGCTGCCAAGCTTTGGATTGACAGGTCTTAAAAAAACACTCAGTGTTCATTCTGATGAAGTATTTCACTTGCTGTACACTTGTTAGATGCCTTTTTTTGGCTCAGCCTGAAAACGTTTCACAGTTCACACAGTATTTGGCAAGAGACCTTTCAGCTTACTTTTCCCACAGCCTCATTTTACAGCAACTAAAAAATGTAAATAAATTGAATATATCAGTTTCTCTGTCACTCACACCCAGACACACCTTTACACACATGTACAGATAGTTATTGATGGTGCCCACATGAAGAACTGCAAAGATGAATGATAAATATAATTTATTAGGCAACTTTCACCATGTCACCTGCATTCTCCCCATTAATCCATCTCAGGTGGTTTATTTCTAGCATTCCTAACATCTGAGTGGTTTCCAACAGCTGCTTTTTTCCTTTTTTTTTCCTTCTCTTATACTATTGCCAAAAAGTGTTTCCTTTTAATCTGAAATAGGCATTTTTATCCCTGAAGTAAATACTACTTAAAATTCATTGAGTTCAATGTGTTCCTGTCCCAGGAAAAGTATCTTTTGGACAGAAGATCCTGTATGCACACCATCAGCTTTCCACCAACAAGTAGAAGACACTCTTTACCTTCTGAAAGGCTCACCAATCCAGTGGCCTCAGGTCACTGTACTGGATTAAAATACAATATTTTACTTAATTTTGAGGGTTATTTTCTTTGTTTTCTCTTTTTCAAGCCTTTACAGTCCTTTGGGACAACTTTCAAGTTTTTTCTCCACAAAAATGAGAGCCAGAGAAACTTCCTATTTTGTTACAGGAAAAGAAAAAGACTCTCCTGAAACTGCTCAGAGCAAGGTCTTCTCAAAAACATTAAATGTTAAAAGTCTTGTAGGGAGCTGGCAAATCTGTGTATTTGAATCTGAGCCATGTGGCCTAACAGACCCTGGGTCTTTAAAATGTGACAATTCTTTTTTTCACACAAGAAAGTCGTTTATGGACTTCCTGATCTTAAAGGTCTTTTCCCCCAAAACAATCCTATGAGTCTGTGATTCAGAGATTCTAGAAACTATGACTCTATAGCTCTCTCCCATTTTCTTTCACAGGCCTAGGCAGATGGACTAATTCCTAAGGACCCTGGATATATTGACAAAAGATACATGGGGGAAAAAACCCACCAAAATCCATGGAAGTGCTTTGAGTTATAGATATTCTGTATCACACACTGTGGTCAAAAAACATGGCAGTGTCTTGTCATAAACAGACGTGATAGGAAGAGATCAGGTAAACAGAAGTTTATCTGAAGTGACACCTTTAAAAAAAAGAAAAGTAATAGAGTAAAAAGGTTCCCTACCATTTATTCTCACCACCCAGCCCTCATGCAGAGATTACTATGTCATCTGTGTCCTTAATAGATTTTCTGAAAATGTAAAATCTGTCCTACGGTGGAGGAAAAACCCCTTTGAAAACAAAACCTGTCACCATAAATTATGACATAAATCATATACGCTATGTAGAAATACAGTGTTTGGATGAATTCTCTCCTTTTCAATGCAAATCTGAATGCTCTGCATGAAATGTGTGGCTTAAGTATCCAGAATACTTACTACATATCATAGAATCACAGAATGTCTTGGGTTGGAAGGAACCTCTAAAGGTCATCTAGTCCAACTCCCCTACAATAAGCAGGGACATCTCACACTAGAACAGACTGCTCAGACCCCCATCAAGCCTGACCTTGAGTGTCTCCAGGGATGGGGACCCCACCACCTCTCCAGGCAACCCATTCCAGTGATCCACTACTCTTATATTGAAGAACTTTTTCCTAATGTCCAACCTTCTTGAGCTTGAAACCATTACCCCTTGTCCTATTGTTACATGCCCCAGTGAACAGCTCTTCCCCAGCCTTCTTATAGACCCCTTTCAGGTATTGGAAGGTCACTAGAAGGTCCCCCTGGAGTCTTCTCTTCTTCAGGCTGAACAACCCCAAGTCCCTCAGCCTGTCTTCCTAAGAGAGGTGCTACAGCCCTCTAGTCATTTTTGTTGCCCTCCTCTGGACATGCTCCAACAGGTCCACATCCTTCTTGTGTTGGGGGCTCCAGAACAGGACACAGTACTCCAGGTGAGGTCTCACCAGGGCAGAGTAGAGGGGCAGAATCACCTCTTTCACTCTGCTGGCCACACTTCTTTGATGCAGCCCAGGATGCAGTTGCCCTTCTGGGTTTGAACTGCACATTGGTAGATCATGTCCAGCTTTTCATCCACTAGTACCCCCAGGTCTTTTTCCACGTATCCGTGATGATAAAGAAGCGAGTCTTCCCCTCTCTGACCCAAGACAGCTGCCAAAAACTGCAAGCAGCCCATTCTGCCTGGACGCTGCAGCTTCCCTCTCTCCAGCCTTCCTATTCCTGTGATGAGACTGCCTGAGCTCAGCCAGCAAAGAGCCCCAGATGCCTGCAGGATGAGTTTTTCCCTTAGCTTTGCTGTAGAAGGGGCCTCCCCATCCTTTGCCCCAGTGCTCAGTCCCAGAGCTGCATCCTGCTGGCTGGAAGTTGTGAAAACAGACAGCTTAGGGGCACTGTACGCTCCTGAAACCTGAGCATGCTCCTAAGTGTCATTACTCATCCAGGCAGCTTTTCTTTCCCCAGCCTTGGCGAACTCTCCCCCCTGAATCCTCAAGTGCTTCAAGGGCTGGAGAGCTGCCAGCCACCAGCTGCACAAGATCTTAAAGAAGCCTGGGCCCATTTTCATAATTTAGGAGAGTGAACAAAAATAATACCCCCACCCAGAAACACAAATTGAGCAGATTCAAAACAGTAGAGGGAAGCCCTCTGTCTCATTCCCCCTCACTGCATCCTTTAGTTTCATCTCTCACAAGAAAAAAATCTCTAAGAATCAATATTAAAATAGAAGCTAAAGATTTAAGAAGATTTTGTGACATCAGGGAACAAGCCAGGAGGGATGCTGATCTCTGCCTGAGGCTTGATCCTTGGAAACTCCAGCTCAGCTCAGTGGGGAACACTGCAGCATCATGGAGCAAAAGGAGAGGTTTCATTTATTTAGCACCAGGCCTCTGCTCTAAAACCATCTGGAGGAAAGGGAATTTGGTTCTCCTTGGGAACAAGATGCAGCCTGCTTTTTGCAAACCGCAAAGTGAAATTACAGTGCATGGCCTGGGAAGTACAGCCCTGTTCACATCAGATAAGAAAGTGGAAAAGAGCAGAAGTGAAAAAGAACAAGGTAGAGGGATTAGTTGCTACAGTTTTCTCAACTTCCTTCCTTGGCAGCATTTTGTTTAAGGAAATGCAAAAGGGTACCTGAGCTTGTCTGCGATGAAGATCACCCTCCTTTCCAGAAGCAGGGAGGCGAAGACTCTGCTCAGGTGCCGCACGCTGAGGGATGTGAACAAGGACTCGAAATCAACATGCTCAAGCCTGGAGTCAAGAGGCCGCCGCAGCTCGATGACCTGTTGGAGGCAAAAAGACCAGAGGTCACCTCTCACCATCCACCCATACCGTGGCAAGCAGGGACAGCTAACAAGCAGTACTGACTGCTGGGGAACACTGCACAGTGTTAAGCCCTCTAACAGCCTTTCCTTGTGCTGCCTCCCACAGATCCTTCTTCCAGATGAAACTGAAGACGATCCAGAGTCCACTCCAATGGGCACAGCATGAGACCAACCACAAGTTTTCCCCACTGGACTGAGGACAGGGAGATTTTTGTTACGGAGGAAAACTAGTTTGTGTCCAGCTAGGAGTGTTTTCCAGGCTTTAAGGCAGCAGAATGGCACGGAGCCTTTCAGCTTTGCACTCTGATTTTTACAATTACGATTTATTTATTTTTTTTTTTACAGCAAGAATCTGGATGCCTAGCCTACTGACTACAAATTTTTTTATCAGTTAAAGAAAAGAGTCAGCAGCCTTTGGGCATTTTATTTTGTTCTTATCTACTTAACTAATTCCTATCACAGGACCTTAGCACTTCATACCCCTTATCTTAGACAGATGCTTATCTAAATTGTTCTTGAAAGCTTCCAACACCACACATTTCATAAATCCCACAGGAAAATTATTCAAGTTCTGAACTAACCTTACCAATACCAAGCCTGCAGCTGAAATATGTCAGTGGCAAATTACTTCAACTATTTGTTGTCTTACTCTCAGTATATATATACACTCAGAACAACTGGTCACCTTCCCCTTTGTAGGAAACCTCTTGTATGTTAGAAGGTTGTTATCACGTATCTTCCTTTGTCCTTTGTTTTCCATATTAAGCAAACAATTTTCTCAAGCTTTGCCTGTATTTTCTAACTTCTTAGTAAGTGGACCTACTTTTCTGGGGCCTTCTCTTACTCTTTGTGTTTTTTGGAAAATGATACTCTAAATAAATTTCCACCAATGCTGGGAAGCAGAAAAATTGCTTTTATTTATTATTCATCCCTTCACTTACTTTCACAACACAGGAGTTAGTCTAAATAATACCATACTGTTACTTCTGCTTATTTTATGGCCTGCTCTACCAACAGATCCTTTTCTGAAGTACTGTTGCTCACTCAGTTACTTCCATGTTCTATTCTTCTTCCCAGCATTTTGCTCTTGCCCATATTGAATTTCAGACCAAACATACAATTTTGCAAGGTCATTTTGAATTCTAATCCCTTACTCTCCAAAGTGCCTGTAACCCACCCCAATGCTGTCGTCCACCCATTGTGTAAACATGGCATTTATGCCATCAATCAGATCATTCATGAACATAAAGGATCCTAGAAAGAAAACAGCCAAAATATTCTCACAGCCTGACAGCACACCATTGGGATTCTGCTCTTCAAGTGCAGGTTTTCAAGCAGCTATGCACGTGCTCTGCAGTAATTTCATTTAGTTTGGACTGTTTGCAGTTTGGTTGAGGAGAATGCCATCGTGCCGTGCCATGCTCAGAACCCTCAGACACAACCTCTATCAACTCACTTTGCTCTCTCTCCAATTCAAGGCATATCATGGCAAACATATTCAATTTGGCTCCCTCCACCCTCCCTCAGTCCTTCAATGCTACTCACAAAAGCTCTGCACTCTTAAAACCCTCCCACTGTCCTCACGCCACACTGTGGGAAATGCAACAGCTACCCTCACCTCCACACTCTGAATATTCCCTTCTGGAAGGCTGCAACCTCACCCTTGTGTGGTTTCAGGTATTTTTTGACCTGAACCCCGTGCCCTGTCCCACACGAACAGTGGTTCTGTATCAAGGATGTTGGAGCACGTCCTATGAATCCTGTCTTCAGAAAGTTGGGAGTGGGGCTTGAGTAGATCCAAGGTCATGTGCTGTGCAGCATGGGGCCTGCCAGTCTGTGCCACTTGGACTCAAGGCCAATGCCCTTTTTCATTTTGCCATATTAGCATGCCTGTGTCCTTACATTAACTTTTAACAGAATTTCCCTTTTGCTTCTGAGGTCGTTGAGGTTTCCATGCCATCCCCTCCAGTCCCCTATTTCACTCCCTAGCTTCCCCACACAGTTGCCAGACAATCTGTCCCTGAAGATCCCCAGCATCACAGTCCCAACTTCCAGTCACCAGTCCTGAACCATTTGCTGGCCTAAGTCTCCCTCTCTCTCGAATGGTGTCTTTACCTCTGTTCCTGAGCCTGGCAAGAAGTTCTTGACTGTAATTGTCCGGCCCAAAGCTGGAAAAGGTGCCTCCATGACACTCCTCATAAGAGGCTGCACCAAGGCGGGGGAAATGCCCCGCCTCTTCTCAACCTCATCCAAGATCTGAAATAAAAGCATGAAGACACAAAACCATGGAAATCAGGAGGAGGATTCGACAGCTTTTACATTCTCCCCTTAAGCCAGCATCTACATGGAGTCTTGAATCATAAGGAAGAAGGCAAAAGGTGCAATTAAAGCTCCTTAATTTCCTTCAGCAAGGGAAACCCAGCTTCAGTAAGATCAATGGAAAGCTTGCAATTTGCAAACTCCCCATCACCCTCGGAGTCAGGACTCCACCTTTTATTCTCTCAGTGCTTGTGTTCTGGTTGTTCTGCTGAAGGAACAAGGCAATAGCTGACAATCTAGTCTTCCTTTTAACTATGCTTTTGTTAGATTCTGGAATTAACACGCAGTTGCCTTCCCGACATCATTTCAACCTTTCTTAAGCCACCAGCTTCCCTGATCCCCATTCTTGTGGTGCTGACTTCACCTTCAGGTTCTTCTTGGCCTACAGCACAAAATCCCTCTCTCTGCCTCCTTACCTTAGAGAAGAGATTGAAGCATCCAAGGCGACTCACAATGCAGTAAACTTCGGGGAGGCGCTTCCCTTTCCCACTGGGCTTTCAAGACAAATGCAAATACACACACAAAAAAGAACAAGAAAATGTCAGAACTGTAACTACTGCAGAGACAGACTGACAAGACAAATGCAAATACACACACAAAAAACAAGAAAATGTCAGAACTGTAACTACTGCAGAGACAGACTGACCAGCCATTTAGTTTTGCAGCTCAGAAACTAGCAGACACTTGACAGAATGCTTCTCATAACGATACCTTAGATCTGGCTCAAACCTTGGTACACTAGAAACAGTGGGAAGAAATGGGCACATCCACAGTATGATTCCAGCCTTCCTAAGTGAAATGCCTAGGGCAAGGCAGACTGTTCTACAGAGACAACTCCAAGCCTACAGGACCAGCACAGGTTTAGACAACTGTTAGTAGCTACCTGAACCTAAGGGAGACAAACCCTATCTTCAGCTTAGCGGTGAAACACCGTTCATGGTTATAATGTTGGTGTAAGGAAAAGGTAAAGGAGCTATGCCTGGAGTGGAGGATGGTACTCAGACAGCAACTTTGGCACTGAGCAGAGCAGAAGAGAGAAAAGCTGCTTTGCTGCTGCTTGCTTCTTCCACACTGAAAGAGAAGAGCAGCAGCTTTCCACTTTCCAGAACGGGTGCCAGCAACACCAACCCCACAGAAGGCTGCATCTCTAGGAAAGAAAAAAACCCACAACAAACCAGGAATAATTACCAGCAGCCTCCTACAGTATCCAAATCGCCTGCTTCCATCTTCCCCCGTCAGGACAAATGAGAACGTCTCACTGCAGAAAGAGAAACCAGAGTGACAAGACACCCACCACCCACATTAGAAGTCTCTGACATACAAACCAAAGAAACCCACAATATTTTTGCATTCCCGATACACCCCTCTCAGGTCTCTGCCCAATCATTTAGTGTAACAGCTTTCATATTTAATTAGCTTAGTATATAAATCTGTTTCTCATGAATCAGGATACACAGTACAGTACTTACCTGGCAAACTGATGGATGGGGGCCCAGTCCTTAGCATCAGGGAAGCAAAACTGGGGAAGAGCTTTCAACTGATCTTCTGCCTCGCGCATGAATTTGAACGAGCGCTCGAGCTAGCAGAATGGAGAGAAGGAATGTTTCCAATTAGTCATGTGGGGATGGAATGACTTCAAATATTTTTCCTGTGACAAATGAAGAGGTGATGACAGAGGCTAAGCTTCTGCCTGGAAGATATTAAAATTTCTGTGATTCTGGCTCATCTAATCTTTAGGTATCTTAAAGTAACTCTGTGCCCCCAGTTCCACCAAGCCCTGCATCTGCCACACCTGACACTGTTATATTGTGCCTCTAAGCTGGGACACATCTTCCAGCAAGTGGAACTGAAGTCTGAGGGGAGCTCTGGTTACATCCCGTTTATAAACACACTGTCACACTGGCTGAGTTTCTCCCAGCCCTCGTTCCCCATTTTGAGCTAGATTATTGGTGAAAGCTGTCTCTTCTCCCAAGTGTCAGTTTTCTTTAAGAGAAAGAGGGGAGAAAGGGAAGAGCTACATGAAAGTCATAGCCAAGGGCAGCCAAAGATCTAAATCAGCTGTATCTCCAGTCTCACTGAACACTGACACAGCAGAGAGGTTACTGATATAATGTGCAGTCAAGAGAGAAGCGGTGCCAAGCGCACCGCACAATCTGAGACACATCAGCCAGACCGTCCCGACAGACACCGCACCTTCAATGGGAACTGCTGGGTAACCTCAGGGACGTAGGCAGCCCCAGCCTGCTTCTTGTGCAGTGACACCACGACAAAGTATTCAAACAGCTGCCTCTCTTGATATTCAATCAAGTCCCGTTCTAAGGTTTGGTACCGCGGGGTTTGCTTCAGGCGGGATTTCACGTGCACCAGGCGCTGGCTGTGAGCTACGAAGAAAAAGATTAAGAGATTGTGACTTCATCCAGCTCTCTGCACAGAGCAGCAACAGTGCTTTACAGAGACTTATGGATAAACTTGAAACCACCTCACTGCATTTCCTTTGTCAGTGGCTGAGTAAGAGGTGGGAACCATTTGGAAGCTGCACTATAAATACCGACAGAGATGGGACGTAATCTTGTGAGTGCCATCACCCTGAAGAGCTTTGGCAGCAGAAGGATTTCATGGATTGCTTTTACAGCTGAAGACATCCATATGAGACATGGTGTACCAGATAATGCCTAGGCATTCATCCTAGCATTCACTTATGCATCTTTCAAAGCCAGCAGAGTTAGGTGATTGATAACCTCTGTTCAGAGGAGGCTGCGGGGAGGGATCCCCACGGTTTTACAAGACCAGCACTTGGGTCAGGCTAGGGCTGCACTGGTTGAGTAATGCTGGGGATGCCCAGCTTCAGTAACACTGCTGAGCTGCAGGCCAACAACAAAGAAACATTTAAAGCAGTGCAAATTAAAAAGGCTGGCTCATGCCAGTCCTTCCTGTGCCTAAAACTGATCTCTCAGGACCATGTTTCTACAAGTTAACCCAAGACAATGGGAAAACAAGAAAAACTGCCAAGCAAGCTGTAACTGCAACACACATGAGCTGTGGGACAATAAACATTCCAACATGGAAAGTAATGAAAAGTTGCCTGCTGAGAAGAGACCAGATGAGATTCCCTAAGACCACCCCCCTGCTTTGTTTTACAGTCGCATCCCAAATTAAATCTGCATGATGTCTCCCTTACCCCTACTACAAAAGAAAGAAAGAATTAACTACAAGCAGAGACTACAGCACATTCTCACAACTGTGCTTCTTCTGACTGCGGGTGGCAACACAACGTTTTGATAGAAACAACAACCAAAGGGATACAGTGGGAATTTCAAATACATAAGTTGTCTGCTTGGGAGACAAGGCTTCCTGAGAGATGCTATATACTTCAGGACAGACTCTTGATCTTTTGTCTCGTAAAGCTGTGTCACTATTCCACACAATATAATTTAAAGCAATTATGAGGTGCCTCTTAAATCAGAGAGTGTAACAATCCCTGCCCTGGACAGTTGAAGTCCTAGAAAGATGGCTGAGACTCCTTTATCTCATCCCTTATTATACTATTCGCTCTAAGGCTGTAATTCTTCAAAAGCTTTCAGAAGTGTTTTCTGTTTTACCAGGGACTTAGCAACAGGACAAGGGATAATGGCCTTAAGCTGGAAGAGGACAGATTTAGGATAGACATTAGGAAGAAATTCTTCACTATGAGGATGGTGAGACACTGCAACAGGTTGCCCAGGGCAGCTGTGGATGCCTCCTCGCTCAAAGTGTTCAAGGCCAGGTTGGATGGGGCTTTGAGCAACCTGGTCTAGTGAAAGGTGTCCTTGCCCATGGCAGGGGGGGTTGGAACTAGATCTTTAAGGTCCCTTCCAGCCCAGACCATGCTGTGAAGCAGTGTCACAGCAATGCTGAGTGCTTCTGAAAAGCTTGCTCAAGCTCTGCATTGCTTATATTCTGTGCAGCCTACTAAAGATACCAGGATTGTCTTCCTGTCATCATGGCAGATGATCCAACATTTTTCCTTCCCAACAGTCAGCACTTGTGGTTATGACATGCAGTCTGATGACTGCTCTCTGATATTTTACTGTGTCTCATATAACGTAGTGGCTTGCTAAGCAGAGGTAACTGGCTAGTGTGTTTGGTCTGTTAAGTAAAACACACAAAATCAGAAGTCCCTGTTTAAAAAAAGGAAGTCGACAGTTAAACAAGGCATAAAGCAGGTGTAGCTAGAGCAAACAGCAAGTGCCAGAGCTCCTTTTCACAGTTCTGCAGACTTGCACAGTCACTCAGATCCAGATATGGATCTGGATATTGTTCCAAGTCCAGTGCTGTTGGATTTGAGGTGACTTCACCAGATCTCCACCATCCCCTCTATAGGCAGTTCCTACCTGCAGATCTACAGATGCTACAGAGAAACCCAGCACATGATTCACTATGGCAACCAGTAACAGACAAGAGTTTGAGTCTTCCTGGCCACATCTACACTGTCTTTCTTAGCGACATCTGAACAGGGACTCTATTTCACAACATCATGTTTCAAGACAGTTAAAAATGTAACTTCTGTGCAATCTGGGCACAAATCCTCTCTCCCTGTCTCCAGGCTAGCCTGAGAACCTGTCAAGAGGTGGGCAGTGGCAGCCATTTTCAGCTTGATCTTGCTAAAACAGCAGTACAGATAAGATTCCCCAATACAGAGGAGAGCAAGAGCATATGGTAGTTCTTGTGTGGGAAGCTGTGCTCACAAGAAGGAACTCAGTCTGAGGTTACTGTTCTAAAAACTTGAAGGAGGGTAAAGACAAACACACCCAAGCACAACACACTGTTGTTGACACAGAGTGGGGAACTGCTGCCTATGCCTGTCTTTTCAGCTTGGGAACTGCCTTGTTACTCAGATCACGTCTGCATGTGAGTCAGGAAACTTTGGCATTGAAGGGAGCTCCCATCTTGCATTTTAACTTTGCCAGGATTTTGAATTTGCCATATAAATTCCCAGAAGATTGTAATGCCACCAATGTATTACAGGGCTAACCACCAGCACAAGAAGGTTTCAGAAAAGTATTGCAGAGACTCTGCTGGAGTGAAACAAGCAATGTAGCACTTTATCCAAACTCAGCCAATGCCGAAGATTTTAATTAGCAATAAATCATACAGTGCAATTCTGTCTTCCTAGCTAGCCAGTCTGGCTAGTGGTTTTTCCCCCCTAGTAAACGTGTAGTGGGGATTCTGAACACCCTGTCCCATGCAATGCTGCTTCTGTCAGCATCAGCCTGGTCCCACATCTGTGATTGTGTACTTAGAAAAACCTCACTGTATTTCCACAGTGTCCAAGCCATCTCCTAGGAAAGTCAGTCCAAAGAGCTTTGATGGGAATTAGAACAGATGTTTGCTTTGGACTCCCATGGTCCTCTGACCACGGATTTTCTTCTGCAGTATTGAGTTCTTTGCTTTCTCGTTGTGTCCTGAGTGGAAACAAGCTTCTTCTCCAAAAGAAGAATGCAGAGCAGAGAGCTTGACTCAGGATCTCAGAGCACAGTTTATTAGGAGCCATTTTCTCTCTTCACACTTGTCCTTACCTTTCAGCTTCTCTTCAGTATCACTGTCTGATTCACTGTTTTCATCTGTAACTAGAAAAAAACAAAGGGGAAGATGAATTAAAGTCTATTTATAACTGTGCATTTCTTATCATTGGCATGAAAAAGGCAGGCCTGGCAACTTCCGGGGGAAGACAGTATAGATCCCAAGGTCCTTGTTCTTTTCAAGGGTGCACACACCCACAGACGTTTAGCTTACCAACCTTGATATCTTCTCATTCATTCAGGGAATAATAAACATAAAAAAAAACCCCAACAAAAACAACCAAGCCAATTCTGCATAGCCAAAAGAGTGACATAAATAATAAAACACCAAAGCAGTATTTTATCCAAGTCTGTATAAGCACAACACAAAGATAAAATACTGATTAATATGCAGTAATTTGCAGGACAAGGGATAAAAGCAAGCAAACAAACAAAAAACAACTGCCAGACAGAATAAGACTCAAGGTCTACATAGCCCTATAGCCTGATTTTGTCAATGGTGCCTTAGATGCTTCAGAGAGGGGTATAAAAAAAATATGCAGAGACAAGTCTGAGACGTTTCCCTGAAGGTTCATATAAACACACTCATCTGCTCTGTGGGTGTATATCCTATATAAAATAGGATAAACAGTAACAAGTAATTGTGAGAAACAAACAGACCTGGTGGTCACCTCTTGCTGGAAACTAGGGTGTTTTGGAAAAAAAATACTGTGTTGGAAAGACCTAATTTTAAGTTTTACAGAGATTAAATGTTTAGAAGTAATTGCTCTGAAGTATCTGAACACTTCTGGCAATTAACAGTGGGAGGCTGAAAGTCTCCATCTTGCTATGGTGGAGATGGTCCTGCAGTCAAGTCTAGAAAGCCTGATTCTCAACTAAGGCTTTTTCTTTATTGGGATGCTGAAAGAACCAGGACTGTTTCAAAATCTGCTGTCTGCCATTGGACAGTTCACTGAAGTGACACATTCCTGCAAAATATCTGGATCTCAACAAATCAGCCTCTTTGGACAGAACATTCCTCTCCAAAGCTTCCGGCCTGTTCCAGAAATAAACATCAAAAAGGGGGGAACATTTTTGGTGTGACCTATAAGGTTATCATGTAAAGCTATGGAATGAAAATGAAGCAAGAAAACCCAAAAATGTTCTGTTTTAATGAAAGTCTTTTGGGAAGAGGAACAGCCTTTATCTTCCCAAATGAAAGGATGGAAGCCCCAACTCAATGTCACCCTGGACTGGAAAAAGAAAATGTCACGTAAGTCACTAAGCCAACCTAAATTCTAAGACAAGTAAAAAAGTCTTGGATGTATGATGATTCAAAGTTCCTTTACCTTTCCCGGAATTGCTCTCTGTAGATTGTGATAGTCTCTTGACACGTTTCTTTCCCCTTCGTGCCTCATAAATGGCATTGATTTTCAACACAAGCTGCTCAGCAAACACACAAACAAAACAGGTTATTTTTCTCCCCGGGTGAGCAAGCGAGAATTTCATGCCAATTCCTCCCTTTCCCAGCCCTGACCATACTGAAACTCTTCACTTGATGGCCTAGAACTGACAATTACCAGCATCTACCTTGCACAGAAACCTGCACCTGCACTGCCAATGGCCATGCTCACTGGTACAGAAGCAGCAGAGTCAGGCTGGCATGGCAGGAGCCCAAAGTAACAAGCCCTGAGGAAAGGCTAGGCCTCTATGCACTTCCACATTGTGTGGTCATACGAGCTTGATGGTGTCCACCTGGGCCTCTACATACTGTGGTCCTTGCTTCAAGGAGCATCAGAGGGGCCCTTGGGAACCTGCCCGGGTCTGCAGGTTTGAAAGCAGAAAAGTGGCTGGAGCATGACAGCAAACTGTAATGTCGTTATGCCTGTAACATCTGTTGTAGGATGTGCTGGAAAAGCCTTCATATCAAGCACAGGGGAAACATATCATAGAAGGAATGCTGAAGAAATTGAGACCAGTGGGAGACAAAAATGCTGAAGTACCTTATCCTAGTAGTTTGTTTTGCAAGTGCTTTAATCCCTGGCCTCCCAGCTGACCGGGAGAGACAAGATCTCAGCGTTGGGCATAGATGGGCTTAGTGGCTCATTCAGTGCCTCTGGCCTCCCTGACAGGTAGCAGAGTTGCAGAAGGACCATGCCAGGCTTCCCCAGGCCTCCTCGACCAGAGCTGCCTCCTTCTCAAGGTCCCAGGTAGGAGAAGCAGGACTTGGCCACAACATCCAGATTTATTCCAGGAAGTCTGGGATCCCTGCACATATGTCCTGAAAGCTAAAGGTAAGACAGGCCCAACACATACTTGCTCAGGGAACTCTGAATCCAAATATTTAAGTAAGAGGCAGGTGATGTGGAAGTGCAGCCTCCCCCCAGCTGCCCAGCTCAAGTCTCAGGTTGATTGTGCCACTGACACAGTAAACGTGAGTTCTGAGCTTGCTCTGCAGGACTGCTCAGTGGCACTGCCTGGTAAATATATACTTGTCATCTTCCCTTCAGTTGACATAGAAGTATGTGTGAACACACTGACAGAGATCAAGCACACAGCCAGATGTGTAGGCACACTGAAAAAGAAACCCTAGACATTTGTAGTCTTTGGCTCATTCCTGAAGAGCTGAGGTATACACAGAGGGCATTCCGAAATCAGACATACGAACACAAATCTGGCAACCAGGAAAAAAGATACACAAACACGTCCCTTCTTCCCCAAATGAAAACTCTGGGTTCAGAAAAAAAATCACCACAGACAGTTCCTGGTAGCTTCTGCTTGTCCTGCAAAGACTGGGATAAGCAACTGTGTTTTTATAACTGTGTTTTTGAAACATTCAATAGATGGTCTGCTGCCAAACCTCATTTGGACTGAAGACACTTCCTGCTAGATCTGAAGGAAAATAAAATTGAAATGGAGTCATACTGTATCCAAATACAATGTAGGAAATGTTGCTTCAAAAAATGCTCATGACTACAGACAACTCCTTTTGTCACTCCAATGTCAGTATTTTCATTGTTCACCTACAATCACACCCTGCCTTGAATTAGAAACTGCCAGTGCAAGAATCAGACCTAGCAAAAAAACACAGATTGCCAGGAGGGAACACCAACACAACACACAGACAATTTCTGACTGTCCTAACCATAAAAAAAAAAAAAAAAAAAAATTATTTGGTACATTTTTTGTATTAAAATATTTTTGTATTAAAATATTAATTGCTTTTTTCCCCCCTCTGACAAACCTCAACTTTTATCTAAAAATTAAAATGCTTTTTTTTCTTATTATTTTATCTCTCCGGCCAATCATGAGTTCTCAGATGGAAAAATAACTTCTTCAAACTTGCAGAAATGTTTGTGAGCCTTCTCCTTTGGGCAGAAAGGGCCTTAAACACAAGTCAACTGCCAGGACAATAGCTATATTGCAGGGATACCACATTAGCAACTCAAGAAAACATTGTCTCACTCTCACATTCCTGCCTGAAAGAAGCCAAGCAAAAGAGAGAAAGCCCTAGATTTACCTTGGGAATCTTCCTTCTCCTCTTGCCATTCTGAGGGTCTCCCAAGGAGAAGAAGGTGTCATCTGGACTGCTGGGAGTTGAGGGAGGGCTGATTTTGGATGGTGACCCAGTCCCATCACGGCTCAGTTTCCGTATGTCTGGCAGTTTGAAACTCCGCCGCTCTGAGTTTTGCCGGAAAAAAGTGGGCTTGGAAAGCAACTGGAAATGAAGGAGAAGAAAAAAATGAACATGGCACCTTACATACCTCTGCCTTATTGCTAATGCTGTCATGGCAGGAAGTCCAGTGGGGCAGCCACAACATCCAGATGGCAAAAGAGCCCAAATTTGGAGGATGCTCACAGATTTCTGCACACACAAGGAACTCACCCAGCTTCTGGGCTAGATCGGGACTATCTTGACCAGCAATTTAATTACACCATATTCATTCCAGACCAGAATGCAATACCAGAGGTTGGCTAAGAAGCCTTGCTCCAGTGTGAAAAAAAAATCTCCCAAGACTTGTGTAATCCAGAGGCTGGGACTGTAAACAAGACAAGACTAACCAACCAGCACAAGCATTTGGGATAAGGAGCAACTAGTCAGGAAAAACAGGAAAGCAGTGAGTCCAGACAAAAATCACTGTCTGTATGGTTGCCTTTGACAGTAGCCAGAATTAAGTATTTCAGAGGAGGGTACAAGAAATGCCATGATGGACAATTATGGAGACTTAGTTTCCTCCTAAGCTCATTACCAAGTTCAGTGGTAAGACAACAGCAGATGCTTAAATGCTGGCGTAAAGTTCTTAAAGTCCCTGACCAAAAACAGAGAAGCAGAAAGCTCAGATCCAGATAAAGAAAGGCCAGCCACTTCTCACCAGAAAGATGTTCAGTATGAACTCCTTTTGTCTTCTCCTACAGAACTTTCCAGCAGTTATGATAAGGTTAA
Source organism: Hemiprocne comata (assembly GCA_020745705.1). Classification (NCBI taxonomy): domain Eukaryota; kingdom Metazoa; phylum Chordata; class Aves; order Apodiformes; family Apodidae; genus Hemiprocne; species Hemiprocne comata. The sequence continues at coordinate 62,756,905 of CM036586.1, forward strand.
GTCGCACCTTTTGTGGGCACTGGATCTGCACTCCCAGAGGACGTATCTATGCAGTACCAAGTGGTGTGGGGAGGAGGTATCCAAGCTAATTCTGAACAAGCCACAGCAGCACAATGGTCTGCCTCCATCAACAGATACACTCAGCAGAGTTATTATCCAGACCAATTAATTCATTCAGGTTAGCTCAGGTGTCTCTAGATGGTTTGGCAGGAGATGCTCAACTCATAAAAAACGCTTACCACACACAGAGAAGTCACACGTTAAAATGAGTCTTGGAAGAGCCTTTGCACTGAGGAAACTCATCCTGCACCAGTGATATAGGCTACTACTGAAAGTCTGTGCTGACCCATTCCCCATCACCCTCTAGCCTGGGCAGAGTCTCCAGTGTGATTCACACTGCAGCTGCAAGCCTGTTAGTTGCCAAGAGAGCTGCAGCACGTCTTTTCTGACTGATGCAGATCATGGCTTTTAGATGTCAAAGCACTGTAGTGTAACATAATTACTCCTACTCAGCTCTTTACTAAATGTCTCCCTGCTGGGAACCTTATCTATGGTGAAAGGCATTTCTGTGTAACACTGCAGCCCACTTTTCGTAGGAAAGGTGGGAAATCGAGGTGCACTGGTGATCTCAAAGCTCTCTGAGGGAAATCAGCTGCATCCCAACACTGACATATAGGCCCTTGATGCTCTAGACATAACTAACAACAAGGAGAATGGATTGAGAACCACAGAACACTTTTCACTTTTAAGTGTTGTATCATCCAAAGAAACCTCAGCTGCTGATTAAGCTGGTTGGAAAAGAGCAACACATCAAGAAACACTGGAAAGTTGGGTAACAGCTCTAATAATAGCTGCCCCAAACCCTTTGGTCAGGAAAATCGTGTTTGGATCCCTACTATCCACTCTGAACCCAGTTGTTGCTACCATGACTTCTGCTGTCACACTGCCCCTGCTGTTCCAGGCTTAGACTATCTAAACAGACAGGAAACAATCAAAACAGTTCAGGAGGCTGAGCACAGGGCTGGCTGTGGTAAGCCCTGTGCTCTCAGCAAGAGGTGCAGACCAATGTTGTACCTCTTCTTTTGATTTCACTGCCAAAGAGGAAAATGCCACCAGGCTGTGAGCTGTGCTGCTGCTGAGGACACCCTTTTAGTCCCCCCTAACTAGGGGACTGGCATTGTGTTTGTTACCAGCAACCAGCTTCACCAAGGAGAAAGCAACAGAGCCATCCCAAGGGAGTGGGCTGCAGAGGCATTTTGGGATCCATATGGGCAGACCCTGTACTGCCCGCTGACACTGTGCCAAGATGACTGCAAGGCTTGATTACCCCAACACTCAAATGCCCTCATTCAGGTCAGGAAGAGATTTCTTCCACTATATTAGCAAAAGGTCTTCCCCTCTGCCACAGGAAGGTAGCCCTGGTGTGAAAAAGAGTGGCAGTCAACAAACCATTTGTGGAAAGGAATGCTGCTTTTTACTTTGCTAGAAGGCAACAAATACCCTCTTATCACACTACACTGTGACCAGTGGTGAAAGACAAAAAGGAAAAAACTCTGACATGCTGAATTCAAATTGGCAAAATTCCACCCAATAACTTTCTGGAGCAGGAGAGGTGGCCACTTGAATCAAAGTACCTTAGTGGGAGTCCCGGGTACAGAAGAGGTGGGGGATGCTGGGAAGGTCAGGACGCATTTCTTCCCCAAACACCGGCTGTTGGTCTCAATGTCTTCATAAGGGTTTTCCTTTGATGGTGGATCTGCAGCAAAAAGCCACAAGCAAGAGATTGTAAGTGGAGAAAATCCTTGAGGTTTGCCATAAAAATCTGTTTGGGGATCTGCTGGCCTTCTCCCACCTCCCACATCAGACATAAAGACCTGTTCTCAAGCATTCCTGCAATTGCCTAATTCTCTCTGTAGCACTAAAAGTCCAGCTGCTCACTGGACCGTGTCCAAACCCTGACACTGACATACGCAGCCATAGGAACGTATCACAGATACTACAGATGGAAAAGATGCAGCAAGTCCTCAAATGAATTTCTCTGTCTTCAGAGGATCTGTGAGGTTCTCATGCACATCAGTCCATAATTATATTTCCTTATTTCCAGTCTTCTGTTTAGAATCGTCTCCAAATGAAGCTGTGAGCTGGAGGCTAGCATAAGGGTCCTCCCTTCTCTTTAAATCCCATGTTTAGGGGGACCTATGGTCATCATTTAACTGGGGCTGAAGGGACACACTGCTCTTGAGCTGACTCTGCAGAAAGATTTAAACCACTCTCTGAACATGGATGTCTGCCACACAACATAGGTTTTCGAACACTGCCTCAATCTCACATGCCCCACTTTAGAAAAAGGGAAGGATTCACTTCACCTAATCCACAGTCAAGATATCCTCTCCATGGAGGGGGGGCAAGAGACACTTCTAAAGTAATGTTCAGCTCATTCTTAGTTAGGATCACCTCAAAAACACAAGGCTTGAATGATCACACAGAGGTGTCCCTTTCTGTCTAATTATTCTGGAGATGAGGCACACAATGAATCTGGCTTTCTAAACACCAAAAATTATGTACAATGACCTTCTTTGATCACACCCTTCAGTAGTACTGGGAAATACAAGCACAGGTGTGTTCAAAAACAACGCACAACTCTGAAAAAGCAGGTTGTGACATCTCCATCTGAGCATCTAAGAGGAACCAATGCCAAAGGTTTAGCCCAAGCATCTGCACAGGCAGGCCATTTGTTAAAAGATTTCTCTCTTCATTGCCATAACTTCTTGACATCCCAGTGGACAGACAGGACTCGAAGCAACTGCCTTTCTCTCACTGTCATGTAATACTTGGCTGAGAGCAAAGACTGGAGGTCATTGATGCTGCAGACCCCTGCAGCAGGGACCAGTAATGGCTGTAGGATCTCACTGGTGCTCTGGTGGGGCAGGAGTGCAGCTGAAGTCTTCAGACAAGGACGGAAACCCAAGTCTTTTCCAACACTGACTTCTAGCTGTGCCTTGGTGATACCCAGCACTACAGTGGTGGACTTGTGGAGGAGAAGATAAGCATGTGTGACACCAGCAAAGCAAGTGTGCATGAGCATTTTGTCAGCAAACATGCTCCTGTCCCTTAAAGTGGCTCCACTTTCTAATTTCAGTGGCACACTTCAGTACTGAAAATATACTTCAGCTGTCACATAAGCACGTAGATTGGAGAGAAAAGAACAAGCTTGGATTCTGTTGCCTACCCCATCCTCAAACTGCTGGGCAGTATGTCCAGTTAGCCTCAGTCTAGAAGAAGGAACACCCTTTCCCTGTTTTTGACAAATAAACCTGTCATCCATCTGCCCAGTGCCCTTTCCAATATCCCAGGTAAGCAATAGCGAATGGGTGAAAAGATGGTGCACGAAGGGCATCTGTGTGACTTGCTGGGAAAAGGAATGGTTCTCCCACCAACAACTGAACCCCCCCCTAAGTCACACATATGAATATGGGGGTTATGCGTGTGTGTGCATGCCCTGATGGACACACATGACTATTTGTGGGTCAGCACTACTGTCCTGTGGCTGAAGTCTTGCTTCCCCCTCCATTTCCCCCTCCGTTTTCACATGTTGCTTGTTTTGTGGACTATACCTTCCGACGGTCTTGTGAAAAACAAAACTGTAGTTTTTTTGGAGTTATCCCTGTCCACCCCTTTTCCCAAGCTTCCACAGTAACACCACCAAGGACTGCAGGAACCAATTAAAGATCACTGACTCCCTGGCAAAGCCTAAGTATGCAGCAAGAAGACAAAAAACCAAACATCCCCCATTAGCTGACAATTACTCATAACTTTGTTTTCTTATAATCTTTGCAACTAAAAGCTGGAGGGCAGAGGAATTTCAGCCTGGTATTTGAGTTCCCTGCAAGCTTGGGACACAGGGGTATGCTTATGTTTGAATGGATGGATTTGCCTATACAGCCAGTTTGTAATGCTATCCATGTTATTCCAGCTGACAAGGTGACCCGTACTCAGTGGTTTCTGAGACCTCCCACCATGCCCCAACACAAAAAAAAAAAACCCAAAACAAACCAGCAGCTGCTCAGACACTCTCTGTTCCTTTTGCCCCCCAAGTAAAGAAAAGAAAAAAAGCAAACACTAGGGCACTAGCTCCATAAAGAAGGCCAATAGCTTCAAAAATGTCAAAAAGGATGAACTGGCATCACCTTGTATGCTATTCATCCCAAAGGAACACGATTCCTTTGAGAGACCTTTCTCATCAAGTATGATCAGATTTTATTAATTTCAAAATAATAATGCCTGGCCTGCTCCTATGAAAGGGCAGCTTCTCCCATGCTTAACAACACAGACCACCTTTGAAGGATCTCTTCCTATTCTGCTAAACTCAGCCAAAAGCTTTACACAGTACCAGCCTAGACCTACTGAAACTCACTAAGGCTTTTTCAAGAGGGATGTTTCTATTCTGTGTTCCACAAAAGGCATCTAACTCACAAAATCAAAAGACACTACATAAATGGGAGTGTATTACAGGAAATAATCTTTAAAATGGCACTGATCTACCACTGAAGTTAGAGAATGAAATAAAACTCAGTTTCAAAGATTGTGGGACCTAGTTTCTTAATTTCAATGGTACCTGGAGCCAAACACAAAACCATGGAATTGACTTCAAAGGTCGTGTTTTCAGACTGTTCCCATTATCTGAGTGGTGACACGTTCACCACAATGGACAGACCCAAGCTGTGAAGATTAGTCCACAGGACAAAAGGAAGACAGAGGAGAGATGCCAGCAAAAAGTAAAAGCTGGTTCCCACACGCCTCAGCTTCATCATTGAAGCTGATGAGTTTTGAAATATTCCATCCATTTTTCTTACTACTTGCCAATAATCTGGGTAAAATGTGTCTTAGTTTTGCATTTGGATAATAAACATACTTTATTCAGCACCTCCAGTGAGTGCCTGTTGACCACGAGTCTCCTCAGCTACTCAGCATTAGTAGTCAAATCCCTTCCCCATCCAAAGCTCCTACCCAGTATGTCCTGTCCAAAGCTCCTACCCAGGATGTCTTCATAGACGTTCTCCTCAGATAAAGTGCGTGTGAGGGCCAGCTTGGTCTGTGCATACCAATCCACCCGGCCATTCTCAGACGATGACTGCAGCAAGTCTTCAAACTCATACGACTTCCTGCACCATTGATGGGAGGGGAGAAGGAGCAAAGAGGAGAGTGATACACTTAACCAGCATTTATAACCAAATCACAGCTAAATCACTTCTCCAACATACCACACAGCTGGCAAAATGAATTACTGAGGAGAGAATGTTTCACAGCCTCATCCCATATAAAGCATGGAAAAGTATCACTGAGATGGGTTATTTTTATCAGCCACACAAATAAAGGCATTTAGGGGATGCTGTAGATAATGTGAGTTGCCATGGCAATCGTACGCTGTGAAGATGCAAGTGTTAGGTGGCACATCCCGCAACATGGCACAGAACCTTAGGCCATGAGAGATCCCATTCACAGCACAGATCCCACCCTCAGCAGGAATTGGGACCCCCAAAATCAGCTCTCTTAAAGCAGTGCAGGAAAGCTATACTCGCCATGCAGGATGGCAGAAAGGGTAAAAACAAGTAAGTGTCCACCACTAACAAACATGGAAAGTTTCAGTTTCCTTCCTGCACTCAAGCCAGGAGTTTTTAGGTGACAGTTTATGCAGAGGGCACTAGAAACAGCTGTGCATTTTATGCTTCCCACACCAAAAATGTGTGACAATCATGTAGGAGGGGAGAACAGGCCAGAAAGCACTCCAGAAGAATATATACACATCCAAGTCAGTTAAAGGAACAGGTTTACTATGAACAGTGAAAATGTTGCGGTAGGCTCTAGAGATTATCATTCCAGTCCCTGTTCCAGACCAGCTGTAGTCATTTTGTAATTAAACAGATTTTCTGCTAAAAAAGCCAAACCCAAACCCCTCAATTTCGGGCTTGAAGGTTAAGCTGTGTAATACAGTGACCTTAAAGCCCAAATCTGCCATGACTTATCCCTTCAGTTATCCTGTGAAATCATGCTGGTCACTCGTACGTTCTCAGAGAGTCCTGGTTACGGTCAGCAAAGCTCTCTGGGGATTATGAATGACCAGGGAAGATCCTGCTCTCCTAGAGAGATATGGGAAGGCAGGGCTCCACCATCAAGACCAACACCTTTGTGAAACACGGTCCAAATACCTGTGGTCTGCGTTGTTCTTGTGCTTCCCACTCCAGAGCCTCCTGCTGACAGCTGATGGGGGAGGAGAAGAGGGTAGAGGAGGAGGAGGAATGGATGGCAGAGGGGGTAAATTTCTTTTATTCCTAGCTGCTGGCACCCAGTCTTCTTCCCCTTCATGTTTAAAAGTCCGCCGGGGCTTTGGCAGCGGGTTGATGAAAGGTTTCTTCTCGGGCACCCCTGGCTCTGTGTACACATTCTCTGCTATGCAGTCCTTGGATTTCACATGAAAAGTTCTTACCTCTTCTAGAGTCCCAAAAATTGGCTCACTGATTTCAGAGTCTAAGCCAAGAAGCCTTCTATTGAGCTCACTCCCACATATGCTCTCATGGCCCTCGGAAGCAGTGTGTCCTTGTGCTACCTTCTCCTGCAAGCACTGTGGGGAATAGTAAGTACCAGGCAACTGTGGCTGCAGCTCTGCTGAGCCATCTTTCAAAGCCTGCTCTAGCTTCTTAACCTGACTAAGCACTGAAAGATTCTCCTTATGGACCTCCCGCTTCCCACCTTTCACCTCCTTGCATCTTCCAGGGCTGGACTCCACTTCCTCATCCTTTCGTGCTTCCCCCTTCCGCTCTGCTGCCTGCCCTGTGCCTTTCTGAGTTCCTGCTTTCCACTCATTCTCTTTGCCTGCCCCTTTGTACTCCAGTTCCCAGTTCGTAAGTCTCTTGGTCTCCACTTTCCCAGTCACCAGTGCTTCCCCACTTGTCTTCTCTGTTACACAGGGCACTTTGTGCTCCTCTTTAAGTCCTTGCTCCTCCTCTCTCCGAGGAGCAGATTGCATTTCCTTTTTCCCTTCCCATTCTGAAATTTTGTCCTTGATGCTGAAGGACTTATTCCTCAAGCCAATTTTTCCAGGTGACCGTATATTTTGTGTGCCTCCTATTTGTCTCCTGATGATTTTACTGTTTTCTTTAACATTCAGATCCACAGATGGGTCACTGATGATCATTTTGGGACTAAGCATGTTCTGCTGAAAGCAATCTATCCTTGGATCCAGCATCAAGTTCTCCAAAGCTCCCAGTGGGTTCTTCACCACAGAAGAAATTGGTTCAGCTTCAGATGTTAAACCCCGGGCGACAGAGGCACCTCCAGAACACTTCTCACTCAAAAATCCACACAAAGGTCTCTCTAATTCTTTCACAGCTTCTGTATTGTTTTTATCTGCAAGCTTGATCCTACATACCAAAGACAAAACCAGAAGAAACATTCAATACCACTGCTCACCCTTTGTTTAGTCCATCAGTTCCACAAACTCTACTTGTAAAGCTGGTACGAGCCAAGTAAGCTCAATTTAAGCACTTGGGAGATGGGTTTATGGGGGAGGATGCTCAGGGAGAGGTCCTTCTAGCCAGAAGACAACGCTCTCCTCTCTTTATGACTAAGACATAGCTTGCAATGAAGACTTTCTATGTGGCAGAAGTAGATGGTAGGTGAGAGAGGTATTTTTTGTACATCAGACATGCTGATACCAGTGAGAGGTTCACCAGCATTTTGGTGTGTGTGTGTGCAGTAGAGTTTTGGATGTTGTCAGGGCATTAAGCAGGTCCACTGCAAATAAATGCAAAACTGACAATTTTCAAACAACAGCAAAATTGCTGCTGTTAAACAGAGGAGAAAGTTATATGGCTGGCATTTCTCTAGTGCCTACTCATATGATTTCTCTTGGTCTATCCCAATGTTCTCCAAATATTTATTAATGCACAAAGGCTGCACTTTATTATTACATTTCCATGGCCCTACCATCCCAAGCCTCATGTGGACTTGGGCTCCCACACACCCACGCTCACTGCCTTGGCCTGGAGCATCTGACATAGCCACCCAGACACCAGATTCAATATATGCAGAGCAAAGGGTTGAACATCTTCTCCATTTGAGTCCAAGCTGCACCAAAAGTCCCTAATATATTTAGTCCAGGGATTTTCAAGTGTGTGATATCACAATACCAGTATTCTGATATTTTATCAATACAGTAAAGTTCCAGCTGAGCAGACAGTTATTCCAACACAAAATGTTTCTGAGTGAAAGCACTGACCCATGTTTTAGGGGTTTGCTGGGGCTTGGGAAGGAGCACCAGGACAACATAAGGTAGTTACTAGAATGAAAATCCCCATCATCAGTCCCATTGAAGCATGATCCCAACACAGAGGCTCAACTCAGAAAATTGTTCTATTAACTTAATGTATCAAATGTGCATCTTCCAGAACTTGGCACCATTCTAAGAGCATCCACGTGGATACCCTGTGTGCTGGCAGGCCTCGAGCTTTATCCTGCACTTAAAAAAATGCGGGCAGCCATTGCAGACTCAGTTGTAGTGCAAACTGCATCTGGGATGGGTTTCTGAGAAGAAATGGGACCCAAGCCAGGTAGTGTTCTTCCCTAGCCTCACAGATACTTAACTGCTGGCTGTCTCAGTGACAACATGATGCTTTGGTTAAGAAGTGGCACTGTAAACACCATGGCCTTTCCCAGGGAGCGGGGCATCGCAGTGCCACTGGTGGCTGTACAGCACAGCAGAAACCAAGGTTGGATGCTGTGAAAAACCTGCAGTGGGTGGTGACAGCAGGGCTTGTCTAAGGAGTCACTGGAGCCTCCAGTGTTGAAGGTAACAAGCGCAGCTGGGGCAAACATTGATAGGGATATATTATCAGCATAAAGTCTTGTCTTGGAGCAGACCCCTTCTGGCACTGTGAGTACAGGATATCATCAGTCTAACTGGATGCCCTGAGATGACAATGAAACCACCCGAGACCTACAGGGGTGTGTTTTAATGTGTGATTAGAGAGGGACAGTGCAGAGCACAGAATGTTTCCTTCCTTTGCTTTTCTTTCTGTTGGGGACAATAAACACAAGCAAAGCACCCCAGCACTGAAACACAGAAAGCTCTCACCTCTCAACAGTCTTGCAGACACTGTTTTCTGACTTGCTGCTCACATCGGCCACCTTGCTAGCTGTCATCATGTCAGCACACAGCAGGGCAGCTGGTCACCTGCAAACAGACACAGGGAAGAGGTGTTGCTCTCTCTTCTTTCTACACAGACACACAGACACAGACACACACAGACACACACAGACACACACACATTTCTTGTCAAAATCCAGAAGAAAACCAGAAACAAGACCTGACAACTCTCTGAGGACAGCCTCACTTTCATCCTCTGCGAAATGAGAAGAGGGGGGATAGCATTACCCCTCGGAAGCCCAGGGAGGAGTTGACAGGTTTTGAAGGCAAAAGTCATAGAATCATCGAATTGTCAGGGTTGGAAGGGACCTTAAAGATTATCTAGTTCCAACCCCCCTGCCATGGGCAGGGACACCTCCTGCTAGATCAGGTTGCTCATCCCGCCTGGTCTTAAAAACTTTCAGAGATGGGGCTTCCACTACCTCTCTGGGCAACCTGTTTCAGTGTCTCACCACCCTCAAAAATGATCTTTGATGCAGCATCAATTGCTGTACTATGACTTGAATATGGAATGCATTTTATGAAGGCTTTTATTATCACCAAAATCTCAAGCGATTTAGGGTCTTTTCCTCACAGAAGACCAAAACAAAGATTATTTTAAAATTATGTGTGTTAAGGCCAGATGAACTAAGCAGTCCCTGTGCATGCAACACTGTCATAATGTCCCCAGCCTGGGACAGAAATCAGTTTGGGCTGAAGACACTGCACTGAAGTTACCTTATATTTTTCCCTCTGGTGAGCCATGTTAGGCTGCTACTGATCTGCTTTCAGAGGACAACTCCTTGTGTGGGTAGGATAAATCAGTCACAAAAATTAGTCAATCTGTCTGCCTCATGATTTCTAGCATTCATGGAGCAAGATTGTCCCTGTAGTCAATGCAACAGACTCATCTCTCTTTTTATTGTCCCACAATACTTTACTCATTAAATAAAAAATCAAAGAATTACTCTGTTATTCTGCAGCACCATCTTTCCTCACTTCTCAGGGTGGTCTGCCTGCTCTCCAGCATTGCAAAGACAACAGGCTCACCATCCTGTAGGCAATACTTGGAAAACCTGAAGCCTCTCAAATCTGTCCACTTGGCTGGTCTGCCAGATTCTGCACTACTGTGCCTAGCATTTGGCAACAAGACCGAGTGCCTCGGTGGGTTCTTGTCATTAAAAAATTTTTAAAAACCACACTAGAAACAGTAAAGAACAAAAGGATTGCTCATTTCCAGTGTTCAAGTATTTTGGGCAGAGAGAGGAACAAAAAAAACCCAAACAACAAAACAAACCAACAACCCAGTCTTGTTTGTTCGCAGTTTTCACTCCCTCCCTTTATCCCACACTGGCAATGTTCCGGAGGCAAGGAGTGAACTCTGGGTCAACTCAATGTGTATGCACTCGGGGCAGCTCACTGCTAACCATTTAGCAGACTCTCCTTCCCTAGACAATAAACCCCCTTGGCTTCTCTTCCTCGTTAGTAACTCAAACAAACACCCACTTCACTTCTGGACACAGAGCAGCCTTGCAACAGTGTCAAGAAAATTCACCAGCCCAAGGAAACAAAATCTATTCATCCATCCGTTAACTGTTATGGATTGAGAATAATGAAAAACTAATGATCACTCACGTCTCTGGCCAAGGAATGACTCACGCAGGCAGCCAAGGCAGATTCCTGCAAAGCAGCAACAGAGGCTGCTCTGCACTTGGCTTACAACGTCCCTAGAGCAGGGAGCAGCTCCCCGCTCATTTAGTTCCTCGCACAGCAGGGTCAGTGGCCAGAGCTCCTCGGCTCTGCCTTTAGTGGTAAGAAACATAAAAACAACAGGAGTTGGCACACACGCAACCCCTGTGGCTCACCTGCCACACCAAATGTTCGCTTGGGATGAGCTTCTTTATCTTGATCAGATCACCCAATTTCCCCATCAGGAAACTCCATCTCTCAGCCTCTCCCAACAGCCCCTCAACACACACTGCCTTGAAAACAAACATCTGGGTATGAGCCAATGTGTGCTGGTTGCTCAGCACAATCACACACCTGGACCTGCCTCCTGTGGGAAAGGCCAAAAAGAAGGTAATACAAAATAAGAGGTGCACTCGTTTCTTCATCTGTAGTGGATGGGACAGACCCATAGCCCTTGGCAAGCAGAAGCGAGGCACAAAGCAGTTGCTGAGTGCTGCAAAGGAGTCTCCCATGAAAGAAACACCACTGCAATGAGCAGATCAGCATGACTTGGAGCCAAGGCCACAGGGACATCTGTCCCCCCAAACCACCATATGTGGCAGGAGTAACCAAAACTCACACTAGACAGATTAAAGAGCGGGCCAGGAGCTTCCAAAGCAGCAACACACCAGATGTTGCAACGTGATGAGAACCAGTAGGTACCTACCAACACACCCATTGACAACACACACCGCATACGGGAGTAAAGCCACCCCCATGAGATACACAGATTGCTGCATCTTCACCCTCAAGCAGCAGGGTACACAGGGTGTCCTCAGCATCACCTAGGGGATTATTGTAACATGTGTGTTGGTCCTGCCCAAAAGAGTAAATATTTATCCAAACACACTAGAAGACACAAGGGAGAAAAAGAGTCATCTCTGGAATAAACCAGCAGAACATAATAAGGTACTTTCCAATTAATCCAAGTCAGGTCATTTGCTTGCGGTCAATCCCAAGACCAAATGAACTTCAAAGGCGATGAGATCACCTCGTCTTTTAATAAGGTCACCATGAACAACTTGCAGGCCTGACCCATAGGCACTGTCACCTGACAAGAGGAAGCTAGGTTGGCAGAAAATTGCCTCCAGTAAGAAAACAAAAAGTAGATCTTCTCTACCGAGGTTTGCCTCCACAAGGCAGTCAGAGTTAACGTGACAGTAAAGGATAAGGGGAGCTTCTGTTCATCGTCTCTCCCCATATCTCTGCTATGATCAACCACATGCTATCCTGACTGTTCGCTGGCTTGGGCTCTCTTTGGAACTCCTCTGTGATCTGCTATAGCTCTCTGAGAATTTTAGGCAAAGCAGCTCATGGAAAGGGTCCAATGTGCACCTGATCTGGTACAAGGGAGGTGATGAAACTGTGTGGACAGGAGGGAAAGAGGGAGGGAAGTGGGGAGTGAGAGGATGAGAGAGTGTGCTTGTAGAGATGGAGAAGAGAGATCTGCCAGAATCTCAGAAGTGTTATCTGAAACACTCTGCTTTCCTGCCTTATGTGCAACGTGACCAGGGCCCTACAAACTACCTAGAGCAGGGCTGAGTTCAGCTAGCAGGTGACCTGAAAAAGACATACATACATCCATCAAGCTGGTACTTCTTGACTGACAGAGAAGGGCCACGAGGATGATCAGAGGGCTGGAGCAGCTCTCCTATGAAGACAGACTAAGAGAGTTGGGGTTATTCAGCCTGGAGAAGAGAAGGCTCCGAGGAGACCTTATTGTGGCCTTCTAGTATCTGAAGGGGGCCTACAAGAAAGCTGGGGAGGGACTTTTTAAGATGTCGGGTAGTGATAGGACTAGGGGGAATGGCTCCAAGCTAGAGGAGGGTAGATTTAGATTAAACATTAGGAAGAATTCCTCACCATGAAGGTGGTGAGACACTGGAACAGGTTGCCCAGAGAGGTGGTGGACACCTCATCCCTAGACGTATTTAAGGCCAGGCTGGATGGGCCTCTGAGCAACCTGATCTAGTGGGTGGTGTCCCTGCTCATGGCAGGGGGGTTGGAACTAGATGATCTTAAAGGCCCCTTCCAACACTGACAATTCGATGATTGTCACACTAGAAGTTTCTACTGCCAATGGAAAGCACAGCCTTGTGGCAACCTAAGCCCAGGGCCACCGCTCCTAGCATATACATCCTGCAGCAGCAAGGCTATAAATGGGGAGAGAAGATGCTGAGTCCAATTCAAAGAGCCTTGCCACTGTGATTTATTAGTAATCCCTGCCATTGTTTGGGGGAACAAAGCAATCATCTGATATTGTTTCAAAATTAAACCGAGAAAGGAAGGACAGGGGAGGAGGCAGGAGGAAAGAGGGAGGAGAGGGAGTTCTTAAACCTGTTGGCCAGACCCTGGGAAGGATGTGAAGTGTCCCAGCAGAAGCCTCTTGTCGTATCTCCCACACGCACTCGGCCTCACGATTCCCAGGGCCATGTGACAGGGGCTTCCTGCCACCAAGTAAAGCGAGACCTACCCCGACCTCTCTCTTCCAAACAGAGCTCCTTCCTGCTTTGTGTTCACGAAGAGGCGTTTGTTTACTGATCTATCACTGGCATGCAGGAAACAGCCTTGAAACGAGCTGTAATCATCTGTCTCCAGCAATAGCTGTTTGACTTTCTTCTAATTTAAGTTTTCCTCCTGCCCCCCCTTCCTTGATGCCCTCTTCCCCACTTCCGATCAAAATGCTTTTGGAGTATGCACATCTGGTTCAGGGCACTAGATGCTACACAATTTTCCAAAGCAACAAGTGAATAAAAAGAGAGGTGCTGACAGCAGGCACACTCCCACCACCCCTAAAGGACAGGGATGTCTTTCAGAGGAATATGAGCTAGACTTCTTCAGGGAAAGGAAGAAATCAACTTTGCCCACTGTACCTGGTGCAGCCACTAGACGATGAGAAAAGCCAGAGGAGCACCCAATGCCCTGCAGTCCACATCATCAGAAACATATGCAGACAGCACGCAGGTTGCACACATGGAGTCTGGACTCCAATAAGGTCAGGCTGTGACAGCAGCAAGCCTCCCAGGCCTCACTTCTTTGCTGTTTTGTTTGTGGGGAGTAAAAACCAGAACACCTCAAAAAGGGTTGTGGTTTGGGGATGGGTATTACCATAGCTGCATGCTGGAGGACATGTCTCAAGATTTTCTTTGCTCTGTTTATTCTGCACCTCGCCCAAAAATCAGATCCCAGTCTGTAACTGGATACTAGCCACACCACTGGTGCATATAAACAGTAAGGCTTCACAGTACCAGGAGTGACCCACAGCTGGCCAAACTCTCATCCAAGAAGAAAAAATACACGCTGCGTTTAAAGCCCACACACGCTTTCTTCTCCTTGATGCTCACAGAAATGGTCTCTCCAATTACTTTCATGAGTAACCCCAAACAGCCAGACAAAGCCTGCAAGTAACACCTCTCCACTCCTGTGCTTTACCGAACAAAGGACGCAACATACAGACAGCAACAAGGAGACAACAATATATAACATACCTATATAAAGAACAGGAAGGATGCCAAGAAGACAAAACACTAACAGGAAAATCACGAGTAAGGGGAAGCCAACAGTTAAAGTCTTCAAGGCTCCCTCCCCCAGCCCTCACTCTGTTTGGAGCCTGTTTCCCTTTGGGGAAAGAGGAGGCATTAGGACGTGTGCTTGTGCACGAACACACACACAGGGCCGGGTCTGGTCCCAGCATCAGGCAGTGTCCCTGGGCCTGAGCACGCTGCCTTCCCGAGCAGCTGCACAACCTCAGGGGCTGAGCCCCTGCAGAGTGGGGAGGACACCAGCCGAGTGGGGATGCAGCTAGAACCAAGAAGGGCAATGGGACCCAAGAGCAGACTCCCTCAGTGAAAGAAGACCCTTGGGCACTTGAGGTGCCCAACATCAACCCAGCCTTCCCTAACCAATGGCAGTAACAATTTCTCCTCAGAGGACTTCCGTGAAGTCCATTTATTTCCTCTCCCACTCAGCCCTGCAGATGAGTGTACCCCAAGGTCTGAGAGGATGGCCCACCTACGCAATAGCAGGACTTCTCTGTACCATCCAGCAAAAGAACAATTTGGCTTATGCATGAGAAAAGACGTTTTTACTGAGAGGGTGACTGAGCACCATAGAGGTTGTGGAGGCTCTATCCTGCCTCTGCTACTCCACCATCGTGTGCTGGGCACAATTAGCTTGGGGCAAGGTGAGTTGTAATCTCTTTGTAGGCACTGACTGTCCTAGCCACATGAGTCTCCTGTGGGCCATGGAGAACAAAGACAATAACACCAGGCTCATTCAGTTCATCACACTCATAATGGGATCCTAATTGCAGATAGTCAGGCACAAGTAATTTATTAAAGGAAAAAAAAAGCAGGATAAACTTACATAAACATTTCCATGAAGGACCAATGACTGGGAAGCAATATGCTCCTACAATATCTTTTAGAGCCAGATCCCACACAGCCTGCTACCCCCCTCACCCCATTCTGTTCTAACTTTTCCCTTTGATCTATCATATCTTACACCACAGGGCTTCGAAGGGGGTCAGGAGAATCCCATGTGTCAAAACAAACTGTATTTTCAAAAACCCCAAGTGGAACCAATGTACTGCAATGTCTCCTTGGGCATGCACCCCATGTCAGAGGAACAATCCTACAATGCAAGGAATGCAGAAACCCACGGGGTCAGTGTTCAGCCTGTGTGCAGAAAAGCTGTGGTGTGTGTTATAATGTGTCTTTAATTTTATTATATAATTTGTTCTACTGACCTTCTCCCTCTCTAAGCCCACAGAACAAACTCTGCCTGATTTAAAGATTACTGTGGTTAAAGGGACTGCTCTGCTTCTCCCTTTTCCTGGGCCCCTGCCCTTGCCCCTCCCTTGGCTGCCAGCAACAGTCTCATCCCTGTCCTTCATAAAGGATGTGCCTGATCAGATCTAATAGTTGCCATTGACTAAGGATGTGCCTACTTCTTCCTCCCTTCTTGCTCCTGCTTCCTTTGTATCAGCTTCAATACTTGTAAAGCCCTTGCTGAGCTAGGAAGGGCTAGAGCTAGTTCAACTTGCTAAACCAGCAAAGAAATGAAAAGGGGGTAAAGCAAAAAGCTTTCTGCTCAGTGACATCAGGCATCTGTCATAGAAAACTTGATGAGCACTGAAGGACATGGAAGGGAAGGGATGAAATCACATTGCTGGGACAGAGTCACTGAACATTTTGCTTCCTCCCCACTGCTTCCCTTCAAGGACATTTGCAGCTCACCACATAACCATATAAATGGCAAACTTCGTTGCACAGACTACAGCCAAAACTACAACTCGTTTTTAGTATAGGCATGAGCTAGACTTGATTTTTCAGATTGTTCCAACTGCAAACCCCACGGCCTTCACAAACAGCCGTGGGACCAGCCCCACAGCCCCACATCTGGCACGCAGGCCAGGCAAAAACTTGACTTTCAGGGTTTGTCTGCCATTGTGACGAGCTCTGGGAAGGGCAAGTGGGGAGGTTCCTGGCCATTTCTCCTGCATAACCTGACAAATTCAGCAAGGAACACCTGCAGGCACCCATTTCACTCACTACATTACCCTGACTCACCTTCAGAGCAGTTGCACTGAAGGAGATCGCAGACGTGACAGATGCCTGTGACCACCCAGCCAAGCCTGGAAGACACAACTGAAAGCAGCATGGACAACCACAAATGTGGTGCTTCTCAGTTCCTGAGTGCTTCACTTCACGCATACAGAAACCGCATTCAGAGAACACAAATGAAGTTTCAGCTTTGAGTTGGCTGGTTTGGTTTAAAGGCAAACTGGAAAAAAATCCCACTGGAGTCCCATGGTGTGGGATGGCACAGCTACCAGGGTCGCTGGTTGCTTTGGCTTCACCACCGGGACCTCTGACACCTGAGTTAGTGGAATAGCTGGTAGCAGCAGCAGTTCCTGGAAGACGATGGGACAGACACTCTGCCAGGGGTTTTACACACACTTGCCAGGGGTACAGGGACCTTCAAGAACCATGGGCTCCATTCCAGACTTGGAAGGAAGCAGATTCTGGAGGGCACACCATTATTTTAAAGTTTGTCCTCTGTCCTCTCACTCCCTCAAATAGAGCCTTGTTACATTTGGTCTTCCTCACCTGCTCGTTAGCAGTCCTTGCTTCCCAGGTCTCCCTTGCCCAGACAGCCCAGGTTTAACTCTGATGTCACTATTGAAGTCCCAGTTTCCTCACCCACTGCTAATCTCATGTTCCTCCCACTTACTATCATCTGTCCCAGCCATGCTCTCTCTGCCCCTCTCCATCACCATTTCCTTGTTAGCCTTTTCTTTCCAGACTGGTCCTGTCAAATCATTGCTTAGCCAGTCCTTCTCTACCCATAGCTCATGCAAATATCTTCCTCCTATCCTAAAGACTTCCTGTGGCAGCTCCTAGCTGCAGACTCTTCTTCCCCTTCCCACTTCCTGCCCAAACTAAGGGCTCTCTCAGATCTAAGCAGACCTCAGCCCTGCCTCAGTTTTCTTCGCTCACCCCTGTCCTGCTCCAGCAGAAACAGCCTCCTCTCCACACTTCCAGCCTCAAGAAGCCTCCACCACTCAATCTACTACCTTAAGAATTGACAGTAAGTAGGATTACAACCCTGGACTTCCATAGGGCTAACTTTGGACTCTTCAAAGATCTACTTGCAGGAATCCCATAAGCTAAGACACTGGAAGGAAAGGGAGCCCAGGAAAGCTGGTCAATTTTTAAATACCACTTCCTCCAAGCCCAAGATAGGTGCATTCCTTCGAGTAAAAACTCGGGTAGAGGTGGTAAACAACCTGCATGGATAAGCAAGGATCTTCTGAAGAAAATCTCGTGGAAGAAAGAAATTTACAGCTTGTGGAAGAAGGGACTTGTCACTTGGGAGACCTATAGGGACATTGTCAGGGTATGCAGGAAGGAGACAAGAAAGGCCAAAGCCCTCTTAGAACTTAAACCAGCAAAGGAAGTAAAAGAGAACAAAAAAGAGCTTCTTCAAATATATCAGCAGTAAAAGGAAGAATAGGGAAAATGTGAGGTCACTGCTGAATGAGGTGGGAGCCCTGATAACAGAGGATGCAGAAAAGGCAGAGTTGCTGAATATCTTCTTTGCTTCAGTCTTTACTAAGACCAGCCCTTATGAACTTCAGACCCTGGATATAGGAGAGGAAGCCTGGAGGAGGGAAGACTCTCCACTAGTCAATGAAGAGTGGGTCAGAGATCAGTTATGCAAATTGAATGTACACAAGTCCATGGGCTCTGATGGGATGCACCCAACAGTGTTGAGAGAGCTGGCTGATGTTATTGCCCTACCACTCTCCATCAGTTTTGAAAGATCCTGGCAAACAGGAGAGGTGCCTGAGGACTGGAGGAAAGCCAATGTCACTCCAGTCTTCAAAAAGGGCAAGGAGGAAGATCCAGGAAATTACAGACCAGTCAGCCTCACCTCCATCCCTGGAAAAATGATGGAGTGGCTCATTTTGGAGGTCATCTCGAAGCACGTGGAAGAGAAGGTTATCAGGAGTAGTCAGCATGGATTAACAAAGGGAAATCATGCTTGACTAATCTAATAGCCTCCTATAATGTTGTGACTGAATGGATAGATGCAGGGAGACCGGTGGATGTAGTCTACCTTGACCTTAGCATGGCTTTTGACAGAGTCTCCCATAACATCCTCATGAGCAAACTCAGGAAATGTGGGATAAAAGACTGGACAGTGAGATGGATTGAGAATTGGCTACACAATAGAGCCCAAAGAGTGGTGATCAATGGTGCAGAGTCCAGCTGGAGACCTGTAACTAGTGGAGTCCCCCCAGGGATCAGTGCTGGGTCCAGTCCTGTTCAACATCTTTATAAATGACCTTGATGATGGGACAGAGTGTCTTCTCAGCAAGTTTGCTGATGACACAAAGCTGGAGGATTGGCTGATTCACCTGAAGGCTGTGTGGCCATTCAGCAAGATTTGGACAGACTGGAGAGCTGGGCAAGGAGGAATAAAATGAGATTCAACAAGAGCAAATTCAGAGTCCTGCACCTGGGAAGGAATAACAAAATGTACCAATACGGGTTAGGAGGTGATCTGCTAGAGAGCAGCTCCATGGAGAAGGACCTTGGAGTCCTGGTAGAAAACAAGTTACCTATGGGACAACAATGTGCTCTCGTGGCCAAGAAGGCCAATGGTATCTTGGGGTGCATTAGGAGGAGTGTGTCCAGCAGATCGAGGGAGGTTTTCCTGCTCTACTTGGCCCTGGTGAGACCTCACTTGGAGTAGTGTGTCCAGTTCTGGGCTCCCCAGTTCAAGAGGGACAGGGATCTTCTACTTTAGAGAGTCCAAGGAGGGCTACGAGGATGATTAAGGGACTGGAACACCTGCCTTACGAGGAAAGGCTAAGAGACCTGGGGCTTTTCAGTCTAGAGAGGAGAAGAATGAGGGGGGATCTAATTAATGTCTATAAATACATGAGGGCTGGCATCAAGAAGGCAGGGACAACCTCTTTTCACTTGTGCCCAGTGATAGGATGGGGGGCAATGGATTCAAACTCGAGCACAGGAAGTTCCACCTCAACACAAGAAGAACTTCTTTACTGTGAGGGTTACAGAGCACTGGAACAGGCTCTCCAGAGAGGTTGTGGAGTCTCCTTCTCTGGAAACTTTCAAGAACTGTCTGGATGCCTTTCTGAGTGACCTGCCCCTAGTTTTTGGTCCTGCTCTGGCAGGGGCTTTGGACTCGATGTGGTCCCTTCCAAACCCTGACATTCTGTGAAAAACAGCTCCCCTACAGCTTCCAGTTATTTTTGCCACCTGCCCCCAAAGCCAAATCTCACCAAAACAAAGCCACCTTACACCAGATTGGCCTGAGCACCTCATCTCTGCCCAATCTTACAGGGCAGAACTTGAGGAGCTCGCCCATTTTCCCAGGTTTTAGATCCCTGGGTTTACAGCTCTCTCCTGGCTACCAGTTATCCCAAACTCCCGGATACAGCTTCTGCATGCCCACAGTGCTTATCTGAGACAACACTTGCGCTACACACAGAATCTACACCTACACATTGAAGACACTGGCCTCTACACATGCATTTCCATTGTCAATATCCCAAGTGGATCCCACACTTCTGCCTCACTGCATATCCACACATGCACACTGTAGCAATTATTTCTTCAAGAACAGAATGACTAAATCTTATGTCCAAATCCTTGACCTTGACTAGGACCAAGGATCTTTTCCTTCCTTCCTAGTCCAGGCTTTGCCTCTTCTGGATACCAACAAATGGAGCTGTCTTCACCTCTTTCCTGCTACAGTGCTGCAGGAGAATCTGTGGCACAGGAGAGAAAAACCTCCTGGTATTCTGATCCACTGTTCCTGGACAGAGATTTACAGGGAGGTCCTACTAAACCCCAGAAATGTATTCTGTACCTCTGGTTTAGGAGCCAGTTTTGGCTCTGAGCTGCAAAGGGTATGTATTAATTCACTATGACTCTCAGATTGGGGCATTATTGTATGACCAGTGTTAGAACTGGGTTGGTAACAAGGCTGTGCCTGGAAAGAAGCTAACCCTTAGCAATGACAAGAGGGAGGCAGCAGGACCTGCTGTGGGCAATACTGGTGGGTCACCCTGTGTCCTCAATTCCTTAGGCCATTCCTGTTTGCAGTAAAGCAACTGGACCCTTGGGAAACTACCCTCAACTCCTGCCCATTACTTCCCTTCACCACTCATCTGCTGAAGGTTGTAGGTGAAGCTCCACAGGGATAGCACTAGGGTCACCCACCTGGCACAGGGAGCTGGAAGGACAGCACATTCAGTGAAAAGGTAACTACTGGAGATTTTAGCTACTAAAATTAAAACCTCTGCTAACCACATGCCAGCTGACATCTTCTTCCTACAGAACCTTGGAAGAGTTAAGGTAGAGATCATATAGGAGATCACGAAGGATAAATTTGAGATCCGAATGGCATATAACACTTCTGTTTCAAAGCATAAGATTAGTCATAGCAAAAAAAAAAAAAAAAAAGAAAAGCCTGATGCACTTTCTAAGGCAGGGGAAACAGCACATTTCTCTCCCTAGCTTCACTGTTTGAAACGGCTGAAACATTTTGGCCGAAAGCTTTCAACGGTAATTCAGACAGAGGCAAATGCTCAGCATAGAAAACTGCAGACCGAAACAAAAAAAATTTACCTCAAGGCAGAAATTGAAAACAGGGCCTCACAATGTGAATTGCCTTCTGTTAAAGGTGGGGCTCGATGCACCCACTATTATGATGTTTGTTCCACATTTCCCATTGTCTTATTTTCCCTTTGTTCCTCCCTCTAAACACATAACAAACAGAAAAAAGTTCAACAACTCTAAGGGTATTCAACACCCCTCCAGTTTCCTTCAGGCAACCACACCCTCAGCTGCAAGCATTTCCAGGGTTAGCAGTGGGATGTTACATGACCATGTTCAAACGAAACAGCTACATTCTTTTTCTAATTCACTGCTTACAAGAACAGATTAAGTCTTGCGTGTACAGAAGGTAAATACTATTGTGGTGGCAAATATGGCTTGTATTACTGCTTAGAGACACAATGAGTCCTCATTCCTGCAGGTAGCTTAACAAATATAAAGAAGAAATTCACATGGGAAAGGAAGAGAAAGGTCAGTATTTCCCAATCTGGCCGCTAAAATGAACTTTAATTACAATGTTTAGTGGAATGACAAGTTAAGCTTCCTACAAGGAAGTAATGAACAAAAGATTAACAAAATACGTAATTCCAGATGGAGAAACCAAAACCCTGGGAAGTGAAGGCAGGAGTACAGGACAGTTCTTCCGTGATGGTTCCTGGCAATATTAGATCATCTCCTTGTGTTTTAGATCTTGCACGAGTGCATGTGTGCACATGATTGTGTTGCTCAGCCCCTCTCCAAGTGGGATAATATTTACTTATGCTTTGCAGCCTTATAAACGAAAATTCTGTTACTTCAAGGCTGAAGAAGACATTAGTGATGAATCCTGTGTTACTAAAGTGAACATGAGCTTGCTGATGACATCAGTGAGCCAGTGTTTCATATCTGTTTTCTTTGGCTTTGCAATCACCCCCACACAGGACGACTTAGTCAATATGGAATAAACCAAAAGAAATACGGACCAGATTTACATGAACAGTTGCCAGCAGAACCATCTACCAGCCACATGCAGGGGCAGGATTCCTAGCAGATGCAATGGAACTGCTTTCAGTCCCCCAACAAAGATGAAGTTACACTGGCAAATAAACATTTCTATCAGTGCAGCCAACTGGTGTAGACACTTTCCCTCCTTTGATAGGAATGCTGTGTTACAAATAAACCAGTCCTACTACAACAGTAAATCACTTCTAGTGTAAAAAGAATTGGAAATAACTCAAGGTTATTACTATAAGAAATCCAAAGATTTGACAGCATAGGAAACAACCTGCCATTAAAATATAGTATTCTGCTCATAAATCACACTGGAATTAATTTTGATGTGGTGAGATAACCTCTGCTATTCTAGCATAAACGGGACCCAAAAAAGGTCCCTTTGAGGAGCAAGTCTGCAAAGAGTTTCCTGGCAGGAAGACAAATTGTCCCACATTCAGAAAGGAAATGAGAGCATTAAAACGAAGAACCTCAACTTCTTCCAAAATAAGTTATCATCAGGGAACACAAGCTGAGCCTCAGCAAATCTCTCCTTCGGTGGCCTCCAGCCCACAGGATGCTGACTCTTGTCCCCCCCGATGAGGACTTAGCACACAGTTTCCTGAAATGCCCATCACCACAACCTTGGGGCACCATTTGCAGAGCCTCGGTCGTTGTGTGCTCCAGGAGACCTTTCTGTACCAGCTCCATGACCTGCCTTTACAGTCTGCCTCTATTGAGCATCACCTTCCAAGCTCAAGCAAAAAGTCACCTGTAGATTGCTTTTTGGTTCTGGAGACTCCACTTCCCCCTGCCTTGCTCAACCTCCTCTTTCCTCCCACTCTAACTCTCCCACGTATCTTGGCTATCACAAATGCAGAACCTGCTTATTGCAAATCTGACTTCTTTTCAGAATCTTTCAACCACAGTGCAGCACACATCACCCTCTTGTTCAACCTTTGTCAGCAGAGAGCATGGCCAAGCTGCACCTGAGCCGCCAAAGATTTACCCATCACGAGGAGGAAACCTGCACAGCTCCAAAGAAGAAAAACCTCTGCAAAGAGGGCTTGCATTTATTTCTTCTTCCAGGAGGAAAGCTGCTCCCTGCGGGTATGTGCGTGCGTGCATGTGTTTGTCAGGACAATAGGAAAAAGGACAGTGGAGCAGAGCTGCCAGGAAACAGTCGGCCATCTACCCGCGTGGAGAGCAGTTTTTCCTTTTCTTTTGTACTAAGAGGAATGCAGCCGAGAGCCGCCATCCGCCCGCGCTGGGAGGAAATCTGAGAGCCTGTGTGTGCTCCGCCAGCGAGAGGAAGCGTGGGGAGGGAGCCAGACCGGTGCGTGTGGTTAAGCGGTCACTGCACTCATGGCCATTAAAAGTGGGAAAAAAACCCTAACCAAACCCCCAAATCCTGGGGAAAATCGCTCCTTCCTCCTCCGCCCTTTCACTCTCACATGTGGCTCGATCCTCTCTGCCTCCCAGGCTCGGGGAGGTGTTCCTCAACACAGGAACCTCTGAAGGGTTCGGCAGAGGAGCATGTCAAGGCAGTGGCTGAGGGAAACACAAGGCTTTCCTCCTGTGCTGACACTGGCACTGGCACCGGCACCCCCAGACAAGAAAGCAAAACAAAATCACCACGCATTGCCGTGTTGCTCAGCTGCCTGTGCCCCTCTCAGCAACCAGGCACTTCACAACCTGAGCACAAAATGGCCTGGGGCAGGACCCTTTGCTCTTTGGCTCCTCGACCCACCTGAGAAGGATAAAGCATAAGGAGCAAGTCTATTGACATAACCATCCATACATTCTCCCCCATGGCTTTGGTACAGCTTCTGACTATAACAGAAAACTAAGTAACAGGAGTTTTCCTGGTACCGTCAGGCAAAAATGCTGGCAAGAGATCACGATGGCTTGGTGGCACATTCTCCTCCCACCTTTGTGGCAGAAAAGCCCCAGGGAAATAAATGAAGACATAAAATAAACAGAGAAAGGTAAAATTTACAGAACTGACTCCATGACTTGGAAGTTTAAGATCCATTTTCAAAACCAACTGAGGATCAGATTATTTTTAAACAAACATTGTAAAAGCAGCTAACATTTTCAAAGAATTGTAAGCACGTGTTCCTTTTTCACTGATGGCAAAAGGAGACATTGTCTAGGTATTTCTGAGAAAATTGAGAAAACATCTATCTGCATTTTTGTGCATCTACACACCTTGAAAACTCTGGCACTTACCAGGTGTCAGGTCCAGCTCCACAGAGTCAGCAGAACTTGCTGACGTGGGAGGTCTGAGGGTCACAGCCCTGAAAAGGCACTTCCAGAAGAACTGATTCATCCAGACATGGTCTAAAAAGCTTCCTCACATCCTGGCAGCTTGAAAGATGGACAGACTGACCCAGTGATGCTTGGCACCTAACCATGTCCAAGCCAGACTGGGACTGTCACCTACACATCCCAGACCCCTTCAGAAACAAGACTCAGGTTTCCACATTCTGTCATGACTTCTTAAACAGTTTAGCTCTCATAAAAACAAAACCATCAGTGTAGCACAGTGTGAGACCTGAAGCCAATTCCTTGGCTGCTCCTCTCTTGGCTGGATGAGAGACAATGGGAAACAGTGGAAACAGGGCAGAGACCTGATATAAAGAAAAGCTTTTTCACCATGAGGATTATAAAGCACTGGACTGGCCCTGTACTCTCCACCACCGGAGGTTTTTGAGACCCAGTTGGACAAAGCCCCAAGCAACCTTGCCTGAGCTCAAACCTGAAGCTGCTTTCAGCAGGAGACTGGAGCAAAGACCTGCAATCCCTCCCAACCCGGATTATCCTATGATAAACTGTCATTAATTACTGCAAAAGAGAGAATTTATTCTCTGTTTCTCTTTGGGAAGCTAAACAAAAAAACAAAACAAAACAAAACCTGCAAAAACCCTCCCTTTCAAAATACTATTACCTTTCCTTCCCTAAGATACATTTTTTTGCCTTTCATCTCTTAAAACTCTCCTACTGGCCAGAGCAAGCAAGCAGTAAAAAAAAAGGCTGCTAAACAAAGACACACAATTATGCTATTCCTAACACACTTCCACGGTCTTTTGTCCCAGTGATTCTATAGTGCCTAACAAACTTCAACAGTTCAGTGAAAAATACTAGGGAGGCCATGAATCTACTAGTAAGGCTGTCTTGGCAAATACTGATGAGTGCTGAATCCTCACTATTAGAAAAAGAAAATATTTTCTTCCCAAATTCATTCCACTTTCAGAGAGATCAGGGTACAATTTTTTGAAAAGCTTAAAGTTATTTCATAACGACATTTTAAAAAATGTCCAAACTGAGAAATCTGAAAGCATTTATTCGGGAATTTGGGTTTTTTCTTTGCTGAAACATCTCATTTTTCATGGCAGAAAACCTAGAAACTGGAATTATCAAACAAGCACATACCGTTCACTACTCTCTTCCAAGGGATGTGCTAAAGAGAATACATACTATAGAGCATTGTAATTTCCATTGTTTACTTTTATATACATCAAACTGTTTCAGAGCAGAGCAGAAGCAGAGCAGAAGCAGAGCTATTCTTATAGAATAGCTACTATTAGAGAATAGAATAGCTATAAAGCAGAGCTACCCATGTACGATTTCCTCCACCAAGCCCTTATCTCATAACTGAAGCAGAGCTATTCTTATAGAAGCTTCCAACCCGGAGAATGTGCATCCAAGTTTTGTATTCCAGGGTAACCACAAGGGCATACTCCACCCAAGATGTTTGAATGTTGTCCTGGCGTGGGCCCCAATACTGTTTACTGTGCACAGGAAAAACTCATTACTACAAAGCAGCCAGCACTGAATGCATTTCACAAGGGCGCATTTTACAGGACCTAGAACAAAATATCAAAGTAAGAGTCTTCTGGAGTCAAACTCTTTGCGGAAGCCCCTGTTCCCTGAACTATTCAATAAACATCATCCCCTTTCATCTTAAATGCTCATAAACATCTCATTTCTATCCCAAGGTGACGCGAAATCCTAGCTCTACTGAAGGTATTGACTCCAGTGATGATGCTGTGGCTTGTATCTCACCCAGCAAACTCTCCACATTCACCTAATTTCTGCTCCTCACCAACACAGGTCTGCCTATAGATACCCAAGCAACAGCCCCCTCAGCTCAGTCCATCTTTCAAAAATCTTTCTGGAGGGGGCAAGTCTTACATGTTCTCATGCAATATTAAAAGAATACCAAGGTTTCCTCCAGGGTGAGAGATGAGGTCTCTCACAGCAGATGACCAGCACTAGAAGACAGGTGACCTTTCAGGTACCTGATGATACCCTGATGATACGCAGGTTCCTCTCTGAAGTTCCCATCCCCCTTGCTCCAAAAATACCAGCATTACACACTCAATTCTAAAGGTCCAGCTCAGGAAAGACACTCTCCATAAATGTTTTTCTGCCTGCAGAAGATGCTGATTGTAACAAAGGCATATGTTCTCTAGAACAGATACCCTATGAACAGATTTAGACAGATACTCCTCACCAGAACCACATTATTTATGCAAAGGTAGAGGCTGCGCTGTGCTGCTTCAGTTATCCTGAACACAATGGGTCTTTTGATAATGATCAGATTTTCTTTATTGAAAAGAAAATGTGTCTACAGAAATTACTGGCACACTAAACCTAAGCTTCATCTTTTAGGGTAAAGTCCTCACACATTTTATTCAATTAGAAGTAGCGCAGGAAGAATTTTTGTAATACAATAATTAATTTTCTTCTTGCCTGGTAAGAAAAAGGTTTGCCATTCAAGCAGGCATTCTTCTTCCCATCCCTTCCACATGTAACAACTCAAATGTTCACATGGGATAGCAATTACTTAATAAAAATCTGTCATCCATGTCTCCAAGAGGGTTCACTGCAGTCCTATTAAAAATACAACAGAGGAGAAACTTCAGCACTAGCAATATGTTAGCAAGAAGTTATTTTTGCCTATATGCCTTCCTGAGCAAAAGGAGTAACAGACATGCATTGTGGTGTAAATAGTTATCATATAAAACTATGAAATCACTTTAGAGTTTCTTCATGGGAATCTGACTTTTGATGATGGGTAAAAATCGTGATGAATAAGAAATCATTCCTACTTCTGGTTGTATGTTTGGCAATACAGACTTTTCAAAGTATTGTACACTGCGATAAGAGTAAATAGTTTATATGACAAGTATGCTCCCAGATACCTCAGATTAACATTATTTTAGATGCAGGAACTAAACTGGAACAATGGGCTGATCCATCTCAGCTAACTCTTGATATCCACATGTGAGCTACTCTTTTAACCCTTTAATACTTGCAAGAGGTAATCTGTGCTCCAGAAGTACTCTCTATTCCTAAGGCAGGCATCTCACAAACTCTGAACTGTACTGTAAAAGTGCCTGTTTCTCTTATCTGACCAGAAAGGGTCCGGAAACTAACTTATCTGGGCAAGATGCACTCACATACCTGAAATACAGCTGCATTGGCTCAGCAATTCCATTTGCATAATTCACAAGCAGGTTTTGAGTGTTGCTGCATGATCAAATTACTTATGGTTTCTGATCAACTGAAATAATTTTTGCCAAGTTTGATCCAAATTCAGTATGAAAAAAACACAGAACACCAAAAACCAGAACAAAACAAAACCCAGAGAGAGAAACTTTCAAGAAAACATTTGATGTCATCTGAAAGAAGTTTACAAGAGTCAGGCTCTTCATTGTGAAATGACATTACCTACCAAAATTTAACTAGACTGTGTGTGTGTGTTAAACCTCTTCAAAAGTAGCTCACTTTGTTTAGGCTTTCCCTCCTTCATAGAAGCATACAATTGTTTGGGCTGGAAGGGACCTTACAGATCACCTAGTTCCAACCCCCTTGCATAGGCAGGGACACTTCCCACTAGACCAGGCTGCTCTAAGTCTCATCCAACCTGGGACATCCCATCCTTCCCACTTTTTCTTTTTTTAAACAGAAAAAAGGAGGGAAGGGAAGAGATGTGGTTACCTGCCACCTTTCTCCAAATAGTTAGTTGTATATTTTTTTATTCAACAACAAAACTGAAAAAGAGATACCACAAAATTTCCTCCAGAGCACCAAAAAACCCCAAAACTCACTTCCAAGTCATTGCTTAGCTAAAGTTAATGGAGCAGTGACAGTTGACATAACCTTATTTTTCTGATTATCTCATCCACATACATCTCACTGTTCTTCATCAGTGTATCACCATGTTATGCTGACTCTGTGAAGCAACTGCTTAAGAAAAGTTGTGTAGAACAATCTCCTACTTAATTCTGCATTTAAAGACTTCATGGCAAGCCATACAAAAAACTCTTTTGCAAAATACTGTGGACAACTTTAAAAAAAAAGAGAAAAAAGTTACATGTGGAACACAGAGATTGACATGGCTGAACTTTGTAAGTCCTTCAAGAAAAAATAACGTGTTTGTGATTAACTGTTTCCAGGCTTTTCTGAAAAATTCTTGTCACTTAAAAATCAACGTGATCCAAAGTCAGGCTTGATTTTGCAAAAATCCGATCTTGACCAGGAGCCTCAAGCACAAATAAAACACTACCACTGAATGTGTTCAAAGGAGGGCAACAAACATGGTGAAAGGGCTGGAAGGCATGTCCTGTGTGGAGGGGCTAAGGACTTTGGGTTTTTCTAGTTTGGAGAAAAGGAGTCTGAGAGGCAACCTCATTGCTCTCTACAGCTTCCTGAGGAGGTGTGGAGAGGGAGGTGCTGAGCTGTTCTCCCCGATACCCAGTGACTCATGGCAATGGCTCAAAGCTGCACAAGGGGAGATTTAGACTGGCCATTAAGAAGCATTTCTTCACTGAGAGGGTGGTCAGACACTGGAACAGGCTTCCTAGAGGGGTGCTTGATGCCCCAGACATTTGGACGATGCCCTTAATAACATGCTTTAACTTAACTGGTCAGGCAGTTGGACTAGATGATCACTGTAGACCCCTTCCTAAAGAAACAGCCCTATTTTATTCTACTAACAATAAAAATAATGATATTATAAAAATCAAATGGAAGGCTGCCTTGTTCATGAATGAGCAAAGGAACTGGGATTGGCATATGTGAATAGTCTGGTTGGAAGAACAGAAAACCTAGAATTTTTATTCCTGCAGTGACTGCTGGTCAGAGTTCAAGTCCTTCTCTGACAGGGCACATCCTCTCTTTCTGATAATGTTTCCAGATTCCTTTGTATCAGAAAAATCGTTTTACCCCATGTGAGTGAGTATTAAACAAGTCGGACATGAGGCAATATATTACATGTCAGACTAAGTTAGTTTAAAAAACCTCAAGCTCATCAAATTTTGACAACGCTTTATGAAATTTGTGCCTTTCAGAAGTGATCCAATCCTATTTTTCCTTGAAACACACCCACAAGTGTCTTTCTCTGAGTAGTGGAGGAATTTAGGAATTTAATAGGAGAAACTCGGGTTTCCCACTGAATTTGTGTGTGCTAAAACATCCTACAAGGAGTTTCCTACTGTGCAAACAAGAGGATACTGATGGGGCAAGCTTTAGCACAGACTAAGTGGCAATAGCTGTCAGTATTCCTCACCAACACAAGTACAGGACTGCTGTATGTGAGAGGTGACACCATGGCAAAACTTCAGCTTGGAGCCACTCATAGTAATTCTTGGGAGACAGAAATCTGATGCAAAACACAGTTATCATGTTGGTTTCCCAGTATGAAACCTCTCAGTCCTGTCTCAGAATTCGACAAAGCTGAAAAATGGCAGCCAGCTAGATCAGGGCTTCTTACTTCATCTGGAAAAGGCTCAATACCTTACACTTGTCTTTTCAGTAAGAAATTCTCCTGGAGCATTTGACTGCAGATTGAAGCACATACAGTCTAGCATGTCAAGGCAGGAAAAAACAGATTTTCAGTTACAGCCTGATCCCAAGCTCCCTGAGTTCATGGAAAAGCTCCCATGGACTTCAGTAGACTGTGGAGGGTGTCTCAGGGAGTGGTTTTGGCCAGATTTTGATTTCCGAAGCGCTACATGTGCTGGAGAAGATACCCTTCTTGATTTTTAGTAAGAGGCATTTATTTCCCTTTGCTATTTATACTGCTCTGAGCTCTGGATAAACCAAGACTTGGTTCTTACCTAAAAGAAATGGTGAAGCCTATATTCACAGCATGCTTTGCAGCTGAAACACATTGTATTTTTTTATGTGGAAAACACATCCATCTTCTGGGGGAGCTGAACGGTTTTAAAGAAAAAAACTCCAATAGTCTGAAAAGTCTCTGGGAGCTCTTTCCTTTTTAATTTAGCAAGGTGGTGTTTGGCAAGCAAACTCTTATTTATGAAGTGCCCTCATGGTGCCCTGTGAAATTCGCCGTTTCCCTCCATGACAGCCAGCACTATCTATCACGAGAACATAATCCCCTAGGACAGGAGACCTGAGCCCCTTTGCTGCTCTCCTCTGCAAACAGATGTGTGCACGTTCCCCAGCTCTCGAAGTCACGGCTGGCTTTTGGCAAAGAACTTCAACAGCTGCACATCTGCAGAGGGGAAAAGCTTTCAGCAAAAAATACAGAGGGGGATAACATCCTCCCCCTGCCTGCAAAGCAAGCTCAGCATTTGTTGCTCTCCAGATGACACCCTGATGGGTTGATTTAATCATTCACATATGCGTGCCTATTCACAGTGCTAGCAAAATACCAGGCCTGTGACAGCATCTCACCTGAACTGCTCACAGTAACACAGCTTGTCAGCAAGCACTTGGCAAGAAGCCTTGCAGGATATTAAGAGGAAAGCAACGCTCAAGGATGTTGCTAATATAAAATGATTCTACTGGATACAGCTGGTTGTGTGAAAGACCATTTGTGATGAGGAAAACACCTAAGCAGGTGTTTAATTTTAAGCCTATGCTCAAAGTCCACTATCTTCAATTAGATTGCATGAAGTCCAGTCCTAAGTTCCCTGAGGGAGAATGATGTACTGCACTGGGTGCTGGTGGGCTCTGATGGGTGGATTTAGGCATGCACTTAGACCTACACGCCTGCTTAAACAATTTGCCAAACTGGGGGCATTGTACAGAACATTTAAGCACAGTAGGATCACAGAAACACTTCACCACTTTGATTCCTGAAGGGAAATTTAATTAAAATACAAAGCATCTAGCCACTTAAAATTATTCTGGTTACAAAGAGCAGTAAGTGCTCGCCCCCCAAAACAGTCTCTCTGGTGGACTGCCAGAGTCCCAAGTAAGTTTCTGGAAACAAAACTTAAGTGCCTGAACTTGGTCAGGAGCCATCTGCTCTCAGGATCAGGAGTCACAGTGCTTGGCAAGGTCCCACCCAGAACTATTTCGTCCACTTCCAAGTGAGGTGGCACCTTTCCCTGCTTGAGTTGCCCCTGACCATCATCAACTCTCAACATTTTAAGAGTCTGGGCCAGATTTTCAAATTAGCTCAGAACCAAGCTTTTCCAGCTGCTTCTCTGAGACCAGATTTTCTGCCAGGCACAGTCTCCTGCACAGATATCTAACCAAGGCAAGACCCTTCCAAACAAGGTCGGCACCTCATATGCTGAACTTTTCACCAAATCTGTTTACTTACCATGAAGCCTAATGAGGAGCTGCACACAGGAAAATACAGCTTCCAGCATCTACTTGGGAGAACCTATCTTTACACTAGTCTCAGCCCAGATCAATAGCTCTCTGCCATACGTGTGCTAGAAAGAAAGACCAGTGAAACACACCTCCATCAGCATTAGCAATACTATTTTACAGAGAAGATGAGATGAGACTTGCTGCAGTTAAAGGATGCCACAGCTGAAAGCAAAGTTATGCCCCTCCAACGGCTCAAGCAGCAGCATCTGCCTTATTAGTGGCACACCACCAGTAGCAGCTCACAAACCCTACTTCAGGCATCACAGAGACAGTGCCAAACAACAGCTAACTTACCTGTCTAGCTTCCTTCCATTTGCCTTTTGCTCTGATCTTCCATCACACATCTCAAAATGATCCATGCCCCATACCCACACTCCTAGGTGAGACCTCATCAGCACTGCACGTGAAGCCAACTGCATGAAGAACCTGGGAGACACCCAGGCCCATCTGTTAGAGGCTTTTCTCTGTGTGGGTTGGTGTTTTTATCTTAACTCCCTCTGCTTCTGGGCCCCTCTCCATCTCTCGCCCCTCCCATCTCCCTCTCTCTACTCATGAGGACAGAGTTTCCATCCTGGCTTTGGGCCAGCACACGCCTGGGCAAAGGCAGTGCTCAGGAAAAGCCATCTTCTGCTCCCTTTAATCGCATAAACACTGCCGGTTCCCAGCCCAGGAGCACAGGACTGAGCAAGAGCTTTGGCTGCAGTCAGTGTAAGGGGACTGAGGACCAGTGGACTCCTGCATGGGCTGAACATGGCAGCCTGGCCACAGGGCAACTGCCTCCTCTCCTGGCCCCCTGCTCCCAGTGAGCAGCCAGAGGCTTTACCCCAGGTGCCTGTGAGTTGCTTGGCGTTCTGTGAAGAACCACATGTAACTGCACATAAAGACAACAGGTAACATTCAAGCCAAAATCTCGTTTGCACAAGCAACTGAAAGAAACAAACCAAAGGACTTTCAAGCAAACGTGCCTGGCAGTCTCCCAGCGGTGGGATCATGACCTTGCCCAAAATGCACAAGAAGGCCTCACAGGCCTACTAATTCCTAACAAGTTTAATTACTAAAACTGATCTTTAATCATTGCTGTAACTATTGAATCTGCCCTGCTAATTCCCTGGAACTAACAGTATGCCAGCTGCAGCTGGTTTCCCTAACCTGGGAAGGGGAAGAAGCCCTAAAACAAAAGAGGAAGATTATACCAGCACTCACAGCGTTCATTCCAGCTGGACATTATTCGTTTGAGATTCTATCTTTCCAATTACACTCGACTTCCACTCAGCTTTACCATGGGACAGTGCTATTTGAAGAAAAGACAGAAATAAAGTTCTCAATACATGTTACCTGCATTAAAGAAAGTAGTCCTAGTGTTTCAAACTTCCTGCAAGGAAGTTTTCTTGTGAGCACCCGTTTAGAGTCTTTGTCACACACATGTGGCACCCCACATTTGACCAGCAAATGTTGGGGCAACGTATTTAACTCAGGGCACTACAAACCTGAGGCTTTCAGCATAGGATTACCCTGGCCATCACACCAGGATTATCCTAAGAGCACAACCTCTGTTGACAACTGCAATGGTGACAGGCTGGAACCACATGATGTGGTTTGGAGATGCTCAGAGCTGTCCCAGCACAGGCATGACAGGACTATCATGACAGCAGAGCCCCAAAGGTGCTGCACTACAGGCTCTATGTCATGAGCTCCAGGCTCACTAAAGGGCATGAACTGGTGAAGACTCACAGGAGCAGCAGGCAAGTATCCATTGCTCTGACTAGGAACCAGACGAGGGACTTACGACTTTCACCTCATCAGTCCTATGCCTACGAGACACAGAGTGCCTTGACCCAATTAGGTAGTGAACCACATAGAGGCTGGGGCTGGGAAAGATCTTGAATGGGACTGGCCTCTAAGACCTTAAATATTTACTTATGTAAGATGGTGATGATGCCTTCTAGTGCCATGCTGTCAATACAGACCTTGAACTGGTTCTCAGTCTGTTCTGTGCCAGGCTTCCACCCAAGGACACAGGCCTGCCTTGGTTGAAAACCCAGGTTGGTTGCAGAGGGTCAGTGGGTCCAGGGACTCTGGCCTGTCTTAGTCACCCAACTATAACATCACCCAAGGCCCCTGTGGAAGCCTACACTTCGAAAGTACAGCCTTCATGAAGCCAGAAGCCTGGAGTTCAATCATATGGTGTACACAAGGCTGACCACGGACACCAAGAATGAAGGTGGTCTTCACTAAAACCTGGGCCAAGGCCAACTGTATGAGGCCAAGTGCCAGGTCCTGTAGTTCCATCACAAGAACCCCACGCAACGCTACAGGCTTGGGGAAGAGTGGCTGGAAGGCTGGTCGGCAGAAAAGGACCTGGGGGTGCTGGTGGACATCCAGCTAAACATGAGCCAGCAGTGTGTCTAAGTGGCCAAGAAGACCAACAGCATCCTGGCCTGCATCAGAAATAGTGTAACCAGCAGGAGCAGGGAGGTGATTGTGCCACTGTGCTTGGCACTGGTGAGGCCGCACCTCGAGTACTGTGTTCAGTTCTGGGGCCCCCTCCACAAGAAGGACATTGAGGTGCTGGAGCGAGTCCAGAGAAGGGCAACCAAGAGGGTGAAGGGGCAGGAGAACAAGTCCTACGAGGAGAGAATGAGAGAGTTGGCATTGTTTACTTTGGAGACGAGAAGGCTGAGGGGAGACCTCATTGCTTTCTACAACTACCTACATGAAGGTTGCAGGGAGGTGGGTGTTGGCCTCTTCTTCCAAGTAAGTAAGGCCTGAAGTTGCACCAGGGGATGTTTAGATTGGATATTAGGAAGAATTTCTATACTGAAAGAGTGGTTAGGTGCTGGAATGGACTGCCCAGGGAGGTGATGGAGTCAACATCCCTGGAGGTAGTAAAAGAAAAGTGCAGATGTGGCACTTCAGGACATGCTCTAGTGGTCATGGTGGATGTTGTGTTGTTTTTTGCTTGGTGGCATTTGGGTTTTGGGGTTTTTTTCCTTTTTTTTTCTCTCCTGGGTGGATGGTTGGACTCAGTGATCTCAGAGGTCTTTTCCAACCATAACAATTCTGTGTTTCTTGGCTGAAACCACCACCAAACAGCATGTATAGTCACACATTTCAGCCTTTGCTTTCATTTCCAATAGTTGGTAAAGCTGATAAGCAAGATAAGCGGTGCTATTGTCCTTTCCATTGCACTTCAGAGCTACAATCAAGAGAGCAATGTCTCTTCTCCAGCCTCGTCTGGGTAAAGCAGTGTGTACAGACCCACACCCCTCAGATGCAATGCTATTTGAGCTGTATCTAGGCAGAACTGGGCTCACTCATTTACTGACAGAACCCAAATGCAACAAGGAATTTCTTTCTAGCCACATCCCACTCACTTCTTCCCTGTGGAGAGTCTTCACAGTCCTTAAGGAACTGCTGTGCAAGTTCATTAAAAGTCCCATTTCAGCATTTCCTTCATAGTAGAGGCCTCTTCCAGCCAGCTCTTGGGATTCTGCCAACAGACATATCAGCCACTAGTACGTAAATCCTTCCGCTAAAAAATGCTTCCCTGAAGAGCTTATACCCCAGTTCTGTATGCCTAACAGAGTTGATCATCAAAATCAACCACCCTCAACAAGAGCTTAAGTGAGGTTCTTCTCCACTCTCATGGGCTTAGTGGTGCATTACAGAGCCTTTTCTCCCCTTGGTCAGGCCTCCACTTAGGAAGAAGCAGCTTCAGCACAGTTCCAGTCAGGAAATAAACTTCAGGTGCCACAGAGGGAAGAGAAAACCAGCTGCCTCAGATGATACGTTCATTGGAGGATCCAAAAGAACGTGACACATTTTGGGCACTTCTGAAATCCCAGCATCTTCCCATGTTTAAAACCCTAGCTCACATTGCATTGTCAAATTTCTTAAACTTGGGGAAAGGATTGCATTTGCCTCTGTGCCCCCCAGACCACCCAGCAAAACAGAACTTTAAATTCCTGTCCAGATGTGTTAGTTATTATGGCTGATTTTTCTTTTTTCAGAAAAACTCAGTGGAAGAGCTCCCACTGAACTAAGATCAACACTGTGTGAAAACCACAGCCTTGCAGCTTACATGGCCTTTATTTATCATCTCCTTGTCAAAATGAACATTTCCAACACTTAAATACACCAGCCATGAGAGAAAGACAAGCATATTGTAAGCGCTTGACAAAGAATCTAGACGCCCTTCTTGGTTTTGGAGAACAGAAAGCATCATATAGTTTAGTCTGCAGACAAAATGTCCTAAACGATTTCCCAAGGCAGAGACCTGGGGACACTACTGAAAGCAGCACTTTGGGATGCTCCACATGCACCTGTGGTCTACAAGGAGGACTGTGCTTGAGGATCTGAGCTGATGAACAGGGAGCAACTTCTGCATGGACTGTCAGGATGAGGACATGCCAAAGGACAACCCATGCTTCAGCAACACCACCTTCTCACTCAGGGGCAAAGAGAAGTCCTGGGTGAGCCATAAATCTTTAGCCTGTTTTTTACCTCCCGGGTTGCTCCAGTGCTCTTTGTTTTCAGTGCTTTCTCTTCCGTTTCTCAAACGGACACTGTATTACCCTGGGAAATTCTGTGGCTTTCCTGTAATTTCCATCCTTAAGAGTTTTCAGTTGTTTCCAAGTCTGTCCTGATGTGGTAGATAGCCATTCTCACACACTGAAACACTGTTTGGATTATTTTAGCAAACCCCACAAATATTACCTCAATTACAACAATTCAGAACACAACACAAGGATCGAGGAAACACATTCCTTTCCTCTGGCAGGATGCAGTAATGACTCCCTTTCTGGTGGTTCAGAAACAGAGCCAGTACACTTTATTGGAGTTCACTACCACACACCGAGAATGAGTGGTCAGTAAAGTGGCAGCCTACACAGAAAACAGCTTTTTAATCCACTAGCAACACCAGCAGCTCCCCTCCCAGTAGCAAATGAAAGCCCCACGAAAATCCCTCTGCCCTTCTCTTTATCCTCCCAGCTGAGCTTCAGGCTGGAGATACTCCTCTCCAAAAGCAACAACACAGCTTAAATGGCAACAGCAAAGGTGGCCGGCAACACCTCATGGGCAGGAACAGCTCCCATACGACTTGCTGACCTGTCCAGGAAACAAACTGTGGTCTTGTAAAGAGCCAGATTAAGCACTCCATGCTTAGCACTTACTACCTGCTCCTTGAGGAGGCTCCAGTGCAGCCCCATGCAGTTAGAAAGCCTTAGTCCTCCCGTGACCATCCCTCTTTCAGCACCAAACATCAACAGCCAGGCTACTTGGAGACTCACAAAATCAAACCCTTTTAAAGTGTCCCAAAAGCAACTTACAGAATTTACTCTCCAGTTTGCATTTTACACCTTTGAACCACAGCAGCAGACAGCTGTTAATTCTTCCTTGTTCCCTTCCCAGCTGCCATTTCCCCCTCACTCTGCACCTAAATCCATTAGCGCCCACCAACCCTGGGCACCACAGCAGGGAGGGGAGTGGATGTTTTTCAGGACAGGTGAATACTCTCGTGGATACCAAGTGCGACTCAGAAATGTCACCGTGTTAAGCCACAGGCTGCAGCCAAGTGCAGACGTTTCCTCACGCCGAGGGGAAAACAAGAGAAAAGCAGGCTACTCAGAACAGAAAGAAAGAAATGCAGAGCTACGATCATGGAGGGAATCAGGAGTTTACTGAAACTGAGGGGGACTCTGCTGCTTGCTCCGGTAGGGCCTGGGCTTTCCCCAAAGAATGTGCTCAGCGTTTCCTCTTTTTTTTTTGTTGCGAGAGACCGAGGCAGGGGTGAGTCCACCCAGGGGCCTCACGCTGGGCGGCTGGGCCGCCTCCGCTCCTCTGCCCCGTCGCTCCCGAACCACCTGGGCCGGCTGGTCAGCGGCGGGGCCATCGCCCTCCCCTTGCCTTTTTTTCCCACCCGCCCGCGGCCGAGAGCCGTTCCGTTCCGGCCTCCCCGCACCCAGTGGAGACGGAGGGACCAGCAGCGCTCCCCCGTCCCGGCGGGAAGACGGCGGAGGGTGAGCGGCGGTGCGCTCAGCGGCCAGGAGGCTGAGGGGGTTCGGTTCACGCGCCTCGATTTTCGCCTCTACAGCCAAACGCATTACCGGGGGAAGAAAAGCCAATTTGGAGGCTAGGGGGAAAAAAAGGAATTAGCGATATTTTGGGGTGGCATCGATCCCTCGCGCCCCGACCGCAGCCACGGGAGACGAGCGGTCTGCAGGCTGCGGGGGCTGCCTCCCGGCCCCCTTTGCCCGCTCTCCCCCTGTAGCCCCCGCCTCTGTCCCGGCCCCGCCACTGGCCCCTCCGCGTCCCTTTACCTTCCTCGGCGGCAGCGGGGGTGTGTGGCCGTGCCTCGGCATGGCGGCGGCGTCCGGCGCCGGGCTGGCGGCGTGCGGACGCGCGGCTGGGGGCTCCCCGCCCGCCGCGCCATGCAGCGCCGCCGCCCCCCGCCGGCACCAGCTCCGGCCCCGGCCGCCCTCCGGCGGGAGCACCGCCCCGCCCCACCCCGCCGCCGAGGCAACCGCGCCCGCCCCTCCGCTCGGGAGAACACTGCGTTCTATCCTGAGACTGGGTCAGGGATGCGCCAGGGTGAGGAGGGTGCACGGAGGTGAGTGGGGGCCGCCGGTGGCAAGGCCAGAAATAAATTAAAAAAAAAAAGAGATGCAGTGCACAAGACGCCTGTCTGACTGCAAACAGAAATATCCAAGGGAAAGTGGAAAATCCCTTCTCGCTACGAAACCAGCACCAGTTACTTCAGCAACTTCCCCCAACTGAAGGAACCTGGCACAACGGCTGATCAGCTCGCAGAGACTTCAGGAGAAAGCGGCTGGCCAGGAAAGCCTCAGGCCTGTGAAACAATTTGCATCAGCAGAGCTGTTCACCTGTGCAGGGCCATCATCCAGCTCCTTGTTAGCACAGAATTTTACTTGGTCAGATCTTAGCTACCTTTGAAAGAGGGGGAGGGATCTGGATTTGAAAGTGGGTTAATTCTTCCTTCTTGTTTTTGGTTCCCATAGTAGTGAAAAATATCAGAAAGGGTATTTTTTTTTTCTCTGAGCATAGTAACATACACCCAAAGGTGGGAATCAGCTGAGCTCCTAGTGTGAAAGGCCACAGCTTCCAGCCCAAAGCCTTCCTGCTCAAGACAGTAGCTTTGCTGAACAGCCATGATGGATGGCAACGCAAGTTGTGGCATCACCTTTGTGGTGCCTGTCCCCTAAAACATTCTTTGATGTGTTGCTCTAACGTACACAAAAACTCCCAAAAGGGAGAGAGATGGATGATGTCACTGTCATTAGCTGCATCATCAGCAATGGGTTCATTATTTTTGGTTTGTAAAAGGCACGTGTTCTTCACTAAGGAAATGAGCAATGCTTTGTAGCCCTGTAGCAGCATACAAGGTTAATATGTTTCTAGCTGACTAGGGAATAAGCAGGAGACCCAACACTGCCGTTGGAGCAAGAAGCCCAAGATTCAGAGCAAGCCTGGAAGATGAAAAAATTCAGTAGCTCTACCAAAATACCATCATCCTTTTAACTTGAATTTATTTTATCGGCTGTCATGTGTCCTCTGATACTTCTGTTACACTGACTGTTTCATTAATACCCTGCTAAGGAAATAACTAATAATTGTGACACTTCAACCACTGCAATCAGGCTATTGCTAGAAAGCCTTGCCTTTTGCTTAAAAATTAACACAGCGTCACCCGCTTATCATGGAATAAAAGGAGGTAGTTGCCACCTTTCAGTGGCTGAAGTACCCCCTGCCCATTTCATCTCCCTCATTTCAGCTGTAGCTCGATCCACCACACTGCTCCAAACCAAGGTAGGCTCAAAACCAAGATGGTAAGAGCCCATCTCAGCTGTCAAATGGATGGAGAAGTGAAGGCCCCACGCACAGGTCTCTTGGTGCCTTCCTGCCTGCCTCTGGGGGCCCCCGGAGGGGGGCCAGAGGGAAGGGGCCTCTCGTCCTCCTCCAGCATGGCCCCAACCTGAGAGGACGCTCCTACTCAGGAGGTGACAGCTCAGCCAAGCTCTTCCCCTCAGCAGGGCTGAGGTACCATCTGTGAGGCGAGAAGAATCACCTCATGTTCCCTTCGAGGTTCCCGCTCCTGTCCCTTTAAGGGGCGGGCCGCCACCGCTTGCCGCCGCTCATTGGCTGGCTCCGCTCCTCTGGCCCCCTCCCTCCCTCCCTCTCCCCCCCCCTTCCCTGCTTCCCCGGGGCTGGCAGTTAACTGCCGGCGATGGTGCCGGGTGGCGCCGTACGGCTGCTGCAGC
The DNA here is from genome assembly GCA_020745705.1 of Hemiprocne comata. Lineage (NCBI taxonomy): Eukaryota > Metazoa > Chordata > Aves > Apodiformes > Apodidae > Hemiprocne > Hemiprocne comata. Next base: position 62,796,855 of record CM036586.1, read on the forward strand.
TGCCGCTCCCGCGTCCCCTCCTCAGGCGGACGAGGGCGACACTGTCCGGTTGGGCGGCCGCGGGGCACGGCGGGCGCCGGGAGGGGCGCTGGGTCGCGGTGGCCTTGGCGGTGCCCGCGGCGGTGCCTGCTGGGACCGGTTGGAAGGAGAGGCCAGTGCAACGAGGGCCGGTATGGGTCGGGGAGCGCGGCCCGGAGCGGCAGCCCTGGGGTTTGCTGCGGCGCTTGGGCCTAGTGCTCCGGTTGAGTCTGCGGGCTTGCGGCTTGGTGCTGCGCTTCGGCCCTCTGCTGTTGCTCTACCCACTGAGCCGCCTGTGGCCTGGCTTGGATGCCCTGTGGCTGCGGCTGCTGCGGAGAGCAGCCGAGGCTGCTGGCCCCACCTGCATCAAGCTGGGCCAGTGGGCCAGCACCCGGAGAGACCTCTTCTCCGAGGCATTCTGCGACGAGTTTTCCAAGCTGCATGTTGAGGTGAGCCCGCACCCGTGGACCCACACTGATGAGCTCCTGAGGAAGGCCTTTGGCATGGACTGGACGGGCATCCTCAAGTTCCAAAGCCAGGAGCCAGTTGGCTCGGGCTGTGTAGCACAGGTGTATAAAGCCTATGCTGACCTCACTGCTATCACCGGCTCCCAGGCCAAGGAGGTAGCACAGTGCTCGGAGTTACATACAGCTTTTGAAGCGTGGGAAGTCTCAGGCTTTAGAGGCCTCCTCAGGTGGCTGAGGAGGAGGAAGAGCGAGGAGATGTGGGACAAGAGGAGCCAGGAGGAGCTGAGCCCAGCAGACTGCTCCCAGGAAAGTCCTGCGAGTGGTGCATCTGTTATGGAGCAGATGGCTAAACCAAACCTGACTGCAAATCCTTCATCAGCCAGACATCTCACACCTGTAGCCATTAAAGTAAGTCCTACATCTGGTCAGTAGATGGGTCAAAATGGAGTGTGCTGGACTAGGCAGATCAGAGTGTAATTCCCATGGAGAGGAGTAGCTGGCTAGGGCCAGGCAGAGTGAGGGGAATGATGCTCATCTCCCTTGATGTCTTTTCTCAGTGCTTTGGTTCCAGCCAGCCACAATTCAGACTTGTGATGGCCCTAGCTCTTCCCAGCCCAGAGAGCTCGGGTACTCATACTGCCTGAGGCACCTTTGACACAGCAAAATGCAACTTCTTCTGAGGACTACCTGGGCAACCCTTACTAGTGCCTTGTTGCATAGGCTGGGTTTTGTCCATTTTGTATGCATCCTTCAGCTGATTGAAATGGACCATCCTTTTTACAGACTTTGGGGAGCTGATCTTGCCACTGTTCATTTTTGTGCAGGTCCTCCACCCTGGACTAGTCCACCAAGTCCAGATGGATCTGTTTCTCATGAAGATGGGTAGCCACATCATTGGACTTCTCCCTGGATTGAAGTGGCTCAGTTTGACAGAGATCGTGGAGGAGTTTGAAAAGCTTATGATTCAGCAGGTACATGCTGTGCCATGGTCTCACCTACTGAAACAAAACTTCTCTTTGTCTTGCTACTCGGTGGCTCTAACTCTGTTCATACTGCTTGTTTTTAAAGGGTTAGATGAAGGCTTGCTTGTTTAGTTATGTTCCTTATTCTAATCTGTCCCGTAATGTTACTGTAGGAAGGCTACATGCCCACAGAGTAAAAAAGCAAAGCAATGAAAAAAATTGGTAATCTCCATTAGGTTTAAAAATCTTTTTTAGACTTTGAGTATGTTTTCTGGTGAACAGCCTGACCAGCTAGCTAGCTAGCTGTAGTCACAGTCCTTTTTGCAGCATTGTGAAAGATGAATGCTGGTGAGAGAGCTCTCCTTAGGAGAATAATATCTCCAAACAAGTGCTCAGATGTGTTTTTTCTCTTTAATCTTACACATAAGTTTGCAGTCTATACTCACTGGTCATGTTTGTTAGTACTGTAAAAAAAAATATATATATATATTGGCATAACTAATATGCGGTACCCTCAGTTAATAATATATTCTGTATTGTCTTGTGATCATACTCATAGTATGAAGTGAAGCTTTGCAAATAGATCTGAAAGCATGTCCTGACTCACTAATGTCTTCTAAAGACACAGTTCTGAAACATCTATATGACCAAACTTACGAAGATTTCACTACAGGCATAATTAGGCTTATGTTTCTATTAAAATTAACCATTATCTGCTAATTTCATTTTTGTGTCTAGATGGCAGAGTGTGAAGTCTGTTACAAGCTTTTGAAAGCCTTAATTCTTTTCTACTACTGCAACAAATCTACACAGCAAATCCATGTTGTAAACTGTTTTTGGATGTGATGTGAGGTCATTAGTACCAGTTTACTCTGGCGGAGCTTTTGGTGGATGCGCTGAAGACTGAGGATTAGGAAAGCATTTGATAGGCTTGTAATTTCCTTTATCTTTGAAAGAACAAAAGGTATTCCTGAGCTATTTCCCATTGGCAGTTGATCAAGGTGAGGCAAAGTTATCCTGCCTCCTTGCACAGCATCGGTGGGCCAGAGAGATGCCCTCATATCAAGGCACTGGGATCACTGAAGACCTTGGGCCAGAGCTTTGCACAGTGGATTAGTTTGTATGTGTTACATTAAATTTCTTCCTCTCTGTAAAGTGAGGCTAGGGCTGCAGTTCTTCTACCCCAACTGCCAGCCTTGCTATTTGGATGGTAAGCTTTGGTTCAGGATCTGTCTTACCCTTGAAAATAATGCAGTACTGGTCTTTTTTGAGACACCATGCCTGTAGTAAGAGTCATCCATATTCCAAAGGTGCTGGGTTGTGGGCCACCCGTTACCCAGTCTGTTACTCTACTCTTCCATCAGAAAAGCTATAAGCATGTAAGAAGCACCACTCTATTTTGTTTTCATTCTGGCTTTCAGACTAGTTTTGTTGGTATTGAGTATTGCACTGTACAGTCATATCCTCATACAGAATCTGGAAGATCTAATTCTAATTGCATGTAATTTCTAACCTGCTTTTTCTTCCTTCAGATTGACTTGCGCTATGAAGCCAGAAATCTGGAGCGCTTCCGACAAAATTTCCTAGGTGTTGATTTTGTGAAGTTCCCAACTCCCCTTTGGCCTTTGGTAACAACAGATGTTCTAGTGGAGACGTTTGAGGTAAGAATTGCAGGGTCTGGGAGTGAGTGGTAGCTGTGAGGAGGCCCTTAGGAGAACATGCCAAGGAGGTATTTTTTGAGAAGGAGCCATCAGAGGCAGAAGGATACTTTTATTTGCTTAAAGAGATCGGTGTCCTTCCTCAGTGTCTCTTCCACTCTCTGTTTGTGAACAGTGCATCCCAGAAGACAGGTGGCAGACAGCTCCTTATGGAAGTGAACACTTGGCCTGAAACCAAGCAGACCAGCAGTGTGTACACCCACCATGTGCTTGCCTGTGCTTTGCAAACCAACACCACTCTTCAGCTGTCCTCTGTGGTGGGTCAAAGCAAGGAGCTCAGCAATCTGGCACTTTCTGATGCTTGCCTCACTTCCCTTGTGGGTGTTTGAGTCACAGACCAAAGCTACGCTCCGTCTTAGTGTTTGTGCATGTGATCCTGGCAAGATTGTTTCTGCCCCAGACTATATCAGACCCTCTTTCCAAAGAACAAACCCTTGCTCCTCTCATATTTTCCATCACAGTAGGTACATCCTCTACTGAGCAGGTCCTTTCTAGGGTATTCTTATCACCTTCCCTCAACTTTGGGCACCTAGGTAAAGGTGTGGTTGAAGGTGGGACATGGTGTGTTTGACTCCAGCTCTGTCTTTATTTCAGGAGAGTGAGCCTATTTCTCACTACCTGCATGCGGAGATTGCCGCAGAGCTGAGGCAGAGACTTGCAAAGATGGGAATGGACATGCTGCTAAAGATGGTAGGCACTTGGCTGAGGCTGGAAGTGAAGGTTGTTTTCCTGCAGAAACTATTCAGTTGGGGTAATAAAACAATATGGCTAAAGAGACAACCTGTTTGCTTCCCACATCTCCTACCCTTCTCATGGACTCAAAGATAGAGCTGTGCCTTTTGGAGCCAGCCCATGGATGCCAGATATCTTGAGGTAACAAAGGACTTGAGCTGCAAGGGCACTGTGCAGCTCCTGTATTGGCAGAGGGAGGGTCTGTACTGCATGTGCAATGTAAAACAAGGCCTGAGTAAGGCCTGGGCTAGATAAGCACCATTGCTGTAGACTTTGAGATGGAGCTTCTCTCACTGCAGAAGGGTGATCTGCTGGCACACAGTAGGGTCCTTCTGTGCAACTTAATCCATGCGTTACTTAGGAAACCCACTAATCCTTTTAAGGAATATTCACATATTGCCCAACAGCTATAAAGTACAATGTAATTAGCAAATAGTAGGCTCTCTGCAGAGACTATGGATGCAACTCACAAGGAAAATGACCAGCTAGTTTCTTCGTTTATTGACTTCTCCTCCAAAACTTTTTTTTTTAAAGGAAGAACTAAATGCGGAGTAAAGAAAATTAGCCTGGCCAAATTCAGATTATGATTCTGCTTCTGACTGTCTAGTTCTTTTGTGGTTGAAATAATCACAAATAATCTGGAAAGGAGTGTTGAGAGGGTGACACAACTGGCTTTTGAGGAGCCATGAGAACTAGCAGGGAAGAGTTGCAGTAGAACCTCACAGTACTGAGTGTGTGGGCAGTAAGTCTCAGGTGAAATTCAGTTGATCGCTGCAACATCATGCCAGGGTGGTGGCAAGGCCTGCAGTTCTGACTCCATGTAGTATGGCAGGCTCTGAAATAGCTTCTGACACTCCGAAAAGCAATGGTGGAATTCAAATGGCTAACATTGAATCCAATGGTTAGGAGTGAAGCAAAAATCCCAGATTTAGGAGTGGAAAAGAAAGAGAAAAGAAACAGCATTATTGTTGTAAGTAAAACAAATTCCTGTTTGTTGCATACTCTGTGCAGTTCTAGATCCTTACTGCCCAGGACCTTCCATTTCATAGGGCTGTAACAGAGCTAGAAGAGGTACAGAGGAAGGCAGCCAGGATGATAACTAGTGTGGAATTGCTTCCTACCACCATGGTGAAATAATCTGGACTCTTAACTCTGGAAAGGAGAGAAATCAGTAGCTTCTGACAGATATATGCAGTCATGAGTGCATGAGAGTGAATATGGATCTATTGTGTATGGTTTCTTAAAACAGCAATGAGGAAGACATAAAATTATCAGAGGTCATTTTTTCAGGCAACACCTAAAAAATATATTCTTTTCTCACAGCTCTAATTACTTACATGGCAATTGAACAAATTTGTAGTAGTCCATGAAATACAAAGATAACCTACTTGGGGCAGGAAGTCCTGCAGTCCTAGGTGGCCAGGAAGGTTAGTGGGGAAGTACTATCTTGTACTTGCCCTCTTACTAGTCCTGCTGCTAACTGCTAGCAGACTTAGAGAAGTGCTACATACACTTGTTGCCTCTTCACCTAACTTGTTCTCTGTACTTCTCAATACAATTGTAATGTGGGTTGATGTCCCAGACTTGGCAAACTTAACCATTCACTCTAATCCATACCACTGAATACCAAATTGCCCATTCTTACCCTTGCATTACGCTTTGCCAAAGCCCACTAGTGTGCCTCCAGTTTAAGATTAATTGCCAAAGAGGACTACTGTTCTCTGCTGAGACTCCTGGCTCTCCTACCTGGCCTCTAAGACACACAGGATTGCTTCACACAGCTCTGCTGACTCCCCTAGAGTAGCACCCATGCCATTTCAGCATAGCTGGTCTCCAGCAGAAGCTGTTCGCTGTGTTGCTGCCTGGGGTGATGCACTTTAGTAATGACAGAGAACAGACCAGAAGTGAACCTCTGCTATTTGTCTGGGAGTTTTGGCATGGGCAGGGTCGGTAGGAAGGAGCTGCTCAAAGACTTGCCCATCCTTTAGGTCTTTGTTGACAACTTTGTCCATGCTGACCTGCACCCTGGGAACATCCTGGTTCAAGGCACAGCCCACGCCAGCAGCAGCTGCGGGGAGCAGACAGCCATCGTGGACCTGTGCGATACGCTCGTGGTGGAAGTGAAGCCGCCTCTCAGGCGGCTCTGCCTGGTGCTGCTGGACGCGGGGATCGTGGCAGAGCTGCAGAGCGCCGACATGCGGAACTTCAGGGCGGTGTTCACCGCTGTGGTCCAGGGCCAGGTGAGGCCTCTGTCATGGGGGCTGGGAGCTGAGGCTGGGGAAGGGAGACAGCTGGAGATTCTGATGTTTTCTCTGTGATAGTTTTCTCTGTTTCCCCTTACAATTCTCCCTAAGAGGGGAGAGGACACTGGATAGAGTGGAAGCTGTACCAGGCACAGGGTTAAGGTGTTCGGCTACAGCAAGAAAGCTGCCAGAATGGAGGGAATTCAGTGGCCCAGGAAATGGAAGGTATTAAACGGGAAGCACTGGCTATCACTCCCTGGTTAGAAGTGCTTCTGATGCAAGTTAGGACTGCCAGGGAGGCGCTTGCATGAGACTGTTGCAGAATCTGCCAGGTTTTGCTGGAGAAGAGGAGGGAGTGGATTAACCTCTTGTTCTTCCACAAACGTTCCCTTCTGCAGCCTTGCTGCTGGAAAGCCCATATGCAATCCTTTTTTTTGCTAGTTTTTTTCTGTTTTTTGTTTGGTGTTTTGGGTTTTTTTCTTTTTTTGCTGTTGTGTCAGCATCTGTAGAGAAGAGGAAGCAAAACGGTGGGGGGGTCAGGCCTCTGCCAGGCTCCTCCTGTATAAGGGAAATTACTTTCCCACTTATTTAAATTATACTACCAGATGGTCTGGAGAATCCAGTGCTGATGTCTCCTGCTCATTCTGAGGACAGGTATCTGTGCTCATACTTGCACGTTGCTGTTTCTCATCTGTGGGTTGGATGGCTCACCAGCATATCTCAAGAGGGACACGTTTTAACTTGGTCTGCTTAATCTGCTGACACATACCGAGGAGTCAGGCCCATCCTGTGCTGCCAGACTTACTTCTCAGCCACTAAGCAAAAAATGCAAACATTTCATTGCAAGTCCTTCATGGCTCAGGCTGGGTGTAATTCATGATCTACAGGTGAAAAACTTCTACACCAAATCTCACTACCAAACCTGTAGCCTTTGGCTCTGTATGTTGTTGTCAGATCTTTCAAGAAGAGCTAGAAAACCTCTCACAAGTGAAGCCTGGATATGGCTTCCTGCCTTTCTCACCAACCATCTACTGGTGTAGAATCAGGTTGCTCTTTCCCTGCAGTTTGCAAATGGAAGGTTGGATTTAGCCCATAAGTAAGGTTAATCCATGCCCTTTTTTACACCATTATCTCTTCTGCTAAGAAGAAAACGCCTGTCCTGTGGGTTTTATTTTTCACCCTGAAACTTCTAACTCTCTGAGAGATACCTCTGTTTTGTTCTACCCTACAAGAAAAATAAGTAGGGTTTTGCCAGATACCAGCTAAGACTTTTGGACCAGTTCTGCTCTTCTTGCACCTGCTTCTGTTGGTTCGTTGTGTCTCTGTTGCTGGAATGGGGGAGTGTGGTCCTGGGAGTTCTCCCTGCAGTATGCCTGCTCCAGGGACCTATGCAACAGAGGCCTTCCAGGGATGATGGTGTGCAGCCTGCTGGCACCAGTGATCAAATTCTGATTCTCCTTTTCAACTTCTTTCACAGGGGGAGAGGGTAGCAGAGCTGATCCTTCATCACGCCCGTGCTAACCAGTGCCAGGATATTGAGCGATTCAAAGCTGAGATGGCGGAACTAGTGACCAAGGTCCGGGGGAACACCATTGCCCTTGGAAAGGCAAGTGCACAGGCAGTGTCCCACCCTCACTTACCTGTAATTCAGTGCAACCTGGCTTTCAGAATGATCCGTGTGGAAAGGCCAGGTCTCATCTCATCAACACCACCAGCCAGTACTGGTTGCTTTTAGTCTCTCAAGTGCAGCAAAAGTCCATAAAATCCTTTGTTTTCTTCTAATTAAAAAGCTATGTGTTTGTTTGTAGGGTTGGTAATTTTTAGTAGTTGGGGGTTTTAGGTGGTTTTTTTTTGTTGTTGTTGTTTGTGCATTTTTTGGTTTTAATCTAACATCTGCAGCTCTCTGTGAGGAGTTGCTGAGCCTGATGTTACAGCTTGCATCCTGTTAGCTAGGGCCTGCCTGTGCACTTCAAAGAATGTAGCATGGTGGTATGGGGCAGATAAGTGCATGTTGTGTACTGCTATGAGGTCAGACATCCTCAGCTTTCCTGGCCTGGCAAGTGAGCAGAACCATGGGTCACAGCTGAACTCTTCATCCAGTGTGGAGTGAAGGGGGATCATACCTTGATGTTGGCTGTTGTCAGCCCGATAATCTTGTCCCACCACCAGAACCAAATGCTAACAGAAGAATCCTCCCTGTCGCTCAGGTGGCTCAGTCTTCTTGACCACACGTTTTCTATCAGTTAACTTCTTCTTTTGTATTCCAGCTTCAAGTGGCTAATCTCCTCTCAAATGTGTTTAAACTATTGATGACCCATAAGGTGAGGTCCTGTCATTGGCTGCCTTCAATAGCTGGAAGTTAATCTGGGGAGGGAGAACTACTGGGAACATGAAGGGCTGACAAGGAGGGGGGCTGTGACTTCTGAAACTAACTGCTAGGAGGGGTACTGCAGGAATGCATCCAGCTGTTGCAAGCACACTGTTTCTCAGGCCTTGATATGCACCCTACCAAGACAAATTCCTGTTTTGTTGGGTTGTGTCTTAATACTCCATTTAATTGTTGATGTTTTTTACTAAAAGGAATGTTGCTGTAACCCATAGTTTTTCCTATCTTTACAGTTCCTTAGAAGCAGAAAACGAAATCTAATATATGTTTCACTTGTCAATCTTTGCAGGCTTTCTTCCCTGGACCTCTTGATATGTGGTTACATAGCAGCACTAGGCCATTTGACTCGTTTGTTAGAGACCTCAAAAATGGGCAGTTGCTCACAGAACAGAGATTACTTCTTATAACTGATGGTATTTGGGGGACAATCTTCCATAGGTTGCAGACAACCTTGGAAATCAAAGGAGCTCTGGTGGCCTGACCTCAACAGATGAGAGGGTTAAGTCAGCCACTGGGCTGCCCTGCTGGCAAAAGGTCGCCCCCCTAAACATTCCTTAGAGCTTTTTGTCATTAAGCCAGTTCCTAATTACATGAGATATAATTTAGGCCCTTACAACGCAAGTCTTCCCAACTCCATGAATTCTTAATGTTCTGGCTTGCCCTGGAGCAGTCCTTTTACGTGGCAGGAAATTGGGGAGTAATTTGTTCACATGCAGAGCAGAGGAATGTTTCTTCTGTGATCTGTGGGGGTCTTTAGTGGCCGTTCAGAAGATGAGCTTCCCCTGGCATGTGTTCAAGTATACTGGATAGTACTGCAGCTTATAACTATACTAGCAATGGTGAGCACTCTGAAGCTCCTGCTATTCCAGTATGGAAGAAAAAAAAATCCCATTCCCCTTCTTGGAACTGAAAAACAAATTATTGGGTTCCTTTAGAGCATTTACCCTGAAACTATCACCTTAGTTTTGGGCCTGCTGCTGGATTCCTGTGTGTTCTGAAACTCCAAGTGATGGAGTTGCAGTGTAGTTCCAGATGTGTGTATGCTCTCCCCAGCCTCTTCCCTTCCCTCTCAGCTTAGCTAGAGCTGGTACCTCTGTGGAATGGGCTCAGAAGGAAAAAATGGTCTGCTGAGTCCATTGAGTCTCTTGTGCTTCTAGGTGAAGCTCGAGAGCAATTTTGCTTCCATCATCTTTGCCATCATGGTTCTGGAAGGTCTTGGTCGTTCACTGGACCCTGAACTGGACATCCTAGAGGCAGCTAAACCATTGCTCATCAAAACAGCAGCTTCTGTCCTTGAATAGACTCGTGTGGCTGCTGCCCTCTCACCGTGCAGGGTTACCTGTGCTGTTGGTGAGCTGACGGAGAAAGAAGCTGAAGGTGAGAAGTCACATGTATCTCGGGGAAGTGCCATGCAGTGGTTACTCTCCATTAATGCTGCCTTCAGTCGTTTCAGCCAAGCACCAGGCATGGGATGATAGAAGGTCTAGTCCAGAAACTAGGAAGACTTTGCACAGTTGGAGAGTTCTGACTCATTACACTGTTCTATGAGCTAATGTGCTCTAGTAGTTTTTAAACTGACATATCATGTAGTTTAGGTGCACAAGATCACTGCAGCCTGATGAGAAAAGCAGTCTTGTCTAAAAGTCTTTTAAAAATGTGAATTGATCAAGGCCATTTTGAAATTTATACAGTTTAATATTTAAAGTTAATGTACTGACTTACCTGTCACAGTGTGGGAGAAACGATATTCTAACACCACTGAAGAACTCATTCAAGCTGCAAAAAGCCAATAAAGCTTTTTGGTTTTTGTACTTCTACTTTTATTGTAGAAGTGTCCTGAGATCCTGTGTATTTTGGATGATAAAACCAGATGAGTCAATCTGATTTTTCAAACTTCTATACCCCAGCACAGTACTGTAGGAGTTTGGATTATAAACAGCAAAAGAAAATATTTGTCTAGGTAGAAAAACTAATTCCATAATAAAAATAACTTCTGGGAATATATGTACTGGTCTTAGTTTTTTTTTTTAACCTTAAAAAACCACTTTTTTTCCTTTAATTCCTTCCTACCACCCTCTGCTTGCTCCTCTAGTCAACTCAAAACATTAACTAATGTGCAAATGCATGGGTTTTATTTCCAGTAGTTTGCAAAACAAGGAGTCCAAGCCTTTTCCTAGTGGATGGAAAAACACATTGTGAATGTTTAAATAAAGCCAGCAACAGAGCTAGATCATACATGTCTTTTACAGGCTGTTATTTAAATAGTAGTATTAAAATTAATTTAAGGCTGTCTTTTTATAGTGAGAAGCAGAGTCAGTGAATGATTGGAAATACTGTAACATGAAATGTGTTCCCAGATATCCTGTATGTGAAATTGCAGCAGCACAGGGTGTCTGCGGTGGTCTGTTTTCAGATGGTTAAGCAATGAAGAGACAGTTCACAAGCAGACAATCTGCTGTTTCATGGTGATTATAAAATAATTATATATAAATTAAGTCTGAAAAATAAGTTTAGGTTCTGCTCAATATATTTAATGTGCTTTCCTTTAATCATTACATATTCAATTTCCAAATGCTTAAGGATGAAAGCAGCAGTAGAGTTGAATATCTAAGTTTTAGGCTTGTTTCTGCAAGTCAGGGCAGACTTAAACTCATAACTAGGTACACTGTTGTCCTAACTAGCATATGATTTTGTGTAAAAGAGAACTCAAAAAAGAATAAAAGCAAGCAATCCTCGAACTTTATATTAAAGAGAATCTCCACATGTTGCCAGCACCCACTTACTGTCAGTTGTGTCATCCCCCCTCCCATTTCTACCCTATCAGTTAGGCAGCTCTTGGGCACAGCCATGAAAAGGAATGCAAGAAGGATTTTTTTTTTTTTTCTTGTGAAAAGCCACCCTTTCTAGGCATTGTAATGAGAAGAACATCTGTTCTCTGAAATCCTGTCTTTGGAGAATCACCAAACCCAATGGTGGGCTTGGAGGGGTGTCCATTTTTGCCTATGATCTCAGTTTCAGCCTGGCAGTCTCCAAAAGCAGGAAATCTAACATCACTCGGGCATGGCTGCAGATAGGGTGCCTGGTCAGAATAAACAGAGTTTCTGTTCACTTTGAATAAATGACAATGCTACAAAGACAAATGAATTGGTAAATTGACAGTTAACAAATTGTGCATGAAACAGAGGTAGCCAGTAGCACTATAGGAGAAGTGTTCCCCATTCAGGCTACCCGGAGGCCACAATGAAATTTGCTCCAGACTCCCCCGGTCTTCCAAGTGCATTGCTGACTTTCCTTAATGAAGCCTGTGGTGTCAGCCATTCCAGCAGACAAGCTACCAGCTTCTCCCCTCCCCTGAACGGGGGTAGCACAATTTTGTTACGTCTGGGGACTTCTCTGTGGAGCTCTGCAACTCATGTTCAATGGGACACTTGCAAGAGTCAGTTAATAATGGCACCTGCAGTGGATAATTTACATTGTATTGTAGCATGTACTTTTTCATTGCTGCAAGGTTGTTTTGTGGTTTGCTTGTTGGGTTTTTTTTCCACATCCAGCTGGTGTCCAGCTCTCCTTCCCCATATTTTGTGTAATGTGAACATAGCAAGGTAAGTCACATGATAGTGTTATGTAACTACACTTCCTATTTTATGTGGGCCTTGACCTTAAAGAAATGTGCTCTTTTGGTGCTGCTCTGGAAAAAACAGCAGGGCAGAACGTTCCCAGCATGCAGCAGTGGAAACCTTTTCAGGCCTGTATTTAGTTTCTTCATAGCCTTTTATTAGCAGGACATAACCTGTGCTGCCACCACTTTATTTGAGAGACTCATTCCCAGGCTGTTTCTCCTGACCTTCATTCTTGTTTCTTTACCTCCTACTCACATGACATGGCCCACACCCTCACTCAACTAATTTCTATCTCTCTCATTGGCATCTTGAAAGCAGTTACAACCTGATGCCCCTCTGCCAGGCTCTAGCTCTTGTGCTCTTTGAGTCCCTTTTGTAACTCCCAGGTTCTCTGTTGCTCCACTCTGGATTGCCCCATGATACATCCACCAGCCTCAGACTACAACACTTGGCACTACATGTACTGACTCCTTGGAGTCCAACAGAAAGAAGGGGTCCCCTCCAGATGCCTGTGGGGCAAAAACTCAGCACTATGGCTGTGTTCCATTCTAAATACCTGTCACGGATGGCAGTGGAAGGTCTTAAGGTTGCTTAGAGAGTCACCAACAAAGCTATCAGGAAAAGGTGATTTTAACATAGATTTACCAAAGTGCAACGCAACAGAATTGGTTGGCAAGGTTCACTCCGTTACTTACTATGTGGAAGGGACATGTAGGGGTTGGAAATGGATGGAAGTGATTCACACAGGGATTGGAGGAAATTATTTCTACAGAGATAGGGGAAATGGAGTCAGGATGGGGTTGGAGTGATTTGCACAGGGATCAGGGAAAAGAATGAGCAAGGTCCTCCCATTGAGTCACAAAGTTCAGAGTGTACCTCCTTGCTTTCTAAACTCAGAGAGGAGTCTAGGTGCAGCTGGATCCACGCCTAGTCCCTGATTTAGGTGTAGGGGGTTCAGTGTAGTGCTTTAACACATAATTATGGGTCTGGTGGGATTTGGAATAACACCAAACTGAGATTGATTGACACTATTATAATGAATCACAACATTGGATTAGATGATTTTCTGGCAATACTTAATCAATAATCAATAATTTGTTATAATCAAGTACAGTAGTTAAATAAAAATGTAACAAAATTTCTAAATTAAATTGCTCACATACACACATACAGATACAGAGGTTAACCTATGTTAAGCTCTTAAATGTTTGTCTCTAATGATCGTCAAACTGCACAAAAAGAAGTTGCAGTGAAATATCCCTCTGATTGATCTGTGAGATGGAATTCTAGTAAATTACTAGAATTGGAACTATTTTCTGCAAAATGAGAAGTAGCAGGCTACTCACTCTTTTCCATTGGATAGACCAAGTTCCTTCGTGAGACACCGGGTAGCAGTTTGCTGCAATCCTGGAGAGCTCTGAAGGGCCTCACACAGAACCACAGAATCATTTTGGTTGGAAAAGACCTTTAAGATCATCAAGTCCAACCGTTAGCCACTTCAGGGTCGATATTTATAGGGTGACAAGATGATTGGTTTTGAGCAGTATTTTTCCATTGTTTTGGAAAACAGTTTGAGTCAGGTGATCACTGGCTACTGTCAGAGTGGGCTTGTGATCTGAGCAGGAGAGGTCTTGGGTATGTTTCCCAGGCAACAGAGTTCTGGGTACATTTAGGGAGTACCCAATCGTCCCTAATCACTGTATCTGCACCAGGATTAGGAGGTACCCAATTGTTTCAACTCACTGCGCCAGCAGGCAAGGGTGGAAAGTGTCAGATTGTCTCCACCTACTGCACTTCCTGTTGAAACACGAACAGTGTTGGTCCCACTGCACTGCTAACTAAAGCAAGAGCAATGTTGGCTGGTGTTCACATTGCAGTGTGGCCCAGTGAGCAGGGGGTCTTGCAGCACCACAACACCAAGGTAGCTCTTGTTTGCAGAGCTGGGTGTGTCAGCAGGGTCACTGCATGCGCTTAAGACTGCAGATTGACAGAGGTGGGCTAGAAGAGTAACTTCAGAAAGAAAGGCATGTAAAGGAAAGAGCAGTGAAAATGCACTCTGGCTGCAAGGAAAGGGAGATTAAAGACGTCTTCCGGGATCATAATTCCACTTGTCACAACTGCAACTCAAGCACCCAAGCTGCAGCATGGTGACTCACACCTAGAAGACACAGATCAGGTCTGTGAACAGCTCAAGGGCCTGCTTACCCAACCTGCAGCTTCCTTACGCTAGCAGTGATGCCCGAAGCATTAAAAGACTCTGTTCTCTGAGGTACTGCTGGAGGTCACAGAGTTTCTGGCCTTCTTTTTCCATCTTCTGGAGTGAACGGTCTCTGGTTTGGAACACTTTCTTTTTGGCAACCTGGTGCCGTTTTTGCTGCCTCTCCAGCTCCCGTGATTCTTGTTCCAGCATTTCCTGCCGTGACTGCATTCTGCTCCTGAGAAAATTCTACATAAAAAGAAAGACATTTACAGTGGTACAGCCAGCTTTCATGCTTAATTTCATCTGCAATTATCACTGTCAGAAGTCAGAAACAGGTAAAATCTAAGGAAATTCATTCCTTTCATTCAGAATGATTCCTTCTATGGCACAGATGGAGAATTTTATGTTCCGTCTTTCATCTTTATACGTGTCAAAAGAATATTCCTCCTAATTTATCGATCTCTAAATTATATTGGATATAAAACAGGTGAAAGACAAGTACTCTGGATGATCCCACTGCTGGAAACACGGTAGTACAGGAAAAGCATTGCTGGAATTGCCCTTACCAGCCTTTCTTTCTCTTGCTCAATGCCCCTTTCATTGCGTTCTGCCTGCAACTCCTCTCTCTGCAAACGCTGTGTCTTTAGGAACTGCAGCCTCTGACTCGCCTTCCTCTTCTCCTCCTCCGACAAGGAGGATTCTTTCCTGCTCCTCTCTGCCCAAGCAGCCTGGAGCAGTGCCATGTGCTGCAAAGTTCTGTCTTTGTGCTCCAGCTCTTTCTCCAGCCCTTGCAGTGTTCTCTGATGCAATCGCTGCCTGTATCCGAAACAAAATGTCTCAAATTTCTCAGAGAGAAAGAGCAATAAAAGAAAAAGATGGCGCATAACACACAAAGCAGTTACTCTGGCAATCTGTGCTCAGTTCATACTCCAGGAGTCTTTGTTAGGTTTGTCTCTGTCCTCAAGGGAGATGCCGAAACCCCCAAATGGGCTGGTGCCTGATGTCAGCTAAGTGCAGCCATCTGCTCACCTGACTGCATACCCTGGTGTGGCTGTGAGCTCTTGGCCCTGCTAACCAGGAACCAAGGAAATGGATTGTGCAGGCAGGGCTGCAGGACTAATCCAGACAACTGGGTGGCTATGTGTATCAGTGGTGGAGCCACAGGGGCAACAGAAGAGATGTAGTGATGGAGTAGGGACCTGCTCAGCTTAAGTGCCTGTGAGGCCAGAGGCAGAGAATGGGGGTCTGGGAGGCAAAAGGACTTTGGGTCTCAAGATGAGAAAGAATGGAATTTGCCCTTGGAGGTAACGCTGAAGGCGATGAGTCCATGTGTACCCATTCTCCCACACCTCAAGCACCAATTTCATTCCCATTAGTAAACCACCATGACCACTCTGCAGAGCCTAGCATGAGGCACAATGTGTGATGTTCAGAGCCTGAATGAGAGCTCCAGGGAATGGACACTACCAGCTTCTGACATTTACTGCAAAAAACTTTTAGCTCCTGGGTATTACCTCTGGTTGTCCCTGCGCAGCTGGCGTCGGATACCATCTGCCTCTTGCTGCTGCTCCCTCTTCAGCTGCCTCTGTTCCTCTTGCCACCTTCTGTGCTCAATCTTCGCTCTCTTGAAGTCCATCTCTTTCCATCTCTCCTGAGATGGACCATCAAGGACTGATTTCTAAGGGACAAAAAAACCAAACCAAATCCTCATTGGTATATTTTTCTAATGTAAACTGTAAACCTACCAAACCAGAACAGCTCAGCCTTCTAATGTGACTCCTGCACTCTCGAAACCACACTGGCTCATGAATAGTATAGTGTCACTTCCCATCCATGAAAACACAGAGTATGACACTAAAACCTGTACAAAAGGCTAGGCTTAGCCAACAAAGGGGTCCTGAAAATCCAATTCCAAGAGCTCTTAATCAGTCAGCAGTCAGTGTGCTCTGCTCGTTGTTCCAGTGTTGAGCCAGTGATTCAAACAGCACGATCTTTGTGTCAGCTTCTGGATTGGATGGAACATACAGGTTCTGACCACAATTGTATTCCAGATTCCCTCTAGGATTGTATTTGAAAGAGAAATAGCTGCCTCCCTCTGGCCAAACACAAATATTTCCTGGAGCTCTGGGCAGTGTACTAACTCCTCGCTTCCTGTTGTCTGAGATTTCTACCCACGGTCAAACAGTCTTTGTGGTCTTTCTTCAGTAGGAGCTGCATTTCAGTGATGGGCAATGTTCCTAATTTGCACTTTTAAATGCACTGTGCTGTGAAAAGAGATAAAGAAGCACTTATTTTCACAGCCATAGCACAATATTCATTTATTTTGTACTCCTTACAGTGCCCTGTATGAGGGAAGAAGCAAGGAAACATCACTAAAACATAGATGTGCATTCTAGTTTACATTGCTAGAGCTGGAACAGTTTCCACACAGTATTTGCCTCTGTCAAATGTAATTCCTTCTCCTATTCCCAGCTGCAGTTAGCATGTTCCTGCCATTAGCTGCACCTCTGCAAACAGAATGCCTCTCTCCTTTTAGTTCTTTCCTGACAACATCTCTGATACCACAAGCTGGAAAACACTACAGGACATTCAAATAAACTCTCATGTTGTGTTTTGACTGCTTTCTCTTAATGCATTGATCTGTATGGCTTCCTAGGGGCAGTAAATACCTCTGTTTTCCAGTGTCTTCCTATTATTTGCAAAAACTGTACCCTGTGGGTGGTTTGTGCTTAATGACATACAAAGGGAGAGATCAAAGGAAGAATTAAAGTTGTTTTATAGGTAGGAGGTGAACAAATGGTGTTATCAAGTGGGCAAAGGACTGGCCTAAGTATTAGGAGACTTAAAGTTCCATGCCAGCCCTGACATGCACTCCCTGCTATGGGATTCAGCTGGCTACCTAGACTCTTTTTTGCTGTCAGTATCTGTAAAAGAGGAATAATTTTTTTTCTAGCTGGCTGAGAAGTTTACTTAGAAAAGCTCAGATCTAAAATAAAAAACTCTATCAAAAGTTCTGAGTCAAAATACCCAGAGTGCCCAGTTCCTGTGCAACACTGATTCCCAAGTGGAAACCTTTTGCTTCTACTTGTATGCATAGCCAGTATTCTACATAGGCATAATTTTTGTTGCAGTAAAAACCTTTGAGAAAGAGACCAAAGGAAAAGTATATTCTCACATAAACGAATTGCTTGATCCTAATAGATAAATCCAATTTGGACCAAATACTTACTGTAATGCTTTTGTGTTTCAGAAGATTTAGAAGATCTGTGGCTCTCCTAGCCTGCACGTTGGAGGTACTGTGTGGTCTCTGTACACGTAGAGCTGATCTGATGGTCAGGCTGTCGTTCTCTAGTGATTGATTCACTCGGTCAAAGAAGCTTTGGCGGCTGAAAGGAACCAAAGCACTGGTTCCCAGGGAAGGGCTCCTTTGGGATTGCTGGATTGGGGCTTCTGCCACTCCAGACTCAAAAAGACCTTCCAAATAAATTAGGGCAGGGACATAAGAGTTTATAGACAATTTATAAAAAGAAAGCAAATTAAAAAAAAAAAAAAAGAAAAAAGGTCTTCTCATATAAAATATATTCAAGCAAGCCTTCTATAACTTAGTACCAACATTTTCCCATTTTCCTCTGAGGAAGTGAGACATTTTTAAGTCTCCACTAAACAGGTCCTAGCTTTCAAAAAACAATCTTGCCATTGCAGTGAAGAGAGAGTTTTGCCTGGTAACACAAGATCATTGACTGCACTTACAGCTACTCAGGCTAGGGGGTTGTTGACATCTTATTCCGCAGACAGACACGAGCTGCTTCTGCCAATGCTCTGAGACAATAAAAAAATATTAATTCCTTAATAGGGCAAAGCCTGAGCTAGTTAAGAGACAGGAGAAATTAGCTTGGGCACAACACTGCTAACACAGCTTTTGGGTGACTGAGAACATGGGCAGAGGTTGCTTACACCTTTCTTCTAAAGACAGCGAGGACCTGAGTGGCTGCTGTTGCTGCTGGAACTATGATGGGATACCAGCTGGGAGAAAATGTGCACTCCTGTTCGACTTTTCATTCTCCCTCTAACATGAGTGACACAGATAAAAGCAGTAACACTTGGAGAAACCTTTAGGCTTTCAGAGTCCCAACTTAAGTGCCTCCAATTGTCACAAAAGTAGCTTAAATGAGAACATCAACAATTTGATTAAAAACATGATCCAGCCCCATTTCCATGATAAGGGAACAAAAGTTTACTCCATGACATTATAAGGCAATCATTTTCAGCACAGATAAGAGGACTGTTCTGTAGAACAGTCCTGGTGAAATGTCTTTGCTGTAGGCAGTCATAGTAAATGTTACAGATTAATTTTTAAAGTAAGGAAAGTTTATAATAAATAATATTTATAGCAAGCATTATGATAAAGGTTAAGAAAACCCAAAAGCTGCCACTGCAGTAGCTGTAAAAGCCAAAAAACCTCAAATTCCATCTGAAAATACTTTCACCTTGAGAAGATGAACAACTTCTCAAGCCATACTACAATTAAAGGCAACATATAATGATACTATATTGTGGTGGCTATATTCAGCATGGGGTTGTGGCATTTTCTTTTGAAACTTCAAGAACTATGGCAACAGATCTCAGACATGATGGCCTGCTGCACTGATATCGTGTGGCAAGTCTTATGTATGGATAAAAACCCCTACAATTTCAATACCATGTTCATGTTTAACATTAGCCTCAGTTTCACCATCCTGCTGTCTGCCCTCTGCTTCTTCCTGGTGGACTTCCATTAACCAGCTGTCTGTGTTGACAGCAGTATCAACCACAGCATGAGCCCCCTCCCTCTGAAGACTCTAGAAAACAACAAGAAATGCAATCATAATCCAGACCTGATAAGGAAAAGGTTAGTTTCATGAACTTTCAGTGTCAGCTCATAACTTGCAACTTTAGTTTGAGAAAGAAAAAGAATCAAACAACTCTGGGGGAGTTATTTACTAAAGACACAACTCTTGAGGAATTTGTGATCACTTTGTGGGTTTCTCTACATCTTCAAATGACTTAAAACTGGCAGTACTTCTGCCTGGAAGGGTCCAAACTGGTACAAAAGAGAACAGGCCTGAGGAGCTCTAGCTGAACAACAGACATGTTTCTGGCACAAGGCAGAAATCAGAATTCTAACCCTTACAGAGCAATGGAGAAAAGCTTGGCAGTAGCTGATGCGCATCAACCTCCTCTTTACTGACCCTCATCCAGTCCCTTGTTTGCAAGCACCAAATCTACTACCAAAGATCACAAAAGTACCTTTTGGTCTTTGACTGGGAGAGGTGACACCTCTACCATGGGTGGAGAAATATCTTAATAGCATGCCAGGGACTACCTTGGTACGGCACAATCCTTCCTGCAATCCTTATCTGGTTTAAAGTCTTCTGCCTGGCACTTTTCCCTGTCTTTTCCTCCTTTACACAGAGGCAGGATGTAGAGGAACTGGGCTATGTGACACTTCTCATATTCTGCATCCATGGAAGAGGTTCTAGGACTCTACACCAGCCAGTGGCAATGACAACTTCTAGCTCTTTCCCTGCTCAGAGGATCAGGACAACAGTGCAGAACAAAGTCTCTGCATTCTTGAGCAGGTGTACCTAAGGGCCAGGCCCAAAACCTGTAGTAACTTTTTTGGTACCAATAGCAGAAAACTTGAGGTAACAAAGCAGACATTGTACACGTAGTAAACCACATGTTAACAAAAGAGTCAGAGTGAAGCTCTTTTTACCTTATGTTCTATAACCTCATTGTCCTCTTCCAAATGAGACCGAACATCTTTTGGAACATCTTCTGTCTTCAATCTCTTATCCCCTTCCTCTCTGCAAACGCTTTCTAAAGATGAAATCCTCACGTCAGACAGTTGCTCTTCTATTTTCTTGCTGAGTTCATTAGTCAAGTTTGTTTCTGGGATGAAGGCATCTTCCTGCTGCCCTTTGCACCCCATAGGCCGTGTGGGTTCCCATGCTGCAAGGCAGCAATGGGGAAGCAAGGTACACCCACAGCTGCACTTAGCACAGGGCTGAGTCGAATACAGACCCCTTGCCCAGTAGTCCAGGGCTGAGTGACCCTGTCTGTGATGGCCTGAGGCTCTGTAACCCGGTGTCACAATGTAGGGGTAATCCAAGCTTGACTCTACCACCATCTGCCTGGCTGATAAAGGCATCTGCAGCTCTAGGATGATGCGTTCGCTTAAAGGCAGAGGGATCCGCAGAGCTTGGTCAGAAGACACCTCCTTGGTTTGTCCATTCCAGAAATTCACGAGCACTCCCCTTCTGTTGTGTGCTGCAGAACAAAACAGCAACAACAACAATAAAAAAACAGGCAAAGAATATATTAGAAGCATGTCAACCCATGTGATTTATCTCTTAGAAAGCAG
Source organism: Hemiprocne comata (assembly GCA_020745705.1). Classification (NCBI taxonomy): domain Eukaryota; kingdom Metazoa; phylum Chordata; class Aves; order Apodiformes; family Apodidae; genus Hemiprocne; species Hemiprocne comata. The sequence continues at coordinate 62,817,604 of CM036586.1, forward strand.
GAGATAAAAACAGCAGCTTGTGTTTCAGACAATTTTGTAACAACTTCCATGATTTTTTTTTTCTTTACAAAATTTGACCTTCTTTTGAACTTCCTATGGAGAGACAGCAGATAGCAAAGTTCTCACTTATCACAGCGAGCCAGGAGTTTACCCTGCAAAAGCTGGAAACTAGACCAACAGATAATCACTTGAATATTCAGGAAGGCCAGGAAGATTTTTCTCCTTGTGCTGGGAGGATGCACCCTCCCACAACTTTTTAGGAAGTTTCCACTCACAGAACAAAGCAAAGGCTAATTCTGGGAGCTGCATTATGATGGCACTGAAAAAGAACAGGATGCTTAGTGCCAACAACAGAACAAAAAAGATGAAGAGAACCCAAGCAGTGGGTGATGAGTTCTCCATGGTTGAGACTGTTGTCTACTCTGTCCAGTGACCAGCAGCAGGGGCAAGTTCAGCATTACTAAGGCCGCCAATATCCCATACCTAAATGTGCCTCCTTGCTCTCCATAACCTTTAGCACGGTGCCTGGGCCAAAACGTTTGGCTCTAGCCTCCCATGGTGCCAAGACCCTGTCTCCTGGAGCAAGGGGCTGTTGCCTGGCATCTTCATAGTGGAGAATGTCGTAGAGAGGTGTTTCCTGCACGCGAAGCTGCACCGTGCCTTTCAGAGCACGACTTCTGCCAAACTCAATTAAAAAGCGTTCTCTGGAGCCCTACAAGAATCAAACATGAGGTTTTCAAGACAGGCATCTGGGTCCAGTTAACAGCCAAACATAAGTGCTAAGAGAGAAGGGGAGCATGATCTGTGGATGTAGGTTTTCTATTCTACCAGGTTTTTCACTGTACTGGGTCCATATTGGACTTTAAAAGTAATTAAAAAGCTGGGGCTTAAAGGGTTGACAGTCTTTCTCTTCCTCACATTTTGAACTTAGATTTTGGTAGGTTTTTCTTGCTCAGAACAACACAATTAGGGTGCTAAGGCAGAACTTTACCAGGAATAGACTTCCCAGGGAAGTGGTGGAGGCACCGTCCCTGGATGTGTTCAAGGCAAGGCTGGATGTGGCACTTAGTGCCATGGTCTAGATGGTGTGGTGGTGTTGGTCATAGGCTGGACTTGATGATCTTAAAGGTCTTTTCCAGCCTTGGTGATTCTGTGATTCTGTGAAAACCTCCCAGCAGAAAAAGAGTAGCCAAAAGAAACTGCTTTGCGTGATGCAGTTTGTTACACAGTAATGAAAAGGGTAACAAACCAGTAAAATGTCGTAACTGTCATAAATCTAAATGCTTTGATTTAAGCCTTCAGCAATGGGTGTGAGGAAGATCTGTTATCAAAATCTCAGCCTTCTCTGCAGATCTATGACAAGAAATGCTGTCAGCTGCTACTCCAGCTCATGTCACTGGTGCCTTTAGCTGTCCCCATGTGTTCCACTCCACACTGGAGCTTACAGCCACTCTCATCTACACTAACATCACTATTTATTTAAGTAACCTGTGAACTGAGAAACAAACCAAAACTTAAAAAAAAGCCTGCAGGGAGATTTTCTGCCTGGCATCCAAAATCATCTCTCAAATCCCAGAAACACAGAAGGAAGGGAAGGAGGAAAGCGCTCAGTTTGGTGAGGAGAAGGTGGTCCCTGGAGGCAGACATTTTGGGTTACTAATACTGATGTTGTTTAGTTAATTGACTTTGCTGCTAGACTGGGTGGAAGTAGACAATAAGGATAAGGGACCTGTTTTGTTTGATTGTCTCTGAATAACAAATTACTGTAACTACTGAAATGGATTGATTTCCAGGGGGCTTCACTTTGCAGGACTCCTCACAGTTAGCAGCCAGTCGTCATCAGGAAACATGAAAATGGGATGTGGGGAGAGATCTGTCCTACAGCAAGGCCATGGGACTAGCGAGGCATGGGAAGAACAGGAAAAAGACACACAGATTCTGGGGAAGCACAAGCTTGTACAAGCACAGTTCCCAAAAAATATGTACCTTCACCTCTTGGGCAATGTGGCCCAGGTAGTAGTAGCCATCAACTTCACTCCTGGCCAATACACGAGCCCCCCTCATGAAACTGGAAGCCTCTGGGGAAGAATCAATGAAATTCCTTTTTGCTGAGGATATCCAGGGCATACAAAGGGAACCTGGGTTCCATCCACAAACAGGAAAGCTGTGGAAAACAAAAATACAAGCAATGAAGACCTTGGCAATAGAACTTCTGCAACTTGCTGCAATGAAAACAAACTAAATCCACATGGGTCACCCACCCCACCCTGCCATAACTGTCTTTGTTTCCTAGCCTTTTTCTTCTCTGCTTTTCCAGTGACTCATCTATAGATTTCAAACTTACTATGTTACTGGACATCTTGGCAGCAGAGAACCACAGGGACAACACTGGACATGAAAGATGGACATGGAGCTTACCTGGAGGGGGGGCGGAGAGATAGAAGCAGAAGATAAGCATGGCTTTTGAATACTTACATTCTTAAACATGAATATTATTCATAAAATTGTAATTTACTTCCTAGTATATTACTTCTTTCTTTGTTTTAACTCTCCCATCATACCTTGTGGTGCTATGCTGTTTATCTATAATCTCATCACAAGTGGTTTTAAGAAATCAAGCTTGGAAAGATGTATAAAAAAATAAAATGTAAGAACTATATGACTAAAACCCCTTGTGTTCCACCTGCCTTATATTCAGCTGCTATATATGTAGCAAGTGTATCACTGTTTCTCCAATCATGATGAGAAGAAGTGTTCTTCAAAGGACCATGTGTCATTTCAAGTATACACCAAGCTATAGCAGATACCCATTTTGGCCCACTTTGGATTCTGTCATCACTTTGTTCTACAGTGAAGGAAGCATTAAGCGTGTGATTCTTAAATCAGAACAGTTTTCCTTTCTTACCAATTCTTATGCTTTTTCATTAACTGATTTTAGTAAAGAACTTTGAACTTGGAAAATGCAGCAATTTCTCAGGACAAGGCACAGCTTGGAGGCAGGCAGCAGCATGGACACAGGGTGGGGGTTCTGGAGCTGCCTCTCCCATCCCCAGGAGCAAGCAGGCACAATCACCCCTGCCAGCTTCCTCCTGGTCCAGCTGCCCCTGGCTCTCAAACAGTAGCTTATGGGCAGCCAGAGGTCACCTGTACATTGCTCTGGTATCCTGCTTCTTATGCAGCTGTCCAAACTCTCCAAGCAAGGAAGAGCTGTAAGGTCAATGAAGTCAAGAACAGGCTGAAGTCAAGGAACAATGGACAAGGTGGCGATTAAGTCTAGAAGACAAAGTTGCCTTTGCAGGTCAAAGCCAGCATTGGAGCCATCTGGGCTGAGCAGGATGGAAAAAGTGAAATGTTTGACAACATTGACACAGGGAGCATATGCCAGGGATTATGGGAAAGGAGAAAGACAAAATACATGGGAGTTGGGAGGTGGATTCGACAAGGAAACTATGAACCTTATATTAAAGCATTCAACTTTTATGGAAACATAGGAACTCTTGTTGCATTAATTGCGTATTAAGTAAAGACAGTGGTTGAATGGTTTGCTGTTATTCCCTGCAAACTGTTGCTGAAAATGCATTAGGGCTGTTATGAGACTCAGATGAGCAGGGAACTTAAAAACCCTCAACTAAAAGGACATCCACACTGTAGACATTCAAAATCTACACTGTTTCAGCTGAGGACTTCAGCTGTTTGGGTTGCTAACGGATTGAAGTATATTGTTATTTAAAATACAGTATTTGGGCACCCCTGGCTAAGAGCAAAACACTGAGGTCTGTGAATCAGGATACATTGGCTGTAGGCAAAGCTGTACAGTCACTTAGCAAAGAAAAGTGTAACATCAAAGGAAGGTGTTTGTTCTTTCCTTTGGGATCTTCACCTGTCAGAGACACCTCTTTCCAAGTGCTGGTCTGTAAAGGTCAGTAAAATCACCTTACAGTCTTTCCCTGCAAAAGTAAATGGAGCTAGACCAAGATATACCCAAATCTGAACCCAAGTGTTGACAATGATGTCTTTTGCTCAGGGGCTATGTGGAGTGTCATCTTTCCTCACAAGCAGAGATTTAAGATACAAGTGATATACAATCAGAAGGGGGGATATGCCAGCTTGGGATGTCAGGTATAGTCTGTCACAAGACATACCAAACCTATTTTAAATCTTTCTTCACAGACTGCATTGTTCATAAGCTGCCTGGCAAAACAAGGCTACCCTTCCAGAGGGCCACAGAAACTCCTCCCCAGTTCTACTTTGTGAAATGCCATCCAATAAAGTCAAGAGGAACTAATTAGTATGCACTAATCTTATATTAGTGGCATACCTGTTCAGAAGCAGTAGGAGGGAGTCTGAATGCTTGAAAGGACTCCGCAGATTGTCTGGCTACTTTCTCCATATTTTTTGATTGCGTCTGAATCTCCCAGAAGGCACACAACATGTACTGGATGCAACCTGTTCTCCGTAAAAAGCTGTCAGATTTCTTCTGACTCTTGCTCAGGGGGTACGACAGTGAGCAGATACCCCGACTGGCAGGCTGGTGGGTCCTCAAACACCGCAGCCCAGCCGGTCGCAGCGTTCGATGCCTCTCTCAAACCGCAGGGATCGAACCCAGGCTGCTGCTCCGGTGACACTGCTGAGCGAACACCCGACCAGGCAGCTAGACCCCTTTAACACCTATGGGGAAAAAAAGAAGAAGAAACAACAAAGGCCCATTCACACGTACAGGCCTTTACTGACGACAGGCGTAAACTTCTTCTTTGGGTTTTTCTGTGCTCAGCCCTCCCACAGCTCGCTCCCGCGTTCCCGCTGCAGCAGGCCGCCTGCAGAAGGGCCTGGCCTCCCCCGCCCGCCTCGCCTTGCTGGAGAACGCCACGACACTGAAGCGGGAGCCGGCAGGGCCGCCGGACAGCTGGAAGAGGCGCCGCACCAGGCGCTCCTTCAGGAGCCCCACCGCGGAGGCCGCGCCGGCCCGACCCCGCCGCGCTGGGCCAGCCCCGCCATGGCGGCCCCACCGCGCGCGTGCCTTGTTGCTGCGCAACCGGACTTTGTGCTGGGCCGCCGGGGGCGAGGGGGGCGAAGAGGGGCCGATTATTCTTCTAGCCCCTTTCTTAAAGACGAGCAGCCGGCGTCGCCTTTCTCCCCCGCTCCGAAGTCAGAGACTTGGCTGGGGAGGTCACTCTGCTCCCTATTCTGCATCTCCAACGCCAACTTTTGGGACTCACGAGCCCCCGCTTCCCCGCCCCCCCCCCCTCCGGTGCGTTGGTGCCGTCCCGCCGCTCCCAAGTGCGGGGGGAGGCAGCAGTGCCATCGCAGCCGCAGCAGGCCCACCCGCGGAACAGCGCAGGGCTGCGGGGCTGTCCCCGTGTCCCTACGCCACGCCACGCCGCGCCGCCGCCTGGGGCGGGCCGCTTTGCTTCGCTTCCGCCCACCGCCCCCTCACCTCTCCGCACCCGAAGTTGGTAGACGCCGGGCAGTAGGGCGGGCCAATCGCCGCAGCTGTTGTTGGGAGGTGTCGGGGGTGACATTGGGGCAGTGGGGGGGGTGGTGGAGCTGCCATCATGCTGGGGTCATTGGGGCGCTCGGCGGGGCGGCTGCTGCGGGCTGGGAGCGGCGCGGCCGGGCGGCGGCAGTGAGTGGGGCAGGAGAGGGGTGCGGGACAGGAGAGGGGTGCGGGACAGGAGAGGGGTGCGGGACAGGAGAGGGGTGCGGGACAGGAGAGGGGTGCGGGACAGGAGAGGGGTGCGGGGCGGGCGGGCCCGCTGCCGGCGGGGCTGGGAGTGAGGCGGCGGCGGTGCGTCTGTTGCAGCGCGGGCGGCGGGGTGCACATCCCGCCGCGGTACCGGCAGTTCCCGGAGCTGACGCGGAAGCAGGTGATCCAGAGTGAGCTCATCAGCGGTTTGATGTGGTTCTGGATCCTCTGGCACTTCTGGCACAGCTCGGACATGGTGCTGGTGAGGACTGCTCGGCGGCGGCGGGGGGCGGGGAGCGGGGCCGTGGCCGGGCTCTGAGCGCGCCTCTCTCCCAGGGCCACTTTCCCTACCCCGACCCGGCGGCCTGGACGGATGAGGAGCTTGGAATCCCTCCGGACGACGAGTAGTAAATGGCTCCGGCCACCGGTGCTCCCGGCGGCACAGCGGTACGGGGACTCTGGGCAGGTGGGCTCTGCCGTCAGCAGCAGTGAAGGTCCCCACCCAGTCCGGGTCGTGCTTTACTTCGCTTCGAAGTTCCCGAGCGGGATGTGGTGCCGGGGCATCGCCCTGGCCCTGCTCCCTGGCCACCTTCTCTGGGTACTACTATAAGTGCCCTAATTCAGCAATTATTTGCATGCTTCCAAAGATAAATGTGCCAAATCTCTGCTGTATGGAATGCAGAGATTTGTTTGCACTGTTTCACACACTGGCCTTCACACACTCTTGTCAGGTACCTGCATGGCAGTTGTGGCAGTCCAGTTTTGGCAATAAGGCTGCAGCAGAAAAACTGATGAGTCGTAGCTTAACTGCTACAAGTTAAACATTTTCTTTATGCTGTTCTATAGACCCAACATTACCTAAACCTGGGAACATGCTCTGTTTCTAGAGGGAGACCTGTGTAGTTGTCCCCTTAGAGGTTTGAGGCTTTTGCTCATTTCTAATTCTTTAATTACCCTCTCTCTTAAGATGCTGTGTCATATGATGGCTCTAAAACAAAAAGCTTCAACTACTGCTAGGGGCAGCATGGGCACTACTGAGGAGGTCCTTGCCCTGCTTTCAGTGGTGGGAAAAGGATGGGTGTAAAGGTTCTCAGGATTCTCTTTTGCTCCTTGCAGGTCCCTGGAACTAAAGAGGCCCCTGGAACCAAAGCTTTGGGTCCTCAGTCCTTATTTCAATAAAAGTTGACTGTAAACAATCCCTAAGCTAAATTGTACTTTGTTTTTGAGTAGGATTTCTGAAGAATAAACGTTTCAGCTTTAGAGGTGGAATACTTGAGTCCACCAGAGCCTCTGTAATGTTTGATTGAGATGCAATGTGCTGCCTCCCCCCAAAAAAAAAAATAGTGTGATATATCCATGTTCACAGAGAGATTTAAAACTTCCATGAATGCACAGTAGGTAAGAATCCCATTATTGAAGCTCTGCTAAACAACCATTAAAAAGGGTGGGGAGAAATAAAACCTGTCCATGTTAGAACTGCAGAGAAACTACCTTAAAGACAGTTTACTGAAATGTTGTCAACAAATAACAGTTGGAGTAACAGGGAGCAGGGGAGGTTCCCCTGAAGAGGACACAGACCAACTGGTGCCAAGCATTCCCCAGGGTGAGGGAGAATCATCCTTGGGTATTATCAACTTCCAGAGGGCTAAGCATAGCAGTTGAGGAGGCAGCAGTTCACCCTAAGGAAGATGAAGGGAGGTGGTTTGCTCACCAAGCATCTCTTGGCTGGTTGGTTGTTTTTTCGTTTCTCTGTTTTCTGTCTGGAGTTATAAAGGAACAGCAGCAAAATACACTCCCTTTAAGCAGCTTAGTTGCACCTCTGGCACTTCATGGAGAGGAGGAATTGTGAATTACATGAGAAATGATGTCCTTCAGGCTTTTCCATGCAGTCAATCTTTATTATAGCAGTATTCTCATATTCACATCAAGTACATAGAACTTTTTGCCTTTTATATAATACAGAGTTCTTTAAATAACTTTACACAGAAATAGTTTTCTTCAATCTGAATTCAGCTATCAAATTTTAATATGTTTTAAGTCTCCATGCTCTCTAACCAAACTGGACAATATTTCCCATTGTACAAATTTACATGAGAAAAAAAACTCCAAAGTACAAATGAAGGGACAACAAAAGTAAAGGGGGAAGGAACAAATGAGCAAAATAAGTTGTATTGCAATTACAGGGGAAATTTGAGAAGGAAAGAAGGGGAGTTGCCATGACCTATTTAACAGGAAACCGAAAATAAACATTTTGTTATGAATTAAAAAATAAATACAGGTTTCAAAACAATTACTCCATTGTAGATTTTAAAAAGCAGCTACGGAAATCTACTAACACAATTGTTTTGTTTTTTTTTTAAGTAACCAGACTGGACCTCCTACTTTGCAGTCATATAAGCCTCTCACAAACCTCTGGTGGTCAAAAAAAAAAAAATACAGCTGAAAGGAATGTTGTGTTAGCACAGAGTTTAAACTGGTGGGACATACATTTCATTGCACTAAGGAACAAATAAACAAACAACAAATCAAATCTGTATATAAATTTCCCTTTCCTTACTAGATACTTTGCCTCTCATAAACAAGCCTCTGTATTATGAGGTAATGCCATTGTCTTGACTATATAAAAAAAAAATCAAGTTTAAAGGATACAGATCTCTGTATCTATAAACTTTAAACAAGCCAGTCCTCTCTCACTCCCCCACAGGGTCCAACGACTGAGTGCTACACCTTCCATCACTTTTTAATGAAACGTATGCGTCGTGCCTCTTGTGGAAACCCCCCAAGAGATGGGTGCACCTTTCCTAACCTAGGAAAAGCAGCCTGCGCTCAAGTAAGAAAGGGAGTGCAAGTTGATGCACAACAAACACATATCCCTGCTCCTTCAAAACAAGGCAGAGTCACAGAAGGCAACAGTGGCCAGCCTGCATGTGTCTTTTGATAAAGGGGAAAAGGGATCCAATTAGGCAGCTGGTGACTGATTACTTTTGCAGTTGCTTAAGAGAAGTGTCACCTGCCCGGCCCTGGGGGACAGTCACTACACCTGAAACAAGGTGGAGAGAGAAGTTACGACTGGAGGGCCACAGGCCAGGAGGAACACTGCACTCACAGTTGGGATGAATGCAGCACAGGTGGGTTGGGATCTGCATCCCGAGTAGGGGTAAATCCTGCTCTGGTGGTGCAGGTCAGCGCTGGATCCCAAAGGGGTTTCAAGGGTGGCAAGAAGGAGGGGGCAGGGCTTTTCCCATTCCCAACAAATGAGATCAGAAGAAAAGCAATGTTCATTTGGGTTGCCAACACATGCAAGTTGGCCACTGTCAGGTTTCTGTCAGTTGAGAAGTGTGCCGAGGGGGGAAGAAGGGGAGAGGCTGGTAGGACACAAGGCTCATGAAGGAATGATATGCATTTTTTTTGTTGTTGATTTTTTTTGGTGGTTTTTCTTTTTCGCCCCCCCCCCCCCCCAAAGGTTCACAGCTTTGAGTAAAAAAGCACATTTATTGCACTTACATTTTATTTTCAACAAGAGTTAATTTAAATTATGCCCTCAGAAACCCCCACCATCCCAAAATAACCCAACACCCAGGTTTGGTCCATTTTGCCCCCCTAGACCCACCATCCATGCCCAGGTGGTGGGCTTCATTTCTTCTTCTAATGTCCCACTCAACTCTCAAACACACAGACAGGTTTTCTTTTCAACTACACAAAAATGCAACACAGAATGACATCTATAAAAAAACAAAACCAAAACCCAAGCGTTTGCCAAACCCAAACAAAAAAGAAAATTCTTTTTTTTTTGTGGTTTACTCACTCAAAAATGAATGTCACACAAGACTTACTCTAAAGTATGGCTGCTGCAAACGTGACATACTAGACAAGATGACCAGACAGGCCACTGTGGGCTCTTAAGGAGGCTGAATGAGCTGAACGCTCTGCTGCTGTGATGCAGTGAAGCAAATGCCAAGGTAGTTCACAAGGTTCTAAAACACTCCCATCAGCTCCCTTCCCTTAATGAAACAGTTTGTTTGTGATTTTGTTAAAAAGAAAAAAAAAAAAAGGACAAAATGCCATTGTCTCATGTGTACTTTTAGGGCAGAATTTGGAGTAGGTAGAAGGATTCCAGATAATTCCTGGAACATGAGTAACACATTTTTACACTTTGCTTTCTAAAAGGAACAAAACCAAATTACAAGGGATCTGATATTTTGTATGAACTGTGCATTTAGACATAACTTTATAACCATTTTGCCCAAAGTCTTGCCCCAAAGAAGAAAAGGAAAAGATCTGAAAAAGCACTAATACCCAAACTCATTATTTTGTCTTTTATGGACAAGTAGGTTAAATATGACACTGGTATGGAGGTACTGCCAGAAGTCTACACAACCAGTTTGAAATTTGAAGAAATCAAATTCAAACATACTGGTTGCCCCTCAGCTGAGAAGACACCTACCATCTCTCACGGTTAACGTGCAATGACAGTATGTGATCACTGAAGAGGAACTGCTTTGTTGAGAAACTGCAAGAGGCTGGAGGAAGAACTAAGGAAACCTGCTGATATTCCAGAAAACAAAATTAATGGCACCCTGGGCCAGGGAATTAATTGCATGGTCTGATATATGTGAACTTGGATTACACGAGTGCTAGCCATTAATTTCTCCTCATCTAGGGCTCATTTTTCATCTAATGATTAATTTCAAGATGCTACAACAGTGTAACTTTGGGCCTCTTCAGAGCTTTCTATTACCTTTCTTTAACAAGTTCTTTGTGCCTTTGGGGTGGGGGGATAAGGCTTATTTATTTTTAAATTAAATTCATCTCATTTAACTTTTGATAGAGCAGATTTCAAGCAGCAGGTTTACTGTAACTGAATGGGGTATGCTTCCATTCTGAGCTTTGAAATAATCACAGGTATTTTGGGGATTGCTCTCTGCCCTCCCTTTACAGAAGTTTACCAACTCCAAACTACCTATCTGTAGTAATAGCTGTATACAAAACTACTGCATCAGAAGTAAACCAAAGCCACCACTCTAGTTACAAAGCACCTGGTTTAACATTCTGTTGTACTTTTTAAGGTTGTGAAGGCACATGATCATTTGGCAAACTGCAAAGACTGTTTTGGGGAATCCCTATGTAAACCAGAGAGGGTCTTGGTAGCTCTCTTTTCTAAATAAAAGACATATGCCTGTTTTCACCTGATGTCACTCTTGGTGTACTCTATATTCTGTAGTTTTTACAGTTTCCTCCTTCCACAGTTACCTAGTTATTTACTGCTGTCATGGTGCTGCTGACTTAGTAGCTTCTTTGTTAGCATCCTTGAACTTAAATGCAAAGAAAAGATTTTAACAACTTTGCTCTTCTGACAATTTTATTTACTAGGTAAGAAGTAATGAAGCAATGAAGAAAGATATTTAAAATGCATGCTAAAACGAATAGGAAGGGCAAATGCACATAGAATCATATAGCTTGGAAAAGACCTTCAGGATCATCAAGTCCAACTGTCTGCCCTACAACCCTGCGTCCACTAAACCATCTCCCAAAACACCACGTCCACCTGTTTTTTTAACACCTCCAGGGATGATTCCTCCACCACCTTCCTGGGTAGCCTGCTCCAATACCTCACCACTCTTTCGGTGAAGAAATTTTTCCTAATATCCAATTTGAACCTCCCCTGGCACATGAACAAGGCTGCAGTAAACAGAAAGTTCGTTTCATAAACTTCTGAGTAAAACATGTAACAGAAAACCAGAAGACCCAACACCTTCATGGTGATACCGTAACAGTCCACTCGTGCAGCTGCTTTCTAACTGAACTGGACTGTACCTAGAAGCTTTGCCTGTTGCATTGTGCTACTGGTGATTCTTTTCTCAACAGACAGAAGACACGTTGTCTACAGTACTATGAATAGTTTGCGCTACACATGCTCTAGTCACAGTCAAGAAGGGAGTGAAATCTACTGGCTGTGGAAGTGTGAAATGTCTACATGCTTCTTCCTTCAATGTAGCCCTTCCAGCTATCAAAACTTCAACTTGTATGTGTTTGTGAGGTTTCTGGGGATCTGGCTTCCCCAAATGTTCTGTAAAACACTAGATGCACTTACATTGCCAGGCAAACACTGAAGCAAACCTATTTGTGTGTCATCCTAACCGCATTTTCCCCCCAGTCTTGGCATTTGTGGAAAGATGTGGTACTTATCAACAGTCAGTGTTTCATTCATTTTATGTCATGAAGGCCAAATTCTGTCTCTAATGAGCACATATGAATCCAAGTGATGTTGAGAGACCATGGTACGATGGCAGTACTTGGCCTCATTCTGCTGCTAGAGGATTCAAATAGAAGAAAAGATTATTTTAGATAAGCATTAAAAGCAGCAGATTCATTTAATGACCTGCACAAGTTTAGCAAAAAAAGAAATTACTGGCTAATTGTATCTGGGTCCATGCAGGACTTAATTCACGCAGAAATTCCTTTCAAAATAACGAGGCCTCTATGCTCATTGGTCTAAGCTCCACTACAATGATCCAGTTCCAGCAAATATGCTGCAGGAAACAATACGGTACTGACAGGGAAGATGTAACAGGCAACAGGACTCTTCTAACTGTATGGAAAAGAAAAGGCAGAGGGAAAGGTGTATGTCTGGTTACTAAAGACACGAATAGCTGGGACTGGATACTGGTAGTTTTGCAAATAATGATTAGCTAGTAGATACTGTAGAGCTAAAAGCAGTATATAGCTCTCTAGATGCTTAATGGTTGGACTTGATGATCTTAAAGGTCTTTTCCAACCAGAACAATTCTGTGATTCTATGTTTGTCCCAACACGTGCACATGAAATATGTACTAACACTTCCATACTATGGCATGTGCTTGTGGCTGGGACACCACAGAGAAGCTTAAGGAATTTGGTGTAATGGACATGAACGTATTGGGCATTTCACTTTACTTCCTTCATCCCACTGCTATACAGGGCAGTCAGTTCTTGTCTGCTCTTAGCTCCCCATTCACTAAACATCTAAGGAGCACCTGTAAGACTGGTTCTGATGGCATGCAAGACATCCAGAAAAACTCCTGAAGGAAAAGATTGGGAAAAAAAATAATCCCAATTATTTACAAATCAAATTTCTTCCAAAGTTTTGCATGAGTGTTACACGGAACCTCTTACAGAAAAACACGCATTATTACAGCTATCTGGAGGGAAACAAATGTGAAAACTAGTAGAAATGCATCCTGAAAGGACTTCTCTAAACAGCAGCCAACAACTTGCACATTCCTCAGGGAAAAAAACAAAACAAAACAAAACAGAAAAAACTACAAACAAAGAAAAGCCAATAAACTCCCCCCCGAAGATCTCGTGTTACTTATAAAGTGCTTTGCATGGACAAGGACAGCAATTTTCCTTGTGCTTTTCCTATGGGCTCAAGAAGCATAATGTAGACTAACAAGTAATGAATTTCACAAAAATAAGTTCATTTTAAGCAAAGATAGAATGAAATTCCCAACAGTTCTATTTTAGCAGACAATCTTCTGCCAGCATGACCTTATGGAAGGAAACTAGGGCTTTCAACAAGCTCTGTGAAACAAATGACTGTTGAACCACCTGTACATCCTTGCTCTGGTAACAGTTTATTTCAAGAGAACGTTAATTTCCAGTATGTCCGACATGTACAAATTAGGTCACAGCCCATACAGGGGCCGGAGGGAGAACGAGCAGCGACTGCTTCACCCTCTGGGAGTTTGTAAAGGCTCTCGCCTGCCTGCTGACCCCAGTGGTCCCAGGCTCCTCCCACCTCTTAGGTGTTGGCCTCAAATGATGACTGGGGAGCACCGATTTCACTGGTCAGCGCACCACTGCTCGCTTATTAGCTTCTCCACACGGTAAAGTGGCTATTGCTACTATTTAAATTCCTGCCAATCTCAACAAGGAACAAAACCTTACAGCATCTGAAGACCCACAGCAGACAAGAAAAAAATTGTGCTTTTTTTTTTCTTCTCTTTTTTGTTTTTAAAATGCATCCTGTACACAAAATCAATTTTATTCATGTACCAACATGAATCACTTCATTCTTGTAGTGACTATTAAGTCATTCACTATTGCTGTCTTGCTAATGTTTGTGGAATTCATATGAATACACAGTATTTCAGTTATAATTCCCACTTCAGGTTAGTCCGGTCCCTATAACCTCAGTAAGTATTTGCTGACAAGCATAACAGGCTCCCAGCAACACCACAGAACTCCAGGGTTTTAAAAGCACGTCCCACTACCAATGTGCGTTCCTCCCTTCACCGGGGAGCAACCTTCTGCAGGCAGAAACAGTCCGACTCTCCCTAGGGAGAGAAGGACAGTGTCCTCACCCAATACACCCGTGTTTAGCGTGGACACCACATTCACACACATTTTACTCCTTCATTTATTTGCCATTATTTTGTTTAACACCCCCCCATCTCCCCCTAGCAAGAATCTCCCAGCTAGAGGGGCGTCGGTTCTCCTGCCTCACCTGGAGTGGTACAGGGCAGATACCAATCACATTCTGAAAACTGTCTGAGCTTGAATTTATTTCTAATGTGGTCTGACTTGCCTCTGTACAAATAATTTACAAGTAAAACCACATACCAGAGAACTCTGCAAACAGATCACATCACAAGATATTCTACAAGAGGTAAACACTGTGCAGAACTTGGAGTTGTTTTTTTTCCCTGACTGGTTAACTTGTCAAAAAGCTACCAACCATTTGAAAACCAGGATTGGAGGACAGGAAAACAAAGCGCTCTAATGGAGATACCGCCACCTTCATACCTAGTTTGCAAAGTGTACAAAAGGGAAAGACAAACGGTTGAAGGGTAGAGATGACAGGGAAGAAAGCAATGAGAGGAGAAATAGTCAGCGTGGATCCAGCAAGTACCGTTTTGTTTTGATGTAACAACTTGCCATTAGGACAAGATGCTCCACATTTACGCACACACTTGTCAGAGCACGTTTAGTTAATAGGATAGAAATCCTTCAAAAAAAGCTCTTGAAAGTACCAAAACATAATTTTTGGAATGTCTAATTCTAGGGGGTTTTGTATTTGTATTCAATTCAACCTGAGAACTTTTTTCCCCTTTTATGAAAACATTACATATTGGTAAGGTACCTGGCATTAACCTGCACCCTCGTTTAAAATAAAACTTTTAAAGTAGGTACATACACCGTTCACAGTCTGTATCAGGAATTCTACAGACTTCAGATGCTGTGGTAGCATCTTTGATAAATACATTGTATCATATGATACAAAAAGAAAAAAATAAAAGAGAGGACAATCTTGCTACATTTTTTTTTTTTTTTTAACTTCAGTTTGTTGCTGGACCAACAAAAGAAGGATGTAACTAATCCTTCTAAAAGATGTTGTATATGCACACACCAAGAAAATACTGGAAAAGGAGAAGGTTACGGTTGGTGGTGGTTGTTTGTTTTTTGAAGAAGTGATAAAGTAAATCTGAAAAAAGGTGCAGCAGCATCCCCTTTTCCTTCAGATTAACCTCTTCGCCTTTGGAGTAACATCTTCTCCAGCTCCTATCACCCCTTACTTTAAATTTTACTGGAACGAAACCCAATAATATAGACAGATTTAGGTGTCCGACATTGTCATACAGTGAAAAGGGGATACTGCATTGTCCATAAATCAGTGAGTACACCAGGAAAAAAAAAAGATGAGAATGGAGGAGGATTCTTTTAAATTAGCACTCATCAGACACTCAGCCTCTGATGGTACGTTGTTAGAGGGAGAAAGCCGACCAGCAGACCATCCAAAGCAAGTCTCCTAAGTTGCAGCAGCAGTTCCATCCCCTCATGCCCGAGCACCACGTTCAAACCACGAGTGCCCTCTCCTCTCTCCTGGGAACGATGCCAACGGCACAGGCAGCCACTGCGGGTCTCCGAATGCACGTGGTGGTTTGTGTTGAAGGAGAAACACTGGCAGCAGAGGATTCTGGTTCCCAAAAAGGTACTTTTTTTCCCATTGTGTTGGACTGGCAGTTCCATTCTGCTCCACTTTTAAGCTTATGGATATTTTTTTCTAAATTACTTTAGGTTTTGTGGAGCAGAACAGAGTTTTGATGTTAAGAAACTGTAGGAACACAAGACTTAAATAACAGAGTGGGTGCTGCCATGGTGCTGTGGCTACTTGAATGCTGCAAATTCTCCTGTAGAGGGAGGACAAGAGCTTGGTTTAAATTGGTGATTTCAGCTACTAGGTGGTCAGAGATTTTCTCCAGCCTAGCTGAACATTAGGTTGAATATAAAAGATGTTAAAAAATGCAAACTGTTAAAATTAAAGCACAAAAGAATACATAGTGAAAGGACATTGAATACAGACCCAGCACACTTTACCGAAAAGGAATTTTTTGAAAGCAAGCTGTACTCATTCTTCCCAGGACAGGGGTATAAAAGTTCAAGCAAAGTCTAATTTATCATGCATTTGAAAATAAAAATGTGTCAGTTATATTTCACTTTCAACTCCCTATTGCACATATATCCTCCTGAAAAGCAACAACTGCAATAAACGCATCAGATTGCAAACTGATTTCTTTTTGCTGTAAAACTTTTAATAACAAAGAACTACTTGACACACCCATTAACATTTAAAGACTATATACAATAAAGTGCCTGAATATTAAACCAGTATTAAAGAATGCTAGAATCTGATTTAGAGACCAACATAGCAACCTATTGTGAGAAAAATAAGAATGGTGAGATTGTCTACTCACTCCCAGACCAGAAATTATGTCTTGCTAAGAAAGGGGCACAAAAAAATGAACCGCATTCTGTCTTCAAAATTATTGAATAAACAAAAATTCTGTGCAGTGCTTTTACATGCAAAGATGTCTGGAAATGCCACGAGATAGACTGGTAGCCCCATTTTGGAGATGATGAAACTATGGCACAGAGTAAAAACCACTGCCCTAAGTTTTAAGTTTGCCAGAGAACTGAATAGATGCCGAAACTAAGACAGTCATCCTCTTTATCTTATACTTGAGCCAAAAAATGTCCCTGCTGCCCTCAAAGAAATTGTATTCTACAGGATTTTTAGGAAAGGCTGTCCAACCGTGCTTAACCAAAAGAACTCAGGAGAAAAAGAAATGTACACAACTTCCTGTTGTTGGGCCCCTACATGAATTTCGGGTTAGTTTCTTGAAAGCACTCCCCAGAGCTCTCCTAAAAATGAAGGATTGACAAACAGACAGAAGAGCACTTTTGTTCTGGTCAACACGAGTGTGTGAGTACCATTACATTCAAACAATTGCTCCCTGTCTTGGTGTCCTTCCATCCTTCCAAGAGTGAGTGGTTTGTTGGTGGTGTTTTTTCTTAAGATTCTGGATATTGGAAACAAACCAGAAGTATCTGTGCAAACATAATTTTAGACTGACAGTATTAGTTCCCATGGAACATCTTGCTCTACAAGGAAGGGAACCAAGAAAATGATCAGCAGTTTGCATGGGGAGGAGGAACAAAGGGCATCTATAGGGCCTGGTAGTGACAGCTGATGCAGCTGATCTAAGGGAACATGAGGAAAGCAGGGAGAGAGGAGAGAAGGCTCTGCGTGTGGCAGGAAATGAGAAGGGAGTGCACCCAAGGTCTAAGTAAGAGTGGCTGGCACAGGGGGCTATGACAGACCTCAAGCTCTGTGTGTCTTGACAGACCACAGTAGTAGAACAAGAAGAGAGCAAAAGCTTCACAATGGGTCTAACTGCCTGCTTTACTAGTTCTACCAACAGAAAAAAAACCTTGTTCTAACACACTCTGAATTTTTGGTAGTTTTCTTTGCTTCTCTCTGGCACATCTCACTGATCTCCCAACTCTCTTCACAGTATCTTCTAGAAACAGCTCCATTTTTTTACTTCCACTCCCCTGCTTTTTTTTTTTTCTTTTCAAAGAAGGACAAAGAAGTCATCAAGTATTGCCTGTGAGGCTAATTTTTAAGAATGACATTCATGCTTAGCTACACTTTCAAAACATGCTCTACTTAATTTATTTTTCAGTCTGCTTTCCTAAACTGCTGATTAAAGATCAATTTATAAACAAGAGATTGCTCCCTCATTACTCATCTTGTCCTTCTGCCCATTTCTGGTAATAATATAGCTTTTAATAGTCACGCAGGGATTTCAGAAGATGAAAGATGAACGATTAATTGGGAAAGGGCAGTGGAAAAAAGGATCAGAAATCCAGAAGCGTTTCTGACAGAATGATTCCTATAAGAAGGTGATTTTCAGACCTTTCTTCCATTTAAATAAAACCTTAGCAAAGACTTTTATTTTTTTTACAAGCTAATGCTAAATCCCCCCTTTTCAAAATTCAGGTGCTGATTCAATCTCACATCAATGGGAGACCAAAATAGGTGACATGTTCATCTAATAATGAGATTATGTTGATTGAACATGTATAATACATGGTTACCAGTAACAGTTTTCCCTAGATGAGGAGTGTAGATGGCTATACCTATCCAGGTATAGAAATCCTCCCTCCTGCTAGGTGTTGACAGGACTTCCTAAGGAGTAGCTACAACACTATGTCACCCTTTCTATTCTAAAGATGGAAAATATCTGTAGCTAGATCTTTTATCTTCTGAAAGAAACCCCATCTGTAGAAGTGGGACAGAGAACACAGGCAATCTCTCACTGAGATCCAGGTGCATACAGATAAATGAAGTAGTTCAGTGTTTTCTAGCAGGACAGGAAGATCTTGCTTGAGAGCAGTGAATGCATGAAACAAAGACAGCTTTAGGAACATAACCCAATATACCCTGTCCTGCAGGACCAGAATCATCCTGATTCTGCCCTGCTAAGTCTTTGGACACAGCTCTGTAACCATCAATGCTAATTTAAACTGGGATTACTGCAGTTCCACTCTCCCTTTTGACCTGAGAGCAGTAGAGCAATGACCTGCCTGTTGTACCTCGCTGGCACTACCTGCCTCAGAGGCAAGATGGCTCAAGGAGCTGACCTACCAAAAGCTAGCTCAGGCTGGTGGGCAAGGAGAGTTTTCTAACCAGTTTTTGAAGAGCTCTGTTGTGGTAGGGGAAATCCACTCAATTGTGCAGCATGGGCTTGTGCAATTGGAGAGCATCTGCCAGTGCAAGGGTAAGGAGCTGGGCCATGGCTGCTCCCAATTAGGTAAGCTTGCCATGAAGCTATGAAACCACATAGTTAGCAATCTGGGATGTGGAAAAACAACACACATTTTTATTCATTGTAAGCCAGACATCTGATGTGCTTTTTACCAAGCAGAATTTCAGGTATTTGCTTTGACTGGTAACAAAGAAATTCCTTTCCAAAGGATGAATAGCATTTTAAAATCTACACTTCTTGCAGAGCCCTTTCAAGTTAGTTGCTACAGTCTTCTCTTACTTGATACATGTGAAGCAAGTGAAAACTATTTTAAATGCACACTTTCAAAAAATCTGTACTAAAAAGGGGATAAAGTACTTTCATGTTGGGTCCAAAAAATATATTCGAAGGACATGTTCCGAGTCAACCTGCTGTCCCTGATTCCTGGAAGGATTTAAGATGTAGCTACCAATCTCTGCTCTCACAAATTTTAAGTTATCATGGTTAATGAGATTACTAAGGTATATATACAACACCTTAACTGTACTCCTTATCCTGGGGTAGATGCCATGTTTCTCAGAAGAACTGTAAGGAGAAGGATGGCTCCCTTCCAGACCCATGCCAGCTTTGTCCACTGAAGTAGAGAGTAATAGACTCATCAAAGGGAAACACCAAATTCCAACACCTTGCCTGGATTACATCCACAGGCACAAAAAAAAGGATGACAAAGAGGCAGTTTTCTGTTGAGTCTTGCACTGATCATCTAGTATGGATGCCATTCAAAGGCTAAAGAAAAAAATTATGTGGATAGTTAGCATCCTCAGAAGACTACACAGTAGCACTTATAAGTATCTGGTCCTTTTAGAAGGTACCAATACAGATTTTGTTTCTATGCTGAGATTCAGGGGAAGTAAAAAAAGAAGTGTACCCTACTCCTCCAGAAAAGTCTGGGATCCTATAGACCTGTTTTCAGGACTGACAGGTATCTGTTTCTAAACAATATAGCTGAATTGCATCTCTGAGAATACTGACCAAAATCTACAGATGTATTTAGGCATCTTCATCTTACCTAGGTTCCCAAATCTCACTGCAGTAGCAACTGCAGACTCTGGAAGCTAAAAGACTAAAAACCTTTATGTCAGATAAAGTTAATGATCCACAAAAAACAGCCTCCTTCTAAGCTT
The DNA here is from genome assembly GCA_020745705.1 of Hemiprocne comata. Taxonomy (NCBI): domain Eukaryota; kingdom Metazoa; phylum Chordata; class Aves; order Apodiformes; family Apodidae; genus Hemiprocne; species Hemiprocne comata. The sequence goes on from CM036586.1 coordinate 62,837,541, forward strand.
CATAAAATGTTTAGTGAGAAGCTAAGTTCACGTCACAGCCACAGCTCCCATACTGTGCTCAACATGTGAGAACAGGTGACACAGGAAGAATTCTAATGCACTGACCACACAGCAGAAAATGTGGCCAAATGTGTCTAAGGATCGCAGCACTTCTTCCCCCCTAATTGTAGTTCCTATAGCAAGGGTGAACAATCTTAACAAAAAGGAACACAACCCTACTCCAAGGAATAAGTTGTTTGAACTGATCTGGCAGATCTGAAAAAGAAGCCTGGGCAGGGCAGTGATGATGGTTCTGCACTCTCTGTAACTCCCTGTGTGGTTGCACCTTTTCTGCCTGGGATGGTGCATTTCTAGATTCTACAAGAGACCCAGCAGCCACATCTTGCTTTTACCAAGACAGGCATTGCAGCCTGTACTAAATATCATACCCCAAAGCTTAAGAAGCATTCCTCCTTACTGTCCAGATTTTAAAAAAAATAAGAAGGGAAAAAAACCCCACTTAAATCCCATTTTCATTTTAAGATATGCCAACATGAGATGAAACGACCTTAAGGATGGAAAACAGATTTTTTAGAACAGTAACAACTTTTGTCCTCCATACCTATTTCCACAGAGAAAAATTTCAACAGCTGAATTTTCTTGACTACCAAAAATGAGAAAAGTTAGTTTCCAAACTGTTCCGACAGCAAAAGCCAAAAAGACCATCAGAATCCAGCCAGAAAATGCAGAAAATTGCCTACATCTCTTCAAGCTCTCTAACTCTGCCTCCTGTTTCAAAAGGCTTAGTTGCCAGACAGCAGGAAAATAAAACTTTTTTTGAATTCCTGATCTATTTCAAAAACCTACTGCTAGCAACATGCAAAATTGGCTGTAAGTATGTAAATCAGAAGCCAATGAGAACACTCCTGGCCCTTGAAGTCCTAACAAGAGCAGCAACAGCTTGTTTCAGATGAAGAAGAATCTGAAAATTAATAGCTTAGCAGTTTAAAACCAACAACCTCACATAATGAACTTCAAAATATGCAAGAACACGGTCAATAACATTATTGTTTTAATGTCTGACATCAAAAACTGATATAACCTGAACTACTGCTCTGATTCACCTGTTTCAGAGAAAAAAACAATCTTCAAAGTGAGCTGACAGGATCTTGGTATGCTATCTAGCTTTCTCAGTTAGATATCTAGTCTAACTGATTCAATCTGAGTCAAACTAGCAGCTTTTATGTGGAAGTGAAACAAACAAATTCCTCATTGAACAGAAGCATGTTCAGTGGTATTCTTAACAATATTAGAGTAATTAAAAACTTTAATCTCAACAGAATTAATGGTATAATACTGATTTCCATGAAAAGAACTGCTTTTTCAAATCTTCTTTTCTTATTTTGGGTGTTAACAGCCTTTTCTCCTTAAGGTATCTGGTTATGTTTGAGATTTAAAAATGCTTTTTAATTTGGAAATCCTTGCTAATTGCAGGACACAGTGACCATTACCAGCAATTTTTCAGTTCAGCAAAAACAGAGATTCAGAATTTCTTCTATGTTGCATTGTAATATGACACTTTGAGACAGTCTAAACTATAATGGGTCAGGCAAAAAAAAAAAAAATTAAAAAACTCATGCCACCACTCCTCTGTAGGGAGAGATGTTCTCTAAACAGCACTAGTTCAACCTTCAGCTTTCAAAATAAGAGTTGCATATCACTAAGGCCTTTCTTCGGATTCTGTGTTGTATCTGCTCACTTCTGCTGACCACGAGAAGTTTTGACTGTGCTCAGCCTTGAAGCCAAGTTTATTTTTCCAGTTGTTTCCCACATATGAGTATCTTTACTGAGGAATCTAAACCCTAGTACACAAATATAATGACCTCAACTGAAGTAAAAAAAACCAAACAACAACCAAACCACCGTAGCTTGAGTAGATTAAAATCAAATACTCTCCTGAGTAACTACTTCCAATCAATAAACTAGGCAAAAATGACACGGACAAGCAAAAATGACACCCAATGACCTTAAGAGGATTTTTGCTTGTTTTGAAGTGACTTTTCCATTTCTCTTATGTTACCTTATTTTCTTTTGCTTGTTGTTCCCAGGGCATTCCTTACCAACACAGACTGTGCTCAGGACATTCAATGCCCAGTGTTAGGAACAGAGTCTTCAATCCCTCAGTAAACCTTAAAGACTTAGCTGGTAGGAACCGAGAACGTACACACGTGTTGCACGCACAGGAACACACCAGCACACAGACACACAGGCACATGCTTTCACATTGCTTTTCAGTGTACTGGAAACCCACCGTATCCCCCTGCTTGGATGGGTGTTTTTGGAGAAGCACAAGCATACAGACTAAAATCCTCTGTCTGGAAGCCAGCCCGGTTTAATGAGGGCTCAGATGCACTGCGGTGAATTTTTGGCAATGACCGGGCCAGAAGCTCAATGGAGGCAAGAATCTGGAAAAAGTAGAAAACAAGTGATCAAATCTGTTGTTCTGAAGTTGTAACACTCTCTTAAAACCAAAGTCAGAACATCAATTAACTACAGGGAAAAAAAAAAAAAAAAAAAAAAAAAAAAAAATCGATACACAAATTTAAACAGAAACTTTTAAAAATAGACTATTGCATTGCACTCTGATGTTTATATCCTCAAAAAGCTGAAAAGGACATTTTGGGAATAAACTGTCTCATTTTTCCCTTCAAAAGAGCATATAAATTTCCATCAATTTCCCTCTGTAAGTATAATGAATATAGATACCTTTTGTCTCCTGGTTTATGCACTAGTACCTACACCTATCACCACCGCAAATAAACACAGCTTTGGCAGCGGTTTGCTTAACACCATTTACCAAAAAGCCAGCAGAGGGAGCTCGTTATTTTTCGAGAACACCTTGGTTACATTAAAAACAAACAAAAAAATAAGGTTCCCCCCCAAGCTTTTAGAATTCAAACCTTCCTCAGCAGGCATGATAAATCTAGTTTTGTGACAACACTATCAGTTTCCCCTCATAAAGCTTGGGCGGGGGAGAGCAAGGAGAGGTGGGTGTATAAAGATTTCTGAGAACATACACAGCAAGTTCTAATTTATGTGTCTAATTGTGATTATTAATTTCACTATCTTGGAGTTTCCAACACATAAACACAAGTCATTTTAATAGCTGCTATTTGAATTGAAAATTAGCATTTCTAACTAAACAGCACTACCCAGGTACTGAACCACTACTCTTAGGAAGTCATGCTATACCACTAATACAAAAATTCTTGAGCTGGCCAATGATCTTTTATTTTTAGTATTTGAATTGTAAAGTCTACTGTGAAGTAAAGAGGAGTATTTCTCTTCTCACCTGTGGAAAAAGGGGTCTCTCATCTCTTTTCTTTTTTAAGCATTCTGCCATTAGCCTCTTCATAGCTTTTGGACAGTTGCTCCGTACTTTGCTGAGGTCTGGAGACAAGTATCCTCGTCCCACCATAAAAATTATCTTTATTTGAGGGGAAAAAAGATGAAAGGGGAAGAAGATGAGTCCATAAAACAAACAGTGACAAAAGATGAACATTTTAACATTTTGCTAGATGGTTTTAGTCACAGAAACAAGTTTTCTGCTCCCAGGAAACATTACCTGGCATTGAAATTACCAAGCTCCTTAGAGCAATGCTTGATAACCTATTTAGTTCAGAGGAAAAAAAAAAACAGATTTTTTCTCCTCCTCCTAAGAGAGATTTCTGTGGAACTCGAACACTAGTAAATGGTTACAATTTTTAGCAACAACCATCTAAGGAAGGCTTCTTTGGTGTCAAAAACTGTTACCAAAAAAATGTTACATAAACAATAAGCAACTCTGTGTCAGGAACAGAAGGCCTAAAATAAAATATTCTGGTTTATATTACAAGTCAACAGCAAATTCACACCGAAAGCTATTTTCAGAAACACATGGACTTCAGATATTAAAACCCCTTACCTTTCGAGAATAAATTCCTTCATACACTTTTCCACTACAAAAGCTTATTCCTGACATCTGACCACCTTCTCCTCCCCCAAAAATCCCCAACAAAACAAACAAAAAACAAAAACAACCAAACCACAAAAGAAAAACTGCCTCTCCTCTGGAGGAGACAGACAGGCTTTGTATTTTGACAGTAATTACTTTGACATGGAACACTTACATTTCACCTAAGGATAAAATTTAAGCATAAAACAAAGTAAACTAATAGAAAGCAGGAAGGTCTAAATACGGTTATCGTTCTGTTAAACATATAAAAAATGCCCATCAAACATCATGTCAAGCCAAGGTCAAATACAATGTGGTTTGAGTACTGTAGTCGTGCTGACACTAAAAAAGCCCTTTCCAACTAGCTCATCAAAGAGCCATTCATGCTGCAGCAGATAATCGCTACCTTTTCTGAATACTCAGAGAGTCCCAGCAGGTGTATCATACCTTATATTTAACGAAGTCTAACTAATTCATATCTTGACACCAGCAAAAAAACCCACAACACAACAGAAAAACCCCACATCTCAAGCAAGCTTTACATGTTATTTATACTAACGTAATCCTGGTCCTGTTTCAACTTTCTGATTCAGTCGCATCTGTGTTGGCATCAAGGAGTGCAGAACTCCCACATGGTTTCTTTAGAAATCCCCAAGTGCCAGAGCTGCATTTCATAGTAAAGACTAGTCTACCCTGTCCCTTACCTCTGTTGCAATGAGACTCACCATCACCAAGAAGTTACTCTTTTCTAAGTAATCGCACTACTTGAGTCGAAACTATTAAAATAAGTGTTATTATTTATGTTTCCAATACTATAATTCAAAATAAAACAGGGATTAAACTTTTATTTTAACTAAGATAAAAGAGAGTATCACTAAAACAGACGAGTCTGTCTAGAAAAATCTCTGACAGTGAGAGAAACACTCTGAGGTGTAACAGGAATGATGCTTTGCTCACTGAGATTCTTACTTTTGTCACAGTAGCTGATGTAGATGAACCAACATAGAGTGACATTTATATCTTTTCAGACAACAGACCAAGAGTGAAAAAACTCAAGACATTAGATCACATTTTATATGTTGGCTTCACTTGCAATTTAGAATTTGTTTCAGCACTCAGCTGTCAACACACAAAGCAAATGGGTTCATCTTTCAAATCTCAAAAGGTAAAAAGAACAACCTACAATGCCTAAATACTGCTTTTAGAAGGCTGCATCTATCTGGCCAGGAATCTGGACGTTTCCCTTCTTTCAAAAGGCGAATAAAAATAGTAAGAAAAAAAAAAGGAGTCACTCCAAATTTGATGAATTGGGCTGAAGAGTTCTGACAAATATGGAAGCAGCCTTATAAAATGGCATTCACAGATGAACGTTGCTATGGTTGCAATTCTCAAGTACTGACAGTGAAAAAACAAGGGATGTGGACACAGATACATAAATACATCACCACCTAGACATGAAATAGTTTACACTGAAGATCTTGATGCATAGATACTGTTTTCAGATTAGACAGAGGAATAATGAATCAGATATGCCTTCCCAAACGTGCCTATCCTGTGGCGATATATTACAAGCATGTGGTATCGTTGGACTTAAGGAATAGTTGTTCACAATTAAATAATCTTCTTACAGGATTCACAACTCTGGAAAGTCATATACTCTATCAAGCAGGATTTGAGAAATGGTGATATCCTGAAATTCAATTAGATACTGCATGCATGTCTCAAGACTGAAATGAATATAAAGCATCCAATGAGATGATTGCTGTTCCATTTTGTCAGTCCTGTTGCTGAACCACTACTCAATGCAAGGGGAAGCAGGGGGAGGAAAGAGGACTAACTGAACACATGGAGGATCATTTCGCCTTTGCAGAACTATTCTGAACTAGATTACTATTAACTAACCTGCTCTCCCCCTACTAAGTATCCTGGCAACCAGCTCAGAAGCTGAAAATCTATAGTTGAAGTAAAAAAGAACAAAAAAAACCCTCAAGAGAAGTAAATTGGTGCTATGTGGCTCAGGGAGGTCTAGACAATGCGGAAATGTCATCTCATAACGTCAGATTCAGAGAAACACAAATTAAACACACAAAATATCAGAATGTGCACCTCACAAGGCTGAATCAATCTCCATTTCAGGCCACAGCTGACTTAAGTCAACCCCTTCCCTTACCTGGTCCCTGTTGTTGATGTTTGAATATGGTAACTGTCCAGTCATCAGTTCATAAAGAACAATCCCAAACGCATACACATCTGACTGAAAGCTATATGGGTTTTTATCTTGCATTCTAATAACTTCTGGTGCCTGTAACATGAAAGGAAAGAATTCGTTTTTATTTCACCATATTAGGCTGCACCTCACATACCAGGAACAAAACATGGACTTGTCCTGAGCATAACTGCTGCAAGGCCCAATCTTGCCTTCAGATGTTACCAGGTCCTAGTATAGAGTGGATGCTGACATCAATCTCAAAATCCAGTGGTTCATTTTAGCTTAGTGATCCCTTTATTCCTCTACAACAGAACAAAATTAACTTGTCCAGGACAAGAAGCTATTTTGAAACTAGAATTATAACAACACTTAAAATAATGCCAATAACAAAGCCTTCAGTTTTTTTCAGGGAGTAAAGGAGAAAGCAGAGTTGCACAGGAGGTTATAACTATACTTCTTATTAAGACTTAGGAAGTTGTACAACCCCTTGAGAGTAACCATGTTTGAATCCTTAAAAGTTAAGAAAATCTTACTTTTGGCTGAGCTAGTTCCTCTGCTCCTTTGCAGGATGTTTTCCATGGCTTTTCCTACCTTCTCCTCAACTCTGGTTTAATCATACCCTTAGCCACTATTTTCTTTTCAGTTTAAACCTCAGAATAAGGGATGAAGACACTTTTTTTTTTTGCTGACCACTGGAAAACGTATGTTTAAAGAAAAGCATTCATTTAGTACTTCATATTACTGCTTATCTTTTCCAGCTTATGACAGCTTGTATACAACTTTGGCCAAAGGCAATTACATTTTTTGAAACAAACACACCACTACCCCCTTGCTTACCATCCATAGAATCGATCCAGACAACTGTTCAAACTGATGGGATCCACTCCATCGGGATTTCACTGTAGCTAGACCAAAATCACCTATTTTTACTGTGAGGTCTTCATGAAGAAAAATATCTAAGGGGGAAACGTTAAGGGAAAACAAGCAAGCAGTACCAGTCTTGTCCTACAAGACCAATAAACAGCTACAAATCTGCAATATGAGACATAACAGTTTTAACCATCCACCATTACTGAAGAAGGTTTTCATATAATAAAGATTCTTAGCAGCCAGCATTGTGAATTATGGTACTTAAGGGTTACATCACTAATGACTGGGCCAGTGCTGAACAGACCGGGGTCCAGGTGGTGTTCTTGAAATGCCAAGTACTTCATTGAAATGCCAAGTACAAGACAAACTGAAAATATTCCATGAGTGAACTGGCATAATCTTTCACTACTTGTAGAACCCAAATGATGCAAAAATCGTGATACCACAACAAAACTTGCTACATTATTGCAATCACATCAGTAGACATAGTAAGCCTTACATTGCTACTAGTGATATTACTCCTTCTTAACAAAACTTCAACTCTGCAAATATCCAGGTATGAACAGCTTTTCACATCAGAAAGTCCATTTCTGGCAGGAAAAAAACAAACAAAAACTAAAAGAACTCAAGAATGCTGTCGTGTTCCACAGTCACATCTCTGGGAAAGGATACTATTACTCTTGAGGTCTCTGTGGATGATTGACTTGGCATGCAAATAACTGAAAAGGAACATCATAGATTAGGTGGATTAAATTGTATTTCACTAATCAACAACTCAAAATTCACTGTATTACTGAAACACAAATTCTGTAGATATTCAAAGTGCACATATTTATCAAGGCAGTAAAACTTTGGTTACCTGTGACAGCTCCTGCAACAGCCACAGGAAAAAACCCCCAACCAACCCAAAATAAAATAAAGCCTAGATTTCCAGCTCAAACCTGATGCTACTGAAGAATAACAATTATGCACCAACTTCTGCTTTTCAGTTCTAACACAATACTCAGAATTAAACCAAAAGAACTTCAGTAGTTTTTGACGTGCCATTCAGTGCTGAAGGTTCCACCTCCCAGCCTTAATGATGACTGTCAAGACACTTTGCAGGCCAGTCACAACTTTCAGTAAGGTGTTTCTAAATTGCAGGAGCTAAATGTGCTTCCCAGTCAGTGAGTAGTCAAGTATGCTGACTGCTTTTTAGCATGGGACTGGGAAAAAGATCCCCTGACTGCGGACTGGATAATAGATTGCAGGGAATACAGAGGAGAGTACTTGCCCCACAGCACAGATATAGCCTAAATTAGGCAGCTAGTCTCCCATGGCTCTTTGTTTAGTCAATGAGATTGGCACAAACCTGCTGGAAAAGCCCCAATTTGTGTCTCTGCTTTGAATCATGGTCACAAAACAGCTTCTGCATCTCCACTACCTACAGAGGGAGCCTGGGGAGATGAGCAGGCTAACAGACGGCTGAGGCTGGTTGCTGCAAACGCCTCCCCCACCTCCTGACTGAAAATGTAATAGAACACTTAGTAGAAAAATGGCACAATTAACTGCAATCATCATAGTGGTTTTCCTGCTGGAGGGCGATTTCTCTGATCCTACATCAGTGTTCTGATTTTGACACACAATATTAGGCTAGTTTTGTAAACTTTAACTCACTCAATCGCCCTCTATGGGAGTAAGGATTACTTACAGTCCTTAGAACAAAGTAGGTACGTTTTCTTCAAATGCTGAAATCCATGATTTAGAGAGCCACAATACTTATAAGAAAAGGAGAAAGAAACATTCTTTTTGCTAACAGGGCTGCCTGCCTTCTGCATTGTCTTACAGGATTCTGTCCATTCGTTCACAGGGTGTTTCTTTTTAAACTATGTTTTACCTCCTACCATAAGACTATCTGCACTGTGAAGATCATAAAGCCTGGAACAGAAATCTTGGCTCACAAGATTGAAAGTTTAACTACACTGTAATTATATTTATTCTACTATCTAAGACTACATTTCCTTGATAATTCTCATTTCCCTATGTCCCAAAAAAGCCCACAAAGTCTATTTTACCGATCAAAATAGTAAACACTTCATCAAATGCTTTGATCATCAAGGCAGGACCCTCGGATTAGCAAAGTGAGCAGGTAGCTGGCCTTACTTGCCAATGTCAGTCAGAGTGTGAAGGGGATAAATAAACATTGCCCCAACACTCATTTGCCAACAAGTAACATGATACTTACTCCATGCCTTGTGCAGTCTGTCGTGCAATATCAATTAGCTTGATCATTTCAAATTTGGTCTCAATTATGTGTAGATGGTGATATAAGCTGGATCCCTCACACCATTGTGTAACAATAGCCAACTGGGGTTTTGTTGAATAACCCATGAAAAGCAGGATATTCACATGTCGTGTCTTCCTGTTGAAAAAAAAAAAATCAGAAGGAAATCAGGCAGATCAGGAAATCAGGAAAAACCTGGGCAGGTCCATCACAGTCTAAATACACATTTCTAAGCAGAAGTTGTTGAGTAAATCTCAACTTTTACTAAGAAAACATAACCTGTTGCTAGATTCAGTTTAGTGACTTATTCCTGCAGTTAACCTTTTTTATCATAAGGACTTGAAACAGCTACTCTGGGGTAAGCACTGTTTCCTCTTGCTTTTGCAAGCAACCCAGCTCAGAAGATGCTGTTACCACTAGGTTCCCATGGGACAGCAATGGTTTACAGGCAGGAATGCTTTCGTGTAACGTCAGTCCAGCTATGAGATGTTGCTGCCCATATAGAGGGCATCCAAAATGAAATTCCAGTCTCAAAGGCTTCCAAGGAAGGACAATCCCTTTGTTCAGAAACCATCAACATACTTTCTTGACAAGACTTCAGTTTTTCTTAGTGCTTTATTTGATGAGAACTTTGATAAGGCCTTGATGAGAACTTTGTACCCTCTATGCAGCCAGCGTACAAGAAAGGATTGAAGCACGTATGGAAACTGTACCTCAGTGAGGTTATGATACGAGCTTGTTTCTAAACAGCACTGGGAGAGACTGGAGTTCATCACAGGGATCTGGCGAGATTAAATCAAACCCATTTCAAGGATGGAGCCACTCCAGGCAGAAAAACTTCACAACAAACAATGCAGAGAGGATTATCTCAGTAGATAGCCCAGTAGATTCAAGGCCTGAAAGAATCTACTGATACACTACGAGATCTGAAAGGTTCTCGTCACCCTTCAGGAATAGTCAATGACTCTTTTGTCATCATCAAATGGACATGAAGAATTACATACCTTCAAATCTATGATTCTATGAAACATACCAATGAAATATTACAAAGATGAGGCACCTAAGAATTCTGAAGTATTTCCTGGCTTTTCCAGGGGCTGAGAAAAAAATAGAGGCAATTTGCTTCCAACACAGCTCAGTCCCAAAGGCAGTCAGCTCACTGTTGATGAAACCTGATGGACCAAGCTTAAAACCTGTGGTAGCTTCTTCTTAAATCTATGCTGCTGCTGCAGATGGCACAACTCTTTATGTTTTCTTATATTAAAAAACTAACATGAGAGCCTAGAATGTGAACCCATTTGTCCTCTCAGCAATGCAAACTAGGGCAGTTCTGTGTGACTGTGCCTTTTTCAAGTTCAAGGATTTGTCAGGTGAGGCTGACAGTAACTGCTGAGTGAATAAAAAATAAGCTGTTTCTTGCAAATCCTACCTCAAAGCTGTGAACGTAATGACGAAGTTTAATGGCAAAGGCACAACTACAGGTAGATCTGGTTTGTCTGGGTTAAAGGATAGGACAAGTGCCTATTTACTGTAAGTACTGAAATTATCAACAACAATGAAAGGCTGGACTCCAGGCTATGGGACTCCCAGCAGAAATATGGACAAGGTATGAAATACAAGATTTTTGATTTCATAAAGTTCTACCGAGCAGGTATGTCAAAAATATGCAGAGATATCCAAAGTTGCATACCCCAGAAAGCCTCTGCTTTCACACCTATGGGCTTAGAGTTTTCAGAACTAACATTTCCTGGGGGAGAAGGCTGACCATCCCCTTTTCACTGTATAGCTTACTGGGGATGCTCCTCCAGCATTGGCACCCAGCTCAACACATCAGTTTTCCAGAGGCAAAAAAGCCCCTTCTTTCTATTTGGTTTCCTAAAACAGAATTATGCTTGAGACTGCTCAAGACTGTACTTGGGTGCTAATGGTCTTCCTCAATAAATATTCTATTTTATGGTATTGCTGCAGTTCTTTTAAGAACTGAACCCAAGACAAATACTTCTGAGAAGGTGAACAGTTCACACTTAGGTATGACTATGCCCTGGGAGTAGTCTGTTTTGAGTGTTTGGACATACATATATATTTCCAACATAGCCATATAGAAAAACACATACAGGGGAAGGAAGAACTAGCAGTGGATACAAAGAAATATTTTAAAATGGCAAGTTATATTTTCTGCTCAAAGCATCATTATGGAGGAGTAAGATCAGCATGTTCTGACGGAAATCTAAAATTCTAACATTAATGAAGCATAAATCTACACACATTATTTTACACTGTTAAAAATATTCTTACCTGAGCACTCCTACTTCATTTTTGAAAGCCTGTAACTGTTGAGGTGTGGGTGCTGTAACATTCAACATTTTCACTGCCACATCACCTTTAAAACAGCAATTTTTAGTAAGTGCCATTGACACGTATTCTTCTATTGAGAAAATGTCATATAGAGCATTAGAAATACTGAGATGCCCTATGTTGTAGCTACAATATTAAAATAAGTAAATATTCAGTAAAATGTATAAGCACTATTATTTCACTCTGAGAAATCCTAGGCAAGTCAAAGCTTTCCAAATACACACTTGAAATCCTCATTCATCAAGAGAGATACTTCAGGCTTTCTAGTAATCATGTTTCATCTTTACCCTAACAATTACCTAATTCATAAAAACATGCAAGAGTTGAGTTTCTAAGCAGTTTCAAGTTCTGACATTAAGCACTTAGCACACTACTTATTAATTTAAAAATCAGCTTTAAGGCCCTTCTATGGACTCTGCCCAGTATGTCCATCTCTCTCTCCTACTGAGGAGCCCAGAACTGGACCCAGGGCTCCAGGTGTGACCTCATCAGTGCTGAGGTGAAGGATCACCTCCCTCAACCTGCTAGCAGTGCTTTGCCCAATGAAGCCCATTAGCCACCATTGCAGCATGGGGACACTAGCGGCTCATGGTCAACTTGGTGTTCACCAGAATCCCCAAGAGCTCTTCTGTGAAGATGTTTTGCAGCTAGGTGGCCCCTAGCAGGTAATGCTACTTGCTTAAGAATAACTGTTTGCCATGACAGCCACATACCATGCCACTTTCCTTTGTAGACTGTTCCAAATGATCCAGATCCTATCCTTTGTCCAACAGTGATCTGTCCATCTGGTATCTCCCAATCATCACTTGAATCCCGTCGACCAAGGGTTTTCTTTATATGTGTGTATAAACAATAAAAAGGAAGAAAGCAAGCCCATTAATGTCTGTGAAAACAGCTGCCTTGTTAAAGACTTGGTATCAGCATTTCATATCACTGAAGTCCTAAAAGAACTCGCTTTTTCAGCTGTTGCATTTGACTTTAAGCCAGTCACAAAACCATAGCACACAGGTATACTAAATAATTTCGTGGCATTAAATATTTGCCACAGGTTTCTGGCAGTGTTAAAACCAGTAAATATTAGGAAACTCTTACCAAAAAGGAAGTCTCATTTATTTTTCGATTCTTACTCAATCAGAACGGTATTTTTTGAATTTAAAAAAAAGTGCAGACATTTTTAGGTATTGGTACATTTCAGAATCACTAGAGAACTTTCAAAGTTCATGAATCACATAGGAAAAGTGAAGCTGTTATTTGAAGGGAAACTGGCATTATAATATGAAGCACACCAAAACATATAGGTGCAAAGCAGTGAAAGTGAGTATAGTAAGTTATTTAAATTATTTATACAGCAGTCCTACAATTTCAGCATTATTTATTGGTTTAAAGTCCTTTATCATTACCATACTTCAAAATCATTCAGAAGGCTCCAATGAAAGAAAAGTGAGAGGAACACGGTCCTGTAGTATTTCTACACTATGAATATACCACACTACAAATGAAAATAGCTGATCTTTCCCTTACCATTCTATTTCTGTCTTCTGAGGATGAGGACGATTTCCTCTCCCGTTGGGGTCCTGGTGATTTCTGTAACGCTTTCACATTGGTGAGCGACCCGGGCAGAGAGGCGGGAGGCGTTGCAGACAAACCCGCGGTTGAACCTAAGTTTTAGAAACAGGATCATTTTATCTGTAAGAAGCCAGCTTACAAGGATGTATTGATATTAGGTGCAAGAATTGCGTCTTAAGATGCAGTATCTCCAAACATCAATGTGTATGTTAGAGGGAACAAGCACATACTAGGAATATTGTCTTAATATTAGATTAGTGCTCAAGTCTCAGATTTCAGGAAGAGACAGGCCTATAGGAAAAATCCCTGCACACCAGATAGTCCCCAGTCTCCTATTGATGAACTATCTGAAAAACAATGTCTCTTTAAATAGAAAGAAAAAAAAAAGTATTTTTGAATTCCACCAGTTTCTTTGAAAAGTAGTAGCCTTTTAGTTAGCAGCAGCTAGGGCTCAGATTTCTTGTAGCTAGCCTTTTAGGGACCCAATAAATAGCTGAAATACTGTACTTTGGAATCAGAATAGACTAAATGCAAAAAATTGACATTTTTTTCTAGTTGAGTCTCCAAGTGCCACCTGAAAACCATTTGGCTGTTTTAAAGCTGTTAGCGAGAGCTCTTATTTAAAAATAAATATTAGACTGTAGGAAGGATTAAAAAAGAACAAGTACTTTAGTTAGCTATTTGAAGCATATTCTATTAAATACAGAAAGAACAGTACATCTGTAGCCTACATGTTATCTAAACAAATCTATGCAGGAAAATGTTACTAACAGAGCAGTGTTTCAGAGCCCAAATGGCTCTTTACAAATAGAGCACTGCTTTTTAAAATGCACCATAATTATTAGTAACAAGGTTATGCTGACCCTCCTAATGCAAAGGACATAAAATAGGGTCAACTGTTAATTAAATTCATGCTGCTCTGCTAAACAATGTATGTCATTGTACAAAACCTCCATCATTCCAATGCTTTCTCTCACATCTGTGCTCTGGGAAGTGGTCGAAGACAACACTCCTCCTCATATTCCTTCAGAAGCCTCCTTCTTACAAAACATTGCCTCCTAATGCCAACTCCAAAAATTGACTTTGTGACTTTTAAAACTGTTGCTCAAGTTCAGTCACTCAGAGTGTGCCAATTTATCAGACTATATATATATACATATATATATATCCATCACTGCCTATCCTCACTGAGCTAAAATCCACACACTGAGAAGTGGAAGCCCAAAATAATGACATACCTACATAAAAAATGGGACGTAGCATCCTTAAACTTTGTCCCACATGCTAAAGCAACACTGATGATACATCCTGGGCATCCTAACTACATTTACAAGCAGCTGGGAACCAGTGACCTGAAGGATGGACTTTTTCCATATTCATATTATGGTCACTATAGTGTCATTTATTTATTATTTGTCTGAAATCACAAACATATGGAATTAAATATATGATGATCCCAGACCACAAGCAGTTTTCCAAAAGCTTACTGGGCTACAGACTGTAATATCAAAGCTCTTCTAGAATGCATTTTCTTTAGAGGTAAGTCTCCTGTTTAATATCATGATACAGAAGCACTAGCACAATATTCACCCTTCACCAAAAATGCTTACAGCACATGGTAGGACACTATAGTTGATATGTTCGTAATAATACCAAATGGCCTGTTTTCCAAGTTATTAGAGTAGAGTACTTCAGATAATGTTGGACTTGAGTCATCAGCTTGGACTCTGAAGCTGTACCTAACGTATTCCATTCTGTAGCCAGTTTGCTTGCTGGGAACACCTGCCTTCTTACAAAGACTTCTGGAAGTACTTTACAGTTTCATAAGGTGAACTGCTCTTGATACGTTCTGAAACAAGAATCTTTGAAACAGCCAAGATGGTAGCATTTGAAAACCACACTACATGCACTGAACTACCCATTTCTACATATATACGTATAGACATAAATATTTAAATTTCATGCTATTACTCAATAGTTGGTTTCTCCAGCATATAAAATCCCACAGTTTTTGGGATTTGTGCAATACAACAGATCCATTGACAGCTTTAGGCCTGGATTACCCCCAGAGTCAATGATGTGAAAATAGAAGAGTCTTACTTCACATGGTACAGGACACAAACAAATACTGTTTCACTGGAAATTTA
This sequence comes from Hemiprocne comata, assembly GCA_020745705.1. Taxonomy (NCBI): domain Eukaryota; kingdom Metazoa; phylum Chordata; class Aves; order Apodiformes; family Apodidae; genus Hemiprocne; species Hemiprocne comata. The sequence continues at coordinate 62,852,924 of CM036586.1, forward strand.
CTAACTAAATAAGAACTCCATGGTCTAAGCCATCTAGGGCCCCAGTGTGGCATCAGCAACACATTTTCAAAATGAAATATTTTGTGACAGCTGACATGACACATTACTTGAAAAGCTGGAGACCTAACAACTTATCAATGGAAATGTTTGTAATTCACATTTGATTTCCTACATTACTTCAAAACAAAGAATATTAAATATAGGAAACTGTTAAAGCACTGAACTGACTTAAACTGAACAGTCAAGGAAATTCTAAGTTGAGGACATCACTTTGTCTTTAAAATCACTGCAGTGCAATCCAAGGACCTTTGTTTAGAAAAATTATGTTAAGGTCCACATAAAAACATCAACCATGAAATTCCTTGCTTTTGAGGCTTTAAGTCAGACTTTATTTATAGTAATTTTCAAGCGTGTACAGGTGAAAGTGAGTATGTGTGAAAAGCACATTCAAAGCATTCCAGCCAGGCCAAGCAAAAAACAGAGGTGTTTTGATAAACTCACACACTTACATACACACGGTGTGAGGGTGAGGCACAAACAGCATCTGTGGTTTTACTTATTTTGTTTGGGTGAAAACAAGAAAGAAGAGCCCAACTACCTCTGAACACTGGGCCAGGCTCAAAATCAAACACTATTTCACTGGGGACAGAATGAAGGAGGGGACTGGGAGTCCGGGATTGGTATTTCCGAAGACAGCGCATCAGCTGGTTCAAAGGGGCTGTTAGAGAGAAAGAGACGGGCAGGCAGAGACAGAAAGACAGACACACAGAAGAAATGAAAGAAGTCATGGGAAATAACTAGGATGCTTTGACTCCTATTCATAGATTGCTTCTGTACTTCGAAGGGGAAAAAAATATAAATAATCAATTACTAACAACACTGTTTCAGGACTGGGAAGAGCCAATTGTTTTCAGATGCCAAGCAGACAGTTTATGACCAAAAGTTAAAACCAACATGATAGCACAACATTTAAATGCTGGACAAAATGGGCAAAACCGTGGAGCACCACACCTATCAACACATACAAAAATAGCTAAAACTGGCAGTTTTAAATTAGTAGGAGTGCAGGAGTAAAGGAAATTTCTTTTTAAAAAGCATTCTATTGCTGGCATAAGAATAAAAAGCGCAGAAGGTGGGTACCACCCTACCAACTACCAGATTTGTGACAGCCCACAGTACAAAACCTTCAAGATCAGGAGAGACTGTACTAAGGTAATTTGGACTTCAGTTACGGCGGAAGCACGTTATAATTAGTAAGAGATTACTGTGTTAATGATTTGGAGTTGGAAAAACTGCCATATACCTGCCCTACTTATTATTTCTTTATTTCTATATTATTATTATATTCATAGAAATACATACAGCACATAAGAAGCCCTCTCAGGGCCTTGACAGCCAGTGGGAGGAAGTGACTTAACAGGCCTGTGCATCACATGAAGAAAAATGAATCTTCTAGCACTAGTTCTGACTTAATTGTGATTTAGGGCTGCATGTTACTGAAGGAAACATAAAAAGACTTGGCTTTCACTTAAGGTCCTAATAACCTGGTTCCAAGAGTAGCACAGGCATGCAGTACAGCAAAGCAGCATCTTCAGCAGGGGCAGAGGGGGAGAAGAACTGGAGTATTTCATGCTGCTTTAGGGTGCAGCAGTTCATATGGAAGGTCTACCACGTTGATGGTTTTCAATGAAAACCCCTGTTGTTTCCATGGGTAGACAGGTAACAACAGGCATAAAAATCTCTGAGAGAGAGTTGGGAAGCTGTGGCATATCTGTATGCAGCCATGTGGGTGAACGAGTGTGGGTGTGTGTGTGTAAGAGCAAAAAAGTGATGGTGCAAGATAATTTTAAAACTAAAAAACTATACCACTTCAAAACTTTTTCTCCTTCCGTCTCCCCCACTCCCAGAATGACCAGCAAATGACTCAAACCTTTGTCAGACAAATATTAAGTTCATGGACAAGCAAATGCAAATTCATTTTTTGTTCTAGTCATATTTTCCTTTGTGCCTGTGTTTTGTACAAGGAAGTAGAACAAAGGGAAGGGACAGAGCAGTTGTGTAATTAAATACAGCACAGTAGCTAGTTTAAACATTACTTACCTCCCTCTCCTCGTAAACCCTGGTCTCTAATCAAGTCCTATAAATTAAAAAAAAAGTTTAATTTAGTTATCATTTGCATTCCAGAATCAATTGAGATTGTTCAAATTGAGAGTCCATAATGTCATATGTTGTCCATGAAATAAAAGTTGTTTCCTACCCTGGCTTACTACAGCAGCAACTCCAAAGAACCATTTATTACAACTACTGAACTTTTCAAGATTAGTTGCTTTAAAGCAGTATCTCTCAGTAGTAAAGTCAAATGTACACCACCCAAAATAGATGATGACATGAAAGTATTGATTTAAATACGCACTTGGCCAAAATGCATGAAGAAGTATTGAACCAAACGTTCTAGTTACAGTGTTTGTAGCACAAATAATTTGAACTGTCATATCAGAAGCTGGGACACCAATTTCCTGTACTGAGGTACATCAGACAAATGAGTTCTGCTTCGTTTTTTCTTGTAACAAAGCACCTCATTTGCATAGCCAGGCGCACTCTACTCTTCTCAGAAATTACTAACTGCAAAAGGTTTCCTTCACTTGCAAAACACTGTGAGCTGAAAGGATGTTTTACAATAATATCTAGACTAAAGCAAACTAAGGATTTTCTAAACAGAAGTAGAAAATTCTAGCCGTTTCCCCCTCTATGTCCATTTTCATCACCAAGCTTATTTTCTGGGGTTTGTTTTTTGTTTTTTTTTTTTTGGTTACACCATTATTTTATTGCTTTATACACCTGCACTGCTGCTGAATGCACTGGTCCTGCCTCTCAGCTGCCCTGCTGCCATTTACCATATACAAATATCTATGCGGGCACACTCTTTAATACTCAACTAACATTCCACTGATCACTCAGCTTGCATGCAAAACAGATTTTGTGCCTCAGTGTCCAGGCAGACTTCAAGACTGCTCACCCGAAAAATGACTAATTTCTAGAGAGTAGACTTAAGGGTAAAATACAACCTGTATAGGTTAGCAAAATCAAAAAGAGGCTGTTGTGACCAACGTTTTGAAAGGTCCTAGCTGGCCTTATACCTAACACAGACCATTATTATTATTTCTGATTCAGCATTCAGAAATTAAAAATATGTGGAAAACAAGTTAAGTGTAGCAGTTCCTGAGCATTCCAAAAGAATGTTCAGAACGATATATACTGAGCTCTTGAAATCCTAAGGAATGTTCAGTAAATCTGAATTCCGTTTACTGCAATAATTTAATTTTATTCAATACCAGAAATATTACTTGAATTATGAACACTAAAAAATCCCTATCTTGCATAGAATGAAATATGCTTAAGATATATAATGGTTTGCAAGAGTGGCTACTGGCTTTCATATTCTTAACATTGTGGTACAGCTAGCAGCACAAGCCTTGGGAGTAATGACACACACACAAAAAAGAAAAAGTAGTGGTCATTTGTGGTAGAATGTTTCTTCACAAAAGAGAGGACAGGACTGTCAAAAGGCAGTTCCTGCTTTTGGAGAATGGGTTATTACAGCTCTCAACAGCAAAAATGTCTTGCATGGCCTCTATGACGGTTCTGACACACCACCAGCTTAGAAACACAGCACTCATGTGCACAACATGATAAATTTAACATACTGATATTCATAAGGAAAACATCAAATCTACTACTCCTGATCCAAACATCATTAATACTTACATCAATATTGACTGGCTCGATTGTATTGATGTGAACATTGGGAGCTGAAGAGGATCGGTCGCGTTGCCCAAATTGATTCCGATGATCTTCATCTGCTGGTCGGAGGGGCTGTGGGATTGGAATGGATTTTGAAGGAGAAGGACTAGGGAGAATTGGTGGTCTGAGAAACAAAGTCAAGGAAAAAGAGGATTTAGGTCTACAAATGGCTTCAAATACTGCATAGTGGGTGTGGTAAGTCCTTTTCAACTATAATAATACATACGTCAAAAAAACCTGATCTAAAGGCCTGCATGAAAACAATTTATCATGAACAATCTCTACTCCTCTATGATCAAGTGCAACAATTCTGTGCTGCACAAGCTACCTAATTACATGGCTGTGAAGTGTTCTGAGTTAAAACAAAACAAAACCCGCTAACATATCATACCAAACTCATCATAATAAAAATCCTGAGCTGAAAAATTAATTCAGACAAAGAAGCACTGCAGCTAGCAAGGTACTCTGCAGTTTCCTGACTTCAGAGTTAATGCACGACACTCTTTTTAATGGCAACCCATTGAGCACTAAATATGCTTAACACCTCACATCAACGTGACAGTCAGAAAATATCACAAAACAAACTGTGTGGCTGGAATTATTATTGCATTAAGATAGACTGAGAATTACATACTGGTAACTCAACATAAATAATACTATGGCCAATAAGATATTAATAACTGAAAATTAACATATCACCTCTTTACCTCAACCTTTAAGAAATAACTTTCAATAGTTGAACACTTCAAATGTTTTTTAGAGTGCTGCCAGACTTAAATGTAAATAAAGTCTTTATAGTATCATTAATCATATTTTAAAACCAAAACATTTAAACACTTCCTTTTTCATTCCTAAGGAGACAGAATGTAACTACTTTGGTTATCCATTTATTTTGTTCAAGTACAAAAAATTGGCATTTATCTCTTACTCAAGTCAACATCAGTCACTGTTAAGTCTAATGATTCAATCTAATGGATTTAAGGCAAAAGGTCAATAGGAAACATTTGCCACCTTTGTAAAATAAAACTTAATGTTAATGTGTGTGTCATATGTGACAACATGGTTTTTAGAATGTACAGAAAACACAACTCCTAAGAGAGTAGTAGAGTCCTCCAGCCATTCAGTTACTCATAGGCTAGTTACCATGCCCACAAGGCAACACCCAGAGGCAGAAGCTTCAGAAATAAACCATACAGTAGCACAGAGCAATGTGCCCTAGTGCTGCCTCCTGTAAGTGAATGCTCCTTGGCCTTTCCATAGATCTTTAGGGGCAACCAACATTTTAAACAGAATCTCTTTACCATTTTGTTCAGAAACAGGTCTGCTTTAAAGACTATTACCCTACCTTTAATTGAAGAGTTTATACAGTCTGGCACCAGAACTCAGTGGTATCTGTACCTTAAGTACCTGTCATCTTTTCCTTCCTGGCCACCAGTCTCACAATTGAGCAAGGCCAAACAGATCACTTTTGAACTAATCCAAATAAAAGCCTAATAAGTATTGTAATAAAGTACTTAGAATATATTTCAGAAGTCTGGTGGGGGAAGAATAGGTAGGGGGGTTTAACCTTGCTTAACTTTTTTTAAAAAATAGCTACCTATTGTCACATGACAGAATATAAACATTGAGAAGATACTGGGAAGCAATGAACTGAAACTACCATTCAACAAATCTGAGAAAGGGCCTTGAATAGCCCAGCATTTCAGAAGATGCTCAGAATTTCAGAACCATGTTTAAAATGCAGCTGATATACATATACATCAGCTGAAGTTCTCATTTATTGCTAAACAAGTGCCTTCAGGTAAAATATTTTCTATTGTATATGAAGTTTTGAACTCCTGAAAGTTTTTGTAAGGAAATAATGCAACTAGAACCAACATCAAGAGGTGGGACTTGCACAGATTTAAGTGTAGGACTTGGTTGACATTCTAAGGTACTGTATTTTCGTGTTAAGGCAAGAGTGCCAGATGCTACACAGAAAGACTTCAGAAGAAAAACCTAAAAAATATCTCAGCCAGACCAGTACTGTCAACTGCTGAGATAGCTAACTCCTGCTCAAACTTTGTGAGAGTTTGCAGTAACAATGAAGTTAAGGGAAATGTGCAACAACAAACATCAGACCATGGCACCAGGAGTGACTGTGAGACAGCATTTCAGCTCTGCCACACGATGAGAACAGAAGCAATCAGATTTTCTGTGATCGTGAGTAAGATGAGAGAGAAAACCAAATTGCAGCAATCTGGTTTCAATTACATCCTCCTTTGAGTCATAAATGGTCATCTGCTAAGGGAATCTGCAAATACTTCTGTATTTCTGGTCACAGGTCATCATGTTGCTAGCACAGATAGCATGCTATGGTTGTATCATGTTTGAAAACTATTTGAACAGTTTTTTTCTACTCATTAAATTCAAACTGGGGGAAGTTCAGACCTTTAGGAAACAATTACAGACTGACAACTCTCTTTTTTGGAGTCTGTAACTATTATTGGGAGGATCTCTGGACTTTAGACATTAAAGAATCCAGAGATGGAAATCCCATAAGCAGTTAGTCATGTGCTCCACCTATACAATCAGATTTTCATTAGTGGGTGACCCTGGGACACTTACAAAAACGTAGGTTCTTTTTACTAAACGGGGATTTTGCTTGAAAAAGGTAACCAGCAAAGAGAAAGACACAAGCAGTTTGCTAGTCAAGATGGCCTACTGAGATCACAAGCTCAGAAATTATTACCACCAGCCTCTGCCTGTCTGCAGCAGAAGTTTTATCTTGATCTTCATCAAGACCTTAGATCTACAGAAAACACATCACCACAAAGAAGGCAGCAATCCTCTTAGCTACCAAAAGCCTGTGCTTACAGTATTGCTAAATTTTAATTACTCCAGGAGGGCAGAAGGGACACTGGAGCAAACACGACCAGCCACCATCAGTTGGAAAGGGTGACGCTGTCTATTCAAAGTGAGTTACAAAACTAGTTCCATAGGCTATGCAAACATAGTGCCAGCAAACATACTGACAAAAAAACCAAACCAACAACAAAAAACAACAAAAAAAGCCCCAATCAACAAGAGGACCACAACACAACTGCTGCAAAGAACCATTTATTGTGGCACACGTGTAGCAGGCTGGGGCTTAAAGGAGCAGTAGTTTCAACACCAGGATCTGAGCTTCTGTTGCTCCTGTGGCCTTTGTGAGCAGTTAACAGCCAACTTGCTAGCTAGAGGAGACCTTCTACAAGTAAGATCAATATTCTCACATATTAGAGAGGTTATACCACCTCATCTTGCAAACTTTCTTGCAGCTTCTTAGATGTGGGCATTCCTTTAAGACACAATTCCCAGCTTCCCAGGCAACAAGCTGATAGAGCTGTCAAATCTCAATTTAATATGTCATAACCTTTCCTGGCTATATAACAGAACACGCTTTTTCCTTGGACCACGTATCTGGAATAAACACATTGTTCTCTCCCTCTTTATCAAGACAAAACAGAAAGGTTTTGTCAGGAGACAAGAGTAATTACAGACAGATGTAGATTTTTACCCTTTGTCAATCACAGCGAGTGCAAATGTGTCCACAGATTTATGATTCCACAAATTTGGGTCCATGGAAAGAGGAAGATAGCATGTGTGGTGCTTTTCTGAGTTATCTTATATACTAACAATTTTATAAAATCATATACAGTACCTCCACTGGATCTTAGAACTTGCAATGCTACAAATTAGTTCACTTTACACAAAAGAAAATTTTAATAGAGCTTTCTCAATTTGCTTTAACTCACCAATGTGATATTATATATATGTAAGAGCTGGTCTAATCAGGAAAGATTTTTCATAAAAGAGGTTGGTTTGGGCTTCAAGATTTTTTTGCTTGGATTTTTATTTTGCTGTAATTAGGTAAATACTTAAACTGAAAAGTCACATTCACCTACTTCAGTTACAGGGTGTGTGCCACTTCTCTTTTAAAATGACAGCATCTCTATGGACTGAGATTATTCTTCTTCCCCTCCCAGCCTGAGCAAGTGCATCTCTGCTTAGCTACAGGGCTTGGGTAGTACACACTAGTCATCTGGTAGAGTGCAAACTCATACCCAAGTCAAACATATTGCAAGCTAAAATGGGCCTTTTTTTTTGGTTTCTTTACACTAGAGTAGGACTGGCTTTGTTTTTTCTTACTGCTGTTAATGAAGAACAAAGTGCACTTCCATTTTCAAGCAGTTTCTAAGGGCTGCTGAGGGGAAACTGTACATTTTGGAAGCCAAACGTTCTAATTTCATCATTGTGCTACTCCATAGATATTGTAAGAAAAAAAAAGTAAATTTTTCTTTCCCCACCTCTGCAACCTGGAAATGCTAACAATGACCCCAATCCAAATGCTGATTTGCAGAAAGGAATAGCACTAGAAGTTACTAACTACAAGCTAGAGAACACTTACAGCAGCCTGTGAAGATTAAAAGCAACATGGGACAGATCTGTAACGGTTCTAACCTTTACATGGATTAGTGCAGGCTTCCATTCCATAACAACTTGTTTTCCTCCATTTTGAGGTGTGAAAAACAACTGCCAGGATTATCATAACAGCATGCATTTATACCGCCCTTTGGGCCCAGATCAAAGCTTAGTTAGCAATGCTTTCCTGAAATTTCTAATAGCTTCATATATCAGGGGCTATCAAGAGAACCCACACAGCTGTCATTAGTCCTCCAAACCAGGTTCCAGCTCACTAGCATGTTTTTGCAAATAAAGTTTTGGGGAGCAAGAGGTTTCCCCCACCTGTTGTACATATTAAAGATGATTTTTCTAAAGATCCTGTCAGGCCTCTTCTGCTCAGCAAGAATGCATATCAAGTTTGATATTGTAGGAAATTTGCCAACATTTACATGGTACCAGAATCTTAAGGGGAAACGTTCATAATTGTTTTATGTGATAGAACACAAAGCTTTTGCTTACCTAAACACCTGGGGTGATATAAATGGTGTTGTAGTACTACATACAATATTGTAAGACAGTGTCTTTGTTTGCTTGGCTTTTCAGAAGCTTTTCTAGACATTTAAATATCTTCAGCTGAGGCAGAATAATCGGTGAACATTTGGAAGACAGAAAGGAAAGCAGAGGTGTTTAATCACAGGCTGGAGCCTCCTTTAAGGCAGGGACTGGCAAGCTTCCAGGAATGGTTCAGACAGTCCCCCTTTCTTCCTCAAATTTAGGAGATCAAGCATGTTGGGAAATGTTGTTTTTCAAAGAGTCAAGATGTTGCCAGCCTGCTTACTATCTGTGTTCTGCCTCAAGCAAATCACAGGCTTTCAGTTTCTATGAGTCCAACCTGCCCTTGTGCTATTCAAAGTCTGATCATGTGCCCCCTTACCACCCACTCCACAGGTTACTGACCCTACCATAGTATCTGTCTCACGAGTTAGCGGAGATTTAACCAACACCACAACATCTGAGGGAACAGATGGAAGTTGGAAAAGACAACTTTGGAGTATTTTTAATAGCTAATCTCTCCCCTTGTCATATATCTGTTAGATCCAGGGAACTGGGTTCACAAATTCTGTGCTCATATTTTACGAGCAAAGATACAGAATAAACTTTATGATAGTGCAATGAATGAAATGAATACAATGTATTATATACAGTTTGTGTACTTCAATTTTATTACAAATGGCTATTATTAGGGAGACCTACACTTTTAAAAATTCTTTCCAGTTAAGTGCAGATTATCACTAAAACAATGGCTTTGGCACAATGGGATAGGGCAAACTGGAAGAACTGAAATGGGACAAATAACCTAATGTGGCCAGACATATTTTGGTAACAGGTTCAGAAATGTGCAGACAGGACTATCAGTGCTCCCTTATCTGGGGCTGCAACGTCTGGAGGGACTGTCTATGGCTTTCAGTGGGAAGAATGAAAGGCTACAGGACTGGATTGCTGTAGGATGTTACACATGAGCTAAGTGAAACAAAGTTCTCCAGCATGTTGCAGCTTTTACATCATGTCCAATGGTCTTTTCCTTCACCTCCCTTTCTTTTTCCAACTTCTCCTCTTGATCCCTTGACAATTTCTCAGCATGTCACACAGGCCTTTGCTCTTGAGCTTGTCTTGCAACACAAACTCTTCCTTTCTTTGGGCAGTTTGCCTGCTTCTGGAATCCCTTCACAAGGCTAAAGATGAAGAAGGATGTTTGCCTTCTCTTTCCTCAGGTTTACCAAACAATTAGTAACATCCCTTCCTCTGTGGGCTGTGCCATGCAAGATGCTAGGAGGACAGAGAAATCAAAAGAACAATTATTAAACTGTTAAGTGTTACTATAGTGCCAGTTCCTTGTATTTTCAATCCCACTGCCCAAATCTCAAATTTCAATCCCTTACTCTCTTCCTATACAAGATAACATCAAATATCAGATATTTTTTTTATTCAACAGCTGAAGTGTTGTCTCATATTGTAGCAGTACCCTTTAACAAAACTGTGGGTAAGCATATGTTTTTATAGAAAAGGCTGGCTTTTGTTTTTTTACTCTAATAAAATTCAGATAAATTAGTATTTCCATAATTATGTCTTTAAAAAGCAGAATACTATTATTAAAAAAAGGCAAAAGGATAACTAGGAAATGGTATGGACAGTGCTAACACTCATACAATAGCATCTGAGCTGCTCTGGAAAGGAATACTACAAACGCAGATGCTTGGGGAAAAACTGCATGACTTTGTAACATGCCTACTACTTACTAACATCAGCTGATAATCATAAACCATTTTGAAAATAAACAGAATTTTAAAGGCACAATGTATGACTTTTTTTTTTTGGGTTTAGCAATGAAGTGTACAGCAAGGCAACAAAGTAGAAAACTATAAACCTTTCACAGTTCCTACCACCATAAATGTTTACAGATGCAATACTTAGGAAAAGCTTCTTAACCTCAGCTGGCAAGTATATTTAAATTTTTATACATGTGTAGTTAAAAACATTAAGGCATTAACCAGCTTTGGTCTTAGTTCTTCCCTTCAGTTTTTACTTCGCAAAACTAAGACTGCCTGAAGTAGTGCAGGTACCAATTAAGATAATCCATCCTGTTGTATCCTCATAAACTGGTAAGAAAGCACAAATGTGAAGCAGAAGCAATTGAAAAGTAGGAAAATCTAGCATATACCAGTACTAGGATTGGGGCTATATAGTGCCTTTGGCATTCACAGGCATTTAATATAGTTGCTATAAACAAGCTTCTTCACAGATTAATAGTTCTAGCCTGGTTATAATTTCAGCTGTACCATGGGAAAGGCAGAACCTGATTAGCTTGGAGAACCACAGAAGCAGCCTTGCCCACAATTGGCTGTACTAACAATATCCACAGAATATAAAGGCAACATCCACTAGCTGGAAGAGATACTTCCAAATTTACTTGAAACTGCACAAGTGACTACAAATAAGAACATTAGCTGTCTTTGAACTTACCAAATTAGTTTCCCTCTGCAGGACTGTCTATTTTCCTGGGAGGCACTGTATTTGATCTTTCATAAAATAGTCTTGGCTGTCCAGGGTATTTCTCTTCTAGTTAGTCCATAGGTGCCTGCGTAGCTTCCAGTTGTGTTTCTGCTTTAGTTTGGGAACAACGCTCACTATTCCAAGAGAGAGTCTCTGCCCTAGCACATGTCCTAGGGATGTTTTTCTGAAGGCTTTTGTATTTGGTGTTCTTAATAAATATGCATCAGGTTTCTTGACTTCGATATACATCCCTGAGTTACTCTTTCCTTGAGATTTGTTGAACTGTCTAGTGCTGGGTGGTGTCAGTAATTTCTTAGCTACTGGGAACAAAATCTAAATATGATCACTTATCTCTTCAAAGAGAGAGGGTCCAGAATCTTTGTTGAAAATACAAAGGATGGAGGCTGTGGTCAGTTTTAGAAGTCTAATTTTAGAAAACCTGGATCTGTAGCGAACAGATACTGTTGGTATATCCCAACATCTAAGCAGGCGGAAAAGAGCTAGTCTTGAGGATACTAAAGCAAGACATATGTGCAAAAGCCACTAAAGCAGTATTGTGAACTGGGCATTGGCATCTGTTCACACCAATCTCATAGTGGTGTGGCTTATTCTGAAACAGAGGTGGGTCACTTGAAGGCAAATAACCTGTAGTTTCATAAACCAAACTAAAATAATTTGTACGTATATAGTTTTGGGTTGTGTTAATTTTAAGTATAAAATCTTTCCAGTTTAGACCAGCTCTAAGCTACCATGCAGAAGAAATCAGTTTAACAGGTAAGGCCCCAGTTCTACAGACACTTATGCACACGTTTAATTTAGGTTCAGTACTAATTTATGTAATTAATGTGAATGAAAACATGCACGTCTTTGAAGTGAAAGTACTGGCAAATATATTTGCAAGACAAGCCAGACAATGTAGAAAGACTTGCAAAGCAGTATTTTTGAGTGTTTCTAAGCATACAGTACTGAAATGTTATGTTATTAAACAGCAGGAATAAGGTCATACCCAACAGAATCTGAGGGGGGCACGGAGGGGTACGATCCAGGTGCTGGGGTGGTCTCTCCTAAGGAGGCCTCCTCCTGCGGTATGGGGTGATGTTCAAAGAACTTGGAGACAAACAGCAAACTGTGAGGCAAGAACAAAACAAAAACAACCTAACTTGTGCAAAACCCAGGAGCTTCACAATACAACATCCAAAGATTGGAAAAAACCCAACAAAACCCCCAAAAAACAAACCCTCACTGATCAAATTCTAAATTTTAAAATAAAGACTACAACTAACATATTAATCTTCAAGATTTATTAAAAATATTATTTATTGGCAAAGGATCATAAGATCACGCCTTAAACATACCTTTGTGGAAAATATTTTTTTAATCTTTTAGTTAAATTACAAACATCTGGTTCCTCAAGAATGCACCATTTATACATATATGTATATGAACTTATTTTAATGGCTGCACTGATGCAATGCCAAAAAACAAATCAATATAACTATGTTATCGATAAGCCCTGAGCACAAACTTTAGAGGTGCTCACGGAAACAGTTACAAATATCAACATAAGCAGAAATTAAATCCATTTGTGGAGGAAAAACTAGCACTTTAAATTATTCCCTACATGAAAGTCTATCTAAAAGACTTAACAGCTCCACTGATACCATTCAAATAGAACACAGCCAGCTTACACTAGATCCTTAACTAACAAAGAAGACTTAAACAAATAGATCAATAATGAAATTCAAGAACACATGACTGTTTGGGACACTCTTAAGTTCTTAGAGTTCTTAGGCATCAAAATCACTAATGGATTTATTTTCAATCACTGTAAAACCAACTGCAATTTCACCATATCAAACTAGTGTCTGAACATTTTTTTCAGGTTGAAGAGAATAAGCCCTCATCTAAACCCACATCTAAGCATTCAAGGGCCCTGGTCATCACGTAATAAAGAACCAGTTTTGATTAAGAATAACAACTGTGAACAATGAGAAGCCTGTCTGATACAGTCAAGTGCTCAAGCACCCCATTCATGCTTCAAAGAAAGCATTTCATCGTCCAGCAAAAAAAAAAAAATGAACTGGTTGTCTGAGGCAGAACAGAGAGCATATGAATTATGCAGTCTCACAAGAACAGCTGAACTATCTTTTTTTCAGGCACCTCCTCTGACTTCCTGAATTACAGAATTAACGTAAGAAATCACTGACAGATGTAAGCTTAATAAAAGGCTCAACTTTAAAACCGGTTGTGATTACTTACTCAAGTTGGTCATAATTAACACACATCAGTGGCACTTCTGTACTACAGCGCTGGTGAAATTTGTAGCCACATGTCTGGCACCGGAATCCCTGGAAAAGCAGCTTTCGACAAAAGTCGCAGAATGCTAATGTGAAGAATGTTTTTCGTACCTACATTGTCAAAAATAAGAAGAATTAAGAGTCCTTCTGTAAGCCTAAGATAGGTTATTTGCTTTCACCTCCCTCAAATACAAGCCTCTTTTTTGATGCTGGAGCTACAGTCTCGTACATCAAACAGGTTTCCACAAAAGATTGTCTCTTTTTTGAACCAGTCTTCATGCATTCAAATGTTCTTTCAAGTATTTATTGGAATTAATGCGTCACTTCATTAGCAGCAAGAAAAACAGCAACAAACCTGAAGCAAAACACTGCACTATTGCCATGCTAGACACAAACAAACATTCAGAATTTGGATACAAACTATAATAACAAGAGCTGCTGAAACATTGTTATCATCTTGTAATTTTTTCCAGGAACCAAATTACATTTCTATCCAACAGTAACAGGACTGGAAATACACATATGGCTTCTATGTAGGGTTACATATATAGTTGCAACTTGGAATACTGAAATTCAGAAACGTTTACAATTGCCAAAGAGTGAACATATACTATCTCCCTATTATAGGGGGGAAACAGTTTGGTTTCAATTTAAAATTTAGCAACAATTGGCATGAAACCACATTCTAGTTTTACTACTACATGTAATAATCAAAATTTTAGAAGGATATTGAGAAAATAATAAGCCTACCAGCCTTTCATCTAATAGCCATAGCCAAACTAGCTTGTTTGAGTAAAATAGTTTAAACAGCTTGCAAATAGAATTTTTAATTTTTTTTTTTAAATAAAAGGTATTTCTTCTCTATGTGACAAACATTATTTCCAGGATTTTGTATGTAGTTGGAACTGTTTAGATGGATTCTGTTTAGCAGCTTCATTTACTTGGTGTCTTATCAGGCCAAAACATATTTGTGCACTAGCATCACTGATGATGTCAGCACCACTCTGGGAATAGTTAGTTCATTAGTTAATTGCTGCTGCAGAGCCAGCAAGGAGGCCCAGAATACATCTTATAGATACAGCAATACAAAAATAGTAGATTATTATTACAGCTCTGCAATGCAGTGCTGATTTAACCCCCCTACATTTGTAGATTTTAGAGGGTATATTCCATCCAAATGTAAAAGTCTTAAGGGTGATCAAGTACTCTAACATTACTTACTTCAATTATGAGTCTAATTCACTTAAGCTACTGTGATAAAAAACTTCTTTCACAACCCCCACCACATCCCACGGATATAAAATAGTATTCAAAGTTGTTAATTTGAATTGGCCAGTACAAAGCTAATTTAACCCTACTCAACACTTCTTAAAAACAATACTTACAAAATTGTGTGTTGTGAGTGGCACATTCTCCAAGACTTCCACATGCAACTCCTCTCCCGTGAGCCAGGAAATGTCAGTGTCCCAGCCAATCGGCTTCTTCTCTCTAAAGTGTAAATAAGGCTTTCATTAGCACCAGCACACAGGTCCTTGTAGGTCTTCTGCAGAAGATGCGAGATGAGGTAAGACCTTGCACTGTGGCAATTTGCTACTGTCTCTAACTGCAGGAAACTTTAAAGACATTAAGCTCAGCACATACCAAGGAAAACACACCTTCCCTGGACAAACTGCATGAACGAAATGCACTTTTTTCAATCAGCTACAGTACTGGCCATTTCCTTGGTTCCAAGGTGACATATACCTTTCCGATCAAACAAAGTTCAGATTAGAGTACCCGTTCCACAGGGTTCCAAAGAGATGGCTAATTTTGATGCACTAAAGATAATCTACAAACTTGTTAGGGCTGGAAACTCAATTCTCCCCTCTCCCCCCAGGAACTCTATATTCAGTTAAGAATGCACTGTAACCAAGTAAAATAAAACAAAAAAATTTGTGAAACCTATTTAATACTTCTTTGGCTAGCATGAGTTTGGTTAATAAGTGTTTTGCCAGTAGTCTATAAGCTCATATTACTCTCCATTATGCCTGTTCTTGAAGTGATTAAATTTTTTTCTAGAAGTTTGCCGTTCTTCTTTGACATGTCTTCAAGGCACAAATTGTTTTAGTGTGAAGTATCATACCATTCTGAACTCTGAAAGTAACTTCCACGGTGGTGGATAGAATTGGCCATACTAGGTAACTCCAAGAAGATATTCTAAGAGCAAAAACCATCACAGACAAACCATACCCATCTTGTATTCTGTAAACAGCACAGCATTCTGGAATAAGACCTCTCATCATCAGAGCTTTCTTTAGGCTGTCTCGGACCGTCACCCCACATCTTGCTGGAACCTAGAGGTCAAATATAAAAGAAATTAATTAAAATAAGTTCCAATTTATCCCCCCAAACTGATGCAACCATTTTAACCTTCAAGCTACCCCACGTTTCATGACGCTTTACAGAAAGCTAGGTAAGAGTTTTTCAAAATCTTTTTTGTACTGTGGAAAATATTGTTGGTGAATCATGTATAAGCAATCTAGCTCAGAGAGAACAAGCCCTACATTTCTATTCACATTTGGAATGAAATTTTGACCCAACTCTAAAAGTGACTTTCCAGCTCTTTCCATCTTGAAAAGCGAGGAGACAGCACACAGATAGCTAATAAATACATACATCTATAAAAAGTTCAGACCAAGATGTAAATGTAAGTGAGGCAACATGCCAAGTAGAACTGAAGTGAAAGAATTAACTTGGACTGCACTAAAAAACCCACATTATGATAAAATGTAAACATTTTATTTTCTATTTCTAAAATAGTAGGTAAGCATGCAAACAAGTAAAATAAAACAATCATCTGAGTCAGGCAGACAATATCCTCTCATTTTAACCTGTATTTGCAACTCTGCAGACACTTCCTATTCGGAAAATGAATTTCTCTCTTCTGTTTCAGTATTTGAAAAGTTTAAATATCTAGAAGATGGGAGTGACGGAGAAGCAGACTTGAACAAGCCAAACAAAGAACTGCAAACTAGGAAATACAGGTATTTTTCTTGCCTCTGCTGTATTCTAGCGGTAGACATAATTTACAGGAATAAGTACATAATCTCCAGGTGTACCTGTGATTTAACAGTGTATAGTGCCAAGCTATAAAAACAGAACAATACATAATCTGATGATTAAGTGTAGTTAAGGTGTTGAGTATCACCCATTTACTATTTCTAGAACTAAATAATAAAAATATGTATCGCTTAAGTTGGTATACACACTGGGACATCTATAATCACAAACAGCACCTCAAACATGAAGCAAAAGAAAAAAACACAGACTTTAACCAAAAAAGTCTGTCTGAACATCTAAGGCTCAATTCCAGCTTGCTAGTGGCCTAAGCCAGAGCCCTCGGTAGCCAAAAGCGGTGTCTTAATCAGCTTCAAACAGCTTTGGACTGGAGCCTAGTTTTCACTCCTTGCACTTAAATTTCCATGGGTATTTAGAAGCCCTATGTCCTACTTAAGGATGACAGTGAAAACTAGCAGTCTATTTCAGGTAGCTTTGTGAACACCACCTGAGGTTACACTATATATTACATTTCTAGAATTCAAACAAACGCTTTCTCTGAAGAGAGAAAGTAAACGAATATTTTTCTTCACAGTCTTCCTCCCACTAATATGAAAGTGCTTCTTACAGGATATTTGTGCATTTAATCTGGCCAACATGTAAACATTTAAAAAAAGATAATTTCTACTAATTCATTGGGAAAAACATCCTGTAGCATACTGCTTTACAATCTTTATATTCAGCGTTAAGTGACTTGGTTTTGCACATTCCGTTACTTCTTAATGCCTCTTTTTATTAGACTAAGTAACAACTTCCCATCCTAGAAGTTAAAAGTTAAAGTCAATCACTTGTCATCCATCCAGCAAACCTCCTTTGTTGTTACTAATACCTGTCACTGATAGTAAGAGGGAGCCTGGGAGCACATACTATTTATTGTCAATGTTGTCAACAACTTTCCATTGTAAAGCTCTGCCCTCTGTTGCTCAAGTCTTTATTAAACTAATTGTTCACAGTGAAAGCAGCTGTTCACAGAGTTGCTCTGTAATCTGTACCCCCTGCTCCCAACCCCTGGCAACATGGTGAGCATAACCAATGCCATTTTATGAGGCAAGCAGCCATTCTCTATGACCGAGTGGCTCTCACATTTGTTCTCTTTCCCTCACATCAGGCCTTGAAGGTTGTATGAATCAAGCAGACAAACCACCAGATTTCTTCTTCCCCTCCCTACCACCCTCAAGGTTCCTGGGTGCCAGGCTGATTACTCCTTTCTTTGTTGCTCTTGAAGGTCCCAGGCACTAGGGGCCAGCAGGTGGTGGTGACAGCCCCATCACAGAACAGAGACAAGTACCAGCACCCAGAGCACTGTCTATAAGATCAAGCAGTTACCAGTCCTAAGGGGGGGAACCTAGAGTGGAGCTGCTGTGGGACAGTGAGACCCAGGGTCTGCCGTGGCCAAGGACATGCCTCCATCATTCTCTGCTTCCTCCTAGGATTGAAGGAGTGACTTGTACTCTTTTATATGAATTTCCAGTCTAGATGATGATTGTTACATTGATACAGCGAACTATGTATTAAAGATATGACTCAATCTGCAGGGGGTCCAGGTGATTAGAAATTATCAGCTATGTTGTACTATAAATTTTCTATTATACTACTTACAAATTGTACTGTACTGATTCTGCTTGTAGAAATCCTGTGCCATTCTAATAATAAATTCTGTGCTGTACTAATCATAATATCCTATTAAGAAAACAAAGCTTTAATTGTAACTATGATTTAGTGCCATCATCATTCTGCCAAGGATCTCTTTGTCTGTCCCCTCAGTGTCGGGTGACAAGTCCCCCCTACCTCCAACATATATATTTACAAATACAGAGTAAATATTTCCAATAATTTGACTAAACTCTGAGGAATTCAGAGGTGGGCTTCAACCTCCCACACACATCAGGTCCAATCACAAGCCATTTCAATGAAGCAAACAAGTGTTCTTTGGCTCACAGCTGTTTCTCCTCTAAGCACAGCTCCCATTGGCTTGAGGTAAAGCCCCCACAGACATCTCAGGTCTACCCTTCCAGCAACCTCAGCTATGTCACCACTGATACTCCTAGTGGAAGATGACATTCAAATACTGAGAAGCTGACAGACTGCAGGGGAAAAAGGGGAATGAAGAGAGACAGGAAGTCAGTTGGGCATGAAATAGGAGAAGTGGGAGAGGCAGGATACCAGGGAAAGCATGTGTATCCTGGGAGAGGGCACTACCATCAGCAGATTGGTGGGGAAACAACCAAGCAGGACAGAGGGCAGACAGACTGAAGAGCTCAGTGAGGCAGAGGGCAGGAAACAAAGATATTGTGAACTATCATGCAGGGGAGAACTGGCTGAAACAGCTGGGGAGGCAATGGAAGCACATCCTGAACAGAAGCTTTTATGCTGCGACTAGATGAAAAGATGGCTCGTTTTGTACAAGGAGCACAAGGGGAAAGGCCTGCCTAAGAGAGACATTAGAACTGTGCATAGAGGGGGGAGAAGTTCTAGCTTAGGCAAAAAACTTCAAGGCAGTAAGTATTAAAATAAACCAGAGTAGTAAAATCTAGACCTGGGTGAGGGAATGGAACAAGACAAGGAGGAAAAGCCAAGCAGTGGAAAGGGGACTAACATTAAAGATGACGATGAAAGAGGAAGGAAGGAGCCTTGTGCTCACTGGAAGACATTTTCTTCCTCCAGCACTGATCCTCCATAAAGGGCAACAACATCTTCCAGTATCTTGTGAAGCCAAGATCTGCATCAGGAACCTGCAAGTTCCAACTCTATGAATGAATTACACTGGTGTAAACAATGCCACTTCAGATGATTTTAAATTTATTTTTCTTTTTAATTTTGCTAAAAACAAGATCTAAGAAGTTAGACTTCCTTTTAAGAGATCAATAAAGTCAGAAGGGCAAGCTCTCAGAACTTGTGAAGTATCAGAATGAAGGTCGCCTACAGCAAATGCAAGTGCAACAGGACTACACAAAATGCGTGTGAAGCATCTTGTTCACCGATCATTTCCAACTCCTCAGTATTACTTCCCCAAGTCTCCTTCATTAAAATCCCAGCCATATTTATGCAACTTGCAATTAGAAATGTGGATAGAACATTTGTTCTCTTCACTGCCATTTGCAACAAGATCCAGCTAAAAACAGTTAGGGAACTGTTTTGATTGCTTTCAAAAATCACCAGGATCCTGAATCAGCATCATATTTAGAACATTCTCTTACAGAACTCTTGAGCAGAAAAACAGAAGGCTAAATTGAAAGAACTAAATACTAGAATAAATGTCTGTAGTATTGATTAATCATTTTCCCAGACTGGTACAGTACGGTCTATCACCATCTGTGCATGCAGCCCTTCAGCCCCCTCCTTCAGTACCTACCAGCACCTGCTGTAAAGCAGAAATGTCACCCTGCAAAGCATTCCCTCTAAAAGCTTCCCTTCCCCCAAATCGTGGCAAAGCTAAAGAAAAATCCCACTCCAAGAAAGTGGTTTGGAGAGCGACTCAATCAAATAAAACAATTTCTTTTTTCCCAGCTAACAGACAGAATCCCTGAAGCAGGAGTTCCAGAATAGCTTCCCAATCACCCCCAGCTGGAGGGAGGGCATGTGGCCCAACAGCCTGGGAGCGGAGGCAGCAGGAGCAGCCCCTTGATCCACTGAGCCACCAGGCTGCCTGCCAGGAGCCAGCTCCAGCACAGCAGGCAGGCAGGCACCAAAGTGGGCTTATCAATTCCATCAAGAGTTTTAACAGAATTCACACAGAGCATTTTAACTGAACCACATCAGCATTTTTTGAAAAAATTGGTTCCCCATGAGAAAATTTCTGATCTATTCCAAAATATGCACTGTTATGACTGCAATCCAGTAAACTGAACAAAGTTTGTATGTTATTGAAACAAAGAATGCCCAGCAAGATCATGGAGCAGATCCTCCTGAAGGATCTTCTAAGGGACATGGAAAATGTGCAGGTGGTTGGTGGCAACCAACATGGCCTTACCAAGGGCAAATCGTGCCTGACAAATTTGGTGGCCTTTTATGATGGGGTCACAGCATTGGTGGACAAGGGGAGAGCAACTGACATCATCTACCTGGACTTGTGCAAAGCATTTGACACTGTCCCACACAACAACCTGGTCTCTAAATTGGAAAGATATGGATTTGATGGATGGACCACTCGGTGGATAAGAAATTGGCTGGCTGGTCACAGTTGAAGAGTAGTGGTCAACAGCTTGATGTCCAAATGGAGACCAGAAATGAGTGGCATTCCTCAAGGGTCAGTATTGCGAACGGAGCTGTTTAACATCATTGTCAGCAACATGGGCAGTGGCGTTGAGTGCACCCTCAGCAAGTTTGCTGATGACACCAAGCTATATGGTGTAGTCAACACACTGGAGGGGAGGGAGGTCATCCAGGGGGACCCTGATAGGGTTGAGAGATTGGTCTATGCCAACCTTACGAAGTTGAACAAGGCCAAGTGAAAGGTCCTGCACCTGGGTCGGGGCAATCCCAAGCACAAATAGAGGCTGGGTGGCGAATGGACTGAAAAAAACCCCAAGGAAAAGACTTGAGGGTTTTGGTTCATGAGAAGCTCAGCGTGAGCCAGCAACGTGCACTTGCAGTCCAGAAAACCAACCATGTCCTGGGCTGCATCAAAAGAAGTGTGGCCAGCAGGTCAAGGAGGTGATTCTTCCCTTTTACTCGGCTCTTGTGAGACCCCACCTGGAGTACTGTGTCTAGTTCAGGAGTCCTCAACATAAGAAGGACATGGAACTCTTGCAGAGAGTCTAGAGGAGGGCCAGGAAGATGATCTGAGGGCTGGAGCACCTCTCCTATTAAGACAGGCTGAGAGAGTTGGGGTTGTTCAGCCTGGAGAAAAGAAGGCTCTGGGGACACCATACAGCAGCCTTCCAGTACCTGCAGGAGCCTACAGAAAAGCTGGGGGGGGGACATTTTACAAGGGTTTGTAGTGAGAGGATGAGGAGTAATGGCTTTAAGCTGGAAGAGGGGAGATTTAGGTTAGACATTAGGAAGAAATTCTTCACTATGAGGGTGGTGAGACACTGGAACAGGTTGCCCAGGGAAGTTGTGGAAGCCCCATCCCTGGAAGTGTTCAAGACCAGGTTGGATGGGGCCCTGAGGCACCTGATCTAGTGGGAGGTGTCCCTGCCCATGGCAGGGGGTTTGGAACAAGATGATCTTTAAGGTTCCTTCCAACTCAAAGCATTCTGATTCTATGAATAGTATTTCAAACCCATTTTGTCCATGTCCATCCATTACCTTTTGATCCCTCTGTTTTGTTACTAAGCAAATCTAAATATGTTTCAC
This sequence comes from Hemiprocne comata, assembly GCA_020745705.1. Classification (NCBI taxonomy): domain Eukaryota; kingdom Metazoa; phylum Chordata; class Aves; order Apodiformes; family Apodidae; genus Hemiprocne; species Hemiprocne comata. Next base: position 62,874,892 of record CM036586.1, read on the forward strand.
AGCAGTTACCACCTAGAAATTAATGTTACTGATAAGAGGACCCGATTACAAATTCTACTTGCTTAGGGTCTTCTTTTTAAGATACTTACATACCTAAGATTTGTAGATCAGAAAAGGTTTAGGGTTTTGTAACAATTTGAAAGTTAATTCAGCAATTTTCAAAAGTGAAGACCATGAAAGAGTAGGGGCTATACAATAAAGAAAATGTCAACAGAGATGTGTTCAGTGCTTATCTTAATAATATACCAGAGGAAGTAATTGTGCATGTTAAGCTGGGAAAGGAGTGATTCAGGTAGACACCAAAACACATGCTCAGCTTTGTAAATGTGAAGTCCCAAGGAAAAGAATGAAAATCATTCCAGATTCCAAAAATTTTCAAAGCAGACTCTTACTACCTAGACAGATTAAACAGAATTGTAGCACTTATTTCTTTTACTCACATAAACTATTTCTATGGACAGTAAGTATTCATAACACTACTGATATATATATTTAGTATTGCACCCACAAGCATTTAAGCAATACATAATAAACCATTTATTTCTGTAAATCAGGTCATTCCCAATTCAGTAAGAAATTTAGGGCTACATCCCTAAATAACTCTTACATCACTTTTCTAACATCAGAGCAGAAACTGGCATAGTCTCAATAAGTTAAAAATGCTTCCTTACATCAGTGCAGTTTCCAATATTTTACAGCAATAAAAAGAGATTGAAGAGACTGAGAAGCACTTCAAAAACCAATGTAAAGGTATTCCCTGAAAGTTGAAAGGCAGGACAGCTCTGAATATCTAGTATTACACTTCTAAAAACTAGATAGCTGGTTTTGTTTTTTCTTCAGCCTAGCTCACTTTGGCCAAGTGTTATGTATGTAGGTATGTAAGGTATGCATAACATACCTTAGAGCTTCAGAAAAAATTCTAAACAGAGTACTGGGTACAACAGCAAGAATATTCCAAGTAGTATGGATTTTGAAATATCACTTCAAAATATCTCAACACATATACCTTGAAAGATCCCACTTTTTTCCCTCTTGCTGTCTGTATGGCCAAAAATGCCAGCAATATGCTCACATAATTCAACATGTTGGGAGATAAATGAGCTATCTTTTTGTGAAAGAACTAGTTTTGCCTTCTGATATGCTAGGTTTTCTTGTAACAATCCAAACATGAGATCCACATTTAGTTTCTCACCTAAGTATGAAGGACAAATGTTTAACCAAATCAGTCAGTCACTTTTACAGCGCTAACAGATAAAATTAACCCCTCTGTGGCAAAGAGGACATAAGATGATACTGAACACCACAACCTCTATAAAATGAAGAACGTGGCTTTCAGATACAGTTGTTCTGGATTTCATGAAGCTCTGAACAACTTTCAGGAGAAAGCAGCATTTAACAATATATGTTCTTAACGAAGCATTTTAGTAAGACAAACGGGAGACAGCTTCATTGCATTAAATCTTGTTTCCAAGGGAAGCTGAACTGAATTTACCCATTTTACAAAGCTGCTACCATTCCAAAAATGCATCCCATTTAACTTGCAAAGACATGGGTCACTGGCACCCACTTGCAACTCCAACACAACTAAGGGGTACTCATTTGTAGAATGGACTGATTTATGTCAAAATAGAAATATTTGCTCAAGAGTACCATCACTAAATCACATTGGATCAAAATTCTTGTGCCTAGTCAATAGCAGCCTCTACACTACCATTTTTTTCAAGCTTTTGAGGGATGGCTCTCAAATTGTGTCAAATGTGGATCATTTGTAATGTGACAGTAGGCAGCAGGATCACCATCTTAACATTTTACTTAGAGTGACAAAAAAGTCAGCTGGCTGTTCTCCAAACCAAAATTCAGACACATTCGAAATTTACGTTAGAAAATAGTGTAAAAAAAAATATCTTTCTAATGGGTCAGACTCAGAATCCACTTGCACAGTATCCTGTCTCAGACGATCACACTCCAATGCTTTAAAGAACCTGTACAGCAGAAGGGCTAGAATTCACACCCCTCTCCAAGCTGTTGCAACGGATCCTGAAAATCCGTCTCCAGGTAGTATACACATTCACTACAAGTAATAAAGCTTTGGTTGGTTAGTTTACTTAAACAACACACGAAGCCATGAATTTAAGTATGACTTACTAGAACATGGAATTACAATATCTCTTCCGATTATTTTCAGATTTCTGACTTGAATTCCATTTCATTGAGTGCCTGCCTAGCACATCATGAGGTAAAGAAAACACACTCAAAACAATAGTTTCCTCTATCGTTCATTGCTTTCTACGCATTTTCCACCTCTTCAGGTAAGAAATCACTAAGATCTCCTTACTTGAGGAATACTCTTTAAAAGCAGTGATCGATTCTGCATGAGGCATTCCAGATTATAGGCCATTGATTTTATAATGGCAAGTTTTCAATATTGTTTGATTTTGCAATATAAGACCGTGTGTCAATCAAATCGAAGTAGATTGTTCTCCTCTCAACACATTCTACTTTGAATTTATCCAACACTGAGTTTAGCCTGCATGGTGGTTAACCCCAGCAGGTAGCTGAGCACCACCCAGCTGCTTGCTCACTCCCCTCTCAGAGGGATGGGGAAGAGAATCAGAAGGACAGAAGCAAGAAAACTCTTGGATCAAGCCAATTTAATCAGTGAAATAAAAAAAAGAGGAAAAAATTTTCTAGTGATGCAGAAGGAATAACTCACCACCAGCAGACTGATGCCCAGCCAGTCCCTGAGCAATAGCAACTTTGGAAAAAGTCCCCTCCATTTTATGGCAGGGGATGATACTACATGGCATGGAATGCCTTTGATCAATTTGGATCAGATGTCCCCCTCCTCAGCCTGTTCGCTGGGAGAAGCAGAGGGAAACAGGGAAGGCCCTGCTCCTGTGCAAGCACTGCTCAGCAATAGCTAAAACACTGCTGTCTTACCAGCACTGTTTTGGTCACCAGTCTAAAACACAGCACTGTAACGGGTGCTGTGAAGAAAATTAACCCCACTCAATCCAGACTCCAGTACAGTCTGCTGTAGCACTGCTGCTCACCGTGCTTCACTAAACACCTCCCAAAGACACATTCTTCAGGCTTTCCTAGACAGGAAGGACTTACTCATGATAGCTGTAAAGTCTATTTCATGGTACAACTCCTGTGATGTAGTAACATTGTTTGTTATTTACAGCCTGAAAAAGGTCTTCCGTGGTTGAATTTCTTCCCAATAAAAACTGGTAATCTAGTCTCTGATTTGATTTTGCCTTACAGCAACAGGACATATAGGCCAACAGCTCTCCCTGACAATCCAATTATTATTATTAAAAAAAAAATCTAGTAAAGTTTACTTGAAAGAAAGCTACCATTTACTTAATTCTACCAGTCTGTTCACATGATGTACAAAATTCCAAAGCATTCAGATACATTCAACAAGCATGGACTGGCACAGGTTAAAAATAAACTCCACTTCTGCTGAATTTTTAATTGTTTTTGATTAGGAAAAACCTAATAATGTTAAACAAAGTATGTAATTAAAAGCAAGAAACTAGTTCATTCAGCTGTCTGAGCATCCCTTCTCTCAATTTTCCTTATACTTTACAGGTGAAACTGGTAAGACAGCCTGAACACCTATAGAAATCCAGTCCTTACTACTTGGTAAGCTTGAGGCACAAACTCACAGCATAAACTCCAGAAAGTAAGATGCAAATCTTCAGTCAAAAGAATTGCATCAAGTAGCAGATTTAAAAACAGAACATTTGAAGGAGCCCAGTTGTGCATGCATGATGAATTAATTTATGCTAAGAATTTAGGTAGGGTAAAAATATCTGATTCTTCCAGTCTTCATGACTGCAGAAAGACCACATGATTGCTTGTCTAATTAGAAGGCAGATGTACTAATTAACCAAGGTGTGACAAGAGTGAGAAACCTGAAATAAGAGTTGTCCTCATGCACAGCATTCACAATCCTGTTTAGTTTCCGTAAGTCTTCAAAATATATATTCTCCCTTTAAAAAACTCAGTCTCACATTTGCATTTGAAGAACTCTGATGAACTTTCTAATACATATAGACCTATGGCACTTAAATGAAGCATACCAACAGGTAATAAATGGCCCAAATGTATGCTGAGTTTTTATACAAGTCATCTCTAATTACACTTAAAATTAAAAAGGTGCAAAACAAAACAAAACAAAACCCACAATCTTCTATAGTTGAACACAGAAGAAAGGAAAACCTTTTTTACCCAAGTCTTACTTTTTGTTTAGAAGCTGCCATAGGAAGTTTTTAGACCTCATGGTGGGTGAAAACATAATAATTTGATTCTTTCCAGAATCTGCAGAGAGCTGAAGTACTTGAAAGGCTGCTAAGCTTTCCCAAAGTAGGAACAGCATCTGCTACTCTTTTCTCTCCTCCTAGTTCCACTCAAACCACTACTGGCAGAAATGAAATTCAAAACTACCAAAGCCACTCCTTGTTCATACTCAGAGAGAGCAGGTGCTGGTGCTGTGAGAAAGGACTCCCTATAAATTCACTGAGTAGAACTGCAGAGGCTCCTCACCACCTTTACCACAACTCCACCAAGAGGGTCAGAGAACATGAAGCAAACATTTCCTCTGGAAGCTAGCAGTGTGCAGCAGACAGCAACATGTTACTTTAAGATAAGGAGCAAAAACCATCACCACCTGATGCCTTTCAACTGCCCGTAATTTCTTACACCTAAACACTATTTTTTTCCTATCTTTTCATGCTCCAGTATACCAGCATTTGGGATTATTTATTTGCTTTCAGACTGTTTCTTCCCACACTGTAAGCACTTGGCTGGAAGAGATCCCTTGGGTAATCAAAATCAATCAGAGCTGCTAACATATACAGGTTATATGATGTTGTTCATATAGTACTTGAGTTAGGAACCGCTCCACTCCATTCTCTTCTTTCCTAATAGACTTCACTAAAACACCAGAAACCTCCTAATACTGTTCCTATGACTAGTTTTAGCCACTTATTGTTGTACCATGCCTTGTATTAGATGTGTTTTTTTTCAGAAGCCTTTATTTCCTCCAGTATGAAGTACTGAGCTAGTGTGTGGCAGATTTAAAGACCAACACAGAAGACGATTACTCACATCACATATAATCATGCCCATGGAATTCCTTACCATAAGACACAAACTTCTAGTATCCATAATGCAGGCTTAATGGAGACTGGATGGAGGGTTACCCCATATAAAACACTTAAACTCATAAAATTCTTGAGTGACAAATAGTTCAAAATTTGGAAGACAACTCAGGAAAAATATCACACGTGACCACCTCATTCTTGTACTCTTCCAGTGTGACAGAGATATACTCCAGATACATCCACTAAATATTTATTCCCTCCAAGGTCTGAGAATACTCTCCTGAAAGGGACCAGCCACAACCAATGTTACACAGAGAAATCTGTCTAAGAAGTCTATGTCTTAAGGTCTACAGTAAACAAGCAATCTAATAGGTGAAATTCTAAATAATTTTAACTGTGTCATCAACTTTTACAGAGGAAGGCCAAAACTGCAACAGACCTTGCAATTGGGAATGGGGATTTTTGCCTTATCCCAAGCCTACCAGTTTAAAATTGGCAGTCCCAAACACATGCAAAAAATACTTTACCCAGGTGCTCAAAAAACAACTACCCTGCTCCAAACCCTCGAAGAAAAGAAAAAAGTAACAATAAAAAGAAAAGTCACACAACTAGAAGGAATCCCCAAAAATGCTTAAATCTTGTCCTATATGCAAATACCATAATCCTGTAATCTCTACACTCATAGAAAGCTGCTTATGCTCATTACCTGGAACTCCTCCTCAGTTAATTTTCAACTTTTTCACTGTCTTCTGCCTGTTATATTAAACTCAGGTTATCCTATCAAGACTTTCAATGACTTCTTCCAATACCTCTGGACCAGTTGTTAATCCTTTTGCTCCTTAAATTACTACTTCTCCTCAAAAAACAGCTGTCTCTCTCCTTCCATTCATTTGTATGACTGCTTGCTGCTCTTTTCTCTCTCTGCTTGCACTTTCAGTCCCCTATTTTGGGAAAAAAATCCTGGTCCACCACACAATTAGCTAAGGATCCCACAAGGCTGTGTTCTCTTCTAGCTCCACACATTCTTTCTGAAATCTCACTGGTAAATGTAACCCATGCTTTTACACACACTATTATCCACTCCCTATTCAAGACTATCTCCCTTCCACAAAATATAAGTCTCAGCATGTAAGAATCTCTCAGACTTCTAGCAGCCAGCTCAATGTCAGAGTTCTTACCTCCTTCTCCCATCCAAAAGCTTGCCCGTAATTAGCAGTTTTGCTACTATCCACCCCCCCCAGCCATTTAGATTTGTAACTCAAACAAGCTTCAACCTATTTTTCCCTAAATTCTTCCACCCACAGTTTGGATAAGCCTTGTCAATTTATTCTCCAAAACTACTGACAACCTCAGGTAGACTTCTTCCATCTTGCACGCTTATTATTTCAACATCCTTCTCTCAAAATAACAAACCCACTCGCACAGATTTATCCTGGTCACATCTACAGAGAACATTTAACTTGCCAGTTGAACCATGCCACTGAGGAAAGAGGAAGTATATATATTTCAGAAATTTATCTCTCTGCATTATAGGAGATTACAGGAGATAAACATTTCGCCCCCCCAGAGAACAGCAAACAATCTGTTGTTTTTTCTAGGAGGTTGTTCAGAGAAGGAAACTTCTCTTCATCCCTTCCCAGGCTGATTGCAGAGGAACATAATCTTCTCTTTCTGACACTACTTATTCATTGATTCCACTCCAACTAACCAAGCCAGCTGCTTCCAACAGAAGTTACGTTCTAACCCCGCTGCGGCTGGCTGCATCAAGATGCTGACTTCAACTGCTAATTGATCAGCAGCAACAAGCTCTACCACATACTGACTACACTTTCAAGGAAGCACCTTCATACTTTTTCCTACTACATCAGCAAAAACTTTGTTCAACACTGCTTTATCATGACACATACAATGGAGCTTGGCCATCAGCTACACTATCTAGGGCACCAAAACCACTTACACTGATCAGCGTGGTCTCATTTCTTTATACTCCAACCATTTCCTCACATTCTAATTGGAGCCAACTCAAACAGATGTATTTGCTTGATCCTACATACAAACAATACCAACTAATAAACAAAAAACGTAGACAACTCTCAAGTAACAAGGCTAGCAAAAAATGTAAGCATCTCCCCCCATTCCCATTTCCTGCATTTTTAACAGCCCTAAACAAATAGCAGAAGGCTGTTGTACTACTTGGGACTGCTTCAGAGTATGATTGAAGATGACTAAGGATTGGTTCTCCGTTAGCAATTTAATTCCAGTCACTTTACTTAATTTTAAAAACTGTCATTACATTCCCAGATGAAATAAACAAAGACTACCTAGTATCTGACAAGATTTCTCCCCTCCTGAACTCCATCTGTGGTTGGAGGTAGAGACTGTAAATATTATCGTGATATGAAGAGATTTTTTTTTCAGAAGCAGGTATTATCTGAAAGCAGTTATGGTTGGGTTAGGGGGCAGCTTGTTGCAACACCACAACTTTGAGTGTCTCTCCTCTCTCAGCTATATGCTTAGTTGTTGGACACATTTTATCCTTACTTTAATAGCCATACGGAATGGGGACTTGGGCAGGGGGAGGCCCTAATGGCAGGTACCATGTGCTTTCACAAAGAATTTCCTTCCTACTCCAACCCACCTCTCATCTGAAGCTATCCTATATGCCTGAAAACCCTGAACTACTGTAATGGCTTTGTAAGCAAATGGCCTAGTTCATGGGCACAAGTGAGACACAACAGGTCTGTTTTCAAAGCCAGAGGTTATGGAGTAAGTCTAAGATACAAGCAGCACTTCTCTATCCGTTGAGAGAATGATGGAAGGCTAATACAGCCAGTAACCTCAATATTCACTGAAAATGCTTGGTGGTAGCCTGTCATCTGACTACTTGCAGTTAAAACTGCACTGCAAGCTACATTTTTTTTTCAAACTGGGTTTGCTTCTGGAGTTTCATTAGTTTTCAACAGATTGCATGTAGGATTAATAAATACTGGAAATAGAGTAGCTACATTAAGAGATGCCATATGAGAAATTCCTGAGTGTCTCAGTAACATGAGCACTGCTTCAGGTTTCAGAGGAACGAACTTCAGCTCCAAGGCCAATACCTTAACACTCAGAGTTCCTTTAAGCACCACTTCCCAGCCCTAAACCAGAGAGAATTTACTAGGTCTATTAAAAAAAAAAAAAAAAGGTTTAACTTAGTAATGTAACTATATCCAAGCAATGAATAAAACTGCAATAAAACTAAGTCAGCTCTCTCCTTGAACCAAAGCTGAACCATTATTCGCAGTATCGCTGGCCAGGCCCGAGTATGTATTTCCAATTGCTTATTTAGAATAGCAATTCCAACAAAATCCATGTTTCTTCTACCACAACTGGAGCTGATCTCCACCTTGTATACAGCATGTGACGCAGAATCCTGCCAACTTGAGCTTCCAGCCAGAGATTCCATACATGTAGCTCATGCCTCCCAGCACCTGCAGGGCACCTGTCCCTTTGTGTAAGTGCAGCTACAGACACACTTCTACCAGATGTGAGACTAAAGGGACTTGCACCTTCCCTCCACCACTAGCCTGTCTCCTACTCTTTTGTTGGTACCACTTCCTTTTTTTTTAAATTACAACAGAACAAGACTACAGATTTTCCTGAATCTCTGTTCTTACTGTCCCACATTTAGCAAGCTGGATACAAGCTGCAGGGCTACACTAGTAAGGCAAACAAGTGTTCAGACTTCAGTAAAGAGCTTGATACAGGAGCAATAGCCTGTCCCTGGCCACACCTAAGTTAAACCACATTTGTCTCCTGTAGCCAGGAAAGAGCGTCTAGATTCAGTGATGGAAAAAACTCCTATTGCTTGGCTGCCAGTCACTGAGTACTACTGCTAAATGCTTCAATTCCCTCATGAAGAGAGAAGCAGGTCCTCAGGCCAGACAGCTAACTCTTAGTCAAGACATGGCAAGAGACAAGCTGGCACTCTTGAACTTAATCTCTGGTTATGTCTGCAAGCTCTTAATGACTGATACCACAGAATCACAACATTCACTAAAACCCCAAAGCTTAGGGATAAAAGTGAGAAGAAATACTAGTCCAGGAAAGCACAGTCTCACACATGTTTTTGAGCATAACAAGCTGATCTGTTGCTGTTACTTAAGAACTTAGGATGCATTTGTTGGAGACAACTTGCTTTACTTTGGTTAGAATGGACCAGCAACATGGACAAAAACCACATGTAAGGTGAGGCAAGACAGTTCTCTACTGGTCCAAAATTGTATCACCTGATTCACAGCGAAATTCAGTTGCCTCTTCTTCCTCACTTGTAATCAGATTTGCGTATTCAGAAATAACTTAAACTTCGTGAAATACACACATTTGAACATAAGAGAATATTCATTCTTGCCAACAAGTTCAATGTAGTCTATTTCATATTAATAAACTATTCTTTATATAAAATGATTCCTTCAAAAGCAAAACAGAGCTCAGACTTGAGCAAAGCCTCACTACATCTCTGATAAAAGGATTGAGGAGGAGGTGAAAAAGAGGAGAGGAGCAAAGAGGAATATTGCAGATAAGAAGAAAAGAATAAGAGTAGAACTATATTAAAATTACTTAGAGAAGAGGATGAGAACACACAGGAGAGAAAGAAAAGGAAACGGACAGAAAAATGCAGGGAGCAATATACTGTAATCCATTGTGGGAAAGAAATAAAAACACCTTGTGGAACAGTCCCTTCACAGGGGCTGCAGCTAGAATAGCCAGACATGGTAGGACAGAACACATGAATTAAAAATAATCTTTCCAAAATCCAGTACCTTCTCTCCAAATTTCACAATATGGGCAGTGCTATGTGCCTAGCCATACCTCACAGGCAGCCAGAAAAAATAATCACCTCAACACCGCACATCTGCACAGTCGTCATGATTTATATTAAACCTCCATTCTCTAGGTTGAAAACCAAACACTACTTTCAATCTTTAGCAATATCTTTAACAACCAAGCAAAACTTAAAGAAAACCATCAGGTGAAAACAACTGCCCTTTAATCTGCTGTTCCTCCTATAAGTCTTACAATCTGTTTTTTTTCAGTGGGGTGGAGGGAGGGATGGAAGAAAAGTGGCAGGGGAAGCGAGATGAAGTTCCCAATGCCCAGCACTACTCAGTTTGTTTTCGAGTCTTTGCCAGCAACTCAGTTTCCACAGGCAGTCACAGCCCAGTGACAGCCAATACCTGACCAACTGCTATGAAAACCACTGGTTTTGCAGCAGACACTGGCTGTGCTAGCCATTCATTTCCCACCTTCTCTGGAACCACAGCACTCCTTCTAAGTGAGGAGTACTCATTGCCTCACAAACAGAGCCTAAACTATGGCTTGTCAGTAATTTCATGTATCGCAGTTTAGTAGTGTATTATTCTAAAGCACATATTAAAGCTCTTCAGTTAGCAAGTCTTAAATGACAAAAAAAATCCCACATGTAACCAACAATTAAAATAGTTAGCAAAAAGTCAGCTCTTATTCCATGACTCCAGGAATCACTGTAATACTGTCAAAACTGATGAACACTAGTTTTTGACCAATTTGCAGGCAACAATTCTTGCCCCTCCTAATAGCAACTATGACCCTCCCCTAGCCAGTTCTCTACACAAGGCCTGACAGCATCAAGGCCCCAGTAAGAAACACTCACTACAGTGAGTGGGGAGGAACAGGAAAAAAACCCCAAACCTAAGAGATTCTGCACAGCTCTTCTTAGCTGTAGGAGGCTTGTACTTGCTCCAAAGTAATCACTGCTGCTCGTAACTTTGACTTGGAAAGCACTCACTTTCTCCAATATGTTCAACTAATCAATAAATTTTGTATAATATAAAATACAGAGCTTTCTGCCCCCTTTTAACCACTGTAAAATGGTAGATGATTATTCATCCAAGACAACTGATTTGAAAAAAGATATTTCTTGAGGTATCTTTGTTGTTAAAAAACTCCTGAAAGTTCTGTATTCTGTGTTATTGCTATAATGGACATCTTGGTTAATCCTGTAGAAAACGCTCAGTGTATCAAAACAGCTGAATGTGGAAGAGCACAGTGATTGTGTCACCTCTTTGACCTCCACACAGGTACATCTTCCGTTCCTAGTTTAACTTTTGCATACAGCAGGAGAGAGATACAGGCAATCTTGAGATTACAAGTATGTGAATAGAAACTGACTCACCACAGTCCTTTGCTTGTTGGGCAGGAAGACTCTAACAATAGGCTTCTGTGGGGACTTAGGGTTATTCCGCGACATATCAGCAGGGTTCTGATAAACCGAAAGGGATGAAGGTGCTACAGAGAGGCTAGAGGAGGATGATGATGCAACTGTGTCTGTTGAAGCTGAGCTGGAGACAGAGAAATCCGTTCCGTTTCCCATGGATTCCAGTAACTGCTGTTCTCTCTGCTGTAGAGCATCTAGTTTGCTGGTGTACTCTTCATAGGCCTGTGAAGGAAGAGCAGCTGTTTTAATGCTGTAGTGGCCTCAGATGGAAACAGAAATCCAGATTCAGAATGAACACAAAACACATTCTAAACTCATTAAAATTTCCCAGGAATATGAACAAAATGGTCTGGTCAAATTTTTCAACAGGACACAAAGAAGAAACGGCTTTCAATTCATTATGTTAAACCTTCTGAACCAACAACTACTTTTTAATAGATTAAACAAATAAGTGGATCAAAGAAATCGTAAGTCGCAGTTTCAAAGCACCTGCATTAAACAGTCTGTCTCAAACCTACTTTAAAGACGACAGCAATCTTTAACAAATGTTGTCAGCTGCCTTGCCGAATTACTACGCTACTGCTAGATTTACCATTCTGTTGGAATGACAGCCAAGTACATCGAATGCAATAATCAAGAGAAAGCCAAAATCTGGTTTTTACAATCTGTATCTGACAACTCACCTAGCTCATTGTTCACCATCCTTCACCTCTGGCACCATCCTTTCATATCAGATAGCATAAGAAAAACCTTTTATTGCGGTTAGAACGTAACTAAGTTTGCCCTGTTAAAATGTCATCCATATACAAGTAAAAGTGACCCTTTGAAAGAATTTTTTAACATCGGTATGAGATTAATTTGATTTTCCATCAAGTTTATGTAAAACCTCACTACACACTGACCAAGTTTCTTAAACAAAAAATTTGCCCATTAAGTTTTTATGAAATGTAGCCAAGTTAAACATTATTGCCAAGCTCTTTAATGCAAATGCATACTCAGTATATATTTTTGTTTCATGTTTATTTCCCATCAACTTTGTAACAAGAAAATGTTCATCTGTACCCAAGTATTAGAATTACTTTTTCAGCATACATCCAGAGGGACCTTAACAGGCTCGAAGAGAGGGATCATGCAAACTGCATGAAGTTGAACAAGGCCAAATTCAAGGTCCTGCACCTGGGTCGGGGCAAACCCATGCACAAATACAGACTGGGTGGGGAATGAATCAAAAAACGGTCCAGAGTAGAAGGACTTTGAGGTATTGGCTGAGAAGCTCAGCATGAGCCAGCAACGTGCACTTTTAGCCCAGAAAACCAACCACGTCCTGGGCTGCATCAAAAGAAGCGTGGCCAGCAAGTCAAGGGAGGTGATTCTGCCCCTTTACTCAGCTCTTGTGAGACCCCACCTGGAGTACTGTGTTCAATTTTGGAGCCCCCAACATAAGAAGGACATGGAGCTCTTGGAGAAAGTCCAGGAGATGGCCTTGAAGATGATCTGAGGGTTGGAGCACCTCTCCTACAAAGACAGGCTGAGAGAGTTGGGGTTGTTCAGCCTGGAGAAGAGAAGGCTCTGGGGAGACCTTAGAGCAGCCTTCCAGTACCCAAAGGGGCTACAGGAAAGCAGAGGAGGGACTTTTTACAGGGCTTGTAGTGAGAGGACAAGGGGTAAAGGATCAAAACTGTAAGAGGGGAGATTTAGATTAGGTATTAGGAGGAAATTCTTTAGTGTGAGGGTAGTGAGACACTGGAACAGGTTGCCCAGGAAAGTTGTGGAAGCCTCATCCCTGGAAGTGTTCAAGACCAGGTTAGATGGGGCCCTGAGGAACCTGATATAGTGTCCCTGCCCATGAAGAGGGGTTGGAACAAGATGATCTTTAAGGTCCCTTCCAACCCAAACCATTGAGTCTACGATTCTATTAAATTAGTACAGAGTATCTTCAAAAATCCTTTAAGGAACATGTATTTCACGCTACATAAGCATGCCAGTGATAACCGAGGATGTGTTAGGCCTTTACAGACAAGAACAAAGATCTTACAAACCTAACATCTAAGCAGCAGGAAACAGAGTTTTTTTACTTAGCTCTCCAGGAAGACCAAGATCTATGCCAAGCTGCGTAGATTTTCAATGTTGCAAAGGATATTCATGTTAGAGAGGTATGCTTTTTTTTTTAAAAAAAAAATGCTTTCCACAAGCTTTCTGTGCGTAACGTGTTAATTAAAGTTATAGAACTGACCTGACTAAAAAGTCTGCAGGGTCTACATATGGAAAATAAAAATTAAAGTTAAGAGAAAAAATAACCAGCATTCAGTAGTGCTGCCACAAATACATTTCATTATGAATTTATCTCTGTGGATTGTACATGCAAGTTCATCTAACCCAGGCTGGTTTTGTCAAGTAAACAGTGATTGGTCCATCCCTTTTTAGGAAAGTTTAGCATCCCCCGGGATGGACCTATGTTCAAAATTTGTGTCATCATGCCCACATTGTTAACAAAGAGAACGATAATTTAACAGAGAGGACAAACAAAGAAGAAGCCTTTAAAGAATGGTGGTGAACATCACAATTCCAAATTGTATGGGTCCCATTTTTAATAAATGGACATAGGTTGCAGGAAACTAAAGAACTGCTTACTATTTCTTTTAAAAAACTGAAGGTGTCTAGTGTTTCAGGAATAAATCCCAAACTTGGAGACTTAAAACCAAAACATTTTCACTCTAGCACAATTCTACTGTCAAAAGTAAATTGAAAAGTTACCCAACTATAAATAATGGCATTTTTTGGCTGTACAGCAACATGTGTCTCTCCTACTTCAGCATCAACTTTTCATGTAAATTCCAGTAAGAGTTCCATGTGTCATGAATTATTTTCGGTAAACAAAAAATAAGAATCATAAACTGTTACCATTTCACCAATACTTTCCTAAATACTGACTTCCTTTTCTCATGAACATTGCAAAATATTATTTGAACACATGCAACATTACACTGCTTCCGGATACTTGCAGGCTTAGTTCCTTCACAGAATTACACACATCTTTCAAAATACTCAATCTTACAATGTTTACACTGGCAGCTTAATCTGTCGGTAATGCAAACCTAAAGTCAAATGATTTATCTTAAGAGAATAAACAATGAGCATGGAAAGTTGGGAGTTGCTGCTGGCTTTGGGTTATAAACCATTAAAATCTGCACGAAAATGCTCTCTCATTTTTATGGAGAGAAAAGCTCCCAAGTATTATACTGTTACACAACGTCATAGACAGAAGATCCCACAATAAAACACAATAGAATGAGAAATTAATCAGTAGACTTTAAATACATTTTTCTCTTAAAAATTATTTTTATACAGGAGGAGCAACAGTACTTGCAGCAGAAACAGAATTGTGACAATAAAAGCCTATTTTCACAAAGATTAAGAACTTTGGTGAGACATCAGTGATAGCTGATGTCTAGCACCCATAGACCTTACACAGCCAATAGCATCAAGTCAAAACATAGAATTATTACATGGAGTTAAACTGATAGAGTATTACAACAGCAAAGCTGACCTATAGCAAGTATTTCTAGTTGAAAGAAAGATTATGCTGCAGAGTTGGCCTATCTACAACAGACATGCAGCAGCATGCCCATATTAGCAGACAGGCATCAGCAGCTACACAAACCTTCAAGTTAGTCAAGGCCCTCTGGGTGAACTGTAAGCTTGATTTGTAACACCGTTTTTCAAAACCAAACTAAAATATTTAAATTAAGTTTGTACAGCATGTACAGCATGAAGAAGATTGAGCTAAACATGTAAGCAATTCACTAAAATAAGGATTTTAAAGGCATTTCAGAAGGAAAAGTGTATGAAATCTGGAATTAAATCCATTCAGTTTACATATTTGCATTAAGGAATAATGACCTACAAGAAAACAATCTTGCTTTCAGCTTAGTATAGAATCAGAGGAGAAGAGAAAAAAACAAGGTTGGAAGGTATCCCTGGAAGTCATCTAGTTCAAATACTTGTTTAACACAGAGCTAATTTTTAAGTTTAATCAGGATTCTCAGGGCCTTGCCAAAGCAAGTTCTGAAAGTCTTGTAGGATGAAGACCTCTGGGCAACCAGTTCCAGGGCTCAAAAGCCATTCTCCTGATGAAGAATTTTCTCTTGTGAAATGCACTTGATGCTATGTGTCATGTTGCCTCTTCCCCTTTTGATGTGCACATCTGAAGAGAACCTGGCTCTCTCTTTAGCTTGCAAGAGCCTGCAGATTTCTCCTCAGCTTTCTCTTCTCCATCCTAAACACCACCCCAGTGCAGTCACACAAGTAGTGAGCAGATGGGTCCCTCTCGATGCTGGCTTCGTGCTTGCTAATGCAGCCCAGTCTGCAGTTTGCTGCTGAGGGTGAGGGTGGGTTCCTGACAGCTCTACTTGCTGCTCACCAGCCCTCCCCAGCACTTCTGCAGAGCTGCTGCCCAGCCAGCCACTGGCACCAACAGGCAGCAGCCACGTATGTCCCAGGTGCAAGACACTGCATTCATCTCTGCTGCTGTGCTGCTTCTTGTCACAAGGCTTCTGTTCTTCAACTCCTCGAGCTTGCTTATTAGTTGCCAAAAATAGACTGTCTTTAATAACGTGTATTATCCTCAACAAATGTATTTGCTGCATCACCATAGGGCTCCCAATTCAGTGTGAGTTCACAATATTTCACAAAGTTAAAGGAAAACACATATTTGAAAAGGTGACTCAGATTGAAATCGGCACATCTTGTCAATCTACACACATCTTGATCTATGGCTATCTAAAATAGAACAAAAAGTTAATTATATTGCATACCAGTAAATATAGTCTCATACATGTAAGAATACTCCTGAGGCTTCAACCAAGTAAAACGTATCAAGGCCTGGCAAGCTGCCAAGTCCATCTAAAGCATAAGAAGCTGGCATGTTTATATACAATGTATATACACACCATAACACAAGTGCTGCTCACTCAGGAGCAGCAGAGTTAAAGTTACTTCTTCAATGTCACAATCTATGACAAAATAAAAACTGACTTCGGAAGTCTACTACATTTGCATGATGTTACACAGATGTGCCAACAAGATGTTGATCCAGGATTTTCTCAAAAATATGTGTATTTTTGTATTATATATAATTTATATTATATTTTAAATTGGCTTTCTTGGGCCATAACCAGGCTATACATTCTACCAGTAACATCTCAGGAAACAAAAAGCAACAAATTAAATATTTTTTTCAAAAAAATTACTCTGGGACAAAACCAAGTAGCAAAATACAATTTACTCTTCTCCCTGCACCCTACCACATCTTGTTAGAAACCCAGTCCAAACTCAAGTAGACCAACTGGTTTTACCATGCTGTCTCCCCCCCTCAATCTATTTTAGATAACATCCACACATTGCAAGACTCTTAAAAGCCTAAACCACAGTTTCCTGGTCTTCAAAGCTGAGACTGTGTTTCTATTTAAAAAATGTCTGACCTTTTAGACTGTTGATCAAATGCAAATCCCACTGAGTTAAATGGCAGCTGAAGCTAGTACATTAACGTACATCAGGATTTCTTCATTTAGTAAGACTCCTAAATCTCTACTTAGTCTAACTTTGGACACTCCAGTTTTGGTCCAACATATTTGATCAGCATCTGTTAGCAGCCTTGTAAAAATTAATCTGAATTTCCCCAGGGAACCGCAACATTTCCCAGTGCCTGTACCCAGAGTCAGCATTTTCCTGGAATCCCACAACCTGAAATAACCAATTAAATACTTTCCAGAGACAGAGCTGCCTCTGAATAAAAATTCAGAGGAAGGCCTCTGAATAAAGTAAGATTAATAGCCCAGGAAAAGAGAAAGTTAGGAGGGGAAAAAAAAAAAAAGGAATAATCACAGTAGTTGAGGACAAACATAACTTTATTCTCCTGATTCTCATTTTAAACTGCTTCCAAGAGTAAGTGTAGGAAAAAGGATGGTTCCTTCAAGATAATACTAGAAAGCTGACTGAGTTTTAAAACTTACATTGAAGCCACTAAAATTCTGTCTATGCATTTATATACTTTTCTATTTTGTGTGGAGTCTGAATAAAAAGAAAAAAAAAAAGAAGGCAGCTTAATCTTGTACTGTTAACTGAAATAACCTACAGGTCCAGGATTCAGATTTCAAACCACACGAAGAATTCTTAAGATGTGAATGGGCTAATACTGTTCAATTAAGTTCTGACAGATGAAGTGTTTGTAGATAATACTGTACACACAATTACAAGGTAATAAGGACACAACACATTTTGGAAGTTTAAATAGGTAAGGCCACTCTAACCAGTCAATAAGAGTCTACAAAAGCTAACAAATCTGATTAAGTAATTTAAGCACTATCTCTCCTTTCTAAGTTTGAGCTGACCGTGTTGGCCAGTATGGATCTGTACAACCCATTTCAGTTTGTAAACAGCATTTGTTGCCAATGCTAAGTTGAAATGCACAGATCTTTATTCTCCTTTCCCTAATTTAGGTTATGCTGTTCATCAGTATTTTGTTGATAGAGGAAAAAAAGTAAATATGGCCATACAGAAGAACACACAACTGCGTATTTTAACCATTTCTGCTACTTTATTCCCAGCTTTTTCCAGTACCATTGTACTAGACTTCTTTGCAGTAAAGATTTTCAATATTTACAATGCTTAGATAAACTCTTAAGAAAAGGGTTTTTCCATAGTGAATCACAAACTGTGTATTTTGGGAAACAGCACTTCAAGGGCAGAGACAACGCACTGAGAAATTATATGGGAAGACAAAAATCATTGATGTTTTCAGCTGCGATACAGAGTGCTTCCAAAAAGTGTGGTAAAACCTATGGAGAAGCTCCTGAAGCCTCTTTTCCAGAAGAAAATAAAAATTTTATTAATGACATTTCTGTAACTACTGAGTTAAGCAGTTATTTCCAATACTTGACAGTGATTTCCAGAGGTCTGGTAGATCTGAGGTGCGTGTTCACAGACCAGGAACTGAAGAACTAGGATTACCTTAAAAAGAATTCTAGCTACAAGCCCTTTATAGATTTTAATACAGCCATTGCTTACTACTTTTATTATTTCTTCCAGTCAGAAAAAACAGAAGAGTTTTTCTTGCAATCATATTAGAGAAAATTGATAAGACTCCTGAGGCTATTGCTAGTTATAACAATTAGAAGAAAATTGTGTGGTTAATGACAAATGTTCTTTTCTTTCTTCTGTTCATTTTGTTGCCTACTACTGTACCTTATACACACATTCAGAAGTCTCTCTGCAGCTTTGGTCTCTTTCCTCAGCCCCTAATTTCCTGCCCTGAGGAGAGGGAGACAAGTTACCTGCTGCCCTCCAGCTTCACATTATATTTTCCACTCCTAGGCAGCTGCAAACAAAGCAGTCTGCCCAGGCTGGCAGGCCCCACTCTCTGTGCTCTACGGCCACCTTTTTAAGACCGTCACTGAGGAGTGATGGATCAAGGCAAGGAGATACCCCTGAATCCGAGTACCCCTCTTGCAGGAATAAATCCATTCGTCTTTCAGAGTCAACTGATGAATCCTGACATTGATGGCTGCAACAATAGCTGTCAGTTTTAAAGTTCTCGTGATGTAACACACGTTGAACACCACCAGAATTGAAAAAAAATGTTTCGTCTTCTTACTCTGGTAAGCACAGAAACAAAAGCTTGTTGCCTTCTATTTTCTTGAGCAACTGTAACTGAGGCATAAATTCCTTTTTATTTTTAAATTAAGAGTATGTTTCATAGTCGATGCAACAAATAATTTTACTATTTCATTCAAATGTTTTATTTTCAGCATTAATTTTCTTACTCAATTCTTCAGCTTTGCTATGGACGTTTCTGCTCCCCCAACCCCTTTTTTTCCACTTTTAACTGAACTGCAATTTTGTCACCAGGTTCAACCACAACTTTACTTGACAGGTCTACAGAGGCAGCTGCAACACAGGCTAGGAGCCAGCATGCTGGGTGCTCTAAGTTCTGTGAACATGAGCAGTTCATAAGATGCATAAGAAACAAAGGATTTGAAGCCAGACAGGAGTACAAAAGACCTGAACAAATCCTATTATCCTGAAACTCTACCCAACAGAAGATGGACAGCTGTCAAGCTTTTCATAGGTATACAGAAAGCATTACAGTAGCAAACTGGATGTTTACAATAGTGAAAGGCAATATGAGTGAAAGCAAAAGTGTTCATTTGTAGGTACTTATCTAGCAATTAGCTTTAGTTAATTCCAATTTTTACTAAGAGAAGATGACAACATGCTTGCTGATAGCACTTGAGATGATCAATGGGCACAATCTACCAAAGTTCCTAAGAGTCACTCGTATTTTATGGAAGATGTAAAGAGGTCAGAGTACTGGAAGGCAACAAAGGGAAAGGTGACATAGTCCAAGTAACAGACTTGCAAAATGATCCATTTAGATTCTCAGTAAAAGCAAGAAATGAGCAAAACAATAAACATGTAAAATAATCAAAAGAGGATGGACAGAGCGTAAGTTACACTATCTTCCTGTTCAAGCACCTTGGAGATATTCTGGTGCAGAACAGAGCATCAGGCCTCATACCACACAGTGGGTCTGTACGTAGGGAGATCGCTATTTCCAACTGATGTCAGACAGACGAGCTGTGTTTAGGTTGGATATTAGGAAGCACTTCCTCATGGAGAGGGTGATTAGACATTGGAATGGACTTCCCGGGAGAGTGGTGGAGGCGCTGTCCCTGGATGTGTTCAAGGCAAGGCTGGATGTGGCACTTAGTGCCATGGTCTAGATGGTGTGGTGGTGTTGGTCATAGGCTGGACTTGATGATCTTAAAGGTCTTTTCCAGCCTTGGTGATTCTGTGATTCTGTGAGCTATCTATTGAAACACTTAAGCTACCCACATGTATTTTACACACTCTCCTGTTCTTTTTATTCATATAAAAAGTATTGTATTTTTTTAGTTCTGCATTTCCTAGAAGCAAACATGTTCTTCCACACATTATCACTCTATATTCAGAGCTTTTTACACAGAGCTTTGTCCTTCTGTGCTGCAACCAGGGCTGTTCTGGTCCATTTTCTGATGGGTGGAGGAATACAGAAAGTCAAAACATTAGCTCTAGCAGTTACAGATTAGATTCAGATAAATTGCTGCAAAGTAAGGTCTGACAATAGAAAGCAACCCCTGTTCTCAACCAAGGCAAAAGCAGCCAAAAAGGTGGGAAATGCACAGAAAGGGAAATGCATGCACTGAATAAGCATAAACCCAGTCACTTCCACCTTCCTCCCAATGGCTTACTGCTCCCTAGTCTGTACCAGCACTAGCTGACACAATGGTCCAGCAGAACTCACTGCAGCAGAGGAACACTCTGCACCACCTTGCAGGGTTTCCCTACCCTGTTGAGCCAGAGCTGCAAGTTTAATCTCAGTGGCACATGGAACCATCAAGCTTGCAAATCTACTTTAAGCTTCATGGTTTGTAGTCACCAACTATTTCAGACTTACCATGCTCTTTACACTATCATAATAATTTCCTAGTACATGTTTACAACTGCAAATTCCCTCTTCTCTATCAATGAACTACAGAATAATCAAAAAGCTTTCAATGTAGGGACCTCTGTTTTTATTTAGATATAAGCAAGTGACAAATGGCTGTAATGAACAAATTATTTCACTCCCTGAAATTCTAACTTAGTGCAGATTAAGCTATTACTGCAACTTGATACACAATCTAATGAAATCAGCATGCATGTGACAATATTAAATCCAGACATATGGAATGAACCGGTTCATGTGAAAACAGAGGTATGTTTATATATGTTTATATGGTTAAAATAGTGATTAACACTCATTCAATACTCCCATTTCATATTAGCAATAAGTAAAACAACTACAGAGAGCCTCATTGGACTTTAATTGTTAAGGGCATTAAGTCAACATTTGTATAATCAAGCTAGTGTCCTGCTTTAAGAGAAAAGCTAGATGTACCTCAAATATTGAGAATTTTACTTTTAATTACCTGGTGCTTTTAGGCAGCAATTACATTTAAAAAGAAATCTGGTTGATCTCCAGTTAATTCAATACTTGAGAGAACCAGGAAAAGGGTTGGGTTTGGAGCAAGTGATACCCATTTAATTCCCAATAGATGTAACTTACGCATGTAGTCCCATGACTAAAGAATACAGAAATGTAACTTGTAGTTAGCTTACAAATTAAACACAGCTTAAAAATATTACTGCACCCTACAATTTTTTGTATTCCTTTGAGAAGCTGCCATCTACTAATACATTTTTTGGATTTTACTTGATTAGTTTTCAAAGAGAAAAAAGTGAAGTCAATCAACCGCTTTAAAGGTAATGTTAGTCTAATGTTTTCCCATGTATGTGTATATATTTGCTATTAACATCAGAGAATGCCTCTTTCTAGAACACAGGCACAATTCCCTCCACCCCCCTCAAATAATGCTTTATATTTCAATTGCATCAATGTAGCTATTAGTCCATGCCACTGATCTTCCCCTACTGAGGCACATCAGGAATTCCACACAGTTCCTTTCTATCTCCAGGGAAAGAGTTAAGTTTCTAGTACACAAGGATAATATTCTTTTACAACAGGCATTTGCAGCTTTAACATAACGTGTTTCATGTAAGATTAAGACAACACACCATTAATCTAATCACTTTAATTTGAATGTAAACTTACCTCTAAATATATCGATGGTGGGTTATGCTCTCCTCCAAATTTGTCTAGCAGTGCCTCTATATGTTCTTGTGTTAATTTAATCATCTGTTTGATATTCCACACCTAAAACAGAAAATTAATTTTTTTATAATGAAAAGGAGCCTAGAGAATCCGTCCTAAAACAAAATTACATTTTCTAGATATTTAATAACAGAAGTCCATAATAAAAGTATTCTAATGGTCAGTAAAACAGTGAACAAAGCTATTCTGTTCACCCATTGTCAGGTGAGTAAGACACAGCTTGCTTCCTAGGTAAACAGAGAAAAGTTAATTTTTGTTGTAAAATTCAGGAACCATTGAATAAACAACTTTTAAGAACAGTTTATTTTTCATGTTTATCAGAACCATATTAAATATTTCCTTGCGAGACTTTGCAACGCAATTTCTACAGTATTACAACATTTAGTGAAGCAGTTCTGTCAGACCTTAAGTGCTCTGTGTAAACAACAGGCACAAAACCTAGAACTAGTGTTCTCTTAGCACAGGAATAGGATGCCTTTATCTTAAGGATCACCTTCTACACCCTAACTTCTATACGCCATCTACCCTGCAAGTTTTCTAACAGACCTCAGACATTATCTGAGAAAGACACCTACCTCTAGAGCACAGTGACAACTTACAGCATGGTACTATGAAACAACTCAGGTTGTTTCTCATTCTTCACAGCATCTTGAAAGAGTCCATTTTAGGACTCTGAGACTATTGTAGATGAACAGTATTATGAATCCTAATTTATACCTAAAAAGGCAGTGAAGCACAAACACAAACATTTAAAGCAATAATACTACACTGATTTAAGAAGCTAGTTTAAGTCCTACCAAAGTCAGAAATTTCTAGCAAGGGAAAAGGGAGAAAAAGGAGAATCTTTTCTTCACAGGTACTACTATTCAGACTACTTATCCAGAAAAAAAATATTACAACAGAGTTCATAGATCCAGGATGGAAGAAATTAAGATAATATTCACAGTGTTTCTTCCAAAGGGATTTTAAAGATTCCTGTTACATTTTTCAGTTTAACTTTTACCTATTTCACAGGTTACAATATAAAGCCTCAAGACCAGGTCTGGATTTACAGATTGTGAAAAACCTACCTCTTTAAAAAGAAGATGCAAATAACTTCATATTCTAAAGTAGGCACCAATTATCGGATCCAATCTGAATTGGATCAAAACCTAAGTTTTACTACATAACTTGAGATGTTCATAAAGAAACAAACTCTAAAATACGGAACTCAGTTTGCACATCACCTTATTTACCCCTTATAATTCCAGACATCGGTTACTTGCCAGTGATTTCCTAAAGTAAACTAATAATTAATTCACAACTTATTATACTTAAATGCCTGGCAATGTGGGAGGTGGGAAGGGAAGATGCTTTACTGACAAAGTAACCCAGAACCGCAGAAGGACTGAGGCTGGAAGAGATGAGGCCATCCAGTCCAACACCCTGCTCAAGCAGGTTGCCCAGGATCATGTCCAGATGGATTCTGAGTATCTCCACGGATGGCAACTCCACAGCCTCCCCAGGCAACCTGTGCCAGTGCTTGGTCACCCTCACATTAAAAAAAAATGCTTCTTCATGTTTAGAGGGAACCTCCTACGTTTCAGTTTGTGCCAACTGCCTCCGGTCTTGTCACTAGGCACAACTGGAAAGAGCCTCACTCCATCTTCCTTTCACTCACCCTTAATCATCTTTGTGACTCTCCACCAAAGTCTCTACAGCACGTTCCTATCTCTTAACTGGACACAGCACTCCAGTTGTGGCCTCCCCAGTGCTGAGTAAAATGAACCTCTGTCAGATGAAGACTGAAAATGAGTAACTTCCTTGCTCATGTATTATTTTCTGTTTTGTGCCAAAACCACAACCCTGCTTCTCTCTACTCTTACAGTAAAGATATAGAATAACAAATACAACTGAGCAACAGCAATATGCACAACAGAAGCATGTTAGTTAGGAGATGCTGGCAAGAGAATCAAACAGCCTCTTACAAAAGTAGAAATCTTCTTGCTAAGTTAATATCATGACAAGAGCAAAACCTGAGTTACTAATGAAGAAAATAAAAAATGTTGAAACTTACTGCCAGCTGCCAGGCTATGGCAAAAATGCCTTCACCCAAAGAAGCTGAAGTCAAAGTCTAGTGGAAGACAACATTGCTCAGAAGAGCTGAAAATGGTGCCCTGAATTTCCTACTATACATCTGAGCATTAAACCGAGACTCTTACCAGAAGTAAATCTTTCAGGAAAACTTAATATGGATTTCTATCATCTTAGAAAGGCTATTCACACAGTTTAAAGTACGTTGAAGGCAGAAGGAAATTTATCAAAGTCAACCACAGCAACAAATCATTACTTGTGGCTCACAGAAATGGAAAACCTATTTTGTGTGCCATATTCATCACAAGTCTTCTGACAAGCTGAACAAACTTCCACAAATCTAGTATTGACTAGCATATTCTATCTTTAATCAAGTAGGCACAAGAACACATATGCCATGGCGAATTTCCAAGCTTCACAATATCCCTTTAAGTAGCAACTTCTACTTATTTTTACTTACAGAAAACATGCCATCTGGCTTCCCATATTAGTGAATATGCTTATACTCAGTTTTTTTGTGGTCCAGAGCATCCCTTAACCAGCTAGCTCCTTGAGAATCAACCCCTGTGCAAGTATATTGCATCCTGCAATGCAGAATCTATGACCAATTCAATTGAAGGAACTCAAGCCTTTTCCTAACTGGAATTTGGAACTGCTGCTCTGTGCAAGTGACCTCATGTGACTTGAAAATCTCTGCTTCTACACACCACAGTACCCACAGCTTCTGCTTCACAAAAAATACACCATACTTTATGCACTTACACAGCCAGCAAAGCCAGCAACTTCAGTCTGTCTTTTCTCCTCTCAAACTTGCAAACTTAGCTGAGATAACTTATCTGAACATGCATCACATGCACCAGTCCAGCCTCACAGACTCTGACACAAGACACATCCCCATAATCTCTGTGGAAAAAAAATCTGAACCACTACGTTCCTGAGACTTAAATCTCTTGAGTTCAGCAGCACTCAGAGATGTATGGGTTTCTATCAGCATTCCAAATAAAACAGAAATGTACAAAAACTGCCTAGGATTTTAGTAAGCATCTCATTTCCTATAAGCAGGTACATTCCAGGACAGGAACAAAGAACTACCTCACAATGGAGACAGCAAAAACATGACATACAGAGCCCATCTAACAATCAGGTCTGGACCAAAGAGCTCGTTCCTAGACAACTGAATAAAACCAAGTTTTTCAAGCTAAATGTATACACACTAATACCATTTTGTTTTTGAGATGTCACAGTAATCCCTTTATCCATGCTTTATTAACACTTTCTCTAGAAGTAAAAGAAAACTACTGGTCTGGAAGTAAAATAAGACCTATTTTATGTTACTCTTATGAGCACTCCACTCATGAAACTTCACTCCTGTAGGAAAACAAAGCCACAACTGCCAGGTATCTTAGAGAAATACAAAAACTGATGTTAGCCTAAGAGACAGTTGGTAGAAATATTAATGTATTCTGAAGTAAATCTGCAATGCACCTAGTACTGTCCACATGCAAATCCAGGCTCTTCCCATAGGAAGCAGCATAGTTATGTGAGAGACAGTTGCATTGTAGTTCTACAAAAAAAAGTAATGAAACCTTTAAAGCTTGGATAACTTCATAATTTTCAAAAAAACACCACAAATAAATGCATCTGTCTTATCTATTAGCATTAGGTTAAAGTTATTCTCTGTCACAAGAAATTAGATTTGGTTCTCCTTTTAGTGCTTCTGACACAAGGAAGCTGACGCAGGCTAACACAGACACAGGCAGCCAGAAGACTGGAAATATTCCAGATATACTGGGATATATCAACTAGTATCTGCCCATTGTGGAAAATTGTGCATTAATTTTGAAAATAAGCACTCCCTTGCAATGTAATAAAGATGATGACCTATTTTGAGCCAGAGGCGAGACAGATACAGTAGAAGCCTAAATCCATTCTATTCAGGGAAGACTATGGCTCCACAAATGCAAGGCTATAAGCCACAAAGTTATTTCATATCCTTTGCTGCTTGTCAAAAATATGCAGTGCCCGAGACAGAACTAAGCAAACTATCTTTCATACTTTTTGTACCTGGCATCAGGACTGAAATCTTGCAGCACAGCCCAACTATAAACTCTACAAGTCCCATTTGGTAGAAGACATCTGAGAGTTCAAATGTATTCTGTACAGAAAAAAAAAGCTATTATTTTTCCAGGCACAGTTTGTCCTGCATTTGGATTATCACACTTGGTGATGACGGAGAATACTTTGACAGAACAAACTAGGTAATTAAAAAAAAATAAGTATTTTTTTTTGGAAACTGTTTTATAAGGAGGACAAAATAATCAATACCAATCCAACACTACTCTCATCAGCCCCTTCAGGCTTATTTCTTGCAGGATCAATTCACATTGCTTAGTCCACTGAACCAGAATCCACTTTGTCAGAAAATGCTTTTGAAAGCTGTCATGTATGAGACTGGCCTTAGCTCAGAACTTGAAGGTGAAGTGTTAAGGAGAGGCAAGAGGACATATGAATGGGTTAATAACTCAGCACCCCACCTCAGCATTTGCATGCCAAGATGCAGAGTTAGCATATTCCCCAGTTGCTTTGCTGAAAAACATGGTTACCTCTTCCTCATATTTTGATAAACTTTTCTGGAGATAACTTCCCTCCTCATCAATCTTGGACGGTGCTAGTCCTCTTCTTGCCTCTTACAAAGCTTGCTTTTCATATTCTGCAGTTGTCCACTGGAACACGTGCATACAATGGGAAGAACAGTCCATCCCTTCTTCCTACACTTCAGGCTCTAGCTCTTCTCCATCTCTCAGTGGAAGGTTCTCTCAACTCACAGATCCACTGTGTTAATACTTGGATTTTTCCTACTTTCTATTGGTTCTTCTTGTTTACCACATTTTTCCAACAAGTGTAGTTAAACTTTTTATTAAATAACTATGAAAAATACTAACAGTGGAATACTGAACTGAAAAGCAGCTTGCAACGGGTTTCACGTAAGAATTTACCTAAGTGACATAAACATAACACTGAGGCTGCCTTTCCTAGTTTATCTTCCCCAACTTTTTATTAATGTTGGTGAATCATTTTATTGCAGCTCCATTACAACATCCAAGATACAAACTCTGACAGTGTATTTTCATTGTTGGCTAGCTACACAGTTTATAAAGAGTCTGGTAAAATTTACAATCACAGAACAGTAAATAAGTTACGGACAACAGTATCTACAGAAGTTACTGCAGCCAAGAAAAAAAGGGTTCAGTACTTTTTTTTTCCAAAAAGGTCTATGAATACATCTTTATAAAGTGATGAAGAACAGCCTTGGTGAAGATGTATAATAGTACACTCAAGACAGAAAATCCTCAAGAAGAGGTAGAATATGTTTTGTACCATCCTGTTTGATTACTAGGATCATAACTAGATCAGCTAATACAGTGTGATCAGCAGGCATCTGCTGTAAGCACAGCAATTAGTAAAATATTAAAAAGGCTTCAAGATTAAAACTATCTTCCATTTAACAGGTAAGATTTTTTAGGAAGGAAAGGCAAATCTTAACTCCCCTATAACCAGTAATGCATGTTTCCACCTGTGTCTGGTGTGATACTGCTGCCATTAAGTAAAAAAACCCCACGAAAACCAAACACTGTCCCTACTTAAAAAAACTAGGTAACATCTGACCAAGTTAACACTTAAGTATCAGAGTACCATCTACGATGAACCAGCAGCAGAAGCTCTATTGAAAGAATAAGTGGAAGAGTAACACTCTTATTCTAAGACAAACACATTCAATAAAGAATTGCTTTCTTTACCACAGGATTTCCACCACAAAAAATCCTGGTGTTACTAACACTCAGTTTTTACTTAATATTCTTGCATTTCTCATTTATACGCAAACCATCAGTTGCAACTGAAAGCAATCTAGGTATTTTCCTCTGTTTAATTCTAAAAGCACATTGAATTGCTCATCATTCAGCTCTACTTAAAGCCGAATAGCTTTTCACTCTGTCAGGCCTTTGCCTCTTAAGTTGCCTCCTCTTTAACAAAAAGAATTCAGACTTCAAATGTTCCTTACTTCTTCTAAGTGTTCAAAAATACTTCTTTTAATACAATGATAAATTATAAAGAATAAAACTCAAAGTCTACCCTTTTAACACAACCAAGCAGCTCTCTGGAAGAACAAAGTCACCAGGAGCCTTAGGCAGCAGCTGCTTTGCAGCTTACACCAACCTAGAAGGTGGCTGCAATTATCATATTGTCCTTGCCTTTTTACACCTGCTCCCTTCCTCACTCTTTCTCCAGAACTTAAACCTTTGGTTTAACACCTTTCAGTGTGCTAAACAACTAGAAGATAGTTTTCTTCATCAAGGTTAGTTTTCTGCCAGTCTAGTGTGCTGAAACAGCTTGCCAAAGGACACGGTGACCACTTGAGCTGGTGCAAAAAGTCACTTTTCTTCTCTATAGCCCAGTTTGATGGATTCAGGCTAAAATGAAGCAGCAGCCCTCCAGGTTTAGTTTCAATTCTCTTTCATTCCCCCACTTTTTCCATCACCTGCCATCTTTGCTGCTTGCTGCTAAGTAGAATTTGCCTCCAAGCACTATAAAAAGGAAAAAATTAACAAATGTTTTCTACCACAGCAGAAGAGTACAGTGTGAAAAATAACAACTGTCTGTATCCTTCATTTAAATCATTAACCACTAGTTGCATGGCTTTCTTTGATCTAAGTAAGTCTTTAATTCCACATTCCTAGAGGCGTTTGTGTTGCATTACTACTAGTCCCTTTTATTCACTTTGGTACTAATTCAGTAGTCATGAGGATCACACATAGATCAAGTTCCAGCACAATTCACTGTATTTACATTTTTGAATTCAACATCTCCCTAGACTGTCACATGTTTAAAAAAGGAGTAAAAGAACCTATCCAGATTTCCTAACTTACTTAAGAATGCAATTTTGCTTTACAGATCACCACCACAGATTCTCAACAAGTGTTAAATCTATATAGCAGTGATATTTAAAGAAAATGATAGAAAAGAAGGATAGAAAAAAAGCAGTGATATTTAAAACAAAATGATCATGCATACACCAGACTATTTCTGCGCATACCTTAAGCTGAAGACAAGTCATATTTGTGATGAAAAGCAAGCAGTCAACCAGCTAATTAAAATAATTGCATGTAAGAAGCAAATACTAGTTGAGTACAGCTCTTACACAGCTTGGGTCACATTAATTAAAATGACAAAACAAATAAACTAAGTCTCAGCTGAACTACAGAACTTATTCTACTCTCCTTGCCAGAGCTGACAATTATCCAGAATAGATCATCAGCACCTATTTAAAAGTTCATGTTACTATTCCATAAAATAATGTGTTATACACTTCACAATATCCCACCACTAATCTATTACTACACTGTGCATGTTTTGCACCAACTGGTTAGAAAATGTGAGACAGCTGGAATTGCTAGTCAAGTACAAATCTATTCTGTTTGTTCAGAAACAGCTGTGATCCAATAAAGTAACTAAGGTACCCCAAAGAGGTCTCAAACCCTGAAACACAGCAAATGTACTTGGATTTTTTATTTGCAAAACACAAGTAATTTGCTCCCAATCACAGAAAACAGTCAAACAGAAACAGGCACAGAAACCACATTCTCCTAAATGGCGTTCTATGTTCCACGCAGCAGAACATGCTGCCTTAGTAACCCTAGTACCAATATGAAAAATGAAATAATTTAAAGGGTAGAGCTGGCTCCTTGCCACTCATTGTAGAGTTAGGAAAGTTAAAAAAAAATAAATCCAAACAGCTACCATGAAAGGATTTTGAGAACAACTATCTAGTTCAGAAAACTAAAAAAAAAATAAAATACTGACCCCAAACAACAACCAAACAAAAAAACCAATAAAAAAGGTATTTTTATTTCACTCAAACATCAGCTGATCAAATTGGATAAGTATTTAGTACATGAAACATGCTGCAAGACTTGTAACCTGTAACTACTGTAAGTAGAGAGTGGAAAAAGTCACATCAATTTTCAGCGAGGTATGTAAGTTTTAAAAAGTCATAAGATACTTCATTAGCACTTACAAATTGTATTCTAGTAAAATTACAAGAATGCTTAAAGAAATCCTTTCTGAAAGCTACTTCAGATGATGCTAAAGGCTCACATTTAAATCTACATTACTTGGAACTAATTAGAGAGAATGTTTGATCTATTAAGATTTAATGAATAAATTTACAAAAGCAGTTCAAAAATTGAGGCACCAATATTTAAACCAACCAAACACCTAGATACTACCAACTTCTTAAAGTTGTAGTGATGTATTTTATTTCATGTTGATTTTATAGTGCTTTTCAAACACCCTTAGCGAATAACTAGTACTAGAGAGATAAAAAACTAGACACACTACTCAGACTTCAGAAATGCCTGTTTTCTCAAAGCAATCCCTTTATCTGAAATGAGGTATAAAAAAAACCCCATAAATTTAAAAGTTAAGTCTGTGCTCCAAGTATCAGAAAATGTTGACTGAACACAACGTAACTGTATTTGAAAAGTATTTACAACTTATCAGTACATTTAACAACAGCTTTACTAATTACTACACTGTTTAAGGAGCCTTACTACATAACAGATGAAGATACTAGAGATGTTACCCACTTTTTGTGGTAAAAAAAAAAAGTCCTAGCCAGTTATGCAACACATTTTTAAACAGTAAGTATATTTTGTTCATTAACAACCTTACTTGCTTGTCTCCTAAACAGAAAGATTTTAAAGAAAATTGTACTCTGTGTAGAAATTTAATTGCCTTTTCATACTAAATTTTGTGCAGGTATACTGGGAGAACCCACAAAAATATTTTACCTGATTAGAACCTTAGAAAAATAAAATCTCCCTTAAGCACCCAAACACACTCCTATGATGTCCTGAATTCATTATTGATAGCATGGAGAATTAATCTGATACCAAGGACTGCACAACAAACTCCATTTTCAAAAGAGCACAGATTCTGTCTTCTGGTCTTTAATGGTGAGGTTGGTAGGGTGTCTTACAGTGGGATAATAGCTGGCAGCACAGTTTCCCAAAACTCCCGCCTGAACTGACAGCACTTTCGGACAACAGGAACCACCTACTTCACCCTTTTTTTGTTAGGGTCCATATTAATTAAATGTCATCAGAAACAACAAACAGAGGCACTGCTGCAGCTCCTTTAAAACACACAATTGCTAAAAAGGTGGAGCAACAAGCCAAACGCTGCAAGGAGTGTAAACAGGAAAGAAAGAAGAAAAAGCACATAATTCCGCACGAAGCAGCCTTGTTTAACTTTAGCACTCGTCACAGAAATCAGTTGCATAAATACGTATTTCATCATTTTGGAAAGAAGCTGCGTGCAGGAGCAAAGATTAAGAAGATTCCATTGTACACCCGAAAAGCTCAAGAGCAAATGGAACAAAAAAGCTGCAGCAAAACCCCCTATATATTGCATACTGATTTCTGTATCCTGCACTAGCTATGAGAAAATAGCTGTGTTCACACACACGGATGTGTGAACAGTTGAAAATTATGAAAACCATTTCACACCTCAAAAAACTAAATACTGTACTTAGAAGTCTCATGTGGTCAAAGCTGTTGGAAAAGTACATTTATTATACAAGAAACTCAAAGAGGACCTTCATGTTCCTGGCACATTGGCAAAACTATAGCATGTAGCCATGTTTCCGAGACAGGGGCGCTCAGAAGCAACCCTCAGAGACCAAGTAATACTGTTACAACCTAACAGGGAAGCTTAAGACCATAAAGATCTAAACCTGGCGAGTCCAGCTAAGGAAGTCTCATCTGAACAAGACTTCAATTCAAATATAAAGACATGAAGACCAGTGCAGCTTCACGGGACCGATGATCTTATAAAAAAAAAAAAAAAAAAAAGAAAAAGAAAAAAATGGGGGGAAGGAACTGAAATCCCACCATATTACCACTACTCTTGCTAACTACATTCCTTGCTACCTTGCAAGGGTTTTGGAGTTCATCAGGTGTCTCGTGGAAGAGATTCAGTTCACTAAGCTTGCAGAAAGCTAACTCAGCAAAAGTGATGCAGATTTTCTTCAGCGTTAGTGAGTTGAATTAACTTAGAATAGTACCTATGTGGTACTAAGTTGGCACAGGGAGTAGATCTGGCTGAGTGGCCCAACACCCCTCTGGGTGGCAGAGCACCATTTGATTAACTTTGGTGTAACTGCAGCGATGGGGAAAAACATCAACCGTTAGGGACCATGATTATGACAGAGTGTTTCTATTATATTGTAAATTACACCATCCTTCAAAAGTGACTTGTTCAAACCGAAAATAAAACTTACTCTTAGGCAAAAAGTGTCCCGCAATAATTTGTAAACCTGAAGTACCTTCTATGTAAGGCTGGACTGGAAGAAAATTATTGATTTCATAATCATTTGAAACATTATTTTGTTTCCTTTGGAAGGAGAAATAAAATTGTATTTCCTACTTATTGGAATTTACTCAAGAATCTTTCATGCAGTCAAATTTTCTATAGATACAATAATTAAACTGAACTATAGATCTATTACAAGACACCAAAGTGGAATAATGGAGCTTTAAGGAATTTTCTTTTTCAGTTTGTTTAGAAAATTAGCTACCATCAAAAGATATCTCCATTAAAAAAATAAATCTCATTTGGTCTACAGTAGATTAACTACATGCAACAAAATAACTGACTGTCCTGGCTAAAACCAAGTGTCAAGGATGTTAATAGAACAGCTTTAAAAATACGACTTCTTTCAATTTAACAACAACTAAGAACAGGAATAGCATTAGTGGCTTAATTAACAACATAAATGACCAAAAAAACACAGTACCAAACACTGTGTATCCAACCAGTTTGTGATACCCACAGAGACAACAAAACAAGCCTCCTGAGACATCAGAACTTTTCAGAAGAAGCTACTACTCTATTAAGCAAGTGCTGTGAAATAAAACAAGCTACCACAGGACAGAACTGTTAACCCTATTGCCTTTTGGGAAAAACCTCATAAACTGAAATCTCTTCAATAATTCCCACTAAACACAAGTATTCTGAGGTTATGCTCTAACGTTCGATCTACCTCGCCACAAATAAATCACAAAAAGCCTAAGGAAAAAAGATGAGAGGTTATCAAAGTCATTGTCTTTTCTACACCTGGATCAACTTCTCCCCATCACTCCTGACATTTGCCTGTGGAGGTAACAGAATCTTTTAAAGGACTTATCAGTAAGTTAAAACAGTGTATTTTCATGCTTCACTATACTTAGCCATAAAGAAAAAGGTCTAATAGTGATGTGAAACCATCTCTTCTGCTACCATTTAAACTCACTACTTCTGGTGGTAATCACCACAAGCCTGGAGAACAAGTTATTTGCATTCTTCCTTTTATCAAATTTGACAACTTCCTTTTGTTTTCTAAATAATCTCAGGTTTTTTTCTGTCTTTCCTCAAAGCTCTGATCTTCTAGACTTCACAGAATCTTTGGCATTGGAAGAGACCTCTAGAGATCATCTAGTCCACCCCCTCGCCCTGGCAATAGCAGGATTGCCTAGGGCACATTACACGGGATTGCATCCAGGCAGGTTTTGAATATCTCCAGAGAAGGAGGCTCCGAGATCTTCAGATCACCCTTATTATTCTTCTCTAATGTCTCCTCATCTAGACCACATACTTCTTAAAGCTGTGACCCCAAGTCAGACGTTGATAGCATTTAGCTAGGGCCTTTCCCATGCTGTGCAAAATAATTATTTCACTTATCTTTGGAGATAACACTCCTGCAGGACATTAGCTGGATATGAAGCATCTTGCAGCTAAAGTTTAATTTGTCCTCACAATTAAATAGGATGTCATTCACAGACTATAAAGTTAGCTCAATCACTGAACACAAATGCAACAAAACATAATTGAGACTCAACATAAAACGTATTCCCAAGGCTACAAAAGCAATGAATTTAAATATTGCTTATATTGTTTCAACTTTCCAAACAAGTAGCATGTTTAATCATAAACTCTTCAGAGAAACAGAAACTTAAAAGGAAAGTTATTCTAATTCCTAACATGATCAGTTCCCTAAATGTTATTTCAACAAAAACAACCACCGATTTTCTTGGTGATTCTATGTTACTTTATGAGAACCCACTACTTCAAATAAGGTTAGAGGTGCCTTTTAATTATATGCATTTTATTCTTCTTCTAATCTGTTCTGTAAGATTAAGGTTTCTAAATATGTAACTAATATTTATGCAGGATAAATTCCAGCACTGCCTCCTAGAAAACAATCAACCGTCCAACAGCTCAGGCCCTCACTTCAGAACCTTCAAAGTAATTTTCATCTTCCAAAGAGCAGTTCAGGGCACAAAGCTCCAAGTACAGAAAATCCCATTTGAATTATTTAATATCGGTGTAAATAATCTCTAGCAACAAGAGCAGAGCCTTTCCTCCCAGCTGTCACACACTCCTTACTATATCAACAACCCTGTAATACTCTGAAAACCTTCCATCCAAACAATCTGTTGACCCAAGAATTCATCCTGGGGAAGAAGCCAACCTACGTGCCTCTGGACGCCAGCACTCATCCTAGGCCTCCAACACCAGCAACCAAACAATGAGCAGAAGAGGAAAGTTTCTGCTCTATTAACTTACCCCTTCCCTTTTCAAATCCTTACCCCTCCAAGAAGTACCTATTTCCTAATGCACTGTATGAGCACATGGGCAACTACTTCTGATCATCTTGAATTGTAATACAGAAAGACAAAACCTTCAGCAATTATCACACTCTCACGTAATGACTTCATTATGAGAAGAACATTTTTAGTACCAGCAGTTAGGGTACTGAGGCAACTTCTAAAGCACTAAATTCATTATTGAATTAAAAACTAGATACAATATGGCTCTAAATTTGTTTTTTAAAACCCCAAGCCTTGAATTCGTAAGTGACATTGATGTAGCTGTACCCAACACAAAGCACCTGATTACAAACTTGATGCAGAATACCTCCTTTACCAGAGGACTCCAACTTACAGGTTTGTGCAAGACTACTTCAAGGCCTGTAAGAGATTCTTGACCACCCGTCTTTTAAAACTAGAACTTGAGCACAGAACTGAAGGTTTTCCTTCTGGAAATCAGGACTGCATTTCCTAAAAGATTATAAGGAACTACAACCTTTCCACATATCTCTTCAAAATAAGTGAGGTTATGCTCCTTGACAGGCTTCCACAGCAAGGTTTCTTTTACAGTGTAGATTTACCTTGTCTTGAAGGAACATAACAAAACACTAGAACATGTACTTATATTAGATTCATGAGTCAGTTAGAAGCACTTAAGTATTTTTCAGATTTATGTCACTTTGAATTTGCATTATGCTTTAGGTTGGCTTGTTTTTGTATTAAGGACAGCTTCCATTTTAACTGTATCAGCAATTTTTCAGTCTTGAACATTATTAAAAGTACAGGTTTAGATGAAGCAATAGGTGTACTTATACAGTAAACAAAGTTTAATTACTTACAATTTGAGGAAGAACTAGCTAAGTAAAGAACAAAACCACATCAGAAAACAGAAATTCTAGGACCAGCTCTACCTTAGACCTGTGAGTTTCAGTATTTGCAATGTAAAATATGTTTTTAAATAATCCAAGAATATCCACACACACTTCCTAACCATGAATATATAGACTTGTACTTGCAGTGTACCAACCTCTCTGGTTGGTAGATGTTGCAGACATCAGACTGCTTCTCCCTCTCATATAGGGATGTAATATGTTGGGGGGGGGAGGGAAGTTACACTATGTAATTTAGCATTTGGAGTAAAATCTAACGATAACACAGACTGAAACATTTTTGAAGTTCAAGTGACTTCTGACACTTTAACAAACACTTCTGTGGGTATGAAAACCAACTTAAAAAAAATTCTTGCCTGCTGCCACTGCGTTCTCCTTCCTTCTCTCTTACACTGCAGTTTGTTTACTCAACTCAGCTGTAGTGATATTACTGTTACTAGGGCCACAATATAAACCAGTTACTGAAATGATTCTACAGAGATCTGGGTATTTTTATGGCAGAAATAACTGAGAAATTCAGTTCTATGCACAGTTGCACCAGCACAATCTGCACGTTAAGTCAGCAAGAAGCTTTTCAACCTCATTTTACTGCTTGAAAGAAAGCATTTGTTAAACCCTACTCTTTAGGTATTTAGGTTTGTCAACCAGTTCAGGGTTTCTGCTTACTCAGGCAAAGTAAAGACTGGACTTGCATTACCCAAAGCATTTAATCACCCTGCTGGTTAGGTGTAAAATAATGTATACTGCCAAGTTGTACCTTCCTTCAGCAAGTAAGCCAGCAGGCTCCATAGATAAGGGAATCAATCTCACCTCTCACCAGCATCGATAGGGGCAGACTCCCTCATTGTTTCTCTTTTCTGGCCATCTACCCAGCATAAGCTCTAGTACTTGTCAAATTTCCCAACTCATTAATTCTACTACAATCCACTATACTATTAATAAGTACAATGGGTAAAAAGACAAGCCTTTTTCTGGTGAGTTGGGAGTCAAACCAGACCCCTCTGTGAGCTGATGACCAAAGCCAACTAATTTTCCCTGCTGGAGGCTCTACCCCCAGAGCAGCAAGGAGCTTTTACCTGGTGGGGTCAGCACGTCACAGGGCCACGAGACTCTGCTCAGAGGTAAGAGGTCCAGTACTGATTATACAGACATGAAGGGGAAAGCTGAGCTAAAATAATCCTCAGCAACTAGCACTTGGAAGAAGGCAGAGCTTCTGGCATCTGTATTTACCTCCAGAACAGACGTGATGCATGGCATTTGGCAATTCGTTCTGCCTGTGATGCCTACAGTATTCAAATCTGCAAAACACCTTGCGGTGTCACGGCACATTTTATTCCACCTTCTGAAAACGTTTCCGAAGCGTTAGCAACTCACACTTTAACCCTAGTAAAACAGGTAGTACCACTCGCTCTCCGTGGGATTGGGAAGTTAAGTAATATGCCCCAAAACACAGGAAATATGTAAGAGAGACACAAACCAGAAGCTTGACATCCCCAATACCCGCACAGTGCCCTGGCCGTTAATATTTCCTCAGACTTCAGATGCAGAAACGGCGACCCAAGCCAACATCCACAAAAGGAACCGTACCCAATCCCGGTTTTAAAATACACACGGAGCGTTTCAAAACCACCGGGGAAAACCGATTACAACACTCCCACACAAAACCTCTGCCGGCCGCAGCCGCCAAGTAACAGCAGGCGCGACAACAAGGGCACGGAGGTGGGTTTCTTGGAAACCAGACCCCGACCCACCACCCCTCCCCAGCCTCCGCCGGCGGAGGAAGCCTCAGCCCCTAGCCCCCGCTGGTCCGAGCGTGCTGCCGCTTCCTCACGGCCGCACAGGCCGCCCCCGGGACGGAGCGGGCTCGGGCCCCGGGCGCTGTCTGCAGGCACCGGGTGCGCGGCAGGAGCGAGGCCGCGGCAAGGCGCGGAGCAAAGCCTCCGCGCCCCAATACTGCATCTGCGGAGGCAGCTGGAGCGAGCGGTGCCCCCGCACCGGAGGGGGGAGGAGGCCAGGGCCTCCCCCGAGCGGGGATCCCCGCCGCCGCCGCCGGCCTCACCCTGCCCGCGGGGCGCCGGTGAGCCCCGCGCCGCCTCCCGGCCGGGCCCGCCGGCAGCCCCCGAGTGCGGGCCGGCCGGAGGGGGCGGGGGCGCCATCGGCGGCGAGGGGCAAGTGGCCGCCGCAACCGCGGTGTGGCCTCACCTCCTCCGGGATGGCCGGGTCGCCGCTGCCGCCCGCATAGCAGGCGCCGAGCGCGGGCGGCGGCGGCTCGGGCTCCATGTCCCCGTTGAAGAGCGAGGCCCCCTCCGCGCTGCTGCCGCTGCTCAGCGCCGCCATCTTGGATCGAACGCTGGGGCGAGGGAGGGGGAGGCGGGAGCCGCGTCCCCGCCGCCGGGACGCCCCCAGCCGCGACCCGTAGTGGGAGGGGGGAGGGGGGCGAGCGCAGATCCCGGCCAGCTCCCAGCGGCCCGCGCCACCAGCACGTCACGCCCGGCCCGTGACGTCACCCAGAATCGCCGCCGCGGCCACTGCGCATGGGCCACCTGACGCCACCGGGAAACACCCTGACGTCACGCCGCGACCACCCGTCGCCCTGGGAACTCGAACGTGGGCTGGGGCCCCGCCCCCTCTCGCGGCCCCGCCCCCCGCCGCCTCAGTGCCCCCTGGCGGCTGCGCGGGAGCGCAGGCGGCCCCGGTGCACTACGAGCTGGAGGGGGCGGGAGGAGCCTGCGCAGACCCGGCTTGGACGAGGGGGTGAGGGGGTGGGGTTGAATACCAGGTGCCAGGGGGTTTGCGGGTGTGTTCCAGCACTACCCGGGCTGCGGGAACTTCCCAGCAGCGTCCTCAGTCGCAGTCCGGGGAACCCCGCAGGCTGCGGGTGGGATAAAAGCAGGACTAAGGTGCTGGCAGGGTTAAAATGAGAAACGACGGGGATCTTGCGTGCTGTGTGAGCTAATCGTGTGTCGGAACAGAGGTGCGGTTAATAGCCAGGGGAGCAGAGGGGCTGCCAGACCCTCAACCAGTCTGACATCATTTGACAAAAATCACTGGTGTGGGTTTGAGGTAAATCTTTATAAACATGCACCACGCTACAGTGACAGAGATACTTCCAAAAGTCACTTTTTATCTGAAAATCTTGTGCCTACTTTAGTTAAAACTCAAATAAGTGATTGCTAGAATTGATAAAACATCCATATTATTTCCATTGATGGCATTTAGGCCTTGAGCTGCCACAAGCTGGTGCTTTATTTACACAGGTGCTTCAAGGTCTGGTTGTGAGCTCAGCAGGAATTAGTACTCCTTCCTTCCCATCAATAACACCTCTCTCTTACCCTCTGGCCAGCTTTGTCCAATGTGGAGGTCCAGGAGGAGATCTCAGTCTCCAAATATGAGCATCCATCCTGCCTGCACCTCATCTGCATGACAGGATGTGCACTAACTTCCCTAGCAGCCTTTCCAAGTAAAAATGTGAGCTCACACAGCAGAACCTGCCCTGGACTTCAGTCCTCTGGGGCAAATGAGAGGAACCGGAGCGGTGGGTAGGTTGCAAAGGGAAATGGCATTCCTTCCAGCTCAGAAACGAGGAGGAGCTAGAGCCAGCAACCAGTGCTGCCCTGCAAAGCCCGCTTCCACCATGTCCCGAATGCCTGTGGTCCTCTTCACCCAAAGTGGCAGAGCGATCCCATTTGAAGTAAAAAAATTGACCTATGTCATATCCCTGTATGCCACAGCCCCTTCAATGCTGCTTACACACACAAAGCATTCACTAAATCCGGTGGTTTAAGTTGCTTTCCTGCTGAAAAGGTCTTTACAATAAATACCAAATTAGCAACAGTATTTTCATGCATGATGTATCAGAACAGCGGCAGGATTTCGGGAAAGGTAAAAGCTGTTCTGTCACAACCTGATATATTTTATGGTAGTCAATTAAAATACTAAGTTGAAACATGCAAGTGCAAACATCCTTATCTTTGATTCACTTCAGTTGTGAATACGCAACCCTTCAACCTCTTAATGTGATAATACTAATGATAGATTTGAGATTTATGTTTCACCTTTCCCTCTGGGGCCATTGTGTGTAAAACTATTTCAAATTCAGTTTGATACCAGCAGTGCTGTAACTGGTAAATTAATGCAATGTCAATTTACTCTAAGGACACAGCAAAAAGATGATGGAGGCAGGGGTAACAGACCCCATGGTACAGAGCGAAGGAACTTTGGAGATTAATTTAGCTGAAGATCTTTCCTGGAGAGAGCTATGCTGTATTAAACACCTCCTGAACACAAATGAGAATATTTAAATTTATTTTAATTGATTATCTGACAAGCTATGCTTTCCTGAGATAGAAGCCTAGGTTTTCCTATGACTGGTGGCCTGCAGTGCAGTCAACAAAAAGGCTGCACAAATACATAAGAATCAAATGTACAAACTAAGCAGTGCACCAAGTGTAGAAATTTTTCTCTAATAGCCGCTTTAATGAAGAGGATAATTACCAGCAATTCCTGCTATGCGATGGGAATGTGTAATGGTAGTGAAAAATGCACACAGACACTGGAAAATAACACACATGCTGAGAACTAAACGCTGGGACAAATTTCCCTGATCCTTGAAGGAAAAGGTGGCAGAGGTAATGTGAGGTGACTCTCCCAGCACACCACCTGTTGTGGAAAAGCCAACAGGGGAATATGGGTTAACTAACAGAGTAAGTCCTTTTATTTCAATGAAATTTCTACCAAGGGATAATTTAGTCTCAATGTACAGAACCTAGTCATAGCCCTTGTTTTATTCCCCAAGGAATTTATATCCAGGGCATAAATCTAGCAGTAGAATTAGTAGACTACTATCAATCTGTAACTTGTAATACCTTTTCCAGTGCTTTTAGTAATCTTGCGTGCCTTTCTTAATGAGTTTCTGATTTTTTCAGAAGATTTGCATCCACATAAAACATATTAGCTAGATTTTCTTATTACATTTGATGTACCACCTGAAGAGTTGACATTCTAAACCCTAATATTGACTACTGATGACCAAAACGGGGAACACAGCCGAGTTACCATGAAATAAAAATGCAGCTTTTCAACTAAAATAAAGAACAGAATAGTATTTAAAAAGATAGATGTGTAGGAAGGAGACAGAAATCTACTATATGTGCTATACTTTCCTTTTGTTTGGGGGAATCCACACTTAGTGAAAAATGGAATTTCCTACTCCTTCACATGGTGGCATCTTTGGTCTCTCTGCTTAATCCATCATGATGGAAGATAAACCATAATAACTGTAATTATTTCTAGGTGATGTGAAATCCTATCTGCTGATAGTTGATGTCATCAATGTCTTTAACAGACACTAACTTTCATTATCACTGTAGGTCAAAATCAAACTTCCAGCCTCAGTGGGAAGGGCTGGTTTCTGCTATCAAATCTGTAGGCCACTCAGGACACTGGCTGGTTGATTCCTACAATGCAGCACAGCCAGTTTATCTGGTATTGCAGCAGATGATGCATACTTGTAAATACAAAACATGCCACGTCCCATCAAACTCTTAATTATACACTGGGTTTTGATCCTCCTCAGAATTTTTTTTTTTTCATTTCAGTTCAGAACAGAAAACAAGTCCAGCTGTTAAAAGACAAAGACTCTTCAGGAAGATTGCCCACCACCGGAACATTTGTCTGATCTAATCAGCACCTGAACTTCCTGAGAACAATGTTTTAATGAGTCAGTGAAAAATTTTAAATGGCTACCTGACAGCAACTGTCTCATTGTGAGCATTTGAACACATCCTATCCTCCCCAAAAAAGAATTAATCTCAATGGGTTGCTCCAAAAGAGATATAAGATGAAACCTACTATTGGTCTTATTTATGATATTATTTCAATAGAAGAAAGTATCTCAAAAAAACCTCAGCCTTCCAGTTTCTTAGTAAAAAAATTGAAGAATTTGCATATTGGTATGATAGTGGAAACTGGTTGTTGTTTTTTTAAAGTGGTGTGAAAATTCAACACATCTTAAACTCTGGATGTCTAAAGTGCACTTAAATTTGTCCAAATTTCCAAAAACTGCTTAGCCTTTTCACATACTGAAAAGACAGTATTTGTCCCATGCCTTGTAGTATTTGCACTTGGCCTATATACATTTGAAAATGATGGAATAAATTCTGCACCATGAAAAAATAATTACAGATCTTCTGAAGTATGGTAACAAATACATGTTACTTTCAAATGCTGTAAAATAAAGTGAAAGTGCACAACTTCATGTATCTAAGGTAATGGTACTGTTTATATATTAATCAGTTTATAGATTAATCATCACTCTTAACAGCAGAAATACAGATATTGATAGAACACATACTAATGACAACAGTCATATACTGTGTTATCTTGGTCAGAAAACGTGAAGCAGAACAAAAATTAAGCTGTTGTCCAGAGTTCAGTCATTTTCTGACTACTAGTCAGAGTAATAAGGACTTAAAAAAGTTACTTTGCTCTCCAGGAAAATAATGTTGAAGATATTTTTTGAGGAAAGAACCCAGATTTTTTGTTTTCTCATTTCTCTTTAGCACCCAGATAGGTGTATTATCCCATGGCTCTGAGCTACCTGATCTAGTGGGAGGTGTCCCTGTCCATACAGGGGAGTTGGAACTAGATGATCGTTAAGGTTCCTTCCAACACAAACCATTCTGATTCTGTGATCTTTTCATATTTCTAGGCATTGCTGTCTGCTCCAATGAGAGGCAATAGAGAAAGCAAGGCTTTTTAAAAAAATATATTTTTTAAAATGTTTAAATTTTTTTTTTTATTCAACTATTCCTGTACAGATCATATGTATTTTTTCCTTTGGTATCTTATTGAGAACTTCTAGTTCAGAAGATTTACCATTCTGTGACACAGCTGAACCTGAAACATTCATATCTTCAGTGAGAAATTAGGTAATACTCAGGTGGCGATTTGAACTTGGCAGCTGAACAATCTCATGCATCTATTTTTTCATTTGATGGAGACTTCATAGCTCTTTGCCTTTGGGTTAAATGCACAAGCAGAAGTGATGAGGGTGGGTGGAGACTTGAAGAAGAAAGGAGGTAGGGAAAGAAGAAAAAAATGTGAATCCACCAGGTTGTTAACTCAATTTTCATTCTACCATTAAAAGTAATGTTAATCTAACAAACTTTCTTTTTATATCTAAATTATAACATATTTTGGATTTCCCTTTAATGATATTGGAAATATTTACATTGTTTTCATTTGATTCAAGTGTAATTTACTTTAGAGTAATTCTTTATGAAACTGTTGCTCTTCCCTCCATAAACCACAGCCGAGACCTTCAGAAAGTAAAAAGCAAAAAATTTCCCTTTGGAGGCAAGGTGTGGGAGACAGGGAGCAGGAAAGGTGATGGAACAGGGATATGGGAGTGAACTTGCCCCTGCACATAGTTCAGCATTGCAAGAAGAAAATCATAGCATCATAGAATGGTTTGAGTTGGAAGGGACCTTAAAGATCATCTAGTTACAACCCCCCTGCATGGACAGGGACAATTCCCACTGGATCAGGTTGCTCAGAGCCCCATCCAACCTGGTCTTGAACACTTCCAGGGAGGGGGCTTCCACAACTTCCCTGGGCAACCTGTTCCAGTGTCTCACCACCCTCACAGTGAAGAATTTCCTCCTAATGTCTAACCTAAATCTCCCCTCTTCCAGTTTGATCCATTACCCCTTGTCCTCTTACTACATGCCCTTGTAAAAAGTCCCTCCCCGGCTGTCCTGTTTCCTTGCCATAGGAGTGGCCTCCTCCTGGCCCGGCAACGTATGTGCTGCATCGCAGCGCTCTGCCTCTCCGCTGCCTTCCTGCCTGCACTCACGTACGAGTGTGAGAAGCTGAGAAAACTAGTTTTATTGAACAGTAGCATACATATGTGCATATAAGTGGCATAAATGTGGCACATAAGGAACCATCGAGAAAGCATGAGCCCTAAAACCACTATTTAGAGAACAGAAGCAGCAACCAGTGGGAAAGGAGGGGGAGGGATGGGACAGAAGATTAGATGGAGAGAGAAAATAGTAGAAGCAGTCAGTGGAGGAGAAGGTGCGGCTGTCCTAGGAAGTGAAAAGCAGATGAAAATAGGGAAATGAAGGAGTAAGGAGCATTGATTTTCCTGCCTGACATGCTTGACTGAAACCAGGAGCAAATCTCATATTTGAGAGGATAAGTCATGACCCTCCTGTTACCTTAGCATTCCTCATCATTAACACATTCATTTCGTTTGGATATCTGATTTCAGAGTCCTCTGTGTTGGATAGTGATAAGCTGATCAGCTTTAAGAGCTAAGTAGTTTTAGATTCCTTGCATTATTATTCCACTGTGAACAATCGCATTTCATAACTCAAACCCATCCTGTTTAGGCACAAAAAGCACTAACATGATTGAGTCAGTTCCAAGAAAGGGCAGGAAAGGATATCACCTCAAATAAGTTATTCTGCCGTTCAGAAAATGACTGCTCAATTATGTTCCAGTCGTAGGATTTTCCTTCATAATATCCAGGCTAGCTGAGCTTCCTCTGGCCAGAATACCTGCTGTAATTTGATTCTGCAGCACTTTACAGGTGGGTTGGTAATTCTCTACATCTCTGAGATAATAACAGTTTAGGCAGTAACTGCACCTTTCAGTTTCTAACCTCTTCACTGAGCAGAAAAAGTCCATTAGGGTT
The DNA here is from genome assembly GCA_020745705.1 of Hemiprocne comata. Taxonomy (NCBI): domain Eukaryota; kingdom Metazoa; phylum Chordata; class Aves; order Apodiformes; family Apodidae; genus Hemiprocne; species Hemiprocne comata. The sequence goes on from CM036586.1 coordinate 62,919,343, forward strand.
GGTATTGGCCTGGACTAAGGAAACTTTAAGAGTCCAAAAAGGCTAAACTATTAATAAAAATAAAATACAGAAACCACAGCTTTGACATGGGATAGAGATAATGTGTCCAATAATGTTATTTCAGGGCAATACCCCATATTGCTGAAGTTTTAAGACTTATTATTGTTCAATGATAGGTTAAATAGAATGGATAACCTTTATAAATTAATGCTTATATTGTAATACACATAATCTGTATTTAAACATCTGTCTTTTGCTGACAGAGTCAGTTCACAGTCCATCCTTGTCTTTTAATCCTCATTACCACCAAGACAACACAAGCCCTGCAGACATTTAATCTCTCCTCAAGAGGCAAACTGCCTGCCAAACATGTGGGAATTCAGACAGACTCCGAACCACATTGTATATGCTCATCATTCCTGTGAGTATGCACGTGGCCAAAGGCAAAACATCTGGTGCAGTGGTCCATGGCCTCTCAACATTTTTTATGCCATTGATGGCTTGAAGCTAGTGGTTATGCTAATGGCCCTCGGACACAGTTATTCCTTTTTAATATGATATGACTTCTCTCTCTAGAAGACACATTTGTTTTGGTAAATGAGCACAATTTCTGTTGCCCCCCTCTGGGGGAATTCTGCAAGGCTCAAGCTTAGGTCTTCATTTTATCTTTTCTTAAAGTGATTTTTATGCCTAGTCAATACCCTACTATCTATCCTCAGAGGGCATTAATGTTTATTAATAAACTTGATGATGCTATCAGGCAACTTGAGTTTGAAAATACAGAGACACATCACACTGTTGGCTGTATTGGTGTCAGGTAAAGGCAGTATTTGGCAAACATCACAGGTGTAAAATGACTAGGTGTAAAAGCCAAAAATAAAGAGGCAGCAGTGTTACTTTCTAGTTGACAGTAACAACTCTGACATTCCCTAGCCTAATTAATACTTCTTTATTTATGCTGTTCATTCAAAAAGCATTTGTGAAGTCTAGAGCTTGTGAACAATGCTTACTTGTACATCAGTTGCACCAAACAGACTCAAGACAGAAAGCCAAGAAATAACACGTGCTGCCTCATACGCAGCCAGGGTATCAATTACCTCCCATCCCCTCAAACAAGAAATGTCATCTGTCTAGGTGGCATCTGCACTGCCTCATTCATGGGCTTCTCTCCGATATAAATGTGCCAGTTTGGGTGAGCCAGCTAAATACTGCTTCAAGTTGGAGTCTTCATGTAAGTGCTCCCAGGCCTACAAACAAAATGTAATACTACGTAACATCAGCTGAAACATCATTCATGTATCTTCTATTTAAAAAGCCAGCATAAACTCTTAAAAAAAAACCTTTAAAAACCCCATCCTTTAAAAAAATCATCTTAGAGAGGGTTTAAAAAACCCAAAAATATATAATAAACTTCTCTGGTAAGTCCCATTGATACCTGATGGAGATACTCAATATTCACACAGCTTCTTAAGGTAGACCACTTCTGTAGGTCCTTGAATCTGGAGGAGCATTTTAGACATCCATTTTTGAAAGCTGGGGACCAAGTGATCTTACTCATTTTTATCCAGCCAAGACTGTAGTGGAAACTGAGAAATGTGGTGCATTTCCATTTGACGTGTTTGCAGGAACACACTGTTGTGTCTAGCAGTAGAACGGTTTTTAGACTATCTGGACTTCAGATGTTTTTTCTTCTAATACCATTAAAAGCTTACTTACTGAAAGAGCCCATAAACCAAACATCAGATCGACAGAAACAACAGCTGAAGCAGGAGAGACCCTCTGAACTCCATGAAATATTTACACACAGCTTTAGGAGCTCTGGGATGAAGTAAAGTACTTTCAAGTATAGACACAAAACCTAGTGGATATGAAAATCCTTTTTTAGCTCTTGGTGAGATTTGTTTTCATAGACCTAGCTATGATATGATAAAATGTATGAGGTCATCCAGTCTGCCTCCTCCTCTTCCAGGACAGAAGTGGTCCCAGTGCTGTGCTTTATTTAATACTTGGCTCAGCCTAGCTCTGCCTGACTCAGACAACAGAAGCCAAATCCACTTCTTGGGAATCTTCTCAATTTTTCTATATATTTCACTTTGTGGAATTTTCCCCAGTATTCCACCCAGAACAATTCAATGCAGTATGTAATAAGACATTTCAATATCATATAATTATCCTGTTGATTTCATATTTGTCCCCTTAGACAACCCTAAGTAGTTTCTCAGCCAGCATGGGGGTGATGTCCCTCTAAATATCTGTCTACAGTCACGTTCCTCAACATTTGGACACACTATGGCTGTGCTCTGTGGTGACTGAGCCTTCACAAGCAAATTCTTTCACATGGTTTTATGTCTGTTCCTTCCTCTCTGTACTCAAGACATATTATTATTATACTTGAAGAAAAGCACAAAGAAAAGTAAGGAGGAGAAAGATGGGAAAAGATGAAAATGCCTTTCTTCATGCTACCCCAGCTGAGCAGGCACAGAAAGATCCATTCTAAATATCTGTCCCACACACATAATTTAAGTTTTACCTCTAGGATTTATGATAAGGGTATTGTTTTAATTTCTGCTTCCTCTTATATGCCTAATAAAGCCTTTTAAAAAAAGAATTATTATTAGAACCTTTCAGTTTTCCATTGTTGTTTGGAAAGTTTAGAAAAATAATGCTGACCCTAGAAGATGTTAAACAGAAAGAGCTTCTGGTCTTACACACATCTCAGTATCAAGATGAGGAACACAGAATGTCCCCTTGAAGGACTTTGTTTCCAGGATCTACTCCCAAGGGATTGTACAAGAACTGTTAAACAGTTTGTCACCATTTGTCTCAGGATCAGCAATTAAACCAATGATAACAATGCTCTCGATCCCCTCCCCCTCCCACCCAGGTAGGGAAGGAGAGAGAGAACAAGGAGAGAGGCTTCTGGATTGAAAATGAAACTAGACAGCTTTAATTAAATAACGATGATAATATATGTACAATTATATACAAATAGGTTCAGGAATGTGCAAAAGCCCTATCACCTCCCCCCACCCTTAGGAATTCCCATGGCACTCTCCTGAGCTGTGAGCGGTCTCAAAATGTCCCAGACCACTGTGGAGATAGTGGCAGAGCAGACAGGAGCTGAGGGTAGAGTTATGAGAGTCAGGAATGCACGGGCCTAGGGATCAATGGTGATGGACAGACAGAGCCCTCCCTGGATGCCGGCCATGGATGGAAGAGAAGGGAAAAGGGACTTGACTTCTGTGATCCCTGAATTTATACTGAGTGTGACTTATATATACAGATGGAATATATACAGATGGAATATTTTGGTTAGCCAATTTTGCTGTCTAGTCCACTCCTCCCTGTGGGAGGGCTGTAGATGTGACTCTTCCGCTCCTGTAGTGTTTCAAGCAGCAAATCCCACAAGCAGAGCAAAGTGCCCTTGCTTTCTCAGCAGTATCTATAAACATTCAGGCCTTATCAGTCCACCAGCTGGAAAACTTGCTGCTACTTTCAGCAAGTGTGCTGCTTAAAAGAGAGTTCACTGAAGGAAAAAAAAACAGTCAAAAGAAAATTGGCTTCATCCTGGCTCAAACCAGGACACAATGACAGAGGAAAACTGAACCTAAAGAAATCAGAGATTCCCATTGCACTTGTTTTCTTTGCATATTACCCTTTGTGCTTTAGAAGAAAGAAAAAACATGCAAACCAGTCTTTCCCTCATCAAAGCAGCCCTTCAGATTTGTAAAGCTTTTCCAAAACATATAGACTTTGTTGATTGTTGTTTTTTTAAATGATCCTAAAATGGCCTTCAAACTCATAGTGGTAGAGGAATATGTACACCGATGCCTCAAAATTTAAAAAACATTTACAGTTTAAGAAATAACTGTGATTTTTAATTTTTTACTTTCTGACCAAATCCAGATTTTTTCCAGCATCTGAAGTCTCTGACATCTAAAGCAGAACAGTGAATGCAGTAAAGTACCACATTAAGTTAAACATGTTGCCAACTGTTGCATGAAAGCAGCTTTCTGAAATGCAGAGGCATAGGTTCTACCATATAACCAGACTAAGCTGTTCTTTACACAAGGTTCTCCTGAGGTCAATTCCCATTCTAAAAGCAGCTTACCCTCATGACACTATTCACTAAGTGAGCATTATTCTAATTTTACTTGTGAGGAAATGCAGGCAAGCAAGACAAAGCATTTGTCTGAAACAATACAGTAACTCAGGTGCATTTTCCTGACTTATGTAAACTCAGTGCCTTGCTTTGATAAGTAGAATAAACTCTTTCCACCTTAGGAGAAACTTTTTTCAAGTTAATACTTTCCTGAGAAGAGCACATATATCTATACTTTAACACACTGGTACTTTTGCCAGAAAGCAACACTGCTTTTCTTTTTTTTCCTTCCACCATTATGAACTATGGTCATATATAAGTGAACTTCTGGCTGTCTGCAGGACTTCCAATATTAAAAGGTTCTAGCTGCACTCCCTTTAGGATATATACAGGCTATATACAACTGGGTCAGACTGTTCACAAAACAACTTGTGATTATCAAGGCAGTGTGCAGCACCTATGACTGTATTATTCCAGAGTATAATTAAAGGCAGACATAGTTAAAGCACTGTAAAATAAGGAAGTAGTGGTATATAATAAAGCAGTTCAGGATTGGGAAGAGGTGAGGGTTTTGACTCTCAGTCCCTCAGAGATCAGCTAACCAACTTTATTCTGATCAAGAATTAAAAAATCCAGCTAAGCATCTTTGGCCAATGAATTGGCCAATAAACATTGGCCAAGAAGGCAAATGGTATCCTAGGGTGCATTAAGAAGTGTGTCCAGCAGGTCGAGGGATGTTATCCTCCCTCTCTATTCTGCCCTAATTAGACCACATCTGGAGTATTGTGTCCAGTTCTGGGCTCCCCAGTTAATGAGGGGCAGGGTCCAACGGAGGCTACGAAGATGATTAAGGGACTGGAACACCTGTCTTATGAGGAAAGGCTGAGAGACCAGGGGCTGTTCAGTCTAGAGAAAAGGAGACCGAGAGGGGATCTTATTAATGTATGTAAGTATCTGAAGGGTGGGTGCCAAGGAGGGGCCAATCTCATTTTAGTCGTGCCATGGACGCAAACTCGAGCACAGGAAGTTCCACCTCAACATGAGGAAAAACTTCTTTACTGTGAGGGTTACAGAGCACTGGAACGGGGTGCCCAGAGAGGTTGTGGAGTCTCCTTCTCTGGAGACTTTCAAGACCCGTCTGGATACACTTCCGAGTGACCTGCCCTAGACTCTGTGGCAGTCCTGCTCTGGCAGAGGGGTTGGACTTGATGATCTCCAGAGGTCCCTTCCAACCCCTACCATTCTGTGACCTGCCTAGGAGTCAGCTTGTGCCCTCAGGAAAGGAATGAATTTTGTAACAAAACACACCAGAGTTTGAATGGTGAAATGCATCGATGTGAGGGGAAAGCTCAAAATAAAAATTGTATTGAACTGAATTATATATAAAATGGATACACCACTATATCTATAGCTGCAAAAAACATGTATAGCCATCCTTGTCTCTCAATGTAGCTGAACCTCTCCTTCTCCTCACAAATGCACATACTGCATCAATATCTGGCATGTTGTTTCAGGACTGACTTCCAATTTGTCTAGATTGTGACTCATAAAACATGGTCATCTTCAGGCATTGTCTGTTCCTAAATGAAAGAATTCCTAAATGACAGAGCATGGGTTAGAAGGCAGGTAGGAAAGTGTGTATTTCTATCCCAGCTATGGAGTGGAGAAAGCTGTCTTCAGGAACAAAATAGTTACACTAACACTCCCAGCAAGCAATGGATTATCCCAATTCTAGGATAAACTCCAAAAATGGCTGAATTGTTGTTATTTTATGGTGAAGTCTCGGGGTGGAGAAACAGCCATTTTTAGGAAGACCTATTTCTAGTAAATGAGTACTACAGAAGAAAAATAATGAAAAAAATCAGGCAGAGGAACCTCTCATGTACTTTTATTGCTCTTTTTAAAAAGGTTATAATTTTTTGCTCCATCCACTTTGTTTCTGTAAACACTGCAGATAAAAGAAAAATCAACAATTCAGTCCGTTTGTTTTATGTCTGCTTACTTCACAGGCACTTGCATCAGTTTCTTTCCCTTTTTGGATATTCTGCAGTAAGTATCTTCCTGAAGTGTGTTCCTAGGGTGATGCTTTGATTGTAGAGCAGGTTTGCTCTGCCAGGTTGCAGACACGGGGGATCATTATGGATGATTAGCCAAACAAGCCTTTCGCTTTCCTGTTGATGACAGGAACTTCTCAAAACCCATAAATAGCTAAGTGGCTTGGAGCAGACAAGGAAGAACAGATACAATCCCCAAGCCTAATTATCAAATATTACACTGCTGAGTCCATATCCATGTGTAGCAAGGTGGCAAGGGAAGCTACTGAGTACTTGTAGCACCCACTGCCCTCAGTAGAGGTCTGTAGATGCTCAGTCTTCAGCAGGCTAAACATGGATTCAGAAGCATGAGCCATAGCCAATCACACTGTATCACTGTTCTCTATATCCTATGTATACTCATAACCAGCTACCCCCACACACACAGAATTTAAGGCCATGCATACTTTACTGGAACAGAACCATAACTCTCTGATGCATGCACACTCTCTCTCTGTATGTTTATACTGTCAAAGCTTTAACTGTTTCATGGGGACAAAAAAAAGATGCTGTTGATTTTTCCTCCTAAATTGCAGGGAAGCAATTTATTGATCTTTAGTTAAAATTTTAGAAGACACTAAGTTCTTGCCACCAAGGCTGTTGCAACTACACTTAACCAGCTGTCCATAGCTGCAACAGTAATTCTAATATAGGTTCAGAACCGGTCTCTCTCTCCACTAAACAAAGCAGTAGAGCAAGTCCACCAACTCACAGCCAGAAACACAGCAGCATCAACCTTCCTACTCGGGCAGTTCCCTCTCCTACCTAGTACCTGGCTCCATCTGCTCCCTCCTTCCTGAAGAATAATTTAAGGGAGCTAGACTGCAGGTCTCCTAAAATCAGCCTTGCTTAGAACTTAGAAAACACTCAGTAAGGATACTGAACAAGAACTACACAGCTCATCAGAACACCTTTAGTACAATCAACACCTCTTTAATAACCTTGCCAAAGTACAGTTGTTGAGCTGAGCTGTTCCAAATCTATGTGGATCCACCAATTTCAAGGATTGAACAGATCCCTTCAAACACACTTACATTTGGACAAGCCTAGTTCAGAAATCTCAGCAGGTTAGCACTGCTCCTGACTTACGAATTCCTCTGCCAAGAACACCCCAAGCTAACTGTGCAAGTACCTTCTGCTCTGGTTACTCCACATTTTTAATAGCTTTCTGGTACTACCTCAAGGATGTTTCTCTAAGCTTACATGGTCTGGGAATTAAAAAGATGCTGTTTCAGACCACGCACAGGCAAGATGCAGATGTGGTCACACAGAGCAGCACAGCTGCATACTGTACCTTCTGTTCTGGGATGGAGACTGACAAGCAAGAATGGTAGATGTGTGCAGTCATTAATATTAGCAACACTGGAGGAGCCTAGTGGTAAAGCCACAAACTCCATACCAGTAAAACTGTTCATCACCTTATGAAGTACTTCCTACATGTCATCCAAGAAATTAAACTCAAAATCCTTTTATTACAGTAAATTTAGTATTATAATTAGTAAGGGGTCTCAAACTGGAAAACAATTTAAGCCTTCATATTTCAGCCTCTTGTGTTGCAGTATCTAAATATTCAGGGTACAACAAGAGTGCTGGGGGCAGGCACTGCACCCTGTCCAGTGCAAAATGCAGAACACTAGATTGTAAGAGCAACTTAAAAAAAAAAACAACACTAAAGCTACCTGAAGTTAAACTCACTATAACAAGCAGTAGAAGCAGGAAACTATTTTTTTGTAGCCACATGCAAAACAATGTTCATCTTAATCCAAAAAAGTAAAACAGACAAATAAAAAACAATTTGCCAGCTCAAGAAAAACTGAAACAGCTACAGGTGTTTCCAAGAAAAAAACAAGCACTTATTTTATTATAGTTTTTACTACTTGGGTAAGAGAGGGCTCTGACAAATGAATCTGCTACAATATATAGTATATTTAAACCACAGAAATTAAAACCACAAAGACCCAAGTGCATTCCCAAGCTGGACTCCAGTATTTCACAGCATGTTTCCTGTGTCCCACACGCAGCTCACTTGCCAAGCCCTCTCCAGCTGGGAACAGAAAGTGTGGGGTACAGCTGCTGTCCAGCTTTTCCAGAGTAGTTTGTTATATTGTCCAAATGGTATTATTTCTTCTTGAGTGCTCTCTTTCCTTCCCCCTTCTTTGGCTTTTCCTTCCCACGAAGCTTTTTCAATCGCCTCATTTCCTCCTTAAAGTCCTGATGCTCATCCCTAGATGGGGGAGGAAAGAAAAAAGTTTACACTACTTCTCAGAATCCCTACATGTGAAAAGTTCTTTGAATGGTATGATCATGGAAAAAAAACCCTCAAAATTGTTTTTAACAGTGAAGTCCATACTGAAACTTATTGAATATATTCACTGTTATTGTTAGCAGTAATGTCAGATGGAATAACATGAAAGATTTCCTTTGGTACTTTCAGAACTAACAAGGTTGCCCTTTTCAGCAACAATTGGTGTGTGCATATATACATTGTTTCCATTGCTTTTACCGATCCACTGTGTTTAAAAAGAGTGGTAAAATACAAAAATCAGCAAGAGACAACAATGAGAATTTCCCCTTCTCATCTAGCTCAGCAGTCTAGCAATAGCACATTGTGTTTCCGTGTTAGATGGTAAGTACAGGTTATTAGCTTCTAAGAAAATGGGGGCATGCTGAGCAGTAATTACAGTACATGACACTTCTCTCAGGTGACTTCAAGAATGAGTTATGAAGAAAGTGTCAGAGACTGGTAGAATCTTAATAGGAGAATAAACAAGGAAGGAGGATAAAGGGGCTGGCAGATACAATGAATCCTCAATAATGTTCTAATAAATTCGATTTAATATCTGTCACTGTATTTTTCAGTGCAAAGGTATTTTTCCAAAGTCACATCTGCATATAATCATAGAATCACTTAGGTTGGAAAAGACCTGCAAGATCACAGAGTCCAACCATTAAGCCTACTCTACCAAGTCCAGCATTAAGCCATGTCCCCAAGTGCTGGGTCTAGATGACTTCTAAACACATCCAGGGATGATGAGTCAACCACCTCCAATGTCTGACAACCCTTTCAGTGAAAAAGTTCTTCCTAACATCTAGTCTAAACCTCCCCTGTCCCAGCTTGAGGCCATTTCCTCTTGTTCTATCACCAGTTACTTGTGAGAAGAGACCAGCGCCTATCTCTTTACAACGTCCTTTCAGGTAGCTGTAGAGGGTGATGAAGTCTCCCTTCAGCTTCCTTTTCTTCAGACTAAATAGCCCCAGTTCCCTCAGCTGCTCCTCAAAAGACTTGTTCTCAAGGCCCTTTACCACCTTCGTTGCCCTTCTCTGGACACGCTCCATGTCTTTCTTGTATTGAGGTGCCCAAAACTGGACACAGTATTTGAGGTGGCCAGTGCCAAGTACAGACGGACAATCACCTCCCTGGTCCTGCTTGCCACACTCTTTCTCATACAAGCCAGGATGCCATTGGCCTTCTTGGCCACCTGGGCACACTGCTGGGTCATATTCAGCTGCTTATCAATCAGAAACCCCAGGTCCCTTTCTACTGGACAGCTTTTCAGCCACTCTTCCCCCAGCCTGTAGTGCTACATGGGGTTGTTGTGGCCCAAATGCAGGACCCAGCACTTGGCTTTGTTGAAGCTCATGTAATTGACCTCGGCCCATTGATCTAGTCTGTCCAAGTCTCTCTGTAGAGCCTCCCTACTCTCAGGCAGATCAACACTCCCAACTTGGTGTCATCTGCAAACTTACTGAGGGTGCACTCCATCTTCTCATGGAGACTGTTGATAAAGATGTTAAAAAGAACATCCTAAGTGGCCTAAGACTGCTGCACTGCTATTTTTAAACAGAACTTTTCTAAAAAAGAAAAAAAGCCTGAGTTATCCTCAGGCCCTATTAGTCTATGACTCTTCATTACATATTTCTGACGAGCAAACCTGATTCTCTACAAGCTCTCTGTAAACAAAGCAGCTAGGGAAGGAACTTGAGATTAGGAGGGGAAGGAGAAAAGTAAAGAACATGATCATGCCATTGAGGCTTTCTGTGTCAACAGCTCTTGTAGAAAGTGTTTGCATGCCCACCTAGATCAAGAGCATCCTGGATGCAATTCTTAATGGCTAGTATGGTGATACTAGCAATAGAAATTAATCAGATTTGACTTTACAGGGTTAACAGCCTCCCTTTTAAGGGTTTTCTTTAATGCTACCTGACTAGAGTCAGAGAACTGCACTTGTTTTCTGCTGGTGTTTTTCAGTAGTGCAGTTTTTTCTACTCAAGACTACAGAAATTCATTCAGAATTGAGACAACTGGATTGGATGAAGCTGGAATTAACGAGGCTATTTAAACCAATATTTAACTGAATTTATTTCAAAGGCCAAAAAGCCCCTTCAGCCTAACATAGACTTCCTTACTCTTTTAAATTTCACTTATTAGCTGCTGAGTGATTGAGGAATATATGGCAAGACTGTCTCAGCGCGATTTTTGTGTTAAGGTAACATCATGTTTTTGTAGCATACTCATTTGCCATGTTCAGAACTGCAAACCCACCTCTTGTCTGAGGAAGCTCTCTTCCCTTCCCCACAAACCAAAGCAAGAACTACTGCTTAATATAACTGGTTGCCCACAACTACACCTAAATTCTTTCCCACAAAATGTTCTAATTATGGTAAAAGTTAGACAGTAGTCACTTATTTTACTCTCCTTGCCCTCAGTGCACTAATCAAGTGCGTATTTCCATATGCACCATATTCTAAACTAAACCCTCTTCTATGTTCCTCTTTTCCTTCAAGAAACTGTAACAAAACTCACACCCACCCCTTACCCGTCTCCAGCCCTGCTCCCACCCTGTAAGCACAGAGATTACCTGTAGAGACCAAAGTAACGGAGCTTTTTCATGAGGGCGTAGTAGGTGTTGTGAGGAGGATACCAGTTGTAGACCTCCTTCCTCTTGGCCAAAGGCTGCTCACTGAATAACTTCACCACTTTCATAGATTTTGAGTCAGTTGGCCTGACAACTTCTCCGAATATTTGAGCACTCAGCCGGGCCATTCGAAGGGCGTAACTGGAAACATTGGACATTTCCCAAGGAAGAGTGAGCACACATAGACAGAGGGACCTTCCTGCAAAAGGAAACACAAAAGAGCCACAACTCTAAGATGACTGAGAATTGCAAGCTATCCCAGAATTAAGGCAAACAAAACAATTCATTGTACACTGATCATGTTTGAAGTCATGCATTCTTTGCATGAAATGAGTCTAATTCTTAGTACATAACCCTGCATATAAAGAATGTCTACTCTACTTCAGGTACAATTACCAGCCCAACTAGGTCACTACAGGCAGCAATCCAGACTGTAAAAGTATCTGCACTGAACCACAATTTACCATGGCTAGTTTATTAGCAGCTTGCTTAAGGCTACCTTCAAACTCCAGTCACAGGAATAATTACAGTGTGAAATCATGAAGCTCCTGGAGTGAGTGCAGAGGAGGCCCACGAAGATGATCTGAGGGCTAGAGTACCTCTCCTATGAAGACAGGCTGAGAAAGTTGGAGTTGTTCAGCCTGGTGAAGCAAAGGCTCTAGGGAGACCTTACAGCAGCCTTCCAGTACCTGAAGGGGCTACAGGAAAGCTGGGGAGGGACTTTCCACAAGGGCTTGTAGCGAGAGGACAAGGGGTAACAGATTAAAACTGGAATAAGGGAGATTTAGGATAGACATTAGGAGGAAATTCTTCACTATGAGGGTGATGAGACACTGGAACAGGTTGCCCAAGAAAGTTGTGGATGCACCCTCCCTGGAAGTTTTCAAGGCCAAGTTGGATTGGTCTTTAAGCAAACTGACCTAGTGGGAGGTGTCCCTGCCCATGCAGGGCATTGGATCTAGATGATTTTTAAGGTCTCTTCCAATCCAAACCATTCTATGATTCTATGCCTCTGACTTCTACACAAGCACAAGGTAAGACACTGCTTAAACACACTGAGGAAGCAACCTGGAAGTTTTTTTCATGAAAATTTCTCACCCTATTTAAAACACTATGAACATTGCTACAGTCCATCTAGCAAAAATGGTCTATTAATTCTAAAAATAAACTAAATAAATCATGTTTCTCTATAGGAATCACATAGATCTTTCCCATCTCAACTCCCTTCCCTTGATCATTTCCATCAGCTTTTTCTCTAATGTCTTTTCAGCCTCTCCTGATATCTATTATTTTTAAGAAAGGAAAAAATCCTTTCCCCATGCTAGATTATTTTTTTTCCAAGTAAATCCCTCATCAGCAGCTTCCCGTTCTTTCAGCCATCTCCTACCTAAAGACATTTACCTCTGCAACAAAAATGCTCTAAGGACAAAACCATTGTTATTAGGCCACCAGAGACAACATCCACACTCAAAGGAGTGTGGAGAAGGGTTTTCTCTCAGCTTTGCTACCCCTCTCCATTTTTTTCTCTTCCTTACATCTTTACTCTTTTTGCAGAATGGGATGTAATAGACAAGAGTCCCATAATCCTGTACTGAAGCCCTATGTTGCTTGTATTGTGTCTTTTTTAAGAAGTGATTACATAAGTCTCCAGAGAAATTAAGCAGGGTTCATTCAAGTGCACTGCACTTACGCTAAAGTTCTTGTTTTAAGAAGTATTGCACAGCTGATTTCAAAAGATGAGCATAAGAAATTAAAGAACATGAAGCAGGGACAAGAGTAATCAGCAGGACAGGGCCAAGTCCATTTTAGTGTAACAGGGAGCCTGTTGTTTAATAACATGAATCTGAAGTATTCATAACCTCACTTACATACATCTGCCCACTGGAGGCCCTGATGTACTACTCTGTCTTCTTTGATTTACTCCTGTTAGCAAAACACTAGAAAGGAAGCAGGAAAAAAAAATAAAGCACAAAAATAATACGAGTCATCTGAGTCAGAATAACGGAAAGAATAACAACAGGGAAGGCAGTGTCAGAGACCTCAAGTTAAGACAGCAGGCCTAGTGTGAGAAGATAGCAGCTCTTAAATGATTGCAGGGCAGCACTTCCACTTGAGCATCTATTATGAGGGGCATCATCACTAAGTCTTGTTACATGATCCATTTCAGAACAGCCAGTCCCAATTCCTACATACAGATATAAAAAAAAAATTGTCCCCAAAACTCTTGATCGTATCTTCACTGTGAAAACATCACCAGACTCAAACACAAAACTTGCTCAGTCTCTTCCAACTGTAGCCTTAAAATGAAAATACCTTTCACTCCTAAACAATGCAAACCTGTGGTCTGAGGGACCTGCTTTTCACTTCAGAATCGCTAAAGGAATCTAAACAGCCCAAGCCAAAGCTGGAGGCCTCCATTAATCTTTACCAGTCCAATAATGTGTGAGAAGTAAGAAAGGCAAAGGCTACAAACTCCCAAGTGCCAGAGCTATCTAAAGCCTGTTTTAGGGCAACCTCTGATTCTGTGAGGTACTACCAGAACAGTTTTTTTCTTGCCAGTTACAGCAATGCTTTTTTCAGAATCAACTACTGGTAATTTAACACACTAAACCAAAATCGAAACCACCCTCCAGCGCTGCTTCTTCACCTGCACCCCATCCCTTATTGCTACTCCAAGCCTTACTTTCCCGTATTAGGCTGGGATTTTCCTTCTCGATTGGCTAGCTTGTCTCAGACCGCTTCCTTCTCACTTAGCATATGCCAGGAGAACTTTCTCTTTCCAGCATTACTTTTGATTTTTTTATGACCACACGATGAGGAGTAGGCTGTCCCAGGCCACCACCCTACCCAAGGGGCACTCACGCCGGGTACGGCCCCGCGCAGCCCTCCTGCACGGCCCGTCCCCCCGGCTCCGCGGCCCTGCTTCCCTCCAGGAGGGAGCGCGTGGAAACCCAGCCGCGGGCTGCAGCCGCACCCCGGGGGAACCGCGCCAGAGCCCCCCCCCCCGCTAATAATGCCCGCGCTACCCGTCCGGTAGCCCCAGCGGGGCCCGGCAGCCCACCCCGGGGCCTGGGAGGCGACGCATGCTCAGCAGAACCCCACAGGGCGAGCGCCCGCAGCCATGTGCCCCCCTTCCTGCACACAGCCCCAGGCCCCGCTCCCCCCTACAAGACCGGCGAGAGCGCGCAGCCATCCCCTCGGCCACCCCTCCGCCCCGGTCTGCGCCCCGGGCTGACCGGCGGGCGGCGCAGATCAGCACGGCCCGAGGGCGCGGGGACGGCGATGGCGGCGGCGCATGCGCGGTGGCTGCCCCGCCCCGGCGTCGCGACGGGTGGCGTCATGCGCCGTGAGGGGCGGGGCCGGTGAGCACCGCCGTGCGGCTGTTGGCGGAGTTTTCGCCTCAGGCGGGTTGCGCGGAGGGGTCTTATGCGAGGGTTTCGCCACAGGCGCGTCACCTAGAGGGGCCGTCGGGCCCCGCCTGCCCGCGTGGGGCCGTGTCCTCTTTCCCTGCGCTAAGTGACATTTTGTCGCGGTGCCGGGAGGTGATGCAGGTCCCCTGCCCGCGCATCGTGGCCACTCGCCCTCATGCCCCCAGGCTTGCACTTGGGTGGGTGGCCAAGGGGGCAGCCGTGAGGCTGGGCACTGGGCCTACCGAGCGCTTCTCCGTCGGCTCTTCCCAAGCCCACTTCGCTTGAGCCTTCCCGGTGTTGGAGTTATGCTAATTTTTAATCAGTGCCAGGAGGTGCTAAATCGGCCTCTGTGCAAACCTCTCAGTAAATGATAATTATGTGATTACATTTATACGCCAAACGTGTAATGCCATCAAAGAATGAAATTGGGTTTGTCTGGCTGGATCTGTTTTCTAGCATTAAATACATTCTTATTCCTTAGTCCTTCCTTGATTAATTTTCTATTGACTTCTCCATGCTTCCCGGGGGCTGATAAGCCTCATGGCCTAGGCACCTCGGGCACCTCTCTTGCCCTTTTTGAACAATGACATAATCTGTAATTTCCTCTATATTCCAAGATTTATTAAAATTAACATTCCATTTCTTTTGCTGGTTCTTCAAGGATTGTTATACAAAAGTTCCCTAGATACCCTGATTTTAAAATGTTAGGTCTGGTAGATCTTTACCCTTATTGCTCACAAATGGAATAGAAAGTATTTTTCTTTTTTTAAATAAAGTGCCTCTTCCTTAATCTTTCTAAGGAGGGAATAAAAGTTTTTACCATTTCTGTCACTTCTGTGCTATTTTACCCTCTCCAAATACTCACACGCCTTGGCAGTGTTGCACTCCCCACTGTACGGTCTGTAGTTGTGTCAGTCGTGCATTTTCTGTGGTCTTAATTTTTTGTATACCCCAGAACATTTTTCCTATGTTTTTGCCTTGCCACATTATTCTATACCACCTTTTTAAGTTCTGAGTGTTTCCTTCATCCTGCTGCTGAGCCAAAATTGTCCTTGAGCCAAAATTGTCCATTTTGTTAATTACTCAATCATCTAGACTATGGAATAAGATCGTAAGAATTCTCATTTACATTTTGGTCTGTATTTTTGAGTCGTATTTTTCTCATAATTTCATCTTGATGGAGATAGTATTTCTGAAGTGTCTCTCTGTGTGTAGGAGAGTATTTCCCTGGCTGGGACTGTCCTTTTTTGCTTATTATAATCAAATTGTGATCGCTGGCTCCCTAGCAACCACCGCTTTCTTGTCCCGTGATTAAATTGTTTAAACATCAGGAGTTCCAAAATGCTTATTCCATATAGATTGGAATACCTCCTGTCATTGAAAGTAAGTTTTAGAAACTCTAATGAGACACAGCTGCTGGTTATTTGGGGCTTTTTCCTCATACAGCATCAAACTGGGCACACTTTGTATACTGGAGGAATAAGCAGACGGATTCTCTGTAGTCATCTCCACTCCATTTCACCGCTCCTCAACAGCGTTACTTGGGACAAGTTACTGTTTCTTCATCTCTAAAATAATGATGGTAGTTTAATATGTACTGTTACCTTTTGCACCTTCAAATGTCCTTATTTGTTTAAAAGGATTATGGCAAAATATTTTAGTATTCCAATTTGGTACCTCATCCTGCCTGTGTCAGTAGTTACACCAGTTTGATGTCATTTGTCCTTATCAATGAAAATATCCAATACTACTTGCATGTTACTCAAGCTCAGAAATTTGGCATATAGACCACTGAAAAACACCTTCCTGTTTCCCTCAATCTATAGATTTGCCTAAAAAGGGACCCAATATCATGGGTCTGGTTCCACTTCTGTTTTTCAGCAACGCTATCAGCCTGGTGTCTGATTGTCTAAAGTTACTCCCCTGAGTTTCAGACCAGAGACATTTAGGGGATTAGGCTGAGTAAGAATGATGGTTGTTCCTGATCAGAGCAGTAGGCAAACTGACTTTTTTTTCTTAGTTTCACATCACAGCTCTGAATCATTGGGAAGGAGTCACAGTACAGAGATTTTATCTGCAGAGACCCTGTGTTGTTGGCTACATTTTGCAGACACACATATGTGTAAATGTGCACATGAGGAGCTCCAGCAGGGCTTTTTTGGTGTGATGGAAGCAGATGTACATGATCAGGTCTGCATTAGTTCATTTCTTCTGCAGCTTTTCCTTTAAAATCAGTTGTTTCTCCTGTCAGCCATGCAATAACATGCAAATATTAAATCTGAGGCCAAGAATGAAGTAAAAATGTGCACTCACAGGAGTATTTTTGTTCCTATGTCACTGTTATTACTGTTATTACTGGGTGATGTGCTTTGCTATGGAGGTCATTGTCCAAAGCACTCTCCCCAAGATGATGCCCCTCATGAGAACAGGTTAGACAGCCCAGGCACCTTTCTGGCTGCCTAGCAGTGCTGTAGCACGCATCCCCAGGAATAAGTACTGTCAGCAGTGTACGGGTGGCTGCACTCCTGTTTTAGTTACTGGTGCTTAACATTCAGGATGATGGCTGAACTGCTGCTCAGGCTCCTCAGTGTTGTGCCTCCTAGGCACAGAAGGTATTTCTTTGCTTAATTTTTTACTTATCACTGTGGGGAGGCGACAGGAGTGGAAGGCATATATGTCCCACTCCTTCATCCCTGTGAAGCTCATCGGCCTTGCTGCTAGTGCAGAATGATGGGGTAGTTATAGATGTGGCGTGCACAAGAGCTAGACCTCCAGTTCCTGGAGCTGGTGGTATCTAGTCTGCTATGTTATGCAAAGCCACCTGTCTAATCAGACCAACGTCATGCTATTTATGTAGCACCGCAAGTGTGTGGAGTCTTTTGGACATCTGAAGTGAACGTCCCCACTCTGAGGTTTTCACAGTACAAATTAGACTTGACACGCTGAGGGGTGAAAATAGCAGGGAATGGAAGGATGCGGCAGAGGCTGACAACAGGAACAGGCTTGTGACGAGCTGAATTCTATGGACGTGTTGTTAGATCCTCCTGAGCTTTTTGATATAAATAGAGCAAAGTGTTTGGACTTGTCAGCAATTATTTAGAAGAAAATCAGTGGCAGATGGGTGAGTAAAAACCATTAAACCTGACAAAGGAGTTAAAGGACACTGAGTTGATGTAGGACTTGGAGAAAACTTAGGCATTCTCTGCTTGGGGACTGTTGTGAGGGAAAAAAAATAAAGGGAATTAAGAAACTCACATGGAGCACATGCAAAGCAGCAGAGGAAGAGTGAGAAGCCTCATGATAAAGTACAGGGAAGACCTTTTTACAAAGAGCTGGCAGTAATCTGGTCTGGAATTGTTTTATTTGATCAATAGTGATCTGGAATTACTTATCTGCTTAATTCCTCTTGTATATGTATTTTAGTTCTAAAGGAATGTTGAATAGCCTGAAGGTAGGATTTTGACAAAATGCAACACTTGATCCAGTGTGAGTTTGTCCTGATATACCCACAAAAAGATATACCCAGGAAGGAAAAACGATCGGGATGCCAGCTTGCTCATCTGCATTTGTTTATTGACAACAGGAAAAGAGAGTCTGAACTTGTTTCATGTGATCTTGGAAATGAGGCATTTGAGTAGTTCCTGTATAACACGGTAATAGACTTAACTCCTAAGACTTGTACCTAGAACTATAATCTTATCTTGTAAGGTGATCTCTTAACATTTTCTTGTTATAAATATTGATATAAGGGAACAAAATCATCTTCATTTGAGTCAAGCAGAAGGACCTTCTGAGCATTTGGTTAAACTGCATTGGCTACATATGTGTTTAGAATACATTGGTTAGTAATTTTTTGTGTGATTGCTATTAGCTGGTGAAATTCAATTGTATTTTGTTGCGCAGTAATTCACACTGAGCTGTGGAGAAGTCTAGCAGTGCAAAGCCCTCTGGAGAGAATGTATTGTATTAAGAGACTGGCAGACTTTGGGTGGGCATTTGAAGGATATTTTGACTCATCAAACTATTGCCACAGAGTGTAATCTACAAAGATGCAGCTATTAAATACTGCTGCTCCAGCTATCTAACACTGGAAACACTTGGGAGGGAGATGCAGCATAAAAGAAGAATATAAATTACTTTTCAAAGCCAGTTGGCATCCTGAGCTTATTGCTTTCCCAGACAGCCAGGCTGTTGAGGCAGCCTTCTCGCCTCCTGGGGAAACAGAGCAAGTGCTCTCCCTCTCTCTCCTGATGCCCTCAGACTGATGCCTGAGATGGTTGTGACAGTTCTCCAGAAGAACTGTAACACGTCCATTTTTAACGGAAGTTGACCAGCGTAGTGGGGGTCCACGAAGCTGAACAGGCAAGTGAGGGCAGGATGCTGTAGATCTCCACGCATCTGTGTGTTTGGCTTTTAGAATGGCTAATTTGTAGTTCAATATATCAGAATAAATGATCAGTGATAGATTTAATTGAAGTACTTAAGACTGAAGAAAAGGAATATTTCTTAGTGGCTAGCTCAGGGGACTGGGAATGAGAACTGTTGAATCCTGTTATTTCATAGCTCCATTACTAACTCACTGGATGACCTTAAGCAAGTTAATTAACCTATCTGCCATTTCATCCTTCTGTAAACTGGGGATAATAATGTTTGCTTCAGAAGTAGGTTGTGAAGCATAATTGATTCTTAGAAAATGCTTCAGCTTTCCTTAGTGAAAAACATGCTACAGAAGTAAAATATTACTGTTATTTTGCCAACAACATGCAAAGAAAACTTTTAATGGCAACAGTAACAAAGACACATCCTTCTTGGCTGGAACAAAGTATTTCAGGGGGAGGAAAAAAAGGAAAAATATAAAAATTACTAAATCAGCTGAAAGAGAAGAAATCTGGCTCACTGCTGGTAAAAGATCTTGTCATTTCTCTTCCATCATTCCATGCAGAACTCATCTGAAAGGACAACCACCAAGGTTTTCAAACAGGGTTGAAACAGCTGTCCATCTCTAACTCTGTTTGTCCAAGTGTAAAAATGAAAACCAAATAAGAATGTTTCAGCAATAACATTTTCAGGAAGACATAAATCTCTTCAACAGAAAATCCAAGGAGATTGGTTGGGTCTGTTTGAGTTCACATTTCTGTTTCTGTATGCTGAACTCTTGTCAAGAAACTGTCTTGCATCTAGACCTCATGGGTTTGTGAGCTATTGGCTCCCCTGGGTTTTGGCAGACTGATACTTTATATTGAATTGGGAACAAAGGGTTAAGACTTTTTGAACAGACAACAGAAGGCCGAGATGTGCTACATTCCTTAGATAAGGGGAGTAGCAGTCTCTTATCTGTGCTGTAGGAATTCTCCTTGGCTAAGCAGAACTAGATGCAGCCAGACTTGTGGTTACTATTCGTCACTAACCGAGTCAAAGTGCTTCAAAGTTAAGAGGTCACTGTGAGGAAGACTTTCAGCCTTCATCCTGGAGACCCCATAAGACCGCTACCAGTCAGCACTGTGCATGCAGAGCTAGGCAGGGAAGTAATTAGCATAAGCAAAGCCTTTTCTAAGAATTTAATGAATATGTATCATGACGTTATGAATATTCATGTACCTGCTAGGTAAAACCAGAGCTTTACTAACACAGGGCGTGCAAGCTAGGAGAAGTTATCCTCCTTGCACCTGGCGCCGCAATAAATATACCTACTTTAGAACCTTCCTGAAGTTGTGAAGTTTGTTTCTGCATGTCAATATCCCTGTTGATTTCTATGGTGCATTCCATTGGAGATTTCCCTCCATGTTTTCCTGGTTTAGGTCCCTTCTTATCTTAGGGTATCTCAATGAATGGTGACCACGGGATACATCATTAGGTCTTTGGAAGCACTCTAGATACCCACTTTCTGATTGCCTCTATTTGCAAGTCAGGAGGTTTTCCAAGATCTGTCTGCTATCTCAGTAGCACTCTTTGTAGACCTAAACATCATTGATCAGCCTTTCCCCCTTCTGTAGCCTTTCCAAGGCAAATCCATGGAAACAGATAATTCTTTGGTTTTAGTCTGGAGTTCTTCACTCCAGTCCTGGTGGGTGATGATAGTTGTAGAAATTTACTAAAATGATTAATTTGCTCTACTAAGTTAGCTGAATGGGTTACTTTTGAAACAATGTGCTTTGTGAAACTGTCAGTCAGTGTGGGGAACATCCGATAACCATTAATATCAGTCCATGACAGTCAGTTATGCCAAGCATCATGCAGGTTGTGATAACATCAAGTCTTCTAAGATCTGTGGTGCCAACAGACAATATTAATGTTGATTCTGTACCCACTTGGGGAATCTACCAGCAGGAGATGGAGACAGGACTGGAGACAGGTGAGGAAGACAAAGGACTAGAATCAACAAAGACCCCCACAGCAGACCCTTGAGCATGCCTAATTACAAAGATGACAATGTAAAAGAATTCTGGGAACTCATTGACATAAAACTGAATATGCATGTTTTTGGTGTATGTTAGTTGGGGTGTTTTACTAACTCATTGGAGCACTTTTGATGGAAATATCACCAGTGTTGCCCAGGACTGCAATAAACAATACCTGCTGAAGAGTCACCATGACTACTGAGTCCTGATTTTGGCTTTTCGTGGCATCAGTGACATGAAGCTGCTCTTTATTATGTCAGGGTAGCCCCAGGGTACATGCATCGACTGTGCACAGCACTGGTGACCAGCATTGCTCTTTGCTTCAGAATTTGCTGGTTTAGAGAAACATAATCAATCTTGCATGCACTTCCCAACATCAATTTCTTCAGCCTGTGGAAGCATTCTTCTGTCTGGTGGGCAGGTTTTGGGGAGTATTCAGGTTCTTTCTTCGTTCACCTTGTGCTTGTCTATTGAGCTGCAAATGCTTTTTTTCTCTCTGACCTTGCCAGTACCCAGGCTGAATGAGTCCTGCTCCTACACATGCTCTCTGGGGATCTGTTGTCTTTTTCCTGCAAAAAATTCCTTCTTCAGATTTTATGGCTGTGAGTCCCGATTTCCCTTTTTTCCATTTTTGTCCTTGGCAAATTTTGTTCCTTAGTCTGTTTCTCTGGAAACAATCAAGAGAATCAGCAACTTCTTGCAGGCCAGTGTCTTTAAGATACCTGTTGGGCAAACAGAATATGGTCATTAAGGCTCAGTACTTCCCATTGTTTCTTGTTTGGTGGGTACTTACTTGAGGCTTTTACAGCAAAGGTGAATAAATGCATGTCTTTCATGGCACAGTAGATCTCACTGGTACGACTTCAGAGTATGAGCCATAATGACTATGTTGTAGATGATGGACTACCCCAGATAATTGTCCAAAGTGTTTCAAACTCTTAATTTTGCCTTGTAGTGGGTAGTCCACACAAACTGCTCTCTGAAGGGTTAAGACCTTTTGTTGTCTGTGGCTTGCTCTAAGTGATTGAGACTGATCTGTGGCCCTGTTGTATTCAGTGCTAACACTGTATTCAAAGCAGGGCTAAGTTTGTTGCCATGCTCTTAGAGATGTCCTCCTGCTGAGCCATGCTTACACTGAGCTTCCTGGAAGTGCTGGAGATGCCTTGGAGTGCTCTTCATTGGTGAAACACACAAGCAGCTAACTACTACTGAATTTTGAAATCCAACTGCGTCCAGCCTGGCTGCAGTGGCCCCAGTCTGTCCTAGTAATGGGTCAGTTCAACTCTGGACAGGATTTCAAAAAATGGCAGCACGGGACTGTGTTTGTAGAACTGAACTTTCCACAAGATCTTCACAGTTGTAGCTGCTGCTGCCAGCATGCAAGTCACCAGCAAATGGTCAGCTACTGTGTAGGGACTTCAACCATAAATCCTCTTGAATATATGACTGCAGAGGTCACTCTGGCCCAAAGTCAGGTATGTGGGAAGGAACATGACTCACTGTACTGATTGGAGACCCCAAACAGGCATTTCCCTCAAACATGTACCTATGGATTTTGTATCCATTCACTGGGCTGTAGGCATCTACATTGTTACTGTGAAGCACTTTGTGATGCCCAGCTTCTGAAAGGTGCTCTGGAACAAAGACATCAAGTTGTACGTTTCTGTAAATATCTCATTTGGTGTATCAGATTTAGTGGTATAATATATTGGATTGCAATGAAAAATAAAAATGGCATGTGAAACTAAGAGCTGTTGTGATTTCAACTCAGTGTTGACAGAAGAAGAATAGTCCTTAAGGAGCTGCTGCCATCTCTTAGAAAGCAAGCACTGGTAGCAATTCTGCTGAAAAGTGTAGATTTTCTTTCCTCCTCTTTCCTTTGTTCTTTGTTAAGACTAACAAACCAATGGCAATCACATGGAAACTAGGTCTTCTTGCTTAGGCATTAATCTCTTCTTGCTGCATGTTTCCCACCTGGAGCTCTATTACTCTCTTCATGATCTAATAAATTCCTCAAAAACCATTTGTGATATCCCGGTGCTGAAGTTCCAGGTGGGGAAATATATTGCACAAGTGAATGAATTCTGAAGAACCAAATACTTTATTTTCATGCAAATATTGCTGGTGATAATAAATGAAGAGTGATAAATGCAAAACTGTTGAAGACAGGAGGATACTTATGCATAAATAGAGTTTATCATCCTAGATGTCAGCTGCTATTATAGAGACATGCAGTGTGTGTATATATATACACATATATACATATACATGCATTTTTCTCTTTTAGATGAAATAGCTTTTAGAGAATATAGTTTTTCTAAGCAGGTGGTGTTTTGGGTTTGCTTACTTTTTTTTTTAGTTTCCAGTCCCTTCTATGATAGTTTCTTATCATCTATGATTTCTCCCACAGCATCCTTGTAGATAAGTTGATCAGGTATGGGTTTGGTGATCAGGTAGTGAGGTGGATCAGGAACTGGTTGATGGGAAGGAGTCAGAGAGTTGTAGTCAATGGGGCAGAATCTGGTTGGAAGTGTGTGACTAGTGGAGTCCCTCAGGGGTCGGTACTGGGACCGATGTTGTTCAACATCTTCATCAACGACCTGGATGAGGGTATAGAATGTACCCTCAGCAAGTTTGCTGATGACACTAAGCTGGGAGGAGTGGCTGACACACCAGAAGGCTGTGCTGCCATTCAGAGAGACTTAGACAGGCTGGAGAGTTGGGCGGGGAGAAACATGATGAAATTCAACAAGGGCAAGTGTAGAGTTTTGCATTTGGGCAAGAACAACACGATGTCCCAGTATAGGTTGGGGGCTGACCTGCTGGAGAGTAGTGTAGGTGAAAGAGACCTGGGGGTCCTGGTAGACAGGAGGATGACCATGAGCCAGCAATGTGCCCTTGTGGCCAAGAAGGCCAATGGCATCCTGGGGTGCATTAGAAAGGGTGTGGTTAGTAGGTCAAGAGAGGTTCTCCTCCCCCTCTATTCTGCATTGGTGAGGCCGCATCTGGAGTATTGTGTCCAGTTCTGGGCCCCTCAGTTCAAGAAGGACAGGGAACTGCTTGAAAGAGTCCAGCGCAGAGCCACAAAGATGATGAAGGGAGTGGAACATCTCCCTTATGAGGAAAGGCTGAGGGAGCTGGGTCTCTTTAGCTTGGAAAAAAGGAGGCTGAGGGGTGACCTCATCAATGTTTACAAATATGTAAGGGGTGAGTGTCAGGGAGATGGAGTTAGGCTCTACTCAGTGATGACCAATGACAGGACAAGGAGTAATGGGTGCAAATTGGAGCATAGGAGGTTCAAGGTAAATATCAGAAAAAACTTCTTTACTGTGAGAGTGACAGAGCACTGGAACAGGCTGCCCAGGGAGGTTGTGGAGTCTCCTTCACTGGAGACATTCAAAACCTGCCTGGATGCGTTCCTATGTGATGTGCTCTAGGTGACCCTGCTCTGGCAGGGGGGTTGGACTAGATGATCTTTCGAGGTCCCTTCCAACTCCTATGATTCTATGATTCTATGATTTCAGATTTTTAACCAATCCTTATTCTTCTTTTGTCACTAAAGGAATCAACAAATTTAATTGGCTACTGGGAGCCGATCACAGACGTGGTACATTCATTACCACAGACTTTGTTATCCTTCTAAAAAGGCTATGGCTCTTTCTTTCAGTGGATTAGTTCACAGAACACTGCTAATAGAACCCATGTCCAGAAATCTCTCTGGGAATGAACAACAGGTTCTGAAATCTGCCAGAAGCTTAGTTAAGATTGTGAGGTATGACTTGCCACAACAAGCAACTAAGCAGTACTATAGCTGTACCTTCATACAAGACTGCCTACGTGAACTAAAGATGGACGCACTACAGCAAAATCAGAATTATTCAGGCTTTACTATATTGAAGATCAATATGTTAGCTGTAGCTTTAAGAATAAAAGCCACTTCTTACAAAATATGCTTATTATTGGCAGCTAAGAAGTCTGAGTTTGTGCTCTGAGTCAGTACTCTTTGGCCCTGATATCTCATCTCTGCCATCCTGGATTATTCTTGCTATTTCTATAAAAGTCACAAGATCTATGAATTTTAATGAGAAGTAACATCTCCTGTTTGCAGCTGCTCCTACTGATGGTGATGTTGGAGAGCCATCTTACTTTTGTACCTGGCTTTAGGCAGCAAGTAACCTTGCTATACAACTTCTGCATTCAGATCAATGTCACCTTCATCACTGCAGCAGGCAACGGGTTTTTCCTGCAGTAGGATTTAGGGTAAGAGGCTGGGCTTGATAATCTAAAAGGAAATCTGGGGGAAGCACAGGGGAGTTTGTATGAGACAGTAGTCCTCTTAGCAGGGCAACTGGGGAAACAGGAGAGAGTTTGTGTCCAGCTCAGGGAAGAAGAAGCTGTAGAATATGAAGAAGTTGACTACCAAGCTATCAAGATTATAAGTAGGTGACATAACAGAGGGGCTGCTGCAATCACAGGGCACATCAGAGCGAAGCTGAATCTTAGCTTGTGAAAAGAAGGGCTAAGATGTGTTTTCTGTTGTAGGCAGGTGAATGTGAAAGAGCCCTGAGGACTAAAGCTGACCTGTATGCTTTGACTGAGTTGTCTTCTTGCACAGCAGAACTCTCTCTCAATAGAGGCTTACACATGTGCAACTTAAGCCTTTTTTTTCATAAATCTTTTCTTGATGCTCCTCTGATGTTGGAATAACTTGACTATTTACTTAGGACTCAACAGAGACAGGGGAAAGGCTGGCTTTCCTGAATCACTTTAGTACTCACCTGTGAGCATGGTACACAGTTAGATCCTACCACCTAGCTGAGAAATCTAAAACTCATGGCAACACCTTTACAGGTGGAGTGATAGGTTCCAAGTTATTCTGCAGTTTGTCGCGGTGCCTGTAAACATATAGTCTGCGTAGAGGTTGTGCAGGGATAATGTCTTCATTTGACTAAGTTTGCCTACCAGGCCTTGTTTTCAGTAGCTTGTTTTGTCTTTGGAAAAACAACATTACACTGTGGTTCTTTTTAGTTGGGTATTGTCTTTTACCTGTCTTTGTGTGAGATGATTTAGTGTTGGCCATTCCCTCAGCTTTATTGAAAAAGATGATATAGGACTGCTCACCTACATAACTTCCTGCTTTCTGCCCAGCAATTAATTTTTTTTCCTCTCCAAACAAATCTGTTCTTTTGATGCTACAAGCCATTCAGCTCCTGACCCCCTGATTAATTCTGTATCAGCTCATGCACACTTCTCCTGCTCATCACGACTTTAGGTCACTAATTGAAGACTCTAAGAAAACGCCAGAGTAAAAATTGGCAATTAATTGCTGTTCACTTGTGTCTTGTGTTCATGAGGTAAGACGCATGATCAGATCCTACTTTCTACACAAGCTCTGTTTCTGTTTATGCAAGATGACGGATGAACTAGGACTTTGCAGTCCTGAGATGGCAGCTGTGTGGTGAGGAGTTTGGAGGCTGAGTAGTGAGCCTAGCAGATTAATCCTGGTAGGAAAAATCATGGTCAGACAGTTAAGGCAACTCAATTGAAATTGAAAATTGGATTTTATTTCACCCTTTGTGAGAGCTGCTATTATGAAGCTGGATGACTCAAAGAAATTACATTCTTCCCAACTGCTGACCATGTGGTCCCCATTTTCTGTGTACCCATGCACTCATTGTGGAAATACTGCCCACTGTGTCTAGAGCAAGGGTGACTGGGAACTGTTCTCTGAGGAAGGAAAGCTCTAAGCACTCTGAAAGTTTTGGTTCTCAGCTTCTTTAATTGATCACCCAAAATACACTGACATGTTTGAAAATATTGGCTTTTATCTCTGCTCCTCAGCAGGGAGCTGTGAAGATAAATTCATTGATGTTTGTAAAAAAAAAGAAAAAAAAGGAACCTTGAACACTACGCTGAGAACACCACAACAGAAAAGCCCATGAGGAAATTAATCATTCTGTATTCAATGCAGGATCTGTATTTACTCTGCAGTAAATAGTACATGCACCACACACTGGATGATAAGGACAGGAGAAAATTTGTATAGCGTTCATTAAGTGAACAACATCCATCCTTTGCTCTGAAAAAGGCAGGAGACTCGTGGAAACAAAAATAATGTAATTAAAGATTGTATCATAATGCATTTGCATGAGGGGTGAATTAATGTTGCACGTGTGATCTTAAATCTGGCATTCGCTAACTTGCTGAACTTTGCAATCCAAATGGTTTGTTTTAGAAAGAGCAAACCAAATCCCTTTTGGGAGTTAGCTTGGGGCTGGAGGGGGGGGCAGCAGACATCCAGCTAGGGGCTGGTGTGTGCAGGTAGATACGAGTGTGTGCACAGCTAGACACCAGTGTGTACGTAGCTGTTCTGCCTAATCTCTGTGTGGGAGCGTGTATAGGGCTAGCTCGTGTTTATGCAGCTGGCTGGTGTTTCCCTCTGAAAATGCCTTTGTCTATGAAAAAAAAATAATAAAAGGAACATCAAAACTGGTTTAGATGCCTGGGCTTTAGGTGACAAAGTTTTATATGGCATTTTGTGGTTCAGATCTTTGTCTGTAGAGCCTCTTCTTGTTTCTGAGTCGCCTTAACACCCCAAAATCTGTTTGACTGATGGGTCAAGTGTTTGTGGGAGTTACTGTAAGATGCTTCTATGGGATAGGCAGTGTCTTTTATGTCTGTTAGTAAACGGCTGGCATGCTGTGGATTCACCCACACCAGTATCCAAGGTGCATTGAAATGATAAAAAATATTAGTGGATATAAATTTTTATATCTGTATTTGGTTTGATTACTGTCTTGTATTTGAAATGCTGTTTTTAGAGAAGCGAACTGCCTCCAGGGTCAGTGCTACTCCAAGTAATACAGTACCTGTACAAGTTCCTTTGGCTTCAGTAGGTGGTTCATTACAAAGAATGAAGGCTGGAGCCCATGTAAATTAAACATCACCTCTTGGGAAATGAAGATCACAGAGAGAACGGAAACAGTGAAGATCGTCTCTCCCCGTTGAATAAACCCAGGTAGCGGTACAGATCCCTGGAAACGGGAAGCACATTGCCTTGCTCCACCCCCTCCCCCACTAGATGGCACTGAACTCTTTTTCTTTAAAAGAAAAAAAAAAAGGAGGAGGGAGAAGAAAAATATGGTGGAGGTCATTTTGATGTAAAAAGAAAACACCGAAAAAACAAACCGAAGAAAAGCAAATTGCAATTGGTTGTCCATTAACTCTGTCCTTCCCCCATTACAACCCCACACCCCCGCCTGTGTGTACCTTGGTACAGGCGCTCTCTTTGCTGTGGTGTCTGAAGGTTTCTTGGAAGGCGGAGGGTGATGATAGCTGGAGGATGCTAGGGAAAGCGGAAACAATCCTGGGAGGGAGTGGAGGGGAGACTGGCTCTATCTGTAAGATAAGATCCATGGTGAGGTCTAGCAAGGCAGCGCATGGCTTGTCACAAGGAATTTGCTCTGAAGAGGCTCTCTGGGCTCCGCTTCTCTGTCCCGTGTCTTCAGACATTTTTCCTGTGCTCTCATGTTCTTTAGCTTTCCCTCTGGATCACTGAAATCATAACCTGCAGAGAGGAAAGCCTCAGCTTTCAATCCTTTGCTAAAACTGCATTTTCACTCTCCGATTCATTTAAGACCCGTGAATTGCCTCCCTTTGCCAAGATACCCTTAATTCACTGTGGGGAGCTGCTTCCATGTAGCGTGCCCAAGTGTGTGTGGAGTTTTTTATTTTAAATGCCTTTCTCCCAGCTTACATTCACCTGAAGATCAACAAGAGTTGTTTTTTCCCTCCTGTGGCAAGGTGGGGGGTGGGATGGGAGGAAAATAATTTAACAATGATCTGTTTGTGCTGAGAAGGGGCTGTCTATAATAATCCCAGGAAAAGACAGAGGAAGGGTTCGTAATGCCTGCAGCTAGCAATATTCTGCCCCTCCTGAAAAGAAGGGGTTAGTGATGAAAAGGGAGAGAAGTCTTTAATTCTATGAGTTACAGTAGAGTTCATCTGAAATCCAACACTTTCTCCTACATTTATGTATTTACAGTGACTTGCAGGAGGATATAGATTGCCATCTGATAAAGCTACAATTGAAAGCAAAAAAATAAAAATGCATAGAAACTGCCACTGAAATGCCTTTTCAGAGAAAAAGATAAAACCTGGAACTGCATGCCAATTTTTGTCTTTCAAACCCATGTTTAAGAATGAGAAGAGGGAACAAGTCTGGCTTCTCCAGGTAGGAAAGTCTCCCTACCCTAAACTCTCTTACTGCCTTGGAGTGTGACAGAAAAACCTGGCACCTGGATCTACCTGGTCAGGCAAAATCTTGGCTCTTTGTAATGTAATCCTCATGTTTAGCTAGAAAAGAAATGTAGGTATGATTGTATTATATGATTTTCCTGTCCCTAACATGTCTTTGGCCAACATAATGAGAAATTCAGCTCTACAAGCTGTATCCTCCATTTTGCTTTTACCCCAAGTCTTCCCATTTAGACAGAATACAGTGCTGTCTTCTGGTTCAGTTTAAATAGAGAATAAACGTAGCAGACTCTCCTGCTTAAATCAAAAATCCAGCAATCCTATCAGCCAAAAAATACATTTTGTAAAATCAGGCTTGTTTCCTGTTCTCATACTTCAGCTTGGGACTTGGTGCTAAAAATTGACAAAGAAATCCAGGTGCACTCTCATCTTTGTGTGGGTGCAATACAAGAAACCTGTTTGCTGTCTTCTTATAGAAGTCAGCAGCTTTTTGTCCATACACCTCTAAATTTTATCTCTGAACAGACAACAAATATGGCTGCTCCAAGCCCACTATAAAATTTAATGATTTTTATGTACTGACCTGTAGTTGCTTAAAAAAAACAGTTATAGAAGTGGATACACCTGTGCTTAACTGTTTTTAGAAAGCCTTAGATCCTTAAATATTTGCCTTTATTATGAACAGCAACAGGAAGTTACTGCTAAAAAAAATTTAAACCAGTGCCTTGTTTCAATAAAACAACTTTATCAAGAGCTTCCTAGATACAGTTAATATTCATAACATAACATCGAAATTTTGCAGTAGAGTTGTTCCAGAGGATGAGGATGACCACAATGTCTATGGTCTTTGGATGACTGGCATTCCTTTGTGAGTTTTGTAATCACATGAGGGGGTAAGAAAACAAGTACATTTCAAACCAAAAATGACTGAATGGGAGAGATGCCCTTCCATAGCTGAAAATCCCTGCTGACTTGGGACCTGATTTTGTCAGGTAAAAAGGAAGGAGATGTCTTGCCTTTTTTGATGATACAATTTAGTTTGGGGCCAAAACCGGATAGGATCCAGCTGTGTGGGGTTTTTTTTCTGATACAGCTGTATTCTACAAGAAAATCCAAGTATGTATTTCTGATACATGAAGAGCTACTCTGCACCCCCTCTGCTGTCCCCACTGGAGCAAGTAGAGTTTGTGTGATTAGGGTTAAAAGCTAGAAATAACTCCAGTATTTCCCTCCTGGGGCCAAGGGCTATCATCAACCCAGGGGTTCCACTAAAAGCTGTGCTTATTTTCTATTCAGGTGACAGAGTTGGGGCTGCAGTGGCCAAAAGCTGGTAAGATCCAGCAAGGATGTAGATTTTTGCAGCAATCGTCTGTGGAGTGGCATGGGGCTGTGGACTTTTTGGTGCAATAGGAGTGACCATGTTGTTTGTTATTCATACTGTGGAGTCACTGGTGTGTGGGAGCCAAATATTGGATGGGGCTAACTAGGTTTCTCTGCCATCTCTAGGATGCTGTGGTACTCACAGATCAGGATGTGCCAGGACCCAGAGCTTTTTGATGCAAGGGAAATGGCTGTGCTTATTTCTTTTCCAAACACTACAGTTCAGAGTCTGGAGGCCTCAGTTTTTGGATCACACAGAATCCAGGGTTTTTTCAAGCTCATGCTCTGTGTAACGTAGTAGGTTGGGATTTTTTGGTGCAGTAAGACACAGCTTTGGTTGTCTTGGATTTGATTGACAAAGTGTACGGGCATGTGATCAAGAATGAGCAGGATCCAGTTAAATCCAGGTTTCACATTTTCCCTCATAAGAAAGTAAGGCTTCGATATTTTCTGCCTGGGAAGTGGTGCAGTTTATCTTTAAGGAGGCTAGAGAAATAAGAAATGAGTCTCACGTTGCATGGGTGACATCACTGGCTTTTGGCTCAGCGCTCTGTATTCTCTGTCTGTAGGCTTTAGCCAAGGCTGCAGGGCTCGGTGTTTGAACAAGAAAGGATTCCCAGGTGTACAGAAGATTGGATTCGCTCATATTTGGGTTAAAAACGGTGAAATGAGATTTCTAAAGCTTGGGGACTCCAGCTCGCCTTCTGTTGCACTTGATTTCTACAAAATGGGTGAGTTATTCCCATTAGAGAGAAAGGGAGTGGAAATTTAAGGAGAAAAAAAATAATATGTCTGAATATATAACTGCTGATGCTGGGGATACGATTCGTACGAAGCTGCTGAGCTAAAAATCTCGGCTCCGACGTGGAGATCAGGCCATATGGCAGAGAAATGGTCAGACCGAAAGCTGTTGACAACAGTTAGGGGCTGCTTTCGTCTCCCCGTGTAAGGTGTGTAGCCTTCCCGCCTCCCCCTCCCGCCCCGGTTTGTTTTGGTGTGATTTCCCCCGGCCTCTCTCCCCTCCCCATCCCTCAGCATCCTTTCAGCCAGCCGTAGCCCTGCCTGCCCGCCTTCATCTTGCAGATGGCTAACGTGCCGCCGCGTTAGCAAAACGGTGCACAACACATCCCAGCGCCGGGGACGAAGGAAGCTTCTCAGATCCCAGCGGAAGGGGTGTGCGTGTGTGTGTGTGTGTGCGCGCGTGTAAGAAGGATGCCGGGGCCGAGGACTGCTCCCGGTGCTGCCTAGCGGGAGGAGCGCGGCCGGCGGCGGGTCCTGCCGGGGCTGCGGCTGCCCCCGCCGCCTCTCCCCGGGCCGGGAGCGGGCACAGGCTGCCGAGCCGCGCTGGCCCCGAGAGCCGCCGGGGAAGGGATCGTAGCGTTAGGCTGCCTGGATGACAGCGCAGACGACAAAAGCCGGCGAGTGAATGGCAAGGCTGGCAGAGAGAAGCCGAGGTGTTCCCGAAGCCAAGATGTCAGTGACTGTCAGTGAAGTCTGCTAAAGGAGAGCCCTGTGCTTGCCTGCGTTTCCAGATCCAGCCGGCGAGGTGTTTTAGCCACGATTGAAAACGGCAGCAGTAGCAGCAACAACAACAGATTGCTCCCCCCTCCTGCTCCCTCCCCTTCGACCCCGCTTTAAACCCAAGTCCAGACGATGATGCTCATGCTGAGCCACTGACAAAGAAAAGGCAAGTCACCCTTCCCTGAAACAGGGATAACCGGTTTTGCAAGCGGGAGCGCTCTGGGTGTTGAACTTTTCTGTCCTGCGATGATGCCGTGGTGAGACTGCTGATCTGAAAGCCACCTCTTCTGGATTTCCGAGCTGGCCAGATTGAAAGAGATTAATGGACTGATGAAACAGCCATAGCTTTCAGGTCTCTTCAGGAGGGGATATACCCCTTCAGCCACTGTTGCTTGGGCACTCGTGGTGAGGGGAGCAGGACATCTTCATATAGGTTGGTTGCTGGCTCACTCCTGTTGGAGGTGGAAGGCTGTGTTTCTCCTCTCTAGGTCTCCTCCGCAGAGGAAAAGAGACAGATGAGACTGAAGGACTGTCTCCAGGGCAGAACTTTGTAGTGCTCTCAGCATCCCTCCGCAGTGTGGATGTGAGCCACGGGAGTTGGGGATGTTTGAGGCAGACTCTGCCAAGTGACACCTCACAGCTGCTCTGGAGGTTTTGCGTGGTCTCACACTCAAGGGCTTTGCCTGTTGTGAAGATGTCCATGGTGTTTCTGTGAAGCTGAGGTATGGCTGCTGGAAGGTTACTGCTGTATGCTGGCCTCTCTTTAGCTCTGTGTGCCCTGGGCATGCTGGCTGTGGCAATCTGCTCTGACCATTGGTATGAAACTGATGCCAGGAAGCACAGAGAGAGGTGCAAGAGCATCACCACTAAAAGAAATGATCCTGGCTTCATTTATAACTCCAACAACAACCTGCCTCTCAGGGCCAGCAGGTCTAGGTTGGACCGCTGGGAAGGGAAACTCCTCTTGGCAAGAAACAGGAGGCAGATCTTTGCTATGAGTGCAGTCGACGAGTGCAACAGACAGTACAACTCGACAAACATGGGGCTCTGGAGGAAATGCCACCGACAAGGATTCGACCAAGAGCTGGAGGAGCTGATTGCCAAAGGTAAGAGCTGTGTTTTTACCAAATGAATGTGTCAGGCCTTCCTGAGCTGAGCAGAGGTTGAGCAGAGCCATTTGAGCTCACAGATGGGAGCTGGCATCTCTAGCCAAGTACCTCTCCTTGCAATGGTTGAACTGGCCTGGCTGGGCATCGCTTCCTGAAGCATTGCCAGGGCAGTTTTCCAGTGGGTCACTACCGCTGAGGCACGGGATTTGGGAATGAGAAGGCAGTGGGGGTAAAAGCAGACACACCCCAGAATGTCTCTCCCATGTCTCTGTCTCTCTAAGCTTAATATAGTCTGTCCATCACCATGGTATCAGATTATTTTCCACATACAAATGAAAAGTATTAATAAAGCAGACATTAGAATTTTTTTTTGTTTGTTTGACCCTGGTGATTCAGACAAAGCACATATTATTTTATTGGAGGCTACAGATGTCTGTATTTCATCATTCCCTTACAGAATGCCCCATGAATCCCGAATTACACCATTTACAGTGCTCACATGTAGGCTTTTTTGATCCTCAAATGGAGAGTAAACAAAGAGAAATACTGAAGAGCAGGAGGAAACCCAGCTGGTTGTTTACACTGAGCTATGTTTTGGAATATTTTCAATGTCTACAAAATATTACATTAATTTATTAGGAGAGTTAGAGAGGAATAATTTTCTCTTGGGGTAGGGATGCATCTGTTTGCCTGTAGCATTTTTGTGCTATGTTTTTTCCTGTATTTTGGTCTTCCTTTTTTCCCCCAAGGTACTAGTTCAAGGTGATGGTCAGTTTGCCTCAAATGTTTCTTTGAAGTGTAGGAAGGGGGAGTTATGCTTAAAACCCAGGCTAAACATCCTGTATAGGAAAGATACATGTTTTTGCAGGGTGATGAGGGTTTCAGTAAAGGATGACAGCATCTTTGCTACCGACAGCATGGTTACTCCATACAATAACATTTCCCTCCCATCGTTCTTCTGTTGCATTCAGATGATTCCCATTGGTTTATTTCCATTGCAGTGAAATCATCGCTTCCCTCACCGTGTGATCTTCAAAAATACTTGTTTTCTAAGGGAAGTCTGTCCCAAACTCCCTTGATAGCCTGCTTTAATTCCCTCTTCAGACATTGCAAGCAGAATTTTTGCTTAAAGCTAATTTTTCACGAGGGATATGCTCTCAAATGTGTTTGCCAATGTATATATTTTGCTCCATATGTTTTAAAAGTGAGCAGCAGAGGTGAGTAGCACAGTATAGACTTGCACTGAGACAGTAGAAACAGGTGGTGCAGCAGGGAACCTGAATCACTAGTTGGGATCCTGTCTGTGTTGCTAGTGACCCTTACTGTCTAGTTGATGTGTAATGACCTACGTGAAATGATTTGGTGGCTTCAGTTCCATTTGCAATGGACAAGTGAACGTACCCAAAGCCTGTCAGCCGAGGGAGGGATTCCTCCTCTCCACCTAGGTGAGGGCGCAGATGTGCTGGGCTGGCTGTGGAGAGCTGGATCACTCTGCCACGTGTGCTTGCTGTGCTCGGGGCATAAACAAAGAGATTCAACCTTGACAGTGGGCGAACATGTCACCAGAGCTCACCTTTGGCAAATGGAGTTCCAGTTATTAGAGGGATTTTTCATCCTGAAATAAGTGAGAGTCATTCTTCTTTCACCGCCTGCTTTGTCCTGAGTGCAGGAATGTCCGTTTCTCCTGCCAGAAACTCCTGAAATTCCCTGGCACTGGGTTATGGGTAAGGGCAGCTCTGCAAAGTGTTAGCCATAGAGAAAATGTGGCAACTCAAGCTGAGGTGGTTAAATGCAGGAGAAGATAGTCTTCAAAAGATCTTTCTGTAATTTGTCTGTGCCTGTGTGCACGTATGAGTGTGTGAAAGTGTGTGTTGTGTATGTGTGGTGAACTAACTACATATACAGCATTCAGCTGATAGTGAGGGATTCCTGGGCTCAGGTACAGTGTGCATTCCTGCACACATATTCCTGGACATATGTGTCTGCAGATGGCCAGAGAGCCACTTCACAGAGTCTCCGCCCCAAGGTCCGTAGTGCAAATTGTGCACATACAGGAGGCATGTGCAAATATCACTGTGTGTGACTCATTGCCTTCTTTAAAGGTTTTTGGTAAACATTTAACAAACTTCATTTTACACTGAGAGAAATGTTAAAGGAGGGAGACTCGCAGTAAGGAATACCAACATTATAGTTTGCTTGATGGTCTTTTTGGAATGAGGAGCTACCTATATTATAATTCTCAGCCGTGATAAAGAGTCAAACACGTTAGTACTAACGCTGTAGAAGGGTGTTCCTTTGACATCTTGAGAACAAAGCATAGAAAAGCAACCATAATGGTAATTTGATAAAATAAAATGTTTGACCTGCTCAGAAATAAAACTGGAGACATTATAGGATTGTTTATCCACTTTAGTTTTGTCAGATGAAAAAGAACTAATGGATTTTACTCTCCCCTTACCAAAAGGTAATGTAAAATACTTACTGGCTAGAAATCCTTGTGTGCTGTAATCCCTGAATTAGGAGGAGCCAGCTTGACATGGGGAGTCAACTCATGTCCCACCTAAGGCCAGCTACCAGATTGTTTCTTTATGATCCTCAGATATATGATGAAAGTGGAATAAGCACATTTGCTGTCACTGTCTGATGTTGAGAACAGCTATGAGTTCAAAATTAAGCAGGTGTTCTAGGTTCATCCTGACAGCACCACCTCGCTTTTCTGGTTTTTCTTTCATGGCAGATGCTCATCTGGAGTTAGAGGTTGCAGGGATGGGTGCCTGGGCAAAGCATGTCCTGTGCAGATGTGAAAAGCTGCAGATGTTCTCTACCTGTAGTAATCAAATATCCTTATTGGAG
Organism: Hemiprocne comata; assembly: GCA_020745705.1. Taxonomy (NCBI): domain Eukaryota; kingdom Metazoa; phylum Chordata; class Aves; order Apodiformes; family Apodidae; genus Hemiprocne; species Hemiprocne comata. The sequence continues at coordinate 62,955,381 of CM036586.1, forward strand.
TACATATTCCTGCACAAATTAAATCTCTCTCTGTATAAAGTTTGAGCTCCAGGGCAAATACCATAGAAAAAGGGATGTTGTTGGTACATAGGCCTTTTACTCTCCTTCCTCTGCTTGCTGTTAATTTAATCTAGCACACCTCTTCCGGAGCTGGATAAACTAATGCAGGCTCTGGCCCCAAATATTGTGTGTAATGCTATATGTAATTGAATGTAAATGTTATTAAGGATTGGTGTTTTTTAAGGTTTGGGTTTTTTTGTTTGCCTTGGTTTTGTTGTGGGGTTTTTTTCCCCCCAACTGTACAGAATCTAAGCAATTGATTTATTTTGAGACAGATCCTACATTTTTCCCTAGGCAAAACTTCCAGTATTGAGAACGGTAGGTTTGTCTATCAAAGGATAACAAAAACCAGTCATTAAGAGCCTAACTAGCTTTGCAAATACCCTGCAGTTATTCTGCTTATGAACTCTGCTGAAATTAATATAAGCTGTAGGCAACAGCTTGTGGCAGGATCAGGCCCTATGGTACTTGGCAGTATTCTGATGCCAGTGGTTTTAAAAAACAGTCCTGTTTCTGAAGAGGCTGGGTCACTTCTGTGATTCTATTCTATATTTATTAATGTTACTTTCTGGCAAACAAACAAAAACATCTTTGTTCGATTTTGCTAGAAAAACTGAAGATCTGTTGCTTCAGATTTCTTATGGATAGATATAATAGCTAGTAATACATATATAAAATAGTTGTACCTATTAATATTTCTCCTATCCCTTTTTTTACATTCCCTCAGAAACCAAATGCATGTTTTGAAATAATGCAATTTGATAAATAGGCAATGAATTAAAACAGGTTGTCACAAGTAAGTGTACTCAGGGAGAGGAATGCAGACATAAGAGACCAAAAGCCTGAAGAGTATTCTAAAACTGCATCAAAATGAGGCAATTAATTTGTTCTCCTTGTCACCGTGAATGAAAAAAACACGAACAAACAGAAACAAGAGAAATAACAGTCACTAAAGAAATTACTGGAGTTGAACATGCAAATCCAGGTCCCAGTCTTGCTAAGTTTTACTCACCTGAATAATCTGTGAATGGGCTACTTGGACTGATGGAAAGCACTCTTCTAAAGAAAGACCAGCCAAAAAGAAAGAGCTTGCAAAGCTGGTCCTCTGATTCTGCTTTCACATCTGATCAAGTTTTTTAGCCTCCGGGGATCAGAGTTTCACTCCTGATCCCTAAAGGAAATGTTGGCTCTGGATTTGTTCCGCACAATACTCTAGGCTTCTTCTGATTCTCAGGTGTCTGTCCAGTCTGCTCATTGAATTAAACAGCCCTGCTGCTTAACACCCTTTAAAATACAGTATTCCCTGTATCCTGCTAGATCTACTGTTTGCCTGTAATACCATTGAGTTTGTAGCAAAAGTAGCACTCCCTTACCCTACAAAAAATCCCAGTGACCTGACCACTGCCACCACTAAGCAAGCAGAGATCTGAAACACGGTAAGTGTCCATTCGTGGCCAGGAGAAGGCAGAGTCTGTATCCTCCTTTGGAAACCATCAGCTCACAACTCCTTGTAACAAACTTGTAGTGACTCAGAAAAAATCCCGGAAGCTGCAGAGTTTGTCTGCATCCAACAGCAACGTTGCTCAGATGCTTTCCTGCACTACACGGGAGGAAAACAAGAGAGGGGAAAAAGGAATTACATCATTTAATTGTAAAAGTACAATAAAGTAGACGAAGAAGTTGCACAATAACCAGAGACTATTCCATTTAGACAATTACTACTCAGAGGACCTTTCATCTTGCTTTTGGAGGACTGCCAGTTAAACCTGTCTGGATGGGGCTCTGCTGCCTGCCATTGGAATCCAGTTCTATTAAAAAAAAAATTAAAAAAAGCATGGTGACCTTATTATTTCAATCCCCCTTTTACCTTCCCTCATCGACCAAGATCCATGGGAGTCATAGTAAATCCTATTATGAAAACATTAGAAAAAAAAAAATGAAGTAATTCCTGTGCAGCCTACCTCCACCCCAAATAATATGCAAGGTTTCTGGGATGAAAGTATTCTCTGTTTGGGTTTGTCAGATGCATGGCACAACTGAGGAAGAAAAGCTTAATAGGAGTGCTCTGGCCATCACTAGAGATTATTTATACACAACTGGAAAAGCCTGAAGAAAGGCTACTTGCAGCTATCTCTAGGAGTCAGAAGTTTTGTTTTTTTTTTTTCCAGAAAACTACTTGCAATACCATGCAATGCTATAAATTTGACTTTTAAAATGCAATGGCTTTGCCAGGTAAACTAGGACAGCCATTTTTTCATGTAACCTTCATACATTAAAGAATCCAAAGGCTTTGTTTAAAATGTATGTTTGAAATCCCAGCTGTTCTCCAAATGCACTCATTATATAAAGGACTTTATTTAAGTCTTGATTCCGATCCTTGTGAAGTCAATAGTAATGTTTTATTGAACGTGGTGATGCAGCAAATTCAGGCCTTTAGTGTTTCCTTTGAGGTTAAAATTGTCCCTGGATAGAAAGGCCAATGCAAGATCTGTGCTCCCTTCTGCCACGGCAGAGTTCTGCTGGAGGGATGAAGTGAAATTTAAGCAGTAGACAGGTTCTGAGTTGAACGTTAGGCTAACCAGGTATTTAGCCTTCACCTTTTCCAATGCTGTAATTATTCTTAGTCTATTGATGTAGACTGGAAGTCAAATAACTGCATGTTTCTAAGATACAGCAGAGGCATCCTCTTGTTCGGAGATTTTCTAAAATCATTTAATGGATGAAATCACTGGTGCTTCACGCATGTGAGTTCCAGGAGGATTTGTCCCATCATATTTTAAATAAGCAATTTTAATATTTTAATTGCATCAAACTTAAATAGCGATTCATTAAAAAGTATCTTTACCACAAGTAATGAGAACCTGACATGTTCTTCTGACACATCTGAGATAATTAGTTTGATAATATATATCTGCTAAAAATGCTAAGAAGATATATGTAATTTAACAGAGTTGCAACTGTCATTAATTATGCTGTTTTAAAGGGCAAATTTCAATCAAGCTTTTGGCTTTCCAGCAAAAAAGCCAGTGAAGGCAAATGGAAATTTTGCCTGAGTAAAAATGACGGGATCATGCCCTTCTCAAGAGAAACTGATATTTGCAGAGCTGCCTGCAGGACTGCATGCTTAATTCCTGTTCATTTAATTGAGCATCCAAATCCTTTTGAGAAACCTCAGCATTCTTATCCTTTCCGGCTATTGCTTAAAAACTTTTTTTAAAGTGTGGAGGAAAAATTTAATGTGAGTGCAGATGTGTTTTCTTTACTGTAAAAATAAAAACAGAAAAGATTATTTCACTTAAATAGACATGAAACAATCTGAACGATTTTTCATATCCAGCAATAAAAATCCGTATTGATATTGCTTTTTTTTTTTTTTTATTTCATGAAAAAAGTCTTTTTGTGCACTCAGAATAACTTCAAGAGTGGAATGAGTTCATTAACTATTGCAGAGCCAGTAAATGAGGAAGGAGAATTTATGTTTTGTAGGTTCTGCAAAAATAATGACGATCATTTATAATGTAAGTTGTTTAATGGCTCATTGCTAACAAAGTATTGCTGAAACCCTTGAGTACATATTCACTTCTTTAAGAGCAAAGGCAAAACCCCTGAGATGGAGTTTCTTAGTTTTTAAGATATAAATAAATGAAGAATGTGAATTCTGGAGTCCAAGTGCCCTTAACAGACCATTCAAAATAGAATCCACTTAAAAGAAAAGAATATAAACTAACATATTTTCTCTGCAGGAGAGAAATCAGACTATGAAATGGAAATTTCCCCATTTTCCTTCTCATAAAGCCTAGTTCTCCCACAAATAAATATTCAGAATTGCCCAGCTGAGTCTGCTGAAATAATAATCCTTTGTAGGTAATTACCAAAATAGATGGAAGAAAGGTAGTACTGCAGTTAGGGCAGGGCCTATAGAGCCAAAATTCAATCCAAGATCTGCTGTAGTCTTTCTTCATGACCTGAGGGAAGTGACTTAATCTCTCGTACCTCAGCTCAGTAGCAGTATAATAGGGATTTCATTCATTATTATTAATACCAGTTAGAGTTTTACCGTAGGATTTATGAGCCTTAATCATAGATCAGAAATCATGGATCAGAAAAATGTCCCCATCCTTTTGGCATGTTGCTGCACTTCAAATATTGGACAGTAGTGCAGCCTTATGAGACAGTACAAGAAGACGAGAAGGTAATTACGTTCAATGTGACCAGCAGTGGTTTGAAAACACCAGCAGGCAAACCACATTTCTTTAAGCATCAGTGTGAGAGGTCAAGGAGGAGAGAGAGCCAGAGGAAAAGAACGGCCATAAGGGAGGTTGGAATATAGGATAAGACTGGCTCAATGGCAAATGAAATAAATTAAGGAAGAGAGCTGCATAGGAGGTTTTTTATCTGTGGGAGAGAAGAATGAAGAAGGAGTTGTAGGGGAGGAAGAGGAAACAGAATGAAAAGCTACTAGAAGAGGAAGATCATAGTTTTTCAGTTTCCTCATGGAAGACCTGGGTGAAATCCTGTGTAACAGCTGAAGTGGGGGCTGGAGGAGGTAGGAGGGTCTGAAGAATGAGCCAAATGTGGCAAAGAGGTGACTATGACTGTAGGTCTGAGATTTAACTGAACTAAGCTGGAGTAGTAAGTCTAGGAAATCAGCAGAACTGAATGGGGGAGCAATGTGTTTATAGTGGAGAAAGTTAGCCAGGCAGCAAGGCTTCCTTTAGAGATGCTCTGCTCTGTGAGACATAGCAGAGAGCAACAGGTATGGGTCAGCTGGGAGTTGGGGTGGCAAGGCAGGAGCAGTTAGGGGACTGCAGAGGAAAAGGTTTATGAATGAAAGAGTGCAGCATTGATAACATCAGCATATGGAGAAAGGAAATAAATGATGAAGAGAGTGATAAAGGACTGAGAACAGGCAAGAAGTCCTTAATACTGATTATCTTAGGTGACAGAAAGGCCAAGCAAGCTTAGCGTGGAGGTGGTGGCTGATGGTTGTTGCAGGAAGTCCAGGGGATAATCCAAGCAGTGGAGCAGGAGGATGTGGGGAATGTGCAGGGCCCAGTATGAAGCCCTGTCTTTTTGGTGACTGGCAGGGTCAAACAGGATTGTAGACTGAATGGAGAAGACACTAAAACATAAAGCTTAAGGGGCAGAAAGGTAACTACCATAGACTTTCTTCTATAATTAGTGCTGTCTTCATGCTGGGAATTCATCCTGTTTAATCTTACAGAGATGTCAGCATGGTTCTGCCCAGCAGAAGCCAACTAGTTGTCCAAAGCTTGGAACAACCATGCTCTGATTTTGGATTGAACCTCCAGTGCAGATAAACAGATACTAACTACAAGTTCAGGATATTTTCCACAAAGTGGAGGGGGTGGGTGGGGTGGAGGGAGGTATTTCCAGGGCTGAGGGGCTTTTATGGAAAAGGTCTCTTCAGTTTGTTGCACTCCCATCCCAGTGCTCCTGCATTTGTAGAGCTGCACTCTCTCAAATAAATGTCAGGCCAGCTAGGGACTCTTTGGTCAGAGTAATTGCTTGGACCCCATGGCAATCTGGCAGATACTCTGCTGGGCTCACAGTGAGATTTCTCCTTAATGAGTGGCTGCTATTGTCTGTGCCCACTTCTGTTTTTGACTTCAGTGAAGGTGTAACCTTGGAACAAGCTGCAGCAGCCTGAGGTGCTTTGGGGGTGCTAGAGGAGACAGAGGTTTATGGATCACATATATGATTTACAAAAGTGGCACTCACACACCCTTAAAGCAGAGCTGAGAGGATCTTCCCAGTATCCCCAGCTGTTTTTTCCAGCAGCTCTGCCTCAGTTGTCCCTGGAGTGACTCTGCACTCAAAGTTGAGAATAAAACTTTATGTCCCAAAGTGAGTGATTATCATCATCTCTTGTCAGATGACGGGACTGCGCTTAGACTCTGAAAACCCTTCTTCCCCCTGTGCCACCTCAGTTCAGTGTAAGTGTCTGACCTACCTGTTCAAAAGTGCCCTGTGAGTCTTTTGTTTCTTACCATAAGCATGCAAGCTGAAACACTGTAAAGGAACTGAGGTTCCAGGATGCCCATGTATATGGCAAAGTGGGTTGCATTAAGATATCCCCCCAGATTGAATGAAAGTCACTGAGAATCTCTTGTTGCAGCCCTTATTTAATTCTGAGTATTTTTGTTGGATTTCTGTCTTAACAGCAGACATTTAAAAAAAAGCTTTCTAAATTTATTTCTAGACTTTCTAATAGGATGAAACAGTTGTGCTAATTTTATTTGGCAACCAAAGGTATTTCAAAAGATCTTTCTGGTTAAATATGAATGTACGATACTTGTCTCTGTGTCTCCATCGATCAATACATGTCTTTGAGTATGCAAAGGTGTCTTCATAATATAGACAGTTTTGCTTTCTGTCCAGTGGTCATTTAATGACATAAATATCATAACAAACAAAGCAAGCAAACAAACAAACAAAAAAAACAAAACCATTTTTCAATGAGATGTTAAAGGTGTAAATTAAGATCATTATCCTGACTTTGAAGGGATGATGCTAATTTATGGTAGCTGATGATCCAATTGCATCGCTCTGTCTTAGATACTAGGGTGGTTCCCACTGAGACAGTATCAGAGTATTGTGCTTCTTGATCTTTAACCAGAAAGGACCTCTGAAGAGAGGAATTATCCCTGTTTTACATAGTTGACAGTTGCCCAACAATGCAAACATCCTGCAAGACAAAAATTCACGTTGGAAAGAGATTTTTTATTGTTAGTCCCTAACTGCATGAGCTGGTGTTTTGTGTTAAATTTTATCCCTTTTTGTTCACCAATCCTCAGGATTACTCAGTTCTGCTCATATGTTATTCCATAATGGTTAAAGAGATAGGGCAGAATGTTACACTGATCAGAGAGACAAAGGAGCCAGCTAACAGGAACAGGGGGAATGGAAAAAACTCAAATAGCTTAATGGGCACAAATTGGGAAGTTGGATAATTTCCATCTCAGACTTCTGAAAGATGTGGTATGTGACATTGCAAGTCCAGTAAAAAGGATTTTCAATAAATCTGTCTAATTAGGATGGTACATTAGGAATGAAAAGTAGCCAATCTATATTTAAAGAAAGGAGAAAAAATTGTCTGGGTCACAATGGACCTTTTAGTTTGATCATAATAATACCAAGCAGAGTTTAAAGTAAGTTTGAAAGGAAAGGTTAATTAAATGCACAGAGTGAATGACATAAACATGCAATGTATGTTTTCCTATTTGAAGTGTGCCAAACCACCCTGATACATTTTGCTAGGAAGATAACTGGTTTTTGAGACAAGGAAGTATATCAGACCTAAGTTACTGGGATTTTGGTAAAGGCTTTTATATTCTGCCCCTAAGGAAATGTTCTTTTACAATGTTAAGGTAATTAGTACACAATTTACAGTGTGTTTAAGGAACTGGCCAAAGGAAAGCAACAAGTGCTGAGAGAGGGAATACCAAGATGAAGGTCAACAGTAGAGTTCCTGAAGTAAGGGACAGCCTTATTTAATAATGTAATTCATGATATTGTAGCAAGGTCTGTAAGGGGAGGTGATAGTTCTCATTGAGCTGGGCACAGAGGAGTGAACTCAAGACATTTGCTGCTGCCACAAGAATGAGACATTGCCAAGAGAAAGAAGGTCTGGAATATTATATACAAAGAGCTGGGCGATGTCGAGGACTTGGCAATAGGAAAGATTTAAAATTTCTTTTCAGTGTGAAGTTTTGGTCCTGGAGCATGTTTACATTGTTGGGCAAATACCCTCTGGGTCGTACACTGGAAGTCTGGTGCCGCAGACATTCAAGCTATGGGAAGTTGGGGCTCAGACAGCTTCTCCCATATTCAGGTACTACAGCGGGTTTCCTTCTGAAGTGGGAAAGTGCATACTTGAATTTCACCCAACATGCAGTCAGGATATGACTGCAGAGCACACCTCAGTGCGGACAAGGACAAAGGGCTTCATGAGTGTGCACCTGTCTTCAAGTGCAGAGAGAGAATGACAGAAGCACAACTGGGAGAAAGTCAGATGTACTGGCCAGATCTTTAGACTAGGGAAATGTTAAAGTATTGGGAAGGTGTTAATGAAGCGTTCTCTGTTATTATCTTCACTCTTCTTGTCAACCCCCTCTCAGAAAGATGAACTCAAACTGAAGCAGGTCCATAGTGGGGTTGCTAGTTTGAGGAGAGAAATGGAAAATATATTTTACAAACACCGGTCTTATCTAGAGGAAATGGAGGTAAACCTAGGAGAGGAAGAAGATGCATTTAAGCTAAGGGCAGTATTAGCAGAGAAAACTGTGTATGTGAGGGCCATGAACATAGGTAGGCTGGAACCTGTGCTGAAGTGGGACTCCGGAAGGAGTGATAAGGGCACAGCACTTCTAATAGGTTTTAAGGATGAAGATGGATATATTTAGGAAGAGGGATTCTATGATATACTTGCCTGCTATGCAAGAAAAATGAGCATGGTCCTTTGTAGTGCTGTGTCCTTGTGAAACATACCATAGGACTGGGAAGGTTTAATTTATTATTACTATTAATTCCTCTTTTTCTTCCCCCAAGGAGAAGCATATTCAGCTCTGTATCAAGCAGGACCTGATGGAAGCAGTGTTTGTCACCAGGCTGTCTGACACCAGCCACAGGTGTCTGGTGAGAGGGAAGAGACCTAAGACAAATCCAGCTGCACCATCCCAGCGCTTTGTCTCTTTCACCTAGGTCTGAGCTGCACTTTGTTTCCTTCCTGTGACACCCCACACATCCAGGAAGGACTGGGGATGAGGACTGTGTGCACTTAATGCACACTTTACATAGCTTTCCTGTAGATAATGCAGTTAATAGGGTCTTGGTTTCCTGACTCTCTTGTCTGCTTTCATTTCATATTGCTTTAGCATAATGACAGCAAAGGCCTGGTAAATTCTCAGCTATTTGTATTCATAAGCCAGGAGAATGTAGAGCCTTCAACTTCTTCATTAAAATAGTTTATATAAAATAGAAGAGAATTTCCGTGCTATATTTAAACATTCGAGATAGCTGGCAGCAATGGAATTAAACTCTTATTTGCACATATTTAAATTACCATGAGATGTGTTTTTCAGTCCACAAAATGTTCAGCCATTTGGCTGGTGATGCTGGTTGAGTTATAGCAGGAAGGATTTTGCCACAGGACCCACAAGCTTATGAGGGCTAAAGGCAGCCACTCCTGGGCTTGGTTCATTTGTATGTGCAGCAGCAGACCACAGTTCTCTCAAGATTTTGGAGAACCACAGAATCACTTAGGTTCAAAAAGACCTTCAAGATCATCGAGTCCAGCCATTAACCCTACTCTACCAAGTCTAGCATTAAGCCATGTCCCCGAGCGCCACATCTAGACAACTTTTAAACGCATCCAGGGATGGTGACTCATTTTAAAGGAAAGGTCTTACAGGGAACAGAAAAGCTCCACAGCAGTAAAGGTAGGAAAGCATCATCTGGGATAGCCTTCCAGGCTATAAGTCAGCTCCCAGGTAAGGTGGTAGTAGGGCTTCATCATTCAGTATGGAGCAAGACAAGCTGGGATGCTTTTGTCTGTCTGTATGTTCAGGGAACCTTGTCTGAGACTCCAAGTAGTAAAGCTGCTTTCTGCAATACTGGAAGAAACTGTTACCCAGCTCTGCACCTGAGCATCTGCAGAAGGAGGGTTGTATCTGCGGTGGATCAGAGAAGTAATTTCTGTTTTCTGCTTTTGTTGAGGAATGACCACAGCCTTATGAAGAGCAGCCCCTATTCTGCTCCAGGTGAATGGGAAAGGGTGGTGGCAGAGACTGAGGGAAGGAGACTGGAGGTGTTTGGTGTTGCCTCTATGGGCATGTCACATAGATGGGAGCAGCTGGATGTGAGGTCCTCTGCTCATGTGCTGAGCTGTCAGAATGTGAGACATCTGCTTTTTAGGAGTTGTGTATCTGTGGCAGAGGGATGCTATGCTAAGCCACTGTACACTGCTGAGGGTTTAGAACTAGGGCAGAGATACATGTTTTTATGTGCTCATTTAGGTAGACTTGAGCCATTTGTCCTTCTTCTATGAAATAATCTTTCATACTGAAGAGTAAAGAGTAATCCTTTCTACCTGGCATCCTGAGGAGCCTCCAGTTTCTGAATGCTGTTCCTTGTGATTCATTGATCCTAGTGGGAAACTGGGAGAGGTATTTGCTCCTAGAGATGGCATCAGCTTTGCAGGGACAGAAGCATGATAACACTGTCTCACACTGACCACTCCATAAGGTTCTCTGTTTCCCAGTGATGAAGTGGCTGCAGATGGCCTTGTGCAGCATCTTGGCCTCAGGATTTGGAAACTTCTGTTTAGGGAAAACATGAAGACTTGTTTCAAATCTGGGAAAGAGGTTTTTAAACACAAGTTTTCATGGGAAAAAGTGGGGCAACTTGTTTAAGTGCCTTCAAGGGAAGGAGGGAGAGACTACTTGAACGGTTGGAGGTAGGGGAGGTGTATGTCAGCAGAAGGTCTGGCCTCACTCCAACAGCAATGGCACTATAGGGATGCCTTCTGCCTTCCCCCCAACCTTTCCCTCTTATCCCTGCAGTTAGGGACCCTGTCCTTTCCTTACTGCTGTCCCCTACACTCTGTGCCACACCCAAACTGGTGGCACATTTTTCCCCCTCTTGTTCATCAGTTTCTGTTAGCATCCTGCCTGTGACACAGCAACTAGTTGCATCACCAATGCCTTCAAATGAAGAAGCAGCAGCAGGAGCAGATGAACACTTCAGCACCAAAATCTCCTTTTCCAGTGCTTGCCTCTAAGAGTACAAGTACAAAGAGAGGGCGAGGGGAAAGAAACAGGATTTCTCTTACCAGCAAGTTGCCTGCAGTGTTTCAGGCGTGGGCAAGTCTTCAGGCCCAAGCTTTGCTTCCCTTGCTGCCAGCCTTGCTTCAAACCAAGGGGTCATGGCATCCATTCGGTAACATTGCCATACTTCAGCCAGGGTGTAGCTTTTGGCTTATAAAAGATTCTCCTCCCTTTGAATGTAATTTATGGCACTTGGGGAGTTCTTGGACCTGCATTTTGAGGTGATCTGCACTTGATTTGTGTGTTGAGATAGTACAATTGTATCTGTCACATAGAAAATGAAGTTATTCGAATGTTCATCTTGGACACGTGAGTTAGGCACTCAAATACGTCCCCTGGGGACCAACATTTTCAGGCTGCTTATGATAATGTTTCAGTGCTTGTGTTTAGTGTTTGTGTTTTGAAATGAGATCTAACAGTCCAGCTCTCAGAGGGCACAAATTGCCCCATTTCTATCCATCCTGGTGGCAATTTACAACAGGGTAGAACTTTGTCCTAACATTTAAGCATCAGATATGAGCAATTCTCTGTTCCTTTCAACACTTTCTTTCCAGGGTTTTGATCTGTGCTAAAGTGCCAGTTTGACACTTCCTCCACTTGCTTCCTCCAGAGCAAGAGCATATCATTGTGCATGGCATTGGAAAAGGCCACAGAAACTTTCTGGTAGATTTGGTGGATCCTGGTTGGTGGACAGTTGGGAGTCCTTGAGCTTTTCTCATGCATCTTGGACCCCATAAATGTGACAGTGTATTAGCCAAGGCCATCAGGGTCTGCAGACTGAACTGCCTACATGGTTCAATGTCACAGCCATAGTATTTATCACAGAATCTACCCCTTAAGGCAGGTCAGTGCTCCTGAGTTTGAGCTTTCATTTTAAAAATTTTTGCTATCCATCACAGCTATGACAATGACCTTCAAAGTTGACACCACAGTTTAGGCATCTAGTGCACAGTTATTTGAACCAGAAGGTAGAGGTCACATGAAAAACTGGATGTGGATGGAGGCAATAGGTCAAGAGTCCTCCCAGTAGTCATTAACAGTTTCCTTTACAGTTAGACTGTTCCTTCTCAAAGCCCAATATCAATTATTTTGCCTTTGTTTCTAAGAGCCTGGGAGCTGAGAAGTGACTCCTCTGACATGTCAGTATATTGCTGTAAAGAATATGGAGAAAGTTTTCACATGAAACATATAAGAGCCAGTTTACCCATCACAGATGCCAACCTGGTTTCAAAGGATTTAAGAAGGCATATTATCTGCTATGCTGTTTGTTTGGTGTTCTTCTATTGATACGTATTGTCTCTGTAGCTTTCTCATCTGCTAATTGATGTATGTCTGCATACACTGCTCTTTCAGCTGTGCTCAGGCTTTATGTTAGACACAATTCTTTGTCTAATTATTATTGTAACAGTCCTATTTAAAGGTTTAGGAAGGTAAGACAGAGGTATGTTTGTAGCTCTCGTGGCTTTAGAGATAACTTTATTGAAATGAAGCAAGGGAAAGCAGAGATGCAGTGAATACCTGAGCACTCAGGCAGCCTGAAAAAAATGACTTGGCACTGTGATCATTGGAGTCTGCCATTCATCCCACTGGAGCATCATCTTTCAAGCCTGAAGGTGACAATTGAACTCAGTGATGAAGGGGAGGTCAGCATGGGAATAAAACCATTGGGACTGAAAGCTTGGAGCTATGGAGAAAAGAAAATGGAGACAAAATTAGAGGGGACGTACACAGAGTGAAGGGGAAGAGAGGAGGAGAATGGAAGCACCAGTGAGCAGAGGCAGTAGGGGCTAGAAGAAGAGCAAGTCTTTTGTTGAGTATGAAGGCCAGGACTTGGCCTTGAACAAATACTGAAATGATAAGCAGATACACAAAGGCCATGTTTTCCCTTTGACTATTAGCAAGCTGTTGTACTGACAGCATGTTTTTAGAAGGTACCAGGAGACCCTGAATTCTAATCCTGCCTGTGAACCAGACTCGCAGTGAGATTTTTCTCTCAGGGATGCATTTGGTTCCTCACTGTATTGTGGGTAGGACAAGAACAAACCTGTGACCAACCTCGTGAATCTTGAAAGGGTAGTTTCACGTGCCATTTAGGTCTGTGTGGAGCCTGCTTGGAAGCCAGTCTTCCAGCAGAGCACTTTTGATCAAGTTTTCCTCCAGAAACTGAAGCAGGAGCCAGACTTCTTTGGAAAGCCCTGCATATAAATATCTTGTTTAGTTAGTCTAATAAAGGTATTACTAACAGTGCTGCTTGGAGGATTTATTGGGGGATTTCACTAAGACAGTGTTAGCAGTGGAATTATAGTCATTCTCTGGTAAGACCTTGTCAATGCGAGAGAAAATAACGTTGATCCAATCAGAGATATTTTACAGGATCAATGTAATATTCCTTTGCATAATCACAACCAAAGGATTATGGGCCTGTGCTGGGAGTGACGAAGGATCACTTGACAGATCACAGCCTCATTTGTTCTCATTGCTTTAACTGGTGAAGTACAGGTAGTTTTTAAAAGTCTGCATATATACCCCTGTATCTTAAATAAATCAGGGCTCCTTCAGGCCACAGGCAGTATTTTCAGTCTATTGCTTTTAAACAATATTTTGGAGTGCATACATTTTTCATGGCTGAGCCATACTGAAGCATCTTGGTATGACCTTGAGACAATTCCCTCTGCAATCCAGGAAGCCAATGTACATGAAACAGGAGAGGAGGCCCTGAGGCGGGCAAGGAGGAGGAGAAGACAAATCAATACACAGCACGAGCCTTATAGCCCAAACACCATAAGGGACCCTGAATAAGTTTGCGTAATTGAGCTTTTGGATAACACAGCAATTCCTCCAAGGGAAAATGAGCGTTGCAGATGATGGTAAATTCAGGAGGCTCAAGAGTGTACTGTGGTATGCTGGGAATAATTTATAATACGACAAGGCCTCCTTATTGGTTATGCTACTGTCTTTGCATTTTTCAGGGTCTCAGTACTGCTCTATTGCTTTAATGACAGCTTTGTCATGCATTGTGGAGGCCCTAAATCCCTCTACTGGCTGCACTTACCTAGTTATCCCCCTGGCTTTAGCAAGGCTTCTTCTGCCGAGGAAGAGGAGCAGTATGTTTGATGGCTTCACTGCTTTTGACTGACTGGTTCTTTTGGATTTGTGCATACATCTCAGTGAACAATGGAAAGGGAAAACGGTGGCTGAGGCACAGAGCAATGGCTCGGCTCACTGATAATATCAAGGGCCATTCCAACTCCAATCTTGTGGTTTCAGATGACTTCAGCTGCAGGGCTGCAAAAGTTATTTGGGGAAGAAAAAACAGCTATTACAAGTGACAGTTAAAACTAGATGGGACACTGCTCTCATGAAAATAGAGCAGGAATCAGCTTGTTTCCATCAGGAGCTAGGGCAGATAACTGAACAGGTCCCTTCTGCTGTCATGGGCAGAGTACAGCCTGTATCAAAGCATATAGCTTTGCCAGGAGGTTGTGAGTAGTACGGGGCATGTGTACAGAGGAGCATGTAAGAGGATGCAACAGCCTGTTGGAATTTACCCCTTCAAATGAGCTTAGGCTGGGGGCAAGACCTCCGGGAGAGTGTGTTTCCCATGACTCTGCCTTGCACCAAGAAGCAAGGGAAGGGGGAGAGGAGGCAGGGCCAGGGTTACCCGCACTCTCAGCAATGCAGACAGGTCATAGCCTCCAGGCAGCATCAACACCTACTGGAATCACCTTGCCACCCTCATCTGTGGAGGCCTCATATTTGGAAATGTGGGTCTTCTACAGCCATTGCTGTAGGACAATTTACCAGACGAAAAATGGCTTGACAGCTCCCCTTTGCACTGTCCAGTGCCTTCTGTGCTCCGTGGTGGGGAAAGGACTGCACACGCCCTCCTTGTGTGGACTATGACCCACTGCCATGCTATGCCTGTGCAGCCTCTTGCTACTCATGGAAGAACTGCTCCAGTTTGCTGATGGCTGCTTTCATAGGACCTGTGTAACTCAGCCCTGTGTGTAAGCCCCAGGACGTTGCCATGGGTCTGGCACTGTGGGTGGCACCAACATGATAGGACAGGCTCAGGTTACCAGAATCATTAAGTGAGAGTAATCTTGGTGCCTTTTTTTAGCCCTTGCCTACCTGGAATAATCAGCAATCAGATTGCCTCTTCAAAATGCAGCACTGAGACATCATCTGTTAGACTAATCAGTCACTGTGTCAGCTCTGGCCACCAAAGCCCTTGGACATATTTATATCCTTGCAATTCATGGATGCCTGTTAGTTGTTCTGTTGGAGAGTCTGTAGAAAAGCCATCTTAAAAAAAAGGTTAGGGGTTCTGACTTAAACCTAGAAAAAGCATGAAAAATCAGAGTAAATCCATGCTGATAGTTTTTTCTTCATTGCAGAAGTTCAGGATGGACCCTTATCTGGGATTTTCACTCTTAACTCTCAGCATCCTGGCTCTGGTGAACCTCCTCAGATCCCAGATATTTCTGGACTGTGCATATTTCCGTTAGTGGATCCACAGGCATATGATAAACATACCGGTGTAATTTGCATTTTAAAGTAGTCTTAAATAAGCTCTTATGTCTGCAGCTGGGCTTTGAGAGGATCATGTTCCCTGGAGCTAGCCCAGGGCAATGTGCTGAAGATCACACATAGCTTTTACTCTGTTCTTGCTTAAGCAAAACTGCTTTTAAGTCCAGGGGAGCAAAGTCAGTCTTGCTGAAGTTGGAAGCAAGCATGTCTCTGACTTCACTGGGACACAGTTTTTGCCCAGCATTAATTTTTGCTTGTGAAAAGACTTGAGGAAAAAATGGGAAAATGCCTTCTAGACCAAACTTCCCAGGGGCTTACTAATCACTCCCTGCAGAAGTTCACTCCCGTGTGAGTCCCCTGAAAATATTACCTTGAGTTGAGCAGGAGCTTTGCCTAGAGAAAATGACCTACATACAAGGCAAGTGCCAGGTAACACTTGCAGTTAATGTCTTATTTGTTGATATAATAAAAGCATGTCAACAATTCAGTCTTGCCAAATTCCACTTGCCCATTTGGCTGGGATATGTGTTTTTTTCCTGAGGAGGGAGTAAAATGATGTTCATTTGTTTCTTTACTACACTTCTGGCAAGGAAGAAGATTTTGTGCCTGGGCTGATAAATTTTCAAGTTAATTTTAAAAAATTGTTATTCTGAACTATTGCCCAAAAAAGTCAAAGAAAAAACATTCTGAGACTTTATATCAATTCATATAGCTACCTTTTGAAATGGAAATGTTGGGTGTCTCCTGGAATAGTCCAATATGCCTCTCACATCACTATTTCTGCAGAACTCATTTCTTCTGTGAAAGCTGCAAATGTAAATGTGTCACTCACAAATAAATAACGCAGATCTTCGTTGATGCACATTGCGTCAACCAAATAATTTCTATCATTTTAAGCTTGTTACTTTTCCATTTTTCCCAGAGGGATTTGCAATCATTACGAGTCACTTTCCATTTTGACTTGTAGCCTAAGCTAACACGAGTGCAAGGCTTCGGTACAAGAACCGCTCACTCCACTTAAGCACGAACCTCATTAATGAGCAGGTAAGGTCGGGCCTTTCTGTCGTAATCTCTTTGGGGGGCTGATCCGCCAGGCTGTTACACAGGCTGGAGAAGCATACCAGGATGTTCATGTCACTGAAATTTTTATACCATCCCATCACAGTAGCATTTAAATGCAGATGTGCACACCTCCACAAGGAAATAGAGCTCAGAGACTGTCTGGAATAGATATGCCATGTATTATTAATTACCCAGTTGAAGAATCTATAGTAATATTTGTACTATGCCCTCTGCAACTCTATTCCTCCCATCCTTTTAAGCACTTCATTTGAATATTATTATTTATTTTAAGCTGCCTGGTGATGCTCAGGCTCGAGGAGCTGAATTCCTGCTGTAGGCAGGGGAAGTTGGACACTTGTGTGCGTGTGGTCCTTGCCATTAGGTGAGCTTGTTCAGCAAAATGGCCGATGCGGGCAGAAGATGTGTAAATCAGCGAGTGCTGCAAGAAGAGCACTTAATTGAAGCTTTATCAACTGCCTGCAGAGCTGACCTCTGAGCAGTAGCTGAACCACAGTTGGGATGGGAGGGAGCCAGCAGCTTTCACTGATGACTAAGCCCGTGTGCTGGGAAAGGATTTGCTTACAAAACTTGCCTGCTTTACCGATGGGTGGCAGAGCACTGCATAGCTAGGGGTGACTTAAATCATTCTGTGTAACTCACTTAAATTGTTCCTTTCAGCACAGATTCATGGCTCTAAGTACACTTTGATGACTCTGTAGTTGTGTATGGGGGATTTAAGTTAAAGCCAGGCTGCTGACTCTCAGGGTCAGCGCAGTGTATGGAGGTGGATGTCAGACCGTATGGTGACACGACGGCATGTTCAGGCCTGTGAAGCTTTTTCTTGCTGGTCTGGCACTGGAAGAGCAGATTTGGACAGTTCCTATCCCTTCTACATGAGCATCTCCCTGCCCTGCATGTCTGCAACTCCATATACAGAGACAGGCAAATATCAAATAGTTCCAGATATTTGCCTATTGGAAAACAGGTCCCACCGGACTATGCAAGTGTACTGAAGAAAATAAAGCCCTAAAGGTTGAAGGCAAAAGGAGAAAGAACTATGTAACATTTCACAAAGCTGAAAATGATGAAGGACCAAATTAATTTGGAGATAAAATCTGAACAATCTTAAAAGGTAATTGAGAACTTCTTGACAACATTTTGCTATGTCTGCAAAAATCCCTGGTGCTATACATGAGAAAGAAGACCATATTGTTAAAAACTACAATGACTTCTCTTTGAGGGAAAATCAAAATAGCAGGAAATAAACATTTTGAATGTGCCTGTTCTCGTATACAAGAAGGAGAAAGGGCAACATGCTGAAGTTACTGGAAATTAGAAACTAGGAATGGTAAAAGCTAGATAGGAAAAGAAGTACAAGAATGGAAAGCTATGTGTAGCTGAGTGGATATAGGAAAAAAAGCTCCAAAAGCTATTCAAAACACACACTTCAAGTAAATTATTACCATATAATCTGTAATAGCAGAATATATTAATGATAGAAATGCTAATGATAGTTTTTTCTTTGTTTGCCAAATGGAAATTATTAAAAAGGAGTGCAAATCAATGGATAATGGATATCAGTGGATATGTTTAATAATTATTTTTATTCTTCTTTTGGGAAAAAGCTAGATAAGTTATTCTTGCCATAGAGAGAAATACTTTCTCTACCAATGATTTAGATTGGCAGAGCGCAGTTAATGAAGTCAGTCATTTTAATTTAATAGATATGAATAAGTTGATACCAAGTATTTTAAAAGAGCTGGCTAAGGAAATTTCCAGACTTAATTCAAATAAACAGCGATTTTCAAAATTTATTAGCATAGTGGTGAAATATCAAAGATGTAGGAGAAAGCCAGAATTATTCAAACTCTTGAACAAATGTAAATATGGCAATACTAGGAAAAGTACTGTAGCAGCTAATGTAATTAATTAATAAATTAATAACGAATTAAAAACAGATATGCTAACTAATGCTAATCAACATGGATTTATAACAATAGATCTCATTAAACTAATTTTTTTTTATAAAGGCACTAGTGTTGATTGAATATTCCTTCTTTTCTTTTAGGCACTTGACTCAGTACCGGATGACATTTTGATTAATAAGCTACAGAAACCAACATGATGCACATTAAATGGATTCAAAAGCTGGCTAAAGTATAGAGTTTAAAATGAAAATTTCTATAGACATAAAACAGATTTCACAGGGTGTTACAGGTAACATCTTTTTACATTAGGCTAGTTCCCATTTTTATTAAAGAACTAGGAAAAAATAATGATAGAGTGATCCAGAAAGTATATGAATAATAATTTGAGGAGTGATAAATAATGAAAAAACAGATAACTCTGTGGAAATGCTTTGAAACTGTGTTTGGGACAGTGAGATGGCCTAGAGATATAGTTGCTCCATCCTACTGTCTGTGTACTGGAAGCAAATTATCTACCACAGATGTGCCTCAGGCAACATGTCTTGGGGTACAGCTGGCCCAGACATCATCCCTGCACAGCACTCCACCAAGCTACAAAAGCTTCATAAGGCTGATAAATATATGTTTTGCAATGATGGAAATTTTGTGGCTACTTCATTTTTGGCACTCACACACTCAGGAAAGGTTGAGGCAGCGGAGAGGGTTCAGGGCAGAAGCAATGGTGCTGTTGAGGAGGGCATGCTCTGTAGCACAAGGCTGAGGCAGCCAAGCTTAACAAAGAAAAGATTGAGGGGTGGCTTTATCTCAGGCTATAAAACCTGTGTATGGAAAGGCAGCCTGCTCAAAGATGACTCTATCTAGCAGGAGGATACTGGGTTCGTCACAAGTGGAAGGCTGGGGTTAAATCAGCTGAATTCAAATGAGATAGAAGGCCAACCATTTTCTAAAGGGTATTAACCCCGGGAACAGCTTGCTCTTGGAGGTGGTAAATTCTCAGCTGAAAACACTTTGAAAACTTAGATTGTATCTTCCAAACAGAAATGGATTCAGGACAGTCCTGTGGCCTGTCCCCTGCTGGCTGTCTGAGTGAATAAATCACAGAGCTGCATTCTGGGCTCTTAGTTTGTGATTTAGTATTACACAGAAGTTGTGGCGCTGGAAAAATCAGTGCCTGACACCAAGACTCCAGATTTTATGTGTCAGTCAAGGGGTTTTCTGTCTTTCCTGAATGTAGATCAAAGCTTAGAGTATTTTATGCGTGTAACTACACAAAGCCATAAATGCATCCACTTCCAGGCATGCATCCTTGCCACACTTTGGGTAACTGGGTGGATCTGGTGGCATGGCAATACAATAACCTAGGAGCGCTCCTCACACAGGGCCATATTCTGCCGCTGCTCCGAGATCAAGCTGAGAGGATTTTATCAACTTCAGCAGCATTTTACTGCAGCGTAACTCAGAGCTGAATTTACCCTGGCAAATTAGCACTGTCAGTTGTTCCACAGGAAAGGATGTGGTGGGTGATGGCAACAGCAGGCAATGAAAGAGGGAAAGAATATATAGGAAAGATAGCGAGGAAGGACAGATGGAGGAAAACCATCAGGAGCATGATGGAGGCTAGAAAGCAGAAAAATGAGCAAGCTGCATTTTAAGCCATATTTTTGTGTACATAAGAAAAAAAAGTGGAGAAGTTTTGCACAAACAAGGAAGATTCTGGAGGGGGAAACTGGAAGAGAAAGAGCATGTAAATAAATGGTGGGGAGAGAGAAAAGGAGAAGAAACAGGAACATGTTTGTTAGTCTCCGTGACCTTCTGTTACACTTACTGAATTATTTATTCTGATATTTGCTGGTATCTTCCTGCCAGCCATTTAGTGTCACGATATAAGTAAGAACAGAACCCCGTTACTGCTGTTCCTCAAGGGATTTTGATGTTGAATGGCAGTGGTGCACCTCCCCCCCACCACCCTGCCATTAGGCGATTATGAATTATATGCCAAGTGCCTCTAATAACTAAAGGGAAAGGGCTGCTCAGCACATTTGGAATGTAAATCTCTTTTTTTTTTCTCTTTTGTAGGTCATGAAATGCAGCCCTCCTCTAAACCCCTGTGCTGAGATCACAAGCTCCCGCTGCACACAAATTCCTCAGCCTGCCCTCTTCAAGGGTGACATTTCACCCAACACTGAACCCCTCAGCATCCTGTGGGCTTGAGATAACATTGTTATTATTATTTTAAACACAGATGTGCTGCATCTTGTCACTTAAAAATTCCTACGTAGATGTTATACTATGTGGGATAGCAGACTATTGAAAAAAACAGAGACCAATGCTGTATTTAAATTAAAAAAGCAAGAACTTCATTTTTCCCAGCCTGCAGAGAGTCACAGGATGCAGTTTTCAGGGAATCAGTACTTACTAGCCAAAACTTCAGAAGTAGTCACTGCCCAGTAACCTATATAACTGTGTTTTCAGAACAAGCTCTTTCGGATTTCATATTTAGTTCCTGAGCGCCTGCATCTCCTGCCCTTGGTGCCTCTTTTACAGAAGCAGGTTCTGGGCTATTGCAGGAGGAGCCTCAATGGCCTTTGGAGAAGATAGCATTGTTTTTGTACTTTGCAAGAAGTGAAAGGGAGGGGAGAATCCCTTCATTTTAAAACACAGATGAGCTGAACTCTTTGCTTTATTATTGGAGGAGGGGGGCATTCAGTTATAATTCAGGTCATAGATGGTCAGTTTTTGTTTCTTAGTATATTGGCATTATGGGACACTCCATTTCAGAATAGTGAGCAAGGTATGTAAAAAGTCAAAAGGAGGGGGGGCAGGTAAAAGGGAAAAAAAGTTAAAATTACTTGGTGTTTGCTTTGCTTTTGGGACAGGGAGTTGCTGTCTTTGGGGAGAAATTCACTTTTCTCCACCACTTAAATCCCTCTTAAACCCTTAAAATAGAGCTCTGGGAGTGACATGGCACTGAGGCCTTGGTGCTGGCCAACTTCACCTTATCATATTTGCTCAGAATATTTCCAGCCCAGCAGAGTCACATTGTTGACAGCCCTGTGCAAGCTCCAAGATATTTCCTCGCTTGCAAATTAAGTTTTCTCGGCAAGCTACCCTGCTGCTTCAGCTATCACCAATGCAGAATGGATGTCCTAAGGGATTCAGAACGGACTAGGCAGTCTCTCACCCATGGGTTTTAATTAGACCTTGTTTGCATCACTAGTGACCAAAAGTTATTACCATAAGTGGCTTACGTGAAATGTATTGGTCTCAGTCAATTATTAGCAGACAGTTGTCTGCATTACCAAACCGCCATCACAAATGGTGCTTTTTTGGGAAGTCTTAAAGCAGAGCCAGGGTCAGTATGGATGGACTGAAAAGTGCAAGGACAACAGGCTTTAAGTTTTGTGTTTATTCACTTCCAAGAGAATGAAAATAACACAAGCTGTAAAATAGCTATAAAAGCTATTTCAGGCCTGCATAAATTAGAGCAGTCTCTGAGGCTGCTCTGACTTTTGCATGGGATGGTCCTGCTCCCCAAACAGCTTTCATTTTCAGGAGATACAAAGGTGGCATAAAGCCTTTCTGGCAGTCTTTGACCCTGTCTCTGCTGAGGCAGGGCAGAGAGTGGCAGCCCAGGCTGTGCTCAACGCATCATTTTTTACCCAGTGTTGCCAATGCAACAACATGCTCGGCCTTGGTCTACTCAGGGTATCATACTGTGGACAAATAGAGATGCTGTCTGCCAGGTCTTTCCAAGCCATAGAACAACATCAGACTTGATATGACTACCCAGAGGTACTTGGCTTTGTTGGGGTACAGATGGGGTGAGATGCAGAGCCAGAGCCATGGCCCAGGAGGAGGGAAAGCAGTTGGGCCGTTTTGCTTGAAGCTACAGGCAGCAGATTTCTAGGCTGGGGAAGGCTTGCAAGAACTGATCTGGAAAGTCAAAATAGCACATTTTTCTCAGAACAAAAACACCAAATGTAGACATTTTAGTTTGAATCAGCTGAAAGCCCCTGTTTTATTAACTGAGATATTTAATTTTGATTTGTTTTATTTATTCATTTATCTTGGTAAGCACATGTTGTCTACTGTCTGCTGTGAAACCCCAGAGCCTCCCCTCTTCCACCACCCTCCTCTCCCCAAGACCTAACAGTTGTACCGTGCTTGAAATATCTCTGTGCACAGCTATAGGAAAAGAGCAGTGGAAAGTGCCTTCTTGGAGTCTGACCCTTTGACATTACTTAACCATGTCTTTACAGCTCTCCCTAGAGTGGGGTAAAGCTTTGAGCCATGCCTGCACTCTGGCTACTTCTGCAGCTGTGTGTGCTCCTGCAGTTGTGGGTACAAATCTGATCCTGCTGTCTGGTCATCCCTGTAGAAATGCCCCTGCCCAGCATGCTGCATGCTCTTCATTGGGGTGGTTTTGGAAGAAAAATACCTCAAGCGGTTCCTCGTGTGGGAAGGCTGAGCAGCAGCCAGTGGGGCTCTGCTGCTCTTGCTAGCTGTTTTTCAGAGCAACACCATCTTTGTTGTTGTGAAACACGGGTTGCATGGACATGTTTGTGTCCCCTGACCATCAGTGTCATGGTAGTGCAGCAGGGGAGGTGGTGGTATAGTGGCAATGAAGTTTACCGAAAGGAGCTCTCCAAAAGGAGCAGAAAACGTGGGAAGGAGGACCTTGACAGATATCAATGGAGCTGCAGTATGACATAGATATACTGTGGAAGCCTGTGGGAGCTGCAGCCCTCTGTTAGCATCTGCTGATGCTGGACTTGGCCTGTATGGTGCTGGCATGTGGTGCCAGGTGGGAACCCTTGAGGTGCGGTTCATCCATGCAGCTGAGGCTTGGAAGAGCTGAAGCAAACAGTGCTTTCCATAAATGAGGAGGGCATCACCAAACTGAAGGAGTACAGGTTGCTTGGGATGATGGTGCTGCCAGCTTATGGTGAGCTCTGTTGATGAGAAAAAATACACAGCTTCCACCTTCCAAAAAAGCAGAATCAAAAAGAAAAACTACCTCAAAAGCATTCAAATTGAGCTTCAGCATGAGATTTCTACCAAGTGACCCAGCAGAAGGCCTAGTCCGCAGTTACCCTTTCAGTAAATAAATTTTTCCTAATATCCAATCTAAACCTCCCCTGGCAAAACTTGAGGCCATTTCATCTTATTCTATTTATTACTTGTTGCTTGGGAGAAGAGACTGACACTCACCTTGCTACAACCTTCTTTCAGGTAGTTGTAGAGAGTGATAAGGTCTCCCCTCAGCCTCCTTTTCTCCAGATGAACAACCTCAGTTCCCCCAGCAGCTCCTAGTAGGACTTGTGCTCTAGATGCTTCACTGGCTTTGTTGCTCTTTGGACAAGCTCCAGCACCTCAATGTCATTCTTGTAGTGAGGAGCCCAAAACTGAACATAGTACTCAAGGTGTGGCCTGACCAGCACCAAAAATACAATAAAGAATGTGGTAAAGCAAAAGGCTGCCTCAAAGCATAAAATCTAAACAGTGAAAGAATTGCTGAGATATTCTATTTTCCTTATTTTGCCAAGGAACTCAGGATGCCTTGCTGCAATTGCAGAAAAATCTGAGCTAGAGCTGGCAAAGTGTCCAAATATCTTGACTCCTAGTCTTATGCCTTACCTATAAAAGTGTCTTTCCTTCCTAAAGAGCTCAAGTAGTGGTCTACACAGGGAATGAAGAGAAATGTAGACTCTTGTCTCTTATAAATCTGAATAAAGCCTCGGGTCAGTGTAATCAGACATATAGGAAAGAGGAGGATGATGTCTCTATGATATGGTTGAATTACTGGCATTGCAAAGCTGGTAAAATAATTTTTCATTAAAGGTAATCTTATTATTTTGGGGGAGAATCAAAGGGTCTTGGGATTTTTTGTCAAGTATAGTGACAAAATAGTCACTGTAATGTCAAAAGGAGGAGTTGAGGGAAACAAAGTGATGAAAAAAATTTTTTTCAGGACAAAAAATATCATTGTGGAAATGATGACAATTTTTAACATTCTTAAAATAGACTTTCATATTTTTAGGGAATATTTCTCAAGGAAAAATTGACCCAGTTAAAAATATAGCAAATCAGAGCATTTCATTATGGTTTGACCAAAACATTCTGGGCTGACCTCAAATGAAATGTCTGTCTCAACATTTCACTGAAAGCTTTAAAAATTTGATTTGGTTTGATTCAAATTTAATTTTTCCTGATTTTTCCATTTAGCTAACTGGATCTGATGGATCATTCTTTACTAAAACAGCATCTTTGCTTTTGTTAGCTTGATCTTGCACACTCAATTTGACATTAAGGATCTTTTTTGTTGACAGTTTCTAGTTTATATTTTTGAATGTTTAAAAAGGCAAAAATAATCTGAAAATCAAATGCATTACATTCTCATAATTTGTAAGTTTATTATGGGTCAGTAAATAGTTCATCCTACTTTGGTTCCTCTGAAACATCCTGCAGCCCATTGATTGTAGCAATGGGTCAAGTAAACATCTTGACCTCTAGCTGCTCAACTTAAAAACCTATAAATAACTTCTACTGGCTTACGTCCTCTGCAGCTATACGTAGTGTCACATCTAAGAATGTCATTGCACAAAACTCACAATTATCTTTGCCTTTTTTTCCCCTTTTGCTTTCTTTCTATTCTTTATGTAGTTCATAAAGCACAAAGACAAGACAAGTCAAAAGGAAAGTCTTCATTCAAATAAAGTCTTCATTCAAAATCCCGCTGCAGACAGAAAAATGACTTTGAAGAAAAAATTACATCACCAGGCTCTGTATTTATTCTCTTCTGTGGCATCCAAATCAACTTTACTTGGTTTTCAAAGCGATGTTTCTAACCAGCCAGTCCTTATACTCAAATTGGGATCTGAAAGTCAAGCTCTGTCCTTTCTGACTTACACATAATCATCCTTAATAAAATTTCTACAAGACAGGATTTAGCTGACAAGCTGGAGTTTATCATATGCAAGACAAAAAAGATTTATCCAAGCCATTCATTCATACCTAGGTGGACTCTTCATCATTAATTGGTTAAATGTGTGCTATCTGTAAGACAAGCCAGAGCAGGCTGATCTGAAGAGCAGATCTCCTAAGATGGAGTTGGTTTTATGTAGTGCTTTCCCCTACCACAAATGCATTTCATGTTAGCAAAATATTTCCCGGATAAATCTGCTGGTGGGCCCCTGTGATACTAAGCCTGAGAAAAATCCTTTTTGCCCTACTTTGCCCCACTGTTGTGCCCATCCACTAGCTTCCAAAGC
Organism: Hemiprocne comata; assembly: GCA_020745705.1. Taxonomy (NCBI): domain Eukaryota; kingdom Metazoa; phylum Chordata; class Aves; order Apodiformes; family Apodidae; genus Hemiprocne; species Hemiprocne comata. The sequence goes on from CM036586.1 coordinate 62,981,079, forward strand.
AAAATGGGTTTGTGGGATCAAAGGTGAGCAGGCAAGAGAGGAATATGTGGGACTCTGCTCTGCAAAGCGATCAGCTGGCCAATGGAAGATGCAGTCAGATTTTTGGGTTTCCAGCCCCAGAGCTACCCTTGTTGAGCACGGGTACTGCATGGAGTTCAGCACACAACACTGAACACCCTCCCGAGCTCCTTGGCATGTGCAGTGGTGTATTTAATGTACGTGTGTGGCAGCCTGACATGGGCTGTGACAGAAACCACCGGCGATCTGTGTGGCAAGCTGCCATCTTCCATGTCTTCAAGGGTGAGGTAAGGACACAGTCTGAGCTTGCTTTGAGATCTCACCTCTTTTTAATGAGTGTTAAGTCTTGTCTTAAATGGTGTTTTAATCCACTTGTCACATACTTAGTATGCTGAGCAGTCAGGCAAGGAGAAGGGAGCCAGGCTGATGCAGGGTGAGCAGGTTAGCAGGTTGTCTTTCTGCCTGGGAGGGCTCTGGTCCTTCCCCTTAAACACACTTAGCTTCCTCACTTCTGGTGATGAATGTTATAGGGAAGAATGGATGTCACCTGTCTTTTATCCTGTCACCAGGGTGATGTTAAGAAACTGAAGGAAAAGTATTCTTTGGTTTGAAGGAGAAGTGATCGCTGTAAGTAGAGAGAGGGCCTGATTATGCTTATAGGAAGCATTACTTTGCAACTAGTGCACTGGAGTGGAAGAGTAGTGACCAGCCTCTGTTCCCTGATCTGCAGACAGACTGCCTTAAGAAGCAACTTCACCCCCCTGAGCCTCAGCCTACTCACATGTTATTGGTGATGGAGAGACCTCCTTTGCAGGGTGCTTTGAAACATGTTAGTAAAAATTGCAGTATTAAAAGAAGGATATGACTGTCACAATGATACTAGAGTTACTCAGTTTCTGTCTGGAGAAAGATGAGATTTTGTTGGCTTCTCAAACAGATGTGTAGCTGGGTTTTATCTCTGCAGAAATGGCTGCTGGCTATTGCCTTCAAACAGCTACTCATCTACCAGTGGCTCAGTCCGGGGATCCTCCGTGTTGCATCAATAGTGTTTGAAATGCAGAGGATGTCCCTTTGGAAGTTGCCAGGGCTTCCTTTGGATCACATTCAGGTGTGACACAAGATCGTGCTCCTAATGGCCTGATGTAGTCTGATGCCCTGCAGTGTGACAGTCTGGAGGAGAACAGCCATTCTTCTCTGCCTCCATACTGCTATTCTTCCTGCTCCTTTGATCCAGCTCTGCTCTGCTCCCTTCTTTTCTGTCCTTTTCCCTAGACCCATTTTGTTTTTATTACACTTGTTCTTTTAAGTTAGCCTGTTATTTAACCTAGCTTTCATCCCCCGCCCATTTTGCATTGACCTTGTGCCTTCCCATGCAAATTGTTCAGTGTAACTCCTAAGGTTCCTGATCTTTGAAGAGCTGGAGGTGACCAGTACATAGCAGTCCCGGCCTGTCACAGCAGAAACACACAGGTAACTGGTTTCTCAGTGAGCCTCAGGACAGTTGGTGGGCAGCAGTCAGCTCAGAGCAAGAGAGGACACTTACACCTTACAACAAGGCAAGATTGAGAGGCTTTTAAAAATGGCTGGGGGGATCCTCCTCTGTGTACTCTTTGATTTGTCCTGTGTGTGAGCCAGGTGACTTTTGAGTTCCCCACTACCGTATTGTTTCCTCACTGTCTTATGAATCTCCTGTCCATTCCATCAGCAAGACTTTGAACCACGGGTCTCCCCACAGTCCTGTGATTGGAGGCCCAGTAGCTTCCTTCACTGTGGGAATGCAACATATCCAAGGCTATATAGGTTGTATATAGCAATGGATGCTGCTCCACAGTGGTCTCAGGACTGTGTGATCGTGGGATTTGGCAGTCAAAATGTCCCAGGAATAATCTACAGGCACACAGAAACTAAACAAGGATTTAGCCAAACCAGTTTTTAGTTTGGGGGCAAAATGCCACAGAGACTTTGGAAAACATGTTGAAGCCTTCTTTTCTGAGTATCATAGTTTATTCTGATGGTCATCCTGTTGAGATTTTCTGAGCCCTTGAGCTCTGTATCTATCAACTAATGGAAAAAGCAAAATATGAAAATAATCTGGAACTCATGCCACTCTGAAAGAAGCAAAGGCCTGGAGATCAGCTCTGAGACTCAGGATAGAACATTACACATTCAGTTGTTGTCACGGTTTGACTCAGGATCGGCAAATACATCAGAGACAAAAATGCTCTGGATCCCCTCCCCCTCCCACCCAGGTAGGGAAGGAGAGAGAGAATTAAGGAGAGAGACTTAGCTGGATTGAAAACTAAACTAGACAGTTTTAATTACATGTACAATTATATACAAGTATGTTCAGGAATTTGCAAAAGCCTCTTGCCTCCCCCCACCCCCAGCAACTCTCCCAGCACTCTCCTTAGCTGTGAGCAGTCCTGAAATGTCTCAGCCCGCAGGCAGGAGATAAGGCAGAGCAGACAGGGGCTGAGGGTAGAGTTATGAGGTCAGTGATGCCTGAGCCTGGGGTTGACGGTGATGGATGGATGGAGTCCTCCCCGGATGCTGGCCATGGACGGAAGAGAAGGGAAGAAGAAGCAGGAAGGAAGTTGTCTTCTGTGATCTCTGACCTTCCTCTGAGCTTACGTAGATCTATGGAATGGAATACCTTTGGTCAGTTCTGCTGTCTGTCTAGTCCAGCTCCCCTACGGGGGGGTCATAGATAGGATTCTTCTGTCCCGGTAGCCTCTGTAGCAGCAGAGCTAAGAAGCGACCTTGGAGTCTCAGCAGTAACATAAACATTCCAGTGTTATCAGTCCACTAGCTGGAACACTTGCTGCTAGTTAAAAGAGAGCTTACTGAAGGAAAAAAAAAAAATCAGTAAAAGGAAAATTAGCTTCATCCTGTCTCAAACCAGGACAGTTTGTAAAGCAGAGTGTTTGCAGAAAAGTGACAATATGGTTTTGAGGTGCATCTATGGAAGCACTGTACTGCAGCTCAAGGTGGTAATAGGTTTACTCTATGCAGTTCTGATGCATTCACACCTAAAATCATCACAGCCAGATTTGCACAAAACTTTTCTAGAAGTGTCTCAACAAATTGAAAGGAGTTCAAAGAAGAGCAACGGAAATTAGCAGGATGGCTTTAAGACTGATTTAGGTGGAAAGATTAGAAGAGATGAATGTGGCTAAGAGATGATGAAGGTGGGGATGTGTTAATAGACTACAAATATTTGGGGGATGTTAATGCTAAGAGGAGAAGAATTACTTTGTGTGATTCAAAGGGGTATATAATGAGAAATGACACAATGAAGTGCCAAATTAGTCTGAAAAGTACAAAGAACTTTCTGCTCTTGAAATATGCAGCATTACCTTTCTCCTTGGGTTTTCTTGTCAGTAAAATATCTACAGGAGTAGGTGACAGGCCCAGGAGGCAAAACCTTGTAGGCTATACTGCATGGAGTCAGCCTGCACCAGAAGAGAGGTGAACTGGAGATTACCTGTTCACCTGCCTGAGACAGCTTCCATCTACCATACATTTTGTTTCTTCTGTGCTATTGGTTTCTATTATTCCAAACTAAAAGAGGCCAAAGTAAAGTGTTGACTGTCAGATATAAGATCAATACTGGTTACTTTTATGAGAATTCATTTTGTTCATTCAGAAGTTGTGTAGGTAACAGTAATCTGCTTCATTAATACCACCAAAGCAGCCCTCTAATGACACAAACCTTGTAGTGGCTTGTTATCCCTTTCACATTTATAAGCTCCTGGCCAAGATGAACAAGAAGTATTAAAATCATAATGTTTGGGAATGCACCATTCATTCAACTTCTTATAACCCAACATATCTAATTTGCATATTATTTTACTGCTACATGGTTATGAATTCCATATTATGTTCCCAGTAAGTGTACACATTTCAGGAATATTGTTAACGTAGCCCAATCTTGCCAATATTTTTATCTCAATATCTAGTCTAAACACATTAAAGTCTGGTGAGTTGATCCATCATGTGTCTTGCCACACAATTAAGAAGAACAAATGTTTTATTCTTCTTTAAAGGTGAAACCCTTCCATTATGCCACTTCACAAATCTCTTTATTGCCTTGGGCCCAGCTCCTCTCTGCCTGCAGTGTGGTCTCTAGCAGGTCTCCCTGCATACATGCTCAGGGATGAGATCTGCATTCCTTTAATTTTTTTTTTTTCTCCAACTAAATTTCAGGTGGCTCTCATTTTGTTCATCTGCAGCATGGCAGACTTTACCTCTGAAGACAGCGGCTCTGGATCAGACCTTTGGTCCTTGCTTGCTGAAGATTTCTGGAGGGCATTTTCAGTGGTTGTGGAATGTGCCTGGGCACTGCTACAGGGCCATGGGCTGGGGAGAGGACAAGCAGCCAAGGAGAGGAGCAGGAGGGATGCCTCAGCCATCTGCAGGTGCTAGCAGTTTCTGAAGGCATGAGGCAAGCGAAAGACAGAAGCACATGTCCTCCGAGAGCTGCTGCAATGTTGGAAATTTTGGGTGCTTTCCTCTTGCTCTTTAACAATTCATTAATTCAGTGGTTGTTTACTGCTGGATGGGGAAAATACATAAGGCCCCTAGGTGTTAATTCCTTCTCCTAAGTGAATGTTGTAAATAATCATGAGAACAATTAAGGGGGGATTTGTTTGCCTTTTATCAGTTTGAAATTTTCTTGAGGGAAAAGGTAACACCACATTTCTCTCAAGCCCTGCTGTCACAGGATCGGATCCTGACTGGTCACTGGCAGTGCCATCTGCAGTGCCTGCAATCCCTCAGCCGAGTGACCACTGCTGTGGGTGGCCATTGAGGCAAAAGGGAAAAACACTGCTCCAGGTACGGCTCCTCCACATCTCCATGGGGAACACAGGCCCCGCACACCACACGGGGCTGGATGGTAGCATGGCAGCGGCAGCTTCCTCCCAGCAGAGGTGGTGTGGCCTCGGGAACTCACAGGCCTCAACAGCCTGGGGCCTCCCTACACCTGCAGCTGGCGCCATTTCAGCACCTGAGCTCTGTGGCGAGCCACTGGTCTCTAGCTCTGGTGTGGTCTCCATGCCTTCTGGCAGGTTCTATTGTCCTGGCTCACTCCTTGCTGTGCTGATGGGCCTTGTTGCCAGCTCTTCATGTTCAGTCTGGTGGGGCTGCACCCCTTGTGAGTCTTTGCCTGCCATTTGAACAAGGTATGTGCTTGACTGGGTCCTGTGGTGCACAAGGACCTGTTTTTGTGCATCTGGAGTCCCTTGTGGCTGGTGGGAGCTTGTGCTGGGGTGTTCCTGTGGGGTGAGGACCAGGGTGCTGTGGCCTCTGCAGGCTGAACCAGCAGCACAGGCTTTGGTGGTGTCTTGTACTGGGCACACCTCTCCCTGGTTCAGGTTGTGTGAAGGTGAGCAGTGGCCAGCTGTGAGACTCCACAGCGGTGAGGCATGAGTGAGGCAGGAGCACAGGAGGCAGTGCCCCTTATGTGCCCTGGAGCATGGCTCTGTGGCTGCAGATGTGGCATTTCCCTTAGGCAGGGAGCTGCCCTGGTGTGGAAGGTGGCATGGGACCTGCAGGGTCCTTCCCTGTGTCCACACGGCTTGTGCAGCTCTCAGGTATGCAGCCTGAGGAGACAAAACCTCACATTAACTTGCTGGTGATGTAGTGTTTTTTTTTTTTCTCCTGGCTCTTCCCTTGGTCTGGGGAGACTTTGCCATTGGTTTGTGGCATCAGCTCATAGGAGGAGCTGTGGGGGACTTCTGGTGTGAGCCACTTAACCCAATGACCACCTGAGGAGTGCTGGGTAATGCAGTAGTGCAGGCTGGGCTTGTAAAGCATCTGTGTGTGATCCTGGTTATAAAACTGGCTGCCTCTGAGGGGGGAACCACACTGACCTGCTGCCTGGTGGGCTGGGGCAGCAGAAGGTTGTCCTCATGTAATATGGCTCTTAGACTTTTTTATTCTCAGTCTGAGGAGGCTGTAGCATGGGGTTTCCATCTGCCCAAGAGTCTCCACTGATGCTGGCCCAGCGCTGGCAGGCCAAGATGGCTGAGGGAACCAGAGCCCAGCAGTGGAGCTGCTGAATGGGCAATGAGGGGGAAATGCTTCGTATTTGCCTAGTCTACATTTACTTCTGAGTAAGTGGAAATAGATTTAAACAAGGGCTTTATTGACACTTTCTCAAGAAAGGTGTTAGTTCAGGGGGAAAATGGATCAGGAAAAATGGCTTCAATTGAATTACTAGTCCATATTAATGGGAGTAATAATGTTCTTCAGGTGTGTGTTGTTTTTCTGGTTTGGATGTTTTGAATGTTGGGGTTGGTGACTTGCCAAGGCAGGGTGGAAATTAAAAGTTCTTAATCTGCATCGTTGTTTAGGTCTTTACCTAGCAAATACTTTTGTATGCAATTTAATACCTTTATGTAGTTTCCTTACAGCACTGACAGTGCTTACTGAGGCATTTGCTTGCACAGTTATCTGTATGCCAGCACAGAGCCTAGGACTGACCCGTCACAGGAGTTTCTGCTTTGCTGCAATATGTGTAATTATTCAGCTTATGACTCAGTCAGCAGTACTGTATGTGTCAGCATGTAATTCTTCGCTGCCCTGAAGTAATGGTCTTCAACCAATGGTCCAGGGACTATTTCTAAGGGTTTGTGAAAGGTAATGAGAAAAGTGAGGCTATTGTCATTAGGCTTAAATTCATTATCCAGGGATCCATACCTCTATTTGAGATGCTTTATAGGTCCATGAGTTTAAATAGGTTGAAAACCACAGCGCTAACAGCTTTCTTACCTTCTGATGGTCCCTTACATAATGCAATAGCCACAAGTTTTTTCCCAAAGTAATAAATAGCAAGAGCACTAGGTCACGAATCTGTAGAGCAAACTATCACCAGGAAGCTATAATGGTAGCTGTCTAATTGAATAGACATTTTATGTATTACAAGTGAAAATATTAAATGTACCCTATTATAATTTGTATTGTGTTGTGTGAGATTTTGGGGGATAACTGCTGCTTTGAGCCAAATGTTGCTGAGAGGACTATTATAAAGGGGACAAGTACTAGAAAGGCCATCTCTTTCATGCAGAATTTATGTCTGAGATCTAGGTTTTAATACTTTTGTCCACATCTGAATTTTATTCTGTGCATTACTTGATGACATCCATTCCAAATGTGCAAAAAAGTCAGTCTATCTCTTAAAAAAACAAAATAGAGGTTTAAAAACAATACATGGCCGACAAATATTGGCATAATTTTTACTTTCTTCTGGTTAGTGATCAATAACTAGACATTCATGGTATGTTTTCAGCTGTCCTTCACAAATATAAATGCTAGATTCCTGGAGCAGAGCCTTTAAAAGTCAACATATTGTGGCAAGTAGTGGTAAAATCTAAAAGGCTTGACTATTGCTTTGCAGTTGGATCATAATACAGAATGTGATGGTACTCTCTAAGATCTATAGTCTCATCAAAAAAGATAGTTTTGCCTGGAATATACTGTTAAAGTTGAGGTTAGTGGGATCATCATCTATACTGTGGGAGCTTTCTTCAGAAAATAATCTAATAAAGCCTAGTGTGAAGAATTGGAGTAACTTGCTCTTAAATTTCATGTTTGTGTTAATCTTGCATATCCAAAAGATACAAGGCCCATGTGCCTTTTCAGCTTCATTTTGGGTGTTAAATTTATCTTAAATGGCATATAGGGCCTGTGATGGCAGATTCCACAGGGGTATTTTTATTAGGAAAATGCACTAATATAAAGAGCTGTAAAATTTGTCTAGACAGAAGAAGAGAGGGACTAAAATACCTCACTGGAACATGGGCAGGAAGGAACAAAAGACAAGTGTGTGTGTTGTGGGTCGGGAGTACACGTGGCTGCTTAGATATTCAGGACAAACCATCAGGAACATGTTACCACTGATAAAGGAAGGACTTGAGGACAGACGGAGTCCCAGGGGTGAGAGCTGTCTGAAAAATGAGAGGACAGTTGTGGAAAGATAGATCTGGTCTTTTCAGATAGGTGTTTTTTGGGTAGTTTGAGGCGGGCTCATTTTCTTTTGTCTTTCCTCTATGAAGTTTCAGTGACATCTTAATGTAGTCTTTAAAGTTGCTATAGTGAAATAATAATTTTCTAATCGTTAAATTGAAATTTTCGGTAATGTTTCTGTAAAACTATATAGTCATGGAAAGTAGCAGAAATAAAAAAAAAAACAACACAGAAGACTTGCATAATTTGGCCATGAAAGGTGTTTTTTCTTGAAGGCAATGATTCCAGGATCTGATTCACTGCTGTCCTACGTTTTCTGGCAAGAGGTGCTTCACAGATGTAATCCTGGTGCCCTCATGGGCGTCTTTGTTGTTTCAAGCCTGAGCTCTGTAAAGCCTTCATTGCTGGTGGGCAGAGCCCTGCCTGGGAATAACTCCTTCTAGTGAAAAATGCAAACAATTGTAGCCTGTGTGAGAATAGATATTAAACGGACAGGATTTTAGAATGTATTATAAGTGTAGAAGAGGGCAAAGCATTGGAGCAGCCAGAACTGTTGATAGCTATTGTCTGACTGCACAGAAATATTTCGCTCTGCCATCAGAATAATACTGGGGGGAAATCAAAGGGCGGTAAAACTGGGACACGGGGATGATTAGCTTAGGGGTTAAATTTTTTCAAAGCTAAATCAGTAGGGCCAAAGTTCAGAGCTTCTATTCATGTTCAGTAGTAGCCCCATTAAAGTCACCTTCTGATTTTACCCACAATTAAAAAGGTTACCTCTGAGAACCAGATTAATGGTAGCAAAATCTAGCTTGTACCTTGGCACAAAAAATGGAGGGAAAGACAGGAGATCATCAAGCTCTCCATGGCTCTAGTTAGAGGAAAGTCTAGAGAAACACATAGAGGAAGTGATTAATAATGAACCAAAATGTAAAATTTTAGTTCAATACAAGACACAATTGGCTGCGGTGATAAGCTGTGGAATTGGATTGTGAGATGAATGGCAAACCCTGGTTGCCTGAAGCTCTTACTTTGTTTGAGAAACTGCTTAAAGCTATCTTCTGTAATGTAGTTTAATCTTAAACTCCTGAAGTGTAGTGTCAGGAAGGGAGCAGAGGAACACAAGGTCCACGATAGTGTAACCCTAATGCTTGATGGAGTTTGTTGGGCATGCTTTGTGGTACTAGGAAAAGGCAACAGCTTCCTGGTAAATGTGCATTTTCCAAATCTTGGACTATTATCGAGAATATGGAATAAATAGTAATTTTCTGAATTTCAGAAAATCATGCTTGAATTGGAATTTTTAAAAATATTACTACTAGAGCATAAGGATATGTTGAAAAATACTTTTTACTTTGAAGGCTTGCGTACTCCATTGAGTAAGGGGAAAGAAACAGTTTCAAAGCACATCCTCGAGTGAAAGATTTGGTAGTTTCAACTTAAATCACGTGGCATTGCTTGTTTCCTGGGAGGGTGACTCCTGTAACCACCCAGCTGTTAACTGTGAGTGGGTAATTAAAAATGGATGCTGTGTTTGTCAGCTGTTTAAACTGTTCAAGCTAGTTACATAAGGTAAAGAAATTCATTACATAAGTTACACCATGAATTGCAAATTGTTTATTTAGTTGTGACAATCAGAGCTTAAGATATTTGTAGGCTAAGAGTTAGTCAGTGAAGTAATTTATGAATCATTTTGAATAATGAATAAATTTCAGATTTTTTTACAGCATGTTAGCAGACAATTAAAGAAAAAAGAGTAAAACTTGTCACAGTTGTATTTAAATTATTTAGTCTGCTCTAGATAACTGAATCAGGTTGGGTAGCTGGGTTTGTACTATTGACGACAAGCTATGAACTGCCAAATTTAGTCATACTTCTGAGTCATCTAGAATTCTGATTTTTTTTTTTTCCTGTATAACTGTATAATTATAGTGAGGAAATAAAGTACATTAATAAGGCTTAATTAAAACATGTATATACACACATTTGTGTATACAAATGAAAGTACCAAAACGTCAATGTTCTCCTGATTGAGCATGAGAGACAGTAGCACTCTGCAGTGCAAATTCTCCATAAATTTTGTTTAAAGTCTTTTTTTCTGTGTTGCTACAGAGTTTTGAAGAGCCCGGTAATGTGTTAGCAATTGTGCGGAGAAATAAGCAAAAAATGTTGGTGTCTGAGTTTTCTTAGTTAACCTCCAATTTTTCCAATAGAATAGCTTGTTCCAGTTCTGGAACAAAAATAGTATTGTGTGGTTTGTCTCTTAACATGGTACTGGAGTTTCCACTAGTATGACTTTTCAGGAGAAATCTTGCCTTTACTGCCATAGCAATAATTCAGAAAAACCCCTATTTAAATACAGACTACCCCTTGAGTCCGTGTTCTGGGGGATTTTTGTTGATTCTAGTGAAGTCTTAATGCTGTGTGGACTTTGCTCTGAGAAGCTTTTCTGTCAGGGGTGAATAGTGGGGACCACCTGCTACAATGGCACGGTCTCTGCCCTCTTTTCCTGAGATAGGGGTGACTGAGCTAGCTAAACTGTGATTCTGTGGCCTGTGGGAAAATGTGGGATCTGGCTGTGACTTTCCTTCCCCTCCATCCTGGCCCAGGAGAACTCATTAGAGGTGGCTGGAGGTCACTTGTGCTGACAGCCTGTGCTCTGGCTCAGCTGCTAAGTTAGTTGAAGATTATCAGTTTGTGGATGCCTGAATCTGACCTCTCTTTTCTTGACTGAAGCTTCTGGGATGATTGGCAAATGCAAGGGTGCTGTTGGCCACAGCATGTTTTCTTGCAAGAAAAGTAACTCTCTTAGGGCCGGAATGGCTCACAGCAAGTTGGCTGTGTGCTAGCAGAGCAGCATGAAGTTGTCCTCATGTAAAATGGCCTCTAGCTTTGTCTCTGATCACCTGTTTGATGTAGTTTTCAAGTAGTTTGGTACCTTACAGGTACTTTGTGCTGATTAATGAATGTTTATCATTCGGGAGAACTTCTAGGGGAAAACATGGAATAAGTACACAGGAGTGTTATGGAAACGCACTTCACTGCATAGCAGGAAAAGGTGAATTTAATTTTTTCTGTAATGGCTGGGCATCTTTTCAGGAATGTGAGTTGCATGTGCCCCAACCACAGAGCATCTAAGTTTTTAACTGCTCTTCATGTTTAACTGAGATGGCTGGTGAATGGCCACCCAGCCTAGCAAGGGAATGTCTTCAGAACTTGATCCCTGTAAAAACTTATGGTGCCAGTGTGCGTGTGAACCATACCTGCTTTGAAAGGTGAAAGTGGCCAATGCCTCACTCTGAGTTCAGAGCTCATGAACCAAGTCCACCTGGTGAATGAGGCAATGAAATATTGAGAAAGGTCTACATCAGAGAAATGAGTATGGGAAAAACAAGAAAGAGAAGAATTTGGCTTTAATGATCAAGGGGCATGAATCCTGCTTCTGAAGATGTTACAGAGTCATTCAGAGTATAAACATGAGCAGCTCCCATCCTGCTAGATACTTGGTGCTTGTCAGGGAAATAAAACAGTTCAGTTGAGATCCAAGTTCTGTGCTGTTACCGGGGGTGAGTTGCACATGGAGAGAACATAATCTCAGTCAGGTCCTCGGTGTTGCCTAGATTTCACCTTCACTATCCACCTAAGAAAGTAATTTTAAATGTAACAGTTTCCACTCCAACAGTCAGGCCTCACTCCATTTTTACCTTACTAGAGGTACCTATGTTCAATGTAAGGGGCAGGGAACATTCAACAATGAAGTACATTGTTATTTGGGTTTTTTACCCTGGTACTTTCTAATCATACCGATGAATTCAGTTCCCCCCCAAAGTAAAATAGTTTGCGGGTTTTCTGTTTCCACTGAGATTGTTTCCACCCATCTTGACTAACTTATTTTAGCAAGGTAAGAGAATACTCAATTTCCCTTAATATTGGCATTCCCTTCTCCCCTGCTTTTGTAATAGCTTTCATCAAGATAGAAACAAATCTGTTAAACTGTATTAACAAAACAACAACAAAATAAACTAAGGCTAATACATGAAACAAATATCACTGTTCCAAGTCTACAATAGACTGAAAGAAGATGCAGTTCACTAGCTGGCAAAGTAATTTCATGCTTTTTTTTTTTTTTTTTACACTTCAGGAGAAAATACTAGTTAATGTGTTCACTGCTGCTCTTTTGTACAAGGCAGCGTAGCTCTGGTGCTGTACAGAAGGCTTGGAATGGCTATAGTGAGCTAGTCTTATGGGTGGGGAAGGGTGGGTATACTGGGATGGAAGCTAGAGGTGGTTGGTCCTTAAAAAATTTAGCTACATAGAAAGTTCTTCAAACGATGTAGTGTAATCGTAGTGGCAGAATTAACAGAGGTGAATTAAAATATTTAGTTACTAATGTGTTTCTTTCCCTCTTCACTTCCAAAAATTCCAGATCATTCCTACTATCTTCTGCTGACATCCGTGTAGGACATGGGAGAGTTGCTGAATCAGTGTAGTCCTCTGCTATAGCAAGCGACTGCTCTGTATAATCCCAGCCATTGATGTCTTAAACTACATGTGAAAAAACAGGATTTTTTTGCCCTTTCTTCTTGGCTCCCACCAAAACGTAGGACTGCACATATGCATTTTTTTAGGTTTGGCCTCATTCTTAATGTTGTCTTTTCATCATTGATAATCTTGCACCGTTGATGTGAGTCTTCTCTGTAGCTCTTGCCATCAGACTGAGCTTTTTTCTGCCTCATTGACTTTCCACCTCATCACAAAACACAGAAGAGAATGTACCCTTTGTTTGTCCCTTAACTTTTTTCTGTGCCTGCCTTTACTTATTTGCCTCCACAGGGTAATTTTTGGATTTTACCATGGAGAGCATGCTATATTCAAGTGAAGTCATGTGTTGCTACAGCTGCTGGAGTAGATCCTTCTTTGCCCTTAAAGAGCGAAGAGAAGCAATGGATGCACTTTAGGGTATTAAGTGGTCCCATCCTTTCAGGCATAACTCTTGTGCTAGTATTAACAAATCCTCATGAACTTGTTTCCAGTGGCTGTAGTACATACATTTGCTAACATCCCACATTTGGAGCATTGTAGTGACTTGGACTAGTTTGAAATCAAGGTAGAACATTCATGTGAATTTGGTCACTGCAGTGGGACTTGCAGTCAGTACAGAGAAACTCTGGTGATGCCAAGACTTGACATGGAGCCTGTATACCTGTCCTAACCCATGTGAGTCAGCAGCAAAATTCTTAGATGATGTCTGGGCACAAATCACAAAGGCTAGAATAGTTACTGAACAGATTACTCAGATACTTCCTTTGGTTTAAAGTACTGATGGGAGTGTTTTTGGTGACCTGAGTGTTTCTGGGGCAGTCAGAATTCTCTCATATGTATTTTCCCCTTCTTGATGCTCCTTCACCATTGTCACAACCAGCTCACTGCTTAACTGCCTCCAGCTGCAGCTCACTGGCATGGATCAAAAAAATGGGTGGTTTATAAGCTGAGGAAAATATAAGCATCACACTATCTCAGATTGATATTTGCCAAGGCAGAGGGCTGAAAAAAGACCCAATAGTGACGCTTGTAAATATATGAAAGAAACAGGCAGCCACCTTGAAAAGAGATTTGACTTCTTGCCAGGGCGCCACAGGGAGAGAAACCAGGACAAGCTGCATCCAGTCACCTGAACATTGCTCAGCCATGGTTAGTTGTGTGACAGCTTTGTAATATAACACTTCAGTTGCCTGTGGTCTGTGAGCTGTTCCGTTCAGAGTTTTAATTCTCAGAGGATGGGATTTTTCTTTTGCTTTTATGGTTGGTGGTTACTTAAATACAGTGTGTTCTGCTTGGGAAAAAATGATAGTCATGCCAGAGACTATGTATTGGAAATCGAGAGAGATGCAGAAGGGGGAACTATTAGTGGTGCTGCATTTTTCTGCTCTCCTTAAAACCCTTTCATCTCCAGATGAAGCAACCAGCACAATAGTTCGTGTTGATTGATATCACTCAATCATGAAACAATCCAGTCGGCTTCTGCAAAGAACATTAGTTCAGCAGCACTGGCAGAGCGTCAATGGAAGTTAATTTTAATGGTAATTTGGAGCCTGGCTTATTTCTCTTAAAAGGCTTTTATACATGAAATAAATTTTTATTGCTAATTCATTTCATAATCATCCGGTGTGGGTTTGTGCTAAATAGTGCAGTTCACACTAACCTTCCTTTTCTAGAATAGGAAGTAGCTATTGCCCTCTCCTAAATACTCACAGCTTGTGATTGTTTGTAGTTTAGAGAGATGAACTGCAGGGCTAAGGAACCAAAGGTTAAACCAATGAAGGGGATATTTGTTTTTAATCTTGCAACCTTGCAACAAGCTGCACTTCCTCTGATAGGTCATTCATGACACAGGGACTGGGTCTGCCTGCTAAGACATACTGTGGAATCTCTGGCAATGAGAGTACTTGGACTTTTTCTGTTGGTTTCCTTCTGAACTGATGGGAGCAACATAGCCCTAACCCTAATGAAAGATACTCTCAAATCCTGCCATTAAGCTGTCTTTAACTCCTAAAAATATCCATTTAAAAGTATCTGTGGTGATAGGAGTCTGCTCTTCTCCTATTAGAAGTGAGACTGGCATCCTTCAGCTATCATGCAAAAGGAACACATGGCATTACTGAAATTCACTTTATGGTATTAAGAGTTATAGTTGAGAGAAAATAATGCCCAGCTTGATGCTCAGGGCAGCATATTTGGTCTCTGGTTCTGCAGCGTCAGTGGTAAGAAGTTCCAGAGAGCCTTCTAGTGTTGAAATGCTTCTTCAAGTGTTATGTTACTGCCATGGGTCATGTGCAATCATTTGCAGTAAGCTTCCTCACTGATTTTGTATTTCCTGGCATAGAATCAGGGCTATGGAATGATCAAAGCCTCAGACTTAATTCATCCTAGTCAGAAAAAAAAGCATCTGATGTCAGATTTAAGATTAAGTCAGAAGAGCATGTTGAGGCTCAAAGATGGCTGCAGAGGCAATCTCCAGCTTACATCACTGTATACTACTTCCCCACAGGACTGCAAGAGTCTGTGCATTCTTACTTCATCTTGGGGTACAGGATGCTGGGTGTTCTAAATAAGCAGGACTAATTCAAATCTGTGTTCTGCCTTGGTATAACATGAATAATAAAATTACAGGCTTGTCCTCGAGGAAGAACTCTTCTGGGTAGCTGAGATGTATAATTGAGCTTGATGAGGCTGTGTGGGTAGGTGAGATTTAAGGCTCAGCATAATGAGACCACTCTATGTGGTTATGTCTTTTCTTGGACCTTGAATATTGGTAATATATACAGCTATCTTCTCTCACTGATTCTTAAGTACACCTCCCCACCCCAGTACAAAATCAGATTATTAGGTGTGGTATTGGAAGCATTCAGAAGCACTTGGAACATTTACAAAATGGTAAAGGAATTGGGTCTGAGACAGTTTTAATTTCATGGTTGCACAGTGCCTGGCCTCGTGGTGACCTGGTCCAAGACTGAGGCTTCTAGGCATTACTACAGCACTGATAAAATATAGTAAATGTCACCAAGTCTGCAGGAAATCTAGAGAACAAAGGTATTTTCTTTTGCTTTCTCTTTTTGATGGCAGTCTAAGTGTTCTTAAATATTATAGTCCACATGACATGGAGTGCCGCATATTTTTCTTTAAAGGAAGTTATTGTCATGCAGTTCCGTAGCCAAATCTTTGTTCTGTGGCTGAAAGGCTGTGGAGGAATGGATGAATACTGTTATTTCTCACTCCTTGTGGTAACTTGGTAATTTCCTGTAGGAAAGATGTTTGCGGGATGTTGGTATATAGTACCTAGAAATCTCTGTTTCCTACCTGCTGAGGGATTCTCCACTTCTGGGCCACTTGCTCACTTGCTTTGGAAAGATAATAAAACCTCTGGGATTCTATATTGCTGGGGCATCTTTCTTTAATGTAATCCATTATGAAGTGTTGACACCCAGTCTCACCCCTGTGTATGCTCCTGGCAAAGTCTTCTCTCTTGTGTGGATGAAGTCACATTAATGCAAGTTCAAGATACCCATTTTCTGGTATCCCAGGATTGGAGTATTTTACCAAAACTGTGTCCTGATACTGAGAATGGTTATCTCTGTAACTTGTTGCTGCCGTAGTTATCTTTAGAAGAGCCATTTAATCCTTAAGGTCCCAAATCCACCACATTTGCAAATCAGTTACACAAAGATGTAAGATGATTATAGCAATTTCTGAAATTGGGCTATTTTGTCATTTCTTCTTCTCCCCTTTTCTTTCAGAGCTGTGTGCTGCTGTCGCTTTTTTTTTTTCTTGCCGGTTGTGCATTTGTGTAGCTACAAGCAGAAGTGCTGTACCCCAACCTGTTAACCATATAAGCGTGGGTGCTCTTCTCTCTAGGCAGGATCATATTAGTTGCTGGAGGAGGCCATGATATTGTTTGTTTCTTTAGCTGATTCCAGCCATGAAAAACAAGTCTGTTGTATGACAATTTGAGGCATTGACTGTTCTGCCATTTATCTACCCTCACTGCATCTCTATCGCAGAATGGGACTAGCTTTTTACTTCTCCTTCCTAAGTCTCTTTGTCCTGAAAGTGCTTCCCTGAATCTCAGTTATGAACCTGACACCCTAATCTCTTTTTCCCTTTGAGTTAGGCTGTACTTGGAAATATTTTTGCTGAAAGTGAGTTTTCTCACTGAGCTTGTACTGCAATTTCTTCCTAGTGCTGCATTTGGCAGGGTAAAAACCCTGGTGGGTTGAATCTCTGGGCAAGATCAGCTTGCAGCTATATCTCTTTACTATGATTTTTGTCACAGTTGTTGTAATTAAACCTGATATTGCAGAACCCTAGGGGATAAGAATAAAGCTAATGGCATATTTTCTTAAAGGTTTGGATGTTTTCCAAAGAATGTCTTTTCCATTAAGTTGACATGTTCTCTTTGTGCCCTTCACAAGAGTGGCTGATGGCCCAGTGGAGGAATGTTAAGAATCATCCTGAATCATCTTCACCTGATCCTGCAGTCAGTGAGCTGAAGCCTCCTGCTTTCAGAGTCTGAGAAGCTGAACACAGCTCCTGACAAAATAATAGGAAAGAAAATTAGGTGGTAGGTTAGCATCTGCCCTGTCCTTCTCCCAAGCCATTTTGTAATTCAGCGTAGGAAGAATTCCATGTTGTGTAAGATGTTGGTCCCTAACTTGGGACATGTGGTGCTTCCTTGTTATCCATGTTTTTCTTGCTTTCATTTTTAATTGGGATTTTTGGAGGATGGGAATAGATATCTACTGTCTCTTAAATAATTTATAGACAGTAGAATGGTTAATTACGGTTGCATTTAGACCTATTGCAAAGGGAATTGATTGTACTGTCCACAGATTAATGTCCACAATTTAGCATACAAAGGTAGGAAACTGAAGGCCTGACTTTTTTTGGGGATAGTATGTAACTTAATGCTGAGCAACAATACTGTCTTTATTAAATGCTTTGAGATATTATTAAGACTTATACTGTGCAAGGTATTATAAGAGTAGTAATGAGAATAGAAATTATAGCATTAATAGAATGTGATGGTCTGTAATAACACTTGGATTTAGAATTAGTTGTATGGATAAATATAGGAGTCCAGAAGCACACAGGATGCTGAATTGTCGAGTTAGTAATTTCTAAAATGAGGCATTACAGTTCAAGACTTATCTTTACATATTAAGCAAAATGAGCAACTAGATGAAGAGGGAAGGTACTAAATGGAGAAACAGCAAAGTCTTCCAGGGCATAGAGTCTATCCACTGTATTTGTATTGCAGAGCATTCTACCTGAAGAGCACCTCTGTTTTCATTGGACGTTATCAGATGCTACTGAGACACAGACATTTATTACAGCTCAGACTAGGAGTAAAGGTTAAAGGAAAATAAATCCTGAGCCGACAGTGTCTGAGTAAATGCCTGTTTCCATAGCCCCTTGCCTCCAAATGTGAAGCAATGATCATAACTGATGAAATTCCAATGTGGATTTAAAGGGCTATTGTGTACCTTGCAAGTGGTGTTAGGGAGGGCTTTCTTCTCTCATCCCATGTATGGAGATGAGTCTTTTGGGATATGATTGACTCCTACCCTGTCAGAATGAAGATCACAAAGCAGGTTCTTGAACTGCAAAGGGCTGAATAACACTTAGGGCTATAAGCCCCAGTGGGATTCTGCTGGCCTTTCAGGCATGGGGTGGTGGGACAGATGCCTTCAGAGGTGCCATGCTCACCTTTTGCATAATGTTTCTTGCTGCCGTCCATAGATTTATATTAAGTAATGTCTCTATGTGCATTTTGAAGCATCTCTTTCAAGCTATGAATCCTTCTTGACAGGCAGCAGAAATATTTAATTCAGCTTTCCCTGTCCAGGGCATCTTACATTGCAGTGAGTGGGAGATTTTCCTGCTGCGACCCTCTGATTTGATTTGGTATTTCAAACAGGAAGATGCAAGAAGTGGTGGATTAGTTTTATCAAATGACAAGTGGATGTTACAGTCAAGGGAACATAATACCACAACACCCTTCCAAAGTCAAGCAACATCTACCTCTCCCTGCATGAAAAACCCCAAAATAAAAAACAGCAGCAGAAGCCAAATCTGCTCCCTAATCTGCACTGATCCAGCAGTAGACATGCCTCTTGGATGAGAAATTCTCATCCCCAGTAGTCTTTCTACAAATAAATATACACCAGCTCTGGGTATAAGCAAGGGTCACATGGTTTTACAACAACCTGTAACTTTCTTTGGCATGTAAAAAAGTAATATATGCTATTAGAGCTACTTGGGTTTCCTCTTCTGTTTTGTTGCTCTGTTACATAAACTGGGCTGGGTTCTGCCATTTTTCATTTCTGCATTAAATGGTGTATCTTACACATGTCTTAAAAGAAAGGAAATGCCATGAATCTTGCTTAATGTACTTGGAGACTAGATGCCTTTGGGATTTGGCTAGGGCAACATAATTCTCAGTAGAAGACCACATGTTTCTCTGCTAGTAACTTTCCTGTAGCTGGCAGCTATTGGCATACCCTGGTCCTGCTGGTTTTGTATGGGGAATAAGCAAAGGAAAGATTAGGGCTAGAGATGAGTTGGTACTTTCTCAGTTTCTGGATCCCTCTACCACAGTACAAGGACATTTATCCTTTCAGCATTCAACCACTCTGAAATGTGTGTTGCTCATTTGGTGCAGTGTCTGCAGTGATGTTGAGTTTCTAGCCCTAAGTCGTTGACTTAACTACATTTGAGTGCAGCCAGAACTTGATGCTAGCACTGAAAATGAATTATTGTAGCATTCATAAAGAGGCACTCGATGTCTAAGCCTTCTGGACACAAGGGTGTATGATGGGATTGCAAAACTCATCACTGGCTAAGTAAGGGCACAGTCCAGTCAACTGGAAAAATATTTTTTGATCACATCCACCAACCTTTCCTATTTCAAATACTTCTTCAAGAATCATTTCCTTCTGTAAGGGAGAAACCACTTATGATTTCAGACAGCTGCAGAGAGATTAACAATATCTGTGGTTCATAAGTTTTAGAATGGAATGACCAAATCGTGCTTTAGCTCCTCTTGGATTTCACAGTACAGTTGTCTCATCTTCTTACCACCGTCTTTATTATCTTCTCTCTTTCTCTCAAGTTGTGTCTTTCCATTTGTTTTACTATTCAAGGGCTACTTTCAAAATACCTGCACAACATTTCTTAAGGCCTTTATTTGATTCCAGCCCTCATGTCCAGCTACAACAATGCAGCAAACTGCCTTGCAAGAAAAGGGCAGTCAACTGTGAAATCTTTTGTGTCTCTGAATGCATACTCTTTTACAAAGGAAGAGAGAGCATCCTTGTAATTTAGTGATGGTGACTCTGAAGCTAATTAATAATTTGAACAAGAACAATCCTGGGAATGACTTTATGGGGAAAGAGTATGGTCAAACAATAACCTATTCTTTACCTTGGAGAGCCATTATAGATACTTTATAATTTAGTAGTGTCTACTTGCTAGTAAACCATCCCAAGGTTTATTTCAAGAGAGTTTTAGTAGTTTAGTAGCTTTTGTCCATCAGGCTGTGTGATCTGAATCAATATTCAGTTGGTAGAGTTTATGGGGCAAGAGACATTATGAAATTGCAGGGGCAAATCTGCTCACTTAGGGATGATCTGGTCAGATAGCTTTGTATGGGAAGTACTTGAAAATGCCTTTATTCAACTGCAGTAACATATGATTTGTTTGAAATAATTAGAATGGGGACAGCCTAAAAAAAATCCTAGTGAATTTTTGGGAACTCGGAGGATAAGGATGTACTTACTAAGAAAGGAATCTTTCTACCGAAGACAGAATATGTACAAAGTCATCTGTTTGCATAGTTTTAAAGTCTCAATAGAGTCCTTGATGGATGGATATAGCCTGTCTTATCAGCAAAGGAGGTTACAAGCTCAGTGCACAGTAGATTGAGAGAACAGTTCATGGGCCTAGCAGGATGAACATGTTATGGTCTTATCCATGCTGTAGTCTTTTCATGTGTGGGGAGGAAAAACCCAGTCTTGCTGAAAAGCTGATGCTGGATTCCTTTCTCACTTATTTCCTTGGCAGGCTAGTTGCCTGCTGGTAGGTTGTGTTTTTTTTTTTTTTTTTTGGAATTGCAATCCTTTGAAATCCTGTGGTTTCTCACACTTTGTGTTTAAAATGTGCAAAACAGAATCCATGCTAATAGTGTTGTACTTCTCAACATTTAAGGTAAGCCAATTCACATCTTACATGTAAGCAAGTGAGTTAGTAAACCACATCTTAAGGTTAGTATATAAACAAAATGCTTTTTGTCAATGTACCAATCCTTAATGTAGGGGGAAAATACAGTTATTCTTCTAAAAATTGGTCTCCTTAGTTTGATTCTCATGAATTCCTAATATATGATTCCTGCCAAGAACTTTATCCTTCTCAGGTCTCCTTTTTCCTCACCACCATTTATGTCCAAGTGAAAGTTGTGAAACTCACACCCCAACCCAAGCTCAGTCGAGGGACAAAACCTACATGAGAACAATGTCATATAGATGTGTTGCATAGCCCATGTAAGTTCTTTCATTTAAGTGAAGTTCTTACGAGACTGCTGTAGGTGCTGAATGAGCCTGACCCTGTAAGTGGGACCTTCTTAGAGATTAGTCTGTGTTAGGTCTCAGCTCAAGTTCCCTAATGTGGGGTGCAAAGCATCTGAATGCTTATTGTCGTGTGATTTATACTGTTTAAACATGAGGTTGAAGTGCTACAAGAAAGCTAAGTGCTTTCTCCAGCTGAGCAATTTGTGGAGGTAGCTGTAAACTAGCAATGAGGAGGCACAGAGAAGGGCTTATTTTCCTCTCACTTTAAGAGGAGGAGTAAATGTGTATAGAAAGGCAAATTTACACTGTAAAGCAGCATATACAATGGCTTTCTAAGGTACAGAGATAAGCATCCTTAAACTTCACTGCATGTGATCACAGATCCTCAGTGGAATTGATGATATCAGTGGACCCATCCTTATTTTCTTCATGGCAATCTGGGACTCTGCTTACCAAACATCTCTTTGAAATGGTCTTCCAAGCTGGTTCAATCAATACCAAGCTTCATGGGAGTATTTTACTGTGAGAATCAGAAGATGTACATTCATATAAAACAAACCTGTTCATGGCATAGCCTTTGCTCTGCTTTTTCCTTGGCTTGAGAGCAGTGCCGAGATAATGCTTTGTTCCATGAGCTATTGGGTCATCAGTGAGTTTTTACTTGTAATTGCTGTCTCAGTGACTTTTTATTGATTTAATTTCTGCCTCCAAACAAGTAGGAACAAATATTTTTCAGCCCTTTTAACCTTTTTAACTTTTCAATCGTGCTCGACTTCCCCCTCCCCTGTGGCCAGCCCAATGCAAATAGGTGGACAAAAAGATTAATAGAAGCAAGGAGATACCTTCCTCCTCTCAAGTGTCCTGTGGCTTTGAGACTGTTATTAATAGCTGAAGTAAAAGTGTTTCATAACCATCCCCTTGCTCCAGCTTTCTTGCCAGCCCCCTTTCCTTGGTCCTTGGAGAGAAGTGTGAGCTCATCACTTTCCAAAGCAAATTCAGCTTCTGGTCTCATACTTGGATTCTTTTCTTCTCATGGGTGGAATATTTATCATCTTCCAGCTGGTTGCTTTAAGCAAGCTGCTATTTGCTGGGATATCCATAGAGCATGTGGGGAACAGGCCTAGCAAAAGCTGTTCAGGCACTTTCTTTTTCCTCTACTTGGGAAATGTTGCTGTCTGCTCAGTGCATGCATACACATCTGCACCTCTACCTTGACTCACACAGTGGCCAAAAAGGAAATTTAGGTATTTCAGTGTGGAATAGAAGTTGAAATGGAAATCTAGGTGTGTTAGTCTGAAACATTTGGAAGAACCTGTGTGGAATCTGGTCACCATACAGCCCACTCATGACAAAGCTGGGGTGTGTGTCTAGAGATTCATAAGCTTCATGGATTGCGTACATTTCCTGTACACTTTGTATCTGATTTCCTCCCCCCCCGCCCCATCCACCCCATATCTCTAGAGATCTAATGGATCAATAATGAAAGTGAGCTGGCAGGCTTTCATCCCAGATGACCTGTGAAGAATGGGAATGGCATACTGTCATCCCCATTACCCCATTTCTGTATGGATAGTACAGTATAGTACAATATGTTGGATCCTTTCAGCTACCCCTCTGTTATGACTTCAGTGGGTTTTTACAAGACTTCTTTTACAGGCTGAGAATTGTCTAACAAGTTTTACTAAGCTAAAGGCTCTGAGAGAATCTTTATTTGGAAATCATGTGAGATGAACTGTAAAAGAAAAATGGGAGTGAAAAAGAGCAGGAAGGTTCTGCTTGTCATTCTGAAAAAAACCTTTGCCCACTTTCCTAATGAAAATCTTTAAGCTGTACATTCTGTTAATGTATTTGCTGGGTATGTGCCATTTCAGGGATGAAGTATTACTTATCTTAAGAATGTCTCAGCCTTTTGGTGGCTGCTAGCTTGGTGAACACAGGCAAGCTTTTACTTCAGGTAAAACCGAGGATGTTGTTATCTTCTGAGTATGTTTCACTGAAAGTTCTATTTTCATTACATTTTTCTGCTGGTCAGTAAAGACATCTACATGTAAAAAGCAAATTTAGGTGTTATTGTAGAGTTCTGGCTATTGCAATATTCTCTTGCCACTGGCAGGCTGGTGGGCTTGCAAGTATGTATATAGTGAGTACAGTTTGCAAATTGTTTTTTATTTTTTGCAGAAAATTTGCTCCAAAGCAAAGAGCTTGCAAGAGAGTTAGAACCACTTATGAAACTGGATGTAACATGGCTGATGGTTTCAGCTGATAAAACACTTTGAGAATTTAAGAAAAATGTCAGTGTTTTAGAATTTTCAAAATACACTTGACTTTAAATTGAAATAGATTTTTATTTTTTTTAAAGGTGTCAAAATAAGTAACAGATAAATGAAATCTTTTCAGTTGATCTGAAGTTGTTGTGGTTTGGGTTTTTTTGGTTGTGTCAGTGTTATGCCCTGCAGTTTTTTCAGTTTGCCTTAGAACCCAAACCACAGAGTATTTGCCTGCCTGCATTTGTAAGCAAGGCTGGTGTGATGACCACAGCACTTCTTCCACTGCTTTAGGAGAGAAGGAATTGCAGCTTTACGGAATGTGATGGCAGACTTGTGTTTATTGCTGTGGCACTGGTCATGCCATGGTGGCTGCTCCGTGTGCTTCCCCAGTCTTGGAGATGAACCATGCAGGTGTATAATGCAGCTTTTCTAGAGCTATGGTCACCCAGGGCTGAACTTGCTATGGTAATCCTTACTAGGATGATTCTAACTGCAGAGATGCACGTAGCATAGGTTAGATCTGTATTTGTATGTAGTGTAGTGCAACGGAGGTGGCAGATGAAATTGCTAAACCTCTATCCATCATATTTGGGAAGTCATGGCAGTCCAGTGAAGTGTTGGCTAACTGGAAAGGGGGAAACATAACCCCTGTTTTTAAAAAGGGGAAAAAGAAGGATCCAGAGACCTATAAGCCATTCAGCTTCACCTCTATGGCAGTCAAGATTATGGAGCAGATCCTCCTGGAAACTATGCTAAGGCACACAGAAAATAAGGAGGTAACTGGTGACAGCCAACATGACTGACAAATTTGGTGGCCTTCTATGACAGAGTTACAATGCTGGTGGATAAAGGAAGAGCAACTAATGTAATCTACCTGGACTTGTGCAAAGCAGTTGACAATGTGCTGCACAACAACTTTGTGTCTAAATTAGAGAGACATAGACTTGACAGACCACTTGGTGGATAAGGAATTGGCTGGATGGTCACACTCAAAGTTGCTGTCAATGGCTCAATGTCCAGGTGGAGGCCAGTGATGTGTGGTGTTCTTCAGGAGTTGGTAGTGGGACTGGTGCTGTTTTAACATCTTTGTCAGTGACATGGACAGTGGCATTGAGTGCATTCTCAGTAAGTTTGCTGATGACACCAAGCTATGTCATGCTGGAGTGAAGGGATGCCATCCAGAGGGACCTTGACAGGCTTGAGAAGTGGGCTTATGCAAACTGCATGAAGCTCAGTAAGGCCAAGTGCAAGGTCTTTCACCTGGGTCAGATAGTTTTCAAAAGTGCAGTCCTGATACATGCTGAGTCTTACTATAGGCATGTTCATTGTTTCTCGCAATATGTGACCCTTTGGTCCGTCAGTGAATAGGGAAGGAGGTTGTATCACATCCATTCTCTCTGAAGCATATATGAGTATGTAAATGGGGAGTAGAAGCTGCTAGTGCACCTCTATCTGCTTCCAGAGGTAGCAGCTAGGAGCTAGCAACTTACACTTAACCCAAAAGAAACAACCCCCAACCCATCAACTGAAGGGAGGCATCAGCCCAATTTCCTTGCAACCCATAAGAAGAAACAACCAGTCCCAGATGTTGTTCCACTTTTTATCTAGGACAAGTAGCAACAAGTCCTACTGGCAGACCAAGCTGAACCTCTGTTCAGGATGATGCCAGAGCCAGCCAGGAAGAAACACAATCTAGTGTTCTAAAAACTTGGCTTATACTGCAGCTGAAAAATCTGTCTTGAGCTCCATTAATTAGAACATTGGCATCTATTTATGCATAAAAGTTAATGAATATTCATCAGGCATGTTGATTAAGGTGGTGTTATTTGCATATTCTTCCTAGATTTTTAGACCTTTACCCTTAGGTATTCTAGTATTCAAGGTATTAATATGGCACCAAGGGAAATTCTGATTAGGTATTAGCAGAAAAAAATTCATAATGAAGGTGATCAGATGTTGGAACAGGTGATGAAAGATGTTGTGCATGTCCATTCTTGGAGGTATTTAGAACTTGACTAGACAAGGCCCTGAGCAACATGAACTGTCTTTGAATTTGATTTTAACTTTGAAGTTGTTCCTTCTTTGAGCAGGAGATTGGGCCAGTTGACATCTAGAGGACCCTTCTAACAGAAATGATTCTACAACTAACAGAGAAGAATAATGTTTCTACATTTTTTTAGATGGGTGCAAATACGTAACCAGTACTTTAATGGTTAGTATTACTGCCGAGGCAATGAAATAATCCTGTTAAGCGTGTTGCAGTACTCTCTGCCTTCATTAAGAAGTTAGTGGCTCATCAGAAGTTCATTAACTAGTCAGTATATCTGATTGCAGTTCTGTCATAGCAGCTGCTTAAGGTAAAGCCCAATTTCTCCATCTACCTTCCTGTAAGGTTTAGTTTGACCAGTTGATACATGCTGAAACTGCAATGACAGCCTTGCTTCTGCTAAGGTACCTCCAGATGAGTTCTGATGATTCATATTAAATGATTTAAGAGACTGAGAGCACCGTGTACAGCTGAGCACAGTAATTCTTAAGTTGCACCAGCCTGAATGGCCAGGGCTGGTTTGGAGGATGTGTAAAAAGCTAGCACAATTTAACAAGGAAGTTTTCCCAGGGAGACATGACTTTTAAGGCTGAACATTAACATATTTATCTATACGCTACATGAATTGTTTTGTGTAACATGATCCTAGCCCTAAGTATGGTTATAGTCCGTGGAAAACTTACTGAAATGTTATGCTAAGAAAAAACTATAAACTTTCTCTACTCTACAAATTTTCTGAAGATAATGTGAACCAATTAGAGGCTAAATGACCAATCTACATCTTCTGTCAGCTTGGGATGGAAATACTCACCCAATGAGGGAACAGCAACTAAGCCATGGGATTAAAACAATCTCTCATACAGAAGGCAGTTTCCCATAATGAATATCAAATATATGTAGTGAGTGCAGTTTTCAAGCCAGAGGCTAAGTTTCCTTTTACTAGGAAATGTTTGTGTAGTAATTCTCAAACAGATTTGTAAAAATTAAAGCTAGAACAAAGGGTGAATTTTGTGGAATAAATTGCTTCCTATGAACAGTTCATCCAGACGTATCTACAGCACAGAAGAAGGAAAAGCTGCCTGGAGGTAACAAAGGCTCAGAACATTCACCTCAGTCTTTTCAGGGAAACTCATCATGTCAAAAGCCTTGGCAGGAAACATAATAAAACAAATATTAGCTGTAGAGATGGAGCCTTCTTAGAAATCAACATACAAACTACAAGAGCAGAATGGATACCACCTGGTTTCAGATCTCTGCATGTTACAGAAAGCAAGATGACTGCTGTGGCAGTGCTGGCTTGTTGTGAAGTCTGGAACAGCCACGCCATTGTTCATCCAGAGTGAGTGAGCTCCTGGCTCCCTGCATCTGTCTGAGATTCCCAATTACTCTTATCCAAGAATTTCTGCAAAGAGTTTTAGAGTGGGAGAAATTCGTGTGTGGCTGTGAGCCCTCCAGCTACCAAAGGTAGCTTGTTCACAGGCATTGGGCTAATCTGTACCTGAACCTTACAGATTGTTCCACAATCTGAAGCCCTGAAAGTTGGGAGGAAAAGATGTGAAATCTTGTAGCCCTCACTGGCAAGGTGGGAATACAGTCCGATAACCTGTGTAAGAAACTCTTCTGTGTGCTATCTTGGGCTGGATCTAAAGTTACATTATTGACACTTATCTAACTGCTCTCACATATTACCACTTCCATCAGAGATGATCTGAAGGAGTACTCTCTGTTGCCAGCTGTCAGATGAGTTGGTCTGTATTATGCAGAAGACTAAGCTATATCATCACAGTGACAGTATAAATTCCTGAAACTTGACAACCAGCTTTGGAAAAGTCGAGCTGACCTCACAGGGCAAATGCCTCTGGGCAATTCTGAGATCAAAATTTTAGGGCTGATGTGGCTGATACCCTGATGGTATTTTGAATTTTCATTCTATTTCTTAAATTAATCATGGGTAAAGACTATTTCTTAGAGCTCTTTGAAATGTTTAAATATTTTTATATTTAAAAAGGAGAGATGGGGGGTGAAGGGGTAATGGGAAGGGGCTTGGTGATGAAGAAAGACACTGGCCCGAAAAGCTCTGAAAAAAGCAGTCTGTTTATCCACCAGACAAGTACAGTTTGGATACCAGCAGTATGACCTTCCTTTTAATTGATTTTACCCCTGATCAGCCTGGAGTGGGAGAATGGTTCAGTCATCCCCTCTATTACCAAACTGTTTGGGGCCTCTACTGGGGTAGTGTTTACAGCTCTGTTGATGTAGTGGGAGCTGAGTTTAACTAGCAGCTGAACTAACATCAGGATATTGGGATAGTTTTGAAAATAGAGTAGAATCGAGTCACACAGTGTTTTCAGGTGATATTCCTGCTATAGCACAGTTGAAGATTTTCCTTCAAATGAAGATAAGAGGAAGTATTATATAATAAGGGGATAATATGGAGCATTGCTCAACGGGTATGGGAGGGGAACTGAGTAGGTGAGGGGATCAGTAAGAGGAGTGGCATGTTTGATGCCATGAATACTTAGCTGCTCTGGATGAAGCTATCTCTCATTTCCTTATCTCAATTTTACTTGGCATCTGAACTTTGCTAGAATAAGGAGTTGCCAACCACAGCTCCCTTTCAAGCATCTGTGCTTATGTGAGGATGGTATGGCAATTTTGCTCTGCATCTTTTCAGTTGCATCTTCCTGCTGGTCTCTTTCCTAGCACTCTAGTTGAAGACGTCAACCGCTTTTCTTGAGAATTTCAGGAAATATTTCCCTTTGGTCAGAGGAACATAGATTATAGTGCATACGTCAGTGGAGCAGCTTTGTGGTTGTTTCATGTTTCTTGTGGCCAGCTATAGCACTTGCTATGGCAACTGCATAGGTGAAAAAACCCACTCACTGGTTTGCTCTATAAATACCATTCCCAGTTATTTGAGCAAAGTGCAGAGCTCAACTGCAGTTGCATTTGGTCTTTCTAAGTTAGGACTGAAGGCTGGAGAAGCTCCATAAATTGTAGTTACCCTATTGAGGGAGAGTATGGAAGGGAAATTGTTGTGTTTTTTTTTTTTTTCTTACTCTTGCTCCCCCTCGCGCCCCAAAGACTGGAGTGAGCATCTGAAGGTAAGGATTTATATGGGTTTTTCTGAGAGGACTTTGCAGGAGAGCAGTGGTTCTGCTCCTTGCTGCAGTCACTGCCTCTCCTCTCACAGGGACCTCACCTCTAGCTAGATATGTGCTGATGCAGTTGCATTAACTCAGCAGAGTCCCTCCTCTACACCTGTGAGAACGGGTTTAACTAAATGGTTCGTGTTCAAATGCCAAGCAACCACAAACCTTGTCAGTTTGGGCCATGAAAAGCTTGAGGTTCCCAGTAAGATCCTGCCTGCCTCTGCTGTCAGCCATAGCTATGGGGATGAAGATGGCTGCATGCTGTCTCCAGTGGTTGCTGCTTTCTAGAGTCTGAAGTAACTGAAGTGCCGGAAGATAATAGAGGAGAGCTCTGAAACACTCTGAACTGCATTCTCCTGAGTGTATTAAACTCAACATTTGCAGGTGAGTTTAATAGCCTAAAGCCAAGAGGGCCTATTAGCTCACAAGGGCTGACCTCTAGTATATCACAGACCATTACATTTTACCCTTTTATCCCTTTATTGAGCCCAGTAATTTGGATTAGACTGAAGTATTTTGAGCCATGTAACAAAAAATTAATTAGGCTTACCCATTCTGGCAGTGAACCTAAGCCTAATGCTTCAGAGAAGCATTGAGCACAGCAGCATCCTTGTCTGCCTGACCTGGGGTTCTGTTTTCCCATGTGAGACAAATAGTGGGGACAATTCTCAGGCACTAGTGAATTTTCTGTACTCTGCTCAGCCCTGTTGAGTGCATGCAGTGGCTAGCCCTGGTATTTCAGAGACAGGTAGGGAAAGAGGGAGAACTTACCTCACAGTGTGCACTGAAAAGCACTTTACATTCTGGTCCTACAAACTCTTGGTTGGAGTCATGATGTTTATAGGCTAATAGCATGTTATTTAGAGGCGTGAACAGTGTTGAAATACATTGTGTGGCTGGAAAGGAGATCATAATGGAATTTACCATTCCAATCTGCCTGTACTTCAGCCACCATTGAACCATTGCCACTGCAGTTGTACTCTTAGTTCTAGACAGTCTTTAAATATGTACTTAAGTCTCATTAAAGCAATGGAGATGTAAGTATAAGCCCAAAATTATATATATGGAGAAGTGATGACCTGAATTCAGACCATAATTTCTTTCTGCTTTAGGCTTTGGTGATACAAGACAGTGAACAGCTCACTGCATTACTACTAACAGTATTTGCAGTAAGAATAAAAAGTTTGATGGATGTTACTAGAAATCAGCCTCTTTGGTGTAAGAGGAGGTGCTTTCTGATGATTACTTTAAGAAGTTACAGCAAACGAAACAGTATTTTTTCCTTCCTTCTGTATGCTTTTATTTTGAATCTTGGCTCTATGTCCTTGTCTGCTGGTCCATAAAAATCTTTTCTCTGGGCAGGTATCTGATAACTTAAAGATTATTTTGTACAAATAGGCATTTTACATTTGCTTGCCAATACTTCTGATCCATGAAAGCAGCTGAAAAAGGGGGATAGGAAAACCTGCAAGAAAGCAAGGATGTGATTTGGGGCTTTTTTTAAGCTCTTTCCATAGTAGCTGTCTTTAAAATTACTATTCTTGGTTTGAAACTTTAATTCTGGGCGTACATTTGGTGCCCAGATGGTGCAGACTCACACAGAAGCCCATCACGCTGTCAGGGCAGGCGGATACATATGTAAATATTTTGCTTTTTCCCCCTATAATATTTGGCTTTGTCTAATCTAATTGCTGTCAAAGGCAGAATGTGGAGAATGCTTAAGAGGAGCAAACAATGAGGACCTTAAATGTTTGTATTGCACTAACTTTGGAAGATGCTAGTAGACTGCAATGTAACTAATAATTTTGTTTCGTTTTCTCATTCACAGTGTGAATTCATGGTGTATGATCTAAGTTCATGCCAAGTAATGTTTTACAATCTGAGGTAGAAACCTGTATTTCTAGTGGCATAAAAACATATTTAACCCCTTGGAGCTGTCAATATAAGGCTAATGGCTCTGCCTTTTCAGTTCAGGCCGACAGTGTCTTCTACATGTGTCTTGGTGTATAGAGCTCTTTATTATTTATATAATTCATTGCTTCATTTAATTTTTTTCTACTGAGTGCCTGTCTTCATGTATTTTTAATACATAAAAGCATTTCCAGCATAGCTGCTTGTCTGACCAGTGGTAGCTAGTAGTAAACAGTGTGGCAAACCACATTAAGATGCCTATTTTGTTATGAAAGGCTTGATCCAAAATACCATAATATTAATAGAAACATCACTATGAGCTTTGAATCTGACTGCTTAATGAGAAGGTCTAAGAAAGCCAGTGTTAGCTGAGGATGATGGCAAAATGGAGGTAGGAAACCTTACTGTTTTTCATCAGTGCAAGAACTGTGACACCATCACAAAATTCTGATCAGATGTGAAATTTGGCTAGGCTATAATTCATGGAAAGCATCTGGCTCTGCCAGACCCATTCCTCTAAGGACACTAACTGCACAGAGAGAGATGACAGGAGATCAGGGCCTGGAGTTGTGATTGTAGTAGGGGAAGGAAAGTGGCTGTAAAAGGAGACTGTAATAATATGACCAGAAGACATACAGAAGCAGCATGTGGTGCTTTTTTTCTGTAGAACACAGATGAAATCCTGACTACAGGGGAAAAACATCGCCCATTTCAGCCATTTGTGTTGCCATCTGAGGCTCACTGTTCAGGGGTGCCAATAAATTGTGTTTCTGAGCCTGCTATGAAAGTGTCTGGGTACCTTCAAGAGACACACCATAGCCTTTCATGTATACTTCTACTTGTCTTGCTTCTTGGCTGTGGGGTCGAAGAGGCTCAGGAAAATTGTGCATTATCTCTCTATATTTTTTCTGTGCTGATTTTTATTATGGAACGAATGATCAAAGATGTTTTTTTTTGTGTATCTCCTGGAATATGGGCATGGAGACACGTTACTGTAGGATAAGCCAAGACGTGAACTCACTTTCTCCACAGTAAATGCTAGTATGCCTGGTGCTAGCTCATGATTCAGAGAAAATAAATGAAAGAAGGAGTGATTTGCTACATATATATCTGATGGTGAAAGCATACACTGGCAGCTACTGCAGGGCCTTTGCTGTGACATAAGTTTAGATCTAAGCTTACCCTACAGGTAGCTTCTGCCTGTCATGGGCCAAAGATAGCACCAGTTGACACAGTGGACTGAAAGGAGGGGTTGCTTTGCTCCTAGCCTTTGCTTTTGCGTGTCAAGCCAAACTGGTTTAGAGCTGGGAGGACACGTTGCATTCATTTAACAACACTTTCTTTTCTGCTTTTTGCCCTTCCCAGGAGCAATTGAGCGGTGCACGTACATCAAGTACCACTACTCCTCAGCGACCATTCCCAAGAACCTCACCTACAACATCACCAAGACAATCCGCCAGGATGAGTGGCACGCCTTGCGTAAGTCTTGCTGGCTTTCTTCTCTGTTGTCTTCACGTGTGGACTAAGGGAGGTACTTGCTGATAAATGAGGACAGAAGCTTTGACTGACAACCTGCTCTGAGCCCTCTTCCCACATATAGTTTGTCTTTGTAGCAGATTGATCGATTTGTTCTTAGAACTTACATCTCTGTTTCTGCTGCTGACTAGAAATTCTGCTGAGGCATGAAAAAGTGGTGGTGGGGAAGATACATTCATATGCAGAGATTAATATTGAGTTAAATACAAAAATGGATAACAAAATCAATGCCCCATTTTTTAATTCAGTAGAATGCTCTCTACGTGAGCGTTTTCTCATGCAGTTTATGCTGCTGCTGAGTTTCCTGCTTCCAGCAGAATTCATTGCTGGCTTTTATTATGGAATATGTCCTGCTGCCTGCAGCTCCTGCATGAGTGTGGCATCACTCTCCTTTGAAGATCTCGAAAGAGAAATGCTGCACCCTTTGAGGCACAGGGAAGGAGCTTAGCCCTTAGTGATAATTGTAGCTAGTGGTCACCAGCTTGTGACACTTGCTGAAGCAACAAGATCTGACAGGGATGGAATTGCTTTGAGATGTATTGGTTGGCTGTAAAGCTTTTCTTCTCAGCTTGGAGTTAGAAAATGGTTTTCACTCATAAAATGGAAGAGGCAGGATTTTACAAGGAAGGATGCCACTGCAACTTGCTCTTGTTACTACACAGTCATGAGGACTGGTGAAAGTCCTGAGCTCTTCTGTCTCCATGGATGCAGTTAACAGCTCCTTCAAGAGAGTTTGAGGGATACTGATTCTGACTGAAAACATTGAAAGGTGGTAGTGAGCAGCTACTGTCCACACTGTGTCACTTTGAGAAATGTGTAAGACCTCTGGTGTTCCCAGGGCTTTCTGTCCCTGTTTCACTTCTGTCTTATGTAGCTGTTCCTTTGGGAGGGTCACTTTAAGCCCTGGGGTGGAGAACTTGTAAAGATACAGTCTATTTCCTGCATTGGTAAAGCCAGGCCTGGTTTGAGATTCATTGGTGCCTGTAGGCCTGCCTGCTCAAATCTGGTAAAGCATTAAGAAAGTTCTAGAGGGTCTTGCTAAACTCCTAGTGTTTTTTGGAAATGTATCGGCGTGTGGAAAAATACAAATTTTTATTGTGACATGATGAAGAAAAGAAATATTGAACTCGTGCCTCTCAAAGTTATAAGAGGCTGGTCTTGCAAAATACTGTGCTGTGTTCATTTGTCCTTGAAATCAGAAAATCAGATGGGTTGGGTCCCTTCAGATTTTCTGCTACCACTTGTCATCTATCTTGGTGTCAGTATTATGTTAATATTGCTCATCTGTGGGCAAAAAGAAATGCACCCCCCGCCCAAGATGTCTTCTGTTAGAGTTGATAGGGCAGTAGGAAGGGTCTTTGGTTTAAGCTTTTGTTTGTGTATGTAGGCTTTTGCCACTGCTGTGAGCAACAATGACTTTTCTGCAGCCATCCCCTGAGAATCTCTCTATTTAATGTAGGAATTATTTTCCTAAAGAAATTTACTTCTATCTCAGCAATGGCTCAAGTAAAGGGTTACTCTGAAGCTGTGTTTGTATTTCCCCTCCCCAACTTAAATATAATTACTAATATACCTGGCCATGTAAGACGCTTGGTGAGTGCATCCCTTGGTGGGATCAGCAAGTTCCTGAACCTGGTGTGTTGGCAGCTGATGGGAGCCTTCAGCAGGGCATTTGGTAGTCTCCAAAGTGACAGTCTAGACACTGTGCTCACACATTTACATACCTGATTTGGTCTGAGGCACTTTCAGGGTGAGGTTGCTTGTTCCCTCTCTGGGGAGGGTACACTGTGTGGGCGTGCATGCATACTTCTGACCCAGATTTTCTTGCTAGTTCATGAGTCAGGTAAGTGTAGGTAGATATTGATAAAACTGAAGTTGGAATATCCCTATTCCCAGACACGGAAGGAAAGATAATTTTGCTGAAGCATGCTCTTCTCCAAAGCAGTTGAGTGCAATGGTGAGTGTTTTATATGTGGGGTTAGCCACTGGAGGATCTGAACGTCACTGCATTTAAGAATGAATGGAACCACTATGCCTATTCCCTGTGTAGGAAGAGCAACCTTGCTGTTTTTCTCTAAAACTTCTGTTTTAAAAGGGGAATACCAGTCTTTTCAAATAGTATTTTGGTTGAGGTGAATGTTCTGTCTTGTCAGTGGAGTAGACATAAAGTGGGTAAGACTCTAAGACTCTTCAGAAAGTCACTGTAGTTTTAGTCCCTGCCTTAGCAAATGACCTGGTTCTGTCTGTACCTCTGGACTAGGTTCATCCAAGGAACAGCTACTTCAGCTCACTGCTCCTCATCCTGAGGTAGAATAGTGTTTCAGAGTGAACCTGGCCATTATTTTCCTCTGAACAATTTTCTGTTCAGAATTTCCCTTTCACTGAATGTTGTGACAGACAGCAAAAGGAGCAGGGCTCAGGCCTCTTACTCTTCCTGCTCTTGCCATGGGTAATTTCTCAGATCTGTAGCATGAGATGGAAAAAAAAGTATCTCCTGAGGAAACACTGGGGCAAAATTGCATCCTGGAGAATTTCAGAGGAACTGGAAAGGTGAAACGGAATGTCTGGTGACCCTATCAAAGAAAAACACCTCTTCCAGGCTGAAGCCGCTGCTGTCCTTCACCATATTTGTATTTCATTAATACTCATTTTCCTTCCCTGGTATATGGACAGCAAACAGTCAAGCCTGGGAAGGAAATACGTTGCTTTGTTTGTTTACTGGGTGGAGGATCAGAGAAGAGAGGGCTCCAGCCATGGCCAGCAGACTGCTTTCTTCAAACTAGTGGGCAGGACTGGTGCTCTGGCAGTTTCTCTTGAATTGCAGGAGTGCAATTGTATTTGAGAGGCAAATAATTTGAGGCTGAGGACCCCGTGGCACCAGTCAGCACAGAGAGCAGATATTCCTCTAGCTGTGCTGTCAGCTATACTAGAAGAACCCAGGGGAGCAGCTGGGCCTGGAGAAATGGTTGGAGCTGCCTTTTTAATTTTTGATTTTATCTTTTTCCATTCTGTTTGACATTTTCAAGATGGAACCTTTGCTCCAAATTGATTGCCTATGGCAGCATGAGCCAGGGAAATAGGACTTCCCTTCCCTGAAATCACTTCCTCTCAACTATCTCTGGTTAAAGAGGGAAGAAGGGAACGATGATTGTAGTATTGCCAGCTGTTGCTTGCCAGGAGATAAACATTTATCTAATTAGACAAAGCAAGTGTCTATTTGAGCTGAGAGAGGAAGGCAGAAAGGAAATATAGCTATATCCAACAACCTTGAGCATGAGTAACTGTTTTATGGAAAATGCCAGTGTAACTATATGATTGAGTTGCTATTAGGCATTTACCCTGTCACATTTTGGCCCCAGTCTTGTGCACAGTAACTTGATCCATAGTTTAGGCTTCTGAAATACTCCAGTAGCACACTAATGCTTTTAGAAACAGAAATATATATTATTAGAAAAAAAATCCAAGAAAATCTGAACAAGTCTATATTTATTTGCATTTTCAGTTCCATGTGTATTATGCCATTCTTCTCAGTTTACTTTCACTATGATAAAGATTTGTGTTCACAAAACATGATAAAAGTGATCATGGCAGAGGTTTGAGCTGTAGAATATTGTACAGGCATTGGGAGGTGTAAGAAGCATTTTCAGGTGATGGAATAAGTACTTTACCTGGATGCGTGGGCTTTAAGAAAATTGACCCTAAAAAGGAGGCTACGTTGATGGTAATTTTTATTCTCTTGTCCCAAAAATTTCAGTAAACTATTATTTGGTATATTATGGCAAATAAGGTGAAAGTCTGTTTTTTGCTTTGAAAAATGGTGGTACCCCCAAGGCAATGAGGGGATGTGCTGCGTTTGGCATCTTCCAGGAACCAACAGTGCTGTTTCCTAAAGCCACTGTGAGGGTAAGGCACTCAAAGCCCAGGGGCTATTCAGTCTACTGGCTTACTCCTCAGAGCAAAACAGACACCTTTTGGGTTGATGCTGTTTTATACCATCAGAAGGGTGCTAGGAAGGTAATTCCAGTTTTGTGGGTTTTGTGTGTTGTTTTGTTTTTTGGTTGGTTTTTTTTTTTTTTTTTTTTTTTTATTTCCAAATAGGCTGTAGACAACCAGGCTCTAAATTGATCTTCTGCTGCAGTCTTTAAGAAACAACTGTTTTGTGAAGAAGGGTAACCACAGCATAGAAGTCATGCAGGAAGCCAAATAATGCAGGGAAGTCAGGAAGATACAGATGAGAGGAAAGGGATTGTCTTCATACTTCTTAAGAGCCGGTCTAGCATGATAATGTTTTAATTTTGCCTCTAGCTTCTTTTGTTTAGACTTTATGCTTCCTTGCTCATTTTTACCTTTGAACATACTTGTGTTTGCCGTGGGACTTCTTTGTGCATCCATTCCTCAAATTATTTCAAAAAGAACAACTGTGTAGGTACTACAGGACTGTGGGTTAGCCTGCTGTGGGCTTGGACCTGCCTGGAGCCTCACAGGGCTGATGTTTGTGGATCACTCCACAGTCTTCCCCACTGTAGTCTTGGCCAGAGGAGGGTGAAAAGGGGCTTTTCCAATGCTACCTTCTTTCCAATGCAGGTGAAGAAAGCATTGTGGCTTAAAAACTGCAAATAAGCAAGTTGCTTCTGTGTGTCCTTCAAGAGTAAGATTTTTTCTTCCCTTGAAGAACAGTCCAAACCCTGTCTCTTTCCTTTCTTTTGACTTGGTAGCTGAA
The DNA here is from genome assembly GCA_020745705.1 of Hemiprocne comata. NCBI lineage: Eukaryota > Metazoa > Chordata > Aves > Apodiformes > Apodidae > Hemiprocne > Hemiprocne comata. The sequence goes on from CM036586.1 coordinate 63,017,819, forward strand.
ATGGGACAAATGCTGGATGGTGCTCAGAGCCTTTGTATGGCAGAGCTCTCAGTGGCTTGAGCTATGTTGCATGAAAGTCTTCAGATCAAAAGAGAGATGAAAAATTATTCCTTCTCTCCAAAAGTTTTTATTTTGCTGACTCACAGAGCCTATAATGAAGGTAGGTAGCTGGGTCTTTTAAGTCTGTTACTTTTCTATCCTTCTTATATCACAAACCTAAATTCGTGCTTGTAAACGTGGCCACAAAAAAAGGAGTTTCTGTTTGCCTGCTCTTCTGCTTACCATTGCCACCCAGGCCCATCTTCCACAGCAGCTGTGTTTTGTGTCCAGAAACATGGAGAGTGCTGCATCTGGGATACAAGTGGCTGGAATTGCTATGGAAACTGATCTTTTCATGCACAGCTTAGAAATTGTGTCACCAGACCACTTTAGAGAGAACCAGTTCACACACAGGTAGCTGATGCTTCCTGAGAAATGTCTAGAATTTCCTATTTTATTTTATTTTTTGTTTTTGGAAATGCTCCTTGTCTGGCATTGTGGGATCACAGAATCACAGAATCCTAGGGGTTGGAAGGGACCTCGAAAGATCATCTAGTCCAACCCCCCTGCCAGGCAGGGTTACCTAGAGTACATCACACAGGAACTTGTCCAGGCGGGTTTTGAATGTCTCCAGCGAAGGAGACTCCACCACCTCTCTGGGCAGCCTGTTCCAGTGCTCTGTCACTCTCACAGTAAAGAAGTTTTTTCTGATATTTACATGGAACCTCCTATGCTCCAGTTTGCACCCATTGCCCTTTGTCCTATCACTGGACATCACTGAAAAAAGCCTGGCTCCATCATCCTGACACTCCCCCTTAACATATTCGTAAACTTTGGTGAGGTCGCCCCTCAGTCTCCTCTTCTCCAAGCTAAAGAGACCCAGCTCCCTCAGCCTTTCCTCATAAGGGAGATGTTCCATTCCTTTCATCATCTTTGTGGCTCTGCGCTGGACTCTTTCAAGCAGTTCCCTGTCCTTCTTGAACTGAGGGGCCCAGAACTGGACACAATACTCCAGATGCGGCCTCACCAATGCAGAATAGAGGGGGAGGAGAACCTCTTTTGACCTACTAACCACACCCTTTCTAATGCACCCCAGAATGCCATTGGACTTCTTGGCCACAAGGGCACATTGCTGGCTCATGGTCATCCTCCTGTCCACCAGGAACCCGAGGTCCCTTTCTCTTACACTGCTCTCCAGCAGGTCAGCTCCCAACCTGTACTGGCACATGGGGTTCTTCTTCCCTAGATGCAAGACTCTACACTTGCCCTTGTTGAATTTCACCAAGTTTCTCCCCGCCCAACTCTCCAGCCTGTCCAGGTCTTGCTGAATGGCAGCACAGCCTTTTGGTGTGTCAGCCACTCCTCCCAGTTTTGTGTCATCAGCAAACTTGCTGAGGGTACATTCTATACCCTCATCCAGGTCGTTGATGAAAATATTGAACAGTACTGGTCCCAGTACCGACCCCTGAGGGACTCCACTAGTCACAGACATCCAACTAGATTCTGTCCCATTGACCACAACTCTCTGACTTCTTCCTTTCAACGAGTTCATGATCCATCTCACTACCTGACCATCAACACCACACTTCCTTAGCTTATCTACGAGGATGCTGTGGGAGACAGTGTCAAATGCTTTACTGAAATCAAGATAAACCACCACTCTACCATCATCTATCCGCCTAGTTACCTCCTCATAGAAGGCTATAAGGTTGGTCAAACATGACTTCCCCTTGGTAAAACCATGTTGACTGCTCTTAATGACCTCCTCATCCTTGATATGCCTAGAGACAGTGCCAAGAACAAGTTGTTCCATCACCTTTCCAGGGATGGAGGTAAGGCTGACCGGTCTATAGCTACCCAGGTCCTCCTTCTTGCCCCTTTTTGTAGACTGGCGTGACATTTGCTATCCTCCAGTCTTAGGCACCTCTCCTGTTCCCCATGACTTACCAAAGATGATGGAGAGTGGCCTAGCAATGACCTTTGCCAGCTTCCTCAGCACCTGTGGGTGCATTCCATCTGGACCCATCGATTTATGGATGTCCAGATTGCTTAACTGATCCCTAACCCAATCCTCATCTACCATGGTTTGGACAGGTGCACCCTTCTCTGGGTTAAAAACTGGTTGGATGACCAGGCCCAGAGAGTGATGGTGAATGGAGCTGCATCCAGCTGGCATCCGGTGACCAGCAGTGTCCCCCAGGGATCAGTACTGGGCCCAGTCCTATTCAATATCTTTATTGATGACCTGGATGTGGGGATTGAGTCCACCCTCAGTAAATTTGCAGATGACACCAAGCTGTGGGGGGTAGTGTTGATCTGCCAGAGGGTAGGAAGAAGCTGCAGGAGGACCTGGACAGACCGGATCAATGGGCTGAGGCCAACGGCATGAAATTCAACAAGACCAAGTGCAGGGTCCTGCATTTTGGCCACAATAACCCCAGGCAGTGCTACAGGCTGGGGGAAGAGTGGCTGGAGAGCAGCCTGGCAGAGAGGGACCTGGGAGTACTGATTGACAACCAGTTGAACATGAACCAGCAGTGTGCCCAGGTGGCCCAGAAGGCCAATGGCATCCTGGCTTGTATCAGGAATAGTGTGGCCAGCAGGAGTAGGGATGTAATTCTCCCCTTGTACTCAGCACTGGTGAGGCCTCACCTTGAGTACTGTGTCCAGTTCTGGGCCCCTCACTTCAAGGAAGACGTTGAGGTGCTGGAGCAGGTCCAGAGGAGAGCAACAAGGCTGGTGAAAGGACTAGAGGGAAAGTCTTATAAGGAGAGGTTGAGGATGCTGGGATTGTTTAGCCTGGAGAAGAAGAGACTCAGGGGGACCTTATCACCCTCTACAACTACCTGAAGGGAGGTTGTGGTCAGGTGGGGGCTGGGCTCTTTTTCCAGGCAACCAGTGACAGGACAAGAGGGCACAGCCTGAAGCTGCTCCAGGGGAGGTTTAGGTTGGATATTAGGAAGTACTTCCTCACGGAGGGGTGATTAGACATTGGAATGGACTTCCCAGGGGAGTGGTGGAAGCACCATCCCTGGATGTGTTCAAGGAAAGGCTGGATGTGGCACTTAGTGCCATAGTCTAGACGGTGTGGTGGTGTTGGTCATAGGCTGGACTTGATGATCTTAAAGGTCTTTTCCAGCCTTGGTAGTTCTGTTCTGTGATTCTGTGAAAGCAAACTCCTCCGTTATCCTGACTCCTTCTGGGGCTTTAGGGATCTGGGGCTCCTGGAGACAGTCTGCAGCATTAAAGACAGAGACAAAGAAGGCATTCAGTACCTCTGCCTTCTTTATGTCCTCTGTCACCAGGGCACCCACCTCATTCAGCAGTGGGCCTATATTGCCTCTAGTGTTATTTTTATCTGCAGTGTATTTGAAGAAGCCCTTTCTATTGTCTTTGACCTCACTTGCAAGATTGAGTTCCAAGGAGGCCTTAGCTTTCCTAATTGCCTCCCTACATCCTCTGACAACAGTCCTATATTCCTCCCAAGTGGCCAGCCCCTCCTTCCATGACCCATAGATTCTCTTTTTCCGCTTGAGTTTGCCCAGCAGTTCCTTGTTTAACCATGCAGGTCTCCTGGCTCCCTTACTTGATTTCCTACCCATTGGGATGCTCTGATCCTGACCTTGGGAGAAGTGGTCCTTGAATGTTGACCAACTATTTTGAGCCCCTTTACCACCTAGTACCCTTTCCCATGAGACTTCCCTTAACAATTGTTTGAAGAGGCCAAAGCTGGCCCTGCGGAAGTCCAGGGTTGTGGTCTTGCTAGGTATTCTATTCCTCCCACACAGGATCCTGAACTCCACCATCTTGTGATCACTGCAGCCAAGGCTGCCATTGACCATCACCACTTCAACCAGACCCTCCTTGTTGGAGAGTATGAGATCCAGCAGTGCTCCTCTCCTAGTTGGTTTGTCCACCATTTGCATTAAGAAGTTATCACCAATGCACTGGAGGAAGCTCCTAGACTGTGAATGGCTGGCTGTGTAGGCCTTCCAGCAAATATTGAGGTAGTTAAAATCCCTCATGAGGACCAAGGCCTGTAATTGTGAAGCTGCTTTCAGCTGCCTGTAGAAAGCCTCATCAATTCCTATGCCTGTCTCCTACCCCCCCACTTCTACTGCAACCACAGGATATGGGCTCTGAATTTAGAGCATTGGCATGGGGAGCTGCATTGTCAGGAGAAGAAGAACTATAATGCCTTGTGTTAATTGGAATGATAACGTTCATCTGTGCTGTGGAAAACTGCAATAATCCTGTGTTTGTGGTAGTCCGAAATCCATTTGCATTAAAAAATGAATTGTAAAAGTCAAAAGTAATAGCCTGGCACACTCTGAGAGGACCAAGTATTGAAGGAAATGAAGGATTTCTACAGGATGTAGAGAGTGGTAATATTTTAATTTATATAGCATCTACACTGAAAGCTGAATGGATTTTATCAGCCTTAATGGTCTGAACTCTACAGGACATTAAGGCTTCCTCATTTAGGCCTACAAAGCACTCAAATACCTCTTTATAACCAGTAAAACTACTGGGGGATGCTGGAAAAATCTCCTTTTGTGGAGGTCAGTTGTGGTATTCATGGCAGTGGCAGCAATTAGGGCTCTGAAAAAGACGAATGTCTATACTTCTAAATTTCTACAAGCTTCCCAGGCCTTCTCACTCTATGGAACAAGATGTTGAGATTTGCACACGAGCTTGGCTGATAGCTTGACAATACATTAGTAATGCCAGTGGGCTCATGAACTTGAGCCTGACTGCTTTTATAAGCAACAATAAATATTTCATTGTTGTATCTGTATTAAGTGCTGACCTGAGAGAATTTTCACTTTTGTTTTTTTCCTGGGTACTACTGAGAGCAGTATTTGAAATAAATAGGCAGCATCCTACTTTTCTTGCTCCTTTCTTCCACTCTCTCTCCCCTAGTCCCTCGGGTTTCCTTTCATTCCTATCTTCCTCTACAAGGAAATGCTGTTTCATTTTTACTTAGCTACCTTGACCCCCAGATGGAGATACACCCTGAAGTATGACACCATCCTGCTGGTCAGTGCCATTTGGTTGACAATATGATGTAATTCCTTACTGCATTTGTTATTCAAGCAGACAGGGCAGCCATCCTGGAGGTTAGTCAGGCAGCAGGTGCTTACATGCCTGGAGGTCTAGTGTTGTTGGATCTCCATCATATTAATCATTCCCATAGCTAATGACCAGGTGGTACCGACAGACTTCATTTCCCCCTCTCTGTCTCCCTGCTGTAGGGTTTTCTTCTTATCCTGCTATTTCAAGCGAAGATATAAAAACTGTTTTTGGCATAAAATTCCGAGACCTATTTTGAAATCTGTAAGGGATTTTATTGCCTTCTGCTAGGTTCTGTCTTAGGATCTGCTAGGTCTTAGCTATGACCATGACCTTAATACTTACACTAGTGAATAGCTTTCCCAACTGCATACTACTTTTTATTTCCCACAGTGCCTTTGCTTCTAAGTGAAAGAAGAGCTGGGCAGGAGTAAGGAAGGTCAATAGACCTCCCATTCCTGAGTTGACAGGTATATTTGAGTGGGAAACGTGGCCAAGGCTTGGGAAGGGAGGAAATGAGGATAGGGAAAGGGCTGAAATTTGTGCTCTTCAGTTAGGAGAGGTGAGACAAGGGACTGCTGAACACTGGGACTGGGATAAGGGCTGGAGTGATGGACTGGACCAGTGTGAAAGGGAAGGTGCAAAGGTGACCAAGCTGTTGTTTGGGTGTGTTAGAGGGGGATGGGGAATAAAAAGGGAGGATCCTCTCCAAAGCCCTCTTCAAAGTGCACAAGTCAGGAATCTTCCTATATATCTACTGCTAAAACACCTGTGAAACGCCAGCAGAGGGGAGGTCTCATCCTTCTCCCTCAGTTAGCAGGGTTCCTCCACCAGTTCATGTAACAGGGTGTTCAGAGGTGGATCAGAAGAGTCGTCTTCTGCTGACAAATCACTCGCCGCTCTTCTAAATCACTAAGAAACCCCATACTAGAATTCCTGCTTTTGCAGTTTGTTGTTTTAAAATTAAGAACATAAAATAAAATCATGAGTATTCTTAAGGTTGCAAACACAAGCATGTAAATTTAGGAGATGACGCCGCACAAGCTGCATACTTGGCCTTAATTTATGTCCTCTGAGCACACTCATTAGCAAGTTTTAATTATGGTAATCACATACTGTGTTTTGCACAAGACCACTGCCTTATTCCATACATTTGGGATATTCTGTTTCCATTCAATCATGTCTTCAATGTTTGGCTTCTTTTTCATTGCTTAATGTATGGTTGCTGGCCTTTTTATTGCAGAATACACAACTCCTGATCCAAAGACAGAGTTAAGCACTTTGTGAGCTTTGTCACATTTCTAATTATTGTACTGAAACACGACATGTAAAGATAAATATATTAATCATAGAATCATCATAGAATCATAGAATGGCTTGAGTTGCAAGAGACCTTAAAGATCATCTAGATCCAATCCCTCTGCATGGGCAGGGACACCTCCCACTAGATCAGGTTGCTCAGGGATGGTCTTGAACACTTCCAGGGATGGGGCAGCCACAACTTCCCTGAGCAACCTGTTCCAGTGTCTCACCACCCTCATACTAAATAATTGCCTCTTAATGTCTAGCCTAAATCTCCCTTCTTCCAGTTTTAATCCATTACCTCTTGTCCTCTCACTACAAGCCCTTCTAAAAAGTCCCTCCCCAGCTTTCCTGTAGCCCCTTCAGGTACTGGAAGACTGCTATAAGGCTTCCCTGGAGCCTTCTCTTCTTTAGGCTGAACAGCCCTAAGTCTCTCAGCCTGTCCTTGTAGAAGAGGTGCTCCAGCCCTCAGATTGTCTTTGTGGCCATTCTCTGGACTCTTACCAGGAGCTCCATGTCCTTCTTATGTTGAGGGCTCCAGAATTGGACACAGTACTCCAGGTGGGGTCTCCCAAGAGCTGAGTAAAGGGGGAGAATTGCCTCCCTTGACCTGTTGGCCACAGTTCTTTTGATGCAGCCCAGCATACGGTTGCCTTTCTGGGCTGGAAGTGCACATTGCTGGCCCACATTGAGCTTCTCATCCACCATCACTCCCAAGTTCTCCTCTGCACTGTCTTTGATCCTTTCTCCACCCGGCCTGTATTTGTGCTTGGGATTGCCCCGACCCAGTGCAGAACCTTGCACATGGCCTGGTTGAACTTGTGCAGTTTGCATGAGCCCACTTCTCAAGCCTGTCAAGGTCCCTCTGGATGGCATCCCTTCCCTCCAGCGTGTCAACCTCACCACTCACTTTGGTGTCATCAGCAAACTTGCTGAGGCTGCACTCAGTGCCACCGTCCATGTCTCTGACAAAGATATTAAATAGCACCAGTCCAAGTGCCAACCCTTGGGGAACACCACTCCTCACAGGTCTCCTTGATCACAACTCTGAAAGTGCAACCATCCAGCCAGTTCCTTACCCAATGACTGGTCCATTCCAGTTTCAATACCTGGATGTTGTGCAGGACAGTGTCAAAGGCTTTGCACAGGTCCAGGTAGATTACATTGGTTGCTCTTCCTTTGTCAACTGAGGTCGTGACCCCATTGTAGAAGGCCACCAAATTAGTCAGGCAGGACTTGCCCTTGGTGAAGCTGTGTTGGCTGTCACCAGTCACCCCTTTGTTTTCCATGTGCCATAACAGAGCCTTCAGGAGGATCTGCTCCATGATCTTGCAGGGCACAGAGGTAAGACTGACTGGTCTGTAGTTCCCTGGGTCTTCCTTTTTTCTCTTCTTGAAAATGGGAGTTATGTTTCCCCTTTTCCAATCAGTGGGGATTTCTCCAGAGTGCCAAGACTTTTCAAATATGATGGACAGAGGCTTTGAGACTTTGTCGGCCAGTTCCTTCAGGAGCCATGGATTAATCGCATCAGGTCCCATAGACTTGTGCATCTTCAAGTCCTTCAGATAGTCATAAACCTGCTCTTCTCCTACAGTGGGGAGATCTTCCTTTTTGTAGTCCATGCCTTCGCCTTCTCTAACTTAGATGGTGTGACCAGATCCTTTGATGATGAAGACTGAGGCAAAGTAGTCATTGAGTACTTCAGCCTTCTCTTTGTCCTACATGGCCAGGTTTCCAGTTTCTATCTGAAGCAAGCCTACAGTTTCCCTCGTCTTACTCTTATTGCTGACATACCTGTAGAAACTTTTCTTGTTGTCCTTAACATCCCTGGCCAGGTCCAACTCTATCTGTGCTTTGGCCTTCCTTACCCAATACCTTGCTTCTCTGACAACTTCTCTGTACTCCCCCCAGGATACCTGGCCCTGCTTCCACTCTCTGTATACCTTGTTTTTACATTTAACTGTGTCCAGGAGCTCCTTGCTCATCCATACAGGCCTCATGGCTCTCCTGCCTGCCTTCTTCTTTGTTGGGACGCATAGCTGCTGGGCATGGAGGAAGTGATCCTTGAATATGGACCAGCTTTCCTGGGCTCCCCTTCCCTCCAGGGCTTTGTCCCATGGCACCCTACCAAGCAGATCCTTGAAGAGACCAAAATAATATCTAATAACCTTCTGGGGTGGCATGTAATTTCCATTTTAGGCCTGGAAGTCAAAGTTAACTGGCTTGGGTTTTTTGAGTGTCCAGCTGGAGGCGATGACAACTCGGGTTTTACAGTACTTAGCATTAAGTAGTCTTTTGTATGTTCAGAGCACAGCTCCTATTGGCTTGCAGAGCAACTGTAAGTGCTCTGCACCCTGCCGATCAGACTTCAAATGGTCACCCAGCTTGCACTAGGTCAGAGTAAATGAGGAAAACATGACTATGGACCATCTCTAAAGAGATTTCTTAGATTAATTGACTTACAATCACCAAGGACTTTTGGGATAAGTGTGGAAGAAAGTGCTCGAGTAAGAGGGAGGAGGAGCTGTATGTCCACTGACCAATCTCAGCCCCTACTGCTCTTAGCTAGAGGGTTGCATGTATTCTCACCTTTCACACTGACCCTTTTGAAGGGTCACATCCTTGTATTTCCTGACTTTGGCAGGCTTGACTTGAGAGCCTTTATAATGTTTTGATATTTTTTGTTTGCTTTTGGTTTTTGTCGTAAGTGAAGGCACTTGGATTCACCTTGGCTTAGGCAATGTTTTATGTTGTCTCCCACTGTTATAATGGAAAACAGAAGACGTTTTTTATCTGCATAATTGAAAAGGTTCTTAGAGTATTTACAGAGATCTTCTGAGTGCGGGGAAATTGAGAGCAAACCCTCTCCAGCCTTACTGGTGTCTTTTTTGCAAAGAAGTATTAAAGACATGATGCTTGTTGCAGCGTGGAGATGTTGACAGGTAAAACATACCATCGCTAATGATTTCCAGTCATTCAGCCAGTCAAAATATAGCTTTATTAATATGCATACAGAGATTTCTGTTTCCCTTCTCTCCCTCTTGAGAGAGACAGAGGGGAAGAGATGGGCGTTTTTCCATGTCTCTTGGCTAATCAAGAATGATGCCTTGTGCGTTCTTAGGGTGACAACACAGGAAAGAACAAACAGGATGATCTAATGGGTCTCTTCCATCTCTGACTTGTATAATTTTTGATTTATATACCAATTTAATGCCTGATTTATGATGATTTATATCCCATGTTTATTTATACCTCCATCTAATGCCCTACCCCACACTTTTTGTGAGATGAAAGACATCCAGTTAAATATTTCAAGGTGATTACATGCCACATGCCACACAAAGGGTTAGTAATGAGAAGTAAGTGCTTCCTTGCTTCAGTGCAAGAAGAAATACCTAAGTGGAACATTTTGCAAATGAGATTATTGTGATTTGTTCATAAAGACATGCAGCATCCACAAGGGAATATCACAGCAGCCAATGTGAGATAGAACCAGCAAACTTTGATTCAAACGACCTGGCTTTGACCCTGACAGAATCTGCAGGCTGAAACATGTAGGTGATTCTTGTATGTTGGTATCTACTAGGCAGTGGTTGCCATTTTAATTACTGTTTTGCAGTGATGCTCTTTGTATATTGAATTACAGAATAAACCTAACCCTCATGTACAACCAGGACATCCTCCTACTTGCTACTTTGAAAAGGTCTAAAGTGTGTGAATATTAATGTGTGAAAATGATAACACAGCTTTACATCCTCAGATTCTTATATTGTTAACCGAGCCTTGATGGTTTTGACCAAGTTGTCAGAACTAAATGTAGTTCTAGCCCAGGAAGACTGGATGAAGCTGAAGGATTTCTCTTAGGGCCCATTTCAAGACTCCTTAATTGGCTGGGTGAATCACAGTTTAGCTGTTCAATTATTCCCTGCCCACCTCCAGGAACTCATTGCACAGTTGGTGAGGGAATAAGAAATCAGAAATATAAATCAACTGCAGGTATCTCCTTTGGGACTTCAGAGTTCAGTCTTGCAAATCTCATCTGGCTGCTCTGGATGTAGGTTATATTTAATGGAGCTTGAATCTGGGTGTCCCTCTGCATCACTGGAATTATGACAGCTAATTTGAGTCTATCAGCCACTGGTGTGTGCAATTGATCAATATCTTTTTCATATGTACAAACTCTCATCTGTGCCTCCATCAACTTTATCTTTTCTGGCTTGCCCTTTGAATCTCTGTTTCTTTTGGATTCCCACCCCCCCAAATGTGATTCTCATGTAGATATTCTAAGAGAAGGAAATCGATGGAAGAATATCACTTACTGACCTAAGAGGGGCTTCTTTGCCAGACACAACTAAGACTGTAAATAATTCAGTAGGGTCCCTGTCTTTTCTTTCCTCCCATAAGATTGGGTTTATTAAAATTTTATGGGAGGGGACATGGTGGTGGCTGAATTACTGTTTTTGTCTGATACAATCCTTACCAATGCATTAGCCTGGTATTAGCTGCTCCTCACTCATCACCATAGGCACATGCTAAATCAGTCTTCCTTGTAGAATCCATTCTGCAGCATGTTATAAGCACATACTTGAGCATGATGTAATGCCATTCCTTATAACTCATTCTCATGCTTGATTGTGTTGCCAGGGGAAGAAAAGTGTTAAACTGCCAAGGCAAGGCTTAATCTCTTTTTCCAGTATCACGAGAGTGTCAGTAGTAGCATGAATTCATATACACAAAGCTCTTAATCAAAAGGGGGCAAAAAGCTGGGGACTAAGAGTTGGTTCTGCTTACACTTTTACCAGAAAAATAATTCTACTGGAACAAGGAAAGCTATTCTGAGATAAAAATAATATGAAATCAGCATCTGGGTGCAAAATATTGAATAGATTTGAGAAGAGGGGGCTTCTTGATATTTTAGACCTCTTGTTATTTCAGTGAAGATTAGCAAATTCCACAATTAAACTTTTCTGTTCATACTGCTGCTGGCAGTGTGTTGTGCACCTTCCATCCTAAGCATCTTGAAACACTTGGACAATGGTTTTCACTTGGTATCCTTCTGACTTACACAGGGTGCTGAAGAAGGAATACAAGCCAAGTACACCCATTTCACATGCAGGAAAAGAGTTACAGAGAAGTTAACTGACCTGCTAAATGTCATGCAGAGAGCAAGTGGGAGAGCCAGAAACAGAACTCAGGTCTCTGGACTCCTGCTGCCATAAGTGCTAGACAATGCTGCCTCCTGTAGTGCTAGAGGTTATGCAGCATATCTCCTAGAAAAAAACATTGTAAAACCCTATATCAAGGGTCATGGTTTTTCTAAAGATATTTTTAAAAGTGTAATAATTTTCAAGTGAAAGTTTACTGGCCCAAACCAGAATCCGTTTACATACATTAGTGGTGATTTTCTCTTAGAAATAATAGCAAAAGAACCTTGAAAGACTGGTAATGAATGAACATATACAAAGTGGGGATTCCTCAGCACCAGCTGAAAACCAGGTCCTTGGAGATACCTGAGAGTGAGCAACCAGAATCAATAATAATTTAAAAAAAGGTTGGGAATCTCCATTAGATTCTATCTCCATTAGAATATGTGTAGGTGCTATGGATTTTCTGCCACATATGAATTGGACTCTAAACAAGTGTCCTCACTGATTGTCATGACAACTGATAAGCACGGCAAGAATAACATACTGGCACTCAGTTTTACTTGCAAGTAATCTTAACTGTCATTTGAAAAGTAATAAAATGAGTACATTTTGAGAAATAATAATAGTCAGTCCTATTACAGAGCCATAAAATGATCTGGAAGAAGAAATACACACTGAATGGAAAACTGTAGGTAAGTAATTTCAAAATAGCCTTAGTGATACAGCCTGGGGTGAACCTGTGTTGTATGGCAAATTCTTCTTTGCCAGCTGGGTGGCCACAGATAGCTCTGCACCTCATCCCAAAATGGCATGGGTGAGGAGCTGGTGAATTGACAGGTATAATCCTGCAGCATGATTACTAGCTGTGAACCATCCACTGCCAGGTTATATTAAAGCCATCTGTGATTTACTCCAACATAAACCTAGTTTGAACCAGTCTTTGGCTCATTTCAGGAATATCTTTATCCCTCACTGAACTTGGCATATCAGGACCTACATGTTGACTATTTCTGATGTGTTTTGCTGTTTAGGTCTCTGCATGAAAGCAGGATTTTGATTCAGTAAATAAGCCTTGGCTCTAACACTTAACCCTTCACTGGTCCACTAGCCCTCTGTACTGACTTCAGTTGATGAAGTGGGAGAGTCTATGGTGACATCACTTTCAGGGAGGATCAGATTTTTTATGTGGAAGGAGTTCAGAATTTTCTTTAAGCAGCAGACAATTAATGCAAAAGCCTGTTGTACCAAGGAACAGAGCAGAGAAATGCAAACCCTACTTAGTATGGCATAGGCTTTCTAAAGTAGTCCTCCCATAGTTTTCTAGGAGGAGTCAATGGCTCTCTGAGGAGCTGAATTGACAGCAGTCCTAGGTGAAGCTTTTTGAGGGACGAAGGGTCACACAGGCTTTGAAAATCTCCGTGATGCATTAGCTGAAAGAGTTCCACCTGAGTGAGGGACCAGCGGGAGCTAATCCCCAGGCAGAGATGGCCCATAAGAATTGCAGACTTGGCTATGAAGTTGGCAGAAGGGGCTTCAGTCAGAGAGGATATGGGTGTGATGCTGATGTGACCCCAAATTTTCTGCAGAAGGCTCTGACCCTCACAGCAATTTCCTCTTGGTGGGTTGGGGGGAACTAATTTGGGGCAGAAAGCCACATGCTTTGACAGCTGCCTTCATTTTGATGTTGATAGACAGGGAAAGACATCTGGTGTTTGGATGTTTAGTGGCATGGTTGGCAGCTGGAGGATCATTGCTGCTTTTCAAGTCTTTTATTCCTGTGTTGTAGGTATGAGCTGAGAAAAAACTCCCAGGTGTAGGAGCAGGACTCTTACAGCCTTGGAGAGTGGTGAGTGAAGAGAGGAACTGTTTGTATGACTGGGACACTGTTGGGCTTTTGTTGTTGTTTTTTTCTCTTCTGAAGATGCAGTTGGATGAGCTTTTAGTGGTGCCTTTAAGAATATGAATGAGGAAGCCAAGGTGATGTGCTTAAACACCTGGGGAGAAGCTAAGAAACCACAGAGAATAATGGAAAAGCTGCTGGGGGAAATAAAAATGTGATGCCTAGATGCTTATAAAGAGAACATCTCTGTTTATTATGCATCAATGTGGATACATTAGATTCATGTGAAAATCAAACAAATTGCTGAGACAATAACCAGAAGCTGTTGCCTCTGTCACAGTCTTTTTGCAGCAAAGTCTAATAGTGAATGAGACCGGCATGAGTTTGCCATCACTCACTCATTACTTTTAAAAATTTATTTCTCAGTCTGTGTGTGTCGAGCTCTTGGCACAATCCTGATAAGCAACAGAAAGGTTGAGCAAACAAAGCAAGCCTTTCCACAGATCGATAGAGATCAATCTCTTCATTTCGACTGAATGACAAAACAAAAACAGCAATTAAAAGTATGTTTGCTGCTGATAGCTAGCGGGCAGCTCTCAAAACCGAAGTACTAAGGGACACACAGGAGAGCTGTTGCCTGCATGTTATCTATACTGACATCATCAGAGGAATGATGTTAGCAGAGACACGAAGATGGCACAACAGGTAGATGTGTCTTGAGGCATGTGTGTCAAGGATCTTGGCCAAGCTGTTTGACCAGGGCTAGGTTTGGTAATTTTTTACTTACCAGTGATCTGTGCAGCTGGCTGCAGTGCCAGGCTTTGGGCATATGTATATCGTAGACCACAGCAGCCAGGGCAGAGCTGCAAGTGACATGAGGATGGGACTACATTCCAGTGTCAGTCAACATCTGTAACGTGGATTGGTACCAGATCACATGCAGCTGTCCAGTAATACCACACATCTTATGCATAGACTTACACAAAAGTCTAGGAAGGGGATGGTTACTTCATTTAGATGTCATTAGATCATTAAATCAATCATGTAGGACATAGCCACACCAGTGCACTGAACCCTAAAAACCCTACAGGTACAGCTCAAAGTCAGTGTGGCTAGACAGCATATGAGGTTCACAGGGCTTGGTTTCCTGACTGAATGCTGAGTACTGAAAGGCTTGGTTGCTGTTGCATTCAAGTATCAAAACAGGTCTTGGTGAAGTAGTTGTAAAAGGTGTGGCAGTACACAGTGTTGTCAAGAAAATACTTGTCCTGGTGATAACTGACTACTTAGAGCACCAAATTATAAAAACATAATTGTAGGCACTGCTGTGTATACCTGTCTGATACCCACCTGTATATGAATGTCTGGGATGGATATACAACAGGTGGCACAGGGGAGTAAGCAGTGGAAGTTGAATATTACTACTGGAAAATATAAATAGCTGATTCTTGAGCCCCTCCCTCTAATGACTGAGTGGAAAACTAATTTTTCAGTTGTCTTGAATTCAATGTGTTGTTTCTCTTGCTACAATGCTGGCATCATCAATATAAGTAAATGAGACACGGTTGGATGTGACTGTTCTGGTGGGCTTCTGGTGTGAATGAAGCGACAGTAGGAACAGAACATTGGCTCCTGCAATGAATTTTCCCTTTATTTTTCTTTCTTTTTTTTGAGGGGGGGGGGGGGGGGGGGGGGGGGGGGGGGGGGAAGGGGGAGGAGGAGGTGTGATGTGTGGGAAGGCTGAAGTAATATGTTGCTTGAGAAAGCAAGAGATTTGACAGCACTGGCTAAAACCAGGCATACTGCAGGCAAGTACTGGGCACTTTTCCCAGTACAGCCACACCAGTGTGCTTAATCACCACATACAAACTGTTCTAGCAAGAGCTGATCCCTTGTTGGTGTGGTGCACTCTCTTGTCTTCAGACAGCTTTGCTGCTGTATCTTGAGCCTTCCCCTGCAGTATTGCCCTGTTTCTCATTAAACATAGCACTATGGCAGCTGACAGCCATGCAGCTTTGCTCCTGGGGCTGCCAGTCACGTGTTACTTCAGTGTCGTGCTTTTCCTGGAGCAGGTTAGATCCTCTGGATTACCACCCATTTGTAGGGTACGATTTCGACTCATGGTCCCTGTCTTTAGGCCCTTGGTTTTATCTAGCCACTAGTTTTGGGACAAAGAGTGTCTGTGTGATACATTTATTTGCTTCTCATCATATAGCTATGTAGGAAGCACTTCGTTCCCCAGTGCAAGTGTGTTGTAACAGGGCCTGACAGACATGGCCAGAGAACTTGTTGCACCAGTAGATTTCATTAGAGAGCAAGAGCCCTCTGGAGGGGATCAGTCAGCTCTTACTCAGTTGTATAGTGGGAGAAGCAGTGTTAAATGTAGATTCAGTGATTTTTGGCTTTCTGTGAACTGAAGGTGTGCAAGCTGCCTGAGAATCAGGCTGAAGGTGCTGCTGTGGCACAGCCGGAGAGGTGCAGAGGGGCCATGGGCCTGTCTCCAGCCCCAGGGAGGGGGAAGGCTGAGCGTCAGGACCTGGCTGCATCCCTGCACTCCCCTTTTCCATGGTGGTGCCCCTGTGCGGGTTGTTCTGGGGGTTTTACCAAACCCAAAGCCTCTTCTAGGGAGATGTATTGCTGCTCACTGAAGGACAATAAAAAAGCTGGGAAAAGGGAGGTCTAAAAGCTTATGTAGCAACATCACGTGGAAACCACGGGAAATTTTTCACTGTAGCATCAAGCGAGACAAAATCCCAGCACCTCAGGCAAACAATAACAAGCCTGGAGTTGACAGAGCCACCCTTCTGCAAATCCTTAGCCATCGTGGCTATCCAGCTCTGCCAAAGCCGCTCTGAGGCTGCTCAGAAATTATTCTCTCTCGTCCCTCTTTAGGAGAATGACAAGGGGTGGGCTGGGGAGAGGTGCCAGCAAGCACTTAAGGAAAGAGAGAATAGAGAAAATTTCACATCGAATACATTAATCACCATCTATTCTAGGGTCAGTTGTCATTTTTTCGTATTAAGTGGTGTTATTTTTAGATTTCCAAATCCATACATGGAAATTATTCTCAAGTGTTCCAGCTTTCATCCTGTATATAAAAAAAAACAAACAACATTCTCATCTTGATAGCACATTTATTGCATTATTTTTGTGTGATTTCTTTTATCCTTTCTTCTTGCTCCAAAAAAAATTGTTCCCCCCTTGCTCCTGTGCCTTGGCTAATATTGCTGGAGATGCAGCAAGAAAAAGCTATTTAATGTTTTCACTTGTTGCTTTACTGTTCAGTTAGAGTTAAGGGTGAAGTGCTGATGGGTTAAGATGAGGCTTAGCTGGAAGCCCACCCACTTCTTTGTGGTTTTTCTTCAAAGAAGGGTCTGACAAAGGAGAGTTGTTCTGTTGCAGATTTGCTGAGTTCAAAGTGAGTACCCTGCAGATACGACTGTGATTAATCCTCAGAACTGGCACATAAAACTTATGCTATGCCACTGCTACTAATGCTAATGGGAGTCAGGCAGTTTACTCCCAGTGCACTGCTTTAAAGAGTAATAATTTATCCAGAAAAGTCCTGAGGCAAGAGAAGTGATAGTGGGTTTTTTTATTCTCTTGTAAATCCTTTTGTCTATGGTCCTGGCATTGCTTTCTATTATTTTCTAAGTCATGACATTTTGGGGAGCCCTGGGCCTTGAAAAGGGAAAGCAGGATTGTCTTTTTTCCGTGTCCTTGAACTTTTTGGTGGCAACTGCAGGTGTATATACTAGAATGCCAGGATATATTCACAAAGGAGAGACAAAAACTTCGTGAGTGAATTTTACACTCTCTGTTGCACATGCAAAATTAGTAGCTGTAGAGAAAAATGTGACCTTCAGGCAGCAATCCAAAAGCATATGGGCAAAGCTGACCTGTTAGCTTTGATGGAAAGCAATCTTATATCTGGAGCATGGTTTTGACATCAATGAGATATTTACTTATAAAGTATGTGCCTTTTCAGAGGGAAATGAATTGTTGTACCTGATTTTGAGATGTCTGACATGAAGTATGCTTGAAAGGGCCTGACGGTCAGTAGGAAGGGGCTCAGCAATCCTCAGCAGCCTGAGTAAGATCGTCAGCATCTGGCTATGGTTAGGTGCAGCAACACCTCCTACTTGAGCTGTTGCCCAATGAAGATGGCCCTTTGGCAGGTTTGGCTGTATTGGTTATTTCTTTGTTATTTAGACCTGAGATTTCCAGGGATGGTGCTGCTTTCTCACTGGAGGAGAGAACTTTTGCTAGGTATGAACTCATGGAGAAAAGACTGTGCAAAATTGCACCATAACATTGGATACTTTTTCTACGTGTGAATAGTTTTCTTCACATGTACAGTGGAAGTTTGTGTTCCAAGGGCAGAAGAACTATAATTCTGGGATCAATTACCATACTGTGTTGATTTGTAAAAGGACTTGGACTACTTGGAATCCCAAATGACCCTGAAAGTCACAGGTGAATCTTGGAAATTCCTTTTTTTTTCCTGAGTAGATGAACTAGCACAAAAACTGATGGATGCAAACTGTCTTGGTGATTCTGGTGTAAATTGGCTTCGGGAGATGTGGCAAATGGCAGCTGAAGTCAAAGAACCTCCAAAATACTCAGTTTGTGTCTTGAGATGAGTAGTCATAATTACAGCTCTCATTGCAAAACTAGGAATTCCTTCAGACATGCTATTTGAAATTATGATCTCTCAGCACTAGCTTGATTACCAGTCTGGGGGAGTGGGTAATTCATTAGGTAGAATTCCCTTTCCCTCCCACCTTCTAGTAAACATTTTGAATTATATTTCTTTACCTTTCCTGCTTCTTTTTTCCTTTCCAAATGCATCAATTTTGTATTTTATCTTTAAATTATCAAGTATCCATATGCGTATCTGTGTTGTTTCTGTATGTAACTATGGGATGATTTTCCAGCTGATTTCACTCTCTGCCTATTTTTTTTTTTTCTGTAGCAATGGGGCTGGTGCCAGGTACCTCTTGGTAAGGTAATTTTTAGTTATTTAAACACTGGTCTCCCAGATACTTTGGTGAATTTCCCTGACTCTTCCTGTGGTGACAGTCAAACGATAGAGAAGCAATTGGGTTTCCTTTGTTTTGAGGGAGGTGAGTAGTGGCAAGCTGGCTTCTGAGCAGGATGAATTGGCAGAAGCCTCTAGGTAATTCTTGGTATGAACCATTTAAACTACCAGCAGGAGCTGGGCAGGCAACGTTCAAGTAAAAACACATCGTCCATTCTTCATTTGCTTGCTGGCATATCTCACAGAGGGACACGGGACACAATGTCAAGTACGGTGGTAGCCATTAGGGGGGCTTGCAGAGGGCTTGGGAGCAACACTTGGTGGTGGCAGTTGCCATTGGAGTGTGTGGCTGCTAGTCCAGGTAGCAGCTTGCCTGGTGTCAGCTCTTAGCAAGTGCAGAAGGACTAACAGACCTTAATATTTCCTGTTGGATTGGGCAATGTACTTTTGTCCCCTTACCGTGTTTTCAATCCTGAAACAGCCTCTTTCAGAGTGCCACGATTACTGGCTCTGGCCTTTTCTGGATTTTGGAGTGGTTAGTAATGCAAAACTCTGGTTTAGCTCCAAATGGAACATGGTTATATTGCAAGCAAACTTTGATTTATTCAGGCAATAGTGACTTACTCTCTTTTTGAGTTCACAGGGATGTTTTATGTGCCCCAGCAAGATGTTTGACAGTGTCATCATTAAGTCTCACCATTATTGTATAAAAATGTAGTTCTTGAGTTTCATTTTTATGAGAACACATTTGAGAAAGCTGGGATAATCCAGAATTTTTAGAAAAAGATGACTGCTTGTTTTCAGAACTCCGTGTAGACCAAACATAGGAAAAACAACTTGTCTTTCAGAAGAAGATTGAAGACTGTAATTACACAAAATGGCATATACTTGCAATGAGTTGAATTTTCAAATTTTTGTGTTTAAAAAGAAACCATACTTATTGGTTGTCCTTTTTCCAAACTGTAAGCATGAACTAGTACTCAGAGGTTGTTTGTTTTTTTTTTCCCATTATTGGTTCTAATCCATAGCAATTAAAGAAACAAACAGATTTGTCTATAACTCCCTGATAGGGTTTAGAAGTTACCATGCAAAAGTCACAGCAGCCAGACTCCAAAATCCTTCCTTTAAAAAGTCATTGTGAATGACTTCCTATAATAGTCTGTATGGTTATTAAATTCTCATAGTGTTTCCCATCAGCCCTGTGCTTTCATTGGCTTCTTCATCTCTCTGACATTTGTGTATCTGATATTTATCCATCAGATGCAGGTATTGTTTTTACTAAGTGTGTTTTCCCCAAGGGAGACAGTCAGCAATTTGCTACTGTAAATTACGCAATAGGGCAGCTCTTGTAAACTTCTCCTATTATGTGGGTGAAACATGTCTGTACACTTCGACTCTGCTGTTTCCCTTATATCCTCCTTTCTCATCCATTTCCTCTGTAGAAGGGCAGGTTAGCACCTTGCTAATAAGACTTGCAGTATGTAGGCTGGGGTGTTTTCCAGGAGATGCTTTCAATGCATTTGCCCAGCATGAGCCCCTGATACCTCTGGGAGACAGCAGGAGCTATGTGGCATTGGCCATGGCTGGGCAGGCAGAGACTTGCCTTTGCCCAAGTTGAGAAGTGACTTGGGCTTCTGCTTTCTTACCAGCCAAGCTCCAGAGCACACCTATAATAAGTTTGTTCTTAAGTGTGATTATGAGGTAAGTCTGTGAGCAAGATCTAACATTACATGCAATTATAGTGCCAGCGTCCTGCCCCTGTCCCCGTGCTTTCAGCCTCAGGATCCTGCGGGCAGCAGTTACAATGCATGCACTCCTGCCTGGGGCTGATCAGCTCCTTCGGGCACAGCCTTGGCAGCTCTCAGTCTCTGGCTGCACAGCTCTATCTTTAGAGCTGCAGAAAGTCCAGTACCGCAGTGGCACAAAATCCTACGGGAGCAGGTCGTAGAGCAAGCCGTGATTTGCATTTAAATTTATTGCAAATTATTTCTGGGCTAGACAACTTTGCCTGAGTTCATGAACCTCAGTTTTACGAATGCATTAACTGTAGAGAGAGCTTTTGACATGTGCTTGCTGCAAAGTATAACAAGGAGAAGGTTATCTGCATGATGGAATTACTTTTTGTAATCTTTTGATGTAATTTCCTTAACTTTGTGCTAGTTTTATCATAGGGATACCTTTGTTACATTCTACTTACAAAAGAAGAAAATAACCAACTCGTTGTTATTCTAGTTGAATCACTGACACAATGAAATTCAGATGCAGCTGTCACACGGTTCTAGTATCTGAGGAATATCAGCATTATGAACTGAATGTTATTAGCATATTTATTATTAACAGTGAACAGTATTTATTAACAGTGATGCAGAGATAATTCATTCTTTATGTGCTTGCACTTCTGTTTTGATGGAGTTAATATTGAAAAAAGCTTGTATTTTTCAGTTTACGTTAAAAATATTGATGACAAAGATGGAGTTAGTTTGCTGTTACTGTGTGTCATGTGTCACCTCACACTCCCTTAGGGAAAAATCTAAGGATTCACTTTCCTTATATCCTTTAAGTACATGGCAAGGTGGATGTTCTCAGCTAGGATTGATTATTGCTGTTGAATCTTGCGAGTTTCAATATTGCTATAGTAAACATTTGATGTAAAATTTAAATCACCTTGTAAATACTGAAATCAACAAATATTTTTTTGCCTTCATGTTTTCAGTAGCAAACATACACTCTCTACTGCAAAACAAATGGCAAGCACTGCACCTTATAAACTGACATCACAGCAAATTATTTTCATAATCACTGTGGATTTTATTCACTGCTAGGATTAAGATATATTAGCACAAACCACACAAATACCCCTGGTTCCAGCTGTGGCTGCTCACAAATAAGCAAGACTATTTCAGACAGCAGCAGAACAAAACTGATGACTTGACATGCTGGTGCTGTGTGTCTTTGGGAGGCCCTTAGCAGCAGTGAGCTGATGGATATCTGGTCAGAAAAAAACATGTGTTTCCCTCTTTGCCCTCCTCCTCTGGGGCTGCATCCCACTCTGTCCTAAATAGTCTTGATACATTTGGCTGACGGCGCAGTTGCTCAGAGTGCAGCATGGTTCCCTTAATCATTGATCAAAAACATCTTGGTGGTGGTGTTCAGTAAATGCTGCACTGGGCTCTTTGCATGGACATCTCTACAACATGGATGTGTCAGATCCGTTTTCCAACTTACAGGCCCTCCTTCAAGGAGAATCAGAGCAAGACACATCATGCCTCATCCAAAGGGTGTAGAAGAGATGTTTTTATGGTCAATGTTACTTTGTGGAGGTGATTTCCTACTCTACCATCTTACCTGTCTGTTATACATCTGGAAAGAGGAAGGGATGCTTGTTGCTTGGTTAGAGAGAACACAGACCCTTTTGAGAATGACTGTCCCAGAGATCTCACTTGTAGGGGATGGTTAAAAGGAACTGCTTGTCAGTAAGTTGGCAGGATTTTGAGAGCCATTCTTAGTGCTCTATTGAGCTCATGTGTAAGTTCTAATTTTCTGGGACCATCATGTATTTTGGATCTTTTAAAACAAGTTGTTAGATCTCACTTTCTAATCGCTTGATGTAGTTGTGTCATGTTAGACCAGATTAAGCCTTGGAGAAAGCAGGAATAACTGAAGCAAGTTGGCCCCTTTTATGTAATGTAACATCTGCCACAGGGAGCTGGAGTCATGCTGTGGATGGAAGGAGAGAGATGGGGCAGTACATGCACACATTTGTGCCTGTTAACTACAGCCCTGCAGGGGATAGTTGGAAGTTTTCTTGGCTGGTCCATTATCCTGAAGGAGAAAAGGAAGGAATTGATATTTACTAGACTTTGAACTAGGGAGCTCCTTAGCTGATTGCTGTTAATTTAATTATTGGAATTTTTGTTAACCCTTTGGTGAATGAAGACAGATCTTTTTTTATATGAAAAATCCATGAAGAATGCATAAGCATAAGAAAGAAAAATTCTTAGCCAGAGAATGCCCAAGGGATTAATTTGTAGTCAGGGGTTTCTTGGGGACACTTGAAGGCTACTTGCACAAAATATCAAAGGTGTTGTATTTGAAATTAGTTAGTGGCTAGAGATAAATTTAGAACTGCAGTTCCTTATCCACAGACATCAGTTCAGGTTCCAAAGTGTGTGTGGGGGTTACAGCGTCTGAATAAGCTCCTTCCTTCTTACATTGCAGTTATTTAGCTTTCCTGTGCAATAAATATTCTACTGGAGTACTTCCCCTGTTTTTTTTGTTCTTTGGTAATCCCTTTTCACCCTACAAGTATTTGAATGTGATTTCTCACAGGACAGTGAGAGCAGAACTGTACTGACATCTACGGACATTCACTTGGGTTTTTCTCCTCACAGTTCGCATCCCATTTAATCTCCAGGGAAGGAGTTTGTCTTTCCCACTGAACTTACCTAAACTAGTCCATGTAGAATGAGGCTGCCTTGCCTCTTGCGTTTCTGCTGTATCATGTCCTCTTGACTTCTAAATATCATCTAGTTTGAGGGATGACTGTCATACCAACAGGGTTCTTGGTGTTTGGTCACCAGTGCTCTGCTCATCACTCGACGGTGGTGCTGGTATTCTGTTATTTTAAGCAAGAGCTTAGAATGCTCCAACTTTTCCTTCATAAGATGCCATCATCTGAGTTGAAGTGTAGCTGATAAATCCGCCCTCCTAGGAGCACTGTAATCTTCAGTTTTCATTCCTGCTAGAATTTGTCTCTTTCTTGCATACTCTGTCCCATATATCTGTAGCACACACACGCATATATATGGGGTTGGGGGCAACCTCATGTTGCCTAGATGTCCCATGCATGCAAGAAGTGAATATAAATAAGCATTCAGTTGTTATGCAGTCACTACTACTAACTATAGATACTGTTGTCTGCACTGAAAAACTGTGGAAGTCAATGCAACTGGGTAGTCTGAGAACTTGATGGTATCTGCAACTTCTGCCCCATGCATTTTGACATTTTGCACATTTTCTGTGTGCCTTCTCAAGGTTTCATGCCCTTAAATGTGTCTTAACAGTGATATACAGATGCTGTCTGTGAGAATACAACATTCCTGAGTTACCCTGTGTTGAGACAGAAAGAGCAAGGGCCTCAGTGTGGAGAGACAGGCGCTCCCTCTTCTCTTTCCATGATCTCCCCAACCATTTCGCACAACTACCTATGTGGTTGGCACTTTGTAGCAGTCTCAGAAGAGAGGCCAAGAGCTGAATCCATCAAGAGACTGTGCTGGTCTCAGTCTGGCAGGTAAGCTCCCTCCTGGTCACAGCTGAGATGAGTTCTTGTTCTTTTTAACTGTGCTTGCAAGCAGCCACTTCGCGAGCTGCTTCTGCTGTGTGAATAAACTGGGGACTTCAGTACAGCAAATTTTCACCCTCACTAAACTTCACAAATAGCAGTAACTTGACAATGTTGCTTGGCATCATCGTGTAGTTTTGGCAGGCATTTATGCTGCTAGGAGAGGTTATCTTCATTCTGTCAGCTTGTAGAAGGAAGAGACTTTTAATATTAGGAGAGAAGAGGGACTGGGCTTGGGATAACTTTGATGGAGATAAACCCCAGAAAATGATTTCTGAAGAGGGTTCCCAAGCTTTCTCCTGAAATGCAAGAGAGCAGGCTTGACCTAAACTTGGATTTAATTTTGAGGTTCTGTCCCCCTCCCCCCAGCAGATTGCAGAAGGGAAGAGTGACTTTTCTTGACATTGTTTTTGAGCAAGTTAGGAAATAGAATTGCCAATGAAACTGTGCCACCTGAATGGTGTATACGAGACACCCCATGTGTATGAAAGATGCCTTGTGAAAACCAGATTTTTTTTTCACATACCTTGTTTTTTAATTCTCCTAAAATATGATTTGACTGGTCTAAACAGGCTTGGGCATGTATATGCCATGCATATTGGATTTGGCTTGTGAGCACTTGTACGTAGCATCTTGGAACGGCTGCAGCTTTTGAGGCTTTTAAATTATGAGGAGTCAGCAGTATTGAAGGAACTACTTAAGAGATAAGTGTCATGGCATGAAGGCATCATCCATCTTTTTACTTGTTTGTTAGTAGAAAGCATCTCATCTATCTGAAAGTTTTTGGCAGGTGTTCCAGTTAGTGCTGTTAAAAAAGACATGCACAAGGATTTACTTATAGAAAAAAAGATTAAAAAGTGCCTCATTCAAGCCTATTAATTTCAAACTCTGGGCCTTTATAATAACATGAGAGATTCTTCTGGCTTTTCACCAGTCTCTGAAAACTGAGGCAGCTCACCAAATGTGGGGAAGGTTGAGAGCAGCACAGGTGTGGTCTTGTGTTGCTCTGTATTCCCCACCTCAGCCCTGCAAGTTTGCTGAGGCCTAGGTTGTCTCACAGGAGACAGAAAATTGTAAGTCACATGATTCTGATAGAGAAGGTACCTCAATTTTTGACACTCTGATAGAGGATACCAGTTTCTGGTATACTATCACTTCCCTTTTAATTTCTTCATTGCAAGTAGATTTATTTTTTTTTGTCAGACTGGCTTTTTAAACAGAGCTGCATTATTTCCCACTGTGACTTTAATGCTTCCTGCTGTGATTTCACAGCCAAACATTGTTTACAGTTGTTGAATGTCAGTACGTACTTATAAAAGATACACAGAGAAAGAACAGGTGAGTGTGGAAATGCTAGATGAGCAGAGTGGTATTTTTGTGTAGAACCAGATGTTATTTGAGGATCGATGGAAGTGAATGTCTTCTAATCAAGGCTTGTCTCCATTGTCAACTGCAGACTGAGGATACTATTAAAGCTTGGGAATTCTTATGGAGGACCCAGGGTCCTAGATGACCATACTATTTCTTTATTCAAGGCATGTACACCAGAAAGAGCAATAGGTATCTTCTTGTTTTGCATGTACACCTGTTTTGTACAAAAAACCCAACAACTCAGAAACAGCAGACATTTGGAATTAAATGTGAAGGGTGGGAGACTGGTGCATCTCCCATCTTCCTTGGGGGTATGAGCCTCAAGGTACATCACTGGGTCATAAATTAATTAAAAGTTTTTACAATGTGATTTGACATGCAAATGTAATTCACAGGAGTGAGATGTCTGTGGCACAGTTAAACAGCAAATACCTTTGCTAGCAACTGAGCACAGAAAACCCTCATCACTGAATCTGCACAAACTACAGTGCCTTCTTGGCTGAGATGTGTGTGTGGGAAAGTGTTTGCTTCAATTACTATTTTTGACCTGTTTTGTGAATAAATAGGACTTAAGCCTTTAGAGCTTTCAATATGGCAACTTGCAGTAGCACTACATTAACAAGTAGAAGAAAACAATTATTAATAAATACACTTGAATAGAAAATTATCATTTCACAGCTTTTGTTATTCATATTTAAGCTGATTTTGTGTGAAATGCACCTCTGAGATTACTTTTTAAAAAACACGCTCTTATTGTTTATAAAAAGCTAATACCACGTTTTTGTTCCTCAGTTTCACACAGGTCATTGGTAATGAGAGAGGGAGAGAGAGAGAGCTGTAAAGGGGGAATCTGTAGACAGAAAAGTATCTGTGGAAAGAGCATCAGTGTTCCCTACCTACTCTGGTTTTCCTGTAGAATTTACGTAAGAGATAATGCAATTGAAAAAAAATTAAAACAAACCTTTGTTCTGAAATACAGGTGGGTGGTTTTTGCTATTTTTTTTCCAGAAATACACAGGGAGTTACCAGAAAGAGTTTAGCTAGTAGTTAACTTGATGTGCAAGGCAGAATATGGTTCAGTTTATTCATTTTTGTGTTAGTGTGGTAGAAGAAAACTTGTTTGCATGAATAAAACAAACGGGTAGTATAACATCGTGTACAAGAGAAAATATGAACTAGAGCTGCTTGTTTAAATGAATCAAGTTATAACTGCTCCAAGGATGATTAATAGGAGTGATTGGAAAATGTGTTTTTCATTAAAAATCCTTAAAAAAAACCAACAACTTGTTTTGAGAGGAGAATGTTGGTATTTCCCAGTAGTTCTTTGATAGCGTTCAGGCAAAAACTTTTTAGGTCTTGATCTTTTATAACATCAAACTGCTAAAATCTCCCAAACTTCAGACAAGTGCTGAAAAGTCTTTAGCATTTATTTCTCCAACAAAACCTCTTTTTTTTTTTTTTTTTGTTTTTTTTTGTTTTCAAGGAAAGTGAATGCTTTCCATGTCACTTTTTTATTCAAAAATCTAATTACCTATTTAAAAAGATGTTTCAACAGAATTTTTTTTTATAACCTCTGAGTAATGTTGAGTTAAAAGGCTCCATCTTAAAACACAGTAATTTTTTTGACAGTACTTTCCAGCAAGCTGTAATGTATTTATAAACAACCAGATGCTCTGAAGATTTAACAGGAGCTGCATGGATTCTGATTTTTTTACCTTTTCTTGGGATTTGGTTTCAAGGTGGTCAAGGTAATACAGCACCAGCCTGAATCCAAGATCATATGTACCTTGTATGCTGGGGTTTGGTACAGGATTCCCCAAGGAATACCAATGCTATTTTTCCCTGTGAAAAACCCAGTGGATGCGTCACCTTGTACTTGTAGAAGAGAACACGCCTCCCTGCGGCACTGTGCCTGCACTAAAGAGCTTGCTAACACCCAGGCCTGAGCTGGCCTGGGTCCCACTGCCTTTGGTATCTCTGCAGGATGCTCTGCAGCATTTCTATTTCTGCGTTTAATGTGGAGATTTAGCTTGGCTCTCTCCACCTCTGGGATGGATTTATCCTTAAGTTAGGGTGCTTCTAGATTGTCACATATCAGGCCTGACAGAGTCCTTAGATCCCTCTTCTAGGTCACCTCCTCACCTTTCCCCAGGGGAGTATGGCAAGCCATACCTCCTACAGATCTTTCCTACACATATGTTAATAAGATGCTATTAGTGCCATCTTTGTCCCCAGAGAGTTGGATGGAAGAATGGTTTTAGGAAGCAGGGACTCTGGGCTTCTTCCCTGGCACTGACACTGCTCTTCCAGTGACACTTACCAGCTCAGTTGCTATCTCTGACTGAGCGTCTGTTATGTTAAATTTGAAATTATAACACATCCCTACCTGACAGGCTGGAGGAGAGAACTGGTTGTAAGGATTTGTTATCTAAGGCTGTGGCATGCCAAATATTATTAACAATGCAAAGCAAAAAATGTTCTGAAACACAAAAAAACCCTTGCTTTTTAACTCAAAGGAAAGATTTACCTCAAGACAGTAAAGACCCTGCTTTCCAGTCAGGTGGATTAGCTGATATCTTTTGGCATTACATACATGAAATACTGGGAGAGTGGAAGGTCTTGAAGAGTCTCCCACATCTGGGTCACTCTGCACTGTTCAGCACATTAGTGAATGAGAGAAGATAACTCTGGCCCATTAAAAGCACTTGCCAAAATCTTCCCAGGTTGTTTTCTTAATTTAGCATGTCAAGATTTTGCACAGATAATTACTTATATCCTTTCCTTTTAAGAGTCTCTCCTAGATGAGGCAGTGGAAGTGGGAGAGAGGAAAAGAGGAAAAGACTTCTCTCTTCTCACCGTAGGGATGAGCAGAGATAAGAGGAGGGAAAGACACCAAAGGACAGAGAAGAAGCGAGTGAGTTTGTGGAGTGAGACAGAGGGGAAAGGAGAGTCCAAAAAACAGAGAAGGAAAGACAGATTCAGTAGCATAAGGTAAAAATAATCAGTGAAGGGAGTGAAAATTAGTTGCGAAGGATGGAATGTAAAAGTGCAAGAGAAGGAAAGGGAGAATGAGTCAGGGAATAAAGAGGAGAAGAGGAAAATTAGTTTATCTCTTTTATCTGACAGTATTGAGAGTGGTGTAAAACTTGCCCGATGGAGAGCCAGCAATTACCCTGCTCCATGCAAGTCTCTGCTTAAAAAGTGGTAAGGAAATGAAACAGATTTCTGATCAGAGACAGCCCTGTGCTCTGCCAGTGTTTGTGTGCTGGAGCAGTTCCTGCTTCTCTGCTAGCTCTCCACTCTTCCAGCTGAGCTGCTAGCATACCTATCATCTAGAAGCTAGTCTCATGCAATGCCTAGAAAGGGTCTCATCCATGCCAAAAGGGGCAATGTTGCAAGCCCTGGAAACACTCCTAGGAAGCACCTAGGACTGGGTTGCTTGATTAATTGGTTTGATTCATTAACAAACCCTAAAATCCTACATGCTGTGCATCACATCTCTGTTTACACATCTGGGATGCATATGGGGTTGGATTCATGCCTTTAAGCTACTTCCCTCAACACTGGCACCTTTGGAGCCTTGTGGAATTTTTCTGGACAAAGTATTGTTTTTATTCTGATGCTTTGCTGCAGTCCCACTCCTCATCACACTCATTAACGCTCTGCAAGAGGAAACACGCACTTCCATGTCCCTTCTGTAGGTATTGCAGTCATCTGTGGTCCTTGTGTTTGCTGCTGCCCGAAGTAGGCAATTACAGTGCCAGGAATCAACTCCACTCCTACCAAAGCCACTTCTGAATTGGAATGGTGGAGCATGTAAACTTCAACCAGGAAAAAGCAGAGAAGATGACTTTGTAGCTTGACAGGTTTTAGGTTAGCCCTAGAAGCTGCTCTGGGGCTACGCAACCTCTCTCACACCAGAGGCCACTTCCACTGCAGCTCCTTGTGTCCCTGGCACATTCCATATGATGGGACTAGAAGGGGTTGGTTCCTCTGCCAACTCACTGGTCTAGCACTGGAGAGTCAGCTTTTAGCTCCTTTGTTTCTCTTCCATGGCTCCAGCAAACCAGTGCAGCAATCTGGGCATTCTGGAAAGAGGTCCCTGTTCCTTATTTTTCAGTGGGATAGGTTTTGACCTTTGATTAATGGAGGTATTGGTATAGTAGAAGTATAGGGTCAGCTGCTGATTCCATCTTTTTATTTAATTCTCAAGGATGGAGAACTTTCATCTCTAAGCCTTTAGTTTATGTCCAGCCCAGAGGTAATGGGTGTCAATCACTACCAGTTGATAATCTGGACAGATACGGTTGCTATCAGATCCACTGCATTTTAAACCTTGCTGATAACATACCTTGCTGATAATCAGCATAGAATCTAGGGAAACAGGAGTATAAAAAAGAAATGAGCTGGAAGGAGAGACAGTGTACAGGCTTGATTTTAGTCTCAAGTTCCAACTTTCATCACTGATGCCTGCCAGTGTGGCTGCGTGCAAGCCATGTAACTGCAGCACCTCAGCTGTTATCTCTAAAATTGGGATAAATATTGCTTCCCTGATTGATGTTATAAATTATAAGGTACTTAAATACTATGTAAATGAGGGTCCTGTAAATAATGCAGAAGTGTAGATGAGCATAACTGGAGGAAGATGAGTAGAATGAAAAGTAGTTCAACGTGAAGCAGAATTCCAGTCTGCTGCGTGAATATATGTGGGGAGTCCATAAACTGTACTTATTTTCTGAGTTAGTCTGTTAGACATAAATCTCCAGCACTAAATAATTTTAAATATTTATCTAGTTGCTTCATTTTCATTTTCTGACGTTTGAGTTATTATTTAAGAAATATGTCTCCGAGAATGTGCCTGAGGTTCAAACCCTGTATTTTGATTTAGGCCCGCTTCTGAATTGTAGGGACTAAATTCTGCTGTCGGGTACATAACCACAGCTCTCTGGTGTGTTGATGAGAACTGGAGCTGCAGAACTAAATTTGCTACTTAGTATGTTTTTCATAGTGGCAGACTTTTTTTTTTTTTGATAGAGTATTTGATGATAATGCACTAATTTCTGCTGAGCAAACTCAAAGACTCAAGAATGTAAACACTCCATAGCTTCCAGGACTGCACCAACTTCAAGCTGAAGCTATGGCTCTGCTTAGGAAGTGGATGGGTGCTGTGACAAGCCTTGTCCTGTATCAAAGGGGGAGCTGTATGATCTCAAAGCCTGCCAGGACTTGGAAAAAAAGCTGCAGTTGTTCAAGGTATTGCAGCAGATAGAGCTCAGTTATAAACCTGCAAGAGATAAACATAGTCTATCATGGAGATGCCGTACATGAAGTGTGACAGTGGGAAGCATCCTCTGTAAAAGCTTTCAGTAGTTCACCAAGAAGAGATCCAAGTTTTGCTTTCATGTTTCACTGCAGGACTTGCCATTTCATTGAAACTTTCCTGAAGGGAAGCTGGAAAAATCTGGCTGCGACTATAAAGGCAGAAGTAAGTGCTTAACCATAGGCAGTCCTGTGTGACTGTGATCTGATTATAATCTATGAACAGCATCCAAATACTCTTGATAATGTTGTTTTAGGTATGATGGTTTCAGGATATAGTTGCATCAGGTCTTGTAGGAAGAGGTAGTGTCTTCCCTTTGGAGAAGGCATTGCCTGCCTGACTGCATCTTGGTGTTTCTGTTGGTTGCTGAAAAAAAACCCACAAACTTTTTTTTTTTCCACTGAAGTTTTTATTACTCTTTTATTGCCGCAGGCACTTCAGAAAGTCCAAGGAACATCTAGTTAGATCAGTAATACTTATGTATGGACACAGCAGAAACCAAACTGGAATTACGTTGGCATCTAAGGCTTTGGAAGAACAGGGAAATAGAGCTGTGTTTGCCCATCATTCAAAGGGAAGAAAAACAATAGAGGCAGGAGCACTCCTTTTTTTCTCTGCAAGCAACGCAAACTTGAAAGAAGAAAAATAAGAGTCAGTTTAATCCCAGTGGTAAATTGCTAGGATATTCTTCACTCTGATTCCTTACCCACATTAATATAATACACAGTAATGGTAAAAATGCAGCACTTCAGACTGAATTTGAGATTATGGTTGGACAGCTGGAGAGAGAAGCTCTAAATAGTGGCTTTTTGTGCACTAGTGACATTCTGGCTGTTGAATGTAAAGGGAGCTTTGGAAACACCTGTATAACTAACTGTGAAAGAACTAATATGAAGCGGAGTCAGATTTTTGGCATGAAAATTAATATTTCATTTCGCTTTTTATTTTGGGAGTTTTATATTTTCTCATATTCATGAACTTTCTCAAGGGATGTAAATAGCATTTCCATCCTTTGCTGTTATGCCTCAAGGTGTATGTGGGATAGAGACAAGTTACGTGAGTGTCATTTAAAGTCTTTTCTATAGCCGTCTGTTTCCGTAAAATTAACCTGGCTTTATAGAAACACCTGCACAACATTGGATAACATCTTTTCTGCCCTGGGAATATTTTTTTTCCCCCCAGTTAATAGATGCTCCCTCTGCTTGTTTTGAAGCTGGAAAAGATAACACAAGGTAGGACCTACATAAACAGAGAAAATTACTCTTTTCAATGCTTCTTGGCAGCAGTTGTGGATTAGCTATACATGGATGTCCCCTCACAGATGTAGAGGTGATATTGAACTGAGAAGTCATGTGATACCAATTAAACATGTATGTCAGCATCTTTAAAAGAAAATAGATCTGACACTAAATAAAGAATAATCAGCCTGGAAGAGTAGTGTTTCCTTTCCTACTATGAGCTTATAGCTTTTTTTTTTTTTCCTTCAGGGTTACTAACATGGTCTAAAATGGTCATAGTGTTGTCTTTGATCCTTTGGACATGATGATTTGACATGGTGCAATTCAGATAACTTGCAGCTGTGCAGAGCTTGAGGCAAGAGTTTTGTGCTGCTGGGAAAGGAAGTCACCCCCTTTTCCCAGTGGGACAAACTCTTCTGCAGCTTTCAGAAGGTTTGAGATAAGAGTTAAGACATTTTTAGATACTGGAAAGCTATTTTTAAGTAATCCTTTATTATTTTTTTTTTCTTTTTAATGGCTCCCTTTGAGCCCTCTGTGGTTGGGGTGGTTGTAACTAAGGCACCTAGTGCTTAAGCTGAAAATGTGAGTAACACAGTCCTAGCAGCACTTAAAAAAGATTTTTGTGTTGTTCCAAAACCCCCTTTTTTTAACATGTACATATAGAGAATATAGGATAGTATGAAGTTTTGGAAGTAGGTTATGAAGTGTACTTGGTACAGACAAGAGACGCTGTGCAGTTCATGGTTTTGTCACTTAAGAGGTCTGGCGAGGTACACATTTCTATCAGTAGTCCCCTGTTCCCTGTCCACTTGTTCCTACTTCTGTACCATCTCCTTAGTGGTGCCAGTGTGAAAACTTGGGTGTCTGTACCATGAACCAGATCAAGGAGCTTCTTCATAAGAACCCAGAGAGGGGGAAACTGGTTATTTTTCTTTTGAATCAGTCTCCCAGCCCAGATTATCTCAGGAGCCCACAGCCGTTGCGATGTGTCATGGGGCAGTGGTGTGAGAGCAAGGGGAGGTGGTTTTGCAGCACTGGGGCAGGGCTGCTCAGGCAAGCTGGCCTCTGAAGCAGTATGGTTCTGCAGTATATGCACACTGTTTTTCACTGGGATATATGATCAGGTAAACAAGGGAGAACACATGAAGACCACACCAGAATGTGACAGTTTTAAATTAGAAGAAAATTAGAGCCTACATAATGGAACCACTTTCAGTAAAGGATTACAGCCACTTATTCCCAGTAAACCAACACATTTACTTTAATCGCTACCAGCCAGTAGGACACACACACACAAAATCAGTTCAGCCTTCTGTGTACCTTCTGCCAGGCAGAGAATAAATTCATTTAATCTTCTCCTTGAGGCTATGTCTGTTCCACACTTTCCTTTGTGCCTATTAAATACGAAGGGACATACTTACTTGAGGTGTTTTCCAGTCCATATCCTCTAACCTTCATAAGGGGCAAAGCCACAAGTCTTGCTAGGGCAAGGCATTGCTCTTACTCCAGCATCATGTCCTTTCTCTGTGACTAGAACAAAAGGCTAGCTAAGGTTGCAGAGGAGGCACACCATCCTGCAGGTCTTGCACATGTCCAGGTTGTTGGGTGTCTAACCTGTGTCTTGTGGGTCACCAAGAAACTTGGTCCGGAAGCTTCAGTCCATGCCTAGGACAAACTTCTGACAAAAACTGCAGATACTCTATACTGTCTGATTTCTGGAGGGCATCAACTGAACTGCTTGTCTGGTGATAGGCTCTGAAATAAGCTTCACCTGACTTAACTTTACAATGTTTTTCTCACCCTAAAGCTCTGAAGTAATTTAATTACAGATATGTGTGTGTATATATACATTCGTGTTAATGTAGGTGTCAATATAGCATACGTATATGAACACAAATATATGCTTATATAGATCAAGGAACAATCTGACAATAAATAAATCTGATTCTGCACTGTGTATCCAGAGGAGGTTTTTATTTACTGTTGCACTTTATAAATTTTAGGCTGTTGTTGAGAGTGAAAAGAGCCCTGAGCCTCATTTAGGCACCTTCTAAGACTACTGTAAATTTTTGCAATTTTTGCCACCATCCTTATTGTCCCTTTGGTGACTTTTTTTTAATATATATATCTTTCAATAAGGAAGAGAATAAATGTAATGAAAGTCATTACAGCTTTCTCTTCTCCCTGCTCTGGCTGCAGACCTGATGGGGCTCAGAAACTGTACGGATTTCTTTTGTAATGTGTTGCTGTTTACTTGCAGCCTTTGAGGTAAATGAGGCTTTGCATCTCTTTCTGGTACAAAATCCAGGGAATCGTTACACTTGAAGCCTATTGTAGGTGAGACATGGTGTAGGATTTTCTGTCTGGTAAGCTCCAGATCATGTGGAGACCCCTCACACAGTGTTCCTGTATGCAGTGCAGCCATTCTGTCAATCCCATTCCTCCGCTGCTTTTGAGACTCTAGGTCTCTCGTCTCTGTGCCACTTACAAAAAATTTACAGCTCATCAACAGTTTTAAATTTTCTTTAGAAGGTCCTTTAAAATGTTTGCTTATGGTTTTCTTTTTCATATGCCGGCACTGCCATTACTCCATACTTCATGTTTATTGTCTTTTCAAGGTTTTCAAAGCTGCGTTACTTACATATATCTTGACTGATCACTGCATTACCAGGACATGGATTTTTATGACACATTGCAACAATAGGTATACGAATGTATTAAAGAGAGGGTTGGGAGTGAGGAATGTGTGTGAGGGTATGAAGAGACAAGCAGTGAGTCTATACAGCTTTTTGTAGAGTCAAGTGTGTTCGGTGTTCCCATTCCTAAAGCTTGCATGGAGCCATGTTTGTGCTGGACATGGACAGTAAAAAGTAGCATCTGCCTAGGAAAGATTATGTAGATACGTGCAAGAAGAGGAGGAATTGTGGGGACATAGCTCATGTTCTTTCTCATTTTCGGAAGAGTTAATAGCCTAGTCCCAGATAACTGAAGAAAACTTCTTTTGCTTTTCAGGCTTTGCCATCTACCTTCACTGATCACAGAACTTCAGTTAATGCTACCTCCACCCCTTTGTAGGGAGGTCTGCTGAGCCACAAAAGGGGGGAGGCTGTGGAAGGGTTAGTGCTGCGTGGGCCACCTGTATTTTGCAGAAGCAGAACTAGACACTGTGCAGGTAGTAAAGGTCTGTGATGCTTTCACCTTAGGTGCAACAATGAACTCCATTTGGTAGTTGTGAGACCCAGAATTCATGTTTCTGTATGAAGGTGAAATGAAGTCTCTAGGGCTGTGTTAATTTGGGATTTAGTACCATTCCACTAGCTTGAAACAACAGAGCATAACCAAAGCATACGTGCAAGCCTGTTTCCCATGCACCCATTCACCCAGCATTGATCTTGAGGAAGAAAAGTACTTCTAGAAAATCTTTGGGATCACCACTGTATCCTAAAAATACTTTTTGCTGAATGAAACTTAATAAGGCTGCTTCCTTATGCTTTTGCATAGCTGTCTTCTACATACTGATGAGATATTTATATGCAAGGTCTTTGTTCCCTGTTTGCTGCTGTTTTATATTAGCTCTCTGGATCTTCAGAATCTCAGTTAAGGAAGGTGCTCCTCTTAAAAAAAAAAATTCCACAGTGTAGGTGCAGTTCCAGGGCTTTGGATTTTGCACATGCTCCTGGGCTATATGTAATCAGAGATGATTAGAGACAGCTTTAATGCAGTGCCACACTGCAGTACAAAGTCAGTTTTTTGGTGGATGTCAAGTAAGCAGAGCACTTCTTACTATCTGGGATAAATACAGCCTGTTTTGTGCTGTCAGATATTACTACCTCATGTTGCTGCCTGAATTAATGTGGAATTCGTGGTCCATGTGGAATCTCTGTGTGAAATGGAAGGCTATGTTTGCTGTGTGCCTAATGAACTCTCTGAGCGGGGGGACGAGATCTTTTTGAAACCAGCTGTCCCTGCAGCTTGGTACCACTGCTCATGGCAGTGGCAAAGGTTGTCTGTTCACCCACACTGGCGTTTTGCTTATGGTCCCTGGTGTTACTGCTCAGGCCCTGGCACAAACGTAGTGTGATGAGCTCCACTTTGACATGTTTATTTAGCTTCAGACTAGCTTTTTACCTAGCATGAGTCATTCAGGAGTACCACGAGATGGCACTGCACTGGCTCGGCTGTAGGCAACGACAAAAATACCCTCTTCTGAAGGGAAAATCAGTTAACTTCACTCACAACCTAGTGCGGTTGATGGACTTTTCACTTCATGCCCCCATTATTACTGCCTCAGAGCCAAGGTAAAGACAGTCTTCTTCCTTCCCCTGGAAGCTGGTAATGAATCTGCTCCCTAACAGGGTTTGTTGTGCTAGGCTGTTCTGCTGGGGTACAGGTGAAGAGGAGAGGGGAGGGTTTGCAGAAGGAAACAGAGAGGTGGCAAAAGGTGCTTTGAATATTGGTTCTTTAGCCAGGCTACCATGCCATGCTGACTAGAGAAAAGGTGCTTCTTTTTCCTGGCACTCTGCCGGGGAAGCCTTGGAAAAAACAATATACAAGCAGTATATTCCCAACTGATACATTGTCTTGGAAAACTGCCTGCAGTCCCCTTTTGAAGAGACTTTGTGCTCTTTTCTTTATGTGCTTGTGACTCTTTTAACAATGATTTTAGGTTGTTCCCTCCTTTCCTGCCCCCTTCTGACTGGCATCTTTAATTGCTCCCTGTCTCTTCCATTTTCTTTGTTACTTCTGGTATTAATTGATTTCACTTTACAGTCCCTATAGCAGGAATCATAACAAGGAGCCCCAGGGTGGCTTTTGAGCCATGCTCTTTTGCTTGACAGCACAAGGCTCCAGCCTTTGTCCTGTCCCAGGCAAAACTGACTTTGCCAGTGGAGCAAACTGGGGACAATGCCCATTGCTGAATACAACTTTGGAGCTCCATAAGTGTAAAGCAAAGCAGGGAGATGACCAAGTGGTGTCTGCTTGCTCTGCCATGTGTGTGCCCTGCCGTGCCATCTGTTAGCATTACCCAGGGCTAATCTATTAAATTTTTAGGCCATCTAATGGTATGATTGTCTTAGTTTTGCAAAATGTAGGTCCCTTGATCTTTAATACAGGTCAACTAATTTTTGCTATTCTGAAACAAGCTTAAAGCTAAGAACTGACCTCCAGGATCCCAGGGAACTAAAAGTTGAATTTGGACTCACCACCCCCTTGTAAGGTTAACGGGATTTTCTCGACTTCCTGCAAAGGATGCAAAGGTTGAGGTACAAAAGTGAGATGACTTGCTCAGGGACATCCAGAGAACTAGTACTAAAACTGTGAATCCTTTTTGATCTTGTGCTCAGTCCTTTAAGAGATGTATCCCTTTAAGGGCTGTACCACCCATATTAAAAAATGACCTGCACACACTCAACAGATGTTCACTCATAAATGCACTGGCACAGGGAATAGGACTGCCACACTTACACTCTCAAGTCACTAGATAGCTCTCCTTCTCTGTTGTATCTTATTTCCCTTTTTCCTCTTCCTCTCCTGTGTTCCATCTCGCTATCTCTTAATGATTCTTTTGTCTTTTCATGCCTGTCGTAGGTCTTCTCCCCTCTTCTTCTTTGGTTTCCTTCTCCTATTCCACTCCTTTTTTATCTCTTTCTGGAGATGGTCACCCCTGGGCCACAAGAAGTAGGAGAAGCTCCCAGACTGGCCCACTTTGTAAGCAGCTGCTTTCTCTCATTTTTCCACCCCATTTCCACATTTTGGGAACAGAAGCATGGACAGAAGTCCAAACTTTCAACAGTGGGTAGCTGACAGGGCCCAAGCTGCCACATATATGCACTAGAGGAAAGCCAAGGGGAACAGGATGAAGTGAAAGGGCAGGTATAGATGTAATTTTTCACCACTGATCTTTTGCCTGAGGAAGGGAGGGAAGGAAGAGTGTTAAATCCCCTCTTCTTCACTTAACCTCTCTCTACTCACCCAACTTGGGGAAGGCTTGTTCCAGGTAGCTGAGTTGGTATGTTGTTAATAGTCACCATGTCCACAGGCTGCCCCTGCAGCCTGTGCTTTTGTTTCCTGTAGTGTGATTTTTAAGCCACTGCATTCTGCTTTCCTTTGGGGACCAACAGTGTTTCTGTCACACTTTGTGACCTGAGCTTTAAAGGCCCTAGGAGACTTTTCTCCTTCTTAATGAAGTCAATTGCACGAAATGGAGAGGCAGATGAACCAAGTGGGAAGGGAATTGGGAAGGGGTTTTGCTGGCTTAGAAATGGGTTTTGGGCCCTCCCAAGCATGTACCATGCAGACATGCCTGGAGCCTTCTGAACCCATTGCACTCCCCTTCCAACTCTTTTTATTAAAGACAAGGGAAGGTAGGAACCTCTCCAAATTTATATGAACTACTAGAATGAAACTGGATATTTTTTTAATTTGTCTTCCAGGCATTTTTTTTACAAACATCCAGGGACTGTGGATTTTCCATAGTGCACAGTGTAACTGACCTTGTAACCTTCCTCTTGGATTTTTCAACCACTATACCTTTGCACCCTCGATCTGCTTCTGCATCCCTCGGCAAAAGAGTGTGTGACAAAGAAGCCCTTTTAACAGCTCATTTTGCTGGACAAAAAAGAAAACACAGCCTTCCTAAGGTTAGTGGCTTTAGCTAGGGAGAGAATGGCCTGCCAAACAGTGAAATTTGTCCTGAACATACTACATGGTTCTCTTTGCCTGATTCCTTAGATGTAATTTCACCATCAGTGGGAATGTTTTTTCTCTTGAATACATTGCAGAGAGTACCAATAATCAGTACTTATGTTGCCAAGGCAGTTTGCAAACATTAATTAAAAGATCCCAACAAAGAAGAGAAGCAAAACCTGTATTTTGGAGCTAGGGAAACTGAGTCACATATAGTTTAGACATTTTTCACCATCTCATAATACAGATCAATTGTAGAGCTAGAAGCAGGAGCAGTTAAAAGCTAATGTGACTGCAAGGCTGATGCCAGCTCTACTGTCATCATGAGAAGATGACAATTGATCCCTAGCTCCCAGCTCTGGACTATGGTGCTTGGTACTTTCTCTCTTGTGACACATAAAAACTTGGAGGAGCTTCTGGAAATGTTGGCTATCTTCTTTCTACCCTTTCTTGTCTTTTCATTTCCCAAAGCAAGATCTGTCTGCCTACGTATCTGTTTCTCAAGGAGGGATTGCTCAACAGCACTACTTGACCAGGCTCAATCAGAGCAGCTAATGGCTGTTTCTAATAGGTTCCTTGTAGTCCATCTACAGTTCGTTGGATTTCTTATTTTTTAATATGTTGCCAATTTATCTCCTTCACTCTATAGTCCTCATTGTGGAGATGCTTCCTGTTTGGCACTCTTCCATGATTTGTTACTTCTTGAGCCTGGTGGTACGGGTGTACATGATGATCTGTGCTTGGCATCAGGTCCACCTACCACCGTGGGGAACTTTGCATAAGCAGCACTTCCTCAAAGCCAGAGTGTTATGGAATCCATATTGAACCAGCGTGTCCAGAGCCAGTCTGTCCAGACTTAGGGCAGAGGACAAATAGGCAGCTGGCTGAGATGGCAGCTGGCCTGGTTTCCCAGAGAAATGGGGAGGAGCTCGTCTATCTTACCTCTGCCTCTGCTTTGCAATGCTTATTAGAAGTTCCTCCTGGCCCTGCACTTCCAGCCCCTGACCTACCATACTTTAGTCCTCTGTGCAGACCCTGCCCCTCCTGATCCTGCCCTTTCTCTGCCCTGTATCATGCAAGAGTGGAGCTGATGGCCAGCCCTGCCCTTTTCTCCTCTTAAGCCCTTTCTAGCAGCTGGAGAAGAAGAGGAGAGTAAAAAGAGGTTTGTATAGAGAAAAAGGTTGGAGGAGGAGACTTTACGGTAGAAGTGGTTTGTAAGCAACAGCCTAGGAGGCTTGGGTTAGACAAAGGAAAGTGCTGTATCCCAGAGGATGGGGGTAGGAGGAGAGAAGCCTTTTGGCTTCTCTCTGTCTGTTCTCTGCTGATGCCAGCAATGTTGAGGTAAAGGTTCAATGGATGTTACTATCTCTTTCCTGTGCAGTGCTGCTTTTTGACTGTCATACCACTTTTAGGACCACTGGCAATTAATATAAGTTAGAAGAATGTTCAAGCTTACCTGTGGTAGTCTAGAGCAGTTGTGAAAATGTGCGGAATGTAATTTCTTATCTTCTCTAAGGACACTAGTGAATGTACAGAGTTCAGCCTGTGTCAGGACCAAGTACATGGCCCAGTAGGCCAGTAGCATATTAGTTGTTTTATATAACTGAATAAAGAAGGGTGCAGAATCTTTAAAAATGGCTTGCTTTCCTTTAAATGGTATGTAACTCTGCTAGAAAGGATGCTGAAAGCAAGCAACCACCTTCACACTTCTGAGCCCAAATATCATAATTACAAACCTGAAATCCCCAAACTTTTAAATAGTTCCATTAAAATGCCTTCCACTAATCACTCTTCCAATTTGCCTGGCCTTAGACTTGTGATAAATAACATTTCACAGTTTTTCAAGTCATTATAACATCTTCCAGAAAATATCCAAACTTCACATATAAGATACCAGAAGGATTGTAAAATGCAAATACATTAAAAAAATACATCATCTCACAGTTCACAGAACAATAAAAAAGAGCTCAAAACCAAGCTGGTTACTCCTTTACAGGTCACCTTCAAGGTTGCTGAGCTGTGATGGAAGGTATTTCTTCCCACTTGATAAGAATAATGTGTTTATTGCATGGGCTGAATGGAATTTATGAGCTCCTTAGCTATTTATTTCCTGGGGCTTGAATTGAGCTGGGTCATATTTGTTCTCCAGTTTCACACCCTTGTTTTTTTGTTTGTTTGTTTTTTTAAAAAAAGGCACTGATCTTCCTATCTGTGAAGAAAATTATGAAAATGAGTCAGCAGCATCCACCTGAGTCTGCAGGCAAGCCTGAAACCATAGCTTGTGGACATGTCAGAAGCTGTCTTGGTGGCACACCAGTCTGGTGCCTGGTTACTGTAATTTCAGGGATAACATCACAAGTTGTTGCACTGCTGACCAGCGTGTGGTAAAGGGATGAACTTATTGCAAACAGATGCTTTTTTGTCACTTTTTTTTTCCTTTGCAATGAAGAGTAGAAGTAGTTTATTTCAACTGTCGGATCAGGATCACCTGGCACCCTTGAGAAGAATATTGTGACACACAGGCGAGTTTTAAATATTCCTTAATTTTGATCCTATTTCTGAAAATCTCCCAAGATATACCTGGCAGAACATGCATGAAAGCAGTTTTAAAAGCTGCAGGATTTGTGGCTGATACTTGCTTTGTTGTCTCAAGTACATTAGTACTCAGTTCCAAGTTAGCTTAGTATTGCACTTTGTGAGTGATGCTTTAGAAAATATCACTGCTTGTTTGTCCTAAGTTCAAGACTTGATATGCATGTTTTACAGATGAATAAATACTTCATTGCCACTTAGCAATGTTAACAGTTGCTTAAGTCAAAATGTCTTTGTTGTATGATTTTCCAAGATTTTAAATATTTTATAAATAATTTAATTTATTTTTTGTTGGTACATAAATAAAGAGACAGTGGTGCTTTAAAAAATATTATATAGTAATTCAGTTTAAGAATCGAGTCTTTTAGTTTAAACTGGTAATTTCTGGAATCAACTTTGATGCACTTGTAATGGCTTTGAAATTGTCACAAGAAAAAAGTCTGTTAGTGAAAGTGTATTTTATAAAGGATCCATTAGCACAGTATCTTTCCCTGGGTCAAAAGAAAGGATTTGCTGGTGGTAATGGCTCTCAAAAATATATGCCTTGTCTTTCTTACATCAGCTTCTGTTTTAGAGAGTTATGTTGGGCTTTCAGACACTGGTAATTTGCTGAATGTTTTGCTGCTCTTCATTCTTGAAAAAAGTGCTTGTTACACTAACAAGTGTCAGAATCCATAGATTCTATTTATTGCCCTTTATGAAGTGCTTATCACTGTGATATTCAGGGACTGTGAGTGCATTAAAAACAGCAAGGAAGCTGTCTTGGAGGAGGAGGTGTGACTTGTTATGCTGGGCATGTCATAATCTTAAGCGCTGTATAACTGGGATGAGGAAAGGGCACAGGTAATAAAAAAAATTATTTGCAGGAAGATCTAAAATATAGCTACTCAAATGAGCAACCTAGGACTAGAACCATGCCAGAGCAGAGACAATATCCATACTGTGACTTGCAGCTGTATTCTCATGTCTTAATTCCCTCCACCCCACTTCAGATGTCCCTGGTAGGTATCCCCACCCTTTTTGCAGAAGTGAGCACAGCAACTCGGAATCCTTCCCTGCTGAGACACTCTTGCAAGCGGAGGAAGTACTGGTATCATCTGAAACACAGAGAAAAAGGGTTTATTTTATTGTTTGGGGGAAAGTGTGGGGTAACCACTTGGTTATCCCTGGCTGTGCCACATTCTTCCTCTGGTATGCAGCCTGGATGCTGTCTGTAGGATCCTCAGAGCTGAGAGCAGTGGTCGTCACCACCTAGTTGGTGCCCATTGGGATGTCTGCAGACAAGGGTGGCTGTCACTCACTTTGATTCAAGGTATGGTTTCAGTGGGTTCTTTGCAAGTTTGGAGGCCTTAGTATTTTCAGTTTCTTACAAGCAGAAATGTGTCATCTTCTGTAACCACACAATCAGGAGAGGATGTACTGGGCAATACGTGGGCAGTGGTTAAAGTGCTCGTTATCTCCCCAGGTGTCCCCTAGATGAAGTTCCAGTGCTGGGACTTGGTACTGTGCTTTAACCTAGGTGTAGTAAAAACTTACGCCATTTTTTCAAGAAAGCTTCATGAATCATTTTTGAAACTTGTTCTTGTCAGTGACGTTTAGATATGGGAACAGTTTTTGAGAAGGCAGCAGTCACAGCAGTAGTGAATGGAAGGTCTGCAGCCCACGCCGGGACTGGAGCACAGGGTCAGCAGCCCAAGGCGCACCATCAGTGTTTGAACCCAAAGCAAGGTACTCCCCTTGGCTGGCTGGCTCATGCAAAGGCTTTATGGACAGGCTCTGGCTTTCCAGTCACCAAAACTGCTCCTTCTGTCCATGCCACAGCCATAGATAGCATCCTGAAGTATTTTCTGCGCGTTGGACTGTTAGCTTTTTTTTTCTTTTGGGGTGTGGGGGGGAAATTATATCAAAGGTTAGCCAGGTGAGCAAAATCAGTAAGTTTAATAGCTTCGTATACAGATGAAAATGTCTGCAAATATTGCTTTATAAATTGAAAGGGTGGTTCCCTGCCCTCTCTGCGTCCCCCCCCCCCCCCAAAAAAAAAAATTCTGAAGAAAACTTCATTTCTAAATGAAAAGTTAATTCAAAAACTGTTATATCTGTTTTTGGACTGATTTCAAATGTTGACATTATAGTTACCAGTAAAATTAAAATGTTAACTTAAGCTAATTTTAGCAAGAGTTGGGATTTCTGTGTACATTTGTAAATTTGTAACACAGGGGGTGTCACATGTCTACCCTCCATGGAGCTGAGTCTAGTGCCTGAAGTTTCTTCTAGTTTCATATTCCTGAGATGAAGCTAATGAT
This sequence comes from Hemiprocne comata, assembly GCA_020745705.1. Lineage (NCBI taxonomy): Eukaryota > Metazoa > Chordata > Aves > Apodiformes > Apodidae > Hemiprocne > Hemiprocne comata. The sequence goes on from CM036586.1 coordinate 63,061,113, forward strand.
GACACTGATGTTATCTGGATGAGTGGTTAAGATCCTAAATATTAGATTGTCTTTTTTAGTTTACATAATCCTGTTATATTCCTACTGCTGAAGAGCAGCCTAGCATGTAGGAGAAATAACAGCAGTGAAACAGTTAAGAAAAAAAAACCCAACCTTGGCACACTGGAAGGGTCCCTTGAAATAATGTCTACTCGACATAGTTTCTGACCTTATGCCTTTGATTTCCCTCTTTCCATCCCTTTCTCCTCCTTGGTCCAGTTTTTCATTAAGATGTGGGAAGTGGATCAATGGACTGAGGGCAGAAGGCTGCTTAGGTCCTCTGGTCCTGGGTGGAATTGACTGTGATGGTGAGGTAGACCTTAATTTTGTATTAAAGGCTGAGGCTAATCCTTTTTGTCCATTAAGAAACTGTCACCAAAGAGCAAACTTACTTCCTTGTGTTTTCACAGAAGATGAACAATTGCATTTGCAGAAGCAATTTGGAGGAGTGTAAAAGCTGTCAGCACAACTAGAGGAGCCTTCAGTGTGTGTGTTCACATGCAGAAAGTTTTTTCTGAGGGTATCAGCTTTTTCCTGACCATTTATATCCATGTGGTCTGGTGTATGTGAAAGAATGGGCATGTACAGGACTGCAGGAGGGCCTGCAAGTTGCTAGCCAGACTCCCTTTTTTTGGTAGGTCTAGATGTGAGGTTTCTCACATCTAAAATCTGGCTAACAGCAGATTTATCATCTTCAGGGAAAATGACTGGGTGATAGACTCTCATCCCTTGCTGCCTTGTGCCATGCGTGGTCATCTGCATCACTGCAAAAGGGACTTCAAAGTGCCCTTTTGATCTGGTGGCATGCTGCAATTGCTGTGTGCCCATGCTGGCTGCTCTGCACGATGCCAGGTGACAGTCTGGTTTTCTTCTTAAACAAACTGCTTTTGCATTTTGTTATATAAGAAAGAGCTCCAAAAGATTCCACAAGAAATCAGGCATGAAAAATAGAGTTCAAACATGGCTCCAGTGGTAAGCATGGCTCTGCAGCCTACAGAGCTGCTGAGTAATGCAAGATCACTTTTTCCCCCCCATTCAATAGACAGTAAGAGCTGCTGTGGGCGTGGGCCATCGGTTTAGCTTGGTCTCCTTTTTGTTGCATTGTCCTTGCAGTGGTACAGGACTTTCGTGTGTGGTCTGAGAGGCCAGAGGTGGTCCTTTCCCCCTCTCGTTGCTGTAGATGATGTAAGTATTTCATGCATTCACTTGTTGTAGGGAAGTTCTCAGCAGATGTGTGTTTCCACGATATGTGAGGGCATATGGGAAACTGCAGGCATGTTTTGAGATGCATGTGTGTCCAAGACAAGCTGTGCTTGCAGTAGAGTTAGCATATTTGTGGCAGCATACAGGGCTGGGTGTATGATTGATCAGACCTAAACACATGGAAAATGAGAGATGCAGTCCTCTTTTGCTCATGGCTCTGGGATTCAGGGGTCTTGGACTCCACTTCTAATCCTGCCACCATCCTCTGTGACCACAATGTGGTAGCACAACATCTTTGTGCCTCAGTTGTCCTCTTGATAAAAAGGGACTGCAGCCTTTTGCTGTTTTGTGCTGATATTAAGCAGCCAAATTCTTCATACTATTTGCAAGTGATTTTGAGTTCTGAGGCTGAAAACTATTATATAAATCTAAAATATATTCTTATGTTTTGTTGCAAAACAAAATAGATGGTTTTAATTGTGCGTTATTGGAGCAATTGGTTTCTTGCAGGAATACAAATAAAGATCACAGCTTTTCACATAATTTGGAAGATGCAGTTGGTAACAGCATGACAGAAAAATATCTCAGAAAATTCAAGCACAGTCATCTCCACAGAAAATGCTTCAGGTTTTGGCCTTTTATCTTTCCTTTTCAATTCTGAGTTTCTTCCCCACATTTCCTGAAGATAGTATCCCTATGATACTGTAGTCTTCAGGCACACCTGCCTAGAGAGATGCCCTCCTTCCCAATACCCAAATCTTAATTTTCTCACATAGTAGGTGTGTATTAAGGAGTTGGTGGTAAGGGGAAGGATATTATTTGACAGCTAATATTGTAAATGCTGTCTAATATGGTTTGTATATGGGAACAGCAATAGCTACTGCTGCTGTGGTTTTGTTGCTGCAGGGAAAATGCAATAAACAGGAATTTCAAAGGAAGATCTGGCGATGAGGAAAGGTCTTGGGATTTCCTTTGTTCCTATTGTGCTACCTCTGTTAAATCTCCCTTCTTCTCTTACTGGAATACAATATAGTTCTCAACAGATCCTGGCATGCTATAGACATACTAGACAAATGCAATATACATACCTGTTCCCGTTATATATATACACACACACATATATATATATACACATAGCTATTCCCCTTATATATGATCCTCAGTGGGAAACAATTACATTGTGTTTCATAATAACTTCCATTTCAAGATCTCCAAACACTCTGCAAAGACTAATCGCTCATCTTTATGCTGCCCTGTGGTAAGTCAGTATTATTGTTCTCCTTTAATAGGTGAAGAAGGTGGGCTGCTCCATAACCACGTTGTAAACCAGTAACAAAGCTGGGAAGATTGCACACTTCTGACCTTGCTCACTTTATCCACCAGGCTGTACTTTTTCCTTGCAACCTCAGCAGTGTCTGTCACTCCACATCATTTATTGGTTCCCTTGCCCCAAGCCCCACGTTTTCCTCCTTTGTTCTTTCCTTTTGTCAAGGCACCCATTATTTCAAAGACTGCAGAACACATATTAAGGAACAAGACTGCGAGGGAATAAGATGCAGCTTCTTATCTTATTAAAGGAATGCATTTAATGTGTGCCCTGGCAGTAGAAGGAGAAAACAAGATAGTGCTCTCCTTCCTTTGCATGTGTAGGCTCTGTTCCTGCAGACCCTTGGAGGAAGCTGCTGCCTGACTTCCCAAGCTGCTCAGATGCAGTGTCTGGTAACGGGACACAAACTCAGTATTTTATTAGAATTCCTCTTCCACATTAACTGAGGAATATTTGATTAGTCAGAATGTTGTACAATGTGGTCTGAAGATGTCATGGGTACACTCATAAAATGGTCGGTTGCCTTTTCTCTGCCTGTTCATTGCTGCCTGTCTGAAGGTAGGCAGAAAGGACAGTGGAGTTTCTCAGCTGGTTAAAGCCTTTCTGCGCTTCTGTGCTCATTTTCTCCTGGGAAACTTGTGTTTTTTGGGCAGTGCCAAGATGCTTCTACATACTTTTCAGTGAAGCATTTTTGAAGAGGGAAGATGACTAAGCAAAGGGCTGTTCCTTAAGCCTTAGAACTGTTCTGACTCAGCCAGGGCTTAAGAGGTATTTTTCTTCTGTGAGACTGTCAGGGGTTGGCCTGTTACTGCTGGAATTAACTGGTATTTGCACATTTATGGACCGTTCACATCACAAATTGGACTCTGTAGGGTTTCCTGCCAGAACTTAACCTTTCTCTCCTCAATATTGAATGTTACCTGTCTACTGTTTAGTCTTCCCTTAGTCTCTTAATATGACATGTCATCTCCTCAATCCTGAATCTCTGCATAATCTAGCAACCAAAACATCTCTCTGGTTGCTTTCTCCACTTTCTTGATTCCAGACAGTTATTCTGAAAATGTAACAAATATTTCTGTGTGATCAAATGCGTGTGTGTTAATGAACAAATCTTTCCTTCTAGTTGAGGTTTTCTTGAAGACCACCTGCATTAACTGCGCAGAGGTATCCTGCAACTTCCGAGGCTAGCTGAAGTTTGGCCTTTTAGGACTCTATTCCTAGTAGGATGGGAAGTCAGTAGAATAAATTAAGAGGAGTCTTGGAATAACCTAATTTCTATTTAAGATAATTAAACGAAAGCTTCTCTGACTAGAGTGAAGGAAATTACAGTGGGAGTTTTCAAAGCTTCTTTGTCAGAAGTCCCTAAAGTTTTTCCTTCTGATGAGCTCTGTGCCCAACGAGGCTCATCCACTGCCTCCACTCAGAGTTTCTTTTGTGAGGACTTCTGCTTTCTATCTTCAGTACACCATCTGGACACTGGCTCATACCCTGACTTGCAACATTTGAACCTGGGAAACCCTTCAGTAGAGACAGCTGTGATCTGGCCAGTCTCCTGCTCTTGCTGAAGCAGTCCCTTCTGTTGTTTTTTTTTTTTTTTTGGTTTAATTTCACTCTATGAAAAGGCTTGACTGTCTCTGCTGACAAGTCTGAAAGATCACAACTATTGATTTTAGCATTGTGGCTGGTAATTTTCACATTGTAACCTGGTCCACCCTTGGATTGTTTGCTCCTTCCTGTGGTTGAACTGAAGAGTGTAATTCAGTCCAGCAGTGCTGAGTGTGCCTGGCAGGGCTCTGCAGCTCCTGCCCTCATGCCTACTGCGGATTTTTTTTCATCCTAGTGCGCAACTTATCTCAGTGAATGACTAGAGATGCAGGAAGGGTTAACAAGATGCGGGCTTAGTCTCTGTACATGAGGCACCAAGGCCCAGATGGTGTGCTTAATTACTCTGGCCAACTCTGGCACCATTCTGCTCCAGAGGGAATTAAATGAGGAATGGTGTGTCAGAGACTCTTCCTTTCCATTCTCCCAAGAGCACTTCAGTGATACAAGCTCCACAACACATTAGGTCTAGCTCAAACATCGCCAAGACAAAGTGGCTTTGGGGTGGTGGCTACCCTTGAGGTTCCCAGCTGGGTTTTTACACACTCCACATGCCATCAGGGCTGCACTGGGAGTGCCTCATTACAAGTAACTCCAGGACACCATCTTCCTTGCAGAAGCAGGCAAATTCTGATCATGAGGATGGCTATAATGCTCTCAGCTCGTAGAGCCTCAAGTGCAGGATGAGAGCTCACTCTATGAGTTTTATTAGTAATCCAGTTCCCCTGCTGCTCACTATCACATGCATGGAAACACACTATCCTGGTGGATTGCTTGGCAATATACCTGCCCCCGGACAGAACTTACAGGGATGATCCCATTTGCTGTCTAGAGGCAAAACCCAAACCACATCCACAGGACGTACAGGCTTTATTTTTGCTTTTTGCATGTGTCTCTGCAGAGCGAGGCTGAACATAAGAAGAATGCAGATGGCCCCACGGCAAGATGTGAACTGACCCCAGATGGTGCAGCTCAGCCTTTCTCAAGGAGTTATGGCCTGGCTGCAGTGGTTGGGTCCCCAGTTGGATCTGCTCTTGCCTGCAATGCCAGGTCTGGCAACCAGCTGTTAGGAGGAAGCTGGAAGCTCTTGTTTTCTTGGCAAAGCGGTGGCTGACAGGCCTATGCCATGATGTTCTGGCCACATTTTCCCTTCTTATAACCACCAGGAGTTTTAAGCGATAAAAATGCTAGACAATGAACATTTTTAGCAGGGGCTGATGACATTAGAATTGTGCTTAAGATTATCAACGTGCTTTAAATTTTGAAGTTCTGTTTTAAAAATGAACCTCTGAGGCATTCTACACTTGGCAAAGATTTGTCATACTTCATTTCTGGTCTGAAATAAAGCTTCTTTCTTTTTTTTTTTTCTTTTCAAATAAGGACAAAGTTAATTCCTATATTCCTGAGAAAAATATAAAGGGAGACAAATGTCTTTTAGGTGGTGGTGGCTTTCTAAACTGTTTTTCAGCAGTAATCACACATTTGAAAGTTGTGATTTAGGGTGGAAATGCTCCTCACTGAGGAGAGATGTGTGACCTTTTTCCAGAGGAAATTTGGCTTGATTTGACCACACTATTAACACTGAAAATAACTTACTGAGCCTGCACCGTAGAGTGGTTTTGCTGGGCTTAAGTGTGCATCTCAGGAATGAGGCACTCACTGTTTGTGAGTGAATAACTTCACTCTGCAGTCAACTGGGTAGGCCTCAAAAGGGCTTTAAAAGCACAGGCTGCTTTACACATGGCTTGAAAGACTGAAGGTAAGAAAAATGTGTCCCATAATGCCTGCCGCTCCACCAGTCGAAACACCTCTGTTGCCTGGGGAAATGCACTCATCTCTGGAAGTCAGGAGGGCATGAATCCTATTTCCAGGTCTGTGATTCATTAACTTTCTGTGCTTCACAACTCTTAAAGTGTGTCTGGCTCTTGCTGAGCCGACTGGAATTTGAGAGCTATGATTTGTTATGGAAATGGTCACCACTGGGGAAAAGCATATGGCTCAGATCCAATGGCGACTGATTTTTATTTTACCAGTTTAAGAGGTTTTGAAAATCCCATGCTGAATGTATGGAGCAGAGGTTTTAGTAGACACATTAGCATAGCTGCTGAGGACAGTTGTGGTCCACAGAAGTGCCTTGGCTGAGGTCAGGCACAGACTGAAGTCCCAGATCTTCTCTGAAGTGCCACTAATGAGCCTGCTTGCACTTTTCAAACAGAATTTGGTGAAAGCACCATTCTGGTGTTTAGCAAATTAATTTCTGTATCTTTAGGAGCTTTATATCCCAGTGGATTTAACATCTCTTTTGATATTCTGCTTCCTTCTCATAAAGCAAGTAGATACAAACACTGTAAGAAGGTAAATGGAGAAACGTGTATTGCATCGGAAGTTTGAACGTGCAAGTAGCCTTGAGTCATGCCTCTTGTTTGAGCACTGCCACTTGGCAGTGGGCATGCACCACCCCAGGGTTGTCACGGGTTGTTACAAGGTTGTGAGAGGGGGATGCTTTTTGATGGGATTGCATGAGCTGTTTGGCACACCATTGCTGGGTTTTTGGGTGAGCAGTGAGGCAGGGGGACGCACGCACTGCTTCAGGCACACCTTCCTGACTTCATCTTCTGCAGGTTAGTTGGCTGGATCCACCTGCACCCTCAGTGGGGCAGGCATAAAAGCCAGCAGCTTCCTTCCCCAGCAGACGAAGCCTGGGGGCACTTTGCAGCCAGCCCTGGAAGGTGATAATCATGAGAGGGATAATGGCTTGTTTCGGGTTAATAGATCCTGACAGCCTAATTTCCCCTGGTGAAAATAAAAGGGAATAAATCTTAAAAATACTGTAAAATCAATAGCTAGCAGGGAAGGGGCTGACAACAAGACCCTATATCCACAGCACATTTTTTGTGTGAGAACTGTTCATTTCCCATTTGGAGCGAATGGGCTTCCTGTGGCTTTGCTAGAGCCAGGTAATCCTCCGTTCTCCTTTCTGTCATGCCCATCTCTTCCGTGTTTGTGTTTTACTCGCTCGCCTTTGAGTAAAGAGTCTGAAGCCTTGAGCCTGTTAGAGAGGAATGCTGCCTTGCTGAGGCACTCTCACTTCCCAGGGGACCTTGCAGCCTGCTCTTCCCTCTTTTCATAGGCATGCACAGCTAACCTGGTTACAGGTCTTTAGCTGTAAATGGTTAGATAACTGTATCCTGACCCTCTGAAATAACCCAGCCAGGAAAGCTGTTGCTCACTGCTCTGTGGCTGTGCCCCTTGAGGAAGACCACAACCTCTGCTATGTTAGTGACCTGAAATATTGACAGAGATAACATCACACTTCTTTCCCTTCCCAAGGTCAGAGTTTAATGTTCGTGCACTGGGTAGCCATAAGCTTCCTCAGATAAATCTCCAAGTCCACCAAGGACAGTGTGCAGAGACTTTGGATTGGCAGCAATGGAAAAATAGAAGATCATGAAATGTGAAGTAGTTAAACAGTAGGTATGTGTAAATGAATGCTGGGGAGAGCACCACTGTGCTGGCACTTAACTGAGTTCTTGGGCTGGGGTGAAGCAGGGAATGGGATTTTCCTGTTGATCTGCTCTGTTAGTAAGTGTTGGGAGCTTGCTGAGATGGGCTGCTGGATCTTTGCTGGCACATGCTTCACAGACAGAGGCACAAACTCCTCCTGTACAGAGTAAGCTTGAAGGGGACCTCAAGCTCCAGTCCTGAGGAGCTCCTGGCTCCTTGGGCCAGCATGAATACGGAATGGACAGTCCTTCCAGAGGGTGATGGGTGCGTGCAAGCTTGTGGAAGCAGGCCTGGGCTTGAGTGAGTTTTTTCTTGCCGTTGTCTTCTCTGTGAATGAAGATCAGTGGGAGGAATGGTGTCTATTCAATACTCTTGTGGACCCTATTTTAAAGTCAGGGTAGAAGAACTACATGTTTCACAATTTTCAAATGCCAAGGATTATTTAGGTTGGTAAAAACTATGGTAAAAGCTACTTTCAGAGGCAAGAATAACACAACAACGATTTAAGAGAAGCCTGTGAGAGTGGTTGATCCCACCTCTCTATTACAGGACTTTGGCTCTTTTCTGTCAAAGTATGTACTTTTAAGCTTTTCCTTGAAGTTATCAGCTTCATTAAAAGTAAAGGAAATTCACACTTTCTTTGTTTCCTGGATGCAGAGATTTTTGGACACAGGCAAGATAATTTTTTTTCTCAGCTCCCTTTCTTCCCTGCTGAAGGACACTCAAGGACAACCTGCATTTCCTATGTGGTCAGGGCACTGTCCTGGGTCTCAAATTCCACCTCTGAATCAGGTTTCCTCTGTGGCATTTAACTTGTTATCCCTTGGTCGCAATTCTTCTTCTGTCAGGTGGTCTCCTTCCTACCTTTTCTGTTTCTTCATCACCTGGTTTTCAAATTTTTCAGGCTCCCTCTCCTCACTCTCTATGTAAGTATGCTGCCCATCCAGTGATGCCCTTGCATATGCTGGCATTTCAGTTATTACATATAGAACAGAAGTACTGCTGGGTGAAGACTGCAAGGGTTTCTCCACTGATGGTTGGGGTTGCCTTTGAGATTTTCTCCCCCTAAGGAGTGTTATATTATCCCCTCTCTCCTTCTGTATATTTTCCATTCATAGTGCTGGTGACCTGGTGCAACACCTTTCCCTCTCTTTTGTTGCTATGGGGAGACACTTAGCATTAAGGAACTTAAACTGAAGCATATTTTAAGAAGCAGACACGTTACTCTTGTTATCATGCAAACAGTGTCTAAAATTGCTTTCAGAAAGTCATCCTGCTACTTACTGTGGGCCTTTTCTCCCCTCAAAATGAGAGAGAATCTCCATCCATTCTCCCACCAAGAATTTTGCTGATTTCAAGTGATGCCAAATGCAGAGTCACATTAAAAAATGTAGGCACAGAAGCTTAATTTAAACTGTGCAGGTAGTTATGTTTCCCTGTAACACTTTCTGGTAGAAAAATAAACAAACTGATGCATTAGAGTTCTACCTCTCCGTTGTGAAAGATAAACAAAAATCAACATGCCACAGGCAGTCCGTGTTTACAGAGAAGAGGCTGCTATCAGGCTGGGCAGAGAATCCCCATGGGACTCTTATTCACAGTACATATTTTCCTCTGTTGGAGTAGCTAATGAAAGAATCATAGTATTTAACAATAATTATAATAGCTGGTTCACATGTTTTTTTCAATCAAAGATTACAGCGCTCCTTTCTTACTGATGTATTTGTATTTTGAAGATAGATAAGTCTAGGACAGTGAAATACTTTTAAAAGTTGTCCAGCAAAAAATGAGTGCCAACCCTGGGAAATAGGATCACTAGTGATGTACTTCAGTGGTTACAGAGATGGCTTTGTGAAGGAAGGGTCTACTGGGTGGTAAAATTAATCTATGGTCATAAAAGCAAAGAAGGATTTGGGGTCCTTGGGAGAGCTGGAGCCTTTTTGTGCTGTGCAGACCATGGGAAATGCTATCCTTGAGCCAAGTGATTTTTCATGTCAGTGAAAGTGGTAGAAGGAAAAATAGAGGCCCGGAAATGGAAGCAGACTTCTTCACTTCCCATGTTGCTGTGAGGTACATGCAGGTGAACACTGAGTGTGCACAGCTGACGTAGTCCGTGAGTTGTGTCCCATGAAGGAAGCCTTCCTGGACACACCAGGCCTTGAGACATGGAGAGAGAGATGAGTGTTTTTGATAAATGTGTCTTGTAGCACTGAACCTTCCTTCCTGCTTTGGGACCCTGTACCCCAGGCACAGCAGGCTGGCACATTGGGGAAGGGCTGGTAAGATGCAGCTTGTATAAGGGATCAAGAAGCAGAAGAGAGGCTGTGACTATGCTGCAAATATGTGGGATGCAGGTGCTGTGAGGGGACAGCTTGGGGGGAGGGAATGGGAGAGTGAGGGTCTCACACTTTCTCTGTGAAACGTGGCTGATGTGCTGAAGTATAGAATCAGAGAATCATAGAATGGTTAAGGTTGGAAGGGACCTTAAAGATCATCAGGTTCCAACCTCTCTGCTATGACCAGGGACACCTCCCACTAGACCAGGCTGCACAAGGCCTCATCCAACCTGGCCTTGAAGACCTCCAGGGAAGGAGCTTCCACAACCTCCCTGGGCAACCTATTCCAGCACCTTACTACCCTCATGGTGAAGAATTTCTTCCTGATGTCTAACCTAAATCTCCCCTCTTGCAGTTTAACACTGTTACCCCTTGTCCTATCACTACCCGCTTTGGTGAAAAGCCCCTCCCCAGCTTTCCTGTAGGCCCCCTTCAGGTACTGGAAGGCCACTGTAAGGTCTCCCTGGAGCCTTCTCTTCTTCAGGCTGAGTAGCCTCAACTCCCTCAGCCTGTCTTCATAGCAGAGGTGCCCCAGCCCTTTGATCATCTTCATGGGCCTTCTCTGGATCCTCTTCAACAGCTCCATCTCTTTCCTGTGCTGAGGGCTCCAGAGCTGTATACAGTATTCCAGGTGGAATACTCACCAGAGCAAAGTAGAGAGGCAGAATCCCCTCCCTGGCCCTGCTGGCCACGCTTGTTTTGATGCAGCCCAGGATGCAGTTGGCCCTCTGGGCTCCAGCGCACACTGGCTGCTCATGTTGAGCTTCTCATCTGCTACCACCCCCAAGTCCTTTTCCTTGGGATTGCTCTCTAGTCATTCTCTCCCCAGCCTGTATTTGTGTTTGGGTTTGTGCCTACCCAGGTGCAGGACCTTGAACTTGGCCTTTTTGAACTTCATGAGGTTGGCATTGGCCCACCTCTTCAGCTTGTCAAGGTACCTCTGGATGGCATCCCTTCCCTCTAGGGTGCCAACTGCTCCACACAGCTTGGTATCGTCAGCAAACTTGCTGAGGATACACTCAATCCCACTGTCCATGTCTCCAACAAATGTGTTGAACAGCACAGGTCCAAATATTGACCCCTGAGGAGCACCACTTGTCACTTACCTCTACTAGGACACTAAACTGTTGACCACAACTCTCTGGGTGTGGCCATCAAGCCAATGTAGTGTGTCTTGAGTCGTTCAGTGAGTCAGTGGCAAAGCTAGAAATAGAATCCAGGTCTCCTGAACACCAGAACCACCACCATATCTTCAAAACCATATTTCTTCTCCAAAGTTATTTCAGAAGTATGCAAAGTGCCGAGGGATCTTGCACTTTTCTACCCGGCCAGCTCTTCAGCATGGCCAGGCAGGTGCTCTTTGATCATGGACACATACTCAAAATCTGTGACAGGTCAATTTTGCACAAGAGTTTAAAATGAGTTTTTCATGTGGTGAGGATCTTTTGCTACTGTAGGCAGGGGCAGGACTGTGATGCTAGAGATAAAATGTTAGCTGTTTACATGGCAGGTTTCAAGGTGACTTTCACATTAAGAATACCTCCTTGAAGTCTTACACCTGACACCCAGCCAGCCCTCTTGACTACAGCAGTGAGGAGGACCAGACAGTGACAGGTCTCTCTCCCTGTGGGTGTAGGTGCTGTCTCTGCTGGGACAATGGCAGTGCCTCCTCTGCAGGGAGGCAGTAGAAGACACTGATGACATGGCCTCTGGCACAGTGGTTTTCATAATTTCACAGTCCCCAAGCAGATTTCATTTATTGACCTGACATCCTCAGTGATTCCTTCAGACTGTCTCCAAGTTGTTAATTTAACCCTCGCTGTCAGAAGCCAGCTCTCTGCTCCAGCTCCATTTGGTAGAACTTTTTCTGAAAGCAAATTCCTCAACCCTCCATGTTCCTCCTCCTGCAGCTGAAGGTCCTGATGGTGCAGGTGCTTCAAGCTTGAACTTCCAAACTTCTCACTTACCCTGCAACCATGGGCTGTCCTGGGAATTTTTTGTTTTGTTTGTGGGTTTTTGTGTGGTTTGTTTTTGGGGTTTTTTTTGTTTGTTTTTTTTTTGTTGTTGTTGTTTTGTTTATTTGTTTTTCCAGAAGATCCCCTTCAATCTAGATCAACTAGATGCCCTGAAAAGATTCCTACAGCTTTCCTCCTGCTGTCTGTTGGTGTGTGTTTGAGTGCTCATACCAGCAATAAATAGAACTTCAGTTCAACAGCCTCATGGTCTAGGGAATTATGTGTTTCTGTGCTAAGGCAGTCCTGAGAAGGTAAAACAAACAAACAGAACCTCACCGAAACTCTGTAGGACTCTTCTGCCTTTAAGTTAGTTCTGTATCATGTAAATCTACTAGGTGGAGCATGAAATATTCTAAAATTTAGTGTAAGTACCAGAAAACTCCACTTTATAAATCGAGACATTGCAATAGGTTTACATCAGGAAGCAGCTCGGAGCTGTACAGCCCCACCCAGTGAGTCCTAATGCCTGCTCATCACCCTTGTTTCCCAACTGTGTTTTGACAGCCTACTCAGTGGATTCAAGTGTTTAGTTGTGCATCTTAGGAGTCAAGATTTGTAGCTGGTGGTTTGGAATGGATGCTTTCAGGCCCCTGGAGTGCAGATGATAAAGCTCAATATAAAAGGAACAAGATTCGGTCCCATATATCTAAAAAATGGGATTGGGAGCCCACATGAAGATGAAGCCAGACAGAATGAATGCAGATGCTTTTTCCTACCTTTTAAAATAGATAGTAGGACGTATTTTATGAGCAATGTGTGTCCTTCCTCAAATCTAGTGATAAGTATTTTCCACCTGGTGAATGTTTTCACTTATGAAATCTACTGTTCCTCTTGGCTATTCTGTGGAGCCTAATAAGCCCTATCCTGAGAGATACTTAGCTGTGTCCTGATGCTGAGAAGGCTGACAGTCAGACTAGAGACCGTACGTTCTGCATGCTGAGCCATGTGCTAAAACACCACGCTGCAAAATAAACATCCTGTCTTCTGTGCAGATGCACGGTGAGAGTAGATAAAAGGTGGGGAGAAGCCCACAGGATAATAACCAAGTGTTTAGCAGACAACATTCAAGAAGATCTGTGGCTTATCTAAGAGGAGTGAGAAGCTACTGCTTGCTCTGGGAGAAACTGTAGTAGCAATAATGAAAATGTTACTGGTTGTTAATGTTTCACACCACTCAGAGAGACACAAGGAAACCTCTACCAGTTTTGAAGTCTGTATGCCTGAATGCAAACCTTAAACTCAGAGTCGTTGGAGGTTATGGAGGAGAAGTTTAGGTAATTTAAAGCTACATTTTACAGATTCAAAGCCCTGTGCATTTGGAAGGGTCTGAAACTTTTTGCTTCCCACCTGCTGCCCCTCCACTCCCCCACCCCCCCTCCCCCAGTTCAGCCCTGTGATCCATCTGAAGTTCCTTTTCTCTCCTATGGTTCTCCTGCCAGCTCTGCCACATGATTTGCACTATATTTGGTATAAGTCAGAATAACATCCTGGACTGTGATAGGTTTGGGAAGAGCTCTGGAGAAACACGTGACTTCTTGACAGTATGTTAAGAGGGAGCTTAGCAGTCACTTTCCTCATTGCATAGCTACAGTGGGAAAACAAAAGTTATGAAGGTAATAGAGATTGGTACTGGTAGAAGGGAGACTTCAGGGTGTTGGGATGATTAGTGAGAGACTCTGGGGCACAGGTTATTTTTTCTTCCCTCCTTCCAGTTGAAAGCAGTGACATTGTAAGGAATGGGAGGATCCAGTCTGGTGTCACCAGCACAATTTGGGGTTTTTTGATAATGGGATGGCCTACAGGGCACCAGGAATGCTGGCATCAAATGAGAGACAGCTTTCTCAAAGGGGAAAGAGGGTCTTTGTCCAGGAGATTATAGGGCTGATTGAAAGGGCTGTAAACTATATGCGAAGGGGGAGGGGGGTAATCATATCAAGATTGCCTGTGACAAGCGGCAGGAAGACACACCAGTGTTGGAAGGATGGGGTGATAGTCAGGGCCTTCAACCTGTTGCCCTGAAGCATGCTGTGGGTGCTGCAGCACAGGCAAAATCTTACAGAGGTGAGCAGGGGACTCCTGAGGTAATAGGAGACAGCAGGGTAGCATCCATTAAATGCCTTGGGGGAATAAAGGAATGTCCCTCTAAGAAGGTGATATGGCTGGCAGCCCAGCTCAAGTGTCCCTACACCAATGCATGCGGCATGGGCAACAAACAGGAAAGCTACAACATAGTGGCAATTACAGAGACTTGGTGGGACAAATCCTATGACTGGAGTGTGACTATGTTTTGGTTTGAGCAAGCTCTTTGCTGATTCTTGTTTTTCTTTCAGTGAACTTTTTAGCAGCCCCGGTGGACTGATAATAACCAAGGTCACTTCTGACTGTCTGCAGCTTCCCCCTGCTACAGGGGAGCAGATTAGACCAAAGGCAGGATCAGCAAACCAGAATATTCCCTTCTCATAATATTTTCTCTATTTGGCTTTCAGCATAGGCTAATACATCACGGAAGTCAAGCCTCTCTTTTTCCTTTTTCTCTCACTTTTCTGCTTACTGTCACTTCTATCACCCTCTCTTTGGCTCTCTTTCTTTTTTCTTTCATTTTTCTTCCCAGCCAACATCCGAGGGCCCCATCCGTGCACCCGGACACTCCCCCCTTCAGCTGGGAGTCACCAGGGAGAAGAGTTGCTGTGAGAGTCACTGTGGGAGGAGGGAGGGGATCGGGTGTTGCACATCCCTTTGCTAATACATATATATATATATTCCCTTGTCACTAGTAGGAGTATGAAGAGTTGTCCCTAAAGAATAGCCATGAGCAGGTCAAAAGCTTATGGGTAGGAATTAAGGATTGGGACAACAAAGGGAGTCTTGTGGTTAGAGTCTACTACAGGCCACCCAATCAAGTGGAGCCTATCGATGAAGCCTTCTTACTCCAGCTCGAGGAGGTGTCACAATCACAGGCTCTCATCCTGCTGGGGGATTTCAACCACCCCGACATCTGTTTCACAAGCAACAAAAAATGTAACAGCCCCCCCCCAAAAACCCCCCCAAAAACAAACAAAAAAAACCCAACAAAAGTAGCACAGCAATCTGTAGGCAATCCAGGAGACTCCTGGAGTGCCTGGATGACAAATTCTTAAGACAAGAAATTGACATCCCTACCTGAGGGGATGTGTTATTGGATCTGATGGTCACAAATGCAAGTGAACTCGTCAGGGGTGTCAAAGGTGCAGGCAACCTGGGCTGCAGTGATCATGCACTAGTGCAGTTCACTGTTCTAAGGGGTGTGAGGCAGATGAAGAGCATAGTCAGGGCTCTAAATTTTAGGAAAGCAACATTCCAGCTCTTCAAGGAGTTAGTAAGTAGGACCCTGTGGGAAATAGCCCTCAGGGACAAGGGAGCAGAACACAGCTGGCAGATCTTTAAGGATGCTTTCCATGGGGCATGAGAGATCTCAATCCCCAGGTGTAGGAAATCGGGCAAGGAAGGCAGGAGACCAGCATGGCTGAGTCGAGACCTGCTGGTCAAACTAAAAGGAAAGATGGAACTACACAGGCAGTGGAAGTGGGGAGAGGTAGCCTGAG
Organism: Hemiprocne comata; assembly: GCA_020745705.1. Taxonomy (NCBI): domain Eukaryota; kingdom Metazoa; phylum Chordata; class Aves; order Apodiformes; family Apodidae; genus Hemiprocne; species Hemiprocne comata. The sequence goes on from CM036586.1 coordinate 63,076,720, forward strand.
ATGAGTATAGGGATGTTGCCTGCTTCTGCAGGGACAAAGTCAGGAAGGCCAAGGCACAGCTGGAGCTGAGCTTGCCAAGGGATGTAAAGAAAAACAAGAAGGGCTTCTACAGGTACGTAAACCAGAAAAGGAAGGTTAAAGAAAGTGTACCCCCACTGATGAGCAACAGTAGTGAACAAAGAGAAGGCTGAGATTCTCAGCAACTTTTTTTCCTCAGTCTTCACTGGCAACCCCTCTTGTCATGGCTCTCAAGCTGATGGCCCCTAGGACGGAGACCAGGGAGACAAAGTCCCTCCCACTGCAAGTGAAGATAAAGTTTGCGACCATCTGAGGACCCTGAACATACACAAGTCCATGGGACCTGATGAGATGCATCCCATAGTCCTGAAGGAATGGGCTGATGTAGTTCCCAAGCCACTCTCCATGATATTTGAAAAGTCATGGCAGTCAGGTGAAGTCCCTAGTGACTGGAACATAGAAAACATTGCATCCATTTTTAAAAAGGCTAGAAAGGAGAACCCTGTGAACTACTGACCTGTCAGCCTCACCTTGGTGCCTGGGAAGGTCATGGAACAGATCCTCCTAGAAGACATGCTAAGGAACATGGAGGACAGGGAGGTGATTCTGGACAGCCAGCATGGCTTTACTAGTGGCAAATTCTGCCTGATCAACATAGTGGCTTTCTACAATGGAGTGACTGCATCAGTGGACAAGGGAAGACCTATGCATGTCTTCTATTTGGACTTCTGCAAGGCCTTTGGCATGGTGTCCCACAACATCCTTCTCTCTAAGTTGAAGAGATGTGGGTTTGATGGGTGGACTGTTCAGTGAATAAGGAATTTGCTAGGTGGTTGCATCCAGAGGGTAGTGGTCAATGGCTCCATGTCCAGATGGAAAAGTTGACAAGTAGTGTCCCTCAGGGGTCTGTGCTGGGACCAGTGTTGTTTAATATCTTCATTAATGGTATTGACAGTGGCATTGAGAGCACCCTGAGCAAGTCTGCCGATGACACCAGGCTGCATGGTGCAGTTGATATGCCAGAGGGATGGGATGCTGTCCAGAGGGACCTGGACAAGCTGGAGGAGTGGGCCCAGGTGAACCACATGAGGTTCAACAAGGCCAAGTGCAGAGTCCTGCACCTGGGCTGGGGCAACCAGAGATATGAATACAGGCTGGGGGAAGACATGCTAGAGAGCAACCCTGTGGAAAAAGACCTGGAGGTACTAGTGGATCAAAAGCTGGACATGAGCCACCAATGTGCAACTGCAGCCCAGAGGGCCAACCACATCCTGGGCTGTGTCAAAAGAAGTGTGGCCAGCAGATCAAGAGAGGTGATTCTGCCCTTCCACTCTGCCCTGGTAAGACCTCACCTGGAGTACTGCGTCCTGCTCTGGAGCCCCCAACACAAGAAGGATGTGGACCTGTTGGAGCGTGTCCACAGGAGGGCAACAAAAATGATCAGAGGGCTGGAGCACCTCTCTTATGAAGACAGGCTGAGGGAGTTGGGGTTGTTCAGCCTGAAGTAGAGAAGGCTCCTGGGGGACCTTATAGCAGCCTTCCAATACCTGAAAGGGGCCTATAAGAAGGCTGGAGAAGAGCTGTTCACTGGGGCGTGTAACAATAGGACAAGGTGTAATGGTTTCAAGCTAGAGAAGGGTAGATTTAGGTTGTACATTAGGAAACAGTTCTTTAATGTGAGTGTGGTGGATCACTGGAATGGGTTGCCTAGAGAGGTGGTGGGGGTCCCATCCCTGGAGACATCCAAGGTCAGGCTTGGTGGGGTTCTGAGCAATCTGTGAGATGTCCCTGCTTATTGTAGGGGGGGTTGGACTAGATGACTTTCAGAGGTCCCTTCCAGCCCAAGACATTCTGTGATTCTGTGTTTTTATGAAATATTGTAGCAAAATGTAGTAGTGATGGATGTGTGTGTGAATCAAAGGTGAAGGAGCATTGCTACTGACAGTGGGAACAAAAGGTGGATAGGTCTATCCTCATTCTCCACTGAGATCTTTTTCAATTTGTGAATTTAACCTAAGCGTGTTAGAAGGCTCAAAGACAAATTCATTAAACATGCAAACTTTGATCACATGCAGAAGCCAGTACAGATGTCCTTTTACCTCCATTCCACACCACAGCCTATTATTTGGTTGGTCATGTACTCTGTTACCTTCTTCTGAAGCATCAGTCAGCAGTGGGGTTCAAGACTTAAAAAAACGGTGACCTGACCAAGTCATAAAGGAGGAGGAAGAACTGAATGTCATTCATTCCTGTGCTAATAACTGAGAACAGTGACAGCTTGGTTCTGTTTATCATGGTTCTTAGATTTCCTGATTGTCCTTTCTTCCATCAGGAATTTTCTTTTCAGACACTATCTTTGGTCTGCCACTTTTTCTACAGTCTTGAACCCTGGTTGAAAGACCACTACACGGGGGAGGATGCTGTTTAATGCCCTGCTATTCCAGTGGCTGGTCTGACTGTTATGAACATTTGTTATTACTTAAAATGACAGGAATCAAAACATGTCATGTTAATATTCAAAGGCTTGAAATTGCTATATGACTCTGTATGACTATGGCACCTTTTAAAGATACACTTCAAAATATTTTGTTCTTTTCTGAATTGGTCTGGGAATTGTACTGCTACTAATTTATGAGCTGAAGTAGTTGAGTGGTAACAAAAATATTCAGAAACCATTTGACGAATTTTATTCTGGTTCATATTTATTCCTCTCCCATGCATGACACATTTTTTTTTCCTTGTAAGTATGATTTTGCTACCTGTTGACAATTTATTTTAATGTTGAAAGATGATGCAATCTGTCAGTAGACAGACTTCTGGCATGACAGACTTCCCACTCTCTCCAATCACTATCTTTAAAATGCTTCTCATGTCTTCTTAACACTTATGTTCATCTTGTTCAGAGAACTGAGGCGTCATCATGGGAATAAAGCGATCAAGCACATAAAAATAACAATTATCCAAGAAAGTCATTTAATAAGTGCTTCATAGGTCAGATTTGTTGGCACTAAAACTTCGCTCATCAGTATTGACTGGAAAATGCATTTTTAGGAGTTAGTCTATTCACAACACATTAAAAGCCCAGAGTATCAACCTCCAAATAAATTATTTGCTTTCAATAATTCGCATAACTCTACAAGAGTCTAATCCAGCATCCATTGGAGGTGATGCATATTTCCAGTGATGTCAGAGGTCATTGCTTAATATGGTTTGTGATTTCAGTGTTTTTTTTCTATCATCTGGGCTTCCTGAAAAACCTGTTCTGGACTCTGTGTCTTTGGAGAGGTGATAAAACTACTTGTGGTAGTCTTTGTAAGCCCTAATTTTGTTATAAATATCATTTAATATTTTTAGCTTGTGCCATTAAAAATGGTCTTCTTTTGCTAAAGGTGCTGATCTCTCCATCTGTTTGATAACTGAGATACCTGGGTAGCCACATACCAAAATTTTAGTGTCATGTGGGTTGCAATTGCCACACATCTAGTTTTCACTCAAACCTGCCAGGAATGGGGAACCTTTGGCATGCACACTAATGGGTGACTTGCATGCCAAGTCTCTATTGGGCATTGAAGGGCTGGACATGCATAGAAAGAGGAAAAAAAATGGCAAAAGGTGGGTTTTTACCATTCCTCCTCAGTTGTACCATTTGGGCTTTGCAGTGGCCTCTTTCGTGGTTGAACGTGTGGTCTGCCAAAACAGCAGCAACACATGGCACTTCTTGACCCCACAATTTTCCATGACGAGTATGTGGGGCTGTGCAGTGGCCAGTAGACCACCATTTCCCAAGAAGGGGTCTCAGCCCTGAACTAAATGGTCCCCAGATGTCCATTGCAGAGTTCATCTCAGGGACTGGTGCCAAGGAAGGAGACGGAGGGACTGGTAGCAAGAGCTTCAGCAGCGTTAGCAAACATAGTGGGGTGGGAAAGCTCTGCAAAGCTTAACAGCTAAGTTAATGTGAGTTGGTTGTTTTTACAGGCCTGAGTCTTCCGAACTCTCCCACTTGCCTTTGCTCACTTTCTACAGTGATTCCACAGATGTGATTTAAAAGCCTTTCCTCTGCATAGATTTCTGTATTGTCCCTTTCTTTAACTCTTCTGACATCTATCACTTACAAGTCTCCTAGGCCTCCAGGGCCAGGTCTGATCCCTACAAAACATACCATGTAAACCCGTATTTTCCCAAATTTTCAGCTTAATGTTTGCTCCAGCTGGTGGCTTATTGCCCTGGGAGAGTTGAAATACTTCATACCCTGTCTGAGGGATTTAAAGTCATTTACTGTTCAGCTCACACACCACAAGGAATGTGACAAAACCAGTAAAATACTAAAAACATTTCTCTGCTTTGGTTTTCTCTTTCCTTTGGAGTGTTCCTTGTGTTTTGGCTTCTCTTTTGAGACTAGGATCTTTTCTGTTTTTCTGCACAATACCTCTCTTCTGCAGTGGAGTATCTGTGGCATCTTCTGTCTTTCTTTTAAGCAGGTGATGAGCAAAATTTGCCTTTAAAACTTGCTGTCCCACTTGACAGTAGCATCTTGGCCAGCATAGTTGACTGATCACATTGCCTTACCAGCTTGCTTGCTGTTTAATTACCAGCTTATCAAAGTGGATGTTTTTTTCCTGACCTGACTGTCGTTTTGGCTTAAAGTGTTTCTTCTAGCAGAAAATTATCAAGGTTTAATGGTTCTTTTTCAGTTCACTCAGTCCTGCCAGCCTTATAATTTCATTTAAAAGCAGAGATCTAAGGAGAAAAGAGGCAAGCAAGCCTCTCACACAAAAGCTGTTTGCAGTTTGAAAGTGAGTCTCCAATATCAAGCAGAGCTCTGAGTTAATGAAATAAGAAAACAATTCAGAGAGGTAACACCACTCTGAATGAGTCTGGAGGCTTAGGGGAGGTGGTATGTGAGACATTTGCTTCCCTTTCTATTTTACAGTCAACTACAGGGCTTTTTTTAGGATAGTGACATATCAGTGTGCCTTTCAGCATTATTCTCCTGTCCTGTTTTATCAGAATTTTAGTCAGTGATGGCTAGTGGAATCAAGCACTGGCCCTTTTCTTTGGAGCAGTTCAACTGGGCAGGCAGTAGTTAACGTGAAAGGATGTAACAGGAGAAATAAATTGCCTAATTGTTGCTGATGGCTGCCAGAGTGCTCAAAGCACCCCAGGCCCAGTATGTTTGGGTGTGCTCTCATTTCTGCAGGGAGAGCTGGCTTCATTCATAGGGTGCTTTGTATCTGATGAAAGGAAAAGATTCTTAGAGAACAAACACCTCAAACAGGCTGTGAGATTTGAGGCAATATTTTTGCTTCAAGGCCTTCTTTGGGCCATAGGAGTCAAAAAATAACAGCGAGCAGGGTTAGTAGAACAGCTAACCTTCGTTCTACATTTTCAGGAATAAAAAAAGTTCATTGACCTTAACCTTATCATCTATTCCTAGCTAGTATTTTTGCTAACTCTTAATGTTTTCAGTGTGTATTTGCCACAGCACCCATCTTCTTCCCAACACTTCTTTTTTTTTTTTTTTTTTAATTTCTAGCCAGAGGGGAAAGTGTTATCTCTCAGATGAGTTTGGAGAAAGTAAAAATGTGAAATGAGATAGCTTTGTAGGGGTGCTTGCTGCTTATACATTACTCTTTTTGCTTCTGGTACTCTCTGACGTGTAAAGTGCTTTAGCCTGGAAGGGTGCAAGGCCCTTTAGTAGTGGGAAAATACTAAGTAGGCAGGAGATGATGTTACAGGCAAGTGTCCTCTGCTTCTCCTTGGGCTGCAACAATGTGAGAAGTGAATGGTGAATCTCTTTCTCTGGTGCCTTATGTTCCCTTCATCTCTTCTCCTGCTTTGTGGTGGCTTTATCGTGGGCTTCCAACGATCCCCAGACACTGAGTCGTGTGCTTTTCTTCAGAATTAGGACAGCACAGGCAACAGAAATGAATGTTTCTGCCTCCCACCACGGCACCTCCATCCTTAACTAGAAGATAAAAGGTGAGAAGCTACTTTGGTTTTCAGACCTGATTTCATTATTGGGTGGCACCATTGGCAGCAGATGATGGCACTGTTTTCTATTTGTATACTTCACTTATTTATTTTCTTTGACAGGGAGCTCAGTCTGTTGTGAAACTGCTAACTCCTTTCTCACAGTTGACCAGAAAGTCATTAAAGTGGAACAACTTTGATTTTGCTTTTATTTTGTGTTGAGATGATTTGGAATCTTTCCAGTGACCTCAGAGGAAAGGTTGCTGTCCCTTTACTGCTCAGCTGACCTGTGCAGTCACTCATTCTTACGTCATCTTTGTGGCTAGATAAAGGTTTTCTTTGTGTGTGCTGGTGCTGCAGATGCAGAATGCTTACAGGGAAAACACTGAGGCTGAGCTTATCTGCTGCTCTGTATAAAAAAGAAAAAAAAAAGCAAGTCAAAAGAATGAAAAAATTATAGACTGAAAAAACAGGAAACCCTGGGAATGAGTTTCAGGTATTTCAGATCCTAGTGGGACTTAGGGTTGTGGTATGGACTTCTCTCTAGTGTGTTGGAAGAATAAGTATTAATATCAGGACATCTGCAAATAGAAAAGGCTTAACAGCCTCAAAGGACAGGTATTTTGAGTTCCAAGGACTGAATTCTTTCCACTTTACCTTGTAGGACACTTTCATACTTATTAAATTCAGGGCAATATGTGTATAAACCACTTTTAAATAATCATTCCCTGTTCCTCCACTGCAGTCATTTTACACCTGCTTGATACTCACAATGTGTTGGTGCAAATCACTGTGCAAGGCAATCAAGCCTTGTACAGCTTGAAATTCTCAGTTTCTGTTGGTTGCATTCATGGAAGTGTGCAGGTTCTTACTTAACACCTTAAGATCCTCTAATCAGTGTATGCAACTCCCTGGATGAATTGTCTGACTAAGCTCTAGAAGCTGTGAGTTCACATCCTGCTTTGGGGTTGTCTTTCAATCAGAATATGCCGCAAAGTCTGTTTCCCTCTGTGTGAAATGAAGGGCTAAATTCCCCACACGCTGTTATTCTTATCAGCCCCAAACATGCTGCATAGGACTACAGCATTTCAATGGCTCTTTGTACTGAGAAAGAAAAACATATGAAGTCAAGTCTGATTTTCCAGAAATGGTGCATGCACGAAGAGAGCTTTGCTCCATATGGAGAAAGGGATATACTTTGAACTCCCTCTCCCTTTGCTCACAGAGCACTCATTCCCTCATATTGCTGTTCTCCTCTGCTTCTGTGCAGACCTTTCAAGCAGCCGTTGTGCTGAGCTTGGTGGAACAAGAGTATTTGCTGGCATATCTGCAGCAGCCCAGGAGATGCTGAGCAGCAGCATGCATCTGGTTGTGCCACTGGCAGAAAGGAAGCAGTTAATTAGGCTTTCTTATGCCAATGTCAATATGTTTCTATTACAATCATGAGTCCGTGTTGGTACCCTCAGGTGGCTAATTTACATGAAATTTCTTGTGTGCGTTGAGCTTTAAATGACATCCTGGGTAGCCTAGTGAAAAAGGTTGTCGATGGCTTTTATACAAAAGATTGGAAATTTAGCCCCTGTTGGGACTGTGCTTTCAGCAACAGTACAAGATTATTAATACTTGTCTGTCTCTCCCTGTTTATAAACAAATCCGTAAAACTTTTTTCCCCCTAAACAAAAGAAATGGTCCAAAGCATTTAAGACCTACAAAGCCAAGGTGTACTATTTATAAAAAGAGTCAAGGCAGATAAAGAATGATTTATGAGACTCATAGAGTACCCTTCAGCCAGCTAGGTCACACAACATTTTGCAAACCAGTTGTGTACACTCTGAAAGCCCGTGCGTGTTATGAGATAAATGAAAAAAGAGTAACTTTTTCCAGAAGTAAGTAAGGTATGTTACTATAAGAATAGTTTAACAAAGCTGCACATTAATTTCAAAGAGACAGAGAACAACTGAACAGCAGGAAAGATAAATGTATTGTAGTTGGGTGGGTCTTGAAGCAGCACTAAGACCTTTACTTCAGTGAGTAGTGATGTGTTATGTTAGTAATGATTAATATCTGGCACTTTGGGTGTACCCTGTGCTGAGCTTTGTCTACCCAGAAGTCAGGGGAGCTGCACTGATTTATACTGACCCAAGCATCTGGCCAATTCTGCATTAAGTTTATTTAGACTAAATGGATTCCTGAAAAACACAACCTATAGCTGTTTTGGCAGGAGTGGGAAAGTTTTATTAGAGAGGATTCCCTTGTTATCCTTACTGCGCTCTCTGTATATTACACAATTTTCCTAGAAATGAGCCACACTACTTTAACTCTTTCCTGTGGTGCCTCACTTTGCTGATCTCCATGTCAAGATGTGAACCCAGCTGAAAGAAGCAGCAGTTTCTGTTGTAGGGAACATTGTAATTGAATGTTTCCACATGAAATGTGGTAAGCCTCTTTCACCATAGGCCCTCTGTTCTGCATGTGGTGGTTAGAAATCCAAAGATGATGGATGGACCTGCTGTCACTTTCCATGTTTCAGTTTTCTTCTGGCATTGGGGAAGTGCCAGTCTCTGTCCTGTGTGTTCTTCCTTCACTGTGAATTAAGGACCCCGTATCACTGGTTGTGTTACAGCTCCTGCTGCTCTGCACCCCTGCCCTTTGCAGACTCTTGTGTTTCCCGACTCTGTGAGCTTCCCCAGAACGTGACTTTAGAAAGGTGTCTTCAAATTCTGCTTCTGCATTGCTGTGTTGCTGTTATCCAGGGCCAGGACCCTTTATTGCAACAGAATTTTGTGGGAACTTTGGATTTGGAGGTCTGTGACTAGTGGAGTCCCTCAGGGGTCGGTACTGGGACCGGTGTTGTTCAACATATTCATCAACGACCTGAATGAGGGTACAGAATGTACCCTCAGCAAGTTTGCTGATGACACTAAGCTGGGAGGAGTGGCTGACACACCAGAGGGTTGTGCTGCCATTCAGAGAGACTTAGACAGGCTGGGGAGTTGAGCGGAGAGAAACCTGATGAAGTTCAACAAGGGCAAGTGTAGAGTTTTGCATTTGGGGAAGAGAAACACCATGTACCAGTACAGGTTGGGGGCTGACCTGCTGGAGAGCAGTGTAGGTGAAAGGGACCTGGGGGTCCTGGTAGACAGGAGGCTGTCCATGAGCCAGCAATGTGCCCTTGTGGCTAGGAAGGCCAATGGCATTCTGGGGTGCATTAGAAAGGGTGTGGTTAGTAGGTCAAGAGAGGTTCTCCTCCCCCTCTATTCTGCATTGGTGAGGCTGCATCTGGAGTATTGTGTCCAGTTCTGGGCCCCTCAGTTCAAGAAGGACAGGGAACTGCTTGAAAGAGTCCAGCGTAGAGCCACAAAGATGATTAAGGGAGTGGAACATCTCCCTTATGAGGAAAGGCTGAAGGAGCTGGGTCTCTTTAGCTTGGAGAAGAGGAGACTGAGGGGTGACCTCATCAATGTTTACAAGTATGTAAGGGGTGAGTGTCAGGAAGATGGAGTTAAGCTTTTCTCAGTGGTGACCAGTGATAGGACAAGGGGTAATGGGTGCAAATTGGAGCATAGGAGGTTCAAGGTGAATATCAGAAAAAACCTTTTTACTGTGAGAGTGACAGAGCACTGGAAGAAGGCCACCCAGAGAGGTTGTGAAGTCTCCTTTGCTGGAGACATTCGAAACCCACCTGGACAAGTTCCTGTGTGATGTGCTCTAGGTGACCCTGCTCTGGCAGGGGGGGGGGTTGGACTAGATGATCTTTCGAGGTCCCTTCCAACCCCTAGGATTCTATGATTCTATGATTCTATGATTTTCTGTGCCAGGGTTATCTGTGGGCAGCATGTATAGGGTGCATCGTCTCTCTGGGCCTACTTTGGGTGAGACAGCAGTATAGGAAACTTCTTGTCTTCCTGTAATTGGAATTAATGCCTTCAGTGCTTGTAAGACCCTTGTCCAGTTGCTGCTGTAAGCCAGACATGAAGTTTTCACATGCAGGTTGCATTTCAGCCATGCTGGTTAGCAATGTTTGCTGTGCTTAGTGTGCTTTCATACATGCATCCTGCAGGCTGAATAACTGGGACAGAGTAAGGCTGGATGTTTTTTTCCAAAGATGTATGGTGCTCAATAGTAGAAAGAAGAGAAATACCTGAGAATCCAGAATCTGTTCCTTTAATTGCTGGACTGTTTCATGGTTGAGGTAGTCTATGAAGTATCAATGTTGGATGATTGCTTTCTGGTGAAGTAACACAGCTAAAGAGCTCGGTTTACCATGTGGACTACAATAAAAATAATGAGAAATACGTCGAGCATCTATCATGACCTTAAGTGTGACATTCAAATCCTTGATGTTTGTCATGAACCATGTGAATGCATCTATTTCTATATAGTAACTGAACATGCCACTAGAAATGACAAAGATATAGAAAAGTTGAAGATTGTAGATGCTGTGATCATTGATACCCAGTCCAGAGAAACAGCTGATACATCTATGCTTTTTTGTAAGGTATTTGAAAGATGTGTCTTTTGTCTTAAGAGATAATCCTGAAGGAATTGAAGGTGACAGATGATCAGTTGAGCTATTGATCTGTTGATTGATCAAGCTACCACATAAATGCTTATATAAACTCATAATGGAAGTGTGTGAACTTTTATTAAGTTATTAAAAATGAAATAATATTAAAAATATTTTTCCCATTCCACAGACTGTGCACGTACATGCAAATGTATCTGAGTATATTGCAGCAGGTGAAGGCACAAATTGCAATTCTGTAGAGAGGAAGGCAGTTACAGAAATGTGCTTTGTGTTCAGCTCTGAATGTGGGTAGACCTGCACTTTTAACAAATATATGAGTGATGGCTATAGTGTGTAAAAGTTGTATTCTGTGAGCCTCTCACTGCTAGCCAGTGGTGTAATTGCAGTTATCTTGGAGGTTACAGTGAGGTCCCCTGAGTAACTACTGTCAGTACCATGAAAAAAAAACAACAAAACTTGAGCAGAGGATGGAAAAATTTGAATGGCCTCAGACTTAATGAGGAGTCTTTGATGTGTACAATGACCTGATATGTCTAATAAGAAGTATGCAGGTTCATTCTACATGCACTGAAGCTTCTTCTAGTTATTTGGATGGATAACTAAGCACAACTAGTCATCACAGTCAAATATTGACATAACGGACGTGTGAACCATAATAGCCAAATTTGTCTGATGAGATGGAATGTAATCCATGTAGCACTAAAAGGATATAGGTTACGTTTTCCTGACTTCATTATTTTTGGTATTCAGTGACCCTGAGCTATAGAAAATGCATGTTTTTGAATCCAAATTGGTTCTCAATCTTGCCCCCTGCTGGCAGGGACAGGGCAGTGAAGGGGATGAATGGCTTGGGGGCAGAAAGGCAAGACTGCCTGTTGTGGAGGTGGACTGCAGGATCATGTGAGTTTAACATGTTGGTAGAAGACTTGCAATGTTAGAAGAAGAAGGGTCTTTGTTGTGTTTCCTTCCTTCTGCAAACCTATGTTGAAAAAGCTGGGAACAATGCTATTTATTTCAGTGATAAAGAAAGATAATACACCTTGGAGTCATCTACATTTCATGCTGTGTGGTTTTGTCACTAATACCAGTGGCCTGTGTAGGAGGAATGGACACAAAGGGGCTATGGTGGTGGAAGAACTTTACCATAGTGACCATCTGTCTTTCATCTGAGAGGAACCCTGGGCTATTTCAAAGTGGTTAAAGTAAGCAGTGTTAGGATGTCTGTAGTCATGATTGTCTAAAATATATAAGTAAGCCAATTTTATAGGGAGATAATATATTTTATTAGATCAACTGGTATAACTGAAAAAAGCAAACAAACAGGTTTTTAAGGCCAAAAGCTTGTATCTGTATTTCTTAAAGCTGTATCTGTTGGTCTAATAAAAGATACTATCTTTCTCTATCAACCTTACTTCAATGATTGCCCTGTCCTGCAAGATCTCACAGGACAACATAACTCAAAAGAGCAGAGGTGGACTTTGCACGCTCTTCATCCCACAGTCCAAGCAGGTTCTGTTCTTGTACTGCATTGGTCCAAAGGTGTTCAAACAGCGTCCAGCACCCTGACATGCATTTGGGTTTGTGCCAGGATCTCAACTGACTTGCTTTGAAAAGGAAGACTGGTGACTTCAGGGGTTGCTAACATGGTTTAAGGTTTCTGTACTACCTTGTTGCCTAATGGTTAATGTGAGATTCCTCAGTCTCTAAACCAGGTATCCATCATCTCTGTTGGGAGAGACCTCTAATATGTTCTCCATTCCCATTCCGCTAGGAGGAAAAGTCACAGGTGGTGACCATCGTTAGCCACTCTTCTCTTCAATACTCCATGAAGCCCTTATTTCTTGAACTATGTCCTAGACTGAATCCCACAAAAACCATACAAGTTCAGGCTAAAGGGGGGCTGGGTGCTGTTGAAACGAGGGCAGAATTTCCTTACAAACAGGGAAACTAAAAGGGTCTGGTCAGGGTAAAAATCATGAAGCTGCTAGTATACCACAGAGCTGTTTCAGAAAATAATTTGTCTCTGTATTTAAAAGTAATAATAAAATAAATGTACTTAGTTTGTTTCTTAAAATAACCATAGAAGATTAAAACTGAAGATTAAAATGATAGTTTTCATTTATCAGTATTCATATTATTTGACCACAATGCAGTTTCCTCCATTAACGAGGTGCTAGTGATTTTCATTTTTGCCTATATAGTAATTTTCTGCTCAGTTGCAATTTTAGATTTTATGCAGCATCACAGAGATGCAATCGCCAGAACAGATTGTTAGTTTATATTTAAAATGCCTCTACTGTTATGTTTCTTTTTTTAATTAACATATAACCTTATGGAAACAATTCTGTTGGGCTTGATTATTGTAAAAGTCCTTCAGAAATGAAATAGTAGAAAAAGTGTGACTTCTATTAATTTGGGAAATAAATTTGTTTCCTAATAAGATGCAGTGCTGTTAGTAGATAAAACCTAACAGTTGTCCTACCGCAAGTCAAAAGGTAATCTTGAAGTTTTCTTTGTATGTTGAAAATTTGCAAAGCATCCATTTGAATTTACTGACCAAAATTGTTTACTTTTATTAAATGTATTTAAAAGGTTCAGAGCAGTTTTGGGATCAATACAGACAATTGCACAAATAGAGTCATAGAATCATAGAATATGCTGAGTTGGAAGGGACCTATCAGGATCATCAGGTCCAACTCCTGTCCATGTGTAGGGCACTCTAAGAATCACACCATGTGCCTGAGAGCAGCATCCAAAAGCTTCTCGAGCCTTCTCAAAGGCTTGGTGCTGTCACCACAAGCTCCCTGAGGAGCTTGTTCCAGTGCTCAACCACCCTCTGGGTCAAAAACCTTTTCCTGATATCCAACCTAAACTTTCCCTGATTCAGCTTCCTGCCATTTTCCCAAGTCCTGTCATTGGTCACAGGAGTGAAGAGAGTGCAGTGTCTGCCCCATCTCTTCCACTTGTGAGAAAGCCATAGACTGCAATGAGGTCACCCCTCAGCTTCCTCTTCTCCAAGCTGAATAATCCAAGTGACCTTAGCCGCTCCTTGTAAGTCATCCTATCCAGACCCTTCACCATCCTCGTGGTGAGAAATACTTGAGCTTCTTGCAGCTGGGCATCGCTGGGAGGAAGACTGGAATTAACCATCCCATTTGAGGGCTTAGAAGTAACTAATAATCTTCACCTTTGCTTTACCCTAAATATTTCTATCCATTTGGAACAAAACGTTATGGATGAACTCTGGTTTAGGCCACATGTATATATTTCAGAATTCATTAGTGACTTGTATGCATTTTGCAATATTGCAGTATTGAGTGTAGTGCAATAGATGTGCACAGCTAGAACCAAATCTATCCCCTTTTATATTGAAGCACAAGTTGTTGCTTATTCCTCTCATTTTGGCAAAAATTTGCATGTAAGACAAATAAATGATATAATCTGATGATCAGGATTGAACTGGCTTTCAGGAGTGATGAATTTGTGCAAAAGTATCTCCTGTGTATGGAAATGAGCAGAGGATGAAAACGTAGTTGCCTTTCCTATTGGAATAAATTAAAAAAGCTGCATGGATATCACAGGAGTCTCACGCTTATTATGTTAATGCAAGATGAAGATAAAATTCATTGTTTTGAACAAAAAAAATACATTTAGCATATATGGTCTACTAAAGGGAGTTTTCAATAAAGAAGGACCATTTTCCTACTGCAGGAAGGACAATTTTTGTTCTACCCTGTGAAAAGAATGGGCACATTTGTGGAAAAGAACAGGCACTGATAATTTGGGAGCAATCAAGACTGAAAGATTTACGAACAGAAGGTGTGAACAGTCAGGTGCGTGGCTATGGAAGCTGAAATCTGCTTGAGAATCTGCCCTGAAAAATGCTAGAAAGATGTACCAATTTATCCCCATGTGGCAGAGGTGCCAAAAATACTTCTCTGTTGCACAAAATTTTGGGTAGGGCTGGGTTAAAAAAACCTCTATAATGAATTTTCTTTAATGTCGAGTTTGATTTTGGCCTAAACCATGATTTTGTTCTTATTTACAGAAAATATACATTTCCTTACAAGAATATAGGTATATATTTATTAACCATTAGTGAAAAGCAAGAACATGTAGACAAGCATTTAATCCAAACTTAGCATTTTTAAAGTTTTATTTTCTCATGAATGTTTGCATTATTAGTAGAAGTTTCTAATGAAAGGAATATACTTTTTTTTGTAATTAAATGTGTCCCTAGGAAAAAACAAACAACAAGCAAATAATGTTTCAGTCTCCTGTAGTGTTGTAAAGCTTGGAGGCTAAAGGACTCCGTGAGGAGCTTTGCCGTGATGCTGGCAATGTGCCTGTGGGACACCATGGTTTTGGGGGTTTTTGAAGGCTTGGTGTATGGGGGAACTGCCAGACTGTGTCAGTAGACTGTGTGTGCATATGCTGCTGAGCTATGAAAAGTCAGCATTTTCTCAGGATGGCTTTTCAAACCTTCTGCATCACTGACACACTAGTTTAGGCAGTGCTTTCTGGGGAAATGAGCACAAATGTGTTGATTCCCACCTGGATTTCAGCATGGTAACCAAGACACTGAAATAACCAAGAGACAAGATGCTATGGCCTTAGTCTCCTTTTCTGTCCTCCTTCTTACTTTTCTACATGGAACAGAGTTGTCAGGAGTAACGAACGTGTCAGGACATGGGGATTTTGTATCGCTGCTGCCACAATCTTGCTATCAAGGGGCTTAGTTTGAGGTCCTCCTGTCTCAGCTTATCCACAAGGTTAAGTCTGGAATCAGACCCAACTAATTGAGTTATTTCTAAAGCTCAAGATACAGAGGCTGTTGGTACTGACAGCTGAATGTCCTGTGTTTGGTCCTTAGGGTCTACAAGGAGGTGGCTGGGTATACGGAGCTCAGGTTACCCTCTTCCTCCCACAGGTTTTCAGGATGAAGACCATGAAAGGACTGTTTGGAAGGCAGAAAAGGGCTGGTTGGAAGAGTAGGCTTCATTTCCCAAGGTCTTGGGGTTCAGCTTCATCCAAGGGCATGTTCTCTGTATCAGTTAGATTGTTTTGATTGCTGGTTATTAATATTATCCCTCAAGTTTTTGCAAAAAATTGTTTTAGCTGAGCCATTCCTCTGTGGAGTGTGCAGCCAAGACTACTAGGGAGGACAAAGATACACATTGCAGTTACAATCCTGACAAATCTTTGTATGATACAATTGGAATTTAAGGACATTTCTGTGTCTTGTAGGGGTGCATGCAATGCATTTTCTGCATGTACACTTCTCTGCCAGTCTATGGCATGCCTACAGGAGATGCAATGTGAGTTTTGCAGAGCTGGGAAGGAACTCAGAGCTTCATGCCTGATTTCATGCTTTTCCACTTTCTGCCAGCACTCTGCAGTGAACTATGACAGTGCTGTGCAGAAACCCCATCATACAATGTGTCTGTCCATTCCTATAGCCATCACTTTTTGGCTTCCAGCATGCTGATGGCTGCCCAGCACACTACCTAGGTAAAGGGAGTCCTCCTGTAATCTGTGACATGCAGGAACCATACCAAGTTTAGAAAGTCCAGCTATAGACTTGCTTGCTGGTGTCAGCCTGCTTCTTAAAACAAGTAGATTTATATGGTTACAGGCAACTCCAGCCCGCTGAGAGCTGTAAGTCATTGCTGTTATTAGGCAGATGTGATAAGGGTTGGTAGATCTCAATCTTACTAAGTTTTTACATGCCTATAGACATTTAGGTCAATTCCCATCAGTTCTCTCACCCGAACTGTTAAGGAACCACCAAGGCTGGTGAGGAGTTACCTTTGTATTAGAAGTTAGTCATGCTGACCAAGGGCATGGACACAAGCCATGTTGGTAAAGCCTTCCCAGACTACCTCTGTTCTAAGTATGAAGTGAGCAATATTGCAAACTGCTGAACAACTCTTCAGAGAGGCTCACCACTCTCCTACTCCATTCATGGCCCTGAGAAGGATCAAGTTTTTTCAGGAGGCACTCAGCAGCTTGCAGAATTGGGCACAGAAGAAGGCTTTCTGTTAATCTGGTCCTGGCCTCTAGCAGTAAAATTGTTTAAAAAGAATAGAGTGTATCTGATTCTTCCTGTTTCCAATTGTAGATATAAATTTTTATACGTTAAAAAGATTTTATGAGTCTGATTGTGTGTGGCAGCTGAGAAACACTCAAATACCTGGATGTTAATGCATTTACTTCATCAGAAAAGTGCAAGAAGAAGTAATGAAGCCTGGTAAATGGGAATATCTCTGCTGCTTGTTTTGCTTAATAAATATTCATGAACAGCCCTGTATCCTTTCTTTGCCCTTTGACTGGTTCTGTTAACTGAGAGCCATTAGCCGTGGATGAAGCTTGAACCTCATAAAACATTTTGTGGTCATCAGATGCATTATTGGAGGAATTTGCAGACACAGATACTCTTGACATTCACATCTGTTCCATCTAATTATTCCCAAATTGAAATCGTAAGCCCCTCTTTGTGACAATGCAGTATATTTCTGCAGAGCTGACTGCGTTATTAAAAGCAGGCTTTTACAACTTCAGCCAGGGAATGAGCAAGACACTGATGAAATGTCTTTTCTTTGCAGTATTCCTAGTGATATCAAATAAGTTTGAGAGAGCATATATGATGTGTGTACGAGCCTATTTAATGTGTAAGAAAGCATTATTTCTTATGTGAATATTTTATTGAGGAGGTCAGAAAGCAGTGGTAGAGAGCTTATTCATTGCTTTGAATAAGGGATGAATATCCCTCAATCATTCATTTGGGTAGGAGAAAGTAGCCTGTCAGGAATGAGTATGCCATGGGGAAGGTCTAGATTTTGAAGTAGCTTCATGCTTGGAGGCATGAAGGAGGTATTCCAAGCAGTGCACACTTCAGCCCCTTGGTGTGTCCCAGGAGCTCTGTCAGAGAAGACTGCACCAGTGTTCAGGTCTCCATGTTTTGGGTGGCCAATTAGGATAGGGAAAAGCCATGGGAGGCTTAGCTATGTGGATGTTTAGTGGGAAAAGCAGTCATTTGAATCACTAGTTCTGTTTTTTCCTTTTTCTCCCAAGTCCCACTACCTCCCGTCACCCTTCAGGTGTTTTCTTTTTTATCTCCTTTTTTATTTTGGCATGTATCGATGGCCTGAGAAGTAATACCATCTGTAAAGATTGTTTTTGGGAGATAAATACTTGTCCAGCAGGAACCAGATGAAGTCAGCAGCAGCTTATTTCACAACGATGCTAGATGTCTACTAAATGCTAACAGATTTTGATCAGCTCTCAACTAGAGAAGAAATGCTAAACTGGAGATGAATGTTTTCTTAAATGTTATTTTATTGTGCTCTGTCTTTTTCTGCATCCATTCTTCGCTTCACCCACAGACTCTGGGACAGATCACCAAAATTAGATGTGTCATCCCATAATGTTGAGAATAGGTGGAAACTGATATTGTTCTTTGTTACAGCAGATTGGCTTTGGGAGTTTAAGGATGGGGCAATAAAATGACCAGCTGCTTGCCTGAAAGGAAGATCCAATCCATGTCTCATTAAAAGAAAAATAATTTGTTTGCTTATTTATTGCAATTATTTACAGACTGCTGATTCACTGCCACATTTTAATTTTCATTCTCTACGCGCGCACACACACATACACACGCCACTGCAAATATGTTACAGAAAAGCTGCAAATTACAGGATGTCTAATTAGAAAGCTTTGAGGAAAAGATGACAAAGAATCATTCACCATGGAGACAGAAGTTGCTTGCTGGTTTATAGCCAGCTAAACAATGCTGGAGACTCTGATAAGCTATTCCTGGGGAGAGTGGGAGTTAGCCTGTGTGAAAAGCAGGGAGCTTGTACGCAGCGTGTCACAGAGGAGCAGAGCTCTCTGCTCCTAGAGTGGGACTGGAGACAAGGATGTGTGAATAGGCACTGGTGAATGCAATAGCTGCATCTTAGATCTGTTTTATCATTTGATACAGTGCCTGATTCAGACCTCTGAAGACAGCAGAAAACCACTCTTTGATTTTGCTAACTAATGTTAGGTCACGAGCAAAACCAATCTGTGGTTTCTCTGTAGA
This sequence comes from Hemiprocne comata, assembly GCA_020745705.1. Lineage (NCBI taxonomy): Eukaryota > Metazoa > Chordata > Aves > Apodiformes > Apodidae > Hemiprocne > Hemiprocne comata. The sequence continues at coordinate 63,095,319 of CM036586.1, forward strand.
CCTGGTCATCAGAAATTATCTGAATCTCGATTACAGGAGCACTAGATTTTTACAGTGCTCAGATAGGAGTTAAAAACTTCAGCTGCAAAATCCAAATGTTTATTCTCGAGCTGTATTCTTTTAGTCATGTGGAACTGGTCAGAAAAAGGATATTTGGTTCAGGGCTATTTTTACATGCGAGATGTTTTTCACTAGCAGAAAATTTGGCATGATAGGCAGCCTCTGTGTAAGACAGTCTGGGGACAAGAATAGCTGAAAATGCTGCAGATAAAGGTACATTGATGGTGATCTATTATTACATGTAGATAAATGGCACACTGTATGACTGGATAGAGCATATAACATAAGCTTCTGTATCCATTTCAGAGATATGCCATTCTGAAGGTTTCAGACGTCTGCTTTCAGCAGAGGGGGTTCCAAATTATTCCGCATTTCTTGTATTTCAGGAGCTGTGTAGTGACTCCTGTTCACAGCTTTCTGAGCTGTGGGCATGGATTTGCCATCACCATGTGCATGACAACATTGCACCCAATGCAGCATCACAGCAGTGCTGCACACGAGGTGCCAGATCCACCACAGTACTGTGTGAGACACTCTGCTTTCCTCAGAGACGAGCGAGGTAGGGACACATTTACTAACTTTTTGATTTAGTCTGTATTCAGGCTAGGGACCAATCTGATGAACAAGACCTGCCTTGCTGCAAAAAACCCTAAAGAAACCAAAGAAAAAAAAAATCAAATATTGCTGAGAACCATCCTGAATTACTGAGAGAGTGAAATTGTCAGATCTGAAAACTTGACTAAACCACTCCTATCAAAACACTTGGGGTCTAAATTTATACCTTTCTGCTCAAAAGACACATCCGTGTCTTTAGAAGCATGTTTTGATTAGCATTTGGAAGTGATCATCAAGCTTTAATTGAGTGAGATCAGAAGTAACTGAGGGCTGGGTAAAAGGGTTCTTAGGAGAACTAGGTGAAATTTAAGTTCTGTTTCAAATAGGAGATGTACATCAAGTTAGCTGAAGGGATAAGCTAACTATATTTTCCACAAAAAACAGAACAACTCAGGATATTTTGCTGTTCTGAATTGCTGAACAAGCATCATTAACATAGAAAAGAACAGCTTTGATAATATCGACACTCAATTTTGACTTCAAACGTTTGTATCCCTGGTTTGCTTGTTCCTGGCAACTGTAGAGAAAATTTTACTCAGTATAGCAATAAGCCTCAGAGAAATATTTTGTCATTAAAAAAGCCACGAATATTTTAGCTGATGTAAATGAAATGTAGGGCAGTGATGTTCATTGATCACTGGGACCTCCTCATGAAAATGTGAGACAAACCTAGTAGAACTGGGATGTACATATTTCTCAAGAAAACTTGGCTGACATGTATCATGTAAGGAAGACAGGACAACTTCTTTCAACATACCTAGACTAAACTTCGGTTGACTTTGGTTCTCACTCCTGGTGCAGAGCTACCATTTAGTCTGGTGACTAAAGGAAAACAATATGCAGAAGTTGCCCAGATCTTCTCAGTAGAGTATGCAAAACGGGGTATTTTCATTACCAGGAATTGGTATGTGGGTTAATTTATACCTGTGTGCATTGCTGAATTTTCCTAAGTTTTGGAGCTTTTTGATATTTAAAAGTCAAAGTCACATCCCACTTTCGCTTTATGTGCCTGTATCCAGTGGTCCATACCTTGTTCCTAGCACGCCTTTCACTGAGATTATACACCTTGGAGCAGGCAGGAATAAGTGATCAAAGACATTCACCTGGAAATTAAAACTTCCTGACTGGGCTGTATATTCATAAGGAGACTACAGAAAGGCTAATCTGAAGCCCCATTTGTTGCTGGTGGTCTCTAGGCTGGCATCCTGAGCATAGGAGGGGATGCGTTGCATTCGGCAAGGATGCCACATTTGACAAATGGCAGGACGTACATGATGAGATGGAAGGTAAACACAAATGGCAAACGTGGGTTTAGATACCAAAAACTGTTTTCAAACATAATTACAGTCTAAAAGTTGTGCGGAAGAAATGGTGGATAGCTTCTGTTAATTAGGCTGCCCTATGAACAGAGGTCCTAGACACTCATATCTACAAAGCAGTAGTGGATGATACAACTCTGCCAGTGCTGTTTGATCCAGAAGTCCCTCTGGGATAACTGGTCCTACTATCAAACCAATGGCAACAATGGTCTGCTGAGGTGATTAAGATATGAGCTTTCTTTTCAGCACCCCTTCCTTTTGCAAAAACCCTTCAAGTGTTGATAAGGCAAAGACAGAGCCTGTTGCAGCTGTGTGGGCAGGAGGCTGCTGCCTCCTAGGGTCAAACCCAAACTTACACTAGGTGTGTGAGAACACTGTCAGAAAAGGGTCTCTAGACTGAAATGTCTCCCACCCCAAGGTCTCGACAGATTAAAAATGTCCTGTGTTTTTGTCCGTGTTCCTGACTGTAGAAGGAAAGCACTTGAGCCAGGTAATTAAACATGTCAACTCTTTATTCAGGAGAGTATTATATTAAATTATGTACAGTAAATATTTTTGGAAGATGGAATTCTAAAGAGAAATTATTGATTTATGGCAGAGGGCCAAGCTGCTGATGGGGTTGGCAGACGTGTTCAGCATCCAGGGTGAGCCTGGGTTTGGTGTGTGCTCGGGAAACACATCCAGCCAGGTTTATCGGCGCAGAGGGAGGCTGCTCTGTGCTCTGTGACTCTCTCCACTTTTTGCAACTGCACAGAAAAATTGTGAGCACCCCTCGGCTTTTCCTATGCCTCTCGAATCGATAATGGTGTTGCAGACAAGCTTGATCAGCACTACTGTCTCAGCTGGTCTTGTAAATGGCAACATTAGCGGGACTACCCGGCCATAGCAAGCAAAGGTGGCAGTGAGGGGAGTGCAGAGAAAATTGTCAGCAATATGGATGGCCTTGCCAATGCTGGCAAGGGCTGGAGGCAATAAACGGGCAGCTAGAGACGTCATTTCAGCTCCCCGGGGAGACTGGGGTCAGGTGTTCATCATATCTCTTAATTCCAGGGGGAAATGCTATACATGAGACATCGGTAGTGTACTTCTGTATGTTGCCTTCTGTCAGGACTGATAGGTGCACTTGGCTTTTTGATGTTTTTGGGCTCCTGGTGCTACTCGGAGGTGCTTCACATCTCTGTGTATGGTTAGATGAGCCTGTCGGTCACCTACAGTATAAGTAGGAAGTAATCTAGAAGAAGTCACGTTAGACTAGCAGAGAATGGGTTAGGTAACCTGAACAGGTTCCGTATTTGTAATACCTTTATTTTACTCCCTGGGGATTGTTTACACATGCACGTTTTAGCAAAGGGCACAGAATCCTTGAGTGGCATTGTAGGAAATTAATGCTGCATATGTTTGCACATGGCCATGGTAACTCACCTTACCACTGCGTGATCACAACATGGTGTACTACAGATGTGTGCATGGGGGTAGGCAGGAGTGTTGATGTGTTACTGTATAAGCACATGGAACATGTACCATCATATTTACTCCTTGTTAGGGCAAGGCATGTGTTTCAGAAATGGGAATGTATGTTAGTGATGCATGTGTAGGTATGTCCAAGTCTGTGCTTGTAGGTGTCTGAGTTATATGTAAAAATTTTGCATGTAAGATATATGTATTTACACTATGCATTGCATACACTTGTGTTGTCATGTGTTATTGTATTTTTCAAAGATAAATGCTTAGGTGGGGCAACCTGCCATGTATTGTGAAGTTCTAAAAATATTCTTACACATACAGGTGGACCTTTACTGTAAAAATGAGTATGAGAGATATGAATATATTTTCCTAAGATTGTTTTCATTTTCTTTTCTGCTGTGAAGTTAATAATGTTTGTGATAGTTTCTAAAAGGAAGAGAGAGATCTGGTGTAGTACAGTGTATGGATTATGTTCTCTGCAGGGAGCCATCAGTGTGCTATTTGAAGAGGGCTCTTCATTTTGCAGTGTAAGGTCATTTCATGTCTAAATGATGAAAGTCCATTTCACCCATAAAGATTTTAATTTGAAGCGCCCAGTGCATCTCCTCAGCTGGAAAAGAGCTATCACTGGATCTTTCTGTGACTATCATAACAAAAAAAGGAAGCAGAGCAAGCAGAGAAGCCTTTATGCTGCCCCTTTTGTGGATAACAAGTGTATCCAAGCGGGCTCTTCTCCTCTTTCAAATATTGAGAGATTTGGCACAAAGAAATGTCCAGCCATTTTCAGAACATTTTTTTTATTTTTCCAAAACTAAGGTGAAGTGTGACAAAGACACACGTTTGCAGAGATTTGTCAGTGTTACCTACCTCTGTTTGAAAAAATAAGCAGCATCAGAATAGGCTTGAAAGGTAATGCATTCAAATGTGAAGCATGTTTTCACATACATAAATAAACAGGGTCTGAATATGCAATTAATCCAAAGTTTGAATGCCCAGATATTAGTTAGCAGAAGCAAAGGAACATCCATGAAAATGCTGCAGTTTGAAGCATAACATGAAATGTTCATCTCTTGAAGTTTGAGCCGTTGCCTTGAAAAATGTGTACTTTTCTCCCATCTCATGGCATAATCATGTATGGTTTACTAGGCAGCTTTTTCTAAAATAATTGTTGAAATACTTTATGCAGTTCAATTGGACATTCTTGAATACTGCCAAACAACCCAGATAAGATTAGCATTTTCACTCTACTTCTTCCATAGCACGGTAAGCGAATGAGTCGCGAGGTCATTTTTAATCTGCTGACTTCACTGGAGCTATTGCAGGTTAGGCCAGCTGTGAAAATTTGGCCCCAGGTCACTATCACTGGAGCTCCAACCTTGCAGCAGTCTTATTGACACTGCTGGCACTTCTCTAATGCCAAAAAGCTTAAGAACAATTTTGGTTATGATGCAGTTAAACCCTCTTTAATTTGAAAGTGATTATAATCAGTGGAGAAAATCCTGTTAACTAAGCAATTATATACTCCACTTCTCTTCCAGCCTCCCTCTTTCTTCATTCCCCACCTTGTTTTCTACTTTGGAAATCAGAAGAACCGACATATTAATCTTGGCTTCTAATTCTAAATTAATCTCCTGGGTCAACCTAATTCCAGTCAGCTCACCTCTCCCTTCAATAACAGGGTGATTTAAAATGTCCACCATACCATTGCGATTATTTAAAAGTGAAAGGTGATGCTGTGTGTGTTTGTGTTCCTGTCCTTCAGTACACCCTTCCAGGATATCTCAAATGTCTTTTACGATAAAACCTTCTGAGATAAATTGACATCTGTTTCCCTTGCAGCCTGAAGATGCCTGTAAGTGAAAGCTTTTTTGACCAAGTGTCTAAAGCTTTCCTATTTTTGAGCTTATTAACTGGTATGCTAGTTGTCAGTCAAAATCCACACACGTAAAGGGCGTGCTTCAGTGCAGAATGCACACACATAGCTGTATAGTGAGGGAATAAGATCCTGTCAGCTTGTCCCAGTTCTTCTCATCCTTCATGTCCCCTTTCATCTTACTTTGTTTTTGTCTGATATAGATTATCTTGGGGAAACCAAGCTACTTTCTCAACTGGCACGACTGCTCTTTCCCCAAACCTGAAAACCCATGCTAGCTTTGGGGTCATCTTGCCTTTAATACTGTAAGGGTACCCCCTGGGGCTTCATGCAGTGACCTCTGGGCTAAGGAGATACTGGCTTTTTTAAAGCTTTAACAAAATGTTCTCGCAGTCTCTGTCGTGACGGTTGCTTATGAAGCAGAGACCAGACGGGTAATCAAAATCAGTAGTTGTGCATGCTTGTTAGAGAAACAGGCCATCAAGACAGTACTTAAGGGAAGATTAAAGTATATCATCAATATAAATAGATATGTGCAAGGTTGGGAAGGGAGCAGGGAGGGGAATGGGGAGAGTTTGCAATAGCTCAGCATTAGAGTTGTCAACCCTTCCCCACGCCAGAAGTGGGATGACGCACAGAAGTGGAACAGGAGTGGGTTGGGCGAGTGGAGAGGGAGAGGAAGCAAGGGGGAGGCAGGTGGAAGCTAAGGAAGACTACGTGGAAACTGTGGAAGTGGAGTAGGAGTGGTTTTGACATGTGAAAACAAGTTTTGGAGCAGGTGGAAAAAGTAGGAAAGAAGCAAGAGTGGCTAGGGCCCACAGCTGCTAAAAGACCAAGGTTGTATTTTTGGCAGCTTTCCTCTCTTTTTGGTGTCTGGGAGCAGTGTCCTCTCTGGAGCACATCTGGAGGTGATTAGAGGATGGGGATAGGCAGCTGGCAGCATCTCCCAGCCCAGAAAGGTGTGAGGGCAGGGGACATTTCAGAACCATTTAAATACTTTTCTCTTCAGCAAGGCACCAGACACCTGGATACCATCAGGTACCACGCTTCTTGGCAGCAGAGCCAAGCAGCGTTATGCGTGGAAACAGCATTAAAAATGTTTGTTTCACAGCTTTTAGTCTCCTGCTGCCTGGGGGTGCTCCCTGTCATGTGGACGGTGACAGTTGGTTGGCCTGAGGCTCTCCTGCCTCCCAGCAGCAGCACCAGCTCCTCTTGCCCACCCCTGCAAGGAAAGCAAGGATCAAGGGTGGGACAGAAAAGAGGACCTAGAAAAGAGGAGCCTTGGACCTAGACATATCTTCTGTTTCCAGCCTTCTGCACAGCACCAACTCAAAATTGTCAAGAGGCTTTTTTTGTGATTAAGAGTGCTGGTGACTTTATAAAAGGCAAAGTGGAAAAAAGAGGGAAGGGGTGGAGGAGCGAGGGTGCAATTTAGCCACCTTCATCTCTCCCAGGACTCTTTCAGATAAAGCAAGATGTTGGACAGCACAGGATGATGTGTTTTGGATGTAGGAGTAATGTTGTTCCCTTATACTTACGTTCTTGGGTGCTCTGTGGTGAGAGAGGTGTTCAGAAAACACTGAGCCATTTAGCCATTTATCTTTATGCCTCTGCAGTCTTAAGCAAAACTTGCTGTCAAACCCAAAGAAACCAGAAGAAGAACTGGGAGAATTTTTAGCTCCAGATAAAATACTGAGTGAATATAGTTTGTTTCTGTTTGCAAACTGATTCTGATTATGGCTAATGCATTCTTTCTGAAAATTGTAAAAGTAGTGTGGGACTTTTTGCTTACTGAAGGTTGCTGCTATCTGCGGCATGACTGACTCGTCCCTAGAATAGGTTTCCCAGTAGAGCTTTTTCTCCTTGCCCAGATGTCTGAAACATTTTCAGTAGAAGAAATGCAAAGGGAGAGTAGAGAATAGCAAATTTCTGTTGTCAATTTGGACAATATCAGTTGAGCTTCCTGGGTTTTCAAACAAGGTATTTTAACAAGGTGACAAATAACAATGCAGCACTTACTAATGGCTCAGTGATGCCCCCTCTGCTTTTATCCATAAATCCAGGGTGGGTGCTGCTTGGGCAGCCCTCCCACAGTGTGTTGCAAGGCATGTGTGTCCTGGCTGCCAGGCTGGTGGCAGCTATCCTGGCCTTGGTTTCTCTTGGAGTATCTCTCACAAAGATCCCAATGTGCATGCACTATGGCTGACTGGGCTGTCTGGAGAGACATCTGAAAAGAAAACAGATTTTTCACTGCTATTTTCTGAAAAAAACCCAACAAGTGCAATAGGTTAGTGCCCACCCCAATGCACCAAAAAAAAAAAAAAAAAAAAAAATCAGAAAAGAGGATGGCAGTGGAAAGGAAGAGGAAGACAGCACATTTTATTGCTTTCCTGAAAGCAGGGGCTGCTTTTGACCCTTGGTTGAATTAGTCTGTGTTGGAGCCAGTGAGAGAAGGATGCTTCTGCTGGGCTGCTGTTGCCATGGAGACCAGCTGAGACAAGAGAGGCAAAAGACTGCCAGAGACGACGACTTCTGAATAAAAACCACGGTATTCTAGCCCTTCCTACTCCCGTAACCCAGTTCCCTCTGGTTTCTGCTCTTCACAGGCTGTAGGTGTAGCAGCGTTGATGGGGTGGGGGAGGCAGCTCTTTCCTTAACCTGTGGAATGGTTATTTCCATACCTTTCACAACCTAACATAACAAATACAGCTTTTTTTGTCTCACACTTGGTCCAAAAAAAAACCCAAAAAAACCCACCAAAAAAAAGCACCAAACCCAGAAAAAAAAAAAAGAGACAGTGTTAAATTGGTCTTTCCACCCCCAAAAGTCTCCAACCCCTGGAGACTAAAAGGAAGTATCATCATTTTAATTTGAACTATTGCTTTCAGCTCCAGTGGGTGTGTGGAGGTGGGTGAGAGCTGAATTTCTAATTTCTCTCTCTGCCATCAAAAATGAGTGTGTGGATCAGGAACTGATAAAGTCTGTTACCTGTCTCTTCCTGTTGGGTGTGTTTGAGGAGAAGAGGAGAAGAGGAGGAGGGAGGATGAGCCGGCTGTGTTAATCCTTTATCTCTTCTTCAACTTCATCTGAGACTTCCAGTTATTCTAGATAAGTTTTTGATGTTTGGTTTGGTTTTTTTTTTTTAAAATCAGATGTATTTTACATGTATGCCTCTTCTCTTTTTTCATTGTAAGGATTAGGAGGAACTAGAAGGTGCAAAAACAACAGGTGAAAGGGCAAGGTGACCTTTTGGTGTTACGTAAAAATGGGGCTTTATTTTTCCATTAAGGCTTCTACACTTTTAGATCTTTCTATATTTACTCTTTTGCCACAGATTATCCTAGGTTGGTTCTTGGTGCTCGAATGCCAGGACTGGGTAGTAAGACTCAGTTACTGACTTGTGACCAGAATACCACACTTTGCCAGCATTTCATTAGTATGCAACATCCTGTAGACAAGAATTTTTAGTCTCAGCCTTCACCTTTCTTGAAACTGCACTCTGCTGAGAGTCAGACCTAGGCTTCAGCCAAGTGCACTGCTCCAAACCCTGTTTCTCCTGTTTTGATCCCCACACCTACACATCTCTGAGTGGATATTTCAGATAGCTGATTGGTAGCATACAGAGTAAATGCTGCATTAATACACATGATTTTAAACACCCTATAAGGCCCTGGCTCTAAAAGACCAAGAAGACAAGAAAATTGTTGTACAGGAAGATGAAATACAGAGGTTAGAAACAGAAGCCTTCGAAGTTTTTCCCTGTTTTCCCAGGTCCTCATATGGTTCTAGTTTTTCTCTTCCATAATTTTTGATGGGACTAGCTCCAAACCTATCAAAATAACATATAGCGGCTGGGGAAAGATTTCCTTATCTGTTTGAGATCTTTGTTTTTGCATTCCCTAGTCTGCTTTTCCCTCTTCACCCTAGGAATCCCAAATCCAACCTTCTCTCTGCAGTCCCTCTGTGGCAGTCAGTGGCAGGGAGATAATCAGGACTAGTGACATTTGGTGTTTAATCCTCCCAAAGGCCTTCCTCTGAGCTTCACTGTCTGGTAGTGGTTGAGAACATTTGTTATCTCCCAGGCATGGGGCCCAAGCAGGAAATAAGTATTTTTAAGAGACAGAGATGCATTAGTTATTGACATTTGTTCTTGTTTTAATGAGGACAATTAGAAAGAAGGCGGATGGGTTTCAGATGGAATTCAGTTTCCCTTTTCTTCAGCAAGACACCCCATTACAAGTCCTTCCAAAGATGCTGCCGAGTCTTTAGCACAGGAGGAGACCATTTATACACTGATAAAAATCCAAAGAGCAGTTAAGCACTGCTCCCCTCACCACCCCACTCTCCTACGTCACCTTCTGCCTAGGTTGGTCAGTAATTCCTCCCAAGTGAAGCAAACAGTTTTCTCTCCTGGTGAATCACAGGTATATTTTCTCCACCTGGACTCACTCACTGCTTTGAAATGCAGGCCTTTCTCTGGATTCTTCACAGAGGTCCTTCTATAACTGTTTCTCTGTAATAAAGACTGACCAAGAAGTGAGATTGATGTCTGACATGATAATTCAATCGCTAGCCTTTGATGATCTATTAAATCAGACTGTGATACCTTCTGGTCTGTCTCTTGCTGGAAAGAGCCCTTGCAGCAGTGGAATTGCTTGCTGGCTCCATTAGTTTGTAAATAACTTGTGCATTTGGAGGTCAGTTTGGCGTGATGTTCTCTGGCTCAGCAGGTGGCCTGCACCATTGAGCCCGTTCCATTTTTGATTTTTGAAGGCTTTAAATCAGAAAGAATAATTGATAGGACACATTAAAAAAAAATTCTTTCCTACTTTTTTATCCTTCCAAATGGAAAGGGAGGGAGTGAAACAATGAGTCCCTGTGCCCTGTCCTTACCCCTTCACTTGCCTTCCTCGCTCTCTTGTTCCCATTCCTTTCATTCCCCTCACATCTCTGCTCTGACCTTCTGCTAGGATGGGGTGCCTTTTTTGCAAATAACTGTCATCTGTGGATAGGCTACAGGCTGGTACTCATAACTGTGAGATAAATACCTTTGGGTAGCATCTCTGGAACAGATACCTTTCCAGCACTGATGAGCTTGACAGCAAGGAACGCGCTGTGCTGATTTTTCCACTTCCCAAGAGATAAATGCCACCTTTACATCAGCTTTCTGCTTCCCTCTTCTACTTTTGAGATAACTTCAGGTTCTGCTTTGCATGTTGGTGGGGGTTGTTCGGGGTCTGTCAGTATGAATGGAGTGGTCTGGGAAGGCTCCCATTTCCTCTTGTGAGTTCAGTGGCTGGGAGAGCCCAGGTTTGCCTCTGTTGCTGCAAGATGCAGTGTAAACATGTAGGAAGGTGTTTCCTGGCTTGCTGGTTATCCATGGTTTAGATGTAGCCTCAGCCCAGAAAGGTTATTAAGTGAGGCACAGTGCTGTGTGCATGAAGCTGCATTACATCCAGGGCCACATCACCTCCACCAAGAGTGCAATCATTTGGATATCTCTGGAGTGTTCTTGGACTGGGGAGTAGTGGGAAAAGGAGCAGTGGCAGGAGGCAACTCTGCATGGAGCCATTATGGATCCAACTGGCTTTAAAAGCTTAAGCCACTCCAGCCCCAGCCAGGCTTCACATGCAGCTGATGCTGGAGTCATGGAGAGGCTCCATCCTCTGTCTGGTACTGGAATTCTTGGCCCTAGGAACACTACAAACCATAACATAAGAAGGATTGGAACTGTTGGAGCAAGCCAGAGGAGGGCCACGAAGATGATCAGAGGGCTGGAGCACCTCTCTTATGAAGACAGGCTGAGAGAGTTGGGGTTATTCAGTCTGGGGAAGGGATGGCTCTGGGGAGACCTTTTAGCAGCTTTCCACTACCTGAAAGGGCTGCAGTAAAGCTGGGCAAGGGACTTTTTACAAGGGTGAGTAGCAATAGGATGAGGGGTAATGGTTTCAAGCTGAAGGAAGGGAGAGTTACCTTAGACATTAGGAGGAAATTCTTTAGTGTGAGGGTGGTGAGACACTGGAACAGGTTGCCCAGGGAAGTTGTGGATGCTGTCTTGCTGAAAGTGTTCAAGGCTAGGTTGAATGGGGCTTTGAGCAACCTGGTCTAGTGGGAGGTGTCCCAGCCCATGGCGGGGGAGTTGGAACTAGGTGATCTTTGAGGTCCCTTCCAACCCATTATATGATTCTATAACAGACATACACCCCACTCCAGAGGCTCTGTGCAAGTAACCTAGGCCAGGAGGGATGATGTTCCTCTGGAGCTAATAAACCTATATGGAGTTAAGGTGGTTCAACACAGAGACCCCAGGATGTTTCTGTATCATGTTCCTCACAGATTTACCAAGACTAATTTTGCATTACCTGGGATTACCCAACCTCTCTCTCCCATTACCTCTGATAGCAGAACATTGACTGTAGTTGTTTCAGTGAAGGTTCATAGACATGGAATGGCCTTGTCACCAATTAAGGATGAAAGGTGTTTTGTCTCTGGCAAGTACATTACAACTGTATTTAGTTTTCATTCAATTAGCTAGGTAAGGTGATATCACTGATATGCTATTATGTGGTAGACAGATGAAAGACCCCATTGCAAATAAAATAAATTTGCCAGGCAGTTTCTCTTGCAATAACTGCTTCTGTGCTCCATTCCTAGGTCTTGGGAGAAGTTCCCATTCATATTGGGTGTGTTTGTGAGGTGTATTGAGGTAAGAATGAAATCATCAAACTCACTGTGCTCAGTTAAGGTGTGAATTCTGGTTCCCAGAGGCCAGTGTCCTGACCCACAGGGCCATCTCTTTTCTCTAAAATAGCTGTTGATGAAAATTCCCCACTAAAATCTGTCTTCAAAGAAATTTAGTTCTCAACTTGTATTGAAACATTTAACTTGTCAAGTAAATAGGTTATAGTGAATGGAAAATAGTTTGATGCTGTTTTTCAGTGGTTATGTTGTGCCATGAGAAATAACTTCTTTTCTAGTTGTGAAGCCTTCTGCAATACTATTAAAAATATGGAAGCCCCCATGATATTAATCCTGAAGATCTGAAAGTGACTGTACTGCAAAAAGAAAATGGCAAGCTTGTAGGATTCTCCATGTGGTTTGAAAAGCCCTTCGCCTGTATAGTAAAGGGTTTATTTAGTCTTTCTGAATGAAACACTGATAAGATTAAGTGCTTTAAAGCTAAGCATTATGGATTTGCATCAGTGTAAATAAAACAGAATTTGGTCTGCTATTTCTACCCCTCTCCATCTTTAGCTATGTTGCTGACCAGGGCTAATTACAAGGAATTGACTCACCACTCCATTACTGCTCAGGTTTATGCCACTGTACCTACCATCTAAATTAATCAGGCTGTGTGGCTTCATCAGCTCTGCCCTTGTTCTCCTTTCTCCTTCCCAGCTCTTTTTTCCTTCGTTTTCACACACCCTGTGCCTTCCTTCCCTCTTTCCACCCAACTCACCCGCCCCATTCATTTCTCTGTCATGGTTGGCTGTGTTCAGCTTCCTCCTGCAAAGCCCCCTTCCCCGCTGGTGCTACCTACCACACTTTGCAGGAATTTAACATTTTGCTGCTTTGTCTGGTTTGCAGTTGTTTTTCATTTGTCATTATTTTTGAAAGGCTATCATGAAGATAATTTGTCAGACTCTAGGAGACAGCTGTGCAGGCAATAGAATGGAAATTACCCAGCTTGGGTCAGTCCCTACCGAGCCACCATGGCAGGGCAAGAGAGAGAGGTTTCACAGTGGGAAGCTGAAAACCTTTCTTATTTCACATGCAGTCCTTCAGCATCCTTTCAAAGAGCCTTGCCTTGCATAGCATCCTCTCATGTTTCCTTTTGATATTCTCACTTCCCGCCTCATATTTTATTCTACCTTCATATCAAGGCTGTGTGTGGTGCCAGCTCAGCATGAGCTGTCATTACAGTAGCTGGAGAGCTGACACCACAGGCCAGTGTTTGTTGTTTTGATCATGGATTTTAGGTTGCAGAGGTACGTTAGCTGTAGTGAGTGGTTGGTCTACGGCTAGTTTGTGAGATGTGGTTTCTTAGGGAAGCTTCTTAGGTGTGCTCAGGCTGTCTTCAGGACTGCTGAAGAAAGGGACATACTGCTTCTTTGCCTCCTTGGCTCATCCTGGGGGCTAATTGTTAGGGCTGCAACATTCACATGCAAATTGGAGCTGCTCACGGTTGTATTGGTGAAGTTGGAAGAGGAAAACAGCTACATAAATGCAAGGCCAGAGGAGGGCAGGGGCAAACAGCAAAGAAGTGACTTTGTATCACCTACCCACCAATTTAGAAAGCACACAGTGTGATGTTCTCTTCCAAACACTCAAATTAGAGTGGAAATGGCATTTGTCCTCGTGTCATAAATGTTCTGTTGTGGTCCACTTGAGCTGGACTACGGCAGGACTTGTTATTCATCTTGGACTAGGTGTCATTCGTAGCATCAGCCACTTCTCACCTACTGCACTACCAGTCTTCTAGGTCTCCTTCACAACTGTAATCAATATTTTAATGTAAAGAGAGCGGATTATGAAATCCTCCTTCCAACTTGCCGTCCTGTACAAGCTCTCCCAATTGCTGAAGAGCCCATTATTTCCTTGTGACATCAGCAGCAATTGCCTGCTGAGGAAAAAGGTAATTTTAAGAGGGCATGCAATGTATTTTTAGGTGGGGGGTATGCACCCTATGTGAACAGCAGCTCTTTGTTTGCAAAGATGTTCACTCTAGCACTGAGAAGTGGAACACCGTGGTGGAAAGGGAGTCCTAAGGCCAGAGTTGGAAAAGCTACAGTTGCTAGTCTTAACCACTTAAACTCAGCAAGATCCAAGGGCCAGGCTTCAAGAGATATCTCTACATGGAAGAGCCTGATTCTCTTTTGAATTGGTCTGGCCTGAAAAAGAACTATTTTGAAGTGGATACAGCTAAAAGAGTCAGGGGAACAGCACTGAAAGCTTCTCTACTAATTGCACCAATGTACCAATGCTAACTGTATACTGAAAACTCCCCAATATCTCATTTAACATGAATTCCAGGTATGGAAAACCACAGACCATGTTACAGTTTTCACTTTCAAAAGCAAACCAGCTCCAGACCCAGCTTGGGTGTCTCTGACCAAGCTTTTTGGTTTGTCCTGCTCAGTACCTACTTCCCAGGAATAAGGCAGTGGTTAGAGATGCACAGACCCAGCAAAACAGGAAGCTTGTTGGTGGGTATCTCACCCTTGGGCAGGACTTCCCAAAGAAGCCAGGTTGGAAGAGCTACCTAAAAAGAGCATAGTGAGTCTTGGGAAGGCAGTTAGGACTGATCTTATTCTTCAGCGTGAATGTCTGTGCTTGAAGGTTCCTCTGCTGCTCCACCATCAGAGACATGTTCTGCACAGAAAGAAAGGATCCTCTACACAACTGACAGTGTAGAGAAAACCTTGTTTAGAGCTGTGTATGTAATAAACAGCTCATAAGTCGGGTGCTGAGCATGCACACAGATTCAGCCTTGATCTGGGAGCACGATGGTTACCCCTGCTGGTAAGCTGATTAGCTGATTGGATCTATACAGAGCTAGACAGAGCCAACTCACGTCTCTGTGCTGTTGTCCAGTATGTTCACAAGCCAAGTAGTCTACTTGCAGGTAATTGAAGTGGACCATGCCTTTCTAATGACTTTGTCATTAGAAAGAACTGAAGCCGGAACTCCTTCCTCAGTTGTATGGTCTAGTTAGGACATTTCCACGGGGTTGGTGCTTCCTGGAACTCTAAATCTCACTGTGTAGCAGGGGTCCTCACATTTGTGCACTCAGAGGAGGGAATTCCTCTTTTTTGCAAAAAAAATAATGATGGCACATGTGTGCATAATATATAGCTATTTAGCAACTGAAAAGTTGCTGATTTGAAACATACTCTCTTGCAGTTGTGTACAAGAATAATTTCCATTTGCATTTTAGGCCGTTTACAAAGTGCAGGACCAACCACTTATATACTGGCTTTTTGCCTGCTACAAATAACTGTAACTAACCAGATTGTCATTCTTTGATTGAATGTATTTTGAATTGAAAAACCAAGGTAGCTGTAAACGAGTTAGTATTCTAAGAGAGCTAGGACATGCTGGATCTTTTTAGTGTTATCTAAAGAAAAGAAAAAATGTGGCCTTTGGAGTTTGGTTCATCCAAATAGGACACAGCAGGATAACATCAATGAGACTTTTGAGAGCAGTTTCACAATCACAGGCTTCCATCTCTGAAGACCTAAACTGGAACGATAAAAGCAGTTGTTGTAATGCCCCCACAGGGTGTGATGCCCTTATGTTAATTTGCACCACAATGCCAAAGACTCTGCTTTAATAACACTAATGTCTTAGTTAGACCAGTGGCTTAGTAGCTGCTTTTTAAGATGCAGTGGATGAATCAGGGATTTGGGAGCAAGTAAAGCAAATTAACTTTGTCAGCTAATCCTTGAGTGGAGTGTATCACTTCTCTTTGCACTCACAGACAGCTTCAGAGGTGGAGGAACTTGGATGAGGAGAAATAGTCAAAATGGAAAATTGAGTGCTACTTACATGTGCTGTGCAGTCTCCTCTTGTCATGTCTGTCAGTGACAGAAGACTGATTTATTCCCTACTGTGTTTAACTCCAGGCAATATAATCATCACCATAGTCTTGATGTGTCAATGCCATCTTCTTTATTTTCATCATTCTCTGCAAAGAGACCATTGTCACTGACACCAACATCTTTTTGTTTTCCTCCTGCTTCTCCCAACACATTGTGGTCAGAAGGCAGAACATGGTGTCTGGGAGACAGGAATTTGGGCCAGAGATCACAGAGACTATTCCTACCACTCTGCTTCCAGGAGCACTGAGTGCCAGTAGCAATCACAGCAGGCATGGAGGTGTAACTGGTGAAAATAAAGGTATTTTTTACTTTGTTGAGGCTGACAGTAACATTTCTGGAATAAAATGGGAGCTCTAACTAATTGTTTGGGGGGGGGTTTGTATTCTTATCAGTTCTTTACCATTACACACTCCACAATACATGGGTAGGTGTACCCAGTTTTACCACTGCAGATCAGTGTTCCTCCTGCAAGTGATCACTAAAGTCTCTCCAAGTACTTCTGTTGAGGAAAGGGGCCAGCAAGTCTTTGTAACAAAATGACTGGGATAAACTTCAGTTGCTGGCTTGTAGGTAGTTACACTTCATATTTTAGGCACAAGGGATCTAATGAAAAGGGAAAGACTATGGTCCATAGGCACCAAGTGCAGTTCAGAGCTATCTGGAGTTGCCAGGATTATGATAAGGCTATAGACAGATTCACAGAAGGTATCTTGGCAAGCCTCTCTCTCAGCTGTGCACAGCAATTTTGTTGGGCCAAACTGTGGATTGAATGTCCCTGGAGTCCAGGTGTCATTTAACACTCCCTGGTTGCATCATGAGCCATTTTTTTGGAAGTGATTCCTTTCCCTTCTGGTTTGTTTCAGGGTTTTTGTAATGATCACTTGCCACATTGTGCATTAGTTGATCTCAGTTCTTTTAAACGTAGACAGATGCCAACAACACTAAAGTACAAATTACACTGGCTAACATGTCTGCCTGCATTTTGAACAGCATGACCACAGACTGAATGCTACGGACAGGGAGACAGACCATAAACTGGTGTTAGCATCTCTAGTTGAGGGCACAAGCACATTGGCAAAGCAGTGGTGATAATCATGGCATCTGAAAATCATAGGATAAAGGCCTGGATCAGATCTCTGCTGGCCAGGCAGGCTGTCGCCCCACACAGAGGCAGGACCAGCTATGCTCACACCTGTTCTGCCAGATGTTTCCAAACTTGTTCTGCCCTGGAAGCCCTGCAGTCATCCTGGACAGTCTGTTCCCATGGTTAGTCCCCACTGGAGACAGTTTCCTAAGGCCTACTTACATTTGCTCACCATAATCAATACAAACTTGTTTTTTGTTCTGTTCACTGCGAACAAGAATAACTGTTTATTTATAACTGCCTTTCTGCAGCCACCTTTCACATGTCTGAAGAGTGCTGTATCTCCTTTCAGCTTCCTGGAGACTAAACACACTGAATTCCCTACAAACTCTGACCCTCTGGTCATGTTTTCCAGATGTTTCATCACTGCTGTTGCTTTCCTGTGTTACCTGTGCTATGCAGATGGTGGGCTTCTCCCTGTAAGGCTGTCAGCATAGCGCTTTTCACCAGCATTATCTGATTTGAAATAAAAGACACAAGTAAAGCAGCACTCTGACCCACAGCATCTGCATGCTTCTGTTGAAGGAGTGAGGGTCATTGCTGTCACCTAATGAATATTGGTTTTAACCCAGATTGCATCAGTCCCTTCTTGCTATGCATTGCTCACCATGTTAATCATCAAAACTAGAGATAAACAAGGTCTCAAGTGAATAAGCTTCTTGGCTCTGTTCTTACGGACTCCTAGGAGATGATGATTTATCTTCCATATGATATTGAGGACTAGCATCTGTGAAAGATGAAATGACATGAACAAAAAAAGGACAGATTTGTCATTGCATAGTCACCTCTTCCTATGTAAGTGCATTTGGGAATATTGAGCTGGGTGGTTAGAACTAAAGAAAGGAGATTAATCTTAGTAGTAGGACTATAGGGCTATAAAGCTAGTTAGTTAAAAAAGGGACATGAAGGCTTTGAAATCATAACCCAAAGTAAAGCAGTGGCAATTTAAACCTCAACTCTGCTGCTGGTCTTGTCTTTTGCCTCCTTGGCAAATGTTTCCTGTTAGTTGAGGTTGTGACCCCATAGCTTAATGCAAACAGCAGTGTTAATAAAAGGTTCTCAAATGTTCCTTTGCAGAGACTAAGCCTTTGCTGGAACTTGTCTGAGGGTGACCTATGGCTGGCTGTCCCTTGTCAGCGGTATGGGGCAGTTAGGAAGTGGTGTTATTTTGTAACTACCTGGAAAAAAGCTACACAGAAGCTACACGTTTTAGGACAAGAGAGTAGCATTAGGGTAAAAGTTGGAGTAGGAATTCACTTAAGATTCGAGCTGCTTTAACAAAAGGTTGCTTTTGTGGTAAAGCGTGCTGTGCCATGCTGTGTGCATGTTCTGGAAGCAGGGAGCTAGAGCTTTACTCATGGAGAGGAAGAAACAGAAGAGGAAATGAGGGAATCAGCACTCGGTGCCAGTTGTATTTCTGCTGCAACCTTCTGTTTTGCAGAGCATTTTGCAGTAGATGGGAATGTCATCCACACAGGCACAAAATAAGCACCGATGGAGAGAAAAGGGAAGCTGAAAGGAAGAGAGAAAAGAAGAAAGACTTGTTTCCCATTGAGGAAAGGGGGAACAACAAACTTGCTCTCTTAAAAAGGGATTCAGTCAGTGAAACTGTTCAGTTGCGGGACAGATTTTGTTCTTTACATGCATGGATGGTTTCTGTCCTCTCATTAACCTGGTCCACATGTTCCATATGGCCATAGTCAGCACCCTGTATTTCAGTTCCTTCACTACATTTGGAAGCAGCTGAGGATTAACATTTCCTCTAGAAAACAATGCCCTTCTACATTTGCTCCTTGTGTTTCGAAAGGTTCTGAAATAGAAGCTTTGCAGAGAGCTCCTATGCCAGCAGAGAGCTCAGCAGTACTGGGATTTGCAGGTAATGAAACAGCATGAGAGAGAAAGCACGACAACAAACACGAGTCAGATTAAAGTACTTGGGTGGTTCTGGTCTTTCCTCAGTTATCTGGCATCAGTGCCACCATGTATGGTTTTGTACTGTAGCTGTACGGGGCTCTTCACAGAGATACCAGAAAAGGCCCTTGCTCTGAGGGGTGTGAAGCCTAGAGCCCCATGGCAGTGGCCCATTGGGGATTGCATGGAGGAGACAAAACCACCAGGTGAAACAGTGCTCATCCCTGAGCACCATGGGGATGAGGCCTCTCCTCGTGCCACATCCCAGTGGACACCACTCATCTGACTGAGGGAGGGTGAGAATCCGAGGAAGAATGAGGGACAGTGCTGTTTATTGTAGGAGCTCCTTTCCCTCTGTTGTGTCCTCAGCAGCCTTTGGCTCTCCCATTGCTATTCCCTCCAATGCTTCTGGTGACAGGGCGGTCATTCAGCCTAGGGTAATAAAGCGGTGTGCTTGTCTCAACCTCTCACCATTTTATTGCCAGTAATGCATTTATTTGTAATGAAGTGCCAGTAAGGTGCCACTAACTGCTGCAGAGAAGTTAAACAAACTGCTTATCTGTGTTTTTGTTGATCTAACTTAGGGAAAGCTTTGGCTCAGTTTGTGAGGAGCTACCCTTCTGGGATCAGAGGGCTTGGGCTCTGTCCTCAGTGACTTTGTGCAGTTTTGTGTGGCTGATATGTGTGGTGCTGGTGATAACAGTGATGTCCCAGGAAGGCTCGGATCCCTAGAGAATCCCTATCTATAGGTTATTTGGGAGGAGCACTCTGTGCTCACAGAGTTTTTACAGTCCACAAAGGTCCTCTGTACCTGGCATAAGCTCAGTGCTTGTTCTCATGGGTTCAGCTCTGCTTTGTGAGGAAGTGGAACCTGTGAGCATCCCAGTTCAAAAGGTACTACAGCAGCAAGCACAAAAGTCACATGCAGCAAGCCCAGGCACAGTGTCCATGTTGTTGCTCTGACAAGTTTGCTTACCTTGTCTGCCAATCTGGGAGCAAAAAGAAGTGGCTTAGAGGCAGAATCCCCTGGGTGAGCTTGTCAAGTTGCAGTTTGATCATTTTTTATGCATGGAAAAGCCACCAGATCAATGCAGGGTGTGTGAGGTCAAACTCCTCCATCATGGGATGTCTGAGAACCTCTAGTTTTCTGGACTTGCACACCCGTATGTTGTAGCTGTCTCCCCTGACCTTCACCTTCCAAGAAAAGCTTTCACTTTTGTCCTGACAGATACAAGGAAGGGCAAAACATTTTTCTTTTTAATTTTGTTCCTATTTTCTTTATCTCCTTCACCCCTCCTCTTCCCCAAGGTTAAAAAGAGAAAATAAGAAATCTGAGAGATGGCTAATAACTAATTTGCATAGCTTATTTTATTTTTAAAATCCCTCCCTATTTCCTTCCTTGATTACATATTACTCAGGGGGTTGTTTTCTGTTACTGAACAGCTACACTTTACAAATGAGCTTTACTCATTTGTTTAACTGGGAAATAAATCGAAGTAACCCACCAAATTATTTTTGAAACAAAGTTATATTTTAAAATAAAATGTTTACTAGGCTCTTTCTCTCTTGTGCCTTCTTTTTCCTCTGAAGTTTATAAATTCCTGATACAGTTTTCTCTGAGTTTTTGCAGGCACGTAAGAGAGTTCCAATTACCCAATGTTTTATTTTCATTTGAAGGCCTCTATAAAATTGCATGTTACAATATATGGTGTTGCTCTTGTGTAACCGTTTATAATCTGCTTTATGGACCTTAACGCCATCCAGTCCTCTTACTCCCTTAAGATAGGTGTTGAAATTAAATTGCTTCTTTGTTTTTGAAGCTTTCTCGTGGCAGCCTTATTTATTCTTTGCATTTGCTCAGTTTTCCTTTTACTGTTTCTTTTTTCTCACGTTCAGATGGTGTAAACCAATTGCTCTGTTCTCCAGATTTCCAGCTTTCAGTCCTACGCAGGGGGAAGTGGGACTGAGGTGGACAGGAGGACAAGGCAGGGGAGAGGGAATGATTCTTGCATTGTTTGTACAGCAAGGTATTGTCTGTGAACAGTTAGCAGCCATCTACTCACCAGGAGTGATGTGCAGCCTTCTCACTGCATGACACAGCTCGTATCCTCCTGTTCAGTGGGCACTAACCAACGTGGTGTGGGCTCCATCTCACATTGTATGCTGCAAGACAAACTAAAGACCTCCGGGTCCCAGCTATGCTAGAGATGTATCTATAATGATTTTTAAGGATGTGCAATGAGTGGGAATGAAATCTGCCTAACTCTTTAGCTCCTGAGCAGCTCCCTGTTCCTGCTCTTGTCTCCTCCTGTCTTTGAACTGGCTCGCAACATACAGGTCTCTAACTGTTGCTGTTTTTCTTGCTGAGGCTAGGAACCTGTTCTTAGTTTAGTGCAATTTAACTAGAAGGCAGTATCTTCAAAGTGCTCTAATAATTAACTCCTTTTCTTCTTCAGCTCACTAATTAGATGTGAGAAGCTCCAATGTTTTTTACTAGGTTTTTCTTTCCTCAAATAGCACTGCAGGTGGGCTTGCAGCTTTTCGTTTAAAAATAGGAGTATTTTTTCTGAATTCTGTGTTTAAACAAGAGCATGTTTGTTGATTGAGACACTGGACTGAGATTTTACTTCAGAATCTGAAGACTGTTGGATTTTACTTCAGAATCTGCCCATGTTTTCTTCTGAAATGCATCATTTGCCCTTTTTATAGGCACAGCTCAGCCCTTGCAGTATGTAACAGGAATTCAGCTGTGTTGAAAACTCACTTAAACCGTAGCCAGGTTTAGTGCTGCCTTGTAATTTTCTGATCCACCAGCTAAGGATAAGAGTACTTGCCCATTAATGAAGAAATGTTCCAGTTTACCAGTCCAAAAATTAGAAATCAGAAGCCAGCCATGCAATAAGAAAGCTGACTTCAGAAGCACGATTTTTTTTTTTCTTAAGTGGAAACTGTTTTCCAATTACCTTCAGATTTTTGAATCATAAGGCTTGATTTCCACCAGCCTCTGCCCAATTATATAGCTACAGCTCTTGCATATCGGTTGACTTCTGAGAATTAGGCCTTCACATAAAAGAGAATAGAACAAGTAAAGTGGCAAGACTTATCATAAAATCAAGAGCGATTATAACACTGATGTTGTAGACACAGGGCTTCATTTGTTACTATTTGTAAACTGTTTTTGTGAGCCTTGTATGGCATGAGCTATAGAAAGAAGAATTACTGTGCCATGTGCATCACCAAATGATCTATCACATGTCTCTTAAAAGTGCGTGTGAAGTGAGAGCGTGGGGCAGTGAAGTATTTCTATCTCCATTCACTAATGATCCCTGAGCAGGTGCTCATCTCCTAGGCTGCCTGCACACAGACTGCTTTGTTGCAAGACTGTGTTTTTAATTTAGTAACTTGAACAAGATGTAAGATTCCTTCAAAAAAGAAGGAATATGACTAAGATAAATAGTCTTTGTTGCTTTTTTTCAAGTATTTTATTCGCATTTGAATGCAAGATGTGTAACAGTGATTTTCAGCATTGTAGCACCCTAAAGGTGCAGATTGTAACCTGGGATGTGTCTCCCCAGCTTCCACTACTACCAGTGAGACTTACAGACTGAGTGTCCATTGACCTGTAAGAACTGAATCTTCTGTGCACTCACACTGACACTAATTCCTTTTGTTCCTAATGTGGAAACATTCTTGAGGTGCTTTGCCTATTTCATGACTGAAGGATTTGTGACACCACATCCCCGGTATTTGAATTTTGGGAGTGTCAGGGGGAAACCTGTTTGTTACCTTCTGAGCAAAAGGGTATATGGAAGTGCAATGAGCAACAGGCTTCAAAAGACTTTGGGGTCAGGCATTTTTTCTAGGCTGCCACTGCTGCAGTTCATACAGATGTGGCCAAACTAGCCTAAAATAGCTAGATATGGTCTTTCTAGTATGGCATCTGCCTGGACATCAGTGTGAGCTGCAAAGCCTACCCCAGAGACTGAGTAAACATTTTTTAGTTAACCTGCATTGAGCAGGTAGGTAAGTGCTAGCATCACCCAAGTTAAGTTACCTATGTCTACATAAATGTAGATATACTAGGCTCTTAAGGAAGGAAACTGGCTCTTGTTGTTGTGCACAGGTGGCTTCTAATAATTCCTTATATGACTGCAAATTGGAATATGGTATCAGCAGAGAAGAAAAATCTCTTTTACTCCATTCTTTTAAATTGAGAGCTTCAGGCAGTTCCCCCTCCGCTCCTCTTCTGTTAATTTTCATGCCAGGTCACTTTTTGCCAAAAATCCCATCTGCTCATCAGTGGCATTCCAGAGCAGGAGGTGCTCTGGGGACTTGATGCTGATTAATAGCTTCAACATCATTCATGAGCCTGTGTGTGAAAGTAGGAGGAGAGGGAGACAGTGCCAATCAGAGCTGAACTAGCAAGATCTAGGAGGTTCCTCTCCCAGGGAACCAGGGACAGGGAACAAGGGCCAGCGATCACTGCATGTCCTCTCCTTAGGTAATACATGTTTCACTATTGTTTCCTCAAATACAGTCTTCACTCCAGTTTAACTGTCCATATGGAAGCAAGGGAACTTCTGCCTGGGCCAGAGGCAGGCTTAAGAGTTGGAAATCACTTGAGTTTCTATTATGCTCATTTTCATCCCATTGTTCCTGGGAAAAAAAACCTCATGCTGATAGATATGCACTCACTTGTGTCCATCTGGGGAATGTCTTTTATCCTCCACCACCCACTGCTTGCCTTTTGCACTCCCTGTGTGCTGTTTAGGTGGTCACTTAGTGTGTAGAGCATTTTGTGGTCTGTGTCTCACTACACTTCACAGTGGGCTCCAGATTATCTGTCTAGTAGCATCCTCTGTGATGCTACTGTACAAAGGATACCTTTTGCACATACCTCTTTTGTTTCCCTCATTTAGTCACCCTATTTAGCTTTTTCAGTTTTCCCTATTAAATAAATCAGATTAGGTAACAGTCCTTATCTTTTAATCATTGTTAAATAGCCCCAAAATCCTACTTCCCTGAGACTGAAGTGCTCTACAGTGCTCTGAGTATAACAGCTTTTTCAATCTATCATCATGTTTCCCATCTTTGTCCTTTTGCCATCTCTGCTCCATTTTTTGTGCCACCTCTTCCATTTCTGTCTCCCCCTGCATTCCTCCTTGTGATCTGAATGAGGGGTGGAGAGAGGTCTAGTTCAGCCATATCAGGCCATTCATGACAAGAGACTAGAGAGCTTGGCCCACGACCAGTGGTTTTAATTGGAAGCAAAGGCACAGAGGGAAGTAGAGTCAAAGGGGTTTCAGTCCACTCAGCGTCTCCAGGTAAATCCATGCCTGCCTTTCACTGTGTTTGCCCTGAATGCCACCTGCAAATGATGCTTTCTGTGTTTTGTCTCTGTTGACACTCCTTTTTCTATCAGTTTTTTCTCCATTAACAGTGCTCCTCCCCTGCTTTTCATTCTTTTCATACCACCTCTATTCTTGTTTCCGTTCCCTTGGGGTCACCTGCTCAGTTTCCTTGTCTCCTATAATTTCCTTCTCCTGTAATTTCCTTCTCCACCCCTACTTTCCCCACCACGACCCCCTTTTTACTTTCTGTCAAGCTTCAAAAAGTACCTGCCCTTCTGGATTCTTTGTTCTGTAACAATTTCATTTTCCATTTGCTCCACAAAAAATATAATTGGGTACAATGCGGGGATCTTGAAGATCTTTTCCAACCTTGATGATTCTATGGTTTTATGAAATTTGAGGGGACCGAATGTTGCATCTATAGTTATAGTAGGATCTGCATATACAGTATGGGTGAGGAAGAAAGAAAACGTGTTAATGGTCTCTCCTGCTGCTGAAAAGCCTCTATGAAGCTGTACCTATGGAAAAAGATCACATTGCTTGGAATGGTAGATCTCAATTGCGTCTTCATTGGGGGTGACTGGGATGAGTTGGAGGATAAGTCTTGGCAAGTTCTGAGTTGAGTCATATTCTTAAAGGTTGCAGTGGAGGTGTGTTTTAATCAGCAGATCAGTATGGATTATGCATTATTAATTCATTAGCGTGCCCCTTAACATGGTAGAAGTAACCTCTCCCTGTCTACTGGAACTGACTGGTGAGCATGGTGGTGATGACTCATGGAGAGGGCAGTCACTGGCTGCGTGGGTGCTCACCTGTCTCTCTGGCTGCTGACAACACCTTTTGCTGTCACCATAGCTGCCAGAGCATGCATCACCCCTCTCCTTAAAACAGAGAAAGAAAAGGTAAAATGGGTAAAAAATTGCCATGAAACACTAAATTATCTACACATTTATACTGGGGAGACCTTATAGCTCTCTGCAACTACTTGAAAAGAAGGAGTAGTGAAGAAACTGTTGGCCTCTTTTCCCAAGCTGCAAGTGACAGGATGAGAGGAAATGGCATCAAGTTGTGCCATGGAAGGTTTAGATTGGATATTAGGAAAATGTTTTTACTGAAAGTGTTCTCAAGTACTGGAACAGGCTGCCCAGAGAAGTGGTTGAGCCACCATCCCTGGACGTATTCAAAAGCCATGTAGATGTGTTGCTTAGGGACATGGTTTAGTGGTGGACTTGGCAGTGCTGGGTTAACAGGTGGACTTGACATTCTTAAAGGTCTTTTCCAACCTAAATGATTCCATGATTCTATATATCTCTTGGCTTGTGCACTTGTGTGCTCCTGCACATGCCCACTGCTTGTGAGGCAAATGTTTGCTGTCCCACCCTCATTCCTTCCTTTGAGATATTTTCCAGCCACTGCATTTCCTTTGAACCTTGGTGCTTAACCAAGACTAATGTTTCCTATACAAACTTAACAATGCTGAATTAAAAGAAAGACATCATATTAATTTTCTAAAAGAGTTAAATGTTAACTTACTAGATTACATGTGACTACAGAGTAGTTAGAGGCATCCATGATTCTGAAATAGTTTCATGTTATTGTTTTGTTTTCTAAAGTATCCTCAATGCAATCTCTTTTATGGCAGGAAAACCATGAGAACATAATAAAGTCACAAACAGGGATTAATATACAATTACAGAAAAGTCACTTGTTTTTGATCAATAAGGCTATGGTAGGGACACAGTTGTATGCACCAGCTAGTATTAGAAAATGGAAATGGCCTTCTCATTATGCTAAAACCAGATTTCCAGAATTCCTTATAAATCATGTAAATGAATGCTGACCAAATTCAGGTTGGGCAGGGCCAAGGAAGAAGATGAGCTCCAGGGTTGAGGGTGTGCTGTTGGGATGCGGTCTCCCAGCAACCCCAATTTTGTCCTAAAAAAATCCATTCAGGAGCCCTGACGTTGTTACTTGTCAGAGACCAGTGAAAAGGCAGCATAGCTTAGAGGCTAGAGACAGGAATCACAGAATCACAGGTGTTAGGGGTTGGAAGGGACCTTGAAAGATCATCTAGTCCAACCTCCCTGCCAGAGCAGGATCACCTAGAGCACATCACACAGGAACGCATCCAGGCGGGTTTTGAATGTCTCCAGTGAAGGAGACTCCACAACCTCCCTGGGCAGCCTGTTCCAGTGCTCTGTCACCCTCACTGTGAAAAGGATTTTCCTCGTGTTTACATGGAACCTCCTATGCTCCAGCATGCACTGTTGCCCCTTGTCGTGTCATTGGATATCACTGAGAAGAGCCTGGCTCCATCCTCCTGACACTCGCCCTTTACATATTTAAAAACATTAATGAGGTCGCCCCTCAGTCTCCTCTTCTCCAAGCTAAAGAGACCCAGCTCCCTCAGCCTTTCCTCATAAGGGAGATGTTCCACTCCCTTAATCATCTTTGTGGCTCTGCGCTGGACTCTTTCAAGCAGATCCCTGTCCTTCTTGAACTGAGGGGCCCAGAACTGGACACAATACTCCAGATGCGGCCTCACCAATGCAGAATAGAGGGGGAGGAGAACCTCTCTTGACCTACTAACCACACCCTTTCTAATGCACCCCAGAATGCCATTGGCCTTCTTGGCCACAAGGGCACACTGGTGGCTCATGGTCATCCTCCTGTCTACCAGGACCCCCAGGTCCCTTTCCCCTACACTGCTCTTCAGCAGGTCAGTCCCCAACCTATACTGGTAGATGGGGTTGTTCTTTCCCAGATGCAAGACTCAACACTTGGCCTTGTGTTTAATTAAATTTCTCCCCCTCAACTCTCCAGCCTGTCCACGTCTCTCTGAATGGCAGCACAGCCTTCTGGTGTGTCAGCCACTCCTCCCAGTTTAGTGTCATTGGCAAATTGCTGACAGTGCACTCTGTTCCCTCATCCAGGTCGATATATTCAATAATATAATAATTCAATATATTTAATAGTACTGGTCTCAGTACCGACCCTTGAGGGACTCCACAAGATACAGGCCTCCAACAGACTCTGTCCCACTGACCATCACTCTCTGACTTCTTTTCTTCAACCAGTTCACAATCCACCTCACTACCTAATCATCCAGACCACACTTCCTCAGTTTAGCTGTGAGGATGCTATGGGGGACAGTGTCAAATGCTTTACTGAAATCAAGATAAACCACATCTGCTGCTCTACCATCATCTATCCGTCTGGTTGTGTCCTCATAAAAGGCTATCAGGTTGGTTAAACATGACTTCCCCTTGGTAAATCTGTGTTGACTGCTCCTAACAACCATCTTATCCTTGATATGCCTAGAGACAGTACTGAGGATAAGCTGTTCCATCACCTTTCCAGGGATGGAGGTAAGGCTGATCGGTCTGTAGTTACCCGGGTCCTCCTTCTTGCCCTTTTTGTAGACTGGAGTGACACTTGCTTTCCTCCAGTACTCAGGCACCTCTCCTGTTCCCCACGACTTATCAAAGATGATGGAGAGTGGCCTAGCAATGACCTCTGCCAGCTCCCTCAGCACCTGTGGGTGCATCCATTAGCACCCAGGGATTTATGGATGCCCAGATTGCTTACTTGTTCCCTGGCACACCTGGGCAAAATGGCTGTATTGATTTACTAGCCCACAGGCTAGTTTGAAGCTACTTTACACAAGTGAACTTGAAGAAAAAAAAAAAGGCAAAAAAAACCCTATATGTGTTTATATATTATTATATTTTGTGTTTTACACCCCCTTTTCTTCATGAAAATGTTCAGCCTGGAAATTGCTTGTCTTTTATTTCTATAGATACACTTTGTACTTCACAAGAGGTTTGATTCTTAACGCCCCAGGTACTGTGCAGCAAATACTCTGTGGACCAAAAGAGCTGAAAAGAGTATCTCCATTGATCTGTCCTCCCAACCATCTTCAAGCCAGGATCTGGAGTTTTGGAGGCTGTAGGCCCCAAACATTTTGTGCATATATAAAAACTTGATACAGTCAGCATGTGGGCATGCTATTTCCAAGTCCGGGTCTGCTTTTTTTAACACCATGTTATTCTTGCTGCCTTAGGTCCCTCACTTCCAAAAAACTATTGAAAATCATTCTTATGCACTAGTTTTGGTCTAAACCAATTTATAAAACCCACCAATTTTGCAGTGATTTGGGATGTGCTGCACATAGAAAGCCTTGATTATTCACAGAACTGTTGGTAGTATATCCTGTAGTTTTATGTTTGCCTCCTTCTTCCTTAATTTCATTAACATTTCCATCTCCTGCCTGTCACACTCTTTCCTACGTGCTTCTTGAGTAACCTGCCTGGTAGAGAAGCCTTGAATACAACCTTAGCAGACTGTACCACTGGCTAAGCAGCACTGCACTCAGCTTCACTCTATGTTTGATTATTTAAATCCTATGTCTTCATACTCAGTGGATAAACACATGGAGATGCCAAATCCCACCAGCTGCAGAAGGCAGCACTGATCCCCTCCCCCCTCTCCCACTCCCCCCCAAAAAAAACACAACACAAAACAACAAAAGAGGACACTGTACTTTCCAGTTTTGGCAGGAGGCAATTTGCAGTACACATCTCTGTAGAGCTAAACAGCTGATAGACTCACAAGCATGTATGTGCTTGCATGCAGTCCCTTCCAGGACTCAACAGTCTGTGCTGTCAGGAGATTAAATTATACTGGTGGAAAATGGTGTGAGGGAAATAGCCTGAGACAGATTTCTCAGATATTGACCAGTTTTCTCCGAGACCTGTTAGTGTTAATTCCTTGTTCTTTCACTCCAGTGTTTTCCTCAGTAGCAGCTAGATGCAAAATGTAATGAAGTCAGCATTTCGGGGGTGAGGTGTCCAGAGCATTAACTGTGAAAGGCAAGTCTCTTAGATTAGTCCCAAGCTCAGGAGATGTGTTAGGGTTCTGGCTTCTAGAAGTGCTGAGCAGCCCAAAACACAGGAAAAATCAATGGGAGCTGGGGGACTTCAGCTTGTCTACAACTCTGGTCCTCAATGTACTGCTGATTTAGCAGAGATTTTTTTTTTTTTTGTCTATCCACTAGTAAACAAGGTAGCTTTCCCCTCTTTCTGTCTTTTCCTCCCATTTTTGCCATCTTTATCCCCTCACATGGACTTCCCTTTCTATTTTCTCCTCTATCTCAGCCACAGTTGGGGTGTTTCATGTCATTTAGCTTTTACTGTCTGAAAGTTAGGCAATTAATTTAAGCTATTAGTTGAGGCTATCTTGATAGCCACCCCACCTGGGACAACTATTTATTATGGAAAAATTCATCCTTTGGAAGTGTTCCACCTCTCTTCCTATTGACTAGAGTACAAACAAAGACCAGGGTAGGGTGAAACACCTACCCTAAAATCACCTGAAGGTAAGGGCAATGAATTCTGCCCAAATGCTTCTCTGTAATCCCTTCCAAAGCCCAGAGCACTGTGTAGCCCCAGCTAGATTCTTGCATTAAGTCCCCAAAGATGCCTGGTGCCAGAGGGTGCTGGTTTTTATTCCTCTTCCCTTTTGGCTGTGGGAGCTGAAATTACTGGCCTGCAGAATAATTTGCCACACTGGAGGCTCTATAGGGCTGGCTGGCTCCCCTTATGGCTCTACAGCTGTAGAAATGCCTTGAATACTATTCTGGTGTGCTCCTCTGGGTGCAGGTTGTGGGGAATGGATTGGTTGGGACAGAAGAGAGAGCAGGTAAAAATGTCAAAATGGAAGAATAAGGAAAAAGTAAAAGAAGGAAAGTATAGAATTGAAAAATGAGGGGAAAGGGGCAGGATGGAGGAAGAAAAAAAAGTGAAGAAAAAGAAAGAAGGTAGGAATAAGAAGGATGGAACTGGGATGCAGAGATCAGGGAAAAGCATAAGAAAGGCTGATGGAGGGAATATATGAGGGAAACTGAAGAAGGAAGAAAATGGGAACCTGACAGAGTACAGGAGAAATGCTTTTTATGAGTTAATTTTCTTCCCAGTGGAATAGTCGTGTTAGTAAAAAACAGTCATCTAACAGACAGCATGTCAACTTGAAATAACACGCAAAAATTAATAATACACTGTGTATGATTTGCTAAATTCCATCCCCTGGGGGACATATTTTGGTGGAAACAAACTTTGGGTTTGTCAGAAGGAGGCTTTCTCTTTGAAGGTAAATCATTCTGTCTTTGTGTCGTGTACCTGACAGTGATTCGTACGCTGGCAAAAGCTCATGCTGGAGAGAGGTAGAGGTGAGAGGTCTTTCCTCTTATCATGCTTGTGTGCTGGGGTGGGAGGGAAGTGGAGGGGCTGGGGCATAGTGAGGGAATCTGTGCAGATTAATGCTCCTAAAGAGAAACATCTATAAGGGACTGATAAGAGTAGAAGGAAGTGTATGAGAGAGAATAAAAGACACGAGAGGTAATGGAGAAGTATAACCAGTGAGCAGGGAGGGAAAATGTCCTCTTCCCTTACTATCTTTTCATCAATGAATTCCCTTCTGATGTTTGTTGTTTTACTTCTCTGGCTTCCATGACATTTCTTTAAGTTCAGCTCCTTCTGTACATTCCTTTTTCCTCTGTTTCCCAGTGTTCTGCTGCAGCCAAAAGCCCTTTTCCAGGCCCTTTCCCCTTATGTACCCTTCCAGCCTTTTCACATGCTCTCTGCACATAACCAATGTCTGCCTTTCTCCCTTACTCCCTTTTCTGCGCTGTAAATAAGCAATCCTGCTGAGGGCTTGTGTGTCTGGATGCCTTATATCTGGAATTATGCTTGTCAAAACTGCATGTAGATAGCTTAATTTGTATTTGAGATGATTGCATTTACGTTTTGTAGACACAGGCTGTTTCTAGGCATTTACAGTAAGAGTAAAATACATCTACCCTCACTCCTTGGCCACTTTGTTGCAGGCTTAGTGTAAGTGTGAAGCAAGACTAGAAACACTGACTCTTTTCTACTCTGGTTTTCTAAGGAAACAGGGTTTACATACCACCACAGAGGGAGAGAGAGTGCCTCTTCTTCCTCTGAATTAAGTTTGAATCTCTTTGGCCATACTGGTTAGAGGATCCCCTGAGGAGAAGGGTGCTCCAGGGGCCACACCTCCTTGAACATCAGAAAATCTGTTTGGGAAAGTTGCCCTGAGATGTAAATCCACTTCTGGCCAGGGTCCATTAGTTCCTCTGGTTATGGGACTGCACTCTGACATCCTGCTGAGCTCCCTGCTGTGGGACAGAAGTGCTCTTCCAGCTGCCCTATGGGTCCTGTTTCCCACTCATCTGCCTCAGGTGGCCCATGCTCTCAGTGCCTTTCCAAAGGCCTCACTGTTGTAAGGGTTGCAGACTCAGTCATGAGAGCAGCAATGCTTCCCACTATGCTTCTTTCTTGCCCCAAACAAAAAGCAACCAAACACAAGTTCTGTCAAGAAGGCTCCTCTTACCTCAGCGCTATGACCTGAGTCATGGCAGGTTTCAGAGGGTCAGGGTTTGCACAGAGCCAGCAGTTTTTCTGGAAGCCTACAAAGAGAACAGAACTGTGAGGAGCACCAACTTTGCTGGTAGCATTCTTGCTGAGATCAAGAATCCAGCAGCTTATAGCATAGCCAGCCAACAGTGTGTTGAAAAAAGTTTCCACATTCTGAGTTTGAAAATGTCTATTCATGTTTTTTAGTTTGCTACCCTTTTGTTTCATTCAAAAGCCTCCTTCTGCAAAGTCAAAGAGCTCAAGGCCAGAAGAGTGAAGACATTGTACGGAGGGACCTTCTGTAGAACAGAGTCTATTTCATTTAATTGACTTCAAAGCATATATTCCAAAAAGGCATCATCTCTTGATGTGAGGAGACTGAGAGTTAGAGAAGTTACTGCTGCTCATGGTAGTTTGTTCCAGCAGTTAAACACTTGCAGTGTAATTTGTGCCTCATTGCTAGCTTGAAGGTGTCTTGCTTCACTTTACAGGCTTGCATTCACCCCTTTTTCTGTATTTCTGCTTATCCACAGTGAACCTTAATCTTCTTCAAGGTCCCTGCTTTCTCAGTTGCAGTCTCTTGCTTTGTAGGTGTGGTCTGCATTCCGTGGTCCTTGACGTGTTGCTCTGTATTTGGCTGAACTAAAATTTATTCAGTTTGAACAGGTATAATTTTTAAAGTGATCCACTTTATTTTATATGTCTGCTTCTCTCCCAGTCTCTGCAAACTTCACCTCAAGTATTTTGCATTTATTTCTACATCAGTGATGAGATGTAAAATCATGTCCTGTTTATTCATGATCTATGCAGAACCTCACACCAAATCCTCCTACTGAATGATGATTCCTCATTCATTGTTCCTTTTTGAGATTCCTCAGACAGTCCTCAATCTGTTGAATAGGTCAATATATAATGCAATTTAAATCACCATAATATGAGGTAGTAAGTCACAAGCTCTACAAAGTAGAGTATTTATTTACCTTTCTCAACAAAGTTTGTAATTTAATTAAAGTATGAAACTATATTGCTTTAAAAAGCCTTTGTCCCCATCATCCTATGTTTCTTGGCATGAATTTTATTGATACTGATTAGTTCTTTAAGTATTCAGTATGACTCAACATTTCTGTGATCTTTCCTGGGAGTATTGTCAGGCTGAGAACCTTTCCTTATTCCCCTCCTCTTTTTGACTGTTGACTCCACATTAGAAGTCTCCTGGTCATATCAAATTCCTTGATATTCTACAATGTTAAAAATTAACATCAGGAGGCCAGGGACATCTGTAAGCCAGCTTTTAATGAATTGTGGATATAGGCTGCCTGACCCATGGAACTTGTCACTGGCCCCCAATGTGTTCATTATTTACTAATGGAATTAATTATTGCCAACTGAAAACAGGTATATTAAATTGCCACAGTAACAGTTGTAAGACTGTTGCCTTGGCCTTAAGAATTTTGCCACTTTTAACTAGTATCATGCTTTCACTTTTCTTCAGATTTCCTTTGGTTCCCAGAGCATTTTCAGACACCTACATTTTGTCATTCTTAACTCTGTCAGCCAGGCATTTTGCCCTAACGTCTTCAGCTTCCCTTATCAGTTACTCACACCCCATAACTTTCATTTCTGTTGACTGCTACCTGTAACTGCTGCCTTACATTTTGCCATATGCTGCTTTTATTTCTAATTACTGCTTTATTTGCCATCAAATCAAGCACTGTTTTCCTATCCAAGGTTGTAAGCTTTCTTGACTGTGAGAGTAGCATTTTTACTAGTTAATTAACTCTTCTTGAATAAAGTGTTTCTACTTTTCAGTCATGTTACCCATTTAAGTTTTGGTCCCTCTCAGTTTCGCTCAAATTTTCTTCAAATACCTGCTCTTTAAGCCTTGAGAGGATTTGTAGGAATCTCTGTACTTTGCACGCATGTGGGTATGTATATGTATTACTAGCAGGTGCTGACCTTTTGTTGACTTTATTGATTGTAATCTGGTCATGATAGTGGGTTTCCAGGCAACTGTCATTTTTCCATCCAATGATTAATTTATCTTCTTCTCAGAGGGAGAAGAGAGAGAAATACAATCTCTTAATTTTACTTTTCATTACCATTTCTTGTTTTCATGCTTTTCTCCCCTGCAGGATGGGGTTTCTTAGTCTGAACAAAGACTCCCTCAGTATTTCAAATATTTTTTCCCCCCTTGTGTTCTAACAGTCTTCTAACCATTACTGTTTCAGGAATTGAGCTCCCTGATTTTTTTCCTCCATACATACCCTTCAACATGTTTTTTTTACTGGATACCATCAATCACTATAATGAAATTATAATATTTCAAATGTTCTTTGCCCTTTTCCTCGTACAGATTGATGTTTAATTTGTCCTGAAAGTTGCCTTTGTTGGACACTGAACTGTCCATGGAGTTCATAGATAGTTTAGAAGCCAGCAATGGGTGCAACAAATCCAAATTATTCCTCACATTTTTCAGCACTGAGTTTCATTTCTTGTCGTTCTGCTCACCCACATATCTTCCCCAGGTTCAGCTGGAAGCCTTCATCATCTTCTTGATTCTAGATTAAACAAAATAAATGGCAAAATTGTTTGGAGATTTAACCACCTCCTTCTTTTCTCCTTTCCATAGATCCCTACTAAACGTGTTTATGCAAAGTACTAAACAAATACCACGAATCTCAGATCTTGTGCTGTGCAGTGTGTCCTGCTAATTCAAAGACAGAAAAGAAAATTTTTGAGATTCTTGAATGTATTCTGAAGCAGTGTAAACTCTGTTTTAAAATCCAGAGTTAGGAACCATTCTGCTGACCTGTTGTTCACTGGTTGGATAGTGCTGAAACCCCCTTCTCCTCAGCCACTAAAACCTCTTTTCTTCATTTCATTTTCTCTTGGAGACATGCCCTCCTTTCTCCTAACAGTTAATTTCAGAGGAGTTTTTATAACAATGAGATAAACAATGTCAGATCAACCAAGAACACTTTCCTGTTAATAAACTGAATAGGCGTTCTCACAGGAGGTCATCAAATATTGATTTGTCATTATGAACAACATGGACCAAATTCAGCTCTCAGTTACCTGACTTCAGCAAAGCCATACTAAGATAATGGGAGTACAATTTAGCTAAAGGTGTGGTTATACTTTCGCAGGTGGCTGCCTTCAGCTGTGAAAAGTAAGGAGCCTGAGTGAAAGAATCCTGATTTTCCATGGTGTCAAGTACTCTTCCTTACCCTCCCCTTCCCACCCTGGCTGCAGCAATTGGCTAAGTGGTGCTAGAGTGAGGGATGTCATCCTTTGCCAGGAGTGTGAATTGTCACTCAGACAGGAAAGCACTTGCTTTTAGTCTTCATTCTTTCCTTGGTTGGATTTATGTGGGCAGTTTTCAGCAGGACACTTTTTGGATCTGAAATGGGGTCCGCAGAGGGCTTTCTCTGCTGAAAGCCGTGACATGTACCCCATCAATCACTGTTATAAACAAAGAACATCCATATAAGCTAGGCCTAACAGCTCAGTATAACTGACATGAAAAGGAACTTTTAAAATGTTTAATCTGGGAGGAGTGGGCTGTTTATGGGAATGAAGCCTGCGTGCAAAGAAATAGTCTGTGGAGTATCACCGTTGTTTGCTCCCCAAACAGGATGGAGAAAGATAAGGAAAGGAAAGTAATAAAAGTACCCCCTGGCACATCTCTGCCAGCTTTCAATTGCAGTCAGGCAGTAAGTTCATGCATGCATCAGTTCTGATGAGCTGATAAACAAATCTATCAAATTTGCCAAGTCTGTGGGATTCCCAGGCTGTCTAATGGTAGATGGAGGTAGGGGTTACAGCGGGATGGAATTGACTATAGCTGGGAGCTGAAATACAATAATAATATAGCAATAAATATATTGCTGCTCCAGCAGAGAGAGCAGAACTACTGGGGCTGCATGAAATTTGGGTATAAAGGGGGCAGCAGTGGGAGACCTGGAGGATACTTAGCATAAGGCAGCAGGAGATACGCAGGAGCTTAGGAGATGTGGCTAATGGAGGAGGTTGCAGTCTGTGAAGCACAGTAGTCCAAACTCAGATTGTACATTATATTTAAAATCAAAATGATAGACGTTTTTGATAATGTAATCTTTTTTTCATGGTGTTCAGTAACTGGATGAAATATTTGGTCTCTCTGTGGAGTAATACACTCTTTAATTTACCATCTGCTGAACATGCAAGCATGTACACACATGTTGTACCAACAGTTTTCATTTTGTTTTTAAGGGGAATCAATTCTGACTCAGGGACATTTTAGGAGGTTTTGTATCACCTTAACATTTTTGTAAGATGTGCTTTAAATTATGAATTGTCTGGGCACCCAGTCTGTACTGCGTGGCAAAACCCAAACCTACACGCTCATCTGTCTAGGAACTGAAATCCCACTGTACAGAGGCCACCGTGACATTCTTTAATTCAAAGACCATTTGGCACTGATGTTGTTTTGACCTTCTCTCTAAATACATATTAACTTAAACACAGGCATAAACAGCTGAGGAGAGATGTGACATGAGTGTTCAACACTTGATAAGTCTGACAGGAAGGATCAACGGCAGCTCCTGCACACACAGAATTGCAGAGACAATTTCCCTGATATGAGCAAACTCATGGTGATTACTTGGGTGAGAATACAGAGAAAGAGGGGAACAGAGAACACAGCTTTTCAATTACCTCAGCCTTTAAAAAAAATATTTAAGGAAGTAGATGGAAAAGGATAGAGAAAACAAAACCAAAACAAAACATAGTCCCCGGGAGCTCTGTGGCGTTAATCTAACCTTCAGCATGACTGAAAACTGCACAGGCAGGTGAGCAGAATTATTGATGTTTGAAGTAATTACTTCAGCAGGCGCTGCTATCAAAATTCATAGTGATTGATTTCCCACTAGTCAGCTTATCTCTCCGAGAACAAGTTCACTGGAAAGCAGCTTATAACCCCTTCCTAATAAGCCATGGCACATCACTGGAGAAAATGGCGTCAGGCCCATTTTGTTTTGCATTCACTGCTGTTAAAGGATGAATCATTCAAAATTTTAAGACATCAGGCTGTTTTCTTCTCCAGACAGCCTGGAAATAGTGGTGTACACTCCCCAGGCAACCCACCTTTGTCCTCCTAGGTACAGTGTGAACTGAAGGAGACTTCCAAGATGAATTTCTTTCAGTAACATTAGGGAAAAGTCATATCTGAACACATATGCAGACCATAACTTTATTTCTAATGGTAGATCTCACATATGAAAGGCAAATCTCAAATATCTGCAGGCTGACTGAGAGCTGGTTACATCAGGACACGGGAGGATGTCATTGAGGTGCCTACCCTTAGACCACACCAATGAGGTTGCTGTTTACACACTGAGAAGCATCAGCTCAAATCCCTGTTTCCCCAAGCTGTGGATCCAAGTCTGAATCTGGGGTAAAGTCTTAAAGGTGAGGTTGGATGAAGATACAGTCTCTGCTGGGGCTGTTTTCACTAGAAAGCCTAGAAGTCACGGTCTGTGTAATCACAGTTAGCTGCAGCAAAGGACCACAGTGTTGTGACAGAACATGATTAAACATCTCTCATGTCTCAGATATCACAGGTGATGTTAGGGAGCAAGGAATTACTGTCCATAACATTGTAACAAATATTTAGGCAAAGGCAGCCTCCATCACACCTCTGGACATTAATGCATGACTTACAGAGAAGCCTATCAGGCCAGAGAGAGAAGGGCTCTTTTTTCCCCCATCCAGTTTTTAAAATAGCTGTGGACTGGAAAACAGCAACAAAGACACAGACCTGTAGCACTAGTTCAGTGTCTAGAAGAGCTCGGACCTTCACCTTCTCCTCCAGACTCTGTTGGTTGGCACTCCTCTACTCCTGCATAGAAAAAAATTAAATGAGGGACAAGTGTGAAGAAGCTGTACTATCAGTCTCCTGGATTTTCATCGGTCTATGTCAGGAGGCACATCATCTGAAAGTCATTTTCTTTTTCCTTTTGGCTTGTTTCCTGCTCAGAGAGAGCCAGAGTGCTTCCTTGTGCAGATAGTTTTTTCACCCTGCCATCTGTCAGGGTGCACATGCATGGGAAGGAAACGGTGCTATTTGTCAGGAAACAAGGATTTTTTTGCCGAATCAGTTCTATGGAGGAAAAGAGAGGGAAGAAGGGGGTGCAGGAAAACCCTTTTGCACAATTGGCAGGAACCTGAGCTGGGTGAGATAATATCTTAGGGCAGAGGCGAGCTGCTCTTTCCAGGACCCAGCAGCTGTCTGCTTAGAAGCTGTGCATGAAAGGGAGGCATGAAGGCAGGAGGGGGGTTAGGAGATGAACTTTCTTAGAGAATTTTAATGACAACTTTTTTTTGAGTTTTGGGAAGATTTGGGCTAGTTTTTCCTTTCACTGTTTGCCCATTTATAATGAACACTTGTGTTTCCTGGTCTTTGGTGGCTAATACATATGCAATGCACGTGGGTGGCTGGCTCCCTGTGGGTATATCACTTCTCCTGACATGCCTGTGGGTTCCCAGTCTGGAGCCTTTCTGTTTGCACTAGTGAAGACTGACAGGGTGACATTGCAGCTGCATCACGCTTCCAGAGGTATGTGGTATCCCACAGTACCCTGTTATGAAACACCAGTACAACTATGCCTCTGTTGTATGGTCAGTGCTAATCTTGCACCTTGCTCTGTGTCACCCTTTGAGGTGTACCTTGCTCCTACTTGGTGCAGAGTGACCTGGATGGGTATCTGTCCATCTTCCCAGAGCTGAGGCAGCTGCTTGGCAGCAGTCATTAGGAAGAGCTGGTGCTGGGTCTTTCTTCTGCTGGCCCAGCAAAATCAGTACTGCTCTATGCCTGAGGTCTCTGTGTCTAGGAGGGCAGTGGAGGAGGCAGTGATTTTCCTGCAGGGTAGGAGGCAATGCAGAACAGGAAGGTCTCTCAAGGACAGGGTCTTGCCTCTTAGCCTGCAAAGAGGGAATTAATAATGAAGGGACAGAGATCTCAACCCAGAGTTCAGCAAAACCCATCCAGCTCCTCATCCAAAATACCGAAGTGTGTTACAGTACATAAACACATTGCAGTTCTCCTCTTGCAGCAGCAGCGTACAGGGCTCCTTCTGCTGTTCATCTGCACTATTCAGGCAGTCAGAAGGGATGGAATGGTCCATGAGCTCCTTCGGTAGAAAAGCCCTCAGCACGTGGCAGTCCTAGTAGGGGAGCTCCAGATTGTACAAACAACATGTCCTGGCAGTCCCAGGTGGCCTGTGACCCTCCAGACACTCTGTCAGAGCTGTGTCACGGCAATTCTTTCTTCTCTTACCTGTACTCAGCAGATTCTGGAGACATCAGAGGCTCTACCAATTCCTCTGTGCCTTTTTTCTCATGAGTTTATTCACCTGTATTCTTGTGAGCTATAGGGGCCTCATAGGCACTGCTGATATGTGCCACTACACACACCTCTGCTCTTCTGGTGGCCTTGTACCGTGGTCTGCAAACCAATATGGCCATGCTGGTGTTTGGCCCACTTCCCCAATAGGCTTCTGTGCTCTTTTTATCCTTCTGGGTTTCCAGTGCAGTAGGCTACAGCAGAGAACAAATTCCTGCATTGCACTTCTGGCTTGTAACATTGTGCTTCTATTTCAGTGCCTGGCTCCCTGGTCAGTGTAGAGTGATCCTCATGGTCCACAGGAGCCTGGCAAGGGTGGGGGAGCAGATGGTCACAGTAGCACAATGAGGTTATGTGAAAACTGCCTCTGACAGTGGCACATTTGTCTTGGATGCACAGAGATGACTGCATCTTGTGACAGCTAAAGAGGAAGCTAGATGAGGATCCAACCAATTTCCCTTGGAGGAATCTCCCCCTTCAGCCACCCAAACCTTCAACATCTGGCCTGCGTGTCTGTATGGCTTTCCACTTGTCTCTCCAAATGGGTGCTGTGGCAGCTCGGCTCTCTGATTCTCACACAGTTGGGAGGTGAAGAGCAGAATGCAGACCGGATGGTTCCCCTGTGGGGCTGGAAAGCCTCTCTATTTCCGTAATTGTTTCTGACGTTTCACCTGTCACATCCTGAGCTGCTTCTGGGGGGTGATAAAATGTTTGGATCTCTGAGTGTGTATCCAGTACGCTGTGTTCCCTGTCAACAAGAGATCAAAGATGTCAGAGCTCTAGAAAAGACACAAAAGAGAGACTGAAATGCAAAATATATTTAAAAAGAGGGAGAGAGACATGGAGACAGAGAAGAAAGTCAAGTACAAATAGGAACAATTGCCTAGAGACAGGTGGACAGATTCCTAGCAAGCCAGACAGACAGACAACTGAGGCAGAAAGACAGCATGCTTCTTGCTGTTCTTGGGCTGTAATTATCAGCTATTTAGGCAGTAAGCCCAGGCAAACTAGTTATTATCAGTGTTCAACAGCTCTGAGGTGAAGCCCAAAGCAATTAATGCCCTTTGAGAATTGGAGGCTAACTACAATGAGCACTGATTTTGAGCAGAATGTTTTTGGGGAGGGAGGGATTAGGACTTTTTTATTACATAAGGCAGGGGAGGGGAAGTCTGGTGTAGAGGAAGTCCCCGTGGATGAGCAAAACAGGTATGAACTCCAGCAGAACCAGAATCTCTGAGCATGGAGTGACTGCTGATGACATCTTCTCTACAAGCAGCCCCTTTTCTTCAGAGGAGAAATTGCTGTCTGAACTGATAGAGTTCCTCTGAGAAGGCAGAAGCTCTCAGAAACACATCTTCAGGAGAGTGGAAAAAAACCCAACATGGTCTGTGAAGGGCAGGAGCACCACATTCCTGTTTTGGTGGGATTTTTTGTTTTGTTTGTTTTGTTTGGATTTTGGTTTGGTTGGTTGGGTGTTTTGATGGTTTTTTTTTGTTTTGTTGTTTGTTTGCTCGTTTTGTTTGTTTGTTTGTTTTTCTGGTGTAACTGTAGCATCTGAAAAGGAGACAAGCCTCATACTATAAGATGGAGAGGAGGGAAGTGCGCTTTCCTGGGTGGAGGGACGAAGTTCAGGAGCAGGGCTAACCCCTTCCAAGTATTAATTTCTTGCCTTTACTAGAAAATCATCCTCCTGCTGGTCTGGTCCTGTAGTGATGAAGGGCACTTGGTATGGCATTACAAGACTCTGGCCTCTTGGGATTTTTAGTGAAATACAGAAGATCATCCCAAAGGAAATCTTTCAAAGGAACTTCTGAATGTCTTTGTAATCTGCAGTCTCATATTTCAGCAATAATAGCTATATGTGCACCGTTGCCATATACACATACACACGCTCACAGATCTAGCAGGAGAGCATCTAGTCTGATGCTAGACTGCTGTGAAATGCTCTAGCTTCTCTGAGTCACTGGAGCCATGCTGATCTGCCCTTCTTGGGATCTAACCACTCGTAGTGTTAGTAACCAGCCATGTGCAGCATCCTGGCTCATGTGATAGCTCAACAGCTGGTGCTGGGTGATCCTGAGTCAGAAACTTTTACAAAGCATGAAGTCTCAGGCATGTGGAATTTTGTCTGTCAAGGCAGCCTGAAACTCAGATTTCCTCCTGACACTGAGTGGCCACCCACTGCTCTTTGGCTCAGAAAATGAAGCGTGAGCAACTGGGATGAGAACTTGGTGAAGCTATTACATTGGGATACTTTCCTCTAGCTCTCAAGGATGCTTGGGAGTGAACAGCAGAGCCAGCAGTTTATGACTCAATATGCACAAATTAATAGTGTATTTTGGTGTTTCTAATTAGCCCGTCAAGCATAACACAGAACCTGCTTGGAAAACTCAAGCTTGTGAATCGCTGCTTTGCTGTGAGGCCTCTTCTGATAGTGAGAAGGAAAGTGTTCTGAAGATTTCTCCTATGTAAAATGGCTGTTAACCCTCCTTAAAATCCCCACATTTTTTGTTAGTCTCCTGGAAAACACCTTCCTTTATACTTTGAGCTATATTTTTTATATAAACTTGTTCTTTGAAATTCTGGAGTACAGGAAC
The DNA here is from genome assembly GCA_020745705.1 of Hemiprocne comata. NCBI lineage: Eukaryota > Metazoa > Chordata > Aves > Apodiformes > Apodidae > Hemiprocne > Hemiprocne comata. Next base: position 63,137,068 of record CM036586.1, read on the forward strand.
CGCCAGCATGCAGCAACAGTGGCAGGGGAGAAAGAAAAGAGGCAAGAAAGAAAATCCATTTCCCTGAGATCTTAAAAGATTGAGAAGTGAGAAGGTGGGAAGATGAGAAGTGAGGGAATGGGAGCTGGTGGCTGCAGCTGTGGTGAAAGAGGCTCTCTCATCCCATGGCAGTGAAGCTGTGCAGAGAGAAGCTGGGTAATAGCTGATGCTGTGGGGGAAAAAGCAGTGAGGAAAATATTTCTTTCACTGATGCAAGCTTCACAAGTCCTTCCACTGTTACAAGCAAAGCACCTGTTCCCAGGAGGCCAAGTTTTGATTTGGGGAAGCCTTCACTAGGTTCAAGAACTGGGCAGTGTGCAGCCACTGCATAGCTAACCATGCCTTACTAAATAAATTGGATGACTGACACTGAGTGGGGCATGAAGAGAGACACCCACATGTTAAAATACAGTAATTAAGGGGAATGTTTGAGTTCTGTGGTCCACTTATTTATTTGTTCAACCTGAAGCTTTTCCCTAGAGCTACACTGTCCCAAAGTAGAGCTTTAAAGCTTACTCAGTGAGTGATGCTGAGATTTGTTTTCATTGGAGATCTAGCAACATCAGTAAGAACCAAGCAAACTGGGGAGCAGTAGAGTCACCATGGTGCTTACGCCATTGGCTGGGATCAGAGCTGCATTCTGTGCTGTGCAGCCACTTGTAAGAAACCCTTAGGCTTTTTGCTTCACAAAATCTTGGAGATGCTTGAAAATATCATCTGGTTTAATATTTCTTTTTGTTTTCTATTCTTTATTTTATCACATCCCTTGCTTTTCTTCAGATATTTTGAACACAGCTGGAAATTCATAGGGCTTGATTGCTTATTTTCTCTTTTACTTTAGATCTTGGCATGGCATCAGTACACCAATTGTGATTTATTAGGTCCATGCTGCTGCCTGACCATTGAAGCAGCCCTGTGTGTTTGCTTGGGACTATCCCTCCAGTAAATGGAGTCCTGTGCTGCACAGCAGGTACATATGGGTGTTTTATTTTTTCCTTTGAAACACTTGCTTTAGACACTTTTAAGAAAAATGGCATGGCAAGGTGACAGTTGGCTTTTTTCTGATATAATAGTTTCCATAATCATTGCATTGAGTTTTAGTCTGCCAACGAGAGAGCTTTTAAAAAATACACATTTATAGGTCAGAGGAGAGAAGACTCGTGTGAGACCTTTGGAAAGGTGATGTCCTCTGGATGCCTTCTGAGCTTTCAGTGTTTTGGGGCCCCACAACATTATAATTCCGGATCCTGCAGAATTTGCCTACTTTGGGATTTGATCCAAAGCTCTTCCTATGTACACTGAAAAGCTTGATATATTTTGGAGCAGATAGCTTGAAGCATTTCTTATCAATGCAACAAAATGGAGGGAAATCTGTTTTGTTGCTGTCAGAAAAAAAAAAAAAAAAAGGAAATATTTGGTGAAAGCCGCCTTGCTTTTTGGATCTCTAAGGTTCTTAGAATCACACACATCATCAGAGAATCATAGAATCACAGAATCACCAAGGCTGGAAAAGACCTTTAAGATCATCAAGTCCAGCCTATGACCAACACCACCACACCATCTAGACCATGGCACTAAGTGCCACATCCAGCCTTGCCTTGAACACATCCAGGGACTGCGCCTCCACCACTTCCCTGGGAAGCCTATTCCAATGTCTAATCACCCTCTCCATGAGGAACTGTTTCCTAATATCCAACCTAAACCTCCCTTGGAGCAACTTCAGGCTGTGCCCTCTTGTCCTGTCACTGGTTGCCTGGAAAAAGAGCTCAGGCCCCACCTGACTACAACCTCCCTTCAGGTAGTTGAAGAGAGTGATAAGGTCCCCCCTGAGTCTCCTCTTCTCCAGGCTAAACAACCCCAGCATCCTCAACCTCTCCCTATAAGACTTTCCGTCTAACATTAGGCTCAGAACAGAAATAGCAGGTGCCTTTGTCTAGTTTCTGACAAATAAGAAAGGGCATGAGAGTGGGAAAATGGGATTTACTCTGGAAAGAAAAGCAACCGTTTTTCCCCAAATTCTGCTAAGCACTTTTAAAAATAGTTTTGAAGAACAAATTAGGAATGTGTCATTATTCAGCAGGCTGGATAATGATTTTAACTGCTGACTCTGCTGGCAGTTTGGCATAATTTTTGCTCCAGACTGCCCTGCTCTAGCTTTGTTTGGAGGGAGAGAACAGAGGCTCCCAGTAGCATCACTTGGAGCTCCGCTCCCCATCCCTCTCTCCCTCCTCCCCTCTACCTCCTTCCCTCTCGCTCTCTTTGTGCTGCATGTTCCCTTTTCAAAAAGTAATTTCATGGCTCATGCACTTAAGATGCCATCAGAAGTCGAGTCTTTGATCAGGCAGACAGACGCCCTGCTGGGATTTCATTGGCAAATCACAATTCCCTTAATTAACACTATGTGTCTTTATATCACTAAACTGATTCCAGCTGGGTCCCAGCTCGTTTTACATTCAGATTTACCTGGACTATGGATTCTCACCCCCTGTAACTCCAGAGGAAAAAAAATAATTTAAAGACTTTCATTCCTAGCTTCTCCCCCCCAGTTGCTCCTCCCCATGGGTGCAGCAGTTGATGTGGGCTGGGAACTGAATCTCTCCCTCAGTTTTGTTTGCACTCTCCTCCAAATCAGGAGGTACAGTCGTGCAAGGGATTTGCTTTGTTTCTCTCCAGTGCTTGGAAGCAGGAAATCAGTAGTACAAAGGGAATTGAACTCCCCTGGTGTTTTGTTTTTGTTGTTTGGTGGTTTGTTTTTTTGTTTTTTTTAATTTTCAGAAGCCATGTTTTACTGAGATTCAAGAAGATGCCAAAATTCAGCAGTTTTTCTCCTCCTTCCTGGCTTTCTTTAGCTATCAATTAAAGATGAAGCAGGTTAAGAGTGCTTGCTTATGGTAATCGCAGGTCCTATGTGGGAGGGACTATGGTGACATTTCTGCTGTGCTGGGTTTGCTTGTTGTATTAGTCATGCCAAGGTGAGCATTTCTCTGGAGACAAAATACACAGTCAATGAGTCCTGACTTTAAAGTGTGTGGCCTGCTCTGGCCAAGGAGATAATGCTCTGGAGAGAGTTTTGACAGGCAATGTTGTTTTTTCTTCAGTCATCTGCATTTTCCCTTCCTTCTCCTTAATTTCCTCATCTCCCCTGAGCAGTGCCCTGACACCTTCTCCAGGAAGCTTCCATAGCAACCTGCTAATGGCACTAATTACAGGGATGGCAACTAACATGGCTGCTGTGAGGTAGCACCCAGCTCTGACCTGAGAGCCAAGTCATTACCCTCTATCAATGCCTGTTTGGGGGTGTGAGAGGGATTCAGGGATGGGTTTTCCCAGTGCCCCAACCCCAGTGGTATGGATGCATTTGCCACGAGCCAGAGAGAGATGTCTAGAGGCATTCTCTGGAGCAAATCCTCCAGGCACTTTCAAAACCATCTCTGGGGAGATGGCAGGGGCTAACAAACATGCCCAGGGTTTGAGAGATGTCCCCGTAATTGTAATTGCAGGCAGGTGCAGTCAGACTCTGCCCTACATGTGGGCAATGGCTGTCCCTGTGTGGGCCCCACGCGACGCCACCCCCAGGCTCTGAGCATCCCACCAAGTGACAGCTCTGCAGCTGGGAAACCTGGCTGCTGGCTGAACAGTGGCAGATAGTGCTACAGCACATGGGAGGCTGTTGGCTACTTATGCAGCCATGCTTAAAATTAAGAAATAGCCAGCAAACAGGGCAGCTCTAGTGGCTAGCAAACCCTGACCTGGCATTTCCTGAAGCCAAGCTGGCTGCTTAATAAATGAATCCAAAGTCTTGACTCAGGACACATACTCTGACACAGATGGTTTCTTCTTCAGATTTATCATATGGTATTCTTCTCTTGAAAATGCCTACAAAGTTATGTGCCAACAGAGCTTCAAACCCTGTCTCACGGATGTGGTGATTTTGTAATGGGCCTCAGTGGAATCTGACTTTAACGGGGCTTCTTTTTAAGGGTCTGGCGTATTCCCAGCTGTTCCTCCCAGCAAGAAGAGGTTTGGTTCAGTTAAACAGGCTACAGCCTGAGCTAAATCTTCCTTAGCTCTTCACATGCTAATAAGAATGTTCACTGGAAACCCTAATAGGACTTTGCACTTAGATGGGTCTTTGATTTGAGGATTCCAAGGCTCTTTCTAATAAGAATTGCTGATTATAACTCCATGGTAAGACCAGATTAGATCAAAAGGGGTTCAGGATCTCTATTTTGTTTGAGAGACAGAACAAACCTATCCCAAATATATAGAAAGTACATTCTGTGACTAGAAAATAAATTTTATGAGCCTTTATAAATAACTTGATAATTAATATTTCCATTAAAGTTAATTAAAAATTTCATTCTTTATAGAATGTTAACATCCATGTTTATCTTTGTCTTGCCCCAAATAATCTTAATGGAGTGACGGAGATGCCTAAAACTTACATATAGTTAAAGTTAATCAAAATCTTGCTCATAGACTCTACATACAGAAATTAGAATGTAATTAAGCAAAGTTGTTAATGACTGCTGTGTCTAGATGCTGTGGTTCTCGAGATCTGTGGGAGACTCAGGTCACTTGGAGGTGCAGACGAAGTGAACCAAGCAGTTACCACATTTCCTCTGTAGGTTATTGAACACAGTGGGATGGTGGGCTGCAGGGACTCAGTGGCTCTGGGGATATCCCTCCCCTGAAGGAAGAGGTCTCAGTTGGCCATGGGTATGCCAGGACCCAGAAACCCACCATGGATGGAGCACAGGTTCTGGCAGAATGGAGCCTGGAGCACCTAGACACTGAGACTCAGCTGAGCATCCTCTGCACCCCTCGCTGTAGTGGTAGGCTCATGTATGGAGCCCCTAGACAAGAGCATTGATTGAAAGTGAAAAGCCAAAGTCACTAGTATGCTTTGGGTGTGTGACACCACAGCCATCCAGTGAACATATCCTAAAAAAGTTTAAATTAAGAAGAGTGATATAAAGGTCATCAAGCCACTAAAAATACTAGAAGGTAGGATTCTCTTTGGCTTTTCTATGCAGTTCATTATGTGTAATTTAAAAAGAAATAAATTCTTAAAACAGGCACAGTAAGAAAATTGCTAAGCAAAACATGAAGTGGTGTTACAGTTAAGAGTATCAGTATGGGTAAAAACAGTAGAGGAAAATATCAAACAGCAGAAATCCAGGATATCCATTGCTGAGTTTATGCATAAGAGAAAGCAACTACATTAAGGTAAGAAATGCAGAGATAAAGCATCCGAGCTCTCTTACATCAGCCCTGGAGAGATACCACAGAGGGAGAAAGTGGAAAATCAATGATGTTGCATTTTACCAACAATTTAAATCTCATCTGGAACCATAAATACTGGTGTCACTTTTGTCCACACTGAACTGTAATCATTGCATCTGGCCACTGACTTCCCTAATGTTTTCTTTTGACCTGATAAGGAATTTGATACCTGACTACAGCTTTTCAGATGTCTTAAAAGTCACCGGGAGGGTGTTAAGATGTGTCAACCTAGAGAGAGAGAGAATGGAGATGGTAGGAAATTATAGGGAAACGTTAGAAAGGGAAGGTAGATGTGTGTTAAGAAAGGAGGAGCGAAAGATGATGAAAACCCAGAGTGCTACGAGGCAGAGAAGAGCAGACAGAGAATTGGAGGGGATTTGCACCAGAGGTGGGTGATAGAGGGACAGATAGAGGGAAAGGCGGGGAGATAGCTGGAGGGGGCAGGTTGGCAGCTGTAGGGGGAAGGGTTGTATACCTACTTAAAAGACATGCACTGGACACACGTCTCAGCTCTCTAGGTGGGCAGGCCTCAGTTAAAGAAAAGGAGACTGGGATCCTGGACCCTTATAAAATGTACCCCATCTTTTGGCAACTGAGCATTTGGCAGGATAGGTTCTTTTAAGGGGTATATCATTGTCATCTGAGGCATAGCTGTCTGCCTCCTGCTTTAGTGCTAGTAACTAAGGGGAAAAGTGAGATAAATTATGCCTGTAGCCTAGTGGATTGCAACAGAAGTGAATCCTGGGCTCCATTCTGCATCACCTTCTGATACGGTGTGAGTTTTCTGGATTTCTTTTCTTATTGCACATACCTGAGCACTACCTGACTAGGAAGAAAGCTGTTATTTCCCAATCAAAAGATGTTTTTCCGTCTATCACGAGTGTATTTACTGTATTTGTCTCCTGCTCTGTACTGGGCTGAGGCACGTGTTTTGATACGAAATATAGCAGACTTGCCTGAAATCTTTTCATTACTTTTCAATATTTCGTACTGCATGATGAGATCAAAGAGGTTAACTGAATTAGGAATCTCCCAACCACAGCTTTTTGGAAACGTGCGACTGTTAGAAATTCACAGCAGGCCTTTCCCTCCATTTGTTGGCCCCTCCTTTGCATATGTACCCATCACAGCTTCAAACGCTGCATCAGTTCTGGAGAGACCCATTAGGAAGTGAGCAAACCAGCCAACACAGGCAAACTGAAAAGCTTCTTAAAAGTGAGCAAATGTGCTACAAGGATTTCAGATCCTAAATCAATTGAATCACTCGTGGGTAGGCAGAAAAAGGAAACCTTATGTTATCTCAGAAACAAAATATTTGAGCATTAATTCTGTTTTTACTCGCCTGTCAAAGCTTGGCTTCCAGGTTTAGCCTTCTCATTCTTGCCAGTGACTTTATTAGCCCTCTGCCACCGCTCAGGTGCTGCACTGATGGGCAGAGCTGTTGGAACAAACAGCTTTCTGGCTGCAAAGGCAAAGTGAATAAAACAGCATGGTGGAAGGGCTGCAGGTGGCTTTAGAAGTTTTTCAGCAAAATGAACAACAATTTATTTTGGAGCAGCCAAGAGAATTTTGGCTGAAATAAGATGCTTTGATTGTTTTACTTAACCTTTTTGAATCCTTTCTCCTTTTTCTTTTTAATGTAAGTAAAATTAAACACAAAATGCTGTTTGAAATGAAAAGTCAGAAGTTTTCTTGTAAGATAATAGCCATATGAGAAATGTTGGGGTTTTTTATGTAGAGCATATAAACATTTTTAAAGTGATACTTCAATGTCCCTCTTTTGTAACATCTCAAAACCAGCAGAAAAGCAGAATTGAGCAGATAACGACACACAGACATTTTGTTGCACTGCTTTTGGGGTGCTCTGCTGCTAGGGAGCTGCAGGGGCTGGCTCCCCTTCGGGGACCACAGCATCCAGGCAGGCCCATGGCAACCAGGCAGGTCTGATGGCCACCTGGCAAGTTGACTCAGGGTCTGGATTGCGATTTGATGTGTTCTTGGCCAGACCTAGGCCTGACTGTGATGTAGAGAGGCCATAGCACTCATGGGGCAGGGGCTGTCACCCTGGCTGAAAGCAGCTCCCAAAGGCAGCGGGTCAGCCCTGTTGGGTCTATTCCTGCTCCCCACAACCACCAACCACACTCTTTCTGAGGTGACCATATAGATTTAACATAGGATCTTCTTTTCCTCCAGTGCTTAAAGAAGTTGTTGTTGTGATAGGCAGGAGATGTTGCATCTGGCCAAATGGAGAGTCTGGCCTCAGCTGGTCCTGACTTGCAGGCTGCCATCCTGGGGCCATGGCTGAGCCCTTCATCAATGAGAGCAGCCTCAAGGCTGCTCTGGTACTGTGCAAGGGCGAATGGACCACCTAAGCATGTATGTACATGTCTCCACATGCAGCGCTGCAGCATCACAGCAGCTGGGCAGTGTTGAGGAAAATGCCAAGGTAGTTTGGCCGTTACCTTTCAACTTGCATAAAATCATCTCTCATCCACGTCAGTATGACAGACTCAGCCTTCAAGGTGAATGCAAGGTGAAGCGATGTAGTGTGGTGAATATTCTGACTTCTGAGAGCAGCCACCCAACTATCACACAGTGGAAGAAACAGGATAGCTGCACTTCCCCAAAGAGTCTCTTGGGTGGAGATGTTACAACGTCATGCATCCTATACCAGTATTTATAAGTTTGGAAGCTTACTAAAACTCTCTTCTGGGGCATGGAAATCAAGCATGTGTTTTATGGAGCAGGTTTTGATCACTTAGCTATCTGGTCTTTTCAATATGCTTGCGAGTAATTGAACTGTATAGGAGTTCGTTGGAGTTGCTCCAAATTTCCACTAAGTCAAGGTTCTAACTAAGCACAGGGGTATTTCTTTTTTCTCAGTTAAGCTAGAGAGTCTGTTTCACTGCAAGTTTTTCTAGATCATTGAGTGGTTTTGTGAAACTGCTGTGGAACGTGGTATTTATTATGGTTGTGCACAAATACCTAACAGTAGGAACACACTGCATACATATAATAATGGCACATTCAGGTTGCAAAACATTTATAAGTGTCACCTCTTCCCTTGTCTCTCTTTTTACAGATCTCAAAACACATAACCAGCCCTGCTCCTGGCTGATGCATGAGATAGGTAGGGTAAAGTCAGACAGCACCCTTTATCCTCATGTTGTGCAGCCTGCAGGCTTCAGAGTCTCTGTGCACAGGGACCTCAGTTTCTGGGTTGGTGGGTATATGGCAGTGAATATAACCCACAGTTTGAGATGGCAGTTGAAAAACACATGGTACGAAGGAACGTCAGCAGGGTCTGTTGGTGGTGTTGAGGGAGTTGTTTACTGGTTTTAGGTAATCTTAGATAATCTTGTAGAATGTATAGTGTTATTCTCAGGAATCAAGGTCCTTCTATCCTGTTTACCATGCAAGCAACAGTCCCTTCAGAGGCCTCAAGCCACAGCTCATGGCTTCACACTACTCTGTTGGAACCTGAAATTATGGACAGAGTGCTGCCTGCAGGACTCAGCTCCATTAGCAGCATTTGCTGTTTTCCTTAGCAAAGATCCAGGGTGCATTCCATGAAAAGGTAACAGGTCCTACAAGAGCCCATACAGCTGCAAGACTTTTCATCCTTCTATCCTGTCAGTCAGTGCAAAGAGGCTGTTTAAACTGGCCAAATTCCACTAATGTGTGGTCATTTCTCAGAAAATCTCCCACGGTTGCACCAGTTTGGCATAGGCTTTTGTAACGATAGCAGCAGCAGGAGTGCTAACATTTGCCACAGAAAAATCTGCTGCTCACCAGTGCTTCCACTGTGACTGCCATCAGGGGAGCCTGTGCAGGGATAGGTCTTTCCTGAAAAAGCAGCACAGCTTGTTAGTGGCTTGGGAAGTCAGAGAAATAAATGATGCCCTCTGCTGGGTGGGAACTGGGTGCTAGGCCAGGCAGGCCCCCTACAAAACTGGGAATGAACTGTCTTGATGAGAGAACTTTTCATGAACACCTATGTGTTCTGTGTCACCAGCATCACTAGAATGAGACAGGGGCTCAATCTGTCCCGTGCCATGTGTGGAAACCCTGCCTGCTTGCAGAGCTGTAGCCAAATAATGACTAACTTCCACTCTTTCATCTGAGAACATGTAGTCTCGCATGCCAAGTTGGATCCTGCCAGTTATTTCAGATGAAGCAATGTGTTGCCAGAAGTGGTCAGAGCTAAATATGGTATATTGGCTTTGGAAGCAACTTCGTGTCATTTCCTGAAGTCTGACAGGTGAATGACTTCAGATCAAGCATGTAATGGTGAAATCCAGCATGCTTTCTGTCACGACTGCTGGACACCCTGCACTTCTGACCCCTATTGTCCTCCCAGTCCCATCAAGCACAACCCCTTACAAAAGTCATGCTGGTAGCAGTCATCTGTATCCTGCACTTGCATGAAACACACCTGCATGGTCCAGCCTTGGCCACAGTTCCCTACCTATCAAGTGACATTGCTTCAGAAGGGTCTTAGGCTTCACACTCCCCACAAGCATGGTAGTACAGTGATCCAGCAGCTACCCTACTATTATTTCTTCAACACAAAAAACACTTCAGGGAAAATGTCTCAAAAATAGTAAATCTGATTTTCATCAGGCTTACTGTTCCCATCTGTGCATATACACAGCTTTCCAAGGTTATGCTTTCAGTGTCAGCCCACCTCCAGCAGCAGCTGCTGACCAGTGGCTCCCAGTACCCTTACTTAGGGAGCATTTTGGAGTTTGTTAGAGCCCTTTTGGGCTCCACATTTGGCTCTGTGTTTCTGGGGACAGGAAGATCATGCCACATTACCTCTCTGTTGCAAGCTAGGGTATGCTTATCTAGACCTTTGTGCTACCTCCCTGCCTGGTCTGCCCAGAGGACCTACAGCTTCATAAAGAAAATTCAAATAAACTGTTATATTTGAATAGTAATCTTGCATTGCTGGTTAGCCAGGTACATCAGCTATGCCATTACTACATGTGACTAATTGGATAAGCAGAGACAGTGACTCCACCTCCACGTTTTGCACCAAGGCATCAGTAAACCATGGTAAAAGCCACAGTCCCCTGATTTCAGTGAAAAAAAGTTATTCCAATGTTGCTGAAATAGGGATCAGAAAGAGAGGGGGTGATCGAAACACCACTTACCTCACCCCATAGCAATAACCATGCCTGGAAGCAGAAACCAGACATACCCAAATGAAAGAACAGGATTGTCTTTCTAACAGTGGGAATTAATTAACCAGCTGAATAAGCCACTAAGTGCAACATTTTTATTGTATTTATCTTGTCACGTGATGATTGGACCACTTTCTGGAAGTTAGCTTTCAGCCAAATATTATGGGATTCAATACAGATGTAATTTAGGGAAGATGCATAATGTGTGATACGCGTGCCGAGTAGCTGAGCCAATCTGTGAAGTGTCAGTGACATTTTGCAGAGAGATACCTCGAAAAATAAATTTAAAGACACTCCACAAAACAGGTTTAGAAAATAGTTGTTTCCCTGTGGCTGGTCACATTGGCGGAAATATTGAAGATTCCTTGTTAGAGCAACTGCTGAGTCCTGTGACATCTGATGTTAACCAGACAGTTTGCACAGATTGAATGCCGTGTCCCATCTCCCTGCTGCTAGGAAAGCCTTTCCCTAAATTTGCCACGTGAGGAGAATCTGTTGGAAGGCATCTCAGGCTAGACTGGGCTTAATGGGTGCCTAAGGCTTTTTTTCCAAGCTGGGGTACATCCAGCTGTGGATGTGCTTTTCCCTTTTTGCTGTGTGTAACATCTGTGCAGTGGGTTTTTGTTTGGCTGGTTGGTGTTTTTCTCCTCCTTCCCTCAAGCTGCTTTGGCTGCTCACCCAGCTTTTTACCAAATTGCAAATTTATATTCCTTCTGCTTTTGGCAGGTCCGTATGTGGAACTGTCAAAATGTCACTGGCATCAATTGTGAAAGGTTAGTGCCACGTTCTAGTCAGCAAGCTTATTAACAGGGAAATGATCGGGTTTTGGAAAGGAGGAGGGAAGGACAAATGATAATCCATTTTCCAGGCACCTGCTTCTTCTAAACGTTTCTTCTTGTCACATATATATTTTCAGAAAGTGGTTGCCATCTGCATAGGGCAGAAATTAGCTAGAGAATCCAAGAAGAATGAGGCTTTTTCTAGTGAGATGCCAGCAAACTGGGACGGGGAGATCGAGAGGCAACAAGAGCAAGTTGGCCAAATCCATTTGGGTCTTGAGCAGCAGGAGACGTTCATCTTCACAGAGCAGTGACTAGAGATAGGATCATACTGCAAAAATTGGGTCTGATGGGAACCCAGTGTCAAACTAGGAGGTTGTTGGTCTGAGTTCCATGATTTCAGCTTGATCCAAGAAATAGTAATGGCATTCAGTTGCTCTCCCCAGGTTTACAGATGCCTGAATACAGACGATAATTACCATTTTGTTTACTTTAATCTCTGTGCTTTTTCAGATTGAATCAGATTGTATTCTAAGTCACCACTGAAAAAAATTCCCCTATCCTACTAAAAAGTTTTTATCTGTTCAAGGCATTTTTAGACCTTCTGGTACCATCATTACAGAGAACCTAGCTCCCAATCTTTAATGCATTAATCCTCAAAACAACCTGGTGAAACTAAATTATCCCAGTTTATGAGAAGAGAGTCAGAAAGCCTGACTTGTTTGCCACGCACATCTGTGAGATAGCAGAGAGTAGTATCTGCAGCTTTATAGATTCTCTACTACTACCTGGGTCACTGAACCATCCTTCTCATGCTTTAATTTTTCCTTTGGCTATTCCACATGTTTTTTTTAAAAGTCAACCTAATGTCCAGCTGGAAGCACTGGAACCATCCACTAGAGAGGCAGGAGGAGGAGGAAGAGAAGTGCTGGACCGTCCCCAAAAGTTAAATCTGTGTGGGGTTTTTACTCTCTGAAAAGAGCCAGACCACAGTGTAGATGCTTGTCTTTTGGGTTTGCATGGAACTGCTGTTTCACAGGAACCACTGCCTGGCTTTTGGACTGTAGTTCACAACCAGCACCAGCCTGACCTAGATTCAGACCCGTGACCTGAAGCTGAAAGCCACCAGAGTCCATAGCTGAGCCTTTGGGGCATCAATGCTCCTTTGCTCCTGATTATTCCCTTTTTGACATGGCAGAAAAGGCCCTTGAGGTGGCTGATAATGTACTGCTTGGGGGTAGTATGTGTCTGACCTTTTCTGTAGGAATGAGCTTGAAAATGAAGAGAAAAAAAAGGGAACAAATATTAATAATCAGATTGTCCTGGGGATTCTTCACTGGTGACAAAGCCCATTGTGCCCTGGTATTGGGGCGAGCACCGTGTGCAGGCGACTCTTTGTTGCTCCCTGAATGCTGCTGGGAGTGAAATTCAATTTTACCACTTGGGACAAAAATCAAGAAATGGGGATTCTGCAGCAGGCAGAGGTGAGGCAGGGATGAGCAGGTGAGGGCAGGAGATAGGGAGAACTTGGATGCAACGTGGGGATGTTGCCTTTATTCTTTTCAAGCTTTCTACCTCTCTGTGCGTGCATTGGGGATTTCAGCTCTCCCCTGCTCAGGAGGCTGCTCTTGCTCTTTCTTGTTCTTGCTGCTTTTGCTGCAGGAAAGGAGGCAGCACTGTGCAAAATGCCAGATCCAAATTTCATATGAGGTTTCTGGATTTGTGATGGGTTGTGCAGAGCCCCAGGTGCCAACATACAAGTGTGACATGAAATGTGGATCAATATATGGACATATCTTCTTGTCCCAAGACTTCTCTCGAAACCCTCTGAGCACAGCCTCCCCAAGCCCCACTGACTCCTTGGCTGTGAGCTCTCCTATGACTCCTTGGTTAACACCACACATAGCAGCTGTGCTTAGGTGGCTTTCCGGGAGGTGCATGGCCCTGCTTTCTAGATGGCACACTAAAGGTACAGACGTGTCTAACTAAACTGTAGAAGGTCTGATTCTCCAGCTGGGACTGGGGACTCTGATCATGTCCCCAGTGAGATGGCATTTCAGTGGGATCATGCAGTCCCTCAGGCACAGGTGTCATGGCACCAAGACCAGGCAAGAGAGGACCTACTTGGCCCCATCCCTGGCAGCAGGCTGGGCTGCCTCCTGCAGGCTCCTGAGGCCATCCTGCAGAATATCTGAGCTCAAAACCTGGGGTTTGAGCAATGAACAGCCATCCCCCTGCCATCTTCTTGTGCCAAGCAGAATTTTAATATACTTCCAATTTCTCTTTTTAGCACACACAAAGAAGAAAGAAAAAAAATAATAATCATCTATAAGAGAAGTTCTTTGCAGACAAATGAAGAATAATTCAATGCTGATATGTATTTTCCCCCACTTTTAAATGGTATCTATTTAAATGCAGATTTTCTGCTTTCCTATGTGGAGCTTGGAAGAAACGCCTTTCAATTTAAATGTTAATAGAAGAGTAAACTTCAAAATCAGAATTTCTCCATAAGAGAGAGTGTTTTCTCCTAACTTAAATGTCTTTCTATACTTCCTCCTTCCTTCTTTCCCATTGTCCTTCCTCTCTTCCATGTCCCTAGCCCAGCCTCACTTGCACTAAATGATCTTTTTTTAAAAAACCAAGAATACACCTTTCAGAGTTCCTGAATTAAAATGTTTAAGGTTGGGGTCTGTGGAATGAGTATGTTTGAACAGAGGGCTGGGGCACTGATAAAGCAGAGATACCATCCCTCTACCTCCACCCTTTTTCATCCCAGCCCCTTATCAAACTTTCTGCTCTGAATGTTTTGTGATGGGATTATTCTCAGGCTCGTGCTGCATAATATTGCACCAGGGGTTGGGGTAGGAGCTGAAAGTGAAGAAAAACCTTTAGGATAATGTTTTGGTTGCTCCTGAATGTGAGCAAGGCTTTGGTGCAGGGATGGGATATGTGGCAGGGGAGGGAAGAAGGTGAAACAGAGGAGGCATTGCTAAGTACCTCTCTTTCTGTATCACTCCTCCTGCTCCTCTTGTGGTTCCTTCCTGCCTACCTCCAACTTCATGTATCTTCAGGAGGAGCTTAGGGTAAATCTACATTTTATAAAAGACCCTTAACACTGCCTGTTACTGGTGCTTTACATACAATTATGTTTCTTGCTTCCCGTGACACTGCATTTGTCATCTTTAATACAAACTTTTCTTTAATTTTTCTCCTCACTCTCTTACACTCTCAATCTGTTTTTGTCCTCTCTTCTCTCCTCACTGAAGGAAAAAGGGAGGAGAAAAAGTGTTTCACTTTTTCCTTCTCCTTCCTTCTGGCCACCTTTGCAACAAGTGGTTCAAGGGATACTAACTGAAGATTAAATTTTAATAAGCATCCATGTATTTAGTGGACATGGCAGTACTGGTGATGGTGGCTGGCAGATGAGAAGCAGAGTGTAACAGGCAGAGTGTCACTATGGAAGGCGATTTTTGTAAACTAGACAATAAAGCCATTACTATAGGTAATAGGATACAGGGCTTTCTGTATCCAGATTATTTTAACACAACTGTTTCTGTACTCTGAATGTCATTATTATCTGTATGTCCCTGAAGAAGAAATGGCGAACTGTCTTCCATGGCACCCTTGGGAAACAGATGAAAGTCTAATTTTCAGAGGAAGGTTTTGGAGCACCCAGCCCTCCCACTGATTCAGAAAAAGCAGAGCTCACTGGGCTCTTCACTCTAGACACCTAGTCCCTTACAGATAGAGGCGCTGGAGAGACTGCTTGCCCCCAAGGCATCTCTAGGTGCCTGTTACACCTTGGCAGGGCTGCATGGTGAGGCTTGCCCCGATGCCCTGATCAGCATTTCCTCCTGTGCACTCTGCCTAGGGAGGGGACTAAATCGAGTAGTTCAGTCTTCAGTGGTGTCGGAGCTTAACTTCTGACCAGCACTGAAAGCACTTTACAACACAGAGTGTTGTCTTTGCCATGAAACCCAGAGCCCATCACAGCTTTCTTCCAGACCATTGGAGAATGCAGGAAAACTTCCATGTAGAAAGCTGAGCTTTCCACCTGGGTTCTCCCACTGCTGCTGGGCCTGGAGACGCTGGGTACAGGGAGATGGTGCCTCACATCTTCCAGGAATGATCCCTCTGGCCGGGCTAATGTGGTGTTGGGAGACTGTCTTGTTCCTCCTCCCCAGAAAGATTGTACATGTGGTGTGGTGGCTCAAATGAGAGGTCACTTAAAGTGAGAGATGACCAGCATAAATAACTGTACTCTTTGAGTTCTTCAAGGGAACAACAAGGGAGAAAAATGAAGAAAGCTCAGCTTTGATTTGATAAAGTCTCAAAGTTCATATAATGTGAAATTGGGCAGAAGCCATTTTATTACATGTGCCTCAAATTCTTCAACACCTTCATAATCCGTGAAAACTGTGTAACGAAAAGCCTCTTGGCATGGCTACCACTGGGAAATGTTTGCTTTGTGTGGCCTCGCCTAGCAGGAGCAGAAACAATTAATGTTATGAATATGAAAAAGGATGGCCAAAACCACAGGTGCCTCAGACTTTCTTCCTTGTTTCTAGGGAATGAGAGAAGGAAAGGAGGGATGAAATGGTTGACTGGGCAAATTACAAGTGTAGTCTGTTGGGACTGAAGCTTGGAAATGTGTCGAGGCGGCGTATGGACTTCACACAACTCTATAAGAGTTATAACTGAAGACCTTTATTATTAAAAATGGCTGCAATTTATACCCCTCTGACTCCAGATGGTCCACCCCAGTACAAACCCCATTGGTTACATATATTCACAGTTCATATGTGATTGGCTACATGTCTTGTCATGACATCATGACATCAGTTGCTCTTCTCTTGTCCACTGATGCTGTGACCCCATTGTAAAAGGCCACCAAATTTGTCAGGCATGATTTTCCCTTGGTGAACCCATGTTGGTTGCCTCCAGCTACCTCCATGTTTTCCATGTGCCTTAGCAGAGCCTTCAGGAGGATCTGCTCCATGATCTTGCTGGGCACAGAGGTGAGGCTGACTGGCCTGTAGTTCTCTGGGTCTTCTTTCCTTCCCTTTTAGAAAATGGGGGTTATGTTTCCCCTTTTCCAGTCAGTGGTAACTTCACCAGACTGACATGACTTTTCAAATATGATGGAAAGCAGCATTTCAACTTCATCTGCCAGCTCTCTTAGGAACCATGGATGGATCTTGTCAGGTCCCGTGGACTTGTGCACTTTCAGGTTCTTTAGATGGTCTCAGACCTGCTCTTCTCCTGCAGTGGGCAGATCTTCCTTTTCCCAGTCTCTGCCTCTGTCTTCTGTGACATGGACGGTGTGGTCAGAGCCCTTATCGGTGAAGACTCAGGCAAAAAAGTTGTTCAGTACCTCAGCCTTCTCCATATCCTGCATGACAAGGTGTAAGGGTTGTGCCCCTTACCACAGAAAGTGTGCCTCCCATAAAACTATTTCACTATATAAGGGAGACTAAATTGACGCTGTGCTTGCACGGTTAGTACCTATGGCACCAGGAACCAGGCTTCTCGGGGAGGGGCCTGCTTCCCTGTGAGCACTCTGATTGGCTGAGCCGGGGTTGGTATGCAAATGAATAATGCATTAATGCATTGCGGCACCTGAGGTGAGTCACCCTAACCTAGATGAAAGTCCCTGAAAGGTTGGGGGGGGCTTCTGCGGCCAGAGAGGAGCAGCAGAAATCCCCGGCTGGATTCTCGTGAGATCCGAAGGAACTGAAGTGGAAAGCTGAAGTCCTTGCCTGCTCTCGACGAGGATAGGAGATCGAAGCGGGCCGGACCAGCGCCTAGAACGATAAGAGCTGGGTGAAGCCAATGGGAGCCGGGGTGCGCCGAGCCGGCCGGAGCCGAACCCGATTCCGGAAAAGCCGAGCTGCGCCGCCACCGGATCGAGCTGGGAGGAGTCAAGAGCCAGCCAGGTTGCTGCCGCATGGGTGCTGCCGCGCACCGCCACCGGGTGCTGCTGCTGACACCCGAGCGCTACCACGTGCCACCGCCGAGTGCTGCTGCCGCCACCCGAGCGTCGAGCACTGCCGCGTGCTGCCGCCTGAGCCACGAGCGCTGCCACGCTGCTGCTGCTTACATGGTGCGTGTCGCTGCCCTCCAGCCCGATCACCAGCCGCTGGAGTTCGCCCAGGAGCCGCCACTGCCGCTACATACAACGGGCCGGGAGTGTAAGAAGCCCCTCTGCAAATCTTTCCTTTATTATAATAATCTTCTCCCTGTCTTTTGCACCCCTGTGTCTTGTATTATATTTACATTTGTACACCTAATTCTGTCTATAAAGCAACAACATATAGAAACCTTCACTCTGTGTCCTCATTCCCTTTTTCAGCGAGAGTGTGTACTACCCGTGGGGGGAGAGTTTCAACAGGTATCAAGTAAAATCAAAAAAAGGAGGGGTTAACCACTCGAACCCCTTTCTCTCTCTCCTCTTTGAACCTTTACACAAGGTCTCCTGTTTCCTTCTGCAGAGGGCCCACATTTTCCCTATTCTGCCTCTTATCACTGATGTACCTGTGGAAGCACTTTTTATTACCCTTGGTGTCCCTGGCTAGGTTTAACTCTATCTGGGCTTTACCTTTCCTAACCTGATCCCTGGCTTCTTGAACAACTTCTTTGTATTTCTCCCAGGCTACCTGTCCCTGCTTCCATCCTCTGAAGACTTTTTTTTTTTTTTTTTTTGTCTAAGAGTATCCAGGAGCTCTTTTTTCATCCATGCAGGCCTCTTGGCATTCTTGCCTGCTTTCCTCTTTCTTGAGATGCATTGGGTTTGGAGGAGTAATCTTTGAATATTGACCAGCTTTCCTGGGCTTCATATTTGCCAGATTCCCTTTTTGTGAGGGCCTTCTGCTGCTTTTTCTCTCAGCTTTGAGAAGCTTGTGTTTTTGTGGATGTGTTTGTGGCCTGCATATTTCCTAGTCAGTCTCTGGTGTAGAGTACTTACATGTACATATAATTCACTCTTACTTTTGTTGAAGTGGGTTGTGCTCGTTGTGATTGCATTAGCGTAATCTTTAAACTGAAGGCTGGGTTGCCACGTGATTCAGTAAATGGCACTTGGAGATTTTAACTGAGTCTCAGGTAGACTAATACGTATTTCTTTTCTTATCTCTCCGTACCTGAAGCGGAAAGAAGAGATTAAAACCTCACCCTCTACTTGCCAACCTCATCCAAAATGCAGTCTTAAGCTGTTCAGAGAGAATCATCAAAGCCAGAAGGTGCCACTTGAAGTCACCTGCATTAATACTTATTTGTTCGTTCTAGCTGGGAGCTGCTAGGGCTAGGGTTTCAGTAAAAGACACATCTGTCCAATTTTACATCTTGCCCTCCCTGTAGTTTTGGGGTAAGGTGAGAGAAGGGATTATGTCAGAAAAAGGTACCTCCGCGCTGCTGATTCTCTTACAGAGAAGTAATTTAAACAAAGCTTAGTGAAATCTTGTAAACTGTGCTCTTGGGCTGTGTGTAGCATTTGAACAGTTTCCAGTACTCATATTTGTTTGGAAAAAGATGAAAAAGGAGTTATTTAGACTCTTTTCAAGTACAAATGTTTTTAATCCGACACTGGTAAAGACAACTGAGAACAAATCTAATACAGGAGAGTATAGATCAAAGTGACCTCTTATGAAGGATTGTGCTAAAGAATTATGCTATTCCCCATCTATTTCTGCTTCTGGCTTACAGGGGCACAGAAATTCTTCTGTGATCTTCTTTTTCATTTCCCCTTTTGTTGGGACATCTCAAGAAAGAACAGCACTTTACCCAGAATATTTTTTTAAGCTGTTACAGATACTCAGGATCAGATTTCAGGTTCCTTAATCCCTATGGACCTTTCTCTGTTGGGAGAAGAAAGGAGATGTAGGATGGGGATGGGCTATCTGAAACAGTATTTGCAGCAGTATTGCACTTTCTGTGGTCTGATAACAAGCACTGTAGTTCAATCTGCTAACAAACAAATGCTTGAGAACAAGCAGTTCTGAAAGCAAAAGCAGTGCTCTGTGGTTAATGGACTGGCCAGAAAGCCTGATAATATAAATTCAATTATACACTCCTCCACAAACTTTCCACGTAGCCCAGGGCAGGCTTACTATTCTCATCTTGTCTTGGTTTCAAGCCGTCTTTACAGGAGGCCCATATTTTCCTTTATGTGCTGTGAGGAAAGAAATTTTGGAAGTGTTATTAAACTCCTTTGTGGAAAAGAAGATAGATATCAACAGAAGGACCAAGTCCTTGCTTTAGAAAGATGACTTGCAGTTTCAATGAAGAGGACAGAACATCAGAAGTCAAAAAGGCATATTGACATTTTCAAGAAGCAGCACTGATTCAGAACATGTTATGTTTTCAGCTGCTGGGGTGTGAAACTTCTTCCACAATGTGACAACCAGGATTAATTACTTTATTGCTCATAACAAATACAGATGGACAGATATCAGGGTGAAATGAAAGGCAGGGGCATTTGCAAGCTGACAGAGAAAACCTTCTACTGCATGCTGCTTGGAAACGAATGGATCTTAATCAGCTCTTCTGGCTTTCTTTATCTTCAGCAAACCTTTAGATTTAATATTCTCCAGTGGAAGACTAAAATGCTTTTAGGAAATGCATGTTTTATGAGAATCCATCTCTGTTTTAAGAAGGTTGTCTAAAATGCTAATGTTTCTCTTC
The DNA here is from genome assembly GCA_020745705.1 of Hemiprocne comata. NCBI lineage: Eukaryota > Metazoa > Chordata > Aves > Apodiformes > Apodidae > Hemiprocne > Hemiprocne comata. Next base: position 63,157,037 of record CM036586.1, read on the forward strand.
ATCACGATTCACAAACCTTGTGGATTTCAAATTCACCATTTCAGTTTCAGTCATGGGAATCAGATTACTTCACTCCCTGTACTTTCTCCAATGTTATCAATCAAGAAATGTTTTTTTTCCAGACTACATGAACATGGTGCCTCTATTCCTTCACTGATGATCCCCATTGTTTTTGAGTCTGGATTAAGTTCCCTGCCTATTACATGCAGCAGCACCTGCAGCAGTGCTAGGTATGCAAAGTACCCACAAGGGGAAGATACTCTGTTAATATAAAAAGAAAACGGGATAAAGACTGTGTCTCTAAAACATGAGTGGAAAGGTAATATTGCACTTCCACACACAAGTGGTGGTGGTATCTAAGTCCGTGTAGTAAATCATTGAAACTACTGTTCATGCAGGCAAGGCATTGAAAATCAACTGCTGTATTACAGGCCTTACAAGCAATGTAATAGCTTCCTTACTTGTATCCTGTAGCTACATTTCTAAAGGTCTGGGTTACTAGATGGTGGAAAATGGGGATCTATAGTACCCCGGCAACCCGTGCACTTTGCTACCGTGTGAGGGCTTGGGATGGATATCCAGGAGAGGATCAGCTGTAGAACCAGCTAAGCAGCACAGACAAGTGAGCTAAGATAGGGTATGTTTGCTGCTGCAGCTCCCATTTGGCTGCATAAGATTCAACAGTGCATTTTGCTGGCATAGTCACTCCCTCAGTTGATTGGGATTGTCATGCCATGGTACTGAGATGCTGTAGTTACTCAGAGAGGTTTCCAAAGAAAGAAAGAAAGAAAAAGTGTAGAGAACCATTCATTTCAAAATCTAAAAATAAATAATACCCATTTCAGAAAAATTAAAAAACAAACCCAGGATGTGCTCAAATGTCATAAAGGGATGTTACATGACAAAGCATGACAGTTTTTACCTCTGCAGGATGTATCCAGAAAGGTCTTATCAGTGCCAATCAAACTCAGACAAAATCCCATCGATTTGTACTGGTGAGCTATAGTTCATTTATATGGCATCTCTTGCTCCTAAATTAGCAGAAGGAATTTATATATTGCCTCAAGTACACAATGCAAATCTTTGCTTTTCATCTGTACTTTCCATTTCAAGCACTACACCAATAGAACAGTAATCATAAAAAGTACAAGTAATAGGGGTTTTTGTCCAGAGAACATAGGCTCTTCTTCCCTGGCCTTCTTCTCACTAAATAGCCTGAGGGTGATGATTTGGCTACACACCTAGTACTTTCCCACAAAAGAATAACCTTGAATAGACTTGTTCCCAACACTGACCTCATCTTCCTGTGGGCTCTGACAGGTGAGGAGCACTGGGAAGATGCTGTTGGACAAGTACAGGCTGTTTATGATACTGATTTTACAACCCCCTTTCCCAGCTCTGCGATTTGCAAGGGCAGCCCTCGAGGCAGGACAAAAGCCAAGATGGTTTTGAATAGAAAAAAAGGTTATATTTTATTTATTTGAGATAAGCCCTAATGGATGGGCTTGTGAGGAGCAGATTTGCAACTGGCCTAAGCAGTGGCAATCTTAACCTAATCCCACTGAACTTGTGAGAACTAAGATTTCATAATGAATTTCAATTTTAAATTTTTTTATATGTGGTACTGAGTGTCTGTCAGAGGCTAGCTTTTTGTTTGGTTTTGGTTGTGTTTGTTTGGTTTTTTTTTCAAGAGATAATGTGAGCCCAGAGTTAAGATGCTGATGGATTTTGCTGTGTTGTTAGAAAGAGAATTTCAGGTTCCACCAGGAAGAGAGGTCTAGTGAAACAAACCTCAAAATTTGGCCTAAAAATCTTGGTCCTGCTACTTTAACTTTTAGGTTCAATTGCAAAACTCACACTGATTTTAGTGGGGTAAAAACCATTCCTTATTTTGGTATCTAGGATGGGGGGACGCTTGCGATGCCCTCTGGGATGTATGAAAACTGGCTCCATCATCTAGTCGTTGGGACAGCTCTGAGGACTTACAGACATGTTGCAGCTGCATAAAGCCATTTAAATTCAGCTCATTACAAGCAGGTTGTTAGGATATGTTTCCATTAGGATGAGCAAGTGCTGTTACCCAGAGTCAGCAGACACAAGTTAAAATGGAAGGGTTTTGTAGAGCTGACACAGACAACTGTGCAACACTTCCGAGTGATGTGTTGTCCTGTTATTGAAGATGACATAGGAAACAGTAAACGTTTTATGGTTTTATGTATCTTTCAAATTGAGCCCAGGCCTTCATGGACTGAAAAGCAGGAAGACACTCTGCCATCAAAGATGCTTGCTAACATTTACTGCTTGCTTTAGAAAGAGCTCTGAGAAATTCCCAAGGAACAGAGACTAGCGTTGCCTTTGGGAAGTACAAGTTTCTGCAGGAAATGCTTTGTTTGTTTGTTTGTTTGTTTTCCCCCTGCACCCCCTTGAACATATTCAAATGCTTTGTGGGGAGGTGTGGGGGTTTTTTCATTTTTTTGGTGACACAGTCACAAAACCTAAGATAAAAATATGTATTTGAAGATGTGTATCTTATTAAAAGAGCCCTGGTCACTGGTGGGCTGAAGACCTGGTAATCTTTATGTTGTCAGAGGGACTCCTTGCAAAACCCAGTGACAATCTACAGGAACCAGTCATAGTTTCATGGGAGGGGTTACGTGCTGCAATTTGACCTTGTGTAGGAATTGATATAATGAACACAGCCCTGAGCAAACTGCCTTCCACTGAATCAAATCATTCTGCCCCAACACACCTATAGACCTTGTGGACACTTGGCATTTTGGATAAGGCGGTTTATAAATCTCTGATGATGCTAATTTATCACTGTTCACAAATTTCACTGAATCTGCACCACTGGTGTTGGTGGTCTTTTTGATCCACTGTGCTAAAAGGGTAAAAAAACAGAAATTCAGAAACAAAGGCCAGCCAGGGAGATAAGCTGCCACAGAGACTGGTGGGTGATTCACATTTTTCAGTCTTCATTCCCTGTCATAACCATTCTGTTTCTTTAAAGGAAGTGAAATCATTGCAGTGCAAAAAAAATGAAAAAAAAAAAAAAAATTCAAGAAGGAAACAAATGTTTTGAGAGATGACTTGGCTGGAATTTTCCCTGCATATATACTCCTGACATATCAGTGCTTAAATTTTCTATGCATGCATGAGGGGGGACAGGGAACAATCAAATGTTAGTGAAGATGTCCCCATCTGTTCCATTATTTGAGGGTGTAAGGATGCTCTTTAGCTCTCTGTTTCATTGCCAGGTGGTCTCTCTACCCAGATTTCACATCAAAAGCAGCTGTGAAGACTTTTTTTTTTTTTTTTCCCCCCACCACATGCAGGAGGAGGGTTCCCAGTAGTCACATCCTTTTTGCAGAAGACAAATACATGACATAGCCAGCTCTTAATTTGAGGGTTCCTTATATTAGGTCTTGGGGATATTTTTCCTTTATTTATGAAATAAATAGAAGTCAATGCCCTGCACCCATGTCAGATGTAGTATTCATTCAAAACTTCTTTACTGTGAGAGTGACAGAGCACTGGAACAGGGTGCCCAGAGAGGTTGTGGAGTCTCCTTCGCTGGAGACATTCAGAACCCGCCTGGACGCGTTCCTATGTGATGTGCTGTAGGTGACCCTGCCTGGCAGGGGGGTTGCACTAGATCATCTTTCGAGGCCCCTTCCAACCTGTAGGATTCTGTAATTCTGTGATTGCTTTCCTCTGCCCTCTTCCTACTCTCAGTGCTCCCTGGAGCATTCAAAAACATCCTCAACAAAAAAATAATCTGACAAGGTCACCATTTAGGTAAAAGAGAGGGCAATAAAGTGTCCTGTGCCCTAGCTGCTCTGACACCCAAATATCCACGTGTGTCACCATCCTGGAGGTAGTGAATTTCACACACATCACAGCTGGACAGCAGGGTAATATGGCCCCGTTTACACATGGTAAACCACAGCCCAGAGGGCCCTGGATCACACAGAGGGTCCAAAATGAGGTGAATCCCCCATTATGTCTGAGCTGATGCAAAGCATACAGCCTGCTTTGCATATCAGTTTGAGCAGGTTCATCCATGTGGAGTAATGGATGGAGATGAAAAGGCAGGATTTAAACAGATGTTGTGCTAGTACCTAGAGACTCGACCTATTAGGCACAGAGTTGCACTGAGGTCATTTTACAACTTCTAGTCCCGAGTAAATTGTCACAAGTCACTGAGGCGCATCTGCACTGAGCTTCATTGTGTGGTGAAATGGTCACCTGCGCTCTCTCCCTAGCCCAAGCTCATATCTTAATTTATGGATTGTCCTCCCTCTGAAGTGTCCTGATTCAAATAATCCCTTGCCAACTCATACCGAAGACCTTGCTGATCAGTAGCATTTCGGATTAAGACCATTATGAATCTCTGAAGATACTTATCACTGTTGACACGCATGTTTTTTTTTCCTATCTTCCCCACTGCAGATCTGCGCAGGATGACAGCTGGCTTCATGGGCATGGCTGTGGCCATCATCCTCTTTGGATGGATTATTGGGGTGCTGGGGTGCTGTTGGGATCGAGGCCTTATGCAGTATGTGGCAGGGCTTCTCTTCCTCATGGGAGGTAAGGATGTTGGTATTTGAAGAAATACGTTTTCCTTACTGTTTTCCTGTTCCTCCTTTCCGCATGTCCTTCCTTTTCTAAGTTGCTGAAAACATGTTTTCAAAGTTGTTTTAGGTGATCCAAACTTGGTTTCACTCCAAGCTTCTTCTGGTGTACATCAAGAATAACCCAACCATAGCCACATGTTACTTCTATCACAAAACAGTGTCTGTAAGTCACAGGACTGGAAATGGCCTTCTGAGTTGTTTAGTTCCCTGCTGCATTCTTGCAAGTAGCACTGTCACCCTTAAACGTAATAACCGTGATAAACTCAGTAATAAAAATCTGAAGATTATGCAGATATTATTCCCACCACTATACTAGTTCATGGTGGAACACTTTACTCTGAAAACTAGAAACTGCGCTCAAATGTTTAGCCTATATCTATTCCTTGTAAGTTGCTCTTGAGTCAACTGTAACTTTTAGGATTTTTATATCTTTTTTCTTTGATGTACCTATAAAGAGCAATGGTATCCTCTGTTTTCCTTTTCCCACTCTACATATGCTATTGCTTGTAGACTTTTATCTGTAAAACCAGTTCTCAATACAGCAGCCCTTTCTGCCTCCTGTTCTTCTTTTTACTTGCCTTTCTCAAAGACCATTCCCAAACAAGATCTGATCAATGCCTTGTATAAGTGATGTTATGGTCCCCGTTCTCCACTGGAAATCAATTGCCTGAAGCATTTTGTGGTTGTATTTGCCTTTTTCATGCTGCATCACATTGGAGACCTAGTCGTCTTTCAGTTGGATGATGATACATCCAGGCCTTTCTCCTCCTTTGTAATTTTCTAATGATGATCCCCCAAATTACAGCAGAGGTTCTGTTTATTACTCCCCAGGTACATGCCAGGGCACTCTGTGCTTTTGAGCTTCTTCCCATTTCTACTATACCAGCCCTCAAAATCACCCAACATTTCCCATATAATGTTCCCACCTTTCTTACTACAGATGCCACCCAACTTTCTGTCATCAGCAGGTTTCATGGCACACAGTTCCCTTAAATGAAGGGTGTAACAATCAAGTCCCAAACACTGCACTGTGTGAATGTCTCAAAGTGAACACCACTGCTTCTGTCCTCTCTTCTTTTCTCAGCTGGTTGTTTTTGTTTGGCTGTTTTTTTGCCCCCCAAGCAGATCATCACTTCAAAGAATTTCATCGCCTGTTCACCTGTACTGTGGTGTGACACAGCTGAGATTGTGAAATACAGGAAAACTCCTGTAGTCTCAGAAGAGGAGTTAGTGTTTGAGTAACAAGTATTTAGGTTCCAGTGCTGTCAGTGCTGGTGGCAAAGACATTAGCTCTCTCAGTGCCCACAAACACATTTGAAGTCTACTAGCACCTTGTGCAAGCACACAGTGGTCTATGTGTGCATGTCTGCAAATGGTTTGCTGTGGGTGTTCTTTATGGGCAATGGGTCTGCCAAATTAACTTGTTATTTCTTACATAATTAAAAGCTTAGTTTGCACAGGGGCTATTTTGCTCTAATATGCTCAGACGTGTGTGGTATTTAACTTACTGCAGCACAACATTCAGATTAAACATTAGGACTATATTAAATAAATGCAGAAAAGTTACATTTATTAGAAAATGTTTACTAACTGGAAATTATCACTATGTATGGGAGAGTTTCTAGCACAGCGGCAGAGATTACTTAGTGGCTTGATGTTACTTGGCAGTGATTTGAAGGAAAGCTGATAAAAGTTTCCAGGTGAAACAAGACTCAGTGTAACCTTGCCTAAGGGGATGGGTCCCTCATAGCCTACAAAGCCATCTTTTGGTATGCTCAAACAATATGTGTTTTGGTAGAGACAGACCCAAGGTCATGCAACTGGGAACAAAAAGTGTCAGTCACCCTCACAGAATGAGAGGCTGCCTCTCGGGAAGCAGTGGTTCTGAAAAGGTCTCTGGCCTCACTGTTGCTGGGATCATCCAGCTGAACAGGAGCTGTCAGGGCAATGCGGCTACTAAAGGTGCCATTTTTCATGGGAATATGCAATAAGAGTGGCAGGTGGGAGGGGGCAAAGGAAAACTATTTCTGGACATCCTCATGTGGTGTCCATACTAAAGAAGGATGTGGCAAGATTGGGAGAGGTTTGCAGAAGAGCTACAAGAACGACTCAAGGTCTGAAAAACAAGGAAAACGTAACATACCACAAAAAGCCAATTGCTTGAAAATGTTTAACAGAAGATTTATAATTGACTTGAACACAGTGTGGAAGTACCTGTGCAAGGAGAAGCCATCTGATACTAGCATGGTCTCTGACTGCCCAGGCAAAATAATAACAAAATCCAGCAGTTGAAATCTGAAACCAATTGGAATGAGAAGCATCAGATTATTTTATCTACCAAATTCTGTTAAGATGTGTTACATCTTTAATAAAGATGTGTTGGGAGGAGGTCCAACTTATTTTCTGCTCCAGCATAGACATATGGATCAGTGTGACAAAGGGTTACTGTCTTCCGTGGTTTGCACGTCAGTGGCAACTGCTACACGTTTCCTGATTTAATTTAACAGCAAATGTGCATAAAGAACATCTACAAACTGAAGCAGTCAGTTAATAAAATACACAATTAGAGCCGTCTCATCTAAAAGTCAGTAGCTATCAATGTTTTCAGACTGTGTCATATGTTACAGAGTCATTCCTTCTACAGCCAATGAATCTTTTGATTTGAACCTTTTTATTGCTTGACGGTGTTTGAATACAAAGTTGTTACTTCTGTCATGGTGTAAATGATGTCCAGATATCATCCTAATGGTGCTAAAATGCACGGAGTCAGAGTGCCTCTTAGTTATCCTTAGCTTTTCCTCTAGCCTGATAATGGGAAAAACGCTTTGAGAGGCTTATGACATCTGACCTCATCACAGATGAGAGGAGACCATGTTAAATTGGTAACTATATAATCATACTGAAATCCAACTTCCCTTCCATTTGCAACACTGCTTGTCTTGGCTATGTTTGTAACATTTGCTTTGCTTTAATTTCTAGACAAATAGCTCTTCAGTAACTACTAAACATTCCTGGCTTACCGTACCTATAGGTTTTGTCCCTTATTGCCCATAATTCTTGGAATGCGAAATCTCACTGGAGGACTGAGAAGTGTGCTGTGATAATCTAACAGGACCAGACATGGTTTGCTTGGACCTCTGTTTTTTTATTATATTTACTAAACAGTCTTCTAGCTAGCCCATGTGGCAGTGCCTAATAAGGACTTACTTTAGTGAGCTTGATCTAATTGCTCAAGCAAATTGCTGAAATAAGTCATTTGTGAAATGCAGGCTGTTATCTGGTGTTAGCTCATCTGGAATCCAGGACATGTAAACCATGATTTAGAGTGTGTTTTACACTGTTATTCAGCATGTTTTGTAACAAGGTAATAATTATTAATATTTCCTCTTTTCTGTTGAGCCCAAATCTATCCTTACCAACAGGAATGACAGGTCTCTTATGGCTTCTGAATTCCATTGCATAATTTTCTGTATTTATTGCAGAATTTGTACTTGGATCCCTTATCTTGGATGACAGCATTTGCCTGACCACAGTAGGATTTTTTTTTTTTCAGTCCCTCATCTTGCACAGAGCCAGATGGATAGTGCAAATTATGTTCAGTATTTTTGACCTCATTTTGCATGATGGTGCTATTGCAGAGCCTCCTGTACCCAGAGTTGCACTATCTGTTGTAGCTTCATTTTGGTATTGTCAGTATGATTTGATCCTGCAAGGTGGGAGAGTTTCTCTTCTCATTTCTCTATTTGGAATTGTGCTCTTAAGTAACACTAAGACTAGTTCATTTTATGCATCTTATTTGAGACTGTTTAATTCTATTACAGAAGTGGGTCATACTCAAATTATACATGACTCCAAGCACATCCTCTTGCAGCTTCTTGTGTTTTCTCTACACGCAAATTACTGAAAATCTGCACCAGTAAAAGCTCTGTACTGGGCATGTCATCCAGCAATTTTGTAATTTTATAATAATTTCTGGCACCTTAGAAGCATCTGTAACACTGCTTCCAAAGGTCAGAGTACTGTGGCAAACTTGATGCTCTCATGCTCATCTATCTAGTAGTAATCTAAAAGGAATTCAGTTAAATGTCTGCCCAAGGAGATGCATGTGGGACATTTTATATGTTGTGTTTTGACCAAATTATATTTACTTGCACCAAAACTATGTCTTTGCTTTTTGAAATCTAGATGTGACCTCCTTATCCATTCCCAGGAGGAGGTGCTCACATTTTCTAGCTTTGAGAATTTCTTTTCAATGTATGCACATCCTTGATTTGTTTGGTTTTATTATCATGGCAAACCTGTCAATTCATTCAATGTTTTTACTCCCTCAACAGTAGCTAATGTTATTGCCAGGTCCAATTTCAGTTTTACTTCCAGCTCCAAGGAGTTGGGATGCTATGAGTTGACAACTGGGAAACTATACCAAGGCAAATTCCTGTACCTTCAGAAATCCCTCCTTTCAGTTCTTCATCAAGTTGTTTAAGAGCATTTCCTGTATCATGATAAGCAGACAAGCTACGTATCCATCTAACTATTGGATTTTCCACCTGCTCTCCAGTGCATTCATTCATAGGATTTTCTTGTTTCAGCATCTCAAATTCTGCTAGGTTGATTGTCCATCCACATGCATACAAACCCAAGCTCACCATACTTTCTGCTAGTGTACTTGCCTTATAAAATCAGCTCTTAAAAATGATCTCTGATAGCCTGTGGTTTTCCCAGTTCAGCTCTGGTTTCATTGTTTGGCTGTTTTATACACTGTGTGGCTTGCTTTATTTCTAGCTTTGAGGGCAGGGCTGACTTTATACCTAAATGCTCCAAACCCCTTTTCCTCTGCAGTGCCTGCCATGGAGAAAGTGAGGTAGCAGGGCTGCCCCGTTGTGGCATGCTCTAGTGTTTCAGCAGTGGTTGCAGCTTCCCCTTCCCTACCTGGTGCACCTCTCTGCTGAGCTGCCATTTCTTGTCCCTGCTGGATATATAAAATGGCACTTCCAATATCTTCTTCTGGTACTTGCTTCAGCACAAAATTATTCTTGGCCAAATTACATCCCTAGCCAGAGCTACATCACTTGCCTTTGTAAATGTATTAAAAGACCCAAAAAGAATGGTGTTTTATCATCCTTATCAGAGCTTTGTCCTTCAGCTGCACATTCATGTATTTTCCTTTTGTAAGTCTGTGATTTGTATTGAGAAGACATTTCAGTGAAATAGTTAGGGGTTTTACTGCATGCCTAACAAGGCAGCCCTTCAGGGAGAGTCTTCTGCGTTGTCTTATTTTGTTCCAAATTTACTGCAAATAAATGCAACAAATCATCTCTGCACTTGTTTACTGTTCTACCCGTTTTCTTCACTCTTATCTGGTCTCTGCCAGTTTTGTTTTGTGACATGCACTTTAGGATCACTTTAGGGTTTTTCCCCCATTTGCTGTTTCCTTAGAGAAGCATATAATTTTACTAGCCTTGCAAATATTCATTATTCTTTGCAAAGTCAAGTCTGTTTCTTGCTGCAACCTTGCTTTGAGCCAATTATGAATTTTACCATTAATAATTCAGTCTCTAATTAGTCTATTCGGAAATTATTCCAGCTGCTAAATGCCCTTATTCATGTGATTTAGCTTCACCATGCAGATCTGAAATAAAATGATCTGTAGCCTCACACAGCAGCTCATTTCTTGCCTTTGCCTAGTGACATTTTTTTGCATGAAATACTGAGCTTGAGGCCTTGCTTGGGAGTCTGAAATTCCCTTTTTTACTGTCACTGAAAGGCCTGAAAGTCTTGCTGTACACATATAGCAGTGCTATGGAGTTTTTCCTCTCTAATTTTCTGTCCTAGCATTTGCTCTCAGAAACTTTTCAGGAATTTCTTTCATTCTCTCCTCCTCCTTCCTCTCCAACGATGATCTACCAGTCTGGGGGATTTAAGCACCATTTGCCATCTCCACTTCTGCCCGGGATTTGGGTCAAGGTTACAAAAGCTTTAAACCTTTTCCCACAGCAGAGGTGAACACTTATTCTTTCCAGTGCTGGCTGCTGCGGCAGAGATAAGCAGGCAGAAAAGATGTGTGAGAGGGAAGAAAAAATAAAGTTATGCAGGTGTGCTAGCACAATTTAATGCTTTATTTCAGATAAGCAAGAACGGATGTTTATTAAAGAAATAAAGAACAACCCACTTATGAATGTATGAGTGCATTCTGCTTTTGTATTCTAATCCAGGGAGAAACAACCTTTTATAAATAATTTCCATCATCTTCCTTTCTCAGAAATATTTCCAAAATATTCCTTCCTCCAATCCAAGGGCGAGTAACCTGACTGCTTTTTTAGCCCTGCAGCCAGAGGATAGACTGTCCATTTACACTAGGCCACCTTTTCTTGCCCCAGCCATGCCATGCTTCACGCAGGTCTGTCACAAGGCCCTGGGGACAGGGCCTCAAACTCAGGAGTTTGTGCCAACACGTGTGCTAGAGCCCAGCAGCTGCCAGGGCGCTGCTCACTGTGTCCAGGAGCGGATGACCAGGCTGACCCTGGGGGACACAAACCCCATCAGAAAGGGGGATTTCAAAACAGGGCTCGGGAACCCATGTGACACCATTACCGGTACCAATGCGCTGCACGGTTGTATATCCTCTTTCACTCCCCGCCTCCACGGAGAGTCTTGTCTTCAAGATCCTCAAGCCTTCATGCTGTGTTTCCTTTGCCTGCACTGTGCATATGTTAGTAGATGACAACTGAGGCATCTGCGTATTTGCAGCCATGGATCGTTACCAGCTGTTGAGTCATTTGTGTCCCAAATTTAACTCACTGTACTTTGAAAATAGCATGTAGTGGTAGAAAATAAGAGTGTTTATTCTACACAACTGTGGTCCTGCTATCTCAAAATAATAATTCTGCTGCTGAATAATTTAAGACACAAAAATGGAGAATTTAATACAGCAAATGTAAGGCAAAGCTCTGTGATTGACGTCTCCTAGGCAGTTACAAAGTACCTTCATAGCAGCTGCCAAGAGGAGGCAAAGAGAAAGATAAACAAAAAGACAAAGGAAAAGACATTCTTTGGAGTTCATCTGGAAATACAGTGGGTCTAACAGGGCACCTACGATTTCTTTTTCTCGCTAATGATCAGGGTCTCTACCCATTCTTCAGGATGCTCACTTGTGGTGACATGATCAATCATAACAGTGAAGATTGAAGCTATTTTCTGTGACATATTTATTTTTTCTTTTCCACAACATTATCCTTTGAAAATCCATTTTCCTGTGCTTCTTTCTCAAAAGGAATAGCTTTAGAAAGTTTACATGCAATCTTTTTTTCCATATGGAAAGGCAAGTGCAAATGTACACTTGCATGCATGCAAAGCTTAAGCAGCATCATGTGATGTTTACAAAAACAGAAGTCTACAATAAGTGGCTGTAATCTGAGCTGTGAAGCTTGGCATAAGTATAGTTTTCTCAAAGGCATAATGCCTTTTGGCAGTCTGAAAAGTATTTATAATTTAATAAAAGTTGGATCACTGGTAAAAAATGAGGTGCCAATTATGTTTTAATCCTGTGGGAGATACTAAATTACTGATAAATGCAGAGGAACTTCACAATTCAGCAAAACTCCTTGCAGACCACTGTAAAATCTTATGTGGATTAACCTCCAGATGGAGACAAAGGCTGGTTTGTATCAAGAGATGCCATAAATTGGTTATGAAAGTCTTAGAAACAAGCTACAGCATGGCAAGGTCAGTCCCCCCTCTGCCATGCCTCCTGCACCACATATGAACGCTCTTGTTCCTACTTGTGCTTTTGGTTAAATTTTGCACTATTCTCTAAAGTAATTTAAGGCCTCAAATTGGAATGAACTTGAGTTAATTTACAGCATTAATAGGTTTTAAATGTTTAAACCTCTCTAAGGCTCTCGATTATTTAAAACCCTCAAACACATTGCAAGGGTGTTGGGGAATCCATAAAAGAAACTTTATGGATCTGTTACAAGACCCAGAGGCCAGAGCAGCTGTCCAGGCTTTGGGCCTCAGTACCCATCAGGCAGTAAAGTAACAAGGCTGAGTGCTGCATATTAAGATAGTAAGAGTTAGCCTGGTTTTAAAAACATGCTTTTTCCTCACTTTCAGTATCTCTCAATCCCTCTTGTCAAATGGCTCTCTCCTACACGGCTTGTGGTGTCCCTCACAGATGGGATTGCAAGTCATGTTCTTTGGTCCCATTTTAGGCTATGTTTCCAGGGCCTAAGGAGTGGCCCTTGTTTTCTTATGTATTTCAAAACCCAGACACTGATGGATTTATGTCCAGATATATATAAAGGGTAAAGGTCCACCTGACATCTACATAGCCAGTCCACATACATGGATAAGACCAGAGGTGCTTCTTCATCCTGACCAACTAACCATTATTAATCCTCTTTTAGAACTTTGTATCACTTTCCTTTTGAATGCTGCCCAATCTCCTATTTTCATTCCAAAAATAAACATTTAGGAAATCATCCATGTCGACATACATCCCCCTTGCCATCTTTTGGGGTTTTAATATGAATTCAAGGTGGCCTGTTTAGCATTTTCAAGCTGGGAAACAATTGCTCAGCTGACTGCATGACAAGACTCACAAGACATTATGCTTGAAAGGCAGTGCTGAGGTAGCGTGTTAAGTCTTTACTTCTAGTACTTCTCTCTGCTTACTGGTGCACTGAGAACACATTTTGTATTTATTTATTAATGCTGGCACCCATTTTGAAAATGAAATGGGAGACTCTCTGGAAATATGAAAGATCACCTACTTGGACTGAACGGGCTTCTGTGTGTCACTGCACAGCTGCCACTGGAATGCTCTTCTAGTATTTCATGTTGTAATATTCCTCAAGGGGAATCGTAACACCCATCTTTGCATCCCCTACAGCATAAGTTCAAAAGCAGAGTTATGTCCTTCTTCTCACGGAATACTATTTGCATCACATACTATTTTTTTGCAATACCTCAGGAATTTAGCTGATTCTTTAGTTCAATAAAAACAGAACTAGCCCTGTAAAGCCAGGACCTAAGAGTTAAAACCTCCATGAGAGAATGGAGGTGGGGTGAGATATAGAAATGTTTTTTCTAAATCGATAACACAGCTATACTGTAGGGTGTAGTCATTTAGAGGTCTTTTTTTATTTTTTTCGTGGAAGGAAAGGCACAATGAGAGAATTCATTGTCAAATCCATAGCATTTGATTTCCATGGAAACATTATCAGCTGACTTCAAAGTCAACCTTCAAATGTGTTGTTTGGCGTTTTGTTTTTTTTTTCCTTTGGCTTGTTTCTGATGTGCCTAGATGTGCACTTGCACACTGGGGGAGAAATACCAACACAAGCAATTCCGGCAACCTTGTACCTGATCAAGAAGAACACTGGCATTTAGGAGAAGGAGGGGAAAGACTTCTTAATGAGGTGCAGAGATCTCATAGTCTAAAGCAAAAGCCAGGGCAAGCAGTGTATGTGCACCTATAAACTCATTGTTTTTCAGTTTCAACTCAAATCAGTCTCCTTGATATTCCTGTGTGTATTCATTTTAAGTCAACTTTACTGACTCGTAATTTCTTCCTCACCAGGATGGGAGGAACTGACAGAAGCATCAGTACCTTCTAGATTTACAAGAACAGAAAAGCTAGCTTAGCCTACAAAGGGCATGTAATCTGGTTTGCCTTTCAGGGATGTCAGTAGGTCTTTGGGAGCTGACAGAAGGTGAATTAAAAGTAGAAGCAGAGTAGGGGAGAGAGATCCCATAGAAATACAAAAGACTTTCCCACCCACAGCCCTGGAAAACAAGTTATGTGTATATTAAAATTCTGTGGTTGTTCCTTATCCCTTAATAATGTCACCAGAACTTTGATCTGTTGCTGGATTCCGAATTCCAATGCCAGGATGCATCAAGGCCAAAGGAAGACAATGAAAACAAAACTGGCTTTTATTATCAGGTAATTTTTTATTAAAAATGTTTGCTGAGTTGTTTGCAACTCAGACCGCACGTGCATCAGAAGGAAGAATAATACTGGCGTGATTTGCTAGAAAGGAAGAATTCTTTACAGAGGGAAAGGGGGGTCAAATTTCTCAGTGTGGCAGATGATGTTGTTATATGCAGAAGCAAGGTTTATATTCTCCTTCTTGACTCCTCAGATTGTCAACTTCAAAAAACAACATTCCCCTTGGACAAATCACTGCTATGCTTGCTTGGTCTAATCTGCCTGGACAGAATCCAACTGGCCTCTTGAAATTCCACAGAAAAAGTAGCTGGACCTGGCAGAAACTAGATGAGAGGTGATTTCCTCTTTTCCGCCCAACCTGGCTCTTCCCAGTGTTACAGAAACGAGTCATGCCATTGTCCTTGTGTGAGCTGCAGAGGCTGCAGAGCTATTTCCTCTGCAACAGGAAAGAAGATTTCAGCATGTGACCCTTTAAGGCAGTAACGAAGAGGTCAGGGTAGTTAGTTGCTTGCAAACATCCATGTGAATGATGGAAACATCATAGGGGTGGCCTGCATCCAGTGGTCCTTGTTGACAAAGACATCTTATTACATCTTATTTTGATTTCTGGCTATTGTATCTCAGTAACTGTATCACTTAGCATATATAGAAAGGACTTTTCTACTCCTGGCAGGTCAGCTCAGGGAAGCAGTAATAGAGCCCTGAGCCTTTTGCAGCAAAGATCCTCAGTTCACATTCAGTACAAACAACTGGAAGTTGTATAACCAAAGAGTCCTGTGGTCACTTGAAAAAATGAATGGATAGGCTTCTCTCCAGAACCTGAAGGGGAAAATATCCAAATCAGGTAGCTAGCACCATCACCCAGAGCTCCTGATGTCTTCTTTAGTAGTGCCTTCAGCAAAGAAAAGGATTAAAAAGGCATAGGAATAACTCTTCCCTTTCAACACTGAAAGTATTCCCTCTAAGAGTATTTTTAGTGGCACACGCTAGGGAACATGGAATAAGGCTGCACTGAAGTTGTTTGTGCCGTGTCTGTTCTCCAGTTTCACTTGTCTTGAAGAACATCTGTCTGAAGACTTTTTAGCAATTTAAGGTTTCCTACAAAAGAAAGATTCCACAAACCCCCTGAGGGTCCTTTTGAGGTTACTTCTGAAAGTGGTTCAATTTTATGACTGGAATTAAAAATCCTTATGTGAAGAGAGGCAGAAGGACTTGGTTGCTAAAAGACCAAATGCAATGTGGTGCATGGATTCCCCATGCTGTGGGAGATGTCATGTGACAAGGCAAACCCAGCCTGACCCTGTAAGTTTCTCTTCATCTCTTGGCAAATGCTAGGCTGGGAAGCACCTGCCTGAGGTACAGTTTGATACTAAATCTTATGTGTCTTGTCATCTGGCAAATCTGAGATGTGATGGAGTAACTTGAGTTTGCTTGGACCTCCAATGTCCCTTTCCATTTAATCTTTTAGCCTCTACCTGGGCCATCATGGGAGGTCTACACTGCAGAAACCTGTCAGCAGCCTTTGCATGTTGCCAGGTACCATGCTTGCCACCACAGCAATGGCATAATTTCACTAGCCTTTGATTAGCATGTTTCTTCATTTTAACATTAAGAGATCCTCTTTTCTTTCTCTCCCTTCTGGTCCTAGTAAAATACTGAATCACTTCCCACTATTACAATTGGCACAATTTTTGCTGCCTCCTCTGTTGTGGCTGCAAGTTCATGAGCCATTATGTTTGCTGAATGGCTGTAGTCAAGTCACTTTATTATTATTATTATTTATTATTATTATTATTATTATTTATTTATTATTGCTAGGTTATTTTGGGTGGGTCGTAGGAATCACCATTGCTAAAGTAATCAGAGTATTCAACTCAGGCTTTGATCAGCTCCCTTATTTCTCCCTAGTCCATTTCATCAAAACAACGTGCCTTTAGGTAAGCAGTACTGCTTTTGCCTTACATGCCAACTCATGACTTGGTGTTTGCTCATAGCTGGAGCTCACTGGCTGCTGTAGAGCACAGCATGGGTGTCCACTCCTGGTGCAGTCCCATGCACTGTGGGATACAGTAGCAGAAATGTCACCATGTGCAAATCTGCAGAGTGCTATAGCACGCAGTATAGACTGACCATCAGGTGTACCAGCAGAGCAAACTGGCAGCCAGTTGCTGAGCTGCTGTAAAATTGTTCCATATGCTACATCCACTTACATGAGCCTAGGGATGGCAGCCATTAAGTGACAGAGGACACACGGTCCTCTGATGCCTTAAGATATTACAGCTCGTGCAGCAGCAGTTCAACAGGCAGGCACTGCTGCTGAAGAAACACATGATGGGTGTACAGCTCTGGAAGGGCATGGATGCCACTGGTACATTTTGAGGTAGGAGACCAAAGGCCAAATACAAACTGCATTCTGGCTATAATGTGGCTATAATGCAATATCACAGCAGTGCTGTAGACCCTGCAGTTTACACTGGTTCTTAGTGTAAAACAAAAATGTATTAAGTTCCAACCCTGGTGGGTTTATGGTCTCACAAGGGCACTGCACTGAATCTCCATCACCCAGTCAGGCTTCTCTTTCCATCTCAGCTTTTTTTTCATAAGAGCAATTTTCTAGTAAACCTCTTGCTATTCTGCAACCTATTGGTGATGCTGCAAGCTGCTGCTGCTGGAACAGTACGTAATTACACAATAATTTATATTCTATGCATGTATGCACAGAGCAATAAAGTGTTCTCAAGAGCTGCATGCTGCTGAGGCGTTTAATCTGTGCACAGAAGGAGTTTACTGCAAAGCTGCTCCCTCCAAAAGGCTTTTGTCACCACTGTGTTGGGAGGGAATTCAGTTTATTCTTTAATAATTTCATTTGATTCTGTGATAATTTAAATAGCTAACGGTACACGCTCCACTTTAGGATCAGACCTCATTTTATTTGTTTGTTTGATGTACCTTGAAAACAGTAAAAGCTAGTAGGGCAGAGAGAAAATAAAGCTAATGTTGTTTCACTTGTGACATTTTTTTCCCCATAATCTATACTAAAAAATGATGATAATTAAATAAACAGCACTCCTTCCAAAGACATCAGTGGCCACAAATTGCCATCAATCGCAGCTACTAGAAATACTTTAAAAAGTGGAGATTCGCATTTATTTGAGAACTGCTTGGTTTCAGAGGACATCTTAAAATCCATACCTTTGTGTTTCTCTTTTTATCTACTACTGTTTATAAGTAATTCTTGACATTTCTACCTCTGGAGAAAAAAAAAAAAGAAAAGAGAGAAGAGGAGAAGAATCAGGGTTTTTTTTGTTTGTTTACTTTGTACATCTGACAGCACAGTTTGTGAGTCATTCTGCCTGTTGTGGGGGGAAGGGAGAGAACGAGCATCGTTCTGTTAGATGTGGAAGAAATTATTTCCAAATAATGAGAAAAATTATTAGTTGTGAGGAGGGTCTCAGAGGTAGACTTGGTGCTCAGATCATTTTAATTACTGGCTTCTTGGATTTCCCCTGACTTCAAATTGGTGGTCTCCTTCAGGCTATAGTCAAACACCTCATCTCCAATAGTAGGCATGAGGATGTTTAGATGAAGCTCTTGCTAGCAGGGTCTGTTTGCACACCAGCACCACAAAGGCTCACCTTCCTTTGCAGTGTATCTAAGAAAGGCAGTAGTTCTCATCTCACAAAACACCATGAGCCTCATGAAATCCTTCAAGCTCTATCACTCCGAAAGCTGAACCAGGTCTGTGGGCAACAGACCTGGCTTCTGACATGGTTCAGGGGGGCACTAGCATGAGGTGAAATTCAAACATATTTTGTATAGATGGTTTGAGCTTGTTTGTGTTAAAACTGGTTCACTCACAAGCAGCTCTGCTCGTCCCTGGAGGTGAGGTTTCAAAACTGCAAACAGAAGTTTTGCAGCCTCTTGCACAGCTGGGCTGATTGGAAAGAAAAGGGACGTTTACTGAAAAAAGCCCAATTCCTAACAGCAGAGGCCCATGGCCCTGCTTGATATAATCATGCTTAAGAAGAGCTACAGCAAAGGGCTCTGACTCATAATCCACACTGAATTAGGCTTTGACCAAAAATGATATTACCTTTCCCAGCCATCCCTCTCCTGACCATGTTCTGGCCCTGCAGCAAGAATGGCAGGACACCAGTCTTATGAATATATATAGCAAATAAGTTCATCTCTGTCCTAAACAAACTTCCAGTCTAAATGGAGGAAACGTTCAGTTAAATGTCCAATATTCTTTTTCCATAAGGAAATGCACAAGATAGCCATGAGGTATTTAATAGCTCAAGTGCTCAAACCACTGTTGATCATCAGTCCGTTAGCAGGACAGGCACTGTCAAAATCATTCCAAGAGGAAGGGCCGCTGTCTGATGAGTCAGGGTGAAGGTTTGAATATGTCAAACAGCAGGTTCTGTGGCATAGACACGGCCTTACATGAGATTTCATCTCTCACCTGACTGAAGCATTTTGCAATGATACATGCATTTCCTTTGTTTAAAACACCCCTCTTGCCCTGTCTCATTCATTAGTGTTTCACATAGGATGATAACGTGTAAATCCCACCACAAAGAACTTGGCATATTCTGTTCTCCCCAGCTGAGAATCTTCATCTCTCTTGTCCAGCTCACATACCAGTGCATCTCTGGTGAGCTCTTATAACCACCTGTCATTCACATTCTGTGTGCCAGTGCCACAGTGCCACTGCAGAAGTGCTGAGCCTTGGACCACCAGCCTTCAGCTCTGGTCATCTGCTTGGGCCAGAGTTACGGGGAGTGTTCTTCACTAAATAGAAGTTTGTATTGCTGTGGCTGCCCAGAGGTCTGGGGCATTAGTGCACATGTAGAGGGGCACTTCACTGATGGCAAGAACCTGCCAGGAAAGTGACTGAAGGTTCATTCAGTTTATTTTCTGGGGAGAGAAAGACTCTCTGGGTTGTGGATGCTCATGACTTGCTGCAGTCCTGGTGCTGCTGAAGCGCTGTGTCTGTGGTGCAGGTAGTGTCATGGCCAGGAGTGACAGCATGGCTCCTCCTGCCATCCTGGCTCTGTGTCTTATTCGGACCAGCAGAGGTTGCATTGCCAAGTAAGCTCAGTCTGTTCATCCCTTCCGCCCATGACTCTTTCAATATGATGACAAAAAACTGTGCAATTTGCAAGCGTGATCCTTTGTGTTATGATTGCCAGTTCATCAGGAAAAGCTACAGAACAGTCCTAAGGTAGTAACCATACTCAGCTTTCATCCGTAACCCTCCTGGTGAGAGGCCAGATTAACTGCCAGTGGGAACTTCCTTGCTTGTCTGAATGCAAACAGCACTTAGGACTCAAATAATGGCCATAAAGATTCCTCTAGGTGGTATAAAGTGACTTTTTTTGTGTCTGTAATGAATAGCACAGGGGAGGTTGGTAAACCTGTGCCATACAAGGTATCCTGCAGAAGCAGGACTGTGCTGTGCAACCTCTCACGTTGTGCACGGCAGATTTGTCACTGTGTGATTAGCACGTTCTCCAGTGAAGGGGCAGATAGAAGCAGTCTTTTTTTAAAGAAGTCTCATGCTCGTTATTTGCTTTATTCTCTATTGTTGTTACTCATTCTTCTTTACTGTTAATGGGTATTGGGCAGAATACCCCCAGCAAGGTGGAGTGCCAATATACTGAGCTCTGTTCCAATACAAAGAGTAAAGAATGCTCCTTGCATTGAAGAGCTTGTAATCAAAATAGCCAAGACAAAGCATGAAAGCTCAGGGAGTATTTTAAATCCAAAGTTATTTCCTTCCCTTTTGTACTTAGCAAATGCAGCTTCAGTCTGACCGCACGGATTTTCCCACCCACCTTTCTTAACAGTCTTGTATTTCAAGAGAGCTGAAATTATCATGTTTGTGCTAGCAAAGAAAGGCCTTTCATGTAATTTTCTAACTGCAGTCATTTGAAATGAGCCATGGAGATTGGTTCAGAGCACAGTGACTTTGATGGATTCTTTTTTCCCTCATGCCACAATGTAGTAGTCATGTTGACATATCACACCAGGAACAGGCACATTCTTGCCAGACACCTTCATGTTACTGGATAACCTAAGTGATGTAGTAAAACACAGAAAGGACTATATGGTTTTTAATCAGAAAATCCGATTTTTGGGTAAGGGATTCTGGGAGAGAGACCTTCCTATTTATCCTACTCTGTGCTTTGAAGTAGTGTAGGACATCTCTGAAGACAGCTACAGACCCTGGGATCTCAAAAGGCTTTTGCAGAAGTCAGGAGGACTGACTGTAGACTAATTGGGTGCTGCTGGGAGGAAGGCAGGCACTCTTTATTTAAATAGCCATAGTACCTATCACAGCAGCTTGCTGGTCCTGACCATGGAACTATGAGTGCTTACAAATAACCTGGGACATCTGGCAGCTCTACATAGCATTAGGGGTGGCACCCAGAGTTACTGTATCCCCTGACCTTTATGACAGAAAATTTCTGCAAGTGTCACTCCAAAACACATTTGAGAAAAGACAGTCCAAATAGACAAGGCAGTGAGCAGAAGAGAGAACAGAGAGAGGGATGTGACAGTGGTCTCACAGCAGGTCTGTGACAGAGATTCACCTGTGGATTCTAGACCTGCCAGGTAAAGGAGATGATTATGGTAGGAAGCCCACACATTTATGGTGCTATATATGTTCCTACAAATGCCCCCAGTTTCTGAGCGTAATTCCAGGTGACTTTGCCACACAATCTTACCCGTGTCTTCAGTGTGGGGAGTGTAAAATCTATTTCCTCAATGCAATTGCAGCTAAAAGTAGCAAAGCAGAAGAGAAATGACAGGAAAAGTGTTGCAGGGGAGAAGCAGGAGTAAGGGCAGGAAGGAGTAGAAGGAGGACAAGGGCACCAGAAGGAAAGATCTTGACACTAAACCCAGGCTGGTTGTGACTGCTTTGCAGGATTGAGCTGTTTTAGGGAGGAGGCCAGGAAGAGTAGGAGATTCCTCTCCAGCAGCTGCTAGTGAAGAGGTGCAGGATGTGCTGCACAGGTAGCACACGTAGCATCTGGCTACTGATCTGTGCACGAACAGCAGGATCACACATGGGACTGGCCACACGTGTAACTATAGCACACGTCCTGCAAGGTGCCTTCTGTGCACAGGGCTCTCCAGGCGATTCGGAGAGGCCCACATAGGGAGGAATTTGGGAGGAAAAATAAACTACCAACTTTATGTTGCCTTTAGTTGTTACCTCTTGAGACAGAAGTGTAGCGTGTGTAGCTATCCATTCTTTGGTATGTGCGTGGCAACTGTGATACTTCAGGAGCTCAGAGTTTAGCTTTGATGAAGCTGGAGGCCAGAGATCAAAATTAGACTCATCCGGGTGGGCTAAGGTAAAGCATCATCTGAACTGTTTGACTTTCCATAACACACACCACCTGACACAGTTATGAAGCCTCTTGTCACAGTGTTCTCAGGAAGAAATGAAATATTGTTGCAGAGATGGAAAACAAGAACAGGATACTTTGAAGATTTCCCCAACATTGCAGAGGGCATCTAGATTGGGACTGGAGTAATTCAGAGGGTAGGATCCGAATTTTGTGAGGGATATTATTATTTTGACAGTGACATGTAAGAGGGGAGCATATAATGAAAGATTTTAGATTTTGATAAAGGAAAAGTCTGGAAAAAATCTCTTCAAGTAATTTCAAATGTACATTTCAACAGAGCCAGAATACATCAAGTATTTTGTAATACTTTCTTCTATAAAATCTATCACTGAAAACTGAGATTAAACAAAAAATTCAAGGTTTTTTCCCCCCAAAATATTGAAACATGATAATTCACTTTGTATCTGTCTAAAGCAATATTCCAGAAAAATCAGTGGCTTCAGGAAGCATTCTGTTTCCCAAGGGAGTGCTCATAATGAAAAAAACTATTTGTGTTGAAGTTTCTCCATACAGCTCTGTTCAGCATCAGATCAATATTCAGGGCTCTGGTGGCACTTAGTTTGTTCCCCGTGGAGCTGCTAGACCAAGCCGCTTTCTGTATGAACATCTTCCCTTAGGTGTTTCCTTACTGCTTGCACCAGCTCTTTTCGGGCGACTCGGAAAGTGGTGGTATGTCTATCACTCTTCTAACTTCTCTTTTGTTGTCTTTTTTTTTCCTCCTTCCTTCTCCCCTTCCCGCTCTCCTCCAGGAACCTTCTGCATCATTTCACTGTGCACGTGCGTGGCTGGAATCAACTTTGAGCTCTCCCGCTACCCCCGCTACCTGTACGGACTTCCCGACGACATCAGCCATGGCTATGGCTGGTCCATGTTCTGTGCGTGGGGGGGCCTGGGCCTCACTCTTATCTCTGGCTTCTTCTGCACTCTGGCCCCTTCTGTCCAACCTGTCCCCAGGACCAACTGCCCCAAATCTAGACCTGAGAATGGGACAGTGTGCTAAAACAAATAGCAAACAAACACACACACACAAATATATATATATATATATGTGTCTATGTATACCTATACATGCATATATATGTATATATAATAATATATATATATATAATCTCAAATTAATGCCAGTGCCAAGGTAGAGCTGAGTCCAACACGGCACTCACATCTCCACCGGACTCCGTGTTGCTTCGTTCTTTCTCACAGCGATGGGAAAGCTTTTCTCACACATGGCTCTTCCATCCAACTCTTACCTTCAGCATCATACCTTAGAGGTTGGATGAACATACAGTTGCACCTACCTACTGCCATTTTTGGGAAGGGGAACAGGGGGTCCGTATGGGGGATCTGGAACCAGAATCTGTACAGGACATAGGGTGGGGTGGGGGGGACAAAAAGCCTGCCCATTGCAGTCAGAAGGGAAAATGCAAACAGCAAGCAAAGAAACAAATCAAGCATTTGAACCACCTCTACAATGTATCTCCTCAAGGCCATTCTCAGAAAACCACCCACTTTTGTTTTCTTTCTTAAAACAAAATGACAGAAGCCTGCCCTGTCATTGGTTTGGGGTTGTTGTTTTTGTTTTGTTTTGGTAGTTTTTTTTGTTTGTTTGTTTTGTTGGGTTTTTTTTTGCTTAACACAGAAAACAAAATGGACAGAATGCGTGGGGAAAAGCAGAAAAGCATTTTCTCTTTGCCTCTTTTGCCAAACTTTATAAAGAAGCAAACAAGTTAAAATAATAATAATAATAAACAAATCTAATAAAATAAAAACAGAAAACAACAAAAAAACCTCCATGAGAAGATCTCAGCGGACTTTCCAACAATGAGGTTTTAATCTTCCAGCTGCCTTACATCCAGGCTTACAACTGAGGCTGAACTGCTAACATAAATGCAGCAGAAGGCCTTTTGAAAATGCTGTGATACATGTGTGTATAACTTTTTCTTCCCTCTTCTTTTACTTATTTTTTTTAACTCAAAGAAAAAATTTAAAACATCGCAATGTGATTGTCCACTAAACCATCCACGCTGTGTTTGTGGCCCAAGACTGAGGCACTGCAACTGCAGAAGCGTGAGGACAGCCGTCAAGTCCGAGTGTCTCCTCTGGTGGATTTCAGAATGTTTTTTTTTGTTTTCACGGAGCATCTGAGCATTCAGGATGGTGGATCCAAGGGAAGACCGACCAGGGAGAAGGGAGGTGGGGGGGGAGCCCTGGCAGTTGTTCTTCCCAGCTACTTATTGGCATGGGATTTAATCGAGTTTCCGGTTTGGATGTTTAAGACAACTGGGCAAAAGCCATCGCCAAGGAGAAAAGGGGACCTATTTTTTGCAAGGGAAAAGTAAAAGACGCCTCTTGTTGTGTTCATGTATGCCAAATTAGACCTTCCCACATCTTGTCTTTGGAAACTGTCCCTGTTCACTGGACATCTCCACTCTCCATCGGGGAGAACTGTGTACAGATGGAAGCAAAAGGGTCAGATGCAGAAAACGGATATCCATTTCCCATGAGCTCAAGTGTTGTATGATATAATTGTGAATCCGCAAATGGGACTCTCTCTTTTTTGGTCTTTCTCTTTATCCTGCTACTCCTCTTCCCATATTCTCCTTTTTCTTTCACTCTGCTCTTCCCATCATTGAGGTCATAGATCCCAGAAGAGCTAATTGAACAGCCAAGTCTGGAGGGGCGGGTGAATGCCATTAAGGGAAGCAAAGCGTTTTGGTTGTGAGGGCAGAGGGTCCTTGCAGGAGACCAGTGGCTGAGAGGAAGGTGGGGAGGAAGGGCCAAGGGTGTAACCAAAGGGAGTCTGAAGAGGTGATGACTGAGTGGCCATATGCAGGAGTGAAGGTACCACTGACAAATGTACAGGCAAAGGGAAACAGGACAAATAAGAAAGGCCTCCCCAAAACCAACCCAACCCAACATGCTCTGAATTCAGGGATAGTACCAGCAATCGTAGAATCATAGAATTCTTTCTTACATGATAGCTGCATGCCATCAGTCATTAGTCAATAAAAATCATCCTCCACATCTACAAAAACTCACAGGAGAAGGAAGCAACCTGTTGAGACTGTGCATGCTGCACAAAAATGAAGGCATTAATTTCCAGGTCATACTGTTTAAACCACTGGCAAGGAACAGTACTTTGCTTGGTTAAAAAAATCCAACCAACAAATAATTCTTACACAATACAATTGCATAGCCAGCCATTGCCCTTCCGGCCCTGCTTCCCCTCCTCCTTATACCTTGTGTGATGGTGTTGCTTCATTAACAGTGCCCAAAGAAATGATGTTTCTGGAGGGCATTTTGGAGTAGGGTAGATTTGGGTTTCTTTCATTCTTGCTCAACTACCTAGCTTTTACTTTCTCTGGTCTACAAATTCCCCAAACATGCCAATGCCAGCTGCCAAGCCAGTGTGTGTTGCTACTGAAGTGCCATCCCTGGCAGGTGAAGTTTTGTCATTTCATTCTCCATTAAATGTGACCAGAGAAAGCATTTGTTTATTCATTCATGTTGAAAATGCAAGCCTTTTGAAGAAACTTTCTTTTTAAGTAGATTGGTTGATTTCTTTTTTCTGGCAAGGTTTTTAAATAGAGTGGTTTTGAAAAGCTTTGAAACTGTTTGACTGTGCAAGTGCCTACTAGGTAAGGAGGCTGATGAATTGCCATTGGACAGAAGAAGGAAATTAAAAATCAAAACAGCTCATGAAAAGCTAAATGAAAACTGAAAAAAGAAAACCTACAACTGAAAACTGAAAGAGATCTTTAAGTAATTTTGTGACATTTTTCAAAATAGGAGAAATTCTGAGAAAAAAAACAACTTCTCATTAAGATAGTAATGCTTTAGAAAAATGGTACATTTCATTAAAACAGCTTTGAATGCAAACTTGCTTCTTCCTCTGCAGTGCTGAGCTTGACAGAGAAGGTGTTCCTTGTGAATACAGATACCTGCAGTGACTTAGGTAAACTAAAGGGCACAGAGGTATCTAGCTGGAGTCCACCATCAGGCCCTGTGGCATAGAAAGCAGTGTGACAGCTCTGGTGATGATGTACAGTCTTGCGTGCTCATGGGGTGCGTTCCTTTACAGGTAGGGTTTGAAAGAGGTCTAGCAGTAAGATTTAAAGAAATTGAAACATTTTTGCTGTTTCATGGAATCTCAAAACTTCCTTTTCTTTCTGCTGATGGCATGAAAATACCTTTGCCTTGAAGTTAGTTTACAAGCTGTATATGAGCCTGTGTCTTTCTTTGTGGTGATGGTGGAAAAGGGTTATGATTCTTTTTATTTACAACAGAGAAGTGTTAACCCTGGATCTTAAGTCCAGTTCTGTGATTCTCCACTTGCTATAGCATAAGGTTTCTAAGGTCTGCGTGGCTGTGAAGCATCTTAAAAACTATGAGAGTACGTGCCTGAAGCAGCAGATGTTCTTATAACCTTATCTCAAACTAGTTCCCCAAAGGGACCGTTTGTCCAAACACCAGTACTCTCAGTTCTGCCTCAAATAAGGACAAAACTCCCTTGGGATATTGTGAATTTCCCGCTGTGCTACTTGCAGAACAGGGAGAAGCCCCACGTGCTTTGATAACATTGAAGGGGTCTAACAGCCCCACCATGCTTTCTGTCAGCTCAGACTTGTCCTTAGAACAGAGCTGACTCAAAATATAGCCAGATCCAAATTTGCAATGGTTAGTAACTCCCATCTACCTTTAGCCAAAGCACTCTCCCATTTAGCCTGAGTTTCTTCATTTCGGGGAGGCTTTGAAATATCTTTCTGAACAGAGATTCAAGCTTTTTGACTAGTGTCTGGTTTTCTA
This sequence comes from Hemiprocne comata, assembly GCA_020745705.1. NCBI lineage: Eukaryota > Metazoa > Chordata > Aves > Apodiformes > Apodidae > Hemiprocne > Hemiprocne comata. The sequence goes on from CM036586.1 coordinate 63,183,853, forward strand.
GTTTGAAGAGTAGTTAATTAAAAATCTGTTATCTGTGATCCCAGCATTACGGGGCTTGACCCTGTCCCTCAGATCTGCTCTGGCTAAGCGCCGAAACATGAGCTTTACTTCGAGCATGTGACTAATCCCTTTAACTTTGGTAGACTATTCATATGCTTAAAGTTAAGAATGTGCTTTCCTGGATGATGTTCAGCTTCCTGCAGGGACCAGCCCCTGCTCTTCTTTTCCTATCCCACCCTTGTAATTAACATGACACACACCCTTGTCCTAGTCTGATGTACCAGCAGGTGTTTGGTCCCCCTTTCCATGAGGCAGTAATTCAGGGTCTGTAGCTGCCAGGCTCTCTTCCGCACGTGTCCTTTCATGTTGCCCTCCTGAGACAACATGTCTCTGTGCTCCAGAGACCACAGAGGAACCTGAATGCAGTGAAGGCAGATGTAATGAAATGCCAGTCCTAGGGATGCAGGATGAATTGGCTCAACCCACTGCAACCTGCAGCCTGAGGTTTTGTGGATAGTGACTCTCATTTATTGTACAGTGAAGCTGTCCTGTGACCACAGCAAGTTAGCTACAAGGGATTCTGCTGTCCATCCCTGCCTAGGGCACTGTATCCATGAAGGGGCTACTACATGGCTGGAGTCCATGTGCTCTGTACCTTATGTACTGTATAGGACACCTTCTTCTTCAAGCTAAAGCTGTTTGTGTGTTAAAATCCCTGACTTATATTGGCCACCTGTATATATCATCTCTCCCTTCTCCACCTCTGCAAACACATGACTGATCTTCCCTGAACTAAATGGTACAGTCTCTCCAGTTATGTTTCTAGTTGGGCTTCTTTTTTCCTTCATTCTACCCCAGGGACAGTCACAAGTGGATCACAAACCACCAGTGACCAGAGCAATTTCTTTGAAATATTGCTTTTGAAATATTGCCATTACTTTTTAAAATGTTATTCCAGCTGCAGTAACAAATGAAAGGAAAAAACCAAAACCCTCAGAGTCCTCTAAACAGAAGATCCTCATCTTCCCAGGAAAGAATCGTGAGAGTGCAGGTATTTTGCTTTCCTGTAGATGAGAGTCATTTGGGACCACTTCTGGCTACAGCACCTTAGCTGTGCTGTTCATTGGATGACAAATAGAACAACATTGGTCAGGGGGAGGATTGATATGCAGGGGGTATCTCTGATTCCCAAGAGTTCCTGGAAGACTGTGTCTCCAGACTGTGTCTGTCCATTTACCCACCATGCAGCGCCTCTGAATCAGGCTCATCCCTGGAGCCCCACTGATAAGCAGAGCTCTGGAGAAAATCACTGTAATCTGTCCTTAATTCTTGAGTGCCAAGCTAACTGCCAGCAGTGAAATGGAGAGGAAATAATATGTTTCCAAGTATAGCTTAAATAAAGACATGCATTATTCGGGCTCTTTCTTCTGTGTGTCTCTACATAGGCCTAGAAGGGTTATAGAAGTGCTCAAGCACATTCACACAAACCAGCACTGCATTTCCTTGCCCCAGGTTTTACACTCTTTCATGGCCCACACTGCTGTGCTTATCCAGCCAGCAAAGGAAGACTCAAGGTGAAAAACTGAGATGGCTCTGGACGATTACCACTGAGAGACAAAGAGTAAAATGTGTGCGTGAAGCAAAAATGGCATGTAAAGATTAGTGATGGATGAATTTCCAAGGTCCTCAGCTGAGTTTCAAACAAGCCTAAAGTTTGATTGCTAACTCCTGGCCAGATCCATAAGGTCTTGATTCTGCCAGTCTAAGCTGAAAAGCTCATAAAAACAGGGCTCAGCTCAAAACTTACAGCCCCTCTGTTTCCAGTTATAACCAGGAATATCATGCATCTGTTCCACAGTCTGTTGAAGTCCATAGAAAGCTTCCCCTTGGCCCAGTGAGTTTTGGATCAGGTGCCTTAGAAAATATTTTAGTGCTTAGTTAACACTGAAAATGAAATGTGTGATTACAGTCAAAATATCTAATCTTTGGCTTTAGAAAGAGATAGTAATCACATGTTACATCCCCCCCCTCACCCCCTGGTGTAGGGTTTCCATCCAGTCTGCCCCACTAATACCCCAATCCTACAGCCTTCTTCAGAGCCATAGTTAGAGATTGCAACGTATTTTAAAACAGATGACCTATTGTTGGTGCCAGGGGGCTCTGACAAGCTCCCTGTTGACATCAGTGGGAGAACTAGAGCCTGATAAAATGCTGTCAATCTAACTGCAGTATGCTTTGCACGTGCTTAATATTTAACTTGGAGAAAGAGCCTAGATGACTGCCTCAATATAGACCACAAGAGGGAAATTAAATGCTAGTCACCTCTAGTAAAGCACTTCAGAATCACAGATCAGTTGTCCTTCCTTGCTCAGGGAAGATTTGCAATGAAAATAACGGAGGCTCAGATAGGTTATCTCCAGGGGAAGGCAGGGGAGCGAAAAAAAAAGGAAACCAAACAGCAGTTGCTCTAGGTGAGCACTGACAGTCATTGGTAGAGTTACGTGAGGACGATCCAGTGTCACCCATGGTGTCAGCAGCAGAAATTGTCAGTCCCTTCTAAGACTGCATTTTTATATTTTTCCTTCACTGATCAACACTCCTGCAGAGTGGCAGAAAGTAACTTCAAAAGTTTCCTTGAGTAGGGTGTACACACGTGGGCACCCTCACTCCCCTCCTTCCTTAGACACAAACACATGCATACCCAACACGATGTGGGTGCTAGTAACCTGTAAATATGTGTACTAGAGAGAGAGAAAATACATGGCAAAATGCAGCATCATTGTTTTCTATTCTTTTATACTTAGGAGTTGCAATGGAAGTCAGATGCCATCTGCATTTGTGTTAGGTTATGTGTGCAGATCACATGGCAGCTATGCTGAAGAGATGCAGGGAAGCACAACACAACTGGGTTGCAATGGGTCTTTGCCACCAAAATGTACTTGGATATTTAATAAAGAGTTGCCGATGTTGTTCTGATCAGAGAGATGCAGGGAAAGGAAGCAGCTGAGACAGAAATACGTGATTCCTTCTGCATATTTTGCCTTTGGGTAGGTACCTCCTGCAAAAAGACAGGCAGTGAACAGCTCAGGGCAGTAACATCCTGAAACACCACAGCAAGACTCTACTGAGCTGACCATCGCTGCTCTTGAACACAGGGTTTCTACAGAGCTACTTCTGATCCAGTCAGTCCTGAGCTAGCCATCCTAACTCTGAAAAAGTGATTGTGTTCACAAGACCTTACTACCTTCTAGTGCCACAGGTCCTGGCACCAACCACTTGTGTGCGATGCATATGGGAGTGACTTTCTGAGTGTGTAAGGCTAGGGGAGAAAACCTGAAGTCCCATCTGAAGGACTATCCACAGATTGGTTCTTGCAGCCCGCTGTTGCAAGGTGCTTCACTAGCACTGATGGTGTCAGTCACAAGAGAGAGAATTGCACCATATCACCTCCAAATCAGAAAAGTTTATGATCCCCTAGTGTAAAAATCCTGCTGTGCTGAGAGGCAGGGCCATGGCAGGACACCACCTGAGTCTTACTTCTGTCCTCTGCAGAGGGCTTCTGCGGGCTGTTGGCAGGCAGCACAAAGACTGTGGTTAATGCTCCTTGGCACAGTAGGGAGCTTCACATTCCTGTGGCTCTGAGCCCTACCTGTGGCAGCAGGGCACAGGAATATCCCTGCAAAGGCAATTCCTTCGAGTGGCCTTGTTATTTTGCTGGCTGGTCAGAAACACCCAATCAGCTGCAGCAATTCTGTGGTGGATGAGATAAAGAGTCAAGTCTTCAAAAAGCTGCCTGACCTGCAGGTTTTGCCCCAGTTCCAAAGTGATGTAGACACCAAGGAGCACGAATGGTCTCCTGGGGCCAGCTACACAAAAGAGCCTCAGCATCCAGTTCCTCCTTAAAGGGTGAACAGGATTAAAACACTAAATGTCTTTGGTGCCTACATAGTTTTTTTTTTAAAAAATATGATCCTAAATTGCTTAAGCTCTTGTGACATTTTATTGCAAGAATAGTTTTCACCTGACTGTAGAGCATAAGGCTGTATTTTTTCATGAAGGGTTATTCATTAACAATACAGATCATAAGAAAAAGATTCGAGTAATCAGAACAATAAAATAAAAGTGCAGCCTTAGACTATTCAGTTAGAATGTACTGAATTATTCATAACTCCTGGGCACCAACAATGATCACAGACATCTAATTTAAACTGTTACTATTTTTACTCTGCAATTTCCATCATTTAAAGTGTCTATATACGTGTATTTGTTTGATCTTTTGCAGGACAAAGTTTCCCCTTCTTACACAGAAAAGCATATTTGGGGACTTTTGAAGATATTTTTCTGCAGTAGCTTAAATTATTTTAAAGCACTTTGAGGCTTAGTATGACAGCTTTCAAAGCTGTAAACTGTACCTAAAATGGTCTTGAACTTTCAGTTTTTTCTGAAGTAAAATTCCCTTTGATTACAGGTCATTGGAATCAATGGGAAATTTGCTTCATTAAGAACCATAAGACTGGGTCCTATTCATGTGTCTATGTGAGGAGGGGGCTTAGGTAAGAGGTATCCATTTAGATGTCAGTCCACTTAAGGATCTTTTGCATAGACACATTGAACAGTCACTGCTAAGTCACCCCAACTTTACATCAATCTTTTTTTTAACTAAAAATACTCCACTATACTCACGTGTGGCTGGAATAAGGCAGTGGTAAATCTAACCCACAGGCTGATGCACATATACATGTATATATGTATATATGTGTGTATACTATTTGTAAATTTATGAAAAGTGTCCATAGCTTCATGATTGCCTGATGTGACCTGAGGTTGATGTACAGAATTTCGGGCAAAAGGACTGTTTCTTTTCCACAATCCTCATGTATCTCAGATCTAAATCAAAACAAATTGAAAATTATTACTTCCCAGGAATGTCTTCATTCTGCCATTGCGCCAGTCGAGGAGGGGTACCACACGGAAGTCAGTGGCACACACACCCACACATGTACATCCAGCCTTAAGACTGGGTCTCAAGGGTTTTCTAAGGAAAAGAAATGGGCTGAAAAAGGCGTGGCAGAATTCCTATTTCACATTAGCTCTCTTAATAGATTCAGTTCTCCTTTATTAAGATACCCTTCGTACAGATGCTGTGCTTCTGCACTAGGTGTACGTTTGAGGGGCACTTCTGTGGATGAAGTTAAGCTACACAAAGGCCTGGGTTTTCTGACCTGAATTAATTCTCATTAACCTTAGGCACTTAACAGAGCTCTTTATGCTAATAGGCTTGTCTCCTCTCGTTTCTTGTATAGTTAATGAAGAGACAGTTGCTTCTAGATGGTGAACAGGTAAAACTGACATCTGAGTCAGCTTTAGGAGCTCCCTCCATCTTGCTCCATAGAGTGATCACTCACCTGTCTTGGGTGGTCCCAAGATCTTACATCCTGGTGAGATGAAACAGGGAGGTAGTGCAGAAGAGCATCCATATGGAAGCCTGTGCTTCAGGTGCATTGCCTGGCTCCCCATTCAAAACATAGTTGTTAATTGCAGAAAACTTCTCTTCCCAAACTGCAACATGACTGCAAAGGATCGGGCTTTCCCCGATGCCTTGAAATTGCATCTGAGGTGAGTTCCTTGCGGTGGTTTCCTGCCACAGACTACTGGGTGGTCCTAGTGCTAGAAGTCAGAGATCTTTGATCTGAACTCTTCAACTTTCTCTGCCAGTTTAGGGTGTTGCTGAAGCAGTTCAGAGAGTGAATTTACATCCTAAAAGTTTGAATAACTGAGTTTTTCAAAGGTTACTTTCTTGCCCTATCTCCAGATTGGCCTGAAAAATGTCATCTAGCTGGTAGTGATAATAAAAAAAATCTCCAAGGTACAGTTTGGGTAGTTTCATTTTTTTTTTTTCAATGTTAATAACTGCTTTACAAACAGCTTACATGGAGATTAAAGAGATTGCAATTTCATCCCTTATTGTTGGGATTATAGTTGTCCTCAGAAAAACTAAACTGAGAACTCATCAAGAGAATGAACTGTGACTGTATTATTTAGAAAGCTGCTCTGACAAGGCTGAACATAGGTCTCCATCTCATGGTGAGAGTCCCTCAGAACCAAAATTTGGAATTGCATATTGATAGCAAGTCTCACTGGAAGGACCAGCAATTTAATCCAGTGTAAGAACTTTGGAGCTCTTGTATATTCCCATATTTCACCTGAATAAAATGAACATGGTCCGAAAATGGGAGAATTAAACTGATCTCTGAAAACTCCAGGGCTAAGTGAATGTTGAATGTTGTGCCAATGTATGGTCACTACTATTTATTCCTACAGCTAAATGTAAGTCAGTGACTTGACAATCTTCACCCATCTCTCAGAACAACTTTATTTTTAAAAATACTATTAAGGTTATGGCACGAAGGACTTCAGCTGGCCTGCAGGGACCTGTAAAGACTCAATACTGTGTCCTGGTACTTAAGGAAAGACTTTAGCTAGAAAGTACCTCCTTGACCAAGCTGTACTGTTTCACCCTGACATTCCTCTCCTGTTCTCTCTTTCCCTTTTTTGAAGAGCCACATATGTATTGCTCGCTCGCTCTCTAGTGTCTCCCCTCCCTCCTTTTCTTCCTTCTGTGTGAGAATATAAAGATGCTTCCTGTAAAGACGTTTTTCTCTAAATACCATTCCATACCAACTCTTGCCTATGTGACTGTTTTGCTATTTGAGATGTCTGTGAAAAAGAAATAAAGGCTTTAAGAGTGAATTCTGGAAAGGAGGAGGAGCTTGAGAATAAATCAAATTGAAGGATGCAGCACCATTTTCTGCAATACTTCTCAGAATGTTCCTAAATTCTCATCGTCATCCTCTCTCCCCCTCTGTGAGAGGGATGGAGACAGTCCTGGGATATGGGACTCTCAAAGGTTGCTCTTTTAGCTGTCAACTCACTGTGTCCTACAAAGGTGTCACAGTTTGACTCAGGATCGGCAATTAAACCAGTGACAATGGTTTGCAGACTTCTCTCAGCTTTACCATCAAAGGAAAAAGGTGATTAAGTCACTGTGCAACACCACGTGGGAGGAGGCTCTAAAGGGTGACTCGTCCCAATTTATCTTTCTTTCCCATTCTTTTCAACACCCCTGCTTATCCAGCCATGCACAGTCTCCTCCCTTCTGGGCTGACTTTCCCAAGGGTGTAGCTTGCCAGCAGGAGTCTGCCTGGCTCCTCTTCCCCATGCTGCATGTGGATTATCTTCTTGGATAATTTTCCATTTTATCTTAAAAAAAAAAAACTCCTCTGGAAAGCCATAACCACTCCCGTGACCCTGCAGCAGGGAGCAAATGCACAGTCTCCCACGGGACAGGATGGCAGCAATGCCTGGCACCAGGGCAATCCCAGGGGGTAGGCAGAAGGACGGGTGCAGCTCACAGGGCCATCTCACAGCAGAGATCTAAAGCATCACTTTGCCTTGTGAGCTCCCACTGTGCTGCTCATGAGCCACCCAGCCAGTGCAGAGCCATGAGTCTGACTCCTCATTGTCTCACACCTGTGCCATCACTTGTTCCCATAGCAAATACTTGCAGGTGGGTGAAACATGCCTGTGTGAAGGCACCAGCGTTTTGCATAAGGGTCAGTGAGAAATCAGACTCACTGGACTCTCCTCCATCCACAGTAGATGCACCTCATGCAGGTACTTGCTCTTTAGGATTTCTTCTGCCACAAACAATATTTGCCCTAGCCATGAGCTACCACAATGGCCGAAAATTTTTTGAGTTTTCCCCTTCCTTGACTCCCTCATTGGTCCTTTTTTTCCTCAAGGAAAAGCATCTTTTTGCTCAGAGAAATTAAACATCTCTCATAACCATCCTACGGTGATGGCAAAAGTTGCAGTCACCACTGTCTCTAACTGACAGTTTGGCAGGCTTAGGATAATAACTCACCTAAATGCCTGCAAACTGAAGTATGTCAGCACTTTTCTAGGACATTCCCAAGTAAAATATTACGACTGGTACAAGACATCTGTCATGTGGGTGTATCTTGGCCAGATGTTTATGTTTCCTCTAAGTGCAGTATGCCCATATCAAAGCTGGATAAGAAAAGACCTAGAATGCCACAATACCTAGGCATATTCAGAGAAATGCATTGACACGCTGCATTTACCTGGCTTATTTTCTCTTCAGAAAATTTTACGAGTCACACCAGACCTGTCTGAGGCAGGTAGGTATTATAGCCATTTTAGAGATGGGAAGCCAAACACCTGGGAAAAGACCTGGTGTTTCAGTGGTTTGATGCCCCCTCAGAACTCCCACTAGCTGTAGGTTGAGCCTTCTGTTTTCAGCACTTTTGAAAATCCAGACTGTAGCTGGTTTATCCAAATCCTCAGTGGTTGTAAATGTGAAAGCCAGGATTAGGGCACTCAGGATCCTGACTTCATCAGAGCACTGCTACAAAGCTTTGATCCCACAAAGCACGTAAGCACTTGCCTAATTTCAAGCATGAATGTCCCATTAATAATGCTCTTGCCATGCTTAAAGCTAGGCACATGCCTAATTGCTTTGCTAGATTGGGAATTACATTAAAATATATTAAAGTTTAACGTATTTTGAAAATCCAAAAACGTGTCCATTTCTGATTATGTTTTGGGCATTGTCCAGGATATTTGAACAGTGTATGTAGCTGCTCAACCAAGTGGAGCATTTGTTAGCCAATCCACCCAGAGTTTAATGAGTTTTGGGTAGTAACACCCACTTGTCAGAAGTAATCGAAGGTGGCGTGTGTCTTGTGAGGTCCAGACTTCTGTGCTGCTGCAAGAGGCAAAGTGGCTCCTGCAGCCATCGGTGCTAACAATACATCAGCAACAACTGACTATTGTGTTAGGTCATTCTGGGAAGATGTGAAGGTGGTGGCTGTAAATGTGACATCTTATCAAGTGTGTTGTACTTTCCACTTCTTCCTGTAATCTGTTGCAGAAGAGGTGAACAGAAGTTGTTTAAACGTGGAGCAAACCCAAACTTCTTGTTCCGTTACTCCAAGGTGCTAATCTGCAGACACGCAGGTGTTCGTGCACGTGCATCAGTGTTTGCAGGACCATGGTCCTGAAGGATCATTTTAGTGGCAGGGTTGAGATCAGGGAACTATCAGGGGGAATGAACAAACTCCTGTACCTTTGAAAGACAAAAGTCGCAGAAAGCATCACAGGACTTTGCTGAAAAACTGGCTCCATCTTACAGTTTTCCTTTTGTTTTGATTTTGTTTGGTTTTGTTTTTATCCAGACTGGCACAGAATACTGTATTTTCATCAATTAAAATCTTGTCTGGTAACTAACTAAACAACTTGTTCATGGAAAATTAAAAATAAATAAGTAAACTGTCAATTGTGGAATGTAAACTGATTAAACAAATAAAAAAAAAAATAATGTTGTGTGTTTTAAGTGGCTGTGTTTGCTTGTGTCAGGAGCGGGGCTGGACACCTTCTCACCACCCTGCTCCCCAGCTGAAGGACAAAGAGCAGAACTGGAAGGTGGGTGGCCTCTGAGCTATGGAATATTGGAAATGCTCCTTAAAACCCGCAATTATTAGATGGTTTCTGATCAAAAACGCTGCATAAAGCATCACAAACACAACCACTATCTCAATCTGACTGTTTATGAGGAGGTTTTTCTGCCTGTCACGGGAAGGACTGATTCCTGCTGGAGCTTTGGGAACTGCATGTACTCTAACACCATTAATCCCTTTTGGAGCCACTTAACATGTACAAGTCTGTGATTTGCTTGAAATGTACAGAGCCATTGCAGTAGTTTAGCCCCCACTTTCCCCCAGTAAATAAATAAACAAAGCTGAATATGGAATACAGTCTTTTGGATTTTCAGTGCTCAGCTGTAAAGGCTTTGGGAAACCTGGCAGGCACAACAATGCACTGATATTAGTGCTTCCTCATTGCACTTATGTCCTCAGGCCAACAATAACAAATCAGACACACATTTTGTGTGCAGCTTGGAGTGTGCAACTAGGGTCGGGCTGCAGGTGTCCAAGGTTGAACACCCAAAGATCAGGGTGTTTATAACAAATGGAAAGGTATAAAAAACTACCCTAAATGTCTAACAAGACATTTGGAGGAACGGACAAAAGTGCTTTCAACTGTCCTAGCAGGGGAAAAGCAAAAGAGTAGGTCAAACAGAAAATTACAACTTTTAAATTTTTTCATCAGTAAGTTTTAAATTAATTAGACTAGAATTAAATTATTACAAAAAATGCAGGCAAGATGTGTTTAAAAGGCAAATATTTGTCAAGTACGGTACTAAATATTGAAGTTGTCTGCATTGGCTGCTTTTACCTGATTTAGCAGTTAAACCTGTCTAGATCTGACAGTCAAATATAAGCAGGCACCTAAAATGTCCTGCCAGGTGGCACATTTTTGTAGCTGATAGTTCTTCCTGAGCTGAATGGTTCTTTTAGCAATAGACTTCAGGTAATAGTGACAAGAAGCTATGTTCTGCAGTTCTCAAGCTGGAGTCCTTCCTGCCCTCAAAGACCTGCTGTCCAAAATATTAACTGCAGTAAAGAACCAAATGTCTGAATGGGTCTTAATGGAGGACCATAAAAGGGAATTCTCCATCAAAAACCTCATTGATACTGGCATAAATTCCATTTCTTCTTCTCTGTCACTAAAAATCATAGAATCATAGAATGGTTTGGGTTCGAAGGGACTTTAAAGATCATCAGGATTCAACCTCCCTAATATGAGCAGGGACATCTCAGACTAGACCAGGCTGCACAAAGCCTCATCCAACCCGGCCTTGAACATGTCTGTCTCTGGGCAACCTGTCCCAGAGTCTTACTACGCTCATGGTGAAGAGTTTCTTCCTAATGTCTAACCTAAAGCTCCCCTCTTTCAGTTTAAAACCGTTACCCCTTGTCCTATCACTACATTCTCTGGTGAAAAGTTTCTTCCCATCTTTCCTGGAGGCCCCCTTTAGGTATAGGAAGGCTGCTATAAGGTCTCCCCAAAGCCTTCTTAGGCTGAGGAAGTGAGAAATCTTGGTGATATACTAAACTCAGAACTTGGAGGATGTGCCTATTTTTGCCACATTTCCAGTGAAATCACTTGCATTATCTGTGCTTATGACCTGCCTGCTCCTGTGAATAAAGTCTGCAGGGCAAAGCAGAGAGTAGGAGGGAGAAAGAGCTGGCTGGGGGGTGCAGAAGCTGGCAAGCCCTCCAGGGCAAATGAAGGGAGTGAAGTCTGCACAGTGGCATGTTTGGCACTGTGCAGGATTGGAACCCTTTCAATTAAAAGTCTCCTCTTCTTGCCTGCTCCTGCCCATGCCACCAGGCACAGCTGCCCTCCCAGACATCCATGGCTGCTGCCTAGTAAAACCTCTCTGGTTAGCAGCAAATGCTGGTGGAAGGGGCTGCTGAGGTCTTTGCACCATCAGCAGAGGCAACGTGATTCATTGGTGCTAAAAATGGCCATCTGCAGAGCTTGCTTTGTGGCAAGGGAGAAAGCAGGTGCCCTCTCTCATGGCAGTGACCGCAGGAAAAAACCTGTGAACGTTGCTGCAGGGGCAGAGGCCTCAGCTGCTCACAGCTTGTACAGGGAAGTGGAAAGAAAAATATGAACCAAAGGAGCCAGCTGCTCCTTGAAGGTTGAGCTAGAGATGCCACCATGGAAGGGCCTGGGCTGCAGAAAGCAAGAGGCCTGGCTTTGGGGATGATTTGAGAATGAACGCCAGGTCTGTGTTAGCCACGTGAGGGCTGAATTTTAACTCTGCACTGAATTTTAACAGTGCATTGTTGCTCCCTGCAGTGCCCAGCCCGGCTGCTGCAGGCTTGATGGTGCTTTGCAGGCTGCTGCTCACTTCCTGGGGTCCTACTCTGTAGCACGAGGGGAGACACCAGACAGTGCCATGGCAGGGTGCATGAGCCTGCAATCCAGCTGGACAAGGCAGACAGTAAGCAAGAGAAGGGAAGGCTCATTAAATGCATTTCACCACAGAGGAAACAGAGAACAAAGAGATTTGATTAACTTAACATCACACAAACCACCCATGGCAGAGCAGGGGCTTGCTGTGCCCTTGTGAGGCTGTCTCAGTGGGGAAGGCAAGGGCTGAGGCTGTCTCACATGGGCTCTGCCTCCCCACCATGCTGGGTACCTGCACTCGGCAGCTCACAGTTTGGGAAGCGTAGCAGGAGTGCACATCTCTCATGGTCCAATGCCCGCTTCGAATTAGCACCCTCACCTTTAAAGATACCTCCGCTTGTTCAAGGCTCCACTTGGTTGTGAAGGGAAGTAACTAATGACTTAGGAAGAAAAGCAGTGAATGTTTTGAGAATTAGGTTTACGAGAGAGAAATCTACCCGTTGGCTTCCTCTGCAACACAGTGGGGCCTCCACAGGTCAAACAGGGGGATGGGGCAACAGCTTCAGTTCTTATGATCGGTGAAATCTCTTGCCCTGCCCCTAAGCAGCACTCTAAAGCACAGCTTTCCCTTTGCTTTGGGGTATTTGCTGATGCTTTGTGCCCACACAGGAGCAAGGACCCTCTCACTGAAATGCAATCGCTCAGTTTCTGAGGCAGGATAATCTCACAGTGACCTTTCTTGTCAGAAGCACATGTTAACTGCAGCAGACTGGGGCTGCATGGGGTGAGGATGCTGGTAATGAAATGCTTTCATAGCTCGACACTCATTATTCCATGACATTATCAGGTTCTTCCCCAGGGGCCTTCTAAAGAGTCACGGCTGAGCTCTTTTCCTGCAGGGACCAAAACCAGACCACCTAACAAGATACATTTACTAAAATTTTCACTCCCTCCTTGCTCAGGGGGAGTGTGGTCTTGCTCATTTGCATCTGACATCAGTGGAAGAACTACGCCAGCTCAGTTATGAATTTATCAGACTGCCAACCCACACCAAACAAAGCAGTCAGCCCATCCCCAGCCAGGAGCAGAAGAGACTGCTGCCACCCCACAGCTCACCACACAGGGCCTGTGCTGACCCGGGGTCCCCAGCATGCCTCAGCCAGCCTCTCTCTGCCACCCTGCATCTGCTGTTGACTTGCAAAGGTTGACCACTGACCGTTTCTTTGTAAGAAACTGCACTTTCCCCTTGATTGCTTAATTCCCTGCAATTTCTTCCCATCCTCAGATAACCCTGTGGTCTTCTCAGCTCTGAAATTCAAAGTGGCCATCACCAGCCGCGAGGCCCTCACCTGGAGCTGGCTGCTCAGAGTGAAGCCTGCGTGCTGTGATAGCAAAGAGCTATCTCTGGCAGAGCTCAGCTCTTTACCAGGAAATGAGTTGATGGCCCAAGGGCAAGCCCAGCTGGGTGAGAGCTGCACTGCTAGCAGATACAGTCAGAGAAAGATCAGAGAGTCTAACCTGTGGGCCATCATCTCCCCCCATTCATCTCCCTGGAGACAACCCTTTCAGTCAAAGGTGGTGGTGGGTATTAGGGGAGGTATTAAGCAGGAGAAATGGAGGCACTAGGGATTTTGGATTTCACTAACAGTTCACAGCAATGCTCAAAATGCATGCCAGGAACATAAAGGGAGAAATAAACCCTGCCATAAGGAGCATGCAATTTGGAAAAGCAGAGGCTGCCAAAAGGTGAGAGAAGGGAATAAAATGCACAGGCGAAGCCTTCATAGCAACAGTCGGCACTGGGAGTTGGCCATATATGTTTGAAATCACTGTGCACAGAAAGCCACTTAGCACTTCAATGCCTTCAGATGGCTAAATAAACTTACTTAAATTCAAGTGAGTGCACACACGCATGTACACATGCGTACACCCACGCACCCTCAACTGGTAGGAAAAACACAAAACAAAACTGAATATCCTTCTTCCCAGCAAGGCAGATTTCCTCCTTCTCTGTTGTGTTTTCTTACAAGCTTCCTCCAAACCTGTTAGAGAAAAGGAGGCTGAGAGTGAAACAAGTTGCTCTGTGAACTGAACAAAGCTTTGACTTCCCAGTTCCACATTTGGGGTGTCTCTGACAGGTTGCACTTTCTGCTTCATTTAACCTAGCTCATGCCCTTTGGGAATTCTCTACCCACCATGTCTGCGGCAAGAAATACCACATGCTGTGGAGCTTTCAGACAGAACGGGTGACTGCTGAGTCCTCCCTTCCTTCCCTTCTGTCAAATGGAGATTCATGCATTACCTTGCACTTCTTGTCTCTCCCCAGCTACTGATTTTCACAGCTGATCCAAATATTTTTGAGACTTCTAATGCTCCATCAAACTCGTTTGCAAGTAGCCATCAGATCCAATAGTTGATAGGGACAAATGAGCAGACGTGAACTGACAGTATCTTCATTTCCTTAGGAAACCAGGCTAAAAATACTATGTTCAGAGTTCAGGTTTTTCCATGAAGATGCACAGTTTCCCGGGAGGCCCAGCCAAGCCAGTGGATGCAGGTGGCAGCAGCTCCACAGTGTCCTGGGCGACACCGTCACCCATCGCAGCTGTCACGGCTGTTCCTGCCAAAGGTGCATCGTGCTGGCTCTTCCCTCCAGCTGTGAGGCTCTGAGGTTGAGGAGATCTTTGCTCTGGGTCTGAGCCCTGAAGAGGAGCCCACCAGGGAGGGGGATGGGGAAATGTTCATGGTCAGAGCAGAGGTCCCCATTGGCTGAGGCAGGAGCCCAGTGCTCCCAAGCTAAACCTGGGAAGTTGAAATGTATCTGCTGTGATGGGCAGATGCCCTGAGGGAAGCTGTGTCTCAGGATGGGCAGTGAGCCAGGCTTTCCTCCCTCCTCTGTAACCCTGTCTTGCATGAAACCTTGCATCTCACCTGCCTGTCATGCTTTGCTCACCAGTAGGCAGGGATGGAGGCTAACAAACATCTGCAAGAGCTTATTGCAAAGGCTACTAAGGTAGTGCTGCTGCTGCAAATGTTGCCAGGTGGCACCATCTCAGTCGGTATAAAACAGTCCCAGAGCAGCCTTTTTGCCATTTTACCAGTGGAAACAAATTAATTTTCACCAGCCTTGTGACTTCTCTGCTGAGCTAGCTCTGAGTCGCACCTGTATTAGTAACCTGCTCATCCACTGTTGAATACAGAGTGTGCTCCTGTGGTCTGGGGGCTCACGGGACTCAATAATGGGGGTGCAGGAGGTCATGCACCAGGTTCACTGGCCAGTGTGCATGGGGAGAGGGGAGAAGGCAGAGGACAGTGATGTTCTTACCCTGGCAGTGCCGAGATGGCCGCCAGCGCTTGGCCTCCAGGCAGTTTTCCCAACCAGCACTGGATGGGTCTTGACTGTCCTGTAAGCCCTTTGCTGACAAGTACTTAAATTGAGCGAGTTCATCCCATAACGTTTAAGGAAGAAGCAAGAGAACAGAAGGATGAAAAGCAATGTATTTTTCTTTTAGCACCTCTCTTTTTCTCATTTTCTCCTGAAGTGTCAGCATCTGAAATAAAAAGCCTTTTAATGCCTCACTGCTGCCTGCATCCAGTCACAAATATCACATGCTGTTGCACACAGGCCAAGGTCTCAGGTAGCCAGATCTTGCCTCAAGGGTGTCACCTCTGTGCGGAGCCCTTCATTCTCCTTCCTCTCTCTTTTCCCCTTTGCTGTCACATTCACTCCTGCCAGCTCGGACAAAACTCACCTTTTGCTTTGCAGAGATCAGAGGAGGTTGAGGGCGAACACTATGCCTGAGGTCTGCTGTTTGGCTTCCACCCCACCAAGAGAATGACCAGGAGGAACCATGTTACTGAAGTCCAGTTTCTCACAGTTAATTTCCAAACTTGCAAACCCCACGGAGAGCTGGTGAGGTATCACTGTCCCTGCATCCTCCCGTGTCCCCAAGGAGGGTTGGCTAGAAAGGGATATCCTACAAATCCTGCTTCCTGGGCAGCCCCCATTAAACAGTATGAGGGTGCTGGAGATCAGAATCTCCTCTCTCAGAATAAGAAACATCTCCTGAGCAGCTGCAGACAGAGTAAGGGTACCCTGTCAGCAGGCAGGAGGAGGATGAAACAGGGTCCTATGTGGGACATGCAGCCACACAGAGCACTGGGCTGACAGATCACTTCTAACCACATAGCAAACACTAAACCAGGGACACTAATTTGTTTTGGAGGGGTTTTTTGATGTTGATAGTATTTTTGCGTCTCCCAACTGAGTCCAGACAGCACTGCCACAGAACAAATGCTGGCAATGTGCAGTGTAGGATGGGAGTTGTGGGAAAGCTGGGCAGAGGAAAAGCTTCCACCTCTTGTTCCTCCTCATATCCTGGATGGCTTGCATCACTCCTGACAACACTGTGGGAGCCCCTCTTGCCTAGGACCTCTCTTGTTTGTCCTAAAACTGGCTGCATACATGATCTGTGATGTTTTTCTCCAGAGTCATAGCCAAATGTAGCCCTGACAGGAGGGTTACACAACATGAATGGGAAAAGGACAAGAGATTTACAGGCAGTTTTAGCAGTAGGAGTAGGATATTATCCACCCACTCCTCATTTTTTCTTTCTTTATGGATGCAGGAGAGTTGTCTATTTTTAAAAACCCTTATTTGTTATCCCTTTGGCCACTTCACTGAAATATGTAACTGGTTACTTGCATATTTCTATTATATTTGCAGAAGTAATTCTGAATTATTGAGGTAAATGCAAACTTGCATATTAAACCAAAAAAGGTTTATAATTATTTGGAGGAATACAAAGCAGAAAGGAGCAGGGCCAGCACGAAAAGGCAATGACCAGTAACCTCTCCCAAGTCCAAACTAAATCCAGGCACCCCCTTCTGTCTTGGCTCTCTCTCACACAGTAATTTGCATGTACACACACAGCATGCCATCCCTTCATTGACTTAATGGGACCTGCTTTACTTCAGGGAGTGGATTTCTTTTGTAGCCATTTGGCTAAGCATACCAAAGAGGTCACAAACTTATCTGTGATAGTCAGAAAAAAAAAAATTCCAGGCCAGAATGAACATTAAATATAAGAGTGGAGTTGATAAAAATAGTGAAGTTAGATGAGGATATTTTTGATATACCCAGAGAGGAAGCAGTCATAAGTGTTTCCATCAGGTGTGCAATGTACCCATAAAATGTTCCAAATACATTTTCATGCATTCACAGCTGAGGAAAAAACATTTGTCAGCAATTATTTTACCAGTGAGACAAATGATAATCTGTGGTTGGACTAGACAAGTATGGATCAAAGCTAGGGATGGGAATTGTTTTGATAGTTGTTCAAGTGGCTCAGTGCAGGTGTAACAGAGCTAAATACAACCTGGCACGGCTGATTGATACCAACAGCTTGAAAATGCAGCCCTCTGCTCCTCAGGAATGCTTTTTCTTTTCATTCCATGAACTGAGGATCAGGCCCCAAATCCCTGAAATATGGATGGCTCAGAACTCCTCTGAGGTTTTACTTCACTCAGTGCAACATCAGGAGCTGCTACATGTCAAGAAGAAAGTGGTGGCTTCCTAGTCCCATGCAAGACCATCCAGTATGTCACCTGCAAGCAACAGACATACCCAGGAGATGTTGGATCACTGTCATAGGGTTCAGCTTCACCTTGTCTCCAGCAGCTCCCCGGGCTGGCCTGTGTGGGGAATGGTGCCTGCCATGGGAATCCAGCAATGATATTTCTGCTAGGAGGTCTCCTCACTCACAAGCAGAGGGCTCCACAACCATTTCTGGTCCTGAGTCTGCCCTTCTGTGCTAACCAGGACATGGAAAATGGCCAGATTCTAGAAAAGAATCCTGTAATTGAAATGGGATTTACTTGAGCTATTTAAACCTTTCTCAGAAAATAATGGGCAAGAATGTGTGAGAACAATCTGCTCCAGAATTATCAATCACTCACTGTGAGATTCAAACTTAATTTGATTGCTATTATTGTATGTATTTTTATTGTCCTCTGTTTGCTTAATGAATGTTGCAGTTGTAGTAATAAGATCATTGGTAATACGAAACAGATTTGCAGAATGATGAGAAGATAATTAAATGATACCTTGAGGGTGATTTCTGTTTAAGACACAGTAACTATGTCATGGAGTAAATAAACTTGGTGAGGGAAGATATCAATGGCTATTAACCTAAGATACAATTATCCCCAAATTACCAGGATACACATTTCATTACACTGAAATACCTGGTGACTGATGCTGGGACCAGGCTCTCCCATCCACTTGCCAGGCTGTGGGACAAAGCCTTGCCCAGGGTGTCAGTGGGCATTCAGCTGTGGTTCC
Source organism: Hemiprocne comata (assembly GCA_020745705.1). Classification (NCBI taxonomy): domain Eukaryota; kingdom Metazoa; phylum Chordata; class Aves; order Apodiformes; family Apodidae; genus Hemiprocne; species Hemiprocne comata. Next base: position 63,202,040 of record CM036586.1, read on the forward strand.
CCACAGCCCAGGGATGTGGTGGCAGAGGTGGGACACAGCACCCACACCTGACACAACCCATTGGGTTCTGAACTGTGAGGATTTAACAAGTCCAAGTGACCAAACTGTGCCTGGCTTTCAAGAGTTCTGCCTATGTCTTAAGAACACATCTTCCTTTCCAAATTGATGCTCAGCAACATTTCAGGACCAGCATTAGTGCAGGGAATCTGTTACTGCTGCTTGGATTTCTAAGGCTGGCTTGGGACGAGAGCAGTAGTCTGGCCATGAACCTGCAGATCCTGCAGCTGCTCACCTCTACTGGACAAAACCAACCCATTGTCCCCTTCCTCCCTCCCCTCTTGGATGTAGAGATGACCACGTAACTAATCATGTGCTGAAGGTGACAATCTCCAGTGAATACACAGCTGCTCACGTCCCACCATTTTCCTAAAGCAATGGCAACTTGCACACATACAAGCAGATACACAGCTCTCCAGCTTTCCCTCCATAATCCAAATGAACCATCTAAATTGCCTGTATATTCAGTATTTATGGTGAGTTTTACCAGCTTTCTGAGTGTCTCTAATGGTCTGTGGAATATTTTCCTGGCTCTTTTCTTAGGTTTCTCAGTCCCTGAAGGACCTTCACACATCCATTTTGATCCTAACTAATGAGGGTTTCTACATAATTTTTAATAGTAATTCTGCTAATAACATTATTTATTTTCTCCCTTGTCTCACCCTCAGCTATATCTCTGGCAATCACACTTTGTCTTTTGTCCAAAGTAGGCAGAGATATTTGGTCAGTTCTTTTTCTAAGTCAGATCATTAAACTCAAAATCTAATTCTAAGCTGCACCTCCTGCCTTTGCACACAGGTAACTGGGAGTAGGTCTGGGCCCCCAAACTGCCTGCCAGGTGTGCATTTAACTGCAAAGAGTCATTCCCAGGAGAAAGTGGCTCAAGCATGACATGGCCAATTTCAGCCAACACTTTTTTTTCTGTGAATTAAAGCCAAAATCTCTTTATTTACTAGAACATGCCAGCAGCACATTTCATGGGCATCTGTGGCACAGAAGTAATTGTTTCACAGCTTTGAGCATAGCTTTGCAGCACCACTAATAGAGTCTTTGGAGAAATACATGCTTAACTTAACTCTTGAGCTGTGAACCATAGGAACAGAGTCCCCTAATCAACCTCTTTGGTTTCTCAGACTCTGTAATATTGACATTGCACATCCCTTAAGCATCGCTGTGCAGCAGTGCTCCCAGTGGTTGCTACAAGCAGCTAGATCAGGTGCAAATGTCTGTGTGTTACTGACCTTCCCAGTGAATCTTTACACATTTTCCTTTACTATGTGGATAAACCCTCCCCTGTCATCTCACGCATGATCTACTCCTTCGACCTTTTATGTTAATGTCCTTCATTCATACATTATTTGCACTATCAAAAATACTCCGTTTTGTTTGCTTAGCTTTGTCCTGGCACTAGAAGATAGTGTACTTCGTCCCTTCAAAAAGGAATGTGACGGTACCGGATCTATCATCCCCTGCCCAATGATCCTATTAACATCCCTTCTTTGCCTCTGATTTAAGGATATCTTTCTTAAAGACAAGACTTGCAAGGAGGAGGTGGCATCATGAGGGTAAGGGAAGGGGGCTCCTCCAAGTCTGCTCTGTATTCAGTTGAGATCTTTCCTGGGTCAGTATTACAAATTATGCCTTTTCCAATATATTACCCATTTCTTTTCCAGTTTCACTCACATACTTTGTGCTTAATAAGCTTACTACTGTCCATTTCACTTCCTCTATTTACTTTCCCCTATGTGACTCTCCTACGAATATCTTCTAAACATACTTCTGGCAACACATTTGTTTTTGTATAACCGTTAAAAAGTAAATGTCCTATTTAATTCCAGTTAGATCATTTCATCTGTGGCTGCTGCGTTGTGCATTATTGCTATATAATTTTCACCTAAGCAAGGGGGGCTGTCCTTGTTTTCTTTACCCATCTCTGTGTTACTTTTGTTGGTATTCACATGTTTTGTAAAGTGATGTGATGGCCTTTATACTCTTTGCATCTTTTGTGACTTAGTGGACATGATCTCAACTTATATTACCACCTACAGTGTGCATAATCCATAAATTGTTTTACATGTTTGACGTCTTGAGTCTCCTCTTCTTTATGACTTGGGTTTCTCCACGTACCTATAACATCAGAGCCCTGGCCATCCTCAGCAAGATTCACCCTGGATCAAGTGATTTTTGCCTCTTGGCAAAGCTTATCTTCTCTGTTAATTCTTAATTGTAAATCTCCTGTTAGTGGTTTAACGGCTTCATTCTTTCACTCATGGTATTTCCTTAATTTACTTTACTCCGGGTACCTTATGGTATTCAGTACTTAGATTACTTTCCCCATCTGTTCTTAGAAAGGGAAAGCAAGGAAACAAAGTGAGGGAAGACATCATATAAATGGAGTCAATAACGCTGGCACATTTGGAGAGTAACTGTGGCTCAAACCACTTTCATTTAATGTAGAATACAAGGCTGTTCTAATCTAGCCTAGTCAAGTCCCAGAGTCTTACAGTGCTCTCAGCATCATCTTAAAACAGACCCTTAAAGCCATGTATTAAGTGAAAGGAATGTCTAAACAATACAAAAAGCAGAGCCAGTCTTTGAACTGACACCAGATCACAATGTGATGGGAAAAGAAAATACGCTGGATGCAATGCAAGAAACTACGTGGAATTCAAAAGCAAAGTCTGTGTCATAATTAGCATGTCAATCAATAACAAGAGAATAACAATAGCCATTTAAAAAACCATATTGCTGGATAACTCTCTGGAAGATAAATGCAATGTGAAACTGTACAAAACCCAAACTAGCCAAGAACCTGCTGAAATACATGTGCTGAAAATGGTACAGCATTTATACAGAAAATATGTTTGGAAGAGCTCTCAAATGACTTCCACCACCTGAGGAAATGGAATATATGACAGGACTGTAAGTCCAGAAACTTATTTTTATTCCTTCAAGGGATGAGTAAAAAGATGACTTTTGAAATATTTGAAAGCTGGGAGACTATGAAAAAGCAGAATATCAGATTTTATTCTAATTTAACTAATTAATAAAATTAATCAAAGTAACAGTTATGCATTCACTGACACCTGAAAACATTAGGAACTTTATTTCACAGACTGCTTAATTGGCCAGTAACAATTCATAAGCAGAGTTGATTGTCAGCATTAGATGTGGGATATTTCATTCATCAGGGACTGAACCAAACCAACTTATAGTAACTCAGCGGGATTATATTTTTCTTAAAAGTCTATATTTTGCACTCCAGAATCCAAGCCAAATTAATCTTCTAGCTTCTACACAAGATATTTTGCTGGTGAAGAGGAATGGGAGTGGTTTGTCATTATAGTGATGGGTTTTCTCAACCTGCCTTTGCCTGCAACTCATTCTGTTGTCCCCCCAACACCACCTAAAGAAAAGGATAAAAACAATTTTCCATCACAGAGCACTGCCACTGACTTTGGAAGAAGTGAAACTTTGAGCAAATACAGTGATGTGCTGGCTATGCGATCTAAGATGTCACCCAGATGTGTTCAGTGGGCCATGGTGATGCACACAATTGAGTCAAAACTAAATGAAAATAGAAGCATTTAACAGGAACCCAACTGGGAATCTCTCTTTCCTTCAAACTGTAGCTGCTGCTCTTTGATTACAAATGCCTTAGGCCCTACTCCATCTGGTCCATAGATTGGGATGTCACTGCCTCAATGAAAAATGAATCGTTGCCACAGATGTATTAGTAGTTTTCAGAAGCTCTTCTGAATATAAGATCATCTGGCTCTAGAGGTAACCAGGATGGTAATAGTAGCAGCTGGATTTTCAGGTAGGTGCTATTTAATGTAAACATAGGTGTGTGGTATGTAACATCATAGTTCTGGATGCAGTGGAATCAAGAAACAGTATAAAAGCATTAATTTTTTACCCTCTTTCTCATCCAGCTGTTTATCAGGGATAAATGAATACAAATTGACTTCTTTTTTATTCATTAATTCATTCATTCATTCATTCATTCATTCATTCATTTATTAAACAAGAAGTGTTAATCTCTGTCAGATGCCAAATTCCTCAGTGGAGATTCTTACAGATCAAATCACCCACTCTGAGGTTGTCTGCATAACTGGAAATACCTGCTTGCAGAGATATAGCCCTGGAGAGGTTAGATGATGCTGGCTGATGGCTGCCTCCCTTCCAAATGGATGCTGTTATGAGAGGCATGCACATCCCTCCCTCTGTCATATTATTTCCAGTGCAGAGTTGCTTCATATGTAGCAGCTTGGAGATGGCTGACCTTAGCCTGGGTCAGCAGAACTTTCCTAAGGGTAGGAACCCATACCAGTAACAAAACTGGTGTCCTCAGGAAGACCTTCACTGAAAAGCACAGTGTAGAGCAGCTGGTATTAGTACAGGAGCTGCTACAGATTTTTCTGTGGGGGTTTGTGCTGCCGGGTGAATGGATCAATCCCAGTCCCAGAGGAGTGTCCTTGTTTCTTCACTTGGAGCAGGCCCAGAGGAGATCTAACCTGTGCTGAGAATTACTTAATACCTCTGGCCATCTCTGAGACCACAAGCTCAGAGAAATTGTTGCCTGCTGCCCTGCTACGTTTGAGACTTAGAGTCCAGGGCTGCCCACACTAATGCTTCAGTGACACCTGCATTTACTGAATCCAAATAGGTTGGGAGTGAGTGCAGAGCCTCCTGAAATGGGTCTCTGCTAAAGGAACAAGTTACTGGCAAGACTGTCACAGAGCAATTTAATGGGTTTTTGCTGCTGTTCAAAAGCTGTGAATATCTCTATTCATTCGCTTGGAAAAAAGGTTAATAAACTCTGAGAATGAGGGAATATTTCTGTGTAATAGTTCAGTTGTAGGAAGAGGGGGCAGGGTGTAAAGGTGGTGGGTTTTGTTATAGAAATAAGCTAGGCATGGTCCTGAATTTCCTTCTAGGGAGGGTTAAACTCGTGTCGTGTTCTGCTTATAGAAGAGCCAAGGGAGCACTTGGAGGGGAAGGAAGAGGAGAGATTATTCTCATGTAGAGTTTCTCTGAGTTACCCAACCAAAAACCCTGCCAGTGTGATTCAGATCTTTCTCCATGCCAGTGGAGCAAGCACTGACTTCAGACATGACTACCCTGGGGACTTGCACCTCCAGGCAGAGCTGGAAATGAGGGCAAGAGAATCCATCATGAACTTCCTCTGCTCTCACAGGCAGGAACTTTCTCTGATTAGCTTCAGAGGTTGCAGCACTCCCCTCTGCTACAGAGGATGGTGGCTAGAAGTGGGACAGAGAGCAACCTAGGACACAGGGTGGAACAACTACTTCAGGCCCTGGACACAAAACCTGGAGAACAGAAGCACAGAAACGGTGACCGGGAAGCCCACCAGAGAGTTCAGCACAGGAACCCTCTGGACACATAGAGAGAGAACTCTCTCTTTCTGCAGCCCACCCTGTGCCCACAGCTTCTAGGGAGATAAAAGCTGGAGGTGGATGTGCCTGCAAGACTGGAGCTCCCATCCTACAGCCTGATATGGAGAGATAGTCAGTCCTGCTCCCATCCACTAAGGAAAAATGCTCTTTCCTGCCTTAAATCATGCTTGGCGTTCAGGTATTGTGGAATTAAAGCAAAGCAATTTATAACCTCCCCTGCTGGGCCAGAGGCATGGAAAGATTTAGAGTCTGGGGTTTTCCTCATCAGCTGCACAATAGGTTGTGTGAAGATGCTCACCTCTGTCACTCTGGCCACAGTGATATTAATCATGTGTAAAAGCAGTGGGGAGGGGGCAGGGGGCAGACCACAACCAGCAACAATGCTGCCTTGGTCTGGCAGGAGCACAGACATTGGTGTGGCAAACACACAGCTCCTACAGAACAGTAAATTTGTTCTCTTTGCAATACAAGAGTCTATTTGCATGTTATTTGTAAGGGAGCACCTGAGGACATGATCACCATGGTGGCAGGAGATGTAGCTGACTGCACTGCTATCTGATACCCTCAGCCCATCCTTAGCTGAGTCACAAATGCCAGGACAACCAGCAGGCAGGGGGGTCTCTATTCTCTGTTGCTGTGAGGACAACAACAGAGTGACTGCACTGGATGGGGGATGTCCCTTGCTCCTATGCACACACAGGCACACATCCCATCATGTAAAAACTCTCCTCTGCCCTTGTGCAGTGCTGATACAGAACTTACTGGAGATGTGGGACAGGCTCATCTAGTTCAGCCCTATCATAGAATCATAGAATGGTTTGGGTTGGAAGGGACCTTTAAAGGTCAATTAGTTCAACTCCCCTGCAGTGAGCAGGGACTACCTATAGACCACACGGCCAGATTTAGCTCTCAGACCATGATTGTTAATAAAGCCCCACTGGCACTAAGTGGTGGCTGTAAACAGGACCTCTGCTGCTGATTTTGAAGGTCCCACTCAAAACTATATACCAAGTGATGAAACTAGTGACTTCAGTAAAATGAGTTAGCTGAGGTGAGGACCTGAGGACAGGTTGTGCTGGACAGAAAAGGAGACTAAATCGTTGTCAGTTGTAAGGCATTGCCAAGCAGCAGAGAAAAATCTCTCTACTGTTTCCTTCATATTCTCTAGATAAGAAGAGAACTCAGATGGCCGAGCAGATGACTTTCCTAAAGTTACAAACAAATATATAGGTTCCTGAAGAGTGGTTATGCATCTGAGGCTTCTTCTGCTAACAGGCTTGGCATCAATGGTAGAGACAGGATAATTAAAAAATTGCTCTGCAAAAATGGGTCTGAAAATGAGTAACCAGGATGAGGCACTCACCTGTCTTCACAAACAATTTGTGTGATAATTTTAGGTGACACATGCCCAGTCGAGTATTAGAGTTGCAGAGTGGCTTTTTGAATGACACTTTTTTACACAAACCATCTAGCAATCATAAGAAACAAAGCACATCTTCCAGCCTCCTCTGGGCAGTTTTCTGAAAAAGTCAGCTGCCATTTTACTTGGCCTAAAAAATGACTACAGTACAGAATCTAGAGGATGTTTGAGATCAGCTCTTCATCCTCTCATTTTCCATTGCACGTACTCTAATACCTACTTCTATTGATTGGACAAGCAGAAAACTAGGAAAACTAAAAGGCAAGTACCTGGTACCTGCAGCAGCACAGCAGGTTTAATATACCTTGAGGGTGATCAGACAGCCACAGCTAAAAACTAGGACATGTGTGTTTGCCAGGAGGGATTTTGGAATGGACATTGCATCCTAAGTAAAGGCAGGTAATGAAAAAAGTGCACCATCTGTCGTTGTCTGCAGTGCTTCTTTCTTCTAAGGGCAGTTCTCTTTGAAAAGCCCCATCTCAATATTACCAGCCCAGATTCTCAGATAACATCACATGATTCCAGAATGGCTGAGGTGGGACAGGACCTCTGGAGCTCAACCAGTCCAACCACCCTGCTCAGAGCAGGGCCAAGTTCCTCTGCTGCAGATGTTGAAAGACAACCAGTATTTGAATAAAAATTTCTCATTTATCCTAACTCTGATGTGTGCAGATGTACTCAGGAAGATGTCCATTCAGTCATCTTAGAGATATTCAGGTATTTCATACATGTCAGCATTTTTCTGATGGCTCCAAACATGTTTTGACATAGGAAAGGGCTTTCTTTTAAAAAGTCAAACTTGTTTTGGAAGCATCATTAATCAATACAACTGCACTTGGGAGGCTTGGTTGTGAAATACGAAGTTACAGGTGCTTGTAAATTATTTGTGGCACCTCATGAGAATTATGAATTTGAAAACTATTTGTCAGCACACAATCTTTTAATAAGCTCAGGAAAGCAGGATAAGATACTAGTATCTGCTGCTATCATCGCTATTAGCAGTTGGCCACACCACCTGAATCCCCACAAAAAGTAGGACAACACCAAAAGAATACAACAAACCAAAAAAAAAAACCCCACCAAAAAACAAAGCAGGACATTTAATCACTCCACAACACCTGGAATATTCAGCAGCTCATCAAGTGTGCTCAGCACACTGAGATGCACTGGACAGATGAACCTGGAATATTTAAGTGGGAAGAGATGGCTATTGAATGTGCCTGAAATACTTAACAGGAGCTGATAATTTAATATTTTTCTTGGAAAAACAAATCCCAAACCTTCTACTCCACAAAATGAAGGGAAAAGAAAACCTAAAAAAATAGTAGGGAAATTAATCCGGAGGGTTTTATCAGCTTTCCTTATCACTAACAGCTGAGTGTCTTCTGGACCATCTTGTGCATCAACTTGATTCATCCAGAACAGACTTTGCATTCCTGGAGAACCAAATTTGGCTTCAAGCAGCCACGTTGTGTTATTACACACATTCCCCCCAGACGTCCCTAAGCAGAAGGATTTGTGGAAGTTTTTTACAGAAAAGACTTAATTTTATTGACTTTGACATTTGTGTGAATGTTGGGATTTTGCTGAAAATGGCGTTTTGCAACATTCTGAAATAAAATTTCTGTCCAACATTATGTTCATTATCCTGACCCGCTGGTCCCAAACTGCATCCTTGTTGTCCTGAGCCTGCAAGCCTAGGTCCCTGTCAAGTGGGGGGTAATGGTCTACAGAAGCAGTGTTGCTTCCTCACACCACTCATGTAGCCAAGTGCGTCATCTTGTATAACCCAACATCTCTCTTCCTTCCTCACAGGACAGGGGTCTCTTTGAATCTTAGCTACACGTGCCTCCACTTGGCACCTTTGTGAGATCTCTGAGGCTTCTCACCATCTTTGAGGCATCAGGGAAAGACATGGCCTGAGGCAGCACTAGAAGGGGCCACCATGACTACATTGCGCCAAAGCTTTTCCCATCATGAGGTCACATCTTGCCACATGGTCATGTCTCCGCTTTTCCCTGGCATAATGTTGGTGCTGTTCACTGGCTGCTTGGCATCCTTGTGAGGATGGTCTGGTCTCCATGCATGGTTGGAAACATTTCTCTTAGTGCATGTGGTCACCCCATTGGTGGGGCTGAAACAGGAAAGCCCAGGTACTTCTTGCCAGCTGTTCTTCTAGATGAACCTTCAGAAATATTTTTTGGTTGTTTTTCGGGGGTAGCACCTTAGATATTTCTATCAGTGTGAAAACCCACCTACTTGCTTTTGTCCTTTGCCAGGCAGAAATCCTCCTGCTCCCCTTGATTCGGGTGGTGACTGGGGCTTGCTGCCAGAGCCCACGGCTGTGGGTCACCAGGTAAGCTGGAGGATGACCAGACAGGGGGGCTGTGAGGGCCAGAACATGGGTGGGTAGGAAAACACTTTTCCTTAGTTGATGTTTGTTTTGGTTTTGTTTTGGTTTTGTTTTTTTGGGGGAGGTGGGGTTTTTTCTTATTTTTTAAAATTATCTCTGTATTCAGCACTGCTGAGGCTGCACCTCGAACACCATGTTGTTTCGTGCCCCTCACTACAAGAAAGACATTGACGTGCTGGAGGGTGTCCAAAGAAGGGCAATGAAGCTGGTGAAGGGTCTAGAGCACAAGTCTTACGAGGAGCAGCTGAGGGAACTGGGGTTGTTTAGTCTGGAGAAAAGAAGGCTGAGGGGAGACCTTATCACTCTCTACAACTACCTGAAAGGAGGTTGCAGTGAGCTGGGGGCTGGTCTCTTCTCCCAAGTAACAAGCGATAGAACAAGAGGAAATAACCTCAAGTTGTGCCAGAGGAGGTTTAGATTGGATATTAGGAAAAATTTCTTCACTGAAAGGGCTGTCACGCACTGGAACAGGCTGCTCAGGGAAGTGGTGCAGTCACCATTCCTTGAAGGTATTTAAAAGACGTGTAGAAGTGGTGCTCAGGGACATGGTTTAGTAGTAGACTTGACGGTACTAGGTTAATAGTTGGACTTTATGATCTTAAAGGTCTTTTCCAACCAAAATGATTTTGTGAGCCTATGAAATTGAGGTAGGGTACCCGGAACGCACCTGAGGCCCAAGGCAGGGATGCAATAACACGGACGGTGGATGAGATCCCCTCAGCCCCAGGCTCGATGTGCGGGGGGAAGGTTGACCAAATCCAGCCCGGCGGGGGCCGGGAGAGACCCCCATCCAGAGGCGGGGGCCGGAGCCCGCATCGAGAGGCCAGGCGGAGCCGCCGGAGCCGGCGGAGCCGGAAGGGCGCCGCGGCGCGGAACGCCAGTGCCGCGGGAGCCGTTTCCAGCCGAGCCGGCCTGGGCGGAGGGAGGGGCGGTGCGTGGTTCCCGCCGGCCCATCCTGAGCGGCGGCCGCTTTGCCGCGGGCGGCATGGCCGGGGCGGGAAGAGTACTGAGCACCCTGCGGAATCACTGGAAGAAAACCACGTTCGGGGTCTGCCTGCTGAGCTGGGGCGGGAACTGGCTCTATGGGAAGCACTGGTAACTGCCTGCTGGGGCGCGGCGGGGCGGGGGAGCGGGGCCGCCGCCCCAGCCGTGTGCCTGTGTGCCTTCACACAGCGACCGGCCCCACACAGCGAGGGCATCGCTGCCGTGTTCGCCTCGGAGGCCTTGGCTTTCGGCCCGCTCCCTAAGGTGTCTCCCCTTGCGGCTGTTGAGATGGAGGTGTCCCCTCGGAGGGGCTCCGGCGCCTCGGGACGGCTGTCCCTCCCCCTCCAGCAGCCGTGAGCTGAGGAAGGCTTAGGGACATTTTGTGACTTCCCGCCTTGGCCTTGTAAGTTTTGGGTTAGTTCAGGCGGTAGTTTTAAACAGAAGTGTAGTCAGGGTGGCTCTAATAATTTTGGGGCCTGTGGGAGAGGATAAAGGTCTCTCTGTTCTAACTTAAAAAAAATTAAAATGCCGTCAGCCAAGCGTGTGCCATCAGCATTAACTGGTATTATAAGGATAAATGGAACCAGAGGCCCTACACTTGAAAATGGTGCAGCTGGTACCAGGCTGAGGGGAAGCCACCTTCATGGAGGCGACCATCACAGCGCCCTGCCCGTGTGCCTGTGGGTCCTCCCACCTCTTTAGTTTCTTTTAATGGTGCCATGCACCTCATGGAAGATGCCAGATATCTGTTGCATGAGTACTTGTGCCTTTCTAGAGGTGTGGCACAGGCAGTGGCTGTGGGCTTTGCCTCCCTGACACCCACAAAGCTGGAAGGAGCCCATCAACTGCTGCAGCAGCAGTGCTTCTAGCATAAGTATACCTAGCAGGGTGTCATTTCCACTGTGGAGCAAATGTTCCTTACAGTAAGCAAAATCCTGCTTTACAAGTTTTAAATAGCTAGGCTTATATTTTAATCCCTGTCCTTTAAGATTAGGGTTCATACATTTGACGAAAATGCAAGTATAGCCAAATAATTTAAAAGAATTGTTACTTTTGGTGCTGCTATTATTCTATCACTGTCTTAATGTCTTTTTAATTGTTAAGTCATGATTTTAGCAGTGTTCTTTTCTGCCTACATTAAAATGCTCCCAAAACCTCAGTGGAAAACTTAGGAAAATAAATCTGTTTATGTTGTCTGTTATACTTCCTTTCTTTATTTGCTTTTGCCTCGGGACTTTCACATTAAATCAGTCTTTGTTTTGAATGCTACATCTGCTTTAGTTGCCTGCTTCTTACCTGAAGCACTAAGGCTCAGTTGACTGCAGGGCAAGCAGCAAAAAACCCTCTCCCTCCATACGTTTTCCCTTGTAATTGCTGATTGTAGGGCAGGCAGTGGTAAAATGAAGAATAACTATGTGAAAGTGGTGGTAACAAGGCCATGGTTTTATATGTATTCTTACAAGGACCAACAGACAGAAAGAAGTACATAGTGTACTGCTGTGTTGTAAGCAGAAGTATTTGTGCTAAAAGTGTTGGGGTTTTTTGATGCCTTTGTGCATTGTCAGTGGATCCTTGGGCTTGCATTCTACTTTTCCCTCCAACGACTTGAGCTTTGAATTCAATAGCAAGATGTAACTGAGTAATTATTTGAAGTTCTATCATTCTAGGTACCTGTTAGCCAAAAGAATTAACTTAATGTGCAAAACAAGGTGGAAGAAGTTGCTTGATGGCATTCATATGAGGGGCTGGCTGGTGGGACAGAGCAACCTGTGACCTCCTCAGGTACCCTGCTTACCCAAGTGGCCTCTTTACTGGTTTTCTGTTGCCACAGATACTGATGACAGCACAGTCAGGCCTGGGTACTGTAGAGAGCTACTAAAATGGAGCATTAAGAAAAACACTATATCTGGAGAGTGGGCACTTGAGGCCTAGGAGCAGCATCAGATACAACCAGTTTCCCCTTTGTGTCTGTTGTGTCTGGGAATTTGTGTGCCTATGTACTGTTGCTTTCAGCTGTTACTGGTTTCCTGTGCAGTAACAGTGAGGACACACTATCAGCCTGGAGAACGTGAAGCATACCGTGGTTGATATGGTAGTGAATAAGGAGGAAAATATGAAAGGCAAACAAACAGAAGGGAAACTTTAGGTATTTAAATTTCAGTGCTCAGAGGTTATTTGCAGCAAGCATAGGCATGACGCTTTAACCCAGATGATGTAGTGAGGAAAAAAAAATGTTTAAACATACCATTCTTCAATCTCCCCTTTAACTGTAAGGGAAAATACAGCATTTCCTTGCCAGACGTTGGAAGTGCAAGGTAGGGAATCCTGTGATGACAAATAGCTCTGTGTGACTTGGCCTGAAGTTGCACCAGGGGATGTTTAGGCTAGATAATAGAAAGAATTTCTTTACTGAAAGAGTGGTTGGACAGTGGGACAGGCTGCCCAGGGAGGTGGTGGAGTCACCATCCCTGGAAGTGTTTAAAAGAAATATAGATGTGGTGCTTAGGGACATGATTAAGCACTGAACGGGTAGATAAAGGTTATGGTGGGTGAATTTAGGTTATGGTTGGACTTGATGATCTTCGAGGTCTTTTCCAACCAGGATGATTCTCTGTGTGACTCTGTGGTGACTTTGATGTAGACTGAAACACAGCTGTAAAGTACTGGTTTCAGAGATTTAAATACTACTAGAAAAAAGTGACAACCATTTAGCCATTTCTCTGTGGAGGATTGGTTTAGCCAGGGAATAGTAAAACAGGGAGTGACATGATGGCAAGAGCATAAAAGTACAAACAGCCCTTTTGTGGCACTGTGTCCAGTGAAGTCCTTACCTTGTGGCTGCTGGACAACAGGGAATAGCCTGGGATCCCTCTTTGCAGCTTGTTTTGCCTCCAAATGCTGTAATGGCTTTTGGTGGGGTTTTTTTTTTGGTACACGCCCTCTCCCCATGTTCTCTCTTTATGTACCAGTTACACTGAGGAGCATGGGGGGTGCCTTTTGTCCCATGCACAAACTGCTGCAGGCTGCACTTGAAGAGGTTAATGAGGGAACCATGTATGGCTGTGTTGGCTGTGAGGCTTGCTCGTACTGACATCAGGGGCTAAATTACTATGCATGAGGCGTACTTGGCTAGACTTGCACTTGCCCTTTTAGAACAGATTAAAGGTTTAGTGAAGTCTTGTGCTTCCATTTCTGGCATCGCTGGAGTTTCTGACGAAGGGGCTTGCTTTAGGAGAGCATCAGTTCAGATTAACCTCTGACTTCTTGGAATTAGCTGTCTGAGATGTTGCTCGTTTATTTGCAGCTGAAGGAAAGTGTTGTTTCCCATCCTGCATCCATCTTCTTGGCTTTTCCATCCTTGAGGATTTTCTAAGATATTTCTCTTGCAAGGAGAAGATAATTTACTTTTTTTGACTTCTCAAGGTTGATTCTTCTTTGGGATGCAGAGGCTATGATGCCTGCATTAAGTGGTGCTATTGTAAATAACTGTCTGTCCTGCAAATAGATGGCAACTCTTCTGTAGTCAGACTCTACGTGCCCATAGGGACAGAAGAGCTCTGTAGTACTTCCTTAAGACTTTGGCAGATGCTATGTGAACGAATATGGACAAGAAGAATGTTTTCTTTTTCAGACTTGCTCTCCATTTCTCTTTCCTGCCTGGTAATGGACCCAGGTGTCCTGCTGCTGCACCCTGCAACTGTGCCCTGGGGTCTGATGTGGACACCCTTGTGCTCCACAGGCTATAGAGGAGAGAGGGGGCACTGGAGTGTCACAGTTCATTCCTGAGTTAGTCTAAAGGTTGTGGATGACAATAACTGTAAAGGTCAAGAAGCTTCTTAGCCTGGTCTTGTATGATTCTTTCTTAATGCAGCATTTAGTTTCTGGATCAGTGTGTTAGCCTTTCATCTTTGGAGGTGTTTGTTCAAATACTGACTGATGTAAAATTAAGGGGTTTGGGGATGAATGGGAAGAGTAAAGAGGAAACCTTGTGCTGATCCCTCCTCCTCCATTCGTGATTCTGCCCTTCTAAATATGTAATACAACAGAAGGTGCCTCTTCAAAAGACACATTGATCAGGAGGTGGGAAAGGTTTTTCATGTCTAAAATGATTCGCATGATGTCTAGTTGAACTGCTGATGCTATTACAGATACCTTATTGCTATTCTTACAAACCCTTAGTGAGTCTTAAAATTCCTTTATTTCTCGTAAAATAATATGTTTTAAAAATCCATTGTCTTGCATTTAGGATAGCAAATACTCTTGTGCTATTGGAGGAGTAAGAAGATAACTCAGTATTGTCACATGTGAGATTGTCTCCCTTTAATTTCTCTGGATTGCATGAATTCATGTATTGACATAAATTTAGTCTATAGAGTGTTATACTACAGGTATGAGGGACACTGAATGTAACATAGTAGATCAAAGCCTAGAGGCTATGCAAAATGCCAGATCTGTGCTCATGTACAGTAACCTACTTCTGTTTAACTAAACACATGAGGTTGATTACAGATAAAGATACCATATGATTGTTTTTAAATTTCTGCCAAGTTTGGAAGCCCCCTCACTTATGTCCTGGATCAGCTTTCCTGAATAGAGTTGCTGCTGTTCTTTATATATGACGAGGTGGTTCAGTGAGTCACCAGCTATGTCAAATCAGCAGAAATGTCATCTCTGGCATGATGCACATCAGCCTAACTGATTGTCAGATCTGGCTGGACTGTTACAGTGATGTCACTGGGTAAGTGATCATCACTTTGTCAGGATGGGGACCCTCCTCCATGTTGTATTGAGGCAGTGGACTCCTCAGATGCTCAGTTTTACTCCGTGTTGAAGTATTGACTTTCACTGTAGAAAATGTTGACGAGGCATCTGGGCCTTTGCTTTCCCAGTGTTACTGTTATCTATCATTTCACTGTTAGTCTCTGCATGTTTGCCAACTGATAACTTGCTTGGTCACCTTTCTGCATGTCCTTCCTGAATGGCTGACTTTATTTCATCAAAATTTTGTCCAAAAAAAAAGGGTGTATAGATTCTGAGTCTTGGGTAAAACTGATGAAAACTAAGATTTGTTTTTCATGCCATTCCAAAGCCAAACTGGAAGTAAATGCTAATATGCAGCAAAGAGGATGCTGTGCACTTGCTGTATTGGAAGCACACAAAAAGCTCTCTGCTAAGATAAAATCTCTTTTAGGAGTTCTGTTACAGCTCTCAAGGGGTGATCCTGTATGCACAGCTTTGATGAAGTTTCTCCTTCACAAAGCTCTGTGTTTCGATGCAGACACTGCACTGGAGAGTTTTTAGGCTTCTTCTTGCTTGAATGCACTTAATGGTTTTAGATTTAATGCTGACAACCCTTTTTGAAATGGGATCTCACACCTGAGCTTCTTTGTACATTTGTAGTACGGTCACTTTTAAGGGAATGGCTTTGGTTGGCTCTAAGACAAAGGCTTGCCCTTGCTGCAGCTGTGTGCCTCTGACAGCTTCTTCATTTCGAGTTTGCTGTCTTCTCCTTGTCGAGTTCACTTCCACCCTGGCTGACCTTTCATCATGGGAATTGTCCTTCCAGCCCTGGCCTCACCAGGTTCTTAGGCAGAGGATGTGGTTTCAGCTGGAAGAGCATGCCTACTAAATTGTGTGGGTCTGTGTGCTTATATGCAGGGGTGTTCATTCCCTATTCTACATCAAAACACTTAGGACAGGAGCCATGGCCACCAGTCCTGTGCCCGGGATGCTGCAGAACAGTGCCTGTTCAGGCAGCTCATATGGATGTTGTGCTCTCACAGCCTGGTGTGTTCTGTCAGCCTGACACAGCAGGACAGTTGCTCTTCCTTTCTTTCTGCATTGGTTCCTTGCTTTGATCTAAGTCTGCTATGCCTGCACTGCAGTGGCTGCTGGCCTTGCAGGATGGGCTGGTATCTTTGTCAAACTAGTCAAAGTTCTGTCCATGGGTACATCTTAGGACATCCTCTTTCTTCTGTAACCCACCTCCACTCCTTGTTCCTCTCTGTCTTCCAGTTTTTTACTGTTTAAGCAAGTTGGCTCAGTGGTAAGCTGTTTGATGCTTAATTCTCACAGTGGGAAGACAGGCCTGGCTTGGCCAGCAGATGCAATACTGCACGTCTGTTTTGCTTTAAGGCTGGAGTTGTTTCTATAAGCCCTTAGGGAAAACATAAAGTAAAAATTGATTTTTGGTTTGCTGTGGATATGGAGCAAGTCAGAAGATATCTCTGTGTGTTCTTCAAGGCAGTGCAGCAATTTCCCTTGGCCTCTGCCTGCTCCTGTTCAAGTGTTGTTGAAAAGGCTTCTTTGGTTACTATGTAATATTGATCAATCAAGTACAAAAAAAAAAATTAAAAATCTTATGTTTATTTTTGAAGTATCTTCTTCTCTGGGGGCTGGTACACAGCCATATTTTGATAATCTAATACATACCAAGACAGAAGATTTTAATAAGTTACCTTTTTGCTATTTCAGACATTTTTCTAGCTACATTTATGAATTGGTATGACCTGCAGGGGACTTCCAGGCCTACTTGGACTGTAGGTGAGCCATATGAGATGAGTAGAGACAAGAGCTGTGATACAGGAGGAGGACTGCTGTTCTCACAGGTACACCCCTGTGAGTGCACTTGTGCTTTTTTTAAGTGTGAAGATAGTTGTGTGTTGACATAACATTTTAAGGAAATAAAAATTTTTCTGTTACTTGGCATCTTTAAGCCAAACTCAGATGACTTTGAGTATGTTCTAGTTAAATCAGTGGGAATCCTGTGAGTATGGCTGCAATGGCATGGGGTTCCGGGTGCTGTGCTACTGAAAAGGTGAGGCAAATCACTTATAAATTCTTGGACAGTAAATGGTTCTTCTGGTCTGGGGAACCTAAGCCATCCAAAAGGATGACACCAAAAGGATATGTGTTGCAGTAGACTGTGTAAATGCATCAGTGCAGGAGAAAATAAGCATAAATGTTGACATCAAAACTGTCAAGCCTAATTTTTATGGTTAAGACTCCATTGGGCTGAATCAAACTTGTATCCTTGGCACTTGTTTTGAGGATCTTTGCAGTTTGTGATAGAGAGCACAGTATCTTTTGTTGCATTCGAAAAGTTGTGCTGGACTCCATTTTAAAGGCAATTAACACTGCAACATAAGGCTGTGGACACTAGGAAAACATCCTGCCTGACTATGTGACCCAGCTTGACTTCTGAATAAATAGCATCAATATGAAATAAACAGATAACATGGATTGGACTAGAGTTTGTTAATCAGGTTTAGAACACCAGTTCTCAAATACATCAACTGTGCAGCCATCATTTGATAGTGGGGTTTTCTTGGTATCCCGTAATATTTCAACTTTGCATATTGAAATTTGTGTTTGCTTTGGCCACATGTAGTCACGGGGGGGGGGGGGTGGGAAAGAAAGTCCCTACCTGAAGGCTTGTGCCCTCAGCAGTGCAGTGTGGACTTAGCCTGTCATGCTGCCTTGACTGAACTGGAATTAGCTGTGACAGTGTTGTTTAGCTTGGAACACAAACCTTTGCAGACACAGTTATTTTTACTAGTGTGCTTTCATTATATTTTTGCAATCAAAACCAAGTCTGTTGCTCTTCTAAGCAGTATTTCAGGCACTTAATACAAATTACTTATTCCTTTGTTTTTGAGGAACAAATGTGGCAGTTAAAAGCATGCTTAGGCCTCTGAGGAAATTTATTTTGGACACTCCAGTTACTTGTTATCCTGGTGAGATATTATTCATATATATATATGAATAATTCCTCTATTTTCTTTTTATTATTACTAAGAATAAGTCAGTGGCGTTTTTGCTATAGAGTTAAGTTCTCAGAGCCCAACTTTATATCTCACCTGAAGTCATCCTATTTCTCCTTTTAGGACCTTGCAACACCTTTTGGTGATGTCAAAAAGAGCAGCTTATATAGCTCAGTGACAGATAAATAGCATAAGCTCGTGGAATTTAATAGATCGCACTCGTGTTTGGGTCCAGAGGCCTGACCAAGCCTTGCCTCTTCTTCTGTCATTTCCATTGCAGGGCTTGGCCTGATGAGCCACAGTTTGTGCTAGCAGTGTGCTTCTTCCCTAGTCACTTGTCTTTCATGGTTGGCCTTGAATAGTTTTAATTGGTGTAGTGTTTTCTTTTTGATGTGCTGAATATAATTGGGGTTTTTTGTACTTGCTGTTTTTGAGACAATAATATACTGTCTTGTTAGTTATTGACAGGGGAAAGCTGAAGGAGTTGTTTTTGTTTCAGTAAGGAAGGGGAGTGTCAGTTATCTAGATGACAGGTAAGACTTTGAGCTCTGCAGAACTGGCTTCCCTTTTTTGTCTGCAAGGGCCAACAGGGCATTTTTTTGGTCTGGGGAAGAGCTGAATTTCGTTCCTTACTCAGTATCTCTGTCTCCAGTTTGCTTGCCACCTTGCTAATGCTGCCTGTCACCAATGACAAGCACAAGGATTAGTCTGGGATTTCTTACTGAAATGACCATCAGTGGCATATCTAATGCTGATATTTCCTTCTTTCGTTTTAAACTTAATTTAGGTGGTTCTCACCTCTCTGAGTTACTGCTTTAGGGCATGCTCAGACCTAGGAGGGTGGTAGGTGCTGCATTAATGTCTGTTTGACTTAGAAACCGATGGAGGGGAGTGTTTGCAATTATAATGCATGAAGATTTAAGGCTGTGGAAGTTGCACTTAAGTGTACTCTAAATCCCTTCTATACTGTCAGAATGATATGTACCTTCTGTGTAAATAACAGGCCATATTAACATCTTAAAAAACCCACACCTTAGATCTGGAGCACAGTTATGTAGCAATTGAAAAATAAAGCAGTTATACAGTGTCTCATGGCTTACGTAATTTCAGCACACTTGGCATCCTAGTCTTTGTTTTCTGCTTTTCTTTACCATAGAAAGGGTGTTTGTGTGCACGTGCAGAAAAAAAATTATGCATGTCTGCTTAAATGGTTGTGTTTCATCCTTAAAATGTGTTAAATGGGCCTTAAAGTACCTGTTTGGTTTTTTTTTTATTTTAGTGCTGTGGAAGTCTGTGTAGAAAGGAGTATGTGCCTACATTTTTAAAATGAGCAAATTGTTTTAAACTTACACAACCTAATGTCCACTCTCTTTTCTGTCTTACCTAACAGCGATAACCTGCTACGAAGAGCTGCATGCCAAGAAGCCCAGGTAATACTGTTTAAAGTGATAAAATGAGATTAAAATCTCCCTCTTATCTTGGTTGTGCAGGGCTCCTGAGATTTTCCCAGCAGGCCTCTCTATGTGACAAGCCTTATAATGATGCCATCTGTGTTCTTTTTGCTAAAGTGCCAAAGGGTGGACGAGGCCTCCAGGCTGCAGCCGGGGGTGCTGTACCTTTTGTGCCCTGCCTGCTGCTGCGATGGATGGTGCAGTGTTCTCATCGGGGTAATCTTAGTTACTGTTGTTGCTACCCAGACCTCCATGTCTGCAGGTGTAATTGCTCTGTGCCTGTGAAGTTCTGGCAGGAAGGTGATTTGTTGATAAGATAGGAGGCTGAAATCTCAGCTCCACCACGACGGGTGTAGTCTGGGCAGAAGCAGTGCAAACCCTACTTCATGTTAGTGCTCAGCTGGAGAGACTTTGCCCTTGTCTATTCCATCTTGAGTGACTTTATCAAGGGTACTGAGTGAGGTGACTGACCTAGGGCTTTGGGGACCCGTGTGCTGGGAGCTTAATGGAGACAACTTGTTTGCAAATCACTGACAAGAAAGCTCATATTCAGAGAGAGATTGTTATTCTCTGAGTATACCGACTATTGTATTTTGTAGTTTGTGGCCTGTGTGGGTAGTCAGCAATGAGCAAATTCCCATTCTGTAGTATTCCCATAAGGAAAACTTGTCCTTAATAAGCAGTCTTTCAGGGATGCAGGTGCTGCTGCCTGTGGTTAACGTCACTGCACAGGTACTGCTTACTGGCTCTGATTGCTGTGGTGATGTGGCATAGGGTTTTCAGTCTTTCTACCCCCCACAAATAAGGTGTATTCAAAACCTGCTCCCCTATGCCAGATCTTAGAGATTTTGGAGGGTGAAACACTGTTTCCATCATTGCTACATACTGGGGCCTGAGAAGAATGTTGAAAATTATTTTTCTCATGAAAGAACTTCCCTTAAGATTACCCTGCTTCTGCGGTGCACCTGAATAATCCCAATTTTAGCCCCCCTGCTGTTGAGGGAAAGATATTCAGCACAACTTGGTTTGAGCAATAGAACGTCTTGAGTCTCATGAAAGAATAAGAAAAATCTTTCCCTGAAAATACTGCTTTCATAAATTGTACTTACAGCTTCAGAGTCAAATGCATTTCCAACTCGGAGCATGAGTTGTTCTTGATTTTTGTGTTTTCAGTATTTATTTTTATGGCATAATACTGAAGTGATAGAAGGGGTTTTTTTATGTCGCCAAAAATAGCCATTAATACCTCAGTATCTGAAGTATGCTGGCCAAATGAAAAAAGATTTTTAAAAGGCATTGTGAAATGATATATAAGGAGAAATTAAGAGAGCTAAGTGTGTATGCTGTCAAAAAGGTGAAACTGCTAAGGGAAGACTGGTACAGGAAGGTAGTTTTGTTGTAGAAATAATCACAGAATCACAGATTATAATGACTTTCCTGTTTCTTTTTTCCAGTCATTAAGTGATGGGATCTCTTCCATCCTGTCTTATTCTTATAAATGATAGCGCAAAAGCACTGTCAGTAGAGCTTCCTACAATTTCAGTGGTTAAAGCCTGGGAACATATCCTCCAAAAGACTCCTGCATCAGGAAGGAATGAACCAGAAAGCCTAGTAATCAATTCTTGCTGTAATTTCCATTCTCACTGGTGTCTCAGTGCCAAATACTTCTTGAAAACACGCAGCGATACAGCAGTAAGGCATTGAATGTCTGCTGTGTTCTTTAGTGTAACAACAATCTGTAATTGTTTGAAAAAAAACTGCTGGAGTTTATAGCGCAAAGTATTGGGGAAAAAATAGAGGCAAGCTCGCCCAAGAAAAAGTTTAGTCTGAGTGAAGTGGGGGATTTTCCCTGTTACTCTTTCATCAGATTTTGAAGTTTTTAAGCTTGTTACAATACCAAATGGATGAGGCTCTCACGTTCCTGCCAGAGTATCAACTTCATGCAAAGACTCCACCCTGCATGTCTGAATTTAGGTATTAGTTTATGAAGACAGCCTTGGGATGGCAACTGATCATAGAAAGACTCTGTAATAAAGAACCCACTTGTCATATTTTAAACCTTTTACACCCCCATCTCTGGAATAAGCCAGTGTCAGCTGACTGTGCACTCCCTTTGCAAATGTGGTCTCAGTGCTTGAATTTGTTGTTACTGAACTCTGGGCATGTGTTAAAGGGGTCCTGTTTAGCTGGCAAACAATTCAGTCTGTGAAGCAGAGATAGCTTTCCACAAAGGAATATAGTTTCTTTGTTAGTATTCATAAAGTATTACAAAGCCTTTATATAAGGGGTTTTCCATAGTTGCAAAATAGTGATTGCCATCATAGAAGTCCAGAAATGCAATACCCGGAAGTGTACATTTGACAAGGAAAAAGGCATTGACTTTCCTAAATGATAACTTCATATATATATTTAATAACAGTTTTTAAGGTCTGGCTTTAAGTTGTCTTTCTTTAGGTTGAGCTTTGAAAAAAAACATTTTGCAATATTATTTTTTTATTTCCTGTCTTAAAAATCAGCCTTTGCTTTAGAAATGCCCCTGTATGTAACATGTCAATGTATATTACATAAAGAAGTGATTATGTCATTACTCATACATTTTTTATGAGCCTTGTTAAGTTGTTTAGTGCAAGCAAATAATTGTTACTAACAGCTGTTACGTGCTAGAGGTCCCCTGTATTTCCCAGTTCCCGCCCAATGATGGCAATAAAGTTGGTCTGTTTTCCAGCTGATTTTTGAGTAAAGCTTAAGAGGTGTTCATTTGTTTCCCTTTCTTTGAAAATTCGTTTACTCTTAGCAACATCTGTCATCCCTTTCCTTTCTTGAAGAAGAAATGTGAATGCTTTAAGTATCATAGCCAGCTGCACACCTCTTTTAATTGAAGTTTCCTGAGCAAGTTGGCAGGTGGAATTAATTCTAAATCTGAGCAGCTAAAAATAAAAGATACTGTGCTTTGTATACAGTGTCTACCTTCTCCAACATAAAAATTCCTGCTATGGAGACTAGCTTCCAAGGTAAAGGAGAAAAAAAAGCAGGGACATTTGGCTGTGTCTTGTGGTGTTCAGTGCAGTAGCTTTTTGTTGCTACTTTATTTCTGGGGCTTCTGGATAGTACTGCTGAATACGTTTTCATCCTTGTGCTCAAAACCAATTTGATCTGGTGTGGTAGTGAGGATGCCTTTAGGTGACCTAAGAGGTTTAAAGTGGAAGGTAACATGCATGGAAGCTTTGCCTTTTCTTGCCTCTCCTGTGCTGAAGGCTATGGAAATAGGTACAAGTGGCTAAAATGTACAGGAGGCTGTATGGAGTAACTCTCAAAGAGTTTAAAAGCAGAATTGGCTTAGAAGTTGAAGAGGACTTCAGTGATTTTTATATTGAGACATTGGGAAGAAGAAATGTCTGAGAAACAGTGAGCTTGCTCGCTGTAGGGCAGGTTCTCTGGTGATTATCTTTTATATCTGCACAAGCTTAAGCATAGAAAGTACAAAAATGAGCAGAAGAGATACAAAGAATGAAGTACAGAAATGGAAAAAGATGCAGAAAGAAGGTAGGTGTATGAGAATTACATAAAGAAGGAAAATGAAGTGACCTTGGAGTCAAGGATAGTTCCCTGGATCTCTGCCCGTGCCAGAAAACCAGAGGTTGACAAATACACAGTGGTGGTGGAACTGTAAAAATAAGCTAAAGAGTACTTGTGACAGTGGTGTGAGCTGTTCCTAAGAGTGCAGGTCTTTGAATAGGAGACCTGTACAATGGCTGGAGGTGGAAGTAATTTGAATGTCATGAGGCTTGAGAGCCCATTTATGTTTGTAGTGTTACATTATTTTGAACTGTTTTACCAATGTGCTTAAAAGATAATGGAACTCTGCGCTTTTTATCTCACTTAGACTTTTGGCAACCAGCTGATCCCTTCCAGTGTACCACTGAAGAAAGCAACAGTGTTCCTCAACCCAGCAGCTTGCAAAGGGTAAAACTTTCCCTTCCCCACACTGATCTGTGAGGCACTCTTTTCTGTGGTGTTGCTCTGCTATCCACTATAAAAGCCAGGCAGATTTTTGAGCTCATTTTTGCCTCCCTCTGATGCCGAGCTTGTGCTATGTAACTTTGCCAAACTGTACTTCACCAAAAAGACTGGGATGAGAAATAGAACTAGATGCTTGGGTTGAAAGAATGATTTCAAAACTTTTCAAAACTTTTTTTTTTATTTTATTTTTCTTTGATACTGTGTTTCAGCCTTTGTCATTCCTTTGTATGTGCAATTCCTTCATATTCCTTCCATATTTTTGTATGTGATGCATTTCCATCCTCAATAACTGTAGAAATAAGAGATTACCTTGATTGCTTCAAGACTTCAAGTTAGCCAGCAGTGATCTTACTTCTGTAGGAACCTGTACTTGAAAGGGATGTGCCCACAAACTGAAAGGCTAAATACAGGCTCAGAGCAAGACTCTTGACAGAGGTCAGCTGCTATTTCTATGTGTCCATGAGCATAATAACAGTTACCTTGGATGTGATGTTTGTCTATTTCTGCTGATCAGCTGAGCTTCGTATCAGCTGCACCTTGGGGAGAGGTGGGGAGTTGTCAGTAACAATATGCAAGGAATTGTATCTCTGACATGGAAGTGCTTTTTGGACTTACATACTTGTGTTCAAAAAATTTGTGACTGGAAAATGGTAATGAATTAGGTCTCTGACTTCTAGTTTCATGTTTCTACCTGTAAGGAATTTATAGTTAATGGCATAATTATTTTGTTCTGCATTACAGGCAGAAAAAGCATGAGTCCTGTAACAAAAAAAAAATTTTGCTTCTGAACTTATTAAATAATATCTAACAGTAAATATTTTTAAAAACATGTTTCTGAAAACCTAAATGGGCCTTGTGTTCTTAAAGCCTGGTGCTCTGTAAGTCATTAATTTTCTAATAAATTTCTTTCTGGGTATCTTTTGTTGTTGGGGTTTTCTTAATTATTTATGAAGAAAGCTAGATAATCTCTTCTGCATTTTTTAAAAACTGCAATAAAAAGCTGACATCTGAGATATGAGTCTAGAAATGTAATACATTTGAACCATATGAAATCTCATCTTTCCTGAGTGACAAGTTTGTGACTGATTGTGTAGATTACGTGCTGTTTTTTAAGAAGATTTCTTCTTGTTATTCATTAGTTTCTTTCCTTTTTAATTATTGTAGCCACTAGACTAATGAAATAGTTTTTGCTTTGTTTTTTTTTTTTTTTCTAGCAAAGCCAGGAACCTTTTTGAAAAGAATGCTGCTCCAATTTTACACTTATCTGGCTTGGATGTAACTGTGGTTAAGGTAAGAACTGTTCTGTTAATACAGATACTTTGTCTGCTCTGCTTTGTCCTCTTGCAGAAATGAAATTCAATTCTGAATGCATGTGAAATTCTCAGTTGTCCTGTAGACATTCTCATAAGAAGAAATAAATACTGAGGTACTAAGCTGGCAGGTAATCTTTTTAATTCACATTTAATTTACAAAGTGGGTACTGAGTTTTCGATTTTCAGCTAAAATAGTACATGTGCTTGTCAGTCTGTCTAAACCAGCCCTTTTATAATTCATGTTTGAGAGAAAACTCTAAATATTTGAGTGCTGACTACTGGTGCGTGCCCATCGCTGTTGGAATTGTCAATTCTGCCTGAACTGGCAGAATTCAGAAGTGAGGAACTTTGACATGCAGTGGACTGTTCAGATTAAGTAAAAATAACCTTTTATTTTTACACTGAAAATATCTCAGTGTATCCCAAAATAATTCAGCATTCCCGTCACGAAAGCAGAACACTGAGCTCTAAATGGTGTGAAGTAGCAGAGAGATTTTCTTTTGAATGAGAAGAAAAAGTAAACACGAAGGGATTCTGATTTTTTGCAGGTTTTTGAGGGTGAGATATGTGCATTGTTTAATAGTTTAATTAGCTGTGTCAGTGAAGTACCCTTAATGAATCTTAATTAATCTTTTTCACAAAGTTAAGTGTTCATATGCTGTTTTTATTAATGCCCCTCTCTGATGATTGAAAATACATAATCCCACCCTAAGAAAATTTTGAAAAATTTAAGGTGACACTTTGTAGCTTCAGACCTGGCAAGGTAACAAAACAGGGCTGGGCCAGTAACTGAGCCTGAGATGTCCCTGTGAAAGACATTAATTGTGCAGAAAATGGTTTTGATGGTTTAGAAAGTCAGTGTACTCTTTACTGCTAAACCCGTTGTCAACAACTTGCTGTCAGGCAGTAACCTTTTATGGAGCTGATTCTGTAAAGATGTTGGGACATTTTCTGCAAGAGCATGGTTTGCTTGTGGTTTTGTGTAAACGTGAAACTACCTGGAAATACGATTATTGCTGCAACATTCTGTATCTATTGAATAAGATTTATTCTGGTCTTTCATTTCATCTTGTGTGTGTGTGTTTGCTTGTACTTACTGTATTAGGCATCAGACGTGCTTTCTATGGTCAAGTAATTTCAGTAAATGTAAGTAATATACAGTACTGTGTGCCTATATCAGAATAAGCAAATGATAGATTTTTTTTTTTTCTATAGAAGAGAAATCCTAGAAATAGTCACTTGAATTCTCATGTTTGGCTTTCTGTTTCTTCAGACTGATTATGAGGGACAAGCGAAAAAGCTGCTGGAATTGATGGAAAACACAGATCTCATCATTATTGCAGGAGGAGATGGCACAGTACAAGAGGTACTGCAGGAGCTCTGTCCTTGTTCATTGAGAATCATAGTCAGGCTGAGGGTGAGAAAATTGAGCCTGTGTAATGTAGCAACATCATAACAGCTATTACTAGAGACTTGTCCATTTTAGTATCTGTGTTTTCAGTCAATGTTATAATCTTCTGGGGATAAGAAAACTCTGCTAGTCGTTATTAGTCTAAAAGTGATGATGGGAGTGGGGGCAGAAAGAGTGTGTGACACAACTGTCTTCCAGAATTTTATTCTGAATGAGGAAACGATTTGGGGAGACCTTATTTTATCTTTTTTCTTTCCGTGTAATGTAGCTGCAATAGCTTAATTTTCAAGTTCATTCCTATCTGAACTCCCCAAGACGAATGCATGTTCTGCTAAGTGGGAATCAAATAATTTAAAAATTATGTGGGAGTGATAACAAAGCACGGTATATTTAATAAATGCCTATTGTCAAGATGATTAATGACAGGAGCAAACTATTGGCAGAACTGGGGAATACTCTCTTTTTCAAGGAAGGCTGTGTTTTACTAAAGCATTTCCTGCAATGCTAACTACCAAGTTCATAAGGCAATGGCTAAATGAAATGCAGTGACCTTAAGAGAAAGTGGTCAGAATACATCTGCAAGTTTCTCCTGGTCTTGGAGTTGGTTATTGTTAATTGCACACCGACCAGTGCTATTTTTGCATTATGCAGAGCATTATTCAGTGTTAAAATATTTGTTCAGGCATTGGTTGTGATGCCAGCGTATATACTCATGCACACTCATAACCCTGCTGTTTCCACGATGTTTGCACACTGAACATGCCTCCTTGCACATGTAAGCAACTGTAGCATCTTCCATGAAAGAGTAACTGGTCCTTAAATCTTTTACTAAGAGTAAATGTGGGTCTGAATTTCGTAGCTTTCTACTGTAACTGAAAAATCAAATTCTCAGAGCTGAGCATTCCCTGTGTTTTTCAGGTCATAACTGGACTTCTCCGCAGAGCCGATGAGGTGAGGAAGTGTCATTTGTTTAAATTTTGTTTATTTCATAGAGGACGTGTCTTGTGACTGTGATCTCTGGGCCTCAGCTGTCTTCTGCAGACATGTTGCTTACTAATCTGTAGCCAGCTTGCCGTGTAGTAAGTGAGCCATGATTGTGTCCTGCAGCTCTGCCCATTGTTCTTCATTCCCTTTCTCAGGGAGTGGGAGGGCTCTCAAGCTTTGGGAAGCTTCCAGTCTCAAAGCAGAGACTGTGGAGAAGGCAAATGCACAACTTTCAAAGACCCATGGACCAGCTGTGTATGCTGCTTTGTTTGGCAGAAGCACTGGGCGAACGTACATGTTTTCCTTGCATTTGTACAGGCTTGAAACTTTAGTATTGCTTTGCCATTTTTGTCAAGCAGTGAATACCTATGCAGATGGCTGCAGAAAGCAAATTTTAACCTCTCAAGGTGGATCACTCTGAAAGGAAATGAGAGATATTTTTCTTCTTAAAGAGGGAGGACAGTATTATTGAAAAAAGGAGGGAATCATTGTTCCCAAAACCTTCTGGCGGGAGCTGGCAAAAACTCAATTAAATGATCCAGACAAGATTATGATGATATCCTTGGCAGCTAGAATTGTATCTGTTTAAGCAGTTGCTTCGTCTGGATGTGTCAAGAAAAACTCTGCAACTAAGTCTGTATTTTTAAAAGGGTGCTGGCTATATAAATTCTCAAACATCAGGTTTTTAATTTTAATATTATTATAGTTGGCCTCTGAGACCTCTATAATCTAAAGATACTGGAATAAAAGTTTTGGAGGCTTTGCTGGCTAGTTTTTCTTCTCTATTTTTTAATCTATTTTCTTGATGTAGCTTAGGTTGATTTGCAGTAGTGTAGAAAATTCTGTACCCAGCACTATTTTGGGTGGAATACTGCATCGCAGTATTGCCACTGTGCCACTTCATGTCTTTGGCCAGACAATTCTTCTCGTCCTTCATAGAACTGTGTCCTAGGAGTAGAGATCTGCAGTTCAGCTCCCTCACTCCGTGCTCTGCTTCCCTTTTTACTTGGGTATGTCATACCTCTGCTGCCTGGAGAAGAAGAGCCTGTATTCCAGGTATTCCAGAAATGCTGATCCTTTCAGCCAGGGGAGCAGAGCATGACTGCACGAGCTGCAAGCAGCCTGTTGTCTGCACACTATAAAACAATTCTGAAGAAAATTAAAGGGTCTTTGAGATGTGTTAAGACTTGCAGGTGAGACAGAGATAAGCAAAGGAGAGTTAGGTGTGCATGAGGTGAGAGGGGTGTGATTTAGTCGGTGTGGATTTGCAGTGTCCTGGTGCTGCTAGCAGCAGCGCCCAAGGGGAAGATGGTACATTGTGATATATGGTAGTTTACATTGATTTGCTGACACGCTTCAAGAAGCACAGTTTATTCTGAGGTACAGTGTAATAACTTGCTCCTTCAGCAAGCCCTTTCGCTGAACTGTGGTACAGAAAAATAACACGGTCAATGAGTTCCAAAAATCAGACCTTCTGCTGCTTCATGATTTGGATGCCAGAGGAATCAATTAATTTCCTTAGCTGAGAAAACCTCTTTTGCCACGCAAGGTGCCTCTATCAGAGGGGGATTTCGGCAACGGTAAATGAGATTCCGAGCTTGTGATGCCACCGTCAGTATTAAGAAAGATGGCAAATTGCTGACAGAATCCATGCATTAGTTAGAACATGGCTGCCAACCTGCATGTAACAATGCTCTTAATGACTAAAGAGAGCTCCTTTGTACCCAGTTGGCAGTGGTGGGTTCACAGATTTGGATGCCATGTTCTGAGCATTTAAGGAAGTGCCTGGTTGCTCAGTGCCAAGGGGGTAATATCAGACACAGCTGTGATCTCCACACAGGAAGCTTCGTTCAGCTGATGCAAATGTTAATTTACTCTCCTCATGTGTCCAGGCTGTCTTCAGTAAGATTCCTATAGGATTCATACCTCTTGGGACAACCTGCAGTCTGAGTCACACACTCTACCCTGAGAGCACAAACCAAGTCCAGTAAGTATTACATTTTTCTGAAAGGGGCTTTTTGGTTTGTTTTCAAGGAGCAGTACTTCTTGGTAGCTTGGTATGTTTCGTTTTCTTCTGCATTACATAGAAGTTGGCAGTCTCTGGGCAGAGCCTGATGATTCTCTGGACCTGCCTGAGTTAATGACTTCCAAACTGACTAAAATTAAAAGAAGAAAATTTATGTATTACTAGAACGTGTAATAATTTGTTGTGGCTAATTTGTCTGTGATCATGTGATGCTCAGTTTTTTAAAAAAAAGCAACAAAAGAATTAAAAGGATCAAGCCTCTCAGGAATAGTCAGAAAGGATATGACAGGGATATAGCAAGAATGCGACAAAATAAAAAATAAAAAAAATCCTCTTCTGTCCCTTCTTCAGTTGAAGAATTCTAGAAACCTGTCCACATATAACTGGTTAGCACCTGCAAAGTAAGGCATGTAAGAATGTCTTTAAGGGGAAGGCTGGGTCCCATTAATGACTTCTGCAGGGTTTCTCGCCCATCCCTGTGATGGGACTGATGCTGACAATGCTCCAGTAACCTGAATCTTATCTGTCAGCATCCTGGATGTGATCCAGTCTTGCACTATCTCTTACCTACATTTCAGTTTGTTCTAAGTTTGTTTTGTCCACTTCTGAAGTAAAAAGGCTAGTCAACTAAGCTTTCTTTTCCCCACATTTCATTTCTTTTCAATTTTTTCCTTCCTCTCCTCCTAAACTAATGTATATATTTCTCCTTGCTCCTGAGATCCATTCACTCTGGTTCTCCCAGTAACTCATTAACATTCTTCTTTGTGGAACCCTTGCTGGTATCCATCATACATAAAACCCATGAGCCAACTGGTGTAACGTCCCTCATTAAAGCTACTGGAGTGCTCTGAGGCTTAGCAAGATGACAAGGCTGTAATCACCAGCTAAGATTAAAATAATAATTTATGTTCGGGTTCTAAAGAAGCTACCTGAAATGAGTGATCTTCTTGTCCCAAGGTAATGAACTGTGCAGGTGAGACTGCAGCATATTGGTGAAGTTGAAAGGCATTTGGTCAATAGGCTGCTTAACAACCCACACCAGTAACAGAACCTGACTTAAGAAGTGCAGAAGTGATCTTTTAGAAAGAAATATTTGGGCTTTGGTTCCTTCAGCACTATTAGATCTTACCTTTGGAGTGTAGGAACTGTAGAGATCTTAAAGAAAGGCGAGAGTTAGGAGAGAAGAAGGCTTCCTTCTCTGTCTCAGTAGTCTAAGCCTGATGAAGCCAAGGGCAATTTCTTCTCCTGATTCACATGGATATTGGGCTGGATCTAAAAACTGCATTAGGTTTGGTTTTGTTGGTTTGTTGGTTTTTTTCCCATGTCCAACACACGCTGAGAATGTGCACAATGTGGGATTTAAATCTTAGCCAGCTTTGAAAACAAGGAAGGGGTTTTACTGAAATATATGTTTCAAGGTCTGAACATACAGACTTTATGAACTTGAACACTTTGGTTACAAACACTTCAGTGCCACACTTTGTGACTTGAAATGGGAAAGTGCCTTAGCTACTGCCCACAACTTAATGGAGACCAAAACCTCATGAGCACTGCTGATAGGTAGATTTCTGTTGATTAAAAACAAATCAGCATACTAAGGCGACTCAGTCCCAGACACATTAATTGAGTCTAGTCTCATGACCATCCCCTTCTCTCACCAATAAAATAAATCAACTATTTGGGTCCTTAGTGTGCTAAGTATCTGAAACGGCACGTAACAGAGTTGGCGTGTGATCTTCCAGATTAGCTGAAGAAGGTGGAATTTCTGAAAAACTTAGGCTGAGAACATCCTTTTGCTTGTTTTTGTTTGCTAAGAAACAGGCTTTGTCTTGTATTGGAGCCACCCGGTTTGCTTTATAATTTCAAGGAAATGCAGCATTTTGTCAGAGTTCCTTCCCTGGGGTCAATCTGTTTGCTGCAAAAAAAGCCCCACCTGGACTCATAGTGGAGTTTGCTGAAAAAATGTGTCATTTTAAGCCCTTACTCTTTTCCTTCTTTCCTGTTTGTTTTGCAGACATATTACTAACGCTACACTGGCCATTCTGAAGGGAGAAACAGTTCCACTTGATGTCTTGCAGATCAAGGTAAAAGCATCTGCTTTTTTGGTACCCAGCATTCCTAAAACTTCCCTGTTCTTGTGTTGTTCTCTTTACACAGTCTGCTTTTCCTCTGTGTAATGCTGCCATGAATGTTGGTTTATGATACCAGCAGTTGTGGTGGCAGTAATTTCTTCACTGTATGCCATGACATCAGATAGTCAGAACTGGAGAAAACACTACAATGCCTGAACATCTTTTGTTTGAGGTTCAGAGAGTACTGATGAATACGAAACTTAATAACAGCGATGTTTCTGTAGAAATACAGAGAGATAACAAAAGCTGTCTGAGCTGATTTAATGCATTCATATGTATTGTGGAGTTAATAGCTTTCTTTTACAAACTGAAAAACGTGAAATTGAAAACCTTCGACTATGCCCCGGATGGGTTTTGAATATTATTTTTCTGCTACGTTGTAGAATGGACGTTTCTGCAGCCAGAAGTTCTGTGTCGCTGCGCAGAGCTTCTTGCTTTTGGCTGACAATGTGCACAAAAAGAAATGGCTGTTGCTGGGTGTGCAGTCAAAAATCAGCCTCTTCAGAACTTCACCTGCATTCCTCTCTGGGAGCAGATGGAATGCGTAACACTTAAATTTTGCTTAGCTTTATTGCTGTTAGCTATTTATCATACCTTTTCTGGGAAATTTCACTTCTGGGCTTAATCAGAAATGAGTTTTTATATTGAAATTATATTTCTCTAGCTGAAAATACAAAGTTGGAAACAAGATAAGACAAAGCAATTTCATTATGTTCATTTTTCTTTACAGGGAGAAAAGGAACAGCCTGTGTTTGCAGTGACTGGTTTAAGATGGGGATCTTACAGAGATGCAGGAGTTAAAGTTAGCAAGTAAGAAAATACAGTGTTTTGAAACTGTACCTGTTTAGCATCTGTTGCCTAAAGACAATGCCCCTCTTGTAGAGAGGCCTTTTTTGAATGTAGGCATTTGACAAGCAGAGGCACCCACTCTTGTGAGGTCTCGCATTACACACGTGGGATTGTTAGACATTTCAGCCTTTTTGTCATTTGAAATAAACACTTATTCCGTGTCGACTGGTGCTTTTGAGTATTTACTTTCTGCTTGCCTTGTGGTGCCCACTTCTGGAAATTTGTTCAGACTGCATCACTGGGAAAAGCTCTCCCTTGAGTAAAGTCTAAGTAAAGTAATTGGCCATTGTTTTTCATCAGTTGCCAATGAAAAGATGCACACAGACTCTGTAACTCAATTCCAACAAGGGACATCAGATGCAGTAGAAATGCCCTTCAATTCCTGCCAGAAATGACATGGACCATGCTGTCTGATGACTGTTCTCTGAATGCTAAACTAATTATTGTTGGGCTTTGTCCAAATGGACATTTAATATGCCACTGTCTGTGTATCAAATGACGAGCATTATCTGGTGAAGAAGCAGCAGGGCCAAAGCAGTTCACTCTTCAGACTGTTATGGAAGAATTGCAGCACGTGCACATGCACTCCACATATGGAATGGAGGAGATGCAGTAAATAGCCAGGGTGTTCCTGGGAAGCAAGGGACATGCTTGGTGGCTTTTGTAGGTGCTGGCTTAGCTGTGCTGCAGGCTCTTCTGCTGATCCATCCCTAGATTGAGGAAGTGCACTTCTGTCCCCTCTGCACTCTCACTAGGCTTCCTGGGCATGCCCTGTTTTTTACTCAGTTTCCTGCAGCAGTCCTTGTTCATAAGAGTCTTTTGATTCCGTGCTGGAGGCATGACAGTGCCTTTTGTTCTTGGGGCAGTGTAAACGTTTTCAAACCTCATTTTCTTCCATTAATGTTTTAGAATGCGCAGAACATGTGCCCAGCTTGGAAAGCACTTCAGCCACAAATGAATGGGTGCTCAAAATATGCTTGGGACAAGGACCACGTGTGCTTGTCCTGTTTTTATACTTCTCCCTAAGCATCTGCTTTTGGTCCCTATCAGAGCTGGGTTATTGGGCTAAATGAATGTTTGGTGTATTCCAGTACAACTAATCTTAAAAGAAGGCACCTACTATGAAGAGTGTCAAGCCATAAGCCACAGTTCCAAAAGTTTGTCTGGCTATCCCTCTGCTAAGCCCTGTCCTGGTGGAGATGTGGTGCTGGTTTATGTTTTTGAGGCTTTATTATTTTATAGATAGTTTCATGACTTGATGGGAGTGGTGTGACAGTTGCACGCCTTAGTATTTAATGATACGCTTAAATCAGCAGTGCTCTTGAGCTGATGGTGTTTAATGTGCTTTGTTGACCTTCTTTGGTGGAAGACAGTTACTGAAATCTCTGCCAAGCCTGCCTAAATATGCTCACATCTTTAGATTTTATACAATACTTTATGGCTGACAGGATTCTTATTTTGTGAAACATTTATTTTGAGCTGAGAATCCTTTGGGGCAAATTGATGTTTGCTGGCTCTGTTCTTTTGTCAGTGAAGCTATTGATTTTTGCTTGCTTGTTTGTTTGTTTCCTCCAACCTCACTCTTTATTGCATATTGTGGAGATGCATCCCACCAGCTGTTAGACCGCAGACCTTTAAATCATCCCCAGTTGTGTCACATAACTAGGTAAAAGTCTGCTACTGAGATACCACGCTGCCTGTAGTAAAGATTGTACACTGCATTTTGGTCATCTGTAACTCAGGAAGGGGGTGTCACTGTTAAGCTGCTGGTGACACGTAGAAACTGTCTTACAGTATCACAAAGCTAAAGGTTGTAGGGGAGCACTAACTTCAGTAGCAAATACAAGTCTGTGTGCTCTGACTTCAGGCAAGATTTCTCTCCTTCCCAGTATTAATCCCCTGGATATCTTAGAAGTTCTACTTGTGTTCTTTTTTTCAGATACTGGTACCTCGGACCACTGAAAACCAAAGCAGCTCACTTTTTCAGTACGTTTAAGGTAAAGAGTAATTGTGAGGAAAGTGTTTTTGTAGTTGGGAAATGAAAAGGCTGGCTATGCTTTGTATAATTTATCTGCAAGATTTTTGAAGGGTTTTGGTAACAATGTATAAAATGAGACTGAAACTCGACTTTTTAGAAAAAAAACAACTACCAATCGATAGACTTAATCTCCAAAGCGATGAAAAGGAGGAGGAACACCTAAAAAAAAAAAAAAAAAGTAAAAAATCTTTACTGAGGATCTGATTTTGCAAGATCACCAGGGGGAGCCAGTAACCACCTTTGAAACTGGAAACCAGCAGTGGTGCTAATGGTAACCGTTTAAGTGCTCTGTCACCTTTTCTCGATGGTCTTTCTTGTGGTAACATCTCATTCTGATTTATTCATCTGGTAGAAGTGTCTATAATTAGACTGCTAATGCACGTTGCTAATCAGGCTTCCATGTGTAGTAAAATGGACATAAAGATTAATAGCTTATTTCTCACCTTAAAGTTCTCTGTTGCTTAAAATTGATCCTAGAAAGATTAAAATTTGACCTGTATGAAAGGTGAGGCATTTTCATTCTCATGTTTTTTCCTGTTCTTTGAACATATAAGGAGCCTCATGAAAAGCTGCAGAAGTACCCAGGAGCTGGTACAGTAGATGAGACTGTGCAATCCAGCCATGCTGTCTGTGGTAGTGCCAATGCTTCCTTTATAGGAAGCTTCTGTACAGGGGAGTTAAATTGTACTTCACCCATGAAATATTTTTTTTATCTTTTTCCCCCCCCATCCCCAGGAAATTTGAGATGATGATTCTGTGAGCTGGCATTCTAGGTAGAAACCTGTTCTTCACTTCTCTCCAACCCCTTTCTGGCTTTAGTTGAGTCCTTAGTGGCAGTGATAGTGGATTTCGCTGGTGAGCCCTTCATTGTACATTGAAAAGATCTGTTTAACCTGCTGAAGGTTAAAGAGAGGTGCCCACTTTTTCTGCTAATAAGATAGAAAAGCTTCTACCTTATCTCCCCTAACTGTGATATTCATTGCTTTATGTGCCTCTTATGTTATAATTTGGGTAATTTCTCTAAGAAATGGCTCCAGCCTTTTGAGCTTAAGCTCTTCCTGGTTTGTCTTTGCTGCTGTGTGCTTCATCTTTTCTGGTTTTGCTGTAGCTCTCCTTTGAAACAGAATGACCTGTAGCTGAAAACAGTGTAAGGGGAAAGAGTTCACCTCTGATATCAGTAGGTGCATTGTTCAGAGTTATCATCTCTTCTAAAATACACAGGCTTAAATTATCACAGCATTGCTGTTTTTCCTTTAATAATTGATACTTACTGTTTGTGTATTGCCATACTGATTGAATCTCTGTTTGTCCTGTTTATTAGGTAAGTATCGTAATGGAGTCTTTCCTTTCTCTCAGAGGTATGAGGTGAATTAGCTTAACAACCTGTGCTATATGATCCAAAACTACTTCTGAAGTTTTGTGCATAGAAAAATAATTGTATTGTATATATGTGGGCTCTTGGCTGGGTTGTTTTAATATATAACTTTAAAGAAGTCATATTATTCCCTCTATAAGTCCTATGTTTTTACCATTTCAGAAATTATTTTTAAAACTGAGAGGAAATAAGCTTTGTCAGAATCCAGAAATATTTCAGGAGCTAAGGTTCTTCTGCAGCCCATCAGTTTCTGGCGCTGGAATCTGAACTACTACCAAGAGTAGTGTGTTATTTCTTTTTTTTTTCTCCTTCATGTGTTTTATAAGCTCACCTGACTTGTCTTAAGACCTGTTGTATTGCTGTCTATAAGCACCTGACGATAAGGTCAGATGTTGATTGAGTTGTTGGAGAACAAAGGCCTGTCAGGTTTTAGTGCCCCTTGGCTGCACACAGCACTGTAGTCTTTGACTGTTTGCACTAGACCCCACTGTGCAGTTACTCTTTGAAGTTGCCTTTGTGCCATGCAGAAACCAATTGTGCTTTCAAACATTAATGTTGACCTTGCCAGTTTTGGTTGTTCCCTCCAGCCAGAAGCAGCTGTGTCACCCTGCCACACACCAGCAGCAGTGAAAACATCCCTTTACCCTCTGCTTATAGAGGGGGAAATACCTCACTTCTGTGTGGGGAAGGAGTAGATTAGTAGACTTTGGAACTGTGGGTGATGTTTTCCAAGCTGCAGAAATGTTATCCCACCTATGTATCTGGAGGCTGAGGAGCAGTAAGGTAGGCTGAAGCAGTGATGGGATCTGGGTAGCTCTGAAGGAGTACTTGGGAGCACAGAATACACAGGCTGAAGGCCAAAACAGAATAAACAGGTAGGTGCTCAACAAAAGGCCCTTTCTCTTCTGTCTTTCTTTTACATGTAAACCCAAGGAATGGCCTCAGAAACGTGAAGCTGCTCTCATGTATCTGGGTCCAACTGAGAGACCACCAGAAGAGCCGGAGGAGAAACCATCCAGACCTCCTCTGTATGTGAGGCTTTACAGACGACTTCGGTTATACTGGTCATCTCGTCCAAAAGGTGAGGTGTGTGTGTGTGTTTTGGTATAAACTTACAGGCAGATGTTACTCCTCTGATAGATTGGGTGTGTGGGGGGGTTCTGCTTTACTTTTCTGTTCTCTTATTTTTATATGATTATTATTAAAACTGTGACTTGGTCAAGTTAGTTACAGTGATCTCTGCCAGAAATGGAACAGCGTAGTCCTGTCAGTGCTTGTGGCCTCAAAAACAAAAACATGTTTGTAAAGAACCCATGCTGTTCCCTGGGCTCACAGTTGCTTGCCATTGCTATGGAAGCCTTAATAAGTGAGACTTGGCTCTTATGGGTGAGCTTCTTGAAATCATCCTCCTGTAGAATGGCTTCCCTAGTGGGCTGGTGTGAGGGGAGCAGCCCTTGGTTTTATTTTTCTGGCAGGGGGAGTTTTCTGGGGTTGAGAGCACAGTAAATTTTACTTAAAATGGAAGAATAAAACTTGGGCCATGCAGAAGCCTTAAGTTCCTCTTAGTACATCAGATTTCTTTCTGGACCATAGGTTTTCCTCTGTATGCTCTGTGAGCCTCTCTTGGGTTGGGATGTCAGCTAGGCAGTGCATGTGGCGGACTGCAGAGGGAAGAGGAGTGTGTATTTTGCGCAGTCTGGAGTGATGCAAAGTCCTTCTCATCCCTTCTTGACTAGCAGAGGTGATTTAGACAGAAGAGTCAACGAAGTGACCTGTATATGAGAACTGAACGCTGGGGTTTCCCCCTGTAGCAAGTACATGTTACTGCTGCATCCTGAACATTGGATTCCTGTTTTTTTGGTAGCAATGCTGCATGTGTTTTCTAAATGTTCTTGTAATACTAGCCCAGGAGATCTCTTAATCCTGGGTACAAGGACTCACAGGGTTGCCACATAATGTACTTGATAGTCTTTCCTGCTACTGTGTGAATCGGTGGTATTTTTTCTTTTCCCTTCAGCACTCCCAAGCTCCTTTTTCCTTTCCTAAGCTTTTTAAGTTCGAAAGAAGCAAAGCTAGTGGTCACCATGGGTCAGAGTGATTTTTGAAGATTGATGTTTCATGCTTCATAGCAGTGAAATGATGATCTGTGTAATTAAATTCCACTTAATGATATCTTCTCTTCTGAATTTGCAGAAATCCCCCAGGAGGTAACCCCAGAGGACTGGGAAGAACTGAAGCTCTCCACTGTTGAGCTTTCCATTGCAACTCGGAACAGGCAGCTTGATCTGATGGTAAGACCATAGGATAACTGGATTTCAAGTGCTGCCTGCCCACACAGTTTTCCTTTCTTGCCAAACTCCCATTCTTGTGTCTGTATAAATAAAACTTAATACTCCATGCAGGGAGAGGCCATTGACTGAATCCAGGAATGGGCAGATTTCAGAGCCAGTGTAAAAGCACCAGACGCCCATGTAAAATTAGGATGCAGTGGGATCAGGAAGAATTTGTATAACAAGATTTCACGAGCCAAACAGAAGCTTTAGGGTTACCCAGGAGAAAACAAGACATCAAAATAATCCCCACTTCCCTTCGTGAGTCATGGGAGAGTGATTCTGTCTTATTAGCTGGTGCTGGAAGGAAGCTGTGGGCCTGAGTGTCTGCCTGGAGTTCCACCTTGTTCTCTGTCTTTTGGCTTGCAGTGCAAAGAGTTAAAAAGGACTGGGACTAGATAAAGGGCAGGAAGTTAAAGGGACTAGAGTTGAAGGACAGGAAATGCAGGTAGTTATGAAAGAGAGAGAACCAAGGGAGCAAGAGACCTATTCTGTTCCTGTCATAACCTTCTCAACATGCTCATGATGTTCATTCACCGTTTAAAAACCTATCTTTGGCTTATGTCTGTGTTTTAGTCCAATTTTATTGTTGGGAAAGCTATCTGGATAGATGTCAGTCTTTATTTTTCGTGGAAAATGCTGACACAGTGATCCTGTACAGGTGAGCTGCCCTTCATGCCTTACTCATGGCTGCAGGAAGCCATCGCTACTACACCTAGATTAACTGCTGGTGTTGAACTTACTGCAATGTGTTTCTTGCTCAGAATACATACCTGAAAATTTGTGTTTGATCAGTCAAAAAGAAAACCCAGGCAAATCTAGTCTTAAAATTTCCTCCTGTTTTCTGCTGAGAATATGCCACATAAATTTTAGTTTCTTCTTCATCAGTGGCTTATGTTTGGGACCACCGGTGTCCTAGTAGTGGTGGAAGCTAGACAAAGACTGCCAGGGTATTTGTTTTTTTTCATGGTTTCTAAATGGCCCTTGAACAAATTAGTTTGAGAAAACTGTGTTAGGTCTGTTTTTACTCTACATGACTGACTCTACCAAGAACTGAAAAACTGTCTCATTGCTACAGGCTTGGTGCCTTCAAGATGCACTTCAATATTGGTATTGAACAAAGAAGTGATGTAGGGTTCTCAGATCTCTTGCATAGCCTAGAGAAATGGACGAATTTGTTAGGGCAGATGTACTTTTCTGGTTCTAGAGCTGGAAGTGGGTTGATACTGCATCTTTTTTTCTATAAATGTGGACCACTTGCATTTTGACTCATGGTCTTGAAGCCATTAACCCTGTAGCCATCAAAGCTGTACAGCAGCTCTCTCGAACCAATAGCAGGGCATATGCGCAGAGTATTGTCAGCCTGTTGTCTTTCTGTCACACCTCAGATTCATGCCTAGTCTGCCCTGCTGAAGAGAAAGCCACACAGGTGCAGCTCAGACAGTGCCAAGTCTACAGACTGAGCAAGGGAATAAAACAAGTTCTACTAATAGATGCATTTATTTTTACTTTTGTCATTTTGATTGCATCTGCACTAGGAACTTTGCCAGGACAGAAATGTTAAGATAAATAAAGTAAAGAAAAAATGAATTGCATCTTAATGATAGTTGCTTTCCCAGCAAAAGCTTTACTGTATCCTTGGTTTGACTGCAGGCTGTAAATAGAAAATAAGCTAAGGAAGGAGTTTAAAGGAGTGATATAAAGAATACTTTGACTTCCAATTTGTGTTGTTTAAAATTCTCTTACTGTAGTGTTTGGTAGCCAAATGTTGCATCATTCTACTATTGCCTACAGCCAGGAAAGACCCATTGATTAGAAATCTTTGTGAAGAGAAGTAAACCCAGGAGATCTGCTACGATTGTCTTTAACAAGTGTGTGAAACAAAACAAGAAGCCGAACATGTGAATCATTTTTTCACTTCTTGTGTTATTTATTGAGCAGTCACCAGTGAGAATTTGCTATCTATAATTTATAATCCAAATCTCAAGTGGAGATAGGAAAAAAGCATGATAACATGCAGAAATGCATCTTCTGCCTCTTTTTGTGGGAGGAAGGACTGGGCATTTTGTGAACGTGTTGCGGTCTCATGGGTGTGGCATTTTTAAGTGTTAACTGCTTCATCTCTGAATCTTTTTGCCTAGCGCACTGAAGACTTCATGGATATTTGCATTGAAGCAGATACTGTCAGCAAAGGACAGTTTGTAAGCAGAGGGTGAGTATGGGAAGGCTGCAAAAAGGTGGCAATCTCTGCGTGAGTTGTAGTAACTAGTTCCTGAGACGTGTGCTGTTTTTCTCTGATCTCGTACTGCAAAATTCAGAAGGAGGGGGCTGCAAAGGACAGCAGTCTGTAATGCTTCCTGAGGATTACTGAATTTTGTTCTTTAAAATTCTTACTAATATTCTCATTCTGGAAATGAGACAGAGCAGTCTACCTGGAGTTCTTCCTTGCTTGAGTTTGCTATACCTTTCATCTGTTTCCCTGTTGCTGTTGGTCAGTGCTACTTGGTTAATGCTGTTGTAACAGAGTTTTATAGACAGCCATGCAGACTTATCCCCAGAATCTTTTAGCACTAGCTGCTCAGTGGTTTAAGAGGCAGGTCACTGAGGTGATATGTTTGTATTAGTGGTACCTGGAATTGTTGAACTCTGATTAGACAGGCCCTGCTTTTAAGTGAAGGGCACCCCAGACTCAATAGCTCTTGCGAAAAATTAGGTCTGCAGTGGAAGGGCTTTTGGATTTAAACAAGAACTTGAAGTAAATGCATTGGTGCTGCTTGCACGTGGAGTAAGAAGACTGCAGGTATGAAGAAGCAACACGTAGAGAAAGAGTGAACCTATATTGCTTCCTTTGTATTTGGAATGTTGTCTTGTGCATTTATTTCTCCTGCTCTCACCAGACACAAAGCTGAGCTGCTTTTTTCCGACTCCTCCATACAGTCCCACTAGCAAATACATTGCATCTTCTGTGCAGGTTTTAGCAGCAACAGATTTTCTACTAAATCCAAAAGTGCTCTTCTGCACCTTACCTTTTTTGCTAATACTGTTTTCTAGTCTTAGAGCTCCCTCTAGTGAACTCAATGGAAAGATTTCAACACATTTTTGCCTGCTTATAATCAACCTAATTCCTGAGTGTATATCTTGTTTATTATACTAATAGCAGCAGCAGGCTCCTTATTTGAGCATCCCATGAGCCTCAATGAGTGTAGGTTCTTCTGACCTATGCAAACATAGTAGATCAGCTTACCACCTGCAGTGGCTTTTAAATTACATGAGCCGTGTGGACCATGGGTTGCTTGGGCCTGAAATCTTTGCTTTGAAGGCTACAGAAGGAAAGGAGGAGGAGATTTTCCCATTAGCAGCAAGAGGAATCTGGCCTCTTAAAGGAGGGAGACCAAGGACATGGTATGCTGTCTTCTTGGACACTTTGCTAGCAGGAAAAGATGCGGGTGAATGTGTGTGATTTAAGGTAGGGGTGTTTGAGTGTACACCCACTGTAAAGAAAGTCACCCATGTGCACTGGACATGCTTCACACAGTAGTATGTTGTATTTTTCTGACTGCAATTACACTGTCATACAGATAAAGCCTCTGATGAGAGTTAACATGCCCTGCTGGCTAGAGCTAATTAGAGACAGTACCACAAGCTTGGAGATGCTGTTCAAGCAAAGTTCAAAGAAGCAAGCTCTTTTGATTAAATAGTGCCCAAAAGTCTGTAGGTAACAAAGAAAGAGAAAGAGGGGTGTGTGGGCTGGGGCAGCAGCAGGAGGGACTGG
The DNA here is from genome assembly GCA_020745705.1 of Hemiprocne comata. Classification (NCBI taxonomy): domain Eukaryota; kingdom Metazoa; phylum Chordata; class Aves; order Apodiformes; family Apodidae; genus Hemiprocne; species Hemiprocne comata. The sequence continues at coordinate 63,243,798 of CM036586.1, forward strand.
TTAGTCCTACAGAACGGAGTTAGAACAGAAAAAAAAAGTGCCCTGTTTTTTGCAAGGCAAAATCAGGGTGTTCAGAGAAGCTCTTCACTGCACAGTGCCCTTTGGCAGATAGGTTTGAATCAGCCCTGTTATTAGAGGCTCCCCATTGCCTAGCACCAACAGGGTTTGTCTTTGGAAATGTGTGAAGAAGCTCGCTCTTTTTTCTTCTTTTCAATGCATTAATTTAAACTCCACCAGAATTTGAGGGGTTGAAAAGGTTTTTTAGGGAAAACACTTTATCAGTGCAGATGTCAAGGGGTTTTTTTATATTGAAGAGGGCACAGACATGAGCTGATGAGAATTGATGTATCACACAGAGGGAACCAAACATCCTGTGGGAAACTCCCATGCTGGCTCAGTGGGGGGACAGGGCGCAGTGGGTGGGTGGGCGGGTGGGTGCATCAGAGTGCTGGAGGGCAGCTGCTGCTGGATTTCAAAGAAAAGAGTAAGTTATCCCAGGCGTATAAAAGTGCCCTCTGGCTGTGGATCAGATGTGTGTGAACAAGAGAATCAGCAGCAGGAGTAGAGCTGATGTTTAAGATAGGGTGGGGGAAGAACAAGTGGTTACACTGTGGTACTTACTAAGAAGTGTGGGAGGGAGGGAGAGTGGAGATGGAAAGTGTAGTGTCAGTAAACCACATCCTGATAGCCAGCTTAGATTCTGTGTATGAAACTATGGAGAGCTGTCACTCCAGGGCATGAATATTGTTATGAGCTACTGTGCAGAAGACTGTTTTTTCAGTTAGGGAGTCTTACTCTGAATAATTTCATATTTGCCACTTCTGGAGACGAGAACTAAGTTAAAATTCTGTGTTATCTGCAGTAGGTGCTGTGGTTCTCTGTCTGCCTGTATTTTTGTAATATAGCATATGGAGTGGGATAAAACAACCAATTGGAACTGTTGCTGTTAGGCTTTGGCCTTGATCCTGTTTCACTTTGCTGTCTTGTGTTAAGGAGCAGAATCGAATGGAAATGATTTCTGATCCTTTTATACTGGGTCACTAGAGAGGCAATCACTGCAAGTGGAGCTGTGTCAATTTGCTTCCACCAGCTCCACTGGCTGATCTTTAGTTCTATGTCTTGTCTCTTTTGAACTTCCCTTGACCCCATAGTTGCTTTCATGTAGAGTGTCATTTACCTTCATGGACCAAAAAATCTATTGGCTCACGTGAGTCCAGTATCTAGGACCTTGTATGTCAAACTTTGAGCAGGTTAAACCTTAAGCAGGGAACCTTGCTGCTTGTTTGTACAGCACTGCATAAACCAACAGGATTGCATGCCATCAATGATTTATTTATATTGCTGGGAGGATGTTTAATTCCCTCGCATTCATTCATTAATCTTTTAGTTATACATATTTGATTAAAAACAAACTTTCCACAGTTAATCTTGCTTCTGTCCTTCCCTGCCCTTTCCTTTAGTTTCTTAGTTTTTCTTCCTTTGTCTTTGATTATCATCTGCTGTTTCAACCCTCTCTTCTCATGTTATTTCTCTAGGATTTTCTGTGATTTTAAGAGGCACTTGTGATCCTCAGAGCATGGAAAGCTTGGTGTAGAGGGATTTTCTGACGTGTTTGTGACTTCTTTTCTTGGACAGTATTTAAATACACTCTTTTTTCATATCAGTCTGACAGAACAGATAGAAAACTTGGGGACAGCTGGCATTGCCTGTTGGAGGAGTATCATAGAATCACAGAATGGTTTGAGTTGGAAGGAACCTTAAAGGTCATGTAGTTCCTGCATGGGCAGGGACACCTCTCACTAGACCAGGTTGCTCAGGGCCCCATCTAGCCTGCCCTTGAATACTTTCAGGGATGGAGCTCCACAACATCCCAGGGCAACCTGTTCCAGTGTCTCACCACCCTCATAATGAAGAATTTTCTCTTAATGTCTAACCTAAATCTCCCCTCTTCCAGTTTTGATCCACTACTTTCACTGCAAGCCCTTGAAAAAAGTCCCTCCTCAGCTTTCCTGTAGCCCCTTCAGGTACTGGAAGGCCACTGTAAGGTCTCCCCGGAGCCTTCTCTTCTCCAGGCTGAACAGCCCTGACTCTTTCAGCCTGTCTTCATAGCAGAGGTGCTCCAGCCCTTGGATCATCTTCGTGGCCCTCCTCTGGACTTTCTCCATGAGCTCCATGTCCTTCTTATGTTGGGGGCTCCAGAATTGGGCACAGTACTCCAGGTGGGGTCTCGCAAGAGCTGAGTAAAGGGGCAGAATCACCTCCCTTGCCCTGGCCTCCCTTGACCACACTTCTTTTGATGCAGCCCAGGACATGGTTGGCTTTCTGGACCTTCTCATCCACCACCCCCACCCCCAAGTCCTTCTCTGGTCTGTTTTTGATCCATTCTCCACCCAGCCTGTATTTGTGCTTGGGATTGCCCCAACCTGAGTGCAGAACCTTGCACTTGGCCTTGTTGAACTTCATGCCTCTGTTGTGCTTGAGAGCTGTGATAATATTCAAGCTGTAACTCTCTGCTATCCCCTTTGCTATTTGTGTGTTGCTGTCTGGAGAGGGGCCCAAACTGAGGGGTTACTGCCTGGGGTGCAGTGTACCCTTTGACAAAGGTCAGCCAAAAGGTGGTGTGTGCTCTGAGTCAGGAGGCCAGAGGCAGGTCAGCCTACCCAAGAACTTGTGCTTACTCTGTAGCAGCACACAGTGGGAAAAGGAGTTGCAGTGCTCTGTTCTTTAACAGTTGATCCAGTGACAGGACAACAGCCTAAGTCTTGAAAAAGACCACATGGCACTTGCACCCCCAGCTTTCTAAGACACGGAATTGCTTCCTTATTTGCTTGACACCCACAAAAGTAGGAAAGTAGCACCTCTAAGTACAATATATAAATAAGAATCTCACGGGCAGCAGCAAAGAGTAACTGACAAAACCATGTATATTATTTGGAATGGGTAAAATGATGATGTTCTGGGTTTTTTTTCACAAGAATTATATAAAAGCAGCTAGTAAGAAACTTCATGCTGACTGGTGTTCATGTGAGAAGAAGGGTTTTTTTAGATGATGGTTGAGTGGTTCAGTACAACTGTAGTTCTGTCACTTTTTTGGCTTTAGTTGCTTAGGTTGCTGGTAACTTATGTGGATGCATGGGACATGAGGACATGGCAGTCATTGATTGCAGGAATTGTATAGCTCAGCATGTAAGTGAGGAGTGCCAAACTGCTGTGTGTTCAAATATACAAAACTGCACATTCAAATATATTCAGTGAGCCTCAGAGCTGAAGCTGGTTGGAGGTTGTCAGTGCATACTGTTATATGTATTCCTGCAGCAGGAGAGAAAATGTCTATTTTACTATGTCACAGTTAAACCCAAAATATCCATATTTTTTATATATATAAAATATTTATATACATGTATATATGTATATACATATATATATGTATACACACATAACCTCTAAGTTTACCAAATGCATAGTGATTTACCAACGCACAATGACAAATCACTGCTAAAGATGGATTTTTCCTAGAGAATCTTCTTACTTTGCCTCTCTTTTGGTTTGAACAGGAGTCAAAAGATGCGTGATCCACACATGTGCCCTGAAGAGAGTCAGTGCATCCAAGCCAGCAGATGCATCTTGCAGCTTCCAGAGGTGAGAAGCTGAGGGCGTTGGAAAACTCTTATTACTTTATTTCCTCATGCCAGTTGATGCTGCACATTAAGAAATCCCTGCTCTGAAGCTGGGAGGTTGGTCACGCTGCCAGTGAGACACTCAGTTTCTCAGTTGCAGCAACTCAGTCCCTGAGTAGGAGACACATACTGGAAGGGGGTCTGTAAACCAGAGGGGCAACTTCATTCTGCCAGTAAATAGTGACACACCTTTTATGTAGACAGCAGTGGTGGCTGTAAAGGTTCTCTTACTCAGGTGCATTGCAAATGCACACCTTCCTCTCTTTAATATTGAAGACTGAATTCCTCATCTACTTTTTACCCTTCAAGGGATTGTGCTGTGGAGAAGATAAATACTATAAGCTTCATGGAGATGAAGGAGGGTGTGACACAAGGCAGTGGGGCTCAGGTCACTATAGGGAAGTGTCTTGGAACTTTGAACAGATGAGGCTGAAAAAGAAGCCAAAACTGTGTCTGCTTGTGTAGTTCAGATTAGTCTTTTGTTGCCTCTTAGCAAGAAGAATCTGCTATTGCAGCCTTGGGGAGGACTGTTTCTTTTTAAGGACATGAAGTCAATCTGATACATAAATTCTGTCTTCAAATGATCTGTCATACAGCAAAATAATTTCATATGAAAGAGAGAATAGAACATGCTGAAAGGTAAAAAAAAAAATGTGTGGCTATGAAGTGAAAAATCATGAATTATGATGTCACGATTAGCCAGCATCCTAATACTTGCACCAAGCTCATATCATGGTACTTTTGTGATTCTGGAAGAATACCCTGGAGGGCTGGGCTAAGTATGGCTGAGCCAGAAGTAAGGGTGGTGGTGTAAAATGAGTTCTTCATAGTGCAGCTGCTGCGAAGGCATTCAGAGTGTGTGTGCATGGCACAAAGCACTGCTGTTCAATTCCCTGTCCTAGCTCTCACAAAGGAACAGGGGCAGCTTGGATGAGTCTCATCAGCTTTGCAGAGAAGCAGGATATGTTGATCCAGGTGGACTGCTATACCTCTGACTTCTAGGACCTCTGCTACTTTAATCTGTGCTTTTCTGGTGTACCAGTTCACTTGAAGCCAGTTTGAGTAACCACGTAACATGCCCCTACCTTGAGTCATGTGCATGCAAAGCAGTCACCAAAGTTGTTTAGGTAATGTCAACCTGTCCTTTTTGATTAATTGTTTTAGTCATTGATGAGTTCATCAGGGTTAAAGAAAAGGCTCTACAAAATTCTACTGCTGAGTAATTCCTGACCCACAAATTGCTTTGCATCTCACATTTCAGATCAAGATAGTAAAACGATATCAAAAGGTGTACGTAACATGGATTTAATATTTCTGCAGATTAATTTGTCACCACTGGCAGACCAAGATCTAAGTGCATATAATTGTAGTTCCAATAGAAAAGAATCCTTCAGTATAAACAATGCGGGTCATTAAAGCTCCCTAGTATTTAATTATCACCAATTAGTAATTAAGTGAGGTAACACCCTGTGCAGTGGACTCAATATATTCTGTGCAGTGAAGGATAGCTCTCCCTGTGTTGTTGAGACCAAATGGGCTGGGAGACATGGGGAAGGAGTCATCTTGGTTAAGACTTGGGGAAGTATTCAACTGTAGCCTAGTAGTAAAAATCAGGTATCAGTATTACAGCACTGCTGCACTAATCTGTTTGATGTTTAACCCTGATCAGCACTGTTATCTGCACACAGGGCACTGAGGGATCCTTTGGCATCGATAATGAGGAGTATGAAGCCATGCCCGTGGAGGTGAAGCTACTACCCCGGAAACTTCGCTTCTTCTGTGATCCCAGAATGAGAGAGCAAATGCTCCGGACAGCAGTACAATGAGAACTCATGTCAAAGGGGCCAGTGTTCACCAGTCTTACCAGGGTCTCTTCACATGAGACCTCACTGACTTGATTAGCCCCACTAGACTAATAAGCCATTTGGCTATTTTCACGCACAAGGTACTTCCATTGGAAGTAACTGATTTGACTAGTCTAAAAGGGGTTAAAAATGCAAATGAAAATTCTAAAAAATGTATGTTAACTTGATGGCGTCTTTTTCCCTCCCAAACAAGTCATCAGTGTTCCATTTACAGCACTGCAGGCTGAGTGCTGGATGCCAGATGCTACTGCTTTAATGCAATTGTATATTAAAGTAAAAGGAAAGCACACTTGTCCTTGTGTTTTAAAAAGTTTAGGTCTACTTTACCTATGTATAAATCTTGCAAAACCTGAGATCTTGGAAAAATTTATTTGGGGGTTAATAACACAAAGGAGGTCTATGGAACGTTGGAACTGCTACATTAAAACAGGTGGTGGGTTATCTACCCTGTCACAAAATAACGTGGAGGTTGGTGATACAAAGCCTCAGAGGAAGTTTAAAATTCCCTGTATGTAGCTGGATAAGATAGTTATGCTGGTTTTTTTCATCTTGCCAGATGCAACAGCACAGAGTTCCAATTAATAATATAGTAGAAATATATTCCTTTAATCAAGTCTATGTATGTTATACAGAAGTAAATTGGAAAATGGCACCTTTGACCCAAACCTGTATGAAATACATGAAAGACTCTTTAACAAGCCAAATGAGTCTTTTTTGTAAGTATTCCTCTTACTCCTGTAGTAGTCTACCGTGAATAAGGGCTTCCACATAACTTTTTTTATTAATTGTGTCTGGTTGCTCTTCTCTTTAATGTAAACAGTGCTCATCACTCCTTATGCAACCTACATTCCATGGAGCCCCAGTACTGTAATTAGTTTTGTTGCTTTTCTGGGCTTGTGTTTATAGCTTCACTTTAATTGCTGAAAGGAAGTTTTTCTGACTTAGGCAAGGTTATCTGTTGCCCTTCTTATTATAACTTACAAATTCACAAGATTCTGTCCTGCTTACTGGAAGAAAAAAATTCGATCCTTGTTTTTCTCATGGATTGTTGTCTGTACATAGTCCCCATATTATGCTGTGACCTAGTCTGAGTTCATCTGTTGATTCCTTGCTGTCATCAAAATAAGAATATTATTGAATCGACTTCCAGCACCTTTGTTACAAGGCTGCATGCTGCTGCAACAGCATCCTCTGCTGGAGCCCTGCTGAAGGAAAAATGCCTTGAAAAGGGGAAGTAGGGTTGGTTTTCTGGGTGATGCTGGAAGCAAACGGAATGCTGTCCTTCCCTTGCCTGTACTGGGGAGAAAGTAACTACCTCAGCTATGGGGGCAAGCACTCATCCATCCTTGACTAAGATCTAGGTGAGTAGAAGCCTGGTAGTTCTTTTTAATAGTTATGCTGGTGGTAGGGCCTATGTTGTGCTGTCTGTCTTCTTATTTGTGGCAATTAGTAGTGCTCAGTGGACCCCTGGGATACTCTCCAAGGAACATACATGTTGGCTGTGCTCTGCCCTTTTCGCTTGCCACAGAGACACCCGGAACGTTGCTCTGCAGCCACTGGCTCATTCAGAGTCAGGGGCAGTTCTCACCAACTTGAGTTTTTCCTCAAGCTGATGCTTCTGTAATGAAATCAGTGATGTTTCTTTTTCTCAAGTCGCAGGAAAGATGAGGCAGCAGCCATTTCAAAAATGTAAGCTTTAATTGTATTAAAAAATACCCATGTTCTAGTAAGCAGTTTCTCTACACAGCCACAGGCCTATGGGAGCAACCACACATCTGCAAGATGCAAACAACATCAGAGCTGTTAGAACTACAACCAGCCTGCTGCAAGGGGCCAGATGATAAGAACTACCTTCTGGTTCAGCTGTACCATTTTACAGGGAAAATGACTTAATTCTTTTCCACAGTATGAGATGCACCTCTCCCATTGCAATGTGATTCCTTGCTTGAGGGTAACCAAGAGCTCCCTTTAGAATTGGTATTGTCAGTGCTGTTCTGACGTTAAAGTACCAAGGATCATCTGAGACACAGGCTGATATTTAAACATTTGTATCAGTGTAAGTTGCAGCTTGTATAAATAGCATTCAAGTCATTTTTGCCTCCTCCTGTGCAGTTCAGAGGTCTTCCAGTATGGTTGTGGCTCTCGACCTCTGAGTTGCAACATTCAGAGGGGAGGTGTGAGGAAAACATTACACAACAGGTTCAGCCCCTGCTTATTTTATCTACAGTGTTAGTGAAAGGACTCAGTTTCTGCCTGAAAGCAAGACAAGCAACTTTCTTTGTATAAACAAGATGGGAAGGAAGAGTAGAATCCTAGGTTCCATTCATGAAAACACTTACCCTGGCTTCAACTCAGTCCATTCTAGAAGGGCTTAAAATACTGTATCATAAATAAAAAAGAAGGATAACAACCTAATGATGGACCAGCCCAAGGCACCTGTTTATTTTAACCACAATTAAACATTCCCATTTGAATGGCATGTTGCATTAACCCAGGACCTGAAATCCTGGTTCACAGGCATTTAGTACCCTCTGGTTTAGACAGACATGGCATTCTGTTAAGTCAGCATGTTCCAGTTCCTTGAAAAAGATGTGTTGCTTTCTCCCATAACCACTAAACCACTAGCTTTGAAGGGGGCAGAAAGGAGGCAGCAACTAACGTAGAAGTGATAGCGATGCTGAGAGAATCTGGGTTCGTGTGCATGATTTGTACCTAGAGTTTTGCAGCAGGACAGAGTGCTCTTGCCCTTCCTCCTCCCAGAGGAAGGAATGCCTCTGCCTCACATAGTCTTGTCACCAAGAGGGCCGCAGCTGCTCCTAGATTTTTGCCCACTAACTTTGGCAGGTCTCAAAAAAAATGGAAGAAGTATTACAATAGCACTGCTTTACAGAATAAACTGTACAGTAAGCTACCTTCCCTTGAAAAAGTGATGGAACTTTCTTCTGCCCTTAAGGATGCTGGCTAGGCAAGTTCACCTCCTGCAACAGACATCACCATTAGCTCCAATACACCTTGGAGTAACTACTTCATATATGCTAGAAAAGAAGCTATTGGCATGTCTCTAAGACAAATCTGAACCCTAATTCATTAAAATGCCTTTCTCCTAGAATCCATGATAGTTCAGCTGTACTTGGCTCTATGCAGCTTGGCCTAACCTCGCAGAGGGAAGACTTTTGCATGATTTAAGTGGCTGGCATTATCTCCCCTATTCAGATTGAAAAAACCTAGGTTTTATTTCCTCTCCCAAGCTTTACCTTCCAATCCGGATAGTACAATAATTCACTCCTTGATCATACATTTCTAGTACAACTGGAGTTAAAATGCAACTGTGTAGCTTTTGCTCTCCTGTTAAACTCAAGCAAGTACCCACTGAGAGCCTGCAATGGCTGTGCTGTGATTTGGGTGACAGGAAAGGAGCATCCCAGACTCCCTCCACCAGGGCACAGGACATACACGTGGTTCCTGTAACCACCAGTCATTCTGGGCTCTGGTTACATGCAACTGACCAGAGACATCACACCAAAGAAATCAAAGGCACCACTGTAAAGGCAAAGTACTTCAAATGGAGAAGAGGATTTTTGCAATAATCAGCAATAGCCTACCTATGCCACACTTTCCTCCCTCTTCTAATTCAAAATACACCAAGTAACTGCCTCCCTTCCAGTGGCTACTATTAAAAAAGCAACTGTGAAGTGCTAAGGAGGAGATTTCAAATGTATGCAGTTAACTGTTTTACTTTGGATATTATCTCCCAGAAATATAAGATTCAGTGAAGTTGGTTCCAAACAAAACCAGCCTACTGAACAAACCCTCATGGCTCAAGCTGTAGGCATTTGTTTAGATTATATACCTTTTTATCAAGGATTTTCCACATGTGACAACATAAAAGCAATGTCAATGGGAAAAGGGGAGTGCAGGTGGAAAGTTCTTTTGCAGCAAATCAAACAAGGGAGGGTTAGGTTGTTCTGTTTTTCTGTCTTTTGTAGCAGTCACCTGCCAGGAGAGGCTGCAGAGAAGCAAAATAGGCCGTAGCCATCCAGCTGGAATGTAGCATGGATTCTACTTTTACAGTCATCTGCTTGCTTTGTTGCTTCTGCAGCCACACTACTGCTAGCAAGTGAAAACCCACTTTTTGGAAAGCAGAGGTTTAATAAATGTGAAATAGTAATTTCGGGAGGTTCTGCTCCGTGGGCTTTAGCAGTGCTGTCTAGTAGACCTGATGTGAACACAGCGCTCTAATACAGGGTATTGGAAAGCCTCTGCCTGCAGAGGCTGTAAAATTTTCATGACAAATTTAAGGTTTGTTTTTATTTACTTCAGCAAAAGATCTACTGACATCAAAGAGAACGGAAAGTCATTAACAGCTGACCACAGCTAAACTATGTAGCCAGCCTTGAAGAAAGTGAGAGGAAGAATTGCTAGAGACTAGTTTCAGTTCCTTTTTGTTCTTTCTATCTGAAGGAAGTTAAGCAAGTGCCAGCAATACTTCCTCGGGGATCTTCACTGCAGACAACACGTTAAACATGAAGTGGAAGTCAGAAAAAAGCATGGAGATTATGGGGTCACTTTTTTCATGCTAGAGGTGTCAATTTAAAAAACAAAGCCTTTTCTTAAGGAAGAGACTGGTCTTTCCATTAAATGATATTCAGCTTTGTTTTTTTCCTCTTTCTCCATTTTTTTTCCTCAACCTTCTAACGATGATTACATTATAGTTGTAACTGGCACTGCAAGCAGCAGCATGTTTTCTTCGGTACAAAAACATCCAAAGCCCTGAAAAAGCAGGCAGGAGAGTGACTGCAGAGAAAAACAGGCAGATCATATGAACATAATATGCTGAAGCATATACCAATGAACTGTGCACTGAGCCTTGTGTAGGCCCCTGATCCCACAACTCACTAAACCTCTGAATCCACAGCAAGGAAAACTCCCCCTTTGCAGACAGCCTTCAGGGAAAAACTGGACCTACCAGCCCCCTTCTTTCCAGAGCAAGGAAATCCACTGAGGGTTTACTTGGAGAACGTATGCTTCACCTGTTTAAAAAACAATTAGTGGGAGAGACTTCAGTGGATCAGGCTCTGTCTCATCCTAGAAAACGTTACAATACCTGGATACAGCAGCTACAGTTTGCAATTATACAAACTGCAGAAAGGCTCCAAGGTTGCTGAATTCTATTATGGTAGGAGCAGCAGCTAATTAGCTATAGCCACAGTTCAGGAAGAACAGTTAGCTTAAAGCTGATGCTACTACTGGCTGAAAGATTTTGGGCAAAGCAGTACATCACACCTAGAACCCACAGTGTCATTCTTGGCTTTCTGTATGGCAAAGGGGTAACTATCAGGATAGCTTTCCTGGAGGTAACCACTGGTCCTGCATTAATTGAATCCTGTTCTTTCCACAGCGCAAGAATAAGCAACACTGTTTATCTGGTTCTACACAATCTCTGCCCAAGAAGAAAAAAAGGCTTGCTGTTAGACATTGCTTCCTGTAGCTGTGCCAGTTAAGAACACTAAACTCCAAGAGAACCTCCTGCAAACTGTGAAGCTGTTCCAGATGAAAGGTCTCATACTGCTCTCTGTCTCACACTGGAAGTCACAGACAGGGGCAGGCAGTGCTGAAGGCTGCTCTACAGAAGGAGAATCAGCAGACAATGTTAAAGCAAAGGAGTGACAAGTACCATCTGTTACAAAGGAAGAGCTGGTGACATTAGTTAAAGAATACTTAATTCAACCCAATCTAGCCCAGTACCATCTGAGCTGAGGCTGGAGAGCATAGTGACTGCAAGGTGGCTCAGTGATGTTGGTGTCTCCCTGTCAAATGGGAGACCATCTTGCTGGTTTGAAGATTTTAAACCAAAGCAGCAGGTGTGATGCCACTGAAAACCAGAGGAAGTGGAAGGAGGGATTAAGCAGAGATGGTGCTCTTCCCCAGCGACGGGCGAGGTAGGTATCGTCTTTGCCAGTTTATACCACCTCAAATGCTGGAAGTGAAACTGTGCTGCTCTGGTAAGCAAAGTCATAAGATCCTGTGACAACACCCCCTTATCCCAAACTTGCTTCTGCCACTGACGAGGAAGGGTGGCTTTATTCCAACTCAGCTGCTAAAAGCAGGGTGAGGGGTGTTTAAGAGTCCTGTTTTTTTTATCATTGGTTTAACTGTCCCCACCAATAATATGGTAGAACAGGAGATGTTTTATGAGACTGGGCCTGTGCTGAAGCTCTCTTCAATCCCCAAGTGGAAGAGGGGATGATAGGAGGGTTTTTTTTTTCCAGTCAAGTTTTGAGAGCTTAGCTACAGCATTTCACATCGGTCCCCCTCAGACAAAGTGCGTTCCTGAAGTCTTGAGCCCTCAGGTATCCGAGCTAGGCCAAAACCTAGCTGTCACTGGCAACAGTGAGCATTGGTGCAAAGGTGCCACTGGTCCTATCTAACTAAAACAAAAACACAGATTAAAGAGAAAGGGAGACAAAAACAAAAAACAACCCTGGAGCAGGTACTCATTGGGAAGTTGAGGGGGAGAAAATAACATCACATTTTGGCTTAAAATTATAAATACTCTCCATATAAAGATATTCAATAAAATGAGATCTGTCCAGTGGCTGTGGTGAGTTCCAGTGATCCTCCTAAGCAACGTCTAGTAGTCTTTAAAAAGTGATCTTTGCTCCTCATCTCTCTTGCCCTTGGTTTAAGTGCAGCAGGGGTTGTCAATGACCAGCATAACGTCGATGCCATACACTTCCAGCAGGTCCATAAGGAAACTTCGATCCCCTTGGGGATCCAGGCCCATGCCTCGTGCATGGTCAGCTGTCAGTGTCTTGTCCTGGCTGGCCGACACCTCCATCAGCGTCTGAAATATGCGGTTGTTCTGCTCCATGAAAAACCTATAGGATAAAGTCATCTAAGATGATGGCATCGGAACCCCCCCCAAAAGATAGCATCTTTACCAAACAGCAGAGCCTCAGAACGGCATTTAATCCCCTTTAATCATAGTTCCCACTTCCTTAGGTGATGCTGTAGTAGTTTTCCATCCACCCTATGGATGACCCAGAATAAACAAAGATAAAGCAGTAACTTTCAATTTACAACAGTGCTTTTCTCTGGCTCATTTATGGTAGGCATGTCACACTTCAGAAGCGAGCCACGTTATCAGCTAATGTGTACTTTGTGGTAACCAAGTAGGTACATCAGACCTTCTAGCTCCTTTAATGGAAAGAAGGAAACTGTGCTCTCATCCAGCTGGTAAGCCACTGAGTAAATAAATTCTCCATTGCTGGCGCAGAGCACAGGAGTGAGAGCTACTCCTCACCTAGTGCTTTCCTAGGAACATCCAGGGCTGTTCAGAAAGAGCTCTGACTACATCTGTGCAGCTCTACCAACAGGGCTCTGCCCCGACAGCCCTTCAAACAATTCCATCCCATTACTTCTCACCTGCTGCAGACTGTGAACAATAGCAACAGGCAGTGAAGGTGGTAAAGGTGTGGATTTCATCTCATTGCATACCTCCTACTCTACACCCAGTTCTGGTTCCTCTGTTTGCCAAGTACAAAGCCAGCCACATCAATGGGCCAATCCTTCACATGCAGGTCTTATCTCCACGCTGTACCTCCCCCCAGCACAGTACAGTGCCAACTTCCCACAAACACTGTCCTTTCCTGAGCCAAATGTTCTAGCATGAAAAGTCCTATGGTGCTTATGTTTTAAAAAAATGGGAGGGAATTATTGCATTTCTAATTGTTTTTAAAATTCCTTCTCCCTCCTAGCACTTAAGAGACACAAATGGAGACTAACATGGCTGCATTTGGCTTCTCAAATTGAAAGGAAGATGATCTGAAGAGACAGTTTGGTTCTCAGCTCTCTAGAGGAAGAGAGCCAAGTATGGAATTACATTAACCATGATGTTTCATCATATGCCAAACTAGTGCAACATGGAATCAGTGAAAGAGGCTCCCTAAACCTAACAGTGACCAACTAAGTATTAAAGGTAGCCACTCACAAGATGAAAAGGTCCTCTTCACAGGAGCTACAATCCTCACCCACTTCTTGAGAATACATTAACATCTGCCTGAGAGAAGGGAAACATTAAATTTCATACCTACAGTGAACCTCAAAGCATTAGGAGAAGACAAGGGTTACAACTAAAAACGTCACAGCCATTTCTTGGAGAGCAATGAGACTAACACCATTGCCCCAATATCTGAAGGAGCAGGGTAGTCTCTATAAGGAGCTCGACTAGAAATCAGGCTATGTTTTCAGTTCTGCTACTGATCAGTAGTTGAACCAATGGTGAGGCACAACCTCTGCTTCTCTTCCTGCCTTCTAGCTGCTCCATCAGCTCACTGGCAGAGTAATTGTATGTGTGCAGTGTCCAGCAGCTCTCATACCAGTCAGCTGCAGTGGAACCAGAATCTCAAAGGGATAAGCTGAAGCAGTGGGAAACTTTGAAAATACTACGACAAGAAGGAAGGTACAAAGAAGTACTGTCCTCTTTATCCCACATGGCACTGCTGTCCTATCAGGACCAGGACCAGCCAGATGTCTATGATTACCTCTGGTCATTGAGCCGTCGGTATTTCTCCTTGTCAGCACTGTTTATTTTCAGGAGTGGTTGCAGATGCTCATGATGTGTCTTCACATTCTGGTTGTCCACATATACATCATAGAGATCCCGTTTCTCCTCAAAGATCTTTTCTGTTGTACCTGCCAAAATTAGAGAAGATTTTCACCACAGAATGTTGCTCTCCCAGCAGACCAGCTGTTCTCTCCTGCTTTTGTTGTTAGTCATTCCATGCACATCCTATTTCTCACCAGTTTTATTCCACAGTCTGGTGTCTCAAGACATTTTACAGCCTGAAGTTAAAAACATCACGCCTAATCCATCATACTTACAGGCCACATATGATACTTCTGTCTCCAGCATTTCTATGTCTGCCACATTCACATAGAAGAATGGTTTGGACTCGGGGACAGTTCCTCCAAGACCAGGTAAAGAAACATTGGCAAGGCAACAGCAGCAATACACTGTGGACAAGAGAAGTACATCTTGAGATGCTTTCAGTATTCCCTTAAGGGCTTTCTGAGCCCCACTTCCTCCGTTGTCTTGCACGCTTCTATGAAAACAATGGTTAGAGCTTTGAAATGCCCCTGAACACCAGAACTTCTCAAGTGGGGACATCCTGTTTTGGATAGGAAACAATCAGTTCTTCCATAGGAATCCCATGTTCTAGATTCCACAAATCCATTCAGCACTCTTACTGTCAAACACAGTTCCTATCAACACAGGGCAGTGCCAGGTGTGTCCTTACCCAAAAGGCCTGCAGAAGAGCATTTTGTAGGAACTGGGTAAACGCAAGCTGAGTGGTGTCTTCACAAGGAATGGTTGCAATGGAAGTTGAAGACCTGCATGTTGTGTGTCCCCTCAGTACCCACAGGCATTTCTGCAGTGCTTCAGCCTGCTAGATCAGAGCTCTGCAGTGTCCCTGGAAACATACCTCTATAGCAGACAACTCCAACTGGGGGTGGTGAAAAGATCAATATGCGCTTGCGCAGCAGGGCAAACTTCCAGAGGACAAGGATCTGCTCACCAAAAAATTTGATGAACTGAGACATACAGCCAGCAGGGTGTGTGATCTGCAGGTGGAGGGAAAAGGAAGAAAATGGCTCAGAGGTGAAACAGGGACACATGCACAGATGCTAAGTCTAAATGTGGGAGCAAGACCAGCGCACAGCAATGAGAGAGAACTGCAGCTTGTAACAGTCCAAGGAACAAATTCTTAACTAAATCAGCCTACAAGGTGCTGGAGTGGCTGCTTATATAAAGAAGTATGAGACACCAGTGAGGAGCAGCAGCACACTGCACATTCCTGCAAGCCTCAGAGCACCTCACCTTCATCTCTGGGTACATGTATCTGTGGATGGACGGCAGCCAGTGGACAGGTTGCTGAGAGGTGGAGGTGCCCTTGCTATCGGGGAGAACTCCTTTCTTGTCATCATAGAATGCTTCTAGATGGGAGTAGTGCCCTGGCATCTCCAGCTGGTGTCTGGAAAAGAAAGGAAAAAGGAGGCTATCTGTAGTGTCTCCAGACTTATTTAGTGCCTTGCTCCCAGCCGACATTTGCTTTCCTGGCCAGCAAAGGAGCCCTGAGGGTCTCAGCTGCATAGACTTGTCCAGGAGGGCAACCAAACTGTCAGGGGCAACACCAGCCTTCAGTGCAGCCAGAGAGGCAGGACTGAAGCAGACAGCAAGCTAATGTACGCATAGGACTGATCCTGTTTGAAAATACACTCAGGTAGGAAGAGCTTTCCATTCTACCATCACCATTTTCCCTGCCAGGCCCACTCAACACAGTTGAGGCACACACCTAGCCCAGATCACCACCATAGGTTTAGAAGCCTTTTGTGAGCCCTTAGTAAAATGATTTTCAGAAGGAGGAAAGAACTTCTTGTCCTCTCAATCTCTCCCCTTGGCACTTATGTCCCCACAAAACAGGCAGGGTTTGGATAGCATCTGACAAGCCTGTTAGCAATGAATAGACTGCTGCTAATCAGTTCCTTGTTTCCTTCCTGTTGTGAACCTGCAACTCTTTCTGGAGAAGTAGGCATTCAAGGAAGTGCTCAGCACTGTAACCAAATTCTCAGTCATGCCTAAAACCATTCTCCATCGAGGCAACATTACCTCTCACAGGTGGGGAGTGGCCAGTCCCATTCCCAAGGGAACTTACCTGACCTGGTTCTCCAGGAAGTGCATGTACCTATACAGCAGGGTGTAGGAAGGGGAGAGAATCCCCACAGACTTCATGCGGGCACCACGCTCTAACTCACTCTCCACAGGCATGTTGGCAAAGCAGGCCAGGCCAAAACAGAGCCCTTTTCGGAAATAACTGGGGACAAACGTTTCACAGAAAGGTTAATGTTAAAAAGAAGGAAGGGGAAGAAATAAAAGAAACTGACTGCGAAAATGACTGATTTGGGAACACAGTTCCTTCATTAGGGAACCCCTGAAAACCCACCTTGCTACCTGAAGGGCTGAGGGCAGACATTGAGTGTCCTAGCCTTCTCAGGAACAGGATATTTAAGGGAAGAGTTCCCAGTGCCTCTACCACTAAAGCTCCTACCAGCTGTGTCACAGGCTGGTAACAAATACAGGTAGGGGAAGAACTTGGAAGGAAGACTAACAGAGGATGCAGGACCTAGTCAATGCAGCACCCTTCTTTCAAGGAACAGCCTGCAGTGCATGAAGCTACCTAGTCATATTTTGGGTGCCAGCACATTGAAGCGTACTCCAGTTAAGTGCAAGGGTTCAGTTCACATGCCTTTGAGAAAGTAACTGTTAATCCTGACCAAAATGAATTAAGACACTCCAGTTCATCACAAAGCATCACTGCGTTGCAACACTGGGTTAGTAAAAGGATGGGAATGCAGAAAATTCCTGGCTTGTATCTTTCCTCTGAAGGAAGTGGCTAACAAAGAAGAAAGTGAGCAAGGACTGTTTATCACAACATTTAAAGGATCCAAAAGCACTGGCAGAATTAAGAACCTTTTTCTAAGCCCAGTTCCTGCAAAATCCTTCCAGTTCTGACACTCTTTCCCCTCCACCTCAGGCCTCTGCTGACAGTCCCAATAGTGGCAGTACAGTATGATTTGCCCAATATGCATCAAAATTTGCACACCACTGAGAAGCTGGCCTGCCCCATTCACCAGCTGACCTCCACAGCCAAAGCTGTTGTACAGCAGGTCCCACACAGGTAGACAGTACTTGATATGATGCTGAGAGTATCTGAAGGGTACCTTTGGCTCAGCTAGACACAGTTTAGCAGCACATTTATGCAGGAACTTCATAGATGGTATTTTTCTTGCGTGTTCTGAATTAAGGGATGGTGGTGTAGATGTATAGCTAAGAGAAAGAAGTAATATACCTCAGACATACTCACATGAAATCCGACTGGATTTTGTGGGACCCGCTTGCCATGGATTTGAATTCCACACCTTCCAAATCAATATCTTGGGGTAAACACCACTCCACCATGTTGCCTGCAGAGAAGCAAAAAATTATACGGGTAAACTTGGACACAGTACTTGGTTCGAAAGGGCCACCACCAGGAACAGCAAGTTGTTGCTTCTACATCACCAGGATGCTAGTAACAGTGCAATAACACAACTCCTGAACTCCTAAACTGTTGCACAGTAGCTCCTCACATTTCTTGCAAACGTTACTGCACAAGACTTAGATATTGTGGAAGTTCTGGAGCTAGTGGTATTTTGTGGGTTTATCCTTTATACAGTTAATTGCAGAGCAGCTACAACTTTACCTGACAGTGGATGAGCTATGGGATTAATGCTGTTCCATTCAGGCTGTCACCATGAGCATATGATATAGAAAGAACTCAAACTATAGACTGCTGCTCTTCAGAATGAGTTTCTGTGATAGCTCATACCTCCATCAAAATCCTCCTTTGGCTAGGCTTGCCAGGGCTGGTCAAACAGGAACCCCTAAGACAACATCCCAATCATCAATACTTCTCCCTGGAATCTCTTATGTTTAGTTTAAGATAGGAGGAGTTAGCTAAAGTGATCCAAGTACTGCAAAATGTTTGTGCACGCTAGAATAACCAAACAAAAAAGCACATAAGTTACAAGCTAAATCAAGATTAGTAAACATCTGTCACCTGCCAACCCAGCCAGAAAGCATGCGGTTGTTCAGTGGAAAAGGCCACCTGAGGAGTCTGATCCTGGAACAGATGTTATCAGAGAAGTCACAAAAAGTCCCTAAAGCTGGTGAAGTCCTGCCCTGCTGCTGGCAAGTTTACCACGTACAAACAAGAGGGACTGCTCTGGCTTTCCCATGCCAGCACTCCAGAGCCTAACTCGTTCATCTGGACGCTCCCACTGCACTGAGATGTGCTCCAGGTTTACCCACTGGGTTTCTGTTCTCTGTCAGCCTGCACATAAAAACAGCATTTGAAGTAACGCGACTGCATTTTAACTTAACTTTCATTGAAGTGATTTACCTTGTATTGGAAGCAAACAAACATTTTTCAGTATAATGCAATGGCAGATGCACTGATGATGCTTTCTGCTGGTACAGCCCTTCCACCGCCCTTTGGGGTAAGCATCTCAGCTCTGTTTACATGAACAGCGTACACTGGGAAGGGTCTTACACGTGACTGAGACTTTTAGAGATATTTAAATATGAGTCCTCATTTCTGAAGCCTGTCTGTTATGTCATTACTCACACTGCGTAAGTATATGCATGCACTCTCACCCAGAAATTGGGCTTAGCTACTGACATTTAAATAGGCTATTTTTCTTCTCACACAGACACCGTATTCAGCAGACCTCCCCCAGTCCTGCCTGGCAAAGACTTCAGAAAAGCAACAGCGTTAAGTGTGGCAACAGGAGAAGGTTTGCATCCAACTAACTCCTTCTAGTCCAGGAGGAGACCTCTCCCACAGAGCCGGGCTGGCAGGAGCAGCAGCAGCCTCGTGACCCCGAGCGCAGCTCCGTGCAATCACAGGCGAAACCGCAGAGCTCTGCTGTGAAGTGTCTTCGCCTCTGAGGCGTGTGAAAGGCTGGCAGAGAAAGCCAGTGACATCATGCCAGCCTGCGCGGTCCCCTGTAGGTTTTGCATATTAAATATAGATGTTGGCTTCTGTTGTTCGGGGTTTTGTGTGTGTATGTGTGTGTTTGGTTCTCTTTTTAAAGGCACAAGGCCCTTCCTTGACAGAGCAAGGAAGTTCAGACTGTTGCCTCTTAACCGCAAAATTGTGGTTGAGGCCAGATCCGCTTTTAAGTGTTGCATTGCAGAGGATCAAATCACTTATGGGTCATTACCTATAGATTAATAGATCAATATGCAAGAGTGCCATCGAGTGAAGGAAACTGTTTGACTTTGTTCAGTTTAGTTACAAACACTACTGTCAGGTGTAACACCCACTACAGAGCTGTTGAAGTGGACATGGGCCAAACAATGTCTGTTCTGCAGCAGTAAGTAGGGAAAAGACACCTGGAAACAGATCCTTACCCTACATGTGACCACCAAAACCAACTCATTTATCACGCAGCTACTTTTTTTTTCTGGGATCTGCCACAAGGAACCCACACCTGTGCTCCTGGCAGCTCCTCACGCCTCCTTGCCCTATGAACATACGTGCGACGTGGCAGTCAGAGAACAAACGTGGAGATAAAAAAAAAAAAAAAAAAAAAAAAAGATTAAGAAAGTTGGTCTGGCGAAACAGTAGAACAAACAAAGGAGAGACTTCACTCAGATGCAATAGCAACGGCCAGCCTGGCCAAGAAACCGGAGGAGAGAGCAATGTTGTAGAAAAACAGGAAGCATTGCCCTTCCCCGCACAGAAAGCAGCTCTCGTGCGTACGTGAAACTTCCCAAGTGAGAGTCACCCTGTGCGAGAAAGCAGGCCAGTGGTGTGGCTGAGTCTCAAATCTGCAGACCTGGAGAACCCTCAGGAGCTATCTCCCAGCTCCAGATCAAGTCAGAACCTGCACTCTGAGTTTCTGGTGTGCAAAGTTAAGGATGTTCTTCCTCTTTCCCTTGTATTTTCTCTCCCCTGGATTTTCACATCCTTACAGAAATTATGATGGCACTAGCCTTTGGTGGTCATCACCTGGCCCTCACCATTAGCTGTTTCCCAAGATCTTTAGGGTCCCCAGTTGTGCAATGCTACCATGTTGTGCCAGGACACGAGACGCACAAAGTGTGATCTAGTCATCACATGGGCTCCGTTTCCTGCATGGATGTAATGCGTGACAGAAAAACACAATATTTGCATGTTCACTGGTGCAAAATAGATTATTTTCCTAGGGCTCTTCCCTCTCCTTCTCCCTCCATTACTCACATCACCATTTAAACCAACAGACTGTGTGGGAACTCCATTGCTCACCATCATCTCCATCACAGAAAAAAGGCAAAGAAGATTCAGCCTCTTTTTGACTATTCTGGCCTGACAGAGTTGATGTGGCCACGGACTTTGCTTCATCTTTCTTTATCTCCCTCCCAAAGCAAAATTCATTGTTCTATTTTTTTTCACTTACTTTGCCCAAGACAAGCAAAGTCTTGGAAAGCACATGTGCTTGAACCTAATGCCAAGTAAGTCACAGCTACCAGATGTATCCCCATTGCTGCCCAAGATAGTGTTAGGTCTTCTGTTACTACCTGCCCAAGAGAACACTGCCATGAGGAACTTCAGCAGCCTTGTTAAAGCCCCTTGTGACAGTGCTCTCTAAGGGGCAGAGTTTGAGCAGATTTGGTGCTCACGCTTTTTAAAGTGTCAGAGAATTCCCAACTTGTCACTCCTGAAAGAGAGGACTGCCTAAAGGAGGGTAGGAAGCAATGAGATGATGGCACGGTTGGCTCTCGGGCTGCCACCATTCTGCACTTTAATTTACAGCTCACTTTCTGCATTGGTGCAAGAGCTGTCTTTGTAATAGCTGTGGAAAGAGCTCCTTCTCAAGTGCCACAAGGTTCACCATGCTGGAGGTGAGGACAGCACCACTGATTTAGAAACTGTCTCTGGCCCTTATGCTCATCCACTCACACAAGCATTGACAGAGTCCCAGGGACCTCCACAACCTACCTTTGTGAACTCATCACACGCAACTGCTTGTTACACTGAGTGTGTCTACTTCAAGCCCTTCTAAATGTTGGAGGAAAGCTGTTACATTCTTATTAACGTAGTAACCACTTCAACTTTCTACAGTAAAACACCTCTTACCCAATTGCTTGCCTGTATCTGAGCAGACATTACCTGCCATACTACCCTCCCAGCCACCACCAGAAATTCTGCCTTTCACATGACTGAGCAAGCTACCAAAGGAGGTCTGCTGTGCTTTTCCTGGGCAGGATCAAGCAGGTTTCCAGCTCAGACACTGACTGGATAATCTCCTTTAAGTCACAGAAAAGGACCAGACTCCCCTATAAACATTACAAAAGTCCTTCATACCATCTGATGTGGTTGACCCAGGAGTTCCGATATCCTCTTTCTGACCCAAGCAAGTTCACACTGCTGCGCCTGTTTGCCAAGTCCATATCCTGCACAGGGCACTTCGCCCTCCACCTGTGAAGCTAACATTTGATTATGTGCTCCACACAGTCCTACCATGCTCCTTACATTCAGCGTCCACATTGTGTAGAAACAGGAGGCTGAATTTTCCTGGATTTGACAAGTCTGATGACATCCAAGGCTGATGACACCCAGCATTAACTGCACATCAGATGTGAGAACAGCTGTTTCTCAACTTTCCCTGGACTTCATTCAAAGCAACAGCTGGTTCAGACAAACTCCTGAGAGAGCTCAGCTTTCGGCCAACCAACAAAATCTCACCTTCTTGTAGAAGGCATATGCTCTCAGATTGAAAGAGAACCTGCTGTTGCTGCAGTCATCCAGACTCTTCCATGTTTTGGATACTTATGAGAAATACCTCCCCTTTCCATCTTCTGTTGGAAAGATGACATCCAATCTCATTTTGAATTTTGATGAGTCAAGAGCCTCTGAACTTTAAACTGAAGATGCCTCTCTCTGGTGCAGTATGAAACCACTGACTTCTCAAAAGCCCTTTGGCCTTTCAGGACACAGCGGCCATGCTGTTTGGCAGTGTGCACTTCTGACAGCCCATCGCACTTGGGACTTCCAGTTCAAGACTGGGATTCAGTCTTCACTATCAGTGCCCTCTTGTGAGCATGATGTTGGTTGCCACCCCTTCCACTGAAGAACCCCACCATGTTTTACAGAGCTCTTTCCTGTCTCTAGTACTTTTGCTATGGATTGGCTAAGAAAGTGTCTGCAGAGGAAAGAGGAGCTTATTCGCCCATCTGGATGCAAATGAGCTCCTGCACCTCCCAAGCTACTTCCTAAACTTTCTGATTGTACCAAGACTTTTCAGCTAAGCCCAAATTTGCCTTTGCAGCCCTGGTTGGTGCCAGGCTGCCATAAGACCCAGTGATCTGCCCGAGGACACATCAGACCCCTAAGCACAGTACCTGTGTTAGCAGACATGAGGTGGGTGCTAACTTCCTATCTGTGTCATGACATCCTGTTTTGTGGGTACCATGAGAACACCAGGAAAACAAAGTTGTTTTCTGAAACACTGATTTGCAGACTTGGGATTAAATTTAATTTACTTAATTTAATAGATTTACTCATTCAGTAAAAGAGGTGATACAACACCGAAGTCCAACAGTGCCAAGAGAGATGGATATTGGCACCAAATGGTGGAAAATACCTTCCCTTGCCCCTCTCCTCTGCCTTCCTGGATCACAGCACTCCAAAGCACCGAGAGTCCCAGAGATCTCACCAGAGGCCAGCCCCTTAAACATTCAGGTCACCAAGAAACACACAGCTGAGCTGCTGCTGGGGATCATGCCCTGCATGCCTGCCAGATTTATGCCCACTGCAAGAGCCATCCATCCATCGTTGATGGCTGCAGGCAGGTCCACACCATGGAGGCAGAAGGATGCTCTCAAGATACTGCTAACAGGTTGGTGTTCCCCAGGCAGCGCTGGGCAGAGGCTCGGCCCAAGGCCCGGACATCGTTCGGGGCACAGGGAGTGCCCCAGCGCCCCGCCCAGAATCCCTGTCCCTGGTGGAGCTTGTGCCCATCCTTGCCCGGTCCCAGGGGCTCTCCTCGGAGCGGTATCTTCCTCCCGGCAGAAGTTCTTCTTGGGATGGAGATCAAATGCCATTTTCCCCACACTCCGTTTTCGGCAAGCCCCGGCGGCCCCCGGTCCCGTGGTGCACGGCGCTCCTTAGGAGCCCGCCCGGAGCCCGGGGAACCGGCAGCCCCGCCGCGAAGCAGCAATCTCCCGTGGGGTCAGAGGGCAGCCCGGCTCCCGCAGGCCGCTCTCCGCCGAGGTCCGGCGAGGCTACCCTCACAAAGCGGCAAAGGAGCAGTCCCCGCGGCAGGGGCGATGCGAGCCCAGCGACCCGCAGCCCAGCCCGCCCTGCATCCATCTTATGCCAGCGGCACCGGGAGCCCCAGGCTCGGCCACTGCAGGCCCCGGCCCGGTCCCCCGCGCCCTGGCCCGCCCGCCCCCAGCGCCTCTTACCCGTGCGGGGGTCGAAGGTGACCACGAAGACGGCCACAATCTGGTCCTCCTCCGCCTCAGCCCGCGGCGGCCCCGCCGCCTCCGCCGGCTCCGCGCCGCCCCACGGAGCCGCGCTCCAACCACCGCCGAGCCGCCGCCCGCCGCCGCCGCCGCTTGCCTCGGCCGCGGGCGGCGGCGCCGACACGGCAGGGCCCTCGGCCCAGAAGAGCAGCGGCGCCTCGTCTGCGCGCTCCACCATGGCCGCAGCAGCGAGCCGAGCTCAGCCGCTACCCCCCCGCTCACACAGGCTGCCGGCGGGGGGCGACTCCGGGGCGGGGACGCCGCGGGGGCGTGGACGCGGACGGCCGCGCCCCCGCCAGGGAAAGGAAGAGGCCGGGGAGGGGCGTGGCGGGGCGTGCTGCTGAGGAGGCGGGGCGTGTCGCCAGGGAGGCGGGGCCTGTGGCTGAGGAGGCGGGGCCTGTCGGGGCGGGGCCTGTCGCTGGGGCGGGGCGCGGCCCGGGCGGTTTTTGGGGTGCCGCAATGAGGCAGCGCTGGCAATGGCAGCACCAGGCTGTGGTCACCGGCAACGGCTTGGAGTGGGATAGCCTAGCGGGGATCTTCTGACTTCTGTGCTTTTTGGTGTCAGTGCCCGGAGGAGCATGGGATAACTAGGGTCTCCCTAAGGAAAGGCATCCCCCCCTTACCCCCCCCCCCCGTGCTTCATCTCCTTCCAGAGTGCAGAGCCACCCCCAGCCTGAGGCCGCAATGTGGACCCGCTGCCTTTTTGAGCTGGAATGCTAAGGGGGAGCCCTGGTGAGCCTGTCCTATTGGGGGAGCTCAGGGCTAGGAATGGGACCATCTCCTGCTGCCCCAGATTGCCACCATGGAAGCCACATGTCTCAAATCTGAAAGAGTCATTTATACTGATCCAGTATATGCTGGTGTGTGTGTATATGTGTATATATATGTATATGTATACATACATGTGTGTATATATATGTATATGTATACATACATGTGTGTACATATATGTGTGTATACATGTATATGTCTATATACATACATATATACATGCTATAGAAGGATGTGAAACAGTCTTCAGAGGAACAGGCAGAATCAGCTTGAGGTTGAAAAATGGTGACACAAGCGTGACCAAGGCATCCAAAGGTAGCCAACTTCTGGGCAATTACCATCCTCATTATGCTACCACCAATGTCCTTAAGTGTCATTAGGTTTAACTTGGTTCCCTAGGACTTTCTGATTAATAGGATTACCTAATTAAGCAGGCCACAATTAAAGGGACGATATTGTCATAACAGCCTTAATTGTCCAACTTTTTTCCTGTTGAGCAGCTCTGAGTGTTCAATATGCCATTAATGAACTAATCATCCAGTTTCCTCAACAGTGGCTTTTGGCTTTTTTCTCTCTCTCCTCTTTTTTTTCCCCCCTAACATTAGCATCCATTTGCTGTGAGCAGCTTTTCAGACAGCTCCAACGCCGAGTGAGTGTTCTGTTTCACAAAGCCCATGCTCAAGTTTACCTTTCAGAGCTATAAACTGCAGTAGGTGGTGTTTAGCAGATGGGAGTTTTTCGTGGAAGGTGTCTGGTAAAGAGAAAAAAACAACAGACCAACCCCAGTGCAGTATTTTGTTACTGTATAAAGAAAAGCCAGATTCTGCAAATACTTGGCCACATGCTTCATTCAAACAATCTAGACAGCACCAAGCTTCATTTTGATGAATATTTTTTAGTGTGTCAGTGATGCTAAAGTGATAGCTTGTTTCTGTCCTCTCCTTCATCCCCTCAGTGATGCTGGCACAAATGCCAGTCTGCCCTCCAAAGATGCAGGCAGGGGAAACAAATCCCAAATAAAAATTCTTCCTTGACCCACATGGGCCATTTGAAGTGCAGAGCTGTTCCTAACCCCCTGTGCTATGTGGTCCCACCAGCATCACCCCAGCACGAGGCAGAGGATGCAGCAGGTACATTAGCCAGGGATGGGGGACAGTGGCTGCCATCACTGGCTCTGAGATGTGAAATGTCACTTCCCTCCAAGCTCTTGGCTTTTGGTGAAAAAAAGAGATTTGGACACTGCTTTGGCCAGCAATCTGGGCCTGTTGAGGGCACACTGTTTGTTGGATACGTGCAAAAAAGGCCATGTTTTCTATTTTCTTATTTCACCAAAATCTAAAAGACCTGGGCTAGGAGAGAATGTGACTGTTTTAAGAGAAAAAAACTCTCCTTCAAAATACAATTAACACATTTTCCCTCCAACTGAGGGCTAAGAAAGTTGCCATCAGATCTTTGAGTAGTCCTCCAGAAAAAGTATGAAACAAAAAAAAAAATGAAACAAAAATGGGGTGGCTTTTAGTTAGAAGATGCAAGATCAACAAGTTGGGCCTTCTTTGCACAGCAACTCCAACTCTTCTTGTTTATATATCACATTCCTGATTAGAAAAATGGATACTGCTGATAAACCCTGAGGAAAAAAATAACTTAAAAGTCTTTCAGATGGTATTGAAAACCGTGGTCTGAAAGAATTCCATTGCTGAGTTATTCATCAAAATGTAGTTACGGGGACTAAAACATTATTTCTTCAGTTTAAAAATAAAATATTCCTATCCAAGGCTTCAGGTACCAAACATCTGATTAATACAGTCAGATCACAGCAGTACTAAAGTGGTCCTGTCAGAGTATCTCAGTTGGCCAGATGCTGCAGAGACAGTTTTCATAGCAAAAAGCAGCCAGTGCTGGTACTCCCAGGCTTTTTGGACCTGGCTCAAGGTAAGACACAGGGAGACACAGCAGCTGCATTGCAGAAGGGAGTCTGCATGGCAGCAACAGGCTCTGTGCCTGGAAGAAACGCTACAACCTCAGGGCCAGATGAGGCAATAAAGCCAATGCTGAGTTCCTGGCATGTCCTCCTAAAACAGCTTTGGTGGCCTGTATCAAATGAATTGCTAATCACAGTCTCAACAAGCAAATTCAGAGATCAGTATGTTCATACTGTCCATTCAAAGACGAGGTTAGGAGGGCTGAGTCATCTCAGGACATAGAATCATGTCTTGGGTTGGAAAGGATCTCTAAAGGTCATCTAGTCCAACTCCCCTACAATAAGCAGGGACATCTCACACTAGAACAGATTGCTCAGACCCCCATCAAGCCTGACCTTGAGTGTCTCCAGGGATGGGATCCCCATACCTCTCTAGGCAACCCGTTCCAGTGATCCACCACGCTTATATTAAAGAACTTTTTCCTAATGTACAACCTAAATCTACCCTTCTCTAGCTTGAAACTATTACCCCTTGTCCTATTGTTACATGCCCCAGTGAACAGCTCTTCCCCAGCCTTCTTATAGGCCCCTTTCAGGTATTGGAAGGCTGCTATAAGGTCCCCCTGGAGCCTTCTCTTCTTCAGGCTGAACAACCCCAACTCCTTCAGCCTGTCTTCATAAGAGAGGTGCTCCAGCCCTCTGGTCATTTTTGTTGCCCTCCTCTGGACATGCTCCAACAGGTCCACATCCTTCTTGTGTTGGGGGCTCCAGAGCAGGATGCAGTACTCCAGGTGAGGTCTCACCAGGGCAGAGTAGAGGGGCAGAATCACCTCTCTTGATCTGCTAGCCACACTTCTTTTGATGCAGCTCAGGATGTGGTTGGCCCTCTGGGCTGCAGTTGCACATTGGTGGCTCATGTCCAGCTTTTGATTCACTAGTATCCCCAGGTCTTTTTCCACAGGGCTGCTCTCTAGCATGGCTTTCCCCAGCCTGTATTCATATCTCTGGTTGCCTCAGCCCAGGTGCAGGACTCTGCACTTGGCCTTGTTGAACCTCATGAGTCAACATGTCCTTTTATTTTCTGGCAGGAGTTCTCACAACATGTGCATGGGAAAGTACACATTGGTTCTGACAAACCCCCATCTCCTCTGGGCTGTGGCCACTTCTAGTTTCTGCATGTCCTTCTAACAGCTCTCCTTGATGCTAAGAAAAACTACTCTTGTAACCTCGTTCCTAGTTAAAGCTCACTCTGGTCCCTCTTTGAAGCACAGGCTCAAAAAGGCATGGAAAGATCCTCATTTTTTCAAAGTGGCACAGCAAGAGGAGACATCGACCCACTCCTGGTGATCAGCAGAGCCACCCTGTCTGCAGGGCTGCCTTCACTGACTCAGCCAGCTTCTCCCTCCTCTCCCTTGAACCCTCAAGATGGGAACCAATACAGAGACCCCTGTATGGTCCCTAACTCTCTCCTGAAATCTAGCATGTTATAAATTAGGCTACTAACCTCTCCATGCAGGCTGCAACGCTCCTCCAAACCAACACACATCTAAATGCAGGAAGTGAAATCCAGACTTAAAAGAAGGAAGCACCATGCCCCATCACAAGACTAATCACTTATCCAAATAAATCCCACGAAGACTGCATCTCTGATGGGGTTAACATGGAGCAGACTGGCTG
Source organism: Hemiprocne comata (assembly GCA_020745705.1). Classification (NCBI taxonomy): domain Eukaryota; kingdom Metazoa; phylum Chordata; class Aves; order Apodiformes; family Apodidae; genus Hemiprocne; species Hemiprocne comata. Next base: position 63,271,821 of record CM036586.1, read on the forward strand.
TCAGCAAACATCACCTCCCCATCAGCCCTGGGGAGTGAGAGGAAATAAAATCATGCGGAAGCAAGGAAGCAAGGAGATGACTCAGAGGGAGCCCTGGCTCCCTGCAGAGCTGGTTGCAGGCACAGCAAATCCACATCCACAGTAAAACCCTTCAACCACCGACTTTCTTCAGCACAGGCAACTGTGCACAGGTGCTGCCAAGCTCCAGATGATTCCCATTAGGAAAGGCTTGGGTGTGTGGGATGGTTATAAATGTGCCAGGGCAGGAGAAAAGCTGTCTGTAGGGGTATCTGGTAACTGCCTTAGGCACCCTCTGCTTTTACAGCTGTATGTAGCATGGGTTCTTTTTCTCTCGTTGAGAAATTTAAAGTAGAGAAGGATGAGGGGAGGGCTGGTATGTGTTGTTCTGTAAGATTTGATAGTTCTGTTTCTATGTGTGAGAAAAGTAGAGGTGAAGTATTGGTGGGTGGAGAAGTTGTTTTGGAGGCTGAGAAAGGCAGTGACTTCTGAGTTGTATCTGACTTGCACCAGTAAGGTGAAAAGCAGAATCTGTTGTTGTTACAAGAACAGTAGCTGAATAGACTTGTGTTTGCTAATTCTAGGGTACTCTTCCTTAGCCAATGCCATCAAATGACATCTATGAGTGATCAAAGCTTCTGTGTATGTGAGATTGGGGTGGGGGAGTGTATGTGGTGAGCCTTTGATAAGGCAAGGAAGAGGGTGGTTAATCTGCCTGTGTAAATAATGCTGTCTTCCTCTCCCTCTGCCTTTCTTCCTTGAACAAAACAGGCTGGTATCAGCTCTACCTGTTCTGTTTCATATGGTGAAATGGATGACTGGGACAACCATGATGAATTCATTCATCGCCTGGATTTTTCCAGTTGTGGTGAAGATAGTGAAGATGAAAGTGTACAGGAGGAGGATGACCTGAGCTTGAGCTCCCCCAGGAGCTGCGAGTTCCAGAAGTGGCAAGACAGCAGTCCTGTGCCAGCAACCCCTCAGAGAAAGCTTAGTGATATTTACCTGAGCAGGACAAAAGGCTGGGTGAGTCCCACCCTGAAGCCTTCCCCAATTATGAGCAAGAGCCAGGGTAATGCTGAGACACCACTGCACATCACCTGGAAAAAGCTACAGCTGTGTGACACCCCTCACACTCCCAAGGTAATGGTGCTATCTTCTGTGTCTGAGCAGGCAGACAGGTAGGGACTGTGGTGTTGCTGGGGCATCACTGCATGGGACGTGGAGGGGATCTGTTGTTAGCTATGTGGAAAGCATTTTTTTAATGTTACTGTTGTTAGCCTCTACTCTTTCCTTAGAAACCAGGACCATGAGCTTCTTAGCTATGGAAGGGCTGTTCTGTGGGTGTGAATAGAAACCTGTGTGTGGGAGAAAGTATCTTGACTCTTTCCAAGCTGTTGTTAGAACCAAGCAGTCAGCATTGGGTTAGTCTGACTTAAAAACCTAAGCAACCATGTGCCTTGGCCACTCATGTGTTACTCACCCTCTGCTTAGGAGGAGAGTGGACATCTGTAGCATCTCTGTAGGAAGTGTGTGCTGTGCTCCCAGAGGGTAAATTCATCTTGCTCCAAGGAACTTGTCATTCCAGGGAAAGCTTGGAGACAGTCAGCTGACCTAACTGCTCTCTTCAGCACATTTTTTTTGATCCAAGTGGGTTTTCTCCTGAAAGAGGAATCTGGAAATAGTGTTGTGGCTGGGGTGTACCTTATCTGGCCAGTCTGGGTCACCTCCAACCAGGTTGTTGTCCCTTGATGCTGACTTTGTGTAAAATGGAGCTGCTCAGTGAATTTGGGGAAAGTGGGACTTTGTTCTCAGGGTAGAAAATCCCCTGTGGAAGGGGTAACAAATCAATGAGTACTTGTGGGGAAGGTTAGCCTCTTGTCTTCTATGTCACTGTCCTAAAATGTCACTTACCTACTGAGCTAGTTTCTTGGGAGTATGGTCCCAGCTCCTATTTTCTGTGAAACTTCTTGTATAGCATATAGTACAACTGTTTTGCTGTCTTCTGTAAGCACAAGTGGAGAAGTGGTGCCAGCTTCTCTGTTCCTAGATAACTTCTGTTGTGTGCACTGGCTTCTAGTATTCAAGACCTGCAGTGAAATGTGGCTCTTTCAGTCCTCTTTCAATATTCCTGCTCTACTGATAGACTGGTTACTCCATTGCAAGACATGGAAGACTTGTCCTTTTAGTACTTCTGAACTAGGATTTGACTTCTGTCCTCCTCCAGAAACTTGAATATGTGGAAAAAAGGGTGATCCTATGGCCACATATGACCACCTGTGGACATACTTATTGAGGAGTGGCCAGCTGCTCTCTAGAAGAAAGCAGCTCGAAATGGCATCACTCCAAGAATTGCTTGCAATGACCCTTTAAAGAAACCTCCTTGAATATAATCTGAAAATAGGTGAGATGTCTGGAATCTCTACCAGACCAGATGTCCTACTGGTAGTGAAGAACGCTTTCAGTGTGTGCTCTGGTGTAGGTAACATGTTGGCTGGATGCTTCAAAGACATGGTGCCTGTGGTTTGTTACCTTGTAGCCCATGAGCAGCAATTGCACTAAATCCACAATTTCTGTTCTTTGATATCTTCTGGGAGAAAGGCCTTGGTTTCCAGGCATCCTGCAAAAAGTGGGCTTGAAAGAGCCTAAATCTGCTTATAAATGAGACTGGGAACATAGATCTTGGAAGATTTGAAGATAAGAGGGTAAAAGCAGAGCCACATTTAACTGCAGACAGATGAGCATGGGAACCCCAGCTAGGATGCATGGCAGAGGACACAGATGATTGTTTTGTGAACTTTCCCAATCCTGGAACAGATTGCTAGAGCTAGTTATGGTAGCTGCCTTACACTGTATGACAGCAGCTACTCTCAGATGATGTTACAGGAGACAAGTCTGCTTGATTATGAAATAGAGCCCTAGTAGAGCAGATGGGAATTGCATGCATACAACAGCAGGCTGCAATGGTATTTTAGATCCCTTTATTGACTTGTGGCTAGACTAGAACAGAGCCACAGTTCTACAGATCTGCTGGGTAAATTGGGCTTGGAAATACATGGCTTTTAAGACATCCATATACAGAACTTTTCCATCCAAAAGCAAGGAGATGCAGACCAGAGCTTGAGAAAGTGATAAAGAAGCACTTTCAGGGTCATAGTAAACCAGTAGTTGAACTTCCAAGTATGGTATAGAAAGTGAGGGATGTCTAAAAATATCTATAGCCATGAGTACAGCATCAATTAGGTGGATACAGGGTACTGTATGTAGCTCTAGGTTGTTTTTATCTTCAGAAACTTTCAAAAGGAGAAGGGAGGAACTCTAGATGTGAGTGGAGATGTGGCTCCAGAATGGTAAGAGAGACCACTCTTTCTTGATCTTCATGACAGGGAGAGTTCTGGATTCTTGAAGGGCTTTTAACTAGAAGAAAGAATTGTTGAAAACCCCTCTAGACCCTACACCACTCTCTTGAAGCTGAAACAAGTAAAGAACAAACTTACATTTCAGAAAGCTGATGCTTACTGAAGGGGTCAAATAATGGAAAGTAAGTAGGTTTTTCTGCCTTCAGATCAAGACTGGGTCCTTCTCTGAAGTTATGCTTCACTCAGCCCAAGGATCTGGCCTAGCAGGTGAAAACAAAGGGCCTGTCTTAGGTAGCAAGCTGAACTATAGAAGATGGAGATGTTCCTTCTGAACTTAAATTTCTGAAACTCATTTATTTTTTTCTTCTTGATAATTGTTTCCTGGTCACTTTGCCAGTAGCCATATAAAAAAAAATTCTACCAGCTTCCCCTATACTAATGCTTATTGCTAGGCAACCAAAAGATAACCTGGGTGGTGTTCTATCTCCTCTCCTGACAAACCTGTCCTGACCAAACTGATGCAATGGTCCATGCTTAACAGAACTGGGTCTTCCAGGTTAATGCAACATATGATGCAATTCCTGTGTCTCTGAAGGTGGGGAAAGATGAACAACTGGCTGCTCTGGAGGACTGTGCTTGCCAAAATGGCTCCACAGGCCTCCCCAGAGTGAGCAGGAAATAGAGTCTCAAAGGGCTTAGTGAACAATGTAATACTTTGTGGAAGGAGAAGAAAACTGTTGGGACTAAATTAGGGATGCAGGGTTTTAATGAATTTGCTATGTTGAGGAAAGGAACTGAGTTCTTGAGTTGTAGGAGAGCAGGGATTTAATTCTGGCATAGCAGCAACAAAATAATTTTGCTGGTTTATCTGCCACCTCCCCCCCACCCCCAATCCAGAGCCTGTTATCGAAGACAGCTTTTCCTTCATCTGGGACAAAGGCCCCACCAAAAGGCTTCCGACATCTGAGATTTACTCCTGGTGCTGACTCAGATGATGTTACCCAGGCTTCTCTTGTCAACATTAATCCCTTTACACCAGAGTCATATCGACAAATGCTTTTTCTTCCTAATGGCAAGCGGAAGACCAGAGGAGAGCTGTAAGTGAACTACTTCTAAATAATAGGTTGGAAGGAGACTGTTTGAAGGAGTTAAGTGATGATGGAGACATTTAGTACCTTATTTGCTAACAATGACTCATTCACTTCCATAGTATTCATTGGTATAGAGCAAACATTAGCAGACATATGAAGGTAATAGAAATATAAATAAAATCAATAATTTCCTTTGTTCAGAAATGTAAGTGGAAGACCAAGAGCTATGGCTGTAGGAGAAAATTGTACCTCTGTCTTTCTCAACCATGGGCAGAGTGGAGCTTCAGTCAGTTATGTACGTACCCACAACTTGGAAGAAATGATGTGTATGTTTGCAAGTAACACAGCTTTTAAGATAGGTGCAGGCCACTGCTGACCTGCAAGAGTTCTGGGTCTGGTCTGTGTTAACCAAGACACAAATTCAGTCAAATACCTGTGCACTACAATGATGTTCAGGTTCTTTCATGGCCTCAACGACAGCAGATGCTTAGCTGAGTATCCCCCTTGAAGGCACAGTAGAACAGTTCATTCCTTTACTAGGAGCTTCTTGTGCAAGGTCATATCTCATGTAGCTTCACCAGTAATAAGTTGGCTGGGAGAATGGTGCCCCTGAATGATGCTGCTCTGTTCTGTGGGCAGTACTGAAGTTGGTACATGGAGGTTTTCTTAATGGAAAAGAAGACTTCCTGGCCTGGGACTACAGTCTTTAAGGCCTCTACTAGAAACTCATTGTGTATTAACACTCTACAAAATACATTTTTAGTTAAACTGTGGAGCAAGGTTTAGAGATTCTTTTGAAAAATGTTTTCGTTTTAAATCTCTGGAGTGCTGCACTGAAATGAAACACTCAGACTTTCCTAAATTTCTGTTATAGGAGGGATCCTGATCCAAGAAACAAGACAAAACAGGAGGTACCCATAACGGTGAGTGTCTGTATTTCCCCTCACAGAGAGGACAAGATGCTTGTAAAGGTTTGGTGCTTGATGAAATTTATTCTGTTATTGGAGTATAAATCATGGTGGCATGACAAAGGATGAATTCCTATGACAGAATAATGCCAAGCTGAATGTTTCATGTTAATATTTGAGACAAGAAACTCAGTAGTGATTCCTTTCTCTAAAGGAAACTTGTACTAAAGCAGATATGAAACTTTGACAAATAATCCTAAAACTCATTGACTTTGGTTATGAGTTCTTTCTAGGGAATATAGTGTGTTCCACCAGGGGAACTGTATTATTGAGTTAGTGTAAACAGTGACTGTACCTTTGTGGTTTGGAAAAGCAGGTGTATTGTTGTCCCTATGAATCACTATACTGAGCAACTCTGGAAGTGAAGGGAACATGGCTTCCATATGCCAATATATAGACCTGCACTGCAAAAACAGGCTGAGCTGAACACCTCTGACATGGATAAGTACTGAGGAGAGAACTCAAGTTGCAGTGGTCACAATGGCAAACTTCTGAAGCAATGCAGCGATTCTGTAATCTCCTTCAGAAATAAAATATCCATCTGGGGGGTGCCTGTGTGCCTTGGGGTCCAAGGGAAGGCCCCACCATAGCTTGCATAGCTACAGGACAGCAAACACTGTCTTAGAACACAAAACCAAGTTCTCTTCCTATTGCCAATATCTGTGTTTTGCTGGCAAACCTCAGTGGTGGGGCATGTTGGCTTGGCTGCATGGGGCAGGGTGTGAGGTCTTGTGTCCCCCGCAGCTCTGCTGGCAGAACTGGGCAGCTGGTGTTGGAATCTGTCCTGCAGCAGTCTTCCTTAGTTCCAGTATTATCTGGGGAGGAGATACTAATTTAGTTGGCTTCTGGAATGCAAGCCAAGCCTGAATTAAGTATCTGGACTTATTAGGCTGGACTTGATGATCTTAAAGGTCTTTTCCATCCTTGGTGATTCTGTGATTCTGTGTGATCTGTGTTCAGATGAGGTAAAACTCAATTTTTCTGGGCAGGTCCTTGAAGGAAGTATCTTGTCTTGTGCAAGTAGGTAGAATTGTTCGTTGTATTTGTGAAGTAATTAGGCTTACTAGAAGATTAATGGTCCCCTCTAGCCGAGGAGACTGGTATTGCAGAAAAAAAACCTGGTCTCCATGGGAAAACTACAGCTGCAGATTAAATCTGTTACCAGGTAACTTCTGGGGGTGCCACAATTATTGTTTTCCTTAGGGGAGAGCCTCAAATAACTTGTGACTTACTGAAGTACTATTCTGCTCGAGTGCTGATGAGCTTGAGTATGTAATATAGATATAAAATTGTGTACCAGGAGCTTTTAAAGATGCTGTAAAATATAGCTGCCTTATGAAACATGACCTGTTGTGAAGGGCTGCTTTTTCACATGGGCCACATCTTAATGGCTGTGAGAACCAACTGTTATCCCCACCCTTTCAGGTCCTACACCATATAATACGGTAATCATAGCAGGGCTTTCTGTGGAAACCACCATGTAACAAGAGCCACTGTTCCTGTAAGGGATGCAGAAGGATGAAGAAAAATCACTTAGTCAACTCTCTTGTTGTTCACTTCATGCTCCACTGCTTATCTCTTTTACTTACCTCCCTTGCCAGCAGAGATCACTCTACAAGCAGTACCAGCAGCTCCTATTTCCTAGGGACCACTACTGTAGCAATAATAGTTCCAGCTGTTCTGTAGGCTTTCAGTCCTTTGTGAAAAAGTGGCTCCTGGTGAGAAATTGCTGGGAATACAAACAGATACACAGAGCTCTGCTAATGTGCCACTAGTCAGCAGCTGGTGCCTTAAACCTGATGAGAGCTTGAACTGATGCAGTGTGTGTCCTTGCTTCAGGCAACCTTACCTGCCAGAATAAAGCAGCTCTTACTAGCTCAGAGTAAAGCATAACTGGGACCACACTGAGCCAATGCAAGTTCAGTACAGGAGTCTGACCAATTCAGAAGTACTGGACTTCCAGCTACCATGACTGGTAACAGGTCTTCTCAAGTCTGCAGTAACTGGTCAGAAGTCTTGTTGCTGACTCCATCAGCCATGGGTCTAGGAACTGGGCAGAGCTGCTGACAGAAGAGGTGTGATGGTAGTAACCCAAGGAGGCTTAGGCACAGCCAGCTAGCTAGCTGAAAATTCTACTTTAGTGGCTAATGATTAATTATTGGTAAAACAAAACAAAACCAATCCTTTGGCCAAATCAGGCTAAGCTGGCCTTTGTTAACTGGTCAGAAAAAACCACAACATTCCTAAGTGAAAAGCAGCATTTTAAGATGAACCAGCAGCACATCTGCACACATGCCTGGATGAGCATCCAGAATGAGAGAGGGAGCAACATGGGTGGTCTGAGAGAACAAGTGCCACACAGCTCTAAAAACATAACAGATGTTATCCAAGTCTTTCAACTCATCTTTTTGTCTTTGCTGTTTTTGTGACCTTGTAGAGATACCCTCTGAAAGAGAGCAATATGGTTTCCCGCTACAAGAAGGAGTTCCTGGAACTAGAAAAAATTGGTGTGGGGGAATTTGGCTCTGTCTACAAGTGCATCAAACGCCTTGATGGATGTGTTTATGCCATCAAACGCTCCAAAAGGCCTCTGGCAGGATCCTGGGATGAGTGAGTGTGCTAGTAGAAACTGCCAGTTGCAATGATGGGCATGTTCTTGGGAAGTGTGAAGGGGAAGGAGGGAGTGTGGATCTAAAGGTATTTTTTGAGGGGTGGCATGAGCAAAAACTTGTTGTTTCACTCCCAAGTAACAGTTGGGAGAGAGGGGGAAGTTAGCACTTTAGGACTGTTGGATATAAATGCCTGAGAAACAGAAGTCTTCACATGCATTGCAAAGTGAGATGACAGCTTACCTGAACTCCTCAGGTCCAAGCATCCAGTCTCTTTAAAATAATAATTGTAAAATAATTCATTTGTGATATGTCCCTGCCCTGTTGTATGGCCAGTACTGCTCAGATCTGTATTAACCAGCTAGTGTTGTCCTGCATGCTAAAGCAGTGTCTTTAAAGCTGCCTTTGCTTCTTAAAAGACTTGCTCAGTGACCCTTTTTTTTATAGCTGCTCAGCACATTTGAGCAAAGGCAGGTTGTGTTTCAGCAGCTGTGAGACTCAGTGCCAGAACCCAAAAGAAAGCCCTAAATACCTCTGCTTTCCCTTTCTCAAGCTGGGCTGCAAACGAGGGCTCATGTCATAGTCCCAAGCAGCACCCTGTCACCACTGCTCTTTCTGTCTGTGCTTCTCCAGGCAGCTGGCACTGCGTGAGGTTTATGCTCACGCTGTCCTTGGGCACCACCCCCATGTCGTGCGCTACTACTCAGCGTGGGCGGAGGACGATCACATGATTATCCAAAATGAACACTGCAATGGTAAGAGCTGTGACACTGTTACAGGCTGAGATCCCAGGACGGGTGCCTTTTGTGCTTAAATATGGGATATCTTGGCTTACAACAAAGCAAACTGCACTGGGGCTACGGTTCCATGGGGAATCTGGTAAGGGTTCATGTAGGCAAAGCTCTGAATGGTGCCAATGTCTTACTGGGATTGTAGAACTGTTCCTCTGTGTTGGCTGGCCTAAAAAATATTCCCCATTTAGATGCTTAGAGCTGTATCAGCACTGCTCAGGTGAAACCTGATGTAAATGACTCAAGAGCAGATGAGTGAAGTTCCATTATCTTGGAAACAAACCCTTCTTATTGAAGGGAAGTAATGGTTTGAAGAGTGCCTGCTTGGCTGAGATGAAGGCACCTTGCATCTTGGCTAGAAGAAAGGGCTGAAGAGCTGCAGAGGAACAGAGCTAAATGAGGTAAACCATAAGTAGGGTGCTGCAGCCAGGGTGGTACACTCTTACTTGGGTTTGCCCTTGGCCATGCCACTGTTTGGGCAACATTGGAAAAGGCACATCTGGCTACTAGAAGAGCTGAAGGAAAATATATAACTCATCTTCAAACTGCTCCTGCAGTCCTGGGGCTCAATGATCAATGGTGATAACTGTTTAGAATTACCTCAAATCCAGTGGAGGTAACAATGAAACACGGTGATCGTTGCTGCAGCATTGCTTGTGTTGTAGCAGGTGAACTCCTGAGACTAAAGGAGAAGTGGTGAAAAGCAGGCTGATAGAGAGACACCATGGCATTTGCTAGTCCTGAAATAGCCAGAGTACCTTAATGGAGACCCACCAAATGCAGTTTCTGTGTCAAATGTTACATTCTTCAACAAAAAACCTCTTAGTGGGAGCTTAGTTTATTTACTCCACCATTTACTCCACCATACCTGCCTTCTGCCTTTAAGCATGGCAAAAGTAATTCATTAATTTCTCCTGTGCTGACTTGCAGCTGCATCAGCATCACCCAGGTCAGCCCTTCTGGTGCTGTAGGCTGAACTGTATTTGCTCAGTCCTTGGCAAGCAGGAGGCAGGGTGCTCTGATGCAATGGAAAGGCTGAAGGCAAATGGTGATGTCCAAGTTTGATCACTAGAGCACATAGTTGGTCTGGTCAGGGTTTGTTCACTAGCAAGCCTGCAAGTGCTCTGGGCAATAGTTTCTACTAAGCTATTTCAAACGTGGTGCTCCATGAAGTCTTTGTCAGGTCTCAGACAGACTGTTTCCACCTAGGTGGGAGTCTCCAAGATGTGCTGATGGAAAATGAAAAGCTTTGCCAGTATTTCACAGAAACAGAGCTGAAAGACATATTGTTACAAGTATCTATGGGGCTCAAATACATCCACAACTCCGGCCTTGTGCATCTGGATATCAAACCTAGTAAGTATAGCGCTCTCCTCCTTACGGAGAGTCCTCTAAGTGACCTGCCAAGGGTAGAACCTGTGGTAGGTCCTTCTAACTGGACCTATTGCAGTGCTTCAAAGGAAAGAGGATCTTGCCCTGAGAGGCCAATGTCTTGTAAGGTTTTTTAATCTTGCCACTACTGGTGCTCTAAAACTGAGTCTTCTCTGATAAGTTCACAGCTTTTTCCTTCTGTCTTATGATCTTCATAACACTGGCTCATGCATGGGAATCACTTTCATACTGGTGGAGCAAGTAGGGCTGCTAATGAAGATGGGGACTTCCTTATTTGCTGCTGTCTTGTCGCACAACACTTGACCTTTGTATGTGAAAGCTGGAGTGAGAAGTGAATATTTATTGTACTTACCCTGAGGGATTATGTTCCTGCAAAAAATAATAATAAGCCTCCCCCTCTGCAGCTAAGGATGGGCTTCTCCAGGGCAATGCTCTCCTCCAGAATTAAATACCTACATCCTTGTACTTCAGCTCCTTTTTTTTTTCCTGTTGAAATCATGCTTCTGGCTTGGGGGCCATAAAAGCTGATTACAGCAGGAACTTTTATGCACAAGATGCATCTGTCTTCTGTCAGTGGCATTGCTGAATACATGACCTGGGCAGAAAGACTGATGGGGAGGAGAGTGTGCATAGTTCCTCTGGCTGCGAAGTTTAACTAGCCTGACAGGTGGGATTTTGACAAATTTGTCAGGCTGCTGCAATCTGCCTACCAATATCACACTCTTGCTAAACTTCACTGTCTTGCAGGTAATATCTTCATCTGTCACAAGCTGGCAGTGGTGGGCCCTGGTGGGCAGGAAGAAAGTGACAGTGAAGACGAATTTTCTTCTGGTGTGGTGTATAAGATTGGTGGGTTTTAGCTCATTTTACAACTGGCTCAAGATTAGGGCTGCTTATTACTGCTTGATACTGCTCTGTCCTGCTGACTGAAGAGCCTTGCAAACAAAACTGATAGCATAGTCCTGAATGCCTCTGCTACTCACAATTAATTCCTGTCGGGACACAAGTCCTAGAGAAGTCATGTGTTTCTTTCCAAGCCCAGATTCCTGAGCAGGCTTGTTCACCTACTTGGTATTTCCTGATTGCTCTGTTGGTGCCTATAAAATGCAGGCTTTTACTGATGGTGGAGATCTGCATCAGTTTGCTCCATCAGTTGTTTGTTCTTTGTCTCAGGTGACCTTGGCCATGTGACATCAATAACAAACCCTGAGGTTGAGGAAGGAGACAGACGGTTTTTGGCCAATGAGATTTTGCAAGAGGTACAGCTGCTAGTGGGGTGGGGGGGAGAAAGGGGTGGGAAGAGATCCACTGACAAATCTTTAGTCTGGCATATTCTTTGCCTTATCTCCTCTTTCTTGTGTTTGGCCTGGCTGTGAAATCAGCAAAATTAGCACTTCATAGGCATGGGTCTTGTCATGTAAATATATATATATATATACACACACACTTCATAAATAACGTTATAATTAGATTATTGTAACTGTTTGACCTGTGAGGGTTGAATGGGACAAAACCTTTATCAGTTTGGAGACATTTCATGTTATGCACCCAGCTGAGATTAAATTGCTGGATGTGAGTGCTGAGGATGGTGCTACCCACCATCAATCTTTTTATCTGAAAGAGGAGAAAACAGCTAATGGGGACAGTGATGGCAGCATCGTACATATTCTTGTTTGACTGTTGTAACTGGTATCCCAAGCAAGACATTCCTTCTAACAGTTTATCTTCTCTTTGCAGCAATACTGCCACTTGCCAAAGGCAGACATCTTTGCCCTGGCACTCACAGTAGCTCTGGCAGCTGGTGCAGCACCGCTGCCTCACAATGGGACCATGTGGCACCACATTCGTCAAGGCAATATCCCACCGATCCCCCAGAATCTTCCTCATTGCTTTCTCGAGCTCCTCAAGGTGAGGAAGTAGTCTCGACAGGATGGAGGCTTTCCCAGTTGGCATGTGACAGTGTTAAACCCTGATCTTCTTTGCCTTCTAGCTCATGATCCATCCTGATCCAGTGGAACGACCTTCTGCCACAGCTCTTACTAAACATCCAGTTCTCTGTCCTTCACGTGGAAAAGCTGTGCAACTCCAGAAGCAGCTAAATGTGGAGAAGTGCAAGACTGCCATGCTGGAAAGGTAGGGCTGGCTTGGGTGTGAAAGGGAGAAGACATGGGTACAGCAAGTGCTGGTCACCAGGCTTGAATGTAGGGTGACTGTGTTGGGAGACCCAATGTGCAGAAACACCCAGTCACCTCCTGTCCCTGGAGCTGGGAGGGTGACGAGGCTGTAGCAGGGACCTGTAGTGCCCAACTAGCTGTGGTTCACTTCTGACTTTCAGGAGCTGGTTAAATTATAGCAGTGAACTTTTATGCTTATTGCAACGACTGGTGATGGAAAACAGATATAACATGCAGCCAGTGGGCAGCTGAGGAATTGGTCCTGCACTGAGATAGAGGTCTAGCATAGAAGGAAGAGAAATATGAGGCAGTGGCAGATATCATTTTTCCCCTTGCTCACTCTTATTGCTGTTGGCAGTAACGTTTTGAGATGCTGGGATCTAGGAACTTCCCCATCATGCCTCTTAGTGCACTAGTTGGCTGGGGAATAGGTTTTCCATGTAGATGGGAAAGAATATGCTCTGGGAGTGTAGCAAGCATCACAGGGGAAAAAGGCAATGGAAAAGAAGCATGTGCCTTTACTAGGTGTTTGTGCTGTGTGGGATGGCACTGATAATTCACAAATATCTGAAACAATGGGAGAAAAGCTGAGCTAGGGACTCTTTATACTGGTGTCAGTGTGTTGCTGACCTGATGTATTTTTATTTTGGTAAACCTTCAAAGCTGATCTCTTCTGAAGTAGAAACTCTAGAGATAGTTACAGCAATCTGCATGTCACCTTCTGGGGGGAAAAGTTACCACTTTCCAGCAATGCTGGAGTACTACAGTAACACTCTTGTGCAAGATTGCCCATAGCTTTCTTCTGTAGCTAGGGGGGATTCATGCATAAGGTTTTCTTCCTCTTCCTTCCATCTCATCCCTGCAGGGAACTTAAAGCAGCCCGCCTTGCCCAGACCCTCATGAAGGACCAGCCCTTAGGAAGTGCCAAGTTGCAAGAGTCTGAAACCTCTTCTAAGCAGAAGAGCAAACGCCTGGTGGGAGGGAAGAGCTGTCGCTCATTTAGCTTTACTTTGGGGTACTGAACTTGTGTTGTCCAAAGAGCTCTGGCTGCTGAACAGCCCTGTGAAAGCAGAGGGTCTGCACAGACCAATGCCCCACATCAGCTCTCCCTGTTGTGGTATTTTTGTTCCCTCATTAGTTATGATGATATGTTGGCTGAGGGAAGTATGACTAGCTTACAAGTGTCAGATCATGGGATTTGAGGTTATTGTCCTTGGTCTCCTACCTGTTTAATTTCTTGTGTAACTGGTTGTCTTCTAGACTAAGAAGAGCTTTGTCATACAAGGGAAAGGATGGCATTTTTTCCTCTACTTGCTTCCCTCTTTGTGTAGTTGGGCCTTATTGATGATGATGTTGTGGTCTTAACACTGGCCACCTGTGTATCTTTAGAAGGGAGAAGAGTGGTTGGATGAGGCAGCATCTACAGCTAGGTCCTCTTGGAAGTGAGGAGATAGAGACTATGGTAGACAGTTTGAACTACACACAGGAGATGGACTGGTTGCACAGTAGCCCTGGTGGACTTGGGATGCAATTGCAGTGACATTTCACTGACAGAGACAAAAAGGAAGCACTTGGAGTTCAGGGGGCCTTACCTATGGAAGTCACAGGAAGACTTTTCCTCCCTCAACTTTCAGCAAAAAGCACAAAACTGCAACCAGTTGACCTTTAGCAGACTAGTCCCTGATGCCTGACTTCGTTTTCTGTCTGTTGGCAAGGTCTCCTTCTTTAAAGCGGGGGAAATACCCGTGCTGGGCTGGTCACCAGGTCTGTGTAACCAGTTTCCCTGCCAGTGTCTTACATGTGGTGCAATTACCTTCGAACTGCAGCCTGTCAGCAAGGATGAGGGAGACTAGAAAGTGTTTTTGTCAGTGTTTTGGAGTTGCCCATGTAAAGTGTATGCATATTTTGTAGGTATTTAAATCTTGCTCCCCCGTGGAATGTCCCTTTCTGGGTACTTGCCGGCAGCCGGCCCAGCTGTGGTGGCTGGACATGAAGGGTGAGCGTGCAGTTGGTAACTCGGTTTTTTCAGGTTTTACTGAAGTTTGTTTCCAAATGTCGGACGGTGCTGGCTTTTAAACTGTGTAGATCCTTCCTCTGTGAAGCGAAACGAGCAAATAAAGATTTTAATCCTTTTATCCATGACTGAGTGACTTTCTTTTTTCCCTTTCGCGCTTCCGTCCCTGCCGGGTGGCCGGGGCAGGAGCTGGAGTCCAGGAGACCCTCATCCCGCCCCGCACCAAGCCGCCCTCCGTCCCGCTTCCAGAGGGGGCGAGGAGCCGGCCTGCGCGTCTCCTATATTTCCCTCCTCGGGCCCCCGCGGCACGGCCGGCGGGCAAGAGGGTCGCGTTTCCGGCCGGACCCTCTTCGCGCAGGACCCTATCGCTTCCCTTTCCGCTTCCGGCCGATTGTGGGGCTGCGGCGGGAGAGGTGCAGAGGGTGGGGGGTCGGGCGGGAGTGGGCGGTGGGGCCGGGGTTGTTGGCGGCGGGACGAGGCGCTCTCCGGCGGTGCTTCAGCCCTTCTTTTCCTTCCGCAGGTGTGGCGGCGACATGTTGCAGCGACCGGCGTGGCAGGTAGGGCCGTGCGGGGGCTGGGGCCGTGGTGGCGATTGAACGGTTCCCTGGGGGACGGCGCTGGGGCCGCTGTGGCTCGGGGCCCGCCCCGGGGCTAGGCTGCGACCCTAGCGGGTGTTCAGCCCTGGAATGCTCGCAGCGCTGTGGGAGCCTCTCAGGGTGGGGGAAGGGGCTGCTGAAAGCCCTCCCACCTCGGGGAGAGGGGGTGTGGCGAGGAGGAGCAGCTCCCGCCCCACTCGCCTCTCCGCGGGGCTTGTAGTAGCTTTCTTTGCGGCGGGCGCTGGTGTTCTCTGCCGCCCCGTTACGAAGTTACATACAACGTGTTAGGTGTGGGGATAAGAGAGGATCCTGGGCCGAGTTCGCAGAGCCTCGGCTGAGCTACCTGCCAGTGGTGTTTCCTACACCAACCGGCCGTAGCTGCTTTACCACAGCACTGAAAAAATTATGTATGAAAAGAATCTTATTTATGAATGAAATGAGTCTTAGATGGTTTGTGTATCTATTAGTGAATCGTACAGACGTGCCAATTAACTTCTGTTTTGCAAGTTGCATTTCCTTTGGTTTAGCTCCTATGTTCAGTACAGGATTGTGAGTCTTGCATTCCTTTAAGTTTTGCAACCACTTGTTGTAGGAGATGAGCTTTTCTTCCAGTTCCTGCATTCGGGCCTCTTGCAGAGATGTCCCTGGGCTTTTTTTCTTCTTTCTTTTAGGGCATAGTATTGGCCAGTATCAAGCCAGTTCCTTGTGTTTAGCCACAGCACTCAATTTTTTGTGGCCTTGATTTGCTCTGTGCATCATACTGTTTATGGCAGTGCATAGATGTACATTTTGTGCACATCTTGTTAATCTTTAAAATTAGTCAAAGTTGATGACACTATCAAAACTGTGTTTCCAAAAACCAGAGCCCAACCACCCCCACTTCAGCCTTGACAGAAAAACAGTAGTTACTGCATGTCCTAAAAATAATTCCTGGAGATGTACCTTCAGGCCATGCTTTTTCTAGGCAGCTTGTACTTGCAAAACCTCTGTAATTGTTTGGAAAACGAGCCATAAAGGCATGTGAACACTGTTCATGCTTTGTGTCTTTGAAACTAACTACCTGTCTGTTCCTTCAGATGCTTCGCCAGTTTGTGAGGCATGAGTCTGATACAGTTGGCTCCATGGTACTTGAAAGATGTAAGTAGCTCCTCAGGTGAAACGTAGCTGTTACTATCCATCATTTTTATCTTGGTTTTAAAATGGTTGAAATATGCCAGGAGAGAAACATTTAGGGAATGGTAGCTCCTGAATGCAGTAACTAAGAATGTGAGTCACTCTTGAGTAGCTTTCCTAAAAATGGTTGTCTTCAACTCAAGGAGCCCTTAAAGGGGAAAAGAGAAAAGCCCTGACATATGAAGTAGAACGTGTAAAAGGTAGGTACTCACTGCTGTATCAGTGGCAGTGAATCAGGTAAGCTATTGTCATGTTTTCTAATACCTGCATTTATTTGGGTCTCATGGGCTTGTTTCTCAGACTCCTGTGTGCCTGGGGGACTTGTTTGGGTGCTGGTGCCCCAGTGTGATTGGCTCCAGGTGTTTGCTTCAGACTTTACCATTCAGTTCACCTGCTCATTGTGCAAGGGTGATCCTTCTCTGACCTCCTTGAGTTGTCCTTCAACAAGGAGAAGGAATACATTGTGTCCACCTAGTCCTGGTACCTGTGTAGAAACTAGTTCAGAAGACAGGGAGCAGTAATGCAACTTTGTTTTAAAGGTATTGTTCTAGTGGCAAAACAATGGAATGCTATGGTTTCATCATAACTAAAAAAAGGAAAGTCAAGTTAAGTAAATGTAAAATAGACTCCAGTGATATACGGTTGTGCCTGTGAAAAAATGACAAAGGAACAGAGAGGATAAGGAACTTTTAGCTTTCTAAATGAGCTTATTCAGCAGTAGTAATGATAGTACAGGCACGGTCAACCATCTACAGGCCCTGAATAAGCCAAAAGTAACAAGGGCTTGAAAAAAATTGAGATGCAGAAAATCATGGTTCTGGCCCTTGACAAAAGCTGCTGACTTATGACTTGCCATGATCAGAAGCATCATCATTCACCTGCATGTACCTTTACTGTCTCATGTTTCAGCCATGAATCGTGTTCAGTTACTTGGTCGGGTTGGACAGGACCCTATCATGAGACAAGTGGAAGGAAAAAATCCTGTTACCATATTTTCTCTTGCAACCAATGAGATGTGGCGAACAGGGGAAAGCGAGCTAACCCCGGGAGGTGAGTCTGCTTCTGCCATGTCCCAAAGTCATGTTTGCATGTTCAGTAGCACCACGTTTTGTCTTCAGGCTGCTGTGTAAACCTCTCAGGTTGCAGGGAAGTTTCTGTCATGTCAGTAGAGATGCTGGCACATTTGTGTTTCTTACTGATCCCTAGCAGCATGTCCTAAGTGAAGATCTCCATGTTGACCTTTTTCTGGCGAAGAGAAAAGTGTGCTGTCAGGTTTTCACTGTTGTAGCTGCCAGAGGTGTAGCAGGTTCCATACTCTTAGTTATATTCCAAGAGGAGGAAATAAAATAAGATTCATTATGTATTTTGATTCTTCCATCAGTCTGCAGCTACAGGTGACTCTTTCTTCTTTAGCTTGTGCCCAGTGCTCAGTCTGTGTGTGTGTGGGGGAAGAAATTCTTCTAGTATGAGCACTGGCTTCCAGGAAGACTGATCAGTTGGTTTGAACTGGGCTTCTGCATGATACTTTCATTTGGACACAGATGAGTGAAACATGGAGTTCTAGTATGGGGTAGGAGGCCGAGTGCATCTTCACATTGCTTTTCTTAGTTTGAAAACACCAACATGTCAAAACTAATTTGTAAAGGCTTGCATCAAAAAGAGGATTTGGCATCCAACTTTGTTATTTTTATGTAACTTAGGTGATATCAGTCAGAAGACAACATGGCACAGGATCTCTGTCTTCAGACCTGGCCTCAGGGATGTTACTTATCAGTATGTGAAGAAGGGGTAAGTGGATAACGAATCTGGTTGAGGATTTAATGCCTTAATAATTGATTGATGTAATAGTTAAGGTGACCAGGAGCTGTACTAAGAAGTGCCTTACAGTAGGTTAGCAGACCTGCTACAACAAGTGAGGCAAAAGCCTGTGTATGCAGAATGAGCTATAGAGGAGAATACAGATGTACAGTTCTTTGATCAGAACCAAACTCTTGGGTTTTTTGGTTGTTTTTTTTCCAGTTCTCGAATCTTTGTTGAAGGGAAGATAGACTATGGTGAATATACAGATAAAAACAATGTGAGGCGACAGGCCACAACAATTATTGCAGGTAAGGAACAACATGCAATGCCTTGCCCTTTGAAAGTGGAGAGGGGGGTGGAGGACCTTTGAAATAGACCTTGTTTTGTCTTCACCCTTGGAATCCACGCTTGGGGATTTTGAGAGAGTGAACAGACTGTACCACGGGATGTCCTCTGGCACTCTTGTGAAGACAAAAAACGAGAGCCTGTAGTTGCAAATGATTGCATTGTTTGCTCACACAAACCAGTTGGTGCTGCAGGTAGATACTGTGTGTTTTTAAGAACACTGGTATGTAGTACTGCAGGTCAGGCAGATTCCTTTTCTAAGTGAAGCAGAGTTTGTTTAGTAGGTTTGTCTTAGTTTGGCAGGGAGTTTTTTCTCCCTGTTTAAGACTGTAGGCTTCACCAACTTGAAGGGCCTCTGTTTGAGAAAGATCTTTTATGTGGGGGTAACTTGATGGAGAATTTAGAAAGACCTCAGTCTGGTAGCCAGTAGTGGTAAGAAGAGCACAGAATGGACAGGGAGTAGATTTGTCCCTTGGGTAGACACAATGAAGAGAACTGGCATACTCAGCTTTCTCCTTGAGCCTTTAAATAGCACAACCATCCTAACTGTGGGTAGAGCCACTATCCTGGGGCTTTTGAGGGAGGGCTAAAATAATTGGGTAGTAGAGTAAACATTTCTGTTGCACAAGTAGATCTAAAAAAAATGGGCCAGAGAAGGAAAAAAAAAAAACCAACCACAATTCTGGATGTTTCTGCTGTGTGGCCTCTTTGAAACAACAGTAATCAAACTTAGACATGAGCAGTTCAGCTAGCAGGTGCTGCAGGTTGCTGTTCATAAATAGCTGGAGTGGAAAAGCAAGTCTTTTTTAAAACTTATTATTTCTTTTTTGTGTTCAGTATCCCCAGTCTCAAGCTGCTTTAGACATTACTGAGGCTTGATCAGATACAGGCTTCCTCCTTCAGGGTCTTATAGGCTGACATGGTAGTGCATACTGAAAATGACAAAATAAAAAGGAAATAAGCTGTAACTGATAGAGCTGATAGTCAAAGAATTTAACTACTACTTACATGTTTCTGGTATCTTTGACTGTTTAGCAGGTTTTCATCAGACTTAACACACTTGTTTCATAGTGTATATGGTTGCCTTGAATTGTCAGCTTTCTGGGGAGATAGAGCAAGAACCCTGAGTTGGACCATGTTTTATTTTGCAAACTATTCTTGTCTGAAACACTGCTTTACAGCTTATTTTGACACAAATAAGTTGTCTTTGTGGGTGGGCAGGCTTGCAAGAGAGCAAAACAATCCTGAAGACTAAATTTTCTTTATTTCTTTTCAGATAATGTAATTTTTCTGAGTGATGGTGGTATGAAAGAAAAGGTGTGAGGTCGTTAGTGCTTGGACCCAGGCCATTTCATTCCTTTTGTTTTACAGTGCTTCATCATTCTGTAATCATGTCTATTGCTGTAGTTTCCTTAAAAATAAATAAAGTGTTTGCTACCTATAGGGTATCTGTTTTGTTTTGCTGTGTGCTATCTCTCCATCATCATTTGGATTCCTTTCTTTTTTGTTCTTTTTTAAGAGACAAGTTAACCCAGGCAGCTGTGTTAATTCTTGAGTGGATGGGTACAGGAATGAAGTCTCCTGTTGCATCTTCAGCCATTTTCAAACCTTGGCTGCCTTAACCATCCCTCTTCTGCCCTGTGGGACGTGACAGCCTAATCACCTCTTGCTGTTAACATCCCTCTGTTCTAGGGGTGTCATTCTCTGTTTTTCTTTAGCTAAGTCAATTAGACTCTAAGCATAAAAAAGAGCCATCCTTTGGTCTTCACTGATGCTCAGATTGAACTTGCTCTGTGACAGACCCAGAGGAGACTTTCTGTGTATTTGCATCTGCCCCTCCACTGATAATCACATTTGAGCAAATCAAGTATAGTCTTTTACCTAAACCCTGTTTTGGCCACATGCTTAGGTCTTAAATCTTATGGCATTTGGCACGTGATGACTCTTAAGATGACAGAACATTGTCATCCCGGTACCTTGTGAGGGTGCTGTGGCTACCGTTTGCCATCAGGAGGAGCTGGAGGAATGGCTGCTTTGGCTGTTCCTTGTGAGAGGCCTGGAATAGCGTGTGGAAAACATTCCTGGTCCAGGATTCTCAGTTAACATGGGGGTGGCGTTTCTGTTGCATTAACTTTGTTTTATTGTCAGGAAAACTGAGAATTATTAGTACTGTTAGTGAAAAAAGTGCACAACTTAACAGGTAGTTTCATTCTTTTACATGGAGAAGTGGTGACACTCCCACTGTTTATACAGTGTGGCATGAACAGGGAAAAGGAAATGTTAGAGGTGACGATTTCCTGTCTTTAAAGTTGGTGGGATTTTGTGTCTCTCTAGGCTCAGTATAGACTCTGCTGATTTACAGTTTTTGCAGCTCTTCCCCTTAAAGATTGTTTATGCTGCTTCTGTGAGAATTGTAAGCCCTATCAAAAACTTAAGCTCTTTCAGTTCAATATTTATTTCTGGTTGAAACTAATGTTTTAACTAGTGTCCTGTCTCCTGTCACTGCCATACCTAGGCGTCATATGTACTGGAAATGCTTAGCTAATTAAACAGACTGTTATCCACAGGAGATTGTGGTATATTTTTAAACAGGAAGTTCTGGCTTTAATTCCCTTACCTACTTGTTCAGTCTGAAGCTGTTGTACTGCTGGGAGAAGTTGTGCTGGGGCACTTCTATAGTAGCGATCCAAATACAGTTTGTGTTTGGTCCACACACACATTTCCTCTTAGCTGAAAGCTGGGCTTTGTCTGCAGTTTTCCTCATTTCTAAGAGGCCTCGGGTGAATGTGCTAAGCCTCTGTTTGTTTAGTGGTTACCTCCTTTTTGTGAACTCTGCTGTGGTGGCGGAGATGGAGCTCAACACAGCTTATGACAGTGTCTGCTTTGGAGCTTGAACTGGCTTTCTACTCTGAACTCCCAGTGGAGGTGGTGGAGGTGACAGTGGTGATTCCCTTCACTGCTGCGCATGGCGTGACCAGAGCTGACAGGACTCCTGGCTCGTGCTAATCTCTGCCCTGGCTCAGGATGGTGAAGGAACTGTGCTAGTACAAGGCGTAGGATTAGGTGCCAACAAAGAAAATATTTGTTCAAGGACTTCAACTTTTCTTGTTTTTCTGGTTGTTCTATTTAAAGCTGCTAGTGCACTTTTGAAGATTGACCTGCTACAAAGACAACACACGCCTGCTTTGAGAACATGCAGTTTGAAAAGCCACGTGGTATCTTGAGTGTTCATCACAATTTTGCATCAGAGTAGATTTTCACAAATGATTCTGCATTAGTAGTAGTAATAGTTGCAGGAAAAATAACAAGTGGCAAAGGTATGTTGTGCATTCAGCTCTTAAGGTCTGCTTTGCTGCTATGGGGCAAAGTTAATCTACAATGAAGTAATTTTGGTTCTGAGACCATCAGGTGTGAAATCAGCATTCCTACAGCTTCTAGGTTGGGGGTTTTTATGGCTAGGTGCTTGTTCTGTGAGGAAATGTTAAAAAATGGAAGCAGTACCTACTGAGTTAAATACAGTGTTACCTTGTTTATAGCTGGGCAATGAATATTATTTCCATGCTGTCTCTTGGTAAACACCATTCAGCTTTTGCTTGTCCATATTAACCTCTCGTGGAAACTGGATTAGGCAAACCCTCCTTGCATCAACCAGGACATGTAGAAGTGTTTGCCCTTTATAAGGAATTTATGTATTTATGGGGATAGAGTGGGAGAGATAAAAACTACAGATGATTTCTTTTTAAAATGACAGAGCATTTTAACCAAGTTATTGGAGCATTTCTTAGCAGACCTGAGACAGAGCTATTCTGGTCTGCAACGCAGCTCGGGGCTGCTCAGTTATTTCTGTCAGTCTGGTGTAAGGTGTGGGAAATGCTCTTGTCCTGTGCTTGTTTCCACAGCTGCAGCATGCTGGTTTGAGGAAGACACCACGGGCATTGTGCTGATGTCACATGAAGAACATTTTCAACCTTAATTGAAGTGTGACCTGTATTAGGAAAGACAAACACAATTTCCCCAACCCCACATGATGCAGAGGGTAATGAGGGCTATTTCAGTGAAGTAGAACTTGACTTCTTTGGCTGAAGCATCTTCTGCTTCTTTTCATGACTCATAGTTCTCCAGACAGAGCAACAGGGTGAATTAAGAATAACTGAGATCTTGGACTGGTTCAGAATTACTAGAGCTTTTTAAGAGCAGGTCCCTGGCTTGGGTTCTAACCTAGCCAAACAACTTGCATCCTGGTGACTGCACAGGGCCCTGCATGAAGGGGGTAGGTGTTTAAGCCCTGTCCTAGCTCTGCTGTGAAGACCAGCAGTGCCCGTGGGAGCCTGATAAAAGCCCATGCAGAGAGGCCGTGAGTTGCAAAGGCAAGAAAGCTGAATTAGTGCTTTGAGAAGTCCCTGGGTGCAAGAGGTAGGGACAGTCGGGTGAAGGGAACTGTGTTTCTGTCAGTGTACCAATTGTGTGGGTTTAGTAGTAGGCTGTCTCCAGTACTGGCAGTCCCACTTCTTTCACAATTATTCATGTCAGAAAAGGAACATAATGCCAGGATTGTGGGAAGAACACTTCACTATTCTCAAGCACACTTTCTATTTTTAACTCTGAAATTTTTGTGGTGGAAACCTTTTTGCAAAGTAGTTGAGCATATCTGCATGTAGAAACTAAGAGTTGGTGGCTGTTTTATCTTGGCAATGGTGAGCTGCTCCACACAGCAGTGTGATTTAGATCTCATTTACACAAGAAATTTGTTGGTGTGTTACCAGGTACTAGGTAGTGCAAGTAATGTGTTTGTACATGTCACACAACTCAGCTTTCACAAGGTTTCTATGGAGACATCCTCTGTGGGAAATGTGTGTTAGTGTGAGATTTCTTTCTTCTGCTTGTTGCTTTGTGTCCCAGATAAATAATCAGCTCGTTACCATACTTTGCTATTTTAGAATGATCTTCAGCAACTACTGTGATCAGAAATTGATTGCTTGGTCATTCTTTGTGTCCATAGTCCTGAAGTTTGTGCCATGTACTCTCTAATAAAGAGGTGCTACATTAGTTGAAGAAACCTTCTTTAACTGGCCATTTGCTGTGGCTTTCAAGGGGCCATATTTTTCATTTGTAGCTTGTCAAAACAGCAATTGTTATCTTGTAGGCTCTGTTGCTATTTGTTCTTTTCTTACTGGTTGACTTTTCAAACTTATTTGAACAGAATGACTGTAGAAAACAGATGGTTATCTTGATCCTCGTTGTCACAAGTCAGAAAAATGTCACCTGTAAATATTTAATGAGCCTTTGTGCAACTGACCTGATTGAGAACTGATTAATGATGCGGTTGCAGGAGTCACAGCTTCTGTGACCCGGATCTGCAAGGAAAAGAGTACCTTTCCTTTGCCAGGCTTTCTGAGACTTACTAGGCTTGTATAATTGCTAGCTTTTATCTTTGATAGTTAAAGCAAGTGGCATTTGTTTGGAACTCTGCCTTAACAGCCTCCTCTTTCTTAGCTAGTTTGGTTTTCTGTGTGGGTTTTCTATGTTTTTTCTGCATGGGCTTTCTGCTCCTTGCAGAAAGGGGACAGAATGCTCAGTAAAAAAGAAAACTGAGCTCTCCTCTCCCCTCAGCCTTATCTTTGTTGACAGCAACCCTGCACTTTTTTATCTTGTAGATTGTCAGTTTTTGTGCTGTCCCCCTGTGCTGGAGAGTGAGTTGAAACCCAGTTCAGAAGTCTGTGGTGAGGAGATGGTCTTGCACAAAAGGAGAGAGCAAAATGTTCTCAGTATTGGCTGCATTAGAACTTAAAAATACTAATAAAGCTGCTCTAAGAGGAAAGTTACAAACCATGGGGGGAAAAAAAAACCTTGATTTTCAGCATGCTAGTAACTATTAAAATCTACAACTTAAAATCGTCCAAGCAATATGGAAAAAATTAGGAGGATAGTTGTCTATATAACGT
This sequence comes from Hemiprocne comata, assembly GCA_020745705.1. Taxonomy (NCBI): domain Eukaryota; kingdom Metazoa; phylum Chordata; class Aves; order Apodiformes; family Apodidae; genus Hemiprocne; species Hemiprocne comata. Next base: position 63,296,093 of record CM036586.1, read on the forward strand.
TCTTGCTTGTTTTGTGGTGCTTTCCACCATGCCCGATTCCTGGTGTGGTCTCAGTTTGTGAGGAGCAATGGATGACACGTTAGACTGCTATCCCATCTGCTGTATCAAGACACTGAATAATTAATATTCTCTGGAACAGATTAATTTCCTCCACTATTCTCTCTTCTTTCTTGGTGCCCCATGTGTGCTGCTAGTTTTTAGCAGAAGCTTGCTAACAGATCCCTCTTCCCAAGACAAAAACTTCAACAAAAACTTCAGTGTGGTCTGTCTCCTGTTAGTTGCCACCGTACAGGGCAAATAGGTCATCTTTCCTTACAAAGTCTCAGAATTGTTTTAGGAATGTTGAAGTTTAAAAAATCAGATGTAGTCTTGAACACTAATTTTAATACTATGGCAAGAACTGGGCAGGATGCCCAGTTACCAGTGTCTAGTGACTAGTTAGGCATATTATGTTTTATATTGGTCAGTACCCCCAGAAATGGATAATGTCTGTGTATCAAAGTACTTTAGTGGTCAAAGAAATCTTCCAAGATGCTTATGTGTACTCAGCAGCACTGTGTACCACAGTGGCAGCTGTGCCTCAGAGCCAACGTTACGAGAGTGCCCTGGGGAAGTGCAGAGGGGAGAGGGACACGATTTTATGTGGTCCAGGAAGAGTGGAAACCGTTGGGAACAGCAGCGTGCTGTCTACCCAGGGCACCTAATCTCCTGTTGGTGCTTTACCCAAGGGGGAACAACAGACCTATGTACTGTGTAGCTTCTTTTCTAAATATTTCTCTTCCTGAGAAATGTGTTAGGAGGAGAAAGTTTAGCCCAGTACTTTTGGTCAAACAGCAGCTCTTAAGCGACCCTCATCCTCAGCGTGTTCAGCAAAGGAAGTGGCAGCCATCCAGTCAACACCTTCTTTCTTCTTTTAAGGTAGCTTTTATTTTGTTGGCTTGTGAGGCAAACATGGCTCTCACTTTTTGCCTGTGTGAGAAGCCTAACATTAATTTAGTCCCTCAGCCCAAAAAAAGTTCTCTGCTTACAGCAGTAATTTTAGAAGGGTTTAATGTCAGCTAGCAGAGTGATGGAGAGCCTCTCGTTAAAGGGATTATCACAAGGCCTCAAAAGCTTTGAAAGTAAGAACACATTCAGTGAAAACATGGAGCTTTCTGGATAAGGAACTGACCTTTACAAGTTTCACAATCTGTACCTCAGGACTGGCACAGTATAATTGCTTTGACAACAGTGCCTGACAGTGCCAGGACACAAGAAGTCTGTACCTCCGGTTGGGCTTTCCAAAGTGGTAGGTAGCAATTCAGGCGCTAGTAATTTGGCTTTAGAGGTTTTCTGTGCTGCTGAGGGCATATCCTGGGCTAACTTGTTTCACAATGCCTTAAACTAACTCATCTTTGCAGGATCTTTGGTTGGGGCATTTAGGGATTTTCACTTCACATTCTTCACCAAACAATGTCACTTTTGTTACGCTTTAATAAATCTTTTTTACTTGATAAAATTTAAATCTTAAAGGATCAACCCTGAAAGTCACTTATTTTTCCTTTTCTCATTGCTGTTGTGCCTGATGGGTGATGGGAAGTCCTTGTGACCTTGTCCTCAGCGTGCAGGTCTAGGGTCTCCTTAGCAAGGACTGTCACTTCTGATGCATGAGCATTTGCTCTGTTAGTGAATGAACACAGTGTGTCACAAGAAATTAAGCCTAGGGGGAAGTCCAACCTGTAGGAGAGAGAACTTATCGGGAAATCCATGCTGTACACAAATTGTAACTGGAAATGCCAATTAGCACTGAACAGACCCACAGTGAACTGCTTTGATTGAGCTCCAGGAGCTGAAATGATGCCCTGAAGAATGCCTGGTTTCTTGAATTGTGAAGATTTGGCATCTTTCATTTCTAAACAACAATGAAATACCAGCGTTGTCCCAGCTTGGTGTAAAAGCAAATCCTAAAATATCAGAATTGCCCATTGACTGAGATTATTTTTACTGTTGGTCACCTTGGAGGGTGGGAAGGGATACCTCTATGCCAGGACACTTTTACAGTGGGACAGCCCTCTGCAGGGACAACTCTCCATGGATCAGCAGATGAGGAGCAGTCATCTCTCAATCCATGGAGAGTTGTCTTTGTGGAGGCCTGTCTCAGCATAGAGATGTCCTGGCGACAAGCTCTCTGTGATGAAATGTTCTGCAGAGATGTGGTGGCAAAGAGTTGTCCTTGGCCCCCTGGATAAGGATATCAGGCAGGCTGTCATGGCTTTAAGGAATGTTAACATGCAGTTGATCCAAAAGCGGCCGATTTTTACAAGCTACGTTCTGGCACATCTTTTCTCTAATAAACAGGTAACCTGTGCTTAGTCCTACCCACTCGTAGGTGTTCTCCCTTTCCTTCCTTTTTAACTAGCCCCGAAGTCCAAGCGCCTAATACCTTAATAAAGCAAATCCCCTGAAGTGTACATGAATCCGGCGGCGCTGGGCTGAGGGCAGGACAGGCCTGCCCCGGCCGGCTGCCCTCGAACACCTCCCCGGTGACCGAAGGCTGGCGGCGGCCGCCTCCCGCAGGCGGGGAGCCTTTCGAGCTGCCTTAGTCCGCGGCGGGGGGCGCTGAGGGAGGGCCCTGCCGAACGGCTGAAGAAGGGGCGGTGGGCACTAGGGGTGGTCTGGCCAGGGCCCCCGCAGCGGGCACCTCTCGGGTCCGCCGCCCCCCCCCCGCCCTCTCCCACCCGAGGTGGCAGAGGTGGGGCGGTGCTCGGCGGCTGCAGTCTTGTCGCTGTCGCGTTGGCTGGCGCGTCTGTCGCTCCTGCCGCCCCCGGCGCTGCATTGGTGGTGGCGGCACCGGGATCTCCGCCCCCGCCGTGACGCGCGGGGGGGCCCCGCCCACATTCCACAGCTGGAGCCGCGGGGGCCGAGAGCCGATTGGGGCGCGGCCCTTCGGCCGGCCGCGCTCCTCACCCCCAATTGGCGAGCCTGGGCGGCGGGGGCGTGGCCAGATGGGGAGTGGGCGGGGCGAGGCGGCGGCGGGGCGGTGGGGGCGCGGCGCGCAGCTGGCGGGGGCGATCCGCCCGCCCTGCACTCTCCCGGTGACGGCGGTGGGGACGCGGCCTGAGTGCCGGCTGGAGAGTGGAGAGCGAACAAGCGGCTCCACGGCCTATGGGAGTGGCTGGCGCGGCGTGAGCCGGCCGCTGCGGGGGTGGGCAAGGGGCAAGCGGGGGGTGGAACGGAGGATCGGCCAGCGGGGCTGCCCCGTATCTTGCAGCCGCCATGGAGGTGTGCGAGAGCGGCGGGGAGCAGCCGCCTCTGCTGCACTGGGACCGCAAGCTGAGCGAGCTGTGCGAGCCCGCCGACCCCGACACCCTGCTGTGCCACACGGTGAGGAGCTGCGGGGGCGCCTGCCCGGGTGGAGCCGTCGGGACGGCGGGGGGAGGGGCTGGCTGAGACGCCCCTCAAGGGAGGTGGGGGCGCGTTTCGGGGGACCGTGACAAGTGTCGTGCCGGGCGGACTCGGCCTCCCATTGGGGCGGGGGTCGGTGCCAGGCGGGCAGAGGCGCCACCGCCGCAGGGTCAACAGGTGCCCACCCGCTGCCTCTCCCCACGACTTGTGTCCCCAAGGCAGTGCGGTGCCCCCGGGCAGGCGCTGGGGCCGTGGCTCGCCCCGTCGCGCTGGGCTGTCACAACTTCTTACCCTCTTTGGCTGGGCGCAGCCGCTGGCTGCTCATGGCAGTTGGGGTCTGTCACTCCTCGCTCCACTCGCTGCCCCTCGTTAAAAGCGGGACACGGTCCGGGCCTTGCCGCTTCCCATGGCAGGCAGCCCGCCGTCCGCCTGGGGCTCCCTCTTCCTCTGCACTGTCGGCTTCTCGCTCATCAGGAGTCGCCGGCCGCGTCCCCTCCTCCGAAGCGAGACTCTCCGGATGCTGTCCCGCTCCCTGGCCTCCCTCAGCGCAGGCAGGCGGGAACAGAAGGGCCCGGTTTGTCCCGGCAGCCCAGAACGGACGGACAGACGTCGTGAGCAGGGGCTCTCAACCCCTCGTGCTCTGAGTCTGCTCTTTGGCAATCGTGCTGGTGTCGGAAAAGTTGACTGTCCCATAGGCTTGATATAAGGGATCCTTTCAAGATGTTGATGAGATATTGCTTGAGTAGCTTCAAGGGTTGGCATGTGAAGTTTTGATTTTTTTTTTTTTCCTGGAATCCCTGTATTTTTGTTTATGCAAAATGCTCAGTTAGGACAATCCCAAGGAAATGCATCTTAACTCCACTCCATTGTTTTGCTATCAACTTAGAGGCTTTTTGCAAGCACAGAGATAGAACTTTGTAAAGCTCTGTAGGTGCAAACTCAGAGTGGAAGGGAGCTGGACCACTTTCGGACAGCATGCATGGGAGACTCCTCCACTCTACTGTGTGCGCAAAGCATGCTGTCGTTGTCAAGCACGTGCTTGAATGGAGACCCTGTTTAACACTGTGGTAGTACCTGGCACATGGCAGAGAGTCTTGGCAGGTGCCAGTGTTCTTCTTACATTCCTTTCTTGGTCCTCGGAGGGGGATGTGCAAATACAGTCACCCCACAGAGAGTAATCGACCCTTTCACATGGGAGCAGGAGTCATCCCACAGCCTGATGTGTGGCGAGGCAGCGTGTTGGTGCTGTGTGGATGGAGATCATAGAATGGTTTGGGTTGGAAGGGACCTTAAAGATCACCTGGTTCCAACCCCCCTGCCATGGGCAGGGTCACCTCCCACTAGACCAGATGTTAGTCTGGAAAGGGGAACGAGGAAAGTCTTTATTTGTTGTGCGTGGTACATGGTGGCCTTACTGATCCGGGATCATGACTGTCACAAGCTCCAAACCTCGTTTTGGCAGGAAGTGAGCCTGCTGCATGCGTGACTGTCTTTAAACATTGTTTGGTTTCTTTGTCTTTGAAAACTCTTGGGCTTTCTTGAGCAATGTGTATCTTCTGGTAGATCCGGGGAAAAGCAATCCTATGTTGTGGTGGGTTGGGTTTTTTTCTTTTAAAGAGCCAGCAGGAACACTTAACAATGGAAAGCTCTTCCTTCAAACAGCTGGTTTCTTGTGTTTTTTTAAGAAGACAAAGTCTTTTTTTTCAACAATGGAAACATTGTGAATGAAGTAAGAAGTTCTTCAGATAGTGCTCCTGGTTGGAGTTTGCGGTTGTGCTGGGATACTTCCTCTTGCTTTGCTTGGATCCTTGTGATGAGAATGGAGTTGCCACTTTTAACTTTTGTTTTCTTCTTCAGCATTCTACTATTTTTTAGATTACTGTCCTGAAGGAGGTCTTGTGCTTGGGCTAGAACTTGTGGCTGCAGTGACATGGATACGTGTGTTTTCTGCCCCATTTCAAGGAGCCTGGGTCTCGGTTTTAATCATAGCTTGGCAAACATAGTATCTTGGCTGTCTGGTAGATGGAAACGTGGTGCTTTTCCCTCTGCTGTTTGCAAGTTTTATTGGGGATTTTAAGCTTCAAATGCTATGGTGACGTGTTTTGCAAGACCCATAGCTGGGTCTGCAAAACCTTGGGCTACGATCCCCCTCTGATCCTGGCTATGATCCTACCATTGATTTGTGTGCGTTTTTTTTGTTTGGGTTTTTTTTAGGAGTTCAAGACTTCTTTAGACCACCTTAAAATAAAAGTGTAAAATCAATGTATCTTTGTTGTTTTTGGAATTCTTCCAAAATAAGGTATCAGTAAAGAAAAGCAACAAAACACTATGTTTAAAGGAGTTGTAGTGGGGTATTAGGATCTTTAAAGGGAAAAAGGAAGTTATATGGAATTATAGTTCTCTCAGGGGGAAAAAAGCACTTTTCTGCCTGTTGAACTTTTTGTTTTGCAAAGTGCATCTTGCTGTGTGGAGGAAAATACTATGCTTGATATCATGAAACCTAAGTTCTCCATTTACCTCTGGCCAAAGCTTCATAGAATCATTTTTAAAAACAAAATGAACAAACAAAAACTCCCCTCTGGGTGAAACATCTGTTCTGGTTTATACTTTACATCAGGGAGGAATGGTTTGACCCAGCTGGTTCTGCTGTGTTTGTAACCTTATTGCAAGTTGTTTCTGAAAGATTGAGGTGATGAGGACTCCCTTCTACACACAGTGTCCACCACCTGTGTTGTCATCCTCAAGGCTGAGGAACATGTGCCCTATGGCGTCTTCTGGTCTCTGCACACTCCTGAGTTGTCCCATGGCTGGATGTGTGAATCTGCATTCAAGAAAACTTCTGAGTGGGCTTAGGGAAGGTGCCAGGAATATAGTCACACATGCCTGGGAGTGTGAGCTGGACTGACAAGGGGGGAGGAGGGAGAAGATGATGATGGCTGAGGGGAGAGCACAGAAAGCAGGAAGAAGGATCCGTACTCTTTGGCAGTAGGACTTGTGTGTGCATGCAGGAGAGGGCGAGAATTCTGTGCCAGCTGCCTTTTGTGCATTTTAAGTTAAAATTTAACCTTTTATGACCGCAAAGGCTGTTCTTGGGTCTGGTTGATTGGAAGCTCGTAGGCAAGTGTGAAAGTCTGCATACACTTACAAGCTCAACCTCTATTTTAAACTGTTCCAGCCTGCCTTAATTACCAGGGCTGAAATCCAGCCTCCCGGGGATTTACATTTCTCTTCAACAGCTGATGATTTCACCAGTGCCTGAAGCAGCATGAGGAGCAGCAGTTCCCTCACTCTGCTGGTGCTGTCGATGATATCATCATCTGTACTGGGAGAAAGTGGGACCTCGAGCAGTTTAGCTCTGGCGTTGGCAGGCAGCAAGCCTGGAGGTGGCTCATTACAGTCTTCACCGTTATAATAATCACCTGGATGCCAGGTAGCTTTACAGGGGTTATTTTTCCAGGGTGGCTTAGTTTCCCATCTAAGAAAAAGCTGAAAGGTTTCCCAGGGAGTGTTTTCATGGCATATGTGACGTGTCTGTATATAATCTTTGTATGCTCTGTGGCTTGTTAGGATTGTGTGTCAATAGTACCATACGCTTGCATTGTGCAAGCTGTTATTTGCTCTTACTTTTTCCTGGCAGTCGAGCAGAAGGGAAGTGCAAAGCCTTCAACTGCCCAAAGGGCACAGAAGCATGGCCAGGTTGCATACTTTTCACCTTCATGCTGCTGCTGCTGTTACTTCCCATAATGTGCAGGTGGACTTGAAGCGGAAGAGCTCTGCTTGTGGTCATGGTGTCTTCGCTGGAGTTGATCCATGGCTGTACGGGGCCCAGTTGACATGGCATCTTCAGAGGCAAATGCCAGATCTGATGCAGATGCATAAGTCTGTTGACAAATATGCTGTGAAATGTCAACTACTTCTCCCATTGCTGGTTGAAAGATGAAAGGCAGATGGTTCTTATGGGCCTTTGACATTTAAAACCTCTTTATTTAATACTGAGAAGGCAGTCTTTTTTTTCTCCCTCCATTTTCATGGTTGTTTTAACACATTGGATAGTGGCTACTGCTTCCAGATGGTAGCAATATGCAGCTGAATGCAAGTATGACTCTGATCTTGGCACAGCTGATGTAGAATTGACCCTGCCCTACAGTTATGTGGGGACCAGCGCTGGCTTAAGTATTTAGGTCTAAATTCCCAGATGTCACGTCCTAAGTGTCTTAATGATGAATGCTTAACTGGAAGATACTTCAAATGCTAAGAAGCTCAAATGCTTACTCTTTAAAGAGCCTGACACTTGAAGCTCATATGAAAAAAATGACATGCCTCAAGTGTCACATTGCTGACGCCATTTTCTGAGCATTATTTGAGCTTGGCAAGCCTGTCACTGTGTCACTGGGGATGCTGTGGGCTGCTCAACCCTGGAATACCGACGGGTGCAGCGTAGGTCAGCATGAGCGGAGGGCCCATCCTAGGCCTTGGCTACTGAATTGTCATCTCCCTGTGAGAGCAGAAAAGCAAAGCAATCCGCCCCTGAAGGTTGGCATTGAGTGATGCCAGAGTTCACAGTTTTGATCATCATCTAAGACCAGCTGAGGAAACTTTGAGCTGGCCTTCTTTCATCAGATAAAAATTGTCCGTAACAAGCCTCTGAACCTCACCGTGACTTGCTGTGACTCGTTTCCTCTGCCACAAAAAAGACAGTTGCTGTTACTTCGTCTTCTGATGACTTCTGCAGAAACGCTGTCTCCAGAAAGAGCTGCCAAGGATTGTCTCTAGTTTTCTGAGTATGGTAGTGCCAATAGTTAGTTTAAATGGATCCATGCTTGACTTTTGCAATCTGTGTGTATTTAATGAGAAGTTGTGGTTACCACAGCATGTCTGGATGTGGAGCTGGCTGTATCTTACTCTGTAGTGGCTGCATGTAGCTCTCTGTAAAATTTGGTGTCAATATAGTTTGATCCTTTTTTTTTTGTTTTCTTCTTTTTGGTGGGGGGAAGGCACCTCACTGATTTGAAAGTGGGGTTTGGACTGTTGCCCATTAACAAGAAAGCTGAAATCTCTCGTTCTTTCTTTTCTATACACCTGCATATGGAGGACCAGATGGCTGACTTCAGGTGAAATATTTGTGAAATCAATACTTTCAAGTATTTTGCCAAAATCCTCCAGTAAATAGGGGAAATGTTAAAGTGAGATTTTTAAATAGTTGTATGCAGACTTTGTAAAAAACAGTGGTGTTAAATTTTGAGAATGTCTTTTAATATTTAAAAAAAAAAAAATAAAAAAATCAGTACCTCAACTGCTGAACATCAGAACTAGTTGTATTCACTGCCTTTCACTGAAAACCGTTCCTCTGCCCCATGCCTTCTTTTCATTTTATATAAGAATCCCACTCCTGTTTGCCAAGGCACATGTCAGGTACTCCTAATGAGTCTGAATGATCTACAGTTCCTCTAAAAGCTGAGATAAACATGACTGTGATACTTTGAAACTTTACCCTTATGTTGGCTGACAGTTAAAATTAGAAAAAATAAGGGTATTGAGTTGCTGGCTGGTTTCATTTGGACTGGCTGTAACTGTATAGTGAGGTGCTTGATCTGCAGTGAGGACGGGAGCTGGAAAAAACGTTAGTCTGTCCTGGGACTGACTTTGGAGCCAGCATTTGCTCTACAAAAATACTTTTTGTTTTTGGTTGGTTGTTTTTTTTTTTTTTGTTGTTTTTGTTTTTTTTTTTTTTTCATCGTGATTGGCATGACTGTTCTTCACTGTCCTCTGTAAATGGTTCCTTACTTTGGGAGGCCAGTCATTGTTAAGCACGGAGCAGGTCGTGTGCGATAGCTGGGGTAAAGGAATTTCATTCACAGTGTTACCAGATGGGGTTTTCCTGTGTCTGGAGTTGCTGAACTTATCTGCAGTGATGGAGGAAACTTGTGGTCTTTGCAGGTCTTTGTTTGCACTGTAAAAAGTCCCTTATTTGGGGTTAAGTAAGTTTACACTATCCTGGGGGAAGGATGGCCAGTTTTTTGTTAAAGCAGTCTCACTTTTTAGGATTGTCTGTGGACGAGGCTGATTTGACTAACTGCAGATTCCAGCTGTGGATGTGCAGTTTTATTTGGTCTTTTTGTGTCCCTCTTTGCTTTATGGTACACTGGCTTCAGCTGCAGCAGTGACTGTATGCTGTATTTCCTCTCCCTCACAAGTCTGCCTTCATACTTTTGTTTGTATGCTGTCAGTTCAGACCATCTTCATGCCAGCTGTGACAAATGAAATAAATATAAAAATAAAGCAAATAGGCCTTTGACCAATGTACCAGTAGCTCTGGCTGTCTCTTAGCTTGTCTCTGCTTCTTGCTGTGTGGCTGTCATCTGTACCACCACTCAGCAAAGTCACCTTATGAGCTGTCTGACAGATGTGGGAGGGAAGTAACTACTGCAGAACAAAATTGCTTCAGTGTTTTAGGATCCACTGTGTGCAGCAGTACTGTGCTCTGATGACACGGGGGGGATACCTGTGGACTGGGGGTCTTGTAAGATTCCTTTAATAGGCTTTTTTGCATAGCCAAGCTAGAGGGGACATGCTCTGCTTCAGTTTGGCAGGAGCAGGGGGATGTCTGCCTCGTTGCTGCACCTTGTCAGCAAGGTGGCTGCCATGGCCCTGCTCATGCAGGGGCTGAAGACCTACCCAGGGCTCTGGGGAGGACTGGGGCACTTTGCTCGTGCTGTGTCTTGCTAGCTACTCATCACTCTAAAGAGCACTGTGGTTGGTGTCACTGTGGGCTCTTTTTCTCTCCATGCCCTGGCTACCAAGATACCTCTGAGATACTTGGTTGTTGTTTTAAAGTAAAGAGCTGGCCTTTTGAAAGTAGCCCTGTGTCTCTGGCTGGGCAAGTTATCTTGCTGCTTTGCATTTGCAGATAAATGCTGCTTTTTTTGTGCTGTATCCAAATACCAGTTACCAGGCCGTGCTGTCCTTCAGCGCTGTCTGTACTCCTTCCTGCCTGCATTCCCAAAAGCTGATTTTCAGTCACTTTGTAACGAGGTCCTGCCTTTAATTCCTCTGATTCCCTAGTGCAGCTCTCCTTCTTCCAAGGCATATGGGTTCTGGGTGGGTCCCCAAGGCTGCCTCTCACGATAGTGCTCTGCATCTGGTTTTTTAGGGAGGGCACATTTGTTTCTCCTGTTGCTCCCTATCCATCTCTCTCTCTGAATCATTGAGGTGAGAAATCATGCTTTCTGGATGCCCTTTGGCTGTGTTTTTTCCAGGTGACAAGACCTGACAGTGTGGTTCTGCACCTGGATGTAACTGCAGGCTGTTGTGGCAGCTGCCTGGGAGCTCATCCAGTTGTTGACTTTCTTGAGAGAAATCGGCTTTCAAGGAGTATCAGTTCCCTGACACAGCTTACCCTGTGGCAGCCCAGGCACTGGTGCTGATGTGGCAGGGCAGGTAGGAATATTTGGCTGAGGGAGGGGTGGTGGAACAATGGTATTTTGGGTTAAAGGAATGTGCAGTGGGAATAGTCTGGGTAGCTTTATGGCTTGTGCTTAGATGTAATCCTGATGTGTGCATGTGTGTATTTATTTTATACCAGTGGACTGTTACTTGGATATCACTGGAAATAAAGGTTGGTTACCTGGAGGAGGCAGGAGGAATTACCTGGAATAATTCAAGGATTGCTAGGATAAAGGGTTGTTTGAGAAGCATGTGGATATGTAGCAGAGAAATGGACAGACCTGAGGTTCAAAGAAGTGCTCGTGTTGGATCCAATCAATAGTACCACCACGCCTCCATGGTGCTGAGTGTTGGTAAAAAGTGGAGGCTGTTCTTTGATGCTAAATTGCTTTTCTTGTATAAAAGTGACAGAAACAGTGTGTGAAACATAAGCTTGGCTTAGGGCCACATTTTTACTGGCAAATATGCTACCCTTTCACCCCACTTAAACGAGTAATAGGCAGTAAAGAAGACAGGTCAAAAATGGTGAGGTTTAATGAGGTGTAGCAGAGGTGGGCATTGCATCTGCTGTTTCCAGGCTGAAATTCTGAGCTTGTTGCAGCAGGGACTGTCAGTCTGTCTCTCTGTGAGCTGTCACACATAGCTTGTGACCACAGAAAAGAAAGTAATTAAATTGAGGGCTAAATGTGTGCAGGAAGAATAAAAATGCGTTGTCAAATAAGCAGTGCTCCCTCTCATGAGAGCAAGTTGGGAAGCAGAGAAGGCAATATGAAAAAATAAGATAAGGTTGGTTAGATGGGATAGACCTGAATTACTAGAGCCGTCCTCATAGCTGCCATCCACCCAAATATGTAGCTTAATAGTGCCAGTGACCTTTCTGTGCCTTCACCGTGTCTTGGAAACTACTCACTTTTTTTTTTTCTCCCCATCTGCTGCTAACTGGCTTTCAATCTTCTGTATGTGATCTGGCTCTTCTGCGTTGACAAGCAGCAATCTAATGGAAAAATGTGGCACCTACTTCCTCTCTTTCCTCCCTGCCAAGGAAGAAGATTCCCCTGCAGCTGCACTGGGACTGGCTTTGTCTTTTCATGCAATGTTAGTCATATAGGATGAGCAGACCAGGTTGCTCTGAAAACCTCTTAGGAAGACTTGGGCAGGCGCATGACACGGTGAGCTTCAGCCTTCCTTCCTTGCAAAGTCTAATGTGTGCTGAGCAGAAATGCAGCAGGGAAGTGAGATGGTGTTGGTGGAGGCTTCCTCCCCATGCTGTAGGGGCAAACAGCAATATTGCTGGTATGCTTTAGTGACTCACCTGCGGCTGTACTTTCTGGGTGAGCTCCTCTCCTGCAGAGTAAGTCCTGGCTGTTTGGTGACACCCTGGAGTGCTCATCTCCCAGCTCTTGCTGGAGTGGAGGTTGGCTGCAGAGGTGAGGTGTATGCTCCCTTGTGTGAGATGGGCTCATCTCCGGTAGAGAGGGGGAAGATCACATGCCCTTGTTCTGCACTGAAGCTATTGACTGGTGCCCCTGATTTTGGATGTAAGCAGGGTCTTAAAAGCAAAATGCTATTAAGCATGTGGTGGTTTTTGAAGCAAGGAGAACATCAGAGGGCCAGCTGCATCCTGGGCTGTATCAAAAGAAGTGTGGCCAGCAGATCAAGAGAGGTGATTCAGCCCCTCTAGTCTGCCCTGGTGGGACCTCACCTGGAATACTGTGTCCAGCTCTGGAGCCCCCATCACAAGAAAGATGTGGGCCTGCTGGAGCGCGTCCAGAGGAGGGCCACGAAAATTATCCGAGGGCTGGAGCACCTCTCTTATGAAGACAGGCTGAGGGAGTTGGGGTTGTTCAGCCTGAAGAAGAGAAGGCTCTGGGGGAACCTTCCAGTACCTGAAGGGGGCCTACAGAAAGGCTGGGGAGGGGCTTTTTACAAGAGCACATAGTGATAGGACAAGGGGTAATGGTTTGAAACTGCAGGAGGAGAGATTTAGGTTAGAGATCAGAAGGAACTTCTTTAGTGTGAGGGTAGTGAGACACTGGAACAGGTTGCCCAGAGAAGTTGTGGAGGCTTCATCCTTTGGGGCATTCAAGCCCAGGTTGGATGGGGCTCTGAGCAACCTGGTCTAGTGGGAGGTGTCCCTGCTCATGCAGGGGAGTTGGAACTCGATCTTTAAGGTCCCTTCCAACTCTAACCATTCTATGATTCTATTATTCTATGATCTTTAGACTGCTGAGATTTGGAGCATCCTGTTTAGTTTTCCTTCTCCAAAGTTTGGATGCTGTGATGTGAAGGTCTGTAGAAGAGAGTGGAAAAAGAGCCAGGCTTTTTGTACTATTGGATGACAGGAGGATGACAGAAAATGGACATCAACTGAAGTGAGGGAGGTTCAGCCTGGTAAGGAAAAACAGCTTTGCTGTGGGGATAGCTGACCACTGGTGCAGGCTGCCCAGAGAGACTGTGCCATCTACATCCTTGGAAGCTTTTAAGACCTGACTGGGTAAAGCCCTGAGTTGACCTAGTCTGAGCTTAGCACTGACTCTCCTTGGGTAGGAGGCTGGGCTAGAGACCACCTGAGCCCCTTTCAGCTGGAGTTGTGCTGAGGTTCTGTGGCAGCCCTGGATCCAAGGCACTGCCTTGTTCGGGTCTAGATACTGCGTTGCTAGGCAGTAGTGTGATCCATGAGTTTGTCATATTAAACTACTAAGTGATTGAAGCCACTTGGTTTTGCTGATGATTTTTTGTTGTGTTTTGTTGTGTTTGTTTTTTTAGGAAACTTGATTCTGTTGACCATAGTTTCACAGAAGCAATGCTTTTTTGCTTTTTTATTTTTTGTAGTTCTGGTTTGGATTTCCTGAAATGGGAGAAGGAAAACTGGACTAAGGTCCAGCCATCCTGAACAAGTGCTTGTTCTGTGCATACGCTTTCCTTCTATGCAGCATACGTGATGTGCCCGAGTTGTGTATTGGACTTGTGGTTTGTTTATGCACCCATAATTTTGTTCAGGACTTTCCTGATAAAATTCTGGGTGCCTTACCTCCTGGATCTTTGGTCATATGATATGGCTGTGTAAGAGCCTACACCATTTGCTTCAAGGCTGTTTGCCTTTGTACAACTTCATATCTCTAAGTATTGGCTACTCCCTGTGTTATTTGCTTTTTGTGGCTAACCCTGGAACTGTAGGTGTGGGAAGAGACCATCCTGCATAGTAGCTTGTGTGACTGGCTTGGAGGAGGCCTTACAGACCTAAAACTTGAAAAAACAGCCAACAAAAGGCTGCTTTTTTCCTCACTCTCCTGTAGGTTCTTCTGTTGGCTTCAGTAATCTCTTTGCCTCTTGATTTGATTTTGTGTGGGTTATCTGAAAATGTGTATTCTCCTTTCTGGAGCTTCTGGTACCCACAGAAGAGTACAGGTAGAACCAAAACTTGGGAGCTGTGAAGAGCTGATCTGCTTTTTCTGCTCTTCTCACAGCAGAAGCAGCAACATGACTATTGCCTTTGGTGAATGCTTGTGATAGTACAGACAGGATGTGATCTTCAGGAGGAAAAAAGACTAAGAAGGTCGTTATTTCTAGCAAACAGATACCTGGCTTTCTTGGATCCATCCTGGCTGGCAAAGGATGAAGACTGAGGAAAATATGATGTCTAAACCGTCTGCTTGCATACTTTGTAATATGAGGCAGCGGCTGACTTTCTGCAAAACATCTGTCTTTCTCATCACGGGTGTAACTGGCCTAGTCATCAGCACTGATGGTATGTCTTGCTCCTGCACTGCAGCTCCCTTCCCCTCCTCCTTCTCTCCACTGTCTCCCCGACACAGCTGTGTGCATAATTCAGGACTGGGACTGGTGTGGTGTTTCAGGCAGGCTGGTAAACAGTATTTTTCAGAGAACAGGCACAAAGCATGAGGTGGTTTTGTTTGTTTGTTTTTTTTTAAAAAAAAGGAAAGAAAACTGAACTGACCCTGCTTGCATGTGGTTCTGTCTGATGCCTCCTGCATGCCCTGATGAAGTGCTGCAGGGTCTGAGGGCTCTGCTAGGGTTATCTATTTTGTCTGGCTGCATGCCAGCTGCCCTGCCTCTTGTCCAGAAGCATTTTCCCTCTTGCCTCTCCAGACCCATGCCTGCATGTCTGCCTGCCCCCTTCCCTCCCAGCGCTCCTGAAGGAGCTGAAGCCAAGACTCTATGGGAGACTGGCACAAAGGACTCCTGACCGTGGTTATCAAATGATGACAACAGCTCTCCAGGGAGCTGAGGTGCGTGGGAGCTGGCAGGCGCAGGAAGAGTCCAGATGTGTGTGGGTGCAGTGCCATAGCCTACCCTCGGGGTGCCCAGCTGGCTCTCCCAGCCAGCAGCTGGAAGGTGCCGCTGATGCGTGAATCCCCAAAGAAACAGGCCTGGCAGAAATGAGCTTTACCACCGCTTTTAAGATGGGAGCTTTCTGTGTGCAAAACTTGTCTCCTCGTGCCTTTGTGCTTTTTCTGTTTGTCTGGTTTGCTCCTCACAGCTTTCAGAGGATGCTGTTACTTACAAGAAGGATGAAAAGAGAAAGAGGAGCCTTACTTTTGTCCACGTGCAGGGTTACTTGTGGCTTCTCATTTGGCTGTACAAATCCAGAGCAAAATTTCAGCTGAATTCCTATCAACTATTAACGTCTCTCCACTGAAAAAGTGCAGCGGGGAGTCTGCTCTGGGACTTGGGAATGTTTCCCTGTTGCTTATTTGTTGGGTTGTTAGAAATATGTTGCAAAACCACAGGGGAAAGATTTACTTAATTTCTCTCACTGTTTTTTTCTCAACTACAAACACGTCTGCAAGATCAAAAACAACAAAAAAGTTGCATTGACCTTGAAAACTGTGCAGTAAATGTCTTTATTTCTTTTCTAAAAAATTAAAATTAAAGACATTTCATGTCCAGAACATATTTTTTAGCCTTAATGAAAAATATCTGGAAGAGAAGGCATACAGATAACCCTCTCCTCAGTACCTTGCTTGGAACAGCTTTCTAGCAGGATTAGTTGGGGATGAAAAAAACCTACTTGGTTTTAAGACATGACTTCAGTGTTTAAGAGGGACGTTATGTGATAGGGTAGCTGGGATGGAGCAACAAGAAACCTCAGGACTCATTTGATTTGGTTTCAAATTTGTGGGGAAAAAAGGAAGTTAGATTTATTGACAAGAAATGAGAGTCTTCAGAAGCTTGCATTGCTGAAAGCCAAGGGAAGAAAGAGACAACTGAAGCAGTTATTCAGTGCAGGAAGCTGTGAAGTCTGTGAATCAAAGGAGCCAGGATTATGACTGGTCGGCAAATTAACTGTGCTGCTCCCACAACGGTGTTTAAGGTGTTGAGAAGTATGATTTGGGGAGATGCATGGAAACCTGGGGTTTGTAGGTGTCAGTAAGCTACAGTTTGGCTGTGGGCTTTTTGGTTCTTGACACCTGGGTATCTGAAAGAGGGGCTAATTTGGGAGAATTCAAAGAACAACAGCTGAAGTAAGTGGGTTTAAGTACCTGGTTTATGAAGAAAGACTAAAAACATTAACTATGTATTGCTTTGACAGATGTTTGGAACAGGATGTGGAAGTCATATGATCAGAATAGTTTATGTTAAGGTCAGACTAATAATATTGAGGCTTATTTCTCAGTTTCATATGATGTATATAATGTAATTTTTCAGTATCAGTACCAGAATAGAGTCTGTGAAAACTTTGGTTTCAGCTGTGGTTCTCCTAACACACACAAATAATGAGTATCTTTGTAGTTGCAGCAAAATCCCTTCAGAGCTTTGTGCTTGGAATAAAATTATCATTATTGTGAAGGGGATTATGAATTTAAGCCATTGTTATGCTATTCCTTTTTAAAATTGCTAATCTCCTCTGAAAATGCCTTTTCTCTTTTTGTCCCAAATAATGCTTAAAGGTTAGAGGAGGGTAAAAAAAGAATCAGTGTGAAGTAGAGAGGAGTTGATAATGATCAGCTAAGAATATCCAAAGGAAAAAGATAATGTTGGCAAGTGTAGGGGGGTAGAAAGGGGGCTTTTTTATGGTGTAGTATGAAAATTAACCATTGTCAGTAATCAGGTTACAAAACTTACTGGAACCAACATACCTGGATAACTGGAAATCAGGATAGGCTGAGAGGTCCCAGAGAAGTTTGTTTTGTTAACACTGATGTTTGTTGGGTCATGGCATCATGAGGAAATGTCTGAAAACATTAAACTGATTAAGAAAGAGTAAACATAAATAAGTTGGAGATTTTGCTACCAAACATTTTAAAATACAGAAAAGCTCCTGTAGGATTCCATAGTACAGCGTGGAAAGAGAATTATATGATTTAACCCTGGTAGGTAGGATTTTATGAAAAGTAGATATAGTCAGACAAACCTAACTTCATTCTTTGAGATGGAAAAAAAATGAAAGTAAATACAGACATTTTTTAAATAATTTGATACTTATTTTGCTGTATTGATTAAAAATTGTACCACAGAATGTGTGAAATTAAAAGAATGACTCAAAGTAGTTGTTAGTGGACAACTGGTGTCAGAGGACAGATTTCTGTTTTCTTTGCGAAAAGGTACTAGACAGGAGGCTTCTCAAGCTTTTCATTCATTGCCCATAACAAGTTATGTGTCTAGGAACAAAAAAATGTCTCTGTACTGATGGGACAAGTGAATGCATATTGGAAATCAGGACTTGGAAAATGGTCTAGAGTTCAGAGTAGGCAAGCAACTCCATGTGCTCTGCTAGGGTGATTGTGAAGGAAAAAGATATTTTAAAAAAAATAAAATCCATGTTTTTCAAAATAAGTTCTCTAACTTCAGTATGCTGTGTTGGTGAACACACTGCTACTACACAGTGTCCGATTCCTAAAGTTCAACTGTTAAAATTTGGATATTGAAGCACTGGAAAGCTTAACACAAAAAAAAGAAAATTAATAAAAAGGAGGGTGTGGCTAAAAAATATACTGTAATTGTTCATTTTTCAATCTTTGAAGCACACCCATATTCTTTCCTCGAAGTTATGTTTCAACAAAGGACAAATTACCAGACCCTATGAAAGCGTACCTCAGGGAAGCATAGTGGACTGGGACATGTGGAAGGGGCAGATTAGGAAGGTTGCATAGTTCCTTTCTAGCTTTAAATGCTGTAAAACTTTATTGCTGAGCCTGTTGAGTCTCTGGATGCTGCCCAGCAGAACATATGGCAGCACCCTACGTGAGTCCTTCAATCTGTCCAAATGCATCACAGCATTTGGTCACTCTCCTAAGCTTCAGTGAAGTTTAAATAAATGCATTAATCTCCTCGAGCTGTTTTGAATTGCGTGTATTTATCATGACACCTCTCAGCACATATAAAAGAGGACAACATGTAAGGCATGTGGGGATGGGTAAGACTTCTGGTAGAAAAAGGCATTTGTCCTAAAATACAAGGCCACTTTTATGTATGTTCCCTCTTGGAGCTGAGTACAAAAGGTGGCCTTGTAGTCTGTGTGTCTCTGTCTGGAACAGACTGGCTAAACTACATCTGACTGGTCTTCAGCCCTCGCAGGTAAAGGGAGGCAGAGGAAAGGAAGAAGGCAAATCAGTTAAGATGAGGTATGAGTAAAAAAAAACAATAGACTGAACATAGGAGGAGGTGGGATGAATACGTGGATGAAAAAGAAAAGTTTATAGCTTTAGTTTTAAAGGTAGAGCTGGTGGAAGGTGGTGGCTAATATGATCCCAGCTGTACCAATGGTATCAACTTTTACCTCAGTTTTTAACAGTGGAAGATCGTTGTTGTCCCTCTGCCTCTTTTGCCGTGATGCTGTAAATGTGTGCTTTTCTACACCGCCAGCTGGAGCAAGCTTAAAATCCATTGCCTGTGGCAGGCCTTACCTTGTTAATATCTATTCAGAACTTTTGTGGCATTTTAACAAGCCTGGCACTTTGTTTTTGATGCAGGGTCAGTCTTCCAATAGGATCTTATGTTTAATTTTGGCTCGCAGGTTGAGACAGAAGGACAAGGGTGCCCAGGATGCTTGGGAAGGGTGAGTAATTCTTCTTCCTGAACATGCTTTGTATTTAAGTAGTTGTCAGACAGAAGACACTGCCTTATACTGCTTCCATGGTGTGGCATAACCTTCTCTAGTGGTAGTGCTGTCTTGATTTTTCTTTGGAATGTGTTAGCAGGAAAAATACTTTATTCAAGTATAGCATGGACAGCAGATCTAGCTCGAAAATGTCTAAAAGCTTTACTGGAAATGCAGCGATTGCCAGGAGAGTGCCCAGCTTTTCTAAGGCAGTGTTGCTTCTCCTTTTGGCATAAAGCTCCCAGTGCTCCTGTGCTGTGTTGGTGTGTGTGGCAGCTGTGTGCTCATGAAGTGGCCCCTTCCTGATCTGCTGCTCTACATGGGGTGTCTCCTGGAGAAGTATGGTCAACAGGGCTGGCTGGGAATGAAGTCCCTCGTCTTGATGATCCTATCAGGCTGGTCAGGTCTGATGCTACGTGTGCTGCTGGGATTTACCACTCACAGCTGTCCAAGGACAAAAATGAGCAATCCTGGTCTTTCAGCACTGATTAATTTGTGGAGCAGAAGAGTACTCTCATGACTGTCTTTGCCATTCTGCTGCAGAAAGATAACCTGTGGCAGCAGAGCAATGGGGCAAGACGTGCAATGCCTTAAACTTCCCTAGGTGCCTTGAGCCTGGATGTATGCTTGGCCTACTCCTGCGATTGATGCACAGCTGGTTTACCTTTGCAAAGCTGCCTTATCTCGTTTCTGCTTGGCATATGTAGTGGAGCTGAGCTACTCACGACAGTAGGCACTGCAGCAGGTTAGAAGCAAATCTCTGCTTGGACCAGGTATGCCCATACAGAAACCATGTGGAGGGGCAGTTTTCCTGTTTCAGGCTGCTGCCCACACCCCTGAAGCAGCCTCTGGGGGAGTTGGACACTTGGGTTATGGCTGAGACGCAGAGTAGAAAATACAGAAATTAAAGCAGAAGTGAAATGTGAAGCTCTTTTTTTTTTTTCCTTCTTTTACTTTTTATTTTTTTTCTTCTTCCCCCCCTTTCCCCCCCTTTCCCCCCCTTTCCCCCCCTTTCCCCCCCTTTCCCCCCCTTTCCCCCCCTTTCCCCCCCTTTCCCCCCCTTTCCCCCCCTTTCCCCCCCTTTCCCCCCCTTTCCCCCCCTTTCCCCCCCTTTTTTTTCTTTTTTTTACTTCCCGTGCCCAAGTTGTAAGAACAGGGAGTGATTTTTAAAACCCCTGACTTCCAAAAGTACTGCCAGAGTGCTTTGGAGGAGACTTTCTTCAATTACGTGTTGTCTCTTAATTGAGCATTTTTAAGGCACTTTCAGGCAGATGGCCCAAAAATCTTGATTCGCGCTTCTGCATAGATCTCCAAAAAGAGGTCTGGTGTTTGAGCCAGGCATGCTGCGCTCTGTCAGTTTAGTCTAGCAGCAGGGAAGGAATGTAAATCAAAGGCCTGGCTGGGGAGGTGATCTGAAGTGAGTGGGCAGAAGCCAGAGAAAATCTGGACCAAGCAGGGATGTGAAGAAACCTGGAAGTAAATGGGGCAAGGAAGTGTAACAAGTTTTGTGCAGACCAGGCTGTGACTACAGTGGTCTGCAGTGCGTGCCAAAGAGAAATGGCTGTGCAGGGCTGGTGCTGGGAAATGGCTCTTTCAAAAGTTTAGTCACTAGCAGATACTGTAATGTCTGTGAGCTTTAAGGTAGCGCTGTGGCTGAAATACATCTCTGCAATGGTTTGCTTCAAAGCTGGTATTTGAAACAACTCGGACTGGAGTGGGTTTTCCCCATGCAAGTTGTACCCACACAAGTTCTGATCTCTTCTTTGGGACTTGGAAGGTGAGAGGGGCCTGGTGCAGAAATAGCCCTGAGGTTACGTGCTTGGTGCAATGTCTTACATGAGCAGGGAGAAGGTAGCTGCTGTGGTTTTCTTCCTGTCTGTAAGCTGAGTGCCAAGGATTTCTGTAAAGTGCTAAGAAACAACGTAACCAGTGCTTTCAGGCTCCTGACTGTGGCTTTCATCAGTTCACTTGACGATCCACAGAGATATCTAAGCCCCAGCCATCAGTAAAATACGGACAAAACTATCACTTTTCCCAGAACACACTGCAAATCATTTTAGCCAGGGATCCAGCAAAGACCTGATTCCTTGAGTGTCCTCTGTTTCTCCCTGGCTTGGTTTGAGGTGGGGTGCCCGTGTTGTATTGCTCCTCCAAGTCTCTTCTTGGAAGCTCTGTGCAGATCCGCCTGTTTCCAGTTAGTGACGCAGCACCTCGGGAGGCTGAGCCAAGCCAAACAGGGATGTCCCCCGCTTAGGGAATGAATGGTAGAGCCTCTATACTAGGACCTTAAGGGCAGTGTACTGACAGACAGTCTATTTAAATGCTCCAGATCAGTGTTAACTTCTTAGATCTGCTTTTTAGTGAATAATATTTCTGTCCTGGTGGTGATACTCATTTAAAAAAACCAGCCAAACAAAAAAAAGGTGGAGGGGCAGGAGGAAGGATGGAATTTTTCCATCCCTCTCCAACAGTGAATGAAAACAAGGTTATAAAATGTTGTTAGTTATAATTTTATGGGAGGAGCAGCTCTGCCCCATTTAGGTCTTTTCTCCACTATTGCCTAAGGCACAATCTCAATCCAGAGAAGAGTCTCTCATGAAAGGGCACAAGTGTAACAATTCTGGGGAACAGAAAGGGCTTCCAGTATCTTATTGGGAAAGTATATAGCCGTAGGATTTGTTGAGGGTGACCAGGGAAGGGCAGAGGGAAGTAGAAGAGTAACTGAGAAATGTGTGCTGTTTCAACCAACTCCTGCCTTAGAAACCTTTCAGTGCAGGAGGATGCTCAGTACTGTACTGCAGGGGGGTGTCACTTCTGCTCCCTACCTTGCTGGTAGAGCTGGTTGTCTTGTGGACCTTACATTGTTAATTTTTCATGTGTCATCTGACCCAGGCTTGCCAGCTGCTGCTGGGTAAGTTTAAACAGGAGAACCTCCTCCCTTTACAAATTGAAGTTTGAAAGGCTCTTACAGGAGGTTCAGGCTAAGGGGACAGGGCAAGACTGGACAACAGTCAGTTTGAATTTGGGGGGAGAAAACAGCATGAAAACTCTCAGTTAAAAGCTTTGTTAAAGCCTAGTTGGACTGACCAAGAAGTTTAAGAAAGTAGAAACTGGCTGTAATCTCACTTAATACAGGAGTTACTGATAAATGAGGCTGGATTGATCTCCACTCCATACTTCTACTACCTGTGAGTGATGAACCTGCAACATAGTAGCAGAATCTTTATCTACAGATTGCGCTTCCTTTTATCTTTTTCTGGCAGACATCATGCAGTTTTGTGTGTCTATGCCACTTTGGAAAGCTGGACCTGCTGGTTGGAGGCATCTCTTGGAGGTCTTTACTGCTTGCTTTGGTCAAAGGCTGACTGATAAAGTGCAGTGCAAGCTGGCTCAGCCACTTGCTTTGGTTGAGATTCTGACTGGGCTCAAAAGGGGTAAGGAGGAGTAAAGGAGGGGAAAAAAGAAGAGAAAATGTGCCTTTACCAGAAAGTGATGCAAACCTCAGAAGATCCAAATTCGATTTTGAATTTTGCAAGAAACCTTGATTTGTCCACTGGTGTATTGCTTTTGTTGGAGGTGTGCAGTATTTTGGAGATGGTTTCTGTAATCTGGGGAAAGGGTGGGAGTGTACAGTCCAAAGAAGAATATGTCAGAATGTGGCACTTGCACATTAGCAAGATAATGTTGAAATACTGTAGTTTAGATAACTTTAAGAAATTTTGGAAGCTGTAAGTGGAAGGTGCTTCTTTTGCTTAGTTAAGATGTTGTGTAGCAATAAGGGAAGGTGAAGATCTTGTTCATTAATATTGAGGGATTTTGCTAGATGCAAGCATATGTGGAGAAGAAAACATGAAAGCATGAGATGTTTTGCCATCTGTCCCTGTACATGCCGTTCTCAAAGTATTACTTAATAACTATTTATTAAAATAACATCATTCTTGTTAGGAGGTTTTTGGTTGTTGCCAGCCAGCTCTGATCCTACAGTGGGCTTGAACAACACAGGAGTTAAACTGCTGTTGAACCTAAGATGCCATCCAAGTTGCTCGTCCAATCCTTCAGCATTGCACAGGTACTCCCTTGCTCAGGAGATGCAGATTTGGTATCTCGTGGGAGGGCCGAAGCACTAAGGCTGCTGCAGCAGTGACATCCCAGCTCATTGTGCTGTGTAAATAGGGAGGGAGGGATTTGTAACTTCTGAGTACACCTGTGGTGTGGGTGGGTGGTTACAAACTCGGCTGGCTATGGGAGGGCCACCAAGCAAATATTTTACTGCAGTTGTCACAACTATATATGGAAGATCAGAAAAAAAAACAAACACCACTGCAGTGGTCAGGCTGCTTACCAAAAGAACCTCTGCTGAATTTTCTTTACCACTTGCTTCAGTGTGTCTGGATTGTTTCTGTAGTAAGAAGCAAGTTGAGAACTTTGTGTCTGGATGGTAAATAGTCCAGAGATAAGTAGATACTTCAGTTTGAGGCTGCCCGTGGTGGCCGTAAATGATCATGAAGTACTTTGGCACCTAGTGTAGTCTTTTTTGATGGCAGTTAGGAGCATCATGTGCCAGGAGATGTTCCGTTAAGTAAAGAAAGGGTTGAATAGTCTTGTGTGCATGTGTCCCAACACATGCACGTGCACACTTTGGAGGAAGCAACATAGCTAGTGCCCTCACAGGCTTCACAGTGGCAGTCTTGTAAATACAGCTGCCTGCAGGGTTGGTTCTGCTGATTTATGGTACTTCTGACAGCTCCACCCATCAGGGATTTCAGGGTTGTGGTAAGTAGCCTGCAAAATCCTACTAGGCAGTTAAATTTTGTTGTTGCAACATTGTAAGAGACAGTACGTCCTGATCGGGATTCACCATAGCCTGAGATGTTTCAGGATGAACCATGAGCTTATAAGGGTAGGGAACCACTGCATCTTCTCCAAGAAAGAGCAGATCATCCTGGAGATGTCTCACAACTGCGCAACGCAGACTCGGGTAAGATGTCCAAGTCAATCTGCGTTTTTTCCTCATATGATTGTGGGATGACAGTTCAGTGAAATTGTTATTTAAAGTGCATCTTCACACAAATAAATTGTGTGAAGTCTTTGACAGAGCTCAAATTGCACATTCCGTGAATGTAAGAAATATTTATTCATTGCGGGGAACCTTTAAAGAAGTGTGCTCCCTCCTCTAGTTTTGGTTCTTCCTGGGGCTGAAGACATCTGTGTTCCAGCCTTATCCATATGGATAGGTAGATTTACATATCCCAATACAGGAATACTCAAGTTCTTGTTGCATTTCCAATGCCAAATGCTGCTTTAGTTTGAGGAGGTCACTTCACACATTGCCTTATCTGGAAAATAAAAACTAATGTGTGTCAGTGGTGTGTTTTATGGAAAAATTACAATTGCAGGGTTGTTCATATTGTTCAAATCTGCTGCAAGAATATGGGTCTTGTTTTTGTTTTTTCTTAATGGAAGTGCATTTTTCACTTGAAGTTCTGTGGACCCGACTTCAGCCAGAACAGGCTAATTGTTGCAATTACATCACAAATTATGCCATTCCTAATAACTGTAAAAGGACCAGTGCTCTGTGCAAGGTAGTGCTATTTGCAGGGAACAGCAACTACAAGGGCATCTCCTGTGAGGTTCTTCCCATCCACTGATCTGACTTTTGCTCTTGGAAGAAAACTCCTTTTGATCAAATAATACTCCTGTTAAGAGGGTCCACTATTTGGTTTGCCTTGGTGGAAGCCAAAGCCTGAGCAGATGGAGGCAGCCCACTGCATGGAAGCTGATTTAATGTGGTAACAACATTCATGCAGGAAACACTGCTTGTTCAGGTGGTGGGGTTTGTAAGCTGATGTGGCTGAACATCTGCTCTCAAGGAGAATAAGCCATGCAGGATTTGGCTAGGTTTTACACTGTTGTCAGTGAGTGCACCACTTCCTGTGAAGCAGAATTACACCTTCTTTGGTATGTTCTGGATTTGGTGACTTTGTAATGAAGGATTTCCAGAAGAATCAAACTTCAGGAGAGTGCTACAGCTAAAAGGCAGCCCCTGGGTGCAGCACAGTCCAAGAAGAAATTCTCTGTGAGGCAGGCCGTTGCCATAATGATGCATTATTTTTGTGTGTGTGTGTAGAAAAATAATTCCATCTTTCCTGGGAGTGGTCAAATTGTGCAGGACATGATGCTTTCGTTGCTGATGAGCAGCTGTTGCAGTCATGGAACCACATGGGCTACCTAGTTGGCTTCTTAGATGAGGTTTGTCCTGATCGGCCAGGCAGGTAAGAGATAAGGCAGGAATTGCCCTTGGGAGAGAATGCAAGAAATCAACAGGTGACTTTGGCCCTGGTTAAGTGTGCTCTGCTGGGAAGACTAGCCCCTTGCCTGGCCACTTTAGATCTGATAGGCTAACTGGACCTGGGGTAGCTCCTTCGTACTGATCTGACAAGGTGATCTGTGTTAGCTTGAGTAGTGGACCTCAAACCCATCTGGGTGGAACTGGGTTGGAGCAGCAGATGTGGAGTTAAGCTGTCCACTCCAAGGGTCCAGTGATCTCTGGGATGGTGACTTATGTCGAACATGGATAATAATCCCACACAGTTTCTGGCAGAAAGGCAAAAGTCTCTGCAGACTATGCCTGTTAAGTGGTGTTAACTCAACACTTCCAGTGACACAGCAACACTGGGATTTTCTTAGAGATGCTCTGTCTTGTAGAGTACTGATGCTGTGGGATGCTGAAAAGAGCCTGGGACAGCTGAACCACACCTTTTGGTGAAACAGATAGACTGAAAGGTTAGGATGTAAGATCTTGCATGTTTATCAACCCCTTTTGCATTTGAAATCTGGTGTGATGGCTTCAAACTCAGTATTGCAGTTGGAACATGCCTCTTTGTGCTCAGTCTGACTTTTGATTATAATCAAAGAGTTGGTTCATCTGAGTGTTTTGCATGTGACTTTGACAGGACTTGCTCAGCTTTCAAGATGTGCTCTCATCTATTGCACATGGGCAGCATTTAGCCTCTTGAGCTGTAAAAGACAGGTTGCCAAAGTATGTTTCATAGCTTGATAACACTGCTTCCCACACGCTGAGTTTTCAGGCACGTTGGGGTTTTCTGAAACGTGTTCCTTCAGTTTTGTTCGCACTGGTTTGTGTGGTCTGAGAGCCCTACTTTCTCCACCACTATTGACAGAGAAAACTAACTTCTCAGAGTTTGAGAAAACCCAACTACTAGATAAAAATGAGGGCAAGATAAAACTGTGGTCATTCAGCCTGGGGGGATGTCCTTTTGAAGCCTAAGACTAGGCCAGGGAGCATGCCATTGCTTTATGATTGCACTCCTTGCACCTCCTCTCCTAGTCCACATAAAAGCAGAATGCAGGAAAGAAAAAAAACAACACACAACTAAACAAGCAAAAAAAGAAACTAACCCCCCAAAATAGCCAGCCAGGACAGACTGAGACGGTGGAAGCAGAAGCGTGCAATTAAAAAAAGCTGCATGCTCCCAGTCCCAGACATTCCTGCAGCTGCAGGCTCCTGGTGCGGTATCCGGGCGGGCTGGACCCCTGCCAGTCCCCGCCCCGAGCGGGGGCTCTGCTGGGGAGCCACCGGCAGAGGGGAAGGGCTGGGGTTACTGCTGTTTCTCCGCAGGGCGATGAAATGGCGCTTCCAGGGTCCTGCCTCTGCTCAGAAATGTCTCACTTTCTCTGTTTATGTGCCTTAAACAAGCTGCGCTGGAGGAAGAAAGAGCCTCAGAAATCTGTCTCAAAGGGAAACAGAGCACAGCTCCCCTCCAGCGGGGAGCCCACCTCTGCTTTACACCTTGTCTGCACAGTCCCCACTCTGTGCGCCTGCGGTGGAGCAATTTTACAACAAATGTGTCTGTGTTTCGTTTTGGTTTGGTGGGAAAGGAGCAGGGATCAGCGCCAACAGTCAGGCTTTTGAGACCCTGGGACTGCTGAGCCTTGTGGGTGTGTGTAACTCTTAACCAAAAACGGTTGAATCCGTATGGTTTTGTTCTACCAAAGGGATGATGTAAACCCAGGGCGGGTGTTTAACGCATTGGTTACTGGCAGTATGAGAGCAGGGCTGTGGCTTTGGTGGGATGAATTGTGGGAATGCCCTTGCCTTTTTCCAAGGATGACAGCT
Source organism: Hemiprocne comata (assembly GCA_020745705.1). Classification (NCBI taxonomy): domain Eukaryota; kingdom Metazoa; phylum Chordata; class Aves; order Apodiformes; family Apodidae; genus Hemiprocne; species Hemiprocne comata. The sequence goes on from CM036586.1 coordinate 63,323,119, forward strand.
CTGTGCTTTGGGCTGAAGTACCCCTGGAGCTGCTCGGGGCACATACTTAATCTTTCATTGCTGGTTTCCAAAGTGCATATTCTCCCAAGGGTGGTGTTAGGTATGAAAGAAGCTGTATTTACTTTATTAAAAGAAACTACTTAGCAGCATGGCTCTTGGTGTTACTCTAATGCCTGAGGAAAGGCGAGCAGTGGTATCATTTGGGCATTGAGAATATTTTAATTTAACATATGTGTTTTAAAGCATGTCCAGTGACAGCTGTGATTGGAGCTACAGCACAGCATTGCTTTCCCATGCTGCTGCCTTCGGTTGTCTGTCTTGTGGCTCTGCTGCAGTCTGCCATGGAAAGAGATGTCTGGGCCTTCTGGACCAGTGTTAAAGCTTACACTGTTGAGGAAGGTGAGTTGGCAATCTTGTCCCCTCCTGGGAACAGAAGTGGCTGGGGTGAAGGCCTGCTGCTCCCATTGGGAGAGCAATAGTCCTGCAGGGAGCCAGAGGGCAGTGTCATCTTAAGCCGCAGCTGTTTTTCTGGATTTATTTCCAGAGCTTGTTTTTCTGAGTTTTTGACCAGTGACTGAAGGGTGCAGGTATTGTGGGGCTAGGTGGGTATCTTGTGCAAATAACACCTGGGGTGCCTCTGGCTGCCTCTTAGCAAGCTGTCAACCTTTTCTTCAACATCCCCAGGGCTCTTCCCATCGCAACCAGCATGCTGTTGTGCCACTATCGGCAGAGGCTGGACTAGGTGAACGACCTCATGACCTTTTTGCTGCTACAGGTTATCTTGCCAAGGACAAAGCTTGGATATATCGGCAGAGGAGGCTTGCCTGTGGCTGTTCCGGCACTGGTTACACAAGCGTTCTCCTGTTTTCAGAATAAGAAGAGAGTCATTACCATGGGAGTTTCAGTGTTGAAAACCAAGATAAGGAGCTGTGTGCATTCTCGTGCTTCCCAGTTGTGACCTTGAGCCTCTTTTCTGCCTGTCTCATCACTGAAGGTTTTAGCAAGTAAATGCTGTGGTCGACCTAAGTCCTGGCAGGGGGTCTCTCTGTAGTCCTCCACAGTTGCTTAATTTCTTCCCTAAACAACACACCAACTTCAGAGTGTACCAAGAGAGCATCTGAATGTGCACCTGGGCATCCCTTAGCAATGAGAGATTTTGCACAGTTTGGCTGGGTCTATAGGCAATTTGTTTATTTATTGCTCTGGTTGCCTCTCTTGGAGGTGTATGGTAGTGGTGTTGTGTAATAAAAGGAAGCTTTATTTACAGTGATGTGGTATGAAAAATCCTATCAAACTTTTATTCCAGCAGTTACAGCTCTGTGTGTATGGTCTGTATCCTACCAACAAAAAAGCCATGAATACAAATTTCTACACATCAAAAAAGGCTGCTTCTCAACATACATCTCTATTCCCTCCTTGAACTTTTAAAAATGGGTGTGTATTGTGATCAGACAAATCATCTGCTTAAATAAAAATGGTTGGAGCACTAAGCCTTTAAAGGCATATCAGATTTTCATTGCTTTTATTTAATATTTTCATTCTAGATAGGGAATATGCAGTTTGAATTACTGTTAGCATGGACATCTGGTCTAAATCTATTTCAATGTTCAGTCCTGACCTTTCCTGACTGGCTTAACAAATCTTGCCAAAAGGGGAATAGTTTTAACTGCTGCTACATGAGCCAGAGATTGGAGCGACGTAGACAGCGTGCAGAGATTGATGATCTCTTCTACTCCTTCTTTCTCATCCTGGCAACTGATAAAATACCACATACGATGGTTATACTGAAAGCAGGATAGTCCGTTTAAATTTCTATTATCTCCATCTGTTTGCTGGCTTTTCTGAGTGTGGCTGGCTGTCCCCATAAAACTCAAACTGGAGGCTTCTGTAACTGGATCATTCTGTGGAACAGAGCTATTGAGTACTTCTGTAAAATGGTCTTGTGGGCTCCTTTTACAAAATGCTACCCTACTGGACCTTTTGAAGTGTGATTGGATATTTTTTGTTGCATTATTGGAAAAATAAAGATGACTAGTAGTGGGGAAAAGATGGATAGCTGCTCTTTCCAAAAAGAAGAGTTATTTTCCATATTGTCCTATGCTTAAGTTCCTAGTGTGTGCATGCTAGCAACTTGTTACTGTTACAGGACAGGTACAATTCAGCTTATGGAAATCCTGGAAATGCTGAGTTACCATTTGTCAGTAGTGCCAACAATGCTTATTTGAACTCTTGCTGAAGAGCAGATCTTCCTGAGCCATCTGGAGCTGCAACTGGTTGGTAGAATCACAGCAGTGATTTTCAATCCCTTGTAATTTTTGAACACCTAATGATTTTTTTGGTAAGTTTGTGGACTCTGCAAATTTGAGCTTACTTCATGTTCTTAAATTTCCTGTGTTACTCTTTGCAGATCTTGCAACCGGAAAAAGAATAGAGGAGAGGGTGCTCAGCAATTCTGAAAATCTGATTATTTTAGTTTTGGCAGGTCTGAGTTTCAGTTCTGAGTATCAGTTCTGTGTGAGACCTGGTTGTTGTGAGTCTTGATTTATAAAATCTTCTCGTTCTTAGAATTTTGCTGTAGTCTTCGAAGAATACTGATAATGCCACCATGTGTGCATATAGATGATGAATATGAAGTCCTCTTAAAAGGATGTCAGAGTGCTTTACACACAATCCATTTGTTCTTGTATGTTAATTTAATGAAAAGTTGCTCTGGTTTTTATGAGCTTTTATGTTTTGATGGAAGCTTAAGGTACTCCATGGTAACCCACTGAATATCAGGTACCACTTTCAGTTCATTGGTCCAAGGCTAGATCTTCTCCCATACTGATGCATGTCCTGAGAACTTGGTTTTGTTTCTTTTAATGATGCTGAATATCAGTGGCAGGAGGTCGGTTCTGCAACCAACTCCAGCCCCCACAGGAAGCAGCAATTTCAGGATCACTTCTCCTCTTTTAGTATTTTTTCTTCTTCTAGTTAAAGAACCTTCCTGCTATCACACATTTGTCAGTGTATCTTACGCAACAGTTTTCTGTGTAAAATCCACTTCAAGTTTCAAATTCCTCAAGAGTCCCATAGTGTTTCACTCTCCCTCCCGGTCCAGATGGTCTGTAGCAGATGCTCATCTGAACTGTTCCACGGCCAATGGTGTTGTATTAAAAAACTGAACTATATTTAATACACAGACACACAAGCGTGCACATACGTATATATATGTGTAAATATAGCTTTAGGTGGCTCTGGTGTTACGTGTTTCTGATAAGCAGGGCAAGGTTACCCCAAATATACCTGTGCTTCCTTAGAGCCAAACAGACTAATTTAGCTCCAGGAGAGTGTTTTTCTCCACTTGAGCTGCCTAAAGTGGGGGGCTGTGCTGGCTTGGTGCTCGCAGCCAGAGTTTCATGTTGCCACCTACTACAGATGGCTTACAGGCTGCACAGAAGTCGTCGTAATACCTGAAATTTTAATGCAAATTGTACTTTCTGGGTTCTTTGCCTCTCTGTAGCCCTCAAAGCCTGAAGTGGTTCCCCTGCTCCAGGCCTTGGCACGGTGTCCAGCACTGTGCCCTCCAACAAGGGATTCACTTATATCCCAGCTCTCTTCAGCATTTTTATGATCCTAATAGTCTCAGCATTGAATGTGATGCAATCTTCCATGCTGTTATCCTTGAAATCCCTCGTGACAGAGAAGTTTCACTTTGTTATTGCCCTTCAGCATGTGAAATCAAGAGGTGAAAGGCACCTTTGCTCCAGGGGATGGGAAGCCTGGACCTGCTCAGGCTGTGTGGGACAGCACATGGTGCCTTCAGCTTCTGACTGGCTCTCTAGTCACGAGGCTGAATTTCTTTCCTTGCGGCAATGTTGACAGAGCCTGGAAAAAACACTTTCCTCCCCCCCACCCCCTTTTTCTTTTTTTTTTTTTTAAGCTCTGGGTAATGGTTACACAAGCAGGGGCTGAGGGGCCTCTGGAGGCTTTTGAGGCTAGTGCTGGCTGGGTGCTGGGACAGGCGTCCACGAGCCAGCTCCATGTCCTTCCTCACACACACACACCCCGGGCTGGGCCTCTCCCTCCTTTCTCTGCCGGCTCACTGGGCACCCAGTCGCCTCTGAATAGCTCGAGTAGATCTTGGCTGCGGCTTGCAGGGGTCTGGGGTAGCGTGAATGAGTGATTACATGTGCCTGTGCTTATGCAATGTCTGAAACTTCCCTCTGCCTGTCTCTACCCCCAGGATGCTGGCAGGCTTTTTTGGCAGTCTCGGGAGAGTCGTCTTCCGCACTGCGCAGCGCACTCGCTCAATATATCCAATTAATTAAATCACAGTGCTGCAAGTGAAAGCGGCTTTGTTTGTGCGTTAGTGTTAGAGTGATGTGGACTGGGAAGATGCTGTGTGTGTGTGTGTATGTTGGCTGGAGGTATCGGCTAGAACGCCTTTCTGCTTGTAGTGCCAGAAACTCGCCTTGCCTGATGGGATTAATTTTGCAATTGATCTTTAAAATAGGAGGAAACTCCTTCTTTCCTTTAATTTCTCCTTCTCCTTCCTTTCTGTCAGCTGTTTCTTTATAATGTTTTTCTTTATTAAACAGAAAAAAAAGCCTCATTTTTTTTAAACATAAAATAAGAGCCCAAGTTACCTTGTTCTCTCTGTGTGTTTGAATGGGGTTGCGTATTACATGCTTGAGTTTTTGCTCTTACTTGGGTTTAAAGGAATAACAAAGAAACTTCCCTCTGGTATCTCTGCTATGGACAGCCTTCTGCTGCCACAAACTTGGCATTTGAAAAGAAGAATAGGCCATGGAGGAGATGGCTAGATGCTTCCAGCTCTTCTGATTAGGAGATGTTGTGAAAGAGACTTGGAAATGAGTAACTGCTAAATTACTTCTTTTGAAGTAAATCCCTCCACATGGAAGCTCCCTTTTAATTCCCCCATGTGTTCTGGAATTCTCCTCACCTGAGCTCATGGGGAATCTCCCATCAACACTGAAATCAGCCATCTGTTGGATGTGGTTTGTTTGGAAATGAAATGTGGGCTCTGAAAATGATCACAATGCTGTGTCCTTGCAAGTCCTCACAGTTTGTGGCAGGTGTTTGCTGGTGCCGTGGCATGACTGCAGCTGCCCCTCTGTTCCTGAGGAACAGATCGCTATCAAAAGGATAGGGAATAGTTTGCACGTGTGGGTGTTGCTGGGCGTTGGTGTTTTCAATCTCTTTGGTTGAGAAACCCTGAAGTCCAATGCAAGCCGGCCATTTTTTTCCTCTGTGACCCTCTCCCAGCTCTCTGTTGATGTGCAACTCTTGGGGTGATAGCAAGCAGTAAGTCCCTGAGCTGGGCTGGTGAGGCCTGCAGACACCCCAGCACCGGCTAGGAGAGGGAAGGAAAGCTGACTCAATCATGCAGTACAGCTCGAGAACCCAGCCTTAAAAATAAATGAAGGGAAAAGGCTTTCAGTGGGCTGCAGGATGTGCCAGCCACTTGGAGTTTATTGAGTCCTGAGTGTGGGGCTTGCTTGTGAGCAGATGGGTTCATAACATGAACAACCTTTGGTCTTAAACTTAGGTTCTTGAACTGTGTTCTTTGGCTGCCTTCCTGATAAGGATATCGAGTTATCTGGAATATAGGAATGCAAAGCAGCATCAGCAGGTTTCCCAACTCTGGGTTTGTATCAGGTTCTCCAGAACATGTTGTCACTCTAGTAAACAGCCTTGTTTTGCTGCAAGAAGGCCAAAGAAAACAATTATGATTAATAAGTTTATATAAGGCTAAATCATGGGTTATAAAACTTGCCCAGATTGTTTCCTGTTTGAATTCCTGCGTATCTTTGTGGGGCAACCTCCAGTCTTCAAGAAAGAATGGCTTGGGTCAAACAATTTGCGCTGTTCCTTCATGAGTAATTGTTCTCCCTTTTTTTTAAATATTATGTCCCTTTATAACCACGATGAATGGATCTGGCTTCAGCTTGTAATCTTAGCTGCAAGCTGGTAAAGCCATTCTCTGTCTTATTCCTTGTTTCAGTACATAAAGTTCATGTTCTGCATTCATTTCCTCTTTGACAAGCTGAATAAATTGGCTTCTTCTGTTATTTGCTTTTATTTTGAGGCAGGATTTCCAGCTCTGCAGTGATTCTTGTGATTCTCTGAACATTTTGTAGTTGTTCAACATCCTTTTTCTGGAATTTGACAGAATAGGATTGGAGCCTGGCTGTGGCCAGTAGCAGCTGCATCTGCCATGCACACGGAGAAAATGCTTCTCACCCCTCTGTCTTCTGAAGTCTTCAAACACATGTACTCTGGGCTGTGCAGACAACACAGGCTTGTGCAGCAAGTTGTGTGATTGGCATGAGGCTGTATTGCAAAACTGTAGCTGGGGATTGAGCCTGACAGGGCAACTTGTTCTATACGTGCAGGCTCATTTAAGGAAAAACAAAGAAATAAACCCTAAATAAAGAAAAAAGACAAGATTTTGGCAGTACCATTACCTCCTATGACCTGACCTTTTTATGACTTGCTGCTCCTGCTGGTGCTGCATTATCTGCAAACTTCAGTGGTGCTGACTTTTCCTCCTAGGTAATTGATAAAATATTAGAGTCTGGCTCCAAGAACTGATCCCTGTGTGAACCCACTGAAAATGTGTGGCACAATCAGCTGATTTGTGGGTTGCATCTGGAGATTCCTTATTTCCTTATCACACTAAATGTGGCCTGTTGACTTCATACCACTCTGGCTTTGTTTTGCAACCAAGTCAGTTGCCCTACAAGAGGCAAGGTATATGAAACTTGTAATATTGTTACAAAAAGAGATTAAATTTAAGAACCTAGATTATTAGTTATTGTGGAATTATAAGCATAAATTAGGTTTCTTTCCCTTTTGTTCTTGGGCTCTAACTACTCTCGTCCATTCTCCATCTCTTCCCTTAGGCAGGAATGAACAGTAGGTAGGTTAACTTGCTGTTACTTTGCTTGCATTGTTTACACAGATATTTTCATATAATTTTTTTAGTCCAGCACGATTGTCTCATACTGAAAATAGTTTCAAGAGCTCCTTAGAAACTCTGTTTAGACTTTTTGATGGAGGTTTTCAAGGTCTGCTAATTAAAATGGCCAGCTTTGAGTAGCTGTTGTTTTTATGTTCTCTTCTATTATTGTTGGGAAGAAGATCATTTCATTACCATCCTGTGGGATGGCTGTATCATCTGTTCTCATATAAAGAGCAGTAATTCAGAACCACCCCCTCCTAGGAATATTCAATTAAACATTTTGATCTTCCTCCCTCCCCCTCCAATAACTGCAGCCAAGCATGGCCTGATCTATAATTAACATTCTTCTGGGTCCTGACAAACTCAGAAGCAATCATTTTTTCCCTCTGAATTGTATTTTCTATTAACTCTTTCTTGTTTTCTAGGTTCTGATTTATGTTAATTCTCATTAATTTTTTATTTTTTTTCTTCCAGTAGCCCAAATATGTAATACTTAAAGTTTCCATGGTGGGCAGGGTTGTTTTCCCAGTGTGACTTTCTCTTCAGTTGCTGTGATGAGATGGCAGGGGTTTTGCTTTTGTTTTTTAGACGGATGCTGGAATGTTCCTAAGTTATTTACAGTCAACAATGATGCATTCTTGGTTAAAGACCTTCTCTCAGGCTCTCTTGGTCCTCTGTTTTATGGGGACAGCTTGAAGAGCTTGACCATTTTTTTAGGCCAGCAGAGCATGGGCTGGAGGAAATGTTTGTTGCAGGGGAAGGGTTGGGCTGCACTGCCTGATGTTGTGGTGGCACCCATCCCACAGCAGCATGCCTCCGTCTTGCCGACTTGGGTACGCAGGAACCTACTGACTCTCTTTTCCTTCTTGAACCTGCCTTTCAGATGGGAAAGAATAAATGAGAGTCCATAGCAGTTGTGAGAATTACCACATTAGGATGGGCAATTTTAAATGTCAAGGCACAGAAGTCAGTGACACTTGGCAAAAATACACAGCTGGGGATGGAGAGGAAGTTGTTGCACAACCTTGTTATGCTGCTTCTCTTTCACAGGTTTTTTATCCCTTTCCAAGCACCATGACTTCCCCTCCCCCTCCCTTTGCTTTGCTCTTCTTTCTCCCTCTGCACTCTTGTTTTTTTGGCTCTGCTCCTCCAGGGTCTTCACCTACAGCTTGTGGCTTCCTTCCCACTCCTCCAGGGTCTTCACCTACAGTTTGTGGCTTCCTTCCAGATTCCTCTGATCTTCTTTAGATCCTGCAAGGTGATGAGTAGCTTAGACCTCTTTCACCTGCTTGAGAGCAAAGGTTTGGAAATGGGAGGTACAGATGGAGGAGGGGAATGGTCTGAATGGGGGTGGGCTAGTTGAAGAAGCTGAAATGCCTGTTCATAGCCAAATGAAGGCAAAGCAAGTTTTGGAGTCTTCTCTGTATTATGAGGACTTGTGAGGGGAGGGAACCAGCGCACACGTTACTAAATAAGCTGTTCCACTAGTCCCTGCATCTCTGGAAAGAAATGTAGAGAACTAAACACACAGCTTTGTTTTGTTTTGTTGTAAGATACTGTCTTAGGATACAGATGTTTCCAGCAACTGCTATTTTGGGTCCTGAACCTTAATCCAGTACCACTCTTAATTATTTTTTGTTATGAAGTTGACTCAAGTAATGTTTTCTGGTGCTGTGACAAAAGGCTTGTCATAGGAAATTGGAATACCAGCTCTCAAGTATGAGGTGCCTAAAATAATTTGTCTAGACAAATGCTATGCATACTTCTGAGCGTGTATTTATTTGATCTTGTTCATGTCCTGTGTCCTTGTTTCTTTTCTCTCTACAGCTTTCAGTAGAGCTTCAAAACTAAACTGGCCTGCCTTTGACAGGACTATAAATCGAGTGTCCCCACTGCTCTCATGGTGACATAAAGTGAAATACATCTTTCCTCAGAGGAAGGGTGAAAAATTATTAGTGCTGAAGGATTTACTGACCCATACAAAATGAGGTGCCAAAACAATTTCTGTGGGTTTTTCTGCAGAATTAAGGCTGTACAAGTGCAACGTAAGCATCTTGGAGTATCCAATTCATGTTACAGAATACCAATGGAGGCAGCTTTAAAACTCTTTTTGCTGTGGGATGGGTTTGGACAGGGCTGGTTCATCCAAAGCAGCTCTAGTGTCACTACTTAAGGTAGAGACATCCTTCCCTGGTGGTGTCATCAGCAAACACTATTGCTCTGCTCTTCCTTAGCTCCCTGTGCCACTGGCTGGTTTGACGTGAAGCATGCTGCAAAGCTGCAAGCTGGGAATGTTTCGACAGTTTGGGACAGGAAGGCTTTGATTATACCTGCTGTTGGCAAACTATTAGCTCTGTATGCATCCACAGTGTTTGGTTTGTGCAGGTTTATGGAAAGGATAAGACAGATGTCAGATCAAAACCCAGGATGTTTCTGCTGAAAGCAAGGTGTAGAACTTATTTACTGTAAAGGAGTTCTTTAATGTAGTCATTTGTTCCACTATCTGGTGAGATCACAGGCTGGAACAGGATTTCACATCAAACTGACTTTTTTAGTACGTGATACTTACTTAATGTGTAATACTCAGTGAAAGAAGTACTGAGCACAAAGTCCTGCTGGTGTTGTTCCTCTTTCTGCCCTGATAGTAGATATTTGTCTGATAGAGGGGGCAGCAGTTTCTGCCGGGCAGGGTCTAAAACCCGTGGCTGCTGAGGTCATTGCTACTGATCCTTGAGCTCTGAATCAGGCAGGGGAGTTCATCTCCCAGGCAAGGTGAAACCACCTATGAATTTCTTCACATTTGTTTTGCAAACTTTCCCCCCCCCCCTTGTGCTCAAGCACCTCTCTTGAGTTCAAGAATGGGTTATATGTGTATAGTGTTTTTTCTTTCTTAAACTGCTACACCCATCTGCAATTTTAACCATTGTGTCTATGATTATTAGGCAGCATTTATAAAAGCTAATTCATATTTTCCATAATCAACTCAGGGAGCCTGCATTTAGGCACTTGAAGAGAGTCTGACTCTTCAAAAACTAAGAGTGCTTAAATAAACATTTAGGAGCTTAAGTTTGTGTCCTTTCTTTTCAAGCCTCAGCTTCCAATGCTTCTACTCTTAAACAAAACCAGCAGAACCCCCTAGTACTAAAAATAAATCTATAAACCAAAACCTACTAACTCTTTAGTGAAATAAAATGCCCAGTCTCTCCTTAAGCTGCCAATACTGATTATAAAGCCTTTCTTATTTCATAATAACCAGACAGCTTTAATTAAAGAGCTGAATTTTAATGAGTGGTGTGTGGGTTTGCAGCCAACATTAGGAAAAAGGAGGAATGATTGCTCCTGCAAGCTGGAAGCCTGCCATTTAAACTTCACAGCCATTAAAGAAGTAACATTGTTGAAGAAGAAAATAGCAACTTTTTATTTTAAATGTCAAGTGTCCTGTCAGTCAGGAGTGGCAGGCCAGAGTGTGCAGCAAGCGCTGCTGGTGGAGCAGAAGTTCTTTTCTACCTACACTGCTCACTAATTTAAGATCCTCCTTTGAAAGATACTGGTTTGGTCCTCAGGGAGGAGGCTGTTGTGAACACTTTAAACATGAAGCAGCTGAGCTGCAGGGCATCTGCGTTCTGCAGGAGGTCCCCTGCACTAATGGCAACCTAGATGGCTAATTATGATTTTGCTGGGCTCTCCTAACAGCATCCCGGCACAGCCTGCCCGCTGGGACCGTTGTGTTTCTGGGAGGTTGTGCCCATGGGCAGAGGCTAGCAGCTTCAAGTGTTACTTAACGTGTGGGAACTGAGAGGAGACCGTGCAGGGTGAGCAGGTGAGTGAACTCCTGCTGGCCTGCAGGGCAGGCTACAGCATCTCTGTTTAAAATAGCTCCCTAGATTGTGTGGTGCTAGTCATCCTTGAGGAGAGGGTTTTGTTTCATTGTAGGCCAGCTGGATAGTCCTTGTCACTTCTGTCTGTAGTTATCCATTCCTCCTTCTTGTTGTATCCTTAAGGTCATGTGGGAGTTGGACTTGGTGATCCTTATGGATCCTTTCCCATTTGAGACATTACATGATCTCTAAAATAGTGCAAGACTAGTGGATTCTTCTTAAAGCACAGGCATCATGCTGGCCCCTTTACAAAGGGCTTATCTGTGTCCTTCGACAAGTGATGCTGTTACATGAGCACTGAGATTTAATTTTTCTTGCTTTCCTTCCCTCCCATTTTCACGGTGAGGGAAGATGATAAATGCAACCAAGTGCAGTGAACCGAAATGTTGTAAAATGTTGCTGTAATGTTGAGATCTATCTGCACATGTTGAAGAAGAAACTGGAGTACCTGTTTTCTTTCAAAAGTGGCTGTAAGTTAAGCCAGCTGTGCAACAACAAAATGTGTTAGTTATCCTTGCTGCTGAGATCTTGGGCACCAAACAAGACCATAAAATGCCCACTGATGAATTGTAAAATTTGTACACAAGGTGTCAACTTGTCTGAAAACTTTCTTTCACTGCTTATTTTTCTGATAGTTACCCAGAAGACACCAGTTAAGTGTCAAGCTTGCAGTAACTGCAGGTTCCTTCCAAAGAGCCTGAAGGTGTACCTGGGACACAATCCAGCAAATAAGTATTATCTCACAACAAGTATTTATGACTGCCATTGCATGCCTGGAGCATAGCTTCGGGGGGGGGAGGAAACAAACACAAAACAAAAGCAGCTTCATCTGTGCCTTTCTTGACTAGATAGTTTTAAAAACCATAACTGGTCTTTAAGTATTATCCCTGGGTGCCAAAAATCATCAGAGACACCAGTGACTAAGTTTTGGAAGCTAGGCTTACCCCCTCTGTCTAGGGTGAGTCACAGTGGGTGGAGGTGGCAGGGGGAGGATTGCCCCTACTCTTGGTGGTTTAGAAGCTCGTGACCAGCCAGGCTTGTCTTGCAGCCTCTGCAATCACTGGCGGTGAAGAATTGTGACCCTGCTGCTCACTGGGTGAAGAGAAGGACATGGGGAGAAGTGATGGGGAGCTTCATTTTTCTGTGGTTCTGCTGCTCAAGCTGGCAGCCCAAGAGCTGACTTTGGAGGCAAATGAAGTGCATACCAGTGAGCCTGGTGTAAGAGACAAAAAAAATGAGAGGAAAAAAAAAAGTAGCTGAGGCAAAAGAATGAATGCATCTGACCTGAGAGCATAATCCAGACGCTTACTCGCTTACTTGCAACACAGAATTAATAATGTATTTTGAGATCTCAGCCAGGGATCCAGATGGGGAGAGCCTTGTTGAAGGGCTTCCAACTCACTGACTCACCACTCTGGAGCTCTGGCCCCTGTGACTCATTCCTCTCTGACTTTTGGGGAGAGGGTGGGAAATAGCAAAACATGTGCCCAGCCTATTGAAAAGTTAGACTAGATCCAAGAACTATGCACTGGGGGAAGGGCAGGGGAATGTGAGAAGGATTTTCCTATTTTATATGACTCCCAAGAGGCTTGGGCTAGGAATGAGCAATAGCATCCTTTTATCTGATTGCACAGTGAGCTTAAGAGACACTGAACTTCATGGTTGTTTCTTACCCTTGCTTCAACTGCACAAAGGCTTCTTTTCTTTTTCTTTTTTTTTTCTTTCAACCCATGTTTAGTCCTAGTTACTATAGAGTTTAGTTTTGTTTTTAATTCTCTTTTTAAGTCCACAATACTTCTATTTTTTGTTGGGGGAGGGGTGTTAAGGGAAGTAAAGGATATTTTAGAACAAGAACAGGCAAAGGAGTAAACATTGTTCTAGAAAAATCCCCCCAATTAGTTACAAATAAATACATCTCTTCTTTGCTCGTTGTTGATTTGAAATACTTGAGTGTTTGCAATGGAAGTGTGTGCAAGCATGTTGGCATAATGGGGTGGATTATAAGATTTGCTCAGCATGAACTTCAGCATTTTCAACTGTGTAACCTAAGCAAGTCAGGAAGATGTGGAGATTTAATTACCATGTAAATCTATTAGCTCTGAATTTCCTGGCATTTGTTTTGCTGATGATGCAACCTGAATGTTATTCACGTACTGTTTTTTTTAAAATCCATCCAATTTTTTTAAATTATTTTTTTTTTTATGCTTAAAATGAGGAATTGCTGGTGTGAGACTCCTAACGATCATATCTGCTGTTATGGTCGATCTCTTCACTGTTTTAAAATACCAATTTCAGGTTACTCTTCCCATCCTCCCACAAATGAGGCAATTTCAGTGAAGTTAATGACTAGACAGTAAAGAATTTTATAGTAAAGTAATTGATCAACTAATTTCTCTGTGACTTGGGTTTGATTTTTACACTGTGGAAGATGAACACCTAGAAATCTGAGGTTCCCTGTGTTTGCCCTTGGCAGGTAAATAAGCCAGGGTAGTGTAAATCTCTCTACTGAGTTATCAGCATGTTTTAGGCATGGCTGGGGGAACTGTTTACAGTCCTCATCCTTGCAGTGTTCAGCTATGGCTGCATCTAGGACTTTTAACCTGCCACCAGAAAGCTCTTCCAGCTATTTTGGTCCTTCATCAGGCTGAGAAGGAGGATCTGTGTGTCCTATTTAAGAGTGAGTAGTTAGATGTGCCTGCAGTTGCATGCTCCATGTTGTGGTCTGTCCAAGGGGTCTCTTGGCAAATCAGATTTCAGCCAATTCAGGTGTGATTGCATTAATCTTTTCAAATATTTACTGCCAAATGTAGTTGGTTCCCCCTCACCCAGATTAATGCATAGCGAAGAGAAGCATCGTCATATATAAAACTGTATAGGGTGCAGCCTACTGCTCTTCCACTCTTTCTCCCTGTGGGGATGTTGGTCTTGTCTCTCTTTCAGCCCCCATCTTTGGAATCAATTTTATGGAAGAGCACTGTGTTGCTGCCAGGCTGTCCTTCATTTCTCATGCTTGGATCTGTGCCTCGTAACAGTGATGTATTGACACACTCCATGCCAGTAGAGGAGTTTTTCCTGCAGGGCATATGTAAGGGACTTCCAGAGGTGAGGCTGCAGGTGCTCCAGTGGTAGCTCTTCTCAAAGCTGATAGAGGTGATACAAGCCATGGCTGGTTTGGAGAAAAGTGAGTGGTAGCCAGGTTCCCAGCTTCAAACATAAAGAATTTCTAGAAAGGGAAGAAGCTGAGAGAAGTGACATACCTGAAAATCTTCAGAATTTGTGTTTGAATATCTGAAAATTAACTGATGTCCAAATGGCAGTGAGTACTGTAGATAGTCATCTTGGTTGCTGGAAGTTGGTGCATGCTGACACCTCCAGTCCATCACGGATGAACTTCCAACAGAAAAGTCAACAGCATCGCCAGCAATATGTCTGGGAAGAAAAAACCTGCCTTGAGGAAGCTTTTTAACCTCTGCCTTAGAGTCTAACGTTGGGGTTGGGCATGCAGAAATTCACAGACTGCTGCGTTGTCATCATTGGTAAGCCTGTGTGTGCCATCCTCCACAAGCAGCATCCCTAGGCATGGTTCTTCATTAGCTTAAAAGGGCAGGTCTCTGCTCCAAGCCCTTATGAGTAGATGCTGCGCTTGCAAACCCAGGCAGAGCTGATAGCAAGATGCATGATGCCTTTTACAGCTCTTGCTGTGCAGTCATGCCTGGAGCTCAACCCATGAAGGCTGACTGGCACATACATGCCATCTTTAATAACTGGCACCTTGCCTGGATGTCCCAGAGCTTGAAGCCTTTTGTTAGCAGCTGTGACTCCTCCTCAGACCTCCTCAGCTACCATATAAGCAGCTGCCAGATGTCTGTGAAATGTGTGCTTGATTCCTTGAAGAGGAGATGGTATCTCCATGTAGCCACACTTCTTCATCTCTTTGATGCTATTAACTAGAAATGCTGCTATCTTTTGTGATATTTCGTGTTTTACCTCCTATGTACCTTTGTTTATGCAAGCCACAAAACCACTGCTGAACAAATTAATCCTTTTCTCCCTGTTATCATAATGTTAGAGGAAATGTGGGGGGAGAGGGGGCAAATTCATACCTGTGGTGCATGTTTACTTCCCCATGGATGGTGGGTGGTTTGTAGTCTCTTTCCCCTTTTTCCTCATTTTCTCCTTGTACATTACATGTACTCTGATTCCTTTGATACAAAATTAAGAGTGCAGTCCTTGCCCTCCTCCCCCCCGCCCCATTATTGTTGCTCAAGCCTTATAAGGGAGAAATACTAGGCAGTTTTGTACCTATGGGTAGATGGTGGGCTTCATTTTTATCCCATGAGTGTCTGTGGGTAGAAGGAGTGCTCCTACCTGGGCAGTTCCACTTGTGTAGTGGGGATTGATCCCTCCAGGATCAGGAGACCTCAGGGTGAACCAGGAGGGAGCCATTGACTCCTAGGAGGGGAGTATCTTCAATTTGCAGGCGATTCTCACCCAGGTGTGTCGCATGTAGGCTGGCTTACCCTGGTCTCCTTGGAGAGGGCTTGCTTTGCAGTGTGCTAGGGTGCTGCTGCTGCAGGTCCCTTCTGGGGTGGCTCTGGGGGAAAGGGTGGGTTGTTTTGCTACAGTTGGTGTGTGGGACTTGCAGCTGATGCAGTGCGTTTTGTAGGCTTAGCGAAGCCTGTCACTTTTTTAAGAATTTAGATATAATTATGAAATGTCATTTGGGGCTCTTGACTTCTCTTCACTCCTTTATTTAGTGAGTTCTTAGAAAGTCAATTTTCTGAACACAACTGTTTAATTTTTAGTCATTATAATGTCACATCTTTAGACAACTGAGGCTGGTGCTGCTCTTGTCTGGCTTCAGGTCATCTGGTGGAGAAGTCAGCACTGCCATGCACCTCTAGCAACACCTGAGTCTCTGTTTTACTTTGGAGATGTTCATTTGATCAGATGGGAAAATAAAAACTTTGTCTTTTAGGCAGAGCTGGAGAAAAGGGCCTTTGTCTGGCAGAAGCAGGCAGATGCTGTGGAGAGCTGCAGCCTGTGGCCCAGCTGGTCTGCAGCCAAATACTACTTTCGAAGAGCTATCCAAAATTCACCATGCACCCGGATATGAGAGCTTTCCTCTGTTTGCTTACCATGGGATGATGTCTGTAGGTGTTTTGTGTTTGCTCAAAGCACTCAGGTTATAGGCAGGAGCAAATGTCCAACCAGATTGGTGGTGAAACTCCGTGAGGCTGCAACTTTCTCTCTGTAAACAGGAGAGCTGCTGTTTTGTTTGTCTTTTCAGTGTTCTGGGGGAAGGGGAAGTGGAAGATAAGGTTACATCTGTCCTGAATCCATGACTTTTTACAGGGGCTAAAATCCTGGCTGAACACATCTCTTTGCTATGCAGAGAGAATAGTTTAATAATTCAAGCAGGCTCCTTGTACCAACACATGTCTGCAACTAGTGCTGTGGCTGCCAGTGGGGTGTGAGGATAGCAGGGAGCTGGCAACAATGCTGTCTACAGAGGTATTTAAAAAAAAAAAGGAAAAGAAAAAAAGGCATATTTTTTATACAAGTGCTCTTTTCTCTTTGTTTTTTTTTTTAAAGGTGAGCTCTCTGGGTGAAAGATTCCAAGCTGAAAGCCACTAAGAATTTATTTATTTTGCAAACAAATATATATATACACACACACAGGTTCTAAGGATAAAATTCTCAGTTTCCTCCCTAAATTGCCCTTTCCTGTTCCTGAGTGCAGGGGTGGTTGCTGCTGTGTCAGAATTTAGGGTTATTCTGTGGCTTTCCAGCTCTGGAAGTGGCTGATGACCGACTGCTAACGTGCATGCAGAACCAGAGAGGGGAGCACAGAGAGGCGAGAGCAGTAGGAAAATGTGCTTTGAAAAGGCAGAGGCATCAGCTTAGGTGTAGGTGGAAGTTTTGAGGAGCTGGAGGCCTAACTATCCCCGATGGTTTCTGCTGTAGCTGCTGCTCAAATGCCTTTTCTTTTTTAATTCTCTAGGCAAGTGCAGCTGCTTTCAATGAGACAATTGTTTTCTTAATTAAAAAAATATATCAAAGCAAGCTAGCTTTAAGCCTTCACTGTAGTAGAGATGTGTATAATGTATGAAAGATTCCTGTAAATCAAGTGGTGGTGGGTTTTGTAATCACTGAGTGAGGAGAAGTCTAGATCCCTAGAATTGTCTGTTCCCTGAGTTCAGTAGCTGTGCAGTTTGACCTGTGGCAATTATTTGAGGCTTCTCT
This sequence comes from Hemiprocne comata, assembly GCA_020745705.1. Classification (NCBI taxonomy): domain Eukaryota; kingdom Metazoa; phylum Chordata; class Aves; order Apodiformes; family Apodidae; genus Hemiprocne; species Hemiprocne comata. The sequence continues at coordinate 63,340,210 of CM036586.1, forward strand.
ATTGACTAGTATTCAAACTTTTATCACAGACCATTTAAAATACGATTAAAAATTATAATGAAGCTAAAGAATAATTTTAAAAATTGATTGACCATTTATTTGCTGTCAAACAATTCTGTTGTAAATGCAGATTATTTTCTTTCTCACAGCTTGCAGCTGCATGTGAAAAGCAGAAGGCACAAATGTTGATGCACATGTTGAACATCCTTCCCCACCCCAAAGTCCACTTTCTCTCTGGTTTTGGGAAATTGAATGTTTGTTTTCTTCTTTGCTTTTCCTGTAGTGGTTTTAGGACAATTCCTCATTCAGAGAGAAAAAAACCCAAAACAACAACAAAAAAACAACTAGGGTATCTAATTTTAATCAAACGGAAGAAGGAAAATAACATTTGGTATGAATTTATTTCGTATCAAAGCAGTAATGCAAATACTGAAGCAGCACTACTTCAGCATCAGCTAGTCATCAGTCAGAATAATGCATGCAAGAATTAGAAAGCGGGAAATGTTCTAGCCAGATTTAGGAAAATATGCAAACAAATATGATTGACTTTCACCATTAGCCTGCGTGAAAAGAAGTGTTGAGATTATGGGGAAAAAATTGTACCTAAGAAAGGCACTGCTTCTTTATAGGTTCATCCCTGACTTCTGTTGTGTTTGAGAAGCATTTCTGTCCCTTATTTACACTTCAATGTCCGCCTACCCTGTTTTACTCAGTGTCTTTATTGATGCACCAGGGTGTTCAACCAATCTTGAGCATCCTTTTTTCTTTCTTTGCATAGTGGGCAATAGTAGTTTATACTTTTATCCTTACAGATACTGGGAGGCTGCCCTGGATGTGAAGTGCTAGTGAGTCGTTAGGTAACAACATTAAAATAAACAAGGTTTTCTAAGGTGGTCATGACCCTCTTGCTGAGTCATCTGAGAGTTTGTTTAGTAGTGTTATCATTTACCGTAAGTAAATATGAAGCTGCAGATCTGTTTTGCCATTTGTAAAGGCTTTACTTTAGCTAGATTGCTATTCCAGCATAGCAACTGTGGTCCTCTGTTTATTGCCTTATGTTTAGTAAATATTTTCTTTTCCTCAGTGTCAGTCAGAATTGACTGAAGCCTTATTAATTTTGAAAGAAGGCAGCATTTGTGAGCATCTTGGAAGAGGTGCTCAAACTTCCAGGGGACTTTGAGCTGGCTGTGCTCAGTGTTTTCCAGCATCAGGCTTCAAGGCCACAGGTGCTGCTGGAGCTGGGAAATGTGCGTGCATGGGGGTGTGAGCATACTGCTTCCCTCAGGGTTTTATACAATATTGACTTGTTTAATTCCTAATTTAACCAACAGGAAGCTGAATCTTGAATTTCAGTGTTTGTTTCTGCAGGAGAGAGCAAGACGAAGAGCCAAGATCAATACTGCTTGCAAAAACAGAGCAAATCAAACAGACTTAGACGTTTGTAAGATCATGCCCCAGTCAACAAAGGCTCCTGTATGAGATAGTAGATAATGCCTGATTGTTAAAAAAACCTCATTGCAATTCATTGTACAAGTATTTTTGTACAAAACCAGAATTCTTTGTGTGAATGAGATGAACAGGAACGGTTTCTTGCAGTGCAGTTTCTTGGTCTGTCAAAGGTGTAGTCTTCTGACATTGGAAACAAAGCCAAGAAGAGATGCAGAGTTTTTGGCTATTGATGGAAACTGCATTGGAGTCTCAGGGAAGTAGATTATGAGAGTCAGTTTGTGCTCATTTTGAATAAGAAACAAACACAAAGTTATCCTACTAAATACAGACATAACGTGCTGTCAGTGTAATAGAGAAAGTGGTAATTAGTACTGGTTGTCAGGAGCTTTAGCTCTACGGCCTAGAAGCTGGATATGGGCTCTTATCCTAGGTGGAATGTGACTTCTAAAATAGATACATAAATCAGCCAGGAAACCCGTTTTATAGCAAGTGTGTCAGTTGCCTGGCTTGGGGGCATGCATGGACTTGTTTTCTTAGAGTGTGCTGTATGTTTTCCGCAGCTGAAATATTCATGTGTGGTGGCGGAGTCTGTGTGAGTGTGTTTCCTTTTTCTTCTCTTCTTCAGTGCAAGTTAACCCAATATATTCTATTCCACACACAAAGTGTTCTGGTGATAAATTCTGCAGAATCTTCCACACTGTCTGGGTGAAATGTGCTTTCCCATTTTTGGTGGTGTGCTGTAGTGAATATCTTTGCTGGGGGGTCACAGGCTGCTTCAGGAGATTACTACGCTGCTTCTATTTTCCATTTTCATGGCAAGTTAATCAGAGACTCTTCTGTTGTAATGTATGCCTCTAAGAGGACTTTTGTTCTAGCTGTAGCTCTTCAACTTGAAGTAGTGATTGGAGGAGGAGGTCATTAGGCAGGGCTGGTAGATCCTGCTGTTGACTGGCACGGATGCCCGGTGCAGATACTGGAATTGTTCTGATCAATGTATTCCTGTTGTTGGCATGACAGGCAAGAAGATAAATTTTTTCTCCCCTTTTTATCTCCACAGCACTTCACAGAGTTCCTGGATGAGTTTTCACCTGATGTTCTAGGCCAGCTCTTGAATGATCCCTTCCTGTCTGAGAAGAATGAAATAATGGAGGTGGAACTGTCTCCAGCATCCCCAGCGCCCCTCATCCAGGCAGAACACAGCTACTCCCTCTGCGGGGACTCTCGACCCCAGTCTCCTTTGACCCACATCTCGACAGATGACAACTTTCATGAAGGTAGCACGCACTGAGCCCTTGTTCATTGGTCGTGATGATGCAGTAATGGAATGTTCCTAGTGTAGTGGTGCACTTAAGGGTGCATATGAATGCTCTTTGCTAATTGATGTACCTACAATGAAATCACAGAAAGGATTTGCTTGTTTGAAGTCTGCTGGCATTGTGAATAAAGAAAATTGTCCATAGACAAGGAGCTTGTGCTCAGCAGAAGTTACTAACATTGCATTGTAAACATTTTGAATTAAGAGTGAAGTGCCCAAGAAAAAGAAATGGGTGAAGGGCCAGAAATACACTTGTTTTCATGTATCTGAATCTGTGGCTGTTGAAGATAAGTGGAAACGGATAAACCAAATGAGGACCACCATGAAGTCTAGGTAACTGTAGAACAGGACGTATGAGGAAAGGGTGAGGTGGGTTTTGTTTGGTTTTCTGCAGAGAAGACAGAGGGGAGATCTTATAGCTGTCTATGGAAGGGTACAGAGAAGACTAAGCTAGACTCCTCTAGATATACGGTGATAACACAAGAGGTGATGGTTGCAAGGTGCATGAAAGGAGGTCCCAGTAGGGTGTTAGGAAAATAGTTATCACCATGAGAGTGGGTCAGACATGTGAACAGGTGTCCAGAGAGGCTGTGATGTTTTCATCTGTGGAGAAATTGAAAGCTGAGCTATGCAAGGCCCTGAAGAACCTGCTCCAAACTGGCCATACTCTGAATGAGGACTTGGGCAAGATGCTTTCCAGAGGTCTCTTCAAAGCTACATATTTTCAGGTTTATTTAAAACAAACAAGCAAATCTTTTAAACTACATGTATTTTTCATTAGTGTGTATCTGAATCTTTCTAGAGATTTTTTTTCAAAGTGAAAATCAGGTCATCTTATTTATGTTTCTAAATACATTTGTAGGGATGTAACTTCAGTTGCTGCCCTAGTCTTAAAAACTTTTTGCTGAAGTCCTAGCTTTTTTTTCCTGTCTATAAAAAAAAAAAGTAAAGGCAAAGAAAAAAATAATGCCCATCACGAAGTCATTGGTGATCTTGTAAAGGCATACCTGCATTTTTATAGATTCTGTGGTTGTGGGAAATGGTAATGCATAGTAAATGATTAAAAACAACTGCATTTTTTGCAGTTATTTTTAATTCAGCAGTTATAAACATCTGGAGGGGGAAAAAGGGAAATGCAGGAATGGTGAGAGGAAGGATCCAATCTGCTTATTCTGGTACAAAGATGCCTGCTGGCAGGTAGAGGAGTTTAAGGTAAAAGCCAGTGGTTGGCAGAAGAGTCCTGGGGTGCATCAAGCACAGCATAGCTAGCCAGTCAGGGGAGGTGATTGTCCCACTTTACCCTGCACTGGTGCAGCCCCATCTTGACTACTGGGTGCCACAGTACAAAAAGGATATGAAGCTGCTGGAGAGTGTCCAGAGGAGGGCCATAAGGTTGGTGAAGGGTTTGGAGGGGATGCTGTATGAGGAGGGGCTGAAAGCACTTGGTCTGTTCAGCCTGGAGAATAGGAGACTGAGGGGAGACCTCATTGCAGCTTACTGCTTCCTCACTAGGGAAGGTGGAGGAGCAGGTGCTGACCTCTTCTTTCTGGTGACCAACAATAGGACCCGAGGAAATGGTAGGAAGATGTGCAGGGGGAGGTTTAGGTTGGACGTTAGGAAGGGATTCTTCATCCAGAGGGTGGTGGAGCACTGGAATAGGCTCTCCAGGGAAGCAGTAATGGCACCAAGCCTGACAATATTCAAGAAACATTTGGACAATGCCCTCAGGGACATGGTATGAACCTTGGGGTTGTCTTGTTCTGGGGCGGGGGTTGGACTTGGGGATCCAGGCTGTCCGAGGAGGTGTTTGAGCCACCATCCCTGGATACATCTAAAAAGACAGATGTGGTGCCAGGGGACAGGGTTTGGTGGTGGACGTGGCAGAGCTAGAGTAGTGGTTGGACTTGATGATCTTGAAGGTCTTTTCCAACCAGAGTGATGATACTAATGATGATACTAAGAGCAAGGCGATGAATAAATATGTGGTCACTATTAGGAATAGTGATCATGGCAGACTTTAACTCCTGATAATTGGTTTATTTCTTCAACATTAGCTTTACAGTGAACAGCAGCAGAGTACTAAGCTGCATCACTATAAAAAGGAGAGAGATTAGTGCTTATGTCTAAGCATTAACAAGCTAAGCTGTTTATGAAGATCCTTCAGGATGTGAGTTTTCAAGGGCTGGCAGTTTTGTAGTCCAAAGCACTCTCTTAAAACAAGATATGGTCTTTTAGATATTTTGCAAGAGGACAACTAACAAAACCCGTGATAAGTCTTTTCAATGTGAGACAGGCTTATTGGAGATTATCTGGAAGTATCATCTACATAAAGCCTTTCCATTTTATGTTTCCTAACTGTTTTATATGAATCTTTTTAAATTAATACATACAGAGATATTAATTGTGGCAGGAGAAACAAGTGCAAGAAACTTTGAAAACCAAGCTTTGCTGGAAGTCAATAGGGAGAAGCTTCAAACGAGGATAAAAGTGAGAGGAGCTTCCTTTGGGGAAAAATTCTGAAAAAATTCATCCTGCTGAGACCACTGGGTAATTAATAGAGCTCTAGTCAAATGGTGTTTTAAAAAGCCAAGAAACATTAACAAGTGGGTTTAAAAATAGAAAATGAATTGAAAGCATTTCATCTTCTGTTCACTCCGCAGTGTGTTTCATAAGAGAGGAGGAGGAGGAGGAGTTGTACTGGGATTTTATTTAATCTTAACCCTCAAATCATGCTTGCCACCTTTCAATACCTGTCAACTTCAAACAGTGAAGCTCAGAGAAATACCTGAGGAAATTGCGGAATTGCAGTTAGCATGGTGGTCTGATATTCAAAGGTATCACCCTCATGATTTTTCAGTCCTTGAGTCTGTGAGAGCAGGAGAGGGGGTTTTGTGGGAGGTAATACTGCAGGATCTGGCACTGAAGACTGAAGCATCTCTGTTGTTAGATGGTAGAGGTGCACAGTGCTCCTGACAACTCTGGTAAATGCCAGTTCCCCTTAGTGGTGTAAGGGGACAGATACTGGGAGCACAAGTGTTCTTTTGGGGAGCAAGAGGTATAGGGTGTGGAGGAAGAGGCCCGTTTGCTCCAGTGTGATCCTCCACTGCTGGGGAACTGGGAGGGATTTTATGGAGTGGCAGGGGCTGAGAAACAAGGTTGGCTGAGAGACTTACATAATAAAAATATGCAAAAAATTTACATTCTGCAATTAAGCACCCCACTGGGCAGATTGGTGAACTTACAGCTGTTGTGTTTTAATGTTTTTTCCATACTGAGGCTTTGTGATTCTGCCCTGCAGGACTGGGAGTACAAACAAGCTAGTGAGGAGGCTCATGTGTGACACTTGCGTGCATGGGTACACACGTGCTATGGACACGCGTGTGACCCTGCGTGCCTGCAGTCAGCAGTGCAAGGAGGATGGCACAGAGCAGTTCAGCTGGCTCTGGATGCCATTTCAGAGCTTCGCCCTCAGCTCTAGAGGACTAAGGGCCTGGCGTTGTGCACAAAGCACACGGCAAACAGGCTTTGTCCTCATTTTGCAGTGAAGTCAATGATGCAGTGTTTCTTTTTTTTAGCTCTCTTAGCAGTTGTCCTGGCTATAAGCTCTGGAGGGCTGTTTCCCAGGGTGTGCAGAAATGCCGTCGCCTCCTAGGCTAGTTTATGGGCAGGCAAAGACAGGGGAAGTGCGAGGAGGGGGAAACCCCAGGATTTTCCAGAGCCAGGCCACTTAGCCTATGTGGCTAGGTGATGCATACTTGGAAGCAATGCCTGTTACGGACCTTATTGTCACTATCACACCAGCAGTTACTCTGCAAACTCCTTTCAGCAAAGGCAAATTTCAGGGGGCACGTGTTAGTGTACGTTGAGATGCAAGCTGGCTCCCGGTGTCACTTCTAACTTGGTGCGTGTTAATTGTGAAACGCTAATGGGCCGCTCAGCCCTCGGGTGCGGTTTCTGTGCCGGGAGGGCGCAGGCGGCTGCCAAGGCCCGTGCCAGCCCGGCCTGCCAGCGAGTCATGCACTGCAAAGTGGAGGACGGTGGGGGACAGGGGGGCGGCTTGTGTCACACGGCTCTGGTGTCCTAAAGGGAAGAAAGCATCTGCCTGCCTTTAAAAACAGCCTTAAATCCTGACGTTTGTTTCCATGGCAACAGGCCTGTTGGAGGTGGCAGGGAGGCAGGAACGACAGCTGGGGATGTGTGGCCCGTCCTGGGGCAGGATCCTGCTGTCTGTGGGTCCAGGGTGACCACAGCCCTTGGTCCCAGCCCTACAGTGCTGGGGCTAGTGTGCTGCCACCAGGCTGGCCTCATGACATGTTGCTCTACTACCTGCTCTTCTGCCCTTCTCCTTCAGTCTGTGCCAGCCTGTTGGAGAAGGGAATTGGATTTTAGGAGTTGTCTCCATGTGGTTCAATGGCATCCAATATCTGCAGCGGTTTTCATCTATGTATTTATAAGTGCGGGGTCCCAGAGCATGGGGAGGCTGAGGAAAAAGCCCGTCTAGTTTGGTGAATGATCTTCAAGACAGGTTTAAGCTGTTCAGTGTTTATTTCCACCTTTTGTTTTTTACCTCTGCCAAGTCTCTGACAACCTTACTGAAAATGTTATTTATATTTAGTGTTTCCTTTCAGCCATTACAGTGGAGTGGATGATCACTCTGACTCTGTAAGCACCTTCTTGCCCACTGGTTCAGGGTAACTTCTGCTGTGAGCCATTCTTGTTGGCTACCACCTGGCTGTTACTGCAATTTCTACAATTGCTAAATTGACCTATTCATGTAATTGTAAATATTTTAAAAAGTTGTGGTGTTTTTTTTTTTAAAGTGCTGGAAGTGTCAAACCTGGCAATTTCATAAGCCTGGGTTTAATTCTTCTGAGAAGTCCTGTTAGCCTCAAGGTGAGAATACATTTAAGTGTCCCTAAGCTCAAGGTCCCAACACTGGTTTTCCCCAGTTATTCACTTTTCTGACTTCACTGTGTTGAGGCTATTTTTCCAGCTTTGTACAGAAGAACTTTTCTGAATACTTCCAGCTCATTGCGTGTGTGGGGTCTCTTAAGGTGTCAGTCACTTAATCTCCAGCTTAGGAAAACGTTAGCATGAGTAACTATTTTAAAGCAGATGTGTGCAAGATGTCTGGCATTTAGTTTTTTGATTTTCCCCTCTGAGAATCTATTCTTATATTCAATTTTGCATAAAAGTTTTAAGACTAAAGATCCTAGAGAGAGAGATTTATAGGCCTGACCTGTAAACCTGGGGAGGGCTCCAGGCTGTAACCTGAAAAAGGTGGCTGTGTCCCAGGTACTGATGAGCCACATCAGTTGCGCAGCTGCCTCTCTCACAGCAGGTTTCTGTTTTCTAGTTGTGAGCTGTGGGGTTTTTGAGACAACTGTAGAGTAGCTGTGGAGAAGCACAGTGGGTAGCTGTGAAGAGGAAAATGCTTCTTGGAAGGAAGTGGAAGAAGCTGGTAGAGGAATCTGAGAATAGGGCTGATGAATAAGGGAGACCTCTTGCTGTGTGTCAGGACCTTTTGGGGCACAGGTTCACTTGTGACAGTTGCAAACAGGAGCAAAAAGGTTTATTTTCTATTACAGTTGGTGCATGCCTGTCTTCATTTTTCCAGCCTCTGCAAGACTTTTGGAAAGGGAGGGCTGTGGGTCAGACAGCTAGGAGTAAGGCAAGACCCAAGTTTCAGCAGAGGCTATGGTTAGCCTCCTGAGTGACTTGCGATGCAAGTGTAGGGTCCTTCCCTGCTCTCTGATGCTTCATCTTATCAGCTGTAGGCACAAACGTTAGGACAGTGGCTGCCCCTTGTTTTGGATGTATGAGAACCAAGTAAGTGCAAGTAATGCTGAGGGGCTGCTGTGCAGCAGGGATGTAGAAGCAGATCTCTGTGGGTCTCTTAATCTTCTGGCATCAGCTCAAGTGGTGGGGGTGATTGGCCATGGGTATGTGTTTGGTTTTTGTGTGTGCTTTTTACGTTGTGAGCTTTGCAGGGCAGAGGCAGTGGACTGCTGACCATCTGAATTTTTTTTTTCCTCAAATTGTGGGCAGGTGGCTGGGTGCATTCCTTCCCTGTCCCCCAAAGGCTCTGCTTTTGAGACTAGTCTCGTTCCCCACCTGCCCCTCCTGTGCTTTCCTGCTCAGGAATGCTTTGAAGTTATACTTGGATCTGAAGTGGCTTGCCTTGGCTAAAGGTTTGACAGAGTGATTACAGAAATGGTATGTTTCTATTTTACGCTTGGCTGTGCCAAAACTGAGGCTGGCTCCAGAATATAGCTGGTATTGTTACTGGGGTTTTTACTGCTGAGGTTCTTTTTTCCTGTAGTGTGCTTTTAAAACTTAAATTGTCTTTTTAAGCTTTGACTCTATCTCCCTACAGGTTTAGAAAAAGACAAAGCCAAACAAATAAGAAACCCTAACTAAACAACCAAAACCTCAAAAACCATTGTATATGGCTTCCACTTCTCCAGCGCACATAGCCCTTCAACAATAAATCCAGCCTTTATTTTAGGCAGCACTTTGTACAGGAAAATGCTTGATTATGTAAGGAGTCTGCAAGTAGTAATCAGTGTCATGTGCTGTCGCTTCTTGTAGATGAACCTGTGGGCTTGAGGTTCAGGGTGGTCTTCATACTTCTTATATTTATATATATTAAAAATGTATGTAAGTATATACATTGTGTATATGTATAAATCGTATATGTAATATCTTTAATATATGTAATTAGCTTATTATATATCCTATTTTAATGTATAGGCTATATGTGTTCATTGTCCTGCTGCTATTTTTCTCCAAATACTCTGTTATTGAAATGTGAACAGTGACAATGGTACCTTCTCTGCCATGACTTTAAAGAAGCTGAAACTGGACAAAGAAATTCACTTATGTTTTGAAAAGATGCTGTGAAAGCAATACTGGTGATTTTTGCAAGCACATTCCAATGCAACTTTTTTCTTGTGTGGGTTTTTTAATTTTTATGTGGTTATTTAAGCAATGGTGAGGAAGCCATTTGATGGTGATACAATGTATTTGAGCAGTTTTTGTGTGAAAGTGTAGCAGTCAGTCCTTGTCAACTTCTGAAGTTTTAAAGTATCAGAAGACTTTTGACCTTCTATACGCTCAAGGTCCAAAATTTCAGTAGGGCACTCCAAATCAAGACTGTAACTTCTGCTTGGGCTGCATTGTCCAAAAAACGTCAGTTTTGATTTAGAGGTGGGTATTTTGGTGATTAATTATGCTTGCTGTTAATAATTGACTACTTTATTTGGAGTCATACCTCCTTTAGCTTTCAGTTCCACCTATGTGATTTCTTAATGGGCTTTTTTTTCCTGCTGGAGCAAAGAACCATCTGCTCTCAGAAACCACTTTCCCCAGGTGTTTGTAGGCTGTGATTAAGTTCCCTCTTGATGTCTGCTTGGATACTGTTTAAATGAACTGCACTTGTTTGGTGTTTCCCAGTAAGGGATATCTTCTGGACATTGAGCTATTCTTGCAGTTCCTTTCTAAACAAAGGGACATTTCTAGTTCCTTTTTCAAAACTCTGTGTAAAGCAGCCACAGGAGCTCATTTCCCAGGAATAGTTTCCTAATGATGAATATTAGGGTAGAGCTCCTCCCACTTCCGGTCTGGCTGTTTCTGAAACCAGTGATCTCGTTCTCATTTGGCTGTGGTGTTGCACTGGGAGTTCATGCTCACTTGGTTATGAGCTGTGAGCATCAAGTCCTTTTCACATGTGTCAAAGCCTGGTTGCTGCCCTAACACAAATAGGCCTTCACAACATGTGTGTGGGGTGTGGGAAGAAAAACTTAGAAGGGTGAGAGAGAACTATTTTATTTGAACACAGTGCTTCGGGGAATAATTTTCACATATCTTTAAAAAAATAAATAAATTATGGGACGTTTAATAGTATCGAGTGTTCAGGCTGTAAATCCAAGCTACCTCCTCAGTCTGTGCATCACTTACTATATACACAGACTGCTATAAAAGTAACATTTTTCTCTCCCTAAGCAAAATAATTAAAACCATCCAGGACTGTATCCCAGCTGACAGCTATGCTTGTGTAATGTCTAAGGCTGAAGAGAGGTTGAGGTAGAATCTGTAACCTTGAGACATCTCCTGGCTGGTTTTATGTGACAAAATGATTCAGATTGAAAGCTGTCAGATTTTCCACAGGAAAGGTGGTATTGACCCTGGTTGTTTAGGTATGAGAGGAACAATGTATCCTTGTTTCTATCTTAATAACTTTGATAGTGATACAGATAATCTGTGGGTTTTAGAAGGACTCTGTGCTGCTCAAAGCAGGGATGCAGGTACAACTGGTGATCCTTTGTTAGAGGAAAGGCTACTTCTGCTGTGTTGTGATTACTATGTAACACTGCTGCTCATCTTTGCCCATTTTTAAAAATTTTCCCTTCCAGGCACTTTAAAAAGGATCTCGATGTCTGGTAGTCAAACAGTATTTCCTTTGTCAAGGCTGTTTTGAGGGTTTCAGTTTCATTATTTGTGGTGGGAGTGTGTGTGCATGCTAGGAGGGGGAAATGCCATCTGGAAAATCTGTAAGAGAAACTGTTTGTTGATGAATGTGGGCTCTCACCTCATGGAGGAGAGGGGGGTAGCAGCAGTGGCGTTGGAGTTGAGCATTTCAGGCATGACAAACGGGGCTTGTGTCTGCCAGGGGGTTTTATGTGAACACAGAACTGGGCACAGGAGACAGTGCGAGCCCAGGGGGAAGACAAGGAAGCAGTTATTCCTTCAGAAAGGTCCAACTTGCCTTTGGAAGACTGGGAAAGCTCAGACTGCAGAACTGGGAACACTGAACTTCCCTGCAAGCAGCATGTCCAATAGCATGCCCAGAATCCATACATCAGCAGAGACCCTTTAGGTTTTGTGGTGAGGTGTTTCTGCTGACAGAGAGTGAGTGGCCGTTTGCACCACAAGTTGTGAGCTTCTTCCAGGAGGTGTTTTCCCCTTGCAGTTAGCCAGCTCACAGTTTGCAGCTCTGTTTCCATGGTACAGAGCCAGTGAGCACCCCTGGATCCTGCTGCTGGCTCTATAGAGGCAGCGACCTCAGAGTTAGGACCCAGGCAAGGACCGAATGCTTGTCCAAAGCACAGCTTTGCAAACGTGGACCTTTGGTGCAAGTTTAAGGGCCATCTAAGTCCAAGTGTCTTATTAACATGTGATGAACTGAGTCTGAAACTGTGTACTGTTGCACATGGCACAGGTGTGCAGAAGCCGTGTGGGCTGTGCATCCAAGCCCTGTGGTTCATGGCAGTACAAGGTCTGTAATGGACCAAAAGGAATTAGTTGAAGCCGTTTTGCTCAAATCTATGGCACAGCTGAACATGGCAATTGTATAAATACATGTGGCTGGAGAACAGTTTGACAGTTTGCCCTGTTCAGGACATCTCTCTTGATACCTGTGCAAAGCACTTTGGTAGTCTCTTGTGGTCTCCTGAAGTTTCCAGTTTTGTCTTTCTCTAGCTGTTTTATCTGTTGCTCAGACAGTGAACTTTGAGGAGGCGAGGACTGCCTCTTCATTCTGCTTATACATGTAAGGATATTCCTTGATGCTTCTACAGGTCTTATTTGCAGACTGTTTTCCAATGGCATGCAACACATGCATCTGTTTTCTGTGTGTTTATGATCTGTAGTGGTGGTATGGGTTGTGGTTGTTTTTCCTTTCAATATTAGGTTCCATGCTATGCCCCTCATGTGGTTTTTTTACCTAGTGGTGCCTTCTTCCTTTTACTGCATGGGAAAAAATGGTGACAATCATGGGGTTTTAATCTCAATACTTGCATTCTCAAGGCCAGGTTGGACAGGGCTTTGAGCAACCTGGTCTAGTGGAAGGTTTCTCTGCCCATGCAGGGGGGTTGGAACTACATGATTATCTAGGTACTTTCCAACCCAAACCATTTTATGGTTCTTTGATTCTCTCTACTTGGGGGGAGTGAGGGAGAAATACAGAGTGCACCTCTAATTTCATTTATTTAAAAATACACAGCAACTCACTGATGCAACTTGGTTATCCATGCAAAAAGTGTCTCTGTTAAACTATTTAATGAATAGTGCTGAAATGAGTGTGGGGAGCAAGGGAGATATTTTTAGTCACTTTATAAGCTCTGTTTCTCTGCACATCTGTCACAGAGGGTGAAATTTAGTCAATACTAGAGAAGATTTACTTTTTCTCAGGATAAGAGGTGGTCTGTTGGACAAGATTGAAGCATTACTTGGGGTAGAAATAATTTAAAAAAAGGAAAGCAAAACTCGGTGAGGACTCTGATATTAAAAAAGACCGTATGGTTGACGGACATAAGCATTTTTGGCATTATTTTCCACTATTCCTACCCTGCTTTCCCATAATGTTATGTGGAACAAGGAAAGAAGCAAAATGTTGTCGTTCTTCAGGGAAATATGAGTATCCTCGAAAGCTGCACATGCTGTTGTTTAGAGACTATATTTATTGTAAAAATATATTTATATATAAATACAGATATATTAAAATGTTTATTAAAAAACACAGAAGTAGTATATATTAATTCTGCCATGTACAAACCCAGTCCCTCTTGGCTGTGAAGCACTGAAATCCAATTCTGTTGAAAAGTACAATCATAATATAGGTGATGAGCAGTATAGAGAGGTTGACTGGGGTGCGTTGTCTGCCCAAAGCCAAGCACTTATGGATAACTCAGTCTTCATAATGGACTTTAAAGACATTTAACTTGCAGAAGTGGCCACAACTGGAAACTCAATCCATACTGTGTTTTGATAAAGTATAACAACAGCACTAAACAATTTGAAAAATCCAATTCCAAGTGTCTCTATTTGGCCATTTTAAATTGCTAGATACTTTTTGGCCCTAATCTCTCCATGGCTCACTTGAATTTTCAGGACTGCTGTGGAAATTAATTCAGGTTGGTGAAGCTTTTTGATTGTGCAGTAGGAGGGAATTAATAAACAACTCTTTGGGAACAGAATTTGAATTGATTTGGTAAAGGAGAGATGAGGCTGTGCATGAGACAATGAGCATAACAAAACATGATATAGCTCCTCAGTTAGGGGAGCACTATTCAGCACATTGGGTAAGGCACAGGTTCTGCAGAGAAATTATTAAAACATTCCTATTTTTAGGTGTATATAACATGCAAAAGTATACTGAATTAAACCTTCCTAGGTACTGCTTAATACCCGGGTGCTTTGAAACATTAATGTTTAGTTAACATAGTCTGCATGTGGAATTTAGCATGTTGCACATAGAAGCATTAGCTGGGATTTTGCTCAGTACTGTGTAGACTCCTTAAGTGGCATATTTCATGTGCCAAAATGCCTAGCAATTATGGGCTTATGAAAGGGCAGGTGAAGGGGAGTGCTTCTCATCTAGTCACTGCGTGACAGAACTCTGAAGTTAGTAGGAAGTTTCAGCAGGGGTAAAGCAGCTGGTATAATTTGTTCAACAGCCAAGATTTTGAAGCCTGAGAAGAGATCTCTAACAGCCAAAATGACCATTTTTAGGATGCAGATTTTCCTAGCCATTTGAATAGCCAAATCTCTTGTTCAAGCTTTTTTCTCTTTATATCTGAATGGTTTGCAGCATTTTTTGTCTCACCTTAGAAATGAAGTGTTGCCCTGTTCATACCCACCTAGAATGTTGTCACCAAGATCATTTTATCAGCCTTTTGTTTTGGACTCAGTCTCAATAGTTCACGTGTACCTCCTGGGTCATATAAAATATAAATAAAATATAAATATAAAAAATACAAATACTCCCCATCAATTTCTTTAGAGCAGCCATGTACTCTTTCCACAGTATGTCTTACATGATTTGGAGAAGGCACCCTTCTATTCCAGTGGGTCCCTTGAGCCAGCCTCCACTGCCCTTTCATTTCAATATTTCACATGCACCTTCTTGTTTGTTCTCATTATTCCCTAAGACCTCTCATGGTTCTTCATACGTCTTCCTAAGAAAGACTGTTGTCTTGGAGGGTGTGCTGTGCCTCTCAATATGACCAGTATTCTGTGACCTGCTCAATTTTCCCATTTGCCTAAATTTGTCTGGTTTTGTGCAGCATTCTCACTAGGGCAAGGTCTGTGACTTTGTTCACCTAGTATAGGGCTTGGCAGAGAACACTGAGGTAGTTAGGGGCTATTACAAGAATAAACTAAGATTAATTTTCAGATAATGTCTGTGCTTAGGAAGAGGAAAAAGGAGAGTGAGAAATGTCTTCACAGCTCTTTTGGAGGAGAGGAGAGTTTGTTGGATTACTTCAGAATCATAGAATCATAGAATCCTAGGGGTTGGAAGGGACCTCGAAAGATCATCTAGTCCAACCCCCCTGCCAGAGCAGGGTCACCTAGAGCACATCACACAGGAACTTGTCCAGGCGGGTTTTGAATGTCTCCAGTGAAGGAGACTCCACAACCTCCCTGGGCAGCCTGTTCCAGTGCTCTGTCACTCTCACAGTAAAAAAATTTTTTCGGATATTCACCTTGAACCTCCTATGCTCCAATTTGCACCCATTACCCCTTGTCCTATCACTGGTCATCACTGAGAAAAGCTTAACTCCATCTCCCTGACACTCACTCCAGAAACTGGAGTGTATCAAAGGAAAGTAACTTGTTGCACAAGACTGATCATGATCATAGAATCATAGAATGGTTTGGGTTGGAAGGGACCTTAAAAATAATCTAGTTCTAACCCCCTGCCATGGAGAGGGACACCTCCCACTAGACCAGGTTGCTCAAAGCCCCAGCCAACCTGGCCTTCAACACTTCCAGGAAGGGGTCATCCACAGCTTCCCTGGTCAATCTATTCCAGTGTCTCACCACTGTCACAGTAAATAATTTCTTCATGATAGTGAATGCGTAACAGGGGCTTGGAAAAGTGGGGACAGAAGAGTATAAAGGTGGGATTCAACCAGTGTGTTGCTTCATCCCTTCCTTTCACAGGGTTGTTCATCTGGAATGACAGCTGTCACCATGCATCATAAGAGGCAGTGTCAAGAGAGTGTTAGATGTAGTCCTTCAGAGTTACCTCAGTGTTAAACACAGTGTGTTGCTGCTGCTGAAAACCATCCATAATTCTACAGACTGGCTAGACTGGCTTTAAAGCCTAGAGTAACTAGGAGCAGTTTGTGTGGATCTAAGTGGGAATGGCAGGGATGTCAGGTTAATCAGCAAAGTCAGGTTCCAAAGGAGTAAAATGACCAGCTGAGGGCCAGCATTTCTTGTTATCTTGCAGCAGCTGGATCCCTGTGATGAGTCTGGGGATTAGAGGTGATAAACATCACAAAGTACAGCCTTAGAGTACATGCCCTGTTTCCCCGAGAACCCACAGCTAGGTTTCTTTTCTACTTGCATGATGATACAAATCTCAGAAAGTTCTGGGCTAATTACTGGGTTCACTGATTGCTCTCATTTGTATGTTGTCTTCCCTCCCAAAGGGAGTCTAAAGTAGATTACAGACAGTAGTGATGCCGCCAGGTAACTTGGCCCAGGAGGTGCAAGAGGCAGCAAGCAGAGGCTGTGCACAACACAATGTGGGGGAGGTTTTGGCAGAAGTTATCAAAACAAGCATTTGAAAGTTGTATTTGCCAAGAGATTCTGGATTTCCAGGCAAATATACCATTTTAAAGCTCTTATTTGAATGATACATGCACAGCTAGCTAGAGGGAGTCCACGGATCTAGTGAATATTTCATCACAGTCAGTGGGGAGGGAGGTGCACTCTCATGTTTGTGAGTAGAGAGGCCCAGGGGGGGTTGAAAGAGAGCAATGTCCTCTGTCCTGAATTAATATTTAGATTATGCTAACTTTTTTTTTTTCTTTTCCCCATAAATACTTCTATTTTTGTTTCTGCATTTCCCAAAAAGCTTTGGGAGTAAGCCCTCCAGAAACTTAAATACCATGTTTAGCCCTTGCTGTACAGCTGCTTCTCTTGGCAGAGCTGGGCTCACTGTTCTTGAGCTTCTGATTACAGGATACGTATTTTTCATTTTTAATTCCTTGGTGTGTCTTTATTTAAATTACCTCCTTCCTTGCCAGTGGTGGTGGTTAGGTTCCACCACAAAGTAATTACTAGCACTGGAGATGTACCACCTTCTTCCAGTCACCCAGTTTGTGCCCAGTGCCTGTGTGCCGAATGTGTGTGTGGTCTTAGTAGCAAGGGAGACAGCAGCACAGGCGCTGTAAGCCCACTCTTATTTTTATTACCTGTTTGCTGCTGAACTCTGTTGACATCTCACCAGCTTGATATGTTCAGGTGTGTAAGGGTCTTGTGTTAGCCTTGCAGACTGCTGGTGGCCAAGCCACAGCACTGTGGCTGCCTCCCGCAGTGCTGATGCAGCATGCAGTTAATTTGAAGCTCTGTAGCTGTTTACTAGTCATACTGTGAATGTACTTGCTCTCTGTTTTAATTTGTATATGCAGTAAATACTCTGTACGGAGGCAGGAGAAAGCTTTGAAGGAAAGATCAACACACTCTTTTGTCTTATGTATATTTGTCCTCCGATTCCAGCTGCTTGATTTATGGAGTTGTGGCAGAGGACTGTGCTGTATGCTGTTGGGATGCAGTACAGCTGGTGTAGGGTACTCTCCTGCAAGAGAAAAGAACTTACGACTGAACCCTAGCAATAGGGATGGTAATTTTTTTAAGGCAGAATTACAACTCCCAAAAATGCATTTGATTTTATTTTTTTAAGCAGGATTGTTAATAGCCTTGTGGAAATGTTTTAAATGTTGAGTTTTTCCAAGTTCTCAATCCTCCATCACACTTTAGACCTAGGAGAATAAGCCTAACAGAGGCTGCCTCAAAAATGGATATGGGGAGCTACCAATTCACCATGCCAACCTTCTTCCAGTTCTTGACAGTGCAAGGCAAACCTTTCTACTTTGTCCAGTTAAAAGTTTTGTGGCTTTCCAATGATTAATGGGCTTGCAGTAAGTGGGGCTAGGGAACAATTCTGCCAACATATGATGCACTTTTCGTTGCTGCCATTCAAAAGATAGATCCTGTGCTGTAACTTCCAGAGGCGCTGGGGAGGAAATTAGCATGTTCACCAAAGCACTGATGCACCTGTGAAATCATCAAAGCCTTTATTCACTTTTATACTTACTAAAAGACTCCTTGGGGTTAAAATTTTGAAGTTGAGAGTGTGAAAAATCCTTTGTTCTTAGAAGTATAATATCACCACCCTGCCTATATGATGACTGCAAGCAGTAGAAGGAGTAGAAGTCTGGCTAAACGCTGTCTCTACAAGGAGGAATAGAACTGAGTCAGCAGGCATTAGCATGTGTAGGACATAGCTCCCTGGCTGGCTGCTTTACTCAATGGCTTGTTTAGTCTTGTTCTGCTGTGTGTTAGCAGCTTTCAGCAATGTGCAGTGATTAGGTGCTCTGTGTCTTTCCTCGCTGCTCCTCTCTGTATCCTGGGGCTAGGATTAGGTTACAGCCCTGGAATGGCATGGTTGTCTGCATTGACTGAGAGCTGAATAGTAAGGGCAAAGTTTTGTTGATAGACTGAAATGCTTTCTGTGTTTGTTTCCCTTTGCTAGAGGAGGGATTACATTCTTTTCATTTGTAGTGTTTCTGTCTCTGACCTAAACATGTGGTGTCCAATTTCCTTCCCTGGCAGGTGACCTGGAAAATGAGGAATGGTGTCTGGGTACTGAGCTGACTGCAGCAGCAATAAAGACTGAGCCAGTGTTGTGCGAGACATCAGGCCTTGCTCCCTCAGTGAGTCTCACTGTCACAGCCACATCACTGGAAGGAGAACAACCTGAGCTACAGACAGATGCCCTGGTACATGGAGACTTTCTGTTCTCCTCTCTGCGCAATTAGTTATAGATTCTGCTAAGATTTTGCATACCAGTGTAACCACCTTGGTGCCAAAGGCTGTCAATTCAGGGTGCACACTGCAGTCTGCTTTAACGTTTTTCAATGTTTGCTGGTGTCCCAGTACTGCCATAAGAGCTTGTGTTCCAAAACACTTACCTGCATCTTCATGTCCTAAGGGTTGGATGCACAACTTTCTCTTCTATGCTGGCTCCAAAGCCTGGGGCTCATGTGTTTTTACAAATATTTAAACAGTTTCTAATGAACCTGTTTCACCTGAACTGACTTTACTATTTGTCCTATCATGCCTGTGACAAGCTAAGTGTCTTTCATAATAACTTGCTTTAGTGCTGCTGTGCCTTCCTCTAATCAGAGCAAGACTCCTTGTTCCAAACAACTGGAGAGTTTCTGTGTTTGCCAGCTAAGTCACTTCTGCCAGATCTATGAAGCTTTGACATTACAAGCAGCTGCTGCTTCCACACCAACCTGCCTTGTGAGGAGCATTTGTGATACCTTTCTGACCACAGTTGGAGCAGCCAGTGGGCATTCATTTGGCTGTGGTTAAGGAGCATAAATTGCAGCAGCTGATGGCTTACCAGAGTCCCCTGTCATGGAGGAAGAAGCATGACTGTTCTCAGTCCCCAGAGTGCAATGTCAGTCCAGGCTGGGTGGAGTTAGTATATGCTGAAAATAAATGTTTCAACTTGGATGTGGATCAGAAATACCTGCAACAGAAATTAATTTATGTGAGACTGAAAAAAATGAACACAAGTTTCCCATAATCCTCTTGTAGTCTTGAGTGTGCTGTCCCTAGTACATAGTCCTGCTTGGGATGCCATAATTTGCCAATAGTATATTGGGACTAACTGGTGGCTCACTACCATTGCACGGATTAGTTACATAGGCTGTTGAGAGAGATTTTGGCTGCAATGAGCATGCTGATGTGCCAGACTGACTTCCTCAAGCCTGGGACTGCAGCATTCAGGCAGACTCTGGGCAACAGCTTGGCAGCCTGGTGACCCAGACATGTTAACACGGCAAGCCAGAGCTCTTCCAAACTTTGGCCAGCTGTGACTGTCTCTCTTTCTGCTCCTCTCAACTGAAATGAACTTGTGTCTGATAATGTGGTGCTCAGTGACTAGCACCTTGCTCTTGCTCCCAGATGACAACAGCCTTGAATAGGGTCTCCCCCAATGCCAGGAGTGTTTCTGTCTCTGCTCAAACAGACTGCGTGGTCCGGCAAATCCTAATGGCAGCTCTGTTGCTAAGAGAAGTAATTTGAGTGGGTTGCATGCTAGCTTTCAGTCTGAAATGTCATCTCTGAGGCGTAATCCTTTATTTAGCTAAATATAGTAGTAAGAAAAGCCACAGTGGGAGTAGTCAGGGCAGTATTCTCTGTAGCCTGGTTTAGAAAACTGTGTGAAGCGGTTAAAGCTTTGCCTGTAGCAGAGCAGGAGGGGAGGGAATGCCTCCATTTATGGAGAAGTCATCCTTGTATCCTTCTCTTAAGACTTTTAAGATGTGTGTTTTGAGTTTTCATGCTGTTAATTCCTCTTTTCTAGATGAAACCACTGAGCCAGAAAGTTATTCCAGAGATTAAATTGGAGCCCCATGAAGTGGATCAGTTCCTGAACCTCTCTTCTAAGGAAGGTCTGTTAATTACCAACCCAAAATGCAGGGAGAGGTGACTATAATGAACAATAAATGTATTTTACCGTGATTAAATATTTGGCTTCCTTGTTTGCCATGTTTATGTTCAGGCTGAAGCTGTTGCCTTCTAGGGATTCAACTCAGGCTGCTAAAGAGCCAGCCTCTCTTTGACCCATTTGTGTGTTTGCTTTTTGTTTTTTTTCCTTGCTCATCACAAAGAAAATTATTCCTTTTTTTTTCTGTAGTATATTAATAATTGTACTGTTGCTGAAGGGGGCTTGAATTCTTAAATATGGGATTAATTAGGCTAGAAGATAAATCAATTTGTGGGGACTTCACTAAGTCACAGAAAACATGACAAGCATAAGAGGAAACTTTACCATTTTAACTTCCAATACAAAAGTAAGGATGTGAGTTTATATGAAATTAAAAGTTAGGTGGATCTGTTTGGAGCATATTAGTTTTAGTTTTTAAGAATGACTAGGTTCCCTTTCACTAATGTAGAAATGAGGATGGAGGAGCAATGTTCCCTGCCCTGGAAGTTTAAACACAGTTTTGTGGTGCATAATCTGTCAACCCAAGGAAAGTTTGAAAGAGCCAGATATTTGGGCTGAAATTTGAGCAGATAACTGCATCTCAGTTAGGAATACTTGATATTCTGTTAGTGAATTGATTTATGTTGGTAGGTAGAACTGTGCTAGGGAGAGAAGCAAATGATGTAGCAGGTGGAAAAAGGGATTCTGTATCTCAACCCAGGGTATGGCTTGGATTGCTCAATTTATGAGATTAGGGCCTGTGCTGTTTTTCAAGTGTGTATCTTCTGGCAGCTACTACAGTTAAGATGCTAGATGAAAAGAGGTAATGTATAATTTGTTTTGTTACTATAAGTTTTGTTTTGTTACTATTTTTTCTTCCTTCCTCCCCCACTGCCCATTTGATCATTTCAACTCAAATTTGCAAAGTATAACAGAAGTGAAAGGTCACAAATTCAGCCCTGTATCTTCCTACTCCAAATTTTCATTGCTGTAAATTTATCTCAGAGAAAAAAAAATGACTGGTTTATGGTTGTTTTGGACATCTGCTAAATTGTCCATGTAATATGAGTATGTGAGACATTGTCCTGCTTCTTTTGGTCCAGACTCATTTGTTCATAAACAGCACTTTACTTGCCAATTCAAGCACGGGTTCTTTTGGCTACAAGTGCAGTAGAAGTTAGCTTATGGCCCTGGATAACACAATGTGAGAGAGGTTTCTGTGGTAGTTGCCTCTGCTGCTCCTACTCCATCAGTACATTAAAGCCTTTGCTGTCACTAGGTTGTCACTTCCTCCCAGTTGTGCCAAACGAGGTCCTCAAGGGACAGAATATTACTCTCCTCCCTGTTGATGTAACACCTTGCACATGATCCCTTCTATTGAAAAATACAGGTGATTGATTTAATCCACAGCAACGTTAGGAAAGACTACTGTTTTTGGAGAGAAAGCACACTGGCTGAAAGCCCCTCTGTTAATGCAGGTTCCCAGGGACAGGAAACTTTTACAGGAGACTTAAACCTCAAAGCATTTGGAGAAGAAGCTGAAGTATAGGTAGAAATAACTGGAGCATATGTGCAGAGCTCTGTTTTGTCTGTTGAACCTAAAGATAGCTGCTGCTTTTCATACCTCATTTGGAGACCTGCATGCTCTGAAAATCTTTTTAAGCTGACACTTTTGCTTGATCGATTTTTTTTTAGCAGACAGACCTAGTCTTGGAAATGGGGGTGGGGTGTGGTGGTGGCTCTAGTGGAAATTTAAATTAGCTCCTCAAAATCTTGTGTTCTATGTCTCTCTTGCCATTTAGCAGTGGATCCCCTGCATTTGCCTCCAACCCCTCCCAGCAGCCATGGCAGTGACTCTGAAGGAGGGCAGAGCCCAGCTAGATCGCTCCCTCCTTCAAGCCCAATCCAGCTACAGGCCACAGCCAAAGTGACATCACGCACAGCTTCAGCACTCTCCAATTCCCCTCTCCTGACTGCACCACATGTAAGTTGGTCTTGCTTTTTCCAGCATCTACCTATCTGTCTCTCTTTTTTCTTTTTTCTTTTTCTTTTCTTTTCTTTGTTGTTGTTGTTGTTGTTGGAGGTTTTGCCATGGATTTGCTAACTTTCTGTTGTTCTTTAGGTGAATCCATCTCTGGTCAAAACTGCAGATCCAGTAATTCTTGCTCACTGGTCTGTTCTTTTCCCACAGAGAACAGCATGTGCCTCTCCTCTAGGTTTAGACAGGATTCAACAGTGTTATTAGGTTTCTCCTACCATGGGTTGTATTCCACATTAGCGCCCAGCCCTGCTGGGTTAACCTGTCCCTGGTAGATCTGCATCTGACTTCTTCTCTCGTCAAAAGCAAGTGGTGATCATTAGGGAGGGATTTTCAGTAGCACTTCTCATTTTCATTTGTCTCTTTCCGCGTTTGAGCCAAGGGAAGTTTTACTGTTGGCCTCAGTGTGTACAGAGCTATCCCAAGCTTTCAGCCTCTGAATGGAAGCTATCTAAAAGGTCTTCCCCTTCCACACATTCCCAATTGCAAGAGGCTGCTGTGTTAGTAGGCAGAGTCCTCTCAAGTGGGAGAGCTGCTCCCTCTCTTCCCTAACACCCTTTTCTCTAGGGCTGTGTACACTTACTGTTAAGTTATTTCATTTCTATGTCACTTGCAGAAATTGCAGGGAACTGGCCCGCTGATCCTGACAGAGGAGGAGAAGAGAACACTGATAGCAGAGGGGTACCCAATTCCAACCAAACTGCCCCTGACAAAAGCTGAGGAGAAAGTGCTGAAGAAAATCCGCAGGAAAATAAAGAACAAGGTTAGTTACCTTTGCCGTGTAATTCCTACTCATCCTTTCTTTTAAAAAATGTTGCAACAATTCTGCAGTAATGGTCTGTGATACTGTTGAGTACTGTAAGTTGTCTTTAAACAAAATGTTTTTCTTTGTTCCTAAACACATCCATCAAGTTGTCTGTCACTGTGACAGTGTGCCCCTGTCTAGGTATTTACCTGAACGCATGAACAATAGAGTATTTAGCAAGCAGGGTATCAAGTTGCTGTTGCTTGGCACCATTTTAAGTACAGCACAATCCTACCTTTCTGGTAGGCAAAGACCTCTGTATTCTTTCCATCGTGATGAAGGTGTTCTTTTCCACTGTTCCATGTTTTTAGATCTGACTGGCTATTTCACTGCCCTAGTCTTTTGATCACTGAATTCCATGACCTTTAAATGAGTGACTGGTACCAAGGCTGTGAAATGCCCTACAGGTCTTTTCTTTCTTCCAGCATGGGGAAGAGCACAGTGACAGGGAGGAAGGCATTTTTTTTTAGACCTGGCAGGCTCTCTTGTTCTAGAGGATATTAGGACATTTTTGAAGATCAATGCATTTGGTTACTGGTTTTGCAGATACATGTGTAAATTTGCCCCCACTGAATTGGAATTTGGTCTTGTAGTATATTTTTTTCAAAATTTTTGGAAGCGAACTTGTACAACTTTCCTATAATCAGAGTAATTTGTATTGGAGGGAATTTCTGGAGGTCCTTTGGTCTAACTCTTTGTTTTGAAAGCAGGGTCAGCTTAGAGCAAGTTGCTTAGGGACTTGTCCAGTCATGTTTTACTGTCTCAAATGACAGCGAGTCCCCAGCATCTCTGAGTGACCTGTTCCCAGATTAGGCCACTCTCGTGGTAAAAACAAAATAGAATTCTTAATGTCTAATTGGAATTTCCCGTGTTGCAACTTGCATTTGATGCCTCTTGCCATTTTGCTGCATTCCTCTGAGAAGACTCTGACATGGTTTTCACCACACAAGATAGTTGACAACAGCAATAGGATTCCCTCCTTAGCCTTTTGTTCTTAGATCTGAACAAATCCAGCTTTCTCCACCTTTCCTGATATGCCTTTTGCTCCAGCTTGATTTTTATAGCAGTGGTCCTCCTCTGGGCTGTTTCTGTATGTCCAAAGTATTTGTTTCAGAGCCACAAACTGTACGCTGTACTCAACTGTGGTCTTGCAGGGGCTGAACAGAGGGGTAGAACCAGTTCTCTCGACCTGCTAGCTACAGTTTTGTTAATGTAGACCTGGATCTGGTTGGCCACCTTTGCTATGGGAGTGTATTGCTGACTTTGTTGTTCATCAGCACATGCAACTCTTTCTACAAAGCTGCTTTCTAGCACGTGCATGGGCTTTTTCTCTCCCAGATGCATGGCATTGTCCTGGCATCATCTTTGATGTATTGTCCTAGTATTTGTCCTAGGATATTCTCTCCAGATGAAGCTGATTTACTTTTTAAGGTTAGTTCTGTAAGAGCAGGGAATGATCTTTGTCCTGCTGAGAGGAGCAGTCTTGCTTCAGGATGTGGAAACAGACCAAGTCAGTGCTTTGCTTACCAGGAATAGAAATGAGAACAGCACGGAGGCTTGAATCTAATACCATCAAGGCTTTACCAGTTTCTTAATTAATCTCTGATGCTTTTTATTCTATGCAAATATTTGCTGTTTTTCTTCCTTTTCCTTAGATCTCTGCCCAGGAAAGTAGAAGAAAAAAGAAAGAATACATGGACAGTCTGGAAAAAAAGTAAGCCAGCCTCCTTCCTGTTCCAAGCAGGCCAATATCACTAGTTGCTGGACTGGGAAGGGATCCAGCTGTTGATGCTGGGACTGTTTTGTGCACAGAGTGCCAGCTGCCATCTCGTGGTTATGACTGAGAAAAGGCCCTTCTTCTGGCTTCTGCTTGTACATGTACTGGGATGCTGCATTCGTAACTGTACCTACCTCCAGCACGTTGCTAACCTGCCAACAAAGACTTTAAACCTTAAATAAGGCAAGACCCGTCCACTCTCAGCCTGCCCCTCATACAACTCTATTGGCCTCGTGAGCAGGCAGTGCCTAGGGAAAGGTGGTTTCCAAGTGGATATATTCTGTCTTATAGTGCAGATGGAGACAGAAGTAGGAAGTGAGTGAGTCAAGACTGCCTGGGAAAATAAGCAGGTCTCAGGAAAACAGCCTGTGACCCATCAAATTCCTTAGTGAGAAGGAGCCAAACCCCCAGTTAGTGATTTATATCCCAAATTAATCTTCCTCCCAACAGATAAGTAATCTGGTATTTCTCTTATGCACTTCACCAGATGGATCAGTTAAACCCCTTGCACCATCTTTGGTGATAACCTTGATGTAATTTCCTTTTTTCCTTCTAGCTCTTTGTGGATGAGTCTTGCTTTCTCAGAGTTACTCTTGTGAAATTCCACCATACATGTACAGACATCAAAGCTACTTCCCTTTCACTTTTTCCTTCTTAAAGCTATTCGGGCTGGTCATGTTTGTCTTTTTAAGAGTTCCATATTTTTGTTTGGACCTCTTAATGTGGCATGTTATATGATGACCCACTTTAGGTTTGGGGGTTTCTAGGGGCAGTGTGAAAATGAGCGCTCTCTTGGAAATCAATCCTCCTGGCTTATTAACCTCTCTAAAGTTTACATGTGAGGATCTGATTTCAGAAGCGTGGTACTTGCTAAATTGCTTGATGCTTCATTTTAGCATGGGATGCACACATTGAACACCTTTGCACAAAATACTTTCCAACAACATTAAAGTAGCGTGTTCTCTTGACTTTTAAAGTATCTGTCCAATGGCCTGACGCACAGAGAAAATCTGAGCAGGGTCTTTGCTGTTGCTGTTTCAAGGGGCAAAAAGTAGCTACAGGCCATCCTGAATGAGCTGCACTTGCTGGGATGTAGTTGAGCACTGTAAGCAGGTGCTCCACAACTAGTAGTATCTTAGGTCATGTCTTTTACACCATAAAGTATGATTAAAGTTTATGATTAAGGTTTGTTGTTGTAGCTTTTCATTAAATATAGGCAAGACCATAGGGCTGTCTGTGACAGCAAGTCTAATAAATGACTTATTTTTTTATGTTCCTCTTTCTTTCCTTGTGCTGTCTCCAGAGTTGAGACTTGTTCAAATGAGAATAGCGAGCTGCGTAAGAAGGTTGAAGTCCTGGAAAATACTAACAGGTAAGATTCGAAGGGAATAAAACAGAACTGTAGCATGATACTACAGTGAAAAGAGAAACTCTAGAAGCCAAGAGGTAATTGAAATGGGAAGAATAGCTATATCTGATCTGGTTAATGTCTAAGAAAGATGAGGAAGGCCAGTTGTCATGACTGTAGCATGATAAAAAGCATGGAGGCTTTGATGTCAGGTCTTAAACTGTCTCCCTAGCTTGTGGTTGAGAAAGCTTTTGTAACTCTTCTTTGAGTGCTTCCACTGGCCAAGGAAACATGATTAGTGATACATAACAAACAAACTTCAGCTGAACTCTCCAAATTGTCTGTCTTTAGTGAACACTGTTTTGACAGGAGACCTTGACTTGGAGCATGGCACTTCCAAGTAATGACAGTGCTGAAGCTCAGGAATGATTATTAGTTCCTTCTGGATTACTAGATGTCATTGGAATTATTGTGCACCCTTCTAACCATCTCGCACCCCAGAATTTCCTTCATTTGGAGGGGAAAATCAACTTGTTTTTCATTTTTGAAGAAATGGGTGACTCAGTGGTGGCTTGCTCAAAAGAGACATGGCAGAAAATGTTCAACAGCTGAGCTTTTAATTGAATGTTATCGGAGAGTGGAGTGTCAGTCGGGGCTTGTGTTCAGTGTGTTCTCTAACAATGGCAAATTCCAAAGAGCAGGTACTACATAAGCCCAGTGTTAACACCTAGTTAGAGACATTTGTAGTGATGGTTGAATATTATGATTGAACATGATGGTAGTGCTGAAGTGTGGGAGGAGGCTGGGTTTTGAAGCTAAGACCCACAGTCATGGAAAATGGCCCTTTGAGCTTGTCTGGCAGCCAGTGTATTGCTAATTGAGTGGCATGTGTTGTTTCTAATCTCCGAATCCAATCTCTAATTTCATGGAGCCAGACCCTGTAGCACTGAAATTTGCTGGAGAGTGTCTCCCACACACTGCTCATGCATAAAGACATCTGCTGCTTGTTTGAAGAGTGCCAAACCCTTTCTGTGCCTCCTGTGTCTTCCTCCAAGCTTTTATATTAAAGAACTAGGAATTGTTCTGTAGGTGCACCTCTCTGGAGGTGCTGAAGCCAGCTGCTCTAAGGAAAGGTGCAGCTGTGGATTAACCACTCAGGGACAACGTTGTCAAGCCTAGAGTTCTGTTCCCTATGACAGCTAAATTTGGCCAGCTGTTTTCATCTCAGGGTTGTTGCAGATGCAGTCATGAGAACAGCTTTGTTGGTACTGTCTGTCCTTTTAGACAGGACCTTTAGCATCTTGTCTATTATTTGATGATCTTAATTTTCTCATACTAAATACTCTAAACATATTTATCTAAATGGTATTGTCTCTGAATCCTTTGTAATCTGGGCATGTGGGATGAGTTGCATTATTTTTTTCCCTCTGCAGAAGCATTGATACTGATTTGTAATCTCCTGCAGGGAAGCAGATGTTCTGGACCCTCTGCACAGGAATTCTTGTAGTTCATGGTGATTCTGTTTTGGCTATTTACAAACTGTACCTAAAATCTGTCAAGGCTTCAAATTGAAGTACTGCAGAATTTGTAAAAGTGCCTGCTTTCATCAAGCCTGAATTATGTAACATATCACATAATGTGTTTTTTTTTCACCTTAACCCCAAAGAGCCACTTTTCTTGTTTAGTGTATAATTGTGCAACTATCTCATTCAGAGAATGATTCCAGGCCATTGTTTAATGTACTTTATCCACTTTCTGCAGTGAATTCAAAATATCTGGTTTCCTCATTGATATTTGCATGGAGCCTTGATGTGGCATCCGGAAACTGTTCAAATATTTCAGAACTTGTCTTTGCAGCATCCTGTACTTCCATCTCCTATGTACAGTCAGGAATCAAAATTTAAAGTAGTGATGGTCAAAAATATGCAGTGTCAGTTTATTCTTGGATGCCCAGATATAAATATTTAGGACTTTATTACTCAAAAATACCTAGCACACAGTCATACACACATGTATCTTATTTAATATGCCCAAAGCAGAGCCTCAGTTTTGGCTTTAGTTGCAACTTCAAGTGTTCAATGCAGTAAAAAAAGAAGAGGATGTTGAAGGTCATATCTAAAAGTAGATCTACAAACATTAGAGTTGTTCTTTTATTGTGAAAAAATTTAAGAGTGGAAGAAGGGTAACAGGAAAATAAGAGCTGTGACTACATGTAAAAGTGCTCAGACATTCAGTGTGGATGAAGCCAAAGTTGGCTTTTTACCTTGTTGGAAAACTGGGCTATAGCTGCTTACTGAGAAGTTTATGGTCACGTATGTACTATCAGTCAGTATCATATTTTTGTAGTCTGGCTGGAATTGAGAGGAATGGAAGGGAAACTTCCAAAATCATAACTATTGAACAGCAAAGTTTCCTTTTGGTATGTGCAATCAGTTTTTTTGACCAGGTAATTCTATATATAGAACATACTTTGCACAGACAAATACCTAAGACTTCAGGGAAACCCTGATTGCATTTCAAAATCTGTCTCCAAACCATGGAACCACTAGAATTTCTTCTGGTAAAAATGTTCCTATGTTATTCTCAGTAACATGAAAAAATTTAGGAGAATCTTCCCTGAGAGCCTGCCTTAGCCTGCAGTTCTGGATATGAAAAGATGTAATGTAAGAGGTACAAGTGTGATCAAAACCTTTGCATCCAGAAGCATCTCCCTTGACATTTATGCATCTTAAAGGGCAAGGCAGGAGGCCGGGGATCAAGATGCAGGGGAGTTTTTCATTCTCATTACTCTGAGTGGGTGACTGCAGCATTTTTGGCATCTTTAGTATTAGAACACTAGCATATGTTTCCTCCTAATTTATGTGACTCAGTCCCTTAAAAGAAACCCATCCAAGTTCCTTTCTAGGCAGTTTTCTCAAAATGAAGGAAGCACATTATTGCATATATATATGTTATGTCTTGTAGCCACAAGTGAGCCAGATTCTCTTTGGTTTGAGTAGCATCTGGACATGTGGGGTGTGAGAAGAAGCTGGCACCAAGAGTTGAGCTGACTTGTCCTGGTCACCAAGAAGGCTTTATCCTCTCATGTTTTGGCACTGGGACTGAAGGCAGAAGCTATCAGTGATGTAGGGGATTGAAAACAGTCCCCGACACTGGTGTTGTCTAGTTGGGAGCAATCACTATTTGAGCTTAAAGACAGTACTGAAACATCTGATACTGTGTATGACATATGAAAAGTACTTTTGCTTTTCACTTCTTTTGAGTCTGTATTTATAAATATATTGATCACTTTTCCTGGAGAAATGATAGACGTAGGATCCAACTAACATATGGTTGAGAGTTTCACACATGGACAATGCATGCAAGTAGCTGCTAGAAATGCTCCCATGGAGTAATGACTAGCAAGTTGTGGAGATCTCCACTCTGACAGGCATCATAAAGGCAAGGGCCTTTAAGGTTCTTCCATTTCTCATGCTCCTGCTAAAGCTATTGTTACAACTCCCAGTCATCTAAAGATTGAATTGGAATTGCATGTCATTCTGACCTGATAAATGCTAGGTTTTATCATTACCAAAGCTGCCAGACGTCACTAATTTGCATAGGTATTACTTTATTTGAGGCTGGTAAAGTCCTTTTCAAGGAGTGAAGGATCTGGATTTAAGTTGCAATTAGATATCTTGCACTTCATTTCAGACCACCCTTATAATAGTTGACAAAGCTCAGAAGCCCTGGAGTGGCTTCTTGTTTTCAAAGCAGTAGGACAGTGTTTTTTATGCTGAAACAACTTTGATGAAAAATTGCTGGATTTTTTCTTTGTAATTCAAATGAGGAAAAATTGTGGATTTTTTTTTCTGCTTTGAGGTATTCTGGTCTTTCAGTGAAAACCTTGCCATGGGATTCACTGTCTTTCTTACAAACAGGACAGGCAGAGAAGGAATCTGTGTGTTGGAGGACAGAATCATTGTTCTCCTCCTTATCAAAATTACATTTTCTTTCTCACGAAGTAGATACATTTTGATCAAAATAAACAATGTTTGGCATCCCCTGGAAGCTGTCTTTTTTGTTTAAGTTGGTGTCGGATTATAAATATAAGCACTGAATTGAGGAAGCCTCCCAGGTGGCTAGGTCCTGGAGTGAGAAGTTTCCTCTCCTTAATCAGTGTCTCTGGAAGCAGAGGGGAAGCCTTGACTTATTCCTTACTTTGATAATGAAAGGGGCTCTTTTGAAGATGAATAAATGAATGTGCACATGAAAATAAGACATCACAGGCAGAGTGAATTTACTGGCAGTTTGTGGAAGGGGAGAGCAGGAGTCTTCAGTCACTTTACAGCTTTCCTATGAGGTGCTTCCATTGGCAGGGAAAAGCGTGAATGCACGTTCACACCTCCTACAGAGGTGACCCTCTAATTGAATATCACTGGGAAATGTGTCAGACAGTGAAAATAATCCCTGTGGGTGCAAATCCCCTTATGCACACTGCCTTGGGATTGCATTTTCTCCTGTTAGGATTTAGCCATAGACAGTGTGTTTCACTAGAAGTATTCGTGGCCTTCCTGCTGATATTTAGAGGGAACATCTTATTTTAATCTAAGTCCCTCTTCTGCAGAGTAGAGAGCTGCTCCTTTTCCCTCTCTTAGTCCAGATCATCCCTGCAGCCATCCAGTAACAATGAAGGCAGCTTTTGCATGGGAAAGGAGATCTTTTGACCTCAGAATCCAGTATTCCACCATTCCAGATGCAAATAGAGAATAAAAAGACCAAGGAGTGCCCCATTTTAGTGGTTGCAGGGTAAAATGGTATCATCGCTGAACAAACTTGTTTCTTGGTCTTGCCTCAGCTCTTGCTCTTAGTTTGAAAAGGCACCCATAGCCTCTTAGCTCCCAACACTGAGTCCTTCTCTGCTGAGAAGAGGACAGTAGCTCTGTGCAAACAGATAAATGACCTGGGGGAGAAAGACATGTTTAATGAAAGTAGTTGGTAAATAAGGTGGTGGATGAGTCTTCCTCTGTTTTTAGGAGACCCCAGAATACCTGCCTAATTATACTGTCCAAAAAGAGTGTGTTTCGGAATCAGCACTCTGGGCCCACTCTGCCCAGCAGGTTTTTAAAATTGGACGCAAAAAGGTAGAGATGAGCAAAATGAGAGTAGCCTCTTCTCTGTTGTTTTCCTCACCAGCCATTAGCTGTTTTCTCACTGATACCTCCACAGAAAGTGGCAAGAATGGTCAGCTTTTCAAGGCAGCTGCTGCTGCCAGCCCCCGAGCTGGGGAGGAGAGCTCCTTCCTCCTCACTCTGCAGAGCTGCTCTGTGTTGAGGCCAGTGACTCAGGCCTGAAACATGGGAAACACTTAGTCTTCTATAATAACACAGACATTTCAGGGTTAAAAAGACATTGCTGTATGACATAGCTGGTGGCACATGGGGGGAATATGGTGTGCAGCATGCTCTGTGCCAGAAAATTATATATATCATGTACACAAGTCTTTGTGAACCCTATGCCATGTGGTGGATGTGAGGAGCAACTGGGGAGAGTTGCAGAAGGGAGCAGGGAATTAGGATGGTCTCATTTACATTATGGACAATGTTTTCATATCTTAATTTGCCTGTGGTCTCTCTGATAGTGAGTAAAGGACTGAATTAGACAATTCAGTTTCTTTTTTAAAATACTGAGTTGGAGAATAAACCATACTCTCAAGAGCATGCAAGACATCCTTCCTTTCATAAGTTGAGAAGGATCTGCTGGCCCAGATAAATCTGTGCTATAAGCATGCCTTGTGCTCATTTCAGAATGCATTCCTGAAGTCCCTGAATTCATTAAGCCCTAATTAGCAATGAGCATTGATGATTAAAAAAATCTATAATAATAGGCAGACAAGTGTATATTGAGCTGTGAAGGCACCTCTGGGTCTGTCCTGCAATTAGCTTTCAGCCAGTTTGATCTTAAAATAATCCTTCTATTTTCTCTGACATCCTGACCTTGCCTCTTGCTTTACCATTTGACGTCTCAGCTTCCAAAGCTGTTGTCTGGAGTTCTATGGGGGTTGCCTCCTGGAACGGGTTGCAAGACTTAGAGTAGAAGTAAAAAGTAAAATTGGAAACAAACAGCAAAGTCAAAATCTTGGTGCAAAATTGTACTATATTTTACTGTGTCAAGGACAGGCATTTGGGCTGGTCCTTGTCTGTGAAAAAGCTTTAATGAAAACAAATTAACACGGCTGTGAAAACTCTATATCAATCATTCTTTTGAGGTAATTTCACAATTAAATGACTAGTATCCTGACTGTAGTAATTGATGATAATACAGCAGAAGAAGAACAGCCAGAAAGATAGAAGAATCTGGGAAGGTTGTCTCCAGCCAACCAGAAAAGAACTGCCATTGTGGTTGGGACCTCTGAAAAACAGAGTAGCCACTTCACGCAGCTGTGATTTTTGTCAACTCCTGGAGGATTTAGCAAATAGCAATAAAGTGCTTTATTTAGTAAATTAATTTGAGAAATGGAGTCTGTGCCTATGTCTGCCTTTACGACCTCTTTGAAAGTGGTCCATCATGTGGTCCAAACCACTGTTCAGCAGGTTTTCAGAAAAAGGAGGTATCTGTATACCTCAGTCACCAATTAGAGCAGTTATAGACTTGCTACTGCACCTTTTCATACATAGGTGAAACTGCTGCTGAATTCATGACACAGAATCAGGTCATACGTGCTTCTAGTCACTTGCATATAGAGCAGTTTCACTTCATATGTTTGCCAGATTAGCTTCTTGTAGTAATACCAAAAATAATGTTTTTATTTAGAAGAGCATTCTGAAAGTGTTGAAGTCATTGTTCAGGAACATCAGTTGAGGGAAAGGCAAAAGGTCTTTCTGAAAGCTCCAGTGCTCATACATGTAAAAATCTTTTAGAACTAAAACCATTCATTGCTAGAAACTTCAAGGGAAGGACTTTAACTATCTGTACCTTGTCATAAATGCTGTATTATTGCCATATGTGGAATTTGAAGCAAAAAGCTGTTTAACCAACCAGTAGATCCATGCATTTGATGCCTCTCTGTTGTCTTTGCTTTCCAGAACACTTCTGCAGCAGTTGCAGAGACTCCAAGCAATGGTTGCTGGGAAAGTGTCCCGTTCATGTAAGGCAGCTAGCACACAGACAGGGACCTGTCTTATGGTGAGTGTCACTGAAGCTGGGAGTTGTAGGGGGATGAGAATCTCTTTCCACTGTTCAGAGACACAGTCCTTGTTCTGCGAAGCCCCCTCACTTGCAAATTCTCAGCTTGGGAAAGTTCTCTTTAAAATTTGATTATTAATTTTGGGGTAGGTGAGACTCCTGGCTGATGAAGATTAGTGGTTGTGAGAAGGCATTACATTCTGGAGGAGACTGGGCCTCTGCTTTCGATTCGGTGCTGCAGTGATGAAAGAAGGAGCACTGCTCCTCTGAGTGACATGTTTTATCATTTCCTACAATATTGTATGTGAGAAATGGTGTCTGTGGTTGTAAACTGAAAACGAGGGTGAACTTTGATGCTTGGTTCTTTTGATACCAGTAGAAATAAATTTGCTCATCCAAATAAAAATATGACTAAGGCTGTAAATCCTCCTCTGTCTTATTTCAGTAACAGTAGTCAGGATAAGAAGAGGACTAAAATGAAACTTTTCCCTTTTCCCTCCTTACACTCAGCCAGCAAGTTCCCCTTTTACTAGTGCTATAAATTGATGGAAATTATTTTCAAGGCCTGAGTTGTTTTAGTCTGCTAGCTTCTCTGTCAATCTGAAGCAAGACTGGAGCCAGCAGCAGAAATAACCTTGGAAATTCCAGACAGTATCTGTAAAACACACATGGTGGCTGTGTCTGCTTTTCTCCTTTGGGAGTAAATAAGGCTACAGGCCAAAATGGTGGCAGACATTGAATATGAACTCTAGTTGAAATTTGCCCTTTAAAACACTGAATTGTTATTGTAGATGTGCCTCTACTAGGAGACACTGTACATAGTGATGGAAATTGCTTCCAATGATTTGTTTTCAAAATGTATCAGATCTGATTTGTGTAGATTCTTAGTTTTGATGTGTGTGTGTTGACCAAGAGCTAGTGTACTTACCTCTTCTGCATTCTCCCTTTGCCAGATGGTGGTGCTGTGCTTTGCAGTAGTTTTTGGCAGCTTCTCTCAGAGCTATGGGCCATATCCTTCTGCTACAAAGATGGTGTTGCCCAGGCAACATTCCTCACCAGAGTCCTACACAGACTCCATTGGTAAGTGACAGCTATCCCAATCTTGCCCCCTGATTGCTTGTGCTTCAGCACAGTTGGTTTCCACCCCATTCCTAACCCCCTTCTCAAGCACTTCTTGCTTTTCTGCTTCTTAGCAGGCTATTCTTTGATGTACCTGTGTCTTTCAAAGGATAGCTTGGCAAGCTTTTCTGTTGGCAGAAGACTGCATAGACATGGGCAAAGCCTTTCCTCACTAGTCTGCTTGGTACTTCTGTTTAAAGCCTTTTGGTTTCTGTTTGTGGAACTAAAGCTAGTGGTCTGTAAAAGGTAGCAGGGCTTCTATTTGGTAGCAAATGTTCATACTGTTAAAATGGACAATTGATGTCAGCTGGTGTTTCCTTTGCCAGTGTCAACAAAGGGTCCAAGGGCTGAGTGGGAAACTTAGCATTACATACTCATGATGAACAAGTTGCTTTAAACGCATATTATCAAAGTGATTATTATTTTTGCTCTTGTTTTGTGAATAATTCAGAGCTTTTTGATCTCTATGTGGACCGCTGCTAAGGTACCTTTCCTCAGTGATCAAATTACCAGTTAATCACTATGAAAAGAGAAGATCTTTGTAGCTTCAGTTCTGCTATGATGGTTTCCAGTTCCTGAAATGACCAGGGCTGTTCTCTGAGCTGCCTGTTTTTCATCTCTTTTTGCCTTCTGTCTTTGTATGCAGTGAGGTCAAGGAGTCTGCTAATTTATGAAGAGCCTCACCAACTGGAGGAGTCGTCAAGCCCGATCTCTTTTGCGGATCGCAATGACAGGCAAGCAGACGCCTCCGAGTACCCAAAGCTGTCCCTGGAAGCTGTGCCAGGGTCACAGCAGGATGATATCATGCAGTTCACAATAGCCAACGAGACGAGGCTAGAGAAATCGGTGCTGCTGGGCCTGCAGCAGCACAGGTGAGTGCAGGGTGGGCTGCTGGTCAGACGAGTGTTCACCGTCACTGTCCTTTGTTCCTGGAGGCCAGCAGTGAGACTAGGGGCTCAGCTATGCTGGGTGCTGGAAACATGAAGTAAGGATTTGGTCTCTATCTGGAGAGTTGATAGGCTAAGTTATTGTTACTCTGGAGAAGTGGTTGCAACAATGTTGTGGTAGTACAGCTACTGAACCAGGTGCTTCTGCCAGAAACCAAACACCTGTAAGCCTCTTAGTTGTGCGTATTCTCTTCTTTAAGCACTTACTTCTGTGTCTCCTAAAGGAATAAGCTTTTGCCAGTTGAGTGGAATTGTGAGGCTGTGACTCACTGGACTTTCTATGAGGTTAAGGTGTGAAGAGCAGGAGCTTCTCGCAGCAGTGATCTTAGTAAAGCATTACCGTGGAAAATTTACATGACTCAGTCTTAAGAGACAGACCTGTAGAGTTGTCTGAACTACTTAACAGAGAGTTCCTTAATAATTTATTTTTTTTAGCATAAATAGAAGTTTTTGGATCCTCTGAAAAGAGTGAGATTCACTGATTTCAATGTATCTGCAGCTTTCTTCCCACTGTACCTTTTCTTGTCCTGCCACTGTCCTGTTGGCCCGGGTCTTGGTCTCTGCTAACAAGCAGTAGCAAGCCCACCAAACACCGGAGAGAGGAATTTTGTTTGGAAGCATGCTACTCTGAGGGCTAGGATGAGCCATATCACTCCAGGCGTGCCTTCTGAGCACTTGTGTTAAAGTTATACCTAAAGCCAAAGAGATGACTAATTCAGTGTTTTACCATACTCAGCTGACAAGTACCTGGTAAATACTGAGTGCCTTTTTAGCATTAGCCAGTTCAAGCAGGGTATGCATTTTTAGAAATGACAAAGTATTAACCTGTGTTGGTTTTTTTGTTCCCTACAGAGTCAACTCCGAACTAGAAGGAAATGAAACACTGAAGATAATTGAAATAGACAGAAGAGTCAATGCCACCTCTTAAAAATAAAAAAGGCCTTTTTTTTCTTGACTTCCCTCTTTCCCACATATTTTCAACCAAAGTCCCCCTGACTTGTCATCCTCAGTGAACCAAAGCACAAAAGAGAGGGAGTTCAACTTCTGCATTGACTGGTGAGGCTGTGACTGCAGATGGGATCTCTTGTCTTTGTAACTCCCTTCCTCACTTCACATACAGTCTCTGTCTTTGCTTTTTTATTCCTTTCCTGTCTAATACTGCAAGGGCAGGATTGAATTATGGTGGCAGATGATGCCAGCAGTGTGCTGGTAACTGGTGGGTGGGTGTGTGCGTGCACGCACACATCCTAATCTGAGCACAAAGACATTCTGCAGAAGAGTGAAATATGCAAAACCGATGGGAGCATGTGGGTGATAGGTTTTTTGGGAGAAAATTGAGAGAAAGAGGAGATGCAGCATGATGCTGCTCAGAATCCAGCCACCGCTCTGTGCCTACTGCACTTGAGCCTTTTGGGGGGATTGAGAAGCAGGTGTGTAGCCTGCTTCTGAAGGGACAAGAAAGGGCCCTGAGTTAACAGCACAGGCAGGAGTGGGGTGGCCCGTGATGATGCTCCTCTAGCTCTTTCTCTTCTCCCCTCCAGCCTCTTTGTCATTTAGGGAGGTAGGTTTCTCTCTGATTTGAAAGCAGTCCTGGTAGGCTTCCCTACTTGCTTCTACTGTTGTGGAATTCAAGCAAAGATCAGTCACTGTCTTGTCACACTTTGTGTGGGAGAATTACACTAGTTTAACTAAATCTGTTTAGAAAGCAGGTTTTGTTAAATTTCTGCGGTGTTTTGGACGGATGTCCTTTAGTCTGCTTAAGGTTGCTTATCTTAAATAATTTCCTTTCCAACAAACTAAATCAATGTAAGGCTTAAACCAGAAGTGCCTTCTGATAGGACCATATGGATTTAATTTATTGGCTTCTAGATGCATTGACAGCATTTCTTATGTAGACCTGGTCTCAGATTTTCCTATGTTTTCCTTTCCTTGTTGTCTTCCTGTTACTGTTGTATATAGTATTTATTAGCTTTGCAAAGTTTTGTTCAGGCAGTCACAATGAAGAGAACTGAGCTTCCCTAACCCTGCAAATGGTCTGGGCAAACTCTGAATTGGTCACACAAATATCACTGAACACCCATTCCACACCTCCCCCCCGCCCCTAAACTTGAGTTGCCTGAAAAGAAAGCCATGTGTCTTATCTTCCTTTTACCTCCTTTTCCAGACACGTGATCTTAGACCAACTGCTTAGCCAAAAATATAGAAGTATAGGTAGCCCCAGCTAGGCACAGTTCAGGCCTGGAGGTGGTAAATACTGTATTAACTGTATGGCAAGTCAGGCTCTGACCTGAGGAGTTGACGATGTAGTAGGCAGGAGACAATACAGCTCACCAGACAAAGTAAATTAAAAAAAAAAAAAAAAAAAAAAAGTAAAGAATTTTGAAGCTCTTTTTCTTTTATTTTTTTCCTAATGATAAATAAGGGAAAAACTAACCTAGCCTTACAAGTAATTTTTTACCATGTACAGTAGGTATTTCCTGCAAGTATTCTATTTTGTAAAATACTGGATTTGTATTTTATTACA
This sequence comes from Hemiprocne comata, assembly GCA_020745705.1. Classification (NCBI taxonomy): domain Eukaryota; kingdom Metazoa; phylum Chordata; class Aves; order Apodiformes; family Apodidae; genus Hemiprocne; species Hemiprocne comata. Next base: position 63,378,208 of record CM036586.1, read on the forward strand.
GCAGCTGCCACACCAGCTCCTTTCTTGTTCTTCATTCTCCTTAGACTTTGTTCCTTCGGTATCCTGTTTTGCTGGCCTCAGGCCTCATTCAAAACTCAGTGAAATGAATGGAAAGAATTTGATAAATTACAATACAGGGGGCTGTGGATCAGCCCCTACTGTTCCATTTTAAGCAGGTGTTTCACTTTAGTGACAATGAAACATGCGCCTGACTCCATGAGCTAGTAATTGAGTTTTGTTGTACAGTTGTGCTTTCTAGGTAATGCCCTATTCTTCTATGCAAGTGCCTTTTTATTTTTTGACCTTTGGTGGCAATTAGAGAAATCCTGTTGTCTGTTTTGCAAGTGTTCCCTTCTTCTTGGTGGGTCAGTCTCCTCCCTAAAGTTTCTTTCCCTTCAAATTGATCCCACTGGGTCCTCTGAATCATTCCAGTGTCCACCAACATCTTTTGTATGATTTTATTTTTTTGAAGGATTTAAGGCTTCACATAAATAATGAGCCACTGGTGGGTGCCACAAGGGGTGGCTGCATTGCTTAGCCACTTGAGGTCAGCAAAGTGACAGGAGAAAGCTGGGACTGACCTTTCCATTACCTAATGTCTGGTCAGTGTAAGTGAGCAAGGTCATAGCTTAGAAAATCCCTTACGTGGTCTTTTTTTTCAGAGCACCCATGGCTTGCCACCTGTGAGGGCAACTGTATGGTTAAGTCTTCTGCAGAAGAGGCCCCAAGCTGTGAACACAACATTGCTCTTACCAGTCCTATTAGTCTGCACTGTGCATAAGTAGGAGGCCACTCTGATGGAGCTCATGCCCGTTAGCAGTTGAATGGATCACCTTCCATTGCAAATACAGCTGACTTCACTGTATTCAAATCAAAATCGAATTATTTCTCAATACTTAAAGGACAGATGATTTTGCAAACTCTAAACAACCCCCCCTCTCCAGAGCCTACTGTTCTAGTCACCATTAAAGCTTTGCCCTTTTGGTTGCTCAATTTGGGCATGTTGGTTCAAATCTAGTTGTGAGATAGTAATGTTTTCATCTGGAGCATTTTAAACTGGCCATGGTCTGGGTCAGGCCTCTGAATTAATTCATCCAAGCCAATATGGCCATACCAATTTTCTTAACTGTTTGATAATCTATTTCTATAATCTTCATTTGTTTAATCCTTTTAAGTTATTTTTAGGTACTCTTTTGGAGAATCTCTTGACCTAGCACACACATTGCTTGGGGATTTATTGTATTCAATATTACTTCTTTATAATAAGGAAAACCTTTGCTTTGGTGTGTTTGTGATAATTTTTCTTCAGGGGCCTTAACAGAACAGGTTTCTCTGCTAGATACTAGGGGCCAAAAATCTCCTGTCATCACCCACCCACAAGCTGGTTAAGCAACAAGGATCTCACTGTCTCCAGAGGTAGTTTATGGCAGTGTTATGTACCTAGCAGGGGGACAGAGGAGGCAGGACATGTGCAATTGCACTGCCAGCCTTGGCAGTCCAGGGATGACCCAAGTGTGGATGTTGATGCACTGCAGACCACATGGAGAGGCAGCTGTATGTGCTCTGTGTTAAGGGCACACGGAAGGCATAGTAAGGGGTATGCAGGGAAGATGCCAAGTATGAGTGCTTTTAATTAGCTCAGCTACATTACTTGAGGTCTTAGCCTTCTGCCAGTATGCTTTTTCCAGTGACCAGTGAGTTGGTGCTGTAGAATAATTGTGTATGGACAGGAAAAGACTACTTAATTTCTATTTCCACTAGAGGACTTAAGTGATCCTTAAAGAGTCTTCAGCTGTAACATTATGCTGCCTGTCAGCATGATTTTATACACACTAGTAAACTTACCTTTTTGCCTAGAGCTTTAAAGCATGTCTAGATCTGTCAAGTCTTTGCTTCTAGGGACGTAAGCTATGAAGGAATGTAGGGCATTATCTTTTTTATCTGTATATATTTTAAAAGTATCAAGCAGAGGGCACGTGACAGTTCTAACCTTGTTACCAGTGTGTAGATAATGTTGTGTTTTTTTCCCTCAGGCTATTTATAGTTCTTTGCTGCATTTCTCTTATTTCATCTGCACCATTCAATATTTTTCAGCACCACAGACTAATAATGGATTAGGCTGAGATTCTTAGGCCAGATTCCAGCTGATACAGCACAGCACGCTTCTCACCCCCTTTTGGAGGCTGCAGGTCTGAGTTGTACTGGCAGGAGACCTCTTCCATATTTCTCTGTGTAACAATGTATCCCAGTGTATTCTTGATTTTTCTAATGTAGAGCTGAAAACTAATCGAAAAACTTTTCTTCTTAGTTTGTTGTTTGTTTTTTTTTGTTCCTGCTAAAGAAACCAACCACCTCTCTACTCCCATCCTCCCAAACTATCCATGGTGAATTCTGTCTAGACACATTTAGAATGTAGGTCAAGTAAATGAATTATACTAATTGCTATGTTGGGAGGGATTTCCACTGAGTATTTGGGCTCTAGATTCTAGGTAATGCCAAGAGGCCATTGTACAAAACCCATGCAGCTAAGAACAGAAGCTTACAGAGTATTTTTATACTCTTGGTGACTGAAATATTTCTTTCTCAAGTTACTAATTAGAAAGGGAACATTTTATATTCTGAAGGTGAAATGGTAGGGCAGTACTTTGTAACTACAGAAGTTATACTAGCCTGTATAAGTAGTGTAGTGATATGATGTGTTGCTGCTTTGCACTATAGTGTTAAGGGTAAACAATTTTGGGGGTTGCAAAGATGAACGAACTGCTTTATGTGGTAAGGTCTTCACGAATAAGATGTGAGGATTCAATCAATGGGCTGGGCTATTGCAGCTTTCTCAGGGCCAATCACAGTGGGCCAACAGTGATATGTTGAGGGTATGATCCCAGTTAGTACTGAATTGCTTAGATGATTGGCATCTATTGGAGACTCCAGGGTTGACAGAGAAATGCCACTTGTTTTTGTGGTTTTCATGGCAGGCCTTTTTCTTCTTTACCAAGATAGATATATACATTGACTTCCTATGTAGCAAAGAGTGCATCTTGCAGGAAACTCTCATTTATGATGCTGAAGTGGAGTTGGGATATTCTTTATTGCCAGTAGTCACTTCTCTGCCCTAAAGCCCATCTCCATACTCTTCTTCCAAGAGCTGGAACTGAGTAGGTGAGAACAAAACATGGGAAAGCTGGATTTGTAGACCCATCTTACAGAAAAGATGAAAGAAATGACAATTGAAGGGACTTTGGACATCACAGGGGAAGCACCTAGTTCTTGAACCCTTAAATCAACAATTATATCCTTTTTTGTTAGTTTCCCCCTTGTTGTAGCTTTACTCTTCCCCTTGCTCCTTAATACTATGCAGTCCTGTTTATGCATATCTGACCTTTATGGTAGATGCCATTTCCCCTTCCAACCAGCAGGTAAAAATCTTTTTGAACTTTAGCAGCCCGTAATTAAGGGAGTGAAAGGGAGTGGGAAGAGAGGCAGGTAATCAATTTCTTTCAACAGAACTCCGCTTGTATCTGACTTTGCCATATCAGATTTTAGTTCAATGGTGCTGATGTAACTGCATCTTACTATCTTCATTTGTACAGTTAGTGAGAACACATGCGAGCGTGTGTGTATCTGTGCACATGTGCATGGTGACCAATTAAAAAAACCCCCAAAAACACAGAGTTGTTGTTTTTTTTTAATGTAGTAAGCGTTGCTAAATAAAGGCATCTACCTGAACCCACAGGGCACATTCTGCTTGGTGCAACAGAAAGTCCAGAAACCTGTTCACATTCCACATCACCGAGCACACGTAAAACTGTCGTGTGGGTTGCTGTCTGAAGTCTGTCCTGTTTGCAATTGTCAACGGAAGGTTGTGTCACTGTGTCATTTTGTGTCATAGACTTCTCTGGCCTTCCTGTAGGACAGCTCTTGCTTGGTACAAAAAAAAGTAGTATTACTTTAGGCTTTCTTGTATCTTCTGCTGTCGTTTTTGTTCTGCAGACTTACCGCTTTGAATGGTTTCGTGTTGTTGTTTTGGTTTTTTTTAATGGTGTAAGTTGGCCTTAAAAAGTGGCCCCTGGGAGCTGGCAGCTCAGGGAACACGATTTGTCCAGTTGGTCTTCTGGGAGAGGACCTAAAGATCTCCCTTTCCCCGTGAGCCCTACAGCCTGAACTGCCCCATGGCTGCAGTGAGATGCCAGCAAGCGGGAGCACTTTGCTCTCGGAGGGCCACATACATCACAGTTTCCCTGATAGTATCGCTGAGATTCCCTGGGCCTTCCAAAGGTAGGTTACCTGGTGTTACCCTCTGGAAGGCAAATACATATCCAGGGCCAAAGCCATTGCCTTGCACGTGTGAAACAATACCTTGTGATTTTGAGTCACTCTCCGTGTGACACACCTAAGGCATTCCAGCTGATCTTTCCCTCTGGTCCAGTGGATACATATGGGTTCGTGCAAACATTTAAAACTATCTAAGATGAAAAAGACAGTGATACTAGTGCAAAAAAAGGCACTCCCCCTTCAACTCCTTGGTAAACTCCATCGAAGCCTCTCTGATTGCAGATATCTCTGTTCTTTTGCCATAAGTCTGTTTGACTCTGTGTACATGTGTTCAATGGCCTCTCTATTTTTGTACAAGTGCTGTTATTTGGATACGGTCCCACCTTATTGTTCACACTGCAAACATGTCCATTGGGTGAAAGAAACTGCTGGTTTTCCTTTTTAAATTGTCTGCTTGATTCTATGAGAGAACAGACTACCTGCTTTTGTAGCCTAAACATGTATGTAGCTAATTATATTATGCTTTTCATTTCTTGCAAATAAATATTTTCTGTAGAAAAAGCAAGTTCAACTTGTTTGCTTTCCTGATGGTTGGAAAAAGATCTGGTCCCTCGGCTTTCCAAAGTGCGTCGCTGCGAGCAATGTGTCCATCTGCAACACAGCAAAACCCTGGTTAACAGCATGTTGCTAGAGGGACAAGGTTAAAAGCAATGGTGTGGGTTTTTACTGAAGCTGGCTGCCCCTTCCCTTTTTGGAGATGAGCAGAGAATTAGATCTGTCAGTAATGGGTGGAAATTAGGCGAAGGCTGATGGCGTTTAATGATGATAATGGCACTTGAGTGCAACTATGTGATAGAGCTCCATTAATATTAAATTATCTCTAAATAAAAGCAAGATCCAGGAAGGCCGATGCTGAAGGGGGCACTAGCTTCAGCCTAGCAATACCAGTCTGTTGGATCGTGCTGAGCTGTATAGCCCCCTGGCAGGTAAGGCCTTTCCCTGCACTGACTTTACACTGGGAAACTAACTGCTTAAGCTGAAATCTTAAAAGATCTCTTTCTGCTTTGGCTCTGAGGGGTTGGTTCCTCTGCTGGCTTCAGTTCCTTCCCCTACCCTGACTCACCCCTGAGCTTGCTCAGGAGCTTCCTCTAGCAATTCAAGAGCTGCTGTTTTGCCTGTGCAAACAGTCGAGTTTATGCCCTGCAGCCCAGAAACAGCAGCCAGCCAGGGGACAGAGTTGACCTTTTGCTGCTTTGAGTAGACATGGAAAAATAAAATACCTAATTTCATCCAGTCTGGAGACTCTGGCTTTGCTGGCTATCCAGGGAACGTGGCGATGGGTGGCCTAGTGCCAATGTGAAAATTACCCTGTGCAGAGCTGGCTTCACAAATGGTAGTAATTTGTATTATGCCGGTTTTCTACTAGGAAAGGGACCTGCTGTATGAGTACCATGCTTCCATATAATAGCAACCAAGAGCTTGTCCTCCACAGGAAATACTAGTGGTGGAAGTAATAGTGTTCCAGCTTTACTGAACTGAAAATGGGAGCATGACAGATGGCTTTGGTGCCTCCTTTTCAAGGCCTCTTAAAGAAGGCTGCTTTAGAAGTTGGGGCAGACAGTGTACTGTGAAAATCGGAACAGTCTGGCCTGCACTAAATTTGTGGCTGATGTGGATTTTCAGAAATGCCTTGGTTTTGGGTTAAAGAGGTTAATGTAGCAAAAGAAATTGGCAGTGAAGAAGAAGAAAAAAAAGCTCTCATCTCCTAAGCTCTACGCTACTGCTTTTAACCCAAGGATTGCCTATGCTGCCCACCACCATTTATTTATCACATGAAAAGGAAACTGGAATGAGAGGCTTATTTTTTTCCCTATTCAGTTTTTTTGGTTCATCCCATTACACACACTGCCTCTGTGCAGTGCTGTAACAGAACAGCTCTTCCAGGTGGAGCTGGGTTCCAGCACCACAACATACTATCTAACCCCACCTCAGTCACAGCAGATGATGAAGCAGCTCTTTCTTCAAAAATTTGGCTTCTGTACTGAATGAAGAAGGTCTGTGGTGCTTCCTTTTGGAAGGTTGAGGGAGAAGGGCTTTACTTCATCCTTGAAATTCTGCATCCGTCTCTGTTGCTCTCATCATTTCAGAGGTTACTGTGGCTGCTGTCTTTCTCCTGCTGCTGCTGGGTGCCACTTGCTTTCCAAACAAGCAATTTCACTTGCCAGAACTATTGATCCAAGGCACTTGTTAGCAGCATCAAGCCATACATAACATTTTTAGAGGAAAATCATTAGGCTGTGACTGATTGGGGAAGTTACCTGCAGATTAGTTCTAGCTGAGCTCAGTTCCTCCAAGCATACAAAACACCAACTGATGATTAACGACTAGTTAAGAATCTCCTTGGGTCTCAGCATTACCCTTACAGCATTGTACAGCAGGCGATGCTGCAGGGAGTCTGTGATTAAAAAAGAAACCCACACACAATGGGAGAAATGCTGGGTGATGAGCTGTCAGCCTTGCTACCTATCACCCTCCGGTACATGCTGTTCTTTGAAAAGTGTGTTACTGTTTGAATTCAAGGCTGAATTTTGATACTCATTTCCCAGGCTGATTCCCATTGCAGGGTGGGAGGAAAGGTGTCCAAATGCAGCTTGCTGTGGCTCTTGGGTAGTAAGTCTTCATACTTTGCTGTTAGCTATTGCTTGTATCTATTTTACAATAGCACAGACTTCGCCACTCCTGCAAGTATTTAAAGGCAGATTCATCTCTGGTGCTCCTTTTCCTTGTTTGTTTGCTTTGGGTTTTTTAGACATACGGACCTCATTTGTTTGGAGTTTAGAAGGAGTGAGCAGCACCTTTTTCATAAATAAAATAATTCTATAATGTCCTGTAGAGAGGGAGCACTGGATAGGGACAGAGGAAAGGAGCTTCTGGGTCTAGTCCTCCTCATGGTGTGCTGGTGAGTTTGGCTGACCCTTCTCCAGGCTTCAGATTCTTGGGGCTATGAAATAGGGCTGGTGGTGGCTTCCTCTTCTCTGTAAAGCACACTGAGATTAACCAAAACAAGGTGGTGATTAGAAACAAAAACATGCTTCACTTCATGTTGAATGAACAATGCTTGTGTGTCTTGTCTCCCTCCATGTCTGTTGGATTGTCTCACTTCCACTGTCTGAATAAGTGCTTGGGTTCTGGTTAGCCCTTTTTAAAGTAAAACTATTTGGTAAAAAACTTGGGTTTAATCCATGGCATTTGTGAAGGGGCAGCACCCAGGCACTTCCAATTCAGAGTCAGGCCCTTGTTGTCACCTCCACTGAACACCTTAGCAACAGGACTCAGGGCGTATTTCTAGCTATGGCAGCCTACGCACAGAAAGGGGAGCAATGATGCAAAATAGCTGAAAATGGTAAAAATTTAGAATATAGCAGAAAGGAGTAACTCACCAGAGAGCTAATTGGAGTGAGCACTGGCAGAGCTGTGGGATGAAGCTGCTCTGTGCATCAGGATGATCTGCTGAGGTGAGGGCAGGTTGCTCCACATTAAGCCTCAGCATCCCTCAGTTACCTGATGGATAAGCCGTGCTCTAGTTGAACTTCAGATGCTGAGAAAAAGTGAATGGTTTTGTGGCCATGTCTCCTGGCATTGGATCTGGGAAGGGAAGCTGGCTGCTGGTTCAATCATGTTTAAATTAAAAAACAAAAAAATGGGGGGATGCAAATACATACATACACGTGTATGTATGTAAATAGATGTATTTTTGTACATTTTCCTGAAGGGTGAATTTTGAGGGTTATCTTAAGGGTGAATTTTGTAAGACCCTAAGGAAAACGCAGCATTTAAAGTAGACTGACTTCTCACTGCCTAGCCTGGCACAGCAAGCAAACCCATTCTTTCCCGCTCTCCCTTTTTCATATATCCACCTCTCTACCATTAGGAATAGGATTTCTCAGTCCCTCCCACTCTGAATGAAACTTCTCACAGCACACGCAACCTGTGCACACTGGAGTGTTCAGAAGGGGATTTAACAGGCATGTGAGTAATGAAATAAACCTCCTTCCCTTGGCTCTTCTCCAAAAGGCTGAACTCCCTCCTTTCTCCACATTTCCTCTTTCATTCCCACCATCCACCCTGTTATACAAGGCATGTGGTATGGCGAGAAGTTTCCACCCAGGAAAAAGAGCTTCCCACCTGCTGAAGCTCGTTAGCTCTCCCAGATGAGCAGTGAAGTCACTGCAGAGTTCTGCGAGGTGCTTCTCTACTCCCAACAACCCAGACCTTGCTTGAGTTGCCAGTTTAAGATACGAGATCTCGGCATGGGAATTCAGGCTTTTGCCAGCACTGTGATCCCAGATACAGTCAAAAGCTGCTAAAAGTCTATTTTTGTGCTCATGCTTTCCCTCCTGATCTGGTGGTATGCTGGCAGCCTCATCTTGGAGCAAATGTGATGCTGTGACAAAGCTTCTGTTGTTGCTGCCTTTCTCAAACGACAGGAATTGACATTGATGCCACAGGTGTAGTTGCGTAAGCAGGGCTTTCCTTCACGAGCCTCAGATTCTCTCCTAATTGCTCATATTCAGAAAAAGGCATAGGAAGTCAATTTAGCAGTTCATGTTGCAAATGAGTCATGCAAATTGCAGCAGTCAGAGGAAAAACAGGTAATCCCGGGGCACAGTGTAAATGTGGTCACGTGAGCAAAATGGTTATTGACAAGCAGGAGCTACAATAGGGTTTGTGCTGAAGGAGAAGGACACGGCTCGGTGGTGTGGATGTTTGGTGGAGCTGTGGGGGGATGGGGATGTAGGAAATTCTGATTCGTTGTTAGGCTTTGTTCCAGATGCTCCTGGGGAGGTGGAACGATTTGCTGGGGCACAGGCCACAGAGCTCTTCTCGTAGGCTCCAAAGGCTAAAAGAATAAAGCTGTGAGATTATTATGCATGCTGTTCTGCTTTCCAAGCACAAAAATGATTTGCAAATTATTTTTTGCACATGCCATTGGCATCTTCTTGTAGCAACAGAACATATGGTTTTCACCAATGACAAAACCTCAAAGATGACCTGATGCCTGGAGGGGGGCTTACTGCCCTGCTTCTCATCCTTGATGCTGGCTGTTGGGCTAGGTCTCAACTGGTCTTTGACAGTTCCACCTCAAAATGTTTTAGTTTCTTTCTGCAAAAAATACTTGTCACATGCTCTTACATTGGATGCTTTCACTAGCAATATTGGCTGCTGATTTCCCTGGAAGTGTATCTGGACACTTTCTGACTGAGGTCCCAGTTGTGCATGGAAGAGTCATTGAAAGTTTCAGTAGAGCTCTGTGCTGGTTTGCAGAGCAGGATCCAGACATTCCTTTACCAGTTCTGCATAAAAGCTTTAGTTTTGCTTCTAATAAGCCATGTATTACATTGGTTAGTTATGCTTCTATGTGCTTCATTATCAACTAGAAGTACTCTGAGGTTTGGGGGAGAAAAATCAGGTAGATATTTGGGTTAGCGTAAGTGTATGCAGAAAATATATGCATCATTTATGCATTGGGGTAGATATAATTCTGAAAGGTGGTTAAACTTGTAAATACTTGAACTGTACTAAAAGATCCACTTTTCAACACTCTTCTCTACTGCCAAAAAGGAAAACATTAAGGCTGGCTTGGAGAGCCTCTCATTACTGAAGGTGAGGCAAAAGATGAATACACAAGATAGTATAGGGGGGCTGAATCTTTAAATGGGGCTGGAGAAGGAGCAAGAATCAAGCGTAAAGAGCCTGTTGGCTGTTGTAAGTCTGACTCACACCCAAGATTTTGCCACGTTTGCATGCTGGGCATCTGTTTGACTTCTAGTTATGCCACCGGCTGTGCTGTGGCACGAGGGTCACAGAGAAGGGGCAAGGCCCCTCAGGGAAGTAATCTGTGGAGAAAGGATTCTTCTGAAATCTCTTCTGTGGGGTTTGCCTTCTCTGTAGAGTGTAGAGGCACTGTGTTTCTCCTCCTTTTTTCTTACATCTTTCTATTTTGGATCGCATTGCCTTGGAGAAGCTTTGGATGAAGAAAATAAAGCCCTGGTTGAGCATAATTCCTGCTATTATTTCTGTGTAGTCCCAGACCTTGACCTTTTCTGTACTTTTTAATCTTAGTGTCACTGTCAGCTCATGTGCTTAAATAGCCCCTGCTGATGCCTCCCTGGAAAGTTCTTTAGTCTCCCCCAGTGAACAGAAGGGAGAAGGGGAGATGGGAAGACAATTTATTATACTAAAAGGCAGGGTGATGGTTGCGTCAAAAGGTATCTCTTTGGAGTGGGCTGCTTTGATTCTGAGCATAATAAACTGAGATTGCCTGGGGAAAAAAAAATAAATTAGAAGCAATTAATACATAAGCAAGCGTGGGGTATAAGCAGGTTAGGGCCTCGCTGGACGCTCCGGGCACTGGAGGTCTCTCGCAAAGGTATATTTAATGTGACGCCAGGAGGGAACCGGGCACGCTTGAGGCCAGAGCCCAGCCCGACAGTACCAGGTCCTGCGGGGAGATGGGTGGCGCGGGGGCGTGGCTGAAGGGGGCGTGGAGGCAGGAGGGACGCGGGGATTGGCGCGCGGTGGAGGGCGTGGCGGGGGGGCGGGGCCGACTGGGAGTTTCCCACAATGCCCCGCTGCAGTGCGGCCGCCGATGGATGCTGCGCGGTCGCGCTGCCATTTGCAGCCGCCGCGGCTCGCAGCGCGCCCCGCAGCCCCGGGAGCAGCGTCCCTCCGGCCCCAGCAGCCCCCCAGCGCCTGCAGCCGCCGTCCGCCCCGCGCCTGCCCCCGTTTCCTCCTCCTTCTCGGTCCCTCTGCCCCACCGCGATGAACCCCCCCGCCGCAGCTGGCGGGGAGGAGACGGGGGCGGCAGGTGGCGGCGGCTGCCGGGGGGCCGAGGGTGGTGGGGAGGCGGCAGGTGCCGCCGGGGTCCCGGAGGAGCCGGGGCTGTCGGCGGCTGAGGAGTCGCTGGAGGAGAAACTGCGGAGCCTCACCTTCAGGAAGCAGGTGTCCTACAGGTGGGTGCCGGCCGGGCAGGCGGGTGGGGCAGGTTTCGGGCGCTCTTGGCGTTCCGTGAAGCCAGCGACCTGCCCCCAGCCCCGCCGCTGCCGTCAGGTGTGCAGTGCTCCCCCGGCGCAGCAGCGCTAGGGGAGATGGGGAGTGGGGGACGGTGTATGTGGGTAAACTTTAGAGTTACTCAGGGACAGAGTAAGGGATGTTGCCTGACTGACGGGGGAATGGGTCCATATTAAGGCTTTGCCCTTTGCAATGAGAACACGGCCGCCCGTGTCCCCGGCGCCTCCAAACGCTTGAAAAGGGGACCAGAGAAACCTTTCTCGTGGCATCGCTGCTCCCGAGAGGGGTTTCTCTGTGGGAAGCTTCAGAAGCGCAGATCTCCCCTCCCTGTGCCCGCCGGCAGCCGTTGCATAAGCCCCAGCGGTTGCCCAGGTGGGTGGGCTGCTGTACCCGGCATCATCGGGACAGTCAGCCACCGGGATGCCACAGGACACGCTATTGCCAAAGCAGAGGGTTACTTCATAACCAGGGTCTTGGATTTTACGGTCGTGCATTTGTTCCATATCTCCAAATAAATGTGTTTCCCCTTTCTGTAAATTCACCTGTGTGAAAGGGCTCTCGGTGGCGTTCGGCTACGTTTCCCTTACTCCTCCCTGGGAGCTTTTAACGGTCAGCAGCTGCTGACAGCCATTTCTGCCTGAGGAGCTTCAGGCCAAAAAGTTCTTGAGTCTTACCTAATTCTGGCTGCAAAATCCCAGCGGAGGCAGCACACCATCAGTAACTAGTATTCTAGTGTGCTTAGGGATGAGCCCTTCTAACTGGGAGAACAGAAAAAGCAGAGCTGCTACTTACTCTGTCTCTGTAAGGAAAGAGTGCCTCTATCTCTAGGTAAATTAGCTGAAGAGTCTCCCATGACGTGGAGGTACTTTTTTTTTTAATGGGATGTCAATTTACATCTGAGATAGCTTAGTAATGCTTTGAGTCTCTGCATGTGGTAGGGCTTAAAACTGATGTAATTAAACACTCTTTGTAGCTGAAGTTTTATATAAAACTCAATGTCCGCAGAGAGACTTCCCCAGAAGGGTCTCACTGGTGAGTGTGAAGTTTGGGATGATTCATACTAGGCTTAATGAGGCAAATGATGTGAAAAGGAAAACTTACTGGATACCTAAAGAGCATTATATCAGGCATCTCTCAGTACTTTTGCATCTCTGCCCTGACAGTTTTCCTAGTGCCTGTCATTTAGGAGCAAGTTGTCTATTGCAGATTCTGGAAGTGGGCTGTTGGAGCAGCTGGTAATGAGACAGGTTTGCTAACGTGTCTGCTCTTGGTACAGAAGGCATGGTGTTTGCAGTAAATCTTGGAGGTGCTTCTAACTCCGGCTATGCATTTTTGTTTTTACTTCATTAGTTTTGGCATCTTCCCATTTCAGGGGTGGGTATTAAAATCTACTTATAATGTCCTGTTATGTAGAAGTATGTTAAAGACATGGGTATTCTTGAAATTTTCTGCATGGTGGAAAATTTTAAGGGTTTCATTATAAATGCTTCTAGGAGGAAACATCGGGGTTTTTAGAATCTTCTTCCTCCTACCTCTCCTCCATCTAGGCAAGTGTACAAGTCCTGAACCTTTAGTTATAAAAGCCTTTTCCTAAGCATCTCTTGATGCATATTACTTATTCTACTTGACTTAGGAGATGTGCGAGAATGTACATTTTCTTTCCATCCTTGGATTTTCACACCTTTTCTTCTTTTGGAGCTGTGCACTCCCTCATTTATCCATAACGATAAGTCTGAGTAGATAGAAGAGTAGAAAACTTCCATAAAGGACATCCACTGAGCTCTCCACACCCCCTAAGCTCCTTAAATTGCTGTCATTTCAGTAAATTATGGTGCTGAAATACATTTGTAAATGTAAATGACTATATTATATACAGGAAAATCTATTTATGTTGGCACTTGTACTCCCTTAACCACTTGTACAATAGAAGTTATTCAAGGCTTTATGGAGACTTTCAAACAGCTCATTTAGGATTTTTTGTGTAGGTGAATTACATTGACATACACGCATATAATCTGTATTTATACGTTCAGAAAAAAACCCAACAGTTGGAACTTGCTTAAAATAATAAAGATTCATAAAAATGCATGTAAAAGATTCTGCTGGTGGCAACTGAAGGAATGAAATGGACGGCTGAAAGTAAGGTCGAAGTATTGTCACAAGGGAAAAAAAGGAAGAAGAAGAAAAATATTTCCCATACAAATTTTTTTAACCACTCCCTATCATGAAACTATGGTTTACCTGGGTCTGGCTTAAAGTAATTCTGCCCCCTCCCTCCTTTTTTTTTTTTTTTTTTTTTTTGTTGCTAAACAGCAACTATGCTTTCATTATAATTAAGATCTTTTTAGCTAATGACATAGTCGTTGCATGCAAGTAACTTGTTCGTTTCTCTACAATTGTACCAAACCCACAAGTAATGTAGTTCAGAAAACAATGTTTTGTACTGATGCTGCCAGTGCCTTACCATGCTGTATTAAATATGTAAAGATTTTGTGTAGTAAATACCAATGTAACCATGTTTGTCCCCCGTATCAAGCCACCAGGAGGAAAAACTTGTTTTATGTAACACAGGTGTGCCTCGTAGGGAGCTCCACAACCCCCTTGACCTTGCCATGTTCTCAAGCCTACCCATCCTGCACCTGATATTTACATAGCCCATTGTCTACACCAAAAGCTTGTCATTCTTTGAGAGTAGATATTTGCTTGCTGTTTTCTTTCTAGTAATATGCTGTAATTATGTGTACGTACACAGTGGGGATACGCCACTTAGCTGTGCTTGTGCGTGAGCTAATGGGTTTAAAGTGTGTCTGTTTCTGTGTGTGTGTATGTGCTGCCAACATGCATCCCTTAAGTGGATCTTAATTTGCAGCCGGGGCGCCTGCCCGGTGCTTGGTGATGCTGGAATGGGGGATGCTGCTGCTGGAGGTCAGGTGGTGGGTACTGCTGGTCTCGCTGGTGAGGGAGGGAAGGGGGGGGTCTGCAATCAAAAGTGATGATCCCTTGATGAGGAGTGTCTTGCAGAGTTGGTTCCTGTGCAGACCGAAAGAAAGCTGAGAAAACAGTCTTCTTTTTCAGCCTCGTGCACTTAAATGAGTTCAACTGACTCAATAGTTGGTGCTAACATGAGAATGCCAACAGCTAACTGCTAATTTTTAGAGCTAATTTTTTACCCTACAAATACAAAATGAAGTATCTTAAAGATGCTTTGGCTTTTCTGCTTAGAATCTGTACTGTTGGCTCACAAAGTGGAAAAATGTTTTTTTTTTTTCATAAACTGATAAAACTGAAAGTTCATCGCTGTGAAGAAGATGGCAAATGAAAAAGAAAAAAGTGAATTAAATATGTACCCCTGCCAGCAAGTATTTACCCCCCTACATTTCTAGCCCTGGCAGCATACTTGCAAAACATTGTGACACAAAGCTAGAGGGTATATTTTTCTTTCCTTTTAATGTTTATTATTTTGCTACCTGCAAAGCTCTGTGACAGACTCCATCGTCTCTTTTAGTTACAGTAGAGATTAAAATAGCTTTCCCAAAGTGATTGCTGAAATAAAGAAATTGAGATTATACCAAAGAGACACACAATAATATTTCCACAATAAAAAGCTATGGCTAGAGAAAACTTTGGAAATAAAGCTCTATTTGGCAGGTTTCCTGCAGATGTTGAAGCTCTAAAAACTTATCTGAAATGCAGTCTTGTCATTTAATTGTTTAAGCTTAGAAAATTGTAAAAGGCAAAAAAACCAACTAACCAAAAAGAAAATTCCTCCCCAAAAAAACAACAAAAACCCCACCAACCCCCCCTCCAATGAAATAATCAACACAAGCCAAAAAAGCAAACCAACCAAAAACATTGGTAATGCCAATGTTTTTAAATGTCTTATTAATTATTATTTAGAAATCCAGGGAATCTTGATTAGTGGCATTGGAAATAAAAATCAGATTGTAAGTTTTAATGGCCATCTTGTGAAAGCTCAAGTGGCATTTGGCAAACACTTGTCACTAGGGAATATTTTATCTAGAGAAATGTAATTTCATTTGCCAAGTGGAGAAATCCTGCCCGATGCTGTGGGTGGTGGGCTTTAGGACACTTGCTCGTACAGAGCTCAGGGATTTCTAAAAGCAGGACCATAATGAATTGTTTCAGAGTCCTGTGCTGCTGGAGCTGGTTTCCTTAATTCACTGTGTCCATTGGCCGTCCAGTTCGACTCACAAATGTCCCTGTCTAAAATATGCATTTTGAGTTTCCTTAATGCTTCTCTCCCTCTTGCCAAATGAAGCTGTTTGAGACATGCCTTTTGTGCTTTCCCGACCCTTCCTCTACGAGCAGAAGCCAAGAATCAAGCTGGCCTCTTCCACACTATCAGCAATAACTGCTGTCTGTTGTGGCAAAAAGTAGCTGGCGTAGGTAGAGTGAGTTTTGCTACTGCATTTGAAGGGGAAAAAGTTACGGTAGGGAAATCCTGGAAAATCCCAGAAAATCCCTGATTGCCCAAGCCTCGTCACTGTTAATGAGCATATAAGTACCTGGGACAATGGAGGGGACCTTAGACCAAAACAGAAATTTAAGGATGGGAAACATCCTCAGTTTTTTCCTTCATTTATTTACAGACATGATAATAAAATGCATGTAACTTCTCAGTAAATATTAAATTGAGAGAGGATGATAGAGGTGACTCCTATTACTAAGACTTAATTATTTTATGAAATATGACAACATTTACTAGTGTGCTGTGAAGCACTGTAAATAAATAAAGGTGATTGAAAATACCCAACACAAGCCTTTGGTCTTCTGATTGTGTTGATTTCTTGTACTTCACTTTCCTTGAATCTTAATACATACTATTTCTATAAATGAGTGAGGTTCTTCTGCATGAAAATGATGGATGAATTTTTATCTTTTCCAAATGTCAAGAAAATAATTCTTGCTCTCTGGCCTAATCTCATAAGATCTGCTTACAACTGTCTTTGTTAAGATTTTCAGGTATGTACTGTACAGAGTTGTTACCGCCCACTCACATGACAGTGACTCAATTTACTTTGTCACACAAAACATCCGTCACCATTTTATCCTTTTCTTCCAAAGCATATCACTGGATGTTTTTTGGTACAAAAAGGGGCCTTCGTGATGCTCTTTCATTTATGAAGCTTTGAGGTAGAAGTTCTGCGTTGAAGAAAAAGGCTAGGATAGTTCAGAAACAAGAATAATACCACAGGAAAACCAAGTTGACATTTGAAGTTCCCTCCTGACTTTGAGATGTGGCTGCAAGTCTGGCCATCAGTGTCCCTGGGTCACACAAAGTAAAAGGACTGTCTTTGAATTTTGAGCATATCTTTATGTTCTCCCTTTTGTATCCGAGGTTAGCAGTACTTTTCAAAAGACACATTGTGAATGACAACTCTGGGTAAAGCTACCTGTGAGCTGCAATGGGATTACATAATTTTTCAGAAGAAGATAAATGCACCGGGGATTTGAAAGTGGGAGCCTCTATGAGTGCATAATGAAGTTGTTGTGTGGCCCAGGCACAGACCTGCAGCCTCAGATTGCCCTGGGACTGTCACAGGTGGAAAAATGTCATCAGGTAATAAATACTGAATCAGATGCCAAGTAACTTTGATGGGGTGGAAAAACACTTTCGTTCTGGCTAATCATTTGGGATAAATGAGCACGTAGTCAGGTCTTCTCACCTGGATTGGTCATGGGGCTGAGGAAATGATTTGCTTGAAGCTTCACCAGACTTTTGACAGGTTTGGGTTGTTGGTGTGTTGTTTTTTTTTTGGCAACTTGCCAAGACCTTGGGAAGGTGATGCATATGTGTAATGGTTACATTTCCACTTCTTTGTTAATCCAGCACAGCCTGTGCGTGAAAAACTATCAGCTGAAGGATTTCCCAGATATTAAGGAAAAGAGGGAGTGGGAAAGAAGAAGAAAATAACCAGGCAAGGGTGGCTCACAGCTTTGTGGCAACCTCTTCTAGTTACAGAGCTGACAACAAGAAAATTTGCCTTGGAAGAAAACAGATAGGGAAAGCTGGAGCTCTTTTTTATGTCACACTCTCTACAATGATGTTTTGTTTTTTAAAAATCTTGGGATGTGGGAGTGATGCATTAACTCAATTATACTCTTCACTTGTGCACCCCTAATGTTTGAGCTCCCTCTTCACCTTGCGGTTTTTGAGTGGTTTGACCATTTTTCTCTCTTAACAGAGAAAATCAGGGAAAATCAGTGGGTGTATATGAAAAAAAACATGGAAGAGTACATTAAGAGAAGACTGGATAGATGCATATGTATGTGTAGAGAGTCTATAGGAGCCTCCATGTGGGTTAGTGCTGGGTATGTGATGGCTGTGTATGGGTAAGGGGACATCGTGATGAGTAACTTCAGGGTGAAGGAAGGTGTATGACAGGACATGGGCATGGAGGACTCCAGTGTGTTTTGCAGGTTGCAGCTGTGTGGAAAAACGATCTGTGCTTTTTACTAAATAATTGCTGGACCTTGTGTGGGCTGAGGAATGTGTATCAGTAGGGTGATCTGTGTGTTTGGGAGCCTTGGTGCATGCTCTCTATAAATACCCAGGAAAGTGGGATGAAGGGATGTCATTATGTTCCTAATTCCAGTGTATGGTGGGTGATTTTTCTCCCTTTATTTAACTGTCCATTCTTTGGAGGTATTACATTTTTACGCATATAAAATAATAATGTGTTTGTTGAAAGCCTTAGGTGTGACAGAAAGTCCTGAGTCCAAGGTGTGTGGGCTCACCTAAAGCCAACAGGTCTCTCTGGTTTAACTTCTCATTTCTGTCTATACTGCCCTTTTTATTTCTCTTTTCCTGGTTCTCTTGGGGTGGACATGCTGGCCTATGGATGTAATTGCTTTCCTGTTGCCCATGTTGTGCTGGCCCCTGATTTTTCCCTTAAATCTGTCTCTCGGGATGCTGAGCTTCTGGTAAGGTTGTTGCTGATGCACATGCAACCCATTTCATGCTTGCAACAGGGAAGTTGGTAACATCTCGGGCAGCTTGTAAAGGCTTGTTTTTTACCTCTCTGGAAACTTGTCCTTTGCATTTTTCCTATAAAAGAGTTCAAGGAGGATTTTGTTGGTGAAGATTAAGGTGCATGTGGCACTCACACCAGAACCACCTTGTTTAATGTGTGCTCTGCTAGCTGCCGTGTGCCACAGGTTGGCCATGATCCTGCACAGCCTTTTCTGTGCCTGAGTCCTTCTCTGAAGACACAGTGGCCTTGGGGTGACAATGGTTGGGAAAGAGAGTGGGGGTTTTCACCTTAAATTCCACGAGAATGGTTTCTCAGTTACAAAAGACCTCAGCCCCCTGTCTTGGTCTGCAGAGGAGATCCACAAACGGAGTAGGAGGCAGTATAGTGTCAAGGAAAAGACTTTGTTTTTAACGTCAAACAAAAGAAGTCTAATACTAGTCCATTATCTTTTGTGTTATTTTTTTTTCACCTGTAAGGCTGTAATCTGTAGGTGATAATATCTACCTAAGCAGGCAGCATAGGACCTGATTCTTTGTAAATCCTCTTTGAGAAAAAGAGAGAAAGGAAGTTAGTGACCTATTTAAGATAGCAGATGGAGTCTGTGTGCAAAGTGGGAATGGAGCCTCAACCCTAGCTTTAAGAGCAAGGCCTCTCATCCAGGTTAAATGGAGATGGGAACAGAAGATGATTGAAACTGCAACTTTTAGAGAAAACCTGAAAGTTGGGGAGGGGTGGAGGACAGCTGTGCATGTGTGTTATAGTTTGATCTTGTTATGAGTCCAACATACCCAAGATTTGTCCTTGAATTTTTTGTGTATCGAGCAAATGGGAAGGTTCATTTTTAAAGACCTATGGTAACCTGAGGCTGCCACAGGGCACAAAGTGCTTCTTCTGAATGTCTTCAACTACCTTACTGAAATGGCTCAGCATAAAGGTAGGAAAGGGATTGAGTGGGAAGGGAAAGATCTATTAGCTGGTTCTGAGGAACTGATGGCCACTAACTACTGCCCTCTTGGCAAAGTAAGCTGGTGAAGTGTTGAGCCTGTTTGCACTCTGGGATTGAGCCTAGTATTTCCCCAGTACTGTGTATACTGAACTTTGAGGAAGCTTGGTGGTTTGAAACACTTTTGCTGGCAAAAAGCTCAGTAATGAGGTCTGGAATGTTTCAGTCCTGAATTTCTCTGCAAATGCAGCTCTGAATGGCACTGCCAGAATCCCCTTCCATTTAACAGCTGTTTGAAAGATAGCTAACTTCAAAATTTACAGTTCATAGTGGGAAACTGCTCTTTTATTGTCTGGTCTGTCTACCCTTTTTTTGAGGGTTTAGGACTTCAAATTCTACCTAGAAAGTTTTCCAGCTCACTGACTCTACAGACTACCTAACACTAATCCCCATTGTCGTAGACAAATGGCCATGTAGTCAGAGAGAACAGAGGTGTCTAATTGTACTTAGATTTGAGGCATAGTAGCTTAACACATCATTGCTCCTCCTGAGTACCTTTGTGGATAAACATGAGATATGAGAAGACAAAGGATGTTTACTCTCTCAGGCTATTGGTAAGGTCTGTGCCATCAGCAACGCGTTTTCTTACTGGCATTGGGGAGTGGTGCTGCTGGTTGCCCTATAACCTCAGCTAGGCTATAGATACATTGCAGAGAGAATACTGATGTCTTTGGCTGTCTGACTGCATGTAAGAGCACTTGGTGGAGAGAGATGAGGTCTTTTTGAATGTCCAGGGACTGGGAGGAAGGTGTTTATTGGCAAGAGATGTAGGTGTGGATAGTGGGAGTGTGGAGCGTCAATACCTTGTCTTGCTTTTTGTTCTCCTTTTCAGGTGGATGCAAAATTCTCCATTTCTCCCTCATCATTACTAAGGAATGGGCATTTAATATGCATGTTTAATTTGTCTGATTAGGGATATATGATACACAAGTGTTTGGGGGTATAATCTGACACTTTTTACAGGAGGTGAAAAAGGGACTATCATATTTAATCTAGGCGTAATTATAAGCAGCACTATGCTTATGTAGGAGTCATTTCAATATTTATAGTTTCACTAACTTCAAAATATTTCAAAAATATAAAATTTAATTTCAGTATTTCTAATTCCTCTCAAATGTTTCCAGGTTTGGCTTTTCATAAAAGCAAACAGCAAAGCCCCTAACACTGGATTATATGCCTTCTACATTTTATGACTCATCAGGAAGCTTGACCCACTGGGGAACATTTTCCAAGTGGGGCAGGAATTAAGCTTCAATTGCACAGATTCATCAAAGATGACGAGTTGAACATCTCAGAATCCCTCTGTGCTCTGAAACTGCTCCCAGATGCTGTGTAATATACAGGAGAGGGGACTGCCTGTGATGCTCTGAGAGATGCCATGGGGTTTCTGGGCAGCACAGGAGCGGGTGAGGAAGCAAAATGGCTTTGAAGCCTGTTAGCATTAAAAGATGATGAGAAAATACCTTCCTGTCATCACTTTATTTCATTAGGTTGCTAATGAGTTTCCTCTGGGGATGGTAATAGGGTAGCTCTTATGCTTTTATCCAATTAGTGAATGATCCCAGGAGTATATGCTTTTGTTGTGAAAACACATCAAGTTTCATTCCAACTGAGCACTGCATCCTATATGTTCTCTGAAGGCAATAAAATGCCATGTGTAGGTGTATGCTAGGCCAGGTCCTTTGTTATTAATTGCTGATGTTAGCCTGATTTATGGTTTCATGATGATGCCCTAGAGGGCAATGGACTCTCCTGTGAAAGTAAGTGAAATGCCACAGATATGAATAAAGTTTCATTATGAGTTTTGAGGTTAGTTGTAAGTTGAGACACTGAGAGAATTCACATGTTAAAAACCCTGCGTAGATAGGAAATAAAACCCGTGCCTTTGCTATTGCCCTAAGGGATATCCAGTACTAGACTCTTGCCAGCTGCTTGTGCTTGTAGGATTCTTTGCTGCTGGCACTATAGTCACCTCCAGGTTTTAGCTTAATTTAAAATGACATTGAAGAAGGAATTAGCAGCAGTACAGATGCAGCTGGCATGCTTGGTTGTGAGTGGCCTTCCATTAGTGAGAAGAACTTAAGCTATTCTTTATTTTTCATTTTTGTCTCTGCTGGCAGCCAACAGTTGCAAATGTCACTTCTCTCACAGGGCAGTATATTTGGCTTTGGAGCAGGTAGTTTCTTTGTTTTGTCTCTGGCCAGTTTTTACTGTGATAGAATTTCTAAATTTCTCTGGTTTTGAGTTGCTCTCTTTTGCTTTTCTTTCTGCAATTTGCCTTTGTCACTCTACCTTCCTGCTGAGACACTGGTGCTCTGTGTGGGTTTACATACCTGTGGCTGTGCTCCCTGGTACAAGGAACTAAGAACACACAAGCACATAAACCCTGGGTTTCACATTGAACAAGGTCAGATTTAAGTTACTGAGCTCACTCCAACAGTTTTTTCTGCCTCCAAGGCTAGTGTGAGGTTTATAGTCCAGTGCTGCATCTCTGGTCCTTTACTATCAAGATGCCTCCAATGACCTGCTTCCTTTCCCCTTTAGATTTGCAGTGCTGGAGTTTTTCAAGCCCTGTGGTGGTAGATTATGTTTCAGTGGTTGCAAAGTGGTTATGTCCATGTTTTATGTGCAGTTGGATACAAAGACAGACTTTTTTTGGGTTTCTCCCTGTCAATGTAATGCAAAAAGGAGAAGGCATCAGTTGTCTTTTTCAGCTTTCCTTTTTTTTTTGTCACAATTTTTCAGGTGTTGAAGGAATGCTGTGAAGTGCTCAACAAGCTCTGCTGGTGCATAACAAACAGTGTTGGAGGACAGTCAGTGGCTTGCATGCAGGGCAAGCATTGTAGTGCTTGTGTGGACTCTCTTTTTGCCTTGCAAATCTTGATTCAAACTGGAAGGCAAACGGCAAAACAATGTTCCTAATTTCTTTGAGTCTGACGTGGGCCATACCATCATTTGACAAATGTGCTATGATCCAGGGTGAACAGCAGAATTACTGAGTGCTGGGTTATTTGGTCTGTATCTTGTCAGCTCAGCTCTTCATTTCTGTTTTTTCAGCGGGTAGTGGGAGGGATGACTAATGTTGGCAGTGATGCTGTGGCACTTACGAACTGGACTGAGACCAATAAAACAGTTAAGATACCCCCTCACAAAGCTTATATGTGTTGTTTAGAAACTGCTAACCTGATGGCATTTGGACAGGTGACCTAGGGTCTTTCCCAAAACATCCCTTTATCTATTAAACATTAATCCATTGAGGGGGAGAAAAAAATGTAACCTTAGCAGGGATGGCTGTGGACAGTCTGGCCTCGGAGACTTTGGTGCTCTCCAATGTAATGGCTGGCTGGAGCACAGCTTTTCTGCTTACCAGAGAGGATACTGCATGTCTTTCCCTCTGGGAACAACCTGGGCTCACCCAGCCCACAGCAGCCTTCTGTCCAGACACCTCTTGAGGATGTGATGACTATCACAGACATAAGCCAAGTATTACACGTGTTTGTTCAAGCCTGTGGGCAGTTTCAAGTTGGAAGCTCTCCGAGAAATGCTCTCCAAGGGCAGGATGGACACAGAGAGCTTGTGTGTGAGTTCTCACTTTAATGGATGTGTTTCAGAAAAGCATTGTAGAGACTATATTTTTTTTTTCCTTTTTCCTATGAAAGACACAAAGCTAAGATATTTCTGGTTATAACTGGTACCTGGAAGTGATCTTTAGTATGATACAAATATATATAATTTCCTCATACTTAGTCATCCAGTCACCTACTCAAGATCAAGTAATGCATTCTTCCAATGTTCACCTTGCACCTGGTGAAAATGTGAGAGCTCAGATAACAGGGAATTTAAAAGAAAAGCCTCCTCTAATCCCTTGGTTGGGCAATATGGTCTTTTCTCCCTAATCCCTGGTTTGCACAATACACTCTTCTCTCCTTACCCCTACCTCCTTAGCACTGAAAGGAAAGCAACCAAATGTAATTCTGCCATCAGCTCTGATGGGACTGTGAAAATATTCTCAATCTGTCCATGTGATAGCTGCTTACATTTCCTGTTCCCTTTTTTTCAAAGAAGGACTTTGAGTTTGGTGTTCATATTAGTACCTGGTCTTGTACTAAATTCAGATAAAACAAATGCACAAGGTGACTACAGCAGAAGAGTGAGCCACAGCTGCTGAACGCTGGTGTGGGGATCCTCTCTTTCATAGGTCCTGCTGTCTCTCTATGGGAACAGAAGATATGATGATTAATTTTGGGAAGGAGATGGAAGGAACAGGGGAGATGACCTGGGGTTGTGAAACTACTGGTTTTGTTCCTCCTCCCCTTCTAATCGCTAAGGGCTGTTGTTTGTTCAGGCAGAGCTGCAGCACAGGCAGCAGCAGGGAAAGCTTTCATCACGTGCTGGTTATGCCTCTCTCCTGGCATAGCAGCAAAAGAAGGTAATTCACTTTCTTTTCAGTATTTATCCTGAGATTACTCATGCCTGTTCCTTCCTGAAAACCGGAGACCATCCTCTTTCAGACATGAAGTGCCAAGATACCAGATTGCCTTGCCTTTCTGTCGCCAATGACCTTATTTTGCTATCCTCTGCAGCTGTGCATCTTACTAAATGAAAGCTGTGGCTGACTGTCTCCTGGAAGATGTGGATGTGGGCCTGCAGTTGGGTCTGGGAGCTCTGATGTGTGCCTATCTCTCCCATCTGCTTGTGTGTGATGGAGCTGTAGGTCATGAAAAGAAGTTTTGATCATTTCAGCCCTGGTCAGGCTTTTGGACCCTTCAGCTGACCAAACACAGGCATTTCCAGTGGGTCGCAAGCAATCGTAAGGTGAGGTGAGGACGGGAAGGGAGGGTGTGAAGTTGGGCTTAGGGTGCACTAGGTAATGCTTTATAACAGTAATTTTTCCAAGCTTCAAAAAGGCCATTAGGGATGTGAAAGGGAGAGAAAGAAAAGGAGGAGGAAGTAAGCCGAGATGGAAAATTTTAGCCCGATTTCCCCCTGATTTGATCTAAAGGCTGGAAAAAAAAGAATAAAACGTGAATTCCTCTCCGGCTGGAGAAGCAGCCTGCTCTCTCAAAAGGCTGTTCCCTGGCAAGTCAGCTCTCCCGCCCACTCCCACTAGTAACCTGGGGATTGTGGCCAGAAAATACGGGGCTTGCCCTGGACTTGCTGTGGCTGAGCCCCGCCCGGGCAGTTGCCCCCACTCCCTGCAAGGTTAGCCCCTTCAGCCACCCCTGCCTGAGCATCCAGCCGGAGCTTTTTACTTCTGATTCAGTCGCTCTGCAGACAGTGTCATAATCTGTCAGGTGCCGGGAGTGATATTTGCTTGATGGAAATGTTGGCCCTATTGTGAATCAATCCCAACAGCTTTTTGCAGCAAGGTTGTAAGACAATGAGGAGCATTTACTAGGCAGGCAGACAAAGCGGTTTCTATTATGTGTGAAAACACAAATAATAGGCAGATAAATGCAAAACAGTGAGAACCGTCTCAGCGTTAGGCGGTTGCAGGCACAACAAAGCGCGTCACTGTCTGACTGGAGGGGCTGAGATGCATGAACACGGCAGGGCTGGGAATGAGCAGGTACACTCACACATGGAGGGCTCATGCCTGACGAGGCCAAGCTGTGGGTGTGGGTAAAAACATGGGGAAGACTTCGAAGACATTCCACGAAGGGTCTGCTCAAACCAAACAGCAATGAAAAAACACGTGATTGTTCCTCAAAATGAAGTGACCTCTCGCTCATTCTCAGCTAAGGGAAAATTAG
Organism: Hemiprocne comata; assembly: GCA_020745705.1. NCBI lineage: Eukaryota > Metazoa > Chordata > Aves > Apodiformes > Apodidae > Hemiprocne > Hemiprocne comata. The sequence continues at coordinate 63,403,302 of CM036586.1, forward strand.
GCATGAGGTAATGCTTGTGCAGGTATCACACCATACACATTTGCTGGTAACTCCAGTCTACTATAGAAGGGAGGGTAGCTGAATGTTTTCCAGTGGAACATTAATATTTTTTTTTTTAGAATTTTGACATAATATTTTCCCACTGAAATCTTCTGGCCAAGATGCTGGTTTTGTTTTTTTAAAAAAAAAAATAAAAAAAAAAAAGAGCAACACATTCATATATTAATCTTAACTGAAATATATAATAGTTGATATTATAATTCCTTCATGCTGAGTTCTTTTTTTCACTCTGATTAAGAAGAGAAAAGTTATTTTGTTTTCATTTGAAATAAGAGAATTTCCCAAATAATGGAAATGCTGATTTTGGGCAAGGCCAAGTTGTTATTTGGTAGCATCTGTGAAACTGTCTTGGTCATGATTAATTTTCCATTATAAGAATGCGTTGTAATAGCCACATTTAGTGTTAATCAGCTCTATGATACTTAGCTTCTTCTGAAGGACCAGAATCTGAATGAACACAGAAGATGAAGTGTCCTCTGACTGCTAGCAGAAGCTGTTCTATGTCATGATTACAGCATATTATCAGGGTAATATTGGATAGTGGATGGCCACCCACATTTTTATAGCTAAACAGAGAGGTCATTCTACAGGGATGTCTGAAAGATGAATGTACATCAGGTCTATGTTTAATGGTGGTGCTTTTTCCCTTCCTTCTCTTTCTGAGAATATTCCGTGCCTGGGAGTCGCCTCTGCAGCTACTGGCAGAATGCACCTGGTTAATAAAAACCCAAGTTGTCACTTATTGGAAGCCAACTCTTGTTTTACACAGAGAATGAAAGTGATCTCTGATGTTAGGGCTGAAAAGGCTTATGCTCTCATGAAGTGTTGACTGGCTTATTTAGCCATTTTTGTTGCTCCTTTAGGACCATGGAGCAGACAGATCAGCATTTGCCCTCTCTCATGGAGTGGTACCAAGGTGGTAGAAGTCAAACTTCCATGAGATTTGGCTCTTAGGACTGTGGAGCTCCTATCCAACTAATTAGGGCAGTGGAGAACAAGGGACCCAGCATATTTTCAATGGGTACATGTGGAGGGTTGATGACCCTCTTCTGTTCAAGGCTGAAGGATGTTTGTAACTACAGCCCAAAAAGGAATAGAAATGATAGGCAAAATAGCAAGAAAGTGGTGTTTTATAATAAATTATGTCTGAGCAATGGATTGCTGACTTGTCAGTCAAAGAACAGTGTCTGCTTGTGCTGGTTTTCCTGTTCCTGACATCTGACTCCGACAGGGATTTGAGAACTTTCTTGGGAAGGACCATGTGAGTGTGCAGTTCTTGCCATTAAGACTAATGCATTTCCTTCTAATGGCTCTGCTGTGATGAATTGGTCCCTGTGTGCACACCTTGACGGTGGGTGCCACTCATTACTGGCCCTGGAAAAACTGCGAGTACTGGTAAGCGTGAAGCTGTCAATATGAGGCGGGGACAAATTGTTCTTGAAGGATAATTTTAGGCTGGGGAAGCTACCTTCCCTTGATGTCCTCAACAGTCATTGGCAAGTGAGAGTCTTCTCCAGACGACCATTTTGCCAGCCTAATTCAGGCTCTGGCTCCAAAATTGTCTTCTGGAGGAGCCCATCTCTATTGACTGCAGACAGTCAGCGGAGAGCAGCCTTACAAAGCTAAAATTAGGGTTTGTTTTATTTTTTACGTGCACTCTGCCTACCAATGGGTTGAATAGATTTATGTGCTTGTTAGTATTTGAAAAATGTTTCTATATTTAAAAAAAAAAAAAAGGAAAAGCAAAATATTGGAACTTTTCCTGTAAAAAGCATGTTTGTTTTTTTTTCAGGGGGAGACTTTTTGGATTTTTTTTTTAATTATTTTTGGCAAGAGATAAATCTGGTTGAAGCGGAGATGCTGAATTCTTTTAGTGGATACTGGCAACTATGTAAATTTTAGAAAGTGCTGCAGTAGCTCTACAGTCTAATAGAGATGTTGCCCTTTTGCCTGCTGTGAACTGCATCTTTGAAAAGAACTCCTTTGCCAGCTGTAAGGGCGGCTGGCAGCCAGTTGTTTTTTGGTTCAGTCCCAATGCAGGACATGAAAGTAAATCTCTTGCCCCTCTCCATCTCTTTTTCTGTGGAATCTGGGCATGTTTGTTCATACTTTCCATGAACTACAATAAATTCCCTGGAAAGCCAAATGCATGGATTGCCCGTGTCTATGCAAGCCTCTGAGAATCGTTCCTTAATGGTTCAAAGCCAGACACGACTGGCGAAAGGAGCGTGTATTGGGGACGGGGAGGCTGATGCCTCTGTGCAGGCCGTGGTGTTATCCCGTGGGCCAGCCACCTTTTTTTGATGAGCTTTGCTGTTAGTGTAACTCTCACTGCTACCCTAACTCATTCACCTCACCTGAATGACACAAATCAAACCCATGGGAGAAGGAATGGGTGCAAGGCATCTTTATCTTGAATCTGCAATACCTCCAGTTGTTGATGATGTGCTGAATGGTGGCTGATATTTGACCTCTTTGTTCTTTTTCCATTTTTTCTTTGAGCTGTTGGGAGCTTGAAAAAGTACAGATGAAATGGAAAAAGACTAGAGAAAGGATTTGTAAATCACTTCAGGCATTCAAGTGTATTTGTGATTATTCTGCAGGAAGAGAGATGATAGACTGTGCTTGCTTAGTCTGAGTAGAAGAAAATATGATGAAATAAGTCAGCTCAGCCATATGTGATTTTTTTACCTGCCATACGTGATTGTTTTGGGTGTATTTTATAGAAACTTCATTGATGAGGCAATCATTGAAGGGAAATATTTAGTAGGATCCAAAGAAGGATTTGGCTTTTATATGAAAATGAACAATATTTTTAGCAAATCTGACTTATTGAGTACTCTCACAATATCACCAAAGTTGCCAATGCTTTATTGCTTGAAGGGGCAAAAGAATCACCTGCAGGGGCCAGAAGGGGATTCCCTCCAGGCACTACAACTTTCTGTCCTTTGCTGGGCACACATTGCTGCTTGTATTTCTGGCTGCCTTCCATTAAGATGCCAAGTATTGGTAGGATATTGAAAAGAGAGTTAATGAACTCACGGGCCAGTGATTGGATCAGGCGTGATAGCATCTAGAGACCTAAACAGATAACAAAGAAGCTAATTCTGTTCCCCTATCTAAAATTCTAATCTTGTCTGTGACATCATAATTGGTTGCCATAGGGACTATTATGGTGTCATAAAAAGAGGATTAATGTTGAGTTTAAGTGAGGAATAAGCAGCTGGAACAGATGAACTATTTAATAACTTCTGCATCCTCTGACAGTGACTGTTTTGTGCTTAAAAATATAACTCCAAATGAAGAATGATGAGCTGGAAATATGCACTGAAGGAACAGTTGTGCATCCAAAAGGATATTGCTCTAAGCTTCTGGGGTCTACCAGGGTGCTGTGGTGTAAAAGAAATCTCATTTATGTAGAGAGATGCTAGAATGAACAACAGATCTCCTGTCTCATGTGGACTTTTATAGGTATGAAGCCACACATTTCCTTCTGTGAATCTTTTTTGTTTTGTTTTTAAGCATGGAAAACTATTTACAATTGAGGTAGCTGGTTTACAAAAACAAATATGGGAAACATGATGGTAGTGAACTGTAAAAGGTCAAAGAATTTTGAAACAATGAATGCTTTTGTGAAGGTGTCTCAAATTTTGGTGGCTGGTTGGCTTGAAATTGGTTGTGTCAGGAAAATCAGAATCCCTGGAGCTGGAGTATTTCAGGATAGGTCATCTGAAGCTTTAGCTTTTGCCTGTGCTATAAAGGCTAGGAGGGCTATTTAACAGGAAGCAAACTAAATTGGGCTAGAATGCACCCAAGCAGATGGTATCCAAACTACTGTATCAAATGGTCTGTTCATACAGTTTCACTAACCCCTGTAATGGCTTGTCTTTGCTGGGATGGTCTACTGACACAGAATAGCCAGGCTTCTTTCCATGCTGCTGACTCTATGCAGTTTGTAAAACAAAGTTTTGGAAAATGCCAAGTTACTTCTACAGCATCAATATCTGTGTTGGCTGCTTTGCCCTCTTGGGTGCTCTTGCATGTTCCCTTTGAGCCAGGCAGGCTCTGCTCAGCTTGACTGTTTTTGCTGCTGTTTACTGCTCTGACCCAAACCACTCCAGGAGTAAGGGATCAGCAGAGGGGCCATCAAAGAGAACTATTAATGCATAACAGGGGACAGAAAGTAGTGTAAATAGCTGTGGGTAGTGCTGGGAATGGACGCGCTGGCAAGAAATGGCCTGAGGGCTTGTGTGGGTGTCAGGGCTTTTGTTTTGTCTCTTGCTCTTGTGATATTTGCTTAACTCTTTTTGTCTTCCTCTTCGCTCTTTTTGGTGCCTATTTTATGAGCTGGAGAGGAACATGTTTCTGCCCACAGAAGCATAAACACAGAGCTCCTGATGTTTTTTGGGGATCCAGCTGTCTTGCTCATTGCCATGATGTTGGTCCTTGCTGTGACTTTCAAAGAGGAGTGAGAATAGCACCATCTGGTTATTGCTGCTGAGCATTGGAGCATAGTTACTCTTGCACTCACTGTCACAGTGCGTGGGAATTCTTGCTGGAGTGGAATCCTTACCAGAGGGTGCTGGCTTCCAGACAGTGACCTCTATGCGAGGTATCCCTGTGATGCTGTGCCAGGGTCACCTCTGCCTCAGGGCACTGACAGCAGCTGAGGTGGAGTGTCTGTTGTCCTGGTCCTGCTCTTGGTCCCAGTGTGCTGAGCACAAGCCTCTCTCTGAAGCATTTTCTGGGACGAATGACAATTCTGGGGACTTCTCAAGTGGTTTTCAAAACCCTTTACAGAAATAAATTTACCCCGTGGCACAACTGGAATGGCAGAGGGCAAGCTGTTCTCCTCTTACTGCAGGAGAAGAATTTCAGGGCTAAAGGCTAAACTAGGAATTTTCCAAAAGTTTTTTAGGGGATGTGAATAACTCTTTTGGGTACCTGCTTGGGGACACAAGAGCTTGGGGCACTGAAGACTTTCTCTGATTTTTAGCTAGGCTGAGAATCTTTCCAGTGTTATAGAAGAGGTATTTGCAGGTAGGTTTGGATGCTCTTTTACTGACTGCTGCCTTCCTAGTACAGTTTTTCATCTGTGCATTTCTCCCAAAGCCCTTGACCTTCATTCCTCCTGGCTGAAGCAGGATTTTTTTTTTTTTTTTAAATCTGCTCTTGTGCCTCCAAGCAAAGGATCTCCTTGCCAAGGATCCTGTCATGCTGTTGTGCAGTGCTTTGGGAAGAGCAGCTTATAAATGCCATGAGTAGTGCTCCAACTAGTCCTACCCACTAAGGTAGGTATTTCATAAAGTAGGAACACTGTGGCTCTGATCTGTGCAGGCAGCTTGGGGAGTTCTGTGTTTCCAAGAGCAGTAACTGGAGGGCAGGGTCGCATGACAAGCCCAGAGCAGGGAAGGTGGCTGGTGCCAGCACAAACTGCTAGAACCTGGGCTTTGGCAGGGAGCTGAAACCCTCTGCTGTTTAAACCTGGGTGGTTCTCTTCAGAAACAGATCTAATTGAGTCTCTCACCAGATCATAATAGTAATTCCTTGGGGAATAGCTAGGAGGGCCATAACAATTTTATCAACTCCTCCAGACTGAGGAAGTGTGCCAACAGTTGGGTTTGCAGCTTCAGTTAATTGGAAACTGTGGTGCCCAAGGAACTACTGTTCCTCCTCCCCGCCTCCCCAGTTTATGCTTGTCCAGAGGCCTGCAAGATCTTCCTTACCCAAATGGAGGTGTGGGGCTGTGGTCACCCTTGGAACACCTCAGCTCAGTGCCAGGCTTGCCTGAGTCTTGTGCCAGGGACCTAGTGCTGCCTTTGCAGCGATGTGTGCTCGTGGTGACCTGCTGGGAGCTCAAGGAGTGCATCTGGGAGCAAGCTCTGCCCTGGATTTCTCTCAGATGCAGTTTTCCCCCCTTAAATCCTATGCATTTTAGGGACCTTGCCCCTGTGAAATCAGAGGGATTTTGTTCATTTTCAGCAGGTTGCACCGTATTCCTCCCTTTTTGATTACAACAAAGGCAAGGTGGGCATCTGGAAGAACAATCGTCCTGGTGAGAGCAGGAGGGGATGGACAGTATTTTATCCTGGTGGTAGGGTTCTCACCTGGGATTTATGCTTTGTCACCTGGCAGGTGTCTTATGTAGACTCTTCCTGATCATGTATGTTAAGGAGGTGGTGTGATAGTATTCCTGAGATAAAAAAAGGGTTGACTGGTCTGAGATGTATCACTTTGTATACATTAGCTGTAGCTGCTGTGCGTGTGTGAAGCTCTGGGTAAGTGTATCTTGGCTGTGGCTTGGAGACGTGTGCCTGTCTGTGTGTGACCTGCAGTCAGGGAGAGGGCATGGGTATGTGCCTCTGAGCTGGGCAGGAGAACATGATTCACAACTGATCACATGTAGCTGACAAACTGTGGAGGCATATGATAAATGTGACCTTTGGCTACCTCATACCAGAGAAAAACTGAGCCTGGCTCTCCACTGAGCGCTTGCTCTGCTGCTGGGGCTGGTGATGAAGATGCCCCTCGTGACATTAGAGCTTACAACGTACCCCCACTGTGGGTAAGGAACAGGATAAGGCTGTCTTTCCATTTCAACAGGGTGTGAAATATGTTTGCAGGCTTGTACTACATGTTTCAAAGTCACCTTGCCTATGCAGAGATCAGATGCTGCAGGGATGGGCACCAGCAGTACTTTCTGCCTCCAAGCAGAGAGTTTTCTAGAGATTGGTCCTGCCTGCTTGGCTCGCAAAAGTGTCCTCTGGGAAGTGCTGGTCTTCATGATCTTGTGAGACATTAAACACAGACTGAACTAAAAAATGTGTGGGTGCAGTGGGTCTGGGTGCTAACATCTGCCAGAGCAAAAAAGAAGTACATGAAGAAAGGGGAATTCTTTTGTCTGTTGGTATCTAGGTAAGAATCATGAGCAAGAAAGGCTTTATTGTATGCACTTATATGAATGTCTTGAGGTGTAACCTCCTGCTTTCCATAATGTGGCCATAAGCCAAGCCTGTTTCACCTTCTGTCACTTAAAATCAATTTCCAATTACTATCTCAAAATCTTTCCCCCAGTCTTGTCTCTGCCTTTCATACCATTTAACCAGAAGCAGATTAAAAAACCCAAAAACCCAAACCAGTAAACAACTTAAATTCTACATCATGAGCTTAAATTTGTTTCATAGAATCATAGGAACATTTAGATTGGAAACCAGTCACAGAATATTAGGGGTTGCAAGGGATCTCAAACGATCATCTAGTCCAACCCCCTTGCCAGAGCAGGACCCCCTAAAGTAGGTTACACAAGAACACCTCTGGGCGGGTTTTGAATGTCTCCAGAGAAGAAGACTCCACAACTTCTCTGGGCAGCCTGTTCCAGTGTTCCATCACCCTCACAGTGAAATGGGTTTTCCTCATCACAGAATCACAGAATCACAGAACTACCAAGGCTAGAAAAGACCTTTAAGGTCATCAAGTCCAGCCTATGACCAACACCACCACACCATCTAGACTATGGCACTAAGTGCCACATCCAGGGACGGCACCTCCACCACTTCCCTGGGAAGTCCATTCCAATGTCTAATCACCCTCTCCGTGAGGAATAATATCCAACCTAAACCTCCCTTAGAGCAGCTTCAGGCTGTGCCCTCTTGTCCTGTCACTGGCTGCCTGGAAAAGAGCCCAGCCCCCACCTGACTACAACCTCCCTTCAGGTAGTTGAAGAGAGTGATAAGGTCCCTCCTGAGTCTCCTCTTCTCCAGGCTAAACAACCCCAGCATCCTCAACCTCTCCCTATAAGACTTTCCTTCTAGTCCTTTCACCAGCCTTGTTGCTCTCCTCTGGACCTGCTCCTGCACCTCAACATCCTTCTTGAAGTGAGGGGCCCAGAACTGGACACAGTACTCGAGGTGAGGCCTCACCAGTGCTGAGTACAGGGGGAGAATTACATCCCTACTCCTGCTGGCCACACTATTCCTGATACAAGCCAGGATGTCATTGGCCTTCCGGGCCACCTGGGCACATTGCTGGCTCATGTTCAACTGGCTGTCCACCAGCACTCCCAGGTGCCTCTCTGCCAGGCTGCTCTCCAGCCACTCTTCCCCCAGCCTGTAATGCTGCCTGGGGTTGTTGTGGCCAAAGTGCAGGACCCTGCACTTGGTCTTGTTTGCGTGGAACCTTCTATGCTTCAGCTTGCACCTGTTGCCCCTTGTCCTATCATTGGACATCACTGAAAAAGCCTAGCTCTGTCCTCCTGACACTTGCCCTTTACATATTTGTAAATACAGATGAAGTCACCCCTCAGTCTTCTCTTCTCCAAGTTAAAGAGACCCAGCTCCCTCAGCCTTTCCTCATAAGGGAGATGTTCCACTCCCTTAATGATCTTTGTGGCTCTGTGCTGGACTCTTTCAAGCAGTTCTCTGTCTGTCTTGAACTGAGGGGCCCAGAACTGGACACAATATTCCAGATGTGGCCTCATCAGGGCCCTTAAGATCATCGAGTCTGTCAAGGTTTAGTGCTGGGCAGGCAATTAAACAAATGACAAATGCTGTCTACTAACCCCTCTCGCTTCCCAGAAAGGGAAAGGAAAAAGAATAAGAGAGAGACTTCTGGCTTGGAAACTAAACTACACAGCTTTTATGAAACTATAATGATGAAAAAGAGAATAATTAAGTAGATACAAATAAATACAGAATGACTATCATGGTCCCCTTCCCCCACCACTAATGCTCACATCACCACCGAGACTGCAGGGCAGGCCCTGGGAAAATCCCAGACTCAACTCCTGGAGTCAACAGCAGCTGAGAGCTGGATGCAGGAACTCGTGGATTCAGGAGCACATGAATCAGGATCAATGGCAACGGATGGAGTCTTTCCAGGATGCCAGTGATGGACAAATAAACTTGACCTTCGTGATGCCTTAGCTTTCTACTGGGTATGACTTGTAAGGGATGGAGTACCTCATTTGCTCAATTTTGGTCACCTGCCTGGTCCACTCCTCTCCAAAGCAGGGTCACAGGTGTGAATTCTTTACTCCCTTCTGTTTCTGGAGCATAAGATATTTTTCAGAACCAAGTGGTGGCCTTAGTTCTGCGTACCACTCTCCAGCAATAACTATAAACATGAAGCTTTATCAGTCTAGAAGCAGACACTGACTGAGAATATACTGTTAATTTCAGCAAATGCAGCCACTTATAAGAGACTTAACTGAAAAGTAAAATTATGAAAAGAAAATTGGTTCTATCTTGGCTCAAACCAGGACAAGTCCAACTGTAAATCCAACACTGCCAAGTTCACTTTAGCTGGGAATGAATTCTGTCACTGCTTGTAGGTTACCCAGAAGCCTGTGTGTAGGAGATGTTACTTTGCTCCCAAAAAGGCACATACCTTGTATTTGGTTTTGTTAGCAGTCTCCAGACCAAGGTGAAGGCCAGGCTGTGAGGCAGTCTTGCAAAGAAAGCTAAAGGCAAGCCATCTCTCATCCACATGAATGGGATCTGCTCCCCGGTTTCTTGGGCTCCTCTGGAAAATTGCTGAAGATGGTTTAAGTGGATCCACCTCACAGGAGCATTCCCTGGGTCAGGGTTGTGTGGTGCTACCAGGGATTGCTGATGCTGCCCTTGCTGTTTGAACTGGGGGCTTCCTGTGGGTGAAGTGGTAGCCATTTATATTTGACCTAAATTTGGGTCTCAATTTTGAGGGTTCTGTTTTTCAGATACTTTAGCAGTATTGAGTAATAAATTCCACTGCAAGTTATGTATAAATGGGAAAATATTTCAGGATTGTTATTTCATTTTTGAAGCAGTGCTGCTCAGTTTTATCATGAGGATTTTTATGAAGCTAAATGAGAAAAAGAAACCCCTCTAGCAAAATATTTCTTACACAGAGCCCCCTTTTCATCTGAATCTGGGAACATGAAAGTGCAAATCTGTCTCTTGCTGAAAAGTTTAATTTCTTTTCTAATTTGGAATAGATCTCTGGGTGCTGAAACAATTTTCCTTTCTTTGCAGATTTATCTTGAATATTTCTCAATGTTCTGGAACAGAACGGATGTCTAAAAGACATTTTTGCTTTCTCCTTTCTTCCCCTTATGTGTAGTGCATGGGTATGGCTATGCCAGTTGCAGACCAAAATGAGCCATGGAGACCAAAGTGTTAAATGTGAGTCAGACTATCTTGCATTAGAGGGTGAGTCAGCTTTGGTTTTAGAAGAAGACATTTTAAAGAAGCCGTTTGGAAAAAATGCTGAATGGAAATATTTCCGAAGAATCTCTCAGTCTCTGAGACAAGATGGCAATTTATTTCTCTCTGTGCAGGAATGATAGCAAGCACTAAAAGTAGTAGTAATTATGAGATCAATCTAAATTGAAGGTTGTTCATTGGAAGTATCATGCCCAATGTCCTGGGCTGGTCACTTATAGCAGAAGTAGCAGTTATTTAAGGTGAAGTTACTTAAGGTGAAGGTCAGTGATGCAAGTCCAGGTCAGTGAGTTCCTTATTTACCAGGCAGAGGTGCCAGAAAAATGTGACTGATGGGATGTCCAAGGAAGGAAAGAGACTGAACTGCTACAGGCTGAGCTGGCTTAGCAGCCTTTGAAGCTGGGCTTCAGAGTTCAGACCATTGATATTGTCCCTTGGGCAGCAAAGCCTGGGTGAGTTGCAGAAGGTGGGGTGCTGTGACCACATCATGGGCAGGAGACTTTTTTGTGTGTGCACTGAAACTCAGCCATTTGGCTAGGAGGTTAGCATGTGTTAAGGGGAAGCGTGCAAGGTCCTGTCCATGGGTTGGGGCAATCAAAACCACAATTATAGGCTGGGTGGAGAACGGATTGAGAACAGCCCTGAGGAGAGAGACTTGAGGGTGTTGGTTGATGAGAATCATAGAATCATAGGGGTTGGAAGGGACCTCTGAAGATTATCGAGTCCAACCCTCCTGCTGCAGCAGGAATACCTAGGGCAGATCACACAGGAACACATCCAAATGTGTCTTGAAAGTCTCCAGAGACAGAGACTCCGGAACCTCTCTGGGTAGCCTGTTCCAGTGCTCCATTATCCTCACAGTAAAGAAGTTTTTCCTCATGTTGAGGCAGAACTTCCTGTGCTGTAGCTTGGTGCCATTTCCCCACGTCCTATTACAGGGCATTACTACAAATAGACTGGCCCATTCTTGACATCCACCCTTTAGATATGTATAGTCTTTAATAAGGCCCCCCTCTCAGTCTTCTTTTCTCAAAACTAAACAGCCTCAGGTTTCTTAACCCAGAAAGCCAACTGTATCCTGGGCTGCAATAAAGGTGTGGCCAGCAGGTGAAGGCAGGTGATTCTCCCCCTCTACTCCACTCTTGTGAAACTCCATCTGTGGTACTGTGTTCAGTCTTGGAGTCCCCAACACAAGAAGGACATGCACCTGCTGGAGTGAGTCCAGAGGAGGGCCACAAAGATGATCAGAAGGCTGGAGCACCTGTCCTATGAATACAGGCTTGAGAGAGTTAGGGTTGTTCAGCCTGGAGAAGGGATGGCTCCGGGGAGACCTTTTAGCAGCCTTCCAGTACCTGAAGGGGCTACAGGAAAGCTGGAGAGGGACTTTTTACAAGGGTGTGTAGCAATAGGATGAGGGGTAATGGTTTCAAGTTGAAAGAGGGGAGATTTGTGTTAGACATTAGGAAGAAATTACTCACTGTGAGGGGGGTGAGACACTGGAACCTGTTGCCCAGGGATGTTGTGAATGCCTCCACTCTGGAAGTGTTGCAGGCCAGGTTGGATGGGGCTTTGAGCAGCCTGGTCTAGTGGAAGGTGTCTGTGCCAATGCAGGGGGGTTGGATCTAGATGATGTTTAAGGTCCCTTCCAACCCAAACCGTTCTATTTTTCAATGATTAAAGAGTTGGCAGGCATTTATGGGAGGCTTTTTCTCTACGGATTTGTTATACCTGCTTCCTTTATTTAATGAAAGTACCTTTTTGGAAAAAGGATGATCAGCCCAAAGGAGATGATACTCAGTTGTAAAGCTGGAAAATGCCAGCAGAGAAGAGCTGATGGTGTGTGACACAAAATAGCAAATGAACCAGCTAAACAGCCATCCAAATTCCCATTAGAAAGAATAAATTGACAAAAAGCAGAAGAGTTGTCATTAGCATGGGTTGGACCATTGCTGTGCACTGTAAATTAAGTAAATTTATTCCTGAATCCACTCTGACTTTTTGTGTGGCTGTAAGCAAAGCTCCTAATGTTTCTAAGATGAATATAGTAGCTTCTTCCTACTTGTGTAAAGATGTACCAGCAAACTGTGGTAGTTATTATTATACTGTGTTAAAAAGGTGTTATTATGTGCTTTGCCTGACATTGTTACTCATTATGAAAGGCTACAACACTCAGAGCTTTTAGCAAAGCCACAGTGGTTATTATCTGTTTGAGGCAAGACAAGAGATTCTTTATTTCCTACTCCAACTCTTGATGCTCATGGTCCCTGGATTTAAAGTAAGATTTCAGGAGGATCTGGAAATTGTATGGGTTTTGCTCACTCTGTTTTTATGTGCTGTCCTGAAGTTTGAACATTGTGAGGTCCTCCATGGAAAAAATAAGCCAAGGAGGTTTTTTTGGTTTGTTTTCGTTTTTTCCTTTCATAAGTAGCTACTCATGTTTTTTACCTAAATATAAAAAATGGGAAGGGAAGTGGAGCCTATTGGTATGACAGTGGTTCCAGTGATGACTCAGGAACCACTTCTTCCTTCCCCCCTCTGCGCCCCCCCCCCCCCCCCCCCTCATTTTCCCACTCAAATACACTGGGGTAGCTTCAGGGTGCTCCTCAAGCCTCCCTGGGTCTAGTGCTTTCTTGCCATTGTGCTGAGCAGCTCATGCAGCTGGCAAGGAAGACGAACACTGTGTGCTGGGGGCAGGAGGTGCAAGAGCTTGCAGAATTTCTCAGGGATGTGGGACCGGTGGAAAGACAAGCATCCTTGGAATATGCGGAGGTTGGGAACTTTTATATATGCTTACATGTATATATCTATATGGTCCAAGCTGTCACGTGTGTATATATCTATGTGGATCACCTATGTGGTCCATGTTGTCATAATGTCTGTCAGCGTGTTGTCTGTATGTGTACAATAACAGAACTCATGTAGTAGGGAAACAAAGATGCTGTTTAAGGCTCAAGGATTCAACCTGTTGGTTTCTGTCATGGCTTTTTGAGTGAGGAGCTAAAGGGGAATTTTCTCTTTAAATGTCACCAAGGACTAAGTGGCTTTAGATGGATGGTGTGGAACACTGGAAGTGTTGGGGTGTGATGGAGGACTTCACAGTCTCTAAATAATGTTAAGCTTTTACTAACCTCTTGTGAATTTATGCCTGGAAGTGCAAAAATTTTAGAGGGGTTTTATCAAGGGTGAGAGGACCCTAATTTGACCTGCCCTGAGTATGAGGTTTCCTTAACGCTTGTGATCTCTGCAGTTCTTATTCCCCCTGCAGTTAGGGTGTGATGTTCTGAACGTGGCAGCTCTCTGCTGCTGACCCACCAGCAGCAGGCACAGAAAGCTGAGCTGCCTTCACGCTGCAGGTGCACTGAAGCAACCTTTCCTCTGTGCCTGCCCCTTCTGTTACCTGAGTGGATAGATCGAGCACTCATTTCTGATGGTTATTGCCCATTTGGTTTCCACCAGTGGGTGGAATTCTTAAGGGATTCCCTAGGGCTGGCTTTCCTGTTACCCTCTTCCTTTTATTGAAATTAACCTGATTTTGAGAGCCCCAAAATTAGTAGTTTCAGAACTCTCAATTTTATTTGTAACTCCTCATGGGCAAGATGTTTTTCACTGTGAATGCAGACAGATCACAGTGATTTGGAAGACAGGATGATGAGTTTGCAACAGTCACTGCACAGAGTGTATGAAGTACAGAATAATTTTGGACAAGGGAACCCCCATTAATAGTTCCTAACTTTCATTAATGAGTCATAATATTGGGTGTTGCTTTTAATAAATATTTAGTTGATAACTTTATTGTCTTCTCTCACCTGCTCCATTGAAAGATGCAGCCCTACAGAAGCTTTGATGTTGCCTAAGGGCCCATCACAGGCAGGCACTGAACATCACAAGGCCCCACTGCTCTATGTTCTAAAATATTAAGCCCCTTTGCTGTGTGTTTTGTTGTTTGTTTTTTTTTTTTTTTTTTAACCCATCAGCTCACTAGTTCTCATCTCTTATTCTACCTCTTCAATTTCTTTGAACGGGCCTTTATCCAAGCCTTTTCCTGTATCTGTCTCAGCAGCATCCCCCATTGAAAACAACATTGACTCAGTATTAAAGCCTATAGAGCTAATTTATTAAGTTTTGTGCTCATAGCATTTTTTATTTGTTATCTATTAGAACAGACAGACTCCCAGTGATTCCTGATGTTGCTGAATTGGGCTCTACTGCCCAACTGTGATTTTTGAAGCATATTTTCTTGACTTTGATTAGGTGTAGCTGACTGTATGAGCGGCTGTAGCTGTGGTTCAAGACTCTGCACCTTACTCATGTGCTTTTTATACTTATTTTCAAGTTTCACAATGTGTGTTGTATGGTTCTCTGTATTGATTGTTCTGGGAGGTGATGTTTGTGTTTTCTGGCTGTTTGTCTCTGATCCTGCTCTATAGCTGAACCTGAAGACAAGGCTGAAGCAAGGGAATGGATGTGTCACCTATTCTAACTTTAAATAGTGGTGCTGTTGATGATAGTAGCTTTCTTGGAAATAATGCAGGTGGGTATGGGAGGTTGAAATGCTGCTAGAAACATCAACTAGCTGATTTTGTAGCTGTTGTGTACTTAACCCTCCTGCCCCCAAACATACAACTCCTCCCCATACTCTAAATCCCGCATCTCCAGCTCTATTTCAGGACTTGATTGATCACAAACTTCCTGAAATAGGGGAGAAGGCTCAAGGAGAATGTTAAATTTGGATATTCAGAGATGTTAATTGCAGTAGCACCAATTTCCTGATGAGAGCTCTTCTCCACAGAGAACTCATCTCATCATTGTAGAAACGCCACCATAATTAACAGGAGCTGAAGCACTCATTGGCAGTTCATCACAGACAGAGGCCTAGGTTAGTATGTGTCCAGATGCAGGTATCTCCTTCTCTCTCAGGAATGGTATTTTCAGGCTCAAAGATGAGTTGTCCTGTCTTAGCTGTTGCCTCTCTGTTACTGCTGATGCCTTAACTGCTCTCTGAATAGTGAATGTGAAGTTCTTCTGTCCACTTATCAGGACCCATAATTACAGTGATTAAACATCACTTTGAGCAAAGTAATCCAACAGCTTTCCAGTGTGTGAAATATGGAACCCAACAAAAAAACCTGAAGAAGTGAAGACGTTATCCTTTCTTTTTCTCCAGTGTCTCCTCTCTAGCTATGTATCCCTCCGGTGTTTTATGTAGGAGGCCTATGCTGCACATTTGGACTCTGAGAGGATGATGTATGTTGTGTGTCTGTCTCTGAGTTCAGAACAAAGTGCATTCGAGTCCTGTTTTCCAGAAAGCAGACTAGTGCAGGGCAAAGCACAAACCTATTCAAATGGAGAATGTGGTTGCAATGGCCGCAGTGCAATTAATGAAGGAATGAAGGATCTTTCATCTGAGATGGCCACAGTACAAATTCTCTCCTAGTCGTTTGCTTATTGTACACATCATAAATCTGTTAGGTCTGGATATCTTTACTCAAGAAAGACCTTAATGTTGGAGTAGAAGTGTTGCATGTCGAATATACAACTGTATAGATCAGGGAAATGGCAAAGCACTTTGTACAAGTGAAGCCATTTGCCTCACTTGAGGGTTTGCCAGTAGTTATGAAATGAAGATACACGGAAGTGTTCTCCAGAAGTGAACACTGTCTCTTAATTAGTACAAAATTGTGACAGAATATGATTTTTTAAGTGTGGCTACATTTGGTACAAAGGATGCAGATTCCCTCTTTAAATCTGGTCTGTGCAATCCTTCTGCTTCAACCTTTTCCTTAGCTGTTTTCCCTACTCCCACCTGACTTTGCCAGAATTAGAAGTCTGTCCCCATTCCTTCATAGGTGACCCATGGCTCAACAAGTCCCCTGCCTTCTGAGTCCCAAGGTCCTTTCTGATCCAGGCTGACATCTCTTCCTCACATATCTGTGAATGTCAGGAACATGTTCTCCGCTCCCACTCCATCCTCCTTCCTCACCCACATCCCCCTCATCTCCACCTGTTCTTGGTCATGGAAAAGCAGAAACAAAAGCAAGTGCAAGCATGTGTACAGAGCCCTGTAAAGCAGCAGAGGTTTTAATTTGAGCAAATCCCTGGCTTTGGCAAAAACCCATTTTCCCCTTCAGTGCCAGTGTTTCTTTGCAGCCCATGGCCCTTCTATTGCCAGCACAGGCAATAGGACACAGAGGTTGAAAGGACTCTTTTCTTGTCTTGCCTCAGCCTTCCGTTACCTTTGGTTCCCACCCAAGCACCACTGCCTATAGAGCATCCATAGCCTGGTGGGAAATTAGGGTATGTGCTGGTCCTAAAACCTGATGAGAAACCTTTGTCACCTGAAACATCTTAAAGCCAGGGTAAATGGTGATAGACAAATCCTTCATCTTGCATGGGACAAAGCTTTGCCCTGCCAAGGAGCCAGTAGGTTCTAAAAGCAGTCCATAGATCTGCACAGTCAGACCTAGACTTCCTAGGTAGCTTGTACACTTAGCTGCAGCACAGCCCTATGCCCTCTCCCCACCATATGCCTTGTCATGGCTGGTCTTCTGTATGTGACCAGCCTTGACTTCACTGAAAGCTGTGCTGAGGGAAGAAGAGATCTATGCTCCTACCCAAAACCTGCTTGTCCTGGTCTACAAGCACCAGCTCACAACAAGATGCCTGATAGAAGCCAGGAGTGCAAGCAAAGGTTGAGCTGATTTGGGTGGGTTTTGACTGGCTCTGTCATCCCAGGATGGGGGAATGCAAGAACTACAGGAGGGAAGTTGGATGAGAGAGGGTGGTTGGGGGAGGCTTTTACATATGTGCAGGGGTGTGTGGCTTAATGCGTTGAGTGTGTTGGAGGTGAGGAACTAGAAGAAAAGTTATCTTAATAAGTCTGAGTCATTGAGGTAGTGGAGGTGGTGGCAAAGAAGTCTTAGCACAGAAAGGATTCATAAACAGTAGAGGACCCTGTGAAAATTTTGCATGGGCTGAGCAGGGAGGAGAAAGCAGTGGAAACTGCTGTGCAAAGCTCTCATGAAGAACCCCTCAAGCTCTTTGCAATGCCCACTTATTTCATTACAGTTCTTGCTTCACAAAGTTTGTGAAAATAGTGCATGCAAACCTTCTGAGTGACTAGGAGTCTAATTTGAAATAAACTGCAAATGATTAATGCTTACTGGATAAACCTTGCACAATTGTGCCCTCAGTCTCTGGCCACCTCTTTCTAGTTCAGATACAAACTCAGATGAAGCTTGATTGTTTTAACTGAGTTTCTTTTTAAGGTTGTTCAGCTTTGAATCTCTGAGCAAAAGTGGAGGTGGGAGGTTCAGAGGGGTTGAAGCAGAAGAAATAACCCCCACAATGTTTTACTACTGATTTGTACACTCTGTCAGCCTGGAATATACACCATAAAAACGGGCTAGCAAAGCCATTGGGATTCCGGTGTGTACCTCCTCAGAAAAGCAGCCCTCATAGAGAAATGGAAAAAGCAGAGGGGGAGAGGAAACTTCACATGAATTTAAAAATTCTTTCCTGAAGAACAAAGACCATGTTTACAAGGAAAAGAGACTTCTGACAGAGGACAGATTAATTTAAAGTAGTAATTTGCAACATCTTCATCTAGAGTACGAATGAACCTTAGCTGAACTTTTATTTAACGATAAGCCTGAACTCTGAACTTAAATTAAAGGGCTCCTAATTTTAAAAGGTATATTTCTAAAAGGGTGGGGGAGGAGTCTAGTTGCAGTCCTGCTAAATAGAAATGTTAGAGCATCCATGTGTGCTGGACAAGCAGGGGACCTATGTGCAAAGCACAGCAATAAGGCAAGTAATTGTAAAACACATTGTAGCTGCAGCTGCTTCTCTGGTGCTGACTTGCCAGAGCTGCTGGATCTTTCAGCTAAACGCAGGCCATCCCAAGTCTCAATTTAGCTAGAAATCAGCAGTCCAGCTGCTTTCAGAGTTGTGCTGTTATCCTCTGGAGGTAGGCTGAGCATTGCAGAGTTTTCATGAGCGCCGTGATTCATATGCCATTGAACAGCAGATGAAGATCCCTTGGTATGCCCAAATGATTCTGAAACTGATGCCTCTGCTATGGTGTGAGGTATTTTTTTTGTTGTGGGGTGAGCAAAGGACTACCTAGTTATTTCAATTTCAGGTAAACAGGATCCTAGTTTGCTAGCTCGCTTCAGTGTTGTATGCAGTGGGAATTCAGTCTCTTGAGCTTCCCCTTCTGCCTGTTCTTTTCCATCTTGACACTTATTTTTCTAGGTCTTTTCTTTCATGCAAATGAACGAGACAGGTTCACTCTCTCTGGATGGTATGTGTTGCACTAGAAAGCATTATGAGGCGAAGAACAGCTTCAGAATCTGTGCATTTGGTATATGCAGATGCCTGCTGAGGCAGTGGAAAGCATGGTTAGACTATTGCATGTGCAAAAAAGCCAGATGGCTTTATTCTTTCACCCAACATCCCTTGCCATTTCAGTTCTTTGTCTCTCATTCAATTAAATTAATTTAGGGGGGGAAATGTCTCTGAGTGGGAGTTACTACCTTCTAAGGATTTTCTTAAGACCAGCTGAAACAAGGTTGGCTTGCAATGTATGTAATTCTGGCCTATATCTCTGGTCCACTTGCTTCATGTTAAAAGCTCTAGGCCACTGCACATGCCTTGTAGTCTTGGTGTTTCTTCTATGTTTAACATTCTTTGCTTTCCATATCCAGCTTTCAGCTCTGAAACATCTTTCAGGGCTGTCCACTCACTAATGACATTAAAATTGCACTGTTTAAGTGTAGCAAGGTAGGACAAAGCTGATGTTGGGGGCTGCAGGAGATGGGAGGTGTCATGGGAAGTGTTGGAAAGCTTTCATCTAAAATAATTGGGATTAGGTGTCTTTGTCATTGTAGTGTTTGGTGTTCAAGCTGTGTTACCCTACCTGTTGCTTTCTGTCTTGGCTCTGCTTCCTCTCCTATCTGCCGAATCCAGAGAACACATCATGGTGGTTGCTTCTGCCAAATTCCAGGTTTTGGACTTGAGAAGCTCATAGAAGCTGTGGAGAAGGGGAGAGGAGAAGAAAGGAGGGTTGTTAAACATTCTCATTTTTTTTTTTTGGTAACCTCTGAGGAAAGGAGGGTTAAAGGGAGGAGAGGGACTGAGCAGCCCATAAAGGAGAGTGCAGATGCCAGCTTGTTTAACAAGCAAAACAGATAAAGATTAGGGTTCCTATGGCAACTGGCTACCAGCAGAAGCACCTCAAGGATTTGGGGAGGAGGAGGGGGGCTGATGAAATGGTTTAGCACAAGTCCCCAATATTTTGGATTAAAAATACCTCTTCACAGGGGCAGCAGTAGCTCCTTTGCTGAAGAACAACATTTTTGTGTAACCAGCACCAAAGGCAGAGGATGAATTCTCCATGGTGGTTTAACTAGGCTGTAAAGTCACGATGCAGAGTATTTTACAGATGGTCCTGGGTTATGTTTCCTCTCTATGTGGTTTGAAGGGGAGGAGTGGAAAATGGCAGATGGTGAGGGGGAGATGGAAGGACATTAGAAGCTGAGTGGCAAGTGTGAAGAGGGCATTGGTTAAGGCTTGTGGATATGATGTCTAGTTGTCACCCCTACTCTGGGAGGTCCTAGGAGCCACATCTCCTTCTCCCAGATCTGATGAAGCCTGGAGAGCAGCTTTTTTCTCTAGCCTTCAAACCATTCCATCTCAAAATCAGAGGGGATAAATGTATGTAAAAACTTGCTCTTTCAGAATAAAACTTAAAATGTCAATTTTGTTTGATTGGCTACAGTGCTGTAGTAGCTCCAACAGCCTGGATGCTTGTGTTTGTTCTCTGCTTTATTCCAGCCCTCCTGCTGAGAACAACATCTCTCACCAGGTATTGTGGTTTTTCCATTTGGAGCTAAAATGCCAAAGCATGCAGTAATTTGATTCTGGGAGTAACAGGAGGTTGAAGGAGGTTAAGTATACCCTTGTTTAGATCAGCACGGCATGGAAAAGAACCATCTTTGTACAGCTCTAAGATTCTGTATTGGAGGTCCTACTGAATGGCTCCCTGATCAAGCCCAGCCCTGGGAGGTTGATCGGGTGATTTCCTTAATTGGATTTTGTTTGTTAATCTCACTTTTGGGATTTTTATTTTTGTAAATAACTCATTATAATCATGCTCTTCTGTCTACTGAAAAAAAACCCAAAACCCACACGTAATGTTGAAAAAGAATTGTATTTGTCCTTTGGCATCTGATGATCAGTGTAGCTTCCATTGGAGCTCATGTTACGGCTGAGCAGTGCACACAAAACGGAGTTCCTTGCTCATTGTGGGGTGTGCACATACAGACACAAACCAGCTCATGCTGGCAAGGGTGTAAGAGAGAATCTGTCAGTCAATCTGCTAGTGAAATCTGGCTGATTTTGGTATTCTTGGAGTAAATAGCAAGTTGTGATCTTGTCCCCCCAGAAAAAGCTGTTGCGTTTGAATTGCATGATATAATGTATGCCTGGTTTCAGGAGCAACGGCTAGCCAAGGTTAAACTATATGGCTCATCCCAGGTTAGGAAAGCACATGGAGGATGAGTGACAGGAGAAGACTGCATGTAGCAGGACTGAAGTGTGTGTGGAGCTTATAGACATGTAAATAGCATAGGAGGATGCAAGGGCTTTATTCCAGACGAGAAAAATTTGTATCCAAAATTTTGATAGGTCACAGCTGATAATAAGAGGACTTACTGTACTATGGTTAAAAGTGGAGAGGGTGGATGGAGAATGAACAGAGAAGGGAAAAGTGTAGGAGACAACAAATATGAGGTAACATGATGAAGGGAGCATTTGAGCCTAGAGAAGGCTGATACAAGGACCTGAATAGAAATCAGGAAAATGTAATATAATTAGGAGGTTTGAAACCGGGGCAGGGGGAGAGAGGCACAATGCATGCTGTGGGGGTAGGAGTGAAGTGGGGGAGTAAGAACTGAACAGGATAAAAGGGGAAAGGAGGAAAGGTTAGTGGAGATAATGAACTGGGTAAGAAAGGTAGAGATTTTTAAGGCAATGGGAGGTAGGGGGTTTAATGGAGAAGGTGGAAGAAGAAAGGTAGGCAAAGAAAATAAGTGTAATGAGACTACTGAATTAGAGAGGTGTTGGGGGGAGTATGCCAAAAGGTGGGAGCAGAGAAAGGAAGAGGAAGAAACAAAGGCTTTTAGGAAGATATATTAATTTTAAGGGGAGCGAGCAGGGGGAGCCAAGGCTAATTGGAAAGAGCTGTGGACATCAAAACCCTCAGAAAAAAATAATAGAGCTAGAAAGAAAACAAAATGTGGGAAAATAAAAGGAGGGGGGAAAAAAAGAAACAAATGCCAAGGATGACAGTGTGTTACTTTGTAGACATGGTGCCATCACAGGCGTCTCAGATAGGCATATTACCGTGAGGTCCCATACCAGCTTATCTTTGTATTCCCTGTGAACCTGTAAAAAGCCCCATCTCCGTGGAAGTAGGCAAGCAGAACACAAATGCCTTTCCTTAAGGAAATGAAATCTCCACAGCTACAGAGTATGCCTGTCATGACAAGCTAAGAAAAATGCTTCTGCCTGTACATTTGCTATATAAAGTTGGGGGTCAGGGCACACATTAATTCCAGTCTCTGATGCCTTCCTGCTGTTCAGAGAATACCCTTAGTGTTCACAGGACTGGGTAGTGTACCAAGGCCTGACTTCAAATACTTGAATTTGGTGGTAAGAACTAATGCTGTCTTCAAGAAGCAGATGTGATTTCTGTATCTTGAATAGCTGACAAACTGAACTATACGGTACATGGACCTATAAAGCTCAAAATCTGTCCTGTGACCAATGCCCAAACAGCCTTGGGAGGGAGCATGTTGTCATTCTCTCTTGCTTCTCTTGGCTGCATGACAAGTTGTGGTAGACAGAGCTATAGGCAATCATAGACTGGTTTGGGTTAAAATCATAGGATCATAGAATGGTTAGTTTTGGAAGGGACCTTAAAGATCATCGAGTTCCAACTCCGCTGGTCCTGGAAAGGACCTCAAAGATCATTTCTGTTACCTAGAGCTGCCCCGCAAATGCTATGAGAGTGTATGGGATTCTCCTGCAAATCCACAATAATTCTTGCAGAAACAGTGATGTGCCTAGAACTGCCTCAATTTACACCAGACCTCACTGCATCTTGTGGTCTGAATGAATTCATGAGTATAGCCTGCAGCATGTTATTTCTGCCTTGTTCTGGCCTGCTTGCAAAACAGCATATTAGGGAAAGCTGTCATATCTACCCTAGGCACTCACTTGTGGCTAAACTCTGTCAGAGAGAAGGAAGGGCTGAACACATGCTCTGGTTTGCAAGATTCATGAAGGAATTCTTCCAGAGGAGCTTGCAACCATTCAAGCCCTTTGCCTACCAGACCCTTTATACATTTCCTATTTATAGTACTTATAGCCAAAGATGGAGCCAACAGAGCAAGTGGTGGATGGGGTGAAGCCTTTAGGGTTTTAAGGCAGACAGAGAATCTGGCAGGCTGAGCTGTTTGTGTGGAGTCTGATACTGAGAGGTCTATGTTTTCTAAGCAAGGCTTCTCTTTCCCAGGCTTAGTTTCAGCCTGCTTGATCTCTCACCTTGCCCCTTCACCTCCCCAGCCAGAAGGTATTCTACTGCAGTTGTCACCATCAGGAGGAGGTTTTAGTGCATCACTCCTGTGACTTACCTTTTCATTGGGAAATTACTTTTTCTCTTCATCTGGAAATCTTCCACTCCAGTTTCCTCTGTGTATTCTGCACTGGGATTCTGCATGAGTAATAATTTCTGGGTGTTCAGCCTTACTTGAAGTAAAATAAGGTGTTATATTAGAGCTGCATTTGAAATGTAGAATTTCAGTGGTGGGCTGAACATGATTGGAAGTCACTTAATTGTACCTTTGGCTAATCTGTAGAAAAAAATGCCTTTTTGCTTTTGTGAGGTGTATGTGCTTGTGTACCTGTCAAAACCCCTTTTTTAAAATTTTTGAAAGGATGGTGGGAAAACCAATAGATATTTGAAAACGAAAAACAGTGGGGAGGAACAAAGGCTTAGATGGGACTGTGCTGGCTGTTGGGTTCTGTCCCTGTGATTGCAGGTAACCATCTAATAGTTGCACAGTCTGGGTTTGTAGGGAAAAAAAAATTCTAAGTTTTCTTGTATCAAAACTTGTGAGGAACTCTTATATCCCAGTAGCAATATTAAAGCACAACACTTGAAAAACTAATCTGTGCCACAAGGAGCCGTCAAAAGAGATGTTGGACATTGCTGGTCTCCTGGGGCCCTGCAGGAGTGGGAATCTGGAAGTGAAAATACCCGGATGATCTTGTGGAAATGCACAATGCCATCTGTTATAAGGAAAGGTAGAGAAATCCCAATGGCTTCTGCTGGTCTGAGCTTGTGGGAAAGGCATTCCTGATCCCCGGGTGGTGATTTCTTCAGTCTTGGATGTATGAGAAAGACATTAGTCAAGCAGCTGAGGTTTTGACCGTGTTGTTAACAGCACCAGCCCTCCCCCCCTCCAAGTCTCAAATTATGTGTTTTCATGGTAAGGAGGACAGTCAGTACAGAAATTAAAGGAATGTAAGACAGTATTTCCAACCTATGACATCCATTAAATCTACTGAAGTAAGTCAAGAGTTATAAAGAAGGTTAATTTGTTCTCTCTCAAAATAATAGCATAATCTTTTGAGACTCCTAGCACTGATCCCTGCTAAACTGCCTCCCACTCTTTATGTGGCATTATCCCTTTTGTGCAAGTGTGACAAAGACGGGGAAGGTCAGTCGTTTTCTATCAGATCCCTGGCTCTCTGCTACTGCGAAGGGAACCTTCTTCTTTTCATCTTCGAATGGGTTTTACCTGTCCCCAGCTGGTATTAGTGCAGCTGCATGTAAAACCTCTGTTGTCTTAATTGTGAATGCTACTGGTTTGTGTTGAACCAGCAGTCATATTTTGGGAAATTCTCTTGTTTGTTAAATATTTAAGTGAGAGGAAAAACCGAATACCTTTTTTCTTTGTTTCCCCCATAGTGTTCTTGCCTTCCAGCACTGGCTGGGTGAGCAATTCTATAAAAAGGAAGGTTTTTTTCTTTTGCTCCTGATGCAGCTTTTCTTGGTAACTTTGAGCTACAAGTTTCTTAAGATGAAACCTCCACTTTATGCAGATCTGTAGAGCTTTTTTAAGAAAAAGTCCTCCTCCTACTCCTCAGACTCTTGTGGCTTTGTACCACTGTTCCTCCTATGTGCCTGCTGCCTGGCACAGAGCTGCACAAAGCCTTGGCTTAGGTTCTCTTCTTTTCCCCCTTCCCTGTGGTCCGAGATGCTGCTTTTATCATGACTGGGAACTGTCTGTGTGTAATGGCGGCTCTGCTGTGCTAAACTGTGACAGATAAACAGTTTCTGCTCTTGAAAGTGCCAGATTTTCTCCACCTCAGTATTTGATTGAGAATTAGGAAAAACTGCTGTTTATTTCACATAGCTGTACTCCTGCAGTCTAAAATGGCTTTCAGACTGAGATTACCACCAAGAAAGATAATGAGAAAGACCTGAACGCATGTGCAAATTCATCAGCTCTGAAGAGGGAGGCAGCTACTGTGAACACAAAACCAGCTCTGAGGCCTCAACATGTGCTGGGGCAAATACTTAGTTGCAGCTTCTTTCCTCTGGCAGGATGAATTTTCAACTGCAGCTTGCTTTATTTGTACTGATGAAGCTTGGTTGGCTGTTGGTGAGTGAGACCTGGCAAATAGAAACAGCCTCTGTTAGCCTATGTGGAGGGGAAGGCACTAAGAATTTCCAGAAAAAAAACATTTTACATTAGAAAAAATAAAAAATCAATTTGTTTTGCAAAGCACAACTGGACACAGTGACTAAGACAAAAAGAGGTAACTGTTGCCCTAATCTGGGAGTGAGTAATTCTGGAGCCTACACCACGTTGGGCTAACATTTTGTAAAAGGAAGGCAAAAATGTGCCAAGTGTGGTGTGTGGTTATGCTCAAATTCCACAGCCAGAAGTACAAATGCTCCAGGGATCCTTTCTGACAGCACTTCTCCCCTGATGAAAGGCAGAAAATACCACCTGAATCCTGAATGACAGGTGGTGCTTTGTATGCTGTGCAGGGTGAGTGGAGAGGTGACGTGAGCTGTGCAGTGGGGTGAGCATGCTGGAGAGTCTGGGAGGATCTGGCAAAGGAATTTCTATGCTGCAGGACTGGAAGGAGTGGTGGGAAGGGTCATTAGCAAGAAGGTGTAGGCAGAAGGCAACTGCATGGTGTAATAGTGTACCTCACCCAACCTTTGGTGTCTGAGCCAAGCAAGACTAAGGATTTTCCAGCTGGAAATCTGTGGCATATCCAGTCAAAGACAGGTCAGAAGGTTGCCCCAGAAGTGTCCAGAACCAACTGGTGCTGAGACTGGAGGTTTTGCTGCTGATTCAGTACCTGAGGCACCCTGTGTCTTCTGCCAGCTGTGCAGAGGCAGCTGATACTCCCCTGCACCCACTGACTGATAGCCTTCTCCCTCCGAGCTCCCCAGCATGAGCACTTCCGCTTTGCAGAGACACCCTGGGCCTTAGCACTATTGTGAGTTTTGCTTTAGTCTCTGTCTAGCTTCCACAACCTGTGCCCAGCAAAGAGATATTCTCGTGATCCTTCTCAGCCACACTGGCAAAGACCCCAGCACCAGCTCCATTGTTTGGGCTTCACAGTTATTGCTAAAAAAGAGTAAAGGCTTTTAAACAGTGCTTTGCAAACTATGCTGAAGGTTTTATAAAGTGGGTATTTTTAGCATGTCATAAAAATATAAAGTCCCACTCCTATTTTTATCCCATCAATCTCTGCAAAATTAATATAAAACATTTTACCTTGCACTCCTTTTTCTCCCCTGACTTTCAGAAACTAGCTAACTTTAGGACCCAGGAGAGAAGGCGTCATCAGATGTTGGCAAATGCTGGCCATGTTGTGTGTCTATTTATAGTAGGCATGTGTCTAACCACCTTGTCGTTCTTTTCTTAGCATCAGCTGGACGAGCTCAGCTATCAATTATCCATGAAGCTAATGATAATACAAGGAAAGCTATGTAAAGCAGGTGCTCAGGGGAGTGAGAAAAAGGAGAGGTAGTGACAGGACAGGGAGAGATGAGGTTTTAGGAACTGAAAAAACCCTTTTGCTCAGCCTGAAAACCCTTATTATCTGTAATAATTATTAATAACAAGGGTGCTTGGACAGAGTCATTGTGACTGCTTTCAGCTGGTGTGTCCCCCCCCAAATGTTATTTCCCTCATTTATTTTCATTGTGTTGGCAATCAAACGCAGTGGGTTTTTCTTCGTTTTTCCTTTTTTTTTTCCCTTTTTTTTTTTTTTGGTCATCTTTTCTTTCCTTTGCTTTTAATAGACCTTAAGCTGGATGTTCTCCTCCCCTCCCTCTGTCCCAGGTTCTGTTATTTGGGTTGGTAATAGCAGGTTCTAGTTTCCCTGTGAAAAATGCAGCCTCTTGTTTTTTTCTCATGCTTGGAGATTGCATGTCTATGTATGTTTCCTCTTTTGTCTCCATTTCAGAGAGGATTTTTCATGTAAGGACTCTGGGGGGGAGGGGAAGGGAGCAAGCAAAAGGGTGTCATTCCTTGCCAATGACAAAGCTGATTGTCAGCTATTTATCAGCCTTTTTTTTTTTTTTCTTTTTTTTTCCTGCTGGCTTGGTTTTGCTGCATTTTTCTCTAAGCAAAGGGGTGCAGGACAGCGTGAACTCTGCTCTTGACAGCAGCTCAGGTTCTGACACCATCTGCCACCTAATCCACTTCCAAGGAAGGGTCTGACGTCTGTGTACATGTGTGTGTACATACCCACTCCCCACGTAGACATACATCATTTCAGAAGACTCATACTGACCAGCTTACAAGCAAAATTTCTCTTCCAGGAATTGGCCTTTGATACTGCTTTTCTTCCTCCTGCTTTAGATTTCCCTGATTCAGTTTGGCATACTGTGGTGGGAGGCGGGGGAAGGGGCTTATGAGTTAAAACTGGAGAAGATTTCCTTGAAAATTGAACACCTCTCTGTTTTTGTACCTAGCCTGGCTCTCTGAGGTGTCCTGGACTTTTAATATTTTTTAATTTTTCTGGAAGTTATGAGTACAGGATGCATGGATTTCTTTTGCAAAAGTAGCAGGAAGCAGAGCAGGTGTAAATTGTCCGTGCCAGGCTCCTTGGATAGCTGGTAAGTGGGACCTTACAGCAACTGTTGGATTTTAAGCTTTTCAGTGACATAATGGCCAGTCTTGTTTGACTGCCATCTGCAAGCACTGAATGTTGTTTCAAGCTTCCTGTGTCTCCTTCCTCTGATAATACATGAAGAATGACAGTTACCAGGTGTGATGCTGTATCTGCTGATGTTTTAGATGCACTGTATTCAACCTAGTTCACTGATTGTACTGGATCATGGGTGCTTGTGGCATTCAGTACTGTGCACACACTGTGTTGTGGAAAATGGCGTGAGAATTGAGACTGGGGAGAGAAGAGGGGTTTTGAGAAGGCTGGAAGGATGGCACAGTATGCATTCAGAAATGCCATTTGCTTTTATTTGTAATCATTAGTTATGCAGTTTTTTTCTGGGTTATGGTTATGAATGTTTGAATTGGCTTCTGGGAAACAGTAGCTCTCTCTACTGCTGGGCGGCTGTCACACTTGGAGGGTTGGGATTTCTTCCTCTTGGGTGCCCAGGGATAACACTTTGCCCCCCATTTGAAAGGGTCTCCATTGCAAAAAATGAGTTTTCTCCCTGGCTGGGAGGTAAGGAATAGGACTCCCTTAAAAAGTTAACACAGACTTTGGAAAGGCATCCTCGCCTCTGCCAAACAAGGGATCAGGAATTCAAGTTGTGTGCTTGGCTCTAAAGCCAAGCAGAGTTCTGCTATGTAATGCAGAGGGTTTGACCCAAAGCTCCCTGATGGATCTGGATAGACTGTCATCATCTGCAGGGGGCTTTACATCAGGCTCAGTTATAGCTCTCACTGGTTCCTGTGATGTTCTGCTTTGCTTTGTGGTTGGATTTTTTTCTCCCTCCATCTGCCTTTGTAGACACTCTCCTGCATTCTGCAAGCACAGACTAATGGCTGGAAGTTTTTTGCCCATCTCACCTTCACAGGAATTTCTGCATCATACTAAGTATGGACCGGATGAATCTTGCTGTTCAGTTGCACCTGGTTTCATCAATCACACACACACACACACATATATATATATATAAAAATAAAGTTTCATACTGAATAATGTTAATTCATTATGAAAGCAAAGACACTTCATCATGTTAATTAGAGATAGATTTCTATGTAAAAACTATTTATTCTTCTTGTAACAGAAAAATGACTGTTTGAATCTTTAAGATTACTTGTGGAGGTGCTCAGAGAGGTTTGTATTAATACTATATTGGCATGTAATGATGAAACCTGAAAACTTCTCTCCCTTTCCCACCACCGATAATTGCTTTCATTTCTCACTTCTTCTGGAGGCAGGGGAATATCTCCACCCTCAACTAGCAATTTAAGATTGATCTGATGAAGACAGAATATTTCAGACAATTAATTAAAGAACTTATCTTCCAACCCTGGTCTCAGCTTTTGTGTAGGATCATAACCTGTTCACAACAAGACACAAGCTTCAGGTTATTTTTGAAAACAAGTTGTCCAGAACAAAGTAATAGATGAAGTGGCAGAACTGTGTGATGCTGTGGTTTCATTTAGAGAAAGTTGTCCTTCACATTTTGCACTTGCCTGTATAGGGAAAATAGCAGTGTGCCCATGGAGGAACTGGACTCCTGAAGTAACATTTTTTGTTTGAATACTCAGTCATTTTTCAGCAAGGTATGTATCTACAAGGTAATGGCAAAAATGGTAATAAATATATTGCATGTGTGAGAATTGTGCCTAATTTTAAATTCCTACTATCTAGAAAGTCCTCAATTTCCTAGTATGTTTTTCCCATAGAAAATATCTTCTAATGCCTACTAATTAATACTGATACATGGTCATCTAAAGTAAAAACAAAACTCCTTTTGCTGCCAAAACATCTCTAGGGAATTAGAAAGCACTCCCTTCAGTACTAGAAATTTTAGTTGTTTCCTGGTTTTATCTCTCTTCTTCTCTCTCTCTACTGTCCTGTCTCACCATGGGGACTGTGTCTCATAACAGTAGACCTTTGTCAGCCTTCTCTAGAGGTTTTGACAGACCTACACAGGGAAGGATGAGGAATTCCCTTGGGCATATGTATTCCCTTTGTGCCTCTAGCCAAGCAGCAAGGAGCCCAGGAGGAAAGCTGGTCCTCGTGGGAGATGCAGACTGATCTGGCAGTTGAAAGCTCAGAAAATTCTAAATAAACTCCTGGAAAAGCATGAGTGTTTGAACCAAATTGAATGTTGATGTTCAATTTCAAGAAAGATTTCATGCAGGTAGACAGAGCAATGTTGTCTGAGTGCACACTTTTGAAAGGCTCTTTAGTCACCTGACAGCAATCAAGCTTATCCAGCACTATTGATAAGCTGAAACCCTAAATAAAAACAGAGGCCCAAACAGAAAGAGCTGAGACTCCCTCTCTCCTTGCAACATTGGGAGTAACTGTTGGAGTAAAGGCACAAGAGGGGATGCTGAACATGCTGCTGGGTCTGGTGGTTTGGAATACTTCTGCCTGTGTTACCTGTATCACCTGGTTGGATGACTACAGCTAGGTGTGCTATTCTCTGTGGACATAAATGCCTCACTGCTGCTGCTGACTTTATTAGTGCAATAATGTAATTTCTGCATGTGCATAAAGCTTAAAATCGAGTATAATTCCTTTAAAAAAAAAGTTAGATAACCATGTTGAGACCACTAAGCTAATTTGCTGAGTCTGTGCATAGTCATTTTTGAAAATGGTCACTTTCAAATCTGTTTATTTGCTGAACTTTTAACTTCAAATTAACTTCGAAAATTTAAGTAATAGGAAGTGACATTTTAATTCCCCTTATTTTGGAAACAGTGGATACAGTGTACATTTTCTTGTTTCCTCATGTGTAAAATGCATTTATATGTTAATTATTGGCAACATTTTATAAATTGTTTTTAGGCTGAACGTTTTTAACAAGATCAGTCTCATCTGAACAAAGAGGAGTAATATAAAAGGTTAAATTATTAGGTCCATAACTGAAAGTCTTAATTTGCTATAGCTCCTTAAAGGTGACCATAGCAATTGCTCTACACTAGAAACTCGTGTCAGTCCTCAGTTGCCTAAAAAATAGATTTGTGCTACTGGTTTTTGGGGGTTATTTTGGGGTTTTTTTGTTTGTTTTGTTTTGCTTGGTTTTTTTTTTTTGTTTTTTTTTTTTTTTTAAATTAGGGGAAGAAGAGGAAGCTGGAAGTCTGGGAATCTTTTATCTATGAGTACAGCTTACTTCTATTTTCATATTTCAAGGTTTTCAGACAGCAGCAATGTGCAGTCAGACTCGGGACGGCAAGCTCTGATTTGGGTGCATTTGTGGTGATCTCAAAGCAAACTTTGATTTTCCAGTACGATTAAATTTAAAATCAAGTTTTTAACCTCATACGCAAATTTTTGTTGCAAGGAAATGTTTACATCAGGAAGAAAATATTACTCCATATTACTTACTCCTAAAACTCTGGGTTTTGATCTGCATGTGTCTAGTTTACATAAAGCAACTGGAGAACCGGAGGGGTGGCAGATCACCTAGACCGGATGATACTCATCTTGGGTTACTGCATGGAATAAAGTGTGAAATAGCAGAGGTACTGTTGAGGACATGTGATATAACCCGAAAAATCAGCAGCTGTTCATGACAATTGACAGAGCACCAGTGTGGGATCTACCTCCAAAAGAAACAGGGAGATGGGCAAGCTGCCTTGTTGCTGCAGGGGGATCGAATGAGCAGTGCAATGGCTGGCTGGGCATAAGCCTAGGGTCAAATTACCGTTTCACTTGCAAGGAGGAATCTTCCACCTGTTAAACTTTGTAAGAATGAAGTTGAACAGGCGTGTGATTACACATCAGCACAGAATAAGGACTGTGTAGTGTAGTAGACTTGAGTTGCTGTTTTTTTCTCAAGACTTCCTTTGAGTAAATTACACATCAGGACTTGGAATATGTATCATGAAATGGTGACAACAGCAATTAGAAAGTGAGAATAATTTCTGCCAGCTCTCATCTCTGTCGTGCCAATGAAATGCTCATTTTAGATGGTAGGCTCTTAAATTCCTGTTTGTTTTGATTTGAAGCAGTACATACATTTTTATAGCTCACCCTGGAGGTGGATGAACATAGCTCATCAGGGTACACTTATTCTTTGATTTCTGGGAGATCTGCGTGCTGTGGGCTGCTTCATTAAACATTCCTAACACTTGAATAGGCTCAAGAAACCCCAATGCAACCAAATCCACAAAGATGAGCAGAGTCAGGACAGATTATCTTAAAACTCCAGATGAGTATTTGTGCCCTTGCGGAACGCTGCAAGCACACAACCCTGTGTGTATGCAGAGTGCTGTGTCTTCATTTAAAGGAGCCTGGGAGCAGCTGCATAGTCTGCAACTCTTGGATGTCTCCGCAGCCCCCTCCTCTCAGCACTGATGTTAAACTGGGGTCCAGCTGAACAAAGGAGAAGAGGCTTTAGACCCTGAGCACCGCCTTCCCTTAGGTGGCTGATCCCCTTGCATGTTGGTGTCAACACACAGAGATAAAGCTGAATGTCGAGATTTCCCACTGTTCGCCAGCCTGTGTATTGTTTGGAGAAACTGAACATTCCATAGGCCCGTCAGCAGGGCAGTTTTCATTTGCAGTAAATCCATACTTAAAAGAAGGGAGAGGAGAAAGTATTCGGTAGAGACTCTAAAGGAGGATGAAAATTTCCAAGTAGGTTTCAGTGCACCAGAGACTCTGTATCATGGAGATGTTCTCTAAATGTCAAGTAGTGTGTGCTGGCAAAAATGGTCTAAATTCACATACAGTGATGTGCTCTGAAGCTGTGGGGTTCTCCGAGGAATAAAAGTCACTGTGGATATTTCAGCGAGGAGATTTAAACAGAGTGTTATTGCAGCTGGAAAAAAGGGGAAGAAGAAAAAGAAAGAGAGAAGGGGATTTCTGAGGAACACAGAGGAGGTAGACTAGAAATTTCTGTTTAAGTGTGTAGCCGGGTTCAACCATGTCTTCAGTGATTTCTAACAGATCAGTCTCTCCTGTAATAATCTTATGCTACTTTAAAACAGTCGATGAAAGCGTGTGCTTCCACTGTAATTAATCAAAAGCAGCTCTGAGGTAGGAAACTTTTGTCTAACTCCTACTCTTGCCTTGCCTGTGCCGATCTTGAATGAAACTCGCCAGGTGTCTCCATTTTTACTGAAATTCCCTTAACTCAAGGTTTTCCCTCAGTTTCAGGGTAGAGAATGTTGGTCTAATAATTCTGAATTGTGAATGAATTACTGGAGTCCTTTGGCTGGAGAGCAGCTCCTACAAGGAGCACAGTGCTCTATTGCCAAAGGCCTTTTTTTTGTTATCTTGGCTTAAATACAGAGTCTGAAATGCATTACTTTGTCACTTTTCAGCTCCCTTTTCTGGTGAATATGTATGAAATTGTGAGGAACTGAGAGCAGCTCATGTGGGCCTGTGTTTGAGTGGGGAAACTGCTATTTTAAATCAGGTTTGAAAAGGTTATTTTAAAACTGAAGCTCGTGCCCTAGGCAAAAGCATTGGAGTTGTGGAGGCATGAAAAAGTGTAGGGATTGGTATATTTAACCCTTTACTGAGTTCTAGGTTGGGATATATGCCCCTTCAAAGGAGAGAAATTTCCAGGCATGTGGATATTTTGGAAAGATTGTGACACAGAGGCAGAGCAGATGATGCACGACTTAGTTTCTTCCCGTGAGTGTATGGTCTGAGATTTTGCTTACCACAGGAATGTATCTCTCCTTGTTATATTTAGCAGCTGGTGTCAAAATGAGCATGACTAGTACAAATTTGTACTAAAAGCACTCAGCGGTTCCTGATGGCAAAAATCTCTGCCCGAAAGGAAAATGTTACATAGGAGAAATGTCTGCCTTTCTTCCCTGGAGATGAGACTGGGAACTGAGTCTGGTGAGCTGGGGTGAGTTAAGGCAGGGAGGTGAAAAATGCAAGAAGCTATGGAAGCTCTGGTGATTCAAACGGATGGGTTTGATGTCTCACTAACAATATTGGCAATTTACAGGTCTGTCTCAGGAAGGCTGTTGGGTCTAGGCATTTAACTGCAGCCCCTGGTGCTTTCTCTTCCCTTGACAGACCAGGAGGCCAGCTCAGTGCAGTATTTATGTGCTGCCTGACTTATTTCAGTTCACTTTCCTTCACACTCCTATGTACTTTCCCCGGTGGACCTCATCTGCTTCAAAGCAAAGTAGACTGATGACATTTCTGCATAGCTGCTTTACCTAATATGGACTGTGCACTCTGCAGGATGTTTTAGGTGAGAAAAACAGCACGTAAAATTGTTAGCATAGTGGTATTATTTAAGTTGGTTTTGGTGGGTTTTTTTTCCTTTTCCTCCTTTTTTCTCCTTGAGTATTCATATAAATCATCCTGTGCTAGCAGACCTTGCGTTGGGATGTGACTTTCATGAAAGATGTGTCTCAAGTTTGTTGCATAACAACATTGATTCTCTGCTATTTACTGTTAAACCTCATTGACAGTAGAGGTCCGTTCATGTTTTGGTGAACTTCTAAATATGTGGTTATTTCCTCTACAGTGCAGAAGGCGTCTTACCCAAACAAAACAGCACCTTAAGCAGTTCAGGATTGAATTCTATGGGAAAATACAAAACTGTTATCATTACAGAGTCAATAAACCCTTGAATTGGTCTATACTGACGTTTTCTGGGTTGCATCCTCTTCTGCCATTCTCTATGTGAGAAGATGATAGTTTTCTGAAAATATTTCTGCTGATATCAACTTCAGTATTCCTCAACACAGAACAAATCCAAACGTTCTGGCCTTCAGTTATAGCCTGGGATTTCTTGACCCTGCTCAATATGAGACTCAGTTCTCTTATAAATTATTTAGCTTGAGTCTGAACCTCTTTGAATTTTACCTCACCCCTGCAAAGCAATAGGGTTCAAACATGTTTAACCATGTGTTCTGCTGCCACTGCTTTAGCCAGGACACCATGGTACTTTCTGTTCCCTAACATGTACCCAGGTTACAGCTACTTTCTTTAGCACAGTGGTCTCTTTTGTTGCAGTCATGTCCTATTTAAAATTTACAAGAAAATTTTTATGTCTGTGCTGTTTGCATTAGAAAAACAGAGTTAGCAACCATTTCTGACTTTCATCCATATGAGAGGGACCTCTTTCTTGGCTTTTATAATGACTTTTGCTTTCAGTTTAAATATATTTCTATGGAAAATAAATTTCAGTCTGTATTGTCCTTTCTGTGATAAAAATCATTGACACAGAAGAACAGTGGTTGTACTCTTTCTCTCAGATCAGGGATGCCGATGCTTCTAAGGGAAGGAGGTGAGGAAGGCATCAGGATTGCACTCTAATTTAGGGCTATGTGTGAATTTAAATAGATTTACAGTGCTTCTCTTGAAGCAATGCAGAGGGGAAGTCTACAAGCCTTCAAATTGGAAGTCAGAGACAACAAATGAAGCTATTGGGCTGTATAGAAAATTATTTTCTGCACAGCCCAGTGAGCTGAGCGGAATTGCAGGAATAAGAAAATACATGCAGCAGAGCTCCCAGACTTTTGTTTTCATTGTGAGTGCTTCTCATGAAGCCTTACTAGTGGGATAAAATAATTTCAGTCTCTTTGGTGGATCCTCCTTAGTAACCCAGCTGCATGTGTAGAGGCTGTGGGCACCTTCACTTCTTTTCTCATTTATGCAGCCATTCCCAGTTTCCTGCAGACAGCTGGGACATGCCGGCCTCACTGGTGAAGTCATGTGGGGCACTGTGACAGAATTAACTGGCAGCTGAAAGGCAGCCTAAGTGTCTGAGCTGTCTGATGGAAGCAGCTATTGAGGCACACTTTGATTGTATTTAATCTAAGTACATTTAAATCTATGTAATCTAAATATACACGGAGGAAACTTGGAGCGATGCCTGCTACCCCTGTGTTTTTATACAGTATTTAAGTTGTATCTGCAGGAAAGGGAGATACCTATTTTGAATGTAGCTAAGGCATGTCATTCCCTCGCACCTCAAACTCCAGAAATGCTCTAGGAATTATCAAAACTACTGTCCTCTTATAGGCATTTTCTTTGGACCACTCCTGACTAATCCATGAGCAAGAGCTGTGGTATGTAACAGCTTTTGGAGTGAGCAGCTAGTGCTTTTTTCCAATTCATGTGAGCTTTGAGATAGTTGTGAATCCTCTAGGGATTTGGATTTACTATTGATATGCAGACAAATCCCTAAGCCTGACTGTAAAACTGCTCAAGGCTAGAGATGGGCTGAAGTGGCAATATTTAGTAGCACTACTTCTGGTTCCTCTGCCAAAGCTGTTTATTTGTTGGTCTGATTCACATAATGTATCTGCACTTGCTTTTTTTTTTTCTGAACTGCATTCTTCTTAGTCTGGAAGAAACTAAATTGCATTGGTCTGTGGGTGAAGATTCTTGTCTAATAAGTGATTAAAGAGTAGGCTAGACTAAAGTGATCAGTTTTTGGTCTAGAGGTATGTTATCAGGGATTCACCTAGAGCTAGAATGGCTATTGCTAAATGCAGTCTTGGAAATGGTTTGAAAACAGGAAATAAACCATGGGGTGATGAAACTTGTCTCCAGG
Organism: Hemiprocne comata; assembly: GCA_020745705.1. Classification (NCBI taxonomy): domain Eukaryota; kingdom Metazoa; phylum Chordata; class Aves; order Apodiformes; family Apodidae; genus Hemiprocne; species Hemiprocne comata. Next base: position 63,439,344 of record CM036586.1, read on the forward strand.
CTATTTAAAATTAAGAATTAATTACAGATTTGCAAAAGGATCACTTGTAATGAATGAATGGACTGTAAGATGGAGGTTGCAATTCTGTGGTGATAGGCCTGCTTTTTTTCATCTGCTTTACTTTGCAGTAAACTCAGGCAACGATGGACTGTGCATTAGTTATTACTCATTTGGAGAGAGATTTAGTAGTCACTGTAAGTAGTTCTATGAATATTTCTGCTTACTGCTCAGAGAAGCAAATAAAATTCAGAGAATGCAAACAGTGCAATAGTAATTTGATCAGTTAAATGGAATAGTTTATGGATGAGAAAAGACTTGATAGAAAAAGTTTTACTGGCTTGAATGGCATGAGGAGCAAACAGAAGGCAGATAAGGAATGCTAATTTATTCCTTCCTATGATGTAAGAGCCAGAGAGCATCAAATGAACTCATAAAACAGGTTTAAAAGAACGGGGTTTATTTTTGCTCACAATTCAAAGTTATGTGGTGGATCTCATTGCCACACGATGTGAGGGAGACAAACACACCGGTATTAAAAGACCAAATAAATGAACACTGTAAAAATCCATTGGTGAGCATGAAGTATGAGGATTTGATGCAGCCCTTCTCCAGGAGACCGAAGCTTTGCTTTGCTAAAGGCAAGATGGGATGTGGAAGGCAATATACTGTTACACTTGCTGTGCTCTTCTTCTTTCTCCATAAGCATCCATTACCAAGTGGCTGCAGGCAAAAGCTGCTGGCTCAGTTAAACATTTAGTTTGTTTCAGTAAGATTGTGCTTTTAGTCTTGGGGTCTGTCAACTGTAGACAGAAGTGAGCTTATTGTACTCTTTGAGCCAGTACAGCCTGTGAGTTTGAGCTTCAGCTCATCATGTTGACATGATACTGAGACCTGTCCAAAACACCCTACTAGCAGGACTGCTGCATCCTGCTGTCTCTGAGTGGCTCAACATGCTGAGTGGGCTCACACCCATTCACACGAGGTGGTACAGGCATGGAGGTGCTTGCTGTCACAGAGGCATCAGGACTGTGCGTGAATTTTTCGCTGAGATGGAGACCACCCTTGCCATGCTCTTCCAGCATTTCCCCACTAGCCAGCTTAGTTGATGTGTTACTTGGAAGCACCTAATTCCTTTTCTCTCCCTAAAATATGTTGGGATTTATGGAAAATTAATATGGGATTTATGGGAAATTAATATGCCTGAATTAAAACAGTAGTGTTGCAGGTACTGCTCACCAAATTGTCAGGCACCCTGAAGTAGCCCGTGAGATCAGTAAACAAGCTGGTGTCTCACAGCCTGGTACCCCACGGGACCAGCAAACAGCAGGTGTCCTATCTCACGGTTGTTATCTCATGAAGTAGTGAGAAAAGAATGTTGTAGCAAGAACTGAGAGGCACCGTCTGGGAAGCGAAACACCTTGGGTCATCGTGACACGGGCAGTAAGTGACAAGACACGTAGCCAATCCTATATGAACTGTGTATGTGTGTAACCAACGGGGTTTGTACTGGGGTGGAACATCTGGAATTAGAGGGGTATAAATTGCCGCCATTTTAAATAATAAACGGCTTTCGCTTGATCACATTGGTCGTGGTGCGTTAGTCCGAGCTCTCGCCGCAACAAATGGCGCCCGAACAGGGACCCTCAGATTCCTCAATTACTGCAGTCAGGCAGTTGAAAGTAGGACTGTAAGGGGGCGGGAAAGCCGGCCGAAATTAATCCTTGCTGCCCCGGCAAGAAGTCTTGCCCGCAGGGCAAGAAGAGAATCCTTGCTACCTTAGCAAGAAGCCTTGTCGTTACGGGAAAAGGACGGCAGGAAGACTGAGCGGCTAGCCAAGAGGAGCAGCCGGGATCGGAAGGGGGGTGCGCACCCAGAATTACGGAATCTCGCCCTGATCAGGTGAGCGGTCGGGGAGGAAGATGGGGTTGGACAAAAAGCAAGAGGCTGTCCTAAATCTCCTCCAACATACGCTCTCTATGAGAGGAATTAAATATGCTTCCCCCGTGTTAAAGGGGATGACGAAGTGGATCTGGAACAAAGGACTGATCCCTGAAAGAAATGTAGCGTTTGAACTCTCTGTCTGGGAAGTCATAGGAAAAGCAAGTAAATATTCCACCCTTTGGAGGCTGCTAAAAGAGACTCTGAGAGTAATAAAAGCGGAATGTGAAATGTTTGCGTCTGTGTTTGCCGCTCCGACTCCCGATGTCTCCAATCACGCTAGCGGCATTGTTAACTCCTCCGCTGCTTCGCCGCCGCCAAATAGTGCCGTTTCTACCTTTTCTATCCGGATTTCCATTCCTCTGCGTCCCGCGCCACCTTTACCGAAAATGCCTGAGCATGCAGTGTTGGCTGTGCCTAAATCAGTGTCCGAAGTATCCCAAACAACTAAGGGAAACGATAATGCAGTCGTGGCGAGAGTTAATGGCGCAGTAAAAAAAGAGAAAGTTGGGCGGGGCGATCCGGGAGCTGATGGCGCAGTAAAAAAGAGAGCGGAAGTTGGACGTGGCGATGCCGGAGCTGGTGGCGCGGTAAAATCAAAAGCGGAATTTGAGCAGGCCGGCACCGAGGAGCCGACGCGAACATCAGAGCCGCAAGATACAGGTGATGCGCTGCTAGATAAGATCCGACAAGTGATATTGAAGGAGTGTCCGCCCATTTGCCAGAGCTGCACCAATCACTGCCCCTGTGGTCCGGAACTGCACCGACCAGGGCCACGAAGAAGGTCAGCAACGCGACCTCACCGGAAGGAAGAGAACCTGAAGATTTGTATCCACCCTTGCCCAGCGATGCTAGTAACTGGGGAGAGTCAGGGATTGAATCTAGCGCGCGGGGGGTGGGATAACGGAAACACGCGTACGATCCGAGAAGGAGGTGGGGGGAGCTGTGCGCTGCTGCCTGGGGGGTGGGAGAGTTGCTTGAGTTGGGTTTGATTTCTGTGTGTATGGTATCTTTGGTAGACAAAGGTTGTAATCAATCTGCTTTAACATATGGGTTCCAAGCATCGTTTACACAAGCTCTGTTAGGTAATGTATATGCAGGACAGGAGGCCTATGTTTCTTTCATGAATTGGCTTCAGACGGCTATTTCAAGTCAGGTATAGAATGTGCATTGTGTGTTTTTTCAGCTGGCTTTTAGATATGTAAATGCTGATTGCCAGGAGGCAATTGCCCCAATTAGGCGCTCTGCTAACTCGATTGCTGAGCTGTTAAAGGTGTCAGAATGTGAGCTCAGTCACTTAAGGGTATCTACGCTGGCTGGGGTCCTTGCTCAGCAGCTTACGGTAGGTGGAGTGGGTTTGAAGTGTTTTGGTTGTGGAAAAGTGGATCAAATTAAAAAGGAATGTCCGACCGGGGGGGCGGTCAGAAAAGACTTAGTAAATGTCAGCCGATATGGATATGCAGCCCCGCACCCCCAGCCTGGAAAAGGGAGCGGCGGCTGCGGAACACCGCCCAGCCCCCCCCCCCCCCCCCCCCCCCCCCTTTTTTTCGACCTGTCGCGAGTCGGAGGCTACAGAGAAGCGCCTTCCCCCCCGGCTCGCCCCCGGCCCCGCCGCATTCTTTTAACCTCTCGAGCGCTGACGGCGTCTGGTCGCTGCTGCGGTTTGTTTTTGTTTGGGTGTTTTGTTTTTTTTTTTCCTTTTCCAGCAGAACTCCTTTTGTTTCTTAGTAACGACGACAGGGGACCCTTTTCGAATTTGTTTGGTGGGGCTCCCTTTGAGTACTTTTACTTCCTTTGCTGGGTATGTTAAGGATAAAACTGAAAACAAATAAAAAAAAAATAAAAAAAAAAAAAAAAGGAAAAAAAAACAAAAAAGAAAAAAAAGAAGAAACGAACGAAACGAAATAAGCTTTTTGATGAGGTAACAAGTGTTTCACGAGTAGCTTATATGATTGCAACTTTAAATGTAACTGACTTTGACCCACAGGAGATGGATCTGTTAGGTTCCTTTCCTAGCAATATGGCATGCTACAAGATAGAACAACTATTGATTTTTTTTTTTATTTTTACTATTGGCACACGGACATGGATGTGAGGCTTTTAAGGGTATGTGTTGCATGAACCTGTCTGACCATTCTGGGCCGATAACAGAATAGGATCCGGATCTTTAACATCTCACAAAACAATTAACTCACTCGAGTGTAGGCCTTGATGGATGGCTGGCAGATTGGGGTGTTACTGAATGGTTGAAAGATTTTATGGTATATGGACTTATCATACTAGTAATACTATTGGTTGTGCTCTCTGTTGTACCATGTATTTTAAAAATGCTTAACTACATGATAGATAAAGCTGTAAAGAAGATAGGGGTCGTTCATGGAAAAGAGAAAAAAAAAAAAAAAAAAAAAAAGGGGGGGGGAAGAGAGAGAAAAAAAAAAAAAAACAAAAAGGGGGAATTGTTGGGATTTGTTGATCATTGATTTAAAGGATTGTTTTTTCAATATCCCACTACACGAAGATGATGCAGAGAGATTTGCATTTTCTGTCCCATCTATAAACAAAGCTGAACCAGTTAAGCGCTATCATTGGATAGTGTTGCCACAAGGAATGAAAAATTCACCTACAATGTGTCAAATTTTCGTTGCATGGGCCTTAGAGCCAGTGAGAAAACAATTTCCAAATTTGTTGATCTATCATTACATGGATGATATATTGGTGGCTGGAGAACATATGAATTCAGTACAAATTTTGCACGAGCTCACTGTCACTTTAGAAACTCGTGGCTTAAAAATTGCCCCAGAAAAAATACAACAACAAGGGCCTTGGCAATACTTGGGGTGGACTATAACCAGCAGCACAGTAAAGCCTCAAAAAATAGAACTTAGAACAGAAATCAAGACATTGAATGATGTGCAGAAGCTAGTTGGAGATATCCAGTGGGTCAGAACAATATGTGGTATCACAAATGATGATTTGGAGCCATTGATCAAACTGTTGGGTACTACTGCACAAGCCAATGAGACAAGAACACTTCAAACAGAACAGCGCAGGGCTTTGGAAATAATAACTCAGAAAATCGCCTCATGTCATGCTGATCGAGTGCATCCAGAATATCCTATAGTGTTAATGCTGGTTAATTCAGAATCTCCTTCAAAAAGGAGCACATGTGGTCAGTCTAGGAAACACCCTTGTGCTTTAATTATGCAATGGATAAAACAATACAAAAATCCTCTAAGAGTGCTAGAATGGGTCTTTTTAGCAGTACAACCATCAAAGACAGTAAGTACTCGATTGGAGCTATTTGCACAACTGATCATGAAAGGTAGGGCCGGAATAGTGGAAATTGCTGGGCAAGAACCTTCAATGATATTAATTCCAATGGTTCAAACATATTTAGAATGGAGCATTAGACAATCAGGAGATTTACAAGTGGCCCTTGCAGGATTCATGGGTACAGTTGGAAATCGGTATCCAGCACATCGATTGATTCCTTTCCTGCAACATCAAGTTTTGGAACAGTTTCCATGGAGGTCAGAGATCCCCGTGGAGGGCATTACAGTATTTACAGATGCGGGAAAGGAATCAAAGTTAGCAGTCTGTACCTGGAAAACTGACCATAGTGCTTGGAGAGAGCATCTTATTCAAGGCCAACACAATGATTCTTTGCAAACTCTAGAATTGAAAGCTGTTGTTTGGGCATTACAAAATTGGCATCAGACGCCTCTCAATATTGTATCAGATTCTCTGTATGTGGTAGGGGTGGTATCTCGAATTGAAAGAGCACTGATTAGGGAAGTAAGTAATCCAGTTTTATCCAACTTACTAAAATATCTCTTGGGTTTGTTGAATATGCGTGCAGAAAAGTATTTTATCACACATATCAGAAGTCACTTGGTAATTCATGGTCTAGCTATAGGGAACAATCGCGCTGACCAGCTTGTTGCACCTGCATGGACTGGGCCTTCTGTGGATATTTTTGCACAAGCTAGACAGTCTCATGACTTTTTCCATCAATCAGCAAAGATGTTGGCTCGTCAGTTTCACTTGCCTTAATCAGATGCACAGGGTATTGTGAAATCTTGTCCGTCTTGTCAAGAGATTGGGTTTGGCCTAGGGCTGGGCACTAATCCTAGGGGATTAAAACCTTTGCAGTTGTGGCAAATGGATGTTACTCATGTAAGTGAATTTGGTAGACAGAAATATGTGCATGTGTGCATTGATACCTTTTCAATGGTTATTTGGGCTACTGCTCAAACAGGAGAAACGGCACGACATGTGGAAAAGCATTTGTATGGTTGTTTTGCTGTCATGGGAGTTCCACATCAAATCAAGACAGATAATGGGCCTGCATATACTTCAGTACGTTTCCAACGTTTCATGAATCAATGGGGAATTCAGCACATCACCGGTATTCCACACTCTTCAACGGGTCAAGGAATTGTTGAACGTGCACATCAAACCCTGAAACAGTTGCTGTTAAAACAAAAAGGGGGAACTCCAGGGGTAATGCCAAGTGAACGATTGGGCAAAGTGTTATATGTATTGAATTATTTGCGTTTATCAGGTCAAAGCCAGGAACCACCTATGCTAATACATAGCTTAGCTTTAAAAGACGCTCTCACTGAAACAACAACTCAAAATCAGAAAATTTTAGTTCAGTTTAGAGATCTGCAAACTGGTCAATGGGAAGGACCTGCTGAGGTTAAACTAACTGGCAGAGGATATATGTGTTTGCTTACAGGGGACGGCATCCGATGGGTTCCTGCAAGATGGGTAAAACCGTGGAAAGGACCACTTCCCAAAGACTCATCTGTAGAGGGCACTGCATCAGAATAACATTGCAGGGAGCCTTTTAGGCTTTCCCTACCATTAACCCCCAGCACAAACGATACTAAGTCATATCCAATATCACAGGTAAAATGGGGTTGCAACACATCACATGGAATTGTGTTGATACAGTAAATTTGTGGAGTCTGTTAGTTTGTCTTTGCTTAAGTTTGCAGCCGCAAAAGCTTTGATAAAATTGAATAAATTTAGGATGATCACATATGGAAAGGAACACATTTTGGAGGAACACGGTCACGGGTATTTGGCTATGAAATAGAAATAATGCAGGTGAATGGACAATAATGAACAGAGTGAGAAAGCTTGTGGCACATGTTTGCCCCATGTGTCATAACCTTGTCCCACTGTAAATGTGCATCCTGGGCAGGATGGCTTGTGACACATGTTGGCCCCACGTGTCGGAATCTCATCCTCCTTATAAAAGGTATGTGGACCGAGTTTCTCTCAAACACTGTAGTTTGTAATAGCAAGAGTTTATTGCACTTTATATTATGCACCCTTTATATAGTATTTTGTTGTATTGAGTAACCTGTTGTATTGATGTAATCTGGGTGTATCTTGCTACCTGTATTGAATAACCTGTTGCAATGATGTAATTTGTGTGTGCCTTGCTACTTATATTGACTAACCTGTTGTATTGATATAACCTGTGTGTGTTTTGCCATAGTAGCAGTTTATTACTGGATAAAGAAGTTGAAAGGACCGTGGCTGGCAAAGCATCTCCTACCATCATCAAGGGCAAGCCTGGGTTGGTCTCTGTGTTTGCCACCAAGAAGGACCTCGAGCTCCGCTGCTGGCTGCAACCCAGTAGGCGTTTAGTGGTGGAGACATATGCCATACCAGACCTTGATGTGAGGGATGGCCTGCTCTATTATAAGAGGGCCATCCAGGAGAGGAGGACAGGCCACAAGGCCTGTGGTTGACAACAATTGATACCCCAAAGCCTGGATTTTGCTCACCTTATTACTAAAACAAAAGGGGGAATTGTTGGGATTTATGGATAATTAGCTTGGGATTTGTGGAAAATTAATATGGGATTTATGGAAAATTAATATGCCTGAATTAAAACAGCAGTGTTGCAGGTACTGCTCACCAAATTGTCAGGCACCCTGAAGTAGCCCGTGAGATCAGTAAACAAGCTGGTGTCTCACAGCCTGGTACCCCACGGGACCAGCAAACAGCAGGTGTCCTATCTCACGGTTGTTATCTCATGAAGTAGTGAGAAAAGAATGTTGTAGCAAGAACTGAGAGGCACCGTCTGGGAAGCGAAACACCTTGGGTCATCGTGACACGGGCAGTAAGTGACAAGACACGTAGCCAATCCTATATGAACTGTGTATGTGTGTAACCAACGGGGTTTGTACTGGGGTGGAACATCTGGAATTAGAGGGGTATAAATTGCCGCCATTTTAAATAATAAACGGCTTTCGCTTGATCACATTGGTCGTGGTGCGTTAGTCCGAGCTCTCGCCGCAACAAAAATAATATGTAGGGAGCCCATACTTCTTACTGTGGAGCCAGTTATATAAAATATGTTACAAATGCATTACCAAACTCTGCATAAAAATACATGAATCTGCTTCTGTCTTGAGCTTTTGTTCTGAAGCCTGTTTTTTATGGATGGTTCCTGCTATGTTTCAGTGTTTCAATTTGTGCTGGAGGCTGAAATTTTAGCTGTGCCTGTGTGTGGTTTAGTAGTTTAAAACCAGTAGGCAACTGCAGAGAAAGTTCACTAAGTTTGAAATAATCCATGTTACCCACGCGCTTCTAGTTTAGCTGTTGAGAAGATGTAGCCTATGCTCAGAAAATCCCTCAAACTTCATAAAAATCAGTTTGAAAGAAGAAATTTTTCTGAGCTGTCAGGCAGGGAAATGGTTAATTCTGTCAGATGTCTGTTATGTTTGCAGAGCAAGAGAACAAGGATGGAAGCTGTTTTTTGTTTGCTTCCCTCACTTTCCTGATGCTCTAGTCCTCGTTGCAGAGCTGTACAGAATGATGCAGGCCCCTGCACACTGATGTTGCTCTGTTGTGCTGTTGCAGTTCATACCAGCTGCAACCTGATTTGTGAGGAGTTCAGCAATTGTTTTTTGATCAAAGTTGTACTGGAGGTTTTTTTGCAAGGCAGTATCATTGACTTAAGTGAGCTCAGCATATATTCACTTGTCCTTCAGCATGAGGCATCCTAGAGATCCATGCCAAAAAGAGATTCTCTACAGAAGCTGGCACATAGTTTCCAGGAAAAACAATGAAAAGTACTTTCCAGTTCCTGTATATGTGTACACAGTGCCCTCCACCAGTCCTCTGAGGTTTGGCTGTTACATTAAGAAAGAGTAATGTGGTTTAAAGAAAGAAAATGTTGGCTTGTTGCAAACCTCATCGCTTTGCTATGGTTTCCAGTTCAGAAGCCTTTTGTTTTTTTCCTTCCTTTAAAAAAATACTGTTGAGCATCTTCTGAAACTGGTTGTAGCTGGGGTTGAAGGAGAAGTCAAGGTGGTCCCTTTAGTCCTACAGCAAGATGTATGTGGCTCCCATGGGGAAAAGGAAAGTTTTGGGAAGGTCAAGTGATTTTTCAGGTACCTTAGTCTATCTATCTCTGATCTCAAAGATCTCATTGCTTTGTAAACTAGAAAGAAAAATTGCTTTGCTTTTCCCATGCAAAGCAATTTCTATGCAAGGGAAAAACCTAAATACCCTCCAACCCATGACAAAACTTCAATAAAACACCAACCAACTAACCAACCAACCAACCCCCAAAAATGTAGGGAAAATGAGCCTTACAAGAAGAAATATGGGAGAGAGAAGAAAACAAGATATCTGAAGAACATAATTCATTTTTAGCTGTGTATAAAGTACCAAAACTAAGGTGCATGGGATCGGATTACATTGTCTCTGATTCATTGTTAATTTCAAGGAGGTCTTCTGCACCCTTGTACTGGTCTTTTGAGTGTTATCTTCGGCCAAAGGAAACAACCTTTCCTGGCATTGGCATGTTGGGGGAAGACTGCCGTTGCCACTCCCTGTGGGGTCCAGAGCTGACCTTTCTAACCTGGAACAAGTGGCTTCTCACTCTCTGCACAGACCAGGGTTGTTGGACTTGAAATGTCCCCCTTAGCTTGACAACTCCTGCTCAATGTGGGTCTTTAGAGGGATGAGTAATGTGTGGTATGGAAATAGGAGCATTGGGTGAGTGTGGAGGCTGGTGCTACACGAGCTGTCTCTGTCCTGTTCTGAGAGCAGCTGAGGAATGGGGTGGGTGGCACCCAATTAGTATAATGGGTCTTGACACATTCGTTGATGCAGTTACCAGCCAAAGGAGCAGCCAGTGTCCTTTGCCAGCTCCCATGGATCCCGTGCATCAGTTTGGCACCTCTCACCTCTCTGCTCTAGCTGCAAAGGCTTGGAGAATGAGTGGCTTATTCCTTTAGCTGTCTGGAGAGATGTTTTCCTCCCAGCTACCTCAGCCTAGAAAAAAAAACCCTGTACATTTTATTAAATATCACTCTCATCTCAGATATAGGAAAAAAAAAACTTCTGGGAGAGTTTAACTATTTTCTTCACAGTGGGGGAGCCAGTTTTATGGTATTTGTTAGTCATTAATGTAATACAAGTAATAAGGATATCCTGATTTCGCTGAAATGAATAACCTGGAAAAATCACATTAAAGGTTGATTACATGGAGTTTCCTCTTTTGTGTTTAAAGTTGGTAAGTTCACACTATGACTTATCCCTCCAGCTTCTGAGGTGTACCCAGTGCATAAAGCAGCCTCCCAGCACATTATTATCACAAAGTAATGGGTCAAATTGAGAGAAAATATACTTTGACAGAAAGTTCTGTACTTAAAAAGGCAACTCCCGTAGCCACTTCCAATTTTTTCGGTTGGGTAGTAAAAAAAAAAAAAAATAAAAAAAATTCCCACTACAGCAATTTACTGGGAATTCTATGCTAACAAAAGTGGGAAATGTAATAATTGTTTTGAATTTGAAAGGTCTGGGAAGGATGAAAAAGAGTATGAGCAGTGTGGTTTGTTAGCGATGGCTGCAAGTGATAGGCATGTGGTTCAGTAGCTATTGCCTTGTTTCATTTATTTTTGGAAAAGTGGTCGGTTCCCCATTTCCAATACTGTTTATCCTTCAGCTCTCTTTCCTATGCTTTGACTCTTGACCCATATGATAATTAGGTAAAGAGAACAAAAGCTCTGCTTACCTACTTTTCTGTAAGCAACATATGAGAAGTAGGCTTCAGAGGGGATTTAAAAGGGAAGAAGATAATGAACTGAACTGGTGCATGAAGTAAACTAAGGGGATACAGAATCTAATCTCTGTGGTGGATAACAAGGAGAGTAAAGTAATGAAAATAAAGGGAATATTCAAGTTGCTTCCATTTTTAGAGGGAGCACTGCTAAAGAGGTCTGTAATGCAACTAAATCATACTTTATAAAGCACTTTTGACATGGAAGAACACATCACATACAAGAAAGACTCTGTTGTCAATAATGCATTTAATTTTAGTTTAAATCAACTCGATAGGCTGGATATTCTGTACGTGTCTCTATTAAAGATACATAACCTTTTTTTGGGGGGTGAAAGACACTTCATACCTCTTATGTGATATCTGTATTAGGTATTCTTCTGTGCATGAAAAATTAATGGGAGCTTAAAGTGTCTAAGTGGAAAATCAAGGCTTTCTTTTTATCCAGGTCTCTTCAGTGAGAATATCCTCCCATTCTTCTACTGGATCTGTATGGAATTAATTTTGTCTAAAACAGCACAAGGGGACGAGTTACGATTCCAACAGATCTTACATGTCAAAGTAGCTCTTATATTTTCTCTTTCATTCCTGTTACCATTCTAAATATTTGTGTTCTTTGCTCTTCTTTTTTAAGTGCATTAGTAGATGCTTTATATTAGGAAGGTTTTTTTGTTTCTTTAGTTGGTTTTGTTTGTTTGTTTTTCTTCTGGAAGCTCTGAAGAAAAGAGGAAGTAGAGATGATTAAGATGACTAATTCTTTGATAAAGTAAGGTCATGCTGAGGGGGAAGGTCATAGCACATTAACTTCTGAGATAAATTTAAATTCACAGTATTAATCCAGACACTAATATTTCTACTGACATTATTTTTCTTAGTGAAGCTTTCGCTGATCAGGGTCAGACTTCAAAGAAATGCTTTAAATCCAAAGCCAGGGCTTCACACAGGAGGTATGTGCTCCTGTGACATTTAGATGAATAGCACTTACCCGGGTAGACACACGCAACAGCCTAAAAAATAAAAAAGACAATCAAGGTGCCTTAAAAAGTCTCACTTTCTTTGTTACAACCTGGTCTCCCCATGCATCATCTTTGGTTGTTGGCAAGGAGCTGGCCTTGGACACTGCAGCAGTTTATGGAGGTGCTGGGAACTGTTTGGAGCTATTCTGGATTGTCCCCAGCGTGGGATCTCCAGGACAGGGACATATGATGGCTATGAGGTCAGTCTGCTCTCTAATCACTGTGGGGCTCAAGCACATGGCATAGTCTGTCCTTCCTGCATGGCCCTGTTGACTCCCTTTGTCTTGGTTTGTGTACTCTTTGACTCTTGGCTCTGCCCTCAATCTGAAGGTCTTGCTCTAGGCTTGACTGCCAAATTCTGGTGATTGCACTAAATACCTACGGCTATTTTTAGGTTTTCGAGTCATTAGTCATTTTTTAAAACTTTACTGTACACTTTTTCAGACTAGAGCCTTTTATTTTAGAATGGACCAAACTGTTTACCAGGGCTTTACTGTAGTAGAACCACACTTGCCTCACTGAAACAACTGGCAGTAGATTAAGTATTGCTGGAGAGTATTTTGTAATATTGACTGTCACATTCAGTTGTGTACTGAGTTCAGCTGTTAGCATGAATTGTTATTGTATAGGTAAAATAAATGTAACTGAGGGCACTAGGCCAAAGGCAGCCAACTGCAGAAGGTTGAATTAATGCTGAAGAAAAGGAAATCTCAACAATGACCATACATTGTTGAGTGGATGGGACTGGGATGGGAATTTTCTAGTTGTGCTGTGATTTTTCTGCCTTGTAACTGAGCTGTCCCAAAGAATCGGATCCATTGTTGCTGCTGTTTTGTGTTTCCTCTGAAGTAGTCTACATGGACCAGCAATGTTTCTGGGGAGACCCAGCCAAACTTCTGTGTCAGAATTGATGCCCCAATGTGAATTGATAGCTCCTGCAGCAAAGGAAAGCATGCATTTTTCTTAAGATAATCTCAGACAAAATTGACTTGCAGCACAGAGGTGCTTTTATTCTTGCTGAACATATTTTGTCATTCCTTAGTCTGTTGCTCATTGTATTTGTTATTTTAGTATGAAAGGTTGATTAGCTTTGGCAACAAAACTGCAAACTCTTAGCTTCATACTGCATACTTTGAGATATGGTAAAACTAGTTGGGAATGTTCTGAGCAAAATACATGTTATTAATTTACTTAGGATGGACTGTGATCCATAAAAATGAAGTCTTGGCTGGGCTATTGCACATATTGTTGTGTGTATGTGTTAAGATACTGGTTGTCATAAACTGCATGTGGGAAGGAGGGAATGGATCCATGGTATATCTAAAGCCCTAGAGGTGCATCTATTTTTGTGATTTGTTTTGACATTCTGCTGAATTTTGCAGGGTGGCTTTGGCTATGTTTTGGGGGGAAATAAGACAGATTTTAAAGCAGAGGGAGAAGGGAGGTCAGACACCCATATTATCTAGATACCAAAGCACATCCACCTATGGATAATGTAAAGAGATTGTGCTGGCAAGACATTTTGTTTTGTGTGTCATTTCCCTTCTCCTCTCCTGGTACTTTTTGCTCTCCTTTGTTTCTAGTATCCTCTTCTTAACTGATGCTCTGTGTTGGTGTGGTCCACAGCTCAGCTTCCCCAAAGGAGAGAATGCTAGCTAATCCCAGTTGAATTGGCAAGATAGGGGTAGTTGAGTGATGTGCTGTACCCCAAGACCTGGTTTGAAGACGGAATGTCATTGGGAGAGATGGGGATGAGGTATGCTATCTGAGGAAGATTGGTCAGAGAGGTGAGCATCTGGGAGTGGGAGCAGAAATGCAGCTATTCCTAGGATGCGCTGATGTTCCATTTCTTGATACCTATTTTCTATTTCCCATGCTCCTCTGCATGCACACAGTGCACAGGCAGAGGAGGAGGTAAAAAATATAAAAATTACAAAACTTGTTATATTATAAATCCATTGTTCACTTGTTATTAAATGATGCTTATTATCTAACAACTAGAAGAACAGCAAGCTTTTCTATAGGTAATCCAAATGTAAAATGAGACCTTCCTCCTTTCTTTCAGTGGTGAATACAGTCCTCAAGTACTCAAGTCACTGCTTTGGCTTTGAGGTGGAGTAATTTAAACCAAAGGCATATTTCTGCAAGGAGGAAACAATGCACATCAACAGCCTCTGAACTGCTTGCACAGTGTGTCAAGTGGCAAACCCCAGACTATTGGTAGCCAGTTACTCATAATCACGTTTTATTGGCAGGCTGGAGTTATGGAAGAAAGGTGGACAACTTGCCTGAACTGGAGTGTGGCCTGTGAGATAGGTTAGGTGACTGCAGCCAGTTTAAGTCCCTTAAAAGGAGAGACTGCTGAGATTTTTCCTTTCCTCTCACTGATGCCGCAACAACCCTTTGACAGCATGATGGTGGAACCTATCCCCTTACTGACTGACATCTCCTCCTCTGGATTCTCTTCTGAGTTTGTGCAGTTTGCCTGTGAATGCTACTCATTGTGCACTGGCTACAACCTTATTTTAAAGGCTATTTTGTCTATAGCTACTGTTTGCACTGTATTTATTAGCCTTCTAGTCAACCCTTCTCTTGTAGAAATGGACCTATTCTTAAAATTCTGTTTCAGGGGATTTCTATAGAGTGAGGATAAAACCGGTTTGGGTTTGGCCCCTCCCCCCAGCAGCAGTACTCCAGGTGACTGCCATCCTTGCTGAGATGCAAATGCACCAGTTGATGGCTGCAGCTGCAAAGAAGTGGTTCAGCAGCGTGCCACTGTTAGATTTGGGGAGCACAGTGCCGAATTACAGCCTCGAGTGTTTACATACTGGACACAAATTCATGCCCTATGGAAAAAGAGTGCTATCGGGACTGCAAACTTAAACATGCAGAAGTTAGGAAATGCCAGGACATTAATTTACCCACCCGCTTGCACATATGCCTCATGATTCAGTCTTTAATTACACAGTTGCATGCTGTTTTTCCACAGAACTCCTGCTTCCCTCTGTGCACAGGACATCCACTGCTGTTTGAATGATAAGCTATTCAATATTTTGTTTTCTCCTTATTATTTCTCCTGATGTTATTCAGGCTGTGCAATGAGGGAGGAATTACTGACAGCCTTAGTTCTGTTTTCTTGCCCATCTTCACCACAGCTTGTGTCCAGTGTTGCATGAATGCTCTTTGCAGTGGCCCTGTCTGATCCTGGGTGCTGTGCTGGCCCCATTCATGAACTGGAAATACAAGACCATTGAGTGTCTGTCTTGGACAAGCAGCCTTACCAAGTGTTTTCCTTATCTCATTTAGCTATCATCCTTGTGACCAGTGTCTCACTTTAAATCCCAGTCCTAGGTTTTTTCTCCTCTCCTGCCTAGCTTTATTTCTTGGTATGTGCAAGTTGATTGTCCCATGTGAGCTGGTATCTCATTGTGCCTTCATAAAAAGTCTTTGTCTTTCATGCTGTTTTGATGTGGCTAGGATTATGGACAGCAGAGCAGAGACAGGAGACAGGCCTCCTTAGTTTCATTTCATCTGTACCCAGATTAACAGTCCATACTGGCAACTGTAGGGAAAAGCCTGTTCAGCCTCAGTCCCGGTCTTTGGGCAGTTTGGTTCTTTAATCCAGAGCAATCTCTAGAAGGCATGAGAGACATATCAAATTTCAAAGGCTTTACCCCTTGGGCAAGTTCAAGTGGATTTTCATAAGGACAATAAAAGGTGTTTGTCTATCACAGCTTCCCCTGTCCTCTGCCAAATCTAAGTTACTGCTGGAAGAAAAAGATCAAAGAAAAGGTTCCTGAATGCTTTAAACACTGAATAAACAGTATGCTTTCTTCTGATTTTGTTTTGAGCTACAGCTAAAGCATTTTTGCTAAAATGAAAAAACCTCATCATCCTGAGGCAGCAACCTGTCCCAGGAAAATTCAGCCTGTGTGTATAAAGGATAATATGTCTGTATGTCCTCCAGTGCTGGAGCAAGCTCTGGCATCTCAAGAGGGAACAGCATGCTGCAGCGTAGTCTTAAACTGAATTCTTGAGAGGCCTTCATCCAGTGGCTTTCAAAAATGGTTAGCTAAACTAAATTTGGATGCAAAGAAGAGTAGCATTTTGAAAAATGTCTTTACTGCTTTGCTGTTTGGTTTCTTGCTCTGGTATCTCAAATCCTGCCTTCCAAACACAACTGGAAAGAATATCATTAGCAGCTTGGTCTTTTTTATTACTTTACCCCTGAATATTCATAATTGTGCTACTTGATTGCCATACTGGACTACGTGTTTCTACTCATTTTTACCCCAAAGACTGTACAGTATTCTAGGCTAATGCTCATTTTGCTTTTACTTGTTTTTTAAAGTAAATTGATATGGTACCTTTTTTTGTTACCTGTATGTGGTTTTAAAATAATTTATGGAGGTATCTTGTCCTGGAATAGTGCCCCAAACCTCTACTAAAATTAATGCTTAGAGAACTACTGGGTAGAGAAAAATTAAAGAACAGGAAAGGCAAAGTTGTTTTTACACCCACTCTCCATCTCTTTTCACATTATGGTTGGTCTTGCCTTCTTCAGGGAATTTTCTCCATTTGTTCCCTTTAAGTAATGCTTTGAGAAGATGCGAACACCACCTATTAGCTTTCTTTAAGTTGGTAGGTTACAGAGCACAGGGCTCTGTTACCAATAAGCAGTAATAGATGTGGAAAAAAAATGTGTGGGGCTTCTGGCTTCAGGCAGTGGTCTGAGAGACTAGCTTTGATTTCATTCATTGCTCTTGAGTTTTTGTAGGGAGTTGAACAAGCCATCAGTGTAATCTTGCTTCCATTTTAATTTCTGAAAGTCAAAATATTATTGTTTGTCTATCATGGTGGCACTATTAGAAAAATCAATAAATGGTGCAGGATTCTGAAATATAAATGCAGCAAAAGCTAAGTAAGTTGGTTGTTATGCTCAGCTGGTTACGTTTTGATTGATTTTCAGGTAAGTTAGGTTCAAAGACAATTTCAGTATGAAATATATTGACAGGTAGCTACAGCACCATGATTCACACATTTACTGTAATCAATATCACAGATTGTGTTTAGTGTTTACATTTTGTATCTTCACTGAATTTACCCAAAACATGAAGTTATTTCTAGTCCTGGTCTTCATGTAAACTGAGTTTTGGAGTCCGAGTTGGCAAAGCACTGCTACTTTTGATTAGTATGGACTAGAACAAAACAAACCAACTGCTCTTTTCCATTGCATGAAGTACTAGATTTCATCAAAATGTCTTGAGAGTGTTATTTCAATGCTGTATAGTTAGTTTACTGTAATTTGGACTCAGTTTCCAGCTGATCACTTGCATGATGGTTGATCCAGAATTGGATTGGTCGTTGGGCTTCTGTGGAGGTTTTTGACTTGACCATATTTCAAATAAAAAGAAGGAAAACACCACAACTGTAAAATGAGTCACCCAAATTTTTATTTTTACACAAACTTTTGTTGCGGGTACTATTGTATGCCTATATAACACATATTACTCTGAAAAATGTATTTCTCTGAATTCCAGCTCTTTATACAACATGCTGTAAATACATGTATTCTGAGAAATGTTAATTGTTTCCAGATGAATGTGTAGAATCACTACAGCATTTCAGAAATTCTGTATATATGGTATTTCTTTTGCATATAATTTCTCTGTTTCTGGTTCACAGTGAAATCTACTGAGGTTTTCATGTTCAAACAAACCTAGAAACTCTTGAATGTTTGCAAGTCTTTTGTTCTAATCTATTTGGAAGAATCACCTTTGGCATTCCTTCTACTGTGTGATGCCCTGAGCTTGGCTGAGGCAGGACCCACAATTTTGTACAGAATTAATGAAAAAACCCACTGACTTCTAGATCTACTGGCCCAGACCTTCAGCATTTGACTTCATGGGTTGTCATGGTATGAAGGACCCCAGGCTGGTCTGTTTGTAGATTGACTTGGAGCCACTCTCCTTTACAGATCTAAATTTGGGAGGAGAAGGGAACATTTTTTTCTTTATACAGTCTCTCTGTGGTTTTGCATACCTAAGAGAACATTATTAATAAAGTAGGTCTGATTTCCATTTCCACAATGTGACCTCTGTTTGGCAAGCCTGCTTACAGATTCAATCTTAATTTCATTTCATTGGTATTAATTGTGTGTTAAAAAATCACAAAGTTCAGCAGCAGTTCTCAAGAGGTTGGTCCCAGTGACACCTCAGAAGATTAATGTTCTGAGCAGCATTGAACAGGAGGATCTCGTAGAAATAGTTTGGTAGCAATAATCAAAAAATAATGGGTTTTGGTATCCTTTTTTATGTCCTGAAAAAATAGTAATTTGGCAGATATTTATTTTCTCTGTTAAATATATATCTAAGTGTGTGTGACATGCAGGTTTTATTTGTCCTGTGTAGTGGTTTTTTCCTCTCTGGGATCTCAAGGTGCATTGAAGGATTTCTCTGGTTGAAGTGTGGCGGATTGTTTCCCTGACAATTTAGCATCAGTCTGGTCATGTTTCTTTGTCTGGGTCCTCTCCTTTGGGTGTCACTGTGCAAACTGATCTTGCATGTTCCTTGTTTGACTGCTTTTTAAAACTCTAGCTCTGGTCAGTGAACAATTGCAGTTAGAAAAAATGGATAGTCAGGACACTTTGACTCAAATTAACAAAGAAAGGGATATGACTTAAGTGAACTGTGGTGTAGATCTGCCAGATTGGAAGTCTTCTCAGCACAGCACAGAGGCAGTAATCTCCAGTGGCTGAGGGGTGCAATGAAGGGTCCTGGAGAAACCTGGCTTCTCTTGTCTTGGCCATGGTAAAGATTAAACCTAGACAAGTAATGTCACACCTTTGCTTCCTTTCCACTCGCTGTTAGACCAATAGCTCTTAAAAGCAGGGTCTTTGATTTACTGTATACTTTCCTAGCTCAGTAGAGCCTTTTTTGTTTCATCTCATGCTGTAATGTTGATGTTTTCAAGCATAGCAATCTAAAGTGATCCTTTCCAGTCCCCAGCATTTGTCTATGGGTGGCAGAGCTAGATAACACTGAGATACAGACACATTGCGAGGGGGCTGGAGCGCAGAAACACATTTAAAGTGTTGCTTTTATTAAAACTGCTCTTTCTTTCTCCTCCTCCTCCTCTTCCTCCCTCAGATGATGATGACATTGTTTTATCTGTTTTACTTCTGTAGTTAGCAAACTTAGTTAGCCAGCTAGACCAAAAACAAAGCAGCAAGTCTCCTCTCTCCTAACACTGAGAGAGCTCTTTCTGCTGAAGCTTTGCAATTGCAAAAGGGGTATCAAGCCCTAACCCTAACTGGGGAGATTTTTCTCCAGATCAACACACTGTTGAGTAGCTGGTAATTTCTGTCCTCTTTCTCTCTTTTGTGTGACTCCAGGCACCTGATCATTAATTGTGTCTTGGTTAAGGAGCGAGGTCCCCATTTCCATGGAAACATGGGGAAATGGCTTTGGAATCTTAAAGGTCTTTTATTTATTGGGCAGCATTTTGTCTCCTGTTTAAGCATTTCAAACAAAGAAACTTACAGTGCTGAAATCTTTTAAGAGGTATTGTGTTAAATGAAACGGACAGTTATAAAAATGACATGTAACTTTGCTCTCTAATCCTGTAACAATGTATCAACTGGTGAAAAATCAGGTTAGGTACCCTGAAGCCAATGTACCTAGACCAGTTTACAACAGCCAGGAATGTCTCCCAGAGGTCTAGTAGTCTGTTGGTTAGATTCCCAAGGGAAGTGGTGGGACTCTCATCACTCGAAAGTTGTACATAGGCAAGGTAAATCCCTGAAAAGATACTGAAAGTATTAGTTCTACTTTGGCTGCTAAATGAACAAGGTCATCTAAAACATTTTTCTAATTCATTATAATGAATAACGGATTTCCTGATGCAAGATTTATTTATGTCTAAATAATTTAATTTTTCTTTGCATTGTTTAGTGTCAAAGGAAGACAGTAACTGTGCAGACATTTTTTTCTGCAGTCAATATTGGTAACCATTTAGTATGAGACACATGATAAATGAATATTTAAATATAGTTTTAATACTGTGAATGCTCAGGCTTGATACAGATTATATATTTTAAGTATTTACAGTATGTCTACTGCAAATACTCATAAAATACTTTATAACATACTTGGTGCATAAACAGTACATGGAAAGATGGAAGGCACAAAAGACAAAGAATATGGTTGAAAAAGGCTTACCTAGAGGCACAGGAAATCACAGTTTTTAACACAGTTACTGAAGTTGGGGGATAAAATACTGATCCAATCAATGTCAAGGGTATTGTTCCTATTGTTGTAGGTGATTTTTAACACTATACATCACTTTGCTTCTCCTTACAAATCACCAAATTGTTACCACATCTGAGTCAAATCCTTATTCTGATTTTAAAAACATCCTCTCTTTCACTTAGCACTTGCATAGAGGCTGTTTCTGTTTACTCTGCGTCTGAACTTTGTTAATTTCTGTCACGGCCTTCAGAAACACACACCCCACCCCTCTACCATGGCAAGGGAGTTGGAACTAGACCCTTTTTAAGATCCCTTACAATCGAGTCCTTTCTACGATTCTTTGAAAACTCTCTCCAATTGCAAATACCAAAACCTGTTTGGAATAATGAGAACTATGTATATAAATGCCCCTTGCTAGAGTGTCAAAGGAGCAACACAGATAATTACACCTAAATTGTGACAAGGTACCTGCATGATGTATCATCTGTAAGTAGTAAAATGAGAAAACCGAGGAGGCTTTGGATTCAGCATTGGTTTTAATTTTGTTTCCATCTGATTTGTCGTCTTATAGTGTTGACAAGTCACGTTTTGCCTCTCTGAAGAACCTCATCAGTGAAGGGAGGTAACATAATTTCACTTTGAGCTCCCTAAATGTAGGACATCACATACGGAGCTGATCCAAAGATGGCAAGCGTGTTTGCATTTACTTCAGTGTCAGGCAGCTCTAAAAAAGTATGAGAAGATGGGGGTGGGGGCGTGGGGTGGGGTGTGTAGGTGTCAGGAAAATATTCCATCTGTGGGGACTAGCACCAGACTTGCCCCTTGATGTTCAGTGGAACTTTCTTAATGTGGGGGCTCAGGGCACCTGTGACTGACCTCTTCTGAGCAACCTACTTTTTCTGCAAGTTTCTAGTTAGTCTGGTTCCCTTTGTATAGACTGTGACCTCATTTTCTTGAGGGTTTCTCTGTCAGATGAAATTATGGGGAGAGATGAGGTAGGTAAGCTCTGTAGTTGGGGGTGATTAGCTCAATAGTAAGTCCATTTTCAGGTGGCTTTTGGGAGAATGTAATGGTAGTGAGATAGATCATGTGTTGTAATAGTGCTGAATAAAAATATCCACCCTTCCCCACATAGATATTGCCTAGAAATATTTATCAGAAAACTATTGTCAGTGCTTTCCCTTCTCATTTGAATTTCAACCATGTGAAGATGGACACACTAAAGTGAACATGATCCCAGAACAAGGCCTTGTATAGAATAGGTTAAGATACTGCTCTAAATTTAGGATGCAGATGGGATGTGATGGCAAATTTCTTTCATTTCTGTTTTAAAAGAAAACAAACCCAAACAAACCTAATCTTCAGTATCTGATGACAATATTAGCTGCTCTGACCAAAGGTGATTCTGAAACCTGCAGCTCTACAGGAACAACTTATGGCTGATGAAGATACCTCTTTTTGTTCAAATCAGCATACTGCTGGCTTATTCCCTGCTTTATAATGCATTTAAAAATCGACAATATTAACAACTTTCTAGTAATGAAATTTCACAATTTATAGTGCTGTAAAGATGTTTTTGTTACTGATGAGCTTCAAATGAACTTACAAATAAACTGTTACTGTAGTTAATGGTATATTTTGGCCTTATAAATTAACTCATAAGATAGAACAAATAGTTTTTCTCAAAGTGTCAGTTGTTCTCTGTTTTTCTGCTGCTGCTCCTAGAAAAACTCCCAAAACATTTTATTGATTAGGTAATGCACTCTCATCTGCATGTAGTACTTCTGTAACTCCAGCAAAGATTTCTGGTGACATGTTAGGCCATGAGAACAAAGCTCAATTTATTGTGTTCCCCCAGATGGAATTACAGTCTTCATCAGTTAATGCAGCTTTTCTCAACTTTGGAAAGTTGAATCCTGACCTGTGAAGAATATGAAGCTTACAGTATTGCTGCTACCAGCAATATTGTTTTAAAAGCCTACCCAAAGTGATCAGTCACTCAAACAGGCTGTATAGGTATTCATCCCCATCTCTCTTGTATGCTTTGATTAGCAGTGCATTGTCAACGGTGTTGAAGTAATGTCATTGGCATGGGAATCATGACCCTTTTATAATCTAAATTACTGAATCAGTTTCTCTGCAAATTCACTCAAATTGCTGCATTATGGATGGGCTGTGGGTTCAGTATTTCTCTGTGCTACCAGATGCCCTAAAACCCAAAGCAATCAGAGTAACAAAAGAGATTGGGGTTCTGGAGGACCTGTGGGAATCTGATTTACTATTCATTGCACAGTAGATTTTGCTATTTTTATTATTGTACATAATTTACTGTTACGTTTTTTTTCTTAGGGCTTTACTAAATTGGAAGTTTACAGTTGATTCACATAGTGGTATGAACTGAATAGCTTTAGAGCACCTTCAACTTTTTCTGTAGATACTCCGTCAGCAGGTTTGTTTTTTTTTAAGTTACCTGAAGTCCTAGGGGCACAGATTTGACCTCAATCACAATAAAGCATTATTATGAGGAAGTAATTTCCATGTTCATATTTGCACTAGTAAGACTAAAGTAGTTGAAAAATTAATTTATGTTGAAGTAGTGCAATTTTCTCAAGTAAACAAAGTGTTAGTCTCTGTGTTCCATGCTTTTTGTGTGTGTGTGTATGTGGGTTATGTTTTATTAGCTCTCAACATATATAAAAGTTTTCTTTTTCTGTGCTTCCCAACAAAAATGGGAAAGGGAGAGGTTTCCCATTCTTTTTAATCTTCCTTGAAATTGCTTAATTTTTTTTTTATTCAGTCCTTGCTCGGTATTACTTTTAAATAATTGATTATGTTACTGTTTAAGAAAAATGATTTTTTGGGTATTTCCTCATGTGATACGAAGTGGTATTGCTTCACTGAAATCTAAGGGTACATCATATTCACCATGATCTGATCTGTTCTTCCTGGCAAGGCTGCTGCTCATATCTGAGTGTTAGGGAGGAGTGGACATGCCAGTTCATTTCAGGGAACAGGGAAGGTAATGAAGAAAATCTAGGGTGAAAACATGGCAGGAGTATTTAATTTTATATTTTTCTTTCTGTCTGATTGTTTTGCTTTTCTACATAAGAGATTTCTGTTCTCTATTTTGCTGCCCAGCACTTCACCTGTGCAAGAACTTTAGTATGTTGTTTGCTTTATAGAAGTTACCAGCCTGTAATTACAAGGATTCTACTGAGTAATTGCAATTGCCTCCCTGGTGGATTTTTCTCTGTAGGAACTTTTCTTAACCTTTGAGTGTCACTTCATGGCTCAAAAGCCTGGATGTGGCTGTTGAAGCATCACCTGCAGAGTTGACATGATGAATTGCTGTGAGGGCAGCTGGCAAGGATGGGTCTGGTGGTCCTATTGGCTTTGCCAGTTGGGTACTTTTTGCAAAATTTGGAAGCTCTGGACTTACCTCTCTCATCCTCTGTTGCTGATGTAGATGTATTGATACCTGAATTCTTTGCCAGCTATGCACACAGCACTGCACTTCTGCTGCTCACCAGCCCATTACAATTAGTCCTGCTCCTCTGTGGGTACCTCCCCTGTTACCAGCAGTGACTGATTATGTTCACCTGAAGAGCATCAAAAATCAAGACTAGAAAGTACCTGTTAATCTTAGCCAGAGAAGAAATTGCACATGCTCCACTCCCCACCCCCCCCCCCATATTGTTATCTATCTATCTATCTATCTATCTATCTATCTATCTATCTATCTATCTATCTATCTATCTATCTATCTATATCTATCTCTATCTATCTATCTATCTATCTATCTATCTATCTATCTATCTATCTATCTATCTATCTATCTATCTATCTATCACTATGTGTCATTTGTTTATCTTTAGTGTGTTGACTCTGTCGTCCTGCTCTGGTAAAGGCAGCTACAAGAACAAAGCTGGAACAGCTCGATGAAGTAGCACACTGGGGGTGGGCACATAGCCTTGTTCACATCTTCCTCCTCCTCCTTGGTGACTCACATGCTGTGGGTCAGGTCCCCAGGCACACAAGTTGGTTTGATCGAGCTGTGCTGTTACCTCTGTTGAAGAATAATGCTAGAAGAAGGGCAATGATACTATTTCAGTAGCACTCAAAATATTTCTTCTCCCACTGTCTTAATTAATATTTTGTGAAGGTTTTATTTATTCAAGTGATATACAGAATGGAGTTTGGGGGAAGAATTTTTCTCTTTTTAAAGTAGATATAATACCAAAATCAACATAACACCCAGTGATTCAGTCCATTTTTGAGTGCTGGGTAAGTGACATAAGAACCAACCTTAAGTAACCTAGCTGTTCTGCACTTGCATGTTATTCATATACATACAACAATCTCACCAGATCAGATGTTCTAAAGTCGTTTAGATTTCCAAAGTGGGCAAGATGTTTGTAC
Organism: Hemiprocne comata; assembly: GCA_020745705.1. Lineage (NCBI taxonomy): Eukaryota > Metazoa > Chordata > Aves > Apodiformes > Apodidae > Hemiprocne > Hemiprocne comata. Next base: position 63,464,060 of record CM036586.1, read on the forward strand.
AGTTCTACCTTTTGCTCTGGGAATTTTGTAGTAAAGGATTTTAATTGCCAATGCTGTCAGCTATCTTCAGATCTTGATGCTCACTGATAGAAACCTCAGAAGCTGGTCTTATTCTTCACTAAAAAAAAACAAACCTAAAACAGGGCATAAACATAATATTTTCCTTTGATATGAGGGTGGTCTTTGTTCAGTGACTTAATTTCAAATTAGTGTTTCTCTCCAAATGACTCCAGCAAATAAATAATACACCAACACAAGAGCTAAGAGTGTAGCGTTACAAGTCCCTTTTGTAGTCTCAAAATATCTTTCAGGTTAAAATAATGTTCAGGTAGCATGATATGTGCTGACATGAGGTTACTGTCCAGATCTCTTCTAGCTCAAGGCTGGCTGAAGTGGGAAGGCTGCTGTTGGTTCATGGTGTCTGAGGATTTATCTGACCCTAAAGAAGCACCAGCAACTTACCGTGTTTTTCTGAAGCTCTACAGGCACTACAGAAACAGCACCTAGAATTACTGTAGCCAGGAACAAATTAGTGGAAAAATGAAAGTCCTTACTCCCTGCTGTTTGCTTGTTGTGTGCATTTGACAGTGCTTTGTATTGTGCTTTTTTTTAGCTTGCTTTTATACAACTGGTGAGTCAACAGGGAGGAAGAAAAACTCCATATGTATATTTTAACGGAATTCAGATGAAAAAAAGATAAACTGTAAAGGGCAGATCATGAGAAAAATGAGCATTTTTGAAATTAGTTCAAAAAGAAAAAAAAAATAATATGATGACTCCAGTTACAGCACCTCTTTAATTAGATCTGGCACAGGTGCTGGTGAGTGTTGAGGATCTCCACTTTCTTCTCAGCCACAAAGATCATGGCTCCAGCTGACATACCACCTGCACTTTTCTGCCTGAAAGCTTTCTTATTCCAGGACACAGACCTAGGCACGACCTGCGTGATAGCTGTCGCTGGGGATAAGGAGGGAGAGCAATAATCTTCCTTCTACCTGAGCGTGCCTTGGACCCTTCCTGCAGCACCATTTCAGTCACTGCAGCATGCAGAAGGCAGCAGGCCCTCAATGCAATTCCACTGAGATTTGTAACGTTGCATGACACAGGTGATGTTGTCTTCTTAATCTGATGTGAGACATTCCTTCTGGCAGAAATGTTAAGGTTCAGTACAGGGAGACTGATTTTTTTATTTTTATTTTTTTTTTCTAATGGTTATGTGGAAGTCCAAAGTTGGATATCAAGAATAAGGTTCGAACATAAGTATTTTTGGTAGACAACTCATGTTTTATTTAGGGCTAAATGAGTATGAATTCATATTTTATAAACACACTGGGTATTCTGAGGTTAGTGCCTCTGCCTCAAACCCTGCTCTGTTTCTTCTCCAGTTCTGGAAGTTTATTTTAAGCTGTTTCTTAACTCTTCTGCTTTCTTTGCATTGAAGGAAGAGGAAATGTTGTTATCAGGTGTACTTTTCTTGTTTCTGAAATGCCCGACAGTTGTTGGTGATGGAGAGAGGGGAAGGCTTTATTATAATTTACATTTTCTACTCAGATCATTCTTTGTTTAGCTTTTCGGCTTGTGAAAAGATCTGAAAATTTACCCCTAAGCCTCTAGTCTTCGATCCTGAAACTTGCTAAAAGTAATCAAGAGCTTTTGATTGAATGTGAGCTTTGGATGCGGTCTGGCAGGGACATGTTGCTACAAAGACTTGCTTGGGTAATCATCACTTTTATATTTTCTTCACCTGCTACTCACTTACTGTCACTCACTTACTCTTTCTCCACCCCCTCCTATGCCCTTTCAGTTTGTTTCAAACACAGGAACTGGAGTTGGTACATACATTGTGCAGGCAAGGGTGAGGAGGGGACAAAGGTGCATGTGGCTGGAGCACAATGGTACTTGTCCAGCCTTCCAGCCACCAGCCCTGCGAGGAATTAGGGGCCTTGTGGGGAACGGACTGTTCCACGTGCTCAAAACAAGATTTTTCTAAGCATAGGAATATGTACCATTGAACTGTATAGTCTTTGTGGTGAGGAATGAGAATAAAAACACATTTGTTGGATTTTTTGTCTGTTTTTTCTATCTCATACAGTCCTGGGGAGGAAAGCTGGGGGACATAAGCTTTGTCTTATCTCAGTTGCTGGGCTTCCTTCCTTAGGGAGAAAATAGAATTTATTTGGTTATTGAATGTTAGATTTATTTTTTATCTGCCTTTTTCAAGTGTCACTCTAATAAAAAGTAAATGTAGGCTTTCCCTCTATCCTGCTCCTAAGAACTACGCAGGGAAAGCCTGAACTCCCTTCCCTGCTCTGTTATCTAGACTCTCTTCTTTCTTTAAAATTTTTGTTTGGAATGTAAAGGTCTAACTCACTTTTCAGAAGAGAGAGAATAGTTTTCTGTTCTGTGTGAATTCAAACTCTTTTGTTGGAAAAAAATAGATCTTTTGGTTTGTTTTAAAGCTTGCTTTTGTTCTGGATCATTCCTTGAGTCCTAGGCATTTGTGCATCTGGGAGGAAGAGCATTCAATTGTTGCATCAGTACTTGGTAACAAAATTCTTCCGGTATAAAATAGAATATTCCAAGAACTCTTGAAATATTTTTCACTTGACTTATGAATATGGATTTCTATTACCTTTTTCATTTTTTTTTGCACTCTCAGAAGTGGAAGACTTTCATTTTTAAACCCCATGAGACCCTTCTTTGCTAAATGGAAGCTTATAACAGAGAAAAAATGTGGAGGTGGATGGTGAGAATTTCTCTTCCCATTTTCAAGGAAGAGACACTACACAAGCAAAGAAAAAGACACTTAACAATTCAGTGGCATCTAAATAGGCCCAAAAAATCCACATTTGAAACAGCTCTCTGAAAATTCCAGTGCAGAAATGCAGGGCAAACATTGGATCCACATTTGAAACAGCTCTCTGAAAATTCCAGTGCAGAAATGCAGGGCAAACATTGGATTTGTAGAAAAGAAGAAAACTCGAATATTTCATTATATAGTTTGTGTGAGGCAATACAATTCTTGAGTCATAATGACATTTCAGCTTGTGAAAATAGCTTATGCTAACAGAGGATCCTGGTCTGATACAGAAATTACCTCGAATTAGGTTATTTTTGAAAGCAATGTGCCAGTATCTGAGAAGGAAGAAAACATTTCAAAGACTAATGTTAAAAAATAACAATAATTCTTACTTTTTTCTTAGCTATTCTAAACTGCTGAGGATTTAGCTATCCCTCCCTATCTTGCTTTGGTTTCTTTTCCCTTTCTTGATCTTCCAGATCAAATTAAGATTCTGTGATGCCACCAAGAAGGACCCTGAAAACTAACCTTAATATTTTCTTATTTTTCTGTGGTGCACAGACTGATAACACAAAGCATCTGTACCCCTTTTGAAGATCAGTGTATATTATTTTAGCATGTGATAAAGAAGTAATTAAATAGCATGAGCATACCATGACTGTGTCTATCCAATTTGCTGTCATCACTTTTTTCTACATTTGAACTACAGAACAGGGGTCCTGCATATCCTGTGATTTTTGTCTGGGTCAAATGTGTTGTCGTGAAAACAGTTAACGTTCAGCCTTCCTTTGCTTTGTGAAATAATAAAAACATATCAATCTTCTGTAATGCTGATGTCCAGTCCATGACGCAGCTGGAAATCATTTCTGCTCAGAGTTCCCTAGAGCATTTCACATTGTTTACTTGGAAAGACCGTGATTAAATTTTATCATCCCAGTTACTCAATTGATTCCAGAATCTTTGAAATGTGAGTTTCCGACTCCTTATGCACATCTCTGTCCTAACATAACCTCACTCAAAGGGTTTTGACCCAAGTGTTTAAAGATTTCTAGATCAAAGCTTTCAGGTGCCTTCTATTCTGTAGAAAGATCACATAAAAATCATCGGTTGTAGGTTTAACCTTAACTCTTTGGATGAAAGGTGAAAATCCTAGTAATAGTAATGTAAGGAAAATTGTGCAGGGAATGCATATCAGATGGAATTTAAAAAAAAACAACACAAAATTTAATCATGAGAAGTACAGATCTGGCATAACATCTCAGTAGGAATAAGAGAGAGGAAACAAGCAGGGTAGACTTGAGATGGGTCTTGATAACTTTATGGATTTGTCATTAAACATATGTTAAGTTTGCCTGGAACAGAGATTACTAGATTTCATCACCTAGGAGGTCTTTTCCAGACCTGGCTTTCATAGCTTTGAAAGCTAAAGGCTAAAAATACAAAAAATAAAGCAAAACAGCCCCCAAACCCTCTCCTAACCAAATGGGTTTTGACTGCAGTAAAAATAAAGCAAAATAATGCAGTTCAAGAAGGCATTTGTATTTTTTTCCTGCTTTCCTAGGCTCTTTGGTTAGTCTCTTTCTTGGTGAATTACAGGTTTAAAGGATACTCTTAATCTTTACTGTATCACTAACTCCATCACTTTTTTCCTTTCCTCCACACACATTAATGTTGTCATTTCTTCTGTTACTGGAAGGAGTCCTCCAGGGTCTGTCACCTCTTCTGGTAACAGTAATTGCCACATTTGTATATATCTTTTCAGAAATATCACATTTAAACAGAAGGTTAGGAGGGACCCTGTTGGTCCTAAAATTTAGTTACATTTACTGTAAGTACCCCTTGATGTTTAAACCTATTTGGAAAGAAATCCTGAGAATAAATTAAGAGTGAAGGAAAAAAACCCAACAACTAAAATGAGCAGAAGGAAGACAAAGAAATAGGTGATATCCAGTGATATGTATAAATCTGGGCTCTGATAAGAGCTCAGAGAACTCCACATGACTTTGACTTTTTCTTTGACTCAGAAAGACAGAATCATGTGGTAGAGGCTCTTCCTCTATTATACCCATCAAACTTTTCTGTAGGTCTTACACTACTTTTGCTTTGATTCATTTCCTTTTGTAGGAGTCCTGTGTATTACTTGTCCCTCTACTGGGTTTGTTACGTTACTCAAGGAGATGGCCACAGAAAGCCTAGGTGGTTCTGGTCTTGCACCTGATCTTGATCAAGCTAAATATGGTATTTGATGTGATAGATCCAAATGCTTCTACCAGAAATTACTTACTGAGGGAGCTGATGTACTGTAGTTACCTCTCAGCTCTGGGGTTGCTGTTTGAAGTACTTGATAAGGTTGTCAGGGGAAATTTGTTTCGTTTTCTTCCAGCAGGTCTCTAGTGGACATAAGCTGCCTATTAGGTGCAGGTAGGCTGGGCTTGAGGCTGAAAGCAGAGCTGCACAGAGCTCCAGTGTTTCATGGAGATCTACCAGTTTCCACGTAGTTTTTATCAACCTGATTTGTGTGGTGAGGGGTTAAGAGAGAGGAGGAAAGATCTCTTGGGATCTTGTTGATGTTGAGTGGTTGGGAAGCTACCCAAATCTCTACTTTTCCAGACTCTGGTTCCCTGGGCAGCAGGCAATGACAGGTGCACAAGCAAGTATTCTAGGAGGGGTATTTTGAAGGGCTATTTCTTTTAGTCCTAATTGAATTTCTTGCATCAGTGTTTGCTGCTGAGGGTGCCTGAGACTGTCCTAGGAGGAGCTGCTATTTGCATGGATGAACCTGAGGAAAACAGAAGGGTTAATGTAAGAGGCTAAAGACCACATTGAGAAAAGGGCCAATAACTAATCACTAGGATTTGATTTTGCTAAGTATTCTGATGGAATTAAAATAAGAAATTGCTGAGAGGACTTTATAATAGCTCCCTTAAACCAGCTCCAGTCCTAAAGGAGTGGAGTGGTCACAAAGGGGCTCACAGAATGCTCATGGGGTAACCCAGCAGCAAGTTTTAGTCAGAGAAATTGGTAGAGCTGCTGCGAAGATGCAGGATTAGTAAATTCACAGCTGAACATGATGTGCTGGAAAAGAGCCAGCACAGCTTTTCCTAAGGAAGCTAGGACTTTGGTCCCACTGAAATTGCTGACAGAGGCATGAGGTCCATGAACCAGGGTGGTCTGGCTGAGGGGAGAGCCTGTGGGCTTCCGGACGGCTTTCAATGAGGTAGGAAAAAGCTTTTAGTACAGAAACCAGGGCTAAAAGGGATAGTCTTCACATGGTCAAACAGCAGTTGAAATGTAGCAAGCAATGGGGTGGTTAGCAATTGGTGGATGGTTTTCAGTTTTACCTGGTTTATCAGGGGGGCCACCAGGAGATCTGTGATGGGAGCAAACTGTGAGGGGGCAAAGCTTGCTGCTGCTCTGCACTAGGGGCCAGGGTGGGCACAGGCTGATGGCTGGAAAATTTACAGAAGGATCTTCTGATGCTGAATGACTCAGCAGCAAATTGAGGTTGAAATGTAAGATTGATAAAGGTAAAAATAATGCACAATGGTGTGCGGGATTTTTAAAGTTTGGACTTTTTATTAGCATTTAGCACTCAGGAAAGGGACCTTTGGATAACTTCTATGAAACTATTAATTTGGTGTTCAAAGTGTTAAAAAGGCAAGTGAAGGGCTCAGAATGAGGGAGGGGGAAAAAAGAGAACAATGCAGAAAGTATGTGACACTGACAAACTTCTGGTGCAGCCAGATATTGAATATTTGTTCTAGTTCTGGCAACCCTACCTCAAAAATAATATAATCGAGCTAGAAAACTTTGACAAAGATAGAACAGCTTCAGCATCAGCAGGATCCTAAGTTGTGTTAGGTTGCTTCTACTTGGTGGGGGGAAGGATGACTGAAGGGTTATATGACTAGAGGTTCATAAAATCACAGAAGGTGTAGAATGGCAAATGATTGCTTACTGTTCTTCACAATATGATACACCAATTGAATTATCAAGCAGAATTTTAAAAACAGACAGAGGGAAGTACTTTACACTGCCCATAATTAAATTGTGGAGCTCATTACATAGGCTGCTGCAGAGACTAAGAGTATAAATGGGTTCAGGGAAGGACCAACACATTCCTAGAGTAAAGAGCCATTACAGGCTATTAAGCATAAAGATCTGGAAGAAGCCTCCAGCTCAGGAAGTCCTTAAACTACTGATTACTGGAAGCTGGGACTGGAGTATGTCAGGGGAAGGATCACCCAATTTGTGCCAATGCTTCTCTAAGCACCTGCTACTTGCTGTTGTTAGAAATGAGATACTGGACCAGACAGATATTTTTATTTGGTTGAAGCTGACACCTTTTATTTAAAATGCAAAAAACCATGGGAATCCTGATGTTCAGTGAAATAGTCTTTGCCTTGTGGTCAGCTCTAAAGGAGAAGATTACATGCCTAGAAGACAAGCTGGGAACAGCAGGTTGCAGGAATCCTTAACAGTTTGCAAAGATGCGTGGGGAAAACTTAAACAATGCCAGAGTTTAGCCAGTACATTTTGTTAATGACTTTCATAAGCACCAAATTACAAGAGTAAAAACCACCTCCAAACAAACTTGGGTATGTATAAATTGTTCACACAGTGTTCAGGTACTGTTTGGCATTGTACAGGGATTTTCAAATTGTGGTTGGCAAAGCTGAGGGCTGGCAGGCATGAGGTTTATCTAGATTGAATATTCAGAGAAAAGCAGGGCTATTGTAACTTAAACGCTGTTATATAAATGACTGTCCTTTTCTTGATAAAAATCTAGATGAACTTTGAGAAAAGATTCCTAAAAATATCTCTCCTGGCAGATGTCCTAGCCATAGGATCTGTGGACGACAGTCTCTGCATTTTTATGATTTCTCAACCTTGCTGCTTAGAGACTATCCCAAAGGTAACTTATATCCTAATGAAAAGGAGGGTAATAACCCCAGCCTGGGAAGGCAGCAACTCCAATACCAGTGGCAACTAAAATGGCACTCAAATCTGTCAACAGTGTGCAGCACTAACTCTTTCTTTCCCAAATAGGTTTTTCTAACACGTAAACGAGCTGCATGCTATTGACTAATTGTCCTTTGTGATCTTTGAGGGTTCAGACATAACTATTCTGTCTAAATAACACTTTGGAAGGTTTTTATATGACTTAGGTAGAGGAAAAGGCTCAGTAAGCCAAAGCTTTGGATATAAACTTGGATATAAATCCCCCCTAATCAAATTTGCATCCTTTGATCTAATAAGTAGGTTGAGTCTCGCCTGACTTTTTAGCAAAATGAAAATGTAATGCTTTTTAAAAAGAAAACACAGTTATTATGCTTGAATGTCTGATTGCTTTTGGATTCCAGGACGGCCAACTGCTCTGTTAAAGTATTTCCTTAATAGTATCAACTATGGAATTAGGATCAGATATTCATGTTTGTTGTATATTTAAAGATGTACCTGTGTATGAGCACTCATGCATGTTCACAATGGTGGTGTGTTAGCTAAGTTGGTAATAACATCTACTACAAATTACTGATTACTGCATATGAAAAGTAATTATCCAAATACAGGTCATTACGTATGATATGGCATTTCCTTGCTGTTGGTTGCTACATCCAGCTGACTGGTGTGCCCTTTTTAGCAAAGTTGTGGTCTTCATCGTCTAAAGAACGGAATAATATCAGGAAAGCACAGATTCACTTTTTCTGGCTGTCTTTTATCAGGGGAACAGTGATTACTTTTGCTTCCATGGGAAGGGTTGCCTGGCAAGCCTGTGTTTTTCATTCATGCACTCAGCACAGTGGAGATGAATTTGCTGGGAAAGATAACTAAAAGTCACTTGTGTTACCTTACTATTGGAGAAGTGCCAGGTGGTTTAATCTGCTAGATAAAGCAATGAGATATGATCATCTAGATACTCTGCTCTGTTACCAAATGTGTGCTGCCTTCCCTTTGCCCTCATTTTTCCATCTCTCATCTACCTTATGCTTATTAGAATTAGAAGGCTGTGTGTTTGCTCTTTAGCCTGACCTCTTAGCCTGGCACAGGATTCTCTGCTGCATGCAGTGTATTTTGACACTCTGTGTCTCTCTGTTCTGACACAAAGTTCTGATAAGGAGTTGTGTAAAAGACAGACATTTTTAGCTTGCCCTTGGGCCTAAGGGTCACTTTTGGCTGGTTCATGCAAATTTGTGAGCCCTGAGATAATTGTAAGGCTTTAATGTTAAAACAAACCTGAAAAAAAAGGGCATTATTATCATGCCTGTGTTTCATGTGCTTTTCAGACAAAGCTATAAATCCAGCTTGTCATGCAGAGGAAGGGCAGGCAGTTGGCACAAAACTCTGCCAAATCTCCCCCCAAAGGCTCATCAGCCTCAGCTCAATTTTAAAGGAACGTGGGCCAAGTCTCAGGTTCTGCTGCAGGAGGCTTGCACATCTCTAATTTTGACTTGAAACAGTATCCAAGGCTTGACGCTGAGATGTCTGTAGCTGTTCATTAGGCATATTTGCCTTTTCAGTCTCTGCTGAATTTGCCTTCCAGCTGGAAGCCTTGTCTTCAGGCTGGTCAGATAAATTTGTTTCTAGGAGCATTCATCACAGACTTGGCTTTAGCAGATTCTTTTAGTAGGTGCCTGCAACTTTACAGGCTGCATTGCTTGGCAAGTAACAGGCTATAAGCCATGTTGGCTGAAAATATTGGCATTTTCATATAATAATAATTAATTGCTAACGCTTTATTATTTAGTCACCTTTACTTAAGTAAAACTTTGCACAAAGTGGAAACTACCTTCCTCTGTTATGAGGACAAGGCTAAGTAGGTTTACTTTATTACTGCCAGTTAGGCAGGGTAGAAAACGTGATACTGCCCCTTTTCCACTGAAACAAATTGCCATATTGTAAACAATGAATAGACTTAATGTACTCTTTTGTTTAGGAAGCACTAATAACTAAATTGATACCCAAGACAGAATGGAAGGAGACTGGCAAATATTGGGCACTGTTTTCTGGGGAAAAATATATTTTAAAAGAATAGTTTCTTGTAGTTCATTTCTTTTAAGTCCTTAATCGAGTCATTGAGAGGACGTGTAGCTTATGTTGTACTGACATAGATGGCATAAAATCTTTTTTGCTTCATGGTTCTCTCCTGATATATTGCCAGATAGTGAATGTCTTTTCCTTGGCTTCCTTTCCTCTACTGGGTTTTTGTCAAATGCAGAATATTTTGGAAAAAACCTTTAATGTCTGTCTCTTGCCCATATTGTTAAGTAGAAAGGGGGCACTGAATGAGCAGAAGCTGATGTTAATGTGCTGAGTTGTTCATGCTACTCACAGGAAAAGGAATTTAAGAGATTCTAATTCAGTCCACTCTGTTTTTCTGAACATGCACTATGATCAGTGAGGCTCCCAAGCTCCTTTCCTGTGGATATGTATATTGCACTATATATTTTCAGGACAATGAAAAGGTTTATTTAACATATGGCTGACCTGGATTGTCATCACTGGCTCAATTGACCTTTATTGCCTTGGGACAGTGGTAAGATTAGGAGATGCTATTAATAGCTGTTGCACTGTGGGAGTGGTATCACAAAAATGCACTTTACACAAACAGACTGTCATTTCACTTTGTGGGGGATGAGTGTATTTGGCTTACAAAGGGATATCTCTCCTTGATGTTTTTGTCCTCTTCTGAATCACTGCAGCTGAAGCTGTGAGATTGCTTTGGCTGCCACCATCAGAGGCTAAAATACACGATACAATAATGTTATGAAGCTTTATGGAACCTAATGTCCAAGTGCAGCTGAGCTTTGTACCAGCAGTGTAGTGTGCTTCCTTTCACCCAATGGCTCGCTCTTCAAGGCTGATCTGACAGGGCTGGGTGCCCCTGGGGAAACAGGCAGTGGATATTCTGTTGGCACTTGTGGAGCTCCAGGACTGTTTCTGATCAACATCTGTGACTTTTAAAGGAGGCCTATGCCTCAAGAACTGTAAGAATGGCTTTGGACCAAAAAGACAGAATTGAAATATAAGTGGAAAGAAGCTATCACACCTTGAGGGATGCTGATATCATCACAAAAGGGAATAATGTATGACTCCTGCTCCTAAGTGGTGTCCCTGTGTCTTGTTTTACATAGTCTGATGCTGAATGGGTGACTTTTTTTCCAGCCTATAAATTAAGCAAAAGCAACAGATGTTGCACTCTTAATATAAACTCTTGTTTCATTCCTCCAGTAAAGGCCATTTGGAATTATGCATAAATTGATTCAGCAGGTTCAGCTGGTATTTAAGGAACAGGCATAACAAATGAGGACTCCACTGAAACTGGCGAACAGAACCATATGTAGTCCACTCGAATTGATATTTCAGCTTAGTGCCAGATGAGTAACTGATCTTCATTAAACAGTAATTTTCAGTGATCAGATTACTTTATTCTTTTCCTAAACTGCTTTAGCAGGAGATGGCATTCAAGCACCATTTCACCCAAGCTGAAATTAGATGCTGTACTGCCTCTTCTGATTTCTGGGGAAGGGTGGGGTGGGTAATTGTATTGAGTAATTATATTGGATATACACTCCATTTATTTGTTGTTTTGTTTTTGTTTTTGTTTTTTTTTTCTTTTCAATTTGCAGGAAAGCAATCTCCAGGTCAGGCCTCCAGCACTTGGCCCCTGTGCATTCCCTCAACATTGCCGTCTCCAATGGACCTGTGAAGGAACCAAGGGCGGCCTTAGAGTGGACTGTAGGTGTTTGGGTTTTTTTTGGCAGTTAATTTGAGCAGTGTCTCTGTCTAGTGCTCTCTCCATTCCTAACACAACATACAACAATGTATTGCTATCAGAATTAGAGGTGGTCATTAGGAACTTGCTTATATTATGAAATGAAAGACAAGGCAGAGACAAGAAAACTTTTAGAGACTTAAGCAGCACAGGACAGAGCTGCTCTAGATTTTCCAGTTTGGAAACTGTCTGGTTACATTTGCTCACTGCATTCTTGATAAGGTCTGCCATTCAAAGTTTTATTGTGATTTTAGCACAGCAGGGTTTTGCACCGCTTCTTGATGGGCCAAAATTTAAGGCTGAAGACACACATTGAGTGGGCTGCATCTGTAGAGTAGGTAGTAGAAAACTTTGGTCACGATGCTTGGTAGACATGGGTAGATTTCTTCTGAGTCCAAGATGGGCTGTAGACAGAGAGCATATGTTTCCACTTCCCCCCTTCCCTGCCCCCATCTTACTTCTCTTACTTATATTTCTGGGCTAGTTCAGAAGGGGCCAGTTTAGGACTGCCTAGAATAGAACAGAATATTTCAAATGGAAGACACCTATAACTATCATCTAGTCCAAATGCCTGACCACTTCAGGGCTGGCCAAAAGTTAAAGCATATTATTAAGGGCATTGTCCAAATGCTTCTTAAACATTGACAAGGCCTGGGACATCGACCACCTCTCTAGGAAGCCTGGTCCAGTGTTTGACCACCCTCTCTGTACAAAAATGTTTCCTAATATTAAGTCTGAACCTCACCTGACACAGGTTTGAACCATACCCATGCACCTTCCCCGTGGTTATCCACTGGTATATGCTTAGAAATTTGAGCCTTAAGCCAGAAGGTCACACAAACATCCCATTGAAAGCAAAGCATACAATAGATCTTGCATTTGGCTGTTGGTGAAGAAGTCAGTACCTTGCAGTATCAAATCTCTAGCCACCCAAGTGGCTTTTAGGTGAAGATAACTTCTGTTGTGATTAATATGACTTATGTTTATCTCTGTTTTCTATACAAAGACTGAATGGCCTTCTAGGCAGTGTGCTCTGCTGCAGGCCCAGGTGTTGCATTTAAAGTTTCAGGTGGTTATATTTTACAGACTGTGCTGCAGGAAGCTGGATTAGATTCACTATGATCTTCTGAGGTACTGTGCTTTGACACAGAGTGTTAAAATGAGTTGGAAGCTTACACAGAATCCTCTTGGAAGAGCTTTGGAGAATACTTTGATCTTCCCCCTCAGGAAAACTCAGGTCCTGATTCAGCAAGGTATTAAAACACATGCCTGCTTTGAGTCGTCACTGCTATTTAATAGAAATCTGAAGGATTAGTCACATATGTCAAGGGTTAGACACAGGCTATATTAAACACCTTTCAGAATTTTACTTAGAAAACAGCAATAGCAACAAAACCCCAAAACAAAAACCCTAGACTCCAAAACCAGCAACCACAACTTACCCTTCTTCGAAGTCGGTCGTCTGCTACTCATTTTACTAGGTGCTTCCTCATGTGATCCCATTACATAAATACTGCAGGACTTGATAAAGGTTGGTGAATAAATATTGTAGGTTTTAACTGTGTGTGTATATGTGTGTGGGGTGTTTTTTGCACTTTGCTTTCTGGGTTATTGTTTAGATTTTTGATCCGTTCAAATTCTCAGCTGTTCCAGCCTCATGGGGCTGTGTCGCTGCTTGACTTCACACTTTGGAGAAGGGAGGCAACCCTGTGGAATGTGGGGAATGGAGTAGGATAGTGAGTAGAAGACAACTGTGGCTGGGAAGAAAAAGGGCAACCAGGCTGATTAGGGGTCTGCAGAACAGGTCTTACAAGGAGAGGCTGAGGGACCTGGGGCTGTTCAGCCTGGAGAAAAGGTGGCTGAGGGGAGACCTCATTGCTCTCTACAACTACCTGAAAGGAGGTTGTAGTGAGGCAGGTGTTGGCCTCTTCTTCCTAGTGACTAGCAATAGGACAAGAGGAAATGGGGTCAAGTTACACCAGGGGAAGTTCAGATTGGATATTCAGAAAAACTTATTCACAGAAAGAGTGGTGGGGCATTGGAACAGGCTGCTCAGGTGGAGGCACCGTCCCTAGAGGTGTTAAAAAACCAGGTAGATATGGTGCTTCAGCAGATGGTTTAGTGATCATGGGGGTGTAGGCCTGACGGTTGGACTTGATAATTTTGAAGATATTTTTCAACCTTAATGATTCTATCATTCTAAGAGCCTGATCTGATCAGCTGTAGTAACTGATGAATGTGGGGGAGAAAGACGTTTCTCAAATCTGAGGCACAGTATAAGAGATAATAGGGAGGTGATTTGGAGGTGTGAAGAAGCTGAAATGGACAAAACTTTATAATGAGTAGTGAATTTCAAATTAAAAAAACCAAACAGGTTTAAATACTGATGGTTAGTTCCAGAGGTGTATTTGGTAGGGTGAAAATATATTTGGATTAAGATGCATTGGAGACAGAAAAGAAGTCTTTGTATTTAATCACTGGAAGGCAGCGTTAATCAGCGTATGTTGTATCCCTGTCTATATCATCCTGCTCTTCAGTTTTTCTGAGGATGATTCTCCAAGGATCCAGGATGGGAGATCTTTCCAAAGTCTAAGTGACATGAACATAAGTTGTCACTTGACTTTGCAGTAGAAAATGTTTCCTGCTTGTTATATTCACAGTAACAACTGGAAAGAATTCCCTTGGCTATATTCTCCATTTTTGGTAATTCCTTGCAGGTGATTTGCCATTATCAGATGAACTTGTGAACAGGACACTGAGTCAGGGAGTGGGATTTCCATTCCCTGCTCTGCCACTTACCTTGTGAGCAAGCTCAGATGAATTGTTTTGCCATGCAATACATTAGCCTCACTAGCTGTAAAATGGAGTTAATAATTCTGATGTCTCTTAGGACCTTTTACATAAGAGATAGTATTGCTTTATTATTGTTATTGTTACTACCTATCATCCCTAAGGTTTATTTTCTCTCACGTACTTAAAAATGCCCAGTTTCATCACATTGTTACACTTAATTCAAGTTCACTTGTAGATGGATCAAATCTGGTAGAGGGGAGATTTAGGTTAGATATGAGGAGGAAATTCTTTAGTGTGAGGGTGGTGAGACACTGAAACAGGTTGCTCAGGGAAGTTGTGGAAGCCCACAGCCCTGCAAGCATTCAAGGTCAGGTTGGATGGGGCTTTGAGAACATGATCTAGTGGGAGGTGTCCCTATCATGCAAGGGGGTTGGAACTAGATGACCTTTAAGGTCTCTTACAAGTCAAATCATTCTATGATTCTATGATTTGTTGTGTAATTTAATGCTATCTTTTCACAGCAGGTCCATACCGAATATATTCTCTGGAGTAGGTGATGTTATAGACAGAGGGCAATGAAGAATGTGGCTTGCCAAAAAGAAACTGCTTTAGCTGCCTGTCCCTGTGATAAGTTTATGTATAGCCTCTTCTCCACCATTCCCCATTTTAGGCATCATTCCCACAAGTTAAATGATAAAGTAAGCAATTATAGTCCATATTCTCTAGTAAGTATGGGCTGAGCCACCTCATATGGTGGCTGTGTACCATTGTGGATACAGGTCTTGATATGTTTTCATACTGCCATTTGCTCCCAAGGAACATAACCATAACCTTTTTTGCAAAGTCATCCTGTAATTTCCTTTTTAAGTACTGCCTTCTCACTCTTGCTTTCCTTGATGCCTACAAAAATCTTGACAGCCGCCTAGGATATTAGTGTGTTGAGCTTCTCACTGGGCAAAATTATCTCATTCTTTTATTTACCTATTATGCATTTGTCTCTTCATGCCAGTTTCCTTCCTCCTCATTAGTAGGCATTTAGGCCACATGACTACAAGCCTTAGACCTCTAGGTATGTCCATTAAGAGGCATTTGAAGACATGCAGCTTCCATTCTTGGAGTTAAATGAAAAAAAAAGGAGAGTAATCTGTGCTTTGTATTCTGTTTTTCGGGTGCAAGATGAATGGTTTTCATAGGAGAAATATTATAAACTGTAATGGTATACCATAAATTACTTGTATTAGAGACATGAAGTCGTACAGATCTTGACAAATATAGAAAACTATGCATTTGAGTAGAAGTTGAAAACCAGCATTTGGCAATATGTGATACCAGTTTTGTAGGTTTTACTTTTTACCTGTTGATTGAGATGGTCTATTCAGTTGCATAGGATATTTTAACATGCAAGAAAAAAATGAGTTTTATATTTTTTACTGAGTATCAAAAGACTGCAGGGCTGTGATCTCACTGGGATCACAAGGAGATAGTGCAATATCACATGTGACTGGAGTGGCATAATGGATAGATATGGACTTTTTAGGAAGGACAAGGCCTGGATGCTGAGGAGGGGGAATTGCCCTTCGTATGTGAGAGAACATGGAGTGCTTGAAGTTCTGCTGGAGAAAGAATTATGAGCCTGTGAAGAGTTCATGTATCAAGATTAGAAGGCAAACCAACCCAGGCTACATTGTTTTCAATGTCTGCTACAGATTGCTTGTTCAGCAACAGGTAGAAAATGAGACCTTCTTCAGACAACTGGAAGAAGCCTCATGTTTGCAGGCCCTCGTACTCATGTGGGCAACATGAACCATCCTGATATCTGCTGAAGGAACATTGGGCACAAGTAATCCAGAGGTTTCTGGAATGCATTGATGATAACTTCCTGACATAAGTGAATGAAGAGCTTATGAGGAGAGGTGCTCCGCTGGATCTCATAGTTACAAACAAGGAAGAACTGGTGGGGAATGTGAAGGTCAGGGTAGTCTTGCCTGCAGTAATGATGAGATGGTTCAGGATCCCGGAAAGAGGGAACAAGACAAGCAATATGACTATAGCCTTGGACTTCAAGAGAGCAGACTTTGATCTGTTCAAAGTAAACTTTGGAAAAGTAATGTGTGATATGACTCTGAAGAGAAAAGCAAATTAGTTGATATTCAAAGATCACCTTCTCAATACTGAAGAACAGTCCATCCTCACATGCAGTAAAGTCAAGCAAAAGCATCAGGAGGCCATCATGGATGCATAAGGAGCTCCAGATAGAACTCAAATAATAAAAACCAGAAAAACCAAAACAACAACTTAAAACCCCAACTAGCAACACGTCCCCCACCATCACTCCACTCGTCCCCAAAACTTGAGTACATATACTTTCCAATGCAACAGGTAGAAGCAGGGTAAGGCTGCCAGGAGGATTGTAGAGGGCACTAACCAATTTCACAGGGGTGGAGTAAGGAAAGCCTGAGCCAACCTGAAGTTGAATCTGACAAATATAAAGGGCAACAAGAATTATTTCTGTAGGCATATCAGTAGCAGTAGAAACACTAGGAAAAATGGGGCAGGGGACTTGATGACAAAGGACATGGAAAAATCAAGGTGCTCAATGCCTTTTTAAACTACATTTTTACTGGTGAGTCCTGTCATCAGGAATCCCAGGCCCCTGACACCAGTGGCTGAAGCAAGGAAGACTTACCTGTTGTAGAGGATGATCAGATTAGGGAACATTTAAAGAGGCTGAACATGGGACCTGGTGAATTGCATGCTGATACCATTGCAAGACCAGTCTGTTGTATTTGAAAGGTCGTGATGATCAGAGGAAGTTTCTGAGGACTGCAACAAAGCAAATGTAAATCCTGCCTTCAAGACAGGCACAGAGAAGGATCCAGGGAACTATTCACTGATCAGCCTCACCTTGATTCCTGGGAAGACAGTAGAGCAAATCATTCTGGGAGACAATTCCAAGAATCTTCGTGTTAAGAAAGTGATTGAGAGTAGTCAGCATGGATTTATGGAGTGGAGATCATGCCTGACCAACCTGACAACCTTCTAAAATGAGATGACTGGCTTGGTAGATGAGGGGAGAGCAATTGCTGTTATATTGACTTTTTCAAGGCTTTTGCCACTATCTTCTGAAACATCCCTGTAGACAAACTGATGGAGTATGGGCTAGACAATAGCTAGTGAGGTGGCCTATGAGAGGTGTTTAATTCAGTGAATGTGACTTTGCATGAATCTGTTGCATTGTATTCTGTGTCTTTTTGGCATTAGTCAGTAGTGCTGTCCACTTACTTTCATGGACAGTGTTTGTAAGTGCCTAAGGACAGAGTACACCTTAGATAATTAACATGCATACTAATACACTAATGTGTTCTACGTATGATGAAATATTTCCAATCTAGATAAATGTATTTCTTTTCCATGTGAACTGTTTGGCTTTTGTATCATAATTTCCTAAAATCTATATTAATTTTCACACTGAAGGATACTTCCCTTCCATTAGAGTGTCTGCCAGACTGTTTTGTAATTGGGAACAGAGTATTCAGTTGAAATGAGATGTACATTATCAGATGCTCACATGAGAAAGGAAAACCCTGGGGTGTGGGTTTCTCATTAGTCACATAAAACATGTAGAGGCACTGGGAGCTTTAGTTCCACTTACTTAAGTAGTGATGAGCGTAAGCTCTGTGCATACTTAAAAATTGCCAAAATTTTATGTGCAGATGACACTTGAAGCAATGTGCTCAGGATCAGTAGTCCTACTCTTCCCTTTGTTTTTCATCAAGTTTTGAGAACTAATGTTCTTTCCAGAAAGACTTGGAGAGAAAAAATTTGTCTGTCTTATTTCAAAAAGGTGGTCATCTCTATTCTTTCTTTTCAGTGGTAGAGAGGATGCAGTGATATTACAGAAGGTGCCCTTCTTGAAAATAGATTTTTTTTTTCCCATTGCTGCCAAAAGGACTGAAGTTAAGCTGTTTTTGGCCAAAATAATGGTTCATGAGAACAAGGGAGTCATCATCTCAGTTGATAGCATCTGAACGTTGCTCCTTCAGGAAGACAAATGTTGTTATTCTGCTTCTGCATACAGATGATCTTTCAGATGATGGTAACAACAATCTCAAAAGCTGAGCAGAGAATACAGGAGTGGGGAGCTGATGCATGGATGATGGAAAGCATAGTAGAGGAAGGGAAAATGCAAGAAAAAGATAGATAATTTGGTGAACCTAGACTTTAAAGTTCAAAACCCAGAAATAGTTCTGAAAGTTGAAGCCTACATATCTTCATTTTTTTGAAGCAATGATGTAGTACCATATATCTGTGAAGTTTTCTTTTATGTCCATATATTATAATTGTAATAATTAAGAAAACTGTAACTTCTACATGAAGAATATTCCCAAATAAGATGTTGGAAATTTCCCAAATAAGGTGGAGTTAAAGTTGAGAATATGTATAAACAGAAATACATTTGGGACGTTACACTTGCTTGCAACGTGAGCATTACAAACTCTGCAATTTCAGAGTTAAAGATAAAATGGAAGCCAAACTTGAAAGAAAGACATTTGGGAAAAAGACATCCAAACAAATTTGTTTGTGCTCAACATGACCGCAGAAAGGACCAAAGCTAATAATTTTTACTTACAGATATGTTTAATTGAATGTAGGTTGATGAGCGCTAGTTTTACACTAATCAAAGTTTATCACCCAAGGTATATTGGTAAGAAGACTCCTCTCTCTCACTGGAGTGTTAACAAAGGGAAAAAATTCTTAATGGCTTATTTTAGAAATCTGTCTTACATAATTTTTTGCAGAATGCCAGTCATGGCAGGAGTGGAGGAGAGCTCCATTTCTCCCATTACAATTGGAATTTGAACTTGAAAGTTGAGCAGACTGGTGTGTGTATTTGGCCAAGTATCTATGCTGCTTGACATGGCAAATTAAATTACCCAGGTTTATCTGCATTGCTTTTGAAACCATGCTAACTGCAGCTTGAGGAACAGTGAGTTACAGAAATTCTTAAGGGCTTTACAGTAATGGTAACATTTGGTCTGTCATTTTACCATGCTGGGACACTTAAGAGAAAAAACCTAGCTGAATTAGTGAAATGTGCACAGCAAGTTATGGTCATGTAATTACATATTTCTAAAACTCCTAGTCCTTGAATTTCTATTCCTCTTTGACTTCAGAGGGGATTGTGTGTGGGTTTTGCTTTATCTGCAAGGAATGTTTGCTATACTGAAATTATTTTTGTTGCTATTAAGGTGATAACAGATCAGGAACAATCAAATGGGAGGTCTCCATCTGGAAGAGCATATTGAGTTCGTGTGTCCCCTGTGAGGCAGGCTGCATCTGTCAGGAAAGCTCTGCTGCCTCCACCTCAGTGAGCAGGGGCTCGTTCTCTTCAGAGGACACTGAGTTCACACACTTGCAAGGGCTGGGAAACCAGGCAAGGAAACAAAGTTCCCAATTCTTTTTTTAACTGCAGAACATTAGGCTGCAGTAATTTCTGTTTTACCCACGATGATGGGCAGTGTCCCTTTTCTACACAGCACGTCAGCTTAAAAGCATGAGTTGACAGATCAGCTAAGCTGCTCTAACACTGAGTTGGTACAAAAAACATTGGTCCCACTGAACCCACCTTTAACCCAACAGTGTCAGATCCAGCAGTCATGTGGACACAGGGTGAGTCATTTGGTCTAGCTGATTTGATAGATAAAAGTTATCTATTTTTTCCCATCGGTTGAACTGATTCATGTGTAGCTTCACAGCCACTAGGTCTGGCACGAGGGAAATAGCAAGAGCATGAGACTGGGATTTAAGGGGTCAGGGACAGAAAGAGGATGACTGCCTCTTCAGTAGCCATTTACTCCTAAAGCCAACATAAAGACATCAAGTACAAAATAAACCCAACTGACAAATGGTTTATGAAAAGGTTGCTGAACTCAAAACTCTTGTGGAAAAACATCTGTGTCAAAACATTTAAATGATAACGTAGCCTTTACTGTGCTTTGGTTCTACGTTAAACAGGAGGTCATACTAGAGGTGGTCTCAGTGACCTCTGTCAGCTTTTGTGTTGGTAGACGGAGTGCCCGTTTGTCCCTCACTTGTGGAATATGACCTCTACATTTTGAAGTAAAAAATACTGATTTCCTCAAGTCAAAATTCTTCATAGAAGTGTATTGATTTTTGCCAAAATTTCCTATTGGAATTTAAAGAAAAATTGGCCTTGGAGAAGGTCAGACCATTTTCCTTTGACTATATCATCTTGATTTTCATAAGCAGCAACAACATGTCTCATCACATAAATGACAGTGCCCTGTAAAATTTAAAACAGTGAAGTTCAAATAATTTCCTTTGATCTTATTGAGATAAAGTAGTTGACAGGCAAAGCTTTTTGAAGGAGGGCAATTCATCTTGGGGAAGTCTTAGGTCTTTTCTCTGATTCAGGATGAAAGAAGATTTTTCAAATGTCAGTTTGCTGGAATTGAAATTATGAGTTTTACACACACTGTGCTGTGAAATTGTTGGTGGCAGTGGGTATCTGGAAGTGTGCCACTTATACCAGATCAGGTTATTTACATTTTTATTATCTAGTCTTGTCAGAACTCCATCACAGTATGAGCTACAAAGGTCATCCTTGTCAACTACTTACTGATTTTATTTATACTGTGATGTAAAGTCAGACATGTGAATCTATGATACAGTCTGGAACAACAGAGAACAAGCTCAACCAGTTTAAACTAGGTTATGGAAATAGGCCACTTTATCTTTAGAAACCCTGGATAACAAATTATGTGGACATGGTCTGAATGAAGTAGTGTTTAATATTTTTGTTGATGTTTTTTGTTTGTTTTGTTGTTGTTTTTGTTTGTTTTGTTGTTGGTTGTGGGTTTTTTTAAATGTAATTGTGATTCCTCATTAAAAATTTTGCCCTAGGAGCTGTGTGCTTCCTTACTGAGCTTTCACAGTCGATCCTTCATAAATAGCTTTTATAATCTATAAAATTTAGGTCTGGGTTATAAAGTTGAGATAGCCCTGTTTCATCAGCAGAAAATGTGCTCAGGTGAACACTCTTTGAGCTTGCATCCTCCTGCTTGGTCCTCTTGCTCTTCATGAACTAGACAGGAAGTTAATATGTTGGGTAATAATGTGGGCACAGTAATTTTATTAATAAGATGAGAGCAGGCTTCTATGAAGTGCTATAAAACTGATAGAAAAATTGCCAGAGAAAATTGCTGTAATATAAACTTGAAGGGAAAGAATTTACAATCTGAATAATTTACCATCTGAGTAAAGCTTGAAGAATTTTTTAAGCTAGCACAAGTTCTTAAAGGCTATTTTACATTATTAAAGTGCTGAAAAGCCTGACCTAAACTCTTGTGCACTGAACTGTACGGTTTAGGAAGACTTCTATTCCAGGGAGTCTACAATTCAGGTGGACAGACAGATGAAAGGATGAGAAGAAATGGAAGTATCGAACAGTGTGTCACTAAATGAAAATTAATCAGGGTACAATGGTAGTAGACTGAAATCCAAGTCTCACTCATCCAGCCCCCTTGTGCTGAGGGATAATACTGAGTCTGACATCAAGGGGAACATTTCTGATGAAGTTAGAAGACCTGTGCACAGGTAGACCTCTCTCCAGAAAAAAAACCCATGTTGTTCTTGTCCTCTTCGTTTGAAGTGAACACCATAGTTGTGGTAGGCACCACATGCAGACTTGCATAGGTCTTGGCTACTGTGAATGCACTTGTAGTCCAGAAGGAAAAGGATTTTGCCATTACCTAAGAAATCTGCATGGCAAGAGAAGCTTTGTCATTTCATCTCTTTGAAACTGTCAGTGGTATTTTAAATAAATTATTTTAACCAAGATGGCTATTTCAGAGCATCCTGCTGTCGGACGCCATCTGCTTGGAAAGCGTCATCATTTGTGACTTCTGCAGTGTGGGAACCAAATGTCAGAGACTGTCAAAGCGTTTTCCATCATGCTCTTAATTCTGACTGAACAGAAATCCTGTTTATTCACTTTGCTCAAGAAGTGTAGACTTCTTAGGTTTTTTAGTAGAGCCAGGACTACAGTCAAGTGAAAACCATAGTCTTTCTATAACCAAATTTCCTCAGAACAAGAATTTTTTATAGAATTAAGGTATAGATTTGATCAATTGAGCCTGTCAAAGAAAAATCAGATGTTACCCTGTTAATCAGTACTAATTGTCAATATGCTAGGTAGATTTTTTTTTTTACAGTATTCTCAAATAAATGTATCATTCTTTCAGGATTAAATATGAAGTCTGGTCTATCCTGGCCACTTAATGTTTTGTTGATATTTTGATAAGCTTACAGTGTTGATCCAGCCATTTTAAATATAGCATTTTTCCTTGTCTAGGCTATCCCATCATCCTAAAGCTACAGTCACTATTTTATTTTGCACTTTTGGGGGTTTTCAAATTTTTGGTCTTCTCCAATTGAAAGTTCAGTAGTCATGTTTTTGTTTGATCTCTCTTGATTTTCTCTTTCTTTAAAATTCTGTGTATGTTT
This sequence comes from Hemiprocne comata, assembly GCA_020745705.1. Lineage (NCBI taxonomy): Eukaryota > Metazoa > Chordata > Aves > Apodiformes > Apodidae > Hemiprocne > Hemiprocne comata. Next base: position 63,486,952 of record CM036586.1, read on the forward strand.
CATCATTATGACATCTAGAATCATAGTTAGACTCTGCAGCATGTGGGAAGAACAGAGGCAAAGTTTCACTGAACTATACACAAAAATACTTTGGTTCTGACTGGTGACACATCATTCATTGTATCATCAGCCTCCTTTAGGCAGGAGTGGTCAGCCAGGGTAATACTGCTATGGCTTTGTGTTGTAGAAAAACAAAACAGCACATGGTTGTGTGGTTGTTGGTCTTTGTGGTTTTTTTGTTGTTGTTGTTTGTTCTCTGTGTTTGGTGTGTTTGTTTTTTTCCCAAACTTGTGCTGAATATCAGACTTTTTTTTTTTTTTTTTTTTTTTTTTCCTCTGCACTCACATGGTTGAATTTCACAAACCAGATTAACAATCATCTTTTCTCAGGAAAATGCTGTGAATGGAGAACATCTTTGGCTGGAGACAAACGTTTCTGGGGACCTCTGCTACCTGGGGGAGGAAAGCTGCCAAGTCAAATTCTCAGTGAGTTGTTTTCTTTCTAAGGTAACAAGTCTTACTTCAGCACTGTACAGTGCTCAGACACTTGAGAGCTTGAATTGTTTGTTGTGTTCCAGGAGAAGGAATGCAAAAGGGGTGAAAGGCTGCTGGTTAAATACTTTATTTCTTGGGAAAAAAAGCTCTGAACAATTTTGAGTGACCCAGATTATTTACACAGCAAGAATGGATGTACTGAGTAGCCTTATTAACATGGTAAGGGAAAAAAGGTTAGAATATTGAAGTATTTCAGAAATGTTCAAAGAAAGTAGCCTATTGAATTTACATATACAAACATCTAGGCTGGATACATGGTCTGAGGCCAATTGTGTGAGGTTCAACAAGGCCAAGTGATGGGTCCTGTGCTTTGGTCACAGCAACCCCATGGAACACTGCAGGATTGGGGAAGAGTGGCAGGAAAGCTACCCAGAGGAAAAAGACCTGGGGGTGTTGGTCTACAGCTGGCTGAATATGAGCCAGCAGTGTGCCCAGGTGGCCAAGAAGGCCAAGGGCATCCTGGCTTGGTTCAGAAATAGTGTGGCCAGCAGGGCTAGGGAAGTAATTGTCCCCCTGTACTTTTGGAACTGGTGAGGCCGCTCCTTGAATACTGTGTTCAGTTTTGGTCCCCTCACGACAAGAAGGACATTGAGGTGGTGGAGTCTGTCCAAAGAAGGGTAATGAAGCTGCTGAAGGGTCTAGAGAATTTCTGAGGAGCAGCTGAGGGAACTGGGGTTGTTTAATTTGTAGAAAAGGAGTCTGAGGGGAGACCTTATTGCTCTCTACAACTACCTGAAAGGAGGTTGTGGTGAGATGGGTCTCTTTTCCCAAGTAACAGGTGATAGAACAAGAGGCTATGGTTTCAAATTTCACAAGAGGAGGTTTAGGTTGGATATTAGGAAAAATTTATCCACTGAAAAGGTTATCAAGCACTGGAACAGGGTGCCCAGGGAGGTGGTAGAGTCATAATCTCTGGAGGTGTTTAAAAGATGTGTGTCTGTGGTGCTTAGGGACATGGTTTAGTGATGTACATGACAGAGTTAGGCTTATGGTTGGACTTGATGGTCATAAAGGTTCTTTCCAACCTAATGATTCTATGATTCTATATCACTTACGAGGGTCTGTGAGAGTAGAATCTGATCAAAATTTTGTGATTTTAATCACTGGAAGGATTCAAATTGAATTTTCCAAACTCTTGAATGCATTCACCAGAAATGAGTGCAGTCATATTTGAGTGTTTGCCTTCTATTTGGGAATGTTTGAGGTTTGCCTATTGAAGCTTTTCCGCTGTGTATGATGAAGTTTCATTGGATTGATCTCTAACCCCTGCTTGTCTCTTCTCTGGCTGGGCAGCCACTGTTATACTGCCAGTTGGTATACCTTCCTTTGGGGAAATATATCTGTGTTTATAACATGTTAACAGTGTATGGGGCTTTCAATAGTTTAAGAACTAGATGGAAATGGAAATCCAGTTAACTTTAGTTGTTGATAGTTTGATCATTTAAAAGGCAAAGGCTTTTCCAGTTTGAATCTCCCGAAGACACTGTATCTTTCTATGCATGTCCTGGTCTTCCTTTGACTTAGCTCTTTTAAACATAGACTATTTAATATCAAATGTTTTCATGGAGAAGTGGTGGAAAATAATTAAGCTGTAGCTGCACAGACTTGGCATAAAAGGGTAGGCTATACAGAACATGAACTTGTTATCTCTGGGACATGGAGCTGACATCTCATGATAAATAAAATAAGTTAAAACTAATGGAAAAAAGTGCCTGAATTTTTATTAGCATCTCACTATAAATGGTTGTTACTACCTGCAATACCACCAGCATTCAATAATAATAATGAGAACAACTTAAAAATCAAGGTATTGAAATAATAGCTGCTCATAAGGCGTTACCTTTGTTTGCTTTTTGCGATTTTTTTCGTCTTAGGGATCGATTCCTTTATCTTGCCTTACTCTTTTTAGTACATGGAGACTAAAAACATACTTAAAGTTAATAAGTTGCAAAGTACATGAAAACTTAGTCTGTTACACGTCAGGATTCTTCAGGTGAAACATTAGAACAACACTCCACACCCAAGTGAATATGGACAGTTAGGGTGTATCTAGATAATTATTAGACTCAATAAAATGATAATAATTATTCTATAATGTGAGCCAAAGTATACCCTCTTTTTCTTCTTGATTTTATTTACAATATATTGGAAATTCTAATGAAATAATTTATTAGAGATTTAAATTAACATTAATAAACTGAACGTAAAAATTGGAGGTAAATCAATCTCAATTTTCTGTGTGTTAATTAATTTTCTGTCCTTCAAGCACAGGCCTATAAGTTAAACTTCTTTGAAAATTAAATCTATCTGGTTTATTAAATTAAGCATATGCAAGAAAAAAAGTAAATATATTCTCTCTCTCTTGGATGCATTCTTTTGCCTTTAATATGCTTTGGCCCTGGGGATTAAATGGAAATTATTCTAAAAGCCCTACTGAAATTACTAAAACTAACCAGCATAATTAGGCTGAGAATTTTATCCTTGCTGTAGCATTTCATAAACGTTTAACAACATTCTGTGAGAAGGTTATCATTCCCTGCTAAATGACCCAAGTTTTTTTTCTGCAAGGCAATGGTCAGGCCCATCAAATTAAATATTATATGATAAGCATGAAATGACATACTCTTCCAAACTGATCTGAGTTCTCTGATTTGCATGTATGGTTTTTCCTAGGTTTTCACAGGCTTTGCTCATCCTCTTCAGAGACTGCTCCCTTTTAGAATGATGAGCTGTGCTGTAACAGCCTTAGCTGCTACCTAAGGGGAGCCTTTTACTTCTAGTTCACAAGCTGGAGTCCTGTGGCTTTCTGTTTTTCACAAAGTTCAATTTTTAACTGGAAGAGCTTCAGACCTTTTTTCCATATAGAGAACAGTTGAGAGAAAAGAGGACAAAACACAAACAAACATGGCATAAGGAAAAGAACATCTCTGGTTTCACAGCTAACTTTTTTTCCTCCTGAGAACAGGTCACCTCCATGCACATCTTCCTTTCCTCTTGCAGAAATCTGCTCTGCGGAGGAAGTGTGCTGCCTGCAAGATTGTGGTCCACAATGCGTGCATGGAGCAGTTAGAGAAGGTAAGACATTGCCATCTTCTGGAGCCTGACGTGGACAACACTCGTGTAATTCTTTTACTGAATTACTTTTACAGTCTGGAAAACATCGTATGCCAAAGTAGGTTTTCATAGCTGTTTTGACAACGCATTGGTTAAAAATTTGACTTAAAATTCCAGCTTATTTTTTAAAATAGATTTCTTCAAACCCTGTGAACCATTAAAAAAACCTCAACAACAAAAAAACACGCAACGCTTTCATAATTTTTATGATAAAAAAAATAATTTCCTTATACTTGTAGATTGAATATTGAAGCTAGAAAATGCAGTATCCTTTCATGCATAAAATTAGTCTTTCAAAATTCCTCAACTAAGCCCAGCATAAATCATCTTATGACAGCTACAGTCATTATGAGGAATGCAGTATAAGATACTACTATGAACATTTTTCACTGTGTTTACCAGACTATACTGTTTTGTCCTCTGAACCTCTGAAATCAAGTTATTGTTTTTAAAATGGAAATAATAAAACCTTCCATTTATAGTACCGTTATTTCTGTGAGCATCTGCCCTGCTTTTCAGCTCCTTTAAGGAGTCCTCCTTACCCCCAGGTGCCTATGAATATTTGTCACTGAGTTCTCTTCCCATTGGTGCCTTTTCTTCATTATGACTGTTAATGTGCTAAAGAAATTTCCTACCACTGATTTTCTTTCTTGATGGGATATGTGTAAAGAAATACGAGTGGGAATTTCCCCACTGATTTCATTAGAGCTTTGTTTTCACTCCTATATATTTTGCAAAGTTGTTCTCTATAAAAGAAGTTGATGCATAACAAATTTATAGCAGCAACCCTTTGGAAAGAGTTTTTCCTTTCCCAGTGTTTGGGCTTGTGTTGACAAATGTCACAGTAATTGCCATAATACCAAGTTGGAGAGGTACCATTTCCACCCCCAATGCTTTTACCCACAGTGGAATTAGCATTAGCACATGCTTTCAGCACAAAATGTTACCAGTGAATTTTTCATTACTTCCTTCATCATCAGCAGTGCTGACTCTGTAGCCCAGTGAGCTGGTGGCATTGCCAGCCAGAGCAAACGAGCACTTAGATAAAACCTATTCTGTTTGGCTTGTTTATGCCATTCTGGAGACTATGAAATTCACCTCTTGGCAGAGGCTTGTTATAAAGTCTGCATTCCTCTTAAACCCAGTGGAGTTTTAAATCACAGAATCACAGAATTGTTGGAGTTGGAAGGGACTTATAGAGTTCAAGTCTTCTACTTGGCCCTCTCTGAAGGGTGTAAGTATTAAGTAAAATAACTGAGGGGTCTTTCCAGCCTGCCATGACTCACCAGTGAAACTATGAATTGCAATTTGAGATGAAGAGCAATGGAGGAAGACTAATATTGTTAAGGCTTTTATTTCTTCTTAAGTAATAAGTATTTTGTTTACTTTTTCTCTTATTTTTATTTCTGCTGTTTACCATTATTAAATGAGGGAAGAACTTACTTATGTGGGAATCGTTGCATTTAAATTTGAGGAAACTCAATCCTTTGCCTTCATGACAAGAACATAGCTGTTATAGTATCCTTGAACATTTTATTATTTTATAAGGATAGTCAACTTAAGCCTGAATCAATTTTATTTAGTGCATCCTTGACTCACATATAATTTAGCTTTTTCCTCTCTCTTTTTCGGCATATTGTTTCTCTTTACATTGCCCTTGCTCTTACTTCTATTGATTTTGTTTTCTAAAAAAAATTAGGATTTTTCTCATAGGATTCCCTTGTTGTTTGTTATACGCTTTTTCTCTTAATCTTCCTGAAAAAAAATTTCATTCATGGAAGCTCCTGTTGTCCTCTTCATGCCTTTCATTTCCCATCTGAAGGAGGCAACATCACTGTGTGAGGCAGTACAATGCTCATCAAATGGTTAGTAGTTGGGAGGGTGGATAAAAGCAGCCTGATATAAGAAAAAGGTAGAAATCTAGGGTAATTTGCACAGTTCTTCATGTGAATGAAGATTCTTTACAGATTTTGTGTATTAAAACATAAAGCTGGGACTTTGTTCAGCTAATGAAGCTAATATTTTAATAGGTAATGCATATTTTGGAATTTTGGCCTAGATCAACATATTGAAATAAATTCTCTCTCAGCTCAATTTCAGTTCTAACAGCTTTATTTTAATGCCAGATTAATTTTCGCTGCAAACCGACTTTCCGAGAAGGAGGCTCCAGATCTCCAAGAGAAGTAAGTAATGGACAACTGATGATTGCTTTTCATTTGATTTGTGTGCTGATCCACCTGGTGTGGAGCTGCAGGAGTGCTTTTAGATTCAGAGGAGTCTTAGACAGAGTATTGGTTCCCACTGGGATATGTTCTTCTTCCCAGAATAAATGTAAAATGAATTCTGACTGAAGCACTCCGTTACTTACACTGATGGAAACCATTTCATCTTTCTTTTGTCTCTTTTCCCATTCATTCAACTATTCTGTCTTTTTTCTTTTTTTTTTTTTTTTTTTTTTTTTTTTTTGGAGGGGGGGAGGATAGCATTTTTTTATTACTTTTGAACTAGTGTTTTTAATTTTTTCTCCATTTCTCTTCCCTTCCGCTTGCCTTTCCCTATGTATTTTTTTCTAGATGTATCTCTAGTGTGCTAAGTTTTTTTAGTAAAAAAAATTAAAACATTATGATTTACCTCCACCTTCTGTATGAACTCAGCTCTTCTGAAGGTGCTGGGTACTTACTGTTATTATTGATCTATTTATATATCTGTCTTACAGAGTTAGAAGGCAGTGTTTCAAAACCACAACTTTTGTAGTTGGTTTACTGGCCAGCTTGTTCTTAACAGAGGTAGCTGAATTCCCTGCCACATCAGTGCTTCAGGGCTGACTGGCATAACAGCACAGTGCAGGTGGACCCCTTCTAACCTCCTTGCCTGCTCAGAAAGAGGGGCAGCAATCCTGCTCACCATCCCATCTCTTGCCCACCACCCCATCTCTTGCCCACCACTTGCTGCCATCCTGAATGTAAGCAGTCCAAACAAGGATAAAAGACTTCTAGTGACTGCTCCTTTCTCCCTTCCTTTCCTTCTCCTGCTTTGACTTGTGATTTTTTGTTATAAGGGCTGTATTTCTAAGCAGAACAGAGCAGGGCCCTGCATTAGGGCAGGACACAGTAGAGTTTGAGCACTTCTGTGCTCTTTGTTTAGGTGTTGATTATCTCTGTATCATGGAATGAACTTTCTTCTTTTTGTAGAAGAGTACAGAGAACAGTTCTGGCCACGTTTTGACATGGATGAAGAACTGTCTCGTTCTTATTCCTCCTGCAGTTTTGGTTGTGTCTGGGGTTTCCTGTGGGAACCGCTGCAATTTACTCTAGAAATTATTGCATTGGCTGGAGGGACCTTTCCTTCGGTGCCCATAAACCAGTTTCACACAGATAGTACCTTTGAATGCAACCCTGTCATTTCTTCCTAGAACATATTTTTTTTGTCTTCCTTTTGCAGAACTTTGTCCGACACCACTGGGTGCACAGGCGGAGGCAGGAGGGGAAATGTAAGCAGTGTGGAAAGGTAAGATTGCCAGCGCAGCACACGGACAATACTGGGCACTTACAAATTCAGGGTAGCCAGTAGGTCCTTCTAGCCACTGAAATTTTTCTATCCTCAACACTTGGCGTCTCTTAAGCAGAAAATGACATGCCTGATATGTTGAGTGGTAGCAGTGCCAATTCCCACACGGAAAGAGAAAAGGCAATTGCGTCTGCAGGAATGAGCAAGTCACGTGTCCTGGGACATCACGCTGCGCTGGCTGGTGAAATTGAGTAGTAGGAGAAAGGCTGTGGCTCTTTGAGCTTCTTTCTTTGTTAAGCTTAACCCTGTGCCAATATGGCATTTTCACAGTGCTGTTCTCTGTGCCAAAATTGTGATGGCTTGTTTTTTCTGGAAGGCTTCTGGAAGAAGAAAGGCTGCTGCTTTCTTTCTGTTGTGGTAGACTAAGTTTGCAAAACTGTTTCACGTTTCCTCTGCTGCATAGATTTATTTCTAAGAAGTTGTAAAGAAAGGGTAGGAAATATCTTAGCTACTGAAGACCTTTCTTCTGAAATCCTATGAACCACTGAAATCTGTTGAGAGATATTTAAAAATGAAATGAATACAGGGGTTTCATTTCCTTTCTCTAGCACTATATTATACATTTGCCTCCCTCTTAACATCAGCTAGTGAGAAAGACTGTGTCTAGTGTCCATGGCACAGCACTTAAGAAGACAGAGGAAAATTGGATTTGTACCTGGATACTGATGTAGATCACCAGATGCAACCAAGCATGCAATAAAAACGTGATGCCCTTTTATAGCAAGGAGCATGCAAATGGTGCAGCAAGGCACTTCACATGCATCATTCTTACAGTATGACTCTGCAGTGATATTGCCTTGCTCCTCTGCAATTTTGGCCTGGATCTCCCCGAGAGGCATTAGGAGTTGATTTTGCAATGGAAATACCTACTGCCTGTCGTATCAAAAGCTGTGTTGGGTACATTCATGTGGGCAACATGACCAGTCCATCATAAAATTCCTATCAGCCCTGCCTGATATGGAGACATTCAGAGGAAATCACAGTTGTCCCCTTAAATAAGAAATATTTACTTAAGACTAACATGGGTGTATTGTATTAGAGTTCTTTGTCAAGAAACAGAAAGGATTAGAGAAAATGATAAAAAGAAAAAAAGCTCACAACATTATATTTATTGTCCAAACAGTCTCCTATTGCAGCAAAATACTTTTCTGTCTAAAGCTCTGCTGTTACAATTCTTATACCTCTAAGTGAGAACCATGTTTTATATTCTCTTGTCATGCAAGAAAAAGAGAACTATCATTTAAATGGCAGTAAATTTAAAGCAATAAATGAAAGCATTATTCATGGAATACCTAATGATAGATAGATATCACTGGTAGATAGATAGGTAGATATCACTGTTTTATAATATAAGTCCTCTCCCATCTCTGGAATTAGGTGGTTAAATATTTTAATAATAATTTGTTTGAGTAAAGAAAGTAGAAATGAACATTCAGGATATAGCCACCTCAAGTTCAAGTCAAAAGTCAGTGGAAAGGAATTAATGCTCCTCAACATCTTTAACATGGCTTTATACTCTGTGTACCTTCTCTGCCATGGTTGATACTTCTTGGGAGCTGGAGAAGTGTCTATGTCAGTGTTTTACCTCAGATCAGAGGTGCAGTTTGGAAGAAATTTTCCTGATTGTCATCACTTACCACACTTCATCATATGGAGCAGTCTCGCAGCGAATGAGCTAAATTCCTTTCAGATTAAACTTAATTGAAAGTTAACTCTGCAGCTCCTAATGGACATTCAGTTCACAGGATCAGACTATAGCTAGTAAAAAATAAAATTGTCTGGAAATCCTTGTGTATAGTGTCCTCAGTACCAACAGAGATTGTGCTCCCATTGTTACATGTCACTTGCTTGCACAAATACAGCGTATAAGGTCTCATCCAGCATTTAATGACAGGTTTGAAATTTCTAGTGGTTGAAAGGCAACTCTAGTTTTTTGTATTTTAGCAGAGATCACAATCCAAGTTCTTCTGTTTCTGTGTGTATTTGAGTTGTAATAATACCTGGCTCTCACACAGTAATGTTGCATTGTCTCTGAGAGCATTAAGAAGGGAATAAATATTGCAGGAAAACACATGCAATAATAAAACATTAGTACACTTAACACTGATGTGAAAATTCTCTTTCATAAGTACATTTGGGACTATAACCAAAACTTTAATCCCTGTGTGCTCTCTTTGTGTGCATGGGTGTCTACAGTAATCTGGACTTTTATCCAAACTATTTAGACAGATGGTAGTCGTCAGTGCAAGCTGGGGATCCAGGTGCTCTTTGCCTCCAAATATATTTCCTCTGGTACCCACAACTGTCTGTTGGTGTAGGAGTAGCTGACAGCATGGGATTTAATGTGTTGTGCAGGAATTGGGTGCCAGTGAACCAGAGGTAATCAGGTACTGCTAGGCCAATATTCTCATAAAGGTGAAATTAATTTTCTATTCCAAAATGACTAAATTTATGCAGACCATGGGGAAAGATAGCTGAATTTTAGTTTTCCGTCTCACTGAGAGAAGGCAGAAGAGATGATTTCTGGTGGAGTATGGGGGACTCCAGTGTTTCGTTCTGATAGTCCCCATCAAATCTCACTGTGACCTGCAGTGCATTGCTTTATTTAATCAGTTCCCTTATTTGTAAAGCTAGCTTTCAAATTATTGCTCTCTTACCTCAAACAAGTATCCTTGGGAAGAATTAGCTCATATTTGTAATGCAATTTGAGGAAGAAAAGTGGTGTTTCATTGCTACTTATCATTAATATGTTTTTATTGTTGTAGAATTTTGTCTAATGACTCCCTAAGAGCCAAACAGCTTACTGAATAAATGAAAAACGGTCCATCCAGAACCAGACAAGCTGCTCAGTCCTTATGTTTAAAATACACCACTGAGGGGCTGTGGAATTAATGTACTGAATTTTAGGTTTCATTAGTGGAGGTTTTGGGAGGGAAGAATTTCTCCCCTGCTTGTTACAAAGCTGAACAAAAAAACAAACCCAACATTTCATGGCTGTAAGGGGCTGAAATAATTTTAGAAATATACTTAAGGACAAGAAAGAGTAAGATTTATGAGAAACCTTAAGAAGCACTGGTCTAAGTGAATAAGAACAGAGCGTTTAATCCAGTGTAAGATCTCCTTTTCAGAATTCACATCATCATACAGTCACTCCATTTGTTCTTGTGTCCACATATATTGGCAGACAAGATCTGCCCAGCCAGAAGCAGCTGGTCAGTTTGTCTTTGTGAAGTCATTTGACCACAATCCATTACTAAATCTGAATATGACAGATCACCATCGTTATGAAGAATCTGCTCCTTGAATTTCTTTGCATGTAAGACCTGGAGCATTAGGGGAAAGATTTAAAAAAAAAATAAATAAAAAAAATCTAGGCAGAGGTGATGCAAGCCTCTTTAGGAATAGGCTTTCATTGGTGCTGAGGTCCATCTGGCAAGCTGGTTTGAAAACATGATGGGGAAACCTGAAGTAGCTACAATGTGCACTTCTGCATGACAGACAGACAGGGGGAGCTCCTCCTCTTCAGAATATTGATAGGGTTCTCCTAAACTACCACATATGGACAGATCGTGGCTTCGTCCCTCTCATGATTGTCACCAAGTTGGAACACTCTCGATTCATGCCCCTCCTCCCCCAAGGTAGGGAAAGAGGGAGAAAAATGAGAAAGAGAGGCTTTCTGGGTTGAAAAGTGAAACAGATTGATTTTAATTATTAGTGATAAGGGAATATACATGTATTTGCAAAGGGATGTGCAACACCCGCTCCCCTCCCTCCTCCCCCAGCGACTCTCACAGCAACTCTTCTCCCTGGTGACTCCAGCTGAAGGGGGGAGTGTCCGGGCACACGGACGGGGCCCTCGGATGTTGGCTGGGAAGAAAAATGAAAAAAAAAAAGAAAGAGACAAAGAGAGGGTGATAGAAGTGACAGTAAGCAGAAAAGTGAGAGAAAAAGGAAACCAAACGCTTGACTTCTGTGATGTCTTAACCTATGCTGAAAGCCAAATAGAGAAAATATTATGAGAAGGGAATATTCTGATTTGCTGATCCTGCCTTCAGTCTAATCTGCTCCCCCGTAGGGGAGGGGGGGAGGCTGCAGACACTCAGAAGTGACCTTGGTTATTATCAGTCCACTGGCACTGCTAAAAAGTTCACTGAAAGGAAAAAAAATCAGCAAAGAGCTTCACCCTGGCTCAAACCAAAACAGTCCCTCATTTCAACAAGACCAGTGCATCTGTTTTTTGGCACTTTTGATTATTCATTTAACTCTTCTTCTTGGTGTGATTGATGTTGTAATTGAACAGAGCACTAATATACTCATTTTTCCTGCAGGTATCTATCTTCCTCTTCATTTGCATAGCAACTAGAATAAGAAGGACCTTAATAATAGAAGCTTGGAGGAAATTTCCTGTTAGATGTTACTAAATCAGCTTACTATAACTCTTTGCACTGGGTCTTGGGCACTGCCTAGCATGTAGCAGATTTAAGTAAAACTCAACTTGTTGAAAAGAAATTTGGCTCACAAATCCTTGACTTGGTAGACAGATTTTCAGTTAGAAAACTCTGGGTAGTGATAAGCTACTTAGTGTAGTAGAGAAGCTTGATAGAAGCCAATGAATAAACTACAAATCTGAAATAAATCTAAGCAGTGAAGGTGACTGTGATAATCTATTCCACAGGGTTCTGGACTTTGTATTTCTGCAGCCACTAACCCAAATAAATTAAAAAGCTTTAACTGAACACAAATTTTCAGGCTGTAACTCCAATTACCATTTGTTGCCTGTGATAAATGCAAGAAGGATGTATATGACTAAGTGGTCTTTTCCAGCCTTAGAATTTAGAGCAAAGTGATATGTCTGCTGAGCTAACATTCTACAAAAAATAAACTTGTCTGTGGGAGACTAAAATTTCATATTTGCTGCCTGTGTTGTTTTTTTTTTCTCCTTAAAACTATAAAGAATTTTTTTATATATTTGTTTGATTTGAATCAGACCATCTTGGATTTTGGAATTTATTAAAATGATTTTTATCTGAGTCAACTCAACAAAAAAATAAGCGATTTCTTAATCAAAACATTTCCACATAGGCATTGCAGTTGATTCCACTCTGTAGTTAAAAAACCCCCTCAACCCACAACAAAAAACCTAAGAAAAGAAAAAGGAAAACTTAAAATCTTCTTCATATCTAGAGAAAAAAATACTTCAATGAAAGAATGTTCAAACAAAAAATCTGAATCTTATTCAGGTCTGTAGAAGTCCATTGAAATAGGCATTCATTCTCTTTATTCTCCCTTTCGTTCTTTTTAACTACAAAAATTAAGGAAAAGCATAACATTCTGGAGAAGTGTCTTTAGAATGTGTGTGTGAAAATGCCCTACTGAAGAATTTGAGTCCTATCAGTATTTCATCCCCTCTAAGAGCTTTGAGGCTGAACCAGGGTATCTGACAGCAACGAACTGATCTAGCCTGGCACAGCCACCTGGCAGGAGTTAAAGGTGTTAATTTTCTTCTGCTCAGGAGGAATTTAATCAGTTTTTCTTGCTTATTCTAGGGCTTTCAGCAGAAATTCTCCTTCCATAGTAAAGAGATTGTGGCCATCAGTTGCTCCTGGTGCAAGCTGGCGGTAAGTGGACCACACCCAAGGAGACAAGTAGCAACATCACTGAGTTGACTGCACTGCACAGCACAGCACAGTTTTTTTCTCCTGGCTCTTGGGGTTCCTTCTCTGTGAATCAACCACGTTTTTGCCATTTTTGTTCCTTTCGCTTAAAGACAAATGGCTGGTACAAGTCCTCTAGGAGAAGAGTTATGCTGCACAACGTTTGCTGGCTACTTCTCATCAATGCCTAGCTGCTGCTAGCCCAGAGACCCAAAGAGCTCTTAAAACACAGAACTAGTTTGTGGTCTTTAATCTGTGTTTAAGTAGGGGTGATTGGGGTTTTTTTTGGGTTTTTTTTTGGGCTTGGGTTTTTGGTTTGGGTTTTTCTTTTGCTTTATTTTTGGGGGGTTTTATTTGTAAGAAAGTATGGCTAGGGAAGATGATCTTAGTTATATCTTCGTAAAACTCCATGGTTTGAAGGACTTTGAAGACGGTGGAGTTGGGAACATTGCTCCAGTTTTTGTACTGTCACCCTCTTCTTCCTCTCCAAGCTTCTCCTTTCTCTTTGTCTTTCTTGGCCTCCATATTGACCCTACTTTTTCTTCTCTTCCAGTTTCATAATAAAGTCACCTGTTTCATGCTACATCACATTGAGGAGCCATGTTCCCTGGGGGCCCATGCTGCTGTCATTGTGCCTCCCACCTGGATCATTAAGGTGAAGAAACCTCAGGTAACTGCATGCTGATGTCTGTTTCTGAAGCTGTATGGCTGCTCAGGGCCAGCCTGGCTTCCTTGCTCAGTACTCCTTCACTTAAAGCATGCTTGTTCAACCCTGTCACTATCCCTGAAACCCAGCATACATCCATGGTGATTATGAATCTGTATCCTTCTGCCCCTCCATCCAGCCCTTCAGTAGGTTTCTCTGTTTGGGATGATTAGCAACAAACATGACTTTTGTTCTCAGCAAATCCAGCTCAGGTTTGTTCCTCTAACTGTGACTTTAGCAAGCATACTGCAAGAAATCCCCGGTGTTGTAGGCAGCCCAGCATGTTTCATTAAATAGAGCTGAGCAAATACAAGGGAAAACTGTTTGCAAACATTCACTGGAAGCTTTTGTCAGGGATGTGGTATGTTTGAGACAGGATGCTGTCTTGTGGTGAACACAATAGGGAGAGAGGGTATCCAAAAGAGACCTGGCCAGAAATTACAAAGGGATTCCCATTATGCAAGAAGTAATTCTTTCTTTGAAAGTTTGTTTTCACTCCAGGCTGAACTGAAAGAAACAGACAAACACATGCTAAACATATCAGGGAGACAGAAATGCTGGTAAAAGTTTTATTTCAGAAGCCCTGAAACAACTTTAGGTGTTTTTTTGTTTGGATTTGTTTGTTTGTTTGTGGGTTGTTGTTTTTTTTGTTTTTGTTTTTTTTTTTTTTTTTTTAAATGAATAGTGTCCAGGATATCAAAACATCTCTATTGATAGAAATACTGGTTTTCTCAAGCATTGATGTGCAGGTCTTACATTAGTGTGTCCAACCTTGGGAGGTGACCCAGGGCTTTCTGGCTCTGTGTCCTGGCTGGCAACAAGAAGCAAAGAAGTTCAGGCTGCAGGTGAGCCACTGAGACGAAGTCCCATGGAACTAGAAGAAGGTCTGAGTTGGGACACTGGTCAGTTTAGGGATATGACTGTCATTTTTGTGTCAATAGCACTTCTAACAAGCTGGATATTGAGGGCAAAAAAATTATAATCAGAAAGTTGGCAGAAAAGACCACTGTTTCTCCTTTAGGTCCAAAATGGGCAAGATTCCTAGCCACTTCTCTGAGATAAAAGGTTTCTTTTGCATTTGTTTTTTTCCCCCCATGCTCTTCTTCTGCTGTTAGTTTTACTCCAGCTTCCTCCAGGGAAATCTTTTTTCCTCTGTTGTTGAAGAGTCCTTGGCAGGGACTTCATTTTCTTGGCTAATTTTTTAACACGAGTGTGGTATTTGGCACAAAAATGAAGATGGCTCCTTTTCTGTGTCCTTAGAGAGACCACATGGCCCATTAGTCTTAAGCCTTTTGGTCCCTAGGCTTCACAGCAGACTGTCTGGAAGCTCTGCTTTGGGCATTAGCCACAGAATTGGTAACTTTAAAGGTTTGTGGATTGGAGGTGGATTAATGGGGTAGAGATTCTTGGACTGGGAACCACTTGAGAGAACTTCCTAATTGTTGCAATCCAGACCTGGAAAATGGGTACTGGCAGGATCCTTGAGCATCTTGTACCCTAACCATCTGCCTACAGAGCACCCCATACACATGGGAGAAGGGAGATGACTGTTCTTGAAACAAGCTTCCTGTGGCCAGAGATGTCACCCTCTTCCTAGGTCTGATAAGGAAATAAAAATCTTTTTTCACTCAGCACATTTCAAGTTTATTTACCATTCAAATTGGTTTAAATCACCATTAAAAAAATCCCAAACCCACAACAAAACAAGCTCAAACAAAAACCTTTTGTATGTTTTTAAGTGTATTTTCTTGAAAAAAAAAAGGAAAGATTATTGAATTTATTATTGCAACCCCTTTTTGTGAGCCATCAATATACTTCAGTCTCTGTTCTCTTAATCAAAATCAGGAAAATAATATTAAAACTAAAAATGCCAATTTTAATTTAAAAAAAAGTTAATAAAGATAGACGTGTCCATGTCTGGCCTTACTAAAATAAGCCTTTCTTTGATCTGTTCAATCGTTATTTAATTTTTAGTTTAAAATAAATCTACATTTATAATTTTCATTGCATTTGGTAAAAGCAGGGTACATTTCCTATGATATTTTTTAGAGAATTTTCTTTCTTGTCCACTAATTTTAAAAAAAGTTAAAATAAAATAATATATCTGATCCAGTTAATTATAATTCATAGGACAAGAAAGCTTTTAAATAAAGGTTTACATTTTTACACTTCACTTTGTGTGCCTGAGTCATGAGTGGGCAGTAAGTACTTCAATCCAATATTCCCTCTCCATCATGTCTCAAGTCCTTAAAATTTGAGGTCAGCAGCATGCAAAAACTTTGAGTAATTTAAGCCTTAGATCAAAATGTTATTTAGCACAGACAATGGGTATATTTCCATGGAACTTCTTAACAGCATCCATAGCGGTGTTAGTTCTGGGGAATGCATCCTTATTGCTGTAAAAAATACTGGTGCATCTTTCAGATGTGTTTTCAGTTTTTTGGCAGAAGTCTTGTTTTCTTATTTATTATTTTTTTAATGAAAGATTTTTCTCCTCTCCTGTAGTTTCTGGCCAGCTCTACTTTTATGTATTATGACCCTCCTCACTCTATATGCATGTTTGGTAAACACTATCAAATATTGACTCTATTCATTCCACAGAATGAAAGCCAAATATTAAGAATTTTTTTTAAATTCAGATAGTAAATGTGTAGCCAGCAATCTGTTTTTCACATATTCCACAATCAGAATAAATTTGGCTAGAAGCCCTTCTGTTATAAATCATTTCCTCAGCTCTAATTAACTACTCACATTGGTCACAGGCAACTCCTGAACTGAATTCCCTACTCATGAAATTTATTTTAGTGATGCCTTCATCCTGGTTGCTGGTTGTTTCTTTTAAGTGAATAAGGTGTTTTTTTTGTAGCAAAACCCTTCCTGATTTTTAATTTTTATCTCTCCCTTTATTGCTACAAAAAATGGTTTTCCATGTTTAACTTGTCAATGTGGGTCACTACCTTTCGAATATTGGGCTTGAATAAAGAAAACAATCCCCCTCTGATTACCAGCAATGTTGTGATGATGAAACATTACGGTGTAATTGACTAAAGACAAATCTCTGCTGACAACCTACATTCCAAATGGGGAGCTTTTGCTTGCAAATTTCTTGCAAGATGAAGAATATGCAGAATGGTTCCAATGGCTTTGGGATTTGTGGTAGCCCTGTACGTAATGACCCATTTACATGAATGGAAAACTCTCAGTATCTATTTCATGTTATTCATAATATGAGCCACTTGTGTAACTTTACCATGTTAGCAGCACTGTGATACCAGCTCTGATTTCCCTGGGGTTCAAATCAATTCCATCTCCTAGTTTGTGAAAGCAGGTCACCCCTGTTGACTGGTGGTATTCTGTTATAGATGATGTTTGATAGCTGAAGTAGTGTTATCTCCAGGAATGGACTTGCTGTGATAATGTTGTGGGAGAAAAGTAGGTAATAGGGAGGATCTGACTGATTAAGTCTGTCTTCAATTTGGGAAGGCAAAAACGCATAACTGTAAAGTTCCAGGTTTTTTTTCTGTTGAAGGTGAGTAAACATGGTGTTTTCTTCTTCTCCTCCTTTGAGGACCTTGAAAAAGTGCTAGTGAGTCTTTATACTTCTGGGTTTATTTCTTTATTTTATCAATTGCAGAGCTGGCTTGTCTGATTGTGGTTTGTGAACAATCAGAAGATGGTCAATATTGGTCTTCCGAGAGACTGTTAATTGTTTGAGTAATTTGAAGCCCAGCATGCTAAGAAACTTTGAAAATGAAGGCTGAAATGGAAAGTAAAAGCTTGAAAAGGTCCATTTTGTTTATCTGAGATAGTCTGTGGCCCTCACACCACCCAACACCATAATAAAGACTCCAATTCTTTTGTTCCTCTGACTATGTTTGCTTAGAATTCTAGTGACCATGCAGTAATGCCAAAAATCTCTCTTTAAGATGGCCAAACTGACATCCACAAAGGAGAGGTTCCCTCTCTAGAGGCAAGTTAGGATTTACATATTACCCATTTAAAGGTATGCTTTGCTATCAGGCACTTCACTGAATAACACTGTTTGTTTATAAAAGACTCATCACCTTGTTATGTGGACAAATTTCTTCAGTTTAATGTGCAGAGACTGATGATTACTATGGGCTGTTGTTCTTCTGCATGTTTTAAAGAGAACCTACATATGTTTAAGCAGCTTTTTTGCCTTTCAGCTGCTATGGACATGCAGTTGCAATCGTTGCAGCAAAGCTTTAGTTTCTCTTAACATGATAGTTACAGGCATGTTTAAAAAAAGTTAAATAAAATAGCTATGACATAGCACATTTTATTGCCTTTTTGAGTATGGAAATGTGAAATATGGTAATGAATGAAGGCTTAGACTGAAACTGTTTTTCTGATATAGTTGTATGCCTCTGTCCTGGGTTCCCACCCCAGCCATAGGCAAGAAAAGGGATATGTTATAATGGGATTTAATGGCAAATACATTTAAATCTTCTTTAAATTACTATTTTTTAAAAAATTAGTCAGAATTTTACTGTCTTTTCCCTTTCTAGAATAATTTCACTGGGCTTAGGTCCATCCGTTGTGGAGGTAGAAAAAAAAGTACAGTCCTTCTTCCACAGATATGTTTAAGTACTTGCCTAGTATAATACCTAATTTGAGTTACAGACTGCAAGTTGCCAGTAGAATTCACTGCACTGCACTTTACCAGTATTTTCAGTTTTACACCTGAAGAGACTGAAGCACAGGGAAAAGGCTTGATATGTCCATGACCTTTCAACAGATCACTGGCAAGACTGCAAATAGGCTAGATCTCCTCTCCCTTTCATGTGTTTTGCCCTACTCCAGGGTGACTCCTTCAGCAGAGAACATTTTAGAAGCAAGGCTAAGACCCCCACGGGTGGCAGCTTTGAGACTTACGTCCTATACCTCTATATTGACATAAAGACTTTTGTCTTCAATCAGTCTGACTACTGAGGTAGGGCAATGAAAGACCATGCAGATGATATTGCTGATGCACTTCCATAGTCAATGTAGTCTTTGTGGTTTATCATGTTTTCGAGATCACTTTTTATTAGAGAATCATAGAATGCTTAAAGTTGGAAAAGACTTTCAAGATAATCAAGTCCAACCGTTGGTCCTACACCCCCGTGACCACTAAACCATCTCCTGAAGCACCACATCTATCCATTTCCTGAATGCTTCCAGGGACGGTGCCTCCACCACCTCCCTGGGCTGCCTGTTCTAATGTCTCACCATTCTTTCAGTCCTGTAATTGCTCTGCACAGCTTTCTTGTCTTTAGTATTTTCTCTAAGCAATAAGACATTATGATATTCTGGTCCACAAGAAATGTTGAGAGGTGACAAAAAGCTTGGGACCTTGTGCTCTACAGCAGGCTTCTCTTGGTCTAGGTGAAAAAGGACCGTGTTTTTAGGTATTTGAGCTAGACAGCAGTTAGTTTTTCTTAACTTCTCAAAGACGTGGAAATGTCAACTTTAATCTCTGATGTGTCATACTTAAGTCTTGAAATTCTGGAAGTGGCTGTTAGGTATTAAAGAGAATCTAGTAGCTATTCTTGTTAATGTTGGTTAGCAAGCAGGATTAAGGATAGATGTCACAGACGGCAGATTTGATCATCTGGTCATTGACTTTTTTCCTTAGTCATACACTTTTGAATAAGGTCAGGACAGAAATGAACTTTTGGATGAGCTGAGTGGATTTTGCTTCCCCTCTTGAAGCCAGAAAAAAAAAAAAGTCAATAAATGTTCCCCTAATTCTCTGTGTTACTTTATTTCCTAGTGACAGCTAGACTAGAAGTTGAAATACTGAGAAAATATTTACAATTTTACCTATAATAAAAATATTTCAATCATATGGAAAGGGTTTAGGTTTCCTGCGGTATGACTTCAGCTACTGAATTAAAATAATTAAAAAATAAAATAAAATTCCCCTTTTTGGACTGTTCTTATCACACCAGAACACCCTTTGGTTCAGTATCACTGAGCAGGCTATTGCCAGCCTGGAGAATAGCTTTGATGCGAGTTCTATTTTAATAGGTTCAACAAAAATACAAGCCGTTTTATGAGGGTTTTTCCGTGTTGTGAAATTATACTGTTATTTAAAAAAAAAAGCAAACAAAAATCTCCACAAAAAAAACCCCTCACCCAAGTCCTTAAATGTTAACAATTCAATTTGTTCCTTAGCAGATGATTACACAAGTTTCTTGATGGACTGGGACGCATTGCATAGTGCCCTCATCATACGCCATGGTGGCCTACGTTATGTTGAGTCATAATGGTTGCCAGAGCTAAAACTTGTTGTTTTCTCTCCTAAAAAAAAAAAAAACAAACAAAAAAAAACATGAAAAATTTCTCATTTATCATGTTTTTTTATTACATCTTTATGCAGGTGGTCTCCATACCAGGAGACGAGCCTGATTGGGCAGGAGACTGGAGCCCCGAAGGGGAAACGGGCGTCTCCTACCCCTATTGGGAGGGTTGGCAGGTACAACATGTGGTGTTATGTGAGTCTATGGGAGCATCTGATCTTTTTTCCCCCTCACAGCGTGGGAAAGTATCCAGTTCCAAAGCACCAGTCTGGTCTCCGTGTGTGGCTTTCTCCATAAACGGTGGTGTGGAAGTGTAAAGCATGCAGCGCATGTAATTTAAATCTCAAGCATGTGCCAGATACTCTTATCATTCTCCAAATGGACATGCATGGAAGAGCTTCGTAAAGGGGCTCTGTCTGGGCCTGTCTTCTAAATTTTGTTTTGCTTTTCATGTATTCTTTTTTCTTTTAATGTAGAACTCATTAAAGACTTCAACACGGCGAAAGAAGAGAACGTCTTTTAAAAGAAAAGCCAGCAAAAGAGGCAATGAAGTAGGTATTCAAGTGCTTTGGGAATTAGTGTCCTTTTGTTTAAATGCAGAATTTAAAGTTTAATTTTTTTTTCTGCAGTGTTTAATAATTTTTTTCCATGTGAAAATTTCATACTATCGAGTTTGTTGTGAGAAGAGATCAGTTTTGATAAAATTTTATGAGAAATTTTATTTGCTAAGTTGATTTTTTTAAGAAACTACATGCCAGACTCCAGCAGGATCAGCAGCCTAAGAAACATTGTCTCCTCGGGATATAAGACTCAGCTCAGAACCTTGGTTTCCACTAGGCAGAACAGGGGTGGGAAGCTGGGATTCTGAAATCCAGAGTGAGTGCACTGATACAGGGATGTGTTCCAGTTTGAGGGTGTCTCCCTCAGGACACCTCACATTGGAAATACTGCATTTGTGTGAAAATTGACATTGGGCCTCAGAGAGAGAGAAAACAGATGAATGATCTGATGGTGTGATTAACCATGTAGCTTATAAAATCCTTGTTTCTGGACCCTGCTTAGTGGTTTATTTACATAGATGGACAATAGCCTTATGGGCAGAGGTAGAGGGAGACTTCTCTGTGCGCAGCCAGAGCTCACTAGTTAGGGTCCTTCCTTGGATGGTGGGAGAACTGCAAACCAGAAACTTGAATCTGTGTCTGCCACGTCCCAGGGGAGTGCCTTCACTAGTGGGCCCTAGTGTCCTGCAGGGGTAAGGAGCAGGGAGGCAAAAAGCATTCTCATTGACGTCATGCTTGACCTGTGACATTTGCTCAAAAGCAGGAGGGCCAGCAAGGCCAAGACTTCAAGAGCAGATCATCTGCAACTAAGTGCTGACACAACTTGTCTCTTAGATGGAATTAATTAAATAAGTAGTTTATCTTATTCTATTTTCCATTGGGAAATTGTTCCCATTTGATATAGCACTTTATCTGACACAGTATTAGTGCTGTGTGAATATTTTTTTTTAAATAATATTGAATAAAATTTTAAAATAGTTTTGTTCTGGTCTGAAGTGATTTCCCCTCTCCCCCACCTCTTATCTTCTTACGCAGTTGTCTCAGCTGGATAAGTTAGTCCCAGCTAAATACCCCATTAAAATGGCTTTACTGTTTCCAGTAGCTAAGGTAGTCTTGTCAGAGCTAGCTTGGGTTTCCTGCACATGTTATGCCAGGGAAACGTACAAAGCTTGTATAAAAGTTGTTTCTTCCTTCTGTTTCTCAGGATAACAAAGGTCGACCATTTGTGATAAAGCCTATCTCCTCTCCACTCATGAAGCCGCTGCTGGTTTTTGTCAATCCAAAAAGTGGAGGGAATCAGGTAAGAACAGAATCTGGATCCAGGTGACAAAGTTTTAGTTTAAGAGCAGTGTCTCTGCAAATGAGAATAGTTTTTGGCTAGTCAGATAGGAACAAGTCCATGCAACTGAATTGCTGTCTTTAGAAGAGGTCCTTGCTGTTGAATGCCCTTTCCATTTCAATGGAATGGGATGGGTGGAATGGATACTTGAGTATTTGAGCAGTTGTATTCTTATCTTTACATTCTTGAAAGGAATCTAAAATGTTAGTTTGAATGTTTTCAAAGATTTTGTCTTTCCACAGAAAATTTAGATTGCTAATGAGGCCTTAAACTTTTATAGAGAAAGTGATTTAATTTTAATAGGGAAGCCTGGTGAAATTAATTAATGTGGAATGATACATTCCTATGGCATTTAAAAACATCATTGCTGGTCTTCTACCATAGAAAACCAAGTTTCAGTGACTAACATGACCATGCAGCAGACTTCTTTCTTAGGGTTCTTGGAATTACTTACCCAAATGAAAATTCTGCAGAACAGTTCTGCCACTTATTGATTATCAGATAATCTGAGAGCCTTCTGATGAACAAGGCTGCCTAGTTGGAAAAAAAAAAATAATGTGAGATATGAGGCATATAATGCATGAAGAATAGCATAGTTGCTGCTATTGTGTTCTTCATGCACTATAGGCTTCCTCTGTTAGTAGAATTAGGGAGAATATAAAATGAAACTAAGACTCTGATTTAAAGCAAAGAAAAAAGTTGGTTCTTCTCACAGTGTGTAGCTCAGCTGCAAAACTCCTTGCCACAGGATGTTGTGAATGCTAAATATTTATGTGGGCTGAAGGAGAGATTTGGAAGAGGAAACCTGAAGGTTACTGAAGTTCTGGACCCGTCCCCCTCCGGCTTAAGTGTGCTATGAACTGCAAAAAGCTGAGGTTGGGAAAATACCTACAGCAAACATAATGTTTTTTCTCTGTTCTTACACCTTTTTCTAGGCACTTTAACTACTGTTCTTGGTTCTCCACTTTGGGGGAGGTATCAGACAGAAGAGCCATCCCTCAGAAGGAGGAGCTATTAAAAATTCCTGACTTGCACCCTGTAGGCTATATCTGAAATGTATTCTTGAATTACTTTGAGGTATAAGCTGGCCTCATGGGGTTCTTAGGACTCTTCTGCTAGTAAGAGATCCTGCCACTTCGTGTCTGGGCAGAACACGAAGAAAGGAACTTCAGCATCTGGAATATGAACCCTAGAGTTTGAGAAGGCAAAAATTATATCTTGAGGTGATGTGCTGGCCATCCTTCACTGATTGAGGGAGTACTGGGGCAGCTGTAGCCCAGAGTCCTTGGCTCCTGCTTCATTAGATGGTAGAGGGCTACAGTTATGAGTGTTTATGGTGGTGATGGTGGAGGCCAAAGCAATATAATTGCTTGGATGCTGTGCCAGACACTGTTCAGTGTGATGGTGACTTTTTCCACAAGCTTGCTCAACTTCTTGCTGTCATGGGTGGCTGAGGGTGGTATAGGATAACAGTTTTCTTGTTGCAGGTGATGAGAGATAGGACAAAAGTTTGCTGTGGGAGGTGGACCTTTGATCTGACCCTGAATGCCTGTTCTTCTGAACCATTGATGATCTGTGTTGTTAAATTCAGTCTGTGTGGTATACATACACACCCTGCCCAGATTGGTGGGTTGCTATTCTATGGAGCAGTCATCTGCTGTGTCATTTTTGAGTTTGTCTTTTTCTTGGATTATATTTGCTTTGTAAAGCACAGAAGAGAGAAAAGCAGTCCAAATATACTGAATATTGAACACTATTATTTCTAATAATCAGAAAGCTATTCATAATTTCCCTTCCTTTGATTTTTCTCTTTTCCCAGGGCACCAAGGTTCTCCAAATGTTCATGTGGTATTTGAATCCACGCCAGGTCTTTGATCTCTCTCAGGAAGGGCCAAGAGATGCGTAAGTTCTCGAGCCTTCAGTGCTGCAAACCATAGTTCTTTTTGTATCAGGAAAGCAGTGAAAGGTCTAGCTTGGATGGATTGGTAGTTTGCGTATTTGTTTTGGTAGTTCAGGTTTTGGTAGTGGTGGTGGGGATGGGCTGCAGTGATGGCTTCTGTGAAAAGAGCTCAGGAGCTGCCCCCATGCCAGACAGCCAGTTCCAGACAGCTCCACGATGAACCTGTTGCAGCTCCTACAGTGCTTGACCATTCCCCAGTGGCTGAGCATTGCAATGGGGTGAGGCTGCTGCCAGGTTTCCATATGTGACAGCAGCATGCAAGTACCTCTGCTTTCTGAGTAACTAACTCATTTTCTCTGGGTGATAGTTGTGAGCCTCTTCTAGGAAATAAAGGGACTGTCTTTAAAGGGATGATTCTCACTGCTAAGAGTTAAAAGACCATCCTTTTACGGTATTTGAGATAGGGATACTTGCTTTAGTCAACCATCTATTGAGCTCTACTTTCACAAGTTAGGCAGCACAAAAATACAGTCATCATGTAAAATTGAATAAGTACCTGTTTAAGAACCAAGTATTTGCTATTCATACTTCCAGAGCATTCAAGCCTTTTTTTCCTGATGAAACATCTCCACTGCTGCTCCCATTATGATGTATAGTACAGTTATCTGTATACAGTTTCCAGAGCTGTGTAATGGAGTTAAAGGAGGATTAGGTCCTCTGGTCACTCAGCGCTCTGTGTGTGAACATACCCCCTCCATTGGGAGATTTTCTTTATACCTCTCTTTTCATGCAACTGAAGGAGCAAGTCTTGAACAAGTGCTTTTTTTTTTGCTCTCCTGTTGGTGTGTTAAATCAGATATCCAAAGAGCTCTGTTACTGCCTTCTGTGGTGTTAAAGAACTACAGTTAGCAGCTGAAGGAGCTGTCATATTCTACATGCCTCAGAAATGCTGGCTCAGCAAATATTCATGAGGAACACCAGATTTTATTTAAAATATCAGTGTTTATATTTGTTTGCTTTAGGATAAGAGGAAAATGGAAGACTTTTGTCATCTCCAGAGGGAACATGAGAATCTTGCCTTTCTGATTTAGCTTGGGAACATGCAAAACTGATCAAATACTTCTCAGGAGGTGCTGCCTAACTATGGAGAAAGGAACCATTTCACATCCTAGTGGTTTTGTGTGTGTGAAGATGTAAAATGAGCCACAGTGCTCAGGATGGGTAGGGACTGATGCCACCTGTGACTGCCAGGGCTGATTTATGTCCTCACTGCTGGGGCTTTCGGTGGCACTGACACTTTTTTTTATTTTTTCTGTCTTGACCCACACCCTTATTAATAAATATTTGAAAAGGCAATAAGAGGCACTTAAGCTGTCTCTTGGCAAAATACATAAAAAGTGCCTGCATCATTGTTCTGACTGTTTCCCCCCCCCTGCTTTTTTCCCTTTCACTCCTCTGGCCAGGCTGGAGCTGTACAGAAAAGTGCCAAACCTGCGGATCCTGGCCTGCGGCGGGGATGGGACGGTAGGTACCTGGTGCCCAGTAGCCTCACAGTTGTGCATTCCACACCTTGTGATGCCCGTAGAGCCAGATAACATACCTTATGCTTGTGAAATCTACATTTTGAAATATTTTCTGTGTGGCCTGGCCTGCATAGTGATGGAGCCAGATCCTAATGTCCAAGGTCTTATTTGCTTTATGCATAAAAGTTTGGTACAGCCTAAAAAAAATAAAGACTAACCTTGTTGGCCTCCTCTCACTTTTTACACAGACCTGAGGGTCTAGTAGGTCAAGTCAGTGTCTGGGGGCCATTATATCTTAATTTCTGCTTCTTTTTGCTATCATCTCTATGATGACTGACTGCAGTCAAATAGTGTCTCAAAGAGAGTGGATTTCCCCACTTCCTGTACAAAGTATCTGTAAGGAAGAATATTGCATTGGTGATGCTATTAGTCTGGGATCTGGCAGGTCCAGGGTAATAATTTTTCTTTGTTACTGAGCTTCTGTCTGTTCTCATATAAATGAGAAGGGACAGATCTTAAAAGGATTTAGGCACTTTCAGTTGGAGATAGGGGCTCTGTGGTTCAGGGCCTGGAGGCATTACAACTGCATTACTCTTTGCAGTACTTAGCAATATTGTAATTCTCAGTCTGTGCCACTGAGTGCTTAGATACAGTTGAAAACTGACCTTTAATCTCTGTAAAGATCAGTTCTCCAAACATGCGTTTGGTAA
This sequence comes from Hemiprocne comata, assembly GCA_020745705.1. Taxonomy (NCBI): domain Eukaryota; kingdom Metazoa; phylum Chordata; class Aves; order Apodiformes; family Apodidae; genus Hemiprocne; species Hemiprocne comata. Next base: position 63,512,884 of record CM036586.1, read on the forward strand.
TAGTAACCATAACTAGCGTAAGGAAAATGCAGTACTGGTTGCTAGATGCAATGGCTGGCCAGGATTGATATATCTATATATTTAAGACATGGAAGGCTTTTTTTTTTTTCCTTTTTTTTTTTTTTTCTGAACCAACCTGCAACTCATCTTTGCTTGAATTTCTAGGGGAACCTTCTGTTCAGCTTCCGTGGGTTCTTCTAAAATGCCAGCTGTAGGGGTTATTAATGCCAGTGCTTCCTCTGCAAGAGTAAAGCAAATATATTATTTGAGTACTGTCTTGCTGGTATCCGGGACTAGAAAGTACTACTGAACTGTGAATGTTCCTTGAGAAACCTGGAAGACGTTGCTTTAGGAGGAGACATAGTTGCAAAGAGTTTCATTCTGCTTCTGACAGTCTTTTCTGCTTCCATCTGAGGAAGCCAATAGTTTAATAGGGAAAAAAATAATCTTAATCTTGAGAATATTAAAATAGAAATGAATGCAGCTACGTTTCTCTGACCATCTTTTATTTTGCCTTTGCTGAGCAGTGCAAGCGACAGGTGGCAGCACCTTCTCATTAGGATGAGCAGTACTCCGCTATTACATTTGCTGCTGCTCAGTTTGAAGCAAATTAATATCTAGTTATTCCCAAAGTCATTACATCTAGAAATGAAAAATCTGGCTCAAATGGACCTAGTGAATATTCAATGAGACCAGATGTTACCTTGCATTATTGAGGTGAATCAGAACTTACTGTAACTTTTCCATCATCTCTGCTTGCTGTTTCTTTCCAGGGAGTAAGTGGAAAGCTTTGCTTTCAAAGCAGTCAGGAGCTTTCTGTTTACTGGGAAATTATATAGTCTTTGTCATCCTTGATTGTAAAACTAATGTGCAATGTTTAGAAATTACCTCAAGTTAAACAGAAGTGTTGTACTTATAAATTAGTTATTTGAAGTTCCTATTTATCAGCTAAAAGCATTGCAATGCTACCTGCACCAGTAGGAGGCTGAGACACAAATGTATGGATTTAAGTCAGTGGCAACGACAAAAGGCTAATGACAAAAGTCTCTTTAAGGAGTCCTGTCCCCAGTGAAGTTATCAGGACTCTTTTTTCGGTCTCCTGTTACCAATACTGAAGGACAGATTTTTGAAATGAATGCCCCATCACTAGAAATGTCCAAAGCCAGGTGGGATGGGGCTTTGAGCAGCCGGGTCTAGTGGGATGTGTCTCTGCCCGTGGCAGACGATTGGAATTAGATGTTCTTTAAGGTCTCTTCCAACCCAAACCATTCTACGATTCTAGGAAAGGATTACTAATCTCTGAAAATCTCCTAAGGATGGCATTTAGTTCACGGAAATTAAGTGATACAGATGACTGTTGTCAATCAATGATCTGCAATGTGGGTTCACATCCCAGATGAATGCTTTAATAATTGTACAATTGGTTATAATAAATAACTGCCTGATGAATGCTGTTTATGCTTAATTAAATTTCTTCAGGAAACTGGGTGAAAGACATACCCTAAAATACCAAATAGGGTGGTGGTTGCTATATCTATCAAATATAGCCTTCGAAAGATAGTCCTTCAAATTCCAACTGTCATTCCCAATGCCTATGTTATGCTGGGTACGTGTCCTAAAGATCCAGTTTCATCTCAGTTTGCAGTAAGAATCTACTTAAAACCATAATAATGGTGAGCTGGGGTTTTTTCCTCCCCTCATAACTAGGGAGGAAAAATCCTGTCCAGCTGCAGTCAAGGTTTCAGTTTTATGTCTTATTTAAAAGCTCCCATTTCCAGTAGAAACTGTATCTTTGAACATTTCTGTCAGGAAAAAAAATTGCTCCAATTTTATCTTAGGCATTTTTTTTTTCTTAATTCTTTATTTTAAAATGCAGCATAGATTATTTCACAGATTTTTTTTTTTTTGTAGAGGTGAGAAATAATTTAAGAAAAAGTTATATTTTCTTGTAGCAAGAATTTCAGTCTTAAATGCTTCAGAAATTCAACCCTGAGCATCAGAGTTTGACTTTTTTTTTGTAGTCTTTTAGTCTTTTATTTATATGTATATGTGTGTAAGTATGACTAGAATAAATACATATAATGCTTTGCACTGAGTGAAATAATTCAGCTTTAAGGTCAGTTGTCTGGGGAATGGGAGACCCATGGGCAAGTCCATGCTTAACTTCATCTGGATCCTCTAATCCAGTTCCAGGACATGCTCTGAGATACTATGCTGTTTAAATGTGTCTCTCTCATCTTCTTTCATGACACTTGTCAGAGGTTTAGTTTCTTTTAGTATAAGGGCATTTTAAAAATTTTATCTCGAATTGTCTATATGATTCTTCAGTCATTTTTACTACATTATTTTTCAGAGCAATAGTTAGGCAGCCTTGGCAGGTGTAATTCTACATGTTCTCACTTCCCGCTTAAAGAACAGCAACTTACATTCTCCCTCTCCTCAGTAACTCTCTCTGCTGTTAAAGATAGCCATTGTTTACATCCCACTGCTGCTGCTTGCACAGGAGCTTCATGAAAACTGCTGTACCTGTTCTCCAAAAGGTGAAACTTGAGATGGGGCAGTTGTAGAGTTGAATTTCAGATATCCTCATTTCTGCTCCTCCCTTTTGTTTAATGTGATCTTAGCTGTAAAGGGGATATGATCAAAATATGTCTTCTTCCTTCTTTTTCCATCCCTTTCAATCTTCCTAACTAATAGTTCTGTGCATTTCCCATTTTATAGGTGGGCTGGATCCTCTCCATCCTTGATGAGCTGCAACTCAGTCCCCCTCCTCCTGTGGCTGTCCTTCCACTTGGCACTGGGAATGACCTTGCCCGCACCCTCAACTGGGGTGGGGTAAGCACTGACTGGGGTACCCTTATGGGCAGGCTCTTAACTTGCTGGTCTGATCTAGTTGTGCAGTAAGGTGAAGATTCATTTTTGGCTAAAAAGGCAGGCAAGACCATGTCCAAGGTCTGTTTCAGTTGGTTCAATTTCCAGTCTGGGATCTTGAATTACTAATTATGTTGTTGCTGTAATAAAAGTGTTTATAGATGTAGTTGTCTGGTGTTTCAGGCCAAGTAATGAGGAGGATATGCAGGCTTCTAATTTAAGCATAGTGTAAACTTTATTTCCCTGTATTTATCCTTGACTACTCCACTGGAGTTACTCCAAGCAAAGTAAATACACTTTGCTATCCTCTCCTCATGGTCTTACTTTGTGTGCCCAAGACTTGCATATCTCAGCACTAGCTTGTTAAAGTGCTTGATATATCAAAATTTAGCAATATTTTGAGGTGTTCTTAGGAACACTTGATCTGGCCTCTATGAAAGGAGGGAAGTCTGCTAGGTAATTGGTGAGTGACTTGCTTTGCTTTCACTATCCATGGCTGATACTCTTGTTGACACTCCCTTTGCTATCAGGGTTACACAGATGAACCAGTGTCCAAGATCCTGTGCCATGTAGAAGATGGGACCATTGTCCAGCTGGACCGCTGGAATCTCCAGGTTGAGCGCAACCCTGATTTGCCACAGGATGAGCTGGAGGATGGGGCACGTAAGGTTAGAGCCTTTTTTTTCCCGGGGAGACTACAGTGTGCTTAAGAACACATTTGGATCACACCGTATGATACACTAGTGGGGAATCTCTAAAACTTCTTAATTTTTTTGTTGCATTTCTTCCTTTTGCTCCTTTTCATGTGTTCTTGCTTCCAGAGGTGTGTAAAATGTAACACATACCAGCCATTTATTTGTTGTTTGTATGTCCCAGACATTGAGCATTTATCTCAAGGACTAACTCCTTGCAAAAATCCCTGGCAACTTATCTGAAAGGTCATTGTTTATTTTCTCTACTTATCTTGTGGTGACAGGAGAAGCAACCTTGTGACCACCATCCATTCCTAAATTAGAGATATAAACCTAAAAACAAGACATAGAATTCCTTCAAATTTTGCTAATGGATAAAAACTCTTTCCTACTTTACAGCGAGTAGCAGTGTATTTTTGTATTTAATGTCTTTGTGTTTGGGTCTCCATATGATCTTGATAGCTAAATAATAAGAAAGGTTTTGTGATGGGATCACATTTATTGTAATGTGTCGTTTGGACTGGAGATGTTGAAAGTGTTACAGTAATAAAAAAATATTGTGAACCATTTTCCTCTTCTCAGTAATAATTTCCGTCGTCTCTATTGGATGCTACTGTTCTTTCTCCACATCCCTGCGGGGTGTGTGTAATGATGAAGAGGTCAGATGTGTGCTTCTCTGCCTCATGCATCCTCAATAGAATTAGGGCTTCTTGTCTGGGACTTGCATCCCTCCTGGTTATGTATGAAGCAGGAAGAACACAGCTTGAGTTTCCTTTGCCATGCTGAGCTTGAAATGCCAGCAATTAGGAAAACCTTTGTACTGACATATGAAGTGGAGCAGTGTCATGGGAAATCTCTAAATAACAACATGAGGAATCCTTTGATGTGTTTACAAAGATACGTATATGAACATAAAGCAAGGAAAATGTATTTGTGTTCTTTACACTTTTGTATCTGATCACCTTCGACAAGGTATTATTAACCTTCAGAACAGTCTTCTGCATACATTTCCCTAATATCTTCCACCTTCTTCTTATGTTTCCATTAGATCCCAGATATAAAGTAGATAATTTCTGCGGTGTCATGGAATGTTTCATTCATGTTATTTTCATGTCTTTTTATTATCCTGTTACAGCTTCCACTTAGTGTCTTCAATAATTACTTCAGCCTTGGATTTGATGCACATGTTACTCTGGAGTTCCATGAATCTAGAGGTAATCAGAACTTTTTTCCTTAGCCTTGGAAATGGGCATTTATTTTATGAATTAAAAACAGAGTTGGATTTAACATCCTGTTTTTATAATTCAGAAAGAAGGCTGAACCATAAAAACCCAAGATACAGACACAAGTAGGAAGGAATTGATTGTATCATGAGTTTCCAATGGACTTCACGATTTGAAAATGAAAAAAGTACAAGGGAAAATGACATTCACTGGAGGCAAAAGGCTAAAAGGGGAGCTTTCCAAAAGTTTTTGATCTTCTAGAGGAGATAGAAAGTACAGATATAAAGGAAGTTTATGCTGATGCAGATGTGTCAGAATAAAAGCAGAAAGAAAAACAACTGTTTTTCCCCCCAAATTTCCCTCCAGCGTGCAGGTGGAGGGAGGCGAAAAGCTGCGAGGCTGTGGCAGTAGGAGGGTGGGTGGAGGGTAGCAGTGTTTTCAAACTGAGCAGCTGTTACCTATGGATGCATATAGCATAATGTCATTGGACTTTGTATAGACCCAGAGTGTCTCTATGCAAGTGAAATCCACAAAACTGTCAGGAATTTGAGCTGTTTTAGCATCTTTTTTTGTCCCCTTGCTGACTGTGATGATACCATTCCATACACATCCAAATGTGGCTTAACAGGTGGGCTTTGGACTGATGTGAACTGCTCTATTTATATGGTTTAGGCTAGCATGCTTGTATTGCTAAATTGTCAGCTTTTGGTAATTTCAGCTTCAGATGCAGGTGTCTTTTCTGGACGACAGCCTCCTTTCACTTCACTTTGGTACTGTCTGAGTGTCATTTCAAGATGAACAGACAGCACTCTATTGCCATGCTAAATAAAGAGCAGAACACATGACGGAATGAGCTAATGCAAATTTAATAATGTTTAAGACTGCTTCAAGCTTTAAGAATAATAATGAGGGGCCACAAAAGGGCACAGGAATGAAATGATGACAGCTGTATGCATTTTTTTTTAATGGATGTATATCACTATGCATTGCTAATGTGACTGTGAATATACTGCGTGGATGAAATGCATGACTACTTTCTCACTTAATGGTGGTATTACTTAATAATGAAGTAATGGAACCCCATAAAGAATGGATGTTATTCCAAAGATGCCAGTGTTTTAAAAATTTACATGACTGAAAAAATATTTGGCAGAGCAAGCTGTGTGTCTGTGAGAGCATATATGTGTCCAGGAGAGTTTTTCATAGCACAAGTGTCAGCTCTTACAAGTCATTACTGCTGGTGTCTTCTTTACCCTCTCAAATGCTAAAACACACAAATGAGTCCTACGTGTTTTAGGAGAGAAAAGCCTGTAGCCTTAGAGATGTTGCTGGTGCGTGGGTTTTATTGTGTTTCATGTAGAATTAAGCAGTCCAAAACAGAGTCTCACCTCATTTACAACTAATGATAATCTAGAGAAACTCTGAGCAAAACTTCAGCAAAACTTAAAGCACTTTCATTGCTCTTGCACCTGGTCCATTAAGTAGTTGTCTGCAGTTGCTTACATAGAGCTCTTGTAATCACATATAGTATTAAAACAAAAAAAACCACCATGCCCTCCCCACTCTCCCCCCTCCTCATCTGCCCCTGCCAAACCAAAATAAATTAGATTGAACTCTCAGCCTATCAGGGCATTTTATGCAATAGAGATTGGTCAACTGTTATATTCAGAATAAGCAGTGATTTCAATGTCTCAGAGGAACCTGTATATGAATGTGGCCTTTTTCATGGTAACCTCTACACTCTTCTTGTGACTAATCAGATTGAGCCTTGAGGGCTGACTCCAAACCTAAGATATTTAGCTCTGCTTCTTTAGGAAGTGTTCTGGGTAGCAGCTTTTCCCAGAGTCACAGTTTCCTCCCTTGTTATCCTCATGCTTTGGTGAATCAAGGGAGATGCAATTTACTTTATTTTTGTTGACATGCTGTTTGTTCCCACAGCTCTCCAGGACTGTTAATTTACAGGACACTTCCCCCCAACTCACACACACACACAAATAACACTTTTCTTTTCCTGTTCCCTTGATGGTTTGAGAAGGGTGAGGATGGAGTGAGCCTTAGATATATAGTCAGTGATCTATTCCTACAATTTAAATGGCACTCTAATCAACTTTAGGCTCTACTCTACATCGCAGTCCTCCCACCCTGCCCATGCTCATCTGCAATGTCAGGAGTAGGAGCAGTTCAGTATGTTGAAGGTTCCTGACCTCACAAAGGCTCCTTTTCTGGTTAACCAGTTCCAAACTGGGACTTTGGTTCTCATCAGTATTTGTCGTAAGACCCATGTGGTTTGGTGGCTGCTGCCCAGAGCCATTAGGGGTAATCCCATCAGAGAACATGCATCATGGGCACTGAACCTTCAGAAGCCTCCTACTTCTTAGTATGCAATGTTGAGACTTTCTGTGAAGAACTGTGAGCTGACTAAGTGAGATGAGATTTACATATGCTGTTAAATTAATTGTTTTAAAAAGAGGTGTCCCTAATTGCATTCCAGGCTCACCTGCAACATAACAAATAGATGATGAGAGTAGCTCAGCAATCAAACAAGAAATGCCAAAGTAGCTTATTCCTGCAAAGTGGAGCCCTATATTGTGAAGCATAGTGACGTCAAAGAGAACTAAGGAGCATTGTTTCAAGTGGTTGTTTGAGAAGAAGTAGTTTGGAAGTATTCACACTGGTGTGTTGCTGTAGCAAGAAGGGCTGTCTTGATACTGCAGTGAAAACATGGAGCATTACTGAGCAAGGATAGATGCTTACTACTACCACTGAACACAGTGTCAGAAGGGCTGCTTCTGAAATCTCTGGATGCCACAGACTAGGAAAGCAGTTGCCAGGGAGGCACAAGAATGACCTGTATTCCAGCAAGCATGCCTTATACTGGGAGATTAAAGGAGCTCTATTTAGCTTATTGGAAAGAATTTAAGAGGCTATTTAATTACTGCCTGTAAGTATTTACTCAAGGAGAAGATATCTGATAGTTGGGGGCTCTTTAATCTGACAGAGAGGTGTAATAGGATTTAGCAGTTGGCAGTGGAAGTCTGAAAAGTTCAAGATAGGAAAAAAGCCCCACATTTATTTTTACAGTGAGAATAATTAACCATTAGATGGGTGTTACTACTGGACTATTACAATTCTCCATAACTTAAAGTCTAATCCAAATGAAACAACTCTCTAAATAGGTTTTAGAGGAACAGCTTATTTTTTTTTTTTTGCTGCAGGAGTGTTTGGGTAGAGATGCCTGCTCCTCAGCACATCTTTGTTACACATCAGAATTTAAGCGGCTGTTTCATTGTGTAATTTATTGATGCTTTACTCCTCCTTCAAAGCATGGGTTAGTATTTCATGGATTTCTAATAATTCTCAGAGGTCTATTCTGCCCTGGCAGAAATTTAAGTCTCGCCAATGATACTGAGGGATCATAAAATGAATAGTCTGAGAGGTGCTAAATTAATAATTGTATTCTTGTTATCTCCTTGGTCATGTTTCCCTCTACTTTCATTCTACAGGAAAGGGGAAGAATTCAATATCAATGTTTGAAATCTGATAGCAGGTGAAGGCACAGATGGCAGATTCTCACGAAGGAAACTCTAGTTATGTTAATATTTTCACTGAGTGATGAGTGCTAAAAGCACTATAATGCTAGAAGGGAATGTGAAAGTACAATGAAGGCTACTTGTTTTATTAGGGTGTTCATATTTTTCCTTTTTATCCTTTCACAGAAGCAAATCCAGAGAAATTCAACAGCCGATTTAGAAATAAAATGTTTTATGCAGGGGTGAGTTATGATTGATCTTACAGAATGATCCTAACTTAGTTGTTTTAATGTTTTCTTAAATACCTTTCCCTTCATTTTCCTACATCAGGAGCTCATGCCAATTCATTTTGCCTGCTGCAATTTAAAGTGCACCTGTACTTTTTCTGGCAATACCATACAAGTGTCTGTAGGAAAATGCCTGAAGCACTGTTGTTTTACAGTGCTTAGTAGGTGAGAGAAATGCTATTCCTTTGGACACAGTACTGGCCATGTCTTGCTCCTCCTGCTTCTGGCTCATAAGCTTCTCTAAAAACTGCTCTGCTTCTTTCAGGGTTTGTGCAACACATTGATATTGACTTTCCTAGAGAAATACCCTGAGTGTCAGCCTGTACATTTGGAGCTTTGAGGAGCAGTCTTGCATGCAAGGCCATGGGGAGTGGGGGGCAGAAATAAGTTATTTGGAGTGATTCATCTTTATATGTGAGCATGCAAATAAAACTATCCACTTCTGCATTCAGGAGGTACATGGGCAACACTTTATTCTAAAATGCAGTTAATGAGAAAATTAATTAAATCATCTTAATGAAAGAAACACTAATTTGATAATGCATGACATATCATGTTTTTCTGGATAATGACTCCCATTGTATCCATGTGCCTTAACTATGTGAGTAAGAATTTACATTTAAATCCTTGGGTGCCTGAGGAACTTCTTTGATTAACCTCTCAAAAGTGTCATAATTAAAAAAAAAAACATATCTCCTGAGAGCAAGAAAGAATAGGTTTGACAAAGGGATATCATTTTGGTAATGTGGTGGAATAAGAAATGAAGACAGAGAAGAGAGGAAGCACTGATGAAAATTCCTGCATTTATTTCTGTTGCAGGCAGCCTTTACAGACTTTCTGCAAAGAAGCTCAAGAGATTTATCCAAGCATGTTAAAGTTGTGGTAAGTATAAGAAATTCTGTCCTAGTATTGTAGGAAGGTGGGGTGGGGGGGGAGTGAGATAGAGGAGGTGAGAGTTTAATGGCTCTGTTACTTTTCAGTTTTGAGCATGACATTTGCAACACATTTCAAGGAAAGTCTTGGGAAAGTTGTTACAAAGCAGCAACACTTCCCTTGTCTGTGGCTCCATTCAGCAATTTCTCTGTGCTCTGTCACTTTGGCTTTGTAGTGTGATGGTACAGACCTGACTCCAAAGATCCAGGAGCTGAAGTTCCAGTGTATAGTGTTTTTAAACATACCCAGGTAAGCTCAAGACAGATGCTTGGAGTTAAAAAAGAAAAATAATGTATTTTTTTAATTAAAAACAGAAAAAAATCCTACAGGTTGTCCTCAGAATGGGATCTGAGTTCAGGGTGCAGCTAAATCATCCTTGAACAAGTTGAATATCCTGATAAAGCAATAGTAGAAATTGTTAACAAACACACCTTCAAAAGTGGTGCAGCTAACCTGCAAACAAGGTAGTGAAGATAAATATGTCTGGTTTTTCAGTTCAGTTAGAAGCAGAGCGTGAACAAAGAATAGGGAGAAAGCAGAGGGAGGATGGGGGGAAAGGATCAGTATTTTTTTTGATAAAGGAACACTAAACTGTTGAAAGAAGTGCTGTTTTTAACATGTTAGATGTCCCAAATAGAAATACAGCTTTATTTTCGATCTCCTGCTCTCTAAAGCAGTAGTGTCCCAACTTTTTTATGATTGTGCATCCATATAAACAAAAAAAACCTTGAGCACTATCACAATTTATGTACATTTATTTATAAATTATATACATGTACCACTTTACTATTACATGCACTATGACATATACAAAAATAGGAATTAAGAAAGGATGTGATAAAGATGAAACAAATACTATTTTAATGTGGCTTTTTAAAATTTTTATTAAAAGTACAAGCAATACTTTCTTCACACATGGTAAGATTTTCCTTGCACGCTCCTTGTGGGGCAGGTGCCCCACTTTGGAGACTACTGCTTTAGACAGCCTACCATTTTGCTTCACATGCAGTCCCAAACACTTGATCTTTCGAGTTCTGCACTGCCCTCATGACAAGCTTCTACTTGGTGTCACCTCTCTGAAGTTCTCCATTCTACAACTCTTAGATCACTTTTACATCCATTCTTTAATTGTAGGAAAGATAGGTGCCACAGCTGCATCTGTTCCTGCTTCTTATTTCTCCCTGCCTCCTCAAACAATGAAATGTTTTACATTCCTTATGCAGTTAGAGCTTCTGACTCAGCAGGGAGAGAGAAAATGGAGCTCCAAGGCTGGAGTTACTGTTGCAGCCCCATGCCTGCTAGCAGAGGGGCTAAGCAGCTTTCTGGCTCAACAGCTCATCTACAGAAAACAAAGGTGCTGCTCTGTTAGCTATTTCCTGATGTTTTCCCATCTTCCTCTCACAAAAGAACCTGCTAAACATTATGATGGATAGTGGACGTTTATGGGTAGTGTAGCAGCTTGGAAACAAGAAACAGATTTTCCCTTTTGTCCAGTCCTTGCCAGCATAAATTTTAGTTGTCCCTGAACTGAATCCTGGAGGACAGCAGAACAGGGTAATAGTCAGGGCAAACTGCTTTCTCAAAGCTTTCTTTCCAAATCTCTTTCTGTAGGTATTGTGCTGGCACAATGCCCTGGGGTAACCCTGGAGATCACAGAGACTTTGAGCCTCAGCGCCATGATGATGGCTACATTGAAGTCATTGGGTTCACCATGGCCTCACTGGTAAGTACCTTGCAGGTGTTACCCTTCCTGGAGGTGCTACCAGACTTGGTGAATTCTGTGGGCAGAGCTGCAGAGCCCAAAGTTTTCCTCATTCCTGTCAGCTAAGGCTAAAGCATGCTCTGCTATTAGGTTTTCAATGAGGAGGACAAATTGTAGTTTTTGAATAAAAGAAGTGTTATTTAGTAATGAAAATGTACTCTTTGCAAAATACAGCTAATTTGCATGTGCAGTTCTCCCAAGTTAAATGGCAAGATTATTACAGTAAAAAGAGCATGCATGGGCATTTTTATTGTGGGAATGTTCTATGGTCAAATAATTACTGCTTTTTACTTTTAGCTTTTGTGTATTTCAATCTATGACATAAAAGTTGCCCTTTTTTTGGTGTGTGTAAAACTGGCTACTGGAAACAAATAGAAAAAAATAGAAAATATTATATAAAATTATATGCCCATAGAGTTTCCATATGCCCACTTAAAACATGGTGAAAATTTAGTATTATTTCTGGCACAAGTGTTATCTCTCTTTTTGTTCTGCTGAGGAAAGAAACATTCAACCAACAATTTTAATTGGGCAGTGCACTTTTCTGTCAATGCTGTCCTTAAAGTGAACTAAAGCTGAGTTGCTATAAAAGCAAGCTCAATGCAAACATGCTGGTGTCCTACTATCACAGTGGTTAAACACAGTAACAGCCTCTTCAGAGGAAGATTCAATGCAGTCAGAGAGTTGGTCGTTGTCCCCCTGCCAGTGTTCATCTACCTAAGGCACTTCAGCTTGAAATTAGTGTGGCCAGCAGAAGGCACATATCAGGGCTTCCTGGCTGGTTTGTTTAGATCATGTTAAGTCTGTACTCTTAGGCCTTTGTTGCTGCTGTATCTTGTGTGGACGGACTAGGTTAAACCTAACGTGGATAAGCCTGTTTTCACTAAACTCATACATTTATTGGTGTATAACCTGCCCTCAGTGCATACTCCATTCAGCAAATACCCATGATAATTATATTTACTTCCTCTTAGAGAAATTCAGACAAAACCAAGCTTTGAAGTAACCAAAAGTAAGAGGTCACCTCGATTAACAATAATTTCTTTAGAATTTTGAGTTAAGGACTCTTTTTTGGTCTCCGGTTGTTGGGTTGTTTTGGTGTTTTGGTTTTTTTTTTTTTTTTTTTTTGTTTGTTTTTTTTTTTCATTTGTTTGTTTTTTGACATGTCTAGTGGATTAGGGAAATAACCTACCAATACAGCAAATTCTGCCTGTCAGCCTAATAGAACTTGTGGAATGAACATTTGTTTCTTCACCCCTGAAGATTTTAGAGTATGTTTCTAAACACCTTGTCAAAAATTTGTTTAACGTGTACCAACTGACAATTTTCAGCTTTTTTGTGTTTACCACTAATGGGTCTCTAGCCACACGCAGTTGCTAGATTGATCTCAGAGCTATTGACAGTTTTTGTTGGGACTGGATTTAAGTAGTAGGTCCCTTTGAGCTGTGGTTTCTCTTTAAAGTAAGCCTCGTTCAGAATTGAAGGTCTGCAAGTCTACATTGATTGTGATGCTAAGGAACTGTTGCAACCCTAGACTGTGATGATATAATCCTGACTTGCTCTATATGTCTCCCAGATGTGCTTGGCCATACCCAAGAAGGTCTGTGAGCCCAAGGAAGAGAAGTACTTTATAAGACATGTTATTATGAATATTATTGACCATATTATTAGTTGATCCATAATATTAAGTGCACAGGGCAGGATTAAGGTCTTGACTTGTGTTTAGGCTGCTTTCTGTTAGTAGTCTGTTAGTATTGTTGTTTTTTTCTCTGTAGCTGATAGATGAGAGTTACTAACCACACTACAAATCAGAAAAATACATTTCTGCCCAAACATAAGCTCAGGAAGTGCGAGTTAGAACAGTGGACAGTGAGATGGATCGAGAACTGGCTAAACAATAGAGCCCAGAAGGTTGTGATCAATGGTACAGAGTCCAGTTGGAGACCTGTGACTAGTGGTGTTCCACAGGGGTCAGTACTGGACCCAGTCTTATTCAACATCTTCATCAATGACCTGAGTTGAGGGGATGGAGTGTATCCTCAGCAAGTTTGCTGATGCTACAAAGCTGGGAGGATTGGCTGATGCACCTGAAGGTTGTGCAGCCATTCAGTGAGATCTAGACAGACTGGAGAGCTGGGCAAAGATGAACCTAATGAGGTTCAACAAGAGTAAGTGTAGAGTCCTGCAGCTGGGGAGAAAAAACACCATGCACCAATATAGATTAGGTGTCGGCCTGCTGGAAAGCAGCCCCATGGAAAAGGATCTTGGGGTCCTGCTGGACAAGTTATCCATGGCAGCAATGTGCCCTTGTGGCCAAGACAGCCAATAGTATCTTGGGATGCACTAAGAACAGTGTGGCCAGCAGGTCAAGGAAGGTTCTTGTTCCCCTCTACTCTGCCCTTGTAAGACCACATCTGGAGTATTGTGTCCAGTTCTGGGCTCTCCAGTTCAAGAGGGACAGGGATATACTGGAAAGAGTCCAACAGAGAGCTACGAAGATGATTAAGGGACTGAAACATCTGTCATATGAGGAAAGGCTAAGAGACCTGGGGCTGTTTAGTCTTGGGAAGAGAAAACTAAGAGGGAACCTTATTAATGTCTATAAATATCTGAAGGGTGGGTGTCAAGAATGGGCCAGTCTCTTTTCAGTGGTGCCCTGTGATAGGAGGAGGGGAAACAGCACCAAGCTACAACACAAGATGTTCCACCCCAACGTGAGAAAGAACTTCTTTACTGTGAGGGTGACGAAACACTGGAAAAGGCTGCCCAGAATAGTTGTGGAGTCTCCTTCTCTGGAGATTTTCAAGACCCATCTGGACGCATTCCTGTGTGATCTGTCCTAGGTGTTCCTGCTGCAGCAGGGGGTTGGACTTGATGATCTTCAGAGGTCCCTTCCAACCCCTATGATTCCAGGTTTAATTAGAACTTGAAGGATCTGCTCATTGTCCGCCTTGTTTCATTTCTTGGAAATGAATTCTTGAACATGACATTTAATTGTTTTTAACAAGGTCCTTCTGTTTGCTCTTTTCAGTCTGTCCAGTCTCTAGGTTGAGTTGCTGTGTAAACTTGCATAATAAGGATTTTAGATTTATCTAATTCGCATTAAGAACTGTATTCTGTTCAGGAAGGGGAAATGATTTTTCCGTCTTGCAGATGTACTCATTTAGAGTTGTTGTTTTAAAGAGCAAATAATTAGTAGCATTACCATTAGTGCAAAACCAAACCAACCAAAACAAATTGAAAACTTTAAGAATAAACTCAGGTATTAATTTGTGCATGCACATGGTTATACATACTTGTATGTGTGTGTAATATGCTTGACATATACCCAAGTGATGAGATGTACAATGCATATGTTTAAGTATCTGCTTGTAGCCCACTACTTCTCCTCATGAAATTTTAATCCCTGCTTTGCAATTTTGGAGTTTGCATTGTGGCTTGTTAGAATGCTTTACGCATGGAACACTGTGTGATGTGTGCTGTCAGTAAAACTGCTTTTGGATTTAACTGCCTCAACTATCTGTTCTGAGGTTTCTTTTCTTTGTCTTTCCTATTTGTTTTGTTTTTTCCCCCAGGCTGCTCTCCAGGTGGGTGGTCATGGAGAGAGGTTGCATCAGTGCCGTGAGGTGACACTTTTGACATACAAGTCTATCCCCATGCAAGTGGATGGCGAACCCTGTCGATTGGCTCCCTCTCTCATTCGAATCTCCTTGAGGAACCAAGCCAACATGGTGCAGAAGAGCAAGAGGAGAACATCCATGCCTTTGCTGAATGAGTGAGTTGGATGTGTGCATGTCGTAATGGCAGGAGGCCCATTTGGGGCAGCATATTCAGTCACAGATTTTGCATGTACTGGACTTGCAGCACATTTACAAAAAAAAACCCAACAGATAAAATAAACTCACACCTTCTGAACTCCTTTTCCACTGTATTGCAAATACTTACCTTATTTCTTTTCATTCTTTTGTATTCTGGGTTAACCTCTGTCTTACTTTTAGAAGGGTGGTGTATTTTTCAGTTATTTAGAGAGGTTTGTGGAAGCTCAGCAGTGTACCTCTTGGCTTCTGAGAGTTCTGCATATATATACCATTTGCCTTTGAAGTTGTTTTGATTCATTTTCTCAGCTTTACTGATCTGCTTTTTAAGCTTGATTGGAGATCCTGTAACAAACTGCCATAATCAAGAATTGCTCATGACATTTGTAGTCTGTGTTGAGGGAGAATGCTGCCTGGAACTGTGTATGGAGAAGGACCTAGAGGTCAAGAGAGGGCTATATGCACCTTCTAGGAAATCCAGCTTCAGTATAAAAACCCAAATGAAAAATGAGTAGTCGAAAAATGAATAGAGAAAAGCTAAGATAACTGGAAATCAGGAACATACAAAGAAAAAAAGAATGGACCACCATTTCTTTTCATAACTAAACCTTATTTGTAAGCACTGCAGAGATACCTTAACACAAAAAAATATTCAAATTTTGACCTGTGAAAATGCCCATCCAATAAAAGAATTTAATTATTGTGTAGAGCTGACACCTGGTGAGGTGGGTGGGGGATTTTGCTGTTGGTAATGGTGAAGCAAGGTTTATGGAGACGTAATATCTTTCATGAGAATAACTCATACAATTGTTAAAAGCAGACAAGGTCTCAGGAACACATTTTCTTTTTGGGGATCTTAAAGGTCGTCTGTGTCTTTCGACTGTATCATTGGGTGGTGCTTCACTTCAAACTTTGACTCCAGCCCTTTAAAGCTTCTTGTCATCTGCTCGTTGTCAATCTGTTCATGTAATCAAAGCCTCCCCAGTTACTTTCAACGTCTTCCTGTTCAATTTAGCACTTTGTGTTCGCTTAATGAGACTAATGCTTTAAGCTTCAGTAGAAGCCCATATCTATAATGTGCAATTCCTATTTGCCTGGAAAGCACATAAGGTATACTCATCTCTCTTGAGCAGTGAGGAACAGCAGACTCTTGCCTGTGGGCAGCAATGCCCAATTTCATCCAACCACAACTCAATCATTTGCAAAAGCTAGAAATGAGCAGGGAACAATCCTGGGGCATCCACTGAGGGAGGCTAATGCAAATGTAAAAAGAAAATTCCAGGTATTTAGATCTGATAATTAGCCTAGTTAGGCTTGGATTTTGAAATGTGAATTTAAACTGTGTTAGGGAAATACAGATTCACAATATATTCCAGTTTTCAAGAGGGTCTTGTTTGTGGCTTATCTTTATTTCAATGTGCTATGATAGACTATATTGCTGTCAGTCGTTTGATTTGGCTGAGGTATTTGCCTGCAGACCTGTGTCTGGGGAAAATACAAATGCTCTGTCAGGGACTGTAGTCTCAGCCTCATGTATTGGAAATGGTGTGTATATATTTATATCTACACCTATAGCTATATATCTGTGTGTGTGTATGCACTTGACTCTGAGGCATTGAAGGGCAATGAGAGGAGCTGAATCTTCTGCTGTGGTAAAAAATGTCATGGTAACGATTAAACTCTAGGAAGCATTTAGTGCTGGAAGAACAGTTCAATATGATGCTGATTTGCAGTATTTCACAAGAGAGCAAGTTTTCAATTAAATATGTTTATCTAGATTTCTTAACTTTATCTGGAATATATCTCTCTATTCCATCGAAATCTCACAGAAAGCCTTATATTTGATTGAACACAATAGATTGTTCTCTTATGACTGTCATGTGAATGTTAGATGTGTGAGATAAGTAAGTGGGTCTGGAGCTATCCCACTAATTGTTAGACAGCTATTCTTAAGCTCTTTGCCAGGAAAGTGATTAAAAAATTATCTTGCATCACGGTAATACAGAGTTGCTATTAATGTTGGCTTTGATATTATTGCTAGATAAGGAGAGCAGTAGGAATGCTCTTAAGAGTTTTAGCTAGTCCAGTGTCGTAAGTAGAAAAAGACTTAATTTGAAGAAGACGTACACTGTGCTTCTGTTTTATTACTTGGTTCTTTTTTTCTGGAGGTTTTAATGAGAGGGGATTTAGATGGGATAGCAAGTTTCTTGTTTGCCTTGTGGATGCACTTGGGTTTCCAGGGAATAATATTTAAAACTGAAGAGCCCATATGTAATGTAGCTGAGTGAGAACAGAGATTTCATGCTTCTCTCACTTGTGAGCAGGAGGGCTTTACTAACATGGTTCTCTTCTGACTGTAAGAGTTGCCCATCTTCCTGATTGCAACTGTTCTCATTCAAAACCTGCAGACACTCCCTGAAAGAAGCTGACCAAAAGTAAAAGGCAGGCATAACCTCTTCCTCATCCTACAATGCATTGCTCTATAATGGAGATAAGTAACAATCCAATAAAGTGTTTCAAGCCAGCAGCAACCTCTTAGGTGCAAGGAATATACAGGATAAGGTGATGTTGTTCACTCTTGGTTGTTGATCGAAACAAGGCAGATAGTGGGGTTGTGGGGAAAAAATATCTGTTTCTTTTCCTCTCATGTGACTTTTCTGTTTCTACCAGCAAAAGCAAATTTTTGCTAGAGCCAGAGCAGCAGACTCAGTTTTTCTCAAGAAGAGTGAATTATGTTCATGTTCTCCTTCCCTTAAAAGACTTGCTGGCTATGTTCTCATTATTATTCTCCAGTATTGATAATGGCAGCATGTGAAAGAGAGAAAATACATAGCTTCGTTTTCTGTGATCAAGCCAAGAATGTGGTTCTTGTGAGCTATAAGCAAAATGCGTGTGGAATAAGAAGAAAAGCTGTGGTTCAATTTTCCAGAAGTAATTTTATGATTAGAAACTACAGTTTAGTATGCTGCTTAGTAAGCTTCAGTTAGTGATCACTTTTTGAACCTCAGAAGACAGTATTTTGTTTTCATTGGCTTTTAGTTTGGGTTGAGGAAGAATGTCCTGCATGATGGAAGAGAAAGAAGAGGGAAGAACTTTTAGATAAAACATATTCCATACACTTTAGAGAAACAAAGGGGTCATCTGAGCATAAGCACTAAAAGAGAGTCAGTCTTGGAAGCTGCTATATAAAAAATGCAAGTTTCCCTAAGGTACATGAAAGAAAAGTGGGGACAGCAATTTGTCATTGTGGGTACAAAATCTCCAGTAAGAGTATTTTTTTCTTAAACATTAACTAAAGTTGGCTAACCTTTGGAGACAATTCCATCCATTTAGATCTTGGCTTTGGTGTTTGTTTGCATTTCTGGACTTGCTTCCAAAGTCTGCTGCCTTGAAATTTTTTGGTGCCTGTGGAACAAATTCTGGGGTTCCTTGTCTTTCTTGTGTAGCCACATGCCTAGCTTGTCATAGGTTGTTCTCACTCATGTCTTTAGAAGGCTTCTGTGTGCCATGTAGCAGTGATTTTTTCCCCATTTGCATGTCTTCCGTTGCTCTTGGCTTCCTAGTGTGAACGTGGAGCTCCGCATGTTTCTTCAACTTTTATGTGACACGTTCCTTTTGTTTCTGTTTAAATGTTGTATGTCTGTCTTTCTTCTCTTCCACTCTTTCTCTCCCCCTCCTGCCTTTTTCCTTGTCTGTCCACACTGTGTGCTGCCTTTCTCCTGGCCACTCATTTCCTGCTGGCTATAGTATCCATAAAGTACAGTCTGCTGACCTGAGGAGAGTCTCAGCTCCCCCCGATTCCTTCACTGTGTGAGTATCTGGCTTTTTTCTACTTTCAAAGTGTCACGGTTTCATGCTGGGCTGGCAATTAAACGAATGACAATAATGCTCTCTATCCCTTCCCCCTCCCACCCAGATAGATAAAGGAGAGACAGAGTAAGGAAGCAGTCTTCCAGGTTAAAAACTAAACTAGACAGCTTTAATTAAATACTAATGATAAAAGAAAATATGTACAAATAAATACAAATACGTGCTGGAGTGTACCAAACCCCTATTGCCGCCCACCTCCAGCAAGTCGCACTGCACTCCCCTGAGCAGCAGGCAGTCCTGAGAAAGTTCCAGACTGCTTCCAGAGATCATAGCAAGGCAGACAAGAGCTGAGGGTAACAATAAAAGGCTCAGGAACACATGGGCCTAGAGATCAAGGGGGATGGACAGATGGAATCCTTCTTGGACACCAGTCACAGACGAGAGCTTGACTTCTTTGATCCCTCAATTTATACTGAGTATGGCACACATGGGATGGAATACTCTGTTCGGTCAATTTTGGTCACCTTTCTGGTCCACTCCTCCCTACAAGAGGGTTGTAGATGCGACTCTTCTGCTCCTTTAGTGTCTGAAACAGCAGATTTGACAAGTGGAGCAAAGTGGCTTTGGTCTCTTGGCAGTAACTATAAACATTCAGGCATTATCAGCCCATCAGCTGGAAAACTTGCAGTTAATTTCAGCAAGTGTGCTGCTTAGAAGAGAGTTCACTGAAAAAAAAATCAGTAGAAAGAAAATTGGCTTAATCCTGGCCCAAACCAGAACACAAAGCTCCGTAGTTTTTTTTTTTGCTGTTACCCTGTGTGTTAATCAACTAGCAGACCAGGCAGTAAAATCCAGTGACAAATGGGAAGTTGGAGCTCAGGTGGCAGCAAGGCAGACATATGGCTGTGGGCTCACCAGCAAAGGCACAGTTCCATGGTACCTGAGTAAGGTGAGCTGGGCATGTCTGGTCATGGTGACCAGGTTCATCCAAGAGTCCATCTTGCCAGACAAATCCATAGCAACAGGCAGGATTGAAGTTGAGCCCCAACCACCACCCATGGGAACAGTTGAGATCAGAGCTTTCAATCTTTTGGTTTTAATCAAAAACATACTGTGAACAAACTCAACCATAAGTCATATCTCCAGACAGAGCTGAGCTCTCCAGTTAGAGCTGATCAAAACAGGAAACTAGTCTCACAGAGGAGTGGTGTAACATTGGCTGCAGCTGCATTGAAGATGGAGTCCCTTCCCATCCCCAACCTTGGCAATATCTTGATTGTCAACAACCCCACCATACTAACTTGCTATATATTACCTAAATTATTCAAGAGCCTAAAGTGATTTTTTAAATGTGGTGAATTGGAACTTAAAAACTCTTGTAACTTTTATACCATTGTATGTTGATATTTAATTCATCCAGTTTATAGAAACGCCATATTACAAAAACCTCTGTGTGTTCACAATTAGAAAAAACAAACCAAACAGCAGACGAATAAAAAACCCAACCAAAAAAAACCACCTTCAAACCACCCCAACCAATTTCCTCCCACAAAACCCACACAAAAACAAACAAAACAAAACCCAGTTTAATATAGTTTGTCAACTCAGGCAGTGTAGTTTGTCTTCAGAAATGCTTTTTTTATTATTAAGTCAAAAATTACATGTTTTGCTTTGTGTTGACATCCTTTTTGTCTTCTTGCTTTGTCACTCTGCTGGTGGACCTATTTTTAAACAGGTTAGGACTGTCAAAGAAACAAATTTGAAATACATGTTGGAAAAGAACAAATTTCAGAGCTATAAATCCAGGTATTCAGAGCAGAAACTTGATTCCAAGAATGATTCTTGTTCTATCATAGAAGAAAGTCAATGGTATATGCTAAAAGAAGACCCCCCAACACTTCTTGGTTCTACAGACTGAGCAGATACAATAGATAGCATTCAAATTCTTCAACAAACCATGAGTTATTTGGGGAAAGTGACTGAACAATTTTTACAGCAAAATTGAGTATGTAAAAAAGGACCTCAGGGTCCTGGTGGGCACCCAGTTGACCATGAGCCAGTAATGTGCACCTGTGGCAAAGAAGACTAATGGTATCCTGGGCTGCATTAGGGGTGTCACCAGCAGGTCAGGGGAGGTGATCCCTACTGGCTACTAAGCACTGGTGAGGCCATACCTGGAGTGCTGTGGGCAGCTCTGGACTCCCCAGTATGAAAGAGATATGGAGCTGCTGGAGATAGTCCAGTCAAGGGATGATGAAGATCACTAGAAGCATTCCTTCTATGTGGAAAGGCTGAGCTGGGTTGGTTTAGTCTGGGGAAGAGAAGGCTTGGGTGTGATTTCATCAATGTCTATGGGTATCTCAAGAGAGACTCTAAGGACAACAGAGCCAGGCTCTTTTAAGCATTGCCCAGTGACAGGACAAGAGGCAATGGGCACAAACTGAAATGCAGGAAGTTCTCTGAACGTCAGGAGAAATATTTGTACTGCAAGTAAGGATGGTTGAGCACTGGCATGGGTTGTCCAGAGAGGTTGTGGAGTCTCTATCCTTGGAGATACTCAAAAGCTGCCTTGACAAGGTCCTGGGCATCCTGCTCTAGATGGCCATTAACTGAGCAGGGGGTAGGACTTCCCTTCCAACCTCAGCCATTCTGTGAAATTTCACAAAGCTGCAAGTTTCTCATTATTATTTTGCCAACAAGAAAATATTTCCAATTCCCTGTGCCTTATCCCTGGGTCTTACTTGCTGTACTTTCCTGAAGAACAAACATAACACAAATAACTTGTCTCACTTATTCAGGATCTAAACAAGCCTCTAGAAAAAAAAGTTGACACAAGCCTTATGGCTTACACAGAGCATTGGGTAAGCTGTGGATCTGGGAGAATGGGTACTGTGTCCAAGTTGAGGGATACCCCTTGGAAAATGACCTCCAAGTTTTGATACAGTTCATTCAAATGTCTCATTTAGTATCAGCTATCAGGGTAAGGCAGGGAGAGAGAGACTCATGAGCCCAAACTAATTTGTAAGTCAAAGTTGTTCTGTATCTTAAAATCTGTAAAAATAGATTAAACATGCTGCTGCACTGTGGCTGCCAATTATTGTGTCTGGCAAATTAAAATGAGAACCCATGAGGTATTAGTATAATTTGATTTGGATTGTGATGGCTTTGAGATTCAAATGTTCCTTTTTTGTTGTTGAACGATACAGAAAGAGCCTGACTTCCAGTTAGTACTGAACAGCAGGACAGATTCTGCCGAGAACTGGTGATGGACAGACTGTCTTAGATAAATTTCAGGTTTTATGCAGCAGGATATGAATGGGAATTTGGATCAGTCAAAATTATTAGGCACCTATAGTCTTTGCTGCAGAAACAGTAGAACTGTAGTGTGACCTATTTCAAATGTTTATAAGTAAATTCAAGCATTGTATTTTTAATTTTAAAAGGAAGGTGAAGTCTTGCATTTTCCAGCTGGATATTCAGTTTAGATGAGAAGGATGGATGTGTGAGAGTACAATTGTGTTGTGTGGCTGATGCAAAGGAGTTGTGAAAAAACAAAAATTACCGTATGAAAAATTAAACATAATTGGCTTACATAGCTTGTACCATCCTTTTACAAGTGAAATAAGCACTGTTGAAATGCTGTGATTTTATTGTTGTTTGGGTTTTTTAAAATTACAAGATGGGCATAAATGAAAATACAAGTATCACCTTATTGGTAAATATTTTATAATAATTCGTAGAGTTTACAGAGTAATGATTGCAGCAAGGTATGCATACAAAACCTGTGTGATAGCAAGAGATGCTTTTAGAGAAAATGCTGAACATGATTGGCTTTGTGGGTTGGGTTGAAATGGGTATTATCTATAGGAGGACAGTCTAAAAAAGTCTAATAGGAGACAAGGCATAAGGCAGAAAATGTTGGAGCGAGCTATTTCCCAAATGCATAATTAAGGATGAAAATGCTTATATATATATTATATATTTTATATATATTTAGATAGATAGATACAGATATATATCCATCATCTCCCTTTGCTCTATTACGAGTTATAGAGAATGGATTCTTATTTTTTCTCTGTCAGTTTTTCCTGCTTAGCATGCGGGCTTCTGTTTAATGGGATCGTTACTTTTGGAGAGTGCTTGGAAGTGTAAAGTGCGAGAGAACTACACCTAACGTGGTGAAGGAGAAAGAAAATGAAGACCAGGATTCGACCTGGCACCTTGGCACGTGTTCAAGTGTAGATGTGGGTCTAGCCTTTATACAGCAAAGTGCTCGAGTAGTTGCTGGAGCAAGTGTGATGTAAGAAAGTGCAGAAGAGTTTAGTACAGCTGGGTTAACCTAGCTTATCTGGGATAACACTCATCAAATGGAAGAAAAAAAAATGTGGTGAAGCTGATCTTTTAGGGGTATTTTTTTTAGGTAAAGAACTTAGCAAGGGCTTTGCCTTAAAATACCAGTGGACTTCTGTGAAGCGCTGAAATTTGTCCATCAGAAGAGGCTAGATGATGCTGCTCTGCTGTGGTAGTTCTTATGTTTCTTATAAGTAGATAAATGCTGTGAAAAACACACTTATTTTTAATGTGTAATTTCCAAGCTTTGCCAGTGAGATCTCAAAAGTAAGGTTAATTTCTTTTTCTTCTCTGGTTGCTGCTTTCCTTTTTCCATTTGTTCTGAACACTGGAACATATAATCAATTTAGCATGTTTATTTCTTCTCTAGGAGATAGGTAATTCATTAATCCTGTCACTGCAACATGCCTCAGAGGAGTGTTATTTCTTTCTAAAGTTTATTTTTTGCAAGGGAGGGGCAATAGAAGATTTCCTTTTCTGTTTACTGAATCATATTAAAAAAATGTATGTGTGCAGGCTGATGTGGGCTGTATTCTGGAAGATATGTCAGAAATTTGTAGCTGGATACTGTAGAGTTGTTGCACTGTTTATTATTATAATTATTTCCTTTCTTTATGCAGACATAAAGCATAAGAAATGGTTCATAGGTTTCATAAATAATTGATATAGGGCATATATAATTTAAAAGTCTATCTTCCTGGTGGCATGGCAGAAGTGTTATTACGTTGCTGTGCAGGAGTGCCAAGGGCTGGAGGCAAGCTTGCTCTGCCAGTTTTCTTCCTTGGGTGACTGGAGGCAGGAGCACATTTCTCAGGAAAACCAGCTGTGGTCCAAATGATTTGGCTGGCATTCTCTTGCCTGTTGCTCGATGATCAATAGGGGTGAAAGGAGAAAGTCACAGCTTCATCAGAAGCTGAGTGTGTTTTCTTGGTGAATAAGATCAGGTTCTGCTGGTAGTGTCAGAACAGGTGTGCATGGCTTTGCTTCTATGGGTTTGAACAAGTGGTGGAATAAGAAGGGTTTTAAAAAAACGTAAGCTTTTCTCAGTCTTTTCTGTGAAAACACTCTGATTTTAGATTTTTGGAGTGGTGGTGTCTAGGTTTTTTGTTTTTTTTTTTTTTTTTTTGTGTTTTTTTAAATTTTTATTTATTTTTTTTTTTCGTTTGCTTGTTTTTTGCTGTCTTTTGTTGCTGTTTTGTTTGTTTGGTTGATTTTTTGTGTGTTGGAGGTAGTGATGGTAACACTTCTTGAATCCCCAAAATCAAATGGTTTCAAGTTCAAACAAATGAATACCTTTTCTTATCTTCAGTAATTGACTTCCAGCAGTGGGGTGGCTGGTGTTAAAAATGACTTCACCTTATGAACAGTTTGTTTAGCATGATGTTGACTTTCTAAGACCTCTCCCTGTAAAAAAGAGTGCTTCTGAATCTGATGTGTAACCTGATGTACCATGAGATTAATATCTTCTCACAGAAGGGTAGACTTAAAGCAGATAAAAATTAAATTAAATGTTTATGTTCATGAATGTCCACAAGTTTTAAGAATTTCTGGAAAGCACACCCTTTTCTTTATAATAGGAATTATTCTATATCTAGGTGATCGTCTTTATTCTTGTGGAAAAGTCAAATGCTATTTGTATGACAGAAAGTAATACAGTTTCCTTGTACTGTTCAACCATTTTGCAGGTAAAAAAGGAAAGAAAATAATCCTCTATTCCTGAAATGACTTAGGTTTTTTTATGAGTAGAATAATTTTGAGAAGACCTCATAACACCTCTGTAGAATCTTTCATAGTTTGTTCCAACTAAATAATGTGCATAGCTTTTCTAAAAAACTCATTTAAATTGTTATTTATTAATGCCCTGAATGTGCACTTCTGGTCCATGCTAATCAAAAGTCCATCAAATAAAATTCAGTATGGTAAACTAACCTATCTCTGCTCCTGATCTGAGAAGATTAATATTTAGGTTTGTGTTTAAATGAAACGATTATAGCTAATCAACATGAGTGAACAGAATGTTTCAGTTGACCTGAATCTGCATTTATAGTCCCATGGGGCATATGACCTTTGGGATGTAATTCTGTGGATCACTGTGTTTGGGGAATGAGGTTCTTAATTAGATTCCTTAGGAGGTAATGGAGTTCATTAATCTGTACTTTAAATTACTTTTCATTGATGGTATAATTCACCATTTTGAAGAATAATAGGTGTAAGAAATTTAAATATTTTAGGTTGAACTACAGTGCAGCAATCTCCCCAAATTTATTTATGAATTGTCTACTGCTGTATGTGGAGAGCTTTTCTTCCACTCCTCTACAGTTGAGCAAGTAATTTTATACAGTGTTTAAAAACATCCATTTCTGTTAATGCTGTACTAATGCTTGCTTTCAGTGACATTTATCACTCCATTATTAGCTTTTACACGGACATGCTTATGTACTTAAGCTTTGTGGTTTCTGAATATTCTGAGCTTGTCTGAGCAAGATAAATTGTGCAATTTGTAAAATAACATGGATTATTATCAGTATCTATGAAGACTACAGAAATATTGATGGTGGAAGCATTTTCCTCAGCTATTAAATAGAGCTCTGTATGGAGCTCATGAATTCTGCGAGTGAATGAGTTAATTAGTTGGATGATGAGGACAATATTCCCTGGTGTCAATTGCCAGTCTGACAGCATAAAGAATGAATATTCACATAGTGAATTTTAGAGCTAAAGCTATATTGAGTAAGTAATAAAATTTAGTGAGATATTATTATAATGTCAGCCAACAACCATATTCTTACAGAGCAAAGAGTATTTGCAAATGAATCATGAACAAAACCGTTGGATTTCAGTCACTGAATACATTTTTGTTTTGTTTATGTGTCTATATATATATATATTTATAGGTGTATGTATGTATGTATATATATATGTGAGTTATAAAGGTATTACCTGTGACTGGACTTAGCTAAATATATAAAATCTCCACCCTGTAGAAAGGACATCTTAGCATTCATATTTCTGATAACAGTTTATTTTCTGTAGAAAGCTGCAGTTTCCAAGGTTATATTTTTATTACTAAGATAACTACAATTTTCAAATGGGCAAAATGGCAAGTCTTGTTCCTCTTCAGTTGTATGTTTTAGCACATCCAGCTTGCTTATGTAGTAGTAGTTCCATGTCTTTATAAAAAGGGGATGAACAGGAGGAGAAACAGAAGGATAGGAAACCCTTGATATTTGCCAACTGATTACCCTCCCACACTTGACCTTGGAAAGGAACTACTTCTCCTCAGGCAATACATTATGTTGAAGATGGTGTCCTTGTTTTTTCTATAGAAGCAAATTCGGAGATATACAGTGCACTGATGTTACAAAAAATTATGCTTTTTAGAAAAGCATGGGAAGTATCCTCTTGGGTATTTTCTAGTTAAAAGGTGATTTTGGAGGAGAGTGTGTGGCTCCTGAAGCAACAAAAATATTCTAGATTTGTTGTTGATTTTAGATCTTCTCCTCCAGTTCCAAGTAAAGAAAAAGGGCTTGCTCAATTCTTTTCAGATGAAGGGACTAATTTGACTCAATAAGGGGATGCTGGAGATGCAATAGGTT
Source organism: Hemiprocne comata (assembly GCA_020745705.1). Taxonomy (NCBI): domain Eukaryota; kingdom Metazoa; phylum Chordata; class Aves; order Apodiformes; family Apodidae; genus Hemiprocne; species Hemiprocne comata. Next base: position 63,539,753 of record CM036586.1, read on the forward strand.
GCCAGCAGCTTCAAGCCAGGAAATAACATTTGTGACAAGAACATGCAGGTTTTTCTTTCTTACCTGGCATTAGGTGGTGATTCAGCATAGCTACAGAAATCAGTGTTGTCCTTCTCTCACCTTGGCATCTAAACACTATCCTGTCATCACAAGGAGGTTGCAGGGAAATAGATGGTAATTAACTAAGGACTGGCAGATGTTGACATGAGGCTTTACATCCAATCTCCCCTTTTCACAGGTCTTCAGCACTGAATAGAGGGTCAACATGACCATCCCTTTACCTTGACAAAAAGGCTCCAAACATATACTTGGAGAAGCTGTTTTGTTTCCTTGTCTTCCTTTCTTATCCTTTGATTCTGTCAGCACCCTCAACTTATTATCCTTTATCACTTTTTAGGCAAAGAATACTTGTGCCAATAGTTTTTCTTTTTGCCTGGGAGTTCATTTTCAATCTTTATTTTTATCTGTCCAGATGTGACAGAGCTGTTTATACCAACAGAGATAATAAGCTCTAATTATAAGTAGCAATAAGCTAATGCTGAAATAAGTACTATTACCATCCCAATGGCTCTACCCAGTGATGACCACAAACCACGTGGTTTGTCAGGTCTGCAGTATTTTCCAGTAAAAAAAACCAAAACACGTTGTTCCCTTGTTTAAAAAGAAAGAAAAACTTTATATTTTTCAGCTGTAGCTTGCCTGATTGGTGTTTAAAGTAGTAGTGCAAATGCTGCGGGTCAAATGCCTTTGAGACAAAAAAAAATAAAATCAACTGAGACAAAGAGAAAAGTAAGCCTGTATATTTATGACACTGCACAGCATTTCAGCTTCTAAAAGGCAGTGTGTCTATTCAGTGGTCATACCACTGGCAGAGTTCTGCTACTAGCTAGACTTTAACATAGAAAATAAGTGATCTTTCAGTGGAAGCACGGAAGAACGAAGAATCAAATATGTTAAGGAGGAGTGTCAGGATGATGGAGCCAGGCTTTTTTCAGTGACATCCACTGACAGGACAAGGGGCAATGGGTGCAAACTGGAGCATAGGAGGTTCCATGTAAATATCAGAAAAAAACTTCTTTACTGTGAGAGTGACAGAGCACTGGAACAGGCTGCCCAGAGAGGTTGTGGAGTCTCCTTCGCTGGAGACATTCAAAACCCGCCTGGACAAGTTCCTGTGTGATGTACTCTAGGTGACCCTGCCTGGCAGGGGGGTTGGACTAGATGACCTTTCGAGGTCCCTTCCAACCCCTAGGATTCTGTGATTCTGTGATCAAATTTTAACTGAGCCAGGGGCCAGTTCTTACACGACTGACATTTGTTATATGCGTTATAATACACAGGTTGTCCATCTTTAAAAGGGGAAAATGCAAATATGGTCAAGTGAACTTAACACAGCATACAGATAAACTTACAAAATCAAATAATAGGTTACATTAAGATGGAAGCCAGCATGAAATCAAAACAAAGCTTTTCAGGACAACTTTCTATCTATATATATATATATAACTTGTATAGATAAGGAAGCCACTGAGTATTTAAAAATTACATAGACAGTTGAGGCATCTAAATCTGGCTGAAATCTGTATAAATTAGGTTCCTGTGCTTTACTTGCTTTTGAAAGTCCTCCTGGGTTCTGTGTATTGAACTTGCTACTGTGGAAGTCAATTTCTTAGCCATGTTTCTGTTGCCTGTTTCCCAGAACAGAGATGCTGAATGAGGATCCTCCAGGGATATGAGGGTGGATGTTCTCATGGGCAGAGGAATGGTTGTCCTGAGACTTCCCAAGAAACCATCTGTGTCCTGAAACACAGCTTGGTGGATCTGCTGGTTGTGGTAGAGTTCTAGGGATGTACAAAAAGGCAAACTGCAGAGGGGAGGGGTAGCTATATAGAGATCAGATAACTCAAAAAGCCTTTTGTAATTCCAGACCACATAGCCAGCAAATGGACTGCTTCATCTTGCTTATCATTTATGGTCTAATGTGTATCTTGTTGTGTGGTGGGTATTCATAATTTTAAATTCAGTAATGGGCATGTGAGGACTTGGCCTAATTTTAAAAAGCCTTGTTCTCTTTCTTCTTTCAGAGAAGATTCAAACCCCTTCATATCATATTTTCATTTTGCTTCTCCATGGAACACTTCATTTAAGAAGCTTTCTTCTTTTCTTGCAGTCCTCATTCCATCCCAGATCGCCTGCGGATCAGAGTGAACAGGATCAATTTACAAGAATATGAGGGACTACATTATGACAAGGAAAAACTCCGGGAAGCTTGTAAGTTGGAAGAAACCAGATTGTAGCTGCTTTTGGTAGAATATTCTGAATAAATCTTACATTAACAAAGCAAAAAAAAACAACCCCAAAACACAACCAAAATAACAGCAGCAAAAATCCCCAACACAGGGTCAAGTATACACTTTTTGATGAGTCAGGTAGAGTGTATATTCATCTATTTGTATATCCACATACATATTTCCTTTATATATATACTCTTGCTATAAAAAGCATATATTGATAATTCACCTGTTTTATTACTTAATTATGCCTTCTGCAAGTTGATTTTATTTACTGTAAAATAAGTGGTTTTCACACCTGTTTTCTTTATTCATGTTTTTCTGTGGGTTCTGCTGGGTTTCTACTTGTGTATGAAAACTATTTGAGATTTTATGATTAGCATCAAATTTGAAACTGAATGGAGGGCACCATGATTAATTTCATATTGAGAATGTGCTCTGACCTTGAACATGGTTCTTGCACAGCTGCATTTGTCTTGGGAAAGAAATCTGCCTTCCCCAGTCCTTTGTTCTTTAACAGGCTTCGGTTTTCCACATAAAAGAATAATCACTGTTTTGTTTCCTCATCTAACTGTTTAATTGCCACATTCAGGGGTAAGTCAAAAGCAGACAGGCGGTTGCTTTGGCAACATTGATGATGACAATCCATATTTTAAAATGGAGTTTCTTTCCTTGGTGACACATGGAGTCATTAATCAATGAGGGACATGGTGGCTTGTGATAACAATTTAATAGTCTTGTTCATGCATCTGGCTCATTATTCATATTAAATTACAAGCATGACTGTTTGTTGTGCAACAAAGCTTCAGCTCCCTCTGTAATATAGAGCTCTCCGGTAATTACAGGATGACAATCCTTTTAATTGGTTTGCTTATCTTAGTGTTGGAAGATAGTTTAAACTGCTTCACTTTTACTCCTCCAGTCCCACCCCTACTTATTCTCCTAGTTCACCAGCTCTCCTTCTAACAAAATAACTGAAATGGCTTAAATTTTACTATAGATCCTGAAAGCCTTTTCTGACGTTTCTGTTAGTGGATTTTGGTCATAATTAAAGCAATCAAAGCCTTCATCACTGAACTGAGAAGAACTTTAACAGGATGACTATTATGGCTCACTGGAGAGAAATTTGCTTCAAGTTTAAATTGAGAGTTTGATCTTGACTCGTGTTCAGGCCGTACTAAACCCACATCTATTCAACCCTGTCAGAAACAATCTAGTTCATTTGGTGGTTCATCCTATGGTTTCCTATCAGAGGAGAACTATCCTCATCCATCCTCACTATGGACGTACATTTTGTGTGCATTTAGTGTATATTGTGTAGTCTTTAAGAGCCATTTACATGTTCTAACACAAAATGTACTACTTTTTATTTTGTCGTCACTGCAGTTGTAAATGAATATTTATTTGTTGTCTGCAAAAAACCATAATGACAACATGATAAAAAATGCCAGAGAATGTTCTAGAATGTCTGAGATTTGGTTTTAGATTACATACACATTTGATCACTTGCTATATGTGTGCTTAAGAGGTTTTCATCCAAAAAGTAGATGTTTATCCATCAAGAGTTAAAATGATTGCTTTAGGCATTGCCGGACCATTTGCATTAAGACCTTTTTGTCTCCCTTTCCAGTTGCTGCATGGACAGCTTGGTAATATAACATAGCTGGTCTGGAGTATTCTCCCCAGATGTTTTTAATGAGTTTTTTTTTCCTATCTATCCTCTTTTAGCTGTCTCAGTAATGCTTGTGTGTTACGGTTTTCACATTAAAATATGAGAAAGCAAATAATATCACCATCAACCTAAAATAAGTCAGAAAAGGTACCTTTCCCTTTGCACTTGTTAGGCAAGTCTTGTGTCAGAACATATAATATACAGCATATGTTGATGGTCATCAGCCTACTTCTCTGGACATACAGCTCCAGTGTCTCTTAACAGAATTGTCCAACCTTTAGTTTTCAGGAGGCTGATCTTGATTTGAGGACTTCTTTGTCATGCAAATTATGACAGAAGGAAATTATGTACAGGAAGAGAAGTAGTCTCAGAAAGCAAACTGTTTTAGATATTCTAGCCAGTTCCTTGAATTCCATGAAGCAAAAAACGGAAAATCCCTGTGGTTCACTGAGCACAGACCTAATGTCCCAGTTTTCCTGTGACTTACTGCAATATTCTTGCATCTTTTCTGGAAACTGAGGCACAGCCACAAGCTGTGTGGTTACACTAGAGGACTGCACAACTGAAGTTTTTATGAGGAAGAAAACTGGAAAACAACATAAGTCTTCCTTTAAGGAGAGCAGATAGCCATTTCTTCCTTTTAAGGAGAGCAGATAAGCCAGTCTCTCATTGCAAGAGACTCAGTTTACATATCTGTCCAGGCTTTGGCAGAATACCTACAATTTAATTCCAGAATACTATACTTACTATCCGTTCCCTTCTCACAGGCATTAAAACCACTTTTACCTGCCAAAATAATCTGCAAACCAAACCAGAATCTTGCAGCAATCTGAACAGGAAAAGGAAGCCAGTTATGCTGTTATCCTTGAAGGAAAAATACCAAAAAAGCTACTATGTTTTTTTGCCTGTTACAGATCTCCGTAACAGAGTTTTGAAAGATCTGAAACTAGTGTAATAATCTGGATCATTTAAACTTGTAGTAAATATGTTTTGTTCCCCTTGTTTTCTTGAAACAATTATTTGATTTCATCAAGTATTTCACCTAAAATTGCACTTCCTGACATATAACAACTTGTCATACAAACTGTTCCATGAAGATTAATCTTCACTCTGCTAGAGGTAGGCACCTCATTTTGAAAACCTCCTGAGCAGTTAAAGAAAGTAATTTTGTCCCCTGAAGGGCATGACCGTTCTTAGCCCACTTTCCTTCTATTGCTTTTTACTTTTCTTGTCACTGCAGCTGGCATTTAACCAAGATGCTGCTGCTGAATTTTCCCTTTCTCCCTTCCCCATGCTCCTTCTTTTCTCCTTCATTCTTTCTTCTGTCAAAATCTTGGTATTGTCTGTGGGATGATTGATGATGTTACAGAGGATGCTTATTGATCCTTCACCAAGGAGGGGTGAATGTTTCCATGCACCCTTTTAAGAAAGGGATATAAGTTGGCATTTTACTTATGTCATAATGTTCTTTGCTGCAAATGTAGTTGTCTCCTCTAACACCTCCCTGTACATGCCCCCAGCACTTGTTACCCTAGTCACCAGCTTCACCATCTTCCCAATATCATAGTTATACATTACGTGATCGTGACCACTGCTATCATTTTCAAAAAGTGAATTGGATTGATGTTTCTAGATGGACAGAACTTAATTCTGTCTCTCTTGCCTGCATATCTTCTGTTCATTATCTCTGGTTTCCTGATATTCCAGAAAAGTGTGATCTGAAGTAGCATTGTGGAGGAACAATTGAGTTATGTTTGAAATAGCAAAATCTTTCTATTTATGACACCCTATTTTCACCATTTCAATGTTACTAAGAAATTTCTGACAACGGATGTATATGCAGAAATTAATTGTATTAAAAAAAAAAATCAACAACAAACCAACCAACCATAAAATAGTGACCAAATAATGTTCAACCCTTCTTACTCCTTCCTGCCAACACTATTGTAGATTTGCTCCATGAAGATGGAACTGTGAAATAGCTCACCATCATCCTGTAGCTTCACAGGTTTGGTTTTTTTAATAGAATATTGCAGTTCTGACTGCCCTTCACTTACTGTTTTGTATGCTCTGGCCATGGAGAACCAATCTAACAATCCTTTTCTCTGCAGCCTCCTGTGTGTGTGTGTGTGGTGTAACATGATGTGATGTTAACCTCAAATACTTGCCTCTCTCTGATTATATCTAGCCAGATGTCTATATTCCATATGTTCCTGCATGTTTAACATGTTGAATTTCTGTGGGTTATCTGGGGGTTTTGGGATCATCTGAGGAGTTCTTATCATAGGCACACAGAGGTAAATGGAGTGACAAGCTTGCAAGTCATTTAGGATGTGTACATGTACGGAGATACTGTAGCTTCCTCATACCAGCAATATACTTATCACAGTTTGAGGATCACTGATCTATGAAATGCATTCTCGTACTTTAAAGTTCAGGGATATGGAAGGTGAAGTTAATTTGGAGACTATTCCATGTGATTTCAAGCAACTAGCTAAACGTGAAAAGGTCAACACTGAGGACTTTGAATTCACATCCAGAATACCTATAATGTAAAGGGCATAGGGCGATAGAGGACCCTTCTGCTAGGCAACTACAATGGTGAGGGAAACCTGAACTAGCAGGTGGAGTCAGGACAGGGGAGATTCACCACTGAAGGAAACGAGCTCATGTTGGGAAGAAACTTTGATCTGGATTGATTTAGGTAAGGTGAGCTACGTAGCTACAAACCTCTGCTTCCGTCCTGTAAAGTAAACACCAATGGTCACATATTTGTCAGGAGGCCTCTTAGGGAACATGGTGGATTATCTGTAGAAGCTCTATAAAGGCAACATTACCTACAGAGTGTCTGCTAAATTTCACTCTGCTTGAAAGTCACTGCTTTGCTCTTGCAGTTTTGTTTTCTTAACATGTTTTGTGTAGACATTAGCTAATTCATGCATTTATCTATCACAGCGATTTAATAAAATCTGAAACGGAGAGGGTTGGATGGGTTGCTTGAAGTCACCCAGCAAGATGAAAGCAAGAGGGTTAGAAGTCAGCAGTGAGTTAAATATTTGCAACTGTTGCCACAGAGCTCCCGGATTCTCACGCTGGTGTATACAGATGCAAACCAAAGATAAATATTTGAATCTGAAAAAAACAATGACAAAACCAAAGGGGAATTTGCCAGAAGCACTGCTTGTGTCAAAGGAAATACTTTTTTTTCTTCTTCTCTTTTTTCCCCCCATTTGAGTGGATGAAACCTTGTGGGCTTTGTTCAGGCAGCACAGTTAATTACATTTCTCGCTTTGACCTGTGTACGTGTGCATGCATTCAAAGATTAGAAGGACACAGGAGTACAACAGAGGAAAAAGTAGGATGTGAACAAATAATTAAAGGGAGTAGCACAATGAATATATACGCAGGTGCTGAAATAGACAACTTCAGCCTCAGCATTTTCTAACTTTGAGCTCTTGATCTTGTAGTCATAGTAACATTTATTTAACATGGTGTGCTGTTGCCTGGGTTGGGAAGAATGGGCGAATCCAAAACATTGAAATCTCATCTCACATAACTGAGTTATAGAATCATAGAAAGGTTTGGGTTAGAAAGGAACACTTAAAGATCACCTAATTTCAACTCCCCTGCTATAGGCAGGGACATGTTCCATGAGATTAGGTTGCTTAAAGCCCCTGACTTTAGACACTTGCAAGAAGGAGACACCCACAACTTCTCTGGGCAATCTGTTCCAGTATCTCACCACTCTCATTATAAAGAATTTATTCCTAATATCTAATTTAGATCTACCCTGACTTGACTCCAGATGGGGCATATTTACATTGAACACATTCCTCTGCCTTTTGAGCTAGTGGGGAAACTGTAGCCTGTAAATTTGCCATCTCCTTTAAACTAGAAGAGGTGGACAGAGTTCCAAAAAGATGTAAATATGTATTTACCCTAGAGGAGTGGGGTGACACAAGAATATTAAGTTCTTTTTCAGACTGTCCAGGAAATCATGCTGTAGTTTCTTTCTGGTATAGACTTTTCTGTGAGATTTTTGTGTATATTCTACTTTTCCCGTTTCCTTCCCTATTGGTGTTCTGATTTGAATTCCTCTTACCTTTTCAGTCCTGGCTGTCCCCTTTGGATAACCCATCCCACACACATCCTTCCTGCCTGTCTTAGTCTATTTCTGTAAATCTCTCATCTTAGGTTCCTGTCCTTTTCTTAATCCTAAACTCTTACTCATTCATCTCTTAGTCCTGATATCTGTTCCCTGCCAATTTCAATTCCTAGCTCTTCATAGTTTTCTTTCTACAACCTGTTTCCTTTTGCATGGTGTTTGGGACAAGTTGTCTCTTCACAGGACTTGGGCAGCTTCCTCCTTTTTGTAGCAGGGCATAGGAGAAGTCACTGAGAGCCTGGAGGGGATGACCACCTCCTCAAATGTGTTCTGGTCTAGTCTGATAACCTCCATTGTGTTTTACCTCCTGACAAGGGATTATAGTAAAATTAGATCACTAGTGCCAAGAAAACTAACGACAACTGAACCTAAGGAGCTTTAGTTTTTGTTAATATAATAAACAAAAGGGATCTGAAGAGACACATGGTTTAGATTGGTGTGGTGAGAAAATAATTTTGTACAAACTCTGTTGTATTAAAACTATATTGGGAAAGCCAAACCCCTTAATATAAATGGCTGAATATTTTAGAATTCTCTCCCAATAATTTACTTGGTCCTTCACATTTGTAATATCAGTGGAAACCCCTCAGGAAAATGACATTTTTATCTTCAGTAGTGAGGATCCTTTATTTGATACATTAAACATTTACAACCCAATGTTTAATCTCCCCAGTCCCCTGAGGTATGTCAGACTCGGAATGAGTTTTCCTGGTGTTCACATCTACCTTAATGGATCTGTCTTGAGGCTGTTTTGTTTGGGATTTGTGTGGGTTAATCATGGTGTTTGGATCACAAATTGAATCCTTTCCTAACAATAAATGGGGAAGTTAATTGAATTTTATTTTTTCTTCATGGTGTCATATACAGTATATTCAGGCTTCTTCCATTTGTGTTCTCAGTAGTATTAAATAATTCACTAGCTTTAGGTATTCAGCATAATGGGCAGCTAATAGGTGGAAGATTTCTTCTTTGTTTATAAATTCCATAGCTAATTTCACAAGGACTTAGGAAACCACTCCTAATCCTGCAGTCAGTTAGAGCATCATGCAAGCTGGACTGCGGCACTTTCCCCACCCTCCTTCTGCTGATACTTGACTGTGATTAGTCTTGCTGTTAACAAAAAGCTTTCCATAGCACTGGTTCAGAATATGAAGGAACTATCTGCCTATCTCATCTCCGGAGGTTCTTGCATGCTGCTCATCACTGCAGCGCTGGGCCCTGTATCAACAGCTCCTTGGACTAAGTCCTTTTCACTCTTTAGAGAGCACAAAGAAACTGGAGGCTGGATGCAAAGGGCCAGAAAAGCAGATGCCTCAGGAGAAAAATATCTGGCACTTGAATGCTGTGGCTTGGCTCATGATCTGAGACTGTAATTTATTTTTGGCATATTCCTGTGTCTGATTATATCCGTATATTCATAGGAGTGGACAGTGTATGGGAAAGTTGCTCTTCAGTTCCTGTGCTCTTAATGGAAGTCTTTGTCCTCACATCTCTCACCTGGCATATCTAGTAACCACTGTGTCTCACAGACAGTTCTGTACTGTCCACATCCTCATCCACACAGGGATATTCAGAAAAGGAAGAAGTTAGTTTATTCCTGAATGAAAGTGCCCACAATGCCATTGAATGCCATCCATGTTAACTTTATTCCTTTAACTGATAACTTACCTCATTTTGCCCCTATTGCACAGCATTGCACTATATTCTGAATCAGCAAAAATCCCATACTTTCAATCCCATTATCAATCATTAAGGATTTGCTTCTTCTTTCAAACAACAGCAATTGTGAAGTAATTTGAAAATCTTGACTCCATGGTGCATTGCAGATATTTACTGTGGTTTATGATAAAAATGAGGGCTGGGAACTTTTTTCTTGCTGAAAGTCAAATGGGTCTTGCAAAAAACCCAACCGAATAAAACCACAAAAAAAAAATTTGACAAACAACATTTTAGCATGTATTGTAGTGTTGTTCAGTAATGATTTAAAAGCTTTTTCAAATGAGCATGTGCGGTGGGAGCTCGGACTAATGCACCACGACCAACGTGATCAAGCAAAAGCCGTTTATTATAAACAAATGCCTTGCTATATACCTCATTGCCCGGTACACGCACAGTAAGCCATCCTACTATTGGTTAAATGCTTTTGTCCACACGAATAATGCTTCAGTCTGATTGGTGCACTGTTACTGTCCATACGCCTGCTTCTAATACATGATTGGCTACTAGCCCTAAGTACACAAAGTCCTTACATAGCATGATCTCAGCAACTTCGATATCTCGTTCCTTCTTCTGCATGTGGGTGTTGTTTCTCTTCTGCTAGCTTTCTTCTTTCCCAGCTATAATTATCCCTCTGTCAGCCTTGAGATAGCAGTAGTCAAGCTAAAGTCTCTATAGCACAATTAACTTTTATACCAAAGGCTGGATTGCCCATGCTCTGCAAGAAAATCCTCCACAAGCATGAACCATATGGAACTGAACCTTTTGAGACCCACCTCACGCACCTTATCCCTTAGCTAGCCATTGAATCATAAAGCCATAGATGGCTCTAATTCAGAATTTCCAGGCAGCAAAAGTTGCACATTTCTTTTTTAAGAACAAACTCACCCGGGCCAGAATTCCAGCATTGCTCTATGACCACCATGAATAGATGGGACATAATTGAATTAAACCTGTGAATCGTTATTTTTTCACTCATGTAGATGAGACCCATAGATGTCACCACTAAACTATCTATTGCATATTAGTGTTTTATTTTCAGACATTTTGGTGGTTTACTTTTAGAAATCCAAAAGTTCCTCAAATCCTTCTCCTTTGGGCTGTCAGGGATGGTGATAGTTATGGATTTCAGTTCTGTATTAGATGCCTTCTTTCAGCATGTCAAAGCTCTGGTCCTTATTAAGTGCATACAGAGACAAAATTGGTGGTGACAGTTTATGAGCCAGTGGTGTAGCTCCTTAGTGCTCTATACTATTGGAGGTGTAGTTGTGTCTGTTGCAATTCACTTTTTAGTGCTATAAATAAAGTTAACAAATGCTTCTTTCAACAGGGGCTCAGCAGAGGGATCTGCTGATTTGAAACTAGATAGCCATTAAGTGCTCTCTACAAAGAGCTTAAGGGTCTCCTGTCAGAACAGGTTAAGTGAAAATAAACACTAAGCAAAGTGAATCACCCAGTAACCCAAAACACTGGAATGTGTTAAGCAAACCTCATGATTGACCCTCATTCTACTTGCTTGTCTCTTAGTTTCTGTTCTGTAATGAAAAATTCTGGTAGGTCACAATGAGCACTGCTCCCTTCTGGCCTTTTTGAAAACGAGCAGTAGGACTGGCATCACTGTCAGATGCCAAAGTTGCTTCAGGAGAAGTGTGAGCTCTTCCTTTCTTCCGTGGTCTTCCTGACTATCTCTTCTTTATTTTGTTGTTTCTCCCAACAGCTTTTTTCCCTGTTTCTGGTCTTTCTGGGTCCATAGCTGTTCTGGTGTTCAAACTGCTTTTTAAACCTGATGCTGGCAGCATTGTTGATGTGTTCCTAGAGGCCTTTGCTGGCTTCTGAGGCCCATAATGATGTTGACTGCTGTAGGTACTCCCTACTCTCCTCCTTGAGACTACTGAGTTGCTCTTTGTGCTTCTAGCCCTAGTGGGCTACAAAAATATGACCCATGTTCCCCATTATCTTTTAGAGCTGTCTTGTCCTCTTATCAGAATGAAGAGCATCTCAATAGATAAATATCTCTTCCTCTTAATCAATTTCTTTTGAACTGCAGGGGAGGGGCTGTAGCACAGTTGTTTTTTTTCTACTTATCTCAGAATCATCAGTGACTTTACGTTACTTCTTGTTATCCAGTTACTAAAATTGTCTATGAGTTTATATTCTGCTCTCCTTCTGGAATACTTCAGATGAGAATTTAAATCTCTTTCCTGCTGCTTCCTTATTTTTATTTCTTTTTGGGCCATTGTTTGATTAAAGACCCTCCAGGGAGACAAAAGAACTTCCTTTTCTGATTCAGTTTTAGAAAATCAGGTACTCAAGAGTTTTCACTTGTTTTCTTTTTATTTAATGAGATCTTAGTAGATAGCTCTCTTGGTACCTTCCTTGTAGACTCACATATATCTCTTTACTTCTTTCTGTGGGTTTGTTTTGGTTTTTGTTTTTGTTTTGTTTTGTTGGGTTTTTTTTTGTTTGTTTGTTTTTTTTGTTGGTTTTTGTTTTTTTCCTGCAAGATCAGAAAACCTAAATCCCTTGTTAATGAAAATCCTTCCCTCAGCTGAGGGGAATTATTTGTTGTATTTTTACAAGTTCACTTTATTTCTCAAAGAAAATATGGAGATGTGTCAATTTTGTGTGTAGATGGAATGTTTTGATGTCTGTTTTGATTTGAAAGCAGCCTTACATCAAAATAACATGGTGCTGAACAGTTTTCTCTGAAATTGGGCTGTAACTTTAGGCTGTGACTTTCATGACTTTAAATCATTTTTGTAGACTTCTAAGAGTTCTGAAAATGAAATACCACTCTCTTATTTCAATGTATAAGAGCACCTCCCTAAACTCTTGTTCTGCGCTATGCTCCTTTCTTTGTGGTTAATAACTGATGTTGGCATCAGATGATGAAGTACACAGTTTAACTGAGTATGGTTTAGCTTTTTCAGTATGAAAGATACTGGAAAACCAGATTCCTTGATAATTATAAATGGGTGAAACTAATGGTAAATAATATGTTCTTGGTTTTAAATGACTGTTAAGATTTGGATAGCAGAAGGCTTTTGTGAGCACACTATAAATAAAAAAAAAAATCCAGAGCATATTACAAGTCTTTTAAAGTTGAAGAGACCTCAATTAAAGATGTTTTTCTCTCTTTTTGATTTTCCAGCCATTCCCCTAGGAATTATCGTTGTACGAGGAGATTGTGACTTGGAAACCTGTCGTATGTACATTGACCGTCTACAAGAGGTGAGGCTTTTGTGAATTCATTTATTGTATACAAACCTGTGTTATGCTTCATTCAGTTCTGAGTGCAGAGGTCTAATAGTTACAACAATGATATGTTAAGAGTATTGCCCTTTGCCTACCACTGAAACCAAAACTTTAGAGTTACAGTAAGATAATAAAAGCAGGAGTAGCACTGAAAAATATTTTCTAAACAGGAAATGAAAATTCCTACTAACTCTTTCTAAATGATAACAGAATTGACATGGATGGGTGTGTTTACTTCTCCTTGAATTGGAATGGAATACCAGGACTCTCCACATACCTCGCTAAAATTACACAAATTAGTAATTAGAAAGTGTGTTGTGTAAAGATAAACATCATGATATTCAAGTGGGTCTAATCATGCAAATGTAATTCTCTAATACTCTCATTGAGTAATCTGAGACTCCAATAAACACTACAAATATCAACTAGATATTTCCAAATACACAGAAATATGTGTTCATGCAGCTAATAATATTACTGCTTTGATTGTCCTGAACACCTTGTCTCACAAGAGTTTGTTCTACAATAAAGTCCAGGAAGTAGAGATTCCAAATGACACCATGAACTGGAAAATTTAAGTATGTATGCATTTAGCGATAAAATTAATGGATTTTCATTAATATACTGTCTCTGTTTTTAACCTTTTACTGGTATCTTTCAACAGTATTGACAAGTGTGAACACATTATGTAGGTTTCTAAATAGGTGGTCCAATTTACACAAGAGCTATCAACATTGTCCCTCCACTGAACTCTTTGGGAGCCACGGGCTTCCCTGTAGTTTTGAAACTGCACTGGCAGTCTTACTATCTCACTACAGGCTTTCATTTTTTTGCATTTCAGCCAGTATTCCCTTTAAAATGCATTTCACAGAATTACAGAATTGTCATTGTTGGAAAGGACCTCTAAGATCACCGAGTCCAGCCGTCAGCACAAACCCACCTTCGCCCCAACCTTAGCCGCTAGTGTATGTCCTGAAAATTGAGAAATTAATTTCTGAACATTCAGACTTGAGGTGCGGCTATTATTATCAGACATGAAACCTTATTGTAGGGTGATGCATACTTGAAGTATCTGGTGATGGAAAATTGTAATGAAATAATTATGATGATGTTCTCTGCAAAATACAAATGTGATCCCAGACTGAGCTCAGGCAACTTAAAATGCCTATATTGGTTGGCGAGTAGTTGTACACCCCTGGAGGAAACACAGCTAGAAGTTCTGGTTGAAGTACCCGTAGTGTTGGTGGAGGAACTGTGTTTCTCTAACCTTTGGCAGGGCTTGTGCTACTTTTTTGTGTGTGCTCGATTTGGCTCAGGCCCACTTGCTGGGAATTGAGGTGCCAAGGCTTTCTGCACTCTGCCAACTTGCATGCCAACTGGGGACCTATGGTGTGTAGGCCAGGCTTTTTGGAAGACTATGTAATGAGCTTAAAGTATTTGACAAAATCTCTATTAAAATAAATTAGATTCCTGAACTCTGCTAAGTGCCAGTGTCATTCTGATATGATCTCCATGACATGAGGTTGTCTTAAAACAGGGAGAACTGCCAGTGGTTTTCTTTAGTGTGTTATTTATTCAGAAATATTTGCAAAAAGAATTTATGGATTTTAGGATATTTTCTTTCATGTTATGGCTGATGTCCAAAATTTAGATAGTTTTCATGAACAAATAGAACTGTGGTATGGTAAAGATCCATTATGGCAATTTCTATATTTTAAAAACTATTTTTTGAACAAATGCATGTAAATCTAAATAAGTGAGCTTTCCATGACTAGTCTGTGGTGTTTGTTTAATATGTTTAAAACTAGTGAGAAATACTTGCAAAATTATTTGTTTGTCCAACCACTTCAGATAGTAGAACTGCAAACAGCTCTTGTTGCTTTAATTTTTTGTCATCATCATGTCTTTCATTGTCCTGCTAGGACCTGCAATCGGTACCTTCTACTACACAGAGAGTTCATTACCAGGTAAGATAAGCTTTCATTTTAGTATCAGAACAGAAAGAGGCTTAACAATGTGGACAGCCCTCTCTACATTGGAAGCTAGGTTTTCTTTTTGTTAGATACCTGTATGTTAGCTGAATTTCTGATTATAATTTACCCTGAAATGTTGGATATTGGTTCTGCTTTCCCTGGGACAATCCTTTCTCTAACAAATCTTGTGGAATAATCTTTAATATTAGTGCAGCGTGATGATGCAAGTGCTATTGCAATAACAGTGTCTTGCATACTGAAGTGAGTAAGAGAACGTGTCATGTAGGAAAACTGACAAAAGTAAAATTGTCCCTCTGCCTGAGAAACTGAACAGTAACATGTTATATTGCGTACCTGTAGTACTAAAGTCTATCACTGAGAAAAAAAAGGTGTGGTAGCAGGCTTAACCTCTTAGCAACTCTGAGCACCACAGTCATCTACCTCTAGTTTAGCATAATCTTCAGAGTAGTTTATGTATCCATCCAGGGCACAAAAGTGTCTTTTGCATGTGACAAAGAGGTTCTAGTTTTAAATGGCTCGTTTTAAAAATTGATCTTTCTGTGCCTTTTGCAACTTTATTGTACAAGTTATTCAATACAGAACTTGTCCTCACAGTTGGAAGGGTTGTGCAAGAATGTGTGTTTCTGTCAGTAAAATATTGCACTGCACAGTGCTCATGTTGTGAGGAAACTACCTCAGACTAGCTCTTCTGACTCCTGAGCAGATCTGACATTATTGCAGAGACTTGACACAGATTATGGTCAATTGACACAGCGTCCAGGATCACAAGACAAGTTTACACAGTGTTGATAGCCTTTTCCTAGATTTAAAAATGCAAGTCTTGTTGGGACCAACAGGAATGAGTTAACTGAGAAAGCGTACAGGGATCCAGCTCAAGGGAACCAATCACAATGAAATTATAGATAATTTATTGGGCCAGCTTAATGATTACCTGGGTGATAAATAATTCCAGTTTGGCAAGAAAGCCTGTAAATGCACTGAATGCAAGAAGACACTGTAAGAAAACACAATCTGGCATGTTTTCCTGGACTAACCACCTTCATACCAGGTCATGGTTTGTTTCTGCATTTCCCCGTCCAATATCAACCTCATATTTTTGACATTTGTATCAATCATTGCCCCAGAACTGAGTTTTAGAGTAGAGCCAGTACCTAGAAAATTGGCTAAAAAACCAGCACGTATTATTCTGTTCCACTCATTATAAATTAATCTAAGTGGCTACTGACTGCTACATGCATAGGAAACTGCCTGGGGTAAAAGGAAGAACTAAATCTGCATGTATGGGGAGGGCCAAAGAAGTATGAAATGTAAGAAACCGGCCCCGTATTTGGCTCTAATCTGTGCAGTTTTAGAAGTATAGAAATTAATTGCCTAGCCATCTCCTCTAGTGCATGAAATCCCTAACATGCTATCAGTTTTTTATGATGCTGCATTTTGTGTTTTGTCTTCAGTACTTGCTTATCCTGGATTCTTCAAACATTGGTCTATTCTCAGTGGGTCATTTCTACAAACTGTCTTGTTAGGTTAATCTGAGGTTTGTTCCATGTGTGTTGGTATCCCTCTACGTATTACAGAAAGTGGAAAAAGCAGGGGATAAAGGGCATGAATAAAGTACTTGACTTGATTGAACTGTTTTCTTAACTCACTAATAAGGTGTCAGGGGTACTTTTAGGTCTCATAAATGCAGTTCTCTTGCGTGATTTCTGTGCAGCTCAAAACACAGGCAGTCAGCAGAAACAACATCAGCAGAACCAGGTGCAAAGAAGAAAAATGAAGCTAGAGTTGTTTTTCATTCTGTTTTGTTTCTCTAATGAGATTAATGCTTATAAAATACCAATCTCCTGGGCCTGAGACTTCACAAACTAGTTCTGCAGTTGAACTGTAATGAAGTATTGGAAAGAGCACATCACAATATGCAATTTATGACTTGAATTTCCATTTACCAGCACTATCCCTATCTTAATTTTCCCAGTATTACGTAATCTGCTAGGTCTATGAATTTTTACTCATGACTCCTCTTTGTATAATCTACTTGTTTAGTATGCACTGTTATCTTTGGATGTTTTCTTCCTTTTTTCCTTTGTATCCCATTCCTCACCTTTCCACAAATAATGGGCTAAATATTAAGATACATAAAGCTTTGTGCAGGTAGATACATAGACATTAGCAAACCTGGTGAATTTCAGGAAGCCCTTTACTCTTTGTTGTCATGGGAAAAAGAAGGGCTGAGCTTCCAGTTCTCCTGGCTTTTATAGAGTATGGCAGGAAGTGGGGACAATACTGACCCCTCCCTGTTCTGACCCTCCCAGGTCTTTCAGGGTCTTAAGGACCCTTTCTCTAGTTCTTATAGATGTCCAACACCATGCCAGGGTCACTTAAACCATAACACTCTTCCTCAGTTTTGATACAAGCAAACTTAAGCATCCCACAATTCCATAAGCCCATATTAGAGAAGGACATAGATTCATTTTAAATCTGATGCTTAAACCACTGAGATGTGTCATTTGGTCCCCATGAGCAAAAATAGATCACCTTATGGGACATTATGCTGTTGCCTTCATCTCTCCTGTAATGCAAAGAGGTTGGAGACAAAAACTTGTACATGAGAGCAGGGTTTATGGGTTCAAGTCTATGAGTCTGAATATGGGAGAGAATTGGGGCTGTTTTATTTTTGTCAGGGTGGCTTTAGATGCAGGTATATATGTGTGTGTATATGTAGAGATATATATATTGTGCCAAGCAAAATTTCTAAGTTGCTGCTGTGACCTGTCAGATGAGAGCTGTTTCCATGACTATAGCCAAACTATAGAGCACTGAAGAGACTACAGATGAGTTGTCTGAAGCTGTCTTTGCATTTCTGTCCTGGATATCCAGAAAGGGAAGACAATAATAGATGGTTACAGTCAATCACAGAGGCAGAAGCTAATAAAATGAATCTTGCAAAAGGTGTCATGATACCAAATGAAATAAAAAAGCTTTTGTAGCAACATCATGCCAGGGACCTATATGCTAATCATCATTCCAGCTACTTGAAAGTAACAGATAGTGCAAGCAGGTACCCTGCTGACCAGGAAGGTGGGGAAGTCAGGATCTTGTGCTAATCTGTACATCATCAGTGTGACCTCATTTTTTCTCAGGTGGCTGAAGCAGTGCCAGATACCTTTATGTAAATCAAGGAGCGATGTCTGACTCTTAGCATATGCAAGCATTGTCTGCTCTGTAATCAAACTGGAAATTGATTTTTCTCAGACTGAAACGAGAACTTTCTTCAGCCTTCTCTGAGATTTTCCCTAGGTTGAAGAAAGCAAACTGCTGCTTCCCCATGGTCTTACTGGCACATGACTGGGCAGTCTGGTGAATTGAACTGGTGATACTCCCATTTTTCTGTCAATACATACTTTTTTTTTTCTGAACTTTTTCTCATACATGGCTACTCTGATAAGTATTTTAGAAATATGTCAGATTTGCAAAACAGTAAGATAAATTGCTGAGAAATATCTATTACTTCTAGGTTTTCTTAATGATACAAACACTAGGCAGTAAAAGCAGAGGAAAATATATAGGAAACTGTGGACCTTTAAGAATCTCTGTGAATGTTCCAGATGTGGTGGAAGTGTTAGATAGGCCATAATCTTTCATTTTAACTTTATGTTGGTGTTTCTGCACTTTCCCTCTGCTTGTATACAAAGCAGCCTTGCTTTCCTTCCTCAAACCATGCACATGGTGCCAGCTGCCTGAGGGAATGGTGGGTTTTGTGTCACTTGGAGTCTCTCACTTAGGCTGGGTGCCTTTCTAAAAGGCTGTCCTGTAGCTCAGGCTGGAGTGGTGGATTTCTACATTATGCTAGGGGTGAAGTGTTCATAGCCTTATTGTCCTTCTGGCTGAAAACTCATGATTGTTTCAAATTTCTCTGTGGAACTCACCCTTTCAGCCAGCCTTTTCTTTCTGTTGTTGGACCTTCAACTGACTAGTTACCTGATGTAGCTATACAATTCCCAACATGAAAATTATTTGTCCTGCATTCTGCTGTCAGGAAAGGTGCGGGGCTCCTGTGTGATATTCTGAGAAGTCCCAGTGAGATATCATTGTATTCTGGTCTGTTTTCACCAATTTATGCCCATGTTATGAATACATTTACATATATATTTACCACATTTCTTGAAGATACCTTTGCTCCCCATTGCTTCCTTTTTTCTTTTTTTTTTTTTTTTTTTGCCTTGTGATTCAGTGTACACTCTGTAGTCTGAAGGCGGAGTACAGTTTAATCTTGAGCCATTTTTTTGCCTGAATTTACATCATTAGCAGATGTGCTGATTTGACTTCTTAAGATGTAAATAAGGATAAAACCTGGCTCTGTACAAATTTTGGGTATGTGCCCAAGATCCATGCTGTTGTGTTTTGCCCTGTGCAAATATATTTGTGTTGAAACATAGTGTTCCAGTGGCTTTAGGAAGTTGGCTGGCCATCCACTGGCAGCATGGAGCAGAGCCATGATCACTCTCTGCTTTCTGAGATCCCTTTTGCCTGTCCAGCTCAGTGAGCAGGGAAAAAACAAGCGGCAGTCTGTTTGACTTTGGTGAGTAGAGGTCAGGAAGAAGGTCTGAAAGGAGGTCTTCATTCAGGTCAGAAGGTCGAGTCATTTGGTTTGGTTCTTGAAATAGCATCCATTGGCTCCCAAAGTGCCCATCTTTTTAGCCAGAACAGGAAGATGTTGATGTAGGATGTGTCCTTGGCTGGTGGTGGTCCCCAGGTCTGTGCTGTCTCTATTCTGGGCATAGAGAATAACATTTTTTTTACCCTGATGAGCATTTGGGACATGCCAGGGACAGGAAACGTGAGCAATTGCTTTGAGTGGCAGATGAGAAAGAGTGTAAAATACTGAGCTAGAATAAAGGAAGGTGATAGGCACACAAGAAACAAACATAGTAATTAGAATTCATGTCTGTTGTTTGATTCTGGTGTGTATCTTCTTGACTTCTTTCTGTTCCTGTGTCCACACAAATAAGGGGGGCTGTAGACAGCTGAGAAAGCTGGTTTTGATGCAAAGCTTTTTGGTACTGCTGAGCTGAAGGTAAGGGGACAGCTGAGGATGTGGCTGAAGATAACGGTATCAATTTACTCTCTTCAATATTGCAAGCTAACTCTGATGTCAGTGAGGAGCAAATCCAGTGGATTTGTGCTATGTAGGTTTTCCACATGGTGCAATGTCAGTAGAGCAAAATGAAAAAAAGCAGAGACTAGAAAATAGTCCTTTTAAGAGAAAAAAGACTGTGATTTTTGTATGCAATTTTCCTGCCCTGTCCAGGATCAAGAAGGCTCTTTCCCCAGAGTACTTTCTGTTCAGAGACTATCTCCTAGATGGTGCTTCCTAGACGGTAAGTGGATCTCCCTTCTCTTGGGCCTAGCATGCTGCTTGCTTCTGGCGTGCGTGTGAAGGATAGGGCATCTGAGGGTATTACCATGGAGAGGAAACTGTACCTTCTTATTACACTGAGCAGGTAAAAAAGGAGCTGGGTGCCCTGTTTTTCATCTAGTAATCAAAGTGACTGCTGTAGCATTGTCAGCCCAAGAGATGTTCTAAGGGTGGTTAGAGGTTTGGTTTATTAGTGTCTCTGCTGTGATGAGCAGCGCTTCCTGCATGGCAGTGTTTGGACTCAGAGCACAGCTGGTGGTGGCAGCACACTGCTGCTGGTAAGGCTGTGTTCTTCACTCTGGTTTCTCTCTAATAAGTACTATAATGTTTAATTACTATAGTGTTTAGGTGATGGAAATGAATCTCTCTTTTCCTATAAGACTGCACTTCATGGAACTCCCTGGAGACCTGCACTTGTATTTGACCCAGACTTTGTCAAAGCAGATGGCTTATCTGGGCTTTACATTGGGCTCCAGAGCACTGAAATTAGCAACTAAAATGGATGGCATCTGCTTTTGGAAAAGCTGCAGGATGTGGGGACTGGCATGTTTGTTGTTCTAAACAAACCTAATTTCTCCTTGGCAATTTCTAATCACTCTTCCTTGTCTCTCATGAGGGAAATTGATAAAAAATATATTGAGAATCTGTTTGGATTTTGGAGGAGGCTGGGTGGGTAGATGCATTCTGGTTTTGTCTTTAGGGATTTGATATTGCCTTTCAGTGCCAAAGCCTACAGTGCTGCATCACTGTGCTCTTGTGTCAAAACTCCAGAATGAATGAATCTGATTTCACTGGCCAGACGAAATGTAAAGCAGAAACAAAAAACCCACATCTGATGAAGCACATTGTAGGTGATAAAATACTTCTGGGTTTAGTAATATAAATTACTTGGCAGTGACAAGATTCATATTAGGCACATTATTTAGTGAATTTCCCCTATTTTCTTGTTTTTCAAGAGTAGCATAAATTTTCCTAGAGCATATTGGTAACTCGGGGTGAATATCTGTGGCCATGCATTTGATTTACAAAATGCTCCTGAGCATGTTATTCTTTAAATTCCAAATTTTAATTAATCCTATTAGACCCATCGATTTCACAATATGCTTGCTATACTCTCATTGAATCAATGCAGCTTTTTCTGTCACATGTTTTAATGTAATATAGTCTTATTACAAGCCTGAAATCCTTTTACATTTTTTTTAAAAAATATTTATTTCAAGTTAATAATATCTGTGAATATTATTTTGTTAAGCCTTACCTTTAAATTTACCATTTAATGGGATAGGAATATGGACATAATAAATAAATCAGATTATGCTCTTGTGACACCATATGACTTAACCGATACAGAGGTTATCTCACATGGTAGTGATGTCAGCTCAGCCCATTTTATCCATGCAGTTTTGCTCAGACCATTTTCTTCACTGTGGCTCTGTTGTTTCTCTGTCTTGCAGCAACTTCTGCTGATCGTTTTTACCGCATTGACAGATCTCAGGTAAATCTTTATGCAGTTGCTGTTTCTATAGATATTTCTTTTTAGCTATGTCAAGTGTAGCTTAAAATGAATTATATGCCATTCCTCCTATATATTCTAAAATACTACTGGTGTCTCATGGAAAGTAGAGACAAAACTATGATCTGTGTTTAATTTGATGTAACTCGCATTGTTTCACTGATGTTTTGTATCTGCTGATTATCTGCCCACCTGTTTGCTACCAATCTGACACACAGAACAGAATTTTCTGATTCTGTTTTGTTTTCCTTATCAAGTCTTACTAAGGGCATCTGTGTGGCACCAAGGTATCTGAATTTATCTTCTA
The DNA here is from genome assembly GCA_020745705.1 of Hemiprocne comata. NCBI lineage: Eukaryota > Metazoa > Chordata > Aves > Apodiformes > Apodidae > Hemiprocne > Hemiprocne comata. The sequence goes on from CM036586.1 coordinate 63,562,079, forward strand.
ACTGGTACTATTAGTCACCAGAGGTCTTGACCTGTGTGTCTGACATGGAATAGCTATTGAAATTAAGGTGATGTTGCAAGTTGAGAATTACGAACAGAGGTACATTAGATATTCTCAGGGAACCCCAAAACAGCATGTAGCTCCACTGGATTAAAACCTGTGGTATAAATTTGATAATCTGAATATATTTTCTAAAAGGCAGTTTGAATTTTTACAGAAAATTTACAGAGCTGATTTATAGTCAGAACAGGCCAATTAGTGGCTCAGCATTCAGTGCAAACTGTTGATTTCACAGAGTAGTTATTTGTACCTGGTCCCCCTGAGAACTGTGTAAGCTGTTTCTGATTCATAGGAACATATGACTGTTCCCTAGCAAACGCACTTGACAGTTTAGTTCAAGCAGAAGGAGCTGTGCCTTGTGTTCAGAGGTCCCAGGTTCAGAGTCTCCATGTATCCACCACAGGGCTTCTTTGCACGCAGTCATATGAATGCTTTGATGAAGTTCTATTTTAACATTTGGAAAACAAGGGTGAAGATAATGCTACTACAGGTTAAACAGGGCAGTGTGACTCTGTTCGGCTTAGTCTGCATTTCTTTAATACTTGACTCTACAAATGGTCATCTTTCCCTCCTACTCCTTTGTCCTGTGTTTCCGTGGGGAAAAGATCAATACTATGTGATGGTCCCTGCCCACAAACTGTGGGCAGTTTCCTTCCCATTCACCTACATAGACAGGCCTACTCACACTTGGTGTTTTTTGAAGGACAATGAGCCTTCTGTGTTAATGACAAAAAAGAGGGACTGAGATAGAGAGCTTTGGTAACAGAGATGTGAAACCAGGCTTTACAAGCAATGGAGGCCTGGGAGAATTCCCTCAAAGCATGGAAATTCTGTCAGCTGTCAGCAGAGGGCAGACTTTGGGTGTTGGACCTTATTTCCAAATGCAAACCTTAGATTTTTGGGTACACCTCCAGTTTTCAGCTAAATGCCATTGAGTCACTGACTACCTTTTAAGTGTCACTGTAAGTGTGAATCTTTCTGGTTGTGAATCTCGTTTGGCTTGAAATCAATGAAGTATTTATTGGTTACTTCAGTGGCATCGGTGTTAGCATGTGTGTATGTGTGTGCACTTACATAAATACACAGAGTCCCATGAATGCTTTTCAGAGAACCTGGTATGCACCCAGCTTTCCTATAGCCATCTGGGTGCTCTGAGAGATGATGCTGCAGGTTCATTATTCATTCCTTGTCTCACTCCAACAGGAACATTTGCACTTTGTGACAGAAATTTCGCAGGACGAGATTTTTATTCTGGACCCAGAGCTGGTAATATCACAGCAGGTGGGGACACCACCAGGAATGCCTGATCTGGTAGTAGAGCAGGCCTCGGGGTGAGTGATGCTGGGATCTCGCCTTCAGCAACTGTGTTACTGTTGGGCATTTCTGCTCCTCTTTTCTGAAGGGTTGGGAGCTGTGGAAGGGCCGATTTTAGATGGGGAGCTGGGGGCAGGACCAGATGAAGCTGTGGTAATGCCAGGACGGTGGAATAACATCTGCTCCATTACACGTCCTGGAGCACACAGCAGGACTGATAGACTTCAGCACCTTTCAACCTCCTCACCCTCCGTACTGTGTTTGCCCCTGTAAATCTGTATTGAGTTACAAACCCCTTCTTTACATAGTCAAGGCTCTGATACCACTGTGTAAGGCTGTGAGGACCCTTGTGCCTAAGAATCATGGTGAATGTCTCTGTTTCTTCCCATCCTCTGGGCAGACCAGAAATGCTCTTATTCATCTTTGGAACAGTCTCATACTCATAGTGAAATAAGCTAATGTAACTTATTGTGTCCTGAATAATGCTGGGAACCAGTAACCATAAGACAGCTTCAAAGTGGAGCACGGAGGTAATTTCTGAGGGGTGAATGCCTTTCTTTTCATTCTTCTCTCCCTAGAATGTCAGATCGGTGGAACCCTGCAGTTCGAAAGAGGATGCTGAGTGACAGTGGCCTTGGCAAGATTTCCCCACACTACGAGGTACCTGACAAACAAAAGGACGCCTGCCAGACACATATGCTGCAGTAAGAGCCCTCTGCTTTTCTCTGCTTGATGATGCCCTGTCGCCATCACCACAAACAACTCCTAGTGGCTCCTCTAAGCTTAGTGAACTGTGCTGAAATTACGGAAGTCCTTTTGCTGCTTCTTTTTTTGTTCCTGCCTTCTGTTTCTTCCTCTTTCTCCATTATTATATGTTCTCACTTTTTTTTTTTTTTTCTCTGTGGCACCCTGCACTCTTAATAAACCTAGATCCAAGTTTCTAGAAGTAAACACATTATTTTGGATGTCTGAAGTTTCAGCTAAGGAAACCTTCACAGCAACTGCTTATGACAAAGACCGAAGGACTAACCCTTATGATAGCTCTGTTTCAATGTGACAACACAGAAACCTCTACAATCAGTGCTTACTTTCCAAGATCTGGGCAATGGTTTTCATATAATCTTGAACCAGAGATACCATTGTCAGAGTAGGATGACTAAAGGGTGCTTTTGTTGATGATAATTCCCCCACAGTGATCACCAACCAACGATCATTTACCACCACAATCCTGTTTGCTGTGTTCAGATTTGTGTAAAGCCTCTCTTATTCTTCTTGCTTGTTTTAATCATAGAATCATAGGATCATCCTGGTTGGAAAGGACCTTGAAGATCATCAAGTCCAACCATAACCTAAATCCACCTACCATAACCTAATCTACCCATTCAGTGCTTAAATTATGTTGCTAAGCACAATATATAGAAGTGGTTCTTAGCTTTTTGATCCTTTCACTTTTGATTTTCAAAACCAGCAGTAGATCCATAATTACTGATGAAGTTTAGATAGGAGGCTCATGTCTGAACACTGTTGCTGGTTTTAAAAATTTTAGTGTTTGGGGGTTATTTTTGCCACCCATAATTGTGTACATCACTTCTCCTTTTTTTTCCTAGTTCTGCTGTATCTGGATCCCTATGGATGGGTTTTAAAACAGTCTAGACAAATTAGAAATAGTGACCACATGGTCCTGGAGGTCTTTGTTTCAATTTGTCTTTCTGTCTTGCATGTGTGTGGAAGGGGGCTTCAAGGTGCCTGCCAGCCAGGGTAGATGCATTGTGGAGGGGAAGCTGCTTAACTGCATGACTACAAACTGGAAACTTTCCAGCAAACTGGAAACTGCTGGCAAGAGAAAGAGGTATAATGGGAAGAAAGGTGACCCAGGTAGCACTGCCAGGAATCACTCACCTGTTTTTGTCCCATTACCCTGAGGGATTCTGGATCAGTTCTTGGTTTGGTGCTCTTTGCAGTGCAAAAGACGGTGAATTCAGGTTTATTTTTCCAGACTGGAATGGCAGAACCTGGAATTTGGAGCTGGCAGAGCTGGGAGAAAAATGATGCTTAGAGATTTTTAGGCAGTGAGGTGAGATGGTGACAACATGTAGATTGACTTCTAATTGATGAGTGATTTTGTTTACATCAGTGTGACTGGAAATGTTTGCTTAGCTGGAGCAATTATGTTTTTCTGGTAGATTTATTAATTACAAGCAAAGTCAGTAGCACAGCCCAGAATAAAGTGTACCTGTCACTGTCTAGTATAAGGAATGATTTTATTTATAGCTTCTCTTAACCTAAATTGTTTCGGCTAAATTGTTTTCATGGTAAGACTCAAGTCTTTGATTTTTTCTCTTTTTCTTTTAGTAAAAAATTTAGCAAAAAAGTCAGGTCTTTCTGAACACAAAATTTGTGGGAAATGTGCTGCTATAAATTACCTTCTTTAAAATAAAGACATCCAGAACTTTTCTCCTGACATATTTTAGAGGTGTTACTGGAAGCAGCTTCTCTGGAATGAAGTTTTGGAGGCTTGACATTTAATAAAGTGTCACTATAATATGAGGGAGATGCCTTTTTTGCTGTCTTGAGAAAAGCACCCCTGAGCTTGCCCTAGCAGTGAGGTTGTACATGCACATTGGAGACACCTCAGAATCAAGAGCTTCACTTTCAAAAGTGCTTATACTCATGGAAGAGTTATGTTCCTCAGTGCTTGACCCTAGTTGCAGGCCTGACGAGCTCAGGGAAGGGGGGCTGTTCTTCCCACCATCTGATCTCCAGTAGCAAGGACAAGAAGGATGCAGCAGTCATGGGCAAATGGAGGTGGGTCAGGAAAAGTGTATGGAGGAACAGGGAAAAGAAGTTCCAAGAGCTGAATGAGTAGAAGCAAAAAAGGAGTGTGTGCAGGCACTTGGGAAGCAGGGTTAGAGGATGAGTGCTGGCAATTAGGAGCACAACAGACATACAGGTGTCTGGGAAATCAGATTGGGAGTAATGAAAAATAGGAGATGGGGCACAGTTAGGTAAGAGGTTAAGGACATGGAGGAAAGGGTCTGTCTCTGTTTCTCTCGAGTCTGGAGTTCGGGGCTGATGCAGATTATTCATTTTACCTGTGGGCAAACTCTGAAGTATGTTTAGGCGCTGCCTCATTTGCTGCCAAGCTGGAAGGTGTATAGTAAATGAGGCGTGTGATTGCAGCAGAGAAAGCAAGGTATTATTACAGCTGAGGCAGCTGAATGCTGCTCTGGAGGACTGGCTTCTCCCCTCAATTTCCCTCACAGAATTTCTGAATGATGCAGATTTACAACAAACTTTTCACAAATGGCCAGTAACAACAGGCTCCTCATTCTAAGCATGTCTGCTGTGAAATAGGCTGGGTTTCTGATAGGTCATTTACAAGGACGCTTTGAAAAAGAGTGAAAGGCTGGAAACTGAGAAATAGGCTTCCTGTGTGCCTCAGGTTGTAATACTAAAATTAATGGAAAGTTTGGGCCTTACTTCCTTCTTTCTGACTCTCATTTTTCGAGCTGCAGAATACAGATAATACTGCAACCTCACCATAGAGGAGCACAAAGTTCATGGTCACAAGACACTTGGATACTGTGGGGAGATGCTGTCAAAGCTGCTTAGAAGAAAATTAATAATTTTACATTCTGTGCACAGTTTTGGTAGTGTGGAATAAATAAGTGTTGAGACTGGGCACTGCATGTACAACATTTAAAGGGATATCAACCAGGTCTCTCCTTAAACACTGAAGCAAGAGTCCAGCAGAAGAAAATAGTGGGTGGCAATGTGATTAAAGGTTGTCAAAATGCTTGAGTGCAACATGGCTGGAGTATGATGCTCAAATGACATGCTCTGGCATTTCCGAGCTTCTGAATGCTTGACTTTGCAACCTAAAAAATCTTTCTAACCTGGCACTTTAAAGAAAATTTAGAAAGCACTTTTGGCAGCGGAAGTGGCTCACAGGTTCTTTAGGGAGGTTTGTCCCTTCAGTAATTATTTATCAAATAAAACTAGCAGAAAGGATTTTAGCAAAATTACCAAAAAGGAATACAGCAGAGCACAGAAGACACAATTCCTCTTGTACATGGAGTTCTCATGGATCTTTTAAGAGCCATCAGTGTCCAGTGTTTCTCATCTAGTCTGAAGTACTGTACAGCACTTCCATCACAAAGTGTGATAACCTATAGCCTGTCACTAGGGCAAGTGGCAGGGGACTTGCAGTGAGAGAAATTGCCACTGGTTGACCCATCGGAGGTGTTTTCTCAGTGGTCATTTTTCTCCCAAACAGGGGTTGGGAGTGACCCTCCTCAGATGTTAGGAGCAAATTAAAACACAGCTGGTCATAATATGGCTGCAGGTTTCTTTGAGTGTTTCTAGCATGTATGTACATATATATACAACACCTCTTTAAGATTAAGTAATTATTTTTGACAAGTGAGGAGCCTAAGAAGGAAAAGCATGCAAATAGACAGATCCCCTAAATGCCTTCAATAAATGAAAGTAGAGATGAGAAAATGTGATCTAAAAATAGTTATCATGTTTGGTGTTGCTTTTGATCACAAACTGTTGGGGTAAAGAGTAATTTGAATGTAATAGTTTAGAGGCAGGGTTCTTGTGAGAGAAAATTATTTATACTTGTGTTTTTAATTATGAGCTTCATGTTTGTTAATTTTCAGGTGGCTTTTGATTAATGGTGTTTCATGTTTTGTTCCCTTTCTGATGGCTTTTTGATGCGTGACCAATGTGTGGAGTGGGCAGGATGTGAAACAGTGCCTTTATGCAGTAACCAGGAGCTGGGGCAGATTGTAACTTGATAGAAACATCAAATTAGTGTGAACAGTCCATACAAACAACCAACGGAAAGACAATTATTTGGACTACTGGTGTTTGATCTTGAAAAAGCGAAGTCTTCTGGGCAGACTCCACTGAAACGTGTAATTGGATTCTTCCTTTGAACATGAGTGGGTTCCTCATCCTGATTTATCCTATGATCAAGTGGTGTAGTGAGATGAGGGTGACAATTCCCTCATAGCCTGCTGTAAGCATTTGTTGTTAGCTGTATGTTTCTCTTCCTAGTTATGCATTTGTCTCCATGTTAAGTGATGAGAGCTGGAAAATTAAATAAAATGAAAACCGCAACAGCATGAAAAGATGAAAAGGTGACTATACCTTGGTAGAGGTTTAATCTATGTTTTTTAATTAAAGTAATTAATTTTCCCATTGTTTGGGGCAGTAACAAGCATTCTTCTAGCATTTGTCCAGCTGTGATGGTAATGTGTTTCCAAAGCTGCTAGCTGCATTGTCTGAGTTGAGTGCATGGCTCGTGAAGGGTGGGCCAAGGTTGGCCAGAATGCCATCTGGTCCCGTCAGGGAGAGGAAGAAAAAATGCCTGTAGGGACTAGAAGGTGGTTGCAGCCCTCTACACTAAATAGACATCAATTAGCTAGTAATGCCATTCAGACACTGTTTTATGAGGCAGTAATAACCTAGTTCTTGAGAGGGAAGAAGAAAAAGGCTAAGTGCCAAGTGTTTTAACTCAGCAACGAGAATCAGATCATTGCCCAGGAAATGAGTGTGACAGCACAGATGTTACAAGGTGGTTTAAGGATTTTTTTTTAACAGAAATCTTTTTGTGGTACAAGGTAAGAAGAGAATCGCGGATGCAAGTTTGCATGTAGAAAGCAGAAGGAATGCTCATCTGGTTAAAGTTAAGAAAATATCAAGAGGTGGCTCCTAGGATTTGAACATGCTAGGCAGGAGCTGCCTAGTGATAGAGAACGTTTAAAATTTTGGAGGTTGCTGAAGACTTGAAAAATTCAAGCGTTTCCTCAAAACTCATGCTTGGAAAAACTTGCCTTTTTTTTTTGTTTGTTTTTTTTGGGGGGGAGTGTGTGTATGGGATTTTCAGTGGGGAAAAAAAAGGAATAATTTTTTTTTTCCTTTGGAATTCTACCTTGAAGATATGTGCCTGAGGTTCTGAAAAGGTATTTTTCTACCCTTTCTCATTTCCTCAAGAACTTACAATGTAACAATGAAAACCTAGCAGAATTTTGCCATTGCTTGAATAATTTGTCTTGAAACTTAATTTCTTGCCATCCAGTAAAACATTTTCAGCCTGACAAACAATAGGGAGATTCTTAAAAATGGTGGAATTTGGCTGGCAAAAAGGAATGTGTTTTCTCTCTAAGGTCCCCATGTTTTTAAAATCAAACCCTTCTAGGAATAGTTTGAATCTTTTATTTTCTCTGCATAGTCATTTCAGTACAGAGCTACTCAAAAACAGGGTAGTTATTTTTATTTTGTGGTACAATCATTGAATACAAGAACAATCTGGAGACTGTAGCACTGCAGACAGAAATACTTCCTAGTGAAATTCATACTCTTTCCATATTGGCAGCGAATTAAAATCTTGCTTAGTGCCCTGTGCACTTTGCAGCCTGTGGGATTTCAAAAATTTCTCTAGGGTCAGCTACTGCTGCTGGTGTCTGTTACTATTTGGAACCTAATTTGAGCGTCCAGCTTTTGCAATTTTTTTAGAAGTAGTTTCCTTTTTTCTTCTGGACCTGCTTACACAGCAACATCAAGTACAGCTGTAGATAACAGAAGGAAGAAATTTAGGAAGAAATTCTTTAGTGTGAGGGTGGTGAGACCCTGGAACAGATTGCCCAGAGGAGTGGTGGAAGCCCCATCCCTGGCGGTGTTCAAGGCCAGGTTGGATGGGGCTCTGAGCAACCTGATCTAGTGGAGGGTGTCCCTGCTCCAAGCAGGGGGTTGGATTTAAATGATCTCTGAGGTCCCTTCCAACCCTAACCATTCTATGATTCTATTCTATGATTCTATGAACTTGCCAAATGATCTGTCATGAGGCTGGAAACAAGCCTTTTACCTGGACAAATGTTAATTCACAAGTTGGTTTTGAGCCTCTCCCACCTTGTTGCTTAATTCATGTTCACTTTCTCCAAGCAATGTCTCTAGTTCTACTGATGTTCATCCCTGTCACAGCCAGTAGAAGAGACTCTTGGAAATGTCTGATTAGTAGACACACCTTGACCTAACTGCAAAAAGAAGGAAGACAGTTTAGAGAGGAAACAATGCTAAACCCACAAGGAATGGAAAGGAATGTTGTCACCAAAGTATCTTTTCAAAGACTGGCCTCCATAAGATATGTTTTTAGTATATCCAGAGTGTATGATGTACGGACTGTGTATGTGAGGTAAACATGAGAACAGATCTTCTCAACTTAGAGTTCAAGAGACTTCGCATTACTTTAGCCATGTTGGTACCATCTTGGGGATGTTTCTGGGCATGGAGACATCTGGCATTTTGCTCTGATGTCTGAAGATACAGAAGCAGGACTAGAGAAAGTGTTACCACTTACAGTCCCTGCTATGTAAGGGGATGAGCCATGTCTCTATGGTGATTGCATCCACCAGACCTTTGCAAACAGTGAAAATCAGATGGTTCTGGAAATGGTTTACATTAAATTTCAGCAACTTCTAGCCTTTAAGTGCTTGAATTAATGGAAAACCCTATTTCATCACCTCTTCCCCTGTTAATTAGTGGAATTTTTATGTCACTACTCCCAAAGTCTGGCCTTATCTTTGGAGAAGTAAGGTATAGAAAAATAATAATTTTTTACTTATTAAAATTTCTGCAACAGTCATTAGTATTTGGTACTTACACATCATCATCCTGGCAACCTCCCTCCCAGTGATACTGAGCTTTAAGACACTGTCTTTTGCTTCTGCTCTTGTTAAACATAATTGGAAAAGAAAGAGATCAGAATTTGGTTTAGATTTGCATATGTATGACCTCATTTGTATATGTGAGTGCAATACGAACAACATTTATTTTCTTCCCAAATCAATTCTCCAGACTTTGCTGTTGAGGAGCCAAACTGCTAAGGTGTTTTAACAACAGTATGTTCATCTGATGAGGTGGGTTTCTGTTTATGCCCCTTCAATATGTGGCAGAAGTAGAGTACATCCTGTACTGCATCCTGTAGGATGGTTTTGTTTTGGTTTTTTCCTCATCAGTATTATTACAAAATAATTTTATTATTCAGAATATAGTTCCTCAGAGTGGATTGGGTGCAATTTTAGCTTATTCTTTTCCCACCCACCTGCCCCTGGGCTCTCAGAATGAAGGCTCAATGATTTTTGTAACATCTCAACACCTGATGCACAGCTGAGGAAACTCACCCTGCTGACAAATTATTTTGGCAGGCAGTGACATGCAAAACACTCCCACACACCATGAGACTACAAATTGGCTTCTTTAGAGAGATCTTGCTTCTTGACTGGCATCCTGCTTTCCAAAAGGGAAATGCAAGCAGTCCAGCTCTCCTTTTTCTCCTCGGGGTGATTTCAAGCAATAGAATATGCATATGCTTGACAAAAGGACCTTCCTACCTGAATGCTGAAAAAGTCAACTACTGTCTAGCTTGAATAGTTGCAGTAGATAAGGGGATGAAAAAGAGTTTTCCATTGGAATGTAGGGTTTTTTTGTTGGAGTGTGTATAAAGGATAAAATTGATGTTGACAGAGTACAGAGAGCTGGATACCTTGCATTTCTTTAAGTGGTTTACGATAACAACTATAAATCTGCTTTCGAGTGGAAAGCTGATAGCCAAGACTGAAGCAGTAGAGTTCTTTCTTTTTTCTCATTTCTTCTTACAACTCTTTCTTGATTCGCCCCTTCTTTTTTCTTTTTTTTTCTCCTTTGCTTCCATACTTCCTTGCTTACTCTAACTCTTGGATTGAGAAGCAAATCTGCACTGAGAAATAAAGCATCTCTCCATCAAAGAAGGCAGGGGAATGTAGCAAGACAGTCACTTCTTGTTGCCCGTGTCTTCCATTTGGCTAGGTAAAAGAAAATTAGGACCTAATGCTTTCCTGCAAGCATCAGACATGTGGTAGCTGTGCCTGGCAAGAGAAGAGGAGAGAGTGGAGCTGACAATGCCACTATAGGATGTAAATATCACTCTCTTCAGCTTTATGGAATGGAAACAACAGACCTATGCCCCCCTGTGACAATACAGGCACTGGAAGAGGAGCTAGCTGGGTTTACTGGAATAATATAGGATGACTGACAGAAAGAAAGCATGTATTCTTATGGGCTTGTTTTAAGCACTGTTACAAATATTCAGTGAATATCCTCCAGCATGGCAGGCTTCCAATCCAATAAAAATTAGAAAAGAAATGAACCTTGTAGTTTTAGCTAATCTGTATGTCTGCATTTGTGTGTACTTGTTACTTATTTGTAAGTGTTGATGTAAGAAAAAAACAACAACCCCAAACTACCCCAGTCTTAGTTTTCTGAGCATTGCACAGGAATAGCAAGCCTGTGTCCATGTGCTCTGTCCTTGCCATAAGGAGCTGCCATCTGCTCGAAGAGAAGACTGGTTCTTAATGTGCTCTCACTCAGTACCAAGCTGTCTCATCACAGCTAAAACTAAAAAGCTTCAGGGCACAGATACAAAACATGGTCCTGTACATATGTAACACAAGCATTGGAATACATAATGTGTCCAAGCTTTCACACTAGGACTTCTTATTCAGACTGTATTTACTGATACCCTGTTCATATTCTGAAGTTCTGGTTTAACAGGCTTGCAAAGAGAATAGAAATGTAGTTTGGCAAAATAACTGCTCTGGACTATCACACAGAAGTACTACTCTGCCTGAGTTAACAGTGTTAAACTCAAAAAAGTCAAAACTTTGCAACTTGCTCTAGTTCTTCCGATATCTGTGTGTTTGGATTTCAGCTGTGGCTGGAAATGGAAAAGTGTCAAAATACCATGCAATGAAAAAGCTAGAAGCAAAGGGTATTCATGTGAAATTAGGTCATCTTTTGAGGTTTGCAATTTAGTATTTGAGACCCACAAAGAGTGTTTGGATGAGGCTGGGAGCAATATTTTGACATGAGCCTTCACATGATTCATTGAATGAAAACTGAGGTTTTTCATTAGGGCTGCTTGAAAAATGTACTAGTGAGCTGGCTTTGCTGAGTGGTTTGCGTGAAAGAGGTTTATTTCTTCTGGAAAATGTTGCCTGAAACAGAAAGTACCTGTGAATGCAGGCTAGGTTTAGTGTGCTTGCGTTGAGGAGAGGTTCTCCCGTTCATCTGGGAAAAGGGACAGGAAGCACGTTCCCCAGGTTGTGCATTTTGGCATGGCTGCTTTGCAGGGACCTGCCCTTGTGCTTCCATGTCTACAGTGTATGTCCCAGTCCCCTTCCTGTGGGGTTATCTTAAAATGCCTGCCAAAGGATTTCTTGGGTGAGAGAAGAAACTTCTGAAAGCTTAAAAGCATTCAAAGGGGTAGGGAAAAAAGTTGTCCCTGCTTCTCTGCACTGAGAAAGGAGCACTAAAAGCCACAGCTTTGTCTCTGCAGCTGAGACTGAGCAAGCATTTAGCTGTGCTTGCACAGAGGTGTCTGCAAGGGAGGGAAATACACGAGGAGCAGGGCTATAACACATAGCCTTGCTGAGAGGTTCCTGGCAGTGTTGATGCCCATGGGCAAGAAGGGACAGATGGGCCTGGCTAAATTATGCCAAGAGCTGAAATCAGAGAGCCAGAGGTGGTGTGGAGCCACTGTAACCCTGACTCCTAGATTCTTGTTTCTGTGCCAGGCATCTAAAAGTGCAGCACAAAACCGTGTCTGAGACTCCCATCACAAGTTTTGTTCTCTGTTAATTACTCTATAGTGGGAGTGTAAAGGGCTCAGCAAATCTACTCTGCCTAGGACCTGTATGTTATGCATATTAACTGAGGTGATTTTTCATTTATTTTTTTAAAATTTATTTATTTTTTTAAGATGGCAGGCAAGTGAGGGTTGCTTACTGCTTAGCACTTGTGAGTTTCTGAACGTAATTGCAAGAAGCTTCTTTCTGAGGGATTCATGTGTTTCAATCTCTCTTCTCCCCAAACCACTAAAGGCTATTTATCAGGACTGACTGGCTTGGTTTGTGGTAGCAAACATACCACTTAGGGTAGCTTCTGGATTGTTTGGAAACCAAAACTGGCCTAAGATAATTTGGGTAGTATCTTAAGATACCAAGCAGCTGATGTGCTTCATCTCCATCTAGCCTGAGGGCCAAGCGGGGGTGTGTTTTCTGAATCAAGAGTATACCTAATGATCTTGCAGTGTGGCTGTCATGGCTTTGTAGTTACCAAAATAATTCCTTTCTCTGGGTTAAATAAAAAGTTAAACTCATAGCAAAATGACCTGTGGGTTAATCTTTTCCTTGAAAAAGTAGAAGTGCACAGATCCATTGTTGAGAGAAGAAGTGAGATGATTTGTTACTTAATCAAACATAACATTTTTTTCATTATTTTCATGTAGAATAATGTTAAGGAAGTGCATATATCTAGCTCTCTAGTTCTTGTTCCAGGTCTTCTTAATGAAAAACTGTTTTAAACAGCATCCAGTCCCTTGACATCAAATCTATTGTTTCTCCAAAGTATTACATGGTGTCACTACTTTTATTTCTTTTAGGGTTAGAGCCATATGAGCTGCTGCCTTTCCTTTGCATTTTGACCCCTAAATTCATCAAGCAGTTGACACATAGGTCAGTGGGGATTTTGAAGATTTAGTTCAAATCTGGAAATGAAAAAACAACATTTCAAGGAAGCTTGGATCAGGCCCTCTTCAAAAGGAATGTTTTAAATTCCCCTGAGATACTTTGATGTCATGTGATGATAAGAGAAAGAGAGGCCAAATATTAAAAAACCCAAAAAACAAATTGTAAACAACCCTACAGTAATCCTGCTGGTCATTTGCAAATACCAAATACCTTCTTTTTCAAGTAAATAACAAACCAGCTGTCTTAGATCATGTTTTGACCTTGATTGCAAAGTGTTAGAACATTTCTGTCTCCTCCTCCTCCTTCTTCCTCGTCTATTTTTTTTTTTTTTTTTTTAATCAAGGTTAAACGTGTTTGGGTTTATATCTGATTTTGCAATAAAATATTTTATTCCCTTGTTAAGCAGCAATTCCCAGGCAACTCCTCTGGGTGTCAGTACGACTTCAGGTATAGCTGCACTGTGGCGTTCTAAGTCTTCACTCAAAGCATTCTACAGCGGACAGAGAAGTTATAAGAGAGAAAAAGTTAGACAGCAATAATAAAATATGTGGAACAATATTAAGGGACACAGACATGCCTGAGACACAGCAAGGAATAAATCTGAGCTGCCCTTGTTTTCCTAAGAAGCACCAAGCTACATTCCTATATATTGGATGCCTTGTGAACAGCCTGAGGCAATGGTTTATGTGCAGGTAGAGACTGAGACTGCCAAAGAAAGTTACAGAGACACTCGAAAAAGTAATGATCTTTGCCTTTAGCAGCATTAGGAAAAAAAATGGCTGTCTATATTGTTGTTACAGATTAACAGGTCATGTCAGAATAGATTTCTGCAAAATAACAAATAACTTGAATGGAATTTTTTAGATTCAGGCAGCATTGCTGGTCAGCATTTTCCCACGTGTGTGAGACAGTATGGCCATTGTTTTTGAGAAATATTTGAGAGGAAAGAATTACAGGAAAGCTGGGATAGTAAAAGCAGAAAGCTTTGTAGAAGAACTCATAGAATTGCAGAAAAAATTTAGTTGGGAAGGACCTCTGAAGGTCATCCAATACAAACCCCTGTTCAAAATAGGTACAGTTAGACGAAGTTGTTCTAAGCCTCTTCCAGATCAGTTTTGAATATCTGCAAAGCTGGAGATTCAACAATCTCTCTGCACAGCCTGTTCCTCTCTTTGATCCTCTACATGGTGAATTTTCTTTTTCCAGATATCCAATCTGGATTTCTCATGTCCCAACTTGTGACAGTTGATTCTCCTTTCTTTAAGCAGACTCTGGCTGCGTCTTCTTTATGCCTTCCCATTAGGTAGTTGGAGGCAGCAATAAGATTTTTCCTAAGCTTTCTCTTCTTAGTAGATGAACCCAGCTCCCTCAGCCTCTCTCCTCATATGCCCTCACCATCTCTGCAACCTTTTGTGGAACTCAGTCCAGTTTGTCAAAGTCTGTCTTGCCTCTCAAGTCTCGCAAGCACTGACCCGGTAGAGGGTAAAAAAATCACTTCCACCTACCTTATGGCTGTGCCCTTGCAAATACAGCCCAGTAGGCCACTGGGCTTTGCTGTTGCAGGGAACTCTGCTGACTGATGATCAACTTGTATTTCGCTAGCACCCTACATCCTTTTCTGCAAAGCAATTTTCCAGCAGTTAGACACCCATCCTGTCTTGTCACAAGAGCTTACCCCTTCTGAGGTGCAGGACTTTGCATTTGCCTTTGTTGAACTTGCTAGGTTGCTGCTAGCCCACTTCTCCAGCCTGTTAAGGTCACTCTAAATTGGGCATGTATAGGGTCAAAGTGGAAGGGTGGGGAAGCTCTCAGTAATTCGTAGGCTTTTGTTTTTCATCAAGTTTTTCATGGCAGAAAGTGGTGATGTCCCCGCTGAGCATCAACTCTTATTGGGCTCATCCAAGTAGGAGATGCTGAGTAACTAAGAAAGCAAGACAATTTGCCTTTCTACCAGAAAGATACGAGACACTGTCTGCAGCTGGGACTGCAGGGGACTCCCAGTCCCAGATGCATGGATACAGATTGCTGAATGAGGGTGTTTCCTCACCTTTATTTAAGTATTATATACTTAATTCGCTGTTACAATCAGGGAATATGTGTATAAATCCCAAAGAGAATGTCACTTTTGATTCTGAAGAGATGTACATGCAAAATGAGAAAGAATGAGTTTAATCTGAAAGCTCTTCCCCTCCCCTCATTACTGGCAGCTATTGTCAGACTGAATTAGAAAGTTTGCAGAAATACGTTGCTTAAGCAGGGAAAAGGGGAAATAGTCATAAAACCCAGCAAAATTGCTGCACAGGTTGTTATTTGGCCTTTAAATTGTAAATGGTTGGTTTTAAATAGGCCTGGTGCAGATGGTTTCTGCTACAGGTTTATTGATTAAAATATCTGCTTTACATCACCTCTGGGTTTGTTTCTCCAGAGGCTTTTGTATTCATAAATAATGTACCCATTTGCTAAAATTTCGTTAGAATTCATCTGCTGGAGGCTGGCTGTATTTCTCTAGGTCCCTAAGCCTCAGTTGACTAGGCTCGAAATGGTGACAGTCCCTGCCCTTCCCTCCTTAGAAATGAATATTCCCTCTTCCACCTTTAAAATGCTGAATAAATCTAGAGCTTACACATTGGAGAGTGCACTTGGAAACAGCTGTGAGTCTTTGCCTGTTTGGGGAAGGCTTTTATGATACTGAAGGCTGTCTTGGCTATACTGGGGAGTAGATTTTTGCCAGCAATTTATCCAAAGACTGCAAGAGTGAGTCGAAAAATTCCAGTGAGCTTTGCATTGGACCATTAACTCTGAGGCACAGTGCTGATTTAGGTGGGCATGTCTCATGCCTTCAGTATTGAAATCTTTCAATTTGCTGGAAGCATGTAGTGAATGTATGATTAGGGGCTTTTTACATTATTATTCAGGCTTTTTTATGCATTTCTAAATATGTATACCTCATTTCCTGGGAGATCCTTGTGCATTTGGTGTTAAGCACAAAAGTTACTGCTTTTCTTGTATGGTGGTGGAACAGGCAATATGCATCTTCCTCTGGTAAACTGAGGCTTGCAGGTATTTTTATCTCTTTTGAGTACAGCTTGCCCCTCTGCAACAGGAGGAGCACACTACTGCAGGACCTGTAACAAAAGGAGGGGCACAAACAGCATGGAAAGCAAATGGAAGTGATAACATACTTTCCCTTCTGACCCCCTTCCCTATTGTCATAGTGATATTTGTCTTCTCTTTAACTAGTTACTACAGCAATAGTTCTTCATAAAGCATCTGTCAAACCAGAGCAGCAGAAAAGTCAGATTAATGCCTTTGGTGAAACATTTGAAATTGGGAAAAGAGCATTGTTGGTAGAAGAGTTAAATTTAATCTCATGATTCTGGAAATATAGCCAGTCATAACCAATCTGGCTTGTCTTTACTCTCTTGGGGTGGTTGGGAGGTTATGAGCCTTTCTTTCTACAAGTTAATTTTACACCAAAATAAAATAGAAAAAACTAACAGTTGATATAAAACCAAAGTGATTCTGAAATGGCCAACAACAGGATATTGCTGTGCCTGAACCTTTTCCTGAAGGTTTTGGGTTTTTTATTTGTTTTGTTTTACCATATGAAAATAACTTCAAGATTTCATTTGGCAAAGTGTTTTGACCCAGATGGGACTGCAGATCTTAACAGCATAATCGTTCTTGTGAAGTATAGCTGACTTGTCTCTACTTCTTTTAAGGCATGGAGGTTGTGAGAATAACTTGCTTCCTTTTGACGGTCAGACACACAGCTAGAATCATACCAGGAGGACAGCTGACAGGCACTAGATAGATGGTTACTGTGTGGATGTTAACAGCTGAGAATCCTCCCTTCTCAGGACACTGATCTGGTGACCATTGCTGCCACAATATATCCCTCACACTTCTTACAGACCTGAGAGAAAGATGTGTGACCGGAAATATGAGCATCCACTGGATGTTTTTGCTGTCAGGAAAGCCCCTGGTGGCTGTGGAGTGAGTGTATTTGGTTTAGAGCAGGTCATTAGACTTGCTTTCTTTCCTCCCTTAGAGTCTGTTATGAGCCTGGGGTAGACCAGACAATGTATAAAATGCCCAACAGTATTAGTGTGGACTTTTTAGCAGCCTCACCTCCTTACATTACAGTTCTGAGCAAGACTCCCTTTGGTGTAGTTAGGCCAGTACTTAAATGGTTTGGAAAACCTCCCCCCTGCTAAAATGTATGGCCTGAAATTGTAGGAGAATGTTGAAATTCCTCTCTCCTCTTTGCCAAAATACTTTAGGTCAGTAGTGGAACAAAGGAAGCCTAGTTTATTGTGGTTGAACCTTTAGTATCTCCAAAGTTGAAAGCTCTCATTGAGGTTTTCCTGTGGCTGAGATATTCATAGTCTTTCTTTGTGGCCTTGCAGCTGTGTCAGAAACTTTGAGTTTATGCTATTGTGTTTCCTTAAGAAAGCAGAAATTGTGTCTCCAACACCTCTGTTATCAATGGTTGAATTGAGCCAACAAGATCGAATTTTATTCGGGAGAGGCAGATAGGTGCATACACATCAAGATATTGTGATTCTATAAACCTTATTTTCTCAGGATACCAGGCTGCACAGTTCCAGAAGATGCTTCATGAAGTCTTTCAAATGAAAACACTGCTAGCAGCAACAGCAGTACCTGTTAGATTTCTTACTGTTCAACTACTGTGTTCAAAGCATGCAGTAGTATTTTGAAAAATACACATTAATTTTGGGCACACTAAATATGCACCATCATATTTTTAATCCCTCCCTTCAAAGTTTTAATCAAGAAGGTGGTGGCATTGTAATAGTGTCTCTCTTGTTGATGCCTTAAGGAAGTAATGGCATCTGTTTTACCAGTTATAAAGAAGAGTCAAATTATATGACAATCTGTACTGTTGATATTATTGTTTCAAATAAAGATCTGAAAGGTGATGGAACTATGCAACTAAGAAACAAAACAAAGGACTACATTCTACTGATGCTGTGAGATACTGCATTAGCAATGGGTGGAGAGTCAGGGTAGGTGAGCTAAGGAACATGGGAGGACTCCTGCATGTAAAAATATTTTTAAGTAGCTAAAAATTTGCATCTCTGGATATGGCCTATTCTGCCCTCCTAAACCTTGTACAAAAGAGTTTGTTGAGTTTTGACCTTCCAAAGGGTGCTGAGAGTTGTGGAGGAAGGCCTGTAACTAACTGGTCAAAGCAGCAGGACAGACTCCCAGTGATGCCTGCTAATCCTCTGAGTTACCTGCGTTCCTACTGTACTGCCACAGACATTGGTGAAGTGCAAGGGCAGAGCTGGCCTGCTTGGCAGCAGAGCAGGATACATGCCTAGGATGTTCAGCAGCAATCAGAGGATTTAATGGGAGTAGAGGATTAATTAATTCTAATCCATACAGACACATTGGCTTCTTGCACAGTCAGAATCTTAATTAGGCAATCACATTTTTTTCCTTGCACAGTGACCATTGCTCCAGCTGTGCTGTAACTCTTTCCTCTTTTGCAAATCTCTCAGTTTTTTAAAACTAAAAATTTGCATACCTCATTAAGAAAGTTTCCTTCTTTTCTTTCCATCTTTCCTGTTTGCATCTACATATTTGCATATCTGCTTCTGATGTCCTATAATCCCTCAACTTTCATTTTCAGACCCCCGTTTTGGAATGAGATCATGACTCCTTCCTCAGCTCCTTTATTCCTCTAAATCCAGGGTTTCTAGCTCTTCGTTCTCCCTCCTCCAACCCTCAGCCCCTGCTGACTCAGTTAAATACACATGTGCTCTTTCCCCCTTTGTTCCTTCTTTTCCCTTCACCCTTCTGTGGCTGCTTTTCTTATGTCAGCTTTGATCTCTTTGTTGGCAACACTAACATTTTTAAAATCTTTAGTAATTTGTTATTTTTGTACATTGGTGCAAAATCAAGTATCTCTTGGAAAGGAAGCATGAGTTGTCCCATTCACCACAGGAACAAACTCTCTGTTACCTGGGTGGGAAGGCTATATATGCAGTTGAAAATCTTTGCTGGGGAATTGCTGAGGCAGTGGTCTAATCCACGGTGTGCTTACAATCTGGTCTAAATTACTAAAGCACATCTGAGGTTTGGCTGTACAGTTAGGCCCAGTTTTGCTAAGCAAAGGGAAAAATGGAGGGCAAACACTTTACACCTCGTTATGTTCCTTTGTTACTGGTGCTGATCAAAACCATGAGAAGTGTGATCCCTAGTGATGGGAGCTGTGACACAAATCCCTGTAATTCAATGGGGCCCTTCTGTTCATCAGCAGGGACACTGAGAGGTCCCTTATATTTTACAACCCCTCACGCTCTTGGAGTTTTATCAGGGACTTAAGCCACTGGCTAGGGTATCCCGTAACTCATGTTGCTGCTGTTATGTTGTTGCTTTTTACTGTACTTACATCTCTCCAGACCTTTTTTTCATTTTTTTTTTTTCTGTTTATGCTGCTGTTGTGAAAATGGCCTGAACTGTTATTAAATATGACTAGTGTTTTATGCTAGCCACCATATTGACTTATGGTAAAAAAAAAATGGCCACCTTAATGACTGAGAGTTCCCGTGAAGCTGTAATTTCCTCAACCACCCCTAGCTGTGAGGTTCTCTTCTGTCCCACACTTAATTATGGTGCCTTCAATAATCCACGGAGGATCAGGACTTTCTCACCAGTAATGTCATCTATTTCCAATAGTAACAGTAATAGATAAGTTTTTTGCTAAATACCTACAGAAACTCTTGGCATGAATGTTTAACACTGCAGCTGGCAGCTGCCTTACAGACATGACTGCGTAAGGCCTTTCTGCTCTACAGAACCTGCTGCTACAGTAGATCTCTGCTCTTTTCTGCTCTTTTCTTGTCAGATGCCCTCCAGCCCTCTCTTCTAAGGAATGAAGAGTAAAATCAAAGAATAAAACCTTCAAATTCCCCCATATCCCATTCCCCACAGTGACAGCGAACCTTATTTGTGGCTTTTTCATACAAAAAATTGACTGGACTTTGTTGTTTTATTCCAGGTCACCAGTCTCATCAGAAGATCAAGGTAAGATCTGTTTTATAGATACTAACAACATATTAAAAATGAGACTAAAGACTAGCTAGTAAGCTGTGTTTTAACGCAGTTGTGGTGGAGAAAAATTACTTTAGAAAAATGAAACTTTGATGTTGCTCACCCATAGACATCAAGTGCGTGTTCATTTAGTTGGGGCTTGCAGAAGTTAAGTCTGTGTTGAGTTATTTGTAAAATGAATCTTGCTCAATGAAATGGAACTATTGCAAGAATTTGCAATTTATTCACACAACTGTGTAGAGCTTCACCTATGGAAAATTATGTGTGGGGTTAAAGGATGCTATATGGTTTTAGTGAGGATGAGTTGATCTCATCCTCATAAGTGACTCTTATAGGACAGCACCTTTGTAGCAGAGGAGAGTGTATTATGCTTTGAAGGCTTGAACCCACATTATCTTGGGTTACCACTAAAGAACATTTTGTAGCACTGTATGGAATTTAGTGCAGCTATGAGCTTCTACACATAAAAATCTCATGGCTTAGGTAGCAAGAGTTGCAGGTTATGGTAATATGCTTGCTCTGAAGGAGACTGAAGGTTCTGATCTTTCCCTGTGGACTAAAGAGGAAGTTTGCAATGACTAGCTGGTTAATAACTGGACCAACTTAGGTGCTTAGAGCTAGGTGGTATAAGTATCCCCATAGACTACATTAAAGTATGGTTGCATTGGTACTGAAATCTAGGGACATACTGTAAATGAGGTGGTAATTGTACTGGCAGAGTTGCACAAGGATTAGGAAAAAAAAAAAAAGGGGAAAACTGTGACTGAGGGGAGAAAGTTCATCATGTAGCTCTGAACTGGGAATAATATTTTGGACTGCAAAATAAATAAATATCTGTATTCTTCTGGCATTCAATTTGTATGCAGTTACACAATCAACAAATTTTCTGGACAGTGCAACAAGTATTCAAGAAAGGGCCAGATGGGGAAAAGCAAGGACTGTTGCAGATGGAGATGTAAGGAGGTCTGAGCCTGGAAGTGTGTCACTGAAGTATGTTCACTTGGAGTATGGAGTGACTAGTTAGGTATCAACCTACAGTGTTCTTGGCTCCAGTCAAGATCTTTTTCATCAGTTTAGTAGCCGTCAAACACACCGTCATTAATAAATTCGTTTCCATCTCCTCGATGTGTAATTTCTTAGTCAAGAAAGTTATAAAACAAGCCATACAAATGAAAATCATGTCAGACCAAAGATAAATCTAGCTCATCTAGACCATTCCTAGTGTCCGGTAGAAGTGGTTCCCCTGACAAATAAGCATGAGAATGGCAGAAGTACACAGTTTTAATTTCCTGGTGTATCCTACTAATTTCCTGTGATTTACAGATCATTGACTTTGTGAACCAGAGGTAGTTTTCTTGTTTAATATTTCATCTGCTTTTTAGCATGACCACAGCTTCTTAATATGAGGTATTGGACACTTGTAAGAAGTTAACAGTATACACCATTTCTCCAGCCCTCAGAAGAAATTTTAAAACATTATGGTCTAATATACTATTTCAAGAGCTGGAGTCAAGCTGCTTGTTGGTGCATAAGCTTGTTAGCGACAGGCTGCTCTTGCTTTTATCATTTCTCTTGCATTTATTCAATTGCTCTATTTTTATCTATTAATGGAGCAACAGACAGTGTATTTCACTGTGTATCTTTAAAGTTTAATATTTCCTGCTGTCATAATGCTTTCCTTCTTTCTACTCTTTTTATACTGTTCTAGTTTTTCACAAAATCTCCCTGTTTGCCATCTACCATCTGCTGTCAGGGTCTGGCTTTTCAGATTTGATAAACATCTCTGAAT
Organism: Hemiprocne comata; assembly: GCA_020745705.1. Taxonomy (NCBI): domain Eukaryota; kingdom Metazoa; phylum Chordata; class Aves; order Apodiformes; family Apodidae; genus Hemiprocne; species Hemiprocne comata. The sequence continues at coordinate 63,583,898 of CM036586.1, forward strand.
AGCCTCTTCCTTCATTCCCTCTCTTCCCTTTCTTCAATAAGAAACCTCCTCTGAAATGCAGAGTGAAAGGCATATTTTCCCTTGACCAATTAGTGATGTGATAGTGTTAGTTAGAAGTTTTGTATTTCATGACCGTGGAGTAACTAACTAGATTTGTCATCCATGTAAATATGTAGGAGCTTCTCTCAAACACAAAAGATTTCCCATGCCCCGGTGACTTTTTAGAAAGAGGGGTCCAATACTTGGATTTCTTCTCTCCCGTTATGCCACATGCAGACCATGGTAAATGAGCACAGTACCAGAAGGAAAATGTGACAAAAGTGCTGTAGCACTAGCTCTTTTGAGCCTAGGTGCTTCTCAGTCCAATTTAGGCATGTGTGGAAGCATCTCAGATTAGTCTTGCATCTGAAATCTCTTATCTAAACAAAAAAGAGAGGGTCCAGTAGGGAGCTGAAAACTTATCTCTCTATTGCCTGTCTTTTATAGTATTTATGCAGAGCCTCTCCTGGTGTCTTTTGCTTCTATCCAGGTGACAGTTTTGAGACTCTTATTTTCATTAATAACCAGTACTCAACTGTGTGCCAAATCAAGATTTTAAACATTCATATGTCGTTCTATAAAGCAATAATGCTTTGGGGTGTAGAATAAAGTGCCCTCACTAACATCGCTCTAGTGCTGATTTTCTGATGATGTGATGTGTTGGCTATTACTGAGAAAAGGCACTTTCCCTGTTGTGCTGGATCTTTTGTTTTAACTCCTTATTTGGTTTCTGATCTTTGCTCTACTGTTTCTCTGTGTTTTTCTTCTTTCCATCATCTATCTCTTTTCGAATGTCACTTCCCCTTGACCATGAGATGGTATTTTGCATAGATTCTTGCATTGTGCTCTTCATTTTGGTTTCTGAATGTCTTGCTTCTCCTCCAGCATGGAATGCCTGCTTCAAGCATTAGTTGCAAGCAGTGGCTGTAGCATCTGTAGTGTAGTAACAGAGTTGCTACCAGAATTAGCATCTACTGTGAGTGGCACTTCCATTAATCCCTGACAGGACAATGCACTATGCTGTCTTGAAGAAAGAGTGAGAATAAAGCACCATCTGCCTGGGACTGGGCATCTATTGAACAATTGTAACAGCACACAATGCCCCTTGTTGTGGACACGTGTTAAAGTCACCTTTATCAGTTACAAAACAGAGCTATTTTAATTGGCACAGAAAGGGAAACAGAACTGCTAGAAAATCTCAAACTTCAAAAGAAAAAAACTCTTAAACATTTTGGAAGGTTTGTGTCTTTGTTCTTGGTACAGATAGGAATTACACAACTAAAGAGTGAAATCCATTGTCTTCCTTCTTTTTTATTTTTTTTTTTTTTCTTTTGAAATGGGAAAAAAGAAGCCCTGACCACAAAAAGAGCAGACAAAATTCCTACCCCCCAAATTCCCTAACCAACTGACAAAATGGAACAAGCTAACTAAATACCAAAGCATAGTAGTTTAGACATGTGATCAGGGTGATGGCTGTAAAGGATGAAATGGAAAGGCTACCTGTTCAGTCAAGGGGGCCCTAGTGCAGATATGTGCCCTGCAGCCTTGGAGGACAATGGTCTTTCTTTGAGTGTCAGGACTAGCTGAGAGTCAACAGTGGGCAAGTGGCAGGGCCACAGAAGACCTGGTGGATGTCATGAGGGAGGAGACATGCAGGTCCCCTGTTAGTGAATGATAATACCTGCTGTATTTTCACTCTCTAAAAAATCCTGTCTTATGCTCAGGAGGACTGAAGCTGTTGTAGCCTTCTACTTAAGATATAAGAGGTTATTAAAATAAACTATATCCATTGTTTCTAAATCTGGTATGGTACTGTGATGGAAATGCAGGCTTCTAATGCACTGCCTGGCCAATCCACAGCCATTCCCTGATGATTGTTGGGTGAATGGTTGAGTTTTACCAAACTCCTCCTTCTTCCATCACCTTTCAATACTGCACTATACACTGTATGTATGCTGGATTGCACCTTGCCCACTCTTATTCACAGCTGGCCTGCAGAAATCTCTCTACAAATTTTGCAATGCTAACGCATTTAATAATATTCTTGCATTGTACTTTAGCTCTGGTCAATGTATTGAATAATATTCTTACATTTTATACTACCTTTGGTCTAGCTTCATCTGGGTTATGTTTACCATTCTTTAGTTACCCTGTGTAACTGAGTTAGCTGTTCATCATCACCCAAGCAACTGAGGGAAATGCTTTTAAAAAGAATACAATTAGTTCCGTTTCAGTCTTCTGAATAAAACTTACCAGCAAACTCTTGAATGGTGTGTGGACACTGACATGTTATTTATCTAATACCAACTTGAAAGTGATGCAGCTCCATATTTGTTTGCCTAACTTCCAAACAGAGGAGCCTTGCCTTTGATGGAACTACTGAAAGTTTTAAGTGGCTGTACTAATGCATCTCAACTAGCAGTCAACCCCAGTGCTTAGTCCTTATACATATGAGTTGCATTCTGATCAGGAGACAAAAGGTGCCAAATATTTGTGTTTCTGGTGTCTTGCTCTTCTTGTGTTTCTATAGACCCATGAAACTGGGCTTTTTGCCATGTTTGCTTCTAGCAGACATGATTTTTTGCTGCATCAGCATAGTTTCTAGCAAGTTTTGCTGTGATTAAACTCAATTGTTCTTAGTTTTCTTTTTTTTCTGCAATAGATTCCAAGTTCTTGAGGGAATGGGGGGCAACTGAGAAATTAAGACAAGAAGCAAATATATTCAAAAGAGAAATTCTATAGACATTTATTACAATATCATAATATGATACAAGGAGTAAAGATGAAGTATGATATTTCTCTTTGGAAAGATGAATGGTGACATTCAAAGATCTTTCAGATTCTGGCAGATGGTGGTTCCATGATGATACTTAGTCATCCAGTCTGGATATCCTGTCCTTAGCAGGGATTTGTGGAGAGCCAGGAGCACACTGGAAGTGAAGTGACCTTCAAATTAGCCCCTATTAAAAGTTTTCCACTGGGATTGCTCAGCCCAGGTTCAAAATGGAAGCTTGGGACAGGATATGTAATTATGTCTCTAGATATCCATCTGGATGGAGAGAGCTGCTGTATGAATTGTAATGAAGGGAGCGATCAAACGTGTGCATGGAAAGCTGTGGCAGCTCCACCCCATACAGCAAAACACTTTGCTATGCAGTATCTGCTTCTGCCTTGGAGACAGTGTCCTGTGCATTCTTTTTACTCCAGTGCTCTCTGCTTCATTAAAGAGCAGAGTTCTAAACCCATGCAAGGAGGAATATGACCATAGAAGCCCCAGCATATAGCACAACAGTTGAGAACATTTACTGGGACCTCTAATACATGGGATTTCCTGGTTTCCCTGGAGGCTTGTGGGAAGGCTTTACTCTGTCAACCTTCTTTCTTCTTTCTGGAGCCACTGCCCACTAGTCTTGCAAGTCATAGTCTGCAAAGGGACATTCTCCTCAAGTGTTTTTTAAGCATTCTGTAATTCTGAAAAAAAGGACAATCAGGGTACTACAGAGGAACCTCAAAAAATCTCAGTGCTGGTAGAATTGGGGAAAAAAAAAAAGACACCTCTGTTTTGTACATCAGATTCCTCCAAAAGACAGAATGCTGGTTTTGCACAGCTCCAGCTGAGAAGCTGAATTCTTCAGGGTGATGTTGCTGCCATGTACCTAGCAACAAATTGAGATGTCTTGGAATGCTTTCTCTGAACGAATCAAAGACAGTACAGTGGGGGGGCTCCTGACTGCAGGTATTTATTTTGATTAATTAGCCACTTTGGGAAGAAAGCCCTCCTGGATAGTGTTTTGAAAGTATGTCTGCGGCCAGCTGAGCCAACAGTTGCTTATGGATCTGCTCTGAGTTTGTTCATTTACTTCTCACCTCAGCAGAGGCTGGTATGGATGCAGAGTTGTGGTACCAGTAGCAAGAGAAAGCATTCTGTCAAAGCACTTGTCTAGGGCTGAGGCAGGTCTGCTCTGCCCCAAACCTTTCAAAGGTGCCTACACCCCACCTCTCAATATATCTAAGCAGGCTGAGGGGTCAGTAGGCAGCTGGGAGGGAGGTCTGGCAGACGTGGGCATCTGAATGAGTAACAGCAAAACTGGGAATGTTACTTTGCAGAGGGCCATTGCCATTATTCCTTTCCTCTCAGGAGGAAGCAGGAATAAGGAATGTGTTGTCTGAATCAGGGCATTATTTTCAAGCAGAAGCCTTGGGCAACCTTGCAACCTACTTTGCTCCTGTTTTTTGTTTCTGATGAAGGCTGCTCATGGTCAGATAAGATGAACAATAAAACAATTCACTCCACCAACTGAAGGCTCTGGTCAGTAAAAACTGACTTTCAGATTATTTAGTTCTACTGTGAATCTCTAGCTTGTTGAAGAAGCAATACTTAGACATTGACAGGCAAAAGCACTGCAGCCAGCCTTGCAGTGGCAAAGACCTAGTGAGAGTGTGGTAGGAGTGGCTGGGACAGTAATGGTCCACCAAGTCAAGGAAGAGGGAGGAACAGTGTGGCCCACAATGTTCCTTTCCCCCCCCCCCCTTTCTATTTTTAAATTAAAAAAAAATAAAATTACTTCATTATTTTACCTATAATTCTCTTCCTGACAAAGTAATGCCACTCTATTGATAAAGTGACTGCATTAGTCAGCCAAAGTCTTCCCCGCTTTGTATTCTTGCTTGATCAGAGACATTTTCCTCCGCCACATCACTCCTGTAAATGACATTAACTGTTCCTGTCTTGGCTTAAAAATAAAAAAGGTGGAAGAGAAAAGGAAAGAAAAAAAGTTACAATATCAGCCAGATGGTACTTAATTTATCTGCAACTGTTCTTAGGGGTTTTGGACCATTTACAAAGGAAGTCCTTTTTCTTTATTTTCATCCCTTCCTTTTGTAAATCTGAGGTTAACAGTCTTGCAGGACAAGTTCAGCATTAGGGTCTGAATACTTCCACTCCTAACTATCAACTGCACTCTTCAGCTCAGCACCAGTGCCACATAAGCAGTTTGGGGTAGACTCTAATTGGCATCAAAAGTACCTTTAAACTAGTCTGACAGAGCAAACGGGGCCTTAAAGGCAGCTTGAGTGTAATTTACATCTGTTTGAAAAGCTCTTTATCCTTCCAGAGTTGTATGAAGGGACTTCTGTGTAAGTGAGAATTCAGGCTTTCTTTCCCTCCAGCAAGCCTATGTGGTTATTTTTACTTTCCCTTCCACACCCCCCCCCGCCAACTCTCTAAACAGTGGTTTGATGCTGTGTGTTGTTTGAATCTAAAATTCTTAAAAGGAAAAGGTCTGTAATGCATATTTATAGCCACCTGAGTTATGGATGATTTTTTTGCATGTTAATTTTTTTGTTTTATTCCCAAGTTAGGCAAACAAATGTAGTCAAAACTGTGTCAGTTCTCTCCTTTGAATCTGCACAGGATGCGGTGCTTTTATAGCTAAAGGACAACCCACAAGTGTTTAGAAGGCTTTTCTACCTCTTTGTGCAGTCCTAGGATTAGATGTTATTGAGGTATGACTTATGCAGAGCGCCAGCATGCTTCAAAAGTGTGTCTCAAGCCACAGGAGAATGTATGCTTATGCACATGCTTTCCTGTACAGATGGATTTGCTCAAGATGCTGTGTGAAGGCCATCATAATATTCCCCTTGCTGAATAGTCATCAGTTGAAAAGCAGCCAGACACAGACATCTGATGTGCTTTTGAGCTTTTGGTTGCAGCAGGGTGCCACAGTCAGTTTTCGTGGTCCCTTTGGGAGCATTTTAGGCTTTTTATTTGGTTTTCTTTCGTGGAAGTAGGGCCTCACAGCACTGCTGTTGGGAGCTACCTAGACTGATGCCATTGCTCTTGGATTCCCTAAGAAGCCTAAGCCTTTCCCAAAGCTGAAATCCTGTGGGGAAATCTTGTTTGCCACCTGTTTCTTCAGGATAGCAGGTAGTGGCAGCAAACAAGCGCATTTTGGAAAAAAGTCAGTAAGTCTTTGATTCAGCCAGCACAAAAGATACTATGTTCTAGGAAGGAAGCCTCTAAACAGCACATATTTTTGCAATCATATTTCCATCCAGCTTCTTATGTGGTCTTTGGGCTGAGGCAGAACTTGTCCTGCAAGTCCAGGAGCCTTTCCCCATTCTCCATTCCCCATTCTCACACTAGACAGCATCTTCAGGTATAGATCACCAGTGTCCTCTTTCTCATGGCTGATGTTAGATTAGAAAGAGATGTTGCTGACATATAGGGCTAGATTTTCTAAAATGGCTGGTAAGAGACATTTTTTAATAAAATCTCTTAATTGGCATTTATAAGTTGATGTCTCTTCAGTCTTACAGGCAAGTTCCTTATCAAAATGTCCCTTGTTTAGTTATAATACAACCTCTTGAGCACTGAGGTGGGAAACTGGTTCTCTTTGTCTGTCAGCCATCTTTTTGCTGAAGATGCTCCATTTTGATTGCCCAGCACCAAAGTTTAAAAATTGTGCAAAAATATTCTTCTGTTTGGTGCAAGAATTATTTTCTTTTACTGTATGTCGGCTATAGTTCAACGTGAAGGTAAAAATGATTGTGAAAACAAAACAAGATGGAGGTTAACACCTGTCGCAGATATACCCAACAGTCTTACTATTAAACAGCACTACTAAGCTTTATGTTCAGGCAGATTCCCCAGCAGTACATTAACTATTTTTATAGGGTATTCTCATGAAAATGGATACTTTTTGCCTGAACATAGCTTTTCCTGCGCACAGCTGTAAGGAAAAAAAATTAGTTCTGATGGTTATGATAGAACCAAGTGTTTGTGTCCTTATCTTGGCAGAAGTTGTGCACTGTTATAACATGCTTCAAAGGGGAGCTTGTGTCCCTCAGAGGGGCATGGTGTAGCTTTTTTTGGAATATAATTAATCTGTATTCAGGGATCTTTACCCTATTCTATTGGAAAAAAAAAAAAAATCGGTTGTAAGAGTGAGACAGCTGTTTGATGTGAAGTCCTTTTTCAGAGAACACAGAAGTGACTTTTTTGTGCAGAAGTTTGAGGAAGTCTGGATAGTGGATGTTTTGCTTTTACTGTTTTTATTTTTGCTAGACTTTTACCTCACTTATAGCCATACAAATCTTTAACCATTTATTTCTGGGTTTTTTGCTTGATCCTAGGAGACCTGACATCCCACAAGGCTTACTTTTTTTCATGTTCATCGTTAATTGCTTCCAGTACTTGTGGGTGCATAAAATACATGAAGAAACATTTGATTGCTCCTTCCATTCAGCTTAGTTTCAAAGAGAAATGTTTAAGCATCATCAGCTTTGTTGAGAATTGAGATTGTCTGTAGATCAAAGACCTATGAGCTCACAGTCATTCCAACAAAGCGTTAATAATTTTGTAATTTAATTTCTCAGTTGTGTTGACAATTTGGAATATATATTTTAAAGGGTTTTTAGTTTGTTTTGTGGGGTTTTTTTGTTTTGTTGTTCGTTTGTTTTTTTCCCCTCCTGTAACTTTAAAAGGAGATTAAATATTGGGAAGAGGTAAAGAGTTTGTAAAAAGCTCAGATTCTGAGATTTGCAACTGTTCTTCACCATGGATTCTGACAACTTTTCTATGGGACTGGCAGACTCTTCAGAAATGTCAAGTGTATGTGCTGCTCTATATCTTAGGTGCTTGCTTTTCATAGTCATCTTGGAAGGGAAGTAGTCCACAAACCAATTACCCATCGTGCCCTCCACCCCTTTCATCTGCAAGCCAAGGTTCAAGGTCATGGCTAGATTAGAAAAAAGTCAATTCTGTTCATTTCTGGGTAAGTTCTGTCACTGTTAGTTTTTCGTGTTAAGTTTGATCTTTACTAGATTGTACAAAGCTATTACCAGCAATTTGTTGTTTACAGGGAAAATAATGTATTTCTGAATGATAATCTATATGGACTTCACACTCACTTGAGAGAGTAACTTTTTGAGTGATTGAAATAGAAGTTATTATTGATTTTTATAAAACTAGTGAGAAATTGAAAACGAGGGCTTGTTTTCTTATCACTTCTGTAATACTGATCTTTAACAGCTCAGAAGACTCCAGCTGTGTAAAAGCACTCTTCTAGTCAGGGTCAGCTTTTAACTTCTCAATGGGTAAAATGGTAATTACTTCAAATTTCTGACTCAGTGAATGTCACAAACTCTACAACAGCAGTAAAGAGCTGGAAATGTTCTGGAAGCTAATGATAGGCCAAGTTAAATTTAATAACTCTTAAGAAATTTGATGATGTCACCTTCTGCTGCAGTTTCTTCTTTATTATCCACTCAGCAAGGTTTGAGTGAGACAGTATTTCATGAGATGTTTCTTAAGAGTTCCCCTGAGCAAATCTAGCAGGAGATGGTGGTGGACACTAAGGCTCAAATTCTGTGGGCCCCACACCAAAGCTCTAATGTCTAATTTTTTTTTGTTAGCTGCCTCTAACCAGTAAGAAACACACAGCACCGAAATGCAGATTCCAAGTGCTGAATCAGTGCATTATGCAGGGGCTTAGAAAGGGCTGAAGGTTTTATGAGCCCTAATTCTGGTGGAGATATGGTAGCTGAATTCTACCATAATTTTCCAAATGCTTAAAGGTTGCCATACACTGATCAGATCCTTTGTTAGCCTGCTATCTTTTAACGCACGATAAGATGTATTCTTGCAAATAATGCTTTACTCTCAAACTGCATTTCATTCATAGATCTCAAAACAGCTGCATTTTAGTCATGGATGGGACAATTCCTTTGTGTGGTACTTATACTTCAAAGCATAGTTTTAAGTAACTCTGCTCCCTCCAGGGACAGTTCTTAGATCGTCACTGAAGAATTGCCTGGAGATGGTGAAAACTTAAAAATAGCCATACATTTTTGTCAGCATTCACTGTGGCTTAATTTGTATAGCAGTAGTGGGTGCAACTATGGCATGGAAAGGGTGTGCAATCTGACTGGTAAAATCTGGAAGATATTTATAGTTTATGGATAACTTTTACTCACTTAAAATGACACATTACTCCTGTACCACTGACAGTGTCAGACTGCAGAACAGTTCTGTTCTTTGAGATTCCTTCCAGTGAAAGCCAACTCCTCTCACTGTCTCACGAATGGTTATTTAACTAACTTACCAAATATCCTCTAAGTCAAACTAATTTAAAAACAAAGAACTTTCTGATCCTGAGATGTTATCTGTAAGGGTTTAATACAGATTTTTTTCTCTATGTTCTTTTTTGAAAGTGGTTTAGCAGCAAAATTCTGGTATGATGGTAGCCTGATGCTGAGGCCTGTTAATGTCCTTGGTGTTAAGCTGATCAACAGCATTGGGATCAGGAGAGAATTTTCCTGCAGGTCAGATGGGAAGGGGTAGTTGTTGGTTGATGTTTTCGTTATTCATTATGCTTTTCAGAATTTTCATTGCTTTAGAAGTGAGGAACATGGTGGTGCTGACTTTTGTGTTGCAATTGTGGGTCTGTCTTTGTTAGGTCTTAAATTTATGAGGCGTTCTCATGTTGCACCTGTATATTATATAAAGAGCTCCCAAAATTTCTGAGACCATGAGCACTGCCTGATCCCAGGAGTATCATACCTTGGAAACCCTTAGAAGGAGGACCCCCCAGTTTTGCCCTTGTTAAGCTGTCCTTCTTGCAGATGATCAGACATGTCTCCTGGCATCATGTCATTCTGAAGGATCCTTTCTCTGTCTTAGTTTGGCTCTTAATTTAGGTACTGCAAACTGGAGGTAATTTTTCCTAGAACTTCTGTAGTCCATGGAGGGAGATGCACAACAGCAACTTTTGCAGGGGTGCCAGGTTGCTTTCTATGGAGGGTTATTTTCTCTTCTGGCCATCCAGACAGCCTCATGAGACCTCGTAGGCATCTTGCAGCCTCTGAAGTTACTGGGTACAAATACCTCACTGCTTCGTTATCTGTTTCCAAGGGTTTAATGACTGACTTTGCTGTGCTGTTTTAATTAGCAGGCTGGTCAATATTTAATTTATAAGTTCAATGTGTGGGGGATTTTTTTTTTTTTTAAATGAGGTTTGTAAGTTGGCCACAGGGGTGGTTAGAACCTCATCTCAAAATTCAGTCAGTGGAAACTGAAAGTTGCTAGTCTCTAGCAGCTGTTACATACATGGTCTCTATTTCTGGCTGTCCATATCCTAGCAGGTAATTGTTTCTGTCAAGGTCCATCACCCTGGGCAATGAGTGACACATCTCCTGGCAGCTTCAGCAGAGAGGGCTGCAATGGAGCAGGGACTGTCCACAGGGGTGTACCAGTGGAGAGGGTTGAGCTTCACTGAGAAGGTAGCTTGGACAGTCTACCAGAGCAGAAAATGGAGTGCTTCCTGGTTTCATGGACAGAGTGCTTCAGTCTCTGGTCTTGTCAAGCTGTCACTTTTCATCAGCAATATATCTGCTTGCTAAATAAATGAGAAAGATAGTAAAATGTTTTTATTAGTCATGACATATGCTTGCATTAGGAGAAGTTGAGAAAATAATGATTTGATTTAAATATTTATGAAATAAAGTAATTTTGAGGCATCTTTAAGACCAGAAGGTATTTTATGATATGATAAAACAATTGCATAATTCATGTTAATATATTACACCAGTGGTGCGGTGTTGCTCAGAAGAAATAGAACCATTCTCACTTTAATGTTTTTAATTTTAAGCTAGTTTGGCATTGCATGGTAACAGAATTTTTGTCCAATTTCTCAGTCTGCTCTCTCTTGTCAATGCCATCTGCTTGCTTGTTTTACCACCTCTTTAACAACCAGGTGATTTTTGCCATCTTCACCCACCTCCTTAATATACCCAGCAGTTCCATTTGGGTTTATAGGCTTAGTGTGACTAATATTTGTATGTTTATATAAATGTGTTCCCTATTCTAACAAACCTTTCTCCATTTCTAGTTCAATAGCTTCTAAGTCTTCCAGCATCCTGGTTTACAGCACTGAATTATTTTACTGTACTCTAATCTGCTTGTTAAGCCAGTTGGTTTTGCTGATCTATAATGTATTCATTTATGCAATAGGTTCTTCTTTAGCAAAGCGCTTAATTTTAAGTGTGCAGGTAGAGTTGGTGAAAAGAATGTGATTAGCTCAAAGATAAGCACCCGCCTAAATGCTTTGCTGGATTGGAGGTTTAGCAAAGAGAGGAAAAGAATGGTCTAATTATGTTGAATGTGTTTTAGATCTGCTTTATCCTAATAGCCTTATCAAAAAAACAACCTTGGTTATGGATACTCAACACAAAAGATTTCTCACAGCATTCCAGGCTTTACTTCTCACTTCATAGTTTTCTAGATCTCTCTTCTGAACTATAAACTGAAGTGTGATTTGCATAAGAAAATGTACCTCTTGTCTCTAAGGAAGTAACTTCAGGGAAGACAAGTCTTAAAATATGGGATGTAGAAGACAATGAAAAGCTGGTGTCACCAGTTTATTTGATTTTCAGATGTGTGAGTGAAGCAAAATATTTTTACAAGTTCAGACTGCAGTAGACCACATAATAAATATGGCAGTGAGACTGGATCAGTGAAAAAAGGAGGAAAAAGATAAAATGAATGACATAAGGGCTAAATTCTGCTCTGCTATTAATTTTGGCTGAGCCAATATGATAATTATTGGGGGAAAAAGGACATAAACCACTGAAAATGAAAACTGAAGAAAAGATGTACACGTATTTTTTCCAGGTCCAGCTCCTACCTGCTAGTGTTTGTCTTTTTCCATTCCTCGAATCTATGTGTCTTCACTCCCACAGATGCTGGGGAATTTGCAGCACTTAGTGACTCTTGGTCATTGTTAAACTGCCCTAAATCCAATGTTAAAAGAACTGCTGCTACTGCTTTCCCAAGAACTTAGGTGGACTGGGTTTTTGCTTTTCCTGCTGCTGCATGGCCAGGGCAATGAGGCATTGCTAAGACCAGAAGGCCATGCTCAACCCCAGATATTTTCAAAGAAAGGGACATTTGTTGAGTTGTCTTTGCATGCCCTTCCTCTTCTGCAGTGTTTAGCTTGGATGTGTTGTTATTTCTGAAGCCGTGACAAGCTCCTTGTGGAATTCACACTGTGCAGTTTCCTGTGTGTTGTTCTTTAGAGGCAAAACTATATTATCATTTTCTTTCCCCCTTGTTCCTCCCTATGTGAGCTTTTGGCATCTTTATCAAGGATGGCACTTGAGCAAATGCTTAACTTGATTGAATTGCCAAGACTCAGAGATAAAAATGGGCTTAGGCACTCTTGAAAAGGTATGAACTGAAGCAGATGTTTAATGCTTTCTAAGATGCAAGCCAAGTAAGCACTTTCTCAGAAAGATTAATTTTATTTTTTTTTTTTACTATATATATCATGGTAGGGAGGAGTGGAAAAAAGAAGGAAATAGTTGCATATCAGTAGATGTTTTTTAACAACTTCACATGTCTGTGGTTACTTGCAGACTATATACAGGGGAAGACAGAGAGCCAGACTTCTGCCTTCCTTCTTTTTAAGTGACACAGGGCAGTCAGTAGTGGGTAGTGAGCAGCTCCTGGCTCTGTGCACAGCTCTGTCTTGCTTTTCTGTGAGCCTTTGCTCACTTTGCTTCTCTTTGTCTCTCTTTCCTTCTGTGTCTGTCTAAATTACAAGGGCTACAAGGGTGGGGACTGGCTCCTGCTCTGTCTTTGACCCTGCCTGCCAAAGCTGGGGCACTTGCTGCCCACTGGCATGAAAAAATGTTTTTGTAATAGAAATAATTATTATGAAATTTCCATTTTGCCACCTAATCATCTGCAACTGGGGACTGTCAACATATTTTAGACTGGCTGACTGTTCTGTCATCAGTGTAAATAAAGTCTGAGAGGTCTGAGGATACTTTTAGGTTCTCTTTGTTTATGACATTGATGTCTTCAGTGATGGCTCAGGTGCCAGAAACTTGGTCCTACCCTGTGGACACTTTTGAAAAGTAACTCAAGACAAAAATTCAGATAGAAGCATGTAGTTCCAGGGCACCACTGGAAATGCTGGCTTGATGTCCCTGCAGCTCTCTTGCAACATGGCCAGTCTGCCTGCCAGTTGCAGGGTTTGCATTGGTTTTGATAGTATATTAGACTGCAACTGCAACTGGATTGAGGCACTGGTGTTACCTTGTACATACTGTGAGCTATGTTCTCAGCTGTGAGGCTATACACACAATGCTTTCTGCCTAACATTAGTTGTGTGTTTGTCTTTTGCAGCACTTTTACAGGCAGTCATAGCTGGTGATTTGCTGAAGGTAAGTACAGAGCACTGTGTGTCCACTTTTTCACAGCTTTTTGCTGGTTTGATATACTGTAAATTTTATCACACCTCTGCTGAAAATATAAATAGAGTGCTGTAGGGACTGCTGGCAAGTGCCATTTTACAACCTTTCCAGGAAACCCTGGGTATTAGAGGAACACATCAGTCAGCTGAGGTGTGAAGTTTGAGTGAATAGGATATGGTGTTAGCATAGGATTTTCAGCCCAGGATTCATAGTGCACTGTACAGAGCAATGTGTCAGTTACTAACAGGGAAATTACTATACTGACAAATGCAACACTGAACAGCAGGGTAGTTCTGACACACCCTTACACAGTAAAGGATATATTATGGCAGTGAGGTTGGTGGCCAAGCCACTACAGTTGCTGGAGACTTACTAATTTCTACCTAGGCAACCACCAGACCAGGTAAAACAAACCTCAGCTTGGTGCTTTGTCATCTGATGGGTGTCTCAACAGGTAGTGCCTTAGTATTGTTAGTTACTGGGAGGAAAAGGCACCCATGCAAAAATGTTTTGTGCCATGTCTGAAGTTCCATGTCTGACATTTATTTAGGCTGCCTTTTTCAGTAGCCAAGTCAGGATTTAAAAACATTCCCTCGAATTTGGATGAGGGCTGTGATTAATGATTGCAATTTTATCTGCGAGAAGCCAGCTTGGAGCCATTTGTAAAAATGACAGTACTGTTAGACCAAGACTTTGCCTGCAGGTGCCTCTTCTATACCTCTGCCCCTGTGCTTGTGGCTACAGCATCTAGGGAGCAGTCCTTCAACCAGAAGTCTTAAGAATATTGTCCCCTTTCTGCTTCTTGAAAATTTTTTGCCTGAGTTTGTTTTGACAGAGAAACTTCCTGCCCTTCTTCAGATGTACCGCATCGTAAATGATGCCCCGCTGTCACAATCCTCTCCCTCTTTTCTATGGTGATCTGCACTGGAAACTGCCTCTGAGTTTGCAGCAGTTCTGGGACATGACTGGCTGTGGTTTCCTCTCCCTTCTTACCCTGCACAGGGCTTCCTTACCCCTCCACCAGCCCTAGGCAGGGGCAGACAGGGAGATCTGGGGCAGCTGAACCCCACCTCTCTGGGGATTTTTGAGTTGGAGTCTTCTGATTTAGTCAGGAAGTGTTTACCTCCCACACTAACAAAAAAAATATGGAATTTCCAGTAGAAGAGCCCGAATTTTCTGTCAAATACATATATTTTCAAATACTCCACTAGCTTCACCAGAGGTGGCGTTGCAAGCACTGCTAGCAAGCAATAATTCATTGCCAGTATATGAGCAATGTCTAATTGTTTAGGAAATAACCCATATAATTGTCAATGCTTCTAGTTTCAGACAGTTTTTTTCATTGTGGCCTAAAAGCTGGCTTTAAAGTAATATTTTATTTCATTTTAGTCGTTCTTTTTACTGACCTCCTATCAAAAATTATTAAATAATTTGCCTGTTTATTTCTTTCTCTGCTCCTCTCATCTTATCCTTCTGTGTGTTGTGGTTTTTGTTGTGGTGTGTTTTTTTTGTTTGTTTGTTTTGTTTTTTTTACAGTTCATAGAATGCTGTAAAAAAAGGAGCCAATTTGTTCATCCAAGGACCTGATCACTGCTCCTTGTTGCACCATGCTGCCAAGACTGGGCATGGTGAGATCGTTAAATACATCCTGGAACATGGTGAGTCACAGCAGGCAAATCCACAGAGAGCTGAACTTTAGCCAGAGTGTCAGTCAGGTAAAACCCCACCGTGCAGCTGGAAGTGCTCTCACTCCTCTGTGGTCATCCTCAGCAAAATGTCCACCTGCAGGATGTGTGAGAAGGAGGCTAGGAATGTGGCAGCAAGGACAGTGATGGCTTCAGATAAAGGGAAAGTGTGGAAGCAAAAATAAATGTGGCTTGTTAGGAGGATGGGTGTTTTCACTGTTGCATCAGTTGGGGGCCTGTGAAGAAGCAGTGCAATGCTCTAGTTAGAACCTCTGGCATAGGAATCCTCTGAGCTCATTTGGTTTTCAATTAGAGCATATGTTGTAGAAAGCATCTAACCTCCATTAAAACATTTACAACAATGGAGAGCCCATCCAAACATTGGTATTATTTTAGTATTTAGGAACACACTGGTTAGGAATCTGTGCATTTATTTCTAGACTGAATTCACCTAGCTTCCCTTCCAACCTGCCGATGCTATGTTTCTGTAAGATTCAAGACCACTTGATTATGAAAATTTATTATCTCAATTTTATATTTATATGTATAGGCTGTGATCATGTAATTTCCCTTTTTTTCCTTTCAACTCTCTTATTTTGTCAGTAACAAGATTGCAGGCATGCTTACACAGGCTATGCAGCAACTTGTTTGTGTATGTATATGTTTGAGGCAGTCACATTTAGGAGTTTCTCCCTGTTGAACTACCGTAATCTTGTTCACCCGTTGCTGGAGAGCGGTACAGCAGTATTGTCACTGCTCTGCAAGCAGAGCTAAAAGTCCCAGGCATCAGACTTTTGCACTATAGGAAATGTTTTTCAAGTCTTTTAAGTGTTCTTGTAACTCTTCTCTGATTCCCAACCAAAACATCAATGGCTATTTTGACTTCTGGAAGTCAAAATCAGCTATATTATTTCAGCAGCAGTGTTAGCACTAAACACAGACTGCTGCTGGCAATGGGAGTAAGTGTTAGCTAATGCAAGAAGGTTGCTGCAGGAACTGTACAGAAAGAAGAAAAAAGCACAGTTCATAGTAAAGGAAAAGGCAATAATCCATCTGTGAACATTTGTGTTAAATGGGGAGGAATTTAACTAGAGCTTGACTCCTAAGTTTAGGTGTTTACATATAGGTGCCACGTAATCTATGGGTCTAAGTTACTGTACTGTCCACAGAGATTGATGACTCAGTTCATTTGCTCATTTATGACAGAGGTGCAAGAGGACACCTTTCCTCTTTCAGTGGCAGATGGAAGTGAGGAGGGCATCTTTAATAGCAGCAGACTTTATAGCATGCCTAGCTCAAGGGAAACCTTAGTCAAAATAGTCACTGGAGCCCAGTAAGTGATTCAGCTGACAGTTACCTTGTGCTTCATTAATTCAGCTAAACAGAACTATCTGATGGCATTTGCCCTTGGATATCAAGGACATCTGCATGGGTCTACAAGATAACACACAAGGCCTGTAGGAGACCCAAACTGGACTGGCAGCTGGAGCCTAACCAAGCATTCTGCCATTCCAAATGCATCCCAAGACCTGCCCATAGGCATATCGAATGCACAAAATATCTGTGTGTGGGCAACTGAACTGTGCCCCAGCTATTGGACTGAGGGGTCTTAATGGCTCCTTTACTCTTTATGTATAGATACCTACCTATGGGTAGCTAAGTGCAGTTGGCCTTATATCCAAATATCTAGTTATCCTTATATCTAGTTTTCTCACAAGTTTTAACAAGTCTTACCAGTGCTAAATCTACTTCCTATTTAACTCCTCTGGATTATCTCATTAGTCACAGAGCTTATACGTGCCTCTGAATTCTGTAGAGAGACATAATTTAGCTTTATTTTCTTACTGCCTCTGGTCTCTTCTCAGAGTGCATGTGACCTGTGCCAATTCACTGTCGTGGCTGCCTCTCCAGAGCTTTTCTTAGGCACATGTACCTTAACTTACAGTCTGACCCAGTTGCCATTCCTTTGGTGAAGGTATAAAATGAGATTGTTTAAACTGGTAAGGATGTGAGCAGGGAATCCATGGAAATTTTTGAAGTGAACAGAGAAATGTGAGGGATTATGCACTGTTAGACAAAGACAAACCAGAAGGTTGAGCAAATGTCAGCTCAGTTCCTCTCCTCCCCCCTTTATCCCCAAGGACGGCAGGAAGCTTTTGCAGCTTTCCAGACACATGTCCTCTGGGCTTCTCCAAATGCATTGTTTGTTTAACATTCTTTGGGAATTGGAGAGTGCATGGGACAATGCTCTAATAGGGGCCTCCTCTCTTCTCCCACCAAGCAATTAATGAAACTCATTTCTACCCTGGGCATTTCTCAGTCACAAATGAGCTCTCTTGCTGAATCATCATCATCATCATGTCCTTGTTTTTCTGTTGCATTCTCTGGCATCTTCTCAACGTTAATTAGTGTATAAGATCCAATCCAACACTACTGAAATCTAAGGCTTTCCCTGTATCTAGCTTCTCATTTCTGCTGATATCAAGCCTTGATAAAAATGAGTCTTACTCCTGTTCTGGCAATTACCTCTGCCCAGCCACACTTCCTCTGTAGCTTGTCTGCTTCCCATACATGACTGAAGATAGTTAATATTAATAGGAGTTCCACTATAAAATACCCTCCAGCATACAGCACAGAAAACCTATTATTAATCACACAGGGAAAATCTTCTGAATATCTTTAAAATACTACAAATTAATAAGACAAGATGAAAACCACTGTACTAGGAATTTTAACTGCCTGGTGTGAAAATAGTGGGGTGAATGAAATGCGATTCAGGAGTGGGGCCTGTAGCACTGAAGATGGGGAAATGGAGTAGTGATGCTGAAGCTGTCCTTTGTTGAGGTGGCTTTATGCTTTGTGCAAACATGCAGGGTACATTAATAAGAGAGGTTATTTTGTGATTTTGATCAGAATTATGTCAGATTTTGAGGGGAGGAAAATCTCCCTTCTCAAATTAGAAAAAGCTGAGATGAGTCACACAAGGAGACTGCTGTGCAGTATTGCCAGATACTTAGCAGTGGACTGGTACAAGCCTGGAATAGCAGCTGAAACACCCATGTAGTAGGTGTCAGGACAACAGCTGCTTACTGCTGCAGGAACAGTTGTGTTGGCTGCTGCTGTTCCTGCAAAATAGCTTCTCTCTGTCCCCTGTGCAGGAAGAGCAGATACACAGACCTATATGTTGTTCAAGGCTGCCGTCCTAAGTCAGGGGTCTTTTGCATGTAGTAGAAGGGTCATCTTTGAAGATCTGTTTGTAGCTGGGGCTAAGGAACACTTAGCTTGAAACTAAGGGCCAAACTCTGTAGTTATCAGAACCACAACTGTTCATTGCTGCAGTCAGCAACTGTCTCATACCCTAACTCCTACACATTAGAGATGAATTAACTGTTCAATTCCTTAATGCAAACAGAATTATGGAAGGCTTAAGAAGCTCTGTTAGGAAAAGGACATCCTAAAACATCATCCGTATTTGGAAACAAAGTTGGCTTGGCATCATCATCTGGCAGTTCTGAGCTATTTGTAATTTACAACCAGTGTACAAGAATTTTCAAGATTTGCCTTCTCCTTGTCTTCTCCTTTTCTCTAGAGGCTCAAAAGACAAACAAAAATTCTGTAGTTCATCTAGGGTATTTTAATTTTAAACAGAAGAGAGGAAAGATGTCTTAGGAGTTTGTGGCGGGAACCTCTGATGGAACAGCAGTTGGTCAGTAGAGCATTACATCCTGAACATTTCTGTGACCTCAGATCTCAATGTCCTTGCTCCATTATATAGCATCCTCTGGTTAAAAAAAAAAAAATAAAAAAATTAATTACTCTTAGTACTTCAAAGTCAACAGTGAAGACCCATCAGTGAGTTTGGATTTGCATCCTGACAAGATTTATGAGTTCCAAAGAAGGCTTTTGGAAAGCAAATCTTGTCATGACAGAGATGTTTTTCAGGGATGAAATTTGAATAGCCATCAGAAAGCAACACTGAAGGAGAATGAGTTTGCCTGGCATTTGCTAGTATGTCTAGATTTGCAGAATGTTTTAGGGTGATGGACATTAGTGAGGTGCCTAAGCAGAAAACAGCTTCATTTTCCTCAAAGACACAAGGTATACAATGGTCTATTTTAATTTGCAAGCTTACAAATTTTAGGCCAACATGGCTGAGAGACAGACAGGATGGAACACATGCTCCCATAACCTGCCAGCCCTCTATGTTGTAGTGGAAATTCTGAGCTAAAAGACACTAGCAGTAAAAATTAGACACTGTTAGTCTTCACATTAGATACAAATAAGGAGTGTGGAGTTGGGGAAAGGCTTGAAATAGTTCAGACTTTGCAGATTACTGTTATTTTTAAAATATTTCTTCTTTAAAGGTAAGGAACCAAATCAAATTTTTCCCCAGATAACAACCTCATTTAAGTTTTTGGACAAAAAGGGTTTTGAGAGATAAACACCCAGAAATGCTGATAATGTCTGACATTACTGCTTAAAGCAATACCCTTCTTCCCCTGTTCTGCGAAGAACTGACAGGACAAGGGACTGGCAGGGGTTAATAGCTGTGTGTCTCCTGTGGGTAGCTGTAACCATATCATTGGAGAAGGCAGGGTGTGCTGTGGGCCGGGAGGCCTTTTGGACTGCATGGTGCTGTATATTTTGGAAATGCCTCTGAAATATGGTCATTTAGTCTCTCTTTTATGTTGTAGTGCACTCAGCTAAAGGGCAGCTGCTTTTGAGAATGTCCTTCCCTTCCCTTCCCACCTCCCATCCCCAGCTCAGGCAGCTTTGCCTCCTGAGAAACTGGAGAGGGGCTTTGGTGGAGTGAAAGAGGGCAGCAGGAGAGACGGAAAAAAGTTAATAATTCTACACAGACAGTCTATTGGAGATGTTAAGGAAAGAAAGTGGTCTCAGCTGGGCTTCCCCCAGTGTGTCATGCTTTTCAGCTCCTTTCATGCGAACTTCTCCCCCCTCCCCATCCCCATCCTGCCATTCTTTAGCCCCTGAGTCGCTCTCTCTCTTTCTCTCTCTTTTCTTTTTTTCCTCCCTCCACCTCTCCACACATTTCTATCTTTTGTTTTTATTTCCTCCCCTGCTGTTTTCCTTGATAGAAATCTCACTCATGCATTTCCCTTCCGGATTTCTATTGGGTTATTTTGTCCTCTCTCTCTCTGTGCTTTGGTCCCCTTTTCTTTCTCTGCCTCTTGTCCCGGAGTAAAACAGCCGCCTCCCTGCTGGGTCAGGATGACAGTGCCGTTAGCTTTCCCAGTGCCAGCCCTTCCCACATCTGTGCAGCTTTTGTCCCGGGGCAGAGGGGGATTTGGAATGGTCGGTTGGCAGCGCCAGGGAGACTGATGTAAAAATGAGGGCCAAAAAAGAGGGGAAAGGGAATTAGGAGGAGGGCGTGAGATGGTTTAAGAGAAGCACAAGTGAAAATAAAATAAAGAAGTAAAGGGCACAGCCCAGGCTGTGTGTGAGTTGGGACATTCCAGCTTCAGTGATAGGCCAGAAAGAATGAAACAAATGAATCCTGGTACCACATAGTGCTGCTAATTGATTAACCCCAATATCTGGCCCTTATATATGGCTGGGATGGAGTTGAGGCACGCCTGTGAAATACTTTATTTGGGACAGTATCCAGGAGAGCACCCTGCCCTCACAGGCCCAGTGTACCTGGCACCTCCTTGGGTCTGTACTCACAGGCTGCTCTCTCAGTCCTCAGCACTCAGCTCCTCTCTCCTAGACTTGTTTTCTCCGACTTCAGAGCAGTTTTCCTTCACCCTTGGCTTCCTAACTGTCCAGACTTGCTCTGCCCCAGTTTCTCCTCCCACTCAGGTCAGGTTCTTCTAACTTCTCTCCATCCTTCCTCCTAATGTTTTAACACCTTTTTCTGTTCTTCTCCACTTACCAGGGCATGTACCTCTATGTCCAATGCAGCCAGCCTGGTCACCCTGTTCCACCTTTGCATCACAACCTTCCTTGTCACATCCATGAACAGATGTAGTAGGTGACTTGGCAGTGTCTTTTCTCATACACTGTAGGCCAGTCCTGGTTACATGGGGAATTGCCTCTGTTTTTGAGAGAACAATATTTTCTCCTGGGAAATGTGAAGGAATCATTTTCTTCATGTGCACGTTGGTTTTTTATTTTTATTTTCTCCGGCATTATATTTCTTTCCTCTCCACAAGGGGCCCTAATTAGCCCCTTATATCTTTCTTCACACTTACGGGAGCTAAGGGTTTGTGAGTGATTCTTCCTTTTGACAGAAAGGAATGAACACATAACTGGCAAGTGTGGAGATGAGGATGTGTGGCGATAGAGCCAGGGTGCTGTGCTTTAAAACACGACAGTGCCTAATATGTTCGAACAACTGCCATGACAGGTTTGCAATGCCCTGTGCACTGGGGACTAAGCACGGTAGTTTTTTGATCACCTTTTTCTCATGATGACAGAAGAAGGAGCTACCTGCAACTCCAGGATCCGAGGCAGCCAGCTGCCCCAATTGTACTGCATGTGTATGTTGTAAAAGGAGTGAGGGAGAGGCAGGCTGTTCTAATCCATTTTGACACACAGAGAGTGAAAGGAGTGTAGAGAGGTTGTGTGTAGGAATTTGTAAGCAAGTACTGTGAAAGTCCTCAGTTTCAGGTGAGATTTGCTGTAAGCTCTTGAGAACTCTTGAATTTCAAAGTCAAAGCATGCTGAAAAGAAATGTTCATGCACAGAAAGGAAAATTCCTGTATAGTTTAACTGTTCTCCCTGCTAACTGCCCCATACCATCTGGCACTGTGCTCCAGAACAGTGGAGAGAAGAATAATAAGACAGACTGCAAAGAGAAAGATTTTTCTCATTTCAAATGCTATCCAGATCCTAGTCTTTCCATATCACTGTAATTCAGTGATGGAATTTGCTGCTATAAACATCTGCCTGTAGTGAATATCAAGGACAAAAGAACATTAGCATAAATGCATTATTTTGTCCCACTCTAACAAAAATCTCTTCTGTTTTTCTTAATCTTACTTTCTTGATCATTGCTAACCAGTAGGGTACAGGATTTGCATATCAATATAAAGACTGCTGGGAATATTCCACCCTGATCTACGTTCTGTATAACACTATTAAATGGAGCAGCACAGGGATGTCATTCAGGATGGAATTTGGCTAATTTCAACTTCCTAATGACATTTTCTCTCTAGTACTAACAATAGATTTAAACTTGCAATATATCAGGGTTTCCAGTATATCAGCATTTTCAATGCACTTTACTTATGTGAACCACTTAATTGAGGAAGGTGAAGAGTGAGAAACTCCATGAATATTCATTCCCAGTATAATTTAGAGGCTGCTACTCCCTGGTGCTAACACTCCGGCAGTGACTATGCATTCAGAATTTTGCTAGTGCAAGGGCTCACACAAGCAAATATTACCTTGAAGTTTGGCATATTTGTACAAAATTGAGCTTTCAGTTGGTTTCTTTTACATATTTGCACCAGGAGTCTCCTCCTGGTAGTCGTACTCTTTTAGTCATACAGTCAAATGCTATATGACATACCTGGCTGTCTCTTGCAGGTCCATCTGAATTACTGGACATGACAGACAGTGAAACGTAAGTATAGCCTACCCTGCCCTTCACATTATGTGCATTAGCCTAGCAGACCTTTCTTGTTTTTTAAGTGCAAACTTTCGACTAAAAAAGCTTGTAAAATGGCACAGCTCTTCAAAAAAAAACAAGGAAACAAAAGTCCCCCTAAAGCCAAACCACCACCACCTCATATGTGGCTTTTTGGCCTAAAACAAATATTTCCTGAATTCAATGAAGGACTTCCTCTCTATTGCTTCCCATGCCTCCTTGATCTTTCTAGAGGAATACAAGTCCTGCATCCACGGTGCTCTGCCTTAGCTGTCCCAAGTGGCCACAACCTGTGCAGCTGAAGATTTCTCTCAAGGAGTTAGAACCTCAATCAACTCTGATATTGTTATTATTAAAAAAAAAAAAAAAAAAAAGACTTTTTTTGCAATTCCCAACTGCTCTACATCTTGTATAATCAAGGTGTCACAAGCAGTATGTAAAGGAAACATGAATAATCCTGGGAAGTATATGGAATATATGGGAAGCAAAAGTTGCATTTCTCTCTAGGGGTTAAATTTACCATTCCTCATCTCATAATGCCTGCCTCTTCTAACAAAGAACAACAGAAAGGTTCTGCACAAGGTGCATGTGTGCAGTGCAGGGGGTGATGGAGTCTGAATGGACTGCCCATTTCTTTTCATCCAGTAGCATCCAGCACAGCCACTGAAGTAAAGTGCAAGTGAACATGTCTATGAGGGCTTCCCTTTACAAAGGTCCCTCTAGTTCTTGAAAAGGGAAGCTTCCAGCTGTAACTGGCAGCATGAATTTGTCTTTTGATCCTCAGGGGGTGATCAGATAGTATCCCACTCTGAATCTAGTTCTCATGCAGCAGAGGCATATTCATCCCAAGTTTGCCTACTAATATTTCATCTTACCTTGCTATGTACTGAATCTGAAATTCCTTTATGAACTCTCACTTTCTGGGTAGGTAGGTGCAAGAGTTGTCCTACTACATGTATTTCCTATCATTTATTATTTTGGAGGTGGTGTTATGGCCCTACTTGTTGGACACTAGTATTAAGGATGCTTTTTCAACCCTCTCCAAGGATACTTTACCCCACTTCCCAGGCAAATCTAGATAGATTTCTTTCATCTCAAAACTGCAGTCAGTCACAGAATCCTGTTATGTGTAGCCCCAGCCTGAATGATGAACTTTGCAAGAAATCTGTTCCCACTACACAGCATTCTCTTTTGAAAAACATGTGTTCAAGCTTCTCCAGTAGCTCACCAGTCCAGCAGTGGGAAAAAAAAACCCAGCTCTTGCTCTCACATATCCAAGAGTGCAGGGTATCAGAACCAGGCCAGCAAGTGCACCAGTCATGGCTTTTATGGGCAGGGTTTTTCTAGGATGTGTTGAAGAATGAGGTTGAGGATATAAATTGCAGGAAAAAGCAAACACTATTGCTATTCTGCCTGCTGTGAAATGAGAAGGTGGCTAGTTTGCCTTTGCAGCCCTTAGCAGAACTGGTGGTTGGATGGGAATGTAACATTCAGTCCTTTGAATACATAAAACCTGTGCATGTTTCTTTCCCACCCCTCAGAAGGTCTTCGTCTGCTATTTATGCATTGCAGGCTTTCCTACAAAGGATGTAGATGCTAAGGGAGAGTGCACAAGTCTACTTCTGCCAGCAAGAGGGAACCTCGCAGAAATCTTTCTTCTGTCTCTCCTCTGCACCTCATACTTCATAAATGTGCATTGCTGCGATGTGTCTCACTGCTGGTTTCTGTACTTTGGTCTAGGGGTGAGACAGCATTACATAAGGCAGCCTGCCAGCGCCATCGTGCCGTCTGCCAGCTCCTGGTGGATGCGGGAGCCTCTCTGAGAAAGACAGACTCCAAGGTAACCCAGCCCCATCAACCAGTTATAAAATACTGCAGCCAAGCGAGACTGATCAGCATCCGTCCCTGCTGTTTGCATGATTGAGGCTTCCTTGTGTGTGCCAGAAGCAGCTCTTTTGAAACAAGCTATTTTTATTTAGAAAACGGTATTGATTTAAACAAGTACAAGAGACTTCAGTTCAGTCCCCAAGGTGGGTCATCTTCACCATAGTGAGAGCCTGGCCTCAAACTAATCGGTGCGTTGGGTGTGAATGAAGCATCTCCATAGCACAGCAGCGTCCTCCTCCTGTGTGGTCAAAAGAGATGCCTGTGGGCAAGGACCACCTGCGGGAGCCTTGGTTTGTGATTGCATAGCATCTGTGAGGCTTGATTATTGTAGCTGACTCGCTTAGTGAGGATGGGGAACCATTTTCTTTTGCCCTTGTTTGCCCCTATGCTTGCTGATGTGACACTAACCACAACCGTATCTTGGTATGTGCTTGGCTGAGAAAGAAATCTGGGCAAAATTAAACCCTAGGAATATTCTGTCAATACAACAATCTGACCACTAAGGAACATGGTCCAGAAGCTGTCCCTCTGGCATTTCTGAATATAAGCATCCTGTGGTCAGCAGCTCAGAGGTGGCTGGGTCTCTGGGTTCCAGAGTTAGAAGCACCTTCACTAAAGCAACACAATTAAAACCATTTCCTACCATATTATGCTGTATGGGGAAGCTTACAAGGGGGAGAGAGATCACTCTCTTTCAGATAAGAGTACTGTACATTGAAAAAGATGATTTTTGCAGCAGCATAAATCCAGACAAGTGGAGTCTGATTTGTTAATCTTCTGCCCAGAAACCCAAGGAGTGGGAGTGGTTTTTGTGGATATAGATTACGGTGTTTCCAGCATTTTTTTGTAGTTTAGGATCAAGATTGTGATCCCCAACTTAGCAGTACTTGTGAGGTAGCTCAGATAATAGAGTAGAAAATTGCTGCACTGGAAAACTATTTGTACTTGACATAGAATGAGATAGATTGAAATAATCTCAAATGCTGGGCACCTCTCTCTGCACATCATTCGCAAAGTGTGTAGTCTGTGAAGTGCACTTTTGAAGTGTTAGCTGCAGCATTGTGTGTCATGTTCATTCACATAGGGATTGTAGGCCTAGAATGAAAAATCAGTTCCTTCCAGCATGTGAGCCCTTGCGTGATGAATCAAGTAGCACGTCCTTGCAGAGATGCATGATTTGTCCCAAACCACACGAGGACAATCTTCATTAATCTCATTACTCTGATAGCAAAACTTCACATAACACCAGCTTGTACAACAAATAAGTAAATTCTCCAGTTTTGCTTTTAACCTTCCTGTAGTAATTTTTGTGGGTCGTGCTTTCACCTGTTCTTCTAAATATATTAGCACAAGATTTTCTCTTAATCTTTCTTTATTATAGGGTAAGACCCCTCGTGACAGGGCTCAGCAAGCTGGTGACCCAGATCTGGCCTCCTACCTGGAAAGTCGACAAAACTACCAAATGGTTCCCCACGAGGATCTGGAGACAGCAGTCTGATGTCTGAAAACATCAAAGAGGATCCTTGGAAATGGCGAGGCTGCACCTGAGGCACTCGGGCATCGTGTGAGGAAGAAGCTGATGGTATCAACGTGTCTCTCACTCTCGTGGAAAATACCTGAGGACATGCCACCAGTTTCTAAGGGCTACTGAGTCTTGCCACGGAACAGTTAGGTTCCATATGTTAGCCCATGATGGATGAGGCGGGACACTCAAAGGTCTGTGGAATCCATGGGCCACGGAAATTTACCTTTATTGCTTCCAGCAAGTAGCATGAACTTCTCCCATGTTCATCTGTACAATTTATTTAAAAAAAAAGAAAAAAAAAAAAAAGAAAAAAAAAAAAGGAAAGGGAAAAAAGGGTGTGGGAGAACCAAACTATCTGGGACATGAAAGCACCCAATCAGGCCCTCCTGCATCCCTACAGGTCCCTGCATTCCTTTTATTCTCTCATTTCCCTCACTTCTCATCTGTTAAATAGTACCTGTTATCTTTGTGTTGAGTCTTCACAAATGGTCAGGCAGTAACAGAAAAATCTGAGGAGCTCTGGATGCCCTTTGGAAAAACCCAACGTTTTTACTGGCTTCATTCCCTCCTTTGCCAGCCTTTCAGAAGCAGTGTCCTCAGTGCTCAATCACCAGAGTTTTCTGGCTTTTGGAGAGGACTCTGCCTATTGCCTTGTTTCCCAGGGTGCAGGACACATAAGATTTACAGCAGTGACAAAACATGACCTCCTCATTGTTGCTGGGTATATGGTTATGGTAGCGCCATGAGATAGTCTTTTATATGGAAGAGAGTTATATGGGATACACCACGTTGGATGGCAGACCAGAAAGTTATCAGTAAGGTTTTTCATGCCACCGTTGGGCATATAATGACTGACCTGATTCTACTCTGGTTTCAGGCCTGCCAGAAAGTGGATAGCTATTTTTATTTTTGAAAAGATAGGTTTTACACTGAGAAGAGGTCTGTGCAAGACAGAGGGGGTTCTGATGATTCTGACTTATGGACCCAGTCCCTTTTGCATTACAGACAGAGGTAGGAAGGAGATCTAGAACATTAGTGGTCAGCCTAGGCTTGCTGCTATCAACAAAAAAATGAACACCACCCCTGGTCACACTGGGAAGAGGAAACCTCTGGATGAGCCTCTAAAATATCTGATTCCCCAAGGGGACAAAATTTCTGAGAAGCTGTCCCACTAAAGAAGGACAAGCAGCAGCTCTTTGCGTCATTACCCACTATAGGCTCATAAAGTTGCGTAGCCACTGTAAGGGCCAGCTATGTCTCCTGTACTCTCTGTTCTTTGCCTTACCTCAAAGATTATGACCACAAAAGAAGAGAAAGCAAACACACACACACAGAGGCATATGTAAAATATTGACCTTCAGGTTTTCAATCACTACAGACAACTCAGCTGCCAGAAACAACAGAGCTTCCACTTTGTCTGACCAGTTCCCATGAAGATGCTCACAGCCTACTTTGGGCATAATTCTTGCAATAGATTTTTGTATTTTGCTTTGTTCTTAGTTTTGAAAGATTCACTGGTGTTTGTTTTCATGCACCTTGCTAGGTGTAGGTCTCTGGTAGATGGCGATCATTGGGATTACATGCAGTTTGGAAATAATGAAATTAACTCAGGTCATTAAGTCAGATAAGTTGTTTGTTTTTTTTCTTGGTAGAGGTTGTGGAAATGAAACAAATGGAATTATTTTTTTGTTTTGTTTTGTTTTTTTCCTTTTTTTTTTTTAACAAAACAAGCTAAGAGTCATTGTTGTGACAGAGGAGGAGGAGCTGAAAAGTATATATTTTTTTTTTTTCTGTTTTCAAAAGTTCATTTGATATGAGCAAAATATTTCTTTAGTATTTCTTCCTCTGGAAGGAAACAATATATATTTGTAATCTACAGATCAATGGTGACATGAAATGTATTTTGTCTTATTTTCTGTCTTTACCTTTCTTGTTTAAAAAATAAAATATGAAAGCCAAATTCCTTCCCTTGATAATCATCCAGTGGCTTGTGGTGAAGGTCAGTACATGTATATATTAAAACATAATTTGGCAATGGTTAAAATAAAAAATCAGAGTATAATTCTGGTGTATGTGAAATTTCCGCAAGGAAGAACCTTTCTGCTGTGGTTTCATGGTAGGCCTTGCATCATTTCCCAACTGTGAGGAAAGACATGATTGTAATATTTCTATATATTTGACAGAAATAAGAGTTATATTAGGATCAGTTTTATCATTTTGTTTTACTGATTTGAGAAAGGAGGAAGCTTCAATAACACCAGGGGCTTTGTTCTACTGAGGGCAGACTGGTGCCTGAGCAGAGGATGGTTGGTGAACCTGTTGCAGCTCCTTGGTCCGTTAGTCTTATGAAGCAGTGGAGCAATAAAGGCTTGCTCTATCACAGTTAGCTTCCAGAGATCACATGTGAATTATGATAAGGGAGCTGGTTCTGAGCCCTCTCTATCCCCACTGGTTCTCCCCTTGGTTAGACATCCCTTGTGGCTGGGGGGTGGCAGCAGCAGGGGCTGGCTCTGAAGTGGTTTGGCAGGGTGGGCAGATTTCCTGAGCTCCTTTGTGTAATTCAGACTGCTCAAAGGAGCTTAGAGCATGCGAGAGAGTCTGGCTTGCCCTTTTCCCTGGCAGCTGGAGGACGGTGCTATGATCAGAGTGAGCCTGTTATGCCTCTGGAGAGCTGCCCGTGCCATGTGCTTAGTGGGAGGCAGTCACTGTGTGATGAAAATAAACCCCAGCACTGGAGACAGGACAGGAGCTAGCTGTCTGTAGTGCCTTTAATATTCAAGGTGTCTCAAAGCACTGCACACATAATGCATTAGATACTGTCAATGTATTTGTACATAACAGAGCATGTATATTGTTTTTTGCAATGGCTCACACTTGGCCAGGGATATCAGAAGTTGGTTCACTGAGAGAAGGAGTTTGGGGCCAGGATGCTGCAGCATTATTCCTCACTCCTTTTCAAGTGTGACGGGATTCTCAGTTTTGGACAGCCACCAGAAGCAGGCAGACTGGGCAGCAGTTTAAGGTGACACGTACGTACTGAATCTCTTGAGCACTTGGGTTCTAGCTTAGTACACTCTCATCGTGCCTGCACTGTGCAGGGCCCAAATTTCAGTGTGCACTGGGAACCCACTTAAATTACATGTAAACCAGCTTGATTTACTAAAAAGTCTGTTCAGTGGTGGTGTCTATTTATGTGTGTATATTACTATATATATGTATATATGTAAATGTCAGTATGCATATATATAGAGACACACACACATATATGCACACACTTAGAATTGTGCCATTTGAATGATGAAGTACCTTGGGATGCTCAGCTACTGAGGTTGCTGGACTGACAATGTCATTTTTCATTTTAATTTGTTATTAAAGGGGACCCTTTTCCGTAGAACTGAGGAGCTCCTGAATTGTTCCATTGTACTGGTTTTACTATCTCATTTTGGAGTAAAATGGAGGGAAAAAAATATTTATAATGTTGATAAAATAAACTTACTTTTGTTATTTAATAGCATCAGTTACTCTTATTTCATCTTTCAATACTAGAGGTATCTTTATGTGTTATCCAAGACATGATGATATCACACATTTCTAATTATAGCACCCCTCAATATTGTGAGGTGTCAGGCTAAGTGATTCATGTAAGACAGGAGTTCAAGGCAAATTTGCCCATCACAAAGCAGGCCTCAGACTCCAGTGGTTCTTTCACCATTTCACATGTTGGCTTGTTTGTGTTTTAGAACTTTAAGATTTCTGCAGACGTTTTTACTGACACCTCTCACCCTTGCTTTTTCCCAGCAGCACTAGAATTGCTCAGTTTCAACTCGGACTACATGAGATGTCCCCTGCTACATGAGGACTGTCATATACAAGCACCACAGACATAAAGAAAATAGAAAGAAGTTGATGTTTTGTTGCCATTGATCTTCTCAGCTGTGCTGTTGTGGATGAATAGATGGGGCACATGGTTTTTCTGGTAGTGTGGCTGCGGGAGGTTTGTTTAAGGAGTATTTAATGGCCTCTTTTGCTCATTTTTGTTTTTATCTTTGCTGTGACAACGATAAGCATGGTAGTGAAAGTCACTAACACACAACCTCACCTAGAGGATGGCTACTTTCCTTTCAGCCATCCCAGATGACTCCTGTAGTTTGTGGTTATTTGTTGACCCTTTCAGTGTATAAAAAGCACATTGAGATGATCTGACTCTGGGCAAAAGCTGTGAAATGGGCAAAGTACATGGGTAGCCTTAGGCTTGCTAGGAGTTTAATGGTGCTCAAGAAATGTATGGATGTGGTGGGAATTTGGATGCCTTGAAAACACTCAAAGGACAATTCTGTCCTTGTACTCCATGTTCTCCAAGAAGGAGGCAGTTGCTTGTACTGATCCATTTGAGGTCTGCCATTTTCTTACCCCCACTTTTTGCTTCTTTTGTGCTAGGCTAACATCCATGGAGAAGTGTTTTGTAAGAATGGTGTGTAAGCTTGTTGGAAGTAACATTTTTATCTCCATTATACTTTTTATTTTGCATTCATCAGACATTATTTCCTCTCTTCAAATGTGAGTATATTCCATCACTTCAGCAGCCCTGGAAACAGCTTATTATATACTTGTGCCTTTCTGGATACCTGTCAAGTTAAAGGACACAGTATCACAGGGTTCACTATGGTACTCATTTTAATTTTGCTTTCTTAACAACAACATAGGCAACTATTTTTCTGAATAATCGATAGCTACAGCTTTAAAATCCCATGAACTGCCTGCCAAAATCTGTTGATTGCGACAGCAACTCAGTAATGTGCTAAAAGTGACTTGTTAGCATACTGATGAAGACCAGAGCTTTATGTGGAGGATGTGTCTCAAGTTTTATTACTTTAACTCCCTTTGGAAGAACAGGGTGCAGCTCATGGTTGCACTCTGGAAATGCTGCAAGAAGAGCCATAACCCAGTCCTGCACCCAGCTCTTGGGGTGAACAGAATATGTAGAGGGGTCAGGATATCTCAGCCTTTGCTGAGGAGTTACTGGTGCAGGCAGACTGCCGCTGCTCGGTACTTGGCTTGGGCTTCCCAAAAGTAGGCCAAGTACTCGAGCAGTTTCTTGCTTTTAATTCTATTTAAAAGCTGTCTTGGGAGGGATGGACTACCTGGCAGTCAGAGCAGTGACCATGGCTAAGAGTACTCCAAGTTGTACCATGACACCATGCTTCTCTCAACTGCTTACCTGAGATCCTCTGCAAGTACCAGAGCTCGGGGCTTCTCTTTCCCTTCCCAACATGTTTCCAACACCACTGTCCATGGTGGTACCCACAGAGAGCAGCATTCTCTCATCCCCTGTACACGTGCACTGGAGCAGCAGCCCTTGCCTTGGCCAAGGGATTTCCTGGCCCATGTATGGTTCCATTTCTACAAAAAGGGAAAACTCCCTCCCTCGGGCCTTGATCACACCAGTAAATTCATTACATTTGACTTCAGTGATTAGACAGGCTCAGAGCTGAATAACCTTACTGTATTCAGCCATCAGAGTGCATCTTGTCTCCTGTCTTATTTATAAGGTGCCACATTCCAGTCTCAGCTGCAGTTTCTTGTTTCTCAGACTGCTTTTTTTTTTCTTAAGAAAAAAAAAGAAACAAGACAATCTATCCTATGCATTACACATGTATCTAGTTACCCATAGAGTGGGGAAGACTGGCAGCTCATTTTAAAAACCCCTCATTCTGATGTAGCATGTGGTGACTTCTAAAGTCTAGGCAGGAGGATGCCTTGCAACAAAAGCATTTGTTTCAACATAAACACATCTATAATTCAGGAAATAATTTGATGCTTAGCCCTTTAAAAACAGTCAGCTTATCATCTTGAATCCTTTACATGGAAGAGAGGAATCTAAGAAGGCAGCGATTCTCTTGACAGACACATACAAGAAGGTGAATACCTGAGAAAGTGAAAGACTTTCTTCAGATATTTGTATTATGTTGCCCTCATCCACTAGAAACAGAATCCTGATTTGGGAATGCTGTTTCAGAGTTCACCAATATGTTAACAGCCCCAACATTCATATACAAAGCACGTAGAAGCAGTAGCATTTTGACATGCAGGAAATAAGCACTACTTCTTTTAGCAATGTAGTACTACATATGTAATTGCTTCATCTAGTGCCAACCTCCCTTTGCTGGCTAAGTGTAACACCTGGCTCTTCAATTAGTCTGTGTCTAGGAGGCTGCTTGATGTGTAATCTACAGCTGAGCAAAGGGTGCACAGTGGCAATCCAGTGCTCTGACAAGTGCTGCAGCAATTATCTAACTACTAATGCATGAACCACTGTAGCAATTCAGTTCTTAGTGTTATGCTTTTATTTTAATGAGAAAAACAGCCTTCTGGTTCCAACTGCCTTAATGACCTTCAGTTATCACTTGCTCCTCAGCCTGCGGCCAAGCAGGGGGAGAAGGCAGTCCCTGGTCCTACATGTATTCGGGAATCCAGATCCTATATAGCAATTGTAGGAACCAGTTAGGTTTGTAGGCATGAGAAGCTCAAGACCCTCTTGAGCCTGCTACAACAGTGAACTTAGCTAATTAAGCTCTGTTAGGTAGTATCAATTTTCTAGGCCTTTTTGACCTGCATGACATTCACACAAGAACTAAAATAAGGTAAAATTAGAAAATCAAATCTAAGCTAGCCCCTGGAATGGGGAACCTACAGAAGATTTTCCATAAGCCTTGCTGGTTTATGGGTAGAGAGTTGGAATGCTAGCTATTGAATATCACTGTAGCGAGTAATTATGTACCATAATTTGATGTATCTATCTACTTTTAATGAAGTTAGATTTCTTCTCCACGCTGTCACCCAGCTGCAGGACATATCCCATTCCTGCCCTCACATGGTTCACCACACAGGTTGGTGGGGCACATCCTTCTATTTGCAAATCCTGAGGCTTCAAGAAGTGAGACATGAGCCCTAAATTGTGCAATGACACCTCCCCCTACTCCCTAGCTATACCAGGGGTTTTCCTTCCAAATTAGTGGAAACAAAGCCACAAAATAAATGATTGCTATAGGCCGCAAAGTGAGTAGCTGTCTTATTCTCCCTTCCCTTGCTTCAGCCCTTTTCCCACGGCCATGCTTTTACTTGATCAGAATGGGAAAACAGTTGTTGATGTGCCTGCTTAAATGGGACATGGGTGCAGTTGCAAGTTGTTTTCTCCTGTGGTCTTGCCACTATTGTAATAGTGCCATTATCTCCATGGTAGGTGGAATGTGCATTCATGTCAAAGCTAAGAAAAAAGTGAGCTAATGGCAGGAAGGAAATGGAACTTAATTTTATTTGAATTTTATTTTAAATAATCTTCAATACTCTTCACTTTGCCTTCCCCCCCTTTTTTTTTTTTACTCTGTCCTTTTCAGACCTTCCTTACTGAAGCTCTTATTCTTTGATCATCTCTTTTTCCCTTAGCTTATGCTGCCTTCATTTTTGACTTGAAAAGTCAACATTCTGCTCATGTGCTTGCCTCTGGGGCACTACTGCTTGACCAGACACAGATAGGTTGATCTCCTCTGACCATGCCCAGACACGAGTAGGGAATGTTGAAATTCTGCTGTACTAGGAATGAGTTGGATGTGCAGCACCAAAGGCACCTCTGAGGGCAGTTTTAATGTCTCAAGATTAAGCAGATGGGAAGCATGATGGACTTGGGTATTTTCACACAAAAAGGGGTAAATTTTGACTTTTTCAGACTTAGTTTTAATATCAATAGAAAAAAAAATGTGGGGAGGGAGGGGGGTGTCTACTGTCATGTTGGTTCCCTTTGTGATTTTCCTGTTAAATAATATTTGCCTAGGTAAATGAAATTGTGTTGCTCCGTGACATTCTTGCAAGAAGTGGCAGCTGCTTCTAACTGGTGGGCGAGTGTGCTGGTCTCTTGTGCAAAATGGCTGGCCCTGCTACTGTATGCTTTTCTGCTCAGCATGTATCTCAGAAACATCAGAGGGAGATGGCAAAGGCTTATCAGGTTTTTTGTTCTGTTTACATGTCACTGCAGAGTGATTCTCCTCCATCTGCCTCCTTTGATCACGCAACAGCTTTGGGAGAAAAGAAAATAAGTGGCTGAGCCTTCAAAGCACTAAGCAGCTCTTGGGAGCTTTGTCTCTCTCTAGCTTACTGCTGCACCTCACAGATCTGGGGAAAGAGAAACAGGGGGGTGCCTTACGTGCAGAAAGATCCACCTATTACCTTCTTGGCAAAAGTAACAACTCTTTGGAGGCTGCCTACTCCAGACACCCCCCTCCATGTGCTAGGCAGAGTGTAAAACACACACTGACATCAGTAAGCCCAAAGGAGCTGCCTTTCTTTCACAAGGGCTTTTTCAAGCTCTTATTGTTTCTCTTCCTAGTGCTGGGGCATGGGACAGCTCCAGGATGGGGATTCCTGCCTGTTTCCCCTCAGAGCAGCCAGTGTGGGACCGCTCTGCTATCTAGCTGCCCTCACACCTGGGCTGTATAAGCTTTGTGTCCTGTAACTCTATTGGAAAATGAAATAGCCAAGGGTTAAAATCCCTTTCTGAATGGACCTGGGAGCTGCTGGCCTTGGCTTCTGGCCCATCAGGGTGCAGTGCATCAGGGAGGGCAACATGGAGTATGACTGCCAGCATTTCTCTCTAGAAATCTCTGCAAGGTGAAATGTGCTTTCACAGTGGGAAATGAAGGTTATTTTTCTTCTGTCCATATTATTTTGTCCTGTAAACCCTGTGCCAGTCATTTGGGATGCAGCTGGCTTTTTGGAAGCAGGAGGCTTTTGAAGGATTTTTGGAAATTCTAGCCAATTATATAGCTGAGGACTCGTGTTCTGCATCTCCCACACAAACCTTCTGCTAGTCCATGGAGGTCTCAGTGTCCTCATTGTGTCAGTGAGCAGAACATTTTGCTCCAAACTACAGGCCTGCCTTTGTGTCATTTACTGCTACTTTGCTTCCGCACAGCTTTTAGAACACCTATGGCTTTGCAGCCTTGAACTGGGAAAAACCAAAATGCATGATGGGGAAACCTGATTCTTTTATGTACACAAATACACATCAAGTTGAAAGTGTGTGCTAATGAAAACCACGGTGTATATGTGAGGACTGAACCTGGTTTATGAGACTGTCACTGCTAGCTCCGTGGGGATTTATCCTGAGTAAGAACTGACCTGTTGTTTTATAAAGGTTATACAAAAAATGATCCCTCTGTTTAATGATATGCTTCTGTCTTATGATAGCTTACAAGTCTAACTGTGTGTCACATGGCTGCATCACAGAATAGGGAAAGCCCTTTCTATGTGTTGTAATTCATTGGCACGTCTCTCTGGAGGTACTGTGGTCAAAGGGATACAGCAGCAGGTAGCAAATCAAATGATTGAGGTTTTACTCCTGACAGTGCCATTAAGTCAGTTTGGGTAAGTCATGCAACTGTCCTGTCCCTCAGTTTCCTTATCTGTAAAATGGGGATAATATCACTTCCCCATACACACATAACTAAGGTGCTTTGGTGTTGCGAGGCTAAAAACTGCTGTATATTAACTATTTATGAGGCTTTCTTGTCTTGCCCTGTAATATTACTCCCGTACAGCATCCTGCCTCTTTTCAATCCATTTTCTGAAGGATGGTGGGAGTAGCCCTGTCCCGTGCCTTTTAGCTTAACTGGCTTAAATTGAGATAGTAAAGACAGCTGGAGAATGACAAGTTTCTAATGAGTTAGTTTGTACTTCTCATGCTTGATTTCTATGTTTGAGCCATTGTGTATTAAAAATTTTAATTCAGGTGATACTTCCAGTCAATTAAAGCATTCGGGTGGTTGCTGTCCCTCCAGAAAATAATATTTTCCAGAATTTTAGAGTAGTTGTATCCATCATATTAAGTTCATTGAGCCCAGTGTGTTTAATCCAGGAGAGCCCATTTCAGAAATACTTCTTTCTGTCACCTCTATCCTTTCCTTGAGGTATCACAGAGCATTTTTCAACTGCCCAGAAATCACCACTTGAGTTTGTTGATGCAAAAGTTTTCTGAAGATCCAGCCAAATATCTGAGGGAGCAGACTCTTTAGTCTTCACACTGACATTTCCTCTGGCCACTTGGCAAATGAGACAAGATGAAAATTGACAAAGAATGAGGACAACAGTTAGAAAAGAGTTAGGGAACTGGAGGTGTCTCCTGCAAAAAGGAAAAGGGCTAAGAAAGAATCCTTGTAATGTGCGTGGTGATGAACAGGCTTGTGATGAACAGTGTCATGATGGAAAGGCTGAGTTTCCATTGGGCTATATAGTGGATATTCACTTGCTGCTTCCTGGAGATGATGGAGGAAGAATAAAGCACTTTGCACTGAGTTCACTCCAGGTGAACCAAGATGTGACAGATGTCAGAAGTTGGACTATTCCATAATGTGTTTAGTCCCCTGAATAGAGCAGTGAAGCCAAATAGTAAACGCGTACATTAAGCCAGCATTTCATGGGCATCCAGAGTTCCAGTATTTGTACATATCCTACTATCTGAACCCACATCTGTTCCAGGAGTTGTAATAACATCACAAAGGGCTCTTTTATGCTGCCTGACTCCATGCATAATGCCCCGGAGCTGTACATCATGGGGCTGCCAGCTGGCAAAAGGAATCCAAGGCACGTAACAGCACCCATGAAATGAAGCTATAAGTTTAACAGAGAAGCAGGGTCCAGGTAATGGGCAGTGAAGCGGAATATGGGAAGGGGGAGGGAGATTTTTGTAATAAAGTGAGAAAGTATTTTCATCCCTGGTTTTCTTGCATTTCCTATTTATACAAAGTATCTTGGTCACTGTGTTGCTAAACAAGGAGATTTTAAACTGGGGGAAGAAGGGAATCTGTATACAGTGAAAGAACTGGTTACTGTTCCTTTTGGACACTTCTTCTGTATTGTGATTTGTGTGGAAACATACAGAATAAAAGTGAAGAAGCCCTTGGCTAGGCTGAGTTTCCTTGTGTTATTTGCCAGTGGAGCTGGGCTGATGCTTCTGGCAGAGTGAAAAGACTGGTGTGACTTGAAAGCTGTGAAGAGTTAGGGGGAGTGGAGGAAAGGGATGAACGGGTCAAAATTCTGTGTGTGCATGTGTGGCAGTGCAGAGGAGGGACGGGAAGGGAGTGTTAAGCCTCTGGATAGGCCAGCTTCAAGCTCATGGTAATGAAAAAGCTTAATGAAATCCTTAGTATTTCCAGGGAAATCTTCTCTGTCCCTCTGTAAGCTCAGATTGTCAGCACATCATTCAGAGTGTGCAGGAGAGATCCAGCAGAGATTAGCAGGACTGTAATGGCCTATAGGTCACCTCAGGGTTTTTGCTATGCATCTCAGAAGTGTTTCTCCTCCAGCGCGCTCTATTTCACCCCCCCAATTACCTTAGGTTCTCCCTTTAGCACTGTTTTAGACTAATGCACGAGCATGTAATGGTTCTGTTTGTTTCTGCCCAGCTGTGTGTGATTGAAGAAGTTTCTGTCATGACCTTCCTTTCTTGTCTTCAGCAGCTGCTCTTCCTGCCCTACTCAGGAACTTCTATGCTGTTTCTGACACCAAGTTTTCATGCTCTTCCTCCCATATGAGTCGATATTTCCTAACAGTTCCCTTGCCTCTGCTCTCCCATCCTGAAATAATATTTCTGAATAATTTCGTGGTGTTTCCTCTGCCGTCTCTCTGGGACAGTGCCTGCCACAAAAACACCTTCCTCACACATGGTTCTGGCTCCCCCCACCACTTCAAGCCTTTTGATGCTCACTGCTGCCGCCAGAAGCCAGCTGTGTGCTTGTCTCTTTTAAAGGATATCTTAAGCCCCTTTTTCCTGCTGCCTCAGACAGCCTAGGAATATTATTATTAATAATAATAGTGCTAAAACGACTAACTGTTCTGCCTGTGTGGGACTGGCTGGAGCTGGATAGGGATGTAACCTCGTCATGAGTTACACTGGGCCTTTCTGTGCAGTGAGAAAGCACTACCAAGCACAGCTTTTATGTTTATAAGCCCTGTGGTAAAAAGCACTAACTCCTCTGGGGTCTGTTGCAGTAAGGAACTGCACCAAATGGCTGGCAGCTGCTCTCTGGAAATGTCCATGGAGGAGGGATGTTTTTGATGTGCTCACAGGTGCCCTCACAGCAACATCTGGAGGTGTTCCACCAACTGCAGGCAGAGCTGTTTGGTGGTATATTTAAAAAATGAGAGTACAGCTTTACATCCTGCACATTTGCACCCCAAATTCTTCAATGTGTGTGTGGCCTTGCACATGTATGTAGTTCTGAAGAGAGTCCAACTGTTGCTTCACTCATTCATTATAATTTGCTCTTGTTCCTCAGCATTTCAGCTATGTTAGCTCCTTCAGGGCTATTTTCTAGCCAACTTACACTACAAAAACCTTTATGAAGCTGGTGAAATTCATATATATACACACACATATTATAAAAATATCTTTCTTGTAGACTAATGTACTTTCATAAGTGGGGAATTCCCTTTTTCATGCAACTTTTCATTACATATGAAATGCAGTACCTTCTACCCGTTTCTTTAGAAAGCTAAGCCTTTCATAGTAGGAATGTAACTACAATGGAAAAAAACAAACACACACCAACTTTCTCAGGAGAAAAAAAAAAAAATCCTGACAGGAATAATTTTCTTTGAAAAAAAATAAAACAGAAAAACTCTGCAGTTTGACTGCAGCCAAATGACTTCAGTATTTCCTTGCAGTTAAAATATGCTTCTCTCTCACAAGGGATCTTTTAAACTAGGTAGCAATGCTTGTAAGAGATGTTGCCAAGGTCGTTAAGTTTAAAAATAGGTAAATATTGGAAGCGGTCCCATAATTTCAAGGTGTTGGGTCTCATATTCTCAAATTCAAGGGCTGATATTGATATATGAGTATTATACTGGCAGCCATATTAGTTCACAGCAGGCACACCATGGGACAAGGAAACCTTCAGAGTTACTCCTTCTCTTCTTCTGCCCCATCTGTCCATCATCTTAAGTGGCACTAGGGATGTGTCAGTGTGTTTGTGTGTGTGTGCGTGTTTGTCAGGAAATGTTTTTATGTGTACGTGGAGTTAAAGTATGAATGTGCCAACTGCATGGATCCTGCTGCTCTCATTCAGCAAGGTAAGCAATCCCACAGATACAAAGGTGAGCTATGAATCCCAAAGACCCAGAAAAATAAAGATCTTTTATCCCATGGGTACAAAATGGGAGCTACCTACTGGGAATTAAACTCAGATGGACAATCTGTAGCTTAATAGGAAGCTAGGCAAAGTACTGTGTGGCTGGTATCTGTAATCAATTTGCTATCTAATCAGGGAACTAACAAAAATCAGTAGAACTGTCAGAAGAACTTTTGACTGCAGCCTCCTCTATTCTACATTTGCCACCAAAGCTCCTATAGCTTGGCAAGAAACTGCACAGTTTCCTTCAGGAGAATTCAGGTTTGGGTTGCAGTGTTCTGCAGAAGGCAGCTTCTTACCAAAGGGTGGGGTTAGGTCAGCTCAGGTGGATGTTCTATGCTGGACAAAAGGTGAAGGGTACATAGTAGTTGGAGGATTTGTTGTTGTTGTTTGTTTGTTTTTATAAGGGGGATAGGTGAATGAAGAAGAGATTTAAAAATGAAATAGTAACATTGAAATAGTAGCTCTGAATATATCTCCTTCTATGACTGGATCTCTTCCTATGACTGGGTGACCCATCTAGTGGATGAGGGGAAGGCTGTGGATGTGGTCTACCTTGACTTCAGCAAGGCCTCTGACACAGTCTCCTGCAGCATCCTCCTGGAGAAGCTAACAATCCACAGCTTGGACAGGTGCACCCTTCGCTTGGTTAAAAACTTGTTGGATGACCGGGCTCACAGAGTGACGGTGAATGGAGCTGCATCCAGTTGGTGTCTGGTGACCAACGGTGTTCCCCAGGGATCAGTAGTGGGCCCAGCCCTATTTAATATCTTTATTGATGACCTGGATGTGGGGATTGAGTCCACCCTTAGTAAGTTCACAAATGACACCAAGTTGGGGGGTGAGTGTCGGTCTGCTGGAGGGAAGGAAGAAGCTGCAGGGGGACCTGGACAGGCTGGGTCGATGGGCTGAGGCCAGTGGCATGAAATTTAACAAGACCAAGTGCAGGGTCCTGCACTTTGGCCACAATAACCCCAGGCAGCGCTACAGGCTGGGGGAAGAGTGGCTGGAGAGCAGCCTGGCAGAGAGGGACCTGGGAGTACTGGTTGACAGCCAGTTGAATATAAGCCAGCAGTGTGCCCAGGTGGCCTGGAAGGCCAATGGCATCCTGGCTTGTATCAGGAATAGTGTGGCCAGCAGGAGTAGGGATGTAATTGTACACAGCACTGGTGAAGCCTCACCTCAAGTACTGTGTGCAGTTCTGGGCCCCTCACTTCAAGAAGGATGTTGAGGTGCTGGAGCGGGTCCAGATGAGAGGAATGGGGATGGTGAAGGGACTAGAGGAAAAGCCTTATAGGGATAGGCTGAGGAAGCTGGGATTGTTTAGCCTGGAGAAGAGGAGACTCAGGGGGGACCTTATCACTCTCTTCAACTACCTGAAGGGAGGTTGTA
Organism: Hemiprocne comata; assembly: GCA_020745705.1. NCBI lineage: Eukaryota > Metazoa > Chordata > Aves > Apodiformes > Apodidae > Hemiprocne > Hemiprocne comata. Next base: position 63,624,473 of record CM036586.1, read on the forward strand.
GTCAGGTGGAGGTTGGGCTCTTCTCCCAGTCAACTAGTGACAAGACAAGAGGGCACAGCCTGAAGCTGCACCAGGGGAGGTTTAGGTTGGCTATTGGAAGTGCTTCCTCACGGAGAGGGTGATTAGACATTGGAATGGACTTGCCAGGAAAGTGGTGGAGGCACCGTCCCTGAATGTGTTCAAGGAAAGGCTGAATGTGGCACTTAGTGCCATAGTCTAGCTGATGTGGTGGTGTTAGGTCACAGGCTGGACTTGATGATCTTAAAGGTCTTTTCCAGCCTTGGTGATTCTGTGATTCTGTATGTAATGGTATTTTGGATCCTGAAGCCCCATCCAGCCTGAACCTCCAACAGTGAAACAATGTTGTTATATGATTCAGAGTAGTCTTTGCTGTCTAGAATTTGGGGGTTTGTTGTTGACATAATTAGCCAGCAGGCTGAGGATTGTGTTTGCTACAAATAGCATGTGATTACCTGCCTGCTTCTGTTAATGCATGCATGTATCACATAAATTTCTTTGCTGACAGAACTGATGGTATTCTAACAAGCTCTGGTCTTTCTCACTCCATTTATGAATATATATTTAGCTTCAGGAGTATATGTGTTTTGCTAATGGGTCTCAGTATCATCCCTGAAGTAAGTAATATTGGGATGCCAGGCACCACATAAATTTAAGGAGTCATTATTCTGGCTGTTTACTCTTTTTCCTTATTTATCCCTTCTGCCTTTTACCAAATGTAAGACGGAAGGGAAGATATTAGATTTAGTCCCTGGAAAGTCACTGAGTAAATCCTCCTGGGGACTGTCACAAGTCAATTGAAGCATGTGATTGGGAAAAGCCAACATGGATTTACCAGGGGCAAATAGTGCTTGACAAACCTGATCACCTTCTATGACAAAGTAACCCACTTGGTTGATACGGGGCGAACAGTGGACATCGTCTACCTGGACTTCTCCAAGGCTTTTGATATGGTCCCCCACAACCTCCTCCTGGAGAAACTGACTCATTGCAGCCTTGACAAGTGGTCTGTGCAGTGGGTGGGGAACTGTCTGACGGACCATACCCAGAGGGTGATAGTAAATAGTTCCTCCTCAAACTGGCAACTGGTCACAAGTGGGGTCCCCCAGGGATCAATATTGGGCCCAATGTTGTTGAACATCTCCATAAGTGACCTGGATGTTGGGATCACGAGCACACCAATGAATTTTGCAGTTGACACCAAGATGAGTGGAGAGGCTGACGCTCCAGAACGGAGAGCCACCCTCCAGGATGACCTAGACAGACTGGAGGAGTGGGCTAGCAGGAGCCTTATGAAGTTGAACGTGGAGAAGTGTAAGGTCTTGCACCTAGGAACACATAACCCAGGAGCGCAGGTCAGACTGGGATCCACCTGCCTGGAGAGCAGCCCTGTGGAAAGGGACCTGGGGGTCTTGGTGGATAACAAGCTCAACCTGAGTGAACAATGGGATGCTGGGTTGCATCAACAAGGGCATAACCAGCAGGGATAAAGAAGTCATCATCCCGCTCTACTCAGCACTTGTCAGAGCACATCTGGAGTATTTGGTTCAGTTTCGGTCCCTGCTCTACAGAAAGGATGCGGACAGGCTGGAGAGGGTCCAGAGAAGGGCCACAAGGATGATCAGAAGACTGGAGGACCTGCCATATGAGGAGGGACTGAGAAAACTGGGTTTGTTCGGCCTGGAGAAAAGAAGACTTTGGAGACACCTTATTACCATGTTCCAGTACTTAAAGGGTGGCTACCAAGAAGATGGAGACTCCCTATTTACAATGAGTCACATGGAAAAGACAAGGGGTAATGGGCACAAGTTGCTCCTGGGGAGATTCCAATTGGACACAAGAGATAAATTTTTCACCATGAGGACAATCAACCATTGGAATAGTCTCCTAAGGGAAGTGGTAGATTCCCCCACATTCGACAATTTTAAGTCTCAGCTTGACAGGGTGCTGAGCCACCTCAGATAAACTATAGTATGTGTGAGCAGTTTTTCTGTAGCTGCATGAGTGCATGATTCCAGAAGTCACCCTGAAATTCTTACACTGGATTTCTAGTCAAGCAAAATTATACTTGGAGTGTCCATCTCTAAAAACTGACCTCCTTCTGGGAGACTTAGGTTCCGTAGCCACAGGATTTAGTCAGCACTTGATGGATTGTTTCATGGGGATGGGAGATGGATGCTACAAATCCAGTATGTTCTCTGGTGACTGTTTGCTCACGGCAACACAAGCAACATCCTTTTCTGCTAAACACACAGAGATCCTTAATTTCAGGGAGTAAGTTTTTGATTAAGGATGCCAGGTCTGCCACCACTGGGAGACTTGTTCAAAGCCTTTCCAAGTCACAGCATCTCTAGTTACTTTGCCAGCAGTAATCTGGGGAGGGAAGAGAGGGGCTAGCTCTCCCTGAGTGACTGATTGCCTTCACAAACTGTCTTTGCTGTGTCTAGATATCTCACATCAGAAATAGGCTTAAGTCCACCTCCTGTTGAATGTGAGAGATGGGTTATGGCTCCTCAACTGTACACAGATCTACAAGCCTGCTGAACCCAAGGTGGGAGTCTCCCTGAGTAATCTCCCACAAGAAGGCTTTAGGAACTGTAGAAAGCTGTCTGGATCCCAAAGCTGCAGTTTGACAATATGCAGACTTTCATGACAAACCTATCTGCTTATTACAACACACACTGAATTTCTATTACTGTGAAATATAAGCATAGGGTAATTTAGGTTGGTGGGGACCTCTGGTCCAACCACGCATGCAAACCAGGGTCAACTTTGAAGTTATGTTGGGGTGCATGTATTTAGGACCATTATTTGGGTCTTATCAAGGCCTTCCTTGGGTTTATACAAAAGCAGAAAGACAGAAAACTTACTTGCTGTAAGGAACTGGGAGCATGAATAGACAAAAGGACTGTTAGTGCTCCCTCTTTGCTAATCTGAGGCAATATAAAATGTGTGTGACTTGTGAAGTCAGGGACTGAACACATCACTGCCAACTAAAGAGAGGTTTCTTTCGCTTATGCAAAGGCACCCAGAAAATATCTGCTAGAAAAAGGAACAGCCTCTCAAGTCCCCTGACTCCCACCACATTAACTTCACATCTGGCAAATCTTGTTGCAGTATGGGTCTCCTATTGAATTTTCTAGTTTCTGCAGTCTCTCTTGTGCTGAGGTTTGTTTCATAAAATTAGGCACTTTGCTTTGAGTTGTTGGGTTTTTTTTGTCCCCCGAAGTGAAAAGTGGCATCCCTATTGTGCAGAAAATAGGAAACAGATTTGTTCTTCTCAAATGTGTTGGGCCTTTAAATGGAAACTGTGAGAAGGAGGAGACAGCCTGCAGCTCTGCCACATTTTTTCCACTGATACATGACACAAGGCAAAGTCTGATTCTGAGTCCCTAAAACAATAGATATGGAAATGTTGTTGTTTTTTTTTTTTTTTTTTCTTCTTCTTCTGTCCCTTTTAAAGCGAGCCTAACGTTGAAAAGCATTACAGAGCCTGGCTTAGGACTCATGTCCATAGACAAAGAGAGAATTGCTTAACCCACAAGTTCAAATACCAGCATACTGGCCAACAAAAACAAAAAAATGGTTTTATCTCAGTGTGAGCTAACTGTAACAGTTAAAAAATGATCTGTTCCAGGGTACAGCTGAGTTCATACTTACGTAAATATGGCCATGGAGAAGCAGTGTGCTTGACTGCAAGAAGCAAATGCAATTTCCAGGCAAGCAGGTAAGTAATCCCTCAACTTCTTGCCACAAGGGTATTAGGTATAGGGTCCTATGCAGGTGTCATGCTGAAGATACAGTTCAGCAATCTGACTCAGGCCTCAGCCACTACTGTTCTACAGTCATTTTCTTGTCATCATTTTCTTGCATGATCATGAAATGAGGGAGTCTAATGAGGTCTGGTGCAGCCACAAGACGAAAGAACAAGCTGTTGCTACTGCTGTTCATCATGGGATGGGAGTGGGCATGATGCATGAGCTGAAACTCTGGTGGCAGAGAGTGTCCAGTTCGTGTCCTACATGCATATACACAGAGGCAAGGTAGCATCCAAGAGGCTTGAACTTAGACTCAGTGTTTATTTCACTTACTAAAAAAAAAATAAATACTGGATTTAACTTTTCTTAACCATGCATCTTACCACGAGTATACAGCAGGCAATGATATTGATGAAGCTTTCAGTTCTCAGATTAAATGTGCTGCAGTTATTAATAACCATTCTAATAACAACTTAATATTAATTAATTATTAATTTTAGTTAAAAGTATTGAAAACAATTGAATAAAACTAATTATACTTAAGGTAAAGGTACTGCTCTAAGTCTTTACCCCCTCCCGGGCAGTGTGCAAGGCCAGTTTGGACAGTGCTTTGAGTGACGTGGTCAAGTGGGAGGCATCCCTGTCCATGTGGGGGGGTTGGAACTAGGTGATCTTAAAGGTCCCTTCCAACCCTAGCCATTCTATGATTCCTTTTTCATTTGTCTCAACCTTTCAAACTCATCTTCTTGAAATAAATATGCCATTCTTAGTTGCTGCTCTGAAGTATTAATTAGGAAAAAAACCCACAAAAACGCTGCTTTCCACCACAAAGAAACAAACCTTAAGCAGAAGTGGCTAATTTAATCAGCTTCATATGTTAATTAAGCAAATGTTTTTCAGAGGTCATAATGCAAAATTTGGCATAAGAATGGTGGTCAAAAATTGCAGTTCAGTCTTATCCCATGTCTTTAGTATTGACAAGATGTAGGAAACAAGACCTCTTCAAGCTGGAGGACATTTGGTTAATGACTTTTACAGTTATGAATGTTAGAGTTTTCACAATGTTGGTCAAGTAATTCTGCACACAGGGAACAGGAAATCACTTTCCATTTTCTTTAATTTGTCTTCATTTTTCAGACAGCCTGAGCTTAACCGTGGTCTATATTCTGAAGTGGTTCCAGATCCGATGTTCTTCCTCTTCTCAACTGTGCCAAGTAACAAAGCACCTGAACTTTAAAATGGTATTGTTGGCCTTTCTCAAATTCTGTTCAATAATCTTAGTGGATGAGATTTGAATTTTGAAAAGTTGTAATAGGAGGAGAAGTTGAATCAATAACAGTTTTGTGATGTCTTGAGCAATAACTTAATGTTCAGTGAATCTGTGTACCTGTGATCTTGAACTGAACACATTGTTATCACAGCCTGAGAAGGTGTAAATTCCAATAAATTTACCTGTCGTGAGGTTTTTCCTTCAATAACAGTAAAACTAGCAGAATTTACCTTAAACCTCCCTCCTAGATTCATTCTTCTAGCTAAGTGCCAGTTAATTTTTCTGACTCACTCATGCAGCTGGCTTATGTTACAGGGGAAAATTACAGGTGAGAATAGGCATCATGGTGAGGAGAGTTTGAGGCTGTGTCTGCCTACAGTCTGATCTGGGCATTCCTTACAAAATGAATTCTGAGCATTAGACAGGCTGTGGGGAATACTCCAGCTGTGAGGGTTGATACAGGATTGAACAAAAATGTTATAGTTGTTAATAAACCAGGACTTCATGAAGGATGACTTTTTACTGGCCAGATCAGGTAGTGTATCAGTTTGCAGGGACTTCTCCCATTTTCACTTTTCAATTTCATGGACAAAAAAACCCATGAGAAACACTCCTGTTAAACAAGCTCATAAATTTCCAGCACTTCTTTAATCATCAGAAAAACCAGGGGAAAAACACTATATAAAGAGCATTGAATTACACTTGTGACCTGGTCCTGTGACTACTCTTCAAAATGAGGTGTTTCTCAGTTTTTTGATGAACACTGTAGGAATAATTTGGGACATAAAGGGAATATCATTTTCCAACATTCCGAAACAATATTTCAGCTGAAAAATGAATGGTACCTGTAGATGCTAAAGCAAAGACAGACAATCCAACAAAGTGCTCCTCATTTCCTATCCCAGACAGCTGAAACAAAACACGTCACCAAAAATAAAAGATCTAAAAAAAGAAAAAAAAAAAAATCAAAATCTGAAACATGTCACTAAAGAAAGAGCTCACATAACAGCAGTGATGCAGGTCATCACCAACAAACTTCTTGTTGAAGACTCAAGTTTTCTACCTTGTGAAAAAGTACAACGTTGGAAACATAAATAGGCAAATTAAACTGGGAGCATGAGCATTTTGTTAAATATTGTGAGCATTACATTAAATATCATACTGCCTTTAGGCAGTTAACAGTGGTTCCTAACACAAATCTTGTGTTGCTGCTTTCAACTCCTTGACCATGGTGCAATTTCCAGATATGCATTATTTACGCAGTCCTAATAAGATCTTGTATTAGTGTCATTTAGTCAGACAGAAGGATGCAGGTTATTTAAAGAGGGTGGAAAATATGCTGAAGAGAGTAGAGATGCAGAAAGGCAGACAGAGCTTACTATAACTGTTTGGAAAGGTCTACTTTGCAATATCTTAGTGTTTAGCCTGTATAATTGGAAAAGGAATAGCCTGGGGAGGTAAAAGCCACTCTGAAGAGCTTTAAGTAGAAGTATATGCAATTTCTTGTAGTGTTGAAAAGCAAATTGAAAAAACAAGAATATTGCTACTGAAGTACAAGTTCATCTATTCTCTTAGGTTCTGCAAGCCTGTTAATGTAATTTCATCAATAACACTGTACACTAATTATCATTTATACTGAAGTTAGGACAAAAGGGACTATAGACCTTAGATAAGATTGCGTTCCTTTGTTTTAAACATTGCATATATAATAGATTGTGAGATTTTCAAAAGGCATAAAGTTCCTGACAAATCTCAAAAGGCTGAAGATGGGACCCCACTTGCTATCTATTTCTCAATAGAAATAATAAACCCAAACATTAAAAGAGCTGTAGGTTGTACAAAGTTAATCTGATTAATCCTGCTCCTCAAAGCAGAACAAAATACATTTCATCAGACCCATGTCCTTTAAAATTCTCCATAATTTCACTCTAAAAATGAATGGTATAGACAAAATTTTTATCAGCAATAGCTATAATGGTTTTGCTAAAATGAGCCTAAAATTAGGATTGCTCAAGTGATGTCAGAATTTATTCTGCAGGGGAAGATACCTTCCCTGTGATCTACCCTCTTCAAATTCCTGAGGTGCAGAAGGAACCACTGAAGAAAAAATGTCCTGGAGGAGAAAACAGAAGAAAACAATGTGAAACGTAATTACAGTTATTTTCTTAAATTTATCACTATATTGACAGTTCCAAGAATTAAAATGTGGAAAAAAAAGACCTACTGAGACAGGCTCCACAATTTTAACATTTGTATGTATTATATATTATAAGTTGATGTTATAGATTTTAACACATACTCTGAATGTTTTTATTAACTTTGAGTTTTTTTAACACCCTTTTAGCATTTGTATTCTGAGCTTTTCCTGTAAAAGCAGGAGTGGAAGAATCAGAACTTTCTTTCCATCATTTGCTTGTTTGCTTTTTGCTATTGAAAACTGTGTCTACTGCAATCACATAATGCTGGGTGATAGGTCTTTGGGGAAAACCTCATATCTTTCAGAAGAAGTGTTAGCATTGCCCAAAGTAGTCCCCATACTTTGACACCAGTATGAAATCTTTAATGTGAATGTTAGAGATTTTGAATTTGTTCTCTTTTTTATTTTTTTAACAACAACCAGTCCAGATTCAGGTCTGTGAATGATGATGCCATGTTTTATTAAACTCCTGAGCATGGAAACCTAGATCAAGCTGACGCTGAAGCCAACAGCATCCCACAGGAGTTTCCATCAAAGATGTATTGTGCTTTATGAGGGCCATGCAACTGGCTCAAATCTCAAGCAAGAAATTGCCTGTAAGTTAAGAACAGATGTACCTAATTTTGGTCTTATGATGGGGGGGGTGGGTGGGGGTGGGGGGTGGGGATTGTGGCCATTACATTAACTAACGAGGCATTGCACATGTGCAGGTTAGAGCTGTTCATCTTCCAGTTCCTACGTTTCTAACAACAGACCTTTATGTTGGTCACTTGTTATGTGTATGTGTGTGTGTCTATATCCATACATTACATAACTCCTAAATTTCCTGTTTAGCATAGTTATTCATAAAAATGGTAGCAGAGAAAGGATACTACTTAATACAATTTCACTTTTTTATTTTAGTCTCTTGTGAAAATACCTAGCTAGCAAGTTACCAACTGAAGAGCTTTGCCACCCTATCATTCTTAGGAGTGACCATTTTCAGGGTCTGAGTTTTATTATGTCCTACTTTAGGGATGAATTGCTGTTACTTCAACAGCTGTCAGCCTCAGTTCAGGCTTGACTTTACTAAAGTGAGTGCTGCTAGCTAAAGTGAAGAAAAAACCTCCATTAGTTCATGCAAGTTTGTACTGAAACTACTGAAATAGTGAGCTGATGAGCTGAACTGTGGACTGAGGCTAAGCCACTGAAATCTTGGAAGAGGCAGCTATAAAGAAATCTTAGTAATGCTATTTCTGAACATGTTTGATAATTACTTGTCAATATTATCTTAGTGTCATTTTTGTTGCTGAAATTTCACTAAAATTCATAATCAAGAATTTAGTTCTCTGTCACTTGCACTGAAGAACATCTCATAATTTGATTGCACATAAGGAAAACTTCTCAAGACCACTTATATTTGTCTCTAAATGTTAAGTTTAGCATCATTATAATTACACAGGTGAACCTTTTAAAATTGACAAACAAATACTTTTAAGAAGTAAGAGAACATTTTGGTAAGTGGAATTTCTTATTTCTTCATCCATTCAACTCAGATTTGTGCTGGTTGCATCATACTGTGGATGCAGAGTGTTCCAGTGGTTGCTCCCCACAATAGTAGTAGTTCATTCTTAAGAGAAGATATTAGGAAATACTTCTTTATTTATATAAACATCATTAGAGTGAAAGGTATTGATTATGTATTTAAAAATGTGGTTAGCATAGTCTTACTTTTAACAGGAAAATGGTTGTGTGTTTGTGAGGGTTTGATTCAACTCATAGGCAAATGATCAGAATGCTTTTGATTTACTGATCACTTGCCCACTATGTAGGTAGCACCACAAATTTGTCATCACTGGCTTGTCACTGAGAATAAAATAGACCATTTCAGTTCAGTGCCTAGGGGAAAGCTATTTAGTACCATGACTGATACTACCTGACTGTCTTAACAAAGTGTCAAGGACTGATTTGGTGGGATTATAAATACTACTTCTGATACAGTATTATAAATGTTATATAGTATTATATATACTTATATAGTATTTTAATATATATATATATAAAAAATACTTATATATTATTATAAGTACTACTCTACTTCTAAAGCCAGTCCTTTCATAGATTAGTTAGGCATGTGGGTATAATGCCTTGAGAAAAAATAGGTATTAGCAAATCAAGTTCTTCCTAAGAGAAACAGAAAAGGAAATTTGAATTCTATTTCTTCAGTAATTTTTCCGCCAGAAGTTAAAAACCAAATAAAAATGTCAGTTTTAGTGGTTCTGTTTCAATGGAAGAACATTTTGTTTCTACATTTTGCTTTGATTTTTTTACCCAGACGTACATAGCGACAAAAAAAAAAAAGAGAAAAGAGAACAAAAATTGTAGGTTTTACTCAGCTCTTAAAAATAAAATGCTGTTTTGTTTTGGTTTATACTTCACCCCAAACTGTGAAACTGGAGTGAAATGAACATGATTATTTAAATAGGAAAAAAATTTTTAGCATATGCAATGCAATAATTTTTTTACTGTAGCTAATTTTTTTTAAATTTATAATAGACTTCAAATCCTGGATATTCCCAGGATTGCCAGCACAAAAGAAGAAAATACAGAGAGAAGCCAACATACAAATGGCACTCTTTTAAATGTTGGGGATCTGGAAAGGCCTGCTGTGTCGCATTATATTTGTGAATTTCAAACTGCAACATGCAGATGTATGCACATGAATAATTTTGAGCACAAGAGCTTTAATCCTCTTGTAGAAAATAGAATCAGTCAAATGTGTAAAGTTACAACATGTATTCACAGTTTGGTGACTGAAGCTTAAGACCTAGTTCTGGGACACTGACCTTGTTTTCAAATATCTTACGGTTTTAGCATATGTGCATGAAAGCATAACTCTCCTGGGTTCATGGTTTCTGTTTGCCTTCTTCTGCATACATCTGGGAGACCTGATTTTTTTATATACTGGATTACTTTAATACTAGAGAGTGAGGCATGAATTATTATTTTTGAACTCCGTGGATTTTTCTACTATAATTATAGGATTGATAGTCTCTGTGACAGTATGGCTGCCATTGTGTGGACTTGAAGGGAGAGATAGAGTGAGAAGGTACACAGCTCCAAAGTAGTTGATTTCATTCTTCTATGCATTCACTAAATAATTCAGTATCATTAATGGAAATCTGATCTTAGCACAGGAGTAGGGATGCGGGGCACTCAGTTGTCAGGGTTTGGCAGCTCAATAGTTCAGGAACAACAATGGAGCAAAAGGTGAAAAAATCTTTAAACTAGTGTCAAGTTCTCGAGTTCTCTTCTTTGCTTTCCTGGAATCATGTTACATCTTCCTGGAGCTGTTGTTGGTTAGGGAGGGTGAGAGAAAGAAATTGATATTTACAGTGTATCTGAAACAAACACAGCAAGCTCAGCCCAAGCTGACCTTTCTACTGGTGCACAAGGGGTGGTATTTGCTTTTTGAAAAGTACAGCCTCATTCTATTCAGCAGGGGGACCAAAAACATTGAAGCACTTCTTGAGAGCAAATTTCATAAAGCCTTGTTCTCTGACTTTGTACTCTGAGTTTTAGAGTCAGAATTTTTCAAGAGCATCTTTGGAAAAAAAGCGCAAACCCCTGTTAGAAGCTGGTGAGATCCAAGTAACTATCTTCTTCAGTTGGCTCGTGAAAGTATTGAAAAACCCAGCTTCAAGGGCAACATTTGGTTCTTCTCAAAGGAAAACAAACCTCAGAGAGAGGAAATTTATTATGGGCAGCTTTCTACATTTTGGCACATGTCCACTGCTGGGAGCTTCTTTCCCCAAAATTGCCTCAAGCATTTACCAATTGAATTAGGATTCTAATTGGGATCTAATACTTTTTGATTGTTTATCACAGAATCACAGAATAGTCATGGTTGGAGAGGACCTCTGAGATCACCACATCCAACCATAAAAAAAACCCCAGACCCAAAAAAAAAGCACATCCCAAAAAAACCCACAACACACAACATACAATCTCAGCTGCTAGAGCATGCCCTGAAGTTCCTCATCTACACATTTCTTGAATACATCCAAGGACGGTGACTCCACCACCTCCCTGGGCAGCCTCTTCCAGTGCCTGATCACTCTTTCAGTAAACAAATTCTTCCTAATATCCAATCTAAACCTCCCCTGCTGCAACTTCAGACCATTTCCTCTGGTCCTGTCATTATTAACTTGGGAGAAGAGGCCGACACCCATCTCCTTACTCCTTTCAGGTAGTTCTAGAGGGCAATGAGGTGTCCCTTCAACCTCCTCCTCTGCAAACTAAACATCCCCAGTCCCCTCAGCCACTCCTTGTATGAAGAGAGTATGAGAGTATTTGTGTGTGGCATAAATCGTAAGTCCTTTATAACTTCCTATAGCCTTAATCCTCACTTTTCCTTTTAAAATCCAGTCTCCTTTCTCTCTCTCATTAGGTTGCCAATGTTCGTTTGGGTAGCAAAGAGGACACATGAAAGTAGAAACTGGACTTCTACAGCTGTCAGTCCATTCCTCACCTCTGTTTTTTGATCAGGGTGGAACCAGCAGCTGTGAACAAACACAGAGGATTTTAAACATACGTATGACTGGCAATCTGCAAGCAAATGCTCCTTTCTAGGTTGTGTGTCCAGACTAGAAAAGTAATAGTCAAAAAACTATTTTTTTCAGTATGGATTTGTCTATATGTCACAAGAAATGTAGGTTAGGATGTAGTTCCAGACACCATGTAGGAAATAAAGCATTGGCTGGAAAACAAAGTTAGGAGGGACAAAATAGCAGAGGTCTTGAAATAAGCCTCTCCAACTTCACAGTTCCTTTAATGATGAAAATATCCCTGTGTCCAGTAGATGTTCATAGTTCATCTTCCATCAGCCCCTTTTCTCCATGTTGCCCTGTTCCTTCCCACAGGGAACCAGGACAATAGGCATATCTGAGGTTGTGATAAACATATAGTTCACGACTTTTTCTTGACACAAGAAGTTACATTGGTCCTACCAAGACTGCAGTGTTCAAGTACTGTCTCATCTCCTTCTATGTCTTTACAAGTTCTATCTCAACAGCAAAGGTTCAGTCAAGAAATTCAAGTGTTATACTCTATTAATATCAAAGGCATCAAACATAGTGGGTAATTTGGGGCAAATAATAGATTTCTGTATTTGTACAGTGCTCAGTGCAATAGAAACCTCACTTAAACCTCAAGATGCCATCAAGACAGAAATAGTATTAGCATTAAAGTACATTTACTTTTTGCCAATCGAAAACTAAGATGCTTTCTTTTTCAGTCATAAGCGTGTCAGACCATAATCTGTCTTCTGAGCAGCAGTGTTAACTTCATCTACAGTTGTATTTTGGACTTTCTGAATCAAAACCCAACTTGTATCATACAAAACTAATTTATTAGCACGTAAACTCAGTTTCAGGAAATTAATTTCTGAGCTACAGAAAACTAGGCATGGATAAAAAGCGTAAGCAAATGTGGTCAACAACTGTCTATTGGTGTTGCTTCCAAAACTTAGTGGAAAACGAGGCTTCTAATATTATGCACATCTTTGTGAAAAGCAGCTGCTTTCTGCAGAAAGTTTCCATTGTTTTCTGAAAAGCTGAAAATATTAAGTTTTCAGTATTTTAGTTAAGACTTAGATTTTTGTAAGGAAAAGAAGAGACCACTTGACCCACTTTGATGCAATCTGTTTTGGTTTCAATAAAGGTGAGCTTACAGATCATCTTTTGTCCTCTCTCTTTGTTACTCAGACGTGATTGACCACCTGAAATACGCTATTGTGGTCATATAGGGAAACTCTGAGGGCTTAGAGTGTTGGCCATTACCAGGTGTTTTTTGATGGAAAATATCTTTCTCTAGATGTTTGTGGTGCCAGGATTTCTTCAAGAAGCCCTCAGGAAGGTGCAAGCTCGCTATCAAGGATCCATTCAGCTTCACATAGTCTGAAACACAAAGACAAAATTTACTATAGAGTGATCATTTCCACTCATTTAGCTGCTAGAAAGAATATTCTCTCCATCTCAAGCCACCATTTTACACTGCAAATCAAAGTTGTTGTTTTAAATTACATCACTGTCATTAAATCTGCTGGTGGTGCAAATCCTGCACAGCTATGCCAGGACTAAACACATAACTACGTGATGAAAAGAAGATGCCAAGGCATGGATGGAAGGGAGTAGTTTACTTTACTAAGAAAGACTCCAGGTGGGTGCAATTGCCCACGCTGGGACTAGCCTCACAGTGCTTTTCATTGTCACAGATGGTAGGTGTTAGATGATGCAATGTGTACGGTGCCAGACAAATTACTTTTTTAGCTCATTCCTTGGGAAACAGGAGAAGAATCTGAACTGGATTTCTGTGCAAACCTGGAGCAGGAGCTGCAAGCTGCAACCCCAGCTGAGACCCAAGCAGTCAATGGGCTCAGTTTTTCAAATCAAGGCAGAGACTTGCTCTGGGGATCAGGAATTACATAGAAATTGCCTGAAGTTTGGAACAGGTCCACTTAGTTTTAAATTAAGCTGTGGACTGGGGAACACTCTTATTCAATGGATGTAATGAACCTAAAAGTTGGAAAAGCCTGCTCCTCAATGAAACCCTTGATACAACTCCAGCAACCACTACAACCAGAAGTGTTGAAACGCCCTAACAAAAGTTGTTCTCATGGCACTTTCAGCCCAAGTTGAAATTAAAAGCTGGGCTTTTTTGTTGGTTGGGTTTTTTTTTGGTGGATTTTTCTCCCCCTCCCCAGAGGTATTTCCAGACCAACACTGCCACGGTCTCAGTGGCGAGCTGGAAGTCAGCAGGGCCAAAGTTAAAGCTCCCCTTAACCCAACAGCCAAAGGCTAGCGGGCAAAAGCTGTGAATGTTTGTGCCTGGAAAGGTAGCTGAAGCCCCGCCACCGGCCGGGGGGTACCGTGAAGTACCCCCTCGGCTCCCCTCCTCAGCGGCCAGGGGTGCCGTGAAGAAGAGGAGAGTAAGTTGCTTGGGCTTTAGAGCCCATTACCGGCGGGCGGGCAAGTACCCCCGAGCTCTCTCACGGCAACGAGGGCAGGGGAGTCGCCGCCGAGCCTTGTGCGCTGGAGGAGCACCCCCGATCCGCCCCCTCCCCACCCCCTACCAGGGCCCCCCCCAATTCCCCCTTGAGGCGGAGGCGAGGCTGCCCCGTGGGTGACCCACCCGGCAGGCGCACCCCCACCGCATCACAGGAGGGGGCAGCGCGGCCGCTCGCTCTGCCCCGCCGCCCGCCCGCCTGCCTCCCTTCTGTCTCCCTCCTCTCGCCGCCTGGCTGCAGCCCGGGCTCTGCCGAGTCAAAGCGCGGATCAGGTTCCCTGCCTCCAGTATAAAAATCTCGGCGAGAAATCTCCAGCGGGAGAGAGAGACGGGGCGCGGGAGGAGCGGGGCGTAAGGCGGCGGTCGGCGAGCCCGTCCGTGGGGAAGCGAAGGGACGCGCTGCAGCAGCGGCGGCAGCAGTAGCAGCATCCGCTGCTCACCGGGGACGCCCGCGGCTCGCCCCTCTCAGCTGCGGGAGAAAAGTCTTTCGCCGCCCGAAGTAAGTCCGAGGGGGCTGCGGGGGCTCCTGGGGTCTCCCCAATTGGTGGTGCCCCCCCGCGCTCGCTCCACCAGAGGGAGAGCGGGAAGACCTTCCCCCTTCCCTGCCCCGGCTCCAGGTGATTTGTCCCAGCGGGGCTGCGCAGCCCCTTCCCTACCTGGCCTCCTCTCGCCTCCCGGCGGGTGCCGGGGAGAGCGACTGTGGGGCTGACTGGGAGCACGGACCCATCGGGGTGGTGGGAGGCACCCGAGGCCCCGGAGACACCTGCCCCAGAGGGGGGCAGGGGGCAAGGTCTGGGGGTGCCCGGGAGCAGGAGGAGGATGGCGGGGGCGCCGCTGTCCCCGTTGTGCTTTGCCATAGTGGTGGGGAGCGCTGCCGCCTCCGGCCGCCCCGCTCGGGCTGGCGGTGGTGGATCGGTACTTGGGAGCGTTGGAAAGCCAAGGCAGGGTGAAAAGGAGAGAGGGTGCGGTGGAGTACGTGATCCAGCAGGAAAGGGACGCAAGAGTCGTCGGGCTGGTCTGTTTCGAGAGGACAAAAGGGCAGCGGAGTGACCCCAAAACGGCAAACCCCCTGCAGGTCTCAGTCGCCCTGTGCCAGGAATGTTCCAGCTGGGACTCGGGATAATGAGGTTAAATTGTACCCTCAGAGCACTCGAACTGATATTTTTCTTGGGACTTAGCCTTCTTTTCCCTACTTTACTTTTGGTGAAACAACTGAATCTAGCAAGTGCTGGTAGATCTATTTAAAACTGCTGTTGTTACTTTATATCTTTAATTTCTTCCAGAGGGATGGCTTGGGAGAAAATCTGAGTTAGCAAGAGTGAAAATACAGTTTCCTCCTGTTGAGCACACAGATTATCCTGCAAGTGTGTTATGGTCTCTAACATTGATGTTTCTAACTCTTTACCCTCCTTCATCCTCTCCTTTTTAAAAGTAGGGCATTTTATAGGGGAAAAAAAAGTAGTCTCAATTCTTTAGGAACCCATCTGGTCCTCTCACATGTTCTAGCTGGATGTTGCACACATCTCTCTGCCCCACTGCAAGTGGTTTGCCTTGGCTGTCTACTGGGCATTAGCTTCATGGTATGCACTGAAGCTGGCTTCTAGGATGTAAACCCTAGAGACTAGTTGGTTCTTAGGAGCATTGTGGAAGTACTTGTGGTGTTCATTAAGTCTTTGTGAGATAACCCTGCAGCTCTGGATAGTAGTAGGTTTTTTAACTAGATTCTGTTGGCTCTAAGTGACCTGTATTAGCAGCAGAAGAATGCTTTACCTGTGGCTTATCAACTCTTGAACTCTGCCGTTTCCTTGTTTTCCTCTTGGGGCTTGATTGTTCTGAGCTTTCAGCAAAATTCAACTTTTTGGAGAAGAAATAGACTGAATGTGTACTGCTCGTATTGGGGAAGTGGAGGGAAGGGATGGAGACAAAGAGAGAGGAGGGAAGGATACAGAAAAATATGTTACAACGGAATAGTTGTCTTCTGCAATTTCTGGACAGTGTGCTTCAGCTGATCTACAAAGCAAAATTTATTTAGTGGTGGGTTGTTGGGTTGTTTGTTTGTTGTTTTTTTTTCCCCTGTGGATTTCTGTTTCCTCCCTGCAAAGAAATAAGAATTAAAAAAAAAAAAAAAAAAGAAAAAATCTAACCTTTTATTCAAGAGAAGTGGTCTGAAGGGAAAAAGGAACCTGTATATTTGTGACAATTTTTTTAAATTTGCTGTAGGAATTAAAATTTGAAAATTTGGAAGTGAATGGAGAGGGTACTTCATTGGAAAGGATAAACCAGAAAAAAGCCAGCAATAAAATTGCTGCTGAGTAGATTAGTGACTCTCTCTAACGAGAAGGAAAACAGAGGTTTAATATACCCGTCTCCAGGCTGAGCTAAACTCTTTGGTGACTTATTACGTACGAAGGTTTGGATGAAATTGAAGGACAGAAACCTACTGACTTTACTGTACTCCAGACCAAGCTCTTAGATGGAAAAAAAGAGGAGCCAGCAACAAGTCTTTAATTTACAAATCACAGGTCTTTGTTTATAGTGTAGAAGTGGTCAAAGAAAAACCGAGTTTTTGCAATTATCCAGATGTCTATCAGCAGTTATTTGAAATGCACTCTGTGGCTGATACATCCTTGCCAGCAGAAGGTTGGTCTCACTAAAGTATTACAAAACATAGTGCTGTTATCCCAGTGCCATATGCCTGTATTCTTTTATGCCCATGCTGACACCGAGGACATTTTGGAGGCCTATCTTATTCCTGACACAGTTGTGCTGATGGATGTTTTGTGTAGCTTCATCTTTCTGTCCCTAATGTGGCTTCCAGCAGTCACGGCTCCAGCAAGCTACTTCCCCAACACATCCTATGTTTCTTCTCAGTCATTCAAGGAATGGTTGTTCCTGAGTCCTCAGATAACAATTAAAATTAATCTTTTACAGGAGCTCGGAAAATACACTCATTTAACTCATACTCTGTTTTCTTTTAGTGTTCTTGCAGCAAGGAAGATAGGATTTATCAAGTGTTAGAGTGGAACAAGTGTTTCACTGTAACACTGAGGCATTAGGGATGGAGCTGGCATTGCTCATGAAACCTCCTGCTCTGTTCAGGCCCCCTCATTACCTACGCTCCCAACTATGGCGCTTTTCTGTGGGAACTGTTTTTTAACAATGTACGCTTTGCTTCAGTATTTACAACCTCTTGCTGATCAGTGTATCAAAAGCATTTTCATTTAGAGGATTCATTTCAGGACTTTAATTGAGGAAATCTCTTTGTTTCAAGCCTCTATAATAAACCATTCAAAATGCTGTCTTTGAATGAACTAGGTCACTGTAACGCGCGCACACACAGAGTGATTCTCATCTGCTTAGGGTAGCCTGCATTTGGTCGACTCATATCCCTGGTGAGCCTGTCCCTGATTTATCCGTCTTGGACTGGCTTGTTCACAGGGAGCTTATGCTGAAAATTCACTGCTGGGGGTCATTCTCCATTCTTGGCATCTCTGGCAGCCTTAAGCTTAAATTGCAGCCTCATTTTCTATCCAATCAATACCACTCTTATGTCACTGAGTTTCCATGGTGCCCCCAATCTTCTGTCTACATATTGATGTCTGACAGCAGGAATAGCATTCTGTGTCGCTATATGTACTTACTAAACTGTCAAAACTATTTAGGGTCTGTCGCACTAATTTATATCCATATCCTGATATTATTTGTATCTGTTGGGCTTTGACTGATGGAACTTGCTGCACTAAGGAATCAGCCCCGACAATGCACTCCAGGGATGGCTTGAGGGATAGATGTTTTGAGAAAGGGAGAAAGACTCTCTTCTAGAGTAGCTGGGGTAGTCTAGAATGCTTTGAGCACAATAGAGTCATTTTGAAAACATGCAAGTCTCACCGGCTCCAAGTTAATGCTTTGGAAATCATTCTTCATTGTGCTGCTCTGAATGCATAGAGGATCCTCTCCGTTGGAGCCCTGGAGAGGGAAATACATTGTCAAGTATGCAGTGTGCATTTGAGGGGAGTTGGGGGAAACGTCAGTCCGTTGTCTCACATCAACTTTCTGCAGCAGAAGCACTGTGGAAAAATGAAATTAAAGGAGCAAGCAGTGTCTTCTGTAATGCATTTTACTGGAATAACCCACAGAGCACTGTAGTTGCATAAGAAATGGTGTGGTGGTGTCTCTGTGGATTGACACAGAAGCAACTAAACAAGATGAGAAAAGGTGCATCTTCCGTGCGTCATTAACTTCCAAGGGACTGAAACATGTTATTCGAGCCAATGGTAACAGATACTAAGTAAGGACCTGTAGACTTTTTTTTTTAAATATTTTTTTGTATTTATCTATTTTAAATATGCTTTGCAAACTGTTGATTTTGTATTGAGCAGAGGTGGTCATCAGCTGGAGAAACAATTTAATCCCACTACCTTTAACATGAGCTTGATCCATCCCATGAGATGAAAGTTGGCAGTCGGTATGGAATTTGCGGTCTAAAATTTTGTTCTTCAGTTGCCAGAAGAACTGGTTTTGTGATGCCAAGTTCACAAATACTTTTCAGACCCCTTCAGGCTACTGCAGTCTTTTCATTAGAGAAAAGTGGGGACCTTTAAGACTTAAAGGGCCTGTTGCAGGTGGTGTTTGACATAGTGTTATTCAAGTTGTTCAGTTTGTTAGGTTTTCAGCAATGGCTCACCTTATAATCGTAGAAAGGGTCAGTGGGTCTTTATCAAACTAGACACCCTCTTGGCCAATATGTCACACTGTATTTTATTCCAAGGAAAAGAATCACTGAACCGTTTAAAATATCTGGCTCTACCTCCTGCAGTGGCATCATGATGATTTTTTTTTTTTTTTGTTAAACTTTCTCATTTCCTTGCTTGCTTACATATGTGGGAGTGAGTGTTTAGGAACTGTAGCCATCTATCAGACTGCTTTTTAATGTCTTTCAGACCAAAGGTTGAGAGAACACAGCTGTAGGCAGTTTCATGGGAGATGAGAAGGGGGAATGTGAATAGTATAAAGAGCTAGATATATTACTGATGCTGCCAGCTGATTTCCAACCCCTCTGTCCCTCACCTCCAGAAAGCGTCTGCTCTTCCTTACTTTGTCAGAATAACAGTTTCTAGTTTCAATGTGGATAACCTCTGAAGGTGAGGAGTAGAGCTGACTAGGTCTGAGGCAAAATCCAGTTTTGTTACGTTAGGAAAAAATATATTAATATGTTCATTTGAGCCCTAGGACCATGTCGCTTGTTAAGTGCCATGGGTTGCATGGCAGCTGCAACAGAAGGGTAAAGAGTTTTAGAGCAGAAGAGCATTACAGGAGTTGGGGATTTTCTGATAAAAATAGTCTCTGAAAATAAACAGTGCTTGGGGCTCCAGACCACTGCCATTTAGTAAACGGCAAAGTTCAATTTTAAACTGGACCTTTCTCCTCTGAGGTCTGCCAGCACTATTTCAGAGCTCATTAAATGTTTCACGAGAGCATTATAAAAATCTTCCTTCCTCATTAATTTCTGCAGAGTTCCAGTGTAGCTTGGACCTTGTAAACATCCCCTATTATAGTTGTAGATGATGCCATCGTCAAGTGCCTGTGGGGAGGGAAAAGAAAGAGAAGTTCTCTAATACCCCATACCAAATGCTTGTTTTGGCCCTGGTCCAAAGCTAGCCAACAGTGTAAATGAAATATAATTTTTGCCATCTTCAAACAGTATTTTTGGAGCAACTTGCTATCTGGACAACTTCTCCCAGAAGTAAAATCAGAACGATTGGGAGACCAGAGAAGTCTGGATTGGCATTTCTTTCCCTCAGCAAGCCTCTCTCTACACACTTGAGCTCATCCTCTGTTGTCCTAGTGGGGCAGGTCCAGCTAGCAGTGGAGACAGGAACAGAACAAGGGATGCTGGCAATGAGGTGGAGGTAGCCTATCTCTCAGGCTTGGGTGCAAAGTTGGTCATGATTTTCTGAGCTCTTTAAAGATGACAGACCACTCTGCTGTTGTCTTCACCATCTGACTTTGCTGCCTGCATCTGCCTGTTGCCTAAGGCTGCACCTAAAGATTTGAAAGGCAAAACCCAGGTAATTGTGCTTTACGAGTATAGAAGACAGGAGGAATTCCCTGTGTATTGACACAAGCAGTAAATATATAGGTATCTGTGGAAGTCAGGGTGTCTCTGTCTGATTGTAGGCAACGAAAATTACTGAACTGGCTTCTCAAATTCTGTTCAGTTGGATATTGGGCACAAAACCTGTTTTGTTCTTGTGTTTTGTTTCTCAGAGCTGTGCGAACAGTGCAATTAGTTTCATAACCAACTAAACATGGTCCAACTATTGCATTTAAAGCTCCCCTGTTTCTAGTGGATCACTAGTGCAACAGATTTATTCATGTTTTCTTTTTTTTTTTTTTCTCTATACTTCTCACAGATCATGTACCTCAATGTGCAAAAGAGCCTTAGTAGTGCAATGCAAATATATGCGCCCATCTGTAGCCAACAACAGAAGGCTCACAGTCTGGAGCATCTTTGCCTCCGTGACAGGAGTATCCAAAATGCACTCTGTTAATATTGTGTGTAGGTAGTTCTCATATAAAAAACTTTGTATTTAAAAATAACTATTTTACAGGTGTTTTGTCTTTTATTACAGCTTTACAGCATGCAGGCAACAGTGGGAAGAGTCACAGTGGCTCAAAATGCCATTTTAACATTTCTGATGCTGTTGTAGGTACTTTGTTAGATGGTAATGGATGGATCTCTTAAGAAAAGCCTACTGTATTTGAAAGTTATATAGGAAGAGACTTAGAAATACCCTTGGTAGAAAGATGGAACCTCTAATATGGTGCTGTCTCTACAGAGTTATGGCACTACAAAGTCACAGTTTGCCTTGGGACAACTGAACTTCTTCCATTTCCATAATGAGGTCTTTTTCAGCTCACTAAGAATTGTGTTCTTCCTGTCAAGCAGATATTAATACTAAACCAGACATACATTTTCCAACCATTGTTCAGGCAAAGCTGGTGCTTTGGCAATAGCTTCCTCAGAATGAGAGCTACGGAATTCAGCCTAAGATTTAGAAAGGGTGCTCACCTCTTTCTTTTGGTGTCAAATTCTTCAAAATAAGACGACACAAAGGAGTTATAATGCTGGTAAATGGTTGTGACTCTTTTTGTGCTTCTTGCAGGAGAATCTTATTACTTTCATTGAAAGTGCCTTTGGAGTGAAGCACTTTTTACTATAGACTAAAGATAGATCAGAAGGTTGTTCTGATACTATGCCTTATTTCTGGTAGGAAAACGCTTTGTTTCTTTAGTTTGAACAATAAAAATTACGTGTTCTAAACTAGCCTCCCCGCTTTTTTAAAGAGAAATGGTTTTAACTTCTTGTTCTACCTACAACGTTTTCTCCTGGAAACTGAGTCTTTTATAGTAGAAGCTTAGCTTTCCTTCTGGTGCTGATGAAAGGCCCCTGAGGCACTCTGATTGCTTCCCAATAGCTTGTGCCACCTGACTGCCTGGTTGTTTGCTTGGATTGTTGCCTTCCCAGAGGTCACAAAGATGTTTTTGTTTGCGCAAGAGTCACTTGCTTTTATTAGAAGCCTGCCTGGGTGCAGCTGATATGCAGTAAGGACCAAGGGATGGAAAAATCTACTCTCTTTCCCCTTAAGGCCAACGGATAGGATTTTCAGCAGTCTTCCAAAAAAACTGCAAGCTTTGATTCAGGAACTTCCTGTCATTTCACTTATTAAATCCTCACTTTCCTAAGCTGTCCCTTCAGCCCATGTTTCTTGTCTGATTTGCACGTTGTCAGATGCTTTTGCTAATCTCTGTAGTTGATGTTTGCTGAAGTTATTATTTGGCAGAAGCGTGTGAGCAGGCGTGTGTGTGATTGCTGTTGGCATGGCAGTTAGTATGATATGGCATTAGCATACTTGCTCTGTGCTGCAGGCCTCCTCCTCTTCTAGGCTTACTTAAGTAGCAGGGGGACAAAAAAACCCAAACACCCAGAAAGACATGGGGGAGCCAGTTATGGTATGGTGATCACCTGGCCAGTTTGAGCAAAGACCTGCAGATTACAGAGGAGCCTATAAAGGCTGGTCTCATGTTCCTTTTATTACTAATCATAAATAGATCATCCACTGGCAGAGGATTTGTACAGAGCTGCAGGGATGATGAGCTGCCTAAATAGGGGTGTCTACGTGGAATCTAGTTTGCAGGAATTTCCCTGTGCTTGCAAAAATAGCGTGGGAACCATGTTCATGGGGTGATAAAGAAGAAAAGGCAAGTTCCACTCCCTTCGTGCTTCTTAGCTCAAGAACCTCTCTTTAAATGGAACATGGAGTTCAGTTTGTGGTTTGGACTCATTGAGTGCCCATTGAGATTATAGGTGTATGTGTTTTAAGAGGCGTCGGTCTTTTTTCTCCATCACTTGTAATTTGAGGTATAGTCTTTGCACATCTTGTGCATTGGACCAGCCTTATGGGCTATGAGTTACCTCACTGAGAATGGCGGGATTTACTTAGACAATGTAAATGCAAAAGTGCATGTGAAACCTTTGCTTGATCAGTGCCTAGATTTGTAAGTTTAACACAGCAGAAATAAGTCTCTGATGATACAGTATGTGTTCAGATGCATTCCCTTTAGGAGTGTGTGGGGATGAAAACTCTTGTGGTAAGTTTTATGGCAATAGATTTACCATGGAGCCTTTGGTGGCTTCACTTGGTATTTTTCTGGACAGCTGTTTAAGCATGAGTTGCTCTTGTATTTGTTTTTGTAAAAGTCAAACTATTGGCAAGGTTGATTTCTCCTCCACTTTCCTATGCAAACTTCTTCTGCCAGTTTAAATTCATAACTGTGTCCTTCCAAGGCAACATGTGGGGTGGGCATAACCCCTTGTCAAACCTGTCCCTTCATGACCCACTGGTGGTGTGAAGGTTCTGACTTTATCCTGATGAGTAGTGGAGGTTGCCGTCTTCCCGCTGGGATCAGCCCTTGGGTTTACCTCTGAAGTGAGAAAACTTTTGCACTTAACATCTGAAATGGCTTTGTAAGGCTGTCTAGAATCAGAAATGTAGGAAAGTTAGGGACATTTTCCCTCCCTTTCCCTAAATACGTGCAAAATTGATCATGTTATCATGACGAGAAAAAAATCTGAAGTTCAAAAAGGGATGGAAATGGGAGGAAAAGTGGTTTAACTCCTTGTTCTTAAATATAATTTTGATCTAGGAAAGTTATTTGAGGTGGCTTTCAAAAAACGGTTCTAGATCTTTTTAGTATTTTGCAAGTGAGATAATATTTACTAACACCTCTTCTTAATTAGTAGCATGGTAACATGATGTGCTACATGGTTCTGGCCTGTCCTTGGCTGCTTCTCTGTGCCCAAATACAGCATCTCTGTGCTAATTTTCCCAAAGGGTGAGAGCTCTTGAGATTGGCTGGAGATGGAATGCTGCCATACAAGGAAAGGGACTGAAAAACAAAGGTACTATGTTACAGTGTGTACTTTGTTCATTTAATTGCTATGTATTACTGTTTAGTTTGAATTATTTATTACTATGTGTACAAGGAAATAGTCCTTTAAATAAGAACCCCTCTTTCCTGTGCTAACCACAACTGTAGGTTGAGTGGGTATGGAGACTGCTTTTTTTATAGAGAAAAACAAGAGATGTGTAGACAGTTTGCCCCAGCATTGTACTATAGACACACTCTTCAAAAGCAAGTCTCTGTTTGGAGAAACTTTCTGAACTGTAGGGATGTGTAGCAAAAATGTGTTATCTAACTTTAGGCTTTCCAATTGCACAACACATACTATAAATGACAAGTTCACATCTTTTTGCATTGACACTTCCAGCATGTGCAATAAGGCTCTAATTCTAGTTGGGATTTTACCAACTGAGATTTCTCAAGTAATTGTAGGTGGGAATTTCTTGTCTTATTTAAGTAGGAAATTATGAAACAAACAAAAAACCCAAAGCAGAAGAAGTCTGTAAAGTGTAAATTATCTGTCTAAGTCAAGAACTACTGAGGCTGAAATATTTCACATAACGTTTATCAAAATGGGAATTTTTGAGTTATTGAATGGAAAATTTGGGTTCCAGGTCAGTAAAATTCTAGTGTGTATCTGAACACTTATCACACTTTATGGGTATTGAGGGAATAGGAACAAGAACTTGAGCCTATGCATGAAGGACATACATTGGCTTCCAGATGCCCTATGATGTCCAGCTGATACTGTTCTTTGTGGCATTTCCATGGTCATGATGTCTCACAAAAAGAGTAATATAGTATACAGCAATGGGGAATCAGGAGCATTTCCTCAAATTCATCCTTTCCTGATCAGCTTAAATTTTTTTTCAACTATGTCTTTGAAAATTAGACTATAATTTATATGTACAATTTTAATTGTACATATAATTGTAATAATAGTAAACATTTGTAAACAAATGTCATAGTTGTATGTTATGAAAATTATTTGTAGTGCAAAAAAATTTACAAAAGAATTGTAAAAAAATTAATAATTCATAATTGTTATTTACAGTTATTACTACTGTAACTAGAGAATTGAATAGAAATGGAATTTTTATTCATTTTTTTCCCGAAGGCTTGTGTATGTTCTTTTTGAACTGCTCCACAGGACGTGGTGTTTGGGAAATTTTTTAAACTTTTTTTCCCCCTATGTAATCATAGCTTATGTTGCAAAAGGCATTTTAGCCTTTGTGCAGTATTAAGTAGACTCTTAGCCTAGAGTAAGTATTGTTTTCACTGCCTGATGCAGTGTGTGATTTGTGTGAAATGAAAGGGCCATTTTTAAAAAATCTCATTTATGTATGTCTTCTGTTCCTCCAGATTTAAAAAAAGTATTCGAGGCATAGAAACATTTTGGAGTTGCAGAACTTCGAGGCTGTGGCAGCTGATCCCAGGTGAGCTGCCTGAACTGCGCAGCCTCGCCTACTTCTCTAGTTTCCTTGTTCAGCTTCCCCTCAGGTCCCAGTTTTGCGGCCTCGCTGAAGGCAGCTGCTGCTTCTATAGCAGAAACTGTATCAGGCTGTGAAATAAGTCTAAATTTTTCTAAGACATGGATCCCTTCCTGGGAGTAGCAGTCCAGTTGTACAAGATATGAAAGTGGATGGAAGAGCGTGGGTGGAGTTCTGTAAAACCAGGGTTATGTGGACTGCTTAAAATTATTTTCTTGTAGCCTTCATCTTCCTTAGTTTTAAATGTGCATACATCAGAAATGGATTTTTCCACAAAAAAGATAAACCACACCCAAGCTCTTTCAGTTTTGAAGGTGTATTTTCATAACTCTGAATAGCTGAGGCTTCCTTAATCTTAATTCTGAATTCCTGTGTCTCAAATGTCCTTATTTTCATAACCCAAACTTCTCTTTGCTTTAACCTCTCTTCTATTTTAATAGTATAGTAGGTCACCCTTCATAAATATTAGAAATTCTCTCATGTTTCTTGTTTTCTGTGGCCTTTGACAGCCCCACGCCTAGTTCTAAAGCAGCAAAATGTTTCAGCTTGTTTATTTCTAAGTGTGCTAACAATTTTTTTTTAGTGCGCACATTTAGTGGAAATTCAACCTGACATTTTATCATTGCATTATTATGTCCGTAGTAAAACTTTTTTCATATTAGAAAGCGCTCTTTAATTTTTGAAGCACTATTCTAAAATTTTGTCTAGTCTGAAATGACTCTTCCAATAAGGACAGGGGTACGATGTCTATTGTCTCCAGAACTTTTTTGATGACTAGAAGTTAATTCAGTAATCATTGGTATATAGTGGTTTGTAAAAATACTTTTTTTTTTTTGGTCCCATTAGACTTCAATCTCTTTGGGGTCAATTTTGTCTGATATTTGTGTTGTCCAGTTTCCTGGGTAGTTGTGAGGACAAGGACCTTCCTAGTGTTGACTGGCAGCACATTTTGTGACCTTGGTTTTCGTTCTCTCTTTTAGATACTTCAACAATGCACTTGACAACGCTGATTCTAGGCTGAGCTTTGGGTGCGGCAACTTCCTCTTCTGTAGGAAGAACTGATTGTTGTTCTTACCCAGTGATTCTCAGTTCCATGACTAATATTTAAAGAGTAATAGGACCTTACCGCTTTTCCCCAGATTACCAAGCTCTCCTAATAGCTTTTTTCAAAGTCTTTGAGGATCTGAACAATTTACATCTAGTAAAAAATAGACAGGATAAGTTTTTAATGGATTCTTGTATATTAGTGAGGCATGGTTTATTATTATGAAAAATGTACTTTCATAGACTTTTTTAGTTTGTAGGGTTTCTTTTTCAGGCTTGCTAGTTTACACCTACTTTCAACTGATTTTTCTCAGCTCTGGAAGTGCAGTTTAGTGCAACTGAATTTATGGGGTTGTTTCCTTTTTTTTATTTTTAATTTACTTTATTTTATTTTCCCTAACTCTGTCTGGCAGTTCTGCCTTGAGTTCTTTACTTGTGTCACCCTAGGGCATGCATCTCTCTTCCCTGCTTTGAAGTGAAAACTGAAGCAGAGAAGCCGTTTAACTTCTGTACAATCTCTTTTTCTGCCCTGATTGACTTGTTTGCATCAGGGTAGTCGTGGTACAGTCTGCAGGACCCACTGGCTCTTATAGAGCTTCAGTTTCCCATGTGCTTCAGGAATGCCATATTACTTGTCACTATGTATTTGCCTTCTCGTTCCTCAAACTTGCTCTTGGACCTCTTAATCTCCATTTTGCATCTCACCTGCCAAAGTTGTTTTCTCCCATTAGTTTCACTTGAGCTGGATTTCCATTTTCTGTCTTTTAAAAATATTTTGTGAGTGAATACATTCTTAAACTACCTTTGATGAGTCTTTTGTTGGTGTTTTTGTTTTTTTTTTCTTTGACACCAGGAGTATTATCAGTGATTGCACTTTGGCATCGTTTCAGAATATCCTTGTTGATTCGTTGCAGGCTTTATTAAAGGAAGGGAACAGAAAGAAATGACTCCCAAATAATATGCTTCTTGGTGCCTGGTTCTCTTAGGACAGATGATGACCTCCCAGTGGTAGCATCCACTATAATAATGTAGTAATTTTGGGGTGAAGATTTCCAAGCATTCTGAGGTAATTCTATATTTACATCCCACGGAATAGTATCCTAACTGTGGCAATTTTCCCTTTCAAAATTAGTCTAGAAAAGTAGCCCTCCCTAATTCCTGAAAATATTATTTTCCATTGCTTGGTACTAACTCGTATCCTTTCCTTCTGCAAGCTTCAAACCAGCTGCCACCATATGAAGTGGTTAAGCTGACAAGAAAACTTTCACAGAAGTTACCGCATTTTCACATTTCTAGAAAATAGTAATGTCATCATTTGATCACTGAGTATTTTACATTGATCATACCTAGTCTGAATTGGAGGCTTGTATTCTACCAGAGACCATAGCTCAGTATTTGTATTCTACCTTAGATTGTAGTTCAGAATTTGTAGTTGGAAACACTCCCCTGAAGTACCACCCTGTGAGGAAATGCTCACTGAAGAGAGCCTGAAAAGTCACATTTGTACTTCTGACTTCTTCCTCTTTCTTACTTGGTATATGTGCAAGTATAGCTCAAGATCATGTGTTTTCTCCTTTTAGCAGAATCCCCTCTAAGCATTTGAGCTAAAAGCCTGACTTAATGTCCACTGAAGCCACTAAATAAATATATAAATTTATAGATTAATTGCAGTTTAGATTGGCTGTATAATTTGTCATTAACACTTTTTGTGTTACGTCCTTTTATTTTTATTAACACTTGAGCAAACTATGCTGCAGGAAACTGTTTGCGATACCAGAAATGCAAGCTGATTGCGCTTATGTCCATCTAATTTGGTGCTCTAGTGCTTTCCAGCTGTGGTAACTGGACAACTGTTTAAAAACAAGTATGTTATCAGAGCTGGAATATCTTGTGAAAACTACCCCTTTTCCCTTAAGTCTGTTTGTGTTAAATTAGTCTGATGCTGACTTATTCTCCCTGCATCTGGCAGTGGATGTTTTTAATATTAACTTCTCCTAGTAACACTTATGCTTCTAAAATGTCTTTCATTTAACTCCTGGAATTATTCATATTCTGGGCAAAATTGATGCCTCCCTCCAGTTTCTATTATGGAAAATCAAGACTTAATCAAGTTGAGGTTACAGGTAATTTAAGGTTATTACCTTTTAAGTAATGAATCCCAAAGCAAATTTTTTGGTTTTTGAATGGGATGAATCCTTCTTTGCATCCTTAATTTTGGAGCTCTTCAAGCAGAAGGTGAGGCTCAACCCCTTCCACAGGTTGTATCTCTGTGCACAGATGAAGTAAGGCATACAGGGGACAGTAGTGTGTTATCACCAACTGATGTCACAACAAACAATCTCAAAGCCTCTGTGCATCTTTTTTTTTTTTTTTTTCCCCTATTTTGATGCATGCTGGCATCTCTTCAGCAGAAGCAAATCAACTTACACAAACATATGCCAGGAGCAGGAAGGGGAGACTAATGATCAGGAAGACAGAAATGGGCTTCTGTATTTAACAGGAGATTTTTTTGTGTGCTAGTAGAACAAGATTTATAGTAATGTTTACCAATCACAGAGGTCAAGTGAGCCCGTTCATAAATTCATATATTTAGAGAAAAGCATCTGTCAAGGAACACATAGAGAGGAAAGAGACCATTATGAACCTTAGCTATGCGGTACATACAACTGTTCTGCCTTATTTTTTAGCAAACTTGTGTGCAAGTTAGACACATTGCCATTTGTAAGCCCTGTCTCTCAGTATTTCTGTATAAGCCTGTTAACTGGATTGGGCTGGACTTAAGAAAGAGCTCTTTCCTATTCTTGATGAGCTCAAGTGGCTTTTATGTAGGGTGCTGCTAATGGGCAGAAGGGTTTAGTGGTCCTTGTCATCATCTGAGTTGCTAAACGCGTTACAGCTTTTGCTGTGACACGCAGCATCAGGAGTAACAGAGGGCAACCGAGGTTGCAGTTGAGCTCCTGCTTCTAATGATGGTGCTTTTAGATCATTTGCCTGTGACACCTTTGAATGTGGTGAATGAAGGGGTGACAATTCGTAGTTTTTGTTTAAAGTAAACCATTGTTCAGGTGGAATGAGACGAAAAAGATGTCTGGAAAAACATGTCTGGGGTTAATGGTACGTCACTGCACGTAGGCTTTGGAAATGAAACAACTTGACCTTTCTTAATAGCATGCCTGTGTTTCACATCCAGCCGCTGTTGCCACTGGACTGAACCGCACAATTAGGGGATTTGGTTGGGAAGGGAGGAGAATAACTTAGTGTACTGATCAGAGCTCAGCGGAAACATTTTTGCCATATGACAGGTAGAAACAAAGACCGATGGCCTCCTGGGACTGAAGTGAGCCTTCAGCTTTGGATGGTGGGTCTATGGGATTTGACTTTGTTAACGCAGTGGTATTATATAAGCATGCCGATAATGCTGGTGTACTCTGCTGCTCTCGTGTTCCCACTTCCTGGCTCATGCAGGATTCATGACATTGTCTTATGCTGTGCTTTTCTGTACACGTGGTTTGCAGGCTTCTGGAAGCTCTGTGAGGTCCTGACATAGCCTGACATTGATCCCATTTTCCTCCTTCCCTGTTTGCAAGGTGGAGCAGAAAGCATGCATGTAGAACTTGAAAATCACAGCAACAGAGGTTACAAGGAGAGCAAAAGTCGAAATGATCCTGACAAATTGGACAGTTTCTCTGCAATTGAGAGAGGTTTTTTCACAGAGAAATGAAACATGCTGTTCTTTGGGGTTAACAAAATGTGCACAAATAAAATTTGGAAACATGGTTGTGGGATAGCAGAAGGTCTGACAGCAGTTTCAGTATGCTGCCGAGAATGCTGAGTGTCCATCTGCTAACTCAGTCACTTCAGGACAGCTGAGCTGTAGACAGGATTTGTATGGGTCGCTAATAGCTTTGATGCACAGGGACTAACCCAGCTACTGGATGCTTTCAGTCATGAAACATTTTGGCCTAGGAGTTTGTAACTCCAAGTGAGAATCAAGTGTAGCAGCTGGGAAGTGTCTGACCCCATTTGGTGTTGCTTCAGCATCTTCCCTTTTGGACACTGGGTATTTTAAGCCAAGACCTCTCATAGTGTTTGGGTTCAGCATTTGTGATTCCTGAGACATCTACCATAACTATCAAGGCAGATGGAGATGATGTCCAAGAAAGGGCCGAAGAGGACTACAAGGTATTCTAAACCTGAGAACTTCTATGATGTGCTGTGACAAGCCATGGCAGGACACACCGAGAAGCACCCCCCCACCTAATGTTCATTGTAAAACCCACTAAGCTGCTGTGTTTTTACACCCTTTTCCCAGGGTCATGATTGGGATGGCAGCTGGGGCAGTGGGGCTGGGATGAAGGGCTCTCACACTGTGGGGAGCAGCGGATGCTGTGGGTAGTGATTACAAAATGCTGGCAGTGTGGTGGTGGGGAGTACACAGACAACTGGGGTGGCAATGCATTTTTTTTTTCTCCTTGTGGCTAGAACAAGACAGTGAATACAGAGCAGGTGCTGTAGGATAAGACAGTCTTAGGGCAAGAGAAATTAAATGGTGCAGACACAGTGAAATGGTGCAACCCATTTGCAGAGTTGTGCGTGGGAAGGTTGCATTTCACTTGCCTGAAGCTAGCTTCATGTAGCAAATAGTATTTAATGCTCTGTTGTTTGTTTGTGTTTATTCCCCCCCCCCCCCCCCCCCCCCTTAAGCAATGTATTTCCCTCATAAAAAAAAGAGAAATCTTATTTATGTATGTAGTACCTTCCTGGGAACTAGGAAGAGCACAGGGCAGTTCGCAGTTGACACAGATTTATTCCTGGCTGAATAAGCTGTTCCTGAGATGCTGTGGGCCTGTTCCTAAGCAGGCGTGTGATCGGGCTTCCATGGACATCTAGCTTTCTGTGTCATACTGTCGATTCAAAAGGTTTCAGAAGCTTTTAAAAGCTGGTCATGATCTGGGCCCATTTCTGGTTGTTCTCTCCCATTTTCTTGGCCATTCTTATGACTTTTAATTTACAGCGCCTGAGGCTTGAGCAGAAATCCCATAACAAATCTAGCTGGAGTCTCTGGATTCTTTACTACAGACAGAATTAAAGCTTTCTTTTGCTCTCTGTGGAGAAAAAAGAGGGAAAAAAAAATCTGCTACTGACAGCGAATGGGCTTAAAAAGGCAAGAGATTAAATAAATATACCTTATGCTCCCTTGGATGTAAGGTCAAGTGGGTGGAGTATCAAGACTGCAAGGGAGATCAGAGGCAGGGCTCCTTCAAAGATGATTCTCCAGGTAGGTGAAGAGCTTGCTTCTCTGATAGTAGAAAGTTTGCAGACTATTTGAAGAGGTTGGTGTGATGGTGCTTCTCACAAGCCTGGGTGTTAAATAAGTTCTCTTTCCCATTTTACCAGTCACACGGCTGCATAAGTTAAAAGCTTCATCAAGCTCCTAGACTTTGGACTGGTCTTGCAAAATCCAGCCAGCTGTTGTGAGAGGGGTTAATTCACACCATTGCCACAGAAGACAAAATGGATCTTTGAAACAAATGTGGAAGTGGGGGTAAACCCATCAATCATGTGAATACTGCTTTACAGTAATTCAAAACTGCAGCTTTTTTTCTTAAGCAAGGGCTGGCCAAGTCTGATCAATCCCTTGGCTCTCAAATAGGTCTCAGCAGGCAGTAGCTTGCTCCTTGTGGGTTTGTATGTATGTGAAAGCCCACTTTATATTAACTCTGTGGAAGAGTATTTTTTTCCTCCCTCTAAACCCCTTAGCACTAATTCAGTGTAATTATACTCACTGAATAAAGTACTGACAGCCTCACTCCTCCCCCTTTCCAGTTGGGATATTGGCCTAAAAATCACTAGATGAAGAAAATCTAAAACGATGATGGGATTCTTTGTTCTGGCCTTCTACATAGGTTTTTATTATTTTAATGTAACCCGTTGGTCACACTTTCAAGTGTTTTCTTTAAAGCTAAAGACTGAAAATATTTTTTTTTCTTTTAAAAATTAATGAAGGATTGGACTTTAGTCTTTAAGAAAAATGCTAAATATTGCAAAACTAGTTACTAACTGAGCATTGCCATCATTATTAACATCCTGAGGCTACTGAGGACCTCTTTCTACCTTTTTGGCAATGGTGAAAAGTGCCAGGAAAAGCAGGGAGCATCTTTCCACCTGTTCCTTCCTTTGTCAATGTCTGTGTCTCAGGGATGGGTGACATTTTCCCTGTTGTGTTTTCAGGGCTTAAAATAAAGTTGCAGATGTCTTAGCACAGCATGCTTTAGTCTTTTCTAGCTCCGTATGTATGAATGAATTTTATATTGTGGGAAATATCTGGAAAACAGTGATTAAAAAGGATTTTAGGGGTCATAGGTAGTGGGCATTGGCAGATGACCTCTGAATGTAGTGCTGTGGAGAAATCTCTAATTCTTAGGCGTATACATGAGAGGGCTGGACTAGGGTGATGGTGCTGATGAGAGATACCAGGATAAGGCATTCTGTGTGGGTGTCAACATTTTCAAGAGGTGCAAAAAAAGAAAAAAAGGAAGGAAAGGAAAAGCTCTCCAAGAGACGTAACAGCAGGAGAAAGTTTGCAGCTTAAAGAGCTTAGTCTGCCTGACAGACTCAAGAAGAACGGATAACCATGTCATAAATATCTTTTAGGGAAGATAAATAACAAGCACTGAAGGCCTCGATAACTTACTGGGGAAAGCCATGATAAGAATAATTCAATTACAAACTAATTTACTATTTTACAGTGGTGATGGTGGGAGGCAGGATGATAATTTCACAAAAGCTTTCACAGAAGGCATTGAATCCCTCATCTAACAAAGCGTAGACGGCAAATGTGGAGTCCTGGATTCCAGAACAAGGAACTGACTTGTGGCTTTTGCATAAGGACATCCATTTTGTCTTGGCAGAATAATTCTCAGCTGCTCAGAGGTGAAATGTAGGCTGGTCAGCAAAGCAGAAGTCTGTGCTTTAAAAGAGAACAAATATGTCCTGCTTTAACAAGTAATGGAGTTCTCTTTTTAACTGTAACACACGAATACTGTAATTTGGGTTCCAATTTGTTTCCTATAAAGGCTGTAACATGTTGCAAGACTCACACCTCTATTGTGGCCTTTTATCTTATCATATTGTAACTCAGCTGCTGTAAACCTACTAGAGTAGAGCCAAACACCATGTGAAAAACAGTGAATAGGGAAACATGCATTTCTAGAAACGAAAAGAGCCATGCTGGGAGGGCGTTTACCATCAAAGCATGTTGTTACTTGCTCCTTCTTTTCCAAGTGTGTAGGGTTTCTTTCTTTCTTTCTTTTTTTTTTTTTTTTTTTCCTGCTTATCTTGCTTTAGTGTAAAGGTAGCTAAGTGTGTACTTTCTTTTCCAATCCAGAATTATTTTCCTGATAGAAGGGAGGCAGGCCACAGTTGTTATGCCTGAACCCCATTCCCTTTAGCACAAAAGGGGCACAGACTCCCTGTCTTTAGGAATTTGCCTGTATAAAGCCTCCTGGAAAAGTGAGTTGGAATGAAGAAAAATGTGTTTTTGAGATAGGTAAATTGTGTCAATTTTTTATTGTAAACTTTTATGGTGTGTTCCCCACATCAACAAATCTCCTTAGGGTGAAATAAACTAAACCAAGCTAAGGTGTTGCCAGTTCAAGGAGGTGTCCACACCATTGTGTGCTATTTCTCACCCACGTTTAGTTAGGGAATGTGCAATATTTTCAGGGATAAGGAGTTGTTCTGGATTATGCAAGACTGAGGGAACAAGCATTAGAGAGGAGGAAGGTGGCAGCTTTATTGCCTTCCTTTTCTCATGGAATTGAGGGCCCTTTATTTATGCTTTCCTAGACATAGGATAAGCCAGAATTGAGAGAAATGCTGATTTTTCTTTCATTGAGAAGAATGAAGGAACCTAGCAGCTTTGAACTCCAATTCAATGTGGGCACTGCCTGTAGTTATATTAAATTGCTGGCTTTATTTAAGAACATTTTGAAGGATCAGATCCCAAATAGGATTTTCCCAAATGGGAAAAACTAGTTTGTTCCTCTCTCTGAGAATATGGATCTGTTCCACAAAGTACATTTCCTTAAGTGGAGTTTTCATGAGTAATACAACTTGGGTGGGAAGGACAGGGGGCAAAATGCAGAAGTTGTAAGCCTGTGATGTGGAAAGTAGTTATAGCTTACATCAGTTCTCCAGACTTTAGAGCAGCCTCTGTTCTCTCTGTCTCCTGCTTTGTTTTATGCAAAGGTCATGCTTCCCCAGTGACCATTAGGTCCCATTACCTTTTGTTCTATCTCTGTGATTAATGTTAGCTAATTTAATGATGATGTTGATCAAGTGGAACCATCTGGTGATTCAACTTCAAAAGGTTGAAGCTCTAGGCTGAACACTTTGGATAGAAGTGCTAGCATTGGGCCAACCTGGCTTTTGTGGAGGAATGAGAAAATAATTCTGGATTTCTAGAGCTGATGAGATATTTATTCTTTAGCTTTATGCAGGTAGCTCCTGGTGCTACAAAAAGTGTTTTTAACAATTTTTGTTGTTTAGGTGAGGGCATGTTAATTTTGAACTTTCTTCTGTGTGTGGTTGCCTGGATAGCAAACTTTCTAGCACGAGAGAACTTTTTTTAAACAACACAGACAGTAAGTATTACCAGAGCCAGGTATCTGCAGATAAGCAGGCATCTTGATGAGATTAGAAGAGCAGCAGCAGATACAACAAAGAGAGGCATATACATTATGAGCTATTCTGATTGGCTTCTAATCCTTAAGCAGACTTTACTGAACTCAGCCTGGTTGAATTGTTCTCTCCTGGGACAATGTTTTTCAATTTGTGTTGCTGACACACAAGATCCATCCATGCTACCTTTTGGGCAACTGTGAGCTGCCAAGGCTGAGAGTTCAAATCCTGGAGCACAGTGAATTGGGCAATAGCAGCCAGGAGCTGGTGCTCTTGCTGAACAGATGGTGACCCAGAAAGCTGTATGCTCAGCATTAAGTACTTAATGACACGCAGGTGTCCTTCATGGTTTGGAGCACTGAAGTTTTTAAATTTACTGTAGGAAGTTGGTTTCTTTGAAGACCAAATGAGGCTTCCCACCTCTGTGGAGCCATTTGTGGCACAATTTACTGCTACCAAAATCTGTCTGTTTAACATAAACAGATGTGCAGCACAGAGCTGACCTGAACTTCCCTAAAGTGAGAATTAAGCATGGATCAAGGAAAGACATCTTAATTCAAGACAACTCAAGCCTTAGCCTGAGGCCACCAGAGAGAAGAACTGTTTAGAGAGCAATACCTCAGTAAGATATTACTGTTGTCAGTTCTTAACACTAACACAAGTTGTTTTAGACCAGAGCTGTGTAGTTGCTCTGTCTGTAATGGAATTGCATCATCTTACTAACTTCTGCCATGCCCTGAAGAAATACTGATTTTTTTATAACTAGCAAAACCTTTCCTAAGTTATCTTTTTTCTTCTGTTTGCAAGTCATCTTTTGAAGAGACAAAGCAACATGTCCAAGGGGGTGGGAAGGGAGAAGGAGGTCCAAGAGGAGTGGGGAGGATGAGGCCAGGTGGGAGGAGCAGCACTCTCTTCCTCTGCTTTGTTGCAGTGCTCTCCTTTCTGTCCTCAGTCTGTGAGCCTGTAGCATTACTTCTGGCTCTTCTATATCTGCAGAGCTTCTTCTCATGATGAGTCATAGAGAGGTAGCAGTGATTCTCAATTGTGCCTTCAGAGCTGGCATCCTTCTGTAGTGAAATACACTTCAGTAGCTTCAACAGGTGACACCTGCAGTCATAGTGAGCCTTTGCGTATTTGGAGATTCCCCCCTAATGAAAAACAAGCAAAAGGGTAAAACCCCACCTCAACAGTAGGTATTTTGACTGGGTATTCTCCGAACTCACCAGTGATACAAATATACCAGTATAATCTTATGACACTCACCTAATACCTTTGCAAAGATTCAGGGTTTGGGGAGTCACTTGCTACTGCTTCTTGCCTTCCTTCTGTCCTGCTTATCTCTCCTTGTAGTGCACGCAACTAAGCTCTTTGGATCCGCTGTATCTCAGACTTTCCTTTCTGTTCCTCTCCTTTTCCTTCTGTTACTGGTATCAGCAAGCTTCCTCAGCTCTGTTGGATGACATGCAGTAGCACATTTTCCTTCATCTGATGTTGGAATACATAATGTAATTTAACTTTTTTTTTCTTTTTAATGTGCTGTGCATCTGTTTCAGATGCCCTGAAGGAGCTCTTTGCCCATGCTGTTGTAGTGAGGTTGTGAGAAATAGGGAAATTAAAGAAACACACGAGAAAACCAGTGCTATGTCTGAGTTAATAAGCTGTTGCTTCTTAAGTGCATTTGCTCCCTTCTGCTAAAAATTAATTGCCTTGATATTTGATTAATACTGCATATCAAGACAAATCAAACTGTGTGATGCAGAGATGATGGGGAAGAAAGATAAGTATACACATTATACAATGTGGCAAAATACCACATACACATACACATACAGAGGCAAAATACCTCTGAAGCAGGAGATTCAGTGAAGGGAATTGCAACACTACAAACACAGCTTTGGTTTCTAATTGTAGCTTTTCCTTGCAATGACTTGCCCATCCT
The DNA here is from genome assembly GCA_020745705.1 of Hemiprocne comata. Taxonomy (NCBI): domain Eukaryota; kingdom Metazoa; phylum Chordata; class Aves; order Apodiformes; family Apodidae; genus Hemiprocne; species Hemiprocne comata. The sequence continues at coordinate 63,661,380 of CM036586.1, forward strand.
TTAGGCATTCGCCGCAATTTATTTTCAGGCGTTTCTCCCTTTTCCTCTCCAATTTCCATCCTCTCCTGGTATTCTGACCAGGAATTCTATCTAGGGAAGGGATTGATGAAAAAAAACCCTCTCCCCAAATAACAGCAGAATCTGCAGTTTTTGCAAGTGGACTGTGTTCCCTCACACCTCCTGTGCTTTTCTTTTTCAAATCACATAACTTCCTGCATGAGGTAACCTTTTCTATCTCGGTCTGTCTCTCTCTCTTGCTTGCTCTCCCTCTGGCTTGCTTTTCAGTCAGTGTTGCTCTCTGGGTCCCTTGCTCGGTGATGAATGAGTTTCATTCATCTTTCTTTTGGGGGCTCTGTGAAAAGCTTTAGACTTTGCCTGCTCCCATTTTTTTTGCTTGGTTATTCATTTCCATGGTGATGGAGAAAGGAGGGGGGTGGCAGAGTGGGTGGCAGTGGGGCCAGAGGTCAAGAGTGGCCACTTTCTGAATTAAAGCTTTGAATTCCATTAAAGGTGACACGTTGTAACCTGGAGTAACTCTCCAAGAACTTGGCTGTCAAAGTCATCAAAGCAAAGCAGAGGAGGAGGAACTCAAGAGCTTGGAGTTGTTGTCAGGATTACATCTGGTGACTTAATATAGGGGTAGTTCATTTATGTTGCCATACACTGGATTTCAGTGAGGCCTTGCTCCAAAATCCACATGCAGTTGAGGCGTGCGAGGTACAGAGGGTTCCCCTCATCCTGTGATCAACAAATGTAATCTTCTGATTAAGTAAACAACCCTTCACCTCTGAGAAATGGGAGGAAACTGAGTATAGATAAGTAACCTGGCTACTTTGGGTTATTTTTCATTTCTTTTGCAGACATGCCAGGAGGACTCAGCCAACAAAAATGAGGGATGTTTTCTTGGCATTGTACAAATAGTCACTGAGGAAAGGTCTGTGTCCCAGAACGCAGCATGTGAAGTAGAGCGAAGTGTATCAAGCTGTTTCCAAACATCCAAAATTTAGGTGCTTTTCAAATACTAAATTTTGAAACTTGCCAATCCCTATATTGAAAAAAAAAAAGCACAAACAAAAGCTGCTGAATTTTGCATTTGCAGATGTTTCTTCTCTGAAGGTGGATTGCAGGGGTGAGGAATCCAAAGGAGGCACCAGAACTTCATGCCCTGTGTGCATGATATATTGTGAATTCACATCCCCTCTTTGAATAGTCTCATCAGGGTCTGTGTTACAACTCCCCTTACTCATGTCAGCTGATGAGCCAGTGGTTCAAAGCAGTACTTGCTGTTAGTTCCCAAGCATGTGATCTTGCTTCTGGCACTATTAAGTTTCATAATCTGTTATCCCTCCATCCCCAAGGTTATCCAGTTCTTCTTTTATGATGACCTGATCCTAATGTGTACTAGTAGGAGAGCCTGCTAATTTTACAGTATATAATATTTTTCATCCCTGGTCTCATTTTTTCTGTGTTTAATGAAAATGCAGAAGATTAGTGCTAAACTTCTTGCTTTGAAACCTCTCCCCAGCTTTGTATTTCTCAGTTGGCTAAGTCTGTCAACTCAGCAACCAAGATTTATAAAAGTCTCTATGTACTCTGAATCACAACTGATGTGAAGCCTTCAGCATCCGGGTCAAGTTGGAATGTCTGGAAAGACTAATTTTCTCTCTCTCAGGTACTTGACACCTCTTAGCTAGGTCTTTTTCATCATTATGGTTCCTCTGTCTATTTTACCATTCACTAACATCCCTGAGATTCCTTGTGGCGCTGTAACAAATGGCTTAACATGTCCTAAGGTGAAGGAGGATTCTGGATTTTTTCTTTGGCTAGATAATTGTGGCTTTTATTGCTAGAGACTGTTAGGGTTCTTTTCTGAAAGTAAACTGTGACAAACAGTGTCTGTGTTTTGCTGTTGGGGGTTTTATTATTATTTATTCTTTCATTAAAAAAAAGGATTCGCAGAATCTTTTAAAATAACAACCTTAAAGATTCTTTTTTATTTTCCATGTTCATGTTTCTGTGGGCTTTTCCCCTACATGTGGTATAGAAGGCAGTAGTAGCCATTAATCGGTGTAGTAAAATAATGTTTTTTTCCTCTTGGCACTTCTTCACTTGCTTCACCAGCAACAAGGAGGAACTCAAATCAAAAGGAACACTGGACTTTTCAGATCAAATTGCACAAATCCTGCATCTTTGTGATGCAGTAAAAGAACTGGGACTGTGTATAGTGACAACAGGAGAAAAAAATGACAAATTAGGAAATTTATTAGACACATTTGACATTGATGTCTATGGGGTTTTTGTTTTGTTTTGGTTTGTTTATTTTGGTTTTTTTAGGATAGAGAAGATAAGGAGCATTTTGAGCTGCCAGAAATACCCTAAAATCAAAGCGGGAATAGTTTCTTACATTAGTGAATGAATGAGAACTCTGACAGTCACATGTAACTCTAGAGATTTTAAAAGTCCTCTAATTGGGGAAAGAATCAGCTGTAATGTGTATTATTCCATGCTAGAGGAAAGACTGCTGACAGAAACAGCTGTAACTCAAGAGACATGCTGCAGCTAATAAAAGCAACTAAACCAGCCAGGGAAAGGATCAAAACTGTTAACAGCAGCCACTGGTTCACAGGTATGCAAACTCGGGCCAAAGGGACCTCAGAAATAGGGTAGAGACGAAGTGTAAGGAGAATAAAAGCATAGTAGGTCTTTTTACATGAGAGGTAGAAGGAAGCAACCCAGGGACTGAGGGTGGAGAGTTTCTTTGTTAATAAGAATGATACTGACCTACTTTAGTAGACTCAGACTCTCAATCTGCCAGCACCAGAATAGTGGGGGGGGAGCCGCTGTCATATTTGTAGTTACGGCATTTGGTTGGCGGTCTCTGTGTATCTGCAGGATGATGACGTTCATTGCAGCATATTCTTAATGCAAGGGCACTGGGAACTGCCTCAACAGCAGCTCTGATACCAAGTGTGCTGGCCAGTGAACTGGGGCCATTCTCTTTTCTGCCTTAAGAGATCTAAGTCCTTTTTTAATCTGCTTTTCCTGGTGGGATGCTTGTTTGAAACAAATCTGCTCCAGCAGGACTTTCAGTTATGTTTATCCTCTCTCTATTCCTTTCACCTGAAGCAGAATAAACAAGAGATGAAGGCGATGGGGTGGAAGCATAGAGAGTTGATTTTATGTGGAGACTTGATTTACCTGTTCTTGTATGCTTATTGTACTTTTCCACATACAGTTCCTTCATGAGTCAGTCCTGTAGTTTCACCTTCAGGGGTGTTGCCTTGCTTACTCTTCTTACATTTCCTTGTATTTTCATACCTGAATATAATACATTCTTCCCCTGTGTGTAGCAAACTCACCTATTAATGTTGAGTCTCCTTTCAAGAGCTGGTATCAGGAGTAATCACAAAGCTGACCTAATTGTTAATCTGTGTGTTATCTGAGGAGTGGGAGTACTCTGCCTTGCAGAGGATGTAATAGGATTAATTGGGTAAGGCACAAGCAGTTTCCCTTCTTCTGTCATGTCATTTTGAGAATTAAAATTCAGAAATACAGCACTGCAAAAGCTGTAATTATTATGCCTTCCATTTAGAGATGTATCTTGCTGAAGAGCAGACATGACAAAACATTAAATCACAGCATTTCTGCCTCCCTAGCTGGTTGGATCTTGATTGTAAAACTTGCACGTTAGCATGGATGCCACACAGGGATGTGGATGTTCCAGGGTTGGGAGGAGCAAAACCTCACACTTAGGGTATTGGAGCAGGTCTGTGAGTGTTCAGCCTTGTACAAAACTGGGCCTGCTTGTGCTGTCAGGCAGAAGTGAGTCCGTGGGTCTCTCCCTGGCTGAGCACGGTGCTGGTGACTGAGCACTGGCACAGGTTGCCTGGGGAGGTTGTGGAGTCTCCCTCCTTAGAGAGAAGCCATCTGGACATGGTCCTGGGCAGCTGGCTCCAGGAGGCCCTGCTTGAGCAGTGGTGTTAGACAAGATGACCCCCAGAGGTCCCTTCCAACCACAACCCTCTGTGATTTCTGTATAGGCTAATTCTGTGATTCTTGAGCAATTGTCTTGTTCAGGCTTGTACCCCATCTTTGTCCTTCTGCTGGTCAATTTGTATGTTACAGAATAGCAGTGTGAGCTATCAGAGGTGAGGAGGAGGGCATGTACTGTTGTGTTGTGTTAACAGAGAAGGGGGAAAGTGATACTAAACTAGCTCTGTACTTGGAGGAACTACTGGTAGAAATGTTGCCATTTCAGCTACTGTTCCAGCCATGCACACAGACTGACATCTCAATAAAGAGTTACGTCTGGAGGGACAATGTTCTTACTCCTTCAAAGAGACTTTATTGTCCTGTAAAACAGCCTGGAGCTGCAGCGAAATTAGTCCTGTGTTGGGGTTTATACCAATGTAGCACATAAGACTGGAAGGCTTTCTAGGCATCCGGCGTGTCTACTTTGTCCACAGAGCAGGAAGACCAAAGTTGCCAGAGGTTAGCTTTGATGGAAGGCTGTCTAAATCAGAATTGTGTTTGCTTTGCAGGAAAGCAGAGGCACTTTTGGATCTTTTGTGCAGAGGTCCTGATTGCAGGAAGTGTTTAATTATGGCTTTCATGAAACCCGTGAGAATGAATTGCTGCTAGAAAAACTGATAGGAGTGTCCCGGGAATGGACTGGTGTCAGCTGGGCACTGGAATGACTTGAACTCCTCTGATGGATTTCCTCTTTCCTGCCCCCAGTCTTCAGCCTTGGTCAGCAAGAGCTCTGCTTTTTCTAAGGTTATTTCTGGGTCAATAAAGAGGGAGATATAATCCATGAGCCTTGTGAGGTAGTTAGCTTAATACTCCAACCTTCTACTGGCAGAAAGCTGCTTACAAAAAGCCTATACTGTGGCAGTGAGAAAGGAGGGAGGTGGGGAAGGAAATGGGGTGGGGTAGCCTGGATTACAGATCTGGAAATAGGTGCTGGAAATCCCACTCATCTGACGTGGAAGTCACATTGTTAAATCCCTCAGCAGCCTCTGACTTACATAAATGTTTATATGAGGGGGAATCAAATTACTCTCATCTTCTAGCGGTTGGAAATATGACATCTACCTGGAACTGTTTTCAGTTAAATTCTGTAGGATTTAGGAGTAATATCTACTAAATTCTTTGTTTCCATCCTTTGAAATTTTACAGGGTACTTTTTGTTAAATCTAGCCCTTAATAAGTTCCAGTCTAATGAAGCTGTGGTCATCTTAGATTAAGAAGAGAATCTTTAGAAGGATTTATTTTTCTCCATTTCCTTCACTGATGATCTAAAAATGTCAGGACACAAGAACTAGTCACCTGCTCTCTGGGTGTTTGAGCAACTGCCTCAGTCCCTGTGTCTTGAGCACAGTTGCCTGGTCCGAGGTTCATATTCAGGTACTTTCTGTATCAGCCTTGCTCCTCAATGCACAGCCTGCTTGTTGCTGTGTCTCTTGGCCCATTCCATTCCTGATAATCATCTTCCAAGTCCTTTTTCATCCCATCTGTTATAGGTCTTTGCCATGTGTGATATAGTCCACTACCCTGAAAGGTTTCAGAGCCTTTTCCTTAAGTGACAGAGTTGGGATTGACTGTTCCCTGTTCAGTGAATCTAGCACACAAGACAGCTTTAGTCCCATGCCTGTCAGCTTTTGGAAAATGGTTCATATTAACATGTCTACATAACACATGTATGCAAAATCTGTTACAGCACAGCCCTTTTCTTTTTTTTTTTTTTTCTTTTTTTTTTTTTCTTTTTTTTTTTTTTTTCCCTTGGGAATCTCTTAGTTGTAGTACAAAGTCATAATTGTGCTTTCTCTGCAGTTTGGGCTGGCTCACTCCCTTGGGGTGGTTGTAGCATAGACCCTGCATGCCAGGGAAGCAAGAGTCCTATTGCTTTTCCTCCACTACAGATGTCTGCAGTAATGCAAATATGGGGCATAAGATGTAGAAAGGGATGCGGCACTAAGCTGCAGCTTGGAATTGTATCCCTGGGAGAGAAGGGTGGGTCTGATGCACAGGTGAACTGAGCCTTTATTTGCACTCAGGTGCAGTTGGTCAGCAAGGCAGCATTGACTGGGAAATAGGTCCAGGTCTGGGGGCTGAAGGAGTGGGAGGAAGGTTACAAAGCATCACAGCCAACCAGTGTGAGAACCAGTGCTGTCTCTGGGAGGGCTTTTGGACAGAATCAACTCTTAGGTCTCATGCTTTGTGTATGAGACTTGGGAGAGTTTGTGCTGTCTACATGCTTGCTTTTTTCCTATTCATAACTTGAATACAAGTACCTTTTTTTTTTTTTTGCAGGTGAGGTGTGTGTGCTGAGACTTTACCTTGTAACTTCACGAAAGAATAAGATCTCAGGTGACAAGTCCTGTAGAATTGAAGTGCTATAGGATTTTTGTCTTTAAAAAAAAATGAATTCTGTCTAAAAGGATTAGTAGACAAGGAACACAAACAAATTTGAATGCAAGTACATGTCCACTTCTTGTTGTATTTATTGGGTGAAGGGAACATGACTTTCCTCCTTTTCTGGGAAACTGCAAAATAGGCAAAAGTTGACTCTGAGAAGATCAAGCAAGTAATTTCTGCTCTTCTTTGGTTTGTACTGTTGCACTGTGAGGGCAAATCAATGGAGTGAATCAGAAGTCGAATATCTGTCCTGAACTGTAAGGAAACATGGTCCTTAGGGTGGAGTGAGATGTTGATAGAAGATGTCTTTATGCCCATCCATTCCAAGGACAAACTGCTGTGAAGGCCAGTCCTGGTACAGTAGTGAGGATGTATTGCAGATCTCTGTGCATCAGAGCATCACAGTAACCAGCAATGCTGCTCTAGGGATCTAGGAAGAACATCAGACTAGCTGCTCTGCCGAAGCCCTAATTTGCTTATCACTTTTGGCTGATGTGATAAGCAGTCAAGGCTAATTACCTGCAGGAATGCTCCCTCTTGTCTCCATGAATCCACACATGAGAAAGCTGTTGTTATGATCCTTGGCAATATAAGCTGTTCTTCCTTCTTTCCATCATAGCAGAAGATATGAATATTAATGAGAAGGAGATAGGGGGATGCTTCAGGATCAAACATCCTTTTCCTCAACTTCTATTTCTGTGTTCTGCTTTGTGTGGTTTTGTTTCTCCTGTTGCTGGAACAAATAATGGCAGAAGTATTCTCAGAAGCAATCCCATGCACATACACCCATTATGCAAACAGAAATAGGTGTGCTCTGTGCCAGCACTTCTTACTGTTGATGAAGAAAAGAGTGAAAATAACCAGCAAACAAATATTCAATGTGTTTATTTCCTTGTAAGTAAATGTGATGTAGTGAGCCAAGGAGGGGGTGGTAGAGAAGGAAGATAATTGAAATGGTCTGGAACTTAAAGCAAGTCTGAATTTAACCCTACTTTCCTGAGTGCATTTGTGCCCACTGGTCTTCATCAGACAGGGAGGCAATCTTACTCAAAAGCTGAACTTCTCTTTTCTTAGCAAAAAGTAAAAGGGGCCAACAGGCTTCAGTATACCCTGTGGGTCACAAATTGTCTAGAAGGAAAAACAAACATGTCTAGACTGGGTTTGGAGTTTGGCCCCTTGTTTCCCAAGCTGGGACACATTGCAGAAGTTGCATTCAGCCATGTTGAGCTAATTGTTTAGGAGTGAAATCAAGAATCGTTAAGATTGATGTACAGAGAGAATAAGAGTGTATGACTGAAATCTGTAAAGGTCTGCTGACTTAGTGGTAGCTTGGGGGCTTAAAATTCTGTGGCTACAGTAATACAAAAAGGTAATGGGGTAAGTTAGCTTATAATGAACCCTATGAAGCTACTGATTTCCAGTATTCTAGCTATTCAGGGTAAAGCTGAGCAACATTTGTATTTAGCTAAATTTAAACTGCATTGCCATCTGAGACACCTTTAGCACTAGCTGGGTGGGGACTGGGCAGAGGTACAAAAGATCCATAGTTTGTAAATCTAGGTATCTCACATGCCAGTGAGGTCCTAAGTACCTTGGGCCTTTATATCTGAGCACTTGCCTGGTTAATGCTATCAGCACAACGGGTTACCAGAATATATAATGGGGTTTGGGAGATCTCCACTCTCATTCATGAAAGGCAGCAAGTTCATTTGATATGGGTTTTTACCTTCTAATGCATGCCTTACAGAAATGAACATGTGAACCTGTAGTTGTTTATGGGAGAAAAGATCCAACACCAGGTCCATTGAGTGTTTTGCGGTTTGTTTTGGTTTGGGTTGAGTTTTTTGTGTTTTATTTCTGCAGATGTTGAGATGGGAAGGGAATAAGTGGGCATGAAATTGTCCAGTACTATAGGCTTTGTTTGTAAACAAAGTATCTTTCAGGGCTGGTTTCTCTTGGCATGTAATAAGCAATATAAAATCACATAATTTTCAGAAAGTTTTGACAGAGGAAGGTTGTTCCTTTCCCCTTTATGGGCATTGTTCTTCTATTTTTCGAATGTCCTTAAGAGTCATGGTGCCAAGAGATCTCAGTAGATGTAAGTTAGTCAAAGGGTTTTTCTGTTTAAGCTTGGACAGGCTAAGGGAGTTGGGGTTATTCAGCCTGGAGAAGGGAGAAGAGAAGGCTCCAGGGAGGTCTTCCAGTACAGGAAAGCTGGGGAGGGGCTTTTCACCAGAGAGGGTAGTGACAGGACAAGGGGTAGCATTTTTAAACTAAAAGAAGGTAGATTTAGATTAGACAGCAGGAAGAAATTCTTCACCATGAGGGTAGTAAGGTGCTGGAATAGGTTGCCCAGGGAGGTTGTGGAAGCCCACTCCCTGGAGGTGTTTAGGGCCAGGTTGGATGAAGGTTTGTGCAGCCTGGTCTAGTGTGAGGTGTCCCTGCTCATAGCAGGGAGGTTGTAACCTGATGATCTTTAAGGTTGCTTCCAACCTTAACCGTTCTATGATTCTATGAACTTACTGCAGCTGAAACTTGAACTTGGTTCTTGAAGGCATTTTCTCTTCTTGGGACTAAAAGAAATTCTCAGGAAAGTTTAAGTACCACTGCCTCTTTCAGGCAAGATATTTTGAAATCCATGTTAAGACTTTGTCTACCTGCTTGTTGGTAGTATTTTCCGAAGTCATTTATATGGTATGCTTACAAAGAGAAAAAGCTTATTTCCACACACCACCACTTCCCCTCCTTCCCTAATGGCAGCATTTAATTTGAAAGGAAGTAGCATGTTGCTTGAATCCTCCCAGTCTGGTCTTGGCCTCCAGGGACTTTGCAAGCTGCTTTGGAATGTGCCAAGAACTTCGGGACACCCACACGCTGGAAGAGAAAAGAAGCATCAGCAGATTGGTACCTTTCTTGCATTGGCTTTCTGACATTGCTATTTAGAAGTGTCAGGGATACACTGTCACGGTTCCATTTGTGGCCATCTGCCGCGATTGAGAGACCTTGCAAAGTCTTTTCCCTCCACCCCTGCCCCCCCCACCCATGGCTTTTTACCTGCAGATAGGTTCAAGATACATCAGTGGTCACCTAAGGATTTTTCACATTCTGATGTATCATCACCACCAAGCATTTTCCAATTTAAAACACAAATAGCTAATGTAAGTATGTGCTATAATATAATCAGTCATGATGTACAGTGCTGAAGAACACAGTCTTAAGTAAAGTTTGTCCTTGCAACTTATATTTTAAATAACAATTTTTAATTATTTTTTTTTTCATTTGATGGTTGTGCTTCAAAATGTAAAGTAGGGAATGCACCTGAGTGTGGCGTGTTGAGAACTTTATATATTCTCTTGCACCTCTGACTGCCTTGCTGAACCATTTGCATTGTGACTTATTCCCCCAGTCTTAAACTGGAGAAATCATCTGCATCACTGGCCATAGTGACCTCTAATAATTAAAAAAAAAATTGATAAATGTTACTACTTTGGAATTACTGCATGTTTGTGTTTCTGCCATCATTACAAGATCCATTTGTGGCTTTGCATGTTGTTCAGCCTCTGGTTCAAGATGAATATAAAATGTTATAGGTCTTTTTGCCTGCCCATTTGCACAAATATACATAGTTAAATAAAACACAAGGCAGTGAAAAATCGCTATAAGTTGTGTTCTTTAATGCCTGCCTGGTCCATAAAACTCTTACTTTGGCATCTAGGTAAACTTTGTATTTAAGAATTTAGTTCTGGATAATACGAACTTTATCACCTTTTTTTTTTTTTTTTTTTACTAAATGTATAATTCTTATGTTCTGTCTGTCAGCCTTTTAGTACATTCGTCACATTTTCATGTCTGAGTGCTTTCATGTGGAGTGACACAGACTTTTTTTTGCTTTAAGTTTCCTGTTTTCCACAGTTTGATAGATAAAGTTGCTAGATGATGAAATCTTCTTGACTTCTGGTGCTTCTTTCAAGATAGTAAGCAGTGTGGGGTTTGCTTTTTATTTTGATTGCACATGGCTGGGGTTGATAATTTTCATACTTCAACCCAGGCATTGCCCTCAGCTCGACTGTATGGGGAGAAAAAAGAAGCAGGAAAAGGGCAAAGTGCTGTTTGATACTTTGGAAATGCAGCATAATGAAATGGTAAAATGTTATGGTGGAAAAATTTAATTAGGTGTAACACAAGAGAAAACAAATAATGACATTTATTTTTAGAAATAAGCCTCCCACAGAGAACTGCAGAATACATTGCAGGGAGAAGCAGACTAGCGAGAGCTATTTAGCTATTCTCATCAAGCAGCAAGCAAGAAAATATCTTTAGAATGTGAGTTGTTTAATATTATTGTTATTATTATTAACAACACCACTTGTGAGGAAGAGTGAGTTGCTCCCACAGCAACTAGTGCAGAACAGATAGGTAACAGAGCTGGAATTCTGAGAAAACTAGGGATATAAGCGCTGCTTTTGTAGACTAACTGTTCTGAAGAGAATATACATCATGAATGTGTGGTAGAAGAGGGAAATGAGTAAAATGAGTAAAATGTTAAAATAAGACTGCGATGGGAGAATGAGGTAGAGACTGAAAGAGAGAAAGAATGATGGGAAAAGCAAAGTTAAACCAAATAAAAGACTATTTAAGAAGTACAAGGGTAAGACTATGGGCTGGAAATTAGTATAAATGGAAAAGGGCTTTCTTTTTGCATTTTCTTTTTTCTTCTGAAAGAGTATTTTGCTAACTCTCAGTTTCCCATAAATTAGTCTGAATTAGCAGATGTCCTGGTTCTCTGGATGCGGTCCCATTTTGCACAGCATCGAGCTACAGGATGCAAAATGCCCTGCTGTGTCTTTTGCAAGATCAGCAAGAGTAATAGCTGAAGAACTACAGAAATGGGATTTGCTGTCTTTATCTAGATCTTATGGCTATAATTAACCCGTCACAGGCAGCTGGGTGCAAATAAGTGTTTACACATATAGGTATACCTCTATATCTGTATATGTGTGTGCATTTGCTTAGTTATACCAAATGTCAACAAGCAGGGAAGAGTCAGTAAGTAGCAGATGCTGAACAGCAAGAACAGACAAAAAGATTTGCCTTACATTGCAGTGCTGCATCCACTTTGCCCTTCCTCATTCTTGTCAACCTCACCATGTATCAGTCCACATCGAGGTAGTCTGCATATTCATATCTGTGAAGAGACTAGAAATAGCACTTGACTTTTCATCAGGAGATACCCAGGAAGGAGTTAGTGGCAACAAGCTTTTGTCTAGCAGGAATACTCCGTGCTGGGAAACACCTAATTGGATGTGACAGTCATGTAAGATGGACCACTCTTGTAGGTACCAGAACCATGATATGGCTTTAGCCAGAGTTCACCTGAAGTTCAGCTCTGCCTATTTAGATGTTGTGGATCTGGTTGTGCGCTAATTCTGTTCAGTGTTTGGACTCTGGGGAATGCAGAATAGTCTGTGACTGTTGCTGGGCTAGGCAAGGGCTGAATGAACAATGAACATTGGCCCTGTCTGAAGCAGTGCTAGTCCCTTGAAAAAAGAAGGGCTTAGAAATAAGCACTATTTCACCGCCTCATTCCCTATTTGGTGGCAAGGTATTCCCTTATGATAATGAGCACAGTGCTTGTTTAAAAATCATCCTTTATAGCTAAGCCAGAGGCAACTTGTGCACGAGTAGGTAGCTTAAGATCCAGCAGAGGGCAATGCTGTATTGCACCTATAGAGATATTGCAAGAGTCTACCTCGAGGACCTTTGAATTATCTTCCCTAATGAGAAATCATGCATTTAATTAATTATAGATTTACTAAACTTGTGGTTGGGTGCATTAAATTCCTGGAGTGTTTCTGGGATAATCACTCCAGTTGGTGTGTTGCTGCTACAAGAATGGACTGATTGCATTTCATGTTTGAGCTGCACAGAAATAAAAAAAATCATGACTTGTCATAACTTTCCACCAAAACTATCAAGATTTAACATCCCACACCCTTCCTTCCCTCATTTCTCCCCAGTACTTGCTTATTAACTTATAAGTTGTTTGTTGTTTTTTTTTTCTCCCATCGTTTTTTCTTGCAAATACATAAAAATTGTGGAATGACAAAACTCAGTAGTTTAAATTGACCATGTTCTTGGGATACTCACTGAAACTGAACTCCTCGTTCACAGAAATTGTAATAACCATGTGTATCACCATAATTTTCTGTCCATTAAATATCTGGGAAGAAATTAAAAGCAAAGGACCAATGGGAATTACCATCTAGAGTTACAAATACATTCAGCTCTCTACTCCCTCATGAAGAGTATAAAAAGCAGTGGAGATCTTACAATGTCTGGTGCTCTAGTTTGATTTTTAGGCAGTTGCAATCTCACAGGTTTATATGAGAGTGATTTCATTTGACGTTGTTTGCACTCTTGTAGTCTCAGGGCTCATCTGTGAGTAATTCTGGTGTAACTGAAGAATCCAGAGCCTTCAGGAGCTCTTCTCTCTGACAAGGGCCCCTGGGCCCATAGAGAAGCCTGTGAAACTTGTCTTTCAGCCACATACCAGCTCCTGTTTGTTGCCACTATGGCAGCTTGCAGTAGTAGTGTAGTCCCTGGAAAGCTGTTATTACCTTGCTGTTCTCCAAATTCCTCCACCAGCAATAACAGTAAAGGGTTTCAGTTGGGTTTATGTGAAAAGAGAATAAAAGTGTACCTAAAGGATTCTGTCTGGAGTAGGAGCATCTCTTTGAAAAATCTTCTGTACTTTCCCTGTCCTCTCAGGTTGGACTGCTCTCTGGAGCAACTTGCAGAGGGACTAGCAGTAGCAAATGGAGGACTTCACTGTAGAAGTTCGAAATACAAATGTGTTTTCATTACACTTTTTTGCTTTTCCTCTATTCCTACTTCCAAAACAAGTCAGCAGCAACTTCCACATCTTGCAAGCCAGTTTATTCTACAGGACCAGCCACCCTTATTAGGAGGCAGGACAGATATTCCATTTTCAGTGGTTTGCATATCTGATTATAATTGCCGAGAGCAAAGGAAAGGAAAGGATGGAGTGGATGAAAATGTATGTCACTGCTGTTTGTCTCTAGACCAGTAATGATGGCATTATATTGATGGATCATATGTTGGAAGGGAAGGAAAATAAATATAGTGTAAAGCCTTACTAATTTGATCCATAGGTGGTACAGCTTTTTCCATTTAGGTGTTGGCTGCCACTAAAAGTACAGTGGAATCCAACCTGTACAAAGAAGAGTAGGCAGATGCAGTGCTTGCTGTGCCTGAGGTATAGGTGCCACTACTCCTGCCCTGCACAGGCACAGATCCCTCTGCACAGCATAAAGACATCCAGCCTGGGGCCAGTAAATGGCTGTGGTTAATGGCTTTTACACCTTTATTGTAAAGAATAGAAAATCAAGAACAAGTTGAATACTAAGGTTTTTGTGAGAGTGGGGTACGTGTGGGAGGTGCCTATGAGCTTTTTCAGTGGCAAACGCAACAGTCTGGGATTGAGAACTGATCTATGGACAAACTGTTTTTCTTAATTGATCTGTGGAGCAGGGAAGTTGACTTTGGTTGCCTAGAATTCAAAGACTGGAGCTGGTCACACTGCTAATTCAGTGTGTGTGTGTGGTGCCCTTAGTGACAGAGACTGCCTGCTCTTTTCTACGACAACTGAGGTGTCTGGGCGCAGGCTGCAAAACCCATTCTGTACGGGTAAGTGCCTTGAGGTTTCTCCTTGGTAGGCACCAAGTCAGTGGAGCATTCATGAGTGGTGCCACAGGAGGAGAAGCTGTGTCAGGTGTTTTTACCTCTCGGGACCCATCCCAGTGGGAGCTTCAAGGTGTTCTTTGGTTTTGGGTCCCCCCCCCCCAAAATCTAGCTCCAAAAGCAGGTTATTAAAAATAGATGGGAAAATTATTTGTGCTATAAACAACAAGCATATGCATCCAAAGAAGCAGGAACACAAAAAACTGCTGTAGCATTTGTCTTCTAGTGAGAAACAAAGCATCCAAGTGTTGTTTATAAAACAAGCCTCAAAATCCAGCTTTTCTTAAGTCTTTAATAGTGCAAATATAAATTGCAGCCAATGAAATTCCATTGTCTCTGCTCTGTGGCAAAGTAAGTGTTTTAATTAATTTTTTTTTAAGGACATTCAGACTGGGTCCCTGAATACCAAGTCCCAGCTGAGCATGAATTCAAATGACTGAGGCCTAAGCCCCTGATAATAAGGGTTTATTAAGGAAGCACTAGCGAAGCTAAATGAGAGTAGACTGAATGGCCAAACTGAAATAATGGAATGCTTGTGGCAACCAGAAAATGATTGTTTATTGGCATGATCCCAGGATAAACTTGTGCCAAGAGCATGCAGTCTTTCCTTGCCAATTTCTTCATATGGGGAAATACAGTACTGAATTTCTGCACGTAATAGCAGTGCAGAAGAATGGGAGGAGAAGTGGCAGTTTGCATGAGGAAGGGAAAAAAATGTACATCCCAAATAGTGTAAACAATGTTATCCCTAGAGCTCTGCTCATCCACAGGCTCTGAAGAGACCACCTGCATTTCAGCTTTAAGAATATGGTCTGAAAAATGGGTTTTAGGCTATGGAGTTCTCTCACTTGAATCACTAAGTATCCCTGAGTGCAGCATACAAGGGAAGAGAAAAATTTGGAAATTCGTTCTCAAATTCCTGCCTTTATGATGGCTGAAGTGCTTAGGAGCAGTTTCTTTCACACATGAAAAAAGCAGACTGTCTTGCAACTCTGCTGAGAGACATGTTCTCAAGAAAATTCTGTTGACTCACACTTGGCAAATATTTTATTCTCTGAGAAATGCAGTTATGAGATGCATCTATACATAACTGCATGTTAAGTTAAAGAGTATATGGAGTAACTGCTGCTGGTGCAAGGGAGAAGAGAGTGGTGAACCTACTCTGTATTGTACTGCCTTGTCCTTTTCTAGTGGTCTTTAGGATAGGATATTTAGTGAGGTAGCCCTGATTCACATCCCCTCTCTGGATTGGGAACATTTTTCTTTTTGGCCAAAACCTCATGTATCTTAATGCTGTAAATACTGTCCTACAAGGCACTTTGTAGTGGTAGTCTCTCCACATCTCCTGTGCAAGTTAATCATGTGGTATAAAATACTTAAATATTCACTAGGGCATAATAATCCTTTTTCCAGGAAAATGCCTTTGAAGCCATTAGAAATATCAATAGTATGAGACAAATTCTCTAAGTGGGTCATTGGGATGCCTGCCTGAGAAAACTCTGAGATATCACTAGGGCTCTCTTGAGGAGTAGGAAACAGTAATCAAAACCTCAGCTGTCAATCACAGACAGTATCTGAACACAGATCTTCCAAGCTTTAAATTTTTGTTTGCAGACCACTACAAAATTCAATACAAAAAGCATAACCATAAATAATTTTTCTCTTTCTTTTGATGTCTGCTGGTGAATTAGCACAAAGTTTGTGTGACTAACTGATTGTTGGTCACACAGATTGTCTCAGAGTCCCAAAGGGGTGATTCTCAAAGAGCTTCAGCAAGAGCCTGGTTGCTGTGATAGATTGTCCAAAGCTGAAAAGCAGTCTAGTTTGGAGAGAAGTGGGAAAGGATATTGTCTGGAAACAATCAGCCAGTAGACCAACAACAAATCTGAGCTGTTTTCAGCCTGCATTTTTTTTTTTTTTTTTACTTCTAGTTATTATTATATTTGGATATGTGGCACAGATACAGCTTTTAAAAATTACCATATTTATATGTTAATAAGAACACCATTTGAATAAAACCTGACTTCCAGCAGTTGTTCTGCCTCCTCCAGGGCTGTAGCCTCCATTTGGAGATTAAAAATGACAACTTCTTTCTTCCTAAATGCAATCTTGTCTTTCTGGAATCTACTAGCTTATTCTGTGATACTGTGATGATGCGCATGTCGTAAGTATGACTCTTGTCACACAGGTCTGTACAAAATCTGGACTTTATTTAAATAAAAGACAAAAAAAAGCAAAAAAAAAGCAGCTCTTTAGCCTAGCCATTGTGTTTCGGAAAGACGAGTCTGAGGAAGGCTTTTCATGTGTGACCTGTTGAATTTTTATTTATCTGAATCATGAGCAGACTGAAAAACAGTCCTTGGATTTTTTTATTATTCTCAGCTGACTATTAACTCTCTAAACCAAAGATAGTGGTTTTAAATTCCAATACGTTTAATACTTTTTTTTTCTCACTGCGTATCCAGTTCTCCTGTTTGGACCTCCAGGATAAAAATGGGTCTGGTTCTCCCTCAGTTAGCTGCCAAAATCTTCAGCTGTCTCCCTGAGAATTTGTGTCTCCTACATGCACAGTAAATACAGAGATCTCTGGCTAATGCAAATAAAGACTATTGGAAGAGTGTGAAATCCATGTTTGCCTGCCCACATTTTAAGAAGAGTTTCAGTTTTGCATTGCAAATTTTGCGTTACTGTTACTCAATTATTTTTCAGTTCTCTCATTATTGGTGTGCATGATATTCCCATGCAATTAATCTATTAAATATCTAATGGTATAAATAAATGTTCCTTTTTATTTTTCTTTTTCCTTGTGTTCTTGCTTAATGTTCTCCCAATGCTAAGTTATTCTTTGTTACAGAAACATAGATGGAATGGGATATGTGTCTGGTTTGGAAGGATGTGGCTACCCTTAGGAACTTTGACCTTCCAAGAACTATGTTTATTTTTTGTTTAAAAAGAGTTGTTTTAGTGTTCTTAAGAGAACTTAGTGACCTGAAGCAGCCATAAGGTGTAGAATGACTGAAAAGGAGAGTCTCTTTAAAAATGCATGTACAAAGATAAAGGAACAAAGAGGCAGGGAGACACAATCTGGGATTAGAGAAGATGTGACTTGGAAGGGTAATTGAAAGAACAGGTTGAAATGGTGACTATCAATTTACAGCCAGGATGTCAGATAACAATAATTTTTAGTTTGAATGGAGTTTCTTCATTTTTCCAATACCTTCTAGCGGATGAGGATGACAACAAGGAAGGCTAATCAGTCATGAAAATGCATTCCCACTGTCCTCGGGTAGATGAAAACAAGCATTTAAGAAATTGAATGTACTTTGACTTGTTGCATGGCTGGACGGTAGTTGCAGCACAGCGTCCTTTTTATAGTACTCCTACAGCAGCATGCAGGCTTCTTCTGTTGCTACCAAAATGTTGCTGCAAGTATGCAGCTCTGTATTGACTTCCAAAATGGTAAGATTTACAGAATTCAGCAAAAGACATCAACAGTCAAAAAGCCAAAAAGGCTGCTCTGAAGTCTCACCTCTTATATGTTGCTCACTGTACAACTTCATCCTCTCCCATCTGCATCAAATTATACAGATACAATATCCTGTGATGTTTTTTACCTTTGATAGAAATATGAAACTTATTGCAAATAAGGTGAGTAACTGGAGGAGGGGCAACTTTTTCTGACTGGCCATATTTGAAAGTGGGATTTTCTGTCTAGGATGTTTTTCTTGCTCATGTGCAAGACTAAAATTTTCTGAAAAAAGTTCTTTGTCACACACTTTTTTGGATAATTAGAAGCAAGTTGATTTATGTCTCTAAACCTCAGTTTCTGTTCTGCCAAGTGAAGGTGATGGCTCGCTCTTCTCTTCCCTTGGCTTGCTTGTTTCTAGGACATTCTGCTATGGATGGAGGCACAGCTTTGAGGTGGTGTCGCAGAATGCCGCTCTTTCCCATCAGTGCCTGACAGTGCTTCACCGCAGCCATCAAAAAGTGTTGATTGTTAGTAGCACTAATATGGAAATGGTGAACATTGGCCAGGCTCCCATACCTGAAATGGGAGTGGCACTGTATCCCAACTAATTTTTTGCTACCATTAAATGCCAGGGTGGATGTCCTTTTGAGAACTGATGATAGGCTCCATCCTGAATGGTTGTTAAATTGCACTGGAATAAAACAGGCAGTTCTTCAAGCCCTAGCTAAGTAGGGCTGTTAAGTACCTGAAAGAAGGTTTTAGCAAGTTGGGTGTTGGTCTCTTTTCCCAAGTAGTAAGTGATAGGACTTAGTAAGGATAGAGGAAGTGGCCTCAAACTGCACCAGCAGAGGTTTAGATTGGATAGTAGGAAAAAATTTCTTCACTGAAAATGTTGTCAGGCACTGGAAAAGGCTGCCCAGGGAAATGGTGGAGTCACCATCCCGGGAGGTATTGAAAAACCTTGTAGATGTGGTGCTTAGGGACATGGTTTAGTGGAGGACTTGGCAGCACTAGGTTTACAGTTGGACTCTATAATCTTAAAGGTCTTTTCCAACTTAAATGATTCTATGATTCTATGAATATCAATTGCAGAAGATGAGGTCTGGACTCCTTCTTTGCTGAGTGGTATCATACTGGAGGACATATGTGACTCGGAGATGCCATTTGATTTCTGACTGGCAAAGAGGACATAACATGCTACACAACTGCCACCCTCTGCTCACTAACTGCTTTTGGAGCAGAATAATTTAAAAACACATTCTAGTCCTGTGCGACAAGGTGGCAGAAACACAAATGTAATTTGCACATCACATTTTTTTTGGTTGAATTCATTTTTTCCTCATACATTTTTGCATAATGTCCAAATGCCGAGATTTTCACTTGAATCAAGAAGATAATGTCTCTGAAAAAAACCCAAATGTGTAGTCCCTCAAAAAGATTAACAGAGGGCATAGGTGAGAGGCCATATGCTTTCTGTTTAAATAGGTTTCTGACTGCATTGCATGTTTTGGAATGTCATCTGAATAGACAGACAGCAAAGGAGACAGGGAATTGTAATGAGTAAAGGAAATAAAATGGACTGTTTTATTTAGCAAAAAAGAGTATTTCCCAGGGTCTTCTTGGAGGGTCTCCAACCTGACAGTCAGCTCAGGCAAATCAAAACTTAAGTATTTGACAAAATTTTGTTACTTTCAAGGAAAGGTACTTGTCAAGGACAAAGGTGTTCTACTGTGTTTTGCAGCTTTCCCTCAGTGTGCTGAGCCATTGTGAGCTGCACAGTGTTGCTGCTGCTCTCCTCTGCTTGATAGAGTATAGCCACCCTGTTCAGGGCCTGGAATGAGGCATGAGATCCAGGAAAGTTAGCAAGCTGCAGCTGATGCTGGGCAATAAAATTATGTCCCCTTCACATAATCATTTTTATTATGAGTTTCTCAGTGTTTTTTGAAGGAGACAGGTGCTGTTATCTCTATTTCATAGATGGAGAAGTGAGGACAGTGACAGATGTTGTGATTAGCCTATTGCCATGGCGCTGAAAATGGGGAAAAAGAAAATAATACAGTGGAGGCATCTGCCTGGCTTGTACAGTACAGCTGTTCATTATGAAAATCATGTCACAGCTTAAACAGCTCTCAAATCATGATATAGTCACAATAATGGTATGACCACTGGGGCTGTGGTGACATCAGTGTGTATCTGCACACAGTTTTTTTCCTCACAGTAGTAGTAATAATAGTCTTTGGTGGTGGACCTAATTTAAAAAACAGTTATGTTCATTGGTTGCTCCTATTTTTCTGACTGATACCCATAGGACATTGTTGCAACTGCTGCAGTCAAGAAAATGAGGCTTCAAAAATTTATTCTGTTTCAATAAATGAATTTATAGTAGTGAAGAAAACTTTCTCTTGACCAGACAGGGATGATGAGAGTCTCTGTTCTGCCTTCTGTCTATCAAGTAGAAGGGAATATGCCACTCCTTACTCTTAACACTTTCAGAAGGTACCCAGATTCATCTCTGGTAGATGAAAACACATTAGCTAGCCAAATAGATGTCAGCTGTACTCTTTATACCAGAAGAAGAGTCTTCAGTATTACAGTTTTTATTTGCCATTTTCTGGTCCTGTAGTGTCATGGTGTTTGAGTAGTAGGGATCTGAACACTTTTCAGAGGCATTGCAAAACCATGAAAAAATACTTTATGTCTTAAAAATCTCAGGCAACCAGAAGAACATTAGGTAGAGCAAAGACAGTAGCCAGTTTGGGATGGGAAAGGAGGCATAAAGAATAACTTTAGTAAGAGCTTTTATGCCCCCAGATAGGCACTCTTTGTCCCTTTGCCATTTTCTAGCAGTTACATCTTTTGCACATTGGGGGAGTGGTGAATTTGGAGTCAAAAGAGAACAGAGAGGATTTGCCATTAGTCATGGCTGGGGAAACTCATGACCGCAACACATGGATTCTCCAAAAGAGACACATTGATGCAGCTGATGTGCAGTAGAGTTGAGCTAGGAGCTTGGTCTGGCCCTCACTGAAGGAAAAGTGACTGTAGAGAATGGAGGTGAGTCTCCTGTGGTCTTCCTGGTGGGTCCTTGGCTGGCCAAATCCAGGATGGTTTAATCTCATCTTTAGTCTTGGAGAAATGAAAGTGTAAAGAACCCCAGTACGACTTTGTAGATAGTGATACAGCAGCTGTGATCACTGCAGGAAGAGCAGGGAGGGAAAAAAATCACTGTAACAGCAGTGTCTTAAAATGTCCTTTTCAGTTAGGATCTGGAAATACAGCAGAATGAACTGAAATATTTGCCTTGGCTTAGATTTTTTGTATTGTTTTCTTCAGCCTCTCAGCTAGAGCAGTGGGAAGGGAAGGTTAATAGAAGAGGCAGTTGCAAAAGTCAGTATTAGTTATTGCTCAGGAGCCCTGACTTGCTCAGACCCACCACGAGCAAAAGAGAGGAAGAAAATGTGTTGATTGTGGATGAGAGTGTAATAAGAGGTCGAGGAAGAAAGAAAAAAAACTTATTTCAACAGTGATGTTCATTTTGACAACGTAGTTTCTAAGAGAAATTTTGAAGACCAGGGCTAAGAAAATTATCTCAGTATGCTGGCTGGGGATCAACAGAGCAAATATCAACTGGCTCTTTTACATGTAGTAAATGTAATGCTTCTCTGGAAAGGACAGCATGTTTTTTCACCCTTTTATTGACCTGGTTAATTTCTTAACATCAGCTTATTATACTGAAAATATATGGGATTTTTGTAAATAGGACTTAAAAAAAATAATTAGGTGTGTTACCTAGGGTTTCTGAAAAGAAAATCACTTCTGTAAAATCTCATGTTGGAAATTGGGAAAGAGAGAAGCATAAAATTGTTAATCACCTTTGGAGAGTTTTGGCCATCTCTATTAGATTTTTAGTTCCCTGGCCTTTTAACTGTCTGTACTGCCTGTTGTGTTTAGGACTGCATTTCCACTTACTGCACCTTTCCTCTCAGGAAAAAACTATTTGTTTCCATTATATTTTGTTCACAACACTACTTGGTGAATGCTTAACTTTCACCTCCCAAAAATTTTAATAATTGGTTCCTTCTGTAATCAGAAAAAGGCTTATGGTGTTCTGGGTTGGCAAAATTTTGCTTACAACTTGCAATGAAGAGGTTGCACAGCTCCAAGTGCTCTCTGAGAGACAGAGCTGGCTAATAAGAACTCCAAATGGAGGTTCAGATTTCTAGATGTTGAGATTCTGATGTTATGTTGCAGAAGTATCTGGAGATTCTGCCTGTGAGAAACAGTAGAATCCTTTGTATACTTTGTGTAAAATTGTATTTTTAATGAAAGAGAATACAGTTTAATATTAGTGAAAAAGAATAAAAAGAAAATTATTTTAATTCATTAAAAATGCCTTCAAAAACTTGCCATCTTGTTGATATTGATGTTCCCCCATGAAGCATTTTAATTGTGGCAGAAGCATTTTGGAAAAATTGAAGAAATATTCTGTCTTTATTTGTTTGGACTGGCTGTTCAGCCTCGAGTCAGTCTAAATTATGCTCAGAGCTAAAAGTCAGAATTCAGGTACTCAGGGGTATCTGTTAACAACTTGAACTAATACTTTATGTCTGGGGAGCTAGCAATATAAAATATCCACAGTGTGTGTGTTTGCCTTAGCCTGATGTGAGAGACAAACATGCAATCAACTATGCAAATATGAAAGGCTAGTAGAACTGTTATCCATAACTCAACTAATTACTTTAGTTTATTTACTTGAACAAAGCTAGATGGAGCATGCTAATTCATCATGGTTTTGGCTTTTTGTTGTTTATGTGGTAATAATTTCCTTCGGTCTTTCAACTCTTGGTTCCTTGCTTATTTTTATGGCATGGGCATAACTTGCTGGCCTTGAAGCTCATTTTTCTGGCCCTTTATGATGTCCATGTTGAAAAGAGAAAATGAAGTTGATTACATACTGAAAAACGTAGTCCCCAAGTTGCACACTGCAATTTTTGAAGTGTTTGACTTGGGCTTATCAGAAGGGTCATGCTGTGATTTTTTTTTACCTTTTTAGCTAGCTCTTTGATTTTGGCTTGTTATTATGGGTACCCTGAGCTGTAGCTGAGAATAAATGATGGTAAAAAAAAGAGAAAATTTACCAAACACCATTTCAGCCTTCCAGAGTTTTCTTACTTCTCCCTGGTAGATTTGCAGTAACAGATAGTTATGTTCAATTATATATATATATTTTTATTTTTTTTTTAATTGGCTGCTGTACTACTAAATAAATTGCTGCTTACCCAACTCCTTCCAGTACCAGCTCACCTTGGAAGCAATTGCCTCTTCCCTACTGGAAAAAATGGATGGAAAAAAAAAAAGCTGAGAAGTGCCTGTTAGTTGAAATCCCCTGATTCTCTATAATTTTGCTAGACAGGGCTAGACCTGCCAGCTGCACTCTGCCAAGCATGTTGGAATGGTGACCTGGAGGCCAGAGCTGAGATGCTGGCCCCACTACCCAGCTGTCCTCCTGTGGCTGAAATGCAGGGAGTTTTTTTACAGTGGGGGTTGGTGTTTCCTACACTGCTTTGAGCTAACATGTTAGCCCACGGACTCAGACCACTGGTGTCCACTGTTTGGTGTTGCTGATGCAGCTCCCAAAATTTCATGACTGTATCACAAGAGAATGCCGATCCCTCATGGGAGAGTCAAAGGAGTAAGGGAAACAAGCACCTAAATTTTCTTTGAGCAGGATTGGAGTAGCTGCAGGTCTCTGAATTAACATGGGTTTACTTTTTTTTTGGTACACTGACCAACCCTCCCACCCCCTAATCCCCCAAGAGTAAAATATAATGTCACTTAATTTGACCAAAGAAGAAACCTTGGTGTTTAATCATTATTCTAGTAGGTTTTATTTAATACAATTGTTCTGAACCATAACCAGGGTTAGAAATGAGAATAAGGCATGTTTTTTTTTGCCAGCAATCGGTTATTATAATTAAAGGTTCTTTCTTTAGTTAAACTTTGGCTCACTTTTAGGCTTAGACCACTAAGGCTATAATAGTAGTTCTGTTTGAAAGGAACACAGCATTTCTTTGGTCCATAAAGGTGCCACTTAAATGATGAAGATCAGCAGGTTGGCTCAAGGCATTGTGCCATGAGGAAACCGTGGGGGTCATAAAGAAGCATAGAGAGAAATGGATGTGATGTCCATGTCTGCTTTTAGTACTTAGGAAAGAAAATAAGGTGAATAAAGATTTAGCATTAGATAAAGAAACAACATCACAGGCACAGGGTAGCCAAGACAAAGAAATAAATTACTGCTGTTGAAAACTGCAGTAATCAGGGTGGAAAGACAGCTAATGAAAGTTGGTACCTGGAAGATATTTGGGTGAGATTAGAGAGAAATATGAGGTGCGGGTGGCCTGGGCAATGAATTGCAGTGGCTAGAAAGAGGTGTAGTACCTCCAAGTGGATATTATTGGGTTAGCCCATACATACTCTGTAATGATAATCATGGCTGGTAGACAGGTCCAGAAAATATCCAGGAAAAGTAGAAACCACAGTACAAGTCATATAGATGTAATGGAAATTAATGACACACTGTAAATAAATAAGAGCTACTGCTATGCACAAGATTGGATTCATGTGACTCAAAACTATTTTGGAGGAGTATGGAAAAATATCTACTGGTTTTGTGTCAACCCAAAATTGGATGTGAATTTAGTTAAAAATCCTTGTGGTATTATGAGGAAAATATAATAAGCAGGCCTCTCATTACAGAAATGTTTATCTTACCAAATTTAGATTAAAGGTAAATAGTGCTAATAATAGTAGGGGCTAATTATTTGTGGATGTGATTTCTTCACTGCCTACCATAGGACTATAAAAGTTGATGCTATTTTAGAATTTAATTCAGTCTGACCTTACAGCTCATCATTAAAGCTCATCCTTAAAAATAACCACTTGTGTCAAGTGTTAACAAGCTGATTCAAGTTATATTACATAGGATCACGAACATAAATCTAAGTAAGGTTTTCAATTTTAAAAGCTGATTTTTAAGAAATCAAGTAAACTGGTGATGTGTGTTGGACCAGTGCAAGGTTTTTAGTAAAGGATTGTAAAAAAAAGGATAAAAAAAAGGGTAAAAAAGGATGAAAAAGGATAAAAAGGATAAAAAAAAAAAAAAGATAGTAAAAAAATACTGGAATTTGTTTCCTCAAGAAAAAAGAGGAGAAAAAACCCCTTTAGAGAGGGATTCCAAATCTATCTGGGGATCAACCCACTAAAATGCTATCTGGATCTTGAAGGGATCTTAGGAAATGGTACTGATCATTCAATAAAGTAGTTTTGGAAGTGCAGAAGTAGCAGACTGAGACTCACCAAAACCTAGGCTAACTTACATCTTGCAAAGCAAATGAAAAGCAAATATAGTTTTTTTTTTTTTTTTTTTTTTTTCCCCGAGTCCTGCAAATAAAGGCAAGAAAGGAATTGTGTATATGTGTAAGGGAACAGCGAACATTTTGCAGTTCAAAGACTACAGTTCACAAACGTCTGGCTTCAAAATTGTGTGAACATTTGCCTTGGATTTCAGGTAGGACACAAGGGTGTGCACCAGATGGTGAATGAGAAAGAGTCCTGGAGGAACAGAAGTTTCTGTGACTGTTACAGAGGTAAACTTGTAAGACCTGAATGCTCCTAGCTTCTTGACAGAGAAAACTGTGTGTTTCCATCTCAGAGTACTGTAAAAATGGCACTTGACATTTCAGATTCATTAAGACTGTTAAAACATGCTTAAAATACTTCTTGCTGTTGTACAACTGGAGCATGGCAAATACAATATTCATATTTAAGAAAGGGGAAGAAACAAATCCAGGTAGCTGCAGACATGCATCTGCCCTCAATAGACAGCAAAACAGAACACATTTCAAATAAAAGAATAATTTAAGAAGTGGAGGTAAATGTTAAGTTTCATTAAATACAGTATCTGTTTACTGAAAGGAGACTGATCTCCCAAACTAGCTCATTTAAAAACTGATTTTGTAGATGTGACTAATCTGGGACTAATCAAACTATAATTTAGTAAAGTATTTGTTGTGGGACTTGATGAGAAATTATTAATTCAAGCAGAAAAATATGAAGGATTAATGCAAAAGGTAGTTGTAACATGGGTAAGGAGCTTAAAAAGAACTCAAAATGAGCAGTGCTGTGAAAAGAAATAATGGGCTGTAGGAATTTCTTAAGTCTGCTTTTGGGATGCATTTCATTTATTCATGATCATGGGATGAAAATGATAGTGTTCTTAAAGACAAAGCTGGGAGTCAGTTATGCTCAAAATATTGTTTATGGGCATAGAGAAAGCATACCTTTTTATATATTTATAAGTAAAAAGAATTATTGTTAGCTGTCTAATCCAAGAATCATTATTAGTGTAGATGTAATTATTACAGAAAAATAATGTGTCTATGGAGGTGTTTTAATACTAATAGCAACACCACCACCACCATCACAGTTAAAAATGGTTACAGATACACTTAGATTCAACCACTTTTCTTAATTTCATGCTGGCCTTTGCCCAGCTCCCCTCAGCCCTAAGATTGGTGGTCTTATTATGGTGTTGGTGGTGGGGATGGTTATGATGACTTGCCATCATCTGGGGCCCTCGGTAAGGAGGATGTCATTGTTGATGGTTTCTCTTTCTTCATTTTAGGATCAACTTGTTTTTTTTCTTTGTTTTGGTTTGGGTTTTTTTTTTTTTATGTTTGCTGGCATGCTTTTATGCCTTTTCTTTCTTCATTGCTCTGAAGTTCCATGTGATATCCAAACTTGCTATATATGGTGCCTTTTAAGTATGTTGGAAACTATTTCCATGTTCTCTTTCTTAATCCTATATCCAGTTTTGTCCAGCTGCACATCTGCATTTCTTTATCTGTCCATGAGCAAGTTCACCTCATCTCATATCTCCTGTACCTGTATTTCTCTACACAGCATCCTGTATCTCCACTTCTCAAGGCCTTTGCTGAAATACCAGCCCTGTAATTCTCTATAGTACATTGAATGGTAAAATCTGTGTGGCTGTATACAATAGCAAAAGAAAAGTAAATCAAATTAGCCATAGCTAGCTGGTCAATTAGAAAAATTGCTATTGCAGCTAAACCAAATGTGACAAAGCTGCAAACAAGCCAAGGAACACTCATACAAAGCGAGCTTTGGACAGTTCTCAGTCCTGAGGCCTTGCAAATTCTCTACAAAGCCCGTGGGCTGTCATTAGTGATGGTAATATATACAGTATTGTAATACATTCAGGGCTGCAGGGTAACAGCATTGTCAACACAGCTGATGTTTGGCATATTATACTGGAGGAGCTGGAGGATATGGACAGGTTAAATTGTGCTAGGAAACCTGATAGTTCAGAGTGGGAGATTACACTCATAAGAAAGAATAATAAAATACTTGCTTCTATAATCTGGGGCCTTGACAGTTGCTCTGGAAAGAACAGATGAAGGGATAGGCTTTTGAGTAATAGTTATTAACAGCAAAAAAGCCACCTGCAAAAGATGTATGTGATGCCAGGATGGTGCTGCATATGCTAGCTTCAGTGAGGCTAGGAAAAATAAACCCTTGCTCATCAATAGAGCTGCATCTGAAATCGTCTGGTTTGTTCTGGATGCTTGTGTTCGGGAAAGACTCGTTCAGATGTGCAAAACGGAGAACTTGTGTGTGAGCTAATCACACGAGTGCAGACAGAGTCTCTCCAGGGAGCTTTAATTACACTAACTGAGATCCAAAGGTCAGAGAAGCACAGCCACCTTGGGCTGCCAGCTTGAGTAAGAAGGAAGCAAGCTGCATTTGCAGGGTCTTCTGTTGGAAGGAGTACACTTTTGCTGGGGCTGTTGGACAAAGCCTGGCACTGCATGCAAGTATCTGTAGTATGTCTGGACCCAAATGGAGGTGTCTGCATGCCACCATGCAGGTACCATACACTATGCAGGTACTGGTTTGGGTCTGTGGTAAAGCTTGTATTTGTGTGCTGCAGACCATAGGATAGGTGTTTCCTAAAGCAGTTGGTACACTTAGTCATGGGGACTGTACACAGCAAACAAATGATATAATGAATCAGGTTCAGGAGAGATGAGTGAGATTGTAAAGTCAAGTTTGGGGTAGTGAGGGATTTGGAGTGGGAGGTTCAAGCTTTACTTAGAAGGTTCTTTAAGCTGCAACCGTAATGTGACTTCTGTTTGACTCTCTGATGCTTAACATGCAATTGAACACATAGATGAACTAAGTAGTTTTCTGGCTGCCTGCCATTTAAAAATTTTCATTTCATTTTTACGCCTAAACAGAGATTGACTGTGAAATCAACTGTAAAACTGAAGTAATCCCCGTGCCTCATTTTTCTTGGGAGAAACCACTTGTGGTGCATCTCAGCTAGGCTTCACTTCTCACCTCATTACAAACTTCATTTTTCCTGTTTTTCTCTGTTTTAGTGTTTAGTTGCCATTAACTACTTCTCTATTGTCTCACTGATGTTTTGGTGCTGTTTTCATGATTACTCATGCTCTTTTTCTGATCTTGTTCCAGCCTACCATTTAAACAGTTCTCAACTCTCTTTGCCTTTTCTCTTGTCTGAAGTTTCCTAGAGCTCCCCCTATCCCAGATGTCTGTTTTCTTTCCTTCACTTCTATTTTTGTCTCTTTCTGTCCCTTATGAATGCCACTGCCATTAGTTTAAATGCTGCTGTCTTGCTCTGGTTATAGCCCATAAAACAGAATGTTAGAAGTATTTTCATTCATGACACATGATTTGCTTTTTACCATTGGTGTAGATAGAAGGTTCATTACAAAAAACAAAATGTTGAGAAGGAGTCCATTTTGTATATGGTGAAACACTTGTTTTTTTTATTGCTGTTAGCAGTTTTGGCAGTTCTTTAAATCAAAGGTTAAACTGGAAATGTTTATCACAGAATGTAATGAAAAGGAAAAATTGTCAACTTTGAATTTTGAAAAAATACACCAAGAAAAAGGCAAAGTCTTTTCCCGTGGTATATATTGTTTTCAAAACCAAGTCCAGTATGAAAAGTTTTTCTTTTTATACATCTGTTTAGTGGCCAGCTGAAATATTGGCAAGGAAAACTGAAGATTAAACTAAAATTATTATTGTTACGTGGGATATTCTGGCCTTCTGAAAAAGTATCTAACTTTTAATGAGTATTATATACAGACTGTTTGTAATTTTTTGGGAGCACCTACCTTTCTGATCTATCATGTGCAAAACAATAAAGCCTTTTTCCGTAGTCATACAAGTTAAAATAATACGAGGTGTTGGAGTGGTGTGAAGCAAGGTTCCATCTGTACAACATGGCTTTTCTCTTGTTGCTAATTAATAGCAAAAGACATTTCAGGAAACAGCCTGGCTCTCTCTGTCAGAGGGTTATATATATATATCTATATCTATCTATGGGTTTAGTGTTTGCCTTAGACAACTTGGCAAGTGTTTTGGCTGTATGGAGATTGGAGTTTTAGGAACACATGCTATATTAAGGCTCTGTGGGGTTTTGTTTATAGAGCTTCTGGAACATTTCATACTCCAAAACGCAACTATTTTCTTTGCATCTTTTTTTTTAAATAATGTAGATCAGATTTGAGTGTCTGTCAATTTCATATAAAGCAGCTCCCTTAGAAAGAGTTATCAATGGGTTCTGGTGACAGCCAGCAGCCCATGAGGCACATATGACCACATCCCAGGTCCCTGAGGTGGGCAGCAGGGATATAGGAATCATAGAATCATAGAATGGTTTGGGTTTGAAGGGACCTGAAATATCATCTTGTTCCAACCTCTCCTGCCTTAGTCAGGGACATCTTCCACTAGACTAGGCTCAAAGCCCCATCCAACCTGGCTTTGAACACTTCCAGGGAAGGGGCAGCTGCAACCACCCTGGGCAACCTGTTCCAGTGTCTCAGCACTCTCACAGTGAAGAATTTCCTCCTAATGTCTAATGTAAATCGCCCCTCTTTCGGCTTAAAACTGTTCCCCCTTGTCCTATTGCTACATGCCCTTGTAAAAAAGTCCCTCTTCAGCTTTCCTGTAGGTCCCCTTCAGGTACTGGAAGGCTGCTATGAGGTCTTCCTGGAGCCTTCTCTTCTCCAGGATGAACAACCCCAACTCAGCCTGTCTTCATAGGAGAGCTGCTACAACCCTCCGATCATCTTCATGGCCCTCCTCTGGACTCACTCCAACAGCTCCGTGTCCTTCTTTTGTTGGGGGTTCCAGAACTGGACACAATACTCCAGGCTTGATCTCACCAGAGCAGAGAAGAGGGAGAGAATCACCTCCTTTGGCATGCTGGCCACGCTTCGCACTGTGGGCATCTCTTGCATGTGACAACATCCTGTACAGTAATAACTGGTGCTGCCTTGCTTCAACTTCTGAATCCCCCAAGCAGGAAGCTGGGAAGGTGGTTTGAGATTATGGCAGTAGTTGTCTTTCTGTATGTGTTTCAACACAAGCACTCAACTCCCTTCAATGAGGGATTGTGGTGAGTTGTTTGGAAGTGAGGAAGTGAGGAGGTAAATTGTAGTGCATATGGGGTGTGAGGCGAGGTGCAGTGCTGCTGGTGGTGAAGTTTCTCCAGGGGAAAGGGGCTGAGTGGGGCAGTTTGGTGTCTTAACAGTAGTGCAACTGTGTTTGATAATGGAGAACCAGTTCTAAGTAAGC
This sequence comes from Hemiprocne comata, assembly GCA_020745705.1. Taxonomy (NCBI): domain Eukaryota; kingdom Metazoa; phylum Chordata; class Aves; order Apodiformes; family Apodidae; genus Hemiprocne; species Hemiprocne comata. The sequence continues at coordinate 63,691,717 of CM036586.1, forward strand.
TGAATAAAAGACAGGTTGCATATTTATTTTTTTAATTCCTTCATTTATTTATTTATTTGTTTGTTTATTTATTTCATTTGCTGTAAAGCATAAGAGGGCCTAAGTGGACATATGTAAAAAGGGAAAACTAAACCCAAGCTCATGAGGGATTTGCATGCTCTGGTTTCGGGCTCTGTTGAAGTTCACTGGAAAAACTGATGGTCCTTCTCTGTGATTGGAAATGGTACTTTCTTTTCAAGTAAACCAGAATGGTGCTAATGGCAGCTCTTTCAGGCATTTGAATGCCAGGTCTCTTGCAGTCTTCACACGACCTTTATTTCAACAAAACTGTTCAGTTTTCTTACCTGGCTTCCAGCATGCTATTAAAGCATGGTACTTAGAAGTCTCTGTGTTACGGATTCCTGTCTTGTTTTCCATGTCAGTTACAACTATGTTGCTTTTAAGCAAGAGGTTGCCAGCAGGGAATAGTGAAGAGTGCCAAATTAAATTTCATATAGATTTTGCTCTTTGTTCATGGTGAGAATTACTTCTCCCCTAAGGTTGCTGTGCTCAGGAAAACGAGATCAGGTTGCCCCTAAACTCGCTGCAACATCAGTCTAGTTGAGTTTTTAAGGCCATCTTAGTGGCCAGCACTGTTGACACCTCCTTGGAGAGCTGGTGTGGCATGAATGTCATGGGTCCTGATTTGGAAAAAAAAAAAAAAAAAAAAAAAAAGGCTGGAGAAACATTCAATCAAAGCGATTTCTAGTCCCCTGTATTGGTACCTGGCTGCCTATAAGAGAGGCTTCTCTGGGAAATGAGGGGTTGCTTATTTTTAGCATATATGTTTGTTGTGGCCTTACTTTCCAATAAACAATGCCAAAATGAGACAAAGGAAATTGTAGCAAAGTAAAAGGGAAGTATGGGTGTACACCATTGAAGTCAGCCACCTCTGAATGACTTTTGGTGATTGGCTAATAAGTGGTGCTTCACCATCAAGCAGATGTTTTTAATACCTTTTTATATTTGAATATTTGCTTCTCAAATCCAGATTTGGGGTTGATTAGCATGCTGTGGATAGACTCTAGCTGTGTGTGCAAGTCTGTGCCCATTTTGCATTTCATGCAATTAGCTTAATTTATATTAGGGAGAGACACTAATTGGAGGGGAAGGAAAAGGTAGGTGACAACATGCCAATGACAAGATACTGTATCACATATTACCTATATAAGTTTTCATGAGCAAAGTTCTTTTCAGATGTCAAGTAAGCTGTAGCTACATTTACAATGGGATCCCACTTTTTACAGTCTAACCAGCCTTTTTTTCCTCTGTCTTGTTAATCCCCAGAATGCAACTGCAACAACAGCAACGTCGAATGTTCACAGCTGCCCTCCTGGCACTTGTTTTCATTCTGGCAGCTGTGAGTACCACCGAGGCTGGCAAAAAAGAGAAACCAGGTAAGTTCCAGTGTAATTCAGAATTAATCCCTGAGTTAGGTTGCAAGTGTAGGAGAATGTCAACTGTCTCTGGTTTCATTATGAAATTCAGGTCATTAGTTAACCTTTTGACATACAGGGTAGGGATTTGTGGCTGTGACATGTTGATCTGTGTTAAACAGAAAAACAGAAAGTGGTTTCCATGAAAGCTGGCAGCTTGACAGGCCTGGAGACTGGAGTCCTTAGCTCATCACAGACTGGGTATTGCAGGGCAGCTTAAAATTTACTCTGGAAATAGGTTCCTGCTTTACTTAGGGAGAACAAAACAGAAGCGATGAAAGAGCAGTTATGTCACTCGTTCAGTGTAATGACAATGCTATGCTAATGCTATGTGATGTGGAAATCCTCTGACAAAGAATTGTACTAACTCTCTGCTGCTGATAGGCTGGTGGACATCCAGTGGTAATTGCTTTCTGTCAGTGATGAGCTTAAGCCTCATTATAAGAGAGACAGGCCTGGGGTGGAAAATTCATATCTATGAAACCCGGTTTTGACATTTTTAAGAAACACATCTTTTGGTGTTTTTCTTAAGATCTTATTATTTAAAGGCTTCCTACACACCAGTTAATGGGACTTGTTAGTCTATCAGAATTAGTGTTCCCCCTAAAAAAAAAAAGAGAAAAAGTGTTTCTAACCATCGTGGCTATATGGAAATATGAGAAAACGTGAACATAAATATACAAGAGGTAGAAGGAAAACAATTTTATATAAGGTCATTTAAAGTTACTTAAATGTGATGTATTTGGGGCCTAGCTAAATGTTTTTGTGAACTTTAGGTTTGATAATATTACTGTCTGTTCTCATCGGACTTAGGTTTAAGGATTTAAATGAAATCATAATCCTTACTTTTGTCCCTGAGCAGCAAACCCACCTATATTAACAGCATTTTGAATATACTTTTCCATGTAGCTTTTTCTTTGCCTTTGGAGTTTTGGTCATATTCTGACATAACTATGGCATGGAATGCCAAGTGAAAAGTTTGTATTCCACAGCTGTCCCATGAAGGTGCTCACATCCTCTGATACAGAAGGTCAACACATACATTTATAATCTGTGTAGTGCGTAGTCCTGTTCAGTTGGAAGTGAAAATATTTGCATGCCATCTGGCATCCACTGGAGACAGTGGAGTGTCCTTTCTGAGTGAGCCCTCCTGCATGTTTTGGTCAGTGGTCCCTGAGGGTTTCTAGCTGATTCCCTGTTCTGAAGATGAGAATCCACTTGAGAACATCTAAGTGGACTCGTAGACATGGTAGTGGGACTGAATTTGAATGATCCACCTGGCTTTGGTGTCAAAGAGGCTGACCTGTCTCTGCAGAACTGGGAAGAGGATACCAGACCTTTTGGTTTTGAAGCAATTGTTTTACAAATGCCTTCATTATTCACCCTTTCAGGTGCTATGACTGTTTAGTGAAATTTAGGGACCTTCTCCATGGGCTCTGGGTACTGACCACTTATCTTGCTTGGGTTTTGTTCCTTGTCCTCATCCAGAGAAAAAGGCAAAAAAGTCTGACTGTGGGGAATGGCAGTGGAGCGTCTGTGTGCCCACCAGTGGCGACTGTGGCCTGGGGACGCGTGAAGGCACTCGCACTGGAGCCGAATGCAAACAAACCACTAAGACTCAGAAGTGTAAGATTCCCTGCAACTGGAAGAAGCAATTTGGAGGTAAGCATCACTCTCTCAAGGGATTTGCTCTGGTTTTTACTTAAGGACTGAGCAGGAAGCCTGTATTTTCTGTTCAGTTCTGCAAATGTCTTGATGAAGGGGCTACTCTGTATTTTAAGTTCATTGGAGGTGGAACATGTGAGGCATCAGAAGCAGTCTCTTCAGAGCAAAGCAGCTCCTTTGCAGCGAGTCCATATAAGCTACTTATTGTAAACTCAGTTTTCCAACAGCATGCTGAATCTGCTTTCCTGAGGTGTACAGCCCTATTTAAGGCAGCAATATAAGTGTCATGTGTTCACTCACAGCTGTGAATCTCTGCAGTGGTTACCACAGGCTTTATGTGACCTTGCTATGTGTGATTTGCAGCATGGAGCATGGGTGGCTAACCAGTAGGTATACTGAAAGAAGTGGATGAAGGCCAGTGTATTTCATCTATATTACTCAGCTCAGAAGGTTCATCTGTAACAGTTCAGAAAGATACATAAGATCTGTCCTGGACAAGATGTCTGTCCAGCAGTCAGATCTGATTACTCTTGCAAACTTAGCTTTTTCCTAGTAAACACTTGTATGGCTTTCATGTAATTGTGACCTTACTAAGGCAATCAATGCAGCAGTTTCAGACTTGTCAAGTTCATAGTTACACATAGTTCTTTAGACTATTCCATCTTATTTGGTAACCTTTGACATCACACAAATGGAGGAGCAAACTTATAGAATGTGAATGGTATTTCCCACTGCTGTTGTTTCTTTTCTTTTAAATTTATTATGTATCTTCATAGTTGAATATATTTTCCTTTATATTACAATAATGTAATATCCATGCAAAAGCAAGAGGGTTCAATTTTCAAAGTATTTTGGGGGGGAAGAGACTGCAATTATCACTGCAAATCATCTCTAAGTTTTTCTTGGGTTTTCTTTCTTCAGTTGCATGATCCTTTTGTCTACAAGCAATGGCTGTCCATGGTATTCTAGTAGACTCATAACATTCCTGTTCTCACACTCAATCATTCTGGTTTAAATATTGCCATTTATTTACTCATTGCAGCGGAGTGCAAATACCAGTTCCAGGCCTGGGGAGAATGTGACTTGAACACTGCCTTGAAGACTCGAACTGGGAACCTAAAGAGAGCCCTTCATAATGCTGACTGCCAGAAGACTGTCACAATCTCAAAGCCCTGTGGGAAGCTTACCAAACCCAAACCTCAAGGTAAATTCCATTTTTTGAAAGCTGGACACCAGTTCATTTAAATAACTGGATTTGTGTTCTCCTGTGTGCTTCAGTGGAAACTCAGTAGCACAGGAGATGGTACTTTCATGGCCGTTCTTCAGTTCTGTGCTGCTCTGATATCCCAGCTGTCAGCAGACAACATTCCTGAGTTGTGTAGTCAAGGCAGTCTCACACACAAGAGGTGTGATGAAGATTAGAGCTTCAATTCTAAACTTAGACTACCTATACTGCTACTGGTTTGGTGATGCTCATTAGAGCTCTAGGGTACAGATGCTCTTCATAACTCACCTGTTGATAGGAACAGATCAAGTATAACATGAAAAAATGTCTTTTGATAAAGACACCTTTTATATAGCTTTTCTTTGGTATTGAATAATGACTATTTGAAAAAGGGGCTACTTTCCTTCTGCACAGGTAGTATTGAAGGGCTATTCCACTCACGGCACACTGAAAAGAGTATATGTGGATGCTCTTCACCCCTGGGGTTGTATACTCTTTATACAAAGATAGAAGGGAACATATACGTCTTACTTAAATATGAGTGACAGTGTAATTTCTAGTACACAGAAAGGCATATGACCTGTGTTTGTGTTTGCAGGTTTTCCTTAGACAAACATGCCTTTTAATATACTCTTTTGTTAGAGTAGCAGGTGTTCTGTGTGTAGGATGATTTATAGTGGGGGCTAAAACTGTGAGATTTTATTTGAGATACAGAAGTAATGTGTTTTAAATGAATGATACCAGCTCTGCTGTCCCGGCAATTGTTTGCTTAAAACCAGCTAGGTTTAACACATTCCAGGCTCTGATTACTTAGATAATTATAAAAATAAATATGATTAGGAGTGACAGGTGCAACTGAGATGAACAATTTTTAAATTGTGGGTGGTGGTACACCAGTGATCTGAGGAGCACCTGCAGGTGGCCTGCTCAGTGTGTGCAACCGGAGACATGTCTGATGAGGTTGCAGATGCTTTCCGTGTGTGTGTATCCATCCACCTGCTTTGCAGGTAGTACAGCTGTAACTGGTCTTCCTCACACCCCATCCATGGATTTCACAGATAAGCACTGAGTCTAGAACCTGTGTGGATAATGATGAGCTGTGAAGCTGAAAGTATACAACCAGATTTTGAGAGGCCAGCTGACTTGGTTGAGTTGGCAGTGATAAACATCTTCATTTGGGGGTGGAAGTGGCTGAATGGGAATACAGGAAGGGCTTTGAGCTGGGTGATCTTATTGTTTATTAATCTGGACGGAAGGAATTATTTTTTTGGGGGGGGAGGGTGTGTGTGAGAAAGTTTATTAAGTGGCATTTGGGAGTTTATTGAATGGAGCTTCCTATTGTGCTACCAGAAGGCCTCTGCTACTCAAGACACTAGTAGCCCTCTGCTTTGTTTTGCTTCTGCTGGGTCCATATATTCTGTTAATGGCTGACAGAGAGAGTAGAGGGAGACCAAGCAGAGCATTGCTGCAGCATTGTTTTGTGAGAGCAATGCTGTTGGCTGGTACAGGGTCATTTTCAAGTCATAGTTTTAAAGACAGAGCTTGTGAAATTGCTGGGTTGGAGTTTAAGTGATTCTAGATATGAGTGAGTTATAGCTGAGAACGAAACTCAGATGGGGACTGGCTGCAGCAAACATAGTTATGTGGCTTGATTTAATTAGGAAACCTGACTTAATTTGATTTGAAGGAATGCAAAGGGAGAAATAGGTACAAATGTAGGTTTGTGACCATAATAACTGTGGGCAGAAATTCTGCTGTCCTGATTTGAGTTAGAAATCTCACGGCATCTTCCTGCATGCCACCTGCTTGTTCATCTGCTGTTGGCATTAGTAGGAGCAGCACGCATGGAAGTCACACACTTGAAGCATGCCTGGCCCCGAGCTAAAGATAAGAAATCCATATTGCAGATCTGTGGGTATAATTATGTAGGAGGAACACTGGACAGTATGTTGGCACCAGTAGGAGGAACTTGAGTAAGAGATTAGGTCAAGCAGATTAATACTGTGTGAAATGTTCTGCCCTACCGAACTTTATTTCTGAGTTAAAAATCTAAGTGCTGACATGTTAGCTGGAATGAGAATATTTCTGTTTTTTTCCCAAGGTGAAGGAAATTACAGGTTGGTGGTAAGTCCCCACCCACATCTAGATAAAGGAAAAATTAAACCGCATTGAATCTGTAGTTAGAATAGTACCCAATTTAATTCTTCGGAGATGAGAAGTAAGAGCTAGATTATTGTTTAAGTACTTGGAATGAACAACAGGTACATATTACCTTTCCTTTTTGCCCATAGCTTCTCTTCAATGATTCAAGACTACAAGAGAAAAAGCATATGATACAAAATTTGGAAACATAATTTTTTTTTCTGAGGCACCGTTTTGTAAAAGTTCTGTATTGCTATGCAGCTAGACCTGTAAATGCTGATTAAGTGCCATACACTCCTAACATGATTGCCTGGAGTAGCAGGGCAGTGGCTCCCTGGCATTTGGGAGTTCTGGCAGGAGAATAGTAAGTAAGGGGCTTATTGATTACAGGAATCTCTTCTACCACTAAGCATTTACCTTTCTGACTTGTGTGTGCTTGAAGAGCTGCATCTCTGACAGCTATAGGGTGGGAGTCCCAAAAGCAGATGTAAGCTGACTGAGAATATTGCACTGAAAAATACCAGAATATTCAGAAAAAGGTTTTTTTTCATGATTTTCCTGACTAACCTCCTTTCCTGTGCTCTGAAATTTTTCTTCTTTATGGTTGTGTTTGTAACCTCTCCATTACATCACTTTTCCTTTTGATTTCATGTTGTAAACATGGTGAGTAAAATCTGCTATGTAGCTTCTCCGATCAATTGTAGTCTTACATACTTCTGTTACTTTGTCTTAATTGCCATCTTTTAAAGCTAAAACCTCTGATTTAAGTGTTTTGTTCTATAACAATTTACCCATTATAAAAATACTCTCTACTGGACGTACCTAAATTCCTTCTATTATTGCAAAACCATTTTTGAGATTAGGAGACTGGACTGTACACGTTATTCTAAGCACGTCCTCTACAGATTTGTGTTGAAAAATAAAATATAATTTTAATGCTTCCTCTATTGTTCATGGCACCCAATAAATAACCTAAATAGGTTTTTCTTTTGATTACTGCTTGCATGTGGAGGATAGATAGCTTTATCTGAGACCTTCACAATTCTCCCTAATTCTTACGCTTTTTAAAAAATATTAATTAGTTAGGGGCCCAAGAAGGTGTGTGAGTAAGGCAGATTATTTAGTCTAAGCTTGCCCAATGAAGTCTGGTGTATCAGATTTCACCTGACACATTTCCTTAGTGTTGCTTGGTGTCAGAAGTTTCTCTGTTCTTTGTGAAAAATACAAATAAATTGATATTACCTGTAAATGCTGTTCTCCTATTGCATATCCACCTTTCCAGCTCATGAAAATGCTGCAACTTTACTGGTAGGACGAATCCCATGTCTCTCTCACCTAACTGTATCAAGATGTTTCATAGGAGTTTGATCTGTACTTAACAGAAAGGAAGATTATACCTGCAGAAAAATCCCAAGGGTTACATTTTGCAGATTTGCTGAGGAAAATTTATTTTGATTTTCCAGGAACTTCAATGAACTGTGGCAAAACTTATGCTAAATTAAACCAGGAGATACTCATTAACTTTGGGAATCAATGCCTGCCTCATCAACTGGTGATCTAAGTGTTCTCATGGATTTGTTTTGTCATTAGTCAGCATTCATGGGAAAAGCTTTAAATTTTTTTTAAGCACTCTCATTATCTTGGAAACTAATAAATAAATAAATAATTCTTTCCTTATTAGCAACTGATCTGTCTCAGTATTTTTCATTCTGAATAGCTGATACTAAGTATGGATTGTAGTCTGCTTTACATGGACATTTTGGAACTCACTGCTTGCTAGAGGAGAATTGTTAGAGAAACTCAATGTATATCAGACTTAAGAGGGAGAGCAGATGATGAATCAGGAATTTTAATTGTATCTAGAATTCTGATGAGCTCTTTTCTCTATAGCTTTGCTGAGGTGTTCTCAGATTGGAAGACAATAGCTTGGTCCTGGGCTGATGTGCTAAAGAGTAGCTAACACATGATTAAAAGTGTTGCTTGTTCTTGAATACCATGTATTTGGACAGTGAAGCTGTAAGCAATGTGACCGTGATATCTCAGACACCATGGTTTGTGTATTTAGTACACAAATGAGGTCATGAGAAAGCCTGTAACAAAGACTGGAAAGGATGAAAGAATAATTTTTATCACAAAACCCCAGCAGAGGCAGCCACCTCTCTTCTAGCACACACAATTGCATATTCTAATCAGCGTCGGCAAGGCTGGGGATGTTCAAGGTCTCCCTAAACTATCTTGACAGATGTGAAAGACTCAGGCTCTTCTGTTGAGTGGCTGCTCTAATGGCCAACTTGCACTGAAGAGCAGAAAACACTTCTGACATACTCCATCTGGCCTACTTCAAGGCCACCCAAACTTGACTGATGGTTGTTCAGGTTCCAGCCAACCAGAAAGGAAAAGAATGGGGTATTGTCAGGATTCAGGAAACATTTTGCTTTAACTGCTGAGAGAGGAGGAATTTATTTTTATTGAGCTGAGTTGCCTTACAGGCTTTATTTCTGTTTTCACTTTTTCCATCACTCTCATTCTTTCTCTTTCCCCATAATTCTTGTACTTTTAGCTATTTATTCTTCTGATTAAGATACAATTAAATAGAATAAGCAGTCTGTCTGCTTTTCTGCATTGTACCCTTCATTTTTTTAATTTATGCTCATTTCTTATAACTTTTTCACCTGGCTGTATTTAGTTCTTTTTAATAAATGTCCCTTCCCAACTTCTTACCAATTTACAGTATATCTGAACCACGAGTTACTTTATCCTGGCTCAGCTCAGTCCTTGCCACAGAGGAAAACAATTCCAACTAAGGTTGGCAAGCACTAACACTGCTTACACCACACTTGTCTTTGATAACTGGAGTGGCATCCAAAGATCACATCCACCAACATGCAGCTTTGGAAAGGTTTCTCACATGAAGGCAAGACCTACCTGAGTTTTTAATGGCCGTAATCTCATATTACACAGATCAGGTGTGGCATTTGAGGGTCTAACAAGGTGTCAGTGCAGTTCCCTGTATTTGGCACGGTGTGCATGCTACTGCAGTGGAGGAAAGACTACACTCCATGTGTTTGTTTTTTTCTTTTTTTAATTCCATATCATTCGAAGGGCTTTACTTTAGAATTTAGTGCAATATAAATAATCTGCAGTACATTGTTTTGTTTATCTAGCAATCTTTACAGGTAGCAATTAGCTAATCCTCTTATCACTCCTTGGAGCTGAGAAAGTACAAGTCAAAGAAAAATAATAATTCAAAGTCTGAAAGGCTAAATGATTTTCCAGGTTGACACAGTATCAGTGCCAGGTTCAGACACTCAGTTAGGAGCTATTTACTCTTGGGTCCATGCTCTGACTAGTAGTTGCTGCTCCCCTTTTTCATAGTCTGCAATTACTTCAAGGTGAGTGTCTGAACTGTAGTCTTTAACTAGGGTTTTGACATTTGTAATCTCAGTGGACTTAAGACAGTGTTTGACACTGATTCAGCTTGTATCTTCTTAGGGAGCTTGGTGTCAAAATATACAGCTGGACTTCTGTTCCTGAGCAGGTATATATCCCCATGCTTACTTTGGTGCGAGGAGCAGAAAATGACATGGTTTTTTTTGAGCACTACAGTGTCTGTCAAGATTTCTACCTGCAGAGAGGACATTTTAAAGTGCACTGCCAGGACAGACAGACGGTGCTTTGGCAGGATGACTTGGCTACTGGCTGTTGCAAGGAGATGCCAGTGAAGTCTCACAGAATTGCTCACCTGATAAGCAGCGGTTCATTGCTCAGACTTCATGCTGCACTGATGAAAAGGACCATCAACATTCTGCATATTGGGCAATCTGCTTTTTCCAGGGTGTCCTCCCTCAGCTTTGCCTTTGTGAAGCAATGAAATGTCTGCTTCTTAAGAGTAGCTGGAGAAGATACAGGAGGAGACAAAATTACTTCTTAGGGCTGTGATTTTTTTTTGTTGTTGTTTGAAAGATGCTAGTGTCTCCTGTTCTGGCGTCACAGTTGTGCTGTATCTCCCTCTGTAGGTTTCGGAATTCCCCATCTTTAATGTAACTCATTAGTCATGCAGGCATGCAGCTAGCGTAACAATTAGTATTTCAGGAGGCAGAATAATACGATCTGCTCAAACTAATTAGATCTAAAAATGACGGATTTTCTCATATTAGGAAACAGCTGTGATAGTTACACAAAAACTTGAAAGGAAAAATTGGGAGGGTTTCCTCTTGCTCTAAAGGATAAGGCAGGTTTATTCAAGAATGGCCTCTGGTGCTGACCAGAAGCCTGCAGTGAAATGCAGTGATCTGAGCTCTGCAGGGCAGACACTGGCAGTGGATGCCCAGTGGGAACAGCATAGCTGGGTATTATTATTGTTCCTATCATCATGATTATTTGTATTGCATGAGTGCCCAGAGGCCTCAGCTGAAAAAGGGTGCCATTGTACTAAGCACTGCATAAACATTGTGAGAGACAGTTTTGCCATGAATAATTTATGCCTTATGGAGCTAAGAAATGTGAAAACCAAGAGAAGAAACAGTGGTCCAGAGGGGTGAGACTAGGTACTAAATGCTTGGTTGTGTTTCTCTGTGTCCCTTGCTAGTCTGGAAACTTTAGGCTCTGAGACACATGTCGGTGATTTGGTTCCTGTTGCCATAACATGAGGAAATAATATTTTTCTCAATTTGAGTGAGAACCAGAGGACGCCATGTAAGAAAAAATAAACACAACGATGGTCACAGTGTACCCTCCCTTGTGACTGCTTTCATACCTTTGAAAAATTATACTGTTCGGATAAATAATTTGAATGCATTGTCAGGTCATAACATAATGTCAATCCGATTGACACAGTGCTGGTGCCAGGGAGAAGGACATGCTTGTAGGAAAGGGATGAAGAGAAATATTTTTCTAAAAAGGATTATTTTTCAATTTTCAGTTCTTCTGCAGCTTTTACAGGTGTTTTTGAAAATAAAAGGTTGGGAATTTTCATGGGAAGAACATACGTCCGTTTTTTCTCGCCTCCTGGTTTGTATTTCACATACTTTTTTTTTATTTCTGTGCTGCCCCAAAAGATGAAAAATTGGATGTGACAAATGTTTAACCCTTTTGTGCCTTCAGGAGTTTCTTTTAGGGTTTAACACAGACTTTTGTGGATGAAAGTTTAAATAGCCTTATGTGTGCCAATTTTGTTACATGCTCATTGTCTCATTTTCCTGGCTTGCAAGAGCAGTGCAGCCTCCTTGGCATTAGTCAGTGCCCTTGAGCCAGGAAAATGCCTGAAGCTGGAGGACTTGCTGTGATAAAAGATATGAGAGAGAAAGCTCTGTTCCTTCCTTCCTGTCCTTTCCTTTTCCACTTTTTCACTTCCTTTCCTTTCAAGCTCTTTTTCCCCCTTCTTTACCCCTCCATCTCATTTGCCATGTCACCATCTCTCTATCTTTTCTTCTCTCTGTGCTTACTGCAAAAGTTTTGCAAGCAACTTTTCAGAGGGTGGAGCATGGATCAAAGCAAAGCCCATGTCCTTGGCCCTGAGTGTAGATCTCATTTGGGGCAGATGCAAAAACACAACTGAGAAATGTGTGTGCCTGGTTTTTAAAAAAAAAAATCTAAATAAAACAAGGTCTCTATTCACAGTAAATTACAAGCAACTTTCTTCTAAGTAGCTGTTTTCTGATCTCAGTTTGTCGTACAAACTGCCTCAACATGTGATCTTTTTGCTTCTCTGTGGATACAGGTAAATGCAAAACTCCAAATGGACTATTAATACATTTTGTTTTCAGCAGTTTCCTGCAGACATGTGAATGCAGAGAGTGAACTCTGAATGTATCAGTCTGTGCCTGCACCTGTCTCGCTGGCATTAAGAGGGATCTTGTGTACAGCATAGATAGAGGGCTGAAGAGCCAGCTGGGACTGGGTTCCTCTTGTGGTGAACGTAGAACATGACAAAGAACAGTAAGAAAGTACATACCCTACGGAAGCAGGCAGTACAAATGTACCAGAAGCAGATGAGAAGAAGCAGCAAACAGAAGAGCAAAGAGAGTTACTTCTGAAAATCACTTCCCAGTTAGGCAGATCCCATCAGCAGTCTCCAGTTGCAAAAGAGACTTTGCTTGAAAAGTTTATCCATTGCAATCTTCTGAATACTTACTCTTAAGGCTCTTAGGATACGTCTTAGATACACGTGAGCCGGGATTAAAGAAAATGAGATTAAACTTTCTTGATCTTTGTCTTTGGGTGTTAGGCCATCAAGCAAAATTAGAAAATGTGTGTGCCTCTGTGTAGCCAAATTTGAAACATTTTCTCCTAAATTTTTCAATTAAGAAAACCACCAAAATTAAACTTTTCTGATGAAAATCCATGGCTTCAACAAATATGCTCTTAAAAAAAAAACACAACAAAACTTCTTGTAATTCCTGATAGGTTTTATGTAAGAATGTTCAAAGTGAGCATTTTTTAGGTCTTTCATCCAAATATCAGGCTAAAGCGATGGCTTCTGACTGTGTAAGATCATTTCAGAGGTTTGTGGATGTTTTTAGAATAAATTTGATTAATTTTTCCCTGCATTTATTTTTTTTGCAATTCCAGTGAGAAAGAAAATGAGTGAAACTTTCTCTCTGAGTGGCTCTTTGGTCCATTTCTTTGTCAGATGTGTTAGTGTTTGTTACAGGCATAAATCTAGCTGTTCCCCATTCCTAACACACATTGCAACGTGCCTTCCTGGCTTATACGCTGCAGCTCCACCCTTTAGGTTTGAATAGGGTCTGCTTTGTGTTCAACTGGGAACAAATCCAAGTCTATCCAAAATGGAAATTTAGCAAAGTGAGAAGCAGAACAAAACCTGTTGGAGAGGAGTAACTGGTAGAGTGGAGACATTGAGAAACGGAGACAACTAGAGAAAGTCATTAAACAGCACAGAGCTAATGTATAAGGTATATAATAAATTTTAATATATTAATGAAATAAAGTCACATCAAGATCATTGAGTCATTGGAGAGTTGCCTTCTATTGCTGTTTACCTAATGGAGTATTGCTTTTTTTTTTTTTTTTAATCCAGTAGAACTGTGTGTTACTCAAAGAAGCTTTCAAGAAGAATTAATTTTGGAACAAAATTGTTATCGTAATATAGTTTTTCTTTCTTAAACTCATTTAGAATACATAAGAGATTTATATAAGGCAGGAAAATAGGAGAAAAATTAATTAGATGACCATGAAAGGTTCTCTTTCTTTAGAAGCAGAAGAAATGCCATATTTAAAGAGTACTTCAGAAATCAAGAGATTTCTTTCTACAGCCATAGAAAACACAAGCTAGTACAGTTACAGTTCCTAGAGAGCAGCCTGAAGCTCTTTAGGGCGAGATTTTTTTCACCAAGAGATAAACCCCTTGACTTTGTCAAAGTAAAGACTGCTGCCTTACGTGTGGGTTGGCATAGCATCCTCAAAATTCAGAATTACCCTGATGTCACCATTGTCCTGTACCACCATAGCAACCAGATGCTTTGGAAAATCTGCCCCACGGAGAGGTAAAGAGCCCTTTAAAAACCTGACTTCCTCTGTACTCAGTTGGACTGAGTGCTAATTCCTGGGAAAACTGTGTCCTGAACACCTGGTACTGAAATTCTTGACTCTAACCTTCCATCAACACAGTGTTTGCTTGTTCTAAAGATTAATATTGCTTCTGGGGATACTGCTTGACTTTTATGTATAGGAGTTCAGCAGTGCCATGAGTGAATTGTTGCCTTCTTCTCAACAAATGAAAATAAATACCTGCAAATCTTGGCTTACAAAGCTTGGCTTCCATTAAAATGTAATTACTTCCCTTTTGTGCCTTATTCATTAAGAGTGGCTCCTGTTCAACACAATTACTTTGCTTTGCTGCTTGCATAGTAAGAATGAGACTGCAGAATAAAGACAGCTATTTAAAGAGGGCTGCTGCCATTTCAAATTGCATAGAGAAAGTTCTGCTTATCAAATTGATTTGTTTACTCAGTAAGATCCTCACTGGATTGTTTTGTAATCCGCTGAATTGGGTCCAGTGCTAATTGATGACCACACACCTTTTAATCTGTAATAATTCTTAGGCATATAGCTATTCATAGGGCTATTCAGGTGATGGATGATTAGAAAATCCAGCATGTATGCATGGACACAGTTTGCTCTTGCAGGGATAGTTGTACAATGCTACGTGGGTGCTTTTATTGTGCTGAAAGTGCTCTGGGTTCCAGGGGGGAGCAGGATGGCTGTGCTTGGTAGCTGCACTCTGCAGGGACTGCCAGGTATTCTCAATTTGCTCTTTGTGTGTGCTCTGGTCCAGGACCCTGGTCTCCATCTGAGCAAGAGCACCACGAGGCAGCCTATCACTGTGGGATAAGAGGGAAGGAGGAAGGGGTACACTGTCAAAAAGACACACAAATTGAGAACTGTTTTGTTACCCTCAGTAATTCTGAAGTATATATGTAGCTCACTCTTCTGGTAAGTTTGTCTTGCTGCAGGGATGCACAGGGATGGTAAAGCTAAATATTTCCTTGAGGTGAAGGAAGCCTGGTCTGGAGTGGAAAAGATGTAGCTCCTGCTGCTACTTTCCTCAGTGTGGCTGTGTGCTGAGGAGCTCCAGAAGTGGAAGGATAGTGTGGCTGGGGCAGTAACACACACTGTGCACTCAGAGCAGTGGGCTAACAGCTGCCCTTGTCTGTTCCCTCCACTGCACAACCTGCTTGCCTCAAGTGTTGAGAGACAGCGAGCAGTAGCACCCACTCCCACCTCAGTGCTGACCCTGCTATTGGTATCCACAGGAGAAATACCTTTGATAAGGGATCTAATGTATTTAATGTGTTTAGCTGTAAGTATCAAAGGTATTTACACACTCTTCATAAAGTTTTATATTGAGATGATCCAGTTTGTGGCCCAAAAGCCTGAT
Organism: Hemiprocne comata; assembly: GCA_020745705.1. Taxonomy (NCBI): domain Eukaryota; kingdom Metazoa; phylum Chordata; class Aves; order Apodiformes; family Apodidae; genus Hemiprocne; species Hemiprocne comata. The sequence continues at coordinate 63,707,123 of CM036586.1, forward strand.
GTGTACTGTAGGACAATTCTGCTACAGTTAGGCATGTAGCCCTGCTGAGCAGGTCCCTGAACTAGCCAAAGTCTGCTCTCCTGAAATCCAGGGTTCTCCTGGTTTTTGCTTTGCTCCTTCCTCTTGGGATCCTGAACTCCACTAAAGGTAGCTCATAAAGATACCTCTGACTCGTGTCTGGCTTAGCACTGAAAAAGCTGCACCACCGAGCTTTAAAGCAAACAGTGTGGTTAGCAGATTCAGATTAAAATTCTGTGTGGGCTGATGTCAACCTGGATTTCATCTGGTCAGGTCATATTATCTTAGTGGCTCTTGATGTTATAGGTAGCACTTGTCTGCAGCAAACACATTCCCTGCAGCCAGTGCACAGCTGATGCACAGATTCCCAGCTCTGCCTTTGCAAATGTTGTATTAATTAGGTAGGTGAGGTGAAGGAGGCTGCTGCTAACCCAAAGTGCTTGCAGATGGCAGTGTCCTGCTCAGGGCAGTCCCTGTTCACCATGTTGCTTTTCTTGCTTCTTCTGGCTCAATGGTGAGCATTGCCAAGATCAAGCTGCTTTGCAGTGCAAGCGAGATGTGAAGGGCAGCAAACTGGCTTCCCTGTTGTAAAGCCTATTTCAGTGGGCACTACTTGAAAGGTTATTATAATTTTTGATGGCAGGCTGGGACTATAGGAAGAGATCTGGTAGGAAATGGCTAACCTGAAGGTCTTGCATCCAATCTGTGCTAAGCTGAGTTGAATTCTGATAATTTTCATGTATGGAATAGGAATCTGAATGTGATTATTGCTGACAGTGGTGTCTAGGGGATCTTTCCCTCACTTAACTGGTAGGTGCCTGCATCTGGAGCTGGGGCATGGCACTGCTGAGCTTTCAGGTAACTATAGTACTCTCCAGTAGTGAGGGATTTTAAGCAATGATGTCAGTACTGATCCTTTCAGTCAAGCTTGGCTACCCTGGCGAGGACAGTGTTGGCAGGCCAAGTGGTCAGGGTGACATGGATCCCAGTGTGACTGTGTGAGCTGACTGGGTAGCATTTTATAGAAGTTGAAATAGTAGTGTAGGATGAACAGAGATGAGGACAATGAAAGCTTTAATGGTGCAGATGCAAGGAGTAGCTCTGAGCAATGAGAAAACATTAACAGAGAACATCTTACAGCAACTTTATGCTTAGTTAGTTAGCCATAGATATACTGTAGCCTATAGCCTGACCATAATCAAAACAGCTGGAGGGTAGCTGTGAACAGACTTCTGCATGAGACTATGAACAGCAACGTTTTCATGGGTCAGTACCTGGATAGTGGTGTCTGTGACAGGATTTTTAAAAGAGCCTAAGGACTGGGAAATATTTGAGCAGTTTTTTTATATTGCCACCTTTAGGGGGGCATGTCATTTCACTGAGTGAATGTGTTTCTCATCAAAACAGCTTACCTGTCTGAAAGATTAAGCCATTTTGGTGTAAGTATCTGTAATGTGAGAGGAATTATGTCCCACACATGAGGTTTTTATTCTGCTGAGGAACAAATCACTTGTCTTTGTAGGTAAATGAGTTTGTCAGTTTAGGTGATGTGCAGATTATCACAAAGCAGACAACAGTGAGACGTGAGCTTTTGCTAACAGGAGCAGGTATAGACCCACAGGGTCCAAGTGCAATTGAATAAACACTGGATTGTCTGGTACCTCAAGTCAAATGCAAGGCATATAGTCTTTAAGGACAGGGACCTGATGCGACCACGTAACTCCAGACCAAAAACCTTCTCCTGATGGTAAGTGACTTCACCCCTACTGTGAACTGCACATACTCTTCAGTAGAGTCCTGTTAGTGGTCTGCCCACATTTGTATGTCTCCTTTGCTTTTAGTAAATTTAATTGAACTCTGCAGTGCCTTTCTGCTTGGGCTGGATCTAAACAGATTTTACAGATTCAAGTGCCAGTCTGATTGATAAAAATGCTGCTGTTTCATTTCGAGAAAGTGGTGTGGGGGGGAAAGAGAGTGCAAGAGAGAGTGAAATCGATACGAAATCCAGAAGGGGCAGTGATACAGAAGGAAATTAGAGGAAGTGGGGGACTTGGTAAAAGAGAATAGAAGTGGAGACAGAAAAGTTTGTAGGGAAAAAAAAATGCTTTAACTGAAAGCAAATTTAAAAAATGAAATTTTGGATTGACAGGTTGTAAAATAGTGCCAAGTTCTGTGAATGGCTCCAGACTGCGGGGCATGCATACACACACCCATTCACACACCAACACAGTCACACATAGAAAGGCAGGGGGAAAAAAGAATAGTTAATTTTCACATCTTCAGATGGAAAAAATAACTTCTTGTTTTAAGTCATAATCTCTTTAAATGTTAAGCAAAGTTTTTAAGGGAAAGAGAATGTGACTAAATGCGAAATAGCTATGTTATTTTGCTTTGACTAAAGGATTCTTTGAAAAAAATTTGTCTTGTTGAAAAAGATGAAGAAAAAAATGTTGTTTTGAAACACTAACAAACAGGAAACAACTATCAAAGAAATATAATAACTTAAGTTTGCCTTCTTCTGGAGGTACCGTTGCCATGTCCGTCGCTGAAAGATGTAAAAGTGGGTCCTTTGGCTTTAATGCAAGTAAGCTGGTTTTACCAGAGCTAATCGTTTCTTGGTGTATGTTACCCAAACTGATCAGAGTGCAAAGAATTATATGCACAAAGAAGAGTACCACCTTAAGGGCCAAGTGCTTACCTTCTCATTCACGGTGATATTTGTTATTTAACCTGAGATGGTTTTGTTGGTTTGTTTGGTTTTGGGCTGTTTGGGTTGTTTTGTTGTTGTTTGTTTTGTTTTGTTGTGTATGTTTTGGTTTTGTTAGGATTTGTTTGGGTTTTTTTTCGGGGGGGGTAGGGGGGGAGTGGTGGTAGTAGTGTTTTTTGAGAAAGAAGAAACAAAGCAGGAAAGTGAAATCTGGGTGAAGGCAAACATGGATTTACCTGCTTGTTCTTTTGGTTACAGGAAAGGTGCTTCACAGAAACTCGGTTTCTGTCTCTTTGTAGTACCTGTTGTACTGTGTTTTGTGGTAGTATCCACAAGGATTTATTCACATTCCCAGTGAGAGCTGTTCTTTACCCCATTACAAAGTGACATGTGATACAATACTACCTGATCCCTGTAATTCATATTAAATTTTTAGGCCCCTCTGAATTTCCTCTAACTGAAGAACACCACACTGCCCTATAGCACAATGAAAGTTACCACACATGGTAGTATAATGTAGAAACTTTCACTTGTACCTTCACATTGTTCCCTTATTTACCCCAAATTAATCAGAGGAACAGATGCTCCCTAGTCCCCTCCCTGTCCTTTCGGTACCAGCTGGCTGGACAGACTCCAGGCCAAACTTCTGATGCCTCTCAAGCATACGTAGGTGTTTGTCCCAGACAAAGGGGGAAGAGTTGGCAGTGGAGAAGCTGAAGAAACAAGTGAGCTTTCTCACCATGCTCTGGAATGGCTCTGATATTCAAGGAAAGCCAAAGACTAACAATGAAATAGAAAGGAAGCAAGGGAGGGGTATGTGTGTGGGTAGTGTGTGCAAAGATTTCTTCCAGCTATCCACTGAGCCATGACCTGGTTTCTCCAGGAGCTGCCTGCTGTTTTCTTATTTTCTAAGCAAGTTCCTGAGACAATGCTTTGCATGCCAAACAGGGTCAGCTGCTCAGATAGGCAGAGTTCTGAACGGGACCTGGACTCTCCAATCCATCTCCTCTAGCACCTCGACTGCTGCCTTTTATTTTTCTTGCTTCATTCTGTCCTGTTTTCCCTTTCCTTGTTTGGAATGAGGAAATAAAATTGGTTCTTACCTGCATAGAGAAAACAAGGGGAACTTTAAGGGGTATTGAATAAAATGTATTCCAGTGACGACTAGACACTGATTTTTTTATGGTTATTTTTATCTTGGCAGAATCCAAGAAGAAGAAAAAGGAAGGCAAGAAACAAGAGAAGATGCTGGATTAATGGAGCCAACTTGCGCAATGTGAGAAAAGGACATCAGCAAACACGATTGGTTAACAGTTTCATTTATACCTAGGCATTTTATCCTAAAATTATTTATAGCTTAATGGTACCATAGAAGGAAACAAGCAAACACAGAAAAAAAATATCATTTTTTTTATTACTGTAGTATTTTTAATGTATAACCTTAACAACAATTTTTAGAGGCCTATAATAAAGGACTCCAAACTCATTTAGAAAATCATGCCTATTGTATATTGAACAATGTAGAGGGTTTTTTAATATTTTTTTTCTCAAGTCTTGCCATAGGTCTCAGTCTGGTAATTACTCCATGCAAGCAGAACCTGAACCTGTTTGGAGCTCCGCTGAAGCCAGTGGTGTCCTGTGTGAACATAGGAGTCTAGCTGGATGCAATTAAATTTAAGATTGGGACTTTATATATGAAGAAACACAGACTTGATTCTTAAGTTCTTATACATCTGGATAACTGAAGTTTTTGTTTTAGGAAAGGATGGGGGCACTTTGTTGGGTATTTACAGGCACAGAATTTTTTAGATGTGTGGTGAATGTTCATTCTAAAATGCTGCCACCTCTGGGTAAAAAACAGTAGCATTCCAATCTTTGGCTATGTTTTGTATGTTGGCACTAAAAATTCTGAAATCTTTCAACAGTTGGATAGAGAAGAATCCTGTTTTTTCACGATTTTCTAGCAGTGCTTTTTCTAAGTGGAACAAGAGCAAAACTTTCCATTTTTTAGCATATCAACACTTGTGGATGGCAGTGACCTCTGTTTTACCTAGAAAAGCTGAAAAATGCTTTATTTTATTTGTTTATTTTGCCAGAAGGGAGAATATGCTTTTCACAAAACTCTAATTGAAATTGTTGCGATTCTGCCTGACCCAAGTCCCTTTTGTATCAGTGGGAATCTTCCTGTTGACTTTAATGTTGGCTGGTTGAAAAATAGTACATCTGCTGGGAAGTAATAGAAGAAATCTGTTTGGAAACTGCCTGAGATAGTACATATTTTTGACCAAAAAAGCGACAATTTGTGGGACTTAAAGCCAATAGGAATGAAATCAATTTTTGTTTCTCTGTTAGTAAGCAGAAGGGAAATATATAAAACCACTACCTTTTGCTTTCTTCCATTTTTATATAAGGAAAAATACCTTGGAAAAGCAAAGTCAAAATAGAAATAGTTCTGCATTTTTTTTTTCTTTTTTAATGGTATTCAGGGAAAAGAAAGAAAAAATATAACCAAATGGTTTTCAGTTTGTTCAGTTTTACCTGTTTTAAATGATAAGTCCTGAGAAAAGTCACAAAGTAGAAAAAAGTTCTGACAAAGGGCTGGTCTGTCCCCAGGTAAAGGGTTGTCAACCAAACTAAACAACCAGCAGACCAGATTTTTTAGAGGAAACGTAAGGGATTTCAGTGCCCAAATTTATTTCAAAGTCATTGCTTTTATATTCTAGATCTTAAAATTCAACAGCAAGAAATGAGCTTTACGGTTTGTGTAGGCGGCAGGCTTGCCTGCTAGTCAGGAGGAATAGTTTCCCTTGTTCTGCAGATACCCACTGACTCCAGCAAAGCTGCAGCAGGGTGTGTTCATCTGAATAATTGCATTGCTTTCTTGGGATTAGCTTGTAGACAAGCAGAGAGTCTTTTTCCAGACTAACTTATCACTCCCCTTTTCTATGAAAAAAGAAAAAATTAAAAAAAACCAAATTTGCAGAGCTCACCCTCTTTTTTCTCATATGGAAGGTACAGCTAATCTGAACTCACAGTGAGGCTAGTCCTTCTGTAGACATTCCCAAACACTTTGGAAGCCAGCTAGACAAGGCTGCACATAGCTCAAGATAGATTAGCCACACAAGTAGTTCCCAGACTCCTCAGGTGTGTTTTGTAGTCTGTATTGTTGTCCTTGTTATTTTGACTACACTGTTACACATACCTGAGCCAGTGGTATAGTTAAAAAGTCCCCAATGTGGTGGACATGCAATGACCAAATCCAAAATATATCATAAAGGCTCATATTTGGGTGGTTCTGGGTGCTATTTTGTTTGTTCATGGTCTAATCAGGTCTACCAGTGCTTTTGCCTCGGCTTAAACTAGTGCATTGGTAGGTCTGATTGAAAGCAAAGACAGAAATAAGCTTTTTCACTCACCAAAGGTATGTCTGTCAAAATGCTGCATCAGTTCACTTGAAGTGGTTCAGCTTTGAGTGCAAACACTGTTGCACCATTGTTTTATACTGGTTAATCTAGTCCATGTTTCACAGGGAGCTGGCAAGAGTTGGGAATGATGCTGAGACCAACAGTTTGACTGTCCTTTAGCAAACCTTAGATGTGACTTCTGATTTCCACCTCTGTGAGTAAGAAGAAAATAAATTCCCATGTGTTTTCTCTGACACCTTCTGGCCCTTATGATTAACTGCCCATCCGGCTTCTTAAAGGAACATTCCTAATACTTTTTGAAAGAGGCCAGTCAAGGTACCATTGTTGTGATGGTGGTGTAGGGCCTTAATGGAAAGAGTTTACAGAAAACAAAGAAACAAACAAACAAAAATACCATGTTAGAACCAGAAGAAAACACAGCAGTCCTCATAACACTGAGCGTGAAGTAGGAGAACATTTCCTCTGTACTACTTATCCACATATTTTTTGATCTACATTGGCATCTTATTGTTGACAGTAATTGGAGCTGTAATATATTTCATAGTTTATATAAAATTAAGAAAAATTCCAAGAAAACAGCAGAAAACATTCTGTGGAAACTCTGGCTATGAAGATGATAGAAGTAATTTGTGTCAGAACACGGAGGAAGGGTGGAAAGAATAAAGCAGTCAGGTCAGCTCTGACAGGATGTACCTGGTACATAACAGGAGCAGTTGCTTCACTAGTGACCTTATAAAGTAAGCAAGAGGCAAGTATCTAAACAAAACCTCTTCCCACCCCGTCTTGTTCAGTTTTAACTTGAGTCATTCTGAAATTCCTCCTTTTTATCTTTTGACTCTTCTACCCCCCTCCTTTGGGAGGGCATGCTTGTCTGACAGTGCTGTGGGGGCGGCTACTTCAGATGAAATATGTATTTTGCCCTCTTGGTGCTATCCTGTTACAATGGAAAATGACTTAGTATAGATGTGTTGCTTAGCTAGTTTAACCAATTGACACTTACTTCATCAATGTCCCTCTTGAGAAGTGGTTTTCATCTTCATTTGCTACTGCTACAATATGGTATAAGGAGTTGACAGAAATCTCCCAAATGACAGCCTTTTTCTCCTGGAAAACGGAGGGGTGAGTTGCTGAATATCAGCTAAAGATCCAGACTGGATTCTAGCAAGTTTAAACTTAGGGGAATTTGGGTACAGTTCCCTTTGCTTCCTCTAAGTAGGCTGAGCCATGTTTCTAAGCAATTAGGACTGTCTATATCTTGATTCAAAACAATATTTGAGGATTGGGGCATTTTCTGGCTTTGACATGTCTTCTTACAGAAGTGCCCATATTGAAAGAGAATCATTGCTCATCAGCCTGATGTATGTAACAGACTATTAACTGCAGCAAAAAGGCTTCAGGAAGGGAAAACATTTGCTGTACGTGCAGGTAGATATTAAGTTGTAACTTACTGATTCTCATCTAATTCATAATGACATTCTGGACTGTACTGTCTTTTGAAGGAGAAAAATTAGGAGAAATGAAAATATAATAATTATAAAACATATCAATGGACGGTGTTGGAGATTTTTTCAAGAAAAGACAGATATGAAGTTTGCAGCATTTTTTACAAACTTCTTTTGCATGCTTAAGGAGGAAAGGCAGGATTACTGGCTGGCACATTTGTTTTTATGCTTTGCTTGATTCGTGCCTTAATGAAAACTAATCAAATGTAGAATGTCACTAAAAGTACAGAGAAATCAAGTCCAACTCCAACCTCAAAATAACGTGTCCAACAGGAGGCAGTATCAAAGGGAAACACTAGTATGTCTGTGTTTTCTGGTTTAGGAGTGCAAGTTATGATGATGTTGACAGGAGAAAACATAATGTATTTCTTTAACTTTGGTGTATATCCTTCACCACTTGGCATGTGGCAATGGACAATTCAAGTAAAATAATAGACCCTTAGGGTGACCTATGGGAAAGCGAAAACTATGGAAACTGTTTATGGGAACAAGCCTATAAAACCCCTGAAACTAACCATGCTGCTAGCAGGGAGCATTTCAAGACAAACATTGTATAGCATTCCCATTTTTTGGTGGAATCCCTTATCATATAATGAGTTTTATTAGAATTTCCTTATTCTAATGTCAGTTATGACTTTCCTTCAGTCTAGGAACTGTAATAACATTAACAATGTAAACCAGCTGCATTTATCACGTAAAACATTGGTGAAATACACCATTTTGACATGACACAATAGTGTTTCACATCTCCCAAATTCTTATACGAAGGGAAAGCAATGTGTCAATGGAGGTAGGTATCTCATACTCGATTTTTTTAAGTCTCTAGGACAGCATCTTCTGTCAGCTTCTAACTGTGTTCTCTCCTTTGTGGGGACAGATTGTACCTGTTCTCTGCCTTCACCCATTCATCCCTGATTTTGATAGTATTTGTAGCTTTTCTGTCAGTTTTGTATCCTTCCTCATGCTTGAGGTTGTATTCTCCATTTCTTGCTGACTTGTTGCAAAACAGCCCCAGCAAGCCCCTACCATCAGGTACCTCTCATTGTGTCCTTCTAAGATTAAAAGACACAGTAGTGGCTTGTTAATAATAAGATGACAATGAACAAGGAAGTATGAGAATGAGCAAAGAGATTCTCTGGATTCACTGGGAGGGTGTCTTGCTGCTGAAACCTTTACCATAGGTCAATTTAGGCAAGGCTTCCTAGGGGACGGTAATGCATCACATTTGATCGAAAATTAGAGACAATGATGAAAGACTGCCCTCAAACAGAAAAATTCCTTAGCTAGATAAACAGTGGCAAGAAGCTGCGTCCCTGCCCTCTGAGTCCTCTTTTACCATCAGATTAGAGGGAAGAGACATGGTGCATAGAGCTTCAAGGGTAGTGGAAGACTTGCCTGAGTAAAGTAGAGCATGGAGAGAACATCTTCCACCCTATGAGTATTCACATTTGGAGAAGGTTAAGGTAGTCTTGTTCATAGCAGCAGAAAACTTTGTGTGCTTTTGGCCCAGAAATAAATTTTGCTGAAGTCATTTTCCTAATGTTCCTTTCTGCTACTCTTCAAAAATGGCAGTCTGTTTTGTGGCCTCATCACTCTGACCTGAGCAGCACAGAGATACTACAAGGAAAACATAGGAATCCAACTATATTCAACTAACATCATCTCATTGGTGGGGCTGTGCAATCCTTTTACCCTTTCTACAGTTCACCATTTGAATGTGGAGTGTCTTGGGGTCCCAGCTGGCTAAAAACTTAGTAGGTAGGTATCTCATAGCCTTTAAATTGCCTGGCTTTGAGTGAGTTGCCTACAAAAAAACCTGTACCTACAGTTCTTACTCCTTTCTTTAAAAAAACTGAAAGAATGTGTCCAATGTATGAATGTATGAATTTACTGATGAGATAAAATGGAGGCTCCCAAGCATTCCCATTTCAGAAGGTTGGTCAAAGTTAAAGACTATACAAAAGCTTTAGCCCTGGATTCTGTGGTGTAAAGCTAGGAAAATAGCCTCTGCAGGGCTGTCTTACCCATAGCCATTTTCATTCAATTGATTACACTCTTTGAATTCCCTTGCCCTAATCTACCTGGCCACAATACATTATTTAACTTTTCTCATTAGGTCATTCATTACACTTCCCATATTATAACAATGTAGTTCATATAGATTTTTATAGCTGAAGGAAATGGCTCTGATAGTCCAGAGTGTGTTGTGGTTGCTGAGGTGACCTGAAGCAGAGGCAGGTTAGTACTGCTGCAGTTTGGAGCTAGAAAGCACCTAATGAGGATGTCAGCATCAGACACAGCCACTCTTTAAATATGCATACATACATAGATACATATATGGGAAAGCAAAACTCTATAAAAAAGCGGATACATGACTCAAAACATGGCTCACAAGTAATGCTGCCGTGTTTTCAAGCTGAAGTAGGAGTGAAAGAGCTTTTAGTTCCATGTTATTATTTCCACAAGAATACGAAAGTAGTAAATAGGATGAAGAGCTAGATTTCTTCCCACTTGCCAGCATATCAGTTTAAGGACAGCTGTATCCAAGGGAAGTGCAAAATGCATGCCCATGAAATGGCCCATAGGACTTAGAGTGATGTTCTCTTCTGTCACACCAAGTACATGGAAGGGCTTTGTTCAAAGCTTTGAAGTGGACAAACTGCTTCAGTTAGGTGTGAATATAGAAACCCAGGCAGAAAAAAGGCTATTTCTCTGCCAATAAAAAGTGAGGACAATGGGGAAAATATAGATGGAAAAAAAACAAAGTCAAATACATCTTAATACTTGTAGTTTGGGTGTTAAACAGAAAGAAGGAATCAAAGTCAAAATAACAAGTTAAAGCCTGAATATTGTGTTCAATGGATTTCTAATTCTGTATATATCTATTAAACCAGTGCTATATGATATCTTCTTATGGGTTACTCTCTTTTTCCTATTCCTTTTCCTTTTTTTTTTTCAGTTTGTATATTGATTTGGTAAGCTAGTAGTGTGTTACCTTTTTGATTTTTTTTAAACTTGTATGAAAGCCATATATACGTATTGTAGAATGAAAGCATTAATCCTGTAACATCCCTTAATGTTTCCCTTAGCTCTGTGGGATTGTGGGAGGCTCTAGTGAATGTATATGTTTACCAATTGTATCAACATAATTTACTTGCTCTTAGTGGCGATAAAGAATTAAATAAACTAATACACAGAAGCGTGGTGTTCTCATTTGGTTTTGAAAACTGTAGGGGACTTCTGAACATTCTTAAATTAATTCCAAGTATTCTTAGTGGTCTTTCTTTATTGTACCAACTTCCCATCAGTTATGGCGTTGCTTGTCACAGAAACACTTTTCTTTGTAAACTCAGAAGTTTCAGTCTGTAGAAAGAAATCTGCCTGAAAATTATTCTGAAAGAAAACAGCTCTTTGGTTTGTGCATACTGGAGTCTGTCTGTCCTAAGGTCCTGACACTTGCAAAGCAGCTTGTTGCAGTATACAGTTATTTCAACCTGTACAATATTAACACAGTGGTGGGTTATAGATGGGGAGTTTGGTTTTGTTTTTTCTTGATTACTCTATCAGCTAAGCAGTGGGAACTTAATTCCCAGCCCTGTCATGCTCAGCTGTTTTACTTTAACAGTGGCTTTAATGAGTGTGTGTGTGCTTGGTGAGAGATTATTAAGCCTCAAGAGTAGAGCAAAGAAGTTAAATTACATTAATGGGTTAAACAGAATTATGCAGAAATTCAGGTAATGCTCATTGGATGTTACTTTGTCTCCTTTCTTTTTGTACTTTAATTTTTTTTTTTTCTAAAATCTTATTTCTTTTCCAAATATTTTTCCTGGTTTTCTTTCTGTGTCCAACTATTAGTTAAAATGTTGGAATAATTAATTACTCCATACAAGCCATTCCGTCACTCACTGCCAAAAGAGGGAGATACTTCATACTGTTTACATGACTAGGAGATTTATACAGGCTTTTGAAATTGTTTGGAAGAAAGTGAAGTATTATAAAGCATGAAAACTCACAGTACATTCTTCAAACGACTAATGGACTTAGCAACCTAAATCCTATAATTGGAAAGGAGACCAAGTACTCACTATTGTCTAATTACAAAAGAAAAAAAAAATTCCTTTTTAATATCATAGAATAATAGAATATCTTGGGTTGGAAGGGACCTCTAAAGGTCATCTAGTCCAACCGTTCTACAATAAGCAGTGACATCTCGGTAATTACAGGCCTGTTAGCCTTCAGTGCCTGGTAAGATTATGGAGAAGATTATTCTGGGAGCTATTGAAAAACACCTAAAAGACAACAGAGTCATTGGTCCCAGCCAACATGGGTTCATTAAAGGAAGGTCCTGCTTGGTCAACTTGATTTCTTTCTATGACAAGGTTACCCACCTTGCTGACCAAGTTGATGTAATCTTTCTGGATTTCAGAAAAGCCTTTGATACTGTCTCTCACAATTTCCTTCTAAACAAAATGTCCAGCATCCTGCTGGACAAACACATAATACATTGGGTGAGTAATTGGCTGATGGGTCGAGCTCAAAGAGTCAGAGTAAATGTGGCCACATCAGGCTGGCGACCGGTCACTAGCGGGGCTCCACAGGGATCCATCTGAGGGCCAGTACTCTTTAATATATTCATAAATGACTTGGATGCAGGACTTGAAGGCCTACTTATTAAGTTCGTGGATGACACTAAATTGGGAGGAGCAGTTGACACTCTGGAGGGCAGAGAGGCCCTACAGCAGGATCTGAACAAATTAGAGAGCTGGGCAATTGCCAGTGGCATGAAGTTTAACAAGGAGAAGTGCTGGATTTTGCACTTGGGACACAGTAACCCTGGATATACTCTGGGGAGTGAGAGGCTGAAGAGCAGCCCTGCGGAGAGGGACCTGGGGTTCCGGTGGCAAGTCTGTTCAGCCTGGAGAAGAGGAGACTGAGGGGAGACCTCATTGCAGCTTACTGCTTCCTCACTAGGGAAGGTGGAGGACCAGGCACTGACCTCTTCTCTCTGGTGACCAATGACAGGACCCGAGGGAATGGTAGGAAGATGTGCAGGGGGAGATTTAAGTTGGACATTAGGAGGGGATTCTTCATCCGGAGGGTGGTGGAGCACTGGAATAGGCTCCCCAGGGAAGCAGTAATGGCACCAAGCCTGACAATATTCAAGAAACATTTGGACAATGCCCTCAGGGACATAGTATGAACCTTGAGGTTGTCTTATTCTGGGGCAGGAGTTGGACTTGGGGATCCAGGCTGTCCAAGGAGGTGTTAGAGCCACCATCCCTGGAGACATCTAAAAAGACAGATGTGGTGCCAGGGGACAGGGTTTGGTAGTGGATGTGGCAGAGCTAGGGTAGTGGTTGGACTTGATGATCTTGGAGGTCTTTTCCAACCAGAATGATGATACTATGATGCTATGATACTATGATCTCCAACTAGACCAGATTGCTCAGGCTCCCATCAAGCCTGACCTTGAATGTCTTCAGGGATGGAGCCTCCACCACCTCTCTAGGCAACCCATTCCAGTGATCCACCATGCTCATATTAAAGATTTTTTTTCCTAATGTACAACCTAAATCTACCTTTTCTAGCTTAAAACCATTACCCCTTGTCCTACTATTACGTGCTGTAGTGAACAGGTCTTCCCCAGCCTTCTTACAGGCCCCTTTCAGGTATTGGAAGGCTGCTATAAGGTCCCCCAGGAGCCTTCTCTTCTTCAGGCCGAACAACCCCAACTCCCTCAGCCTGTCTTCATAAGAGAGGTGCTACAGCCCTCTGGTCATTTTTGTTGCCCTTCTCTGGACATGCTCCAACAGGTTCACATCCTTCTTGTGTTGGGGACTCCAGAGCAGGACTCAGTACTCCAGGTGAGGTCTCACTGGGGCAGAATCACCTCTCTAAGCCTGCTGGACACACTTCTTTTGATGCAGCCCAGGATGTGGTTGGCCTTCTGGGCTGCGATTGCACATTGGTGGCTCATGTCCAGCTTTTCATCCACTAGTACCCCCATGTCTTTTTCCAGAGGGCTGTTCTATAGCATGTCTTCCCCCAGCCTGTATTGATATCTCTGGTTGCCCCAGCCCGGGTGCAGGACTTTGCACTTGGCCTTGTTGAACTTCATTAGGTTCACCTGGGCCCACTTCTCCAGTTTGTCCGGGTCTCTCTGGATGGCATTCTGTCCCTCTGGCATATCAACCACGCCATGCAGCTTGGTGTCATCTGCAAACTTGCTGAGGGTGCTCTCAATGCCACTGTCGATATCATTAATGAATATATTAAATGACACTTGTCCCAATATGGACCCCTGAGAGACACTACTTGTCACCTTTTACATCTGGACATTGAGGCATTGACCACTACCCTCTGGATGCAGCCATCCAGTCAATTCCTTATCCACTAATATGCTACTTAGCAGTTAGTTACATTTCTAGGTTACTGAATAATGAGAGTGTTTTAAGATGTTTGTTCTTCTATGGGAGAGATCTCATCAGTAAGCCTGAGCTGCTAGGGGATTGTCTCGAGTCACGCTGAACTTCCCAAAGCTCCATCATGCAGGGCAAACAGGTCTCTGATTTCTCCTGTCCTTCCCACCTCTGTCCCCAAATACTGGCTAAACTATAAACAGGCCTGGCAAAGAGCGTTTAAGTCATCTCTTTTCTGGTGGGTTGCCTTCATGGAATAGGGTCTTAGAAGGCCATCTATGTCTTTGTGTAGCTTCCTTCTGTTATATATGGAGCGTGTGAATGGAGAGGACTTTGTGCAAAAGAGATCCAAGTTCTGCTTCCACTCTGTGCTCCAAACTTCTGGGAGTGGTGGTTCATTAAATGGGTCTGTGGATGCAAGGAGGACCACCAGTGGTGAGTGGAATGAGGTGTCCATGCAAAAGTAACCACTAGCAGTGCGAAGGCCACTTTGAGAACTATGAGACCCCAGAGCTCAACCTCTGCGCTGCTACACCTGAAGTTAAAAACCTGTTTGTAATTCATCATCCCTCTGGCCTTGCACAGGGTAGAATTGTATTTAATACTCAAATGCATGTTAGTTGCACATGAACACACAAAGGGACGCACTCACTTCATCCCTTGCCTTATAGGTGACAAAGCAATACCTGATTTTTCACCGAGAACAGAGAATTTGCACAACCAGCTGTTCATGTTCAAGATTAATCAGTCCCACAAAGTAATAATTTAACTCTTTTCCATTTTCATCTTTTACAGTTGTGGGAAGTCACCTACACAGAGATTTTATCTCAGTTTATCTTACTTAGCTTGCACTAATCGTCTCTACAGGTACCCAAATGGAAGAAAAAAACCTGTAATCTTATAGTAAAACACAAGTCTATGATATAATCTTCACTGTTTACTGAGGTCCTTTCCTAAGAAACACCATTACACTTGACTTCTAGTCAAATGAGATTTGCCATTCAATATAAATACATATGGACAAACACACAAAAAGTGTGTAAACACACACAGTGTCTTACAGAAAAATGTCTCCATCTCTTCTGGGTACCCTGAGTTATAGGAGGCTCCAATGCTACAGAATCACCATTGAAAATATTGTCTCCATTGGTGAAGAATATTTCTAATGTTATAGGAGGCTCCAATGCTACAGAATCACCATTGAAAATATTGTCTTCATTGGTGAAGAATATTTCTAATTGAATTTATTAGATCTGTGCTTTCTTAGTTACCCTGTAGTCCTTTTAATTTGCTGCTTCCCTCCGTTTCTACCCCAGGTGCAAAAAATTTGAGTTTGGATTTGAAAAGGTCAGTAACTATTTTTTCCTATTTGGTAGATAAAGCCTCTGAAGACCAGAACACAACAAAGAATCCTTCTTTAGAACAAGAAAAAAAAATAATTTAAAAAATTATATATATATTATTATATATAAATGTTTTCAGTTAACTGATAACAATTTAGCAGTTGCTAAGTGTTTGTTACTGGAGGTTTTGGAGGCAGAGTAAAAGAAAATGTAGTATGCTGGGGATGGAAGAAAGGAAAAGAACTTTCCATAACAATGATAATTAACTTGCATACTGTTGCATTTTGAAACACAGGCTGTTATCTTATTTTGTTTTTTTACCCTGATATACAATTTCAAAAACCTACTGTTCATAATAAAGAATTCTGCACCTAAGTGATTTTTTTTTTTTGTCTGAAAAACTTTAGCTTTTTTATTACATTAATTCTTGTACTTCTGTTATTCATTACATAGCAGTGCAGGTACTCATGGGACCTAGATACTCATCCTTGGTCAAGTGCAGTTGGTGCTGCTCCAGGATGCACAGTGGGCCTCAGTCTGACCAAGTGGCTACCCGGGAATGTGCTTGATGCAAGGGGAGTCTTGTCCACAAGAATGGACTGACTTCTACTTTCTCCTCAGAGTATTTATGGAAGTAGTGGGCAAAGAGATGTAACATGGGGCAATATTATCCCTATTGGGCTTTCTCCATCTCTTTCTTTGTCTTTTTTGTTTCCTTCCTTGCTTTCTTCCTTTCTTCCACTCTCTGCTTGTCTTAGGCCACATACTGCTGACCCAGAACTTGGGAAGGGATGTGTCTGTGATGGAGGTTAGAGTTGCATGGAGTTGCATGGAGTCACTGTTGTAAATAGTCTCCAAACTTCTGTGGGGTGGGAAGAAATGTTGAGGAGATGATTTTGGAAGGTGGGAATAGAATCCCTGATGTGAAGATCAACACAACAGAAGACTAGGTACATGTGTCAGAGAAAGACAAAGAAGGGCCCAGACTGAGATGCTGAAGAGTTCTGTCCCAAAAATCAGATTACCTGGACAGCTGGTGGAACTGACTACAAGGAAAGCCAGAGATTTCTTGTCTTCTGACTAGAAATACTAAAAAAAAAGAAATGTGAAAATCAGGACCTAATTTTGGATATATTCTGAATGTGAAGTGGCCTATTTTCAACCTGGAGAAATATCTTCAGGCTCATAATATAATGTATAAAGATCCTAAAATATATGTCAGTCCTGTAACAGTTTACATGAGTGCATTGCTTTGT
Organism: Hemiprocne comata; assembly: GCA_020745705.1. Classification (NCBI taxonomy): domain Eukaryota; kingdom Metazoa; phylum Chordata; class Aves; order Apodiformes; family Apodidae; genus Hemiprocne; species Hemiprocne comata. The sequence continues at coordinate 63,723,793 of CM036586.1, forward strand.
GTGCTGTGTATAGTCATACTGATTCAATAGGATGCTTCCCAGTGCAAATACCCAAGGAGTGGCAGGACCAGATCTCTATTTATCCTTAGCTGAGAATGAAGTACAACATTTGTTCTCTTTGCTCTTGTCCTCCTTTGGTGATAGGGGTCTATTGAGCCGCCTGTACAACTGAGTGTTGCAAAGACAAAGCATACACTCCCTGTGATAAAGACTGTTTTGAATTTGAACTGGGCCTGTGTATCATCACTGTTACTTGCTGTCTTATCAAGAAAGCTCCCTGAATAAGCCACTGCTCTATCTACCAACATGGGAGGAAAAAGATCAGCAAATTTTCTTTTAGTGAAGTCTGTACCCAAAAGGGTAAGTGCTCTGTGACCTTAACATAAGGGTCACAGTAAAGTGGTACAGTAAAGGCAGAATGAAAAACTCTTAGAAAAAAAACATGGAAAAGGCAGCCACCTTCCTGTTTTGCAGTATTTATGCTATGGGTCTCTGGAATAGATGGATTTCATCAAAAGAGATGGAAAACACTCTAATCTTAAACCCAGAAATATATTTTATTTACTGCTGTTATTAGTAGCAATGATAACAACAATTTCCCAGCCATTGTTGTGCTTTGTAGTGTAGTTTAGTACTTCACTGTCAGTTAACACCTTTGATTCAAAACCTTTTATGCAGTTTGTCAATGCTATGTACGTGCCACCCCTGTGTGTGAGGTGGAAGGTTAATCTCAGAGGCTGTCCTTAGGCTCCCTCTGTGGTTGATGCAGCATGACAAGCCTATTCAGAAGGTGATTCAGAGTAGAAGGCTAATTTAGAAAATCTGAAAGATGTCATGAAGGGCCTTTCTCCTCCCTAACTATGGAGGGAGCTTAGGAAAATGAAGTGTATTGGGCTGACCTGAGTTTCACCTATTTGTTTGACCTCCCATAAAGATAGCAAGCTGCAACACCGAAGGCCAGCACTTCAAAGGTATTTAGGAATTTTAAAAGTAAGGATCCTTAACAACTTTAACGACAGGTGCCAAAAAAAGTAAAAGGCAAGTGGGCTAAGGCTGTGCATTGTGGCACTGTATGATGGGATCTGAAGTCCCAGTGCAAATCTTTCCTGTCAGAGGGGAAAGAGGACTGCTCACACAGTATGGCTCGAAGCAGGACTGGGGAGCGGGAGAGACCTAAAAGAGGAGAGCTTGCTGCCTTCTCTTTGGCCCCGACATCAGTACTGAGGCAGAGGGGAGACAAAGTCCTTGCTTTTGTTCACTTGTTTGCCTCAGCCAAGGGAGGGAGGGAAGGAGGGGGGCCGGGGGCTGTGCCCCCTGCCATGCTGCGGGTCCTTTGTGCCACGCAGCATGTGTGAGGGGAAGCTCCTCTCCCTGGATGAATGCGCATGTGGATGTGGATGTCTCCACTTCTTTCATGGCCACGATGGGAACCAGAGCAAAGCTGCATTTCTCAACAGCAGGTCAGTAATTCCTGGAAACGAGCGAGCTCAGGAAGGGGCTGTGAAGTGAGAAGGGGAATGGTTTAGGAATAGCTCTGCAGGACCACTTCTTATCTAGCATTGCTCATTGACAGATTTAAGGCTTCAGCATCTCCTGAGAGACCTAAAACTGGTAGCTTAACTACTTTTCTCTGTGAAAAGCTGATCTGGCCAAAAAAATCCCACTAAATTCTTCAGTTGAAAGGGGCTACGTAAACTTAAAAAAAAATAAATTACCGTAATATCCACAGGCCCCTCTTATTCACATCCCAGTTTCTCTCTTGCTCTCTGTTTGGCACAGGCGAGCTCTCACCAGCCCAACGCTTGTCCCCCTGCATCCATATCAGTGCCTGCAATGACAAGAGCTCTCAGCCAAATGCCTGGCATGAGGGAGCCTCTGCCAGAACAAAACCACATATTTAGATCTGTGCTTTCAGTGCCAGGTGGGAGGTGTGAACGTCAAAGGAAGGAGGCCTGAGGCTGCAGCTGACAGGCTGTGCTGTTGATCCGGGGGGCCAGCCACTGTCAGGGAACTTTAGAAAAACAGAATTAAGCCACAAGTTAGAGCTGTTGGGTTGGGACACTGAATTTGCTCTGTGCTTCCTGACACGTCTCAAGTTGGTGCTGTTTTTGCCTCAAAGCCAAATCATGACATCTCTGAAAAGAAAGGCTGAACTTCCTTTTAAATATAAGTTTTGAGTATGGTTTTAGCAATCTAGGCAAATAAAAAAATATATCTTATTTTCTGCAGCAGGTACAGTAAGCTAGGCTGTGAAAATTAGTCTTCTGGGACTGAACCTCCAGCCATTAGAACTAAAGCATGTGCTGAATGAAGGGATCCATCCCCTAGGTGTGTTGAAGCACCCAGGACTATGTCCAGATAGCCTTAACTCTCCCTGTGTCCCCCAGAACAGTATTCCCTACTGACTGAGCTCTTCTAGGTGTGTAGAGTAAACAGACAGGAATTCGGGTTTCAGGACCTTAAGAAGGAGCTAGTCCAGGTAAGCTGGACCCTCTGGGTTTATTGTTTCCTGGATCTGACTTCCGTGTGATTTCTAGATCTAACTTCTGCTGACACTGTGAGGATTGTAGTCACCATATTTATTATTTTTCCTAAATCACCTGCTGAAATATTGCAAGACTTCAGTTAGATCCCCAAATATATATTTCAGGATCTAAGCCAAAACCTGGAAATCAGAAGAGACTTGTTCTTTTTTATGGATCAGATGTACCTGATGATACAAAACTTTCCCTTCCATAAGTTAAAGAAACTTACTTCTCCAGCATTTTGCTTTGCAGATACCTGAGAACTGAACTAGAGAGAATCAGACTGTTTGGCTGCCAGGATCATTGTCAACTAATGCAAAAAATGCTTGAAACTTCTGAGATGTGGTGGTCAAGAAGCTGAACAGAGATGATCAGTTCAATAGTATGGATTTAAAGCTCTGTAGTCAGTTGATTGAGCATGGTATGGTTTTGATGTAAAGATCAGGGCTGACTGAGACAAGAGCAGACCACCTCAGGCAGCAGTTCCCAAAGGATGTGATCTACTGGGGGAAATGGGGAGGTCTCTCTATTTGGCAAACACTGATAGCATGCACTTCATTTTTCTTCCTTTGTGCTTTTAAAGGCAGCTCACTTTGGAACGGGCTAAGGTAAAAAGGCTTCAGTTCTCCAGTGTGAATTACTAGTCCTGCTATCACTAATTCTCATGCACTCCTATAATCTCTGGTGGTGAAGCTTTTGCTTTTTTGATACAGCACCTTCACCCGTGGACAGATTTTCAGAGTGAAATCAGATGCGAGTTTCCAGAAACTATGAAATGGAGATTCTGCAAGCAAATGCCTTGTTGAAATATAAAACATGAGAGGTGAGACCAACAGGACTAGCCAAAAGGAAATGGGAAAACATAAAGCAAACATGTCTTCCATAACAGTAATAACGTTTTGGGAAAAGCACCCAATATCCAGCATGTGTAAGTTGGTCTGACTCGATCGATGATGGAAGAAGTTTGTCAGTGATCATAGCTGAAGCTTTCAAACTATGATGAGAAAGAACTGAGGAAAGCATGAGGAATATGCTGCACCTTTCAAAACTTTAGCAGGAGTGGTAGGTATAGAGAATAATTTGTGCTCTTGAGCAGGAAAGTGGAAGCCATATTATATACAAAGATTTATTCAAGCACTTTCGTCATCACAATTCAAAATGCAGAGAACACACCTGGAGCACCATATTAATGTGGTCACTGGTTTTCAGAGCTGCTTTCCTCAGAAGTTAAAGGCCTGATGACTAGCACACCAAATAAAGGTACCTCTATAAGGTAACTGTTCCCTCAGTGAGGGACTTCCACCTGGAAAGCAAGAACAAATCAAGGCTGTTAATAAGCATATTTTATTTTATATCCTATATATTATAGGATTATATTATATATTATAATATATTATAATATATCCTATTCCTGCAATCTCTTGTGTTCCTGCCACACTAGTCTTGATGCTAATATTTTTGTATACAGTGCAAGAAAAATTTCATTAATTTTGGCTTTGGCTTACATTCCTTGAGGTATCTGAATTTGAGTCTTCTCCTTCTCAGCTGTGCAAAATTGGCCTGGCCTCTGACCTATGAAATCAACAGGTCCTGTGAATCTCTTGACAGCACCAGGCAGTCCAAATTTTCAAGGGTTTGGGAGAAGGAAAAAGGGACAGGAATAAGAACACATGCACTCAAATTCCCACCAGGAACGCGTACAGCAGAAGGTAACACTGCCTTTAAACCTGAAGACACACTTTATACATATACATGGGAAAAGAATGTAAGAATCTGAAGTTTTATAACACCAACCATGTAATTTTCGAAGTACTAAACTGATATTCCTAGAAGCCTCAGTGTTCTATTTGGAAAAAAAAAAAAAAAAAAAAAAAAGGCATTTTGAACCTCAGCCATGTTGTGGTAACAGATTTGGGCAATTTGAGGATGTGGCCGATCATCTGCAGTCATTCCATGGCAGTGATGGAAGATAACCATTACCTACACCAGAGAGTCAGCTTGAATTATATGAGGAAGGGACAAAATAATAAATTCTGAATAAACACTGGACAAGAAAGGTGTCAGATTCACAGTGAAGTGCTCAAAGAAATGGAGCCAAAAGAAAACTAAACTTGCAAGCTTGGTTTGCAGTTTTGAGGAGGTTTTATCTGGCAAGTTGTAGAGATGACAGGATTCATTTTCTTCCTATGTTTATCTAGTGCTTGCAGTGCACATCCTGGCCTCTTGCCAGAGAAGGCATCTTTTTTTATGAGAAGTTTGTTTTCATAGTCTGCCAGGTAGTCTTACAAAACAGCACTCATAAAATTAGACAGACTATTACTGCTCAAAACAGTTAACAGATCTGCATCAAGAGACTTTAATGGGAAAGAGAATGGATTAGAGATACCTTCTGGCTTTGAACAAAAAACTGAAATAAACTCTGCTTCATTTGTCCTTGTAAACATCCAGAAAGACTTGAGCATGCCAGACTCATACCATACCAAGTGCTTAGAGTTTAACTCTCCGTTCTTTGGTGAGAGACCTCTAGTCAGGTACTCTGCTCTCTGTCATAGCACATTATGCCTCTTCAAACTACTTGCTTACTAGTCTTCAGAAGATGCTGCTCCATGAAGCTTACTCAAGAGCCATGGGATGGAGCTAAAGGCTTTACTCATTATCTTTCTCTGTGTGAGTTATTTAAATGAAAACCTTCCACACATTCAGTTTTAACTGCCTGCATGTTGAAAAATTTTAGAAGGAAATCAGGATTTCTTTCCATGCAACTGAAAGAAAACATAGCCCCTGAATGAAGAGCTAACACTGGTTGCTTTCCAAAAAATCTGGAAGAGCCCTGAGCCCTGTTTCAGATAGCTTCCTCAATAATGACTCTTGGGCCTCTGGGGAATCCTTGAGTTTGACCCAATCCTGGATATTCTGTTGACCAACTGCAGCATCTCAGGGGGACGACATTCTGAAAGAGGTATTGTGTTTACAAGCACCATTTGGCACAGCTTTTCTCTCCATTTCTCTCCAAGAGCAGGCTGTAAAGAAATGAAGTGTCATAGTGAAGAGAAATACAGCCGCTGTTTGCAGCCTGCTTTATTTCTTTATCAACTGTTTATGTTAATGATGTCCTGCAGAATCCATTTGCTATCTGGCACAGGTGGAGAATGCACTGGAGACTGACTGCTTTATGTAATGTTTATGTATTGTTTTCATAATGTACAAATGTAGAATGCTGCTATTAGTTTCCAAAAATGCCCAGTACATGCAACTGCCATCTAGACCAGGAAGCCAGCTTGAAACATACCCCAGTAGCTCCAACCAGGGAAGCTATTGGGTACATGTAGGGGAAAAACCTGAAACACAGTGGAGGAGTGGAACATGAGTCATCAGTGCTGCTTTCATGTACATAGAAGCAAGAGACAAAAGTCTAAGTGGGACTGGGAACAGAAAGAAGCAGGTTTACTTACGACAGAAGTTAATGTCTGAATTGTAAGGGCAGCTTACTTGCCATAGGACAGCTGTGTCTTCTGTTCTACAAGCTAACCAACTTGCCAAGACTGGCACTGTGTGAGACATACTGAAATGATCTAAGACCAACTTGGTTATGTACGTATATGTATAAACATATAAATATGTATGTATTGAAGGCATATATACATATATAGGTTTTTATATACAGCCTATATCTAAATATATTTTGATATAGTTTATATGTGCATTTTGTCAGTTCTATTTTGAAAACTCAGTATGTGTTTAAGTTGTGGAACTGTTTCTGGCAGGCCGGTATGTTAGCTAAAAATTTAAATGGGTTCAAAGAATGAGGGGATAAATTAATAGGAAAAAAAAATCCGTTTGGGACTGCTAATGCAAAGTTACCACCTGTAATTTAGGAAGTCTCTAAGATGCAGCTGTTGAGTTGTCAGTAGACATGAATTGGGGGAGAGAATGTTTCACTTGCCCTGACCTTATTCTTTTGCCCAGTGTCACTGGTCACTGTCTGTGCTGAAAACTCTTGGGTCTGGGCTGATGCTCGACCTCTAAAACTACTCCACAGTACCAGCCCCACCAGGCAAAAACAAAAACCAAACCAAAACAGGCAAAAAATAGCAGGTAAACCAAAAGTGTTGAGACGAAATTACAAATAAATAAATAAATATTCTAACAAGATAAGACCACAAAACATTTGGCCATGTGGAGGCAGCACACAGAGCTTGCTGGACTTTGGCTCTTACCTGGTTGTCTGTCCTCATATTTTCTGTAATGTTTCCAATGTTTAACTGTAAGCCATTGAGTCCCTTCCTGCAACCTTTGTTAAACAAGCTTTCCTCCTGTTTCCCTTCAACAGCAATCTGGTGTCAGCAAGCACAGTGAAACAGAGCTCAAGGAGAGCAAAGAGAGCAGACAGCCCAGAGGGACCGGTGCGCAGAGACGTGCCCAGGGTGCCTGGCAGTGTGTCCTGCTGCAGAGCATGAAGGTGAGAGCTGCTGCCACCCTTTCATGTCTTCTGCCTTCCCATCCTCTGGGTCTGAGGGAGTGCCTTGCCACAGACTTAGACAAAGCCTGAGATGTCATCTATTGGCCCTATGTTAGTGTTCTTAAGCTGTCCTATTTTCCCCATATTTGCTAATATCTTTAAAATGAGCGAATAACTGTCACTCAGTTTTTTCTTTTGGTTCTACCCTTCTATATTTCTGGTGTTCCTGAACAGCTCCTATATGCTGTTGTACAAGGGAAGGATTCATTATTGAAAGTTAATTGCAAGCATCTTCCTGCAGGGATTTGCTATGTGAACTGCATTGGTTGTTTTTCAGCTGCACACATGCAGTATTGTATGGGATGTGTCTCTGTCCCTAAGTGAGTCTGTGAAACTATTAGAATTACCTCACTAGAAGGAATTATATTCAGATTCAAAAATTGGCATAAATGAGGTATTTATTCTGGCATTTTTTTGCCAGAAAACCATACTGCTGGATTTTTTTCCAGAAAGCAGACAAGAAAAGGGCATCTCTGCATTCAGAGTGAACCCATTTACACTCTGAATTAGTATTTGTGGAAGACATTTCACACTTGATTTACTGGGAGTTTTTGGTTTTATCTAGGGCTCTCTGACTTTTTACTTTTGGCTAAATTTCCACTGAGCTACATGGGACCCTGACAATCAGAACTGAACCATCATGCCCTCTTTTTCATCAGTTATGAAATGCCTTATTTGAGTTCTAGTACCCTGAGAAGTTTCAGTAACAGGTGAACATCTCTGTATAGTTAATTTGGCAACTCTGAAACATAAACTGTAAGGCTCTCTTTCTGCCTAGGGAATGTGCTTATCTATTTGGTTTCCCTGTACTGTACTTACAATTCAAACTTGTGCTGATTTGATAAAGTGGTGGCGTATATTCTGAATGCAAAGCAGACATTGGTGACAGGGGCTGGCATGTACTGAGACCATGAGCAAACAATATAATTTTACTACTGTGTCCATATATTGCTGAAGAGAGCATAAACTTTCCAGGAAAGTGAAACAAATCCAGATGATTTAGTGGGACCAATAATAACTTGAACCGTTTCTTTTCAGTTATTTGCTAAAAGAACATATCTGGCCTATTACTCAAGTGAATTTGATCAAAAGACACATTGTTAGCTTAAAGTGAAATTATTTGGTCTTCATCTGTTTCTGGCTTGAATACATCACTGCTGATCTTTTTCCCCATTTTTCTCATGCTTTACGTTGTCATGTAATTGTCAAGGCAGAGTGCACTCTATGAGCTTATCTCTTCTCACTGTCATAGCTGTAAAAATACGTTTTCAGCATTTAGCCATCTCTGCTGTTTGAGAGGGCTTTCTTCTGCAAACACACTGACACCAAGTCAACCTGCTGTGATACTGAGGTGCTGGAGCAGGTCCAGAGGAGAGAAACAAGGCTGGTAAAGGGACTAGAGGGGAAGTCTTATGAGGAGAGGCTGAGGGAGCTGGGGTTGTTTAGCCTGGAGAAAACTCAGAGGGGACCTTATCTCTCTCTACAGCTACTTGAAGGGAAGTTGTAGTCAGGTGGGGGTTGGGCTCTTCTCCCAGGCAACTAGTGACAAGACAAGAGGGCACAGCCTGAAACTGCACCAGGGGAGGTTTAGGTTGGCTATTAGGAAGTACTTCCTCATGGAGAGGGTGATTAGACATTGGAATGGACTTGCCAGGAAAGTGGTGGAGGCACCGTCCCTGAATGTGTTCAAGGAAAGGCTGGATGTGGCACTTAGTGCCATGGTCTAGCTGATGTGGTGGTGTTGGTCATAGGCTGGACTTGATGATCTTAAAGGCCTTGGTGATTCTGTGATTCTGTGATTTTACCAGGCAGGGAGCTCAAGGGCTGACTGGTTCTCTCAGCAAAACCATCATTTCCTTCCCACAAGGAATAGGTTGAAAAAAAACATAATCTGCTGAAGATGTTTTGATGTTAGTCAGACTGTGTCTTTTGTGCAAGCACAAGACCTTTATTTTTTTTTTCCAAAGGGACTCTGGCACATGGTACAGTGCTTTGCAGAATTACTGCTCAAGACCGTCTCTGGCTGGGACACCTTCATGCTTGCTTTTGTCTCTTCCAGTGCTCCCTGATCTGGCAGCATTGTGTCCAAACTCTTGTTACTTGGCCACCTCCAGGAATTCCCAGTTGGTATTGCCATCAGGTAATCTGGTTCCTCTCAAGCCATTTTTGCTTCTGACACAGTATTGTCCCTTGCCATCTTTACTGAAAAATGAAGTGAGAATTGACACTGAGGCAAAAAACATGACTGCAAGTCATTGGACTGTGTTTATAAAACCTTTGGTAAGTGAGGGAAAATTAACCTTATAGTCTAAGTAAAGAAAACACACTACCATCCTAGGCATTTTGTTTTATTCAACATCCTTTTGACACCCCAGCGTCATTCTATTCTCACAATTATACCAGGGGAATAACCTAAAAAGCTTTCTCTGTATACATGTCTTCATAAGCTAACATCCTCTATGGGCAGTTAGGTAGGAGAACAGACAGATTGCCCTGGAACACTAATTAATGCAGAACCTTTACTGACATTGCATCACATTAAAACCAATTACACTTCCATTGCAATCATTTACTTTACCCCTTCCTGCATATGTGCCAGTTGAATCCAGTCCGTATTTCATTTTGGAGCAGATTAGCTAATGAGGTGGTAGAAGCAGTTACTAGCCTGGCAGCAAGGCAAAGAAAGCCATCCAGCAAACACTTTCTGATTTGGAAGTTTTCTCTGAAGGGTAGCAAAGTAAAAATAAACTGGAGCAGGCCCTCTTCATTAATCCAGCTTTCCTTAGGAATGGTCTGACCACAGTTCCCTCATGCTGTAAATTTTCTTCTCTTTCTTCTGCCTTATGGTAGTTTGGGGGGATTGAAAGAACAGCCATTCAGCAAAAAGCATTTGTGGAATAACAACTCCAGAATAAAGGAGAGGTTTATATCTGCACAAACTGACTCCAGAAAAATCCACTTTGGTCAAAAAGTAAATATTCTGGGATCAAAGTAATGCTCCAGAAATACTCTGTTGGTGGAATTACCTTGAATAATTCTAATCCTGTATCTCATTTTCCAGCTCTATCCATGTAATTTTTACATGGGGGCAAAAACTGAGCTTGCAGCATTCATAAGCAAGCAATCATGAGCAGCATCAAGGAGATCTCTGTCCGAATTGCTGGAAAAAAATTATACTACATCAATTAAAAGTGAAGCTCAGAGGTCCCAGCAGGGAGAAGAATTGGGAATCTGTTAGAGAGGAAAGAATATCCAGTGTTATCAGGGGGAGAACAGAAATGAGCTGTGATCCAGCTGAGACAAACAGAGCATAAGAGGTGGTGGCTGCCATCACAGCGGATGAATTCTGGAGGCCGCACAGTGCCTCAGCTACGTGAGTGAACTTGGTTTGAACAAGAGTTCCATGTGCAGGACCAGCAGAGCATCCAGCTTCAATGCTGCCAGAGCTTACTCACTGAGCCATGTTAAGGATAACAGAAGGATAACAGAGCTGTGGAAAGCTGCAGCGTGGGCCAGTTTTGTGGTGGCTTATTCTGGCATCGCTTCATGAAAGTCAAGAGAACCATAGCAGGCTTGCAGTAGCTGAGCATATTTGGGTCAGCAAGTACTTCAGGACTTTTCTATTATAAAGCTGTATGTCATAAAAAAGTTAATTTTGAAAATACTTCAAAAGTAACAAAACCAGGAAGTCTGTAGTTTGACAGCAATGTTATGAGTTTCACTGTTTAAGAGGAGGGAAGAAAGAGCGTGGTGTGGGTGCTGTTACCTCAGCAACATTTTATTTGTTGCTTAGTGTTACTCTTACACACTTTTTCCAGGCTAATGTTGGTGCCTGGCTTTTTGAACAGAGACAACTGTTGGGTACAGCTGTATCTAAAATGCACAGTCAAGAGATTAGTTGATACTCTGCCTTTTTAAAAATGACAGCTGATGTTAATAGCTTGTAGCTTTCAATCATGAAGGGAAGAGCAAACAAAACCTTTTCTGCTAATAATGTTTACACAGGTCCTAAGGCAGGCTATTTTATCCTTTCCTACAGTCAAGATAAAATAAACCAAACCAGACTGGCCAAAGAAGGGAAGAATGAAAGAGTTTTTTTATCCAGGCTCTTCCCTCCTGTTCTCCACCCCCTATTCTCTCCAACAAAAAAATGATTGAATCATGAAAGCTGGGAAATCCAGTATCAGAGATTACAAGGAAATGCCACGTCTGCTTGCTTTATCAGCAGACAGAACTGCCTTCTAGTCACAGCTCCAGCTAGCCCTTTCAGAGCCCTGTTAACAGCAGCCTGGCTGAGCATGGCAGTTTTACAGGCCCAGGCTGATCCTTATTGTTTTGCTATTCCTTTTCATTCAAGCTGCAGTCATCCTGCCCTTTGGTTACTTGGGGTGGCAGTGTGCAAGTGCTGCGTTTTTGACTTGAGGACCTTGAGGACCTTGACTTGAGGACAGATGAGGATTTAAATGAATGGAAATTCCAACATTAAGAGATTGAAATTGCAATCCCCGCACCAGTGTGAACTCAGCCACAAATTCAAAACATGGCAGGAAATGGGGCGAAGAGGGAAATGAGACACTTCAGCACAGGGTTTATTCCCATGTATTTTTCATTACACTAAATCTCTATTTTTCTATATAGACAAACACAGCTTTCTGAGGGAAGATTATCTTCTGTTTCTGATTTAATGCTTTTAGTGCTTCAGCTCTAATATCATACTGATTTTTTGCTTGACTTCAAAGTAAGGTGCATAGGAAGGAGTGAATATGTTTTTGTGTGGTGCTCCTCAGTAAACTATGGTTATATTCATTTTGCACCTTGCAAATACTATATGGACATATGAGGCAATTTTAACCATGATATCTCCACATAATCATGAAGTTCTTCAGCTGCACTGCTGCCTGGATTAATTTACTGTGTGTCTGAGTTTATAATAGCTACAGTGTTGCCATTACCTGGGATAGATGATTTAGAGGTCATCTGAGATATATTATAGTCCCTATCAGTGTAGGAGTGTACTAAATGGTAGATGACTGAATCACAGTGCAATATCAGCCAACAAAAGCAGTAATAAAGGGATTTGGCAGTAGCACCAGAAAGGGCAATGTGAGTTTTTGGTACTGCAAAGATTTCCAAGATGCTGGAGAAACTGCTATTAGCTACAATCTAAGTACAAGACTGTAGGAGTGAGAAAAGAGAAGACAGCACAGAAGCTTCTGCTATTATTAATCATTGTAGAGATGGAGCAGGGAATACAGGGAATCCAGGATCTCACTTGTTAGATTTGAGTGCACAGAGGGACTTGGAGCTGTGACAGCCCGAGAGGGCACACTGCCACAGTGTGTCTTACACTTTGCCTTTCCAAGGTCATATTTAAAAGTCTAGTGGATGCATGTGCTCGCTGGAAAGCCAGTGAGATTTAAAGGCAGTCTAAAAACACTCAAGCTGCCCTCAGCCCTGCCTCAGAATGGTCAGTGTGGCCAGCACATCACCAAGAAATTCAAGGGGGCTACACAGGACTTCTTAATGCAAGGCATTTTAGCACAGTCTAAAGATGTTGTCATGGCACATGCCAGCAGTGATTCACTGCCTCTCAGCTGCCACATGATTAGCCCCCCTTTCATTTATTCACTCTAATTATTACTTCTTTTCTTTTTCTTTTTCTTTTTTTTTTTTTTTTTAAATCATCATGTTCTCATCTTTTCCCATATAAAACCGTCAACTAGTCAAAAAAGAGAGGAGCTGGAAAAAATTCCTCTCCTTTTCACCTTGTCTGGTTTCTTTCAAACCGAGCTATGCAAAACTTCAGTGCAGCCTGACAAGTCCTAACTGCTGAGATTTCACAGATGCTGGGGAACTTTGGTGGGAGGGAACAGGGGAATTGTTCCTGTGAGGGCTTTGCTGCAAGCTACCGTGTTCTGCAGGGAATCTCTCAGACACCTTGGGATTGAGGAGGGCAACTAAAATAGAGTAAAGGGAGTTATATTCAACAAGAAAGCAATGGATGTAGGAATAGAATAATGTGATTATAAATATTCTGTTTCAATGCAAGAAAAACTGCTGATTTAAACAACCAGAAAAAGTGGATACTTATTTCTGTAAGACTTGCCTCTGGAAAGGAAGCAGAGGGTCCTGAGTCATTATTTAGTGTTTTATTTTGAGGTGGAGGACTTATTTTACAGAGTGAAACTGGATTGAAAGACTACTGTGCTACAAGCAGACCATCTGTCCATAACTGTATTAGACAGGATAATGTTCTTTTCTTCACAGCTATTAATACCATGGCTCCAGTTGGCATGCTTCTCTGCATCATCTGCTTGGATCTGCCTGATAAACAAGCAATGGAAGAGACTGCTGTATTCCTAAGACATAAATATGGTTTTGAGTCTAAAAACTTGCTTTTTTTGCATTGCAAAGTAAGTGAAGTGAAGGGAGGTTCTCTCTTCTGCTATGCAATATGTAAAACCCTGGTAGCTGAAAAGTTTAGTAGGCCAGTGTTCAGGAGCAGTTCTGGATCTCTTTACACTGGTGGTGTCATTCTGACAGTCACTGCATGACCATGGCACTAGACCAGGGCAGTGCCTTCTTATTTTACTCTTTCATATCAATTAGACAATTTTTAGTGGAGAGATTTGGAGAGGCATTCCTCTTTTGTTACTTTCTTGTGCATGTCTTCAGTTCCCTGCCAGGTGCAATTATAGCTATTGGCATATTTAGAAAGAAAGATAATGTTTTATGGGATACATGAGCAAGGTGGGAGGCAGAGACATGATGAAAAGTGAGATCTGCAGAAAGCAATCTCCTTTTGTAACAGTAAACTTTGGCTTTTTTTTCCTCTTTGATTGTAACACCTTTTGGTTTTGCAGAAGGAAACAAGCCGTAAACAAGTATTTAAACATCAAAGTGCACATGGATGCAGATACTCTGTGATTATACTGTGACTTTTTTCTGCCACCATTTGAACAGCAATTGAGTTTACAGCTTAAAAAGTATCTCTCTCCTTGTCTTTTTCCTCAGTTGTTACCTTTCCAGATGGCAGATAGGAGCCAAGTTTCTCTTCAGTAGTCGTTGAGTCCTATTTCTTAATCAGAAGCTGCTGTAGGAGCTCTTCTTTCTCCTAAGTTATGCCAGACTCACTGTCTTTCAGGAGAGAGGAATTCACTCAGGAACCATTTTGATCCAGAGATCTTTTGCAGTTTTCTGACAAACTTGTACCCAACCTTTATGTCACTGGGGAAGCAGCCATCAGGGACATTGTTTACGACTCTTCATCAGCTACACCTTCTTCTCCAGGTTTGGCTTCCCAGATGGACACCACCTTCCTTTTCTTTTACCTTCAATATGCTTGTCCTCAGATCCTGAGCTCTGTTTTTCATCTGGCAGGAGCTCAGACCTTCTGGAGCTGCTGGTGGCAGGGCAGAACTCATGGAAGAAACACTTCTTCCATCAGCTTACCAGAGCACAGGGCATTTGCCTTAGCAACCATCCAGCTCCTGCAAGCTGAATATGCCAGCAAGGTCACAGGTCCAAGCTTTTCAGAAAGGCTTTCCTCTCTTTCCATTTGAACCATTCACTTTGAATAACGGAACTCTGAGCTGGAAGAACAGCTTGTCATATAATGCTCTGCTGCAACATCACCCTGGGTCCCCTTTGCAGACTGTGAGGAGCAGTGGGAAGCTTCGAGTACGCTATACTTCAGACAAAAGGAGGCGTGGAAAAGGTTCAGAGGACTGTTACCCTGGAAGTGCCTTTGCTTTCTCTATTAGTTGCAGAGTGAGCCTGACCTAGCTCATCTCCACATGTCAATGTTTTAGACCGTTGGAATTAGGTGAGAGAAAGTCAGTGTCTCCTCTAGTCTAGACAGTGGTTTGTCTTTCAAAGGATTGAATGTACTATGTCTATAGTATATTCCTCAGTGCTAGCTCTGCATTTCATACAGTCGCTGTTAATCTTTATTCAAGGTAATAATCATAACCTCCTGTGTTAACCTCATAAGTCTGGAGAAATGTA
Source organism: Hemiprocne comata (assembly GCA_020745705.1). Classification (NCBI taxonomy): domain Eukaryota; kingdom Metazoa; phylum Chordata; class Aves; order Apodiformes; family Apodidae; genus Hemiprocne; species Hemiprocne comata. The sequence goes on from CM036586.1 coordinate 63,738,844, forward strand.
AGCCTATGTTCAGGGGAGATTGTCCTACCTGCTGCCTCATGCTGAGCTGCTCCTGGTACCCACCTGAGGAAGCACTGAGAGGAGGAAGAGGGAGCTGAGCCTGGCTGACCAGGGCTGCTGTTCTTCAGAGAAGGGACCAGGGCTCTGGCAGTACTGGCTAAAAGGAGCCTGCCAGGAGCAACTGCAGGGGCAGCTGATGCTTTGAGGAGGCATTTGGAATCAGACATACAGCATTGTGAGGATGGGAACACCAAGGAGGAGCACAATAGAGCAAATAGCTCTAAGCAATTTATGTTTTCTTGCTCCCTTCTGCCCTGCCATTGTCTTTGATTGAGACACTCTCATCACTTTAGTTCTTAAATTGTTAGACATCCCACAGTGCAGGTTGTCTCAATCCAGAGGAAGTGCAGTTACACAATTACAGTGGGTGCGGTGTCATAAAAAATTTGAACGAACGTTTCTTGGGCATAATGGCATAACTTTGCCAATATTCTGTAACTCAATAAACAAGCAATAAAGCATTGATTCATAGCTAGTGGAAAAAAGAATCACAATTCTCACTAATAACATTTCTTATTTCTGATTTGACAATAGCTGATGGCAGCTTTTATAGACCGACCTCTGCTGAGCACACACGTGCAAGGAAATGAACCTGAGAGTTTATGTATTGTATAGACTTAGCTCAGGAATAATTTGTACAAATTGATGATAAAAGCCAAATCAAACTAAAGCATGCTATGACAGCAGCCAATGAGGGACAGGCTTCGAAGAGATGACTTCCCCATGTACTTCAGACAGAGTCCACAAGGTGCCCTGCTCTTCCAGCTGAGCCTAAATCCAAAACAAATGTAAGCCTATCTTTTACAACAGTAAAAAAAACCTCACAGCTTTTGGTAGTGAGTTCTCTCTTGAGTGTGTGATTCCCATCTGAGTAAATGTTCCTCATTGCAAGGAAGATTTGGACAAGTTGTGGGAGGAGATGAACAAAAATGAAGAAAGGTACACTATGTTGGGAAAGCAAGTGGCAGTGTATTCCTGGGGCCAAAGGAGAGTTTCTCAGGTTCTCTTTTACTCTACATTTCAGGACAAAATATCATCTTGAGAAAAACTACTGCTTTCTGGTGTTCCTCTTTGTGATAAAAAGCTTTCGCAGATCTGTTTCTGATGGAGGATGTGTAACTGAAAGCCAAATTTTACCATAAAAGGCTAAGTTACTGTCATGCCTCAGTCTGCATTAAGCTTTGAAAAAAAAGCAGTCTTGGCCACTTCATGCTTCTTGTCTCACCAGGTGCTCGCTGGGGCTTTTAGCATAGCCTGAATGGAGGTGCTTCACAAAAGCAGTTTCAGGTTTGTCTGTGATAATCAAGCAAAAACAACTCCAAGGAAAGAAAGTGCTTTTCCCTGCAAATCATTGCCAGGTGATTTATAACACTAGTATGTGTAAACGTAAATCAGCTTGATTGAGAGCAGAGATTTAATAGTTTTTCGGCATGCATAAGATCATTTGAATAGAGAAGCAGTCTTAAGGAAACTGGCTATAGCTGTTCCACTTTTGTGGATTAACTGTTTATAAGTGCAAGGAGGGCAGACTATGCCACTGCTTTGAGCATGCAAATGCAGTGTAGGTGTTGATGGCCCTGTGCAAATGGTAAAATGCTTGAAAAAGTGCAGTACTGTGTCACTGGAAGAACAGACAGTCCTTCCTCAGCAATCCTTGAGAGGTATGGGCTAACATGTAGGGTGAAGCACATTGATTTTCAAGTCGTAGGACTTATTAAGGGATGCATGGGAGCCTCTTGGTGGTAAAACTATGTAAGTGTATCTTGTGAAGGAGTTACTCTGGCACAGAATAGGCTTGCAGTGTATAAAATGGAGTCAGGAGCAACATGTTCCCTGAAAAATCTGGTCACTCACCTAGTTCTCATTCAGGCTTGAGCTTTTCTTCCCTCTTTCAGGAGAAAAAAAATCATGAATTTGTTTTTGGAGGCATGTAAGTTCTCAATTCCATCAACAGAAACTGCTCTCTCCTGAGTCGCAAATATTCCTTTCCCTTGCTAGACCCATCTGCCACAAAACTTTGTGGTGATACTGAGTGTTGAAGCTTTCTGGTCCTGAGGAAAGATGATACATGAAAGGTAGGTTCAAGCAAAATGGAGATCTCTTCTAACCTAATGAAGTGCAATGCCTTGTGCTAAGTGAAAATAGTCTGCTTGATCTCTTTTCTGGAGAAGAAAAGAAGAGTGAATCAGGAAAGCTTCTGTAAGAAATCATTAGTCAGTGCACAGCACAAGAGGTGGTTTGCTTTCTTTTTCTTCTGTGTGCAGATTGAGCCTGGCTCCTAGAAAACTACACTTTCTCTCAAATGATATAGCTCCCATACAGCAGCCCTCACTCATCTGGCAAAATATTCTCTTGGTAGAGAAAAACTGATTCCCCAAGTATGGAGGAACCTATGACTAAAGGAGTAGAGACTGCAAAGTTTTGTTTTCAGTTTCGACTTCTGAGACACCTCAAAGGTATGATGTTCATTGAGGAAGCTAAATTCACAGTGAAGAGCTCAGCTAGGATACATGTGCTATAGACAAAAAAATACTGTCCACCCTGCCAGTTCTCATCCACATTTTATTAGCCAGTTTATCTGTTCTGCTCTCATTAATGCTTTTTGAGTATGTATTTTTCTTTCTTCATTTTGCACTCATTCTGAGTACGCGCTGCCGCAACAACCAAGAACTATTCAGCAGATGTTTCTGCTTTGTGGACTCTGGCATTCCATACTTGGTTGTTTCTTGACAAGTAGAAATCCTGACTGGGATGTTTCATTTTTCTCACGTGAGCTTTGGGAGCACCACAGAATAACATGTAATCAGTACTAATTCCTGTAGCTTGTATTAACATTAATTACTCAACTTTGGGGACAGAATGTACCCTTAGCAAATTTGCAGATGATGTCAAATTGGGGGAATGCTTAGGATACCGAACAGCAGAGTTACAATCCAAAGAAACTTGAGTATTGGGCTGACAGGAACTTCATGAAGAGCAAGAAGGAGAGTACAAAGCTTTGCACCTGGGGAGGAATAATACCAGGCATCAGAAAAGGCTGAGAGAACAGGCTGGCTGAAAAGGGACTGGGAATTACAATGGATGCCAAGCTGTGAGTTAGCAATGCATACTCACTGTAGACAACACAAACTGCTAAGCGGGCAATGTGAGGGGCAGTGTGGTCAGCACTCCAAGGCAAAGTGATAATTTGACACTGTTGAAGCTTCACTTCGAATAGTTTCAAGTTTGCAGAAGCTGAAGCCCAAGAAGGAAGGAAATAGACTAGAGAGGATCAAGTGGAGGACTAATGGGATGATCACTCCCTGGAGCACAGACCTACAAGAAGAGGTAGGGGAGCTGGGCTGGCCTTGTATTGGTCAAACTAAATGCTACTTGGTTGGTAGCTACAGACATGCCTGGGACAAACTCTTCTCAACAGTGGCAGATGGTATAGTAAGGAGCAACGATCACATCTTGCAGCTTTGGAGGTTCAGATTAGACATTAGAGAAAACTCTTTACTAGTCCAGCACTGAAACAGGTTACCCAGAGAGAACAAGGACTCTCTGTCCTTGCAAGTTCTTAGGACTCACCTAGGCAAGGCAACAGCTGATCTGATCCAGTGTTGGCAACAGCCCTGGTTCTCATGGGAGGCAGGACCAGTGGCACCCAGAGATCCGTTCCAGCCAGCAGACCAATGATTGTATGAAATTGAGGGATACAGTAAGCCAATCTAAAATAATCCTTTTCCAGTCGAACTTTAATTGAACTGCCTACAGTTATGAAGTGTGACTGAGAAGTGAACTGCATCTTCATGTACAATAGGGAAATTATTCTCCCAAATCGTGCTTCACATGTTATAGAGCTGCAACAGAGTACATGACTCCCAGATGAGTTAAACATAGGGCAACTTTTCTTACTGGCTTTTGCCCCAGTTCTGAAAGACTTGTAGTACATGCCAATGTTTAAGTATGAACTTTGTTTTAAGCTTTTACATCTATCTGCTGTTTGGTTGAAATCCAAAAGTATGTGCATAATTCTCTGATGAATCTAAGCATTTGCAAGTCCTTAGCTGGCTCCTGGTGGTTATTTTATTCCTGAGGTACCTCAGCTGTGGCTAATTCTGAAGAATTAAGTCAGACAAATTGAATGTACATTTTACATTGTGCACATCTGTGTCACATATTCAGGTTACTGGATCACAAAATAGCATATCTGTCTTCGAAGTGAAACTTCCATGAAAACTCAAGCTGCTCTCATGTCCTCATGAGTGCAGTCCTTCCCAGAAGGAAACCCACTCAACATCTGCAGAAGCAATAACTATTTCAGCAAGAGTGTTTGCTGTCCCTTGCAAAATCTACCCAAAGCAGCTTAGGGGCATTTTTACAAGTAAAGTAGAACTTGCAAAAAGAGTCCATTATATTTTTTAATGCTTCATCAGATTCTTGCCTTGTTGCACTGAAGACGAGAATGTTATCACTCTGGTCCTCTCATTATTCATAGACCTGATTAATTTGCTTTCACTCAGCCAAAGATATTTTTTTCACAGTATCTCATGTCAGTATGAGTGTGAACTGAAGAGACAAATTCAAAGTGTGTTTCAGACCTGCGGAGACATTTGATAAGGCTCTTTTTTGAGTAATTGTGTACAAAGCTCAGAGGAAGGACATTATATGATGAGACATTCTCATTTGACTGCAGCATTTGCATGATACACATATCTGTAAGAGAGCATGGCTATGTGAGTTTAAGCATCTTAAAACTCAGATGCTCATTGGGAAGTTCAGTGTACTCTTTCAGAATTGTTTTTTGTTTCTCTACTCTTTTTTCGTAATTTTTTTTAATGTACTTTTTTAGTACTCTTATTCCATGGAGATGGTGGTTATATCTAGTGTAGAACAACCCTTCGCTATATTCAAGCCCAGTTATGTGACCAATGTTTTCTGATAGGTTTGAAAGGGTTGCAAGATGTCATCTGCAGCTAAGAAGAGTTAAGTTAGTGAACCTGCCATTTGATAAATGCTTCTTATGAGTATATGGCTAAAAATGATAATAAACTTTACATGCATATAACACAAAGGGGGTCTTGCTCACAGCTCTTGTCTTTTGTCTCAAAACTATAGTACTTTGAGGTTAAAAAGCTTCCGAATTAGAACTTTAGCTTCAGAAATATGTAAAGTTGTATGTTTCAGTAATCCAAAAATCTCCTGTAATTTCTTCAGCCAGCATCTTGTTGTCCAGTTTTGTGTCTTTGGTTTCAGACATTGATATTTGCTTAGTGTAACTGAGTTTGCGTTACTGTAATACAAATTACTTTATCCAGGACAGGAAGAATAACAAAGTTCAAGTGCGGTGACTTTTTGTTTGATCTTCACTCATGCTTTAATTTCCATATCAATTATGTATTATAGGAAGCCAGAGACAGAATTAGTGTCAAGAAAAACCAGAAAGGAAAAATTGCTTGAACATACAAGATTCTCCGGAGTCAGCTCGTTCAGCCATTATACTAAATACATTTGTACAAGATTCTTTTTGTCTCATCATTTCGTCCTGAAGCTGTGATTTAGTCAAACGAAATAATGGAAAAGAGCCACATGCTATAATGGATGTGTGTACAAAACACTCATTTATGCCTTTTCTGGAGCTGTTACATTGTCCTGTTTTCAGCCCGCAGGACAAGGTATGGGGCTTGGAGACTATTTTGTACCTCTGCCAGTTGCCCTCTGTGCAGCGATAACACTCATTCCTACCTCCTCTACTGTTACAACACAAGTGGCCCATCAGCAACGGAAGCACGAAAAGAAACATCTGCAACAGAAGTATGAAAAGAAACATCTGCAACAGTTGTGTCTCTGTAAGTACCCCTCAGAGGGACTCATGGCTGGACCCTTCTGAAAAGTTTAGATCAATGTTTAAAGTAGACGCAGTAACCCACTTCAAGAGAGAGACAGTGTGTGTTTTGAAAAGGAATTATTGGTGAAACAGCAAGTAAATATTAAAAAAATAAAATAAAATTGCATCTAGCTTGCATTGAGTATTGCTCTTAATCTTAGTGGAGTTGCTGGTCTTTTGAAAAGGGTAACATTGAATTAGTATCAAGCCATATGCATATATAATTAGGAAACTGCTATGTGAAAGACAGCTTTTTTTTTAATCAATCACTTTTTATTAACATTAACACTTTATGGCTATGGATACCATTTGGTGTGTGAGTAAGTGTAAAGACTCATAAGCAGGTGTTCATGGTTTGGAAAGAAAGGCTTGAGCTTACAGAGACCTGCATTAGGAATCTGAAAAGAGATGCGAGTTGGGTGCCTAAGTACCCATTCTAATCAGAGGAGAATCAATGTTTCCTTTAGTTTTCTTTTTGTAAATATCTAGCCAACAGAAATTCCTTTATCATATGTGAAGTGTCATCTTTGCACTGGCAAATAGGACACAGAACACAAGGAAACCCTGTGCTCTTCTGCACAGAAAAGAATGTTGGGAAAGATACTGAAGAAAAGCTGAAACAGCACTAATGGCCTATATGGGGACAAATTAATAAGCCCTAGATCTTCAGTGACAATGTGAGGAGTACAGACATCCAGACCATGGGTATATACAAATAGTCCTCCAGATTTCTGAATTTGAGTGGAATGAATGAAGTGACTCCTTAATGTGTTTCTCATATTTGGTGACTTACTAGGTTGTTCTGGCCTGTATAGGATTAACCTAAGTACTTATAAAGTTTATTTGGTCTGAGTAAGTTACAGTGTTCTCTTCTTCAACACCTCTTGTAAACGTCCTGTGTAGAATCCCTTCAGAGAAGCAAGCTCCTGGAATGCAATTATGTTCTACACAGATGTGGACACACATGGCTCGTCAGTTGCTTGCTGTTTCACCAAGCACAATACCCGTAGGCAGTCTGTTTAAAAGTTGGTTTTCCCAGAAACTCTGAGTATTAGAAGATTATTACATACTAACAAAGTTTTGATTTCCAACCATGCCAGAGACCCATGGACCTAGACAAAAAAATGAAACATCTGAGTTCCTACCTTTGCATCGTGTTCTTTGGACTTGGGCCAGGTGTTTCAGGACCTTTATAATTCCTTCTAAGCATGTCTTCTGGACAGCCCATTTTTCTTCTCCTTGAGTATTCCCCATTGTGTAAAACAAAACTCCTTGTCAGTGGAAACTGGTGAATTGACTTCTGTGAGATTTCATTTGCATACCTCTAGCATTTTTAAAGTGGCCTCTGAAAAGACTTCTTATCTCTTGGATCCCAAAGTAAATAAACCTGCATGCAGAAGAATTACCTTAATCATATTCTTATACAGTTTTTCAGAGATCTAAATCTTCTTGTCATTACCTACTGAACTGCTCACTCCCTTTCTTGGTATGACAGTGACATTGTGGTGTTTGCATTGTTTTTTCAAATGTCAATTGTACTCAAAGAGTTAATAAGGCAAACAGACTCACACTGAGAAAGTATAGGTGCAGCACCTGGTACAGTTCAGACTGTTCCTTATTCCTAATCTATACCTGCCCATTGAAGAATACTGTGTTAAATCTCCAGTTTAGAGAAGCTTTCAGTATTATACAGATTTCATGAAAGATACGGTGATTTACACTTGCTGCGGGCCTCGTTATGTTTGGATTAAAAAAAAAAGTCCATCAGACAGGTATAGTGTATGTAAAGAATTATCAAAGAAGCCCTCTTTGTGGTTCATTCTATTACATATCTCACTGGTGTCCAAAAAGCTTGTGTGATTCTCTTCAATGGAATATCTGTCCCATTTCAATTTTGGTTTCTTCATCATACCTGCCATGTTATGAGTTTTTTCCAGATATTTACCTTGTACCAGAAGACCATAATATATCGGGTGAAAGGGTCAATGGGTAGAAACTGCAATCTGGACATTTTCAAGGGGAAATCAAATTACGCAGCTTGCTGTAGAAAGTGCAAACAAATTTTAGTCTGGTTGGTGCTTATCTATTTTTGGAAGTGAATCACTTTGGAATGAGACTTGCTTAGCTAATCTATAGCTGTCTTGGAAATGTAATTTTTCCTTCTTCCAAACCAATAACAGGCACCTGGCAAGCTTGTGTGTGCACCCATGCATTCAAGTCTAGCAGTTTCCATGGAAACCCATCAAACTGTCGCACTAGTTTTCTAACATGCTGCCACTTCACAAACCCAGGACAAGCTGTTTTGCACTAGATTTCTGTATAATGCTATTTTGTTTTCTCTCTGAAGACAATTCAGCAGGACTAAATGTTTGTGAAATGTAAGAACTGCTTCTTATTCTGACTAAAACAGCTCATCTATATGAGAGCATGCAGGCTGAGGCTTTCACAAACTCACTGGAAAATATATTTTATGCTATTGAACTCTTAATCTTTAGATTAAAAAAATACAAATGTTCCTTTCAAAATAGAAGTATATCTATACTGCGAATTCATTAATACACTACCAGTGTCTTTGGTTCCCCTCTGGGAAGATATTTCAATTCCAAACTCAAGATACCAGACATAGCTGCCTCTTTTGAGAGATTCCCATGCTAACTTTTGAGTTAGTTTGGTAAATTTGTTCAAGGAGTTTAAGAACATGATCTCTGTGAAAACAGGAAATGGGACTCCTGGATGGGACTCCAGGAGAACCAGGAGTTCATGTCCACTCTATGGCTTAAGGCCCATGGGGTGACTGAAAAAAACACAAGGCGTCTTTGCTTATAAATAATTGAGATTTCAAGCTGTGCCCTAACGTACCCAATAAACAAGATTTCAGAGAAGCTTCAGAATTTCAGAGGTACAGAGGAGTCTGGTACTCTCACATCAATTCTATCTGAACATATATGTTTCAGATATTGTCCAACATATATAGTCCTCTTAGGTTTTCAGTTTCAGTGAAACTCATGGCATGTACCTCCTTCCGGGTCCAACTCACATTTATTCATCATTCATTCAGTAGTAAGGTTTTCCAGTAAAAAAATACACTGATATGACCATTTTTTGATTCATATAGTGCTCAATTTAAAAATTATTCCTGAATCTTAGAATCTGCCAGCTCCTGTAAGTGAGGAGTATGTTATGGGACTGGTTGTCTTTTTAAAAATATCAAGCCTTTCTCAGAATTTATTCTTTCCTATGCACTACTGGTTTATTGATAGCAGCAGTTGGCCCTCATTTAACTTGGAGAAGCATCAAACGCTAGCAATTCATCCCATGGAACAGCAAAAATTGGTTAATGGTACATGTGAGATGAAGCTCAAAGAAAAGGTTCAGAGAAAAGGACAATTAGTTGGCAAGAGCCATGGAATTAATGTGCAGCAAAATTTACAGTATCTTATCCAGTCAATATTTAAAATGTAGATCAGGTGGAGCTGGTATCTAAAAGGGCATAAATGGAATAAATGCCCATTTATCAAGAAGCCTCTTTCAGCTGAGGAAATCTGGGACTGAATAGTGCATACTGTAAAAGATTGAATACACTTAATATTGGCTTGCTTAATGGAAAAGTTTGTCTATGCTATTTAGCATTAATTTAGTACTAATGTGCCCATTAAATAACAATTGATATTAAACAGTTTCCTATTTAATGTTAATTGAAAATCACTGGTCTTCAGTTCCAGGTAGTATTTAATGTCACTTATTTCAACTAGTGACAAAAAATGCATTTTTGTTTTAACCGGAAAACTTTGCAGGAAACCTAAAATATAAGAGGCACAGATCAAAACAACTGTAACATTTAATATAATTGTATTATTCTTGGAAAAAAATTACCATCAAAGCCCTGGAAGCATAATTAAATGCCACAAACCACAAAGGATACACCGAGATGTTACTGCAGTAGCTGCAAACTGAGTAATATATATTTTTTTTTCCTTAGCTTTTTGTTGTTGTTCTTTTATTTCTGCTTGAAGTTGTAGTAAGGAAAGGGATTCTGGTTCAACCACCACCTTTTCCAGATTAAAGCCTGTACTCACGTTCTGACTTTCCAGATGAGGTGCTACTAAGCTGCCAACTAAAACGGATGGCATAACCCCTTTATGTGCAATCCCTATTAGGCTGTCTCTATGAATATACACCCAAAATATGCCTTGTGGGTTCTAGGCTGTCTGTGAACTGTACAAAGATCGTCAGCACCCAAGAGACTCTCCCTATTGGTATCTATGATTTTCAGTGCTCTGGAACCTAAGTTTATTTTTAGATCCAGTGTCTAACTCCTTTGGGAAATTATATTCCATCTCCACTGCAGATATGTTGCTTCTTTCACATGGCCTGTGTGTGCAGCTTATCATAAATTTTCCTTGTCCCTTGCCTCATGCATGTACATCCACAGAGTAAAAAGAATATGTAACACCTGAGGGTAGGTTCATAAAGTGAAATCTTTTCATATGCTAAGTAAAGTTGCATCACTATTTACAAATGGTCTTCCAGCCTAGCTATCTAATCTGCTACTGATGTCAGGGTCTTCTTACTGCCCTCAGTCTTGTTATATTTCTTTGCTGCCATTTTATTCCACAGGACTTGTGACATCAGGTATCATGGTTATGTTTTCTGTGCATTTTCTGACTGATTTGTTTCAAAAAGTACAATGAGTCAATTACATTATTGCCTGTTTTCTAAGTGCTGGAGAGAAGCTCTAATTGCTTTCAGTCAGTTGACTCAGGCATGGCTATTTCCGAAGCAATTTCTCTTCACCAGTAGACTAGTCTCCCACTGAGAATACTCCCTCCTTATTGTGGAAACTTCTGTTTTGGTTGGTCATAATTAATAACAGTGGCACTATTAATCTTCACTGCATTTTCTAACCTTTAAAGCAAAGCAAAGCATAATTTATAATGTTAAGGAATAAAATTATGGCCCACTCCTTCCCTAAGGGGAACTAGGTTTCCTGCACAATTCACAATTCTTTCCCACAGTGAATATAGCCTGTAGCAGGCTTTTAAAAGGAGAGCTAATTGTAGAGGAGTGGGAGGCAATACGCATGGAATTACTTTGCTCTTTACCTCATTGCTCTTGCACATAGAAAGTGAAGAATGAATTCAGGGATATGCTAATGGTAATGGGTCCATTTTGGACAGGAGCTGGAAGTGTCCATTGGAAGCACCACTGACTGATCATCCTGTTTCTGATTCTGATGACAAACAAATGTGCGTGTATCTGAATCATTCAGAGGTATTGCACATGTCAAACTGTTGCTTGCATTGATAATTCATCTTCTGCACTAAAATTTGACAAGCATCAAGTTTTGAAAAGGCCAAGTTTGGGATCTCTTGAGATTATTTTTTACCTCAGCTTTGACAGTGAATGAAGGAAATCACTAGCTGTATGCATTTTGTGAGTCCAATAGGCAACTGAGGCCTGGCAAGTTGCTGTTATTAGTAGGATTAGTGATAGCAACCTTTCCATAGCTAATGGAAGCCATAGTTGACATTAGAGGCTTGGCAAACACAGAAAGGCTTGCATCACTGCTGGGGCAGAATAAATACATGCAGCATACCATTAAGGGACTGTGTGGACAAATAGGGCTTTCCAAACTTTAAATCCTATTGTTTTGAAACTACGAAGACATATCCTGGTGGAATCCTTGATCCCTGGGACCTCAGCATTTCAGAAGGAGACTCCAAGGCTTTAATGAGGTCTGTTTTATGTTATTCATCTTCTTGTTCTTCATCTAAAATCTCTGAAATGGGAATTGCTGGTCTGATGGCTGTGGTGTCTTATCCATCTGGAACAGGAAAGTAATCCCTGAACAAGACTGGTTGGTCAAATTGAAAGGTTCAAGGAAATATTCCAGACCGACTTTTACCGGAAGAGTGTCATCTCCGAAGACAACAGTAGGGAAGGAGATATTCCTACAGAGGGGAAATCTGTGGGATCACCCTTCTTGTGTCTCTCTGCTATTTGCAGAAGTGCTGTAATGGCACACTTTTCTAAAGCCAACATCTCCCTGCACAAATTGCTCTCTCTCCTCTTTCTAGTGTGGTCTCTCTCTCTCACTCCACCATCAAAGATCTGTATTTTCCCATTTCTACCTGCAACACATTACACCTGTGGTACTCTAACTCACACTAATGGCTAGCATACTTTGACAGTGTCAGTGATGGAGGTAATTATGCAGTAAAAATGTCAGAATCTATTTTACATGTGCACCAGAAGAAGAAAGTCTAATAATTGAAGCTTAGGAAAATAATCTAAGAAATGTATGTTAGGAAAATATCATATGTGGGAAAGTTATCACTCAGAAACTAACAGTATAATGTGGATTGGAGTCCCAATTATACCTTTTTGATATTAGCCTTTATATGATAGTTACAGAAGGCGAAGGAGGAATGTCTGTATCAGGAATACTGTGAACTTGGTATGAATAAAGGAGCTCTGTGCTCTCCCCTTCTTCTGAGGGCAAGAGAGATGGAGGCAGCAAAGATCACAGAAACAAGAGAGACTGCATTTTAACAAATGGAGATATTCTAGTTTAGCACAGGATGGGAGAAACTGAGGTGAAAGTTAATTGAGATGCTGAAGAAGCATATATATTGCAAAGTTGCATCACAATAGGTTGCTTTGTTGGCCCGTATGTGTTAACATTTACATTTTTTTACAGCCATGCATTAAGAGAAATACCTTGTTGTTGTTCAAGTTAAGCGATAAAACAGACTCTGAGTAATTTGATCTGTCATTAGGCATTTCATTCCTAGAGGTGTGGTGACCCTGAGAAACCCTCTGGCATACTAGAATATTCTAAGAAGTCCTTTGTTCTCCAACACTGGTTGAAAAATAACTGTTGCTCTTCTACCTGGCTTGCATGGGCTGTGCAGAAAAGGTGCCTATCACTTTCACCTTCTGATAACAGATTCTTTAAGGTTATATCTCAGAACTGATGAGCAAGCTTGCCAGACTCAGGTCAAGAGGAAATTTATGCAACTGTTTTTGACAATTTATAGCTACTGATGTAGACTTTGGCTAAATAAATACAAATATTGTTTATTAATACAACCTTCCAGAAATTTGTTTAGTGGCTTGGTTTGGTTTTACAAGTCTTGTTGAATTTTTTGCAAATTTTTGCTTTTAGGGAACAGAGCAGGGTTCACTTTCTTTTTAAGATCATTCCTCTCTTTCAGAGCTTGATTTAATCTATTTAGAAGCAGAGGTAAATCCTTTGTAATGAAAAAGAATATAACATGGGAAAAAGAGAGCTGGAACCAGAGCTATTGCAGGCCTATGGGATGGTCCACTTTTTTTTTGCCAGAGAGTCAGACATGTTTCAGCCACATTCCCATGCTGCCTAAAGTGCTGTTTGTGTGTCCCAGGTCTGCCTATTCACCTCATCATTCAGCAGTGCTGACTCCTCCTGCCTGCATACCTGGGTCTGGCACAGCACTCTCAATACAGGGAAATATCCCATCTGCCTCTCAGCACAATTTTTGCAGGGTTTTTTAGTAGCAATGTGTTTCCTTGCAGTTGCAAGACTAGGGAAAAGTAAGGAGGGCAGACAAGAAAATTCAGTGAGAGAGAACTGATTTCACTTCCAAAAGGAAAAAATAAGTGAAATCAATTCCCTCTGAATTTTCTTGTCTGCCCTCCTTACTTCCAAAAGGAAAAAAGAAGTGAGTTGGTGTCCATTAAAAAAAAATAACGTCAAGGCCATTCAGAAAGTTGCTGGAATTGCAGGCAATGTGATCCTATTTTGTTCCTACTCAATTTCTGTTTTGGCTGTACAGTATGTCCCTTTATTTTTTATTTATGATTGTTTTTAAACTCAGAGCCAGCTGATTTAAATGAGTTCATCCTTAGAAACAGGCTATGATTTGTTATGAATTATCTTGTGTGCCATCTAAACTATTGCAGTCTTAGGCATTTGTGCCCTTTTTAGCATCTTATGGCACAGAGTATAGTGATAAACCTTTCATACCTTCAAAGTTTTATCCTTGTTCTGTATTGTCCTTAAATCCTCTAGATTTAAACAATGCTGCAGGTAGCCTATGATTTAAAAAAAAATAAAATGAAGGAAAGCAGGACAGAGCTTAACTTTCATGATAGCAATAGACATGATGCAAATGTCTCATTTGGGGAAGAAAAAGAGCCAATTATGTTTACAGAGATAAAACAATGAAAGAAGCACTCTCTTAGGAGGTGGAATATAACTTTAGTCCAATCTTGAGTTCTGCTCTGTTTTATCCTTTGAAGGATTCCTTTATGTAATGGTAATCTTCTGATGACATTCAAGTGTACAAAAATCTTTGACAGTTTACCTAAAGACTGTGGAAGAGTGTAAGAGAACGGTTCAGAAAATGAGGCCTGATTTGGGCAACATTTGGCTTCAGCACAATAACATCTTAAGATGTGTCCTGGTTTAAGCCAGGATGAAGCCAATTTTCCTTTTACTGATTTTTTTTTTTCCCTTCAGTACAATCTCTTTTCACTAGCAGCAAGTTTTCTAGCTAGTGGACTGATAACACTGGAAAGTTTCTGTTACTGCTGAGATGCCAAAGTCACTGCTCTACTTGTTGAAACTGCAGCCTCAGATGCTACTGGAGCAGAAGAGTTGTATCTGCAGCCCTCATGTAGGGAAGATTGGATTAGATGGACAGCAAAATTGGCCAGAGATATTCCATAGATATATCTACGCAACCTCGGTGTAATGTCAGAGATCATAGAAGTCAACTTCCTTCCTGCTTCTTTTTCCCTTCTCTTCCGTCCATGGCCGGCATCTGGGGAGGACTCCGTCTATCCATCACTATTGATCCCTAGGCTCGTGCATTCCTGACCCTCAAAATTCTCCCCTCAGCTCCTGTCTTTCCTATCTCCAGTAGCACTCTGGGATGTTTTGGGACAGTTCACAGCTCAGGAGTGTGCTGTGGGAGTTGCTGGGGTGGGGGGAGGCAATAGGGTTTTGCACATTCCTGCATATACTTGTATATAGTTGTACATATTTTCTTTTATCATTAGTATTTAATTAAAGCTGTCTAGTTTAGTTTTAGATCCAGAAAGTCTCTCTCTCTTAATTCTCTCTCTCGTTCCCTGCCTGGGTGGGAGGGGATCGAGAGCATTGTTGTCTCTGGTTTATTTGGTGATCCTGAGTCAAACCATGTGAAGATGTTCACTAAATCCATTTAGAAACTATCTTGAGAGTGTGCTGAATTTTCTCTTAGAATTATGCCTTTAGCATGGTCTCTGGTGAAGCCTTCCAGTGCATAGGGTTTGGTCAGATCTAAGGCTATTTGTAGTCATTTGTAGTCACCAGTCTATAATTTGTTAACATTTTACACTCACTCTATGTAAAGGCTGACAGGGGGCAAATACATCTGTAAACTTCCTGTCTGACTTGTGGACACATGGAGAAATACCCTGTGCTGTGCCATTAAGAGTGATGTAAGTGATGTCAGCGATGTAAAAATGTTCTAAGTACATGGTGCAGCATTTTAGGTCTGAGGGTTTAAAGCAATGCAGCATCTGTGATGGATGATTTCATTGTCATTAATAATAACTGTCAATGACAGTGAGAAGTGGCAGAGGAAAAGCATCAGTTTGATTTACTCCAACTTCTCTCTACTTGCAAGAAATTCCCATCTCCTGTCTGAAGGGTTTCAAAAAATTACTAGTACTTTGCTTTGGAGATAACCATTTTTCCATTTCTGTAAAGAAGAGCACAGTGACTACATCTTGTTTTCGGGCCTTGTGCTGACAGGGGCAAAGTTTTACAGAAGCATCAGCTGTCATTTTGCTCAAAGGAAGTGGATTGTTCTAGATCCTGCATGGCACTGACCTGCTCTCGCCAGACAAAAATCTCAGCACTGAGTTACACTTGCGTTGGAGACCCTTTCTCACAGGATCCACAGCTGAACCAGAACTCAACAGCACCTAGTCAGTTCTCTTATCTCTTTAAAGTTACATAGTGTCAATCAATACCTTGGGGTTTGGATCACTGGCATAGGTCAGTTTTTTAGTTCCTTCTAAAATAGACGGACAGAGTTAGTGTTGTGCTGTAACATTAATTTATCGGGTACGTAAGGAGCGCAAAGGTGTATTTCTGTGCCAGACATCAAAGGCCACACTAGAAATTGAAATTTTTTTTTTGTATTCATAATTTATGAATCAATTAATCTCTCACTAATTTTATAGATATTTGCAATAAAATTGGATCTTGCCTGCTCTGAACCTGTCTCCTCCTTTGACTGCGTTTGAGCTTCTAGTGAAGGAAAACTATGCTGAGCTTGTGACATCCATAGCAACATATTATCTTGACATCAAATGCAGGGTCAAACAAGGGTAGGTGCCTTATTGCAAGAAGAATAAGCTTTTACAGGAAGCCTGTCCAGTGAGGTAAACATTCCCATCACTCCCAGGTTCCTTCAGAGGAGCATTAGCCAGCATATATATGTCATTATGAGTTCCAAATTGTGTAAAGACTAAAGGAAAAGCAAAGGCCCTATACACTCCTGCAACATTCCACTGAAGGTTATATTTTTCAAACATGTAAAAACCAAAATAATAAATAAAAAGTATTCTAGGAAAGCAATGTATTTTGTCCTGCAGAAAGCTTATTTGTATTTTTTCTGAACTTGAAGCCATCTAGTAACCTGAACATTTCAAATTGCATTCCTGAGAGACAAATCTTTAAAATGTGAAGAACACTTTAAAACATGGATGTAGTTAAGCCTGGAAGAATTTCTACCTAATTATGATGGATTCTTCATTCTCCAAAACTGTGACATTAAAAATGGTCATTCTTCCTTAGAGGACACACTTGTCCAAACAGAAATAATTCATTCCTGAAAGCTGTGTGACCTGTGTTGTACTGTTGACTAGACTACCACTGTCACAGTAGTACCCTGGGATTATTTATGGGTGTATCTGTGAGGCTCTGCTTACTGAAGGATCAGTCACTTATTTTTGTTCAAGAATTTTTCATTGATTACTGGCTTTGTTTTAACTCAAACTTTTTTTTCTTAGTAACTGTGAACTAAAAAGAAATGGTAATTGCTGGTTTGTGGGGAAAAAGTAGGAAAACATTCATTTCCTCATGCAGCTGTTTAGCTGCAAGCCAGAAGAGTGGATGAGGGAGCCAGAAAGCTGTAGGCAAGGGCTATCCCAGCCTGTTAGGTATTTAGGGTGACAGATGCCTCTTGATGCTCACCGTGCAGGAAGCCTTGGCAACTCCCATTTGAGCAAATCACAAGAACAGACAACAGCAACACATGTCTCATTTAAAGGATGAAAGAATACTTCCACTGCTCTTTCAGCTTTGGAGAAATGCTTCATTCCTCCACTCTCCAGATAAAGCAACTGGTTAAAGGAAGTGGTGGCTGGGCTGCAAGCAGAGCAAGGACTAGGAAGGGAAGTAAAGAACTAAGTAGCTTCAAATTCTCTTCCTGACACCAGCAACAAATCAAAATGGTACAAAATCCATAGTGTTGGTGCTGTTCCCTCATGTGCTGCAGTTTGAGAAGAGACATTACCCTGCTACCAGGTTTTCCTTTCTCTGGCTATGAGCAAAGATGCACATAGCCCCTTTGCTGATACATGAATGCTTATGTAGACTGCAAAGTGTTTTTTGTTTTTAAAGTGCTGCAAAGTGCATCCAGGATGGTTTAAAATTTGACTTTTCATGTTCAAGAGCTCAGATAATTCAGTGAAATTCTTCTGTTCTTTCCTATACCCCAAAATTTTGCCTGGACCAGTTCTCTTTAAGGCTTGGAGTATTTTTGTTAGAGGAATGATTGCAATGAAAGCATAACTTCTTTGTTAATGTTAATTTATAGGCTCTTATGACTAGTGCAATTAAACTGTTGCTGTTTTAAGTGAATATATATAGCAGGAATTTCTTTTTGCATATTCAGAAAGTGCTTGAGGATGAGCCCTGTGGACAAATAAATACTGGCAATGTTCTGAAATCTCAAAGTGAAAAATGCTATGACTAAAACAATTATGATGCTGTTTTATGTAATGTCTACTTTAGTGAAAAGAAATCAGGACACATATTCACATTATGCTATTTTTTATCTCCCCAGATGACCTTTCCCAAAGAGCCTGAAAATTTGCTTTTGCTGGAAATTATTGTCCGGTTTGTGTTTTGTTTGTTTTTCAAATAATCATTATTCTGGAGGAAAGCAAAAATTCACTGGGAATATTTCCACCTCTGATATGCTTCATCAGTAAATTGGTTGCCACATATATTAGTTATTTTTTTTTCACCCACCTACAACATTTTCTTCTCTCCAAAAGGGGAAGGATTTGAAATACCAAGAAATTCAATATAATATTCTGAGTATTTAGTTGAACAATCATATTTTTCAGTGATTTGAACTACATTTTAATTTAGACACAGAAGGCAAAAGGAAAAGCAAGAAACTGTGAGAGACAGAGCGAGCAAAACCCACCTATCCATCTTCTATATAAATCTAGCTGTTTTTAGAACTCCTCTAGCTTAAATTAATCTCTGCATTGACTTCAACTTTCTGATTTCATAAATTATCTTAATTAGTCTTGGCACAATTGTTGTACTCACTGATTATGATCTTCTATAAGGCATAGTGGTATATCATTACTCTGAAAGTGCGCTTAACAGAGTTACTGAGGGATGTGTCACAACATCTTAAAAGATGTCTGTCTATTGTTATCTTTGGAAAACTACTCCCTGAGACAGCTATACTGCATCACTGTAACAAGTCAAAGATGCTTCTCAAATGTCATCCTCATCGTATCCTGATGGAGTGTTCCTTGCTCATCTCTAGTTTCTGCATTGAGAAACTTCTCTAAATTGATGGGGAATTGACATAGTTCAGAGGTGATTCAAGAAGACCGTGAAGGTGAACTTCAGGCACATTGATAACATTAATTGTTTCCTACATGTGTCCAGGATGTTGAAGTTCTCTGAAGCTCTAGCAGTAGGCAAGAATGAATACAGTTCATTTGTCAATGTGTCAGTGACCTATTTCAGAATAACCTGTAGAGTAGCTACAAGTTCCAGTTTTATTTCTCTGGGGAGGCAGTGGAAGCAGTTTTATTGCAGATAAACTGACAATAGAAACAAGCTCTCACTTTCCCTTGCAGCATTCCAATGGGCAACAACTGTTTGCCTGCAAAAAAAAAAAACCCAGACGGGGCCATGGGACACTTTGAAGAATTGTGTATGGCTGAAAGTTTTAGTGCACAACAAATAAACAAATATAAACTATCAGATTCTGCTGGAAAAGTAAGACACAAAAAGAGATGCACACTCACACCCTTGCCCAGGCATCAGCCTGTGTGCACATATATGCATGCATACACAATAGGCATTGGCACATGTGCACATACCCCCAAGTGCATGTAAAATGTTTTTCTGTTCCACTGTAACCGTAAATGTACAAAAGGTTATTGCTTTCTCACCTTCAGAACTTAATATCCCCACAGGGAAGAGCATTTAGCCAAGAGTTAGCCTCATACAGTTATCACGTCAGTATTAGGGTCAACTTATTAACCTTGACAGTATTAAAAAGGGGTTTATCGCATTATATGGACTTGGCAATTCCCTAAAAAGAGAAGAAAAGTGAAGAAGGGCTCCAGTAGGTTCCTGTAATTGATGATCTCCAGGAATGTAGAAGACAGGTGGGAATGAGATAGGACTTTTGGATCTCTTTCTTTTCCTTTGTGGCACATGCCATCCCCAAGACAAGTGTAGCAGTAATTATGTCACTTGTTTGAGGACCAGGGTAGTTTATTAGAAAAAATCTGTAACCCCTCCTTCCTGCATTTGGTAGGAATAAAATACTCCTACTAGCTTTGTAACATGTAGCACACTCAATTTATAAGAGATCTTTTATTTCTTTTCAAGTGTCTTCTGTGTTAGTCTCACACTTTTGAGACTATCCACAGAGTAATGCACGATGATTGTTTTTCTAGATTCCCCTTGAGGTTTCATTAGTTTTTGCTGGATCCTGTAATAAGCTACAAACAATTATTTGAGACCCATGAGTGTAAGTGCATTTATTTCACTTCATTTTGCTCACCTCTGTTGCCTAAGGCTAATATTTATTTTGTGTGACACCCTGTAAAAATATTAGAAGACTGGGCATACATAGAAGGGGATAACTGCATTGAATTGGTAACTCCAGATATGAGGAAAAATATTTAATTTCTCCCTGATATCACAGGTAAAAGTGAAAAAAAAAAAGGTAGGGAGGAGATGGTGGAAGTGGTTTCAATCTTCGTCATTAAAACCTGCAAGGGAATCACTAATTATATCAGCCTCCGTGTTGCGAGAGTAGAGAGTTGAAGTGTGAGCAGCCAGCCCAGCCCTTCCAGCAGTCTCTGTCTTGTTCTGGGGCCGTTGAAAATGAAGAGGGCTGAGATATAGGAACTGTGGAGGGTTCATGGTGCTTGGCTTCAGAAAACCATGTGTTTGCAATGCTTTCCTAAGACATGCCTGCGTTTCCAAAAGAAAAACAGTTCATGTTTATAATCTCAGGTTCTCAATCTCCTTCTCGCAGTGTACAGAGAAAATGTGAGGTGAAGCAGAATCAGACACCATGCCTGGGATCCAGAACATAAAATTAAACCTTTGAATCCAAGTTTCTTTTCCTCTATATTCCAATTAAATTAGTAGGCTTAAAATGTTATAGAGAGAGTTAATTTTCTTCATAACAGTTTATGTCATGCTATGTTTTGGATTCATGATGAAAACAGTGTTAAGAACATGGGGACAGTGTCAAAGCTTTTTCTGCTTCTCCTGCTGCCCTGCCAGTGAGCAAACTGGGGGTGCACAAGAAGTAGGGGACACAGCTGTTAAAGGTGACCTTAACAGACCAAAACAATATTCCATACTATATGATGTTATGCTCAGCAATAAGAGCTGGGGGAAGAAAGATGAAGGGGGACACTTGGAATGATGGTGTTTGTCTTCCCAATTAATGGTTAAATGTGATGAAGCCCTGTTTTCCTGGAGATGGTTGAACACCTGCCTGCCGATGGGGCGCAGTGAATGAATTCTTTATTTTGCTGTGCTTGCTTGTGCAGCTTTTGCTTTACTTACTAATCTGTCTTTATTTCAACCCACGAGTTATCTCACTTTTACCCTTCTGATTCTCTCCTCCATCCCACTGAGACAGTGAGCAAATGGCAGTGTGGGGCTGAGCTGCTAAATGGGGTTAACAAACAACAATCCTTTTTTTTTCTGACCATCGTGGGGCACAATGCACAATGCTGGGATTAACAGTCCCATGCTCCCATGTCAGTAAAATCTGTCTCTTTGGGCTTAATGGTTTTGTCTTGAAGCATCATTTGTTTACAGCAGTTCAAAAAGAACCCTGTTTAGACATGGCAGTAATTACTTCTACCTAATATAGACTTAAGTGCAAGTTGAGTGTAAAACAGAGGGAAGAAATTCCTTTTTTCGGGGAAATGTTCTGCATGCTGGAGGAAACTGGAGGTTGGACCCTTCTCTGCCCTTGCACTGAATTAACAACAGATCTAACTCATGATGTTGTAAGGGTATGTTCTCTTCAGAGGACTAACGTGTTCATTAATCAATAAAGAGCTGACTTCTTATGCAAAACTGAGCTTCTAAAATTTTCATGATTGCATAATGGAAAGGGCCAAAGAAATGCCTGCCAAAGCCTGTTGGCTATTTGGGATTTGACTATGCATAGATTTCCATTCCCAATTAATGAAATGGTACACTCTGCATGAAGAGTAAAATCACAGGTTGTCCATGAAATGATTTTTAGGCAACTTGGAGGCAACGGGTTTTGTTCTTTGATTGCATATTCAGGTCAATAAAAGCCCCAGGGGATCCCAGAGGGAACACGTCTTGGACCCTTTGTGCTAACTAATTCAAAGTGAAATGTCCTAGCTGCTGGATTAGAAGCATTCATTAAGTTAGTAATGTCTTCTTAAAAGTTTGTGCTTTTTCTTTCTGTGTTTTTCTTTTATTTAAAAATTCAAAGCCTCACTAGAGTAGAAAAGAGAGTGCTATTTTAATCATCTGCATATTTCTAGGAATAAATATTGTTCAAGATATTCCTTCCATAAGAGAGATAATTTTTTTTTTTCGATTGTACTGCAAATTTGCCAAGATGGAACATCAGACTGAATGGGCTTCTGTTCAAAGTGCATGTGCATTAGTAGAGTTATCATTTAATCCTAAGTTTTTTTGAAGGTCTAAGTGTAATATTTTGCAAAAAGACAGTGTAGGAAATAGTATATAGAAATTCCTAGGGATGGAACTGGGTAAAAATAGGGATAGTAATTTTGCATAAATGAGTAACAATAGAGGCAGCTCATGCCAGTGTAACCTACATTAGTATATTAGAAAGTTAGATAACTGGGAATCTTTAGAGACGCAAGTGAGAGGAGCTTGGTCTGATCATAAAGCAGCTGCTAAACTTATTTTATAACTTACTTGGATCAAGATAAACCAGTCTCATAATATTTGAGCGCCTCATATAAAGTATGTACCGAGATAACTTTATGTAAATAATTAAAATAGGAGAAAGGCCATAATGGAGAAGGTGCTCTCCTTCTATTAAGCCTGTGCTCAGGTAGAGATTCTCATCTATTGATACTTTAAAAATACCTCTGTGACTTTAGCTCACGAATTTAGATAACTTCAATAAGGTTTCTGCGTTAGTAAGTTTATTTCTTCAGAAATTATTCTTACATTTGCTTTGTATATTCTGTCATATCATATGTACTTTTCAGTGTAATTGTTGGCTACATACCCTTTGTATCTCTGTGTGACAGGATATGTATGAAATCCTATTTACTTTTTTAGTCATTGCATTGCAGTTTATCAAACAAAAATTCTTTTTATCCTTTATAGTTACCTGCAGTGGGTTACTTGAACTCTCTTGATTCTCAGATAATATCCACATGTGAGAATGACAGAACCTGTCTGGTTCATGTCCTCTTTTACTGAAAACTTACTTGTTGCATGTGCAAGGAATGTACAGCACTGCCAAATGGATAACCCCATGGAGAATGACATTACAGCTTGCTGTGGGGGGCTTCTGCTTGGGACAAAGCAAATTCCAAAGCAGTAGTGACCTGAACTTGGGTGCTCTCCATTCTGCACTGCTCTCCAAACACAATCTGTGTGATTCTACCAAATATCTCTGAGAGGTCTAGTCTTTAATCAAGTGCAGAAGGAAAACAAATAGTAAAGCTTCAGGTATTTTCTCATAATGCAATTCCTGTTTATATTGATCTAGTTGCATACATTCTAGTGATCAGGAGAGCACTGCTGAAGGAAATGAACTACCACCAGGCTGGATTCCACCCACATCCTTAGCTCAGTCTGTCCAATAATTTATAAAATTCTTAGAAATAACAGCCAAGAGTTACTTTAAATGGAGGGAGACCTGCACTCAAATTCCTACTAAAAATCCATCTCATTTCTGCTTAAGTCACCACCCTTTTTTTTTGTGAAAGCTTGAAACAAGCTATCTGAAGTAAGCAGGAATTTTTTGGTTCACTTCAGCTGGAGACTAATCAAATGCTCTTTCGTGGCCTTTCTCCACAGATATCACAACAACTGCAAACTGGTAAGCTAGTAACTCTGTCTGACTGTTTCAACTGTTCTGTTGCCATCTCACCTTTCACAGGGTTGCCAGTATTTTACCCATGTTTTGTATGGGTAAAACTCATCCATTGTTCGTTTTCTTCAGCATCATTAATACCAGTTTTGGGGTTTGGTTGTTTGTAAAGTGTTGCCCAATGGAGTCCAAAAGCAGTACCTCAGTAAAAAAAAGAAAAAAAAACACCACACCCAAAACCAAAGAAATAAAACCAGCAGTTTAGATTATATTAATATCTGGTTTGGAAGCAGAAATCAAGGAAAAGAAGGATGTTAAAACTTGAGGGGGACATACACTCTACTTTCACCCAGAGTAGTCTTTATGTTACCCTTTGAAGATTTTCTTCATTTGGGGATTGCCTCAAGAGTCTGGATCAGAGCTGTTTGCCCTTGAAGGCTGCTTCTGGTTAACAGGAGTTGTCCTCCCACACTCTTGATAACTTCTCCTGGAGAGAATGAGTGAATTAAAAAACCAAAAGTACTGGAACTGTCAGAAATTTGCTATTCCTTGTGATATTTTAATGAGGTTGCAGCTTATGGTAATCAAGAAATTCCCCACTCTAGAAAAGGAAAGGGGTTTATTCTAATCTGCTGTGACAATGATTGTTTTCATAATGTGAAATGATGTCATGCCTCTGTAGCTGTGTGACAGTCCATGCCACCTTGCTGCTGGGCCTGGAGGCTCAGAAGCAGGTTTGGGAAGTGGGTGACAAGAGAGCTACTCTTGTTAGACACAAACTGTCTAGGTGTCTTTCACAGGCACTGCATCAAAGGTCCTCTCTGACCACCACCTTAGGGAAGTTACAGCTCTCTGTGTTTTCTTTTTGCACATGTGAGACCAAGAAATATTAGACCATTTAAAACATTTAATTACAGTTAATGAGAATCTTCCTTGTGATATGTAATTTTATGGGTATGTGAATTCTCTTCCTTTAACATTGCTTTCACAAAAGCTGTCTGTGTTCTCTAGGAATTTTATTGTTTGTATTCAGAAACTTTAAAAACACTTAGATTGCGCTTTCATTCTAGATTCACAGAATCATCATGGTTGGAAAGGACCTCTGAGATCGCCAGTCCAACCATCAACACAAAACAAAAACCACAACAACACTAACAAAACAAACAAACACAAACCAAAAGAACAAAAAAACCCCAAAAAACCAAAAAACCCCAAACCAAATGAACAAAAAATAAAAAAAAAACCAAACAAACCACAACAAACCACCAAAAAACAGCCATAAAAAACCCCACAACCTTTTACCACTAGAGCATTCCCTGAAGTGTCACATCTACACATTTCTTGAATACCTCCAGGGATGATGACTCAACCACCTCCCTAGGCAGGCTGTTCCAGTGCCTGACCACTCTTTCAGTAGAGAAATTATTCCTAATATCCAAACTAAACCTTCCCTGCTGCAACTTCAGGCCACTTCCTCTGGTCCTGTCATTATTTACTTGAGAGAAGAGGCCAACACCCACCTCACTACAACCTCCTTTTAGGTGGTTGTAGAGGGCAATGAGGTCTCCCCTCAGCTTATTCTTCTTCAGACTAAACAACCCCAGTTCCCTCAGCCCCTCCTTGTAGAACTTGTTCCCTTAGCTTGTTCTTTCTCTTAGAACTTCCTCTTCACCAGCTTGGTAGCTCTCCTCCGCATATGCTTCAGCACCTCAATGTCCTTCTTATAGTGAAAGGCCCAGAACTGAACACAGTACTTGAGGTGCAGCCTCACCAGAGCACAGGGGCATGATCACTTCTTTACTCCTGCTGGCCACATTATTCTTGATGCAGGCCAGGATGCTGTTGGCCATTTTGGCCACCTGGGCACACTGCTGGCTCATGTTAAGCTGGCAGTTAAAGGGCTATAGCTAAAGGTTATATAGAGAGGTTATAGTTAAAGGGTAAGAGTGTTGGGCAGTTTTGGATAGAAATTTTTTCTATTGTAGGATTTTTTTTTTTTTTTTCCCAAACATCATCACTTTGAAAATTTTACTGTATAGCTAACCAGGATTGTATATCAGTGGAAGTGGAACTGTTTTACCAGTAGAGATCAGAGGAGCCTTGATTAATGTGTAGTTATAACACTTGCATATATTGAACGCATTGTCCTGTTCACCCACACTAGGCTTTTCCATGCAGGAATAGAGCCTGCTCCTTCAAGCTGTACTCTGTGAGCTCTGGAAGTCCATTTGCTTTGGGGAGACAAATGAAAGGTGGAGGAGGAAACAAAGCTTATTGCTTGTTGGCAGAAAGGAGCTTTGTAGAAGGCTACATTTCCAATAAAAACTTTTTGGGTTATTGAAAGTTATTGTTTTCTGAAATGTACGGGTAATTCTGGAGCTTTAACAGCACACTAAAGGCTTCATGGATGGCTCTCTTGAGAAGATGGAACTAGTTCTTTTGGGAAAAATACTGAGGTGACTAAATCCCTTGTATTGATCCAGAGATAAAGAGGAAAAAACAGACACTTATGAGGGGAGTCCATTCAAGATGATTCCATTCAAGGTGAGTCCATTCAAGCCTCTACTGGGAGGTGTCCCTGCCCATGTCAGGGGGAGCTGGAACTAGATCATCTTTAAGGCCCCTCTAACCTAAACCCTTCTATGATTCTATGATCTATGATGAACTATGAATAATCTACTATATGTGAGTATATTGAAAGACAAACCCCACAAGCAAACTCACGTGTGTAAGGTGTAGTCCTACAAGTGTGCTCATGTATATCTTTGAAGAGCTACACTTTATATAGAGGGAGTTAGGAGTAGAGTTTCATAAAGTACTGGCCAAAGAGAGAAGACTCCTTTGTATACCCATATTGCCTGGGACAGAGACAGTAATTTCACTAGTTCCTACCCTTCTTCTGGGAATGTTGCTCTGTATTAGGAGGCTGGAACAAGTACAAAAATACACAGTACAAGCTGGGTAGTTATTAAAAAAAACCCACACCATACATTACATGCCACCCTGTGCTTCAGAAAAATAATAGCTTGGCTCCCGTGTGTTTTTGGAGATGCAACAATTCAGCTGAATGGTACCTGGAAAAGTTGTGCAGGACCTAGTTAAGTTGTGAAGCTGGGTGCCTTTAAAGCACACATTCTTCCTTTGTCTCTCTTTCTCTTTGCCCGAGGCCCAGTAATCATGTGTATTATATTTGTATTTCGGGAAAACAAAGACAGACTCCCACAGAGACATATAAAATCTCCTGTCTGGACTGCTTTTAATTTCTTGTCATAGAGAGAGGGAGAAGGGCACGACTGACTTTCATAACGGATTGCCTGTATGAGGGACTGAAGCAGCAGGAGAGATGAAAAGTACCAATGCCAATTTGCAGAGTGAGAGGGGTCTCTAGAAGGTGTGGGATGCTCCACATTTCTCAGAGGCCTGGTTTTTCTGGATTGGAAAGGTAGCTGGTAGGTGATTAAGAACTAGAAATCTTTCCACTGTGGTTTTCAAAGTTGCCTTTCTATATGCAAGTAAGAGCAAATCCCTCTAGATTTCCTGTTCCCATCCTCTTTGTCCTGATCTCTTTCCCTTTACTCAGTTCTCTCAGTCACATCTGCTGTGGAAGTCTTGTCTCCAGCTGGAAGGATTAAATGTATGGAAAATTTCCAAAGCTGTATGTTGATGACAGCATAGGGGGCTCAGCTGAACAACATCATCTTTTTTTAATACATCTAAATGCAAGGTTATTCATCTAGGAATGAAAATTTTAAGCCATATTTATGTAAGATGAAGTCTGTATTTTAACAAGAGTGATTGAGATAAAGTACTGAAGGATCAGAGTGGACAGTCATTGCAACATGAGCTCTAAGGATGATGTAGTAGCAACAAAAGAATCTGTGCAGTTCTCAATGGTGTAAATAAAAATAAATCAGAAGCAGAGATGCTGTTACCACCATATGTAGTGAAACTACATACATCTTTTGTATTTAAAGCAAGGTTATCTGAAAAGCAGGAATTCTATTTGCAGAGTGTTTCAAGGCATAGCTCTGCAAACCAAGATGGTTTGATTTTTGTCATGTGAAAGCTAGAGAACACAAAGAAAGTCAAGCTAGCTTGTGCCAACTAGTGGTAGCACTCCCCTGGGCCATCATCATGGACATAAATTCAAGTGGCTGGATTGAGTGTCCCACTGAGTGCCTTAGAGCCTGGGTACATCTTGGTACCTGATGCATTCGAACCTCCTTGATGGTCCCAAGTTGCAACCACCTCCTTTCCCTTCCACCGCAGAGCTCCCATCCTGCAGGAATGCTGCAGCAGAGCCTGAGCATGTTTGCCCTTTTGGGCAGCCCCTCAGAAGGACATCCAGGATGGTGATGTTTCCTACCAGGTCATGGCTCAACCTTTGCAGGTATCTGCTTTGATGGGTTTGGATCAAGGATTTGAACCTGAGATTTTCATGCCAGAAGTGGTACCCAAAGTCTTTTGCAACACATTACAAACTACTGTTTTCTCAGTTTGGGTCCACAGAGCTTCAGTGAGTTACAAAAAAATTAACTCCAAGTGGAGACAATCAATGTAGAGCACTGCTGTTGCAGTGTTAGGTTGGTCCCTTGGGTTACGGGGGTTAAAGGTTTAAGATCTCTGCTTTGAACTGGGATGACTTGAACATGTGTCAGACACATCCTTGGAAAATATTTTCATTGTTGGTCTAATTCTGAGGCAGACCAGAAATATCTTGTAAATCAATAAGTTTCCATGGAAAGTTTTGGCTTTCATGGATAAAAGGTGTTTCAAATAAAACGGTATTTGCAATCAGCTCTATTTCATATTTGAAAAGGCATATTGGAAAACTGAAATGTCTAGAAAAGAGCTACAAGAAATACTGGAGTCCTGGAAAATCTTCTTTACTGCAAAAACTTAAGACATTTACTCTTTTTAGTTTAAAGGTAAATGGTGCCTGTTCACGGTAGATAAGTGCTTGTAAGAGGAGCAGATTTACTAGGAGACAATATTTTAACCTTCTGAAGGCATAAAAACCTACAAAAAGGCTCTCATGGCTGGGAGCTGAAGCTACTCAAATTCAGAAATCAATGGCAAATGTTTAAGATAAGGATGATCAATCACTGAAGCACCTTTCAGAGAAATGAGTTATATCTGCCAGCAACTGCTATCATTAAACCAGGATTATTTTAAAACTGTCTCAAGATTCAGCAGAAAGTTTTTCTATAAAATAACTTTCAATTCAAGTGGAATTTCTGAACTTACTGTAGGAATCACTTGATGGTATCCCGTGGTCTGTCTTATGCAGAAGGTCAGACAAGGTGATCATATTGGTCTTTGCTATATAAAGTTTTGCAATTACTTTTTCTGCCTCATAAGTTACTCTGAATGTTAATAATAAAAAATATTAGGTCAAACACTAGACATCTAGACACACCAGACATCATGTCAAAGTCTATTTAAATGGAACAAAGTGTGTTTTTTCATTGCTTTCATTAAATTTTCTGCTTACTAGAATATCTTCAGCTGATTTTTCAAAAATACTGTTTTCTTTTGACATTTTCATGAAAATATTAAAAATACTAATTCTAAAACTTTGGTTTTCTTCTTTCCAAGGTATTATTTTTAAGAAACTTTAGACAAATAGCTTTGCTTGACTCAGATATATATTTTTCATTACAGCACTGAAACAGTCTGTTCCTTGTCATCTGAGCTCAAATTACAGGATTTTGAGAAAATAATCTGAACTTACTCTCTTGTATTTTTCCCCATACTTAAAGGCATGGAAGCCCTGGGTTTACATGCAAGTATTCTCCTTTGAAGATTTGCTAAGTAGCAGTCTTAGTTCTACAGAGATGACAGAAAATAATTGTAGATTCTTGTTTGCATGTATGTTCACAAGTTATACTTAATAAAGAGTAGCAAATTGCCATGATAAAGGCAGGTAAGTGACTGATGGAGGCGAACTGGTATCAGACCCCCTCACTGCTGAATAGGGTTATAAATGGCTACAAGAGAACACTAATAATGAATCTCACCAGTATCTGTGGTGATTTGAGGCCCCATTCCTGGAACGGAGGCCCCCTCCCTGAAAGTGTTCAAGGCCAGGTTGGATGGGGCTTTGAGCCTAGTCTGGTGGAAGGTGTTCCTGACCATAGCAGGAGAGGTTGAAACTAGATGATCTTTAAGGTCTCTTCCAACCCAAACCGTTCTATGATTTCTGCACAGGAAATAGATTATGCTGTCCAATTTCCTTCTCATTTTACTAAGATTATATAGGACAGTCCCGAAGGTTATACAGAGATGTACCCATGCAGCCTTCCCCAGAGATGAAAGAGAAAGGTTATGAGATTATTTTAACCACAAATATATGATGATTTGTTTTCAAAATGTCCTTTTCTTTCTTTTCTACTAAGCATGCCATAGATGAGAAGTCCCAGGAATATGGAGAGGTGGTGTACCTAAAAACACAGAGATGGCACTCTGGAATGCCATCCCTCATACTTTCTGACTCTGTGGTGAATCTAACACTCTATTAAAAATGTATTTCTTTTGAAAATTCCCTCATTTAGTGTAAAATGAGAAGCTTGCGAATGGATTAAATTTCAAATAAGGTTCAGCACATGCTTTGGATTATCTGAGTCTCTGCCTGAACTGTTGTTTCATTTCTAAAAGAAATCATGCCATAAAAAAAAAAAAAATCTCATCTGGAACAAATGTAGTAATCACGTAACACCATTATTTTCAAAAATTTGCATGGTGTAAATTCTGAAGAGAAAAAGGGTGCAGAATCCACCTCCATTTGTTTTGGCATCCCATTTCAGATAGTCCTGAAGGTGAAACTTAGTTTTCAATGAAGATTGCTGGCTGCAAGGAAACGAGTTCATATTCAAATTAAGCCTCTTACACAGTGAAGGGCATCACCACTGGCATCTCCATGGCTCCAGAAGGCTGTGCCCCTCAGCACAAGTTTGCCACTTGCTCTTTCCCCAAGGTGAAAGCTGAGGGATGGGAGGAGAGGAAAGAATGGCAGGGCCAGGCAGATTTGGGGGAGATCAAGAGCTTAATTTTAACTCAAAATATAGTCCTGAGTGATGAAACCTGAGTTGATTTGCCATCTCAGCTACTATGCCTGTTTCTGTGTGTAATTCTTTTTAGCCTATTTTTTGTTTGTGGTCAGCTGGCAAACCAGGTTACAGAGTTGCAAATGAAACATCCCTCTCCTAAGGCTGGAGACAAGAAACCCCTTTGGATCCTGATTTGAAGAGCCTGAAGCATTCATCAGGTGGTGGAGCATCCTTGGTGGCATCCACAGGTCTCTGCTGCCCCAGCTGAGTATTCTAACACCAAGCATCCAGTGGGTAAGGGGTCATTCTTTTGGCCCAGACTAGTTTCAGTAGTTCTTGAAAAGGGGAAAAAGTTCAGCCAAGACTGGGCTGGCATGCTCTGCCCAAGTGCTGTGGCCATGGGGTAGGACTGCTAGAGGTGGGTTGTACTGCTCTGTTAGTAGTGTGGGCAGCAGAGCCCAGCTGGCAGGTTTGGTCCAAGAACATGTATTGCCTCGGGCCAGACAAGCAGAGGAATATTTCTTTATGATTTTTTGAATCCCAGCTAAGCTTCAACATGAACTGAGAGCCTCCCTAGTCAGAACTTGGCAGGCAGAGGCAACTTTTGCAATGCAGCTGCAGGTATTTATGCACTAGAGATGTTTTACCAGTCCTCTACTTAGTCCTCTACCTGAGGTCCTGTTACTGCACAGGGAACCTGCACCCAATAGTTGCATACTTGAAGTCCTTGCTCAGCTACCATGTAAGTTCTTCTTAGATCCTTTAGGTAGAATATCTTTCTCTGTCATTTTCCATAGTTGTTTCCATGTCCTTATGGCAAAAATATGGTTATGTTTTGCTGTCTTTCTGTATTATAATTCTTACTTCTGGACTACTTGTTTCTTATGTCAGAAGTGTGGGCACAGGGGAAATGAAATCTGTTCAGTGTTACTGACTTCTGCTGACAGTATTTTTCCCCTTGTTGTGGACTAGTGACCTGAAGTTAATCACCTTTCCTTTCTGCTTTGCCCATTACTATTTTAGTATGAGAAATGTGATAAAGCCAGGATGGAAGTTGTTTTGGATTACAGAACATAGGTGGGACTACTTAAAATAACTTGTTTATTACTAAGAAAAAACAGCCAGGAAAAGAAACCTTGTTTTGCTTTTTCCTGACCATAAATGTTATATCTAGCTTTTTTCCCCACTTGTCTTAAAATCAGGTGAGTTTGTTCTGTGTTTCTGTACCCTTGCATTTTTCATGTGCACCAACAGTAAACTGTTAAATGAAGCAGTGAAAACTAGGTACTGCATGTTTCCTCATACCTCCCTTGAAAGGTGCACAATATTTGCAAGAGAGAGACAGGAACTACTGGAGAGAGTCCAGAGGAAAACTACAAAGACTATTGGAGGACTGGAGCATCTCCCTTAAGAGAAAGGGCTGAGAGAGCCAGGACTGTTTAGCCTAGAGAGAAGACTGAAAGGACACCTTACCAATATCTATAAATATCTAAAGAGTGAGTGTAAGGAGCATGGAGCCAGACTTTTTTCAGTAGAGCCCACTGACAAGACAAGGGGCAATGGGCACAGAGTGAAGCAGAGGAAGTTCCATCTAAACATGGGGAAAAGCTTCCTTACTGTGAGGGTGACAAAGCACTGGAACAGGCTGTCCAGGGAGGTTGTGGAGTCCCCTTCTCTGGAGATATTCAAGACTTGCCTGGATACAGCCCTGAGTAATGTGCTCTGGGCGATCCTGCTTTAGCAAGGGAGTTGGACTAGATTATCTCTAGAGGTCCCTTCCAACTCTGACAATTCCATGATTCTATGATTTGGGGCTTTTTGACCAGAAAACAGGGCTTACTGGAAGCCAGCTTCAGATAATTGTATTATGTGCTTTGTTCTCCATGCTCCTATTAAGCCAGTTCTAGTTTTCTCTATCACTCTTGAAGACCACACTAGTCAATCCAGGTTGCTAAACAAGGAGGGACCTCGGGAATGGATGACTCTTCCACAGGACTTCTTCTCTGCACCAGCCAGTGCCTGTGAGGGGCTCTGTGACCCTGCTGAAACCTCCTGATTAAGACACAGCAACATCTGTCATCTAATTGCTTTGTGTGGGTGTTTTCAGTTAAATATCTTGAGAGTGCAATCACTTTTGCAATTGATGGCACTTCTTAGAGCCCTACTTGTTATTTAATAGATTCAAGGCTGGTGCTTACTAAGAAAAATGCTGTTTGTGAGTGCTTGAGCTGTTTATTATCCATTAATAACCACGTGGGTGGACAGCTGTACTGTGCTGATCAATACGCAGAGCTGGGCTCCTGGAACAGGGGTGCAGGGATTTTACCACTCAGGATGTGCAGAGAGATGAGGGATCCTTTCTAGCCTCACAGGGGTTCCTCTTGCCCTTCCTCGGGAGGCATAAACCCTTACATGGACCCATTGCTCCCAGGTGTCAGAAAGGACAGGCTGTATATAGGTGCTGAGTCACCTTCTCCCACCTGAGGAACAGAATAAAAATGGGACAGCAAACATCAGTGCTCTAGACTGGGAAAAAGTACTGCTTTTCAGTGTATTCCTGGAGTTTAAAATAAAAGATTAGAAGATTTCTTTTTTTTGTCCGCTCAGACCATACTCACTGCACAATTACGTCAAATACAAATTTTAGTATAAATCTTGAAATAAATATTAGTTTTAAGGAGACAGTAGTTATTTATACTTCAGCTTCCGTTCCTGCTTTTGTAGAATGTTCATCATGTCCACATCCTGGTCCTCAGCTTTTTCGAGACATTTCACACTGAAAAATATTTTCAATTGTACATGGATCTGTGTATAAGCATATGAAGAAGACATGCAAATATTTGAGACATTGAAATATAGTTTTCCAATTCATTGAAAATTAGGAAATTATTATTTTGGTTTGGTTTGGTTTGGTTTGGTTTGGTTTGGTTTGGTTTGGTTTGGTTTGGTTTGGTTTGGTTTGGTTTGGTTTGGTTTTTTTTAGGCTTGGAACAAAACCTTGTTTCTGCAACTTCCTATGAAATGAGAAATCCTGAAAAAAATTATTTTCAAAATTGTATGTTATATAGTGCTTGACTTCCAATTACTTGTCCTAACACCATATAGAAATAAATAGAAAAAGTAATGAATAAATGATAGAATTTTGTTAAAGGAAATGTTCATTTTTCATTTCTGGTTTTGAATTGCTTTTCAGATGCTTATGTCACTATGGTTATGATACTGCACAAAAACCCCAGTTCCACCCTAATATAATTTCCTGACAAATATATGAGTGAGATTCATTCACAAGTTGTTACTGGGCTCATGTTTGCTCAGAGTTTAAGGTTAGTTTTGAATTTGTTTCAGATGAGCTGCTGACGTGATGAAAACCAGCAGAAATAAAAGATAAAAATGATTAAAAAAAAGAAAAAAAAAAAAAGAATTATAACCCTCCCTACCTAAGTTCTACATTTTCATCCAGTTTCTTCCTTTAAGTGCTTTGCTTTGGGGCAGCAATAACCACCACCATTAACATATTTTGTCATTAACAGATTGGGATCACTTTTAGCCACTGAGGAGCTAGAGATATTTTGCAGGCAGTGACCTAGAGATGAGAGGTACTTTATCTCATTAGAAGGCAATCAGCACTATCTGGGTCCCTAGGGAATTACTGTTTCATGATTAGGGCAATAACCTAATGGAAAATTAGCTGTTTGGAGAAGGTAACTTTGAACAGTAGGCAGAAGGTAATGTGACAGCAGACAGGCTGTGCAAATGAAAGTATGGAGTTTCAGGGCATCTCCAGGCAAATGAACAACAAAGGGTGGATTTTTATTTTTTTTAATTCAGTATCTATCACTTATCTGTCACAGTCACAACCTAAGTGTCCAGCATAACAGGAAGAGCAAGGCCTTGAATCTGAATCAAAATCTTATTTTTTGTCCCTTCTGCACAAAATGCAAAGTAGGAGAGGGAGGGGAGGATGGAAATGGACGAAGTACATGGAAACTACTGCCTGTCCCTTTCTTGCCCTTTGAGGCTTTGTCACTTTAGGCCATTGCATTCAGATTAGCAGCTTCTTTTGTAAGGCTTCTCTCCTTTCAAGTTAGTATTCATGTGTGGTAATGTTATTGCAAAGTGACTTTCCTAACTCCTTCAGTAAGGTGCATGCTAATAGGGAGTGATGGAGAGGAGCTGACGTGATGGGGATGTCAGACAGAGTTAGCAGAGCAGTGCTGCTCTACTATTTTCAGCTTGTGCTGCACCAAGCCAAAGTTCTTTGCCGTATTTTATTGTTCACTTCACATGAAAAGGCTTTGTAGGGGATGAGGAGGGCAGCTCCATACCAGCCATGACCATTGCAATCCGAGCTCAGAAGGAAGACTGTTCTTCTACCCCCTTGGAAAACTTATGTCAAAGGTGATTCTGCTGCTTTCTTGGACATGCAAAATTGGATATCCCAGCATCAGCAGTAGCTGTTATAAGAACGAAATCTTCTCCTGGAGGGATGTAAACTAAAGGTACTCTTGGATGTAGAGCAAAGGTGTAAGAGCCAATTAATCTAGTTTTCTTCCTCCGTGCTGTTTGCAACTGTATATAATGGACTTACACTTTTAATCTCATCCCTTGCACGACCCATGTCAAAAGGAGTGGATCAAAGATTGCAACTCTGACTGTGAACACAAGCAACAAACCAATCATTAAGCAGTATTTTTTTTTCCCCCAGCATAATGCCAGTTACTGTAATTACTGTTACAGCTATATTATAAAATCTAACAAAGACTGAAACCCTGGGACTGTACACATCTAGGCTGGGAAGAATCTCCTTTAACTTTAGCTATTCAAAAGCAGGTCTTATGCGCTAGTCCCCTTGACTCTCCCTATCATCAGTGTAGGCAGAAACAACTGTATCCAAAGAGGCCTTCAACCCATTTAAATAATGATCTCTTCTAGAGAAAATTGTGTTTCTACATTGCCTCTAGGAGGCATGCCTCATCTTCATTTCTTGCTGTGACTTCATATTTCTTTGCAAACACCTTTGACTTTCACTTCTCAATCTTCTCCACCCTGAACTGTGTTTGCCCAGGGGTTAACATGTATTTTAACCCTTATTTTTAAAAATATATAGTCCTCCCTTTTATAAATAGGTGCCACTTGTAAGATCCAAAGTCTTAAAATAACACTTGTACAAGTGTTATTAAAAACATAATCAGGCTGATTGTCTGCATTTAGAGTATGACACAAGTATGCTCAGAACAGAGAATGTGATCATTTCTGTTGTCTGTGCAGTGCTATGGAAATCTGCTTATGCTAGTTTTAATACCGTCTGTCTCTTTGATGTCCTCTGCTCAGAGCTTTGCAGAAGTCAAACAGCCTCTCCCTGCCCTGTGCAAATTTATAAAAAGGTGTAGCATCACTCAGCTGGCTTTGTCACCCTTATTTAGTTGTAGCTCTGTTATGTGCAGTTTATCCAGGAGTTGCTTAAGCAGGACCCATTACAGAGTGCTGTCTTGATGTGT
This sequence comes from Hemiprocne comata, assembly GCA_020745705.1. Lineage (NCBI taxonomy): Eukaryota > Metazoa > Chordata > Aves > Apodiformes > Apodidae > Hemiprocne > Hemiprocne comata. The sequence continues at coordinate 63,774,929 of CM036586.1, forward strand.
AGCCATCCCTAACACCCTGTACTTGGCCACCAAAAACCCCCTCAGACAAGCTAGCGATGTGGGAAACCAAGGTTTGGAGAGGACTTTAGATCAATGTGGAGAAAGATCTGTTGCAAGCACATGCCTGAAAGACATTTTCACTAGTAAACAGCTCCCAGAATACTTTGTACAGGCAGTGTTGTACAGCTAGTGATGGCAGATCAGGGCTCCTGTGTCCATTGCACAAGTGAAACCTGTAATGGGCAGTTGAATGAGATAGAATTTTTCCTGTTCACCTCCAAAATATTTTTGGATAGTTAATCTGTGAAAAATGTTATGCTGTTTTTCTTTTCACATAGGTAAACAAATATGTATTTTTTAAAAAGCCTTTTCATTTATTATTTTTTTGTATTTAAGCTGAATGAAAGGTATTTGAACCAAAAAACCCCTTTTTAAAGAAAGTAAGTGCTACAATAGTCTCTTAAAAGAAGTTTGATTTTTACCTAGAACATTTCAAAACCAGGCAATCCATTGAAATTGAGCCCTTCCCACCAAAATAAAAAAAAAATTTAAAAAATTAAATAAATAAAAAAGAAAACATTAAACAAATTAAGATTTTATAGTGGAAAATGTTTCACTGGAAACTTCCCAGTCAACCCTATTATTTTGTAATTGTCTATCTCATGCCTGCTCAGCAGGATGTGTAACTATCAAAGAGAAAATGTTCCCTGTCCCTTGTATAAAATTATAGGGTATTTTTTTCATATGTGAAATGGAAAAGATACCAATTAAAAGCAGTGGAAACTTTGATCTCTTTAGTTTTCATTTTAGCAAGACAACGTAACAAAATTCGGGCTTTTATGTCCATATTTGAAAAGTCTCATTTATATTTTCTATAGAACATCCACTATTTCAATAAATAAGCCTGTATACATTAAATTCTGCTCACATTCTTATCTAGGAAAGTTGAAACCTAACCCCTTTGTTGTAACACATGAAATCATAGGCAGTAGCTTATCTCTTGTTACCCAAAATCACAGCCTGGCCAGATGACCCAGGAGTATTGTAATTTGTGCCAAATAATGTGACTTTTACAGAAGGAAGTTCTTGCTCCTTTGGGCTACTGGCACTTCTTAGCCTTCCCATTTTCAAGGGGAGCTGAGCTGTATCTTCTATGCTGGAGGGATTTAATTGCTTTGACATTGCTCCTTATTCTTTTTTAGGCTGGAGTTTTAGCAGGAAGAATTTTACGATGCCATAGATCCATTGTGCTCACACTCCCAGAAAATAATTTGGTGCAGCTGCCACCAGTAACACCTCCACTTGGGAATATTGCGTCTGTGCCATATGGATCCAATCACCCCCACTCAGCCCTGATCTTAAGCGTTTTTTAACTGCAGGCAAAATCATAATAGGGATTATGGGGGGAGTCAAGGAAAGTCTTTCCACTCTAAACATATATGAATTAACTGAAGCACTTTTTGAAGCATTCCTCCTTGCCTCCTTCCCTCCTACATTGCTTCACATTTTTAAGCCAAAGGCTTTGCTTTCATAGTGATTTATTCATCACCTTTGGCAAGCTGTTAATGAGAGAGAGAAACCTGGAGAGCTAACTGAGACACTTCAGAGACAGGAGAGGAAGAAAGTGACAGTGGAGGGAGGAAAGAACAAAGGAGGGAAAAATGGAGCAATGATTGAGGGCAGAAGAAAAGGGGTATTTTTTCTGTCCATTTCTTTGATATCACTCTGGCTGGTTTTGTTGTTCTTCCTGGTTTTGTGTGTTGGTAGAAATGAAGTTGACAAGCTCCATTGAGAAGAAGGTGGCAAAGTTAATTTTCTAACGCTGCCAAATAGGTTCCCATGTCTAGACAGTGCTTATAATGATTGGCAGAAGGCCACAAACAGAGTTAATGGATTTACAAAATAGCAGCATTTCTCCGTATTGATTTTCTTAGGGTGTTTCCAGAACCGAGGGAGAAGTAGGTGGTTACACTTTACCAATTTTTTTCTGCTGACAAAAGCTGTCAGAAGGAAGCACTTAATAAAGACGTTTCTGGTCTGGGGGACATTGTCTGAAGCTATCTCTCCAGAGGTGAGAGGATGAATACTAGTAAGGCAAATGACATCCTGGCTTGTACCAGGAATAGTGAAGCCAGCAGGAGTAGGGATGTAATTCTCCCCCTGTACTCAGCACTGGTGAGGCCTCACCCCAAGTACTGTGTCCAGTTCTGGGCCCCTCACTTCAAGAAAGACATTGTGGTGCTGGAGCGGGTCCAGAGGAGAGCAACAAGGCTGGTGGAGGGACTAGAGGGAAAGTCTTATGAGGAGAGGCTGAGGGAGCTGGGGTTGTTTAGCCTGGAGAAGACTCAGAGGGGACCTTATCTCTCTCTACAGCTACCTGAAGGGAATTTGTAGTTAGGTGGGGGCTGGGCTCTTCTCCCAGGCAACTAGTGACAGGACTAGAGGCCATGGCCTGAAACTGCACCAGGGGAGGTTTAGGTCGGATATTAGGAAGCACTTCCTCATGGAAAGGGTGATCAGACATCAGAATGGACTGCCCAGGGAAGTGGTGGAGTCACCATCCCTGGATCTGTTTAAGGAAAGACTGCATGTGGCGTTTAGTGACATAGTCTAGCCGATGTAGTAGCGTTAGGTCATAGGTTGGACTTGATGATCTCAGAGATCTTTCCCAGCCTCAATAATTCTGTGATTCTGTGATTACTGGCAGTACATGGAGGTTAAGGTGACAATTATTTTGTTTGAATGTAATTTTACTCTTTTAAAGACAAAGGTAACCTATTTCACAGCCCAGTGGTGAAACTATGGCTTCGAGTGAATAGTGTAGGCAGGGAGATGAGTACTTTGGCACTAGTCATGTCCCTTTTCCCCTGTGTGCAGTTAACTTTGTCAACAAATTTTTCAAAATATGTGTTATCAGTAAAATAAGCCTAAACCTTATCTGGGAAGACAAACAAAAGTTTAGCTTCAGTGCTCTGAATTTACATGTAGCCTTAATTGTAGGCTTTCTGTAATGTTAAGTGAACTTAAATACACATATAAATAAAAAAAAAGTGAATGCTGGAAAATACATTTTTTTTAAAGTCAGCTTTCCAAAACATATAGTGCTTAGGATTAAGTCTCGGCTTGCCATGCTCTGTTTCAAACAGGATTGGCAGCTCTACCCATTCAGAAGTTAACTCTGATATTTGCAGAAGCCTCTTCCATCTGTTTAAACTCTCGCCACCGGCATCTTGAGGCCCCCTGAAGCCATATGTTGGCAATTATAGGATGGTATAGTGAGTGTGTGAGAGAATTGTTTGGACTGTAGCCATACACGGAAAATCTGAGTTATGCATATGGTCTGTGATGTGACCGTTGGCTGAACGGGATCTGAAATCAGTAATCTACTCTTTGAAGGGAAGAGATTAATCAGAAATAAGTAGCCTGTGGCTTGAGAAAACAGACTTCAGGTGTCTCTTCTGGGATTTTGACAAGTGTCTTTTGACTGTCAGGATCTACCTGTAAAGAGACATAATAGTATTTTTGCATCTTTCAGCCTATCAGTAGAGTATATATTTGCAGAGTGCAAGGGACTTAAATACATGGCAAACAAAGGAATATAGTCAAAAACCTACATTTATCTCATTATTTTGATAAATAGGCAGATGAAAAAGTGACTTTTCTGGCTTTAATTGTGGAAATGGCTGAGGGTGAGCTTGGACTGAAGAAACAAGAGCAAATGGCAGTGCTGGGAAGTCTTATACAGAGAGGACAAAGGTGCAAAGTCCTGAAAAGGTGTAAAGAGTGAAAAATCCTCAAATATTAACAAAGTAAAAATTCAGAAGGAAGTCTATATAGAGCACCTTATTAAAATTACTTTTGTCCATTCTGGAGCAGCTGGGCTGAAGTATCCTGATCATGTCAAAGCTGATGCACCCACTATGCGCAAGAGACTCACTCTTCAATCATTTGTCATTTTGCTAGACTGTGCATGAAAATCCAGAGCTACGTGGGCAAGGATGTTCTCCAGTCACTACCACTGGCTTCCTCTGCTGCATCTGAGCCCTGTCTGCTCTTGAAGTGTGGGTGAGACAGTACCCTGAGACCCTGAGGAGCTGATCATATGCAACCTAAGTTCTTTATTCCCACTCCCAGATGCTTTGTAGATATGCCATGCAGCTAGGTTTGCATTCATAAGGCAAAGAGAGATCAAAATACACTTGGTTGTTAGTGCTACCATTCCCCTCATAATTAGCTAAAATTTTCTTTTGCTTTGATATAACAGGATGGCCACAAAAGAGTCTCACCTATTCCCTGTTAACACTTGGATGACAGAAATATATGGAGGAATGTCTTATTGGAGTCTCTTGTCAGATTGACAAAGGGATCTTGCAGTTAATAACAAAATCTTCAGAAGGAAGCAGAGCCACTGGAGAAGGTGAACTGAGGGAGGAACAGAGATGCAGATAAGGATGAGTAAAGTGGTACTCCACACCTCTCTTAATCTTTGACAGTCTCACAGCCCCATGGCTAATGTAGAAAAACTATTTTTCTGAGTTTCACATTTCCCAGGGTAGTTCACTCAGTAAAAAGAAAAAATAAACAGAGATAAGACATACAAAACCATTTTTATTATTGTTATAATTTGCTGTTTAATGCAATGCTTTAACTAGGAATACTACTCAGCAAAATACATACATATATATTGCATGTAATTTCAGTTGTGTCTTCAAGATATTTCAAACCCTCATCATCTCAGTCCTTCATGAGATGTTCTGGTGAAACATCTTCTTCCTTCATCCTGCATAACATATTTTATGGTTGCTGAATATCAGATGTTTTTCTTCCAAATGGAGCACAATATTACATCCAAATTCCCAGTTAATGTGACTTTATCAAACTTTGCTTTCACTGTATGAATGTTGTGTATAATATGTATATATCTATACAGCATATATAAATATATATCTATAATGTATATATACTCAAGTGGGTCAGCTTTATAAAGCTAACCATAAACTTGTGCTTATCTTATTTATATGAGATCAAATGTACAGCATCAAGAATTTGACCAGTCGATTTGTAAGATCTTCAGTTCCCTGTTTTACCATATGATTTTGGATATCACGTATAGGTAATGCATTCTCTACTTTCTTGCAGTAGTATTTTCTTTTGAAGAAAAGAATGCAGTTATTTTTTTATATAAATGAATAACAGGTTTTCCATACCTTTAAGTTTAAAAAGTCTCAAGAAGAGATGAGGTTCTTCCTCATACATAGAGCTTGAAGAGTAATTGGACATTCATAGTAGTTTTATTTACATTATAACCTTATCTGGATAGTATTACACATAATGTATTATTTTTTTACACAGTCAAGATATGGTGTTGGTCATGTTAAAACACACTATCTAAAGGTATTTACAAACTGCTAGTCTCTAACTTACCAACCACCTCTGCAAAGTGGCACCAGAATTAAGGGATGAGATATTAGAAGGTCTGTTTATTGGCAACCATGGCACTCTCATCACTGTTTTTATTATTATTACTACCACTACTATCATGATGTGCTTCAGAGAAGGGCTGTCTTCAGGACAAATGTGTAGAGACAGAGCCTCTGATGGGGACAGAAGCCTCCTTCCCCCCCCACTCCCTCCCCTTAGCCTACATGAGCTGCGGCGAGCAGAAAAGCAGTCCAACTATTACCTGTCTCATCCTTTGCAAATCAGGGCACGCCAAGTTGTCCCTCTGTGCTTTCTTCAGTGCTCTCTGGTGACTCAGTCCAGACATTAAACACTCAACAAAATCCTCCCTTTCAAAGGCCACTGTTACACATACTGTGATCATATTGCCTCATGTGCCACCCACAGCCACTTCTCCCAGACAGTCAGAGCACTTTGGGGCATCTCAAAGAAAACGGTTTCTGTGTGCTTATTGGCAAGTAAATTAAAAAAACCCATCCCAAACCACAACAAAAATCCAAAACCAAAACCCCTCCCCCTCTCACTGTAAAAAGATGAAAAAAAAGTAGTTACCTAATGGCACTTTTCAGCTTATGCAGAGCTTTGGAAGGTGAAAAGACACCATAACAAATTTCATTTTATTTAGTTAATACCAGAATGAAATGTGTAGAACAAATCTACCCAGTATCCTGAAATATGAGGTCTGGAAGGACTGATATGCTTGTGTAACCTGTAACAACTGCGTATGCAGTAGTTCCACAATGTAGCAAAAGAGGCCATAGCAAAAGGAGGGAAGTAAAAATATAGGAGAAATGATTGCATCGGTTGTGGTAAATGATTCATGTCCAACTCAGCCTTGTTATAATTACATTTTCAGGCTTGGTTTCTCAGTGATTACTGTGCTAAAAAAAACCAGGAATGAATAGGGATGCAAGAGAAGGGGGGGTTGCCTTACCATTGAACAGGGCATAAAATTAATCCGTGCATGTTTCTGCATGATATTCCAATACAAGGACATTTGCACTTTGCCATCATCCACTGTTGTTTCTAATACGAAGATGACAAAACTGGCGAAGAAGAGAATTATTTTGGTTTTATTTCCTGTAAGGTTTTTTTTTTCCACTTCCAATTTAAAACCTGTGCAGAAAGGATTTATGGAACTTCTCACTCCACACAGTGGAAGGGGATTTGCATGCTAGAGAAGGCAGTATTTTAGTAGAGGTTGAGGAGATTAATTCCAACATTTGCTGTGCCTAAAGAGCAAGAGAAACTGCACACCTGTAGCTGAAACACAGGTGATGTACTTGTTAAAGTGAGCAAGGAGGAAAGCTTTTTGTCAAGACTGTGACAAAAGAGGGAAGATGGGCAGATAAACGAGAAGAGAAGCCACAGCAAACTAAGGACCATCTCTCATCTTCCTTCAGGGAAAGATTTTCTATAAATTAAAAAAAAATAATAAATGGTTTCTTAAAAGTCTATAGCTTTTCATGATATGCAAGAAAAATAATAGTGATACTGTATGGAAATCACACCCCTAGGAAGTGTCTCTAGATGAGTTATATAAAATATCTGTAAACTTAGGGGTGAAAAAAAGCGTACTACTTTTAGCTTCTCAATTTCTACCACTTGCATTGCTGTCAGCTGAGAGTACAGAGCTATCTAGGAGATCTTTAAAAATATGAAAGGCTATTAGACTCCAAACCCATTACCTGCCAGCAAACACCAATCACCCACAGGACCAGAGTTTATTTTCCTGCTGTTTCTTTCCTAAGATTTTAGTGTCTCATGAGAAGCACCTTGATTTGTCAAAAATTATTCTTTTCTTAGGAATTATTCTGAGGGGAAGGAGGAAAAACAAATTTCAGCATCACTCCTCCTGCTCCCCAGCTGCATCATGCCAGATGGTTGTGAGGATGCTTTACCTGCAAGAACAGAACCAGGATCGCTTTTGGGTAAAAGAAGTGGCAAGAAGAGGTGCTGCCAGTTGAGGTGAAAAGTTCAAAGTGTGCCACCTCAGCAACACAGGTGAAAGTGGGAGCTGTATCTTTAGACAGCACTGGGGCAGCCATGGCATCAATAGGCATGAAGAACAGGAATAAAAATCAGTCAAAACTAGTCAAATCCATCAAGAGATGAAAGAAACACCCCACCCCGGTTCCAGCTGGGATGGCCAGGAACATCTGGGTCACCTCAAGGGTTTCCTCACCAGTGTGTGAGCAGTTCTAATCACAGCCACACTCCCTGAAGATGCATCCTTTTGTCAATGTGTTTTTCTCCACCAGAAAAATAAAAAAAACAGAGGACTGATAGATTTAGCACTTGTTTTTTTTTCCCCTTCATGCTTTGTGGATGCCAAACAACTGATCCCTGGGTTCAGTCTGAGCTCTCCCATCCCCATGAGCATTTGTAAGGCAAGAAAGAAAGAAAGGAAAAGCAATTTGACCTCTATAGATGTGTTTGTTGCCTTTGGACTACTTTTCATCAGGCAATGTTCAAACACTTTGCTGTCTCTGAATGGATTTCTAGTAAATCAAACAGAAATCCCAAAAAAAAGAAGGCTGACAGAAATGTTTCCCAGCTTTTGTCTTCACTGGAAAACAGATTCTCAACATTACTTCAGCTTCTTTCTTTCTTTCTTATTTTCTTTTTCTGTCTCTTTTTTTTAACCACCAACGTCTTTAATACTCAGAAAAGGTGACAGTTAGATTGACATATCTTCAGGATGTTGTTCTCTACCTGGAAAGTGAAGGTAGGGCTGGCCTGTGACAGTACAAGTCACTCCCTAGGGGCTTCCAATGTGACAGATCCTGCTGCATCAGGGTTTCTGTCAAGGGTTGGTTGGGCCTTTTCAGTTGTAGCCTGTTTCTGGAAATAATTAAGAGGAAGAAATGGAGAGAGCAAGAAGTGATAGCTGACGGTTTTTGTTGTTGTTGTTTTTTTGTTTTGTTTTGTTTTTTTTCTTGTGGGTCACCTGCACAGTTTGCTCAATTTCCCTGTGAAATGAAAGTGGCCAGCGCAGCATGTAGAGTCGACATGCCACTGGGATCCTCTGGCCAAACCAAGGTGAAGATGTGGCAGCATTATCAGCAGGGCCACCTGGGGCCTTGGGGTGACAGGGCGCAGGTGGCAGCCAGGGAAGCCGGAGGAGGTACTCAGGGAGAGCTGCTCTTCAAGACCGACGTTTAAATCTTGCAGAACTATCACTCAGAAGTGAAGTGAAACCTGGTGAACGTTGTTTGGGACACAAAGGAAAGACATGAGAGCTCAAAGGATGTTCAAAATAACAAATTATTTGGTGGCTCTGAAAGATTATCCCACTTTTTGTCTTACTGAGCCACAACCATCTGAAGACCCAAGAGATTCCCAGGATCTTAGGGCAAGCTCTGCCTCCTCTTTGCCTCCAGGAGGGGATGGACAGTGTCATGAGGAACTGTTGACTCTGCACTTCCCACAGGCTGCCCACCAGCAAAACACAGTCCAAATCCCATGCCATATGTTGAGTGCTAAATGATTATTTTGCATGTATATAAACCACGTTGGGCTGTGTGTTTGCATGCCTGTGGATACATGTGTGGGTGCATTACATGATCTATTTTTACATGGTTCAATTGGCTGTGAATGCAGATGTACCATTGAAATATTTTTTAATTGGACTGGTACAAGGTGGAAACACACAGGATTATGTGCGTGGTATTTTGAGTGTCATCACATCACATGATTAAAAAGTGTAATTGCAATCTATATCTTGCACTTCTTAACCTGTAGAAGTGTCCTTAGTTGCTAGAGGAATTTGTTATTTATGAACAAGTGACAGCGTCAAAGGTGAGAAGAAAAGATTTGCACACCTGCTGGAAGAATGGAGTTAAAAGATTAAATAAGAATATACAAACTATTGTTTCCCAGTTTGAGTACCTGTATTATTGATACCCACAGAACTTGCTGAAAGGTGTAGGTACATTTCTTTTATGACATTTTTCTGAAGAAGGGAGATTCGTAAAAAAGAGCAGATTTCATTTTAACTTTGTTTTTTATCTGGATTTTGTAACACTGGAAGAGAATGAGTGATCTAGAAAAGATCATGTAAGTCTTTCCCTTGACCGGTCAAGATAAACCTGTTGAATGTAAATTTGAATGAAAAGCAGCATTCAGTTTTACAATAGTTATTATTGAGCTATTCTTCCTTGCAAGCAGGAAGATGAAAATAGTGATAGTAAATATGACTCAAGGGAAGTGAGGGTTGCAAAATTAGTTCTATGGAGACACTTAGCTATATTAGGATGAAATCACTAGGGATATAAAATCAATGAATGCATATTAAGACACATTAATCCTGAGTTTAATGTAGCCTTAATTTACTGCAGTTTAATCCTCCTCATTTACACTTTCTGCTAGGAACTTGTACTTTGAAACATGAAAATTGTCATATTGCCAAAATGCTTTGACACTGTGTTCCAATAAGCTTGTCAAACGTAAAACTTAAGTCTGGAAGATTAATTTCCCTGTGATCTTGAAGGCTGCTATTTTGAGGTGCATTTTGGAAGACTCTTATGTGGCAGCATGAAAGAACAGAATGATCTGGTGTCCTGTTCGGTTGGTGGCTTTCACTCCAGAAGGCAGTCCCTCAGGACACTCACTATGCAGCAAGGTACCTTTTTGGATAAAAAAAATCTGTTGGTGTACCTTCACTGGTGCCTGTGAGTTAGAGTTACTGAGAAGCAGGTAACCAGAATATGCATAACTCACAGACAATTGCTGTTTCCAGTAATCTGATACACTTTGTCCTGTCGACACAGTGCTCAGGCATGCTACAGTAAATATGAAATATTGAAATAGTAAGATTTCTTGCCAGGCAGAGAGAATCCAAATTTGAGCTGGTGGGGAGTAACAGATAATATTTTAACTTGACCCCTTCCAGCCACCCATCCAGACAATTTTCGTATCTGGCTTTGTGCAATCGCTGTTTTCCTCCCTGACTTTTTATTAGCATTATCCCTTGGCTTACAGTCAATATATTGCTCCCAGATGGTACAAATGGCAATACAGCCAATAACTTTTTCACAAAGTACATATCTTGTCCAGGATACACCCAGGAAGGACCCTGGTTTCACACTAAGGGCTTAGGCAGAGCTTGATCCATGTGGGCACATCAGTTCATCTTATTATTTTCCTCAACAAATGAATATGAATCATCATTGGACTGGTCAAGAGCATGGTCATATAATATTAACTATTCATTTTTTCTAGGCTCAACATATATCTTCATCTGTACATCCACTTTTAAAAGGATGTAACCTCAATTTTCCTAGTAATAACCTTGTTTCTATACTTCAGCTGAGACCCTTTGTTTGACCACCATGGTGGCTGACTTGATGAGACCTTTGAATTTACAAATTCTTTTGATATTCAGTCTTTGTGCCCTGAACAAGTAAGGTACAAAAAGGAAGAAAAGGTTGATGGAGACAAAAGACAAATCCACAGGTGGAAGTTATTTGACAAACAAAGTGAACAAAATTGTCTCAAAAACTTTGGTTTACACAGATGCTGAAATAGTCTTGGGATGTAGTAATCTGGAAAAGACTGTCTTTTTTTTACCTTGACGTGATGAAGGAAGGCATCATGGAACAAAAGCCCTTAGAAGGGGGCAAGTGGCCGACTTTAAATGGTACAGAGGTTAGGCAATGGTTACATGTTGAGCATAAGTACACTTTCAGAACTGATACAGCTTTAGAAATGGTAGTGTCATAAACAACATAGAATAACTTTCATCATAATTTTCCTAACATTTATGTTCTTACATGACAGTGACAAAAAAACTCCAGACAACTCTGAGCTTTAGGAACCTTCTACCATGATTCATTTGGATTATGTCACGATCTTGAAAACTGCTATGTATCTTTCACACAGTTACTGCTAAAATTCCCCTTTTTTTTTTCCCTAGATGAAGACATATTAAACAGACGCAGGAAAAAAAAAAAAAAAAGAAAAAGAAAAAAAAAAAGCAAGAAAAAAAGAACAGGTATTGTACACAGAATGATATAAAATCATAGACTCTAAAGCCCTTCTGCAGAATATTCTCAGAAAACAAGGAACTGTGCCTCCAGTCCACATACTTGAATAATCCTTCAAACATCCCCAGGTCCTCAAGATTTATTTTCAATAACTAAAAAAATGTTTTTAAGTGTAGTTCTCAGGGGTGGAGCTGATGCCCCATGTCAGAATTTCCACTAACATCCTGGATTGCACATTCCATAGAAGAGCATAAAGTGCTATGGCATTTTTATTATTTTTAATTAAATTTGGAACTTCTTCACCCTTCCCATTATTATTTTAATTATGAATTTTACCTTGTAGCTCCTATATTCTTGTAATTACACATAAGAAGGTGCTTAAAGGTCTTCTTGAAAGTGGCATTGCAGAGCGCATAACAAGCAGGGTTGATGGTGCTGTTGATATAACAGAGCCAATAACCTATTGTCCATACAGTGCCAGGGATGCAGGATGCACAGAAGCTGTTGATGAGCACCATCACGTTGTATGGGGTCCAGGTGATGATGAAGGCCAACAGGATGGCCAAAATAGTCCTTGTCACTTTTTTCTCTCTAGAAGGAGGTGGTTTCTTTTTGGCTGGCTGCTTTGTCATCTTGACGATTTTCCGGGCTACACTATTCTGCTTCTCCTCCCCGTTGGTGCCTACAATCTCCACAGTAGTGTTGGTGGGGGCACAGTAGTCACCCTTTTGGGACTTGGTAGCTATCCTGATGCATGTCACCTTGGAGTTCTCCACTTTGAGATGGTCTTGGGAGGCAGAAGCTTGGCTGGCATCTTTGGCAGCTTCATCCTCTTTCATGTTGGAAGCAACCACACTGACAGAGGTGGAATCATTGGAGCTCTCCTTCTCCTCCCCTTGAACACAATTCTCTGTCACAGTTTCTTCAGTGGTTTTTCCATTCTGAATTTTGCTGTGCTTTAACCCATCCCCACTGCTTGGGATGTTGTTATTGTTTGGTTTCACTATTTTACCTTGGACAAGGCTGGGGGAAACTGCATCCTGGTTTTGGGTAGCTTCCTTTTTCCCTTTTTTTATCCGACTCTTACTGGCTCGAGAGATTTGCCAGTAAAGGACAGTCATGATGATAACAGGCAAATAGAAGGCTGCAATGGCAGTGCCAAAAGTGACGGCAGCATTGGAAAAAAACTGGATGTAGCAATCCCCATCTGGGACAGTCCTTCCTCCCACAATGAACTGCCAGAAGAGAATTGCAGGGGCCCACAAGATGAAGGACAACACCCATGCAGCTGCGATCATCATGCCTGCCATCTTAGTGGTCCTTTTCACAGGGTATGTCAGAGGCTTGGTGACACAAAAGTATCTGTCGAAGCTGATAATGAGGAGGTTCATTACAGAGGCATTGCTGACCACATAGTCAAGCGCCAGCCAGAGGTCGCACACCACAGGTCCTAAGGGCCAGTAGCCTATCACAGTGTAGAGGGTGTATAGGTTCATTGAGAAGATGCCGATGATCAAGTCAGCACAGGCCAAACTGAACAGGAAATAGTTGTTGACAGTCTGTAGGTGCCTGTTGACTTTGATTGACACCATGACCAGGATGTTCCCTATTATGGTGACTAGGCTGAGAGACCCTGCTACCAGGATGATGAAGACCACCTCAACAGTTTTATAAGGGCTCTCCAAAGCCATCACATTTTCAGTTGAAGAATTTATGTACGTTGAGTTATTCATTTCTAGTCTGCTAAGGAGATACCCAGAAGTCACTTAAGCCTGCAGAGGAAAGAAAACAAAACAGATATTGTAATGAAATTCATCCATTTGCTTTTAGGAAATGGTTCCCAGAAGAACTACTTGGAAAGAGTTAAAGCTAGAAGATATGTTCAGAAGGACCACTCAGCTTTGGCTAATGAAAAGACCTTACAATGTATAATAACCATTTAGGAATAACCTCTACCTGTATGTGACAAATACAAAACATTTGAATTCAGATCTAGATTTTTAAGTTCTCAGATGCATTTTTCTCTCTGTGCTGTTATGAAACTGTTATTAACTTCAAAAGTTTGGAACTGGATCTGCATCTTGATTTCTTTCCTACTAGCAAAATCGTTCCCTTTGCTCATTTCAAACCCTGTTCCAAAGAAAATAGTCCATTCCTGACGTTATACCATTCTCATAACCTGAGGAGAAGATATGATTTACCAGGAGCCAGATCACCTGAAGGCGACTTTTGTTTCCATCTTTCCTTCATGTTCGACCTGGAAATGCTTCTGTGAGGTTTATGTAACAAGTTTGTGTCATGTCTCCCTATAATTTTCTTAGACTGCAGTTATTTTTTTGGTCAACACTTCCAAAGATGTTGGCACTGCATCAAACTGAAGTTATTAGTCCACCAATAAACAAAAAAGGTAGATATGTTGAAGTCAATAGAACTAGTAAACTCACCTCAGTTGAACAACTGGTTGTCTATTTAGATGCATACAATTTTTATTCTTACTGTTTTCCATTTCAATGAGTTATTTTTTACATCCTTTTGACTACATGTACCTGGTAAAAGTGTTGTTGATTTTTTTTTTAATGTGATGAGGTTATCTCTTGCTGCTTACTTGCTTGCACTTTTCTCATTTTTTTCAAACCACACTATTTCAAATCTGTATCACATAGAGCTGTGACTTTTATGAAATGCATAAAAATGGGCAATGATAAAGAGAAAAACAGATAAAAATCAGTTCTGTTTATACACAGCAATTCTTTCTGTGCCCTGTATAGCCTACTGGCAGTACTCAATAAATAGTGATTAAACTACTAGCAATATACTTTTGATAGAAGACCAAGAAAACAGCACATGCTTTTGCCTTCAGGATATGTACTATCCTTTTGTGCATTCCCTGGAAGTCAGTTGAATGTACCGGATTCATACAGCCAGTCTCCAAGCTCCCAGTATTTATGAGCTGTGCTTAAGGGATTATTGAGGCATGGAAGTCAAATGTGACAGAGAAGTTCAGTTGTTTCAGACTGGAATATTCTCCTTTTTTCCCCACCTATAAGGCATCCCTTCTTGAAGGCAGAGCTTCTAGAAGTGGTGGTGCGATTGAAGGAAGACAAAAGATTCAGTTATGTTTGGCTTCTCTATACAATGGGGATTAAAGAATCCTTCTCTGGCCCCTGTGACTAACCTGGTGATGCACAGATGTGTATGATCCCTATCAACTAAGCAGAGCAGTGAGTTTTCATGGTCATTTCAGCACTGCGTATTTTCTTTCAGTTTTGAAAGGAAGAAGATGATGCAAAATGTCAGCACAACAGCAAAGACCCTTCTGACCTCTAAGAAAAATAAGCAAGTCTGTCTCTGGTAAAGTCAGAATGCTCTACCAGGGTAAAGATTTTATCTCTAAGGCAAATTTTGTAATCTTGTAATTTATACTTAAAGAGATACAATTGGCAGAGGGCTCTTGCATTTGCCTTTGCTTTTAAAAACAGCTAAGATTTGTTTGCCAATTCCATGGTGAAGTGAACACATGGATAAACAGAAGAACATAAGGCTAGACAGACATTTTTTCCTAGTATTCACAGATAGATCCCTAAAATCCTTGGGATCAGGTTCAACAGAACAAAATTGTAAGGAAGAATGCTTTAATTAAATATGTTCTTTGTACAGTAAGACTAGGCTGAATGGAATATAGCAGAATTTATACTCTGTGTAAAAAACAGAAAAATAGCCCAGACATCTTCAATGTGTAGGACTCTCATTTCAGCAATTCACTGTGTGCTTTTCACCTGAAGCCTCAGAGCTGAACAGCTAGCTATCCAGTTAGATATGAAACATAACAATTTTTTGGGACAAGCTAAGAACTTGTCCCAAGCAGAGTTGTTTATGAACATTCTTAACAGAATGCATTTTTGAGGAAAAGACAAAATAGCTCACATAGATGTATTGATTTTGAAAAAAAAATCAGTTGACAAGAGTTTGTAATCCAGGCTCTGCAGCTACCTCTGGTGACAGAGAGTGAGAGGGGTAGCAGGAAGGGAAGAGAGCGAGAGAGGATCAGAGCAGCAAAAATTGTGCTTTATGATAACAAAAAAAAAATTATTTTCACAAAATATTCAGAATGATTTTTTTTTTTTCATTCCACTGAAGAACTAAATTAATTTTAATACCTTGAAACTTATTGTGAGACTGAATTACCATTTCCCAGCTAGCTTTATTCCCAAGACTTTTCAGCTGAATTTTTACCCACTTCCAGTGAAAATTCAGTTTATATTCCCCTGATTTTATTGTCTGGAATGCAAGGAGCTGGATGAAAGCTAAATGTTAATTTTACTTGCTAGTAATAGGATTTCATTGTGTTATTTTGAATGAAAGGAAAACAGAGGAGTCCCTTTCCCAGTTATCTCTCTTTGCAAAAACTTTCCTGCCACAAGAAAACTGGTAATTCTGGACTGAAAATTACATTCTTAGGGCTTTCTTAGGTATAGAGAAACATACCTGCTACCACTTACTTCAGTAAAACCTTCCTTTGCTTGCATGACAATGACTGTGAAGTGAACCATGCTTTACTGTGTGTGTTGATGAGAAGGTATAGGGCTGGAGAAACATTTGATCTCAAGCGACGTATCTTGTAATTGCTGACAGTGCTACCATTATATAAACAGAGACCAGGGTATGCATGCTTCCTAACCCAAAACCCCCTGAAATCTGCTGGATCATTTTATGTTGGCTCCAGTAGGGTTTGAATCAGGCCCGTAGTGAGGTTTCTGTTTCTTACTGTGGCTGCTTACTCCCTCGGTACAGGACTCCTTGTGGATTGCTTTTGTTTTTGTCATGCCATGGAGCCCATCTCTCTTGCTGGAGAGGCAGTTGTTATGGGAACAGATGTTATTCATCAGGCAGAGCTACAGGGCAGAGGCATTTTAAGGTAATATGACCTCCTGTTATGAAAAGTACCAGATCCTATTCTTGAATAAGCAGAGCTCCCCTCTGCAATCCCATGGGTGTTTGTGTGAGTTGCACAATATGACACTGACTCCCGTGGGCTACCATAATTTATCCTCCTATACTAAGCACATTATTGCTAAACAGAGAATAGCCAGAAAAGGCAAGAAATTTCCCTTTTGACCTGAAAACTAACAAAGTTCATTTTACTAAATATATTTTTAAATATGTATGACTTGGTAAAATGGAAACACCATGATCACTGCATGGAAAATATCCAAACCCAAGAAATCCACATATAAAAAAAATTATTGTTTTATATTTGATATGTAGTTGGGAAACATTTCCAGTGCAGTACTTTCTCCCCTCTAAATAATCCATAGTACTTAAAATCATTCCCTTCCCTTCTTTTGACCAGACAAGTATTTGGGGCAGAACTGGGAGACTTGGTGAGCTACCTGGTATGTGCACTTTTGGACTGGTGTGATGTCAGGTCTTTTTTGCAGTGAGTAGTGGACAGACAGAAGCAGGCCACAGGTGGGTTGACCTGGACCCCCATTACCACTCACAGGGAGAGACATAGTCCAGGCTGGCACTGGCTGGAGTAAACCTTCACAGAACATGCTGGCAGCCACTGTCCGCTTTGCTTTCCTTCATTTACCTCCCTAGCAGTTGCTTGGGAGTGAAACAGAGGTCTGATGGGTGAAGTCTGTAAGCTGCTTCATTGTAAAAGGGGAATCCTGGTGAGTGTTAGGAAGCAAATGATGACATTGAGGGTATTCATACCCTTCCATTGCAGACCCTGAGGAGGAGGCCTGTAGAAATGGGAAGGCCAGGAGAAGGGACAAGGACTGCATGTCACCCTTAGGATCATGATCCTTAAGCAGGAGGTACTTAGGTATTACATCCTGCTGACTGTGTTTTCCACTTGCCCTGGCAGGTTCCCATCCCTTTGGTGCAAATGAATCTTGTAGCAGTCATTATAATTTTAGATTTAGAATATACTTCCAACATACGTGGCAAAATAGACTATGGAAATGTGGTGTATATTGAAAAAATTGGCTGATACGTCACGCCTGTCGAAGCTGGTTAGACAAATCCTTCCTCCATATTGTGTATATTGCCGTGTTAGATATGGTAAGGGTTTAACGGCTTCTCTGAATCCTCTGAAGCCATATAAAGGTCAAGACATGAAAGAGGAAACAAACTATCTGTACCTGAAAGTTATAGCTGTGATTTAAATGGGATTACCGAGGAACCTATGTGCATTGCTACTCTGAGTACTTTTCAGCATTCAACTCTCAAAGTAAAAGATATTTTTTAACTTCTCCTCTTTGATTCAGTTCCTCTCTAGTCCAAACCTATGTAAAATGGATTTGATTTTTTCTGTAGCAATAATAGATTTTTTTTTTTCTTCTGAACTGATTTTGATCCTGAAATGCTAGTTGAGATTCTAAATTCCTTCCTGGCATCATTTAAAACCACAGTGTGAAAAAAAGGAAGGAAAAAAAACCCCTAAGCCCGTGACAAATACACTAGACATGTTAGTCAGAATTTATTACAGACTTTAAGAGAGATTATAGATATTTTCTGAGCTTTTGGTAAACAAAATACATTCCAGAAAATTCCCAAATACCAGAAAACTAAAATCCTCACCCCATGGGTTACTTCCTGCAATCCATTAGAAACTAGAAACATCTTCGCAAAGTGTTACTGCTGAGGTGTGTTCCCTTCTTATTATTTGCATGCACTTTTCTTCTTTTCAATCAACACATGTCCTAAAAAAATGATATTCTGTAGGCCTGTGTGTATCTGTTTTCCCCCATATCATTGAGAAGGGGACCAAAGGGAAAAGTAAAAAATGTCTGCACATATCTTGAAACAGTAACTAGATGAGAGTTGTAGAGCATTAGCAAAAAAAAAACTGTGTGCCACTAACAACAATCAAAATAAAAGTAAAAATAAAAATACTCCTCCAGAAACAGCAGGGAGCCGTACATGAGTAGGTGGTAGTGCTGGCATCAACATCACTGCCTCTGGGCTATTGTTTGGGTCTGAGGATTTGTACAGCTATTAACTACATCTTGCTTACTGCTGTTCTTATAATCTAAAACTGGTAAATATAGTGCCATGAGCCCAACAGGTTTGTATTCAAAATGACACAAGGAAAAGCATTTGCAATACAGAAAAAAACCCCAAAACAATAATGTCTCTTGTTTCAGGAAATAAAAAAAAAAAACAACAAAGAAGCATTTTTTCCTCAAATGTCTGGATAATTAGGTATTTCTACTATGTTGGTACTATTGTTGTTACTGTTGTTACTGTTGTTACTGTTTTTGCTGATAGTCACCCACTGGTACTAGGGTACTTAATCAATTATCATTCTGTAAGTATAGTTTTGGCTGCAGATATGTCTTTGTTTTTCAGGACCTGTGTAATCAAGAGAAAATTTGCATTCTGTCTTTGGGCAGCTGATATAATTACAGGCTAAATTCTGCATCTTAATGCATTGGGCAAACCTGAAAAATATGCTTAATGAACATGGTTTTATCTAGCTCATTTTTATCCACACAAAAAGGATTCTTCCTCCTGGACTAGAGGAGGTACTTTCACTCGTGTCTCCTTATTCTTGCTAGGATTGTATATATAAAACCCTTGGTCCCAAACCAGTGAGCAAATAGCCAAGTCTCTTGGTAAAGTTATGTCAAGGCTTTTCTCTGTACTCTGGTGGAACCATAAGATATGATTGCCCCTATGGTGAATCATAGAATCCTTTTTGTTGGAAAAGACCCATAAGATCATCTGGTCCAACCATAAATCTAACACTGCCAAATCCACCACTAAAATAATGTCCCTAAATACCCCGTCTACATGTCTTTTAAATACATCCAGGAATGGTGACTTGATTACTTCCCTGGACAGCTAATGCCTCACAACCCTTTAAGGGAAGGAATTTTTGCTAATATCTCATCTAAACCTCCCCTGGCAGAATCTGAGGTCATTTTCTCTGTTCTATCACTTGTTACTTGGGAGAGCATGTGACTGAATACAATGGTCCATAACATTCTTTTTGAGTCCCATCTGCAATACTGAGCACTTCAGCTTGTCAGAGGTTCTTACACGCTGGAAGGAATTTGCAGAATGGCAGCTGAAAAGGCAGAGGGTTTAACCACTTCATTTCAGGCAAAGTAAATAGCTTAGGACACTCCCGCTGTGGAAAGCTAGAACAGAATAACCATTTTTTCCTTTTTTTTTAGGTAAGCTGTGAAATGTGTGTGAGGTCTGGAGATCTAGTTACTAAGAACAAATTAATTTTATTACCCAGAAATCAGAGAACAAAATAATTGTCAGTCTATGGAGTATGAAAGCCAAAATTGAGCTCTTCTTGAAGCATCCCACAGTTATCTCTAGAGGGTTGAGTTAAATGGATAGGA
Source organism: Hemiprocne comata (assembly GCA_020745705.1). Taxonomy (NCBI): domain Eukaryota; kingdom Metazoa; phylum Chordata; class Aves; order Apodiformes; family Apodidae; genus Hemiprocne; species Hemiprocne comata. The sequence continues at coordinate 63,794,742 of CM036586.1, forward strand.
TCTCCATCTAGAGGCACAGAAAGGCAGCTACCACATAAAACAGTCATTTCCAGCAGTAGGATTGCTTCAATACATGTTGAAAATGTAGATACTTACTTATCTCTCAGGTGAGGGAGCCCCACATTTTATTACAATTTACATTTTATTATAATTTAGGAATAAAGATATACTTTGATGAAATTCTGAAACCATCACATTTAGATATTCTTGTAGCAAACGGTCTGACTACTGAGGTATAATTAGACTGAGGTAGCCACTGCATGGACACATGTGCTCAAGCCTGAGCTTATCCATTTCAACTTGTATTATTTAGTCATCGCTTTGGGCATGATCCAACTCAAAAGTCTTGTTCAAGGGTAGGTTGCAAATGGGTCAGAAGTGCAGCTGGTGTAATTAAAAGACAACAAAACTAGGGACTATCTCATGGCACACACATATTCAACCAACACATATTCAACCTATGCTGATTTCCACTTGCAAAAGTTATAGGCTAGATAGAAAATGGAGATCAAAATGACAGATTTCAGTAAGCCACTTCACTTTTCCTCCTTGTATTGCACCACTGTTGCTGGAAGTTGACTGAAGCTCCTCAAACCTGTCAGCCCCAACAAGACAAGTTTTATCTGATTATAATGATCTTCTTCAAGCACTTTACCTAAAATACCAGAACATAGACTGGATTTATACCTACCCTCAGCCATGGGGAAGTTTCCCTCTGCAAAAGACTTATTTAAGCTTCTGTTAAGATTGAATTGAAGACCATTAAATTCCAGTATATATTCTTTGAAAGAACAGTATCATGGTAGGTAGGTACTCCATCTGCATCCCAGCGTGAATTGGAGGCACTTCATTATCATGCGTATGCTATCATGCCTGTGCTATTACATTGAAAAACCTAATGAGAGCTACTCAAAGTCCCTGGATGACAAGTAACAAAGCTAGGAAAGGGGAGAGGATTCAGAAGGATGACTGAAACCAGTTCACAACTTCTTCTGAATACCCAGAGCTAATGCATAACAGAAATGCATCGCTTATTTAAAACATATACAGGTAGATGTAAACCAAAACCAACCAAAAAACCAGAACCACACTCTCGTTTTTTTCCTGGTTTAAATGTTTAAGTTTTTTCTCTGTCAGACTCTGAAGGAATACTGGCAATGAAATAGCAACACAGTTCATGCATGGGACTCTCAAAGAACTGTTGATTAACCCCTCAACCTGCCACTGAGTCCAGCAAAGATGCTGTGATATTTCAGTGAATCTCTGCAAATCCCTTCAACCCGCAGAAGTCCTTTTGGGACTCTGAATAAACCCATGGAGACTCTCACTGTTCCTCAGAGATTTTGCATCATTCAGTGGTGTATCTGACAGGAATATTAACATACTGAGGCTCCAAAGGGATGCTCACTGATGGTAAGTAAAATCTTTCTTTTTCCTTTGGTTGAAAATGGTGTTAATACATTGCTTTTGTCAGTGATTTCTTTTTTCACTCACTTATGATCCAGCAGACTCACTTGTGATACCTCTAGATGATCCTTGAACTTGCTTTGGAAAGTACCCAGTTTCTTTATTCAATAAATGCTTTTAAAATTCCTGTTAAGTCCATCATGGTCACTCTTGAATTAAGTTCCCAAGGGCCTGAAAATCTAATCCATTGTGCTGCTTTTTCCATTATCTTGGGGATTTTTACACATCTTCCATCTTACTTAGCCACATACCTGAATGAACACCATGCCTACTGAAGGTATGGATGGGTTGAAAACCGAACAGATGAATTTTGCACCCGACATGCAGTTGTACATGTCCTATGTGGCTGGGGTACTACTGCTTAGTGTGTCTGTTCTTGTTATTGTTCTGTGGTTTATTGAAAAGACTATAGCTATAATCAACCATATAATAACCTATTTAGTGATAACAGGGGTCATGATATTGATCTGTATAGGGATACCGTATGTGTGCAGTTTGAATGCGCATGTGGATAAGAAGGTCTATGTTGGTAATGGCAGACTCAATTTTTCCTTTCCACTCCCACTCAGGCTGAATATCCCAGCTTTTGATCTAAATAGCATAGTTTCACTGGGGACGCTTCTGTTGAATGCTTATAGTGTCCTGTGGATGCGTAGAGTGAGGTGTTGTTCCACTCACTGCCAATCCCCCACAGGCAGTGCTGCTGCCACTGCTATTACTGGTGCCACTGTTGCTGTCACCACTGGTGATGTTACAAAAGCAGCTACTTCTGCGAAGATTAAGTCCACTCCCATTCTATTCAAACAAGTACAAGTTAATCCTGTGACCAGGAGCAAAGGAAGGGCGACTGATCCTTATACCCGCTCCTGTCTGAGATATCCAGAGTTCCTCCAAGCAACATCAGAAGATGTAATTGAGGAAGCAGATGATTCTAAAACAGATGATGGAACAGGCTCTTCTCAAGTAAATAAACAGGCAGGCCCCTCTCAAGGAGATGGAGGAGCAGGCCCTTCTCAAGCAGATAAGGATGATGATCTACTACAGCCTTTCTCCCTAAAGGAATTGTGTCTCATGAGAAAGGACTTTACCTGCAATGACAATGAGGGGCTTCTTACCTGGATGCTCCGATGTTTTGATGGTGGAGCTGACACCTACACCCTGGATGAAAGAGAAGCCAGACAGTTGGGATCCCTGGCTGAAGATGCTGGTATTGACAGAACAATTGGTGATAAGACAGGAAATGTCAACCTGTGGAGCCGCCTTCTTTCAGCCACAAGGAGCAGGTACCACCATAAGGGCGACACTGACCCATGCCGAAGCAGAGCGCCCACTCTTGAAAGAGCCATCACATATTTGAGGGAATTAGCAGTGCGAGAAGTGATCTATGATGACCAAGGGTTTCTAAATCCTGATGATGTTGTGTGCAACACGACCATGTTCCGGAGGTTTGCATAGGCTGTACCAGCAACACATGCCCCTATATTCTCTTTCATGGGATGTTTCGATGAATCCAATAGACCAACAGTGCATGAATTGGCTTTCAAAGCACGACAGTATGGAGATATGTTTTGTGATTGTCAGTTCCACACCTCAGCTATTGAAAAGGTGACTGACAGAAGAAATCTGGACAGATGGGAAGGTAAATCCCAACCTTTCCCTATACCCCAGTATCTCCCTAAGGACAACTGGGCTTGTGCTGCAGCCATCAAGAGGAGACGCTCTGCTACGAGACAGCAATGAGAGAGACGGGATCCACTTCAATGTCACCTGTGGCTCCTCTTGCGTGATTATTAGGAAGAGGATATGAGAACCTGGGATAATAAACTCACTGATATTCTCCAGCTATGTGTACAAGAGCTGCTAGGTAGGAAAGGTGCAGTAGATGGTTCTTCCTGGAAAAAGGCAGCTCCGATTTCCAGCAACCAGTCCTTCAACCAAGATGGTGCATCGACCTCTAATGGTCAGTATTAGAGGTGCCCTGCCTCCAGCCAGGGGGAGGAGAGGGACAACCAAATTTATTGGACTGTGTGGATTTGGTGGCCTGGCACATTGGAACCACAAAGGTATAAAGCCTTGGTTGACACTGGTGCACAGTGCACCTTAATGCCATTGAATCACAAGGGGACAGAGTCCGTTACTATTTCTGGAGTGACAGGAGGACCTAAAGAACTGACCATTGTCGAAGCTGATATAAGCCTCACTGGTAATAAGTGGCAGAAGTGCCCTATTGTGACTGGCCCAGATGGTCTTTGCATCCTTGGAATAGACTATCTCAAAAAAGGATATTTTCAGGACCCAAAGAGGTACCAGTGGGCCTTTGGTATAGCAGCTGTAGAGACTGAGAACGTTGAACAACTGCTTACCTTGTCTGGCCTTTCAGATGACCCTTCGCTAGTGGGGTTGCTGAAGGTTGAAGACCAACAGGTGCCAATTGCCACTTCAACGGGGCACAGACGACAATATCATACCAACAGAGATTCTGTGGTTCCCATTCATAAGCTGATTCGACAACTGGAGAGCCAGGGAGTGATCAGTAGGACTCACTCACCCTTCAACAGTCTTATCTGGCCAGTGCAAAAGCCTGATGGTGAGTGGAGGCTGACAGTGGACTATTGTGGCCTGAATGAGGTTACACCACCACTCAGTGCTGCTGTGCCAGACATGCTAGAACTTCAATATGAGCTGGAGTCGAAAGCAGCCAGGTGGTATGCCACTATTGACATTGCTCATGCCTTTTTCTCTATTCCTCTTGCATCAGAGTGCAGGCCACAGTTTGCTTTCACCTGGAGGGGAGTCCAATACACCTGGAATCGACTGCCCCATGGGTGGAAACACAGCTCAACTATTTGCCATGGACTGATCCACACTGCACTGGAGAAGGGTGAGGCTCCAGAACACCTGCAGTACATCGATGACATCATTGTGTGGAGTGACACGCCAGAGGAAGTCTTTGAGCAAGGTAAAAAGATAATCCAGATCCTCTTGAGAGCTGGTTTTGCTGTCAAAAAGAGCAAGGTCAAAGGAGAGACCCAGTTTCTGGGAATTAGATGGCAAGGTGGACATCACCAATTTCCAATGGACATGATAAACAAAATAGCAGCTATGGCCCCACCGACCACCAAAAAAGACACTCAAACCTTTTTAGGAACGGTCAGTTTTTGGCGGATGCATATTCCTGAGTATAGTCACATCGTGCAACCTCTTTACAAGGTGACCTGGAAGAAGAATGACTTTGAGTGGGGTGCTGACCAACAGGATGCTTTTGAGAAGATTAAAGATGAGATTGTGCATGTGGTAGCCCTTGGACCAAATCGAACAAGTCCAGACATCAATAATATACTCTATACTGGAGCCGAGCACAATGGCCCTACATGGAGCCTCTAGCAGAAAGCACCAAGGGAAACTCGTGGTCATCCCCTGGGATTTTGGAATAGGAGCTACAGAGGTTCCAAGACCAATTACACCATAACTGAAAAGGAAACACTGGCAGCATATGAAGGAGTTAGAGCTGCTTTGGAAGTGATCGGTACTGAGGCGCAGCTCCTCCTGGCACCATGATTACAGGTACTGCACTGGATGTTCATGAGTAATGCTCCTCCTATGCATCATGCCACTCATGCTACCTGGAGTAAATGGATTGCTTTAATCACCCAGCGGGCTAGGATAGGGAACCCCAATAGTCCTGGGATCGTGGAAGCTATTACAGACTGGCCAGAAGGCACACATTTTGGAATGCCACCTCAAGAAGTGGTGAAATGAGCTGAAGAAGCCCCACCATATAATCAACTGCCTGAGGCTGAAAAACAATATGCTTTGTTCACTGATGGCTCCTGCTGTCTTGTAGGAAACCATTGGAGGTGGAAAGCTGCTGTATGGAATCCTACATGGCTTGTTGCAGAAGCAGATGAAGGATAATCAAGTCTGTTTGCAGAAGTAAAAGCCATCCAGCTGGCTTTAGCTGTTGCTGAATTAGAAGGGTGGCCAAGACTCTATCTCTATACTGACTCATGGATGGTAGCAAATGCCTTATGGGGGTGACTAAAACAGTGGCAGCAGAACAACTGGCAGCGAAAGGGTAAGCCAATTTGGGTGGCTGACCTATGGAAAGACATTGCTGCTTGGGTAGGGAAATTGGCTGTGAAAGTGTGCCATGTAGGTGCACATGTGCCTCTGAGTTGAGCTAATGAGGAACATCTACACAACCAACGAGCAGATGAGGCTGCCCAAGTGTTTAAAATAGACTTAGACTGGGAACACAAAGGTGAGCTGTTTTTAGCTCAATGGGCCCATGACGCCTCAGGCCATCAGGGCAGAGATGCAACATACAGATGGGCTCATGATCATGGGATGGACATAACCATGGACACTATTTCACAGGTGATTCATGAGTGTGAAACATGTGCCGCAATTAAGCAGGCTAAAAGGTTAAAACCTTTGTGGTATGAGGGGAGGTGGTCAAAGTACAGGTATGGGGAGGCCTGGCAAGTTGACTACATCACACTGCCTCAGACCTGCCAGGTTAATCGCTATGTGCTTACAATGGTGGAAACAAGTACAGGGTGGTTGGAAACATATCCTGTGCCTCATGCCACAGCCCGGAACACCATCCTGGGCCTTGAGAAGCAGGTCTTGTGGTGACATGGTACCCCAGAGAGAATTGAGTCAGACAATGGGACTCATTTCAAGAAAAATCTTGTAACTGACTGGGTCAAGCAACATGGTATTGAGTGGATATACCATATCCTGTACGATGCTCCAGCCTTGGGGAAGACTGAAAGGTACAATAGTCTGTTGAAAGCTACCCTGAAGGCAATGGGAGATGCAACCTTTAAGAATTGGGACAAACATTTAGCAAAAGCCACTTGGCTAGTTAATACCAGGGGATCCGTCAGTAGAGCTGGTCCTGCTCAGTCAGACCTTTTGCAAACAGTGGATGGGGATGAAGTCCCAGTGGTACGTGAAAGAAATCTGTTAGGAAAAAGTGTTTTGACTTATCCTGCTTCACGCAAGGGCAAACCTGTCCGGGGTGTTGCTTTTTCTCAGGGACCTGGACATACTTGGTGTGTAATGATGGAAGATGGTGAAGTTTAGTGTGTACCTCAAGGAAATCTAACACTGGGAGAGAATTCTTAATTTGATAACTTATAGACTCTGTGTAAAATATGAGAATGGAATAGGGGTGGAATGTTTTGGTTTGAGCCAGGGTGAAGCTCTTTGCTGATTTTTTTTATTTCTTTAAATGAACTTTTTAGCAGCACCAGTGGACTGATAATAACCAAGGTCACTTCTGACTGTCTGCAGCCTCCCCCCATTACGGGGGAGCAGATTAGACCGAAGGCAGGACCAGCAAATCAGAATATTCCCTTCTCATAATATTTTCTCTATTTGGCTTTCAGTATAGATTAAGACATCACAGAAGTCAAGCCTTTCTTTTTCCTTTTTCTCTCACTTTTCTGCTTACTGTCACTTCTATCACCCTCTCTTTGGCTCTCTCTTTCTTTTTTCTTTCATTTTTCTTTACAGCCGACACCTGAGGGCCCCGTCCGTGTGCCCGGACACTCCCCCCTTCAGCTGGGAGTCACCAGGGAGAAGAGTTGCTGTGAGAGTCGCTGGGGGAGGAGGGAGGGGACTGGGTGTTGCACATCCCTTTACAAATACATGTATATTCCCTTGTCACTAATAATTGAAATCAATCTGTTTCACTTTTCAACCCAGAAAGCCTCTCTTTCTCATTTTTCTCCCTCTTTCCCTACCTTAGGGGAGGAGGGGGGGGAGGGATGAATTGAGAGTGTTATTATTATTGGTTCAACTGCCAAGTCGGTGCCAAACCGACACAGATGTAGATTGGATGGATAGAGAAGAAAGCTGACTCAGATATAAAAACTGTTGGCTCAAAATCTTTGCAAGAATTTAAGCATATATTAAACTCAAATTCAAATTTGTTTCTGAGAGGGCAGCTACTTTATTTTGTTTATGCCTGTATTTCTGTAGGCCATATTTAAGGCAGTGATAGTTAAATAGTGAAAGAACTTAAATTAGCTTTTTATCTTACCAGAAAGGAGTGGTACCTAAATTCCAAAATCAGAATCCATATTTCCAAGCCCACTCTGCAGTCTGAGAGAAGTTTGTGAAAGATGGAAGTATGTTAACAATACTTCACAAAATGTTTGTAAATGGTTTGAAAATCTGAAATTAAGTCTTTGCTATAGCTAATTATAAACATGTTGATCACAGCTATGAATGCTTACTGTGAGTCAGCATGATCATCTCCCCTTTTGCAGAGAACCAATTATATATTCCTTAACAAAGGAAGGAAATATTTATTTAGCAGTTTTTCAGCAGCATTTATGTTCACAGTTAGTACATTATTATATGTTCTCTAAGTCTTTGACTTTGTAATGTTTCACTAAATGACTGCTACCTACTTTAATTAAGTAGACTGCAGTTGTAAACTAATTGGATTTCTACCCCACTACGTGTTTAAGAAATCCTTTAAGAAAGTCTAATTCTGTCTGTGATGCATGACTCCAGGTACTGGTCTCAACATGCTGTGGTCATATTTAACAAGGTAAAATACTTTAGATTTGCATATGAATAACTCACCACGGCATTAAGAGAAGCTCCTAACCTATGTAAACAATAATGTGATATCTAAGAAGGTTAACTTAATAACGGGAAAGTGGGGGACTTTTCTTTGACCATGTACCTTCTGTTAAAAATACATTCAGCATCATTGGCCCAGGAAGACTAAAATGTATAACAAAATATTCTCAAGCTCTTTGCTCATTTCAGTTTTTAAAGAGACATTGCAAAGGTTTTTCACGTCAAACTTTGATGTTTCTTGCATGTTTGCAAAAAGAAAATAATGGGAACATTTGAAATGAAAGGTTCAGAAGTGTTAAATGTGATTATTTCAAACCAAAACTATTAAAAGCCTAAAGGCTATTAACTAATACAGAATAGAAAATAGCAGGCAATAATTATATAAGTAGTTCTGCACTGTGGGGCATGGAAAGACTACACATAATATTGTCCCTAGATGCAAAGGCATCAGCTCTGCTTCTCCCTCATGGGAGACAGTTTACTATGATTACTAAACACAAAACCTTATGCCCCTGTCACAGGAGCTACTTGAATACAAGTGTGTAGACAAAATATGGTTATCCCACATGGGGCTTAAGAACTGATCTTATTACTTTAGCGATGAAGTCTATGAGATACAGAGTTTGCACAGGGTGATGAGTATACTTGATGTTCCTCGCACATTCCATTTTCATTCAAAGATTATTAAGAAAAGAAAAAAAAAAAGAAAAAAAGAAAATGGAGGGAGGAAGGGAGGGGAAGGAGGAAGGGAAGGGAAGGGAAGGGAAGGGAAGGGAAGGGAAGGGAAGGGAAGGGAAGGGAAGGGAAGGGAAGGGAAGGGAAGGGAAGGGAAGGGAAGGGAAGGGAAGGGAAGGGAAGGGAAGGGAAGGGAAGGGAAGGGAAGGGAAGGGAAGGGAAGGGAAGGGAAGGGAAGGGAAGGGAAGGGAAGAGGAGGAAGGAAGGAAGGAAGGAAGGAAGGAAGGAAGGAAGGAAGGAAGGAAGGAAGGAAGGAAGGAAGGAAGGAAGGAAGGAAGGAAGGAAGGAAGGAAGGAAGGAAGGAAGGAAGGAAGGAAGGAAGGAAGGAAGGAAGGAAGGAAGGAAGGAAGGAAGGAAGGAAGGAAGGAAGGAAGGAAGGAAGGAAGGAAGGAAGGAAGGAAGGAAGGAAGGAAGGAAGGAAGGAAGGAAGGAAGGAAGGAAGGAAGGAAGGAAGGAAGGAAGGAAGGAAGGAAGGAAGGAAGGAAGGAAGGAAGGAAGGAAGGAAGGGAGACAAACAGGTTGATTTTGAAATTCAGGCCTCTAGAGGCTGTGCTTTATATTTTACTGCATGGGAACTTCTTTCATTCAATTGCAGAAGCACCACATCAACTTCACTAAGAGTGTTGCTAGAAGGACTTGATTTCCGTGAAGTCAGTTGCTCTAACATTTCTGGTATTGAGATGCCTAAAGAGGAAAAGACTACAAACTAATAAATTTTGTTACCCTCATTTTCTGCAGTGTCACCTACATGCTCCAGTTCTCTCAATTTAATTCCATCTTTACTTCACAACTCTTTAAATTGGGACTTGATGGTAAAGCAAATTATGGGAAGTGAAACACTATCTAGACAGGAATAGTATCTCATAACATACCTAGGGAATAATCTTCTCCATCAAACTGCTGAGTCCTTGGGGTGTCATGTCTGTGACTAAATCCCTCCCACTGTGCCATGTAACAGCAGCAGAATCACTCAGCAACAATTGTTGCATTGCAATGTGCCTCCACACCGTACAAACCTATTTGATGGGCACCAGTACATGCCTAAAGAAAGACATATCAGGACATGTGGGGTGAGAGAAAAGAGAAAATAATAAGGGAGGAAATGGTGACAAGATAGAGGTGTGAATAAAAAAGAAAAAAATAATGAGAAGAAAGCAAGAAAGACTGCAAGAAAAGCAAACCATTCTGCAAGTGCATTCACCTGGACTCTTTGAATTGCCATCCTTTATTGCCTGTTTTCAGTAGAAATTTTCTTAACTGACTCTAGTTTCAGTACGTGTCTGTATTATTCCATGCCAGCTGACCGAGAGATCAGCTAGCATTCCTTCATGTCTTGCACTGAAGTGACTGGAAAATCTGAAATCTCACCTCCAATAGTAGTTCAGACCTTTAAGAAATTAAATCTTGCTGCCATTCACTGAGACTTGGCTTCCATAACCTCTTTGCACAAGAGGATAGAAACTATTTTTTCAAAAAGTTATCCTTTTTTTCCCTAATTAAGAATTCCAGCATGTTCCATTCCATTATAGAAGTTATTTTTCCCTCTCTAGATTGCTCTTGTTGTTTCCTGTGCTATTATCTATGTTGTGGATATTAACTTTACCCCCCTTGCCCTGTCATTCTTTTCTTGTTCAGTTCTGCAGCAAAGCCAGACCTTGGGTCTGGGACCATTACCAATCAATTCCATTACGGGTCTGCCCCTAAAAGGTACAAGACTCAGATAATTAAGTGGGATTCAGAGGTTTATCTCCAGGTAAAGCTGGCATTTCTCATAAGGTTTCTACATTTCTGCCTATCATCCCTGGGGAAGATAAAATAGTCAAAAAAATGCAATTGAAAGAATTGACATAAAGTGAGCAACGAAGGGAAACTGTGCCTTAACTCTGGGGATCCTTGGAGCCTGATGTCCAGCACACCACGTCCCTGGTGTCTCAGCTGAACTGGCAGAGACACAGGTCAGCACCATGGAGCAGCTGCAGCTCTCTGTGAAGTCACATCCTGGGGATTTGAGTTTCTTGGTACCATTTTTCCCCCCTCCTGATTGTATTACGAAGTACTGCTCCTGTATCTCCTCTCCTTAACAGTGATACTCCACTCTCTGATCTTTGCAGTGGCTCTGCTTTAGGGAGAAGCAGGATCTTGATCTGTAACTTGTGGGTCTGGGACAGATGCACATCAATCTTCTCATTCATTCCCTTTCCATTTTTTCTTGATGTCTAGTGGAGTAACTGGTTACCCTTCAGCTTCTCTGGTCTTTCTCATCTCGTTCTCCACTTCTCTGCTCTTCAGATCAGTCTTCTGGTAATCATTTTCCCTAAGTTACACTGTCTTGTTTCTCTCATCTTCTGGTCTAACAGTTGCTCCCTTTGCTGGCAGTGCTCAGCTCCCATATATCTGAGCACTTGAAACTGCAGAAAGTCAAAAAAGATTAATTCAGTCTCAAATGAACCTCCTAGTGGGTCTAGCAGGAAGTGATGCTGTAAGGACACACTACACTGCTGACTCAAGATGAATATTGTGTGAGGCTGATCAGTGGCTCTACCAGGCAACTTACAGAAATAATCCTAACCTTCACCAGCTTTTCTCTGAAGTTTGCAAGAAACTCGTATGTAAGTGCTGATTGTTCCACAATCATGAAAGCCAGTTTTGCTCTCTGTTTGAGAGTTATCAGTGCGGCAGGGTATCCTTTGTACAAAATCCTGCATGTAAGAGAAGTAATGAAAATTTATTCACGTGAGAAATGCAGAACACCCATGAGTGAAGAATCAGGAGATGTAACCAGTCAGGACTGAGGTGTTTTGCTGATCTGTATGTTTGATTGTGAAGTGACTCACATCCTTCTGAGCAGGAATTGTTTTTAGTAAATATGAAGAGTGGTGCACCGTGAGGGCATTTTGAAGGGATGACCTTACAACATCAGAGAAGTGGCAGTATATTTTTAACAATATGAAAGTATTCAGTACTAGGAGAACAATAACAAGGCTGAGTGGAACAGAAGATGGTAACTATAACTAATTTATACACATATATTAAACAATTAAATTATATAGAGAATCTATGCATGCTCAATTATTTCTTCATTAACAAATCACACTAAAGCAGACACTGCACACAGTGGCAGTGAGACCCCCCCAAGTGGGAAGGTAGAATCAGGATGAGAGAAAGGATTTTCCCCTGTTGAAGTTTTTGGTTCTCTGCAGCTCCCAGTTTGAGGCTGAACAAAGCCTCAATAACGCCACGCTGATCTGCAGATGTCGTGTACCCCAGTCGTATATGCCTTGTGACACTCCTTGAGAAGTCTATGGCTCAAAGGCACATTTCACAGCTCCTTGCTCTCAGTCTTTCAAACTATAAGCCTGTGACTTCAAAGGGACATCTGAAAGGAAATGTTTGGAGGGGAAAAAAAAGGGAGAAAAAAAAGATAACTATTGCCTACTTGTCCTTTTTTTTTCTTCTCATGATATAACAGGCTTAAGATACTTTAGTATAACTGCTTCGCAGTGGGTTAGTTTTTCCTTCTTACTTTATGAGGACCACAAAAAGAACCTGGCAGTGAGAAAGAAAACAGCTGTGTGATCCTAATTCAGATGCTGTCATTTAGAGTGGGCTTGTCAAAGAGCAAGCAAGTGACTTCCTATCTCTAAACAGGCTCCTTGGGTCAATCTGGAATGATGTCCAAGATAGTGACTCTCGGACTTTTTCATATCAGGACTTTAAGTAGTAGCATATGCAAAAGCATATACTGCTCCCTGCTGCATATCCAGTTACGAAGTAAATTTAAAAAAATCTCTCAGAGTTGTTGGTGCTCTTTCAAGGCTGTAGGCAACATCACTAAGATGAGATTTTCTCTTGTTTCTATATACGTAAATGAGGTTCAGTTCTAAACTCAATCTATTTCAAGGCTTTAAACATTTTATCCACAACATTTATATCCTCCATATATAAGGAGTCCTGAATGGCTTTCATGAAGTTTCTGAAGAGTTTGTTGGTTTGTTTTTTGTTTTTTTTTTTTTTTTTTTTTGTTTTGGTTTTTTGTTTGTTTTTTTTTTTTTTATGTGTGGGAACATAAAACTATATGTAAAGTAGGATTAGATTATTTTTTCTACATTGTCAATGAGTCAATTTGGATATTTTTTTGCCTGTGATATGCAATGCAATCACATTGAATGTGTGATGCACTGGATGACACTGAATAGTTAAAATGCAGACACTCCTGTTTGTGTAGAGGCATAATGGAGGGATTTACAGTCAGGTTAAAGTTTAACCTCTTAATCTTTCTAAGGTTATGGTTGCAAAAATGACCTTTCAATTTAATTATCTGCTTCTTTACATTTACTACTTTGCAAATGAGCATTTAAAAATGTCAGTCATCTCTCTTTACAGAGATCTATAATAATTTTGTATACACCAATTATGATGCTAGTCGTCCTAAGCAAATGCTACCCAACCCACCATGCCACTGACAGCATAATTTATTCTCCTCTTAATTTTCTGAGGTTTTAAAAATCTCAGACCATGTAATTCAAGAGACAGAGTGCTTTCTCATTTACACCACCAGAAAATCTCAGGGGATGGGTGGCATTGTCCTGAGATGGGACTTATTCCAGAAAATGGTCTACATTATTAATGTTTTGACAAATAAAAAGTGAATCTCTGAAAGTAACTTAGTATGGATTCTACATAAGACACAAACCATGACAGTACATTACCTGTATCTTCCTATCAATTTCTCAAAGGTTTGGAAGAGCAGCTAACAATTATTTTTTTTCTGTTTTCTTTTCATGAGGGATACTGTGAGGTTCTGTTCTTTTTGAAAACAGTTGCCAATGTGACTCTCAGGTAAAAGTGAAAGCAGAAAAGTGTATTGGTTTAACTATGTGAAAAGGATGGGTCTGTAGGAATAGGTGGCAAGGAAATATTTATCAACACAGTGTCCAATGATACCCAACATTTTGCCTCATAATATCAGCTAACACAATGCAGGGTTGTCAGCTGGGTGGTCAGCGGAGAATGACAGCACAACTAGGTAAAAAATAACTGGATAACTTCCCACTTCTCATACTCCTGCTTACAGGAATGAGGGTCTCCATGGGGGCCTGGGAACTCTCTGTTGAATAGAAAGGAAAGTGGAGAGTAGTATCATCACTGCTTCATTTCCATCAACAATCTTGCTTAACCTTCTAAGACTTCACACAAGGGATGTCTCAGTTATCCACACAGGCTGGGACAAAAAAATATAAGAAAAATGTGGAAAAATACAGGACAAATCCTAACTTGCACAGAAGTGTATTAATTCTTTTCTTTCATTATCTCCAAGGTAGTTACTGCAATTGCACAATCCATTTAGCTCAAAGACAGCACGTTTGAATTGTATCACCTGCACAAAGAAGACCAAGCATCCAAAAGATGGCATTCTCTAACAACACAATTATATCTGGTAACAAGACAAATGTATTTTCTAGCTACTCCTGCTAGGACTTGTGATTTACTTAACTCATACCCCATACTTCTGCACAATCTGTTTATAACCAAATATAGTAGCATAGTTCAAAGTTATTTTCAAATACAGATTTGGCAGAGAGATCAAGAGAACTGAACTCTTACATTTTTTCTGGGAGAATCTCTTCTTGCTGTCTTGTAGCCTTCAGAGGTGAAGAGGGGTTTTTGCTTTGCATCAATGGACTGGTTAGTGCTCCAGATAGTGAGGAGCTGAGGCAATTTACCTTTAACTAGAGCAGAACCAGTGTGCTTTAAAATCCCATGTAAGTACATATGGACTTCAAACACAAATAGAAATTTGAGTTTCAGGCATTCTAACACATTTGTCATGAACCTGCTGCACATAGCTTGCAAAACCTTCTGTTCTTTCAATACTGGGAAAGAGTTATGTTTAAAAACAAGCAAATAGTGATCCAATAAATTCTATTGCAAAGAGTGTACTGGTATTTGGCTGAGAATAAAGACGATGTTGTAAAAAGAGGAAAAGCTCATAGGTTTTGTAGCTTCTCTTTTGTAATCTTGTGGTACATATTGTGCTTCTGTAGTCAGAAAGTGGTTAAATCTACCTGTGTTTGTTATGGTCAGTATAAAAATAAAGATAATGTTGTTGATCTGGATGAGTGAGCCAAAAGTTATGGTTTTGTAAGGCTGTGTACAGGAAGTGACAAAAGGTGTTCGAAATTTTTCTCCTGAAAAGAAAGTTCACAAAGTTGCTTTGAGACTGACAAGCAAATTACAAAGGTACAATTATTAACGATCGGGAATGCCAAGAAGCTTAGTGCTTCACTTTCAGTAAAGAATCAATTGTTAAGATGCTTATATATGACTTTCTTAAGCTTATAAATTCAAAACTGCTCATAAGAATGTGGCATTTCTTGTTCCCAGACAGCCAAGACACACAAGTTGTGTGTCTTTTCCTCTCTTTCATCGCCTTGGAGCCCAGGAAAGGGACTGAGGAAAGACGCCTGGGAGAAAAAGCTAAATGAAAGCTCTCTCCAGCCTCAAAAGAACATCATGAATAAGAGCTTGCCTTGAATAAGGTATGTTTGTCTTTCCCTGCCCAAGCACCTTAGAACAAGTGTTGAGATTTAAAAATATGTTTTGAATTCTTATGAGTTTTTTTTGTAAACGCTTTTGTCAGCTGTAAGAGAATCAACCCACATGATTTTGCCTCACCAGCCTGACTGGTTAACAGTGTTCTGACTCTGATGAAACTGTTTCCTTCAGAATAAGAAACTGCTGACACAAGGCAACTACTTGCTAGCGAAATTTCCTTACAGGAGTCTTTTTATGTTTCCCTTACCAGGGCTGAGCACTAACAAAGTCTGTCCCTGGCAGGCACCCTGCAGTGTCCTCTGTGCCCCAGAAGTCCTTTCCTTGGTTTCCACAAAAATCATGTTAAAGTGTCATCCATCTCCCCCACCTCCAGCCCAGGTACAGCATCCCATCACCAGCTCTCCTTTTAGACTACAGGTATGGAAGTGCCTCACATCATGTATTTTTCCCCTGTATTCTCTGCAACTGGGAGCCTTAGGGAAGAATCTCACTAACCAGATAAGGCTGCTGCACCTCAGCCATTGAGCTTAAAAGATTGTGTCTCATCCCTCTTGGCATTAACTTGGTTGTTTTCTTTGGGGACAATGGGTATCTGCTGGCTAACGACTTCCATACGAACTCATAGCCCTTGAAACCTTAGTTTGAACTAAGCATAGTATGGTGAGCCATTGTACAGTTTTGTTGAATTTATGAGTGAGCTTCAGCTTCAGTTGTTTCTGAAGAAACTGGGCAGTGCCCAGCACAGCAGGGTCTGGAGCCTTGTGCCATAACCGCAGTATCAATCAGGGAATAATCAGTGTTCATAACAGGCGAGTCATAACATCATCCCAAAGGTATATGGGGAGATCTTCTAGTCTCCAGAAGAGATGCAACCGTATTTCTCTCAAAGTAAGTTTAATTTCTGTTCTGAAAAGCATCCATTACTTGTTTATTGAGTACTTTTGGTAGATTAGACTTTGTTATATCTAGTTTCACTTAGATTATCACTAGTATTGGGCAAAAGTTACTCTCCAAGATAGTCCTCACTTCCTGTTTTCACTGGCTGGACAGAAGAGGCAATTTTAAACAGGCACTTGTGAGGAACTTTCAGTATAACTAAACAGCACAGCTAGCTACGCAACACAGTCCATCTTCCGCTACTTGGAGAATATTCAGAAGCTACCTGTACGCCTTTTTGTATCCCTGGACACATGTAAGAAGTCTGTGAACAAAAAGCAAATGCTTCCCAGTGTCAGATATCTCTGGCACTGCTCTTTCACATGGCAGGAAGGTTGTCTTGTGCATTTTATATCTGATTTTACTCAGCTCAGCTGACATCATTCTACTTCAGTATAGTTTCCTTCTGTCTTTCCTTCCTCTTACAACCTGGACCCCAATGCTTTATTTCTCTTATGTTGTCTTTGTTATCTCCTTTTGTCCTCCTATTTTTATTTAACAAGATGTTATATCACCAGCAGTGACAGCAGCTATTTCAGAAAATACAAAAGATGGTTAGTGTTAATGGCTATTCAAGCAATTATTTTTCCTGCTTCCTTGAAAGGAATCTATTTTGCAGCAGATAGAAAATAAAAATCACATAATGCCTGCAAAGCATAATCTGTCTATCACCATGTGTATATATAGCACATGTATTTGTTCTATTGTAGTTTTTTCTTTGTTCTTTACTGATGTATTACTTGACACAGTTGATCTGTATTGCATATTTTCCAGTTTATCTGTCTTCTTGTTGTGGTGTACACAAGAATTTTGGACAGAACTGTGAATATTAGACAAACAACAGTAAATAGAATGTAATTCAAATTATTCGAGCTAATCAACAATAACTGGTGTTTCTGTCACAAAGTGAATACCCATAGAATGTGCAGTGGCTCTGATATCTCTTCCTTTACATTGCTTGGTTTTGAGCTTCACAGAATTAATCTGAGCTGCCTCTATAACTAACAGAGCTATCCATTCATGACAAAAATGCACAGATAATATTTGCTTGTATTAGATTCACTTCATCTCTTCTGCAAACACACTACTTCTGTGCAGGTTTATATTCTTGAAAATGAATTAACTATCAGGCTCCTCATGAAAATAGCAGCCACCTGGAGGATATTACAAAATTTTCATCAAGTAAGTCGTGAATTTTCATATGTATGCACTGGCAAAGGAAGCCTGACTTGTAGTGAACTGAGAGCAGGGGTCTGCTCTATAGGCTACATTACTCATCCAAACTCCAATTTCAGTGTCTGGTATCTCGTGTTAAATTGCTCTGAAATGAATCAATAGGTCAAAAGCCTTGTGTATGCCAACGGCAAAACTTCTATTGCTTTTGGTAGGTTCAGGACTTTTCAGCAAAAAAGGAAAAAAAAACAGGATTGGTGTCTGGGACTAGTCCCAGTTCTTTGTTTTATTGGATACAGAATTATATTCTTCTGTTCCCTGCTGTAAGGTGTCCTGGTATCATGCTTGCTATTAATCACTTAGGAGAAAAGTCTGTCTCCAGTACTATTCGTAACATTTGGAGTGCCCAGGCAAGCACTTCCTCCTTCTAAAGGAAAAAAAGTTCCCTTTTCTCCCCCTAGCACAGGGTCATGCAAAACTGCCTGGCGCTGTGACTGTTGCCAGGCTGTTGGCACACATAATTTATTGCAAAATAAATGTGTAAAGTATAACATCAGGCTCAGGGTTGGAATCTAATGGGTTTCAAATTATTCCAGAGCTGTAGATGCATTCTGCTTTACAGATGTTTTCCACATGTGTTTTCTGGACAGTTCTTCCTCATTTTTAAGAACTTGTTACACTTCACCCAACACATTCTGATTTTGGACAAAGTATCTCTATGTATATCACCATTTCAGCTTCATAAAGTAACATGGAATCCTTTAATGATAAAAGCACTTTGTAAATGACAGAGGCTAGCAAAATCATCATAACAAAGAGCACAATAATGGTATTATGAACTAACACAATAAGCAGTAAAACAACTAAGGAATAAAATCCCATGTTTGCCATTCATCTATTTTATTAAGAAGATGTGGATAACAGACATTCCTTTATAAACTGGGAATTAAAACTATGGAAATAGCTGCAGAAAGAAGAGCTACTGTGGTGGAATGGGATGGAGGATGTTCTGGCAAAGATGACATCAACATACTGAAAACAGAAGGAAAAAAGAAAGAAATGGTGACTGCCAGGGGCAAATGTTTCTCTGAATAAAACGAAATAGATCTAAACCATCACCATTTTTACTCAGGTCTTGTTACTGAGTGAGTTAGACAAAAGAATAAATAAATATCAGCAAAACAAATTGAACTTTTCCACATTCACCCACCCATCTACTATAAAAGAAAAACTATATTCCCGGCAGTAGAAACATTAGTACTAGATTCACACTTTTCTTTAGCTCCTTTATGCCACTCCTGTGGTGTAAGGTAATGGAAAAGCTTCCAGCTAACTGAGTATTTTCTGCCTGCTGGAAAATCTCTGGGTGGCTTAGACCCAACACTTAAAAAACACTTAAAAATGTGAATAACTTCAAATACCACAGGTGGTCACATCTAATAGTTTAACACAAAGGGCACTAATTAAAGTCCTCTCTGTGTAAAAGGAAAGGCAATGTTATATATATGTTTTCCTCTCCAAAATAATCGATGGAGACTACAGGAAATTTCTAAGAGAATGGTTGGATAGAAGACTTGTTCTTTCAGTTCAGTAACTGAAGCCATACAAAGTGGCAGAAGCAATGCAGTATTCCCAGGGGCAACTGAGCTCTGTCTGCAAGTCTGGAGGTAAGAATCATCACTGGGAGAAATGTGGTGTTTCCTCCTTCAACTCACATTACTTTGTACCCTGATTCTCCTAAATGTCACCAGTGTGGTGGCAGCGGCTGTCTTCCAATGGGCAGTGGCTTTGGGTATCTCCTCATTTCACTTCAGCCATGAGACAGAAGGTATGTTCAGGGAGGGCTGTGTCCAGCAGATCAGAAATATCCGTAATCTAGCAGAGATTTCTAATAAATATTTTTGTTCACTGACTGATGCATCTTGGAAAGTAGTTTGAGAGCAAACCAGAGGTCCAAGATCAGTGACAGAAGATGTAATATTTTATAACCTGAAGTTCATGGCCTGTGAAGGAGGGCTGAAGGAAATGGGTTTGTTTAGCCAGAAGGAGAGACAACTTTGATGTTACCTGATATCAGCCTGTCAGTACCTACAAGGGAAGTTACTGAGAAGATGGACCCAGGCTTTTTATGGTGGTGTGTGGTGGGAGGATGAGAGAACACAAAGATGAGATTTCAATGGGATTTAAGGAAAAATTATTTCATCCTGAGGACAGCAAATAGCGGACCAGATGTCCCAGAGATCATGCACAGACTTCATCTTTGGAGTTTTTCAGGACACAATGAATAAAATCATGAACAGCCTGCTCTAAACTCAACACTGACACTGTTTTGAGCAAGAAGTTGAAGTAGAGAACTCCCAAGGCTCCTTCCAGCTGAACTGTTCTGTGTTTCTCTGATTTTGTGATTCTAGCATACAGCATGAAGTTCACAGCTTCTTTACTTTCTGAAGAAGCAGGAACAAATATACCTTTATTTAATATGGAATCAAATATTATGAAAGCAACCCACAAGATTGTGCAGAAACTAATCTGGGAATCTGGCAAATGCACACTGGAGAGAAAAGGAAATCTTCATAATGCAGATCCTTGGCCTCTTACTCAGAGGTGACACATACATGTCCAGACTCCCACTGCATTTGGTCTGCACTACAATTAACTGTCTCAGGGTTTGACCAGGGAGAGTCACCAGCCTGTAGCCTGCCATATGGGATGTCTGCTATTTCCCAGGAGCTGAAGCTAACACATTGCCCCAGAGAATTAGAAAGAGATTCCTCCCTGCCCCAATTTCCACAACTCTGACCTGTTGTTGACCACCAGGTACCCTTTGCAACTGGTCTGAAAGAACCAGATTCCAAGGATGGATGGACAGGTGCATACAGAACAGCTTAAGGAGCACAGATTAGACTCTTCCAGTTATGCTCCACTTCCAGAGTTTTCCTGGTGCAAGCTAAAATGTAATCAAGACATCTATGATGGGAGCAAAGCTGTATACTGGTGAAGTTCAACTACGTGAATGTCTACTCAGGTACATACTTCAGTTCATATTCAAGTAAAGGACCTTTAAGCAGAGGTGAATCCAGCCCCATGTTTGCCCTTAACCCTTATTTCTTTTCTTGCCCAATTACAAGTTCACATACCTGCTGTAAGAAGCAAATCAGAAGATCCAAAGCTCTGTACTGTCTTCCAAACAAGTGATGGCTTATGCATAAGCTAGAGAAATTACTCTATTAGCAGGCCCTAGCAGACCCATCGAGTACTAGTGAACAGGATCACACAGAGGTAAGCCTTTCCATCTCTACTATATAATGCATATCTTTTCCCTCCCCTCCACATTCCTTTTATCAGCAACAATGGCAGCTGTCCAACACTGGTCCGAAGCATGGAAGCCTTGAAGGAGCAGCTGTTTCCTCTCTGAATATAATAGCCTTGACATGAACGCAGCCTGCAATGATGATTTGGCTTAATTTTCCAGTGTAAAGGCTCAAGACAGAAGCATCAAAAAGATTAACCACATACACAAAGGCTTGAAGGAAAGTAACCAGGCTCACTGTAGTATAATTTCAGCTGTTAACGTGTAGTCCTGATTTTCATCCGTCATTGAAGAGGATGAGAGTATACAGATTCACTGCATTGGAAGAATAGTCCAAAAATGATACTGATGTTCAGTGTTACCTTCATAATTAGTCCAACTCTAATTACAACCCTGTCAGATTAGCATTCTCATTTTATAGCTTTTCTAATAGCAACAGAAATATACTTGGCAAAATACTTGAGTAAGAAAGAGCTTGGAGGATGTGTCAGGGCAGAACCATGACACTAGAAGTGACAGTGATACTGAACATGGTGACACGTAACTTTGAAGGAACAAGGGTTTTTCCTCAAAAACAATTACTTAGGTTAAACTTGTTTGGAATCTGTGTCAGTGTGCCCTGAAAAAATATGAGCACAGCACATCACCCCTGACTTCAAAAGCACTTTAGGCACCCTAATACTGTTGGTTATAGCAATCTGTTTCTCCTGTCTTCTGTCTGTACATTTTCTCTCTTTCTCCTGCTCCAAGTTTATCTTGCAACTCAGTGCTGAAAGATCTACAGGGCACAGGTGATAGATCTCTAACTCACATTAGGTCTAATGCACAATAGATCTCCAAGACACCAGAGCTAGTATATTGCTGCATGGCACGCCACAGTTCAAAGTACAGGAGGAAGCTGGAGGTTCGTTCACCTTTTCACTTGTTTGTTTTCAGGCAGGACATCCAGTGAAATGGGTGAAGACTGAGTTTATTTTTAACTCTGTGCTCCCCTGTGGTTACACAGAACCTGTGCTAGCTGGGAAGTGGTGGGATTTTTGGGCACGTCACTGATGGCAGGCATTTCCATGTACACACACAGAGCTTTTGCTAAGAGAGGGCTAGAACAATACTCAAGGATAAAGGAGAAAGCAAGGTCTGAGAAAGAAGTAAGGGAAGATAAGAGGATTCATTTAATGCAGTGGAGCTGAACTAAAACCTGGATGAAAGCCTTGAAATGATACCATGAACCTGCTGTGAGCCTGGCAGAACTGGCCCAAGTAAGACTGCTAAAGAATAAATGATTCATGCTTATAATTCCCTTTCTCTTTCATCTCTATGTGCTGAAGGTAGAAAGCTGTTATTCCATATTGCTGTGTTCAGTGAAACAGTAAAATAGTAAGTGTTGAAATCCAGCTGTTACCACAGTCTGTCAGGGTTGCAGCAGTTTCACTAAAACCTTCAAGAAAACTGAGAACCCCACCACTCTCAGCAGCCATTACTTTCTTTATATATTAAACCACCCTGGAAACAGATAATGTCTTAAATCCTTATAAATTATTGGCTCACCTGCCTGGAAATGGGAGCCATTGGCACATTGATAAATGGACTGTGAAGTTGCTGATATTCATTGTAGATTCTGGAACACTCTTGTATCCTCAGCCAATATGGACATAGGTAACTCTGCTGCAATTTAATTCTCAGTCCATCACTGCAAAGGGAATTCAGCCTCCTGCAGAGAGGGTCATTGGGAGGTGGTATCTATTTCCTCCCTTGTTAGGGTGAAATTAGGCCAGTACCACAAAGTGTTTAGTCAATCTACTGGAAGATGGAGCCCTAGCAAGTCCTAATTTGAAGATGAATTTCTATCATGTCTAAGAGTCAGATACTAACGTGTCTTAAATTTTCTAGGTGCTAGAAGTCTAGCCTGCTTAGGCTTTTTTTTTTAAGCCCCAATAAATGACTAGAAACATCTTCAGGTACATTAATAACTCAGTAATACCTGGTGCTAAACCTGAAGCAGAGTGCCCCACAGGATCTCTATAACATGTATGTGTATAAAGGACTGGATCTGTATAAAGGAATAGAGGAAAGCCAATGTCACTACAGTCTTCAAAAAGGGCAAGAAGGAAGATCCAGGAAATTACAGACCAGTCAACCTCACCTCCATCCCTGGAAAAATGATGGAGCAGCTCATTTTCAACATCATCTCTAAGCACCAGGAAGAGAAGAAAATTATCAGGAGTAGTCAGCATGGATTTACCAAGGGGAATTCATGCTTTACTAATCTGATAGCCTTCTATGATGTTGTGACTGAATGGATAGATGCAGAGAGACCAGTAGATGTAGTCTACCTTGACCTTAACAAGGCTTTTGACACAGTCTTCCACAACCTCCTCGTGAGCAAGCTCAGGAAATGTGGGATAAAAGAATGGACAGTGAGATGGATTAAGAAATGGCTACACAACAGAGCCCAAAGAGTGCAGAGTCCACATGGAGATCTGTAACTAGTGGAGTCCCCCAGGGTCAGTGCTGGGTCCAGTCCTGTTAGACATCTTTATCAATGACCTTGATGATGGGACTGAGTGTCTTCTCAGCAAGTTTGCCAATGACATGAAGCTGGAAGGATTGGCTAATTCACCTGAAGGCTGTGTGGCCGTTCAGCAAGATTTGGACAGACTGGAGAGCTGGGCAAGGAGGAATAAAATGAGATTCAACAAGAACAAGAGTCCTGCACCTGGGAAGGAATAACAAAATGCACCAGTACAGGTTAGGAAGTGATCTACTAAAGAGCAGCCCTGTGGAGAAGGACCTTGGAGTCCTGGTAGATGACAACAAGTTACCCATGGGACAAAAATGTGCCCTTGTGGCCAAGAAGGCCAATGGTATCCTGGGGTGCATTAGGAGGAGTGTGTCCAGCAGGTCAAGGGGAGGTTCTCCTCCCCCTCTACTCAGCCCTGGTTAGACTTCACTTGGAGTATTGTATCCAGTTCTGGGCTCCCCAGTTCAAGAGGGATGGGGATTTACTTGAGACAGCCCAACGGAGGGCTACAAGGATGATTAAGGGACTGGAACACCTGCTTTAGGAGGAAAAGCTAAGGGACCTGGGGCTTTTCAGTCTAGACAGGAGAATACTGAGAGGGAATCTAATTAATGTCTATAAATACATGAGGGCTGGGCATCAAGAAGCCAGGGACAACCTCTTTTCACTTGTGTCCTGTGATAGGATGAGAGGCAATGGATTCAAACTTGAGCACAGGAAGTTCCACCTCAACATGAGGAAGAACTTCTTTACTGTGAGGGTTACAGAGCACTGGGATAGGGTCCCCAGAGAGGTTGTGGAGTCTCGTTCTCTGGAGACTTTCAAGACCTGTCTGGATGCCTTTCTGAGTGATCTGCCCTAGTTTTGGTCCTGCTCTGGCAGAGGGATTGGACTCGATGATCTTCAGAGGTCCCTTCCAACCCCCAACACTCTGTGACTCTGTGAAAGTACAGTATCTGCAAAAGCACAAGACAGAAGTGTTCTAGCACATTTTCATACAGTCAGAAAGTACTGGGAATACCAGAAGGAAGATTCTATGGGGAGAAGAAAAACCCTGACTTAAAAATATCCTCCTTTCTCTAATCGTATCATAAATGAGGACTTTTACCACCTAAATTTGTTGTTAGTCAAGTCTCTTTTTAGTGTTTTAATTAATTTTTAAGCTGTGGTCTAGCACTTAATATTAGCATTCAACTTTTTCTGAATATTGAGAAAAGATTACTTCTGTGTATTTGCAAAATTAGGCTAGCTAATTATCAAGGTTTAATTTTCAGGAACTATTTGCTTATTATTGTAATGACAAAGGCTCACAAACCCAGTGAAGATTTTTCTCCCTAGTGCCAGCACATCTCAGGTGTTGTTTTAGAAGATCAGCTCATGACTTTTCCAGAAGATACTTTACTTCCTTATTTCATGCAGGCCTGTCCAATAGAATTTTCATGAGTACACCATAAGATAACTCTAATGAAAACAAGGATTTAAGTATTTTTTTCTGCTATTGTGTGGTCATAGGTAATTCTGTATGTGATACAGTTTTTTTAAAAGTTTCCTCTTAAAGCCTTTCTATTGAACTTTCAGCCCTAGTCAAAATTGCTAAAATGCTTTTTGCTTAATCTTACATTTCATGAAAGAGTTTTGAAATTGCCTGAGATGTTCATATGAGGAGGAAAAAAGAAAAGTACTGGATATTGTACAAATATTACCAATTTGAATGTTACAGTTAAGACATTATTATGTCACTTTTCTGATGTTAAAGAAAGGGAAAGATCATTGTTTCCAGAAAAGCTACATGCTTCCAAAGGTGGAAAGCAACCCTGAAAGGTGGTCTCTCTTCAGCCACAAAGTGAATTAATCATGTCACACAGTCCCTTATCCCAGAGAGCATTTAAAGGCTTAACACCCCTGAGAATTGATGTTGCTATTTGCTACAGGGTCTCAGATTTACCAGATATCATTTATTTTGAGAAAACTATCTTTGTCCCAGAGCAGTTACTCCAGAAAAAGTGACTTTTTCCCTACATCATCACATGCTCACCTATCATGTTTTGCCTATGTACTTTTTTCACTGAATTAGTTGTTCATAAGTCATATCCAGTAGTGATCTGGTGTATACATTAATATATTTCTTATCAATATTTTCTGCCTTACCTTCCTGACAATATTCTGCTGCTATGGATAGTGCATGTGTCAAACAGCCATTGGTTGACAGACAGTGGTGTGAAAGATGGAGCCAGTAACATGATGGAAGGAATATGAGGAATGATTGTGCCTCCACAGGGTGGAGAATGTTTGGGTTGATTCACTGCTGGATAGGAAACTCCAGCAAAGAGCTTGAACTATTCAAAGGAGAGAAGCACACATATGGTAAGGAGGCAAAGAGCACTAATCTTATGAGAAAGATGAAAGAAATTATAAGGGATGTGATAGACAGTAGAAGGACAAAAATAGGAATATAGTAGAGTACAAAGAAATAAAATAATAAAAACAAAACAGGAGACCAAAGAAAGGTACAGTAACCCAGAGCTGAAAGCTGTGTATCTTGGGCTACACAGAGAGAATGAACTAGAAAAGAAAATACAGAGTTAGACACAGCTGTGAACTAGATATTTAAATTGTGTTACTGGCTCGTGATGTACAGCAGACAGCATATGCTGCTATTTTTAATTACAGGAGGGATGGTAGATGACAGTTGCACAGATGAACAAATTCTTAAATTCCCTGCTTTAAAAAAAACCAAACAACAACAAACCCTTGCCTTGTTTTGTTATTGCTATCAAGTTTGCAAAGTTAATTAAATAAATTAAGAATTTCTGGAATAAAGTCTACCAACACATCTTTTATTCAAGTCATATGTAGACAAACAAAGGAATATTGTTTTATGCAAGTTTATATTCATGCTGAGGACCAGAGCAAATCAAAGAGATCAAAACTGAAGTGTGTAGTAATGGGTTTTGGGAGAACATCTGATATTAATGCAAAAAACCTCTAGCTCTATTCTTGGTATGATGTTTGCAAAATCTAAATTCTCATCATTATTCATTCACATTTACTGTCCTTTAAAGAAAATATTGGAAAGCATAATGCACAATAGAGAAGGAGATGATCAGAAACATCTCAAGGAATTCCTACTTTTCTTGATAAATTATTTTATGTTTTGGCAGCACTGGTTTGGTATTTTTTAGCATGGATAGCAGCTGGACTGTGTCATCATAACCACCTCACTTTTTCTTTCAAAGATCTATCAGTGAATCCAGTTACAGAAAAATTCTCATGAATGCCTATACATTCTGACTCATTAATTCATCCATTTCCCTAACTGATGATCTGATGCCATTTGAAATAAAACTGCTGAAAATACTTCAGACACATTTGCTCCCCTAAAGATTGTTTGATGCACACAGCAGTATATTCCATCGTTTGTATCCACTTGCTGTATCCACTAAGCTGTGCACCAGCTCTCTCTGTTCTGTCGTTTCCCATCCTCCCTGTAGATTAACAAAGATAAGATATTTAGGTTTTGATGACTCCACAGGGCTGCTTGCAAAGTGGCATTTTTTTTTAATGGTCATTTTTTTCTACACAAGGAAAATATCTCGCCTCCTGAAACAAACTTCTGAAACACATTCTGCCTGGTATTTGCTTTTCCTTTTAATTTTTACCTCCAATTTTGTAGACATTCAGAAACTGAAAGCCCCAGTTCTGAGACCTGAAGTGCTGTATTGCTTAGAAGATGTTTAAGAAATGTCTCATCAAATGGTTAGCATTCTTTGGTTTCAGAACGTGTGAAGGAATCTGTCACCTACAGTTATCTGCAAGCACATGGCAACAGCATTCAGCAGTGCAAGTGTTCTCTGATCACCAGCCTTAGACCTTTGTCACGTCAACTGAACGATGCCTAGTAGAAAACTAATCGGTTATTTCCTCCTTCCAGCTCTTCTGGCCTTTCAGGTTTTGTGTGAGGAGAACCTTTACTATGCCTTGCTCTGCTGTCACTCAGCAGTCCGCCAGACTCTGCTGGAGTCTACCAGCTGAGATTCCTCCACATTTTCACTATCTAGCATTCACATGCTCTACTCCTTCATATATCAGAAGGATTTGAAGTAAGTTGCCTCACTGAAGTGCTCTTTACCCTGAACAGTCCATGACTACTACAGATCCTGTTCCTCCTCTGCTTATTCAGTTATTTGATATATTTTCATGGTCTCAAGAATTGCTCCAGGTGATGATCACTTCTTGTTACATATTCTAAAAATATTTGATTGTTGCCTAGAAAACTCGCTAACCTCATAGCATAAAATCTCCCTTATGACACGTAATTATTTTATTATTTAACAAAATTATAAGTACTTTATATACCACTTTAAAGTATATCTTAAATGGAGGAGCTCACAGCTTTAAAGGAAGTTGCAGTTGTCACATTCCTTTCAAGAAATCGTTCATTACTGGGTGTCCAGAGTAGTGTAATTTTTTATTATTTTTAAATTTCCTGGCATATCTGATAATATTCAGTCAGAATCTGAGCAGCTTTCTGCAAAGAATATTCCAGTTACTAGTAACACTTGTTCCTTCACCTCACGAATAAGCATTTCTCTAGTTTTCTGAACCCCATTGTGTCTGAGTGGCCAAAATTGTCTACTGACTATCTGTTATTTAATATTAATATTTCTTCTTGACAACAGAGCATCGAAGAATATGAACAAAGGTTTGCCTGAAAAGAAAGAGCTGAACTAACTTTGTCCAGGTCCTTCTTTACCAGCCTCTGGTGACTGTTAGACAGATTGCCACTGTTTTGGTTATTGGGATACAGCGGAACAGGAATTTTGAAAGACCAGAAGCTGCATCAGAAACCAGGTGAGGAAGGGGAAAAATATGCAAGGCTGAGTCAACAGTGACAACAGTTTCTGTTTTTATGGTGTGGTCGTGCAGACCCACCTCCAGGCCATACTGTGATGTCAGGACCAGACAACATTGTTCTTGTTTTAATTATAAGTGCAGTGGGCTGGGACAATCTGTCACTTTCTGATCTCACCTACTGGTGAGATGAGTTGAGACAATCTGCTACCTTCTGGTCCTGGATACAAGTACACTGAGTTGGGACTATTAGACACTCTCCAACTGCACTTGAAACTCCTGTTGCCTGGGAAATGGATCCAAAACTCCTTCTGCCTGGATTGTAGCCCACTCTGAAATGTGCCAAGATTGGCTGACAAGAATTATGGCCATGAAAGAAGAGGTGCTGACCAAATTCTATCATCCTGTATATAACAATCCTAAGAGAGGCCCTTAGAGCTCTCAAGAACTGCAGCAGGCCATGACGCCCCTGAGCTGGGACCCTTCTCAGGGTAGATTTAACAATGTCCACAGATCATCCATTGATAGATGCCGATGAAAAAGTAATGCTCAAAGATCATCCACTGTTAGCTGCTGACAAAGGGGAAGAGTGAGTAATTCACTCTAATTAGATTTTGCGAACTTTAAAAGTCAGTCGGTACCAGTAATTCATTACAATTTACAAAATAGAGAATCTAAATCATAGGTTAACCTCTGTATTTGTGTAAGTTGTGTGTGTGTAATTCGATTTAACAAAATATTGGAAGTCTTATACGAACTTTGCCATTCTCAAATCTTTAACCAAGTCGCTGTTTGATTATAATGACTTTTGTTAAATCACTGTTAATTGGCTGATGATCAAGTGTTATTAAATATCATACTATCTAAGCTTGTGATTTACCCAATAAATCCTAAATTTCTGCTTCCTCAACATTGTATAAAATTTCAATTTGCGACAAATACACCTTCCAGTCAAGTAGTGTCACCAATTACTTACAAAAACACAATATCAATCCAGGCCTCAGCTTTTCAGGAGAATGGGTCTGTGATAATTGGTGTGATTGGGACGTAATAGAGAAGCAGCTAGATACAGCAAGGGGTTTGACTAAGGATGGAAAAGATAAAGGTAAAATTTGTAAAAAGTTAGGGACAGGTTTTTGAAGCAGCGTACCAGCAAAAAGAAATAAATTAATGGTAAGATGAAAGATATGCAAGATGATTTAGAAGGATGTAAAGTTACTGAACTGTTACTATCTTTGAAAATAGAACAACTGCAAAAACAATTTCAGGAAGTTCATTTAAAAATACAGAAGTTAGGAGGACATCTTGAAATTATGTTGATGCAATCTCCAACCTCCCCCAACACAGTTCAAATTAGAAAACTAATAGTATGCCCTAAAGATCGGGATAGTAATACTTGACATGATTCAAATAACAGCTCAGATGAAGCTAAACCCCTCCACCTGTCTGACTCTGCCCAATCCACTGCTAGAGCAATTGTAAAAACAGAAGAAACCACTAGACCATAGGGTGGAGTGGGAAACAGCAGTAGGAAAACAATTCAATCAAATTAAAATGGCCAGTTTACAGGAATGTTACAGCTGAAAAGCTGGAGAAACTGAAACAGACTATTTGTGGTGTGTGCTTATCCAGAGGGGACAGAATTTCACTAAATGGGGATGAGTCAAATGGGTATTGGAACTGAGCACCTTTTTTAAATGCTGGTCCCCATCGACTAGATTATTCCCATTCAATAACAAGTAGAGTGGCATATGAGGCTGGAGGAACAGATGCACTAGAGAGAGGAGAACAAACTACCACACCCATAAAGTCTCTAGAGGAACTTTCAGTTGCAGGGAGAAAGCTCATGCATATGTGTAAGTGTGCTCTTCATAACGTTCTTATCTGATCTGTAGACTTTGCCATACTGAAACCATGAACCAGGGGAGACCCAGCTATAATTAAACATTACCTTATTGCAAAGTGACACAAAATTAAAAGGGACACAGCAAATAATGTTGTCAGCCACAGAGGCTGATGGCAATGCTGTACAAAGAACTGTAAGACGTCTTTACAACCTGGGCAGAACTAATGCACAACATTGTAAATCATGAGATGGGATGCTGTGTCCACTGGAACAAAAAATACAGGTCAAAATATTAGACAAATTAAGCAAACACCCCACGGTGACCCTCAAAAAACAAAACCTAATGATCAACAATCAAGAGCCCAGAAAGGAAGGAATGAACTGTGGAGACAAGCTCTGGCAATGGGTATTCCCAGAGCTGCTATTCACAGACAACCATCTGGACTTATTTTAATTTTGATAAAAATAAGATGTAGCATTGTCACCTGCTACCTGCTCCCTTCAATCGGTCCCCAAGGGATCTCCCAACTCTCATTTTCCATCTCAAAAAAGAATTAAAAGAATCACAGGAACAGAAACAGAAAAAAACCCCCAAAACAGGCAGGCTCTGGATGTCTATTGTTCCTGCCTGGCCAGAAAATCAGTATTTACCAATGGATAAGAAATGATGGCCCTTATATTATGCTTCCTGTAGGTCCTCAACAACAAATAATGTAATGCATAATAGATGCAGGAGCACAAATTTCAGTACTAACACAAGAAGATGGGGAGAATCTGGTTGTACGACCTGGATGGCAAAAAGTTAAAGTCACTAGAGTAAACAGTGTAAGTCTTGTTTGACAAACTGCAAAGGTTAGTTTATAGCTCCCAGATGAGAAGTGCATGTCATCTACTCACTTTGTAATTAAATAACACAATGACAAAATGTTAGGTTTTGATGTTTTGAACACCTGAACCTGGTGCCTGCCTGAACAGCAGTGTGTGCTCCTTCAGTTCAAACATCAGCCCTCACCCTGATAGAAATGGGGAGGCTTCAGTAAGCATCCACAGCACAGCCCCTGCACTCCCTGATTTAAAGATTACTAATGTCCCACAGTATCCAGTATCTGCTGCCTCACAAATTGGAGTTTCTGAAGTAATAGCAGATTTGGGGAAATGGCGTATTATCTCCACAGCACACTACCTGTATAGCTCACCTGTCTGGCCAGCTTGGAAACCAGATTATTGGCACTAGAATGCTAATACACTGCCATACAAAACATTGCAAACTTAACAGCTACGTCACAAGTAGCTGCACACCCATGGATGGTGATGCTACATGTGAAAGGTGTGTTCTCTATGGTATCCTTACAGGGAAAAGATAAAGTAAAATTTGCTTTTACCTGGGAAGCTGTGCAATACTCATTTAACAGACTTGTACCGGGTTATAAACATTGACCCATGATTGCTTATGCTGCACTTACTGAACTTTTACTAGTCTCACTCCTCCAAGATGTGAAACTATACCAATATGGAGATAATTTTCTAAATAGAGGAACTTCCCTTGAAATAGTGGGGGAAGAAGCAGCAGCAATACAACAAGCTCTACACAAAGCAGTAGTTGACATCCCACTAGAGGAATGTCGAGGACCAGGTAAAGAAGTAAGATTTTCAGGCACTTGGTGGATTATGGGTAATGCAGCAGTCCCACTGGATACCCTCAGTGAAATACAACAATTACAGGTGGCCCAATCTAGGGAAGAATTACAACAGCTTATGTGTACCTTAGGTTACTGGAGAAAACCTGTAACTGGATTTTCTATCATTACTCACACACTAGATTCACTTCCATGAAAGGGAAAACCATGGAAATGGGACCCGGAACATGAAGAGGCAATCAAAACCTTAATACAGGAATTAAAAACATATAAAACACTGGGGCCAATTCATCCCTGCTATCCTATTACAGCAGAATGGGGTTTTGCCAACACAGCACTTACTGCAGTCTATTTCAAACTAGCCCTTACTGACCAAAGAGACCATTATTATTCAGTTCAATTGCATTTAAAGAGACAGAACAGGGATACTCTGAATAGGAAAAATTACTTTTTTCTGTAGTCTGAGCAGTTAAATGAGTTCAGAAAATACACCAGGTACAACCTGTTCAGATTAGAGGGTCATTCAATTTGCCAGAAGCAGTCCTAGGAGGAACTTGTCCTCCAGAAGGATGCACAAAAAGTGACCACTAGAAAATGGTATGCCTATTGGGTGGGAATAGAGGATGAAATGGAATTGACTGAAGGACCATGGCTTGCTTGCAGCAACTAAGTGCCAGAAGAAAAATGGACAAAATACCATAGGAGGGCTATCATCTTGGTGCTCGAGTCTACCTGATGTCATCTAAAGTGATAATAGCTCACATTTCTCACATAAAGAGGTGCAAGAGTGAGCAAAAGCAGGAAGAAATTCAACAGGTATTTTACACCCTCTATTATCCTCAATCAGATGGGATGGTAGAAAGAGCTCATGGCCTATTAAAAAAGAGACTTAAGCCACATGAGGCCCAGTGGGACACTTGACTTTCTAAGTACTTCATCAATTGAATAATTGGTATGGGCCCACTGGAAGCCCTTTAAGCTCAGTATTCTTTACAAAAATTGAGCTTAGCACTCTACTTTCTGGGAAAAGAGAACACCTGACAACATTACAGCCAGGACAACCTGTAATGGTCAATCTGTCATCCATTGGTACTGTGCCAATGAATCGAAACCTCATGACACACTTGCCTGGGAAGATACCGATAGCAATGGTCCCAACCACAGAAGTACTGCACAGTGGATTTTCCCTTTTTTCTGATGAGGTAACCCATCCCTTTTTGTCTACCAGTTTCCTCTAAAATGACAAGAAGAAACATCATCCTCCTGCTATTGAAGATTTTGATAATATTTTCTTCTGCACAAATACCCACCTGTCTCAACTATCAATCAAGGAATCAGTCACAATGGTGTGAATACAGGTAAGCCACCTTTTTTGATATTAACAGAAAATAGCATGAACATAACCTGCAAAATGCCACCACCTGTTACTGAAGAATGTGCATATAGCAAGATTATTTATAAAAAGATGTAACATGAATCAGTGCTCAATACAACAGGAGTATTAAACAACATGAATGTTTAAATTTCAGCAAACAAAATAAGCTCAACCAGTCATTTATACAAACTGAAATATCCATTACAATCTTCTCTATCACCATTGGGAACTAACCAAAAGGTCTTATATGGAATATTATTGAGAAAGAATTAATAAAGAGGACCCCAAACTAATTGTGAATGCACTGGGTGCAATCCAAATTAATACTTCTCTCACTCTTAGCTGCATTCAAACTCAATTGTGGGTGCAGTCGACTGTGACATTAAAACAGAATAATTTTTGCCAACCAAAATTTGAAACGTAATCTCGGATAATGTAACAAAATTTGAAAGTGCTTTCCAATCCTTGTAGCTCCCTGTTTAATCAAGTTATGACTCCACCAACAGTAAAATTGCAGCTTTTTTTCTGACAATATGCAATGCTTTGGTATACACCACATGCTCAGTTATTGGGCTGGGATTAAATCACCACGGAATTCTTCTCTATCTATTAGAACATAGAATATGGACTCAGCAAAATGGAAAAAAATTGCCACGTGTTGATGTTGATGTGTGTGTTGTACAGGAACAATGGGGATTTATCTGTGAAAGTAATACCATTAAGGCTCAAGACATCTGTCTTGACAGCACACAAAATGTTTGTCATTTTGAAATATATCACAATGAACTCTCTGAAACTGGACTAGTATATATTGGAAATGGATGTGTTTGTATGAGAACCCTTTGTGATTCTATATTTATAGACAACACCACCGTGAAGACAAATAACCACTCAAATATCTGTATTTGTAACTTTACGCAAATTATAAGATGCTACTATTCAGTTTCTGTCACAACCTACCAATTCCTACAACCAAACCACACATTTTACCTATCCCCATTGGAATGAATCTTACATTGGTAAGAAAAATCTTGCAACATGATGACTTGAAGCAATTGCTAAAATGAATTCAAGACAACTGATGTAAAACCCTGATTACTGTCCATCATCATACAGAGTAGATCATTCACTGATAAATACCAATGAAGAGGAAAGGTTCGAAGATCATCCAGTGGTAGATGCTGACAAAGAAGAACAGAGAGCAATTAACTGTAATTGGATTTCACAAAGTTTAAATAATAGGTTAACCTCTATAACTGTGTGTTTGAAATTTGGTTGAGGAAACTTTGTTGAATCTTTAACTAAGTTGCTGTGTTTATCATAATTTTTTTTATTATTGACTGATGAAGTATTCAATCTAATCTGGTGATTTATCATAATAGTATTCATAAATCTTAAATTGCTGCTACCTCAAAGTAGCAGCATTCTATGATTCTATGATTTATTGATATGCCAAAGAAATAGCTATCATAATAAAATAAAAGCTATGGTATAGTGTGAGTAGTGTGCAGTGGTAACATAGTTGAGGGTAGGTACAGGAAAACAGAGTTTGCCTACTACTAAAGTGAGGACTGTAAATTTGCCAGTACTCCACTAGTTACTAAACATTCACCTGGGAGGGAAAATGGTATTTTTTTGTGGTTTGTAAGAAGAGGGGGAAGAAAGAAATGAGAAAAAAATCAAGTACGTTTCTGAAGAAGATAATAGTGGAAATTTCTGTGAGAAAAGTTGCTCAGTTTCTCACCTTAAGCCAAACTGAGGCAAAAGACCAGTGAATGCTCTGATGGCAGCTGTGATGATAGTGCAGTGTCTATTTCAATCAGCAGTGAAGGGACTTTGGCCTCTTCAATCTTTCGACATGAAGAAAGAGTGCCTTGATTTTTAGCACTTAATGAAACTGAACCATGCCTAGCTGTAGGAAGGTGAATAAACCTTTCTAGTTAATATATTTCAAAAACCCAAATAAAAATATTTAGTTAATCTCAAATCCTAAAGAAAATACTTGTACACCTCCACTAAATTCATATTGTGTAATCCTGGCATGACAGCAGGCAGAGACTTTTTCTCTTTACCATAAAACAAGCTTTCCAGCTCCTTGTTTTTTGTTTGAGTCATGCAAAATTCTCTGCTAGGAAAGATCCAAGCACAGCTTACTTTGCTTTTTTTCATACCCTGGTTCAATTATGGTTTTCATTACCTCAACAGTTAGCCTAAATGCTCCCTGTTGTCCAACAAGTAAGTGAGTAAATAAATAAATAAGCAATTTAACTACAAGGGAAAAAAAAAGCTTTGTTCCAATGTTTACCACAAAATACTCTAAATATCTATTTACAAGCTATATAATGGCTACACACAGCTAAGATTCTTCTCTCTGAACATTTCATTTTATCTCTTCTTCCACTACCAAGATTTACCTAATTTACCTACTGAGAGATCAGAGACAACCACTGTCTACCTTGGAGAAAAACAGAAGGGGATGCAGTGTTTACATGGAAGGCACTTTGTGTCAGACAGAAGTTAAACTGGAGGCTTATTTTGCTCCATCTCTCTCAAATAGGGGACTTCAGAGAAATTTGAAACTGCACAGATATAGATCTGGTGCGAGGAGATGGATTTTAATGTACTGCACATACAGCTGCAGACCTCACTGCCACAAGAGAATTTTACAATCAAAGACTCATCAATATTTAAAAAGCAGGGAACATATGTGGTTATAATGAATGTATGTAAAATGTTCATAATACAAGGTTGCAAGGTGTAGGGGAAGGTGGCATGCTGGTCTTCTAACTCCCCTGTGGTTGAATTTCAGGTTAGCACAATTTCTAAGAAGTCTGACTTACACAAATTTGTTATTTTTTTTTTAGGATCACCTAATAATTTGTTTCTAGTATCAGCTAGCTATTTGTTTAGGAGCTTCTAATGTCTCTGATCAGCTTATTTGAAGTGCTATCAGGCACTAACAGAGGGAGGATTAGAAACTCACTGGGCAAGTCCTATGTTGCTAAGGTTCAACGCTGGCTAGCACAGGGTGTACTGAGATCACCCCAACCATGCACATCTTTCAGCCTGCCTTAAGCTATTAGCTCTCCCAAAGATGCTGTTTTCTTGAAAAACTGTACTCCCTCTCTGCACCCTTGTGTGCTCCAGGGACTTTAGCTTGGTCCTACCCTGAATATAAGGCAAGAAGGCTTGGAGAGGATAACTTATTGGCTTTTGTAGCTGGAACTACTTACACTGACATAATTGCAATTATTAATAGTGGGGAAAGGATGTGCCCAATCTGTAATTTGAGGTAATGTTTGGCAACTTGAGCAATATGAATCATGAATCATTCATTTACTGAGTAATGCTTTTAATTAGTTAGAATTAATTTTAAGATGTCCTCTGTTATTTTGTTGTGTAATTTAAGGTCACTAGTATTTTTTGTGTGTGTGTGTATGTTACGGTGAGGTTTATATGCAATCCCTACCAAATACAAATATGTTATATTCTTTAGTTCAAACTGGTTTTATACTTAGGGAAAAGACTTTGAGAATGGTAGAGAGTCTTAAAGGTGAAGCCTGTGGTAACTCCTCAGCTGTATATGAAGTGGCATTTGAAGTGTCATTCCTGTGCTACCAGGTCTGAGAGCCATGATGTTGAGACACCAGAGGCTGTAAAGAGAAGTTAGTGATACACTCGCCTGTTTGATGTTTCAGATCCTCTTTGTCTGTGATGGGTGAGAGCTGCATTGAATCTAGCAGAGTCTTACCACCAAAACTAATATACTGATGATATGGCTTTGAGCAGGGCTCTGTTTCCCAGTCAGTAGGTTTCCAGGCTGCCTATTGCTCAGCCAGACACCCCTACATTCAAATTAATTGCTATTCTTTTTAGTTGCTCCATCAAAAAATCTCAAAGATTATGTGACCCAAATGGTTCCATTATGTTATGTCAGCCCAAGTTAGCTTAGACAGACGAGCCCATCTTTTCACAGATCTAAGGAGAAAAACTTTTTCTGCACTAACTTAGGTTCCATTTTTCTTCCAGTATATCTAAATACATTACTGAGAAAATCCCCTCTTCTTCACAGTCCCATAGTTTACATTTTAGCCATACATGCTCTTTCTGTCTCTGGAGACAGTTGTTGCCACATTCCATCACCATATGAAAGAAGATAAAACTCCGGCTTCCTCAGGGAGCACTAAGACATCTTTAACTGCATAAAAATTGATGGTTTTATGGAGCTTCAGATCATTTACTGATATTGAACACTTCAATGGCTTAATCCTTCCTCACATAACATGGAGACAAATAATAGCTTGGTAGACTTAATCATTCATGAAAGGCAGACAGAGCAGGCAAGTCAGCATGAAAATATTTTAATTATACTTTGTCAGAAGTATATCACAAGACATAAAAGTGCTCTTCCTTCAAGACTTTAATTTGGGAATTTATCCAAGTTTGAATTTATTTACTATTAAGAATTGCACTTGGGTGCAAAGACTGGACTTCCAGAAGTGAAGAAGAAAGAGAGACAAAATAGGAACAAGTATTGGAATGAAGAGTGACAGAACATCACAGAGCTTTAGGAGAATAACACCTTGTTTGAGGCCTGGGTCGGAAAAGAGAAGTTTCTTAGAAAACAGTAAGTATTATGGAAAATAGGATAGGAAAAAATCTCATGTTTCATTAACTCTTTGCTTTATGGAAATTTTATATGAGACAATACTACTCAGTACCACTGGACACAGTGGTAAAAAGTTAAAGCTTGCTGAACTCAGGGATTTTCTCTACTGTGTTTCAACTGTTTTAGGACTGGGGCTTTGTGAAACTGTGTAAGATAAAATAGGGCTGTTGGTCATTAGATTGCTTCACTTCTGCTTCTGCAGGTACTATTATTTTTATGTTGTATAAATCAGAACTTGATAAGAGTTGTTAAAATTACTTTTTCTCCAGTGCAAACCTACCATTGCTTTTGTGTGTGAGTGCTGATTTCTTACTGGTGGCTTATCTTTTGACAGTATGTCATGGTAGAAGATGTGCCAGACAAAAGCCAGTAACAAACTGGGGTAAAGAATATAAACAAGTATGTTTTGTTTTGTTTTTTCTTGTCAGTTTGTGTTATAGTCTGCAGAGTCCTGTGCTGTTGAGGTGAATTTTATTGAAGGAATAATGATGAGAAATGAAGTATCTACTTGGCCTTTGGTCCATGCTGGAAAAAGTCAATAGCTTTTCTGCCACCTTCATTGCCATTGAATTAAAAAAGGTATTTCCCTAAAAGGGAATAGAGCTTGCTTTGTTCTCTTACCATCTAAAATCACTAACAAAGTACTCTTGACATTTGTAGTAGTGGGATCATAGCAGGACAGGGGTTTTCCATCCTGAAAGCTCTACACATACTGTGCTGCCAAGTTTCCAGCCATGTACCTTGTTGTCTTCTGTAATCAACCAATTTCTAAAACAAAGGAATGGATGCCTCATGTAGTTCATACAAGCACAATCTTCTTTTAAAATCTCGCCAAGATTTTAGTGACAGTAAAATTTCCCAGCAGTGAGAAGCTCCAATGTAATTAAATGTTGCGTGCAACTATTTCTTTTCCCCTGTTGCACATTTGCTGCTTATTAATACATTCTGTATTATTGAACTTAAGCTAAACAGACATCTCTAGCTGGACTTCTCTAGGCATTTAACTTTTTTTCATAACTATATCATGATTAATACAACTCTTTTCAGGGTAAACTATCCTAGCCTCTTCAATTCCTTTGTATACTAATGTGTTCCCTCAATGCCTTTATAGACATTCCCATTTCTGTCTTTTCTTTCTTAAAGACAAGAATACTGAAACCAAAGATGAGAGGGCTGAAACCACTGTGGATGAGACACTTCACAGTCTATTTTATTAACCTCCTCCCTCTTTAGTGATTTGTTTCTGATTAACTAGAGCTCCTTAATTTTTATTTTCTTTCCCTAGTAGAAAGGGTAGTTTGATTTCAAAGCCTGCCAGTATACATGGATAGTCTCAGGTGTTTCCATATTTACTACCTTGATATGTAATGCAGTTATTTAGGACTACCTTGCAACTCTACGTATTCTACTTCGGCTAACCTAATCCTTGCCATCAGCTAATTTTGCCAACTCAACATTTCCCTTTAATCTATTGACTTCTTTATGTTATTAATAATTGTAACTAATTAAGAGCAACTAATCCAGGTAGTAGTACATTTATCTATCCGATGTTATACTGAGGTTTGACATTATACTACTTCTATTGGTTTCCTGTCTGTTTGAGAAAACTTTTTCTATGAAAGTGTAGGCTCTGAGAAGAAGGGAATGGTGGAGATAAAATGTCTTTGCTTACAAAGAACATAAACCAAGTCTTAAAGAACATGAGCGCATTCAAGTTCTTTAAAGTGTGAATGCTGTAAAACCACACATTGGTTTGAATACCTTCTCAGTCAGAGAAATGTGGAAAATTAAATTGTCTTTCTGTGGGAATTTTTAATAATTTTGTTTCAACCCACAGTGATGAAATTTTGACATCTCAACAATTTTCACATAAAAGAAAGTGGAAAACTATCTAATTTAAAAAATATTTTACTGTAAAATGTTTATACTCTTGGCCAAAGAGAAGATTATTAATCTCAAAAGGCTGATGAGTTTACTATTGAAAAATACCTACAATGCTTCGATAACTGCAAATATCAGTGTTGGGCTTTTTTTTTTTTATATTAATAAAAAGTATTGTTTGAAATATTCTTCTTGAAATATTCTGTAGCTTGTTACAGGAAAACCACTCTGTTTGGCTTGGTTTTTATTTGTTAGTTTTGTTGTTGGTTGTTTTTTTCTTTCCTTGGTATTCTAAATCTTTTCCTTAAAAAGAAATATATAGAATACATCCATGCAAGCACGTACATGCAAGCACTTTTCCTGCAGTGAGTTGGGGAATTCTGGCAATTTTGGCAATTTTGAAGTACTTTAGGAAGATACCATGTCTTCTGCATGAACTCAGAAATTCACTTAATTTCATTTATTTTGGGTCAGGGATTAGTGTTAACACACTGCTTAACATATTTTCTTAACTGTGTCTACTTTTCATTTTCATTAAAATGTTTTTCATAAATTATGAAAGTGCTGTCTTTATTTTCTGTTTTTGTTAATTTAATACTGAGGGAAATAAAAGAGGAGAAAATCTTGTTTTTTGATGTGGAAATGCAGCCTAATACCCTGGCAATGTGAAGCAAAATCTTGGTTTTGAGTGCAATAAACATCTGTAGAACTGGAATGTCATTTTTAACAATAACAAGAAAAAAAAAAAACAAAATTAAATGTCCCAATTACTTTGGCTTATTTGAATTACTTTGGCTCATTTGGATGAGAGAGTTCTGTGGGATAATGCATAATGCCTTTCAGATTTCAAGGGGGCTTCATCTCACCTCTGCCATCACAGAGGGTACCTTGTGGTGCGCTAACTACCTTGACTACCTGGGGACATAGAGCAAAGGCAAACAGAATAAGTTAATGGAGTGAATTACGGTGCAGTAAAAAAATCCTGCAAGTATTCTTTTTTGAGAGTTAAGAGGCTGTATGTCACTGCAGTTTAATCTTTCTCTGAGGAGGGCTTGTCCTCAGAAAAGTGTTAGTGTAGGGTATAACTCCTGCATTGTTCCTGGCTGAGCTCCTGCACATACAGAGAAGTCTCTAACTTGAATTAAGGGGTGATTTAGACACCTTTCTGTGTTTTGCATCCGTGCTGGTGGATGAACTGACGGGCCTGTTGTCTTGCTTATGTAGGTGTCTGCCACATTGCATTAGAGCTGAATTAGCTGGTTTCTCAGTGGCCCAGTAAGTTGAGTAATGCTTATTTTCAAACCTGCAAGGGGGATTTCAGCCGATTGCTGTTAATCCCTGCACAGAGTGTGTCACTAGCCAGTCTCTTGCCACAGCTTCAGTGTTTGCAGAGTGACCATATTTGCCACAGGGAGGCCAGCTCCAGGGGAATCAAAATGCCTCTGAGGGTATGGGCACATGACTGGAAGCAATTGAGTTATTGAGGCTTAACAAGTTACCTTTAATCAGCTGATGAGCTGTAACTCAATAAGCCACAGAGATTTTATTGCTTTTAATTGCATGTCTCCATCTTTGGTAACCTGAGTTAACCCTGCACTAGCGATGCTTTCTGACAAACGACAGTAATATGTGAGCACAAAGACATGAGCAGGGAGGAGGGGGATTCATTTCTCCCCTGTACAGTCACGTGAATTATCTGGCTTGTCTCTGCAGTCTTCTCTAGAGCCAAAGGAAAGAGGAGCGTCTCTGGGATGTCTTTGACCACATAAATTAGGTGCTTTCTCTGAGTCTTTCTCTGGAGAGGAGCTTACCTTTCTGCATTGATCACAGAAGGCATTGGGTCAGCTAATTTTAGCCACAAATGCTGCTTTTGGGTATTGTGCCTACAAGAAATGGAAAGTGATGTTTTCAAAGACATTGCCATATGCATCTTCTCTGACAACAGCAAAACAGACACTTCCCCTGTAGGTCTGTGTCTGATGACAGCAGAGGCTACATATATATGTATTCACAGGTTTTGGTTTAATTACACCAACATTTTGTGTGTGATAGAAATTTAAAATTTTTAATTAAACATTTTTTCCTCCTCCATTTGTTTTCCTGTTTATTCTGGCATGTAAAAAACACTGCAGTGTTCCTTGCTGGCAGGCAACTTCCCCTTGTTCTGAAAGTTTATGCTGATTGTTAATAGTGGGAATTAATCCCGGTGAGGCACAAGAATACCTCACAGTGCTGCCTATCAGCCAAGCCATCTGAAAGAGTGGAATGGGATTTTTCATATTTTAGTGATGAACCAGATCAGATGTGACTGAAGAATTTGGCCACACAGTAAGCTACATCCAGGATTTTGTTTTTTCTTTCATCCAGCTACAGGCTGCAACTACTGTACCTTCAGATGTTCCCAAACTTCACAATGAAATACCAAGAAACATCAAGAAGCCATTTCATTTTCTAAATTAGCATTGGCCTTTCATTCACCTTTCTATTCTCTTGGGTTACCCAGATCCATATTAGAAGTGTTTGTCTGTCTTACTTCTTTTCCCCTTCATTGTTCATGTGATTGGAAATAGTACAACTGCCTTTTTGTGGTTTTGTTTTAGTTGCTCCTCCTGCTGAGTGTGTAGAATATTGCTATATATTACAGTTCAGGAAATCACTTGTATACAAGGGAAGGGCCTTTCATAAATATCAGTTCTGAAAGCTCTTCTGTAACTGTGTGGGTTAGATGGGTTTAAATTTACACAGCAGTGTAAACAGTCCTCTGCAAAGCTCTACCCATGCAACATGCCTCTGACTTAAGTTTCTCAACATAGTCAAAGCCTGATTCCTGCTCATCATCTCTCATATCCCATTTTTTTGCAAATATGGAGCCTGTTTCAAACAAACTAGACTTCCCAGTGAAGACTGGGTGAGAGATAAGATTCCATTTTGATTTTTTTTTGACATTTACTTGTTACATTCAAGATTAAGTAATAGGAAATCAAAATTGAGAGGTCTGCCATAGCTAACAAGGGAAAACACACATACTCTCACAGTTCAAGTCCTGGTGCCTCATTTCTTGCTGTCTTTATGTGAAAAACAAATGTATCCCCTAACATTTTGCCATTTGAGAAATATCAGCTGTATCAACATACATAAAAACTCCAGATTCTTAAGAGACCAGTGGTGCCCCTCTCTCCCCTCCCCACCAATCAGATTAAATTCATAACACTTTTTTTATTATGGTTCAAACTCAAGCTCTAGGGGAATTTGCTTGAGGAAAACATTGCAAGTATACCATCTGTTGGATTAGACAACCACTTAATTCCCAAGCCCCTGCCTCCCTCATCAACTCCTCACCTGCAAACCAGCAGTTTAATGCAGACTTTTCATAGGCTAAAAAAGCAACACTGAAACTTCTTTACTCTGAGGAGTATGCTCTGAGGAGACAGCTTCTCCTCTGGGGGCAAGTTCCTTTAGTACCAATTCCCATGCACGGTTGTTTTCCTTCTCTTCTCCCATACCAGGACTAGATGCTGGTGTTCATTTCTCTCCCTGGGTTATCCGTGCTCCACTTTTAAAACCTCAAGTGCTCTTCAGCAGATGTGAGAGCCTCAGGCTCACTTGGCCTCTGAGCCACAGCGAAATCCTGATTGTTCAGAACCAGATATTATGTGTCAACAGCAGGCATTGTACGATGGAGGCGTATTTTCAACAATGAGCTGCTAAACTTTAAAGACTTCTAATTGAATTGCTAAAATCCCCCAAGAGAGGGCTGGTCAGTGCAATGCAGTTCCCTCTAAAGCTATTTTTCCACTCCTAGTGTTTCTGTTTTAAAACCTGTTTTCATTTTCCTGGCCGCAATTCTATTATCTATTACTGCAGTTTCACTTCAGGGGTTATTCAGGTTAAGCAGTTTGATTAAAATTCTTTGCTTTTGAACTCTGGAGTTTTCAGCTGTGTAAGTGATAGGGGATGTAGAGACAAGGGGAAACTCCTGTAGCCCCCAAAGGGATGCTTTCTGCCTCAACTTGCTGATACAGAGAACAATGCAGATCCCTATTCCTGACCAACACGCTTTGACATCTGAACTGTCTTTTGTGTTCTTATGTCAGACACCATACTGGAAATAAATGCCTGCTGCTTCCATGGTCTGCAGTCCATGACTACAGCACTACAGTTTTGGGTACAGTGACTCCTACCTTCTAGTACTAACTGCTGCTCTGCTACGCATTGTGAGTACCTGTTGATGCCATGAATGCTTTCTTGGGAATCATGGTGCCGAAATTCTGGAGCAAAACTGGGACCAACGTAAAAATATTCAGACTCCAGAAGTGAACACTGTGGTCTTCCCCTGTATCTGCAATGTCCAGCATATAGTCACTTTCTGTATTAATCCACTTTCATATTGGCATACGTACATGAAAATAAATTGTATTACAGCAGCATACCACTGAAATGAAACAGTGGTGAGCCGGGATCCATACCTGATAACTCAGTTCACTCACACCTTCCCTTCAAGTATGTCTGTGAGTACATACATATGCATCTTTACACATATACGGGGTGTGTGTTTGTGTATTTGACTCTGCACTGAAATATTTATATGCCTTTCTAGTTTGAATACTTTATAAGGAAAAAATACACTGAAGTTAAAGTTAGGACAGTCTCATTACAAAATACAAATATTTGTGATTCTTCCATGTGTCCAGTTGATTGACCTGGGCCCATAATCCACTCTCCCACTTTTCCTCTGGCATAGGATGAGAAGAATTTTTTCATTTATGACAGTTTCAAGGAACTACTAAAACAAGAACTTAGTAGGAGCAGTAGAGGATGCCAGTTATAATAACATCCATAGACACAAACTCCAGAAAATGTTTAACAGCACAGTTCAGGTACATGTCATATAAATCATCCTATGGAATTCATTGTTTCTCTGCGAATACATTGCAATAATGGGTTCTTACACAATCACTGCTACAATCTTTCTGCTTATTTGTCTTCATTTCAATTAGCTGATGTTGACAGCTCTCTAACTGTGGAAAGGTGCACGGTTGCAACTGGTGCAATCATACAAGGGAATTCAGACACTTTTGCATCAAAATAATAACTGAATGAGTACACCCATCAATGCTTGCAGGGGCTATCTCTATGCTATCACTAGGAGCAGTCATGAGAGTGGGTTAGGACACATTATTTTAATTGATACTTGAAGAAGAACTGAAGAACACTTAATATCCAAGTTCTGTGTTCCATTTGCGTCCATTAATTGCTGCTGTGTCTTGGACATTTCCTCAACTCTAGTGGTGAATATTGTTGAACTCAAACTCT
Source organism: Hemiprocne comata (assembly GCA_020745705.1). Classification (NCBI taxonomy): domain Eukaryota; kingdom Metazoa; phylum Chordata; class Aves; order Apodiformes; family Apodidae; genus Hemiprocne; species Hemiprocne comata. The sequence goes on from CM036586.1 coordinate 63,839,614, forward strand.
ATAAACAATAAGCCTAAATGAGTAGTTGGGTTTTGCCCATGCTTGAAAGCCAATTTTGATGTGCAGCCAGGATGAGCAGTTTCTGGATACAGAAATCCTAGGGCTGTAGCCTAAATTGATTGAAACCTGCTAAAAAAAGAGGAGATAGATGTGTGTTGTGCTGTTTGTTAAGACCCATATCCCCCTGACACCAAGGCTTTGCTCACTGAATTACCAATGACTGCCAAATGCTACTAGAGGTTGGGGTGCCAGCCCATACACTCCTTGCATAGCTACACTACCTGGTAAGGATGCTGGGAGAAGAGTGGCACTAGAGCTGCTCCTGTCCTTCATGGAATTTCATTTGAAGAAGAGATGCTACAAGGAGCTTCAGCAACTCCAAGGCTGCCCTACAGTGCTGTTGTCCTGCAATCTCAATATTGAGTAGCTACTTGACACTCCTTAAGTGTTTTGACAATGAAAATTTGAATCTTTGCACACAAAATTAGAAGCACACAAATACACATACCAGCTTAACCTTCAAAATCATGAGACACATTAATGCATCACCAGTGAAGGTGCCAAATAGGTGGATTACAGTCTCTTTAATTTTCAGTGCCAATACCTAAATAAAAAAGAGCATATACTGTACTACTTTTAAAGACCAGGGTGAGCTTAGGATACTAGCAATAAAAAAAATCATAATAGAAACACAGAATGGTTGAGATTGGAAGGAACCTCTGGAGGTCATCTTGTCTACTCTCCCAATCTCGTAGTGTCATGTAGAGCAGGTGACCACTTTGGACATTTAAACAACTTTTATTTTTTTTAAGGTTTTGGGTTGAATTTGCAGTAGGTGACCTTCCGAGTGCTTAACTGAATTTAGATAAGCATCCAAGAGTTCAGAATTCTGTCTGAAGAGAAATTGACTTTATCTGAACCTTGGTAAACAAACCCTACTAAGAATCTCGTGAAAATCACTGATTTTGTCACAATGAAACAAAATGCAATATAAATTCATTTACTGAATAGCTCTTTGTTTACCAGAAATTGAAGTGTTGCTGGCATCATTCTTTGAAATGTTGACCACTTTTTTCCTTGATGTTTCTGAGAGTTCCTATTTATTCTGTTCTTTGAACTAAATTGATGAGAACAGTCTTTATTTTGCTCTGTTGATATTTTCGTGTATGGATAAATAACAAAAGGACAAATGTACACATGAACCACATCTTTTCATAATTGAAAATGGATTTAGTTTGAGCATTAGGTTAATATTAAGGTCATTTCTAATTTTAGATAAACAGTTTATTTCCACTACTCAAACACAAATCTTAGCTTCAGCCAAAACCTAATCTGAATGTGAGTTTTTCCCTCAAGTAGAATAAGTTTTCTAGGAGCTTATGGATTGAGGAGGAGCTCCAGTTCATTAGCATTCTCCTTTTTTTCACAACTGCAACTTTCTCCAAGTTTCAATTACTTTAAAGTAACACAGTTCATGGCTAAACAATGATTCTAATAGAGAGATTAATCTAAGTCTCCAATGTATATAGACAGTAGACTTGCTCTGAAAGTAAAACAGGATAGGGGAAAGGTATAGGAACTGACACTGTCTAGTAACTGCATGATTGTTTTGACTGTTATTAACTTTCCAGGAGCTAATGGAAAAGAACAAGGTGAGGAGGTGCAGGGTGACTGCAGAAGATGATATTAAACACATCAAAGGCCTCGAAAGTATAGAGTTTTCAATGCACTGCTTGTCTGGATTGATGGCAGTACTTTTTAAATCTCTTTGAGAGCACAAAAAATTTCTTCCTCGCTTTGGGATCAGAGACTTAGGAGGAATAGGATGTGTTCCTCTAAAATTTTCAATGCAAAATCACCAGCTCAGATAAATCAGTATTACACCATGGTGGCTTTGATTCAATTATATCAGTGCCTGAGCATCTTGCCCTTGAATATTTGAAGGATTAAACTCTTCCCGCTCAATAAGTTTATCAACTAGATAGATAGGATGGAAGAAAGGAAATATTATTCTGTAATAAAACTTACTTACTACAGGCAAATAATTAAGGGATAAAGTCATAGAGAGCTAAATTTTTCTCTTCACCAAGAAAACTCTGCAGCAGAGTTGTAGAAGACACAAGGGACACGGTTGCAACATGCTAATTTACATGGTCAGTCAGGGAGAAGTAGTGTCATAGAACAACTTTTTATGCTTACTGTCCCCTAAAAGGACTTTCCATGGCTGGAAGGCTAGTATAAAAGAGATTTGTTGTCTGTGCTTTCGCCTTGAAGTGAAGAAGGAAAGTAATAGATAGAAACTCTTGATGCAGCTAATTTGCACTGAGGAATTCCCTTTGGGTATAAGCAGCAAGGACACCGATCTTTTTCACAGGTAGTGTGAATTAAAATACAATTCAGAAAACTTTGCTCTGAACTTTTTTCCAAAGGAAAGCCTAGGAAGTCAACAACAGATTATGGTTTAGAACTCATTTTTTTTGATGTTTCTAACTGCCCTGTTCATGAAATTGCCCTTCCTCCTTATTTTGTTTGTTATATTTTTTTCCTGGTTATGGAAGTTGTTCTCCAAAACATTGTTTTGCAAAAACATTGTTGTGAAAAAAAAATAGATAAAAAAATTTGTCAATAAATACAAATACAGAGGAATCAGATATTACAAGAATAATTCTGCGACACATTTAGAAAGTAGTTAGCCACTACTGTATTTCTGTCCTGATATTCTTCAATGCAACTTCCCTTCAGTTTAGATCACAGAAACTTAGATTTTAATCTTCACTACATGCTCTTCCTATTAAACTTTTGGTTTGTTTATGTCTACCTTAATTTCAAAGACTTTGTCTCTTTTCTATGTAAACTCTCTTAAATTTCCTCTTGACTTCTCCTTTTGTCTCTACTTCCAGTCATTGACTCTATCATCAAGGTCATTTTATGCACTGATGAAAGCATTCTTTACAGCTACCTGAAATAACTCACTACAAACTGAGTTATATTTTGATTTGATCCTGCCATAGTATCATGTTCTTAAACATATGGAAACTCACACTAAAGGGGGTGACACTTTCTGAATTTCAGTTCACTTGCATCCATTAATTGTACACATGGTCTGTGTCTGACATGTTATTTCCCATTTGTCAGAAGGAAACCACTCTGCTTGAGGGTAGCTTTAATTGTCTTAATACTGGTTTTTATGCTGTGCTAAAACAGAACTAGGACTCTTCAAATGTTGCTACAGAAGTGAAGCTGTTCCAAAATAGTTATTATCAAATCAGGATGCCTTTGATTCAAGAAGCTTACTAAGTATATTAGTTATTTTTTCTTTATAATCCTCACTGCTGACATTACAGGGCTATTATGTGACTCTGTGAAGTCGCAGATAAAATATACAGTGAACCACAAGGTGATATTCCTTTTCAAATGTGGACAGCTATGAAAAACTTAATGCTTCACCATCCTACCAGAACTCCTCACTAGTGTTTGCTTAAGGAATGATGGTAACAATAACCTTGTCAACACATCTTCTTGTCCGAGAAGATAATTTATCTTCTTGCTATAAACAGGAGGCAGTGTTTGCCTATCAGTAGATTTCAAAAGATTTTGGACCTGTTTATTGCAAAGGTGAGACAGCAATTAAGGGGTAACCTAGAGTCAGGTGGTAGTGGTTTGAGAGTGTCACAGCTGCATGAGTGCCCATGCTGTGTAAGAAACCCACTTTTAAATGATCACACTAATTAAAAGAGCAAAGAGGAGGGAGTAGAATGGTAAGGAAAGCCTCTTTCCCACAAAAAATAAGACCAGTTGAGCACAAGGGTAAATGATAACATGGCCCACATTTTCCAGGAAATGGATCTGAGATTAAAAGCGGTGAGGTAAATGAAGTTTTGTGTTCTGCCATATATTCATCAAAATGTGCAGGTACCTCAGGTAAAAATTGATGTTTAGAATTGTGACATTCTCTGAAATCTGTTGGCAGGAAATGGGAAATGACAAAACAAAAGCCCATTGGGACCGCCATGGATGGCTGATGGCCTGCATAAGCCAGAGCACCCCCCTGGTGCCTTTTGCCAGCTGTTGAGCAGTGTTACTGCTGGGGTCTCTGGAGGCTGGATGGGCACACCAGAGAAACCACAGAATAGGGCATAAACCATAGACCTCTGTCCAACTTTCTGCTTCATATTTACAGGAAAGGGACCAGCTCTACCAATCTTGCCAGGTGGCCTAGGTTGGAAGATGCATTCTTCCTGAAAAGCACATGCCACCAGACTGCAGTGGTTGCCATGAGAGAGAAACCCTGCCATCAGTGAGATAACTCCCTGCCTCATTTAACTACCTACATCACTGGAAACGCCTGTTAAGCTGTCATTCCTTGGGGAGAAATAAATAAAGAAGATGGAAAATGGCCAAGCTCAACAGCACAAATTACATAATTGCAGAGCATGTTAAAGAGGTGTTATGAAGTGAAGTTGGCTGGATTATTTACCTGAAATCTGCTCAGGGAAAATTTTACACTGAAAGGCATGGAAAAATGTCAAGGTTAATCATCTGCATGGCTTCTCCATAGCATACATTCCCTGCATGGATAGCTATCTGCTCTTTAAAAATAGAGAAACTGTAGAGTGCAATCAGGGAGGAAGAATGAAAGATCAGACTCTCTGCATCATATATTCAATACGAAAATAATATTTTAAATTGCCACATGGTAGCTATGAAACTGTGAAGATAATAGACTATAAGGAGAACAGCACATCATCTACATGAAGTTTATATTTTAAAGCACCCTAGGACATCTCTTTACATGTAAGAGACTTTGTAGAAGATAAGTAGTGTTTTATAAGTCAGAAATGTTTCTGTACTATTACACTGATCATTAAAGATTAAAAAAACTGAGCTACTCTTCCAGACTATTGGATTTCTTTAAGCCAATTTGACATAATTTTTTGTGGCTGGCTTCATATTGTCAGGGAAAATACAACCAAAAGTTGAATTATAACATTTATACAATGCCAGATATTGCATCTGGTCAAAGAAGGTTAATATATTATTTGGATTTTTGACAGTGTTAAAGAAACAGAATTTACGTACAGCCCATTTCATGCAGGTATTCTTGTTAATTCCGCTGTTTACAGCAGTTGTCAAATGCAGTTCTGGTTTACAAAGGCTTAAGCAATTGGAACTAATTAAGTGTCTGTAACTAGTTAAGATGTTTTTTGGAGGTTATCTTGTCTTCAGAACAATGAATTTTATTATACACATTTCTGTATAATTTCTGTAATCTTTCAATAAATGGCTGCCTTCAAAATATTCAGTGCATATGAGGAATCAAGGAACACAATAATGTAAGAAGGGATAAACACCTTGGATATTGCTATAACAGATTTATCTTAAACATGTCCTAAAAAAATGGTGGGTGACAGGGTTGGCATACTTCAGAGCAGGTTTCTGCTTGTTCATTCCAGCTGAATTATGCAGAGCGGCTTCATCCAGAGCGTGAAACCTTCCCATGGGCATGTGGGAGACTGAAGGCCACTTCTATGCAAAGCCCTGCACTCCAGGCCTCAGGTGAGACAACAGTAATGGTACAACAGGGTCATACTTTATAGAAAGCTAAGGAAATGGCCTTATAAAGGTGTGGCTTCATTAGAAGCAAACAGTCCATTTCTTTCCACATTTAATGCATCCCCGAAAGTCATCAAGGAAAATGTGGCTGCAACCAACACCAGGAGGGCAAAAGAATTTCCTTTTTAATGATCAGGGACACTTGGAAGAGGCAGTTCTTCTTAGCCATGCCTGAAGATGATGTGTGGTACTGCATCATAACTGAGCTTAGTATTTCTGGTCACAGATCCTTTTCTCAGGAAAGCTGTGTGATTAAAGATCTGATTACATTGTTTTCCATATACTTATAGTCTGTACACCCTGACCTGACATTAGAAGTCAAATTTGTTTAAGCAAATGAAAGATGCCTGTCCTGGCTAATTTATATTTGGCAACACTGCTGTAGAAAATTTTCAAAGAAAACATTGCTTCTCTCTTTTTGCCAGAGACAGGTAAATGTGATGCAGGTGACAACCTGATTGCTAGCTCTGAGTTAAGAATGAGGTGGGTGAGGCTGAGACCCTACTATATAAGCACAGCAGACAAAATGTCTTAGCAGTAATGAGCATGTTGCAAACTCTTTGCACTACCAATGTCAACAATTCAAGGCTTCATGATATTCAAAGGAATAGGTCACCAGGAAGAGTCAGTTATTGAATTTGAATGGCCCTTTTCTGAGAAACTGAATCCCATAAAAAAAGAAGTTTAGATTTCTATCTGAGAGATTGTGAGTGAAATAAAATCATATCTGGTAGCTGGCAATTTTTCTCCTCCTCTCCTCTCTAACAATAAATACAAGGAAATTCTGTTAAATTCCATCATGATTTCTCTCTGATCGTGGCAACCTAACTCGATGCCAAATCTCCTGTTGGCAAAATTCCACTATGCAACTGGAGAAATTCATTGGTTATATGAGCAGAAAGCTTGGCTCATAATCACCAGTCATAAACAGATGTAATTGCAATTTCTGAGATGGGCCCAAAATGAGAGTTTATCAAAGTGCAGCACTAAAAGTAATGCTGCTATTTTAGATGGGAGTTTTAATATAATCTGCCAATTCAAACCTCGTAAGAGTGGATAAAGAAGTAAATATTTGAAAGTCAGGAGAAAAAAATTATGAAGCTGCACAGGACAAGGAGACCTTTCTGGAGGCAAAGGGAAGGAAATGTTAAGTGTTGTTCATAGAGCTGGGAATTACCCTTCTTAAGAAGAGAAATGTGGCATATCTGAGAAATAAGTCCTTCCAGAAGGTACTTGCAAGTTAAAGTATGGAATTAGATGTTAATTTGAGCTGAAAAAACAGCAATTATTTTTGCTCCATCACCAAATAAATGTCTCATTTAGCTGTATGACTTTTTATATATTAAAATTCAATAAAGAATGTGTTGGGTATCTGTAAGTTTGAGAAGACAACTGAAAGCAAAACATGTTCCAGGTTATTTTTCTCCAATCCTTTTGTTCTACAATGCTGTCTGAACTGAAAGTGATAGGAATAAGCATTGTATTTTAGCTATGTTTGCAAATGTGTTGTAGGGAAATTTGGACTTGTTCCATGCAAAGGAACTGGCATGAATACTGGCAGCAGGACTACTATGATCATCTCCTAGTGTCACTAAATGACAGAGCATCTTGCACCGGCCCAGTGACTCCCAGCGAGAGAGTACCTGGAGTGTATACAATCTTTTCACCTCCAGCTGAAGATAAGGTGAATCATATTACCAGCAGGAAAAGAGAAAAAAATGAAGCATGCCAAGCTGTTTCAAGGGACTGCACATTTAAAAGAGCAGCAGGGTATCTGCAGTTCTCATTGAGTTCCAAAAGATGTTTGGGTTCCTACATTTCTTCAGCACATGCAGAATAAGGTTCATTTGGAAATGTTACTCATGCTACTCTATAGCTATTTTCCAGCAGTAATTTTATTTAAACAATTATGCTACTCCCAAAGTGTGTATTTTCTTATCCTTTTTTTTTTTTTTTTTAACTCTCATTTAGTTTAAAGGTTTGACTGGTGCAAACAGCTTTATCACCATTCATCTTACAGGTTAGCATCCAGATATGTTTCAAAACTATATCATATTAGGAAAGAAATAAAAACAGCACAGAAGAACAAAAGCAAAATTATTCTATAGACCACCAGACTGATTTGTCCCTTTGATTTTCACTAGTATTATGGTATAGTAAAAAGCATGTAGATTTGGAAAGGACTACAGAGATACTAAAACCCAGCAATTGATCAGTGAGACTAAATGGGAATTTTGGATCTCAGCATTGAAAAAGTCATTAATTGGAAACAGGAGAAAGTTGCAGATGAGAAAGAAGCAGCAGAACAATGATGGGTGTTCGTGTGTAGTCTCTAAGTCACTGTTATCTGCACACTTCAAAACCTCACTATAAGATGGATTAGTTCATCCCGCCACACTCCTGAAAACTGAGTGATGAAAATTTAAATGCACAGTGGAAGTGAAAAAGCTTGAAAAGAGTGCATAGTGAACTATTCACTGTCTGTTTTGGCTTTATGTAATTAAATATTAACCTTACAGAGTATACCTTGAATAAACAGTTGGATTAGGAGGAACTATTTGGAGCAAATTTTGCTTTATTTACACTTTATATTCTTCTCTGTGGAAGACTCCATAAAGAATTTGCCTCATCTGCTTTCTAGATTTTTTTCCAACTCTTTGCCACTTACTAATGCTTAGATTCCACATTTGGTCTCACCATTTCTGAGGGCATGGCTGAAAATCCTTTCATCTTGTGAAGGCACTGTGGAGGCACCACCAACTCCAATGAAAGCATGCAAGGATGAGATGCCCTGGCTTTTCCTCTTCAGACTCACAGCACGGGGACCCTCCTCAGTCACCAGGCTCATGCCTGATCCTATGATCCTGTGTTTGCATGACATGCACAACATGCAGGCAAGAGACAAGAGTGCATATCTAGCCAGACGATGGAGGGAGAGAGTGTAGCAAAGATGAGGTTCACAGAAATAATTAAGCTATCTCACACCTCACTCCATGCCCATCTCTGAAATCTCTTACAATGAAATGGCAGGCTGGGTTATCTGCTCCAGTGATCATGCTCTGCTTAAGGTGAGGTTTCCTCTGTGCAGCATTTGAGCTACTGTGAAACATTTTCTGGAGCAATATCCCTCAGATTCTTTTGTTTTAGAACATTTAGGAAAAAAATACATTTGTGTCTAAAAAAACCTCCAAACATATTTGCTACCTGTATCCTGTATACAGTGTTCTCTTCCATCCCCACCTCTTTCCCGTCACCAGCATCAGGCCAACACTTTTAAGGGGGCTCTCTTTATATCTGTCTAGCCTGAGACCCATCGGCTGTACCAAGTGTGTCACTCTGAATCAACTGTAGAACTCTTCCACTAACTTATTAACATTACTCTCTCAAACTTGAACAGACATTTCTCATCCAAACAGGCAAGTCAATTAAAAGCCTCTTTCCTTCAAAAATGTTTATGTGATTAGAATTCCTAAGATAGGGTGTCCCTCAGGCTGTTCTCAAGGATATGTTGTCTTGTTACTGATGGGTACATTCAGCATGCCTAATGAACACATTTGTATCCTTTCTGGCAAGGAGATTTGAAAGAGAAAGATAGGAAAAGGGACAGTGTGACAAAGGCTAGATGGAGATCATGGACTGAAAGCACACACAGCAGCATGGCTGTGATTCCTTGTATTAACTGGAATAGAAGAACTGAAAGTTGTATTATCCTTAACTTTGAGGATTGTCCCTGGATGAGGGTTTGAACCCTGCTGGTCATGTACTAAATACGCAAAAGTATGTCACACCAATAGTACCTAATACTATGAGGCAGAGGACTCTGTTTCTCAGTCATCAGCCAAATAACTTCCATCAGCACTAGAAAACCTTGGAGGATTGTCATTTGTTTAGTTTTCAAGAAAAAAGTTTGTCACCTTAAGAATGTTAGAAGACAATCAGTGTCTGTCTAGTGTAATAACCTTTTAAAGAAAAGACACATCGCAATCAGACATCCTTTGGGGACTTGACTTCTTTTATCAAAGAACTTATTAGAGTTGTCCGGTGGTCCTAGAGGCTACCTAATGAATACAGATCTGCTTGCAACATAAAAGCATTCCTGTTGAAAGTCTTCTGCAGCCCCTGGTGGGTTTGAACACAGGTTTGCTCTCCTGCAGTAAGGGGAACTTCATTCTGCAATTACACCTCTGGAAGTTTCCGTGTATATTGATTAACAAAACTTCACAGCAATCTTCTGAGGTCACTGATTGTACTTCATTGGGTCCCTGTCAGGGATACAGACATTGAAGTCACTGGAGGTCTCTGGGGTCTCATAGCAATGACTAGCTCCCCAATCCTAGCTGCATGCTGGCATCTGAAAGATTACAGAATCATAGAATGGTTTGGATTGGAAGGGACCTTAAAGATCATCTAGTTCCAACCTCTCTGCACAAGCAAGGGACATCTCCCACTAGACCAGGTTGCTGAAAGACATGTCCAATCTGCCCTTGAGCACTTCCAGGGACTGGGCATCCACAACTTCCCTGGGCAGCCTGTTCCAGTGTCTCACCACCCTCACACTAAGGAATTTCTTCCTTATGTCAAACCTAAATCTCCCCTCTTCCAGTTTGAAGTCATTCCCTCTAGTCCTATCACTCCATACCCTTGCAAAAAAAACCTCCTCCAGCTTTCCTATAGCCTCTTCAGATACTGGAAGGCCACTATAAGGTCTCCCTGGAGCCTTCTCTTCTCCAGGCTGTCTACTAAGACAGACTACCCTGTCATAGTAGACAAGGTTCTCCCATTCTCTGATGATCAATGTAGCCCTCCTCTGGACTTGCTCTGGACACGTTTATCCCTTGTAGCATGCTGGATGTCTCTAAGGTGTTTGGAGTACCCTCTGGGAGAGCATCATCTTCATCCCTATCACAGGACTGAAACCTTCATATAAAAGACTGAAGACAATGGGAAGTGTAGAACAATAGAGGATTGACAAGAGGGACAGAGGAAGGAAGACCAGGGAAAAAGGGAGAAAAAAGGGGATGATGTAAGGCATGAAAGTGGGGAGAGAAAAAATGAAAACAAGGAAAAAAGAAAAATTAGATGTTCTGAAGCTTTTACAGAAACAGCACAGGTTTTCCCTGGAGGATTTGTCCAGTGGTTGTATTGGTGAACTACTCCATGTTTAAAGCTTCATAAGTTTTGGCTGATTTCTAGCCACACAATAGGTGGAGGTAGCCTAAGATTAGTGAAGATTCTTGTTCCTTTCATGTGTAGAAAGAAAGGCTTGAGCTTGTTGATAGAGGAAGACTGATGATTTTTTTTCCTTTGCCTTTCTTTCAAGCTAACAAAAAGACAAAACTTACTGTTGCAGACAAATCATTAAATAAAGGAGCTTTGTCACCCATCTCTGCTTTCATCACATCACCATAAATTCTACCTTAGGAGAGGTATGCATGAGATCTGGATAGAGGATATGGATGGAAGAATGAAATACCATTAAAAACTTTGTCTCACTGTGCTTCAGGATGCTCCTGCTCATCCTAATGCTTTTAAGCAGAATTGACTGTAGTACCATATTAGTATCAGATAGTAGCTCTAAGAGGAGACTTCATCCTGCTCCCAGAGCACTTAGCACTATTGAACTTTCTATCTCTAAGTGATACAAGCCAGTATATGACATGAGAACAGGGCATTATACCATGCCACTGTGACACTGTGCTACACCACCTCTACATTGAGATGAAACTCCATGGTGTTATCATGTTGTTGAATTTAGTCCTGAAAATAAACTCTCTAAAGGTTAAAATTATAAATAGACCTGGTACACTGTCTTATCACCTCCTTAGCCTGAGCTGAGGGGTAACATCTGGTGCTTGCAATGAAATGAGATTGACTGCATATTTCCAGGCTGCTAGAGCATATTACAGCAGTGCCAGGAGGGCCCTGTGTTTTGGCAGTTGTATGAGAATTTAGATGCTTCATGTGCTGGAATTTGGGATGGATTGTGTCTATAGTAGAGGGTGGTATTGTTTTAACCAGCTTGCTAAAGATATAAAAAATGTTTGGCTGCAATGCTCTTAGGTTGGGCAGAACCACCCACTGTGTGCAGTGTCAGATAAGTAGAACAGTTCAGGTTTTGCTGCCTGCTTTGCCAGTTCCACTGCTCTAGAAATCTCCAATTGGCGCTGCCAGGGGAAAGAGTAGAAGGCAACTAAAAGCAGATACTGCTGTATTGAGGGCTCCAGACAGAAGAAGCAGATGTTGACCACATCCCCAAAGCACTCACCCTCTGGTTCTCTTTCCTAGTTATGCCTTTTTTCCTTGCCTGGTCGTGTTCCCTATGCTAGAGGGAGCAAGCTTCGGTCTTAATTGAGACGCTATAACCCAGCTCTGAATTATGTGTATCAACACTACATTGTTTCACTGAAAGATCACAGTGTCTTTAAAGAGTACCAGAACCCTCAGTTCAATATCTACAGGCATTTAAAGATAAATGGGTAATAGATAAATTTTTAAATTTGCGTTCATATCATATGCCAAATCTGCATATTGATTTTGCACATAATGTTCTAGGAGACAGAATATCAAACAGTTTTACAAAATGAAGGCATTTTATATTAAAGTATTTAATGTAGATTTCCATTAAATGTTACTCTCCCCAGAAACCTCATCTGGCCTAAATAGGAACATTACTGTTCATGAACTAAGGAAAAACAAGACTACAAATGATAAGAGTTCTGTGATGTGTCTGATCTGGAGAGTGATATCCTGTAATGTGGCTACTGGGAAAGCTGTTTGATTTAATTTTATTTAACATATTCATTAATACAAGAACATAAACAGCTTAGAATTGAAAAAAATGTTAATAGATTATAGGAAATAATATATCAGATGGAAAATAACACAACTTGGCTTGGGTTCTGATTTGGGAAGACACTTAAGCAGTCATGTATGCAGGAGAATTATTTAAATTATATGTAAAATTTTAATAATATTTCTCTAGAGCTGGAAATGGCTAGGATATTGATGAAAGATATTGCACAATAACACCTCTTTTCTTCATATGTTCTTGTAAGAACACTTTGTTGCAGAAAGAAGAGGAGGGGAGGAGTTATTTTCCCCTTAGCTGTGAAATGCAATGGTGTAATTTTGACTTAAAATTCAGAATTACCATTAAACACCCTTTTAAACACTTTATTCTAGGGGATGTTTTCATGAGTTGGGTTTTCAGGAGGTTTGTAACCAGAGCATAAGAATAGCTATACCAATTGTCAAGTTTGAAGAAAAATAGTCAGAAGACAAATATGCAATGAAAATGTGAAAAAGAGAATATATTAGGAACATTAACAACAGGAATCAGAGATAATATATTGCATTACAATATAGATACCAAGGAACAGTGTGATTTAACACTTTCCTTAGAAAGATCATTTAATACATAAAAATCAGCGGTTGTCCCACAGCACTGGAACCAGAACATGGGCTAACATACGTGAAGTTCAGCAAGGCCAAGTGCAAGGTTCTGCACCTGGGTTAGGGGAATCCCAAGTACAGTTACAGGTTGGGCAGAGAATGGATTGAGACAGCCCTAAGGAAAAGGACTTGTGGGTATTGGTTCATGAGAAGCGAGACATGAGCCAGCATTGTGTGCTTGCAGCACAGAAAGCCAACGGTGTCCTGGGCTGGAACAACAGAAGAGTGGCCATCAGGTTGAGGGAGGTGATTCTCCTCCCCTACTCTGCTCTCATGAGACCCCACCTGGAATAATATTTCCAGTTCTGGAGCCCAAAATACAAGAAGGACATGGACCTGTTGCAGCGAGTTCGGAGGACTGGAGCACCTCTCCTAGGAAGACAGGTTGAGAGAGTTGGGGTTGTTCAGCCTGGAGAAGAGAAGGCTCCAGGGAGACCTTATACCGGCTTTCCAGTACCTGAAGGGGTTTACAGGAAAACTGGAGAAGGACTTTTGACAAGGGCATGGAGTGATAGGGTGAGGGGAGATTACTTTAAACTGGAAGAGGTCAGATTTAGGTTTGACATTAGGAAGAAATTCTTCCCTATGAGGGTGATGAAAAAATAGAACAGGATGCCCAGCATTGTGGATGTCCCCTTCCTGGAAGTGTTCAAGGAGATATTGGATGAGGTTTTGAGCAACCTGGTCTAGTTGGAGGTGTCCCTTGCCTGTGCCAGAGGGGTTAGAACTAAATGATCTTTAAGGTCCCTTCCAACCCAAACCATTCTATGATTCCATGATTCTATTTCTCTCAGTGGGCCAAGTGTAGACAAACTACAGAGGGCTCCACACAGATGACAGTCTCTCCCTCCAAAAGCCCTGGGTATGTTGATGAGAACTGATCATTCAGAAACAGTGTTAGTATGTGGGTAAGAATGATAAGCACCTAGGATAAGGATCAGAATTTCAAACGATCCTGTATGTGGGAAGAAAATATAACATAAAATGTAATAGAGGCAAGAACCGAGTGTTACATAAAGGAAATGAAAATTAGATGACCAAACACAAAATGAAGAAAAAAGTACTCATGGAGAAGAAGATCTGGATACTAGTAATAGCTGATACGCAATGTTGCTGTGAAAATATAAATTCTATTATGGAATATTTAAATCTGAAAGTTGAGGAAAACGATTATTCCAGTACCTTACAATGATGAGTACTCAGCTGGAATACTATATTCTATTTAGCACATATTTTTAAGAACTATCCAGGAGGTATTATCAGGGGTCCAGGACTGATCAGAGGTTGAGAAACCATGCAATAGAAGGAAAGTGGGGACAACTGGATTTTTTTAATTCTAGATACACTTGAATTTCAGAAGGTTGTTTCAAAGGATGGGAAACTGTCCTCTACACTCATAAGTGATAGCACAAGGAATAACTACTTTGACTTGTGGAGAAAGAAATTTTGGTTCCTAATTAGGAAAAGGTTCTAACTAAAAAGAGGGTTAAACACTGAATCAGTGTATGAAAAAGAGTTTCACAGTATTTCCATCCATGGATGTCTTTAATATCAGGTTATACAAACATTTAACAAGGATAATAAAGATATCCTTGGTATTGCTTCCAAGGAAGAAGAATACAAACATCATGAGTCTACTTGTAGCAGCTACTTGTACAATTTCTAAAAGGTCTAATCATGACATCATAAAAATGCTTGCAGGAAAACTCTGAAAGAGAAGAGGCAAATACCAGTGGGTGGTTTAATAGCTCTTTTCCATTTTTGCTCACTGTGATTTGCAACTTTACTTTATTGAGCTTGTTTGGCATTCTTAAGGATGACTGGCAAATTCACACTTTTAGTACAGTGAATGTCTATGACTGCCCAGAAAAACAATACTATTCTACATAGGAGTGAGCTAAATTACATACAAAATAGTAATTCTTCCATATGATGAAGGGGTTTCTGTCATATAACACGTGGACATATGGGAAGCTGCAAAGAGATCTCTTTCACAATTTCAGTCTAGCTATATAACACCACCCGAATGCACCTCTCTTCCTAGAAAATCCTGGAATGTGCTCAGGAAAATTAAACTGGAGTAACCAGTAGTAGAAGACCTACCTATGGGGTGGTGGTGGCTGTAAAAATGAGTCGAACAGGGCAAAAAATATTTCTGCTGTGGGTACGATTGTGCTTGTTATACATATTGACAAAATTCAAGGAAGTTACTTGCATGCATCTTCTGAAAGTTAACTTCAATTACTTGCAGTCATTAGAAGAATTCTCCACATAGAGCTCCTGCAGTTTCTGAGCTGCTGGAAATATTATGGGATAGTTTCCTGGCTACAGCAAATTGTACTTCTATTGCCTGTAATGGACCTGCGTCACGTAACAGTTGCTGGGACATTAGGACAGCTAAAGATATATTGCCTTTTGACTTAATGTAATTTCTGCTTACAGTGATTTATCTTTACATACAATCTAAAAATATAAGCATTAATTTATTTATGTCTTCTAAATCAAGTCACTTTGTAGTTTTACTGGGCTCCCTTAATACTTTTGCTAAGATCAAATAAAGAATTAAATGGGTCAAAGAGTGAAAGGAAATTATGTAAAACTTCCTATATAGATCTTTGCAATCTGAAATCAAGTGCCAGTTCCAATACTGGTGAAATGCCACAAGGCACTGCAATGAAGGTGAGTGACCTCAGAGTGAAAAAAACCAAAACCCTAGTACTTCTATTTTTTTTGATTAAATTCTTTGCTGACAATCGCATTCAGCTGGACATTACATTCAAATATATGCCCATTTCAGAAAAGCTATCAGGAGAATTTTGAGTTCAAAGCAATCCTTCACAGAAGGGGAAAAACTAAACTCCAGAAATTGTCAGTATACATAATTAAGATAGTGTATGGAACTTAATGACACTATACATTTAAATCTGTCTGGATTTGTCACATGGAACTCACCTCTTTTGCAGTATGTAATATTAAAGGTAATAAAGGTATGTAATATGAAAGGTAATATTTTATAGCTTTTTTGTAATTATATATTTTATATTACAGCACTTTCATTTGGGGTTACACCTAAATCCACACAAAGAAAAGACAGTCTGAAATCTTAGCATTGAGGCAAGCTTTAGCTGGTTCAAGAGAAGTGATAAATAAAAACGGGATTACACAAACTACTGGGCCTTCAATATAATTTTTAAAAATCTGTACAACTTGAAAGGAAGAAAACAACTCACTCATAGTTTGGGGGTTTTTTGCCTGACATCAGAAATAGAAGTTCATTGCCTGAAATCTTACTTGGATTGACTTACTTTAAAATTTGTATGTGGCTAAATAAAATCTTCATATGAATTTAGTAATTTGACATCTAGTTTCTCTGCTGGGAAAATAAATCCTTTTACACATCAGAGAGTTTTATACATAGGTAAATATAATTGTAGTTGATAAACAGTGCAAATGCAACTGCAGCATGTCTTAGTTTTATAAAATAACATGTTTAGAAAAAGAAGTAAAAAAACCCAAACCCAACAACACTTCTTCCCTCTCCAGAAAATTAGATTTTGCATTAAACATCTCAGAGGCACAGAAAACATTCAGTTAGAAAGGGGAACTTAGATCATTGACAACAGTATCTCAGTGAGCCATTGGTTATCTGCTTATTTCTGAAAATAATTTATTTGTGGAGCTTTAATGTTCAGGGAATTAAGCTGTCTCGAGCTGAGCTGGAATTGAGTATTGATTCAGCATCTAGTGTTAGGGAAAGTTTCCTGGGGATTTTGAATCATCCTCTAGTCACACCATTAATTAAATAGGAATTATATATGACAATTTGGGCATACCTGTATTTGTTAGAAAAAAGCTACTACACAGAAGCAGCTTGCTCTGTATTTCACCTCTAAAACAGATTATTAGCAAATATTGTTCTGGGGATTAGGATATGTTCCAGGCTCAGTCCAGATGGTAGACATTTCCTATTTCAAAAGCAGAGGCTACTAAAATTCCTGCCACAGTACAACTGCATGAGAAGTTTTTCGCAGACACACCTTGCCCTGTTGATAAAACTCCTGCTGAAATAAATTAATGAGCTCCCAGTCGCTTCCACAGAACAACTTAAAATCTCAACAAACCAGGTGATAAGGGAGAAGAACAAGTAAAATCTCTCATTTCAAGTACCAATGGAAAGATGCATAACTTGCATGCCACCAGAACATCTCCTCCTTGGCAATATACTATGGGAGCACTCAAATCTATCTGAAGACAGAGCAGCTTCAGCTGACCATCCTAATTTTTTGCCTAGAAGACAGCTCCTGCTCAGCATCTAAGCAGTTAGGAAGGACAAGCCTTTCTTAGGAACCATATTCATCACCTGAAAGGGTGCTTTTCATAGTAATACCCAGACAAAAGTAAGTCTCCACAGCTGCTTGAGAAGAGCACCCTTATAATTGATATTTCAGTCATTACAAAACAGTTTGCACATCCCTTGAGTAGGCAAATGCATAGATCTTCAAGGCAGAATTTGTTGGAGGTAGACCAGTTATCTCCTCCACTCCTTTCAAAATCCATTTCCTTCTGATTTAAGGAGACCTTCACATGCTAGCAGGGACAGCCCGTTAGAAACAGCAGCGTAACAAAGTTGCAGGGAAGTGTGCCCTGTCCTCACTCTACCTAGTTCCAGACAGCCATGATATCGTCTTCACCCTGGCACAATCCAAGGCCTTTTGAGTGTGTACAGAACTAATGGGAGCACATGGATCACAGTTCAGACCTCACATCTCTTATTCTCAAAATTGCTGTGCAAAATACCATAATAGATATTCTGGTCTGTTGGCACCTGATCTGCCTTTATTACGCTCTGTTGGGCTACAACCACCAATAAGTCTCTGGCACTAGGATATTCTGCCCATCATTCCTTGCTCTTCATGTTTCATCATAAGCTGTATATCAAGGGCTGTGGGAAGGTATATCTTTCGAGTTGAGGGACTGGAAAGAGAAGGCAGCATGCAAAAGAGACTTCAGAATTTATTTTCCTTCCACTTTTGTGGGATTCTCTTTGCATGATTTTAGTGTTCTGAAAGTTATGTACCTTATCAAAGCTACTTATCTAGGGGTCGACTCTGTAAAAGGTAACACATAAATGCATCTAAATGGGAATTCATCCCCTCTTCCTCAGCCCCACCATAGGATGGAATTAATTGCTGGAATTGGTGATGTTTCTTTGCTATAGAGAATTCCTAGCCAGACCTTGTAGACTAGAAGCTTAGCTTGTAAGTAGACTTCGAAACCTAAGTGGGAGGAATCCCACCTCTAGTACTAAACTGGAGTACCTTACTGAACAGAGTAGCTTTAATATTTAGAACTTGCCACTACAAACAGGAGACACCATCACAACTGTATTAGGAAAGTCTTGGTGCTTACTAAATAGTAAAGCTATTTTAATTTTCTTTGCCATTAGCAAGGGCTTTTAAAGCATACAGATTTCTTTGGCTATTGTTAGGTAAAATGTCAATCCTCCAGCCTGTGATTAGAAAGCTTTCAGGCTAAAGGTATTATTTTCTTCTCTCCATTATGTGTGTGAGACAGAACTCACAGTTGGTGGAAATGTGATGGAATAGAGTTCTGGAAACAAAATAGCAATAATGGGATTGTTTTACCCTCACTCTGAAGGTCAGAAGAAACTATAAATGCTACAGTGTGGAAGTATCAAGTAGGGTTCTGGTCCATGTTTGCTGGCTTATATAGATTTCTATGCCATATTTGCTGAGTGCACAAGCATAAAGACAATTTGAGTGTGTACAAGCCCCGCAAACCCAGCCTCATGTCTAAGACCTCCTATAATAGAAGTTAAGTGACTAAGACACAGCTGACAATTTTGCTGATGCCGCATATGTTAGAAAGGAACACAGCTCATTCTTTTAGATTGCCATAGCCCTGCATTGCTAACAATAGAAAATCTTGGTTTGGCCAGTAAATGAAGCAGAAATCCCCAAGGACACATACATAATGTGGATCAGAAATTGCCTTTTTCAAGCTTTAGACTGAGACTACATTAACTGTGTAGACTTCTGCTCTGCTGTTCCTTTCATGGCATTGATAATGGTATTGTTCTACCACAGGTCATCAGAAGCACCTGCTGGGAGAGCAAGAAAGCTCCTCCTGTACATCTTCAAGAAGGCAGAAAGCAGTATAAGCATGATATTAACTCAGGCTGGGAATTTAGTGGAGAATCTCTGCTGTCACCTAGCCCTCAAGAAAGCAACCTGCATCACAGATATTGTCATAAGGAGAAGGGAGGAACATGCATGATGGTCTCAGTTTGTACTCTCTGAGTAAGAATCACAGCAATGAGATGGCTACATAGTTCATGTAACTATAGAAAGAAAGAGAAAGCAATAATCCAACTTGTGAATAGGTTCTATTCCTATTTAAAACAGTCCTTCATCTTAAGGAAGTCCTTCAGAAGACTGTTAATTTCCTTATCCAAAAAAGTAATATTGAACAACACACAGAATTTCAATCTTCTCAGAAGCTCCAACTGGGGAAAGAAGCCATTACTGAGAACTCATCTTTATTTATGGTTTTGGCTGTTTGGTGCTGTTTGTTTCGGGTTTTTTATTTGCTGTTTTTTTTCCTGAAAACAAGAATACTAACCCAGTAGGAACAAAATAGCTCTATAAATCAAACGCAAAATCCAGCACTGCCAGATCCTTTAATTTTTAACATGAGTAATATGTTTGTTCTTTTTGGTTTTTTTCTCCCTTAAAATCACAGTTCTATGATTCAGGTAATGGTAACATCTAATCATTTCAAAGAAAGTAAGTTTCTAGTCCTCATCCTGCTCTATCAAAACATGTCAACATCTGGAAGGACTTGAGAACAACCAAAATGTGGGATTTTTAAACATGCTTGGTGGGGGAGAATCTTCAGCAAGACTGATCTGAGGAGATCCCCAGGCTGATGTGAGGCTGAGTCCATATCTGTTGTTTGTAGAAAGGAATCACAAAGGAGCCATCTGATGCTATATTACACCTTAACACTGGGTAATGGTTTCTGTGTTGCTGTCTAGTGTCCTATATGTGAAGTGGCTTGTCCTTCTAGTGAGGTAAGACAGCAATCCTTACTGTGGTGCTGGTGGCATAACTTAAAACCTATACTCTATTAGTTTACATGTTAGATGATGAGATTCCCTTCTCTCGTCTCTACTCTTTTTTCTTTCTGTGCATGTATGATGAAAGGAGGGAAGGGAAAAAGCAAATTCTAACCCGTACTGGAGTGCACTTTGCTGAAAAAATTTAGAAACATCCTCCTTGCTATAGTAACCTGAATCAGTCTGATGGACGAGTTTTGCAGTTTGTTGTACCCAGTTTTATATGGACCAGTTTCAAACATTTGCTACATTTTTTATCCAGCTGTACCAGAATGGAAAGGATAGATCCTAACCATTACAAAATCAGCAAGTTGAAAAGGGCAACTTGATTAGCCAGTTTGTGGTATGCCTTACACTTTGCAAACTAAACACACCAGCTGGAACTACTTAGCCGGCTAAGAAATATCCATATGCCATGAAATTTAATAAACAATGAAAAAATGGTCATTTTTTTCCCTTTGGTTCAAAACATACTCTGCTTTTTTAGTATCTTTGCACTTTTAAGAGACTGTTGCAATGACCAGAGAGCAACTGGAGTTAAAGCTACAGCTATAACATGTGAACAAGCAGCTGTCATGGTGTATTGTAATTCAGCACCAATCACAATCTAAAAAGAAAAGCCATAAATAAGGGAAAAAAAATGCCTTAACACACAAAAATTAGCACAGTTTCATGAGCACAATCCACTCACACAGCCAGCACTTAACAGGTTACATCACAAAGCTCTTTTGAATAGAAGAAGTAGCCATATGCTCCTGACTAAAAAGATTTTGCCCAGTAACCATGAGCTGGTGACTCCTGGCCACTTTGGAATCCAGAAAGTTTTTTTTTTATGACATTAGGTCACCAGCAAAAAATGCTATCCCATGTGCTTTCTTGCTCTCCATGTACTGCTGGCAAGTGGCACCGCTGCAGATTGCAGAGAGCATTGCTACCCTTGTGTCAGCTCAGCAGTATGCTAATAAGGCACTTGAAAGTGAGTAATACACTGCTTCCACTTTCCCTGGTTATCAGCTCCCCACTCTTCTCAATCATTACCAAAAGCTTTAAGAGCTCCAGCAAAAGAATGAAACAAATGGCCACTCAGCTGTGGGTCCCATATAAATTCATAACACTTGGAAGGGCCTTAGCGAAACAGAAAGCAAGGGAGCTTGTAATTCCATGTAACTCACAGCCACATCACAATCAATACTGTATAATGCAGATGCATTGTTTGTCTCCAAAAGTAATTTTGTCTGCCATAGAATTCTCTTTCTCTTGATTTTTTTTTTTTGTAAAGAAAAGATAAAAGCCTTATGGAAAGCAAAAGAGGTCTGTGAAAATTACATCACTTTTAAACTGATCATCAGTAGCAGCCCAGATATATTTAAATTACAGTTTGGTGCAACATGCATAAGGATACATCCTGCTTTATAGAGTTCTTGCTCACATTTATTCTCTTTCCAACCTCTTATGCAATGCTCAAATAGAAATTCTGTATAGCAAATATGAAATGTAAATAAGTCCAGTAAGCAATGGCCTAAGCTTTACCACTAACAACTCTTCAGAGCAAAAGTGATTTGAAATGGTTCCATGTCAACCCCCGTGAAGAGCCTTAGAACTGTCAGGTGCAAGGAGTGAGTGACCCAAAAGCACCAAGGTCTTTGACCTGAGCAGCTATCTTCTGCTAGGAAGCAATTCCCCTCTTCCAGTACGACAAGACTTGCCTTTACCCAAGTGAACAACAGAGGAATCAATATTGAATTATACCAGTGCATATAAGTACTTACTATCATGCAGAAGACATGATCCTCTATAGGTATGTCTACACTTTCAGGTGAAAAGAGGGCTCAAAAGTGGATGTAAGGATGCCATTCCTCATTACTTCAAAGGTTTCCATCCACAGTAGTATTTATAGCCCAAATGCCCACAATATACATGGAAAAAACTGTAGTTCACATATCTTCTAATGCTGCCTGTGGGAGTGTAATGTGCCCACCAGACCCACAACAGCCTGATCTGTCTATATTACTTCAAAAAGAGTTTGAGTTCATAGAGAAGCTGGGAACAGCCTCAGGCTCTCCTGTCTCAGAAAAGTCATAGAATTACCTAAATCCAGAGCTGTTAACACCCCTGCAGGTAATCACAGTAGGTGGAAGGCAGGTATGGGTTTGAAAATGGGCTAATACTCATAAATTTTTGATAGCGTAGGCTTAGCCTTTCAGAACATACCTAATTTCTTTGCTTTAGATTGCTATCCACTATTTTAACTGCTTCACAGAGGACATAATTTGCCCATTCAGCCTCTCCCTTTGACAATTAGCGGAAATTTACAGCATCCACAGAAAGGTGTAAGAAAATCCATTGCAGGAGCAAGTAAACACACGTGCAAGTACATGCACACACCTGGTAACAACCTGCAAATCTCCTTAGCTGTATATCAGTATTGATTGTGCTTTAGTTCCAAACAGAAAGATGGTTTGCTCCTTGTCAGCTGTGGAAGGTTTTCGGTTTTCTCCATGGGTAATTTCCTCCAAAGTCAGCACAATCAATGCAGTCTGAAGAGCTCCAGAGGCAGACAGGGAAAATAACCTGGTAGCTGAGGAGAGTTTATTGGCTTCCGTTGCTTGTGAACAGCTCAACAGCATGGAGTCCTCCAGGTTGGTGTATCTCTATAATCTTGACCCACCTGGAGATCCATGGTGTCGAACCATGAA
This sequence comes from Hemiprocne comata, assembly GCA_020745705.1. Classification (NCBI taxonomy): domain Eukaryota; kingdom Metazoa; phylum Chordata; class Aves; order Apodiformes; family Apodidae; genus Hemiprocne; species Hemiprocne comata. The sequence continues at coordinate 63,862,513 of CM036586.1, forward strand.
CTTATGAAGACAGCACTACCTCCGGTGGACTGGGGAGCTCCTCTTCATCCTCAGTGGGTCGAACAGTCCGGGAATTGCTGAATCCTTTGCCACTTATTCTATGACAGGCAAGTTCATTTGTTTCTTTTACTACCCGTTTTCCGCCATTGTATGTTTTAGTGCCCATGGAGAAGATGTGATGCACACCTTTCATTTCAGCTTTTGAGAAGTGGCAGTCACTCTACACCTTCCATAATCCATAGTGTCTGTATCAATTAGAATATCAAGGCAGAGACCTCAAGTGGGAATTGCAAAAATCTCTGATTCCTTTCATGTCTAACCATCTCTGAGTAACTTTTTTGCTCTGTTCTGCAGGAATAGTGAAGAAAGTGAGAAATTATTATGAAAGGTTTTCTTGGTTGGCCAAGAAAGTTTTATTAAGGAAGAAAGTTTTGCAGTATGTCTCAAAGATGGTGAGATTCTGGATTGTCTGTCTATACGCTAAACAAGAGTCTTTCCATACCCAAATCATGTGCTTATGCACAAGGAAGATTAGATGTGATGGCAGAGTGATAATGATCTTTCAATACCATTTCCTAGCATTGCCAAATATGCAAGTACAATGTCACAAACTGTCCTTTGGTTTTACTGACTCTGTACTTCATTTTGTGCCCATAATGAGACCTCTCTTACAATCTATGGCTATTATTTTCAAGTCTTCTGGCTTGCCCATTTCCCTCCTACGGTTTGGTTTTGATGTATAAATAATAAATGGTCAGCATGATGGCTATAGCAGCTTTATGAAAAACTATTAAGAAATCTTCTTCCTGTGAAGGTTTAGATATTTTAATTTCACTTACAGAGCAAATTTCAGCTGACGGTTGACATTAATTAGCTTAGCTTTGCAAAACCCCTTCAAGGTATTATATAAATTTTACAACATGCTATGCATTTACAGATGGGTATGATGAGGTCCACAGAAAGACTAAATGCCAATTACTATTTTATGCTAACAGCTGACCAATGTGTTGATTAAATTGTACAGTGGTACACTCCTGGCAAGTCTTTAGGTTGCTCCACTGGGGAGCGATAGCAGGACATTTTGAACAAATAGGTATTTATTTTGGAACTCATCTGCCCTACTGATTTTCAGCCTAATTTTCTTAATTTTTCAGTGCCTGTGCAAAGGTCCTCTCTTTAAACTGTACTTGTCTTTTTTTTTTTTTTTTTTTAATTAGTGAAAGATAATGCAACAATTTTTTAAAAAGGGGAAAAAAGCAAAACACCCCAAGGGATAACTTCTGGAGACTTCATGCCTCACAGATGTTTTCTGAGGTTTTGGATACATGAGCAGAGAAACAAATTTTGATAGGCAGACTTAGGATAAATTGTGGAGCTGTACACAAGCAAGTCAACCACACATAGAAAAGCAGGCATGAAAACGCCTTGATACATGTAAGTTGGGAGATAGGTTGGCCATTAACCTTTCTGTACCCTGAACAATCTTTCTTTTTCTTTTTTTTTGGGAAAAAGGAAGTAATTATTCACTACTGATATATAACGGCAACACTTGACAGCATTTCCTGGTGCGTAGAGAAGACAGAGAGACAAGACTCATCATCAAGAAAGCTCCATCAACCTGGCGCAGAGGAGCAGCACACACAGCCACCTCACTCTGTAAAAAGAGAAGATAACTCAGGAAAGGCTTAATGGGAGACCTTGCACCCATTTAGGCTCCTGTTCAACAGCACAGTAAAAATTACTCTCTGATTCTCTCTTTTTCTAGAACTGTAGAAAAGGATGTTACATTATCATTCTGAGAAATCAGGATCTAACATTAAGTATTGATACATGTGATATGTATTTCTAAAAATATATAAAGAAATGCCTGTGACAATTCTGTTTTGAAAACTACGCTATATCAAGAAGGCACTAATTAAGGCAGAGAAATTATTGCTGCATCTTGCTGTGCATCCCTATAAAGATGCCTCAGGTGGATGTCTTTAAAGTATTTGATTTGAAGAAATTTCTGGTTTCTATAATGGATATGTTTGGTGTTAATTTTCTTCTGCAATGTACTTCAGGCAAAACACATGAGTTAAAGCTGAGGGGTTTTTACTGATGTGTATCTGTTCTTCATGCTTACTCTCCATGTGAAATTACAAGGCTCTTTGTGTCATTAACTTTAGTTGCAGTGGAGATGCTTATCATGTCACTGCAGGAGCACATAGTGAATATAAGCAGAAAGAACAAATGAACTCTTATTCCTGGCTTTCATGCACTTGTCAATAGTAATTTCAGGCAGACATATGTACAGTAATTCAAGTTATGATGATGACATATACTCAGTTTGTATAGCAAATAGTACATTATTTCCTGAGTTGCCATATGGAAATGTACGGTATTCCTGCTTGCTAAAACATTATTCGTCAAGTAGCCCAATTAGAATATATGGATTACTGCTGAGTAAACCCAAGGGAACATGTGAGTCTGATGGGAAGAACAGTTCTTCTCAGAAAGAAAAAATGTGGCAGAATCTAACTAAAAAAAAGAAAAAAAGAAAAAAAGAAATAAAACACACAGTATCTAATAGATCAACTAAATTACAAGAATGTGTGTTCCTGAAAGTTTCCTACAAGGCATCAGCAGCACTTTGATCACTTTACTGTGTAATGGAACTGCAGATTTATTGTTCTCTGTTTCATTTCCAACAAGTATGAATCTGAACAAAGTTTTACTAAAGCAATTGGCATGAGAAAAACTTCAAAGGATGGGGCTAGGGAGCTGCCATAAGGTACTACAGAAGGTGAAAAACAGGTTAAGATTAAATTTGTAGTCCCACCTTCCAATGCTCTTCTCATTTTTGCTTACTTCTCCTGCCCCACTCACTGCCCTTCTAGGACTGTAAACCTATACTTCAAATATGCTGCAGTGATGACTGACAGCAAGATACCACAGTGCTGTGGAAAGGTAATTGATGTTGCATTCAGTTACTCTACCTTATGATATTATCACTATAACAGTAAATTTCAGTGCACCACCAGAGAAAATTTCTTCAAAACTTCCTGACTGTCAACAACAGAGTCAACTGATAAATGGGCCAATAAAAAGCTTGAAATGTTCATTCTTGGGAATGGGATACAGAAACCATTTATATTTTTATTCTGCTTGTGTCAAACATCCAGATTGGGGATCTGCTCCAATTTTTCTTTAGCAGGCCTCATTATACAGTGCAACTGCTGGCTGACTGATCCCTGTCCCTCTCCAGTATTAAGCAGAATTTGCTGCTATGGAGAAGTGGACAGAGCTCTTTTGCAGATCTTGAAAGATAACCTAGTCTGTGTGATTTCCACTCTCCTCAGAAGCAACAAGGAGTTTTAAGAGTCGGCTCTTTCCAAAACAAATTAATTCTGTTACTGGTTTTTGGTTTGGAGCACGGAGATCAGTTTTACTGAATAATGCTGCAAAACTACTATAGTAGGCCTCAGCTGCATGTTGTTGCAAGGACATTCAGAGATGGATTTGAAGTTATGTGAAAGACATTCCTCAAAGTAGATTTTCTTTTATTCCTCTCTTGTTCCTTTAAACGGTTCTGGTTTTGGGTCTTTCTCTTTTAACATTGCAAGGGCTGGATAAAGCTGCCTCCAGAGACCACTGGTATCACCAGCAGTTAATTACCAGCAATTGTGCCTGACTCAGAAGTCTTTTCTCTCAAATGATAATGAGCTGGATTAAAGGAGATAGAGAACTGCTACCCTAATACAACTTGGGTAATTAAATTCCAGTATTTAAAATTCTACCTGGCATATGCTATCATACTCTATTTCCTATCCTTTGATAACATGTAATTCTGCTAAATATTCTGAACCAGCTGGCATGTTTCAGCCCAGAAGTGTGCTGAATATGATGCAGTAGGGAGTTTTCAATGTACTGAAGTCCAATTAATTGTCAATGTATTCTGTTACTCCCTTAAGGTCATAGATGACATGGAAATGTAAACCATTTCCAGTAGTACCTGACTAAACATAATGGAGAATCTAGCATGATTTTTGGAAGTGTTGGTCTCTAACAGCTCCAGCTGAAGGCTATGAAAGAAAGAGATGCCCAAAATCTCAGAAAAGCAGCTGCGTAGGTTTCCCTAACATGCTACTGAAGAATTTCCTGTAATTATTTATTGTGACATGAGGGGATGCAGCACAGACAAGATAAAAGCTCTGGTTAGATAGTAATTTTTAAAATCATTGCAGAAGTGAAAGTTACTGTGCATAGAAGATGAAAGTCCTGCCAAGTAAAGGCTTTTCCTGCCTGTGTAAAGCTACCAGTCAAAGGGATGTATCAGAGAAATTTATTAGTATTTGTGTCAAAATTTTTACCAGGGTGGAATCTTGGCTGAGTGAACTTGAGTTAAAAATTTCCACTGATTCCATGGAGAACTCTATCAAGACAGAACTTGTTTTATAAAGATAAAGCCTACTAACAACATTTTAAAAGTCCCTTATCTCTTAGGAGTTCTGAGGGTGTGTCTCTGCTCATTTGTTTTAATTTGGAATAAGATGTTGTCTAATACTACCTGTCCACAAATGCATAAGATGAAGTTTTGTGATGACCAGAAGTGAAAGGAGATCTACTTTGACGTCTGTTTAAACCAGATTTCTGTTTAAACCATGACAACTGCTTGTGACCTGAGATATCTACCTAACGGGAAAAGCCAGGCAGAATTTATTTTATGTGAACTGTAAACTCTGTGCTATTGAACTAATGAATAGTTGCTGATGGATATCGTATCTAGAGGGTATTTCACTCTGCTGAGTCATATATTTTTTGCAGCATGTCGAAAATGAAATGATTCTTCTAAGGGCCAGCATTTTTCTGAAGACAAATAAAGACCAACATGTAGCTAAAATCTTTTTAAGGAACAGCACAATCCATCATTTCAGCCAAGATTTTGACAGTATCCAATATCTTAGCAACTAACCATGAAAACTGCCTGTCCCCAAATAGTGCCACATGCCCTCTTCCATCAAGTAGTTATAACCAATACTGAAATGATGAATGGTTTACTACAATTGCTTTAATTGTCTTCTAAATCCAAGCAACTCTCTGGCAACACTGTGGCAGAAAACAAGAGAAAAGAGGGTTCTGAAATAATGTAATCCACACTGGGCTGTGTAATTAACAACATCATAATTGTGAAACAATTTCTCATCAGATATAACCATAAAAGGAAAGAAACTAATATGGATCCTGAAGAGTTTTACACAGGGCAATATTCTAAAATACTACCATTGTGATAGTTAGCCACAGTAAACAAAAGTCTTAAGCCACTAGAGGAGTTTGTTTGCAAAATAAGAGACCACCTGCTTGCACCTAAGACACAATCTGACCCCACCCTGTGGGCGATCATTTCCTTTAGCTACTTAAATCAGACAATTCTTTGAAAAAATCTCCTACTAGCTGTATCATTACATATTGAAAACAAATAGCTTGCTGAGGGTGGGCTACAAAAACTGGTTTCTTTTATGAATTCAGCTTCTGCTGTAAGAAACGTGGGATGTTTAATCTTGATCAAGTGGGACAAGGAACTGTCTGGTGTCCCTGACATTTTAAAGAGAGATTATCTTTCACATTAAGATTTTTAACTCCTTGCCAGCTCAATCCTCAATGTGCTAGTCCGTTGCTTAATGCCAGGGAACAAGCCATCTATGTATGGAAAAATCTCAAGCGCAGCACAAATTATTTTGTCCACTAGAAGTCTGAACTTCAAATTTGAGATAGGTACTTGGTATTTTAACAAGCTGTGGTCTACCCATTACACTATAAAAACTTTGTAATGGAAGAAGCAGTCCTTTTTCAAAATGTTACTATAGAAATAGTATGTTTCCTAACTGTGTTTTAGGTAGGACATCAATCCTCACATGAAGAGGACAGTTTTTCACAGGAACATAACAGTGGTTCCAGAATGACCAGGATTTTCATAAGGGTCCTCACCTATTAAGAATTCAACACTGCCTTTATAGAAAGACATGATTTTGTCTGCAGAGTAAGTGTTTCTAACACTTAGGATGCAATAGGGTTTTGATTTGGACTTTTGTTTATTATGCTATTTTTGATGTTTCTTTGTTTGTTTAACTGGGAAAACAGTTGTGATGCCAGAAAGAAATTGGTGAGGGTGAGAGGAAGGTAAGAGAGCACATCTCACTCTCTTGTGTCACAGCCTTGAGATTCTACTGTAATGCCTAGCTCAGAAAATTAGGTTAATTTTCAGGGATGTGTGCTACTTTCCCAGTGTCTGAAAACTCCTAAATTCTGTAAGTTTGCTACACATTGCTCATGGCAGGTGGCAAAGAGAAAGAACATTTATTAAAGCAGAAAGAACAATCCAAGGGGCAGCAGTCCTACCCAGTAAAAATCTTATTCTGCTTACTAGAGAATGCATTACATTAAAAATGGATATGTAGAGTACAATGATATTTTTTTTCATTAATAATCCTGACTAAACTAAACACAAAATTAGACATTTATCTAAAGGGAAACTAACTTTTTGAAAAAAGAAATATCTCCAGCAGGATGTTCTCATTTAGAGACGGTCTCGTTTGGAGACTTAATTGGAAATCCAGCTTTTGTTTGGTATATTTTTCTTTTCATTATCCTAGTTTGTAATAATTTTGTCTAAAAGCTAAAAGGAAAAGACAGGCAGGCAGAGAAATGTCATAGTTAAAGGATAAACTGATTAAAATGGAGGAAACAAAATTACATTAAAAGGCTGTGATGTGTTGCAGGACAAACATAGGAAAAAAAAAACCAAAACAACGAACCAAAACCACAGCAGAAAAAAACCTGGAAGATGAGCCATTTATTACTTGTTACTTTCAGAAAATGATTGTTCTTCCTACCGACTGAAACATTGGTTTAAAAGAACTGCTGATTTTTTCCCAATTAATGGATGGAAACCTTACTTCCTTTTGGAAACTGGGGAGAACAGCCTGGTAGAGTACAGGGTACTGCCAAGAAATTTAGCATGAAACTCAGCTCGGTGTGCACCAATATAAAAACCAGAGCAGATGTTCATTGTTTCTGCCACTGTCATGTTAATCCCTAGAGGAACTACATTTCTCAGAGTTAGTTAAGCAGTACCTTGAACTACTTTGCATCTTGTCAGAAAGCAGGAGATGGACAGCAAGACACCTCACGATAAAATCTTGGGGACAGTAGACTCTTTGAAAGTATTTTACTCATCCTTGCTGTTGTGGGGCTTTTTGCTATCCCAGGCTTTAAGTTAATTTCTGGACTTTTTGCTTTAATAAACAGCAGGATAATGAATCATACAGAAGTACCATTTAACAGCTGTCAGGTAATTTCCCAACATATCACAAAGTTATTATTCTCAGTACAGGGCTCTCTGTGTATCTGTGTAGGTGCCTTTATCACCCACAGACTCCAGTTATCTTATGAACTATTTTGTTTCTCCAATCAAAAGAGCAAACTACTTCCTAAATAGTTTCAGCATAAACTGGAAGTCTTGTTCCCACTGTTACTTGATAAAAGGATGCTGGCTGCAAGCAGCCATGGATGACAAAAAGATTTTTATTCAAACATTAGCATTAACAAGGAAAATTCTCCTTCTGAAGAACACCACTAAGTGAACAGCAAGCAGGACTTTATGATTAATCTTTTTACTTCTCCTAAGCCTTCCAGAAGCTTCTTTGGTAAAACTTGAAGAAAATCCATGCACATATGCAGTATAAAAATAAGAAGAGAGAAGGAAAAAGAATAAGGAGCTAGGGTTCCTTTGTGGTTTTTGTTTTGTTTTGCTTTGCTTTTAAATCTACTTATAAATACACAGAAAAATTATCTTTTGCTTCAGAGAACACAGAGATTATAATAGATAAGAACATAAAGAAAACAACTGTTGTATTTTATTTCGAGAGGAGCCTGGGTTTTGAGAAGTTTCTTTCCTGTCTCTACAGCTGAAATATACTTTTGTTCATCCCAGGGAACCGTAATCAGGGAGAAATCACCCTCTGCCAGCTCTGCTGCTGCACATTCTGAGCAGTCAGGTCGTTGTTCTGAGCAGGCTAACACAGAGACACTCAGAGAGGCAGCATCAGGTGGGTATGATACATGTGGGCAGTCCAGAGAGCCTGTAAATACCTTGAACTCAAAAGCTCTGTTACAGTAACACGGCTAAGTAGAGCAGACACACGTACGCTCCCACATCTGCTCCAGGCACTGGTGCTCTTCAGGGCTCATTATGAAGTGCTTAATGTAGAAAACCTTTGAAGTCCCTATGGCCTGCAATTGCCTGTCTGTCTAATCTAGTGTTCATTATATTATTGCAATTGTGGCCACTACTGGTAGGTTGTTTTCTACAGTTGTAAGGGTGATGGGAGCAGGCAGGGAAAAGTTGTTCATCTGGGATCTGAAGGCCCTGAAATAATTGCTCTTACTGTTAGCTGACAGTGTGATGGAGACATCTCTCTTTTACACTCTTCTTGTACCCAGATATTTCTAAAAGAACTGCAAATGCAAGTGCTCTGACAGAAACTGCCACAGCAACATGACTTCTGCTGTACATGTGCTGGGGTGAGCCTGCTCCAAGCACTGTGGAGGTGAGAAATGTCAGTGGGTTTGAGACTGGACTTTCTTTGCCAGCATCTACCTGTGGGTATGGTGGAAAGGCATGGTATAATGCACAAAGATGGTGCAGCTTTGCTGAAAACAAGATATAAATAATCCTGGGATAGGTCTGCTTCAGTCACCCTGTGTGTCAGGAGCTGGAATAATGAAACCCTTGAGACTGGTATAAAAAATGAGAGCCAGAAAATGAAAATTAAGTTTGTATTGTTCTTTTGAAAGTATACATTAAAAGTGAAATAAAAAGCAAGTCCCAGATTAGATTTGTGAATTAAAACTTAGCTACCTCACTTGTTTTTAGGGTTCCCTCTCTGACGCTCATAGCTTGAAAAGGACTGGAAGAAAGAACGAATTGTGCCATCTCATTCACTCTGCAAAATCACTACAGATGAACACACATCTCTAGGGGAAAAGATATGAAGTAGGCAAGTGGAGAAGAGAAAGCAGAGGTGGGAAAAAGGTGGAAAAATCGCAGTGTGTGTCAGTGTAAAAAAAAAAATCTCCTGAAAAATGAAAACGAAGGCTGGAAAAGAAACATAAAGTAGAAATGTAACAGAAAAAAAATAAATTAAAAAGAAAGAAAAAAAAAAGGCAAACTCTGGTAAATTAGATGACATGTACAACCTTCTTGTGAACCCTAGAAAAAATGTAGGATAGTTTAAAGAAAAATTCATTAGGGAAGAAGACAGCTGAAGGAATGACTGACAACTAAATAAATTTTAAGAGGCAAATCAGAATTTGGCCCAAAGCACTGGAATGGTTCCATTCCTAACACCTTTATCTAAAAAAAAAACCCATACTTTGCTAACATCATTCATTTCCCACTCAACTAGTTTGCATGTGTTTTGTTGGAGAAATAGAGTGCTTATCTCAAATTGTGTTTTCTTAAACCTTTCCTTTGTCTTTAAGTTACATTCTCTATGGCCAGATATTAGAAAGCATTTTTATATTTTTATTTATGCTTCTGTACATTTTTGCATACAATAAAAAAAATAATTATGTGAGTTACTCATTTTAGCTCAGAATGGAAAGTCATAATTAATTGGTTTGGAATTGTATTTAAAAATTTTGTAAGCTAGGTAACTTTTATAAAGGTATAATTTTATATAAATAAATCTTCATATATGGGTGACCTCCCCTGGATCCTATAATTATTTTCTTTCAGCTGCAAACAGAAAGTAGTTTTTGAGACTGAGTTACCTCCTGAAGAAGAGGAGTTTATTCTTTCAGGATCTCTTCCTTCCATCTTGCTTCCACCTATTATTCCAGAGCCAGTGAGATAGTGCAAACAGTAAAACAAAGTCATTAATAGAATTTTATCCTCCCTACCCATGGGAATGGCTTCACCCTTTGTTTATCCAAAAAAAAAGTGTTGTCTCAGCTTTATTCTCTCCAGATCTATGGTCTATCCTCTCTCTCTTTTGCAATGTCACGTGTTCCTGCTAATATTAATATAAGCCTGCAACTCCTTTTATTTTGTCCTATTTCTTCCTGACTACTGGTCAAAATCCCACTTTCCAGCACTATCAGATCCCTCAACCCCTGAAATGCTCCTCATACCCTCATGCCTGCACCAAGGAGAGCATGTCCCACAGTCTGCCAAACACCTGATCGCCCATGCACTCCCATCAGCTTTGGTGCAAGTGCTGCTTTGTCAGACTGCTCTGTTTTCTCCTGTATTCACTAGTCTCTGTCCAAAATATATCACCCACAGGAACCCCACTGCAGAATGACAGTTGATCATGCTGTTTAAATTCAGTAGTTTAAATAAATAAGCAGGCGTCTATACATGCTAGTGCTCACGTGGAAAGGGAAAATTTATTGGAAGAAAATAACCCCAAAAACACTGTCTCCTCCTCCAAGTTTCCATATGGTGAAAGAAACTCAATCAAGTGGTAATTTGAAGACAACTAAGCAGGAATGCCATTGCCTAGTAGACAAAACCCTGACACAATAAGGTGGTCACAAACAACTGTGACATTACTTCATCCTACACAAATACCTATGTTTCATGGTGATACTGATACAAAGGTGATCATCATGCAGGACTTTCAACAGGAAAATAGGGAAAAAGGGTTACTTTAAAACTCGTACATACCCACTTCACCCAAACACATGAACAGTCCCACAAAAGGCACAAAAAAAAGTATTTGTGTTCAAAGTTAGACGTATAAAACTGTTTTCAGATTCAGAAAATCGATGCAGTCTGTTCTAAGAAATTCTCATAGTAGGCTATTCACACAAAACAAAAGAGAAAATAAACTATTGTATAGGAAATTACAGGGCATTCCAAATGTAAATGGATTCAGTCAAATAAAATACATATTTTGTTTTACTCAATAACAATACCAAGTTTTGGAGTCACAGTCTTGGAATTTAATGGGCTATATCACAGTGTTAATAAATATATTTTTATTAAATTACCATCAACGCCTAAGGCATATATGTTGTCCTTATTCTCTTCTCCTTTGCCTCTGCTAATTTGCTCTGCCATTGCATTTTGTTTCTTCACATATGCCTTGCACATGGCTGAGCTGACACTGTCATATCTTAAAACAATACTAAGCAGAAAATTCAACAAGGTTTTTAATTATTTTTTTTTAAGAAATTAAAAGCAAACAGCTTAAATGAGCAGGCCAAAACCTAACAAAATGCATATTTTCTAATGAAGCAATAAGTGTTGAGTTTGGGGTTTTTTTTTGTGTGTGTGGGGGTTTGTTTGCTTCTTTTGTTTTGTTTTGTTTTGTTTTTTTTAATCAAAATAGGCATTTTCTACTAGAGCTTTTAGCTAATCAAAGATCAGTATCTTACTGAGGAGAGTTCTTTAACAAATATATTAAAGTAATAACTTTGTTGAGTTTCTGTGGGTTTTGGCATTCATTGTTTTTTAGTACAAGCAAATGGAAGTTATTGGCAGTTTGAGCTGTATATTTTTTTATCTTCCTCTCCCATTAAGCGTTTTCTAATGCTTATATATAAGAAATTACTACATCTGAAAAGAAATAAACTCTCTCTACTCTAAAATACCTTCTTTCACTAAAGACAGCAGTAATTTTATAATACATACACTAATAAGGATGTTTAATGAATAAATAAACACTATAAGGACTGAAAATGAAAGAGACAGACTTTAAATAAAGAGTGAGTCTGAAATGGGAAACTCTTTGTAACTGTGGTGTTAGCTCAAAGTCTTAAAAATTAATCAGCGAGTATAAAGGGAAAGGAACAAAAAAATTATTAAAATGATAATACTTAGTCCTAAATCTGGACATTCAATAGAGGTAAGCATAACTGAAATCTTGCTCTTCAATTCCATGTAGAGAGTGAAAGCACATCTCAGGTGTGAAGCAGTTACATGAAGCAAACCTGATTAATTTTTTTTACTCCTGTTGTTGCTATGAACTTTGAACTTAAGCTGGTCCCCTCAGGACAATTACCCAGTCGATGACATGTTAACCTAAAGCAACACAGTGATACTTCATTAAAGTACCAAACTAAGATAATTTTGGTCTCAAACAACCTATCCTAAAACATGGAGTGAACATTTTGTCTTCCAAGAGTAGCTATGTACTGAAAACATTATGATTAATGGGTCTAGGGGGCAAAATTTCAGCAGCGGTGAAGAGCAGTGACACTGATGCATAACTAACCCAACCAGGCTGTTTATTACCAGCTTTTACAGTGAGCTGATACTGAATACTAGCAGATTTTCTCATGCTTGTACATGTACACTTACATTCTGCATTTTCTAAAAATAATAATGCCTGTGTCATGTCATTAGCGACCTTCCTCCACAGAGTTACAACACACAGGTGGGAAATCAGAGCTGGATCACTCCCTCACTGTTTGGAGACAGTTGCTGTTTGTGCAAAGTGTGCTGCTCATTCCCAGTGAAAGAGTCCAATTCTGCAGTCCTCATTTAAACAAACCACTGTTACTTATGCAAATCTCCTACCTACATCTGGGCGACTGCTTGTGAGAGTGACAATTTCAAAACTCTTGTCAACAGGAGAAAAACACCCACTCTACTTCAGCCCAAGGACACCCAGACAGCTTTAAAAACTGCAGCTACTCAAAAAGTATAACCCGAAGCACTTTACTATTTACGGAGCACTAAGAGAATAAGCCTTCACACTAATTCATGAGCTACACTGCAAATGTTACCACCACATGCCACTTCTGAATAACATGCACAAGGGCTCTGTGCTGGCTGTGTAAGCAGCAGGTCTAAGAATTATAGCTGTTGCTAGTATAAATATCAGCTATTTTTTTACACATATGTTTTTAAACTAAAAATTCTTTGTCCTAAAGAGATTATTTTTCCCCCCAAAGAAAAAAGCATTATGGAGATCTGCTCTCAATGAACGTTCTTAGCTGAGAAAGAACTGGCATCCAGGCAGTGACCATCTTTCTTTTGCCTCTTTCTGCTCCAGGTTTTTCTTTACTTGGTCTCTTGAAATCTGAAACTCCCAAGGACATGCTGTTAAAACATTTCTGTACCAAAAACTTGACATTATGGGATTTCTGGGAAGAAGTTGTAGGGTTTTATTTAACTGCTAAGTAAATTCGTTAAATATATATTTAAAAAATCAGTACTGGAGTACTTTGACCAGTCATATGATTTGTTGTTAGTATCTGAACCTGACACAGATTAAGGAAACAGTTTACATTGAGAGTGTATTTCATGCGAGTCCCACCATGGCTTATGTTGCCTTTTGAGGCAGCTGAGTTCATTCCCTCTCAGTCCCACCTCAGCATGGACCAGTAAGAGCAACTGTGTAGCCCTCAACCTCTCTCCTACTATTTTATCTTACAATAAAGATACCAGGAGTATAAAAATCTATTTTACTTGAAAAATGTGAAGACCCATAAACATTAAATGTGAGTACAGCAAGGAGATTTATAAAACAAGTAGATAGGTGGCATTTATTTCAGATCAAGCTCTGCATCAGTCAGGAGCTGGAAAATAAAAACAGCTTGTGACAGACAATAACCTGTTCCGATGGTACAACAGCCCTTGTAATGAAGCTGCAATCACTCTTCTGATCTCCCGCGGTCTTGTTGCTTTCCTTTCCTTCTTGAGGAACTGGCACTTCCAATGTATTCTAATTTTCCTGATCCTAGGCTTTGATTTATACTGCTCTGGCTATTGTACATTCTGTCAGAGGAAGGAGGAGTAAAGGATTCAAGGTGGAGGGAGAAGCAGCACTGACATGAGGGTGAGTAAGAACAGAGAATAATACCGGAGATTAAACGATTCTGCTGGGTGACGTTTTAGCCTGTCAAGCTCTGTAATTATGCATAACATTTTCCCTTTAGTCTTGGCTGATGTGAACAAGTACCATCCTCCTTACCAAAAAAAAAAAAAAGAAAAAAAAAACAAAAAAAAGAAAAAAACTTCCATATAAGATGATGGTCCAATAAAAAGAGCAGGGTGCTGAATCCAGAGTAGGGTTCTGGTCCCCTTGGCATCAACATGGGATCAGGCAGAAGCTGTTTATTCTTTGTTCTGACGTTGTTTACTCTGATGCAGATAAATTGATTTTTATAAGCTCTGCTTTGCTAGCAAAGTGAACCGAATGAAGAGCAGACTCTTTGGAAGTGACATCTCAAAGAGAATTTCTGTAACCATGCTAGCTGAGACACTTCTCTGCCTATTTACGGGTCCCTGGTGCCCCATGCATATCCCATGCTCTTTTCGGTTGTTCTTTTCTGAGCCTGAAATATTTTGAAACATAAGAATCTCCATGTAGGCAGAGATCAGTGATGCCTCTACTCAAGAATACAGTAATTATATATGCTCACATAAAGTAATTATTTATATTTTGTAATTCAAGGGGAAATCATGCACTATATTCATCAATCAGTGGTCTTTTCTGAAGTGCAAGTATATAGTTCTATGAGGTCTGACTGGGTAATCAATGTAAAACCAGGCACATAAAACTGATACCAGTAATAATTTTAATCACAGAAGGCATAACGATTGGTTTACTTGGAGGTGATGCTTATTCCCATGTGACTGACTAATGCTTTTTTAAAATGCATTAAACTGCTTAGTTCAGTAAATGCCCATAGTCTGCCTCCTAACAGCATAAAAGACACTGAGTAAAATATCTTTTGCAAACGTTTTCAAATGTGCTGATCTGCATTTTCAGCATGTGTGAACAGGTTGTACATGTGGGAGAAGAGATGCGGAGAAATGTGGGTGAGAGACATTGTGAAAGATTTTGCAGTCTTTCCTCAAGGCTGGATACCATTTCATTCTGTCCTCGTTTTGTGCCAGACCTGGGGACCTTCACTCACAGTATGTAGCAGTTGATATGGCAAACATTTCTGAGGCCTTTCTTCAACAACGATGTAATACACCAGGCAAGTAAAAGAGCAGCAGCATCTGCCCTACAGTGAGCAGAAGACAGCAGGTGGTATTAAAAAAAGGCAGTGGTAAAATAGTAGAAATGTGGTAAGATTGGAATCCCTTTGCTTGCATTGGAGGTCCAGTCTTTCAAGAAAGGAGATGATGGAGCAGCCAGATGCTGAAGGAAGTGAAGTGAAGGAAACCACAAGACAGAAACAAACTTTCCAAGAAAGACACACCTGTCTTGGGATCACACACTTTCCCTTGGGACATACACAGGCAAACAGGTTTGTACTTTTGTGGGCTGAACCCTGTGCAGCCGCCAGGGTGGAAGAAATGCAGCACAGCTTCTGTCTTGTGTTCTGGCAGTCCTGGTGTAGGTGATGAAAATGTTCCCAAAGATAGTTGCTAATACTTCCCACCATTGCCCCATAGATACCCCCAGCTTGGACCTGTGCTTGGCCTTAATGCCACGTTAAAGGCACTTTCCCTTCCCTTTAAAAAGATAAATGCACAATGCAAAACAATGCTCCCTCCAGCCTTAAACTGTAACATATCACCATTATGTTCAGAGGTATTGACCCAAAAGATCCTGCAGCAAGTGATAATGAGAACAAGCTGAGATACAAAGTCAACGACCAGAGATTTGCAATAATTATCTGATGTGGGGGAAAGAGACAATAAATACAGTCCCTGCTGGACAGCCTATCCTTCTGCTTTTGTCTTTTCTTCAAGATCTTTCTTGTTTGCTATCTGTTCCCTCAGCTGTGCTACTCTTTAGCCCTTCTTAGAGCAAAAGGGAACAGTTGTGGGCCACTTTATCTGCTTGTCCCACCACACAGAGTGCCCTCAGCTTCTGCTTACAACTATTAGCTAATATAGTTAAAGGTGAGAAGCTGTGTCACGTGACTTAAGCAAACAGTCACTCATACCAAACTTCCAATGCTGAACATGAAAAACTCAAAAAAAAAATCTCTTGGCCTTGACATGATTACTGAAACTATTAATCAGACTGCTTAACTTAGCCAGCCCAGTTGCAGATGAACAATTCAAAATATAGGGGAAAATACCCAGGGGAGAAATTAATGACAATTAACAGATTGTTCAGCATTGGTCATTTTATTTTCAGTGATTTGAAAACAAAAGAAAGCATCAGCTGTCTGATGAGACCAGTGACCAACCACTCAGGACTGAGGGAATGTCTGTTCTCAGAAAAGCTCATCTTCACAAAAACTGTCTTGAGGTTATTGGAAAGCCAAAAATAATCTCACACCTTTCAGCTTAATGGCAATAACTAATTTGCAGCCATTTTCCTGTATAGAAGCCTGGTAATTATGTCCCCATAATAACCATTTGTGTTGGCATTATGCTCCAGCACACCAGCCAGATGACTTGCTTGAAAACAAATTTCTTCACCATTACCCCAGCTGATGGCACAACCTTATAACCATCATATGAGCAAAGCTGAGCAGAGAGGATATCAGGCTAGAATATAAGAGAAGTTTGTGGGTTTTGTCTCACATCTATTCTTTACCTATAGCTTGACAGCCTTTTGTGTCCTGCTATCTCTCCCTTAGACTGAGAGGTCAGAGGTAACAACCAGACAACCCCCACAGAAGAGACAGACTGCAAACATGCAGAGGAGTGATGCTCTCCTACAATAAATGTGTGATACCATGCAAAATAGTAACTCTATGTGTGACTGGGGCTTTTTAGGTGATCACATAACCCATTGACTCAGACTTAAATAGCAGATTATTTCATTTGATGACTGTCTGGGCTGTCTCTTCTCGAAGAGTGATGAGAAGTGTATGGTGGAAGGGAGAAATGTATGGAAGAGAGTGGTAAGAAAAAAAGAAATTGAATGGGACAGTCCTCTGTTTTCAGTCTCCTTGATGTAGACTGAAGAAGGAAACTTTCCTCTCTCCTTTCCTCATCTGTTGCTCGTGTCTCCCATCAACTCTGGTTACCAGAGTGATGCTTTCCATAAAATAATAAATGTTTTAATAATTTTCAGAAAAATATTGCTGTCCTCATTTAGATATTTAATTACAGAAGTGATAGATTATTAAAAAAAAAAAAGCATCAAGAAAAGGATTATTTTATTTTCAGATAATTTCTCCAATTAAGCCTTTCATTTCTCATTGTGTGGCAGGAAACATAATAATTTATGTATAAATTACAGTAAAGGCAAATGCATGAGATTATCTGCTCTGTTGTGGAGAATTTGGAGGGGTTTGCAGATTTTTTCTTTTCTTTTCCCCTTCAGGAGCTGTAGGTAGCAATTTCAGCAAGCAGCAAAAGAAAAATGTGCCTTAAATATAAGTATTGTAGCTAATCTAGCTTCAAAGGATCTGGTCCTGCATCCTTCAGCATTCAGGACTGCAGGACTGAACCCACAGCTTGGATGCTGTGTACGAATTTTCCTATAGGAACACAAACAGCTATGTCATTATTTTGAAAATTCTCCTGGAAACTGCTTATCTAAGCAAAGACCAGCTCTCATTTTCCTCACCGTGCAATTCCCATTGGAGTTCAAGGAATAATGGGAGAACAGACAAGATGCATCTCCTCTCCCTTCTCCCCACTGACACATAACTACCACTTTAAAGCAAAAGCAGAGATGTTCTCACTCTCTAGCTAAGCATTTCCCCCCCACCCTCCCCAAAAGGACCAACAGCCAGTTAAGATCCTAGCAGCAGTTGCACTGAGAGTTAAGGGGAAAGACACCTTGGCTCCTACTAGAGCAAAGAAGTGTATCAGGGTTCTCTGTGAGATGCTGCCTTATTTTAGCACCTCTCCCCCTGCTTTCATGCATCTCTGCTAAACACTCATTAAGCCCCAGCTTGCCAAGCCCTGGCAACAGAGGAGACGTGCTGCCAGCTGACAAGGACTGTCTGTATTGGGTTCCCTCTCAGGCTGCACTTTAAGCATCCAGAGGGGTTCACTGTAGAGCAGCAAGAGGTCTGGCACTCAGGATGTATATTAATCCTCTCAGATCATTCCAGGGACGCTCAGGCTGAGCAAGAGATAAGTCTTTAAAAACTCTATGCACACTAGGTGAGACAGTGTGGTCTTTTAGTGTCCAGGATGCAGTGAAATCAGAAAGGGATATGCACGGACTGAATGTCCCCCACAGGAACCTGTGGCTGGTTGGTGCAACAGAGTGGGTTAAAACAGGATAGAGAAGAGAGTTGGCATGACGGCTGCAAAAGTCTATTATGTGGCCTGTGCAATAACTAATCATTACACAGTAAAGGGTAATAATTACTTCTTAATGATGCAGTGTAGGAACTGGCTTCATGGCAGAACACAGTAGGTTGAAGAGATGAGGTATTTGTCAGTGCAACAAAAATAAATTGGTGTGATCGCTATCAAAGAGGTCATAATAGACCTTCAAAATAATTAAATTATTCCTCTATTTAGTAATTAGTTATATATTCCTCTATTTAGTTATCTGTCTAGGTGATCAGCTGCAAAGTATTTTTCCCTTCCTATTGTGCTTACAGTTTTCTTCCTTGGTCTATGAAGCAATAAGGTGTAACAAATGAAATCTTGATGCAGAACTGTTCTTGTGAAAGAAATAACTAATTTTTTAAAACCCAAACCACACTCAAAAAAAAAAAAAACAACCCAAAAAATGCCAGGATTGCACTCCTGTTTTTTTTCTCTTTATTCTCATTATTGTGTTGCATCAACAACATTGCCACAAGCTCAACCACAGACTCCTTTTGCCTTGAAGAAAAGGGCTGAGACTTCTTTCTTTTTTCCATTTACTGAAGCTGGAATAAAAGTTAAATTGAGAGTTTTTCACCTGCTAAGAGGGTGTCTTTGCTCCTCCCAGTTGATTCAAACTGAAAATAGCATCTAAAGTATATCAGAAAGAGCAGAGGATGCATTTCACCTTGGCTGCTGTGCTGTAGATATTATGCTCTCATTCTTAGCACAGAATCAACACATCCTGAGCTGGTCTTGTCTGCTGACCTGCAAAGGGGAAACTTGATGTTTCAACTGTTATTTAAACAGTGGGCAAAAAGAAGGGCTGGGGAGGAGAAGGGGTTTGTTCTCATTCAGGTCACCAGCAGGAAGATCACTTTTGAGAGAGGAAGCTGCCTGTGCCCCCATCACTCAATGAAAAGGTGATTCAGACCACCTCCAGTGGGAGTGAGTCTTCAGAAAGTGTACCTTTGGTCCCATGCAGGCAGATCCAATACCTCTCCCTGAACACCATCACCTTTGACTTTTAGGCTACCATTATGTCACCTTGTCACAACTTCCCATACTAGGAAAATACTGTTGTTGTGGGATCATGTGGCTAAGGACCTTCTCTCTGCAACTCTACAACCTACCTTTCCATCCCAGCTCTGCACCCTGCCATCCAGGCTGCTGGGACAATGTTTTCAGAGCCCCTGGGCTCTCCCCTCACTATTCCCTTGCTGTTATTCTCATGCTGCTATCATTATAGCCTTGCACCTGCACACTCCAGTAGTCTTTCTATGGTGGGTTCTCATGGGCAGTGATTGCCACCAGTGAGAGAATTAGCCTTTTTTTCTCCACTTATGCTACATTTTGGTTATAACTTTTGGTGTATGCAAGGACACAATAACGTTTGTGTGCACACAAGCAACTGGTCATGCATGCTCCAACAAACACTAGCAGTAAGCAGTGACAATCAGCTGAGGGTTTAAGCATGTCCTGATGGAAACTGCATGGTTACTCTGGGAAGAGTGTTATAGGGAAAACCAGCTGCTATCCAGAAGTCTGAAAACTCCAGTTGCTTCACTTCACAGCTGAATGACACAAGGAGAGCTTTACTTTTCCATTCTGTTTCTCCTCTTTGATTTATTTTTCCCTGGCTTATGTTTTCCACAATTGTTTACAGTCAGACAAAATGTAGGCCATCAGCTACAGAATCCACTACTAAATCTTCATGCATATGAAGCTGTCTCAACATCTCTGTGCAAACCAGCCATAGTGGAAGGGAATTTCTATTACACTAACACATGTAGGATATATCATGTATGGATTTATGCTATTTGGTTTACATATTTATGACCAAATATGGTGAAGAAATCACTAAGTGAATGAAATGGGTTGGGAAAAGCAAAAATCAGATCTGGTGATAGATTATGGGAACTGATAACTTACTGGTGAAAGGCAGTGTTAAGCTGTCAAACAACCTTGGCCAATATTGGCAAAGCAAGTATGTATGTCTCCAAACTTGAATTTTTTCCCTTGTCTTCTTTTCAGAATAACTTGGAGAATGCCGTTGCGATATTTCTCATGAGAAAAACCTCAACTCACTGGGGCCTGCCACAATGTCATATCACCTACCTGCAAAGTTGTCCACTAGTTTCTAAAACAAACACTGCCCGTAGAAAAAAAATACATTGCTAATTTCTGTAGTATGGGTCTCACTTTCCTTTGCCTCCAGTATGTTGCAGTCATCTGTATGTATATAAATTAGCTTTGAACCATAGCCTAAGCAGAGCTGCAGCTTTTTACAGCCTTGGGTGGCAAGGAAATAAATTAGATTCCAGATAGAATGGAACCAAGCCCACGTTTTGTTGGGGTTTTTTTGAGATTTATTTGTCTTTGCTTGTTAAAGATTTTGACTTAGAGTTAGAAATATTGTACCTAAACTTGGATTTCTAAAGCTATAGTCAAGAACACACACTAACAGCTTGATTTTTAAGCAAGCAAAGTATACAGAAATCATTTTTATTGTTATTCAGTAGAAAATGTGGGGGTCTTGGCTATTATCAGCTTGGAAATGTGATTTTAACACTGCTATTGTGTGGGTTTCTTAGCAAACAGAAAGCTTCACTTCTGCTAATTTCAAAGCTTTTCAACTCACCTTTAAGCTTGTGTCTTTAAATTGGCACATATTTTCAGTACAGAGCAATACTGCCTAGGTGAAAGACTGAAGTTGTGATTCCCACAGGACCATGATCATAATGGGAATACTCTGACCTAGAGAACTATCCAGTGAACTTATGTTCCACCACTTACAGAATTAAAAAAGCAACACCATAGCAGAGATCATCTTCAGGAAGTATCTCCACCATAACTTCAACTTTAGCTTTCTATTCTGCGAAGTTTTGGGGTTTTTCAATTTATTTTTTTTTTCCACTAGGATTCACTACTTTAAAGGCCACATCCTGATACAGCCCACAAAATGGCACACAGCTTTAAGAAGACTAATTTTGAAGCTTTCAAGTGAAAAGCAAGAAGGAGTCATCTCATTTTTGGCATTTGGGAGGGGCAGGTCTGCTCTAATAAAGTAATAAATTGCCAAGGAAGGCTTTCTCCTGTCACATTTACAGGGATGCAAAGGTCTTTCTCGATGCCTATCACATCCTTCCTCATTTTTGGTGTGTATAGGCTCTTTGTTCCAGTTTATTTTTTGGATGCATAAGACTGAATGAGTAGAGAGCCAAAAGGCAGAGCTGTGACCACATTTTCCCCTTCTCAACTAACTGTTCCCCTGTAAAGGGAACACTGAAAAAGGGAACACAAAGGCACTAATCTGAGAGAGAAGTGGGTCTGCAAGAAGGCATCTCAGGCTGTTACATCAGAGTTACAGACAGTGGGGCAGCAAACCACACTTTGTGGCTGGCAAAAAGACCTGTATGGAAACTATGCATGTATTAGAATTCTCCAGCAGTTACAATGAACAAATAAAACAAACAATCTGCATTTATTTGTAGGAGGTCTTTCTGAGGAGTCAGAGGTTAATTAAACAGCTTCCCAAAGTGTCTTGTGGTTGTTTTGACAAGCACCTAGCCAAGAAGGACAAAAAATTTCTGATGAGCAGCCAAAATAAAACAGGTTGAGCATTGTCCAAAGAAGATGGCTACCCTGATGACTCCAAATGAAGCTCTGTGTGCAAGAGCAACTCTCCTTAAGCCAGCTCACCCACTGTCCTCCCTGAAAATTAACTGCTAGCAAAGTTCAAGCAAAGGGAACAGACATACAGTGATACTACCCGGGCATACATTTCTTAGGTTGAAGCAATTGGTGGTGTGGGGAACTCCTTGTGACTTTATTTGCATCACAAAGCTTTATTAGTGTTATTCTTGCAGTATTCTGTCTAGCTTGATCATTTTTAACTCATTTATACCTTTGGAATCAGCAAAACATCATAGGGCACTAAGTGTCACAGCTCAACCACACAGTGACTTATTTTCTTCCTTAATATGTGCCTGTTAATATCCACCTGGGAGTTTGGGGTCTGATGAGTAAAAAAATGACATAGCCCCCTGTTCACCTTCTCCCTCTCTTCAAGGTTGCTTAGACCTACATGCGTTCCTCATAAGTCATATGATTTCTGGGATGATGAGTCCTAGCTTACTGAATGTCTCCTCTTTGGAAGGCAGGTAATTCTCACCATCTTTTTCACCTTCCTGTGTACTTTTCCCAGTTCCTCTGTACCCTTTTATCACTGCCATCAGCAGAACTGCTCTCAGGGTTTAAGGAGATCTGTTATAGACCTGCTCCAGAGAGAGGCTGCTGAGAGGTATCCCATGTATAGCTCTCTATACCAGCAACACCCAGGGGTGAATGGACGGGTTCTTACTCTCTAAAGAAGAGAAAGACCAAGTCCATGCTATAAGCTATGCTTCATACAGAACAAAAAAGCAACTGAATGTTTGAAAGATTCATTCATTTCTTTCTATGAATGCCCAAATTTAAGTAAGGTTCCTCTGTGCAGGCTGTTACAGAAGTGCTGCCAAATACTTTAAAATCTCTAGAGGAAGGGCAGACAAAGCGCAGGAGAATGTGAATGCTGTTTTATACAATTTCCATGTTAGAAACTGAGGTACAGGAGGTTGTGGAATTTGTCCAAGGCCACATCAGCAATCTATGGTGAAACTAGGAATTCAGCCCTTGTCACTATTTTCAGAAAGAAGTAACAAAAAAAAAGGCTCCACATCTTTTTATTTAGGTGTTATTTCCATACCCCATTTGGATTTTTAAGAGGCAATCATATGGAATATTAATAATAAAATTTGTCATTAAAAAAATGACAATGCTTGAGTAATATGGTTTTATTTAGACCAGATATTTTGCATTTCTCTTAGCTTCAAAGTAGGAAATACAGTCCCATTACACGTTAAAGAAAGGGAGATAGTTAAAAACTTTCTTCAGATAAAACAGACCAAATGGTTTTCTTCATCTTCTTTCTTTTTGCTTCCTTGCTTCTTTTCAGCTGTATACTTTTGGGGATTTTTCCCTTTACTGAATCACATCACAAAATTATAGTAACAGTAGGATATTCCTTGCAGGGAACTGCTTCTGATGTCAAAACCTTTCAGTAAAGATCCTTACATTTAGTCCCAGTGGATAAGATTGTGAAAATGACTTGCAGGCATCAAACAGACATTTTTAATGAGAATTTAACAATAAGCCCTTTGAGTATTCTTTCCTTCTAGTGGCAGCTAAGTGCACTGGCTATCACAAATGTCAAAAGCGGAAGGGTAAGTTTTATGACCTTCTTTCTTCCCTGCTTTTCCTTATAGTGAAGAACCTTCTACATTTGGCTAAAGGAAGAAACTGGACAACCAAGATGCCCCATTTATATCCTCACTGCTAGGGTTCAAGGTCAAACCTGAAAAGGCGTGACATTGTCGGGTTATATATAGCACTTTGTTTGGTGATGGCCCCTCTTTTCATGTCACTCATGTTCTGACAGCTTTCATCAGCTGAGAATACACTGCTAGAAAAATGAAAGTAGTGTGAGTGAAAGATGCCAGCAATGGATCAGGAGATCAATGTGCAGCTTAGCCTAAGCATGGAAAAGCAACAGCAGAGACGACATCTCTCTGGCTAGTCTCTTTCCCTTAAAAGACAGCCTTCTCCCAACACCCATGTTGAGCAGAAGTTCAAAAGTTCAGTGAGAAGATAGTTGTCTGTGTCCTTGTCCCACATGAAGCCCCGCCCCAAGGTTCCCACCACCGGCACTTATCTGCCTTCATTTTTCACACATATATTAACTTACTGTCAGCAACACTAGGTACAAAATGGAGTAAATTTAATTTCCCACCATGGCAGAATGCTGCTGGGCACATAGGAAAGTGAGTCTCATAGGCAACCATTTTTAATACATCATCTGGCCTTGGTATCAACTGAAGCATGAACACTATACTTAATCTACCACAATAAGGACAATGCAAGTCCTCAAGGACCCTTGGTAATGGTTGAGGA
This sequence comes from Hemiprocne comata, assembly GCA_020745705.1. Lineage (NCBI taxonomy): Eukaryota > Metazoa > Chordata > Aves > Apodiformes > Apodidae > Hemiprocne > Hemiprocne comata. Next base: position 63,886,688 of record CM036586.1, read on the forward strand.
GAACATGCAACCTCTCTGTCCACACATGGACATTTTTTCTTCCATGTGCTCTGCTCTCAAAGGCCACTAACTCTGGTTTATATGAGAAATTAGTATTGGGTAAGGGGGAGCAGGAAGACCAGCAGGTCCTTAAAGTTTTTGTGAACAACTCTGATGCAGTGTATGACATGAGCAAGATCATGGCATTGTAAGCCCTGCTTTGGCAATTTTACCCCTATCTAACACTGGTTAAGTTGAAAACACACTGAACTGAGTAAAGCCTCAGACCTAAATCCATTTGTTAAACATTACCATCAGTTTATTTATCTGTTCTTTCATTAAGAAACAAACAAACAAACAAACAAAAAACACACAAAAAAAACCAGTTTATGAGATCTACTTTTTCCCACGTAAAACTGCTGTTAGCAACTTTTTTTCTTTTTCTTCTCATCAAGATCTAGAGCAGTAATGCTGAACATTTTAGATTATTCTTTGCTCTAAACAGAAACTTCCCTGATAATCAGCTCCTAAATGCTCAATTTTCCAACATGCCAGTGCAAAGAAAGTCCCAGTGGATGGAGTCTGTCAGCTCCTGGTTTTATGTGACAGCACCACAGCTGAACCTCAATACCTAACAAACTGTAGTAAGTGAATTCTCAGAACACTGTCATGAGACCAGGAAGTTACTCTCCCTGCCTCAGGATGCTGAGCCAAAGCCCATGCAAAGGTAAGAAAAGTTTCTCTCTGACATCAGCAGGCTTTCTGTCAGGCCATAGGAATGTGTCAAAGATCAGGCAGGACCTGGGGGCATGGTCAGGAACTTATCCATGATCTCCTTGGTCTCAGTCCATTGTGCTAAGCATAAAAATATCCTTCTTTAATTAAATTCTGATGTTTGCACGAAGTATTAGCACACTCAGTCCAGGAAATGTCTGGGATATACAATGGATTATATTGGAAGAGATATAAAAGGTATCTAAGTCTAATAAAATTACAATCATAGGTGACTTCACCCACCTGTACATGGGCAGGTCAACTGGTACAAACAGATTAAAAGATTCAATTTCTAGGTGATTTATAGAATAACTGTCGAACATGACAGTATGTGTTTTTAACTTCTCAATCTTAGTCTTAAATAAATGAAGAAATGATACAGTCAAGCCACTGAATAGTAATGAACTTATTACTACATTAAGAGCATGAGATTAAAACTGAGAATAATTAGTGGCAGAAAGAAAACAGGGAAATAAAAAAAAACAACAAAGAATAAAAGAAAGTAAAAACCATAGATTCAAAAGAACATGTATATTAACAGATGGTTCCTTATTTAGTGAAGTCATGGAGAAAGCAAACTGAAAGGCAAGATAGGAAAAAAAAAGGTATTGTGAAATGTTAAGGTCCAAGAGGTTGTTTGAGCCAAGCAATCAGTTTTCAGGAATGACACTTCAGCTCTGGTGAAGCCCTTGGCTAAGGGAAGGAACTACAGGATATTTCTGAAAGGTCTTAAATTCACCCAGTTTAAGAGGGAACCAACGGGATCTGCTGCACATCCAGGGGGTAACTGGGATAGGTAACGAGCAAAAGGACTTTGCAGAGGTTCGGAACAATTCATTTGGGTAAATCTTCCCCCCAAATAAAGCTGTGCCAATGTCCATGATAGTCCTATTTTTTTCCAGACAAGAAAGGACATGAGCTGTCAGAATGCGAAACATTGAAAGGGGAAGCGCTGGAACAAACTGATAAACCAAATAGCAGCATGTGACAAGAACCTCATGGTTATATATGCAAGGGTTTGGAAAGCATTTGAAAATGAAGTGGCTGTACTGATAGCAAAAATACGCAAGTTGTAGCTGAAGGCAGATACGCTACAGAAGGACTGGAGGGTAATATCAAGCATTTATTTATCTTTAAGACAGGCTCTGGACTGATCGTAGGTCTTACGTACTGAAAACTCTTTTTCACTTCCAGGTAAATTGATTGAAACTAACAAAAACTAGAATTGCATACAGAAGAGAAAAAAAATATAATCAGATCAACTTTCAAATAAATATTGTCTCTTCTATATCTTCTTCAATGTCATCAAGCTAACAAGAAAAACAATTAAAAGTGTGCCTATATATATAAGTATTTATATATCTCCTTAAATTCTGCGACAAGTTTCCTTTGAAGAATTAAAGTAATTGTAGAATAAGTAGCTTATTATTACAGTTGGAAACTAAGAGAGAGAATGCAGGAACTACACATGAATGATCTTTTTCTACTGTAAAACATTAACAGTTGGGTTGTTCAAGATTCCATACCACATATTATTTCTTTAATGAAATTATTGCTGTTAGAGAAAGGAATAAGGATTGGAATATTTCAGAGCATGCTAATTAGGTTGGGTGAACCTAGCATTTGGATCCCAAATGGAAATAAATGCTGGTTGATGCAAAACAATCACAGGTGGAGTGAAATACTTAGAAACTTTTCTGGATTCTAAGCCACCTGTGACTACTCAAGGAAGGATATTGACATCAGTGTGGACAACCTAGTTGCAAATTTTGCACAACTACAGCAGCAATAAAAAAACAAACAAACACCCAACCCAAACTCAACAAAGAAAACAAAATTTCCATTAGTGCATGGAGGAGTAAAAAGCATTAAAATGAGAACAGTTTTCTTGTATAAGCCAATAGTCCCTATGTGGAATACAGTGTCCACACTGGTCAATCTATCACCAAAAAAAAAGAAAGAAAATTAGTATTTATTAAGACATGAAAAGCGACTGGGGAATCTGGGTCTGTCTTACTGAGAGAAGAGAAGAAAAGAACAAAAGAAGTGGTTGTGTAGATAAATGGCACCTATACAATGAACTGGCTACCCCTGTTGGCCTTTTCATATCGTGTAACAGAGAGGTAGCAGTAGCATTGAAAGACAACTAGTTTAAATAGATCAAAGGTTGTTTGGAATGTGGTTTTCCTAAGAAGATAGGTAATTAACATGCTGAACTCACTGTTACATTCTATCACTAAGGTAGTGAATTTAATAGGAAGCAAAACTGGATTATCTGCTTATCTAGCCAGTGAGTATATCTGCAGTTTGTCTAGGATCACTAAAGGTTTCCATTTAGTGAGAAAGGCAGGTGTCTGTTTTCATTTGGAAATGGTCTCTGGGGAGCAACCGAACGCACACTGGTGGGTATTAAAACTTTTTACTTGAGGGCAATGCATATATCTAGGGCATCATTCCCTCCACCTGCCTCTGAAGCCTGTGGTAAGGGACATAAATACACTATACTGGACAAGACAAAACACCTGCCTGATCCAATGTTGCAATTATTGTCTTCTAATGTTCTTTAACTGGATGACTGATGCTTTTTTGAATGGGAAAATAATGAGTAATAAGAACAAATAAGACAACCTCTGTTAATTATTCATGCCAACATTAATGAAACTTTTGAGATTAATATTTTCATTAATAAATCATCGATCACCAGCTTGCACTAAATGCCCTCTGAAGTCAAAGTGGAATGAGCTGCTTGCCCTTGTTCATGAACAAATTTGTGAATTTTTTTCAATATATGACCACTCTGCTTTCTAACTGACTGAAGATGAGATAGCTGAGTAAAAAATACGCATCAGTAATTAATTGCAAAGTTGAGAGAAAATTTGTCAGGAATCTATGAAAGTACTATGGGCTATACCAGAAACTTATTGATTTCCATGGACAGATTTTGCAATTTATTTTTTTTTTTCACATTCTGGAATGGATTATAAAAATAAAGGGTCTAATCCTGAGTGTTTGCAGATCATCCAGTCTCCACTGAGTTTAAGAGAGCTTAAGATATTCAGACTATTTGAAAATCCTGACCCAAAGACATTAAGAAAGAGCATTCTTTTAAATTACTAGGTTTATTTTATCTCCTTGGTTTCCAACACTAATTTACACAATGATTCAGATGAAAGATCTAACAAAGGTTTTGTTAATCTCATTCCTTCTCCTTATCAAAAAAAAAAAAAAGAACAAAACCCTAAAAAACCCACATCTGCCCATAGTTTACTCAGAGCTTTTCCAAGAGCTTGAGGAAACCCTGGGAAATTCTGGTTTACAGAATGTCTCACCTATTCGTGTTGTAGTGCTCATAGATATCTTTATTGTCATCACTGTCAGAGGTGCCCCACACTATTCCCAATGCCCATTATCACCTTGCATTTCCCTTTCAGCAGAGGCTGATGGAACAGAGCTGTTTAATGAAAAGCTGTCAAAACACTGGCATATTCTAATTGCAACACTTACTATGTTTCTGTGAAAGTCAAACTCTGAGCTCAATTGCACTTGAACAAAACACAACTAATTAAAGCCAGTGGACTTGATTCAGCCACCTCTGATTTGAAATAACGTAATTGAGATCAGAATCTAGCTCATGGAGTCAAAAGAGATACTGCAAAGACACGAAACAGAGGATCATCTCATTAAAAAAAAAAAAAAAAAAAGATGCAGAAGGGTCTCAGTAAAGCACCTGTTCCTTAATGATGGTCTGTTTCATTTTATCCTTATCATATTCTTTAAAATTAATATATGAAGCATATGGACTACTGAAAACCCATAACATATCTTAGACTCATTGGTACGCAGTCTTTAGGAAATGCTTGATGGAAATGAGATGAAACTCACTTCTCTCTGTCCCATCCACTTGGAACCTAAAATCTTGTTACATGAGAGATGTCTCTTTGGAATACGTGCTGATACATATCTCCCTATACAGGAAAATAGATGGTGTTAGATATAGGTAACGTATAGCCTCTAAAGTAGGGCAGATAGTCCAAAATGACAGGCAGCTCCACAGCCTAATGTATTTTTACATAGAAACAAACTCAGGGCCCATGGGAAAGGGATGCAGTTTTTAATGTAACTCCAGAGGTGGCCTCATCTTTCAATTTTGCTCACTTGCATCATGAAGATGTAGGAAAGCAGTGGGATATGTCAGCAAGACATCCCTGTTCAACTTGGTACAGAGGGCTAAGGAATGTCGTTGGCTTTCAGCTGGTGAGACGAAGACAAGCAAGCAGGTAACTCCATCTGTTGGGCAACTCCAACCCAAGAAAAAACCGTGGAGACTGGCAAAACTGAAAGCTATCTTTGCAAAAATATAGAAACTAGAAAAGATGGGTAGGGTGGTATGTGGGGAGGGTGCTAGTGGTCTCACTCAGTTACAGCAGTTCTCAGTGCTTGGTCTTTTGTGCAGCTTGGTTCTTAAAGATGGGAATCCAGGCTCAGCTCTAACAAGGCTTGAAATACTATCATACAATTTGAACTTCTTAAGATTTAAGACTACAAGCATTTGTGAAAAAGTTATCCCTGTCATTCATATGAGCTGGATCTAAACCCCTTCAGCTTTCCTTAGGCTGATTACTGTTGTCCACCCATCCAACTTGACCCAGAAGGTCAGGGCAGCATTTTCATAAGTGAGTAATCCTCTTCTGTGCCTTCAAATCTCTAAGAATTAACTTCAAGTTGTTGCAAGCTGAGACGCTCAAAACCTGAGAGATTCAGAATTTGCAAATAAATGCTGAGATATAGCCTGGGCTTCACAGCTCTAGTTTCTTCCTACCTATTCCTCTCTGGAGTATAACGCATCCCTCAAGACCTGCAGTGCTAACCTCTGGGGGACCAAACCAGGATCAACTGAAACTCATTGGACTTTTTGTGCAATTTGGGATTTAGAAGAGGAAAGAGCTGGTTGGAAACAGACACTGGGAGGAATGTCCTTGTCTCATGCCACTTGTTTTTCTCGGCCCGCTGTAATTCGCTATCAAGCCTTGCACACCCTGTGCCCGGGGATGCTCTCCCTCGCCTGCCTCTGGCACTAGAGGGCGCGGAGAACTGGGCTTTGGGCTAGAAATCCAACTCTGAGGATCCTTACTTTCCCTTAAATTGAACTCAACTTTCAGAGAGGTCTTGATTTCACAGAAAGGGAGTCTGCTTCATTATTACTGGGTTGTCTGCATTACCTGTGCTGCATCACTATGGAAACGGGACCACAAGATACGTCTCTTGCATGTAGGTCATTACATTAGTGGAGAAGAGAAGGTCTGGGTGAACAGGTGAGTAGGTTACAGGAGTGAAGTAGGGCAGAATGACCACCTGGGACTACATCAACAACAGTGGGGGGTTTCATAGTAGATGTCCTCAAAAGACTATTGAATTAGGCACTCAATGGGCTGAAAGATCCAAGTGGTTCTTGCCAACTGAGAGCCATGAAACACACACAGGGAATCAGCCCAGAGGTGAAAACAAAAATGATGGTGGGGCATGGGACTGAACATAAAGACAAAAAAACATGTTCTTGTTCACAAACACTAGTTTTCACTGATGGCCTCAGTTTCCCTCTTTCTGTGTCTTGGTCTCCTGTACCACGGCACAGCCTGGCACTGCTGCTACCCCTTCCATCTCCTCAGGACACTCATGATCACACATGGTCTAGATCTCCCCAAGCTCTACCCAGATGCAGAGTTAGAACCTTTTAAGCACAGGATATCACTTAAAATGTTGGGTTTGGGTAGGAGAAGAGCGTGACCCCTCATTTTATTATATTGCCCCCTCTGCAAACAAACTTCAGGATATTCTAGAGTCGACTCCTCCTGTACTGAGCCCCTTCCCTGGAAGGACTTTGCAGAAGGACTGCAATGCAGGAATCACGAAGTGCTGCAGGAAGGGGCAGAGAGGGCAGCTTGGTGGGGGACATGCTTGACAAGTCAGCAAGTCCACTGCGCTTCTCTCTCTCTCCTGATGCAAAAGCAACCAGAGCTGCTTTTCCAGTCCAGGGGTCCTACAAGGGGGAAGTTAGACCAAAGTTATAGTCAAAAAGAGCCTAAAGGAGAGAGGGAGAGTAGTCTGTGTAGTGTAATGCAATATATAGAGGAGTTTTCAAGAGTGACTGGTGTCATAAACCATATGATCAAGGCTGGTATGTATTTAGACAGGGCTGTGATTGCAGGCAATACAATACCATAAAAGCAGACAGCATGCATACTTCTGATCTCCAGTATTAACCTGTTTGTCAGTCTTTTTATTTTCTTCTGCCTTTTTAATTTTTTTTCCAGAAACTACACAAGCAGGCTGTCAAGAGAGACTGGCAATTCTCCTTTTACCCCTCTCTCATTTTCCCCCTTTGCAAAGAGAAGATCTTCCTCAGAGGAAAGGACAAATCAATGTGTGAAAACACACCGGTTGACACATAACGGGAAGAGATGCTATTCTGGCTAGACTTACCATGAGAAATGACCCCACTCTCCAGCCTTCTCTTGCAGTTATAAAAAAAAAAACAACAACCCACCTCTCCTTTCCCCAAAGGAACTTTAGCGCATGAAAATAGTAGGAAAAAACGATCTCACGGAGGAGGGAGGAAGAGTCCTTTGTCCTTGCCTCAGCGAAGGGGTAAGGACTCATCCTTAGGCCTATGAAAGGAGCTACAAGCCCTGGCAGCCGCCCCTCGCAGCTGGCAGCGGGCCGTACTGTGGCAGGCAAAGCCGCCCCCCGGGAGTTCCTCGCCGGGGAAGCCGCCGAGCACGGCGCGAGGTGCAGACCGGCGGAAAGACGCCGAGCAAGTAATTTCCTAAACCGGAGGGGTAGCCAGGTTCTATTTTTGCCCGAGAAAAAGCGGCCCGGAAAGCACTTTGCCCCTCCAGAGCCTGCGAAATGGCTGGACTCCGGGAATCACCAGGACCTCTGTGCCCCAGAGTTGTTTCTGGGAGGCAGTTTTCCTCTCGCGGCTTGATCTGAGCTCCCTCTCAAGGCATCAACTCGCTCCTTCTGGCCACAAGAACCCTGAGGCGGCTGCACGGGCAAAAGGAAAAGGAGCCCGCAAGCACGGCCGGGACCGGCTCTGCCCTGCTGGGAGCTCAGTCGGGCCGAAGGATCGGGGAGAGCTGGACCCGACCCTGAAGCATACTCCCCCGCCGCACCGGGCTCCCTGGCCACACCGGGGGCGGGACCCCAGGGGCACCGAGCCACAGAAGCGGGATGGGAAGTAAGCCGGGGGAAGCCCATACCTTCCCCGCCTCCGGCGGCGCTCCGCGCCCTCGCTCCCCCTCCTCGAGACAGGACATGAGACCTGAGGCAGCGGTGACGGGCACTGACCCCAGACAGGCGAACGCTCCCCAGAAGGGATGCTGAGGGGCGAGGGACCGCACTGGCACATTGGAAGCTTCCTCCCCTTATACCTCGCATTCCTGCACGGCCCCCGGCAGGGCAGGGATACCCCTGCCCAGTATTTGCTCTCTCTTCCGCCAGCCTGCGCACTCCGCGGGCAGGCTCCGCTTCCCGAGGACGGCTCCGCTGCCGGCTCCCGGTGACATTTTGCAGGAGTCATCAACAAACATGTCACAGAGGATTTGGAAAGGGTAGTCTGGGAGATGTCCCTGTGTCGGAATGCAGCATTTATATATATAAAAAAAACCAACACATGCGGACACCTCTTGGAAAATGTGAGGATTTCTCTAAATCAGACTACTATGTCTCTCCTTCCCCGCTATAACATGCTAAACTCGATTCTGGGATTAATGTCACAACTACAAGTCAACAGCTCCGTGCTGAGGGCAATCGCTTTACCTTCTCTCCTCTCGCTGCCTTTCCCCAGTGACCCGCACGGATACGGACCTTTTCAGCAAAAGTTTCCCTGTGTTTTGTTCTGCTCCTTTTACCGGGAAGCAAAACGTAAGCTCATTTCTTGGACATTATTTTCTTGGCGTGAGCTTTCCTATGACAGCAGTGGATGAAATCCTAAATGCGGCGAAGAAGGGGCGGAGGGTAGAAGACGAGAAAGAAAAGGGGAAAAGAAAATAAAAAGCCAACAACAAAAAACAAGAAGAAAAAGAAAAGGAAGGAAAGAAAATTGAAGTAGTAATAATACTAAAAAACAAACAAAAGCCACAAACAAACAAAACAACAAACAAAAACAACACCGAGAGAAAGCGTCAGTAAAAGCCAAAGCTTTCCTACCTGTGATCCAATTATCAGAAGTTGCATCTCATCCCGCTGCAAAGCAGCTGGTTGCGAGCGGCGGCTGCAGAGTCGCCCCGGCTGTGGCGGCAGAGGCATGCGGGCTGCGCGCAGTCAGAGCCCGGAGGCAGCCGCTTTATCTTTCTCTTCCATATCTTCCGAGAGGAGGGAGGGGGGTTGGGGTGGGGGAAAGACAGATTACTTGGTACCGTGGTAATGGGGAGAAAGAATAACAGTTGGGAAGCTTTACACAGGAGATGGCATTGTCCGGGCTGATGGAGTTTTTGTCTCTCCTTCGCTCTTTCTCCCTCCCACACGCAGAGACACACACATATACACGCACACCCTCCGTGGCTCTCGCCCTTGGGAATCTCCGCTTCAGTTCAGCCAAGTTGAGCTTTAAAATAAATAAATAAATAAATAAATAAATAAATAAATAAATAAAGCAATAGTGCTATCAAACCTGGTTTAACGGCTTAGACCAAGCAGGAGATATTAAAAATATCAGAATCTGGGACTTGTAAGTGAGCTGGTAATAATTCATACTTCCCCCAGCGCTTCTGAGGAAATGAGGGCAGGCTGCCACCTTCATGGGAGTGGTGGCGAGGGAGTGAAACGGAGCGTCTAGGTGAGCATCTCGGGTGAGTGTCCTTGCTGGGGTGCTGCGGCTGCGGGTCCGCTTGCTGCCCACCTGCGGGGGGTTGTGTGTGTGTGTGTGTGGTGCGTGGGGGTGCGTGAGCACGAAGTGGGCTCGATTAGCTGCAATGGCCAGGCAATTTCTGCAGAGAACATTTACAATTTTCTTTCAATATGACAGGATTAGTTGCTGTTGAAGGCTCTCCTCCAATAAGATCAGCACTGCTCTCTGATTTGGTGGTTTTGCTGAATAGAAATTACTGGTTCTTGTTATCTCTCAACACACTCTCCCCTCTTCCTCATCAGACACTCCCCTCTTCCTCATCAGAAGTCTTTATCTACAATTTGCTCATCAGATTTTTTTTTTTTCTTTCAATTACCTCTTCCCCCATCTTTCCCCACAAAGCTCTGTCCCCGCAACTCATCTTTATTTCTGGTTATTTTTAATTTTATTTTTTTTTTTGGCAGTTCCATGATAGCTGTAAGTCTGAAGAGATGTACGGGAGGAGAAGGAGAGAAAGAGATCTTGCTTTTAGATTATTGCAGTCATCAGAGTCTCTCACCGTGGAAAAATACCATTACACTAAATACCGTTTAGTTTTTTAAACCCATTATTGTGTTGAAATATTAATGAAAAACTGCTTCCCCGGCACAATGGCAAAAGAATTAGGGAAACATGCATTTTGTGAAGAAGAGTTGATTCTCCTTGGGTGTAAAGCATTCCCCTTTAATTAATAGTCCTTAGGCAGAAAAGTGTTTACCTGGCTTAAGGAAATTTGCCCATTCAATTGGAGTAATCTGGATATAAACACCTGTAGGTTTGCTTTGTCTTTCTTTGCCTGTCTCCTGGACTGGAATTGATTTGTGGTGTGAAGTGGTGCTTTTTCCCTTGGAACAGGGGATGTCGGGATAGTAAGAAGGAAAGAGGAACACATCTCACCTAATTGTCCGAGTAATAACAGGGGGAAAGTGATAAGTGATGAGGTGCACTTTATGCAGGTGACCCCAGCTTCTGTCTGCTGCCTGCCCTGCCTTTCCTGCTTAATCTCTCTTCTTGAAGGGCCTATAGAAGCCACAGCCCGACAACTTCCCTCCTCTCCACTCCAAAAAGCTCTTCACTTGGCAGAAAGTATTTCTTGGCCTGGGCTTGCTTCAGACAGAAGAGCTGCCTACACTACTCGTATGCATTTATCTAGTGCTCCTGGAAGGATCTTAGGGCTGGATTTACTCCCAAGTGGGTGATGTGCCTTCAGGGTAGTAAGACTCTGGAAATACTCTACTCAGCCCTGGGGTGGGTATTTCCCCTGCCCTGGCACGATTCAGTTGGAGGAGAGAAGCTTTGAATTTTGGAGGTACTCATGCTTCTGTGCTACACAAGTCTGTGTTTCTTTATCTGAAAGCACTTACACAGCTTTTAAGGGCTGGACCACTTGTAGCTCTTCGGGAGCATCGGGCCAGCTGGGGCCTGACCCCTTGTTTTCTTAGTCCTCACAGGTAACTTTGCCTGGGCTTCATAGCAGTTAGGAGACTCCTATCCAGGGAACCCAGATGAGATTTGTCACCGGGAGGTTGGAAGTAAGCCATGAACAGGCTGAGGCCATGCCAGGGCAGAGGACAGCCACCCCCACAGCTTGACTGCCAGACTGAGCGCTGGCCTCAGGCCCGGCCACCCCCTGCACCTCCCACGGGCTTATCTCCGAGACCTTGGTACTTAACATATTTTAACATTCATTAATCAAGATGATCAGCAGCTTCAAAAGGATAATGCTTGTCTTCTCTTCCCCTTATTATTGGAAATATTGTTTTTATTTTTTCCCTCCCAGCGACGTCGCGAGTGTTTGATTGTGCACGTTGATTTCCGGAGATTTAATTAGAGAGTTCAATCACCGGGAGCATGAGTAAGACCTTCCCGAAGGGACGAGAACGGAGGGAGTGGTGGCCGTGCCCCGGGGCCACCCTGGGAGTCTCGCGGACTGTCCCTCCCTCCACCACAGGAGCGGGGCAGAGCTCTCGGGGCAGGACCCGCTTCCAGCAGCTCGCTGCTTCTCATGGCCTGAGCGAAAGCAGAAGATACCCCCGGGCTGGAGCTGCGTCTCTGCGCGGCTCTGCTCAGCTGCAGAGGGCTCTCCGGTGCCACAGTGCGTCAGCTCGGACCGCTGGAGGGGCAGTCTCCCCTGGGCAAGCCTCTCCCAAGTGGGGGATAATCTCTTCTCTTCATGCGCATTCCCACTCCTCCAACCCCCCCCCCCCCCCAACCCCCCCCATGATCTCCCATGGAAATAAAAAGCCGCTGCTGAAAAAACCCTGCCGTCTGCCCCCCACCTCCACCTTGCCTTGTCTGCAGCCCTCCCAGGGAGAGTTGAGATTCCTCCCCTGCCTCCACCGAAACGCGTGTGCGCAGCGCTGCCTTCCGCAGCCAGCGGAGCTCTTCATCTGTTTCGGTAGATAAATCTTGATGGCACCCGGGGACTCCGTGGTAAGCAGCGCCTCTTAAGTTTGACAGATCATCTGTTATTACCGGCTCCTCTCTTTAGAGCACTACGTACTAGACACACCTCCTGAGGGAAAAAGAATGCTGTTTCTCAGCTTAAAACATTTAAAAATGCACCCTCCCCCCCCTATCCGCTCATGCAAGAGGAGGGAGGGCAAGGGAGCCGAGTCATTTACAGTGTGCTAAGCAGCTGTAGATATAAATCCATCGTAAAAACACAGAACAAAACACTCAGCTCTTTGCTCGCAGGAAAAAGGGGAGCACATGAGAAAGTGAATATTCCAATTATGATCTTTCCCCTCCCTCGGAGGGACTGAGCGACGTCCCTGGGGAAGGGAGGCAAAGACAGCAACTTTCAGAGACATTTCCCAAAGAAATTGCATCTGTATCCAGTGATGCCGAAGGATGTCTAGTAAGATTTTGCTGTGGGCTGTGTCCCTGCCTTCAGTTACACATCTCCCAAATGGCTCCTTGCCCTGGCTTGGAGCTGCCTTGTTGGGGTGCGCTCTGAGAGGATGAGTGCCCTGTCCCGAGGGTTTTATAGATTTGGTGGGCAAGGGGAGGAAAGGGAGGAGGGATATCCCAGGGACCACTTCCAAGGTGATCTTTCTGTTACACTCAAGGAGGTGCCATCCCTCTCTGACTCAACCCTCACCTGCACCGTGGGGCCACAGGGATATCAAGGTCTCCTCAAGGGCAAGGGAAGCTACAGAAGGGCGAGGGACAAAGCATCCTCAGCAGGTTGTCCACATGCTCCCATGGCATCTACTCCACCCTTCTTCAGTGCCCCTCCACTTGATGAGCCTGCTTCATCCTGTTGCAACTGGATTGGGTGGAATAGGTGTATGAGAAAAGGGCAGACCCCAGGCAAAGCTGCTGGCTTCCCTCTCACTCCCACAGGCACTCATGTTCACCCGGAGCCAGGGCAGGTGAGAGCTTCCCTCCTGTTAGCCTCTTTCTATACCCAGAATGATAAGGATGGCCCAGAAAAGTAGCCCAGCTCCCCTCACTTGCTATTTGCAACTTGCCAAGTTTTCTAGGAGGAGGGGAGGAGGGAGATTCCATCCTTAGACAAGCAGATACCCAGCAGATGAAGTCCTGATGGATCAGGTACCTCCCAACCTGTCTGACATGGCTTAGGTGACCAACTTCCCATCCAGCAGATGGCTTTCTTGGGGAGCTAAGAGAGTTAGCCCAGGAGACAAGCAGCTCTGCAAACCAAAATGCTTTATTTCCTTTCAGAGACCTGATCCCCTCCACGGTTCCTGCTGGAGGAGGGTATCTAGCCTCCCAGGGGAAAGAAGTGGCTCTGAGAGCCACGTTTATTTGGAGCAATTATTCCCTTGGAGTTTTTGCCACCAGTTTTAGAAAAGGGTCTGGGAAGAACAGGGAGAAGCTCTCTGTGGAAAAAGAGATTTCTGCAAACAAGCACTTGACCCAGGCAGTTCAAGGCCGTCAAACAAGGTGCAAAGACAGGGGGGAGGCAGCTGAGCTGGACACCTCACTCCTAGCACAAACCAGTGCAGGCCCCAGGACTGCTGCTCTTGGCACCCATCCACAGCACCCTGGCTGTGGCCTGTGTTCACCACCACCCATCATGCTGCTGTGCTGCTGTTTAGCCCTCTCTGGGGCTTCCAAGTTCTTTTACCTTCAGCATTGCAATGGATGTTGATTTTAATGGGTTTGCACATGGGGGAGGCAGCCGTTTGACAGATGATGGGAGAATGCTGGCAAGAATGGGACAATGGAATAGCAAATCATCCTGATGGTGTGCATTGCAGAGAACAAGAGGAAAGAAAGGAACAAATCCAAACTGAGGCAATGCTGAACAGACTCCATGTAAATAAATCTCTAATAAGCACTTACTAGCGGAAATTAAATGAGTCAAATAAACTGATGATCAAAGCTTTAACAGAAAAGGGCATGTAATCACTTAACTGTGTCCAGATCTGTGCATCCATAGGAGTGTTATAAAGCACAATTAGGTCTGCCAGGGAAAGGCAATGAAACATTGACATGTCACAGCTTGGATCTTGCTAAAGGTCAGGAACAAGGAGCACCTCGGTTTCTCCTTCCCAATTGAAACCTCTGAACCCACCAACACAGCCAGAAAGGAGGTGTGTTTCTCACCAGCAACATTTAGCACTGTCTTACTAAGAGAAAATAACCAACTTGTCTTTCACTTCCTCCCTGCATGACAATGGTATTTTTGTGGTCCCACTGATTCTCAAAGCCTGACCTACTAGGAATTATTCAAAACAGACAGCACTGATGAAATGAAAATTCCCAGCAGGTGTAGATGGGTCCCAGAGTCTAATTTTCAAAGCCAAACTGATTCCCTCTCCTGTGGAGCAGCTAGGTGGCGAACTGGAGAATCAAATCTACTGTTTTATTAAGGATAAACACAGTATCTGGAAAAGCATCCTGCTAAGCACAGTAAAGCTGAGGAGGCATTTTTTCGTGTAAACATGCAAGTAGTTTGCTTATCAATAAAGTGCTATAAACTGCAGATCTGCACTTTTTTTTTTTTTTTTTGTGTAAGAATAATTGCTCTTTGCAAATGTTGCAGTATCCCAGGTGAGTGACTAAGTGGGCAGATCTGAAAAGAGTTTCAGAACAATCAGCAAAATATATTTGCTGAGAAGAGATGACACTTTTGTCCAGACTTGGAAAGACTTCTACTGAAAATGACAGTATAGCACATGTTCAAGATCATCAGACATACTTCTGAGTATAAACAGAAAAGTGACTTTCAGGAAAAACAATAATAAGAAAGTATATGGCCTCAATTTGTGTGATATGGGAGTTACAAAATAATAACAAGGCTGCAAGCAGTGGTACAATTGTGTTTATAACATGATGTTTTATAACTGTTGCACAAAGCCCTTAAAAGGCCAAGAATTAAATAAAAACCTCTCTACATTGTGTGCTGTGTGTGGATTGGGTTATTTACGACGTAAAATTTTTGCTTGACGTTGACCATAGAAGCACAGACCCTCCTTGACCTAAAACGCAGGGGCTGAGAATCTGAAGTGCCACTGATAGGGAGAAAATAGGAAAATCCTGCAACGGGTGGAGCCGAGGTAGCCTCTGGAGCAGCGCGGAGCAGCAGCACCTTGGAGAGCAGCCGGCCAGCCGGCGGGCTCCCGTCCGTATGTCCCTCCGTCTGTCCGCATGTCTGTCGGCGTGTCCGTCTGTCCATCTGTTCGTCTCTTCGTGTGTCCATCTGTCTGTCTGTCCTTCTGTCTCTGTGTCCATGTGTGTGCACAAACACACACACCTTAGCTTGCACAGCTGTTGCTTGCATGTGTGTTTGCAGCTGTTTAGGCAAATAGAAACTAATAATCAGCTGCACATCTGGTGGGATGTTCTTTGAAGTCACATCTGTTGTTTTGAATGCTTAGTTCCTGGAAATATTACTCCCTGCAGCAAGCTGGAGAGGGCTGCTTCTGTGCATTGCATATACCCTTTAGCTGGAGTCAGTGGCTAGAAATGAGGAAGATTTCATTATGTTCTTTAAAAGTGTCAGAGGGGCTCTAGCATACACTGAAGATCACAGTAACCTGAAGTTCAGGACTATGAATAGCTCCTTCCAGTTCAGGGTCCAAGTAAATAGTTGTGTTAGTGGAACTTTTTTGCATAAAGTCCCAGTCACTGTAAACTTGTCCATTTCACTTGCTTTATACACAGGTGAGGCGCGTGAACATAGGAAGCCAGGTGTCAGGCAGACCATGTACTTCTTTAAATTTGCTGGGGAAAGACCAAGAGGTGTTTCAAATGCAATTTTTTCTCAGGGCAGCTAGACCCTTGGAAGTTTTATGTGCAAAGCTCCAGTGACTCTAGAGGAATGCTGAGGACTGTTGGTTTTGTGGAGAGTTTTAAAGAGAGTCACAGTTCTGTGGGAAATATTTTCCCCAAAGTATTAATTTATGAGCAGACTCAAGAATTCATCTTTACCAGGCATGAAGTGAAGGGCTTTGACTGCTTTTAAGCTCTTCAAGCCCAGGAACCAAGCTCTCCTGCAGCATAACTGTAGGCACTTCCCCTTTAAACTTCTCATTCTGTCACAGGGCTTGTACAAAGTCTTTCTAGTACTGATACTACTCACCGAAATATACATGTGGAGTGAATAGTTGTTTGAAGTACATCCAAAGCTGATAAATCCAGAAACAGAATTGTTAAAATAGGAGTTCCTGAACACTTTCTTAGCAAGCTACATCTGCCAGCAGCTCAGTTCCACCCAAATAGAATATATGAAAAAGAAAAATGAATGCAGTTTCTTTAGGGAAGAGGGGATTTTAACTCACACCTAGGTTCCTGTAGTCAATGCAGACCCCCTGTTTACTGAGCCACATTGCAATGTGAACACCAGCAAACATTGCTTTTGCTTTACTTAGAAGTGCAGTGGGACTAGCACTGTTTGTGTTTCAACAGCAAGTGCAGTAGGTGGAGATAATTTGACACTTGCCTGCTGGCACAGTGAGTTGAAACAATTGGGTACCTCCTAATCCTGGTGCAGATACAGTGATTAGGGACGACTGGGTACTCCATAAATGTACCTGGAATTCTGTTGCCTGGGAAACATACCCAAGACCTCTCCTGCTCAGATTACAAGCCCACTCTGAAAGTTGACAAAAATGACCCAATTCAAATTGTGACCATAATGAAAAAATACTGACCAAAGTCAATCATCTTGAGACCCTGTAAATATTGGTCCTGAAAGGGAGGGCCTTTGGAGCTCTCTGGGATCACACCAAGCTGTTACCCATGTCTCACAAAGGAAGTTGGTCTATCCAGAGGGCAAAAGTAAGTAGTTGGCTTCTTCTCATACATATAGCAAAAAGATCAAATTATATTAATTTACTGTCATTTGATACCATGGGTGTATTTTGGTGCAACTTCTTTTTGTGAAGTTTGAGGATCTTTAGGTACCAAAATTTAACATCTTGACACAGGTTAACCTCTTTATCTCTGTGTGTGCATGTGTGCAATTTAGTTTAGAAACTTTGTTAGATCTTTAATTGAATCTCTGTATTGATTATAACAAATTGTTGATCATTAAGTATTGCTAGAAAGTAATATAATTTTGTGATTCTTTGTAATGGCAGTCCAACTTAATTGACTGCTATTTCAAATCACATGAGACCCAAAATTATGTGTTAAAACACTAGCCTGAAACCCCTGCACATAAACCCCTTAGTTGTAAACCTTTGACCAAGTCTGGGACTAGGAGTGGATCCAGGTGCACCTAGACTCCTCTCTGAGAAGGAGTTTAGAAAGCAAGAGGGTCCACTCTGAACCTCGTGACTCAACAGGAGGACCTTTATCATTCTTTTTCCAATATCTCTGTGCAAATCACTCTAGCCTGATCCTGACTCAGTTTCCCCTATCCCAGTATAAATATTTTCCCCTGATCTCCACGTAAGTCACTCAAATCCAATTCCAACCCGTACACATCCCTTCCACATAGTAATAGGATGAACCTTGCCATCGAATTCTGTTAAATCCCACTTTCATAGATCTATGATAAAATCACCTTTTCCTGATATCTTTGTTGGTGGTTACTTAAGTGATCTTTAAGACCTTCCACTCTCATCCATGACAGTTCCCAGTGAGAATTTTCCTGTGGCCTTGCTTTCTTCTGAAAGTGTTGTATTTTGCACTAGTCGTTGCTTACTGGAGTAGTGACTTGCAGGACAAGAACATTGGCTGTTTAAATGGCTTACCTTTATTGTGGTCACATATCCACACAGCTGGGATGAGATTTCAGAGAATAACAGTAACAACAACAAGAAGAAGAAATTAGCTTAAAACCAGACATTGACAATAAACTTCCATTAACTATGCTGGATAGCACATTCTGCTTAGTGCCTAGTGAGCTGTTGATTTGAATCAGAGTGAAAGTGGTTCCATTTGTTCTATGTGCTGGAGCAGACATCATTCATCATGGTCAGGAACAATACTGCAAATTACACACACTCACTGAGACTTTGCACTGCACAGTGCCAGGAGTCCTGAGCTGTCAGAGATAGAGATGTTTCTGTAATTAGGCACAATATTCTGTAATTTGCCTACTGGCCCTGATGAAGCTCCATGTTGTTGTGACTGCTCTGTTTTCAGTGACTGAACTGGTACCTCCCAAGTCATTGTGGTGTCCTGTGTGGTCTCCTGTCTCACTGCATTCGGGACAGTGTGCCAGCCCTCTAAAGGCCAGCTTGGTAGTTTCTGCATTACACCGCACTGTCTTCTGTAGATATGACCTTGTTTGTTTCCCTTGCTCTTTAAACTGTGTTCATTGTCTCTGCATTTTTCACTCCCTCTCCTTCACAGCTGGAAGGTCTTTTGAAGCTTTTTTGTGTGTCTCAGGCTCACAGCAAGAGGAAAGGAAAGAATTCCCAACCTGTACAGGAGTAAATTTAGCAGCCTTGCTCCAAGTATTCTCATGGAAAGAGCAAAACACTTCCTCTCCTAAACGTGAGATAATCTGCCTCCTCCAAAAAGTCTCCTTCCAATTCCAGAGAACTGCATCTGCATAAATACTCCTGCATGGTTTTTGTTGTCTCTTCTACTGGTTGTCTTAGGACAGGATATTGCCAGTATGTCTACAAATGTCCTGTTGTTCTTTAAATCTTGTGCAGTTTCCAGGCTCAGGGTTATCCTTGACTTTGAGGACTACAGTGTAATTATGTGGTTTACAGTTCAATTAAGTTTGTGAAAAATGTATTTTCTTTATGAGTTTTGAAGTTGATACCTTTTACCTCCACTGATGGCCTCTACCAGGGTCGTTTTTTTGGGGTTTTTTTTACCTGATGTGACACGAACAGCAATTTCCCATCTTGGCACAGCAAAGTCTTATAGTGGAATTATTCACTGGGACTGTATTTTTTCCATATTCTTTCCTATGACCCTACTACCTAAGGGTAAGGATTCCATAATTTTTCCTCTCACCCTCTGTTCATCCAAGGGTGTCTGGTTTTTTTCATGTTACATGACAATTCTTTTTCCCTTTCTCTTCCCCCTCTATACTACCTTTCTTGAGACAAGGTGATTTTATAGTAAGTACTATTTCAGATGAAACCACACCACTCAGACAAATGGCCTGTATAACATTCTAATATTATTGCCTAATATTATTTAATAGATCAGTGTAAACCTCGTAGCTTAAGATCCTTCTGTCTTGTTTACTTACCTGAACACATCTTTGTTAATCTGTCTTTAATTATAGCTGTGTCACTCATGTGTAACTGAAAAACTTCAGCATATTATATCAGCGTGTTTGTTTTTTTCCTCTCCAGCATCTACTGCTTTATATTTATCAATACTGATTTTCTTTAACTATGACACCAAAACTTGTGATTGTGTTCACTTTTCTTTGCTTTTTCTGTTATTTCTAGTCCAGCAAAAAACCACTCTCTCAATTCACTGTGCTCTTCTGAACTGCTGCTGGAGTCCATTTGTTAGAACTAATTTGTAAACACCTTTATTGCTAATGGTTGAGTGCTAAATTATAACTCTCACTTTCTTTAGTCTAGTATATAATTCCTCTTTTAACTGTATATTCTTTGAAAAAAAAATCAATGAAATGGGGTTGCTCAAACTTTCCCTTCTTCCTATTTCTAGCAGCTGCAATGAAGTTGTACTGACTTTTACCATCTGTATATCTACAGTTTTCAAAATTCTTGCTTGGGAAACAAGGTAAGAGTAGCAACAGTTACTGTCACATATTCCATAACTCACTTCTTTACTCAAATAATCATATTGTTTGTTTTTTGTTTTGTTTTGTTCTGTTTTTTCTGTGCAGTTCTGAACTGTAGTCAATAATATCTTTCCATAAAAGTTAAAAACCCTGCCATCCTGTTTTGTTTTTTTTTTTAGTTTGATTGGTTTTTTTCCTTTCTTATCTTCATTACCATCACAGAAAAAAACCTAAGTTCATTCCTAAGCACCTTGGAGAATTTACTTGAGTCTTTTTCTAAAAACTGCACACTATTCCCCTATAGAAAGGGTGATACAAAACATTACAATAAGAAGCCATTCTTTTTTTCTTTCTATTATTTTAGGTAATTTCCTGACAAAAGGGTATGTTTAATAATAATAATATTAATAAAAATAACAACAAAATTTTCTGATGCAGTTCAACTCAGCAGACACAGAATGTGTGGACCCTCTGACAGTATCTACATAATCTACATCTTAAAATTATTTCTTTTTACATTTCTGTGCAGTAGCCCATTGGCTGAATTATTTTGCATAGGAAGAAACAGACCCTCTTGAGGAGACATGACAATAGCTTTATAGATCAAGCTGGTATTAAATCAATTATAAGCAGCCTTTCTAATATGGCTTTAAATTAGAAAAAGAAAGGTCTCAGATAGAGTTCTACATTGCTACAATGTTTATTAAGAGCAATGAATCACGCATGATCAAGCTCAGCCAGTGAACGGGATGAGCTCTGGAGCACTTAAGAAATGTGTCTTGCAGACACACTTCTAATATTGTTTGGTGGTTCAGCAAGACTATAGATCACATGTGGTAATCTTACACAGAAATGAAGATCAGGATCCACTGGTGTCCGATTCCTGTATGAACCCTCAGAACATGAAATAGCTAAAATCTGCTTCTCATATGTTCTTTCACCTTTTAAACTACCAGTGTGATAACAGGGAATAGGAATGTTATGTTCTCAACTGGACCTCAAGGACTAAAGAACAAGCTCAGGACTCAGGATTATTGATTTAATGAATTACTTAAGTACCCGTTTTCAGAACAGTTCCTTCAAATATAACTATACAGCACTTGTGCTCCAAACACAAGTCTGTTCTGGCTGAACTGCTGAATTTTTAACATGTGTGTGGCTGTTGTGCAGAGGAGCTATCATTGACAATCAGGGCTTTGGTGTTTCAACTTAGGTGTTAAAAAAAAGAAGCACTTAACAAAAATATAGGCTACAGTCAGTATTGGCTTCTTTTTCTCATCTGCAAAATCACTACAGTGATTACCTCCCTCAAAGGAGTGTTATGAGACATTACTAATTAAACTCTTTTGAGTAACATGTGGGAAGGTACATGAGGAAAAGGTGCTATAGCACACATTTTTAAGAGAGCAGCAAGCAGGTATGTATCTATTTAATTTAATAGATGGGTTATTTGTTCCTCTTACTCATGTCTCTGAGTTAACAAAGAAAAAAATTTATGTGCCTAAACACTCACAAAATAGAGTTAGATTAAAGCACAAGATTATTATTACATGTCTGTACTGGCTTTATAAAGTGCTTTGGGTCTTTCTTTAAAATAAAAGAAAAATGCATCATAACATTTCCATATTTTTTATCTGTGAATTCTGGTGGGGTTTTTTTGTTTGTTTGTTTTTTTTTTCCCTCTCCCCCAGTGTTGTTGTTGTTGTTTGCTTGTTGCCTTGGTGGTTTTTTTTGTTTAGTTGTGGGTTTTTTTGTCTGTTGCTTTTTATTTTTTCCCTCTAGGATCTACCCTATATTAGTGTATTGGTGAAGATCAGCATGTTTTACAGACTTCATATTATTCTCTAATGGTCCTTTCCAACAGATGTTTTCACTTCTGGTGTATCCTGAGCATGATTTTATGAAAAGAAAATGTCAATACCTAGAAAAATGTTCCTTATACCAATCCCTGTTTTTTGTATAAACTGTTATCTGAACTAAGCATAAACAAAACACATGGGCTACAAAGACCAAACTCTCTTCACTTCCAGGCAATAATAATAAACATGGAAACATACACAGAACAGGAACTTTCTTTTCATCATTCCAAGACATCCTCTGGGCCCTTGAAGGGAAAGCAGATAGATCTAATCCTGCAAAATGAACTAGTTTGTACCACATTAACTTGTGGACTCCATAGCCCTGAGCCAGGTACTTGGGTCTTCATGTAGAGGTTTAAGACATAACATTCATAAAAGACAGTATGAATTGACTAATAAGACTGCATCAAAGAATCACACTTTGGGCTCAATCTTTCTGGCTATTTATGTACCACTAGAATACGCTTCAGCATCTATGTGTGTCTATGAGCAAGGAGATTTGGGGCTTTTTGCTACTTGGTTTCTGTCCATGTTTTTGGTAGCTAACTATATTGGCTTTGGCTGGGATAGAGTTAATTTTTTTCATAGTAGCTTATATGGTGCTACGTTTTGGGTTTGTGATGGCAACAATGTTGATAACACAGTGATAATTTAGCTATTGCTGAGCAGTGATTGCAGTCTCAAGGCCTTTTCTACTTTTCACTCTGCCTCAACAGCAAGTAGGCTAAGGGTGAGTAAGAAGTTCGGAGAGGGCACAGCCAGGACAGGTGACCCTAACTGATTGGAGGCATAGTCCATACCATATGATGTTGTGCTCAGTAACAAATACAGGGATGGAAGAAGTTTGCCAGGACTGCCATTGCCTGGGGATGGGCTAGGCATCAGTTGGCTGGTGGTGAGCAATTGGGGATACTTGCCTCACTTGTTTCTCTTGGTGCAATTTTTTTTGCTTAGTTGTTTGTTTTGGTTTTGTTTTTGCTTTTGTTTGATGTGTTTGGATTTTTTACTTATTAAACTGCCTTTATCTGAACCCATGGGTTTTCTCACTTGTATCCTTCAGATTCTTCCTCCCATGCCACTGGTGGGGGAGTGAGTGAGTGACTATGTGGTGCTGAGCTGCCGACAGAGCCTGCTGTAGTTCCCACATTGCGATGAGGAACTTCTGAGCTCCACATGTCTGCAGATGTACTTTAGATCCTTGGGCTCAGGTTGTCCAGACTTTGGGTAGGACACCTGATGTTTTTCAGTAGAAGTGATCATGAGCAGGAGAGTGGTTGGCTTCACTATTTCCTGTTGCTTACTGTTATTTTAATAGAACTTCCCTGCTAATATTTCAAAACCTGGAAAAACTGAGGTTATTATTAGACTGTGTTTCTTGTCCAGGTTTTCTGATTAGAAAAATAATCTGGACCACAGGTTCTCTTTTTCTTGGACAAAATTTTTGAAGGTAAATATCACTGAAATCTTTTGAGGGCACACTAGCACTGTGTGTCAGCTCAGGAAAGAATGGCTATGTAGGGAGTCACAGTTAAACGAATCCACAAAGGTCTAAGTAAGTCATGTGGGAGCCTACTGTGGAAATTAGAACTGGCTGTAGAATGCCAATTTAATTTGGTGACACCCATTAGTGTTTCACAATTTTTATTTTTTTTTTGCACTATAACAACAAGAACACTGTAAAAAAGGTTTTGTTCTGGAAGAGCTGTGTTGCGACATCAGTTTGTGAATCTAAGGAGTCAGCATTTCAGAAGGAGGAAGGAGGAAAGGTTTTTCTTCCTAATAAATAGTAACCAGAAAGACACATGTCTCCAAAGCAGTCTGCCTTGAAAATACACACAAATAAATATCTGCTTCAGTAAAATAGAAATAATGTATTTGCACACAATATTTCCATTGGTATCAAAATGGCCAACTCCCACCATTAAAAGTAAAGAGAGTAAAATTAAGGGGTGAAGAACAGAAGAGATGTAATACGTATTTCCATTATCTACCCCAAGACAGATATAAAGAAAAAAAAATAAAATATTAGATGTGTTAAACTTCCACAATTAACAAAGTACTTCTCAGAGCTGGCATTCCAGTTCTGCAGCAGGTGAAATGATAGATTGAGAAACAGATCCCAGATGTGATTTGTGTAATAAGCATATGATCTGCTTAGCCACAACACCTCTATGGAAGATAAATATTTGTCTTCACTAAATCATACAAATACAGCCTGTTGCATGGTCCCCTGCATGGTGTCATTACCACAAAATGAAAATACATTATCTTTGTTCATGACTCCTAAGACATAGGTAATTAATATCCAACACATACACACACACATATGCACAGAATAAATAAACAAACAAACAAACAAACAAATAAATAAATAAAAGAAAAAGAACAGGAACTGTTTCTATATTGGTATCATTGTTTCCAGGAGAAAGAAAATACCCATTATACTAAGATAAATGTTAAGTGTGTTTGCCCTTTTTATTTTTACTGTGATCAAGGGATCAGCTAACTGTAATCTTTTGAGCTACTTTGATTCTAGGGCCACAGAGCAGGTTCTGATGAACATGGATGTGGGATATTTTGTATCTGACTTATTTTTTGTGGCCTGAACACTTCCTCCTTTTTTGTCTCTTGAAAGATATATTCCACCTCTTCCCTCAGTGCAGTGAATTTAGAAGACCTCTTTGATAAGTAGTATTTGTATCAGTGCATCCTTTATTTGAACAACCACCCTCCAGGATCCAAGGCCCCCTCTGATTAACCAGGGTAGCTGAGTGAAGCCACTGATAGTCTATAGCTCCTCATGCATCTCTG
This sequence comes from Hemiprocne comata, assembly GCA_020745705.1. NCBI lineage: Eukaryota > Metazoa > Chordata > Aves > Apodiformes > Apodidae > Hemiprocne > Hemiprocne comata. Next base: position 63,911,142 of record CM036586.1, read on the forward strand.
GATCTGTGAAAGAATAGGCTCCTTTTGCTTTTGAGATAAAGGCTCTCAACAGCAAGCAGGTTCAAGCATGGTTTCAAAGAGCTTTGCTAATATGGACTAATTTATTCTGTCTGAGTTTGGTAATGGGCAGCTAGCATTGTCTTCTCCGCTGTCCAGGGCAAAGAAACAAGGTAAGTGATAAATCTTCTTTATTTTAAGCATTATGGCCTCACAACTTCTCAAAATAGCAAAGCAAAATAGCAAAGCACAGAATTACATTTGCTCTGGGGACCATGGTCAACAAGTAAATTGTTGCCAGTGCTTACAACTGTATTTTTTGCTAGTGCAGGTGTGCTGACTTTTATTAATGTTCACCATTGCTAAGCAGGCCATGGAACCTTTAAACAGCAGCTGCAAGGCAATTGAACATCAAAACATACAACTCTATGGTGTATTGAACAAGGATAAGGCTCCTACAGATATTGCTCCCAGAAAGTGGTAATTCTGGGATTAACAGCACAACACAGGGCTGCAGGGATAAAGCCTTGTGTGTTTCCATGTTAGTGTTTGGGGGGCAGAGGCAGAACTCACCACTGCTTTCCAACAGACTTTTCTATTTGTGAACATGTTCAATCCTACCCAATCTGTCCTTCCTGTTGTATAATTACTGTTTACCTCACTGAGTTACATTGTCTTTGATAGGCAGTATCATTATAATGGCTTCCTCTCATCTACAGTGAAAGACAGCAAGAAACAATCACCCGTTGTTTTTATTAGGATTAGCTCAGCTCTGAGAGAGTAGCACCAGAGCAATTGTTATGTTCTCTGCCAGATCTATCTATACCCTGGCATATGGAACAGTTTCCCTGCATTGAAATTTTTCTTGCCTAAGTATTATGGTTTCCTTTTTTGGTTATGAGTAAAAACAACAACAAATAACAACAATAATAATGACAATCCATGTCAACATCTGCAATTTCAGTAAAAAAAACTCACCCATATGGATGAGCAAAAGAACACCCCCCAATCCTGAAACTCCTAGGAATTCATGTGTTTGTTCTTATATCTTGAGGGGCAGGGAAATCTACTAATGAAGTGGGTAAATGCTACTGGTTCAAGCTCACAGTTGCTTTTTTAAAAAAGCAAACCCCACCTAAAATCAGCGGTCTGCATCATCACAGCACATTCCACTTATTGGGAATTCATTATTTTAAAAAGGACACAATAAACTATGTGTATTTTTTCATGAGAGAAAACACAGCCCCTTTGACAGGATCACTGAAACATCTATTTCTAATGTGAGAAATTAGTAAATCTTACTTCCTCCAGTTGCATCCTTTCTCCCCAGTTCCCTTGTTATTTGTTTTTCTTGTCTGTACTACCAAGTGCCTAATGTTTAGCCTGTAAGATCCTAGAGCAGAAGTTTGCAAATTTTTTGTATTTTATATACCCTAAAAAAAATCCTAATGGAGCAACAAATATAAGACTACTGCAAACAGATCTGTTTTTCTCAAGTATACTTCCTGCTCTCCCTAGAAATAGCCAAAGTATCTCCAGGGAGCTGGGGGTGAGCAACTGGAAAACAGAAGCATAGAAGATGAGTTTTCTGTATCTTGACGTTAGAATCAAGTAAAATTTTGAGTGTTATCTAAGCAGTAGAACTTTTGGGTTTGAAAAGGCTCCTCTGGCAGGAGAAGATGTATCTTGTGGAAGAGAGTTGATGCAGTCTGACGTGTAACAAAAAGAGAAACAGTATTTGTATACTAAGAAGTATAGCAGAGCTTTTTTAATCTGTCAGGAACAGACCTCAATGTCTCAAGATATACAATGTACAGTAACATAATATACAAAATTGTTCTCATATTGGAAGAGCAAGGGGTGTCTTTTGGGATTGAGCTCTCTAGGCAAAAAATACACTCTCCATTATGAGTCTTCCTTGAGAAAAATGCAACAGAAGTTGCGTATAGGTGTGTGTGGTGTTTTAACTAGACCAGAATTTGTTGATTAATGGGGCATATAATAATTTTTTCATTTAATTATTTCAGATTTATATTTCTTAATAAGGTATGAGTGACAATAGCAGCTGATAAATAATTCAGGGGTTACATCACCCTCAGAAGATGGCTTATTGCCATGATGAAATAGATTTATGAAAAAGGAAGTGTTTATTGCTCCTATTTCAGCATATGTCTGAATATAATAAAGCATCACTTGCATTTGTTTTTTCAGAAAGAGTTCACACTTCAAGATTAAATATGACTACAACTACATAGAAATAAAAAATGAGATTTACAGATTCAATTATTATTTATATTGGAAATCGTATTTAGATAAATAATTCCAGACTTATTTAATAACATCTTAGAGGGGCAAATGTGTGTATCATTGGATAAAATGATTTTGGGATCTTTCTCATATATGTACACATGCATGTATAACTTCAGTTGTCTCTATGAGGAAGGAGAAGCTCTTTTTTCTTCTAATAGTAAATGTATTTTATGGCATAAAATCTTCTATATTTCTCCTAGTTTTTCATTGTTCCTGACTTTTCAGTAGAGGTTTCTGAGTTTAGACTTTGCCTGAATTTCCCTTGTGAATTTCATAAGAAATGAAACATGTCCATGTGAAAACAGTGCAGACAGTATGAACTTTATCCCCAATGGTGAAAGGAAGAAGTAGTGAAGACACAGTGACTGGACTGTTGTTGCAGCTGTAGCAGGACACTTGCTACACCACTAGGTATGCTAGATTTTTCTAAATTAATTTTATTTTTGCTGTATTCTCTCCTTCTAAAACCTAGTGCTTTACACTTCAGATAGTGTAACAGCTTGGGTGAGTGAAGGAGAAAGATTAAAATCTCTTCTTAACTACAATGCTTCTTTATCTGCCAGTGAGGTCCTCCCTGCTGGTCTTATTAGTCAGCTCAGAAAGCCCCAAGGAATCTCATGCTTATCCAGTAGAACAATCGCAGTCATTGGAACAGTTATGGATTTGGATTGCTTTACATCACCTATTGCTCATCTCTCATGGACTGTGCAAAAGTAAAAGAAGAAAAATAAAAAAAAAAAAGGAAAGAAAAAAATCTGTAGAGCACACATTCTACAGTGGGCTAAAATAGTGCTTAATCATATCTAATAAGCACTAGCTCTTTTGTTGCTTCTGGCTAAAAAACAAAGGGTACAGACTCCCATGGTGAGTGAAAAATCTGAGCATTGTGTTACTGAAGAGGCAAGTGGTTTCACATCTGAGGTATCACCTTTGCTTTCATTTCTCCCCCCTTGGTAAAGCTGAAAGTATACTATTAAACAGAGCTTCACAACCTACTTCCTTCTCCCTCTAAGTTAGCTGCTGTTTTTAAAATGCTGAAGCATAAACAGTGATTTACTAGGTCCAGAAGTCAGTCCTCATAAAATACTTCAACCAGCCACAAGTTCTGCTGGAGCAGTGCAGCTCCCAGCAACATATCCTTCATGGAGGAACTGCCACTGGCTGTGGTGGGTGGGTACGAACCCTCTCAGGAAAGAATGCTACTGCACGCATCCCCAGAACAGCTCTAGGCTGTGGAGCAGGTACAATAGCCTCTGAAAACTGATGGGTCCAGCTAGGCTACACTTAAAATCTATACTGCAAAGCACTTCTTCGGTAGTATTTGAACAAACAGTATCAACAGCCATCATTTGTGTGATTGACCCTCACTGGACATCTCATACCAGTCCAGCAAACTTTGCCTTTGCATGCACAGACCAGAGGCAGTCAGGAGTTTTCTAGGACTCGGAAACTGCATTCATGAAAAGCTCTAGAAAAACTTCTGTGGTCCCTTCTCTAGGAGAAATGTGCTTCCATTTCAGCAAGATAGAGGGGTCTTAACTAATCTCTGCTTTTCTTGATTAGATGTGCTCACAGAAAATTCCATGCCACATCCTGAGGAAACAAACTCCTGAGGGAATTTGAAAAGGGACTTGGTTTAAAGGAGTAAAGGTGTTATACAGACCTTCTGTACCTGATTAATTACTCATGACATGAACTCACACATCTGTGACTAAGACCACCAGAACAAACTATTTTATAAACTCACAGCAGTTTCTTGTGGATTCCAGGAAAAAACAACACCTGCACAAAACGTCAAGAGTCACTGGTCTCTAGGCAACTGTTGAGTAAACTCATACAAGGACTGCAATAGACAATACAACCGTTCACATAAATAAAGGTTTTAATTCCATCTAAGGTGTTGTATACTTATCTCCCAAACGATTAATTTATTTGAGACAGATATTGAATGTTCCTAAGGCCTTGTGGAGAATTCTCCATTGAATGAGGGTAAAGCTTCTGAAGCTTGTATCAAAGTGGAGATCAATTTAAGAAGCTTGTAGCTGTGCATCTGAGGAAACATGTTGGGTTATTTTCTTCTACCTTTGAAAACAGAATCAGAAATTAAAAGAAGATTAAGCAATTTTTTCATCAAAGAATTAACATAAATCTACAAAACTTGATTTCCCTGCCAATTACACCGATTTTGCAGTAAGGCAGCTCCATGCATTTTAAGGTAATTATTCTCGGTTAGTGCTGATACAAGTGAAACTAAAATAATGGCCTATGGTCTGAGAAGATTGTAATAAGTGTTGGATACTTGCCATACAAAATATTTTATGTAAGTTCAAACAAATTCCTAAGATACTTTCTGTTCCATTTCACATTCTTCTTAATTGTATCCATCATTTCTCCAATTTTCAAGAACAGTTTTTTTCAAACCCAAACATCTTATGGAGGTTAATGAAAGGAAGGAGTCAGAGAGTTGTGGTCAATGGGGCAGAATCTAGTTGGAGGTCTGTGACTATAGTGGAGTCCCTCAGGGGTCAGTACTGGGACCAGTATTGTTCAATATTTTCATCAACGACCTGGATGAGGGTACATTCATACAGTTTGCTGATGACACTAAGCTGGGAGGAGTGGCTGACACACCAGAAGGCTGTGCTGCCACTCAGAGAGACTTAGACAGGCTGGAGAGTTGGGCGGAGAGAAACATGATGAAGTTCAACAAGGGCAAGTGTAGTTTTGCATTTGGGGAAGAGAAACACCATGTACCAGTACAGGTTAGGGGCTGACCTGCTGGAGAGCAGTGTAGGTGAAAGGGACCTGGGGGTCCTGGTAGACAGGAGGATGACCATGAGCCAGCAATGTGCCCTTGTGGCCAAGAAGGCCAATGGCATCCTGGGGTGCATTAGAAAGGGTGTGGTTAGTCGGTCCAGAGAGGTTCTCCTCCCTCTCTATTCTGCATTGGTGAGGCCGCATCTGGAGTATTGTGTCCAGTTCTGGGCCCCTCAGTTCAAGAAGGACAGGGAACTGCTTGAAAGAGTCCAGCGCAGAGCCACAAAGATGATTAAGGGAGTGGAAAATCTCCCTTATGAGGAAAGGCTGAAGGAGCTGGGTCTCTTCAGCTTGGAGAAGAGGAGACTGAGGGGGGACCTCATCAATGTTTACAAATATGTAAGGGGTGAGTGTCAGGAGGAAGGAGTTAAGCTTTTCTCAGTGGTGACCAGTGATAGGACAAGGGGTAATGGGTGCAAATTGGAGCATAGGAGGTTCAAGGTGAAAATCAGAAAAAACTTTTTTACTGTGAGAGTGACAGAGCACTGGAATAGGCTGCCCAGAGAGGTTGTGGAGTCTCCTTTGCTGGAGACATTCAAAACCAGCCTGGACAAGTTCCTGTGTGATGTGCTCTAGGTGACCCTGCTCTGGCAGGAGGTTTGGATTAGATGATCTTTTGAGGTCCCTTCCAACCCCTATGATTCTATGATTCTATGATTCTATGATAATAACTAAAATGCAGGTTTGTACAATGAGACTTTACATTTTCGAAAATTCTTTCACTTTGCATTTTCATAAAAGTTCAGTCCCTTGAAACACACAGGACAAACATCACCATATATTTTAAGTGACCAGGAGCCGTAAGCAAAGAAGAACAGATGTTCAATGATTTAATAAAAAATGAAAGCTGATGTAGTGGTGAAAGATTAGCACATTCTAATAACATCTTCAAATGATATCCAGTAGGGATAGTTCTGTGTCTTGGCACCAGGCAAAACCAGACAAACTCTTTCTTGCACTTGCTATTATGTCATGACTTTCTATATGGAGAGTAAAACAGGGTCCAGAATGCAGAAAGGTGATTCCTGCCCACATTCAAAACATACCCAAAAAATGAAACTGAAGAGAGAGAGTATTCTGTACATTAAAAACGAAAAAAAAAAAAAAAAAGTGTTGATTTGCTAAAAAAATAATTGAAAATAATAGGATTTTTTTCTCTTTCCTTTCCCCCACCCCTTTTGTTTTGGTTTTGGTTTTGGTTTTGTTGTTGTTGTTTTTGTTTTGCAGGTAAGCAGAAATTGTATCATACAGCAGTAATATGAAAAAATCTGTAAAATCTTTCTTGACTTTGTGGTCAAATGGTCAAGTCCTGGCTCTGTTAATGTGAATTGCAGAAGTGTCATTGATTTATATGGCGTTAGGTTCTCATCTATACTTATGGAAAAAATACTTGATTTTATTAATTTTGCAGAAAAAGTTTACTTTCAGTTCTCTTTCCCAACAAAGGAAATAAATATTTTTTTCCAAACCCTGATGAGTTCATTTGCGTTCTTATTCCGTTGTTTTGCATGAATGTAGTTTGGACCATAACAAAAACAACCCCTTTATTTATAATACCATGGAGTGCTGTTTCAACCAGAAGGACTTAAAATTTATACATTCTTTTCAGCAAGTATCACCATGTTTCTTGTCTTTGTTCAGAATATTGTTGCAAAAATTTCATGGAATTCGACTCACATTTTCAGAGCAAGAAAACAAGTTGAATACATTACCTTGGAAAAAAAAATAGCATCATGCCAAATAGGCAGAATTTATTTTTTTTTTTACTTTAAGTCCTACTTGAGATTTCTAAAGAGACTTTTCATAGAAAACATTATTGTAAACTCATGTATACTATGAGAAAACTGCTAAAAATATTCATTCTACTGATGTTAACCAAGGTCTGCCTGGGAAGAAAACTGCAAGTACTGTTAGTCACAGCTCTCATCAAGTAGTTTCTAACAGTAAATTTCAGCATATGGAAGCTCCACACATAGTTGGCTTTATTTACATATCGCTTCTTGCTCACAGGGGGTGAATAGTTAAGTCACATGACCAGGTTTCTGCTCCCAGATTCAATTAGTAAACATTTTACAATTGGCAAATAATGCACAGCAAATAGAGAGTGAACACTTCTGTTTGCACAGAAAGATCCTGGTGTTTCACGTTTGGATGGGTATTTAAGTGATGCACAGTTGGCCTCAAGCACCTGGGTGAAATGTGAAATACAAGAGAAGCAAACATGACTGAACTGAGAAGTCTCTAACAAATAGATTAAATAAACTGGACACCATTTATACAGTCTGCAGCTGGTTCCAGTACAGAATTGCACAGACTAACAAAAGAGAGTTAAAAGACCTAGGAAGACTCTCCCTTCTTGTACCTGCTCAACCATACCTGGGGTCACTAAAGTATGTCTTTTTTAAAATGTTAGAGCTTTCCCTGGGAAAGTGGGTTTGTTTCCACTGTTGGTGGGGAACAGATGCACGTGGTTACTTTAATGAAATATAGCATAAAAGGCAAGCCTTTGAGAAAGGCCTTTGAGAGGCCAGGAGAATGCTATGGAGAGGCATAACGTTGAATAATGTCCTTACAGCTGAAGCAATGGGAGAAACCTTGTGGGGGTTGAGTTGGCAAAATCACTTGAGAGAAGGAGTATCTCAGTGTTGCTAAAATCATGTGCAAGTGCATAGCTTATGATGGGTACTGGGACCATGGGATTGCCATCTTTTGATAATTTAAATCTCAGTTAAGAAGTAAGAAGGAATCACACACAGAACACAGAACACACACAGAACACAGAACACAGAATCACCAAGGCTGGAAAAGACCTTTAAATTGCCAAGTCCAGCTTATGACCAACACCACCACACTGTCTAGACTATGGCACTAAGTGCCACATCCAGCCTTGCCTTGAACACATCCAGGGACGGTGCCTCCACCACTTCCCTGGGAAGTCTATTCCAATGTCTAATCACCCTCTCTGTGAGGAAGTGCTTCCTAATATCGAACCTAAACCTCCCTTGAAGCAGCTTCAGGCTGTGCCCTCTTGTCCTGTCACTGGTTGCCTGGAAAAAGAGCCCAGCCCCCACCTGACTACAACCTCCCTTCAGGTAGTTGAAGAGAGTGATAAGGTCCCTCCTGAGTCTTCTCTTCTCCCGGCTAAACAACCCCAGCATCCTCAGCCTATCCCTATAAGACTTTCCCTCTAGTCCTTTCACCAGCCTTGTTGCTCTCCTCTGGACCTGTTCCAGCACCTCAACGTCCTTCTTGAAGTGAGGGGCCCAGAACTGGACACAGTACTCGAGGTGAGGCCTCACCAGTGCTGAGTACAGGGGGAGAATTACATCCCTACTCCTGCTGGCCACACTATTCCTGATACAAGCCAGGATGCCATTGGCCTTTCGGGCCACCTGGGCACACTGCTGGCTCATGTTCAACCGGCTGTCAACCAGTACTCCCAGGTTCCTCTCTGCCAGGCTGCTCTCCAGCCACGCTTCCCCCAGCCTGTAGCACTGCCTGGGGTTATTGTGGCCAAAGTGCAGGACCCTGCACTTAGTCTTGTTGAATTTCATGCTGTTGGCCTCAGCCCATTGACCCAGCCTGTCCAGGTCCCCCAGCAGCTCCTTCCTACCCTCTGGCAGTTCAACCCTCCCCCCCAGCTTGGTGTCATCTGCGAATTTACTGAGGGTGGACTCAATCCCCACATCCAGGTCATCAATAAAGATATTGAATAGGACTGGGCCCAGTACTGATCCCTGGGGGACACCGCTGGTCACCGGACGCCAGCTGGATGCAGCTCCATTCATCATCACTCTCTGGGCCCAGTCATCCAACCAGTTTTTGACCCAGTGAAGGGTGCACCTGACGAACCCATGGATTGCTAGCTTCTCCAGGAGGATGCTGTGGGAGACTGTGTCAAAGGCCTTGCTGAAGTCAAGGTAGACCACATCCACAGCCTTCCCCTCATCCACTAGGTGGGTCACCCAGTCATAGAATAATAATTCAGGTAGGAATCAAAGTCAAAATCCCAGATCTGCACATCCAGAAGCTTGAGGTAAATTTGGTTCTAGAGCCAAATGTTGCTGCCTGTGCTCAATGCCAGTGATATAGTGTAGTGATGCATTAGTAGCATGTCCAGGGTAAATGAAGGCTCTCTAGAGGTGTGAGCATATTGATTGAAAGTGCAGTAGTGCCAAAGGAAAAATTCTCTCCCAAGAGTCTTAAATCAGGCTGTTAAAACTGGATTACTAGGCATATTATTAAAGCTTCATTATATGTTTTGAGCCCCTGCAGAAATATAGCCATCTGTCTACTTGATGAACCACTGAGATTTCTGATAGAAATATTTAATCTGATACTGACTCGCACAATTTCTACCTAGTCTAAATTCCAGTAGCCAATTACAATCTAATATGGTATAAACTGAGCTATATTCTTGCAGGTATCTCATACAAATCAGTAATGCCTTCTGATCACACTTTGCATTCCTTTATTTAAAAAGGAATAAAAACCTTTTAACATAAAACCTTTAACATTGACCTTTAACATAAAAACCTACCTCTTTCATTAAAGTGGTTGAAGCAAGTATCCATAACATCAGGAATGCAGGAAGCGTTTGCAGAAAGAGAATCAAATTTGCTACTGCTGATTTGGTATGCATAAGACACATCCATAACACCATCATCTTCTAACAATTAAATAACTCAACAGAGTTATTGTATTTTTTAAGATAAAAGTGTTAACAATTAATTACATACCTCAGTGAGCTCAGATTCAAGATGTAGGAGCAATAACACTGAAAACTAAATTCATAGAAGCAAGTAATTAAATATGCAAATCCTTATTTTAAAATTGAAGAAGTAAAGTTCCAACATCAGCGAAACATACGAAAATCAGTAGTTGCTTCCACATTGCAGGCTACATAACTTTACTGTAAGGCCTGCAAATAACACAGGATACTTTGAAAGACCCATTTAACCAAGGATGAGGAAAATGCTGAGATACTGAATGCCTTCTTTGCCTCCATCTTTAATAGTGAGACCAACCCCCCCCAAGTGTGTTCAGCCCCTGAGCTGGAAGATAAGGATGGAAAGCAGAACAACCCCCCCATAATCTGGGAGGAAGTAGTTAATGATCTGCTTCTGCACCTGGACATGCACAAGTCTAAGGGGCTGGATGGGATCCACCCTAGAGTACTGAGGGAGCTGTCAGGGCAGCTCGCTAAGCCTCTCTCCATCATTTATCAACAATCCTGGTCAACAGGGGAGGTCCTGGATGACTAGAGGGTGGCTAATGTGATGCCCATCTACAAGAAGGGCCGGAAGGAGGATCCAGGAACCTACAGGCCTGTCAGCCTGACCTTGGTACCAGGAAAGATAATGGAGAGGCTCATCTTGAGTGAGCTCTCACAGCAAGTTCAGGGCAGCCAGGGGATCAAAGCCAGCCAGCATGGGTTTATGAAAGGGAGGTATTTCTTGACCAACCTGATGTCTTTCTATGATCACGTGACCTGCCTTTTGGATGAGGGGAAGGCTGTGGACATTGTCTAACTGGACTTTGGTAAGGCCTTTGACACCATCTCCCACAGCACATTCCTGGAGAAGCTGGTGAATCATGGCATAGACAAGTGTACTCTTCACTGGGTAAAAAACTGTCTGGATTGCCGGGCCCAGAGAGTTATGGTAAATGGGGTCAAATCTAGTTAGTGGCCGGTCACCAGTGGTGTCCCTCAAGGCTGTTTTGGGGCCAGTCTTGTTCAACATATTTATCAATGATCTGTGTGAGGGGATTGAGTGCATCCTCAGTATGTTTGCAGGTGACACCAAACTGGGTGGGAGTATTGATCTTCTAGAAGGTAGGAAGGCTCTACAGAGGGACCTGGACAGGCTGGATCAATGGGCCAAGGCTAATTGCATGAGGCCAAGCACCGGGTCCTGCATTTTTGTTACAAAAACCCCAGGCAATGCTACAGGCTTGGGGAAGCGTGGCTGGAGAGCTGCCCAGCAGAAAAGGACCTGGGGACAGCCAGCTTAACATGAGCCAGCAGTGTGCCCAGGTGGCCAAGAAGGCCAACAGCATCCTGGCCTGCATCAGGAATAGTGTGTCCAGCAGGAGTAGGGAGGTGATTGTGCCCCTGTACTTGGCACTCGTGAGGCCAAACTTCAAGTAGTGCTCAGTTCTTGGCCTCTTACTACAAGAAGAAGGACACTGAGGTGCTGGAGCATGTCCAGAGAAGAGCTACTAAGCTGATGAAGGGTCTAGAGAACAACACTTATGAGGACCGGCTGAAAGAACCAGGGATATTTAATTTGGAGAAGAGGAGGCTGAGGGGAGACCTCATTGCCCTCTACAACTACCTGAAAGGAGGTTGTAGGGAGGTGGGTGTTGGCCTCTTCTCCCAAGTGAATAATGACAGGACCAGAGGAAATGATTTGAAGTTGTGGCAGGGGAGGTTTAGGTTGGATATTAGGAAGAATTTATTTACTGAAAGAGTGGTTGGACAGCAGAACAGGCTGACCAGGGAAGTGGTGGAGTCAACATCTTTGGATGTATTAAAAAAATGTGTAGATGAGGAACTTCAGGGCATGCTCTAGTGGCTGAGATTGTAGGTTGTGTGTTATGGGGTTTTTTGGGGTGTGTTTTTTGTTTGTTGTTGTGGTGGTTGGTTGGAGTTATTTTGTTTTTGTGTTGTTGTTGTTGTTGTTTTACGGTTGGACTTGGTGATCTCAGAGGTCCTTTCCAACCATGATTGTTCTGTGATTCTGTGATTCTGTGATTTATTGCTGGAGTGATGTTAGGTCATTTGATAAAGTTTGTAGATCAAAAGGATCATCTGTAAGTGTGCAACAGAATGTTGAAGTATGTAGAAATTATAGAAATGTAGGAGTTGAAGATGAGAAAAGAAGAGAGGAAGGACACAAGTCTGTCAGTTCTTTCTGATGTTTGCATATTTAGTCTGAGTGAAAGGATTATACCTATGGAAGCTCAAGGAATATCCCTGAGCCCATGTTTACAGGGAAAGGGAAGTATGAAGGAATGGAGAGAATATTTAATCAAATGTTGTACTTGTTTCATGCAATGGCTACTACTTTTTTGTCCAGTTTTCCTTCCTTAAAAACCAGTCACTTTGCAGATCTGTTCTTCAGCAAATGCTGACTATACTAACAGTAGCTTGTTAGGCTAATTTCTGAGTAAGTTTGGTATTTCTTGGAAAATATCTGAAACATGGAAGGGGATAGATTTTGATGCTTTCTTGGTTCTAATAAATGTCCCAGTTTGGAAGGGGAAAAAAACCCCAAAGTTTCAAAGGTATAGAAGTATCTCATAAAAAAACTGAATATGGGAAAGAAATTAAATGGTCTTGATGATCAGGTAGTGAGATGGATCGTGAATTGGTTGAAAGGAAGAAGTCAGAAAGTTGTGGTCAATGGGACAGAATCTAGTTGGAGGTGTGTGACTAGTGGAGTCCCTCAGGGGTCAGTACTGGGACCAGTACTATTCAATATTTTCATCAGCGACCTGGATGAGGGAACAGAGTGTACCCTCAGCAAGTTCGCTGATGACACTAAACTGGAAGGAGTGGCTGACACACCAGAAGGCTGTGCTGCCATTCAGAGAGACTTAGACAGGCTGGAGAGTTGGGTGGGGAGAAACTTGATGAAATTCAACAAGGGCAAGTGTAGTCTTGCATCTGGGGAAGAACAACCCCATGTACCAGTATAGGTTAGGGGCTGACCTGTTGGAGAGCAGTGTAGGGGAAAGGGACCTGGGGGTCCTGGTAGACAGGAGGATGACCATGGGCCAGCAATGTGCCCTTGTGGCCAAGAAGGCCAATGGCATTCTGGGGTGCATTAGAAAGGGTGTGGTTCATAGGTCAAGAGAAGTTCTCCTCCCCCTCTATTCTGCATTGGTGAAGCTGCATCTGGAATATTGTGTTCAGTTCTGGGCCTGACAGTTCAAGAAGGACAGGGAACTGCTTGAAAGAGTCCAGCGCAGAGCCACAAAGATGATTAAGGGAATGGAACATCTCCCTTATGAGGAAAGGCTGAGGGAGCTGGGTGTCCTTAGCTTGGAGAAGAGGAGACTGAGGGGTGACTTCATCAATGTTTATAAATATGTAAAGGGAGAGTATCAGGAGGACAGGCTCTGTCAGAGTGCCAGGCTCTTCTCAGTGATGTTCAGTGATAGGACAAGGGGCAACAGGTGCAAACTGGAGCACAGGAAGTTCCATGTAAGTGTAAGGAAAAACTTCTTTACTGTGAGAGTGGTAGAGCACTGGTACAGGCTGCCCAGAGAGGCTGTGGAGTCTCCTTCGCTGGAGACATTCAAAACCCGCCTGGATGCGTTCCTGTGTGATGTGCTCTAGGTGACCCTGCTCTGGCAGGGGGGTTGGACTAGATGATCTTTCAAGATCCCTTCCAATCCCTAATATTCTCTGATTCTGTGATTCTGTAAATCTGCTTCTAATATAAAAATTTTAAGTTACTTACTATTAAAAAAAGAGAAAAAAATCCAGCCTGAAAACATCCCTAAAAACATATCTTACTAGAGTTAACATTTCTTTTTTCAGATTAGCACTGATTTTCAAGGTTGAGATAGAAGGCAATTTGAAATAAAAACTTTATAAAGATGGGATATTTGTTTCCTCTGAGATCAAAACTAAATCTTCATTGTATCTACCAATGTACTTAATCAGAAATTAAATCCAAAGTATTTAATAAAAAAATTCAAGTGTGAAATATCTTTTTAATCAAAGGATCACATTAAGGTTCAGGCCCTCATATTTGTTTAAAAGTATGTATTTATGTATGTATGTTTGTATGTGTGTTGCTTTAAAGGCTAATGATGAAGACTGACATAGCAATAACTATTTTTAACAAAATACCTTGGAAGCACACTACTGAAATTAGAAGTATCCATTAGCAATGATAATAAGCAAGTAATTGACATGGATGACTTCATAAAAATTTATTACTCTTTAGTAAATTTGTTAATAGCTTATTAATGACACTGCAACAGAATGGGACCTTAATGAAAAAATGCAAGCAGTGAAATATTCAGACTACCAATTAAATGAAAGCACAAAATAAGGCAAATCCTCAGACAGTATGAATTAATAAAAGTCCATTTAAGTCAGGAGAGGCAGACCAGTTAATGCCAGCTGATTATGTAGTTCCACAAACTTAAGTCCGTTGTCCTCTCATAAACTGTGAAACAGCTAGTGGTCCTAATGGACTGAACTGTAGAAAGACTTTGCACAGTGAAAACTACATTATTTTTCTGGTATGACAAACAGAATTTGAAGGTGTGAAGAGGTTAAGTGATTTGCAAAGGTCTTAGAACAGATAAGTGGCAGAGCCAGGAATAGATCTGGTATGTCACGACTCCTGTTCAGTAACCACAGAATCATTTGGCTTGTCAGAATAAATTCACATTTAATTATGTGATGTTCTAAGGGCAAACAAAAATGTCAGCATAGGTTAAATGTCATCTAATACTTTGTTCTCATAGCAGTTCATCCACAACAAGTCTTTGTGTAACCCTATTCTTTATTTCTTGCATCACAACTTCTGTTACATGACTGTTAGGAAAAAACCCATCATCTTTGTCCTCGAATGCAAATTCAGAAGATATAGCGCTGATTAGGCTGTGCTTTGTCTGGAGGTATACACAGGACCTTTTCTTGGTTTATTCCAAGCAATGTTGAGTGCAAATACAGATCATTTGCCCTTACTGCTCTTTCATTCATTAAATGTATTACTCAGCTGGGAAAGAAAACTCACCTCATTTTACTGAAGGCAGTTCTCCTGAACTGAAATTCAGTTGGACCTCTCCTGTAGCAGCAGTCCAGCACTGGCCAGAGTCAGGAGACCTGCTGCCTGTAGCAAATAGGGCAGGTCAGCCAGATCTGGATCCAGTACTGGTCAAGACACTGGGATGTCTCTCACTCCTCTTGGCTGGGCTTGTACTTGACCTACAAACCCTAAGCTCCCTATTACCAAACTTCCTCTCCCTTGTTTCCCTACCTGCCACATCTTCTCATACTGCTCTCTAGCAGCCACCAGGTAACTAATGGTGCTGTTTTCTTCCCCCTTTGGTGCAGGACACAGTTTTCCTAGTGTGATGATTCTCAACCTTCTTTACATTAAGACAATACATCTCAGAGCACGTTTTGCTCAGCGATTTTTTTGGCTGCAATTTGGCCTTTTTACCCTTTACTCCTACACTCTCCTCCCCATGAATGTTATATTGATGAAAAGTTGTGGGGTTTTTTGTTTTGTTTTTGTTTCCCTGAGCATCTCAGAATTTCTCATTTGCCTGAATAACATAAAAGTGTCCATAAAATATTCTGCAATATTAACAATGCAGGAAAGGCAGTACATAAAAATAAGGGAGCGGACCTTCAGACTTGGTAACTCACTTATGGTAATCCAAAGTTACTACGACTTGCCCCAGCTGAGGACTTGACTTACATCTATGATAACAATAGGCCTCTAGATTAAAGTGACCCTACTCCCTTTTTATTGTGAAGCTTTGAGGAAAAGTGTATGTCATTTTCCAGGGAAGGGAGAGAACTGCAGACTCTTGTTGAGACTAGCCATTGCTACCTATGGCAGTCACAACCTGCTCCAGCAACAATTATCAGAGAGTATGAGAATGTACCTGTAATCCTGAAGTAAATTAAACATATAAATAAGTTTCATGCAGGTAATTGCAAGCAAAAAAACAAACAAACAAACAAAAAAAGAGCATGAGAGAAACAAAATTGCAAAATAAAGATGGAGATTTAAAATGAGAATTTGATTAAAGGTTTTGAAGATCTTCTGCTCTAATTGATGACTTATATTAATATTTATGCATTTTGCAAAGATAGATTGGAAGGGGAATTAAAAGAATACATTTAAGATATATTTTTAAATTATTCTGCCTGACTGCCTTTGCTGTTGCTTTGTAATTACCCAGCTGAATTGTTCAGTTGACCAGAAGGACAAGATTAATTCCCAAGTTTCATTCCCACTTGACATCTTCTCCCTTTCTCTAAGGCCCTTTGTCAACTCATATTAAAGGCCTGGTATTGCCGTGGGTATCGATGCAATTGTAAAGTTTTTAGTCAATACTCTCGACATTAAATCTGTCAGGTGACTATTGTGCTCTGGAGGCATCAGGACCTTCACCATGCTCCTCAAATAAGACCCTCAGGAAGGATGAAGAGACTTGTACTCCTTATCTTTCCCTAGTGCTTATTTGTGCGGCCCAATCTGCTACCTCATTCACATTAGGTCTGTGATGCTGATGTAGCTGCAAGTTAACAAATCTTATTGTCAGAGCTTCCTGCTGCTTTCTTCTTTCTCTATGCTGCTGAGTGTGACTATGTGCTTTAACTCTCCAAGGCCATAAAACCCTGAGAATTGCATTGTTTCCTCCATTTTCTTTTGGTGGCCTCTGTTTCAAATTTTCATCCTTTCTTTTAGGTGATCTGGACATGATTTCTTTTCAAGCCTACATTAAAGTATGGGAAGTCATCAGATAGGAGGTGCAGAATAAAGGGGCAGAATCATCTCCCTTGACTGGCCATGTTTCTTTTGATGTAGGCCAGGATATGGTTGGCTTTCTGGGCTGTCAATCACATCACTCAGCTTGGTGTCAGCTGCAAACTTTCTGAGGGTTCACTTGATCCCACTGTCTATGTGACTGAGGAAGAGATGAAATAGTACCTGTTCAAATATGGACCCTTGAGGAACATCACCCATCACTGATCTCCATCTGGATTTTGAGCCTTTGACCACATCCTTCTGGATGTGGCCATCCAACCAATTCCTCAGTCACTGAACAGTCCACCTATGAAATCTGTATCTCTTCAATTTAGAGAGAAGGATGTTGTGGGGGACCATGTCAAAGGCCTTATAGAAGTCCAGATACACGGCATCCATAGGTCTTCCTTTGTCCACTGATCTAGTCACTGCATTACAGAAGGCCACTAAGTTGGTCAGGTAAGACTTGCCCTTGGTGAAGCCATGCTGGCTGTTTCAAATTAACTCCCTGTCCTCCATGTGCCTTATCAGAGCTTCTAGGAGGATCTGTTTCATGATCTCCCCAGGCACAGAGGAAAGGCTGACAGGCCAGTCATTCCCAGGGTCTTCCTTTCTACACTTTTGTCACGATACGATATTCAGATACGTGGCAATTTTTTATGATCTCACCAGAACAAAGCAAAGGTGCACAAACAGACACTGGGGCGGGTGTGTGGTCTTATGAGAGATGGGGCAGAACCCCCTTGTTTTCTAACACTCCTCACCGCAGTGGGAGGCTGGGGGCAGCTGGACTCTGCCTTCCCTCTCCTGGTATAAGCCACACAGCAGCTGCACCCGTTTGTCTGGCAGGACCTGTGAAAAGGTTTAAAGGTGATCCCAAATGGTGAAATTAAGACACAAACAAGGTCAGATGTCACATGCACACTGAACTTTATTGGAGTTACACAGCAAATAGGATAGAGTGGATAGGTCAGGGAGGAAAACAGAAACAGAAAAGAAAGAAGAAAGCAGAATTACGGAGATTAGCAAGATAATAGTTACCACCATGCTCCAGTGACGTTGTTGGTGGGGAAGCATTTCAGTGGGGAAGTGCTGTGATGAGGAAGAGCTTCACTGCACCCATAGTGTCCCAAATTTTTATACAGTTTTTGCCCACTCCCCCACCCCTTTCTCCCTGTCCTCTGTCTTCTCATGCCTCAGAGATAGGAGGAGGGGTGGGAGTCCGGTGCCAGGACTAGGTCCTGCAGATAGTCTTTCTTTGGCTAATTAATAAGATAAGCCATGATCAAGAGTAAACAGGAGGTTGAGACAACTTGGCACCACAGGATTAGTTTACTGCAGTAGAGGTTTGGTCCTAGGAGGTGACTTGAGACTGGCACTTTTTATCTTTTCCTGTTAAGTCGGTGGTTTTCATTAAATCTCCAGGCCTGGTTATCACTGGATATTCTGCTCCAGCACCAGCTGTAGAGTTCCTTTGTCTTCCATCTCAGCATGTCCCACAGCACATTCCCCAGTACACATCACAGGGGAGTAAAAGGTTTGGTGGGTTGCTGTGACATCTCTTTAGTCCAGCAACAAGTCCTGTTTACCTCTCAGATGTCTCAGGACAAACACCAGGCATCCTGAGTGTCCAAATTCACTGTGTATTTCTTGGATTGTTCGAGACAGACACTATATATCTGGAATGTCACAACTTCTAAAAAATTGATGCAAAGTTTCCCTTTGTCCAGTCACCAAGCACTTTACGTGATTGCCGTGACTTTTCAAATATAATGGAGAGTTGCTTGGCAACTATGTCTGCCAGTTCCCTCAGGATTCTGGGATGCATCTCATTGGGTCACATAGACTTAGGCATGTTCAGGTTCCTCAGGTGATCACAAAACTCATCTTCTGTTACAATGGGAGGGACTTTGCTCCCACAATACATTCCTTGCAGTCCATCTACTTGAGATGTGTGGGAAGAAAGGTTGCCAATGAAGACTGAGGCAAAAAAGTGGTTGAGTACCTCAGCCTTCTTCCTGTCCATTGCTACCAGTTTGCTAGTAGTGTTTTTCAGGGAGGGTATGCTTTCTTTGACCTTCCTTTTCTGGCTGCCATACCTAGGGAAGCTCTTCTTACTGTTCTTTATATCCCTTGCCAAGTTCAGCTCCAGACAAGCCTTGGCCTTCTTGATCCCACCACTACACAACCAGACATCATCATCCCGATACTCTTCCCAGGATACCTGTCCCTGCTACCTAGAAATGGAGTGGTTGAAATTTGCATTCTTCACAATTGAGTTGAAATCAGAAAGTGTAAGAGTGTGTGGGCATATGGATACTTGTCCATGTTTTGAGAAGTGATTTCTCTTAGAGGAATACTAAAGGGAAGAAAAAAGGAAAGAAGAGAAAAGAGATGGCTGTAGAACAAGCTCAGTCTATCAATAATGCAATGCAACTTTATTTTTCATAGCTCCTTTCATGTGAACTGTATCCTAAAATGCTTTACAAGTTTAAATAATACAAAACCATGGGTATTTAGTGTATACATTACAGATAAAACAGTAGCAGAGATATGCTGCCTGAAGAATATATTAAAGACAGATAAAGACCAATAATACAGAGAAGAGAGTAAAAGAAATTAAGATGTGCATCAAGAGAATGAAGAGATGTTTGCAGATGAGATCTGTAAAGAGATGGAGAGTTGATGAGGCAGAGAGATACTGGAAGGCTGTTGCAGATGGCAAGTGATTGTGCTGAGGGACAAAGAGGAAGCTGATGTTAAAGGAGTGGAGGGAGGAGGTGAGGGAGACAAACAAAAGGTCTGGAAGCGTGCTAACAAGACAGGCATTTTGTAGCCAATGCCTGAGATGATGGGAGGCTCAGGGATATCTCTGGGAACAGAGAGGATATGAACTAGTGTTTTTGGTATGACAAGTCCAAGGAAGTGGATAGCATTTTACTTGCTGCCAAGGAGCAGAAAACCCCAGGGGAGGATCTATTGTTAACTCAAAGAAACTTGGAATTCTACAGGAAAAAAAAAAAAAGCAATAGTCTATCTTCAGACAGAATTTATTTACTAAGTCTAGGTGCAGTGTACATAGGGGTAGGTCCAAAAGGCAATAAATTCCTCTCAGGGAAGGGCCGTTCATCTTGTGAGGCTCTTCAAATTCCCTTGCTATGCCTGCTGCGCCTCTACCCTACCCCTCCTAGTGGTCTCCTTATGACAGCGAGCTGCCTAGCAGAGAGTAAACATATAGTCTGTGTTTTAGAAGTTACTCCCTTTTTAGCATTTGCACTTTAAAGGTCAACACATGTTGAACCTACAAATCTAGCTCGGCACATGCAACTTACAGTCACAAATATGACTGATATCCTTAGGCTGATTTGTTCAACACTTAGAATCATGGAATCATAGAAGGGTTTGGGTTTGAAGGGACTTAAAGATCATCTAGTTCCAACCCCCCTGCATGGGCAGGAACACCTCCCATAAGACCAGGTTGCTCAAAGTCCCATCCACCTGTCCTTGAACACTACCAAGGAGGGGAAGCAGTTCTTGGTTCTGCCCATGTAAAACCAGGGGATGTCAGAAATTGTGCAGGTTCGTTTTCCAACCCATGAACCCTGCCTGACCTCACTACTCATGGCTCCTAAAACTATTTTTTTTGCTCTTCTAACACTGACTGTTGCACATTTGATTTGGCCTTGGTTCTATGCTGATGAGGTTATATCTGAACACTGGTGAACATTTTTAGTCACGTGTTCAAAGGGTTATTGCATGTCACTGAGCCTGAAGCCTCATGACACTTTATTTTTCCAGAACTAGTGAAGCACAGATATTACTACACCACTTTCTCCATTCCAGCCTTACTCTTAAATTCATTATGAGGTCATTACTGTGCAAGAGAACAATTTGAAAAGAGTTTAAAAATTAATTTATTTACCTAAGCAAATACTTTAAGTAATGAAATTATTTATTCAACAGCTGGTCTGGGGGCTAGTTTGCTGCTCACTAAGCCTATAAAAGTCATTACTATGAAGCCAGCAGACTTCAAATTAAGCCTCTGATTTTGATCAAAAGATTAAAATTTTACTAAGACTTAGGAAATTTTTAATAAAGTATTCTCTTGAAGTTCCCAAATTTTCATGCAGAAAAAAACACCTAACCAACTTGTTTGTTTTTCTCCAGAGGTTTCAGAGATCACTCATCTGTTCTTCTCAGGCCCATATAGATGTAAGACAAGGAATCATGCCAAAATATGCTGCAAGAAGATGAAAGTGAACAAAAGGAACCAAATTCCAGCAGATCTGCAGAACTCCCTCTGACAGGTACACAGAATCTGCATGAAAATGCTTCTTCGTTTTGTCACAGAGTTTGACTTTAATGAGACTTCAGCTCTAATGGTAAAACAATAATTGCTGGGCCGTTTGTCAAGTGATTTTGCTAAAAACTGTAGTAATACTCTGGTAAAATTAATTTCCAAAGTTTGTTAATCTCTTGAAGATCTGTCTCCCTATTTTGCTCTCTCCTCTGCTCATGCTGCAATTGTCCATTTTTATGGACAATTAGTTTTGTTTCCCAACAAAATGCAACAGCTACATGCAGCTTGTTACTGACTGACTTGTAGTGTAATGAAGACAGTAGCAATACCACAGCTGATTTTTATCTAACAAAGAGAAGAAAGAATGTCAGTGTAACAGTTTAGGCAATTTTTCTGCTATTTTTTTAAGCCAACTTGATACAGTGGGCATCTGAAGCAGTATTCATGCATGTACAGGGAAATGTTTTGGGTAGTATACAGGTGCAAATGTATCCACCAGGCAGATGTCAGGGAATGTTTGCCTTGCAAAACAACAACTGTATTTGTATTGCTTTTCTTTTTCTTTACCTAAACGTGCATCTCAGGATATACATATTTTAACTACAACGCTCATATAAAAAAACTACACAAAAATAACAAGTAGTTCCAATTCCCATACCAACAGGCAGCAATCTGGCAACAGCTATGAGTTTTTCAGTGTTTCTTAAATACTGTTTGGCTTGGATTCCGGCAGTCAATAGGAAAAACACGTGGAAGAAAGTAAAGTTTTTTGCCACCAGCTCTGAGGTTGTAGACCAACAACACCTCTGATCAAGAGATGGCCATCTTCTGATAACGAGATCCAACATAAGTGGTAGCAATGTCTTGAATTGCATTTGTCTCTAAATTAAGTACATTACCATTTTCAGAAAATAAAGCTATTATGGTTCTGATGGGTACCTGGATTTGGCACACATACACTAGGTAACCTGTGTGCCTGGTATAGCACTAATAGGCTTTCAAGTACTGTCTTGTATAGAGAATGAATACTTTGAGCCTTTGGACTGTTGGTTTCCAGTAATCAGTGGAGCCAGAGCTAATACTGTGCCAACTAAAGCTTTACTGAGAGGACAAAATTTCTTTGTTTTGATTTTTCTAGCGTGATCACAATACTTTTATAAAGAATATGGACCTTTCTTCCTTGTGATTGTTACCCTCCAATGATGACCCAGAAAATGCCAATGAATGGCTTAGAGTTCACTTAGATTCTTAAAGCAGGATATAAACAAGGCTTAAGTGATTCATATGCTATTTCTTAGGGTTTACTGTTTTTCTAGAAGTATGAATTAATTATTCAGAAGCCAGCCTTCTCAGAATTACTTCCAGAAAAGGAGTCAGAGCATGACAGTGGTGAAAATGCATGGAACTGCTACTAAGCAGAACAGCTTGGCACACTGAAGAATTGGAGGATGTTCAGAATGTTGAGCAAATCACAATATTACTCTCAGTGTTCCCATTAAATGTCTACACCCCATAAGAATAATGAAATGGCTATCATATCTATAGTTCTTTGGAAAACACTGCCTGAAAGCTCAATTAAAAAAGGTCAATGTCATCACAAATGGTGAAAGATGCATTTGGGGAAAAAAGTTGCAGACTGAATATAAAAAAATAAGTCTCTTGTTAGGTATTTGCTGCCCCTTACGTCAAGCTCTTCAAACACATACAAAAGTAATTGGTTTATTTGCAAGAAGGTTGTCACAAATAAGTGTCATAGAGACTTGGGCACACGTTGTCTGCTATCTCTGCACCAAAGTAACTGTAATCTGCTGCTAAAAAGAGAAGGTTCTACTCCAGCCCCTTCATTGTACTGTCTCTCTTCTCTGTTGCTTAAGTCCTGGGATCTTGGCACTTGTTGGACCCCTCTGTGAGCTACCTCAACTCAAAGAAGTTGAAGAGAAAAAAAAACAGTTGCAAATTAACAAATAAACAAAACCCTTGAGCCTGTAGAGTTTTCTGTAGGATTAACAAGTTGAATCAGAGCAGAAAAGATCTAACAATTACGCAAAAGCAGGGCTAAAACCATGTATTCAAGAGTATATGAAAGGAGGAAGAAATAATTGCTTTGAATTTTTATGGAGGTTGAATTTATTTTGCTTCTTTATCATGTGACTTGACTCTTATGCACATGCCACACCAAAAAAACCTAGACTTGGTAGTCGTATAGCTGCAATTTTGAAAGTCCTTCACAGACACAGGCAGAAGGATTGCTGCAAGCAGACACAAAAACCTTCTTTGATCCAATCTGCAATGAAGTTCTTATGACCATCTATCAGCTTTGTAACTAATTTTTTCTTGATAAGTATATCCTGCCTGGGTCATCCAAAGTAGGACAAAAAGATCTGAAAATAAAGAGCAGGGAGTAAGGCCTACTTGCAGGAAGATGGAAAAAGTGCATCCATGTTATCTGTAGTCTCCACAGGAGTGGGATGATTCAGAAGTGACACAGTTTTGATTCAGGAGTAGGAGTTTCATTATTTATGGTGGAGATTTTGCAAACAGTTAATCCAAGCGAGTCCATCCTTCCTGAACAGGATCCAGCTATGAGGAACCTGGCTAATTGAATAATCTTCAGCAACAGAAGCTCTCACAATGCTTCAGGGTAATGATGAGTCTGGAAAGAGCAGCTTGAGGGGGCAGTAGGAATTCCAACTCCAATCCTGCGTTAAAGTCCATTAAAGAAAATATTCAACCTTAAAAATGCAAATTAAGACAGGAAAGGAGACCAAACAAAAAGCAGTAGCATCAACAGCTTCCCATAACCCTTTGTAGATCTGTAGAGTGATTACATCCTATTTATTTCCACTTCTTGCAGCTCTGTTATTGTATTCTACCACAGGGGAAAAAAAAAAGAAAAGAAAAAAAAGCCTCTTTAATTATCCTTCCATGTTTTTTGCCAGCCAGGCCCTGTGTCCTGGACTGAAATCAATATTAATGGCTTTTGAAACTCCAGTATAAATATATTTTTAATTGATGTCTCCTCTTCCTCCTGCTGAACTAGTTCTCATTTTCATTATATTCAACAACACATTGATGATCCACTCAGATCTGATCAATTATTTTAGCTCCTTTCTGCAATAACTAAATTTAATTGTGCTTTGCTGGCACAATTTAATTATTGGCACAAACATCTGAAATTTGTGAACAACAGCTGAGCTGCAGTGACAGAAAGCAGGTGGTCTGGTGGCTGTTAGGATCCAAGCAGCAAGTGAACTAAGACAATGCAGGCTACTGGATGGACTCACTACTACAGTTTTGCTGTTTGAACCTCTCCCTTATCCCTCAGCTGTAATCTTTATTCCATCTGACAGGGCAATGGCCATTACAGCCCTCCTCTGTGTGACTATTTATAGCTGTAGAGAAGGCACGTACTTAGGAAATCGCCAGGCTAGGAAAGACAGAATGGAGCAAAAAGCACAAGAGGTGTCTTGACTGACAATAAAATAATTCAGGATGCTGGAGGTAAAGTGTACAGAAGGAAGTTGTGCAAGGATTTTGCTGTAAACAGATGGTGAAACAAACACTGCAAAGGTCATTGCAACTGAATTTCTATTAAACCATGTTTAGTAATTGTATTTTCTGATGCCCAGTGAGGATGAAGCCATGTTTCTATTCAGTGTGGTTTGCTTTCTATAATATCTCTTCTTTTTACAGTATCATAAGATGATTTTGTGTTTTCTTTTTCTTCACCAGGTTTGGTTGAAATACTGCTCTTAAACAACCATTTTTTAACCTGTGGTCCTCACTGTGGTGGGAGTAAGACAAGGAATTCTACTGCTCAAAGAGAATAGTAGGCAGTTATAGTAGCTAGAGTGATGGAACCAAAGTTCATCAGATAGCATGCTGTGATATTTTCTGTGTTTTCTTTCTCCTACCAGATATGGATTTACCAGGCTGGTATCCCCTGTCTTGGCACTGCCTCATGTGGTGAATACCATTTCATGCAAAGTGGTGGGAAATGTGCTGTCTCCATAGCCTTGCTTTTATGAGCACTGCCTGCATGTAGATTTGCTCACAGCTAGTGAGCACACTCAGTGCCCACCCATCATTGGGCTCTTTGGTGTTCCAAGCAGAAGGTCAAGTTGTTTGAGGCAAGGTGACTGGGATGATCTGTTGCCTTGGTACCACCAGGTTTAAGACCTTCTGAATGTGCATAATTCTCCAGCCTCTTTTTCCTGGATAGCATTGCAATGAGTCATGTCCCTCAAGAACAAAAATATCCAAACACAAATCCTGTAGGATTCTTGAGAAATGGCTTACTTGCCATCAATGCCAGGCAGAGAAGAAGGAGTACTCAGTCTGTCAGGGTGTCTCCCATGAAGTTTGCAGTCTACTGTAATAGGAGTCCACTGGAGGAGAAAAGAAGCTCAGTAAAAGAATTTACTTTATTCTGCAATATGCTTTAGAGAAATCTTCATTGTTACTGTTATCATTGGATACACAGCTATGGCCCTGTATGATTTTTTTCACTTGGTGTTGTCTAAACGCAGGACAAAACCACTTATTCTTTGCTCCAAGCAGTTCTGCAGCATGCAGCAAGAGACAACAGGTGAACTCCGGAAGATCAGGAAATATAAGGAAACCCTGCAACGGCCCGGTTTCAGTGGGATAAGCTGTAGCCTCAAGATACCAGAGTCAGCTTCTTTTTAGCTACTGTTGACCTAAGAGCTAATGGACAATTGTAGAGGAGCTTTGTAGATGTTTCTGGGTAGGTCTGTCAATGCACAAGAGATTATATGGGAGGAGATTTTTGCCTGAAGAATTAATAAAGATGTCCTGTGGCTTCTAGCTAAGCTTCTGCTCCCTTTATTGCTCCCTATTTAAGATTGTTGTCCTGGATCAGGATTACTCTGACTGAAAACTCCACACTTCAGAAACCTATTGAAACTGATTAATGCATTTCAGCTGGAAAGTGGAAAAACCTGATACATCTTTCTTTTATTCTCATTCTGGAAGCTAGATAACAGTAACTCTCTTTGCTGAGGTAAAACCTAAGTTAAGGGCACAACATGGGCTCACATTGACCACAGCATCACAGAATCCTTCTTGTTGGAAAAGACCTTTAAGATCATTGAGTCCAACCATAACCCAACTCTACTAAACATTAATCTAACTCTACCAAGTCCAGTGCTTAAACCATGCTCCTAAGCACCACATCTATACATCTCTTAAACATCTCCAGGGATTGTGGTTAAACCACAATGGGATGGCTACTAGATGGAATGGAATAGCCATCAGGAAAAAAACAACAAAAACCTCTCTATATTCTTAAAATGAAATTCAGAGAACTCAGTGAAAGCCTTGCCACAAAGTTTGTGCATCTTAAAAACTTCATGACATATTTCCAATTGCTTGTGTTGTGATGATCCGAGGGGCCCCAGGCAAGTGTGTCACGTGAGGATGGGTGTGTGTGTTTGTGAAAGGAGGGGCTTGGTTTAGTGTGATGTCTTTTGTGACCACCCATGCACAACCGCACTGCCTGTCACACTGGGGTTGTCAGACACGTGTCTTTTCACACTGTCCTTTCACACCTTTTGTTTCATCCCTTTACTGGCCGTTTCCCTCCCAGGAGAACGGAGCCACAGCTTGGGGGACTCTGCACTCAGTTTGCAGAATTTTCTGTGTCTCAGTCACTCACACACACACTCTGATTTATGTATTAGGGCTCCCAGGGATCGTCCACGGGGACTGAGCAGTCTAAGGTCCTTAACTCTCTTACATTCCCCCCCACTACAGGTATTTAAATGATAGTCACCATCAACGAAAGAGGCTACACAGAGACACTTAGGGAAATCTGAACTATGTGCTTTTACCTTAAGATTAGTATGGAACAATATACAGAACAATATATGGAACAATCATTTTGGCACACCCACACTCACCAAAAGGGAATAACCTGAAGAAGGGAAGGGAACCCAACACGCCCAGGGGATAGGGGCAAGAGACGCTAAGGGTTAAGGAGGAGTAGGCCACGTAGAGGGGTTAGCAAGCTTACACTTCCTGAAGGTTGGAATTGGAGACTAGCTCCAACTCATGGCATCTGGTGTCTCTGTGGAGAGAGGATCCTCTACTTCTTCTTCCTTAGAGCTAGCACACAGACACTTTACTTCAGCTCTTAGCCTTTCAAAAAAGGCTGTGTCTGGCTCCAGCTCTATGTGGCCAGTAGGCAAGGTTACTCTGGCGCAGCAGAGAAGCGATGGCTGTCACGGCAGCTGCGCAGTGACATCTCCCTTGGTGGTGGGGATCAGAGCAGCAGCAAAGGTACACTCACAGAGGAATGACAAAAGATCTTTCTATCAGCACACCTCACCTCTGGCTTTGTGCAGTCCTTCTTTTATCCCAAAGTTCTCCCTGCACCCTTCTGCCGGATTGGTGGGTTTCTTCACAATCCTGTCACTGATTGGTTCGTTAGGACCAATCAGTGCTTGCCTCAGTTCCATTCGCAACATTGTAATGTTTTACGCTGGTTTCCCACCTTTGGTGTTCTGTGCAGTCTTCACCAGGGTCTGTTTCTAATGTCTCTTTTTGTGCCAGGGGCCATCTTGGTGAATTTATCTAGTAATCATGTATAGTTTTGTGGGGAGAAGTTTTGTCCGACTTCCACATGTGTACCTTTCAGTATTGCTGTTGGAGAAGAAGTGTCCTTGCTTGAGTAGCTCTTATACATCAAACTCATGTTTCAAACCATTGAAGATGAAGAGGTAATCAGGAGTGCTAATGGTCACAGTGAGTTGTGATAAATTGGGACAAAAGTGTTGATTGTGAGCAATAAATCAAACAACCTGCTGGGCCTGGCACAGAGCCACCTGGGACAGGCTGATTGCCAGTAGTTTTGAAGGTGAGTGTAAAATTAAGCATCCTCTAAGTTAATAAGACTCACATCATGAATATAATCTTTTACTAGAGCATGAGGTCTATGACCAATGCAAAATCAGTCTACCTGAGTGCATGAATATATGTGTTCAGATGGAGATCTTGAGAGAGGCAAATAGGATGATGAACACACCTGCAGGCTGTTATTTCCCTCCCCTTCAGCTCTTCCAGTCCTTATTCAGCAGCTATATTCTCAAAAGACTGTTTAACCCTGAAACTGTGGTGTCTCATTATAAGATTATACTATTTTACTGTGTTGGAGGTGGGTGGAATGTGGCCATATTAGGATCAAATACTGGGGCAGGTTTGGGATGGTATATCCTAAGGGTAGTTTAGATCTCAGTGGTACAAAGTCAATCATTATTGTCTAGGCTGAAGACAATAATGCTTGCCATCATCAGTGTGGGCTTCCAATTCTGAGGTGAAGTTGAGAAATCATTGAAGTTGTCATATTTGTCTTCCATGATAGAGAACTTCTTCCTGATCACCAGTTACTACTGAGCACTGTACAGTCTGTGCAAGAGCAGGAGGAAGTTCTGTCAATATCCTGGTCTGCCAGAGGACCAGGCACTCTTGAAGGCCTTTCAATAACTTCTTGATGAAGTTCAGTGTTTGAGAAGCCCTGAGGGGCTAAACAGTCATGGAAGGTTTGTACAGGGTCATAGTAGGAGAGGCATTGGTTATCCTCACTTCCTGAAGAACTTGCTGGTGCTCATCAGAGGAAGAGAAGAAGAAGGGGAAAGTCAACCCTGAAATCCTGTCCTGTTTGTAAGATAGCAGGATTGTAATGCTGAATGATAATCTCTGTTGTGGTCAGACTAGAGGTCTGATGGAGCTACAGGCTGGTCTCAGCTCTGCTGATAGTGTAACTAACTACTGCTGTGCCTGTGATGAGAAGAGGCCAGCGTCTACACAGGTGTGTGAGATGACTCTTTCCTTCTCTCCTTGTGGTAATGCACACATACAGTCATCCTGATGATCTCCTTAAATGCTCCATATCTTGGGCGGCAATATCGTCCTGCCCTCAAAGTGTTGTGGGCCTTCTTCCATTTTTGTTTGTTACTAATTTTACCCTGCACTAGTGTTCATATGGAGAGAGCTAGGAAACAGTTTCTTTATTTAGATACCTCTTTTGGAAAGATTTGATGTTTTTATCGTGTCCCTTGGATGCTGTGGGTTGCTCCTCATCCCAGATTCAGAGTCTACAATGTGACCACCCACTGGATAATGTGTTAAGCATCATGATAGTACAAATGACAGAAGCGCACATCCTACCTGTGCTGAGGAATCTGTGACCAGCACACTGTACAAGAAGACGCAGAAATGCTGGTGCACGGCAAGCAAGTATGGGCCATGCTTCATGACCTTGTGGAGTATGCACTGACTGCCTGTGACACTTACCTGTCAAAAACTTTCCTGTAGTGACTGAGGACAATGAAGTAGATCCTGTGTGCAACAGATACTGCTACGGTTTTATACATGATGTTTCATTGTGACTGTATTCACAATATCCTGGAGGGCTCCATCAAGACTGAGTGATCAGACCAGTTGGACTTCATTACACTTCTGAAAAGACCTGAGTAATGGCAGTACTGGCACAATGGTCAGGACTTACCTTTTTATCCATCTAACATATCTTCGGCATACACTGTATGATCCAGACTTTTCCCACAATGTTCTAGGAAGAGGAATGCAATTGAAGAGGACTTCTTCTGGACAAATGGCATGATGAGTATGCTACAGCAACAGTTATCCACCTGTCTCTGCTGTCACTGATTATCCATTCATTAGAGTCCCATATCTCATGGAAATCTCCCTCAAAGATGCTGGAAGAAATAATAGCTCTGCCCATGCCCAGATGCTTTATTTTTGCAGTATGACTTAAAGGGGGTGATCAGGATGCCTTCTTTACATCCTGATGTTCTCAAAAATTCACTTCATTGTTCTTAATCTCCCAAGTCCTAGTCATCATATATTTCTGTCTTTCTGGATAGCATATTATAACTTTACACTGCAAAAATAGCCTCAGAAGGCAAACAGGATTCTTGAGCTATTATTAAAGCACTAGAGATGTGAAGAGTTTCTCTGTGACAAAGGTTTTTGAGTAATTGGAAATCATTACTATACTGATAGCTCTGTCGATTCACAGAGGGATTTATAGGTAAATAAAGATTGCATACATGTCTCTGGCAGCTTTTTTGTCCTTCACTTAGCTGCAGTAGTGTAAAACATCAAGCTAATGGAATTATAGCAATATAAATGAAGGAGAATGTGATGTGGGATTTCCAGAATAAGAATGCCAGACATCTAACCGAACATCCAAGGACAAGAATCTTCGAGTTAAAAACATATTTTTCAGAGTAGATCAAAACACAGTGCATGTTTTTAAACAGGGTATGGTTGGCATTCTGGTAGTACAGTGAGTGGCTGTACTGGCCAGATAAAAAAGGCCAAATTACTTCAAATTTTCGACTGAGTCCTTGAATCATAGCAAGAGAGACATTGATCCACAAGCTTCTGAGGATAGTACAAGCAAAATCAATGGAGATGAGTGAAAGCTTTTAATGATGGCGTTTTTAATGGTTCCCAGCTACAACAACTACAAAAGAAAGTGGGAAAGGATACCCATTAGCAGACCAGTGAACATGCTTTTGGAGTTTAATCACTTCAGTATTCACATCAGTCACAGACTCAGTGTTCATTCTTCCACTAAATGTCTTTCTGCTTTTTATTACTTTAGGTTTTCTTAACACCTCCCCATGAATGGTAGCTGGAAACCTATCTATCATTGCTCTTCTTGGGGAAGCACACTGGCAGCAAGGGAAACCCCAGCAATTCAGACTTGGAGGGCTGGTTGAGCTCCCTATTATTCCTCAGTCCTGTCCCACATTGAGCTCTCTGCTGGTGGTGGGAGATGAAGAATAGCATCAGGGCTGAACAGCCTTTGAAGATCAGGAAACTCCTCTTGCAACTGCTGTTTAGATCTCTGCAGGTGGACAGATGTTGCTGTAATGTTTAAATAGAGCAGGAGAAGCTTTTTTAAAGAAGAGAAAATTATACCTCTGTCTGTGAATAATGACATAAAAACAGCACAGGGGGCTATAAGCATGGCTCTGTGGCTTCTAAATCTTAGTTTGTTTTTGAAGAAAACTAAATACAGCTTGCTGTAAGAAGGAAATTTCCAACGTATTGTTATCAACATAGTTGGTGACAACTGCCTTATTTGTTTTCTTTTACCACCCACATACGTTGAGTCTTCCAATAGAACCAGTATTTCAGAAGCTGAACTAGGCATCAGATGGATTAGACACCCCGGGAAGCAATATTTTGACAATTCATAATAGAAGGTTGTAAAGTTAGTCCTTTGATAGATTTTTTTTTTTTTCTTATTTACAGGACAGGTTTCATGTTTTTATTATCCTCAGTTGGAACTAGGAGGGCTGCTTCAGAAGTCTCATTAGCACTCACGTTAGCAGCATACAACAGGATGTTGCAGCTGCCCTCTCTCTGCAGTATTTACCAAGACAGATGCAGGAGTTCTCAGAATGTTAATAAAGCATGGAGCTTTCACATCCAGCAGTCTGAGGGGTAACTTTCAAAGCCTATGATGTCCCTTTCAAGTCTCAATGTTTTCAAATTTATATCGTTGTACCTTACTGTACTTGTGTATTTTGCTTTGTTTGATGGGGCGTTTATGTATTTGCATTCATTTCATCCAGTCATTCTGTGTCTAGCACTACTCAGCCTTCTATTTATATGTTTGGTGGGACAGATTGTCTCTTGCTTAAAAGATGTAGATATCTGACTGTAGATATTTTACTATGTGGAAAGCCTAATTAATACGTTAGGAAGTGTGCTCTCTGTAATAGAAATAATGGGTAAGACTAATTGAGTATTTTTAATGAATCTTTGTTTTCCTTTCTGGAAAAAAAATTGTTTATTGAAACTGAACATTTTTTAGGGCAAGGAATTATCTGTTCTGATGCATGGTGTCTCCCAGTCTTCCCTATCTCAAGAATATGCTCTGGCTGCTGGAGTGCAGAGACAAGTGTTCTGGCAGAAGAATATTGAACTGTGGGAGAGACTCTGAGAGCATGGTCCTGGAGGGGAGGATGTTCTGTGCACTCACCAAAAAGTTGAAGAGATGTGACTGCCAGTCTTCTCTCTCTTGTGAAATATGGCTCTTTTGGGGTGTCTTTCTCTCAGTGTGTTTAGTTGCTTGTTTTCTTTTCCTCCCAAGAAAAAACAAAGACACAAGTAGCCTTCATAATCTTGGTTTTGTCCAAGGAAAGAGGAAGAAAGAACTTCAAAATGTTCATGGGTGAAAAATCATTTCCTACACAGTTCAGGATAGTATCAGTCAGGCTCAGATGACCTGAGATAAAAGAGCAGATTGAAGGACAGTTTCCTGCTCACTATTTTTTCAGCTGTATTGTTGAAGCAGAAGCGATTTCTAGGGCTGCAAATCTATAGAGTTTTGATCTGTAAGAGTAGGAATTCCCTTTTCCCTTATTTATGTACACAGAGCATAGTGGAGTGGGATTCTGAACTACTACAAGAGACAGCAGGTATGTTTAAGTGAGGAAGAGGAGATGTTTCTGTCAAAGAGAAACTATCTTAAGAACAGAATGAAGGAACAAATATTTGGTGTAGGTATAACATAATACAAATGTGAAGATAAGGAACGCTACTTTCAGTAGTCTTCCTTTGTCATGGATTAACACTGGGCCAGCAATTAAACGAATGACAAATTGCTCTCTGTTAACCCCCCTGCCTCCCCCTACAGGCAAGGAAGAGGGAATAAGGGAGAGACACTCTTACGGGTTGGAAACTAAACTACACACCTTTAATGAAACAGTAGTGATGAACAGGAAAATAAAGAAGTATATACAAATACACACTAAAGCTCTATAGTGCCCACCCCATAACATTCAGGTCACCACCGAGGCCATAGGGCAGGCCCTGGAAAAAAGTCCAAGACTCGACTCCTGGAGTCAGTGGTAGACAGGAGCTGGATGGAGGAATGCAGGGATTCAGGAACACATGGATTGAGATCTAAGGCAGACAATCAGATGGAATCCTCCCAGAACACTGGCCTAGGATGAAGAGGACTTGACCCTCAATTTTATATCGAGTATGAACCATACGTGATGGAATATTTTGTTTGGTTAATTTTGGTCACCTGCCTGCTCCTCTCCTCTCCAAAGCAGGGTCACAGGTGTGACCTCTTTACTCCCTTCTGGTTCTGGAGCATAAGGTGTTTTTCAGAGCCAAGCAGTGGCCTTAGTTCTGCATGCCATTGTCAAGCTGTAACTATTAACATCAAGCTTTATCAGTCCTAGAAGCAGATACTGACTGAAAAACATGCTGTTAATTTCAGCAACTTCAGCTGCTTAAAAGGGACTTGACTAAAAAGTAATATCACTAGAAAGGAAATTGATTCTATCCTGGCTCAAAACAGTACATCCTTACAAGATTTAATAACCAAAAGCCTGCCTTTAAAATTTCATAAAGGAAAGCTATGGAACACTTTAAGCTGAATTGGAAAAAATATTAATTTAGAGCTTATCCTGCTGGGAACTGAGTGAGGGTTCTCCTTCCTGTTCCCACCCTCAGTCTCCTCCCACATCCCCCACCCTGTGCTGAAGGCTGAGATTTGAAAACCGACAGGTCAGCCAAACTTTGCCCACTTCAGTGGGGCAGCCACAGCAAGAAATGTACAAGGATGTTTAGTTCTCTCAGAGGCATCCCTTAGAGGTCATCACAACTGCTCTTAATGTCTAATAGTCAATTCTGCAGCAACATTTCTAGCAGTGAGTTTCAATGCATTTTTCACTTTTGGTTTTTTCTTACTTTGAAGGGATTTCTTATACTATCCATGTTCTCTCTCAGGTCAGTTAAGATGTCTGGGACATATTTTTAAGAGATGATGTCTTTAAGAAGTGTGTTAAAGTTCAGCAATAAGGTTGGTTCTATTTGCAGGTACTACAGCCAAAGTACTTGACACAGTATGTGTTGAAGAAGGTTCACTGAAGTAATTGGAGACACAGTATAGCTGGAAAAGGGGAAAATAATTAGATACCTAGGGGGAATATTAGGCACACCTAGATGTGAGCCCTCTTTTCTGGTACGTTCATTTTTTATTTACTGGACAGTCTTCCAAGATTACAGTTAGTACGAAGAGAAAAATAAAGCGATGTTTCACCTGTATTATGCCATATGTGAACTGTGGCTTTCAAAAAATGCTTTAGCATTTTTACCATGCTAAAACAGGTTCTGGTCTACCATCACAATCGGTATTCAATTCAGAAAAACTATTTTAGAGAAGAATATTAACTTTTTTAGATTCAAATTTCAGAGATTAATCTCCTTTGGGAAGAACTTCTTAGAACTTAAATATTAATATATTTTAGAAAAGGATTACCTGTCTCAAAGAAAGTTTTCATAAGAAACAGAGCCAATTGTTTCAAATAATCTGTTCTGAATGTATGCTTTTGGGCTATGACTTTCCAAACAGTTAGGGAAACCCACAGGACCAACCTACCTATTACTGACCTTGCAAACAAAGTGACAGTGGGAAGACAAAGATGTGACTTCTATTGTAATGTCCGAAACACGAGGGGCTGCAAAAAAAACATTTTACTGAGGTAGTTAGGAACAAACTTCACAGTCATGTCCCTGTAAAAGTTTATCTATATCTATATGCATATATATAGATATATAAAAATATATACATACACAAACCAAGAAAAATCTGTGTAGTCTGTAGAGAAAAAACAGACATTAATTTAGTATCAGATTAGGGGTGGACTCTAGTAGCTAAACGTGTGTCAGAGACAAACTCTTTCAAGTATATAACTCCTTTATGATTAGATTAGATCCATTTCTAACATGTATCTTAAAAATCTGCCTCTTTAATCCTTTGGCTACACTTGTATAATTTATCATGCCAATTAAATGTTTTGAATTGAGCTGAACTGAGCAATGTCTCTTAGGTTGCAAGCCAGCTACTAGTGTGCAGGTGTCCACTTCAAATAAAATATCCCTATAATATTTTGGCACCATATGCTGTTTTGCTTGTCTGAGCTTAACCTGCCAACACAAGCCAGCTTATTCCTTAAGGATTTTTTTTCAGTCAGATGGACATTAAGGGGAAAATAAACAAAATCAACCTGCCTAAAACCTTAAAGGTATTATTCGTTTCAAGCTGATCTAACTCAAATCCCACTGAAATCAATGGGGGGTTTCTATTGCCTTCAGTGTGGTTTGCTGTGTCTGTTCTTAGACATTCACCACACAATCTAAAAATGCATGCTTTTCAGAGAACTAATCACTTAAGCATCCAGACCAGCAGACTGAGGACACCTGAAATAACTACAGAAGGTGAGTTCTGATAAAGTCGTGCATGGATACAGTACCTTTAGAGAAGCAATTTTGCCCACGCTCTCTAAGATGTGGTTTGACCTTCCCACCTAGATGAATAAAATATTAGACATAGATAAAAAGCTTCCAGACTGTCTGCCAAGAATATTTAATGGGACTTTATAGATAAACAGTCCGTTTACTATTCAGTGCATTTGGCCATCATTTCTACCAGTGACCAATTCAGTTTACAGAGTGAAAGCCTTTTTTAATAAAGAAGTATAAAACTGCCTTTGGATGTCCTCTTCTCCAGAAGGAAAATTAGCTGCTTTAGATGGGACTCAGTTTATAACCTCTAATGTGTTTTGTAATTCCAAGTAATTCTAAAAATAACACCAAAATAAGGTAACATGAAAGAACAGACTAAAGTTCTAATTCACATTTCAACTGTTAAAAAAATAACTAAACCCCTCAAAATGGTTATAACATGCTTTAAAAGGCTCTAGTAAGATGTAACAATGAGTTGTGTGAATTTACAGATAACAAATTAAAAAAAATAATATCAGGAGTTTGTGTTTGGTTGTTGTTGGAGCTTCTGAAGCACAGCTTCAGGCCATGGCCTCTAGTCCTGTCACTAGTTGCCTGGGAGAAGAGCCCAACCCCCACCTGGCGACAACCTCCCTTCAGGTAGTTGTAGAGAGTTATAAGGTCCCCCCTGAGTCTCCTCTTCTCCAGGCTAAACAACCCCAGCTTCCTCAGCATATCCTATAAGACTTCCCCTCTAGGTCAGCCTGACAGGCCTATAGTTCCCTGGATCCTACTTCTGGCCCTTCTTGTGGATGGGCGTCACATTGTCCAACCTCCAGTCATCTAGGACCTACCTGGTTAGCCAGGACTGTTAATAAATGACGGAAAGCAGCTTATCCAGTTCTTCTGCCAGCTCCCTCAGCACCCTAGGGTGAATCCCATCTGGACCTATAGACTTGTTAGGATCTAAGTGGCACAGTGGGTCACTATTTCCTTCTGGATTACAGGAGGGGTATTCTGTTCCCCATCCCTGTCTACCAGCTCAGAAAAGTACCAATTCCACCACCCCTAGACATAATAAAGCTTCAGTGACCCAATGAGAAGACCTTACTGTTCTATGGAAAGAGTGAGGAACAGCTTCACTGAATGTGTTGGCAACCATCTATGTCCTGCCACCTGCCTTCGGTTCTGATGCACCCAAACTTTTTCACTTCAAGATAACACCATAAACTCCAGTTTTCTGAGTTCAAAATTGAAGAATAGCAATGTCCTGGTTTGAGCCAGGATGAAGCCAATTTCCTTTTACTGATTTTTTTTTTTTTCCTTCAGTGAGCTCTCTTTTAACTAGCTGCAAGTTTTCCAGCTAGTGGACTGATAACGCTGGAATGTTTATGTTACTGCTGAGATGCCAAGGTCACTTAGCTCTGCCACCTCAGATGCTACAGGGACTAGAAGAGTCGTATTTGTAACCCTCCTGTAGGGAGGAGTGGCCTAGATGGACAGCAAAATTGACCAAAGTATTCCATTCAATATATCTATGTAAACTCGGTGTAAGGTCAGGGATCACAGAAGTCAAGTCCTTCCTGCTTCTTCTCCCCTTCTCTTCGTTCATGGCTGGCATCCAGGGAAGACTCCATCTATCCATCACCATTGATCCTTAGGCTTGTGTGTTTCTGACCCTCGTAACTCTCCCCTCAGCTCCTGTCTGCTCTGCTGCTCTCTCCGGCAGCAGTCCAGGACATTTCAGAACTGCTCACAGCTAAGGAAGGTGCCATGGGGTTTGCTGGGGGTGGGGGGAGGCAATAGGGTTTTGCACATTCCTGAACACATTTGTATATAATTGTACATATTTTATTTTATCATTAGTATTTAATTAAAGCTGTCTAGTTTAGTTTTCAATCCAGAAAGTCTCTTTCCATCTATTCTCTCTCTCCTTCCCCCGCTGGGCGAGATGGGGAGGGGATCGAGAACATTATTTTTGCTGGTTTAGTTGCTGTTCCTGAGTCAAACCCTGACAAGCAAGTACAACCCTGTTGTCTTTACTAAGTAACATTCAAGGGTCTAATAAATATTTATTCTTTTTTTTTTTAGAAGGTTGTTAGCATTTGCTACAGCTGGTGTTTCAGGTATCTGACTTCCTTTCAAACGGTCAGTGAGAGGAAGCTAAACTTTGGGGTAGAGGCAAGGAATGAACTTTATCAAAAGTGCCTCAGGGAAGACAGTGAAGGGAAGTAGGATTGAAGGTAAACTATATTGTGTAGCATGACTCTCTTTTAATTATTACTGCTGAGTCCCTGCATATTGATGATAAGGCACTTTTTTTTTGCCTTTTTATTTATTTATTTTTTTAAACCTTTTGCTTTAAAAATGATTATTCTTTTATTTTTTTACATAGCTTTAGGCAGGCTACTTTTCAGGTATCCATTACCAATACCTAATCCAAAACTGGGTTTTTTTCGTGCTTGAGCAGTCATCTGACAGCTCATAAACCAGAACCCAAGTCCTGGGGGGAGACTCAGAAATATTGTGGCAGCCTCAGGGAATCAGAAAATCAAACAAAAAAAAGAAGCTTGTAATGACCAGAAGATGAGAATGCTAAGCTAGACTTGACATAAATAGGCTTAGGGCAGCCCATCCAAATATATTAGTTTGCATGTAGTATGAAACAGCACTTTCCAGGAGGGACTGGCAGAAGAGCTTTCTCATATCAGAGTTTGCTCAAGTTAGAGGTTAGGGTTTTCAGCAGTGGAAAAAAGAAGCAGCTTGACTGCAGGTTCAGAAGCAATGGAAATGCAATCTGAGCATGTGTCAAGCTATAGGCAAAGCCTGAAGAGGGAAAGTGATTACTCATCACCCCAGAGGCAATGTAGAGCAAAGAAAGGAAGTGTTCAGCATACAGGATGGAAGAAGAAGCAGCCAAACCTTGCTTTCCTCATTAAGATAAGTTGGTAAGATCAAAATATATTAATTTTTCCCACAGTTTCATCTTCTACATTTCAACAGAAAAAAATATATATAAATAATTAAACAGTAATTAAATAATACTACTGTTTCACCACACTAAGCAAGTAACAAAGACAAATCTTGGAGTCTCTTCTGAGTGCATTGTGAGGCGTTTGAGGACAAGTAAGAGAACACGTAAGTACCTACAATAGACGCTGTTCTATTAATTGGTGTCTTAACTTCCAATGTTAATTTTCATGACTTTACAAACAAACCCCTTGCACTGGCTAAATGGTGCATTAGGTGATCAGAAAGTCCCAAATGCATTTGTGGCCTAGAGAGGTGATGAGAAAGGGTCTGCTGTTGCTGTTCACTCACAGGCCAGTCAAGAGAGTGGCTCAGGTCATCTTGCTGCAATAAAGCTGGCTGCCTCAACCCCTCTGGGAAGTCAGCTGGCAGAGAGGTGCTTCCCAGGGCAAGGCAGGTAAGGAGAGGGAAGACTACTCTGGGAAGGTTTCCAAATGGAAGGATGAGGGAATATTAAACAGGAGGGAAAAACCAGAAAAGGAGAAGGGGGAAAAAAAAAAAAAAAGACAAATATGGTTTCTCTTCTTTCTAATGAGAAGAGCAGGGCATGAGGCTGAATTCCCTGAAATGATGACTATGTGTGTACTGCTAACTTTGTTATTTTAATGGCTTAGAGCCTAAGCAGACTGCACTAATGTATTGATACTTCAGAGCAACAGGGAAACAGCTTTAGATTTCA
Source organism: Hemiprocne comata (assembly GCA_020745705.1). Taxonomy (NCBI): domain Eukaryota; kingdom Metazoa; phylum Chordata; class Aves; order Apodiformes; family Apodidae; genus Hemiprocne; species Hemiprocne comata. The sequence goes on from CM036586.1 coordinate 63,950,089, forward strand.
CTTACTTAATGGCTCATAGATTGAGTTCCAGATAGACCTGGACAGTGGTCAGCCAACCTTCTGTACATCTCCTTGCCAGTAGCATATTTTCCTTAAGTCCCTTGGAGATAGCAGTGTGTGGCTGACATCAGGTTTTGCTTTCTCTGGGAACTGCAGGGATGTGTGGGAATTCACACCATGTTAGGAAGAGCAGAAAGGAATGAACAAATAAGAAAAATGGTGATTGATACAAAGACAATGTGTCATACTGATGCATAGATGATTTAAAAGAGCTAGATTCTGTTTACAGGCTGCTTTACTGTTAACCAAATAACTTCCTTCATCACAGTTCTGTCTTTTGCTTTGGTGGGTTTTTTGTTTATTTGTTTTTGGGTTTTTTTGTTGTTTTTTTGGTTTTTTGTTTTGTTGTGGGGTTTTTTTGTGTTTTTTGGGTTTTTTTTGTGATACTCATAAAAACAGGCCACTTCAGCCCTAACTTAAGGCATAATGAAATCAGTAGCAACCAAATACTCACAAAACTCCTTCACCACTGACATGTCCCTGTTCTGGTATGTCAGAGAAACTACAACATTTTTAGGCCAAGCCTGCAAATTGTTTTCTATTTTTCCTCACCTTCCCAGATGTTTCCTGTCAGCTGTAGTCATATCCCTGTCCAGCCTATGAACTTGGAGAAGGTTAATGAGACAACTACTTAGGACATGCTTTAGTTACTAAAGTCAACTGTAACAATATCAGTTTTCTACCACTTACCTACCAATCTCAATGGAAATTTTAGGCACAAAGCCATAAGTTACTATGGATTAATTTCTAGTGTGACTCCACTATGTATTGTTATCCTGAAACAGAAGCTGGTATTAAAATGCCCACAATTGCATTGTAATATAAAAACATAAGCAATGTATATACTGTGTAAATCATAGAATCACACAGAATCACAGAATCGTTCTGGTTGGATAAGACCTTTAAGATCATCAAGTCCAACCATAACCTAACTCTACCAACCACTAACCTAACTCTACCAAGTCCAATGTTTAAATCATGTTCCTAAGCACCTTCAGATAGTTGTAGAGAGAAAAAGATCTTCTCTCAGCCTTCTTTCCTCCAGATTGAACAACCCAGTTCTTTAAGACTCTCCTCATAAGGCTTGTTCTTCACACCCTTCACCAGCTTTGTTGCCTTTCTCTGTAATTGCTCCAGCACCTCAATGTTCTTGTAGTGAGGAGCCCAAAACTGAATACAATATTTGAGGTGCAGCCTCACCAGTGCCAAGTTCAGGGGGACAATCACTTCTCTAGTCCTTTCTGCCACACTATTCCTGACACAAGCCAGGATGCCATTGGCCTTCTTGGCCACCAGGGCACGTGGCTGGCTCATATTCAGCTGGTTATCTATCAACACCCCCAGGTCCTTTGTATTTACTGTGATCTATAAGATTCCCTCTGTACAATTAACACAGTTTTGTTGATTACCCCACTCAATAGGACTAGGGAATTTATAGTGTACTAAAATACAGTCGGATTGCTGTGACAGAAAATAATTTATTTTTAAGGGAGGGAGGAAAGCTGCTCAGAGATTACTTCTTCCTCAAAAGTTATTAAAGGTGTATTCATACAGAGACTGAGGTCATAAATGCACACTGTAGGGGTATCAGAGGGAATCCCAGCTCTGGGCATTCTCAGTTGTCCTTGCCTCCATGTCATCCCTGTACAAATACAATTATTTGTGTTCTTGTGTGCAAACCACATCATGGAGTGGAGTTGTATTTAAAATAGCACATATATATATATATATGTATAAAAAAAGGGCCTACTTCATATAAACGGACCTTATGCCAAATCAAGTCTTGTCTTTCTTTGCACAGCTGACATAAGAACAGAAATCCAGTAACCACTTTCTATCAGGGCTTGTGTAATTTTGCAGAAACATGACAGTGTGCTCTGATCTGGACCAAATCTGTGCTGCAGAATGGTCTGGTGTTATGGCTGCAAAAATGGCTTAAGCTTGACCCTGCAAGTGGAGGAAAACTTACATGTGGAGTGTTGTCAGAGGAGGCAGAGAGGTTTCACCTCTAAACACTCCACTGATGACAGCAATAAGACTGCATTTGTCTTTGACATGCAAATTGTGTTTGATTGGGAGGGTCACTGAGGTTTGTTAAACCTTTTGTCTTGCCCAGGGAAGCTGGTGCTTTAGATTGTGTGGGATGTCTGTTCCATCACATGGGAAAGTAACCGCTGATGGGAGGCTGCACGGAGCCTTTTAGTGTTAACAACCTTTCATTTAAGCAGATATTTCACACCGATGAATCCCAAACTGAGAAAAATGTGTTAAATTCAACCCAAAGAGCTGAGTTTCTGGGTGTATTTGCTAGGGTCATTCATGACTGTTAACCAACAAGAGCAGTAACAAACTTCCACACTCAGTCATTGCAGTGAAGGTGTTTATGTTTATATTAGAGACAGATGGGAAGAGGAAGACAGGTTCCAATCCACCTACATACTCTCTGTTTACCTGTAATAATTCTCCTTCGCATAGCAAAGACATCTTTGCCAAAGACAGGTGCTGTACTAAAATGCACAACTGTTCTTTTTATTTGAATGTGCAACTGCTAACTCCTCTGGTGCCAGGTTCGACAGTACAAATGCAAATTTTAATTATGTGCTTGTTTGAAAAGCAAGCTTTCATAAGGTTATATATTCTGGAAATGAACCATGAACAGATACCTGAGGCAAGGTCTGGGAAGATAGACATATTGTCCTGTGAAGAATCACTGGAGATATGCAAGAGCATCCATATTCAGTGGAGATACGCATTGGAGAGATACTGTTCTTGCATTCTCCTCATGACTGGCCTGGATCAATGCAAAAGACCCACTTCTGTTTTCTTTAATTTTTGTTTTAATTAATAAGCAGCAAACAGAAACAAAAGAATTTACATGTTGTCTTCCTGATACATGGATCTCAGGACTTGTGCAGGAACGGTTCACATCTGGGATGATAGCACTTTCAATTCACATAAAAAGAGTACTTTTATCCCAGTCATTTTAATGGCCTCAAAACATTCAGGTCATTGTCTGCCACTGGAATTAGAGGTGCTTCAGGCTCTGCTGAAAGTCAAGTCCATCATCTTCATGTCTCACTTAAACTTTCTTTCCTCTCACCCTATATATTTTGACTGCTACAATAAAGCTTCTGTAACCCTCTGTGTCTCACACTTGGAGGGAATAATTGGCAGAAGCTACTGGGGGGAAAAAAAAGAAAAATATTGTATCCTTTTTACTTAGCTCTGAAGGAACCTTAATAGAAGGAGAAAACCAGAAGTTTTCTGACATACTTGAAGAAATAGTGTGACAAAACTTCTAAGTTCCGAAGAATTGTTTTCCTCATACAGCCAGTTTGCAAAGGAGCACGAAGAGAATTTCATATTGTCAACTCAAACCCCAACTAAATGGTTTTCAAAAGCTTCCTCTTTTTGAAAAAACCTTTCTAAGCCTCAGAAAAACTAAAGGAAGCTCATGCAAAGCAAGGGCTTGCAACTTTTTTAGTTTGAGACTTTATGAAGAGGGTAAAGGGTGAAGAGATGGACTGCAATGCTTAAACCTTTCTTCTAAACCCCTGGCTGATCAGAAAACTACTTTGACCTGTCTCATCCCTCTGCAACTTTATTTTTTTTAATTTTTTTTTTTTTGGTAATCCAATGAGAATTATTTGGTTCAGAAATACTGATGCTGCCCCCAGGATTTCTTTGTTATTATATTTTTAAATGCCTGATGAAGTCTGTTATTAAAGGCCAATTATCCAGATTGCTAATGTAATTTGTCAACATTTTCAGAATTTGCAGCAGCTAGTTAGAACTGCCAATGTTAGTTTGATACCAGCCTCTTTCTCGTCTGTTATGTAAGAAGGTGAAATAACTTCCCAGATAAACTTAAAAATAAGAGAAATGCAGGAAGCTAAATCCTGCATTCTCTCTGGCTTATTCAGAGATGTGACTAATTACATGTGAGAACAGCAAAGGGCTTCAGGTTTTAGCCTAAGACTTTTTGTTTTCTACTGCATCATTTTCCATTTGGACTCAGCAACAGCACAATTACCTATTGGTTAGTAGATACACACTATAGAGGATTTAATAGGTGCTTTTGCATATTCTGAGTCCTAAATGAAAAAAACTGAGCTAAGAGAAAATAAATTAATGCTGTCTTTGCCTCCAGAGCCTCCCATATCTTTCTCCAAATAAATTACTCTTTGCACATTAAACTGCTTTGAATTCCAGCATTAAAAAAAAAAAAGAGAGTATATGAAAAATCGTATCAAATCATTACACAAATACAGGCTGAGCAGAGAATGAATTGAGAACAGCCCTGAGGAAAAGGACTGGGGGTCTTGGTTGATGAGAAGCTCAACACAGGCCAGCAACGTGCGCTTGCAGTCCAGAAAACCAAGCATGTCCTGGGCTGCATCAAAAGAAACATAGTCAGCAGGTCAAGGGAGGTGATTCTCGCCCTCTACTCCACTCTCATGAGACCCCACCTGGAGTACTGTGTCCAGCTCTGAAGCCTCCAACATAAGAGGGACATGGACCTGTTGGAGCAAGTCCAGGGGAGGGCCACAAGATGGTCAGAGGGCTGGAGCACCTCTCCTATGAAGACAGGTTGAGAGAGTTGAGGTTGCTCAACCTAGAGAAGAGAAGACTCTGGGAACACCTTATAGTGGCCTTCCAGTATCTGAAGGGAGCCTACATGAAAGCTGGGGAGGGACTTTTTACAAGGCCATGGAAATTCTTTAGTGTGAGGGTGGTGAGACACTGGAAGAGGTTGTCCAGGGAAGTTGTGGATGTCTCCTCCCTGGAAGTGTTCAAGGAGAGACTGGATGGGGCTTTGAGAAACCTGGTCTAGTGAGAGGTGTTCCTACAGGGGGGCTGGATCTAGATGATCATTAAGGTCCTTTCCGACACAAACCAATCTATGATTCTATGACTCTATGACGTTGTGATTCCATGATTCTATGATTAGCAAAAGTGGTATGATTGTGAGTTGTCTTACAACACATTCTCATGCATCAGCTAGTATTGGGCATCTTTGGGCTAAGCAATATTTGCAAAAAGACAGAATTCTGCCCTTGAAATGCTTTCAACTAAAATAGACAAGAAAAGAAAAAAAAAAAGATAGAAGAAGTCTTATTACCATCTGAAGATAAGGAGCTTAAGTGAGAGGCTAGAGAGAAACCTTCTTCAGAGTACAGGGAAAATAAATGGAAAAGCTGAAAATTAAACAATGTTTTAGTCTTGGATCTCAAAGGAATTTTCTTTCACTTTAATTGCAAAATAAATAGCAAGAAATGCAGAGAGGCAACAACAAGGGTGTTTCAAAAAGTCCCTTAAAGGTCTAGAATAGCATTAAGAGAATAAATTTAAAGGAATTAAGTTTTTAGTTCTTGCATTAATGTACATTACCACTCTAAATTAATAAATATTCTGTTATGTTTGTGAGTGGCATAATAATGTTAGTATTGTTCAAAAACTTGCCATGAATGACTGTTGAGCGACAGTAATTTTGTGAAAAAGACTGTGAAGGTATGAAATTTGATAAATTAATCCATTAATTTTATTCAAATCTGTAGTTTAGATGTAGTTTTTACTTCAGCTGTGACATGAGCCTTATTTTATCCCTGAATGCTGTCATTTGTGTAAAGCTATGAGTGTGCTGTTTAAAATACCCACCACAATTCAAGTCCTTTGTAGTTTGCTACAAAAAGAAAAAAAGACATTAAGAGAGCTGTTAACACGACAGGTATGGGTTTATCCACCATCCCTGGATATGTTGGGAATATGGCTTAGTGTTGGACTTGGTAGAGCAGGGTTAATGGTTGGACTCTATGATCTTGAAGGTCTTTTCCAACCTAAGGGATTCTGTGATTCTGTAACACAAAATTGCAGTCTTTGTACAGAGAAAAGGTGGATGCTACTGTTTAAGTCTTCAGACAGCAAACTGTTTTACAGCACTTCAGGTCAGCTGAAAGATCTTGATAATTTCATTTGATTTTGGTAAAGTACAGGTGAATCTTTTCCGTATTATTTTATCTTCAGTTTTTTAAATATAATTAACTCATGCCTTACATGGAGCATGACCTTCTGAGGGCAGAATTTTGCAGCCTTGAAAATAGTTGTAATCTACACAGATTTCATAAAAATAATCAACTTTCTCACTGATTTTCTACTTTTCCAAGTAAGCCTTATTCATAGTCCACGACCTCTTTTTGCTTGTATAGTTTATCTCCAAAATGTGGACAGGAGACTGTAACCTCAGTAGAAAAAAAAGGGATTAATTAACATGGTATGACCTTGATTGTTCCTCGAAAATCCAAAAATGTAATCAGTTCCAGACTCTAAATACTTGCTAGGAAAATCTGATGGGAGCCTCAAGTGTTTGATGGTGCTCTCATCTTGTAAACTAACCTGCCCCAGGCAAACCATAGTGGAAAACTTGTGTGCACTAAGAAACAAAGTAACGTGGAGGAAAGATGACAACTACTGAGGGTTACACACCATATAGGCACAGGGAATTTGTCAATTTATAGAACATTTTCTGGGATTTATATGTCCACTACAGGGCTGCTAGATTCCAGCCTTAGAGTTTCCTTGCAAGGCATGACAAGAATGCAAAGAGTATATTTCATTACTAGAGCTCACAGCAAACTTTAGGGAGACTGAAATGATAATGGTGACCTGACACCACAGGGAAGAAACAGGAAGAGAAAAACAAAGTGTGTGTTATGCTGAAGAAATTCTCTCATGAGAAACCCAGGAAGTTGGAAACAGAAGAAGATAAACTGTATTTCTGAACCTATAATTGCCAGTGTGTTGGAGCTTTTAGTCAGACTGCCTTGTTCTCCATCCTGCAAGACTCAGTATTTATTCTCAGAAAACCATTGCAGTGAACACTCTTTTCACACATACACTAGAAAATGTGCACATTTAGTACACAACCCAAACTGAAATAAAAGTTGAGAGCAAGGAGGCATAGATCAGCAAGTGGTACTTCCATCTTTATTACTGTTCTGAGGAAAGTTTCTGGGCCTGTTAGATAACAAAGAATCTTCACATTAGATAATGTTTTGTCTTCTTTGAGGGATTATTGGCTTCAGTTTGTGGCTAAAATTGCATGGGGATCCTGAATAATATCTGGCACTACCTATCTGTTTCTCCAGATAGCTCCTGTAGAACAAAAACAAAACAAACCCAACCCTTTTAATGCATCAGCTTTTGACAAGAAAGGGTACTTGTGAATCGCCAAGATCATTGCATAACCACAATTTACAAATCTCTGTATTACAAAGAAATAACTATTTTCTGACTTCCAACATAGCAAGGGCCCTTACATTTTGCATTTAACAACCCTACCAACAGTACTGTCCATAAAACCTAGTAGATCACACATATATTTCATAAAAATAGGTCAGATTTCCTCTGTGAAAAGACCTTAAAAACATTAAGTCAGAGTATTTCCTTAGTAATCTGGAAAATATATACTATAACATCATCCTTTGTAGTGATTTTGACTTCTTCACCCTCCTATCATATTTAGCATTTAAAAATGAGCAGAATTTGGATTTGGATATTTTCCATCAGCTTTTATTTGTGAAATAAAATACTGACAAAAAAGAATTGGAATCTAAAGTGTCAAGTCCTGTCCTCAGTTTGGTATTTGTGCTTTTCCCATGTACTGCTTATTATACAGAGGGATCATTACTGTGAATATGTTAACGATGTGAAGAGTAAGTTACTACCCCAGCACAGAGGAGTTCATTTTGATGTCAAAATTCTTACCTAATCTTAGATTATTTGTGTTTAGATGCCTCTCTCCTTTTCCCAATAATCCAGCACATAAAAAGGTGCAACTTCAGAGGCAGTTAAGCTCTTAATAATTTGTTTTTAGTGGTGATGTATTAATACTGAAATGCTCATTTACCAATATATGATGCATTACATGGCTCTTGTTTATTCTTCCTTGTTTAACCAATTGCTGTGAATTAACATTTGCATGCCTCTAATATATTATAAGGATAGAGGTGAGATTTTACTAATGAAATTAATTGAGAGATTATTCAAGGTACTGATGGAAATACAGAGAAAAGAAAAGAAAGAGAAACCGAGGGGGTAATGAGATAGAAAAGCAACAAGGCAAGGACTATCAATTTGATGAGCAATTAGAACAGAGATTGATGTCATGCTCAGAGAAAAAAAAGTGAAGATGAAACAAATAAGTATGATGCTAAAATCCAAAGGAGGAAGTGAGGGAGTATAGACAGACTGTGATAAAGCTTAGGAGGCATTTCCAAAATATTAGTAACTGCCACTTTGATGATACACTATAAGATATTAAGAAAGAGTGGACTTTACAGTTTCTCAAAACACCATCCCTTTGAACAGCAGGACATTTCAACCTTTCACAGAGTACTGGTGATGATCTCCATAATCTTCCTGTACTTTCCCTAAGGTTTGAAAGAAAAACCCCTTCTTATTTAATTAATGAGAGAACACCACCTCCACAGATCCAGCTTTACCCTCATAACACTCCTGAAAGGGATTCCTTTCCCTTTTATACCGGGCACCTGGACCCTGCTGGGCTATGGAGCCAACCTGTGTGGTTTCAGGCTGTTCCCTACCAAGCTTCTACATTGCTTTGGGCACTGAGCTAGGTATAAACTGATACTAACACCAAAACTGTTTATGGGATTTGCTGTAACTCTTTTCTGCTGTGGGGATTAGAAGGACTAGGTAGAGGAAACTGAAAAATACCTGAAAGCACAATTGACAGATGTGCTTTCAGGTATTTTGCAGTGAAAGCACCAGCTGAATTTAGTGACAGACATGATTTATGAGCTAAAGCTAAAGCAAGAGTCAGAAAAAGAGGCTTTACAGTCAAGGTGGCAAGGCTATGAGTGTTGGTACTGGCAGTTAAGTGCGAAAAGGTTTAATGAAAATATGTTCAGTGAATACCCCTTGTGCCTTTGCTGGACCTGGACCCTTCTCAGATGGTTGCTGAGGCCTTATAGACTTTGCTTTAGGTTCCTCTTCTCCTCAATAATTAATCTGGGCAGAGTGATGGAAACCTCTTCAATGTTGCTTCTGACAGAAGCAGCTTGAAAGTAATGTTTGTATTAATCCCTCAAGTGCTTTCTTTTCCTCTTGCTGTCACTCTATTAAACAGAGAGGTCACATGACATCTCTGTACTTGACATACCTGTGTAGCATGTAAACATCCTGGTAAAGTCAAATCAGTACTTCTCATCAGCAAGTTAAAAAAACATTGAACGTTTTTTAGCTAAGATGCTATTATTAAACTCAAAGTAATTATTGCTTTAAAATCTGTATTCCTCAGAGAAAAAAGGGAATGTAGTTTGAAATATAAGAATAATCTGGAGAGAGGTTGTTCTGGGTTAAGTATTGAGGCTAAATGATCACAGACAACATTTTGTTCAAGACTCCAGAGGAGAAAATTTCTGCTGTCAGGCTGAATCACAATATGATTGCAATAAGATATTCCTATTTTAAAATGTGAATCCGTTGCATCAAGCCCTCAATAGCAAAAGATGATCCTTGACACCACTGCATGTATCGTCTAAACAGACAAGCAGAGTGAGGTAATAATCCTGGAACAAAGTTGGAGAAAAAGTCAAGAAACAATTTGTAAAGGGAGGCAACAGAATGTAGGTGCCCTACTCCCAGATGATTTCTGATAACCTGAATGCAGAACCTGTCCCTCATGTATCTTCACTCATGCCTGAAATTTGAGGCTATCTTGACTCTTTTATTGCCCCAGTGATCAAAGCCATCACATGCAAAAGCATGAGAGGCATCTTCCTGTGTTAACCTTTGATTTCAACATCAACAGAAATCGATGAAAAAACACTTGGGTTATTACTAGAATGCATATAAGAGCAGAAAAAAAATACTGAGATAGACTCTGGAGCTTTCTTCTTTCAAGGTAGACTGCTGTGTCAGGATGATGTTCATTAGGAGATCTAATGTGTGCTGTTTTTTTGTTGTTTTTGGTTGTTTTTTTTTTTAATGTGAAATCCTAACTCACAGAGGGTTACATTAGCCTGTGTCTTTTGATCTCAATGAGAGGACACATCCATTTGTCAGCTAATGAATTTTTTCGTCTTCCTAGTAAGATGTCTTAATGTGTGAAGTACTAAACTGTTATTATGATTTTTATATAAATGTTAATTTACTAACATCTTACTGAAGTATACCATGAGGTTCACAGGCTATTATGAAGACATTTTCAGATAACATCTTTGTTGACTGAACTAGAAAATAAAGATAGAAAACTATTCATGCATTTGTTACTTATTTATGCTACTTGTAATCTTTTAGGGCCTCTTTCAATTTAAACCCGCTTTGTATAAAAAATCTGGCAAATACTATGAAATGTTAGTTGATCCACAGCTAATATAAATGACAGTGTATAGATACTTAGCTAGTTCTGAGATAGCCATCCCAGTCAAAAAGTGTCTGGCAGTTGAAAACTCTAGGGTCTGTATCATCACTGTATAAATCGTTTAAAACTGGACAGCTGATGTTACACATTTATGTGTTAATATCCAGAGAACCTTTCTACTTCAACCCAAGAAACTGAAATTATGCTGAAAAAAATGCATAGGACTTGTGTTGCACAATGAACTTTGGAGACTACTTCTAGTGGTCAAATTTCCATTTTCTTAAGGGGTAATCATCAAACCTTTATGTCTTGCTTCTAGTGGCTGAAGGTGCTCCCCGTTCTCCATGGGATTTCTCACCTTTAGTTGTGTCTCTGTGAGTAATCCCTCTAAAGATTGACTGAAACAGAGCATGTTCCAGAACCATAGACTCCTGCTGAAAAGGTGTGACATGTAGGTTAAAATCTGGATAAAATACAATGTCCAGATCCACAACATTAACGTAAAAAGATGTGGAGATAGGAGGGACTTGTTCTGTACTAGAAGATATTATTTTCTTGTGGGAATCAGTAAAAGAAACACTTCTAACTTTGAAAAACACTCTGATGGATGGTTTTAATTCCACTGTATACAGTATCTTTGTACTTGCCCCCTAGATTTGAAACTGTATTTTTTCCTTCAAGATAGCTGTGGTGTAATGACTAGAGTATTAAGGACTAATATTTTTCTGTGTTTTTTTACTCAAAGTCTGGATGAACTTCAGCAACTCACTCCATCTCCTAATTTCTCAAGTTTCACATCTGCAGAATGACCCTGGCTTCCCTCATAAAGTGCTTTGAGATCTATGCAAGAAAAGCACTCTGCAAGGGCTGGTTGTCATGATTGCAGAACTCCAAGCAGAATTACTTTCAGAGGCTGTGAGCTATAATTAAGTGAGAAGGGCCCAAGGGCACTCCTTTATGGGTACTAATCCAACTTCTAAATAGAAAAGTTGACAAAGCCAAATACTTTGTGTCCAAGAAAAAAACAGATCATTGCCCTCTCCAACACTAGAACATTATTATTAGTTCTGTGATACAATTGTCTTTGACACTGTGGTTTTGTGTGCATTGTATAAGAAAAACAATAAAGAAATGCATTGAGGCAAAAGCTAGCAAGCTGTACTGTCCTGCAAGAACCATGAAATAATGCCAGCTCTTTGCAGACTGGTAACTTATGTGAGACTGAAGAGTGGAGAAAAATGAAATGAGAGAACAGCTATTAAGGTAAGCAGCTCAGCCTACCAAATGTTAATACAAATTAAAAAGCTACAGAGAACATCTTGAATTACAAAAGTACTTTCACCATGATGTTTACTGATATTCTTCCTGATAGTAAAATAATGCTCTCATATTGTTTACAGGGCCTGTGGGATCAGGTGCATGAAATAAGTGTCTTCACTGCCTTTTATTTTTTACTCAATATTAGCACAAAATTATATGCTAAGAGAAGGTTGTCCAGTAGTGATGCATTTTGCACAATTGCTTTCCTTTTTAAGATTACTTGTGGATGCTGGACTGCTGCCGTTGGCCATGGTGAAAATAATAATTAGTTTAAAAATAAGATAGAAGGTCATTTTTTTAAAAAGCAAGCTCATTGAACTGACATTGAACATAGACTTATTTCTAGGTGATAAATGAAAGAGTAGGTATTGATGGTGGAACTGAAGGAGTAGGTGATCAGACCTTATTTTGAGGGTGACAGTGGGAGAAGAATTCCTCCACTTCCAGTTGGGAAAAAATTTTTCTCTTTAGCATTTGTTCTAAAGAAGACATACTCTTTAATATTTCTGAGGGCTGACATGGGAATTATTTGAAGAAAATACAAGAGGATTTCCTCAAGAAAGATTCTTTTTTGTGTTCAACCACAGTTATCCTTTAGGGTCCACACAATTCCATCCTCTTTGAACAAAACCAGTGTCAGCACTGGGGACAATTGTCTCTTAAAGAGCTGTTAATATTAAGCCCTGCTAACACGAGTCATGGATTATTCCATCTTTTTCTCAGGGAAGAGAACCTGTCAATCAAAACGATTTTTCAGGGACCTTAGCTGATTTAAGTTGATGCAGCACCAGTCCTAAAGTTACACTGAGTTATACTTGCAGAGGTTCTCACACAAGACCCTTTTTGCTGCAAAGCACAGATCACTGCAACAAAGAGGCTGGGATGAAGCTTTTGTGAAAGCAGCGTAGTGCCTTTGTAAAACAAGTTTCATTTCAGATGGAAAAAAACATATCAGAGGGGCACAAAATTAGATCAACAAGGAGTGACCTGTGCCACCTTCAGGGTGTGCCCACCTTCCAATGCCCTGGCCCCCTTTCCAACTGTGAGTGCTTTATAGAGGCCAGGGTCTACACTGAAGATCTAAAACAAAGGGCAAATTGCCTAAGGGATTTCTGCAAAATCCCTTTTTTGGGGACCCAATTAAATATTGTGGGGCTGAGAAACCCTCCCCCCAAACATTTAGGAACACTTTAAGGGCTTCTCCTTATCCAGTCTTGCTTGTCAGAAAGATGCCATTGGAAGCAAAAGAAGGGAATAAATGAGAAAGAATTTGGGTCCATTATCAAACCCAACAGAATATGTTGTCCAACAACAGAATATGTACACGACTTGTGTTCATTGGGATAAGACATTTTAGAAAAGTCTCCTCTAGGAAGTACATACATAATGAACAGATAACAGCCACAGAATTTAATCTCAACATGGAAGAGGCCATGAGCCACTGCACAAAACTCTTGGAGGGCACAAATAACATAAAACTCATGAGGGGCTTGGCCCAGGGAAGTAAAAGCCCCATTCTTGGAATGTTAGTTTTCTGGTCAATATTTTCTTTTGCTATATAGCCAGATAGTGTGCAGCTGAGTTCCTGGTCTTACTTGGCACCTTCTAATATCACTGTAACGAAACAGTAGAGTATCATCATGCCGAGTTAAACTGTACTACATAAATAATGTATAGGCATGTCTGGGACTTCCAGCAGATCTCAGTATTATCCAGAGAAAACAATGACACCAGATTCAAGATCAAGTGAGGCAACGGTTAGGATAGTCAGTGTAAAAAAGACTCACATGGTGAGAAAAGGAGACTTTGTTGAACTTACTCAACAAGACACATGAGAATCCCAGTTTGAATGAGGAAAAGTGGTCTATAATGAAAAGTAAAATCCAGCAATGAAGAAAAGCACGTGACTGGAGAGAGCTAGGAAGCATAATGCTTTCAGTTTTATTTTCTTTGCCAAATACCAAATGTCAAACTTTAGGAAAACTTCATCTACCACTTCAGTTACAAAGGGGGAGATAGAAGTGATAACAGGTTAAAAACGTGATACATTTAAATATCTATTTAAATATAATGTATGCTTTTTCCATTTGATAGCCCTGATTCTAGGCTTGGTATACAGTTGAATACTGCTGACAGTTTGTCACTTACCATTCACATTTATGTCATCATAGGGTTATATCCAGCAGGTAAGAAGCAAGCAGAGCACTCAAAATTGCACACTTGGACTACCTAAGAACTCCAGAGATTCATAGGTCAGGCAAAGATGCCAGTACAGTACTGGCTTGAATTCAGCCAATAAGCTTACTTCAGTGGCTCATTATGTCTTTTTGATTAACTGGGAGCTACAGCTCTAGCGGGGCTGAAAGTCACTAAGACAACCAAGAAATGCAGATTTGCTGTGTTTTGTTGTCCTTTTTCCTCTGAACACTTCGTCATTGGAAGCAGTGAGTGTGTACAAACAAGTGAAGCTGGGCAGAAAACAGATGTTTTCTATACAATCAGTTCACAAATAATGAGACTGTTTCCATGTATGTTGTTAGCTCTCCCCCTCTCGCTATTGTCAGTGAAATACAATGGGAGAGAGACAATAAAGAAATGATAAATGTACAACTATTCTGTTTATGCAAAAGTGGGAAAAATTTCATTCCACAGCAAGGAAGTTTTCCAATCCATGAGGTTATTTCTACAAATTCAGAAAAATTATCACCACCCAAAGGGACAGAATGTTTCAAAGGAATATAATAACATCTAAAATATTTTGCTCAAAAATATCAGTGACCATAACTATTAAGGATCATGAAGAATTGTTTGTAAGCAGAAGATAGATCATATGTTGAGCATATGTAGACATCCAAACCATCCCCCTCCTTCTCCTCAGACAGACTTTCAGGACAGATTCTCACTAATCTGTCCAGAATGAGGCACATCAGCAGTCCTACAAGCTGAGGTGACATAGAAGTAAGAAACATCTGTTGCAAGTCCCAATAGCCTCTCCCATTTCCTTGAAGTTAATGTCAATGACAATTCCAAAGGAGGCCTTTTCTTTTCTTACTTTTTTTTTTTTTTTTAAAGCAATTCAGTTTTTGTGAGATGTATCTTAAATAGCCTCAAGATATTCAAAGATGAATGGAATTTTTAAATCTAAAGGTGTACAGTCTCAAGTACAGTGGCTGGCTATAAATGACCAAAATAACCCTTCGCTGATGTAATTCCTTGCCGAAGTTTGATGTGTTTCTGTAGTGAAGCTCATCATAGTACAGCAGACTACATGGATACATAATACTTCTTCAGACTGAATGTAAGAAAAAACAGTTGCCTGTGCAAAGTCATTATAGAGATTCCAGGCCTAGTATGATTTTTCTTCTTATGGTAACCAAAGTAGTAGAAAAGGTCCTGCCACCAATGACTAATTTTTATTTGCATTCATTTGGTCATCAGGAAGATGACAACAGCAATGCCTGCACTCAGGAGTGACGTACTCACAAGATAAGCAGAATTATTTCTGTGGAGGACAGGACTTGGATAAGCATGAAGGTTGAGCTCTTAGCAGAACCTTGGTGGTTAGATCAGTACTGGTGAATTGGCAGATAATTAACACGAAGCAAGAAAAATATACTAAGGTTGTGCCCCAACAGATTTCTTTCATAATGAGTTCATAGTCATGTATCAATATCAACTGAAATATGTGGGTTTCAGAACAACATCCCCAAAAGCTTACAGTATGTTCTACTGCTATAAAATTAGGATCACACTAAATATACTCTGTAAGATTATTTCCAAAATACAGTGCATGCTTTTTCTCTCTCTCTCATTAAAATAAACTGAATTTTCCCACTGGAACATGTGGTTTGCTTTTGAGGATTGGTGGTGTTAGCTGTTATGACAGGGAAATCTCTTTGCTGTTGCAGACCTGTAGAATGGTAGCCTAGGAAGTGGTCTTAACAATGCTTTGTCTTTTAATTCTGAGATGTGCCACGATTTGGGGTTGTTCAATCTGGAGAAGAGAAGACCGAGGGGAAACCTTATCACTCTCTACAACTACCTGAAGTGAGGTGGGGGTTGGTCTCTTCTCCCTAGGAACAAGCAGAAGGACAAGAGGAAATGGTCTCAAGATGTGCCAGGGGAGGTTTAGATTAAGTATTAGAAGAAACTTATTCACTGAAAGGGTAATTAAACACTGGAATAGGCTGCCCAGGAAGGTGTCTGAATCATAATCCCTGGAGGTGTTTAAAAGACATGTAAATGTGATGTTCAGAAACATAGTTTAAACACTGGACTTGGTAGAGTTAGGTTAATGGTTAGGCTTGGTGAACTTAAAGGCCTTTTCCAACCAGAACAATTCTGTGATTCTCGGATTTCATAGCTCCACCTGTGGTCCATGAGCTGTTTCACTACGGATAAGATAATTTTGCTGAAGACAGCTACACTTCTACTTTCTCACTTTCACAGTCTTCAGTCAAAGCATAGTATCCACTAATTCTAAGAAGAATTTCAAACACATGTGAAACACTTTGGAAGAACAGCATTTTTTCCATGATTGAAGGCAGTGAGGACTGAGGGCATATCTGATATTGACCAAATTTAGTGGTTCACTTCTTGGGAGCTTGATACACTGCCATAAATTGCTGAAGAGCTGTCATTGCTCAAGAACTGCCACCCAGCTGTCATTGAGTGGCAATGCCATTGAGTCATCAAGGTCTTAGGATTAGTACTGGAAGCTGATAATCAAGATACTTAGTGCCCTCCATTTTCAGAACGTGCAAAAGAAAAAATTAAATTCAGATCCATTTTGCTGGAGTATTTTGCTTTTGTGTTATATAGCAGATAACTTAGTGGAAAGAGGATCCAGCTGGGAATGGAATAACTGCATTCAATTTCTTGCAGTTTTGGAAGGACTGGGAGGGTGCATTCTGGCACCCACAAATGACAAGTTAGGGATTATAATTTTGTTGTATTTGACATTGTCTAAATGTGTGATGGATTCCCAGTCTTTTCTGATTGATCAGATAAATTCAGCTAAAAGTGTGGAAGATGCATCAACTTTTCCATTAGAGAAGGGACCTAGCCATATTTTTGTATGTTTTTGTATCTGGAAATCACATTGATTTCATGATCTCTGTGGGGAAACGTAGCAGTGACACTGGAATATGCGACAAAGCTGACTATTAACATATTCATACTGAGACTTGCTTGGATTGACAAGGAATTATCCTGTTGGAATGGAAGGTGATGGTGGTACAGACTATATTAAATCAGATAGAAACTTCCTTACTATTAATGTTACTTTTCTCTCTCAGAAAATGTGGTCATACCAGATGCTCAGGAAACATTTTAACAAGGGTTCGCTTTCTACACTGGTGGAGACGTTCAGAAGGAAGGCTTTCAGTTCTGGATGCTTCAATTATAGAATAGCAAAATACAGAAGACAAATAGATACTGGCTCACTTTCAGTTTTAAAAGAAATTTAATGTGTTAAGCATTGTGCCATGCTGATGATTTGTTCTGGACTTTTAAATCCTGGGAAAGAACTCACTTTTACACTTAAATATTTCCTTTTGGGTGTATTGAAGAGAGAAAAGCACAGGGCAGTACTTATTTTTGTGTAAATTAACTGTCTTCAGAGTGTAAATTCATGCCAGGAGTGGATGCCTTTGCTTTTCCTCAAAGATGAAAAAGAAGAAATATGAATAAAATGAGAATCCATCTATCCAGCTACTTGTGATAGCAAAATGCTTCATGACCCCTTCAGAATTTCCATTTATTAACAATCACAAATTTAAAAAGTAGCAGTTTTTATTTTGTGTCACAGAAACAACATTTTAAAACCTACAGCTTGATAATAGTGGAATTAATGAAGTGTAGCAGTTCTGCAAGGTTTTTGGACTATCCGCACAAGCAGATCTTTTGTCTTCACAGTGACTCATGAATATTTATTTTTGAAAGATGCAGTCCTTTCTTTCCTAATATTTGGTTAGCCAACAACACCCATTGTTTGATAGTAGGACTTGCCTATTCTTCCATGTTTGCTGCCAACCTACAGTTAGAGTTACCACTCAAGCAGCAAGCTTCAGACCCCAAACATAGCTAAAGCACAGACAGTGGCCTTGGAACAAGAACAGCTCATCAGTGAGACTGCCCTTTGAGTCATATGCCACGAGTATTTATGAGCTTGAAATGCAACAATTAATGCTCATAAGCAGACCAAGCATAAACATGAAATACTACTTGGATGAGCTGGTAATGGGGCTGCGGATCTCAGCCGTGGGACAGACTCATGCTCCTCTGAAGCACCTGTCACTCACTCTGCACACACCATGCCTGTGATTGCTTCCAGGAACAAAACCAATATTCATTCTCTTACGCTGGATGAACACTGCTGGTTCTGCCTCATCTCTGGCACTATACTAATGCTCTAACTTCATTGTTGAAAGGGCACTGTGATTTCCAAAGAAGGAAGTTGTTTTTATATACAGCACCAAAGCTGTGATCCGATTCTTTTCCATCCGATTGAGTCCATGTGAATGGGCTCAAATTAGGACTGCATGAAACACTATACTGAAACAATATTTTTAATGTCAGAATGCAGCTTTGTCAGTTTGAGTACATTTCTGTTAAAAAAATTAGAATGTTTTAAATTGCATTTTTCACCAGATGAAGGTAATGAAAAGACATTTTTCCCAGTTCATGATGGAGTTGCAACATGAATAAATCACAGTGCATGAAGGAGCAAGAGGGCAGAAAATGGGCACAAAAGTCTTGAAACAAAGTGTTCAGGAGGGAAGCGTCTCTTCATCTGGACTGATGTCAGTCTGCAAGTAAATATAATGTATGAAATGTTTGAAAATTTGTTTCACTTTTTTTTTTTTTTTTTTTTTTTTACTTTTTTCTGTAATTTGGGAAAAAAGCCAACCAATGTCAACATGCTGGAATTTTCTGCATTGTTAATACTTATTAATAATTATTAGTACAGGTTCCCAGCGGCAAAATGAATAACTTTATGTGTTTTGTCTCCAGACTGCTTCAAAATATACTTACTCCCCCAGATCTCTTTTCCCCAGGCACACACATCTAAAGGATCTGTAAATGACAAGGAAATGATATCCTAAAAGAAGCAACCCTTTCTTTATGTCCTGGCAGAGAACTTACATAAGATATGTATCTTTTGACAAGGAAGACAGCTTGGTCCTACAGTGCCACGTCATTCTCTTGCTTACAAGAAGTGTCACTGGATTTTCTTCCTTTCTCTGGGAAGCTTGTTTGTGAGTTTCTGTTAGCTCTACTGGATTTACAAGGAGCATCAGTGGTACTCAGTGGCCAGAAAGGTTAATCACTACAATGTCTCTGTAGCATCCATCTCTGAGATCTCTTAAGCACTGATTCATTTCAGAGCTCTGTTTGCTTTAGATGTAGAGGTAATGAAGGGCGAACAGGTCGGTCAATCTTGTCATGTCCACCCTGAATGAGAAAAGACAGGGCTTGCCTATTGGAACCATGAAAAGAGAATAAAAACCCAGGCACTTTGGTTCATGGAGGCCTGACTCTAAGCAACCAATGTGATTTAGTACTGCAAAGAGCAAATATAGTCTCTAAGTACTGACAGTGGGCAATATTTAGCAAAGAAGTGTGCCACTGGAAAAGCGCTGGTGGGACTACATAGTATAAGTTTGTTCACCTGCCCAGAAAGGTTCAGTATGAGCTCGAATGAATGGGGTTTGTGGGATAAGTAGAATAAACCTGGTGGGATTTTGAGCATACCAGACTAGGAGGTGATAGGAAGTATGACTGTTCATTTTAAATATAGTATCTGCTAAAAACAAAGAAAAAGCACAAAACCAGATAAAGATAAACCACTCATGAATGCATCCAGGTTACTTTTGTGTTAATGCTTAACACTGGGCAGGCAATTAAATGAATTACAGATGCTCTCTGTTAACCCTTCTCCCTTCTTCTACAGGGAAAGGAAAGAGAATAAGGGAGAGAGACTTAAGGGTTGGAAACTACACAGCTTTAATGAAACAGTAGTGATGAAAAGGAAAGTAAAAAAATATATAGAAATATACACAAAAGCACTATTGTGTCCCCCCCTCCCATTTAACTCTCACATTACCACCAAGGCTGTAGGGCAGCCCTGTGAAAGTTCCAGACTCAACTTCTGGAGTCAGCGGAAGACAGGAGCTGGATGCAGGAATGCACAGATTCAGGAATGTACAGATTGGGATCAAAGGTGGATAAACAGATGGAACAGGGTGCTGGCCATGGATAAAGAGGACTTGACCCTCATGATCCCTTATATTTATACTATGATCCGTATGGGATGGAATACTTCGTTTGGTCAATTTTGGTCATCTGCCTGGTCCGCTCCTCCCCAAAGGACAGTCGCAGGTGTTATCCTTTTACTCCCTTCTGCTTACAGTGAATAAGATGTTTTTCAGAACAAAGCAGTGGCCTTGGTTCTGCATGCCATTCTGCAGCTGTAAATATAAACATCAAGCGTTATCGGTCCTAGAAGCAGACACTGACTAAGAAAAATGCTGTTAATTTCAAAAAGTGCAGCTATTTAGATAAGACTTAACCAAAAAGTAAAATCACTAGAAAGGACATTGGTTTTATCCTGGCTCAAACCAGGGCATTTTAAAAGACTGTGAAGCAAAACAGGGGAGACCTTCAGGAAAAATGTTCCTTGTGGAGCCAGACAGGCAAACTCTCTGTTCCTTCAGAAGTAGAGATAGTAACTGTGGCTCCAGTTGCTCTGGGACAGGAGGGACTGGGCTTCCAGAACAAATACAATATAATCTATCTTTGGCCCTATTTGTGAAGTGTAATACACAAACAAGTGTTTTACTGGGACAGAGAAGGGAGCATGTGTTTGTTTGTCTTTAGTGGATGGCAGTCCATTGACAGTAGCCTGTTTACTCTTGATATTCTGTGCTTGTCTGGTGTTCAACCTAACTTCTCAGCAATGACTGAGGCTTCATTTTGGCTCTCTGCTCTTACATAGCAAACACTAAGCAAGATCTGTAGCAGCAATGAGGGTTCTGGATTCACAGTCCTGAACATCTGATCAGCCACTGCTGGAATTTTCTACCAGTATAAACTTAATACAAATAAGTGTGTGTGTGCGGCTGATTTTCTCTCATATGCAGAAACACAGTACAAAGTTTATACTGTTTTTCTTGCTTTGATGTCACCTGTGGAAGAATCTGCAGTACTTGGTAGAGCATAACATTAGAGCATAACGTAAGAATGTCAGAGTGTACTTGCTTGAGCATCATAATTACAGGTACAAAGTTAATGAGCAAATTTCAACTACTGGTGCTGATTCACAGCATTAGAATACTACATGTCACTATTGTTATCTTCCATTCAACACCACAAGGGGTCCTAAACCAGCATTTACTGCCTTGCTGGTGACTCTTTCCATCTGGAAATTGGGTGGTCACTGCTGTAATCTAAACAGGTAATAAGCAGGTGAATAGTCAGTCATATTTACTTTTACATTTTATGATGGCCTTGATTCCAGAGCAACTGGAAGCACTTTTGCCTGGAAAGTTCTTAAGTAGAAAAAAATAATGATTAGTTTAAATTAAGAGCAATAATGACACATAGGATTTTACATTCTCTAATTATGTTTCTATTCAGAATCTTGTATTCTGGGTAAAGTAATGAATCAAAAGTATTTGGTTCACTTGGTTCGTATTAAGAATAAAAAGATGCTGTTCAATATAAATAATTGAAAGTTGACCCAGCTTGAGGACTAGGTTTCTATGGTATGTTGACCCCAAAGTAGTACCCTTTTCTTAGTAAGAACATATAGTGATGCATGAAACATTTCCCTTTGAAGCATAATCACAATACAGAACACTGTAAATACAAGAAGGTTCCTTCATAAAATTTTACTTCTGATCATGCATAGCATCTTTGTCCGATCAAAATCAACATCAGAATTTCTGATTTGTTCATATAGCACAATTTTTGTCAGTGATCTTTTATACTTGGATGATATCCAAGTTGTTTATTCACGGTATGACATTTATGTACAGATAGGATTGAATAAAAATTAGCACTATCTAGTGTATTCCTCTCTGACTGCCAGCCTCCTTTTAAAAAATTATCTGGAAATTGTATTCTAATCCTTTAATATTGTGTTTTGTAATGCAAAACTGTGAATTCAGATGGTCTGCTACTATTTCTACAATGACAAGCAAACAGCCATTGACATCCACACAGCTCTGTTTTACAGATAAATCCAAGGAGGGAAAATAAGAGAAGAATAATCCCATAAGGTTTTCTTTTCAACACATCGTCATAAGAAGAGATAGGAAAACATAATGTGTTGTATAATATTTTGTGGCTGGTATTCTTCAAAGAAGGCAGCTATTTTATTTCTCTTACATTTTCTATTGCAAAATTTCAAACCTATGAGGCATAGCCATTAACCAGTATTATGCAGACTTTCTTATACCTACTGAAAGAGTTTTGTCTTGTTACATTTATCTTCACATTTTTAGTATCCTTTCCTGCTTCCTGAAGATTAAGATGATCTATTTGTATTTTTCCTCCAGTTCCTCAACATGTTAAATTCTTGTTCCAGTCTCTGACTATTTATTGTTCAGTTATGTCAGAGAGCCTTTTTAATTTTTTTCCAAGATTATTATAAACATAGCTTCACTCTCCAAGAAAGTCAGTGTCACCAAATTACATTTTATTTCTAGATAAATACAGCAACAATTAAACACACATACAAACTGCTACTTAAAATGTGATTATAGCAAGCAGAGGGATTATAGAAGCCAGTATCATCATACTCAATGTGTTGACTCCCTTTGTATTTTTTTGAATTGCTTTGGGGAATTTTTTTAGTGATAAGAGTAATGATGATTTTTACCACTGTTAGCATTGCAGAACCAACACAGCCATGAAAGGCTGAGGTGGATGCAGTTTTGTGAACACATCTTTAATAAACCTGTTAGCTCAGTTGTGATTGCAGGACTTCTATTTCTGTTGATGGAGAAAACATGCAGCTCAATTTTCCACTCTGTTTTGGTTTGTAAAATCAGCAGTATTGACATAGAAGCCTTTGAGAAATGCAGCACTTGTGAAGAGCAACACTTTTCAATTCCTTATGTCCTTCTTAATTAATAAGTTTTCTGATAGTACCTTTATATAGGTTGAATAACTATTTTGTAGTAGGAAAAGTGAGAGAACTGATTAGATATGCCAAAGCAGGGAGATACAGACACTCCAGCTGCCAAGGTGTTTCTGTAATTTCTGGCTTGTCGTGTGGCATCCGTAGGAAGCCCTCACTTTTGGCACTACAAACCCCTGTTAGGTCTGTCAGATCCATTACTTTATTAGTGCACTTTTATTAATAGGTACATGGAAGGTTACTGTGAAGCAAGTAATAAAGTTTGTGTTGCGTGTTGCATTTTGCTTTTGCTCAGGAACAGGAGGAGCTCAATGGGGGAAAATTAAGTGGAAAATTACTGCAGAATGTGTAAGAATTTACAAAAAATGTGGATTGTGACCACAGTACAGCTGATATCCAAATACAAAGGAATGGAGGAAACAGTACATCACTAACCCGTTTCATCTAACATGAATTCTCATATAAAAGCAAGAGCATTCCTCTAGCAGTCTCCTGACACTAAACAGCACCAGATGACATAGAGATCATTACATACAGAAGTCTTGCATATTGCAGGGAAAGGGAGTTATTGAGATATGTTTTAAATCTACCAGGCAGTAAACACTCTTCAGAGGCACCCCCACTGAGACACCATTCACATTCCTGATTGCTCTGATGAAGTAAATGTCCAAATGGTGAGCTAGACTTAAAGGAGAGGATAAAGTGCAGAAGTTCTGTCCTAGCAGAGGAAGGGTTTGCTGGGATATGCCTCTAGCTGAAGTGCTGAGCAGCTACCCAAGGAAGAAATCCTTACTTCTCAAATAAGAGGGCAGTGAAGTTATTAACATGTTTTATGGTTTTATCTCTTCATAATCCACTAAATGATGTAAATAGGTGTTTAACCCTCAAGTGATCTACTGACATAATTTATACCCTGTCAGGTAGTAAAACTGAATTAGATGAGAAATGAAGAGGCAAATAGGACTCTGTGGAGAGTGTGTCTCTGCCCTGGCCAGAGTGATGTCCCAGAGATCTGGGTTTCAGGTGCCTCAGGGAATGAGAGCAGATATAGGAGATTCCAGTGCTTTGCCTTGCAGGAGCCAGGGAAGACATAGCAGTGCTATAGATCATCCTGTACACCACCCACATTGGCAGGCAACAATCAGTCCCTCTTTGGCAATCAGTATGTGGGAACTGGGAGCAGTGGTGGTACAGGGTGAACACCAGCCTTTTTATAGGAAGTGTGAAGCAAAGAGAGATTATAAAAGCCATTTTTCTGGCAAATTAACCACCCATTCTCCAGAACCACCTCACTAGTTAATTGCTCCCATAACTCCAAAATGTTTCTCATCATTCTCTCATACCCCTAGACTTGGTTTCTTTCTGTCACCTTCCTGAAGCAGCCTTGACAATGCCATTAGATAGTAACAAATCAAAGCA
The DNA here is from genome assembly GCA_020745705.1 of Hemiprocne comata. Classification (NCBI taxonomy): domain Eukaryota; kingdom Metazoa; phylum Chordata; class Aves; order Apodiformes; family Apodidae; genus Hemiprocne; species Hemiprocne comata. The sequence goes on from CM036586.1 coordinate 63,974,418, forward strand.
GTCACAGCACAGGAAAAACCTGAGAACACGACAAAATGCATTAAGCTTAATTTCAAACCAGGCAGCAAGGAGATTATTGTTCTCTTGTATGCTTGTACAACAGACAGCAGTAAAAGTTTCCACTAAAAAGTTTAAATGAAGCTGCTGCGGGATGTATCACTGGAGTAGTGATATAAAGACAATTAATACAGATTCCAGGTGAGGAACTGATGCCCTGTTTGTCAGAGAAAGGCTAGATTTTTGAAATAATTTAAGAAGTTAGAAATTTTTTTTATTTTAATAACCTGAAGATAAGCTGGGATTCAGCCACTGCTGGACGGGTATCAGTTTCAGTGCACTAAAATTCACAGAAATCTCAAATTATCATGTAAAGAAATGTTAGGAATGTACTGATGAATACAGCTGTATTTCAAGCTCTAGTTTAGTGAAGGGAGATAAAACACAACACTGTAGGTCAATTTTTGGGGCTGTTGGTGATGTAGTTCCCAATAGCCTCAGACCTAATGAAGAAGTGCAAAACAATGTCAGCAGCAAATCATTGGCTTGCAGCATGGAAAATTCTGAGTATCCCACTGCAATTTCACAGAACAAAGTGTGCTTAGTCCCTGGATTGGTTGATTTAGTAAGTCACAATTATCTGTTTTCACCTTGACTTCAATAACACCTGCAGTTATTGTAGGTATTTCTAAAAGACAAGATTATTTATTTGTCACCAGCCCCTAGGGACTGAAGAAGTGCAGACTCACCAATTAAAGGCTTTTAACAGCTGGATGTTTCCTAACTGCTTAGCTTTAAAAAATATAAAAGTCCTCACCAATCTGAAGAGGGCTATGCCTCTCAAAAACAATGGATAAGAAACTTGTTGAAAGCAAAGAAAAAGAACCAATTTAAATTATACATTGTTCTTCCCACAGACAGCCAGAACAATTAAATTCTTATGCCATAAATTCTTATGCCCAAAAAATGGGCACCATTTTCCCCACTGCTAATTATTCCCAGCAGGGGATGGTGAGACTATATGTTCATGGCCCCTCTCATTCCCTTTACACTCATCCTCTACAATGGATGCTCTCCAACACACAGAATTCATTAGCTGGTGGCCTGAAGGAGTGGTGCTCACACCACCTCTCATGTGCTGCTGTGTATTAAAGGTGTCCATCCTGAGAAAGCCAAGGGCAGCCCACGACTGGCAACTGCTTCATTCCTGCTTCTCCCAGCAGTAGATGTGTTCCTGGGGCAATCACCCGCCAGCTGAATTTGTGATACTTTGCAAGGTGATTGAAACAACCCTGTCCTTGACATATTCTTTACTGCTGGGCTCTGCATCTACCCAGTACTAGGCTCAGGAGTGCAGGTACTGTCTGTCACATGGGGTTTGTTCTTCCTGTCTCCATCAATTAGAAGGAGACAAGATGGCTGCTTTTTTTTAGTGTTTTGCTTTCACGTGTGTTCACTAGCCAAGAAGTTGAAGAGGGTGCTTGTCCCTTTTTGACAGAAGGAAGTAAAATTTGACTTGGGCTTTGTTTATGGGAAGTTTTTCCATCAGCCTCAGAACAAGAGATAATTATGGCTCTTTACTTCTGGGCTGAGGCTACATGTCTTTTAGGGCCAGAGTGGCAGCCACTCCTTGACTGGAGACTTTATTCATACCTGACATTTCCTGGAGAGATGAGCTAAAGAGAGCCCAGAACATCCTTCATGTATTTCTGGTGTTTGAGGTGGGCTAAAGAGATATGTTCAAGAAGAAGTTTCTGATAGATGAAGATTCTGGGACCGGTCAGGGACTGAACAGACATGAATCTTGCCATAGCATCAAGAACATGTACTTGCCTGTCCCATTTTTCTTTCTGGAAATGAGGAGGAGGATCTGGCACCATAAAAATGGGTTAGCTGTTGAACTGATGTATTTGCAGCCTGATTTACACTGGTGCATGTATTCTGACTAATCTCTGGCTATTCTGTCTACAGTCTTTCTAGTCTGATAATAATAATAAGCTCTTCCCTGATTGATATTCTGACCTCTTAAATACGCAAAAGCTACCTAATCTTCTGCTGTTGCATACCTAAGCAGATATGGCATGTTAATTAAAGGGTTTGTCATCAACTAGCATTTATTATGTTTTCCCCCAAAATATGCTTGCAAGTACATGTTATGGGAGGGTTGTTCTTTTCCCCTGTTCCTCTTAAAATAAATTTTTTAAACTATTCCCAGTTCGCTTTTCCAGTTGAACACTCTGATCTCTGTGATCAAAGTTAAAGCATTATATGAAAACTCCAAGAACATTTCTCCATGGTTCCCCTCAAGTTGACTTATTTTGCCAATCATCTGTGCTCTGATCTTTGAAATGGAATTTCCATTTTGCTGTAAGCATAAACTTCATCATAGGATCAGGTTGCATGAATGTGGCTAAATATCTAAAGTTATGTATCACAGCCTAGAATAAATTGAATTACGCATAGAGAATACAACTTAAGTTTTAATCTGATGCTATCAGCACTTGATGTTGATTACATAAAACAGAATAAAGTGTTCCTTACTTCGTATCTGTTTATTGCCAAATTGTCTTGCATTAGACTTAATTTTAAATAATTCTTCCATTTAGACCTTATTTCATCACTGACCCTGAATTTTAAAAGGATGAGATGAACAACCCCCACCCAAAAAAAACCCCAAACCACAAAACAAAACACATTGGCCCCAGTTCTGAATGTTTCTTCCTGTAGTAACCAGCAAAAACATCACTGAGTAGCACTGTCAATCTCAGCGCAGTCCCACAAAAGTAACTTATTTATCTGTTAAATATCAGTGCCAAAAGAAAGAAAGCAGAAAAACACAGGAGGGTAGGCTTCTATTGGTCTGACGTTTACTGCCTGCAGTAGTTAGAGTCTGCAAGTTACTTTGGTTAATTGAAAAGTGAGAGAGTATTCATTTCAGATGGAAGAAAGTATTTCATGTGGGGGTATATGTTACTTACATGCAATAAATGAAATAAAATTTGAAACAAAAGCCATTACAGAGTTAAAGACTGAGATATTTTGCCTCAAAAATGTCAGAAGAAAACACTTCAAATTGAAAACCCTGAAATGCTTGGCTTGAAAATTACCAAATGGAAGATTCATATTTTCCTCAAGTTTTTTTTTGTTCTACAGTTAAACTGAAGCAATTTAGTACTTTTGATATATATTTAAAAGATTTATCAGTGGTTTTTGGTAAGATTTTTTTTTCCCCTTCAGATCTACTTCTGTATAGGCTAAATAATTTGAAAATTCACTATAACTTTAAAGAAGCTGATTTACTTCTGTGTGTGTTGCTGTAATTTTGTTTTTAAATTTGTCATTCTGGAAAGGTACTTAATCTATTGCTGTGGATGAAATTTTTAGTGCCAATATTTTGCTATCATCAGATATTGTATTGCTATTCCTTGACTTTTATTTTTCTTGTTCTCTTATTCTGTGTTCAGGAAATGACACAAGAGATTGACAAATATTTATATGCAGAAGCAAAATTGCTCTATTTTTGGTTTTCTTGTCTTTTCAACTAGAGCAGGAGGATATGCAGGAGGATATGATAAGTTGTGGCATCTCTATCCATGGAAATATTGAAAAGGCATCTGAACAAGGTCCTGGGCTTACGGCTCTACAGAGTCACAGAATCACAGAATTGTCACAGTTGGAAAAGACCTCTAAGATCACCAAGTCCAACTGTACACTCAGGGGAAAAAAAAAACACAAAAACAACACAAAAAGCAAAACACACAAAACCATAACTACACACCCCACAAAACCAACAGCAACCCAAAACCCACAAAAAACCCACCATACCCACTAGATTGTGCCCTGAAGTGCCTGAAGGGCTCTAGGTGGCTCAGCTTGAGCAGAGTGGTTGGACAAAGTGATCTATGAAGGTCTCTTCCAAATACAGCCATTCTCTAATATCTAATAACACACAAGAACCTCAGAAATGTAACTCATGTAAGAGTGAAGAGAATTACTGGAATAAATCTAGCGGTCTCTTTTCCTCCTCTCTTCATCTGAGCAGTAAGACAGTGAAACATTAAGAACTAGAAAGATACATGGAGAAAATATTAATATGATAGGAAGGTTGAGGGGAAAGTAAGTTTTTAGGCAGCCAGTATGAGAGAGTTGAAAAGGATAAGAATAAACAAGTGAAGAAACTTGGAAGCAACATGGGAAGAGTGATTGTAGCAGTGAGGGAAAGCACAGGTTTTACTTGGTTTCCTTTTGAAAACAATACCTTTTTTTCTTTTTTTTTTTCCCCTCACTTTTCACTTTTGAGACTTTTCTAACAAAGAAAGCCAAAGGTTAACAAGCAACAAGCATTTGAGAACCTTGTATCCAAAATTTGAAGTTTGAAAGGAAAAAATATGTACCTTGGTCCCAGCTCAAACCTGGTTTACCAAATAAGATGATTTTTTGGTATGTCTTAGTTGGAGCAAGAGGAAACCAGATTGGACTTGAAAAGTAGTGACTCCATGACTCATATGGCCATGAACAACTTCTTGCTGGCACAAAACATTAAAAAAAAAAAAAGAGCAGTCACAAGCTTCTTTGTCAAATATTGAGATCTGGGAAGAGCCTTGCTTCAAAGAACCAGGTTTCCATTCCAGCTGAACGTCTAAGGTGAAGATAGCATTTCTATACAGTCATGCAGAGTGCAGATATTGTCTTATTGTGTCACTGTCTTCTCTTTCCAGTTGCTTTTGGTCCTACAAACAGGATTAAAATAGATCTCAGTTGTTAAAGCCTTCGGCGTTGTATGTTATATTCATAGGCAAGGATGTTAACGGGGTTTTTTTTAATTTTAACTGAAGAAGTTGCTACTCACCTTACATTGGCTACTGTTATCAAAAGTCTTCAATGAGGCCACACACTGCATGCCTTACTCTACAGGGGTTTAGACTCCTTACAGAATCTCCTGCTATATAAAGAGTAATAAAAGTATGGAAAAGGGCGTAGGTGTAGGGTCCAACTAAACGTGCTTAAGAGATAAATATGTTAATTCTCAGCCATATATGCTAAACAAATGCTGTGCTGCCGGGTTTCTGGGCTCCACTAAAAGGTTCATAAGCTGAAAGCAGGACCACGTGTGCTCTGTACCTTGGTGCTATATTTGGCTTCATATCTGCAGGGCAGGACAGAGTACAAGATTACCTGTGTGGGATCACTAAAACCATCTTGGTTAGAGAAATGCCATTAAGTAGCTGTTGCCATAAGGAGTGCATTCAGACTGTCTTGTGTGTTTGTGTTGTTAAAAGAAGAACTACAACGACTCTTGTTAAAACTACAGTGTATAAATGGTCCTTCCACGCTTTGGAAGGCATTTCTCAAATATTTTCCCCTTCTGTTTCATGTTATCTAAAATGGGATAATGAGATATCTCTCTCTAAAAATCTCACATTTTAAGTGGAGAATAAAAAATTCTCCACACAGAATTAAATGCATAGACCACCTGAAATGAACATTTCCATTTTCAGACAACGAACTGTACACAAAGATGCTATAACTGGCTCTTTAACCTTGACTTCTATGTGATAGGCTTCTTGAAGGAGCATTTTGTAAAGAACAAACTTTCCAGAACAAGTGGAAGAATTACTGAGTTTTTGTTGGAAACATCTATATTTGCTGAGAAACTGCTATCCAGAAGGGCTGGATATTTATTTGAATTTAGGAATCTAAATAAAGTTTTAAATTTAGATGCTTATAAATTATTGCACAAAGGACTTAAATGGGTCTTAATAGTGTACAAGCTGTCTGTATAGAAATGAACTTCTGTTCTCCCAAAAAAAGACAAATTACAGAGAAAAATAAATCTTTGAACTAACAGTGCTGACTCAAGCAGTAAAATTAAACCATGACACAACACTGGAAAGCTTTTGACTGTTCACGTGATGCAGTGTAGCACATTGTCTGAGAGCTGAACAGCAGCAGAGGTTGTAGGCTGTGTACTGACAGCAGAGTAACTGCCTCGGAGCTGTGCTGTGTCTTGACAAATACACACTTTATTCCTTCAAAATTTGAGTAAATTAAGATTTTACTGCTACTTTTTGGATTTAGCCTAGGTTCCCAGCCACCTGAATTAATTAAGGAGAGTGGCAAGGATAATCATGCATGGCCTTTCTGAAGGGTAATCAAAATAACTTTTAAAAATAAGCAAATATCTGTGTACCAATAAATTGCAGCATAACAAGAACCATATGTTAAGGGGAAAATATTCTCCTAGCAATATAGAATGGGAAAGTTGCCTGTTAGGGGATCACCCAACAACAAACGGGGTCTGTATCTTAATACTAAAAACATATGTGGGAGAGAGTTTGAGGTATTTTGTTGGCCTCACTTCAACTAAGAAAGGGGAATGGATAAGTAAAATAGCAAGAAGGAGACACTGAATTATAAATTTTGCTTCCACTCATTCATTTCTGATAGCAAAGTTTAAGATTTCTTTCATATTTTCCTTCACTTCAGACTCCGCACTTTCAGGACACCTTGAGTCTTTTGAGGTCAAGGAGACCTATGGATGCCCACATTTAGGTGGTGGGTAAAGCAGTCTCTAGGAACTGACCATGTAAAGACTGAAACTAACGGCAGCTCAGGTAACAGATTTTGATACCAGAGTCATTTGGAGCATCAGATATAACCTAGAAGACTTTTCTTACATTTCTTTTTTATTTTGTTTGGTCTTCAAAGCAACATCAGAATAAGTTCCATGTTTTTTTATCTCTAACAACTGCCATAGCAACTTGTTCAACTGAAGGGGAGAAAAAAATATTTTTTATAACTGACATCTCTACAACGAACCTGGGTTTAAAAGCTCAGCTGCTTTTTGTCCAGCATCTTCATCATCGCCATTAACAAAGATTCTGTGTGCCATAAAACGTGTAATCCTGAAGTGCCTGTTTGTGATTGAAGGCAGACTCTACTCTCATTGCTCAAAATTAGTTAACAATTCTCTTGAAGACAGGTTTGTTGGGAGAAAAATCCAGCCTTCCTTTCCTCATATCTGGGCTGTGTTGTCAGTGCTACAGGAATGATTACTTCTGTCACTAAAATAGAGGCAGCTTTGAATACACACAAGGAATACATTTCTAAATCAAGAAATCATAACTTTGTCATTTTGCAGAGCTGAACCATGGCCTTAAGCTAAGTTTAAAGCTGTGTTGTAGTGACATGATCCCCTCTTTTATAATAGCATTATACTGATTTTGTGGAACTTTTTAGTAGTTCTTCATATTAAGTAGCAGTTTTAACATTGCCCATATAAACAACAGCTTGGAAAATGAAGTAATATGTCCTGTCAAGCTGTTTTCCAGCATAAATCTATTATTATTCTATTTAAAACTAATGACAGATGCCAGAAATAGAAGCCTGGTTCATTAATTATGTGTATTTTCTTTCTGGTCATGCACTTGCACATGGGTTACTGTCAGGGTACTCAAGAACTCCTATTGTGCTAAATTATAGGTCTCAGCAATTATTCCAGTTTCCAGGGTTCATGGATGTAAGACACCTCCTAATTCAAAAGGAAAGCAGATGGTGGGGTGAGAACTGCTGCTTTGCTGCACATAACACAGAACCCACAACAAGGTAGGCAGCACTAACAGAGGGATTTCAGCTCTCCACAACATCACCTGGTAAAGCTTGTCCCAGAAAAACGTACCAGGAATCACACAGGAGCAGTACTAAGGTTGAATACAGATGTTAATAAGGAAAAGCTGCCATTAAATAAATAAACAAACAAACAAAAATAAATAAGCTCCAAGAATATTCAAATTGAAACTCAGTGCATTGCTACTAAAGTTTTTCCTTTAGCACATCATGTCTACCTTAATTCCAGACTGACTAACTACTTTTTGGAAAAGAATGAGGGAATAAGCTTCTATACCACATGAGGATTTTTAGGTCTCCTACAGCAGTTACCTGGAACATCTTAAGTGCTTCAAGTAAAACATCAGGAAGTTTTGACCACATGAGCCAGTCATGTTGGGATGGAAAAGTTTGAGAGTTCTGGAAAATCTGCAAATGTGCCTAACTGCACCATTATTTGGTACCTACTGTTTAAGAGCAATGTATAAAGAGTTAAGCAAAAGGTCTATTTAACCCCAGAAAATGTCTCCATCTATGTCTAGCCATGGATATTAAATGAAAACCCTAAGAACAGAACAAGCACATAATGTTTCTTTTTTACCTACTGGCCCAAATCTAGTGATATGCGCTTCAAAGCCCTCTTAAGCAAGAGGTGCTATCTCTGGGTTTAATAACACTTTGTGAATTGAAACATAGGGAAAAAAATAATAATACAATTTATTTGGAACTTGCCCCCTGATAATTTCAATTGATGGCGTCTCATTTGTGTGTTATCAAAAACACTGAGTAATGGTTCCTCATTTATCATCTTCTTGCTACTGATAATTTCACAGTCCCATAGTCTACCCTGTTTAATTACCTCTTTTTTTTTCATGCAGGTGAGCCCTACTTTATTTACTCTCTGTGAAATGGAAGATGTTCATACCTTTGATCATTCTTATCACCACTCTGCAACTTTTCTAGTTCTACTGCATTTATTCTTCAAGATGCTGCAACCAGAAGTGCTTCTCCTCTTTGTGATTTGGGCACACTGTAGATTTATATTGCAACGCCATGTTTCCTGCTTTGTTTTCCATTTCTTTCCTAGTAATTTATTTTTTTTACTCATGAATGAGTGATGAACTGACATTTTCATAAAATTAACTACTGCTACTCCAATGAGCTTTTTTTTTTGATACACAGTTTGGAGTTTGTCAGTATGTGTTTAGGACAGGCTTTCTCTGTCCTTATTACTCTACATCTATCAGCACCAAATTTCTTCTGCTGTTTCATTGTCCGGTCATTTAGTACTGTGATGTGGTTCTGCTACTCTACATAGTAATTTTACCACCTCACTTAAATTGGTGTAATCAGATTTTGCCACCTGATTTTACATTTGTTCTACAAGATAACTGTAAGAGCAAGATACAACACAGGCTTCAACATAGGTTCCTCTGGGGTTTCACTAGCAATGTCCACCCTTTGTGAAAACTCAGATTTGAGCTCTCTCTTTTCTTTGTTTCCCAGCCTATAATCAGTTATTAAATCATAAACATTATTTCCCTATTTTCTTGAAATTTTATGTTTTCTAAAAAAGGAACCTGTTGGAAAAATCCCACTGTACATTATCAAGAAGATCACATTTGTTCTGAGTACTTTTTTTGGACAAAGCTCATTGATTTACAAGGCCTGACTCATTGGTGTGAAAACCAGGTTAATTGTTTCCATTACTGTAGAAATGCTGAAGCACTTTACTGAGCTGGAACCTATCTCCTACAAAGGTCAGAAAACTTAGATTTCCTTTAAAGATTGACCCATGCTGCCCTTGTGACTATCCCCTGCAAAAGTCTTGACCAGCTGTAAGAGCACACATTGCTGAGGTAACTTAACTGTCACTGATACTGCAGACCTCAGTCAGGACAGAATTACATTGTCACCGAGATTCTTCCAGTGTATCTGAAACACAGGTGAAGTTTTTCCCTGCAGAAAATGAAGGATGGGATATATATGCCTAATCTACAGATCTCCTCAATCAGCTAAAAGGAGGATTCAAGTTCACTAGCTATGGCTGATTATCATGTTTCATAGTTGCACTAATTTTTCTAAACATTTGTTAATTTGCTGCCTAATGAGTCTGTAAGACTTCTTCCAGATGATGTTGATGATGTGAGGTGCAGTGCTTTTGTTTTCTTCCTATTTGAAAGTTTTGCCTTTGTACTGTCAGTGTTAAATGTAGTAATAATCAGAAGGAACTAAGTAGTTACCAGCAGTAATTTCTGCACAGACTTTGCCTTCTGACAGTACTTAGTTGCCCCATAAGCATACCTTGCATGTCTTCAGTACTGCAACACTGAACCGAGTGGTGTCATTTTACTCTAAGTGTTGGGCATAAATATTACTTATGTCATGCTCAGCATGTGAGAGAGTAACTTGGCTAGCTGAGGCTGCCCTTCCAAGTAATGGTCACTTCTGTACTTCTATTTTTTTGTTGTGAACCCTCATCCTGCATGCTGTATTCAGAGGAGCTTTTGAAGAGAACCAGAGTCAGTCAGCTGTTTAATTGTATCTGAAGGACCTGCTGCACAGCATGGCAGAATCATGTGTATGTTCAAGGCAGCTGGGCCACAGCTGGTACCTGTTTTCCAATCTAGGAATTACCATCTGTTGATGTTTCTAAAGCTACAACTTCATTGAAGCAGCAGCTCATAGTAAATCTAGATTGTTTTGATTTATTTTTGATAGAAAGAAGGAATTAATTTTCATCCAGCACATGAAATTTCTTGTCTTTACCAGCTCTCTCATCAAACACTTGTAGCTACTTAGTAGGACATGTGAGACAAGAAACTTCAGGGTAATTTTAAATATTTTTAATCTTTTCCTTCTTTGGGTCAAAAGATCTTGACAGGTGCATCTGTTTTAGAAGAAAGTCTGATTATGTGTTACATTGTTGGTGTCACATTCACAAAAAATAGCTCTGTATTATGCATGGCTGTAAGACAGTGGCCATCAAGGACCTGTCTGTATTGTGTAACCCCTTTCATATCCTATCTCTGATGATGTCTTTGAGGAATCTTTTCTACTTTTCTATTTTATCAAATATTGACTTCATAATGTAAAAACAAGTATGAAAACGTACTCTGGGCTTCTCTTCACGCTGCTACGAGGACTACACCACATATTTGTATGACCAATGCAGTTATTCCACTTACCTCAAATCCTCTCTTCAGCTACAATTGGATTAAATTTTCTTTTTCAGCTTAAATCAGCTCTCAATTTTTTTGCTATATGCAATGACAGAGGCCAGAGATGGTTGCAGAGAATGAAGTAATCTTACTATTTGTTCTTGGCAAGATTTAGCTGACATAAAACAATGTTGATGTTTCTAATAATTACCTCTATTGTGCTAACACCTAAACACCACAAATGAGATCCTTAGCTGTTGTCTTAGGTTCTCTAGAGCCAAATGATAAAAAGTCTCTGAACAATTTAAAATCAAAACAAAACAAGAAAAGGAAAAGATGGGGGGAAAAAAAGATAGAAATAATAACTATATATGCCAGAGGGTCATAAACTTCACTGATGCTTCTTATTACATGCACACATATTTATATACAGAGAGGTGAATACAGTAGTTTACTTACAGGACAGTACAGGATTATATATTCTGAACAGTTTAGTTTGATTGTTCAGTTTGAAACCACTTTTGCCATTCCCGCCAACCCACTGAAACTCAATTGACCAAACAAAAAAACCCCAAGCCAATCACCTTGTTTCCTGGACTGAGAGTGAGGACACATGGGAATCAGGACTATCCTGGACAAAAGAAGATTTAGGGAAGACTTAGGAGTAGTCTTCTACCTAGGAGGATGTTACCAAGAAAAGGAGTCAGGTTCTACCCTCTCCTCCTTAGTTTGCATGGAAGGGCAGTGAACAACAAGACTCCTAAATTGAACCATGAGAGAGATTGCCACTGGATATTAGAGAAGTTTTTAATTTTGAGGATAGTTAACTATTGGAAAAAGCTGAACATGAAGTCCATAGAATCTCCTTCCTTGGAAGTTTGAGACTTAAATTAATCAAGCCTTGAACAAGCTGCTCCAAGCAGTAAGTACAACTACTTAGAGAGACCATGCCAGGCTCCTTCACACCTGAATCATATATGAAAACCTACACAAGAAATTTAGAAATTGTAACTGCACAGATGTGAATTATGTTCTCATGACCAAGCTTTGTAGAAAGATTTTGTTCTGCACAGTGAAGAATACAGAACTTAAGACACTAAAAACAAACAAGCAAAACCCAAGCAAACTCCAACCAAACAAACCAGAAGCTGAAATCCTATTCTCAGAACTGGCCTAGACAAATGTCTAGGGTCTTCGGTATCAGTTGCTAATATATAGCCTAGTGCAATGACAAATGGTTTTACTCCCACATATAAGGGGGTTTTAAATCGTATCACAGGGACTAAACCAGAAAAGTATACAGAAATTAACAGATACCAGCTACTGATGTTGGAAAAGTCTGGTTTTTATACTGACGTTAAAATTATTCCAAATTGACTAATTGGGTATGAGAAAGCAGTGGTGACTGTTTTAAGCAGATGTCTTCTGTGAAAATAGACCCCATTCCTGTTACTGTCTAATAACAAGTTACTCGGCAATCCTTTCAACTTTCTAAATGACAAGGTACATTTATACTTGGTCTTCTTCTCTTACATTAAATATTTCTCATGTACATTAATATCCCCCAAATTTATTTATGTTTAATTGAAATAATATCTTGAAACTCTGTTATATTGCTGAAAAGGGAAGTGCCTTTACTTCTTGGGAAGTGGTAAAATAAGCTTGACATCGGTAATAACTGCTTAAAATTAACACCTCCCAAATTTACCGATGCAGACCATTCATGGTAATAGCTTTGGCACAAACTCTATCCAACAAAACCAGCTGACCCTTCTCTCTCTACAGCATGAGTCATTCACAAGCCATTTAAAAAGGAAGTTGTAAGGAAAATACACCAGACAAGAAATGCAGCATCTCAAATCTTCAGGGGCTATCAATATCACTCTACTGAAGTTACTAGATATACCTGATTTATGTAAGTTGAAAATTTGATTTAGTTCCTGTGAACAGCTATTTCTAGCCTATCTTAATACCATCATTGAATTGCTTATCATTATTATTTTTTGGGTAATACAAAGAAATAGAGGATCTGGAAATCCTCATGGCTGATTTTATTGCTTTTTTTCTCTTCAGCTGGCATTTAAGTCTTTCATATAACGTTTTTGATCCTGTTTTGGGAGAAGTGAAGGTACATTAGTCTAATAGCAATGTTTTAACTAGGAAGATTAACCAAATAAGTAAACCAAAACATCATTTTGAAATCTCAGTGACTAGCAAGGAATAGCAACTGATTCTCTGTAAGGTCATTAAAATTACATCAAGGCAACTAAACTACCAGTGAGGTTATTCACTGGCAGAAATCACGTGTATGTACACATGTATACCACTGCAGACTCTGGGGCCAGAAGGCAGAAGATACAGGTAAAAACAGAGGAACAATCTCTCAGGTGCATGCAATATTCTCTGAGACACAGACATGATAGGTGGAGTCAGAGTGTGTCATGAATAAAAGGCAGGTTGGCCATTGTCTGAGCAAGAGAGTGAGATAGCCAGGCCATGATACTCTGAAATTCTGAGAAAATTAATTCAATTTTTCAGAAGCATTCACTGAGCAAGTTTTCTCCAAGGGGAGATGCCATGGATTTGATTTTCAGATGTGCTCAGAAGATTCCTGCTACTATCAACAGACTTGAGCCCACCTCATTCCTTTGTCTAGTCTGCTCTGAAGTCACTTCTCAGTGGACAGTGAGTGAATGCCCCCCACCAGACCCTCCCATGACCCATGACCACTGTCTCTGTATGTGTTTTTCTAGTATACCTCATGATTCTGCAAGCATTTCAGACTAAAAACATTAACTTAGTTTGACTCAAGCAGCAGGAGTGTGGAAATTACAGGAAAATAAAGAAAATATTGAAAAAATAAATTCAGATTTGCAGAGGAGAGTTAAGTTGTTAAAGTGTGAAGTTTTTCTCATGTTCCTGGAGATCAGCCTGGGATTTACAATACTTGCTGTTGTGATGTTACTGTAGATGGGTGACACACACATTGTTATATTATATGCTCCTTACACATGAAGAAGACTCAAGCCTGCTTTTTTTGAAAGACTCGAATCTTTTGAAAGCTGTCAGGGAAGCTGAGAGGTAAATAAACAGCTGTGTGGCAGAAAATTCAAGTAGTAGCATCTCTTCTTCTACGCAGTTAGGACATAGTTTAAAAAGTCTGAATCTGAAAGTCCAAAAACAGTGTCTGTCTCTGATCAGACCCTTTGACATGTTTCTTCTCAGGGTAAGAGTAGTTGGGTGAGACTTGTTGGCTAATGTTTTAAAAGTCAGCACACACATCCAAATACTTAATTTTGCTTAATCTGTGGCTACAAATCCAAGGACCACTCAAAATCAGCAAAGATTTTCTTTGCAGTCAAGTAAAAAATCTGTATGTGAAGTTCTGTTCTTCTCTCTTCCTTAATCTTTTGTCAAACTTTCCTTTTAAATATAATTATAATTCTAGGAGCAGGTACATAGAACAGACTATAAACTGTGGACTTTGCTTGAGTATTCTTGTCCACATTATTGAATGGCAGTTAGATTTTTTTCCTTTCTCTTTTACAAATCAAAAAACCTGGCTGAGGCTTATGGAAGCAAAACTGCTGCTCTTTCATCACATTTGTTGAGGAAAGCACTGTTAGAGGTCTACAGGGTGGAAATCTGCTGACTTCACGCCCCATCAGACAGAACTCTGGCTGCAATAACTCCACCAACACACCTCGGTGCCACCTCACATGCAGCTGAGCAGCAGCAGCAAACAGCTGCAGACTCAGCTGGATAACACTGGGAGAGTTAGATGTAGGTTAGTGAACATGAAGTCCAGAAAGTTAAAGACTACGGTTCTGATTTTGTTTTTTTTAAGCTGAGATTTTGTGACTGTTCAATGGCATGAGAAGCTGAAATCTTAAAGAGAAGGTTATTGTTTCTGTCCAGATTTGTTCACACAAACCCTGAAAAGGAAACAAGATTTGCACAGAGTTAACTAAATAGCAGGGAGATAGATTATTTTTCTGCTGATATCAGTTCTTTTTCACAACTGTGAATTGTAAGTTTAAGGTGAGGTATAATTTTATTACAATTTTGCTTTTATAAACTTCCTCTTCAGAGGAAAAGATGGTCTGAATAGGCAGATGTGGTTTGGGTGAATAAAACTGCAAGATGGGAAGATCTAAATTATTTAGGTGATCCTGTGAAGAACGGCTTCTCTTTCCAAGTGTAAGAACTTTCCAATAATCACAAAGTACACTTTAAGACTACACGCAATCTTCCTATTTATGGCATGAGGGCATTTTATTTCTTTCTCTGTTGCCCTCAGCAGAGATCACATCAAGGATATAAAGTCCATAGAATGCAATTACTGCCTGTGCTGGAAAAGTTACAGAAAAAGCTAAATAGTATATCGAGTTGTCATAAAAGTAGGGTGACAGCCAAAAAAGCAGTGTTTCAAAGAGCAAGTGCACTTTGAGCAGTGCCCTGAATCAGTCAGTGGGAATTGCTGCCATCTAAATGAAACATATGCATTCGCTTGTTTCCACAGCCAGAAAACCTAATCCACATTTTATTGCTGTGCATATTAAAGCAATATCTTTTTGTTTCATTGTTCAATCAGCTTCGATACTCTCTTTTCTATGTTAGAAAAAGGCAGAGGTTCCTGTCTGCCAATAGGAATGACTAGGCAGAAGCAGACAGAGCAGGATTCATCATCTGAAAGTTCATTTACCCAGGCTCCAGCTATAGCCAAGATAGGGCTGTGGGTATATCCTGAAGAAAGCACATCCCATCTATCACAGGCACTGAGAACGGAGTGAATTGTTGGCCCATGACTCTTGTTTCCCTCCGTTGGTCATACACAGAATTTAGCCACCTCATCTAATTTTCTGATGTCTGAAAGCAAGTGAGATGAACCCCTATCCCAGATACGCCACAGGTCCATCAGTCCATTTCCGATATCCAGGTACTTCCCAATATGCACATGAGCCTTTTTTTTAAAATTCTCATCCTGTTATCCTGAAAAATAATTTTCCTTATAGAATAACCATTGGAGATGTGAGGAAAGACTGAAATTACCCTTAGCACAAAAAAAAGGATTACTTTTCTGGAGAAAGCTTGAGGAAACCACTAAACTCAGGATCATTAGCTTGCTCACACACACACACAAAAGTCTTTAGGAACATAAATTTTTCTTTTTTGAAAAGTTTAGGGTCATTTTTCATTTCATCAAGATTTTTCATAATCTTTACTTGCAGATTTTCTCTGGGAACATTATTAAGAAATTGAGTTAAATGATTATGGATTTTTTCCTCCTGCTAATCACTTTCAGTAACAATTTTAAGAATCTTAAAATTTTAATTATTTAGTGCTTTTCATAAGGCATGATAAATAATAACAGTTGAAACAACTTTTTGCTGAATATTTTATTGGAAAAATACAGCATGTGTTTCAAGATAAAGACACTTTGTTCTAAAGATCCAACCATCTCTAATAAATTATTTTTTTAAAGTTTTATGCTAGTAACACTTAGAATAAATGTTATAACTTACTGCTTTTTAATAAAGAGATGGAACTATTCTTGTGCATTTAGAGATTTTATTAAGAAGCAGATGAACTTCCATAACTGGAGAGAAAATGGGCTTTCAGGAAAACTAAGAGATAAATGCACTCCTGAGTGTGCAATAATATTTTTTCTCTTTCACTCCTCACCACATCAACTGGATTAACCTTAGTGTTACTCCCACAACAATTTTGTGTATTAAATATGTAGTTGATCAGCAAATGACTCTTCTTCTGAACACAGTTTGGACTCTACAGGGACCCTACACACTCTTAGAGTTAGATTGAGTTTTAATTTTTGGCTTCTTGGGTACAAAGACTAAATGACTTTTTTTCTTCCCCCCCCCCCCCCCCAAATTTAAAGCAATTTAAGTACTTGGGGCTCAATTTGCAAGGGTTTGTTTTTGTATCTAAAGACAATAGCTCTGAAACTGTCATTTAGACAAGCATACAAATATTATTGTGTGTCTATTAGCATTGTGGTCCTGAGATGTGAGTTTCTCAAGTTTCCAGTTAGAGGGTCATGTCATAATTACTTTAAAAAGTCTGCAGATTTGTGAAAAACTTTGGTACTAATTTTATTTTTAATATCTCATAACATTTTCTATCCTATCTGTATGCTACATCCTGGTTGGAGTGGGGCTGATCTCTCACTAGTGGGGAGTGACATGAAGTTATCGTGGACTGTATTCTGTGGTCTTCTGCGGTCTTCTGCTGTCACAGGTAATAATAACAGCTGTAATTAATAACAATAACATATCACTGCTGTGTAGAAAGTGTGGACAGGCTGCTGTTAAGATAAAAATATTTAGATAGATTCGTTTTAGAAACATGGATTTAAATTTCTCAGTCCAAACAAAGACATTTGAAACTTGCGCAGGAAGAACACGAGGTACTGGCCTGCTTTGGAAGCAAGCAGACAAACAAGTAGTCTCTTGCTGTGCTGCCATAAGGCATATTTATTATTTATTCTTCTTCTCTGCCTCGTTTACTTTTCAACACCAATTAAAGGCTTATTCCTGCCTCTGAGTCCAAAATACCTTGGGCTTCAGCCATCCTGGGTATTCATTGTGTTTTGTCTGCCTCTTTGTTCTGCAAAGAGGATCATTAGCCCAGCCCTCTCACTGCAAATACTGAATCAAGACATCATCAAGTTATATTTTTTCCAAATGTTACCTTTTTCTGCAGTTGGGAACAAAGGAAACCAGTATTATAAACAGGGAGGCCTTTTTGCCTAATAAAATAGCTCTCTCTATATTAAGCAAAAATGAAATTAAGATGGTGCATTGTCAGTTCTCTGATTCACTAGGTTGCTCCAATAATGTTTTTTAACACACTCTCTTGTAATTACATTTTAGATGCTGGAAAGTTGCGACTGGTTTTCTTTTCCCAGTCGTTGTTAATTCTGCTTGGCGCTGATGGTTTTTATCACCATCTGGATATCAGTCTGGCCTCTGAAGTTAGCTTGCCTCTAGAAAGCAAGTTTGTCAGTTAAATATTGTTGCAAAGCAAGGCCTACACTAGACATTTCAATGGCCTGTGAAGAATGTTCATAGCCCTCTGAGTCACAGCTAAACCTGTCCATGAGTCAGAAACCCCCAGGTCATCATGGTACCAGCTTTAATTCAGTCCTAGTTCGGCCATGGATGTCCCAATGCAGGGACACCACCTGGAGTGCAGAATGGTGTGCTTTGTCTGGTGTGGCTAGAGAAAAATGAGAAAGAACCCAAATTTCCTAATTCTGACACACCTCTCCTGTTGGGAACTGGCTGGAATGGCTGCAAGGATTTCCTTGCAGAGCTCTGCAGGCCTGTTTTCTCATGCCCACACCAAGCAGAAATGTTGTGAAGAGCTTAGAACATTTCTTAATCTGCTGGGAGGAGACCCATCCAGAAATGAGTGAATACCAAGGTCTGTGGGCATTTTCAGTGCTTATCCTCTTGCAATTGACAATAACTCTGAGGTTTGGGAGAAATGAGTTCAAATGTCTGTTTTGCAATAGGTTTTCTCTGTGACTTTATCAAGCAGATATTTGCTGCCACGAGCAAGTGCCTACATTGGTCCTAGCTCCCCATGCTGGTGTCCAAGCCCTGAATAGGCTGGACTTGATGATCTTAAAGGTCTTTTCTGGCCTTGGTGATTCTGTGAATATTGGAGATTGTCTGTCTCACTGGCTCCTTCCTCCTACATGTCACATGCAGAGGGAAGACCTGTTGACCCCTGTCAGGCAGGCTTTTGAAGCAAGACAAAGTGGGTGCTTTTCTGTGGCTGTGGATTAGGGACATGGTCCTACCACCTCAGGGGACTTGACCGTGGCAGAAGTCAAGAGAAAAAGATACAGGATGGAAGTAGGGCCATTAAGAGACCCATTTACCTGTCATATCACTTAATGTGTGCAGTTTTCCCACCTCATGTGACATGAACATCACTAGGTTGTATTCCTGGACAAATTCTGCAACTTTATCTTAGAACTCACAAGAACACTATGCCTAGAGTCAAGACTGCAAGGTACTTCTCTGCAGAAATAACAGAAACTGTTCACATACTTTAATACAAATAGAAAGAAATTGAAAAGAAAACCCAGATCAAGACTAAATTACAGTCTTCCTAAGGAGTAGAAATCAACCTATGGATTAGATTGTGAAGGGTAGAGCTCCACAGCTGGATTGTCAGAGCAAAAAGCTTGGCACAGCATCCTGCAGAAGCACAACAGCTCCCATGTTCATTATAAGATTACAATTAATGACTAATACTCATCCAGGCCCAGATGCCTTTTCCAGAACTGCCATGTGAATTGCTCTCACTGGAGCTGCTGGCACAGCAGTGCTTTCAATGCCAAGGGGAGTTCCCCATATAAATAAAGCAGAAAGCAAAGATTCACACTGAGAATGGAACAAGAAAACCCAACAGAGGATTTTATCTCTTCATCAACCACAGCATGCAAAAAGCTGTTTATATTTGTGACTGCAACTGAACAACCAAACTGCCAGAAGGTATCAAAGGAGCTTGTGCACGAACAAAAAGGGATCTATGTGTGCCCCTGGAAGGCTACCTGCAATTTTTTAGGGGAGCTATTCCGGATTTGAGATATCAGGTCAGACTTCAGTCAGGTTTCCTTTCACTGGGAGCAGGAAAGAAGTTTGGTTTTGGCCATTAACAGCGACAATTTTCTGCAGCTGTTCAGCTTGCAAGGCCTCAGCTACTCCAGCCTATAACCTCAGGTCTGCCCAAATCCTTCTGGAAGTGAACACGTGCTTTTCTGTAAGGGAGGTCAAGAAGGGATAGCTCACACAGAGTAAGAGGTATGTAGTCTAAATCTCTATAAATTTCTCCATTCTTGTTCTAACTTTTAACTTTCAGTTTTGTGCTGACATACTGGAAGCCCATCATTTATAGGGCACTTCTCTGTGACAGTTTAATTTGGGAATAATGGAGTGCAATTGACTTTGAAAAGCTGCAGAAGATATAGGGAATGCAAAAATTTACCAACTCCTCTGAGGAACAGCAAGAAAAGAAAACAAAAAAGAGGGACAGGCTACATATAGACATTATTGTAAAATGAAGATTGCATTTCATTTCCTAGCATCTGTGGAACAAAGGCATGTTGAATGTCACTCAGTTCAAATCCTACCATCTGAGAGGGCATGTAGAAGATTTTATTATAGGTTCTTTAAGCACTTGGTTTTCTGCCTAGCAGATACATAGCACCCGTTTGTAGGCTTTTCTGCACCTTTTTAACTTTGAAATAATTGAGCATATATGAGATTGGTAGGAGATCAGTGCTATGAAAAAGGCATTAAGACCCCCTAGAAAACACCTGTCCCCTTTCCACATTGTTAGTTCTCAGGATGATGGTCTGTCTGTATATACTCAGACTTTGTGTTTTCTTCAGTCAGGTTTGAGGTCTCTTAGGGTGTGAGGACTGTTAGCCATTGGAGATTACAGAGAACCACCTTTTTCTTCCTCAATCCCTTTCAGCCAGCATTTGGGTGGCTGAAATAAAATGCATGGGATCCCCCAAAATACTGAGAACAAAGGGCATCAGGATAATTGTAAATTGGTGTGACAAAATTCCAGGTAAAATCTGAGACTAATTGAACAAACATGATGGCTTTCTAAAAAAAAATCAAATACAAACCCTCTGATTATCTATATTTGGCTGGAAAAATCTGTAGTGTTTTAATTCCAAAGATTGAAAAACTTGATTGGTTTGTGTATTTTCAGCAAGGAGAGAATCTTTTCCTCATACACGGAAGTGGTAGGGGAAAAATGATGTATAAATTCTTAAAGACCCTTAAAGAAACATGCCCTCACTTACAACAGGGGTGCTGTCAGCACTTGGGCTCTGTTGCAAGATCTCTAGATACACAGGTCACCCAGGGGCTCTTGACACAGTCTCTAATTTGCTGTTCTGCTTGTGCTTAGTATTCAGAGGACTGCAGTGTCATGTATGGCTTTGTCTGCACTCGTGCCTGGTACTGGCGGGCACTGGCAGAGAGATGTGACAACAGCTTTAGGAGAACTAACCCCAATGTGCCAGCAATCTGGTGAGAGCTCTGTGAAGCCTGGGCTTTTCCAGCCTGCGCTTGCCTACCCTCACCCCTAGTACAGTCATACTATAGGCACGTTGATACAAGGCCAGCCCAAGAGGACCCAACACCCATTATGAGACCTCATTGTTGCACTTGGGGAGAACTGATTATGTCTCATTTTCACTGCAAAATCTGACTTCTCTTACAGGTGCACTGGTGTAGAAGGGGTTTGGTGTAATAATAAGTCTCTTCCTTTCTGCTGCAAGGAGTTACTCATTCAGCATTAGCATGCCTGGCAGTGTCTCCCATTAAAATTCTCTGCTCTGAAATTCCTGTGACATCTCTGTACAATACTAGGCTCACAAAAGTGCAACTGGAACCTATAAGCTGGCAAAGCCACCAGACATAGGTTAGAAGCATAGCATGCCACTGGGGAGTTTCCTCACAGGTTGTGTTTGCTAGTGTCTTAAGATAAATCTCTGTGAAAGCTCTTTAGTGTCAAAGTAAACTGGATAAAAGGTCAAGAAGAGCTTTTATTCTACCACCATCTGCCTTCAAATTTGCTTTCCCTCACAACCTTGATTAGTCTGTCATTGCCTACCTTTCTCCATATCTTTATTTCCCTTCAAAAAAGGCCTTCTTAAGTATATCCATGCAAGGTTTTGCATGACTGATCTATGAGCTCTGTATTAGAGATCCCCACACTATTTCCAAGAAGTCTGGTGTAATCATAGAGCAGACAAGTCTCAGTTCTCGACTTAGTTTGTCCAGTTTAAGTCCAGGGGTTGATGTACTGCTCTCCAGAGTGTCCTGCAGGTAGTGGTCCTGCCCTTTAACTCACTCTTCTCCATTGCTTAGATCTCAGGAACTTTGCAGGGACTTATTTGCCTTGTCTACTGCATTTACCTTCTCTTCCCCAGAGGCTAAATTGGGGCCACTGCCTCTCTCCCCCATGCAGACACCATGGTAAAAGCAAAGGTGCCTAGATGTTCCACTGCTTTGTGTTAGCACAACCTCACAGATTTCAGAGAACATTAAACGATTTATAAAGACCCAAGTGATTCTAATGATTTAACAAGACCACTTTATTAGTTGCCACCTAAAGATGTGATTGAATACCAAAACCAGACTTTGCTGGTGTGCATTGGTGACTGAAACAAATACTTTAAAATTAAAGCCAAAAAAATAATGGAGGGGTAAGTCAGCATTTGGGCCATAGAAATAGTAACAAAAAGAGACCACTGATGAAGTTAATGTCATCAGGTCAAAGGTAAGTATCAGCTGTCTGTGCATGACGATAATCAAGGTTTATAGTACAGAAGTGAGTCTCTGTGGGATTAGGTTTGGACTATTTCATCAGTTATATAGCTGTAAGCTATAATAAAAAATAATAATACTTTGCACTTGCATAGTGCTTTCATCCTCAGATCTCACCTCGAAGCACTTCATAAACATTAATTAAGCTTCCCGCCCCTGTGAAGAACATTGTTAGATTATTATTAATATCAGTTTTTTAAATGGAAAAAAGAAGTGACTCACACAAGGTCACCTCCATCATGTTCCAGAGGGCTCTCAGTCGACAGTAGTCTGAGATTCAATCTCCAAGATGAAACAAGGCATGGGGTGATCTGGGGAGAATAAAGTTGTATTGCTACTTCCTTCTGATGTTCAGCTGCACCAGAGATGGAAGTGCTGTGTCTTTGCCATGCACCTGTTGTTAGCTATGCATGCGGAAACACAGTGTTGTAAGCAATAGACTGAATGAAACCTGATTTCCTTCAGGCATTTGCCTCATGCTTATGCTAAGTTTCTCTGCTCCAAGTTTTCTTAATGCTAGCACATCCGTATCATGATGTACATTCAATAATGCTTAATTTGTGCTGAGATCACTCTTCAACCTTCCTCTCAGCTAGGGATATTTATTTGAGTCTTTTCCTGCACTCACATCCTTTTTTTTTTTTTCCCCTGAAACCTACAGAGATTGGGTATCTGTGAGGCCTTTCTCATCTTGTTAAATTTACTTTGAAACTGGCCAACGTACTCAAACATCACTAAGAAGGAGCAGAGTCAAAACAACCACAGGTTTGACTTCCTAAGTCTCTTCCACTTTTATGTGCATCAGCAGAAGACTAAAGGAGCATACAAAGCTTACATTTCAGGAAAAACATAAGAAGTTTTTCTCAAATAGACGTTCAAGCACTACTGTTATGCAGCAAACTTATTCTTTTAACAAATGCATACATTCCCTACCTCTTTCCCTGCTTTCAGGACAGCCCATGCCAATAAAAGCATTGCTTAGATACTTCTTAGAGAAGTTAAAACACTGAAGAAACACAGGTTATAAGACTTATCACTGGCACAAGCAGTGACAGCAGACAAAACTCTGACTAAAGACTAATGTTAAGGGATCAGCTCCCACTTAGGCACAAAACCAGATTAACAGTAACTTTTTACAAATTATCTCTCTCAGCTCTTTTTTTTTCTTCTGTAACTCTGGCTGCAAGCACAGAGATGGAGGCAGTGACCACCAAGATCCTTGGCAAATCCTATTTATTCTAAAGCATTTATCATCAGGGGATCACAAAGTGACAAAAAAGGAGGAAGTTTTGCTCTCCTCATTTTACCATGTGTGGAGAATGGGAAAGTCAAGACACAGAGCAGAGAGGTGAGCTGCCTTTCATTGCCCAGGAGTGGGCTCTCCGCACACCAAGATGTGCACCAGGAAATTGGGTACTCTCCTGTGAAAATGAGTCCTTCACTGTGCTTATGAATTTGCTAGAACCTCCGAATGTGACTTTTGAAAGATGTATTTGGAGGGACTCTTATAATGCAGGAGAATTAAAGCAAATTAAAATGGTACCACTTCAGTAAAGCACAAATCCTGTCTGATCTATTCTCTCTGCCACACATCAATCCAAGAACAAGCACTTTCAGCTCCCCACTTTGGAGATACGATAGTCTGAGATGTAAGGTGTTCTCTTCTTGGAGAGTTCCTCTGTGGGTTTCACCTGCAAGAAATGAAAACCTGCAGAACCTGTGGAATTTCTGATCTTTCTGCAGTGCCTTTGAAGGAGGGGTTGAATCAATTATTTTTCAAAAATACAATAGTTTGCTAAGTGGCTATGGCCTACATAGCAGTATTGGATATAGATATACTGACACTCTGCATCTCTCCCTGTCTCTGACTTGTGTCAGATAAAGTCAGCTGTGTTAGGACTGTACACAAGGAGTGACTTCTTGTCACTTTGGGCATTTGGAAATTTAAAAGGCTTGGCAAAAGTGAGAACATATCTAAACATTCTACAATTTCTGATGGGTTCCTAAAGATGCTGGGCATCTGATCCACAGCCCAAAGTGTCCTACAGTCTGCTGAGAGCAGTGCAGGACAAAGACACCTTCTCCCACTTCTGTAGAATGGCAGGCATGGTAAAACAGAACAAAACCAAATAAATATTCCATTGGTCACTGCAGATAACTTGGACTGTGGGCTTGGGCCTCCAGACCAGGAATACTTGCAATTTACTCATCATCTGGACTGATACAGAGTTCATTTGTTCAATGCTCACCACACTGGACCATGACACTTTTTTCTCCTTTGTCCCTCTCTCTTGATAGCAAAGAGTGAGGAAAAAACTCTCCTTACTCTTTTACAGGAGAAACAGAGGGGGAGGCTTCAATTTCAATCAAACTCTGTCTCTTCTGGCCACAGAGCCATTCACTCTCAGTTTCCAGTCCTGCTGGCTGGAGAAAGAATAAGATCCTCTAATTAGTTTCCTCCATAGTTTTAAAGCTGGTTGTCCACAACATAACAGGAAGGGCTAAAAAAGCTCATAGCCACAAATGATTGACTTTCGATGGCCTGCACAGAAGATACCAAAGGCCTAAGTTAAAGCCCTTGGAATGCAATTTGAAGTTTTCCATTAATATGACTAGGGGATTTTGGATTAGTTCTCTGACAAATGGGACATGCATAGGGTTTTACAGGAAGAGGATTGAGTTTTTCCCTCAAATTAAGGAAGTTACTGTTTTCTTCTTGGCAATACAAAATAGCTGTTAGATACTCATGTGTGTGTGCTGAACCAGCTCCTTTGGTTGACCTCTGTGACTACTGTTCATACAGATGTGCCTGATACAACACAGCAATTATTTTTTCTTAAAATTTCATTAACTTATAACTCCAATGAGCATGTGCTTAAATAAAAGAAAGATTAAAATTTTTTTGTAAATGTAGAGAGTACCTTTGGATGTCAAAATTAATTATGTGTTGAAAATGGAGTTATCTATTTGAAATTGCAAGAATAATAGATATGAGGCATTTTTAATAAACTAAAACCCTTGGGCTTTGAACTCTCTACTTCTGCAATAAAAGGCAGAGAATTTAGCTAAAAAGTTACATAATCAAAAACCTATTCACAAAGAACACTTTACATTAAATACAGGTAGAGTTTTCTGATTCCCTGGATGCAGTAAAAAATACTGTACGAGCATGTGTTTTGACAGATGTTTGAAATACAGGTTGGAGTTCAAGGTGTTTCAAACTAGTTATTTTGGAGTCTCCTTACTGAGACCTCTCTGATGGGCGTGTGACAGTTACTCAGCATCCCTCACCCCTGTTCTTGGCTCCCCAGTACTCTGTAACTGGCTCAATCCATTTCAGTGGTACAGCAATTCCTGAATATAAAGCACTTGGGATACAGAAGATGAAACAGCCGCTGATATAATCTGTTCAGTTGTCCTCTTACTACCTAATGCCACTTCTAGTCATTGTAGGTGACAATGGCTAAGACACAAAAGAACATAACAGAATAGCACAAAATTATCTACTAAAAGTCAGGAATAGCTATATAATTTCAGGAAATTGGATCCTCACTTAATGATATTATATATAACAAAAATACTCTGCTCAGTCTTTTAAAAAACATAAAGAAAATTTATTTCATAAACAATTTTTTCTCCCTGCTAAACCTATTAGCTTAATGTACCATTTAAATAAATATAACACCCAAAATATGATAGGTAAGATATATTGCCTTGCTTTGCTTAATTCATATTCCCTCACATTTTATCCTGGAGAGCAGAAATTTTACTTGTTTCATTTTCCATTGATTTAAACTATTCACATGAGATCCAACCAGCATGGTCCCTTCAGGGAAATACTCTGCTTAGGGAATGCCTTTACCATAGTCACCCACAATAGGAAAAGGAATGAAGAGGAACCTGTGCGGAGACAAAATTAATTGTTTTCAGGTTAAGAAACAAACTCTGGACTTGAAGAACACTACCCTGATGAGAACTATCAAGTTAACAGCAACCAGATTTCTGAAAAAGTTCAGCTCCTCAGCCAAAGGAAACAGCCAGATTTTCAAGAGGCCTTAGCAGTTCTGCTTGACTGCAGATCACCAAAACACTTAAACATTTTTAAATAATTTGATCAATTATTCTACTTGTTTACTTAATGCTGAACATCTGCTAAATGCCACATTGAATCATTATATTCATAGATGCTAGTTCAGGAAGGACTTGTCTGATCAGGCCAGAATTCAGTCAGGGCACCAGTGGGACTTCATCAAAGACTATGGTCAGACGTGCCCATTTGATGGCTATGTCCATGTCACCAAATAATTTGGCCCAACAGAAGCAAAATAGTAGGTTGACGTAGCCCCTGCTGAGCTCCCTACATGTCCTCTGTTTGAAGTTTGAGACTTTTTGTTCAAACTGGCTTTAGTCTGTTCCCCTGGACTGAAAGTCACCACTAAAGAAATTGTTTGAAACTGACCAATGGACCAGGTCCTCTTCTGGATCCTGCTGGCCCTGTGGGAGCCGGCTGCATTTGTTGAACTCTTGAAGTGCAGCTTCTGGATGTAGTTCATTCAGACCAGGCAGTTTGTTTTGAAACTGCTCTACTACTTCCAAGAAGAACACTAATAGAGGAAGCTGTGATGGATTATCTAAAAATGAGGAGAGAGGTCTGCTTTTGGAAACAGCATCTTAAATCTCCCTAAACAAGGCAATTATTCTGGTATGCACTGAAGCATCCTTCCTAAGTGGGAGAGAATCTTCTAAACAAGTAGCTTTATGCCTCAATTCCCAAACTGTTGTATTTCCATTTTTTATTTCTCTTTGGTAGAAATCTGGCCTGAAATTTCCCAAGGGGTTTAAAGAAAAAGATGACAGAAGCTACTGAATGATTGCAGGATGTGGAGGCCAACTCTCTTCAGAAATTCCAGTTGAGACTGAAATCATCTTAGCAAAGGTATTCTTTCTCATGTGTTTGCACAGTGCCTGCCACAGAGAAGACTCCCCCCGAGACCTCCTCTACCTCACTTTGCATTAGACATTTTGTTAAGTTCAGTTGAAGTAAATTGCTGCAGAAATAGGACAAATGAGTCAAAACAATATTTGCAGAATAGTAAAATAATTTTTTTTTACAATCTATGACTTGAAATTAAGAACTGCTTTTCTATCCTAAATCTACCTGCATGTTCATTTTGTCAATAAGTTGACATTTTCAGCTGCAGAGCAATGAATTCCAAGGAGTTTTAGCTCTATGGCTTACTATAAATTAAAACAATCAGAATAATTAACTAGGAATAGAGTCAATCTGCAGATTATTTATATTTTGTAGTCTTCCTTAGACAGGAAGGCTGTCAGTCATTAAACAGTGACTTAATATTCTAGTCTCACTTTTGTTGCAAAGCTGAAATTCTCCATGCTGTTTTACCAGGAAATAATAATAAAACATCTTTAGGCACATATCTAAAAAATCATGCCATTGTTATTAATAATTCTCTTGTCTTTCTTGAGATGCATGTTATCACAAAGAAATGGAAATAATTTCAAATTTTCCTGTAGAAATTTGATTATTATTGTGGTGTTTATCTGTCATAAAACATTTGCATACACTACTCCTAGTAAATGCATGAATTCACGAGTCTGTTTATATGTACATGTGCTTGCATGCACTCATGTTTATATCCATGGATCTGTTCATGCACGTGCATGTAAGAACAAGTATCAGAGGTGCATGCATGTGATTACAGTCTCTGGATGGTTACAATGATGGAAAAATAGTAATTAAGGATGTCTTGAAAGAGGTTTCACATCTCATAACGGTGGAAGACCTGTATCTAAATACTAAATCCAAAAAAGTCTTGCAATATCTGGCAGAGTTATCAAAAAAACCCCTGTGATTTGAAAAGTGGCTTATAGTTCTTACTACTTAGTTACTTCAAGTTTCACTAATGAAAGAGTCAAATATGCATACCATATTCTTTTTTATACATATAGAACTCTTTCATGTTAAGACAAAACTAAACTGAATTTTCTTAAACATACTGTATTATCTAGGTTTCAGATGAGGCTGATAAGAAATTCACATATTCTGAACCTGTTCTGGTGTGCTTAAACTCAGGGTAATATCTTCAGCTTTAATGCAGTTATTGCCAAAAAACCTCAGAGCAGCCTCCTTCCTCTCTATAAAAAAACCTGCTATCTTTGGAATTAATCTCATGGCCTGCATAGAACTAATCCAGTCTAGTTTCAGTAAGCCTTTGTACATATATTTATATGATCATACCTGCTTTCTTCTGGCACCAGTGAATTGCTTGTGGAATTAATTCCCTGGCAGACTTTACAGTGGAGTATAATCTTAAATTGTATATTAGGCTACAGTGTGATTTTCATCTACCAGAGACTCAAATACAGTGATACCATCAGCTACAGAAATGCAACACTGCTATGTTAGAAAAACTACATATCAATCTTAGCCGTACTCAGCATTCTGCTTCCAAATCTTGCAAGCACCCAAATAAGCACATAAGTGAAAATAGTGGCTTTAAGGTATAATGGAAAATGAAATTGCAAAAAAAATCTGCTCTCTCAGATGAATTAGGATAATATTTATATGACATTCATCAGCAACTCTTGAGCAAGGTTATAAACACAGGCATATTGGGTTGCTTGCCCAGAATCTAGCTGTTGACAAACACATTTGAGAGATAATGACTACAAATCCACTGTTGTACACATAAGGTATGACTGTCTCTTTCTACAGTAATAGCCTTTTGGAAGGAAAGTTACTAGAGGAATTACACTGAATTTGGGTACTCATTTTCTGTGGGTTTTGTCATGCACAATGTTTGCCTTTACATCCATTGAATAGACAGCGAATAGGAAAAGTTCCAGAGAAAAAAACTGCAGCTAAAATAATTTCATAAACTGGAAAAACAAATCAACCACTGAATTGTACATTAGCTCAGTGCTTTTTTGGGTTGCATCAAGTGTTAAAAACAAAATCAAATCTAAAAGCTCACACACATAAAGATAACCTCTTTTATTAGGAAAGGGAATAACCTGGTTTTTATAAGGCTTACTTCTCATTCCCTGCTGTCATTGATTATCTCTGGTGGAGGATAGGGAATCTAGTAGCTTTGGTAACCATCTATGTCATTTAGACAGTCTTGGGTCATATACAGATGAGAACCAAATTCAGACAGCATTATTTTAATCTTGTGGGCCTGTAGACAAGCTTTGCTTGTGCTTTGCAGCCTTGCTGTGATGCTTCACATAATGTCACATTTTTAAATAACTTTCATGGGTTGGTTTTTTTTTAACAGAATCATTTTATCATTGACATTGTCATAAAGGATGACCCAGTCCTGCAAAGCTTCATTCATAGTAGTTTAAAAAAAATAATTTAAAAAAAATTAAAAAATAGTATTGAGCTTTGACAAAGACTTTTCCTGTCTCATATTAAAGTCACTTTCAAAACACATAAGTGGCATTATCCCCACTTAGTCCAGGAAAAGTCCCACTGAAATAAAACAGAGATCTGAGCATCTGGGAGATGAGTAACTGTATCAAAAATAGAATCAAATTTTAATTAAATTGAAGGACACCTCATGGGGAGATGGCATCACAACTATTGTGCACAGCTATTAAAAAGGTAGCTGTATTTTGACATTTAGTAGAATAACTTGTATTTTTAAAAATATAAAAACAATTACATAAATAATAGAAACAGGAACAAAATGCTTCAAAGTTCAGGTGTGTCAGAAAGAAAGATGACACTATAGATACGGTCTGAGAAGAGACAGAAATTGACTGAGCCAAAGAGTTGCAAAGAGCTTGTTCAGATGACAGGAACTGGGAAGAAGTAGGTTCCAGTGGCCGCAATGGTGATTTCTGGGTGCTGGATGACTGTAGGGCAAGGAGAAACAAGAGAGCAGTCACATCCAAGAGGCCATAAATCTGACAAGGTGATTGTGAATTCTGGCTTGGAGTGTGAGTGCAGGCCTGCTTGGTGGTCTGCCCAGGCAGGTCCAACCTCTAGTACTGGCTGCTGGTATGGGATGTGTCCTCAGACTCGGGCAGTTTCAGCATCTACCTGGATATGCACATGGAAAGAGGTTCCAGTGGCTGGGCTTATCTGTATTTCACTGTACACCCTCAGCCCTTTGAACATCACAGGGTTATATCAGAAACCACTGCAGGCTGGGTTCAGGCCACAGGCTGGGCCACCGAGGATCAAAACATTTCTTTTTCACTGAGCTACTACCTAAGTGAAGCGCAGTTGATAATGTTCACTGGGAAAGATGCAAAACAGGAGCCTGGAGCACATTGCCAGGCGAGATTGAGTTGCTTGGCAGCACTACCTGGTAATGAACTTGGAAAAATAATTAATGCAATATTTAATTATACTCAAAATGAATGTCATGCAGGTGAGTACTTAATCAACACTCACTAGGTGGTAAAGCTTTTAGAAACAGACTTTACATCAGTGTCTATACTACTGACCTTTGAGCAAGTTGTTTTTTTCCCTTGTTCATTATCCCTTGCTTACAGAATTATGTGGAATACAACTCTTGGTCACTCAGTTTTTCTGCCTTTCCAAAAAGGCACCAACTACATCACTCTTTTCTGGTTCTGGAGTATGCTCCTACTCAAATCCCTCCAGGCATTAGATATAATCAAGACTAAATAATTTGTAGAGGATAAAACATGATGCTTTTGGAACAAAAATTGCACTTCATGTGTACCTTCCCAGCCTGTTGTGAAGTCTTGAACTGCAACAGATCGGAAATGCTTGCAACTCTCTATGGCTTTGTTGACAGCTAATGCTTTTAATATAATTAAATAAATATCCCAAATGTATAAATCTCTGATCTGTAAAGCCTGACCTGAAATCTCACCAATCTGCTTGAAGCTGCTTGACAATCCTGTTTTTGATCTCAGCTGGAAATACCAAGAGAATTGATTTTTGTCTTTGTAAGAAGCCTACACGTTTGTGAGAGGATACAAATGAATATATGTACATATGTATACATACATAAATTTTGGAACTTTTTTAAAAACCTCAGTTACATGTGGTACTAGCAGTGAGTAAAATTTTAGGAAGGGGGCCAAGTTTATCCAAAGCAATTCAGTAGTGCTTCTTTCAAACCCATTTTAAACTTGAACTTTTCTGCTTTTTACCATGGAGACATTCATAGGTAATAGCCTCAGAGATAATAAAATTCAAAATATTGTATTACATTAACTAAAAATTAAAAACCAGAAGGCCCCAGAAGTGAATTAAAAGTAGGAAGGTATTAAGAATACTGAAATGAGGGGAAGACAGAGTAGGATTAAAGAATAAAGAGCAGATAAGTAAAAGAAATAACAATTTGGTGCCTTGTATGCAAAGCTCACAGAAATCTCTATCTTGTGGTTTAAGGCTGAAATCAATTTATCTATATTTGGACATGCCTCAGAGTGTCAACAGGAGCCAGGACCATAGGGAATCTAGAAACACTCACACAATAATTAACAATAGCTTTGCTCTTACAGCCCAGCCAGCCCTGGTTCAGCATGCATTCTGGCCATCACAGCAAGCCTTGGGAGACATCCCAGACAATAGAGAGAACAAACTGTGTGACACATGTGAGTTTGCTCTGTGCAGAGCTGCATCTTTTACCTTCTGAATTGTGTAATGCCCCAAGCAAATTGGTGTGCTGCTGTAGAAATCAAAAGCAGTCACACCAAGGTGCCTGGCAGTGGCCAAAGAAAGACTTCTGAATAAGCAAATAAAGAACTTCTATACTTAAAATATTCATTTGAAGCATTGCTACCATGGGCATGATAACCAAGATATATGAACTGGCTCAACTCTGTTGATTTCTGTTTCTAAGATTTAAAGGTCTGGCTAGACATCTCTAATGGTCCTTGAAGGTCAAAAGACCATAGGCTGGGCCTCTGGTGGGATATAATCCCTGAGTTAACAGGGTACTGTGTACGCCTGAACGTAATATGGCAAACATTGTGAAATACGCTTTGATGTGTCCACTAATGTTTGAAGTTGGTTGCAAGTGCTTTTTTTCCTTTTTTTCCCCCCTTGTTTTCTTGTGTGTGTTTGGGTGACAGTCTGGTGTTGAAAATTTATTTTATTAAAGCCTCTAGGAATCACATCCATTTCATTATATATGCAGGTGAGTTACTTTGTGTAGCTTAGTAGTCTGGGCTCAGTAAAGCCCAAGTAAACCTCCAACAAAGAATTTGTCACATTTAAGAAAAACATTTCTGGTGATGAAGTTGCCTCAGATAAAACCTTCATTCACAAAAGTATCAGGGGACATACTCTAGGCCTATTGACTGCAGTAGGGCATAAGCTTGTGTTACAAGTGTATGTTTAAACATTGAAACAAAGATGTTTTCCAGAATTATGGAATTTGATGACTGAATAACTACTTATTTAAGTAGCATAAGGTTATCAGGCAGCTTTCTTGGCCCAGGTACATGATAGAAAAGTCTGACATTTGTCTCTACATGGTACAGAGATTTAACTGCCCATGGTAACATCCCCAGAATTCATACACAAAAGCACTTCTAAAAAGTGCTTAGATTCACTAAATTCTTCAAGTACTGTTGTATTAAGACAAAGATTTGGAACCATATATTCAAGGGAATAAGGAATTTAAGTTGAAATTACCATTCTCAGACTACTTACAGTGAATTTAAAAATTCATATGCAACTGCCATTAAAACAATAATAACAACAAAAGTTCAAAATATGGCAATGAACACCAACCTTCTCTGGTACCATGGAAATACTGAGTCAAAAATGGAATAGAGCTGTTAACCCCAGGGAGAATATCTGTCCCATTGGTCTGTAAAATATATTTCCTGGAAATGCATGTACTTATTTCATGCTTGGAAAGATACATAAAATCTCATAAAAGTGCTATGAGGGGATAAAAAACCAAAAAGGTGTTGTGACAGGAAGTCTGCAGATGAATGATTAACCAAGCAAGATATTTGCCTGCGTAGCAAAGGGAAGAACGCTAAGGCTTTTTTAGTTCAAGGGGTGTGTTGAGAAAGCCAGGGTGGAAAAGGAGCTTATGAAGAGGAAAAATCACTGGCAGGCAGAAAAAGGAATGTAAGGGAACAAGGAGTGGTATTCCTGACACTGCACCTCCAAAGAGCTGTTTTGGAAATGGCACTCACATCTATAATCAATTTCAGAGATGTGAAAAGGAGAGAGAAAGAGAAAGCAAGCTGGTTAGGCAAAAATAAGTTCTGGTGGCTTTTTACAGTAGCTTTGTTTAGCATAAAGATACCTCGCATTCAGTTATGTAAATGAGGTTTGTGTAGAAAGAATGCATAATATAATTATCTTGGAACCTTAAGCACCCAGCTTTCTTCGATTACAGAAAATCAGTGCCCTGTGCTGCCAGGTCTTCCTTTGCTTGCCATGGTCATCACAGATGTGGATGATCTATTCAGTATCACTTAAAAAAACAAGACAGTTGGAAAAGTTATGGGTTGCTTTCCTTAATGGCAAAAACCACCCCATTGTCCTGTCAAGTGCAGAAATGTATCTGTCATTGTCCTCAGGGGGACTGGGGGATGAGCAGTGTTTGACAACCACATATGAAAAACAGAATCCCAGAGTCCATGAGACACTTTTTTTGCAAATACCTGTTCTAGACTGGATTTTTAATCCCAGACCACTAGACTCAAGTGGCATCTGGACAGAAGGCAAAGTCTGCTTCAGCACCAAAAATTACTGACATGATGAAGAGGCAAAGTTTTTGTCATACTCCCCCAGTTCCTAAGGGGATCCACAGTCAAGGAACATTACCTTAGCCCTTGTGAAGCTCATATAGCTCATTTGATCTACAAAGCACTTTACAAACATAACTTACCCTAATCAGAAGTTGGCAAGAAACTATAGTCACTTCTACACTACCCACAAAGAAAACTCATGCTGTGAGTTTAGTGATGATATCCAGGTCTGCTCTGAAAATCCATGTTAAAATGGAGACAAGGACCAGAGAACCTGATAAGAATCTAAAGCTGCACCAATCTGATGACAGATCAGTTACCTCTAACTTCTACTGCACTTAAAACAGGGATAGAAAACTCAAAATTCAGATTCCAAACACATTTTCATATCTCTAGAAAGCCCTATCATCAAACTAACTTTTTCTGGAAGTTGGAGAGATGCACACCAGACATGATATGGTCAAATAAGAGAAGCTACTGCAATACATTTGAAAAAAAGGAACAATTAACAACAGAAATCATATTTAATGATACTGGGGGAAAAAAAAGAACTAGGACAATCACAGATTATAACCAAGGGATACTTAAAACTGATTACTAGGATAGGGTTAAAATATGCCAGCTTTGCTATCTTTGTCCTCTACTTCTCTGGACAATGGTACAACCACACTCTAACAGTTAATCATGTCTAAAAAATGTTATACTTGTGGCAATGATGTGGTTTCTTCATTTAAGTTCTCCGGCTCTTTCTGTAGTGGAATAATGAAATATATCTGCAGTATAAGTAGGACACTTGAGATACTCTTGATCCAAATAACTCTGCTGACAAGGTCATGAAGATGCAGCAGCCATCCAGAAACATCAAAGCTCCACGTAGGAAACATAGACGCAATTTTGTGAGAATACGTTGCAATTTTAGAATATTAAAGATCAGTAACTCCCAACTATTTAATACATCTGTCTCATGGTGGACCATTATGATGAGCAGGTGGCTGAAATGCAGACTGCTGTTCCATGGCTGTAAGGTACAAACAGAGGTTTAGTCAGTTGAAAAACTCAATAGACTCAAAAGTCAGAGCTCCCATCCATGCAGCCTGGGACAGCGGGTATTAATTATTGCTCTGCACCAGAAGAACATTGTACATTGTAGGTTTTGTGTGGCCAGTCTTCCTGGTGTTTTAGACACAATCCTGCAGGTGACTCTCCATGTATATTGCAAAAATACCCACACTTTTTTCAGATTCCTGGATTTCAAGAACATGGGAAGCTTTCTTAAAGTTACTCTTTGAAATTAATTTTCAGCCTCATTAACATTTCAAATACTGTGGTCAGACCAAGGTTATGGATCAGAGCTCTAATGTCAGACAGCAGGAAGGAATGAGAAGTAGCATCTCCTTATTCCTTCCTTGAGGAGTTTATTACATCCATTATATTATTTTCCTACAACACATAATTCTGTTTTTATTCTGACTCGTCTCTATCTCATTTGTACTGTTAAATTGACCACGTCATTAAACCTTCAGATCTTTCACAACAAGGAGTACATTTCTGTTCCCACTAAAGCCAGTCTTAGACCATCTGTTTACTTGAACTGTGCAGGTTCTCTCTTTATAAGCCAGACTCTTCTAACTGCCTTGTCTAAATGATTGTGTAATTTCCCCTTATCCCATTGCTCATAAACTATGCTGTGGTACATATCTGCCATCATGCTACATACTGGGGATTTTACAGTGGGAGTGACTGCTGAGATTCAGTAGCAGAGAAGGTGTGACAAAGAGAATCTAAATATATAATACAGAATAATTGTTCCCAAGGTGACTATAAATGTGGGCCAGGGAACATAGTTTTGAAGGGTACTACTGACGTCTGTGAAATAGCTGCTGTAAATTATCATAGTCCCTTTTACTTCTGAAAAGCTATGACAGTTCATGCCAGGTGTAGATGTACCCCAGTATTTATGATGAAAGTGTAATACTAATTTTTCAGCACATTTCAAGAAACAAGACGAATAACATATGTAGATATAATTTAGAAACCCATATAAAAATATAAATGTCTAATGTCTTTAAAAAGGCATAGCTGTATGTATTTGAATATAAATCTTTCCCCTAGGATCGCATAAGCAAGTGCATTGTACAAGGCATTTTGAATTTGCTGTTCAAAATTTCAAGGACAGCGTAATCTAAACTGTTTATATCCCTGCATTTCCACGGGGAGAACACAGAAACTTTTAAAACGGGTCCACATTTTGTTTGGTCTGGTCTTCAGTCTCTCTGCTGGTCTTCAATCTATTTAATTCTACCAGCTTTCATAAACATGGCTCAGTTCATAACAGGAGCATGGGAAGATTGGTAGATTAGCCTTGAACTAGTATGATAGACCAAACAGATCTGCCAGGCTTTTTTCTCATTACCTTTTGCTGTTGAATACCCAGCTCTAGTCTGAAGCAGGCACACACATACAGTGTAGGCTGTGGTGTTTGGTGGAATGCAGAGCTCTGAAGCATGAAAAAGTTGATTGGAATGAAAGCTATGATAATCACACTTTCATCTAAACATCCTAGCAGGGCTTCACAGGAAGGATGGCTGTGTGCAGAAGGTCAAGAGTGGCTAATATTAGGACAGGCTAAATGACACCTCCTAAACAACTGCTCTTGTGTTTTAGAGAGCGGTGCTCCAGACGTGTCAGAGGTGGCAAGCACACAAAGCATATATTGGGTACCAGGTATTTAGCACTGTAGCAAGTGAGGACAGTCAGATAATAGCCCACAGAGCCAAACCTTGAAAGCCACATTTGCTTTCAAAACCTTGCTTCAGTTTTTCAGGAAAACCCTCTTGTAGGGATTATAAGCTAAATGCTCATTTAAGTCAACAAAATTTGTCTTCTGTATGAATGAAAATGTCATGCTCATGACTTGAAAAAGACTGAAACTGGTTGAATCCTGGATCAAGTTTATATGACATTTAGCATGAGAATTTTCTGATGACTATAAGCTTTGTTTCAGTTTTCTTCAGATTTTCCCAGACAGCTTGTCGTGATGATTATGTCCTTTGAAACTTAGGACATTAAAATACAGAAAATTTCAGGTTATCTATGGGTAAGAATATGTGAATATCTGGTGGCTAACTGGATGTGTTTTTTTGGCTGGTTAACCACAGAGCAACCAATCTGTTTGAACAAATACAAAAGAAAAGAGTGAAAACAATCCACACCTTTTGTTTAACAAGAACAAAAGAAGTATCAGGCCAAAGAATTAGTCTTTTCCAGCACGTTATAAGCATCTGAAAAAAAAGAGTTTGTGATGAATGTGCCTCTTCAACCAGAACAAGCACACTGCGACTGCAAAGCTATCATAATACAACATACCGTACCAGTGGGAAATGGAACACACATTAAGAAATCTTATTATTTCTATGACTATGCTACAACATGAGTAATTTTAATGAGTATAACAGCAGCTGCCTCCCTACAGTTACTCTTCTGGCATTCTTCTCGTACAGAGTGCAGTGGGATCCAAGCTTTGTCAGATTTCTTTGGGCCCAGAAGCTATTCAAGGGGCAGAGTCCTCTGAAATTTCTTCTCCACTTACAACAATACAGGTCACTTCTGCCATGTCCCTTCAGCCATTCCATTAATTGTTTACATGGAGCTACAACATTAACAATGTCTTTATTTCTCTGAAATACATTTTGAGTTCTGTGTAAAGGGTACTGTTTTCTTCTGCTTTTCATGTCTTTGGATGCTGCCAGTGACTCCAGCTCCCCACCCAGCAGTGTAAGTCCCATCTAATTCCTCCAAAATCAAAGGTTAGGATTTCAATCCTAAAATATCCTAAAATGTCTTTCTGGGTCTGTTCGATAGGTTAAACAGTTTTGGGCAACTTCAAACATGAAGGGAACTATTTAGACAATCCTTAGGACACAGTTATTGCTAGGGATCCTTTGGCTTCATCCTTCAGACAAGAAACTTTCACAAAATGTCTAACTCATAACACCGTACATAAATACAACATATAATTTCTTTTTTTTTTTCACAACTTATACTTAGCTCGCTTTAAAAAGTATTTGGAACAGATTGCCAGTTGTAAATAATTATAGTTCAGCTAGAGCCAAAGAAGGTTTTCTGATTTATGTTCAAAAAGATCTGACATAGAGAAGAGTACAACAGTTATCTCTCCATCCTGTCTAAGACGGAAATTCTTTTCCCATATGTCATGAATTAACGTATGCCTTCTGAAGAGTTTTTTCTCCATATAATAAGTAACCTTCTTCTCTGATCCTGGCGATTTTATTCATTAAGTCTTCTCATTTTAATATTTTTCTTTATTTAATTAACTTTTATGGATATTTTTGTTCAACTCCTTTGCTTTTCTATTCTGAAAATTTTCAAGTGCTTTAATGTTGCGTAAAACTTAAAATGGCTACATATTCCCCTGTAGGTTAAAATTCAAGGAGTGCATAGCAAAACTGAAACTTGCCCCAAAGCTTCATAGTTTAGTATATAAAGAGTAAAATCTTTGACATTCCAAATACACAGTAGATTCCACAAAAACAGTAAGAGTGGACTTTTTCAGGATCAAAGTTCAGGATCCTTTACAATCTCTTCTGTCATTTGCTTCCCAAAACAAGCCTCTCTTTCAGCCTCTGTCCTGAAGGAGTGTCCTGCCTTTATGGTTTAATGAATGCACCAGAGTGCATGCATGCTGCCACACTTTCTCTCTGGTCCTCAAGGGTAATGGTGTCTTATTAAAGCCTTCAAGGGTCCACAGGATACCACTTACCTCCATTTTCTACCTGTAACCTACTGCTATACCCATTTCCATTCTGACTGCAGGTTTTATCACTTTTTGTTGCTCCTTCATGTACCTTTTATTTAATAAAGAAGAGTGATCAGCTTTCTTTCCCTAGAAAATGGAAGTTGAGTAAAAAAAGAAAGAATTTATTTTCTTAAAGGGGAAGGTCAAGATCATCTTATTTCAGTTATGAGACTTTAACCTCTCTTTGATAGGTGCCCTGAATTAAAATTAATAGAAAATTAAGCCTGCCAGCAACCACTTGTCTTGTACTCAGCACCTGCAGCTGAAGTTAGTCAGAAGTGTCCCTAGAATACCTGCCACCACTTCAGCTGCAGGAGAGCATGTTGGACAGGACACTCCTGAAAGTGCGGCTGTGATTTTGGAGGGTATCACTGCTCTCAAATCATAAACACAGAAAGGCAAACAAGACCACTTTGTCTGCAAAAATGTTATTCAGCCTGAAAAACCTTCCATGCTCCAGAGAGACTTTGAATTGGCTATCCTAGCAGGGCTCTTGTCTGCTCAGAAAGAAGTTAAGCTAAACAAAGTGACTCAGCTGAGTGGTTGAATAACCTACACAGTTCCAGGTAATAAAAATAGAAAAAAAGGTTGGATTAGTGCATTTCATCCGCTGTGCACGTATTCCCACGTGCTTTATAAAGCAAGAAGTTTGATGCTTGAATAGTCCAGTGGCTCTGAAGACAAATCATTGCTTGGTTTATCTTCCACTCTTTTTAAAACTTGCCATGGGAATTTCTACATAGGCAACCGAACAAATCCTTAATTTAATATGTCTTTTAAACAACTTGTCTCCTTACGGTGCAGCAGCTACCCCTATCACCCCCAGCACTACACTGCACCATCAGCACCATCATAGGCACCTTCCACTGAATCTGATATCGTATCAGCCAGGAGTACAAGTGACTGAGCAAGATTGACACTAGAGACCACAAGGTTTGCTGGCCTAGTGATGTTCTGGTTTCAGCTTCCCTATGTTACCACTAACAGAAGTTCTTGCTCTTTGCAAATTTTGAGTTCAAAAAGAATTTTGGATTAAAGCTTTTGTTCTCAAATTGTTGGTAGCGATAGCTCAGAAGAGCTTCCTAACCACTGCCTGGGAGCTAGTGATCTTAAGCTCTTCTTTAATATTCAGCACCGTGTTTTGATTCATCTTGCATCTAGAAATTCCCGAATCTACTTCATTTGAGACCTACTAATACTTTTGGTATATGTATTCAGCAGTTATTTGAATTAATTGCATAAAAAATGCAATTTATAATCCTACTAATGGGAAATAATGTGTTCTGATTTGACCAGGAGAGCTGGAAATGCATTTGTGCTATATCCCTGCATACTGTTTCAGAGAATGAAGGTGTTTTGTCATATACTACTTTGAATCACATCTAGAGTAAGCTTGTTAAATATAGGACAGGGAATCTATGAAAAATTGAAAGATTTCTTGGTTTTGAAGGAATTTGCTCAGAAGAAGCACAATAGGGATTTGGAGCAGTTTTGCAGAGGTAACTAAGCAACACAGAGAAAGTAAGTATCTAAATATCCTTAAAATTTGCCCCATCTGATGCTGCAAAAATTTCTGCCCTTATGCA
This sequence comes from Hemiprocne comata, assembly GCA_020745705.1. Classification (NCBI taxonomy): domain Eukaryota; kingdom Metazoa; phylum Chordata; class Aves; order Apodiformes; family Apodidae; genus Hemiprocne; species Hemiprocne comata. The sequence goes on from CM036586.1 coordinate 64,014,691, forward strand.
CTACTGTTTAGCTCAATCTCACAAAACATTGAGTTGGTCAGTGACACACAGAAAGTCTCCAGCATGTGGCAAGACCTAGATTTATCAGGTTTTTTCGTATAGTTTTACCTCAGAGGTCTTGCCAGAAAAGTGCCATGGGAAATGACATGAGAGTCTCATGCCTGAAGTCAACCCTTCTCTGCCTCAACCTGTTGTTATTCTTTGTACACAGGTCACACAAGGATCTTGCAATTGTTCGTTAGACAGTTTAGTCTTCGATGAAGACATTTTTTAGCTAACAGCCAGGGCAATGCCAATAACAGGTAATTACTTTTCTCTACACCCTCTTACTGAGGACATTTTGCTTCATTTCTTGGTCACAGAAAGCAACTCTTCCAGTTCTGCTAGATATCTGCTAGTACTGCATGGTTCTTAAAATACTAGCATAAGGTTTTCCTAAGGATACATCTTAACTTCATCTGCTATACATCACTCAGAGGTCAAGACAGCTGTACATGATGAGATATGACCAAAGAAAAGGATTTCTCCCAAAACACTGAATACTTTTCAGAGCAATTAAGAAGTAAATAAGAAGAATGATGAAAAATGACAGTTGTAGTGATAAGAGCAATAATGTGTCAGAAAGAAATAAAAGAGCCAATCTTGTCTGAAGATGAATTTGTGTGACTGACAGCTAGATTCCTTTTCTTTCTATTTGTTCATTCCCTTTTGAATTTGCTCTTAGAACTAAAGAGAGACAATAAACATGGAACCTCTGTGGTGCCAGAGGCCAGAATCACACTTGAAACCAATTAACTCTACATGTGAAAATTAATATAAACATCAAATTAAATGTTGAAAAATCGAATTTTTACTCACCTATTCCCTTTTGGGGAACAATTGTGTCTCCACTGAGAAAAGATCATGAATGTTCTTTAAGTGGAATTTTCCCTTTTCCACAACTTTATCAATTATATATTTTGGTAAAGTCCAAAGGGTCTATTATACAGTGTGGGCAGATTTAGAGGAGAATTCCCAGTCCTCCTTCCAAGATCTGCTAATTGTGGAAAGTGTATTAGCTAGGCACCAGGAGATGAAATTTAAATTCTTTAAGATATTTATCCTTTATACTTTGTCACTTCAATCAGTAGGAATAACAATGTTATTCAGAATCTGATAATTCCCATATATCCTTTTTTTCTTCATGTCCTGTGCCTGAAACTGTATACAGTGATCCAAATTATCCCTTACAAGAACCAAAAGAAGGATCACCTCAAGTGGCTTTTAACAGACACTCTTTTTACATATTTTCTGACAGTGCTTGCTCATTTTCCAGCATTGTTTACTGACTTCAAGGTTGTGTTCCTCTGTATTCCAGGTTAATGAAACACTGCTTTCCAGCCACTCATTCTCCACTCTACATTTTGGCAGACTTACTCCTAAGTGCAGGTGTTTGTATTTGTCCCTAATGAATCACACAGTTTGCCTCTAATTAGTCAAAAACATTCTGAATTTTGCCCCTGTCCTCAGACGTGCTCACAGCTCTCCCTAATTTGCTGTCTATACTCAATGCATTCTGTATGTGAGTAAAAATAGGGATGGGTATAACGTTCAGAACAGATTTCTGCAGAAATCTACTTGGTAATTACTGTGCAAGTATAGCTGTTCATGAATTTTCAAACTTACCTGGAGTCTAGACTGTCTGCTTGACACTTCTGCCAGACTCAAAGTTATTTTTTCTTTAAACAAAAATCTGTACCTTGTCATAATCCGTTGTGGCTCATTTTCTCTGCAGCACTTGCTGTTCACAGATACATGTGGGCCAGTAGCCTTGTTTCTCATAACCTGACTGCTTCTGAATCCAAGGGCACAGTGATCCAAATGACTTCTTCGAGGTCACGAAGGAAGTCAATGTCACCATCCAGATGTTAATCTTACTCTCAGACCACAGCTCTCTCAATGGCCTGATTAAGGTGAAGTTTTCAGGAGTTATACAAGGGATTGAAGGCTGCTTGTTAGGTAGTGCTGGGCTGAACACTGAATGCATAATGAGCAAATAGAAAAGAGAAATGCTGAAGGATTGAACTCCTAGCTTTTTGTTTTTTTATTTATTTATATCCCAGATGACTCAAAACAAAAACTAATTACAACTGAAAGAAAAGATTTATTTTGCAGGATCAAAGTGTAGTACTGACCAGCAAAGGCTTGTACAAGTCAAACAATAAATCCAGAGAGACCTTTTACAGGAAACTATCTGAGTCCGGAATTGAAATTAAAATTCTCTAGGTCAAGAACAAATGTCATAAAAACATCAGGACATATTGATCGAGCAACTGTAAAGAACATTAAAAGGAGGAAGGAAAAAATGCAACATCACAACCCCTTCCCTGGAGGGCGTGCTAATGACAGTTGATGTCTAGACATCTTGAGAACAACTTTGGTGCCCAGACACAGGCCTCTTATGCCATCTTGGACATTGCATGTATTCTGAAACATCTCCACAAGGCTGACAGGCATGACATAAAACCAGTACAAGAACGTATGTACTTTCTAGAGTGGTAGCTGAAGCCCAGAGGTCTTACCTAGGCAACTACATCCCATTCTTTGCTTCAAAAGTGATTGTAGCCTGCAGTGCAAGAAGACATGGATGCTTGGTTCTGATTAATGCCAAAAAATGTGGGGCTGCTTACTCAAACCTTGTGAATAAACAAAACTCAGTAAAAGGTTTGAAGAAAACAGTGGTTATGAAATTCTTCTTGAACTAACGGTTTAATTTATTGCCCGTCTAGATAGATCTAAAAATCTTTACATTCCTTAATCAAGAATCACTACCATGAAGAAAAACAACTAGTAGCAAAATTTCAGAGAAGTACTAGTCTTAATATACACACACACAAATGCTTTTTGTTAGTCAGAATATAATTGGCATTAATTTATTTTTCATCAGGTCTTGCAAGATTTAAATCTTAAATATTTTAGCTTTCCTCAACATCAGAACTTGGATTTGGAATGAGCTATGACATAGAAATCAAAATTTTCTTTATATTTTCCAAACCAGTTCTTCTACAGATCTTTGCACTGCAGCTTTGACTTTGCTGTAACTACAACAATCTCTAAGTGCAGTTCTCAGAGCAACTGCCACTACAGAGTATATATTGCCTTTCTGTTGTAAAATAGAGGAGAAAAAAAATAATAAAAGGAAGGATATACTTGTACACTGAGGTTGACATGAAAAAGGGAAAGTCAACATCACTAAACCATACCCTCTTGAAACAATGCTGGTTTCTTTTTAGTTGGACCATATTTTTACCTAGGATGAATGCGGCCTCACTTCAACATTTGGCCTCTTCAGAGTGAGTGTGACATTTCTTCTGCAGCTGCATTATCTGCTCTCCATGCAATCTGTGCTGAAGATGTACATGTAAGGGAGAGGGAAGAAGTGGCAGTAATTTTTTAATCAGAACTTGCTTGCAGAGCAGTTTCTTATGCTTGTAGTTTCTGCAGAGAGCTGTTTAAATTTGTCCTTTATTCCAAGTTTCCTGGACCAACTTGAGCAGAAACAAAGTATTGCATGCAGCAGTGATCTACATTATGCCATTAGCAAGCATTTGTTTTCCTGTTGCACAAAATAACCTAGTTATTGTCTTAGAGAAAACATGTGGTTGGATTTTTACTCTGAAATGAGAATCACACCAGAAAGCATCTAAGAAAAAGGAGTAACAACCACATTGTATTCTAAACAGTAACTGCATGTACTTCTTTTTTAGTTCAATGTGAAATATAAGCAAGTAGTTATAATTGACAGGCTTCCACTTACTGAAAGCTCTTCAGTGCCTCAGTCCTCATTTCTGTGCCTGGCACATTAATAACAGCAAAGAGCTATTCAGACATTTAAGGAACTACTGCTAGGAATGTGTGTGTGCTCCTACAAGCTGTAATGCTCTCCTTTTTGTAGATTGATTTTTATATTATAAACAGTGAATCCATATACAAGATTAAAAAAAAAAAAAAAAGCAAGTTGTGATATCAAGATAGGATTATGATCATACCTGTGATTTCATTTCAGATGGCAGCTATTAATTAGAAAGAGTGATGGTGTGTCCATTATTTATACATGGTTACTGTGGCCGGACAGTCAGCAATGATGGGAGAGGGAATCATAAACCAACAAAGCAAGCCTAGTTTCTGTCAAAATAGTCAGACATTTATGTGTATAGTTACTAAAACCTAGAGAAAATATTCTCAGCTGGTAGAAGTCAATGGAATTACTGCAATTTACACGAGCTCTGTGTGTGGATCTATATATACAGTTAAATACACCCTTCCTGAATAACAATAGTAATTTCCCTGCAAACTCTGCAATGTCTAGCAATTAGAGTAACAGACCATGAGTCAGACCTCCCAAGATCTATTCTGAGCTGAGCTAGTACCACAGTTCCCTGCCTATGAATGTGAGAGAATGGGTTTCAGAAACACCACAACCCCAAATGAAGCCAAGAGGAATTGAAGAGTACTAACACCTGTGGGAAAATTAAATCTTTAGTTCCCTATAATCTGCTGCTGCCTGTAAATACTAACCCCACTGTTCTCTCCTGTCTGGGGTTCACAGGTTGTCTGGGCATTTTCCCTGCCATCTGTTCAAGTCTAATAAAATAAAATAAAATGTGAAAAGGTTATATTGGAATGATTTTGCACAACAACAATAATAGGTATAAATGAATTTAAAAGAGTAGATTTCTCTCTAGTAAGAAATCCCTTAACAGAATTCTGTTCTTGTAAAAAGCAGTGAGAATTTAATAAATTTAATAAATCCACTCAGATTTTTCCAGAGCTTCAAGGTTAAATGCTATTTCAAAAATGCCAGACAATATCGCCCTTCTAAGAATTGGTTTTGAGGGAGTAGTTTTCCCCAAAAATGGGCCAATCAAAGCAGTTCTGAGAAAATACGTAGATGAGTCAGCTGGAAAACCACTACACCTTGCCACTGAGATTCTGTGTTAACATTTCAAGGGGCTTAAGTCTGTAGTGTTGCTTAGTTCAGCAAGCAGTAGGTAGCAAGCACTGATTTGCCTGGGTAGTTATTACAGACTTTATAAGCAGTTACAAAATTAACTGGTTCAGAAACAGTTTTCCTTGTCTACCCTTGGGGTTCTGCAATGCTGCATCTGGGTCATGAGCTGCTGAGTATCTGTTAAAGAGTGGAAAATAGTATGTCTGGGAATTTCTAGAATCTGCTGCACATATAATTTTTTAAAAGTCTCTACATATATTCTCTGACAAAATTTTCTCTTTGAGCTATTCCTTAGTAGTCTAATATGCTTCTTTGTAATAGCTTTTTTTTTTTTTTTTGCATTGCCAGCTGTCGAATATAATGAAAATTAAATTCCACAGATGGTTCCAAGGGGCATTTTTTTCAGTATGTGAAAACATAGTGAGATTGTGGAAGGGGGTCATCAAGATTTCCCAGATCTGATTTCTATCCTAGGCTCTGCAGATAACTTATTTCTGTCTGGATCGAGATAATTCTGTTCCTCACCTAATCCAGCTTCTAAAGGGAAAATCCCAAACCCTAATGGTCTCAGAGATAGTTAATGGCGTTTAGTGAATGTCAGTAAAATTTAGAGATAGTAGAATAGAGTAAAGAAAGATCTTGCAGCTTGTAGGTGATGCACTCAAAAGCAGGGCCTGGACATTGTCCCAGTGGGAGGAGGAAGCCAGAATGTCAATACATTCAGTCAGCACCATCATTTTGAAAGATAAACATTGCAAAACATGAATATTGAGTCCATCCCCTTGGTTCACAGGTTATTGATTGTGAACATTCAGAAGGAAATTCTGACTGATGATACATCACTGTTTGGTATTTTTATTATTAATCCTGATAGCACGAAATTTCATCTCAGTCCAAGTTTCTGGGACTTCCACATGCTTCTAGCACTGCTTGCTCCCCTACCTTTCACTCCCGTAATATGCTGTTGAATGTGTATGCTTAATGTGTGTTAAACAGTTACCACATGTCAGCTGAAACATGGGACCTGATTGCCCACACAGTCTTAGCCTGTGGCAAATATAAATTAATTCAACTTACTCTCTCTTATTATGGGTAAAGCTATCTCCTCCTTTTTCACAATTTGCTACTTTTCTTCATGGCTTGCTGTAGTTTTCTGGGAATATTGAGCTCAAATAATGATTTTTTTAAATTTTATTATTTTTTTTAATCGTGGAAAAGACAGGCACAAGAAGCGCTCTTTGCTGCACAGGAGTTTGGGAAAACCATCTTCCTTTAGCTGTGGAAATGTCAAGGGTTTTTTTTGTGTCCCAGATTCCCCTTTCCCTTCCATCTCCTTGGAGACACTTTACTCCCGCCAAAGAGGAAATACAAAGATTATGCTTAACATGTTTTTTTACTTTAGTGACAAGCCAAACCACAATGCCTCTGCAGCCCCTAGATCAGAACAAGCAGTTAGCAAAAGTAAAAACAAGGGGTCCAGAGCAGATTTATGTGGTATTTGACCTTTGAGCAAAATCTTTGTAAAACACTGTGTCCTGGTTTGAGCCAGGGTGAAGTGAACTTTCGCTTTGCTTTCTCACTGCCTGGTAAAAAATACTGGGAAACAATCTTCCAAATTAGCTGCTTTGACTCTGGGCTTCTAGTTCAAGTACAAACACAAATTGTGTTTCAGACAATGTTGGTGGTAGTTAGAGAGATATTCTGTGCACTGTACTTCTTGTTCACAGGTTATAGAGAAACAAAAAGAGCAATTCTATGTCAGGCAATCAGTATCAGGAGGCTTGAAAAGGTGCTGCAGATGCAGACTTAGCTCTTAGATATAAAGCAAGTGACGGAGCAGTTTCCACTAAGCCTTCATAGAACTATTTCAAAAAAATGAAACAAGTCTGTGAATCTCTATACTATAGATAGGTCAATGTCAGGACTTGGATTCAGTACTTTCATTTCCAGGCGTAAAGTTAAATCTCCACAGTACACAACCTGTTCAGTACTTTCGCTGCATCAAGCTATACCTTTCTCACCACCCAATTAAGGGACTAGATTTCTGCCAGAAACACAATTTTGCCAATTAAACATTTAGTTTCTCTTTAAGGGAAAAATTAAAAGGTTTTTAAGTCACCAACACAGCTTGCACACCATCAACAGCTCTGTAATAACAGCTGCCACGCTTTAATACCTTTCTGGTTGTAAGACATGCCCCAGTTATATTTAGCAGTGGTTGTAACAAAGCATGTAGGTATTGATAGAGTCAGCAGTTGCAGGAGAGGAGTTGGAAACATAGATGGATCACCTAGTAAATCTTATTATGCACAAGGGGTTATACATCACTAATTTGTAAACTTTTTAAGAGTTATAAACCACCTAATGTGTCCACAACTGTTGCTCTGAACACATTCAATACTTAAAGCAGCGCTCAGGAGTGCAGTCAGGAGCTCTGTCTCTCTTTAGAGAGACATCTTTCCTTATTTTCCTGTGATTTTTAACACAGCTCTCTAAGATACCCAAGATACACTCTGGATAACAGCAGCAGCACTTTTCCTCCAGCATGGGAAAGCTTTCCTCACCTCCCTGCATTCCCCTGTCAGCAGCCCAAGCAGGCAGCATTAATGAGCCGGTCAAGTGTACGAAGGTGACCGTACCCGTCTGCAAATTCCACCAGCAGTCACCTCCTGGAACTGAAGAACTGCAGCTGGCAGAGGGGAAATATCTCCTGAGCTAGTCATGATATAAAGGACAGAACTGAATGATGCAAGGAATGAAGTCATTTAAGGGATTTGCTCCATGCAGCAGTGATGCAGTTCAGCTGCTGTTCACTGTATTGGAAAGAGCTGTCATAATGTTAGGTTCACTTGAAGAGTACATAATGATTAAAACATTTTTGGTAATTAGGAGATTCAGCTAGAGGAAATAAACCAGGTGATCTACACTGCAATTAGGACTGGAAAAGGCAGTGTTCTCCTTTACTCCCTTTTATGTAATGTTCAGGAGGGACTCAGTGCTTTGCTTTTACTAGTAAACAGACTGCACAACAAACCTGCCTACTAGGTTAGATGGGTGCTGGCCCCAGCAAGGAGAGATGTAGGTGCTATTTTCAAAACTTAAAGGAGGTGAGACAGGGCATCCTCAGCCAGTTTAAAACAGAGATTTTATTCTGTTGAGGGCAATAAAGCATTACCAATATTCCCCAGCTAAGGATTTGTCTCAGTGGGTGCAAGTTGAAAGGGAAATGTTGCTGGATCAGAACATACAGAGGCACATACGGTATCTTTGCAAAGATGTAGATGACTGCTCAAGGTGAGAAGCAGCAAAGAAGAAACCCTTAGTCTAAGGAATTTATTTAAAATGGCTTACCTCTGTCCATACTGACAGGTTCAGCAGAGTGCAAGGTAATTTATCTGTAGCCATATTTTTACTGGTGTTAGATATGGATGTAAAACAAATTATAAAACCTAAGCAAAGAAAAGCCTTTGAAACTCAGATCCATAACAGGATTTAACTTCAAGTTTCTTCCAAACCCCAATTTTTTTAACCTTCATCTCAGTGATAGGAACGTTATTGATAGTAGAATTTGTAAAAAGTATTTACTTTATCTTAAAATTGAATTATAGACTCCCTAGAAATTAGGCATCAAGAAAAACTCAAATAGACATATTAGATAATGAAAAATACTTCATGAAAGAATGTTTTATATAAGAAAGTGTAGAAGTTGTGTTTCTTAAAACAAAACAAACAAACAAACAAACAAAACCAACCCTCCCCAACTTAATATGCTCTGTTTATGGCAATATTCTAGAGAGTATGTTCCAAATGACATGGCTAAAACTTGTCTTATCAGATGGACACAGAAGAATTTGAAAATGGTTATCAGTATAAGAGTTATTATAAGTGCTTTACAACCAAACTGAGAACACTTACTATCTGGGAATCCAAACGACTTGTTTAAGTCTGAATTCCATATTTTTATAAAGTTGCATAACTGAACAGACAGCGTGCTTATGAAGTTGGGGGTGAATTACAAGCTGCAAGAGGTTGTCAACACCTGGGAGGATGGAATTCAAATTCAAAGTTATCTTCAGAAATTAGTTTAAACTTCGCATAGAAATTCAATAAAAACAAATGCTCAGTATTCAACAAGTACTAGTGCACAAGTAGAAACGGAGAAAGCCTGTTTGGACAACAATAACAACAAAAGAATAATACAGATCTTCTAATGAATCCTGTACTGAACAAACTGAACAGGAGTAAAAAAATAAAATAAATGCAGTGGTAGAGAAAGGAACCATCATTCTGAGAGGCATAAATAAAAAATAATTAATAGACTCCTGTCAGTACCTCAGAGGCCTCAGTTTGAATATGGTGTTGTCTTTGGGGCATCATTTTTATGAAAGTCATAGACAAACTAGATGGATTCTTATGGAGATCAACAAATCATATAAGCCATTTAGCAGTCATAGCTTGTGAGTAAAAAACTGAAAGGATCATGTGTATTTGACACAGGAAGCATAATTCTGAGGCTGGAGAAAAAGAAAGGTTTCTTTAAATCCATAATGGTTGCTATAAATATGTCTGTGATTGATTTGTTCCCTATTTTCACTTGAAAATCTATTTGTTATGGAGAAAGAAATCTGGAAGCAAACCCTTGCTAAAAGCGGATTCCTCTTTCATTTGAATGTTTATATGCCAGAAGAGCTGAGTTAGAGCTGTCTGAGAAGCAGAGAAAGTTTTAAATTTACTTTCTTCTTATTCCTACTTACATCCCAGTGAGGATTTTCACTAAAAATCAAAACACTAAATGAAAAATTAACCCCTCCCAAACTCATCTATCTCTATTAGAGCTGTCTGGAGCCAGAATAAAATCAAGCATCCTTTTAATGTCTGAAAAACTAAAAAGAATAACCAAAGGTCAAACTTTTCAACAGTCAAGTGACTTTACATTGTTTTCCTATCACACTAAAAACTATAATTCCCCTCCAGTCTCATTGAAGCAGATAAAAACAGAAGGTGTGAGGGTAGGAGGAGCATAAAGGAATCCAAATTTTGCCTCTGTGTTTCAGAAAATAAATGAGAGAAGTAGCTCATTTCTATAATTAGCCACTCAAGGAAACCAAAGGCAAACTTTTAGAGAACTTCGTATCAGTGGAAAAAAAATTACTTTGATTTCTGTTCCTTTTCCACACTAGGACAAGAAAACATAAGCTATAGTTACATCATAAAATAATAAAAATTGTGGAAATTTTTTGTGCCAAATTGCCATGCATTTGGAGATACAAAGATTTTCTCACTTGGGCTTTTCAGACTTGCAAATATGGCTATGTAACAAATAGAAAACTATTTCTCCAGCCCATTCTTCAAATACCATGAGTCACACACAGGTTTGGGAAAGGCACACTTCCATCTTCCATCCCATTTACACTAGTAATTGAAGATTTGATCTGTCACCTTCCCCACAGGGGATGGCTTTGGTGCTCATCTGTATAACTGCTTCAAATGAGGGTGGTTATGAACGTGATGTAGGATCGGATCCCCATGTCAGCCAGGGAGCAGCTGGGCAGGATCTCCAGTGAGAAAACCTGTTTTGTAGTTCACACCACTGAATTTCTCCCCTTTTTTAACTGTCAGAGGGAAGGGACTATGTTCTTCTGTTTTGTTACATCCTCTAGAAGAAAGAAAATAGCTTCCAGGTGAAAATGTTTCTTTCAGCAATATTGTACGTTGCAAAGAAAATAGCTTTTATGCAGAAGTTTCAATGCACTGCAATGGTAACATTTGCACTCTAAATAGCACTTTTAATTTGTCAAAACACTGCACAAACACCAGCTAATTAACCTCACCACATGTCTAAGACAGGCAAGTACTGTCAGCCCTATTTAATAGACAGCACAGTAAAAACGTGATAAGTTGCCTGCTGAAACCCGCACAGTGAAACAGTGGAAGAAGAGGGGTTACAAATGAAGATTTCATGGTCTTTTAGCTTTTGATTAGTTCAGTGGGCAGCAGAGCTTCAAAGTAAGACAGCATGTTTAGCCCTAGTGATAGCATTTATACTCAATATTGTGCAATCGAAAGTATTTGCAATGCTTTATATTGGAATCACTAGAAATTATAAGGAGTTTCTGCCTAGAAAAGCTGGACATGGGAGTGGAGAGTCTGCCACCGAAAGAGCATGGGCAATTCTGTCACTTTGTCCTTCAGATTTCATCAAAGCAAGTGACATTTCCTGAGAGCACTCCCCAAACACAGCACAATCAGTGCACTGTGTGAGAAATTATTGCTACATAGGTGGCAAAAGAGATGCTCTCCCACATCCTATTGTGCATGGATGATGTGGCAATGTTTGAACAAATTATTTATAGACTATAAGATAAACCCAGAGTTTTTTTCAGTATCTGGGATAAATTCCAGTTCTGCATTGACAGTTGAGAAGAATGATCTCTGAAAACCCCTGAACCACACTGCAAGCAATGATTGGTGGATGCATGCAAGAAATGCCCATAGTGCAGTATTTACCTAAGCTGCAGGTACATGCAAATGTCTGCATAGATGAGGACAAGTGGTGAGCAGAATTTTCCCCTTTTTGCTTAGGTGTTAATTAAAAGTAATATTCCTGTATGCTCAAGAGCAAGGACACATTAAACAGCATCATCCCCAATGATTTACACAAAATCAACAGCATTGTGAAGACCTTGTTGGTTCTTCAAAACCTTTTTTTTTATTGTTTCAGGAAAACAATAATGTTTGTTTTGCAGTAAATTCTGAAATGTGACTTTTATATAAGACAGAAACATCAAGCACTCATCCTGTCAGGACCAGAATCAGCTCTGGAAAGTCACCGGCTTCAGAGCAGCTCCCTAGGAAGATTTCTGAAGAGCATAAATGTAAGATCTCTGTGGCTCAGATACAAGGGGAGGAACTAGCAGAAACTCAAGAACTATATAAAAATGAGTACACTTACAAAGTATAGATGGCATTAGCAATTTTCCAGCCAAATATAGTAAAATTTTAATGTTGCTTTGTATTCATTTGTTTTGCCTAGTAGTTTTTTTCTTTGGTAGAATAGAGTTTCAGAGCAGTACAATGGAGATGCAGAGTCCTTTTTGAAAACAGGCTTTAAAGGTTTCTCTGAAGCTTGTGGGACTCTGGATTCACCTGTTTTCCAGTAGAAGCTTATTTTCTAAAAAGTTTCTCTTTGCAGAAAAGTCTTTAATCTCAACCCTTAAATAAATAATCCTAGCAAAAAATGGGCCATCATTTCCTGACAGAGCGTTTTTTGTCAGAAAATGCTGATTTTATTCAATTAAATTCCTGTGTAGGAATGTGACTGTTTCAATGAAAGTGTCCTCAGGAAAGGTTTGCTATGGTTGAAGATACTGTTTCTAGTAAAAAATCAAAGAGTGAGAGACTTGAGATATAAATGTCAACAATCAACTATTTAGACTGTTCTCTTGAGTTCTGGTCATTCACTTTCAAGACTTGGAATTCTCCCACCTCCAAGCAACCGACAAAACTACAATGCAGAGATCCCCTTTCACTCTTTCTTGCTGAAACAGTTACATTTTAATAAATGATTTAACATTAATTGGTTTGGAAAAATACTGATTTTATATCTAAGTGACTGTGGTACTGGGGGTCTGGATTCCTGAATCTGCTCTGTCTGATTCACAGCAGTGAATGAAAATATTTCTTTTTAATTTTTTTCAAAATTTATTCAAGGCAGGAAAAAAGAAATAATGAAATATTCTGCCTGCTGCTAGAAGTCAGATGGTCGCTTCATTCTTTGTGTCTGCATTCCTGCATTAGCAAGGGGAGCTACATGCTGAAGTGGGGTGCAGCTCTGCTGATGCACCAGCCAGGAAATAAGGTGGCTTGTTTCTGAATTCCATCTCTTTTTTGATCTTTTCATGCTGAAATGCCTTGCTAGCCTTATGCCTGTGCAGACCAAAGTGGGTGGACATAAATGAGGAATGACATCTACTAAGGGAGGAAAATATTGATGAGACACTAGCTGTGATATAATTTATTTTGTGTGGCATTAGTTGAGTGTCCCTCACATAACAGTAGTGGGCCAGAGTGAGAGTTGCTTCTCACTGCATAGTTTAATTTAGATCCTGAAGAGAGCTGGTTTTGCTAGATCACCTCTGGACTTCTCGGAGCTGAAGCACACCAGTACATAGATCTTCCACAGTTAGGCAATTTTCCCTGCTCCTAGTATCACCTGCCACAACATCTTAGCAGCAGCTGTCAGTTATGAGATCAAAAAGGGGAGTATTTATGGATATCACATTTGCTGACTACAGGAACTTTTATGCCATGTTAAGGCTTCTTTGGAGTTAATGCTTTGTAAGTGAACTACCGCTAGTGGCAGTTCCTAAATAATGATACAAATGGCTTTATATTCTTTGGGAAAATCTTGCTTAAAATTCCTCCTGCATCCTTTCAAAAGACATCTTGCTACACTATTACACTATGCTAACAGAAAGCAGAATAAAGCCTCATTGCAGAAGGCAGAGAGGTGTGGTGGTTGTTTTTGGTACCTTTAGCTAATGATGTGACACCAGCCACAGACTAAAAGCCATCTCTGCAGGATGCGTTAGCACAATAGCTGCTTGCTGTCTGACTTCCTTGCCAGTCTGCTGGATGTGATGCAGGCTGGAGCCACATCTTCGGTGTGAAGGGAGAGAAGAGAAGCCACAAGCATGTGACACCATTTAACAGTTGAAGCCCAACTGCTCTTCCCTGCTAAGGGATGATTCCAGAACAACCATAGTCAGTTTGTGCCTGTGCATGTAAAAGAGGTGGTTATTGCCTCCTCCCTGGAAAGAGAAGGAGGCTTATAATTTGGGCTTACAATATTCAGTGAAAAGGCCAAATTAATTGTAATGACTCCAGATTCTGACTGAAAATAAAGGCCAACAGTTACTCAGTAACACTGGTATTGCCCAGAGAAGAGGGAGAGGGACATGCCACACACACGCACACACACTCATGCTACAAGGAGAAAATGAATCAAAGTACACAATCTGCTATCCATGTTAATATATCAGAAGTATATCCAGAGGGAGCTCAGGACCACTGATGCCCAGGGATACAAATAAAGGGAATATTTTATCCTTGTTCCTCACCAACAGAAGGCAGGAAGCCCTGCAGAGCAGCACTACCTATCAGTGCCAGGCACACAGAAATCTCCATCTTGCCTAGCTGCAAAGTCATTATGAGTTTTTAAGGTTTTTCCAAGTCTCAAAGCAAAGCATCTGCAAAGGAATACAGAGTAGCAAAATTTATGCCATACACACACATTTCCTATTTTTCTCCTTGCAGTGTAAATGAAGCTCAACCAACACGTTTTAAGAAGGATTTACTGACCTAAATTTGAAATATGTGTTGGTCTTACCCTAAGTTTTGAGTGGATTTGAAAGCTCTAACAAAGTGGGATCCAATCTGTAAGATTCTCTATCAGTTACATGGACCACTGGAGACTGTCTGGCCATGAGGTCCATACTGCATTCCCAGAACTGGTCCTGAATGTCAGCATTTTTTTACTACTCCAGATCTGATAAATGTCTTGCCTTGATTTTTTTTTTTTTTAATGTTTTTAAATTACTTGATAGCTCCAAGGAGAAGGGTACTGTTCCTCCCATTTTATTATTCGCTTTTCGATCAGATTTTTACTGCACTTCTTTAATTTGTAGCACGATACGTGTTACACAGTTACAAGCCTGTATCTTCTGACTTCTTTTATCAGAGAGGCATTAATGGCAATGTCAAGTTTTTTCCAGAGTATGTACTTATGTGCATTTAATAGATGTCAGAGCCAGGAGAGCACATCAGAGTCTGCAAGTCTGACCTCCTCCTAACATAGGCCATTGGATTGCCCTTTATGAATTTCCACTTAACATCCACTAGCTGTCCTTGAGCTAGAATATCTCTTTGAGGAAAAATATCCAATATTCCTGTTCACATTTTCAGTAATGCCAAATGCATTACCAGCCTGGATACATTGCTATAGTGACTAAATACTTCTGTTGTTAAAAATAACATTTTTTGTTCTTGCCTGAATCTTCCCTGTTACACTGGAGAAAAACAAGACCTTCCTTGCTTTTGAATGAAGCATATATAAAAAAAATGAATAGGAACCCCAAATTGCTACCAATTTAGATCCATTCCCCAAGTATATAGTCTGTAAACAACTCACTTATAGCTGTTTTCCTGGTTATCAAATAGATTAAAATCTCAAGACATCCTTCTAACTCCTTAATTTTTCTCAATATTCTCTGAACCCTCTCCAACCTCTTAAATTCCGATTTTAAAAGATGGGCCATAACAAGTTGTGGTATTGCAACAGCAGTCACTTCAGTCCTAACTGCAAGAGAGAATGTAGATTCTCCTATTCAGCATTCTCCCACTTGCACATTTGAAGATGATGGTAACCATTTTGACCGCTTTTGTTATATTGGGAACTGTAATTCTCCATCATAAACCTCAAGTCTTTATCAGTTTTTTCTATGTTAAAATCTTCAATTCTGCAATTATGCCGTGTATCCTCCTTTAATGAGAGGTACGATTTTATACTTGGACCTATTCTAAGAAATTTTGTTTCTTTGTGGTATTTGTCTCCTCGTGATGAATTTTGTATCTCAGTATTTTCTATCATCAACTTCTATTGGCATTATTTTACTTTTCTTTCTTCTTATATCACCTGTGAACTCTATTAACATGATTTACAGGTATCTTTCAAGATTATTACAGAATATTCATTTATTTAAATATGAGAAAAAATATTAAATGCACTTAGTTAAGAGCCAAGCCCTATGGGATCACACTAGAGACAGCAGCTCGTGAAGATTTCCTTTCTAAGATTTTAGAAATAATATTTAAGAAATTTTTGATTCATTTACAGTCTAGACTGTTGGTTTTATACTATTCCAATTGATTAATCAAGAAGTCATCAGATATCAAGTTAAATGTTTTCCTTCTGCCTTAGTATGTTACATCAGTCTTCTTGCTTTTGCTAACTTTATAGTTCTGTCAAAACATATCTAGTCAGTTTGATGAATCTTTTCTTCTGCAAACCCTTTAATTTCTTTATCAATCGAGATCCTTTACCAGCCATTCCACTATTTCGTCAGTGATGCATATCAGTCTAAGCAGATCTATAAGTGCTCAGGCCATGCTGTTTCTTTTTAAATAATTGCACAATGCTGTCCCACTGCCAGACCACTAAAACTACCTCTGTGTGCCAAGGCTTGCTGAAGACCCATAGTAATGGTGATGACAGTTCTTGGGTCAACACTGAGAACAACAGAAGGAATGGACATCCAGAGGGAAATGGGAGATAAGGTAAAGTGCAGACAACTCTTTACTACATTTTATACTATTTTCCTATAACACTGTAGTGTTTTCTCCTCCATGGAATTTGTATCTTTTTTTCTTTCTTTCAGTTAGGCAAGGGCACAATTTTGCTTTTTCAACCACCTTTTGCCTGTTTTTTACTTTTTTTTTTTTAGTTAGGAAAAAAAAAATCTTTTATGAGCCCGTAATTCCCTTGGATTCTTATTTACAGCTACAATTTCTCTATCCTTCTATTCTTTTCTCTTCTTCTGTGTTTTCACAAAGAAAGTCCTTATCTTTCTAAACCCTTTATTTTCTCCTTTCTCATTCCATGCTTTGTTTCCTCTTGCAGTCTTTCTTTGTCATTCAAAAAAACCAGCTTATTCTGAGGTTTCTGTGCAAGGAAAGCTAATTCATTTGCTATCTGATCATGTTGATTCCGAGTAATACATTTTCATGTTTTTTTAACCCATTTCAATAATTTTTGTAAACAGTATCTTGCTCTGAGAGACTGGTTTGAAATAAGTTGGTTATTAATGTGAATGCAAAGGCAACAGATTTTAGCAACTTAAATTGTCTTTGGTGTCTTGATGCTGGTGATCTGTGGTAATTTTGAAATAAATAGTAGTTCTTCAGTACTTGTATCAGATCACTTTTTCCCCCATAAACTAGAATGAGTATTTATATCCTGAAAAGAATAATTGTAGTAGTATCTTTAACCTCCATCAATTAAATCAGCACACTGTACACAAGAATACCTGTTAGTTTTTCAGAAAACAAGAAACTCTGAATTTTTTGCAAAACAAGTAAAACATAAAGCATTCCCTTTGAAGTGTCAATGTAATCATTCAGTTTCATTAGCTGTTGCAATCATTTTGAGATTTAATAATTTGAATGTATTGAATTAATGATTTAGTCTTATTTGTGGTATAAATGTGGTTATTATATTTCTTCATTATTCATTATTTTAATGAAATGCAGAATTTATCTCAGTAATATGGTGGATTAAGTCTATATTTGTTTGCTCACTCCATATAATAAAATACATTAAAAGCTGGACAGATCATCTTCATCCAGTCCAACAGAAGCAAGATTCAGGTACTCTCTGAGCACAGGTAATCTTCAGTAAGCAATCTCCAGCTCAAGTGAGGATTCTTACAGTCTTGCGTAAGGAATCTGAGAGTTACGTAGGTCTCTTTGCAGATAAAATCCCCACAAGAGAGACTGTGAGCAAATCACCTAATGCTGAAGTCATGGCTCCAAGGGCAACAGCAAATATTGGGTACAACCCAGTGAAATGCTCCTTTTTCTAAAACCTGAACGCTACTGATGTTCTTGCTGCTAAAATTGCCCTGTCAAATAATCTGGGAGGGTGAAAAATCCAACCGATCTCAATCGGTATCTTTGCCTGTAAAATCACACAGCCTTGTTTACTGTATACTTGCAGATACACATATCTAGTGTCATCACCCCTTCCACTCTGCCGTGGCATCAAAAAGCTGTAACGCTGTCATTTTACACCCACAGAACAAGCAGCAGCCAAATAAACATATGATCTGTTCTCTGTTATTGCTTATGTAAAGTGACTTGGATGGAGAAATGGGAAAAAGGTGCTATTTGACCCACTGTCTTATCAGGAAACCACTCTTTTAATGAATGTATTGTTCAGCTCAGACTATTTCTATTGAAATGAATTTGTTAGCCCTGGTTACACTGTTGCTCATCATGCAAATCAAATGGTGTTTTTCTCAGCTTCTGCCAGTTATAAAATACTAGTGCTTGTCAAGTGCAAAGACAAATGATCTCTCCTTGCCTCTGGTCTTATTTATAGAACAAGGGATCAAATTATTGTAGCCCTGAGGACTACCTGCTCTATATTGCACACCACTGTAGTTACTTTGCGTTGTAGGTTAAACTAGATCCAGGTATCAGGATGGAAATACGGTAAAAGGGCAATTTGCTTTAAAATTCTGAATAATGAGATTTCAGTGGAGTATCTTGTGTAAATGAAAGTTTGGGGCACCTGGAGAGACAGGAGTCTCTAATGCATGGGAGATTCCTAGCCTGAGTTTGGTGCATGTTTAGATATATAGGATAAAACACTCTCTGAAGCTGTGTCTCTCCACTGACTGTAAATGAGATTTAGACAACATGATGGCTGAACATCTACTTTTAATGCAGCAGAAGTTAGATGGGGCAATCAATGGATTTTTTTTTTTTATTTCCCAGTGAATACAGGTGCAATGCAGACAAATACTCTCATGGGTCTTACTCCAGTCCACCACAGACTCAAGAGAGAGAGAGATGGAAAAGGTTGTGTGAAGGAAAAGAATTGCAGCAGCCAGAGTACCAAGATTTAATTTTTAGGAAATATTCTCCTCTATCACCCTAAAAAAGTCATGATTCAAAGTCCATTATATCCCCAAGTCTCCTTTTTATTCAATTCACTGGGTTTCAGAATAGTTTAAGGGTGGTTTCCATACAGCAAATAAACAATATATCGTTTCTATGTTATTACATTCTTGGAGCAAAGACAACTCTCTTTTCAATATTTATCAAGCTGTTGAAACACATAATATGATGCTGTAGATTAATATTTATCTTGAAACCCCTCTCCTAGGAAAGGGGAGAACTGCCAGAAATTCAGAAAACACTGAAAGGTCACACAGCAAAGCATTACTCCATCAAAGAGTACTCACTTACAGACAAAAATAGAAACTTGCATAGAACTGTAAACTTCAGTTTCAAAAGCAACATAGAATAAGATATGTGCAAAAATGGTAAAATGTGTGAGGACAGTTGCAGCCTTGAGCTGCTTGAAGGCAAGGTAGGTGAAAAAAAAATCAGCCTATGTGTACTATGCAGCTACTGAAATGTGAGATAAGGCTGGTGAGTGATGAAGAGCTTTCAGGTCATTGAACAACTGCTTGTGCTTAAACTCCTGCTATGGGAAAAGATCAGGCAAGAATTACAACAGCTCTTCCAGCTACTGTCCTTGTCCAATAACATTCCCTGGTGGAGAGATGCAGCCTTCATACTCCTGCATCACAAATTAATGGCAAAACAAGAGACTACAGGGATAGTCTCTCCATCGCCAACGAAATGCCCCGCATGAATGAAACACTTGGAAACACATTGAAACCATGTCCCAAAAGGGTCCTCACATGGGGTAGAAGTACAACACAGGACAAAGACTGGGATCCCAGTCCATTATATCCAGTGTGAATGCCTGATATACCTTCCTTTCATATATTATCTGTTCTTCAGTTCACTATCCAGCCCTTTTGGGTGAAAATTTGGTTGGAGCTGGCAGGTTCCCAAGAAAAATGCCTGCTTTTTGAAAAACTATGTGGATGAGAACTTCAGGGAGAAGTAGAAGTGGAGTCTGTATTTAGTCCTGATGCCAGTTACATGACTGATAAGAAATGGAATTAATGTAGCTCTGAAATGTGGAAATACTTTGCAAGAAAATGAAAGAAAAAGACAAAGGTACAAGCATAGGAGATAATTTTGGTATCTGCAAGAAAATTAAAGCTAGAAAGAGCAGTTGTCTTGAAAGTCAAGTTTGAGAACTCAAGACCATATTTTATTCTGGTGCCTTTCAATTAAGTGTCAGGGTATCCATTCAAAGATTATGTTTTGTAAACACTATGCTGACAACTTTCCTGGGAGAGCTAATAATAATAAAGAAAAAAACCAATTAGCTAGCAGTCAGAGCTTAGCCTCTTCAAGCTATTACCCACTAGAGCCTTCAAAACTTTTGTCTTCATCTCTTGTTTTGGGCCTGTCCTATCATTAAGTATGTCTCAGAAATGGAGTTAGTTGAAAGCAAAAGAACCCAAATTCTTCAAAATGATAATTTTGTTTTCTCTGAATTTGAATCTGGAGCCAGTGGTCTATTGAACCTGCACCTTCTTCTTTTTTTGCTGGTGGGGGAGCAGCTGAACTGCGTAAGACAAGGAGTGACTGATGTCCACCTTGGCTTCCCTCAGTGCAGTCTTATAGGGGGAATTCTTACTATTGCCAATGACCAGAGGACTGTAAGAATCTCTCCTAAACCAATTTAAGACCTGTCAAAAGTGAGCAGTACCAGGCCAAAATTTTAAAAAGGGAGTAGCAATGCTTTAAAGACATTAATACTTTTCATAAAATTCAGGGTTCATTCTGTTAACAAGGTCGTGACAAATCGCATTGACCCCTTCTACACACATGCACAAACACCTACACATACACACAGAGTTGGCATTCTTCTTTGGATCCCTTGCTATCTTGTATGAAAACCTCCAGAAAGCCAAGCACTAGGATAAGAAGAAGCACAGTAAGGCCAGCATATTCAGAACCAGCTTTAACCAGGCCAAGGAAT
Organism: Hemiprocne comata; assembly: GCA_020745705.1. Taxonomy (NCBI): domain Eukaryota; kingdom Metazoa; phylum Chordata; class Aves; order Apodiformes; family Apodidae; genus Hemiprocne; species Hemiprocne comata. Next base: position 64,035,369 of record CM036586.1, read on the forward strand.
GGTCTCTGTCCTAGCTATCACCATTACTGTCTTTGGCTACTGCTGACAAAAGGAAAAAAAGAGCAGCCTGTTACTGTACCTATGTCTACTACTCACTCAGCCTTTGGCTTAAACAGTGCTCTCTCTCACCTCCTTTCCAGTGGAGACTTAACTTGGAGAAGCTGGACACGCTGTTCAATATTTTCATCCATGACCTGGATGAGGGAACAAAGTGTACCCTCAGTTTGCTGATGACACAAAACTGGGAGGAGTGGCTGACACACCAGAAGGCTGTGCTGCCATTCAGAGACAGGCTGGAGAGTTGGGCAGGGAGAAACTTAATGAAATACAAGGCCAAGTGTAGAGTCTTCCATCTGGGAACAAACAACCCCATGTACCAGTACAGGTTGGGGGCTGACCTGTTGGAGAGCAGCATAGGGGAAAGGATCTTGGGGGTCCTGGTGGACAGAAGGATGACCATGAGTCAGCAATGTGCCCTTGTGGCCAAGAAGGCCAATGGCATTCTGGGGTGGATTAGAAAGGGTGTGGTTCGTAGGTCAAGAGAGGTTCTCCTCCCCCTCTATTCTGCCTTGGTGAGGCCGCATCTGGAATATTGTGTTCAGTTCTGGGCCCCTCAGTTCAAGAAGGACAGGGAACTGCTTGAAAGAGTCCAGCGCAGAGCCACAAAGATGATTAAGGGAATGGAACATCTCCCTTATGAGGAAAGGCTGAAGGAGCTGGGTCTCCTTAGCTTGGAGAAGAGGAGACTGAGGGGTGACCTCATCAATGTTTATAAATATGTAAAGGGAGAGTGTCAGGAGGACAGGCTCTGTCAGAGTGCCAGGCTCTTCTCATTGATGTTCAGTGATAGGACAAGGGGCAACGGGTGCAAACTGGAGCACAGGAGGTTCCACGTAAGTGCAAGGAAAAAACTGCTTTACTGTGAGAGTGGTAGAGCACTGGTACAGGCTGCCCAGAGAGGCTGTGGAGTCTCCTTCACTGGAGACATTCAAAACCCGCCTGGATGCGTTCCTGTGTGATGTGCTCTAGGTGATCCTGCTCTGGCAGGGGGGTTGGACTAGTTGATCTTTCAAGATCCCTTCCGATCCCTAATATTCTCTGATTATGTGATTCTCTGATCTGCATGTAAGCACTGGATATGTAAATGTACAGAAATGACATTTTCTCTGTCCTTGTACCTGGCCCACCAAAGTCATGACAGTGTGATGCAGGTTTTTGAACACCACAAACATGTCAGCCATGTGCCACGGCACTTCACAGTTTTCTACATAGCTGCATCCTAAAGGATACACTTCCTTTTTGGAATTGAGTGCTCTTTCAGGGTTTTGGATATATTCTTGCTTTTGCATATGTGAGGTTCATTCACTGAACTGAAAAGTCAATAATTCACATTAGTCTAATCAGATGTATAAAGGTACCCCCACACCTAACATCTTGAAAAACGTGTGTTAAAATAAGCTTCTGAATCCAAAACCATGGGCATGACTCAGAATTTTAATTTTATTCACCTCTTTTTGACAAGTTTGCCTGAAGACTTGTCTTCAAGTAACATGGACCTGAATAAAACACGTTTATTGCTTTGATGACTTTGTTGTTCATATTAACTCTTCTGGAAAAAAGAAATGAAAAGCCCTGTGACTAAACCATATCCCAGAATAGTACTTCTAAGAGTAATGAGATCACCACTTTCCTGACTCATCTCAGATAATACACTGCTGGAGAGAAGAGTTTGTGCTGCACTCCAACCAGTCAAGCATCATCTGCAGTGATTCAGGCTCCAGATAATTAGCTTGGTGTAATTATTTCAGGAATTCCCACACTGAGACTATTAAAGATGACAAGTTAACTACATAAGCCTGACAGGCAGGATCACCATAAGCTGCCATCCTCCAACAGCATATGTAACTGTCTTAAAGAAGCTCAGCTACAGAGCACCCAACATCAGGTTGGGATGGGAGCACCCCACAGGCTCAAGCCATTATCCTGCCCTGGAAAAACTAATTTTTAAGCACTTGTATGGGCCAGTTTGGAAAGGAAAATTTTAAAAACAATTTTCCCAGGCCATTACTCTAGGTTTTGGCATGGCTCAAGTCATGGGAATCTCAGTGTTCAGTCTCATGACCCACCAAGAATCCTTAAAGATAGTTAATAAATACATCTTCTTAGCATCCTCAATCTAATTAACATGTTTCTTTCTCCAACATCAGACTGCTCGCAGCTCATGATACAAACATCAACTGTTTCAAGACAGATCACAAACCTCCAAAAAGTCAGTACCTTTTGCAATGGTGCGAGTCTAAAAGTAATCTTTGACAATTCTTTGAAATTCTACATTTTCTGCCTGAATTTAAGGACAAAAACATCTTTTGCCTTGCTTTGTCTGAGTATATTAATAGACAAAGGAGAAATGCTTCTCATATTCTTCCAAGAACCAGAAAAAGATGCAAAAGCGTCTGAGCAGCAAAGAAAATAAAGCCAGGGAAGGTTAAGTTCCTAGGCTCTACAGGAATTAAAAAAATGTATCAGATAGCATTAAGATGATGTTTTTCAAGCATATCAGTATCTTCTGAATGGAAATATTATACAGTGTTAAATGGTAATCTACTTTTTTTCCCTTGTGATTGATGTTTTCTGTTTACTGGACTGTCATGGAAACAGCATCTGTAATTCTGAGGACAGCTAACCTTTGCTGTGTGCTGTCCTATTAGAGGGAATCCTGCAACCTGGAATTCATATGAGCTTTGGGGAGAGAAGGGGAATTGTAGCCTCCGTAGGCTATGGGTTGGCAAGGGCTTTTGTGTAGGTTTAAAGATAATAGAGATATATGAGAAACAGAAAATAAAAGGCTCCGTGTAAGATTAGAAAGATAAAATCTTATCTCCCCCATGTGATCAGAGAAAGCAGGTAAAGGGTCTTAGCCTACAAAGACAGAAAGCTGATAAACAGAAACATCTGTAATATATATAGAGGACAGGTTAAAGATTACTCGATAACATATTAAGTGAGATTTTTTTGGTGCAGTCAGAGTCAAATGGAAGGTACTATTTTCAAGCAGGAGGTGGGGTCTTCTTATGCAAGATTAGAAGGTCAGCTTTCTGTAAAAATGGGGAATTTTTCCATATTTATTGTGGATAAAATAATTCATTTTTTATGATGTAGATGAACAAAGGTTCTCTAAAGTGGGATAGATCTGAGAAGCACTTGATGACACAACTGCTCCAAATGAGCTATTTTACTCAATTCATGTATGGCTCAGTTTACTCACATGACTGGTGCAAAAGTCTTTGGGAACAAGAGTTCCTGCAACACTTAGCTATGACACCAGTATCTGCTCACTAATCAGGATTAACAGGGGGGTTGAGGGGCAAGCAGGGGCATGGAGAAATATCTTTCTGGTTGTTGAGGGTGACTGGGTAATAATTAATGTCTTACCACTATTCTGAGGAAAAAGACACTGAGTTTGCCTAAGGCTGCGTCAGCGAAGTGGCAAAAAACATCTGAGGTATCTGCTGAACTCCTACAGGTGTTTTATAGGGGAACATCTGATTTTCTACCTCACTCCCCATAGAGACCCAGTAACAATCCATCCAGACAGCTTTTTCATTATCTAGCCAAGGACACCTCTGGCCTTCCAGGGAACAAGAATTTCCCAGTGTCCCTAAACAGCAAAAACAAAACAAAAACATACGAACAAAATAACGAAAACCAAAATGAAAACCAAACCAAAACAAAATCCCAGCCTGGATTGTCACCTGTGAAAGGATATGAAGGGATGGTGGTTATGGGTTCAGACTGTGGACAAAGGCCAAGAGCTTAAATATTCATATAGACCTGCTCTTGATATATTGTACAGTCTTCAGGAATCAGCTTCAGAAAGTAAAAAACGTTTTATCAGTGAAAAACAGGGTTATTTAATATGTTTCTTTCCAGATGGACTTTTATCGTCGACATTCCTCCTGAACCTTCCACAGACAATTGTTGGAGAAGACAAAATATCTGACTCATTCATCAGTCTATTGTCAGTTTAGTATGCTTACAATCTTTATGAAGTACTTAGAGGAGGATAGCCACTGTGTTGGAGTGTTTTTAAAAAGGAATAACATTTCTGTAGCTAAATAACTAATCTGGAGGGGGTATGGTTTTTTTTTTTCTGCTCAGATATTCAAAGTGAACTCTCCTAAAAGAACTTTTCATTAGAAAATATTTACCCAAATCGGTAAAAAAAATAAAATAAATATGTGTTTGAGTGATTTGTAATATATGGGTTGAGGAAAAATTTGTGAAAACCAATTTAATAAACTGCTATAAATTATTCCTTCTTCACTTGCTAACAGACTGCTTCTCCATTAGCAGCTTTTAGGCCAAATCTTCAACATTATGACTCAAGACTTTAAGGAAGAGATGCTTCAGACACAAGTGTATTTCTTGGAGAAATTTCAGAAGACGACCTTTTAAAATGGAAACAAGAGTAAGAAAGAACAGACATGATGTAGGTTGTCATACTAAAGAAACTGTTCTTCTGGAAAGGCAGGATAAATCTTCAAACAAAACAGGAGATAAATTATTTTTTCTGCTTATACTTTCCCCTCTCACTGTTTGATACTCTGTTTTATCCATTCATTGCTTATAATATATATTTTCTTTACAGTCGATCAGTGTAGTTACTAACACTCCCAGTCCTTTGGATATCTAGGATGTTCAGAGAAAGCTGAACTAAACTTGAACTTTGTTAGCTTCTTTCAGAGAGCCAAAAGGCTTCAAAGCTGTGAAGGATACCAGTAATGCAGTGATTGCATCAGTCAGTGACCTTCAACATGTCCTCCTAGTAAGCTTAGATGGATCCTGGACCTAAGATGCTTATTGACTGAGGGAAAAACATTATCATAGTAGCCAGAACTTTGAGTTTCACGTTATACTTGTTGTTGTTTTTTTGTAAAAATGGCCACTGTTTCAAGTTCAACCTTAGCATAAATCAGTATATTTTTCATAGTAAATATGAAGTACAAATTTTGGACAAAACATTTAAAAAAAATTACTTTTGATATATACGTATTGTGTAATGGTGTAGGGAAAAAGATCTGTGCAAATGAGATGTATCATCCTAGGTATGCAAATGTGTTATATCACCCTGGGGAAAAAAAACAAAACAAACCAAAATGTTTTAAGAAGCATTCCTCTCATTTTCATCTACCTTTTTTACCTCATTAAAGCTGTTCAGGCTGTTGAAGAAAAGCAGGACTTTTGGCTATCAAATCCAAAGTACTACCCCCCAAAAAAAAACCCCTCCGAAAACCAGCAAGAACAAAAAATCTTCCAAAAAACCCCAGGCACAGAGTTTATTTTGCCTTGTTTAAAACATATATGATGAAGTGACAGAGACAGTAGTGCCTGATTCGTCTTGACATGAAGCTCCCAGCTGCACAAAACATTTTGATAGGCTGACTGGCTCCTTCTTATTAGATCTGACAGATTATTAAAATAGCGTTATTTGATGGACCTTGAACGTAGAAAGTGACATACAATTTCATAGTAAAAGACCTTACCATCTATTGCACGATGCTTGATTTTATTAGCAATTTTCTTCTTTTCTATGCGTCTTCTTTTTTTCCTCCTTTTCTTCTAGTTTTTTGTTGTTGTTGTTGTTGTTGTTGTTTCCCTGATCCTCCCTGAGGATTTATAATATTACTTGTGTATGCTTAACATATGCAGCAAGTTGGCAGCTGACAAGGTAACATCTTGGTCATGAGTATCACTATGAGATGTAGAGGGACACTGAACAAAGTCATCTCATTTTCTGTGGTCCATACATCAGGTTCACTTTATATCTACTGCAAAGAGTTATCTGAAAGTTATCTGAAAGACAAAAGGAAATGAATAAGAATTGCAGCAGAGAATGATTTTGTTATGTATAAGAACCCTGGGAGGCATGACAGGTATCAAGCCAGCATTCCCACTCTCCGATAAAATAAGTAAAGAGATGCACTGAGCCTTTGAAACAAATCATATATTTTTTTAAAGAAGTCAGAAAGTGTCAAGAGAAGCAGTGTGTGAGTATCCTTTCTGTTGTAACCACGCTTTTATAATGTATCCAACACTTAGCACAACTGCCATGGCAAATAAAGGAATGATATCTATGTGGAATGATGATCATGATACAGCACAATTAGGAAGCCTGCTGCAACAGGGCACCTTTCACACTGCTTAGTCTACATTTTCGGCAGTTTGCTTACTGATTTTTCCTCCCAGCACTTATTTGTACAACACAACCTCCAAGTTTGTTCGAATTGCCATGTAGGCAGTTCCCTTCCTAGGCTGGGCTGGCACTACTCATTAGTGTAAAAGTTACTTAACCCTTTTTTTTATAACCCTTCTTTAACCAAAACTAAACTGTTGAAAAGAAACAAGATACTGTTCTGCATAGTAATGGATCATGTAGAAAGAGATTGAATGTTATCAGACAGTGAAGGTTATACCATAAAACATAGGGACAAATAGATCAGGTTAAGACAACCTAGATTACATTTTGAGTAATTAATTTGCCACTTTAATGAAATTCATTTTATGTGCTTTTACATACCACATTTGTAGTTGTAGGACAGTAAAACATCCAGGATGGGCATATTTAAATATGTACCTTAATTTATAACTACAATAAAGGAAATTTCAAATAATTGGAGAGAAATACTTCCTATCTTTTTAGAAGAATGTATAGCTCTTGACTTTGGCTTTGCAGTTCGCCAAGTGTAACTGCAGCTAAAAAATATGAGAATCATGAAGAAAATAGATTAAAATGGCATAAAGATTCTGCAATTTAAGCTATTTGTGCATAGCCATCCCACCTATTCATAGTAAACTATCTTAAATGTGAGGCAACAGATGGAGTAGATGACCTCCCTAACCCATTTTCTATTATTTTAGAAAAATAATATCAAAATCTATATTGTGCACCACACCACTGTATGTCAGACCTGGGCTCCTAAAAAAGAGCTTCAGCTAAAAAGAGCTCCTGAGCTAGAATGAGGTATAATGCAGTAGATAATGGAGAAAACCTCTCACTGCATTTCATTTCCCTGCCAGTGTTGAGCAGTGTTTCCATATTTTGAAACAGGAGGTCTTATCACCTTCCTTTGACTTAAACTAGCACTGAAGTATGCTTTGGGAAACTGAACCACCAATATAACAACTGATTATTAGTGGTTACATATAAACTAGCTCCGCATTCAAGAAGAAAACTTTCATAGAACAGAAGTACTTGCCGTCAGAAGACAGGGATAATTAACATCTTTACAGATGTCACTTCCTTGGTGGCTTCACACCTATCATCTCATGTCAGCACTGATGTTCAGTGGCTAATTTTTAGCCTTAGAGTTACATCACCTTGAGTTATTGAATCTCCTTCAAGAAAAGGTTGTGGAATCAAGAGCTGTCACAGCCTGAAGCAATGCAGATTTATTCATCTAGTCTGGTCCCACAGGACCTGATTTAATGTCTACTAAAGCCAGTGTAAATGTTTCTAGTCACCTAAGGAGGCAACCATTCAGGCCTTTAATTTGTTTCTTAGTCTTTTGCACAGCTAGATGCGTTTCAATGACAAACCATTCCACGTGGTTAGTGCCCTGATTTCTCCCTGTCCAAGGAAATCTGCACTAGCTCTTGTAGTAAAGCAAACAATGTCCTGGGCATTGTTGTAAAGGTATCCAGACATGGGACATTAAAAGGCCTTACATCTTTCAGCAAATAGTGAGACTTTTAATCTCTAACACTCTAATCCTGTGGAACCCTTTTTAATTACTATGCTAGAAAAAGAAAATATTTTTTTGTTTGACAATAAAGTTTTTCACCAGTACTGCTGCAAAGGCCAGTTCCTTCCAGGACAGCTCTATTTACTTCAGATCACAGTCATACTTATGATAGGTCTAATTTTGCTACATCCAGTCCCAACTGGAGAGGATCAGTAAAGGCAGAATCTCTTTCATCATGGAAAACTAGTGCTACATGACAGAGAAGAAAACATAAAATGAAGGTAAAAGATAAAAATATAAGCAGTGATGAAGAAGACACCTTTGTCAGTGAGGATATTATCCTAATGTTATTTTTTAGTCCTATTTCTAGGTGTTGGCTCAGGAGGGACAAATTGGCAGAGAATGTATTTAAATAAAAGCAATCTGCAGCAGGGCTGGGAGTCCAGTGCCAAATACGCCCAGCAGTTTGTTGCTCAAGCCCTCAACACTCTACTGCTCCTTCATGCATGCTGAGAGCAGTGGCACAAGCAGGAAGGATTCTCCTACACTTGCATGAGGAGACGTGCTGCTGCCTTCCCTCTTGATGCCCATCCTTCCATCTTCAGCTGCTGCAGTAAAATGCTTATCTCCTTCCTCTGTATCAAAAGTAAGGTGAGTCAAGTATGACAGAGAGAGCATCAAAGTAATGCACTTTTTTGTGTGTGCGTTTGGGATCATCAAGAAAATCTACTGTCTGTTGCTTCAGTTTTTCTACTGGGCACAGCTGCTAACATCTGTGAATTTAAACACTCTGAAAGGTCTGTGGAACATTCAGAGATGGTGGACATCCTTCGAAGTATAGCATGTACTCAGCAGTTCTGGATGGTTATTGTTGAATATTTGTGCATGTCAAGCATAGGCAGAGCAGTAGAGAAAAGAAAAAGCAAAGTGGGAAGTCATGAGCTCTGATTTTCAAGATATGAAAAGTCACCCTATGTTAATATTCCCATCAGCTTAATAAAATATTGGCTCAGTGATCCACCATGATGTTGCAGTGATTAGTTAATATCTGTGCAGCTCTTTGAATTTGCAAGTCCTTATTCATCATTCTATTCCACCAGTTTTATGAGCTGGTGCTAAGAATCACTGCTGGGTGCTATAAAAGTGATCGATATCACTATTAAAGCATCAAGATTCTTCCTGCAATCACTTAAAGAAGATGAACATCTACAAAAACTTTAGAATCAAAATACTTAATAGAGTGGATAAATTATTCAAAAATGCTGGCAATGATGTTCTCCTGTTAATTAATAAGATATGTCTAGGGACTTCCAGTTGTGTTCCTGAGTAAGCTCCACTTTCAGCTGATGATAAAAGCTTTTATAGAATGGTCGGTCTTTTGAAATGTCTCATGGAAGAGGCCCTAGTGACCTGTACAACACACATAAGGTTAAGGTACTGCCACCTACTTTGTGGCATCTAACTATGTTTTTCGGGTTGCCCAGAGAGGTGGTGGAAGCCTCATCCCTAGAGGTATTTAAGACCAGGCTGGGGCTCTGAGCAACCTGATCTAGTGAGACGTGTCCCTGCCCATGGCAGGGGGGTTGGAACTAGATGATCTTAAAGGTCCCTTCCAACTCTGACAATTCTATGATTCTATGATTTAAATATTTCAGTTTTCATAGACCATATATGTTTGTCCTAATGGAGAAAAAGACAAATGTTTTGGCAGTGGTTTTTTTGCCTTTTTTAAAAAAAAATTATCTTTTGAGAAAAGAAGCCATATGGCTAACTCAGAGTCACATATTGTTCAATGTAAATCAGCTGTCACCACCCTTTACAACTCCAAGCTTCAAATCTTTGAAGCACTTCTGCAGTTCAGACCTGGATGACTTTTATGGGATCTAGCATGGTGCTTTGCAGGTCCATGACTACTGGATACAGAAGATCCTGTGGTTGTGGAAGACATTCTCAGCCAAGAGAAGATCACTGCTGTTGCTGTGATTCTGTCATAGGCTTGGCCTCTAGGTTTCCTATTAGCTGTTAAAAAAGGAGGCCAAAACCAGATGTGTCCATATTACTAGTATTGGCAGCCAAACCACTGGGTGGCTACTAAAGAGAATCAAGGAAGGAATGTGATCAGAGCCTGCAGCATTTAATTTCTCCAGCCTTAATGAAGCCCCCTGCAACCAGCAGAAATCACTTCATTTTCTTAACTGGCCTTTACTCCTCCAGTAAATCTATCCAGGGTCGTGTGCAAGGACATAGATGGAGAAAATTGTACTGCTTCTAGCAAAGACCAGTTCTTTGGTCTGGTCCTCAAAACAAAGAACCTTGTTTTGGTTCCTACTTTAGCACACAGTTACAGGAGCTATGGAGAAGAATGGAGACAAAAAGACAGGTTTCTGATCCAAGCCTGTACACAACAACTACGACAAAGAAACAACTTTTCAGGAGATGGCCATGAATAGACTAACACAAATCATCACCAGAAGTGTATGTTTATGTTCTCCATTTCCTTTTACATCTAAGAGGAAGGTATGATAAAAAATAATCTGCTTCACATGATCACTTTGTGCACTACAAGCTCAACATTTGATGTTTTATTTCTTTATTGGGAAATGATAACATGGTTATTGAATTACACTGATTCTTGCAAAATAATACTTCAAAAAAGAGAGAAAGGTTGTATTTGTTTCAAACTGTCATGGAAATTAAAATATTAAAAGTATTTTCACTTCCATTTAAGAGAAGCTAAGGATGTAATATATTATCCTGTAACTGTGCAACTAATTTTCAACACACCAACAAGAGTAAATGTATTAATAACTTTCCTACCGTGAGTGTCATGCAGAGCACAGATGAATGCAATTGATTTTTTTGAATTTTTAAGGCTTTCTAGTCCAATTGACTGTGACATTTTCTTCTTATTTTCATAGTGCATAATTTGCATGTTTCTCACTGTCACTGTGTACCAGGCTAAGACTCCAAAATAATCTTAAGAACAAAAGTTGAACCTTCAAATAATGTATGTTTTATTTTTACATTAAATCTGGAACGTCTTCTTTTGATAGAGGTAGCCCCCAAACCACAGAATTACAAAAAGTGAATCTATAACCTCGATTAAAATTTAACAATGTTAAATAATTAAAATTATTTTTAATAATGAAAATATTTTCATTTGTTTGCATTTTGAATGAAATAGAAAAACGTTATGGCTCATTTCCATATCAAGTAGATAACTAATGAGTATGAATTTCTAGTGCAGCAAAACTACCTGTCTTCATGATCCCATAGGTCATAAAAAGGGTGTTAGGTAGCATCTTTGAATCTGCTTACTCTTCTATTAATAGATTCCCCTAGCTGGCCTTCTCACGATGACTCTTTCACTAGGAGAAGCTCCCTTTCTGACTGGTATGAGTTGTTAGCCTTCTTGGAATGACAGTGAAGAATTATTTTCCTTCTCTCTCTGTACATTCTGCTTTGGAAGAGACCTGGTCCTTCACTTACTTCACTGCTGCCTCAATTAATCCAGCCTTCTTGAAATCTTAAACTCTATCACCGTCTCTTATCCACACCTTAACCATCACACTGCTGACCAGAGGAGAGTAGAAGATATAGTTTTCATATAAATTAATGTACAATACTTTGGTGGCACTTTTGACAGTTTGAAATATGAGTTAATTTTTTTTTTTATGTCCTGATCACATGATTTCTTGCCAAGAGGAAAAGCTTTCGGATTTCCTTACTACCTTGGACACTACCACAACTTCTACAACATGAAAAACAGCAGAAAAAAACCTAGCTTAATTACACAAATTATGGTATTTCTACTATGGTCTATGCATTGCAAGGAAGGTAATATTTTTTCAGGAACTTGAAACATTTGGGTATAGCAGAGTATCATAGTATCATGTGCAAGTTCAATGTGTCATGGAAGAATAAGCAAATACATGTAAAACTGGAATATTCAAATGAAAAATGCTCTAGTGGCTCACAAGGTTGGCTGAGAGAGGCTTCCAGGCATTTGAGTCTCCAAGACTTATTCCACTTCCACTGAGTGCACCAGGCATGAGCCCAGCCTTTGACCAAGAGCCTAACCAGTTTTGCAAGCCCATTCTAAAGCATTCCCAAAGGTCATCAGCTGAAGGAAGAAGTGTCAAAGTTGTTCATCTGCAGCTTAGCACAGGTTATGAAGTAATACTTCTTGCCAAGGCATCTCTGGTAAAACTAAAAATCAGACTGATACACAAGTTTGCCAAACAGGATTCCTTCACTACAGTTTGAAACATCAGGCTTGTCTTTGGTACTTTTCCTCCAATATCAGATAAACTGAACACATGTTCTTAGACAAGCCTGCAGAAACTGAGGTCCATTTTTTCTATCCAATAAACATCTCTGAACATTTCTGCAGTAAGGCTTGCCTGTTGCCCTTGCCAAAATTCCCTCCTCTCCACATTACTCTGGGATGACATGTGCTATCTACTGCTGCTCTTTGCCAGCTTCAGTTGCAATTGCAGCTGGTAGCTGCAGTGTGGTGATATTATTAATATAATAAATTTTAGAATTACATGATGAAGTGCTTTAATTTCCCAGCCTTGATCACCTTCTCTCAGCCCTATCCACTGACCCACCATTACCCTCTAGCATTTGAAACCTCTTAAAGACTTCAAGGAGCCGCAGATAAATGTTTCTTTTTCTCCCTCATAGCATGTTGCCCCTCCCCCAGATTAGAGGCCTTATTGGAACCTTACCTCTTTCTGTGTCATTTGGAAAATATGCAAACAGATTCTTAATCTCCTTCTCTGGGGTCAAAATGGCTAACTTCACAGCAGATGGACTAAGTTGTTTCAATCAGGCTCTCCTAAATCATCCAAACCTGATCCCATTTTCTCTTGGATATTCAAAGGGACTTTCTCTCTGAAAGATTAGCTTCCTTGACCCTCTGAGGCCTCTTCTGCATTTACGGTGCTGAACTCCAGTGTCTCATCTCAGCTATAAAGAGTATGTGAAGATAATTCATACCCGCCTGATACTTACAGAGTGATGAAAATAGACCGGTGTGTAAATTAAAACAATGTCCCATAGCTTCAGGTGTTTTTTCACTAGAACCACTTAAAAATATTCAAACATTTTTAAAATTATATTTCTTACTAATGACAAAGAAATGTAATGTGTGTTTCACTTCAAACTGGATGGCACTATTTTTCTAGATGTCTCCCCCAAACCAGAGTTACCAAAAAATAAATGCATACTCTTAGTGTAAGTATTTCATTCTCTGAGCTATATATATTCTCTCTCATACAATATGTAATGTTCAGCTTTAAAAACAAATCTTGCCTTGATTTGAGAGGGTTTCTGTTGAACAGTTGAGGTATAACAACTTGATGGCAGGAATTTGCTTGGGAGTACTCTCCATTAGACATGGTGGTCTGATCCTTTGAAACATCTAGCTGGATTTGTAAAGGCAATGAATACCTGCACATCTATCTGAATAATGTACTCAAATCCTCTGCAAAAAATCAAGCAACTAGTAGATATCTGAAAATTCAGAAGGTGCAAAAAATTATCAGGTACTGTGTGGATACAGTTAGAAGGAGAAGACCCAAGAACATAACTATTATTTGATTAGGGCAATTCAAAAGCTGAAGTTAAATTTCATCCTGCACCTGTTCTTTGTAAGTGCTTATTTTTAAATTCTTTGCAATGTGATCTGAAAATAACGAGAATTATTGACTTTGAGAGCAAGTAACAAAGTTCTTCCATTCTTGTATGTGTTTGAGAGACAGAGACTCCTGTAGCTCATATCTATCTTTAGTCATGGCTGTGGGCATGAGAAGAGCTGCAGGTTCTGATATGTTTCTATACTATGTCCATAAATATTTTTAAAAATTATATCACTGGTACTTTTTTGTTACTTTTTTATGGTACTGTAAGTCAAAACCAATAATGAACAGCTGGTGGCTTGGACTATTTATCCACAGGCAAAAATAAAAGCCATCAAGCCTTGTGTGTTATCTGTACATGAGATCTGGAGATGAGGGACTGTTTCTGCTCATGTCTTTTCTCCTTCCTTGTCCACAGTGGCCAGGCAGACTGAGAGAGTAAACAAATTCACCTTTTCTCAGCAAGAGTATCAGGGCAACCCAGAAGATTGGTGTTTTCTTCTTCTCCTATCAGAACAGCGTTAATTATCACTCTGAGGAATAAAAGGAAATTATGGATGTTATCTGCTTTGATGCCTGTGAAGGCATCCCAGAGAGAGGATCAGGTTTGTGTCTATGTGTACAATCTAGCCTCATAAATATCAGACAAGGGCCCTCAGAGATGAACACCAAAGAGAAGTTTCAGAAAGCCTATAGAATTTTATGTAACCTGGTGCATTTAGATGGGGAAAACATTTTCAAAGGAATATACCGGAGTCAGGGGGCTAAATTCTGACTTGCACAGTTTCATTGAATTTGAAAACAGTTGTGTGGATCTGATTTTCCTGGGTGGGAGGAGGGCAGCACCTGGGTGACTATGCTTGTTGTCACTAATATCCAGCCCTCAAAATCCTCTGGGATACACAGATAAGGAACTGGTATGACTGAGTCACTGAAGGACAATTGCTACTCAAAAAAGAAATTACATTTCAGAATTGTTGACCTTCTTTTTTTTGGCCGAATGAAAAACACTAAATCAGGAGGTGTGCCATGTGCAGGCAAGATGCTGTTGATTTAACAATACCAATGTTTGCTTTGCAAAGAGTCCACGTGGCTTCCCATGTGTGGCTGAGCCTCCTCAACTGCCCTTTGTTAAGCTTTGGTTTTGTTCTCTACTGCAGGAAGGCTCTCTGCTTCCACAGCAACACAGCATGGATAAATCAGAATTAAATGCTGATTTTTGGTGGATTAAAAGCAAATACATGGACAAGACAGTTTATACCACCCTTTGTAAAAGGGAAAATCCTGCCCTCTGGGGGAGAGGCTTGTTGTTTAACATGGAAACTTGCTCCAAGCAGTCACATATCTCAATGAGCATAGCAAAGGTGCCGTCCAGATGGGTGATACAATCTGTTTGTGCCTGTACCTACCATTTGTTAGACAGAAAAGCCACATTGCTGCTTTGTTACTGTGTTCCTGTGAGGACACAGTTTAGCCACTTCACCAATTGCTATAGATGTTCAATTAAAGTCTCTGACTCGAGGTCTATCTTGTAATTATTTTTATGTAACTCCAACTCTTCTCTCTCAGCTAATCCAAACTATCAAAATGGTAAAGACAGAGCACTGTAGGCAACAATTACCTCTTCTTGGTTTTTTGGTTGTGGGTTGTATTTTTTTTTGTTCCCACCCTCCCCTCTTCCCCCTCAGGATCAACAGTTTAACTTTATTGTTTTCTAATAAAACTGAGTTTAAAAAAATTTGCAGGACCCCTGCATTGCCGGATAATTGTATCTTTCTCAAATTAATAACCAGCTCCAGAGAGTACAATTAGGACTGAGAAGTGTGGCAAGAGAATTATGCCTGACTGTGTAGTTTTTCATTAAATAACTGAGAAGAAATAGGCAACATAATCTTTACAAAGCAGCTGGAGTCCTGGTTGGGTCTAATTTCTACTTTGCAGCCACCACCACTAAGAAGCACTGACTGCTGTGGGACTCAGAGATTCACCGTAACTTTCTCCTTGGTGAGTTGGTTTTTTTTTCTATTAAAAAACATTGTAGGATTTCTTTTGGATTGGATAATTTACATACTGTATTACAAGGTTGGCATTGGCCCAATTCAGCTGTCATTTTAGAGGTGTGATAGGTACAAGGAAAGAAAGCCTGAGTAATCTGTAGGCTGTCACCTACTCATTGCACTTGTAGACATAAGAGACTGATTAGGAATAGGCAAATATCTTTGAAATACCTATATAGGTATATTGTCCTTATTTTGGGGTGGATTTGTTTCGATCATATGTATACCCTGTTGTAGTCTGGTTTATTTGTTTGGTTGATTTTTTGTTTTTCATCTATAGCATCCCTGATAATTGAGATTCACTCACAATTTCACACCAGAAATAGACATGAACCTTACCTGCTCAGACGCAGGTGGAGAATGAAATTCACTCTTGAGCAGAAAACTGGGTTCAAGCTTTCTGTGTCTCACTTCATCTCTGCTTTTGATGCCTACCTGACCACAGCACTCTCTCCCCCCTGTGTAAAACTTCCAGGACACTAGCAGCAGGAGTTCATATCACCTTTGTGATAGGAAGATCACAGGATGCCCGTTTCTCGACTGGCTGCAGACACCCACCTTGGGTTCACAACTGGGTGGGCATCCTCCCAGAATGACAGACCAGATCTTGGCTCCTTCCACTTGCTTCCCAAAGACCTGCTGTGGGAATGGGATTTAATAGCAAAAAGATCTTGTTTCCCATCTGAGATTTGCTGGCTGCGAATGATATTGCTGATACAATATTTTATAATATAATATGCTGATATAATATTTTAGAAGTTTCCCAGATTTAGACTCAGTTTCTCTGTTACTGCAATGGATGAAAAAGGAAATTTATAGTTTCGCATCTTCTCTTTTAAATAGCAATTATTCGTATTTGCTGCTAGCAAATTTGATTTTCTATGGGCAATGTTAACTTGAATATTTTATTATATCTTTTTATGCCTTCATCATTTATTTTTGGAATCTTATCTAAACGTCAATGACCCGGAAGGACATACTCCAGTGGAACAGATTAGAATTCTCCCAGGATATCTTTATTGTCATTATCGTAATTATTTTAGTGCTAAATTCTCATTAATGTTATATTAATATAAGTTGTGCTGTTAAATGTTATGTCTTGAACATCAAATAAGGGGAACAAGTTAGTGAAACAGAATGCTTGCGTCTGTTGTTTGAATTATAAGCCATTTTGGAACCAAAACACTTTATAACCAAGCTATCTAGACTTGGACCCCTTTGATATATTTTGAAGTGCACATTTCAGAACTTTGCACAAGGTTGAGATAGGGTCTCTTCAGCTAGGCTGGGTTATTTGGGCTTGTCTGCACAAGGGAGTAGATTTGGAGCTATCCTGTGGTTGCTTTGCGGATCACCTGACATCACGATGTACTCAAGTGACCTAGCCAAGACTGAAGAAATTGAGTGTATTGAACAGCTCAGTTGGCTCTCCTTTTCACTTCTGAGATGTTTGACAGGAGAAGAATGGAAAAGCAATCCCTGAAATGTAACAGAATTCCCGCTGCATGAGAGATGTAACTCTGTTTAGGAACTGAAAACATATTTTTTTGTTGCTGTGCTTAACTTTTCCCTGATACAGATGAAAAATTAAATGAGTGTAATTGTTTTGGTGTCAGGTTTAAATTAATCTCTGCATTTCTCAGGAATATCCACAGATGAAATCTGATAGGCTTATATGAAATTTAACAAAGGTTGGGTTTTGCACCTGGGATGGCTTAATGCCAGACACAAGTATAAATCTGGGATAGGAATGGCTGGAAAACAGCCCTAGAAAAAAAAAAGAACTAGGGGTGTTGGTTGATGGTAAGTTTAAAATGAGTTATCAGTGTGCCCTGGTAGCCAAGAGGGCTAATTGCCTCCTGGGGTGTCAGACTGCATCATGCCTGTCAGTGTTTAAGAGGCATTTGGACAATGCCCTTAACAATATGGCTTAATTTTTGGTCAGCCCTGAATCGATAAGGCAGTTGGACTAGATAATCATTCTAGGTACCTTACAACTGAAATATTATGGCCTAGTTTAGTCTAGTCTAATCTAGTCTATTATACATCCTGGGAGGGATGCAGTATTCATGGCCTACCTCACAGAGTGATTCAAAGCTTACTAAAGGCATTATGAGGCTCTCTAGTAATTTCAACTGCTTTTGCATTAGAATATGGATTAAAAACCAAGCTTCTCACCTGGGTTTGATTTTTTTTGTAGTCGCTGCTATAATTTGTTACTTAATTTAGCCTGTCACAATGAAAGACCAACATAAACTAAGAGCATAAAATGCTCTTAGACAAGATTTTGTTCTGATTCAAAACCAGTTCAAGACTAGATGCCAAATACAGAAAAATAATTTGTTCTACCATATAATTCCCATGTTCTGTTTCTACCAAGGGGAAATCAAGATCGGCTGTTATGAAAATGAAGTTATAGCACAAATACATGACATAAAAGTTTTCTTTCATGAAGGTTAATATGAGCAGAAGTTGATTCTGGAGATCAGAAAATAAATAGAATTGCTTCAAGTGCCATATCGGGTTTTCTTTATTATTTGTACTGCCTCATACAAAATTTAATTCTTCCCTATGGAGAAAAGCCCAGGCTATCTTATTTATAGCTCTGTCACACACAGATTAGTTTGTGAGTTTGATCTGGATTACAGTTTATGTATGTTACCAAATCTTTGCTAGAGATGTTTGTGTTTTCTCTGTCATGGCTACTCTTGCATCTACCATACACTGCTGCAGCAATAAACAGCTTCTGAACAAAATTCTCCACTGTTGATAAGAGAATGGAAGACTTTGCATGGGGCAAAAGAGAGCCATATAGCAGTCTGACCAGTTCTGATTATCACTCAGCTAGCTGGCTGGTAAGCAGTGTCTTCAAGAAAAGAAGGACATTAGAAAAAAGAATGCAAGTGCAAGCAGATAAGAAATATATTCTTTCCAGTACTCCAGGCACATTTTGCTTATATCACATCTTCTGCATATGCATGAAGAAATATTTAACCCTTTCGTTCATGTAGTACAACTTACTTTAGAAATCATAGTATTACTCTGTAATAGTGAAATATTCTGTTTATAAGCTGTAGATTGGTTGTTAGAAAATACGTACCAGAACTGAGGACTCCTGATCAATTTCCAGGTTACAGAATACTGGCAATGTTACTGTACTGGAATTTTTTAATAACTCATGTTTTTCATGCCTTACATGGAGATTCTGTCATGAATGCCTTATCAATTTTGAGCCTTAAGCCTCTGTTTATTCTGTATGGTAGGTACTGTTCTTCACTAAGGAAGATAAAATATACCAGCTCACTTACCGACACTGATACTGTGTATTGAATAAGAAAACATATGTATATTGACTTGTGCATTTGCATTGTGTCCTAAGAGCTATGGCACAAGAAGCCACTGCTCAGCCATGTAAGCTCATATGAGACACCATAAGTATGATATCTGCATTGGACTTAATCATCTGCACTACTGTCATTTCCAAGCTGCAGTCTGGTTTCTCAGGAACTATCACAACTTTTAAAAACCAGTGTATGAATAACACAGAGAAAATAGGTTTTGGTTAGAAATGAAATTCCATAAACATTTTTTTTTTTTTTGTCTGCAGTTTCCCAAAAGAAACTGGTTAAAAAGGCACATGTTCCCCAAAGCAAACACAAAACCTTGGCTAGCAGAGAGGTGATGTATTGAGGAGCCTGATGCTGGCTACAGAAAGACCTTTACATGTCTTGAAATGTTACATATGACCACAGTGTTGAAGAGATGTCAGAAACATAGGACAGGAATTTACATTCAGGACTCCCCAAGATAAGGAATTACTGTTATCCCAGCAGAATAAATTGGAGACTCAATGTGAAAGACTGATATGATGAAAAAGGCAATGTGGGGTTTCAGGGATAGACCTTCAGTATGTCCACATGTTTTTATGATGTTTAACTCTTTGAATTCAACAACCCATTCCCTTCGAGAATTGCAAGAGTCACCCAAATATCTTTGAAAGTCAGATATTACCAAGCTGCAGAAGAGTGAAGTTTAGGTTCTTGTCCTGGGTTGAGCCAGGATGAAGCTAATTTTCCTTTTACTGATTGTTTACTGAGTCAAACCGTGATAGTTCCTGATGTCCCATAGAAGTAGCAAAACTCTCAAACCATCTCTCAGTTTATCTTTTCTGAAATCCAAAGAAAGAGAAAAGGGATAAGGGATAAGGAAAAAAGAAGAAGGAAAAGAAAAAGAAAAAGAAAAAGAAAAAGAAAAAGGAAAGAAAAAGAAAAAGAAAAAAAAAGAAAAAGAAAAAGAAAAAGAAAAAGAAAAAGAAAAAGAAAAAGAAAAAGAAAAAGAAAAAGAAAAAGAAAAAAGAAAAAGAAAAAGAAAAAGAAAAAGAAAAAGAAAAAGAAAAAGAAAAAGAAAAAGAAAAAGAAAAAGAAAAGAAACTTTTGAGGAACCATTATACAATCTTTCCCTTTTTTGAAGTTCCTTGAAGCTTTCTGTGGAGAATATTTGCCTTCAGTAACATTCAGAACTCTCAAGAGAAAGAATTCAAGTGCTTTGATTCAGACTTTAAATGTAGCAGGTCTATGTTTATCAGTACAAAAGGAAAGGAACATGCTCCTAACAGCAACACAGTAGTTGATTAAAAAAGAACACAGAGTAATACTCCAGAGTGAGAAACATTGATGAATAATGAAAAAGCAAAAGAAACACAGATCCAAGAAAAACAGTGTTTTCACAGTGGGTTAGCTACACGGGATGCCGATTACACTCAGAAGCTATTCACGTGGTTTACATACTCTAGGAAATGTTAAGGAAAATCAGTCTTAAGTATCAAATGACACAGGGAATCTTCTTTAGAGAGATTGTTTCATGGCTTCTGTCCTTCCTCCCTGTCAACTGCAGTAAAACAACCAGATATGTTAATTCATAACCCTATTAACCACACCAGGGGAATCATGTGCTCTTTTATCTGAAGTAAGGTTTCTTTTAATGAGGTGTTTCCTTTTTCTGTCAATTAAATGTTTACAGCCTCTTGAGGAGAGTCAATAACAAAGGACACTAGTAGAGGATCAAGTTATTCTCTAGTTCAATACTTTGCATGATCACAGGGGCATAATTTACTGAAACATGGCTTCAGAAGTTTTAGGGGAAACTATGGTGCCATTTCAACTGTACTGCTTTCTCCCAACACTTTACGGGGTTGGCTACAGGTAGTAGGGGCTACACACTTTTTCATGGCTCTCATTGGCATTGATAGAGGCATGCCTGAACTAGAATTTGTTAAAGAACAGATAAGGCTGTAACAATTCTGATAAACAGTAGCTGGGGCTGTACTTCTGGGGTCTATAAGAGCCAAATATTCAGCCCATCTCTTAATATTACTCAGATTGTGCCACGCTTTAATCTTCTTTGTATCAAATTATTTACTCTCCTTAGAAGAGTGTAGGTGTATGTCTGCTGTGGTACAAGGTCTGCTGAGTAGGACTGATCCTATAGAGAATCACCACCTTTCTCTGCCTCAAAGTGGCTGTACTCTGTCAGGATTCCTCCTTTAGATTGCTGTTACTTCTAAGAATTGTTTTTCATTTAAATTTAAACAAGGGTGCTAAAATTACACTTGTGTCCATGAAACAACCTCACATACTCTCATGTTCTTGATTCTTAGGCAGTTGTCAGCAGTGGAGAAGTCTTGATGAGGATGTCAGAGGTATGAGAAAGATGTTTCAGCTGTGCAGGTCTGACTCATGTCACTGACCGAGTGTGGAGGAGATCTTGAAACCTATATTTGTAAAATAAAATAAATAAAAGAACAACAACAAAAAAACCAACTAAAGAAAAGGAGAGGACCTCTATTTCAAATGCAGTAAAACCATAATGTACTTTGATAATAAACAAAACAACATGTATGACAAATATGAAACACTACATTGAAAGCACGTTATTTTTTTCATTTTTTGTTATTGCTGTGAGAAACTATCTTGTTGGCGTATTGGGCCCCATAAACAACACAGTTCTCTGCAGGAAACTAGGAGATTGTTCAGTGAACATATCAAGGTCAATGATTTATAATTAAGCAGCTACGCAAGAGCAAGAGATTGTGTATTCTCAAAAAAAGTGAAAAAAACATGTTGCTTTGATGTATGGAGTGCCTGCATACAGGATGTAAAGTGCTCAAACTTAGTAAGAATTAGGTAGAGGAATTTAGGTTTCAATCAAATGTATAAGGTAAAAAACGTAACCAGTACGAAACAGATAGTTGAAGGGGAGCTGGGGAATCTTTTAATCATACAAGATGCAGATTGTCCAGCTAAGGGTAGCCAAAATACCATATTTGGTTACAGATGAAACAAAAACATAATTAGTTGGGAAAAACTGACTTAAAGTATATTGCTAATTTCTGAGAAGACTAGACAGAACGAGGGAAGAAAAGCAATGAAAGGGTGTGTGTGGATATGGGGGGAAGTGGAGAATAAGGTGTAAAATCAACCAAACAAAAAAGAAAGGTGGACTTTTTGATGGTAGAGGTACCAACATCTACAACCAGCACATTGTTAGACCTTCAGATCCAAACCCTCGAGGATGACAGAGGGAACCCCTATGGACAACCCCTTCAACTCTTCCTCAGGTCTGTCTGGTAGGTTTTGTGTGGTAGGATGGAGCAAAGATGGACAGAATCGCATTCCAATACTAAGTGGACTGGGGAGGAAAGGGTGACAGAATTGCATTTTAATAGCAGCTGTGTGCAATTAACAAGATTTAAGGGTGATAAATAACAGCTTCATAATTGTGTATAATAATGTGCAAAATGACGTAATTGTAAATTGATCAGTTGTGTGTCCATTAGTTAGTAAGTTACTGATTTTTTTTTTTGTTTCTTAGCAGCTTGTTCCTAAATCAATAAACATTATTGACTCTTGTACTAATTATATTTCAAGGTTGTATTCTTAAAGGGGAGAACTGGACTGTGAGGTACCAGTTACTGCATTATTCTCATTTGCAGAGCGGACAATGGAAATGCAAAGCTCTTCACACAATCTCACACAATTCCCATGTTGCAGGTCCTGAATCAGGTGTCTCAGCTGGGTATCTTAACTCCAGGGAGGAGAAATTTATAAATTTTTAAATACATAGTTCCAGAGAAATAAGTTACCTTCATCTTCAATAGACTTGCTTTAGAATTTGGCAAAGAAGGGGGAAACAAGGATAAGTATCTATAGTCTTTCTATGGATATTTACTGTGTGGGTTCTGTCAGTTTGAAAGATGAGAAGAAAATTGATCTAATATTACTCATTCTAATTTTGGCAAATCCTAAATTATAGTTAATAATTCTTGGGAGACTCACTCAAAGCTAAGATGGACATTTGACAATTTATTTTTTCATGCTGAGATTTTTTCAAGACATATGGTAATGACAGGCTTGAGCGTTACTTCAGATATAATGAGAATCAAAAGTTTCTCAAAGTTCCTGCAAGCAAAAGCTTACTACAAAGAATTGTGGGTAATAGCACCTAAATTACTATTTAGAAAGCAAGGTTAGTTCCTGGAGCAAGATTAAAACATTCACAGAATGGTATGGCTACTTAAAAAAAAAAAAATCCTTAAAAGCTATTTTTATTTTGGATGCCACTTGTATTTTTAAGACTGGGTCATTGAAGTAGATGGTAGGAAGTTTCATAATGCTCGTATTGTTTGACAAGAAAATATTTCCCTGAAAGGACATCTGTAGTACTGATTTTCAATATTTTGTTGGTCTCCAAGAGCCAAAGTACCCAAGCAGAGAAATGAGTTCTAAAAGCCTGTGAAAGTATTAGCTCCAGTATTTCTGCAATTAAAATGTAAATACTTCTTGTAGTTCGCTTATTGCCATTATTATTTTCACAGACTTTCTCATTATTTTTTAAGGACTTCTACAAACCTTTTCTCTTTGGATATGCCAGTATGTTTATAACAGCCCAACCTGTAATACAGCTCAACATCTACAGTGCTGTAAATATCAGAAATTAGTATTCCATTAATATACATTTAGCACTATAAAACAGTCACCTAAAGTCCACACTTAAAAAGCGCCATTCAATCCTTTTGGAATAAATGTTTTGGATTATTTTTTGTAGCTGTTCTCTGCCTCCCCAACCCCCCACACAATACAGATTTACCAAAATTTTTGCACTCCTAGTGCTCTTTGGAAGTGTAATTGTTGCACAAGGGTTTCTGGAGACACAGAGATAATGGGGCACTGACCAAAGGCTAAACAGACATCATCTTCCTCAGTCCAAGTCTGGTTGTTTTTATCAAATTACAGGACCATTTCTCATAATTATATCATCTTTCTTCTTACTTTATCACAAAATCCTTTTATCTCCTGCTTTTAAGTATCTTCTGTTTTCTCCTTTTTCCTGCATGTATAAGTTGTAACTTTGATTTTCTCTTTCTGATTTATCATGTTTGCTTTCTCTCTCTCTTTGCCCCCTGTTTTTGATCAGGTAGTTGGAAGCTGTGTTTTCACTCTTTGGGTGGAATTATTTCTGTTGTGCAAATCTGAGTACTGTAATAAAGAAATAACTATTCATATTGTTCTTCCTATTGTCACTGTGCTTCACTGATAATGAAAAAAAATCACTTTTGAAGCCCTTGAATTCCCCACTGATCATCTGCTAATGGACACTCCATAAACATGAATTGGAAGATCTGTCAATGTTGCAGTATAAAAGAAAATATTCTCTTTAGAGTTTTTTTACTTGCTCTAGAGCTGGGCTTTCTTGTCAGGTTTGTGTTTATGACTGTTGCTTCTGAAATTTAAGAAGTTTTCTTTGAAATTCGCTGAACTGGAAACATCTGTAGTTTTATCTACCTGAAGTTGAGCAGGTCTGAAGACCTGAAATTTATCCTAACTTTAAGATCCTACTGTCAGGCAGTTTAGTTTAACTATCTACAGAGAGGAAGTCAGACAAGTAATACAGTATGACCTTATCCTGCTGGAAAACTTTGCCAATAACAACAATAGGAAGAAGCATCCCTGAAAAGCAATTTAATTTTTATGGTAGGGAAGTGCTGTATTGATGTGGATCTTTAGGAAATGAGACCTGCTTTCTGCATGAAATCTTCAAGAAGTTCTTGACGTCAGATTTTTTTCACCACGTTTTCTTCTTTCTCCAGTTAAAATTTTTCAGCTAATACCCAAACATTTTGTGTCACTGTGTGCTTTTGTCAGGACAGATGCTGCTTCAGAAGCAGTGGGTTAGCAACTGGCAGGGAGGGACCCAGAGAGGAAAGTACTTCTGAAAAGACACAGCCCACAACA
This sequence comes from Hemiprocne comata, assembly GCA_020745705.1. Classification (NCBI taxonomy): domain Eukaryota; kingdom Metazoa; phylum Chordata; class Aves; order Apodiformes; family Apodidae; genus Hemiprocne; species Hemiprocne comata. Next base: position 64,060,103 of record CM036586.1, read on the forward strand.
ATATGACCAGCATTTTCAAGAGTGCTGATAAGGTCCTTAGTACTCCTGACTCATTCTTGGAATCATGAATCAAGATAGGAGAGTTGAATTAAGGTGTTTAGGGGGTGACTAACCGTGTAGACTCATTTTAACTCCTGAAGCAGCAGTATAAATGAAGAACACACTACAGAACAACAAATTGCATTACATTTTCAAGTTTCAATGCCTGCCTACTTGCTGACTGAAATAATTAATGCCTGGCTACTTGCTGACTTAAAGAGTTATACAATTGCACTCAAGCCTCATGCGAAACTTAGTAGTGTCAAAAGCTAATGTATGCACAGACTGCATGTAACCTTTGGGGTTAGGCAGGGTCTGCGAGAGCTGCTTGTCCCTGATATCCTTCACAAGTGAGTTTTGCTTTGGATCTTCATTAAATTTCATGCCATAAGTTGCTAAGAAAGTAATATGGCTGTGTTTGCTGGCATCAGTTTCTTTACCTACTTGTTTATTAAGTAATGACCACCCTCTTTTCTACACTAGGTCACTTCATTTGCAAGTTGCTTGACAACATGGAGACTAATTTAAAAATTGCATTTAAAATAAAGACCAAAGTTTAAATTTATTGAAGCATTCCTCTGTCTACTGGTTCAATCACTTCTAAATTTGCCAGTTAATTTACTTTCTTTGTCACTGCCTTGTTCTGACTCACTCTTTCTATCACGTTGCTCCCTCTGTTTAAATCCTAGTGCAAAAAACATTTTCATCAGGAACCCTTCCAGTGAACCCAGTTCTTCAGAGCAATATTCACTTTTTCTTTTTTTGCTAACTGCTACTATTGGTTGTACAGTTCTCTGATTTGTGATCAGCTCTCTAGCTTTATCAATCTAAAATATACCTGTACACATTCTTAGGGTCACCGTTAATTTACTGGTTCCTTCTTCTGCAGTTTCAGGTTTCTGCAGTATTGCATCTACCAACAGCTTCTGACACACCTGACAACACTCCTCAACAACTTTCTATTCTTTAGTTAAAAAAAGCTTCCAGTCACAAAACATCCTGACTCTTCTATTCACAGAAATACAATTTTAGTCTTTCTTTAGAGAAAATGTAGGTAATTGATGTGTCCAAAAGAAATCAGAGCACTTGACACATGAACACATTCCCATCTATTGTTTTCATGCTGATCACAGCTTTAGCTTCATCTTTTGCAATTAGTGAATACTGTGAAAATAAATTTGTATTTGCATAACTGTGTGGGATATGGTGGCTCTTCAAGTCAACCTCTTTGTCTTTAGTTGATACATGTTTCTATGAATTAAGAACTTTCAATTTTTTCTGCTATTCACTATGTTTAATATGTGTTCCTGCCTAAAAAATGTATTAGTGTAGCTGGAAGCAATAACAATACTTGTTGAATTAAATAGCCAAAGAAGATGTGCAAATAATAAATAATTAATAATGACTAGTCAAAGTAAACAATAGGTGAGCAATTGAAGGTTGAAATGTGTTTACATAAACTGTTGGCTGAACAATTACCAAAGACATTCTTTATCAAAATTAAAAATAATTCAGTGGGTAAGTCAGAGAAAGAACTAACTTCACCAGATAAATTGTTCACAGGAAATACTTCAGTTATGAAATATGTATTGTTGGCAAATGCTTGATAATGCACATTGAAATAATCTGAATTTCTCACATGTTCTTGTATTCAAAATTAGCTGTAACCTGTCTGGAAAAAAAACAAAACAAAACCAGAAAGCTAATGCAGCACCTCTTCAGATGGCTTTGTGAAACTGCTACTCAGTGTACAGCATAAGTAGCAAGCAAATATATAAATGAAATTTTTAGGTTGTGTAAAGAGTGAATAGAAAATGAATACTGGGAAGTTTATAACATCACTGTATAAATTGCTTGTGAGATATCACTTGGTATTTTTAATTTAGTTTCATCATCGTATCTCAGGAAAGATATTGCTGAAAGTGAAGGGTACAGAAAGGATTGACGAAATATTATGCATAGTACATAATGGAAACATAATTATTTCCACAGAAGTGGAGATTTAAAAGATCAGGTCGCTTCAGTTTAGTGCAAGTGGGCATTTCAGGAACGTAGAGAAAGCTGCGAGTGAACATAAAGAGCACGTAAGTCAGATATCCAGCACCTACTGACCCTATATCTCAGGAATAAGGAGAAAGGGTTCAATAAAACAAAATATAAAATGAAGTTGATCAATAGAAATACTTTTACATAGTTTATGGCTGAGATACAGAGCTGAGTGAATGAAAATAATTATCAGAATAAACTTAGCAGTGTTTATAAAAGGCAATTGTCCCTTGTATTGACATATGAGCTAAATAAACATAGGAGCCATATAATCCTCATCCTTCAGCATATATACCAAGTTCCAGCTGAGAAGAAATAGTGAAAAATTTCTCAAATGGACAAGTGATTCAAGCTTTAGTGACTGCATCCCTTCTGTGTTCTCACAGAAAGGAAAAGGATAAAGAATTTGACTTGCTCAACCACTCTTGCTTCTTAGCTCTAGGAAAACATGCCAGAACTAAAACTGGTAGATAAATACATGCAAGAAGGAAAGGATGGGCTCAGGAAAAAGTTGATTTCAATGAATACCCTCCAAAATGATGGCAAGTTACATGTTGATATATAGGACCAGGGAAAACTACATTTCTTTTAGGAAAAAAAAAAAAAAAAAAGCCTACAACAAAACCAGGTAATACATAATTTGAATATAGCAAATGTGTTCAGCCATTTTTAGTCATCTCTGCTGTGCACAACTAAAGAACAGAAGTATAGGACAGGCCTAGTGTGTCTTCGACAATACAGCCAAAATACCATATAGATAATATAAACAATACATAAAATTTTCAATCTTGAAAGTAGGTCACCTCCTAATGGTGGTTAATTAGTCATCTTTCAGCAAGGCAATTAGTCATTCAATATCTCACAGGAGTCTTTTTTAATATGGTCTGGCATATAGATTTCCATTGTATTACATAGATTGCCATAGTGTTAATTTGTCAAACTGTTTAATGGAAGGACCCTTTGCAAGGCATTGGATCTCAGGATTCCTCTCCAGTTCCTGGAAGCTGTTTCTGGATGTATAAAGTATTTGATCTCTTAGAAGGTGAGTTCAAATAGCATCCCAATTTGATGTGCAGTTTGCTAACTCTATGCTAATAAGAAAGTACAATTAACATCAAGTCAGTAAATTATTTGAGGGAGACATGTTTAACAGGAGGAAGCACATTTTCAAATATGTCTTTCCCAAACAGTCCTGTTAATTACTGTCTTTTATATGTAACCTCAGACTTAATATATTCTTCTTGAAAAGGCATGGGTGAGATGACTAACATTGACAGTCATTTTTTCCAACTTCTTTCATTTGCATGTTTTTTTCAAATTAGCTAGTGCTTTTTATACTAGCACTATGACAACCTTTCCACTATATCCATTACTTTGACAGGAAAAAAAAAATGGATTTGACTTTGAAAAGCAATGACTTTCTTTTCTTCCATTTTTTTCCCTTACAGTTACTTGTCTTCATTCCATAATTCTTCTAACATACAAATATCTATAGCCAGTCCTACAATCTCCAGATGATGGTTTAGCTGTAATTCATAGGCATCCAAAAGATAGACTATTATGTGTAACATGAAACTAATATGCATATATTTTACTTTCATTTCACATAATAATATTCACATCTAATATTTAGAAAAATTAAGTTCTCTCAAGAAGGTGGTAAGGAGACCTCAAATTGCTAAGCCCCTGGACCAGGACTTTCAGTCTCCCAGTTTGCAGGGCTCAGGTATTCTTTGAATGGACACCCACAGTGCCTCTTCCAATCTTGACCCAATACCCCTGATATCTATGTGAATATTTCCATTTAATTTGGTAAGCACTGACTATGTCATGGTCCATCTGGATGGAGGATTAACGCAAGACTGAGAGGTAGCACAGCCCGAATTTTAGCTCACTGTCTTACAGGGAAGTTACAGATCCTCTTCTTAACTCTCTGAGTGCTCCAGAGGAAAATGAGTCCACTTTATCTAACTTTTCTTTACATGGTTAAATTCTCATATTAAAACAGCAGTACTATAAACTGATAAGGCAGCTTTTCAGAATGCAGTCAGCATTTATGGTCATTTCAAAATAACTGAAAATTGTGGAGTTCAACGCTGCCTGGTTAAATACTGGCCTGCATATCTATAAAAGGACTACTGTATAGGTCTTTGTGGCTACTGTACTGTTGTATTTTTTTTAAATAAAGAAAAAAACAGCAGGACTTAGCCTCAGGCATTTCCTCTAAACTACGCCTGACAGACTAGGGAAAAGAGATACATATTCACAGGCAGATAAAATGTAAATTCAGTTAGCAAGTAAGTGTTAATTTTAAAGATTTTTTTTTCTTTTTTAAAATGTGAAAGATACACAACACTAGTATTCAAATCCTAAAGGAACCCTCCAGCTTCATAATTATTTCCAGGCTTTTGTGTTCATATTCCTAAGTGAAAAAATATTTTTCTTTTTTTTTTTCTTTTTTTTTTTTTATTGATCCAGATAAACAATACATTGAGGATAATTTGAAACAATTATTCTTTTCTCCTCATTTTTCCTAATTTGTACTAAATAGAGAAAAAAATCTATTTACACAGTTCTCTTCCATGACCTAAAGTTCTGTGATTTGTCACTCCTTTCTTAAGTTTTGTTAGCTTTTGTCTAAACTCTCATTCCCTGCTGGAGGTACATATTTTATTTTCAGCTCCATCTTCCTTAGGGAAAGAAATGGTTCGTTCATCTATAGCATAACCAACAATTGTATTAAACAGCCTTGCTGCATTTACCTTGAGCAAATTGTCTGACAGCTAAATAAACATGAAGGTAGAAAATAAGTGGTTCAGAATGATCAAAAAGTCTTATGATTTCTTCTTTCTAATTTAAAATAATTTCCACAACAATTGATATAATTAGAAGTTCTGACAATAGCAAAATCCTCAAATTTTGAGTATAGTTATTATTTCATCTCTTACAAAAATAAAAATGTACTTGGCTATACCTTTCAATACATCTAATTGCTCATGTTTATTCTTCTTTTTAGTCCAGGAGCTTTTTTTTAATTCCAAATACTGTTCTGGTCATTAATTTCCCTCTGTTGTTCTGTAATTCTTAATAACTAGTATTTTGACATAGCTGTCATTAGCAGTACCAGATATTCCAGTGTAAGGGAATAGAAATTCTATGCATTTTGCATTGACATTTCCCCTGAAATACAACTCAGGGATAAAAGAGAAGAAAGAAGAATTTGACTTCTGTTTGTGTCGCTTATTATTTTCTTGCTGCCAAAACCAGGAAGGCAAAATAACTACTCACAGTGAAACCACTGTTTTATGGTGAATCACAATATAATTTGCACTAATCCCTTTTGTTAAACACTTTCTGCTGCTGAAGTTCTCTGTAAAGACTGGAGGTTTTAATGAGCATGTTCTCAGCATCAGCTTTCCTGGAAAATGTTTTGAAGTTTGCCATGGATAGGGCCAGGAGAGAAGGAAGCTGGAGAGAGAGTTGTAATCAGACATGTTCAATTCTGTGCCTTCATGTTCATGTTCAATTCATGTTCAATTCATACCAGAATTCCTGATTCTGCACATCAGAAGTTGGAATGTGCCCATATTTTGTGAAGGATGTCCTTGATAAGAGAAGACAATATTAAGGAGATAATCACCTGTACATATTCAGTTCCTTCATTTTGGTGGATGTTAAAGAAGAAAACTAAAATTCCTTGATTGGGATCTATAGAGACATGGCACTAGGAGGGAAACAACAGTATCATAAAGTAATTTACCTTGTAATCATAAGTTAAATTGAGAAGATTCTGCAGAACATCTGTTCCACATGCCTCCATACACCATCAGATGCTGGTTGCTTATTAGCATTGGCTAACAAACTGATTGTTATAGTGGCACCAAAACCATGAATGTTGTGGGAAGAGAATGAAGAGCTCAAAGACATTGGCACAGTCTGACCTATCTGCACCAGCAAAGAACTTGTCAAATTCCCAGACCCACTCAGAAAGTAGATCACACTCCACACTTCAAAACACCTGTTTTTCCACTCCCCTCCACTCCTTAGAGTTGTGGCTATCAGTCTGGTCTGGTGAAAAAAAATTACTCCTAGCATCAAGTTACTAAAGCAGTCTGGTAATGTGCATATTTCCAGAGATGTCTTTCAGTTTTGCATTATCGCAACCATACCCGTGTTGTTTGTTGCATGTTCCCATGCACTAGTACCAAAAAAAAGTGGAAAGAAATACAAGCAAGTACTAAATGTATCTCCGGAGTATGTGACACAGGAATCTATCATCCTTGCAATACATCAAACACAGTTCAAGTTATGGACTAAAATCTGGAAGCTTTGTTCATTTTTGATGTTATGTGGCTGCTTGATGACCTGTAAAAGCAATTCCAAGGTTTAAAGCTCTTTATTCCCATGGGACATTTTGTATCAGAAGATTTTCACACTACAGGTAATTCCAGAAAGATGTTAAAGGAGAAGCCCTGTGAGAGGGTAAGCATCATTATGACAGCAAGTACTGTGGCAAAAAAGGGAAAATATCCAGATGGGTGAACTAAGTCTGAAGAATTTTGTGTGATTAAAACAAACTCCCGACTGCTCTTTTGTATGTTATTGACCACATTGCATGTTTCTTACATTGCTTTTTTTCTTTGTTTGTTTTACTAGACAAAGTTTCCTTGTGTCTTATATATAACACTTATTATTGTATATATCTTATTCTTTGGACCCTTTCTTTTAGACCTCCGTTAAGCTCACTCAGCGATTTTGCCAGATTTGCAGATCTGCAGACTGATTTCCCCATAGCACTAATATATCTTTAATGAACTTACATTATTAACTTGAGTGTGAAGTGTCCTCCAGACAGCCTTCTGGTGTTATGAACAAGTAAGGTCTATGATCCCTTCTGGTCTCATAAGAGAGGCCAGGTGTGAGAAATACTCAACAGAGCTTCCCAAAAGGCCCTTGTCATCCATTCAGGTACTGTGGGAAGTTTTACTGATCACATAGTCAGTGACAATCTTCTCCTTCTAAACCAGGTGTCAAGAGGAGCCAGCACAGCAACCATCTCTCACAGGAGACAAATATGTGATTTAAGGGAGGTCATTAAAGACTGAAAAAAACTAACAATTTGTTTGCAGAGTCCAAGACAAGTTTCCATACATTGAGAGGCCATGCAGAATATTTGTGGTAGAAGTGACTGACAGCAGTTAATGCTTATCTTTTTAACAGTGGGATGTTCTGGATGCCTTGACACTCCTCGTGTCAGAATTCTTTTCATCAGGGAAAACCACTGTAAAACTTGTACACAATTTGCTGTTGTTCAATTTCATCATCAAAAAAGCTTTGTGCATTACTAGGTTCAGTGCTCAGTTCACCAAGATTGCTCACATGGATGAAGGCACTTTCAATTGCTCCTCTTCCCTTTCCTGGCTTAATGTTTTCTTTATACTGTGGAACAAAGAGGAGGAAAAGGAAGAAAGACAATGGAGGCTCAGAATAGCTTTTGGATTAACAACCTTAGAAAACTTTTATGAGTGCTGATTGCAATGGATATCGCAAACTAAGTCTAGTGTGAAAGGCACATTGCATTCTACGTGGTCATTCACCCTCCAGGAAAAACTGTGCAGTGAATAGTCTGAAGAAAGGAGGCTGAAGTGAGACGTCATATCCCTCTACAACTACCTGAAAGGAGGTTGTAGTGAGGTGGGTGTTGGCCACTTCTCCCAAATAAATAACGATAGGACCAGAGGAAATGCTTTGAAGTTGCAGCAGGGGAGGTTTAGATTGGATATTAGGAAGAATTTTTATACTGAAAGAGTGGTCAGGTACTGGAAGAGCCCGCCCTAGGAGGTGGTTGAGTTACCATCACTGGAGGTTTTTAAAAGTCATGTAGGTTTGGTGGCTAAGGCTATGACTTTTTTTGTTGACGGTTGGACTCGGTGATCTTTGAGGTCTTTTCCAACCATGACTATTCTGTGATTCAGACCCAACACCATTTTACACATCTCACAAATATAGGGGACTGTGTGGGTGAGAAGGAGGGAGGTGGGAGGTCACTACTGAGTATATTATGCAAACATGCCAGGACCAATGTAGTTCCCAAATCCTGGGCTTTGTTGTAAGGCAAAGGTAGAGCTCAGCACTGGCGTTGATTTATAGGGAACCCCGTCATGTCGCATGCACCAGGATACATGCTAGCCCAAGTACTAGCATGGCAAAAAGCATCTCCAAGAGAAGGAGGAAAGAAAACAGCAAGATACAAGAGTACAGTTCCTGCATCTACAAACTAATTTCCTTAATGTGGACAACATACTAAATATTCTTTGCCTCAGAAATTTTCACCTACCACTATGAGTTTACTCCATCAAGTGTAACTAAGTGTTGACAACAAAGGGAATGAATAATCTTCAGAGCTGGATGAAGATTGTATAGAGTCTGTAGTTACCGCTGATAATACTTTAGCTGGCCAGACTGGTGTTTCTAAGATATCTTTTACCATTGAAAACCAGGCTGCTCCTGTGGCTGTAGAAGATGAAGATTGTAGGAAGACATGAGGAGGATCAATAGTGCCCCTTCACTGATGGAGAAGCAGGTTAGAGTTCTACAAGCTGAACAGGAAAATGTTTCTTGTGAAGCAGCAGGTGTCCTAAATGTTCTGCATTGGTGCCCTTGCTGCAACCACAGCTTTTTCCTGCCTATCTATTAATTTATGACCTCCCTTGTATCTGGCTGCTGTCTGTCATTTACATTGCAGCAAAGTTAACAGCACACTATCTTGACTCCTTGTCTCAACAATATTCAAGAGCCGTACACAAATTATTTCAAATGCTATCTCAGGTCTAACTGCACTATTTGTTCCATGTGTACAACTATGTCTATGTTTTATTATCTTCTCCTTCTTCATCAATGCCTTTTGACCATTGCAACTGTTGTTTGGAACTAGGATAGAGGATATACTGCATATCTGTGTAAGGTCTGCCATTTCCAGGTCCCATCCCACTACAATGCCCTGCAGCTTAATGCTAATCTGGCAGACAAGCTTCCTTTATCTATAGAGATGTTCTTACTTGCTGATCCAGTTGATGGGTGAGAACATAAAATCATCTCATAAAGGACTTATGGGCCACTGCACAGGTATAGCGTGGGGGCTAACAGCAGAGAAGTCAATACTGCTTTGTGGAAAATCACCTAACCTACAAAGTCCATTAGACATTCCTGAGAAGTACAGGTCAAAGTGCAGAGGCTCAATTCTGCTTTCTCTTTTAGTTTGTGACACTTGCAATTCATGCCACAGAGGGCACTCAGGGACATATTGGAGAGTACTGGTTTATGATTACTATCTCAGGCCTCTGTGAAGGCAAAGTACTATATAACTGCAAAATCCTACAGTTTAGCATAGATTTACTCAGTTCCCATGAGCAGACTTGGCAGAATAAGAATTGCACCTGGCATTCAGAGCAACATTGATCACAGTTCTTCTGCATCCTTCTGTCTAGGGGCATCAGTCACTTTAACAACACAACAACTTCCAAAGCCTGTGGTTCCTACTGCACAGCAGTGTTGTGCACTGAGTGGTGACACCCTGAGCTCTGCTGCTACAGCCCATGACAGAATCACAGCCAGTTACCCCTCATCACTGCCTCTGCTATGTATTTGAAATACTGTACTTGTAATCCCTTTTAACTAACAAGGGATGACAGGCTGGATGTTGCCAGCCAATTATGGACACTGAGCAAGTTACAGGGCACAAGGCTGAAATCCAAATTGCTTGAACCACTCAGAAATCACTCTAATTCACTGCCTCAAGTAGCTTACATTTAGATGGGGATGCAGACTGCAGATAAAAATAAGGAAACCAATCAAATGTGAACACTTACTGCCCATTGTAACAATGGGTTGCACCACAGCCATGGAAGACAGCTCAACAGAAAGCTGCATTTGTGTTGCTTCCCACAGTGCAGAAGCTAAAGCAGCTGCAGGAGGTGAGAATCATTCAGATTGTGGCTCACCTCTGCTGTGGTACTTGTCTCCCTCCTTCAAGAGCAGCAGGATTTATGCTCACTTACAGCTGTTGCAAAAACATCCAGTCCCTCAACTAAGTCCTACCCCTGTAATGCTGAATCACTTGTTATTTAACCTGGCACTTGTAAGAAAGGAAAAGGTGATTTTATACTCCACACATGAAGGGCAAAGTTTTGGAAGCATTAGTTGTATTTTCTTAAAAGACAATTTTGCACATCTTGTTTTCTGAAATGTAGGGATAAGGTAAAAGGGAGATCTCAGCTGTACAGCAGCTCCAGCTAAACTCTTATTATCTGTGGCTACCTAAAAGAATAGTTGTTTATTACACATGAGCTTTTCAACAGCTGAAATGTGAAAAAAATAACAAAAAAAATTCCTAAAACAGAAGGTATTGAGGAATATGGGAGTAATTTCTGTGTAGGCTGAAAAAAGCATGTTCATTATTACAACAGACTGCACAACAAAATTTTTATTAGAGAGAGAATACACAGAGAATTCAAGCATTATTTTAACTTCCTTGAAATATTTGTGCAGACCTATTTTTGCACAAACAAGTGTTCAAGAAGGATGTTTCATTCATGGGGATATTGACCACAAGCTCAGATTAATGCAGTCTTGTGCAGAGAGGTGCCTGTGTATGTATGAAGCAAAACACATGAGTGTCACAAGTGCTTACCTGAAGAGGTAAAGGGTGATTCCCAATGCTTAGCATGAGAAACTAGAGGCTGATTGTCAGCTCCTTCCAAAAAACAGCAAGCTATTTTGAAAGTGAGTTCAGGCTATCTTCCCCAGAAGTAGAGGCACCTGAAATAACTTCTGCCTCCTTCAGTCTAAAGTCCCTGAATATATCAAAAGCATATTTTGTTCTGTAGTAATGTCAGTGCAGATTAAGAGAATTTTTAAGAATGGGGTTGGAAAAAACACTTTTTAATCAATGACAAGAAACATTTGCATAATCAGCAGAAAGAAGAACAAGAAACTGTTTTCGGGCTTTGCCAAGACAGCACCTGGTGTTTTGTATCATGACATAGCAGCACTGCAAACTGTTCTCACTATAATTAGGAGCTCCTGAATTTGAATGGTTTAAGGCTTGAATGTCAACCATAGTTGCTGGAAAAGTAGGAATATAATGTTTTCAGATGCCAAACAAGGGTTTGTGTTGGTAAAGTTTTCATGGGACAAGAGTTGCCTCTTCCCACCACACTATGAGGAGCCCTAGACCAGGCACTGGCTATGACAGGATCTGGCCAAGATCTCTCTGCTGACCACAGAACACTTAGGAGGGAAGACCTCAATCCTTGAATTCTCTAGAGTTAAGAGACCCTTGGTGCTGTCTTTGCCTTAAGATACCCGGCTAATTTTGTGTCTTACAGGCTCTCCAAGCACCCCTGTGTCAGGGCTCTTTGCCTTCCCAGCTCCCGTGAGCTTGACACATCAGGCTTGACAGTCGGGAGCAGAACCCAGGTGATAGGGTTAGGACTCTGAGCTGCAGTTTCAGCCCTCCCAAGCAGAAGCACAGGACTTACCAGTGCAAACATTGTAGCAGAACTATGAGTAGTTTTTGAAGAGATTTTCTGAGAAAGCTTTTTCCTAGACTCAGGTACTCAGGGTTAGTATAAATCCACGGGTTTCTCAAGTGCAATCAGTAGCTGTTATTTCTACATAGGTTTTCCTTGGGAAGTACACCAATGATGTATCTGGTGCTAGATGAATCTTTCATCTCTTCCCACCAGCCATAGTAGTGAATTGATCTTAGCTCTGACAGCATTCTTCTCACTGACCTGGGTATTTACTTGGGATCCCATGGGCCCAGGGCACAAGTGTGCAGCCCTCGCACCCACTGCTTTCCATTCTGGTTCAGATCCTGGTTGCACTCAGTTAGCTCTTTGACAAAAGCAAACTTTTAGCTAGATTGCTTCTATTTAAGTGTATGGCACTTAATAAATTATCCTGTACCCTTCGTGCTGACCCTTTCGTAAATTTTCATTTAAAGTACAGCATAAAAACTAGTGGCAAAGCAAAACCCAGCAATATGTTTGAAATGCAGCTTGAAGATATATCTTGACATGTGTGCCGAGATCATCAGTTTCTAATAAAATTAGACCATATTTCATCTTTTCACTATCTCCTGTGATGTTTTTGTGCAATCCACAACAGAGGCATTTGGAAGTGGAGGGGATTTGCCTTTTTGTCAAAATAAATACCTTGCTGTTGTTGTCATAATCTACTTCTTCCCTATTTTATTACTATTTTTTCAAAAACCCTGTGTCTGGGAAGTAAAATGACTTGTCTGTAGAGCCAGAAAACATTTTTCAGGAAAATTGTTTTCCAGTTTGTTTAACTGATAAATTTAAAGAGAAATAAGACTTCACATGCACAAAAAGCATGCTTATATAAACATGCAACAAAGAAATGGAAAATAACCATTACATATATAAAAATATTTTAGTTCATGGTTTTGTTTATAGAAAAATTCAGGAAGTTAATAAATCAGTTTCAAGGCTAAAATTTGATGCTAGTAAGCTTTTCAAGAAACACAGAAAATAAAATGAGAAGAAATAAGCTCAAAGTATAATGCAAATATTGTGAAGTTTATATCATATTTCAGTATTTTCCAGGGGAAGTTCAAATATCCAAAATAAAATGTTTTCCTGATTCTGGAATCATTAATTGTTTTCTTTATTCTAGCCATCTTATACTTAAATATTTTATAAAACATTTATCTGTAGGAATGTCTACACCAGTAGTACACTGGCAATAATTATTTTTTAAAAGATTCAGTAATTTCTGTAGAGGGCTAATGGGAGAAACACTTTAATATGATATAGAAAATGTCTTAAGCTCTTCAGAAAAGATCCATTTTAGGATTACAGGCTTTAAAGTGAACAGAGAATCATTTGTGGAAGAATAACACCAGCATTCATCTAGGGTAGAAATTGAAAACTGAATCAGTGCTGAGAGCAGAACTAAAACACACCCCTCTGCAGCAGCAGCCTGCATTGAACACTGGTTTGGAGCCCTGTTACCCAGACTATGCACCAATTAGTGGCTGCAGCCCATCACCCAGCATCTGCACCATGCTTCTCACCCACTGCCAAGTTCTTTTCTGTGCAGTAATTGCTTGTGCTGGTACCACAGTTCACCACCATTTATGGAAGATAATTTCTCCAGAGTACAATGTTCCCTTGTTATTTCTCTGTTGGCACTTAAAGAGCTGGTGGTGTTCATGCTGTATGTAACTGAGTTCTTCCACTTTCCCTAACTCAGATCTTGAGACTGAATTAACTCCTTCTAGTCTGTTTTTACTTTGATGATCACAGGAATGTATTCCCTAGACCTTCCTACCTGGTATGTCCCTGCTCTCAGTGTGTTGCTTTGTAGATCGGTGGATGCCCAACAGGTTCCTCACACAGAGGCACTGCAGTTGTTGCTGCTGCTTCTTACACTGTGTCCTGACCATACACCTCTCTCTTTTCTTACTCTCTATGCATAGTTGTAACCTGTCTTACAGATGGAGAGCCTTTAAATAGAGGCTTATCCCCTGGATAATCAAAAAAAGAAAGAAAAAAAACAACAGCAAAACAGGGCCTACATGCAGAGGCCAAAAGGATGAGTTTCAAAGAGAGATGACAGCCAGAATCTGCTAGGTGAATTGCTGCATTTTGTATGCTTCTTGCCTTTTGTTTCCCAGCAAAACATCTTTAAAGGTGGGGATTACTGAAAGCCTTGGATACAATGTTTGTTTTGCTTGTTTCATACAGTAAAGCAGACCATAAGTTTACCGAATTTCAGTCATTCTGCTCAATAGTCCACAGGGTTTAACTGTTATCTACATACTTTTCTTAATATCTCTGTGACAGTAACTTAGAACTTAATGGAAGCAGAGTTAACTCATCTGCAAGCACCAGGAAAAAAAAACACATTTCACAAATTATGATGTGAAGTCAAAGGATGGTTATGACATGATTCGGAATGTCTCAGTAACATTAAATTCTCTCCTTTGTAAGCATTTCTCACTTACATATTTCTATGGGATTGCTTATCTGTTGCAAACTCCTCCATTCTGGAAAAAAATTTTTGAGTGAACATGACTGCTGTTTCAGATGATTGAATGAGAAAAGGTGTTCATTCAGGTTTCTTATGTTTGTATATTTTTAGCTCAGTATCTTCCTATATCCTTGGTATAAAAGTAATTCAAGAGGAAATTTTAAAATATATTATTTTCTAATAATAATAATAATAATCTCTTGGAATTCAGTAAGCAGCAAGTGACTTGGGATTCAGCCGACTGTTTCATGAAGTACATCCTGTGCATATTCGAGCATCTGTGGCTTCTTTCTTGATTTCTCAATGCAATCCCAGGGGTGAGATTTAAATCCAGAGCTTGGAACCCTGTCACAGAAAGTCTGTATCCAAATCTGTGAAAGGACTACCAGTGTTTGGCTTCTCAAAGTAAAAGTTTGGCTAGGTTCAGAGCTCCAACACAAATGCTGTGTCTCAGGCTCTATTGCTCAGTGGTCCACGTCCACATTTTCACAGAAGGCTCTCTCTGGAGCTGACTGCCTGTATGCATTCCAATTCCTTGGGTTTGCCTTCATCTGATGCAGAAATCCTGAGATATCATTATTATTTTTCATTACTTTTGAAGATGAAAATGCCTGAAGTAACTTCATGGTCATTGAGAAAATAATCTCTTGGATTTCACCATAGAGAGCATGGTTCACTCCAAAAAGGTCCTGGGAACAGACTAATACACAGGTAGCAAGCACGAATGGTGAGGGAAGCAGGATGTGAAGTGAACTGGGGATCTAAGCTATCAAACAGTGTAGACACAGAGCCCTGATAGAGACAAAGAACAGGCAGCAGCCAAAAGAGAGGTAATTTTGAGGGAATGACATGGATTACAGACCTGTGGGAGATCTATAATCTACATCTATTCCTGAGTAGAATGGATTTGAAAGCTTGATGAAACTAGAGCGCACTGTCCAGATTCATCGACGGAGAAAATGCACTGTACAGAACAGGCAGCTATAACAGAGATAAATTTAGACAGAATGATAAGACACTGCCTTACTTTGATGAAAGTGCTCACCACAAAATTGTGATGATGCAGTGCAGCACCTCAGTAATTCCAGACATTGCTCTTTTTCTCTTATGCACATTAACCAAGCAAAAATAAAACAATCCAGCAGAGTCTGCATTCATGTTGTGTTAGCAAGAAGAATCTTAACAAGCATTCCATTCCCACAGTGTGCTGTAAATGATATGGCTTGCTACTGAGCCTTTTAAAAACAGGTTGTAAAATAATGGAGTCACCCTGCCCAGAATTTGCTAATGATCCAATCTAAGCTGCAGTGTTATATGTTAGGAATGGTAATGCAATGCACTTAGATTAATTAAATAAGTAGAAAAGAAGAATCAGAAGGAATAACATGGTAATAAGTCCATGGTAATATAGTTGAGCTTGACAAGGAATATTGATTACTGGGGTGTTTCACATTTGTTATGCACTAATGCACTGAGCACACATAGAAAAGTGACAGCTCTGAAGTAATTACATTGGAATTGTCAGTACATTCATTTGTGTTTGGGTTATTTCACTGCACTGGCATTTCTATAAATTATAGCATGTCACCTTAGATGTACACAGAAGTTAAATCATTTATCCTCCAACTAATCATTAAAACAAGAGCAAAAAAGACCCTTTCCAAGAATTTGGACAAAGGCCTTAGTGAAAATTTGTAACGCTATAAGTAGATTTGTCACTGATTTTCTTTTAAGTTAATTGAAGCTAGATTTAATTGTTATTCCCTGTCAAGAGTGAAGAGAATACAACTACAGCTTTCTCCAGTGCCCAGATTTCTGAGATGTAAGCACTCAAAACTAGACTGAAACAAGCCCAATTATTTTTCATAGGCCGATAGTCAACCCATACTTGTAACTTGCATTCTTGAAGTTAACTATGCTGTCTGAGATTGGAACAGGTAACTTAGAAGAGAAAAATTCATTAGACCCATCAGTTACCTAAGCTAAGACCACTTGATTTATTTAGTTCTAGTCACAGTCTAGAGCACACATTTTATTCAAAGAGTATTATAAACTAGGAAGAGACACAGCTGAAGCTCTTGCCTGTTGGAAGAGTGCTCATACACTATTTGAAATTTATGAGTATCCTTAGAACTAAACCAATCTATTGAGATAATAATTAAGTATCAAGTCAATGCCTTTTTAAAAGAGGAATTTGAAAGCTGTGTAAAAGCTCACCATCTGGAGAGAGAAAAGAAGGGAAAAGAACAGTGAAAGGGAAAAAGAATAAATCAGCATCTCCATGAGCAAGCAACATGCCCTTGCAGCAAAGGCTAATGGCATCCTGCCCTGCTTTAGGAGGAGTATTGCCAATATGTTGGGAGTGGTGGTCCTTCCCCTTTACTCAGCACTGGTGAGGCCACACCTGAAGTACTGTGTCCAGTTCTGGGTTCCCCAGTAGAAAAAATATATGGACACACTGGTGACAGTCCAACAATCATTATAGGCCTGAAGCATCTAATGAGGAAAGGCTGAGATAGCTGGGACTGTTCAGCCTACAGAAGAAAAGGTCCAGAAATATCTTATCAACTTATATAAACCCCTAAAGGGAAGGTGCAAAGAAGATGAGACTAGGATCTTTTCAGTGACAGGTCAAGAAGCAGTGAGCACAAACTGAAACACTGGAGGATCCCTCTGAATGCGAGGTAACACTTTTCTACTGTGAGGGTGAGTGAGCACAGGTTATCCAGAGAGGTTATGGAGTCTCCATCCTTGGATATACTCAGAAGCTACCTGAACAAAGTCCTGGGCAGCCTGCTCTAGGTAGCCCCTGCTTGAGCAGGGGGTTTAACCAGCTTACCTTCCGATGTCCCTTCCAACTTCAAACTTTTTTTGATTCTGTTCTTCTGTGAAAGAAAAGGGAAAAGGAACAGGAAAGGGAAAGGGAGAGGGGAAGGATGAGAACAAGTTACCTGTTTCCAGCAGTCTGTAACATTGATATTTGTTTCCCAGTAAAGCAAAAATATAAAATATATGAGGTTGAACTATGTAATTTTGTTTTTTCTGTTTTATCTTACAATTAATTTTTGTTATATTTTCAGATTCTATCAGAATTATAAACCTCTTAATTTAGATCACTGATTTCCCCCCATCCCCCCAAATAAAATTGATGGACTGCTTAGTTAATGCTCTTCATGTTGTTCATGTTTTGGTGTTGTTTTTTGTAAACTGCTTCATTAATAAAAGTCTAACTATATTGTCCATGTCAATGACTTGAGCTTGTATAATACATATCTGATACTTAACCTTTTCCAGCTGAACAATAGAAGAGTTGAAAGTGGAAGACATGTTAATTTCATGATGTCTGTGATTCACCATTTTAAAAAGAAGTTTCTCAGTGATGCAGAACTGCCAAATCTGGAGATGTAGCCTATCTTACATTTTGTGTGATTCTATCTAACTTTTTTTTTTTTAACTTAAGTTAGGGAAGAGATTCCCACTAAACTCTCCTTCGGAAGTTTAAAACCAGGATTCAAGATGCTGTTTTCAAACACTAAACATCACAGACATGTTAGATGTTTACTTTATGTAGTGAGTATCTTAAACTGTTATAAACTACATATATTAGAAAGCTGAAGCAGTGTTGCTGAAGCAGTGTTAGAGAAGCAGTGTTGCAGAAAATCTATAAAACACAGCTCACTCGATGTTGGAAAAGTAAAAGGACAGTTTTCTTTTCCCAATCCAATCTTGTTGAGAGTAGCTAAGGAAGATATTTCAGAGTTAAGCTGGCTCACATGTTAAAACCCCATTAGTTCATAATAAAAATTCCATTGTTATTTCTGAATCTAAGGTAGGATTTTAATTCAGCAATAGATAAATCTTCAAATGAAGCCAGATTTTCAATTTGCCTCAAGGCTGAGGAGTTTACTCTATTATGCAAACTCTCCCTGGACATCTGCCATTTGCAAAATGAGACTTAAATGGTACAGAACATTATCAGTGCTCATCTTCCATAGCAGTCAATTAATACTTTATATGTTGAACTGGACAAGTGTCTGTATTTCTTAAATAGAGAGTATTTGAGGTGAGGTTTCTAGTGCTTTTCTGTTTTGGATAGACCTACTAGCACCAATTGCACGGTGTTTCATCATGTTTTGACATCTCTGACAAATAATACAAGAGACAGGTAAACTTCTGTGTACATTAGAGCATGGAGATCATCAGTTCCAGCTTTGGACTATGGTTCAGACAAGTTTGTAGTTCAATCATTTCCAGGTGATTCTGTGCCTATTCCAATTTATAATGATTCAGGTGAGCAAACTTTAAGACACAAGTTACCAGACAGTTTTGTATGACTTCATCTTTCCTCCCTTCTTCCAACATCAGTAATTCCACCAGGAGCACTAGTGAATTATGAACAAAAAAAATAGTGTTATATTTACTCCTAAATGACAATAACAAATCAGATAGCATGATACAGTGCAATTAAGGGAAGTAATTATTTTTGAAAGGATGAGAAAAGGCTATTATTTGGGTTTTGCTATTTATGAAATATTTTTAATAAGTTCTTTCCCCCATGACCATTACTTCTCATATGTCACTCTCACTGATCCCTGGGGTATATTTTGGTAACAGTCCTTTCTCTTGAAAGGTCTTTTTTTTTTTTTCCTACTGAGTGAACTTGATAGTCAATTTTGAGAATGGTTTAACTCCCCATTAACTGTTGCTAATTTACAAGAGAACTCCTGTGGAAAACAAACAAACAAGCAAGCACATAATTTGATGCAACATCAGTTTGGAATACCAAACAAACCCGTTAGGAACTGCACAACTATTTGGAATAGCAAATACAGGTGATTTGGGAGAAGGGGCAATCAAAGAAATGCCAGAGATATGTCATTCTCTGAGAGAGCTTGCATTATTTCATTATTGCCTTCATTTATTACTCTTCCTCTAGGGTTCAGAAACATATTGTGAAAAAACTCACACACAAAGACAAATTTAAAACCAAAGTTCATGTTTAAGAATTTTGATATGCTGTAAATAAAAAGATGTAGTTCATCCTTTTTCTCAACTCATCCATAGGGACAGAATTTGAGAATCTAATGCCATTCATGTAAAGGAATTACACATAGCAAAGCTAGCCAAACTCTTTTAAGTGTCCTTTCCCACACTTAGAAAATTGCTCCCACTCTGCATTATATGCTGAATCCTTCTGCTGCAGTTTGTGAAGGTTGGTGAGTAAGAGGTTTGTCTTAGATCCATCTTCATTTCTGAGATCCACCTGCATTCTTCAGACCTCTTTGCTGTGGCCAGAAGTGGTGATACACATCTCACTAGTCATAAAAAGCCTTCTTTTCCCTTCCTTTTAAAAAACAAAAACAAAACCAAAAAAACCCCACAAACAAAAAAGCCCAACAAAACCAAAAAACACTAGCATGCAGAATTCTGAAAGCCCAATATATGTGCACATTTTTACATTAATGGTAATTTGTGATGGTAATAGAACTATTTATTCTGTGTCATCATATGTCAAAATGTTGCATTTAATGTAAAGCTCAAATGACTCAATAACATTTCATAGAGTGAGGACTCATTGTACAAACCACAATTACTTTATTTCAATGAGCTTAAGTAAAATTCTAAAATTAAGTAATGAGCTAAGTCAAATTCTACAATTATAATATTTGCATAACTTTTTATAACCATATAATTTCTAGTGTCTTTGAAAAAATTAATCAATCATTAGAGGTAAAGCTGTGCAAGAAACTGAAAGGCCAACATGCTGCACACTGCTTTGGTGGATCAGGTTTGGTTGACAGCTGGTAGGTTACTTTTCATGCTCTGGGGAGTCTCTGCCACAAAAAAAAAGATGAAGGTAACAAGGGATAGGATATGTTACCTAAAAGGAGAGCATATTATAGTTATGGAATATGTATGGAGGCAATAGAAAAAATTATTGCCAGCTTTGAGATTTAATCATCTGACATAGTCAAAGATGTGTAAAAGACATGGATTCCTAGCAAAAAGTTTATTGTGCTTTTTTTTGGGGTGGGTTATGTTAGGTTGGCTAGCTTTTTTTTCTGGTTGAATGCCCTTTTCAGTATTTTTACCTTCACTTTTAAAGAATCATTAATTTGAAATGAAAATTCAGTATATTTCATTTTAAGTTTTAAACAGAAAGAAAGATCTTTCCTTTCTTAAAATGTTCCTTTCTTTCTATCTAAAGCTACTTGATAAATTTGTTATGCTATTTGGATCAGTAATAATTTATGTTAACCAATTTCTGCAGTGTGAGCAATTGCTGCATCACAGTCTCACCAGCTGAGTAGAACCAAACAGTTTTTCAGCTCAGAAAGGCAAAAGACAGTTCTTCCTGTGTTTACTTTGAAGATTCTGCAGCAGGACTCAGCTAGTCAAACTGACTTCTTGATCATCTTTTCTATGCAGATAAATCTCCCTGGGGAGCAGGCCAGAAGTATTGCCAAAGCCTATTCTGTCTTTGTCAGTGCAGCTCCCAAAGGTCAAATTGACAGGCATGAGTGAGGACACATTAAGGTGCTCTAAACACTACCTGTCTACAGAAATAAAAAGCAAACAAACCCAAAAAACATAAAAGTGGTTTAAATTCATCTTTGTTCTCAGTCGTTAGTGCTCTGTTGGGCACAAATGGACCAATCTACAGAGTCCAGACACCAGCAGTCTGCCAGACAAATCCCTCTCCCAGTGCATTACTTTCTCAAGGGATCATATGGATTGCATTTGTTGTACCTGGAATGTAGTCCTTTGGTTTTGATATGACGTGTTTCCACAGCAACCAACTGGGAACCAACTAGGAAATATAAACTACAGAGGCAGGATTGTTTCTAAATGAAATGCTTTTTAAAAGTTTCCCTAAGGCTATCAGCAAACTCTAATAATTTTAATGTTCTTGATTTTCTAAGTGGAGAAGTGACAAACAATTCCAACCTCCAAGTCAAAATACAAAAGAATGAAAAATAGATGGAATTTCATCTACATAGACATACACAAAAATATCAGATAAAAGGCAGAATTCAAAGTATCCAATAAATTTTAGCTGCTTATTTCCCAGCTATTATAGTTATTAACGGTTATCCTATCACTTGAGATACTTTCATATTGAAATCATAAATAAAACCATCACAGTTTACCCTAGGACATGGAATTTCCAGTGCAAACACACTGCTTGCAATAACAATAACCAGGATGGCATTTATTCTCAAATATAAAGCCTCAGACTTCATTCATGAAGTTACTTCAACAAATTACTTACTGCCTATTTATGTATTACTGTAACATCCTAAGCATTCCCAGAGTTTAGAAGCATCGCTTACTTGAGCTATTTAAGGTCAAAAAATTTACATGTAGAGTATCTTCTTATCTGTCCACATCATACAATTCATGTTACATCAGCCAATCGTTCATGCAAGTACAACAGCTGGCAATGTGGAAAGACACTGGAACAGGTTGCCCAGAGGAGTTGTGGCTACCCTCACCCTGGAAGTGCTCAAGGAGAGATTGGATGGAGCTTTGAGCAACTTGGTCTAGTGAGGCATGGAGGTTAGAACTGGATGATCTTTAAGTCCCTTCCCACTTGTTTGTTGGATTCTATGATTCATTCTGTGATTTAAGTTTCACTGCTAGGGACATAGCTGCTGTTTGACAGTAATACACCACCCCAAATACAGCTGGAGCCTGACACAGCCAGAGGTTAGCCACCTCTGCTAACAATGACACTTGACACAAACATGTCTGTGTACTCCTCAACTTCAGAATTTTTCCTTCTTGGAGAAGAAAAAATGAAAAGGCCTGAAGAACACCAGTGTTCCTTTGGGAAAATTTTCAAGTCTACATTTAGCCTTTCTGGGGATAGTAGTAATTTAAATTGTGTCTTAGAAAGGGATATTTTCTTGACTGGGCGCCTTAGATATTTCATGTAGCAAAAAATTTTCAATGCAAACTTTTCCAGCAGTTCACTGTTCACATTCTAAACTCACTGTGTTGTTAGATGCTGTGCAAAAAGACACAACCCCTACCAAAAAGAAAGTTTTTTGATATAAAATAAACAACAGAAAAGGAAAGATAGATAAACGTCCTTGCATTAACAGTAGTTTATGTTGGCTATTTCAGTTAAGCAATTCCATAGAGCTTCATTAAAATACTGAGAAAGGGAAGAAAAAAAAAAGATCTGAAATACCATTTGTCATTCTAGCCATTAACACTAGTGATTTCAGAGATATAGCAGGTTTTTATGAGGGGTGTGGAAGCAGGGAGGATAATGGTGTATCATTGAGGCATTTCATTACTCTATCCATTTTTAGTTCAATAAACTTCACAAAAGAGGAAAAAAAAAGAATCAAAAGCTCCATATGAAGTAAAGTAACACTGTTATTCCAATTTTATGATGGGAAAATGAGACACAGATACAGAGACTGAGAGACTGAAGCCACGCTAAAACAGTGTGGCTCAGCTTCAGAAAGAAGCCCACCTAGGTCCTGCCTCCTTCTATTAACGACATTGCTTGCTTTCTAAAGAACCCTGAACATATTAGATAAATAGTTTGTCTTCTGTCACTTCATGGGTTGCCACAACATGCTGAATACAAACAAGGATGATTCCAGGGAACTGAATCTATAGTCTTTTCACTCAGCGTACAGTGATAGGAATCTGTAACTAATACGGGCTGAAAGGTATTTCCCACACGTGGACTACGCATTAGCCTCACAGTACTTAATTCCTTCAGAAAGATTAAATATGTGGAGAAAAACAGGTGAGCAAGGCTTTTAAATTTTTTGCTCTTCATCAGTTGTTCTATCATTTCACTGAGTTTTCACTTACTGCATTTCTAGATAGACTACGAAAATGTGAGAGGTGCTGAAAAACAGGACCGTCTGAAAGTATGGAAGGATAAAAAGTGGGAAACAACTGAGAGACTGGCAGAGCTCACAGACGACACCCTCTCTGCTTCATAAGTTTGATTTAAATTATTATCATCCCAGAACTCTCAATCAATGCCAGAATAAAAAATTGGGACTACAGCTCATACAATAAGCAGCTAGAGGGCAATGTTCCATATTTTTCTTAGGACCTTGTGCTCAGCAAGGTTACAAAGGGGGTGTTCAGAAATAAAATGCTTTATCTTCCTCTTTGGGTTTATTAAAAAAACAGGGTTGTTGTGATAATGAGAACCTGATCTGTGAGGCTTTAGGAGAAGCATTTTACATTGAAGAAGCATGCTGAACAGATTTAAGACTGAAAATTGTAAGAGAAATGAGTGTCGATTTCAGAAAAAAAGATGTGGATTTGATGAATACTCTGATGTCACCCTCACTGTTCCTAAGGCAGAAGACTTAGGAAAAAAAGCAAACAAACCCAACACCACCTACTTATTTATTTTTTAATTAAATAAAAGAAGGTTTATTTGTCTCTTGGATCATAAATCTAAGGATTATTAATTTTGTTTTGAATTGTAAGGGCTAGCCATTTCTTTCCTGTTTTAAAAAGGAGAACGAAGAGGAAGTAAGTAGTTTGAGCTTCATTTGTGATGTGATTACAAAGAGCAAATCCTCAGCTTGTCCACTTGTTTGGCAGATGGATTAAAGACAATTTACTCTTAGGGAATTCTGTTTCAAGATGCTGAGATTCACAATTTCACCAAAAGAGCTAACCAGTACTAGCTTTCTCTAGATGAACTGCAACCAGTTGGCCTTCCACGAGCAGTTAACTTACCTTACTTGCCTCCCTACCCCATCTAAGTAGTTAGTTAGACTGCTTGAATTTTCTCTCCTGGCTCAATTTTTACTGAAATATTGTCATAAATTCCTTGTGTCTAGCACTTCACATAGTGTATAAGAGCCCTGAAAAATGGAAAATTAGTTAATAGCACTATTCTAGTGAAGGTTCTATAAGGCTAGAACTGTAGTAGTGTGCAAACGCCTCACTGCTGGAGGTCTTGTTTATAAGGAAGTACAACAGCACAAAGCCATTTTTATCTAGTCCTTGCCTCTATGTCAGAAAATATTGCAAACTAAATATGAATAAAAGTAGAACAGGAAAGGAAAGCACAGAAGCAATTTCTTGGGACAACTTAAACTCTGACTGGAGCACAACCATAGTGTACATCAAGCACTGTACACTCAGACACACTACAATACAAAGTGGTGAAGTTCATTACATTTTGACCCTGGAGCTATGTGCTATCAAGCTATGTACTAACTGAAATTAGAGCTCTTGCTGGTATTTCCAAACAGGACAGTGAGTGTGCATCATTCATTCGCCCTGCAGCTTCAGCTCTGAGCAGTCTCAAGGTTTACTGTAAAATCCATCTACCACATAACTCAAATGCTGATTGGATGTTTGCATGCAACGTAAACTACCCCACTCTCTACAATTTCCAGATTCTAGGGACATGTCAGCTCTTCCTTTTTCTATTTAGAGAAAACCTTCTTGAAGCATTTCTCCCTCTAAATTATGTTTCTATTAAATTAGGAGAGCTTTGTCAGGAAGCGGGACTTGATATCACATGCGGTCTCTAAGTTGGTCAGCAAGGAATTTAACACACTCTTGAAGCTTCAGACACAGCAGTCTGTGCACAGCCTAATACTGTATCTCATTTCTTTCATCCTTGGGACAGTAAAGCACAACAGGGGCCTTTCCCAAATGGGAACTTTCCAGATCACATTCAGGCCCTTGTGCGCCTTGCACGTTGCTGCAACATTATAGAACTGCTCTTTTCATAGCTACCTTAATTCTCAGCATTTAGCATAAACTGCTCTTAAGAAAAGTTGGAAGGATCTAAATGATGAGATAGATTTTCAACACTATGTAAGTTATTTCCTAAATGCTTATAATTATGTATTTTTAAAGGAAAGGGGGGGGGGGGGGGGGAGAGAGAAGGGAATAATTAGAATATGACAAATTATTCATCAGTAACTCCCCACGCTAATGAGACATTTCACCAGGCAGTTAATTATACCAGGATGATTAGTGCATCCATACTTATGCTGACACATCTGGAACATGAAAATCAGGTTGTTCAGAAAAACCTGATGCTGTTACTAGACTTCACCAAATTAACTTAGTGTCTCAAAAACATTTCTATGTCTCATCTTTAAAGGATTCACATAGCTTATGTTAATTGGAGACAAGTTTATTCATCAAAACTTCTTTAATTTTCCACATCTAGCTTCTAAGGGATTTTCATATTTTTTATTATTTTTGATAAATGATGCAACACTGAAAAGTAGTCACTTCCTACACATAATCAGAACAGAAAATAGGTTACCACTCTGCATCCTATAAAACACGAGAATAACCTCATTAAAGGTTTGGTATTTGGCATAGTTCAGTGACAGGTTTGTACATCACCAGCATTGGATTTTATATTAAATCATCCAAAGGAAGTTGCAACAACTGAGCTAGGGTTTAAGAACTGGATGCCCTGGGTCAAACTAATACTTCTGATTTCTTTTCAGCATCATACATTATTAATATTTTTCCCCAGAGACTGGTTCTCAGAACCTTATGGAGCTTCAAGGAGAGATGATCACTGCATTTTGCTTTTCTCCTGTGCAGAGTCCTCACTGAAGTAATCCCAGTGGTAAAGGAGGCCTCTGGTGGCCATTCCCTCTGGAGGCTTGACATGAACAACCCATAATCTGTCAATGCCCTCTTTATCCAGTGACAGTCACTGCTGTGGTGCCTTGAGTACCATTTTTACTTCCCTGTCTAACGGTAGCAGAGATCAATAACAATGTCTTTGAAGTGAGCCTGACATGAGAGTAAAAACTCGGAATCACCCTAGGACCCCTGCAGAACTCCAAGGCCCTGACAGCATCCAAATTAATACACTGTGGACTGTCCTAAGTGTGAGTTTTTCCGTTGTAACGTCTTGTACTACTTACCATTTTACACTGAGTTCAGACTACAACAGATGCAGTAATCGCTTCCATAGGACAAAATTTGCATGTGTATCAGCAACAATAACAACAAATGCATCTCTTCTTTCCCATCCTATTGCACAGGATAGAAAATCCACAAAAACACAAAAGTGCACTGGTAGATGAAGTGAGTGGCTGCAGAGTAGCTGTGTGGCTGCATCCAGTGAGGCAGGGGAGTCCAGTACACTGAAATAAATAGATATTTTGAGAAGTCGCTCGCAAAATTTTTAAAAATCTCTTCAAAATGTTATAATTCACCCAGGTCCATAATTCATGGATTGCAGGTGAAGTGAACAAAGCACTATCATTTCTTTCAGCTGCAGTTAATAGCTTGTGATATTATGTTGGTGGCAGAGACAGAAACTGCAATTAGTTTTACTAACAGAAGAAAAGGTTTGAGGTAACAGAAGTTGGGAGCACCAATGCTAATTAATTCCACAGAATTAAATGGTGGTGTCATTATGGAACCTGTCATTTGAAATACGATACATGAAGTTTTAGAGGGCATCAAAAGCTTTTCCTCAGTCATTTTGGTATCATTTTTTGGCTGGGAACAAGGTATCATATAGAGAGAAAGAAAATGCTGATATCATAAAGCACATCAGTTTTGTGTGGTCTCTTTTTTTATTGCATCTATGTTATACCTTAGGAGACAAGGATGGAATGACATCAAGGTCCTGTGTGTTTTGCAGACTAATGCTTACATGCCTAAGATCAATGTTGCATACATATGGTATCTAAAGGCAGAGCTGAAACAGAGGCTGTCCACAAGTCCCAGGTGTTCCTATGGTAGGGACACATCTGGCAGATTAGCCAGATGTGGAATCTTTCCTAAAAGTAAATGCTTACAGGGCTGGGTGTTTCATGAGGCTGAGCACAAGCTGCCTGTATTGCAGTAGGTGTACTTGGGCCAGTCCTGTGGAAAGCACAGACCAAATCTTTCATGCACTCACCCAAAAAGGCATGCCCAAAGCCTGCTTAAAATGCCTAGTTAGGCATGGTCTTGCTCTCATTTTACATGGAAAGCTCAGATTGGAGTATAGGCTAGGCTCTAGGCAGAGCACAGCTGCTGTTACTTCCCTCCAGGGCATGGTCGGCAGCAAAGAGGATGATATTGCTATCACCTTAGAAGATCTTTTGAAGATTTAAGTTGTCCCTGTCTAGACATAAAGGCCATCAACTTTATTCATGGTTTCAAGCCCTGATAAACAGATAACCACATGCAAATCTTGAATGTAAAAGATCCCTAAAATGGACAAGTCTCATTCTTACTGTTTTTGTCAGGAAAAGGCCAATGAACTCTTTTGGCTTGTGTGATCCTTCAGTCATACATTGCAAAAAGACCTGGGAATAGTTCTCAAGGTGATAATGACTGTTTACCTAAGACTGGCATATGGGCTTTTTCTCTTCTCCACTATTTTCACAGCTTAGATACTTCAGAGGCTTCTGTATCCTGGCATGAGAGGGGAAATAGGAGAAATGGATTATCTTCAAAGACAAGACTTTTACACAGTAACAGTACAGGCATCTTCAGAGTTTTTTGAGAGAGTTACACCATCCATACAGCGGCTGGAGCAGGCTTCAAATCTTCAGTGGGGTGCGTGTATGTGAGTCTGGTAGGATTCTTTCAAGCAGGTTTGTTTTTTCATAGAAATTGCTGCAGAGGGCTGTCCACATACAACTGAAGTTCCATTACTTCCTTTGTGTTATACAGTATCATAGAGAAGATCATTAATTTCATCACTTGAGCAAAGAGCTGCTGCCCAGAGGTAAAACTGGCAGAACTTGGCTCCTAATGCTTGACAAAATGGTATCTTTTCTCAGAAAGACCTTTTATATCTTTCTCTTGGTCAGTGGGCAAACATCTGTGTGTTGTGTTGTGTAATATGGGGCACAGTAACATACTGACCACAAGACAGAGCCCTAAGTTTCGGGGTGGGATTAAGGTCACAGTCACTTTGGGTAGCCCCTTTCCAGGGCTTCAGAAAGGAGTCAGCTACAGCTGGCATTTGACATAGCAGCACAGGAGAGAAGTCACTGCACCACTGCTCAAGTTTGTGAGTTGCGAATGTCCCCCCAGAGGATATGAGGTGGGAACAGCTGAGGGAGTCTCACACGAGCTCAGGAGGCTTTACCAGTTGTCACATGGGCAGCAGTAGCCCAGAACATGTGTGTGCTCCTTGATATCGTTTCAATGGCAGAGCACCCAGTCTTCCCACAGCGGTTAGGACTGCATTCTGAAAACAAATTTTCTAAGTGCATTTTGGTTGAGCTGCCTTGGAGTAGATAGGATCAAAACACACTAGAAGCCAGGAGGAAGCTGCAGGGAGGTAAGACCACAAAGAGAAATATCTTTATTTCTTTATTTCAAACCTGAGTGGCAGTTTCGCCTGTTTAATGTGAAAATATCAATCAGTCTAAGTGACAGAGCTAAGGAACATAATCATATATATGAACTTTAGCAATGAAATAGGGAAAACTTAATCCTCAAACTAATGTTACTTTTTCATAAGTGAGATATATTATATTTTGAGTTTACAATGATCAGAGATTATCCTCCAAAATAAATAATAAACTAGCAGCCCTTATCTATGGCAAAGTTAGAGTCTTAAGGTATCAATTGGAAACAATGACCTTGACTCTTCTTTCTCAGAGGTGCAGACCAAAACAAAAAAAATTAAAATTAAAAATCAGTTAAGTCAATAAAGTTACTCCTAGGAAAGATAAAGTACAAAGAGAGTGAATCAGAGCTGAGATGTTTCTTATTTCTTTTTCAGATATCACACTAGCTTTTCCTCTCTCCTTTTCCTTCCTTAGTTAGCATCTCTAATTTGCATGCAGAACCAGGTCCATGATAAAATCCCATGCCAGCCAGGGAAATGGATTGAAGGACTCAGCAAGACCGCAGCATGTTTACATCTCTGTGAAAGAACTGAAAGAAAAGCTGATAAAACAAAATAATGACCACATCCCACCTGTTAGGTAGTAACAGTTAGCCTAGGGCTGGAACACTTCTGTCTAGAATATAAATGCCAGGAGAGTGCTCAGTCTTCAAGGATGTTTTTGTGATCATAATGAAAATTCTGAAAGCACAGCTTCTCTATTCTTGTTCTCACACAACATTTTCTTCATGTACAGGGAAAAAAATCCAATCATCCCTTTCTGTGACTGAGAACAACCAATTTACAGCAATTTAGCAAGTTATTGCCCTTCCGACGACTGCAACATGTTCATAGTCAGTCATATTTCTTTAAATCACCTATCAGCTTTCAGTTGAGCTGTGGATCTGAGATCTTAAGAAAATACTGGTTTTCCCTCTCTGCCCTTGTCTTCCAAATACTTCCTGAATTAATTAGTTATTTGTGTTGTACAGGTACACTGCAAATTGCAAAACACACATAGCAAAATCAACCATTTAAAACAATGTCAGTGTTAACAAGATGATCCATTTCATCCTCTTATAGAAGCTAATGAACCATTGTGAATTTATTGTGATGGAAAGACAGTGTCTGCTTGCAATTAGACAGATGACTAGAGTTATTCTCATGAGTGGGTACTTTAAAGTAATTATTTTCATTCATTCTTTTAAAAAAAAAAGAAAAAAAAGTAAAACAAAACAACAAAAATGAGAGGAAAAAAGCTATATCTATGCACAACTGAGCTTCGATTACCTGGTATCTGAAAACACATTCTCAAAAGGATGCTTCTAATTATTGTCTTAGAAGAGAGAAAGAAAGTATCTGCTGCCTGGGAGACCTTTGAGTTGACCTTTTGGAGTTTAAAATGGGAACTCAGTTTAAAGTAATTTTAACAGTGTATAACATTGCTGAGATCACATAAATTTATCTATAACTGTCAATATTCTGGTACAGTCTAGCTCAGCCCTGTGGAATTTTTATTCCTTTGTAACATCCACAGCTCTAGGCCAATTTCACTTCAGGCAACTTTGTCCCACCCATAGCCACTAACCTTGATCCATTTATTTGATTCTTATTTGACTTCTGGCATATGTGATGGACCCTTACAGAATCACAGAATCACAGAATCACCAAGACCTTTAAGATCATCAAGCCCAGCCTATGACCTAACACCACGACATCAACTAGACCATGGCACCATGTGCCACATCCAGCCTTTCCTTGAACACATCCAGGGACGGTGCCTCCATCATTTCCCTGGGAAGTCCATTCCAATGTCTAATGACCCTGATTCCTAACATCCAACCTAAACCTCCCATGGCGCAGCTTCAGGCTGTGCCCTCTTGTCTTGTCCCTATTTGCCTGGGAGAACAGACTGACCCCCACCTTACTGCAACTGCCCTTCAGGTAGTTGAAGAGAGCAATAAGGTCCCTGGTCCCCCCTGAGTCTCCTCTTCTCCAGGCTAAACAACCCCAGCTCCCTCAGCCTATCCCTATAAGACTTTCCTTCTAGTCCCTTCACCAGCCTTGTTACTCTCCTCTGGACCTGCTCCAGCACCTCAATATCCTTCCTGAAGTGAGGGGCCCAGAACTGTACACAGTACTCGAGGTGAGGCCTCACCAGTGCTGAGTACAGGGGGAGAATTACATCCCTACTCCTGCTGGCCACACTATTCCTGATACAAGCCAGGATGCCATTGGCCTTCCGGGCCACCTGGGCACACTGCTGGCTCATGTTCAACCGGCTGTCCACCAGCACTCCCAGGTCCCTCTCTGCCAGGCTGCTCTCCAGCCACTCTTCCCCCAGCCTGTAGCGCTGCCTGGGGTTATTGTGGCCAAAGTGCAGGACCCTGCACTTGGTCTTATTGAATTTCATGCCATTGGCCTCGGCCCAACGATCCAGCCTGTCCAGGTCCCCCTGCAGCTTCTTCTTACCCTCTGGCACATCGACACTCCCCCGCAACTTGGTGTCATTTGTGAACTTACTAAGGGTGGACTCAATCCCCACATCCAGGTCGCCAATAAAAATGTTGAATAGATTGGTTTAAAGTAATTTTAACAGTGTGTAGCATTGCTGAGATCACATACATTTATCCATAACTGTCAATATTCTAGTACAGTCTGGTACAGTACTGGTACAGTACATTAGTTGTTTTGTTAATGATGTTTCATAAGGTGGCAGCATGAAATATCCTTCACTGTTTTGAGGTCTTCCAGTACCTCCCTGACCTTCAGATATCCTTTTAATAAAGCTTTCTGCAACATCTTAGTAGTCATCATCTTGTGGCCTTTAAAACAGCCTATCTAGCAGTACTTTGGTTATAGGGGTGAAGAATAGGCTATGCCAGACACCCTGTGTTATCTCTAAATTGTTTTTTTACAGGATTTCATTTTGTAGCTCTGTTGATAGCAGCCCACACTTTAAAAGGATCTGTACAGGTTTTTAAGTCAAATACTTGTATACTTCTCTAAGTCCACTCTTCTCTCGGGTATGTTTTTCCACAGATTAAGTGTTATCTGCAGAGACTTTAGCATCCTTGTGTACCATCATAAAGGTTTTCTGTTTTCCCATAATGTATTTGAAATGCTAAACAGCATTCCTAAGGCAAAAGAAGGAAAGAGCCTTGCTGATACAACCTGCTTTATTACTTTCAATATGTCATCTACCTTTCTGAGAATGACTCTGCCTCACAGGAAATGGAAATTGATTCCTTTTTATATAGAGATTTGATTGGTTTGTTTCCTTATTAAGGCAAAGGAAAGTGATATTTTTCCCTCCAGGGAACACAGAGCTTACTAGCTCTGCTGGATCTCCTTTAACATGCCCAGAACAATTATTTTATGTACAACTTTGGCTGCTGTCTTAACTTTATAAGAACAGAAACTATCTTAAATCCTGAGCTGAGGATGAGTTGGGATATTTTGGTCTCCTTTTTCATTGACTGGTTCCACTGATTTAGTTCCAAGAAAATATTTTTTTATGAAACCATATTTTAACCCCCCCAAAGTGGGGCTTTTTGTGTCTACTTCATTATCTGTTGTTCTAACCCTAAGGCTTTTGCCATTTACATGTTTTTTGATCATCCAAACTCTAAATTTCCATTCCACTCCTCTATAGTGATTAACTATATATCATAGCCCTAAACTTGGTACCTGTATCTCCATTGAGATACACAGTGAGGCATACAGAGCTGAATGCCATGAAGTGCTTTTACCATCCACCTCTGATAAAAATTGTATTGCTCTGTGGACTTCTTTTGGTTAAGCAAATGCTGATTTCTTAGGAAGAAGTAACTCTTAAAAGGCTAGAAATCTTTTGTGACATTTACTCTACTCTCAAAATGTAGTTTCTTTGTAGAAGCTCAGTTTAAACTGTCATATATGGAAATCTGGTGGATGATCTGCTACTTTCAGCTTGTTTTCATGTACTCACATCACTCTCATATTTTGTATCTACAAAGACTACAGTGTCAATACTACAATGTCACCATTAACAACCTCTGCCCAAGTTAACAGAAAGCTGCTGAACAAGACACCATCAGAAATAAAATTGCTTTTTCTGCCCTTTTTTTCTTGACTGTTATTTCTTACAGTCTGAGAGTGAAACACTGTATTTAACCTTCACCATTTCTCTTCCATATTATAAAAGAGTTTCAGCTCTGGTGGGAGTTTTAGCAGCTTCATTCAACATCTTGTTCACTGTCACTTGCTCAGAGCCAAGTCATCCCACATTCATTGTCTGAAGGCTAACTCATCAGCAACATATAACACACGACTAGCTTATGATGTGAACCAGCTAGTT
This sequence comes from Hemiprocne comata, assembly GCA_020745705.1. Lineage (NCBI taxonomy): Eukaryota > Metazoa > Chordata > Aves > Apodiformes > Apodidae > Hemiprocne > Hemiprocne comata. The sequence continues at coordinate 64,092,907 of CM036586.1, forward strand.
TGAAAAGGCTCACACCAGTTCTCCTGAACAATGTAATTCTCCACACAGAGGACAAGTTAATATTCTAGTATACATCTGAGTGCTCATCTCAGAATCTCAGGGAAAGTGTACTTAGAAATTATACAGTCTTTTGTCTGAAAAATTATTCACAAAATGTAGCTGGAGATCATTTCCAAAAGGGATGTGTATATATTATCCTTATTGTAGGCAGCTAAATGAAACACAGACATGAGATGTCCTCTGTCTGGGATCACACTGAGCCATTTGCAAGCTTTGCATCCGTCTTCTCTGCCAAGTGCTGCAGCTCATCACAAAGGCCACAGCAGGTGAAAGCAGGGACTGGAAGAATGAAGTACCTCCCACTGTGGGAGAAGAACAGGTTTGGGACCATCTAAAGAACCTGAAGGTGCATAAGTCTATGGGACCTGCTGGGGTCCAGCCGCAGGTCCTGAGGGAGCTGGCGGATGAAGTTGCTAAGCCTCTGTCCATCATATTTGAGAGGTCATGGGGGACTGGGGAGGTTCCCTCTGATTAGAAAAAAGGTAACATAGCCCCTGTTTTTAAAGGGGAAAAGGGAAGACCTGGGAAACTACAGGCTGTTCAGTCTCACCTCTGTGTCTGGCAAGATCATGGAACAGATCCTCCTAGAAAATCTGCTAAGGCACATGGAGAATAAGGAGGAGATTGGTGATGGCCATCATGGTTTCACTAAGGACAAATCATGCCTGACCAATTCGGTGGCCTTCTACAACAAGGCTACAGAGATGGTGGATAGTGGCAGAGTAACTGACATCATCTACCTGGATTTGTGCAAGGCATTTGACACTGTTCCACACAATGTTCTGGTCTCCAAACTGACAAAACATGGATTTGACAGGTGGACCTGTCAAATAAGTGGATAAGTAATTGGCTGGATGGCCGCACCCAGGGAGTTGTGGTCAATGGTTCAGTGTCCCAGTGGAGGCAAGTGACAAGTGATGTTCCTCAGGGGTCAGTATTGGGACCAGTGCTGTTTAACATCTTTGTTGGAGACATGGACAGTGGGATTAAGTGTATGCTCAGCAAGTTTGCTGATGATACCAAGTTGTGTGGAGTCATTGACACCCTGGAGGGAAGGGATGCCACCCAGAGGGACCTTGACAAGCTGGAGATGTGGGCCAATGCCAACCTCATGAAGTTCAACAAGGCCAAGTGCAAGGTCCTACACCTGGTTCAGGCAGTCCCAGGCACAAATACAGGCTGGGGGAGAATGTCTAGAGAGCAGTCCCAAGGAAAAGGACTTGGAGGTGGTAGTAGATGAGAAGCTCAATATGAGCCGCCAGTGTGTGCTGGAGCCCAGAGAAACAACCCCATCCTGGGCTGCATCAAAAGAAGTGTGGCCAGCAGGGTCAGGGAGGGGATTCTGCCCCTCTACTCTGCTCTGGTGAGACTGCACCTGGAGTACTGTGTACAGCTCTGGAGCCCTTAGTACAAGAAAGACATGGAGCTATTGTAGGGGGTCCAGAGAAGGGCCACAAAGATGATTGGAGGGCTGGGGCACCTCTGCTATGAAGACAGGCTGAGGGAGTTCAGGCTATTCAGCCTGGAGAAGAGAAGGCTCCAGGGAGACCTTATAGTGGCCTTCCAGTACCTGAAGGGGGCCTACAGGAAAGCTGGGGAGGGACTTTTCACCAGAGAGGGCAGTGATAGGACAAGGGGTAATGGTTTTAAACTGAAAGAGGGTAGATTTAGGGTTAGATATTAGGAAGAAATTCTTCACCATGAGGGTAGTAAGGCACTGGAATAGGTTGCCTAGGGAGGTTGTGGAAGCCCCCTCTCTGGAGGTGTTTAAGGCCAGATTGGATGAGGCTTTGTGAAGCCTGATCTAGCGGGAGGTGTCCCTGTGCACAGCAGGGGGGTTGGAACCTGATGATCTTTAGGGTCCCTTCCAACCTTAACCATTGTATGATTCTATGGTAGAAGATAGGAGAAATTACTTCGTCCCCAGCATTAAATATCATAAGATGTTCAGCTAGTTTTTACTTTCAGGGCAGTGAAATTATCCCACATCCACAATGTTATGGACATTTCTTTTTGCAAAGTTAAATGTAACCCCTGGGTGCTCATCCCAAACTTGGTCCTGCTCAGCTATGCCAGTTCAGGGACCGTGTGGTGAAGTAAACTGGGGAATGGGATAAAAACTAACACTTCCCATGTTTCTTGGCTTGGTCCACTACCCTTACCCACAAAACCCACTCCTGAGGTATACTCATTACTAGACAAAAATTAGTGGGGCAATGGATTCTAAATAAATTCATGTTCTCCAAATGGAATAGCTGTTTGTATGAGTGGCATTGCTACTAAAACATTAATATCTCTCAGATGCAGCACAGTAATTGCACTTTGGGATGACATGTGTGAAGTTTGTGTGTGTTCTCTCCTTTTTTTTGAAAAAACAACTAAAAACAAACAAAAAAAACAAAACACAATTAAGGGCTTCTACTTACCCCTAAAGACTGCAGAGATTAGAAGCCTATTGAAAACAAAACCAGCACACCAGGGGAATTCTAGCAAGAATGTTGACCTTGGAGGAGGAAGATTAGTGTTTTCCTAAGATCTTTTCTAGTCTAAAGAAGAAAAATTTGCTTCTTTCATGTAACTCACAGTCAAGTGCCAGGAGACCCAGCAGAGATGTTATTACATCCATAACACAAGCTCTTCATCTGCAAGGGACAGAGCATGGCTCAAGCATGAATCAGTCCTGCAGGACCTCTCACACAGCTGATGACTGATCTATCAGTTGCCAAGATCTCTATGCAGTGATTGAGAAAACAAGGCTGAAATATACTCAGATACCAGGCAGTAGTTTGCCTCTCTGTAATTTACCATAGACGATATATGAACTTGTCCTTTTTCCACCAGAAACCCCCTATATACAGATACACACTCAGGCTCTCTCTCCCTTTTCTCTAAATGCATGGTTGCTGAACGCTGCTCTTTGCTTGCCTTAAATTCTGAAAGACAAGACTTCTCACAATAATGGTAAGGAACTTTTCTGTCTTTTCCATTAAGGAAACCAGCATGTTATTAGATGGTTTCATGTCAGTAAAGGCTAGCAGGCCAGCAGTTTTACCCTTGTCATTAGCTGTAAGGGCATGTTTTTCCAAACAGGCAAAATTAAGTTGAAAAACTAAAAATAAACCCATTTTAAAATGCTTTGCCTCTCTCCACTGCCTTTAACAAAAGAAATCTAATTTTACAAATGGTTCTCATTCATTAATTAACTCATTATGTATCAAGTAATGTTGAAATGGCAGGGGTCAAAACTTTGCACTGAAATCTAAATGAGTAGAGATGAAAGGATGCTTTCCCCCTATAATTCATTCTGAACCCAGCCTGGATCCTTAGCAAGCATTCCCACGGGGCAAAGGATCTCATTTTCCTGTGGAGATGAGCCTCATGTTTCATTGACTTTGGTGAGTCCCAGGGAGACATCTATGCGATTCCTCATGGGGAAACACAGGACTTGTTCATACGCCAATTTGCTTTTGTCTGTCAAGGCATGAGCTTCCGCTGCAGCTGTTCCCAAGTGTGAGATGTGTGGGTCTCTCTCCTTTGCTCGGTCTCCTAAGTACTAGGATATTCTTAAGTGCTTAATGATCCATCCCTGAGGCCTCTACTCTTTAACAACACATGTCACAATTTGGCAACAATCCAAAAGTTACTTGGGAGGGGAGAGGTGGTCACCATCCTAAAGTGTGTAGTGACAGATGCACATAGGAAGTATCATTACATGAGCCTCAGTCTCCATAGAAAAACAGGATAACTACTCGAGTTCTTTTTCTAGATGACTGTAATCCTAAACCAACATATTAATTTTGGAATCCTGCCTCAGCTTATTTTTCAACATTAAGTACACAGTAAAAAGTGTTTAATTTTCGATAGTTTAATTTTGAAGTTCTATTATCTGTTTTCAAACTCTATTTTTCACAATTTAATCAATTTTGAATAGTAAAAAAGTCTTCTTCTGTTGAATACTAATGAAAAATGCGATTTACACGGTCATCTTGCTTTTCTTCTTTTTTATTTAAAAAGAAAAGAAAAGACAAATAAGCCCAGGACAACATTGGCTCAGTATTCATAATCTGGCTCTAAATTTCTTCTCTCCCATCCAAAAGCACAGATATGCCAAAGGGTATTTGTGCTTAAAAGGAACAGCAGAACTTCTGTAATACATTAACAACACATGGCATGCAGTCAATTTCAAATGCCTCCAACTCCACAAGTGCTACACCTAACCGAGCACTGGAAGAATTTTACAGTTTCACAAAGTAGAGATCAGAACAACATCAGAAAGAAGCACAGAATTGTTTTTGAAATTATTTCAGAAATTTCAGGGAATTTATGAAATACATTTTTGAAACAAGTTTTCTAACATATTCCCTGTACTAAGTCTAAACTACTGGGCTGTTTTTTGAAAGTCCTGCATAACTGTAAACTCTCACTGAATTCAGCAGGTAACCACAAACTTAGGTTTTTGCTTATCTGGGAGCCTAATGAAGGATCTCTGTATTCTCTTTGGTGGGAGCTTCAGACTTTATGTGACTGTAGAGGTTGGACTATCACACACTAGAAAAGAAAGTGCTTTTTTCTCAGCTGTGAAGTCACCAGAAAAATTGTGAATAATGCAATAAAAGCTAGTGAACATTTGCTGTAACCTACAGAGGAAAGTATGCATATTTTTTGTGGATTATGGATCGCTCTTCCTGCAGAAGCAACAGTAAGAAAAGTTACACATCTCTCAACCCCTCCCCACCCCCACTATTCAGAAACCAAATGGACACAACACTGTACCAAAAAAATGGTGCTGTGTTGATAAAAGACATTGTGAAAACCACAGCAGCAGGTGACAGTAGGTTACTGTGGAGATTAATAACTTCTCATGCTTCCAGAAAGTCCATTAAGAAATCTAATCTACAAAAGGAGCTCTCCTATACACATTACTTGTCCATTAACATTCTGAGGGCATTTAGCAATTAAGCAACATGGGTGATAACATGTGATCCTTGTGAAGTAGTGGGAGCTCATATAGTGGCAAATATTTTCACACTGAAGAAGAAACAGTATAGCAACAGGAGGTGCAGCAGCAAACAGTATCTTTGCACAGTCTGTCTGGGAAAGGTGCATGGCAACAGTCAGAAAAGAAATGAATCACTGAAGCTAAATAATTTCTTGGCTTCCTTTGGTTAGATTTTCCCTCTTTGTCACTTTCCTTTTCCATGACCCTAATGTGTATTTTTCACTCTCTCTTGCCTTATTCTCTATTTCTGATACTATGTCTTCTTGTCCTTAACTTGCTCTTCTTTTAATATGTTTGTGTTTAATAACACTATGTTAATCACCATTTCCAGACATTGTTCCTGTCTATTGTACAATCTTTTGCTATCGTCTGTGTTTGGAGAATTTTATTTCTTTCTGTTTCTGGGATTTTAATGCTGAGATTTATCTCTCTTGCCTACTCAAACTTATCTGAATTTCATTCCATGGGTGGGTTTTTCCTCCTGTGATACATGAAAGGAAAACAATGAGAGGTTTATCTGCAGACAAAGCTAAAATGGTGTAGGAATATATTTCTGGTTAAAAATTTTCCTTTAAAGTACTCTTTCTCTTGCTCCATCCCTTGTATTTTTGGTTCCATCCCACCTTCTGTGCAACATTTATAAGGTTGTCTTATCTGGCTCTTTTTTCCAGTACTTTAGATTCTGTTGGCATTTAACTTGATATTGATAGCACTTCCCTGGCACCTCTCTATCACAATTATAGATGACAAAATGCATTAAGGATTTTCATTTTGGGCAGCTGAGTCTCCTCAACTATTCATGATTTGGCATCTCTTTTAAACTTGTCAACAAGGCTACCAATTATGATGATGGTGGGGTTTGTGATGTGTACGTAACATCTGCCCAGCACAAACTGGGAAGTCACGAGGAAATTTCTTGCAGTCTACAGCTATTAAAATCTAAATGAGTTTTAGTTAGTATATCCATATAATCGACTTGATTTGAAGATATCAACATGAAATGTCTGCATCCCGCTATTAATATTCACAGAATCACAGAATCACAGAATCACCAAGGCTGGAAAAGACCTTTAAGATCATCAAGTCCAGCCTATGACCAACACCACCACACCGTCTAGACTATGGCACTAAGTGCCACATCCAGCCTTGCCTTGAACACATCCAGGGATGGTGCCTCCACCACTCCCCTGGGAAGTCCATTCCAATGTATAATCACCCTCTCCATGAGGAAGTACTTCCTAATATCCAACCTAAACCTCCCTTGGAGCAGCTTCAGGCTATGCCCTCTTGTCCTGTCACTGGTTGCCTGGAAAAAGAGCCCAGCCCCCACCTGACTACAACCTCCCTTCAGGTAGTTGAAGAGAGTGATAAGGTCCCCCCTGAGTCTCCTCTTCTCCAGGCTAAACAACCCCAGCATCCTCAACCTCTCCTTATAAGACTTCCCCTCTAGTCCCTTCACCAGCCTTGTTGCTCTCTTCTGGACCCACTCCAGCACCTCAATGTCCTTCTTGAAGTGAAGGGCCCAGACACAGTACTCGAGGTGAGGCCTCACCAGTGCTGAGTACAGGGGGAGAATTACATCCCTACTCCTGCTGGCCACACTATTCCTGATACAAGCCAGGATGCCATTGGCCTTTCGGGCCACCTGGGCACATTGCTGGTATTCAGGGAGTATATTTTCCTTTAGGGTGGAGGATTTATTTTTTTTTCCAGCCTTATTTTATTTTCTTTCCCTTGCCTTTTCCTTCTAATGCCATTTCCACCTGGTTCATAAAACACTTTTATATTCCTTTAATCTCTGTCTTTTACTCCATTTTCTTCTCTTTCTATCCTCTGGTACCCCTGTTCACACACTGGTGGTTTACTTGAAAATGAAGCAAATGGAGTTAAGAGGCAGAACTCATGCAGACTGGAGTTATTCAGCTCTAGACTTCACAATCCATTATTGCAGATGATTCAGAAATAATTTAGTTTATCCTCTTGCAGTGTTTAGTATGGACAAAATGGCCATCGATTCTTAGATAATTGTATACTGAAAGGGCAATAAATACATGGAACAGGTTACAGGAGATAATATTAAAGCAAGGTATAGTATCAAGGAATCATAAGTGTTAGAGATGGAAAACACTTATATAGTTCTTCAAGTCCTTCTGCCTTGCCAAGCCCAGATTGCTTCCAACTAAAACACAGTTTTGAATTCTTTGTTGAGTCTAACTCTAGAGGCTCTGATAGGCATTCACCTCCTACTTTTCTGTGATCAGTCTTCGCTGTCAGAGAGACTTCCTCTTCCTGTTGTCTTTAGTGACCTAAGTGTGGGGCTGAACAGCTGCTCTTTCTTGAATAGAAAAGGTCACATTGCAGCCTGTAGTCAAGCTTATGGGGTCCTGAAGCAGAAATGCTGAAAGATCAGATGGTGGGGGTGAGAGAGGAAACCCTGTGTGGTGACATTGATTTGAATGCCCTGGGGAAGACAACAGCAGTGACTATCAAACCACTGCATTACAACCTGTAAACAGCAGATTGTGGAGTCAGCAGAAAGAGCTGTACAAGTAGCTGGAGGTCTTGGACGAGATGCAGCATCCATTAACAGTGACATGCCAGTGGAAGGAAATGTGGCTGCATTTCTGGGAACCCAATTAGCGTTAGGCATGCTTAATAAGGTAGGAATGCTTTTGAGAATTTGAAAGATGCTGAAATAGTAGAAAGTCAGGAAAGACTGAAAATTTTGCCTTTGGGTGAACTAGAAGAGCTTGCTGGAATTGGGAGACTGTCTAGAATTTAAAATAAGTAGCATGGATAGCACGGTGTGTAGCTCCTTACCTGTATTATAGTTACAGGAGAAAACTTAGGAAACAAATTTGTTAGAATTTGGTAAACCTTGTCCTCCATTTAGTGAAAAGGAAAAAGGGATAATACTTTATTATTATGGTAAGCTATAAAACATTTTCCTTTCCAAAGGGTCCACCAAGGCTTTTCTCATATGGCAAAATGTCACATGCATTTTTAAAAACCACAAGGGCATATGCTGGACTAATATTAAAAGAAAAACTAGTAGAAAGAAGAATAGGAGCTAGATGAAGACAGTAGTAAAGATACCTTTTGAAGCATCACATTCTTCAGTAATCTTTTCCTTCAGGCACTCTTACTTCAGTGAATCTTTTGTATTCAACAGGATTTTCAGTACTGAAAGTGTTGTGTGTGAAATGAGCACACCTTGATGATAAAATTCCCTACTTTTATTTTTCTTAACAACTGCCCAAAGACTGATGCACTATCTGATCTGTGTGTTACAGAAAATTTGTTTCCAGATTGTAAGACTACTAAATTGTAGATGGCAGTGTCTCACCTTGTGGATTAATTATGAAATCTTGTTGTTTGAGTTCAGATGGATGCTTAACCTTAATGTCCACTCAAGACACAATTGTGGAATTGCCAGCAGTGATTTACTGGTTTGGGCACAACAATCCATTTCCATCATTAACATATGGTGGAAATTTTAGTGGTGCTTTATTTCACTCAAATACAGTGTATAAGGTTGTCTCCATCCTTGGATATGTTCAAAACATGGATGGACAAAGCCCAAGGCAACCACTCTGTTTCACTATGCTCTGGGGCAGGGGTCTTGGGCTAGAGACTCCCAGAATGATATCCCATCTAAGCAACTAAGTGAGAAAGAACAGTATTTCTTTTCACTTCATGATATGCTTTTGGGAGTGTCTTGACACATTAATGATAGGGATTTACAGTGTTAGTGGATACTAGTGACAGAACAAGAATGCTTTGGCAAGAGGTGACATCAGAGTTACTTTGCTTAACTCTATGGATTTGGGTAATCCGTTGGAGAAAAATCAGGATCTCATAAATGAAGTTACTGGTGGTGTTTTGCCAGCCTCCAAGTTTGTTGCAGAACAAGAGCGGCTTGCTCATTAATGAACAACATGATTTCTTTTCCTTATGTGTTGCTGGCACTTTTTGCTTAGGTTTTCTATGAACATGGAATTCAGGTCAGCCCACATATTATTGAGTAGACTACGTAGGAAGTTCCTCATAATATGCTACATTTTATAATGAGATTTCTGTAAGGTCATACTGCTGTTCTACCTGACAAATAATTGTTTTTTATTTAATTCATTTGGTCCTAACTACTGTTCTGTGCAGAGCACAGAACAGTATTTTTCCATGGAATATTTACACTCAAAAAAATATTTACACTATGATATCTGTAAGGTAAATGTTACATTATAAATTGGAATATTTGTCACTCCATGGAGCTGTTTACCTTTCCCCAGAAATATTTATTCAGTACAATAAGAATATTTACCCTTCAATTTAACCAGCAAATATTTCTAGGCCACCACCTTTTATGCACCCCACTTGGTCTCAAAATATCTTACTGCCAAATTATTTTATTTCTCAGTTTCTTTTCTTTTTTTGATAAGTTATTTGCATCAAGATTTTCCATGTCTTTTCCTGAACTCTCTCCTTCCCATTCATCACCACATTTCTGGGAACACAGCACCAAGAAACCGGGTCAGGTTTCCATATGCTTGTGGCAGAAAGACAACAGAGTATGATTTACCTCTCTGTTCTTTGATCACTCATCTCTGCATTTGCAAAGCACAAACCCGCGAGCCAGTGCTATTTTGTAGGAACAGCACATTACAGACCAAGGTACAATTTGCTATCTGATGTCTCCCAGGCCTCTTCTGCACTGTGAATTTGTGGGTTTATTTCTCCAACTGAATAGCTGTTGGAAGTCATTTTCCTCTTTACACAAGTTTTCTTCCATTTTCCATTTTAAAAAACCTTTAATTTTACTACCGTTATTCATGTAGAAGAAAATCTTACTGTATAAGCTGTTGTTCTTCATTAAGAATACCTAATCTTTTTTGTTTCACCTGTGTTGAAAAAATAATAGTCTTTTAGTTTTTCTCCAATATTCTTAGAATTCTTATACATTCCATCTACTTCCTAAAAAATGCAGTTAAAAAAAAGTTATCAGTAAACGTAAAACCCCAGAAACTACTTTTGATTCATTAGAAATCACATTACTTAAGACCTTAATATGCTGCTAATCTGGAGCCCCAAATCCCTTAGTAGAATCCTGTTTTCCCCTGAAAATGTTGTTCTAGAGTATGAAAAAGGAGACAACTTACAAGCTGAAGGATTCCTTTTACTTTTCATCAGATTAGTCATCTCTGTCCTTTCTTTATTTCTGCTTCCTTAATAGAAAGAGAAACTCTATTCTGCTCTGTGAATTGTTCATCTGAGTCACTTAAGAATGTTTTAATTAAACAAGAAGTGTTTTTAAGTTTAGATCAATTCTAATTTTAAAAGAAAATTATCACATCAATCTCCACACTTTCTCTTGGCATCTAACATTACACTTGTGATGTAACTGCCAGTTCAGGAAATATTTACTGTTTGGATGGGCATGCCAGTGATCACAGAAACACTCGTCTGTGCAAGGCAGTGGAAGGAGCTACCCGTTTTCACAGTTCATCAGAAATGCACTCAAGACTACGAACCAACCCAAGGTGCTGCATACCCCCTGCCACTGCAGTCTGAGCATCTTGGAGATACTGGTGGGTTTATCCTGTTGAGGCGTTTGCTCCCTGTTAGGAAGATGAAGCTGATCATGGGAGATTGTGGGCCAGAGACAGAAGAGAATATGAATCTGACTCCCAGAGAGAAACTCATCATGATGAATAAAGTGCTGGCAGGGAAAGGGGGCATCCATATGCCTGACCATGGCCACCGCAGCAGCTGATATTCCAGGCGCACATGTGTATGGGCAGGGAAAAGAGTGAAGAGACATTTAAAATAAGTGATTTGGGTTAGGTGCTTGTGGCTCTGTATTAATCTGAAAGCTCTTTCTCCTTGGTCACCTGCAGTAGCTGGATGGACAGGCACTGACCTATAGATTTGGCATGGGATGTGGAGCTAGGGGAGGAGCTAGTAATTTCCTACACAGTGATCCCAAAGGGATAATCACAGCCAAGGTACTTGCATGTTTAGCAGATCTTGTTCTCTTACATAGGAAAACAATTCATAGGATATTAAGGAAAAAATTATTCACTGAAAAGGTCGTCAGGTGCTGGAATTGGCTGCCCAGGGAAGTGGTGGAGTCACCATCCCTGGAGGTGTTTAAAAGTTGTGTAGATGTGGTGCTTAGGGACAAGGTTTAGTGGCGGACTTGGAAATGCTGGGTCAGTGGTTGGGCTTGATGATCTTAATGCCCTTTTCCAACCAAAGTGATTCTATATTTCTACAAAATATTTTACTTCTTTTGTTCTGTCCAAAGTTTTTTTGTTTGTTTTGTTGTTTTTGTTTTGTTTTTTTAACTACTAAATTTTAACCCAGATCCCACTGAATGTGGTATGGATATGTGAATGTCAGATTAGAAGGTATCTCTGACCTCCTGTTGTCTCATGCAGAGTTATGTGCAGAAGCATGTTTCTTAGCTTACAAGCATCCAAAAGGAAACCCTCCAAGAGAGCAGTAAGGAGGAGGCATGGCTGCACTCTTTCTAATGTCTTTGTAGGACCCTGCAACTTACAGCCTTCACTGAAAGGGACCCAGGTAGTCACTTATGTTCTCCTAGCTGGAAGTCTCTTTTAAGGGAGTATTTACACAGATTCTGGTTAGAAAGTAAAAAAACAAAACAAAACAAAAGGAAAAAACCAAAACAAACAGGTGGGAAAAGCAGCTAAAACATGCTAGAGCTGGCTAAAATGTGGCAACACCTTGAGGAGCAATTCAATACAGAGAGCATAACCACTCCTCCCTGTCTCATGCAAAGAACATGATCTTGACTGGTCCCAACCAGCAAGATGCTCTGCAATAACCTGAGAATTCTCTTTCACCTTGCTTTTCTATTCTGACTACTGAGAAATACCTGAGTAACATGCACCAAACAAATACAAATATCCCAAAGTGACATTATCTAATTCAGATGTTCCTCTTTCAGAAAGTCTTTAGATCATTTTCCATTTTCTCCTAAGAATCTTTGACAAAACTGAATCACCTGACTGACTTGGAGTGGTTTGCACTGGAAATCTAACATCTTTTTCAGCTGGAGGTAAGCTTATATAAAAAAAAATATAAATATCACACTCTAAACAGGCTGCCCAATTTTAGCAAAATACATTTGCATAGATTTCTTCCCTGAGTAGAAATTCCTCATTTTTCAATTGTGTGCAATTTATGACCATGCAGAAAATATGAGCCATGTTCTCTTCTCTTTTATACAGCATAAGCTTCAGTGAAATCAGATTACCCTGATGTAAAACCATTGTAAATGAGATCAGAATCAGAATTTACCTCTCCCAAGAAAAACAGTTTTGTGGCTCAATAATTTCATTTTATGATTAATTTAATATTAGAGATGGGGCCCAAATGTGTTTTGTAAACTCTATGAATAGAATTTCATTCTCTTAGGCCAGTGAAAGATAAACAAAAGTGCCACAGTATTTTGTGATTTTTTTTTTAATGCAAATTTTCTATTCTTGCTGACACCGAAACCTTGATTTTTAGAGATGCTTTCACTGAAGGTATCACGTTTGGATTGTTTGAGGGTTTCTGACTCTAGAAACACAATTTTTATTTAATTGGTTAATTATTGAAGAAAATATTCACTGTTCTCGCTATCTCCTCCTAGCTAAGGTCAAGATTTGTTTCACCAGGAAACTAGTTCTTCTGTGCAGCTTGATTTGTAACTTTTATAATTAGCAAGGTAAACAGTTTATAAAATTGCATTGGTACAAAGAAAGTCTGCTTGGGTTCAGAAGGACATGATGTGCCCTGTGTTTGCAGAATATTAATTGTGACTGGAATTGATTATGCCCTTTGTAAAATGACCGATAAACATTTCAGTATTCTTTAAACACAAGCTGTTTGTTTCTGATAGATTGCTGTGCTTTCCCTGAGGAAAAGCAAGGCCAAAATTTGAAAAACACTGCACTAGATGTGAGAAAAATACTCTTGAAATTATCTTCTTAACAGAAAATTGTGCCACCTTTACATAATTTTAATTAGAGTCTCAGTTTTATTCTTTCCAAGTCTCCAAGCATGAAAAAAGAGCCATACTAGAGGATTTTTTAGAAACCCTAAGTTGATGTTTCAATATTTTTCTACAGGAATTACTGTACCACATAGATTAATATCATGGGCAGATCTGGTATTGAACTGAGAAAATTAGTATTAATAATGTAACCTCTGCTGCTGTAGTTCATAATGATGACAGAAATAAACAACATCTTGCCTTTGGTTCTATACTGGTGCAGATATAACCATAATGTGTCTCCAGTCTTTAGAAACTCTTTATGCATACAGGTTTTGCCCTCCGAAAGCCCAAAATACTGGATCTTTTATGCAGAAAGTGATCACATTCTTCCAGTAGAATGAAAAATACTCTCCCTCTCCTCAGACTGTATTTTTTAAAATATTATTTTCTTCTGATATAACCTCTTAAAATTGACTTGTCCATATGGGCAATACTTCTTCCCTTTATCAATAGGCTACAAAACTCCTCAGATCAGAGTCACCAAGGTTCAAACAACTTTCCCTTCCAGAGTATCCTCTAGTACGCTTCCTAAGAATTCCAAGATAATTACAAAGTAATAAAAATTTTCATTATCCTCAGTCTCTTCCATTGTCCATCTTTTAATATCCTCTGATTTGATTTGGAGATTAGTTAGTTACCTTCCTTGCTGGGTGCCCTTAAATGATCCCCATTTTTCCTTTTAGGAAACAATGTTCAGATCTCAGCATCCTCTCAAGCTCATTTTGTTCAGGGAGATCAGGTACTATTTTGAGTTCTAAGCATCTAGATTTTACTTCTTGTTGACAAGTTCCCTGCCTGAGCACACTTTGTCAGACTTTAATGTCCAGCAGTCTTCTACACTGAAGAGCTCTTCAGGCCTCTCCAGCTGTCTGCAGTTGCCATCTCCAGAACTTACTTTGATTACAGTCTACCTTCACAGAGATATTTTTTTTTAATATCTTTTTTAATATTTTTTTTTCCCTTCATCCTTATGTACTACAGAATGTCATCAAAGGGAAATTAGTATCTTCTTTAGTTATGCTACTCCCACATGGCATTCTGTGTTTAATGAAGGACAGATGAGTGGATGTCACCAGATATGCAAGGATTACAGTGTGTGTTGCTTCTATTAAACTCACTGTGAAGGGACAGTACTCCCTGCAGTAACTTCTTCAGCTGAGGCTGCTCCCATCACTGGACAAGATTTCTTTGTTAGTTAGACAACCTCACAAGAATTACATTAGTTTCTGTGAGTAAAGATGTTTTTTAATTCTGTCATTCATAAACTAAGAGTCTGGGGAGCAGATTTACTGAACTTTAGATAAATAAAACATGTTTAAATTATTGCTTGATCTTACTTTAACTCTCCAGAATTTATCCTGATTATCTTGCAGAGACCTCCCACTCTGAATTTACACACAAGCAATAAGCACAGGGAGTACTTTGCACTATGAGTAAGTGAGAACAGGGGTTCTTGAATACATCTTTCTACACGAGAGAAAGCCAGCTCTATCTCACTCTGAACCACAAGATCTTGTTCTCTGAGCACAAATAAACAGTAGGCACAGTGCTTTCTAGACACAGACTATTAACTGCTCTTCCAGTTAAACAGGACTCATTCTGGCATGGAAAAAAGGCAGTTTGCTGCCTCTTCTCTCGTAACAGCAGAACTAGGAGAACAAGAGGGCAACTGAGATGGAAGAACTGAGACTAAATTGCCTTTCCTGTACTGGAAAGTCCTTGTGGAAATCAGTCTTCAGGAGAAATGCTTTTAAAATGAAAAAGCTTAAGTACTTTGCTTCAAGATTTGTCATGCCTTTGTAGCCATTTTGGATTGAGAAAGATAAAGTCTGTTAGAGGTCCAACTGGATAAAAACTGTCTCATAGTTGCAACTTAACATACTTCATTTGCATTCTCTTGTAACTGATGCCTCAAAATGGACAGCTCTCTTATGACTAAGCAGATGCAGTGCAGTCCTTCCACCTGGGCATCCCTGGTAGTACCAAATATATTTGTCTAACTGGATGGCTGAACCAATGAGCCAATCAAAAGGGTAATAACATGGGAAAGGGAGCATCTCTCAGAGGGGGACTAGTAGTTGGGACTCTACTGCATGCAGTAGCTAAAGCACAGTCTGACACTAAAGTTAAAAAAACAGGATTTTTTTCTCTGTCACTGACATTTAAATCAGAAATCCAAAATCTGTGTAGTGTGCAGTGAAACAGAAAGCTTAAAAACAACTTTAAGTGGCAGAATATCCAACTAGCCTTGAATAATGCGAACTGACCAGAGGAAACCTATGAATTTCCCCAGTGGACACCCTTGCTAGTTTATTGTCTCCAGTGATACTTCATGACCTATGTTTCAAAGGCAGCTCAAATTCTCAGGAAGATAATTACTCCATGCTGAACTGAGGACACAGCTAGTACAGCTTCTGACCAGTTTATATTTGGACTTTAAGTCCCCTGTATGTGTTTCTCAGTGAGTGTAATTGCATTTTGTGTTCATATTGGAAACTGGTATTTTAAAAAATCCAGTACTGAAAATGATTGTCTATCCTTATCTCGAGTTTGTTGGAAAAAAGTTAAATTCTTCCTTTACAAAAAAAAAAAAACAGTTTTCTAGTTCCCACCAATACTGTGGGAAGTAGAAATTACAAGTAAAATATTCTTTCACAAACTTCAAATCATAGAATCACAGAATTGTTTCAGCTGGAAGACCTTTAAGGTGTTTGAGTCCAACCGTTAACCTACCTCTGCCAAGCCTGGTGCTAAACCGTGCCCCTAAGCACCACATCTACATGTCTTTAAAACACCTCCAGGGGTAGTGATTCAACCATCTCTCTGGGCAGCTTGTTCCAGTGCTTGAAAACAATTTCAGTGAAGAAGTTTCTCCTAATATTCGATCTAAACTTCCCTTGCAGTGAGCAACTGCCCAAAATATTAAACTCCCCGGAAGACTGGCTGTTCTTTGTTGTGTGGGGACAGAAAATGAATATGAAAAAAACTGATTGTAGAAAACTTAGGATAGGAGAGGGCAGTACTCAAAATCTTTCACTCTGCATACTAGTTTAGGTACAGCTTAGGTTAAAGTTGGTCCAGAAATCTTTCCTTTTTCATTGCTGGCTTCGATCCATTCTAGGATGGATATTATAAAAAAAATAATATTTATCTCAATTGATATTAGCTGCTTCATATACTGAAAAATGAAAACGATTGAAAAAAAAAATATCGCTTCAGTTAATGTTTTCAGAGAAAAATTAAAGACGATAGAAGCTGAAAGGTAATTTGCTGCTGTCTTCAGCTTGTTATTTGTTTATTCTTTGGTTATCATATAAATAACTTGGAAATCTCTGTCCTTTCATGCAAGTACTTTATCACAGGTTCCTTGTGGCACTGATTAATGTGGCCACCTGGCTCTCCCAATAAAGGCAGAGAATGAAGAAGGGGTCTTCTGATTATGGGAACTATAATTATCCATCTTTTGTCCATTCATTCAGTAAGATATAGGATTTGAATGATACATTTTGTCTGTGGGACTGCTTAGAGAGAAGGGGATATTATCCCTCTTGGTTTTATTACATTCATATGCCGTATTCCTATTAATTTGTAACAATTGTTAAATGGGAATGACAGGGACAAGGATATCAAGATACTCTTCTCTCCAATAACCATGATAACAAATATTCAAGGGTATTTTATATGTTCAGCTGTGATCTGAGGCTGACCAGCAGCAGATGAGAGTATTAATTTTCAGTATCACAGCTCTGAAGTTTTATTCCATGTCACTATTTTTGCAGGATAGGAGGAAGAGAGGAATAGAAATGTGAGATAAAATATGAAAAATCTCTAGCAAAAACATCAAAGAGAAAGAAGAACTGGACACTGAGATTCCTGTGATCATGGACCTGAATTATCTTGTGGAAGCAGTATGAAAGAGGGTTTAGAGCCTTTTTTAATTTAGAATTTTCAGCAAAAAATAAATATTCTTTTCAGACGTTACAATCTAATGACTCAAAAAATAATTCTTAAATCTCAAAATAACAGTGTTTTATGTCTTTTGATGGCAAAAGATACACTGGTTTAAGTAGTCGAAATAGTGTTTATAAGGACACAGAGGGAGTTTATCCTCTTTGGGACATAAAATATTTAAAAGGATGATTAATTTTTTTCTGCTGCCTGACAATTTGAAACAATTCTATTCAAAATTTCTGAAGAATAAAATATTTTTTCACATCATAATAGTCAAGGAATTGTTCATCTCAAAATTAGTAATAGGAAAATGATGGGACAGGTTTAATACGATGGCTGAAATTCAGTCTTAACTCTACAGAGACCAGTGAGCATGTGTTTGAGTATCAGAATAAATCATCTGCTCTTGATCTGTTAAACTAAATGAAGAATGTACATTTTATGAGGTGGCAGTATCAATTTTTTTGTACTGTATTTTTTGCTTTGCAAAACTAATTTTCAGTCATCTTAAACCACTGCAAGACTCACCACAAATAACAGAAGTACAAAAATCTCACTGGAAAAAAAAAAAAAAAAAAGGAGTAAACAAATAAAGTCTATTTTAGAAATACCTCAGAACTTCATGTAGTACTCAGCAATTAGCTGCCAGCCAACCACCAAAAAATTGTTTTTTTATATCCTTCCTCCTGAAAAAGTAGTAACAAATCTCAGTACTTTCCATACAGGCCACCAACCTAAAAGGGAATAAAACAGTAAAGAGAGACCAAGGCAGAGAGAAGAAAACTGTGGATAGAAAAAGTAATGTGTTTCACTAGGATCTTTTATTGGAGGAGCACATATGCCTCTCTCTCGTTACTAAATTCTATTTGAAATAATAAATCAAAAGGTAACTTAGTAAGAATCTAGAGAATCTGCAAACATTTTATAGTGTTTTTCAAAAGATGTGGGTAAAAAAATGAGCATTTCTACTGTCACTGAACTCTCAATGCAGAGAATAAACCTGGTCATTCCCATACACTTACCAAACAGTGGTACAAGTTTATGCAATTTTATGTGTAAGTATGCATATGACTGACAGAGGACATTCATGTAATGACAAATAGAAGAAACATCTGAGATGTTTGTCAAAGTTCTTTATGGATTCAGACATGCTGCATTCACCAGCAAATACAAATCAGTCACTGCTATAATAAGCTGCAGTGGACAACTGTGGAAGCTGTGGAAGGCTTTCAAATTGGGGAATGGCCTCCAGAAAAGAGTGGAAAGAAATACTAAAATTATTGGATAATGGAAGAGACAAGCACACAAGAATCTGAGAGAAAGGGCATTGTAACTATTCTAAAAAAAAAAAAAAAAAAAGACCACAGAAAGTGCATGGTTTCTGAAACTGACCATAAGACAAGAACTGATTTTTAATGTATTAAATGCAGGAAGATTCTTTAAAATACAGGTGTTCTGTTTATGGACATGAAATACCCATACTTTGGACAAGTGCTTCTTTCAACTTCTGGGTCATGGAAATCAAAGAATATGTTCATTTTTCCCTCCAAGACTACTGAGCATTGGTATTATAGTTGGAGGTCTGAAATTGTTTTCTTATATTCTTGGTTCCCTATCTCCAATCTCTTCTAAATATCCACTGCTCTCCCTGTTCCTCTGCTGTACGTCCTTTCAATTCACTCCTGCCCCCTTTTATTCCTCAATGCATCACGCTGAAGGCTTTGCCTGTGCACTGTAACCCTTCTCTCTATTTCTTACTGCTTTTTGCCCATTTTGTTCAATGCAATGTAGCTTCTTTGTGTCATGGACTATAGCACATACTGTTTTTGTAATTTGCTAAATCAATAGGACTTCTGATCCAGTCAAACTACCTGGTATTTGAGTGTGAATAATAGATAGAGGTACAGCAGCTGGCAGAGCGAGCTTCAATTCATTTGCAGAGGGAGAATCAAAAGAAAAAGCCTCAGACCCAAACTCTCACAGTCTCTGAGAGTTTCTCCCTGCTTCAGCTGTAAGATTTTTGTGGAGTAGTATATGGCAGCCAGCAGCACCTTCCCTCTCCCCATACCATATTTCCAGTGGTGGGCTGTATTGCTACTTGTCACCCTCAGTTTCTATTTTTCTTTCTCTTCCTGTCACTGTCTTTCCCCTGCTAAATGATTACTTTTTGACTGAAGGCATTCATTTCTTGTACAGTGAAGACAGCAGAAAGAAAGTAAATGGTTAGGAACTAGAAGTCCTCTTGTTTTCCCTCCCTGTCTCCCACACTCCCACTGCACTCCAGCAGCTGCCTTTTGGATGCTACCACATCATGCTTCCAGCTGAGATCCATTGGATCTCTTAATTAATTCTGGCTAAGTCTTAATAACAGAGATTTGATAATCCCCAAGTATAAGAATATGCGTTATCATCCGTGTTACTGAAAATTCCGCTTCCATTATTTCTTTAAGTGAGTGATTTTCTTTCCAAACTCCATACTATAATTTATGATGAAGTTAATCTTAAATTAAGATTGAAATCATTCATGTTATTGTTAGAGAAATGCACAGTAAAAGCATCTTGTAAATAGGATTAATGTACAGATTTGAACCTTTCATGAGGATCAAGGAACAGAATGACTTGCTAGACTTTTATGGATTAGCAGAAGTCAAAAGAACTCATTTTCACCTTTCTTCCCCCACCCCTTCACCATAAAAAACTCGAACCAAACTGAGCAAACAAAAAACACCACACAAATGCAAAACCACAGATGAGAGAAGACACGAGTTGTGGGGGTTTAATGGCATTTCTCTTGATCCCTAGGTTTAACTTCACCTGGGAGAGATCAGGTTCAGAAATATCTTCTCTGGGTTGTATCTGATATCAGAATTCTATTTTATATCAAACATATTACATATAGATGTCAGCATCTTCATGAGCATATGCAGCACATAGTAATAAAGTAGGAAAATGCTAAGCATCTTTGCAATTAATACAAACAAATTCTTTTGTTACTATAGCCACAGGTATAAGTATATATATCTTATATGTATATATCAGACAGGATGAAGCAGCCGGAGTTGGAATGAAAAACAAGAAGCTGATTTTTTTCATAGGAATGTGTTTTTAAATCTGTGTATTGAAGAGAAGAACAGGGTGGAAACCAACAGAAAACTTATATTTAAACAACTGAGGCAAGGCTATTTCAGAGCTGATTTATGAATTCTGCTGAAGCAGATAAATAGCATATACAGTCTGGAGAAGAGAAGGCTCTGAGGAGACCTTATTTTGGCCTTTCAGTATCCGAAGGGGGCCTACAAGAAAGCTGGGGAGGGACTTTTTAAGATGTCAGGTAGTGATAAGACTAGGGGGAATGGCTCCAAGCTAGAGGAGGGTAGATTTAGATTAGATGTTAGGAAGAAGTTCTTCACCATGAGGGTGGTGAGATACTGGAACAGGTTGCCCAGAGAGATGGTGGAAGCCCCATCCCTAGAGGTATTTAAGGCCAGGCTGGAAGGGGCTCTGAGCAACCTGATCTAGTGGGTGGTGTCCCTGCCCATGGCAGGGGAGTTAGAAGTAGATGATCTTAAATGTCCCTTCCAACCCTGACAATTCTATGATTCTATGATCTACCTCTTTTACAAAAACTCAAGATTTTTATGCAGCTTTGTTTAGCTGCATCACATCTATTTTAGACTCAGTTTAACGATGATTCTAATTTAATAACTGCAGCAGCAACAACTCTAACATAAATATCTCTGGCAAACTGTTATTTCACAATCACAGCAGAGATTAGTCTTACTTCCAAGAGTCACACTAATTCAGTTAGGATAGAAAACCAAACACCACATTATTACATTCTTACTGGACTGCCACAAGTACACACCATATGGCTGTTCACCAGGTGTTAGGTGGGGGCAAACTCTCTCCTCTTCTGGGACTGAGCCATATCAGAAAATAAATTTTGACTACTCATGAAAGGCATTTCTACAAGATTTCTAGCCTCTCAAGGCATAGTAATAGCAGGGAAAAAAAATCAAAACGAGGAATAGAAATCCTCAACATCACCTCATAGGATAATGATATTTATGCTCAATCAGGTCTAAAACATATTGTCATAGGCTATGCCTACCCTGACAAGTAAAATGCAGCTAGTTCACACTCTTAAACACTGAACTGTTCACTAACACGGGGCAACCATTTGTTCACTCCCTGTCTCCAGTTAACTGTTCCCAAAAAAACAAACAGACTTTTGGTCAACAGTCTCCTCCAAGCATGTATGCTTCCATGAATGGCAGGAGCAAGACTGTGCTACATTTGGTTCACTTCATTTTACATGATTCACTGATGCTACCTCAAGCAGCTCTTGCACCCTCACACAGTACCCTAAACCAACCACAAACTCTGTGCTCTCTAGCCTAATAAGACTAACAATAAGAATAAATATACATCCTGGGCTGAAAACCAGCCCTTTTATTAACTTGGCCCTAAGAATCTTTGTCACTAATAATGACAAAAGAAAATGTAGTAGAAGGTGAAGAGATGGAAGTTTCATGAGGAGCATGGTAGGAAGACTAAGATCCCACCAACAGCTCTCGCTTATTTTGGGGGTGCTGTGCTGGACAAACAACCCATTGCAGGACATGACTCCTGTGAGTTGCTAATGTGGAATGGTCTTGTTGAGGTTTTGCATGCCTCTGCCATGTCTATGCCCACAAGATTTAACAACAGTGGACTGGTTCTCCACTGCAAATGCTGTTCCTACCAACATGGACTTCCAAAAGAGAACGTGCTGATGATGACTAGATTGTGCCAGCTCCATTTATACACCAATGTGGGGCAGGTTATTTGGACATGGCCCTTGTGGGCCACACATTGAATAGCTCTCCCAGGTCCTTGGATTCAAGATTTTCACAAGATAGTGAGTGTGCTTGGTCAGGGAGAGGATTATATGATAATTTTGATAGGAGCAGATGGCATTGTATGAGAGACAGCATGACCTCAAGGGGAAGATATCACGATCTTCTAAGACATGCAAGATGATCAGGCAGTGCATTGGACATGACTGAAAAATGAACAGTGTGAACTGCTTGCAGCCATAGCACATTCAAATCAGTCCTTTGGTCGGTGTGAATATCCACAGTTTAGCTGGAGAAAGGGAGGGAGACTTAAGATTCTGAAGTGTAGGTGAGAGTTCACTTCAAGTATGCATGTGTATGTTTAACTGTTTACATTCTGTGTTTTACACCATGGCTCTGATTTAACTCAAAAACATTAATATAGGTGACCCTGGAGCTGGATTAGACCATCTGTATGACTTTCAGGACTTGTATATGCTATTACATATGTTTTACTTGCATATGTTCATTTAAACAAATTTTGGGTTAAGGAGAAATAATAGCAGTATTCCTGGTTTCTGTGGAGGAACACGTATATGTCTATGTGGATCTCAGCACAGTGGGGCATAGGTCCAATTTATAACTTTCATAGACTGTTGTGGTATCAGTCTTGAATACTAATGGGCAGCATATAAATGCCAAAATAGAAGCTGTAAAATTCAATCTGCCTCAAAGGTGTGTGTTTGGAGGTGTCAGAGATATTAAAAACAAATAAACTAGAAGAAGCGATATGCCAGATGCACACATCTGCATCAGTTCAAATCCAATCCCCAGCCCCCAAGGCTGTCAAGCACAACCTGCAGGAGGAAAGAAAGATTTTGTATTTGTTTAGCCATCTATCTATGTACAAAAAGCAAAAGTGGAAAGGGCTCCAGGGGAAACTTCTTGTGGTTGAAGTATGTTCTACTTTTCTTACCGTACTGTGAACTAATTCTTTCCCTCATGTTTTTTGGTGAGTTTTTTTCTATGTGGTTGCAGCAAACCAGAAGTTCTTGTGCTTTCAGCAGTTTCCCAGACACAGGGAGTGCAGAGTGACACCATGCTCTGCCTGGGGGTTTAGTTCTATTTTTATTCAAGACACAAACAAGTGATTCACGATCCTATAGAAAATACTACCCCTAAAGTTACAGGCTAGGTGTGAACTGACCTCTGAGTGCTCACCAGGCCTTGGTCCCATGCCTCATAGGAGGAGCATGGCTTCAGGTGCACCCCAGCTCCCAGATGGACCGAGGGAGGAGTCTTTGCAAGACCAGTTGCCTTCTTCACCTCACTCTGTCAGCGGGGTGCACCCAAAGCCAGGAGCTTTGCCACATTCCCCATCTTTATGGAGCAGTATCTGCTTCCCAGGCTATGGGCAGTTGTGTTTTTTTGGTTTTTTTTGCTCCAAGCAGCCCCCTCACAAGCATCAGCAAGCTTGTCAGACTGCCCTGCCCTGAGCCCATCCTGCCTTCAGCCCCTTGCCTTCCTCACTGCTGAGATGGGGGGGCCACACAGGTGATGCTGCCCCAGCTCCTCGTGGAGGATGGGTGGTGGGAAACAATAGAGCAGGCTCAAAGTGGGAATTCTGACTGTTGACACTGTAATAGCAGCCTCACTTGGGAAGTTTGCTGCCATTTAAACATTGCAGTGATATTGCATAATGTCTGTGTCAACACAGCATCCATCAAGGAAAGTCCTGGGATACAGAGGAAGGTCCTGACGGCTTTTTTGTACTGCAGCATAGAATAGCACTGGTTCCTCTTCCTGTGGTGGCAGATGCAAACATTGCAGGCAGAGCAAATGGCACTTGGTCCTTCATTCTATAGGGCACCTGAGTACATAGCTAAGATCTATATGCAAAAGAAAGGGACATTTTGGGAAATCATACTGGAGGACTGCTAGAAAATGCCCTAAATTACTATTAGATAATCTAAGTTATTTATATGGCTGTTGGTCCTTATAGTCTTCCTTTGAAAGATTTTTTCATTAACAGCAAAACTGCCAAATTATTACCCTTTTACCTTTTCTAAGCAGTAATAAGCAATTCTGAGTGGGTAGTGAAAAATCAGGATTTTTTTATTATCCAGTTTCTGTGGTCTTATTTATCACCTAATTCCACTCCACGGCAGCATCTACTGTAATTTATACACAATCTTCAGAGAAAATAGAACATTTATACCCCCCTCCCTCCTCCATTCTATACATTTTTGGACTGGAGATGTGGTGAAAATATTAGAGTTGCTCAGATAAAGGCACAGGTTTTTTCTCTGTGAGACTCTGTGAAGCCAGATACTGGCAGAAGACTTGAATTTTTAATATCCAATTCCTTACTCAAATAATAAAATCCAATTAACTTGACCATGTCTGCTTAATAATTTTTTTCATTATTTAATCAATATTAATTGTTATTAAATACTGAAAATCACTAAATAAACACTGTCAAGAGACTTACATATTTTTATTACTGATGCTTTTGTCTGCTTCTGCCCTCCCAACTTCATGAAGTTATTGAATGTCTTTTCAAACTTGCTTTTTATTTTGTTCCTACAAAATATTTTTGAAAGCAGCTTTTTTTCCTTGCCTGCAGGCAAGAGGACACACAAGCTAAGACTCTCCCTTTGGCATCACCTTCTAGATATTCCCATTAGACTGACAAGTGGCCAGAAGAAGCTATTTGTGATCATAGGACTCTTCATAACCCTCTATCCTCACCCAATGTCAAATGGAGCCCAGCTCTACCCTGGGAACTCAGATAGAACCTGTCAAAGGTACTTTAGAGGGCTTCATATGTATACTAACTCTTCCATGCTTTCCCACAGCCATGAGGTTTTTGGAAAGCAGCTATATGAGTGATCCAAAGCCCCAGTCTACCCCTGCCTCCTCTTTACCATTTAACTGTTTCTTCCAGCAAGGAATTGTTCTGTGCAATGCAAGTTCAATTGTGAGGATAAGACAATATTTCTCAGTAATTTGCTGATGTCTTGCAGAAAGCTTAGATGAGCATTGAAGCTGGAAACAATTTCAGATGGAATTGTCTACTTCCTGTCACTCTCAGTGCCAATAAAGGAAAACCCACATAGAAGCTGCCTATTTGTTTCTAGAGAATTCACCTGTCACTGCTACTCATTTCCTTGACATTAAGACTGAAACCAACGCAAACTGAGCTGACCTGACTTAGCAAAAGAGAAGGAAGATATTTGGGTTTGGTTTAGCTCTTCAAAGCTTGCACCATGCCCCTCAACTACATTTAATTTTAAATTGACTACTTACATTATCCCTACAGCTAAGGCCTTCAAGGCAGAATCTGAGAGATAGGATATTTATACAGGGCACAGTGTAATGAACCCTCTGAGCTTGAATGAACCCCTCAGGGCATGGCTACTGTGCAAGTAACTTCTAAGAAAAGCTTTGTAGGATGTCCTCGGTCATGGTGCATGTTCTGTTACATCTGTATAGATCCTGAATTTGGAGAGATTGATACTTCGTACAGAAGTAATTTTGATTCAAAATCACAATTGATAATTAAAAAAAATAATAATGAGTGTTGGGTTCTCAGGTTCTCTTGCCCATGCATTTTGACTTCCATTTTATTCCAAATTTTGCTGAGCAATCTTCAACACAAAAAATCCCTCCTTCCTGATTCCTTAGCCAGTGCATCCTCTGCATATCCCAGTTTCTCCTAGTGCCGGGACTTGAGTTTCCTTGACTCTGCCCTACCCCATCTGTCCTTGACTGAAGGTGACTGGAATGAGAATCTGAGGGAAGGCTCTCAGGTGAAAAAGGTGTGCTACAGGAACTATAGAGGCAGTTATCAGAGCAAAATGGCCATTCCCTGTATAATTCCCAAACCTCTTATTTCTGAGGGTGGGAAAAATGTTTAGTTCAGATTGAGTATATTATCACTGTGAGAAGGTATATACAGATAAGTAACTATTATGAGTTTGTTCGTATACCTATATAAATACACAAACACACACAGCAGCAGATTCCTTTTTTAAAATGTATCTTAGTGTGGAGTTAAGACCCTGTTCTTGCAGAAAATCACCTGCAGAGCTTTGCAAGGTGTTTCTCTTCTAGCACAGGGAGAGCTCTCACGTGGAGTCCTGCTCATCTTAGCTCTCCCTGCTTGTTCAGACCCTCCCAGCACATAGATCATTATTTCACCCACTGGTATCTCTAAAATCTTGAAGATCAATGTTGTTTAAAAATTTAACTACAAGGTTCAAGCTGCCTCTGTGTGCTTCAACACTACAGAGAGGAAGCAATGGTTTTATGCTTACACACACAGCAGACGTAAATAAAGGGCAGCCTAGGCCATAGAGCTGAACTTCTTGCTTTAGATAAGGAGGGAAAAGACAATCAGTTTATGCCAACTGCTCACAATGCTGGATCACAACCTGAACATTGCCTCAACTATCAGAGAGTTGAAACTGTTGAGAAGCACATGAAGGAATGAATATTTATACTATGTTCTAACAAAACACTTCATTTCCTGGTTTAAGCCACTGATGCGAGAAATACAAAAATATCAGACTTAAATGAAAACTACAGATGTTCTAAGTTTCAATAGCGAGCATTCCTCAGAAGCAAAACTGTAAAGCTAACTCTAAACTCTATCATGGCTAGCACTAGAGCATCCCAATAACAGGGAAATTAGAAAAAAGGATATTTTTTCCCCCATAAATTACGGAAGAGTGGACTAGACCTTGTGGACATTGGCTTGGTTGTATTGCATAAGTGAAAGGTGGTCTGATGAGACCCCAGGGCAGAAGTAGTGTTCAGAAATGCTTCAAGAACAGCTGACTAGTGTTGTGAGAATGTGCCACGTCTGGTATTTAAGGAGTCATAGGGGAAAATGTTTAGGGATAATTTAGTGAGAGGCAGCAGGAGAAAAGTGGGAAGAGACTCCGAGAATCCCAGAGTGATGCAAGGATTCCAACACAAAACCTGCTGAGCTGGAATTTGTGTGGCAAACAAAATTGCACATGACACTGCTGTCACTTCTGGCAAACTGCCATTCTGCTAGGAAGCTGTAGCTGGGAGCTGAAGCAGGAAAGGAGAATTAAAAAGCAAAGTTAATCCTTGTTAGCAGGACATAAATAATCCGGAGGGACTGGACTCAAGTGCATGGGTTTTCCTCAAAGATATTCTGAAGATATTAGAGTATTCTGTAAATGAGACTAGCTTGAGCAGTCTCCCATGTTTAGTTCAAACTGTAGTCACGGTTTAGAATTTCCAGAGGATTCCCACTAGCAGGACCCAATGGGAGCTAAGGAGGGCAGGCAGGTGCTAACCTATTTTTGTATCCCAAACAGCCCCTCACTGAACGCAAATACAGAGATGAGATCAGAAATCTGGATAATACAGTGACACATGCAGTGAAAGGAAGTAAAGTTCAAGATCAACAACTGAGTGCTATGAGGTGCATCATTTAATAAGTAAATAAGAAAAATACATCCTGTAAAGTGACTGTTCTTCTCAGATACTTCTGGGACAAACCTGTTTAAACTTTGCACACTGCTCAGGGTATAGCTAAAGAATTAATGTCCCTTGAAGCAGCCAATCTACTCTTCTTTTTTAATAATGCACTGTGAAAAAACTACTATCCTACTTATAATTCTTACTGTTCTATTTATTACTTTGATGTTTGTGTCAGCAAGCAAGTTTAGCCTTCCATTTAACAATAGGAGAATATTTGCACCCGTTTCAGAAGTTGCAATTTCTCATACTGGCCCTCATATGGGTTTGACTTCAGTGTTTTATGGATGATCAGCAAAACAAAATGTTGCAGTAGACACAGAGGTGGAGGAAAACCACAATCCAGTCAATCATTTCAGCAAAATGCATGCTCTTAAATGATGGACACTGTTGGGAGGTGCAAAATAACGTTCCTCATTACTTTTTCTGCTTAATGGGCTATTGCATTTCATTCTTCTTTCGTTTCTACCCACTGTGTTGCTTGAACTTCTGACGGCATTACCTTGTAATTTTATCCAAGCCACCTTCTACATGTAACAAAGTCTGGGATGGCATGTACAGAAGAAGCAAAGCCAGTGGCAGGAGCCACAGCAGGAGTGGCACTGGCAACAGGCCGCAGCACCATCTTAGGGAAGCAGCTGGGGGGGTTGCATGCCCCATATGAGGGGCAGCATGGTGTAAGTGGTGTGCCAGCAGGCTTGTCACAAAATGGTACAAAGACTAGTCAGATAGTGCTGGGGATCCTTCTGAATGCCTAGGAGTGTAGCGACCCAGCATGCCTGCCTGCCACATCGTCTGGGGGCTGCAGAGCATTTCCTGGGATGGATACAGTTAGCACCAGGGATGTGGTTTTTTTAAAACCTTCTGGTCTGAAAGTGTGGGTTTTCAAAATATGTGCACAAATGGAAAATCCCTGGAATATTAATGTGCCTTTGAAAAAAGGTTGTCATTAGCTCAGAGGTGAGATTCCTAGGCTGGGTCTTGTTTGCTTTTTCCAATTGATACAGAGCTGCATTTCTATTAGATCAACTACACGCAATTTAATGCAAAGAGCAACTGCAGCTGCTGCCACATTAGTGAAATCTCTAAGGATAGCCTGAAAACATGATGCTTTGTCTCTGTCACTTTTTTTTTTCCCCTCAGTAAAGTATTTCAAGTAAATAAATGAGGAGGGTTCATCAGTATGCACTAGCTAAACAATTCTTAAGAAAATACTCAAGCGCAGTGGTTTATAATAATTTGCATTGCACCTACCTAGAGAACCTCATATACAAATCTTTCAAGAGCGTGCAGATCACTTTCTTTGAGCAGATTAAAAGGTAATAGCACTAATATAAAAACAAGATAATGTCTTAACAGGTTTTTTTTTCTGAGCTGTTGTTGATCTGAAAAGCTAGGTGTGGCTGGGTTTATGCTACTGCTTCACAAAAGGGAAGTAGGAGACATGAAAAATTATTTCGACTAAAAATATAGCAATATTCAATGAATGCTTATCTAGGGTATTCTGCAATATGCCACACAGTTTGGAAAAGAAAAAATGCTGGGGACAGGGATGGGTTTGCACATTGCAGATCTGCTTAAGAGGGGATCACAATTGCAGAGGTAGACCCTTCCCTACATAGGCACTAATTATATTTATAAATATAAAATAGCATACGATCAAGTCAGCTTTTATGAGAGCTTTCCTCACCTAGCTCAAAGACAGATAACATTCAAGAGTACCTCCACCATTCTCAGAGCTACTAAGAGGTGTTTCCTTATGGAAGTACATAGGCAAGAGCAAATGTACAATTTCCCCTTTTCTAGAGTGCTTAATCTGATAAACTTTATAAGCCCTTTTCTCATGTAAACCCCCTTCCTCTTACAACATCCGCAAGATATTAGTGAAATAACAATAGTCAGTTATTAAAGATGGGAACATTTTAAAGCAGAATATTGAAATATAATTAATTTTATTTACTGAAAATATACATTACAATACCATATATAATACAAGACAATACATGTATTATGGAAATATTATCAAATTACCAGTAAATACAGGAAAGAACGTATGGCACAGAAAACAAATATAAGGCCCTCAGGCCTTTCATATGACCTTTCCAGTGAACTTAATTTCCCTTTTTCTACCTTGGACACTGGGAATCTTCTTCATTCCTGCCTTCAAAAGAAACCATCCTTCATTCATACTTCAATTGACTATCTAATGGCCATTGACAACACTATGAGTTATCCTACAGCACCAGCTTACCTTTGCAGGTGACATCTTGTACTCACTTTCAAATGGAAGAGCTGATGAAAATCTAACACGCATTTCTCTGACATATTTACACATCTTATGTGCCTCCATATTGATGTTAAACATCAGATGCCATTTTCCTCCAGTTGTCCCCACTATAGAAATTCCTTTCTGCTTTAAAGCAGAGGCAGAAGTACATTGAAATGATCTTGTGTCCCGATTTTCAACCCCCCAAGCAAAAATATATGAAAGGGATCAGAAGTCTCTGGATCTTCTTTCATCTACGTATTTCATTTATTCAATCAAACACACCAAGATGTTTTAATATTCTCTGTGACTTTGCTTGACAAAAATATAACTCCTTAGGTTTGTTTGGTTTTTTTCTGATTTGCTCTTGTCTTTATATTAATAAGTCTTCAAAAGAACAAGATCTGGCAGACTGTTAATTTGACAAGTGACAGACATAACCCATTCACCATCAATCTTCTTTGCCAAAAATAATTGGATGCTAAAATTTTAAAGATTTTGAAATTTAAGAACATCCTCCTTCTGAATAAAATACAATTCAGGATCATCATGTGGTTGAGGATACACAATGTCACCTGCAGCATGGTCCATTTAAAGTGCTTTAAGATAAACCCAGACTGAAAGGACCATTAATTTGTGTATTCCTTTCTCGGTTTGTTCTCAAGTGCCACTTTATGCATGGTGCTGTGTGTCACATAAACACTCTGTGAAGCATATTTCAGTGTGCCCATTGATGCTGGATCCTGAAGGCAGTCAGTGAAATGCAGGGGGCAGGGTATTAATGGAAAATTGTCCCTATTCAAAACTGATGTCCACCTGTCCCTGGCATAGCTATGCTAAATATGCACTTTATACCAGCATATCAGAATTTTTTGTTTATTCAGAGAAACAGTAGTGACTGCAGATCTGTTATTTACCACCCACTATAACAAGGGGGACATGCTGAAACAAGTGGGAGGTTGGTTTAGGCAGATTAAAAAATAAGCATTTCTTTACAGACTGTGTAGTGAATTTGCTGCCAGTGGAGATTGTGAAGGCAGATATCAACAACATGTCTAAAAAAGGTCTCAAAAATTCAGGGACCATGGATCCACACACAGAGAAATAAAATGAACACACAGGAAAACAGCTCTAACATCCCCAGCACAACATTTCAGGCTGCTGAAGTGTGAGGGTAAAGGAACTGAGCAGGTTCACATGCTCTCCCAAAATTGCATCCGCTCTTGCTCCTGTCTATGGCAGGATACTGGTACAGCTGGACTACTGTCCTGGCCATTCAGGGCATTTCTTGTGATCTCAATATGGAAGATACCTTTGGTGGAACCATGCCACTAGCCTAATTAAAAGCAGCTGCCATGTGGAGAATGAAACCACAGTGCAGACTCCTGGTAATGGAAGGTGAACTGCTTTGAGTATGAGATGTTCAGGCTATGGCTTTTGCACATATGGTGCATGTATGAAACATAGTTGTCATGTTTTGAAGTGCAGGGTCCCAAATATAAATGCTGACTGCGTATGGGCACTAAGAGTCTGCTCTGAACATGGGGAGACAGTGCTGAGATCAACTGTATCCACACAGAATGACATTTAAAATGCTTTCCTTTTAGACAGAAAAATCACATCCTCTATACATGGGCTCATATTCTACACATCTGCTGAGGATGGTGAGCTGCTCAAAGGAGTCTGCACTCTCATTTTTCTTCCATGGCTTTCAGCTGTGACTCCTGTGTGTTTTCTGAGGTACAGTAGGATGTTTAGTACAGAACAAAGCATAAAGCCAAAGAGTTACCTTAATTTCTAAATTTGTTGCATGCAGCAGTCAGACACCTCAATCTGTTAATTATTATGTCTGGTAAGCCTTGACATGCATATTCATCACCTGCAATTGTCATGCTGCCAGCTCTTGCAATTTTAATCACCAGCTTCATGATATTTGGCATTTTTCTTGAAGTCAAATCCCTCAGAGTTGTTTGGTTTTCTGACAGTCTCAATTTTGCTTTTTTTTTTTTTTAAAAAAGGAAGCCTACTTTGAAGGCCATGTGATTTCAAAGAAAAAATTTAAAAATGTTCCTTACTAGGGGGGAAAAAAAAAAAAGTGAATACCTGGGGAATAAAGTGAAGATTTTGAAGAATAGTAGTAAGAATAAATGATCTCTAAAATATAATTTCAAGGAAAGTTAAGTTCACTTCAGCAAAAATTTGGAGGAATGAGTTTATATAGGAAAAAAAGAGGGGTTGTTGGAGTCAATATGATAATTAATTACATAATTACATAAATGGTGATCAAAGAAGCCAATGTGGCTCCTGGAAGATGAACTCAGAAGAAGAATTTATTCCCATTTGTAACAGAATGAATAATATTAAGCACTTTCTGACTGCGAGGGCATCAGAGCTGACTGACTGCAAAAATTGTGGAAATCTCTTGTCAGAAGTCTTTGAATTATTAGGTTAGACAAACAGCTGTGAAAGAACTTCACAGTATATTTCGTTCTGCTTTAGATCATCCATGAAGCCTCTTTGACAAATTTGTTTCTGTAATTCAGTATGCTTTGTTGCAGCAACAACAAGCTGATGATACACAGCAACTTCTATTAGTAGAGAGCAACAAAGCAAACAAGTAGAAGTGGTGATCTATTCAGACATGCAGAGACCCATGTCATATGTCCATTCCCTAGCAAATACTATTTCATATTCTTTTGGGAAGAGTGATCCCCCTTGTACAGATACTCACCCTCCATGCTTCCCCAGCACAACACACCCCACAGCTATTCAGATTCCTGCAGTTTCTGAAGAGAGAACCTGAAACACTTAAGCCTGTTTTGATAATGTCATGAGTGACTTCTAAAAGGCTTTTAAATATAAGGGGATGGAAGACAACTGAAAACACTTGGGGACAGCTATTTTCACTCACTTGAATAAGGAACTTTCAGAAAAACTACTTCACAATGAGAAGTTCTGCTTTCAAAATGTTTAATTCTGCACACAGAGCAAATACTGGCTGGGTACATTTTCAGGTAGAAAAGAATAAAAAGTTTAGTATTTTAAATTAGTGAATGGAACTTATTGCTAGGATTTCTGAATGATGTTGGTAGACAAGAACTGCCTCTTTCATCTCTGTGAGTATTAGAAATATTAGTGCTTCAGGTTGCCATTAATTTTGAAGAGGTATAGGGAGAAGGTATGAGGGTACCATGTCTATTTCAAAGGAAGGGGCCATCATCATTTAAATGGGGCATCAGAATTGTCTCTTCCCCTGAGACCTTTTTACAGTACATCAGGAAAACAGGAAAACAATTTTATTTTAAAAACCACAAATAATAAACAATACAAGTGTGTTTACTACATCTACGTGATTTTATCATGCCTATTTATTTTTTACTATTGTCTGGGAAAGGGTACAATTCTGTGTCTATAATGTATAAAATCAACTTTATACACATAAACAACTGAAGTAATGGCACTGAATACCTTCTTTTAGGAAACATCTCTTCCTGCTTTTGGGTTTGAATTCACAGAATCACAGAATTGTTGAGGTTGGAAGGGAACTCTGGAGGTCATCTTGTTCAACTCTCCTGTTCAAGCAGGGTCACCTAGAGCCAGTTGTCCAGGACCATGCCCAGATGGCTTCTACATATCTCCCAGAATGAAAACTCCACAACCTCCCTGGGCAACCTGTACCAGTGCTTGGTCACCCTCACAGAAAGGAAGTGTTTCCTTAAGTTCAGAAAGAACTTCCAGTTTCTGCCCATTGCCTCTTGTTCTGTCACTGGTTACCACTGAAAAGTGGCCTGAATCTGTCTTCTTTCAACTCTCCCTTCAGGTATTCATACATATTGATAAGATTCCCCTGAGCCTTTCCTTCTGCAGGCTGAACAGTCCCAGGTCTCTCAGCTTTTCCTCATATGAGAGAGGCTTTAGTTCCTCATTTATCTTTGTGGGACTTCACTCGACTCCCTCCAGTAGCTCTATATCTGTCTAGTTCTGGAAAGCCTAGAATTGGACCCAGAACTCCAGGTGTGGCCTCACCAGTGCTGAGTAGAAGGGAAGGATTGCTGCCTCAACCTGCTGACAACACTCCTCCTAATGCAGCCTAGAATACCATTAGCCTTCTTTGCCACAAGGGCACGTTGCTGGCTGACACTCAACTAGGTGTCAACAAGGACCCTTTGGTCCTTTTCTGCAAAGCTGCTTTCCAGCTGGTCAGGTGTTGGAATTTCCCAGATACAGGACTTTGCATTTCCCTTTGTTGAACTTCATGAGTTTCCTGTCAGTCCATTTCTGTAGCCTGTTGAGGACTCTCTGGATGGCAGCACAACCCTGTCACTCCTCCCAGTTTTATGTCATTGGCAAACATGTTGAGGGTACACTCTGCCCCACCATCGAGATAATTAATGAAGGTGTTAAACCAGATCAGATCCAGAACTGACCCCGGGGGTACACTGCTAGTGACAGGTCTGCAACTAGACTTCATACGACTGGTTAGCACCCTCCAGACCCAGCCACAAAATCACAGAATTGTCACAGTTGGAAAAGACCTGTAAGATCACGGAGTCCAACTGTCCACCAGGAAAAAATCCCACAAAACCACAACCACAAACCCCACAAAACCATCAACTCCCAGCCTTAAAAAACCCACCATGCCCACTAGAACATGCCTTGAAGTGCCACATCTACACCTTTCTTGAATACCTCTAGGGATGGTGAGTTCACCACCTCTCTGGGCAGCTTGTTCTAGTGCCTGACAACTCTTTTGGTAAAGAAATCCTTCCTAATATCTAGTCTAAGTTCAAGTCAGCCATTATAGTCAGTTTTTAATCCACCTCACTCTCTACTCATCCAGCCTATTCTTCATCAGCTTCTCTATAAGGATCTTACTGGAGATAGTGCTGAAAGCCTTACTGATCTCAAGGTAGACAATATCCACTGCTTTCCCTTTATCTACCAAGGCGATTTTTCCATCTTAAAAATCTGATCCTATTGGTCAAACATGACCTCCCCTTGGTGAATTTGTGCCAACTACTTCTCATTATTTTCTGGTCCTTCAAGTGCCTGGAAATGATTTTCAGAATTAGTTGATCCATTACCTTCCAAGGGATCCAAGTGAAGCTGACTGGCCTCTAGTTCCCCAAGTCCTTCATCTTTTTATTTCAGAACAAAATGGGAGGAAGTTCATTAAAAAGTTAGGCATTACTTATGCCACTTATGAAATGGGAATGATACTCAATTTCCTCATAGAAACATTGTAAAAATTCTGTTAACATAGAATAAAATATACAAGCACTATTTTACCTGAGAAGTTAGGTATCTCCTTGAGGAGCCTTGTTTTAGTTCATATCATCTTTGCAGAAGAGGAAGATGAAAAAACACAACCAAAATATCATAAGAAATTAAGGATTTGCTTCTCCAAAGCTACTTTCTTGTGTTGAAGAGAAAGTGCTGTGGAACAAGGCAAATGCATATTTCATTACACCATTGACTTTGCAGGTAATTGTGTGGCAACACCATAAGCACCTTGCAGCGAAGCCATGTCAGAGTGAGCTAGAAATCAACTGCAGAAGGTTACTCTTTATTCCTCTTCTCTGTTCCTCTGCTGTCCTTATGGCAAGTCCTCCAAGGAACCACTTCTTGTCTCTGTATTACATGCTTCTGCTACTCCTGTATCATGGAGTATGGGTTTCAAAGCAATTCCAATTATCAAAGATACAGAGTTATATTTCTTATTTTGGTCCTTAGACCTTAACAACTAATGCAGACAAATTCTCAGCTTTATAGTTAGAGACTGGGGACCTGATTTCTAAAACTAAGTATCTCTCTCTTCCTTAAGTTTTTACCTACCCATCAAAACTCTGTGTCTATGATTCTTTGATTTCAAAATCTGAAGCAATTTCAATAGGAAATTATACAACTCATAAGCACATGCATTTTACTGCATGATACTGTTTGTTTTGAAGAGATTAGAAATAAATCTGAAACAACTGTTCAAGAGACACAGGGTGGTGTTTAGGGCATTTCATTGGTTTAAATCTAATTCAAGTCAACATTTGCCAGAAGTAAAACATGTTTGATTTCCCTTTGGCTGTTAGGACAAGTTAGTTACTGGTTTATCTTTATCCTCAACAAAAATATGGACACATCACATAATCTTTCAGATTTTGGCATCCTTAGAAAAAGGATGGAAACTGAATAGTCTCAAGGCAGTTGCCCACATATTACTGACATCATCCCTTTAGACAAAAAGAACAGTGCATAACAAATCACAGATGTATCAATAAATACTTGATGCCAAGAATACTTGATATCAAGAAATACCCTTCTCCAGAAGTGTAAGACTATCAACCTTTGAAAAGATGTTGTTCAGATGCAGTGGAAGCTTCTTATGGAAAGGTAATTAAAGTTTGAAAGTCTTAATTTGTATCTTATTTCACTGGAGTTTGCATTGCTTCTAGTTGTGCTATAACTGCCCAGCAGGAGGAGGCCATCAGTTCTCAGCTAATCAATGCAGCCCTAATTCACTGTGAGCAACTTCAATTTAAATTGCAGTTTTGTATGTCCATAATTTGTAATTAGCAATCAAGAGATACTACTGCCACTTGAAATATCCCACAGAACTGCAGGATTCACTAGTGTGTTTGATTTTATTTCATTTAGGTTAATCTGTGGTCTATTGCTGACCTCTGTGAGTTCAGTACTACTTGTAAAAATACTGCCCAGCATTAGTGCTAATAACTACAGCTCCCTAAATTGCCTAATTTCAATAGTTTCTGTCAGCCTAACTTTTTTCTGCCTGGGACCCAAACCAGTAAATTATTTTAAGTGAGCCTTGAAAGCCCAGACTTTCTCCCAGCTCTTACACATGTAATCATGTGAATAAAAAAATAAATTAAAAGAAAAAAAAGAGAGAGAGAGATCTACTTTAATTTTTCCCTTGGTAAATTATCACAGTCACACTCACAAACCTAAAGTCATAAAGGAATTCCTACACTACCAGGTAGGATGACCACTCATACATCATGGGAGATGCATGCAACACTGGTCTCCAGTCTATAACAAGCAAACCACAAAGGCTGCTGGGGGACAGAAACATGGGAAAATTGTGGCTCTTCCCTACATGTTCAGTACATCCCCCAGCCACATTCTGCTCATGTGTGTTTCCTGGCTTTTGTTGCAGCAACTGTTAAGATGGTCCACTGACAGTTTATCTTCCACATTTCAATTTTGCTCCATTTCTCTCCTGGAAAGCAGAGCTCTGTCTCAGATGGAGTCTCCCAGAGTCCCTTTCCTATTGTCCCACTGCCCAAAGGGTTGAACTCTGGAAGTATCTCAGGTCTCTGTAGAGGAGAAACTGGAATGGCAATATTTCAGTTAGAAATTCTTCATAGCTTCAACAGTAATAGCATTTTCAGCTCTAGTTTCCATATTATTTTGCACTGTGTCACTGGTTGGCTCCCAAACATGGCCAAACTTAAACTACATCTGAGGAAGTAAGTGCAGCAGAATGAAGATGAGCATCCTCAACATCCCTTCTGCTTCTCTTTCTGACCATGAAAGCTCAAGTGATCATCATCATCCTAGTGAGGCCGGATCATTATAAAGGATGTCTAGGCAGTCCAATCCAAATAAAAATGAAAGAGACTCAGGCCACCACATACTATTGCAGAAGACAGTGTCACTCAAGCTGCTACAAAGTGCTTTGCAGCCCTGCTACATGCTGGCTAACATCTCACAGCTGAGAAGTCAGGAGATTTCTCAGCAGTGTCTCACTGACAGTAGGGCTGGGTACTATATATTTGGTCCTTCTGAGAGGTCAGAAGAGTGAGCAAGGCTGTGTGGAGACTGCATAGGCTCAGGAAATGTGGCCATCAAGGTAAGAACCCTACAGCACCAGCCAAGAAGACTTTTTAAATAACCTCAAAAAGATAAACTGCAACATTAGAGTAAAAATTTATCTGGGCCTTTCTTTCCCCTCTGAAGGAGAAAGGGGGACTAAAAAGTGTTTTTATCTTGATCTTTTAGAAAAAGAAGCTTACTCCTACACAATTTGTTTTCTTCATATCAGATCTATATTAATTTCCTAAGAAAACTTTAAGGTATTTCTATTTCATAAAGACTGCTAAATAATACAAAACCCATCTCAGAGAGCACTGGAAGATTCCATCTATTAGCTGATATTAAATGTTTCTTCATCACTAATCCAGAGACACAACAAGTGCAGCATTTAATGGTCTTGACTTGCAAGTAATTCTAGCAGTGCATGAATTGTGAATATAATTAGAGTTTCAGAATATTACTATTTCTATTGTACTGGAACCCTGTTCCACACACCTTCTTCAGATAAGATGGAAGTGTTTGATGTGAATTAACTTCAGTTAACATTGCTGGCAGATAATGGAAGGCATTGATTGGAAAATCCTTATCAAGTTAAAAGTACTTGAGAACTAAAGAAACAACCTTCCTGTCAGATCTCACTATACTTTCAGCAATGTCAGCAATATCCATAATTGAAATGGAACATCATGTAAGTCTTGGTGATTGTAGCAGTTCTTCATCTGTACAGACACGTATGTGCAATATAGAAATAAATAAATTAATATACCCATGCTTTCTTTATAGGGAATACAAAGATGAAGTGTCTGGTAGCATAAGTCTTTCTTTTTTTAAAACCTTTCCTAAAATTTGTGTATCCAATAGGAATGGGAATTACTGTCATAATTATTAAAACTGTAATAAAATGCATATTTGTAAATTTATAATCTCCTCAAAGCACAGGTTATCTTCTTCCGCATCCGGGCAATATTCAATACTTACTAGATACTACCCCATTAGAAAAACATTGGAGTGTTGTTTTCTGGTGACTGAAGTTTCCTGATACTCAGAAACAACAACAGAAATTCAATTGTACATTTGCATGAATTCTTGCTAGGTGAGGGCTGACCTGAGTCTAGTAAGCACATTTGCCTCTGATCACGAACTATGTGTGAATGATTGCAGCCATTCTGAGATTGCAAAAATTTTCAGTGAAAGCTAGACTGCTTCATTCTCCTGGCAGACATTAAGGCTGACTGTTACATCAAAATAGCAGTAGCAGCATAACCTCTCTGACCTGTGGTGACTTTGAAAGTCTTGTTACAAAATATGCTTATATGTATGTAATGACAGCAGATGCTAAGTTACAGACTGAGAGACATTTTGTAACCAATTAAAGTTTCTGTGAAGAGGAGTAGAAGAGCAAAACATGCAAATATATTTTCCATCAAATCTGGAGTCAAATTAACTTTAAAAGAAAATACAAGTGGGTCCCTTGTAAATCTAATCTAAGTCATATGGACTTAATTACTGGAGTGTGTTTAACACATTCAACCTCAGAAGAGCCATTAGGTGAAACACTAGAACCAGACATCTAAACAGACCACTACAGGCCAACACAGGCTCCATAATGAAAAAAAAAAAAAACAATAAAATAATTCCTTTCTCCTTCCCCTTCTCCCCACGTACTCTAAGTTCATGGTTTACAGCCTCAAGGCAAAGTACTTCTATTTCTTCTAATAAAACAGGGAAATTTTTTTGATCTCTTTAGTTTTGTGTGGAACACTCTGATAATGTGCTATTGGTCTATATTTATGAAAAAGAAGAGAGCAGATGGACAGCTACTCTGCTCTGGTTTGGTAACTTACATGTCCTTACAATAGTCTTATCAGCAGCTTGCAGAAGATGTTGCATTCAAGGTGCTAGTGATCTTGAGCAAGCCCTTCCTGCTCTAGTAGGTGATGTCATTGAAAATAAAAGTAATATATTTCTTCTTGCAGGCGTGGCTCCATGGAAGCAGTAGGAGAGGAGTCCTGCAGTCATATGTCTATTGGTTCCATGAAAACCAGAGGTACTTGGACAGAGGTTAATGCCTGCTGCCAGGGAGCTGCATACACATTTTCTCTTGGTACTTATGCTCTAGAAAGTTCAAAGTTATCTAATAAAAGATTGAGTGCTGCATCATGTCCCTCTGATCATTCAAATCTATCTGGATATATATTCAATTCTACAGACATATTGTAGATCTTTTTCTGCTTTAGCAGTTGTTTGACAACTTGTGAAGTAGAAGCTGAGTTAATCACCCAAAATGAGAATACCTGAAAACAACCCATCTTTAGGTCAGTTAGTCAAAGCCCATTTACACTGCATATAGACCCAGCATTGAACTGTTTTACTGTGCTGACTGTTCAGGGTCCATGTTAGCAGGGTTTCTCATGCTCGAGTTCAGGGTTTTCATATGATGTAATACATTTTGAGAGTTTAATCTGTTTAGAGATGTAAATTGCCTGAGGAAACCAAGGAGCAAGGGTGACGGGGCAGAGAAGAAATTCTATTTACTAGGGGGAAGAGGTGGTAGATTTAAAGAAGGGTATAAAACCCAAAGGTGTACAGACATGCAAAACTAGATGTTGAAAAGTATCTTGCTTCTGGGAGATGTAGGAACATGTTTTTTCATGGACTCCTTCTCCATTCAGGAGAGCCAAGTTATTCCACTGTATTTGGTGAACAGGACCTGGAGACCCCCCTGTCCTTCATCACAAAGACTGTGGATGACAAACTAGAGTGCTACAATACTGACACAGGCATTAAGTCTGTCTCTCAGAATAAGCCCTTTTAAAACCTGTGATCAAGCTCATACATTTTTGCTACCAGGTTATAGTTCAGCACCTGAAATAAATGGTCATGTGAGATGACCTAGGACTGCAAGGCATAGATAGTGTTGCTAGTTCTTTGGCTTGGCCTGAAACACAGAGCAATGAATTTCTAAATATACGTGTCACACGTATACTTGCTGTAACTCAGAATGTCAGGGATAAACTCTGCCCTATGCTTCACCAGTCTTTTCCAGATGAATAAACAGTATCCTTCTTGATTCATCTACCCAGATGGCATATTTGTCTCCTAGCATTTTTCATATATGGCCATATATAGGCCACATGCTTGGGAAATCTGTGTTGACTAGGAGATGGGTGGAAAGTGAGATTGAGATCCTGAAGAACATGTGCTGTTGCTGCAGGGTAAAGACAAGCTTCTTTGTAAAAGAGTGGCCTGTTGAATCTGCAAGCTCTGCAGCCACTTTTATTCATGACAAGTTTTAAGGGTAGTGCAATCACACTAGTGTTCCCTTCCCCCCACTGTCACTCAGTGGGTGGCAAAGGGGGAAGACCTGCATTGCAATTCCAGTCACCATTAGCTGGGGGATCATGGCAGCCAGGATACCACAATGATGTAATTCATGGACTCCAGAGCTGTTATCTTAGATCAGTAGCTTGAAGGGTACAAATAACTCTAAACCTGGCCTTCTGCTCCTGGTAATGGACCACATCCATATGATCTGATGATACAGCTGCTGAGTGAACAAGTCAACAGTGGTTCATGATGCAACATGCCAGGGAAGAAGATGCAGAGGTATGTGGGTAACTGATCTGCCTGAAATGCCGTATAGAGACATGGACACTAGAGGTCCAAGGAAATGTTTTATATATTGCTTCTACTGATGTCAGAAAACCCAGATGAGATGTGCACTCAAGCCAGTGCTAGACATACACTATGAAAGCAGTGTCAGCTCAACAATAGCCAGCTGAAATTTAAAACTGCAATAGTCCAAACTTCAGTACCACACCTATGCATATTTCTCTTGGTTGTGGTTTTGGTTTCTCAAATGCAGGCTTTGTAGATGTTTAGTTCACAGAAATTCCTCCATATGCCCAACTTCATATGGGAGGATGACGAGATCATTTTCATCTCACATCACCACACTCAGCACAGTAATTTCCCACCTTTTGTGCATATATCATCAAGAACATCAGGTTCCACTTGCAACAGGAAAGTTTGTTGTTCCTCCTTCCATTCTAATACACTGAGTATTATTATATAGAGGATGACTAGCAATGCTCTCAGTCACTCCCATGACATGAAGAATGACATGAAGAATGCAGAAACACTTTTATAATTTCTTCTATACCTGTCTCCCTAAGAGCAGTTAGCTCTTCGTCATTTCTGAGCCACTAAACAGAAAGAAGAAAATGGAGCGTGATAAAGATTACACTTTTCTGGTATTGGGATCCTGGGACAGATTACTGTTAGATAATTAGATCATGGGCCTCCCCACAGCAGGTATCCCAGCTTTATAGCCACCTGGATTGTTTGTTAAGCACCAAGAGCACTGTTCATGCTTTAAGAACGAATCAGTTATCATGAATCAATTCACAGTACCCTATTCATACTAATGGTTAGACTGGATCATCGAGCAAACCTATTCAGAAATTCTTTATGAATAATATTCTTCCTGGAGTTTGTGCAATATAAGTTTACAAGCTTTTAATTTTTATTTCCCTTCTCAGTTTATTTTTAACATGCTATTTTAGCATGGATAAATATGCATTCAATCTCTGGCTGTTTTGTGAGAGGTTCACTGATGATTTTAATTTTTCCTGTACCTATAAGTTTGTCCAGTGGAGTTACCTGCTGATGCTTGTATTCCTGAATTGGTTGTTTCTTTTTAAAACTGAACATTAATAACAAATAGAAAATAACAAAATAAACACATTTCAACATGAATTTTTAGTGAAAGAATCATGTTTTCCAAGATGTATTAAACCAATTTTTGGGAACATACTTTCTTGGAAAAAGACTTTATTGAGCTCCCTGAAACCCTCAAGATCTTGGGACTAAATTGAAATCAATATGACCTGAAAGTAAATAAACTTTGTACTTCTTATTCTGGTTATGTATTTGTGGAACAGTTTTTTGTTTTGATACAGTTTGTTGAACAAGTCACCAGTGTCTGAAATCACTCAGAGCTACCTGATTAGAGAGCTGAACAAGCCAACCTTTGGAGTGCAGCACAAATAAATATGTGTGTTATATTTCATTCTCTCTCCAAAGAAACACAAAACATTTGCTCTCTATTTTAACAGATATACCTGCTATTCAACTGCTAGC
The DNA here is from genome assembly GCA_020745705.1 of Hemiprocne comata. Classification (NCBI taxonomy): domain Eukaryota; kingdom Metazoa; phylum Chordata; class Aves; order Apodiformes; family Apodidae; genus Hemiprocne; species Hemiprocne comata. Next base: position 64,135,551 of record CM036586.1, read on the forward strand.
TTCAGTCACTGAATGGAAACAGGCAAAAAGCAGAAAGATTTCTGCAATTAACTCATTTTAACATTAGGTCTTCATAGACCAATGATCCCTCATGAGAGATTTATTTTTGGGTGTGATTTTCCTTTGTTTTTTTCTGGAAGATAACATTCTGGGGGGCATTTGTTGAATTAGAGGGTCATATCCAGCAGGATTGGCATAGAATTAAATTTCCTAATCATTATATGTCTTTTTTCTCTTGGTTAGAAGAATTATATTGCCAATAGCAATGGCAAAACTGGTCCCCACAAAAGGATGCTTAGAATTGCAGGCTTATGTTTCTGAGAAGAGGTGGACAACTAGGAAAAAACAGAATGCACTTATAAGCAATTGGGTGATGACTGTATTATATAGCTCAAGATAGAGCTGGCACATCTTTGCTTGAGGATGCCTTTCTGATGAAGCATTTTTTCTTTCCCTATGGGGATACATCACATACATTGCATCTCTAGAGGACAGAACAACTTCTAATCATGAGAAAATCTGTCAGCAGGATATTAGTATGAGAATTCATCCCGAAAACAAAATCTTGTTAATCCCACTTCAGAATATGTGGACAAACTCATTTAGTTACCACAGCCTTTTGCCTTCCTTCTATGAGACTCAAAAGCCACCAGAGTAGCATCCTTTCCAGAGGATGGTAGAGAGAGAGACATGAAGGAGTTCTTCAGCAAAAAGTATGCTTCCTCCTACCAGCAAAATCTCCTCTTAGAGAATGGTGACAAACAGATGAGAGGTATAGAAACTAGTTGTTTACTTCCCCAGAGGATGAAAAAAATTAAATCCAGCACAAGGTACTTTGTCATGGTCTTCAATGCATTTGTGACAGCTGGTGACAGATTCACTTTGAAAATCACATTTTGAAAGGACATAACCTCTCAGGCTTCTCCTAAAACTCTGATCCAAAGGGCCTGCCATCAAGACAAACATCATAACTTCTATTTCACAACTTTATTTTTATCAGAGCAGGTATGTTCCATGGGGTTCCATACCTCCATACCTCTTCCACACACCGCTCTTGTCATTTAGTGTCTACATACCAGACAGTGCAGGATCCACAGAGACTTACGGGTCTCCAGAGAGAACTTCATGATATTTTTAAAATTAAGTTACACAGCATAACTAGGCCCTGAACACAGGGCTGTGTGTAATCTTAGTTTAAACATCTTACACTCTGCATCTGTTTAATCAGCCAAGGCAGTTAGTAGCTTCTTTTGAAGACTGCCATTTGACCAGATCCTACTGGGCTGAATCACTCGCTATACAGGCAAAAAAGAAAACAGTCAAGTCAGAATTTCAATTACAGATTTACAGAGGCTGTTTCAGGGAAATGACAATGGTTATACAGGAGGGGACAATTCTCTGCTATTAACTCCAGGCAAGAGGATGACACAATAAGAAATATCATTGGCCTAAGTGCAGAGCCTTAGACAAATAATTTCAGTTATTTAAATCTCAGTTTTATTATATTTTTATTTCCTTTCTTGACACCTGTTGATGACAAGAATCTGTGTGAAAGGAAAGGCAACTGGAGGCAGTTAGAGGAAAACATTTCAGAATTCAGATTTCAAAACCATTTTCCACACTCATTTTTTGGAATTCCATTATTGTTTTATATTACTCAAGAACACTTATTTTTCTTCTGAAAACTTTTAAAATTCTCACATTAAAAAAATAGGACTGTTCCCTTCCCAAAGAGAAGAAAAGGTAGATATCTAACATTCATGTATGAGGACTGGGTTTTTTTCCCTGTAATTGAGCAACATAGATAAAAGTACAAGAATTCAAATGTCTGTCTAGGAGAGACACCACTTGTTAAAGTCAGTCCAACCAAAACAAGCCATAGCTGCCTGGGCATTCTAAGGGCCTTATTTGTTCTTTTTTGTTGCCAGATCAATGTCCCTCTTGAGAGCTTTCTGAAATACCCTGGGGTCACTCGTGGATGGCCACTCAGCACATGATCTAGCAGGGTCCACTTTGGCAGCTATCTCCTCCTAGCCCTTAAAGTCCTTCTTTGCTGTTCTAATGGATGTTAATTCAAATACAAAAAATATCAACAGTACTAATGTTCATCATGCATTCATTCTACAGTTTTCTGATAACAGACAAGTGAAAGCACTTTTTATCTGTGGTTGGTATATCTGCTCAAAATTTTCTAGCTAGCTCTGCAAATAGCTCTTTTAATCAGGCAGCCTGATGTTTTTGTGCTGGTACATGGTTTTACCTACAGCCAAAGACTGAAGTGATCAGAAAGTGTGCACGGTCATATAAATATTTTCTTAGAGATAAACATTTAATCAACTGTCTCTTTCACATACATAATAATTATGTGTATTCACAGGTTTTTTACCTAATAGAGGAAATCAAACGTGGTTTTTACATAACCATGGAAAACACTTCACCAGAACTGAGATTTCTAAGCTAGGAGTGGGCAGTGGTTAGCTATTATTCACTGAAAACTGAGATACTGCAAACTGGAAACAATCTTTTTTATGTCACAGTGTAGATTTACCAGAACTAAAATTGTATGCTTATCTGTCTTTCTTGTATAAGCTTTGTTATCCTTTGCCTTCCACACCTATGCAGAAAATAAATCTTAACGTTGCCTCTAGTAGCCCTTACTTAATAGCATCTTACTGCTAAAGCTTATCCACTTGTTTTCTGTATTTCCTCCCTGAAGCTTTTTTCTTCCAGTTAAACCCTGCCAGGAGTCAAGCTCACCGTAGTGGAGGAATAATTGTGTAGTCTAAAGCACTAAACAAAAATGTTAAGCTAAGTCAAAACTATTGTTATGATTTTGGTGCAAAAGCCTGTACAAAGTATTCTGAACTACTTCTAGGTCTTAAAATGAGGCTGAAAGCAGGCATGGAAATTTGGATGGCCATTTTTAAACAAATAGAGAAGAATTTTCTCCAGAACAGAGAATAAAAATAACCTTCCTCCCTGTCTTTCAACTATGACCTGAAACTGAACCAAAAAGATTTTTGTTTGCCAGAAAATCTGAGATCCTGCTAGGCCATATATGCAAGTCAAGAGCCACATTTTTGCTTTCTTTGGCTTCTACGCAATACCAAATGTTTTCATTCCTGGTGGCCACTTCTGTCAGTTATGTTGTTTCTTTTTCTGCTCAAGAAAAGCATCCCTGGGACTTACAATGCAAAAATGCTGTAGAATTACAGGTTACTTTTTTTTTGTCCTTGTTTATGAATTTCTTGCACTGGTTTATTTGCATGATGATGGTGTATTTATTTCTCAAACTAAAGTATATTGGTCATAATGTAAACCATAGGAACTTAAAAAATGCTTCTCCATAATTCAAAGTATGTGGTGCCCATGCAACCGTTTATTTTGTTTACTTTTCCCCAGAATAATATAGCATAAACTATACAAATAAAGAGATGTATTACAGTCCAGGCTGCTTTTCATCATCTATAAATGGGAGCTCTGTCTTGTCTCTGAACTGGTGATCTTGGAAGGAAAGGCCAAGAAAGAACTCTTTCTGTGATTTAATGCAATATCTAGCATGTTAGGTCCCAAACAGTGTTTGAATTTTCTCAGAATCATGCTACTTGAAGTAATGTTCAACTATTTGTTTGTAACTGCTCATTTTCTTTAAATGCTCTTCTATATTTCTTCTGAAAAAAAGCAACATTGATAGAACATACAAAAGTGCAGAAAGCACGCTGACTTTATCATGCATGTTGTATTAATTTACACTCCGCAAATATACAATCAGGTAAACAAAAGCATGGAGAGAAAACCAATGAATTTAAAAACTCAGGCTCTTAAATCAGGCCTTTGGTTACTGAATCAATTAATAATACACATTTGGGGATACTTAAAACCAAACTGAAATTCTATTTGATTTTATCTTGAGCTCTATTACCAACTTCTTAGAAATAAAAATATATAAACAAGAAACACTTCTGCAGTTATTTGTTGCTGCATCATGCCACAGTGACAGTATATTTTTATGAATCTCAGCTATGATATTTTTGTTAGTTACTTAATCTCAGATCCCAGACCTTTTACTTATAAAACTAAGAAAAAAAACCTTGACTAGTTTAAATTGACAAAATCAAATAAAGGAGAAGGAATAAAAATAGCATGATTACAATATCAAATATCTTACTGAAGAAAAAAATCTGGTATTTTTTGGTTATCTTTGATTTCCTTCAGCTTGGGGAGTGCAAATGCAAATGTTGAAATTCCACAGGCATGTATTTAGCTCATTTTGGAGGTAAGAGCACTTAGAAACAGGCTGATTGTCAGTTTAAATTATTATGTTCCTTCCATGAGCCAGTGGAGTCGCCCTGTGTCAATGTCTCTGTGCTTCAATTTCTGCTATAAGAGGTAAAAACTCCATATTTTTCCCTGGGTATCTCCCCAACATCTAATTCCAAGTGGATGGTTTACATTCAGAACCTTGATGTTTTACATCTCTCTGAAACCTTTGAGCTTTAACAATAAGTATTACAGTAATTTTGGAAATTCTTCTCAGTTTCATGGACTTATTCAGCTCTTCTAGTGTACTAGGAAGCTCTTGGAATTAGTACTACTGCTTGTCAATAAGTTCATTAGATGAGTTTTAACAAACTGAGGATCCTATCTTAATTGTTGTTATATTTTTTGTTGCTTGTTGATGCTGACAGCCCCAATATCTATCATTCTTTCCTGAAGAATAATTTCAAAGAGGTGACAAAGTAAATTTCCTTGAACTTTTCCTGAACTTCAACCAGCTGGCAAGACTAGGGAATCCCAAATGCTTCGTGTCTCTTCTGACATACATTGTAGCCCTGCCATGAAGTACTTGCCGTGTTCCTGGCTTCTTTATGTTTTCCTCTGAACCTGTTAACTAGTAACCACATAGCTGAAGAAAAAAACATTACCTGAAGGGATGTACCCCCCCTTTTCCAAATACCTCCTCCTCCAGACCGCTGACTGCCTGTCACTGCAGCCATGGAGGACTCACACACACAAACCACCTGACCCATCCCCGCTCCCTCCCCTAGAACAAGGAGTCCTAAACGATACTGTTGTGCCTTGCAGAAAGCTGTAAGTGGTGCAAGGGACCCTTTTCAACAGTTTTAATGAGGAACATTTAAAGTTTACCTTACTTTTAAAAAAAAAACCAAAACAAAACATAACTTTTGCTTGACAAAGTTATCTGTTTTATGTAAGATTGAAACCATGACACCACATGAAAAAAAACCTCCTTAGTTCTTACATACATGTAGCCATTTTTCAAAACAAAGGCATTACCAAACCCTTTGAACTGCTTTGGTGGCATATGCAGTCATTTTCTTGACTAGAATACTGCATTTATTTTCTGTTTAAATGCTTAAGTTTAATCCTTTTCATAATGTCATCACAGCTCTGAAAAAAAAAAAAAAAGGCAAAAAGTTTGTCTCTAAAAATTAAACAAAACATACAAAAAATACACGTAGAGATGCTCTATTACAAAATGTCAGAGCAAATGCCATTTAAAAAAAAAATAATAAAAAGGAGCAATAACAGAGGTAATGGAAACTCTGTCTAATTCCACAGACAATAATCACTTTAGTCTAACCTCTCCCAGGGCCTTTTGGTCATGTCCCTGTTACTTGCATTCACACCAGTGCCTGGGATGCAGGTTCTACCACCAATATTCTCAAAAGTATAGGAAAATCTTGAGAGTCTTGTCAGTGTTTTCATCAAATACAGGTGTGATTTACTTCTACTGCTTCTGTTGTTTTCACGTGAATTACTCTTACTGAAATCAGTAATTTACCTCCTAGTCACTTTCACAGAAGATTAAAGAAAAAAAAAAAAAAGATTAGTTTAAAAAGGTCCTGAAGGATACTTCATCAGAGAGCAGGGAAGGGAGGGAGCTTTACATTTAGAGGGTGCGTGTTACTCCCCCCACTAAAAACATACATAACAACATACTCCAAAATAAATGTTACTTTGCAAAAAAAAGCTATGATACCAGCCCACAGCTAAAGTTAATATGAGGCTCCTCAGCCCACCATGGCCTTTAAAATAGGAAGTTCCCTCTCTCTGACTGCATCAGCTTAAGTCAGGATTGTGTGTTAGCAAAAAGATGCTCCCTTATGTATGAGGCACTATCAGTGAAGAGAGTGGAGAAAGCTACTTATTTATTTAATGCAGTGTTGAATAGAGACAATTAGCTCTAAGGGGTGATACACTGGGTCCACCATAGTTTAATTTTAGCACTAAACTGCTGTTACTAGCATGTGTAGGAAACATTTTCTCCCATGGAGTTTTAATTAGCAGACTAGGGTTTACGTTAGAGGCATTATTCACTCACAGCTCCTGGTTTTCATCTGTTGTGCCATGTCTTTTGTGAAAACACCACAATCACCAAGTTTGTGGATCAAATATTTTTAATTTTTCTTAAATGCACTTCACAAACCTCATTGAAATGCTTTGTCAAAGAGTACCAGGAATATTCTGTGAACGGTGGACGAAAATACTGGATTAGATGTGATGTTTGAATTTCCCTTTTATAAGTAATGGGCTGAAAATCCTTAACTGTGGTTTTTATGTCTACCTGCTGTGGCTCATGCAGTGCATGATTCTTGCCAAAGAGAAGTAACTGCATGCAAACTAAAATTACAATCCTTAGAAAATCACAGGACTGAAAATACAAAAAGCACTTGGGCCAAATCAAGAGACCTTGTTATTGTAGAGCAGATAAGAGGATGGGAGGTCACACCAACCACTAAACTAGTGCTAATATCAATGTCAGTTATTAATTGAAATAAGTAAAATTTTTGGCAGAATCAGAATGTGGGGAAAAACTACATAAGACAGAACAAAAGAGATATACAGAATAAAAACAAGGCCTAGATGACAGTGGAACAGTAAGAATTAGAGAAAACGAGATTCCAGTTAGAGAAAAACACACCCCAAGTATTCAACAGCCTGGCCTTGAGACAGGCCTGCAAGACAAATGAAAAGGATGGAAAGGAGCACTCACCAGAACTTATCTTGATTACAGCCTTGAGCACTGGGTCAAAAAAACACTGAGTAATTAAAATAACCATATTAACATATTAATGAGCTACTAGCATACTAAAATACACACCCACGGGCTAGCAGGACCCCTACTAACAACAAGTCCCCTTCTCTTTGAGTAGGCAAAGTGACATTTTTGAGCACTGTCACTTTCAATGGAAATAAGGAATGAGTTGACCAATCGTGTGTGTGAGTGATAGGATAATGTTAGAGATAAAGTTCTTTCTCACGTTTTTGGGTATAAAAGTGGCACTTGTGTTTCGGGAAACTGAGCTTGCTTTGTGGAATACCCCCCTGCTCCCTTTTCTGTGCAGAACTGGATATTAAAGCAAATATCTCAACTCTGGGTGAGGACTGGCTTCTTACACTGTGGGTGATGGACCCTGTGTTTGGGACAACAATATGATTATTACATACCTTATGACGGGGGAAAAGGCTTAGATTACACTTAATGCTTGTTGCAGATAGAGGAGCCTGCTGCTGTTCCATGAGCCACAGCTTCCTGCAGCCAGATCTGTCTGAGCAATAATTGAGTTTCTTGGTTTAATATTTTCCCTCTCCAGCTGATCCTTACCTGCCAGAAGCTGGGGCTGGCTATGATTCTGTCCCTGACTGAGTGTCTTTTGTCACTCCCTAAACGACAGACAATCACTTGCACATGTGCTAAACAGATGGTATCTGCCAAGTCCAAAGGGATTTCTGATCAGCTTTCCAGTATCAAAAGGATGATAATTTTTTCCCCAAATTCTGAAATTTTGAGATCAAATAGAGACAAGGAAAACTGGGCTTCAGACCAGTAGAGTGTTACACTTTGCTTTGCCCCACAGGGTGTATTCAACCAGTGAAACCAATTATAATTTTTTTATCATTGACCTGTTAGTACAGTTTGTTTTGGTTTGTTGTTGAAGACACTAATACTTTACTATGCTAAATCCAATTTGACTGTTTGAAAATTAATTGCATTGTGAATTTGATCTAAAGTGACTTCATAAGATATAATCATGCTATGGATTTGGCATAGACAATTTTTATTAACTTGTTTTCTTGTTTTTCCAGAGGGACTCAAAAGCCTTATAATCCATCTGCTGTTTTCTAAACTATTATATCCTTCTTAGATCATTATGTAGTAAGTGTTCTTTTTAAGGATGTTAATTATACTAAAGTAAGTCAATGCATTGCATTAGATGATGGAAAAAAAAGACAACACTCCAACAAATAAGTAGCAACCTCAGTTGGATCCTGTTCAACTTTTTCTCCTTGATGGGAGTTACCTTCAAAGCTGTGATTTGGCACTTTTTTATGCTTTGAAAAGCAGTGTTAGATGCACCAGTAATCCACAAAGACTATTATTTCTCTCTCTTTTATAAAGAGCTTTTGATAGGGAAGAAGGGCAATGCTGTCTTGCCTCATCTGTTAGTCTTCTGTTGTGAAACAGAGAAACTACTTTTGTGTCAGGAGTGAACTCCAAGGACCAGTTTGCTAGATAGGTTGAGCTGCAGTAACCCATTTACTCGATACCAAACCTCCACATTGTAGTGCCAAGGAAATACAGATCTATTTTTGAGGTGATTATTTAAGATACTGTAACACAGAATTTTAACGGAACAGAGACTTGTGACAGAGACTTAATGGAGGAGTACAAAAGGCATTTTTCACTGACCTGTTGAAGGAGGAAAGAACCTGAGATCAGAACTATTGCTAAAGGAAACATCCTTGACACTACAAATTCGATACGCATTTCAAGAGAAAAAAAAATCCTGATTTTGTTGTCTCTCTTTCTCTTTATGGATGACAGGAGCATACTAGTTTTTTTCTGTTTTAATTTCATAACTGTTAGTCCATAAACTGTCAGAAAATGACTAATATTTTCAACATCAGTAATACAGATGTGGCTTGGGGGTCTTTCCATGTAGCAATTAATCTTTTTTTCTTATACATGGTGCGTAATCGTTAAAATGTACAATGCAAATAAAATGTCTCAGTCTGCACAAACATGCTACTGTAAATTTCAGTGAGTGGTATTAATTCTTTAGTGGGGGACAGGCCTTACAAAACAAACAAAAAAAGCAGCGCTCAGATTTAGTGTCAGATTTAGTTGTTTATTGTAAATCCAAAAATTCAAGCTCAGCTGAGATTCAAGCTCTAGATCATTAACAAAGCACTGCTTGTGGATGGACTGAACCCTCCAAAAAAATGTGTTTATTTGAAGCGTGTTTTCTGTAAGGCCATCTAGGCTAGGCTGAAGCTGTGATTGAGTCAAACAAGCTGTCAGTAAAGCTGAGTTACTAGGTTTACAACCAAACCAAACAAAAGCCCTATTCCAGCAAATGGTTCTGTTTCAGAAAATAATGTTTTCCTTAAATTATGCTTGAAGGAAATCTGCTTTCCCTAAGCAGAAATATGTAATGTGGGTTTTTTTTTCAATTTTCTTTTATTTTTTTATTATTCTTACTGTACCAAAACTTCATTTGCCAAGTTCTATTCATTTCTCACCTATAATTTTGGTTTATTAATGTCTAGGTAGTGAGAACAAAATCAGACAGCCCTATGAAGCCCTCAGATCAGAAGGTAATGGTTGGTATCTTTGGTTGAAGATAAACAGGGGTCATAATCACAAAGAATACAGGGAAATAACCCCAGACATCCAGACTGATATGTACATATTACTGTAAAAATAGAATAAACAGAGTATGTTGTGCTGTTCCTCTCACCCTTGGAACAAGACCTAATGTCCTGATTGAAGAAAGGAAGAGCTTAACTATTTATATGGTTAATAAGAAATAGGCATCTCAGTGTTATCTTTGGCAGACTATGCCTACCATATTTTCTTTAATATATCCTGATTTCATTAGCAGACACTGACACCAAAGGGTTGTTTGAATACATTTATTTCTGTCATAAATAACTCAGCAATCCTAGAATCAAAGGAAAAGTGTAGTTCATTAAGAAAATGCTTACAGTGAGTGTGAAGGGAGAGAAGAATACCTTCAAATACATGTACTGCTGTATTTGCAGCATATCCATTAGAGAAGGAGAAAGTAATCCTATATATGGCTTTTTGTGTTCTTCGATATTTGCTGTAATCAGCTGGGGCCACACAACACACACACACACAAAAAAGGGTTGCAAGAGAGCATGGAAGATAGAAAAATTGTATTAAAAAAGAGGAAAGAAAAAAAGAAAAAATGTTTTTCAGCTAAACTTTCTTTGCTGTATTTGATGTTAGTGTCTTTTTCACCAGTAAGGCTCCCATAGCCATTCTCCAATTGTTCAAATCTGAGAACATCAAGTGCTACATTTCCAATCACATTTTAAGACACTTACTGCATTTTAGAACACAACTATTTCAGACCATCAGCTCCTGCTTCTTCATATGAAAATAACATCACTCACTATCTCTGGGGAATAAACAGACTAGTGTCTTAATTTGTTAAAAGAAACTTTGATTTACTAAAGTTACAGGATTGGGTTCATAGCATGCAAACAGACAGTCTGTCTCCAAGTGGTAAGAGGACAACACAGGGCAGCAAACCTCATTCCAGGTTCCAGGAGGATGATGGCTGAGATTTGTCGGAGCCAATTGAGTTGCTGCAGGGTCCAGCCCTGTTTACATTTACCTTTGCCATAACCTTAAATGCTTTGAGAATTCTTTCTCACAGTACTGGGTCGTCAGAAAACACAAAGTCTGTCATGGATTAGGAACTGGTAATGATAAGACCAAAATCAATAGAAGCAGAATCTCATTTCCACCCCTGTGACTAAGGAAACCTTCCAGGTCTCTTGGCATTGCTAGTACAAATTAATCCATTACATTTTCCTGATCATAATCAAACAATAAGATGGGAAAAAAGGCAACCAGTATGAAAGCATCATCCAAATAAAAATTCATACAATAAAAAAATCCTCTTGCTTAAGCAAAATGATGGTTATAATTTCCAGTTCTCCAGGATCCCCCTTATATCCCCAGGGGCTGTGTTTTCTTGCTTGCATTTGGTCTCTTCTCTGTCCCAGATATCTCTTCCCAAATACCAGTCTCCAGGCTAGATTTATCATGCAGTTTACAGTACCTGCATTGTCACTTCTATCATTCTTCTCTGGTACTAGTGAGGAGAGGAAGTGTGTCCAGGAGATAGTTTTCCCTACACATTGACAGATGGGTTCTGTTGTATCTCTGGTATGAGAGAAGGCATGTGTATGCATGGAAGTTACATGTCATGAGCCATAGACCATTTTGGAATGTCTGGAATACAGACATAAGCCATGTATGCCAGGAGAGAAGAGGTGTATTTTGACAGGCTATTATGTTGTCTGAAGGAACCAGCAGATTATTTCACAGCATACCACTACCAAGAAAACTAGAAAGGCACTCCACTGTAAGGACCAGGAGATATGCCCAGCCATATTCCCCACATCCCACCTCTTCAGGTGAACAGGCTTTCGATGAGAAATGGGAGTGTAACTTGGCACTGTCATCAGGACTGATTGAGCTGGGTCTGTCTGAGAGGCCAAATTCATGTGAACAGATCAGTAAAGTTAAATCAGTCTTGAGAAAACCTTGCGTTTAACTGAACTGACAAATGTGATAACACAATGCCTGTGAGAAAAGGTTTTGAGGACTTCTTCCCAATTCATCTTTCTTAAGAAAAAAGAGTGACAAGAACAGCTTTAACAAGAAGACTGGGGATCTTAACAAAAGATGGTGTTTGAGTTTTGTTACTCAAGGTTTAAAAGACAGCTGTAAACCATTGTTAGATTATATTTGTATCCTTCCTGGTCTGTCATAAGAAGAAAGCCTGTAGTCCAAACCTAACTGTGCGAACAATGTAACTAGTAAAAGGGAGTCATACTTTTACTCTAGGAAATAGCACAGCCTGAAATTAATCTCCCGAGACACAGTTTGGGCACTTAACATTAACATTAATTCCACAACATCTATAGGTTGAAAAGGAGACGATGTGTTTTAACAGATGGAAACGTCTCTTGTCTGCAACAGAGAATGGTGTTTTAAAGGTTTTTTTAATTGAACTTCAAACTTCTACAAAACAAAGCAAAATCAACCTGGTACTTGATATTGTACAGGGAGCCAACGGGGCAGTGATTGTTAGATCTATTGTCCATTAGGCACCAGTAAACTGCAGTCCCTGGTTCCGGATCTACTGAAGCTGGCTATTCATGTTGCAAAACCAGCAATGGCAACCAACTCTAGATTATTGGCATGACCAACTTTAACTAAAACAAACTACCGATTCACGTTCTTGCATCCAATCACACTTCTTGAACCCCTCTCTATATTGTTTAGGACTATTTACTACTGATAGAGATATCAGATGACATGCCAGTCTTAAGGGTAAAGTGTATTGAGGCTTTAATTTGGCATTCTACAGCTCTAGGAAGTGGGGAAATGTAAATGTTTGCTACTTCAGCTGAGGTGGCACCAAAAGCTGAGTGTTCACTCCATAGAGAGCAGCACAGTCTGTTTTAAAGCTGCTGCTGCAGTGTATGTACACTTGCCATTATATGGTTCCACTGAGTATCTAGTGTAATTGAAGCTCACGCCCTGTGAGGAAGACTGAGGGAACTGAGATCATTAGATTGGAGAAGAAGGTTTTAGGGAGATGCAGTAGAAGTCTACCAGTACATAAAAGGAGATCATCACAAAAAGAAGGAACCAAGCTCTTCACTGAGGCGCACCAGAGAAGACTGAGAGGTAGTGGTTATATGACATAATGTTCATTGTGTCTTGATAGAATGAAGTAAAAAATCACTATGAGGATAATTAAGCACTCCAACAAGGCTCAGAGTGATTGTGGGATATCTCTCCTTGGAGGTTTACAAGACCTATCTGGATGAATTCATAAGCAAGATAGCCTAGCCTGAGTTCAGCATTGATTCTGCTTTGAGCAGGGGGTTGGACTAGAAATTTTATGAGGTCTTTTCCAGCCTAAATGGTTCTATGATTCCATAAATGATTTGCCCAGATTTCATTACATTGTCAGAGGAGTTTAGAAAAAACTTGTGAAAGGTCACAGAAGCAGTTCTGCTGGAGAATTGGATATTAAAGAGTAATTTCCTTGGGCCTGGAGTCCATCTGCAGGTTGGTGTATTTTTCCACTTACAATATTTTGATAGTTACTTTGAAGTTCAGACACATTTACTGGGAGGCTTAAGTTTATGGAATAGAAGCTGTGTTCAACTCTAGGTAGCATTAAAATTTTGGTCTTCATTGTCTGCTTTGGGACTGCAAAATATAATTTGCTTATTACAGAGTAGCCTGTTTTGAGTTACTATAAATTTCTTTGAAAACAGGCTAGTTCAGATTGTGGAAGGATAAGGTAATCAATTCAAAGAAAACATTTTTTCTTACAAGACATGAATTGTTCTTCCTTTTTTGTCTGACTAAAAGGCTGCTCATGTAAAGGCTGATGAGAGTCAGGATGGAGGCACAAAATATGTTTTCTTCCCCTTTCTTTTTCTAAGACATCTGTTTGCATCATGTTAATTTTTTTAATTTTTTTCTTTTTTTGTTTTTCATTTGATAACAAGGATTTAGCAAGGTCATGCAGTTTCTAGTATTTTTCTTTGTGGCAGTTTGAAGGCTGATCAAAATAGTTTCTCAGAGAGACAATAAGACAGATTTCACAGTTTAGCATGATTCTCATAATGCCCTAAGTTTACAGTTGTTTTCCAGGGGTTGAGAAATGTGAAATTGATCGGGGATGCTAGAGTAATTCCAAAAACCTGTAATTCCAGCATTTCCCATCTGAAGAAATTGTCAATTAGCACAAGTGATGTCCAAATAGAAAAGTTTGGTTAAACACCTTGGAAGGGTAGATAAACCAGAAAATAATTTTTTTTCACCACAATTAATTTAGTGTTTCGGTATTCCCTTTGTTATGTCATTTTCAGTGTGATTTATTCAGATCTCCATTCTGAAATCAAGGAGGACTGATAGATTGTAATGGTGCTTTTAAGTGTAATTGGTTCTTCAATGATACTGCCTTATTCTTAGGTCAAATTTCCAAGTCAAAATGCTGCCCAGTTTTTTCAATCCTGAATTACTTTTCTGTCTCTGATTTGCTGTAAACTCTTGCCAGGTGTGTCAGATGGAATGGTTATCTATGACACTGCTACATTTTGTTGGCTTTCTTATCTTTTCTATTATTGTATTCTGCTGGGAATATTGACTTGAAATGCTACAGTGTCATTGCAAGCTGCATTTAAAGTTAATGTCACATCTGCCTGTTTTTTAAGTTGGAGAAATCTCTCTTTTCTAATCCTTTTTTATTAGCATTGAGCCATTTTTACCAAACCCATTCTAATTTCATTGTTTCTGCCTGAGCTGCAATCCTGTTTTCCTAGAATCATGGTTAGGCGCTCCTTTTTTCCTTTGGCAAGTCTCCTTCAAAAGTCTCAGGAAAGACTTGCATTATGATTTTCTGTTTAGTGTGAAACTCATATATTGATAAGCTTTTTGGTAACAGCGATTTTTCAGGGATCTCCTCCCTGTCATTGCAGCCTTGTCTCCAGCTACACGTCTTAAATGCTTGTTATAGGTACAGCCAGTAAGAGCAGATCAGACACAAATAGCTGGAGCTTTTCTGATATTATACATACTTCACTAAGATCTAGCTCCACTATGGAATGTGAAGGTTCTGCTCACTATGCTAAGAGTGGACTAGATTGTTGTCCTTGTTGTCCAGTGGAGGACAAGATGGTATAGAGGTTCTTCCCTGCTTTCTTCATTAATGGCAATGCAGACAGACACAAATTTTATAGGCACAATGCAGGCTCTTCCATTTATTCTGGGGGCACAATCAAAGGTTAAGGTGAAGATGAAGCATATACTTTCCATGTATTATTCCCAGTGCTCAAAAATTGCTGATTCTAACTGAAAACTGAAACGCTAGTTTCCTACGCCCTTGCATGTACATGATTTATACTTTCCTTCTAGGTAGAATATGATCTCAGTTAACTTAGGAATCCTTGCTCGTTAGCTCTTCCCTTTGATTTCGTGGGATGGTACATATTTCTATGCTGATTCTTACTGGATTGCATTTTATAATAGGAAGCTGCCTCTAAGAACTACACAGTGTACACAAAATATGACCTACTAATATTTAAAGACAGCTCTGCAGATGTGGAAAGACTCAGAAGGCAAATGGTACACAACACTGACAGAGGAGTGGCCTGTTCATATTTAAAAACTGCTAGAGAGACTTTTGGAAGAAAAATGTCTCACTTGATAGGCAAGTCTTGTAGACAGAGCTGCATGGAAAATACATGTTGTTAAGAGAGCTCAAATATTGACAGACACGGGTAAAACCCATTGGAGAGACACTGGCATTTAAAGAGGAAACATTGACAGAGAACCTAAAAAAGAGACAGAGCTTAAGGCCCATATTGACCAATAGCGTGCGCCTCCGGGGTACAGCAAGGGAGCTCTGTAACTACAGATAGCTATCAAGGCAAAGATGGTTATCAAAAAATATCCATTTAAGGACACACTACATACTCAGACTGTTGAGGGGAAATGTAGATAAGTGACTGGCACAGGTTTCCATTACTACTGATCTCTATCATTAGGAAAAAAAGAAATACATAAGAGAAAACTCATTTAAAAAAAAAAAAAAAAAGAAGCAGAGATTCATTATCCTATTGAGAAAAAAAAAGCCTTTTGATGCTATATGAACCCACAGCATGAGATTATTTGCTGCTACATATAATGCAACCAGTTGCAACTCAGAGGCTTATTTGAGATACAGATAAGCATATGTAGCAGCACATTGCACTGTTTGACAGCTGCTCAAACTCAAGGTAGATATGGCTAAGGGTCACACAGCCTGAAATACCCTCCCCATTATGTTTTTTTTATTATTTTAACAGTGCAAGACTGTTAAATAAATAATTTTATAATTCTAATCAGAGAGAACAGGCTGTGACGAGCAACAGAATGTTTACACCTCAGCCATTGATCACTTCATAAAATTGGCAGGGTCTTTTCAGCCTCTTGAGACTCCCAGGCACTTCAAATTCTCCTTCTGATCCTCCAAAATTATGGCATGAAAATAAATAAATTTTTTATCTCAAAAGATGATAAAACTTATTTGTATGCTAAGAGTATTTAATTGTTTTTGCCTCTTTTAAGGCTGTTAGGGTTATACTGGATCTTTGTGGGCTCCTGAGGGTCTGTCAAGTGCCTTCAGGTGACCCTGAAATAAAGCTATGCTGTCTTGAATGTAACACGAAATGTTCTTCCCCTCATACCCCCAAATGATAACTGCTTATGGAAATGTTTGCTGAAACATGACAAAGATTCAAAGGACTAAAAAGTATATTTCTCCAAGTGAAAAGTTTTCATACTCAGCTCAGTAGCTTCATGGAAGAAAGCTCTGCTCAAATTACTTCAGATTTCTTTGCATGCTTCGTTTTACTAGAGCCTTTAGCATGCATGCTAGAGCAATGAGAGTTGAAGTTCAGTAGAAACATCTGATGCCTCATTGGTCTACCTTGGGAAAAGAGAGAAAATTTCCATGTTTGAAATTCTTCTATTGTAAAAAAATGAAAGCAGTAAAATTGAAGGACTGCAATTTAAAAAAAAAAAAAAAAAAGTGGAAATGAATTCTCTATCAGCAATCTGAGAGCATTAAAGGCAATAGCAATCTAACCAAAGTTAGAGGTTTGAGAGAGACAGCTAGCTGACAATGGTATCCATGAGTTTAGCACATAGATAGAAATGACGTTTCTTACAAAAGGCAGAATTCCTCTACTAGAGCTTCTCCCCAAAATATATTTGAAATGAAGTACTTTGGCAGGGTGTTATGAATGCAAAGGTTGGCATTTTTTACAGGAGCACTAGCTTTAGGGTTACAAACTGACCACATTTTTATACAAAAGGGCTCCTTGGAGACAACAGAGCACCATTCCCATGATACTGTTATCCTTCAGGCAGGGACAATTCCCACTCTTCTAATGAAATGTCTTTCTGTCTTTTGTTTAAGACATTTCTCTGCCCTTCCTACCAGGGAAAAAAACCAAACAAAACTAAACAAAATGAAAATATTTCCTCTTTTTCCTAACCCTAGATCGGGTTACCATTGTTTCACTTCAAACCAAATGCTTCTGAGGTGTTTATAATTGCCCCTGAAGCACAACAAGTTTGCCTTTAGAATGACTGGACTACTCCCAGAAATAAGAATAGCAATTTCTGATAACAGAACAAAGGCTCTGATTCTCCCACAGCCCTAGAAATCATGTCACACTGTTGTAACCCTAGAAGACATTATGTTGGGGATCCCTGAAATAATACTACCTTCCCAGATTTTGGTGCATACACTGACTGCATCCTGACCTCACACTGGGGAAACATAATGCTATGCATAAGTTCTTTCTCTCTAGCCTCATACTTTGATTTCCACTGGAAGGATCAGAAAGGAAGCACACCATAATTCAGTCAGGTTCCCTACCAGAAAGCTAGGACAGTAGAGCATGCTGTAGCCTAATTCCTGGGGCACATAGATATAGTTTTTGTCTTGTGCATTGAGAAGAGACAGATCTCAGCCAAATTGCTAAGTTTAAAGTTTGTGCTGGGTAGAAACATCACATTCCAAACATCTTTTTCAGCTGTTGTACTGTCTGTAGGGATTGGACTACACTGTTCCGTTGAACCCTTTGAATGTTATAATACTCAAAATCAACCCTTCTCTTTCCTTTCCTTTCCTTTTTGTAGTTTAGGTCCATCTCACAGCTCCATGTAACAAGTCAAACAGAGACTGTGGCCATTGTCTGTATTAGAAGTCACCAGCATATGTTGGATATTCTACTGGATATGAAAGCTCTTTCAGCATATGAGGCAGTAACCCTAAAAAAAAGACTATCTGGGCGTTTACCACAATTTTAATTTATTACAAGACAGAAAGGTCCCATTCTAATCTGTGCTTCCAGTTTCAACCTGTGAAATACTGATCAAGCTTGCTTACTTCAGTGGAGTCTGAGATTTTATTAATGGATAAGGGTTGTCATCAAAGAAATGAGAAGCATGGAGAGAAACAAGACCTAAAAACAAGGCCTGCTGAAGAGCAAAATAGGTAAAAACATTTCTTGTGCACTCAGTTGCAAAGAAGAATGGGGTCATTGCCTAGGGGAAGACACAATTCCCAGTAGCTATTCTCCAGCTATTAAGACAAAACACCTAGTAGTCCTCATATTCATGTTTTCCCTGTACCTCCACTTAAAAGTCCTCTGGTCATTTGTACTACCTTTTACTCAAATACACATGATCTTTTTTCACATGCCATCAGCTTCACTCGCTTAGGGAACAAAGCATCTGACCAGTTCCTCAACATATCGTAATTTAAGAGTGTTTTTAAAGTAAAATTAGGACATGAAGGAGAAAAGATTTAAGCCATGCTACCACTCCTCTTGCTTAGTGTCTTGAGGAATAGCCTCCTGAGATATGCACTTTATCTCTCTCAGTCCAGCAGGACATGTCTTAGTAACAGTGCAAGCTCGTACACGATATAAAACCAAAGATACTGATGATACCAAACCATATCCCAGTGAGACCCAGCCTCTGTGCTGAGACTAGCAGGAGGTGGTTCACATGGATGCAGTGCTCATTTCTAGATTCCCCAGCCTGTAGTAAGGTAGGGAAGGTCTTGAACCTGTTGTGCAGAGAGAACAGCAGCTTCCAAAAAAACAACTGGAGAACCGGAATGACTCACTGTTTTGCATTATCTTCTATAGCTCTCTATAGGAACAGAGAGGGATACTTATTTTCCTGTAACCTAAGTCTAAAAAGCATTGTTATGCTCACAACTAGAAAGCAAATTTGAAAGCAGGTACAGGGTTCCTTTACACAGCACACCTGATCTTCAAAGATTCATCAAGCAGCACAGTGGGTGTCTTCTGCTGTGTGTGGTAGCAGTGTCAGACGCAGCACTGCTGGCAGACACATGAATTTGAAAAGGCCTTGCATTTTTTGAGAGACTAAATAATAAAAATAACTGGGCTTTAATACCCAGGCTCTGAAACTGTTCCTTGTCAGGCAATCTGAACTGGCAGACCTGACACATAAATGTATACAAACACACACAAAATCTCCTTGATGCAGGAAAAAAAGAAATCTGAGAGAAATATTGATGAAATTGTTATTGTAAGAAAAGCAGATTCTGTACAAGTGTGATTCGGAAGAACAAGAAGTTCTTATCCTTCCTGGGAGTTTTAGCTGTTAGACTGGAGGGACTGGAGCAAGGTTGTTTATTCAATGTTTATCCTGGCCTGCTCCAAACTTCAATCAAGCAAACAAGACTCTTTCCATCATGGAGAGCATGGAATCTAACTCGGATGTTCACGTTTCCCTAAAACGAGGTCTTTTTAAGTCCCTGTATTGGTAGCCAGAATGTATGAATATTGCCTCGCAAAAAATCTTTATAATGCTTTTTGAAAGCATTTTCAAAATCATTAAATATAGTTTTATAGAGGACTGGAGGAATGCCTCTGATATCTCAGGAAGATAAAAGCGGCCTAGGGGATCCCTCTTCAAATCCTAATGGGCAGATTTCCTGGAAGGGAATCTCTAGAGATCCAAGGTGCTCAAAGTTTCCAGCAAAACACACAAAGTTTCAAACTGAAGTAGGGCCTAGGTAGTCTCTGCTTATGTATGGTCAGAAACTAAGCCGCATGTTTCTCTAATCTCACCAAAAGTGAGGTGGGTTCCAGGACTCCCAGTAGAATTTCAAAGTAATGCCAAATAGAGTAATTTAATGCAGGGAGTAATGAATATTGTGAATTGTGCATTAGCATTCTGTGCAAGCTGCTTAGAACAGAATTACCAGCCAAATCTGGTTTAGTCAATTTTAGCCGATGCCCATTTAAAGTGGTCAGGGAGCAAGCAGCAAATGTGCGTTCAAAAAACAGAATTATCATGGAAAGCATTCAGAAAAAAAAAATTCCAGGAAGGCAAAATCAGCAACACAATCTGTAGACTTAGACAATTTGCTTTGGAAACAAGAATAATCTGGATTTTCCAATGCTGCGGTATGTGCGCTTGTGTTCTTACTAGAACTTAGCATGTTTATATTTAAACTTTGCAGGAAGCCAACACCACTTGTGCTGTCTAATGAGTCCATTTATGACGTAAGTGGTACAGTTGCTGCTGAGTTTTGGTAGCCTCTGATAGACAAAGTATGGCTCTGGAGGTTTCAGGAAAGGGTGAGTTAAGCACTTAGCTACTAATTTCTCAGAAATTAGGGTTCAGTCTTCTTTGAAATGTCACAACTTCAAAGAGTGATGATGCCCCATGCGGTTCCATAATGGAGAGCAAGCACTCACTGGAGAATCACTACACCAACTATACTATCTTCACCCACAGAGCTGGTCATTTCACTACTCAGTCAAGGAGGATTTGCTCTTGATAAGCTGTGTAGAGTGCTCCTGCTTACTTTCTTGCCATTCCCATGTTTGGAAATGGGCTCCAAGAGAATGTGCTTCATGATTTCTGCAGGGTCTAAGGTGAGGGTGCTGACCTCATAGCTCCTAACACCTCTTCCAATTTAAACAAAAAACTGTAACTGAATAAAAACAAACCAAATCAAAACAAAACAAACAAACAAAAAAACCCAACAAAACCAAAAACATTCTAAGTTATTGAGAGATGGCTAAGACATAGCAAGCCTAGCAAGCCTAACTTCTACATTCTGGTCCAAAGAGTTCTTCAAACACAGTAAATCAAATCACATCAGTCTCCATTGCACTTCCAATTATATTGAAGTATTTAATGTTGTAGCAGGATGCTCCATCTCTCAATATGCCTGACACACTTTTCCTCTATGACTCTATTGTTTTTGTCTTCAATTTTGCAGGCCCTGGCCTGGAGTGGAAAGATTCCCATGAGAAAGGAAAGTGCCTAGCAAGCTCTGAGCTGGTAACAACCTTGAAATGTAGGAATAGAGGCCAAGTTGATGTTCATAACACCAGCTGTTCTCCAGTGTTAAAGAACATGGAGGCCAGCCTAGCCCCAACTAGGCCCAAAACGGAGATAAAGAAAGACTGAATAGATAAACAAAGAGTTTGTTCAGTTAGAACAAGGCCTTCATGGTTTTCCCACTGTTTTCCTTTTATTCTCCAATGAAAGATTTTGGAGTTACGGCTAAATAGTTAAATGACATCAGTCAATCCACTTTATTCTATAAAAGCCTGGTCCCATCTTTGATTGGTGGACTTGCCGTACACTTTCCCTGGAGATGTGCTGGACCTTTTCCTCTTCAGTGGGAACGCATGCGAGAGAGACTAACTCTCGAGAATTAAGCCCCACCCAGGGACATGGAGCTGTGGCCAGGCAAGGGTGAGAGATATTAACTCCTTTATTGTCTTAATTAGCAAACTTAACGTTAATTAATTTTCATCATTAAGTTTTAAGATTATAGAATCCTTTAAAATTGATAGTTATGCTCTAGGCCTAGTGTAAAGCTTGATAATAAGGAAGTTGCCAACATTTTAATGGTTAACCTTTATTGTTTGATCTAACTACAGGTAGTAAATTTTATTATTAAGATACCTTTTGCATTCTAACTTCAACTTTTGTTCCAATCTCCCAGTTTCCCCACAATTTTAAGCCGGTGACCTCTGTACTTTTTAGTTCCATCTCTTTAATCAGACCAGATTTGTAAATTGTATTTTCAATTATGATGTCATAATCTTGGCTGCTACTTATGGCCTCAGTATGAAGAGCAGTTAGGAATCTTCTTTCTGCATCTATTTATTTAGGCTCTTTAGGAGTAATGAATATATGTGTTGCTAATAGAGGTATTACATTATACTCCAAGCAGGCAATTCAACTCACAACCATTTGCTTTTCTTTTTCCCTATTACTTTTTTAATTGATGATACACTGGAAAACTGGAGCATGTGTCATTTGAGTTGATACTTTTAAAATTTTTGTCCTGTAATATGATTTTCTGATCATGCATTTAAATGGTCTCAGAGAATAATTTTAATAAAATCAAAGCTCCATCAGAATGCAGGCTTTATCTTATTGAAATAAAAATTAAAACAACAACTGATAAAAAGTCAGTCTATGATGAAATCCTGAATGAGTAGAAATATAATTCCTGTTCTTTAAAATAATATGTGACAGACATGTTCCTGCTGATTAGGTATAACATTTACAGTATTTGGGAAGAAAAAAAGTAATAAAAATAATAAAATTCAAGGTATCCCTCTATTTCATATGCCTGAAACAAGTCCAGATAAAAAATACAGTATGCACTGCAAATATATATTTTTATGTATTACATATATTATAAATCTCTTAGAAAGTTTGTTTTCCAGAAATCCTTTTCCATTTGTACATGTTAAAAAAATCTGAATCCTAGAAATACAGATATTCCATTTATATAATTTCCAAAAGCACTTTAAAGGGTTTACTGTGAAACCAAATATTCGTAGTTCAAATATTATGTTTCTGTGTGTTGCAGTACATAGTGGTTTAACACCACGATACACATTTGTCATAAAGGCATCATCTTAATCCAGAGAAACTGGTAGTAATCTGTCACTGTTGCCATGGCTACAAAGAGTAGTCTAAACATCCTCAAAATAGTTACCTCCATATATAAATTGGTATATATGTATATACTCTGGCACTGAAATGACAATGTTAACATCTGATTAATAATAAGGTATATACGTATTTTTTTGTCGCATGTAAACATCACAAACTGTACAATCTCATCTTCTCCAAGGAGCCTGAATAACCTAACTTGCAAGGGGAAGAGCACTGCTCTCAAAAATTCTTTCCCAGGCATGCTTTTCCTTTTTATCTAAACACAGCATCTGAAAATCAAAGCAGCCTCTGTCATTGATTCCAAAGAGCACATTCTAGAGAGTATGTCAAAAGCCCAATTAAATGGAATCAAAAAGGACAAGTAATGTGTTTCCATGTGGCACAAGAGTCTGACCAGCCAGAAAGCCCTGCAGAGCCTACCCAGGTTATGAAATTTTTGTCACTGTAAAGAATATGGGCACCATTTAACACAGCTTCAACAAAACAAAAGGTCTTGAAGTTGATGGGTGTGTATAGCTGAGAATTTCTTTGTCCCTGATACTGGCCAATAAGGATTGTTTTAGTGATAACTTCCTTGCTTTCCACTGCGTCTCCAGCATACTGGAGCCAGCACTAGGAGGTAAGATCAGGACCGCATCAGACCAGAAACTTTCACTGGCTATTTAGGAATGTAGCCAGACAGCACACAGGCAAGAAACTGGGTTAGGTTCCTGGAATGGGAAGACACAAAAGGCTCTTGCATTTCTTCTCTATCACGACTCCTGTCCTGTGCCTAAAAGGAAAATCCAGAAGCTGCCCCTTTAACAGTCAGGTGGAGAAGAAACTAAGGCAGAAAGAACTTTTTCCTAGAACTGAAGTTGCAATATTCTGTATTCTGGAGTTCAAGGAAGAGACAAGAACAGTAATGACAAGTGAAATCATGCAGACAGATCCAAAAGCAATTTTCATTAGAGAGTAAGGGATTATTAGCAGAGATTAATCACAAATAGATGTTGTACTGCCCCTGATTTAGGCTCAGAACTGTATTTATATATATGTGATAAACAAATCTTAAGCTGAAAACTGCCATATGATTTCTCAGAACATCCTTTGATGTTAGATACAAGCTGAAAAATAATCTTCACTTGTAAATCCGTGTCACCGAGTTTATAAAAAATGTGCACTGAAATATGAAGGCTCAGACTTAAAATAAGAATCATAAAAGCAGAACAAACAAATAAATGGAGACTATTTCTCCATGCCTTTCTGCCCTTGATCTTCAATTATCCACAAAATTTGTCCTTACATTGGTGCCTGCTTCACCATCTATCAGCAGGGAGGTATCAAATGAAGTTTGAACAAAGAGGAAAAATCTGCTTTTTCATACTCAGTAAATAATAAATTCAAATAAAAATTAATCAAGAAAATCGCTACTGAAAGAAAGACTTACAACATGAAATGCCATGTTGCCTATTTTCACTCCTGCAGTCTTACCTTTCCCACACCTTTGTGCCTTTAAATCAGTGTCACTCTGTGAGTAGCATGAGCGGGTTCACCGGACGTATTACCATAAGGCAGGCCTCTCAGTGGCCTGGGGTTTTTTGGTGACCTTCACAAGACTTCCAGATAGCATCTTGTTTTGTAAGCCTGCAGGCAAAATAAACCTGTATCTTCCCTTCAGTGATGTGAGTAACAAGGACAGGCAGGCTCTCCCAGACTGATCTCACACCATGGCAATCTATGGATGCATCCCTGGGTGCAGGCTATGTGCACACCTGCAGTTGTTAGCACATTTCTTGTGGTTGGCATTATCCAAGATCTGGACTGGACATGATGCTCAGTGTTGCTGGAACAGAATTTCTTATAATAAGCCATGAACCAATCTTTTCATGCTGATAGAAGACAAAACCTTACATCCCAGTCATGTCAAATCCCCACATGTCTTAACTATGATCTTAACTGTGACATGCCACTGGGACAAGTGTAATTTATTTGTCATAACATTTCTTTTCTCAGTTAGGGACACCGGGAGACTGTAGCAATTTGAACAGCTATGTGTCCGCCCCTTCCTAAGGCAGGAGGTTTTTGCTCTCTGTATACTGTAGCTGATATGTAACTTGCATGTGAGCTCAAAACAGACAAATGGTTAATTACATGAATTAGTCACTGCTAGAGAATGTTTATAAAATACAGAGAGATTATTTAGGGTTTTCAAATCTTGTTTTAAGTCTGTAGGAAAGCAAACAAGCATGAATTTAACTAATAATGAGCAATTACATTTTTATGGCCACTGTGCTGAAAACTACTGCCTCTTGGCAACAGAATAAGTGGAAAATCTCTCTTTTATTTATTCACGTGTTTGTTTATTTGTTTGTTTTGAAATGCAGCCTTCAGACTATAAACCAGAACTTCACATTCCTTGGGAAAAAAATGAAACACAATAGCCAAACTTTACTGTTGGTGGGGCAGTACAAACTTCACGGTATGTACTGCATGTAGCTGGCAGGACAGTGTCTTCCAGAGTCAGTAGGTGACCTGAAACAGCAGGCTTTAGGAGAACTGGCACATGCAATCACACCAATTTGTCAAAACTGGCCAGGGGTGTGGGGATACTGAAATTTGAGCAGCCCAAAGGGGAATATTTTAGAGGCAACCCATTTTAATTCTGCCCTTCAAAACTCTGTCCTCAGTTTGTTCAATAATTAGAAAAATAAGGTCCCCAAATCACTAGTGATTATTTATGATTTTTGTCCTAGAAGCATTATGAAGAAAATTTAAATAACAGCATGGCTAAGGGTTACACCATTCAAGAAAGGAAGGTATTTATTCACTGAAGACCTGCACACCTTCATTTTGATTTTGGGCTATTGGTACTAAATTTATTTTTTATAGTCCATTGCCTTGCCTGCAGGTGACCTACTTTGCATTGCTTCAGATAATTAAAAGGTCCCACAGATTAACAGTCACCTCTGACTTGACTGTCTGTTTCCTTTTTTATTTGACAAATATCATTTTGTTGACAGTGTCTGATGTGCAGCCAGCAGGTTGAAACTGCTCCAATTTTGCAGATATATTCCATTATCAACTTCTTGCATGCCAGTGATTTTCATTTGTTGTCCTAGACTACATACAGGCAATGCTGGCTATAAAGTAATCCATGGTGGATTAGATACTCCAAGAAGTATGTAATTGTCACCATAAACCTTTCTGAATGCATCAGGCATTTTTATTGCCCCCCACTTCCAAGCCATTACTGTACCATAGGCAATTTTCAATATAACTGTCTTCCTTACAGTTATATGCTGGTTCTTCTTTTAATTATGACAGTCAGAGATGAGAAGGCAGTAGGTTAAAATACTGTTGGTTGAAATTAAGATTAATTAAGTGCAACGTTTAAAGTATTGAATAAATTTATTAATTTAAACACAATTACAATAAAAATGAGCCTCTCAGAATTGGAAGTTGGCGAGCAGTTTTTGCTAACAATGTACAATTATCTGCTAGGTTTTGACAACAGGTTTTTGCAGGAATTGTTATTGAGTTTGTTGTCTTTCTGTTTAATGCTATTAACTTTTTTGTTTGCATGTCCCTGTTGATCCATTTATGGATGTGAAATTGCCCAGGCTTTGTGTAATAAATAGAAAATGACTGTGCAGCCCTTTGTCAGATGGAGGACTTCAAGAAAACCTGATGTCATAATTCAGTTTATGGCTTCCCACAAGCTCTGAACGTGGCAAGGCACACGTGCCTGTAACCTGGTGCTGCTCCCATTCATTGAGGAGCTGAGACAGCTACTCAGGGTTGGTGACAAAGAGTGTTGAGGCTTTGCAAGAAAGAAGCAGCTGTTGCATTGCCTGTGATCACAGTGAAGCTCACATAAAGGGAGTAAAAGAAAGTTTTCCCTTCCCACTTATACAGACATCAAGACTGATTTTTGTAAGTACAAAGATGCAACTCATCCACTAGTAACTTGTGCTTTTATTATAGGTTTGGTTGGGAATTCAAAGAGGACAAGCAGGTAGTCAGCAGCAATCTATGGAGAACCCCATTTAGGCAACTTCCACAGTCATGTCAGCAATAAATATTTAATCTTATCTCTGCATTTATTTATTCTAGCCATCTTCTCACACACTCATAAGATTAAAAATTGTAAATACTGATAAAAACATTAATTTAAAAATAATAGGGAAAAAAAGGATATATGTTTGGTCTTCTGAAAATCAGCTTTATTACTTGGCAAGTCTTCTCAGTAGGCAGCTTTCCATTTCAACTGAGTACTTCACCTAATCAATTCCAGTATTTGCTTTTTGCTTTATATATCACAAAGCAATAGAGAACATTGATTAAACATTAAAGGAATGTGTGGTAGCTCCTAGTGATCTGAATAGATAAAAGACCTTATTTTCACTTTCTTCTTGGAAGTCACTGAACTGCTGTAGGGAGACATTTGTAGCTCTCGGGATGTAACAGACGAAGCAGTGTCAAGTGGCCTTATAAAATGCAGCTATTGCTGCATCCCAGCTCTGTCCTTGCAGTCTGTTTGGATATCAGTGAAAGACTAAAAAACTGATCCAGAAATCCTCAGAAACCTGAGCTACTGTAGATGTTCTCCAGCATGTGTTTACAAAGAAAACAAATGATACCAAGGGGGGAGCTGAAGTTAAAAGAGTAGAGATGTCTGGGAGGGAAAATGACTTCTTACAACCTATCTCACAGAAAGCAAAGCCTCCTTTGGGTCCTGATAAAAACCCAGCCAACAGTGGGTGAAAGGGACTTAAGATGAGAGATTGCCTTGGGCTGCAGCAAAGGCAAGTAGCCATTCCCAGCCCTGTCAAGGAGCTGTAGTACCCAAGGTCTTTAAATTAGCCTATTAGGGCTATGGATCCCAGGGTAAGATTAGAACAAACACAGCACAAATCTGTCAGTGTGCTCGTCAACAAGCACTTACTGTCCTCCCTGCGGTGCCCAGCACAGACCCTCTGTAGGTCATATCTGTAACAGGGCTGTCACTCACAAACTTCCAGAACTACATGAATTCTCCACACTATCATCTCCGTTGATGTGCCTCTGAGCAGCTTAGCCTCAGTCAAGCTGCCCTGGACACAAGGATGTGTTTGAAAGAAGCCTGGCTTTGTAATCTTCAGTTCCTGTGAGTAAAAAGACTCTTGCCTTGTATTCAGGGACTGCTGCCCTGGTCTTGCTGGCCCGTTCAGAGGACAGACACAGGAAGATGATCTTACTGTTACCAGAGTAGAAAGTAAGTCCATTTTGTTACTTGACAACAGAGTTGAGGACTTTTCCTCTACCTTATTGCAAGTCAACTGAGCTCTCTATGGCTGTACAGAGCATCTGAACTTCATTCTGCACATCTCCTTTTAACTCCAGCAGGACGCTGTCAGCAAAAAAGCTCAATATGGACTGAACAAGTGACTCTGAATTTGTTGTGCACTGCATACCTTTTCACAGATACACTGCATCAACACAATGATACAAAGCACAAACCCAGTAACATTTGAAGAGAATAAAGAATTCTGTTTATCCCTACTAGCAAAATTTGCCCTGAAATCCTTCCAGGTTTGCACTCCACAGGATATTTATTTAAAAGGGAGGGGAAAGAAAACAATATACCTAAGTGAAAATCCATAAAAACCCATAATTTCTCTGCCAGGTGCAACAGAAAGGAAGATAAGACAGATAATAATGCTGCTGGAGACAAATGATGTGTAG
Organism: Hemiprocne comata; assembly: GCA_020745705.1. Lineage (NCBI taxonomy): Eukaryota > Metazoa > Chordata > Aves > Apodiformes > Apodidae > Hemiprocne > Hemiprocne comata. The sequence goes on from CM036586.1 coordinate 64,163,875, forward strand.
GTTGATAGATGAATAGAGCTGACAGCTCTCAGACTGTGGGGACAAGCTTTTGGGTATGGTGTCAGACAAAATACACCTATATGTCCTTTTTTCACCCTAACATGGCTCTACTGCAAATGATACAGTCCATCACTGCATCTTGTACTGATTTTTCCAACTTTGAATATGAAGTAACAGTACATTAAAGAAGCATGTAAGAAGTGCTGCAACACATAAGCAGAGAGCTAAGGTATCATAACTGAGAAGCTTTGGTTCCTGTTTATCCTACTGCAACTTTTACATCACTGAGAATCCACCTGTCAACAGAGATGGAATTCAGCAAGCTGGTAGCATATAGAACTTGGCACTCTGTTCTGTGAATATATTCAGGTCACTGGGAATAATGTTAATACGTTAAGGGACATGGGGAAATGGTGGCAGTTGTAAGAAACATGCATTAGGACTACTGAGGAATCTGGTGAGAGGAAAGGGAAAATAAGTGTGGGGCTGCAAGGTGAGTATACAAACAATTCTAGCATTGAAAGTGTTAAATTTCTTTTTTTTTTTTTTTTTTAATTATTATGAGAAAGGGAACATTTTCTGGTAGCTGTGGGATTTCTTTTTTTAACCAGGCCAATAGATAGATAAAATGAGTAAGTTCTTAGGTACACAAACTTTCTCCTTAGATTAATGCGATTGTGACAACATTGAATGTCAAAGTTGTCAGAGAGCACTTTTCACCTCAGTATCATAAAACTCTTAGCAAAGGTAGAAAAAAATTATGAGCAGTACCTCATATAGAGAGAATCTGAGGAACAGAGGGGCATAGTGATTTGTCAAAGACAATTCAACAGGGCAAGAATAGAAAGTGCCATAATCCCTTCTCCAGCAGTATATCCACTGAACCATCCTGGGATTGTGTGGCTTTCTACTCCTTTTTAACCCTCCCTTAAAATTTCAGAATTGCCAGTAAAGGATTATTTGTGTTATCACCTCCATGAATATTGTATGACCTCTCCCTAGAGGGCAGTAACTCATCTACTGGAGTCAAGCACACAAAGTCTCCAAATAGTAGTTGCACTTGTATTGCCAGGTTTTCCTAAGACAGTTTGGTCTAAGCCACTTTGGTCACACTGTTATGAATGCCTCTGTACTTAGACTCCACTTCCAAAGAGGATTTGAAAGAAGAGACTGAGTTTGGCTGGTCATTTCATAACTAGTGGATGATGGGAAGGTGGGGAATGATGCTGCTAAACTCGCTTATTTCTTTGGCTCATTCTGCCTGTTACCTGGTGAGTGCATCTACACATGCATCACACAGCAAAAACTGGGGAAGTGAGAAAATACAGGTAACTTCTGTTCTTCTCACATTTACAAAGAAGTGACCTTCTTTTTGGAAGGAATTTTTTAATAATTATGTTACCACAAACTTCAGGTAATGTAGTGGGTTTATACACATATATCTCTCCTACTGCATGACTTGAGATTGGAATAAAGCTTGTTTTTAAGTACTCTGAATGTAGTAGACTTTTCTCTAAGAGGAGTGAGGGAATTTGAAATAAAATTTTGCTGAGCCTTTCTGTAGCTGTCAGGCTTGGAAAAAAGCCTCATTTAAATGAAAACTGAATCAATGCCAGTATTTTTATACCACTATAATTTAAAAATAGATTTCTTTAAACACTTTAATTTCTCTCCTCAGTGCAAAACTCCATAAACTTTTCTGTTCATCATCAGGGATGTCTTAAAAAATTATGCATTGATGTTAAAATTTATCGGAAATGTTCATCATCACTCTCTGTTCTCCAGTGCAAGGCAACTGCAGATAGCTTAAAGTGTCCCAGGCATGGCTCTTACAGCCAGTACTGGATCAGGAAGAAGCAGAAACAGCTTTATCCTATTCTATTTCTCCATGATCCTAAGCTACTCTAAGCCATCTCCAGGCAATTGTGAGCCATGCCCACCTGGTCAGGGCCTGAGCAGCAGACCCCAAAGTCATACAAAGGAATGGCCACACTGATGCCACTGCCAAATTCCCATATGGACTATTGATGCTTCTATTATGTGCTTCCAAAGACTGCATCTTCCAGGAAATAGTGCAGAAAGATACAACCTTCAACAGTACGGGCTGTGATTAAATATCTGACTTCCACAGGCTTTAAGTCACTTTAAAACCCAAGTTACCAGGACACCCAGGAGCTCTGGATTTCAGGCAAGGCAGATGCTCTTGTTAAGGTTTATTTGCTCCCCTAGCCTTCAGTGGCACCTAGTGGAAGAGAAGCCACTTGAATTGAGGAACAGTTTAGAGGGAAAAAAAATGCAACCATGCAATCTTTTCCCAGCTCCATCAAATAACCTTCTTCCCACCCCTCTAAAGAAATAAGTATGTGGAGTGGCTATATGGAAAGAAGAGCAAGCTACTGGTGTGGAGTAGAGCTAGGGTATATTGACAACAGAAGCCTGTTCTCCTGAGAAATGGTTGCCTTAAAAATATATGCAGAAGTTAACACATGGAAGGGGTAAAAGAGCTAAATGTAGCACAATGAAAAAGCCAGCAATGCTGAAAGAACAGGCAGGGTGCAAAAGTGACAGGGAAGGGTGGATCTCACCTGAGGGATGACTGGGATCACTTAACGCTTCTCATTGGAAGCACATGCAAAGACTTGTGCCTTTTTTACCAGTGCAGACACTGAGTCATCTCTATCCATTTACATATCATAGCAAGCAGTTTAATAAAATATTTTTGTTTGTTTGTTTGTTTTGGGTTTTTTAGGTTTTGTTTGTTTTTTTGTTTTGTTTTGTTTTGTTTGTTTTGTTGTTTTGTTTTGTTTTACTTTTGTAACTATGCCTCTAATTTAGCACTTGAGATGAGATTATACCCAGTTCTGGGAGAACCCATGCTCAGGTCCCTGGAAGCTCTCTGCCACATGTCTATATTCTTGGTGAGTCTTTGTCCAAAAGCTCCTTGTTGCTTCAGCCACTCTTCAGGACTGGGACCCTGTCTTTGTATATCTCTTTAAGTTTCCCTGCCCCTTCTCTTCCCGTGCCCCAACCATCCCACACTCACAAGCTACTAGAGCTCCTGATGACCTTCTGAGCTTGGCACTGCTCATTTATAGTTTGGGGTTTTTTCCGCGTCTTCTGTAATTACCTGACTTGAAGAAAAGTCCACAGCCTCTTCCAGAGTAATACTTTTTAGGCTTGTAACTTGCATGTCTTATTAAGCACACTGAGAAAACTACCTTGAAAAGTTTATCTAAAAGTGATCCACAATATCAGTCCTATGATACCTGCCTCAGCTCTGCTACCAGTTGTGCTATAAAGTCACCATTTCATTTTTCTTCCAAATAAATGTGAGGCTTCACTGGCAGAAAAAGGAATTAGGCACGCAGCTTCCACCAAACTTCTCAATATTAAGTATACTTCTGCTGCTGAGCAAATAACTCCATAGCTTCACTGAGGTGTTTGAGGAGCAGCTACATGTGTTAACATCAAGTTCTTTAACGAGATCCATTAATGGACCAAAATAGCTCTTTCCATGTATCATGGTTTTACTGCCTTTCTGTGAAACACTTGCTATGGTATTTCTGTACTCCACCCTCCCCATTTTTGTACTTATGCATTCAGTTTTCCTTGATACTGTCATCTCTGAACTGAAAAATGCCAAGCAAAACAGTTCACGAGCGGGTCGTTTCTCCCTTCCTACTTCAGCTGCACAATCAAACACTGATTTTTTTCTTTCAAAATAAAAACATACTGCTCATTTCTGTGCTCACATATCTTTGGCAACGTTTTCACACAACTTATTGAATGCTGAAATACTGGGCAGACTTAAAAAAGCTCAAATTCTGTCTGTCCTGTGGTTTTAATCTTTCGTTATGTATTTATTTTGATTTATCTCCAAATTCCTAGTGTGATGGCTTGATCATGTGGTAGCTTTGCTGGGTAGGTCATTTGTTTGTTTGCTCTACACATCCTGTCCTTTTGTCCAATTTGGTATGTATTCACCCAGTGGCACTACGGCCAAAGGACAAGAAGAATCCAAACAGGCAATTTATCAATAGTTACAGCTCCATCCTATAAAACTACTACATTCCCAGAAGTACAGGTTAGCCTTGTTTGAGCACAGCTTGTCCTTATGATGCCAAATACAACATTGCTAGAGCCTGCTTTTAGCATTAATCCCATGGTTTCACTCATATAAACAGCTTTGGTTGTAACCTACAGTATAATAAAGGGGAGATTTTTAAGAGTGCCTTGATTGCTAGAAAATTACACTACCACAAAATGGATGGAAATAGTGAATGTTGTCCACTGTTTCTTAGATGAGTCCAAACAGATTGTTAAGGTAGACTAATGTTTCTAAATGTACCGCTTAATAGAAGTCCTGAAATTTAAGCCATTAAATGTAAGCCATCACATGCATGTTTGAGTAAGAATCAAGAAGTTGCTGTTACACATTTTTGTTTGAGGATTCAAGCTACGAACAGCATTAGTGATAACAAGCAAGACAAAACATAGCTAATAGGACATTATATAGCTATAGGACTTGATAAATAAGCTGTATTGCTGTCTGTCTTGTGATCATGAAGGCAGGAAGGGACACTGCTCTAACTTTTAGATATCAGAAATAAGACTTAAGCATTAAAATTAATTTTGATGTATAATTTGGTACTTACCTCTTTCAGTTACCTTTAAATTATTAAATGCCACTTAAGAATTCTGTGTGAGATAGGATCTTTTGTGGATTTTTAACTGCTGACACGCATCTGGTTGGTCTAATAATTGCAAATTGTCCTGAGAAATTAATGTTTTACTCTGTTATCAGATCATAAAGAAACCATCACAGAAAGAAGGTAGTCCTGTCCTTCCTCATTGCAATACTTCCTCCTTGCCTAGCCACTTGTTCTGGTACAATATTCAAGCAATTGCTCAGGGAATTCATCCTGGGAAGATAGGTGAATAGGGTGGCACTGCTTTGGAGTACTGTGGTTTGGTATTTTGTGCATTTTTGTTTCATTTTGTTTGTTTATTGGGGTTTGGAGGGGGTTGTTTGGTTGTTGTTGTTGTTGTTTTTTAATCTGTGTTAATTATTGATCAAACTCACTGCAGCTACATGAATGTTTCTTCTGACATTATAAAGAGGCAAGCACAATAATGGGAGCAGTCTGGGAAGAAGATGATAACACCCTCCTTCAGCAGCATTGGGTTATAAACTTACTTGAAAAACATTGTATTATTTTATTTAAAATTATATGTGGAAATGATCTGGAAAAAAAAAAAAAAGCACTTATGTCAGGGTTTTTTTTCTTGTTTTATATTAGGCAGATATAGAAGAGGTGTCCTATCTGCTGGCCCAAGCAGCTGGCTTTTGGGGAACCCTGCAGCACCCAGCCCATCTAGTGCCTTCCATCTGCCCAGGTGCCTCTGTACACTTCCAATTTATACATAAGTAAGCATATATTTGTGTGTACATTATATTTATAGATGCACAAAAATACATAAAGATACGTAAGTATAAGGAAAAAAATGAACAATAAGGAAAAACCCCAAATGGTTGTCAAAAACAACAGCACAAGCTGTAGGAACCTTTTTTTTTTTTTTTTTTTTTTTTTTTTTTTTGACTCTGTGATAAGTAACACACTCAGTTAAGTTGAGTAGTGAAGAGATACCTTTGTCCCTGGTTGTGGGGAGCTTCCAGCTGGAAGGAAGTCCCTTCTAACCTCAGCCTTTCTGTGATTCTGTGACTCTACAAAGTAAATGTCATGGTTTGACTCTGGATCAGCAATTAAACCAGAGAAAACAATGCTCTCGATCCCATCCCCCAGGTAGGGAAGGAGAGAGAGAATCAAGGAGAGACACTTTGCTGGATGGAAAACTAAATTAGACAGCTTTAATTATATGTGCAATTATATACAAGTATGTTCAGGAAAGTGCAAAAGCCTCTTGCCTCCCCCCACCCTCAGCATCTCCTCCAGCACTCTCCTGAGCTGTGAGCAGTCCTGAAATGTCCCAGCCCACAGGCAGGAGATAAGAGCAGAGCAGACAGGGGCTGAGGGTAGAGTTATGAGGTCAGTGATGCCTGAGCCTGGGGTCAACAATGATGGATGGATGGAGTCCTCCCCAGATGCTGGCCATGGATGGAAGAGAAGGGAAGAAGAAACAGGAAGAAAGTTGTCTTCTGTGATCTCCAACCTTCCTCTGAGCTTATGTAGATGTATGGAATGGAATACCTTTGGTCAGTTCTGCTGTCTGTCTTGTCCAGTGTCCTAGGGAGGGGGTCCTAGATACAACTCCCCTGCTCTTAGTAGCCTCTGTAGCAGCAGAGCTAAGCAGCGACCTTGGAGTCTCATCAGAAACATAAACATTCCAGTGTTATCAGTCCACTAGCTGGAACACTTGCTGCTAGTTAAGAGAGCTTACTGAAGGAAAAAAAAATCAGTAAAAGGAAAATTAGCTTCATCCTGGATCAAACCAGGACAGTAAACAACCTCTCCTTTATCACTCAAATCAGAGAAAGTTGTCGTATGGCAATAAGAAATAATGATTTATCAAGAAATTTGGGACCCATCAAAGTCAGAACAACTCCCATTATAACTTCATTCGGTACTGCAGTGGGCTGTGAACGACACCTCTACTGTACTCCAATTCAGGTACTGACCTGTTGTCCATATTGGATTTTAAATGGAAAAAAAATTAATCAAAATTTCCTGAGATCTCAAATTTCCTAACAAATGGTCTGTCTTATGTAGTGCTTTGAAATGCATCATATTTTCATATGAATATCAAAGTTATTTATATTTTTTACTGAGTGACTTTATTCCTCCAACACACTCACTATTTTCTCTAACACTAATATGCTCTGTGTTTATCTTATCTCTTCCTTCCTGTTCCCTTCTGTTAAGTGCTAACACAGTATAATAAAAGCTGTAAACAGATAGGTTTCATATCTGTTGATCTGCTCACCTTTAATTTTAAAATAAAGTACTGTAATTTCCTTCCCCCTCTTGGACTGTGTATCAGCTTCTAAAAGCTATATTTCTTGTTGACAATATTTTAGAAAACATTTTTATACCCTGATAATACTGCTTAAGGAATACAGAGTGCATAATGCACTTCGCAGGGGAAAAGCATATGTCTGTTTGCACTTCCACTTAGTATGTTTCTGGGACAGAAGAAAAATTTCATTATTTTGTATTTTTTTAATAACCAAGATCTTTTTCATTCTCTTAGACCTTTAGAGAATCACCAAAGTCATGCTTGAAACAACTAGTTTAAATTTACTTCCAGAGTTTCTAATTTTAAATCTGAAAGGAGTAATTTCTTTCTACTCATTGCCACTAAGAAGCAATGTTAAGAAAGCTGTACGGGATCTGCAGAGCCCAGCTCTGCACACAAGCAGTCTAGGAGCTTGTTTTGTCAAAGGTGAGACCCTCCCAGCCTAAACTCTCCTACAGAGGGGATGATCTCAGTGCTACCTACAGAAGGGTGAAAAGACGCTGTCTCTGACCCTTTACAACACAAGTTGAAGAAAGTAGCATTTTTAAACCTATGTAAGGACTCTTCAGCCTTACTAACTCCACCTGCTTATTCAATTAAATGTGCTTGGTTGCATATGCATCTCTTGGGGAATTTCATTAAGTGAGCAGCTGTAGAAGCCAGCATAGCAGTAACACAGGTGATGGGTAGAAAATCTTGGTGTCCTGCCTATACTCAGCTCAGACTTAGTTACTACTATGAAACCTTCCTTTCATAGTTTTTTTTAAAAAATACATCAAGGACAAAATTAGTTGGAAAAATAGAGCTATTTGGCAGATGAAGGTACCACCTATCAAAATAATGTACATCTGTCCAGGACTTCTAAGCCTAATTCCCCAAATAGCTGCAGAATAGTCAACTGCTATTTTTAGACTTTGTAAACTGCCAAGGAAAAAATAGAAATATACAGCTGGAACTCTGCATATGTATCATTAACTAGAAAAGCTTGTTCTCAAAGAATATTTGCAGATGTATTTTACAGATTTTCTTTACATCGTATTGTCCTGGTTTAAGAGTACCAGGATAAAAATTACCTACTGCCATACTTACTGAGACTTTCCAGGACCCCACCTATTGATGAGATATGGAACCCATGCTCCTCAGTTGGTAATTACTTCCCAACTAGAAAAGTGCCAGACTACATGGTGGTGCCTGAGCCCAGGGTCCCAGTGACAGTCCACAAAAACCTTGGAGCAGCCATACCAGTCCTACTTGGGTAGGCAGGATAAGCTAACCTATCTTGGTTAACAATTTTCTTCTTTGGTAAGAAAACAGGACTCAGGAGCACTAGCAGCAGAGGGAGAGATAACAAACAGACAAACCCCACCCCCATCAGCACCCCAGACAATGAGGCCAGGAGAGGGCATTCTTGGGAGCCATTTTATACTAAGCACTAAGGGCATGAGCACTGTGTCCATTGGGGCCACCTGACCCACCCTCTCCTCTCCATAGGCACAACTGCTCACCCCACTGTGCCTGAAACTACCACAGGCCAGCAGCAGCTGGGGGAGGTCCTGGGCAATCTCAGGTCAGTATAGCCACAAAAAAGTTTTGTTCTGGTCCTCTCAAACCAAGACACACCTGTAAATGGCTCCTTGTTCTCTCCTATCTGCTAAAAAACTGGTTGTTATCTAGGAGTCTGAACATAACAGGGACAGGTACTCCTCAAGCACTATAAGTAGCTATTACTGGTTGGTGACTCTGGAGCTGCTAACAGCCAGGGATGCTAGCTATCTTCCAGGGACTCTCAGCACTTCAAGGGATCAGCCCTGAGCTGGAAGTTAATGTGAATCAACACTGAGCATTAATGTCCTTCATTATTAACAACACAGAAGAGTAAATAAAAGGCATGACATCAATCTGCAGTGAATATAGTGTGTGTCTGTATTCATGAGTATCTTAAGATGAGGGGTAATTTTGAAATTAAAGTGGTAAAAAAAAACCCCTTAAAAGTAGTTCCCAGCAGTGGCATGGTATTTCTGTACTGAAGTTAGCACCTTGATACTACAGAATAGACATTAAAAGTGAGGGAAAAAAAAACCAAAATAAAACACTTTTATACCTATTTCCACAGGAATGACTGCAGGAAGATTTTTCCTGCCAGCATCATGGCAGACTGAGAGCACTGGCACTAGTGATTTCTTCTGCCTAGTCACCTGGTCCTCTTTGTCCCACTTTCCCCCACATCTTATCCAGTGAGTAAATGAGCCACATTGTTGCTTGTGGCAGGTGACATATGACAATCAGTTTTCAATACAATGTGCTCTGGTCAGACCCAGAGCAGGGAAGTGCATGAGGATGAGGCAGGTCAAGACATGAGGTCAGCTGACAAGCTGGGGTTTGGGTCAAGGGGGTCCATGGCCAGGATCAGTCATGGCTGAACTAGGGACCAGCACTGTCCCCAGCACAGCTTGAGCAGGGGTTAAAGCTCAGGGCTGAGCTTACATTGAGCCCCTGGGCCCATGAGCAAGATCTGGGGTGAGATCCCTGGTGAGGCTGTTCAGGGCCATTAAGGCTTGTTCATGCCCTTAGGACTCTGACACCCAAGGATACAGCCCGCTGATGAAGGAAGAGCCTATTAACAAATCTTTTTTTCACCCTTGAAGAAATTCTGCAATAACATCTAGCTATATTGTTGCCATCTAATCATGAAGAAGGTGCTAACTGTAAGCTGATAATGAAATGGTAACACAAATGTGCTGAAACAAATCTATGAACTGGCTCAGCAGATAGCCTCTAATTGTGGTGAAAAATATAAATCCAATACCTGCATCAACAGATGCAGTCATGCATAAGGCAAAGTAAACAAGAGCTGGGCAGTTATTGACCACTCAAGTGTCTAACATCACAGGTGTCATGGTTTGACTTAGGATTGGCAATTAAACCAGCAACAACAATGCTCTCAATCCCCTCCCCTCCCACCTAGGTAGGGAAAGGAGAGAGATTAAAGGGAGAGAGACTTTCTGGGTTGAAAACTAAATTAGACAGGTTTAATTAAACACTAATGACAAAACAAATATGTACAATTATATACAAGTATGTTCAGGAATGTGCAAAACTCTATTGTCTTCCCCCACTTCCAGCAACTCCCACGGCACTCTCCTGAGCTGTGAGCAGTCCCGAAATGTCCTGGTCCACTGCCGGAGATAAGAGCAGAACAGACAGGAGCTGAGGGAAGAATTGTGAGGGTCAGGAGTGCATGAGCCTAGGGTGATGGATAGATGGAGTCCTCCCCAGAAGCCAGACATGGATGGAAGAGAAGGGAAGAAGAAACAGGAAGGAAGTTGTCTTCTGTGATCTCTGACCTTACACCGAGCTTACATAGATATATGGAATGAAATACCTCTGGCCAATTTTGCTGTCCACCTAGTTACAGATATGACTCTTCTTTCTCAGTAGCCTCTGTGGTGGCAGAGTGAAGAAGCAACCTTGGAGTCTCAGCGGTAACATAAACATTCCAGCATTATCAGCCCACTAGCTGGAACACTTGCTGCTAGTTAAAAGAGAGCTTACTGAAAGAAAAAAAATCAGTAAAAGGAAAATTGGCTTAATCCTGGCTCAAACTAGGACAACAGGAAGTACCAGGGTGGAGAGGAAAAGTGGTTGGAAGGCTACATGCATTGGGCTAGAATTACCTTATACTCGCCCTCAACTCAAATTCACAAGTGGCTTTGGCCAACTATTTATGATCCAATTTATAAAAGCACTTAATCATGTTTGCAAGCACGAATAAAATTTGCAGTGAGGCTTAAATAGCTCCTTAAATCTGGGGGTATATTTGCGTGTCTTCATGTACTGAGGTAGGCTTAAGAACCCACATGCATCTTCTCCAGAGCTGGGGTGGCAGAGGCTGTGAAGCAGGGATGATGATATTTATGTTCTTCTTGATATATGCTTCCCACTACATCACTGCCTGCTTTACATCATCAGGGCACAGACTGTCAATAACTCTGTGTGCATATATATATATGTGTACATAGACAGACATATATATATATATCTAGAAAGAGAGAAAGGGTGTGTGAGGCCAGCATTGTAATCTGGCTGCTATGGCAATAGAAACTTTGTTTCAATAATACAGTTGTTTTGGTACTTATTAATGTATGTATGTCCATGTGTATAAAGAAAATAATAATGAAAAAGAAATACACAGTGCCATTTAATCTTACAATGGCTTAGGTCTTAGTTTTATGTATCTGTGGGAAATGAAGGCAAGCCCTTCCTAGAGTGATGGAAGAAACAGTTTGGAGCAGAACAGGGAGGGCCGATTCATCATAGAATAATTTGGATTGTAAGGAATCATAGAATCATGGAATCATAGAATGTATTGGGTTGGAAGGGTCCTATAAAGGTCGTCTAGTCCAACCTGCCTACAAAAAGCAGGAACATCACCAACTAGACCAGACTGCTCAGAGCCCCATCAAGCCTGACCTAGAATATCTCCAGGGATGGGGCCTCCACCACCTCTCTAGGCAACTTGTTCCAGTGATCCACCACTCTCATATTAAATAACTTTTTCCTAATGTCCAACCTAAATCCACCCTTTTCTACCTTAAAACTATTACCCCTTGTCCTACCATTACATGCCCTAATGAGCAGCTCTTCCCCAGCTTTCTTATAGGCCTGTTTCAGGTATTGGAAGGTCACTATAAGGTCCCCCTGGAGTCTTCTCCTCTTCAGGCTGAACAACTCCAATTCCCACAGCTTGTCTTCCTAAGAGAGGTGTTCCAGCCCTCTGGTCATTTTTGTTGCCCTTCTCTGGACACGCTCCAACAGGTTCACATCCTTCTTTTGTTGGGAGCATCAGAGCTGGACACAGTACTCCAGGTGAGGTCTCACCAGGGCAGAGTAGAGGGGCAGAATCACCTCTCTCGCCCTGCTGGCCACACTTCTTTTGATGCAGCCCAGGATGTGGTTGGCCCTCTGGGCTGCAGTTGCACATTGGTGGCTCATGTCCAGCTTTTGATCCACTAGTACCCCCAGGTCTTTTTCCACGGGGCATGTCTTCCCCCAGCCTGTATTGGTATCTCTATAAAGGTCATCTAGTCCAACCCCTGCTGCAGTGAGTAGAGAGACATCTTCAACTAGATCAGGTTGCTCAATGCCCTATCCTACCAGACCTTGAATGGTTCCAGGGATGTGGCATCTACCACCTCTCTGGGGAACCTGTTCAAACATTTCACCACCCTCGTTGTAAAATATGTCTTCCTTATATCTGGGCTAAATCTACCCCCTTCCAGTTTAAAACCATTACCCCTTGTCCTCTCACTACAGGCACTGCTAAAAGGTTTGCCCCCATCTTTCTTTTTAGTCCCCTTCAAGCATTGAAAGGCCACTACAAGGTCTCCCTGAAGCCGCCTCTTCTCCAGACTGAACAACCCCAACTCTCTCAGCCTATCTTCATAGGAAAGGTGCTCCAGCCCTCTGATCATCCTTGTGTCCCTCCTGTGGGCCTGCTCCAACAGCTCCATGTCTTTCCTCCTGATGCAATATAAATTAAGAAACTTTTGTTCTCTTGTAAACTGGAAAAATAAACAGCTTAAAAGTGATCTTTCTTTTACCTGAGCCTTGAGTTTCTCTGCAAACCTACTGGGATCTGAGCCTATCATGAGACCACAGGCATGTTTAACCTGATCTGTAAACCACCCCTGGCAGCTGGCCAGCCATGCTCCAACTTGTCATACTTTGGCAAGGATAAAGTAAAACTTGTAGCTTCAGCAGGGCACATTTGCAAGTTTTGTAGAAGTCTGTAATGCAGCATAACAACACTTTGTTACAGATACCTTAAAACAGGGTTTTCCACAGAGGGGAGTATAACACGAAGCAAATATTTTTTCAGATTGTAGCAACTGTATGTAATAATTGTCACTTACATTTTACTAAAATTCCTCATCCAATATTTTCACATTCTATTTTGAGTGCAAGTGTTTGTTCCTTAAAAACCTCCCTCTGATGTTGAACACAGGACATGTGGGACTCTCACCTGAGTGTACACTATAGACCGTGTGATTGCACTTGGCGAGTTTTATTTCCTTGCCTTGGAAAACTCCGAGTCTAAAGTGCACCTCAGTGCCTGGGAAAAGTCTTGTACTGAAGTCCAGTGAGGGGCACTAGGAACCTACATATAACCAAAGCAATATTGTCCCCAATAGAAGGAAAATATGGTTATCTTTAGGGTTAGTAAACTTATCTGGGGATCTGTTAAATCCAAATCACAGCACACTGCTGCATTAACCACTAAGGTGCCCCGAGACAGACGGCCTGCAAGGATGGTCTTTTACATCTGTATTTCAATCTGCTCTGCACCATACTTAACAAAAAATAGAGGTCCTTTTATGAAAAGCTGAGCACAGCTTTTACCAGTTGATGGGAAATGGACACAGTGGGTGATTGATGTGGCAGAGCTCCTGCCTCTGAATCATCAAAGCCCAAGAGGATTAACATTTCAGACTGAGAAATGTGCACAGCAGTAGGTCTCTGCCCCGGGCAGGAGAGTCCAGCAAGTACTTACTTTTTTTGTTTTGTTTTCTGGACACTATAAATGAACAAACAATAAAAAACCCAAAACAAATAAAATCAGTGGATTGATTCTAATTCTGCTGGTGTAGAAAGATGCTTAATAATAAAGTAGTCATGGAGTAAAATAAATGTACTGTTCTATACTACTTTATCGTAAATCTGAATGCCAACTAAATGGTATTGTTGTTCTGAATCAAAACAAATTATATTTGTCTAAAACACACCAAGGCAGTCAGCTCCATATGTTTCTGTGGTTGAGATGCCTATTTCTAGCCCCCAATTTAAATGGAATCTGAACCATTTCATCTATACTTTATACTGTCATCGTCTGGATTTCTAGTTTTCAGACACAGACATATGTATGATTTATTTATATGAGACTGAATAAGAAAGTTTTACTCTAAAACTAGAAAACAAGCCCTGGTCGATACAGAAATTTTTTCTTAAAGTTAATGTAGTCCTAGTGGGAGAGAATAAAAATATCCTATTAATTTTATAAGGAGCTAATCAAATATTTACCAAAATGCAGTTCTGACAAAGCTAGTTAGAAATGGCATTTAAAAACCAGATAGATGTTCATAAATATTTAAACATCTGGAAGAAAACAATTTGAAATTGCCTTTAAAAACTGCTTTTATAAAAAAGTCAAGTTTCAAAAATCAAAGCAAAACCTTTTGAATTCACCTGATTTCTCATGACCCCACTCGCTGCAACTGACCCCCACTTGCTGCACTTGGTCCCAACTTTAACTGCACTTGCTCAGAAGAAAGTTAAATTAGGATCACAAAAATGCTCCCATGAAGCTACAATACTTTATTTACTAACACAGGCAGATTTTCTAACCATGGACTAAAAATATTTACTCAGCTAAAATCAGTTGTTCTCATGTTTGCCACCTCTCAAATGTCAATTTTCAAAAGCAGTTTTCCTGGGAAGAAAGTGAATGCAAACAACATCATCATTCCTGTCCTCATGATTCTCTATATTCTTCTGGCAGCATCAGGGCAATTTTATTAGTACTGAAGCTTCTGCATTGACAAATGGAAGGACATAGTCAGTTTTGTGACGGAAGCTACTTACAGTCAGTTTGTCTTGTATTCTGCCTCAAGAACAGTTAACTTTCTATATTCTCCCACGACCAAAAATAATCCTTCTCCTACCAGTTGGAGAAATTCTCATGCTGTGGGAATAATGTGTGTGTACAGGGGTAGGGGAGTAGTGGAGTGTTATTTTCCTTCCAGAGTGGTAGTTGTTAATTTAAACCTTTCCTGGTAACTTGCACAATATTAGTAGAGATGCATAAGATCACATAACAATCAGTCTCCAAGATGAGAGTACCATGAGTTTCCAGAGTTTCTTGATTAAGGGTCAAACAATCTTGCTTCACAGTAATCTTAGACTCTCTACTATAGGATGCTCAAAAAATTCCCTGCTGTCACTTTAGACAGAACTGATTATTTTGCCTTCATACGTTGTAGGTAGGAAGGTATTTTTAATCATGTGCTGTTTCATCGATTAGTCACTGAAGAATAGCACTTACTGGTCAGACTGTACTGTATAAAGCTCATGGAGGTGCAGTGGTAGTCAGACATCCCACCATTCCCACATACACACTTTCCTAAATCTCCTCTAACCTAACTTCAGAGTCTGTCTGCAATGAAATGTTCCTGCCTGGGTCTGAGGGGACAGAGCAAGACTTTTTCTTCAGCATCTTCTTTTTCTTTCACAAGTGAGAACGGAGCTCAGTAGCAGAACCTCACAAAAAATACCTCAGAGTTGTGGTTTCACAAGTAATCAAATAAAAAGATGCTAATTGCATGTCAGAAAAGTGGTTATCTCCAGATGCATTTTACCTTGACACCTCTTTCCTCTATCTAAAAACATAAGTATTTCACTCTTTTCACTAAAAATATAAGAATAAAATTAAAATAAAGTTTTATTGCTTATCTGAAAATTAAACATAAATCTAGGTATTAGCTTTCCTGGATGCAATTTTTTTTTTAATCTCAAAGGACTCTTAAATGAAGGGATATTTAACAAAGAATCAGTGGAAGCAAAAAGGTCATTGATCCACTGAGCTTCCCACTGTGAGCAAAATATCCTCCTTATTCCTTTAAGCCATGGTAGGTAGGAGGAGAGTAGTACCTGGCATCTACATAGTGCCCAAAGTTTCTCAACCAACATTTTTTGTTAAGACAGTGAGTTTTACTGGGATACAAGCCCATGTATACCTACAACACAGTAAAGTATACTATTGACTTGTTTATAATAGGAAACACACCTGCCTGAGTACAGGTTTGTCCAACACCGGCTGCATGCAGAAAATGAGGAGAGCTTGGCCCTAAGTGTCTAAGAAGGTGGATTTTGTGCCCTCCAGGGTAGGGAATTACAAAAGCCTGCCTAGTTGTAGTGCCCTCCTCACAGGACGGTGAAGGGGGCTTGGGGACAACCAGCAAACAGAGCTTCTGTCACGTTGGTGTTAAGTGACACAACGTTTTTTATGCACTTAGCTGCTTGAGACAAGCCAGGCTTTCCACTCCATAATGTTGAGTTGTCCAGTTGAGCTGAGCAATTCTCTTCATATCAGAAGCATTTTGCTCTCCAACTGGTTTATTTGCATGATGATGGTGTATTTATTTCTCAAACTAAAGTATATTGGTCATAATGTAAACCATAGGAACTTAAAAAATACTTCTCCATAATTCAAAGTATGTGGTGCCCATGCAACCGTTTATTTTGTTTACTTTTCCCCAGAATAATATAGCATAAACTATACAAATAAAGAGATGTATTACAGTCCAGGCTGCCCCAGGCATGTGTATGTCTGGCAGCATAGCAGTATGTAAAAATCCAGAGTTTCATTTCTACATTACGAAAACAAAATAGAGAAAATTCTTTTCACTGAATTTTTTCAATATTTTTCAGCTGTTAGTGAGAAAGATCTCATGAAAAAAGTGTCCATATGAAATCAGGACAGCAAATATTAAGTGAAAAAGGAAACTTTGTCACTTCCCACCCTCTGTTTTACAGTCAATTCCAGTTACTAAAATTAAAAATTAGACTATTGGTTTTGGCACTTCGTTTTTTCCTCTCCTCATAGCTCTGATTTTGGTGAGCAGAATGACTACACTGTATTTTAAGAATAGGCTCAAGGCCAAAGTCCATGACATTCCATATAGCTGAAACAGTCCTGGAGCTAGCTGCACCTGATGGAAACATGGGTGGGATGTCCTGGGGTCTATGTCACCTATGACTCAGAGGTACCATATAGCTGTGAGTGAAACACAGACCTTTTAATTCTCAAATATTAGAATAGGGCTTGATCTATAATGCATTGGTATCTGCTGCTGTCTGTGCACTGACTGCAGTGGACAATGACTCAGGAAATAGAAAAGAAAAAAAACGAAAAGAAAGAAAAAAAGTCTTTTACTTTATACATACCATGACATCAATATTTTAAAAAGACTGGATAAAATGTTCAGATGTATGGCTCCTGGGCTGAGGCAGGTTTATAGCACACTTTTTATAATTAATTCTCTGCTCTAAATGTACAGCAAAGAAATTCCCTCATACTGAGGAGGCAAAGTCACGTGTCTGCATCTGTAGTTCACTTTCATCACTGCAGAATTTAACTCTAAGTGTATATCTTGCACTTATTTAAAAGTCTGTTTTTTTGTTTTGCTGCTGTGATCTCCCAATTTCAAATAGAGGTTGGGGGTTTGTTACCCCACAGCATGACTTCCTTCCATTACTTACCAGAAACCCACCAATCAGTGTAGGAATTCAAACTAACCAGCTAAGAAAGGTGCAGTTTCCAATATAAAGGATCACAGGAAAGCCAAAACAGAAAAGGTTCTGAACCAGCTCTAGGCTGACTGAGGAACTATTCAGGATGGATTTTAGGAATAAAAAAAACGACAGCTGTGTGCTTGCCCTCAGAGATACACAGCAAGCAATTTCCATCAAACATCCCTTCTGCCTTTTTTTCATGCAGTCCAGGTTTCTTATTCCTTCACACCTGAGGTAAGTTTGCTTGCTGGTGCGCACACCACAGAGGTCATTTGAAGAAGATTAACATTCTCTGATGAGAGAGCAGGAATTAATTGAAATGTTATCACTGAGCATCTCAGCCCATTCTTCCCTGGATTTAAATCACTGCACTGCAGCCTGGTTATTGAAATACAGATTATCAAAAGGCTGCTCCCTTTGTGCATATGCATCGCTGATTCACATTATAGAAATAGAAAGCAGCTGCCATTGCCACCGCTCTGTCAACTGCATTTGCTAAAATTTTCTGGAGAAGGCAAAACCAGAAATTAAGTGATGGACATTTGCCAGGCAAAAGGCTTGTCACTAAGGCAAAACAGGTTTCCGATTAATCTAATAGCCTGGAAAGAAGGGAATCTTTCTCTGAATACCCTCAGAGGTTGATTTTTTCATGTTCCTGACACAGTTTTCATGCTTTTGCTGATAATCTACAGGTATTTGATAAATCATTTATATGTGCTGGTAATGTGACAGCCAAATGGATGTCCTTGGACCTTTTTCTAGGAAACTTTTTATAGACATAGAAAAATGAAACAACCAAGCTACAGGCAAACATGTACAGCACTCTGACATTAGTTATAGAAACAGGGATTCAGGTTAAAACAATGTACATGTTAAGCCCAATGAATAATAATAAATTCCAATGTTATAAGAGAGAGGAGAGGATACACAGCTTCAAACACTCCTGTAGTTGTTGCCTAAGCAAACTAGCCACCAAAATTAGTCTCATGGTCTAGATTTTGAACACCAAAGTTAATTAGAGGTTTCAGTTGTATGCAATGGTGAAAGCTCTTTAAGAAATAAAGATACTGGGCCTTTAATTCTGGAAAGCACTGGAGCAGCAGGGTGAAATCTAGCTGACAGGAGATCAAAAGTTTTTAATTTTTCTTGTGAAAATAATATGTTTAACATATATATTAGAGAAGGTGAGCTTGTGGGCATCTCCCACATTGCTCTGGCTAGAATATCAGCTGTCCCATCCATTCATAAAATGGGGACAACATTGTTATATTGGGCAAGGGACAGCTAAAAGGAGGTAATGCCTGCAAGAGCCCATATTAGTCTAATTCTGCTACTTTGTCCATGAGAAACACCTCATTATACAAGCTGTAAAGTAGAAAGCTGTCTCATGACACACACCAGGCAACTGCCTGGCTAGAAATGGCTTTTGTCCATGGATGCATAGATCCTTTATATTCTGTAACAGAAAACACCACACATCGGGTTTGTTTCTACTGACCAACTTCCGTATAGTGCTGGTAAGCAGGTCAAATAAGTAACTGTTGCATTTGTACAATTTATTTCCTAGAAGTTCTGAAAAGAAATGTGCTTACTTTCTCAAATCAGGTGGTCACTAAAGGATCTCAACTGAAGGCCACAAGACGTAATGCCTGGTCAGCCTACAGAGTTTTATTTTCTAAGTCCTTGGGATATAGACTGTGCAATTAGAGATGTGGAAAAGACATCCCAGCAATACTGGGTACAAAAGTCCCTTAGAATATTGTTGGAAACTCATGGTATTAGTCAACCCCAGCAGAAAAAACTTAGCAGTGGAGACAGTGACTCTGAACAGAAGAGACAAAATGAGGTGTTTTAATTCTTTTCCATTATGTGGGGTAGAAACATTAAGACAGGTAATAAGAGTTGAAAACACAGTGCAGGGAATTACAGCCCTGTTTCTTTGAAAATGCAGCCCAGACAGCTCCTAAAACATCTGACCCTCCAAGGCTTTGGAGGTGTTAGAAAACACATATGAAACAGGAGGAAATCAGATCAAGAATAAAATCAGAAACATGGCACAGATGTATTCACAAATACAGTATTGCCTGGCTATAATTCAATATTTTACATTCTGTCAGGTTGGCCCTTAAGTGACAACTATAATTCCTTCAGCACATCAATATTATCCTTATGGTGTTTTTCAGTCAACATTTTAAAATTTTTACAACTAGTTATTAATTATGGGGTTTTAAATAGAGCAGGTGGCATATATTTTTAACAGCACAAAGCTGTAGCTGAAGAAAATCTAATAATAAATCAATCATTATTTATTGCTACCTTATTTTTATTTCCATGTAAAGGCCCCAATCCTGAAACTGACTCTGCAGATGGGTTGAGGCAATCTGAGGCCATGGACACACCATAAAACAGGGCATGGTCCCACCTGCCTACTGTAGCCTTTTGCTTCTTCATTTTGTATTGACCATACTTTACCTTTGAAGTTCTTGAGGAGGGCTGACCACCACTTCTGTTTGGATTAATAAGTTTCACACTGCTTAACCAGGTGGGTCTCTGTCAATATCAGACATTTCAGGCTTGTGACCTGAACCCATACAGCTAAATCTGCAGCACATTCTAAATAACTACTGCCCAAATCCAGCTCCTTTTAACGATGGGAAAGGTATTTTCTGTTACCAGCATCAAGAATTCACATCAATAATTAAGTTAAGGTGGAACCTGCTGAGATCATAGCATGAAGTTTCTAGTCGTTGCCTTGAAGAATTCAGAATCCAAAGGGCAATGTAGAGAAAAGCCAGGAGAAAAAACAATATCAAAATTCACATTTATTAATATTAATACAAAATGAATCTGAAGACTGGGCCTAAACTTTGGAAATTTGGGGGTTTATAGGTCCCCTTCAAAAGGGATATCTCTGGGAACTAAGGAACCAGGAGAATAACCACAGGAAGGAAGACGTATGTTGTAAAAGTAAGCAGGACGATGTTTTTTATCAAGGACATACATGATTGTGAAAATGGGATCCAAAACCCCTTTAACACTTGCAGATCATCTTATTCAAAATATTTAACTGCACAGACAAGGCTAATGTCAAATGTTAACTTCTCAATAATGGGTACAAACTTCAGGAATTGTCTGACATTCTGCTTATAGATATAAAGAATTTAGATACATGGTCTGATTTCTTCCATGGTAGGTCTCTGTAGCTCTTTCTTGTACATTTTTTAGTAAGGAAAGATATCAGTATCTTTGCTCTTCACTGGAACCAATGGGAATTTTACTTGCACTAGAACTATAGGAACCAAACAGAAAGGAAAATAATACATTGTTACAGGACTTAGCAAGCACACTTGGTAAGATGCTAGACATCTTAAAGAAGTTTTTAAAGAGCATTTTTTTTACACTAATAACATGGAGATGTTTCCCTGACCATCACTGTCCAGAATTGAGCTAACATCCTCAGAAGTCAGATATATGTGGCACCGCACCATTCATCCACTGATTCATCCTGCTGGTTCACATCTAGTCTTCTCTAACAGTTTCCGTGATAATCTCCAGCATGTTTTGCAATACCAGGATGCCAAAAGACCTCTCCCAGAGCTCTGTTAACCCAGAATGTTACATCCATAGTTGCTCAGTTCCCCTCCTCACTAACTCACAAGGAAAATGCAAGCATCACCTAGCTCATTACATGCTTTTCTGGTGTGTGAGGGGATTATTTTTCACTCTTGACCATTTAGCTGCTGGTTCCACAAAACAGGATGTATGTTCAAGAAGCAGTCACACAAGGAATCTATACCAAAATCCTGAATGAAAAAAAAGTATGCTATGCACCTCAATGTGCATAAAAGGTAGGCTATTATTTTGGGCCACCTAACATACACTCCTCCCACTACGTATCACAAATATTCCCACTGAATATCCATTCCATTTATTCAAGTGAATTATCACTCCCTGTTGTAAAGAATGCCAGAGTTTAGTCTGAATCCAGACCTTTTTTTTGTTTGTGGTTAGTCCTCAAGTTATATTTAACTAGCTTGAATGTGTTTCATGTTCCAATGTTGGGCAGAAGGATTTCTATAGATGATTCTTCATGCCTACTTTTCTCATGAGTGTTTTGTTGTGACTCCTTAGCATACACTGCATGAAATGTGTTGATTCATACAAAGGCCTTTTTTTTCCTTTCTGTGCCCCGAAGACTTGAGACTAATTTTTAGTTCCAGGTTTACAGGAGTAATGCTTTTTGAATTCTGCTACAGAGTTCTCATTCTGTACAGCTCAGGTCCTGTGTGCTTAAAAGTAACTGGGTTTATGAAGCTGCTAAAAATATTTCTGGAAAGCAAAAATTAAAAATGTATCTATTTATATACATAGGCAACTTTTATACCTCTCTTTGCAAATCTATATTTCCTGCTCAGGCTTTGGGCACAGGCTCTGAGAAAACAGGGGATTTTATTCCTTTATTCTTCCCCTTAACCTGAAATAGGTAGGAAATGCTCACTCTTTGCAAGGCATTAGTTAACACATATCAGCAAAATGGGACTGTAATTTGCTGCATCTTAAAAGCCATGAGGAAATGATAATGCTTTTATATCCCCATGAAATTAAGGAAGTCTGTACACGGTGAGCCTACTTCTATATATAAGTGCCTCACTCATCATCCACAGATGGCAAGTTTGAGATGACAAACATAGTGGCTCAATGTTTTACTATGTTTATGTAAAACATGTATTTTTAAAAATATACTACATTCCGTGCTTCTTTACATCTTTCCCATTCAGAAAGGAAGAATTGGTTTACATTTCAGTAGAGCAAGTATTTAATTTGCCTGGCAAAATGAGGCACAAATATCAAGATGGAGCTGAGGACTATAGAATCAAGGGTCAACAAACAGTGAACTAATGTGCCAAAGCTTGTCAAGTATAAAAAATAAGGCATATTTTACATGAACCACACTGTCTTGGCAAGCCAAAGGGTGCTCACTGGTTGCCAGGGTGGTTGCTGCCTCCCAAAATGGGTAAAGGGGAGAGTTCTTGCTTTTCTAACAATAGCATGATTACTGCTAGTATCTCTCCCCTCAGCCTGCTATCCATATTCACAGAGCTACAGCTAAGTCAGTATATTTTAGATATCTGAATAATAACCAGAATCCAATAGCTAAAAAATTACTGGGAGCAAAAGATACATGGGCAAACAGGTTGGCAAACCAATAAAATATTCTTCCAGTGTGGGGAGTTATTTTTCAAATTTAAATACCAACAATAAGACAAGACTATACATGTACAGTAACTCTCATCACAAAACGTTTTACGAATTAACAGAGATCATTTCATACTCTTTCAAAGTGCAAGATTTGAAACAAAGCCGTAATTTAATAAAGCACATCAACATCACTAAATAATCTTAGGACAAGGAAAGCAAAGGGATTCTGCAGGAAGCACCATCACCAGTAAGGCACAAAATAAAATTCTGTACTGAACATAAAATGTCTTATGAAAACCTAGTGTGATACAAAGGTTATCTAAGGTTAGCTAACACCAGAGCTGGATGAATGCAGTCTCAGAGCCTCTCTAAGGATGTTCTTCCTTTCATAACGGACTATAATTTCTACAGATAGTCCAGTTGAAAATGTTGGGAATATCTACATGACTAACTGTCAGCATTTTCTTTACAGGTGAAACTAAATTGAAAATGGATAATCTATTCCACTGAGGCCAGTCCTCATGCACAGTTTACCCCTCTCTCCCCTGAATGTCCTTCTCCATGGCACTGATGGGCCTCCCTGTACTCATTCATCAAGCTTTTGTCCATGTCATTCACCCAGGTCTGCCATTTTCCTTTGAGAAAGCCAGTTTTCATTTGTTTTATTTAAATAAATAGATGGGGAGGTATCCCAGAATGCACAGATCTAAGAGAATGTGAAAAACTGCAAGGACTACTTGATTATATATTATATATTATATGATGTGGAATAAAGAGTGAAGGAAAGAAGAGAGGTTCAAAGAAAAAAGCTGAAATTAAACAGTGCCTGGCTTTGAAAGCTAGAGGAAGTAGTAAACTTTGAGGATGAAAGTGAAAAAATTATTCATGAATTTATGTCTTTGAGAATTTTTATCAAGTAGATTTTATGAAAGCACCATGGATCCTCTGGCTGCAGAGGAGCAGGACCACAGATTGATATGCTAGTCAAAAAAACAGCACTCCCTGCACTCCTGGATCACATACTGGGGTGAGTTATTGATTAATTGATCCCTGAAAAGGTGTCAAATTGGTAACAGACACTTCTTGGAGGCTCCTGTGTAAGCACTGGTGCAGCACAGAGCACAGGGCACCACTGAAAAGAGACTGGCTCATTCTTGACACCCACCCTTCAGATACTTATAAGACATTAATAAGATCCCCTCTCAGTCTTCTTTTCTCAAGACTAAGCAGTCCCAGATCTCTTAGCCTTTCCTCATATGACAGAAGTTCCAGTCCCTTAATCATCCTTGTAGCCCTCTGTTGGACTCTTTCCATCATATCCCTGTCCCTCTTGAACTGGGGAACCCAGAAATGGACACAGATACTCCAGATGTGGTCTTACTAGGGCACAGTAGAGGGAGAGCAGAACCTCCCTTGACCTGCTGGCCACACTGTTCTTAATGAATCCCGGAATACTATTGACTCTCTTGGCCACAAGAGCACGTTGCTGTCCCATGGATAACTTGTTGTCCATCAGGACCCTAAGGTCCTTCATCATGGGGCTGCTTTCTAGCAAGTCAACCCTTAACTATATTGGTGCATGATGTTTTTTTCTCCCCAGGTGCAGGACTCTACACTTATTCTTGTTGAACCTCATTAGGTTCATCTTTGCCCAGCTCTCCAGTCTGTCTAGATCCTGCTGAATGGCTTCACAGCCTTCAAGTGCATCAGTCAATCCTCCCAGCTTCGTATCATCCACAAACTTGCTGAGGATACACTCCATCCCCTCATCCAGGTCATTGATGAAGATGTTGAATAAGACTGAGCCCAGTATTGACCCCTGGAGAACACCATTAGTCACAGGTCTCCAGCTGGACTCTGCACCATTGATCACAACCCTCTGGGCATATTGTTTAGCCAGTTCTTCTCACTCACACTTCCTGAGCTTATCCACAAGGACGTTATGGGAGACAATGTCAAAAGCCTTGCTAAAGTCGAGGAAGACAACATCCACTATCTCCCTGCATCTATCCATTCTGTCACACCATCACAGAATGCTATCAGATTAGTCAAACATGATTGCCCCTTGGTGAATCCATGCTGACTACTCCCAATAACCTTATTTTCTTCCATGTATTTAGAGATGACCTCCAGAATAAAATGCTCCATCATCTTTCCAGGGATGGAGGTGAGGTTGACTGGTCTGTAGTTAGTTGGGTCCTGTTTCTTGCCCTTCTTGAAGACTAGAATGACATTAGTTTTGCTCCAGTCCTCAGGCACCTCTCCCCTTTTCCAGGACTTTTCAAAGACAATGGAGAGCAGTCTAGTGATGACTTCTGCCAGATCCTTCAGCACACATGGGTGCATCCCATCGGGGCCCATGGATTTGTAGATATCCAGTTTCCTTAATTGATCTTTAACCCAATGTTCTTCAATCAAGGTAAAATCTTCCTCGCTCCTGACCTCTTCTGTGGCCTGGAGGGTTTGGGAATCCTGAGGGTCAGCCTTAGCAGTAAAGACCGAGGCAAAGAAGACATTAAGTAACTCCGCCTTCTCCATATTCTCCGTCACCACGGCACCCGCTTCATTCAACAGTGGGCCCACATTTCCTCTGGTCTTCTTTTTATCTCCAATGTACTTGAATAAGCCCTTCTTGTTGTCCTTGATTTCACTTGCCAGTTTTAATACTAAGCAGGCCTTAGCTTTCCTTGTTGCATCCCTACACCCTCTGACCACATTCTCGTATTCTTCCCAAATGGTCAACCCCTTCTTCCATGACCTATAAACCTTTTTCTTCCACCTTAGTTTGTTCAGTAGTTCCTTGCTCAACCATGCAGGTCTCCTGGCTCTCTTACTTGATTTCTTACTCTTCAGGACACTCAGATCTTGAGCTTGGAAGAGGTGGTGCTTGAATATCAACGAACTCTCTTGGGCCCCCTTTCCTTCCAGTACCTTATCCCATTGGATTTCACCAAGCAGTTCCTTGAAAAGACCAAAATTAGGTCTTCTGAAATCCAGGGTTTTGACCCTGCTAGATGCTCGGTACCTGCTGCACATCATTCTGAACTCTATCATCTCAAGTCACTACCTTACTAAAATGTGAATGTTGTTTACTGCAAGCAGGGCCTCCAAGAAATCATTCTCAATCTTCCAAAGCAATTTTCCAGCCTCTGGTTTTTGGTATAAATTCCTTACATGTTTATTCTTCTCTTGTATGGAGTAATTTGAATGGAGTGTGGCTGCTGCAGGGAATTAATCAGAGGAGGTGGCTGAATTTCACTTCCAAATCACTGGTTGAGACTGATAGAATTGGTCACAAGGGTAGTAGAGTGAGAAGGCTACAGCTGTACAGCTGTGAGCCACAGGGACAGGAATCCACCTTCAATCTTTTTTTGTTTGTTTTCAAAATCCTGGTTTGCTATCTAATGCCTGCAGGTTTTATTAGCATAATTTTCCTTGTCCTTTATCACTAATTATATTGCAGATGATCTCAGGAGAAAAGCCCTTTCTATTTCCTGCCAATAGTAGCTTGGTGGCCTGAACTCTGTATTCACTGGCTCATGTAACATTCAGAGGAAAGAAAGATCTTTCAACCCTTTATCACTTTTTTTTTCTCCTGCCTCTGAAATATGGGGCTGCAAAATACATATGCACACACGTATACCTACATCATGGAAGAACATGAGAACAAACAATAAGTACTGGAAAATGTGGGCAATCAGCTATGGGCTGCGGGCAGCTTTGATCTCAACAAACTACAGCTGTGCCCTTGACAGTTAGAGGTAAACAAGTTTGTGGGAAAAGAAGGTATGAGAGATACGGATGTGTGTTGACATTCTTGTAAGAAAATGTAAGAAACTTGTAGCCTATTTTAAAATAAGATAGAACGTGTGAACAGAAGCTGTTAACCAATGGGAAGGAAGCGTAAGGCATGTGGACAGGAGAGAAAAGTATAAGAATGCTGTGTAACCCTGAATAAAGGGCTGATGCTGATGTTTGTGACCATCATGGTGTGTCAGCCATTTCTCTGCCACAGGAAAACAGTTTCTTCTGAGCTGCAGTTAAAGAAGCTAAACTGAAATTTCCAAAGTACCCTTGAAGATGGAGATTGCTTGAAATTTTTCTCAGCCCCCAGTCAAACAAAAATCATCAATATGCCATCCTCTGAACACCTCTTTTCCCAGAGGTTATGTCATATAACACAAATCAAAGATTATAATATTTTTCAAGTAACTTTACCAGTGACTTTTAACATTCTGTATTGAAATTATTACACAGGGGGCAATGACATCAGTGGGACTGTCAGGTCCATGCTAATGCTTTGGGAAATCTGTCTGATGAGATGCACTTTAGCTAGCTGAAACTTCCTCATTCATAAGCAAAATCAAATATTCTACATTTGAAGTTTCATTTTGACAAAATTAGCTTTGCCATGTTAAAAACAATGTTACAACCTTTCTATCTGTTGAACCGGTTGTTCAGCCTGGAGAAGGGAAGGCTCCAGGGAGACTTCAAAGTGGCTTTCCAGTATCTGAAGGGGCTACAGGAAAGCTGGGGAGGGACTTTTTACAAGTGCATGGAGTGATAGGACAAGGAATAACGTTTTTAAATTGAAAGAGGGTAGATTTAGGTTAGATATTAGGAAGAAGTTCTTTGCTGCAAGGGTGGTGAGACACTGGAACAAGTTGCCCAGGCAGGTTGTGGATGCTCCCTCCCTGGGAGTGTTCAAGGCCACGTTGGATGGCGCTTTGAGCAACCTGGCCTAGTAGGAGGTGTCCCTGTTTGTGGCAGGGGAGTTGGAACTAGGTGATCTTTAAGGTCCCTTTCAACCCAAACAATTTTATGATTTTGTGAAATTAATTTATTTTCTTTACAAAATATTATTCAGATTTACACAGATAAGACTTTCTTTCTGAAGTCTTCCATATAGTGGTTCCTTAATTTTGGATATATTTCTGAGATTACTAAATTAAAGTGGGTCCCCTGCCCACTGCCTTTAAAGTAAAAGGAACACATGACAACCTAGATCTCCTTCCTACAGGTGTTTTCAGATGTTAACCACCAGTGCATTTGATTCCTATATTAAATTACCCATTTTAAATGCTCCCTATCTTTGATTTTCCTTTTTTTTTTCTCTTCTACAATACAGCCTATAAAAAGATGATAATACTTGCAAAATGTGTGAAATTCTTCTGCAAGTAACATATATTTAAATTAAACATCAAAAGGATTTGTACCTCTGCTTACTTACACAATATTAAATTTCTGTACATACAGAGTATGCCAAAACTATGTTCATGCTCTGGATTTGTTATGTTTTGTGTACGGATGGGAAGAAAATTTTTTTTGCAGTTTTTCTTTTACTTTTGCAGAGAACAAGGTAATAAATTCTGGGTTTTTTTGTTTTTTCAGAACATGTCCCAGAGAAGTCACTACTGTTGTTCTGTATTATACGCTTTCTGCAAACACAAGAAAAGCTGATTTTTTTGTGATTTTTTAGTCATTGTGGGACACTGAAATTCACATATTGCTATTCAAACTGACGCTAACATTTTTTTCAGACCACTGTGCAGGGAATGATTCAGTCGCACATCCAATCTGGCCAGGTCACTTAGCCTAGCCTCTTGAAAACAGTCATGTCCAGGTCAGCAATGTGGTTTTGTCTTATGATCCTGTTACCAAAAGAAAAAAAAATTAACACCTGATTTCTGCTTGAAGTTCTCATAAAAGATGGTGGCTTTCACCCAGCAACAAAACACAGGCACCAAGAAAAGAATGATATACACTAGACTTGGATGACAACAGTTTAACCCATAAGATTTAGTCAGAAAAAAACAAAGAGGGGAAAAAACATCATATGACAATCTGGGTGAAATTCAGCAAATAGTTTCGATTAAAAAAGGAAAGGACTATACTTTTTATGAAGCTATTTAATTTGCTAAAGAAAATTCTCATTTTGAGTAGAACTTTGTTATTTTAAAATGGAAAAAACCCCAAACAAAGCAAAACAGGAACAGGAAAATAAGAAAGAAAAAGAAAGGCTTAGAACTAAAATATTTTGGTTAACCAAAGTGGTGTATTTTTATAACTTAATCCAAAAGAAAACATTTCAGAAGTCTTATTTTTCAGGATTTTCCAAGCAGGAATAAAGGTAGTCATTAGTTGCAAACCATTATTCTGTCAATACTGGAGTCAAAGGCAAAACAATTCCTACAGACATACCAATTTAATACAGATACCAAGAAGTAGAGAACAGCAGCAGCAGTGAGTTCATACCAGAGTGCAGAAGCTGTTGGAATGGGGAAGTGGATTACAAAGCCTGCACAGAGCACCCAGCTGCAGCAAAGTCTCTGGCTCTCAGTACTGCACTCCAGGTTAGTTGCATTTCAGGGACAGGACTAACCACAGCCAGCCAGCACTGTTTATTTTACCTGAAACAACAGTCTGAGAACAGTAAAATATTGTCCAACCAGCCTAAGTACAAAAGCCTTACCCACACGTTTTTCCACTACTTAGGCTCTGAAAGGTCTTTCTTCCTCCATATGATCATTTATATCTATTTCCTTTCCTGGCATTTTAACATCTAGACTACTTTTCATGTCCACTCATCACCTTCTAATAAATAAACAATAAACTGCTTGTGTGAGAAACAACATATTGAAATGGAGGCTCAGAGATGTTTCTCTTTAGGCAACTAAAGTAATCTGCTTAAATTAGTGTGCTAGGTGCCATTAGTTTCTCCTGTAACAGATTCAGAGAGCTAGATTCTTCTAGGGGATAATTCAGCACACCGAGGTGAAGATCCCTTCCCTAGGTATCGTGAGAATTTGGAAACTGAAGTTGGATGTTGCAAATACTTTTCCTATCCCCATTGTCATCTTAATGCAGTTGTAAGAAGTAACGTGACTATTTTTTTACCTAGCAAGGTTCTCAGAGAGGAAATTATAGTTTTCCAGTTTATAGCTGGGGTGCAGAGCGGGTGTTAAACTCATAACCTGGGCTACAACAGTGTGATTTCTTCCTCTATAGAAAAAGAACTATGGGTGCAAGCCTGATACAGTTTTCTGACACCAATAGGATGTGATGAGGTGCTGTTCTGGCAGAGTTAAAAGGAATTAATGAGGCTGTCAAACCATAGCTGAACTCCTGTAACAGGTTGCTAAATAATTACATATCTTTGAGTAAGGGGCATTGTTCAATAAGTGTTAGCCTGCTGTACATGAAATAAGCACCTTTGGTTGGGGTTTTGGTGGAGCATGAAGTAGCATGGGATAGCAATTATTGTGTGGCAATAAGATAAGGTAGACAAATAGGTGTTACTCAGGTCCATTGCATGCTGTTCACTGTAACAATACTAATCAAAATAACCATCAAATTTCCTCATATGAATTGCTGAACTTATATGTGATTGACTTAGTTGTAATTAAACTACTTTAAGGCAACAAAGAAGAGTTTATCACTGCAATTTTTTAAATGTAAATGATCACTAGAACTTCCTAACATCTGTTTCTCTTATTTTTATAGTATGACATCTGTGTAATATAAACATAAAATATTATTTTTATATGTGGGAGTATAAACCTTACACTTTGGCTTATCTGTAAATTTTCCCAGGTGACTTTGAAAGTACATTCTAATTGCTGAAGACTAGTAATAGCAGATTGCCAAAGTGGTCTGAATTTAAAACCTGCAGAGATTATAGTGGTTTATGGTGCACCTGCCACTTGTACCTGTCGTGCACAGAAATGTAAGACTTCCATCACCAATCTCTCTTAGGACATGCAAAGGCAGTTCATTGTTAGCTACAGAGGCAGAGATTGCAGCACAGGCAGAGGAGGAAAGAGTTTAGTAGGGTTCTTGTGTCCACCCATTCACAGGTATGTTATTTGATATCATAGATAAATATTCTAGGTCTAGAAACCAAATCTTTATAAGGGAAGCCAATGTCTCTTATTTCTAGTTTTTGGAGGGGGTTGGGGTTTTTTGGGGTGTTTTTGTGGGTTGGCTTGTTTGTTTGTTTGTTTTTATTCCAACACCCATTTACAATTTTTAAAGCTTCTGTGGATCCTAGAGCCAATTAAAAATTCATTCTCCTTTAATTTTTAAGCCAAACAGGTGAATAAACTTAAAAGGTTTGTGAATTATTCATTTGTTTATCAAAATAGCTCTAATAAATGCCTGTGATTAA
The DNA here is from genome assembly GCA_020745705.1 of Hemiprocne comata. Lineage (NCBI taxonomy): Eukaryota > Metazoa > Chordata > Aves > Apodiformes > Apodidae > Hemiprocne > Hemiprocne comata. The sequence continues at coordinate 64,194,563 of CM036586.1, forward strand.
CAAGACATGAGACAACTTGGTTCTTCTGGGTCATACTAACTTTTCCTAGGTACCTCTGAAGATGGAAGTCTTTCTCTTCAGGAATTGTTTTCAACTTCATAATGCTCTCAGATCTCCCAAGCCTTCCCAGCTCTTCCTCTTCTTTCCTAATCTCCTCTGCCTTTAGGATGTACAGTGTATTTGAACAGTACAAGTGAAAAGAAGCCCTGTGGAAGGAGTTAAGTGTTTGGGCAAGAAGGGGCTTGCCATGTTTGTGGGAACCAAGATGTCTATACCTACTTTACAAGGAAGGACCTGACTGCAGCTGGACTTAGTTACTGCAGAAGCTTAGTAAAGGAAGGACAAAATTTACTGCTGTGAATTCTGAAAAAGTATAGAGCTCTCTAAAAAGAAGTATTGCAGAGATAACAGCTACTCCCTCTTTTCTGTAACTTTAACTTTTCCCATTCATGTATGCAAGCAGTATTTATATTTTGGAGTGGAAACACCAGTGCACAGCAAAGAATCAAACTGCTGATGCCCTGATGTTGCTGTGGACAACTCAAGCAGTTAGCTGGAGAAAATGTCAGACCTTCCACAGGTTAAGGCCATGGTTATTTTTCACTTGTTTTCACCTAACTGGTGAAAGTTCTTGCAGAAGAGTATAACCTAGCTTTCCTCCTCAATTACATTTTTATTCTACATGATGCCAGGAAGCACTTAGCCAGTATGGTTCACTTTGCAGATCCAAGTGCATATTTGCTTTCTCTTGGCAAGGAATAACATTTACTACCACAAAATAAGTCACATTGACAACTCAGCAAAATATAGAAGAAAATATTTCCAGTGAGTTGGAACCTTTTCTTGTGTTATTGGGCTCAATGTCCAGTGATACCAGCTTCTATCAGTGGAGGACAACATCAGATTGTGGTGAATATCAGACAGTTACATTTCTACACAACTAGTATTTCATCATTCTTCTACCCTCTATGTACATTTTTATGCCACGAAAGATGAGTGCAAAATGTTTTCTTAATTGGTTATACCTGCTCCTGTTCAAGGAAATGATGACATTGTAAATATAAATCACTCCCTTCAAAGTTAACTTTCGAATTCTTCTTTTAATCACATTGGAAAGAAATCAGTCCCTAATAATTTTTCAGTTATTTTTCCCAAAACTAACATTTCTCCTTTTATATAAATCTCAAATTTGGATTCCTGATAACTAGTAAATTATTTTAATAAGTTAGAGCACCACGCTCTTAATGTGCAAAACTTCTGAAAAAGTCACTCAGGATGTCTTGGGTTATATATTTCAGAATCTCAATTTAAATGCAGATTTTTAAATCCCTGGTTAAGCATCCATGAGGGATGTCTCTCACTTGATTAAAATACCAGTAGCGAAAATATTTTGGATTTAACATTTTCTTCCACAGAGTGAACATAGTTAATAGGGAGTCCCAAAGAGGATAAAGTCTGATGAATGATTTTTTTTCAGGGAATTTTCAGGTAATGCAGTAAGTCTCCAAGTAGGTTTATTTCAATAGAACAGAATTCCAATGTAGTTAGTCACAAAGGACTTAATACATTTTAGCTAATGCCTAATAGTTTTCCTTTTGTTATCTAAATTAATATTTACATGTACAATAACTCTTAACCCACAAGTGTTCCTGCCAGAGATGAAAAGTCCAAAATTGCGATTTGCCATATTGCACCTTGATAATGTTTCACACAAAGCCAGAGCTAAAGGAGGTGTTTGTATTGACAAAGCAGAGGCATATTATTTGGCTAAGTACAAATGCTAGTCTTTATAGGCCCACCCTACAACTGATTGGGAACAGTAGCCCCTTTCAGAGCAGGAATCACTTTTAGGAACCTGAGGCAACCAGCTGGGTAACTTAACTGGATAAGATGGGTTCATCTGACAGTTCCAGGTGTTCCTTTGCTTCACTGAATGCATATATATATTCCAAATGATAATTAATAGCTCACATAAGGCAAATAAGTGTTTACCAATTCACACATTTTTGGGGCTGGATTTTAAAACAATTTCCCAAAACGTTTGATAGAAACCAGAGTTAAATACAGCTTCATTTCAGAAAGCTGTATAACAGATATGAGGTCCCAAGGAAAGACTCCACATCAAGACTGAAAATTTATCACTGTTAATTCTTGTTTCAACAACTGTATTACTCTCTAAAACAACCTTGAAATCAATTGCCTTTCATACAGTGGATTGCCTGAGCTGATCTACAGAGCATGGAAAGAAGCCAAGCTAATGTGGATTTTATTTATTTTATCTTTAAAGCCTAATTAAGGGACCAAAAAACAACCATAAATTGGTCTTTTAGCATACATTTTTCTGCAGCCATCATAAGTGGGCTGATAAGAAGCAAAGGGCTTTTGCATGATGAGCTGAGTATGTCAGAAGCTATACAGACTTGTTCTGGAACTGGAAGGATTCCTTCCCTTTCCATTTGAGTGTGCTCAGTCTCCGATGAGCTCACTGAAGGACTGCTGCCCTTGTATAGTACAGGAACAAGGAGCAGTAGTGGTGGACACAGATCACCATATAAAGCCAATTATTCAGACAACCTTAATTACTCCTGGCCTCAGAGAAACAAATTTAAGGCAAGACAGGAGAAAAGACTGCTGACAAATATGGATGCATAACAACACAGGAGGAAATGTCACTCAGCCTGATGATCAAAAGGGAAGGCATGTAAGCAGCCAAACGTTCCTATAGCCTTCCTGAGGCCAGTGGCATTTCAGTGCAGAGGCTGAGACAGATAACAAGACGCTACAAAATGCTTACAAAGATCTTCACTTGAATTTGATATTTGGCTCCACTAGTCCTCTTAATACATTGTGTTTGCTTGGTGTAGTTCCCTAGTTCTTTGTGTGTGTGTGTGTGTGTTTTAAGTGGATGTTGTTTAAATGCTATTGGTTTAGAAAGAATATAAGCACTCTGACATCATTAACTTGACTTCAAACACAGTTCCAGGGAACTCTAAACCATAGCAATGAATATGACATGTAGGCTTATCTTAGTCCTTTTTAGAATGAGTCATCTATCCATCTTGGACTCTATCTCGAATGACACATCAGCAATGGAGTCTTTGTTGACATGAATTGTATGATGCCCAGACCATCCTTCCTCCTCTCTCTCACTAACTCTATTTCTGCCCATCTCAGGCAACTATCAGATAAATTTAACCTCTCGCATCTGTGGTAGAGAGTTTTTTTATTTTTTTAATCCTACTGATGATGACAAGTAATATTATATATGTCACAAAAGAGAGGGCCACATCCAGCCATATTAGTTCATATTTTCCTACTTCTTAAATATTTCTTGATGTAGCATGCATTTTGTTTCCTTTCAAAAGTGTTCTGGAATTTCTTTTTTTCTTTCTCATATAGGGATTTATTTCTCTATTCCACTGTGAGGCTTATTCTTTCATGTGTCCACATAATTTAATTGTCAGCCTTGTTAGAAGTATATTTCCTTGTAAGCTCTAGTTCATTTTTCAAAATTGCTTTCACCCTCCAGGTTCAACCTGATATTGTTGTAATAGTTTGGCTAAGAAAAGCCCCTCTAGCATTTTCCTACACATCAGCTCCTGGTACAAAACTAAACACAAAACAAAACAAAAAATTACTTCTTACCTTATCTAAACCCCACTCTCAAATGTCTTGCATTTGAGCCTCAGTATTGGACTCCCTGAGAGTCCAATATGCTATTACGAGGATGTTTGTGTGGGAAGCAACATCAGCCTTGCTTAATCATGTTTGTTGTAGTGTGAATTAGTTCGCAGGAGGTGCCAAGCACATCCACACTGCACTGCAGTCTCTCACAAATGCAGGTGCCTTGCAGTTACTCCGAGTTTTAGGATCTGATTCTGTTGCAGCATTAATGCTTCCTTTCTCTGATATTGGGGAAACGATGTCTCCAAATCCTGCCCTAAGATTTCATGCCTGCTGAGGTGTTTCCCTGTGATTTTTCATTCCTATTACCATTAATTTATTCTTTCTCTATTTTCCAACTTAATCTGAAAAATTTAATGATTTTAATTGAAATCACAAGGTGTGGTGTATTTGGATGATCAGAAAGTCTTTATGATACAGTATCTTAATCTTCTTTGAAAACAACCATTGGGGCTCCATACAACTGTAATTGTGAAAGACAAAGGAGGAAGGAGTTTAATCACACTGCAGAGAATTATTTTACAGTGCAGCATGTTGTGTTTAAACTATAATAATACAAATGTATAAAAGTGAAGATCAATTTTTTTCCCCTCAATTATGTCAATTCTATCAGATTTTATTTAACAATAAGTGGGGGTTGTTTGGCATGGAGCAGGGGGAGGTGGTGGTGTTTTATTATTCTGAGCCTAACAAGAGTCTCCACCTTATTCTTAGCCCAGAAACTCAGGAAGTACCAGCTGACATACACTGCTGTGTGGCTTATGTTTGTGTAGACACAGGCAATCCAAAAGAATAAATCTGACTAGACCATGCTCCCAAATTTATCTGAAGGTCCTTTTTTGTATTGTTTTCAGGGTGGAAGAGTGGATTGCAAAATGAATTCTCCAGACGCTAGGAAAAAAAAAAATCAACAACATTGTATTAATACTGCTAATAGGTCTTTCAGCTGAGAAGAACATGGAGCTCCTGGAGAAAGTCCAGAGAAGGGCCATGAAGATGACCAGAGGGCTGAAGCTCCTCTCCTGTGAAGACAGGCTGGAAGAGTTGGGGTTGTTCAGCCTGGAGAAGAGAAGTCTCCAGGGAGACTTTCTAGTGGCCTTCCAGTATCTGAAGGGGCTACAGGAAAGCTGGGGAGGGACTTTTTACAAGGGTATGGAGTGAGAGGACAAGGGTAATAGATTAAAACTGGAAGAGGGGAGATTTAGGTTAGACATTAGGAAGACATTCTTTAGCGTGAGGGTGGTGAGACACTGGAATAGGTTTCCCAGGGAAGTTGTGGAAGCCCCATCCCTGGAAGTGTTGAAGGCCAGGTTGGATGGGGCTTTAAGCACCCTGATCTAGTGGAAGGTGTCCCTGCCCATGCAGGGGGGTTGGAACTAGATGGTCTTTAAGGTCCCTTCCAACTCAAACCCTTCTATGATTCTATGATCTTGCTAAACCTTTATTTACCTGGTCTTGCTGACCACTCCGACTATCCCTTGTTATAAAAAGGGGAGAAAAATAACTCAGAATCACAGGGCAACTGGTAGGCAACTCACAACACCTCAACTCCTTTTTACATCCAGTCCCTGACCCACTCAATACTTTTGAGCAATTTTTAAACAGTTTCATCTCTGTTTTTAGGAGACTAAGGGATGATTTTATTGAGGCTACTTTTATGTGCAACATCCTCTTTTCAACTGCAAGCATCCAAGCTCTTCTACCTCCCTAAGGTCTGCTGAAGTCCTGTGGACTGAAATGAGCTCTACATGGATTAAAGAATCAGCTGAAAAGGTAGCCCTTTTCTTTATTGTGACTTTCCTAATATTTTCTATATCTGTAGCACTCAAGTTCTAACACAAAAGATGTGTATGTACTTTCTGTGTGGTTTCTGGTATTCAATCGTTACTTTGTCCTGTCACTTGAGCTACTGGAGCTTGCTGCCAAGGGCAAAAAGGAAACGTATGGCAAACACTGTGTTCCCAGAAGCCTTCTGGATTTTCCAGACAGCCTGCCAAGCACAGCGGATTGTGTAAACTGACTTTGTACTGGATTCTAACTGCAATAAAACATTCAATTTTCAAATCTGCCTGGAAAGTGGGACTGTAACACTTCTCTGCAATACTCCTTTCCAAAACTACTTAAAACAAATGCCAAGACTTCCATATAATCATAAAAGCCATCTTCATTTTCAGTAAGTCACAAGCCTAGAAAATGTCATTTTCTCAGAAAATGCTGGAAGGTTGGGCCCTAATGGTGCAAAAAGGGGACCACAAATTTACTCTCAAGAAATATGTACTTATTAGTAAAAGTCCAGGAGTGTGCATACCTTAGCTACTTTAATCTTCTACAATTTTTAATAATTCAGGCTGTAAATAGATTTCAGCTTCTAGTGCCTCTCACATCAGTCACTATACCATTGTGCAAAGATTAAGTGACCCAGCTGGAATTCAGGAAGGCTAGTACTATTTTTTTTTTTTCCCATGATATATTCATGGTGTCTAAGCAAGCTCTTTAGTTTTACATGCAAAAGGATATAAACACCTGAATTTGGCATAAATGCTTCTGTTAGTACTCCTTTACAAATTAAAAATTTTAAAAGGCCACTTCAGCTTCCACCTAAATCAGGACTTACATAATTATGTTTTTTACCTGCAAACATCTGAGGTATCTGAAGAGCTTTCTACATTCCACATACTTATTGCTCTTCCCCTTGTCTTCGAAGTGGTCAAGTGTCCAGAATTATATCTGTGCTCAGAGCCCATGTGCTGGATTGTCCCTCAACACACACAAGCAGCAGATGCCAACATGGGGGTGTGTACTCTTCCTCGACAGCCTCCCTTCCACCCTTGTTGTGATATGTGTGATTGCACTACTTCTCCTAGAGTAGGGCCTGAACTGATATCGCTCAGCTGAATAGTCCACATGTTCCAGGCCATTAACTATCAGGTGACCTGAGATCACTCCTTATGCCTTTTGAAAATATTCCAGATAGATTATTTGCTGGCATTCAAAAGTGAGCTGATACCCCCGTAGCTTGTTAAGAGATCCTCAAGTGTAGCTAGAAGAGAGCTGCATGAAGTGACCCTGTGAATCACTGAGGCATTACTCAGAAGTATGTTAATATTCTAATGGTCAAAAAGGCAGGCATCATAAATTTGAACTGACTTGGATTTAATTGGAGGAGGGGGGGAAACAAACCCAAATAAAAATCCCTGTAACTACTTGCATGGCTGGGGAATTTGCCGTGAACTCAGAAGCCTTGGTTTCAGTCCATTTTCCAGTATGTCCTTAATAAATGAATTATTGTTACATCAAAGACTGGGACCTGTGTTTCAGAAATGCTAGAACATTTTGATTCTCTTCCACACAGTTGTTCCATCTTGTTTTCCAAAACCCTGAAGAATTTTCAAGGCTTCCATGGAAAGCAGAAGTTTTTCTATATTGCAACACATGCCATAAATTTGTTGATAAGAGTATCTACTCAAAGAGCAGTTAATAGTGTCAGAACAGTTAAGGTAGGAAGGGATCTACTGAGATCATCCAGTCTAACCCTGCTGCTCAACCAAGGTCACCTATAGCTGCTGCCTAGGGTCTTGTGCAATTGGATCTTTAATATCTCCACAGATGAGATTCCACATCCTCTCTGAGCAGCCTGTTCCAGTGTTTGACCACTCTCATGGTAAAAACACATTTACATGTGTTCAGATTGAATTTCCTGATTTTTAATTTGTGTCCATTGCCTCTTGTCCTGCCGCTGGGCACTACAGAGAAGAGTCTGGCTGTCATCTCTTGATTCCCTCCCATCAGATTTATACCCACTTTATACCCACTTATAAGATCCTTCCCTGAATCTTCTCCAGGTTATTTTTAGGTTAATTCTTGAAATGCTGAGCTAGAAGTGAAAAATCCATTTCTGGTTTTACTTCATTTTCTGAGGAGTTTGTGCTCTCCTCTGAATCCCAGAAAAACTCCTTAAATGCTTGATAAACAGGCTTAAAGCAAATGACTAGCCTCAGTGTTTTTTGTTAACTTAATACAACTGTTTAAGTACTTTGCTGGCACTTTGAATTCTGTTCTTGGCCAATTCTCTTTTCAGACAAACCTGCAACTGAAATGGCATATGGAATCTAATAAACCTCTCTTTGTGTGTATCCTTATTTATATACTCATTATCATCTTGTTAGCAGAAGGCTTTTAATTTCATTGAAGAAAATGTAATTATATTTTCTAAGTATTCCATGACAGAAACAAAAACCAAAAGATGTTTGCTAGAAATGTTTTCTTTGTTTCTATATGGTTGAGAAATCAGAAATAGCAAGAAGTGCTGAAAGAAGGGTATTCTGTTTTATTTTAAGTAATCAACGTATGCTGGAGTGCTACACAACAGATGGCAGATAGCCAGAAATAGAGCCAAGAAAATGTAGATTTTGCTAAATTTGTGGCAAAATCCATAACAGTAAGCACAGAATTTGATCCAAAAGTTAAAATGAGAATCAGAGTCACCCACACGTGCTGTGTCATAGCCCAGTGGATCGCCTGTTGCTTGATCCAGAACCACCAACATATTCTCACTGACTTCAGTTAGCTCTGGGAATAAACAATTCTGTTGAACAGTCCAGAACTGCAATAATCACAAAGTATCATCTGCAACTGGTGAAACAGAGAACATGAAAAACTGTTCAAAAAGTAAAAAGCGATTGCAATGGCTTTGTCCATACTGGGCACATTTGCTGCTGCAAAAGTTCTTCAACTATAGTAAACTGACTTCAACTCTCAATTATAGAATATAATTTTGACTTACTTGGTCTGAAGCTATGCTTTTGTTACCCATACTGGAACCTCAACAATTTTTTTTACAGGTAGACTGCAAACATGATGTCTGTTAGATGTGGTGTGGTCTCTACTATTGCTCTTTGAGTCAGTAAAATACATGCTTCAATGTTTCACTCTCCTGCTATCTTAAGAGGTCTGAGACACTGTAAATGAATACCTAGTTAAAGCAAGGGCTATATTTATTCTTCAGCAAAACCGTGATTGAATTCCAGTACAATTATAAACTCAGTGTCAGCCTGAGTGTAACTCATAAGAGACCTTCATTGGGTTTGAGGATGTAGTCTCTAAGCAAACACAAACTGGGGAGCAGCAGAGAATGGACATGGATCAAAATATTTTGTTTTTCTAAAAGTGAAGCTTTTGTTGTTTTATACTCGTGTCAAGTATTTTCTGTAAAACATCCATGTATTTATTTTCCAAACTTCCAGACTGATAAACCGCAAGTATTCCAACAACATCAAAACATAAAATTGCAACATTATTAGAGTGTATTATTTGGGAAGAGAGGAAGTTCCAATTGAAACGTCACCAAAACTGACAGCTTTTAAACACATTTCAACAACAAGTAAAGAAGAAAATCAGTACCAGTACACTCACTAGCTATAGAAGATAAACACAAAAAAATCCTGCCAATCTACAATCTAGTGCAAAGCTGCATCTGTAAAGGATATTTATTAACATCAAGGTATTTAAAGAGCAAAGAAACTCAAAACATCTGAAGTTTTTCTAGTTTTTGCCAAGCTGAAAAAAGAGTATATACAAGTGCTCTTGAGTTTCGTATGTAAATTCTTAAAACTGTGCTGAAAGAAGTGCTACATGTGCTCTCCAGGATGCAGTAATACAACCTGACGCTCAGTTATCTCTTATTATGTGCTCTGCCTTGTAGCTGTAGCTTACAAAGTCTTTAGACTTGTGGAACTATGATCCAGATTTTTAAAGATGTTTCCACATCTAACACTCAGGGACTTGGAATGAGGTATCTAAAAGACTTTGAAATGCAAGCCCATATCCTTTCATGCATACTTAGCCCAGATTTGCCTTATAAGCCAGTGCTCCATTATGGCTGGATTCAGTTCAGGTTTTGCCTATGAAAAAGCCTCATGCATATCAGCACAATCCTATGGCATCCCTCAAAAATGCAAGCATTGAACTTGTTATTATATGTTAGATACATGTACTATTGATCTAAAAAATGTGGGAGGAGGAGTCCCTCATGTGTATCAGAGCAACAAGGAGGCACCTGTCTCTGCCTAGCTTTCTCCATGGATTTGGGGACTGGAACCCAGGAGTTGGATTTCCAATTCTTTGCTTCATGGCTGTCCCTTCTCGCAAATCCTGCCCACACAGAAATTGTGGCTTCCTTACTGAAAGCAACACCAAAGCTTCCTATTCTTCAAATAGGCTTCTTTCCCATTCTTCAGATAGGCTGTTTTATTCTCCAAAACACAGACAGAGGCAGCCGACGGCTGTATGATTGGGAAGTCAGCAGGATATGCCTCAAAGCTTGAATTCTGTCGAGTGGCTGAGCAACCTTGGCCTTCGTAAATGTTGACTAATTGGAGTAACTTTAATAAGACTATTTTATAGGCTGTTCTGGAATAGGATAATAATTATTAAATTAAATAGGTGAAAAGGAAAAGCACTGCTTTTTCCCTTCTCACTGCCTCCTTCTTAGCCTTCACTCCCAGGAGTATTCAACATAATGCCTGAAAACCCCTTCAAAGCCAAGGAATTTCCAGTGAGATCATGGCCCAGAGGTAGAAGTGAACATAACCACCAAATAAACTCTTCACAGATAAAAGGAGAGTTAGGATACAAGAGAAAGCGAGCTTGGGGCCCCAAGGCAAAGGAAAGCAGTGTAGGATCCATCGGGCTGCCAGTGCTGCAGCCAAGGATAGAGCAGCTTCTTTGCTCATCGCTTGCTGCCGTGCTTACCAAGCAACTGCTGTCAACTGGAGGTTAAAACTTCAGTGAGTCTTAAATATAACAATGAGTAAGTTAACACATGTGCAAAGCTATTAGTGAAGGAGAAAGTGCTGCTTGCCTTTTTCAGGTGATTAACACCAAATATCCAAGGCCAACTGGTTTGAAGGAATTACATTTCATCCCAGATCTCATGAAGTTCTGGTTTTTCTCTTCAGCAGAAGAGAGGGAAAGAGGAACCCACTTTGATGTCATGGTGCATAGCAAAGTTGTGATCTTTGTTTCCTTCCATAGACTGGCCCATACATGCTCTATTCTGTGTATTGCTTCCCTGCACCCACATCATTTTGGATGATCCTTTTCATTCTCACTCCCCTGCTCCTCCTTTTCTCCCCTTTTTTTTTTTCCCCCATCCCATTTCTCTGCCTCCTATCCACATCCCTGGGTACCACATGCTAACTGCTCTATTGCTGCCCTCTGATATACACCGGCATGCTGAAGAAATTGCTTCTACAGACTGACTAATACAGTAGTGCTCCACTTACTGCTCCTCATCACAGGTGCTGTCAGAGCATGAAAAATATATGCAAGTCAAATAGAGAGAGCAATGATGCTTCTCCTAGCCCACCAAGAAGATAATTCGGCTGAGTATGTGCTATGGTTTTCTTTAATTATAGCAAAACATGAATTATTTCAGTCCCTGTTCTCAGCAAGACCCAGGTGTGTAGTACAGGGAGAAAATCCAGTAGTAGGAAAGGATGAGATGCATCATAGTCATGACTATAATTAAAGCATGGCTAAAGTTTAATATTTGTTTAAGGTCTTCTGTCAAATTTGGAACTGAGACATAATGGTGGACGCAATAAATATGTGCTTTGGTATAAACTCTTAATAGAGATAAGAGCCTCTTTTAATTAAGTGTAGCTAATTAACAGCAGATTTCAGGCTGTAGAGTTTGTCTTATTTGCTTCATGAGGCAAAAACAACTAAAGCCTTTTCACACTAAGGTTATACAGCAATGTAAAAGTCTCAGGTTAGCTGCTTCAACATCATTCCAGGTATATTCATAATTTGATCTCTGTGTGTACCTAGTAGGGGTTGGGTTTGGAAGAAACTGGGAGTATGTTAGAGTGGAGGACAGGAAAGAGATGTAGTCTATTTCTTTGCAAGGGGCAGACAGTCAGCAATAAACAAAGGGGGAATCAATTCTGCAACAAAATGAATTGTGACATTTCCTTTTCCTGTGGGAAATGAAAAAGGGATAAACACTGTAAAAGTAAACAATGTAAGTGATAAACACTGTAAAGTACTGGTAAAAACTGTTTCATCCACTAAACCATAAATCTTTTCCTCAGAAAATCAGACATTTCTCTTAATCTAATGTTACAACAAAATATTTTTTTCGCAAAAAGAGAAAATGAGAAAAGCATTGGCAGAAAGTAAGCACAAGGCTCCAAATCCACATACAACCATTCTCCTACTTTTCCAAATATTCCCAATATTAGGGAACATTTTAAACATGCAGCTATCAGCCATTAGGATATGGAAATCAGAGGTAAGCAGTATTAAGACTTCTGATTAATGTGGTCTAGCACTTTTGGGAAGAGCTTAATTGCCCTCCACTGCTACTTCATGGGCAATAGCCTGACAGGTGCTCTACAGCAGCAGCCATGACTTGACAAAGCTGTGAAGGGAAAGGAGAGCATATGGGCTTAAAAGATATTGTTGCCTGCTCCCCACTCCTTCCCACAATCCTTACTGTGCCCCATGGCCACCTACATCTGTCTCTTGTGCAATTTGTCCCTTGCTTCAGCCTTAAAATACTTCCCTGGTGGCAGAAAGGATTGAAGCGGGGGCTGCAGGCAGCCTGGGAAGGTTGTAAAGAGCAGGTGAAGAAAAACTTCAAGGAGGGACACATGCTCTGAGAGAACAAAGGATGCTCACTTCAGCCCTGCCTTAAATGAATTAAGGACTGAGGGGTTGAATCCCTCCATACCAGTTCCAGATGAGTAAGATGTGCATAAGAGGTGTTATATATAAGATGTGCATAATAATGTGTTGAGTTGCTCCTCAACCTGCTGAGATGTTACACAGCTAAATCCATGAAGGTATGTATAGACCTAAGTTAGTGGAGTGTGGGCACTGTAAAAATGCCCCAAGGAAATGAATAATTCTGTTTACATTGGAGTAAGGGGAAGAAGAGCTCAAAGTATCCCACCAGGCCACTAAGCAAAAAAAGTAAAAACTGAAATAGTATCAAGTCCAGTCACTGCATAAGCAATTATTTTTTTTCTTTCTTTAGGATTTCCCATGGAAACAAATTTCACTGTAAGCACCAAAATTTATAAAGGCTTGTTTCTTCTGGATTTATGTTCCTTTTTTGTTGGCTTTTTAACTAAATTATAGCAACATTTTCTTTTATCTCCATACATAACTGGATTATGAAGTTGAGGTAACCTGTTTTTCCTTCTCATCCCCCTCCAACTGTCCTCCAGCAAAGTAGGAACAAAAGAAATCATCTCGTTTGTCTACTCAAGCATCTCAAGTATTAGGCTAAAGTAATATTTTTCCCCTACATTACCTCCCAGTACTTGCATGTATATGAGCAGTGGCAGCCAAGGGAATGGAAACTTATCCAGGACGAAGTTACAAGTGTTTATAAGTTAATGTTTCTTATCCTCTACTGCCCATTCTTCAGCAAATCTAGCAGAACGTAATTGCTTTTGAAACCTCCATGTCTGGAAACTAATTGAAATTCCCCACTAGATATGGAAGTTTTAGGAGGTGATATCACACCCTGGTAGTGTGATTTCCTAAGCTTTGTTTCCTTCAAAATTAGCATTAAAATAGTGAGTGGTTACATAAGAAGGCACGAAGTAATACTGCAGGTACAAAAATAAAAGAAAAAAACTAAGTCAGGTTTTCTTTGGCTTTTGAGTTTTTAAAATCTCTGCAATGTTAATATTTAGTTAATATAATTTTGAATTTAGAATATAAAAATTCATGTTTTCTTTAGGTATATATACTTATACACACATATATATGCAAAGCAATGCAGTCATTTATATCTTTACATAGATGCAGTTATATACCACTGGATTATAATATCTGATTTTATTATTACTGATGCAGCTGGTCTAATTGCTCTTCAAAATCTAGTAATTCTCAGCTATAATATTTCTTCAGGAAATACTGCAGTGCAAAAAAAAAAAAAAAAAAAGAGGCTTAAGCTTTATTACTGTTGTCTGCTCTAACAGAAGGCCCATTAATTGCAAACTGAGGATTCCACTACTAAGATTTCAGTAACTGTCGTATCTCTTGGGAAGTGAGTAATAAATCTTCTTTGTAAAAGCAGCTTAAATGACAATTGTTCCTCTTTATGTACAGAAAAGATATCTCCATGACATGAAGAAGTGTGTTATTGCAGTTAAAAAGCCTTCTGCAGAAAGCTTTTTTTTTTTAGCCTGTGAACAAAACACAAGTAGGTGACTATAATGATCAACATTTATTATGTAAGTGGTACAGGTGCAGGCTGCACCACTCAGACATTTATGAAGATAGAACTATCCTTGTCGCAGAGAATAAACCATTATCAGTATTAACTGAAACTGACAAAGAGGCCCTGATGGTTATTGGACAAGCTGGGATGCACAAGCTGAAAAGTGCAGAACTGGGCTTGAAGTTCCTTGAAGCTACCAGTCTATATGCAGCAGCAATTTAAAATTGTAAAAGTAGAGCTGGACAAAACCAGGATTTTTCAAAGCTTACTAACCTGGACTGTCTTCTTTCCCACTTAGCTGGCTTGTGTCTTCTTTCTTTCTTCATTGAAACGTAAACAAATATTGTTTACAAATGTTTGAAACAAAAGCCAAGGAACCAAAAAGATAAAATCAGAAAACTGCCAGGGGTGCTTACATGTAAACACCTAAATGTAAACACTTTTTGCTACTTATATAACAGAGTTGGTAGACTTGTATGCACCATTGAAGACCTATTCAAGTTATTTTTTGAGGGCTACAGTGTAATTTACACACACTTTTCCTACAGGTACATTTTCTCAATGGTGTTGTAAGGGTGAACTTATTCATTAAGTACTTGGTAATCCTATTCTATGTCCATGAAATGTTTGTATTCCTTTCAGCTGTCAGGGGTAGGAAAGGGGAGAAAGATTAATAAGATAAATGTAATGGGACAAATTCCACAGGCTACCCGCTGAATGCAATGCAGGATTTGCCCTGATGTCTTGTAATGATTTCTAATATTTCCAATAAGAAGGTTAATTCCAAATTTCAGATTTTATTTTAATCCTAGTACATCATGAAAAAATACCATGTAAATCAGAAGAGTTCTTAAAATTGCAAATTGCAACTTTTAAAATCCTACAGTGGATCAGTGAATATTAAAGTAGTAATATTTTTTCTTAATTTGTGATAGATATATCACAGCTTTATGAGCTGCATCCAAATTAATACTAAAATAATATTATGTAGTTGAAATAACAAATCCAGTAAATTTTAAGAGCCATTTACTCCAGCACAATGTAGTTCTGGCTTCACTGTGGTTTCTGCTAACAAAAACAAACCTGTAAAACAGACCAGCTCCAAACTGGGCAGGTGTCTCAAAATCTCTGCCATCCCTCTTTCCACTTTTGCTTTTAAGTGAGAAAGGTAGACAGACTTCTTCAGTACAACTTCTTATAGCCTTTTTCCATTATAGATAATGTCTATTCTAAATGACATTTATTTTTAGGCTTCAGTTAAACACTTCTCTTCTATTTAATTGAACATGTAATGGGAGTTAGGCTTGCATTTAAAATAAGCAATATGTTTCTTTTGTCCAAATACATTGTTTAAGAAAGGCTATTAATTCCTGGGAAAATGGAGGGCTTCTATTTATTCAACGGAAATTAGATTAAGACACTAGTGATCAGATACAGAGAGGTGTTTAGGCACCAAAATTTGAGACAGAATAGAATAGCATAACATAGCATAGTGTAGCAGAAGAGAAGGATAGAAGAATAGAAAAGGAGTTGAGTTCAGCACCTATAACTTTTCATGGGTCTAGGTCTTCAGAGTCTGGGTTAATAACTGCCTCAAAATTCAATTAATCAAATCATCTTAATCATTGCTAAATCAACATTTTGGGAATATTTGTTATGCATTTTAAGATTTCATGCAGGTAAAGCTGATAAGGCTGAATGTTAAACTTCTCTACTTTGGCTTATTTTTATATTTTTTTTATTGTTTGTTTCTAAACACAATTGGGAAGAATACTGAACAAAGCAGACAAATTCATTGCATTATTGTATTTAAGGCTTTCTTGTAGCTACTAGGATGAAGAATTAAAATGAGTTTCTGGCTGTCCTTTTTTATTAGCTTTTTATTAGAAATTACAACTGTGTACAAAGTTATTTATATGTGCCTGTTTTTCCTGTCATAGAAACAGTACTCAAGAACATATTGTTCCCAAGACAGAAGAAAAAGAAAAGAAAAATTCTGCAGGTTAATACAGGCAACATTTCTGATGCTGAAGCTAAAGAGATGCTGTTCAGTTGATTAGGCCACAAAATTGATTTACCTTTAAAGTTGTTTTGTATTATAGCTCTTTACTTCCAGACTCCCAAACGTGGTTCTTTTGAAAATCAGTCTTCATTGACAAATGTTTATGATAAAGCAATAACAAATGGGGCAGGGAATGGCTCCAAGAGGCATACTTATTGCTGTCTTCTCAGAACACCCAAAGGCACTCTTAAGACCTGCTTCATTGTCTTTGCTGACAGTAAACTTGCAAGCCCAACTCCCTGCTGCAGTGTGCAAAGCATCTTCCAGAGTGCTCAGGACCCATCTTTAAAGCCATGCTTGTTAGTTTAGTGGAGCCTGTGGAAACATAAAATCCTACAAAGCATTCCTGGTCAGGCCACCCATGACATAACCATTTGTGTGGGAAGTTAGTGAAGGCTCCTGAGACTTCTTAAAAATACAGTAGATTTAGCCAAACAATTTATTAGGCCCACAAAGAGCAGAAGAGATATTCAAAAGCGTGAATGACAACTGTGTATCTCACTCTCATTTACTTTCTGTAGAAATTAGGCATGTAAATGACATCTGAGGCTTTGAAAAGCTCCAGCTGCTAATTTTAAAGCACGAGATGGTAGCATGTTGTAATAAATTAGAAAGCATGTCAGTCTGAACAAAAGATATCTTGGACTACTAATCTGCTGCAGGCTCATCAAAGAAAAATGTCATTGGAAATGCATTCATTAAGTTAGTGCCTACATTTTTTATGGTGTAAAAGCTGTGGTTTCTACTGATTTGTATAAAAATAAGAAATACATCCCCTAAAACTACAGAAAAAAAAAAACACAACCAAAATATTAGAGAGGGCATTCATAAAGGCATAAAGGGGCATAGTTTACAGCTGCTATGTGAGACATCTGGGCATTTTTAAAAGTTCATACAACAGGCTATTACATTTTAGGACACAGCAAAGATTTTCCCCGTGGTCACAGGCTCACTTACCTTGCCACTTTATCCCATAAAGCAAGGGTGACATAGGCTAACCATCATGAAGCCATTTGTGGGGGTTAGCATATTACTTCAGAATGCATTCTCTCTGCATAATCTGGTGTGTGCTGAGAAAATTACAAGACAGCATGATGAATTAGGCCCACCTATTGTAAGAACTGGAATAGATGTATATGGAAACCTTCAAATGAAGCTGAAATGGCACCAGAGATCCTGCTCATCTTGACACTTGCAAGGCTTTACTTCAGTCATTGTAAAAAGGAAGGCAGCTGTAAAAGTTGAAGTTATAGCAATATTGAAAGCAAAAATTAAGCTTCAGAGACTAACATTGCTGAGCGTACAGTCTGCAACACAGCTCTTAACTTGGGGGTGTTGTGCTTAGTTTTTGGGATATTATATGTCAAGAGACTTAGTGTGACATTACATAGACATGATTTGATTTTCTTTGGCTCCATGGAAAGAAGTGAGGAAAAGTGTAGTCACTTTTGTGCTGAATTTTCTGGCACATGTGTTACATCAAACTGCTGAGGCCATGTTTTTGAAGTACTGCACAAAAGCATAGTCCTGAAAAGACATGGCATGTGTGTCTTCCCATCTGCTCTAGCATTTCTGCAGCCAGTAAGAAAATGTGGGCTTTGTATGCACCCTGAGAGCACACTTCTTTCTGCTGAAGTGCTCCGTGTTGGTTTGGGAGGTTCATGAGTGGTCAAATGACACATCAATAGTGCCGAACTCCTAAGGAACTCCAAGACGTATAGTGACAGTGTAGAAAAATGTTTTGCAGGAGTGTAGATACATGTTTTGCACCAAATGTAATCCATGAACCTAGGAAAATAATAACCTGAACCATGGTTACAGGATACCAAGCTCAGAACTGCCAGATGGAGTTCACCAAAATGATCCCCAGAAACAGCTTTGCGAGACCATAAATTCAATATGCAGCAGCTGCCAACAAATAAAAAAATGTTTGACATCACTTGGAAAGCCACTTAGAACAAGACAAAGAGCATTATTTTGTTGCTGTTTAAAACCTCGTTTGCCCACATCTTGAGTCCTGTGTGAGGTTCTGGTCCTTGCAATTCAAGAAGAATTAGGTAAGGTAAAGAGGAAGGAAGATAAGATGATCATGATGATGGAGCAGCAACTTTATACAAAGACATTAAAAAGTCTGGAAGTCTTCAAATTGGATAAGAAAAGGATGACGGAAAGAAAGATAAAGTTTTACAAAATAAAGCAGTGGATAATGGATAAAAGAACATAATTCTGAACATGGGGGTAATGAACATGTGGAATTTATAATCAAATGAAATTGTGGATGTAGATAATGTATCAGCAGGTTAAAAAATGAGTAGACAAAATCTTTGACAATGGGTCCATAAGTAGATACCTCTAACAACCCTAGTACCATAATCCTGGATGGGTGAAGTATAAGGGGAATGTACTGAAGAAAGTTTCAGGACTGACATACACTCTCCAAACAACATATTGTAGTGTAGCTGACTGAGACACAACTCTGGGCTTGATGGACTATCAGTCTGACCCAGCAGGACATTTCTCACATCCTCGTAGCCTCATATATGGAACTTCTGAGTAATACTATAAGACTACCTATATACAGTCATAGCATAAACACTACAGGTTACAGTAGGAATATTGCCCATGTGGTTAGTCACTGTATATATATATAGTGAGGTGTCACTGTGCCTTACAGGAACTTACTGATTAGAAATTGATTAAGGGTTTTGGGAATGCATACAGAAAAGCTACACAACATATCTGGAGGAGGCAAGAGGCCCCCAGTGCACTCTCCAGTGAGAAAGTGGCAGGCAGGCTGTTACCTTCAAGCATCCTAGCTCCAGCAGATAGCAATCACTCTCCTAACAAGGTCAGTGGGCTGCAGGTAAAAAAACTGTAACATGGTTTAAAGCACTTCTGAAGAAGGAAAGAAAGGTCAATTACCAGAATTGCCTCCAGGCTTACAGGCAGAGTCTGTGGAGGGAGGATATTTCAGCCTTCTTGGATCCAGGAAACATCTGGAAAAAGTGCAAGTATATACACATTTTGGGCTTACTGGTTTTGTGATACACTTCTCTTGAAAACATATTAGTTTAAGTAAATATTATATGGCTTTTAAAAGAGAGCTTGATTACTGTACGAATTACTGCCCCAGATGGACAAGGAGTGCCAAGATCCTTGCTTGCCAAGAAACTCACAGAGGGTCCTGGGGAGTTAAGGCTAGATCTGATTTACGGGTAGCAAACATGATCCCATACAGAACCAGGTGATGACGAGAAGCCAGAGGCAGTGCAATGGAGAAGGTTGTGCTCTTCCTGAAGTGGCTACGGGAGCTTTTCAGCTGGCACTGCTGACAGCCAGGCTTTGAATCTAAGGCCCGATGTATGCTGCTGTTTAATTAACTTTACCCACAACTCTGACTGTTGAAAGGACCAGCTTGTGCTAGAAATAGTTTCTGCAGACAATATAGGTATGACACAGGTAAGAAAAAGGGATAGACACCCATTTTACATATGGAGAAGACAAACATGCCATGATAAAAGACTTGTCTAAAATAGCACAGGTGTCTCAGCCAGAACTAGGGACTGGATCCTTATTTGAACCCTCAAGCCCATGACTCCTTTCCTGTTAACAGTAATACTGCTTGTGTTAGGCTGGCACATACAGAACTGGACAAGTAAATAATTGCGTTAGAATGACTCTACATAATCAATCGGCTGGAAGTAAACATGTGACATAATAATCTTCTTCCTTTCCTTTTTTTCTGCTCCTTTTCTTGTTTCCCTAGATTTTGGTTTCTTCCTTTTGCAGAAAAGCTTCATCATATCATTCTATCTTCAAGGACTAGCTGACACAGTAGACTATAACAGGAGCTTGCTAGCACTATGATGGAGTATCTTTTTACACAAAAAGCTTTTAGTAAGCTAGCTTCTTTCCATGCCTTTCTCAGTTGTCACATGTATGCAGCTCTTTTATGTTACCACAAAACCTGAACAAATGAGTGAAAGAAAAACATCGACTGATGTTCAGAGATTTAATGAAATTTGCTGCAGTAATATTTGCACTTATTCTTGGTTTTGTGTTACAGAAGGGTTTTAGCCAGCCGGTTTACTGGCATCAGTGACAGGGCAGGGGAGGTGGGGGGAAGGGACAGGAAGAGAGAGGCTGACAGACATAAAAGATTTTTTCAAAGCAGGACAATTAAATATAATCTACCACCAGGCAGTTGGATAGGATACCCAGAAACTCAAACACCCAGAAACTCAATACCTAGCCTTCTCTCAACAATTGTTTCACTCATCCCTCTGGCAATTTTCCTACCCACATAATTTCTCTTCACGTTTCTTCCATGTTTTCGTTACATATATACACCAATATTCACATTTAATTTATTTAATTTAAAAAGGCAGAAGGTGAAGGAGGATTTGTGGGGAAGGAGAAATCCCAGGGCTCTAAACTCACTATTTTCACCACATTTAGAATAAGACAATGGAGGCAAAAGAGCATTTCAAAGAGTCAGAAAACATAAAAATACCTGACTTATGTGACCAATTACAAAGCAGTCTGTATTTAAAACATTTCTATTAATCAGAACCTTGAAAAATTCAAAAATTCACTCATCAAAGTAAAAATGGGTCTGTGTAAGGAAGCTACAATTTGCTCATGGATATTTCATGATCTAAGAAAGATGCCAAACTCATCAGATAAATTGTTTGCTGTGAATTATTCACTTGGGTCTAAATTGCTACTCTTTCAGGCTAACACAATGGAAACCTGTGACTCCCTGTAATCAGATTTGCTTTTCAGGAGCTGCCTCATATTCACTGTTCTTAGCAAAAGGGGCTTTGTATGACAGTTAGCAGCATAACATTAACAAAGGATTTTGTTTCCTTTTCCTCCTGTTTTTAAATTACCTTCCTCCATATTCTTATTATACCTTTACCTTTCACATCCAGACCCTGATTCAGCAGCAGATTTCTACTTCCTCGCCTGTAGTCAAGCAAGGCTGAAGAAAGTTCTTAAAATCACAGAAGGAAGAACGTATGGTGAAGGACACGCTTATTTCCCCTGCTGAACTGGCTCTTTGACATGTTTTCTAGCTGGTCTGAACTTTACATTCCAAAGGCAAATATTTTTGTCGCTTAATCCAAGCTCAGACAACGCCTGACAAAGGCCCCCTTATCGCCGCCTTTTAAGCTGCAGTAACTTGGCAGCCCACTAGAGCGCAGCCCTTCCTCCTCGCATACAAACGTTTGGCATCAAAATGCTTGCTTGAGCGGCCTTCAAAGAAATACTGTAGGCAAGCAAAACAGAAGGCTAGAGAACATAACTTTGCTACTGGAAACAAGCAGTAGAGAAGCTATAAAAAAATTAAAAAAATAATAATAATAAAATTAAATACCTTATTACATTCACTCAAAAAATTAGGTCCAAAATTTGAACCACCTTTTCTGCTTGACACTTCCAGAAAAAAATGGCTTATTCTTTTCAGTTTAAGAAGTCTGGCTTCCTCTCCTGCCTGTTATATATGAATTCACCCACAAAAGCAGGTTTTTTCCCCCTCCCAGATCACTCTGTTATGATGAAAGACGAACTTTTACTTCATTGCCATATCCTTGCCAATCTTTTTCAGCATTTTTGAAAAGGGATTATTTAAGTTGAGGAGTGATTAGAATGGCAGTTATATTTTTATTTTGTCCTGCTTTAGTCCTTTGTCTTGAGATGGATGATTGAAACATAAAGGAGGTACAACAAACCAGTGTACAGCTGATGCGCTATAAATCTGCACATCTACCTGTGATTAATAGAAATAGGTGTTCTAGCCAGTGATTGTACAAGAAATGTTGGTGAAAGAGAGGAAGAAAAAGACATCCAAGGAACTATAGTGAAGAATAAATTGTGTTGACACAATTTATATATATAAATAAATGTAATTATCTGCATAAGATAAATGGCGGGTAAATGTTAGAGAATACTATTTGTGATAGTGAAAAACAGGACAATCATTTCTTACCAGGTAGCAAGATGACAGTGTGACTTTGGCTGAAACAAAAGTACAGAAAGTGCCTGAAAACATTCCTCTTTTGGACTGTTTCCCCAGTAAGTATCTTACTTTTCCCAGTCCTCTTTCTCCTGACAGGGAGTAGACTGAAGGAGTCATTCCACTTAGGGAGCAGGAAAGCTCTCTTACAAATAAATTGACAGGTGCAAGTCTTTGAATACATCAAAATGTAACTGGGTCTATATCTTGCATATAGAACATTCTTAGGATGTTTCATCTCAAGTTGCATGAAAGAATACCATTAATATATGGGCCTTCTGTTCTGGTCATCTAGTGAAACTGCAGCTGCTGGAGTCAATGGGAAAGTCCTCACTAAGTGCAATGAGGAAGAATCCCATGGAGAGAATGTCCTGGCTTGCCCTTCCTCAGCCCAGCACTGGTCCTGGAAGACTTTGCCATCTCTGGTGCGAGCCCTCTGTAGTAGCTGGTTCTCTGACAAATATAAATATGAAGACTGAAAAACCTTCACTCAATCACTTTATAGTATCAGATTCAACAAATTCTGCTCCTGAGCTAATGATTCAGTATAAAGGAACATTTCTTATCTAGTAAAAAGGATTACTATTTTTAAAAACCTTGAAGTATACAATGTAATAAACAAATCTGCAAGCACGTAAGTTCCTCTTTTGTTTGAGAAATTCAGCTCTAGATAAAACTAAATGCCATGGATCACTTCAATTTTAAGAAAAAATGCATTACAGTGGTTTTTAAAGGTCTGAAGGAGTTTAAATGGATGACCTCCACATGCAAGTGAAGAGAGTACTGGACTATTTAAAATATTATCTGCACAGAGGAAAGTGAAACAGTTCCTGCCTCTCATGTGTCCTCTCACATATACCCATACAGTGGAAAAAAAAAGGGAGCTATTACTACCCCAGAGCACCAAAGCATTCCTTCAAAAAGTTGCCAATAACATTTCAGCAAAGTGTGTAATGGTAACTTAGAGAAGCATAGTGTTAATACTCTGCACAGATACTATAAGCTTAAATTATGTAATTCCTTGGTTCAGAAAATCTTAACAGAATATGTTTAAAATTATTAGCCCCAGGCTACCAAAGTAGATAATATCAAAGCTTCCAAAGGATTATAGAAGTTTCTTGCCTCCAATCTCAAGAGTAATCCATCAGTATTGCTTATTAAATAGAGTTTTAATTCAGATTCTATTATCTTGTTATTCTATCATACTGATCTGAAATACTAGTTACTGCTCTTATTTTTATGTCAGATGATCACAGAGTAAAATTACCCTAACCATAAGGAAATGGAACAGTTACTTACCGATGGTAGCCTGGAATATTACAAAGGACTTTCAGTTCAGCTCCAAAACTGCAGATTGCTAAGTTACTGCGTCAAATACCATGGCTGCTTCATTGACCAGAAGAGGTACAATAACAACAAATCTAATGTAAATTTTATTCTGTTAAAGCAGATTTAGGTACAACAGCGACAGGCTCCAGAGACGACCCCCAAAAAAACCCCAAAAAAACCAAAAAACCTGTCTACTGTTACTGTTATTCAGAGTACATTCCTGCACTTTCTCCTGTTTGCTCTTGCCACTTGCATAGAAAACCTTGTTTTACTCTCAGGTTTTTGGACATTGGTGCACTGAGATTTTATATCATTACCCAGTCTGGTGTGTCTTTTAACCAGAAACCCTTTCTCAAATACAGGAAGGCTTCTCCTACCAATTTTAGTAGTTGTAATACAGACAGAAAACATGAATATCAGGCTAAAACTAAAATCTCTAATGTCAAAATTTCGAAGCAGAACTGTTTATGTTAAAACCATTACCAAGATAAATTGGCCTATGCACTGACATTAAGCATTCTAAAGCCACATTAATTCTTCTAAGAGGAAAGCTGTATATAGTGGATATTTTTTTAGAAGTAGATGGAAGTTGAAGAGCATGACTGTTTTTCTATTAGCATAGCAAATTTAGCCAAAAAGATTCTGGATGGAAAACCACAGCATCATCTGGGAATTGGGTGGAGCTGGTCTGCTGAGACCCAAGTCACTGGAACTGCAGTGTGAATACATACCCATTCGTTTCTCAGATAACTGTTGGTTATTTCCATGTCTGTTCTGGTGATTATGAATTATTTCTTCTTCATCCATTGTTTGTTATAGCAATTGTTAAGTGAGCAGTTCTGAATTGTTTAAATGAACAGAATAGGAACATGACTAATTGTCAAGGTTTGACTCAGGATCAGCAATTAAATCAGAGACAAACAATGCTCTCGATCCCCTCCCCCTCCCACCCAGCTAGGAAAGGAGAGAGAGAATTAGGAAACTTAGCTGGATTGAGAACTAAATTAGACAGCTTTAATTACAATTATATACAAGTGTATTCAGGAATTTGCAAAAGCCTCTTGCCTCCCCCCACCCCCAGCAGCTCCCCCGGCACTCTCCTTAGCTGTGAGCAGTCCTGAAAACTCTCGGACCACTGTCTGAGATAACAGCAGAGCAGACAGGGCTGTGGGGAGAGTGATGAGGGTCAGGGCTGAGCCTGGGGTCGACGGTGATGGATGGATGGAGTCGTCCCCGGATGCCGGCCATGGATGGAAGAGAAGGGAAGAAGAAGCAGGAAGGAAGTTGTCTTCTGTGAT
This sequence comes from Hemiprocne comata, assembly GCA_020745705.1. Lineage (NCBI taxonomy): Eukaryota > Metazoa > Chordata > Aves > Apodiformes > Apodidae > Hemiprocne > Hemiprocne comata. Next base: position 64,219,192 of record CM036586.1, read on the forward strand.
CTCTGACCATCCTCGGAGCTTACGTAGATATATGGAATGGAATACCTTTGGTCAGTTCTTCTGTCTGTCTAGTCCAGCTCCCCTCCAAGGGGGTCACAGATACAATTCTCCTGCCCCGGTAGCCCCTGTAGCAGCAGAGCTAAGAAGCGACCTTGGAGTCTTGGCAGTAACATAAACATTCCAGTGGTATCAGTCCACTAGCTGGAACACTTGTTGCTAGTTAAAAGGAAGATTACTGAAGGAAAAAAAATGAGTAGAAGGAAAATTAACTTAAACCTGGCTCAAACCAGGACACTAATGCTCAATGGAAAAACAGGTTTTGGGACATCAGACTGATTTTGGACCCACTGAAATAGTATTACAGTAGACAGAAATCTAAATGCAGATTCAGCATGCAGAAATATCTACACACACATACCTACCTGCATTATCTGCATGTAGATGCATGCATATGGCCATGATTCATAATGACTTGAAAAGAGGTAAGATATATAACTATGATGACATCTTCATTTGATTTTACAAGCAATAGAGGTAACCTTTGAGTATATAGGCAATGCTGTATGATGAACAATACACTGAGAGCATGCACATCCTTACATAGATCCAGAAGATGTCATTGTTGCTTTATAACATCAGGTCAGGATAGAATCTCTTTTGTGCCCTAGTGCTTTACCACTGGTAGATCAAGTTTACCTAAAATAATGAAAAACTTATCCATAGATCTCAAAATACTTGATAAGGATGGCTAGGGATTATTTCAACTCCCAGATGCGTAAAGATATGTCTAAACTCATGCAGCAAGCTTAAAGGCTTTAACGACAGGCAAGTAATCATGCCATCCTTCATGCAACATGCAACCAGCTTGCATCTGATCCTGGAGTCCCATTCGGTTTCACTTTGTGTTAAACCTTAAATCTGAGGCAGTCTTAAATCTGTGATCACCTCTTTCAGGACTGTCAAACGCATGCAGTGAACTTCGTCTCTCCGTTGGCTGGAGGAGATTCAATTCACAAAGGTAGCCACTAGAGGTCAGGCAGGACGTAACTCATGGCCACAGTGACGGGAGATGGTCCTAAGAGCGCAGTTAGCAAGAGAAGTGAGCGACCAGGGTGACGCTTACATAACAAGACGCTTTTATTCGTTATTTTTCATGTCAGAAAGCAAAACCGTGGTCTTGAAAATGGGTTTATTCAAGGCACATCACATCCACCGGTATGAAGGTAATGGTGTGGGGTCAAATACGGACATTCTAAACAAATAGAAGTTGGTTATAGTAAACGTCAACCTCGGAATACGTGCTTATTAACAGATTGAAATACTCAAAATAGTTCAGTAGCTTCTTCCCTGAATCACCCACTGAGTTTTCATAGTTTTGGTGAGCTCCTCGGGGACATCTGTTCCTTCAGTGGGTGTACAGATGACAACTTTTTGTCACAAAACCGGTACCATTCTTCAGTGGGAGAGCCAATCTGCAGCTGCCAGTGCCTTCTTTGCTCAAAGGCTTTTCCTGTCCACAAAAGTGTGGTTTCTGATCAAAATGCCTCTCCCCTCCAATATACATGCTCATATTCCCTTGCAGCTTATGTAGGGCTGTAAGTTCAAGGGTTCAGAGTGTGTTTTAGAGAGTTTCCTCAGACATATTTCTTTTTCCCATACACCACTTCACTACTTGGTGCACTCATCATCCTTCCTGATTTGCAGCTGAGTGCCACACAACCCTGACAGAACTTCTATATGTCTTGGAAGAACAATTTTTTGGAAGCATTTAAAATAATAATTCCACCAACACTTACATTAAGGTAGGTTCAGTTATAAATACCAAAAAAAAAAAAAAAAATATAAAGAATCTACTAGTGGCTTTGGTTAGCTAAGTCACTGGCAAATAGCTATGTTTTATCAGATACCATACCCAGAGTGAACAGAAGAAATGACTGAAAATTTTGTAACATTTGCTATGCTTCACATATAACTGAATCTTTTATATTCCTAATTCCTCATAAATCTGTAAATCTATAAATAAGAGATACCTGTCTCTGATAGCTCTGTCAAAAATGACACCTTCACCAGGAAGGTTTGTCTCTTGTTTTTATTATCACTGTCACTGCAAAGCTCTGAATTTCACATCACAGAGCAGCAAGAAATTGGAGAGGAACACGTGGTTGAGAATGAAATAAATGTCACAGCTCTGTCCATAGGACAGTAGAAGTTTTATTATTAGTGTGTACACAATGTAATCTGCAATTGCATTTCAAATGGGAATTGTGATAAAACATTTCTAGTACTCAATAAGATGCTATTAGTGATTCTGCAAGTTAATAAAGACGATATCAAAACCAGGATAGATATGGAATTATGCTCACACAGTATATGGTCAATATGTGTCAATTTATCCAGATAGGCTGTATTGACATGCTGCTTCTATACTCCATCCCCTTTGGCAGAAATAGAGTATGTATTTTCACAAGAGTCATGACAGAGCTCCTGAGAAGACTAACTGAATGGTGCAAAGCATGGATAACAAGTGGCTGTGCAAACTCATGGTGGATGAGCACAGCACTTTACAAATAGCTATAGCTGAAGAAATGTTCTGGGCATAGGACTCTCCCCCTCCTTTTCTGTGTTATTTGATATTTTATAACCTCACAAATCGGTAATAAATTAAACAAAGGTGTTCATTAGCACATGCATGGCTAATTAAAACTATAAATAAACTGTAAGTGGCAGAATCAGGAGGGGCTACGATACACAGTCCTTTTTATTACTGAGGGTCATGCAGACACTTTGGGACGCACGGGATGGCTTGCTGCAGAGGCAGCTGAGCTGGTCCCACAGCTCCAGCAAAACATCCTCTTGGATGAGAAAGAGCGATGCAGACATTTATGTGTATAAGGTATATGGGTAATGGAAGAGTTACAGTCTGTTAAGACTAACCATGGCTGTACACTGTGTCACTGTACCTACCACCACAAACATCAGCAGCTCTGTTTCTGACATGTGACATACATAGGACATAACCAACTTGACAGAATACACTGAGCATTATTTACCTGTCCTCTTGAGACTATTTTAAAGCTCCTGCAGTATTCCCACACACTATATTGGAATAATGCATGTTAAAGGTTTGCCAGAGCCTCCAGTAACTGTGCTATTAAGGTGAAAGATACAATTTTAAGCTGTTTAAAGTTAGGATTTAATTTATTTCTCCCATCCACTGTTAAGACCATGGACAATACAGCAAAAACATACCTTGGGAGGATGGAAGGGGCAGCATTGCAACACAACACTCTTGCAGACTGTACTCTACTGGAGATCCTCACCAAATTGAGAGCAAAATGTTTCATAATCCATATGATCTATGTAATAAAATGAGATACACACCCACTCATGGAAGCTATTCCCTTTTGCAAAAGAAGGAAAACCTAGCTCAAAGTGTTACATAAATAGATTATGGTAAGAGCATTACCACAGTTCTGCATCTGTTAATATGAAGGGATAGTCCACGTACTGAATAGCAAACGGACATGAGAAAGAGAAAAATATACAAAGAAAGAAAGAAATCAAGAATGAAAAGGACAAAGCTAGGAAAAAAAAAGTTGCTTTTTAAAGTAAGAAAAAGGTTGATTAAAACTGAACACCAAGCACCAAGTTATATCAGTGCCTGAAAAACACTGAAAAGAGATCTCAAGCACAGCATTTTTAGTTGATACAGCCTGTCTGTATTTTTACAACAAAAACACAACTGGAGACATGATTGTAATATAAATGATGTAAGAATATCGATAATTATAATGAAAGAAGAATACTTTTATTAGTCTAGAAAACCAAACATTTTCAGTGCAGTACCAGGAACAACTATCTGCAGTGAGGCTAAAGCCTCTCTTATATCCATTTCTAAGCATATTTATTTTTTTTAAAAACAGTCTGCAAAAGCAGGATATGTTCCATTTCTGGCAAGACATCTACCTTACATCAAAATATCCTAGTGTTTTGTTTTGTTTTGTTTTGTTTTGTTTTGTTTTGTTTTTAATTCCGCTCCAAGGTGAGTAGTAACAACCGTAATTGATTCCTCATACTTACCTATCCTGCATCTTGGCATACGGTTGTCAGTAACAACACCATCAACCATATATTCACAATATTGTCTTCATTGATACAGCATCCTTCATCTGAGATTCTCAAGGCTCCTCACAATTATAGAAAAATACAGTATTATGGATGGGAAAATCAAGACATAGGAAATTATGGTTTGGACAACAGTGTCTCCCTGTGGCACCATGACTGTTACTGTTACTGCTTTCTGTTTGTTAAATGTAACTAGTGAAAACTTCAAAACCCAAGAAAAAAAAGGAAGTTACTGTCCTTGCCCTTTGATTTATAAGCAGAGACTCAGTTTACTAAATTGCACATTACAGTATAAAAAATATTCTTCAAATCTAATAAGAGTGTTTAAATCAGCACAAGCACATATAACTGGATGAGTTTTGCTATGCTATACCAAAGGTCTGGATTTATCCTCTGATGCTCACAGGACAATCAGTGTACCAGCAAACAATCAGGATAAAGTCAAGACCATTCTGGTCTGAAATGGAACATCTCAGGGTGGAAGCAAATGTCCAGATTTTATGATGGTACTGAATGGAACATTAACACACATGTTCCATCAGTGGTTTCAAATGTTCAGTCAAAAAATTCACTGTATATAATCTGTACAATAATCTGGACATTAAATACTTGAAAACTGTGGTTTTGATTAAATAAGATTTATTCCATACTTCGTAATTGCAAACTATGCGCTTCCTGGAACAATTATAGCTTACATTAAACAGACAGGCTATATACACTGTAAAGTCTGCATGCAGTACTCAGGTAGTTGCATTTGCTTCTACTGCTCAGAGCTAGATCCATAAATACTGTTCCATAAAACATTCAAAAGGTAGAAATACAGTGTATTTATTCTTTTTTTTTACAGCGTATTTCATCTTTTTTATGTGGGTGGTATAAATGCTCATGTTTAAGTTTCATTTTGTAACTTGGGATGCTGAACTAAGATTGTTCATTTTGTGATTTGTGTTGAAAGTGGACAGTTTCAGACAGTGCTTAAAGCACTACAAAAATTATGAGACTGTTCCAAAATGAACAGGATTTGGAAGCAAACAGTCACTCTCTCTTCTGGTTGCAAAATCTTGCCACCATGAAAAAACAGGGAGTCCCAGGCAATTCTCAGCTTAATAAAGGTAAGAAAAGCCTTACATATGCTAAAGTACTGTCTATGAGTGGAAAATTGCAGATCTAACAAGGGAAAGCTCGAGAGGCAGCTTTCTCTGCTGAACTCACAGGGTTCAGCAGCACCTTCATAGGTTTTTTGGACAGAGCTGTTTCCTCCTAAAAGCAGGCCTATGACTATTCTGCAAATCAAATAACCAGAAGATTGCACACACTGTCTGTTATCTCGAGGTACTGATCTGGACAGAAATGCAAATGGCAGCAATGAAAGGTTGAAGTGTTAAATGCTTTATTCTGGCTTATCTTGGATCATTGCTTGTTATACTTCTACCACCATCTCCAGTTGTTCATTCACCCACACCAATTTGCATTCACTTTCGAAATTTCAGCTTTCACAAAGAGGCCTTCTCTGAATTAGGACAAAAATGCATGAAGAGATGTCTATTTTTTTTCAATGGCTGTTCTTTCTAAAACAAGGCAGTATTTTGTTATCTGTGATTCTTCTCTATAAAGCCAAGCGATTTCACTTTTCTAACTTTTTCTAAAATCCTAGAATTTCACCTACAGAATTAGAATTGAGCGTCATCTCCATGGAGCTGAGCAACTTAAATAATAATTTATTTTCATGTAACTAGAAAATCACATTGGTACCACTTTTAGTAGTCAGCTGTTTATTGCTTTAACAAGCACTGTGAGAAAAATGTTGTTGCTTGTTTCCTCTTTGTTAGTATCAGTCCCTAACACGCCCAACTCTCAATTGCTTACTAGGAAAAGATTTCACCTCTGTCAGCACCGCAAAGCCCATACTGTGGTGAAAAAGCAAACTATTCAGACTCCTGCACCATCAGCAAAGCTTTGGGCTAAGTTGTCCTGATTGTGATGCTCAGCTGTACTGAACAGTCCCTTGCTTTGGAACAGAGACTGTGCTGTCATTCATGCCAGCACGAGCTTTTTGGTGTTTAACCCTCCATTATGACTGCTCGCTTGAAGGCAATTTCAGCCTTCAAATGAATAATAAGTAATAAGTGATTGATCCTTTCTAGTCATTATTTGTGAGGCTACAGATGGAGTACTGCTTCCAGTTGTGGGCTCTCCAGAGTAAAAAAGACATAGACATACTGGAGTGAGTCCATCAGAAGTTGACCAAGATGATAAGCTAACTTAAGCACATTATGTATGACAAAACGCTGAAAGAAATTGGTGTGTTCAACCCTGAGATGGCAAGGTTAAGGTGCATGTGTGTGTGGGAATCTTATTGCTGCCTTCAACTACCTCATGAGAAAATAAAGAGAAAACAGAGCAAAACTCTTCAACAGGGTCATTTTTATGAGATATAGGGATTTTTTGTTTGTTTTGAGAAAGCAGTCAGGCATTGGAATACATTTCCAGGAAAAGAAGGTTTTGTCATGCTTTGAGGTATTTGGAACTTGACTGTAAAAGGCTGTGAGCAACCTCATCTAAGTTAGCCCTGCTTCAAACAGGGATTAAATCATATGAACTCCAGAGGCTCCTTCCAACCTAAATTATCCTGTGTTTCTATAATTTTATTATTTTAATTTAGAGAAATAAATGAGATTATCAAGAGATAATGTTTCAAACTTCCATTTCCTATGATTTGCTCCTGAAATAAGAAGGTTATAGAAGAAAGGTACATAGGGTGGGTGAAGGCACAAAGATTTTAGTTCATTTTAGTCATGGACACAGTGATAATCACTAATACCCATACTCGTTAAATAAAATAAGGTACAGTACTTAAATAAGAAATAAACAATGAAAAAATTATGAACCTACTGGCATCTGCAAATGATACTGAAAGACACAAAGCCTACAGCTAAAACGAGACGTGCTCTCTGTTAATAAATAAGCCCAGCCTGGTTATTTATGGGTCAGACCTCCAAACCATTACTCACCTTCTGATCATTCTGAGAGTCAACACTGATAAACTTTTTGCTTCAGTTCTCACAGCATCCCCTTCCTTAGCAATTGCTAAATTGTCTGTTCAATCGTGTTTACTAAATAGTGTCCAACAAAAACACAGTTCCAGGCCCTGGGAAGATACATTTCCACAGCATGCTGCCCTTCCTCACTACCAAAGGCTGGCAACAAAGTTACTGCATTACTTTTTAAGATCCAGCCCCACTGGGATTCACGAGCAAGTACCATAGAACTAGAGTGATACGTCTGTCTTTCTCTCTGCTTCCTCTGCTATTTCAAGTACTATAATAAATACAGTCCATGGTTGTTGGTCTTACTTGGTTGCAATCCTGTTTGACCTCAGGAGTGAAAAAATAACTCTTATTTCCTTTTCCTTTCCACTCCCTCTTCCTTCAGACACTTTATATCACAGATGGGCAAAGTAAAGCCTGGCCCTATCTATATATATTTGCTTTTCAAATATTTACAGATTTTCTAAATGTTAGGAAGACATTTATTTGCAGTAATTTCAGCAAATACTAAATTATTTCACCAAAGATTCACACAGTTAAAGAAAGAACTCAGGAAGACAGAAGATACTTGTCTTTCATAACCTGTATAATAAAGTTTGAGATGCATGGACCAAAACCAAAACTATTTTGGCTGAGATGAAGTAAAGCTGTTGCTGGATTCAAAAAGGAAGGGGAAGATATTGGTGCGACTTCTGTGCTTACCTGCACGGCAGACAAATGGCAACAAACAGCATAAATACGACCAACTGATAAACAGAAAGCAAATTAATTGTCCAATTTTCACCTGTCTTTCCTAGATTTCTTGTGTCAGTTCCACAACTTTATCTAGTCTGATGTTAACTTTATTATTTTCTCCTCAACAGAATGAGTTCCATATGATGATATTTTATATTACTGCTTGGCTATTGTTGCTCAGCTAACAGGTGCTGTGTTTGAATTGTTTGGCATTATACAAGAGGAATATAGTAAATATGAGATCAAGCATACATTTTAAAATAAAATCTGAAGGATAGCAGTATGTATTCAAGTCTCTTTCATGGGTTTTTAGGCTGTTCTTTTTTTTATATATAGTTTAATTCATTGGATTGTCTTGTATTCTAGACTGTATGTGTACTGCATTTATGATTTATATAAGCATATGCATCGTGTAATAGTGATGTATAACTGAATACAAAAATGAATTACAGTTTCTTTGTTGAAACAGATAAATTCAGAACGACATTTATATGCAAAAGTATATGGGCAAATATATGAAACTATATGGAAAAAATAATGAAGTTTATATTCTGTGAGATTCACTTAAAGAAGTGGAGTTCTGTTCAGCAGAGCAGGATGGGATGCTTTAGCAGTTATGCAGGCCTTCAAAACAGGGCTTAACCAGTGAGCAGACAGATTAATTTAATCTCAATGGGAATAAATGGGATAAAGAAGGCACAGTTCCTTGATCTTGCAGCCTTCTTCCACCTTAACTCATTATCACTCCCTGTCTCCTCCAGCCATTCCATGCATCTTGTACTTCTGAAATTTTCTCAAGGATGCAGAATAGAAATAACCATTTTTTAATCAGAAAACGAAGCACAGATTCATAGAGAACACACAAAGCTACACTGTGCTGATGGGGATAATGTTTCTTCTGGCTTCTAATATGTTTGGCTTATATCTATTGAAATACAAATGGCATTCTGCTTAGGGGTGTCTTTTATACTGTAACTTTTCAGGAGCGTGACTTGCACGCAGTCTTGAAGCTTCTGCTGATGAGACTAAACCACTATTTTGAAGTAGGGAATGCCATCAAGTAAATCTAAGAATCTGTAAACTCCACGGCTAACAGTTACAACTCTCTCTCAATGATGAACTAATTCTCCAGCCAGTGAACTTGCAGCTTTGGCTAGTACCATTGAAAACAGTACAAAGAGGAAATCCTTTCCACAAATGGAAAGTGATTCCACTTCTTCTGACAAGACAGACAAGGTAAGTAGAGAGAGCATAGAATCATAGAATGGTTTGAGTTGGAAGTGAACTTAAAGATCATCTAGTTCTAACCCCCCTGCCATGAGCAGGGACAATTCCCACTGGAGAGGTTGCTCAAAGCCCCATCCAACCTGCCCTTGAACACTTTCAGTGAGGGGGCATCCGCAACTTCCCTGGGCAGCTTGTGCCAGTGTCTCACCACCTTCATACTAAAGAATTTCTTCCTAATGTCTAACCTAAATCTGCCCTCTTCCAGCTTAAAACCATTACCCCTTGTCCTATCGCTACATGCCCTTGTAAAAGTCCCTTCTCAGCTTTTCTGTAAAAGTAGTTCCTAGCTTAAGGATTATAATCAAACTCAGGCCTCACAGACTTTCTATGTTTAGTACATCATTTCTTTTTGAATAACTGCAACTTCATAGTGCTTTCAAGAGCAAAAATTCTGTTTAAGAAATTCCGCTGCTAAATGTATATTCACAACATTTCTTCCACTTTTTTCCCCCTGATTAATATATCTAAGGAACAAAGTTCTTGCATGCACATAAGCTTTCATAAGTTGGAACTAAACTCAAAAAAAGTAAAAGAAAGAGGGCTAAGGCAGTGCACAGAGCTTTTAAGACATACGTGACAGCATTCCATAGTTCGAAAATGGTATCAGGTATGGGCTGTTACTTCTGGATGCATGCCTGAGAGATCCATTAGTCACTACATAGAAAAAAAGCCATTCCAAAATTGGGCCTGACGTTGACTGATGTGTGTACGTCTAGAAAAGGCATGTATGCAGTAGAAGGGGAGTTCTTAGTTTATGTGAAATCAGTAATTAATCCAACTAGAAAGGGAATAGATTTGTATTTCCTTGCAAGAAACCTTCTTGCCATTTCAATTGAATACCATTTAATATCTGACAATAATGTGCAAACCCTATATATTTAACATTTTCAGGGTTCAGAAATGCAAACAAAACTCAGAAAAATCACAAGCTGTATGGCACCACCATCCCCTCCTCCCCTCCCTTATAAATCTTCTTTGGCTATATGGCAGAGTGCCCTCTCCTCATGAATAAGAACATTACTGCTCTTAAACAGTATTTGTACATTTTCGTACTGTTCCAGACTGGGTGCAGTTACAGCAGAGCAGCTCTAGCTCCAAGGGTGTTTAAGATGATGCTTCCCAGAGGGTGTTAGAGGAGCAACTGCCTGTTAGGAGTCGAGCATGACTCACCCAACAAGCTGCATGTTCCATACGCAAAACATGTGGTTTCAAAAAACAGATGCAACCACCAACTGCCAACATACTAATTAATTATCATATACAGCCTTTTATGTCTTCCCCGCTCATGGTTTGAAAGCATTGTGGTAATTATTCACAGCATGTTCAGTGCCTCGGGTTTTGTAGAACAGCTATTTAGACACTCAGTGGGAACAGATACTTAAAAGTGCAGATCCTCAGCCGATGTGACGGCAGGAGTCAGCGGCCCACCGCCGCCCGAGAGCCTAGGGCGGCCTGCTGCCCCCGTGGCAAGCCGCAGACGTCCCGGGCAGAGACGCAACGCTCAAGGAACATCTTCCACAGGGTCTCGAGCACAGGGCGAGGTAAGTGCAGGGTCGCCCAGGGCTGAGTTTCAGAGGCTTAACCCCCTAGCCCGCGGCAGGCTCACTCGCCCGGCGAGCAAGCTGGAGACACGCTTGGCAGGGCCCGGCGCAGGCCTCATCACCATGGCAACTCCCGGACGACTGGGGGCGGGGCCGCCTGTGGGGAGAGGCCGTGGGCGCTTAAGCGCGTGCGCAGCCCCGCTTTTCCTCCCCCGACTTCCCCCCCCCCCCTTCGTGGTATCTCCGGGAACCGAGGGACGCTTACAGTCTGCGCATGCGCCAAGCGGATTCGGCAGCAATTTACAGCCGGCGCATGCGTCCTGCGCTCCCCCACTCCCCTCGTGAGTGTCTCAGCGGGGTGGGTAAGGGACGGCGGGGGAGGGGAGCTGAATGGCAACCGGAAGCGGAAGCGCCGCGCGCAAGTAAACCGCTTTTCGCTTCAGTCAGGCGGATTTTCCCGTGCTTCCGTCTGCCCGCGTGCCCAGCCTCGCTCCGCGGCCCTGAGCCCCAACCGCCGCCCGCCCGGCAGCCAACCGCCCCGCCCAACTGCCGGCAGCGAGTGGCCTCCAGCCGGGGGAGGGGCTCCTGCCCTCCGCGCCGCCGCCCTCGCTCCGTGGAGGTGCTGCCGGCCCCTCGCCGCCTCGCCCGCCCGTTCGCTTTCTCTGCTAGGCGGCCGCGATGTCTGACAAGGAATTCATGTGGGCCCTCAAAAACGGAGACTTGGATGAGGTGAAGGATTATGTGGCCAAGGTAGGAGGCGGCGGCCGCGAGGGCCTGGGGTGGACGAGGCGGTGCTCTGGGCTGAAGCAGGAGGGATGTGCTCGGAGCCTTCAAGGCCCTCCATTCGGGGTTAGCCGGATGGGTCATGGGGATGGCAGGTACCGCGACCTGCTTGGGGCAGACTGCTTGTGAGCTTCCCTGGGCAGTGAGGCTCCAGGCGGTTCGGCGCCGTTCCCCTCCCCCTTCTCGCGGCCCTCTCGGTTCCTGTGCTTCCTACTTTTCTCACCCGCGCTTTGCTCCCCTCCTCCCCCCTAGTCTACCCTAGTGCATGCAGCTGAAGTTATTACAGGTCAGTACTTGAAACTTTCTGTATTGACAGACAATATTCTAGTCCTGCCTTGCTGATCTTCTATGCTTATGCATATGTGGGGCCTCTGTTTGGTTATCCTTCTTTTCTGTGCCTCAGGGCTCATCCTTAATAGGGTGATGATGCTAAGCTATCGGGTGTATTGAGGCTTAATTCATTAACCTTCTGTGAAGTGTTTTGATACCTAGTTAGAGCAAGGGCTACAGGAACAGCAGACACCTGTGCAATGGGTGAAAAGATGTCATGTACATTGTAGTATTTGGAGGCTGGATACTGTCCTCATTTGTTTGCAGGTGTCAGTGAGGTTTGTGGGAAAAGTGAATGTATACAAGGGCAAGACTGTTCTTCAGTTCAGGAATATTGTCTAGAAACATCAGAGCAGAGCTTTACCTGTAATTTAGCTATCGTTACTTAGTTTTCTGAACAAATTACTAATTGTCTTTGGGAGCTCCACACATGCTGACATATCTTGCTGTGATGACTTAAGTTCTTCCTACTCCAGTTGTCAACTTTGCTTGAAAGTTACACAAACTTGTAGCGCACTTGGCAAAAAGTGTGCAAGTACTTCCAGCTGCTTTAGTACAAAGTCCAACAGCTTAGCTCGAATGGTCTTAAAAGACAATTTCAGCTAAGCTACTGGACTTTGCATCAAAGTGGCTGTACACTCACATGCTCTGCTCCGTCTGTAAAGTGCTACAGCTAATAACTGAGAACAGTATAATTATCCCACTTCAGCTGTTTGTTAATGATCGTGTACCTGTGTCTAGTTAATAAAGTTGGATACTACATTGGTGTATCTTGTTTCTTCTCAGCTTTGGATGCTTCCAGAGTGTTTCAGCAACAGATTTGGATTCTTACTACAGCTTTTACAGGCATTCCCTGTAACTCTAGAAAACTCCTGCACAGTAGCCGTTAAGGGATCCTTGTGTATCCACTGCTGAGACAAGAACTACGGCAGTAAACATTTTGAGTCAGTTTGTATCCACAAGATCACTGCAGTACTAGTTACAAAGTTTTTATTTTTATTCCAACCCTTCCGGAGGGCCACTGCAACTCATGTAGCAAATGGATTTATTTCATCACTCTCATTTGCTTCAGTGCAAAGCCAAATACTTAGTTCCATCTGCTTCTACTGAAAGAAGCTTGAGCTAGCCTGGTTGATGCTATAGTCATCTATATGACCATGAAGGATATCATCTAACTAAACCGTTGAGGTAGAAATCTTAAAAAGACATACTATTTGTAGTTAGATGATTACAGAAAAAGAAGCCTACAATCCTTTAACAATCTTACGTTTGAGAACTGCTTCTAATGTAGGAAGTGAATAAACCATGGAAACGTTCTTATTTATGACCTAATCTTGTTCATTCTTTTCCCCTACTTGCCAATATGCTTTCTATCATTAGCTGTTAAGCGTCCTACTTTCCGGTAACACAAGTAGTCTAATGTTTTCTTTTCAATCCATTATGTTTGCTTCACAGATTGTGGGCTGGTAAACTCTTAGCCTGGTTTCCTGTGGAAATAAAGCTTATATGAGCAAGTTTTGACTGACCCTCTTCCTTGTTAATGGTTTCTAATTTTTTTGCTAATTTTTGGCAAGTTTTACAGGGGTACAGGTAGATATTGGTGTTTTTGTGAAACTAAGTGAAAGAGAGAGAGGTACCTTCAGGGAAGAAAAAGAGTACAAGAATGAGGTTGTTTTACTGCACAACAGGAAATGTGCACTGAGGATGGGCATGAAACTCTATAAATCCTCCAACTGTAAGAGAAGCCTCAGTTGGAACTTCCCATTCTTGATTCCTAAATTAAATATGTGAGGGCAAATCATGCTTTGGTAGTTACAGTTCACAGAAAACTATCTTTTCTGTGCTGTGTGTTCTCTTTTGACTATCTTCCTTATCAGTTGTATGGCTTCTGCTCCCTTCTGCTTTCCTGTTCTAAGTGTGATTTAATGTTCTGGAATTTTACTTACATAAACTTTGCAGTAGTAGAAATTTCTTCTCCCTGTAATAGGGGAAGCTTTCTTGTGTATCTTACCTATCTTCATAAAAGTCTTTCTTATCTGTCCTAAAACCTTTAATTTTCAACTTAGTTTGTTTAGTTTCTTTTTCTAGAGTTGTTTCCTCATTGGTTGATTTGAGACAATACAGCTTTTATTGCTAATCTTGTGGTTTTGCTGTCAATTAAAACATAAAGCTTTTGACCTCTGATTTCGTTTCACGTCTGAATAACAGGGCTTTGAAATGCTAACTAGATGACCAGAGCACTTTAAAAATACTAGTAAAAATGGTGGTCATCGGTGAGGCTCTGATAGTCATGGCTTTTCTTCACTGGTGTTAATAAGCTGTGGAGGTTCCGTCTTTGGAGTCATTAGTAGCTCTTCCTTTTCATCTGGGATTTGGTTAGTAGGTACCAAAAAAGAAGGTCACTTAATCTTAATGGCTCTCAGATTTTGATTCAAACAGCAGGTGAAACTTAGTGTAAACTGAAAAACTTTCTTTTCAATGACATGGTTTATCCTGTTTAAGTATGGAAATATCTGCCACTTCAACAGCTCTTGGACAGAGAAAGGATACAGAGGCAGAGGGAAGTCTCTATTTGCATTTTCTATATTTCTATGTAAAGATACCTTGCATTCTCTTAAAGGTACTTTCTTCAGAAAAAAATCTTTCTCAGAAAAACAGTAATTCTGAGGGTTGGCAATGAAACAGACAAATGTCAAATGATACTGCTTTGTTGCTTAGCAAAAGAGATCTTAGTGCTGCCAGTCTGTGTATTTGGAAAATATTGTTGGCTTCTACTTGATTAAAATAAAATTATTTGTATAGTTTGAGTAGTCCTGTAGGAATTATTCCTTTTTGTAAGAAACATCTTATTATTCTATTTCTTGACTTGTATTTGTGTCAACTTTTTCTTTAATGTAAATACTAATTTCTACTGAAGCACTGTAGTTAGTGTGTTATGCTAGCAGTTAAGTGTGGTGTCATCTATTTTTAAGGTGACTAGGTTAAAAAGTTTGCTTTGATATCTTCCTTTTGAATATAGCCAGCATATGTTGGCTTCAGAGGTATTTTTGCAGGAATTGAAGGAATCTTACACTCTTCCTACGTACATCCACTCAAATTTTTTAAATTCCACAAGAAAGCAGAAGCTTTCTTGGGAACAGATGAACCAAATGTGCCATGAAATGGGTGAGGAGGACCCACGCAGATTAGAGAAATTTGTTTCACTCAGGAGAGGGAACAGGGGGTTAAAAAGTACTAGTTAAAAAAAGAATATGGTCTATGAAGTCTATGGACCTTCTTAATGAGAATGGTGTTTGCTCTTTTTGCTTGTCTTTATCTTCCTTCCCTAGTAGAATGAAATAAGCTGTACAAGTGCTTAAAAAGACTTCTCTGTCAACATGTACATGTCATATTTCCAGTCAGCAGTAGATTTTTCAGGCTAAGTAAGTCTGTTCAGTCATTAGGCACAAAGTTTTTGACAAGTTAGGATTTGTAAGAAAGAGGTTACAATAAATGCTTGTTCCAGAGTAATTTCATCTCCCATAGCTTAACTGAGAATTCCTCACTTCATTAACTGCTGTAATCCTTTACAGGGTTGCTTCCTAAAGATACTGCTGCTTACAGTTAGACTTGGTAAATCAACTAACTTAATGCTATAAGCAGGTAGAACAGTCAGCCAAACTGGAATCACCAGAATTTTATTGCTGAGAGGACTGGAAGGTTGAAGGGATGGTAAGCCGTGAAAAAAATATTCCTAGAAAATATCTATATGCTATCCTTGCCTAGTAGGCATTCCTGGTGTGGAGCCTTGTTTTTAAATAACAAAACAAATGAAACCAAATCCCTGGAGGACCTTCAGTAAATCAGCTGAAAAACAGCAACTACCTAGACATCCTTCACAGAATTGTGATGCTATATACAGTCTTGCAATTCTCTGGGATATAAGGATGTTTGAATATATGTCTTGAGAAATGAGGAAAACTTGACTTCTGCAAAACTAACTGTAGAAACTAGAACAAAAACATTTTTAGAAATACCTTTTTGAAAGAGTAGTGAAGGTCTAAGTGTTGTGAAAAAGAGACTTAGATATGTCTGCAATAATAGTTTTTTGAATGGAGAAATAAATAGCTTTTAACTTTTGACAGGTAACCTCTATTCTTTTGAGTGTCTATTGAAATTATTTCTGCTCTTTCAGGAGCAAACTAAATGAAAATGAGCACTTAAATGGCCATTATATATGGCCATTGGATTATTTGAGTTATAGATTAACCTTACCATGGGTACATTGAAATTCACCTTGTCTCACTATGTTGAATGCTGAAGTGCTCTTTATTATGGGTACACTGATACCTGGATTGCCTCTGCTTTGGAAGCAGTTTTTTTGCTCTTAAGTATCAGGGAGCCTCATAGCTTGACTGGGTTACAGTGCAGTGTTAGTATACTTCAGTAGTTTGTCAAGGAGCATACAAGGGCTAGCACTGATGTGAGAGCTGCTGGACTCCATCCCCTGTGGAGCCTCTCTTGGTTATCTCTTTACTGTAACTCCGCAGTGTTACGCTGAATCCTGTACTACATGGGTTTTTCTTTATCTGGAATACTCTAGGCCTTCTGTTCTTTACCTTTTGATTACTACTGAGTGTGCTGGAGTTAAAGGTACAACTTTGTTTTACTGCTTAGTTCTACTTAAACTTGATGTTCAATTTACCTTTTGTAAATTTGAACATGGTGACCTAAACCTTTCTTTTATGAGACAAGACAATAGCTTGCTACTGTAACCTGCTGTTGAAGTTTCCATATTCATGGTAGAGTTACTCCTAACTAAAATGCTGTGAATGTACTAGAAAAGCTCAGTAAAACACAGGATGGCAGCTACTTCTTAGTAGTAGGTACAGTATGACGTGAGGTTGATGAAAAACACTTTTTCAGGATGACTAAGTCCCCCAGTCTGATGCAAAAGAGTCTGAGGACATATGGTGAAGAAATGCTCACAAATATTACTAGTTTGTGCATTAGTTATTCAAGTAGTTTATAGGAACAGCGTGGATTAACAAACTCACCTGTAAACCTGGTATTGTGGTGGAATATATGACTTGCTGACTGAATGAGCATCCCAGAATTCTCAAATCTGTTTGTTTGTGAAGGTACGGATATAACTGTGATACCATTTTCATCTGAAATGTAAGTGGGGTTCATTATAAGAGAGGTCACAATTCAAGTACTGCTAAATGTAGCAGTGTCTTTTGGAGATGTTGATGTCAAGCCTATGATAGTTTTGTTCTTTCCGTTGGCTTCTGTGCTGTGAAACTCTTCATGGCTTTAAGAGATTGCCTAAATTTATGACTCATACTTGACTTTTTGATGCTTAACTAAAAAATTAAGACCTTCTTATTAGTTTTTCTTTAGGCTGTTCTTACTTGTCATGCTGATTTGTCCTGTGTCTAATTGGTGTTTACTGGAAAAAATAGAGAGGATGATCAAAATCAGATTCTAGTGAGACACTGAATTTAAATTTTTATTGCTGAAAGTTTTATTAATAAATTCCATTTCCTAAATAAAAAGCGAATTTTATCTCTGCTGTGAATATATCCTGTTTTGTCTGAGTTTGTGATCTTCCACATATGTATTACTAAGTATGACAGTATGAAGTTAGGAATAGGTTATGAATAACAAGCAGAGAATTTGGTGGTGTGAGGAAAATATTTATTTCTAATGCTGCTCCTTTTCTTCCCACCTTCTTTTATTCTAACCTCAGTTTCCTTCTTGTATCTAAATCCTTGTTTTTCAAGCCTACCTCTTGTCTTCCAATTCAGTTAATTTTGATTTGAACAGGAGGGCATATGGAAGATGAGTGGTTTGTATCCTGCCTCCATTTGGGATAATATATGGAAAGTTTTGTTAGTTGAGTAGGTTATGCATTGACTTGAGCCCTGGAATTTGTGAGTCATGCAGGCCACATAAGTAAAAATACTGAATTAATAGATCTTGCAGCAGTTTCAAAATACATAAATAAGAAATCACCTGGACAGGTCACAATAGATCAAATTAGTTGTGTATACTTATTCTGAAGGAGTATATGCTCAGCTATTAAGTTACCAGGACTTAAAGGTCAAATATTCTACCCAAGTTTAAGCAGAACATAATGACCTCAGAAATGTAGGATTCTTAAGTACAAAAATTCTCAAGAATTTTTATGAGACTGAAAGGCACTTCAAAGGTGTAGATACAAGGTTGCAAGTGAAAATTCAGGAAAGATACAGAAAGCCAGGGGATATATAAAGCTGCATTGCTCAAGTCACATTAATTTTTTATATGCATCCCAGCAGTATTCTTAGGTTTTTTAATTACCTTTTTATGCTTCTTTGGACTTCTGAATATGCATCCAGACAAAAGCGTGAACAAAGTTTATTCTTTCTATGTAGTTTGCACACTTCTGAAGCTGAAGGTTTGTATTAAGTTATTCTTAATTTTTCTTCCTCCTCTAGCAAAAGTTCCACCTTGAATGTTGTATTTACCAGCCAATACAATTCTGTGGAAGCTGCAGTTGACATTTGTGTAGATAGATCTCCTATTACTAGGACAGAAGCATTAACTGGAATTAATAACTGACCAGTCCGTTATGTAACAATTGTTTTTCTTACCAGTTGCACTGTCAGCAGTTTTGAACAATTAGATGTTTTTCTGCTTTAGCTCATTATGAGGAGAGCTGAGTACAAATTACTGGAGCTCATATTAAAAATAATTTGAAATTTTTATTAGTTGCTGGATATACTATTGACTCTCTTCTTTTTACTGCAGAATGGTGCTAAAGCCACCAATGGCAAATTCTGCAATCACATGCCAAAGATGGCGAGGGAAACAGTAGTTTCTTTTAAATGTTTAAGGGACTAGTATCTGTGTTGCTCTCTCAAGCAGTGAAGATCTATAGCTCTCTGTCTTGGAAGCCAATCAGCATCAATAAGTCCTATTCAATCAGTTACAGTTCTTGTATTAATTCTCAGTTTGACTGAAATGTACTTACTTTTATGTGTTTTGTTTTTTTGGTGGTTTGTATTTGTTGTTTGGGGTTTTTTTGTGTTTTGGTATATTTTTTTGTTTGTTTTTTTTTTTTGTTTGTTTTTTTTTGTTTTTTGGTTTTTTAATACAGAAGAGAGCAGCAAAGAACTTGATATTAGCAGTTGAAATCATGAGAAGAGAGATTAGGAAGGGAAAGAGAAATATGGAGGTGTAAACTTATAATACATGTGCATGAATATGGCTTTGAAGTAGCTTGGGGGACTTGGGTTTCAGTGCTTTTTTAGCAGTTTGCCTGTTTTTATGGTCTTTACTAGTCTTTTGTATGTAATGCAATTCTGTAGTTCAGTACAGATATATAATATGCCAAGGGTTATTGCATTTCTCCAAAGAAAGAATTTGTATACCTTTCTTGCTGCAACAGGGATAAGGGTATTGTCCAGATTTTTATTTTTGCATGTATACATTGTTGCCTTCCTCACTGGTTTAAAGGCCAAAAGGGAAAGGGTGAAATCATTTTATTTAGCCTTCAGCTACACTTTGAAAATCAAATAGTAATTGCATACAGTGGGTAATAGGCTGAAGAGACCAAAACATCACTACAAAGGTATTCTGGAGATTTGCCTGTCATACTTCCAGCCAAAGTTCAAAGAATATTCTAAAGTGCATCTAATTATGGAGTCCGTTTGTAAAACAGGATTGTGCTCTTAATGTTTCTTATGAGCTAAGATCAAGTCTTGGTAATTATTGTTGAATGACTGATACTTTCTCTCTTCAAACTCCAGTAATTTATGAACTTGCTTTTCAACACACTTGGGGCCTATAAATTAGTAATTAGCTTCAAGGAGGAAAGATGAGCTGGAAAGCCATTTGAGACAAAAGATAGAGAGCTGTCCACAGAACTGTTACCATCAGCATACATCTTCTAAACTGATTTGCTAGTGATGCTACAAATGCAAATACCATAGGCAATAAGTGTTTAAAAAAGGATTTTTGTTTGTTCAAGAACCCCTCCAGTGCTTGATTCAGGCAGTGCAATTGGGAGGAGGAGGTTTCAAGTCCTCATAAATAAAGAGATGGGTCAGGAGAGTTCCTGTGAGATGAGGTCTGTGTTTCTGTGTATGCCCTGTATAAAAAAAAAAAATAATTTGCAGGATCCTTTGTATGCAAGTGAGGCATTTGGAAGAATCTATTTCTTGGATTGCTGACTTTTCGATAACTTAAAAAATACTATTAGTTCTTCCTTTACTAAAGGAATGGATATTTAGCATGGTTTAGAAAACTTGAATTTGGCCTGTAATAAAGCATTAATTATCTGTTACTTAAATTTATCTTGGAGATAGTAACTCAACAGTAAATACATTTCATTTTGAAGTATGTTCCTTTAATTAGACTATAACATGAAATACAGTCTTTAGACCAGTTCTTGTGACAAGCTTGTAGACTGTTAGTAAAGCATTTTTCAATTGTAATTCCTGGTGAAATATGGAGAAAATGCTCAACTTTTGTAGATTGATTATTTAAATTGTATCAGTATTGGTAAGTTTTACTGGAAGTATTACAGTGAAACTGAATACTCCAAGTGTATATAACTGGTTTACAGAGGCATTCTGTGGATGTTAATGTGTATGTTTTTAAAGTATATGCTGCTTAGAAAGCAACATCTATAGATTTAAAAACAGCTGTTCTGATCAAGTTTTTTGCTTCCACATTTTGTTTTTACGTTATTCTAATAATCAGCTGCTTCAGTATGTCAACAAAGATCTGCATTAAGGCACACAACTTCTGTTACTGCTTTTGATATTTCATATCTTTTTATGCATTAGTGTGTAAAGAAAATGTAGACTCAATGTGCACAGGAAAATAATGCCTGTTAATCTTATATGAAAACTTCTAAAGAAGCTAAGCTTCATGCTTTGTGTTTAACAAAACATTTGATCTTGCTTTGGACATATCCTTTGTTCAGACTTTGAAGAAGTAAGTCATACTTATGATGCTAAGTCCCAAATGTAATATTTAAATTCAGTGGGGTTTTTTTAACTATAGATGTACTTTTTGGAAGATATACTCATCTTCCTGTTTATCCTTTCATATCTTCATGATGGAATACAACCTTAATTTTGAGAACTTCTGTTTATTATTGTGTGGGGGTTTTGTTTTGTGGGGATTTGGGGGTTTGTTTAGTTTTTTTAGATCACACACAGATAGATGTCAATATATCAAGCTAGCATAAACTGAAATTGAAACCAAATAGCTGGCACCTACTGTTCTCCTAGAAGGAAAACAGTCACTTCCTGTGAGTTCTTTGGACAACAAGTATTGAGGATTTTAACTCACATTTTGATGCTAGAGCTCTTACAGTAACTGAAAATGCTTTAATTCAGAGCTAGCAACCAAATGCAGATTGGCTGCTAGTGGGTTTTATTCTTTGTTCAGCTGTTTTGGAGCAATGATCTAATGATTGAAATAGCCTGAAACTTATTACTAAACCTTTGAATTGCTTTATCCCTGAACTTAGTATTTTACTCCAATACAAACCTAGTGGTACCAAGGAAGTGAAGCATGGTACAGTGTGTTTTTATCTGTCCAAACTTGGTTTTTGGAATTCCATGACTAAACAATCTGACATGTTAAGCTTGAGTTTGTGTGAAACTACATGAACAGATGTTTTGTCAGAAATTTTTCTGTTTTGATAATGTCATCAGTTGTCAGTCTGCTGATGGTATAGTACTGAATAACTGAGACCTCATCTGATTTCTGGTTTAATTATGGTTAATGTCTGCTCTTTAGCAATCATCTGGCACCCATGTGGCCTGGAGTATTTTCTGCTCAATATAACATTATAGACAGTGTCATCCAAATCAAAATGCAGCAGTGCTAAAACATGGAGTCTGACCAATCACTTCTGGAGAGAAAACCCTTTTTGCACCAGCTCAGTGTTGCCTGTGAAAATGAATGCTGTGCTGTGTTCAATGGTTACAGTACTTACAGCATCTTTTTATAGCAAACATTATTTTTGCATCATGCTAAGGTATACAGGTACTAGATCTGGCTAAGTGTCCTGAAAGATTAGTGGTTAAATGGTTTTATTTTCAGTTGTGCACCCTGTATCATTTCTGATACACAAACCCTGGTGCTATAACTAAAGTTTTTTATCTTCAATTTTGGATTCTAACAGTTCTTATAAGCAGAGGTAGCTTAGAAAGTCTGTCTGATCATTGGCTATTTTAGTTCATGATCTAGAATATTTAGTGCATTAATTAATCAATTACAGTAGTACTCTGGACAGAGAGCCTCTTTTTTAGAAGTTACAATACCTTTGTCTGCAACAGCTTATTCAGTCAGATCTAGTTGTTGCCATTACTCTGAGCTGTTGCCTAAATAAGAGGCGAGTGCTTTTAGACAAAACTTTTAAATAGACATCTGTAAGAGCTAAGAGAAGCTGCAAAACTGATCCCTTCATTCTTGTTTCATCACTTACAAATGTGAATAGTGGGTGGCTTCCACTATTTCTCACTCAAGTCTTAGACAGATTAAAGATTTGGGGGAGGGGGAAACAACTATTTTCAATAGTGCACAGATTTGACATCTCTGAAGCTGGGATTGTAGCACAAGTTTCTAGAAGCTGTAACTAGGAAACACTAGGTTCATTACTGTTCTACAAAACAACTAGTGTATCAGGTTTGTTTGTCTAAAAATGCTGATACAACAACTGAAGCACAGATGGCTCAGTAGTTCAGTTTATTTAGCAGTTTGTTTCTGGAATTATATTATTTTCACTGAGACAAAGGACCTCAGTTTGCATTTTATTATGGTGGATAAGCTAGATACTCGTTTACTACTAACAAACAAAATCTGAAAAGTGTGCTTCTACCTTTTTGTTGGCTTAAGCCAAAATAAGTGTAGAGGTGCTTATAAGAGCTTTTCAGGTACTTTAACATATCAAGATAGACAAAATCCACCATCAGGTTCATAATTCATTTTTCTAGCTTGTGGAGACCAAATATTGGTGCTGTAATTAGCAGTTGAGGCTTCTATCAATGTAGAGAATTGTGAAGTAGATACCTGTTTTAAACATATATGCCATCCGGGGGGACCTTGATGGGCTTGAGAGGTGGGCCTGTGCCAACCTCATGAAGTTCAACAAGGTCCTGCACCTGAGTCGGGGCAATTCCAAGGACAAATACAGGTTGGCTGGAGAATGGATTGAGAACAGCCCTCAGGAAAAGAACTGGGAGTGCTGGTTGATGAGAAGCTCACCATGAGCAGGCGATGATCACTTGCAGCCCAGAAAGCTAACCATGTCCTGGGCTGCATCAAAATAAATGTGGCCACCTGGTCAAAGCAGGTGATTCTCCCTCTCTACTCTGCTCTTGTGAGGCTGCACCTGAAGTAGTGTGTCCAGTTCTGGAGCACCCAACACAAGAAGGACATGGAGCTGTTGGATTGAGTCCAGAGGAGGGCCACAAAGATGATCAGAGGGCTGGAGCACCTCTCCTATGAGGACAGGCTGTGAAAATTGGGGCTGTTCAGCCTGGAGAAGAGAAGGCTCCAGGGAGACCTTATAGCAGCCCTCCAGTACCTTAAGGGGTGCCTACAGGAAAGCTGGGCAGGGACTTTTTACAAGGGCTTGTAGTGATAGGACAAGGGTTAATGGCTTTAAACTAGAGGAAGGTAGATTTATATTAGATATTGGAAAGAAACATTGGAAGAGACACTGGAAGAGGTTGCCCAGAGGAGTTGTGGCTGCCCCCTCCCCGGGAGTGTTCAAGGGCAGTTTGGATGGGGCTCTGAGCAACCTGATCTAGTAGGAGATGTCCCTGCCCATGCAGATGATCTTTAGGATCCCTTCCAACCCAAACCCTTCTGTATCTGGCTGCTCTGGTTATAGAACTTGCTGCAAAATGCCAATTGAAGAGGCTCATACTATCATCAGAACAGACACCTCTTTGACAAACCAGTGAGGGTCTTTTAGAGGGAATGTTATGCTGAATTCTTTAAGTAGCCTTTTTTCAACTTTTTAAATACTGAAGCTCAGATGGAGCAAAGACTAGATGTGGATCCAGAATAGCAATGAGAACTTGCTACTGATGTCTGTAGCTTCTTCCACAGAGTTCTAACTTTCTGTATTCAAGAAGTTCCCTTCTCAACATGTTAACCTGCTTTTGTTATTTGATCATCATCTACAGGATTCCTTGTTAACGTTTTTGTTGTTTCTCTTAGTTTCAAGTAAGACGTGATAGGAGGAAGGTGTAAAAACAGCTTGTCCCAAATATTCCCCAAAGCACACAGAGTACAAAAGACAGCTAGGAAAAAATTCGTCTTTGCTCTAGGTTATGAAATCTAGAGAACGTGGAATAAAAAACCTGGTGGTGTCAAAAGGTGGTATTAAATGTCTCCTATTAGGAACACATAGTTAATCGGTAGAAAGGCTTAGATAATGCCGTTGCTCTCAGCCGTTAAACAAAAAACAAAGAACTTTTAGATCTTCTGAAATTGTCTATGTGGAGAGTAGTGTTCCATACAATAAACCTATGTCATTGACTTCTGTTCTGTTGTCCACAGACAACTGTAGTCCATGCAGGCTGCAGCTGGAAAACTACTGGAATGGTCAGAATTTGCTGAACCACTGAGCAACAGCAGCAGTAGTTTCTCTGTGGCAGAC
Organism: Hemiprocne comata; assembly: GCA_020745705.1. NCBI lineage: Eukaryota > Metazoa > Chordata > Aves > Apodiformes > Apodidae > Hemiprocne > Hemiprocne comata. The sequence goes on from CM036586.1 coordinate 64,243,695, forward strand.
TGAATGAGGCAGTTATGTTTATTTATTTAGTGGACTGAAAGTAAGTAATTCTTGAAAATATAAAAGATTTAAGCGAGAACTGGGATCCAGCACAAAACTATTGCAGTTACCATGGGAAACTGCCTCCTTACAGTTACAATAGGTAGATTTCTCAGCTTTGGCAGGATATTACTGCTGATTTTTAACTGATGAAGTCTGCTTCAAAATCATAAACTATTCACAAGTTACAGCACTTACTCTTTTTCCTTCCCTTTCTGCTCTTTGGACTTAACCTCGCCTTTGAGTTATTGGTTCCTTCACTGTGTTTCGCTCTTGCTCTTAGGTTGAATATTGACCAGGGTCAACAAGGTAGTTTTTCTTACGAATCATAAGATAGAAGCAAGAAAACTTGTGACTCAGTAATCTTGATAAGCAAAATATATATAAAATTGTCACTTTTCCGTAGGCCTACTGCATTTTTTGCAGAGTAGTTTTTTCAACACATCAAGTTGAGTGTGGAATTTTACTTTCATTTCCTCTGCCCAATTCTTAGTTCTGGTATTCCTGAAGCATCATGTCAAGAGTTTTTTTCCTCTTACAGGAAAAAAAAATGTACAAAAGTTTAAAATAATAAATGATGAGATACCCAGAAGCTTGCAAAAATTTTTCCCTTGTCTAAAGTACTAGCCTAGTGGTTCACTTCAGGTTTGTATTAAGACAGCAGATGCGAGGGTACGTCTGCTGTAGCAATTTAAAACTGAGTCAGTTTCAGTAATGAATGCAGATAATTAATCTCTCTGCTCAGCCCAGCAGGCACTGCTTCAGCCTAGTGCTCCATTTCAGTTACTGTCCAGGGAACTATAGGCCTGGCAGTCTGACCTTGGTGCCAGGAAAGGTTATGGAGCAGATCATCTTGAGTGCCATCACACAGCACATGTGGGATAACAAGGCATTCAGGCCCAGTCAGCATGGGTTTATGAAAGGTAGGTCCTGCCTGACTAACCTGATATCCTTCTGTGGCAATGTGACCCACTTAGTGGATGAGGAGAAGGTAATGGATGTTGTCTACCTAGACTGTAAAGTCTATGACACCATGTTCCCACAGCATTCTCTTGGAGAAACTGGCTTCTCATCACTTGCACTGGTGTATGCTTCACTGGGTAAAAAAACCAAACAAACTGACTGGTTGGCCAGGCCCAAAGAGTTGTGGTGAATGAAGTTAAATTCAGTTGGCAGCCCAGTGGTGTTCCCCAGAGCTCAGTACTGGGGCCAGTTTTCTTTAGTATCCTTAAACCTGAGGAAGGGGGATAAAGTGCACCCTCACTAAGTTTGGAGATGACACCAAGTTGCGTGGGAGTGTTGATCTGCTTGAGGATAGGAAAGCTCTGCAGAAGGATCTGGACAGGCTGAATTGATGGGATAAAGCTAATTGTATGGAGATGCAACAAGACCAAGTGTCAGGTCCTGCACTTGGGCTACAATAACCCCAGGAAACACTACAGGCTTGGAAGAGGGACTGGAAAGCTGCCTGGAGGAAAAGGACCTGGGGGTGTTGGTCAGTAACTAGATATGAGCCAGCACTGTGTTCAGGTGACCAAGAAAGCTAGCAGCATTCTGGCTTGTAACAGAAATAATGTGGCCAGCAGGACTAGGTGGGTAATTGTCCCCTCTGTACTTGGCACTAGTGAGGTCGCACCTTGAATACGATGTTCAGTTTTGGGTCCCTCACTACAGGGAAGACATTGAGGTTCTGGAGCATGGGCAGCAAAGCTGATGAACAGTCTAGAGCACAAGTCCTATGAGGGGTGGGGTTGTTTAGCCTGAAGAAAAGGAGGGTGAGGGGAGACCTTAATTGCTCTCTACAACTACTTTAAAGGAGGTTGGTTGTATTGAGGTGGGTATTGGTCTCTTCTCCCAAGTAAGAAGTAATAGAACAAGAGGAAAACAAAAGACACCTACAAATCCAACCTTGAGTTAAGGTTAACTGTATGTGAATCTGCAGTCATTAGGTGAGAACTAGGGTTACAGAATGAAAGGTGTAAGGAACCACTCCAGAAGCTGACTGAGAAGGATAAAAGCACTCTCCATCAGGTCATATGAGCAATCTGTGTTCTCTGCACATAAGCCCAAGGAATGTTTCAATGGTGAGAAAAATTTCAATAGTAAGAAAATCGAGGTAGTAGTTTTCAGTGATAAACCTCAGGTTGATTTTTTTGTACTGGCAAAAGCAAAACATGAGAGCTTTTTTGTGTTTGCACTTATAGCATTCAGTTTTAGTGTTTCTTTAGTCCTTAAAGTAAGTTAATTGAAAACCAGGTATTTGAAGCTCTAGTTCTGTGCTTAAGGACATTGATGGAAGAAGAATTCAGGGGAGGTGAGCTATAAAAGTCTGTTTCCTACACAGAAGATTAGATTGCCTTTTTTGGTGTTATTTGAATATAGATGAGATGATAGTGCAGCCTGGCTAAAGTGAAGAAGGTTAAGATGGTTCAGGGGCTTCTCTTTGCATTCTTACTCATGACAATATGAGAAATGTTGAGAGAGTGCTTTCCAAGGTTGTTACTTAAACATACAACTTAAGTCACTGGTCACATATTTTGAGGACTCTGTAACCAGTGCACTGAGTTACACAGAAGGTGAAAATAAAATGGTCCACTGGAAGGAATGTAGAAACATTGCACAAATGTGCAAGAGTGGAGGTATCACAGCCACAGTTCAGTTGAAGTTGAAACTAGCAAGGAATCTGAAGGGCCATAGAAGGGGCTAGAGTGTTGATAACGAAAGGGAGGCAAAGGGAGACCTGGACCTACTGCTTTATGGAGCAGAGGACCTAGTGATAAAATATGTAACAGTTTTTTGATCTCTCTTCTTATTGGTAAGGCCTTCCAGGTCCCTCCACCTATTAAAAGAGTCTTTCATAATGAGGCACTATCTATAGTAGAGGAAGATAGAGTCAGGGAGTTACTTAAGCAAGCTGGATATAGTTCAATCCATGGGGATCAGTTGGGATGCATCTGGGGGTACTAACAGACCTATCTGATGTCTTTGTGAGGTGGTTATGTCATTTTTGAAAGGCTGTAGTAGTTGAGGGGAATGTTTATGATGAATCTGAGAAAGCAAACATCATGCTCATATTCAAGACTGGTGAGAAGGAATATCTGGGAAACTGTAGGTAGGTCAGCTTAGCCTCAGTCTCCTGGAAGGCTGTGGAGCAAATCCTCCTCCTCTTCCTAGAAGCCATTTAATAAGACCTTTGCTGTAAGGCCACAGTGAGAGACCATGTAAAAGTTTGTGGTATGTGGACTGGATAAGTGGGCTTACTTTCACTGGTTGGTGGAAGACTGGCTGGACTGTTGGACTCACAGGGTTGTGATCGGCAATGTCACTTTTAAATGGCGTCTGACTACCTGAGGCATCCATCAGGGGTTGGTATTTGTAGTATTGCTTAACATCTTTATTGGTGACCTAAACCAGTCAGGACAACAGGATAGAAAGAAGTAAACCTGTGCACCTATACCAGCTGGGGAATGATTGGCTAGGTAGGAGCTTTGTAGGAAAGGGCTTCAGGGTCCTGGTGGACATCAAGCAGCATATGAGTGTGCCCTTGCATTAGTGAAGGCCAGCAGCATACTAAGCCATATTAGCAAGAAAATGGCTAGCATGTTGAGATAAATTTTTCCCTTTTTATGATTTCTGAGGATGCATATGAATACTATGTCCAGTTCTGAGCTTCCTACTACAATAAAGGCATTTATATACTGAAACGTGTTCACAGTCAAGAGTTTGGGGGCTATCAGGATTGCTGAGGACATACAAGGAGATGCTGTTAGAATTGTGGTGGGTTTGTTGTTAGTTGTTTTTTGTTTGTTTTTTTTTCCTTGAAGAGAAGATAAGGGAAGATTTTACTGTTGTCTTTTTGTACCAAGGGCAGGATGTAGAGAAGGTTGCTTAGTTGCACAGTGAAGGTGTAAGAGTCAACAATTCCTGTTGGAATCTAAGAATAATAGTAAAGTCTAAGAAATTCCAGTTAGATAAGAGAAACATATTTCACCATGAGGATTATCAAGCTGTGGGAAGTTCTGCCTAGAAAATTTGTAGAATCCTTTGTCCTCAGAGGTGTATGGAACTTGGCTAGGCAATGTTGTGAGCAGTCTGATCTGATTTAATCCACTTCTAGCAGATGTTGGACTAGATAACCTCCAGAGTTCTCTTTCAGCCTTAAATAGTCTGTGATTTCATGAGTCAGTAAACTCAAAAGCTTGTAGAATTAAACTGTCCTTATATTTTTAGATTATTAGTCAGGTCTCAGGAAGTGTGGTATTTGAGTTTCCCCTCATTACCACCAGTGTTTATGACCCATGTATTAGTTTAGCATCATCTTATGTTTTTACAGTTACAGCAAGTGGAATAGGGGCTGAAGATTTTCTTTGACTTACAATATTCTCAACCTCACGATTTTTTTTAGAAACTGTAGAATTATTTACCTTGAAGAATAAAAATATGTAGAAAACAGGGTTTTTTTGCAGTTGTCTATACTGCATTGTTTTTAAGGATTCTCAATCAAGGGTTTTTTTGCAATGCTAGAGAGGTAATTTTTCTATAAGATGAGCCCCAGAGCTGAAATATGACAGCAGTAAACAGTTGAAAAGTCTATCAATGTACAGCAGACACAAATGCAGGTTGCACAGTGAAGTTTGGCTTAAATACTTAAAATACAGACATTTTGAGAATACAAGTAGAATTTAGCTAGCTAAATCTATTTTTATCTTCAGAGTACTTATATATTGTTATTTGTCTTTTTTTTTAAGTCTAAAGATTAATGAATCTGCAAAAAGTTATACTGGATTGAAGGAATGTGAGCTGACTCAAACTTTGAGTAAAAGAAGAAGAATATTAGAGGAAGCTTAATACACATTAGTTCCTCCACACTGCCCCCCTGCCTTCCCTCACATCCCTTTTGTGGATGTGCAAGATTTTCTGCTATATGTCATTTGAGTATATGACTAATAGTTTTTTTCAAGGTGTGGTTTGTTCAAGCTTGAGCTCATTTCTGAATACTGAGGAATGCACTGCTCTAAAGTGATTTAAAAGTTTAGGCTATCAATGTTCCACTTAAAAACATAAAACTTACTCTTTCAGGCAATGAGTTAGGTGTAAAAAAAAATGAGTTAGGTTTTCACTCAGTGGATACCAATATAGTTTCTGTTATGGTACAGTATGTCTTCAGATTATAGCCAACAGCATAAATTAGTTTAGTCCTGTCAGTTTCATTTTAGAAAGTTAAAATTAGGATAACCTGACCATGGTATCTGCAATCAGAGGGAGATCTCTGGATTCAGAATATCACAATGTAAGAAAGATTCTACATTTCAGTTACACCTCCATCATTGTTATTGGGTAGATCAAAACTTAGCTACCTACTAGTAATTTTTTTTCTTAAAAGATGTCTCATGAAGATGAATGCAGAAAACAGATACTACACTGAATTTCATCTGTTCATTTTCAAATGTTTCTTCTGGCATAAAATCCCAGGAGGATGGTTTTCTGTTATGCCATGCACTTTGAAGTGAAGAATGTTGCTAGTGTTAACATAAAGGAGTATTACAGGTGATCTTATAGGATCACATGCACTGGCCATGTGCTGTGATGTGGCAAAGAAACAAAAAGGCACTGTATATATTTTTTTATTTTCTCTTTCATCCACATTTACCTATTGTTCCTACACCTGAGGAACATAAATGCCCAAAACCTGAGATACTCCTGCTTTCCATGAGTTGAATTCTTAACATCTTGTGCTGTAGATCTGTACAATGAGGCTAATTGCAAATACTTCTGATTAACTACCTCACTTAAATGTCTTTGTTGAATGTTTAAAAATAAATACTCTGATATCTAATAGTCTGTAAGAACTGCCATCCTTTGTATGCGAAGAGATGGAAGCAATGCAACAGACTGTACAGTGAGTTGATCTCTTTCCAGAATAATGGAGATGGGAATTACCCAGTAGTGTGGCTCCTTTAGGATACTTCTCTGTACCCAAAAGTTTTCCAGTTGCATGGAATCTGGTTTCCTTCATTAAATCTGTAATGAAAGGAGTGTGTTAAATGGGGAGATGAACTTACTTCTGCATGATAGGGTAAATACAGATGGGATATGAAGTTGTTTCTAAATCTGAAGGAGCATTTTAATGCCATCAGTATTACAGATACTGCCTTACTTACACACTTAACCTATGTAATGTGATTTAATGAGGTCACAGTTTTCAGTTTCTATTCCTGTGGTAGAACTGCAGTGTAAATCCCAGCTACTTATTTCTGATGTGTTCAGGTGCCAAGCAGTGAATCATATGAAGGAACAGATTCATCTGGAAAGAAGAAAATTATCCAGTTAATTCTCAGAGTTATTAGTTTCCTCATTGGATACACTATGCAGGTGCTAACTCTGATGCAGGTTTGGGAGGGATCAAACTGTGGCTCGTTGTGATACTGTAACCTGCTACACAGGAGAAAATCGGTGCTAAACTGATGGGTGAGCTGTGACATTAATAGCATGGCAGTGAAGTTCTAGAGCAACATTACTGACACACCACAGTGCACAAGTGAATGGCTGGCTTAGATTCTGTTTCAGTTGATGTGCTGCTGCAAAGACTGATTGCAGCACATGGAGTGTGCTGTAGGGATGCTAGAGTTGCAATAGATGAGTTTGAAACTGGCAGGAAATGGCAAAGGAGGCAGTTAGCAGGTAAAGCTGGACCTAAGGAGGCATAGAATATGGTCTGTGTAATAAAGCCTACAGAAAAGATGGGGGCTGTTTTAGGGCAGTGTCAGTTTGGAGTGATTAAATAATCTGCCTGGAAAATAATGAGCTTTAGAACTTGTAATTTTTTACTAAACTTGTACTTTCAAAGTTTTCAATGTCATAATGTGCATTAGGGACAAAGCCAGTGAAATCTGATTCACTCTTAACTAGGGTTGCAAACGAATAAAAATTAAATTCAGTAGAATTTATTCAAGGCAGCTGTTAAGGTTCAGATCCTTCCAGATTATTCTGGGACATCCAGCAACAGCCATGACCGGAGGGCAATTAGGCTGTCAGGGGATTTCTCTCTGAGCTCAGGTACAAAGAGGGGGAACATGAAAAGTGAAATTCAGGGTAGGTACCCAGGAAGAATGTAGGCACTTTCCTAGCATGTACAGGGATGGAACTAAAAAAAAGCAAAGCTGACTGGAGTTAAACTGGAAAAGAACGAGAGATACAACAATTTTTTTTGTGTAGGTACATTGGCAAGAAATGGTGGCGCAACAAAAAAAAGTGTGTGATAGAGAATAGTGGAAGAATTAGTGGAAGGATTAAGTTTAAGAGTAACAAATTTTGACAGTACTCAAAAAAATTAGTTAAAACAGATTTTTTTTTTATGGATTGCATTGCTCCATTACAGAAGGTGAATGATAGTTGTCTCCTATTTATATATGTGACTTTTCTAAGTAGGACATAAGACTAACATGTTAAAGTCTTATTTCATGCTGTCTTATTTAGTAATTGGAGATTCGCAGAGAGGCTTTTCTTTACCTGTAACTACATTTTAATAGAGGGAACTGAAGCAGATACCTACTAACTGTGCCTTCTGCTGTTTCATGTGTTTAACTACTTTTTAATGTTACTGCGTAGTTGGTGCCCTAGATCTTTGATCTGCTAGGAAAAATATTACTGATGTGGTTTACACCATATTTGGCCTTAAATGTCTTAGTAAGTAAACTCAGTATATTCTGGGAGGTCATTAAAGAGGTGATCATGTCTTTCCTTTTGCAAGGGCAAATTCTTTTCTCAGGCTTTGCACGAACATTTGCAGGTGCACTCCAGAAAGTGAAAATAATCTTTCAGGTCAGATTTGCCTTTTGACTGGATTTAATTTTTTTTTTTATTTTGAAGTTGATATGATTCTTTTATTCTGACTTAATTACATATAATTCAAAGTACTCTTATAACTATTAACCGTGTTTCTGCTCTGTTAGACTCTAGAAGATGGCAAAAGTCCTATAAAACTTACTGGGAGAATTGTTCTGTCACTTTTTTGGCTACTATTTATAAGATTTATTTTTTTTTCCTGTGGGCGTAAAGGAAAAAATCATGCTCTTCTTTGGCAGTCATGTGGGTTCTGGCCATATGCCTGTGCAGAGTATGGTCTTTTTAAAGAAAGCCTTTAGCAGCTATTTAGTGCAGTCTTCATTTCAGCCTACTAAAATATTGGTTATTTTGCTGTCTCAGAGGTCACTATTGAGTACCGTCATCTGGTAAGATTGCTGCCGCCCAAGTTAATAATATTCAGTATAATGTCTTTGGCCAGTAGTATTCAAAAATTCAGAAAACTTTACATAGAACCCTGGTTGTGGTCGTCCAGTGAAGACAGAAATCAACACCCACAGGATTGTACCTCCTAAGCTTAAAGCAGAATAGCCCCTAATTTAAATAATCTTTGACAGCCTTACCTAGGATGTTGTGTGTTTCACATCACTGTCTAGCCAAGTAAAAGGTTTATTGTTGCAGCTGTGGTAACTACTGTCCTTGGCACTAGTGTACTATCGATTTGGATCATGAGGGTTCAAGTTTTCTGACTTCCAATTGTATACCTAATTTTTATATGAAACTTGGAGACTTCTTAAGCACATTAATAGCAGTTGGTATAGGTAAAGATTGAAACTTTTAATAGAATTTAAAGACAAAGTCAGTATTTTCATGCCTAAAGGCACTTTCTCTTTGCAAAAGCTATAAGGATATTCTTATGAATTTTATAACAAATGGTCTTTAATATGAAAAATTTGTGCGTAGGGGTAAGGTTTAGGGGTTTTTTAGTTAACCTATAAAATGTTCACTGAAACTGCTTAATCTTCTAGCATGAAACTCTGCAAAATAATTCATTTACTGTTTCTATGGATACCAATAGAGCTCTAGACCAGTGATCTGCAAACCCTTTTGATCATGTACCCTTCTCAGTAAAAAAAATATTTGAGCATGCACCAATATCTGTATATTTATTTGTAAATTATATACATGTACATAATACATGTATATAAATTATAAAACATAATAAAAATGGAAATTAAAAATGAGATAACAATTAAATAAACACTTTTTATGCTTTATTAACAGTGCAAAAATAATTTTTTTTCTCACAACCCAATGGATTGTCTTGCACACCTCTCTGGGTTTTCACACCCCGCTTTTGACACCACTGCTTTTCCTATGGGGAGATGCCCCAGGCAATATAAAGAGAAGAGCTAAAGGCTAGAGAGAAGCTACCTATGGGAGTCCAGCAACGTGTGTTAGAGACTGCATTTGAAGCAGGTGCTTGTTCCAGAGTTTGATCCCTGTATCTGAAATTGATTGATTTGTCTTCCCTTTTTACTTCTATATGTCTTGGACTGGGAGCAGGAAAGGCCAAATGAAGTTTAGTAACATTCAGTGGTCTGTTTCACACTGGCTTTTCACACCCATGAAACAATTGGACATTTTACTTTGTTTATTGAAGAATCTAGGAGTATTTGCTCTTTTAAATTTTTGTAGCTTGTAGGATATCTTGGTTGTGTTTGGACTAAACCATTCTGAAGCTTGTGATACATTCTCTCAGTGTTAGTGTTTGCATCTGTGTAATCTGTGTTTGGGACATCTTTCTTTGCAGAGTTTTGGCTAGGTACTCCCCTATAAACACACTTTCATAATCTTTAAGGAAAACACAGCAAACTCAGGTGTTGTTTCTTCCCTCCAAATGTTCATTTTCAAGCAGGAATTTATTCCACGACCAGTTTAGGAGAGAACAGAGGGATCTGTGGTATATTCTTTAAAAAGAAAAAAAATAAATCCGATAGTGTAAGCCGATGAGCCAAACAGTAATTATAAAACTTGAGGAAGGGGGAGCTTTGCTGGACTAATCTTAAGACATGGTGATTCTAAATTTCTTTTTAATGTGAACTTTGTAGCTTTAAGGTGTACTATCCGAGGAGTTATCTTGCTTGCTTGTCCTTCTCCCTACCCCTGTATTTACCATGTCTTAGCATGTGTCGGACATTGCAGGATTTTTAGAGCGTGTTTTGGGGTAGTGACTGCATGGCTTTTACATGGTTGGCTTCCTAACTTTATGCATCCCAATCCTTAATGTGTCAGCAAACACTATGTGTTCTTTAAATGCTGTTTTAAAATTGGTGGGAAGTGGCAAGGTACAAATAAGAACATGGCTAGAGCTTAACTTTCTAGATAAGCTAAGTATATACTGCTTTCTTACATGTTTTTCAGACCAATGTGTCTATTTGTGTGCTGTTAGTGTACTGTGATTTGGATAATTGTGGGTTGTGTTTTTTTTTTTAATTGGAACATAGTTGTTGACATAACCTCAGCAACATTTTGTATTGAAGTTCAGCAAAAGAGAAGTTGCATCACAAAAGTATTTGCAACGACTTTAATGATAAACAAGGAGTTAGACCTTCAGTTAGTCACATACCATGTATAGTGTTGATGGTCCATATGGCTAAAGCTGTGGTGGGCTTTGTTAAGTAGTACAATTTGTTGCTGTTCTGAAAATTGTAGATGCAAGGAATTATATTAAACATGTTTGAAATCCATAGCTGTGTTTCAGGGTTAGTAACAGCACTTGCAGAGATTTGTTGGGTTTTTTTTCGTTGTTATGCTACTTCATGCTACTTTGAAGCCAGAACCTTCGATAAGTGAGAACCATGTCCTGATCTCTGAGACCACAGAATGTACAGTGTTTTGGTTAAACATCTTAAGTTAAACACTCATGTGTTGCTTTTCCTTTCAGCAGAGTGTGTTGTGAGAAGAACTGAATATCCTATTGATAAGAGAGGATTCTGAGGTCATTTTGTTATGTGGCTGGTAGTATAAAATTCTAGTAATATAGAACATCAAATGCAGAATTAGATTTCTTTCTGACAGTCTCTTCCCTTCCATTCTTAAAAGGGAGGTGATGTCTGGAAAATATATGTCAAGCCCTCTAGTCTGAACTTTCTAGAGATTTGGGGCAGGAGTGAGAGCTGCAGCAGCTCTGAGAAGTAAGAATTGGTGCTGAAGATTAAATTTCTGGGGAGATGCAGGACTTGAGGCATGATACTAAATTTAGCCACTCACTAAAATACTACCATTACTTGCACATACAAAGAAGGCACTTAGCACATAGCTTGTCAGTATTTGGTTTCTAGTAACTTCTTGTCATTACTGAAGTGCAGCAAATCAGTTTATCCTTAGTTGCACAACCCAAGGTGAACAAACAAAGCTGATTAGGCACTCACTGAATTAAATTTTGTTTACGCCTTAAGAGATCTCTCAAGCCACTAGTACAAGTGGCATTAGAAGACAACTTCCTGTGTCCTGATTTGTTTGACTGTCTTCAGACTTTTTTGTGTCATGTGGAATTGACAGATGCTATTTATAAAACAGAATGAACAGTTTCATAATTGGGTTTTAAATTTTGGATATTCTGTACTCTCTAGTAGTTATGATGCTGACTTATTTCTATGCACCTGGTTTCTCAGTGTGCAAGTCTTCAATATGTGTAGAAGGTAAAGTAACTTAGAGTAGCCAGATAACTAGGATCCCAGCTGGGAGTAAGGAAACCCAAAATGAGCCAGTGTATGTGCATTTTTTTACAAGCTCTAGTGATTTTTTAAGCTTTTGTTGGTTTATTTTTATCATATGAGTTAGCTAGTGTACTCACTACACTTGAGATGCACTGTGGAAGAAGGAACCAAAGTTGCCTTGCAGTCTTAAATGCACAGATGAGGGAAAGGAAATTGAGCAACTTAATTTTCATTTTTCTTGGAAAAAGGCTTCAATATTTGGATGGAACATTCTTCAGCATATTTGTTGGATTTTTTTCATGCTGTTCTTGGTATGTTAGCTCTAAAATGTTGCTCATTAGATTGTTTACATTGAAGGGTGAAGATGTCAACCGGACACTTGAAGGTGGAAGGAAGCCTCTTCACTATGCAGCAGACTGTGGACAGCTTGAGATTCTGGAATTTCTGCTATTGAAAGGAGCTGATATAAATGTATGTACATCGATTTCCAAACAGATGTTGTCTTACCCTATGACCCCCTCCCCCTGCCCTCCATACACACACAAGGGATTAGTGTAAGTGACTAAATGGTTACTGAAAGACTTAGATCAAACTAAACAAGTCGATGTGTTTAAAAATATTTTAGGTGGTCTCCTAGAGGATAGAAGCATAAAATTCTGTTTATTAAATGAGGGGTTTTTTTTGTTTTTAGACACACTAGGAAAAGTTGTTTGTAGCTATAAAAAATTTAAATTTAATTTTACCATGATTAGAAAAATAAATCTAAAAATGACAACAAAATAAAGTATAATGAAATACCTATTACATTTGTTGGAAGAGACTTTAGAAGACAGTACAATGCATCCTTGGCCAGGGCAGAATCAACTCTGTTTCAATTGGTATGCTTCTTGTTTTATTTTTTTGGAGACATTCCTTATTTGTACAAATGCAGGCATCTTGCTGCAGCTTAACATGCATGGCTCTTTGTCTTGAAAAGCCTTGGCCTGTATTTGCATTTCAAAAACAGCTTAGTTCTCTGTAAAGTAAAGTTTCTAAATGCTGTGTGTTAGAATACTTGTCTGAAAGTTAATGTATAAGACATCTTAGCTTTATTCCTTAACAAAATGCCTTAGATTGTTTTCCCCAATGCCTGGAAAGATTCTCTCTTTGTCAGGAGTTCTCCTACTGGAGAGAAGGAAAAAATGGAGTGAAATATAACAACATTTCAGTTTCTTCATTTCTTATTCGTTCCAGAGGTATAGTTTAGAGAGAAGACAACTCAAACAATGTTTCAGCCAAAACTGGTTTCTGAAGTCAGGCTGGCTGCAAAATGAGAGAACTAGGAATAGCCTGTTTAAATTTGACAAAATGAGTCAGCCAAATCCCACAATTTCTATCATTGGCCTAAAAAAATAGCCAAACTCTGTGATACCTGGAATTCTTAGGGAAGAATTACCTTGCTGTTAGTTACCTGCTTTTTTAAACAATTACTTTGCTTTTTAAAAGAAGAGTAAAAAATTCTAAAGGAATGCATTTCTGGATAATAGTCTTAAGCCCTTACCTTCACTCTACTGTTGACAAAAAAAGGAAATTAAAAAGTTAAGTGTAAGCTTTTAACTCTGTGTGAAATAGTGCTTCAAATAACTGTGTCTCAATTTGCAGGCTCCAGACAAACATAATATCACACCACTCCTATCAGCGGTCTATGAGGGCCATGTTTCCTGTGTGAAATTGCTTCTGTCAAAGGTGAGATAAAAACGTTTAGAACAAGTTACCTGTTAGCAAAGTATATTATTGTGATTTTTTTATAAGACTATGATGTTCCAGATGAATTCAGAACATCAAACAAATGCTGTCTTTGTTGCTAAACCACAGAGGGTACTCTGATTATGGAGAAGATAGTTGAAGGAGAAAGTTCCAGGGATTTTGCAGTGTAGCAAAGGTAATAGTGACCACTAAGAGTATTGTGAGCTCCAGCTAGAGACCAATTAATAGCAGATCAGGCAATTAAAAAAATATGCATTCCTTCAACAGATAGGGTGGAGTGGGATTCAGTTTTGGCAGCTGCTTAAGTGTTTCATGTGATGGAATCTCCACTGTGAAGTTGTGCAGAGGTGTGGTTTCCCTCTGCTTTTGCCAGATGACTGAGAACTCATCTGGGTTGGCAGAGTGAGGGGAAGTACAAGTAGAAAGACAAGCTTTCTCTGTTATAGAGCTTGTGAATTTTGTCCTGGGGAGAATAAGCTTAATCTATTTCTCTTCTCCCTTTGATTCATGTTACAAAGGTGATCCATTTTACAAAGCAGTAGTTAATTCAATGTTTTGTCTCTATTCATTTATGCTCCTCCTTGTTATACCTTACTTTGAAAAGAGGAGGTGAACTGCTTTCTCAGTATATGAACCCACTTAAATCATTTGGCCAAAGGATTTCATGCTGTATGATGTTTTCATATGCCATTTCCAAGGTAAAATGGCTTTCCTGATGCATGAATTTCACTTTTCACTTTGTCACTTCTCTTATCCTGTCTAATGTTAGTTATACCTTTCTGTGAAGAGATGCTGTGACTGTTAATTTAGGATTCAAATGTTGCATCTAACATGCTTAAATTTGTTGAGGACTGATCCTTCATTTAGGATCATTATATGCACGTTAACACAAAAAAGGTATCCTTTATCCCACGTTGTTTCCTTCCATTTCTGCTTTGAAGTGTTCTGCATTTTAAATAAGTTACTAAAATAATAAATGTCTCAAAATCAAGTTCATGCATGAATTGCCTGGCAACTAGTAAGGATTGTGCATTCATTGTAGTCTCTGTCAGCAAAGGCATTTGTCTTTTTTGAACCAGATTTTTCATGCAGTTTGTGCAAATGTATTGATACAATTTGAATGGAATTGGTGAAGTTCAACAGTCATAAAGATGAGGTAAATCTTACAGAGATGTGCAGAATGCTATGAGAAAGTGAACTTGAAGTAGGAGATGAGCTTAGAAAAATGTTACTGCAACTGGATAGTTTGGGAAATCTTACATTTTCAGGTTTCTTCATGCAGAGCTTAGGTGTTGTACTGCATCTGCTTGCTTCCATTCACATGGGCTAGCTGATGGAACTTGACTCATCAGCTTCTTCTGTTTAAGACAGATCTTATGTTAAGAGGTTGTTCTTCCTCTTAATATAGTTATCTTATGACCCTTGTTTGAACATCTATTTCACACATTTTTTGGTAACACAATCTGATTCCATACAGTCTTTGATAGTAGATACCATAGAGATCAGGTGGTCCTTATGGAAAGTTCTAAGAATTACTGTTTGACTGTTTAGCATTCTTCCTCATTACTTTTGGAGTGGGATGTATTTTTACTGTTGCTCCAGATGCAGGACAATTATTGAATGTCTGATGTTAGTGTTAATGGGTAAAAATCAAGGGGAAGGCCAATAAGGCAGATATCACGGTGGGAGCCTGTTATAGACCACCTAGCTAGGACTAAGAGGCAGACTAAATAGTCTATAGGCAGCTAGGAGAAGTCTCATGATCACTTGTCCTTGTTTTTTCACTCAGCCCTATCGTCACCATCATTAAGCTAGGCAATCAAAATACTCCCTAACATACAGGGCCAGCCCACTGCCTCTCCTTGCTTGCCTATCCCTTCTGAAAAGTTTGTAGCCATCCACTGCAGCTCTCCAGCTGCATCAGTCATCCCACCATGTTTCCATGATGGCAACTAAAAAAGTTTTCCTTCTGCACAAGTGCTTCCATCTCCTTCTGTTTGTTGCTCATTGTGTTCATTGGTTTAGATGCACTTCAGCTGAGCTATTGATCCTGCCACTTTTCTGAGGGTAGAAGCCCTAATTCCTACCTGACCATTCTCAGGCCCTTGCATGGTTTCTAACCCATTAATAACCCTTGTGTCTTTGCTGCTGCATTGCTCTCCATTTCCTACCTTCACTGAGAGGGCACACTGAAGGACCTCACGAGCACACTGTCCCACAAACACTGGCATGCTGCCCCCAGGCTTATCAATAGTGAGCCTGATTTTAACCCCTTTCCCCTTCAAAATCTAGTTTAAAGCTCTGTCAATGAGCCCTGCTAACTCCTGTGCTAGAATCCTTTTCCCCAGTAGAGAGATGTGTACCCCATCAGTTGTCAGCAGGCTTGGTGTCATGTAAACTGACCCATGATCAAAAAACCAAAATCCTGCCGGTCACACCAGAACCAGAGCCAGGTATTGATGTACTAGCTCTTCCCATTCCTCAAAGGACTTGTTCTCTAAACCCTTCAGCAGTGTTATTCCCCTTCTCTAGAGGTGCTCTAACACCTGTGATGGCTTTATACAGATCTGCACTAGCAATGTGTTGAAATATTTAAGGTCATAAAAAGAAAGAGTTGAGCATTAGGAATTTTTAGTTATGTACTTACGACATCTGAGCAACAAAGCTTTTGATAATCCATTGAAATGTAGCTGGTACACTGGATGTGATATGTTAAACTACATTACTCTCTTACTAGTGAGTTGGGGGAAATTTCCACGGTTGGCACAGGGTGCTAGGATGACTTGAAATAGTTTGAATTCTGTTCCTTATCACTCTTTTCAGCATAAAGAAAGGGCCAACTGAACTCTGACAACTGGTTGTCAGACACTTCTCCACCGCAGATTCTCCTCCGGGACAACTGTACACCAATCAGTAGGTGGGGCTCGTTCAGAGCCTTGGAACAGAACTTCAGGAAGCAGGAGCTCTGTTCAATGCTCTGATTTTTGCAAGGAAACTGCATATAGAGAAGAGCTCAAGTATGTCAATCACGCCATTTGTAACATGAAAAATTAATTATGAGATAAAGGCAACTCAATCAAATGTATTATGAACATCACTTTTAAAAGCTGTGGTGTTTTCATGTTTCTTCAATGGCAATTGTTTAACATTACTTTTAGAAACTTTTTCAATTTGATTAAAATAACTTATAAAATATCAAATTTTTTTTTAAAACTTCATTTGTTTAACATCACTTTTAGAAATTCTCTCACAGTTTATTAAGTTGGCTTTATCTTATCGTGACTCTTTCTTTTGTCACTTTTGATTTTGGCTTATCTCATCGTGAGATAACCAAAGACAATTGCAGAGTGAACACCTCTGGCCAAGCACAGAAGGTATGAGATTAATTGGCTAGCATGTTACAAATGATGTGATTCATACACTTGAACTCCCCTATATACACATGTTTACCTTGCAAAAATCAGAGCACTGTGAGCAGAGCCACCTGCTCCCTGAGGTTCTGTTCAGAAGTAGTGAAAGTTCTGTTCACAGCGCTGAACAAGGTTCTGGTGTTGATGCTGAATGAGCACCATCTACTTGTCAGTGGTGTAGAAATGTCTGGTGGTGAGTTGTCCTGTGGAGGGTAGGTTGCAGCAGAAAGTTGTCCGAGAGCCTTCTGAGAAGCAGTAGAAAGCCAGTTCTAAGTAGTGCTTCCAGCCATTCTTGATACAGCCCCAACAAGCTAAACCAGTTCGTGTTCACTGGAGTTAGCAATGCATCCAAATCAAATGGTTTCAGAACTTCTGAGGAAGCAGGCTCCCTCTGGGAACTGCCCGTGTGTGAAGTTTTATCTGAAGGCAGTGGAGGGAGAGAGATGTTTCAAATTGTCAAGAGCTCTCTGAAGTACTGATTTGATTTGACAGTACCATAGCAGGATGTTACCTTGGACAAGCCCTCTGTTTCAGAAGCAGAACTTTCTACTTTATTTTGCAGTATTTGTAGGTATGTGTTGATGAAAGACATGGATGAAACAGATTGGACTACATCTAACATGCAGATTAAATTATTAAGAAGTCTGGAAGGGATCCCAAGAGGTTATCTTCAAGTTGCTTTTCAGAATGCTGCTGTTGTAGTGAATGACTGACTTGTTCTTGGAGATTTGCATTAACAATAATGGTTTTGACCTTTGTATGGGAAGCAACATTCAGCTATAATTATAGGGAGGATGAGACTTTTAAAGAGATGAGAAGTGGAGTGAAATAGATGCTTGTAAAAGGATCTGTAGCTGCATGTGCAATGAGATGGGGTTTCACTGGTAGAAGTAAGAAAGGCTAGAATATTATGCCTGCCAAAAGAGAGTATACCATGTTCCTACCTCCCTCGTGCAATTTCAGGGAACTGGAACTGATTATTTCTGGATGAGTTTAGATTTCATAGATCTTATTTCCTGCCTCTTCTCTCCCACTACCTCCCTAAGAATGCATCATATTCTGTCTTGAGTAAACCATGGCTCCAAATTATGACGTAATTAACATTTTCTAAACTATCTGGTGATCCTGTAGCATTTGGCTACAAATTAAAACTGGAGCGATATGAAGACTGCAGGAGGGCTCCTTCCTTAATTCTGTGTGTGTTTTAACACTTATTCTAGCTTTTCAAATTGCTGTCTCTGGAGGGGGCTATTAAGAGCTCCCTAAACCAAGTGGTTTATCTCTAAGTTTCTTCTTAGAACTCCTCCTTGCAAGCATTTGAAGTGTGATCTACTGTGAAAGGCAGGTAATCCCAGAACATTTGGTTTGACCTTGCAAAGTACATTCATCAAAAATGGTGAATTAAGTACCATGAAATAGAATAATTTGGTAGAATCTCCTGATGGGTTTTACAGGAGGTATTTGTAATGTGATTTTAATATTTGTTAGTGGTTGCAAATGAATACTCCAGCAGGTTTAAGCACTAAATTTGCAGCTTCAGAAAGCAAACGCTGTTTTCACTCTTTAGTAAATCCTTTGTTCAGTATAGAAGCTGTTGACAAAGTTTAAGGTTTAGGTTTTGGGTTGTTTGATTTGGGTTGTTTTTCCCCAAAGTTTTTACCTATTGCAATGTTTGCATGGATTTAACCCCCAATATTTTGTTAGGTTTTTTGTTTTTTTTTTTTCCCCCATTCACGAAGCACAGAAAAAAAAACGCATTTTGTTGAATTATGGTTTTATGGTTAAGATACGTTGAACTGTAGCTTCATGTTTAACCATGGTTTGTGTTGGTATTCAAGTTCAGACATTTCTTCCAATATGAGAAAAACAGATATAACCAACATAGTTATTTTGCATGAATAAAACAACTTGCATTGTTAAAAAAGTGAACTAGTTATGACTTTGCTGTCATAGTTACAGTGCGTACATAGGATTACTGATAAACACTTAGCATAACTTGAGGGTAGATAAACTGTTCTCTTTGAAGGTAGTTTCTCAACACAGGCCTTTGTTTACACACTTTCTTCTGAAATAAGCATTTCTGTGAGGACTTCCTGATGCCTTGTTCAGATATTTTAATTTTGTAATTGCTCAGTTTGATTTCTTACACAATAAGAAACTTAGATGCAGTTTCAAAGCTTCAGTAGTGGAACTTACCAAATGATTGTTTTCAAGCACTGCTGTTGTGCTAATCATAGTGATCAGCCATAATCAATTACTGTCATGATTTTGGTAGATTGTATTTATTAAATGGCTTGCCTATTCCTACAATACTGTCCTTTTTTAAATAACCCTTCCTTTTTAAACTATCAAGCACTACTTAGACAGTATATAGTCTAGAAATAGTTCTGTGACTTCTTAGTATATCATTCAAAATTTATGAAAATGTGTGGAATATCATACAATAGACATTCCAAGGAGAAGACTTCTGGAGGTTTACAGAGTGATACCTAAAACTTCTCTATCAGCATCTGAGTTTCAGTTGGAAATGTTCTTTTGCTCTGACCTACTGTAATGCATGAGGGTCATTAACTATAGTCTGAAGAGCTTGATTAAATTTCAAAGGTAGGTAGGGTTTGTTGTCTTACTACTACATCAACAGTAGTTAATTTTTTTATTAGTGTTAAAATATTATTCTAGGAATTTGATGCATATTGAAAGTCTTGGTAATTTTTAACAGTAAAGTGGTTTGCAGCATGTTGTGACCTCAAAGTGAAGCAGAAACGTCATATCATGTGTTCATTTTGTTCATTTCTGCCTTTTCAGTATGATTAATGATGTTAAATAACATAATATTGGAAGATACTATAATGTTAAGGAGGAAATTAATTTTTGGTAGCTTTTGATAAAGTCAAGACTGAATTGTTTTCCAAAATACCAGGTTTTTATTTTGCTCGTGTTATATACCAGCAGTCTACAAAACAAAATAACAAACAAAATAATGAAGACTCGGAACTGAACTGAAGTAACATCAGTCACTATATTTCGGTTTGCTTTTAGTTTTTGCAGGGATAGCACATTTGAGGGATACTTATTTGAAAAGCAGATAGATATATAAAATTCAAATTGTTCCATGTTTTTCTTAAGGAATCTTATATTGTGTAATATAAAGAGGAGTTTAAGTGTAGGAGAAGCAAATGTTACAACAGGCAAACTCTTTAAAATGCTTCTAATGGAGGATGAGACTTGTCATGAAAGTTGCAACAAATCTCATACATTTGTTCACTTTTAAAAATAGTTCTGCTTTTTATAAAATATCTAACACAATTTGATCTCTGCTTTCTACTAAAAATCTGCTATAATAAGTATCCTATTGAGTTAGGCAATTTAGCACCTTTTATTCTCCTCAGGCAGTGACAAGAGTGATGCCATTTGGGAAGAGTTCACAGTATCATAGGATCATTCTGGTTGGAAAAGACCTCCAAGATCAAGTCCAACCACTACCTTAGTACTGCCACGTCCACCACCAAACCCTGTCCCCTGGCACTACATCTGTCTTTTTAGATGTATCCAAGGATGGTGGCTCAAACACCTCCTCAGACAGCCTGGATCCCCAGGTCCAACTCCCACCCCAGAACAAGACAACCCCAAGGTACATACCATGTCCCTGAGGGCATTGCCCAGTTGTTTCTTGAATATTGTCAGGGTTGGTGCCATTACTGCTTCCCTGGGGAGCCTATTCCAGTGCTCCACCACCCTCTGGGTGAAGAATCCCCTCCTAATGTCCAACCTAAACCTCCCCCTGCACATCTTCCTACCATTCCCTCGGGTCCTATTGTTGGTCACCAGAGAGAAGAGGTCAGCACCTGCTCCTCCACCTTCCCTAGTGAGGAAGCAGTAAGCTGCAATGAGGTCTCCCCTCAGTCTCCTATTCTCCAGGCTGAACAGACCAAGCGCTTTCAGCCGTTCCTCATATGACATCCCCTCCAAGCCCTTCACCAACCTTGTTGCCCTCCTCTGGACACTCTCCAGCAGCTTCATATCCTTTTTGTACTGTGGCACCCAGAACTGCACACAGTACTCAAGATGGGGCCGCACCAGTGCAGAGTAAAGTGGGACAATCACCTCCCTCGACCGGCTGGCTATGCCGTGCTTGATGCACCCCAGGACTCGGTTGGCCCTCCTGGCTGCCAGGGCACACTGCTGGCTCATGTTCAACTTGCCATCGACCAGAACCCCCAGGTCCCTCTCTGCAGGGCTGCTCTTCAGCCTCTCACTCCCCAGAGTGTCTGTATATCTAGGGTTACTGTGTCCCAGGTGCAAAATCCAGCACTTCTTGTTAAACTTCATGCCATTGGCGATTGCCCAGCTCTCTAATTCGTTCAGATCCTGCTGTAGGGCCTCTCTGCCCTCGAGAGTGTCAACTGCTCCTCCCAATTCAGTGTCGTCCACAAGCTTAATAAGTAGGCCTTCAAGTCCTGCATCCAAGTAATTTATGAATATATTAAAGAGTACTGGCCTTAAAATGGATCCCTGTGGAGCCCCGCTAGTGACTGGTCGCCAGCCTGATGTGGCCACATTGACTCTGACTCTTTGAGCTCGACCCATCAGCCAATTACTCACCCAATGTATTATGTGTTTGTCCAGCAGGATGCTGGACATTTTGTTTAGAAGAAACTGTGAGAGACAGTATCAAAGGCTTTTCTAAAATCCAGAAAGATTACATCAACTTGGTCAGCAAGGTGGGTAACCTTGTCATAGAAAGAAATCAAGTTGGTCAAGCAGGACCTTCCTCTAATGAACCCATGTTGGCTGGGACCAATGACTCTGTTGTCTTTTAGGTGTTTTTCAATAGCTCCCAGAATAATCTTCTCCATAATCTTACCAGGCACTGAAGTGAGACTAACAAGCCTGTAATTACCGGGGTCATCCCTGCTGCCCTTCTTGAAGATTGGGACAACATTTGCCAGCTTCCAGTCAACTGGTACCTCCCTGGATTCCCAAGAGCATTGAAAAATCATTGAGAGGTATCGCTATGACCTCTGCTAGCTCTCTTAAGTATCCTTGGATGAATCTCATCAGGTCCCATTGACTTGTAAGGATCTAGCTGGAGCAGAAAATCCCATACAAGTTCAGGGCTGATTGGGAGACTGTCATTTGCCCAGTCATGGTTCTCTAGCCCAGGGCTCTGGGGGTGCTCAAGCCCATCATCAGTGTTGAAGACAGAGGTGAAGAAAGCATTAAACATTTCTGCCTTGTCTATATCCCTGTTTATCAGTTGTGTTTGGGCACTTCTGTTCACTTGTTCACCTCATTCATAGTTGTTGTATTGGGAATTTTGAAGATAGATACATCTATCCCCTTTAAAAAGTGTTCATAGTTTTGTTCATTAATTCTTCCATATCCTTTTTTGAACAAACTGTTACCTGCTTCCTTAACTTTATCTGACAACTAGTTCTGTAAGTTTGCTTCTTGCTGTGTAAACCAGTGTTCTACTGGCTTCATTCCTGTCACTCCAGAAATAGTAATGGACTCTGTCCCCTTGTGATTCGATGGCATTAAGGTGCACTGTGCACCAGTGTCAACCAAGGCTTTATACCTTTGTGGTTCCAATGTGCCAGGCCACCAAATCCACACAGTCCAATAAATTCAGTTGTCCCTCTCCTCCCCATGGCTGGAGGCAGGGTACCTCTAATATTGACCATTAGAGGTCGATGCACCATCTTGGTTGAAGGACTGGTTGCTGGAAATCGGAGCTGCCTTTTTCCAGGAAGAACCATCTACTGCACCTTTTCCGGTTTCACAGCATTTGGTGACAGCTGTGCTTTGCTTTTTTCTGCTGCCTTCATGTTTTTGTGTTTCCTGAACTGCAGCTGTACCCTGGTAGCTGTTGTGCTGCCTTCAGAGCATGTTTAACATTAGTGCTTTGCCCAGTGGCTTAAGAGGTCAAAGGCTCTTGTTTGTTATTACTCTGCCAAAGAAAGAGAGTTTATATTTATTTGTGTGTGTGTATTTTAAGAGCATAGCACAAACATAAAATGTTAATAACTTTTACTTTGGGGAAGTAGAGAATACTGTGGAATAATTTTACTTTTATGCTCTTTTTATTAAACTTGCTTCCAGGCAGTGTTGTACTTCTGAAAATCAAAATCCTCTTGACCTGAACTTTATTATTTCCTTCTCATTGTATTAAATGCAGGCAGGAATCTTTCTGCCTAGCTAATGAGACATTTTCCTAATTTATTAACACGGAGTTTATTAAACTGTGTCCTCCTTAGGTTTTCATGACCTTGTTATCCTACATTCGGTGAGGCTGGTTTAGAAGGTCAGGTCTTGCGAGTCTGTAACTTTTCTGAAGTAAAAATGTGCTAGAGGGTGGAAAGCAGTCCTGTGTCTAAACTAAAAGTTCTCTTTCTACTTCAGAAATATTTCAGTTAACAGTTATATCTTTTATACTCTCAATTCTGATACATTGATGGAGAATATTAGAAGTTAAAGTTCTTTAAACTATAATTCAGGAGGAATACTGCTAAGTTGGTTACTGCATAAGTCCATTTTTCTTCAAGTCTAAGTTCCTTCAGGTTTTCTGAGCTTAACATCAAAGAGTAGCTTTGAAGCCCTTTTGATTTCCACATGGACTCTGATCTGAGAGTGATATCTAAGCAATAGAAATAATCAACACCTGTAAAAGTTTTGTTTTTTTTTTTTCCCAGAACAGCTAAGACAATAACTGTTAAATGGCTTGGGTATTTATTAGGACAAAAAAATAAATGTTTCACAAGGAGTAGGTCTCAGTGGTTTCAGCCTAACTGTGTGTTTGCAATG
Organism: Hemiprocne comata; assembly: GCA_020745705.1. Lineage (NCBI taxonomy): Eukaryota > Metazoa > Chordata > Aves > Apodiformes > Apodidae > Hemiprocne > Hemiprocne comata. The sequence goes on from CM036586.1 coordinate 64,267,219, forward strand.
ACCAACTTACCATTTCTTGGTAACAGACTGATTCAGCTGATGTTCACTCCCAACAGAACAGTGGTACTGCAGCATACTGTGTATTGTTTGGACCAAGGGTGTTTCATAGTGACAAGAGAGAGAAATGTTATGATACCTCCTGTCACGAGTGAATTTGTGTATGCACAAAAGGTATGACTGTTTTCTACTGCCTGAAAGGTACTAGACAAAGTGAGCTTCCTGGAAGGAATTGTTGCCATTTTAAGTATCACTCTCTGAATTCTTTTTTGGAATTAAGACAGTTTTATTTTCCCACATAGCAGAAGCCTGTCTCCCTGCCCCACAGCTGACTCCCACCAAATAAAATAGTCTGTTCAGATCATGTCTTGCAATGAGAGTCTCTAGGGTCTGCAAGGAAGATGAACCTTGGTATGGGCACTGCTGCTTTAGAAACCACTGTGAAGCCATATTTTTAGAATGGCAGTTAAATATTTACAAGTAGAGTAAAGTTTCAAAGATGGAAATATTTTATGTTATGAAAAGTAGTATTTGCAGCATATCACAGTAATGTCAGATCCATTTTATTAGGTTGTTAGAATGGAAAGTTTAGTGGGCTGAAAGTTGTCTTGGGAACATACATGGTATTATGTATAGAAGTTTAGTGGGGCTTTATATGTATAATCTTTTATTAGTAGAGAACCTCTTGACTTTCTAGGTCCATTATGTTCTTAGAAAACTACTGGGTGCTCTTTATTATTAATCTGTGCACTTCCTTCCATGTAATGTAACTGAGGAGAGATTTGTACTTATTCATTGGAGACTGTATGTAAAACTAAAGACAAACCTCTGCGGTACATGCTCTTACCACCCACCCACAGTGTTTTTCCTGTCACTTGATTGAGCAAATACACATATTTGAAAGTGAGACTTCCATATCTTCCCAAGCGGAGGTGTTCTGGAATCTAACTTATTTTCGGGGAAACATCTCACTACATCTCTGTAGACCTGCATTCTCTAATAATTTTTATCCCTTTATTTCAGTATTCACAACTTAGTCTGGTTTTTTCACTTTTATGTATATGACTACAAAGTGCTCAAAACAAATCTGACTAGTTAATCACTTTTTGCTTCTCTTTTGCTCTCCTTCCATAATTCTGGCACTGAGGCTGCATTTGTGCTTGTTCTGCAGTTTGTCTAGTTGGTGCATTTCTGTTTATACTCTATCCATCCTCGTTGCCTCCCTATCCGGTTCAGTTTCCCTTTAGCTGTAGACGTAGCAAATTCAAATCAAACTTGATCAGTTTTTGACTCAGAATTCTTTGGGATTTTTTCTTTTGTAGGAATAAGGGGTTTTTCCAAAATGGGAGAGAGAAGCACAATCCTAAATGGATGTAGTCTTTTTAAGATAGAGAAAATAGTACTATTTGTTAGTAAGTAAGCTCTTCCAGAGGTTATCTGGTAATTTAGCATGTGAAAAATCTTGCTGCACCATGGATTTCATAGAAGTGTGTAATACTGAATTCTTGCATTCATATGAAAAGTTGCTGGAAACAAAAAAAATCTTTGTTTCTATCCAAGATTAACTGGTAATTTGTTGATCTTGCAAGTTGCTATGTGACAAAGGTCATGTGACTTTTTTTCTAGATCTGAAGTAAATTTTGAAATTTAGATAGGCTGCATGCCAAATAGTTTTGTACATAAATATTTCCTGTGTGTTTTCTAAATGAAAACAACACATTACACTAAAAAGCTGTATGTAATCAGTATAATTATGCAAGGTAAGTAACTGTTGTGACGCACTTAATGCTAATACAGCCTGGCTTTGTGAATTGACAATCCTTCTCAATGTCTTTACAGGGTGCTGATAAGACTGTGAAAGGCCCAGACGGACTAACTGCCTTTGAAGCCACTGACAACCAGGCAATCAAAACTCTTCTTCAGTGACGGATGGACTGATATCTTAAATGTCTCTCCTGTGGCCTCACACTGCTGCCTGTCTGTCACTCTTTGCATCTTCCAGCTTCTTCAGCTAAATACTTTGGGGGGAGGGAAATTCTTTATGAATCAGACTAGTTAGGGGCTTGTATTGAAGATAATCTGTTTGGAGAGGATTGAAAACTATTATGAACAGTGTCCCTCTAGGACTTCTTTTCACTGTACAATCTCTTCCCATTTCTAGTGAAAATGGAAGAAGGAAGACAGACCATGATCTTAAATTTTTGGCTTGTAAATCTCCTAGGTTAGTACTAAGATTTTTGTTGAAAGATTCCTTTAGATGGAAGTACTGTGCTATGTACCTGAAACTAATTGTGAAGGAGACAATAGTCCCATGCTATTAGTGTCTACCATAATCTAAAATGTAGTAATGTAGGTGGCTGGGTTGCTTTTCTCTCTTCTTTCTCAGTGGGTAGCTTTATTCTTCTTCTGCCTAAAGCTTATGTTGCAGTTTGAGGACTTTTGATACTAGTTATTGGAGCTGTTCTTTATGTTGACTAATTGGATGTCACACTAATGTTTTTCTTACTCTTGAGTAAACCAGGAAAGATCACTTGAGGCATGGTGGTATTACACTCCAGAATATCTGCCAAGGTACTTTCAGATGCTTGAATTCAAGGTTTTTCTTTCCCATGTTTTTTAGTCCAGGACAGGCATTTTCAGAAGCTGTTTTTGAGAAAGTTCAAAATGTCACTTTAGTTATTCCCAAAAGGATTGTAAGATGGAATTTCTTTATTCACTTTGTCAACATAAAATTTGTAGACATGTGCAAAAGCTACAAGCTGTTTCGTACTCAAGGAGAATCAAGTCAAATGGGAAAAATGAACAGTAATTAGGCATTCATATCAGGTGAATATTGTTGCTAAACTTTTCTGAAACTTTTAAAATACATGTAAGCTTTCTAAGTTCAGGTGTTAAGAACAGGAAGACACACAAGTAGAAGTCGTAACTTGCTCTAACTACTAGAGAACAACAAAAAAAGACCTATTAATTGTGCATATCTTTGAATTGGTGTTTTGTTGTGGGCTGAACAAACCTCTAAAATTTCACTAAGGCATGGGGCTTGTTCTGAAAGTTCCCAGTGCAACCATACAACATTAAGACTTTTAGGTAAGATTTCCTCTACCAGTAAGTATGATAGCACTATTACAGTCTTGATAATTCAAAAGGTATTTAATGATGATGTAGGGATTCCTGTCACAACTTAGTCCTCAGGAATGTCAGAGCTTCTGAGTTTGATCTTGAAAATTTTCATTAGATTGCTCATTCACCCAAGACTGAATAACAGGTTTTATAACAGAAAAGTGTATACCACGAACTATAAATATTCCTGTTTTTTTGGAATACAGATTTCAAACTTTCTGATAACATACACAATACAGAAAATAATTGTATATAATGTCTCATGCTGAATTCTTAAAAGTAGCCAATCCTATTTTGATATCACCGATGAAATTGAGAGGATATGTAGGAGTAGCCTGATGACTACCACTCATATTTAATGTAGACTTGATTTTACTTGAATCATGCTGCATATTATGATTGAATGTCTCAGCTATAAAAAGGCTTGCATTTAGACTGTAAAATAAGAACAGAAACTGATTTACATGTACACATTCCATAAGCAAAGTGATGGAGAAAACAGTCGACTCGGGTCATAAGCTGTACAGTGCAATTACTGTTTGCATCTTGGAGATAGGTGGCAAGGAAGAGCAGAAGGGTTAGAAATCAGTGATAATCAATTGGTGAGTTGCTGATAAAAGAACAAGCATGTTTGGTGAACAGTGCTTTTTAATGACTATTTAAAGAGAATTCTCTACTCTTTGATCAGTGCTGGATTGTCATGTCATTGTAATAGTGTGAACACAGACTATACATTTAACTCTTCAGCTATAAAAGTTACCATCTTTGGCATAAAATTGCCTCCATATTATGCCATTAAATACTTAGGTCTTAAAATACTAGTCTAGAAAACTATGATCTGTTTTTATATGGAAAACTTGATTATTCAAGTTTTTTGTGTTGATTAGTGTCAAGTTGTCCAGCCATAGTGGTTTTGGTTGTTTTGATTTTTTTTCTCTATTCTTTCCTGCCCTTCCCTTCAACTCCCATTTAAGCCAGCATCATCACAGTAAAGAAAAATCATCTTTATCTTTATACTAACTCTTCTGGTTATTCACTGAGGTGATTTTTGCCTCCCTTTTTCTACAATTATGTAGACACCTTAGTTTTGCTTACTTGAGGCAATAAAAATGCAAACAAACTTCAGTGAGACAAGTGATAATTTGGCTGTAATACATACCCAAGCTGCCTTTCAAGATAGTTAAAAGATGGCATTTAATGTTTGGCTCATAAAGAAGAAATACTTTTTTGCTTTTTGCACTACATACGAGGTGATTGATCATTTTGCCCAGGATTTAAAAGAAAAAGTAATAATAAAAGCTTATGCTTTTGTAATTGTCTAGAAATGGGGCTCGTTCATATGTTCCCTTATTGTGAAAAATATAATGGGTGGCTGCCTGTATCTTTGAATAGTCCTAACTAGATGAAAATACCAAACTGTAAATTATTTTACATCCTCTAAGCCGAATTTAAATATTTTGTCAGGCTGGAATTGCATATACTTTGAAATCCACTCTGTTCTTAAATCTTTTCCTTTGAAATTTGTGCTGAATAAGTTATAAACTTAAGTATATTTTGGATTTTGTACACTCTGCTCATTTTTCTTAAGGGGGAGCAAATGGGAAAAGGAGTATGATAGTTAAATGGAACTTATCCTTAAACATAACATTGAATTATTTGTAGAAGAGGCTGGTAAGAATGGAGTGCCCTAGGTCAAGCAATTGCAGTGTTGCATGCAAAAATTTAAAAATGAACTTGTCTTAATTATATTTTGTAAATGGATAAGCAATCATCTTTCTACACAGTGATGGAAGAAAATTAGTGCTCTGTGCATTTTGATATTTGACTTCCTCTTTTCACCATTGTTAACTGTTTTGACACAGTTGGGTTCATCATTATCATGGTTCATAGACATCAGAATGCTAAATGATACTGTATTTTTAAGTTTGTGTTGCAAGAATGAATGGAATAAACTTGAATTGTGCGAGATGAGAATGTGGAGTTTTCTTTCCGCTTCTTCTGTGTTTTGTTACTCTCTGGCTACAACTATTTCTTTGCCTGGAAGGCATCTAAGCTCCCGCTTATGTGTACAATGATTGAAATGTTCACATACTTATAAGACTTAAATGTGGATTGGAAGCTGCTTTGAGAATTAAATATATAAAATTGTTCATTTTTTTAGAAAATTACATCCATTTAAGAAGTTTTGATTAATTCTGTGGTGTTGCAGTCTGCATTTCTCTCTCAAATGGTGATGCCTAATATTGAAGATCTCTTATGTTGAATTCTAAGACACAGTGTATGGATACAGGTATGTTTCTCCCATTACCTGTGAAGACTAAAGCAATTTATTCTCTTCATCAAAGAAATTGAAACAGTTATGTACAGAAAGCACACTGAAGTATAAATAAAGTTGTATAGAATGTGTATTCATTATTATTCTTGCATCTTTATGGTGCAAGTTATAAGAACTTCCTTTTATAACTTTGCTTGTCAGTTATATGTTTGATATGTATTTTAAAATATACATTTTAAAGTAAAAGTACAGGAAGGTGTTCTGTCAAAGTGGGAAAAAGTATAAATATGGAAAAAAATTCAGAAGAAACTCAATTTGACACTTTCTCTGTGCTGAACTTTGAAAACAGGGACTTCCAATGCTGTACACACAATCTTTCAGTAAAATATTGGAGACAAGAAGGACATGCTCATCATAAATACCAAAGGAGTTCAAATAGTGTGATGGTCAGTGGCAACTGATTTGTGCTCTTCAGCTCCCGTGTTCATCTTAGTGTGTTGTTGTTGGGTTTTTTTTAATGGACAGCTTTTCTGTAGGAGGAAATACTACCAAAGGTTCAGAATGCAGGGTTTTTTTCACTCACATTCCTCAGTGACTGACTAACCAATTTCATCAATACATGTAAAGACTCTTCCTAATATTTTTCTATGCTGATCTTTTGGAAGAAATTGATTTATTGACTCCTTTTCAAAAGGAAGGTGGCCCACAATAAAGCAATTTTTTTCAATTACATCACTTGGTTGTTGCTCTCAATGTTGGGAAAATTATATTCTCAGAGATGTCCTCAAAAAGTTTGTTTTACACATAATCTGACATCTTGGACCAGCTTTCAACAAAGTTATGCCATTAATGTACTAGATGTGTTGTTTGGGAAGCACTTTGCTTCATCCTAGTGCCTTGAAAAGCTTCAAAAGCATGTAGTGTTTGCTTGCTCAGGAAGTGAAGGAGCATTTTTTCCTTGGATGAGCGTCCCTCTCTCCATGCCTTAGCAGTCAAAACCATGATTCTAATAATTGTAAACTAGGAAAAGTTGTATTTAGATACCAGTGCTTGTTTTTGCGATCTAATGTTAATTTGGGGAGCCTTCTTTCAAATAAAGTCCTGGTATCTCTTGATTCTTCACCTTTCAAATTGCATTTGGAAAGCACCTGTGTACACATCTCCATTTTCCTGAGTCCTAGATGTGTCTGTTTTCAGAATACTGCAGCCTGCTACAGAACACAGGATTCTTCTGTGCTTTGCAGTGGGTTCCTGCTTTGCACATCATTTTGCAACATTTCAAAATGAAGAATAAAGGCTTTTGTTTTCCTGCACTGAGGTTAATCTCATGGCTATTAAAGTTGAGAGGCAGGACGATGCCAAAACCACAAGAGTCCGCATGTCTCAATTCATCTATCAAACTTAACTTTTCTTTTCATGAAGTGTATTTCACTTTTCTCAAGCTGAAGGATCCGAAACTCAGTCTCAAACATAATTTATTGACCTCCAATAAACTGAAGGTTGGTGCATCTGTAAAATTATTTGCCTTTGAAACTTTCCTTCATGTGTGTTTCTTATAATTTTCCTCTAACTGAAAGTAATTCCCTAGTACATTCAGAAGAAAGTTCAGTTTGTTTGCCAAAGCTTTTGTTTCACAGTAAAAGAAACCATTTTGTAGTTTGGATCAAAGTTTAACTATCTTGCCTCAAAAGTGTTCGCAAGTGGGAAGTGTTGAAAAGCATGTAGCTTTTCATGGAAATGAAATTGCACTTCCTCTTCATTTTTGGAACACAATTAAGCAATGTAACCTTTTATTTAAAGCGTGGCAGCATACTGTGACAACAAAAAAAATCCAACCACCCAATTCTTTATTTTCAGTGAAAAACCAACTGATATGTTCCAGGTTGACACTATTTAATTTTTTTTTTTGCCAACTTCTCAGTGCAGCCACCAAACCAGAGCAGTATTTGCATGTCCCTATATAATGATTTGACATGGTTTCTGTTTGGAGTGGTGTTATCATGATGCCCTAAACTTTTGTAATGTCTCCTAATTAAGCTTCATGCTACAGTCCACTATAGCACAGAGCAGCCATAGACAGTTAATTAGCCTAAGATCAAGAGAGGTCTGACTAGTGTTGTTGTTATTACCTAATTCAGTTTCTGCAATGCAGAAGACTTCCCAGTATCTGTCATTTTTGCATGCAGAGAGTGAGGATAGCTGCTGTTGTTAAGACTTAAACAGTAATTTGCCATTATGCTGGGTGAACTGTGGCCATCATAACATGAGAGCCTTCTAGAAAGAGCAAATCAATTCTAATGTTGTTTAGGCTGTGCTTTCTTGTGTTTGCAATAGAAAAAGTGTATTACTTTCAGCTTCAATATAAAATTAGCTGATACTGAAATTCCTTAAAATGTACTTTTATAGAATTATTCAGAATGTAATTTCATAATGGGCGTGTTAACTAAATTAAGTTATCATCCCAAAATTTGTTCTTGTTACTTGCGTATATTTTGTTTTCTGGATTTTTTTTTTGTCTTCCGTGTGCCTTAGGAAGCTTCCTAAAACAAGAATGCTTTTGAGTTTTCTTTCATTGCTCTTTTGCATAAAACAAAGCTCTAACCTTACCTTTTACAACATAAGCGTATCTTATACATTATTTTGAAATAAAAAAATATAGCCAATGTTTGTGTGTTCTTTTCTAATAACATTTATGCTGAAGGATATTTCCTAACTATACTTTTGACAAATTGCTGTGAAGAGAAAGTCCCACACCTGATACCTACATGTAAACAAATCCTGAACAGTAGCCATAAATAGAATAGAGGAGGAAATGGTTAAGTTTTTGAGGCTTTGGATATTAGAACTAAAAAACTGTGTTTCATTGGAACTGGGACCAATACAGATTTTTTTTTATCACAATCCACAAACCTCTGTTTCACTTTTCAATACGAAAATGTAATTTTGTACCTTTTGTGTGTGTGTGCACTTAGCCTATAAGCTGATGGAAGGATTATCTCTCAGGACCTGGCACACCTTAAAGGTTTGTTTTTTGTGTTTTCTGCAGTAGTGTCAATAACATTCTCAAAAGGACAGAACAGCATATTGGAAGAGAGAGATGAAACAGATGGGAAGCACACCAATTTCTGGTGTCAGATGTTTAAAATGTAAGAAGAAAACCCACGCTTATAAATTAATGAAATTTCTGAAAATAGCCATAAATTAAATATTTACAAAGCCTTATTAAACAATGACTTGAAAGAAAAAAGACCCAGCCTACAGCAATAAAGCTGTATAACCTGTATATTTAATAAAGAGGGGCTTCCCAAGGCTGTGTTCTCACTATAAACAGCTGGATATATATTGGCCATTCTCTTTTGTCTGTTTAAAAAAAATAAAATAAAAAGCACTTAGCAGATGGTTACTTTGGGGAAAAGAGAATTCCCTGGTTCCCAATTTGCAAAGCTCCGAGGTTGGATTTGAGGGGTTTTTTTACTGTCAGAGGTGAGATTTACAGAGAGTGAAATATGTTACAAATTAATGTAAAAATCTCCCTGAGTGGTTTCTAGAGATTGGGTTCTGCCAACTGCATTTTTTCTCTACATGCCAGAGCTGACCTGTGACACGTGCTCCCATTCTCTTATCTTTATCTTCCCTTCCTGAATGAACAGCTTTCAAAAGCTGTACTTCACCCCCATTGTAGCTTCCTTTTCTTAACTGTGCCTAAAAACTAGGCAGAGAACTTGTTTGTACATGGTACTAGAAAATACTCCATCTAAGGCTGTCTGTCGTCTAAAACAGAAAAGGAAGAATTAGGGACTGGGGAGAAATTGAGTGAATTAGACTTTTTCCATCTTCTTGCTACTACAGGCTTTTTTCCCACTTAAAATATTATAATGATACATGCCTTTTCCTTTTTTATCAGATGCTTTATCTCCTTACTGCTTTTCTTCACATCAGTGCACACTGAGTAGTTGTAGGGTTGGAATAGTATTATTTAATTACCCCTTGTTCTTTTCTGGAAAGCCATTGGAAGACAATGTGGTAGCAAAATCCAGTAATACCTGTGGTCTGACAGAGATCCTTGGTGCTACCCTGAAATGATGTGGATATAACAAGTGTTTTAACCTGCATGTTGAGTTCTTGATGTCCTTATAACTGCTTCTCTCATAATACTATAGGTTGATAGGAAAAATGTAAATGACTCCGGGGGGGTTTTTTTGAACTTTTGGAGAAAGATAATTTTCTTAATCCTGCAAGGTACTTAATTTACATACTGGATTGTTGATGGTTAATCCATCATCCTGCTGGAAGAAACAGAAATCGTGTGTGTTGTGGTCCTACAGCTTTTTACAGTGTAGTTGCTCTCCCGACTCCAATTATATTGTTAGTTGGGATACAGCATAATTCAAAATATACCTGGGCAAATGCACCCCTCCAAGATTAGATATTCTAATAGGAGGATGGCTCAGCAACAGACTTGTTTTTTCTTTTTAACTAGACAAAGGAGGTACAGTAAAGATCAGAATTTAAAAGTCCAGCTGTAATACAGAAGGGTAAAAAGCCAGTCCTAGAAGCCAGAAAGGAGCTAGAGTAGGGTTTGCAGTATTTTAGAATTTTGCACCAAGAAACAAGGCAGGCAAGTGATGGAGATAAAATAAGCTCCCATAGTGACTGAGTAGTTTTACTTAGACACTGAATCTTTCAAGCTCATTTCTTCACAATTTCCACTGAAGACAAAACACTTTTCAATAACAATTATAAGCCAAGTTCATAAACATCCGAGCTTCAGATTTTGGGTGGAGGACAATAGTTGTTGAGGTGATAAGGCAAAGAAAGATGTTAGATTCAGGTCACGTTCAACAAATCAGCCTGTTTTCCCAAGCATTTGGTGTTTAAATGAATAAGATTTGTGTGTGCATTTGTGAGATATAATCTTTAATCCCAATGAATGAAACTTGTTGGCTTTTCTTATCATTAATATTTTGGCTTATAATGTTCTGTAATACTTTTGTGTGTTCATGCTGATGGCGTTGTTTGTTGCCTTCCTGCTCCGAAATGATAGATGCAACATGCTTTCTGATTTTTTTGTTATTATCGGTTTTAATTATATTTTTTTTTCAGAAAAGTTTCTGTCTGTGGCTCCTCAGTCATTTGGACTGAGAAATGCTGCTTTGTTGACCTGGAGTCTCCCAGTGAAGCTGAGGCCCATGCCAGTGCAGAGCTGCCTGCTGCATGCACAAGCATTTTCACTGCAGAGGACATCTGCGACACGTTGTGGATTTCCAAATGCATTTTTCCCAGTGGAGGCTGTGAAAGCCCATCAATAATTTCATGGCTGCTTAGGCAGAACACTGTCACCTTTTAAACAAGGTTTCAACCAGATTGTTCTTCCTTTTAGGTAGTGACAACTTGCCAGAATGAGGAAATAATTATTTGAAAGAGGTAAAATGAGCTTGACCTGTCTACTGTAAAGCTCCTACATAAAAAGTATTCCGGAGGAAATGTTTGAAGCATTGCCAGGTAGTAGGTATATGTGCTAGGATGCACCTACCAATCAGTCACGTTGTCTCATCCGTTTACTGAGAATCCCCCAGGGATCAGTACTAGGACCAGTCCTATTCAACATCTTTATTGATGACCTGGATGTGGGGATTGAGTCCACCCTTAGTAAGTTCACAAATGACACCAAGTTGCGGGGGAGTGTCGATCTGCCAGAGGGTAAGAAGAAGCTGAAGGGGGACCTGGACAGGCTGGATTGTTGGGTCGAGGCCAATGGCATGAAATTCAACAAGACCAAGTGCAGGGTCCTGCACTTTGGCTACAATAACTCCAGGCAGCGCTACAGGCTGGGGGAAGAGTGGCTGGAGAGCAGCCTGGCAGAGAGGGACCTGGGAGTACTGGTGGACAGCTGGTTGAACATGAACCAGCAGAGTGCCCAGGTGGCCTGGAAGGCCAATGGCATCCTGGCTTGTATCAGGAATAGTGTGGCCAGCAGGAGTAGGGATGTAATTCTCCCCCTGTACACAGCACTGGTGAGACCTCACCTCCAGTACTGTGTGCAGTTCTGGGCCCCTCACTTCAGGAAGGACGTTGAGGTGCTGGAACGGGTCCAGAGGAGAGCAACGAGGGAAAGTCTTATAGGGATAGGCAGAGGGAGCTGGGGTTGTTTAGCCTGGAGAAGAGGAGACTCAGGGGGACCTTATCACTCTCTTCAACTACCTGAAGGGAGGTTGTAGTCAGGTGGGGGGGCCTGGGCTCTTTTTCCAGGCAACTAGCAACAAGAGAAGAGGGCACAGCCTGAAGCTGCTCCAGGGGAGGTTTAGGTTGGATATGAGGAAGTACTTCCTCACGGAGAGGGTGATTAGACATTGGAATGGACTTCCCAGGGAAGTGGTTGAGGCACCATCCCTGGATGTGTTCAAAGAAAGACTGGATGTGGCATTTAGTGCCATGGTCTAGCCAATGAAGTGGTGTTAGGTCATAGGCTGGACTTGATGGTCTTAAAGGTTTTTTCCAGCCTTGGTGATTCTGTGATTTAGAATATTTGTCCAAATGTTCTGTTAAAAAGCTGATGGCTGAAATCAGCAGCCTAAAGCTGCTTTTGTTGTTCTTGATATCAGTTGCATTAAGAAAAGCAATAATACTTGCTGTGGACGCATACTGAGAGGGTAGCAAGTTTCTTTTTAACTTTTATTTAGTGTAAAAGCAGCAGTAGTGAATGTTAATAGCTAGTAAGGGAGTTGACCTACTAAGGTGTTTGACTAAATGAAAAAATTATGCTTGCCTTACGGAAGTTTTAAGATTACACCTTTTTTCTTTTTTTTTTCAGATTAATGGTAAAAAACATCGTCACTTAATGTGTTATTGGCAGCTGGGTTTTGGTTTTGTGTTATTGGGTTTTTTTCTCAGGCTTTCTTTTGTCATAATGAGAAATTTAGTCGGCTGTTTCCTTGTGTTCACAAATTCCTCTACCTACAATGGCAGATGAATTGATAATTGTCTTATATCTCTGTTTGAAAGCTGGGATGTAGGCTTTGTATGCTCTTTGATTAGAATAGAATAATCCCTTGTAGTCTGGGGGAAACTTCTGTATATGTAAATAGGCAGAGTAACACCTAGCACAGAAGTTTATTTATTTTTGTTGTTGTTATTTTTCTTTCTTTTAAGAGAGTAATTTCTCCTACTCATGGATGATTGATCACCAGGTAATGAGAGGCAGGGATTTCCCTGATCCCTATGATAAAATGTTATGATTAAAATTTGATACCTTCATCTGTATATCTTTGGTAGTTAGTATAACAACAAGAGATGATTAAACTTTTCTGCCAGTTGAATTCTACAGAAATGGATCACATCAGACATCTTTGTTGTCACAACTGGTACCTAATGTATAAGAATTTCTTATTGAGATTTGAAGAATTTAGGGTAATTTGTCCCCAACATTCTGTCATGAGGAGTTAAATGAATGTAAAAAAAAGAAAAACTGAGCTCTGTGCTCCGTACCTTTACCAGTACTGGTAGCATCTTAAAACTGATTTCCCCAAAATTACATGACTACACCAGAGAGGCAGGAGATATTAGGCCTCAAAGGTTTGTGTATTAACAATTTGCTATTTGCAGTGTCTTCAGGCTAATGTTTCCACATGGCATGGTTTCAATGGATAGCCATGCCAAGCGTCTACAGGAGATCAGGTCTTCTCAAAAACTTAAATCTTTCCTATTCTATTTCTGAGAGAAGTCATGCTTGCCTTTCTTCAGCAGTATTAGGGGAAAATATCAGGGAGAGTGTTAGTTTCACTGTTTCCATCTGTGATGCTTTGCTTTTGTAAAGCAAAAATTGAGCTCTGAGTGTTGTTCCTGCAACAAGTTATTTTCGTAGTAAAAGAACTCAGGCTGATACAACATAGCTAATAAGTGGACAGGGAAAAAAAAAAAAAAATTGGTCATTTTTGTTTCTCCAACATTTACATATAAGCTAAGTCCCTAGGAAATCTGTGCATCCTTCAGTTTCACGGTTACTTTTCAAGACACCCCTTGAAAACATTGGTTTTGACCTTGCCAATTGTAGCTTTCCCTCTGGAAAGAGATTATCCAAAGTAGGAAATACTCACGAGTTTAAGCACTATTAACCTGTGTAGTACAGCTGCTCAGGATATTGCTGCCAAGTTGAATTCTGAATTTGTCCTGCTTTCATGCCAAGAAATGTTATTAGGCTGGAAAATAAAATGTGGTTAACAAAGGCAGATTAAGAAGCTGAAAAAGTGTGCAGGATCACATGGAATGCATGTTTCTGTACAGTCAATGTAGCTGCACTTTCTAGTTGGTGTTCAGACTTTTTATTACTTTATTACTAGAGTGAGTGTCCTTGCAGAGCAAAGGATTGTACCAGGTCTGCAGCTGTTCAGCTGTATTAATTGTACCTACTAATCAAGGCAGATTAGCCTCACTCAGACCAGTGAGAACTGGGAACACAAATTAAACATGGTCATCCTGGCTTTGGGAAAAGGCTCGAAGCATTTCTTTCTCCTTGATTACCAGTTGATGAATTTTGGAGGAAGTGACATTGGAAAGTGACAGCTGCAGAGAAGATCCCTAAAAGTAATTCATAAAAGGGGCAAAGCAGGAGATTTTGAGTGTTTTTGGAGAACATAGAAAATTATCAGGCAACATAAAGAGAGAGCTCAAATAATTTAAAGCAAGCATTGCAGTAACACTTGGAAAAAAGTACAGAAATGGGAAAATATGGCCAGCATTCATATCCATGATTCTTACAGTGAAGTTATCTTTATGGCCAGGGCAGCAGAAAGAGTTTTTAATCTATAGGAAGGAAAAGCAGTGTCTGTTGCAATGCATTCACTATTAAACTTCAGGCTTACACAATCCAAAAGGTTCTGCTCCAGAGGGAAATAGCTCAGTAGAGTGAGACAAGAACTGAAAATATTTTGGGTTTTTTTTATTCTTTAATTTGGGAGAGAGCAAAAGAAATAAATCTAAACTTGAGGATATTAATTAGAATGTGATTTCAAATTAATGAATTATGCTTTCTATATAATTTTCTTTTTATTTTAGTTGCAATTTTAAATACATGAAAGCTCAATAAATGACTATTGCAGCATTGAAGTTATTTGGCTCAATATTTGCCTTCTAAATGGTGCTATAATTTAATCTTGAACTGTAATATCACTGTATTCTGCAAGGCTGAAATAGCATTGTGAAATATAGTGTTGCAAAAAGCACAGGAAAACAGTTGTAATGCTTATTCCTGAAATAAACAAAACCAGCAGCCCTTCTAAAATGCAAGTGTGTTTAAAATTGGCAGTATATATGTAAACAACTATTAGCAATCACTACTTTTCACAGGCTTTCTACACTTTTGGGCTCTGTCTCTTTTTGCTGGGAATGACCAAGCTCCATTTATTTATAGCTGGTTGGAAGCTGTGAAAGTTTCTTCTGTTTTAATGTAGACTCCTTATGCAGAAAAGTTCAAGACCCAGTCACCCACTCTGGTAAGCCTTAATACAGAGATAACAAAGATAAATGTATATTTCAACAAAATAAGCAAGCACTAAACTCTTTCCATCTTTTAATAAGCAATCCTGATAGAGGTTGGGAAGTACAAAACTATTTGGCTGAATGTTAGCTAATCCAGTGTGACACAGCTTTGGGTTCTCCTGCTCAGGTCCTGTTCTTGAAGCAGCTCCCCCTCTTCTAGCTGGCAGTGGCAGAAGTGACTGTGTAGGTTGGCTGCAAATTACTTCATTTTTCACAGCTGTCACCTCTAGGTTTGCTTTAAGCACTGTTAAGCACCTTTTCAGTCTATAATCTCACAGGCCTTCGTCAAGGAGCTTCTGGGAACTGCAGCGGAGATGGAAGAAAACCTCTATTCAAAGGGTAATGTACTGGGGTCTGGTGTAAATTATCCTTATGCAGCCAGTATGAGATACAGTGGTGCAAGCTGTCACAGCTTTTACAAGTGTGCTGCTGTCATTGCAGCAGTAGTGGAAGAATTACAGAGTACAGAAAAAACACAGTGGACCACCAGTAGGTTATTGATGTCCATTGCTTTCCTCTGCTGAGAAGGATGTTCCAAGTGATTAAGTGACTGTCTCCAGATCCAGGAGAGCTGATTTCCTTATGTTGACAGATATATTTTTTTATCTTTGGACAAATCATTTATGCTGTTACTTGATGGAACAGTTAAAGTAGGAAATGCTGCTGAAAATGCAGAATTTTTCCTTCTTTCTTGGGCCAAGCCCCACCCTCTTTTCCTGCATTAGCACTGATGTTCACCTGGTCCTGAAGAGAGCAGAAATAGCAGAAAATTGAGTCTAACAGCAATAATAAAAATATGACAAGCCTGAGACAATATTTCAGGTGTTCCTAGGGAGAAGAAGCAAATTTTGCTTTCTTAATTTACAGCAGTGACAACAGTATATAGCCATCTGTGGATCCATTGCATCTGGCCAATCCCCAGGCTTGCCTAGGTCTTTCCAAAGTTTTTTGTCATCCTCACTGTCCACAAAAGTTTAGAATAATCAAGGGGACAAAGTCACCTTGATGTTCACCTTCCCTTTCAGTTTGTTAATACATGGGTTGAATGTCCTCGGTCCAGTCCTAAAGCTGATCTCTAGATCACTGTCGTATTAACCTCTAGCAACAGTGAGAAATAGCTACTTATGTCTAATTCTCTCTCACTCAAGTTTTAAACTGTGTCATTTAAACCATGACATGTCCCCTTGCTGGTTACCATGTTTCTTCAATAGCTTCTTGTGGAGGAGATTTTAAGCAGTCTCTGGAAAACTTAAACATTTTCTATCTAGAAGTTTCTTTATTTAAATTCAATTGAATATTGGGGAAGAAGGGGGCAACAGAGAAGAAAGAATATGGGCTTTAAAGAAAACCCCAAACATAATCCCTTAACAATTTGTGATTATCTTGCAACTTTACAATCCTTCAGGGCTCTGAACTGCAGCTTCAAAGAAAACACAGGATGTAAGCATCCCAAACACGTAAACGGACGGGCAATTAAAATCCAGCCAGAAGTTCTATTTTTCCCCAAAGTCCTTGTGAACCATCCTCCTCTATAAAGTGCTCTTTACAAGGGTAAACATATGCTTAAGGCAATAATTGATTCCTTTTCTGAATGAATGAATTGATTCCCTGTCCTGCCTCTTGTAACAAACAACCAATTACCAGCTACTGTTAAGGCAACTTCGATACACGACTTCATCTCCATCTAAACTAAGTTTGGACAGATTGTTAATAATGCAGGCCGAGGAAAGGAGTGAACTTGCATCTCTGCAATATTTTTCAGGAATCCATTGCAACTGAAAACCCAAGGTTAGCCAGCAGCCTGACAGTTCAAACAGCCTGTGACAAGCCATCAGGCTGTCTTGTGTTTCAATTATTTATCATCATTCTGTTAATATACTGGACGGTCATTTCGAATTGGAACAAACACTTTTTTTACAGAGGAAGCAGAGACTTTGAGATAAAAGCGTCGTGGTCAAGGACAGAAATGGAAGAAAAATTCATGTCTCAGTCAAGTCTCTGAATTGGAGACACTGGAGCCTGCTGCTACCAAATCTATTTTAATGTCTATGGTGGAGTCCAGAAGCCCTAGCCAAAGACCAGCTTTTCTCTGTGACTCTCTTTTCGTCTGTGATACAATGCAAACAGGTAAAAAGCGATAGCAAGCTAATGCTTTACCTCTACTGCTACTTCAAATAGCTCTGACAGATCAGAAGTCTTGAATTTCAGTTAGATGAAGTCTGAACATTCTTCACACAGAGGAGAGCAGCAAGAAGGATCAAAGGTCCAGAAAACAGATGCAATTACAGATATTCTGATATATAAAACATTTGCAAAGAAGAAGGGAAGCCATCTTTCTCAGTGGCTGTGCTAGACAAAACAGTTACAAACCACAGTGAAGAGTCTGACATCAAGACTTTCCAAACTCTTCCTAGACCTGTAATTTTGTGAAGTGTCCTCTACTTGAGGGATATGTATGTTTAGTGCAGATAAGTATATTTTAAAAAGCATTAAAATATATGTCTACAAATGCATACAAGGAATACCTATTGTGCCATTTATATGGATTTAAACTTTTTTTTCATATTAAGAATTATTATTACTTAGATTGTCTTTCTGGCTAATTTAAAGGATTTATTTTAATTTGCTGTCCTATGAAACAGACTCATTCAGCATACTTTATAAGTATTTTCACCAACTATAGTACTCACTGAAGGCAATCTCTCAGTACACCTAACTGAAAAATAATGGACTTTGGGAAGAAAAGTAACAAAGGTTTGAAATTCTAAAAAGAAAATTATAAAAAAACCCAGACAAACAAACTTCGGTTTGGTTTGGTTTTGTTTTTTTCCAAGGACACACCACCTGCAACTCTTTATATTGATTCTAACACTGACTACTCTGCAGAATCCTACTGAGTCACTGTGACTTCTCAGTCCATGAAAGAGATATTGTAAACAGCCTGGAAAACAGAAAAAAAAAAAAAAATGGCTCTGGGAGCCATGTCAGATGTTGGACAGTTTCAAAATCACAAAGCTGATCAATCTGATGTCTTACATAGACACAGGCTAAGTGCTAGTGTAATTAATTCAGTTAAAAAGGTAATATTTTTCCTCTTTTTTATTTTTTTTTACTCACACCAACCATATTAATACTCTAGTGTAAAATTAACTTAAAACAATACAGTTTATTTCCATTCCCACTTAGAAATGATGTCTACTATTATTAGCCCATTTTCACCTGTTTCATGTTTAACTGCATCCACAGCACTAGGGTTTAGCTTCTGTAATTATACAGGTCTAGGTAGGGCTACTCCATTTTTTTATAGATTGTAGTTTCCTTCATGATGTAGCATTTCTGATTAATGGATCTTTACTCCCAGGAAAATGGGATTTATAAAAAAAAACAACATTTGCCAACTGGCTTTAGAGATTTGCCCCATTCATTTTAGTTAATTTAAATTATGAAAATTCTGCAGCTTCTTTACCAGAGATTTCTCTGCAGAGTACCACTTCTGGCAATGCTTTACAGCTGTGTATGACTTCAGCAAATACAAACAAGATCTAGCAAGAAAACCGTTTTGTTTTTTTCGGCCCCATTAATTTGAAATAGCATGGCCTAGGGTGCTGTAGGATCCCTTGAGAAACACATTTGGGTTGAAATAGATTTTTCTTCTCTGCTATAAGGCTATTCCCTGAGTTCCAAAAACCCTAAATTCAGGATAATTTATCCTCTGTTATTTGTGCGTGCTTAAGGTACAGATCAAATAATATTATTGTCTTTTTATTTGTAACAAATGATGAGTAAATTATAGGAAAACATCATGGTCAGCATATAAACTTTACATTTTTCAGATGTGAAACCAGATGATAATTTTAGCTGCAGGACATGTCTACATTAACAGTGTGCTGTACTAGAAAAATGCTGCAGGACTGAATACATCAACAATGGGAAAGCTATCCTTTGTATCAGTCCATCCATAACCTGGAGAAAAGTAAACTCACAAGACCAGTAAAAAAATCTGGTATGGCACAATTTAGTTAATCATCTTAAATGGCAAAGCATGTTCGTTAGAGATAACATCTCTCCTGGTTGCAAAACTGCATCTGCATCAGCTCGTAGCTTGAAGTTTCTCAGGGAGGTTGGACTCGATCTTCTGAGGTCCCTTAGACCCATAGGAGAATTCAGATTATATGATGCATTTTGAGGGAGTGCTAACATTTTATCCATTTGTAGTTTGAATTCGTACACAGAAAAGAAATAAGAGTCATAAGATTTTTCCTGATGATCCTAGTTTTTAATGTATTGTAGAATGGTAGAAGGGGAGAATCACCTCTCTCGAACTGCTGGCCACACTTCTTTGATTCATACACATGTGCTTCCAGTTTTAATCCATGTTGTCCATTTTACAGGTGAAATGATCACGACAATTACTTTAAGTGGCACTTTGCAACTGTAAGTGGCCAGGACCCCAACTGTTGTCTGCCTTTATATCTCAGCCACTGCATTCTCAGGCCTTGTCAAACCACAGTGGCTTGTCTGTTTACAGTCACCTGCTTAATTCTGCAGAGTGGCCAGAGACATGGTTATACAATTTACTTTCAATATTATGTTTCAAGACCCAGATAAA
Source organism: Hemiprocne comata (assembly GCA_020745705.1). Classification (NCBI taxonomy): domain Eukaryota; kingdom Metazoa; phylum Chordata; class Aves; order Apodiformes; family Apodidae; genus Hemiprocne; species Hemiprocne comata. Next base: position 64,286,754 of record CM036586.1, read on the forward strand.
AATGTAAGAGGAGGTGAAAAAGCAAAGGCAGAAGAGGCTTTCAAAAGCATCTGTTTTTCATGGTGTGTGGGAAGATGCATGTGGCCGCTGTATTTCAGTGTTAGTTATCCAGGTTCTCCCAGGAGAAGAGCAAACATACAGTACACACATTTCAGATACTGGGGCTGCAAACTATTTGCAGAGGTATCAGTGCTGGGAATTAAACCCAGTAAACTCCAGAGAAACTCTGGGCATCATGGGGAGCGAACAGGAGGTACCAGTTGTCTGTAAGTAGTTGCAGAGCTATGATCTCACTGGTATCACAGCTGCAATGGATGGGTACTGGCTTTTTAGGAAGGGCAGATCAGAATGGTGAGATGGGAAGTTGCCTTTTATGAGAGAGAGCAGTGAGAATGCATGCAGCTCAACCATAGGGTGGGTAATAAGACACCCAAGAGCTTATAGGTCAGGATTGAAATCAACATGGGCAATGAAAGAAGTCGGTGAGGCTGATTTCAGGCAACTGGAAGAAGCCCTGGTCCTCGTGAGAGACTCCAACCACCCCAATGTCTGTTGGAGGGACAAGACAAACAAGCAATCCAGGAGGTTTCTGGATATTTGTTTCTCAAATAATACAATGTAAAAACCTGAAGGGCAACCCTGGTTACAAATAGATATATCCTCAAGGGGCTCCAGTATGAATGAGTACATCAACCATAGAAGTGGCTTCCTTGAGCTATTCCAACATGATTAGGGAGAAAAACATTAGCCGTGAACAATCAGAAAGGTCATTTTGGTTGTATTTGCAACAAAATATCTGCTAATTCTTAGGTTGGTTGTGTTGTGTGCAAATCCACACCTTTTCTTCTATAATTCCTAGGTCTTTATTAAGTTATACAAGAGAAATATAAATAATTACAGCTCTAGGAATTTCTGGAAACACGATAAAGCTTTGAATCTGCAAGACTTTTAAATGTACTTAAAATAAGCATCTTCTCACCTTGCTTGTCAACTGATAACACCCAACAGCATCATTGCTATGAAATTTTCCTTCCTGGAATAAAGATCTCCTGTGCTATACTTGCCTGTAACAACTGTAATCTCTTGATGTGATAAAATGCAACTTTTTAGTGTATATGTTCCATGACACACATGATACACAGCAAATGATCTGCTTCATCTAGCTCTCACAGTAATTTTTATTACAGATTTCTTCTTGCTGAGGCTGACAAATGAGATGAGAAGCAATGGAGAGATGGGGAAAAAGGAGAGGAAAAGAGAAAAATGGGAAACCCATTTCCTATAACCTGGAAAAAATGTTTATGAAACACTTGAAATACACATTCGGTCTTCAGTGAGCTGAGAGCATTTTGGCCTTTGACAGCAGACTTGTAAGTCAGTGGCTGATCTGTGTAAGAGAATGTTTTATTCCAGTATTCTTGGTTTGGTATCTTGAGAAGTTATTTCATCATTTATTGAACTGTTCCATATAGCCTCATAATGAATAGTTAATGCTGTGATATTAAATGTCTGATGGCTCTGAAATGAAAGTTCTCTGTTTCAGTTATTATGGGATATGCCCTTTTCATTTTAGAGAGCTGTCTTAAAAACTCACACAGAAAATCTCGAAGGTACCATAGATACTTTATTTATCCCAAGATGGCTTTTTGGCTTCCTGTTACCTCTCACACATTTAGTTTGCTTTTGCAGAAGGCCTCTGTGGGGGCACTAAAAGATGTAAAATAACTTATTGCTTTTAAAAAGATATAATAATGAAAAACATTTTTATTATTGCTATTGTTGTTATTATTATTATTTATTATTTTCCCAGGTGTTCCATTAATTATTTTTATTCCTGTAGGTGAAAGAAGATTTTGTTCTATTTCAATAACTCTGTTAGCTATGTGAAAAACTACACGGGCTCTGCTGAAAACTTACATTTAAAGCAACTCATATTTTGATCTGAAGAAGAATCTCTATGTTCATAGTGACAGATATTTTTCTATGCAAGGTGGCTCTTGGGTTGTCTTTTTATGAAGTTTCACCACTGCCATGATTTTGAGTGGAATATCTGACAATGAGGAAACTTCGGTTGGTTTGGAGATTTCATTTGAATGAGGTTCCCAAAAGCTGAATCTGATTTTAATCTTCATCTGAATTTACTGAGAACAGTGTTGCTTGCTAAGCCTTGGTTTCCAGGTATTTTTAGCTTGGCTAGAAATAGTGTAGCTTATTTTGTATGTATTTCAGCACTTCTTATTCCAGCCGATGCTAGAAATAAGCAGCGCAGGAGCAAACAGCTAAGGCAAAAAAAAAATATATATAAAAACTACCTTATTTCATTTTGCTGTCTCCCTGTTTTGCTTTTTGGAATAGTGGATAAAGCTCCTTTTGAGTGTCACCATTGCCATCCACTATAGTATAAGTGTTTGTGAATGACTCAAAAGCCAGTTTCAAAATATTTTAGGTAACTTGGCTATCCCTTCCCGTGCATCATAAAAGCCTGAAATGGAAGGAGGCAGAACTTTCTAAGGTAAAACCTTACAATAGTCTTGTTTAGGCCTCTAATAATTCTACTCCTTTCCCTGCCTCAGGTTGTTTACCCCTGCTCCCTTCTCTGGTCAGATGTTGGTTCTTGTGTGACAGATTGAGGAGAGGACTACAGAGCTGCTGAGCATCTAAGCCCACAAAAACTCTTGACTTTTTGGGGAGAATGTCAGGCAACACTGCTGGCTCCTGGTGGCAGAGACACCAGGGCTATTGCAAAGGAGTGGGTGGAACTATGTGGCTCTGGGTGACAGCTCCAAAATGGATCATGTGGAGACTCCATGCAAGTGTGAAATGAATTATTTAAATGCTATTATTCAAGTGGTTGCAGGCTAAGTATGGATTAGAGAAAATACTTGGATTCAGCAGGCAAGCAAGCATGACATTTATATACTTAATCAAATCCCCTAAATGTAACATTAAAGAACATTGTTAAAGGACTCAAAATTTAGAAAATATGAGGATCAAGGTGCAGCTTGAATTCAGCTTCCTATTACATTATTTTGTAGTTTTGCCTAAAATAATCAGTTTGAAGCCTTTGGTTAACTAACAGCTCTTTGACATGAAGTCCTGTACAGGTCAGACAACCACAGTTGCATGACCTAGCTCGGGGTTGTTTTCTTTTTTTTTATGTTTTTTGTTCTAATTTTATTTTGCAACCAACTCTTACTTGCAAAGAGGGCTTTAGTCTTAGGAAAGGCCTTCCCTTGAACAGCATGTCAAATGACACCATTTATCTCTCTAGTGAAGACTTCAGGCAAGTGGAACACTTTTAAAAAGACGGACCTTCTGGCAACATCACAGCTCTGCAGCAGCTCTTTCTGGTCACAGGTTCTGCACTTTCCATGGCTCTTTGGGTGACAGTATGTGTCATATCCCAAATGAATCAACTATGATAAAGGAAGGCAAGAAGGTGTTTTGCTGCTCACTTTGCATTTGGCATTTGGAATGTGTGTGGCTGGGAAGCAAAGGTACTGGCTGCTGGAGACCTCTAGTCATTTTGTCATGACTTTAGACTAGGAAAAATGAATTTCATTAAAGACCTGACCTGCAGATGGATACAAATCTTGTCTCACATTATAAACTACACCTGTGAAATGCAGCTTTGTTTCCCAGCAGGAAAAGGAACACTCCAGCTGCATACTAATTCAGCAGCCCCATCCTGTCCTGTGACACTCAGTGATCAATTGCTTGTTCTTCTGCTGTGGATGTAACATGTCTTCTTTGAGCAGAGAAACATTTTAGTCTAATGTAAGGATTTAGTTTTTGCATCATTCCTTCTGCTTTGTAGATTAAGTGTATGAGCTGTGGCAAATAAATGTATTTTTTCCAGGGGGCTTTGGTTGGGAAGAATGATGGAGAAGTGGACAGCTGTAAAGAACTTGTAGCATCAATTTTTTCATGTCCCTTTCAAGCTATTCTTTCTGATGTTCTGTGACATGTAAGAATTATTTCCATGTTATGTCAGAGGCTGGGTGCAACATAAAAACTTTTTCTAATCCTGATTTAGAATCTCTCTCTCACGGTGCTGGAAGATGTTATGCACTGACTGAAAGGGAAAGGATGCAATCCAGAGGGACCTTGACAGGCTTGAGAGGTGGGCCCATGCCAACCTCTTGAAGTTCAACAAGGCCAAGTGCAAGGTCTTGCACCTGGGTTGGGGCAATCCCAAGCACAAATACAGGCTGGGCAGAGAATGGGTTGAGAACAGCCCTGACAAAAAGGACTTGGAGGTGCTGGTTGATGAGAAGCTCAACGTGAGCTTGCAGGTCAGAAAACCAACTAAGTCCTGGGCTCCATCAAAAGAAGTGTGGCTACCAGGTCAAGGGAGGTGATTCTTCCCCTCTTCTCTGCTCTTGTGAGACCCCACATGGAGTATCATGTCCAGTTCTGGAGCTCCAACACAATAAGGACCTGGAGCTGTTGGATTGAGTCCAGAGGAGGGCTACAAAGATGATCAGAGGGCTGGAGCACCTCTCCTTTAGTGACAGGTGAGACAGTTGGAGTTGTTCAGCCTGGAGAAGAGAAGGTTCCAGGGAGGTGTTGGAGCCACCTTCCAGTACCTGAAGGGGGCCTACAAGAAAGCTGGGGAAGGACTTTTTATAAGGGCAAATAGAGATAGGATGAGGGGTAATGGCTTTGAACTAGAGGAGGGTAGATTTAGGTTAGATATTAGGAAGAAATTATTTTCTGTGAGGGTGATGAGGCACTAGAACCAGTTGCCTAGGGAAGCTGTGGCTGCCCCTGCCCTGGAAGTGTTCAAGGGCAGCTTGGATGGGACTTTGAGCAACCTGGTCTAGTGGGAGGTGTCCCTCTCCATGGCAGAGGAGATTGGACGTGGATAATCTTTAAGGTTCCTTCTAACTCAAACCATTCTGTGATTCTGTGGTGACTGGTGGTAGTGATTAGATCAACATATGACTGCCCCTCTTCCTGCAGGTTAGCTGGTTCTTCCCTAACATGGATTTGGTAAATTATGTGTCACACTTGCCTGTTACTCTTTCTGGGGAAAGCTTCGGTGTTTTTTAAAGAATACCAGCCAAGAATTTGTCTTCCTTGTAAGTAAAAAACTCAGTGATTTGGCTAGATAGGATCATTTAAAATAAAGAGAAAAATGGAGGACAGCGAAAAATCATAGAGAAGCACATTTCTGCAGGTTGTCTTTTATGAAGACCAACAAGAGCTAGCTTCTAAACTTAAGTTTCAGTATTACTCAACAGAGACTTTGCACAGGCATGCAGAGGGCAGTTTGATTTTCTGAAAGCCTGTAAAAATTTTCTTACATAGGGGAGTGGTGCCTTTTAAGTGAAAAAAAGTGTCCTCAGCCTTACAAGTTAAGCGTGCAGGCGGGGTTTCCTTTGTGGTCACGTATCTCATTCCCTTGATCTAAAAATAACAAGTGACAGCAGATGTTGTTGTAATTGCCAACTTATTCTCAAGTTCAGGCAATTTGCTTGTGTTTCAGATATGATGGGACACCTTGAACTGGATCACCTGGCATCTGTCTTGCAAACACATTCTCCCTCAGGGCTGGAAAGCTGGGCAAAACCTGAAAGCAAGGGTTAATTAAGAAATAAAGGATAATTATCTGGGGTTTCCTTTTTTTTTTTTCTGTTGCAACCTTCACTGACCTATAGCTCCTGTTAGTTCATTTCCTATTCTACACTGATACCTCTGTGCATTTTAAATAGCTTTGCCTATTGTTTCCCTGCTTAAGTAAAACCCTGGGGATTCTTCATCCTTTAAATAAAATTACAAAACCCTTTGCATATTGTGCAATTACCTCTCTCTTTGTTTTCCTAAAAATGGATTCACCTCCTCCCTGGCAGGACAACAGAATTAGCATGTCAATATCACAGCATCTCTCTGTGGAAGTAATATTGTGTATGGTCCAAGGTTAAACCTTTATAGGCGAAACCACATTAAAATGAGTTGTTTGCACTGTTACCTTCAGGGAATGTAAACAGTGAGTAGGTTGTTCATTCCTGTACCAACTGCAGAATCTGTTACAGGCGTTAAAACAATGGTGATTTAAGTTGAAAGGTTTTAGAAGAAGCAACCTCATTGTGTCTCCAACACCCTACTTGCTTCTGCTGCTCCCCAGAGTCCTTTCACTCAAGATATCCCCTTCTGGACCATTAGCATTACCTGGAAACTGATATCACTCTACAGCTTGGCATTAAGCAGTGGAGCCCTAGCAATGACATCCCCATTTTCCACTCATTTTTTCAGCATTTGCTTCTTCGCTAATGAATGCTTTTCCTGGCATATATACAGTGTGTAGATAGTGAACCCATTCTAAGAAAAAGGTGTGTGTGTGGGGGGAGGTGTGTATGTAACTTCAAAAACACATGTCATTCTGGGAAATATGCTAGAGCAATGATAGGACATTGATATAATGGTGTTTTTGAAGATCAAATGCCCTAATTAAAGCCTGTCTCCAGTTCTAAATCAACTGACTTGCACTAGAAGTCAGAAATGTGTATTTTTCAGCTTGCACACACACACAAAAAAAAATAAAAATTAAGAATACTACTTCTGGAAGTTCTGATCCTGTTTATACATCTATGTATACTACCAGAGCAGATAACACTCTTCCGATATCTTCTATGATAAGAGGTAAGTGAAACCAAACAACCAGTACAATAGAGACCAGCAACACCCAGAATCTGGTGAAAGAACAGTTTGCACCAAGCAGCCCTCTGTCTCTAAGCTCTCCAGCTCTAAGCTCTTTGTCTCTAAGCTTTCCATCTCTAAGCTCTCTGTCTTTCATCTCTGAGCCACAACTCTGCAGGGAGATCAGCACATACCTACATTCATAGCATTGCTTCAGAATAAAACCATGGACCAAATGACAACACCCTACCTTCTATTTCTCTTTTAAATCGTTAAATTAAATACCATAACTGGTACAGGACTGTGCTCCACTCCTCCTCAGCTGGTGTAGAAGCATTAGCTCTGTCTCTTTCTGACTTGACTGGAAAGTTTTACATCCCAGATTTTTATTATTTTTTTTCTTTCTTTATCCACTAACTTGATTTTAGAAAACATTTTCCCATATTTTCAAACCTTTCAGAAAATATTAGCAGTACTGATGACATTGCAGTTTTTGCTGTTGATGAACCAACTAAAAGGAGTTTGGGTTGTGTGTGTCTAAACCTGAACAGCATGATTCTCTCCTTTGTACAAGAGAGTAGAAGAAGCTTGAGGGAGCTTGTGGCTGGATCAAGCTGCATGTTTGGCTGGATCATCTCTGCTCCTTGTGCTTCATTTCCTCATCTGTAAACTGGGAATAATGATACTAACCTCATCTCCACAGTGCCTTAAATAAAAGAATTACACAGAGCTACTGAGCTCACCAGGGCCTGTACAAGAAGTCTGGGCAGCTAGTTCAGAGATCCTCTCTGGGAGTATCACAGAGTTACTGTTTGGTAGCCCAAACATTCTTCTGAGTGTGGATCTGCATGTCATCAGGAGATCTTAGTATCTCATCCACTTCAGTTGCTGTTGGTTTTCTTGTTCCTTTCTTCTTCCTTCTTTACCTGCTAAGAACTTGTGAAGATGAAAGTTGATTTATTCCTAAATGTGTTTTCTCCTCTGCTTTGGCAGTAACAGCTTCAGAGGATCCTCAGCCTCAGCAACATCCCACTGCTGCGGCTGCTGGACCTGCTGCTGAAGAAGGGAACTTGAACATTCAAACCAACACACCCACTGACTTAGTTCCTGTGGCTCCTGGGGGCTCTGGTGGAAGCAGTGGGCCTCTGTCTGTTACTAGACATGGTTCATGAGCAGAACTAGAGTGTGGGTGTCCCTGTGCCTAAAAGTTTATAGCCTGACCAGGCAAATCAAATCACATTATGAAAGTAGTATGCCAGCAGCCATCTTCAGATAGCAGATGGAGAGACACCAAAATAAAGATGTATGCCAAGGACAGAGCTGGGAGTTAGTTGTTGTATTTCCCGGGGGAGAGGTGGGTATGTATTACAGACAGAAGACAATGTATGCTCTCTCTGGATGAACAGATACTTTGGCATTTGAAGTGTTTTTATTCCTCCCCCATGCCTCTCTTTTGGTCTCTTTACCTCTCTTTGTTCCTGCTTCTTCCTCACTAAGCACCTATGGCGTTTTTGTGCGTGAGTCGAGGACAGAAATTCAGCAGGGCAGAAACAGAGGGAAGCCAGGCCACCGAGAGCTGCAGCCGAGCACCCAAGGAGGACTCTGGTGAGTGGATGCTTCACAGTCTCTTGGCTTTGCTCTGCTGTTTTCACACTGCATTTGGCATTCTCTCTCTTTCCAGTCAAGTCACCAGGTGGAATCTGTCACCAGCCAAACTTTGGTTGCCTCACAGAGGTTCTTGCAGACTGTTGGTGCCAATTTCTCTTTTCTCCATTAATAACGGATTCCCGGTGATACAGTCTGAGCTGTAATTTTGGTCTTGCCAGAATAACTCTAGACTGCTAGTACCGGAAACAAAAGCTACTTTTTCACATCTTTATGTCTCCTCTTTGTGCCTGCTGCTGTTTACAATTCCACCTGCTCTCCCCCATCTTGTGGTAATCTGATTGTTTCACCAGCTCCCTGCCCTGTGTCCTAGTGGCTGCGCATTAATGGAGAGAGAAGGAGCCCTGAGGAAAGAGATATAGTGTGGGGAACTGGAAAATGATATTGAGTAATTTATCAACAGCAGTATCCCTGCTGGAAGCAAGTCATCATCAATAACAAAAGTGCATGATCTTCCCCTCTGAACTCCAGAGCAGCAGTAGGGCCCAGCACTGAATGCTAATGCCTTCATGTAGGGCTCATTGTCCTCTGTGTTTCTCCTGAAGTACAAGAAGAAATCAGCTTCCACAGGAAGGCATTTTCAGCAAGGTCCATAGAGGTGTTTGTACAGCCCCACAAAAGGGTCTGTATAACTCCTTCAGCATTTTGGAGCTATAGAGGGTTTCCACCAAAAGGACCCCAGCCTAAAAACATCTCTGTGCACAGGAAGTTGCAGTCTTGTTGTGCAGTGTTAGTGCTTGCTCTTGCTGTGGCCAGATGCTCTTTGTTGTTGCAACACTGAGGAACACAGCACTCGTGTGTGAACTGCATCTCCAAGCCTTCATTTGCATCACAGCTGTCCAGGCTTCCATTTCAGTGACACAAGACTAAGAGAACTTTGTTAAAACTTTGTTCCTGAAAATGGTGTGGGAGGAAGAGCCAGCTCCTATGCTTTTGCTTGCAGAATACTGTGGCTGATATACTGCCACCACTCTTCTATTACCCCATGCAAATCTTCTCCCATAAAAACCATACAGACGTGTCAGAGTCCCCTACTCCAAGGCATCATAAGGTATGTATAACACAGGTGTCCAGAGACTTTACCTATAAGATCTGAATCCTGTGTTTTAATGGATACATTGGCTTTTCTTTTCCTACCTACTTGGTATTTAAAGTTTTTCAATTGAATCCCCAAATTTCTAATCGACTGGACTTGAGCTGCCTCATAGACTTGTGCTTCTTCAATGACCAAAACCAGCCTTGCTGACCAGAAGACAGAAAAACACTTTTTTTTTCTTCATGTTTTAGAGAGAGTGGTGCATGGGACTGCAAGTCTTCAAAGGCCTACGGTCTGTGGTCCAAGAGCTAAAACCAGTCACAAACCCTTCCTCCATATGGATGAAAAATTACAGCTCATCTTGCTACTGTTTCTTCTTCAGTGGTAAGAAAAATAGTCTCTTTTAATAGAGTTCATCTATTTAATTTTTCCTCTGTGTGTTACATGGAAGAAGCTAAAAAACTACAGTGAGATCACAGACTAACTCCCAGATTTACATTCCTTGAGAAATGTTCACATAACTGAGTGATGTATCACTCAAATATGTAAATAAGTTTCCCATGGGGAGCTCTCTGACTGTCTCAAAGGAAGGGTTTTTGCTTTAAAAAGCACAGATCAGCTTTGTTGCTGTAAATTTATAGAGCTTGTCCCTTCAGTCTGCTAGTCCCAAAAGTTGTGCCAAGTCCTGGCAGGGCTCACTGATGAGCTAGCAAATGTGTTCAGCTACAGACACTACCCTTCTAGCCCTGCCAGCACTCCTCTCCCAGCTCTTCTAGAGGCTGCTGCTGCCCTTTACTATTAATAGAACACTTGTATTTTTTCAAAGAAGGGACCTAGGACATCTGGGTGGTGCACAGTGAGGGTGATTCTCAAATGCACTTTTTGTGGGAATGAATTATAGTAATTCAGCTTTTGGCTTGCTTTGAAGTTAGTGCAGTCATGCCATGCCAGTTGTGGTTCCTTTTCTTACCAAAAATACAATGTGAGTTGTCCCTTAAAGTGGTAATTCCTGCTTCTCTGCAGCAGCCCCCTTCCTGACAGAGAACAGTGGCATTGTTTTGCCATTATTTTTGATAGTTCTTCCACTCATCCTTATTTCTTTAAAACAAGAATTTAGAGATCTTCTGTGCCAGCATCCAGAACTAGATTCAAAGCAGAATTCAAACTTTTAGATAAATTATTTTTGGAATAATTTAAAAGCAGATTCAGTTCAAGAGATGCAGAGAAAATAGTCAGCAAAAACTAGTGTTGTATGGAACAAAAAGGAGAAGGTGGAGGCATAAGAACAGCAGACAAGATAGAGGCAGGAGAGAAAGAACAGAAACTGGATGAAATCAGGACACAAAAGCTTATTACTGTTTTTAAGTACAAAAATTACAAAAGCCTAAAATATTACCCTTTCCTGGCAGTGACCACATTGTGAAGAAGTTTGCCTTTTGGGGCAAAAGGGATGGATATACTCAGTGGCATAATTCCAGCCTTATGCTTGAGGTATTTTTTTTTCTATGCCCATTTCAAGCAAGTGCTCTCACAAGCCACACATAGACACACAGAGAAAACAACTGAGAAGATTGAAGTAGGCATTATGACTGACAACTCAAAGTTTTTTTTGCGTGCAGATGGCATTCTTTGAAATCTGGCTTTCTTTCAACACATGTCAGCAAGACTATGTACCTTTTTGAGTCACTGTGACAAGAGCTGTGAATGGATGGATGTCTGTTTTACTGCAGTTTTTGATAGGAATTTTCAGAGATTAGGACTGTTTTGGAAAGATAAATTTTAGAGTCTATTTTCAGAACGTGCTTGAGATTACCAAGCAACGTTAGCTACTCCGTTATCTCCTTCAAAGATGATAGAGGTTGAAGGAAAATCACTCTTAAAAGAGAACTGAATCTGGTTTCTTATAACATTGTGCTTGTTTAGGTAGGGCTTTTTCAGTCATTTGTCAGAGTCAACTTCATAGCTTGCATTTTAACAAAAAGAAAGGCCTGTGATTGAGGGAATAAACATACTCCTGAGTGCTATACATCTGCAGTAGCATAGTATGGTACCTCTTGCTTTGATTGGAAAGAAATGGGATCAGCAGGCAATAAAACAGGCAAATTCTCTTTTATTGTGCTTATACTAATTATCCACTTTTAAACTTCTTTTTTTTTTCCAATTTTTTGTTCACCTTGTTGGCTTGTTAGTGTCCTAGATTTACCTTCTCAGTCTTTTGTTTCCCTGCCCTGGTGGGAAGTCACTTCATTCAGCCAATGTGGTAAATGTCATGTGGCTGCCTTCACAGAAGAGTTATAATGACTGCTGTCAGTATTAATCACTGTATTCTTGAATTAGTTTTGTAAGGCACTGTCTGGAGGAATGAGAAGAATCATATTCATGTGTCAAACTGCCATAACACTAACAACATCCAAAGAGAGGGGCTGCTTAGCTTAACACTGGCTTGAGTCTCTTATTTCATTTAAGAATACATTTCTCTTCCTTCTGACATTCACACCTGCTTTATACTAAGTAAAATTATGTTTTCTGTCAAACTTGGGTCACATCCACTTGATCTAGTGGTGAACGGGGAAGTGAAACTATAAAAGATGTGCTCCTTAAACACTGCTAAAAAAGGAAATGCTAGTGTGTCCATCAGCAGTTATTATCTTTCTGTTGTGCTATTCATTAATGATACAGGAACTTCCCCAGGCTTCACTCTTTCATTCATTTAATTGTGTTGTAACCTCTTATGGTAGATAGCTACAGAACAGTATTTACAGGAAAGCAAGATCTGTAGGAAGAGGCAACATCTTTTACTAGCCTTGCTGATATATTTGGAAAAATCTGATTTGCTGCCCAGTTCTGAGACCACGCAGGTGACACTGACTCTGTGCTTGAAAATGTTTCCTGTCTGCTCTGGTGAACGATGTTAGCTCTGCTCCAAGCGTCACTTTCTCTGGCCATCACAGCTACATCATCACTGAAAAAACTCACAGAGGATCATTATTTCCCTCCAGGACTTCTATAGGCCAGAAAAAATATTATTGTATGTTTGGAGGGAAGAAAAAATGTTTTCTGTATCAGTGAGCGACACTTTCTGTTCAGCGGTTGTCTGGTGGTGTCCTTTGATCACTCCAATTGCTCCTGCTTCATAGCTGTTGTGATATCTCAGTGATGAAGCTGGGCACTGAATCCTGGTCCCCAAACAACCCACCATCAGACCAACAGCTTCTGCTCCATTTAGACCAACAAATCAGATACGCATTTCATAACCATCAACTTCTGGTATCCACTTCTATAGACATATAAAATAGCTTGCTTTCCCCAAGCATCCATATGCTGAACTGTAAGATTACACAGAAACCCTTTTGTAAATTTATAATTTGCGAAATCTCATTAAATTAAAGATTAATTGCAAATTGAGAATTAAATAGTTTACCTGTCTTAAACAATGCTATGCTGCTATGCAAAATATTTTCTCCGACTTTGACAAGTCATTTTAAAGGCTGGGTTGACCCTAGGTGGTGCCTGGTTGTGAATCTGTGAATCCTTGACCCAAAATTAACTTTTCAATTACATGGAACTAAATCCCAAATGGATTTTTAGAGGAATATTTGTGTTTAACTTCTGAGCCTTTCATCATATACCTTACATATCAAAGAGAAGCAGAAGACAGGAGATAAAGCAGAGGCCAGAGAAAGGCCTGAGGTCAAACATAAGGTGGGAACCAGGGCAGATCTGCCCCATCTCAGCTCTGGCTGTGTGCTTCAGGTGCTGCTGGTGATTTGCCTCCCTTCTTCATATTTTCTAACAGTGATTTACTGTGGCTTCACAAGCCTGTGCTTCTGCAGGGTCAGGGTATTCAAAAAGGAGAGTACAGGACTGTGTGCATTTCTCACTATAAGCTAGAAGAATAGTGTTTGTGCTTGGATTTGTACTTATTCATGACAGGTTTCCCAGGATGATGTAATATATGAAAAACAAAGATTTATACTAATCTACATTTGTACTTCCTCTTAGACCAGGAAGATGAAGGATGTTTAACAAATCTGTTAGCTGACTATGGCAGTTATTTTTCTCTATGGGTTACCCCAGTGACTTGTAATGTTCATTTAAATACCAGCAGCTTCCCATCTAAGACAGGCTAGCATCTTGACTTCATTGACCTCCTGTTCACACAGAAATCAATTGGTGTATATAGGCCTTGCTATGTTTGCACATATATGTGCTATGCTGCTGGAAGAGAAGTGTGACACAGCTTAAAATATTTTTGGCCAGAGCTGTGTCCAGCTATATCAGCAAACATAGACATGTAGCTTCTCCATGTTTAGATCAGTATGGTCGTATCTATTCCAGAGCAAAGAAAAGGTACAAAAATCACACACAAGCACAAAGTTACAAAAACAAATGTTTGTAATGTGGCCGAATTTTATTTACTTTAAAATGTGTTAATTAACAACAGATGACCTAGCACGTCTGCTAAATGTTTCATTTTTCTTAGAAGGTAAGCAATCAAAAACCTCAGTGTTGGATATGTTCACATTTCCTGGGCTTTGGTAGCTGCCCTGTGTATGAACCCTGTGAGTTTCACAGTCTATCACAGTAACAGTAATGTAGGATGGCTTATTCTTACAAACACAAGTTTTTGTGGGCAGAGACTCTTCCTTTCTTGGGCTTTATTCAGTTTCAACATTAAAATTTGTGCAGCTTTTTCTGCATGTTGTATGTCCTGAAGAAAAAGAAGGTAACATCTGTGAACAATGCATCCTTTTGCTGACCTTGTCTTCGTTGCAGAGCTCCTCTTTGTTGCAAAGCTTTTTGACTGATTTGCTACCATATTTCCATGTTTGGATTTGGCACATCAAGTTAGGGTAGAGACACAGCCCAGATGAAGATTGCCTCCAGGTAGTGTCATCTGTTTCCAGGATGTTAGACTTCGAAATTCAAAATGGATTCATCACTGAGTACTCCTTGAATGCCATTTTGGGGTAGCTTTATGAAAGTATGACTCAAGCATGCAATTAATTCCTAAAGCATTTCATTCTTGACAAGTTTTGCAACAACTGGGACTTCACAAAAACGATGAAATAATTTTACTTTCAAAATGGCAGAACGAGTTCATCTGTAACACTTCTGCTGGGGCTAAAGCAAGGCAGTTATTTCTGTGCTCAGGAAAAAAAAAAATCCAATAAAGATGGATGTGTTCCACTTTAAAGCAATGAAAAAACTGTGAGATGCAAGAATGTCTGTGCATATATAAAGTTTATTATAGATTTCTGCAGTTAATATTTTTATGTTTTTTGAAACAAGGAGAGGAACTGGAAGATCTATTACCTTAATGATTACTTAATGGGAGAATACTACTGAGGTTCTGGGACAGTGTTCACAGAATTACCTATGCTGCTTGAAGGTAACTCCCCATATTTGTTTTAAAGTCTGATTCAATAAATATAAGGATGTCAGTGCAGTATTAGAATAAAGATTAATTTAGGTAATTTGCTGTCCAGGGCCAGTAGCAAATGCTTAGAAATGAGTACTAGCTTATGGTTTCATACTACAGTTTGAGCCAAGATAGCTAGCTACTGCCAAGAGGGAAAGGTCCCTCTTTCTTTCAACTTCTACACCCTGAGCTCCTAGGTTCATAAACCTCAGCTTGCTTGTGCATTTCTGGTGCTTGTCTAAACACACAGGAAGTCAACTGACATGGCAGAAAACTCAAATAATAACAACAAAGAGAAGTGCTTCAGTCTTTATTGAGCTTAGCTGGCATGCCTTATGATCAGTCAGGTCACAGAGCCAGACGGAGAGGTCACACACTTGGGATCAGTGGATCAAGGAGGAAAGAGCAGGGAAGGCTCAACAGCAGGAGGAATAAAGGAAAGAACTAAGAAGCAGGGGCAGGGGGGGAGTGAAGTCTTCCAGTTGTGTGAGCAGTGAGACATTTATTTGGCTAAACTATCTATTTTTGTCTGTTTGACACTTACTGAAAAATCCAGCTGGTCTTCCCAGAGAAGCATTTACAGACAGTGGAAGAGCTCTCTTCTGAATGGTAATAACTATTTCACAGTTTATTAACCAGTCAGTACAAGGTTGTGGGGTTTGGGTTGTTTGTTCTTTTTGTCCATGCATGCATTACTTTACACTCACTGTCCTTGAGTTTAATTGCTCAGTCATTCAACATCATGAAATGTAGGTGAACTTGCATTAACAGGGGGGTTGGAGTCTTGAAATGCACTTGGATCATATTTTCAGCTCTTGCTTCTCAATTTGTAGTATAAGAAATCTGTTATTATTTTGGGGAAACGTATGTTCCCCTATTTACCTGATTCCCATAACTGGAGAATAAACAAAAAGCTTCATTATTATTTAGCTTGCCATAAAAGTTAAAGAACTGTCAGTACAGGACTAAGACAACAGCTGTAAGTGCAATCAGATTTGGCGCTATTATTATTTAAGGTGACAGTGATTTCCTGGGGTAAGAGTACATTTGTCTTCATTTCAAATTCAGTAAGTTTTATTCTCTGCAGTTAACTTATAAGCCAAAGGTATGTTTATTGTACTGCAAAGCTAATCTTTAGACTAACACTACTGCTTTTTCCTGAGCTGAAAAATCGAACAAAATATAGACTAAAGTTTTATACAGTGACTCATTATTTTTATTTAAGATTTCACTTTGTGGAATGGTTCTAAGGGATGGTTCAGGCTCTTTTTTAAGTGCTGTCCTTAGATTACCTACTTAATAGCTTAATTTTTTTGAAGTGTCTCTGAAATTGGGACCCCAAATGCTTATTTAGATATTCAACAATGATACCTGACAAAGAAACTGATGAACATTGACCAGCTTTTGTTGCCTTTCAGCCTTTTCCTGTAACTCCAAGCCCTTTTCTGGTACTTCAACAGACAGACAACCTCTTGTTTTGCCCAGGCCTGAAAGCAGGACAGGAACTATTTCACTATTACTCTAACCTAAGTCACGTGCTGGCAGTGTTTGGTCTTTAACCCAGCTATCCAGCATTCCAATGAAGGGAAGTCATGTTCTCTAGACAGCTGGCTTTAGAGCAAGAAGTCTTGTACCCCAGAAACCTTCGCTTTGAGCTGCTGTTCCTGAGACTGATAGGCACCTGAATTTCTTCTCTAGATTAATGGTGGGTACCCAGAGGCACAGGCAGCCTCAGAACATGGGTTATTTTGTCCTGATAAAACTAAACTGGAATGCTGCTTTGATTTGTTAGTTGATTAGCAGCATTTTGGGTTTTTTAATTTCTTGCAACATTTTGGGGGTTTGGTTCATACTGACCAGAAACTGCTTACTCACTCATTTATCTCTTAGTTTTCTTTCAGTCAGGAACACATTGAATAGCAGCCAACATCACACCAACAGTATTGCAGATATCTCCAAACTTGACAGTAGCCATATATTAAGATTTCACTCTGGAAATCAGAATTTTATAGCAATAGAATACTTCAGTTTTATGGATTAAGATGTAATAAGTATCAATATCTGGGAATTAAATCTAGGCAAGCTCAGGCTAGTGATAACATACTGATTTTAACAGTGAAATTGTCGGTCACTGAAACAAATAATCTGCTGGTTGGAGTAGATACTCTGCAACTGAAAATATTCAAATCAAGGTTGCAGAGGTAGTATGGAAGTATGTACTTATTTCAGCCTCAGCAAAAACTATTACAGGAGAGACTAACGGTAAGAATCAGGTTATTTTATGCCAGTTTTCTCTTTTGGTCTTAAAACTATGAATTTTCTTTTTGGACTGTAAATAATTTCCTTCTGAATTATTTAATAGTTTACATGTTTATCCTCTTCACATCTTCACTATCATTGTGAAAGAATAAGTAAACACAAGTTTTGGGGTTTTATTTCTGGAAGGCAGAAAAAATCCATAACTTTCAAGTCACAGTCAACACCCCCTCTTCTTTAACCTGGTATTAGTCACCAATGAAGACAAATATATTCCTCTCCTGCTCCCTAAGCATATGCTGAGCATAGATATTGCATGTCTTATGGCTATCCCTAGAGATAATTGTTATATGCTTAAGAGCACAGTGGAAGGGACTGTGTTTTTATTGTATTAGGTATTTTTTTCTGTCTATCAGGTTTGGTAGGAAGGATAGCAAATAAAACAAAATTAGTATCAACCCTAAGGCGGAAATAACCTCATCCAGCAGAGTGAACATCTTTGCTACAAGAGTTTTCTTGCTCTTCAAGTCTCTCTCAGTTGTGGGTAGGGATGCTGAAGTCCCAATAACAGCTCTAGAATTTTAACATACTAGGCAATTTTACCTCTGTGTCCTTACTTTGAACCTATGGCTAGTTCAGTGATTCATTAACAGAAATGCTGTTTTCAATTCAGTTCCTAGTAGAAAGCACATACCCACCTCACACTACCAGCTATCACAACTGGTTAGCACCCTTACCTTTGATCTCTCCAAACCTACTCAAATCTTGCCGTTCAATAGAAAGCTTTCCTTTCATCTGAAAAGTGATTTTGATAAGGGTTTGCTGGAATGCACAGGATACCACTTCTGTACTTGTTCTGTGAGCAGTTTTGATAAAATTAAGTTATTCCTTTTCCACTAATATTACCTGTAGTCTTTGCCTTCCAGGAGTAAGGCAGCTTCTGGCAGGAGCACACAGCATGGCAAATGCCACCTTCACATATTAGCTTGGCCTAGCTCAACAGAAGAGGGGCTAAGTTCCCACCAGGACTGTTTTTTCCTTTTCCTCCCTTACTCTTTTGGTCCATGAGACTAATCAAAAAACGTGTCTGTCATGCTATGCTTTCAGTGACAATGAATGATTTTTTACATACTGTATAAAAAGTGAGGAAGGGTGCATGCACACACGTTTTTATGCAGGTGGTTTCTGACAGCCCGGCTCTCTAACCAGCAGTTTTCTCTGTTCCCTTCTTGTGGCTTTTGCAGCAAATGTTATTCTGAACATTAAGATTTTGATGAGGGAACATGGGAAGTCCCTACATCATTGTTTTCCTGCAGCCTGCATGGCTGGCTGGGGAGCGTGAGGTGTGCCTACTTGACAATTTAGTGTAAAGGGGTAGAACTAACCAATTTATTTTCCACTGACAGCTAAAAACTTTTTGTTCTCTCCCTTTCCTGCCTTCTCTGTCTATGCTTCTGATTGCAGGGGTCACCACAAGCTATCTCCAACTGCTTGCTAGCAGCTGTGCTGTTAATTACTTTGTTGGCCATCATGTATCCCAGCAGATAACATTTTTGCTTGATTTTCCATCTCTTTTTGATGTTTATCCTTGTCCTTGCGCTGGCAATCAACAACTTTCACAAGGCAATAGGTGAACACTTAAAATAAAAATGTATTTAATTGCAAAAGGAGGTTTGAAGGGAAACAAAGTGCACTGCTCTCAGACCTCCTTTGATACTCTTTTTGAACCACAGGCTCGAAGGAGGGATTTCTTCATATATTGCCTCTACAAAGCATCCAAGTCAGAGGGTGGCATCACAGTGTACCATGGAATTGCCTATTTTATACTGATTACTGTCTCTCATCTCCTAGAAAGCCAAGTTTTATAGAGTTACACAGTTACAAGGTCAACTATTATAGGCTTGTTATAGGGACAAGTTCACAAGTTATAGATGTATGGTATAAAAGCAGATATAAAACTATATTGTAACTTTGAGGCATTCATTGATTTAAATGGATTTGATGAAGCACAGTAATATCAGAGCTTGCACTAAACATGAGTTCATTGTATGGTTAGCTGAAGCACCACCCTAATTTTCTCCCCAGTTTTACAAACTATGTAGAAAAACTTGTACCAGTGAGCCACTACATTCTCCACAGAAATGCAGTGGGCAGCTGTCCTCTGGGCTGTTGGAGTGAGTCCAGAGGAGGAGGGCCACGAAGATGATCAGAGGGCTGGAAAACCTCTCCTAGGAAGACAGACTCAGAGAGTTGGGGTGGTTCAGCCTGGAGAAGGCTAGGCCAGTATGTGAAGGGGACTATGGAAAAGCTGGGGAGGGACTTTTTACAAGTGCATGTAGTGATAGAATGAGGTGGAACAGTATCAGACTGAAAGGGGTAGATTTAGGTTAGATGTTAGGAAGAAATTATTTTCTGTGAGGCACTGGAACAGGTTACCTAGAGAAGTTGTGGATGCCCCCTCCCTGGAAGTGTTCAAGGCCCTGTTGGATGGGGCTTTGAGCAACTTGGTCTAGTGGGAGATGTCTTTGTCCATAGCAGGGGGGTCTAGTAGGAGGTTTCCCTGTTTGTGGCAGGGGAGTTGGAATTAGGTAATCTTTAACGTCCCTTCCAACCTAAACCATCTGTGATTCTGTATCTGTGTCTGAGGTTGTCAGAGTTGCTTTTAGAAGCACAAAGGCCAGGTACTCAGGTAGGGTTTTGTAAAGAATGTGTTTTTTGCCTGTATTCCACTACTGAGGGTGCTGGGCATCTGTGCTAACACTGGTGGTAAATTTCTTCTTGAGATACCAGCCCCTTTCTAAAGCTTCTGTTCCCTAGAAGTATATAACCTATTTTTTTTATTTAGACAATTTTTGAGATATTTTGCTAAGAAAACCTTAAAAATAATTTTAAAAACACCCCATATTTATCAGTAAATAACTGAAACTAATAACTCAGATTGGAGCTACCTTCTTCTGGTACTCTGTAAGGCAGATTCCTTCCCAAGCAAGAAAAAAGAAGTGATTTTCCAGAAGTGATAAAAAGGAAATTAAATTATGTTTCCTGAAATGAGTGGGAATCCTTAACGAGACTGTTAAATTTGACTTTGCACTGAGAAAGATGGTGATAAAGCTTATGGTAAAATGTATTGCTAAAAGGTGTTGGCAGAACATAGTGTGCTGGTTTGGTTCAGGCATGGCTTTGGTAGTCGGGGAGAGGCCCCAGGAGTGGCTCCTGTAAGAAGCTACTTAAAACTCCTCTGGTTCAGGTGGCCAAGGCTGGGCCCTTAGAGAGAGATAGTAGATGCACCTCTGCGATTAACATATGGAAGAACCGATATAAAAGCTGAAAGCAGAGAGAGCAAAGGGGAAGAGCTGAGCTGGAGAGGTGAGAGCAGTGCCAGAGCAGAGATCCCAAGGCTGGTGAAGAAGAGGAAGAAGGTGCCTGAGCAGAAGTTCCCCTGCAGCCCATGGAGAGGTGACAGGCTGCACTCATGGAGGAACGTGGCAGAGCATTCCCTGAAGGTGCCAGAAGGGCAGAATGTGGATCTGCAGCCATGGAAGACCCCACGCCAGGGAGGTGACTGTTCCCGAAGCAGGCGATGACTCTGTGGGAAGCCCATGCTGGAGCAGCTTGTT
This sequence comes from Hemiprocne comata, assembly GCA_020745705.1. Lineage (NCBI taxonomy): Eukaryota > Metazoa > Chordata > Aves > Apodiformes > Apodidae > Hemiprocne > Hemiprocne comata. The sequence goes on from CM036586.1 coordinate 64,307,392, forward strand.
CCTGAGGGACTGCACCTCATGGGAAGGACTCTTGTCAGAGAGGTTTGTGAAGGACTCTCTCCCATGGGAGTGACCGTGTGGGGAAACCAGTGAGGACTGTAAGGAATCCTTAGATTCCTTAGGAGGAAGGAGCGGCAGAAAACAAAATGTGATACATTGACTCTAAACCCCATCCCCTGTCCCCCTGTGCCACTGGGGGGAAGGAGGGACAGAAATCGGGAGCAGAGTAATTTGGGTCCAGGAAGAAGGGAGGGGTGGGGGTAATGTATGTAAGCACTGCTCTTTGTGTTGTCTGTGTCCTGTGTGCATTTTGATTAGTGTGAAATTTAATTATTATTTTTTACCCAAGTTGAGTCTGTTTTGCCTGTGACCATAAATGCTGAGCGAACCCTCCTTGTCCTTCCTCTTGACCCATGAGCTTCTAGTTGGCCTTTGTCCTCCCCATCCCAGTGTGTATGTGTGTGCATGTAGGGGGCTGAGTGAGCAGCCACATGGCTGGTTCTTTGTTGTTGGGTTAGGCCCAAACCATGACACGTAGGAATAATTTGCCTGGTCGTTGAGGCATGCCCATTAAGAGTAGCTTTTAATAAAACATTAGAGTTAGATAAACATCTGTCAATGTTGCAGTAGTACAGTAGATCCTGCCTTGGGGCAGATGAATAAACCAATTATTTAGACTTGAGGTCCCTTCCAGCCCTAGTTTTTCATGATTGCACACTATCCTAAGGAAAAAGGCTGCTGTGCTTGTCACCTGTGCTATGAACAGTCAACATATTTAGGTACTTGGTCCTGCTTTATATCTCTGAAGCCTTGTTATTTGTCCACATAACAAATGGGACAATGGCGAGGGGAACATTGTTTCTGCCTTGATGGTTGTAATGGCTGATGCTACTGTTACACTGACCAAACCAGTGTAATCCTGCCCCCAGCAACAGGCAGGGCCTGTGCTATGGTGGGGAGTGGAAATCCTTGACAACTCCTCAACAGGCAAGGGAGCTGGGAAGGCAAACATTTTGTGGGAAACCTGTAGCAGCAATTTTGCAATGTTTGTTCTGTGAAAAAGAACCACAAATTTTGGGGAATACATCTGCAGATGTATCCTGCTGCGTTACTTATTTATCTGGCTGGAAGTATAGAAGTGTTCAGAGGTTAAGTTTATGTTTTGAATGCTCTTTGAGAGAGTGGCCAGAAAATACAAGAAAATATGTTCGTTTCCTATTTAAAAACCCCAGTCTGAGGAGTGTAAAACCATTTGAAAGAACAGAGAAATCCTTCAAATAGCTAAAATGGTAAGAAAGTCAGATTTTCATAGGATGTTATTTTTTTTCTTCAATTTTAAATTTGACTGATTTTGTATTCCCAATGCATTGGGTACATCTTCTAAAAGCTTCTTAAGCACATTAAATGCTTTACCTACATAATTTCTGAGGTGAAGAATGGATAGATGCTGTTAGCAGCTAATAAAGAACATCTCACTTAAGATTCTTTTGTATTGTTTGTGTCATCTTAACAAATTGGTTGGTATTTACTTTAAAATTTCTACTGGAAGACAAACTAAGTACAAATGTAGCAGTAATGGAGAATTAGGTTTTTCTGTTACATAAAAGTTCACATGACAAGGAACCTACAGCTTGGATGAAAATTCTTCATGTAATTATTTCAAATGGAAGTTTTTACTGAAATAATTACAATCAAATTAAAATTATTTTTTAAAGTGGTGAGTTTTTTTGGTCTTTAAGATAAAATTATAAGGTCCAAGATGTTTTAACACAAAAATAATCTGGATTAGCAAAGATTATATTAATTCCTTACATTTACATAGGGTTGTTCACCTGGAAAAACTGCGTCCTGTGCTGATTTACATCCTGTTCTCTTTGCATATGTACAAAACTTCTACTCTCAGTCTCAGACCAAATGCTTTTTACCACTGCAGAAATGGAACAGGCAGCTGAAGAACTGCCAGCAAGTAATTATAGGTACATGAAATCTTTCAATGGAAATGCTTTCCTTTGTAGTGACTTAGGGTCTCCTTGTGTCCACTGCTTGATGAGAGGTTAATCTCCCTTTACTCTTCCTGAGAAGAGGTTAATCTCCTTTCATCCTTGCTGTTTTACATTCAGACAACTAACCCCGTCAGTTTGAGGCTCTAAGTAGAGCATAGAGGATCAGGGATGCATTTAGGAAGGAATGCACCTCGGCTGTCTGGGCTGCTGTCACAGAATGAAACACTCTCCAGGAGAGCCACTTTTCCTTCCCCACTGAGGGTCGATTGTGACAGTAACAGAACAAACAGTAATGGTCACCAACTGGTACACAGGAGGTTTAACCTAAATATAAGGAAATACTTTTTTACTTTGAGGGTAGCAGAGCACTGGAACAAGCTGCTCAGGGAGGTTGTGGAGTCTCCATCTCTGGAGACGTTAGAAACCTGCCTGGACATCTTCCTCTGTAATCTGCTCTAGGGGATCCTGCTGTAGCAGGGGAGTGGGACTAGATGATCTCCAGAGGTCCCTTCCAACACCTACCATTCTGTGATTCTGTGTAATTGAAACCAGGCCACCTAGTTTTTGGAGAACTAAGAGGCAGTCAAAATGACCCATATCCTGACTGGTTCACGGGTAAATAAGAGTTGTCTATTTCTACACTCTTACTCACAACTCAATATATGCTGGAAAGGCTTTATCAAATTAGGGTAAATCAGAGTATGTGGTGTTTGGATTGGTCAAAGTATCTCCTAAAAGCTCATTTCAGGAGAAAACATCAAAGTTTTACTAAAAATGCAAGTATAACTTGCAGTCCCAGTGCGCCTATTTTCAAGAGCTGGACTTTAGAGATAAAACTTTCTTCTGCATTTGTCTTGATTTTACTCTTGATGTCTGCTACCAGACTCAGTCAGAAAAAGAATAGCGAGGTACATTGCCTGATGTGCTTTTATTTCCTGCTGATGTAGGTGAACCATGCAATAACCACAACCTTCTATTGCTGGCTTCTTTTCTGCCTTACAGAAATACTCACTGAAACCAGTCATTTGTTAGAATAGAAAAATGAGAAAATTATTGAGCTTTGAAGTCTCTGCTCATCTTCCCTCTTGTTTTGCCATTCTACTAACTGCACATGGAGGTCTTTGTAGCAGAGTCCATACCACCCTCAGAAGCAAGCAAGGAACTATATTGATAACATTGCTGAGGTAGAATCTCTAGGGCCATGAGGAGAAGTGGAGGAGCACAGTCAGCAACAAACTTATGATGGAGAGGACAGTCATTCTCTCTTTAAATCTTATTTTACTAGGTGCTTTAGAAAATATTGAACTTAAATGTGAAATATCTTATTGAAACCAAGGTAGTATCCTGCAATGGAACCTTAGTCAACAGCAGAGCTATTTACGTAAGAAAGTGTTCCAAAGAGTGCAAGTGAGTTACTGCATGCAGTAAAACAGATGAGCTGGTAGCCTCTGATTCCCAGGGGGAATAACTTAGAATCACTGTATGAGTCACAGAGACAGGCAGATACAAATACTCGTTAGCTCAAAGGAGAAAATGTTCTGCTCTCAGAGATCAGCATTCCCATCAGTCCACCACCCTGCCACATCTTGTACGCATTCTTAGCTCAAAGAAGATAAATAGGTCATTTGGGAACAATGGACTCCAAAGAATTACAAAACTGCAGTAAAGGGCATGCACTGTCACACTACCAATTTTTCTCATTACTTTCAAAGGTACTGTTCAAAGGTTGGGTTTAGATTTAAACATACTAGGTCTAATTCAAAGTAGAAAATCAAAGGTAATATAATTGCAGCCTAGTGAAGGGTTGCACATCCTTTCACAGACAGCTGACTGTAGAGAGGCATTCAGGATAAGAATTGCTTGCTCTTTTTCTCTCTTGTTCTCTGAAAGGAAGCCTTTTTGACTTCTCAGAGTGAAGGCTAAGGTTCTTGCCAGGGTGGAGAGCAGAGAGAAGCAACAGAAAAAGACTGATACTCTTCTGTCTCATTGTTTCCATAATTTGCATATACCTTTGAACTCCTAGGCTTTCAAGGGCAGAGATTTCTACAATGTAGTATGAAGTTCTTCCTTTTTTGTGTTGCCAAAAATAAATGAATACAAATTCTCATTTTAAACCCTGTGGAGATGTGTTTACTTATGATAATGTTCATGTAGCTTGCCTGTTACACAGCTGTTGTTTAACAGTGGATGGATTCAGCTATTTGGACATGGTAAGTGATAAGTAGTGAATAATTCTAGCTGCTTACCTGAGCTATATATAAGTGAACATTTGGAGTACAATGTACTTTATATCAGTTCCTCTTCTCTGTGTTTAACTTTACAGTCACAGGCAGAGAAACAGGAGAAAGAAACTGAGAAAAAAAAAAAAAAAAAAAAGAAAAGAAGAGTTATTTTTCCAGAGTTTTAGTTCCCAGAATCTTTTGTCAGGATCTGGTTTCAAAAGTTCTCAGAGTGTCTTCTGTGATTTCTGTTTGGGTCATGTCATTTTTCCCTAGAGCTGGTCAAACAGGCTTTGACAGTCAGCAGAAGTAGCCAGACACTCCTACCTCTGCTCTGTTTGCAGGTTACAAGGAACACAGGGGAACGGTCCAGGCTAAAATCAGAAATAAGACAACAGTGTCCCAGCACATACCTTCCAGGTGTTTTTATAGGCTTGTTTGGAAGACGAGTCTAGCTTGGATCATTTAAATATCTGTTTAATACTTACATTTTTAGATTAAATTCACATGCATATATATCAAATGGCTTGTGATTCTCCAGGAGAGGCTTAGGTTAGATATTAGGAAGCATTTTTTCACTGAAAGGGTTGTCAGGTATTAGAATAGAGTGCCCAGGGCGGTGGTGAAGTCACCATCCCTGAAGGCATTTAAACGGCATGTGGACCTGGTGCTTAGGGAGATGGTTTAGTGGTGAGCTTGCAGTGTTAGGTCTAAGGCTTGGACTGGATGATCTTGGAGGTCTCTTCCGGCCAGGGACATTCTGTGATTCAGATACTGCAACACTACTTCTAAGCCAGGTCAAGAGGTCCATAAGAAATACTTCAGTTTATTCTCTGAGGTTTGGTCTGATAAGTTTACAATTACTGTAAGTAAAAATGTACAAATAACTAACAGGTTATAATAGTAACTTGAACTAAAAAGTTGCCTTGCTCTTTTCAAGTTTCTCTTTTTTTACATTATTCACATTTCTGGAACCTACAGCCAGAAACTGAGATCAAACAAACAAAGAAACAACAAAAACAACAGGGAAAAAAACAAACCCAAAACCAACCAGACAAAAAAAAACCCAAACCAACCAAACAAAAAACCCAGAGCAGAACAATGTTGCCTCTTTTTTAAGTTTCCCCTTCTTCTGGGACAATGAACTGACTTTGGAATCAGTCAAGACATAACAAAAATAAGGTACAGTAACATAATGGCAACAGTCTTTTATATTTACCATTTTTTATTTAATCCTTCAAGTACCATGCAAAATATCTCAGATAGGCTGGCTTGCATTCCCACTCTTCCTGTATATGATATTTACCCTAGAACTGTTCTGGAATCTAACGTTATACCACTGATGATGAAAAATGCAACATGAGGTTGACTTTTTCAGAGTTAATATTGCTGATATATTTTTTTCCTCTCTTTATAAACTATTTCTTTAAGGGATCTGCTTGACTTTTCACACTCCTCAAAAAATATGTGGCACTTTTCTGGATGAAATAACCCAGGCTTCTGTAGTAGTCAAAAACCACAGCCTACTCAGGAATCATTAACTGTCATTAAATTCCAGGGAAAAGTTTCTCCTTGACTTGCTATGGACAAATAAGCTTCCAGTTTCATAAATGTTAATTTGCCTTTACTGAACTGGCTGTAAGGAGGGGTAGATTTTCAACATTTACCTCAGCCTGAGCCAGGCAGAGGTTACTCTCTCTTTGAAATACCTTCTGACAGACATGAATTCTAATCAGGCTCAGATAATTTTTCATTCACTGAAGACTTGAACCAAAAAAGCAAGAGGTGACAAAGCTCAATCTTGCTAATCTTCTTTCCTCATTTTGCTAAACTTAATCAGCGATTGTTGACACTGACCTTTCTTTCTTTGACATCAGGAAATGGATGATCTTACTGAATTCATGCCTTCCAGGCCAATGAGGAAGACTACACTTTCAGCAAAGTATAGGATGCAGATAAGGACATGTATTCACTCTCTAATGATAAGACATGGGTGACCCTATTTACATAATTTGTGGGGTGAAGAAAACCCAGCAATAGAAATGCTGAAGAAGAAACAAAGAGGTCACTTGTGCAGATCCTTCTCTGCACCTCAGGGAAGGGGGAAAAACTTTGCAGAGGAATACAGAACGAAATTACATCCTGGACACTGTGGGTCATTATTTTCTCAGGCATTTTTTCAAGCATAAATGGAATGCTTGTATTTTTACAAATGAGCTAATATATAATTTGGCCTGGTTATATGTGATGTGACAATTCCAGAAGAGAAGTGTACACTAACATATCATGTGTTGGTGCTGACCTGTAACCAGAAATTCCTGGTGACGGAGGAAAACTCTTGTGATACATGGTTTGCAAAATGTTATAATGTAAGCTTATAATTGAAATTAATCTGACTTCATTAGAACAACATGCAAAACCTGTTATTCAGAGGTCCTCTTTTTTTCGTAAGATCACTCTCAAACATAAGGATATCTCATTACCCTTCTCTTTGATGCCTGGCAGCTACCTGAAAGACCACAAGACCTCATAATTACGGAAGAAACAAGGGGAGAGAGAGGGCTGAATTGGGCGGCTTTGAAATATGTTTGCATTCAAGAGGAAGCAAATGCCCCTCAAATATGGCAATTAAGACACAAGGATAAGACCCCAGTCTTTAAGCAGATAACCTGGAAAATTAGCATTTTTACATGAGAGTTGTATGTATGTCCAGCACAGATGTCCTCCCCCTGCTTCCCCTCCCCAAAAGATATAAAAGCAAGCTGAATCAGGAGATTAAGCTATATTGTGATTATGAGTGTTAGCAGGTGTGTTTTTCTCCTTTAAATGTATCTTCAGCTTAATAAAAAAGAATATTGAGAATCTGACTTGTTTTGTTTTTTTTTGTTTGGTTTGGGTTTTGGTTTGTCTGTTTGTTCTTTTTTTTTATTATTCCAGGGATTAGAAACCATTGCCCATTAAACCCCAACTTGTTTTGGTAGGTGTCATGTCCAGGATCCAGGAAAAAGTCTTCCTGACAAGTTGTGTCGGTTTGGCACCAAGTTGGCAGTCTCTTGATTCACCCGTCCTCCCCCAAGACAGGGAAAGAGGGAGAAAAACGAGAAAGAGAGGCTTTCTGAGTTGAAAAGTGAAACAGATTTATTTTAATTATTAGTGATAAGGGAATATATATGTATTAGCAAAGGGATGTGCAACACCCAATCCCCTCCCTCCTCCCCCAGCGACTCTCACAGCAACTCTTCTCCCTGGTGACTCCCAGCTGAAGGGGGGAGTGTCCGGGCACACGGACGGGGCCCTCGGATGTTGGCTGGGAAGAAAAATGAAAGAAAAAAGAAAGAGAGCCAAAGAGAGGGTGATAGAAGTGACAGTAAGCAGAAAAGTGAGAGAAAAAGGAAAAAGAGAGGCTTGACTTCCATGATGTATTAACCAATATTGAAAGCCAAATAGAGAAAATATTATGAGAAGAGAATATTCTGATTTGCTGGTCCTGCCTTCAGTCTAATCTGCTCCCCTGTAGGGGGGGAGGCTGCAGACAGTCAGAAGTGACCTTGGTTATTATCAGTCCACTGGTGCTGCTAAAAAGTTCACTGAAATAATAAAAAAAAATAAATCAGCAAAGAGCTTGCTCAAACCAAAACACGAGTACTCATTGTTATCCTTCCACCCAGGAGCAAAAGAGACAAGGCTATTCATAGGTGCAGGAGTAACCCTCATACATACATCATATTTCTTTCAGGTCCAGACAACTTCTGTGGGATTTTGATTAAATTGTTTACAATTTTTTGTAGGTATTTATGTCTAGGATCTTAATTTAACATCCCAGTGAGATTGAGAGAGAGAAAAAGATACTGACTAATTCACTTAAACTCAAGGGGACATTTAAGCAGAGCAAGATTATGAGACTATTTGCCCAGTAAAAATGTAATTTTCTGAAAAGTGTCCAGGTTGAATACCTGGCAGGCACCTAGACCTATGCAAACTTAATCCCACCTGTCATTTCAGCAGGTGTTGCATGGATTTATAGACTGTAGAAATAGGAATAACCAGATCCTGTCCCCCATATGCTCCCACATATTCTTGTGTAGCAAAACAGTGAAAACATTATTCTGTAGTTTTAATATCTCTCCATATTGATGCCAGAAAGCCCCCATCTGCTGATGCATCCATGAAAGAGCTTACTGCTGCTCCAGTGGAGGAAGTCAACAGTTGCTGGATGTTTGCTGGCTGCTATATTTTTTCTTTGTGGCAGAAAACCAAATGGAGCAGAGACTCAACAGTCATTTTTGGCTTGGGGTCAGACTGCAGAATGGTCCTATAAACTGGGTTGTAGCCAACTCTTCTTCTCATGTCAGGTATCCAGGGAAGAAATCAGTCAGGCCTGCAATTCATTTTGTCTCACCTATTCTCACCCTCTTGAACTAAGACAAGGATTTTTCTTTTGTCTTTCTCCTTAGCCACCTTTACTGCCCTGCTAATGTATTGTTTGTTTTTTTTCTCCATATATATATATATATGTGACTTTTGTCAAACTTAGCAATCTGAGCATTATTAGCATAGAAATGATACAAAGAAGTATTTGAAAAAGCCATTTCCTTTACTTTCTCCTTGCAGTTATGGTTTAACTGCTTCAATAAACAACAAAATCATTCCTTGCACACATCATTACCATTGAAAAGATTAAAATAGTCTGGCTATCAGAAAGAAAGAAAGAAAGAGCCCACACATAAAGGAGCAACTTCTGCATGCACCCATCCATCCCAAATTCCAGCATGGGGCCCCTCCTTGCCAAGAAATGTCTCAGGATGCTACTTCCCTCCCTCTGCCCAAGCAGCCATGGCGGTGCTGAAGGAGGAAGGAAAGGTAAAAAGAGATAATTAAAAACAAACAAAGCAACAGTGGGAAAACTCTCTGCCTATATAACCTTCCTGAAGCCCAGGAAAATCAAGCAGTATATAATCTGATTTCCTGAACATGGGAAGAGGCTTACAAGGGCCAACACTTCAGTGCCTGAGCCATTTTTCAGTTCAGCTGTCCTTGTGTTATTACACATAAGAATGTGTTATGTTTTGCACTGAGGAGTGCTAATTTATTATCCCAAATGTGTCGGACACCTTCATTACACAGACAATAGATTCATTTAGCTGGTGCCTACTTTTTGTGAGGCAAGGCTTAAGAACAATCTATTGCTTTGATGAAAATACATTTAAGCTGTTTTCTCTAAGCACTGGTTTATTTGCTAGGTTCTATGTCCTAATTATAACATTTCACTGCACATAAAATTGAACTCCAAGAAGAGCTACTATCCCTGGATTATTCAGTGCTTGGTACGGTGAAGTCAGTTTCCTGATTGAGGCCTCACTGCTCTGATATGGTGCAAATTATGTTAGAATAACAATAGCAAAAGCACTTCTAATTTCTTTTGAAGTTTAAGCTATTTCAGAAGAAATATATGATAGTTTGCATTGTGTCTTATGCACCTATAGAGAGTACAACTGCAGTGGTACCTATCTTATGCATAATGTTATATACGAGGCACGCTATTTTTCTTGAGGCTGCTGTGTCTTTGTGTGTACATCTACATTGCATTAGAAACACTCATTTGCTAAAATAACGCTAGGTATGTCATCCAGAACTGTGGCCTTGGCCATGATGTTCCTGCTGAAAGTTCTTAGTCTGTTTCTGCAATCTTGGATTTCTCTCTGTGAATCCCTCAGCTTGCAGGGAGGTTGCTAGCTTGCTGGCAAATCAGCTCCAGCAGCACTAATCAGAAAAGCCAGACTGCACAAAAAGGTCTCTTCAGGCCTGTACAAACCACCTTCTTTGGCCCATGTCAAAGCCACACAGACTACAGTTGTTGAGAACTCTCTGCTGTGTCTCATATTCTGCCTGCCTCTTTTCCTCTTTTCTTTTTAAAGACAGCAAGATAGTGCAAAGAGATGGAAATTTCTCCCTGACCTCATTTGGATGTAAACACCAGGCCTCATTTCCTCAGGGAACAGACAAGCATGTGGGCTGAACATGCTGCTTGACACAATTTGTCTTCATGAAAACACTTGACTCGTCAAAAGTACACACTTGCAAGAAACTGTTGGTGCCAGCCATAATACCATTGCTCGACCTGGCCATATTAAATACATTATTAAAAATATTAAATTTTCTCCCATTACTGCACACTGTTTTATTTTTATAACTTATGCCTTTCTTATGCTTTTGTCCCATTGTAGTTGCAAAACCTGCACTAATGAGAAACACGACTATTAATGTGTTGGGCTAGACTTGGTTAAGCTGGAAGAGAAATGGCAAGGCTTCTTTTGACTTGCAAGTCTGAGGGCTTCTTTTTTCTAATGCTGGTAACTTGGCACCTTTTTCTGTATTTAGAATGGCTTTGGGAAATGAAGAAGAGCCACGAAGCTGAAGTTGGAAGCTTTTTTCTCTACTTAACTATCATGAACAGATTTGTTTACTTTTATGATTGCAGAGTCTCTTATTCTGGGTGAGGTTGTGTGGATCTGAGAGGACATGATTTAAATTTTGTATCCCAAGCTAGATAGAGATTACTTTAGAGACAATAACTGTACAATTCTATGTTTCCATCACTCTGCAGGTTTAATTGTGTCAGACTGATATGAGAAACAGACAGGAGAACTGGATTATTCAGAATTTAAGGTGATTGTTGATCACCAAGTGGCAATAAACACTATTGGTTTTGAGAGAAAATATTAAGTATTTGTGCTTCCAGAGGAGGCAAAAATATTTTCCAAGAAGCTATTTCTGGGGAAATGGTACATTTTCCCTGAATAATCTTTTGAATAATACTTCTCTACAGTTGTTTTTGTGGAAGTTATTTAAATGTCTTGCCTTATATTTCTGTCTGAAAATTTGTTAACTTTTTAAATACAGCTTACACTCTGAATTTCCTGGGTCTGAGGAGAACTTCAACAATGGTGCAATGACTTATTTCTCAGCTTTTGCGTACCAGCCCACACATTCAGTTTTAAAAGAAATGTTCTTCCTTTACTTTTTTAAATATAAATTGTTCATATTTGAACACTTTTAAAAGACTGTCAAGATGCATTTTATGTCTTAGATGTGACAGACACCTGTCAGTATTTCTAAGGATTTGCTGATACGTATGTTAATTTCTAAATCTTCTTTTAAATTCTCTCCTAACAGCGGAAGCCTCTGGGTAGGGCAAGGTCAATGGTGCAGGGCAGCCAGTGAAGGTGACTTCCCAGCAGTATCCTGTTAGTGGGGAGCACAAGGCAGACAGTGGTAGAGCTGCTGTGTAATTTTCAGTTGCTTTAATGTTTGAGTAGGGTATGTGGTGGGTGTGATGACACAGTAATTTCAGGAGTAGCTGGAGAAGTGTAAGAAGTGACCCCATCTGTGTTCCTTTGCCTCTCAACATGAAATTCCCTCCTCCTTCACAAAGAAGGTCTGCAAATAGCTTAATCCCATTCACTGCAAAGTCACCTGGGTTTTGACTTGCCCTTGCAAGTAATCTACCTGCTATAACTCTGAAATGGAATAGGAGTCCTTGCATGATCCTTCACAGCATCACATAATCTCCAGCCTGGTAATGTCCTAAACCATGCTGTCTAAACCCAAAGAAACTCCATTAGGTGAGACTACACTGATAAAGGAAGTTAAAGAGCTCATATCCCAGAGAACTCTATGCTTTAAAAACTTCACTGCTCCTACTGTTTCTTTGACAGTTCTACCTTATGCAACCAAATACCAGTTACATGAAAATTTGTGATAACGTTGCAAAAGCTGCCAGAGCTCTGAGATGAGCTTTTATACAAGTAACAATGAATACTTTCTTTCTGTTAGGGAAAAAAGAACAACTCAGCATGAGCAACTTTGGAAAGAACAAGCCTCCACTGTGCCTATTTTGGAGCAATTAAAGGTACTTAGGAGCTCTCTCTGTCCTAGCCTAGGAGACACATGCATTAAAGAAGTTAATGCTTCTCTGCCACTTTTTTCTTAGTGCCTCCAGGGAGCCTATTTGCAATTTTCTCTAGAAGATAGAGGGGAGACATGAGTACAGGTGTACTCACATAGTCTAAAAGGTCACCATATAACCGAGTAAAATCCTGTAGAGAGATGATATTTTGTTATGGAGAAATCTCGATTTATCAACGTATCATCAACCAATTCACTACTAAATATTTTTGTAGTCACACCTTCAGCCTCTTCAAGAGTTGAAGACAGGGCAGGATGCATCTGAAGATGGTAAGTCATCAGCATGCCTAGCATGTGGAGTGGGTGTCTGTAACCTGGAAAATTTTCTGTTTATTTCTATGGACTTTGAGTGAAAGCTTCTAAGCTCCTCCCAAGGACTAATAATTTCTCAGTACCCAGTGGTAATACTTACCTCTAGTCAAAAACACTGCTGTGCTCTGCAGTTTAGCCTGAGAGACACCAGTAACGATCATAAAATATTGCTTCCCTTAGAAGGTCAGATTGCTCAGAGTTGACGTTCTCAAGTGTTAATGTAACACTGCTACAGAGCAAAGCTTATATATACTCAATTACTGGCAGAAGAAAATAGTTGGGAAATCATGGAATCATGGAACTGTCAGAGTTGGAAGGGACCTCTAGAGATCATCTAGTTCAACCCCCCTGCTAAAGCAGGATTGCCCAGAGCACATTACTCAGGGCTGCATCCAGGCGGGTTTTGAATATCCCCAGAGATGGAGACTCCACAGCCTCCCTGGGCAGCCTGTTCCAGTGCTCTGTCAACCTCATAGTAAATAAGTTTTTCCTCATATTTAAATGGAACTTCCTATGTTCCAACCTGTGCCTGTTGCTCCTCCTCCTGTCACAGGGAACTACTGAAAAGAATCTGGCTCCATCCTCCTTGCACCCACCCTTTGCACCTTCTTTCTCTCTTTGGCCCTTAAATGGATGAAAGCAATAGGAACAGGTATAAACAGCCTCCTGAGTGTGAGACAAACAAAAATCCCAGCTATGCCCAAGATTTTCTTACAAAATAGGTGCTGGTACCCAAAGAGTCATACGTGGCTTTAAAGTCAACTACTGCTGTTGCAGCAATCAGTGACTGCTCTGGGTCACATTGTGTTAGCTTGCAGTTGGCTCAGGACAGTGCCTGGTACTCCTGTGTCTTAACAAAGATGGCTGTGGCTCTCAATCTCTTGGTCCCTCTCCCATCTTCTTCTCTGTAACACTCTGGACCACTGTACCCCATTTTTCTCAGCAGCTTCCTCCAAACCCCTTTGTCCCCAGCCCCAGCAAGCTGCATCTCTGTAAGTGCAAATGTTCTCTTATCCTGCTTACTGTCCCCAGACTCCTCCCCTTGAAGGTCCAGCACTGTTAAATCTGGCACTCTCCACCTGTTTCCTCTTCCCATTGGCCCCAGTTAAGAATTTTGTTTCTGGAAAGTTGAGAACTTTCAGGGTGGAGGTAAGAATGAGTAAAAGCAAAGATAAGTTGGAAGTCTCTCGGAACTTCTCATCTGCCTGCTCTCCAATGCCCAGGATGCAACTTGAGCCACTCTTCCTTTAGATCCCATGTGCCTACTTGTTGACTTTACCATATTGATTAAATCATCCAGCCCCTTAATCAAACACTTCCAGTCCATTTAAAGGTTAATTCTGTCAGTAGGCCTGGTCTCCCTCCAGATTCCCATCTCCCAGTGTCTGTAAAATAGGTTTTCCCTGTCTTTCTGCTGTCTCACTCCTCTGACGTGCATCTGTTGAGCACTGGGCCCCACTACAAATTTGAGGTGATAAGGAAAAATGATGAAAGAAGAATTAAAATACTGGAGTCTTGAACTCCTTCTTAAGAGAGTTTGACATGCAACTGCCTCCAACCATTTAACTAGCTCACAGGATAAATTCTGCAGAAATCCATCCAAGCTGCATCCCAGCAAAACAAGCCAGAGCAGTGCAGCACAGGCTGTGGCAGGAAGTATTGCTGCACGCACATGGCTATCTATGGATTTCTCTGCAGCTGATCACTCCAGCCAACTCTGCTTTTGTTTACTTCAGGGCAGGGCAACTGACAGACAGTTGGACTGAAAATGTGTGACAGATATTGCTTAGTTTATGTATTCCTCTTTAAGGAGCAGACATTGTCCTAACAGAGGGTTTCACTTTGCTGTGAAAATAAAGTCATGGTCTTCATCCAGTGTAGAAGAGGGAGTTTCCTTAACCAGGTTTAGAAATGGCATGTGGGATAAAGCAGTACTCTTTACCCTCGAGGAAGGAAAGAAAGGAAGGAAGGAAAGGTTGTGATTGTGTATCATGTATCTTTCCCTTCTAATTTAAGCTAATTTTGTGAAATTACCATAATGACTTGTGTATGCTGGGTTGTATCTGTTCATTGTTTTCAATTCTACTGTCTTTAAGGAACTGTGCATTAGTCTGTGTGTACCTTAATTGGGAGGTTCACTAGATCTGTGGAGCAAATAATATCTACATCAAGGCTACTCACAATTTTTTCTGTGTTTCTCAGTGCTGCTAGGTTCAGCTTGAGTTAGTATTGCTGCAGTAGTAATTGCTGCAGTTCAAAGTCCTATGCACTTTTTATCCCCTGTCAGTCAATCTGTCACTCATTTTTTAGGCAGAACAGTAGCAGAGGTTAGAATCAAATGGTTTTTAATGCTCACTGGCAGAGACAGATTTTATCGGATGTCCTTTTGGAAGCATAAAGGTTATACAGTGAAACACTCTAGAAACCAGCAGAAAAAATCTGTGTTTGCCTCTGTAGCCCTGGTAAATAAAAATAAATATAAATCTTTTTCCAACAGATTTATAACCTAAGTAGATACCCACAAAATCTCAGTGCTGTGGCATGGCATCCTCTTCTGCTACAATGACTGAAACCTCTCTGAAACTATTCATTCTCTTTTGTGGCTTTGTACGAAGACATCATTCTCAGACAGTCAGAAATCCTTGTATTTGTGAATAACCTTATCTCTAATAACTCACATTTTATTTTCCCTCTGTTAGTTTGCTGCAAGTCCTTAGCCCAACTTCTGCCTATGCTTGTACTTCATTTGCAGATCACTGGTTTGTCTCTGCCAGTACAGAGCTGTGTTTTACAGTCAGGCCAGGCTGAAGTGCTTTGAATAAACATTTCACAGCACTCTTAAATTATTTCAAATCATGACAAATGATGAAAAATAATTTCAGATCATGTCAGGCTTTTTTTAGTGTTTGCTTTGTGTAAGTTTACCTAGGAATGTTTCTAGTTTAACCAGTTTAAAACTACCTATTAATTTTTGCAGTGATTATACATTAACTTGTCTTCACCTGAACCTTTATCGCATATTACTTCCCACAGTCCAGATAAGAGGGTTGTTTGGGTTTTGTTTTCTTCTCTTTTCTCCTGAAAAAAAGACCTTATATTCTTCTTCTAGAAATGTCTAAGACCACGCAGTAGGTCAGCAGCAAAGTCAGAGGTTATTCTTCTTTATCATTTCCTCTGGAGTGTCCACTAGATTTGATCAAAGCATACCAGAACAGGCAGCTCCTGCTTTTAGGAGATATTAATGCAATCTGTTAGCATTCAGAAAAGTGTCCTATTAGCCTACACTGTGAAGATGTTGAATGTTGAATTCTTCAAGCGCAGGTTTTGTTACCTAAATTAGCATCAATGAATAAATGTGTATACTGATTGAGTATCCAGGAGCACTTAGTAGAATGCTGGGCATTTTCATTATCTGCTGTGACAATAAAATAAGGGTTGTAATTCAGTTGCCTACATGTGGTTATAGCTATTTGAGGATCCCTAGGATGCCTCACATGGCCTCCAGTGAACTCTCCATTAGGGCATAAGTTTGTTTTTGTTCCCATGCCATATCTGCCACTCTCGGAAGGATGTCTCCAGTACCCTAGAGCATTAAGCATAGGTCTAGTCCCAGGAACTGCCAAAAAAATCCGTGCTTTCCAAACTCGTACAGCAAGTTGTATGTGCTAGAGAGTGATCAAGTCATCAGTTGACGGTGGATCACCTCCTTGATGTATGAAATCACAGTGACTGCTGTTTTATGTAGTGCCACTGTGCAGTCACTGTGCTGGCTTCCTGCTCTCTTCCCATTATATTTGCTTGCCTGGCACTCTTTCCTGAAGGCTGCTGACTCCAAAACAGTAAACTTCTTATACACAGGAGCAGCATGTATATTTCAGGGAAACTCTGTCCATGCTGGAAGTAATGACTCTACTTGATGGTTTTGCCAGATTGAGGCAAAAATATGCAACACCTTCGAGGATGCCATTGTCCTTGTGCAATCCCTGTGGTTACTGATTAAATAAAGGGTTTAGTGCAGTTGTAACAGAGAATCAAACCTCTGATTTTGCACAATGAAAGGTGGGAGCTGAACAAATATAAAACAAGCGGTGAGGAGTTGGGATTTGCCTTGGGACTAATTGCTCAGTTTTAAGTACATCCTTGAGAATCCTGGCTTTCAGTTCCATGTTATACACACTGCTTCCTGTCAACACCACAGAGCCAGGAGAAATCCTTTTTTTCCCTCCTATCCTATTACTCAGTGAAGGGTTGGTCATAACTGCCCAAAATAAATGTGATTTTATAACACAGGGCTTTTACTAAGCCTTGCCACCCATCTCGCGTTCTGGATTATTTAATGATTTTATTTTCTGCATTCCTTCTACTTATTCCAGTGCACTGGACAATGTCTAGGGCTACATATTCATGTAAAAATGAAAAAGCTTCAGGATCTTTTCTTATATT
Source organism: Hemiprocne comata (assembly GCA_020745705.1). Taxonomy (NCBI): domain Eukaryota; kingdom Metazoa; phylum Chordata; class Aves; order Apodiformes; family Apodidae; genus Hemiprocne; species Hemiprocne comata. Next base: position 64,324,334 of record CM036586.1, read on the forward strand.
CTTTAACTGAGTGAAAAAATACCCATAATCAAATTTAAAACAATTACCGGAAACAAAATCCCTCACCGAGACAAATAAAAAAACACCCAGACACTGCCAATCATCTTTAGGTAATAGCATCATTGTTAAGCTTTGACCATATTGGCACAGGAAAGCAAGTGGTACAAACTATCATAAAGGAAACAGAACAGGAAAAATACAGCCCTGGAGGTTGAACTTTGACTATTCAAAAAAGGGTGTCAGAGGCAAGCAGCAGTACCTAGTCTCTTTGCTCTAGTGTACGCTCTGCAGGAGAGCACAGAGCTTGACTTCTATTTCAAAACAAAACAAAGAAACAAAAAAATTTCTCTAGAATTTAAAATAAATTTCCTTTTCCATAGGAAACTTCACAATGTATTTGACTTTGATATGTAACTTTGTATGCTCAAAGTTTTAAAATTTCAACTCACAGAACAGAAATATGGAGTTTTTTACTATTGTAAGTAATGAAACATATAGGTGTTCATTGCTGTTTTATTCTCAGACACAAGTTTCAGAAATGACAGATTTGCAGACAGGACATTAATACATTGTGATATCCACACTTTACCTCAGCAGAGACAGGTAAATTGCTGCATTATCCTGAATATTTCTAATATAAAAAGGCATAAAAGGCAGCAATTTCAAAGCCCAGAGCAACTTAACCTTCTCCAACATGAGATATTCTTGCTTTCATAAGATTTCCACCATGTTTTCTGTAATATTGTTCAATTTTCCCCACTGGGACAGTAAAAGACTGGATTAGCGTTTGGACTGTGGCCTAGATTACTACATTAGGGATGTTACAATGCAAACTATCTGCTGCTACACCAAAACCTTTTCTTCCCCCCCCCCCCCCCCCCCCTTTAGTAGGCTTGGTTCTAGAAAGATAACTTTAAAAATAGGTGGAATATATTCTCGAATGTAAAACTTAATTTAACCGCATCATAATCCTATTTAGAGCAGCTCTCAGACTGAGCCTCTGATGGGAACAATAAGAAGTTATATGGCAATGCACATTCTTCAGTCTATAGACGGAAGGAGAACTCAGAAGAGTGTACTCTTTAAAGGTAAAATCCACAGAGAGAAGTATTAACCTTTACATTATTCCAGTGCCCTTTAGTTGAGATGCAAATTTAGCTTACTGAATTACCGTCTTTAGGCAACCTATTCTCTCTGAAAGCCATAAAGTGCTGGTTTTTATTCCAAATACAACATTGTTTACCCATTAATTTTCACAACAATGTCAAAAAGGTATGACATAGTTATTATTTGACACAATTTTAATCTTCTTCTTCTCAAAGTTGGAGTCACACTGGAAAAACAGGGATGACAGTTGGGTGTGGTCTGTTTCACTCAGTATCCAAATAATAAGCTTCATATAATGTCAAGTTTATACTACTCAACTCAGCACAACTAGCTTCTGCAAAAATTTGTTGAAGGTACATTTCAACACATCTTTCTTCCAGATAAACATAGCATTAATAATAATTAAAATCCATCCGTGATGTAACGTAGTGCTCGAAATGTGGATCAACATTTCAGAGCTCCAATGATTCTTTATTTACCTTTCAGGTGCTGCCATAACAGTGTGGATCTGGAGCTCTTCCCTTGGGACAAGAGTTTCTGTGCTGTCGAGTGGCCACCGATCCACTACATTAATTCATCTTTTGCTACAGCATTGCCCAAATAGGCCTACAAATAATTTGTCTGAGTGAATGGCATCTGAACTTGGAAACTGAGATAAAATGAGGTCATCCAGTGAGGTCTTCCCAGTTGTAAAATGAAGTCTTTAATTTAGTTACCACATTAGATGATGTTTTGCACTCTCTGAAATCAGATTTCTCACTCCTTTCTGCCTTGGAAGTTAGCATTTATTTTAGTACTCCGGATGCTTTACCAAGTTGACAACTCTAATGCATCATTCATGCTCCATGAGCTTCACTTGAGACTGTCGTGTTTTCCAAGCTTGGCAGTATCTAGTTGCTTCATTAAGTGCCTTTCAGTGGTCAAAACTAGATCTCAGCGTGGACCTAACCCTCCACCCTGCAAAATGGCCTGAATTCAATGAGCCAATCCCTCTTCTTTGTGTTTAAGCATTTTGTCTCTAAAGCTCTATCACAAAGAGGTTTCCTTCTTATGTTGTTAGAAGCAGCAAGAAGGTCTGGAGGTTGGCTTCCCCCAGCTGCAGGGAAATTATTAGGTCCAATGTCATAGATACAATTGATGCCTTCAAGAACTGAAGCCCCTCCTACCCCCCGTGTTGGATGAAACACTCCAATTTCATGTTTGGCATCCATGAGGGAAGGTGTTAGTTGCTTGTTTCACTCTGCTCCTCCCCTTGAACTCACTGGCTCCTTTAGCCCATTGTTTCTTCCTCCCACTCTAGCTTGCATCAGTGATTCCTCAGGATTGTCCCTAGCCCAGCACTGCTTCCCTGGCTCTGGTGGGAACCAGTCCAGCAAGCTGATGAAGCCTCTCAAGTGTAGTTGAGGTGCTGCTTCTCACAGTCACCTTGGATGGCCAAGGGTTCACTGGAAAGGCAGGCAGGTAACCAGTGAAAAGATGTTATGGAAAAGTGTGCTTCTTCACAGCACTGAGTACTGCCTACTGTAAAGCCCAGCCTTGCTGCTGGCCCTTGGGTAGTATCATCTGTCCCCTACACAGTCTTTCTTTCCTTGGGCATGGGTAGGTGCAGGAGGAAATCAGAAAGGAGACTGCAGTGCGGCAGCACGGGGAGGTGACAAGGACTAGCAGTGTGAGCAGAGCTGGAGTCCAGGGGTGATGGGAACACAGGGACTTTCAGCATGCCTGACAGGTCCCCCATGCAAGAAAATGAAATCTTTACCTATCATTCCTCACCCTGAAAATAATAACCTGTCTGAGGAGGAAGCTCACTGCTTGTGTTTGAGAGACAGAAGACATGATATTACAATCACATTCATTCTTTTATCGCTCCATGACTTGAATATATTTAAATCCCAAGTGATTAGAATGAAGAAGAGCAGGAAGGAAAGATTGTTTAAGGTGACTTAAAAAGAATTCCAACAACATCTCTCAAATTCAAATACTGTGAAGGAAAGTTAAAAATGATATTTAACCTCTCCACAGCACCATTCTTTTCCAGAGCTTCCTGGGAAAAATCACATAGTAGCAGGAAGGTAACTACTGATCCCCATGACCTTGCCACAAATGCAAAACAGGAAGTAAAAAAAAAAATACTGATGCCTGTTTTATCCCACTATTTATTTCCATTTCATTACTCTGAGAAAGAATATGGGTAGCCATGCCTTTTTCTCTGGTTTCCATAACCTGTCACTGCTTATTGATATGCTTCTCTCTCCTGGGTCTAGAAAGAGGGTGGGATAGAAACAGTAGGAGAGAGATGAAAATATTCCTGAAATTGTATGTGCAAGAGTCAAAAGCATCTTCTGAATGTCCCTTTTTAAAGAACTGATACCCAAAAAAACTTTAAATGGACCTTCTCTCATGCTTATCTCTCTCCACCTTGACAATGAAGACCGGAAAAGCAAGAAGTAGTCTGAGGCCTATGACCTCAAACTGATTTTGAACACCTAGCTCTGAATAAGAGTCTCTTGGGATATGTCCAAACTGTTTCATCAGAGGATCCTTGTCCTCTGCTTTTTCCATATTGTATACAAGGTTAGTTCAGTCCCTGGTTGACAAATAAACTGAGTAAATTTTTTTCCTTCGAAAGAAAGGTTGGGTGCAACTAGCAGGATCATTTGCTTCAGGTCCTTTCCTGTTAGAAAGATTGGACATGATCCAGAACAAGTTTGGTTTCCTTCTCCAGCACCCTCCCAGTGTGGCCTCACATATGTCTTGCCATATGTCAGGATACAAAACACACCTTTAATACACTGTGTAGAGAACCTGTTGTTGGCTGCATTACCACCCTTTCAACACTTCAGACACAGGACTGAAAGCATACATGCATAAAAGGCCAACATGGGCACCAGACAGAGGGACAATGTAGACCAAGGCTTAGGCAGCATGCAGACAGCCAGAGTGCTCTGGAGGCAATGACCTGCTAGTCTTCAACAGCTTGGGCATAAGCCAGTCCAGTGCTGCTTTAGGGGCTCTGGTTGTCCTTGCCAATGGACTGGAGGGAGACAGGGCACATTTTATTGAGGTTTTGTTGTCTGAGAAGTTGGCTCAGCTCTTCTGTAGAAAAAAGTCATAGTTGGTCTGTAAGTGAATGTGTAAATCAAAGCCTTGCAACAGAAGACAGGCTGCAACAAAGACAGACATGACATTATTTGGTCAGTTATAGTCACCCAAAGACTTGAGACAAAAACATCAACCGGAAAATCTATAACACCCCAAGAACATCTAAGCAGTGAGTCAGAAGATGACTATTTATCAAGACTAAGGATAAGACTGTTCTGTGGAAAAATCAATAAAGGCCAACACTTCCCTGTCCCATTGACTTCTGTCTGACTTATGAGGGTGAAGGAGGGATGTTGCATCTCTCTTAGGCTGCTCAATAATTATCATTCAGCTGAGAAAAAATATTCAGAGGATTGTATGGTGGTAGCTTATGCTTATATAAGTGCCAGAGACTACTAATGCCTGGACTGCTGACATCATCTTATCATGTGGCATTCCCACAATCAGTTGTTTTTTTTTTATACTGTCTTCCATGTATGACTCTTAACAGTGGAGGGCTTGAATGGCAGAGCTCTTTAACCTTTCTTCCCTTGGTTTTGCTCACATCTTCTTCTATCTCATTCCCACACTGATTCCCTTTGCCTACAGACTGGACTGTGAATCACAATTTCCATTCCAGAGGAATTGCTGGTATTTTATCATTTTTTAAATAATATTTTGGAAAGTTGACATATTTTGGTTTAACATTTTGGACAGAAATGAATAGTGTTGGTGTTCCCACATTAGAATGTTTGATTTGCTGAAGTCAGCTGAAATTTTCTTTGAAGTCAATTCAAAATGAACATGACTCTATCAACAGTGCTGCAGGTTCCTGGCTTGTCACTTGCTTTGAGAGGAAGCTGCAGTGATTTAGAAGTATAGCGTGGGATAAAGGATCTTGGCCTGTAATGGACCATGAGAAATAAGTCACATGAATTTTGACATAACAGGATTTGAAGTGTTCAAGTAGAACATATTTTTGTATAGATGATTATGCGCTATAATAATTCTGTCTGGGAGACAGGAGCCACTGGCATGACAGAGGCAAATGAACAAGACATTCCCATCCGGAGAGGAGCAGCGCTGAGTCTCTAACAGTGAAGCTAGTTGCAGCAGGTTGGTGTATGTTTTGTTACAAAAGGCATCTATAGCAAACCTTAAGGAAGAAAAGACAGATTCACAGTGTACAAGAGAAAATAAAAGACAAACAATGCTATAAAAAGCACTGATGGTGAGCCTGCTTTTCACTGTCGTTACCAGTTCTGAGGGAAAAAAAAGTAGCGCAGACAGTAGGAAAGTAGACAATTAGCTGCCTGCTTCTCTGAGGTCCTTCTCCAGCTACTGAATACATTGATCTGTTGAACTTATACACTGAGTAGGGTGCTGAAATATTAACTGTCTCTTTACCTTTCTGGTTCCATCTGATTTGGTTACTATAATCCTAGGTAGCAATTGCATGGATTTATGAGTATGTTTATGATGCCACAAACATATGATAGAAAATATTTTAGCTAAGTTAATAAGGTAGGCCAGCAGCTGATTTTATGATTATTTCTATTAAATTGTTATCAGTGAGGTATGTCTTTAGACAGAACGAAACTGTAGTGCCATTTGTCACATACTAAAACCAGAGATATATGCCCAGCTTGTAAGAAGTGAGTACAGTAGAAGCATAACTTGCATTTTACTTAATTACATAATATAGACGCAGAGCTATGCAGGGAAAAAGTGTTGAGGCATGCTAGTTGGCCACCTCCATTACATAAAAACCTTAAGAAAGTAACCAAACCACTCCTCCACCTAAAAATCTGAAGATTTCTTTTTAAGCCTTTAGGATAGAGTTTAAGAACTGAGATAGCTCTTTCTCACTCCAATTGACTGGTTTTGTTAGGAAAAATAAGTCTTTCTTGAGATTAAAGGAGAGGAAAAATGGAATAAACTGTTTGCATAAGTAGAGGGGTTGGGGGATGTTTCAGTGTCCTGTGTTTAATAGGGCTACTCGATGTGCATGACTTTGGTTAACAACTTGTCCAGAACAGTGTCAAAGATTAATTATCCTATGAAACATTCAGACTATTTTTCTCTCATTCCAAAGGGAAAACAGTTTCTGAAAGTTTCTATAGGCATTTTCATGTCACTAGCATGAAGTCTTTTTTTTTTAATTTTTATAACTAAGTTGAGCCAGGGATTTCACGTTGTGAAGTTCCTTCCTTGGCCACAACCCCTTGGACATCTAAGCTGCTTAGCATCCAGTCCAAAAGTTTATCTATAATGATATATCATAAGTTTTGTTCGTGGGGATGTTCAGAGTATTAAGGCAGAAAGAAAAAACTCCAATGGATGCATCATAACAAAAACTAAAAGTAAATTCAAAATCTAATTTTGTTTAATGTAGAGCATACCTCCAAAAAACCAAAAAAATTCTAATCCTGTCAACCAGGCTGTGCATAGATAATTGGTAAAAATGTTGGATGACAGCAACTTCCTGTGCAGATTGTAACTAGTTTGTCAGTGAGACTGTTGTTTGTCAAGTGCATTGACACAGTTGGCAAGTAAGAGATTATTGGTGGGATGCTTTGCACCAAAAAAACTCACACCCCAAATCAAAACAAAAAAAACCCAGAAACTAACTCCAAATCTTCTGCACATATTTTTATGAGAAACTCCTGTGTCTCTGCACTTCTCCCTGCACTCAGCGTGGAGCTCAAAGTACTCACTTCATTCGACACCAGAAACAGTTCACAAACAAGATAAAGCGGTCACCAAATTAAAGGGCACAACTCCCAAAATGTTTTCTTCAAGCATCACACAGTGAGGTTCAAGCCAGTGGGAAGCCTACCTTGTGATGGCATGGACAGAGGTCTTCTGAGGGCTGGGAAAGGAAGAGAAGGGAAGTTAGGAGAGAAGGCAAATTCCTCTAAGGCAGCTATCGAGGGAAAATTAACTAATTATGAGCAAGATAAAACACTGGACTTCTACGAAATGTGCTAATTTGCTGCATTACTGTCATATGCAGAAAGCATTACTCTAGGAGTTTTATCATGCACTGGGCAGTTATCATAAGAAAAGTGTGCCATCTTGTGGGAAAATGCAGAAAATATCAAACCATGCCTTCATATACGTTTTGGATATATTATTATCCAAAACGAAGGGTAGGTGCCTCCATGAACAAGTGTTTGAGCTGCACATGTTGGCATGCCTGCAGGGCTATGATGTTATCTGGATCACTGAGACATGGTGGGATGGCTCCTATGACTGGAGCGTGGGGGTGGTTGAGTATGAACTGCTCAGGAAGGGCAGAAGAGGAGGGGGTGCTGTCTTATACATCAATGACCAGCTGGAGTCCATGGAGCTCCGCCTGGGGATGGATGAGGAGCTGACAGAAATCCTCTGGATCAGGATTAAAGGGAAGACAGGGGCAGGAGATATCATAGTGGGGATCTGCTACAGGCCACCCAGCCAAGATGACCAAGTGGATGAGGCCCTCTTCAGACAGATAAGAGCTGCTTCACACTCGCAAGCCATGGTCCTCATGGGGGACTTTAATGACCCCAACATTTGCTGGAGGGACAACACAGCAAAGCACCAGCATTCCAGAAGTCCCTTGAGTGCATTGATGACAACTTCCTCCTCCAAATGGTAGAGGAACCAACCAGAAAAGGAGCTTTGCTGGACCTTGTTCTCACCAACAGAGACAGACTGGTGAGTGATGTGAAACTCACTGGGAGACTAGGCTGCAGTGACCATGACACTGTAGAATTCAAGATCCTTAAGGCAGCGAGAAAAGTGCGAAGCAAGCTGAGCATGCTTGATTTTAAAAGGGCAGACTTTGATCTCTTCAAGGACCTGCTTGCTAGGGTAGAATGGGACAAAGCCCTGGATGGGAAGGGAGCCCAGGAAAGCTGGTCCATATTCAAGGATCACTTGCTGCGTGCCCAGGACCAATGTGTCCCTACATACAGGCAGGAGTGTCAGAAGGCCTGCGTGGATGAGCAAGTAACTCCTGGACACACGTAGGTGTAAAAACAAAATTTACACAGGGTGGAAGCAAGGCCAGATACCCTGGGAGGAGTACAGAGAAGTAGGTAGAGAAGCAAGAGATCAGGTTAGGAAAGCAAAATCACAGAGAGAATTGGATCTGACAAGGGAAGTTAAGAGCAATAAGAAAAGTTTCTATAGGTATGTTAATGATAAGAGGAAGAATAGGGAAAATGTGGGCCCACTTCAGGAGGAAACAAGAGAGCTGGTCGTCCAAGCTTGAGGACGGCCCAGAGGAGAAGGACTTGGGGGTGATGGTCAACCAGAAGTTTAACATGAGCTGCCAATGTACACTTGTAACCCAGAGAGACACCCATATCCTGGGCTGCATCAAAAGAAGCATAGCCAGCCGGTCGAGAGAGGTGATTCTCCCCCTCTACTCTGCTCTGGTGAGACCCCACCTGGAGTACTGTCCAATTCTGGAGTACCCAGCATGAGAAGGACATGGAACTCCTTGAATGTGTCCGGAGGAGAGCCACAAAGATGATCAGAGGACTGGAGCACCTCCTCTATGAAGAAAGGCTGAGGAAGTTGGGGTTGTTTAGCCTATAGAAGAGGAGGCTCCGGGGTGACCTTATAGCAGCTTTCCAGTATCGGAAGGGGGCCTACAAGAAAGCTGGGGTAGGGCTTTTTACACCAGTGTGTAGTGAGAGGACAAGGGATAATGGTTTGAAACTTAAAGAGGGGAAATTCAGGCTAGACATTAGGAAGAAGTTCTTTCCTGTGAGGGTGGTGAGATGCTGCAACCAGAGAGGTTGTGGATGCCCCCTCCCTGGAGGTGTTCAACGCCAGATTGGATGAGGCCTTAAGGAACCTGGTCTAGTGGGAGGTGTTCCTACCCATGCAGGGGGGTTGGAACTAACTTATCTTTAAGGTCCCTTCCAACTCTAGCCATTCTATGATTCTATGATTCTATTCTATATTCAGGACATTGCTATCCAAAGGAAAGTCTCCAGACTGAATACTGAAAGACCAACACCTTCAATAGCCTAGTGGATGAGGGGAAGGCTGTGGATGTGGTCTACCTTGACTTCAGCAAGGCCTTTGACACAGTCTCCCACAGCATCCTCCTGGAGAAGCTAGCAATCCATGGCTTCGACAGGTACACCCTTTGCTGGGTCAAAAACTGGTTGGATGACCGGGCCCAGAGAGTGACGGTGAATGGAGCTGCATCCAGCTGGCATCCGGTGACCAGCAGTGTCCCCCAGGGATCAGTACTGGGCCCAGTCCTATTCAATAACTTTATTGACAACCTGGATGTGGGGATTGAGTCCACCCTCAGTAAATTCGCAGATGACACCAAGCTTGGGGGGGGAGGGTTGATCTGCCAGAGGGTAGGAAGAAGCTGCAGGGGGACCTGGACAGGCTGGATCAATGGGCCAAGGCCAATGGCATGAAATTCAACAAGACCAAGTGCAGGGTCCTGCACTTTGGCCACAACAACCCCAGGCAGTGCTACAGGCAGGGGGAAGAGTGGCTGGAGAGCAGCCTGGCAGAGAGGGACCTGGGAGTGCTGGTGGACAGCTGGTTGAACATGAGCCAGCAGTGTGCCCAGGTGGCCCGGGAGGCCAATGGCATCCTGGCTTGTATCAGGAATAGTGTGGCCAGCAGGAGTAGGGATGTAATTCTCCCCCTGTACTCAGCACTGGTGAGGCCTCACCTCGAGTACTGTGTGCAGTTCTGGGCCCCTCACTTCAAGAAGGACGTTGAGGTGCTGGAGCAGGTCCAGAGGAAAGCAACAAGGCTGGTGAAAGGACTAGAGGGAAAGTCCTATAGGGAAAGGATGAGGATGCTGGAGTTGTTTAGCCTGGAGAAGAGGAGACTCAGGGGGACCTTATCACTCTCTTCAACTACCTGGAGGGTTGTAGTCAGGTGGGGGCTGGGCTCTTTTTCCAGGCAACCAGTGACAGGACAAGAGGGCACAGCCTGAAGCTGCTCCAAGGGAGGTTTAGGTTGGATATTAGGAAGTACTTCCTCACGGAGAGGGTGATTAGACATTGGAATAGACTTCCCAGGGAAGTGGTGGAGGCACCACCTCTGGATGTGTTCAAGGCAAGGCTGGATGTGGCACTTAGTGCCATAGTCTAGACGGTGTGGTGGTGTTGGTCATAGGCTGGACTTGATGATCTTAAAGATCGTTTGCAGCCTTGGTAGTTCTGTGATTCTGTGACAAGTTCGATTTTCTCATCTAAAGACTTACATGGGTTTTGTAGTGTTGAGATTAAGAAGATAAATTCAACCAGGAGATTTATTATTGAAAAATACCAGACTGGCAGACTTCCCCCTGCCAGCTGTGGCATTCCACAACAGGCTAAGTCTTAGCCAAAATAAATCAGCATAGCTGACTCATACCAGCTAACTCATACCATCCTAAGATGAGAGTTTTTTAAGGAAATATGCAGGTAGATCAGAAGAGATGGAAATGAACATTAAGGGAGGAAAAACGAGAAAATCAGAACTTGCAGAAAAAAACTTTTATCACCAGGGCCTCTGTCTCTGTGATTCTTGGCAAAGAGCAAACCAGCAAGCCTTCATGTCCAAGAGGATTCTGTTATATTAGCAGTTCAAAACGAAAACTCCCTCCCCAGCAGCTGAAGAGAGTGCTATGTCCTCTGGCAGAGCCCACCCATGGTTCTGCTGATGTGGAGGGAGCTCAAAGACACCACTTAGCCCCTTGGTTCATGGCTGGTTCACTAGCTGTGACACACAGCTTCTAAAGTATGAGGTTAATGAGTTCTTTACAGCTCAAGATTCTCAAGCTTCACATCAGGTTTTACCCTTTGACAGGAAAAAGTGTCAGCTGTGTCCATTAGCCTCTCTGCTTTCCCATATCCATTTAAATAAAGCAAAAATATAGAAGAAAATTCTACTGACTTGCATACAGAAGAAAGGAAAAAACAACAACAACAACAAAAACACAGGCTGGGACAAGATGGATTGCCATAAAATCATATTTAGGACACACATGCTTTAAATTTAAAAATGACTGAGAGATGCTAGACACTAGAAGGAAAAAGGATATTACAAAAAATAATAAAGGCTGTCGGAAGTCTTAATAAGCAACAAAAAAGGAAGTCTAAAACTTTTCTGCTGCTTGAAAAGCTTCCTTCATTATTAACAGTTCTGTCAGATATCACAGTGTCCAACATAGCAGGGAGATAATTTTAGTCTAGTTTGTTATTTTCACATTAGGAATGTTAGTTACAAAATAAGGAGAATGTTGAATGTCAAAACAAACAGCAAGCTCATGTGATATGTCCAGAGCATTGTCAGAACCTGTTTTGAGTGAGAGTAGGTCCACAAAGTAGGGCAAGATTCACGCTACTGAACGTTAAGACCAGATGCCTAAGTATGGAGCTTGGTTACATTCTGTTACCTGGAAGTCAATAAAGAGAGAGGGCCTCCAGAGAGGAGGACATCTGTTCAATGTTTGAAGTTTGGCAGGCTGAATCAGATCTTTGCTGTGGCCATATTCACTATAGGGATGCTTGGTTCAGGACACCAGACTGTGCATAGTCCAGAGTAAAGCTGCATGTAGTATAGCTGGAGTGGTTCCAGCAATGTGTTCTTCAACTTACTGATCTGCCTTGATTGTGCCAAACTGCTGCTCATGTGGACATTAGTATGTGTTGTGGCAGCAGTCAACAGAGAAAGTCAGCCTGGACAGAGTGTTGAGTAGACACAGTTATACTGTCCCCAGGTAACTCATGCAGAGATAGGTCAGATGATACTTTATGTGGAGCATGTCCTTTGCCTGGGATTGATAGGAAGAGCAGGGAATGCTGAGCATCAGTCACGCTGTCCCCTGATATTAGACAAAGGAATTGTCCAGCACCCTGCCTTGTGGCATGAAGACTTACCTGTTGGCTGATGTGCAGGAAAAGCAGGGCCAGTGTTGGCAACAAGGCTCCCTACAGGTGCTGCCTTAATACTCAGGGTCACCATGAAAGCTGTTGCTTTTGCTGGTGCAGGAGGTTGTCAGCCTCTAGCAGCAACAAGACCTTCACAGCAGAGTGCAGCAGGGCTTTGGTAAAGCAGACAGAAGGGAAAATGAACCACAAAGGTGGGATCTGGCCTTGCAATTGAGAAGAGAGAGAGAAAAGTAACAAGGAACCAACATCAGCACAGTGCTCCTGTAGGCTTTTTTGCATGCAAAGATGTATTATGTAAACATATGCTGATCACGTCATCCATGGGTGAGCTTCACTTGGGAAGGCTTTTAGCTTTATTAATTGGGGCTTCCTATGATGACAGCATCAACTCCAGTGAAGGAAAGGGGATTGTATTTGAATAAAGGCCTAATCAGGCCAATAGCAACTTCATATTCCCACTGCTGAATGGCCTCTTTGTCGACTCAGCACAGATGTTTGATTGTATCCTAGTTTCCTGGTTTCTTTTTTTTATGCATGGCTTAACTGGTGTCATAAGAAAAAAATTGCAATAACATTCTTGCATATTTACTCTAAATTCCTCCCAGTTGGTTTTGATCTTTCTAAAAATATAACTTACATGTGAGTTTTGACTAAGGAACATTTTTAATTCCTGTAGCCCCTGACTAGAACAGGACATTGTGATCATTCACTGAAATTAGGGAGGCCGTGACAAGTTCTAGCAGTGCTGGAAAGCAGACAGAAAGGTCTTTGGATAAATAAGGATATTTACAGGATGGGAACAGATCCTTCTATTAGCCTACACTGCCATGGGCCAGTAGGTGATGTGCACCAGATACATCATGTACCTCTTGTTCTTCTTTGTTTCTCCTGGCAATAGGCATTTTACTGGCCCCTTTCCTGGTCCAAGCTATTCAATTTGAGACAGCTCCAAACCACAAGATTGGATCCAATTTTACTTTCCCAAAGCTTGGGGTAGGTTTTTCATCCCATGTCTCATTAGAAGGTTCCTTCTCATCGCAAAATAATTAATTTCAAATATCAAGAATATAATAAATGTTGCAGAGAAATCCCCACAGGACATTATGTTAATGATTTTTCTTTGTTTTTTTCAGTCTAGCCCAGACTCCCAAGAAGAACTGACATATAACTCCACTAATACTTGCTTCTGACTTTCAACTGGATTTATTTCTTAATTTCCTTAGGAGCCTTGGAGACTCCCAGCCATATGATTTTTAACAAGCTCACTTCTAAGGCAGATCATCTCTCCTCCCTGCCCCATCTCTCTAGGAAATCTCCCCTCTACTCTTTCTAGTGACAAGTTCTGCCTGCATAGCAAGTTGCTTAAAAAAAAAGAAAAAAGCAAAAACAACTCTAGCTGTTTTACATGGAATGTACTGTATTTTCCTCCTTGCACTCCCATGCAATGAGGTGGAGGAAAGAGGATATGAGGCTCTCTTCACAGCCTTGCTCACAGTGCAGGGGAGCCAATTAAGGTCCCAGAGAGTGTTACTAATGGCCTTGGGTTAGTATGAGCTGAGAACAACCACCAGCAGATGAAGAAAATAAGTTATTGTATGGTTTAAAACCAGTCCCTGGAGGTTTTAGATCGGAGTGCCAAAACTCCAGCTGGCATTTTTTTATCATTTTTATAATTTTCCAGAAAGAAAATGTAGGTGACCTTATTTCAACTCCTAAAAGTTTTTGTAAGCCACAGCACATTGTGTAAGAAAGCTTTTCCCTGCCCTGCACTGGTGACGGCATATGTTTTCTGAACCTGGATCTAGTTGGTGTTAGGCTCAGTTATGGATGAATTGCACAGGCAGTTTTCTGTCTCTATCCTTAAAACCACATCATTTTTAAGAAGCAGCCCACAGTATTTTTTTATGAAATTTGCCAGACTGTCTTGAGATTTTAGTCTTTCCAGATATTGCTATCATGATCAGTGAAATTTTTCACTGCACTTTTCTCCCTCTGTAAAGAAAGCAAATTCAGGGCCTGTGCATTTCTATAGGCTGAATGTTATGCAGGATTTGTGCTTAAAAATCTATACTGGATTTATATGTCATTTGGATGCATTTATGATGCCACATATCCACACTTAAACCTTTGTGCTATTTAGTGCTGTTCTGTGCTATTTCCCATATCTCCTCAGAAACCATAGATTATAGTATTTGCTTTATGTTCTCCTATGAAGAGACATACTCCCCAAAAAATCTCTTGCTTGCTTATGAGACATATTTCCTCTGGATCCATGTTTCTTCCACATGCCGGTTCTTTGAGCCATATCCATCTACAGATGAGAAGAGGAAGTATGAGTAGAGATGAAGTAGAGGAAAGAAAAAAGGCTGCACAGCAGTGCTGCAACTGTTCCCTTACAAGACCCTAAGATGATTAAAGCTAGTGGGAGAACACTCCCCCTTTGTCTCATCACCCCTTTACATTTCCACAGCCTTTGTTAGAGGTTGAGGTTTGGCCAGGAGCTTTCATCTCAGGTATGGGTGAGCCCTGAGCACCTTTGAGGGAGCAAGCAAAGAAAGATGCTGCAAGAGCAACTAAGAAAAAGCTAGGAGAAGCATTGCTCTGAAGCATATGCTGTGAAACTCTTAAGAAACAGTGACATAAACAGGGAAACTCTGCAACCAGACACTTAGCAAAGTCACTGATGGACAACTGTCCTTTAAAACCAGGCCAATCCAATTATAGCTCCTCATTTGTTACTCTTCCCATGCTTCCTGAGTGTTCAGGTCAGCCTGACTGATAAAAATAAATGCATTCAGCTGTGCCTTTAGTACCACTCCTTCCATTCAGGAAGGAGATTATGATAATAATAATAATAATAATCATTAACATATTAATATAGTAATTGCAGTATTTTCATTATATTACAATAATTTAATCACCAAACTATTAATTGCTAACTACCGATAAATTACTAATTAAACTATATTATTATTTCCCTGTTGCTTATTGACTTGACCTACTGTCCCTTTCACCAAAAATTATATAAGACGTAATAAAAATTTTTGTTCACACAGAGGTGAAATGACATCTTTTGTACCCTAAGATACCCTTAAGCAAGTGTCCTGATCTTATAAATATTTACGCATGTATAATTCCCCAATTTCAGTTACAATACCAATCTGCTGGATGTTCAGTCTGTGGGATCAAAGACTTGGGACAGTCGAGAGCTGTGTGACAAATAAGAAAGTGTAAAAATTCTTTATGTGACTTCAGGCTGAACTTGCTAAGTTATTTACATGTGTAAACATGTAGAGGAAGATCAAAGACAATTTTTGACAGCCCTTCTATTCATTGGGAACAAGAACCCAAGTTTTTAAAAGTCCAAGTCTGCCAAAGGATGTTGACATATAAGGTGAAATTTAGGTACCTAAATCCAAATCTGATGTCCTGATCATCTGCTATGTGACTGAAGAAGCTCCAGTGGAGTTTCCTGACAAGTAGGTGTTAAGGTACATACTGCACAGTAGAATTAGACAGGTTTTTTTGTTGAATTAGTGATTTTGCTTGGAGTAACTGAACTATCCCTGGACTAGAGAAAGAGAGCAAACGAGATTCCCTCACAGAGTTAAAGGGGAAAAGTGAATCCACTAAGAAGAAAACAGATTTCCTACCTGGAAGAGTGAATGCTGAATACTTTTTCTTACTCTATAAAGAAATAACTACCTCATCAAATTTGCCTTAGGACAAGTATGAAAGAACAAACATTCAGCTAGAAGAGAAGATGCTCCAGTTCCTAATCCTAGGATTATTTCTGCTTCTTCTAATAGGTTAAAATCATCATGCTCGCCCCTTTGCTTTTGGCTGGGTGAGACAATTCAAATCTCTTCTGCCTGTGTGAGGAAAATGACACATGCTGTTGGTCTTCCTGTATCACAGGACTGCTGCTGTGCCTGGGCCATGATGGGGCTTTGCACCCAGGCCCAGAATAAGTGCCAGGCTCATACACAATAGACCTAACTCTTTCCAGAAGCACTGCTCTTTGACATGCATGCAGTAAATCAGCAATCCTCATTTTGAAGTTTTATTTATGACAGTGTTAACAGGCATATTTTAATTTGGTTCAAAGCTAATTATTTACTGGTTTTCAATTTAGTTTTGGGGAGGTGAAGTTGTTTATTTTCTCATGGTTCAGTGTCATTGAGAAACTGCTATTGTTGAAAACTCAATTAAACATCTTTTCATATCCTTCTGTTTTTTGTTCATAGCAATATTAACTGTAGCAGTTAATAAGCTAATACCTACTTGATATTAAAGACTGCTTTTTATTGTGGATTTTTAAGCTACAGCCAGGTTAGCAATATACATTTAATATCCAGTCTCTATTGTCTTAATCTTGGTAGGCAGATAGAGTGAAAAACAACCTCGGAGAACTCAAGTCTTTCACATTATTTACACACTTATACAGACTTGGTAATGAGCTGTTGTAATGGTGAGGGAAACTGTGGGGGTTTTTTGGTAATTGTCAGTGAGGTGCTACACTGAAAGGAGCAAGGGGTTGTTATCACTGAGCATTCAAAAGGTATATTGCTGAGAAATGTGTGTGGTTTGGGGATTTTTTGCTTGTTCTTAAGAGGAAGGAGATGTGAAGTTCCAATATTAATTTGCAGCCTAATCTGTGCCTGGCAGAGAGGCTTCAGGCTCCTGGCCTGGCTCATTGCCCTGCTAGATGATGCCTCACTGTTGCTCCTGTTCCTTGGGGAAGTAGGGAGAGCCACCCACCCTATCTGCTCCCCTGGCAGGGTGGTGCTGCCCTCCTGCATGGTGAACAGCACAGCAATTGGCACCGTGTGGCACCTTCAGAATGGGCAACTCCTGGGACAGGGGCACTTTGGAAGTGGTGCATAAGATCCTGTTAACACTGCTTCTCGAGGAGCAGCACGAACTAAGCTCTCTTGTCCTGCTGCAGTTTAGACCAGTAATCATATGCTGCAGGTGGGAGGGATGCTTTTGTAATCATGTGAGAACCCAGCAGTAAGAAGGGAAAATGTGACAAAGAATAATCCTCTGCTAAGGAGCTTGCAATTTAAATACAAGCACATTGTTTCAGAATTTAACAAGATTAGTGCAGTGTAACAAGGACACTGGGCTGGCTAACTGTAGCCTTCCCAGCTCACCCTTCCTCGCCTCGGTTAAATGACCCTGGGTGGGAGGGAGGCATCACATTTCCTCTCGTTGACAGGCCTCTGTGTTCCAGTCCTTGTATTATCAGTGGCAGTTATCTCAGCAGGTCCAGCACAGGCTCAGCAAAGCATTTCTCTTCCCTCCAACAGCACTGAAACTGATTTACAGAAGACAAATTTCTTCCCCAAACCAAAATGTTTAGAAGGAATCCTTTTGAATTGGTCAGTCTATGTGCTTAGACTGATATCTAAGGACTTACAATTTCCTGCTTTTTGAAGAACACAGCTCCTTTGGGCTGCCTCTGGGTCACAACAGACTACTGCAAATCCTGTGTTCTCACCTGGCTCCCAACAAATCTCCTCGGCTTCACTGCCTTTTTGATGCCTGATTTCAGTACTGGGAGCACAGATGTCTCACTGTGATTTGGTACCTGAAAATAGACTATTATCCTGCAATTATCTACACATACTCACTCCACCAAGTTGCTGAGTGAGACATTTTTCAATAACATCATGTTTTTCGAGGTCACACTTTTCTTTTCCTCCATTAAGGCAGAGCAGCATATTCACACAGAAAACTTTCAGTCTCTTTTAGCTTTATCAACCAAAACTGATGCACAGTATTAAAAATGTTCACACTTGGGTTACTCCATAGTGGCTCAATTTCTATCACAGTACAAGTAGATATTTTTGCTTTTATAAATAGATCACATCAGTCTGTTGACTGTAAGTATTATTCTGTTTAGGGACAGGCTCTGTTTAGGCAAGATCTCCGGTCATTCATACTATCCAAGAAGCTATTCCTATGTGAAGCACCAAGTACCATTTCTAAGTGATGTGTAGAAATCCTTTCAGGATGTGAAAATGAGAATATTTATGTGTTCAGTTACCTTTACAACTCTATGGAAAAAAATAAAATCTAATAAAATCATGAGTTACTGTGTTCTCCATCTCTCCCCTCAATGTACATGTACATACTATTATTTTGTATCTTTTTATATGAAGCAGTTATGGGTTATATTTTCTGGATTGATTGGCTCAGCCAAAATAAATAATCTCAATAAGTTACTGTACAAGTGTCATTCCAGTTACTGGGATTTCAGAGCTTTTTGCTCAGTAATAGGTGGAGACAGTGCTCTGCAGTTAGTTCTCCATGACATTGCTTACTCTGAGTCAGAGTGACCAACCAGGAAAATACAGCAATTTTTATTAACAGCATTTCAACTGAAAAAGTGACTGGGTTCAGTACTTCTTAAGTTTTTGAAACTTAATTGTCAGCATGTGTGTCTGCAGCACTTGAATGGTAGCCCACATCCTCAAGCAGGCGAGCAAGTCCTAGGAAGAAGCCTCTCTGAGCTCAGGTCCCCACCTGAGGTTTAGTGCATGTAAGTATTGCAGCAGGGACAAGCTCTTCATTGGACACCAATGCAATGAAGCTTGTCCAGCCCATTAATTTCAGAGGATTTTTCTGTGTCAGACAACAAGGAACCAATTACGATCTAATAAATAACTACTAAATAATGAAGTACTTTCATGTATTGCAATACATGCATATACACCAATATAGCAATTTATATAACAATTGTGAGGTGAATTACTTCTATACATACAAAATAAAATACTAAGTACTAAAAGGTAACAACAGAGATTAGGCTCCAGTTCTTCCATGCACAGAATGGAGATGTTTTACCTATTTTCAAGTAAAAGCCTCATGTTGGACTTCCCACAATGAAAGTCAAAAGTAATTGCAGTCTAGCACTGTGTGTATGATGGTATAATTACTTGAAACCAACGACCTGTAAAGAACACAGTAAATTCCAGCTTTGTACTGCCTTCATTTTCCATGCTGTTTGAAGAGGATAGGCACAACATGTAAATATTTTGATGGGCACTTCAAGATCACAAGAAGGGGTGCCCAATATTATTATTGCAATGAGGCTTACACATGCTTGACAGCACATATCAAATATTATATCTTATTTCATTTCATTTCATTTCATTGTTTCATTTACTGAAACATGAGTTTTATGAGCATTTGATATTGTTTTCATTGACCTTTCCTCCTGAAAATATTTACTACCACATTCACCATTACCATTCCTTTCAGTGGCACACGTGTATAAGGAAAAGTAAATCTTTCATTTGCCCTCTTTATATACTGATTTTTTTTCCCCCCTCTTATATTTTGACTTAATAAAAGGGTCTTTAAAATTATCAGTAAATCATGCCTGTGAAATGTATCATCTGGGAGCAGAAACAGACCTGGAATACAGATGAGTATTAAAAAAATAGGTGAAAAGGAAAAGATTTTATAAAATCAACCAACAAAAAAGATAATTTTTTTTGGATTTTTTTTTTTCATTCTACCACATAAAATATGAAAACAGCAGGCCTGGGGCAGGAGTAGTTGCTTTCTATTAAATGACAGAAAGGAGGGAAAACTGGAAAAGGCACTACAATAGTGTAAGAAAAATTACCACTTCCCTGAGACAGGAACAACCTTTCCACATGATTTGTCATACTGCATCTGTGTTTTGTTCTAAATGTGTTGTGGAGTTTGTGTCAGCAAAATTTTCCCACTAAGATACCTCTTTAAGATGGCATTGTCTAGGGACTTGAATCACTCCAAGAAGCAATAAGGTAGTTTTCAACAAACTGTTTACAGGCTAAAGTAAGAGCACTTTTGAGGATAAAATTAAACTTAAGGCTTAAACTGGTGTAATTATTTGCTACCACTGAGATGGGAAGCTCTCCCTTCCCCCACCTCCTAAGTTGCACCTCCTAGTCTCAGCAGCTGCATTCTGTCAACCCCAGGCCACACCAGGGGAGTTTGCATACCTGCTGGCAACACAGAGGACCAGAGATCTCATTTGGCTCAGCAAAGGGTCCAGTAGACACCAGAACTGGTGGAAGAAGGGGAGCAAGGTCACTCACTCAGAAGCAGTGGTAGCAGGAGTCAGTTCTCACCCCGTTTAAGCCTGAAGTGAACTGTTGGACTGACACAGCTACTCATACTGTAACTTACGCTCAAGGTTATGATGCAAGAAATACTTAACCCTGCTGTGATTCAAGGTTCATGTGAAAACAAACAAGCATTCTCATTTAAAAAGAAATAAATCACTTTAATCCCAGCCTATGAACTCTGGCAGTCATAGGCATAATCTCTCTTTGTTTCTGCTTCACTGTAAAAGAAATATTAGACTATCAACATGATAGTATTTGGCACAGAACAAAAATAATCTTGGAACACAGAAGGACTGTAAAGAAATAATGGCCTCACATGAAATTGTCTATTACATCCTGGATTTCTGTCCAATTCTGTGGCATCTAAGATACCCCTTAAGAGGGTTTGCACGTAATACTTTATCATAACCAATTCCCATACAGTCCAAGAGCTTTTACCTCTGTGTGTTCAGCAATTACTGCTATCACTAAAAAGCAGCCATCCCTGACATGAAACACTGATGCCATTTTGTGCTATTAAAAAAAAAGCATCTGTTGAGTGGTTGGAAGGGATAGTAAAGGTTTACTGTCATGTAATAGTCCTATACAATTAGCCTAGGAATTATTGTAATTAAAAGCAACTAATTTACCTTATGGAAAAGTAATAAAAACTTTTGTGCTTACCAGTGGCCTTATGAATGCTGTCATGCACTGTCATGAGGATAGTGCCTTTAAATATCTCATGAGATTTCCTGTCTCTGTGGCTCTTTCCCATGTTTCAGCTAATGTTTCATTAGCTATTCAAGGTGTATCTCGATAAAAGGGGCATTTCCTATGAAGGAAGTATCTGTATAGGAAATGTAGTGATTTGTTCTACTTTGAGCTCATGCAGCTCCTCTGTAATACTGTGTAAATACTCTGTAATACTCTGTAAATCCTTTTCCTCATTTCCTACCGGAATTTCTCTTGCTGCAATTTGTTTCTATGGCTGCTTTGTGGCCTCTCACTGAGCATCTCTAAGAGGTTGGCTCCCTCTTCCCCATATCTTGCCTCTAGTTTGGGGGAAGACCCACTTAGGTTTCTCTAGATCCCAGTTTAGGTTTCTCTTCTGTAGGCTGAACAAACTCAGTTTCCCCAGTCTTTCCTCATGTCTCATGGCCTTCAGTCCCTGACCTTCCTCTGGATTCTCTCCAGTTTTCTGCTTTTTCTTGTATTGGTGTGGCCTGAAACTGGACATGGATTAGATGTGGTCCCACTGTTATTAAGTAGGGAATAACCACTTCCTTCTACTTGCTAGCTACTCTTCTGCTAATGCGGAACAAAAAATAGTTCAGTGTGTATTTCATGTTTTTCTTTCAAACCGTCTAAATTGGAGATTTCTTATTTGAGTTGAAATCTGGTCTTTCAAGCTTCTTTATGTTGCCATAAAGCCTACAGAAATGGTGTGAATTGGTTTAGGTTTATTTCCACATTAAGGAAAGCTAGATTCTCTCAGGAGAACATTAGATTTTGGCAGCTTTTGAATTAGGGGAAGGCATTAAACATCTCAGATACAACTATTGGAGCTGGCACCAAGAAACATCTGCTGCCATAGACCTCATGAAATGGAAAAACAAAAAGTACCTTGGAAAGAAAATTAAGTTATATATGTGGTTTGAAAGGTATCATTCAGCCACTAGGGATGCCATTTGATTCAAAACAATACTCTCCCCTAGGATGCTGCCCAGTCCAGTTGTTTAATGCAGAAGTGAGCGTGTCTCTGGCTCCTGACACAAACTCTCTTGATGGGAAATCCAAGAACATAATCAGTCCCTAATTGTTAAAATTTCTCTTCACCATTCTTTGGCCCATAAGTGATGTTTCCTTTGCTGAGGACTGTATCAAAATGCCAGTACTGACCAGCAAAACTGAAATAACTAACAGAAAATGTGACATGAGACTTGCTCTTCAGCCCAGCATAACAAAGGCTCTTCTCTTCAACACAATGTCCCTTTTTCTTAGCTCAAAAAAGAACCATCTCATTTTTTACACAGACAGGTTTACTGCTTCTTACAAAGTATTTCAGAGCCTCTAAGACAGCAATAATGTAGTTTTACAATGACTCATATATGTAAATCAATATTGGAACATCTGTTCAACTGAGGCACAAAAGGATTAATCCTTGTCCTCCTCTTACTTACCAGTATGCCACCTTTTCCATGCTGTAGCATACTGGCAAATCTTCATGCCCAGGTCGTTTTCCATAGTGGTCATAGCTCTACTCTGTGGCTGCATTCATCTTGTCTTCCTGAAGGGTTCCAGGAAAATGATGTATTAAAGGCAAGGCTACATCTCTGAAGCCACATCTATGGTCCTGGTTCAGAGCCATGATCACCACAGAATATTTATTGTTCCTTCAACTCAATAGGTAACTTCTCTACAGTTTATCTGTGTTAAATGCACACCTTCTTGATTGAGGATAGATTGCTGCTAAGTTTCTTTAGCAATTTTTTTGGCTTTCATTTAAACTTTTTACTTTTTACTTGTTGCAAAACACAAACTATCAAAACACAAACTATACAAAATTATCACAGAAATCTTAGCATAGCAGAAATGGATGGTAAATTATATTTCTGCTTAAATGGGGTTAGTAACTACAATGCAGTAAGTAAAATCAAAATGCAGGTTTTTGTGTGTGTGTTACACAATTATAAAAGCAGTTAATCAACCTGAGAGATTAAACATAAGGCATTTACAAATTAAACAGTGTACGTGGAAGGGAGAAATGCACTAAATGCAGTGTTTGCTGCCATTTCAGTACTGAACCATTTCTTCTCTTAACTTGGCTGTGTTTGGGTCAGCAATCAAAGCAGACATTAAAAGACTCCACAGCTAAATCATCCAACAAACCAACATGAATTCAGACTTTTAGCTTATCTACAGGAGCTTGTGATTAAGACAAATGCTGCAAGAGCTGCTTCCTGAAACAGCAGTCAAAGTCTCCATTCAGACATCTGTTTTCTAGGAAACCAACAATTTTGGTTAAAAATGATGGACAAAAGTGAGAATGGTCTTTTTAAAAAAGAATGTAATTGTTTACAATTTTATTCTTTTCTGGGTGGCTTCAGATTAAAGCACTGCAGTCTTGATAATGAGACTCATTTTTATAAGGTGAATTAATCTCAGCTGCACCATCTGAAAGTACAGTAGTTGTGGTAAAGGCCTGGTTACTTTGCATAGCCATAAAAACAGTACAAAGCTGGTGTAAGACATTAGTCATACACAGTGGCAGAGCCAAAGGCACAGAGCATTAGTTCCTGTGAACTCAGCAGGTTTTGTGGTATTGAGTTCTGTGCTACTATGAACGGTACCTTACATGTACCCCTTTGTTCATATGACTGTGCTCTGTGTTTTGGTGTTTTCAGACTTTCATTTCAGATTAACACCCACAGGGCTATCTAAGTTCCATTTAAGCAGTGATTTTCCTCATTTTCAAAGAGGTTGAAAGATTTTCAATGGTGACAGCTGTTTGGGTTGTATGAGATTTGGTATGACTAGAGATATTCTGGTAGAGGATATGTTCCTGCGATCTTTACAGCTGCTTCATTTTGGGAAGAACTTCTAGTTACCTGGTGGATGTACAGGGCAGCTGTAACAATGATGACAATGAACTCTGGGACAACTTTAGAAAAGACTTGGTTAATTCACCATAAATTTGCGTAATTTACCAAGACAGGGCAGCTTCCCAACCACATCTTTGATCAGTGGAGCAAACATGGAAATTACTAGATCCAAATTTGTCACTGATGCTTTGCCACAGCTCAGTTTTTCATTACTTTCACGGTTCCTTTTGATGTTTTAATAGAATTATTAAATTCCAGCATGAAGATGGTCATCGTAGCACTGTTACTTCTGGTCCCCATCCAAAGCTGTCTTGTCCTGTGTCCTGGGTTGAACCAGGACAGAACCAGTTCAGTTTGGGACTTTCCCATGGCCTGTCCTGCAGCCTCAGTGGTGATTTCAGTATTATTGAGGGGGGCACAATAGTAGTTTTTGTATATATCTGTATAAATTTCTGTATCTATTTTATTATTCTCTGTTTCATCATCATTGTTTCCTTTAAGCTGTATAGTTTAGTTTCAAACTCTGACATCTCTCTCCCTTATTCTCTTTCCTTTCCCTTTCAGGATAGGAAGAGGGGTTAGTAGAGAACATGTGTAATTCATTTAATTGCCAGACCAGTGTTAAACCTTTACATCCTGCCATTCTGATCTGTGGGGAGGTAGAGGGAGCAGCGAGGAATACAGCAGTAATGTTGTATGGCTGTGTCAGGGGTCTTCATGCATTGGCACTGGGTACAGCACACTGTACCTAGAACCCCCAATACTTGGTTGCACATCAGTGTGGAGAGCGTCCTAGAACATTTAGCATTGCAGCAAGGCATATGTTTGATCCAGCTGCAAAGTGCCATGAGTCAGTTGGGAATGCAGCACTAGTCAATCAAGAAAAGAAACATTTGCATATTATTTAAAGTTCGGTTTTCTTTGTAATGATTTTTTAGCTAGTTTTTAGATGATGTTTATTACTTCTTTTTTTTTTTTTTTTTCCATGTGTGGTTTCCTCCTCCTGTATTGTCACAAGATCCAGGCCTCTACTGACACCAAGGTCCGATCTGAAATCTTGGAAGCAGCTACTGAAGGTGCTACTCATACAGCAACACCAGCATTTCACCCTTATTTAGTAACTGCCAGACTTCCCAGTGAGGTATTCAGGAAATATTTCCCAGTGCAGTGCCTGCTCACTTGGGTTACACTTATTTCTTTCTATCACACCATTTGAGATTTGCTTTTACAAATTTTTCACAGTGTACTTAATTTCTTATTTCTTAAACCTTTTCATTCCTTCTCCAAATATTGGTCTGTACTCAGCAAATATTTTATTTCTTCTGATTGTATGTAGCCCTCACATATTTGCAGAGACTGTTAGAAGAGCTTTTACCCTGTAGGCAGAATTGCAGTCTTATAAACAGTCATAGGTTAACATTTTTAGTCCAGAAAACAAGGAATTATTTGCCTGCAAATGTAGAGCAAGGCATTTTAAATACAAGAATAAGTATTTATATAAAAAAATAAATCAACAGCTAGCTTACAAATTGAACTCCCAATGATATTATAGAGGTGTTTTCCTTGTCATGCCTTTGAAACATGCTTTCTAACCATCTGCACAGAAATAGCTCCAGGCTGAGGCTAATGGTTATAAGGCTCTAAAGAATATGACATTAATTTCCTCAAGATAATTCAAACCAAGTGCCATTCATATCAAACAGCAACATACCTTCCTAGCTAGCACAGACAACAAGCATCAATGGTCTCATTTTCTCACTACAAAATACTAATTAAAAAAATTAGAGCCTTCATGCCAAGTTCGAGGTCCTGGAAATTTAATTTCTGTGTGACAGGAAGAAGTGTGGTTTTTTTCCTTGCCTAAATACAACTGTCCTCATTCTAAAGAATGGATCTCCAAACCATGCCAGAACTTGTTCTGTGGTGTTCCAGTTGACCTACTGTGGTGATGGAAGGAACACAGGCAGTGTATTCCCTTTCCAGGTGTGACTGTGGCTGAAGAGCACCAGTGCACAGCTAGCTTCTTCACAGAGGTTCTCTTTCTCCAGTATAGGCTGTTTCTGCCCCTGAAGGGTTACACCTCTCCTTCAACCACTATACACCTCACTTGCACCAGGCTAGATGGGCCATGGTGAGCCAGAACACAGCAAACACTAGGGGGTTTTCTTGATCCTTGGGTGTGAAATTCTGTGTTAGCTTAATATGGGTGTCAGCTCCATGTCTGTCATAGGGTCGTGGTCTAGAGCATTTTCCCAGCTGGCTGCAGAAAAACTATTTTTGCTCTTTGTGGGAACAGGAGTGGAAAGTGAACTGTTGGGAAGAGGCCTGAGGGGCTGCAGATGTCTTTCTGCACTCATATAGGTCGGGCTGTGCCCTCAGAACAAGAGAGGTGATGCCAGCCCAAGTCGAAGGAAATCCCAGGGTATGATCACCACGCATAGGAATCCTCTAGTCCAGGCCAGAGGCTGCTCCATAAAGGAGGCTTCAGCCTGCTTTAACTGTGCAGAGGAGATTCAGGCTAAGACACAGCCACAAGCTAGATATAACAGATTTTTCCTTTCCCTGTCACAATGGTGAAAGCTAATTTTAAAAGTATGTGCTTATTATGAGACTGACTGAGAGCCTGCTGGGCGTCCTCCTAATTAATTCAGTAATATTGGGTGGGGTCTTGGACATTTTGGTTACTGTTTCCTGCCAATGGGGTCAGCTGCTTTCTCTGCAGTGATGTGTGTATATGGGAGAGAGGGCAAGCATTGAGCAGGCATTGGCACCTACAACTTCACTGCCTCTTCTGGAATTCAGTATTGCCTCAGCAGAATATTTAGCAAGCCACAGGGAAACACAGAGAGTCGGCACTTGTGGGTATTATAATTAGGAGTAAGCTAATAAGAACATTTGGAGAAGGAAGAAGGCAGAGTAAACAATCACAGGTAAACTGCTCAAAGCCAGAAACTAAGCATACAGGACTTGGGTCCCATATCTCTGGCTCTGCTGTTCCCTCTACCCCAGGGGCTGATACCAGGAGGAAGCGAGACACTGGGTGACCATAAGAAGAGACTCTGGAGCAAGGAATTAGGTAGAGGTAAGAACAACAGGTAGAGCAATCACAGATGCTGGGGAGAATGCAAATTGTTCCCACTTTGTGGCTGTTATTGTGTCAATGCATTGGGGGGGGAAGCAGTCTCTGCTTCAGCATCTGAATGTCCTACCTCCTTTCCGGCAGTCAAACACCAAACATAAAGTTCCTCTCCATTCAGCTATCCACAAAGTCCAAACAGCCCTGTTACAAATACTACTCCGTGATTAAAATGTGACTACTGAAATATGTGTGGGACCTTTGCCTGAGAGGGTGTTTCAGGACCAAGCCCTAGTTTACCAAGAGAAAATTAGAATAACATCAGAGCTATTATCTCCCTGGGACATATGCTTGAACCCATTTATCTGTTAGGTTTCTGCTTTCCAACAAAGACAGCAGGACATGCACTTCCCCAGAGGGATGGGGTGGAGGCAATAAAATAGGTTATTGTCACAGAGGCAGTAACCTGCAAAATCTGCAAAGCTGCCTTAATCTTTTCCCTTTGCTGTCCAGTGTTTCAGAAAATTAGCTTGGCTGTCGGTGTTTTCCAGGAGGATTACTGTCAAAATAAAAAAGGAAGATAGTGGCTGAAAGAGAGAGAGAGAGAGGAAAGAAGGGAAGAACCATCTTTATTTTATAATTTCAAAAATAATTATATTACTTTTTTTTTCCTACTTTGCCAGTTTGATAATGTTTGCATTCAATCTCACTTTGATACTTACCAGCATCTGCTTCAACAATCTGTCTCCTTCCCTCATTCTCCAATTTTGACCAAAAAGTGGCATAACCAACCATTAGATCCAAGTCTTAAAGGTACTGGGTCACATTTTGCCTTCCCTTCAGTCATGCTGGCAATGGTGAGCATTACACGGGAAGACCAAGGGGCCTTTTAGAAGGGAATTGTACATAATTTTGGAACACTCCACATGTCTGGTATGTTTTCTTTTAGTTTAATGACCAAGAAGGAGGAAATTCTTCATTGTGAAGGTGGTGAGATGCTGGAATAGGTTGCCTAGAGGAGTTGTGGATGCACCCTCCCTGGAAGTGTTCAAGGGCAGGTTGGACGGGGCTTTGACCAGCCTGATCTAGTTGCAGGTGTCCCTGTCCATGGCAGGGGGTTGGACCTAGATGATCTTTAAGGCCGCTTCCAACCCAAACCATTCTATGATTCTATGATTTTAAGTTATATGGGTCACAAAAGGATATTGCCTAATATTGACCTTAATAGTGATATTAATTCTACATTGAGAGATTACTGGGCCATGGAAGTGATCTGAAGAGGACTGTCTGCCCATTTTTTCCTATTCCTTTTTAAAGTGCTGTTTGGTTCCTAAACGACCTGCTAGCATACGCTGTGCTCAACAATGTTGTTATCACTGTAGTTGTGCCTAGCTGTTTTCAGATAAAATTTGCTACATGTTCTTTACATATCCAATGAGCTTTGTACTTCTTTGTTAGCACAAGGCATGAGATTTCTCCTGGAGGGAACCAGCCCCAGGCCAGTGAGGCCAAGAATTTGCCAGCTGCACCAGCTCGACCAGAAAAATGGCCAGGAAAACAGACCACTTAGGGGCCCAGAGTTATAATTTCTGTACTAAAAGAGTAGTCAGGTGCTGGAATGAGCTGCCCAGGGAGGTGATGGAGTCACCTTCCCTTCCCCTTCCCCTTCCCCTTCCCCTTCCCCTTCCCCTTCCCCTTCCCCTACCCCTTCCCCTTCCCCTTCCCTTCTCCTTTCCCTTTCCCTTTCCTTTTTCTTTTCTAGAGGTCTTTTCCAACAGAATGACAATTCTGTCATTCTGTGATTCTTTCTGATTCTGTAATGATGCTGCAGGAGTGAATGAAGCCATGCTGGCTGGAGCAGACATTACTGTCCTCATTCCTCAACATGTAGCATAGGCTTTCCCTGATGTCTAGGATGGATGGGGATGTTGATGGCCCAAGAAGCTCTTCAGTAAATTAGCTCCTGTGATACTCAGTGGAAACATGAGGCTGGAAATGCCCATTATCCTGAGACTATAAAGCTCCTGAGTCATGCTGTGTTCAAATCCTCAGAATGTTGTGCTAAGATGGATTTTCTGATTTGTTTTTTGTTTGTTTGTTTTCCTGTTACTGTTTTTCTCATTTCCAGCCATGCTCTGCAGTTGGGCTCAAACCTTTTCTTCCATGCTACAACTGCACATGCATTTGTCAGGATGTCACCATTTCCACATTTCTTCTCCAGCACTCTCCTCTCCCTTTTACTCTCTGCCCTACAGCACTGCACCAGTGGGGTTATTAGTTATCTCCCATTACACCTCTGCATGCTCTCCTGACCACCTTATTTTTGCATGAGAGGACTGTAAGAGCTTTCCAGCCTCTGCTGCATCAGTTAATCCCACCATGCCAATAAGTGTCGCAAAGCTGTCCTACTGTATAGGCTCCTACAAATGGGGATTTAGTACAAGTAGTGGGATGGGTCTGGTGTGTTTTTTGCCCAACTTCCATCACACCTTCCTCTGACTCTGTTGATGGCACCTAGCCCCTACAGCCCATAGGCCAGATGTATTTTTCTTTCCTGCACTTTGAATAGCGATATTGATGGACCTTGTTGATGCTGAGCTCTTCCAGGCAGATCCACATTATTACAAACATGAATTCTGCCTGCTAAAACCTATTATCTGAAGCCTGGTTTAAAGGCAAGATGTCACAGCCATGTGAACACAGATGTATGAAAGGGAGACAGACAGATGGGTATCTTGTTCTGCATTAGGCATTTGCATGTTTCTCCAAAGAGGATATTCATAAAACCTGTACCTGTAGATAAAAACCTACCATGGCTTTCTCTGGAGACTGACATAATTATTTGGCTCCAAGAGAAGCCAAACTGGAAGCATTTCTTCAACTGTTTGCATAATCCTTTTGAGCTTTTTGAGCTCAACTAAAATAAGTAGTAAATCCAAGCCATTCTTGGTTTAGATTTTAGTACTAAAACCTCATTTAATGAGGTTTATTAAGCCTAGTTCTGCTTATCATATCTCCTGTTACAGGGGCACAATGAATGCTCGGTGGAAACCAGGCTTCCTGCCTTGCAAAAGTTTTTCCATTGTCAAGAATGTTCTGTGTTAAGGCAAACCCAACACCTTTCAGAGAAGGAAAGAGTTCAACATCACTCCTCTTTTGTTAAAGTGGTTTCACTTTGTGTAAGTAATTACACTTTAAGAAGAAGAGTGAGTAAGGCATTAACTAGGGTTATAACATTCTCATGGGATGTGGAGTATCCAGCTTGAGATCCCTGTCTCAGTTAATACTGGTTTGCTTGAAGGAAATGGAGTGCTTACATTGGAAGAAGCTGAAGGACTCTCTCCTCATGGTAGTTAACCAACAGATAAGGCTTTTGTCTCAGAAGTGGCAGTTAGAAGGAGTTGAATCCAAATTTTCCATACTTGAGAGCAATGCACTGTAAAATTTCATTTATCTACGGAGGACTGGGTGCTCTTGCAAGTTTGGCCAACAGTTGCCTGAGGGGAAATGTTTCTTCCCAGAATTGGTACACACATTTTCATATATCTCGGAAAATTTCTGTTTCATTTAACTGATATTTTCCAAGACAAAACACACTCACCATACAGTGTCTTACCACCTCTAGATTACCTGAATCTCTTTGATTTTACTGTTTAGAAAAGGGAGACAGTACTTTCTGCCCTGTGTGGCTACCATTATGTGTAAACACTGACCTTGTTTCAGACACAGGTGACATACAAGAAATGGAGGCAGCGTGGCCTCTGTTGCAGTTTTTGCTGTCATGTACTACAGAAACAGTTAGGAACAATGGTAATGGTTCAAGAATCTCTGAACTAAAGTAACTTAGCAATAGGGAATTGTCCATCTTACAGATAGATGAGAGCTAAGTCTCCCTTGGTGTGGCCAATGCCATTAGTTCACTGGAGTTTTGGTGCAAGCCTGGAGATAATTAGAATGTTCTCTTGGTTTCTTGGCACTTCATAGCACAGCCCAGAATGCAAGGAGAAGCTGATACAGCTTTTGATGAATGGCAAGTGCAAACACCAGAGAGGTAAAGCCGCTGCAATGCAAGTGAGTCTGTACTACCAAGCTTTGCAGATATGAAAGGCAGCTTTCCCTCTCTCTGAGGAAGCTGCCCTAAGCTGTATCCCTCCCTCCATACGCAAATACACATGCATGTATATACACTTATATGTGTAGTTCTTCAACGAGAAAAAAAGAAGTGAGAATTTGCTGGTTTTTCCATTACATCTGTTTTCAAGCTTTTGTGCCAAGCTGAGGAAGGAAGAAATTGAGAGCACTTCAGAGAGTAACCAGCCCACACCCTTCTTAGCACTGAGAAAGGTAATTTGGTTGTGTTGCCACCTGTGCACTGTGCCGTCCACAATCAAGAAATCTTGGCAGATAATAAGAATACTACACTATTAATTTTGGTGGTTTGTGAGAGCTAGGAAAAAGGAAGGTAGCCTATTCTGGAAGGGATCAGAGAAATGTAGCAGGCAGCAGCACCACAAGCTAGATTTTCCCTGAGGCAACATGTCTGACACAATTGGCAGCTCATTTCTCCTACCCTTGGATGTGAGCTGCTTCTGAATGCCTCCCTTGTGCTAGGGCTGGTAGTGAGCTAAATATGGGCCTGATGCCAATGATTACAGTTCTTATTAGCTGGAATATATATTAACTTGAGAGGTTGTGGACCTCTTCGGCAAGGGAATAGCCTGCTGTATGCATTCATTATTTTTCTGGAGGAGAGGGAACTCTGTTGTGTGCCTATTACTCACTCACACAATCTGTTTGTTTGGTTTTCTTCTGGTTTTTTTTAGGAAATTGACACTATTGAAAACAGTTCTATAAAGGCCCTTGGCCATTTTCATCACCCCACTGTACATTTTAGGTTGTCAAACAACGTGGCACTGGGCAGCTGCAGCCTGCTGGGGATGAGGACATACCCAAGCAACAGGCAGCTCCTCCAGCCTGGCAGGATGGCCGTGAAATTTGCACTGACCTCTGCCCCACCGCAAGTCAAGAGGAGGCCCTGTGAGCCTGAGCAGAGAGGGAGGGAGCACAGCTGGGAAGAAAGTCTCTTGAAAGCTGCAATGGTTTGAAGCAGCTGTGAGAGTTCTTTTCAATGCAGGGCATTACCCATGGTTTACGCTCACCTTTGCTCCTTTAGGCTTTAAAAAATCTGACATCCTGGCCAGATTTTAGCTTTATGCGTGAGTTGTTAATTCAATGATCTGTCCCTCTTCCTGAAGCCTAAGATATAGTCTCAGCCTTTAAGATGCTATTCACTTTACAGCTGTTTATCAAGAAAAATCCTGGTTCACAAGTGGGAAAAATGTGTCTTGAGCAATCATCCAACACTCTTTGTGTTCAGGGTATTGTTTACTACTTTAGTCTACGCATCCTAGGATATTTAATTGGTTCTGACCTCCTTTTTCTCTCCTACCTGTGTGTTATTGCTGTCAGCAAAACTGCATGTCTCAGCTCTTATCACTATGATCAAGTTGCAGTTTCACAAAGGAGAGATGAGGAAAAGCCTAGAAAAGTGAGGAGCTGGTATCTGCGGCTGCTCTTGCATGTCTTCACACTCTCCCACCACTGAAACAGGCATCTTCTTTTTTAACTTGGAGGAGTTGGTCCTTTTTTTAATCTCTTGAGGCTGCTAAACAAATCTGGCTGCTAAATGTATCTGTTGTTTAGGTCATTTGTGAATGAATCAGGATGTGACCTGTTTGAATAAAATAAAGTGAAAATTCCTTTCTCCCTTCCCTTGTCTTTGTGGCTCACTACAATTAGAGGCACAGTATGGTGGATTGATTTGACACCTAAAACAACCCAGAGCCTCAAGGGAGGTGAAGGCTCATATGTGCTTGGTACGACTCAGACAGTCTCTGGCCAAAAGGTTTTACAGTCTAAAGAGATAAACGGATGAGGACCAAGTGTCTTCCTTTTTCTGCATATGGGCACACAAGGCAGAGAAAAGTCAATGGTTCCCTCAAACTTTGCCTCACACAGAGAAAGAAACAGAAAAGTCCCTGAATTCCTCTTGAAAACCTTTGCCATGAAGTTGTTCTCATATTTGAAAATATCGTTGCTTCAGAAAATGATGAATTATTTCTCTGGTGGTCTGACAACCAAGTATACTGGTAGCATGGAAAAGTACCTCATGCATCTGTGAAGATCCCCATATTCTCAGTGGGTCTGAAGTGTCAGGCACATGTCAAGACTCCCATTTTTTTGAGGATGTTTTCACTCCCAGCACCCTCCCTACCTGCAAACTGGCTTAGGGGGCTTATTTAGGCAACTAGAAATTAGGAATATTTCATTTTGCAGCAGAAATGCAATTTCTTTATGACTTCCCAAGGTAAAAAACTTGATGGGGTGGGGAATGCTCATTCTGCAGGCGGGAATGTTCAGTCTACAGACTACGGTATCTTAAGGTTTGGATTTTGCTTTACAGGCCACCACTTGCATCTCTTGTTGCTTTGCCCACATGGCTGCTCAAGGAGAAAGGAAGAGCTGGATCACTCTTCTGACTCCATCTGGAGTGAATGGGTTGAGTTATCCTCTCATCTCACTCCTGTTTTAAATCACCCACACTCCCCTGAAGAGCCCCACCAGTAGCTACACTGAAGTAAACAAGTGGTAATGTCAGTATGTTAAGTGGCAGAAGCAGTAGGTGGAAGTAGTATTCAGACCAGGAAGGACTGGGTTCTAGTGTCCACACTGTGCTTCCATTCACTCACATTTTCCTCAGGCCTTTAAAAAAAGGGCCCAGCTCTGTTCAGTGTCTGTGCCTGTATGCTTATGCTGTAACCTCATCTACACCTGGCACTCATTCTTAATCCCAAACCTCTTCTGTCATCCTCTTTGTATGATCCAGCCTCATCCCACTCCCATTTGACTCTTTACATTATGCCACTGCTTCTGATGTTATCATCACGTAATCCATCTTTACTGTGTCTCTAATCTCCTAAGTTTAGAGTTATTAGCCAGAGCCTTTGCCTTTCTCTTTGCCCACGATTATTTCCATCCACAATTTCAACAAACTGATAAATCTAGGGTTATACTCTAAACTAAAATATAAACTCTGTAGAAAGCTTTGGTCTGGGTGTTCCTGGTAATGACTGGTGGTAATGAGCTTAAGCTTACCATTTGGTGTTTATTTCTGTGCCAGAGATGGCATCAGTTATTCTTGGTTTTGTATTGTCAAGCTCTGTTTTTGTTTTGTTTTAGATTTAACATTTCATTTACTGAAGAGACTATATTTTCTGCTGTTCTGAGGATTTAATCACAAAACTCTCCCTGTGCATGTTCACTGCAGTCATTATTGACTTCCTAAGCTGAAAGGCAGGAAATTCTCTGCATAGCTGACCTTCCTTTATGATATTAGCAGTGATTTGTGACAGAAAATACTTGTCTGCTTAATTTCAGACCTTATCCCACAGTAGCACTGTTAACAGCATTTTTTGTTGCTTAACTGCAAGTCATGGCCTTGGTGTTTGCATTGGCTTTGTGCCACTGGAGCTTACATTGGCAGCCAACAGGTTGCAAAAAAAGCAGAACTGATGGAATCTTCGAAAAGTTTAACCCTTTCTGAAAGGCTTATGCCGCATTACCCAAGCAGGAACTACATGCATATGAGCTGGTATAAATCAGCATAGATTCTCTGAGGTGGGTGTAGCTCTGCTGATTTACATCAGCAACTGCCCTAGCAGCCACAAGGAAAATTAACAGTCTGTATTTTATAAGGTGCAGCAAGAGAAAGAACTCAGACTCCCATCAGGGACTTACCATGCTAGCTTCTGTTGACTACCGTATCTCCATGATCCTTCCTCTTGGGCTGGTGTGAGTAGCACCACCTTCACTGATGCTTGAGGAACTGAGCAAAAACCCCTTGCATATTGTCTTGAAAATTTTGGGAGAAAAAAAAAGAATCCTTCTTCAGGTAGTGCAGCACGTATTTGACCAAAGCAGCCCTACTATCACATCAGTTTTATGAAGACTTGATTTAGGAGAGACTCTACATTGCTGGGCTTATCTGTGAGCACGTGTAACTTCACTCTGAGCTGTATTCACAATCCCAGTTTCAGTATCTAGACTATCTGAACAGTGCCTGGGGAGACAGTCTGATGTCTGAGAGTGATTCATATAGTCCAGGCTGAAACACAGAGACTATCTGCACAGTCAAGAGGAAATACCAAGGAGAAACGAGCATATCAAATTTTGTGTCTCTTTGGAACTTCAAGCTACTGGGAGTTATTTGTTTCTGCTTGGGTTTGTAATGTGAATCGTCTCCTGACTTTACATATCTAAAACAGGAGGGGGATCTCTTCTTAGTTAGTGTCCTGGACTAGGGTACAAAACCTGGATTCAAATACCTCTTCTTCCTCAGGCAGCTTGAACTTTCATCTTCTATATTAATCTGGTGAATAATATTATGTTACAATAATATTATTCTATCAATAGAATGAATCCTACTTCCAAATAAAAAGGATGGGGTATCAGAGCAGGTCTCCTGTGTGAGTGCTGTGATCATGGCAAGAGAGTCATCCTTGCATTCCTTCTCTCTGCCACATCAAATATATAATTACTACTTGCAGAGAGTAACCGATTCAGCAAAAGAATTGAAAAGCTCCATTCCAGAAGATCCTGTAATTTAGGATTTAAGAGTAATCTCCTATACTATGCATACACACCTCCTCAGGCAGAGAAAGGATCTAAACCAGGGTACCTTATAAAGCAGATGACTTCTCAAACAATCAAATCACAGAGCAGAATATGTCCCCCATCTGCTTCCTGACTATGTGGAAAAAACCTGAATTGGGCAACATGGGACTTGAGAAGGCACATTTGCAGCCATACTTTTGTGAATATTAAGGCAAGTCTCAATATTTTGTTTGAAGTATGAAATAAGATGTGAGCAGCTCAATGTTTTCAAGACAACAGTAATACAAACATTTAAGGAGTCTCACAGGGGAAGCTTAGGCACAGAAGGAATTTAGATATCCGCAAAGATGCATGGGCAGAATTTAAACTTTGGTTGTTTAAATGTAAATCTGTGAAATATCCCCTCAGCATCTAAGTGCTCTTGTGAATGTGAGCACAGGCAGCTAGATCAAGGAATCAAGGAAGCTCTGGGGCAGAAAGAAAACTAGAAGGTCCCTTCCAACTTACAACTCCATTGCACTATATGGCTGCATAGGGTTCATTCTGGCTGCTGTTGCTCTGAAGGTCAGTGAGATTCTGCTGTCTAAACTGTTTGCAAGAAGCTTTCCTGGGAGCTTGTATACAGCTTCTTTTTTCTTTTTTTCTTTTTTCTTTTTTCTTTTTTCTTTTTTCTTTTTTCTTTTTTCTTTTTTCTTTTTTCTTTTTTCTTTTTTTCTTTTTTCTTTTTTCTTTTTTCTTTTTTCTTTTTTCTTTTTTTCTTTTTCCTTTTTTCTTTTTCCTTTTTTCTTTTTTTTATGGTACTAGTTATGAGGGTACTTTTCTTCCTCTTGTGGAAGCTACTTCCTCTTTTTGGTAGGTGGCCCTAGTGCTGTATGAGCTGCTGCAGTGCCACAGTGAGCACTTATATTTTGGGCAGAGGAATAGATCAGCTCATTTATTCAGTGAGTGAGTCACTTTGTGTGTATGTCTCCATTTATCCATCTCTGTGGTGGGAAGGAGACCAATGTCTGTGTCATGCCTCAACATTGTTCCACTGTGCTGGCATACTGGCAGGCAGATGCCGCCCTGCCTATGGTGCAAGGCGGGCTCTGGCTGCAGAGAAAACTTTCTGATTCAGGAGAACTTCCTCCCCACACACTGTTTTCAAATTGAGCCAGGGCCAGTCTAAAAAAATTATCTCTGATAGATTTGCAAGGGACTCTCACAGAGACTGAGACATCAGGGCAGACTGCAACCCTGTCCTGGGTTTGACAGAAGCTCATCGAAGGCAAAAGTGAACTGATATCATGAGCTGGTGTTCTCCAGTGAAAAAGAGAGACTTATTTTTTTTTAAGACTCACAGGCTGCTGATCTTGGATCACCCATTGTCTTGTCTCTCCTTTTATTCTCTTTTTAGATTATAAGTTATTTGACACTACGAGCTACTAAAGAGGCCACTTCACCTGAAGTACTGATCACTCCAGAGCATCCCCTGGGAAATACAGGGTTTGTACACTCTCAGCCTTCTGAAATTGTCCTTTTACCATGGCAGCATATGTGATGGAAAAGAAGGATAGCTTTGGAGGACCACTGGCAGCTCTCTTCTCTCACTGTGCATGAGCTGCAGCTTCCATGTTCAGTCTTCACCCACTCCTTTCTTTTCTCCCTATTTCCAGTTTTTTTAAAAAGACTGTGTGGGAGTAGCAGTACATACATACATCCATCCCATACAGCACTAGGATGGAGGAATCAATTGGAAAAGCTCAAACAGCCTGCCAGAGGCAGTAGTCAGTCATACTTTTCCTGTGCCCGAAAGGTCTCTCAGGGAGCACTGGAGGACTCACAGCTCCAACACCTCCATTTATGACAATTGGCAAAACATAAGCCTTCACCTTAACATGACTGTGACAGCATCTAGTGCTACACTGATTTAAGACCTGAAGATCAACCAGCAGGCCAGACCCGCTCTCAGCCTCCTGGCTTCAGTAGCGTGGCACCCTCTCCTACCAGACATATCTTCAGGATTAATTCTTCACAATAAAGCTCCTCTGCTTGACAATTCCAAAGTAATCTAGGAGTATTTAATATTTATAAGTACTGAGGATTTCTACCCTGCTTCAGCATTCATTATAGTTGCTTTGATTCAAACCTCCAGCATAGGCAGAAACTGCCTCAAGCTGAAACTGAGCAACTATCTAATAAAATACAGTCATGAGATGAGTAGAAGCTGTATGCCCTGAGCATGCTTGAAAGATTTATTTGCTAACTTCATCTGGAGGGCTTTTTAATAGGGAGGATATGACTCAGAGTATATACACACATATGGGAGAGAAAAAGATACACAGTTTTAAGCGGGAAAAGGGGCATTTACCATTCTTGAGAAGATGCCACAAGGAAAGAGTTCTTATTTTACATGATCCTGTTATATTTACAGCTGCATTCCCTGTAAGAAAATGGATGTGAGTGCATCATTCACAGTCTTAAATTTAATTTGTTCTCCACTTGTGGTCCATGCAGAGAAGCAGTCAAGGTTAGAACATCTGAAGACTGCACTGAGGAGTGAGGCCTTGAACCACAGATGGGGAGACCTTGTATTTGAGCTCAGAAAAGGAAAAGGCTGCTACAGAGGATTCTGTAGCCAGACTTGGATTGAGGAGAAATAAGTAATAATAATTAAAAAAAACACACATAATGTAGCTTCAAAGCAACATCTCCAGGGAGTGAAAAAGGAGAAATTAGTATTCATTTCACACTCTCATATCCCTTTGACTTGTATGTCAGTCTTTTCACATATCTCTTCAGTCTCTCTCAGCTGCTGTTCCTCTGCTGCTCCTAGGATGCTTGCTTCAGACGTTGGAGGTGGAAGGCAAAATTATGGGAGGAAATCCCTGGGATTTTTCTCCTCTTCCTTTCTAGGCTGGATATATTAAGCAGTGACAATGAGCGAGCAGAAGAGTCCCATTGCTGGCAGCCAGGAGGCAGAGCCATCCTGAAGGGCTCTTTCTGCAAAATAGTTCTGATTCTGGTTTAGAGGGAAAACCTAGTCTGTCTTGTTTCCATCCTCTTATTATTAGCTGCTTTTTCCTTAGGTGTAAACGATGACATGATACAACACCTTAGATCACTTTCTGTCCCCCTTCCCCAAATACCATGGAAAATGCACTCCTTTGTTACCCCCCAGAATTTCAAGTTTTCTTGTGATTTCTTTTATTTATCAAGCCTTCAATGCACATCCTAAGTGCTGCCTCTCTGTTGTCTACCTGACTTTGAAATGTCTTGTTCACAGACCCTGCTTACATTAAGATCATCATGCCAGGGTAGCTAAGCTACCAGTTAAGTTAATGAAGCCAGCTATACTCACTGTGTTTGTTTGCTATAGAGCTTTCACTAAGGTGGTTTACTACAATATAATGTACTTCCTCAAGCTCTTCCTACTAAAGTCTTTCCCGTAGGAGTTATACTGCAATGTTTTTTCCTCAGTGGTTGACAAATCAGTATCCCCTTAGTATGGTGCAACTTGTCCCTTCTTGATGCAAATTACCTTGATGCATATAATCTCAGAATTGGTCATGCTGATGGCTGGATCCACCTTCTCCAGAAAGCAACTCATCCTGTCTTAAGAGACTTATCTGAGCTAAGTAAGCATAATCACTCTCTTGGGGCATTTCTCTTTCTCTCTTCTTCTCTCTAGGGAATGTATAACTAGTTTGCTCCAGCTCCATAATTTCCAGACAGATGCTCCATATGAGTGAGTGACCCCACTCCTAGCTTTAAGCTTACATTCAGATCCATCCCTAATATGTTATGGCAACAAGAAGAATATATAGCAAGAGGCTTGAATTATAACTTTTGTCATTTCCTTGGCATGTAAAACACTGCCTTACATTCATGTGCTGTTCATGTGGGAGTAACCTGAGGGAGTCTGTGCATAGGAAAATCTGTACATGTAGGAAAAGAAGTGGAGTTGCCTTGAGCAAGACAACCTTATTTGACCCTCCTCTTTTCTTTACAGCTGGTGTTACTTGAAGCTGGGACACAGAAGAATGAGGGAACTGAGGCTAAGGCCAGACTTTGGCATGAGGCACACAGGAGCTGAACAGGTTTTCTCCATACCTTCCTGCCAGTGCCCATTACTCCTGAGCCACAGTGCCCTCTGTCATCCCAGCTCTTGGTCCTTTCCCTTAATTCTTCTATGTATACCTTCTGAGCTGGAGTGTCCTCTCTTATGAGCCAGTTTTACACCAGTGTAAATTCATGGATGTCTGTATATTTATTTCTGGCTTACACACACCTATAAAAGAGAATTAGACTCAACATTCTAGGCACTAAATGGAGTATCCCCTATCCCTTGATTCTTCTAAATAACTCCTTTTGTTCCTATTTTTCATTTGTCTGTTCCAACACTCAGCAACCTGCTGCTATTCCAGTGCTGTATTCCCACAAAGCACCCCCTAGATGCTGCTGCTGAAGCTGTGCCAGGGACAGTACATATCTGCAGCTTCCTCCATGCTGGGTCACTCTGGGATAAATGCTTCCAGTATTGCCTTGACACTTCTTGCAAGTGTT
The DNA here is from genome assembly GCA_020745705.1 of Hemiprocne comata. Taxonomy (NCBI): domain Eukaryota; kingdom Metazoa; phylum Chordata; class Aves; order Apodiformes; family Apodidae; genus Hemiprocne; species Hemiprocne comata. The sequence goes on from CM036586.1 coordinate 64,364,433, forward strand.
AGCAAGGAGATGCCTATCAGTAGCCTTTTTGTTGAGCATCACCTCTCCTCAATCAGCCTGCCTATTGTAGATTGTCCTTAGGATTGCTTAGTGCTCCCTGTAGTACTGCTGAAGGGAGCCAGTTAAGGATTTGGACCTTCCTATTCTCTGCACTGGCCAAAAGGAGGAAAAGGCCAGGACTTGTCTTGCAGAACTGAAGGCTGAGTGCAGTGTTATGTGCTCTTAACAAAGGAGTGATTATATGAATCACAGTAGCAGAACGTTCTTGTAGAGCACTTGTCCCACTCCCTGACTTCAGCATCCAAGGGCAGCCGTACATCATTCCAGAGGGGGCTTTCACCTTAGACAGAGGGTAGCATATAGCCCCCTGCCTTAGAGAGGAGCAGCTACAGAGCTAGGGTTCAAGAGCGTTCCTTAATGAAGTTACTTGTGGCTGTTTATTGGACAAAAATAAATTCCAACTGGCCCACATAACAAACGAAACTCAAATACAAAAATGTAATGATATTTATTCACACAGCTGCCAGCAAACTCACATGCACCATGAGTCATTCCAGATGTGGATAAAAACGAAGTCTGTCTGTGAAAGTAAGTTTCCTGATCCCGAAGAGACTTGGTTTGGGAAGGGAGCTGCACACTGACTTCAGCTGTACTTAGAAGAACTGACAGGTTCTCCTACAAAGGGGGAGGGGGAGAGGAAAAGACATTTATTTATTCCTGAAAAGAAAGGAGGTAGGAAATAGAAAAGCTACTATACAGCTAGACATAACATATTTTAAAAAGAAGGATGCTTTGGAAGATTTTGCTGCTGCTGCTGTTCTATTACAGTGCTCATGCCACGGTGACTCACAGATGGAGCAGAGGTAAGATTTAAACACAAAAAAACCTATTTAAGATAAAACTTTGAGTTTGTAGCTTTGAGCTGAAATTATGTTTCATTATACATATATATATATATACATACATATACAAATAGATATATATCTAATTTGTCCCTCCCAACTCTGGAATTATTTTTCTCCATTAAAAAGATTAGCTAAATAATTACATAGATAAATAGAAAAATACACATATAAAATGCATAAAGGTAAAATTATGTATATATTCTAATACAAATATATATATATATAAAAAAAATATCCCAAGAACCAAAACTACATTCTTTTATCACTTTTTCCTTTCTCCTTCCTTATTCTCCTGTGTTAACAAAAATTATAAGTCTTGAAACCTTAAAGTGTTGCCTTTGCAGTCACAGGTGGCATAATCTTCTGCTCCACCAGGCAGATACTCAGTAACAGTAAACACAACAATGCCTGGATTGTGCAAGGTGCCTAGGAATGCCTGTGACCCTACCCTGACAGACTAGCACATGCAACACAGAGAAAGCTACCTGGGGTGTTATCAGGCTTGAGCTGACAATATGGCAATATATAATTGTGATATATTTTTATTTGAGTGTGTGATAGTAACATATGAAATGGTTTGGGACTGTTGGATTGCACAGGAGATGTTTGTTTAAAAGCTAGGGATGATGTCCTTTCCCTTTTTTAATTCTCTCCTCTGGTATTTGGCATGGGTTCTGTAGCTGCTGGAAGTGGAGGAAGGAAACACCTTCCAAAAAATTTCTTTGCTTCTGATATTGAAATTCACAGATATTTAAAGGAACTGGAGTCTGTTAAAAAATCAAACATTCAGATGTTCCTGTCTCCACTCCCATCTCTCACGTCTTCCTCATTATAGCTGGTTGTTTTCTAGTCTGCTTTTTGGGTTTGGGTTTGGTTTTGTAAGGGGGGCAGTGGCTGAATGAAGCAATGGAGAGCTGTGCAATTCTGCTAAGACTGTATGAATGCTTAGTTGTTCCTTACAGTTAGTGGGGGCCCACTGGCAAGGCATTGACCTAGGACTCAGAATGGCAGATTCTTTCCCCAGCTTTTCCATCAACCTCTTCAATGATACTGGATGAGCCATTATACCTGCATGTACTTTTCTTTTCTTTTATTGTATAATAGAGTTAATGAAACCAACCGTCATAAAATCCCTTAATTCTGTATATAAGAGTTTGACTATCCAGGGATGACACATAAAAAGGTGACGGAATCAGAACTAGACCTGCATATATGAAAAAATCCACAACCTTATCTTTGAGAAGAATGAGGTCACCTTATCTATGAAATGGGAAAGAAAAAAAAGGAGGGGGGTTTCATTTCCATGGAGTAGTCACTATGCAATTTAAGGATGTGCTTCACTTTTGCTGATACACTTATTTTAATCAAATAACAATAACACAACCCTAAAAGGAATCTATGCAACTATTAAAGTCCAATTTTACTCGCCATGAATATTTTACGCAAAACATCAGAACTCAATTTTGCCTTTTGAGAAAACAGTTTTCAAGCTGGAAGCTCTAGACCTTGTTTTTATAGACTTCAGAGGGAAGAGAAGATTCATTCCCTGTTGTGATAAAGAGTTCAATTCTCACAAATATTGTATATAGACATCTGCTGAGGAGGAAACCACATTTCTTCTCCACAGCTGCTGGGATTATTCAGCTCTAAGCATGTTTTAGAGGTATGACTCCTTCAACAGTGGCTACTTCAGAGAACCTCTACTCCCCTAAACTATGTGTCAGCCTAGTCAATACCACCCTAATCTACAGCATCCAGGGCCAAATCAGTGTCCTAATTTTTTAATAGCTTAGAAATCTAACAGGAAATTTGAGTGTTGAAGCATGACACACCCTTCTGCACACTCAGAGCTCTTTCCTTCCACAAATGACAACTGACTCTTGTCTGGGTTAAACCTCAGTCACTTAAGACTTATCCAACTCCTGATCTGAGTTTTGCAATGGAAAAGCTAAGGCAGATCAGCATCTGGTCTGATGCAAATGAAAGACAGATCTGCATATGATCTCCATGTTGAATAGTAGTCCAGATTGTTTACAAAACAGTAGGACAAAGGGTCCTGCTTTAATTACCAACAGTTGTTGTTTGCAATAGAAATGAACAGCCAATATTGGATAAAACAATGTCTAGCTTTCAGGGTTTTTTTCACTAGGGGCTACTGGAGCAGCCTTGGATGCACAGCCCTTTTAACCAAGTATTCAAGTTTTGGCTCAAAAAAGAAGTCAGATGTGAAGAAGGATTAATGTAGTTATGCTGACTGGTGAGCGAGAACTCCAGACTGCCGCGTGCCTTTTCCCCTTGCTGTTGTGAGCTTCAGTGAATGGGGGGAAAAAAGAAAAGGAAAAAAAAAAAAAAAGAAAAAAAAAAAAGAAGGATTTATGGTGGGATAACTGAGTGGATTTTTGGTTTGTTTTGGTTTTGCCCATTTGCATTCAAAATCTCACACACTTCTCAGTCTGTCTAGACCCAGCTGTGGACATCAGCCCAGAAGACACAGGAAAAGCACAGTCTCTAGGATGGACATATTCAGAATAATAAAGAAAAAATCCTAAGTGGTGATGAAATTCTTTGCTTGTCATCATCTCAGGTTTCCTTAAGCCTCTTGTAGGTTTATCTGTATAGTACTACCCTCTCAGGTTTTGTGAATAACCTCTTTAAAGAGAAAAGTTTAGGTCACTACTGAGGGTCCCCTATGCAATGGTAGATGTGAGGTCATACTAATTTCTGATGGTCCCAAATAAGAATTCCAGATCTTAAGAGGTGTTTTTGCTGGAGAAACCGAGGAGCAAATCTTGTTCTTTGACAGCAAAAAAAAACATGCCCCTGTGGCAACTGGAGACAATGTCATTTCTTGCCACCCACTTTCCTTAAACTGCTCTGGTGAGTACCAATACATTGGAGAGCAGAAGTAAGCTTCAGATCTGTGTTGTAAGAATTGACTGTTCCCTGAGAAGAAACCTTAAGGCAACCCTTATTAACACGTTTCATCTCAGCTGGCTGTAGTTTATTTGCTATAAGGGCTTCCTGATTCAAAGAAGTGTCACACAACCATTAGCATCCTTGCTACATGGTTGCTCGGGGAATGAAGATACAGTACAATTTCTTGTAGATGTGGCTTCTTGGACAGTGGAGAAGTAGCTGCATTGGTAAGTTCACCCCCCAGTGGAGGCTGGAAAAGAAATGTTGAAAGACACAAAATAAAAAGGTAAAAATCTTTTAAACCATCAGTGAGAAAAGGATGTGGTAGCTAGATTAGCACCACTGAAGTTTCGTGCTCTTGGTAAATAGCCGTGCTGTGCCTTCTAGACCCCAACAGCAGTATTACAGTCACATCCAGGTCTAAATGATCCACATGCATTATTTTGTATCCAGTCTCAGGGTGAAAGTCAAATGGGTGTTCCGTAGCACCAGAGGAACAGTTTGTTCTCCTTAGAGGCTTTCTGCAGAAGGAATTACTTGGAAGAACACAACAATGCAAACTTCTAGTATTTCCTCTAGTGTTGTGGCAAATGAGTTTGTGAGGGTGATGGAGCAACTGCTACATGAGCAACTTTTTCAGGCTGCTTCTGCTAGTGTGTTTAGTTACATTAGGCTGGCAGCTCTCCAGTACCAGAAGAGGGAGAACTATGTAGAAGAGAAAGAGACTGGCTTGGTCTAGAAAGCCGGAGAGTCCTTTTATTAGGCATCAGTGTTTAATATATTCTATACTCTGTGATCATTTGCTGCGTACTGGGTTACTAGTGATCTTGCCATGTGGGCACAGGATGAATGCCTTGGAGATTAGGGCGTGCACTGCAACCCCAAACATTTTGACCTTACTTGCCTCTCTTCCCCCTATCTCATATTGCATCCTTACCACCAGCTTTCCCTTCTCAAGCAACTTCTGGGATTCCATCGCTGACAGTAACACTTGTTTGACATTTTTGGCTTGGATGGCACAAGCAAAAGAATGCGGCCTGAGCACAGCATGTAATTACAACACAAATGATCAAACACATATACACATGTATGCCCAGCAGGCCTTGAGTACACCAGGTTGTGATCTTGGCTTTTTTAGGACATGCTGAGGTTTCCGAAAGGTCTGATCTAAAGGTAAAAAGAAATTACACCGTCTGGACTGGCTACAAGGACTTTTAAAAATGCATCATTTAACTTCCTTTAATTTCCATAAAGCCATTGTTATCCAATTCTTAAAATATGTAATGCACATAAAACAGTGAAAGATATGAAATGTTATGAAATAGAGCCAACTCTGTCTAAGCTTGGATGTGTAAAGAATTTTTCTTTTTATGGAGAAAATGCCATATTTCACTTTTTTCTGGCTCCCATGGACCACTTGGAAAATTGCCTCAACTTCCCCAACTGCCCCAACTACCCCAGTCTGTTGGATCCATTCCAGTGATGTCACTGGAGCTGCAAACTGACTAATTGGTCTGCTGCAAAGGTTCTTCCCCCTTACTCTGAGTCTGTTGATGAGTCTATACCAGTTCCTGGGAATGCTTATTTGTAGGCTGGAGACTCCTGGTCTGGGGGTTTATTTGTCTGATGCAAACCATTACTGCACCAAGTATCACAACTGTACCTGTAAAGAGAGGGAAGCATTGCCTGAACAACAGTCTGGTATTAAAATTGTGAGGAATTTCAGAGGAATTAGCATTGCAGGTGGATGACCTAAAGAAGACAATTTATATATCTCTGCTTTTACTTCCTGAATTCCTTTGCAAAGAGCTGTAAAAGAGATGAGTATAAATGTATGTCATAGACCTAAAAATAGATCCTTAAAAAACAAATTTCTTACACTGTAAGTAAGAGTAAGGAGGTATTAGAAGAATATTTTCTTTCCTTTAAGAAATTAGAAGGAAGCAAAGACAAAAATATTATTTCAAGCAGGTCTGGAAAATATTTGAGAATTAATGAACTAAGGAGGCAACTAACATATCTGCATGGCACAGTGGTGTGTGGAGTAGAGGTCACAGACCCAGGGCTGAGGCAAGCTGCCTGCCCTGAACTGCACAGGACAGTGAAGGGACTCTAGCAGGTGTCCCCACAGGGTCATAGTCACGTGCATGGCATGTGCCCAAGGGAATGAGCTGTGCCTTTCAACAGGGATCACCTGGTTGGACCAGGTGCCACACTGATAGTCATACTGCTTCTGGCACTGACATCTCTGTCCTATGCTTTGCTTCGATTTTAATCAATCCTTTCTAGAATGTCCTGATTCCCCAGTTCCTCCTTTAGGGGCAGGCTTAATTAATTTAACCTGCATGGAGGAGGATCCCTGATTTAGAATTCAAAGTGGATACCTGAAACTGAAAGACATACAAAGGATGCTCAAAAAAAAATCAAAGTTTATAATCTCTTCTAGGGCAATGATGCTAAACTGTGATGACATCAGAGAGAGGATAGATTATAGAAGCTTCCACATTTTAGTTTAGATCACAGATGGATATTGTCCTCTATAAAAGCAGTCATGCCGTTAGCAAAGAAGGATCTAAGTGATTCTGAGTCTCTTTACACTCCAGGAAGCAGCCAAAATATGGCTAAAGTTTACAGCTCATACAGTCATAAACTGGTTGACAGAATCAAATGTTAAAAAGAGAAAGGAGCTAGACAATGTTGAGGTAATCTGGGTAAGCAATAAGAGGAAGAAAAATGAGGTAAAGCTGTTTCTCTTTGACTAAGTGAGAACTATGAACTGAAAGCGGTACCAGTAGAATCTTCTCAGTGTTCCATCCCAGAACTGAGGATTAGGAGGACAGTAAGACATTTGCTGCCACTTTGGTCATTTTTTAGGATTCCTGCATGCCATGGTATTCTATCCGTTTGTCTCAGTCCCAGGTATAGAACCATCACGGGATCCAGATCAGTTTGCACAAGGGACCTTATGTCCCAACCAAAATCCAACTCAGAAGCACGTCCTGTCATTTAAATCCCTCCTTATACTTTCACATGGGAACAGCTCCCTTCAGGTTACCTTTAACAACTGCCTCACTGCATGCTGTTAAACCAATATTCCCTTCCATAGGTGAAGAAGCCCTGTAATGAATTAAGTAACTCATGTGCACATGCAGAGACTGTAGAGCACTCTGTGAATCCCTTCCTGATTATCTTATACTCAACAGCTGGGCCCAGAAGCCCCACTGGTATGCATTATACAAACACACAGTAAAAAAAATATCTTTCCTTCTCCAAAGTAATTTCAGTGTAATTAAGGAGAGGAAATGTTACCATCCCTTTTCATTATGAGGCACAGACTAATTAAATCACTTGCCCCAGATCTTTTCATGATGATTGTGTGCACGTAGTCCTGTATGTTGTTAATAGTGGTGATTTTTTAATTTATTCTGTTTCTGAAGCATAAAGGGTTTTTCTTATTTTCTTGGGTTAGATCATGCCAGATTCAGCAGGAGTGTAATAACTTCTCAGGAAGAAAGAAATGCTGTCAGAAGCACTGAATAGTACAATGTCACTGAAAGGAAAGTCAGCAGGTCTTAATGAACATCACCAGGCTGCAGAGGCTCTGATTACTCAAATAGTGACAGGCAAGATGTAAATTGCTGAAGTAAAGTGCTGAGTGGTGGAGCAATTAACTTTTCATGCAGCGCCTGTACTTGGGTTCAAGGCAGGGCAGGACCCATAGGGCTGGCCTAGGGTGCTGGAGATGAACCCTGGTGCTTCCCTGCTTGCACAGCTTGCACCCACCTTCAACTGGATCTCTGCAGAACCATGCATTCTCCCTCTACACCCTGTGTCCCTACTGAAGGGAGCTGAGACAACCCAAGATGCAGAGAAGGTAACTGTGTACATGGACCTGGATGCAGCAAAGCAGGGAGCTGTGGGAGTGTCTTGGTTTAAAGTGAGCAAACCAGCCCCCTTCGTGCTCTAACTTTAAAAGCACTAAAATGTGCAAACCAGCACCACCAAAGTCAACTGGAGTTTTGCCATTCTCAGGAGTAAGGCTTCAATCTCGGTCATTAACTGGAATTTGGTTTCCTGTAGTAACCCTGATTGTTAAAAGCTTCTAGCCCAGACACGTTATTTTATTGGTTAAAGTGTTTTTCAGCAAAATGGCACTGGCATGGGTGAAGCTCATGCAGGTCAGCTCCATGGATAGCTGATAGTGAGAAGCAGAGGAGGAAATGTATCAAAGCATCACAAAAAGAAATTTTTAGAAAAGCAGCTTGAGGATAAGCTGCAAATAACACTTGTGGGGAGACACATAGACAAAAGTCACCAAGGGGACAGTTAGCTATGGGGTTTTCTCTCCCACTGGAAGGAAACAAGCAGAGGAAGGGACCCTGTATGCCTCTCTTCCTCTGTGTCTCTCATTACCCCAAAATCCTGTTTTATTTGGCTATTGCTAGGGCAGCTTTATGATATATCCCCGACAGCATACTTCCTACTACAGAGACAGTAAACTATCCCAAGTCTGCACCACAAGTCTCAGGTCTTTCTTGCCTACTCAAGTGGCTAACCCTTAGCCAGTAACTCTTTATCCCCCCGAGGTGCTCTGGGCTGCAGCAATAACCTGGCTCCTCTTGTCTCACTATCACAGTGCTTGTGGCCGGGCAAGCTCAGGGCTGGGCGTGAAAATAAGAAGAATGTTAGGAGGAGAGGAGTGGAGTTAAATAAGCTCCACTATTCCCAGTTTCCACAAACATTCCTTTCCTCTGGTGAAAGCGTATGTGGGGCTTTTCCTGGCCCAGTTTGCTGGTTAGGTTTGGCAGCTCCCTAGTTCCCCTGAGATCAGCACACATACCACTCATCCTCTGGAAATTCCACCCTAGCCACAGAGAAACAGGTCACCAGCCAGGAGCCAGGCTCCAAACTCACCAAGTCTCCTCAGGAGAAGCCAGGTGGGTCGCTGAAAAAAAGTATCTGAGAAAGGGAAAAAAAAATTGTTCAAAGCTCAGAGATTATTTGGGAGGAAATGGGAAAGTGGAAGGACAATGCTACACTGCAGTCTCATGTTGGAGACCCAAATGCACAAAGTCTTCTGTGATGCCTCTGTGATGCCCCTCTCCACCGCCTGGCATGGCACTGGAGGAACTGAACACTTTGGTTAGGTTTTGCCTAACTGTGAAGAGAGTAAACCACCCTGGACTGGATGCGGATATCTACTGTGAGCCAGAATATCAGTATTTAATCATCTTCATCTATTTGGCATGTGGTGGTACGGTCCAAATGGAGCCGATGCTTTTAATATCTTCTCTGTCTTGGAAAGAGTACAGATTTCCAATCTAGGAGGCTTTATTTGAGCCACAAAGAAGGAGACAAGAGAGGTAAAGGCAAAAAGCTGAGATGCTGAGGAAGAAGAGAGAAAAAGCTGGAGGCAACAGTATGCAAACGGAAGGAAAGTAGTAGGAATTAGAGGAAAAGTGGAAGAAAAAGGAAAAGTGTGGAGAGAGAAAAAAGGTGATAAATGTGGATGGGAAAGATTAAAGCACACATATGTTTAAGATTAGGGTAGCATTCACCCCCTTGTCAGCACAGTATGCATCCCCTTTTGAACCTGCCTTTCAGAACATGTCCATCTGTCACAGCTGGTCTTCATCTTATCCATCTGCTGCTCAGGCTCATGGGATGGTTGCATTTCTCTGCAGCTGGCACTGCCTTTTTCTCCCACAGGAAGGGCTCGTGTTTCACTCTGGTCCCTGCCAGCCTCTCAGGACAGCAGAATAATTAGATACACTGCTCTGGGCAAATCACCACTGGTCGCAGGATAAAAGTTACTGCTACCGAATCAGCAATATGTCGTGGTCTCTGGACATCTCTGTTTTGGTTGGGTTTTTTGTGTGTGGTTTTTTTTTTTGTTGTTAGTTTATTTTTTTGGCTCCCTTTGAGCTTTCTAAACTATATAGTTATGAAAAGACTCTTCCCACTGCTCAAGAAACAACCTGTTTCATTACACAGAAGCTGTAAGGAACTTGCTCTTTTATAGGGCTATGGGGCTACAGAGATTCCCATTAATACTGGTCAAGCTTTCCCATTAACATCAGTCATAGTAACAGTGCCACAGCTGCACAAATCTCTGTTTTCCCCTTTTAGTTCCTGGAGGAATTGATGAGGTTCCGTAAGCCCTCAGTTTCCTCCCTGTTTTTCATACTGCTCACAGCCATGACATTACACTTTTTTATGCCTGACTCTGAAGAAACACAAAGTCATTGCTTATTCAATTTACTTATTAAATGTAGATTTTGTCTGAGGGAACTGTTAATGTCCTAAGCTCCCTCCTAAAATACAAGACATTTAAAGCATGCCTCATTTTTATTTACTGCAATTGTTCATGGCTTGGCAGTGAACAAACTCCATTTCCAGTTAAACACTGTTTGTAGACATCCTAATATAGTAGAGAATGCGTTAAGTGAAACCATTCATTTGTCATACTCTCAGCAACTTCTGGTTTTCTGGATTCCCAAGCCAATTTGGCAGAAAGTTTTGGAAGGTGTTTAATCTAATGATAGAAATTTATATACTGCTTGTTTTGTTGCTTTCTACCACCAGGGTTTTTAACAGAGCTCAAAGGGACTGACCTACCTTGATTTGTACTTAGAAAATCTAAAGCTCAGTTGGGTCCTCACAAAGATACAAAGAGAGAAAAGTACCCAAAGACTTTTCCATACTAGGGTCACCTATAATAGGAATGAGATACAATCAACAAAAATGAGATAAAATCAGGCCCAGTTAGGCTCAAGTGGCAAAGGGCAACCTGTGACCGCTATGTTGGGCTCTCCAGCAGAAGAAAGAGGATGAGAATGTGGCTCTGCTTCCACACAGGGTGCCTGGGAGAAGCCATGATGAAATGAACAGGCAGCACAGTGCCTGAGTGCATCTCCAAGGGTCCCAGTTGTAATGAATGGACCACAGATACCAGGTGTCCTTTGTTGACCATCAAGAACAGCCAAAACCTGCTTTCTGAGCCAGGCTTGGGTTTTTTCAGCGGCATTATCTAACCGTCCTGCCTTCCTGTACCAGGTCTCTCTCTCTCACCGTGGCCCACCTCTCCATAAAACCAGCCCTGCTGCACAGAGGGAAGACAACAGTCATTTGGCTGAGGTCTGGGCAATGTTTCATACAGTGGATGGAGGGAATCCTCCAGGAACGCAGGGAGCTGAGAGGGAGGATTTAGATATTCAGCAATGAGACAGAAAGATGAGGCAGTCACCAGCTGGCAATCACACAGACTGGGGGCTTGTCTTGCCATGGTATTGTATTTCTCATGTTCACAGCAGGGAGATGCTGTGGACTCCAGCTGATGAAGACTAGGGATACCATAAGAAATTGTATTTCCCTAGAAAGACACTCCTTTTCTAGCCAGAAATTTTATTTAGGGAGCAGACTGTGGGACATATGCAGGGAAATTCTGGATGCCCTTCAAACCCTGAATGACTAACTGCATGTACCACGGACCATCAATCCAGCATGCATCCGTTTGTGTCAGCTTTAATCTCTGTGCATGCTGCTCACAGCCAGCGTGGTCCAGCTGAGATGAACTCCAAAGCTGAACAATATGTGCACATATATCCTCCAAAGGAACATATAGGGACTCTTAAATATCACCATCAAGGCAAAGAGCTCAATTTCTACTTGCACAAGTTGGCCCATGAGGTGAAAGTAACCAAAGCAGCATGTCTCAAATACTGTACACACTTCTTTCTATTTACATGATGAAAGATGGAAGTGTGTATAATGTCCAGCTGGCTTTTCAGTCCCATCTATGACATCTACCAGGAGCTCCCCACTCCTGGTTGAATTCACACTGCCAAACAATTCATAACCTGTCAAAGGAGCAGATATATCTCCCCTGATGCCTCTGCATAGGAATGCTGCTGAATCCAAGGCTGGACCTCAGCATTCCCTGAATGTCTACCTGTTGAAGGGGAAAAGACTGCTAGTCCTTCTCAAGGACAGGTTGGATGGGGCTCTGAGGAGCCTGATCTAGTGGGAGGTGTCCCTGCCCATGCAGAGGGTTTAGAACTCGATGATCTTTAAGGTCCCTTCCAACTCTAACCATTCTATGATTCTATGATTCTCACTGCAATTCAGCTGGGAGCAGCTAGTTGAACATATTGTGGTTTACTTATCTGTTTTCAGATGCATTTCCTTATGGATGCTTTTGTTGACAAAGTAGCACATGCATTATTTAAGCAAACTTATAAATCACTTTCTGAGTGACCCTTTCACAACAAACAAGTGCTCACACCAGCCTCTCTCTGCAACCCAATTGTGGGGAACGGAGTAATGGGTAAGAGTTACTAATCCACTGTGTCCATGGAGCTCAGCCATGATGGACTAGTTTGCATTCTGTTTCATCCTTAACATCGGCACACTGGTCAGAGGTCAAAACAGAACTTAAATATTACTGGGGCTAGCATTTAGAAGTATAAATAGGGGGACAAGTAGTCCCTGCCTTATTTTGTGGCCATGCTAAATTCAATCTACCCCAAAAATGGTTAGTTTGTTGTGTAAGTGTGCTCCAGTATCTCAGACAATGATGACCTCTTACCCTATACACCAAAGACCAGTAATAAAATTCCCCTAGTATGACAAACAGAAGTTATATGAAGATGATGCAAAATGAATATCAATCACATGTTGAGAACCAGTGATGATCATCACTACCAAGATGAGGAAGAACTATCATACAGAATTATCACATGATGAAATCTATTTTTTGCAAGGAGTGCTTCTCTGGGCACAAGACAACAGATGTCAGATTGACCGAAAGATTTTTCATTAGCAGTCTATAATGACAACCCATGGAGTGTATAAATGCTGGCAAAAACTTGACTAAGCACATTTCATTACGTGAGCTTCAGTTTGAATTAGTAACAAGAAAGCTCAATCCAAGAAAAGACAGATTGAAATTTACAATGTGACTACCACAGCAGCTATCTAAAGTACTTCTCCACAGTAATAATGTCTTCTTTACTAGTCCCCATTCACAGAGGAGTTAAATAAAAAAACAAACTCCTAGCTGGTTTCAATCAGCAACATGCTAGATGTTTTCACTAGAAATCAAGTCTTCCTTTCTCCAGATTTATTCTTCTTAAATTCAGAGGATGAGTTCATTGACATTTTTTCCTTAAACATTTACTAAGACTACTTTCTTGTATGCCAAAATCTATTTTAGATATTCAGCTCAAAAGAGTCCAGGAGAAGAGAATGTATGGTAAGCAAGAATAACACTGAGCCAAATACACAGGACAAACTGGCAAGGTCCTCGTGGGCTGGGAGCCATTGATAGATGGCTAGGGGCAGGAACTGCAGCAGCGAACAATGTTGAGATTTGAATTTCCATCAGTTTCAGGAGCAACTGTCAGCATTTTCTGCCTTGCAGGTCCCACTCCTTAGGAAATGAGATCTTTGGGTTATTTTGTTGGCTGTAAGTTTTCTGTGAGCCTGCACCTAACCACCTTCTCTTCAACCCCGATCCCAAGTGTGCCTTTCGCAGCACAGGGCTCTCTGTGACCTGGCTGCCTGCAGAGTAGCATCACGGGGCTAGTGGTGCCAGCTCAGGTCATCTGAGGACCTCGTCCACAGTGTCCAGCTGCCTTTAGCAATTTGAAATGCTCAAGGTTCTGCCAGGGCTTTCTGTATTTAATGGTGAATCCAGTTGTACGTCAGCCTCAGCTTTATTTCAGCAGCTTGTGAAACCTGAAAGATCTAGGAATAGGCAGATTTTAGGAGGACATGAAATAGCAAGGAACGATGGAAAAATGACAGCTTTGTAAAATGGAAATCCCATATGTGTTTTTGTGGAGTGGAGAAGGCAGCTATAAAAATAATCCATTTTGCATTCATCCTTCATATTTCTTTGCTGTTTCCAGCAATGTCTTGGCCCACCGTTGCATTTGCACACGTTGAAATCCACCAATTAGATTTTGTGGATGATTGTATTTAAGTTCCATTAATTTTAAAATATTATATTCATGTAGATGCAGAAATTAACATAATGGAGACCAGACATTCATGCAGCTGTGAACTTGCCAGAATAGATGCCTTCTTACAGTGAGCCTTTCACACAGCTCCAGGAGAGACATGCAATTCCCCTGCCTCTTACCCAGGGTTACAGCACAATTTTTCACCCTTCATGTTCTGCTCAGGTGGCAAAACACCTGTACCAGTCCATTACCTGAATCCATCTTCAACTCTGAATTATTTTCTCAGAATTCTTGTATTTATCATCACTATTAGAAAACATACGATGTTTTGAAAATGCATTGTCTCTAGAAATAACTAATTTCCTCACAGAAAGGACCCAGTATCTCACTGTCTTTTTTTTATTGGGCAAGGCTGACTTATGCACTTTCTCCATCCACCACATACTCATGTCATTAAGAAAACCAGCAGCAGGTGCACTGACATTTGAAGCTCAATGAACAGCTGGAAAGGCAGCTGGGGGTTCCTTGTTTTTGAAGAACAAGTGAAATCCCAGAGCAAAAGAAGCAGGAAGCTTGGATTTATGTATCATCCTCCTAACAATTTATTTCAACTCAGATAGTATTTGAAGGAAGGGTAAGACAATTCTGGTTCTTTATAATCTGAGAGGGAAGAAACGGTCAATATAATGTTTATTCCTCCTCAGTTTTGAGCTGTGATATTGATACTTAGTGAGTCTGAGGAATAGCTTGTTGTTGTGCTATTTTGTGTGGGTGAGCAGTCCATACACAAATGAAATATGAAATACTACATTATCAGGTTAATAAGTTCCTAGATTCACCATCAGCTTTCTAGTTGAAGCTATTTACAGATGGCTCAAGTGAATAAATCCAGGGTTCCCGTAATTCCTTCTGTTTTTCTTCACCTCTACTAACAGCTCCATGATCTCAGTGGGACAGTTCCCATAGGATAATTCAGCACAGGACTGTTCAGTTAGCTGTAACGTCTGTGGTTCAAACGGGATTTTGATTCCTTTCTCACCAGCCAGTCTTGGAATAAGTTTTAGATATCATTTGTGCCAGTTGAATTTACTCTGTTGGAAGTTAAATCAGATGTAAGTGTAGAGAGCAAAGAAGTGTTTGGCAGCTAGTAGTCCTGCAGCTGATCCTCACCTCTAGCAGGAGCAATGACTACAATAGTTGAGGTGGACATCCACAGAAAGGAGTCCATGAGCTTGGTGGTTAGATCAGGGGGGTGTAGGCATGAGGAAGGGCTTTTGCCTTTCCTAACCAAAGATGATGTCCATCCTTATGTCATCTAAGAACTGGAATCATCACCTAATGTCCTGAGAGCAGTTAGACCTCACATGCACTGGGAGCTGCTACACTGCTGGTGTAGCAGCTGTTATGGGGAATGAGCCAGCTAAAGTCTACCACTCTTTTTTTGGTTTGCTTTTCCCCTTCATTCATGACCAGACAGATTCCTGGCTTGTGACACTCTGTGGCCAGATAAAGTGGTATCAGCACAAAGGGAAGGAGGGAGAACCTGAATGGAGGGCAGGCATGCTGGACTGCCCCTTGGAGCTGCAGCTGTGATTAGGTCACCCTCAGCAAAACCCCAGCTGCTCAGTCACCTGTGCCTGCCAGGAAACCAAGGAAGCCTGACTGCAAAGAAAGCACACCAAAATGTAAAAAGGCCATTCTTAACTACTGAACACCTCTGCTCTATGCCCAGTATCTCAGCTCTGTGTAAATATGTACCTGGGAGGTGGTACAGGGCTCAAGCCCACCCCTGTGGGCTCTGTGATGCTAATAGAACAAGGGCAGAGAACAGAGAGAGAGCTTTGGTTTCAAAGGGCTTTCCCTTCAGAGCAGCAATAGCATGATGCATAGGACTCTTGGAGCTGCTGCAGCTCTGCCTTTTCCTGTGAAGCAGAGCTCTGATTTCCACTGCTCTTGCTCCATTGTTCAACAGGAGAGTAATCCACTTCCCTTTGCTCCAAGAATCATTCCCCACAGCTCAGCACTGGAACACCAACACCCTGCTCTATTTCTTCTCTCCCTCACTCCTTCCATTTTCTGCACCTTCCTGTGAGAAATGGAAGTAGACTGGATCATCATTATATCCCTCCATTTGTTCATTTGTAAGAAACATTTTCAAATGTGTTTAATGAAGATTGCTTTGTATCTTCCCCTTGTATAAGGGCTGTTGTGAGTAACACAGATAGAAAAGAAGAGGTGACTGCAATGCAGACAGGGATATAAAACATTGGTTCGTTTCCAAACTCCACCTGTGTTGCCAAAATTGCTAGTTGCTTTGTGTTGAACCTGTGGTACAGGGTTGATATTTCTTTTCTTTGTTGTTGCCCTTCACTCATATAGTGTTCACCATCGCCTGTCCCCAGTTCCTGGTATTTATGACAACAAACTGAAGGATAACAATGTATTTAAGTTCTTCTTTCCTTCAGTTTCTCAGTGTGCATTTTTCCTCTCCACGCCTTCTGCGGCAACTTCACTCTAGCACGACAAAGGCCTCTCTTGGCTGACTGCATATTTTTTTGTTAACATAAACATTTCCAGGTGGGGCCCCCTCCTTATAACCAAGGGAAGAATAAATAACACAGCATACATTGCTGCAGGCTAGGAACAGGTGAAAATGCTGCATAATGGAAATTGCATCTGAGAAAATAAGTTCTCAGACCGTTTTAGCTGGGTGATGCTGGTCTTATCTTTGAAAACAATTTACTTAAATCATAAAAGAAAAAAATACCCTCCACCTCTCACAAACACAGGCTCAGATGCAGCATTTCCTTCTCTAGGAATATCCATTTCTGTAAACATAGGTTGGGGTGGGTTTTTTAGTCTTTCTAATACGCCTTTACATTTCTTAATGATGCCAAGTAGCTAGAAAGGCTATTACCAGTCTAGTTTTTATATAGAAACACTTTTGCATGTTAATCCAACACATCTCAGGACATTTATGAAGTGCAGATATGTAGGTTGGAGTGGGTTGTGTTTTATGGAACTGAGACACCCTTTCAGAATATTCTTGTTTCTTGAAAAGAAGATAAATTAGTAAATGGTAACTTAGAAAAAAAAATTATTATGTGATAAAATAAGGAATATGTGTTTTAAACATTTTTTTTTCTCTAAACAGTGTTGCTTGCTGCCAACTTTTGTAGGGAGATCTGCTTTCTACATCCTTGTTCATAAAACTTAGGCTTTCAAGATGGAGCTTTTTCCTTTTAACCATTCAACTGAGAAAAAATATCTGTTCTCACTTTACCCAACAGGCAGGAATAAAGAGAGACCATTGTCTCTATCGAGCTGAAAGTAAAGAGGCAAATTCTCTTGGTAGCTGCCTTTAAAAATGTGCTAGTTCTTGTTGGCTTGTAATAAGAAAGTCTTCTCCATCTTGCTGCTGTGTTCTTCTGAGGGGCTTTGAGATTTAATCTCCCAATAATGGAGATTACAATGTATTAAAGTTGGAATGCACAAGACTTTGCATTGCACTTGGTGTCATGGGAGCTACTTAAGTGAGTAACTGCAATTCCAGATACAAGTTTCAGAAGCTGGTGTATAGCACTGCAGTGTTTTTTCCTTGTCTTTCTAGGTTTTTGTCTGTGTGCTCCCTTATTTTATTCCTCTTCTTCTTCCTCCAGCTTCCCACTCTTTCCACTTCTTCTGTGCTAGGGAAAAGTGTTCCATCATTTCTAATATAGCAGTTTTGATACAAGTAAGCAAAAAATCAGCAAGCACAAGGGAGCTGTGCCTGAGCACAGCTCAGCTCCATTGCATGGCTGGCCACTAAAGCTCAGGTTATGCCTGGGCAGCCATTGCAGGCCCAGGGCAGTACAAACATCTTGCTGATGGTGAACAAACATCCTCCTGGGGATGAGGAAAGTGCAGGACAAGAAGTAAAGAAGCATGGGATTACTATGCATAAAAGCTGTTCATCACTTACTAACACTGCACTTTTGTCCTCACCCTGGAGGAAGAAATGTTTCTGGTACTAAGATCTGCTGCAAGCACAAAGCAGCAAGCTGCTCAGATCAGCAAGATATTTAGTGACTTTGATTGACTGCAAGATGGTAAGGATGGGTATTTCACAGTTAACCTAAGATAGGTAATTGGGGATAGCAAATGTTACTCCAGCGATGGAGCAACTCAGCGTAAGGACCCACCAAAGAGTCCTCTGACAGAAAGAAAACACTTTACATATAAAATAGGTAGACTTCTGGTCTCCTTGTAAACCCTTAGAAGTAAAGCAAGCAAAGAAGAACATGAAACAAAAAGCCTTTATCAAGGGTATGCAAACGTTGACAGTCATGTCCTCCTCTTCTCTGCAGTGCATGGTCAAGGAGAAATGTAGACTCTGAGTTCAAAACAATGTTCCCCATACACTGCTAAAGAAAATCCTCTTGTGAACATTTCAGGTGTTTGTCCTAAGATCCAAGGCAACAATGACATGACTTCTAAGAACTGCCCAGCAGTGTCTGCAACAAAATAGATTCATCGAGCCTAGATCACTCATAATTTTTGTGTGGTATTCTAATGTCTGCTGTGTCTGCCTGTACAATCACCTTGTGGACAGTGCTGAGTTGGCAAATGTTTGAATTAATCTTGAAGAATCATCTTCATCTGTCAAAGAAGTCAGTGCTAATGAACAGTAACCCTCTGGGTGCACTGAGATCCTTTTAGTGCAAATGCCAGGCAGGTTAGAGAAAAACGACGTGACACAAGGAAAATTTCCAGCTCACTAGTGGAACCAGCATATGCTTCAGGTAGACCAACAGCAAGTTTAAAAGGGTTATATATCTGGCCTAGAAGATGGCTTTTTTGACTCTCACAGGAGCTGACATAAATAAAGGCTAAGCATGGCTACAGATATTTATTTTCTTTTCTAGCTATGTGATATTTACGCTAGGGAAAAACTCACACCACTGGAGTGTAATTCAAATGCTCTGTTTCTTTGGGCCTATTCTAGGACAGAACAACCTAATGATAGCCAATGAATTTATAGAAAAATGTTTTACATACTTTAGCATGCCTTCATGGACAATAACCGATAAAGTTTTAGACTTCAGTTTAGGGGCCAGTATGCATCTTTGTTTCCATGGGCAAATGCAATTACAGAACTGAACAACTATTTTGTAGTAAACATTTTTAATTTCCTCTTTTGCCAATAACATGAAGCCCAATAGTGAGAAATTGCTGTCACTATAATTTGGGATGCATTAACATTTTTCTATTGAGATCTAGGATTCCTGACTTCAAAAGCTTAGAGCAGGAAAAGGAAACTTCTGCTGTGAGGAATCAAGCTGGATGTACTGCTGAGCTTTTAGCAGTTTCTCATTACTGTGGGGTGGTTATGAGCTTGCAGTAAAAAGACAGTTGTGGTGGTCTACGAGGATATGGTTTTGCAGAGCCCTATTCACCCCTGTTATAACTGGATTTGTTTAATTGCTGGCCCAGCATTAAACCTTGACACTGGAACACATAAAGGAGTTTCAGAGATCACTTTTCCTTTTTAGGTTCATCACTGAACAGGAATTGCTGCTGCCTGTGCAACAGCTCCCTGCCCTGCATTTCCAGAAACAGGGGGCTGATCCCAGGAAGCCAGTGATGTCAAAATATTTGATTTTCATTTCACTCTTTAGAGTTAGGCCCTAGTAATCTAAGACAGGAGGACACAACTGGCAGCCTGCTGTCTAAATTTGGCCTATAGGACACTTCCAGCTAGGCCACTGCCTTCCCCTGTGCCAACAGGTGACTCCTTTGCCTTGCTTACAGACAGTCAGGAGTTTTGGCCCACAAGTTCTTCTTGTTCCTCTGCTCCTCCTGTCCTTCATGAAAGGGATCTCACTGAAGCAATGAGATAACCCTTTTCCATGCCCCTGAAGTAAATCAAAATAATTTCTATTGAGTCATGACCCCAGTTAAATTGTGTTTATGTCCTGGAGCCCCAGGGAGCTGTACGTGCTTTGAAGAAACCATCTACACAGGGCCTGATTCATACTCTTGGCTCCATACCTTCTCATCACAGAAGAAAAAGGGCATTGATGATGCAGAATTTATTGAGTGTTTCTGCAGCTATGCTCTGTACTTAATCAGCAAACACATCACAGGCAGCAATTGGGAAATCATCAGCAGGAGTGTGGACTGGAAAGCAAAACCTAACATCTGTATGCTCACCAGTGAAACTGCACAGAAAACCTGGGAGAGGATCACAAATGTTTATCATGTGTCTGATAAGGTCCAGAAAATTCTGGCACAGTTCTTAAAAAAGATGAAAATATTTTTAAAATAAAATTATTGCCAGCATCAGATGTGATGTTAGGTTTAAACCATAAAGAAATTTCTATGCTGTCATGAGCTAAATATTTAGAAACAGGCCAATAAGTTGGCAAAATAGCTTCAGCTTTTCTTTATAAACCTGCGTAGTCCTTAAGGACAAGTGGAGTTGAGTCAACAGAGCCATAGGAGAAGAGATGGACACCTGCAGTGAGCAATACAGAAAACAGGGACTCCTGCATCAGATTTTAATGGGCACTTTTAGCCACCCTTAGTACTAGACTTGCTTGCTGCCCACTGTCTTCAGGCACAAACAGTGGTGCACTCCAGGGCACAGGATGAGGATGTTCACGGTCAGGCAGGGGGTGGTTGCACTCAAACACACTTGTCCCATCCACCTCCAGCCCTGAACTTTTAGTTGGCAGTGAGGGAGGTCAGATCAGGAAGCACTCCTAAGGCCCTTCTGAGGAAGGGATTTAGAAGAGGATGCACCTGTTAGTACACAGATATATAATAAATGATAGTTTCAGCAAGGATAATCAAAACCTTGCTTTTCCTAGCTCATCTCTGTGGATCGTAAGCTTTTTGTTATGTGACTGTTCAACCCTTAGGACAGAAGCACCCACATCTCCACTGGACATGTCTTGACACACTTGTAAGAGAAGGAAAAATAATAAATCAATAGGAGTCTCTCCACTGACTTCAGAGATCACTGGATTTGGCTTTCTCTGTCCATAATGATTAGTGATCTCTGTTCCTCCAACATTCACGGCTACTGCCATTGGAATGACTTGGCTGCAACATCAAAATAAATGACTCACATTGTTCTGCATCTTCCTATGAAATAACTGCTTGATAGCTTTACAGGGAACTGGTAAATCACAACAATACTTCTCTGCTGTTCTTTGCTACTGCCCAGATAACTCATGACAGAGATGGAAGTAAATTCATGAAGAAGTCAAGTCTGCAGGAAAGCTTCAAGTATAATCTGCAATCACTAAATGCAGAAATTGGCTGCAAATCTATATCCCAGCTTTTGTGCTTAACTTACATGTGTGTTAAGTCAGTCTAATGCAAAACAGAGAGTGCTTGCTCTAAGTCCTCACACAATTTCAGAGGAACTCGTAAATTCAGGGGGAGGACTGTAGTGGGAGTGATGGTGGAAGGATTTGGCTACTGTCCAGGAACAGAGACAAAGGGAAGGACTGAAACAAAATGTGGATCAGGAAAATCAGATCACCGTGCCAAACACAAATGAGCTCTGAACGAGTTTCAGAGAAGAAGAACTTCATCAAAATTTGATATGTTTTGAGAACAAGATAATTAAATCAGGGAGTCAGTTCTAGCCTGGTCCCTACAGAGGAAGAAATGCTTCTGATACACATACGAAGACCTTTCTCACAATATAACAGCAGCTCAGGCTCTTCTCCCTTTGAATCTCCTAACCTAATTTCTGTCAACCTGGGAACAGCTGGGTAGGATAACCCAGCTGCGTTCTGAGGTGTCACCTGTGATTCAGCAAGTGGGTCAGTACTGAATCAATACTATGGAATTACTGAATCAATACTATGGAATTCCTTTTCATGTGAGTCCTTCACTGAGGCTTTTCTGGGAGAGCAGCTATGGGCTGAATCTGATGACTCCTAGCTGAGTGCCATGGTTGGAATCTGCACTTGGCCTGAATGCTAAAAACAATCCCTGTGATGACAATAAGGATGACAGCACTGAAGCAAGACACCTTTTCCATGCCCAAGGGAATATTTGAGATGTAAACCATCTGCATATATAGAGGTACTCTGCACTTTGAGGCTATTTCCACTGAAAGGGCATCTAAAAGAGATAAAAATGAGTTGTCATCATTATGGACTGGATTTCTGTCAGCTGCTTAGTAATTAGAGTTTTAATTGCCCAGTAATAAAAGTTTTAATTACTTAGCAATTAGTGCTTGAATTTTCAAGTGCTTCACATGCACTCAACTGCATTCTTGAAAATACTCGCTTGAAGAGTGAAAGATGGAACAGACTCAGCAGTATGTCTCAGCAAAGCTCACAGCATGATGGGTGAACATCAGTGATGGAGCAGCAGCATAACATGGGTATAGCCCTAGCTGCCAGTGGTCAGCCAGGCAAACAACCTTGCAGAGCAGAACCTGCAGGCAGCTTCTCACCTATCCCAAACTCACCACCACCTCCGCTGGGCCAGACAGGGTTCTCGGGTGGTAAAGGTATCATGCTGGGAAAGACTACTGTGAAGACCAAGTCCTTTTCAACACCTCTGTTCCTTTACTTGGTCTATTCTTTCCTTCAGGCTTTTAGTCACATAATCTACAGGTACAATTTGTTTATTTAAACAAGTTTTAATATAAATTCACGTGGATCCAATAGGAAGTACCTTGCTCTTTAGGTGTCTTACCAAAATGCCTGAAACCCATCCGTGCAGGATGCGCTTGCAGTTAGTAGTATCTCACTGCAGTATGTTTATTGCAATTCAACAAACTATTTTACCTATAGTATATTCCCTAGCTATTTCAAGGCCAAAATGCCCTTTGCTGGGTCAATTACTTCACACCTTCTCTTATCCCAATTAACTTTCCTTATGCCAGACAGTAAAGGTCCTAATTAACACTATCTCTGAGGGCCTGGTTTCTTTCTCCTTGCATTACTTGAACTTAAATATCATTAACAAGTCAGACTTCAACAAAGTCAACTAGTTGGCAGCAGCCCAGGAAACAGAGCTGCATTTAAGCTACAGAGTCAATGCCTTTCAAAAGCTGTGGTTTGGGGTTTTTCCTTTTTTTAAACTGGTTTCCAAATTTATCTATTGGTAACAACAGTTAAAGTTGAGAAGTGAAGTTTATGAGGCAATGCACTGATAGTCATATAAGCAGAGTTTTAAAAAACACTTCCTGTTCCTGAGTATTAGAAAAAAAATCCAATAAATGCAAACCATGGTTAACTAAACATCAACATCTAAATCATACAGACATAACACTAAACAAAATAGGGGTTTTCCCCTTTGCTCTGAAAGGAACTAACACCTTTTAGTAGTAACTAGTTACCTGGTTAATAACCTAGTTAGTAATTCAAAGCTTTTAGATGGTCTGTAATGTAGCATCAGATGTTTTCTGTACTTCAGACTGTATAGGTCATTGATTCCACAAATGCTTTACCTCACTGCAGTGCTGAGTTCAGAGGCTAATACATAACATATGTATTTCTGTCTCATAACCCTGAAACTATATCTGTAGTACACTTCACTGTGGTGAATAAATTCCTGATCCTAGCAGACTTTGTTGTTTCTAGCTATAACACTGTGAAGTATTAAAGTCATACTAAACTGGGATTCACCTCACTGGATGTAGCTGTCTCCTCTAAGCTGGTAATGGGCTCAATGAATAGACATAGGCACCTCCAAAGGATGAGTCACTCCTTCCAGACATATATGCCCAGAACAGATGAGGTGATCCAGTCTCTGGAGTCTTTGTCAACTAGGGCAACACCAACTTTTAGACAGCTAAAACCAGGGGAAATGAAGGGTCTTAGAAGTGTGCTGGCAGGAAAATGGCCTGAAGAAAGTAGGCTGTGTTGAGGGTCAGTGTTGATTCCCCATTGCAGAACCAGGATAAGAACATGTATTTCAGTGTTGATATTGCAGTCATCATTATTGCTCCTTATACTGCGGTTGCACCTCAGTCTTAGGCTTGTATTATAAACCACTCTGTGTTAGACACTGTATAGGTACTGTACAATCAGGTAACCTCCACCCCTAGTAGATTATAGTCAAAGCAGTCTGTGCCACCCATTTTATTTACTGTGAGAAGTTGTACTGTACAGTAAGTTTTTGCAAAAGGCAGTTCTTTTGTTGAATCTCTTATTGAAAAGTGCTTCCTCTTTTCTGTGTTTGCCACCCTATGGAACCCCTCTTTTCCCATTATTATTTTCCAGCTATGCTTTTCCCAGCTGCTCAGCGATTCAAGAGGTCCTCAGCTGCCTTCTTTAACCCAGTGCTACAAAACTCGCTGGAAGATGTGGTCCTGCTTTATGAGGTTCAGTATTTGGGAGGAAATGGTACCTTAAGCCCTAACCAAACTGGGGTTACTGTCCATACTGAGGTTATCCATTATCTGTCTTCAAGTCACTTTTACTCATCCCAGCAGTAAATTCATTACTGGCTATATAATAACTGGAAGGGAGGGAGTGAAGATATAGATGACAAACTTGGCTCTTTCAGCAGTTAAGCAGGCAGCAGTTGCCTGCAATACCTCAAATGTGGGTTCTAGCTCACTGACAAAAAAAGTGAAAACCAGAGCAAATGGCTTTCCACTGAAAACAGCTTTCTTCCAAAACAGTAATGTATTAACAACACAATGTGTTTAAACTCTTTGGTCTAAGTCTCAGTCCGAATTTATTTGTTCCAGTCATTAAAGCCATGAGCATCAGTCATTGCAGATTAATCCCAAGGGCATGACTGTTTCAATTCAAAATTATGCAGGTCCCCTGTTTAACAGCAGTAGACACTGCACATGTAATGCAGTCTGGAACAGTGCCACATGGTTAGCTAAGGGAAAGTGGTCCACCAGAAGAAGGTACATGGGTCAAATCTATATATTCCACACCTTGAAAAAGTGGGATTGGTTGTCTAAACAGGGGAGATGGGCTGGGAAGCCACTGCTGTGCTTTCTCACACAGAGCTAGGCCACCACTGGTTGGGTAAATGCCCTTTCCCAGCTGTGCTGTTGTCTCCACCTGTCTAATCCCCATGTGGCATCAACAGCAACCCATGCCCATGTTGGCAACAGAAGACTACTTTTTCCTTTAGCTCTCTCCTTTCCCCATAGCCTGTCTCTAATTTTTGCAAGTAGGTAACATTGGAGTCCAACATTCACAAAGAGACTTTCTGGTCCCTTCTGCCAGCCAGTGTAATGAGAGTTTTGTCTCCATTTGAACTAAAGACCTAAGAACATGTTGTTAATTCACATTTACTTTGCCTAGAGTCTCTTTGAGAAGATAAATAGCTTTCTGTGTTCTGATTTTGTACCAGTTTCTTTTAGCTGAGCTTGACATTGACAAAAGTCAGAGGATCTCCATCAAAGATGAGGAGCTCGCTTCACTGAGGAAGGCTGCTGAATTTGACACCATCTGCAATGAGATTATCCCCAAAAGCATCACAGAGATTCGCAGGTTGAGTAGCAGGCTGTCTTCCTACCCAAGAGTCCTCAAGAAAGAAGACTTTGAAAGGACAGTGCTGACCATGGTCTACACAGCCTACAGGGCTGCTCAGTCCCAAGGGCACCAGAAAGACACTTGGGCTAAATCCTTTGTCAGTCTTTATAAGGCCCTGAAGCACGATTTGATGTTCCCCTACAACAAAGAGCCATCATAGTGGGAGACAATGCAAACAGCAACGCAGCCATCTCTTCTGGTGGATAAGGGACACATGTAGCACATATTCCACTTTATTCTGTCATGAGTTTATTAGCCTGCTTAATGAAAGATTATTTGGTTTTTAGCTCCCTCTTGTGGAATCCACTTTATAGTTCAATGTTAAAGGGGTTAAAATGTTTTCAGCCCTGGGAATTCAATTTTTGTTCTGGCTTGGAGGCAGAAGACAAATGGCATTGTGAACATGAGCAGCAAACAATGCCTGTGAACATATTTCGCACTTCCCAGAGCCTCCGTCTCAAATAGTCTGCATGATTCCTTCATTATTTGCACATGACTTTGCTTCTGCTCCTAGTTTCTTTGAAGGAAACGTGGATTTGTCCTCAGCAGAATCAAAGGCCTTGTTTAATTTAACTAGGACACATTTTTTTCTGGTTCTATCACTTGAACATAGTTCATCTAAACCTGTACTTCAGAATCCCCCTGAGCAAAGGGAAGAAGGTGCATTAAATGTATCTGGTGCTGAATTGTGGCTCAGTTTTGATGGTAAATTATATATTCACTTGTGTATATGTGTGTGTATGTTCATGTGTATGTGTGTGCACGTAAGAGCTGAGTACATGGAAGAATCCTAAATTGTTTAGTCAGGGAAAAACTACATCTGACGGCTTAGCAGAAAAGACCATTCACCAGTCCAGTGGTAGGAATCATTAATTGTGGAAAAGCAGTACTTTTTTACAGCTAAAATTGTTTGTAGAAACAATGCAACTGATTAATGAAACCTGCAAAAAAAATAATGAACAGAAAATGGAGAAATATCTTGTCAGACAGATGACTAGCAATGAAAAATCCAAACTCTCCTAAAACACATCCCCTAATAATTGTGAACATGTTATATGAAATCTGTTTCTCTATTGATACCAGAGGTGCTTTTACTACCAGAGCATGGGAAAACAGCAGAACATTTATTTCATCCTTTCATACCAGCACTCTCTATCTCTCTATTTGCATAGAGTATCTTAAGGAGATAAACCCAAATCACAAATCCCTGAGGCTGTAAAAGAGAACTGAGGATCCCAGCCCCAGCTCTGAATCATGTTTAAATGCTTTGCACCACTTGAGCAAAAGCCATGAACATTTCTGTGTCCCTCAAAAGGGTAACTCCAAAGACCAGAGCTGAAAAAATCTATCCAGCACAACCTTGCTGCAGCAAACAGCAAATAGTGCAAGCAGTCAGAGCATACTGGGTTTGGCAGTCATCCCTGGGAATGTGGAACAACAGCAGCCTTGGGGGCAGGCTGGCAACAGGCATAAGCACCTGGACAAAGGGCTTGTAAAAGACAGTCAGTTTTCTTCCTTCCAGCACCTTCTGTAGGTGTATGCATGAGTGTGCATGTCTGCATTTAGATGCACATATGTGTAGGTGCACTTTTATAGCTGAAGATCTTCATTGGCCGTCTTCAAAGCCTGGCTGGCATGTGGCAAAGGAAACTGAAAACCTCAACCACGAAGCTATGAGCCACAAGTATCTCCACCTCCCCTACTTGCACGTACAGCTCAGAGCGGACAAAGCAGCCTTGCAGCACAGCCCACGTGCTCTTTAAGCCTTCAGCATAAACACTGATGATGTTTGTGCTTTCTTCCCTCACCATACTTTATAAACACATGGAGGAGAAATGCCACAGAGCACACTCCTGCCTTTCCCACTCTGCTTCTTGGCTCCCTGAAGCACCAGTTGCCGGAAGAGCCTGGAACCAGGGCAATGAATAAATCCCTTACAGCCAGTGACTCCAAGTTTGCGATGATAACAAGAGTGAGCACCACGGCAAGTATTAATTGCTAGCAGTCACCATCCAGAGAAATACCTCCCAGCCACTGTCTGTTCCCCACAACAGGACTGTCAAGCAGTCAGAGTTTACTCATCAGTAAGTATCCCATAGAAAAGAATCGCAGATGATTTTTAAGATCCGATCATTTCCTATGGCACACATACCTTACTGTACTTTACAAATTGGTAACTGAAACTTTTATCTCCTCAATATAAAATAAAGTTTTTCTGAGTTTGTTTCACCCTTCCTATTACTGTGCGTAGTGTAGGAAAAAGTTCTATTCCTTGGGAATGTGCTTGGACTGCCCAGGTTAATTTAACAGAGACTGTCAATATAATAATAAAAATATTCTACCTAAAACTAATTGGGTTTGCATTGTATTGATTTTAGCAACATTTTTACTATTTAGATTTACTATTTAGAGATCTGCAGCTTGAGTAATTGCTTATCTCAGTCTGCAAAACTCTTCCTGGGAGCAAAATTACAAGAGCAAAGAGAGAACAACCCTTCCCTCTGGAGGGTGGCAGAGGAGGTAACAAATAGGAAGGGGAGTGCCTTCTTTTTACAGAGTTCGAGTGAGGAGGACCACTCTGCTGCACAGCAGCTCCTTGGGCTTAGGGCAACTTCCCTCCCTCGGTATTGCTTAAGATGCAGGCATAGGTTGCTTGCTTCCTAGCTCAGTTTACATGTCATCATTTCAGACAGAGTCATGTTTATAGACAGCCCTCTCACAGAGTGAAGAGCCATTGACTCTACTGGTATCTTTTATCCACCCTTTGATCTTACAGATCATAAAAAAGTGAAATAAAATGTAGATTATTTTTTTAAATAAAGTGCTAAAATTTATTATTATTTTTTCTTTAATTTTTTTTTAGTATTTTAGACATTCTTTTAATTTCCCTGAAACAACTGACAAAAGAGATATCATTTCCCTGGCTGCATTGGCCAACCCAAAATCTCCACATTAACTATATTTTTGCTTCCAGAATGAATTGCTAAATTTGCCTGAAGGGTCTCAAGGTTCTCTTGCTTGATGGAAGTTTCAAGGTATAGAAAAGTGATACAGTCTTAGATACAGTTGCTAATTTCAGGAAGAATGCACCCTGCACATGAAACTCCTCTGCAGGTCTGCCTTTGTCAGTTTTGCAGAGCTCAATGTCACAGAGTCATCCCAGGTCAGTCTGGAGAGCTCAGTTTGTGTCTGACTAACAGTGTGGGGAGGTGACAGGCAAGCAAGGTTTGGGAGCATAGAAAATTCTAGATGCGTAACTTCCTTTGAAATACAGGGCAAATGGATGTCTGACTACAGGTTTTGGATGCAACCAGCCAATGGATTCTGTCCTAAATCTCCAGTACTTTCTGCCCCACAAAAAGCATTAATAATGGCAGAGTTGTAGACACGTTTCTCTGCTAGAAGACTAGAGTAGAAAGCCTAACAATTCTCAGTCTGAGTCTGAATCCTATGGTCACTGAGGGCACATGAAACAGGGCAGAAATCAGCCCATGCCTTATGAATAAGTGACATTCACAGATCAGGATGGAAGAAACATGAAAGACAAAAGATACTGTTTAGAAAACAATGATTATTTATTTATCATCAGTACTGTGACCTTGAAACAGTAACAAATTGTTCAGCAACTTAAAAAAGGTCTTTTTGTCCATTTGAGTTCATGTTAGAAAGAGGATGCTGCTGATTTTCTCAAATGTTCTGACTGGGTTTTGGATAATGGGTGGAGCAACTACTACATTCTACAGTCCTCATTGGTGAATTTGAGTTGCATGAAGCTTTTTAACAAGTTTTTTTTCTTGAGACCAAGTATAATCTGTATTGGAATTGCTGCCCTGTGAATTCTGAGCTCAGGGCAAAAGTAGGGTAAAGGTAGATACAAAGTAGAAGCCAAAACTATAGCAAAGAAACAAAATTTGGAGGAGCTGTAGATGGTTTAATTTTTATTTGTTCTAAAGAAAGAATACCTCAAGTTTGCTTTGGTGCACTGAACAATAAATTGCTGGTTTAAATATTTTTTCAGCAGAAAAGAAACTTTTATCTGAGACATTCAGTTCATCAAACAGGAGGAAAAGAAGCAGCCCAAAACATATCTCACCTGTTTTATCAAACCAGGAATTACAGTGCTAGAAAATGGAAGAAAAAAACTTTAAAAAACATGAGGATAAGGATGTAACACAGATACACCTGTGATTCAGAATTAAAAAGAAAAAATTTTCAAAAGATCACTATGCTCCAACTTGCAAACCTCTGCAAGTTGTGGTGTGATAACTTGGAGGTGCTGGTGGGCCCTACATAAACTGTCTTTTTAATTGAAAAATCTTTTCAAAACAACAGATTGAAGATAAATAAATTAAGAAAGCTATTTTAGGTGACTGGGTGGGGATACAAAATGAAGCAGTGAGACACTTTTTCATGGAAATCCAGGCACAGGTGAAGGAAAGCGTGGAGTGAAAGTTGGAGTATCTGAGGAACAGGAGAAGAAACCCGAGGAGAAGAAAGCCACCAGAAAGTAAGAGTATGGCTGTGATGAAAGAGATTCTCCGATCCAGAAATCTTTTGCTTGTTGTTCTCGTTCCACTTCTTCTGCTTCCTCTGCCACTCTTATACCCCAGCAGTGTAAGTACACTTTCATTTTCTTTCTAATAAAGCCTGTGAGTGCAGTAGCTAGTCGTGCTGGATAAATCTGCGGTGTGCAAAAAGAAAGGCAAATACCTAAATAAACATAGCTCTTAGAAAAATCAAGGACTCAAATCTGAAGGACTGGGAAGGTCACTGAGAAGTCATCACAGTAAGAACCAGAACTGCTTTGAGTCATGTCACAGAGCTGAAGAACCAGATGAAACTAGTAAAGCACTATAAAGGAGAAGTATTGTATCTCTTCTTTTTGTACAATAATGTGTGTGTGGAAGGGGGAACAGAACCAACATATCCAAGAACATATCCATATTTTCTTTCAGGAGAAGTCTTTACAAGGAATACTTTTAGTACATTTAGTTTTTAGTAAGAAGCATGCATGGTGAGACTTTCAATTTAGTGTGGGTTTATAGGACAGCAATTCAAGTGACACAGGAGTTAAGACTCAGTGATAGACATGTAGGACCATGTAGGACCATGGCATTGACTTCTCTAAAGCAAGTGTAAGAACTTCTACCGAAACACTGCAGCTCTGGCAGTGGCCCATAAATGGTGGCTCAGAGACATACACAACAATACAAAGGAAGGAATAGTTTGTGTTTAACATGAAAAACAAGGAATGGGAGTGAATGCAGCTGCATTCCTGACATTCTTTTGGAGCTATTGAGTACCCTTGGCCATGTGGTTAACTCTTCTCTAGGCATGTCTCTGCAGTTGTAAACCATAAAATAACAGTTTGCCTACCTCACAGAGTTAGTGATGTTTAGCTTGTCAACAATTGCAATGCATCTGGTCCTTCCATATTTCTAGACATAAATCTGAACAAACGGTGCAGCAATTTCCATCCCTTCCGCTACCCTGCTAAAGATTAATTCTTCCTTCTAGTACCGAAGGATTTATGAATACTACTACTGTATCAAACAGAAATGGAAAGGATCAGAAATTGTATAGCAGTTTTCAAAAATAAAACTGTAGTGTTTTGTTTGAAAAGAAAATCAGGATTCATAGAAAGCAAATGCTCCTACACCACTGAATTGTGTGTTGCACTGTGAATGAATTTCCTGCTCTGAACTTAAATCCTCAAACATCCTCTTACAATAGTTTTCTCTCTTCACTCCTGAGAAAAGGAATGAATGACAGACATTTCTACTATTCTTTGGGGAACAGCAGGGCTGACCATTTCACAGTGGCTTGTTTTAAAAAAGGGTTTAATCTCCCCAAATGTCACTGGCAGGGCGACATAAGAACAGGTACTTCCTGACATGCCCATATGGCACTGTAACTGCAGCATGCTCCGCACCTCTTGAGAACCCCTCCTAGGAAACATGAGATTCACTGCACTAAAATGTGTCATTTATGTTTGCTTCCTACCAGATTCAGAGGCACAGGATGCAATAAGGAAACTCTTTAATAAGCAAGGGAATTGTAATAGCATTATATGGGTACTGAAACAGAAGTTAACTGACAGTATTGCTGCAAGAATGACTATTTTACAGTACAGGCTTCTCTGTGCTATTACTCTGCACCTCATGGAGTTGCTTTACTGCAAATTGATATGAAAAGCCATCAGGTTATGTTTTACATCCACTTTATGTATACATGAATGACCACAGATGGTAAAGTAGAGCCCTGAATCTGACCCAGGGTTGGATAAATATTTATAATGCTATTAAGAAAATATCTACACCAAATAAACGTAGCTGACAATACACTATTCAAGTGGTTTAGTGTAGTATTTACGTTATTACAATCCATTGACTATTATTACTTCTTAAACCTTAAGACTAAATTTGCCACCTGCTGATTTATTGTAATTTCATTTATCAGACAATTTTATTAGCTTGCTTGCTTTCTTATAGAAATCAGAAGTACCAGGTGTTTTATATTTGCATTTCTATAGAGAATCATCTTGCAGCTTCTTTGATGATATCAACACAACTCTGGAAATGTCAAAGGAGCACTACATGTGCAGTGGTAAAAGTGATCAAAGGGAGCATAAGGATTCAGAACTCTTTGTAGATACAGCTTATGAGAATAATATCTGCAGCTTCTTTTCTATTATTATGTGACAGGAAATGGTTAGGTAAAAAATAAACCTGAGAAAATTTGTTTGAATTCATCTTCCCTTTCAAAAGAACTATAATTTGTTCAGCAGGTTTGGGACGTGCAAAAGTACCCTTCATGTCATGAAACATACAGAAAAAAAACAGCTGTGTGCTGTACAAACTGGGGGTCTTTTTCACTCTGTCCTTCTTTCCCTCATTGTTAACACTGACATAAGAGCATTTTTGCCTGTTTTGGTTTTGGTTTTTTTCATCTTTATCTACCTTTTTTCATAAAGTCACCAGTGATATCACAAATCGTGCCATATGAGTTCAGTCAGTTGTGGGCATGATCTCCTATGACTACTGATCCTGCAGCCACACTGAACCAAATCAAGGACATAACCTCTCAAAAGTCAGCAAGAGTTGCTGTAAGCTTTGAGACCTGCAGCATCAGGTGATGTTAGCACCTTGACATGCTAAATCAGCAGAATGGACCCTAAAGCACAAAACATGCTCTGAACAGCCATGGATGGAATGCTTTCATCCACCTTTTATTTACACAAGCTGAAGGGAGGGAGTTTTAGTGTGATCCCATCAGCTCAAGGTTGGTAGTCCAGAGACTGGGCTACCTCTCCTTTGCACAGCTTACCCGCGTGGCTGCATGCAAGATATACAATGCACATCCTTAAGTGGGCAAATCTCCAACACAGAGTTTATCCTCCTTTTTAATCACTCTGAGATCCTCGGATATTTCAGTTATTTTATGCATTATTCTTATTGTGGAACATTTAGCCATGGCTTCCTTTCAGCTCCTTTTTTCTTTTTCCCCTAAGGGACTGACTGAAGACAGGTGGTAGTTCCTCCAACCATCACATGGTTTTCTTTTCGTGCTTCAAGCCTTGAGGTGGGCTTCACAGTAATTTTCAGCTGTATAACAAGAAGTGAGAAGGGTGAAACAGTTAAAGTTATATAGCCACTACTTCAGTCCAGTACTTACAGCTCTGGTAACCATTAATGAATACATGAATTCAGTTCAATTAAATAGTAAAAATTAATACGATTTCTCTTGGAAATGAGCTGCTTTAAAGCACTTAGAAAATAAATAAAAATACTAGACAAGCTGATTAAGCTTTTTGTGGAGATTATCACACTTGGCTTTCCTAGTACTTGCTACTCAGTTTTATGCCATTTAAAAATGTGCTTTTTTTAGTTTTTTGTAAACTGATTATGGCCTAGTGTACAGGAAACATGAAGACTTAGTGCTCATCCCAGACAGGCTTTGAGAGATGCAACTTCCCTTTGTCCTATTCCATTTCCACTATCAGTGTTCTTTATTGCTACACAAAGAGAAGCAATAGAAAATAATGATCTGTGCTCAAAGAAATTGAAGAGGAGTATATTTTTGGAGTGAGAAAATAGTTTGGAATCAGGCTGGGATGAAATTAATTTCATGAATGTTGGCAAAACATTACCTCTTAGATCTTACATCTGTGCTGCTTATAAAAACCAATACATTCTTTTTCATTAAAAGGCATTTTTCTCCTCAGACAGCTGCTGGATGCCATACAGACCCCACGCAAACTTAGCACTTTCTTAGCAGAAAATAATGAGTTAAAAATAAAAAAACATGTCGAGTAGTGACTAGGTCACAAAAATGACCCTATGCTCTGGTCTTTGTGGAATATTAACCATGAAGTATTATGGTGGCTGAGCAGCAAATTGGCTAATGGTTGCCTAATGTAATGAGCCAACCCATCAGCTCTGTGACTCTCATCTAAAACATTTTTGCTTTAGCAGAAGAGATTACAAAAAATCTCTAATGCTTGTCATCTCACTTTTAAAATTATTTCCATTTTTAAGTCAAAATTATTTTTTTTTGTTTTTTTACTGAGTGTTCACTGGAAGTTGTTATAAGCTGAACACCAGTCTTTGGCGTTTCAAACAGCATAGCAATTCCATTTTATAAAATGCATGCTTCCTAAAATATTACTATTAAAAAAACCCGTCTGATCTCCTCCATTAAAACCAACCTTCTTTAGCCTCTTTTATAATTTTTGTCTTGGAAGCAATGAAGTTACAACTGCAATACAATCTTTTATTGTAATATTTTGCTGAAGGAGCTGATCATAGAGGACTAGCGAAACCTGTATTGGAGAGTTAAAAACCTAAATCACTATTTTACAATAGTTAAGGAAGAGAAACAAATATGCACATTTCTTTGTGGTTCAGAGTACTAGTCCATCCATAAAGGAACAATCCAGAGCTAAATTTCTCCAATAGCCTTACAGATACTCTTTATAGTCTTTTAAGTAATTGGAGTTTATCTGATTCAAGGAAATTATTTTTTCTGATGTCTTTGTTTCAGTTATTTTAGTGGCCCTGATTACTTGAGTAAGAGCTGTTTAAATGTTACACTTTTCTGAAACAGGAGTCAGAGCAAGGTCTGGCAGCTAATTTAAAATCCAGCTTCTGAGTAAGCTTGGCTGCAATTTATAAGCAAGTAAAGCAAATGTTACATAGTAATCTATCTTAATTTTTTCTCTGGGCTGTGTTCTGCCAGTTATTACTGTAAACTGTACCAAAAAAGAGGAACAGCCGATTGCGGCTCTTTGTGACAGGTAATGGAAAAAGGACATTATAAAAATAAATTTAAATACAAGCTATTGATTCATTCCATTGAATACACATCCCTGTATAGGCTGGCTTTAGACTTTACCACCTTGTTCACAAAACTGATTGCAGAAAAATGCAGTGTAATACATTCTCGTTGATTTGCACAAGGGAACTGCTTGTGTGAATTCTTGAAAGCTGTTTAATTTGGGAGTAATCACGTCAGGAAACAAAAGTAATGAAATTATATCTGTGAACAGTGACTTTTCTAAACAATAGCCATTGTAAGCTGTGAATCAATACAGCTTGATAAGTTCACATGGAACATCCAATGAATAATGAAGAATTAGTAGATTTATAACCGGTGCAAATCAGGGCAGACCTACTATCTTCCACAGAACTGTCAGTTAGCCCCAGTACAGGAGCTGGCTTCATATTTGAGAAAACTAAAGGAAAAACATCTTCCTGAGGGTAATTTCAGTAATTATTGGCAGGAAATATCCCCAGGTGTCTAAGCATAACAAACTGAGCCTAAGGAGAACTCCACTGAACCCATAAAATAGAGAGATATCTGCCTAAAAGCTGCACCAGAAGATTTCCATGGACCATCTGTGTTTTCCTGTAAAAATATCCAGCAGACAGCAACTTTCTCCATCATATAACAGGTCTCTACTGAATGCTCAGCATGATGTTGTTGTGGCTTTCTCTGCCAGAACATTGGAGAGCAGCAAATTTGTTTCATTAACTATATTGACCCATTGCCTCTGATCCTTTTGGGTCTGTGGTCTTCTCCCAAACATCTGAAGAAATCACCTGAGAAAATAAAATCAACTGACAAAAAATGTAGGTTTGTACACCATTTCAAGAAAATATCTTTCAGAACATTTCCCAAAAGAAGCCACAAGATGGCTTTATCCATTCTGTGCCACATATGAATGCTCACATTTGATCTTGAAAATTATGGTTTCCTATTCCTATCCAATACTGGAGAGGGCCATGTAGAAATACCAGCTCCAATGGCTCAATCAGAGGAGTTAATGGTTGAACATTTGGTAAACATTGGATTATGAAGTTAAAAAAAAATTTAAAAAGTTAAAAAATCTATACATGCACTTGGAACAATTATTTTGCTGACAAATATGTTGATCCCAACATTTTTCCCTAGCTGCAAAACCTTTCATTAGCGTAATCTTCCACAACTGGCCTTTTCAATGGTAGCCTAGATTTAGGCCCAAACACCTGCTCCCTAGGAGGTCCTCAAGAAGTCCTTGTTGAGTTTTTTTCAGTCCAGGTACTCGCAGTAGGATGAGTCCTATTAATCCATTCACAGAGGCTTCCACAGCAGGTGGTGTGGCAGCAAGATGTAACCTCCATGTTTTCTCCCTACAGGAAGCCTCCTGTGCCTACGTGCTGATCGTGACAGCTGTATTCTGGGTCTCTGAAGCAGTACCTCTTGGTGCAGCAGCCTTAGTTCCTGCTTTCCTATACCCACTTTTTGGAGTCATGAAGTCCAGTGAGGTCAGACCAGTGTGTACTTTTTTATCATTTAATCAGTTAATTATTTGAATAAAATTAATCTTAGTGAACTAGCAAGAATAAGAGGTGTGGGAAGAAGAATTACACATCTTGTAATGTGTAACCTGGGCTGACCAGCTCCTTCTTCTACTGAAGACAGATATAGGAATGGCCATATTAGCCAAGAGGAGTGTCCATTCTGTCAGCTACTGCTTCACCAACGATTCCCAAAACCTATTGCATCAAACGATCCCACCTCTCTCCTCTTCCAAAACTATGTAAACAGCAGTTATGGGATGAACTGTGAAGTTTGCTTCCAATTATATTTATTATAGATGATGTGTAAGGCATGAGGCTGCATATTCTAAAAACAGTTACAATTCACTGTATAAGACTAGGAAATTTTGCTGCTCTGATGAATGTCTAGTCCTTTTTCCAAGCTGTAACCTTAGCGTTGCCTTGTAGCCATGAGTTCTAAGGCAAAGGAGTAGCTGCACAAAAAAGCCTCTTTGATCAGTTCTGAATTTGCTTACTTGAGTTTTTGGTGAATGTGATTTTCTTTAATGATATGCCAAGAATTTATTTTATTTCATCGACAGCTTCTTTTTTTCTGCTTTTTTATGTCACTTTTTTGGGGGTGAGAGGGCATCACACTTGATTTATAAGGACTAGAAATACAGATGAGAACACAGAAGAATACATAGCAACATAAAATTGTTTAATTTCTAACATAATCTGGCACTGGGCATGCCCATAAATGGATGGAGTCAGGCATGAACCAAGGGTTTTATGACCTGCCTTATTCCTCCCAAGGGTACAACAACTTTGTAATATAATTGGGTACATTTCCATACCAACACAGTTAAATATTTTCAGGATTTCTTTTCCTGACATAAAGGTAGTTGTGATTTTCATTACAAAATTTGGCAGCACATTGGAGAAGGAAAATTTCAGGGCAGCCCCACAGAAATTCAATGCCATATGAAATTAAATGACATTGGAACTACTGCAGAGAACGTATTATTTGCTTTAGGAACAGAAATAAACCCCTATATTTTATACAAACAGCTCTGAGAATGCTGCAGTATTTTGTCTGCTGTTCTGGAGTGTCACAGAGACTCTGAGGTCTTTTCTAGCAGTTTAAAATACAAATAACTCACAGAAGCTTAAGAACATCAGCCAGTGAGTAGTATATGTGTACATGTGTATTAATAAGAATATTAGTATTCACTTGTTTCTCCAAAGTGACTGTGAAAGGAGTAAAGGAAAACAACAGATTCTTTGTGCTGCTGGCTTGATGGATTCCTTTCATTCAGTTCAAGATCTTTTTTTAACAAGGTAGCAAGAAAATAAAGAAAATTAATGAGAAAGAAACCAGTGGAAGAAAGCCAGAAAAGTGATATTTAAAAGGTCTGGCACGCAACTATGATGGCCAAGTCTATTTAGGTCACCATGGGGATTTGTTAAATAAATATAATTGCATAATTAACTTGCTGCAGCTTTCACAAAACAACATTAGTGTCATTCTTGCACTTTTATGAAGGAGCACCAGTATAACTGAGGACAATGGAAAAATGCTGCTTCTACTGATTTTTTTCTACTGATTGTTTTCAAATGCTGGAGCCTACATTTATTTAGAAGAACAGTTTTAAACTGAAGAAATCATGGTTTTGGAAAAATATTTCAGCAAGACCTCGGGAAGGATTGCATCAGAATGAAATGAAAACCTTAGCTACACTCCAAGTGTTTATAACTTTTATTTTCTCCCATTTTGTTTGCTTTCACACAAGTGTGTGTGCGCGAATGTTTTTGTTTGCTTCATTTGTTATTTTTGCAATCACTTAACAGAATATCGTCTTGAATCTGACCAAGCCACACATTCAAGAACACTGCTTTGGAGTACTATTCATGGTCTCTGAATTTTTTCCTGAGCCAGTCGATGACTTTTGCTCATCTCCTTTAAATTGAAGTTCGTTTTTTTGAAACTTTGCCTTTTTTCCTGATACAGTGAAGACGGATTTTCATTGTGAAAAGTTCTGGCACAGGGTTTGTGGATTGTCACAGCAATATCCCAACCTATCTTTAGTGCGTGCAGAGAGCACATCCCAAAGGACATTTCTTGAAGCTGTAGGTTCTAAGGATGCCACATTTTGCCCAACAGTTGAAACAAGATGACAGACAACATCTCCAGAATTAAAAACTAGATTAAGTATATGAATTAGCTGCCTTCAGTACAGAGGTTTCTCTGTGGCTTTTTCAGTCTGGGCCCAGCTGAGTATGGCTAACTGCAGGCAGTGAACTTTACTCAAAGCAGTAAAATTTCTCTTGATCTGTTCAAAGCTGAGAAACCTACTAACAAGTGGGTATAGAGACTTGTTATTTGTAAACGTAACATGCAAGTGATTAGAGAGAACATTTTTACTTATGAATTCCCCATTTTCTCCAGCTCCCTGTCATTCTTTCTCTACGGGGAAAAAATCCACAATACCAACCTTCTTCTCATTCAGCATGCTTTCTGTGTATCATAGTATTATCATGCTGGTTGGAAAAGACCTCCAAGATCATCAAGTCCAACCACTACCCTAGCTCTGCCACATTCACCACCAAACCCTGTCCCCTGGCACCACATCTGTCTTTTTAGATGTATCCAGGGATGGTGGCTCAAACACCTCCTCAGACAGCCTGGATCCCCAAGTCCAACTCCTGCCCCAGAACAAGACAACCCCAAGGTTCATACTATGTCCCTGAGGGCATTGTCCAAATGTTTCTTGAATATTGTCAGGCTTGGTGTCATTACTGCTTCCCTGGGGAGCCTATTCCAGTGCTCCACCACCCTCTGGATGAAGAATCCCCTCCTAATGTCCAACCTAAACCTCCCCCTGCACATCTTCCTACCATTCCCTCGGGTCCTATTGTTGGTCACCAGAGAGAAGAGGTCAGCACCTGCTCCTCCACCTTCCCTAGTGAGGAAGCAGTAAGCTGCAATGAGGTCTCCCCTCAGTCTCCTCTTCTCCAGGCTGAACAGACCAAGTGCTTTCAGCCCCTCCTCATACAGCATCCCCTCCAAACCCTTCACCAACCTTGTTGCCCTCCTCTGGACACTCTCCAGCAGCTTCATATCCTTTTTGTACTGTGGCACCCAGAACTGCACACAGTACTCAAGATGGGGCTGCACCAGTGCAGAGTAAAGTGGGACAATCACCTCCCTCGACCGGCTGGCTATGCCGTGTTTGATGCACCCCAGGACTCGGTTGGCCCTCCTGGCTGCCAGGGCACACTGCTGGCTCATGTTCAACTTGCCGTTGACCAGAACGCCCAGGTCCCTCTCCGCAGGGCTGCTCTCCAGCAGCTAGTGTAGGCTAGTTACTGCTTTTTAAACTCACTATTTCCTCCTTGCCCTTAATGCAGGTAGCTGCTGAATATTTCAAGAACACAACTTTGCTCCTTACGGGTGTGATTTGTGTGGCAGCTTCTGTAGAAAAGTGGAATCTCCACAAGCGAATCGCCCTGCGCATGGTCATGATGGCTGGAGCAAAGCCAGGCATGTGAGTGAACCTTTGACTTTGGGGTAGTCTGAGGCTGACAGCCAAAGCTTGGAAAAACAAAGAACAACTCTGACTTTTTCAGCCATAGCCAAAACCTAGCTTGGTTTGGGGCTCTTTTTCCTTCCCATCTTTCCTTTTAGAGTGTGACAGCTTATACATTTTCTCATCCTCCTTCTGACGCCCCCTACTCCTTAGCTTGTTGTGCCTTTGCTTTCTATTTTTTAATGATACTGATTTTAGTCTTTCCATCCCTTCTTTGCCTGTTGTTTAGCAAATACGAAAGGATGCCTAAATCCTGGATATGTTGAAAGCTGCTTGTTTTCATATCACATGCTGATTTCCACGTGGAGCAATAAACAGCTTCCAGTGGCACATTGTCTTATAACAGATCTGAGCACAAGGCAGCATTTTGTCTATGCACAACCTGGTAGTTTGGCACCCACAAGGAGAAAAAGACTGTGTAGTTATCAGTTGACTAATGAAACTGTTAGGAAAGGAGGCCTTTAATATTTCTGAAGCCTCAAGAAGGTTTCTCTGTGTTGTACTCCAGGTTGCTTCTTTGCTTTATGTGTTGCACAACGGTGCTCTCCATGTGGCTTTCCAACACATCCACCACAGCCATGGTGATGCCAATTGTGGAGGCAGTGCTCAAGGAGCTAGTGAATGCTGAGGAGGAGCATGAGGTCATCAGTACTGCAGGCAGCACCACTATGGAAGAAAACGAGCCAATAGGTATTTGCCAGTATCTACCATTCTTTTATCCTTTGTTTATCAGTGACCAGACTTGATACACATTATTCTATTGAGGTCAGAGAGATCTGACTTGTACTGCCAAAGACACTGGTCCATATTCTTTCTTTTTGTACTCTGATATTTCTTACAGAAATGAAACAAAGTTTCAGGATATGATGGGAGAACTGGAATTGGGAAACTTTTTTTTTTTTTTAATTAGGGCATGTACTGGATTGTGTGGGTCATTAAGTCTTATGTCATAGGATTTTAAAGAGTTGGAAGGAAACTTCTGAGAAAAAAATCAAACAGGCCCAAAAGTGTGCTCCATGACAACCTCATGCTTGCTCATTCTACCCCTGCCTTTCCAGGCTGCCCAAATCACAGCAGGTGTCACAAAAAAAAAAATAAAATTACAAGAGCTCTAAGGTCCATTTTGTTCATTCCTTCCCAGAGAGAAAGGATTTGGGAAGAAAAGAATCTATCTTTTCTTTCAATTCACAGATTCCAGGCTGAAAATCATGTTTGCATATTATATGAAGGTATGATAGTCTTTTAATTGCCAGAGGCATGTGATCAGAACAATATGACACAATAAAACACTGCATAAGGGTTGCAGAGTACCTGAGAAGGTTTGGACACGTTTTTGATTGCAGTAGCTTCTCCATGTTCAGTGGTGTGGTCCAGTGGCTCTGCTCAGTTCTTACCCCAAGGGGCCACTTTCTCTTCCTTCATTACAGGTCTCAGCGAAAAGCATGGCGGACCTTCACTGGAGCTTATCTTCATCAATGAGGAGTAAGAATGAACCCTGTACATCACGACTGGAGATTTGAGCCCTACACAGGTTGCAATGAGATGAACCCAGAAGTAGAGACAGGAAGGGCAAGCAGAAGCTTAGACATTAATGTTTTAGTTGTGACTGACAAGGAAGGCCTTTATGAGAAATGGGATTAATGTAATGGTCTGGATCTCACGGAAGCCTCCCAAGATTTATTTATTTTTTAACACTGTGGCCATTTTAGAGAGGAGGAAAATGTTTCTTAGGGTTTGAAAGATCTTTTTTTGAAGTCTATGTTTGTGCTCTATAAGATAGTGATGTCCACAGATTTTTACTTTTGTTCCCCTGAAGGAACAGTGATGGAGAGGATTGAAGCACAGTATGGAATGTCCACAGGACATATCCACAGAGAAAACACAGAGGATTCCTACAGAAAACCTGAACTGGCAGGAGTATTCAAGTTAGAGATGAGAGTGGGGCGGAGGACAGGGGGCAACCAACAAGAAATACTCCTCCTCTCCCAAAAAATACTGTGTAAAATATTTATTTTAATATAGACAAAGTTCTTTGGAAGTTTGAAACACAAACAGTTTCAACCAGATCTCAAATTCGGGTAAAACCTAGTAAGGTGTAAAGGGCAAATCAAGCAAAGGACTAAGTTCTTTGTCAAATTATCAAATTAAGCATAATTTCAAGATACTCAGGAGAGTATACAAAGTCATTGTCCTAAAACTATATTATTGGCTAAACACTGAGGAACCTTCTTACAAGGTTTGAGAATAAATTGTACAATTCCTTCTTGAGCTCTTTCTATTTTGTTCACAATTGTTCAAAATAAAAGAGAAACAAGTTCTTTTTACACCTTTAAAAATGACTTTGAAACCAACTTTCTCATTCAAACAGTACATATTGATGACTTTAAGTTAACTTGCAGGATCTAAATAGTTTTCTCATTAGTCTGGAGACTAAGGAGTTCTGCAATACCCCCTCTGTTGCTATCTCTTTTTATCCCAGCTATATTCTCTGTGCAGTAGAGAATCAAATTTTCAGTCTGGCATTGTGCCATTAATCCCTTTAAGCCCCGTTGAAGAGTATGTGTGGGATATTTCATCACAGAACTATTATTAAAATAGTATTACTTGAAAAAGAGCTTGAAATTTGACAGGAAAAGTAGCACATCTTCTAGAATTAAATCTGGTTTCAATGTCAAAGTTCAGTGGATTGTTTGCATGGTCCACATACCACACAGGATAGATTTTAATGAAGGCTTTAATGTGATACAGGTGAGCGTTCAGAGACAGCACTGGAGAGGCTGACAGAGGAAGAACTTCAGTAGAACAAGGCAATGGTAGCACTGGATTGCCCAGTGATTCACTCTATTGTGAATGGAGTCTATTACTAGAGTGGGGTATATACTACCTAGAATACGAATTTTTTTCATTCATGAAGGTAGAACTGCATTGCTACACAGCTAGAGATAGAGCTGTGAAACATAGGAACAACTATTATGTATCTGGCCAAGATACCACATAAGAGGTACTCATAAATTATATTCTTTACCATTTCACTAGGCACTAGTTAGTTCTCCCACAGATGTTGCCCCTCCTCCCCATGATGTGTGCCTTTTGAGGGAGCTGGGTGAACAGGCATTTTTAAAGTATATTTTCCTTTCTTTATTTTTAGTGCTACTACTACTGACTTCAGCTCCTTGATGCACTCAAAGGTATTGTCATAGGTAGTATCTTCTGAGCTACACTGTCTTCTAATGCAGGAATCATCAAAGCAGCTCTGCAAGAAACTGCTGTTTCCTTTATTTCAAACAAGTAGTGGCTGTTGGCAGACAGTACATATTGCAGAATGTCCTGCTTTGTCTTTAACCTGTCATCCCAAATCAAGTTGGAGAACATTAGTAGTGCTCATTGTACTTACTGCTGAAGATCCAGAGATCCAGTCAGCAAAAACTAACAGTTTCATATGGTTTCTAGCAAGTGCAGATAGGATCTTTTATTGTCCAGGTATTACCAGTTTCTGCAACTGAGACACGTCAGTTACTAGAACATATCACAAAGTCATAACCTCTAGCAAGGGTAAGGGATTTGTTAGATTGTCTTACATGGCAGAGGGAAAAGACCTGAATTTATTAATAATCTAACTTTTAACTTAACTTTAAAATAAAATCAGGTTGTTGTTGTTTGGTTTTGCTTTGTTTTAATCTTATTGTTTTTCCAGTGTAAAGTTTACAGCTGAAAGTTTAGTGGTTGGTTGTGTTTTTTTTTTCTTTTCAAAAGCCCACTACCCATGACCTTTACAAAGCATCATCAATTCTAATCAAAGTGCCCCTAAGAACAAAAGAAAGGCTAATCCAAAGGCATTTGCTTCCCTACAGAGTATGAATGGTGTGCACATGATAGCCAACTCTATTGGAACGACGAATTCTAAAAGCAATGGGCAGCACTTACCTCAGGTAAGGAGGCGTTAGACCCAGGAAGAGAGGAACCTGCTCCCTGCTGTTTCATATCTGTTCTTTGTAAGCTGTATTATATGGAATCATTCTCCATTATCTTCCAGCAGCTGTGGCTTGGCCCTTTCCTAGTTCTTACTCCCATTTTGATGCCCTCAGCACAGGTATTTTCAGAAGAC
Organism: Hemiprocne comata; assembly: GCA_020745705.1. Classification (NCBI taxonomy): domain Eukaryota; kingdom Metazoa; phylum Chordata; class Aves; order Apodiformes; family Apodidae; genus Hemiprocne; species Hemiprocne comata. The sequence continues at coordinate 64,408,226 of CM036586.1, forward strand.
CATCCCCCAATGGCTACTACAACTAAGTTAGCTTTATATTCAGTAATGTGATCACAAGTTTCCCTTCTTATTTGGCTGTTCTATCCACTTTGTTTTTGCAAAGCCTCCTTGGAAAATCACCAAACTCAAAAATAACAACCCCTGACACGCAATATCTGACTCAGAATAAAATCAGCAGCAGGCATGGACCATTTAACTATTCAGCTAGTTTGTTAGGTGGTCTTAGTATCCAACTCCTTTTTGTCTTGCCCTTAAAAATCCTCCACTGCATCAGTCCATTCCAGTATTTCTACTTCTTTTAAGTGGATCCAAGAAGTGATTGCTGTTTGGACTACAATTGCATAGTATCTTAATGGCATAAATTAATGCTCAGGAAAGATGAGGCTAAATTCAACACATGAATTTGCATTCACAGCGTATGTTTCCAAAAAAGGCTTTTATGCTGTTCTTGATTCTTACTTTCCTCTTATATCCATTTCCTGTACACATTCAGTGTTTATTTTGTAACAAATACGCTCACTTCACTTTTAACGTACAGGGCTTTTAGCCAGGGTGCCCTCACAATGATGATGAACCTATAACATGACTGATTTTACTACATAAACCCAAATCCAAATTAATAAATTAAACAAATCCATCTGAACCACTTGCTACCTTTTTCCTGATCCTAAATTACATCCTTGGGTTGCATGTGAAGTGTCTTGAAGTACTGTACCTTTTTTCCAGTACAAGAACTTGATTTACCAATATGGAGACTTCCCTGTCATGGCTAAGAAAGCTGCTTTTAGAGCAATATTTTCCTGCAGCTTATTCTTCCACATTCCCATTGCCCAGCCTTTTTCATGCCGTTTCTGAGACTCATAGCACTTCATTCCTAATTAGGGGCCCTGATCCAGTGTAAGTGCAAAAAATCCACCAAGCATTTGTCTAGTGGCTGCTCATAAACCCCAAGGATTATGGATTCCTACTGCTGCAGTGCTGGCATCCAAACCCGGCAAACCACAAAAGCTTTTGCTGTCCTGCTGAGATTCCAGTCAGAACTGGAGCTGGCCTAAACCAAAGCCAGAAGTCTTATTACTGTTTGTCCTACATTTCTGCCACAGACCAGGCTATTTCAGGTCCCAGGACAGGTTTTGAGTTGTGATCCCAGTTAATCCCTGTGAAGAAAAAACTGCCCCCTGTCACACAAACCTGCTGTTTCTCTGGGACCAGTATCACCATGGCATTAGAGCAAGCTGAGCTGCTGTTTTGATCACCTGTTTTCTTTGGTGATTGTATCCCCTTACAGGCTCAGATACTGGTCCTGCCTCCTAAGTCCTCAGAACTGGGCCTGAGCACCAAGTATCGGTATCAGACCAGACACGACCACATGGTCTGTAAATGCCTCTCACTGAGTATCTCCTACGCGGCAACCATTGGAGGACTAACAACCATCATAGGGACTTCCACTAGCCTCATATTCTTAGAGCACTTCAACAAGTAAGTGACATTGTGGTTGTGTGAGAATGGTGGTTGGGTCATTATAATCTCTCTGGCTTTCCCCATGGCTTGTTTTCTACCTCAAGGAACCCTTGTAAGAAAGTCTATCTGAAGACAGTTTTGTTTCCTCCTCTACTCTGATGTTATTACTAATGGTTAATGGTTGAAAGGAGGAGGTTATATTAATACATATCAATGTCTTTCTCCCATGAGAAAGAAAAATTCCTCAGTATGTGGTAACATTTAAGTTTCTTCTGCAACTTATTTTGCTTTCACAAATGGATTATCATGAAGGCAGCAGGCTTTCCTGGAAAAGTAAACACTAAAGTCGTGAAGATATAGCAAAGAAGACACGTACTAAAAAAAAAATAAATAAAAAAATAAAAAAAATTCAAAATCAGCTTCAAGTTGTTCTACGGGTTCTTAGAAAGTGAGGTCTTATGGTGAACCTCAAGGCATCAGTAGTAGTACTTGGGCTGCTCAAAACATAATGCAAAAATAAATAAAATTAGAAATATGGCCTTATACCTTTGCTTCAGAGAAGATGGGAAGCAGCTCTCTGATCAGCTAAGTATTCAATTTATCATATATGCCCAAGGCTCTCAAAGACATGAATGTTACCTCTGACAGAAGACTGGTGGTACTTCTCATGTAAAGACAGGCATCCAAGCTCAAATTTTATTCTGCTTAACTACTGCTGCCCCTGCTGCCAAGTCATCTCACTCTCCGAAATTGTGGTAGCAAAGCAAACTAATTTTGGAAGCCATCTTTAACACAAGAATTTTGATTTTACAGAATTTCCAAAGATCTTGGTGTTATGACAATTCCATTAAATGCACATACTAGACAACTTTGTCAGAGAGCAGCAGAATATAGTCATTATTTCTGTGGTCCACAGTAAGATGTACAAAGAAATAATGGGCGAAATTATCCTTAAGTCTGCCAACAATAAAAACAGCTTTAACAAAAAACACAGGTAGAGCCAGAATTCAACTCCTGGTAACTCTGAGGATTTTTGAAGCTGCCTAGACAATCCAGACCATCCAATCTTAAAGGTGTGAAGGGCTGGATAGTTCATTTGTTGGTGGGGCATGGTCAACGACTGACATTCTTTAGCAATTGGTTTCACTACGCACAGGTAATGCAGCTGTTGCAAATACATACTGATGTAAATTTTCTATCATGCAGTGACAATTACATATACACATACACATACATGTGTGTGCATCTATGCATATTGGAGATGCCTGTCCTTTTACTGTTCTAACTTCTTGTGCATCTTTTTTTTTTTTCCCCTTTGCAGCCACTACCCAGATGCTGAAGTGGTGAATTTCGGAACCTGGTTTTTGTTCAGTTTTCCCATCTCCCTCATCATGTTGGTCCTGACTTGGTTATGGATGCATTGGCTGTTCTTGGGTTGCAAGTGAGTGCAGGTTGTTCAAGATGCATGGATTATGAAAGCAGGGCATCTTTGGCTCCTCTAGAACCTGTCTCATAAAAATTTTTCCAGGTGCAAATGACAAAACTAAGGCACAACTTCCTTCTTGTTGCCAGAACAATTACTGAAGGAAATGCTATTGCTTAGCTGCACTGCATAGACAGCAGTATACTTTATTGCTGTTTGAGAGTGAGGTGACTAGGTATTGCTGATGGAACCTCTTCCAATGCATTCAACTCATTTTTTGACTCTCATGACCATGAGGATCCCGTGGTAGACAAAAAATCTTGCTAAAAGTCCTTTTGGAAAAGTACAGGTTAAAAAATGAATAGAAAAATAACTGTAGTGAACAAGTAACTTTTCAGATCTGCCCCCAGGCTCAAGGAAATTAATGTAAGACCAGTTAAAATTAAACAGAGTCCATATATTTCTCTTTTAAGTGGAAAGGACTCACAGCTTTTAGATACCAGTAAGTCCCTTAGCCCTAAAATAAGAAAAAGGCTCAGTCTCCTAGTTCATTTGTACTATGTATTCTCTTTGCAGAGGCACTCAGCAAAGTTAATGAAAATTGACTAAATGTGTGCATTTAGAGTGGATTAGTTAATCTGCATTAAATTGTGGTGCAGACACTCACTAAGAATTGAAGTGGCCTTAATTTGATTTAGTTTACTCTTAAAAGTAAGCTGAACTGACATCACTAATTTATTTCACCTAAGACAATGAACAAAATGATAATGACTTCTGCTTGTTGTTGACCTTGACTAGATTTGAATTGTTAATTTAGAGGTGAATAGCTCCATGTCCTTCTCTCAGTCAGTCTCCTGAGCCTTGCAGTTCCGAATTAAAGGCTAAAAGAAGTTGGTTTTTTTTTTTTTTTTTAATCTTGGGAGGAAACAGGCCCTAACATGACCCTCAATAACTTTAAAAAAAAAAAAAAATTGAAATTCCACATTGCATCCAAGACCTCATGCTGATTAATGTTCTAAATAATACCAGAGACCGAAGCATTATCAGCCTTTTGAGGATTACCAGTTAGTTCCAAGGCTTCTCAATCTCTGACTCCTTTTCACTACAGTTCATTAAAGAACACTTTAGGAGCTAGGCTACAATACTCTACCTTCACATCCTCCTAAGCCTTGAAACACTTACAACATGTTGAAACTGCTGCCTAATGCCTGTGCATAAATGTTTACTGAATTCCTGTAATGTTAATGTTCTTTTCCTAGGAAGCCCAGTGTCATCAATCTGTTCTTACTTGGCCCAGTTGGAACATCAGACTTTTTTTTAGGCTCTAATAGACTGGGTCAAAGTGGAAGGACAATGGACTCACCAAACAATTTTTGCCAGTAAAGTAGAGCTAAGGGTAGAATCATTACTATAGAATTGGCCATTACAAACCATATAGTTCTTCCCTTCCAGCAGCTGCATTACTGCTGGTGGATTTTCCTGGAGTCTAACAGCAAGGTTTGCAAGAAAATATAAATACTTACAGGTGCAGGACAGTGCTAAGTGAGCTAAAAGCAAGTGTCACATAGATGCCTATTTACAAGTGAAATGAAAAGTCTGTTCAAGACTTTCTGTTAACCAGACAGGGCCTGCCTGCATCTTGAGCTACGCAAATTCCTGAGACTCTGGCCATAGCCAGATACATGGAGGAGCCAGATACATGGAGGGAGATTGTAGTCCATGGTTTGGCCACTGCTATGGCATGGATCTCTAGTAGGGTACAAAATAAGTATTAAAACAGCAGGAACTATAAAAGCAGAACATTGTGCTCCCGTCTTACTTCACTCACTGAAGTCCCTGCTGCTGCAGCCTATTTTAGACTGGCTTAGCTGCAAAGGTTTCTCAGCCCTCCCCACATACCTCTGTGTGACAAAGGGTACAGCTGGAGCAGAAAAGCAGAGAGATGTGGCTCAAAAGCACAGCAAAGTAATGCTGCTGGAAAGAAGAAAAGGAAAAGGTTAAAGTGGGCTTGCAAGTATCTTAATTTCAATTAGGAGTGTCCTGACTTTGTTACAGTATGAAGGCAACTTGAATAAACTAAGGACTTCACCTGATTTTCACACAAATGTATAGTGGATTTAAATGTGTTCAGCTATGAAATATGCTTGTGCTTGTATGTCCTTGCCAAAAGTTCAGGCATATTTCATCAGGATAAAACATGAGGTTGATTGCCTTGACCTCTGTGGCAGAGGTCATTTGGTACTACACTGATTGTGCCTGGCTTAGGAACAGTTAGTATTAGTGGAGGCAGACAGGTTGTCAAAGGTACTGAGTTACTCAGCACAGCCTTCCCCCTTTACTTACTGTGAATCCTGAATATTCAAGTCAAACTTGGGCTCAAAAGCCAGACTGGGCCTCATATGTGTTGGATACCCCTGATCTGACTGGGAAACCTACAGTTTCCCCATTGAAAAATCTACTGATAACTGGCCTCTGTCATAGTCATTCCATGAAATAGATAGATATTACATAGAAATTAGCCATAATCTTCCGAAGTTTCTGGCACCAGTAAAATCTGGCCACCACCAGCTGTTTGAGGAAGCCCAGCCAGAGCCTGGGATGGCTCAGTGACAGCTATCAGTATTAGTCTGAGCATCCTGGGGACCTTCCTTCTAGAACTGATTCTTGGAAGAGCTGGAAACTACACCACACAAAGATCACATGCAATAATTTTCCTTCTCACTGCCATCAGGCCTTGCCCCAGTCACATCCTTCTGGTAACTGGAATTTTCAGTTTGCCTCGTTCCTGTTACTTTTTATGACTTTTTTTTTTTTTTCCCCACCACTCAGTGCCCTTGCCTAATCTTACTGTTATCTACCTCAGTTTTAAAGAGACCTGTTCTGTGAGCAAGAAGAAGAAGACCAAACGAGAAGAAATGTCAGAGAGAAGAATTCAAGAAGAATATAAGAAACTGGGAAATGTTAGGTAAAATGGACCTGCCTTCCTCAGGAATTTACCTCTCTAGGCCGGACCATTCTTTCCTATTGCCCTCCATGTTGCCTTCGGCTCTTGTAGATTATTTTAAAACTGTCAGCTCTTTCTCCTCCTTTCCAGGATAGGAGTAGAACTAATGCAAAAATGAACTAAAATCAAACACTTTGTTACAAGCATGTATTTACTTACTCATTTACTTATTTCTAAAGAAAAAGGAAATAAAAGGAAAGATTAATGTTTTTACCAGGGTCCAAAGGTCATCTGTGTCAAAGTTTGTTTCTACCTTTGAACAAAACCATTAAAGGACCCCCCTTCCCAATTCAGGCACATACTTGTTTTGGTGAGCAGAAGTTCAGTTAGCAAAGGCTTTGTAGAAACTCCCATATTAGGAGATGTCCAGACTTCTCAGTTGCCCATAAACTTTGTTTATGTTGGCAAGAAATCTCTCTTGAAAATATTATTTTGCAAGGTTTTAATCTTTCAAAAGGGATGACACCTCATAAAATCCATTCTTCCCAAAAAATGTTTGTGTTGTTCAACTGGAATTTTAACAGACCAGCTTGCTGAATATGATCAACTCTGAATCTAGACTGTTGTCCAGACTGTCAGTAAATATGAAACCATACTTAATTTAAATCAATCCTAAATTAAAACTCAGTATAATTAAGTCACATTTAATCTTACATTTATTCCATGTACTTAAAATATTTGTGCTAATCTGCATTGCATTTTGCTCTTATGCATTCTACACTTTCAAAAAATGCAATTGAAAGTGTTTAGAGTGGAATAGAAACATGAGCTTTACCTTGTTACCAGACTTAATCCGATAATAATGAAAATACAAAACAAGCATTTATAAATATTCTCCTTCAGGTCTTGCCCATGAATTGCAAATACGGATTGATATTTTTAGCCTATTTTTTACTGGATTTAGAGTGTCTCAGCTGGGAGCCAAACAAAGAATTCCGTAATTCAAACTGATCTTCCTTTCTATTTTCCATATGGTTTTTCTTTACCTGTTCTGTTGGAACCAGTTTCTGATTTCTTACTTCTGGGATTTGCTCTTGTGTTTTCAGATAGACCTTGGAATGAATTACTAGCTTTTTAAAAAATGCATTTTATTTCTAGCTATCCTGAGATGGTGACTGGAGTTTTCTTCATTCTGATGACCTTGCTTTGGTTTACTCGTGAGCCTGGCTTTGTACAAGGATGGTCATCTTTTTTTGAGAAGTAAGTGGGATTCCCTATAAAACCACAGAGGAATATGACCATGCATCCTCTGACTTTCTGCTATATTTTTTGTCCATAAAACATCATCAGCCACTTTTACAAGGTGGTGGACAATGAAGCCTTTATTCAAAATTTTTGCTTTTTAAATTACATCTTTATACCTGGCACCAAACTGTATACTTTCTCACTAAGCAGAATTAATTAATTAGAGAAAGTAAAATAAACATATACAGAATGTAAAAAGACAGGTCAGATTCTGTAGTTAAAACATTTTTGTGCATTCATAGGGAAGCCATCACTGGAATAGAGTGCAACTATAATTCAAATTAAAACTTTAAGTTTTTTCAATTTGACTTTGAAAGAATAATTTTTTGACAAAAACTGTGTTTTTGTGAAGATAAATTTTATCAAGAAAACACCCATTTCAGTTAAATATTACACAGAAAGGTGGTTGCATAAAATTGTGGGTTTTTTCACCCTAATTTTGATAGAAAACCAATTTCTACAACTTTGTTTTTGTAGGATCTCTGCAGTTCAGCACTGCTCATAATACTTTTTCAGACTGAGTTTTAAACATTTAATTTAAAATCAATCTACAGTTCATTTTGAAAAAATCACTTGGGGTTGGCTTTCCCCAGAATGTATTTACTGTTTCTTGCTTCCAGTAAACATGCTGTTTTTTCTGTACCTCTGAGTTGATAGATTTGTAAACCAAAGGGGATTTATTTTTTCACTGGAACATTAAAAATTGTTGAGCAGTGATTGAAACTGGCTACTGGAGTCAGTTTAATAAATGGGAAAAAAAATTTCCAATCTGTATCCTTGATATGGAGACGTATTATTCTAGTGGATTGTTAGCAAGATTTCAGATGTGGAAATACAACTTCACCTACCACAATTTGCTTGGAGCCATGTACCTTGTTTGGAAATGTTTTTGCGTGTGTATCTTTAAGATAACGCCACTGTTCCTTTCCTAGGAAAGGTTACCGGACTGATGCCACTGTCTCTGTATTCCTTGGTTTTCTCCTTTTCCTCATTCCAGCAAAAAAGCCATGTTTTGGAAAAAGAGAAAAAGGTGAGAAGGATGCATCAATAAAGAGATCTGGCACATTTTCCAGTGCCTTTAATGATACTTTTCTGCTCTCTGTAAAACTTTTCAAGGAGAGATTTTTATCATGGAAGGTCAGGATTCAGTTTCTCCTCTGATACCAGCCCTTCCTACATCAAATCTCTGGTTAATACATATTGTCTCAACCAGCAGATTACAAACAGATCTTGTATCTGAAGCCACCATCTCTTCTGTGTTTACAGAGTTATAAAAATTTAGGACTGAGTTTTAGGAAAGGTTGGGATGGAGTTCCATATGGAGAACTATAATGCAGATGCTTGCAAAATTGGCTGAAGATAAGTGCTCACTTATACAGCAGATAAGTCATCACTTATACAGCAGATAACACTGGTCAAGTAAATGTACAAGAGATCAGTTATGTCAGACAAATTTCCAGCTTTGAGGAATGCTTCTCTCAAAGTTTTCTTGCCTAGGGCCACACCACCCTGACAACACTCGATCTGGTCTGATCTCAGAAGCTAAGCATGGTCAGGCCCAGTTAGTACTTGGATGGGATACTGCTTGAGAATACTAAGGACTGTAGGCTTGGGCTTTGAGCAAGCTGGTCTAGTGGGAGGTGGAACTAGATGATCTTTAAGGTCCCTTCTAATGCAAACCATTCTATAATAATAATAATTATTATTATTATTTCACATTCCTACTTGTGTAGCACTCAGAGGTATTGTCTAGTTTGCTGTTACAGGCTTTCAGCAGTCACAAAAGCAAATAGAGTCTGCATAGAGTTTTATGCAGAGATTAAAAATGTACATAGATATGTTTATTTTTCCTACTGACATATATGCAGCATTTAGAAAAAAATTACATTCTCCAACTCTTACTTCAAGAAAATACTCAGGCATCTATAAAAATAATGTCCTCAGATAAAACCTAGGGACATAAATGCACTTTTTCAAGCTTCGCTGCCTACTGGAGAGAGAAAATGCCCTTCTTTGACAAAATAATCCCATTGTACTCCATTTTTGTAGTCTACAGATAATTTGTATACACATATAGAAAACAGAGTACACAGTCCCTGAAAAAGCTATAGAATGAACATAGGGGTTTATAACTATTCCCATCAATGGAGCTTTAATATGTTGTATTTTCTGAGGCCAAGTTAACCAGAGAAACAGGCTACATCCTTCACCTCTCTCACGTATAGTTCTCAAGATAATGCCCAAGGATATTGTTCTTACTAGCATGAAAAGTGTGAAGATCTTTGCAAAAGGCCAATGCAATACTGGTCACATATTTGCTTTTTTTTTGATACAGGAGATGGTGAAAAATCAACAGAGATTAACTCATTGGATCCCATCATTACCTGGAAGGACTTCCAGAAAACCATGCCCTGGGAGATTGTAGTGTTGGTTGGAGGAGGTTATGCCTTAGCAGCTGGATGCAAGGTACTGATTTAGATTTTATCCTCCTTTCTAAAAAAAGATAAACCTGGACTTTTATCCCTTTGTATGCTCCCCAGTATGGACTAACAATGTGGATACTTTCAAGTTTGTACAAAAGGTAGTCACTACTCCCTGCACTGAATGGACAGCTATCTAGCTAACAAAAAGATGGTTAGGACTCAAGTCAGTTGTGCAAGCATCTGCAATGTCAGGTGTTTTCTAAAATCTAGATACTTGTCCAATGCTGGCAGAAACAATGTAAGATCTGAGGGACACCTCACACTTTCTCAACAGCTAACCAGAGAGAGGGGGAACACCTCAGCTGCCACTGGATTGCTCCTCTTTCAGGAACAGTCAAGCTTCTGGTGCTGCCTGGACAAAGCACTCTCTAGGCTTTACTGTCTATATCTACACTCAGTATAATTCATCAATACACATCTAACTCTCCTATAGACTCCTATATGTAGACAAATAAATTTATGTATTTTAATCTCAAAATTAATTCTACCTAGACTGTGCCATTCTTCATCACCAATTTGCAATATTCCAGTTGACATGTTGAAGAAGAAGGGATCAGCCTTGGTGACTTTTTCATGTTATTAACTGCCGAAAGTATATTTCTGTTACTATGGACATCTATTCACTGCAGTGAAATCTAGTTTGCTGAACAAAAGGACATGCAGAAAACATTAACCTAAATTTTATTTGCTGGTGAGATTCTCTGATGCAAACTGCCCCGAAGAGATGAGTCTGTTTTTTACAAACATACTAAGTGTTCAGTCACTCTTGTGCTTCTGTCCTTTCCCCAGACTTCTGGCCTCTCAACATGGATTGGACGTCAAATGCTCTCCCTGAGCAGCCTTCCCTACTGGGCTGTAACTCTGCTGGCCTGCATTTTGGTGTCCCTGGTAACAGAGTTTGTTAGTAATCCAGCAACCATAACCATCTTTCTGCCTATTTTATGCAGCATGGTGAGTAGAAACATGACGTTTTCAGTCTGTTGTTTCCTGACAGGCTCATGGGAAAGTTTCAGGATGTCAGGGCATTGGCACTCTGATCACATGACCCCCAGCCTCGATTCCCAAGCTACTGTTCTGCAGTCCTGGGTTTAGGAAAAATACTAAACTTGGGCAGACAAAAGCATTTTTAGCACCAAAAAAGTTCTTCAATACCTCTCAGAAAAAGTGAAAATACAGGTCCTGCACTGAGGGATTCACAGTCTATGTACAAGAAAAGGTGATGATGCAATCAGCAAGACAGGTGAAGTCCACATAAAGTTTGAGATACTCTTATCAATGTTATTTTAAATGTGTTGTTCATTAGTTATTAGTCACCTACTCACTACTTGCAAGAAAAGACTGTAGAGAGGGTGATCTGGTGAGTGTACTATCATCCAACATGGAAAGCAGAGGTGTTTGTAAGGGACAGAAAAAAAGATTCAGGAGACTGGTGACAAAGGCAGTGGAAAAAGGCAAATTTCATTCTATATTGGACTAGCAGTTACAGAAAACTGTCTTATTTTTTTATTTTATGTAATGTGAAGCAAAATGCAGGTCATGTTTGCCTATTATAACAATTTTATGGAATTGTTCCAAAGTACATTCTCTGAAGAGCTCTGAAGTAATATGAAGATATGGTCAGATGAAAATAAGTAATTATGTTTGTATGGCTTATGAGTTCAAATTTACCTCTGTTTCATGCAGAGACTCTCCTAAAGAGAAATTTAGAGAAGCAATCTACTTTTAGTATTCTGAACTGCCATCTTAAGGCAGTCTCTCTTTTTTGACTGTAAAAGTAACCTGAAGACACTTCCCTCTCCAAAACAAAGTTAGCCTTGTGAATACCCTTCCCTCTTCCTCTGACATAAAACTAGGCCATAGCAATGTAAACAAAAATGCAAAATTTCACCACCATTGACTGCTGCAGTGGAAGAACAATTATTTAAACCACTGTAAAGAATATTGCACCATTACTGCCTTCCTGCCTGCTGTGGTTTAACCCCATCTGGCAACTATGCACCACACAGCTGCTCACTCAGTTCCCTACCACCCTGGGGGAGAACTTTAAAGGTAAAAGTGAGAAAACTCATGGGTTGAAATAGAGACAGTTTAATAGATAAAGCAAAAGCTGTGCTTTAGTCAGACTCTTTTCAGTAGTTCCCTGTGACAGGATATGGGGCAACAGGCACTAGCTGGATCATAGGAAGTTCCATTTAAATATGAGGAAAAACTTCTTTACAGTGAGGGTGACAGAGCACTGGAACAGGCTTCCCAGGGAGTTTTATGGTGTCTCCTCCTCTGGAGATATCCAAGACCTGCCTGAATGCAGCCCTGAGTAACGTGCTCTGGGCAATCCTGCTTTAGCAGGGGAGTTGGACTGAATGATCTCTAGCAGTCCCTTCCAACTGAAAGTTCCATTATTCCATGATTCTGTGATAACGGTTTCACTATCTTTTAGCATGAAGGAAGTAAATTCTTAATGCCAACCTGTTGTGACTTCTTTTGGATGAAGAACTAAGTGACAGTCAGTGTTAAGATCCAGAAGACACAATGCAAAATAACACAGATAACAAGTGGGAAGATAAAGACAGCCTAATAGTAGCAATCTTCACCTTCCTCCAGTGAGAAATGTCTGAAAAGAAATCCCTGGAGCACAACGAGCTCTAAATCATAGCACTACACTACTCTGCAAACCAAAAAAAACCACTTCACACTAAAGTTTAGAAACTAGGCAGACGAGATTCACACAAACTTGTTTTCTTCATGTAAAGCAGAGAATTTCATCCTAATTGTGAGCAGTGGCTTTTATTGGTGCAGTGAAACACCTCTCTCCCTCTCTCCTTCCAGTCAGAAACCCTGCTCATCAACCCTTTATACACCCTGATTCCTGTCACCATGTGTATCTCATTTGCGGTGATGCTGCCAGTGGGTAATCCTCCAAATGCCATTGTCTTCAGTTATGGGCACTGCCAGATTAAAGATATGGTGAGTCTAGAGATGGGATATAACCTCATACTTCATGCAACTTCAACACCTTGTACACACATCCAGCAGCCAATAATAATAATAATAATAATAATAATGATAGTGATGCTAATTTAAAGTAATATTGATCTGCATGTCTGTTATGTGATCCACATGTCAGGTTAAGAACATCCACACATCTGCTGTATAATCACATTAAATTTATCACCTAGTTCCACAGAAAGTCATGTAGTTACCACCCTGCAATGTGTGGTATAACCCCCAATTCTGATTATCTGATTGAGAAGTTCAAATGACAAACTGAGCAGTTGTCCAATGAGCTGCATCAGCCTCTGACTATCACTCCTCAATACTCTCACAACATACACTTTTGTACATAATACTCACTGGGCTTTTTTTGGCTGTAGAAATCAGTATACATAACTTATCACACTATATATAAGTCAGTATGCACACGTACACACATACTTACACACCACTGCCTTCCTTTTTCCATGGTATCTGCTTTTGATCAAGTTGCAATTGATCGTGCTCTGATGCATTTTGCTTTTGTAGGTGAAAGCTGGCCTGGGTGTAAACCTGATTGGCCTGGCTGTTGTCATGGTGGCTATCAACACTTGGGGAATTAGACTCTTCCAGCTGAATACTTTTCCAGAATGGGCATCAGTCAGCAACACCACCAGCCAAACATAATCTCCAATGAAAAAGCAAAAAGAATGAAAGAAAAAAAAAAAGTGCAAGACCAAAGTGAGTTGGGACAAAATATTAAACCTATATTGCACATATGAAAGAAAGGAGAAAACTTGTGTAGACATAGGATCAGGATCCATAGCAAAACCATGAAGAAAATCCACAGGGAGGTCTTCTGTGTAAACTTTTAATTTCTGAAAATTAAGTGTTAGTTAAAAGGACAGATTAGCTTTACTCTATTGTTGCTTTCCCTATCATACCATAACTCTGAAAAAAATCTCTCCTTCAAATTCTCTGCCTATGGCTTTTCCATGTCCTAGAACAATTACGTAGGACATGTAAAACAGGGGATATAGAACAAAAACGACAGAAGGCAAGTATACATACACTGGTGTACTTGGTAGTAGGATATTCAGCCCTGCCATTCACTGCTAAAGTGAATGAAGGATGAGTCTTATTCCCAAACTCAGAGTTATATAAGCCTGCTTCTTTTAAAGGCAAATAATTATTCTTCTTTTGAGGTGACTCATCACTGTGTTGGAAAATCTTTCCCATCTAACCCATATGGCGTGCACAGAAATACAGCTACCAACTACCAGCTGTAGCACTTCAAAGGGATAATAGAAACGACCAAACAGATAGGAAGAAGTCTCCTGGGAAAGACAATGTTTTTTTCCACAGCACTAATATAAAGTGTCCAATATTGCAGTACTTGCAATCTCTACTTTGGAAAGAAAAGCTTCAGAAACAGATAGAAAGTTTTGTTCAGTAATTTATTTCCTTATCATTGTACTGCAGTGAGTTTTTTTCAGTGGGGGAAGCTGTGACCAGCAAAACCTTACCAGGCCAACAGAAGCATTGTTCTCCTCTCTCTTTGGCTGCTGTTTAGATAGTTATGCAGTTAAAATTCCACTGACAGAGAAAGTACAGTCTTATCCAAGATGACACCCAGTGCTGCTCCATGAGTAAGAAGGGAGAGGGCTGAAGTGGAGCGGTGCTGGTGTATCTTCGCATTGTGTGCATCACACCCACCTGCTCTCTAGCAGCCCAGAGAACAGGAACTTCAAATGTAGGAAACTGTGACATAGAGCTGATAACTACCAAACCAAATGGCCCATCTCTTTATCATCTGCAAAGTCAATGCCCTGCTTTCCTTACTTGGATCCCTGTGATACTCAGTAAACCTTCTCTTGTACTATGTTCTGTTTTTAATAACTTCTTCAATGTCAATGCACTTAAGCTGTATATTAGGATGATTGGATCTCATGTAATCACACTCTTTCTATGTATACCTTAATGAATTTTTATGTTTGCCACTTACAATCCAGGGTCTCTAGATGTTAGTGTGAATGTTTATTCTGCAAAAATAAAATGTCAATAAAATAAATTATTCACTACTGCATATTCTGGTGCTCTGTGAGAATATAAATAGGATATATTTTACCTCATAACCCACCAAGCCCTTAGGGAAGTAGTGTTGACACAGCAGGAGGTGCTGGTTTACTGCTTCTGTCAAGGCAGAGGGATCCCACAGACTTGTCTTGGAAATAAACAAATACAGTAAGAGGTCACAGGTTGGCAGAGGGGGAGCAAAATGGGAAAATGACAAAAGCATGTCTAAGCCCTTGTACTAAAAGCAGGAGGCAGCATCCTTTAGGAGAACAATTGTTATTCATAGTAGTTCCTGTACATTTGGTTTTGAAAAATAAAGTTTCTGTGCATCAATGGCTGAGTGCATCCCCACGCCCTCCTAATCCATGAAACAAGGCCTCAGCCTCATTTTTCCAACCCTTTCCACCTTCCCAATTCCTGTGTTCAATCTGGCCTGAGATTGCTGCTTTGCTGCACCCCAGCATACAAAGCTCATGCCTGCCTCTGGGATCCAGATCCTCCACACCATTGTCACACCTCCCTGGGTGTCTTCCTGCTCCCCAGCAAGCGGCTACTGCTGGCCACCAACGCTGACATGGTGCTCAAAGCAGAATCCCAGCCTATCTCCTGGAATGAGCTGCAGTCCCCCAGGAAGCTGTACCCTCCCAGCAAACTGCACCCAGCACCAAAGCCACTGAAGGAGGAGAGAGAAGCTGCAATGCCTGTCTGCTAACATGGGCAGCTTTCTTCAGGAACAAGCACTTCAGTTGGTGGGAGAGTCTGCAGCACCAAAGATCCTGTCCCCATGCACAAGCAGAACATCTCTTTGCTCACAGTCCCCAAAGTTACTTTCAACCATTCTCCCTCTGCCAAGAAACTCTTTCTGGCCTGTTCTCTTCCTAAGGCTTTAGCTACTCTGCACCTTCTACTGTGCATTCATCTTCTAATCCTTTTCACTTCACGCTTCATCCACCATCATCTTCAAATTTCTTAGCATGTCAACCAGCTTCAGAGAGATCTAAGATTACTCACAAATCAAATAAGGTGTCCAGCAACAGCACTAGGTAAATGGAAATTGCTTGGTGTTGTGCTGCATTTCTCAAGCAATTTCTTCATAAATATTTCCATGAGTCTCTGGCATAGCCTGTGTCTCGTGACATTAGTGCAGAGAAATTCGGAGTGGACTCAGGCAAGGAGTTTCCCCCGTGGCCTTTCCTTCTGTTTCTGTGCCCTCAGCATACTTTGCTCTTCATAGCTGCTGCCACTTGTCACTGCCATGTCCCACCAGGCATTTGCAGGAAGGCAGTGTGCTGTACTGGCCATTTTTCCATATCAGATCAGTCAGTGCATGCCCCACAGGCAGATTCTGCCCCTAGACATACATGCATTACTTCCTTCATTTCACTGAAGACATAAGAGTACATGAGAAGGCATTTAGTGACAGAATCTGAGTATCAGAAAGCAAAATAGCAGCAGATGAACAAGCTTAGGGCTGGGAAGCTCCATGGCTCATAGTGTCAGAGTAATAGGCGCTGATTGATGCTTTTTAGTAGTATTGCTGTTGTTGTTGTTATTATTATTAAAATAAAATAAATGGCAGGTGGACAAAGAAGTGGGAAATTTGCACTGGTATCTTAATAGCATACTGTCACTCAGCTTCAAATTTGTCTCTATCAATAACCAAAGCCAAAGTCTTTTCTTCAGAGGGGAGATAAGCCTGATTTTAAAGGAAGTGATTTCCAGATGCCTTCAACATTCAGCACATACATCAAGTCCTAAAAACAAAAGTTCAGCTTTCAGCCCAGAATTTAAGATCCCTATCAAGAAGTATAATCACTTTAACTAGCAGCAGTATAATCTTACAGTTCTATGTTACCTTTTATCAGAATTCTATTAAAGCTACTTTTTTTTTTTCCCAGTGTTATAAAACTTGAACAATTTCACTGAAGTAAACTGAGGTGATTTATACTGAGCAATTCTTCATTCTGTGGCTGATAAGAGTGATGTTTTATTTCTCAGGAAAAAAACAAAGCATTATATCTGTGCTTAATACTTGCACAGGGGTTGTTCAGGTCTCTCTGATTTGCAGAAAATTTTACTAACAGAATTTAAAACAGGCCCTTAGATTTATTTTTCATACACTAATTAGTATCTTACTATTTGGGTTGCATCTTTGAACCCGAGGGTGCAGTTGACAGGGAAGGGATATGATCAGTGGGATGAGAAGTTGCAGAATCCCTGTTTTCATACCGAAAACCAACAGTATGTTTCACTCCAGTATCTGGGCTCCGAGGGTGGGAGCGTTACTAGTGTAGTTATGGTTTGAGTGAGTGATTTACAGGAATGGGGTATTTAGATATTTTCCACATGTATTAAAGAATAATGCCAGAATCAGCTTTGGTGGAAACATATATTCTTCACGCAATTAATTATTTTTATTTTTCAAGTAAGTATATTTGACTGTCTGTGGTTAATGTATGTTTTAGGTGAAAAAGAAAATAACGTCCACAGCTGTTTTATCTCAGTACAAAATAAATAAAAATTACCTTGGTTTGGGAATATGTAAAGTAAAGGCTAGCATATACCACTGAGAAGTGTAACAGAACTAAGCTGTACAGGAAATTTCTGTATGGAGCTTCCCAGCAACATATGCACTCCAATATCATAGAATCACAGAATGGTTTGGGTCGGAAGGGACCTTAAAGATCATCTAGGTCCAACCCCCTGCCATAGACTGGGACACTTCCCACTAGACCAGGTTGCTCAAAGTCCCATCCAACCTGGCTTTGAACACTTCAAGGCAGGGGGCATCCACAACTTCTCTGGGCAATCTGTTTCAGTGTCTCACCACCCTCACAATAAAGCACTCTTTCCTGAAGTCTAATCTAAATCTACCATCCTTCAGTTTGAAACCATCCCATCCCTACATGCCCTTGTAAAAAGTCCCTTCTCAGCTTTTCTGTAGCCCCTTCAGGTGCTGGAAGGCTGCTATAAGCTCTCCTCAAAGACTTCTCTTCCACCAACAGTTCTTAATATTCAAAATAATTCTGCAACACATACATTGGATATTGATTTTTACACACAAATGCCAATTCACAGTCATGCTTCTGCAAACACAAATGCAATCTAGGCTTATGAAATCAACTTATTAGTTTTGAAAATTCCAACTTATTCCTTTGCAACATTTCAATTTCCCAGTAATCTTAGGGCCATCTGTAATCTGGGCCAACAGTAGTCTGGGCCATTTAAAACACATTTCCAGATGCTTGGCATGTATAACAAATCTCTTCAAGATAACACGCACAGAGGAGTCGTAACAGCTGTAAGTGCACACAGCTGCCAGCACCACTGGACAAAAGAAAGCCACAAAGGAGAACCAGAGTGAAAAATTCTGTCTTCACAAAAGCGATACATTTTTTGAATGATACAACTCCCTGCAGGATCACCACCGTACCCAACAGAAATCACTGTGAAGAGTCATACTCTACACTAACAGGAGTCAAGTATCTTTACGTTAATTCATAATATAAGTTTCTGATGTAGATGATGATACCTAATATGAAAAAAGAAAGAGTTGGCTTCATTAAACTTTTCCCTGTCCTTGAGTAAATCCTTTGCAGTATAACCCATTTTCACAGAAGGTGGCTGGAGGTACTAGGGATTTAACTGAGTCAAATGGGGTTAGGAAAGCCAACGCAGTGGCCCTGGTCAGTCTCAACTGGGACTCCCACCCACACCTTCTTCCCTTGGGCCCATGAGCCCCACTTAAGCACAGATCTGGAGCTCCAGGCTTCTGTCTGCCTTTGGCCTTGTTTCTTCGATGGATGCCAAGTCCATGCTGTAGCCTTGCCTCCTGTCAACTCTCTGGTGCCATCTCCTCGTGCTTAACAGACTTCCTGGGATGGACCTTAAGCTTGGTTCACTCCCTTGCTGTGCCTGGGGCTGACAAAGGACTCCACTACCAGGCACTGGTGGTGCCTGCTGTGTGCAGAACTTTGGGGCTGTGCCCCACTTGTGTGGACACTAACTGCACTGGGAACACCCTTGGCTCCCAATTTTGTGATAAGAAGGGTCTTTATGGGCACACCAGCTGCAAAAGGAAATCTAAGGAAACGCTGAGGGAGCTGGATGATGTAATTCTGAGGTCACTCTCTATTGTCTTTGAGAGGTTATGGTGATCCAGGAAGGCCCCTGAAGACTGGACAAAAGCAAACATCACTCTTAGCTTCAAGAAAAATATTTGGGGAACTACAGGCTGTTTTGTCACACATTAATCGTTGGGAAGGTTATGGAGCAAATCTTCCTGGGAACTATTTCCAAACATATGAAAGGCAAGAAACTGGGAGTAATCAGCATGAATTTATGAAGGAGAAATGATGCCTTACCAGCCTGGCACTTGTACAACAAAATTACTAGCTTGGTGGATGAAGGGAGAGCAATGTATGTTGTTTGGCAAAGTTTTTGACATGGCATTCCACAACAACCCCACAGACAAACTGAGGAAGCATGGACTAGAGAAGTGAATGGTAAGGTGGATAGAAAAATGGCTGAAGTGCTAGGTTTAAAGGGTTGTGGTCAGCACCACAAGGTCCATCTGGAGGCCAGTCTGTAGTGGTGTATCCCAGGGGAAGATACTAGGGCTAATATTAAATTATTGAAAACTGGCATATTTATTAATGGCCTGGACAAGAGAACAGCATCTTTGGTAAGTCTGTAGACAATAAAAAATTGGGAGGAGTGATTGATGAAGAAAATGGCTGTACTGTCATTCAGAAGGACCTTCACAGACCAGAGAAATGGACTGACACAAATCTCAAGAAGTTCAACAAAGGGAAATGAGAAGCCTCACATTTAGGGAGGAATAATCCCACACACCAGTACAAGCTGGAGCTGACTAGCTGGAAAACAACTTTGTAGAAAAGCAGCTGGGGTTCCTGGTAGACAAGCTGAACCTGAGTCAGTAATATGCCCTTGAGATAAAGAAGGCCAACAGCACCCTGAGCTGCATTAGGCAGAGCATTCTGCACATGTTGAGGGAGGAGGTGATCCTTTCCCTCTTCTCAGCTCTGGTGAAACACATCTGAACTGCTATGCTCAGTTTTGGACTACGCAGTCACATGAGAATTCTGGAGCGAGTCCCACCCAAGGACCACAAAGATCAAGGGATGAAGCATACATCATGAGACAAGGGGCAGGGTTCTGCAACATAAAATTACATCACTAAGAATTATCACACAAACTGGACCACTAAGTACATAAAGTGACTAATTTGGATTCCTAACAAACGCTGACCTCCATGTACCCCAATTAGTGCTGATGGAAGACAACTCTTCTCTCTCCCATCCTCCCTATCCCTCCAGAACCATCCTCAAGCAACCAAGCAGAAGGGAAAGAAGAAGAGGCAATAATAGAAGGAACACTGAATTTGAAACATAAGTTAATGGCCTTCTACACTTTTTGACATCAGCCATGTTTGTGTCAAGTCTATACTGCTGAAAGTGGTCATTAAACATAATGGCAAAAGCAGGAGCTCCCTGTTTTCCCCCAAGCCCATAGTTTGACAAATGAACTTCCAATCTCCGATAATGGATGTGCATCTTAAGGACAATGAAGTGCCACTGCTCACAACAAATGACAAAACACCCTGAAGATTACTTCTTGATGCATTTAATTTATTTTGCTATGTTCTAAGAACCAGGGTATCACAAAGTGTGAGGTACACATTGTAATAGGACTAACAGGACTCCAGTTGGATCAGGTAAAAATGGGTTACAAAATATTAGGAAAAGC
Source organism: Hemiprocne comata (assembly GCA_020745705.1). Classification (NCBI taxonomy): domain Eukaryota; kingdom Metazoa; phylum Chordata; class Aves; order Apodiformes; family Apodidae; genus Hemiprocne; species Hemiprocne comata. Next base: position 64,428,657 of record CM036586.1, read on the forward strand.
AGTAACAAAAAATACAAACAATCTTATCCAGTCACGTATCAGCTGCAAATCCAAATTCTGAAACCCTTGAAAATCAGTCTCAGGAAAAGTTCACGGCTGCTCTTTCAAAAGAAGGACATTCCATTTCTAGGAGACTAAAAGTGGAGGAATCTCCCATGCCAACCCTCTACTTCATCTCTGTTGTCTGAAAGGTAAACTCCATCCTTGATGCATGCATCGAGTTGACCTGGGTAACATTGCTCTGTTAGGACTTGTCACTGGGAGGTTTCTTCCTAGCTTCCACATCCTTCTTGAACTCTTCAAGCTTCTTTGCAATGTTAGGAATCTTTAAAGATAAAAGCAAAGCAACAAAACCCACACAAATTAATAAAAAATCCTGAGCTTCATGAGCCCCAGCAGGAAAGACAATGCCATAAATGCAGCAAGAAATTCCATTAAGTTTAAACTGGTTTCTATAAGACACTTGCTTCCAGCATCTGTTACATTGCACAGAGGTTAAAAACAAAGCAACATCAAGCAAACAGCGAATGAAAGCACCTCACACGAGGCTTCAGAAAATATTTTAGACTGTTAAAGCTAAAAGTCAGCCAGTGGTGATGGGAACAAAAAAAGATCATTTCACAGGACATTTAGTAAGACCAGTCTGGCATCCTCACGGAAAGAGGACAAACTGCCAAGGATAAGCCAATTTAAGCAGTGATGCACAGACTTTATTAATGACTTTTGGAGAGGGAGTTAGATTGTACTATACTGGTTACAAACAGAGAAAAAAGATATTCAAGGGCAGCAAATATGTCATATGAAATTTATGAAGAAATATTCTCCTGGACCATTTTGTGGCAACCAGAATTCCCCACTGGGGTATTCTACTGCATTGCTAATCGGCAATGTTTTGCAGTTTCACACTCCAATGAAAATTCAATTTACCGCTTGTGAACTTCAAAATTTCACCTCTCTTTTGCAAATAAAAACATTTTGATAAAGCAATCCAACAGTAAATTACAACAACTTTAAAAAAAAATAAAACAAAAAAGAAGCCACTTTTAAGGGCAGGGAACAGATTATCTCATTACTTTAGCTAAAACAGATAATTGACAACATAGAATTTTACAAGCCAACTGATTAAAATGAAAGTAAAATCTCAGTTCCCACTGCGAAAAAAAATATTTTACTTCATATGTAACCTGACCACGGTGGAGAAGGAAAGTTAATGCAAACAGACTGTAGTTCTCAGATGGTCTGAAGCTAATAGTACAGGTAGTATCATAAATTTCTTTCTTACCTTCCCTTTCAAGGTTAAGCTCTGTTTGAGCAAATGAAACTAAGAGCCCAGACTGTAACACTCCTGACATTTACGCTGAACCACTGTTGTCAGCAGAATCCTCCGTGTACTTTTAAGTAAGTATATGTGTGTACAACTGCAGGATTAGGACCTCATTATAACAAGTCTGTCTTTGATGTCATTTGAAACGAATCATCTTTGATATCAGAAATAAAATTACTATATTCATCCTGCAAGTCAGTGTTAAATTCCCAGAGAACCACTTCTTGCAAATCAAAAGCTTAAGTCCCCCTCTTGTGGTAATACTTATAGTAGTACATACTATAAATAATAGTATAATAATTAGTCCCAGAAAAACACTATACTACGCTTATGATACATATTGATACACCCAAATATGCTACATTTTCATAATGCTGTAAAACACACATTGGAAAGAAAAACCAGCCTTTTTTCAGTACTCTTCTTGAAGTGACTGGACAACAAGCATCACAGAAGTTTGCACGTGAGCAAGGAGCACAACATAAGAATTCTGCAAGCAAGATAACTTCAATACTGAAGATGAGAGGAATGCAAAACATAAATATCATCAGAGATTTGATCCTCAACAGCTCTTTTTTAAAACTAGGCTAATGTATATCTCATAAGAAAGGAAAAAAAAAAATTGTTAAATTTAATTAACTCTTCTGGAATGTAAACAGCCAAGTGGCACTGCTATTACAAGGGATTCTGCTGATTCTGCAGAAATTAAAAGCTTGTATTGAAGGGTCAGCTCTAAATCTTCTACTCTAACTCTCACAGTGAAAACATCTCTGTTCACCATGAGAACCGAGGAAAAACTGACTTTCTTTTCTCACTGTGAGATAAGAAGGAAAGAAAGACTGCAGGTTGATATACTGTTTAAAGTATGTGCAGGTGCTCAATTTTCAGAAAAAGCTGGCAAAGCTTATTGTTTTGGTTTGAGCCAGGGTGAAGCTCTTTGCTGATTTTTTTTTTCTTCCAGTGAACTTTTTAGCAGCACCAGTGGACTGATAATAACCAAGGTCAGTTCTGACTGTCTGCAGCCTCCCCCCCACTACAGGGGAGCAGATTAGACCAAAGGCAGGATCAGCAAATCAGAATATTCCCTTCTCATAATATTTTCTCTATTTGGCTTTCAGCATAGGCTAATACATCACGGAATCAAGCCTCTCTTTTTCCTTTTTCTCTCACTTTTCTGCTTACTGTCACTTCTATCACCCTCTCTTTGCCTCTCTTTCTTTTTTCTTTAATTTTCTTTACAGCTGACACCTGAGGGCCCCGTCCATGCGCCCGGACACTCCCCCCTTCAGCTGGGAGTCACCAGGGAGAAGAGTTGCTGTGAGAGTCGCTGGGGGAGGAGGGAGGGGATTGGATGTTGCACATCCCTTTGCTAATACATATATATTCCCTTATCACTAATAACTAAAATCTATCTGTTTCACTTTTCAACACAGAAAGCCTCTCTTTCTCATTTTTCTCCCTCTTTCCCTACCTTAGGGGAGGAGGGGGGGGGGAGGGGTGTGAATCGAGAGTGTTTCAACTCGGTGCCAAACTGTGATACTTATTTTCATTATTGGTACAGAAGACTGATATTTCAGATGCTCTGAAGAATTTTTAAGTAACAAACAGGTGTACCGAGTGTAGAACACTGTAAGCAGACAGAAACTAGTATTTTAGTGCCAGTACAATCCATAAGCAGCTGCTAAACCTCTTCTGTTTCTCCTGTCTCTATGTAGATACCAGTTTACCTCACCTGTGCTCTAGAGCTCCAATCCCAGTTAGGCTCTAAGCATTACTCTGTAACAGAGATAATGTCAAAGAGGGAGATTATTTCATTCCATTTACACTCCAGTTCCTCTGTAACTGAAGTCAGTATGATCTGCATTGTTTAAATAAAATAAACCTTTATTTTAAAGATGATTCAGTTTTGATTGAGGAAAGATAGCCTTATATTTTCAGTTCAAAATAGGTTTTATTCTGAGACTACAAGGATACTCACATCATAGTTCTGAGCCAGATACATCCCAACCACATTGCCAAGAGTAAAACCAAGCTAAAAAGGAAGAAAGGGGGAAATAAAGTTAACATATTTTCAATTAAAGCATATTGGTTACAAAAATAAGTAATATTGCAAGTCTTCACATGACTGAATAGCTTCAATTCCACTCCTACTTAATTTCTCACCTTTCTCCCAGAGAGGTGCAATTTTACCCATCTTCCTCATCAGAAAAACCCCACCAAAATACAGCACAGTTGTGTTTTAAATGCACATCTCTAAGACTATTTGGATCAGGCTGTGATCATCTTTATAAAATTCTTTGCACACCCACAAAGGCAGTAACTCCTACAAAAATGGGGGAGATAGCAGCAGAGACCTACGTATCACAAAGCTCTTTGTCCATACCTGCAAAGCCTAAAGCAACACCCCAGTAAAACAATGCTCAGTGCTCAAGAGGGACACACATATACAAAGACATGACACAGTAATACACAGTACAGAAAAAGGCTTGCAAATTTGAAAGTCAGAACAGAGGCTCTGACTGCAAAAAGATCCCAATCCCGCCTTAAAATCTTTAAGACTAGAGGCTCCTCCATCAACTTAAATTGATGTAAACCCTCTACTTCCCTCCTGTTACAAGTAATAACTGTGCACCTTCCAGACCCCTTTGACCTGAAGAGATTAAATCCACTCTGACCTAGGGGCTCATCCAAGGCAGGAAAGCACTGTTGGTAGGAAGTGGGGCACAACCTCTTCTGACAACGGTGCAAACTCATGGTTGCTGAAGGGTGTATGTGAAAATGCACCCTGGAAAGACAGCGAGAGCAAAAGAGAAGCACAGTTCCTGGCCTGGGCCCTGTTTGCCAGCAGAGGAAAAAACCTCGAGCGTAACACCATTTTTAGAGTGAAATATATTCCTCTCTTCAAAAACAGGTGATGAGACTTTCATTGAGCAACTTCAAGATCTGAGGTCTTATTTCTATTGTTACATTTCATAGTATATATATATTCTATATTATGAAAGCCCATTGGACTATTTTGGAAGAGGACACTACTAATGTTGTGCCTTAATTCACTGTCAGTAGACAAATCGCTCTATATGGCAGCCAGTTCTATTTAAGAACATTGGTTTTCCTTATGGTCACTGCTGCAAAACTAAGAATATTTTAAGAAAATACTGTCCGCAGTAACAACTTTGCCAACACATACTGACTAGACATCTTTTCCATGCGCAAAGGAGGATACAGTACAGCTCATCTTTTCAGTGATTCAGACACTGTAAGCATAGCTGGCAAAAAGCCTGCTACAGAAAACTAAAATTGGTTGAACACTGCCAAATGAAGCATGACTGTAGGTTACTTCAGTATTTTCTGAAACAGACTTTTGGTCTTACTCTTTGCTTATTATTTTTTAAGGAGCTTAGCTCTAACAACTTAAGAAAAAAATATAATTCTTCGTGTGTGTGCTGCAATGGTTATAATTTGCTCTTTTAATTATCAGTTAAATCAGTAATCTGGGAGATACTAACAAATGTTGCACGGATGTAAACCAGACTTGTGATTCCTCTTAATGCAGAGCATCATTCCAGCAGAGTAGAATTTCCTCTGTCATTAGCACTGTCTGAGAACTCACTTGAGAACACAAACCCACTTCTTGTTTATGAGCAGTTTTCTAGGCTTTCACCCTAGAATATTTTCAAAGATGGGCCAACTATCATATACTGCTGCGTGATAAGGCTTATTTCTATACAGACAGTACTGACATCAGCACTCCCTTTAAGTGTACTCCTTTATTGAAAAGTCTAGCACCACATTCAAGAGCAATCCACCCAGTTACATTTACTTTATATAGTTGACAGTTCAAGCAGAAGGAAACATTTCACTATTTAGGCTTCAACAATGTGAACAGCAAAACATATAGGTCATTAAAAAGTGCATGTTAACTAAGGACAACAGGGCTGATGAGAGTTCTGGGTCTTCCAATTTCTACCCAGCATTTCAAGTTGCATTTTAAACAAATGTTTATTTTCTGCTTAACTCTGGATAGCAAAAATACATGGTTTAAAAGATTATGCCTTTATCTCCCTGTTACAGCCCTAACAAAGGAGAGCAAGAGGTAAATACCCAATCTACACCCAAAGAGGGAAGAAACACAAAATTGGTGTATTTTTTTTCCAACCTTCAGGCACTAATCAAGAAGTCATAATTAGTAAGAGGTTTCATTCCACAACTGCAACAAAAAAAACATTAGCAGCAAGCAGTGCAGTTGATAAACACAGAAACTTTTCACCAATTTTGTGGCTAAGCATACTTACTCTTACTGAGTGTTGAGACTACAAGAGAGAGCTACAGAAATCACTGAGGCTTTCATACTTGTTATTACATTGTATTCTGAAGTTCAGATAGGAAATAAGGCTTATTTCTTCATTTCATAGAAAAAACACAAGACTTACAACAGGCCATCTCTTCTTCCTCTGTATCAACACTTGGTATGAAACTTATTAACCAGCTAAATTATTCTTCCCCAATAAAACATGAAAGGATATCACTCGATGTTTGTATTTACCGGGATATATGCAAACACAACTAAAACCCTGCTCTATCCCTCACACCATTAGAATGAAAAACAGGGGACTATTTCCATGCTGTGCTACAGCAGAAACCAGCATCTTTTTTTGGTCAGGAAATTTATTTCCTCATTTGGCTGTAAAAACACCAGCATCGATTAAGTATTTGATGAAGATTAGCCAGGCATCTAACTTCAGATACCCAGAAGATTTTAAGGGAACATACAGAAAAGAGTGTTAAACTGAGAAAAGTACAAAAACATGTAGTCTACTCATTCAGCTGTTGTGAAGGGGATTTAATGAAAGGCAGTAATGAAACATGACTCCTTGCCTTAACTTCTATATATAAAAATCGCTATCTCCTGTGACAAATTTTTAAAGGAGAGCAAAATGGCAGACTGAAAAGACACAAAAGGAGGGAGATACATATGCTAATACAAATAAATTCGAGCAGCAGGAGGGCATCAAAAACCTGCTGAATCTCCACAGCAGATTAAGGGCACGACTTGGGAGCGAAAACAAGACAAGAACACTATTTTCAAAGTGGCTTTAAGGCAGTGTTGTTGCTAGAAGCAGGGCAAGCCCGACAACATAGGAGCCTGCCAAGCCAGAAAGCAGGGCGAGGCCACTGAAAGGATCACAGGGCGGGTCTGAAGGTGCCGGAGAAGCCGCACCCACGAGGATGCTGCGCTGCCCCAGAGCCAAAACTGGGCACAGTCGCCCCGTTTGAGCAGCTTCTCTGGCACAGGGGCCAGTCACGCCCTGGAGCAGGAGCACCCGAGGAGCACAGCGCCGAGCGCGGGGCTGAGGGGAGAGGCCGCTGCCGCCGCCAACCCCTCGGCCCCCCCCGAGCGCGGGCGGTGACGGAACACAGCGAATTTCCTCCCGTCGCCGAGGAGAGGCCTCGCCGCCGCCCGCCTCGCTCCGCCCCGCCGCGAAATGGCGCCGGCGCTGCCGGCGCCGCGCCGTGGAACCTTACCAAGAACTGCAGCATGGCGCTTCCCTGCTTCCCTGCCTCCCTGCTGGGGAAGTCAAGCGGGCAGCGGCGGCGCCTCTTCCGGGTGCCGGCCCGCCCTCATCGCCGCGGGTAGGGTACGCCCAGCACCGCCCGCCCGCGCCCCTTGGGCGGCTCCTCGGCCTATGCCCCGCCAGGCCCCGGCTCTGGAACCCACCCGGAGGGCGACGCTTGGGGCAGCTGATCCTCGCTGCTTTATACGGATAACAAACCGCGCAAAGAGCGTGGTGGGCCATCTCTTAAGGTCTCCCTGCGGCTGCACAGGGAGGTGTCTGGTTGCCGGCCATCGAGCCTGCCGCTTCCCAGGGGCTGCACGGGGAGATGCCGGGTTGCTACATGAGAGTCTGAGTTTTTACAGAACGGGTAATTTAAAGCTGGGGTTTTCAAGGAAGGATCAGGGGAACTAGACACTTAGATGGGGGTGAAGTCCTGTATGATTTGGTGACCCCTGCCTCAGTGCTTGGGAAATCTCAGTCTCTTGTGGCGGAAGAGGCTGAAAGGTTCTGCTTTTTTTTTTTTTTTTTCCTTTCCTACTCAGCGCTCACTCGACCATCTAGGGTACCCATGACCAAGTTTGGGGCCCCAGTGGAGAAAAGACTTGGACAAACTGGAGGAAGCTCAGTAGAGGGCCCTGGAGCTGGTCAGGGCTGGAGGCCTTCCTGTGAGGAGACACTGAAGGAGCAGGGCTCGTTCAGTCATGTGGGGGAGGGGACAGCACTCCCCAGGGCTCATGAGGGGGTTGTTGGTCAGGTGGAGCCAGGCTGTTTATAGTTGTGCACCATGGAAGGATGAGACACAGCCAGTATAAGATTAAATGAGAGGATGATTTGATTTACAGATGCTGTTTTGTCACTTATTGGGAGGCAGGCAGGCAGTTGGCCCAGATTACCCAGAGAGATTGTGCTGTCTCCACCTTTGGAAGTTTTCAAGAACTAGCTGGATTAAACACTGAGCAAAATCCTGAACAACCCACTCTGGCCTCAGAGCTGACCCTGCCCTGAGTGGGAGGTTGCACTAGGGACTTCCTGAAACCCCCTCCCACCTCAATCATCCTCTGATCCCACAAGACCTTTCAAAAAACCTGTATTCCTTTTTTTTTTTTTTTCCCTAGCATGATTAGAAAAATGAACAGTTGTCCTTTGTGAAACACACACGTACACAGAATCACACAGAATTACCAAGGCTGGAAAAGACCTTCAAGATCACCAAGTCCAGCCTATGACCAACACCACCACACTGTCTAGACTATGGCACTAAGTGCCACATCCAGCCTTGCCTTGAACACATCCAGGGATGGTGACTCCACCACTTCCCTGGGAAGTCTATTCCAATGTTTAATCACCCTCTCCGTGAGGAAGTGCTTCCTAATATCCAACATAAACCTCCCCTGGAGCAGCTTCAGGCTGTGCCCTCTTGTCTTGTTGCTAGTTGCCTGGAAAAAGAGCCCAGCCCCCACCTGACTACCACCTCCCTTCAGGTAGTTGAAGAGAGTGATAAGGTCCCCCTGAGTCTCCTCTTCTCCAGGCTAAACAACCCCAGCATCCTCAACCTCTCCCTATAAGACTTTCCTTCTAGTCCCTTCACCAGCCTTGTTGCTCTCCTCTGGACCCGCTCCAGCACCTCAACGTCCTTCTTGAAGTGAGGGGCCCAGAACTGGACACAGTACTCGAGGTGAGGCCTCACCAGTGCTGAGTACAGGGGGAGAATTACATCCCTACTCCTGCTGGCCACACTATTCCTGATACAAGCCAGGATGCCATTGGCCTTCCAGGCCACCTGGGCACACTGCTGGCTCATGTTCAACTGGCTGTCCACCAGCACTCCCAGGTCCCTCTCTGCCAGGCTGCTCTCCAGCCACTCTTCCCTCAGCCTGTAGCGCTGCCTGGGGTTATTGTGGCCAAAGTGCAGGACCCTGCACTTGGTCTTGTTGAATTTCATGCCATTGGCCTCAGCCCATTGATCCAGTCTGTCCAGGCCCTCCTGCAGCTTCTTCCTACCCCCTGGGAGATCAACACTCTCCCCCAGCTTGGTGTCATCTGTGAATTAACTGAGGGTGGACTCAATCCCCACATCCAGGTCATCAATAAAGATATTGAATACTACTACTTCCTCCTGGATTACAGGAGGGGGATTCTGCTCCCCATCCCTGTCTACCAACTCAGGAGCCCAGTTGTCCTGAGGGTTACTGGGTTTAGTTTCTTGTAATGGATACACTTAATTAACTGAGGTTTGAGCAGTAAATTTCAGTTAGGGAGATTTCTTCTGCTGCAAGTCAGTAAGAGACTGGAGACTTTATTGCAATGTATTACAAATCTCTTTTTCACATGCCATTTCAGATTAAAAAAAATTAAAGCAACACAAAACAAACCCCAAGCAAAACAAAAAACAACAAAACAAGCAAACAGAAACAAAAAAAAAACCCTCCTGTGGCTATTGTGGAACTGTTAGGCATCTCTACCCTTAAATGAAGTTAACTCAGACTAAGCCTCCATTCCCAGAAAGCTCAAATGCTCCACCTAATAGAAAACATGTAGCCTCCAGCCTTTCTGGGGCAGGTACCTTAGAGAAGTACAGAAGTATCTTCCACTCACTTTAGAAAAGGAAGCACAGAAAGATACTAAGTAACTTCCTTTTGATCCCGGTGATACTCTAGTGAAGATCTGGACTTGAGACAACTTTCTCCTGAGTTTCAGGCTACCCCAAAGCTGCTGTCTTTTGCTTCCTTCTCTGGGCCAGAGCTGACATTTGGAAATGGCACACAGAGTTATGGACGGATGTGGCACAAGAGCCAGGCTTGGGATTCCTTGGCTTCTGGGATGGTGCTCTTAGGAGTCTAGGAAGTGAGCTTGGTTCTGGAAACAGGAACAAATCACCTGGTATTTTCCTAAAGCTGAGACTTTCTACACATGTGGAGGCTCAGATCATTGAGAAAGTATTATGGACTCCAGCTTCAGCACGTGTCAGAAATCAGAAGGAGAAAACAAGGCTTTTAGCAATAATAATGCCTCCATGGCATCACCATAGGGAGATCAGGCTTTTGCTTTTTTTCCTGCTCATTAAAAATGTAGTTACTATGCTTAGGATATAATGAGTACAACATCTCTTAGGCTTGGCTCAACAGTACTGTACACAGTTGTTTTCCTTCATGCCATGAATTTCGCCTGTGATGTTTAATGGGCAGGCAAAATTCATTTTTTCCTTTAAAGTAAATCCATTCCATTTGCATCAGTCAATGCTGAATCATTTTGAGTTAGAGACTGCAAAGGGTGGGTATGGTGGATGGCATATGTTATTGGAAGGAAGAGCTCAGTCTGACAGCTGTAAATGCAACTACTCTGCTTTTATAGCTGGGGGGGGGAAAGAAAATAAGAAAAAAACTTATTTTTTTTAGCTCCTCCAAGTATGCCTTTGCATCAGACCAGAGAGTCTCATAATTAGGCAGCACTTACTCCAGCCTGGGCATTGGCTCTAACTTGGTTGGAGTGCATGTATTTGATTGTAGAGAAGTAATCAGGAAGAGGCACACAAGACTCTCCATCTCCAACATCACTGATACTCTTCTGAGCAATGTTCAGGGGGTGTAAGGAGTCCATTGTGCTACATGGCACTGGTTTTGTTTTGCCTACTTGGGGATGGCCTGTTACATGGCCTGTTCTAATTTCCTTTGCTTATTTCATTCCCTGCTTGTCGTGCCAGAAGATAATACAAGTCATAACCTTTCTCAGATCCAGGCTCAAGGCTGTCTGGGTGTACTTTAAGGTACCTTTTGCAGCTTCCTCTCTACCAGATGTTGCCATAGAGATTGGTAACAGCATGTGGAGAATAAGGATAGGGGGAGGAGCTGTAGCCCAAATGGGAGTACATTGAGCTTGTGTGGTACCAAACTGGCAGCACTCAGTTGACGACTCCAGGAAAACCTGGGCTCAGTGAGACTGACAGCTGATTTACAGCATCTCTGCTTTAGCTCCTTCCACCTTGCCATCACAAACATGTTTTAGGAATTGCAATCTTTTTTTGTGGGAAAACAACAGGTCTGAACCCAGAATTGGATTATCTGCAGTGTGAAAAATAATATAGAAGCCATGGAGCACCAGTGAGATCCCAGGAGCTGCTGCTTCCATTCAATCAAAACCAAAGCTGAAATGCTGAATATCAAGTACAGTGAGTTCTTCAGTCACCTGCAGATGAGATGTACAGATAGTCTGATAATTCTGCACATTAATTATGTGCAGGCAAGTGGTAAAGGCCATAGTAATACCCATACATTTAATGAACAATGTCTTTGAAAACAGATTCTCCCCTGTAACAAAGAATCTTGAAGAATAAGCTACTTAAAACGAGTAACGTTGGAGAACTCATCTTTCTGAGACAGAAACAAAAAAAAAAAAAAAAAGGCACACTTTTTAATACATTTGCTGCTTGAGAAGACTTTCTCAATGTTATCTACTTTAACTCAGGTGCTCTACAAGTATAGCCAAGCCCATAGGATATGCAGAAAACTTGTTTGCCAGGAAGTACTGGATATTTTACATTAATCTTGATTGTCATATCATATCTGAAAATTCATTCATGTTGATTTAATATTGTTTTCAACATGCATGTGCAGGTCTGTATACACTCTATGGAACGTGAGAATCCCTTTCTCAAAGGATAATATTTATTTTACCCTGTTTTTCACAATAAGTTTAAGTGTAATGAACATACTGGGACAAGAGAGGTCTGTATGTCTGGCTTTGTAGAAAAAGAAGTGTGTTATGCCATTATATAATAAGAAATGCTAACAGAAGACCTTATACTTTTATACCCACATAAATCTATGTGCCCAGACAGAATCCACCCCTGGGTGTTAAGAGAAAATGCCTGTCACTGTTGCAAGGCCACTGTCTATAATATTTGAAAAGTCATAAAGATCAGGGGATTTCCCTAATGACTGAAAGAGAGCAAAATGTCTACAAGGGCCCAAAAGAGAGCCTAGGAAACTACAGGCCCATTAGTCTTACTTCAGGGAATTAATTGAACAAGTTCTCCTTGAAGCTATTACAAACCAAATGAAATTTGGTTTTTGGGAAAAGGCAGCACAGATTTACTAAAGGCACATCATGGCTGGCAACCCGGATCACCTACTACAACAAAATAACATTTACTGTTGACATGGAGAGAGCCATGGGTCTTGTTTACTTGGATTTCTGCAAAGCTTTTGACACTGTTTCCCACAGCCTTCTCCTGGACAAACTGGCAAAATACAGACTGGATGTGTGGTTGTGAGATGAGTTGGTGTCACAGTTGGAAATTGGCTCACCAGTTACACTCAGAGGGTGGAATTCAATGGTTTTAGCAGGAAAAACTGAGGCAGTTAGGTCTATTTTCCCTGGAGAAGAGAAGACTCAGGGTGTACCTCATCACTGTATGCAGCACTCAACAGGCAGCTACAAAGAGGACGAAGGTTCTCTATTCTCATGGAGCCACATGAAGAAGACAAGGGACAAGGGTGCAAGTTGCACTGGGAGAAGTTTCATGTTGATATAAGAAAGAAATTTTTTACAGTGAGAACAGTCACTGGAACAACCGTCCTAGGGATGTGATAGAGTCCCCAACACCAGAGGATTTCAAGATGTGATTGGAAAGGGAATTAGGTAATCTCATCTAGGCTCCCTCCCCACAAAAGGACCAGACGTTCTTTTGAGGTCCCTTCCAACCTGGGCTGTTCTATGATTCTATGATACTAAATGTCACTTAAGTTCCAGACTGTGTAGGTACTTTCTCCACAAACATTTGACCCAGTGAGCAGGGATCTCACTCTTCCTTCCAACTTGCTTTTCCTGTACAGTCAGTAAATATGTTATCTGACATGAAAGCAGAAAAAAATATATATATATTTGATGTGAATACTTGAGATAATTGTGTTGCAAATGTTTGAGAGTTAATTTGAATAAAGCAGTAGTATTGATGATTCAGCCATCATGAGAATGTAAGCAAAGCAAGATTGGTAGGGAGGAATACTATTTTAGCTATTTTTACTAACTGTTATCATGAGGGAAAATGACGAGATCTTTGCCATAGAAGCCTGAAGATCTGAAGATGATTTAAGTCACAAGATATAAACACTGATTAAAAAAAATGATTCTTCTTGTACCTTCACAGTAGCTAATGTACAACTTTGAATGTAAGCCCTCAGGATGCATAAATTTAAGTGTCCTTTTAATACTACTATTTCATGTATAGCTGAAAAAAGGAGTGGAAATCAGATTTCCTTGAGCTAGAAATAGTGTGAAGTAAACACCAGATGGAGCTAGAAGACTATTGTATTAAAATTTCTGTTTACATTTTAGCATGTTGAATCCTTAGATTTTTAGTTCAGTTCTGCCCATTTCATGTTTTTTGCCTTACTAAAGTATCTTGTATATAATCTGCGGTGTGGTTGAATAGTTACTTGAGCTGTACTTATCTAGGACTTTTTTTTGTCTTGCCATGGAAACATGCACCATTTTAGTACACAATAGATACATCGTGTATTATACACATAATATGTATAAAACAATATGAAAAGAGAAATCAGAATTGCAGAGCAATCAGCTTATAAAAAACTTACCACAATTTACTACCTCTTAAGTGTACCAATTATAATTTCTTTCCTGAAAAAAATGAAATAGCCTTTCAGTTTGCATCTCCTCAAATCATTTCAGGTGGTGGTGCATTTTATTGTTAATTTAATTTAAACTTGTTGAAAACATATTTTTCAAAATAACTTATACTCCCTCCTCTCTCCTCCTAGATGCTGTCTCCCAGAGATCCTCTGGAGTTCCTCAATCAATAGTGTAGTATCAATAGTTGTTGAAGGCCAAGTTTTCAAATGCAGTTACTGACTAGAAGAGATAGTTGTTGTAGGGTCATTTATATTGACCCTTTTAAAGTCTAATTTTTACACAGAGTACAACAAGATTTGAAGATAATCCCTGACACCAAAAAACACAGTTGGAGTAGTTCAATACATTAAAAAAAAAAAAAAAAAAAGTAAAAAAAGGTGTCAAGTCATTTACTATATATATATTTATTTTTTTTTAAAGAAAATTCATTTTTCTCATAGTTCATGTGAAAGAGTTAAAGTCTTCTAAGTCTTTATGTTAGCTGTACACTTGAGTCTGCCCAGCTCTGTGCAAACAATTAATCAGAGGCAGAGAGAGCACCTTAGCTCTTCTTATCAGCCCTCAGACAACGTGCAAGAGTTTGCTCCCCTCTGATGCCCTGGTGTCAATGGGCCATCACCAGAGCCACAGCTACAACAGGGAGACTGTCAGATGTCACTCTGTCCAAGAGTCCCCACAGTGGACTCCAGAGCTCTCCCTTGTCCTAAAAGTTCTCTTTTCCAGAGCATGAAGAACATGAGCAGCAGGAGAAACAGAAGACAGACCCTACAGAAGGTCTCTGAGCTACAGGGCTGAAGGGCAGTGTGACTCACAAGTTGGAGTTGAGGGGTCTGTCACAGTCCTATGGTGACACAACAATGCAGGAGCTTGGCCTGGATTCATTAAGGTTGTTTCTGAATTTTCCAGTAAAATGAGGAACTGATCCTTATTCTTATGGCAGGAGTTAATGTTGGATGTCCTAATTCAATCTAAGAACCTAAAAATCTAAGACTTACTCCTCTTTAGAAGAGCATTCCATCCCAGCATTGCAACCTAATTCTGCATTTCCACAAAAGGACATCTGCAAGGTCTATCTATGAATTTAACATATAACTTGGAATAAGATGTACTCCACAGATCGCTTGGCACAAAGGGAGAGAGTCAGTGGGACTTGAGAAATAGCTAGAAAACCCAGAATACCAGTTGAATTTTCTTTATGTGCAAAGTGATAATAATGATTCTCCTAAACCAAACCAACCATGTGAATTTCAAAGAAACACTTTGAATGGGAAAAAAAATAGAAATGAGAGAGGTAATTCAACCTCACTTGTTCTTTTTCTTGTAGATGCATGAAAATGCATTTCCTGACCAGTTCAGCCATTCATTCCACCCTAGCATTGCAATTTAATTCTGCATTTCCACAAAAGGACACCTGCAAGCTCTATCTATGAATGTATTGTATACCTTGGAATTACATTGCCCAGTGATATACATAGCCTACACATGGTCCTAACTTACCTGCTTAATATCTGACTGTACACCTCAGTGATTTTGGTTTATCCCATGTAAATTGCTCTACTTTATCCTTTTCTCTCAATTTCTTCAATGCATATATACGTATGGGCAATATATTTTAACTTGGACTCACTAAGCTTTGAACTGTTTCACCCTGAGATCAGGCAGGCAGTGAAGCAAGTTGGCCAGAGAGGCTGTGCCATCTCCATCCTTAAATGTTTTCAAGATTTAATGCATAAAGCCCTGAGCAACCTGGTCTAAGGTCAGAGCTGCTGCTTGGAAGTGGAAGTTGAAACAGAGAACTGTTGAGGTCTCTTCCCACTTGAATTATCCTAATCCATGATTTTACCATGCTTTCTGTTTATATCCAGCCATTTACTACTTCTTCCTCTTAGTGGAAGAAACAGATTTTTTAGTCTTACCAAGCCTTGCATCCAAAAATCATGAAATAACTGCCCACCCTGCCAGGCAAATTAGAAACCTGTCCAGTGAAAGTTCCAGTGTATAAAGAAAGAAAAGCCTTAACTCAAAAGACAGATAGTTTTACACTTAGGCAGGGCAATGGAGTATCTTGAATACAAATGAGTCATGGTTTTAAGATTTTACCCTGAAGCTAAAAAATCTAGAAACAGTCTCTACACAGGTCCTCCTCCAGCCAACAGGAGATGTTCCCATAATCGCATGCCCCCAGGATAAGGAACTCAAGAAACTGAAGGCTGAGTTAAGCAAGAAATTACAGAGCAATGATACGTCTAGCTGCTGGGCTGTGGCCTGACAAGGGCAGTAGTATGAGAAGGAGCTTACTTCACCTGTGAGAGGCATAATTCTATGAGCAGATAATAGACTCATCTCCTTCTATGACTGGGTGACCTGCCTAGTGGATGAGGGGGAGGCTGTGGATGCGGTCTACCTCGCCTTCAGCAAGGCTGTCGCGATCTGGGCTCCTTAATGTGTGTTTTGACAGAGAGTGTTGGATGGGTGGAAGCGAGTGTTTCGCGGGCCGGATTTATAAAGTGCCGTGTCTTTAGAGCAAGCGTGCACACTCAGTCTTGCACTCTGTATTCCCAAACACGCCCGCTTTCATGCTGTCCTTTCACGACTTACGCTTCCTCCGTCACCGGCCGTTTCCCTCGCGGGAGAACGGAACCGCGGTTCAGGAGTCCACACTCGCTTCGCGGCTTGTGCCACGTCTCACACACACACCAAACACTCTGTTTAGAAATAGAAACCCAGAATCGCACAATCAGGGACTCGAGCAGCAAGTCCCGCTTTTATACCACCTATACACCCCGCTACTACAGCTATTTAAACGATATCGAACGAGAAAAGGGAAAACTCCAGTCTCGGGAAGTTTAAGCTATGTGCTTTTTACTTTATAATTGTTGAAGGCACAACATACAGTGTAACATTAAAGGGGAAGAAACCAGCAACCACTGAATACAACAAAAGTGAGGGGATTAAATCTACACCCGCACCAATCGGGAAGGTTCAAAGGGAAGGTAAGGTAAGGGAAAGTTATCCCCACTCCCCCCTCCCACCTCCCGGGGAATTTGGGGTAAGGGAAGAGCGGGCAGGGAGAGGCAGCTTTTAGGGAAAGTCTCTTACGCCTCTCGTCCTGATGGAGTCGAGGACCAGCCTCGGCTCTTGTTGGCCAGCTCTTCCTTACGATGGCTTCAAGGGCGAGCACGCGAGACCACGGCTCCAAAGAGCCTTTACAAAGGCTTTTGGCCTCGGCTCTAGCCCCACGGTGCGGCGTGCAGAAAGCGGCGGCTGGCGGCGGCAGGTGGCGATCGGCTTCCTCTTCTCCTCCGTCTTCTTTGATCCCGGACCCGCAGCAGCAGCAAACGGCTGCGGGGGCTTCCTTTTATAGCGGAAGTCCCAGCTTCTGATTGGAGCGCAACTTTTGGATCCACTCCTTGATTGGCTCTTAGGCGCTCCACAGTCTTGAGGCACTTGCCTGAGGTTGCAATATTGTATCGATTTTCCCGCCGTTGGTTTCCCGCCTTCGGACCCTGGCAGTCCTCACTTAGGTCCGCATCTTCCCGCTTATGGCTTAATAGCCATGAGAATCATATCAAAGTTTATGTGGGGCAAACCTTAATGTCCATGGGGGGTATGTCCCCCACAAAGGCCTTTGACACAGTCTCCCACATCATCCTCCTGGAGAAGCTAGCAATCCATGGCTTCGACAGGTGCACCCTTCACTGGGTCAAAAACTGGTTGGATGACCGGGCCCAGAGAGTGATGGTGAATGGAGCTGCATCCAGCTGGTGTCCAGTGACCAGCGGCATCCCCCAGGGATCAGTACTGGGCCCAGTCCTATTCAATATCTTTATTGATGACCTGGATGTGGGGATTGAGTCCACCCTCAGTAAATTTGCAGATGACACCAAGCTAGGGGGGAGGGTTGGTCTGCCAGAGGGTAGGAAGAGGCTGCAGGAGGACCTGGACAGGCTGGGTCAATGGGCTGAAGCCAATGGCATGAAATTCAATAAGACCAAGTGCAGGGTCCTGCACTTTGGCCACAATAACCCCAGGCAGCGCTACAGGCTGGGGCAAGAGTGGCTGGAGAGCAGCCTGGCAGAGAGGGACCTGGGATTGACAACCAGTTGAACATGAGCCAGCAGTGTGCCCAGGTGGCCCGGAAGGCCAATGGCATCCTGGCTTGTATCAGGAATAGTGTGGCCAGCAGGAGTAGGGATGTAATTCTCCCCCTGTACTCAGCACTGGTGAGGCCTCACCTCGAGTACTGTGTCCAGTTCTGGGCCCCTCACTTCAAGAAGGACATTGAGGTGCAGGAGCGGGTCCAGAGGAGAGCAACAAGGCTGGTGAAAGGACTAGAGGGAAAGTCTTATAGGGAGAGGCTGAAGGAGCTGGAGTTGTTTAGCCTGGAGAAGAGGAGACTCAGGGGGGACCATATCACTCTCTTCAACTACCTGAAGGGAGGTTGTAGTCAGGTGGGGGTTGGTCTCTTTTTCCAGGCAACTAGCAACAAGACAAGAGGGCACAGCCTGAAGCTGCTCCAGGGGAGGTTTATGTTGGATATTAGGAAATACTTCCTCACGGAGAGGGTGATTAAACATTGGATTGGACTTCCCAGGGAAGTGGTGGAGTCACCATCCCTGGATGTGTTCAAGGCAAGGCTGGATGTGGCACTTAGTGCCATAGTCTAGATGGTGTGGTGGTGTTGGTCATAGGCTGGACTTGGTGATCTTGAAGGTCTTTTCCAGCCTTGGTAATTCTGTGATTTTGTGATTCTGATGTGTAATGAATTCCTCTCTGTGCCAAACCTGAAGAGACTGTGAGTGCCAGTAATGAAGATTTAGCTGCAGTTTCAACTCTAGCCGTGCATGCAGCTGTGGGAGCTCCTGCTTTAGCTCTGCGCATCCAGGTTTAGAGACAATTGTCACAATCACATCAGATGTGAGACACTGGAGAAATAGTCCTGTCACTCATAGGATGACAGCAATCACCAGCACACCAATTTTCTGAAATCACTTTTCAGAACAGCATTAGAGCTTTTCAAGAATTCTAGTCCTATCAAATGTGCAGGAAAATGGACAAA
This sequence comes from Hemiprocne comata, assembly GCA_020745705.1. Lineage (NCBI taxonomy): Eukaryota > Metazoa > Chordata > Aves > Apodiformes > Apodidae > Hemiprocne > Hemiprocne comata. Next base: position 64,447,243 of record CM036586.1, read on the forward strand.
GAAAAAACTGTTACTGATAGCTAAGTATGCTTGCTGCTGTTAGGGCCCTGAGTGCGCTGGCAGGTTCTGCAGTCTCTACTGCCACCACTGGGGACCTCCATGCCTTGGGTCTGAGGCCGCAGGGGCGCTCCATTCCTCAAGACTGCAGCTGTCCCAGTCACTGTCACAGCCCAGCTGCCCGGTCAGCCAGATCTCTGCCCCACTAGGGCCTACTGGACCACCACTCTTGGTGCTCAGCGTCCTACTCTCACCCGCTGAGCAGCCCACCTCACTGCTCCCGTAGCACAACTTTGCTCTTCCTAGCTAGAGTGCAATCATTTATTCCTATGACAGAAAGAAAATAAAAGAACTTGGCTGAGCAAACTTTTTGGAAGAAAAGTCAGTGCCTTCAGAACAGCTATAAAAAGAAGACATATATGATATAAGTAAAAGAATATAATTAGAATGTGTCTGGCAGAACACCTCAGTAATGACCTGAGATTTAAGTATGGCTACATTCTCTGGGTGGGAGTGGGGCAGTGTTCATGGCATTGGATGGGTGTTGCTCTCTCCAGAGAATACTCCCTGGTGTGATGTTCTTTATGACAGCAGGTTCTCTGTCAGAAAAGCAAGCTCAAAAAAACATTTTGGAGGTGAACTGAAGGACTCACTATTGTCTTTAGTGCAGAAGAACTGCATGTTTTTTAAGGTGGTGTTATATGATACTGTAATTTGGCATAAATCTGTACTGGAACTGGAGGCCAGTCCTTGTCCTCTCCCTCATAGGGCAGCTGAAAAACAGGCCGTACTTAAAAAAACCCCAACAATCTTTCCCCTGCTTAGATTAGTTCTTCACATCACTAAAAAGTGCCAGCAAGAAGCGGGCACCTGTAACAAGCATACTAGGAAAGCATGTACCATCCTTTTAGTGATAATGTGGGTTATTTAATATCACCATAGGTTCTGAAGCTCTTAAGCATGCTTTCTGGTGCTCAGGTGTCACTGGCTACTAAAACAATAAAACCTCACAGTGATATTAGCTGGCAGCTGAAGATACATAAGCCTTCTTTCATATTCCAGAGCCATCCAGAGCTTCTGGAATCAAGATAATTATATTGGATATAAGTAAAACTCATGTAAATGAATCATCATACTGGAAGTTTAGAGCAATGATCAGTAGATGGTGCTCTTTTCCCAAGTAAGAATTTAAGAAATATTATCAAATTATCAAAAATATTATCAACTTCTTTCAATGTTTTTATCCCACAGATAATATTTATTAAAAATTAAGTTTCAATACTTTTTTCCTTTCAAAAGTCACTCCAGATTTTCACTACATTTCATAATGGACAGAGAGACACTGGTTTAACTGACCCACTTCATTAAACTTGGTGGAATAATCAAATTATGGTGTTGCACTTTACCAAGCAGCCCTTCAAAAACAATGAGATTATCTGTCCAGATCTTAATTAGCTCTCCTCTTTCTAGCATAAGGTTGTTTGTTCTGCTTTTTACCAAAATAAAAACAATCCAAAACAATGAAAGCCCGAAGCAAAACCAATTCCCAAACAAAAAAACCTCATACTATGTGGTGTTAGATGTAATTTATTCAGTTTAGTAAAATCATCTGAATGAATGACCAGATCAACTGCAGGATCAGAATATTTACCACCTGTTCTTCTTGCAGAAGGAATGTCAAAAAGAAGCCATTTTTAAAAAGTGCTCTCACAGTCAATCAAAATCTTTCGTCTTTTAAAGACTTCCAGATTTGTACTGGAATAAGTTCAGGCCATTTCATGGGACAAGTTGGAGAAGTCATGGCTCTGCAGGACTCTGGCTCTAAATATTCAATTAATCTCTAATGCAGGAAAATCAACAGTGATGCTTTCTGCCAAGTCCTGCTTATATTTTTTTTTTTAGTCTTCAATAGAAATGAAAAACCTGCTCACATCACATAGAATTGAGAAACCTCACTTACTTGATCACAGTTATTTGATATTCACTTTCTTTCTGTCTGTCTTTGATGACTGTCATACTCACTGGCATGCAATCAGAGTTCAAATGCTTCCAGTTCCCAAGTTACCAAGAAATTTTGGGTTGACATTTCCCAAGTTTCTCTTAATGATCAAGATAACCCATTCAACTAAATCTGGGAAGCACAACTTTTATGAATGCTCTTTGGCAGCCCTGACTCTGCCTGCTGCACCTGTCCTGCTACTGGGGAATTACAGCCCCACAGCACCTCAAGCCTTCTCCTGGCTTTAGGGTTTGGGGTAACTGTTTAAAGGAGCCCAAGGAGGATTGAGTTTCAATTGCTAGTAAAATCCAGAAGACTATGGATTCCTTTCTGAGGTGCTGGTCTTAATGACAGAAAGGCTTGGGTATTGTGCTTGTTTTAGCTGGGACAGAGTTAATTTTCTTCATAGTAGCTAGTAAGGGGCTATGTTTTATATTTATGCTGACAACAGTGTTGATAATGCAGAGATTTTAGTTATTGCTGAGCAGTGTTTACGCAGAGTCAAGGACTTTTCTGCTTCTCACACCACCCCACCAGTAGAGGCTGGGGTGTGCAAAAAGCTGGGAGGTGACATAGCTGGGACAGCTGACCTCAACTGACCAAAGGGGTATTACACAACATATGACATCGTGCTCAATATATAAAGCTGGGGAAGAAGAAGGAATGGGGAACATTTTGAGTAGTGGTGTCTGTCCTCCCAAGCAACTGCTATGTGTGATGGAGACCTGCTCTCCTGGGGATGGCTGCACACCTGCCTGCCAATGGGAAGTGGGGAATGAATTCTTTGTTTAGTTTTGCTTGCATGCACATCTTTTGCTCTACTTACTAAACTGTTTTTATCTCACCCATGAGTTTTCTCAGTTTTACTCTTCTGATTCTCTCTCCCATCCCACCAGGGAGGGGGGAGTGAGTGAGCGGCTGTGTGGTGCTTAGTTGCTGACTAGCGCTGAACCAAGACAGGTATTTAGTATAATGGCTAATCTCATTTTCATCACTGTAGTGTGAGAAAGCTAGCATCTGGGGCTAAAAAAGGAGGAAAACTAAAAGCCACTTCAGGTGAAAAACCTCAGGCACTTAAATCCCTGTAAGAAATTTTTTTTTTTTCCATAGATTTTAATGTTTGATTGACAATCATTATTTTAATTCCATGAGATCTTCAAGAACATTCAAACTAAGAGGACATCTTGAACTCTTTTTCACAGCTGTTCTATGTGTGCTAAGTCTCACGTGACAACTGCCCTTATAGACTGGAAAATTTACAATGATTTAATAAAAATGAAACAAAAAGTCTGTCACTCATACTGCGTACAAATTTTTTCCTACAGTGTTTTTTAATCTCTTGAATGGTTCTTCTTTTTATGCCAATCTGATGTTATAGGGAGTATACAAATCACTGTGGTTTCAGACAGCTAAAGTCAAGGATATTGTAGGATATGAGGCTCTACCTTAAGCAAAAATACTCACTTTTTTTGCCAGATTGATCAATGTAAGATCAGCTCTGTGTTCTATACTTCTCTGCAGTATGTAATTTAGAACATATTATTTACTTCTGTTCCAGCAACTGAGTGCTCCCTCTTTTATAGACTCGTTTAGATGTGAAGAATGAGATCCTTCGCTTCAATAGCTTAATTTTTTTGAGATGAACTGATAGATATGATGAACTGTTATGCTTGGGAGCATTGCGGCTGCATAGGTTGTAAAATCTGTGGATGAGGAAATGTGATAGATTTAAAAGCCTAACATCAAATTAGGAAAAGCATGGGGCCTTTAAGGCCAAATTTACAAAGGGACTAATATTAAACCTTGCCTTCTGAAAGGTTACTGAAGTAATGAACTGAGACAATCCAGCTGACCCTAACTTCTCTCTGGTAGTGTTTCAAGAAACTGCAAGACAAGCTCATGTTTTCCATAAACAGAAACTGTTGGTCACACTGTCATATTTCTACATGAAAATATTTTTCATGTGAAAGTGTCATGAAAGCTTTATATAATATTGTGTATATTTTAACATTCTGTAAAAATATAAATGAAATTAAATAACACGGTCTGATGAGTCTGAATGGGAAGAATTTTCACTTCCAAGAGAGCATTTTTAATATATTTGTTTTTGTTTCTGATTGATGCATCTTTTGCTGTTGGTTTTTAATTTCTGAATGGGAGAGGAACGAGTAAGCTCAGGGATGAATTGCTGTGTGTATTTGATTCTGTGCTCTTGTGGGAGGCTACACAAAGGTGTCTTAAGAGCTTTGTGAAACGCTATTACATTGTGCAATGTGTGCTAGTTCTGGCAAGTCCTTATCATATTGTTCCTCACCTCTGCAAGCTATTGTAGGCCAAAACTAGCATGTATTTTCTGAACGTATTGTTTTCCTTTATCACGGGAGAGAAAAAGTGCTCCAGCTTCACCTAAAACACTTTGTGTCGGTCATGGTCTTCAACAACACATGCAATCATATACTCAGTCTGATCCTGCATGGCAATTCTTACATATTAGTGCTTGGTATCTAAGTGGGTATTCTTGACCTGGCTTTTTGCTAATATTGTACTGCTTGTTTCAGGAGATCATGATAGGTCCTGCTGTTTTCTGGGCAGACCTCCCTTCAGAACTCTGTTTACAAATGCTTTTTTTGATGTTTTATTACATGGAAGCAAAAGTTGTTCTTCAGATACAAACATCGGTGTTCTCAAGAAGCATCTTACTATATTGCTAGTAGCTATGAGTTCTTTTACATTAATTCATGCTCTGCTACTTAGGACAAAGCAATGAGGTTCTGGCAACATTCATTTCAGAGTGATTATTAATAAACAATGTGATAGTTAATGAGCATGAGGATATGGACTTGAATAACGGGTATCGAACGCATGCTCCTGTTGCCTTAGTAACCATTCGTTCCCCACTGAGGATTTAACCCAATAGTCTGTGTAAGTTTAACACTCAACTGTGCAGCTACTTCCCTATTGTAGTAAACAGAAACATTTCCTAGAGCCTAAATAAAATTGCTGGAAGAAATGATAGCCAGCTTGTGATATTATAGCAGATCTTTGGCTCAGTTCACTGTTTACCTCTTAAATACCCTAAGGGACAGGACACTTTCCTCTACCCTTCTTGTTTAAGAACCCTGCAGATAGGGGTCAAAAGTCTCATTAAAAATAATTTCATATCTGAGGAATAGTTTCTGTGGAAACCCACAGTTAAACAAATACTGTTCTAAGGTTACTATTGCTTGTTTAGCAAGTAGTTAGCAAAAAAGAAACATAATATACTTTTCCCCTTCTTGTTCCTTATTTGCACCAGAGAGCTACTTGTACATATAATCCACGTAAGCATTGTGAGGAAGAATGGCTGGATAGATGTACCTCTTCCACTTTTTAGCATCTTTCTTCAGTGTAACCTTCAACAAACACCAGCTATCAGTAGAAAAAACAAGAAAACACAGAAACAAACAGAAAACTGCAGGTATCTACTGGCAAAAAGCAAAGACAGTGAGAAAGTAACTCATGGATCTCCTTATCCTTTCTGACATTTGCATATGGTGACTGTGGAACCAGGAACATTTTTTGGTTTATGCAACAGCCCCTCCTCTCATTTTCTTCTCAGCTGGATTTCCAGGGAAAGAAAATCCCAGCAGGAAGGCCAAAAGGGGTCATGCCAGGTCTCGGAAGCTGGAAGACAGAAGCCCAACACTGCAGTTGATACCAGCCTCTCACTGTGGGCACAACCTGAGATAACTTAATGGTCCCTCTGTCCTCTTTCTGTACATGGATGCCCGGGCAATTATCCTTGCAGCTCATTTCAAAAGGTAGCTCTAATTGTTACGGTTCACATCTGCTGAAGCATGAAGAGAATTAAGTCAAAGTTTAAAGTAAGAAACAAAGAAAGAAACCACAGTGTTAAGCTGCAGTTGAAGCTGCTTCTGTACTTTGGGAATTTTTCATAGTACTGTAAGTCATATCTTAAAGATATAAAGGGAGAAAGGGAATTAAAGTGGTGTCCCTTCACGTATTCTTGAATGAGCCCCTAAAAGACCTGACACCAAAAGTCAAATCTGCACTACAATTTTGTGCTGGCATTGCTCAGGGGTACGAGAAGGTGTGATCCCTGAGCGACAGACCTGTGCTAGCAAAGAAACCTTGTTAGGAAGCAGTTACAGACAGGAAAAAAGCACTTTGATGTCTCGCAGGTGTGAAGTGCATCTGCTGGAGCTGTATTACCCATCAGAGCAGTTTGCTTTAGTATACCTCAGAATCAGTGAAGCCTCACTAGACACTGTCCTCTTATTTAGATTTTACCAGATCTGTATCTTTTTTCCATTCAGAATCTTGTTTTGGTGTTTCAAAAGTTTCATTTTCTTTCTGTCTAAAACACTCAGAAGAGCACAGCTGCGTCATGCCACATGGCCCTCTTAAGGCTGTTGATGTGCAGCAACGTATAAAACAAGTTCATTTTGAATGGTCTGTTGAGTTGATGGCCTGGACCCCAGGCGGGAATGCTTAAACAGTCTTCAGAGAGTCTTGACACTTCTTTGTAGAAGGGTGCCTGCAGAGAAAAAAAGTATGTAAGCATGAAATGAAAGCGTACATGGCTATGCAGGAGTAGAACTGCACAAAGGGAAGAAGCACAATTGAAAAGGCCTCTTTAATCCTAGTACTCTTTAATTTTTCTGTGTAATATATAATTATTTTGCATGCAGTATATTATTTATTATGTGAGTGCCCCAGGACAAGCTAAATTCTTTTCGAAGTCCTATTCCACCTCGAATTATATGGCCCACAGAAACAGCAGAAAAAGAAGTGAAGTATGTGAATAAGTCTTATTTGGAAAACCTGTTTGGTTGCTGTTGTTCATAAATTATCTTTGACTTTCATTCCAATTAGGCATTTATCCTCCAGCATTATATCCATTACCTCTGTCTGAGGATCCTAGACTTTCCTACCTCAGTTTTTCTGCCTCCCTTATGCCTTGGCACAAGTTAAAGCCTAAAGCTCAGAAATCCAGAGAAATGCCTTTCCTGCAAAACCCAGGCTGCAGACTAGGCAAAACAAGCATATTCTTCCCCAGCATTTGAATACGTTTCTTCAAAGGAAGACAATAAACTAGACACAGGCCAAGTGCCTTTGCAATGCGTCCTTTGCACAGATGGCAGTAATGGCTGTGATGTTTTTTGTTGGTTTTGTGGTTCAAAAATTAAACCAGGCAAATCTAAATCAGGCTTTCCTTCCAGGGCTAGTTTTCATCTACTTTCATCCCCTGAACCATTTGGTTTTGTTCCCTGAACCAAGTCATAGGATCAGAAAGATGGGAGCATGCAGCCAGGAAGAAGAGAGAGATGGTGCCATGTTAGAACGGCTTAAAATTGTTGTGGAACTGCACTGTTAGGTACAGTTCCTCTCAACGTTAGAAAACCAACTTATGTCCTGTTTGTTTGATTCTCTGGTAAAACAATGAGATGGACAGAATGCAAAACCTACAAAATCAGCCTGATGAGTTCCTGCACTCCTCAGCCCCATAATTACAAGGTGTGACTGATTACTGGATATAAAAAGCACGTAATTTCTTGGAAAATTTGAGTATTGAAATGAAGATCCACTTCATGCATGTGCTGTCATCCCACTTGGTTTGCTTTTCATATCTTGCAACAAAGAAAAGTTATGCTGTTGTTAGTTTTTTAGTAGCAGAATTTCAAAACGGTTTTGTGTCTACAGACTGCGTATCTGTTGGTTGACAGGTACTATTCAGGTTCTCTCTAGCTTTGAGAGAGATGTATGGCAACATTTAAAAGGATATCAAATCACCATTCTGCAGTAAAGCCTTTGATGAGCATGAATATCATTAGGCCAGACAAGCAGGTAGCTGTTCAGGGCCTTCTAGAGTGGGAGTGTGAAAAGGAATCAGTGAATAGGCTCTTAGGTCCAGAGGAAGAGCTTTTTTTCTCTCTTCTTTCCCCTTGTATTTCTGAGCCTCAACAGAAAAAACACTAACATCATGAAAGTTAGCAATGTTGGAAATGTTTTGGAGAAAGCAATGCTGAAGGGTACAAATGCAGCAGACATGAATACATTGAAAATTCCTGTTATTGATCCCTGAGGTCTTTGGGGCAGTGACACTTTTCTGTGCTCTCTGTGTGAGTGCTGTGATCTGATAAGACTTCTCAATTGTAACACAATGCCAATGGAACGAAAAGATAAGGGCAGCAAAAAGCAACGTGCTGACTAAGGGGTGAAAACACCACCACTGACACAGGCTTTTCTTTTGAAATCAAGCTCATGGCTATTATTGTAACTAAATCGTTCTAGCGATAAATAGCTGTAAACGATTTTTTGGTGCATTAACATGAAATATTTTTCATCAGCAGGTATCAATTTAGTTCATGATAAAGTCAATATAGCACCGTTTTGCATATGGGAAAACTGAGGCATAGAGAAGTGACAGCATTTGATCCAAGGTCACTCTTCTCTTTGACTGTACCACAGTGAATATAATCCAGGAATCCAGAGACCAAAGCCAACGTTTCCTGAAACACTTTCTTATTTGGAGTCTGTGTGTGTATTTGTACATATAGGTGCACATATATACATACATACATACACAAACATATATACTAGCAGATATTCTAGAAATATTTGAACGTATAGTTCCATACTATTCCATACTAGTAACCACCTTGTCAGAAAGGCCTTGAGGAAAATTTATCAAAGAAGGTTCAGAATAATCTTGTCTTTAATTACTTTCACCTTTGTAATCCATTAAAAAACATGTCTCTGCTGTGCCTTCTGTCTCATTTTTTTTTCAAGGGGCCCTACTGATCTGACATTTATCGACCTGATCTTGTCTTCCAAATTGCTAATTTGTTTATGTGCCCCTAAATGGCTCTAACCAGGTTTCTGCCAGGATTCTTGTAGAATCTGAAATAAACTTTTTTTGATAAAAGAACATGCTAGTTGTGTAGTTTCTATAACAATATTTGATTACTGCTCATCATGTTTTTACATAATACTTTAATGTAGTGAAGAACAACACCAGTCTGTGGTAACAATGGCTACTTTTGTAAATGCTGTAATTTATCCTTTCAGTGAACTAATTTAAGATGAAATTAGCCTGCCTAGAATTGTACCAAGTGAACAATGTGATCTATTTTTTTATTCTTTACAAGGTGCATTTCCATTATCACAGAAGCTGAAAATTAAAGTAATATTGGCTATTATAAAGAAATAATAACTTACTAAGTATCGAATGCAAGCCACTGAATTAGGTGGGGTTTTTTCCTTCAAGATGATCACATCTCTTCCAGGCATAGAGGAATACACTTAGTATGAAATTATGGATGGTCAGGTAGTGAGGAAGATACTATGGGAACAAGTGTTTTGTGTAAGCACCGTAAATTTGTGTATTAATTTGGAGAGAAACAAATCAGATTTGTTTTGGTTTTCCTATTATACTTTTCAGGTACTTAACTTGTAATGCTGTTTCAATCCTCTGTTATTCAAGAGACAGAACAGATTTGAAATTTGCCAGCAGTGCTTCCACTTGAAACCACTTTTTTATCCACTTTATTTGGACGGTTGTTTATGGTTTCATTAGAAATGACAGTATAATGGTTCCATACTACTGTGGAAGCTAGTGGCAATGTAGATTCTCAGGAACTTCCTTCTTTCTAGGGAGACCACTGTTAATCTTCAAGGCACTTTTCTAGATGATATATTACAAAAAGATACCCTGAAATGAAGTGCTTGGCAGTTAAATTTGATCATAACCTCTACTGGGGATATTGCAAAGTCAGTTCATCAGAAACAGTCACTTCTAAAGCCACCATTGGGCTATCAGAGGTAGATCAAGGGCTTTCAGCCAAGTCTGTAGGATCCTGGTGGTGGAGGTATTGAAGGTGGCTGTCTTCCTTTTGCAGCAGATGACTAAATGAGTCTGAGGTGGACCTGGCAGTAAGAGGCTGAGTCCACTTGAAGCCACTCAGTTTGCCCTCCTTGACAGCCTGTTTTCTTTAGAGATCTGCTAAATCCCAACTCGGTTCATTGCCAGTTGCCTGTCTGTACACTCAAGACAAAAACAACCTCTTCATTTCCATTCTGAAGCAGTAAGTTTTGCACACTCACTGTCTGGCTGGCTGCAATCCATTTCAATGGCCTTATTAGCATCTAGTTGCCAACACAAAAGAATTTACATCTAAGTAAGTGTCATGTTTTTAACTCAGAAAACCCAGGACAAAAGATCTAGCTCTGGAGAGAGATATGAATATATTGCCAGCAACTTAAATGGAACAGAGTTTCAGCTCTCAGTCATACCATCTTTGGATCTGATTGCTCACATCTCCATTTAATCTCTTTGTAACTCACTGTAACGTTACTCCCTGGCATATGTTTTGGATGCTACAAAAACAGAAGGCAGAGATGGCAAGCTTGTTTACCAGATAAGTGAAATTCTCCTCTTACTAGGAGAGCAGCGAGCTAGTCAAGAAAGCACCTGAGCAACTGAAACTTTAAGAAACAGTAGTGTTCTTCTCTTATATGCGTAGAGGAAGAGCTGCACTTCTGAGAAGTGGAGAACTATGAAGTCTCTGTGCAGAACATGGGCACAATGGGAAAGATTCACAGGTTCCTATATCCTACAGCACTGGCCTTGTGAAATTAAACCACACACTGTAGGGCAATATATGAGAGATATTGATGACATTCATGAAATTATGTTTATAAAATTATTTAAATACTTTCTCTCCTACTGTAACGCTGTAGTGCTGGATTATAAACTAGAAAAATAACTATAGGTCATGAAGAGAATGAAGAGAAGCATGAAGAGAAATGTGAAAATGGGGATGTGTCCATGAAGCTTCTTCTCATTTGCTGGTAAGTCAGAATGCCCCCAGAAACTGTAATAATGCAAAGGACATCTCAGGCTCAGAATAACAGAAAGAATAAACATGTCACCCTCTATGTACACAGTAATAAAGGTTTATCAAACCTCTGGATGTGACAGACTGATGTTTTACCAGATTTTGCTATGGTCAATATTTATCTAGACAATGCTTCATTTCTTCTTATGGATAATCTCAGTATTTACTGAAGCTCCTGGGTGTGCAACTGACTGCATGCTTGCTTTACCTACTGCCAATAATGTTTTATCTATAACACAGGCACTGCCAGCAAATGGATAAAAACAACTTGAGCCAAGAGGCTTGACCGCAGAAGACTTCTCCTCATTACAACAAGCTGGCTGAAGCCCTCAACAATTTTGTTCATTACAAGGCTTGCCAGTGCAGGCAGACCTTAACTGTATTCTATCAACCTTTGTTGATCCACTCAGAGCTGGGCAGTAGTAGGTGTCTTGCACTTTTCATTTAGAGTTGTTTTTCCTCTAGGTTTTCTTTTCAGACAAAGTTAAAAGGCACATTTCAATCAACTGGGCTGACATTGTCAAGCTCATGCACTGGATTCCCATGGTGGGGAACAACAAAACTTTCTACTGAAAAGTGAAAAACAAAACTCTCCACTCCAGTTACGTTAATCAGGAATCTATCTGGAGGATGGGAGTAAAGGGACGAGTAGAATTAATGGAGGAGAAAAAACCAATGTAATTATTTATATTTGAGCTGATGCATCTGACATCTTGCACTGCAGAGGCCTCATTGTCAATAAAAATAGACCACCAAATGCTATTTAAAAAAAAAAAAACTATACAGCAGCATTTCCTCTTTCATAGAAGGCAGAAAATATATTAAAATATACATCAGAATTATACAGTCATAGAAAACAGGGCTGGAAGGGACCTCAGTTAATCATCAGGATCACGTTGGCACCTTATGCCTAAAATATTTGTGACAGACATCTGTAAAACCTAGAGCAGTGGGTATCCCACAGCTCCTTAAACTATCTATTCACTGTCCTTAGTATTAGTCCCTTGTGAGAAGGAACATGCTTTTACCTGAGGTCCTGTGCTGATCTACCAAAATCCAGCTTTTTTCAGTGCAGCTGGAAGCTACTGTAGACCACCGGAGTTAGTCCTGTCAGTCTTTCTGTCTACATCATACGTACTATTAGCCTGGTCATAAATGCCTGTTGACAGATGTTGCTAAGCAAGGCCTAAAGAATAAGACATTTTCTCAGATTTTTGTCTCAGCTAGGCCTAGATTCTTCCCATTCACAAGTGTGGGTGCAAAAAGGAGGAACAGAAAATGAAGATAAGAGATAAGCAAATAAAACACCTGTTAGACATCAGTGAGGCCTTGTGTTGGCTGCGTAAGTTCTGCCAATTTTCCTCTGAGTTGCCTGGCAGGATTAATGAGAAGCGATGGGAACTGGCATGACAGTAAATTTGTTGATCAAGTGTGATAGGCCATGAAGTTTTCATGCACTGTTAATCAGAAATATGGTTAAATGGCTGTTTTCCCCTCCTTCTCAGCACAGCAGTTGCCATGTGCCCTTACCACCAGAAACGGGGACAGGAGCGGGACTCTCCTACGTGTATATGGCTTCAGTTGTGCTCTGAGCAATTTATTTTCAAACATAATCAGAAATACCTGGAATTGTGGAGTTTAGATGGTTTTGGGTTTGTTTAGTTTTCGGGTTTTTACTTACGGAGTAACCTGTCAAGTAGCAGCACATACTTCATACCACATTTTTTCCTCCGTTTCATCTGGTAGCTGGAGCTTTGTAACTGTGCTGCATAAATCCAGATGATCTCTTTCTGATGCTTATCTTCCTATCATCTTTAAAAAAAATATTTATTGAAACTAGATATCTAGCAGCCTCTGCTATTTGAGTGTAATTTTCACAAACAATAGAATTACTTCTGTAATTGAAAATGTACCTGCTGTGCATTTTTAGTACAAATTTAGTGTGACCCAAAACCGGTTACAAATATTTTACTGCTGAATTAGGATAATGATATGGTAGATTTTTAGCAGAAAATGAACCTATTTCTAATTTAAACGTTGCAGGCTTTTCAGAGAACTGATCTCTGTTCATAATGTTGGGAAAGCTTACCATTTTATGTAACTGAAAACTCAGCCACAACTGGTAAAATAATTAAGAATTCCATTTCTGCTTAGTGTGTGGCAGGGAACAAGCAACTCCAAAAAACTCAGTTTATTTGCTTGACTGACTAGACAGTTTCAAAAATGACATTGGCCTTCATGAGCACAGAACCACATCCCGATCCAGTGCCCTTCCAAACACAATCTCTTCTCAGCAAACATGCCCTGTGGTGAAGACCCATCTCATATCAAAATCACCAGGCAAGTCACAGTACATCCCTAGCATCATGATAAGGACTCTGTTTTGTTCTCTTTGTTTATGCAAAATTTCGATGAGAGCAGAAGTGGTTTGGTTGTGAGTGCTTTCTGCTTCATACGGTAGGTAGGTTTGCTGAGGGAGGGGAAGGGATTAAGTCTGCTGTGTGAGCTGCTCTGTGTAGGATGAAAGCAATGGTTTTGACTGTGCCCTTGTGCACCACCCTTCTCACTCTGCCCCCACCCCTCACGGGCCAGCTGCAATCAACTTTATTATCCAGTGAGGCTCGTTGCCCAGGATGGTGAAGCTAACACCGCCTATGTAAGACAGTAATATGTAGAAGCAGCAGGCAGAAGGATGGAGAATTTCCTCCCCTCCTTTTAAAGAGCATCCATGGCTCTCACCTTGTCCTCATTCAGCAGGAAAACATCTCCCCTCCTGTTTCAATCTACTTTTAAACACACTGCATTGGTCAGGGGGAGCTGGGCCTCTTTCAGGGACAGAGGCTGAGCAAGAGAAGTAAGCGCACAGTCAGAAATCCATCTTTCTCTGTCTGAGGTTGCAGGATGCAATCTGAGGCAAACTAGAGATGCTGGAGGATGTGTTTAGACAGCAGGCTCGCTGGGGTAGTATATTTATCTATTTATCATTTTAGGCTTTGTTTATAAAGAAACATGCTGGCTATATCTGTAAATATTTTAAATACTTCAGTTGGTGGTAGGCGTGGGAAGGAGATCCAAACAGGGATTCTGGGCATTTTCCTTGATGTTCCTTCTGACATGTCAATTCAGAGCAGTTGGTAACATAGCGACAGGCTGCAGCACTTCATTATCATCACAAGCTGCTACCTTTTTAATATAGTATCTGACATTTCAGTCAGACAGAGAGCTTTGTCCTTAAGCTGGCAGGAACTTTATGGCTTGCACTCAAGAACATCGCCTAGCTGGGTATATGGACCAGGCAGGGCACATGCTGTCTGTTTTTATCTAGATATGTCAAAGCATGGCATTCAGATGAAAGGCAAAAATATATAAATACAAATGGAAAATTGCAAACAAGAGCTAAGCCATCCTTTGCCATCTGGCAAAAACATTTCCTGGTTATGCAGCTTCTAGCAAATTATTATGCAAGTATCTTATTGGAGATGAGAAAATCCAGATCTCACCTGAACCTTGGTAGTGAAACTAAGGTGCCCCCTCGGACAGGTGCTTGCATTGCCAGTGCCATGAGGTACAGGAGGTTCTGACACTGAAAACTATAGAGTGGTGCAGCTACAGGGACACAAGACATCCACTGTGCTAATGAGGCAGGAGGCACAGGCAGGAGTGCGTATTCGGGTTTGCAGTGCTGGAAAAAAGAGCATAGGAAAATCTGATTTAAAGGAAGCATCTCCACACCTAAGTCTTTTCCTGAGGTATATTATACATTTATTATTTCAGGCCTGTCTTCGTTGGGTGGCTTTGTGTAATTCATCTTTTCCATTCTGTTTTGCTCTGCCTATTTGCCCTTTTTGGGAACCAGCAATCAGAAAACCTAACTAAATGGCAGAAATGGGAAACTGTAATAATATCTAGAGTTTATTTGAATCTCTGCATCTTAGGATCTCTAAGTATTATCAAAACCTTATTAAAGTCAGACCTGGAATGTAGATGTTACTAATATTAATTTTCTGGATAGGGCAACTGAGGCATGAGCAGTTTCTGGCCACGTACAGGCTTTTCTATCTCTACTAGGTACCAGTGTGTCTCTCAGGAAGTCTGAAATTTCAGTGCTCCATGGACAAGATGCTGTTCCATGTCCATAAAAGTGATAGAATTTGGCTGCAAATAAGTAACCCAATTTCTAGAGCAAAAAGTTCTGATTTGGTTGGGTCTTGCTTTCCCACTTTAACAGCCCTGACAAGCCTGATGTTTCCTGTTACAGCCGAGATTTCGGTCTGGGGTACCAGCATGACTGAGAAGAGAAATCTAGCCTTTCCTGTGTTGGATTCTGCTCAACAGGAGGACTGCCCTGTTTACCCCAGAAGTAGCTACACAGGAGTAATGTGTGAAATCCTCATTGTTTGTGATGCCCTCTGTGTTATCCAGATTGAAAGGCTAGATAGGCTTTTGTTAATATTTCAGCAGAAATTTTATCTTAAACAAATCTTTGATCAAAGCCAAAAATCACCTTATTTGATCTAAGCTGCCTTAACAGATAGAAGTAGAATAAGAAGATGATTTTCAGTACTACCTGATTTATCTTGGCTGGAAATTTTTTCCTTAATAATTCATGTACTATAACATCCATAATCTTTCTTTTATTAAGGCTAGACTATTTGCTTTAATGCTGGGTTTAAAATGCCGCACAGGGTAACTCTAGGGGTTCTGTGAACTGAATTGTTGACAACATTATCTTCTTTGTAATTCACTTAAACCACAGGCTGATTGTGAGAATAAAAGCCTGTAGCTTTTAAGTTATACTGACACATGATGTTTATAGCAGTGAAAAGAGAAAGGTAAAATCTTTTTCTTATCAAGGAGAAGCAAGCATATAAAATGTAATCCTGATCTGATTTGGGCGCAGTTATTACACAACAGCGATTTAGGGGAAACTTTTCAAAAGTGCCCAAAGTGCCCCAGTAATTCAGGAACATTTGTCTTAATTTTTAAAAACCTCCAGGACCTGTGAGAGCATAATTTTCATTTTAAGTCAGTGAGACTTGGACTCCTATGGCATTAAGGCCTCTTGAAAAACAATTATTAAATTCTCAGGAGCCTGTTTTTCCCTCTAAAACTCTCAGTTGAAATTCAGGGGGGTTTTAATGTATTAAGCTGCCTTAATACCAATACAGGTTTCCCTCAAGCAGTCTTTTAAACTACTGAGTGGGTATATGTGGAAAATATGTAGGTTTCTATGTTGCACCAAAATACTCTGAATTCTTGGAGCTTTGATTACCTTTAAAAACAAGACAATGCCATTGTTACTTGCTGTTAGTAAAGGTCTGTCACATGCAGCAAAACTAACCTCTCTTCATGTATCTCCACTACTGCACAAGAAGACACTGTCTTCAGATGAGCTAATACACATGAGCAGCTTGTGCACTGTGTGCCATGCTGCAATGCTGTGCTTATCTGCACAAGTCTTACAGGAATCAGAGGGGAATTTAGTAAAATCTTTGTACAATACAGTTATTCTATAGGTTTGCCAGCACCATTGAGAACTTATATAAATGCTTCCAAGGAGACTGAGGTGGGGAATTAATCCTCTCCTTTCTCCATCCCACCTCGTTTCTGGAGCAGAAGACAATGAAAAGTTGAGTTACAGAGGCAGGATACCTGACTAAGAAATGAACCATCTTTCCAAAGCCTAAACTAAGGGCTTAATAAGGAGATGATATACCCCCAAACAAAACTGTGTGGTAGTCCAACAAAATGTCTGATTGCCACTTTAAAGAGTCACAATTTTTGAAACACAATTTAAGCAATAGCTGTGGTAATGAGAATCGACCTTGCTCACTGTCCTTAGGAAATACCCACTGTTGCACGTGTGATGTTTGTGTTGCCAGCATCCTGACTGATCTCAGGAGCATGTGTTATAGGCCAAGGTTAACCTGAAGGTTAAGGCTTGATTTTAACATTGCACAATAGTTTTACTAGCATAGGAAACAGTAAGCTTTGTCACATCTGTGACACCATGCTGATCTGGTTGCTAAAGGGTCATCATGCATCACATGGGAAAGACCTAACTTGCTCACCGAGGTTCAGTATTTTCCTGTGGATGATGGAGCAACAAGATACTAAGAGAGGCAACTGACCATGCATCAATTGATCCACCATATCTCTCACCCAGTGGAGGGCTAGCAAGCACTGATAGACAGCACTTTTAGTCTGAGGAGGGCATCACAGAGTGAGAATGTACCTGGGAATCAGTCTAATACTGTTTCCAGATGTGCTGAACATGATTCTCACAGTGATTGGAAGTCATGGGTGTGTTAGTTGTCTGATAAAG
This sequence comes from Hemiprocne comata, assembly GCA_020745705.1. NCBI lineage: Eukaryota > Metazoa > Chordata > Aves > Apodiformes > Apodidae > Hemiprocne > Hemiprocne comata. Next base: position 64,464,464 of record CM036586.1, read on the forward strand.
CTAGCAATCAGCCAGGAAACATGCAGGAGATACCAGACAGCAGGCAAATGAAGAGCCATTGAATTTATAGCTCACAGTCTCTGGAGCTGCAAGACAGCTTGAGTCTGCTGTGCAAAACAGGCTCCTACCATTTGTTACATTGCATAACAGAAACTGGTTGGCAAATATCCTCAACGGATAGGAAACAAACACCAATTGCTTGAGAAGCTGTGTAGCTTCACTACTGTTTTCCACAATTTTGTTTGTTCAGTGTGAGGTGAAAGGGATTCTTCACCAGTATAGCACCAGCTTGTGCAATACTCTGCTGAAACCAATCTAGACTTTGCATCTCATTTTGTAACTACTGTTTCCCTGAAGTAAGTGCTTGCTGAGGCAGTCTGGATCTAAAAACAGTGCTGATCCTAATGGAGGAAAAGAATGTTTTAATATGTTATATTGATTTCTCAACTAAAGAGATTTCTGACAGTACTTCTCCCACAGTTCTGTAAAACAGTACTTCTATTTTATTAACAATAACTGAAAGAAAGAAACAATTACCTACTTTTTTTTCTGAGACTGCAGTTTCTCCTTCTGAAGTCGTTATAATGAATCACCATTCTCTCTCCCTCTCCCAAACCAATTTGTTCATAATCTCTACCTTTGAGAAAGAAGGTGTCTGAAGAGTTCAATTTTCGACTTCCAGGCTAGGTCTTTAAAGTAGGGAGGCAAAACAAATTAGCTCAATCTCAAAGGTTCTCATGTTTGGGTGTTCTGGGTGGTTGGTTGTTGTTGTTTTTTTTCTTGTTGTTTTTTTTTTTTCACAAAAATAAGAGCTACAATAAGACAATAGGCCACTACTCCATGGAGCTCTAAAACTTCGCAAAAAACACCAGAAGTTTCCTATTAAGAAACTGCCCAAGTGTGAAACATTATACAGCTCCACAAAAAAAAAGGAAAAAAAAAAGAAAAAAAAAAAAAAAAAAAAAAAAAAGAAAAAAGGGCATCTGCCTAACTCCAAATACTGATAATTTGTATTCTATAGGGAAAAAGAAAAGACCTGTGCATCTCATTGTTTGTTATCTGAGAAAATACAGCCTGTCAGCTAAAGGAACAAAAACTGCTGTAGGTAATTTTGGGTCCATTGCTGAGTATATAATTGATTCACAGCACAGCCCTGAGCAAGGAACTTGATCTTTTTGCAGTCCAGTTTATATAACTATTTAAAAGATGTAATGAAATCTACCTCACAAGGGTTTTTTAAACCTTGTTGTTTATAAGATATCAGGACAGGACCAATCACTAGAGGGATTTTTAAGTATCCTAGGAGTACTAGAGGGTTTAATGCTTAGGTGATACTTAAGCAATTAACCCTGTAGGCTATTTCAAAGTGCCTAAATCCCCAAATTTCAGTCTATCAAACACTGCTGAGCAGTCTCAATCTATGGTAGCACATATAATAGATAAAGAAAGATAAAGATATAAAGATAAATATAAGGATAAAGAAAAAGACAAAATCTGCAAAATCGCTTGTTTTAGTCTTCAAGCTGTGTAATGAGCAGTAAGCAAATGCCATATAATTCAAACTAGAAGGGATGAATCTGTTTTTCCTCTTGACAGATTGCTAACATATTCCTTAGTTCTTCCAGGATGTTTATCTCAGGAGTCTTGAATGTAAAGCAGACATTTTTATAGTGTATCTGAATTAACTTGCTGTGAAAAAAATAGGATGTTTTAAGTTTTCTACTACAAGTAACTGAAATTTTATTATACTGGAATATATCCATCACTGCTGCTAATTATTCACCTAAGTGAAGCCAATGGATGAACTAAATACTCTCCTTTTTGCGTAAACTGAAGAAGCAATTAAACAATTGGGCAGCCAGGGATAGATGCAGCCTCACTCTAACTGGAGTCACTGAGCAGTTCTACCATATAATTTAAGAGTGCACACGCCAGAGCAGCTGTCACAAACAGGTCCAGGGAGCCCAAACTCATCCAGCCCCATGTAAATTTGCATTTGTTGGTTCAGCCAGTGTGATGGAGGCCACTACCAGAAGCTCTGAGAAGCATAAGTCTGAGCAGAAGGTGAACAATATAGATGAGTGGGTTCTTGAAGGACTGGCTGCCAGGAGCTGCACCAGGGTACAAGTGGATTATGGAAGGTTGTGTGCCTGTTTGTGAGTGGCAAAAATGAGAGCAGCAATTGTTAGCAGCACTTTGAGAAAAAGCCAAAAGCCCTTATTTCATTTTGCGAAAATGGAGTTTTCTTAAAACTCAGTTTTAACCAGTTTCTCCTTCTGTCAGTGCTTGCATCTCAAAATTGTAAAGCTCTGCAAGCTCTATCTTGGTACAAGAGTTTCTTGTTTTTCCTGCGAAGATTTATTTTTAAAAATTTTCATTGGATATAGATTATGCTGATGTTTATATGGGTAATGGAGAACCTGAACACTTATACTTTTTTTTTTTCCTTTACAGTTTAGGAATTTAGTGACACATTAAGTGTTCTAGATAAAGTGAAGCATGTGCCAATATATTCAAAGCATTCTGAAGAATAAATGCAGGATTGTCATTAAAATCTTTGCATTTCAAAACTACAAAATTTGTACTCACTTGAAATTCAGATTGTCCATAGAATTCAGACCATTTTTTAAAATGTTCCCATGACAAAGGGTCTACAATTGCTTTTCGAATTAAATTAACATACGGAACAAGCATGATATTTGAATCTCCATTGAGACTCATACTGTTCCCTCTTACAGCTCGCACTGAGAGGGCTAAAGGCAGAGGATTTGTGCAGGTCTTCAGTGAAAGAAAAGTAGTTATACACTGTAAACCTGTAATACAAAAAAAAAGTTGACTTTTCTAGGAAGTTGCCCTACTCTGCAAAATAAACCTCTTTCAATGTATGTTTCCTACTTTGACTTTCTTTGACCTTCCCTGAGCTTCCCTGACCTTCCTTGCTTTTCTTTGCCTTTGCCATCCCTTCCTTGCCCTTGCTATCCCTTCCTTGCCCTTTCTTGCCCTTAGACATTAGGAGGAAATTCTTCACTATGAGAGTGTTGAGACACTGGCCCAGGTTGCCCAGGGAAGTTGTGAAGGCCCATCCCTGGAAGTGTTCCCGGCCAGGCTGGATGGGGCTCTGAGCAACCTGATCTAGTGGGAGGTGCCCCTGCCAAAGCAAGGGGGCTGGATCTAGATGATCTTTAATGTCTCTTCCAGCCCAAACCATTCTATGATTCTATGTTTGATTCTGTTAGAACAGCAAATTATGTTCCCATGTTATTTAACACTCACCTAGTCTTGCAGCACCACTTGCTTATTCCACTCAGATACCTAACTTTTCTCCAGAAAGGCAGAAATCTGATTTTTCTTGCATTTTACTAAAAAAATCTGCAGTCCCTGTATCACATTGATCACCTGTGGTACTTCTTCTTATGCACAAGGCTGCTGGAAACACCCACCTTTAATAAAGTTGCCTTTTTTCTCCTTTTTTCTTTTTTCCTCCTCCAGGGTAAACAGTGAATAATCTATATATTATGTCATTGTAGACCTAGTACCAAAGTAGCAGTTTTAAGTCTTCAGAACCCCACTATTTGTGAGAACCCATAACTGTGAGTTTGGGTGAAGATTCAAGAACTAAGTTGATATGAATACATTAACAAAACAGCCAACATTAGACAACGTAAGTAAACATACAAGCAAGACAAAACCAGAATGCTTTAAACTAGTCACAGACCTTACAACTTCATCAGGTAACACACTGCTGGGTACAATCTCCTTGCTGAAATGAAATTATTGTACCCGCACAGAAAAGGAAAACAATGGCACTGCATCACATCCAGCAACAACTATAGGAGGGATCATCTTTGACTGCAAAAGGAAAATGCACCAGAGGGGAACCTGATTCCAACAGGTGTCCTTCAAAAGGTCTGAACCTGTCAGCAGGTTCAGTCACCTGCAGCTCAGTTTATAAAACCTTTTTCCTTTTCTTTAAATGTGAGAGTTATTATTTGAAAAAGGATTTTTTAGATTTTGTAGAAAGAGGCAGAGCACAGCAGCATTACCAGAAGTATGGCTGGTGATATTTCTGAACTTCCTACCATCCTAACTGCACCTTCTTACATCATGCTCAAGTCTGATGCACGCTGTCCCATGGCATGGAATAAGGGATGGAGATTGTACTGATTTTTGCTGGGATAGAGTTAATTTTCTTCATAGCAAATCTTGTGCTTCTGTGTTTTGGATTTGTGGCCAAAACAGTTCTGGTAACACCTGTTTTAGCTATTGCTGAGCAGTCCTTACATAGTGTCAAGACCTTCTCTGTTTTTCACGCTGCCCCTTCAGCAAGTGGGCTGAGGCTGGGCAAGAAATTGGAAGGGGGCACAACTGCGAGAGCTGACTCCAACTAACCAAAAAGATGTCCCATGTTATAGGCATCACACTCAGCAATAAAGATGGGAGAAAGAGAGAGAGGACATTCCAATTATGGCATTTCTCTTTCCAGGTAGCTGTTATGGGTGATGAAATCTTAATTTCCTGTAAATGCCTAAACACTTGCCTGTTAATGGGAAGGAGAAAATAAATTCCTTATTTTGCTTTGCTTGTGTGTGACACTTTGCTTCACTTAGTAAACTCTCATTACTTCAAGCCACAAGTTTTCTCACTTCTGCTCTCCCTATTCTCTCCCTCATTGTGCTGGGTGGGGGTTGTGAGTGAGTGGCTGCGTGGGACTGAGCTGCCTACTAGGGTTAGACCACCACAGGTTTGCTTTACTATTGTGATTTGTTTCTAAGCCAAAAGAGGAGTTTTTACAAATTACACCCTTCCCTGGCCATTTCCCTTGGCATAACCTAGCTAACAGGTAGTTCATCCCTAGTAGAATATTTGGCCACGTTAACAGTATGACTTCTGTTTTGCACTGATTACAGAATGGTCATCAGTCTTTGCAGCTGTCATTTACAGTCTTCATTGCAGATGGTTTGTATTAGCTAAGTAGGCAGCTTTGTATTGAGTGTTAGTCTCAGAAGGTGATCCATCAGCCTGGGAAAGGTGGCCATGACCTCATACGCTGTGATTTATATCAACCTGAGAGAATGCATATATGGAGAAGGAAATTAGGGTCTTTGTTGCACAGGCTGTTTGTATGCATCTGTTCTGCAAATCCTGTTAAAAAAGAGAATATGACCTGTGAATTTCTGAGAACATACATTTGAAGAGTTTTGTATAACTTGGAGGAAAAATGCATGTGGCTATTCTCTGGTTTTAAAGTGGGGAAAAACCCAGTGCAAAGAAATAATTATCACCAAGTGATCTAAAATGTCAAGTGCTTTGATTTCTATCAATTTAGACTTCTTACAAATGTTGAGAGGTGTTGATTCCAAATATGCCTCTCTGAAAAGCAATCAGTATAGCAGACTTGAGAGCCTTACAGTGGCAACTTAGTTCTGTAAATTGCATAGCTGTGGTAGCAGAAGACAAAGCAGAAATGGCACCGTTGTTCCTGATGGTTTTTCAGTCCCTATTGCTGTTACTATGAAAGCTGTATCAGCAGTAGGTGGAAGATGCAAAAGCCTACCTCACTGAAGCACAGTAGAATCATTAACATGACACATCTCCCTCAGATAAACAAAGAGCCCATATTCCTGAGCAGCAGTCTCCTGTTTACATGGTCAGGACATCTACCAGCAATTGCCAAGAAAGCTGCAGGTTTGTTGGAGGTGATTCTCAGAAACTTTTCCTTTTGGGGAGGCTCAAGATGGAATATGTGATCGAAATGAATGAGACAAGTATGTGGGATGGAATTTCTGTAATTCCAGGAGAATCACTGGAAATGTGGAAGATATAGTTTCAAAACTCGAGGAGCTTGTGTATCTCTTGCAAATGCTCTAACTTGTTTGTTTCTCATGCAATCCTTGTAAAGGTAGTGGGCTTAGCCTGATATATTATCCTGATGTATTGTAGACCATACTTCTGTGATGACACAAAGCTTCTTTGGTTAGGATAACCACTTTCCACATACAGCTAGGTATAAATATATTTTATAAATTGTGTAAAATGCTTATACTCTTTTTAGAAATATGAAGTGCTATTCTGGCATTTTATTAGATATGGATTACATGATGTTGAAAGCTGAAAAAAGAGTGAAATTTCATCAAGCCCTGGAGGTGGAAGACAAGATTTCTTTCTCACTTGACTTTGGTCTCTGATGTCGTTATTTGTGGGTGAGTATGAAAAAGGTAAAAGAAATTAAATTGAAAAGGGAAAGATCCAGCAATGAAAATTAAACTGAAAAGACCATAACCATGTTGGACAGGAGTCATGCAGTGTCCACTGTGATTAGTTTGAGGAGTGAGGAGAAAACTTTTTCTCCTCCTCTTTAGCTCTGTTCCTTCTAATACTGCTGTGTCCTGCTGAAGTTTTTCAATCACTACCAACACTTGACTAATTCATGCTTTCCCCAAAAATATAATCCCAAAAAAACCCTGTTGTGAAAAAACTAGGAATATTAGTAACAATTGTGGCTGCCAGTTTAACAGAATGTTTTCCATTCTGTCTTTAAAGATTCAGTTCTAATCCAGGAGTTTTAGTAGGTGACATTTCAGGCAAATGTCACTCAGTGGCTCATATTTCATGTAGTATTCAATATCTCTACTCAAAGGTTAAACCTACTGTTTAAAACAAACTATATTTCCCAACGTGTTGCAGCACTGGGAATGGTGTGGAGTTGTGCTATTTCAGGGGTGGCAGTTGCCCCCAGGGAAGCTACTTTTCCTTCAAAAGAACTCCACCTCCCAAACCTCCCTACTTTTTCTACAAAGAGATTTCTTCTAAGAAGCCAGGATACTCCCTTCACCATACTGCCAAACAATGGTCGATGGTTCAGAGAAAAAATAAGTATTTGCATTCCCTCTGTTGTCCAGAGGGACAAAAAAGAAGAGAAAGCAACACATGACATGTAGAATGGTAATGAGGCATGTCAGCAGTGTCATTGATAAGAAACTTGCTGAAGACAGAAAATCTCACAATAGGAATTGTTCAAATTGCATAAAACGGGAGCCAGTCAGAGACAGAAAATTATCCAGGTCTAAATGGAAAAAAAAAAAAAAAAAAGACGAAATTAAATTTTGTTGTTATACCCTAGTTTGCACAGTGGAGAGGTTTAAAAAAAAAGTCCTGAATTCAGGTGCAAGTCTGAGAACTTTTTACAAAATGAAAGATCAGCAGAGTAGATATTTACAACAAACTTCTGCAATGAATAACTGCTAAAATCATTTACTAAAGTAAGGCTTTGTATCAGAAGAGATATAATCCAATTTTTAAGAGAGATTTCAGAAAAATACAGCTCAGTAAATCTGATTTCTGCAGTAGGAAAACTGGTAGACATAGTAAACCAGTAATAGTTTCCTATCTATAAGTACAAAACATTGGGGAAAAATTGACATGTTTGTCATGCATCACAGATCTATTAGATCTTTTGGAGCAGTCAAAAAGCAACAGATAAAAGGGCTCTGGTAAATACCACATTATTTAATTTCAATTCAATTAGTGAATTTCTGAAAAGCTATTGCAATGGTAAATTAATGTTTTACCATTTATATTTTCACTCAAGGTTATTTTCTAGAGCTTGTGTTAAATCACATATTCATAAATTATCTGAAAGAAGGGGACATTAGTGAGGTGATAAAATTTGCTGCTGACACAAAATTAGTCATCATAGTAAAAATTAAAACTGCCTAAACTTTTTCTGGACATTATCTGACACTGCATTACAGAGACATGACATTCAGTGTTAACAAATGCAAGGTAATATACATGCACAGAGAAAAACAAATACAGAAATGATGTTGAAATCTTTATGGATGCAATTCTTGAAAGAAACAAAAATAAGTTCATGATTAATCACCTTTTGACAAGACAATGGGATTAGAAGGAACATACAGACCTAAAACAAGGTATGAGAAACTTTAGTGAGCTGACTGCCCAAGAAGCTTGGCCATACCACATGAATCACCTAAAAATGTGTCCTTTAGGTGAACTTGACTAATTATAATACAAAACCACACCTCCAGAAGTTATGATGCCTGCCTCTGCTTGAAGACCCTCACCCAATGAGCTTGCACGTTTAAATTAAAAGACACTGTACCTTTAAATGAAAACAAAGGTACCCGACACCAATCAACTTTAAGCCAAGAGGTTGTAAGCACCAGGAAAAACCTAGTGATCAATGAATATGCTAAATACGTTAATTTACAATGTATAAATATATGACCTTTCCAATGCTGTGTGTGCTAGCTTTGTGGGAATACCCCCTAGCACCCCTTTCTGTGTTTCATTGTAACATCTTTGTTGGAGGTATGGGCAGTGGGATTGAGTCAAGCTGTGTGGTGTGGTTGACACTCTAGAAGGAAGGGACGCCATCCAGAGGGACCTTGATAGGCTTGAGAGGTGGGCCCATGCCAACCTCATGAGGTTCAACAAGGCCAAGTGCAAGGTCCTACACCTGGTTCAGGCAGTCCCAGGAACAAATACAGGCTGGGGGGAGAATGGCAAGAGAGCAGTCCTGAGGAGAAGGACTTGGGGGTGGTAGTAGATGAGCAGCTCAACATGAGCACCCAGTGTGTGCTGGAGCCCAGACAGCCAACCCTATCCTGAACTGTATCAAAAGAAGTGTGGCCAGCAGGGCCAGGGAGGTGATTCTACCCCTCTACTCTGCTCTGATGAGACTGCACCTGGAGTACTGTGTACAGCTCTGGAGCCCTCAGCACAACAAAGATATGGACCTGTTGGAAAGGGTCCACAGAAGGGCCACAAAGACGATCAAAGGGCTAGAGCACCTCTGCTATGAAGACAGGCTGAGGGAGTTGGGGCTGTTCAGCCTGGAGAAGAGAAGGCTCTGGGGAGACCTTATAGTGGCCTTCCAGTACTTGAAAGGGGCCTACAGGAAAGCTGGGGAGGGGCTTTTCATCAGAGAAGATAGCAATAGGACAAGGGGTAATGGTTTTAAACTGAAAGAGGGGAGATTTAGGTTAGATATTAGGAAGAAATTTGTCACTATAAGAGTGGTGAGGTACTGGCATAGATTTCCCAGGAAGGTTGTTGATGCCCCATCCCTGGAGGTTTTTAAGGCCAGGTTGAATGAGGTTTCATGCAACCTGGTCTAGTACTAGAGGTCCCTGCTCACGGCAGGGGGGTTGGAACTAGATCATCTTTAAGGTCCCTTCCAGCCTTAACAATTCTATGGTTCTATGATTGGCTTGCACCCCAGGTAGATGAACCCCATTTTGGGGAAAACATAAATATCCACATAAGTGCAAGTTTAGGGAAAAAAAACTTTGATCAGACAGAATGCTTGGAAAATACCGTAGTGCTGCAGTGTAAAATGCTAGCATTCCATATACTGAATCCTTAGTGTAGTTACTCAAGAAGGATATAGCAGGCATAATAAATAGTGCAGAGAAAGACAACTCATATGATGAGACACAAAGAGAGGCTAAATGATTTTGACTTTTCAGCTTGGAAAGACACAGCTGAAGGGAGATGCGACACTCAAAACTCTCCAAACTTAAACAAAAAGAAGTCCTTTTTCAAATGGTGCATTGGCAATTTTGGAACTTTTTCCTCTACAATATTATGGGGAAAAAAAGGTATTGACACTTCCAAAAGTTAGACAAATTAATCTAAATCCTGTAACTACTCATTTTCCGAGACAAGTTAGATATCCAGGAACAGCTACTCTTTCCTTTATTTGATGCTGTGTTCTTCCAGCCATGGCCAGAGACAGAAAGGTGACAGACAAGAGATGGGTCTATTTCTTATTAGTATCTCCCCCTGTCCCTGAATACTTCTTGTTGGATCAGGTTTCTGAGGAGACTCTAGAAATTCTGCACTGTTTTGTGTTGTGGACTGTAATTCAGACCAGTCTTCCTGTGCCTCATGAGAAAATAATTGGGTGACTCTCCTGTTGGTGCATGACAGTGCAAAGGATGTCTCAAAGGAAATCTGGTAAGATATTGCTGGAAGTTGCAGACTTCTTGTTCACCACAGCAGGACACTGTAGAAAACCTGCCCTGAAAAAAACCCCAAAACCAATTCCCACCTAAGGTCTTCCCCATATTATAATACAAGGAAAAATCTGCTTTTCAATGTTACATTAGACATACAGTGATACTTGGTACTGATTAGTAGTTTATCAGTGCCAAGAACAGGGAATTGTGGGAGAATAGAAGTTTTTTTCTCAGTTAACCTACTCCTCATTATTTATGAAAACTGTTCTTCAGGTTGAGAAACCAGAACACCTCTTCCAGAAGATTTCTACCAAAAAAACCTTTCTTTCACAACATAACACCTTTGGAAGCTTAAAAGGATACTGAAGGCCTCTAATAATCCTTCCTAAATCTCATTCCTCTTTGTCACCTTTGTGCCCTTGATCCTATCATAATTAAACCTGTCAGTCAGGCAAATATCCTGACATGTTCTGAGTGAGAGAAAAGGTAGCAGACATCGTGCTGAGATGTTGCTAATGTGGGAACCATGAACAAATAACAAGTTCAGGCATTTAATTTGTGACAAGAAGAGGAAAAAAAGATGCTGGGCTGTTAAGGGGACTGGCTAGTTAACAGGACTGGCTAGAGGCTACAAATTTTATTTTACTGTATTAGTTTGAGTTGATGGAAATATGGCATTATTATTAGCGGTGTTAACTAAACTTGTTGCTAAGCATCTCAAGGACTGCATCAGGAATAAACAGTTTAAACATATGGGGGTAGGGGTGATGAGGATGGGGCAGGCACGAAAGGTATGAAAACCCCTCCTTTGCTATTTGACATTTCAATTTTTCTGCACAAAAAGAGATGTCAGACTTCACGTTTTTCATGCTGGCATCCTTTCATTAGTTCTAAATTTGCTTTCTAAAATCATGCAGTAGCACCAGGACCATTGTCTTTGATTAGAGCAATTTTAAAGCTGAGATCATTCTTAAGTACCTTGCTGAGTCAGTACCCAAGTTTTGAGCTCCTATTCTTGGCCTTCAAAAATGCATAGAATTGTACTGTGTAGTTTGAGAAACCAAACAGATCTCTCAGGGAAGTGTGTATTTCTAGACTTGAGCTTTGTCCCTTTCCCTTCAGAAAAACCAAAATAAAAAACTGCGTGTTACAAATCTATCTAGATTACTTTTTTTCTTCTTCTTCTAAACAGCTGAATAAATTTTAAACCATAAGCATTATCTATTCTGACTTACCACTTCATCTGATTCACTGAATTTCATCCAGTCATTTCTGGTTTGAACCTAATAGCCTGTAAATGAACTAGAACTTTTCTCCTGGGCAGATGTGCAATCAAGGAAAACATTGATTTTAATTTTATAGTGTATTGTTTAAAAAAAATGTCTTCTCTGTGCATCTCTCTTTAAAAATCTGACAAAAAAGCATCTTAAAACAGTCTCAGGATATCACACTCCCTGCAGAAAGAAATTTCTACAAAATACTCTTCTGACAATAAGGAGTGATGTAGAATATTATATTAGGAGAAAAAAATCTCCAATGTTATATTCAGTTCTGGCTCCAAAATCCCTAGAATAATTTCTAAGGGAAGTAAACTTATTATCTTATTCCAGATCTACTTTAAATCTCAAAATTACATAATTGTGTCTTATTTGCAAGTGACATGGGAATGCTGTTGTGTTGATAACTTTAGCTTCATGAAACAGTTTGAACTGTATTTCTTGGCATGCAAAGGACAGCTTTCTCATGTAATCCCCTAGAGTTATTTTTGTGGAGGAACAGAAAGACCCAAACCCAGAAATGGAACTAAAAGGAAGTTCTCCATTTATTTAGAAAAGACTCCTGCTTCAGAAATGTTTGTGTTAAAAGTACATAAGACCTATAATGCTGGGGAGTCATGCAAAAAAAAGGCAGTCTTTGTAGGACCAAATTGGTTTTTTTGTCATTGAAAAGCAGATTGCACCAGTCAGGGGGAATTCACAAAGATCATCCAAAGCTCTTCTGCTGCTGGGGTGTTGTCTGCGAGGTTAGGTGACCCTAACTACTAACAGACCCAATGCATGGAAATTATTTCTGGGCATCAGCCACATATAGAGAGGGTCCTCTAAATCATGTCAAGCTATACACACAGACAGGTGAGAGGGTGAAAAATAGGGGCTGCTGTGCTCTCTCCATACTGATGTGGGTTTCTTCTGAGTGAGTCTGTTCTCCCATGCAATCTCTGAATGTTTCTGGATCTATATTTTATCTATTGCATGTTCGAAGTGATATCAGAAAAAACTTCTTTACTGTGAGAGTGAGAGAGCACTGGAACAGGCTGCCCAGAGAGGTTGTGGAGTCTCCTTCACTGCAGACATTCAAAACCCGCCTGGACAAGTTCCTGTGTGATGTGCTCTAGGTGACCCTACCTGGCAGGGGGGTTGGACTAGATGATCTTTGAGGTCCCTGTGATTTCCCTGTGATTTCTGTGATTTCAGACCCCAGCATCCAGCCCATAGCGTGCCTTTTGCTGTGAGTTTAATGAGCAGAGTTAAACTGCTAGGTATCTTTTTATCACGGAGTTCACAAAGATGCATTTGCTGTTCTGGTCAGCTCTAACACATGCAGAGGTTTCATGATAGTTTGAAGGCAGAATTTGAATGGTTCTTGGCCATTGAGGGGACATGAAAGAGGATACAAGAAGTGCTGCACTGAGGTGTGAGACCCATTTTCAGCCATGCCTGGAGTACCAGAGGTGTAAAAACCAAATAAGTAGGTGTACTTTTTTTTCAGTGTTAAAGCCCAAACATAGGAGAGCACAGAGTATTTAAAAAATATTTAAAGGAAGCCAGCATGCTGTCAGCTTCTCCTCTGTCTAGGCTCTGAGGAAATCATAACAAAGGTCTCTGTTTCATGCCAGATATGTTAAGAAGCTTGTCCTGATGGCTCATCTCTACAGGAGAGCAATCTTTGTTAGTGTAGCTCCCAGTGTTGTGCAGCTGCTTTTTGCTAGTCTGGCTGGAAATGTCAAACTACATAAAGATCTGAGAAGAAAATAGCAGCAGACAGGTTTTCTCTCATCTAACATTTCAATAGAAGCATTGTTACATTCTAATATTTCCACTCCTACTGCCTGCACTCAAAGCAGATATTATACAATTTTATCTAGAAGCACATCCCCTCTGTTGTATTTGCTACTACAGTAAACTGAAGGACACACAATATGCTGTACATTTTCCACCTGAAGTAGCATTTTCTATTGTTTTCCACAACTTAGCCTGAGAACTTTCAAAGGTTCATCCAAACAAGATGACTTGTTTGTTTTATTTTCTCTCCCACCTCTATCTCCCTCAGTCATGTTTCTCCTTTCTATGCAAAAATATAAACATACCAAATGCTTTTATAATGAAAAGGACATGGAGATGGCAGACTGAGTCCAGAGAAGGGCCACAAAGATGATCAGAGGGCTGGAGAACCTCTCCTGTGAAGACAAGCTAGCTGAGACAGTTGGGGTTGTTCAGCCTGGAGAAGACTCCAGGGAGACCTTCTCGTGGCCTTTCAGTACCTAGAGGGGCCTACTGGTAAGATGGGGAGGGACTTTTTACAGGGCATGTAGTGATGGGATGAGGGGGAACCATTTCAAACTGGAAGAGAGGAGATTTAGATTAAATATTAGAAAGAAATTATTCACTGTGAGGATGGCGAGACATGGGAACAGGTTGCCCAGGGAAGTTGTGGAGGCCCCATCCCCTGAAGTGTTCAAGGCCAGGTTGGATGGAGCTTTGAGCAACTTGTTCTAGTGGAAGGTGTTCGTGTCCATGGCAGGGGGTTGGAACTAGTAGATCTTTAAGGTCCCTTCCAACCCAAACCATTCTATGATTCTATAAATAGAGTCTGAATGTAAGTAAGTTCCTCAGAGTTTAGATGCCATCTTTCTGAATGGCTTCTGATAGCTAAATAAGAATTTCCTTTATTCCTCTCACGATTCCTTTGAGTACATAAAGACAGAAATTATGGTCAAACAATTCTTTTTTCTTTTTTCTTTTTTTTTCTACTTTTGTGGGCTTTTCAAAGGCAACCAGCAATGCTGATTAATTCACATATTTCCTCCCACTGGCTGGGAGAACACCTTTATGGGTATAATTTAATTTAATTACCCCTATTTCTCCATAGAGTATGCACTTTCATGTTAGAATCTTTGTTACTATCTGTGAACTCTGTATCAGTTGAAGAGTTTTAAGACAAGGACAATTAAGAACATGTCAGAAATATAGAAAGTTGCAAATATGGTGGAAGAAGAGTTGCCAGATTTGTTTGGTTGGGCTTTTTTGGTCATACTGTAGGAAATAATACAGAATAAAAGACTGTAATGAAGTCTTTTAATTGACAGCGTTGATTTTTTTTTCTCTCTCTGTGGTTTCTATTGCCATCTAACCAGTCAGAGGTTAGTTAGAAAACAGAAGCAGATTGTGATTTTCCAAATTGTGGTTTCATGAATTACATGCCGTTACATTTCCCTTGAAATAGAAAAAACAAACTGCAAATTACAAAGTTCTTTTCCATATCCTTGTTTTAACTCTCCCTGGATCATTTTGTTCAGGCAGCTTTTACCACGTGCTCAAGTGGCTTAAAAGACAAAAGAAGTTAATTTATTAGCTAATAAACACAACAAATAACTACACTTACCAAGCTATTAGTCTAAACATTCATATTCTTACAATATGAAGCCCTGTGAGTGTTTGCATGCCAGGCAGTGGTCAAGGAGGGTGCAAAAGGTCAGCCTGCACTGCTCGGTGGAAGAGGCCCACCCCCAATATTGCCCTTTTGCTGTCTTATATTTTCTCTTTTAGGTTTTTATGCACCAAGTCTCCATGTTGCTGTTTTTCCTCTTAGATCCACAAGCTGCTATGAGTTTGCAGTTTTAGCTGCTTTCTCTTGCATGCCTCTGTGCACTTCCTCTCATCTCTTTCTCACAAGAAAACAATTTGCTCTGACATGTATTCTCAGGTTTTGTAGCTGGGCTGCACTGGAGCTAAGCCTAGGGCCGCTGAGAGCTGCGTCCCTCGGCAGAGGAATACAGGAAGAGGGTTTTAGTTAACAATGTCTTTGTACTGTCTGTGTTTATGAACATTTAAGAAGAGATGAGCACAGTGGTTAATCCCACTCTGAGCTGTAGTTTCAAGGCACCTGTAGGCACAAGAAGATATTACATTGGTTTATACATGGTTCAAATTACCAACCAGTTTGAGTCCTGCTTCCTCCTCTGATTCAATTTTGTGTGTACCTGTGGAGCACATGAGGTTTCCATTGAAACAGTGGGAGTATAAGTGATAACTGAATGCAAATCCTCGCTTTCCTTTTGTTGGCTCAGGGGTTTAGCTTCCTGCCCTACAGGGAATTTTGCATAACTCATTGTCAAAACAACTCTTAGTGGGATCAAGGCCTTCCAAGAAAAATAGTGTTTGCCACAGTTAATAGCTTTAAACAAAGCACAAACTTACCAGACAGTAAGTGGCAGTTCACGATGGTGTCTGATGACAGAACATTTCTTCTTCTAGCTACAAGGCTGGTGTCGCCATGAGGGTTTTGGCTTTTATGATTATGGGACCTTCTACGAGGACTACAACCTACTGGGAAGGGATGGAATCCACCTCTCTGAGAGAGGCAGTAGAATCTTTGGCAAGAGACTGGCCAACTTGGTGAGGTGGGCTTTTAATTGAATGCCCTGGGGGGAGGGATCCAAAATGGCAATGATCACCCCTACATCCACCATCACCACTACAACCTATTGGGGAATAAACAAGGCCAACCAGAGTAGTAGTTCAAAACGTGCCTCAGCTGTCTCCTTAAATGAGAACCAAAAGATCAGCCTCCTGAAGTGTATATATACAAATGCACGCAGTCTGGGAAATAAACAGGAGGAACTGAAGCTCCATGGCCAGGCAGATAATGATGATATCATAGGAACAACTGAAACATGATGAGACAATTCACACAACTGGGGGACAGTGATAGATGGCTATAGGCTGTTTCGTAAAGACTGGAAGGGGAGAAGAGGTGAGGATTTGCGCTCTGTGTTAAGGAAAACCTGGAATGTATAGAAATCAACTATGGTAATTTTGGTAGCCCTGTTGAATGCTTCTGGGTCAAAATCAGAGGGGTCATCTCCAAGAGCACGTGGCAGCGCAGAGCAGAGAGCGGCAGCGGTGTGAGCTGTTCCTTTAAACTGCTGAGGATTTGAGAGAGAGCCGGGCTTCCCGGAGACGGTGAAGCCGGGGCAGAGCCAGGAGACCCGAGTCTGGGCGGGAAGCCTGCGAGGGAGAGGAAGGCTGACGTGGCAGGGGGAGTGGCTGTGAACGGCGGCAAGGTTTAAAAAGCGGCCATTTGGCAGCCTCCTCTGAGCACGCGGCAGCGCAGAGCAGAGAGCGGCAGCCAGCTTTCAGAGGGCAGGCGCGTGGGAGGCGCGAGGGCAGGCAGCGAGCGAGCGAGCGAGCGAGCGAGCGCGCGCCTTCTCACAAGAAAAGCAAACTAGTAGCTGGATAGATCATGGTCACAACGCGGCCAAAAACCATAGTGAAAAAGAATGTGGGGACTCAGACAGAGCTCCCAAGGAGGCATGCAGCAGCGCAGGTCTCTGGCTGCAGTGAATGCCTGAGCCTGGCACTGGTACCAGAGGGAACCAGTGACACCGCATGTGTGTGGTGTGAGCAAGTAAATGATCTCCTCAGGCAGGTGGTTAATCTGACAGAGGAGGTTGCAAGACTGAGAGCCATTAGAGATTGTGAAAGTGAAATAGATTGGTGGAGTCATACCCTGATGCAGGGGCAGATCGAAGAGGTTGAGAAAGTGCCGGATCCCCTCCCCTCCTGTCACCAGACAGATGGAGAGGACTTAGGAGATATGAAGGAATGGAAGGAAGTCCGACCTCGGAAAGGCAAGAAAAAATCCTCCCAACCCCTTCCACCCTCCCAATTGCCCTTGAATAACAGATATGAGGCCTTGGAAATTCAGGGACAGGAAAATGAAGTTGGAGGGGTAGACTTATCTAGTGAAGCACCTAGGACTCGTCAGTCACCCCGAGTCCTTAGGACTTCTTCAATCAAGAAGGAAAGGAGAGTAATTGTGGTGGGTGACTCCCTTCTGAGGGGGACAGAAGGGCCCATCTGTCGACCGGACCCATCCCACAGGGAGGTCTGTTGCCTCCCTGGGGCTCGGATTAGAGATGTTAAAAGGAAACTCCCTAATCTTGTGGGTTCCTCTGATTACTATCCACCGCTGATTTTTCAGGTTGGCAGTGATGAAATTATCACAAGAAATGTAAGGGCAATGAAGAGTGACTTCAGGGCCCTAGGACGGCTAGTTAGGGTGTCTGGAGCGCAAGTAGCGTTTGCCTCCATCCCTCCTGCAAGAATGGGTGGGGAGGTATATAGGAAGAGTCTACAGATCAATGAATGGCTAAGAGATTGGTGTCAAAGACAGGGTTTTGGTTTTTTTGATCATGGGATGCTATATGAGACACCTGGCCTGGTGGTGGCGGGTGGGATGCACCTGTCCCAGAGGGGGAAGAGGCTTTTGGGGCAGGACTCAGCAGGGCTCATTGAGAGAGCTTTAAACTAGATGTGAAGGGGGAAGGGGAGAAAACTGGGTCTATTAGGGAGAAGCACAAGAGGAACGTACCAGGGCCTGAAAGCAGGTGGTCTAAGGAGGATTTAGTCCCACCAGTGGGCTCTGTTTGTTTCCTGAAATGCCTGTATGCTAATGCACGCAGCATGGGGAATAAGCAGGAAGAGTTAGAGGTCAGTGTGCGGGCTAAAGGTTATGATCTGGTAGCAATAACAGAGACGTGGTGGGACAGGTCACATGACTGGAATGTGGCCATGGATGGTTATGTGCTTTTTAGGAAAGATAGGGCGGGGAAGCGAGGTGGTGGAGTTGCTCTTTATGTGAGAGAGCAACTAGAATGTATTGAGTTTTGTGCAGGGGCTGATAAGGGGCAAGTTGAAAGTCTGTGGGTAAGAATTAAGGGGCAGGCTGGTGTGGGTGATACAGTTGTGGGGGTCTACTACAGACCTCCTGATCAAGGTGAGGAAGTTGATGAGGCTTTCTACAGGCAGCTGAAAGTAGCCTCACAACTGCAGTCCCTAGTCCTCATGGGAGATTTTAACTACCCCGATATCTGCTGGAAGACTCACACAGCCAGCTTTTCACAGTCTAGGAGGTTCCTCCAGTGCATTGATGATAACTTCTTAATGCAAATGGTGGACAAGCCGACTAGAAGAGGAGCGCTGCTGGATCTTGTACTAACCAACAAGGAGGGCCTTGTTGAAGCAGTGGTGGTCAGTGGCAGCCTTGGCTGCAGTGATCACGAGATGGTGGAGTTCAGGATCCTGTGTGGAAGGAACAGAATACCCAGTAGGACCAGAACCCTGGACTTCCACAGGGCAAACTTTGGCCTCCTCAATCAACTGTTAAGGGAAATCCCATGGGACAGGGTGCTAGAAGATAAAGGGGCTCAAGATAGCTGGTCAACATTCAAGGACCACTTCTTGCAAGCACAGGATCAGAGCGTCCCAATGGTTAGGAAATCTAGTAAGGGAGCTAGGAGACCAGCATGGTTAAAAAAGGAACTGCTGGGCAAACTTAAGTGGAAAAGGAAAATCTACAGATCATGGAAGGAGGGCCTGGTCACTTGGGAGGAATATAGGGCTGTTGTCAGAGGATGTAGGGAGGCAATTAGGAAAGCTAAGGCCTCCTTGGAACTTAACCTTGCAAGTCAGGTTAAGGATAATAGAAAGGGCTTTTTCAAATACATAGCTAACAAAGCTAACACTAGAGGCAATATTGGCCCACTGAGGAATGAGGGGGAAGCCCTGGTGACAGAGGATATAAAGAAGGCAGAGGTGCTGAACGCCTTCTTTGCCTCTGTCTTTACTCCTGCAGGATTTCCCCATGAGCTCCAGACTCATATAGCCCCAGAAGTAGTCAAGATAGATGAGGAGTTTGACATAGTAGATGAGGATTGGGTTAGGGATCAGTTGAGTAATCTGGACATCCATAAATCGATGGGTCCAGATGGAATGCATCCAAGGGTGCTGAGGGAGCTGGCGGAGGTCATTGCTAGGCCACTCTCCATCATCTTCGGTAAGTCATGGGTAACGGGAGAGGTGCCTGAGGACTGGAGGACAGCAAATGTCACACCAGTCTACAAGAAGGGCAAGAAGGAGGACCCGGGTAACTATAGACCGGTCAGCCTCACCTCCATCCCTGGAAAGGTGATGGAACAACTTGTTCTTGTCTCTATCTCTAGGCATATCAAGGACATGGGGGTCATCAAGAGCAGTCAGCATGGTTTTATCAAGGGTAAATCATGTTTGACCAACCTCATAGCCTTCTATGAGGAAATTACTAGGTGGATAGATGATGGTAGAGCGGTAGATGTGGTTTATCTAGATTTCAGTAAGGCATTTGACACCGTCTCCCACAGCATCCTTGTAGATAAGTTGATCAGGTATGGGTTTGGTGATCAGGTAGTGAGGTGGATCAGGAACTGGTTGATGGGAAGGAGTCAGAGAGTTGTAGTCAATGGGGCAGAATCTGGTTGGAAGTGTGTGACTAGTGGAGTCCCTCAGGGGTCGGTACTGGGACCGGTGTTGTTCAACATCTTCATCAACGACCTGGATGAGGGTATAGAATGTACCCTCAGCAAGTTTGCTGATGACACTAAGCTGGGAGGAGTGGCTGACACACCAGAAGGCTGTGCTGCCATTCAGAGAGACTTAGACAGGCTGGAGAGTTGGGCGGGGAGAAACATGATGAAATTCAACAAGGGGAAGTGCAGAGTTTCGCATTTGGGGAAGAACAACACGATGTCCCAGTATAGGTTGGGGGCTGACCTGCTGGAGAGTACTGTAGGTGAAAGAGACCTGGGGGTCCTGGTAGACAGGAGGATGACCATGAGCCAGCAATGTGCCCTTGTGGCCAAGAAGGCCAATGGCATCCTGGGGTGCATTAGGAAGGGTGTGGTTAGTAGGTCAAGAGAGGTTCTCCTCCCCCTCTATTCTGCATTGGTGAGGCCGCATCTGGAGTATTGTGTCCAGTTCTGGGCCCCTCAGTTCAAGAAGGACAGGGAACTGCTTGAAAGAGTCCAGCGCAGAGCCACAAAGATGATTAAGGGAGTGGAACATCTCCCTTATGAGGAAAGGCTGAGGGAGCTGGGTCTCTTTAGCTTGGAAAAAAGGAGGTTGAGGGGTGACCTCATCAATGTTTACAAATATGTAAGAGGTGAGTGTCAGGGAGATGGAGTTAGGCTCTTCTCAGTGATGACCAGTGATAGGACAAGGGGTAATGGGTGCAAATTGGAGCATAGGAGGTTCAAGGTGAATATCCGAAAAAATTTTTTTACTGTAGGAGTGACAGAGCACTGGAACAGGCTGCCCAGGGAGGTTGTGGAGTCTCCTTCACTGGAGACATTCAAAACCCGCCTGGATGCGTTCCTATGTGATGTGCTCTAGGTGACCCTGCTCTGGCAGGGGGGGTTGGACTAGATGATCTTTCGAGGTCCCTTCCAACCCCTAGGATTCTATGATTCTATGAAGAGTGACCTTACAGTATGCATCTGTTACTGACCCCCAAATCAAGGGGATGTGACCAATGAAGCCATACTCCTGTCACTCAGGCAAGCTTTGGGTGAACAAAATCTGGTGCTTACGGGAGACTTTAACTACCCAGACATTTGCTAGAAGAACAACACTGCAGCTCACCTGACATCAATCAAGTTCCTGGAATGTGTAGAAGACTGCTTCCTCACACAAATGTTGGATGTGCCAACCAGGAATGGGGCAAAGCTGGACTTACTACTCACTAACCAAGAAAACCTGCTCTGTAGTATCTCGGTTAGTGACAGACTTGGCAGCAGTGACCACAATATTGTGGAATTTGGGATACTGCTGGGCACAATGAAGGTAATTCCAGGACAAAGGTTTTAGATTTTAGAAGAGCAAAATTCAGTTGGAAGTGATCCAGTGGGAAGCTTCCATGGAGGGAAAAGGGGCTAGTGAGTGCTGCTGGGAGTTTTTCAAGAACACCCTCCCAGATTTGCAAAACCGGTTCATCCCCTCTTAAGGCCAGGGAAGTAAGCTGAGCAAGAGACCCCGTTGGCTTAACTGTGAGCTTCTGGGTCTGCTCAGAACCAAAAGGGAAATGTACCAGAGGTGGAAAAGTGGAACATTACCTGTTGGAAATGACAAGGGCATTGCCAGGGTATGCAGAGATGCAGTTAGGAAAGCAAAAGCTCAGCTTGAGCTGACATTGGCCAAAGATGTCAAAAACTTCAAGAAATAATTCTTCAGATACGTTAACCACAAGCACAAACAGAGGAATAATATTGGACCACTATTAAACAGGAGAGGTGAACTAGTCACCAACAATGCTGAAAAGGCAAAGGTCCTCAACACCTTCTTCACCTCTGTCTTTACCAGTGCTTTTGGGTCCCAGGCCATAGGAACAAAAGTCCAGGTTGATGCAGACACTGACTCACCATCAGTGAAGGAAGAGTTGGTGTGTCAACTATTACAGGCACTTGACCCGTAGAAATGCATGGGCTCACATGCCATCCACCCTAGAGTGTTGAGAATCCTGGCTGATGTCGTTGCAAAGCCACTCTCCATAATCTTTGAGAAGTCATGGAGATTGGGAGGTGTCCCTGAGGACTACAGGAAGGCTAATGTCACCCCTATCTATAAGAAGGGTCCAAAGGAAGACCCAGGTAATTATAGACCCATTAGTCTCACTTCAGTCCCTGGAAAAGTCATGGAGCAAATCCTCCTGGGGATTGCCACAAGTCAACTGAAGCATGTGATTGGGAAAAGCCAACATGGATTTACCAGGGGCAAATCATGCTTGACAAACCTGATCACCTTCTATGACAAAGTAACCCTTTTTAAGGCTTTTGATATGGTCCCCCACAGCCTCCTCCTGGAGAAAGTGACACATTACAGCCTTGACAAGTGCAGTGGGTGGGGAATTGGCTGACAGACCATACCCAGGGGGTGGTAGTAAATAGTTCCTCCTCAAAATGGCAACTGGTCACAAGTGGGGTCCCCCAGGGATCAATATTGGGCCCAATACTGTTTAACATCTTTGTAAGTGACCTGGATGTTGGGATCAAGAACACCCTGATGAAGTTTGCTGATGACACCAAGATGAGTGGAGAGGTTGACACTCCAGAAGGGAGAGCCACCCTCCAGGATGACCTAGACGGGCTGGAGGAGTGGGCTAGCAGGAACCTTATGAAGTTAAATGAGTGAACAGTGTGCTTCAGTGGCAAAGAAAGCCAACAGGATGCTGGGCTGCATCAACAAGGGCTTCACCAGCAGGGATAAAGAAGTCATCATCCCACTCTACTCGGCGCTTGTCAGATCACACCTGGAGTATTGGGTTCAGTTTTGGTCCCTGCTCTACAAAAAGGATGCAGACAGGCTGGAGAGGGTCCAGAGAAGGCCCACAAGGATGATCAGAGGACTGGAGGACCTGCTGAGAAAACTGGGAAGGCTTCAAGGAGACCTTATTACAATGCTCCTATACTTCAAGGGTCGCTATCAAAAAGATAGAGACTCTCTATTTACAAGGAGTCACATGGAAAAGAAAACGGTTAATGGGCCCAAGTTGCTCCTGGGGAGATTCTGATTGGACACAAGAGGTAAATTTTTCACCATGAGGACAATCAAACATTGGAATAGTCTCCCAAGAGAAGTGGTAGGTTCCTCCACATTGGACAGTTTAAGTCACAGCTTGACAGAGTGCTGAGCTACCTCATTTAAACTATAGTAGTACCTAGAAAAGTTGGACCAGATGATCCTTGAGGTCCCTTCCAACCTGGCATTCTATGATTTCCATAGAAAAGGAAGTTGACCAACAATTAATCTCTTTGATTTTTTTTAATTTGTAAGGTATTTTTTCTTAATTTTTTTCTTAATTTTAATTATATTGAAATTATTGATGCAAATTAAAAGACAAACAAAATTAGAAAAACCAGGAGGGAAGAACATGCCAGTGTCTTCTAAACAGATAAAGCAGTTTGAAAATGCTGAATAAAACAAAAGAGTCCCCATATCATAAATTAAGTTGGCCAGTGATTTGGAACAGAGAGCATGCTCAATTCAGTGAGAGTGCAATACTTTGTTTGATGTACAAGTGCCTCACAGACAAAAATTATTATCAGCATTTATAATATAAATGAATGTATCTGTGTAAGAGGGTTCATAACTAGATAATACTTTATCTGGTCTGAAAAATTAAATTGTACAACAATAGCAGCACAATAGTTCCCTTGACAATAGAGCTACACAGCTGTTAAACTGAAACTAGTCTCTGCAAGGACATTTAGAGTTCTCCAAAATGCAACATATCCTGTGCTCACAAACCCACAGGTCTGTAGAATTCACTTTATTATTTGTGCATGTGAGAAATTATTTTTTCTCATTCAAATTGTTGCAGGTGTCTTACATGTGGTTCCACTAGAAATCCACTTTGCTTCAAAAATCCTGGGCTTTTTGAGCAATACAGCTGCCAGAGGATTCACAAACACTCTTAGGGGGATGATGAACTAATATTGGATTTACCTATTAAAGACAAGAGCGTCTGAGAAGCCACTGTCTTTGGTCACTTCAGACTCTCCTGAGAGAGCCTGAAGGGAGTTTTGTGAAGCTGTGCCAACTCTTTCTCATGCTAAACCCATAAGCCATATTCTATTGGTTGAAGCTTTTCCAATTTGTGAATGTCATCAGCCATATTAAGAGGAATTTGAGAAGAGCTTATGGAGAATTAGAAATCCTTATTCAGAACCCAGTAGCTTAGCTGCTGGTTATTATTCTGTGCTGCTGGTTTATCTCATGTCAATTTCAATGATTTTTATTTCAGAAAAATCATCTCAGTAATACAACGGGAGCAGGAGTAATACATGACACTGTTTGGAGGCTACTGGTTCAACAAATATAATTTCTGTCCAGCTCTTCTATTCTGCTAGGATTTTTTTTACAACTATTATTCTTTAATCTTTTTTCTTTCTTTCTTTCTCTCTCTTTTTTTTTTTTTTTTTTTTTTTAGGAAAAGAAAAATAGGCAAAGGTGAATATTATTTTATTATGTGAAGAAACCTTATCTTCCTCTATGGGATTTAAGAATTCTTGCTATTTAGTATTTCCTGAAATTGGAAATCAAACATGACACCACTATTGCTGTTCTAAATATGGCTCAATTTAATTTAGGTTATATCATTTAGGAGCTGGAGGTTGACAATAGTCAAGCCTTCAAACCACCAGTAAGTTCAGCTGAAATCACTCTTTAGTCCTTAACCCTCTTCTTTTCAAGTTACTAAATGAGTATTTTGTCCTCTCCAAAGACAGATTTATTTTGGGGTATTTGTTCAGGGAGCTATTTTTAAATAAATGGTATGCAAAACAAATTATTAAAGTAAAATCATATGCCAAGGGCATATATTTAAAATAACCTAATTTTCAAACACTATGCTTTATCTCAAATTCCTTCTGGTTTAATTTATGCATGGAATTCACCAGCTGTGTGACTTTAAATTCCTCCTCTACAGTCGATGCAAAGAGAGAGGTACCTGCAAAACGTTGATTCAGTCCACCAAGGCCCTAAAGCTCTGCACAGCTTTGAAGGGAATTTTTACTGAGAAGAGTCTTTGCTTTAAATGTCTAAAATTACATGAGGCTAAACTAAGCTTTTGTTGGTGTCGCGGATATCAAAAGCCACTGGCCGTCAGGATGCTTTCAGGACTCTTTCCCTCCCCCTCAACAGAGAGGTTTGTAAATGAGACCACACACGCGGCTGCTGTGGGACTGTATCCTAGAGTGTAGATTGGAATGCCCCCTCCCGCCCCATGCTCACTAATTGTTACCGAGACCGATGTTTAACTAATTGGTTTATTAATGGTTAACACAAACTGAGGGACCAAGGTTCAGGGAAGGTAGCCTAGGCATATATCAGGAAGGAAATCAGGGTTCTGTAGTATTAGTAAGTGCACTCCCCGCGGAAGAGATGTGGGAAGGATTAATGGAGGAGAAGGGTAGGAATCGGGCCTGGTAGATATGTGGATCTGGGTGTGTGGGTGTATGTGTCTATGTGTATGTACGTGTGTTACCCTCCTTCCACAGCGAGGATGTGATCAGTGTCCTGACAGTTCCACGGCAGGGCGGCCCCGCAGCGGGTCGACCCCTGCGGCAGGCAATAGCCATCGGCAGACATGGCGGGCAGGCACAGCAGGCAGGGCAGGCAGAGCAGGCAGGGCAGGCACGGCATGCAGGCACGGCTCCGGTCCCAGCAGCGAGCTCCAGGCTTCGCTTCGGGCAGCAACTGCCAGGCTCCGCTTTGGGCGGCAGGGAGGCGACGATCCCCCGCAGGCGAGCACAGGGTCCCCGTGCGGAGCGGCTGCAGTGCTTGCAGGCAGGCTTAGTCGATTACCGAGTCCCGCAGATGGAGGAAAGTTCTCTGGTTCACCAGCACAGCCCGCCTCCTTTAACTTGTGGCTAATTGCTCAGTCTTTCAGAGGCAGTCTGCTATCTATATTTCTGCCAAGTCTGTTTCAGTTTGTCCTTGGCTAAATCAGCAAAGGCACTTTGCTGGCTTGAAAGGCATTCCATCTTGTGTGGGGGGAGAAGGAAAAATAGTCCATTCCCCACAGTTGGTCATATAGACCGTCCTGTCTGATACCATGCAAAAAGATTTCCTAGTATCAAGAGCACTTAAAGTTGATTAAGGAGTGCTGAGCTTAGGTTCACCAAAACTTTCATGGCCAGTACAGCACAGGAGTAGCAGAAATAGTTGGCAGAGTAACAATTTTTTCTTAGGACTGAAGGTCCACATTATAGCAGAAAAGCCATAGTCTGTTTCAACAAACACCCTGTGTAGAATTAGAAGTCCAGTCAGGGAGTAAAAAATCAGGCAGAGGAAAAACAGCTGTAAAATTTCCATGGCAGGAGAACCGTTTCATGTGAAAGGTCAGGATAAAACACATGAGGGAAATATGTATACACTTAAAGTCATATTGTTATGCTGGGAAGTACTAATGACTGCCATCACTCATGGACCTGGTGAACAGCTAGAGAAGAACCATTAAATATTGCAAAATTAATATAGAAATGCTGTTCTCTAGCTAATTTCAAAGGAATTTAGGCGAAAACATACTATAGCTTTTCTATTTGCTTGTATAGTTGGTGTTTCTAAGTGGTTTTTTTACTCTCAAGAGCCTACCAAAAGCTCCACTGGACGTGTGAGGTCTCTAAATGTATCAGCTGCAGTAACTTTATGCCTTTACAGCACTTGTTTCCCTAAAAATATTAGGCATATCTGCCTGATCCACCAATTTTTTCTCCAACAAATGGTTTTTGGAAATCCAGAGATTTTATGTTGTAACATGACAAGTAGAAATAAATTAAATATTCTGAAAATTAACCTTACTTTTTTTCCTTCCAGACTTCATGTGAACCCATGAGTCTGGATCTTCATCTTGTGTCTAAAGCCTTTATTTCACAAATGCCTCTAAAATTCTCCGTGCACGTGCTGTTGCCTCCTTTGGACAAGAAACAGAACAATGAAAATAAGGTATTAACCTAGCTCAGGTTTTCAGTTTGGATCACTATCACAAGCCTTGAGCTGTCCCATGGGAGGAAAAGGCCGTACAGATTCATCTTCTTGTGCCAGTTGTAGTGTTCATAAAAACTATGGACCCATGCTCAGCCATCAGCTGTACACTGATGGAAGATACTGAATCCAAAATCTGGATGGAGATGAAAAAATAGTACCGTCTTTGCCATGGGACAGAATTGCAGTTGCGATTGCCTTTTGAGGTGATCACCATTAAGCATTTGATATGAATAGGTGTCAGCTATGTCAGCTATTGTGGATGGAAATGCTTTGTTTCTACTCTGCCCTTTCTTTTGATGCTGAATAACATTGTTTATTAACATATATTACCAAACATCTGTTGGTATTTACTAGATATCTAAAGCATTTACGAAGATCACTGTAGATGATTACTAAGAAAAGCTGCTTACTGGTGTTTCTAGAGGGTCCTCCTACCTGAATCTTATCCTGTTTCCTGACTATTTAAGTTGCTGCTTTGCTAAAGGGGAAGAGATGGGGCAGGTACTGATCTCTTCACTCCTGTGACCAATGACAGGACTTGGTGAAATGGCAGGAAGCTGAATCAGGGGAGGTTTAGGTTGGGTAGATAGCAGGAAAAGGTTTTTCACCTGGAGGGTGGTTGAGCACTGGAACAAGCTCCCCAGGGAAGTGGTCACAGCACCAAGCCTGCCTGAGTTCAATAAGCGATTGGATGATGCTCTCAGGCACATGGTGAGATTCTTGTGGTGCCCTATAGAATCATAGAATCATAGAATCCTAGGGGTTGGAAGGGACCTCGAAAGATCATCTAGTCCAACCCCCCCTTCCAGAGCAGGGTCACCTAGACTACATCACAGGAACTTGTCCAGGCGGGTTTTGAATGTCTCCAGTGAAGGAGACTCCACAACCTCTCTGGGCAGCCTGTTCCAGTGCTCTGTCACTCTCACAGTAAAAAAGTTTTTTCTGATTTTCACCTTGAACCTCCTATGCTCCAATTTGCACCCATTACCCCTTGTCCTATCACTGGTCATCACTGAGAAAAGCTTAGCTCCATCTCCCTGACACTCACCCCTTACATTTTTGTAAACATTGATGAGGTCACCCCTCAGTCTCCTCTTCTCCAAGCTAAAGAGACCCAGCTCCTTCAGCCTTTCCTCATAAGGGAGATGTTCCACTCCCTTAATCATCTTTGTGGCTCTGCGCTGGACTCTTTCAAGCAGTTCCCTGTCCTTCTTGAACTGAGGGGCCCAGAACTGGACACAATACTCCAGATGCGGCCTCACCAATGCAGAATAGAGGGGGAGGAGAACCTCTCTTGACCTACTAACCACACCCTTTCTAATGCACCCCAGGATGCCATTGGCCTTCCTAGCCACAAGGGCACATTGCTGGCTCATGGTCATCCTCCTGTCTACCAGGACCTCCAGGTCCCTTTCACCTACACTGCTCTCCAGCAGGTCAGCCCCCAACCTGTACTGGTACATGGTGTTTCTCTTCCCCAAATGCAAAACTCTACACTTGCCCTTGTTAAACTTCATCAGGTTTCTCTCCGCCCAACTCTCCAGCCTGTCTAAGTCTCTCTGAATGGCAGCACAGCCTTCTGGTGTGTCAGCCACTCCTCTCAGCTTAGTGTCATCAGCAAACTTGCTGAGGGTACATTCTGTACCCTCATCCAGGTCGTTGATGAAGATGTTGAACAACACTGGTCCCAGTACTGACCCCTGAGGGACTCCACTAGTCACAGACCTCCAACTAGATTCTGCCCCATTGACTACAACTCTCTGACTCCTTCCTTTCCTCCATCAGAATGATGGATATACACCTTGCCTTTTCCTTACCAGCCCCTTACAGTTGAATCAGACTCACTCTTCATGCAACAGACCTGTAACTTGTGGTGAGAAAAATGTTCATTCATGTGGACCTGTGTTCATGACAGTGGATCTGTGACATCCTGATGGCAGAGAAGGCCAAAATGAGAAACAGCAGAAGACTGCTTTGGGATTTGGCCTTCCCTTGTGTGTAATAATTCTAGTGAACTCTATTGTGGGTATTATTTTACAGTCTCAGCTGGCCTCCTTATCTGAGGGTTTTTTTTTCTATTATCACATATATTATTTGCTAGATATGAACAATCTTTGGTTCAGATACAGCGAAATCCACCCTTTCTCACGTGTAAATTTTCATTGGTGTCCATCTACAAAGCTAATTCCATGGTACCCTTTGAGTTTCATAGCATTAGGCATTTCAACGAGCATAGCTGGTCCTCTTAAATATGTTTGCACACACAGGTGATAATTTCATTCTGTGAAATAGCTTGTTACATAAGAGATCAATTAACGAGACTGTGTCTGCTGGCAACTCAATTAGGACTAATCAGTTTTATCCTACTAATCTCAGAAAGGAGTTTACTTGTACTGTCAATAATAGGATCTGGGCATACCATTTAAATCTCTTACCTTACTAAAAACAGGGTTGATCTTCCTATTTCCTTGAGTGTACCTTACATATTTTGCTTTGCCATATCCAATCTGGCAGCTCTTAGGATAAACAGTCATTCAGTTAGGGATGCAAAGATTATTTCCATCTCTTTTAGACCCTCCTACTTTCTAGCAACTTTTCTGCAGCAAAGAAAAAGCAACAATGCAAATTACCTTCAGGTGTGTCTAAAAGAGTGATACTTTAGATCATCTTTCAGAACCTCCAAACCAGGCTTTTGTTAGCTGCTTTTCCATGTCATATCTGACAGTCTTCACCCAACTAGTTCAGAGTGCTCTTTGAGAAGCAGAATCTCTTTTAGTTAGTCTGAAGAATATTTGGTGCTCAAACAGCAGCTTTAGCAGTTTTTGATTTTCAGGCTGTTTCCATGGAAATTGCTGCTGATCTAGCCCCAGCTGGTCGTGCTTTCCCAATACTTGCTGAACCTGTCAGAGTAGCAGCTACTGCTTCTATCCCATCCATATGCAGAGGATATTCCATCAGACAGTGGCCACTGTGTCTTCCCTTTTTGCTGTGGGCAGGCTGGTCTCCAAACATGGCACTGCTATCTGGTCTGAGTCCTCCCAAGACCTCCATCCGGCAGAACTTCTCCTCATTCCCCGTATTTAGTCAGTAAACAAATTCCTTTCATCTCTGTGGGCAAGGTATAAACTGGTGGAGAGATGTCTCCTGTTAGTTGTCAGGGTGAACCAAAGCCCAGAGCACATAATTGCTCCCTATTACTCTCCCCCACCTTCCCACAAGAAGATGAACAGGGAACAAGACAGAGTCAAAACTAGAACCCATTTACTAGAACAGGGAAGGGATAGTAACACATGGGATAATAATAAAAAAATATAAATATATAGAAAAGCCAATTTCAATGGTCACTGATATAACTGTCCAAAAGTCCCTTATGGTAGAGCTGACTCAGGAAACAGGGCAAGGGCTCTTCCCAGCAATCAATGGAATTAGATTCTGATGAGCATGTGGACAGCTGAAGACAAAGAGCAGGAGCCTCTCTCCCAGATATCCACTGGATGAGCAAAGGGAGGCAGGAAGGAAGAAAGGGAAGGGATAGACTTTCCCAGTCTCCTGGCTTTTATAGGGTACGGCAGGAAATGGGAGGGCATACTGACCCCTCCCCTCTCTGTTTTTCCCTTTGGATCCCTCAGGGTCCTTAACAATGCCTTCTCTCTAGGTCCATGTATTAACACCATAAAATTAGCCCGTGCCCCCTCAAACCATAACAAGAGAGTACCAAGCTTTAAAAATAATGTATGCTAATGCAATGTCCTCTTTCTTTCTCTTTATAAAGGATCTCATTCTTTGTAGGTCACTGTGGTGTGATGGGGAAGGAGATCTCCTGTGTTTGCATTCCAGCCCACCTGTGCAGATGGGTTCCTGAAAACAGTCAGATGCTGTAAAAACCAGATACGACTTTCATTGTAGTCAATGTTTAAACAGCTTCCAGCTAATTAGTGGAATTCTTTAAAATGTAACAAATGAAATGGGAACGCAGGAGCAAAGGTGAAGCCAAAAGAAAACAAACAAACTAAAATACCTTTTTAAAGTCATAGAAATGACACCACAATTTGTAATTTTCACTTTCTAAGAGAAAGTGCAAAACACATTAAAAAGCCCTACACTGTTACTATAAAGAAAGTAAATATTTCTCTGTGAAGGATGTAACGAGTGTTTTCTGTATAGTAGTGCAGGTTATTGAAAATATGTTGATGCTTCCTTCATTTACATTGGAAACTATGAAGTGTCGGGATGCTCTTTGTCTATTTGATTCACACTTGCAAAGAAGGGAAAGAAGAAGGAAATGGTACACGTCTGGCATTTTTACAGCTCAGATTATATTTTTCTGCAGTGACAAATCCAAGCTACAAATTATATTTGAAAAAATTCATTCCTGTGAGTTAGTGAGGCCAGGCAGTGATAAAGGAGGACCTCTAACAAACCAGGTCTGTATGTAAAACGTCCTAGTCAAAACAATAGTCTGTCATTCCTCTTGCAGAAGGCACTCATGCAAAAAATTAGACATGATTATATGTCTTCATGATGAGAAATAAATGATGTCTCCACCTACATACTCCTCCTGAACCACAGAGTGGATCCTGTAATGACAGTGTACAACCAGACAAATGAGGTGAAAGAAAATTGACCCTTGCATTGTGATGTGTGATGATGTGAAGAGACTGAAGAACCCACTCCTAAGTGCTGTTCCTCCTGAAAAAGTTGCTGCATCACCAACTGGGACAGGAAGTTTTTTGGAAATAACACAGCAGCACATTCATATAGACTCTCAGCAGCCAGAAATACTGCCTCTGTGTTTTAATAATATAAATTTTGCTTGTTTTGCTGGGATTTGATTTTTATCTTTTTCCTGTGTACCCTGTAGTGGACTGATAGAGACATTTCCAGATAGTGCATCAAGCCTGCGCTGATTTTTCCAGCTGAATTTATTACTGTTGAGAGAACTTAGCATTACTAAGTTCCCAATATAAGTGGGATGTTGGTGAATGCAATAGGTAAATGCAATAGAGGTGGAGGAATTTGGCCTAACTATAACAGTGAAACTAAGGATTTGATAGACTTTGCCTCTTATACAAATGAGTTCATATAATGGAAGGAATTTATGGGATTCTGTATATAAAATAATAAATTTGTCACCTGTACAATAAAATATACTGTGCTGTAAATCGGCAGCTAGGAAGTCAAACTGTAACATGCAGCTCTGTGTAAACCCCCAATCTGGAAAGAACTGCAAAGATTTGAGGTACTGACAGTCAATCAGTAGAGAGAACTTTAATATTAAAGTATCCATGGAAAATAGCCATTCACAATTGAAATGAACAGAGGACAAACTCTTAAGAGCATGAAAACAGAAGTTGTCTTGTCAAAACCCTTCTAGCCTATAGATCAAATGTTTTAAATGTGAAGAACAGACATGCAAATCACTAGTTCTCCAGACATGATTCATACAATAATATGTGTGCAGTCTTCTCATCTTGTCTTTTGCAACTGCTAAAACACTTTAGAAAACACAAGAGAAAAAAGCCTAATTTTCTTTTCTGATAACAAATGCTCACAGATGATAGAGCCATAGTAACATTAAATGATTCTGAATAAAAATGCAATCCTTGACATTAGAAATATAAGAGAAATGAGAAAGAAGCAGTCTGTAGTCTATAGTAAGGGGCATGCTGTGGGCGAGTATGACAAATTCCTTGTCTTCAGTGTGATAGTTAGTATCACTCACATACTTAAATGTTATATCTTTGGCCTGAAATTCTTTTGAATTATAAAGTGAAAAAAATGTTAATAGTAGCTGATTTGCAGAAGCCTGGCTATCTTGTATTTCAAGCTAAAAGTAGGTGAAAAATCACAGAAATGCCATTGATGCAATTCTAATGAAGTTATTTCTAGGATTACTTCTAATTAGACTAATATCCTTATTTGCTGCCTCTTCCCATTCTAGAAATCGTGCAAACTAGTCCAAAACTGTTGTGTCCTATGCAAACTTGTATGTCTTAGTAAGTCATGCTTTAAAGCGCTTCAGTAGTGCTTAAGAGATTCTCTCTGTGGTTCTAATTGCAACACCTCGCAAAAGACTCAGGGTTTACACAAATTTATGGATTCAAAGAGCAGCCTAAATAAATTCCCTGGGGTCCACATCAGCCCTGAAACAGTTTATTTTGTTTAGAAAGCAAATTCAGCTGGAAACATGACTGTATTAAAACATTGCCCAATTTGAAACAGATTTATTTACTGATTGCTGTGAGTAAGAGCAGAGCTTAGACCTTCATTCAAGTATTTAGCTGCACAGTAGTAGCACCCACTCATATCAGTGAGGGGTCAGTGCTGTATTCTACAAACACAAAAGAAAGGAAGGCCTTTACTACGAAGAACTTAAAAAGTATTTGTGTGATGTAATATGTGGATGCCATGGCAGCTAGGAAGAGATAAAAGTGATGACAATGTTTTCTATGTAGTTCACATATTGTCTTTACATGATACACTGGCTGTCTCTGTTGGCGAGCTAGGACACCACTGTAAGCTTTCTGGAAGAAGGAAATCTGGATTTAAGCATAGAAATTATATTAAACTCCTCATTCACAAATATGAGGTAAGAGGGGAAGTGGCCTGTGTTTCCATGTCAGTCTTGTTGAACTTGCTGAGGCTGCTATGGGGGGATGGAGACCAGAACCTATTTATTGGGATAGTGATGAGGCTCTTAGCTTTGACTATTAGACATCCAGGGCTTAATACTGATAGTAGACCTTCACTTAGGGACAGATCCATGCAAAGGGAATGAAGTAGACAACCACCAGAAAACTCTGTGGGGAGAAGTATATCCCTAAAACTGAAGTTTTATCCCCAGATAACAAGAGAAAAAATTCCACCTAAACAATTTATTAGCACATTTCTTTAGCCATTTCCTCACACAACTTATGCCCACCCTTGGACTGGTCCACAAGGGAAAAAGTCAGCATGCATGACAAGCAAACTGATCAGAGATCTGTACAAAGAACAGAGCCAGAAACCTCTCCCAGTGTACTTCCTGCAAAAAACTATCTCCTGTCTCCCATTTTAATTAACTGAACACAACCGTGTTTTCTAACGTTCATGAAGAGAATGAAATCCCTTAGTTTCAGTTGGTGCTTTTATAGCACAACAGGATCACTGGCTTGGAAACCATAGGGCAGTACCATAAGTACAGTCAACTACAAAACCAGCTCTTGGCTCAGCCATCAGCACTCAGAAGTAGGATTCAGGTCAAAGTCAGATCCCAGTGTAGCTTAGGAAAGAAGTCTGTCCCTAGTGGAGAGCGAATTTTTTAGAAACCAGGCAAAGGAGCCCTAAAGCACAGTGTAAGTTTGTGAGCTATGCAGTTATTGAGAACAATCATGGAAAAAGAATCGCATCCCTCATGTTTCTCCAGCTTCTTTCAGTTCTGCTGGCCTTTAAGATCAGGGTTACATTTTTTTGCTGTGTGATGGGATTCATCATCATCCACTGTTTGGATTTAACATATTTAATCCAGTTGGCATCACATTTTATATAATTTATAAAAATATTTCTCCTATGCAATTATTATTTATTCTCTGAAATGTTAGCATTCAGTTTTACCATTAGAGGGCTGTATTGTTTGTTACTTTTCATCTGTTGCCTATTGTATACTTGTTTGTATCTATCAAAGCTACCAATAATATCATAACCATGACACATCCAAGTGTCTTGTCTTTCACCCAATCAGTGGTATGATATCTTCTTTGCTATCAATATCAGGGCTAAAACAGAAAGAGGTAAAGTGATAAGTATTCCTTAATATTCCTTTATTAACCTTAGAGGTTATTTCTCCTACTGCTGATGACTCAAGAAATGATTGGCGAGCTTTCTCAAGGGGAAACAGATAGAACAGACCTTTACAGAGTTGGGGTCTCAGAGAGAAAATCTGTCCTCATTGAAGTCAGGGAGGAAATATGCCACTAAACTGGGTCCAGGATTTCTCTTGCCTCTATTCTAATGCATTAAAAGTCAACAAGCAAAACTATCACTACCTGAGGAGGATAAGAGGAAACTTTACATGTATCCACATCTGTCTGCCTGTTTAGGAACTCTTAGGTCCAAAGAGGCCTTTAATGAATTCATACGGAAAGATAGATATTTTTCATAAATTAAACATTTTTTAATGCAAACCAGAAGTGGTCTGGCTAAGTAATTCCACTAGACTTTTTAATGGCAGTGGCTGCACTGTATTTTCTGACCATTAGGAAGTACAAATGCTTGAACGTTGAGATTGAGTTATCACTGCCTAATAGAGGGAAACTTTTTTCACAGTGGACTTAGCAGAGATGTTAATTAGTTAGAAACTTCATATATACATATAAAAATTAAGGTGAAGCAGATGGAGTACCAAATCCAATTTTGTACAAACCCTGTTTATATCAAAAGAGAAAATTATTTGATATTTGCTATTATAGGGAGCTCACTGGGCTTTGTTACCTGGCTTATCTCATGTATCCAGATTAGAAAATGTCAAACCATTGACTGACTATTCTTCTGAGCAGTCAGTTTCAAAACAGCACTCCACTGTATTGCTGGGCTTCAGGGGACATTTTCAAAGACGCAAGTGACATGAAGACATTGACTGTCATTATCTAGACTAGAAATTGTTTCAGAGGTTGGGGACATTAGGGTCTCTGGCGCTAAATATCAGGAGAAAATTCTATTAAAACACCTCGTTAACCAGAGCACACACATGAAAGATTATCAAAACTCTTCATGAATAAAGCTATATTCTCATTTAAGAGAATCTTTTAAAGAGATTAATATGTCCCTTGATGTTTGGTAAGGCGTTTTAGGAGAACACAGTAGCCATCCAGAGAGGCACAACTGTTAGAAAAACTATAAATTAAAACCTTGATATTCCACGTCAAAATAAAAATTAAAATAAATAAAAAGTGAAAAATAAAGCATCTGCTTAAAACACCAATATATTTTGTATAGCCAGTAGGAAAATTTGGTCCTTTAAAGTCCTGTTCCGCTGCTTTTACATTCTAATCAGGGTCCCTAATTCATCTCTCCCCTGACATTTGGACAGAGAAAGTAACTGCATGTAGAAATGTCATAGTAGGTACATGGATCTCCACTGAAGGCTTTGAGAAAATGGCAGAAGAAAGGACAGCAAGCTACCTATTGTCATCTCTTCTTCCTAACATCAGACTATGCAATAAAAAAAGACATATTTCAGGAAAAGAGACACAAATTTAACTTACCTTCCTAACATGTAGACCTCAACATGTCTACCATGAGCCCATGGTATTTTTTTTTTATACACACTAGCCACATAAAGTGATGAGGTAGGACAGCAGCCAAGCAAAAATAGAAGAAAAAAAAGTCAAGGAATGTCCTTTTTTTTTTTTCCGTAAAGACAATTATATTTTTTAATTTCCTTTTAGTTGATAGCGTATCAACATATGGATTAACTCCCTCTTGTCATTATTGGCAGGAATGCTAATGTGTCCTTTTAACACTTGTTGTGTCACCACATTACAGGCTGTCTTAGAGAAAATGTTCATGAACAGTTGATGGGAAAATTCTGACAGAATTCACACACACAAATTAATGTTGATTAGTTTGTTGTGACAAAAAACACTAACATTTATAAACTCCTAGAAAAAAGACAAGAAGAACTTTTTCAAAAGTCATGAACACCGTCATTATCAGGAAAATGAAGAAAGAAAACAACCAACAAACATTGGTAAAATTGTTCTCGTAATTTCATCTACTTTTGTTTGTTTTCCTGATTCTATGGACTTCATCTTCAAATTTTAGCCACAGTTCAGGATCCCAGTGTGTCAAATGCTGTAGGTAGTGGTGCTGTGGACATATAAACCTGTTTTCTGCTCAGAGACTAGAATTATACTATACAAAAACAGATGGACAGAGACAGATGGGAGGAGTAAAGGAAAACAATGAGGCAACATTTGTGGGTGTACTTGGCTTCTGATCCCAGTACGCCAAAAGCCCAGCAATCTCCAGTTTAAAGCTCCACAATGAGGTGGTTCTAGGGAAGATTGTAGGAAATAAAAGATAGGTGGACATGTCACTCGATGCCTGAATGTATGCAGTTTGGAATTTAGCATGAATGTGGTGAAAGCTGGCCTCAAAGACCACCCAGAGAAGGGAAATAAGAACTTGATACTGCAATAAGATCTGAAGAGCTTGGAAAGTTAAAAAGTTCTTTGTTTGATGCAACACAGAAGGGGAGAGCAATTGCAGAGTGTGAAAGTCAAAGTGATGGACTAGGAAAATGACCTTAGCAGCAGCCTTCTACATGCACACTGGAAAAGAAAAACTGCTTTTGACAGAAGTAGACAACACGATGCCACAGCAACTGAATATAAGATGATAAAACTTTAAGAATTTAAATGGACAATAAAATTGTATCTTTGCAGTGCTCTGCAAGCTCCCACCACCACTGACAAAGAATCAGCCACATTTAAAATAGGGTTTCTATGGAAATGTTAAAAAGCACTCTAAATTAAAGACTAAACCTAGATTACAAATCTAAGGGATAGACCACTTGCATCTGCAATGATGCAGAAAAGGGATATCTCAGAGGTAAGACAAAAATGCTTTTGTGAGGAAAAACATGCCAGGAAGCACTTTTCTATAGCAAAAGTCGTAAAAAGGGGAAATAGAGACAACATGGGAAAGACAGTCTATGAAGTGAGGTCATTGAAACAAGTAAAGGAGTTAGAAAAAGAGCAGTCAAGAAACATCTGTTTTTAATAGGTAAATTTAATAGTTGAAGAAGATGAAGATAAAGCAATGCTAAAGCACTCTTGTCAGGTTCCTCTTGCAAGGTTGAGAGGATGATTTGTGGAACAAGTAAAATACTGTCTGGA
The DNA here is from genome assembly GCA_020745705.1 of Hemiprocne comata. Taxonomy (NCBI): domain Eukaryota; kingdom Metazoa; phylum Chordata; class Aves; order Apodiformes; family Apodidae; genus Hemiprocne; species Hemiprocne comata. Next base: position 64,501,961 of record CM036586.1, read on the forward strand.
ATGGGGGAAGTCTTAAAGATAGTCACAAAGTGATTGATGGTTGGGATGAGAAAATCCACTAAATGGGGAAAAAGAGTTGTTCACTGTGGAACAAAAACCAAGAAGATGTAGTAGATGTTTTGTGGTATTTCTTCCATAAATGTTCCAAGTGCAAAAAAAAGATCTGGGGAAATGGCAATGGGGATGAACCGGGGTCTGAGTCTAACACAAACTACAATGGGGCACTTTAAGTATGAAATCCTGACAACTATATTAACAGAGGGAGGAGAACAGAAACAAAATCAGGAAGAAGAGTAAACCTATGTAAGGCTAAATTGTAAAGAGTGGAAGGAAAGATAGAATCATAGAATAATTGAATTGTTCATGTTGGAAAAGACCTTTAAGATCATCAAGTCCAACCTTATCCTAACCCTTTTACCCTGTTTCTGATGACCCACCAATAAACCATGTCTTCAAGCAACACATCCAGATGACTTTTAAATACATTCAGGGATGGTGACTCAACCACCTCCCTGGGGAGCCTGTTCCAGTGCCTAAAAACCCTTTCTGTAAATAATTTTTTTCTGATATCCAACCTAAAACTCCTGATGCAATTCGAGCCCATTTCCTCTTGTCCTGTCATCAGTCACCAGTGAGAAGAGACCAGCCCAACTCTCACTACAAGCTCCGTTCAGGTATTCGTGAAGAGTGATAAGGTCTCCCCTCAGCCTCCTCTTCCCCAGACTAAACAGCCCCAGCTCCCTCAGTCATTCCTCACAGGGGATGTTTTCCAAACCCCTCACTAGCTTTGTTGCCCTTCTTTGGACCTGCTCCATCACCTCAATGTCTTTTTTGTAATGAAGTGCCCAAAACTGAACACAATACTCGACTTGGGGCCTCACCAGTGCCGAGTACAGAGGCAGGATTAGTTCCCTAGTCCTGCTAGAGACACAGTTTCTGATACAAGCCAGAATGCCATTGGCCTTCTTGGCCACCTGGGCACATTGCTGGCTCATATCAGCCTACTGTCAATCAATACACCAAGGTCCTTTTCTGCCAGGCAGCTTTCCAGCCACTCTTCTCCAAGCCTGTAGCATTGCCTGGGGTTGCTATGACTGAAATGCAGGACCTGACATTTGGCCTTACTGAATTTCATACAGTTGGTTTCAGCCCATTGATCCAGGCTGTCCAGGTCCCTCTGTAAAGCCTTCCTACCATCCAGCAGATCGACACTCCTTCCCAACTTGGTGTCATCTGCAAATTTCCTGATGGTGCATGGAGACTAGATGGATAGTGGCAGGAGACTAGTAGGTACCTACATGACCTTAGGTGAGCTACTCGCTGAAGACTTTTAGTATAAGGTACATAAAAAAGAAATATATCTAGTGAGTGCCAGTAACAAATGTTAAGAGGTCACTAAACAGAAGACAGACACCCTCTAAACTAGAGACCTTATGAACAAGACTCTTTCTGACAGGACAGTAGGCAAATATTATATAGTACATGTTTGCCTACAGGACAAGAGAAGGACTCAGTATGGTATGAAAGGCATGAGTCCAGAATGGCTGCAAAGGTCAAAAGACAAGTTTAGAAAAACATTGAAAAATTCACCAGGAGACCAGTGTTAAGAGAATGATGCATTGGGGAATGGAATAACAGATACTTCAGAAAAATGCAATTCTGTTCTATTCTGTTGCAGTCTACGTATAACACACAGGAAAGGAATATTTTAAGATTAAATATCCAAGACTGATCTAGGCTGCACTAGCGAGTGTTTGTCATCTTATTATTTCTGGATCCCACATTCATTGCTCAAGAGTTTATATTTGGAACAAAATGTGACTCAGAGTGAATTAATGGCATCTGAGGGAGATATAAAATTGACTCAAAAGGGAGAAGAAAGGGGAGGAAAACAGTGGTGCTCAAATTCCTTGAGGTGACAGTGTGTCATCCCATGTGTAATGACAGACTCTCTCACCTGTTGTATTTGGGATTAGGTGGCAATCAGTATTTTCAGAAGTGAGCTCTATGTCTTCTGAAACTCCACATTGTTTTCAGAACCAACAGATGCCCATGGTTATTTCAAATTGTTCTAATATGTTTTCTATTGGTACTTAACTGCATTCAGGGTTACTTGCCATTATTGTCCCCATTCACTTCCTCTTTTCTTGTCCTCTATAACATATTTCATATCATTTTCTTGAAGCATTAAATGGAATTTGTGCAGAGCTCATAAACACTGGAAGTGAGAGGAAAACAGTTGTGGAAGTAGGGTTAAAAGATCTCAGTCTGACTGAAAATACTTCCCAAATAGACATTTTCTTACAAGATTCTTTAGACAGCAGTCATAATGCCTAAGTCACTCATTACGGGCATTTCCAAGTGCAACAAGCAGTAGAGGCTGATGCTTTTTTTTCTGAAATAATCTATTCAGGCGTTTCATTAAAATTTCAGTGGTATCTGTTTCTTTGGGGTAGTATTACAGTGCTTGAAAAATCTCATTCACAATACCCATAGCAATTCTACAGCCACACTTCACAGCCTGTCACTTGGCAAGAATCTGTCTTCCCTGATTTGAGCCATGCACAGTTAAATGTTCAATCTGTTTTTCTAGACTCCTTTTATAATTGATGGAAATAAAAAGATACCTTCTATCCTCTGCTGTGGCACAGACATTGTATTTGGGGACTACAAGAATATTAAACTATTCTTGAATGTTTAGCTTGGTAAAAGAAGAACAAAAGGTGGCAAGACACTGGGACAGATTGCCCAGAGAAGCTGTGGATGCCCCCTCCCTGGAAGTCTTCAAGGCCAGGTTGGATGGGGCTTTGAGCAACCTAGTCTGGTGGGAGGTGTCCCTGCCAATGCTGAGGGTTGGAATTAGACAGTCCCTTCCAGCCCAAACCATTCTATGATTCTATGAAAAATTTTGCTCTGGGACTTCTGTAATCTGTAGACAATGTAAGAGTCATACAACGAGAGCAATATACCACAAGGAGCAGAGAGAGATTTTGGTTTTATTTTTCATTTTATTAGTTGGAAGCATTTTACGAAAGCATGCAATTACTATTAACTACATTTTACAGGTATCCTGATTAGACAATAATTTTAACCTCTCCAAAATTAATTTTATTGTTGAAGTCTTCTTAAAATTAATAAAAATAGAGATTTCTCTGAAAATCACTGTATAAAAACTCACAAAACATTAACAGAAGAACTTTGTTTTGGCCTTTCTGTCAGTTTTGTGGGAAGTAATTTGATCTTTTGTTTCTTATAATGAAAATATATGGAATAATAATTCTCAGCCCTCAGAGGTACTGTGTGAAGAAGTATATGAGTATTTATGAGTAACAAGGACTATACAAAAGCAAACAGTTTTTTTATTATTATTTTTTTTAAGAAAATAGAATATTTTCAATGCAACCAGCTGTGCAAAAATGGGAAAACTAAACAAAAGAGAAATCTGGATTTCTTTCAATTCAAAGCTCCAAGCCCCAGAAAATAAACATTAATATTAAGTAATAATTAATTACTTTATACTCAAAACTAGTTTAGAATAAAAGATGTGTTCCCTCAGGCTTGAGAACTTCAACTGAAATTTTGCTTTACATACAGATAGCATGAAAACCCCTCCCAATTAACTGTCTAGTAATGACTGATAACAAGTGAATCAAGGCTCAGATTTGTGTCTGCAGGGACCTTTAAAGCAGCATTAGAAGTATTATATGACTATTAGGTACTGCTCTCTTCAGTAGCTTTTCCTCTCTTAATCAAACAAACAAGAAGCACTACAATCAACAGGAGAAACAAATACCCATGTGTACTGATTTAGCAATCACAAGACCAAAGCATAGGATATGAACAGCAATGATGATCCGAAGTCATTCTGCAAGTTTTACGTGCAGGTCTAGAGTTTTAAAACTGGAAATGCAAATTTAGGTTTTTGAAGTCTGTAGTCACATCAATCCTTGATTTCCCAAAGCACTCAGAACCCAGCAGCTCTGATGAGATGCATGCCTGGAAGAGCAACAATCACATATTTGTTATCCTGATATCCCCTGTCCCAGTGCCAAGTTCTTAGCTACACTGGGAGTGACTTTGAAGCCCATGATAACAGTGGACATTCAGAAACTGTGCAAATCAAATAATTGATTAAATATAGTCTTCAAAGTCAAAAATTCAAGCTGCAGGTTCCAATGCATGTTGTGTGGCAACACAGAAGAAATGCTCAGTGCTGAAGATATATTTGTAGCCTGTGATGACTCAAACTATAGAGCTGTTGTGTCAAACTGTGCAGTCCCTGTCACTGGAGCCACAAGTCCTGGGGAGGAAGAAAAGTGAAGATTTGGCCAGGGGATAATGACAAAAAGAGGTTAAGAGGAAGGCAGTTTCAGGGAACAAAACCCTAAAAAGTGAAAAGAAGATATGAATACATCTTAAATACCTAAATAGATACTTATCAAGCACATAAATTACCATAGGTCACGGAGAAGGTGTATAAAGCCTCTGTCAAGTGTCAGAAGGAATTTATTGACTGACATTGCCAAAATGTTAAATGCCTAGACCTGCATTTTCAAGGAAAGGATGAGAGACAGTTACTATAAAAAACTGATTTTTTAAAAAAGTCTTTTAAGAAAAATGAAAACCAAGTGAATCCAAACATTTTGGAACAAAGAACTAATAGAAAGTAGCAGAGAAGATGGGAAAATATTAGGTATATTGTAAAAGTCTTCTGAAATTTGAGACTGGAGAACACAAATCCATGACATTAAGTAGGGAAAAGCCAGCTGGGAGAGAAAAGAGAAAACACAGTAGGGTACCAAAATTCTGTATTATATATGCGAAACTGATGTTTAGTACACAGGAGAATCAGTTTGAGCAATAATAAAGTGTTAGGGGAGAAAAGTTATAAATAGCCTTTTTTTCTGGATGCCAGGTAATCTTTTGCTGCCTATCACTAATTTAACTTAGAATTAAATAAATACCTTTCTGAGTATCTAACAGGTGGCTGACCTGAATAGATATGAGTTTGAGGTTAAAGCTATGCTTTGAAAATAACAAATTTATAGCCAGTAAGGATATTCTTATTTATAGTAGGGAAGAAAAAGCTTCTCAAATTCTAAAGTTTCATTTATAGTCTCTGCAAGAAGTTCTGTATATGACCTTTTAAATATTTTTAATTAAAATCCCAAGAATAATATTTTTTCCTTTTTTTTCTTTTTTTTTTTTTTTACTCAGAAATTGTTTTAAATGCAACCAGTTCTTCTAATTTGAGGCATAGTATAGTCTTGTATGTATTACATGAAACCTTAACCAAAGGTTGATTTCTACACTTCTGGATAGAGCAAGCTATTTGGCTGGTAGACTGGACTCTTAATTAAGAAAGATGTGCTATCTTTGCTTTTCTACCCTTTACAAAGTGATAGGAGACGAAGGGCAGTTCTTTTTTACCTAGAGAAGAGACAGAGGGCAGCCACTTACCATCTTTTTGAGATCTATTTATTTGTTTAATTTATTTTTATTTGTTTTAATGCCTTAGAACACTGCAAATATCCAAGGAATGCAAAAGGTCAATTCCATATTGATTATGTTTTATGATAGGGATGATCTGAATGTAATGCTCTTTGATGTGCTATGCAGAAAGCACTGGTTCTGTGAAGAAAAATACCCACTGTATCCATTTCATGTTGCTTTCCTGCTTTCTGTTTCAAGCCATTTCTGGCTGCAGAAGTGACATAGATCTCTATCCATTACTAACTTGAAAATCTGATCTAAAGCTCTGTGAACCTGGAGGCAGTGCTCACTAAATTGGTATTAAAACCGATATGAGGAATTACATAATCCTTTAAAGAACATTTCATTTGCCAGTGACCTTTTCAACATTGGAACTAGTTGGTTGTTTGGCAATGATTTTTGCTAGAATAATCTTCAATACTTGCATGCACCCTTTATCTAGCCAGAGCCCTGATTTTTTTTTTTTCCACAGCCCTGTCATATTATGCTATGCTGTACCAGGTAGATGGTTTTAATACAAACAATAAATATCACTAAGACAGACTGGTTATATTTTTAGTCAACTATGGAAAGTTGTCTGTAGGTGCAGTTGATGATACACTAACTGCACTGTGCAGTGACAGTAAAAATGTTTACTTATTAAACAGTTCCAGAAGCAATCTACTGGGGTGCAGCTTCAAACCCTCAAAATTGCATGGAGTCCTATTTACATCAAAGCTGGCTAAAAAAACCACCAAATGTAACATGTCTGGGTGAGTGTGTGAAACACTGGCTTGTGCCACGATGTTTTCAATGTTTTACATGGGATTTTGCAGGTTTTTTTCGTCTAGCCGTGTCAAGTAAGCACTGAGAAACTGAGCTATGTGACATCTTGATCTCATCCTCCACTGGTGTTTCCTCACCTTTGTCCCTAAAAGAGTAAAAAGCTTATTAAAATAATTGCTGGCCTTTTTTAACCTGAGGTGTTGCAACGAGGAATACTCAAGTCCTTCAAAAACTGTTTGTAGGTCCCTGGCTGTGAGACTGTCCTTGCCCGAGGTGTCAGAATGAATAAAAACCCCAGCTACACTCAGATTTCATATAAAGACCTTTCTTTTTACTGGAACATTTTAGTGATAACAGAAGATAAAGCAGAAAGGGCTATAGTTTACTTTTCTTTTTCAAACTCGAGATCTTTACAGATGAAATTACTGACACACTGTAATGTGATTACATAGTGAGAAAGACCCAATAACACAGTTTTTTGTTACAAAACACAGCAGGTATAATGTTACAGTTATACTAAAAAAGTTAATCTCTCAAAATATACAGGAAGAATTGTTATGCATGTTTCTGGTACTCAAAAATCAGAATGAGTCTATTCATTCTCTCAGACATACTATGAGATCCTTTGGAAGAGGGACATGGATACCCAATACCAATCCCTGTGAATAAACCTGTAAAACTGCATTCCAAGTGTGAAAGTCCAATTTATCCTGTTAAAATCATCCTCTATGTAATTTTTTCAAGAGGTTATCTTCAGCAGAGAGTTAGGGAATTAAATAATTTTTGTGAACTGTTATTGTTCTAATATGAACTTTTTGAGCTGAAGGGTGAAATGGAAGATCCTCAGCCTTGAAGTCAAAAGAATATTTAATACAAGGCTTTCAGATTTAAAGAGGCTTTGCTGACATCTTATTAATGCTTTCACTACTTTTTCTTGGAAAGCCAAAAAAGAAAAATCTCTTCACATGGGAATATAAAGTGTGCTGTGAAGGAGGACAAGAGGTGAACCAGAAGCCACTTTTGAAATACTGAGAGTGGCTCACAGCCTACTTTTCTCCATCAACCTTTCATTTTGATGAAAATGAGTTAAATGCATAACACCTGGTCGGTAGGTAGTGTGTACAGCTTTAAATTTATTGATTTCACTAAGGCTATAATGTCACATGCACGGTGCAACCAAATCTGTATTGCTCAAATATTTATCAAGTCCTTCTTTATAGACTTCAGCTCAGTTCTAACCAAAGCTAACATACTTGCTGTGTTTATACAAGAAAAATAAACTGTGAAGATGAGCTTAAAAATTGCTATTGTTATTAGACTATAAAACAACATTATAATATTATCAGAATTTCACTTAAAGTTTCTGCATTCATTTAGTAATATTCAATTTGTTTTTATGATGGTTGGGTTTTTTTCCCCCCTGTTTTACACCCCATGCTTCATTGTCACTTGAGTATTAAGTTGGGATTCACTTCAGAAAAATCCCTTTCCCCTTACCAAGGAATAGGTCTGTATTAGTATATCATTTCCATGTCAAAATTGTACCACACAGGAATTAGAAATTAAATTCCAATGGTTTAAAATAGTCTGCAAAGTGTAACTAGTTTCTGTAAAAATGCTTAAATATACCTGAAGAAAGTATAAGTATACCAGTCAAGTGAAATAATGTCTTGACATGTGGCAGTCATTACCAGTGGGTGCAAAGTTCTTCAAACTCCACTAGGCTCCCGTTTTGCACATCTTAAAAACTAACAAGGACCACTGACTGGGGCAAAAAAATCACCTCGTTTTTCACCTCATCCAGTTTCAGGACACAGCTGCCTCCCTGGTACCTAGATGAAAACAGCAGGAAGGACAACAGTGAGAGAGAATTACCAGGGTCTGGGTGACACCAGGAGGAAATAACTGGTGAAACAGGAAACCACAGCATAACATGTAGCTCCAAACCCTTTGAGAGCAAGCCATTAAAAATATTGCTAAACACTGTTCTTGTTATTAGACAGTTCAGCGTGATAAAGATGTCTTGTTCTTTTCATTTAGCAGTGCCAAGAATATCATGGAAGCAATATTGTAAACAGGAAATTGAAGGTTCAGAATAATGGGAAGAATAGGATTTGGGCTTTTTTCTTTTTTCTTTTTTCTTTTTTTTTTTTTCATGATAGAAGATAGATATAAGGAAGAAATTCTTCACCATGAGGGCAGTAAAGTGCTGGAATAGGTTGCCCAGGGAGGTTGTGGAAACCCCCTCCCTGGAGGTGTTTAAGGCCAGGTTGGATGAGGGTTTGTGCAGCCTGGTCTAGTGTGGGGTGTCCCTGCTCATAGCAAGGGGGTTGGAAACTGATGATCTTTAAGGTCCCTTCCAACCTTAACCATTCTATGATTCTATGATATAACCAAGGTGGCTAAGGCTCAGTATAAAAAAGATCCAAACAAGCTAGCAAAAATATTTTAGCAGTGTGGTAAACGAACCGGAAAATAGGTGAAGTAACAAAGCTCATTTTCATTAACAAAAGAACAAGAAGTAGACAAAAATAAAAGGAAGTTAATCCCTTCTCATACAAAACAATGCAGTTTGCCTGTAACTGATCTATATTTCAATATGGCAACTGAATCTCTGCTGTAACAATAAACTGAATAAAAGAGAACATTAGAGCCAAGTCACTTAGAAAATTAGTCCTCATCCATTCTAAAGTGTTTTGCATTCTGTTTGGAATTCATTATGTGTACAGTCACATATTATTGTAGACTCCTTCATAAGAGAAAAGACATCTAATTCCATGTTTATGAAATGTTATTTTAATTTATTCTATTGCTCTCTTACCAGCTTTTTCTTTCCTAATGCCTGGATTTTTTTTTCTCACCGATCTCTTTTTGCTACCTATTTCACTCAGGATACCTGTCTTCCAGTTAAATAAAGCAACAAGATTTAAAAGGAAACAGAAGTGAAGTAGTCTTGGGGTTATAATTCCACATATCTCTAACTGGAACTACAGGGGACAAGACAAAATGTTTTCTGTCAATATCTGGTGTTTTCGTTAGTTGATCTCATTCAGTTCTGACTTCAAGACTTGATTTTGAAATAAGGTAGCTCAACAAATCTGGAAACTAGGTTGTTTTAATATCTTCTGTCGCTAGTGTACCAGCATAGTACACATAGATGGAAAAAGAACCTGTTAGTACCACTTACTCATCTTGGACTTGAACACTGTATTCTACCTACAAACCTGGTATTTGTTTTCTTCCTTTTTACACTTAAGTGGCTTTACAGCCCTTTTCCCTAACCATTTTTACTCTAGTCATTCAATCAGTCATTTTTTTCTATATTTTCTTCTGACAATTTCCAATACAAGTCTATGAATCTTCAGGAGCATGTTTGATAAAAGAAGCACGAGGAGAAAGGGTGATAGAAGTATCTCATCAGACTAAACAAATCTGATATTCTGTGAATTTTTTTAGGCTTATTTCACATCTAATAATTATCTGCAGTTCTCAGAAAATGTAATCAAAACAGTAGTGGTTTAATCTCCAAGACACTATGTTGATTCTATTTGTAGATAGTTTATGCAAATATACTTTCTTCAGTCAATTTTTTAATATATTTCCCTAAAAATTTTGTGATAAATTGACCTCTGTTTAAAGAATTGTAAATAGCCCTGTAAAACTGATCTGAGATGGGAAAGGCAAGCGAGTTCTTACCAAGACAGACATGATCACCATCAACTGAGAAGACTGTGATTCAAGTCCACTTGATGTATGTTGCTTATGTTGGAAACCTGACTGAGTGCAATTCACTCCTCTGGGGTTGTGCTAGCTCAACAGGACTAAGTAGAAGTAAATAATTCCTTTAGGCTTTTAGGAATTTAAAGCATAGTCATTATGTCTGTCTTCTGGTTGCTTCCCTAAAGTGCCCTCACTTCAAATAGCCATTTGTCCAACACCCCATACATTCAGAGCTCCTGTGTGTCTTTGGTATCTGTGCTCTAACATGGGTTCTAGCTGACAACACCAAGCTGTTCATGACATCTCTTCAATACAGCTTGTAGAAAGCAAAATTTCTGTATAAAACAGCTTCTCCACAAGCACAAATATTCCTGCTAGGACAGCCCTTTTGCTTGCTCTAGACTAAAGCCAAATCTGAGCTGACATATATTATGCCCAAAACAAGATTTTTAGTTTCAGTGAAAGCTTGTAAGTAAGCTATTAGTATAGATGTAGCAAAAAGTGGTTACTATAACTTACCACAGTTAACAGTGGTAACCCATACCACTTACATAGAAATACAAGTTCAATAAGCAACTCCATTTACTGCATGGTGAGCAGCTTAGAAAAATTATATTTGAGAGACATGATTCATGTAACATGATGGTTTAAATTCTGACACAGTTAAATGCATAATGAAACTCTATAGCAAATTTAGAGGGAAAATCTCCAAATCTTTGTAAGCCAATTTAATTAAATTAGTTTTGAAACAAAAGTTCTCCTAGTCATCAATACTTTCATTATCTCCTATTCAAGATTAAATGCTTTGATGCAGAAAAATCCTGAGCACAGGATAACTTGGTTCCTGTTCTTGAAAAACATTTAATGCAGTTGTTTCAGCAACATATCCCTTAGAAAGGGTGATGCCATCAAAAGCCTCTCTGGTAACACTGGTAATTCTGGTAAATGCAGCCTTAAAGTTATTTCTGCTACTAAGTGAAATTTGCTCAAGCTGCGGGCTGATCTGGTTTTTGGTGTTATCTACTTCACAAGCTACTAGCACTAAGTTTCTGCAGATGTCCTTGGCACCGAAGGAGAACTATGAGCTGCAACTGCAGCAGAGAGTTGGGTCTAACACAGTCTGGGATTTATTGTATATATTTTTAATTACATACGTTTTTAATATATGTGTATATATGAATACATATATTCAAAATCTGACACCATGTGGTGGAAAACAATGAACTAATCAACCATGCAGCACATGAAAGATTAAATATTTATTTCATGATTTTTAAATGCATCACCAGTGCACGCCTTGAATCAAGCTGCTGCAAGGTTTTATGAGCTTTATTGTTCCAGCTTCTGTTATATGAAATTCTTGCAGTCTGTGCTACTGAACTTCCAAGGCCAGATTCCCGTAACTGATCAAAGCAATAACACAGTAACAATTTTTAGGCATTTGCCACTTCATCTGACCACTGGATGGTCTGGACATAGCAAGCTTTACATTCTATACCAATTATCCATTTCTAAATCTCAGCCAATTTTAGAGTGCTAATGAATGATAAGCTATTGATCTGGGGAGATAAATCAGAAAGAAACAATCATAGAATGGTTTCGGTTGGAATGGACCTTAAAGATCATCTAGTTGGAACCCCCCTGCTGTGGGCAGGGACACCTCCAGCTAGACCAGGTTGCTCAAAGCCCCATCCAACCCAGCCTTGAACACTTCCAGGGAGGAGGCATCCACAACTCCTCTGGGCAACCTCTCCCACTGTGTCACCACCCTCACAGTAAAGAATTTCTTCCAGATATACAATTCAAATCTACTCTCTTTTAGTTTAAAACCATTACCCCTTGACCTGGTAATACATGTGCTTGTAAAAAGTCCCTCCTCATCTTTCCTGTAGGCCCCCTTTAAGTACTGGAAGGCTGCTATAAGACATTCCTGGAGTCTTCTCTTCTTTAGGCTAAAACCCAAATCTGTCAGTTTGTCCTCAATACAAAGAAATAGGAACTACACAAGCATTTTAACTGTAAAGAGACAATTAAAGTGTAGATATAAGATCATTTATGAACCAGTTATATTCATTACTATTCAGATCAGTGATGGTCATTAGCATTTGCCAGCCACAAAGTGGTTAAATACAAATACTCAGCTTCTCAGCTGCAAGAGACTTAATTAAACAGCTACAGCTGAGCTAAAGACTTCAGTGTAAATAGGGTCAATTGGTAATTTGGAGCTTTCTTGTCTGAAAAGCTCCCAGTAAACAGCCTGTTAAGGAGCTACTTTAGGTCCAGGGCTGGAAGTCCTGCAGAGAAGAAATAAAAGGTGTGTAGCCTGTACATAGTGGAGAGACTGGATATGGGAGGAGATAAATGAGTCCAAGCACCTGAGAGAAAGGAAATAAAAGCACAATGTAGTAAACAATACATATAAAGCTGAGGAGGAAGAAAAGGAAACACATATGATCCCTGTCATGTGAGAAGTTGGGAATACAAAACAGAAGTGAGAGGGAGCTTCACTGTGGGAAGACTGGGAGGACAGTTTGTGAAGAGAGGGACATAAAGATCTATGCAGTAAACTAAACCAGAAGAAATACCATGACCTAATTTAACCTGGAGCTATGGAGAAGTACAGCATATCTCTGGGAGTAAACAACTGCAGATGAAAAACTGGCTAGACTATCTAGGCTACCCTTAAATCTGGAAAGGTAAATTATATGCTCTTTGGGAAAGTCTGAAATACTTCAGACTGCTAGATACTCTTTAAATTTCTGGGACATAACTCTGGGAGAGACATTTTCCTGTTGAGAGCGTGTTCATCAAGAATTGCAAGCAATCACAAATGGTGAATGCAAAAGACCTTTGAGTGATGCTTATTTGTTAGCTTCCTATTGGTATCATTTCAATGAACAGGCAAATTGCGTGAGGTCGCAAACTGGCAAATCCTAGTAAAACAAAAGCCCAAGACAAATGAAGGGTTTTAAAATTACATTAACATCTTTTGCTGTTCATGAGGTTCTTCTTACATGAAACAGGCAAACAAAAAAACCACACAACAAAACATTCCACAGAGCACGAGGAAACTGTTGCATCATGTTCCGAAGTATTCCTTATTAAAAAATTAGGTTACTGCAAAGAATATTCTTAGAATAAGTGTTTGGGTTTTGTTTTGTTTTTTTAATTTGAGGCACCAGAATTATACTCAATAATAGAGGAAAACAGTATCTCTTACTTATATAGGAACTGCATGCTGTGATACTAAGCTAGGACTGTCTTCTTAGTAAGATGTCAGTCATTTTTGAAACAAGATAGGTAGATGTAGCTGGTTTGTTTCAGCCATGTCAAAGTCAAATGGTAATGACATCTCAGGAATTACTAGAATGGTGTTTAAATTACAAGGTGGTCTTTCAAGAGGAGGAGGTAAAGACAAGCATAGTTTATTTCTTTTTTTTGGCATGTACTCTCTCTTCTCATGTCACTTCGAGATTCTTACTGCTATACCACAATGAAATAGGTCCTACTGTCAGTAACTGCAATAGTCTTGATTTGCAAGTTATCTATGTTTATTGACTGAATGTAAACAAAAACATAAGAACTTCAAGAAGTTTTACTGATGAGTTATAGGCTATGGTTATGTTTATAACGGTGCATAATTTAGTAACTGGATTGTTGATCGAAACCAACATTTGAAAGAGATCATCCAACCAAATAGTGAACAAGACCAAAGCTACATTAAACATAGCTTAAGATATCTGAAAACATGGCTATTTTTTAATATTTTTCAAGTTAGAATTATTTTTATTCATGTACTTTCTAGCACTGACTTTTTAGTGTTATAGCTCAGGAGGGGAGAAACATCAAACCATTCAGAATAATTGCCTTTACAATAGAAACTAAATGTCAAGATCTGGCTGTGATCAAAGTAAATTAATTTCTATTGTATTCCTGTTCTTCATGCTTTGCTAAGTGAATTTCCTGCTTATAAGAGGTAACAGATTGACTGCCCTGTGAACAGAGGTCTTCTATTGATCTTCTGAACAAATGTGGTAGTGTGACATGCCAGATATTGTCTCACTTGTGTACCTTTTTTCTGAGCAGAGGGAGCACCACGTGGGACCGAACAGAAGTTCAGTTACAGACTAGTTTATCTGCCCAGGCACTCAGCAATACCAGAGTCACTGTGGGTACTGATGGATCTCTGTCAGGAACATGAGACAGTGCTTTAATTTCACCACAGGTTGCTGACCTGCCCCAAGACCTGAACCACTAAACATAAAAGGAAAATATATGTATATAGATATATTTGTATGTGTATTTGCAAATAAATCTGCTCATTATTTCATGTCTAGGTAATAATTTTCCCTTAGCCCCACTTTTAAAAGTGAGGAACAATGCAACTACAAAATATCCACCTTAACAAAACAAATACCCCATTTTCAGGTTAAAATGAACATGTGAAGTCTCTAAATTACCATAAAAGTTACTTGTGGACTAAATTTTCACACGAACATTTGGAGAGTAAACATGGTTGACTTCACAGCTCATTACCCTGATTTGTTTCAATTTTACTGAACAAGTATTTTTGCTACTGAATGTTGTAAAGCTTGCATTTTAAATCTGTAATAAAGTTGGATAGAGATCAGTGTTTATTCAGTTTTAAGTGGAAGGTAAGTTCTCAGCAATGAACTGTCATTCTCCTTTAAGCTTGTTAGGGTCCTTCACCATTCAAACTGCTAGGATTTTGAGATAATCTTTAAAATGATGACTTTCTGTATTTATCCCACTGAGATCTACCAGGACAAAAACAAGGGTCATCTGTACAAGCAAGACTTAATCTAACTTCTTTCCACATCACCTGCAAGGAGATAAGTCACTTAGGCTGAGGAACACACTGCACATGAGATATGTTCCACTAGCGAATTGGCAGAGTTCCTCAATTTCATTTAAAAAAATCAGTTTACCAGTGTTGTGACCAAAAATATCTTTGTGAGTTGTACAAAGTTAGTCAAAATTGAGTTTACATTGAAAATTAGATGCAAATATTGAATCTTCTAGATCAGTTTTCTTGGCCAGTAAACTTAATACATCAAGACGCGGAAAAGGGCTCAGTTTATGTATGTTGCTGCAGGGACACTCACCAATTAATCTTCTGCAAACTGCTGTTCCCTGAAAGCCCTGTCGTGCTCTTACCAGGCACCTCTGTGCCTATCACTGCATCCTTCTCAAGAAAGAGTCCTGCAGTTACATCAAATTACAAGCTAAAGCCATATTGAGATTAGTTGCTATGCGCAAGGTTCATTCAACTAAATTGTTGTGAACTGTTTCTCCCCTCCTTTAGTGAAAAAAGTTACATTAAAGGAGAAAGAGTGACTTTCACCAAACCATGATATACACAGGACAACTTGATGTTGAACATCCATATATGAGGGTAATAAACAAAAATGTGAGACTCTTGTACTGTGAGAAAAGACAGGGATGTCTATTTTTTTCTCCTTGACTTAGCATTTACTAGCAAGCTACTGTCACACCAAAGTAAAAACCCATAGGACCTGATTAGTTGTGATGAACATTAACATTAGGCACTAATGGTTTCTGCCTGTCTGGATGGCTTCAAAAGCATCAATCCCTGAGTTTATCAGAAATGCTGTCTGCAAGTTTCTGGCCTTCCTGGTATTTCCATGATGCTAATTACTATCATTGCCTCCTCAACAGAGACACTTGTAAAGGACAAGGTTGTGGGATTGTTTTTTGGGTGATAAGTGTGCCATCTGCTTTGTTTTTATGGCCCCTAGTCAGACAGTTTCATCAGTGCCACTTTAAAGAAGTGCCAAAGGGGGAAAAAACCTGTTCCTTTACCAGACGTTACCCAATATTTCATGACAGATGAAAAGCCAGATAAATTGATGATGATTAGAAAATTGTTGCATTCTCACTATTCTTCTGGTTACATTTCAAAGGAACGTCTTCAGTAAAAGCTATAGGCATAAAAAAGCAGACTGTCAGGCTAATTCTGTCAGCCTCATGTTACAACAAGGACAGATTTGTGCATTTTTTTAGCTATTTCAGCTCGTGGGGGTTGGGAGTCTGCTTACCAGTGTGGTGTCCCTGTGCTGTGAAGGAAGGGCTCAGCAGAGTGTCCAAATATATCAGCAAAATAGCTGTGGCCCAGCTGTGCTTCTTCTTTCAGTCCTTTTTCCTTTACACTGTTGTAATTTATTTTATCTGCACTCCCCCAGCTACACTGAGCCACAGGGGTAGTGGTTTCAGAAGGTTTCATTTCTCATCATCTTCCTCCTCAAGTGTCTGCAGGGAGGAGTGACAGATAAACAGACTCTCCTCTCCTTTTGCTTTGGTCTGAGTGTGGATGAGGAGAGGAGGGAGAAACATTGCTTCTAAGCACTCTCATGCAGCCCAGAGTATTGTCTGAATTTGCACCAGACAAAGAGAACTTCAAATCACAAAGCAGATGAAATTTAAATCTGAAATTCTGCATAGGACTCAGGATTATCTGGAACTGAAATGTCAGGCCACAGCAAAATCTGTGACTCTCTGCAGGTACCAGAGCCTCAGGGTAGGGACTGAGTTTCGCTCCTGAAAGCAAGTAATATCAACAAACCTTGCATGCAAAATCTTCACGAAGTTAAGAGAAGCACAAACCACTTTTCTGTTTTGTGCCAAAGCATTCTGTGTGATGCAAGAGACTGTCCGGGTAAGTATTTAAAGGCAGCTATTGATGCTGCAGAATGCCAAGGGGAACGTTCTAGTTATAAAGGTTATAAGTATATTAGTTGAATATTAGCCATTAAACTGAGGTGATCAGGAGTAAACTGTCATCAGTGGGTTTTCTCACCCTTCACTTCTAATCTTTGCTGAGCAGTGAGGCAAGTAGAGAATATTGTCTGTGAAATCTGTGTTCCTGATGGGCAAATTAAGGAGCAAGTACAGAATCGGACTCAAGTTTCACGACTGTTGAATTGTCATTTAGCTGAATATACATAGAGTAAAATTTCCAATGTTATGAAGTTCACATCTAAGGTGTGCATCTTAGACCTGAATTCAAATTTTCCTGACTTTGAAAGTTGCTTCAAGTGCCTGGTTCAGTCACAGAACTAGGGGCTCTCCCCTACCCTGTCTGTTGCCCAGGACCCCATTTTAGCCTCCGGGGCCATCAGTTCCTGCCCTAGTGATGCCACAGCAGGGCCAGTCTCCAGCTGCCTGCAGCCCTGCCTGGGCACCCCACACTCCTACCCAATGATCTCATGGCCATGTCTAACCAAGACCACCTCCAGTACATAGTGGAGTGTAACACATGCCCATTCACAGCAATAAACCTCATAACCTCTTACTAAGGATAGTAGAAAAAGTTTTTCTATACGAAGTTTTCTGCTAGAGCAGAAAGCCATAGGGACATGAAGATGCTCATCAATTTGAGAGTTCTGAATTGGTGCAGTCTTGTTGTAATTTTATAAAATTGAGTATATCTTTTCCAAGCACAAAAATATTGTGGAGACTGTACACAGGATGCAAGTCACATAAATACACATGAATATGGCAAGCTTGTTAAAAAAAAGAAAAAAAAAAAAAAAGAAAAATGTTTGTATTTCTGATGTATTATAAATGGTAGCGTGACTCCTTCCCACAGAATGTCCACACCTTTTGGAAGTGTTGTGTGTTATCTTTAACACTTTATTAAAGGTGAATTAGTTTTAAGGGAGCTAATTATTATTAAATGGTTGCCCTAGCAACACAGAGGGTTACCACAGTAGCCTCTTCTATGTAAATTGAAATACAGCTGTTCTGAAGCTTCAAAGAACTGGGGATTTTAAAACCAAAGAAGAAAACGTGAACTACTTCCTCCACCTAATGAGCTACTGCCAGTACATACACTCTGAGCTTAGCTCAGACCCTGAGATTCTTAGTGCTGTTTCATTCCAGATGTAAGAGGTCTTGTTTGCTTTTCCCCCTCTCTGAAAGCTTGAGAAAGGAAATTTAAAAAGGTTCAACTGCATGGTATCCATATGAATCACAATCTTGTCCCATTTACTTTGTTCAAGGTATGAGAGGGATTCAGGTATCTGGGAAGTTAGAAATATTCCTAAGCTAATTCTTTTTCCATGGGGCAATGTAGGAATCATACACCTCTCTCTACGTGCACATTATCCATCACCCTGGGCCAGAGAAGGGAATGTCCCTTTATTTCTTTGCCTTCTGATAGAACCTTATCATCAGTAAATTACTTAGATACAGTTTGACAGCTCTGGAAGCCTCTCTGAATTAAGAAAGCATGGAGTATTTTTCACAGTATCACTGTGAGGTTGGTAAATAATTGTGTCACTGGCAAGAAATGACTAAACCATTAGGAAAAAATAGTGTGCCCAGTGGGTCACAAACCCCGGTTTCTGTTTCTGTCACTGTATTTTATTTATGTCTCTTTCTCTGTTTTCCTTCAGCTGGAGTCAGTAACAGTGCATCAACATTTGTGCCACTGGTCATATTGCAAAGACTTACAAAACACAGATAAACAATTTCCTAATCTCATTCTAATGCCACTGTTGTCGAATCAGATCTTAAAACAATTCTTCAACATTTAATGTTTTCCATAAAGCCACAGTATTCAAACTCAAAGGCCTATGCAAGAACAAGTGTTTATTTAAAAATGTGAAACGTTTTTCTGGTCTGTCAGTCTACCCTCCTCTCTCACCCCAAGCCTCCTTGAGAACATTAAATTAATCCCAAATCCAATTGAAATAACACAAATAAGACCCAGACAACTTCATGTCTTCCAAAAGATAGTGTCATGCTTCCAGAAAGCCTGTGTCATTTTGTGAGTTAATATGGAGAAGCTGGAATTCTTATTTTCACTCTGCTATCACAAAGTTAGCATCACAATATGAACTTCAAAATTAATATCTATTTTCACATAAAATTTCACATAAAAGTAACTTCTGAACAATGTTCTTTTATTAGCCTATCTCTAGCAAAATAGTAAAATTGGCTATGGAGTACAAACCTTTGTTACTGTAATCACCAGTTTTACTTCAAATTATGTTTTTCAGAGCCCATATTCATGTATCCATCCTATCTCTCTGTAATTGTCCTGCACAGCTGCTGGGCAGCTGCGGTGGAAGCTGGAGAAGTCTCCACAGCTGGAAGGGGAAGGCAGCTCCCTCCCTGTGAAACTCCCACTCTGGCTCATCATGCTGCCCTGACTGCTGCCCAGACAGAGGGGTTTGTAGTCCCACCACATCTTACTCAAGTGCTTCATGTCTTCACGGAAGCTGAGCTGGTGCTGTGACATGAATTAACCTGTCAGTTCCCAGAGCAACTCTGTGTGGTTGAACAGTATTCACACCTGCAGGAGCCTGTGAAACTTCTTTCTGGGTGCTGTTCACCTTGGCCAAAACTGGAGGCCTCTAGTGTTAGATACCCATGAGAAATAGGCTTCTAACAGGATAGTGGTAAAGAGAATGATTTCTTATTTATGTAGTGACACTATGTAAACAAAGCTAAAACAACACTAAAGAGATAAGTACAATATTCATGCAGGAGGTACTAAGCATTTAAATCTGCTGAAATTAGAAACTAAGCAAAAAGTACCTAATCATAATTAATTAACAGAAAGCTTTGCCATTAATGTTTTACGCTGCATTTAAGCTGACTGAACAATTCTGAACAAAGCAGTTATAACTCTTGTAACCTTTTGTTCCCTGAAGAGAGCAGGAGCTTCCTTTAAATCTTGTGTTTTCTAATAAAGACTTACATATATCCAAGTAGTTAGTTCTTGGAACATCTGCCGAAGTTTTAAAGATTATTTCTGCACAAAAAATAGTAGTCAATTAATAAATCCAGTTTGCATTATAAGGAATGACAATTAATTAGGACAGAGTTTAAACATTAAGCATTTATGCCATTGACATATTTCAAAGATAATTTTATTTACCGTGTCTGATGTAAAACTAATTAATTCCTTGAGGGACCTCTAAATTCTCCTTAATATGAATCTAGAATATGGATTTGTGATAGAAAGATGAGATTGCAAAGACATTGCTACCATCTTTTTCAGTTTGTTTGTGTTTGGTCTTTTTAATACCATTGACAACTTTTTTTCATAGTAGCACAGGGTTTATGAAGGTGTCATGAGTGAGAAAAACTCCCACTAGAGAAAAAAACACCCCCAGGCTGCTTTGTTGCCTGTCCTAGACTTGTATTCTCTTCAGCAGCTGCATATATAGCAAATCCGTGTCCTCTGGAGAAAAAAAAAGCCCATAAAATTCTTCTCTGTACCTAAGCAGAATGAGTGTGATTCTGAGAAGTATCTTCTAAAGTCCCTAGCACTGAGGTGGAGTTGTGAGGGTGGTTTTCAGTCACTCCTGTGCACTGCCCACGTCCTGGCTTGCTCTAGGAGCTATAGTTTCCATGTCTTTTTTTCCTCTGTACCCAGATGTTCAGGCTTGCCTGACTTACTGCCATATCCAGGAGCTCACCACAATGCATTAAAATGGCATCAGTATCCTAAGCTAAGCTTTGTCCCACTGCACACTCCTACTCTGGCACAAACACCTGGAGCAGAGCAGGAAAGGCTCTCCTGTGAGCTTATCTCCCACGCTGCCTGTGCTTCAGAGGTGACAGTCCTGAATAAATCATGTTTTTTTGGAAGCCTCTGGGTGCTGCTTTAGTCTTTTTATGCATGCAAATAAGGCCAGGAAGCAGCTGAGGGCCTTACTCAATAAATCAGCCTGGAAGATTGACACAGTTTCTAACTAGCGTAGCATGCACTTGAGGTTGTTCATGTAGTCAAACACCAGGCACTCAGACATGCTGATACGCATCTGAAATAAAACTAAATTGTCCAAAATCTCTCTCCTGTCTGTAAGTCTAAAAAATTATATGAGAAGTGAAATGAAAGTGCTGTCAGAAAAGCAGTTAGGCATCATATTTTAAATAAAATCGAGAATAACTCTGCTCAGCAGAAATCTTTTCTCTGAGTCTTTGGAGCAGTATGAGAACTGTCCTCACTGAGTGCCAAGATATATCTACTGGCTCTGATTACTGCTCTCCACTTTGCTGCAACTCAAGGTAAACTGCAAACGTTCAAACCATGAGTCAAACATTCAAAGTTACTAGCAGTTGTTTCTAAACCTAAGATTGAAAAGACAAGGCAGTCAATATATTTTCTGATTATTCTGCTTGTGGCCACTTTATAATCCGTGGCATTCAAGCTTTTTCTTGGTAATCAGAAGAGATAAACACACATTTTAAAACAGCAAAAGCTAGTTGTTCTGTGCAAAATCTCAGGTTCATTTTTTAAACGAAATGTGGGTAAATTTTGAGGGGAAAAATATTTACTTGGACAGTGAAAATGAAAATTGAAGGCCTTTGAAAGAGTTCAATTTAGCAAAAAAAACTTTTAAAGGAATTAGGAATAATTACAAAATTCCTCTGAATTAAGAAGGCCTTTCAAGTGACAAAAAAAGGAAGTGTTATTTTTATTTGCTTAAGAACTAACAAAACTTTCATTGAAATATTAATTAAAATATTCATTTTCAATCTTTTAAAATACTTTTTTGTTGTTTTTGAAATGCTTGGCTAATGTGTCACAGACTGGCTTCTTGTTGAAATGTCAGTTTTCATTCAAAAGAAAAAGCACACTTAAACACTTATTTAGTAAATCAAACACTTCAGTTGGATCTAATTGCTCTAGGTTGGCCCAACTTTTTTTCCTCTCATTTCTCTACAATTTTTAAATCATAAACTGCATTTCAACCCAAGATTTTTTTATGTCTCATGCACTGAACTGAAAGTTCACAGTTTGTCAGTTTGTCAGTTTGTCAGCATTGCCCATGGTTAACTTCAAAGAGTAGATAATACTACATTTTTCTACAAAGGGCATTATCGTAGATATTCCCCCAAAATTTCCTACTCGCATTCATCTGGAAAAGCAGAATTACATGGTTCCTGGCAGTGCCAGTTCAGGACAATATTTAAAAATAAAAGCACCTAACAAAGGAGAATTTCTTCTTACTCCTCAAAGAAGTGTAATTTTGGAGTTGGTTGATATGCTAAAGCTGCCACAATTGGTTGTGTACTTGCAATACCAACAAACATTTGTGAATGTAAAATGCTAGAAGGTATTACTTAAAATACTGAGTTGCTTCTGTTGAAGACCAGGTTGTGATTTCAATTATACACTCAGGTATTCAATACTGTGCTTCACCATGACATAACAAAGACAAAAACCTGGAGCAGAGCATTCATTAAATTACCACATTGACTTATCTGATTAATTGCAAAGAAACTTCAGTTCTTTCATGTAGCTCAGTCCTCTAAGGGCCTTACATAAACATATAAGTTAATTAGTTTCAAGTATGATAAATGGAAAGGAATAATGTGTGCACAAATTAATTATGAAATTTTGTTTTATTTAAGGATTTGTTTTATCTAAGGATTTACACCTTAAGTAGCAAAGGTCTTACTGGTCTTTAAGCACAGAAGAGATCAGTAACTATAAATGAATGAACTTTGTTAATTCTTAAAAGAGAACAATTGTTTAACTAAACCAAGATCCATTTAAATTGAAGACCAGTTTAGATAATTTTTTAGTTGTTGATACTTTGTTTTCTCAGAACTATTTGTGGCAACAACTGTTAGGGAGTTATGATGAATATGTCGTTATATTCCATCTAGAATTAAGTTCTACCAATGCTTGATCTGTTTGATTTCTGTCAATCCGGAAGGATTTCCCTAAGGCAAGTGCATTAAAAACAGTTTATTTTCTGGTGATAAGCAGAGTGAAAAAATAATTTGGGGACAGGGAAAATTATTTATTCAGGATCTTAGTGTTCTTAAGGATATTAAATGTTTTAGAATAAAACTGAAGGAAAGAAAACTGCAAGTCATCCTATATAGAGAATAATTTTTCAAAAACAAAATTAAATTTGTGTTCATTTGTTTTTTTCCAAAACAATTTTTTTAAATGGATGACCCCATGGTTCTCAAACTTGTCTTCACTCCAGTACATTAATGACTGTCTTTTTAATGTCTCTAGGCAACATTTAGTATTTCAGAACGTATATGTAAATATACATACACAATACTTTTTTTGTCTCTTGAAACATTTAATGCAAAAATGTCAGGTGGATCTATAAAGGATTAATTATTTTTTTCAAAACAAACTAAATAAATTCTATTAAAATTATAATCTTAAAAATGCATAAAATAATCCAAACTGTAAAAATGTCTTCTTGGTTCTGCACACAGCATTAAAGTGGGGAAAACAGTCACAGTTTCATTATTTCATTCCCATTTCTGTCTGTCCCCTAGAGCAGCCAATGCCCTTGGATGGCAGCATCCATCCTGCTACCACAAAGGATGATAAACCTCACATGGCCTGGAAGCTGCAGTAGATTTTTCTCCCTTCAGCAGGACACCCAGGATAGTGATGCTCACCTTCTATGGCTGTACAAAGGAGTGGTCATGTTATGGGAAACAGACACAAGACAACCACTCAGCCCAGATCTGCACACAGCAGGCCACTGATGCTTCAGGTGATTCTGTCCTATATGCATCAGTTGCCTTTTATTCCTCTTGGTACAGGTTCCCATCCACACTCTGTTCCTCCCTGTCCTGCTGCCCTGGATCTCTCTGCTCACGCTGCACCTTTCTCATGACCACATGCATTGATGTCCTTCAACATCATAGATTTTTGCATGATCTCTGTATAAAACTACTTTTTTTATCAATAGTGGCATGACTTCCAGAGAAGTCAGGTCAACATGAATAAGTACTATTTTATAATTAAGTAAGGTAATTTCCCCAGAAGTTGCTTTTGACACCAAAGCCCTCCTACAGTCCTATTCCACATTTAAGCAGGGATTCTTTGTAAGGATTTCAGGCAAGATTCTGTAGTTCACATTAACATCCACTTTATTTTCTACATTGCAATTTAGCGTAGTGCACATATCCTGTGAAGAGGTTTTCACAGTCCCCCTGTCAGGTCCTTGAAGGTACCAAAACACCAGAACTGCAGGCTCATGTGCATGCTCCCCCTACCTCAACAACCCTTGGCCTCAGGAGCCATCTCAGTCCCTCCTTGAGGTCTGCCATCAAAGGGTGTAGTACTTCTCCATCTCCTGGGTGGCCTTTTGTCCTGGATGCCCCTTTGCTGTGTGGGGGGCTGTTGATGGACCCCTCAGTGAGACTGCAGCTGGTGGGAGGTCACCCTTGAGTCACCCTGTCCTGAGGTGTCCCCACACGCTGCTCCCTGGCACCTCCCATTCCTTTATTTTTTTAGAGGTAAAGTAAAACAAGTGAGTTGACAAGGACATAACCTTGATAATTTTTAGCTAGCTTTCTATTTAATTGCTCACCCAGATGTTTGAAAGCAGTCAAACCAGACCTCCTGTGGACTGCCCAGAAAGCCTGTTATTATCTCTCTGCTGTTTACCAATTGTACTCTCTTGATATTGGTGACAACTGAAACTAGTTAGGCAGAAATGATAAAAATGTATTCTTAGAGACAATGCAAAAAGCTGGTTAAAGACAATACCTGAATGTTAACCCCAAAAGAAGAGTCAGCTATAGACACCTCTGAAGGATACATGTAACTATCCTTTTTTTTTCATATACTGTCCTCAATTCACATTTCAGATTTTTCCCCAGAAGTAAATGACAGTTTTGATGGAAATTTCAAAAGTATTGAAGCCTGGAGTCTTACTACTTAAAATCTTAACAGTATCAGGGAAGGCATTTTGCATAACATTGAGGCTTTATCTAAAGATCACTGATGGCTGTGAAAAAATTTAGTTGATTTGACATCTTTTGGATCATTTCCTCTCAGTAAACTGTTCTTCAGAGATGACAGTGCAGATTAGACAGTCCAGTTTACCATATATATTGTTGATTCCTTTTCCCTACTCTTTTTCCTGAACAACGGACTGGTTGAAAGAAAAGGAAGGAAAAAAGAGAATGAAGAAGCAATATTTATTCTCTATGTTATTCTTCTTTGCACATTTTATATTTAATTATGCATATTATTAATTTCTCAATGTTACATTCTATCTCACTCTTCCAAGGGATTTCACTCAAAGTCTTTGCAATTTTAATGTCACTACAGTTCAGTTAAAAAAATCTGACAATTCAAAGATCAAAACTCTTTAGACTGGGTGAAACCATAGTACTGGTGCAGAAAACCTTTATGCTTCATCTTTGCACTAACCAACATAACTTGCTCAAAAATAAGATACAAAATTAGAAATGCCCTTTTTATTTGGCTTGCTCTTTAACAAAGCATACTTATTTCAAATGTGATGGAGCTGCACAATGCAGGAATGGCTCTTAGCTTTCTTTAGTACAAATAATTGTGTGACTAATCCAACAAAATACTTCTGGTTTCTTCTGGAAGTTTCCATATGGTCTGACCAAACCAGATACAGAAGCAGATAAGTAAATTACCCTCTCATGGCTAAGAAATCCTCCACAAATACAGTTTGAGAGATCTTAAAAATTACTTATTTATTGCAATGGGTGACCGATTTTTTAAATTTTCATCCAAATCAGATAGTAATAAACACAATACAGAGTCTAGATTAACAAAGTAGAGCTGTCTGAAGGGTCTAGGATGCTCAGACAGCATCTGAAAACACTCTTCAGTGTTCAGACATAAAACCTTACCTTGGAGATTTTCAATTGTTGCTACAAAAAACACTATGATTTCTGCTCTTTCTTTCTATTGCAGCATAACAGATGCTGGAAGGTAGTTATGGGCAGTGTCTGCAGAAAAAGCAGTGACATATCAAAGCAGATTTGTACAACAGAATGCTGATCCTTATGGGCACCAGCAGGTAGCTGTGGACACCTAAACAATTGTAATACCCATTGAAGACTGTCAGAGTGCTAAACTGGAGGAAAAACCATAAATGTTATTCAGCACAAATAGCTGTTGGGACACTCCGAAGAAACACATTCCTGATAGGTTGCATTAAGCCAAGTAAATGGCAAGTTTATCTCATTCCAAAACTATGAGCTAAATAATTAGCTGTGAGGTTGGTGGATGCCAAAAGTAGATAACTGCCAATGAACTTTTGACTTGCTCTGTACAGGCTGGGGGATACCTTTGGCACTGCGTGGAAAAGGGGCTGAAAGCAGCTCCTCCTTCTTTTTGAAATCCACAGTCCAGCAGCCTGGTGCTGTTGTGGTATCTGGGTATGGTAACTTGCAGTGTGCTCCTACCACATTTCAAGAAACAGGAATGTTTAATACCAAACAGTACCCCTATACCAGACTTGCCACTTGTTTTCCTCATCTTAGTGATACAGCAGTGTGAGATCCTATATGTGATCAAGTGGATAAGGAGTCAATCTTATCTTAAGGTAGATTAAAAAGTCTATACTTCATCTTATCTAGTGACATGTAAAGACTAAAAGCCTTTATAGAACCAAAAGAACTAAAAATGTCCTTTTCTCATTACCTTATCTGCTGCCACAAGAAGTAAAATATTCTTGATCAAACAAAATTTCCAGAAAATTACTCTGTCACACAGTGTGTCAATTTGGTTTGATTACATGTTTGTGTTGTTAAAAAGATTTTTTTATCTCTCTTCAGACAAAACACATTTTCTCTTTGGGGATTTGGAAAGGAATACAAGCAGATCTAATAAGCTGAAATAGAGAACGTCTGTTTTGAAACACAGCTAGAGATGTAATGTTTAGTTGTAGTTGTTCCTCTCTCAAATGCATCATTTTATGCCTAGATGCAGTACTGAAGGCCCATCCTGGAACTCTCCCTCTCAGTGCAAATGCTGAAAGTTTTGGTGCCTGAAACACACATGGAAACCCAACTGAAAAGAATTGATGTATTTAGAAGACTTTTCCCTCAAGCTTCTTTTGTCTATGAGCTGTTCTATGAAGCAATTTTTGAAAAGATGACATTTGTAGTGAAGGTAGGTGTAGGTTATACAGGAGCAGTTGTATAACACAAGGGAGCCTCCAACTGAAGTTCAAACTGTATTATGCATGCACATGGCATCTGCTGGATTGAGGCACTGGAGACACTGAGGGAGCAGAATTGAAGTATTTTCTCCCATCTTTCACAGAATCACAGAATGATAGAATGTTGGGGGTTGGAAGGGACCTCTGAAGATCATTGAGTCCAACCCCCCTGCCAGAGCAGGACCAAAATTAGGACAGATCACTCAGAAAGGCATCCAGACAGGTCTTGAAAGTCTCCAGAGAACGAGACTCCACAACCTCTCTGGGGAGCCTATTCCAGTGCTCTGTAACCCTCACAGTAAAGAAGTTCTTCCTCATGTTGAGGTGGAACTTCCTGTGCTCAAGTTTGAATCCATTGCCCCTTGTCCTATCACAGGGCACAAGTGAAAAGAGGTTGTTCCTGCCTTCTTGACACCCAGCCCTCATGTATTTACAGACATTAATTAGATCCCCTCTCAGTCTTCTCTCTAGACTGAAAAGCCCTAGGTCTCTCAGCCTTTCCTCTTAAGACAGGTGTTCCAGACCCTTAATCATCCTTGTAGTGCTTTGTTGGACTCTCTCATGTAGGTCCCTGTCCCTCTTGAAATGGGGAGCCCAGAACTGGATGCATCATCATGGTTACTAAACTAGTACAAGAATAGTCACAAAAAAAAAAAAAAAAAATTACTGACATTTGGAGTCATAGAACTGTGTTTTTTAAATTGCCTGTGTCTAATGAACCCCATTAAACATCAGACCATAGGGCTGGCCATGTAATGGGCTAGTGCTCAGGCTAGATGGTACCCAGCTTTCAGGATCAGTAAAGACAGGATTCATTAAAGAAAGGCAAACCCAGAAAATAATAGGCTGCACTACCACTTTATTTTGCTTTGAAGTAGATGGAGCAGGGAAGAAGAGAAGGAAATGGAACTCATTTGTCTGTAAGTGAGTAGGTGGTTATTAAAAGAATGTTTAGATTGTTTCATCTAAATTGGTTCAACATTTTGGCATATTTGTGTTCCAAGGGAGACAGTAAATTTCAGACTTAAAATCATCACTGTACGTTTCTGACATTTATACAATGGCTAGTAGGACAGATCAAAAGAGCAATTGCATTTACATTAGGTGAGCAAACAAGGGTTTGATAGACTGTTCCTATTAGGATAAGAAATTATAGTAAAAACTCTGTTGGAATGAAAGAAAGAGAGGAAGGCCCAAAAGAACCAGAAAGAGGTTCCTCAATTTTATAAACAGTCACAATGGTAAAGAACTGATTCTAGCTAACACCAACAGTGATCTACAACAGAAAATTCAGAAGTGTGTGCATGTTCATCTTTTACTCTGTTAGTCAAGTTATTTTACAAGTGGTGTAAATATACTGATCATCACAAAAGTTTAGACTTTCTTGCTATTGCTTAATGTATCCTTTTTTTATTAAATGGATTAAATGCTAAAGCTGTGTTGAGATCAACTATGGTTAAAATATGTCTCACACCACGATTTTGCTGTTACATTTTGATTACAACTGTGCTGAATCTTGAAGTAAAAATAAAAAACAGTTAATGCATTAACTGTTTTGGGCTGAAGCTAATTCTGAATTGCAGCAGATGATATAAACACAAGGTGACAATGAGTGATAGAAGATTATACATCAGCAGGGAAATGTCTAGAAATCTTTTGACTGCTCCATTTAATAATTTATAATGTATGTAGTATTAAAAGCTTTAGACTTTCAGGATAATACTGTTTTATGACTGGATCCCCTTGAAGCACTTTTTTTGCCTAGTTTTTTTTCCCTTGTTATTTTAATTAAAGTTAATTTTTAGATTCTTTACTGAACTGGAAATTTTCTCTCTTTTTTTTTTAATCTTCTTCCAAGCATTTTAATAGGTCTGGCATCAATAACTCATAGTAATTTCAATCCTGGAGTAGCTGGGAGCAGGTTTTACAGTGCCCTGTCCCTTACAGTAGGTTCCAAATTTCTGCTTGGCATTAGGCAGCAACAGCAGCTACCCTGTGAGTACAACCAGGGCAGAAGGCTCCACAAACCTATACTACACCCAGTTGAAGGGAAGCAAGAGTTACAATACTACAGGCTGCTCCCCATCTACTCACCAGCAAGTCACAAGGATGGCGTATTCGCTCTGCTTAATTTAGATACCTAATCCCATTTTCTTTCTGGAATGTCTCAACTTCAGACTCTCTGAATTACCCTCCAGGGGATTTTTCATTACATTCATGCACTTTGCTCCAGGGCAGCTTGAGACTAGACTTCATATTCAGGTATCTAACTTAAATGGCTAAAGTTAAGCAATGTAAATGTCGCCTTATAACTACTAGAAAAAAATCTCCACTACTAAGAAGTCTTTGCAAAAAATCCAAATAAAATATCTAGTTATTTCAACCAATTTATAAGGGGCTAAAAGGGTTACTGTAAACCTTAATTAGAGTATATCCTTTGGAAAACACAAAACAGATCATCCCTTGCTAACACCACCTTCCCATTGCACACCATTTATTAGAATGAGAAAAGACAAACAAAAAGACCTTTCTCAGGAATTACATACCTCTGAGGCAAGTAACAGGGGCACCTTTCATTTCAAACTGGCAAGCTGCAACAGAGAGAGGACTGGGTTTCAGAATAAGGGATTGCAGTGAACCAGACAAAAACATATATAGTCTGTTGGTCACAATCTGAGTAATAATGTATTTCACTAAAAAAAAAAATAAAATAAAAAATGTCTAGAACATTACTATTCTGTGGCTAGATTTTCAGGGAGATAGAAATATTTCTCACATTTTGAGTGGAAACCCATTGTGTGAACTGGTTTGGCAGTACCACAACTTTAAATCTGCTAGAATCCTGTCACAGCAGAGTGGTTCCTTACACTTGTTTTTACCTCAGCTTATCTTTTTGGTATCTTCCTGATTATCCTTTTGTGCCTGGCATGGCAAAGATTTCTAAGCAGTCTGGCAATGAAAAATAACAGATTGTGTTCTGTAAAACACTTGACCATATTTTTATAAGACTGACCTGTTCCGTCTTGCCTTAACCTACTTTCATAAGGTGTGAACTTTTTAATCAGGCTTTTGTTGTTGTTGTCATTGAATGAGGTCAACTATATTACTGTGCTGACAAGGGAGAAAGAGGTGATAGAGATGTTAATACAAGCCTCCCCATCATGATTTGATATCTTGTTCTTTGTGACAAGACAATTTCATCTATTAGATTACAAAAAACTTGCTGATCTTATCTACAGCAACATATTTTACATATATTCTCTAGTGACATTATCAGAGTAAGAGTTAATGGTTGAGAAAAGCTAGATGAGATCCAGCATAAGAAAGAAGAGTAAATTTTTATTGCCTGAACGGCTACCACTCACAATTATACAACAGAGCAGTGGCTCATTCTGTCACCATCTCCTTCTTAAAACCTCACATCCTTAATAGCCTTTGGTTCACTTACACTGGTAACCTGAATTAGGAAGGGAGAAATTCTGCTTTCTGTAGCCTGAGGGAAGAACATCAAATCCATGGATAGTGTATCCTCAGGAAGGATACACGTGGGCTATAAGAAAATAGAGTCTTTAAACTTTTATTAACCAATTTGTTGTACCTCTAAATGGAACCTGTATCTCATGTGACACATTAAGGTAAGATGTTTCTCACAACAAGAAGTACCACCCCATGTGCCTTTAACTAAAGTGCTCTGAATGACAATGTTACCATAGTAGAGGTAAGATTATAACAGTACAACCAAGGGAAGGCTTTGGAGCTAAGCTGTTGAGTGTTCCAGAGGTGAATAGAAGATCCTTTAGTGCTGGAACACTCTGTTATCACAGTGAGACTATAAACCATTTGAAACAGGCTTTGGCTAGAATCTAAATTATATGGAATTGCTAAAAACCTTTTTCTTTAGCCTCCTGCAGCACTGAGCAGATTGAATTGGCTACATTTTCCTTACATTAAAGACAAGTACTCCTTACGTCATGGTGTGGATGAGTGTTTTCCTCTGTGTCTCAATAGTTTTTATAGCTCCATCAGAAGTACTTCCTTTTTCTGTCACTTTGGTCTGTCTTCATCTGGGTAGGAGTGGGAAAACACAGGGCCAGCTCTGTGCTCAAATCCTTGGTGATAAAAATGCATGAAAAAGCATTTCTACACCTGTCATTTTCACAGGACATCTATTAGATATGTGGCTAAAATAATGTAATAAGCAACTAGTCCTCTCTCCACCAAGAAAAAGAAAAAGAATAGTGGTATTGACAGCCAAATTTACTATTCAGAATCTGGTTAATTGATGAAAACAATAGTTTCTTTCTTAAAGATGGACAGACAGCTCTGCCCTTTTGCAGCATCACTATTCTTTATTCATCCTTTACAGAGAAGGATTCCAGGTTCATTGACTTTCTAAATTTCCTCTGATCTCTCACTGACTGTAAAAGTTTCTGGCCATACTCCCTTACCATTCACTGGCCAGTTTCCAAACTACAGTGTATTACCCTCTTTGCTTGTATTCAGCATCTGTATCCTTGGAATTATACATAGGAGGAAAATATATTACTACAGATGGTAGCAAAATTCTGATTTTATTCTACAGAAGACTTTCGAGGAAACACTAACTTGACTGTATGATTACATTCCATAGACCTTCTGTTTCAGTGATAGCAAGCTAATGAAACCCATTCAGTATTGCTAATGCTTAACTAATACACTTGTTTTCAATCCAGAGTGTTTATAATTATATAATGTGCTCTTACCACATCCTACAGCAGACTACTCTTAATGGTTTAATGGTCTCTCAACACCTTGCTTTTACGAACAAAACCTCATTAATTCTACTACAGTGGAAAGATTTTTGCTGTTGTGAAACTGGCTTGCATGAAAACAGAATAAGCCATGCTGTTTCCAAATGAAGGCTTTATCCTTAAAGATAATACACTAGAGAACCTCCGATTACTTTTTGTGCATTGTCATGATCACTCAGCCTTGCCCTTTTATGCAAAATTTTCTCCCTGTTCTGTCCTGTATTCTCTTTGGCCCATCACACCTTGAATGAACTCATTGGCTAAGGCTTCTGCCTACTCTGAGATCTTTCTTCTTTTGCTCTCTGTTTGCTTGTCTGTCCATTCACCCTCTAGCTATAAGTGATTTAGAACAGCAACCATCCTTCTGAAATGGTTTACAATGTACTAAAAGCCCACTCTCAGGTAGACAGACATAATTAGAAATGTTACTATTTTTGTTTTTCCAGGTATACCAAATTTTTTTATGCTTGTTAACTATGTTAATAACAAAGCACTTTAGAAGTTCTTCTCAAGTTCAAATTGTTGAAAAATAAAGCTTTCTATATTTGTAAATTATTATTTGTTTCCCAACAGTCTTGAACTGCCATGTGATACTCTCCATGATACAATAAATCAGTTTGTTCAAAGCCAGGAGTGCTTTGGGGAAGCTCCAATGGGGAGACAATACTATACTGGCAGAAAAACTTACGGTAAATGAGCAACAGGCCCACTTTGACATCAGGTATATACTAACTGGCCCATCTATAGTCACTGTATTAGGAATACAGCCACTGAATTTGGGAAACATCAGTCTATCTAAAATGTCTCAGAAAGTTTTGAAAACGTTCCAGTCACTGAGGTTTTCAGAAGAGCAAATATTGAGGTGCGGAGGCCATAGATACAAAAGAACAGTTGGGGCAGTTGGTGGCATTGTCCAAATACCTGCTTTCAGAGTAACAGAAAAGAGAAATGACATTTGATAACTGCTCTCATGATCATCAGTTTCAGCAGTATAAAGAGTAGACTTTAATCTTAAAATGTAGAATTGCTCTTGACACTTGGAGGAAGAAAGCTTGTAACAGTAAAAAAAACCCTGATGTACTACAATGATCTGATTATACTCAAAACAGCATATACCCCAATCATTAAATAAAAGAGAAGAATAAATAAAACAGAAGCAAAACAAACAAGCTTCAGACCTGAAGTCAACTTTGTTAAAGACTCTTCACAAAAAAAAAAAAGAAAAAAAAAAAAAGAAAAGAAAAGCAATATTTGAAAGAATATAATCTGGATTGTTGAGCCTCACAAAAGTGTGAACGTTAACTGTCATTATTAACAATGGATTATTAGTAGACTCCTCATACTCCTCATGGCAATGGCTCCATGGATAAGGACAGAATTTATTCCTAAGAAATATTTCCCATGACCAGGCAAAGAGACATCTAGATGGTGGAGGTCAGGAAGGAGCCCAGGGGAAGTTTTGCTACTCCAGGACTCTCCTGTACCTGATGAAGGCTCTGACATGCTTTAAATCCCAGACTGTCCCTTCTCATGTGTCAGTTTTAAAGACTCCTGAGTGGCAACTGTCTTTACCACATAGGGACAAAAAATTTTGGCAAATCATTTTACAGAACCCCTTCATAAAATTTTCACACTTGTGTTTCCTTATAAGCCAATAACCTCAAAACATACCAGAATGTGATTTTTCAATTGCCAACACTAGCTTTTGCTTTTTCTCTGGCTAAGAGGAAGACTAAAGATCTTTTCACACCCTGTTTTATGCAGGTCATGCTAGCCCAAGCTCTATTTCACTTTGTACACTGCCTGCAGACTGGAAACATAATGAGCTGTAGTTTGAGTATATTCCTAGTCCCTAAGGATTTTTTCTATTGATTAGAAAGCAAAATCTCTTGGTATCAGGCTTCTCTCCTGGAAATCTAACACGTAAAATCTTTGTTTGCTATATGAAGCTATAGTTACTGCTCTGGTTTTCCTTACCAGCAGAACATTTCACCAGCAACCACAGAAGGTATGACACGCAATACCTGTAGGCGTTTTTAGGAACAACTGTAGCAAGTTTTTTTATAATTTACACCAATTACATGATAGCCTGTTCAAAATAAATGCTTCTTTGGAGTAATTTATCTTGGGAAAATCATAGTTTAAGTTAAATAGTGGAAAGTGCTTGCTGTGGCAGCATCTGATGTGTAGGCTTGTTGGGTATACAGCTTCTTTCAGAGCACTTGGCTGAACAGCCGTCTAGAAAAGGCAGGCATTGCATAGGTTAAAATCATACCAAAAAAATCACCCAAAATAAGACTGAAAGAGGTGTGTAATCCATCCTCCTGCCATGAACTGTGCTACTTGCATCTGTGCTCCTGTATGCTTACCTAGTCCGACAGTCCTCTGGCGATGGAGACTCTGCAACCGTCCTGGGCAGACTAATCCACTGCATCCCTGTCTTAACTGTCATTTTTTTCCTGATGTCTGAATTCCTTCAAAATTCTCTTTTTATTTTGAAATCGTCTGAATATGAAGGCTCATCTTAATTAAATGTATTTCTTACAGTTGTTGAGTTTAGGAATTAGGTGGAACTGTTTTTGCCTTTGATATCTGGACATTGGGAGGCTGTCAGAGCTCAGTTCAGAGTTCAGGTGCTTATGCATATTTTTTTTGTCTTTTATTACCAGTTGCTGATGCTCCTCTGTGTCACATGATAGCAAATAGAACTTTGACCTCAAAGTTGAAGTGAGGCATGTGCATTTTTACCATGAGTTTTCATCAAGAGAAAAGGTTGTCTGTAAAACTTTTGCTGAGAGAAAAGGAGGTTATTTATGAAAGCTAATAAGGAGTGGTCAACTGTCTGCTGCAGTTTCAAGCAGCACTTACGTCTATTGGGTACAAGGAGGCAGAGGAGAACTCAGGAAGATGCACTTAAGTCTATCAGGAACACGGAGGCAGAGGAGAGCTCAGGAAGGCAGTTTTAGGTACCCATATTGATGGTCATGCTATATGCGGGGATCTCATCATGGACTATACCTCCTTGGTCCCATTCCCATATCTATGCAAGGTGTTCACTGGTTACACAGATGGTGGTAAAGCCATTACTGAATCATTCCTAGTCAAATTCTCCTCTCCTTTCCTTGGCACTGCTCTTTCGGTGGAAAGTATTCTCTAAAATTAGTTTTGGGGTATTTTGCTGAGAAGGTTATATGGTCTTTCAGTTGAGAAAGGCTGGGGCATGGTGTTCTGAGAGGTTTTGAGCAATCTACTGGATTCTGTAGCTTCTGAATGATGGTTTAGGCAGGTGAATAACTTACCTGGTCTGAATTTTTCATAAACCTGCCCTTTATGAAAGATGTGTGACCATTTACAACAGTGGAAGGTCCCTTATATCAGACTTTCACATGGAAATGTGGACTGTCCATTTCTTCTGGGGACTGCACTGTTAGTCACAGTAATAAAAATCTCTATCAGGTATGTGGTCCATGTGTCAGAGCACTAATTCCACCAACCTCCTGCACCTACGATATCCTTTCTCACGAGTAGAAAGTCCAGGTAGGTGTTACCACGTACCCTTTTTTAAAGCAGACTGGCTGTCATAGTTTTAGGGATCATCTATAAATTAAGGTAATATAATAAGTAAGGCCTAAGGTCTAACAAACAGTGTTTTCTAGGCATTCAAAACACTGGTGGAGATCAGCTTTCAGAAACCATGCCATAATTCTAAGGAAGGCTAAGAAATCCAAACATCATTTTGATGCTTAAAAAAATGTCTATTCCAGTACTGCTATGCTGATGTCTGGATGTCTACTGGATATGCAGATGTTTCCATTATTTAATAAAATTAATCTTGCAGTTAATGCTCTTTCTTTTTTCCATTGTCTTATGTAACTGAGTAGTAGTGTACAGTTCCGTAAGTGCCCTGGGGCTTCTGGTTGAAAACCACTGATTTAACACATGCACATACATACAAAGTCTCACAGACAATTTAATATGCTTTGGATGACTGCAAGAATTTTGAAATATTTCTTAATTATAACAACAACAGCAACATTGATAATCAGCTTATTTTTCCTTCCAAAACTTGGAATTGATGTTAGACTCCAAGCTTCAGAATCATAGAAGTTTAAAATACATGAAAAGAAAGAATAAGAACTCCCATGGACCAAACAGAGTGCTCTACTGAGATCGACTCAACAGAGAAAGTTGTATTGAAACAGTATATAAATATTAAGAAAACTTTTTGTCTCGAATAAAGATGTTACACTTAGGAGGGGTTTGAATGCATTCTATGCCTGAATGAAAGAGTAGTTGTAGGTTAGATGGATTTTACCCCATCCCTTTCTTTCTTTTTCTCTTGAGGCAAAATGGGGTGGTGCAAATTAAGTTATTGCCTCAGAGTTTGTTCAATGCAATATATGCCAGCAAGCCCTAGGCAAAAGGACAAATTATACCTTTTTTTTATCACAGATAATAGGTATGCTGTTCAGAAAACATAGTTCATTCTATGATAAGGCCATGACTTCTTGAGATCTCTTCTGAATAATGGTAGAATCTCTGAGAAGGGAAAGGATAAATTACTTTTAACATTTAAGAGAAGGCACACAAGGGAGTTGTTATATAACTTCCCACAGATATCAATGGGGCTGCTCTCTAACGAAGACTGGCTGAATTGGAACAATAATGTAAATAAACCATACAATCTTTCCTTACACAAGAAATCAGAGCTTCCCATTTCACACTGCTCGGTTTTTTCGGACAAGAAGCTGACACCAAAATAGCATCATAGAATCACAGAATCACAGAATAGTTAAGGTTGCAAGGCACCTTAAAGATCATCATATTCCAACCTCCCACTAGGCCAGGCTGCACAAAGCCTCATCCAACCTGGCCTTAAACACTTCCAGGGAGGTGGCATCAACAACCTCCCTGGGCAACCTATTCTGGTACCTTACTACCCTCATGGTGAAGAATTTCTTCCTGATGTCTAACCCAAACCTCCCCTGTTTCAGTTTAAACCCATTACCCCTTGTCCTATCACTACCTTCTCTGGTGAAAAGCCCCTGTCCAGCTTTCCAGTAGGCCCCTTCAGGTCCTGGGAGGCTACCTTAGGACTTGTTGTGGGGCGAGTTCGACCCGGGCTGGAAAACTCGAGTCGAGTTACAGATCACCCCTTCTCTTCTCCACAATTAGAGTAATAGCCCCCAGTCGGCTGTTTTTAATTTCCCAGTGGGTCTGTCCCTAGCTTGGCACTGGCTGGCTACACCAGGTATTTCTGTAGAACACAAACCCTGCCCAGACACGCGCGTGCACCGGCACAAACACAGAGACTGTGTGCTTAAAATACCACTTTACTGTAACAGCTTTGGAGCAGAGGGAGTGTGTGTGGGGGGGGAAGCTGGATATGCAAATGTAGTTACAGGAGACAAACTTGGGGTGCGTAACGCTGCTGCTTGTGATACGTAAAGAGAAAGAAACACTGTTATAGTTGGGAGTAGGGTGCCTGACGAGTTTCCCCTATAGCGTAGACAAGGTGTGTGTCTGAATGTGGCAAATTACTTTTGCCTGGGGAAAAGAACGCAAAGAAAGGAAAGATTTCTCGGTCAGTGGGTCTCTCTTACAATATCTGGCTCAAAAGCACTGACAGGTGTGGCGGCGTCTGTGGCTTTAAGAGCGGGCTTTCAGTGGGTTCAGTTTTTGGCGAGTGGGGCTTTGGCAGGCGGCGTCGGCAGGCGACTTTGGCAGGCAGCTTTGGGAGCACAGCAGCAGCCAGCGGCTTCAGCTGCAGCGGGACACGGCAACGAGCGGCTACAGCTGGAGCTCCGGCGCAGGCGGCTACGGCAGGTGCTGGTGGCGGCCCGTGGCGGCTGCCTCGGCTCGGGCAGCAGCGGCTGTGATATCGGCTGGAGCTGGGCTGGGGCTGTGGCGGCTTCACGCGGCTGTGGCAAATGGCTACAACTGGCTGGAGCTGCACCGACTGTCCTGGGAGCACCTAATGATGGAGGGTTTGGGGAGCAAGCAGTGATTCCAGCTCTTTTAGCTCTTTTTGTGTGCTCTAGCTCTCTTCTCCATTTCTTCAGCTCCTTTCACGCAGCTCCTCGGCGAGCAGGTGCCACAAGAAGAGGCAGGAGTGCAAGCAAGCAGGAAGCAGGGAATAGCAGCAGTCCCGGAGTGCTGGGGTACAGGCAGGCAGGAGTAAAAGAAGGCAGGAGTTATAGCAGGAGTCCCACCCAGCCACCGAAGGGTCTGTTATCTGCTCTTCCTTTTTGTTCTTTTCTTCTCTCTCCTTCCTGTCAGCAGCAGAGAACAATGGACGCCAGCAACCGATAACGGCCCATAACGGCCGCTCTATTTACATGCTTATGCAGGCTGGTCTGGCCTTTTGCCTGCTCAGTCCTCAGCTCCTACCTGTGGCTCCTGTAACAATACTGCCATGCTCCAGCCAAAGGCTCGGTCCTGGCAGCACACATAGCAAGGGGGGCAGGGGTCTCTGCCCTTCATGGTGTAAGTCCCAGCCGCACCCCGCACCCCTCACCCCCCCACCCCCCCCCCCCGCCCAGGGTTGTCGCGGCTTTGGTTTTTGTTTTGTTTGTTTGTTTGTTTGGGGTTTTTTCAACTTTTAGGTCTCTCTATTGCAATCAATTTGTGTGAGAGACATACCTTTTGTGGAGGCCAGTCCTCCACTGGTCTCCTTGGAGCCTTCTCCAGGCTGAACAGCCCCAACTGTCTCAGCCTGTCTTCATAGCAGAGCTGCCCCAGCCCTTCAAACATCTTCATGGCCCTTCTCTGTACCCTCTCCAACAGGTCTGTATCTCTCCTGTACTGAGGGTTCCAGAGCTGTATGCAGTATTCTGGGCATGGTCTCACAAGAGCATAGTAGAGGGGAGAATCATCTCCCTTGCCCTGCCAGCCATTCTTCTTTTGATGCAGCCCACGATGAAGAAATATTAATAAATACTTAATGGAATACGTACTTAGATTTCTTCTGTGGCCCCTTTTCATGAAACAAGCAGCATGATCCTCAACAAAACTTTTGATAGACAGACTACAATTCAGTGTAAGACTAAATTGGCTTTTTCTCCTTCGACTTTTGTATGTCAAACCCTCAGTACCATAAAAAAGCTTAAATTCAGGCACCTAGCATAGACTAATATGTTCAGGCTCACTACGCATTCTTACAGTCAGAAGTCTTTATATGAGAACCCTGAATCAGAACCAATATAAACTGACACAACTCCAAAGGCTTCAATAGATTTCTTACTCTGTGGAAGAATGAAGAGAATTTGCTGATATGCAATATGTATTGGAAGAATTCTTCTTATCCCATTCATGCAACTGAGGATCCAATGCAAACTTTCCACTTTCAAA
Source organism: Hemiprocne comata (assembly GCA_020745705.1). NCBI lineage: Eukaryota > Metazoa > Chordata > Aves > Apodiformes > Apodidae > Hemiprocne > Hemiprocne comata. Next base: position 64,541,052 of record CM036586.1, read on the forward strand.
ATCTTTTTTGTCTGTGTAAAGGGGGTAAAGGCTTCTGATACTGAAATGCAGCTACATTAAGCTTTGAGAAGTGAGAAAATGTTACGCAGAGATTTTTTTTAAGTTAATTGCAGAATTCAGAGAGTGAACTGCTTTAACTGAGCATCCTGTGTTTGATTGCCATGCATTAACACTTATTTTCAGTCTTTGGTTAAGCCACAGTTACTATGTTGTTGATCAATATTGATCCAAAGTTCATTAAGTTAATGGGTTTTTAGACCAGACTTTAAAATTGATGCAAAGTTGTGAAGCTAATTATTAAAAAAATGATAACACCGTTGTATTTGGTTCCTCAGAACCTTCTGATACCTGAACAACAATGCCAGCTTTTATTTATTAGACTCTGCATGTAAAACCAATCTTAATTTGCACTGATTAAGCTAAATTCTAGTTTGGATATATAGTTCTTTCCAGTGTTCTTATAATATTACCAGCCAAATAGTAACCTGCACCTAACATTTGTAATCTTAAATAAAAGGCAGTATAGTAAATTATTCACTACAAAAATTTCAAGGGCTTTTTTTTAATATTGTGTGGTATCAAGAGGACATACTCGGTAATTATTCATCATCATAAGCAATCCTACAAGAAACACCTCACAATTTATTGTATCAACTGCATAATACAGTTAAAACCATAAATTTTGAGCTACTTACTTCCCACACAAGACTACAGCAACAAATAAAAAACTCCTTTCACAGCACCAAAGAGATGTCATTCTACTCCTAGTCATGAATGTGCTTTCTGCCTATGGAGCATTCACAGTGAGAATTTATAAAACTCTGATACAATAGCTTTTACTATGGGACTATTAATTTTTTTTTTCTGGGCCTTCACCACTTATTTAATAAACAGTGTTCTGATAAAAGCTGTTTGCTGTTTCTGAATCCAATAAATGTATGTGACTTGTGGATGATGGATCACTGAAAATTGTTTGCAACAATAGTTCCTCATTTTATATTTCCAGGCCTGATTTTGGCCTGAAAATAAGTAGAAGTTTTCTCATCTCACCTTTTTGTTTACTCACCATAATTCTGTAGACTTTATCACCATATATACAAATGTCTGTTTCTTCATCCCTTTGTACTGAAAGAATTTGTATTGTCAAGAGCTAAGATGGAAAAAAAGTGCCTTTTATATTTGTTCAGACATCCATGAAGTCTGTGGCTCTTTACATCTCTATAAGCACAAAATGTTGATTACCCTGTCTTAGACCTGCATTTTTTTTCTGATTAATTCAATAGTATTGTCATAGGAGAGGACACGAGGTACCATGGGAGATCATACTCGGTGTAATCTGTTTGCTGATTGATTTGGAAAAAAATTCTGGAGAACTCTGAAGATTAAAACCAAATCTTTGAACTTCATTTGGCATTTAATAATTATCCAGTGTAGAAAACAACAATTTTATATGTTTTTTCACTTGTATTTTTATGCTAAAACAGTTTTTCCACATTTTTGCATTCTACATTTTTTTTACAGCCACAGCAAAAAAAAGGTGTTCATTAAATGGTGCACCACCACTTCTCTTCCTTCAATGATTAATTTTTTGACTCTACAAGAGGCATACTTAAGCTGTGAAACAACTCCAGCTACCCTGAGCCAGCAGCACCCAGCCAGTGCACTCACCACCCACAGTGCATCCTATGGACATGGGCAGAAGCTTGCTTCTCAGAGCAGTAGTTGCACTCACTAAGGGTTTGGACCACACTGAAACTCCTGACTGGTTCCAAAACAGGCTTCATAAGTAGAAGCTGCCAATCTCTGCATCATTTTTGCTGCATGGGATAGATCCGATCTGCATTATTTTATCCATACTTCAGTAATTACACAACTCAAATATATGCAACATAATACTTACGTCCTAAAAGCTAATGAGAGAGCTGTCAAGCCACTAATTCTCCTCATATCTCAAATTATCAAAAACTCATCAGACCAGGGAAAAGTACAGCCAATCCCTCCATTCATATGATGTTACTGTGTCAGATACTTATTTTTGAATGCTGATGCATTTGTCCTGCTAAAAAGTATCATTTTTAAGGATTGTTTGTGTTAATGCTGTGTATGAGCCACAATTTTGTATACTCTATTCTTTCATTTCATCCTTTAGAAACCTCCAATTTATTCTGGTTTTGTAACTGAGTAAAAATTATATGGCTGCTTTTTACATTCATCAGGATTATTTAATAGGTATGTGCATTCACAGTGAATCAGAGAACTGTTATCCTTTCTCGTTCTTCCTCCTCATGACCAATAAATCGTGTTCCTTTTTTTTTTTTTTTAATGTCATTTATTTAAAAACCTAGTGAATTTACGTATTTAGGAAGTGGATTGAATTTTATGACATATAATCATCAGTAAGCCTTATGTTTTTCAGAGTATTTCATAGTGTGTGGTTGCATTGACTCTTCTATTTGCTGACAAGTACCTCTAAAAGCAATACGCAGAGATACTCAATCTACTCCATGCAGTAAAGATGAAAGGAAAGGTATGTTAAAGGAGATAAGATGTTTATCCTTGCAAAGCAAATATAATTATCATTGATCTCACAGGATATAGCTTGAAGTTAGAATTTCATTTTGTGTTCAAATGTATAAACAAACCTTTCTGATCCTTTAAGCAGGTTTATGCTTTGGTTCCTTGCAGCACATTCAGTATCATAAACCCATGTTAATTGTAATGCACTTCAAGTGGCCTCCTGTCTGTAGAATGTATTCTCCATGGGTGTTGTCTTTACACTGGTTAAAAATAGACATCAAATCCTACCAAACCAAAAGGGACAAATGATTAGGCAAGAACTTAAGCAGTGAGAAATTAAACCCAATAGCTGGCAGAAGAAAAAGTGTTTAACTTGGAATGTGTGAGAATAATTTGGTTCTTGCCCACCGTTTAAAAAAATATTTGTCATTATGCTGTATGAAGAAATCTTTGTCATTTTTATTGCTGTAGAGTCACAAGTTTTTTGAATTTGAGTAAGAAACAAAAGATATATGTATAGAATTGGAGTGTGGGAAAGTGGAGTTGATAGGTACAGACACACACATACCCATACAAACAAGAACAAGGAAAGATGCAGCATGATAATGGTCTGATTACAGTGATTGACGTGGGCTTTAGCATTAAAGTGAAGACATCTCATTGGCGTAGACAAAGTCTGAGAAACTTCTGACAATCTAGTCCAGCTTTCTGGCAATGATAATTTCTTGAAACATGTTTTCTGAAGTTCTGCTGATTTTGCATACAAAAGGCAAGAGACTACTGCTATGATTTTTAGGATATACCAGACCATAATGAAGTAATTGTATTCTACACATGTAGCTAGAATAAAACATCCTTCAACTGAGAGGTGACTCAAATGTACAAGTCACACACTGCTTAAGTGTCTTCACGAATCAGAGCTTTAATCTGTTCCAATAAATTAGTAAGTCTGAACGCCCAACTAATTTTTACTGTGCCTTTTTTGCCAGTCTCCATTTCGGAATTATCTACACTAATGAGAAAGTGACATTCTGTGCCCAGTACCAGCACAATGACATGGAGAACTATTGCTCCCTTCCTTTTGGTCGGAGGTTTCTGATCACACAACTGAGAATTGGATTATTCCTGTTAACTGCTTGTGAAACAGAGCAGGGTCTTGGCTAACCTGGAGTCAGAGATTCACTACCTGGGGAGAACCATCCAGGCCATCTTCTTCTCTCAGCTCTGATGTGTATGGCTGACTCACAGTGGCATACTTGTCTTGACTGCTAGTGTTGTTCTCTTTATTACTATTATCATTATTGTAAACAAGGAGATTCCAGAGCCCCTGTCCCAAGCTCTGTTTTTAAAGAACTTAACTGTGTTGACAGACAGATACCTTTTCTAAATCCGGATTAAAAATATTTTTGAAAATTAAACCATTTTACTCTTAGTAGCCATATTAGAAAATGTGTTAAATGGAGACACTGCTCTTTATCTTCCTTTCTTGGGACTTAAACTAGATCTTTAAAATACCAATCCTTCAAATTTCATTTTAAATCCACTAATTCTTCTTTTAGACTTTTTGATTTTTCCAAGTGGTGCCCCCAAACTGTGGTTCCAAACACAACTGTGTATTTAAAGACATCAGTCTAGGCAAAGCCTCATCTGAGTTTAATGAAAAAGTTACCATGTTTGTAGACTATGCTCTCTAAGATAACCCAGAGTGAGACTTGAGAGGTTTTGTAACTGTTTCATGCAGGTTATTAATATTTTATTTAAAATTCATTATTATTCACTGTACTTCTTCTGTAACAGTGCCTTTGAGTCCTGAGTTCCCTGTTGTGTAATTACACATTTTGTTTGTCTTTCCTAGACTTTATCCTTTTCTTTATCTAATCTTCTCTCCTTGATTTTATACTATTTCTCCAATTTACTGAGATTATTTTGGAATCTTCTGCTGTCTTCTGAAAAGGTTTTAGTCTGTTCTTCTTTGGAGTCATCTGTGTATTTTATGTTATCCTTTGCACCATCTGAATTATTAATGGAAACAATGACACAAATTTGGGCATAGAAGAGACTATGACTGATTTATTTCCCTTCCTTTTTGTCAGAAATCCATTACAGTTAGATCTAAGCAAAATTTTTCAACAAAGTATGTGCCCATTTTATGGCAATTTTTTCCAAAATGTATTTCCTAATTCTGTGCGTTGATATGTTGCCCAGGGAAGCTGTGGATGATGCCTCCCTGGATGTGTTCAAGCCCAGACTAAGGAGACTTTGAGCTACCTGGTCTAGTCAGAAGTGTCCCTGATCATGCAGTGGGGCTGGAATTAGAGAATCTTTAAAGATGCCTTCCAACCCTAACCATTATATGATATGAGAATGATATGATATCAGAGCCCCTACTGAAGTTAAGACAATACTGCATCTATATTTATGTTTGTATGAGTAACCATGTTAAGATATTTATTTTATTTTCTTGGACAAGTTGCTTCTCAAACAAATCGTTTGCTCTTTTTACTATTTGTACTCTCTCCTTCATGCTTATACATGATTTTTTAAAAAATATTTAAATCTGTTTCCTGTTACTGAAGGTAATCTGAATCATCTTAATTCTCTAACTTTACCCACTCTATGTGGATTTTTTAATATTAACAAACTGTTTTTTCCAGTCACCTGCATCCTGCTTCTCTTCCAAAAACAAGAACAAAATGCTTTTGTTTTAACTAGCTCTATCAAAGATTTTTATCATGCCCTAAAAACTAGAACACTTCTACCATAAATTCTGTAACACATTGAAATTATCCATTCTGTTCTCCTGCTCTGATCTGCACACCTGTGCAGTGTTAATATAATTGCATTAAGCATCTGGTTGCATCTGAATGTCTTTGTGTAAAAATTGAATCAGGGAGTTCTCTAAGAACATAAGCTTGCATCACTCATTACTTAGTTTCCTGGTCTATAAAGTAATGAAGCTAGTTTTATTTTTTCTTCCTTTCACTTTGGAAGTATCTGCAAAGCCTTTTCTAGACCATGCAGCTTATGAATCTTTTATTATTATCAAAGCTCTAATTGTCTTCTGGATCCTAAAAGAAGTTTCAGTGATTTCCTGGCTCCCTCCTGCTTCCAGAGGTCCTCTGCTTAATTATTAATACCCCCAGCTTTCTCCTTTCCCCATCAGTAGCTTCAGCACAGAGAAATGTTTCGTTTGAGACACAATTTGAAGAAGTCTATGGACTTTCATATAAAATGTATGAATTGCACAAGCAAAATGAAGACCTTCCTGATACAGTTTTCAGGAGAGAGAGAAAACGAAGTGGTGTGCATTCAGTTTACTACTTTTCAAAAGATGGTCTGGCTCAGCAGTAAGGCAATACAGACAACAAGTCACTTTTAAAGTATCTTAAAGTATGTTGTCTTATTCTGGATAATTTTGTTTTGTAATTTTTTTGTTGATTTTCCATATTTACAAGAATAGATGTCGCCAAACCATGAAGCTACAATGTTGACTGCAGTATATATATTATCCGTGTACAGCTTGTCTGACATATATCCATTTTTTGAGCATTGTCTCTGCTTCTTTTGCTTGAGCTTTACAATCTAAGCTTACCAAGTATGAATAATTTTAATACACTCAATGACAAAGGGGAAAAGAATCCCTGTATCTCAGACTTTTTCTTCACTTTTCGAGTTTCTTTCATGACATGAGGTATGATCAGCAGGATTTTGCTTAACCTGATTCAGAGTTAAAACTTCCCTGGCAGGCATGGGGCAGGAATATTTATGAGTTCAGGCAGCTCTGAGAACTGTTGCATCAAAAGTTTTAACTCCTTGTTGGTGTATGTCAGTGAAATAAACCAAGGGACAAACCCCAGCTTTGGAAGCTGTCTCCTTTCTTGGACATCGAATGTGCTCATAATAAAGTCAAGTTCTGGAAATGTAAGAAAGGTATTTATCCTAACAAACAGCATGTTAGATAAATTTGTCATCATGGAAATTCCTTTGTTTCAAGATAACTAGAACAATGAAAACTTACATTAAGGTTTCATTCTTCTAACAACACTGTTGTCTTTCCTTTCAAACACTCCACAAGTATTAGCATTTCAGGACAGAGATTTTTTCCTTTGTACTTGCATGTTTTTTAGCATTATTCAATAAACACAAGAAATACTTTTCATCTTTCCTAGGAAATATTTGAGACAGTTTTGCTCAATTCTAATTTTGGCCTGGACATCTTATAAAGTTTTCTCTCCTATTTCTTTGTGCATGCATGTTTTCTGTCTCAGCTCTCCAGACTAGAAATGGCAGTTGTCATGACAACATAACACATTTACTCCTTTTGTATTCCTATGATTTTTTCTTCCTTTTTTGATTGCAGCAGCTGACAGGCTTTTTTTAGAAGCATGGGAATATAAAGTTATTATCTTGTATTTTTTGCATGTAGATGATTGCAAAAAGTATGTGGTTAACTGTGCTATAATTTGATCCCTTCCAAAATATATTCAGAGACAGACATCTGAAATGAACATGTTTTTATAGTACACAAAAAACAGAGGCAATTCTATGTACAAGGTAAAACTTCACTGTTATAGGATGACTTGTTCAGTGCACAGATAAATACATGAAGTTACAATTTGCTACAAATTAATCAGTGTTCTGCAAATCCAGTTTGCACATTGAAATGTGCAATTTGCACATACAGTTGGACAATTTGCTGAAAAATGTCCCGTATGTAATAATACTGGAAACCTTCTTTACAATAATTATTGCAGCTGAATTGCCGAAACTTCCATTCATTTTTACACTTTAGTAGATTGAATTTTCTTTTTCTACACTATTCTCTATTCTTCATCTTCTTAATAGTCATGTTTTGCTAATATTTCTAGAGAAGATAAGTCTATATGTTTCATTGCTACATTTTTCCTTCGTTGATTAAATTATTAATTTCTGCTACAAGTTCTATTTTTAATTACATCTGCATCACAATATTTCTAGGACTAGTACTTCTTGAGTAATTTTTGTTCCTGATGGCTGCAAAGATTTTGTAGCCATAAGTTAAAAAATGGGCAAAATTAAAAGACTGTTACCTGGTCAGTTGTCTAATTCTTTTCAAATGTAAGAATTATTTCTTGGGCTAGGAAAGCAAAAATAAGGAAAATGCGGAAGAAAATAATAATAAATAAAAAACCCCAAACCATGCCAAAACATCAAAAAGAAAAAAAAAAAAAAAGACTACAAGAAAGACACAGTAGAAAACTAGATATATAATTCTCAGGTAGCCACTAATCTGACATTTCCAAACTTTGAAAGCTCTGTAACTTGAATCTTCCTTTAAAATACCGTTCTGCATGCAGCAAGGACTATGCCCAGAATTTTTAGTGAGGGTATGTCTTCTGGGTATTTTTTCCATTACTTTTTTATCAAATGTTATTTCCTGGTAAATATATCCAATAATGAAGTAGTACACAAAATTGAAAAATATCTGTATAAAGTAAATATTAAAATGGTAATGAGTATCAATAAACCATCAATATTTTAGGAATGCAAAGTTACCTGAATAATTTAAATACAGAATAACAGTCATAATCAAGTATATTGTGAATCAAGTATAGAAGAGGAATTAAAAAGATACAATGCTTATACTAGTGCTCTAGTTAACTGATGTGCTAGAGAAAAATTCAAGCTATTTAGGGAGGATTTGCAAAGAAGAAGAGTGACAAAAAAGTCTGATACGAGTTATTCATTATGAAGTATTGGCTGAGTGTCTCAGGGAGTGGATATTTCCTTTCCCTGCAAACTTTGCCTCACTTAAAGCCTGTTAATGTCTTGATTACTGCAGTCACACTCATTTGGTTCGATTGTTATGCTGAAGGAATGAAGTGGCTATCTCCCAGCAGAGCTTGGAGAGCAGGCACGCACAACGGTCCTGTAATTTTTTTATACCCTTGCACAGAAGTACCAAAAAAATGAAGTTGCCATCATACCACTTTTCCCAAAGGTTACTCTTCCCCTTCGGAGCCAGGCATACTAAAGCAGTACACCTCTGAGCTGCATGAGAAAGACTGATGGATCGTGACAGGCTGACTTTTTTCTTTTCTTTTAATGAATATTCATTTTATCTCTTCCCACTCCTAAACTGAGGGCCCCAGGGCAATTCTGAACTCAGGTATAGGATTATTTACATGTTAATGTGACACAAACAGGCAGTAGTCACAACTAGTTATTTATTCTGCTGTAACTGAAGTGGTATAAATATGCCTGTCTTTCACTTCTGAAGTTCACTGGTTGCTATTCAGGGAATAAAGAAACAACAACAAAAACACCAAGACCAAACAGAGCAGGAAGTTTTCTTGTCAGCAAGTGTATCCATGTCTCTTTGTCAGCCCCATGGAGTATTCATTGGAAGATGGCAGCAATATTTATCTATCTATTTATATATTTATTTATTTACTTATCTCTTTCTTTCTTTCTTTATTTGCACAATGCAAAGAAGTGCTTAACCAAATCTCCAGGTGCCATGGCTACCAAGTGAAAATATCACATATGAAAGCTAAATCACTGATTATGCCTCACCTTTCCAAAGCCAAGAAAATAGTTAAGTGTGGTCCAACCATCATTCATTCTCTTTGGCCACAACACATATCTTTATTGTTTATGTCCTAGTTTGTGCCAGAACAGAACTGATTTTCCTCCTGGAAATTTTACTTTTCAGTTAAGTCTCTTCGAAGTAACTGCACTTTCTGAAATTAAGAGTATGTTTTTTAGTCAGTGTCTGTTTCTAGGACTGATGGAGAATTGCATGCAGAACCAAGGCCACTGTTTGGTTCTGCAAAACATCTTATGCCCTGAAAATAAAATGGAGGAAAAATGGTCAGACCTGTGACCCTCCTGTGGGGAAGGGCAGACCAGACAAGTGACCAAAATTGACCAAAGTATTCCATACAAATTTGAGGGATCACGAGTGTCAAGCTCTCTTTGTCCATGGCTGGTGTCCTGGGAGGACTCCTTCTGTTTGTCTACCTTTGATCCTGATTCATGCATTCCTGAATTTGTGTGTTCCTGAAATCAGCTCCCATCTGCCACTGAGTGCAGAAGCCCAGTCCAGGACTTTCCCAGGGCCTGCCCTGCAGCCTTGGTGGTGACATGAGCATTGTTGGGGGGAAGTGCTATAGCGGTTTTATATATATTTGTATGTATTTCATTATCTTTTTTTTTCATCATTATTGTTTCATTAAAGCTGTGTAGTTTGATTTCCCACTCTCAAGTCTCTCTCTCCCTTAATCTCTTTCCTTTCCCTTTCTGGGGAGGGAGAGGGGTTAATAGGGAGCATCTGTCATTCATTTAATTGCCGGCCCAGTGTCAAGCCATGACACTATTATTCAGTAAGGTGAACTTCAGGAGAGCAGCTTTCATGTCTGAGAAATGAAAAATAGCACAAGCAGTTTTTTCCTAGGCAGATGATCTTCTAGGGGAGGTTGGAGGGGGCTTGTGCTCAGCCTCCTGTCTCCTGCCCAGGGCAGCAGGAATGCAAGTGGGGTAATCAAGGGGTTGATGTGGCCACTGGACTGGAGCAGAGGATGCTGTGAGCCCTGGGACACTGTGTGAAACTGCATGAGATCGTAAGAGTCATCACAATAATTGGGACATGCCACAGGACATGATCCCCTGCACCAACCATAGCTGGGGGCAGCAGGTGGGGGTCCCATGATGATTCAAATACTTAGATTTGCACATTTGTAAGAACTGGTATTATGCACCATGAAATACAGTTCATTTCCTATTTCTCCCACAGAGATCAGTTACCAAGTCACTTACAGTTTGATTCAGCTGCTTGCATATTGATGTCAAGTTCCATTTGAGCTGTACAGAGATATCTGTGTGAGGCTGATTTGATATAACATGTAGCTATGGGGGGTGCACACGTGGAGTAGTAACTGGAGGCCAGGCAGCATCTCAGATGGTATTAAATGACCACTTTTGAGTAGCTGACCTGAGCCCTTAACCCCACAGAGAAGGCTCTCTGTGTGAAATGAAGGTGATAATCTATGAGTTTCTCAATCTTGTGATGTAAGGATAAATGATGTTTGCCAGATGACTGTCTGAATAGGTAGCTCAGTCAACGAAATTATCTGAAACGTAAGTTCTTCCTTTTTTTGCTAATTTTTGTATATTTCCCATAGGTATGAACAGTTTCGGTACAAAACTGAAGCAACATTGTAACTTAAAATTTGTGTCAGAATACTAGAGTAATCTTCATATTTTAATATGTTTCAGCTTTGACTACCAAAACACCTGACAAAATACAGTGAAGTAAAAATGTGGGGAAAATACCTCAGAGCCTTTCCAGGCAGCCTGCTCCTGTGCAAGGTATGAGTGTAAGCCCCCATGCTACATTAAGCTCACTTCAATATCCAAAATTTAGCAAAGACAGTACTTGTGTGATACACAGACCTTGTGCTTGGCTGCACAAAAAGGAGTTTTACTGTCAGCAAACACCACCTGCTGTGGGTGTCAACTACTTGAGAAGGAGCAAGGCAACTTGGCATTTGACCATTCTCTCGAAATTCATAGAAGCTAGATGTCAAGGAACTGTACTTCAGTAGTCCTATTACAGTTCACTTTATATGTCAGATTCTAATTACAGGTCACATTATAGCATCTTTCAGAGGTTAATACCACTGCAGAGCATAATAAGCAAATCAGTCAGTGGGTTACTAAAGCATTCCTAATATTTCATGAAAGCTTTGCATGCAGGTTAAAAAAATGTTACATTCAAGCCAATTTTTCTGCTGATAAGTTTAAGAAACATCACTGACCTGAGTGGAGATACACTGAGTCCCATTTGCTGATCATCTCCCTTTTCCTTTGTCTGTTGGTGTGTTCAGAAACAAAGCAGCTGAGGATGTCTGTGACATGCACTTTGTTAACCAAGACACAAATGCAATGGTAGCTGGGGGCTTTGTTTGTTCATCTGTTTTAAACTTGTTTCCCCGAGGTAAAGCATTGCCATGGAAGATTTTCATTTCTGTGCTTTATGGGCTAGTTTTCCTTGTTTCTGGGAATAAGAAAGCTTTCTTCATGGTAGAAGTGTCAGGACACAAGTAAACCAAATTGCATTTTTGTTTTTGTTTTGTTTCTTACTAGTTAATTGGGGAAAAAAGTGATCTCAATAGACTCTTGTTATAAGCTTGAGATGTATTGGAAGTAGAAATAGCAGTGGATTTTATGTGACATGTTGAAATATTTTTGCACAATATGGAGGATTTTTGTTTTCTAAAATACCATGACTTTTTCATGATTACTCAATTTCTCATGCCCTCTCTTTTTCAATTTAAAGCAATAATTTCTCAGAAATCATTGATAGAAACTTTTAGTTAAATGTGACTTACAAATTTTTCCTCTTTTTAAATTATTTTTTTCAAAATCAAAATGATATTGTTCCCAGTGTTTCCAACTACAAAAGGCAACACTTTTCCTCTGCAAGCAGCCCTGTGGAAAAAAGTTGTTAATTCAAAACACAGGGTGGAAAACCACTTATGGATTTGTCATAGTTTCTTTTGCTTTGTGTTTTTCAAGACGCTCAGGTTCTAACTGTTTTGGAAAATAAAAAGGTCTAGCTCCTTTGAAGCTGACATCCTCTTAGGAGCTCTGTGGTGCCTGAGCACTACGATACACTGTGGATACAAGCACTTAGGCATCATTTAATCTAAACTCAGCTATGAAAATGTAGGTGATTAATGCAATCTAGTCATCCAGGCCCAGCCATTGTAAGGACATATAGAAGCGCATTTACAGAGAATAATACATTCCCGCTCAAGAGAAGTATCTACAATAGTTGAAATTAATTACTTTGGAAGTACAGATCTCCCACTGTTGCCTAGTTGCCTTGACTCCTACCACAAAGACCTAATTTTTAAATGGCTAAAGTTAGGTGAAGTGACTTCAGTGACTATCTTGAGTCTGGAAATTTATCTGACTCCTTGTTATGTCTTTTGACCTACTGTACTCAATAACCCCTAGTCTCCATAGTAAGATCAGATTCTTCTAACAAAAAAATTGCTTCTCTAAGTTACAAAGCTTTGATGTAATAAAAGTGTTACATATGAGGACAAGCTGTTGTAGCATGATGGCTAACTCCATATATTGTACATACTAACATGCACACATTGAGGTTGGCTCTGTTCTCTAATGATGTTACTACAAATTTATTTACCATTCTAGATTGCAGCAGTCTCATTGGCACAGAACAGGAGTGACACAGTTGAGAATCAGGTCTTTCACATAAATTCTAATGTTAAATACCAAGGAACAGTCATAATCTATTTTAAATCCTCAGCACAGTGAGACATATTTTTAAGAAATATTCACAATCCCATTTTTAGCTGCAAATTCTGATTTCAACTGTCTGTGCAAACCCACTAATATTTCAGTACAGAGTATGACTGTAAATACCACAGGCACATGTGAAGGTGTGAGTACTGCTGAGTAGATAGGACTCATGGCTCTGCACATTATATGTTTCTTAGTTCAGTAGCTAGACCAAAGACCTGCACTGTACTTTTAGGGGTCAGGCCAAAAAAAGCCCCTAGGACAAGCAACAGTTTTAGGTGGATGCCTGTAATGATGCAGAGGAGAATTACAGCCACCTAGGGACAGATTGGCTGCAGGCAGTTGCCACTGCCACATGAGGAACAGGGAAAAGGAGAGAATTCCACTTCCCATTCATAAAATCAGCTTTTCCTGATGTCCCGTGCACTTGTTGTGTCTTCCGTATTGCAGCCAGCAAGGTAGAGGTCCCACTGCCAATCATTTCTTCCATTCCTTCTCCAAAAGCCATTCATCCACCAGGGTTCCAGTTGGAAAAATATCTTTCAAGCATGTCATTAAAGACTCTGTCATTATGCATATGCATGGGGGACCAGAATGAAGTTGCATGTGCGGCTTTCCAGAGGCCCTAAGAAAACCATGAAACTAATGATTACACTGTGTAAAGAACTGATTTCAACCTGGATCTTGCTGTTAGGTTAATTAGCCTTTCAACCAAGGTATTGACAGGCTGCTTTAAAAAAAAAATTAAAGTAACAAAAAACATGGGCATCCATCTGCAGTGAGCACACTTGTGTTTCATTTTTATGCACACCTTCACTCTGCTCTCTTTGATCCTGTTTCTATGATAATGATGGCATGGTGTTTTCAGACTCATGTGCTTAATACTTGCTTAGTTTCCAGGTGCTAGGGAGATATAAAATTCGGTCTTGTTTTGTTTTGCTGGTTTGTTTGGGTGGGTATTCTTTGTTTTCTTTGTTTTCTTTTTAGGTAGGGATGGTACTAATTGGTTTCTAAGTTCAAGGAATAAAAGAAACAGTTAGCAACTCTGGTTTTCTGTCTTCTGTCTATGTATTGTATTGAAAAGAGAAGGCAATTATTCCTCAGAGTTAAAAGCTGAGCATGCTGAGCTTTATTGAGTGGTGACTGACATCCTCACATACAATTTAAATACTGTTTTGTGTCATCTGTGTTACAAGAGCCAAGGGATCAAAAATGGGACTGGAGCAGAACTATAGCAGCATTATTTTTCTTTGTGTTCATTGGCAGAATAAAACTGTGTGTTTATTGCCTTCCAAAGAAAAACAATAGTATTCAAAACAAAACATTCTCCTTTCCTTCTATTTTCTCCTATTTTTCTTCTTCTCATAATCCTTTAAACACAACTGTCTTTCCTTCAAGGAGGTGTTTTGTTGTTTTTTTTTTAATTCATGAGGATTAAAATTCCATTAGCTAAGTTTGAATGTAATATAGTTGTACCTAGGAAAACTCAAAATGTTCATAAAATAACAGGAAAAAAAATTCCACATCCAAAGAATTATCACTCTTTCTCACAAATTAATCCATTCTGATTTTGCTTTAACTGAAACTTCATTTTTCGTTCAATAGACTAGTATCTGAGAAAAAAACTACACCATCTCATTCATTTCTAAAGCAGGTACTATGTAAACAAAATAAGTGCCCCCGGTCTAAACCCCTCCTCTGCAGTGTACATGTATTTGGAAAGCCAGGTAAAACAGGGACCTCAAAAGTCCTTGTTTATTCCTTTTGGCCACAATTATCATATACATGCAAATCACAGAATCACAGAATAGTCATGGTTGGAAAAGACCTTTGAGATCACACAGTCCAGCCATCATCACAAAAACAAACAAACCAACCAACAAAAAAACACCACAAAACACACCACCCAAAAAAACCCCACAAACAACAAAACCCCAAACAAACACAAGCACCACATACACTCCACCAAATAACTCCCACAAAAAAAAACAAACCCTACAATCTCAGCCACTAGAGCATGCCCTGAAGTGCCACATCTGCAGGTTTCTTGAATACCTCCAAGGATGGTGACTCAACCACCTCCCTAGGCAGGCTGTTTCACTGTCCAACCACTCTTTCAGTAAAGAAATTCTTCCTAATGTCCAATCTAAGCATCCCCTGCTGCAACTTCCGGCCATTTCCTCTGAACCTGTCATTATTCACTTGGGAGAAGAGGCCAACACCCACCTCCCTACAAACTCCTTTCAGGTAGTCGTAGAGGGCAATGAGGTCTCCGCCCAGCCTCATCCAAACTAAACATCGCTAGTTCCCTCAGCCGCACCTTATATGACTTGTTCTCTAGACCTTTCACTAGCTTGGTAGCTCTTCTCTGGACACGCTCCAGCACCTCAATGTCTTTCCCAGAACTGAACACAGTACTCGAGGTGTGGCTTCGCCAGTGCCAAGTACAGGGGCATGATCACCTCCCTGCTCCCGCTGGCCACATTATTCTTGATGCAGGCCAGGATGCTGTTGGCCTTCTTGGCCACCTGGGCACACTGCTGGCTCATGTTAAGCCGTCTGTCCAACAACACCCCCAGGTCCTTTTCTGCATAAGCTTATAATAAGCTTATAAATAAACTTATTAGTATTTCTTATATAAGAAACCCAGCTGTAATGCTCAGTAGTAATGCACTCTGACAACCTTCACTCAAGTAACTAAAGGATCAACACAGCTATAATTACTAATGTTCAGTAGAGCTGACACTAAAAGATGAGTAAAATTTACTAAAATTACCATCACTGGCAAACAGAATCTTTATTTTTTTTCCCTCAGGATTTTAATGTAACATTTTCTGATATTTAATTAGCCATGTTAACGATATATAAAAACATGGGGTATTTCTCCCTCTGCCAGCTAATTATGGCACTTACATTTTGCTTCTGAGGTGACATGGCTCTTGCTCAGTGGGGGGGTTTTTTTGCCATGCCCTCTTCTCAGATGTTAAGCCTGTGAGGTTAAAGGAAGATTCTAACGACACCCTCCAGGGTAGCCTCCTTTGAAGGCTAGGACCAAGAGCTTTGATTTCAGGTCACTCCCTATGTGGCTGCCTTTAAAGTTCATCTGAATTAATATTCAGTGATATTTTTGGCAGTTTTGACTGCCAGGAAAAATCATTACGGTGGAATAATAATGCAAATAAACTTTGCATAGTCCCATTAAATGATTAAATGCCACATTGTTCTGTAATGGGAGTGACATTTCATTATTTCTAAAGCATCAAATGCGTCTATGTGCTCACTGCCAGTTTCATGGTTTTTATACTAGTGACAGAATACAGTAACACTGGCATAAGAAATGAAGGGGTCCTAGGGCTTATATGATACCTGCAGACACCTGAAATGAATGAAAAATAAAGAGGTAAAAGCATCATAAAATAACTGTGCTGAGCTTTTTAGAGTGCCTTCCAACATTCGGTCCAGATTGTCAATGATACTCAGTTTTTCTTTTGTCCTTTTTCTGTCAAAAGGAAAAGGAAAAGATTTATTGACTGTCATCTAGAGAGTATCCTCCAACTTTTGGTTGTGTTTTTTGGTTTTTGCCTCCATATTTTTCTCCTTGCAATCTTTACAAACGTTGAAGAAAGCCTTCATAATGGCACGGCACCATGCACTTTAGTATATAAAAAACAGCATAAAACCAAACTGACACAAACCCACATATTTTGCTTTTAAACAGAGCTCTTTGAAGTTCAAAGACTTCTGATATGAAGGCAAATTCTGAAGAGATATGAGGGAATTAGTCTCTTGGGTTTGGCTGGGATAGAGTTAATTTTCATAAGATGCTGGGAGAGAACACAGCTGGGATAGCTGATCTGAATTAGTCAAGGAGGTATTCAATACCTTATCACATCTTACTCAGTATACCAACTGGGACAGTTAGCCAGGTAAAAGCAGAGATCACAGTTCAGGACCCAGGTAAAAACAGGGATCATGGTTCAGGAGCAGGCTGGGGTTCGGGTTCAGGGTGGTGAGCAATTGCATCGTGCATCTCTCGCTTTGTATATTCTTTTATTAGTATTATTGTTATTATTATTTCTTCTCTCCTTGTGTTGCCCCATTAATCTTCTCTTAACCCACAAGTTTTACCCTTTTTTCTTCTTATTTTCCACCCCATCCCAGCAGGATGAGGAGAATGAGCAAGCAGCTGTCTTGTGCTTAGTTGTCGGGTAAGATTAACCATGACGATTACTGTATTCTTTTAATGAGCTGCTAAAATGTTTATTTAAAAGAGGGGGGAAAAAAAGAAAAAAAAAAAAAAGGGAAAAAAAAATAAAAAAATTATCTGAAGTAAAGAAATCAATTTTAAAAAAATTTAGGAAAATCAGGGAGAAAATCTCACCATATATAAAAAAATAACATGTCCTAGGGGAGTAAGCAGAGAGATCTTCAGAAATTGTACCCATTCCTTCTCTGGCACCAAGGAAATGCTTCTTTAAAGAAGCCTTCCTGCTGTATGACCTTCAAAAATAGCCATAGTTTAGATGTCTCTAATGTTCATTCAATGGATTGACACAGAAAAAAGGAAAGAGAATCGTGTTAATTGGGCCATCTACTATAGTGTAAACACAGACCTGCGGGTCAGAAAAACAGAATCAGAAAAATATTCTCTACACTACCAGTGAGCAGGTCATTTCCCTTACAAAAGAAGCCCAGACCCTGCCTAGGTGGGAAGGCAAAGAGTTGGGCAGCCAGTTCTCTGTTGAGCATCTCTTTCAAAAACTTTAGCCTGCTGGTCTCCAGGTAACCATTAGCAAATTCTTTGCCTCAGGTGTCTTGTTCCAAGCATTCAGTCTTCTCACGACTACTGTGTATTTTTTCAACTTTGATTTTGCATTTCTTTCCAGTGTTGGATCACATTGCGCTCTATGGATTTTCTTGGGTTATATTTTTTCCTTTTTTTTTTTTGTTTTAGTTACCATGGCACAGCTTCACTACAGCTGCATGTCACAGTTCCCACAGCATCTTGTTAGTACCCTTTAGTCCTACTGCCAAACAGCCAGCTGACAGCCCTATCTGCTCAGTCCACGTTGCCAAAGAAGAAAAGGTGCTCTGTAAAGTTATTGAGCTGGCTGCATGTTCTAAACTGTTTACTGTCTTTCGAGTGACAGCAAATGGTAAACATCATTTATGCCCCTTGTAATTAGAAAAGGGAAAGTATTCTCCTGATATTAAACATGATCCAATACTCTAAGTGAAACTACAGATCACAGGAAACATGAGCAAGCTGGTTACCTGTCCACCCTCTGAGACTGTCAGATCTATAAGCCATGGAGAAGATAACCTTCTGTTAGTTTAGCTTATTCTTGCATTGAAGTTATAAGATTGGAATCCAGAGCTTTGAGAAATTCTAGTGTTCACCACAGGTAATTAAAATCCCTTTTTGGCAGAAAAGGACCAACAAAAGAAAAAATGCTGACTGTTTTTAAGGTAGAAATTGACCTGTCGAAGTTCGAGAGCAACACTTTTCTATTAGCCTGGTAACAGCAGTCTCACTGCTTGAAGCAATTGATGCAAATTAAAATGAAAATAAGTGTTAAAAGCAGTTGATGGTGTCCTGCAATTCACTGAGATTTCATGGACCATTTATCAGCCATCAGAATTGCATAAGCTGTAATTTTACTTCTGAATTACTCCTGAAGGCTTGAAAGAAAGTCAATAGCTGTATAATCCACTTGAGTTTGTGGGATGATTCTGAGTGGAAATTGGCAAAAAGTCATGAGATCAGCTTTAAGCCACTGTGTTTCTCTGGTCACTTGACCTACAGTTGTGCACTCAGACACAGACACACCTTCCCAAAGATATTGCTGGCAGGACAGCACAGAGACTTTGGTGAATCTTAGATAATTTGACTCTGGTCCTCAGCCTACTTGACCATTAGCCATTCTACAACCTTGCCTGTTATTTCTGGAAAATGAAGGCAAAGTTGCAAACATTTTCATAAGTTATACATCTGTTTTCACATTACCTTTTTTCAAAATAAAATAGATAAGAGTTTCAATAAAGAATAATAACCAAAGCCCCTTTACTCTTCAGATCTGACAAGGTTTTTAAAGCAAGCAAGTAAGCCCAGGTCCTCTGAGCCCACTGATCTCTCATGCTTAGTGCAATTCCATATCACATGTCAAGGTACCTCTTACTATTCCTATCAGGTCAATATCTGAGATAACATACTGAGACACAAAGCTAATGTAGCAATTGAAGTATTTCTAACCAGCTTTTAAGACCATTCAAAACAATATATGTTAGCTATCTGAAAAGAAGACCTTCCCGGAACTAGATGATATTTAAGGTCCCTTCCATCCCAAACCATTCTCTGATTCCATGATACTATGCAGAATTATTCCTAGTCATATAAAGCTAGTTTTCTGTGATCATTAGAAGAAGATTTGTGCTGGCATGGTCCACGAAGTACCACACGCTTTGGACTCATGAGCATACTGAGGTATTTCACCCTTGTATTTTCATGATTGCTGGGCTTCCATTGCTCCTCTGCCACAATTCCTAATGTGAGAGATTAGTACAGTAGTGCAATACTGACCCCCCCACATCTGCATAACATGGAAACTTTTGCAATCCTCTTTTCTATAGCAGAAATTCAACACAGACTATAGCCCTCCTCGTATGTTCCATTCAAGTGTCAGCCACAAACAGGGTCTTAAATCCCAGTGAATCTGTCTAATTTCCAAGGCTCAGTAATTTCAGTACATGGCATGAGCATGAAGTCAAACTTGCACCTTATGTCTCTGTTAAAACAACTACACTTTAAATTAGGCAGAGGTTTTTCTCATAACTGGAATCAGTTACAGCCTGTGCTCAGTGAAGTGGAATTTCCAATGTGGCGTTGCAAAGAAACACGTAGGAAAATTACCTCAGTGATTAAAACTCAGTGAGTTGGAAGCCTTCGGGTCTGCAATATCATTCAAACTGACAGAATAAAAATGTTTGACCTGATCTGTCACATTACAGCACTCAGCATCTATTTATGACAGTCTGACTTCATCCCATCAGACAGATTCTTGTGCTAGAAGAGCTGCTAGGAAGTCCTGTGTGTTCTCTGTAGGCATTAAGCCTGTGGTGTTGGAAGAGTGATTCTGAACCACAGCCACAGTTCTTAATCTGAGAGAAAATAATAATAAAAAAAAAAAAGTAATGTGAGATTCACAGTACCTGGAACATGGAAACACCTCAAGCACTTGTGCCACTTACAAAGCAAAAGCCTATTTTTAGGTGTAACTGAGACTCAGAAGTCCAAAACCTATTATCTGTCTTTAGAAAATGGAACTTAGGGTTTTCAAAATTCTGGCTGTAGCAAAATTAAGTCCCAAATCCTGCTTTGTCAGATCACCCAAACTGCCTCTTGCAATAAATACCTAGATTTGAGAGGCAATATTCACAGAGGTCTGGATGATGGTCTGAGACAACCTCATCTTTTCCATATTCAGGTGACTACCTTGCCTAAAGTGCACACTTAGATCCATGAGGCCTCAAGGACAGCATTGTCAGTCTGGTCCATCATATTTTTAACAAAACAAATAAGTTTGTAACTGCCTTCCGTCTTAGGAAATTGCTGAACCAAACTCCCATTCCCCCCTGCTACCTTGTTACCTGCCTGTCTCTTATTCAAAGCTAATTTGTCAGCTCTGTTGTGCCTTAACATGTGAAGAAGCTGGGCTATGGGCTTCATCAGTTTCGAAATGTGCAAGAATGCCTTATGAAGGTGTCCTCTCCCTAGGCTGCTGAGCCTACTCAAAGAGAGCTAATGTTGAGTAAGTTGAAGGAGAAATCCTCCTGCTACTCTAGATTGGCAGGAAAAAACTGCTGCTTTCATGGTCTTTGGAAGCATAGCAGGAACTTCAGCACCTGTCACAATAATGTAAATTTCATAAGTATTAACACAACCAGTAATTAGTTCAGTATTTTAATAGTATTTGGTGATACATGGCTGACACATTGGGACAAGACATGTTTGTGTAAAAAAAACACGGCAAGGTGCCTCTGATGGATGAGAAGCTCGGAAATTACCTTGTATGGGACCAACCCTCAAGACCTATTGTGGGAAGTGGTGTCAAAATACCACTGTAGGCCCTTGAACAAAACAAAAGGACTGCCTGACAAAGGACAGCCTGACACCAATTTAAAAAATGGCCTGCATATAGAGACAATGATAGAGATTACAATGGAAAAGCAAAGAGATGGAGGTCCACTCCAGTTGCTCAGTTGTGATATGACTCAACCATATTTAGTCATCGTTGTGAAACAGTTGCCTAAAAGAAACAGGCCTATAAAACCAGGAGCTGTGATGGTGGGCTTCGGTATCTTCACTGACACCCAACCCTCCATCATTGGCTGGACCAGCACTGGATCTAGAACTGGTGATTTTCTGCTATCTTTCTAACTTTTCTTCTCCTGCTCTCTCCCTCTCTCTCTTGCTCTCTCTCTCTTTTCCTTACTAAAATCATTAAGTAACACAAAGTCTGCCACAATTTTCCCCAGGTCTCGTGGCTTGAACATACATGTATTGTCACTTTTGTAATAAAAATACCAGCCTTTGTGATCGCGCAGCCTGAACTTATATAATAAAATATCAGTATTCCTCCCATAGTTTTAATTAAAGCTGATGTTCGAATACAGACCTTGAATGTTGTTTCACCTAAATCAAATCAAGGGGTATCGGACAGCCAAGCATTTCCTCAGACAGTGACATTTTAATCACTCTCCCCGGAGGGCCAGGTCTGAGACAAAGGTTTCATCCAGTTACACCTAGGATCCTCCCTGAGAAGGAGTTTAGAAAGCAAGGGGGTCTAACCTGAATCTCTCTGGGTTGCACTATCTAGGTTATGACAGACCTGTTTGAAGGTCATTGATTCATTGGTTTGTACTAATCACCACTAAACTAGGTACCTGGCTATTCGGTACTGTGGGGGCTATTTGGTAGCAGCTGTGAATGCAGTGGCTGCAGCCTCACTCTCCCACACTTGTAGGCAGAGGGGAGCTCTGTTCCATCTTACAGCCCCTGGCCTTCATCCACTCCAGGAGATGTCTCAGCACCCCAGTGACACATGCAGCTAAGCTCAGGGGTCAGCTGTGGGTTTTATTTGAACACCACTGTGCATAAAACTGAAGTATATAACTTTTAAGTTGCTTTCATTTTTCAGTTTTTTTTCAGATCTGACTCATGCTTGGGGGAAAAAAAAGAAACACCCACCTACAGGCATCAGCTCCTCATATTATAGGAATTCATTCGCAACTGACACTTTTCACTGCTGTCACGTTAGGACCAGAAATCATGGGCACAACAGCAGAGGATGTAGCCCACAGCTAAAATTGCAGTGAAAAATGTCTTTTGTCTCGAGTTTGAATTCTTTCAATAAACAAACCCTAAACATGGACCACCAAAAATAGTGTGTATGAGCTCAGGGTGCAACTGAGAGAATATCTGTGCTGTAGGAAGAAAAACTGAATTATCTCTTCAAAATTCTAATTCAGACACAATAGTGAAAGCTGCTAAATTATTCATGAAAGACAGTAAAACCAGGAATAATTTCAATACGGTTCACAAGCTGTAGTTCACATCCTTCTCAGTTTCAAAACACTTAAAGTGACTATTCTTTTAGCTGGTGTACAAAGGATAAATACAGCCTCATTCTGTATCTGTGCACCTGTGCTAATAAGGTGTTAGTCCTCCTCACCAACAAGTGGTCAGGTGGTGAACTGACACTCAGAACATTTGAACCTTTCCTCACTTAAGAGCACTTGAGCACAATTGTTTAGTGTGAGCTCCAAGCAGAATAACTAATGCTTGTCTGGTTTTGTTTTTCCTACCTAGGAAAGAAAAAAGAAAAAAAAAAAAAAAAAAAGAGAGAAAGAGGAAGATGGAAAAGGAAAAGGAAAAGGAAAAGGAAAAGGAAAAGGAAAAGGAAAAGGAAAAGGAAAAGGAAAAGGAAAAGGAAAAGGAAAAGGAAAAGGAAAAAAAAGGAAAAGTGGTGCATGAACCATGCAGCTGAAAGGAGAGGTAGCTGGCAGACTCAGCTGGCTAATCTCATTGCTCCAAATCAGTTAGCAATATACTTATCTGTGAATTTTCAAAGCTTGCTTCTCGTGAAAGGGGTATTTTCTCCTCTCTACTTTTAATCCCAGAGGAAAGATCTGAATTATGCCCATTCAGTGAGTTCAGGATACGATAAAGAAAAAGTTAGACATTTTATGCTGATCTTTCTCTTTCTAAGGACAAAGTAATCAGATTTAAATGGTCTCTAGATATGAAATGACTTGGGAAGGTCATACTGTTTATATTAAGGAGAAATGGGCAGACTAATTGACTCCAGAGATTAAAACATGAAGCCTTCAAAAAATGGATTGTAGAAATGACACTCCTGACAATAGCTGCTTGGGGCTTTTATACCTGCCAGCCCAGCACATTCTCTTCTCCCTGAAGGAGATGTAAGCTGAAATGAATAGAAATAAGTCTCTACTTAGCAGTACAGAGGTAAGCCAGACCTGAAACTGAGATGAAAGTAAAACCATTTAGTTTCTTACTTCGTATTGCTAGGTTATGTATTTGACTTATTCAGCACTTTCTACAGTCATTTCACTCCTTCTCAAACACAAATATTTGCAAGTTATGATGTCTGGGTACAATTTCAAATATGTTTTAAAACCTGGAAGGAAGAAAACTAGGAAGGACTGATAATTGACTGCAATTGTCTTGTTTCAATCAGCTATACATTTGGGATGTTAGCATTTTAGTTCCAACACAACATTATTTTAAAGTTATCTTACTTCATTTCTTTAGTATTAGTCATCACTTGCGGCACAATTTTATGGGTCCGTTGCATTTTACAACTTCCTAAAAGACAGATCCCTACCCAAAGGACAGCACAGTACCCTGGAATTCATATAAATTCAACTGCACACACAAGCAAAAAACAGAGTACACACATCCTCTGAGGAATGATTCACAAATACAATCATAGAATGAGCTAAGCTAAGCTAAACTGGGAGCTTAGGTAAAGAAGGCACATGAGGAGTGAAATTTAAGAGTAAATGAAGGCAGCAAAGAAGTGGGTGTAAAATTAAACTGAAGCAGAGCTGTAGGTGACAGTGGAATTTTGCTGATCTTGGAA
This sequence comes from Hemiprocne comata, assembly GCA_020745705.1. Lineage (NCBI taxonomy): Eukaryota > Metazoa > Chordata > Aves > Apodiformes > Apodidae > Hemiprocne > Hemiprocne comata. Next base: position 64,565,045 of record CM036586.1, read on the forward strand.
AGCAAGAATGGAGAGCTTAAAATTAATGCAGTAAGACATCAGACTTGATGAAGCACTTTAAAGCAGACTTTTTGCACTGCAGAGAAAAGTAATGATGTCCCTTCTGCCATGACGGATTTCTTTAAAACCATTTCCATAGAGATGTTGTTCTGGTTAGTCCAAAATAGAATAAACATGCTGGCAGTCTTACTATCAGTTAAGATTTTTTCAGGCTACTCTATTTATTTATTTATTTATTTATTTATCTGTTTGTTTATTTATTTAATTTCCTTCTTTTTTATCAAATAGTCTTGGTTTCATAACGTGGCATATCCAAACAAGGTATCGAGACCTCTAGCTCCCAATGAAGTGGTCCACTGCATTTCCTACTAGGCTTAAGCCAAAAGTAAAATAGCATGTGAAGCACCATGCCCATTTTGTGTAATTGCACCACATTTGTTGAGAAAATTCCTGTCTTGTGAATCTGGTTATAACTTGCAGGATGAGAGATTCAGATTCGAGTTCCATCTTTGCCTGACTTTCAGGATCTGAAGCTAGTGTCTCCACTTTACTGGTTGGGAATGCCAAAGAGTCAAAATGGAGCAGCTTTTTTTCTGGTGGTGTCACCAACAGATCTATCAAATATTAATAGTTCTCAACCAATTGAAGCTACTGCCAAGTGCTTTTCTTGCTAAAATACCTGTTATAATGTATTATTGAACCATCTCTAAAAGGCAAGCACATAATTAAGCCCTTTGTTTTAGTATAGTATGTCTGTTCAGTCCCTCGGTCTTTTTTTAAGATGTGATATACATCATAGCAGCTACATGAAAGATTCAAAGGCAATGGTCCATTTACAGCACTGACTGTTTGTTATTTAATGTCCCATCACAAAGACAAATGTCCTCCTGGAAATAAGGAAAACATGTTATCATTAAATCACAGGTTTATAAAGCATGTTGTTAAATAATTGAACAGCCCAGCTGTCACAAAGGAATAATCATGTATAGATATGAAACTCTGTGCAACATTTTGTATCCAAATATTGAAGGAAAAAGTGGAGCAGAATAATTTTACTTGTTTTCGTGATTAAAATTTCTGAGAGCCCATCATATCGTAGGACTGAAGAGCAGCAATTAACAATGCTTAAGGTGACAAAAGAAATTGTACTTAAAAATTCAAACCAATGCAACCATAAATCTGCAGTACTGATCATGCACTTTTACATACACTTTACCCACAGCCCATGAATGCCACAGTTTGGTTCTTGATTTGTAATAGGCTATCCAAGAATAGAATGTAATGTCAGTAAGTTTCAATTCAATTTATTTCAAAGCTATGCAAAGACAAAATTTATAGTCATTAATGGTTTTAAGTAGAGCTGGCCAGGACACAAAAACAGGAAGATCTGAAAATATTTAGGAAAAATTCAAACTAGCAATTCTACAACCTCTAAATCCCTGCTCAGCATGACTGTCCTATTCTTGCCCCACCAAGTAGTAGATTACTTTTCAAGTAGAATTGCTACAGTCACTGCAGCAGATCCCACTTTCCCATTCCTTGTTAGAAAACCAGGGGAACATGAAAAAAGCTGATGGAGTTTTATTACTTTACCGTTGCGTGAAATCTGCAGAGTGAAAAGAAAAAACAGCCCCACTGAACCTCTTGGGAGTAAAGACCTGACCAAAATGAAGTAACACAGGGTGGACAGAGTTTCCAAAGGCTGTTTTCCCCTGTCCTGATAGAACTGGCTGCTGTGGTACCTGCACACTGGAATTCATGCCACGAGTTGGCTACGCCAAATAGAGCCCTAGCCAGAGTTACAGCTGCACACCAAAAGCAGGCACACCCCAGCTTGACCCTTTAGCTGGAAAATTGCGGGTTTTGATGAATTTTGGTGAAGCCACTGAGGCGAGGGACACCAGAGCAAGGGATCGTGCCAATGGACCCCTTCTGCATTGTCTAAACTGCAAGGAAAACCTCGGCAAGACCAAGGAAGAGAAGGTGAGAGAGAGAGAGAGAGAAGCGGAAAGAGAGGGAGAGGCAGTCAGTCCCAGCCCCCGTCCCTGGGCAGCGAGTGAGAGCTTCTGAAGCGGCAGCTCTGACTCACCGTGGGTGGAGACAAAGGGATGGCGGCCTGCCCCCCCCTCAGGTAGAAAAGCAGCCCCTAGGGCGTGCCTGTGACCAGGAGTAGGCAAACGGGGCATGGCACGGTAGAAGGGCATGGCGCGGCAGTTTGTGCAGGCAGGGTACAGAGCAGGGTGCAGAGCAAGGTGCAGGCCCCCTCTTGGTTCAGGGTAAGAACTCGGCTAGTGATCATCTCCCCCCTGAAGACGACCTACCCATGGTATCCACTCGGGCAAACACTGTTGCAAGGAGGACAGTGGCAACCCAGACAGAGGTCCCTCTCAGGAATGCAGCTGTCCAGGTCTCTGGATGCACAGAATGCCTCAGCCTGGCAGTCATATCGGAGGATAGCAGAGAGAACACCTGTGTACGCTGTGACCAGGTGAATGATTTATTCAGCCTAGTGGCTGAGCTGAAAGAGGAGGTAGAAAGACTGTCAAGTATCTGGGATTGTGAAAGAGAAATAGATTGGTGGAGTAATACCCTACCATCCTTGAGACAAAGCACCACGGGAGAGGTTTCACAAGAAGTAAAGGATCCTCTGCCTTCCTGTCACCTGGCAGAGGTAGGGGACCTGAGAGAAGAGGGAGACTGAAAGCGGTCCCTGCTCAAGGCAACAGGAGAACCCGCTCCAGGCTTCCCTCACCTCCACGTGTACCCCTACAGAACAGGTATATGGCCCTGGATCAGGAAAATCAGGTAACTGAGGTTACTGACAAACATCTGTCCAGGGAGTTGCCAAGTTGCCAGTCTGCCCCATGCATTAGGACTGCCTCTGTTAAGAACAAGAGGAAGGTAATTGTTGTGGGAGATTCTCTTTTGAGGGAAACTGAGAGCCCTATATGCCGGCCAGATCCAACCCTCAGAGAGGTCTGCTGCCTCCCTGGGGCCCGGGTTAGCAATGTTACTGAGAAACTCCTAGGCCTGGTGCAGCCCTCTGATTACTACCCACTAGTGGTCATGCAGGTGGGTACTGATGAGGTTGCCAAGACAAGTCCCAGGGTGATGAAAAGGGATTTTAGAGGAGTAGGCCGAATGCTTGCAGGATCAGGAGCACAGGTGATCTTTTCCTCAGTTTCTTCAATGGTGGGAAAAGCTGAAAGGACTAGGAAAACGCGACTGATTAACAACTGGCTTAGAGGCTGGTGCCGTCGGATGAACTTCGGGTTTTTCAATTATGGAGATATTTACAGGGCACCGGATATGTTAGCGAATAATGACATAGAGCTATCAACAACTGGGAAAAGGATTCTTGGCCAGGAGTTGGCAGGACTCATTGAGAGTGCTTTAAACTAGACTTGAAGGGGGTAGGGGACAAAACTCCTGAATGGCTTGATGTACAGGACACCGGGCCTGCTGGCATTGAATGGGAAGACCCTGTCCTGCAGGGGAAAAAGGGTACTAGGGCAAGAGTTAGCAGGGCTCATTCACAGAGCTTTAAACTAGATTCGAAGTGGGAGGGGATTGTAGCTGGGTTCGAACTAGTGGGGCATTGTTCTACTATTAATGAAGACCAGAAGGTCTCCCGCCTCCCAGGGGTGCCATCAGCATGCTCAGCTCGCTCCCTGAAATGCCCGTACACCAATGCATGCAGCATGGGGAACAAACAGGAGGAGATAGAGGTCTGTGTGCAGTCTAAAGGTTATGATCTGGTGGCAATTACGGAGACATTGTGGGACAGCTCACATGACTGGAATGTGGTCATGGGTGGCTATGTCCTTTTTAGGAAAGACAGGTCAGTGAAGCGAGGTGGTGGAGTTGCTCTTTGTGTGAGAGAGCAACTAGAATGTATTGAGTTCTGTCCAGGGGCAGATGAGGAGCAAGTGGAAAGTCTGTGGGTATGAATTAAGGGGCAGGCTGGCATGAGTGATACGGTTGTGGGGGTCTATTACAGACCTCCTGATCAGGACGAAGGAGTTGAGGCTTTCTACAGGCAGCTGAAACCAGCCTCGGAATTACAGGCCTTGGTCCTCATGAGGGATTTTAACTACCCTGATATTTGCTGAAAGGCCTACACAGCCAGCCATTCACAGTCTAGGAAGTTCCTCCAGTGCATTGATGAGAACTTCTTAATGCAAATGGTGGACAAACCAACTAGGAGAGGAGCACTGCTGGATCTCTTACTCTCCAACAAGGAGGGTGTGGTTGAAGCGGTGATGGTCAATGGCAGCCTTGGCTGCAGTGATCACAAGATGGTGGAGTTCAGGATCCTGTGTGGGAGGAATAAAATACCTAGCAAGACCACAACCCTGGACTTCCGCAGGGCCAACTTTGGCCTCTTCAAACAATTGTTAAGGGAAGTCTCATGGGAAAGGTTACTAGGTGGTAAAGGGGCTCAAGATAGTTGGTCAACATTCAAGGACCACTTCTCCCAAGCTCAGGATCAGAGCATCCCAATGGGTAGGAAATCAAGTAAGGGAGCCAGGAGACCAGCATGGTTAAACAAGGAACTGCTGGGCAAACTCAAGTGGAAAAAGAGAATCTATGGGTCATGGAAGGAGGGGCTGGCCACTTGGGAGGAATATAGGACTGTTGTCAGAGGATGTAGGGAGGCAATTAGGAAAGCTAAGGCCTCCTTGGAACTTAATCTTGCAAGTGAGGTCAAAGACAATAGAAAGGGCTTCTTCAAATACATTGCAGATAAAACTTACACTAGAGGCAATATAGGCCCACTGCTAAATGAGGTGGGTGCCCTGGTGACAGAGGATATAAAGAAGGCAGAGGTACTGAATGCCTTCTTTGTCTCTGTCTACACTGCTGCAGACTCTCCTCAGGTGCCCCATATCCCTGAAGCCCCAGAGAAAGTCAGGATAAAGGAGGAGTTCGCTTTGGTTGATGAGGATTGGGTTAGGGATCAGTTAAGCAATCTGGACATCCATAAATCGATGGGTCCAGATGGAAGGCAACTGCAGGTGCTGAGGGAGCTGGCGGAGGTCATTGCTAGGCCACTCTCCATCATCTTTGGTAAGTCATGGGCGACAGGAGGGGTGCCTGAGGACTGGAGGATAGCAAATGTCACACCAGTCTACAAAAAGGGCAAGAAGGAGGACCTGGGTAACTATAGACCAGTCAGCCTCACCTCCATCCCTGGAAAGGTGATGGAACAACTTATCCTTGGCACTGGCTCTAGGCATATCAAGGATGAGGGGGTCATTAAGAGCAGTCAACATGGTTTTACCAAGGGGAAGTCATGTTTGACCAACCTTATAGCCTTCTATGAGGAAGTAACTAGGTGGATAGATGATAGTAGAGCGGTAGATGTGGTTTATCTTGATTTCAGTAAAGCATTTGACACTGTCTCCCACAGCATCCTCGTAGATAAGCTAAGGAAGTGTGGTCTTGATGGTCAGGTAGTGAGATGGATCATGAACTCGTTGAAAGGAAGAAGTCAGAGAGTTGTGGTCAATGGGACAGAATCTAGTTGGAGGTCTGTGACTAGTGGAGTCCCTCAGGGGTCGGTACTGGGACTGGTACTGTTCAATATTTTCAATGATGATGAAACATCGTTGGATGTTTCATGGATGAGGGAACAGAGTGCAAGTTGACACTAAACTGGGAGGAGTGGGTGACACACCAGAAGTCTGTGCTGCCATTCAGCGAGACCTGGACAGGCTGGAGAGTTGAGTGGGGAGAAACTTGATGAAATTCAACAAGGGCAAGTGTAGAGTCTTGCATCTGGGGAAGGACAACCACATGTGCCAGTACGGGTTGGGGGCTGACCTGCTGGAGAGCAGTGTAGGAGAAAGGGACCTGAGGGTCCTGGTGGACAGAAGGATGACCATGAGCCAGCAATGTGCCCTTGTAGCCAAGAAGGCCAATGGCATTCTGGGGTGCATTAGAAAGGGTGTGGTTAGTAGGTCAAGAGAGGTTCTTGTGCCTCTCTATTCTGCATTGGTGAGGCCGCATCTAGAATATTGTGTTCAGTTCTGGGCCCCACAGTTCAAGAAGGACAGGGAACTGCTTGAAAGAGTCCAGCGCAGAGCCACAAAGATGATTCCTTATGAGGGAAGGCTGAGGGAGCTGGGTCTCTTCAGCTTGGAGAAGCAGAGACTGACGGGCGACCTCATCAAAGTTTACAAATATGTTAAGGGGGAGTGTCAGGATGATGGAGCCAGACTTTTTTCAGTGATGTCCAGTGATAGGACAAGGGGCAATGGGTGCAAACTGGAGCATAGGAGGTTCCATGTAAACATCAGAAAAAACTTCCTTACCCTGAGAGTGACAGAGCACTGGAACAGGCTGCCCAGAGAGGTTGTGGAGTCTCCTTTGCTGGAGACATTCAAAACCCGGCTGGACAAGTTCCTGTGTGATGTACTCTAGGTGACCCTGCCTGGCAGGAGGGTTGGACTAGATGATCTTTCGAGGTCCCTTCCAACCCCTAGGATTCTGTGATTCTGTGATTCTGTAATTTTTAAAACATACAGAGCATTTTACATGCTGAACAAGCAAAACCAATTAAAAATTAAGACAACAAATACGCATCTGTGTGTGTTACGGTCTATGACAATGTAGCTAGAATTTTTGTTTTTAAAGTCTGCAGAGTACCTCAATCTGAATAAAAAATTGGAAGAAAAGATTTCTTCTACCCTTCCTAAAACCACTCAAACACTAACTGGAGCAGTGCTGCTGTTCTTTTAAATGTTCACTCCATTGAGATCTAAAAAAACAAACTTTCCTCAGGTCTATCACTTATGCGTACACAAACCTGCAGTTTTGTAGAGGCTTCTTCAACTGGTTAGAGGTACAAGTACCTTCTTTCTCTTCATTATTTCCTTACATTATGCCTTACCACTCAGTTGTCTTTGCTTGGATTTCTGCTTGTTATTTTGCTTTCCTTTACTCCTCAGCTTTGCCTGTCAGTTCACTTACCTTTATTTTATATAAACAAAATATATAGGTTTCCATTTGGCAAAAAAGATTGCATAGATTAGCAGAATCTTAAGTTTACATGCCCTTTCACTTCTTCAGATTATAAAAGCAATTCATCCACATGCAAAGGAGGTGAAAACCCCTGACTGTCATTCTCACCCTGTCTTAAAAATAAGGGCCAACTAAGGTGAACTGATTTGCACTAGTGAAAAAGAGGAAAGTCAAGCATACAGATGAGAAAATGGATTTCAGCCAAATACATTTCAAATAAATATTCCAGTTTTACAATATTTCTGTTCTGTAGAGAAGATTTACATAATCTTTAAATTCAACAGTAAACCTATATACACTAGAAATTAATTTATTTGTTATAGGGTTTCGCCAGGCTTTTTCTCACGAGAGCATGGACTTTAGATCTCTTTTCTGAAAATAATCTGGTCACTACTCTTGAAGGAATGATGATTGAACAAGGACAATAATCATTATCCTAAAATGTACAGCTCTAGCTAGAACTGCTACTTGTAGCCTAAAGCCAGCAATGTAGATTTCATCCAGGAAGAAAGCAAGCATCATTTGCTGAGCAGATGATGCTACAAGTTTATTCAAAGAACAAGCAACATACATAGAGAGAATCTACTGAGCTTCCGAGGACAGGGAACTTGCTTTGTTTGATAATACTTACCCATTCTTGTGTTCTGAATAATAAAATGTCATCTAAGGCCAAAGCCTGAAATAAATTAAAAGAGGCATTGGTTCTTCTGTGTGCTAGTAGCAGAGTGCCTGAGTTTACAGTGTTAAAGCAAAAAATAAATTAAAGAAAAAAGATAATTGGAGAATCCTGTAGTGGATAAATGTTTTGTTTTATAAAATCTAAATATTTTAAAAGTGGAAGTGATAACAGTGCAGAGTCCAGAGATTTTAAGATTAAAGGGCTGAATGGAGACACTTTTAGGAAGATCTTGGAAGGGCAAAGGGTCAAGTTTGACCTCTGGGAATAGTACGGGGGAAAGAATAGGCAGAAAAAGCCAGTTTGTTCTCACTGTCCTAAGAAGTCAAACAGCTCCCACCTCATTTGCACACCAATTGTTTTTATGACTTTTCCCCAAAGTTTTTGACAACTTTATAAGATATACACAGATCAGGAAGGTAATGTCACTCCTTCAGCAATTATACAGCAAAAAAATCCACTTATTCAGGAGCTGGTCCTGCTAAGAGTCATATTTTCTGTTTTAAAACTGAGTGGAAGCATTTTGAAGTCGAAGAAGGAATTGTCTCCTCTGTAACAAGTGCTCACTGTGTCAGTCTGATTTATCTCATCTGCCACATGCAACATTCATTTCAGCTCAAATTAGAGACTTTTTTTTTCTTGCTGTTTTAATTAATTTTATCATCTTTCATCTTAGCTATTTGTTTCAGGAGTTGGGGCTTTGCCCACAATTCGTTTAAGTGTCACTTCTGCTTATAAAACAGTACATTTAATTTTATTTTTTTTTGCCTATGGGTCAAAACTTGGGGGGAAGGAGTTGTCTCCTCTCACCAATTTAAATGTGCAATGTGTCAGTAGCTTAAGGGGTTCATTTGCCTTTGGGCATTCGTTCTCATCACCAGCCATAAAGGCATTGCTGCATTGCTCATAGATTTGTTTATTTTTAGAAGGATATTGACAGCTTGAAAGCTCTTCAGGGGAAAATACATATCCAGGAAGCAGTGTTAAATATGACTACATCTTTTCTCAAACTTTGCAAGTTTGCCATGCTTTTGGCACCTACACAGCATGCTCAAGTATGCAGACAGCCTATGGCTCTGCCAGTCCTTGGAAAAGAGGTGGAAAATATATTATTAATAATATGGATATCTTTAGTTTCTGTTGAAATTCTTCCCTACCTGCCTGCACATCTTGTGTAATTTGACATTGGCCAGTGAATACCATTGCCAGAAATCCGAGCTCAGCTTTCTGGGTTACAGTGTAACTTTTTTAAAAAACGCCAATGCTTTTTTTTTTTTTTTTTTAATCTGATAGCATAGGACATAACTTTAAAAACTTTCTCCTCCACCGAGCCCTTTTCATCTTTAAACTGCAAAATTCTATTTTGAAGAAAAATAGGTATATAGTGCTTAAGAAGAAAAACAATTAGAAGTGCTACAGCATTTTTTAAGAGCAGGGACAAGAAACAAGCTTTTTAAAAAAGGATTTCTGATGTTCTTAGTAACAGAGTTGATCAAAAAGAAAATTACATCACTGGCAAGTATTTTCTGAAATTTCTCAACTTATTTTGAGGCGAAAAATAATTTGCTGGTCTTTTCTTAAACTGAATTTATGAGATTACATTTTGAAGAAAATATCAAAAATTTTTCTGTGACTTGGCTGACTCCCAGTCACTCATATCTGTGTTACATTATGGCAGTAGGATCATTGCCAAAAGTTTATCCTCCTTCTTACCACAGTACCTCCTCAGTTCAGCCAGCCATTTTCATCTGGCTGAGTTAAGACTAAAATCACTTCAGTATTTCTGAAATCTCTGAAGAACATCAGGAATGTTCTCACTTCCATTTCTGATCAGATAATTTGTCTGTGTAGAAGCCTGTAAAATAATGTGATAGTGCTGACACTGGATGCATCTGTCACATCTACCTTCATAATCTTTGACCATCAGGTAACTAAGGTGCCTACAAAACCAAATAAAATGTACTGTTAGAGCTTCTCATGTGTAAGTCCACAAATAGCCAATAACAGCAAAATACATCCTGTTTAGAAGGTTGTGTGGGAGGGGGAAAAAAGTAAATTACAGAAAAGGAGTTTCTGGAGCTTCAATATTTGTAATAATATGGATGTCATATCAGTGAGGTTTGGTATGAAGTAACACTCCATTCAGGCACAGAAGTGCAATGGAGAAGTAGTCCACTTAGGCACTGATTTGGTAAGCAACATAGAAATTACATGCTTTCCTTCCATTAGAAATACTTTCAAGCATAGCATGACAAAATCTCTGCTTGAAACGACCTTTTCTTTCTAGTCTTTCAGCTTAGCTTAGTTGAGTTCCTTCACTCACAAGCAGGGCAGGTTGCACAGGCAGCAACTGGAGCTGTAATTAGCACAGACTTGGCCACATGCACTGCTCATTTCTGGGAATACTCCTTCTGCTGGCAGCAACACTTCTGTCTCTTATCCTAGACAATGAGAAAAAAAGGGCTTGCTTATACAGAGGCATGGGTCAAGTCATGCACCTATCTTTCCCATTCAGTGTTTGCCTGCTGTATCATGTTTCAATTTTATAGCAAGTGAGCTCCTATTAGAGGTCATTCAATGCTATGTTATGTACTTTGAGAAATTAGAAGGGAAAAAATTAGAGGTCTGCAAAAATGATTTAAGAGAATTTTTTTAAAAAGTTGAGCCTTTGGCAGATATTGAAATATCAGTTTTAAAAATTCACAGGATTTGACTCATTAAAGAAAAGACATACAGCCAGAGACATTACTCAGCCAAGAGGCCAGCAAGTAATATAGAACAATTGTTAAAACAGACTGCTTTATTGAAATAGAAAGTTTGATAGGAAATGACCATGTGCTTGGATATTTTCTGTGTTTTGCTATTACTACTTGACATAACAGACAACTATATGTTAAAAAAAAAAATTAGAATTATTTGTTTAATGAAAATTGGGGGGGAGTTTATGAAGTTGTACGAAATGTATATTCTCACAAAACCTCTTGTCAAGCTTTAGATCACCTCTGTATGTAATTTTAAGTATGTGTTTCCCTGGCACCAATAGCACTTGGACAATTTATGTCAGCTGAATATATGATGTGAGTTTTGTGATCTAGGCTGTACATGTGTGATTAGAAGGTTCTTTTGGAAGACTTGGAGTTTTTGTTAATGATTTGTTAATGGATACTAATGGATGAGCATTTTGTAACTATTTCTCTTAACTTTAGGGGCAGGCAAGACCTTTTCCTACCCTTTCTTATCCTATTTCTGCTCTTTCTCCTAAACTAAGTTATTTATCTGGGAAATTAACTAGTATGTCTTTTGTGTTAAGTTTTTTATAGTATAAGATGGAAATTGGGTTCAGGACAGCTGACTTTCATCTGAAAGATTTTTTATGTGGTATGGTTTCCTCCACAGAGTAATGACTCTTTAGAAAAATGTTAGGCAGAGGCAGTACACATCACATCACTGGAATTACTGCGAATGAGAAGAAACAGACTGCTGTACAAATGATAGGCATCCACTTTTCTAGAGTGATGAAGTAGAACCAGTTTGCCACTAATGTTATCATCTGATAAGCCAGTTTTTAGGAATCAGAAGGAATATAAGTACCCTCATGCAGATAATACTCAAATAAATCTGTTGAACTTTAATATTCCTATTGCTTAATCACCGTGTTCATTATACTGTTGATAGATAAGGTTTTGGTTGATGGTATTGGCTGTAAACAGCAGAATTACCACAGATGGCAACAGGCATTTTGATTTCTTTCGTGCTTTAAGACCTTCTTACTTTAGGGTTGCATTATGGGTTTCATTTTAGGCATCTCTCCTATTGTTTTTTACTTGGAAGAAAATCAAATTATCAACAGGATGAGAAAGGTCATTAGAGGACATTAAATGATTAAAGAACTTATTTCTCCAAAGTGAATTGTACTTCTACTTTTAAAACCTCTGGTTTATAAAAATCAGTGACTTCTCTCTTTCCTATAACTCTATTATGACATTTTTATAGTCCTAGGAATACAACACTCTGGGGTAATCTCTACAGGTCATTTAACTTATTTGAACAGATGATAATAAAATGTATATGTTTAGTATGTACCTGAACATCTGTCCAGATTTTCCCCTCCTTATCCTTTTCAGCCACATGCTACTATCTTTTGCAGCACACAGATACACTTGATTTACTTATGAAAAACACATGCCAGTTTTCAAAATGTGCTTGAACTATCACATAGTTTCATCTGCATCCTAATGTCAAGCAAAAAAATAGCAAGACTCCATTTCACTGGGCTTCAGGTTAGAGCGAGAGAGTAGCAGGCACATCAGGAACTCATTTAAGACCAAAGATTTTAATGGGAGGTACTACCTTTATGTAACACTCAAGCCCTGCTTTTCAGAAGTCCTGATCAGGCTGTGCTACCAGAGAAGCCCCAGCAACTTTTGGATCTCCCTGAGAAGCACAGGGTCAATGACCTAAATTGAGCCCCCAAAATGTGATGTGTCCCAAGTCAGTGAACTATTCAGAATGGCACTTTCTAAGTTTGGATTGTCAATTATAAATAATAAACATTCAAAATAAACTAGAAGTTTTCTAGGTAGAGAAGCAGAAGCCAGGGACATGATGGTGGTTACCATAAATTATTTTAGATAACCATTAATGCAAATACTTCAGTTGAGTCCCTTCCTTTGTCCTGAAATGAGATCATGTATGTCTGGGCCCTGGCTGACAAATTTTTCTAAACTTGGCAGAATCACAGAAATTGTCAGAGTTGGAAGGGACCTCTAGAGACCATCTAGTCCAACTCCCCTGCTAAAGCAGGTTTGCCTAGAGCACATTATTCAGGACCCAGATGTTCTCCTTTAGCCCACCAGTTGCAGGGATTGATGAGGGGATAAACAAGAACTCCTGGCTCTGAGACTGGTGTAACTGGCAGGACTTCTGTTTCTTTGATCATGGGTTGATCTACAGGACACCAGGCATGCTAGCAAGAGATGAGGAAAGCCTAACCCGAAGGGGAAGAAGGATCCTGGGACAAGAGTTATCAGGGCTCATTGAAAGAGCTTTAAACTAGGTTTGAAGGGGGATGGGGATGAAACCAGGCTTCCTAGAGAGGAGCCTAGGAGTTGCATGCCAGTGCTTGTGGGTAAAAGTGCTAGCAGGGCCTTGCAGACCGTTCTCTCAGTGGAGGTAGGGAATGGTGATCCATGTGGTAGCAAAGACGTGAAAGGTAGTGCTAGGTTGGTAACTAGGGAAGTGTCTGAGCATGGTCAGGTAGGAATCAGGGCTTGTGCCCCAAAAAAGGTGGCAGGACAATTAGCCCACCTGAAGTGCATCTACACCAATGTGCGCAGCATGGACAATAAACAGGAGGAGGTGGACGCTATTGTACAGCAAGAAAACTATTATATAGTTGTTATCACAGAAACGTGGTGGGAAAAGTCACAACTAGAGTGCTGTGATTGATGGCTACCAACTTTTCAGAAGGGATAGTCAAGGAAGGAAAGGTGGTGGGGTGGCTCTCGATGTTAGAGATAGATTTGAATGCCTAGAACTTAATATTGTGAACTACAGTGTTGAGTGTTTATGAGTAAGAATCAAGGAGAAGGCCAATAAGGCAGACATCATGGTGGGAGTTTGTTATAGACCTCCCAACCAGGATGTAGAGGCTGAAGAAATATTCTAAAAGCAGCTGGCAGAGGTCTCGTGACTGCCAGCCCTTGTTCTTGGAGGGAACTTCAACTTCCCAGATGTCTGCTGGAAATGTAACACAGCAGAGAGGGAACAGTCCTGGAGGTTCCTGGAGTGTGTGGAAGACAACTTCCTGATACAGCTGGTGAGGGAGCCAACTAGGAAAAGTGCCTTGCTATACCTGCTTCTTGTTAACAGAGAAGGCCTTGTGGGGGATGTAAAGGTTGGAGGTCATCTTGGGCAGAGTGATCACGAAATGATAGAGTTCTCAATTCTTGGAGGAGCAAGGGGGGGAGCCAGCAGAACTGCCACCTTGGACTTCCGAAGGGCAGACTTCGTCCTATTTCAGAGCATGGTTGAGAGTGTCCCCTGGGAGACAGTCCTGAAGGGCAAAGGAGCCCAGGGAGGCTGGTCATACTTCAAGGAGGAACCCTTAAAGGCACAGGAGCAGGCCATCCCCAGGTCCTGAAAGGTGAGCCGACCAGAAGACCAGCCAGGCTAAACAGAGTGCTTTGGCTGGACTTCAGGAAAAAAAAAAAGAAGGTTTGTGGCCTTTGGGAAAGGGGGTTGGCAAGGAATGAGGAATACCAAGATGTACTGAAGCTATGCAGGGGGAAAATCAGAAGGGCCAAGGCTCAAGCAGAACCCAACTTGGCCACTGTGGTTAAAAATAACAAGAAGAGGTTTTTTCAGTATATCAATAGAAAAAGGAAGACTAGGAAAATATAGAGCTGCTGATGAATGAGGTGGGCACCCTGGTGGTGGAAGACACAGAGAAGGCGAAGTTACTGAATGCGTTCTTTTCTTCTCCGATATTTGTTCTATAAAATCCTGAAAAATGAGATTTAGCAGCATTTCCATGTCACCTTTTCCAGAGCTTTACTCTCTTTAATTTGAGTATTTTCCCAGTACTTGATCTGATTGCTATTTGCTACAAATTCAGCCCAATTTCTTCCACGCCCAGACCTAGCAAACTGATGTCTGTCCTCTTTCTAGCAGCCTCTTATATACTGGAAGACTACTAGAGAGTAAAATCAAACAAACAAACAAACAAACAGAAACCTCTGGGAAAACTCATATTCACCTGTGATTTGAAGAAAAGTAGAGTGCATGGCATAGTTGACAGCATTTCATTTGCTCCTTTACAATGAGTGCATTAAAAATTCATGGTGTATGCTACTGGACCTGTTCTGAGAATACATTTTTATCTTCAGAAACTCACCAGAGAAAAATAATTTCCTCTTGTAGACAAATGATGAACTCTGGGTTTCCTGACATCAAACTGACAGGGCCTGCAATTTAAAGCAAGTTAAGTTACTTGACTTAAATTGAATGCAAGTCTACCCAGGGCTTTCTATGCAATAGAAAAAAAACTTCAGAAATCTGCTAGCCATCCAGTTTAAGCATCTGGTTCCAGCAGGTGAGTTGTTTTAGGCACAATATTATTGGCTTATTATTATTGTATAAACTCAGGTGATAATTATGAAAGAGGAAGTTGTAGGAAGAAGCTAATAAATAATTAAGCTCCTCGCACATATTTCCCTGTTGATGTTGACAGAGGAAAACACCGACTAGAATAATGCAGCTTTATGGATCAGGAAATAAGCTGATCACTCCCAAGAGAAGTAAATCCATCTAGAGAAAGGAAAAAAGCAGCTTTTACCTGAGAAGGGAGAGCAAGTGTAGAGCAAGACATGGGAGTTAATACTGATGTAGACCACAGTCCCTACAAGCAGCAAGCCTATCTATCAGAAGACTAGCCAGAAATAAAAACTTGGATGATCTACCCTTGGTATTTGAGATGAATAGAAGAGAAAATAGGGCATTTTCTGGCTATCTAAATAGAAAGTAGATGGACTTTTCCTGTGTTGTATACAATTCCCTCAACTGGCACTGACTGAAGAAAAATCTCTGGTGACAAACTTCTGCAAGTACAGCAAGGACAATTCCCTCCAATGCTGTTAATGGAGTACAGAGCCCTAGTCATTAAACTGCTTGTCAAAAGAGAGCTAAGGAGGTCCTTTTTTAAGTCTGAGCATTTTAAGTTTTAAGCATTTTAAGTCTGAGCATCTTTTTAAGTCGAAACAGCATCACAGAGAATAGCATTATTCATATGTTTAGCAGCAAAACAAATAATTTTAATGACAACATTGGATTTTTAAAAATGAAGAAACAAAATATTTTAAAGTTAGTTTTTGTGTTGTTTTGGGGTTTGTTGTTTGGTTTTTTTTTTTCTGAGAAGCATTTTCATTTTGAAATCATCGTATTTTTTAAACAGATAAAAAGATTGCGTCCTCTCCAAAGAACGGAGATACTGAATTTTAGTTTAAATATAATGCTTTTTTTTCTTTTCATTAAAAAAGAAAGCATAGTATTTTCATTGTAGCTTGACTTGAGCTATTTTTATAGTAAGTTTTTTATTTAACCAGTAAATTGAAAATTCTTTTGTTTTATTCCCATATAAGTTTGAGTGACTAAGTTGAAAGTGATTTTTTCAAGGTTACAGGGTAGAAGTCCTCTCCTCTCCACCACTGATAATCTGAAAATATGAGAAAGATCTCTTGCATTATGTTGGTAGCAATGGCCAAGGAAAGATTGAAAAGTCCAAAATAAAAAGAATGAAACTGCACTCTATCCTATTTTAGCTCAACAGAAGAAGAAAAGAAGTTAAACCCTGAAAAATGCAGAAATGAGATGATGTTAAAGATGTTTCCCACGCTTTTTTCTCAAGGTACAGACTGAATGACACCTGACCATCTATGTGGGTTGACAGTTTCAAGGATAATGAAGGCTGAGGGAATCAGAGAATGCAAAATCAGATCGTTTCTAGCCAAATCATTTCACCACCTCCCAACCACCTAGTACCAGTGAGTTATATTTTAATTTATTTAGATATTAACTCCCCTGTCAATTATCATTAGGTTACATTACTTGCAATAATGTATATAATGTGAGAATTTTATTTAGGGTAAATGTGAAAAGACTAGCCACTCCTGATATGACTAGATAATATTGTTTCACCTCAAAATCATTGATAAATCTTTTTCTCTCATTTTGATGACAAAGGTATGGCTCCAAATGTTGTGGTAACTAACAAATTACTATAAGATATTGCCACAGATTTGATTTAATGTTCTTTTTCAACAGATACTTGGCAATCTCATTGCATCCCCTGAGATTATAGGCTATAGTTGCCTGAAAACTTGGCCTATGAGGTATAAACATGAGCTGAACAGGTTGGCAGGTTCTTTTTTTTTTTTCCTTTTAAAAAACATATGGCTGTTCCCTACAGTCCAAAATCTCCCAATTTTGTTAAACATACATAAAGAACCAGCTCCTCTTTTGTCCTGTACAGATACTTAACACCAGGACTAAACAAACCTGAAGTGTGGGGGGGTAAACTACTGAATTTCACATCCATTCATTTTTATGCCTACTTTACATTCACTTTGTGTGATTGTGTGGCTGTGTTCAAATGAAGCAGGACATGCCTGACTATGTCCCAAGTCTGCAAACATAAAGGCTTTTCTACAGTTTCAACACTGAAATGTGGTTATCTGAAGTCAAATATATTTGTCACTGACTACTTGCTTGGTGCCTGAGATAGATGAGAGTAACTGAAGTTGTCTGACACCTATGATTTTCACCAATGCAAATGGGCTTATTTCGAACACCTTTCATGAATTTATTTGTTCATATTTTTCCATTGCTTTCACAATTTCATTGCAAGTATTACTTTTGAGACGAAAAAAAATAATAATAATTAGATTTTTATTTAAGTATATTGATAAATGGGCTTAGTAATGGTACTAAATATAAAAAAAACATTCCTTTTCGGAAGATCTGATGTTTATAAAGCAGCTACTTTTCAGTTTTTCAAAGTTTTTAAAGGGTACTTCATCTCACCTAACATTGTAGCCAAGAGCAGTCTCTATGGAATACTAATTTGTTTTGCTTGAATGGCTTATAAACACCTGATTCCAACTTTAGAAACTAATTAGTAAGCTAGAGATTTTACATTAAATGGGCAGATTTTTTATATCCAAAACAGTGCTGAATCTAAATGCCAACATTTTTTTCTAATTATGAAAGACACAAAGGGAGGTCATAGGGTTAGAAAGCATATTGTGTCCTACACTGAGATAAAATGACAGGCAGTGTATCATCCAGCCACATATTTGTTCATTTAATACCACCAGAAAGACTCATGATTAGTTCTATTTGCTGAAACTGAGAAGTTTAGGGATTAAGAAGGAAAAAAGTTCTTACTTGGCTTTAGTGAAAATGGTCTTGTTAAGATAATCTTGGACCAATACTATCACTCTTCCTTGAATTTGGAGTGAGGGAGGGTAACTGAAGTCAGGAGCCTTCTTTTTTCTGGGTAGATGCTATCCTGCAGGGCAGGATTTGACCCTGGGGACTCATCACGGCACTCATCCAAACCCAGGCCTGAGTGCTCACTTCAACCAATAGTTTACTTCAGCTAGTTCCCTGCAGCCACTCTGCAAACACATTGTCTGGCAAGGGCCAACAAAACCCTCTACTAGAGACACTGCTCCTGCTCCTGCTATGCAGTGCTTGGACATGCTCCGTCTTCATTTGGTGGCAAGCTTCTGTGTGGAACTTTACCTCCTCAAGGACCACCTTTCATTTTGTCCTCCAGACTTGCTTTTGACACACAGATGTGTCACCTCTGCTTACACTTTTGTCATCAAATTGACTGGTTGGTTCAGAACAACTTTCCTCCATCTGAGAGAGTCAACTCCTTTCGTGATCTTGTGACAGAATGACTTACAACCAATACTTGTTAAAAAAAATAATTGTACAGGAAGTAGACTAGAAAATAATTTTTTTTTTTCTGTTAGGCCTGACTAAAAGAGCTACTGGAAAAACAAACAAACAAACAAACAAGAAAACATCCAGAAGACAAACTGGGATTTTTTTATAATCCACAGCCTTTCCCCCTTACAACAATTTCAGATTTTCTGTGCTGAACAAATTCTGATACAGAACCTATACTGATTCACTAAAGTTTGAATTTCAACTCATCAATGGTTTCACAGAAATACAATTCATTGATGTTGGATCATCTGATGCTACTGACTCATTTTGTCATGTAATTGAGAAAACTGCTTGTTAACGTAGGAGAGAAGTAATTTTTATATAGCACTTCAGCCCTGTTCCACTGAAGACTTCAGAATCCATTAGCTCCTATGGAAGATTTTCATTGATTTTGAAAACTAAGATGACTCAAGGTTGCTAATTCCAACTTTGAAAGCTTTTGAGGTTTCAGGAAAAAATAATTTCTTGATAAGACATAACCAAAGTTCTCAGAAAAAATGAAAATACATCAAAAAGCCTATTTTCAGATTTGAAAGTTTACCTTTAAGCTTTCCTGTTCTTTCTTTCTTTCAGCAGAAATGACCAGTGATCCCTGGGCCTCAGTCACTGCCCTTCTTAAATTTCCTCTGAACTGATGAATCTCCACAAGTTGCTTCAACTCTGGCAAACAACATAATGTTGTGTAATTATTAAAATATTCTGACTAGCTCAGCTTGATACTATCTGCACTGCAGCACTTGAGAGTACACATCAATCTCATGGGATTATCTTTAGCTCAGTGCCCCTAGGTGGGACACATTGTAAAGCTATGAATGAGGAAGGAGAAAAACATACAGAGAAGTGAAATGAAAGTCTCTCCCCATGCAAAGGTTCTCACACTACCAAAATGCAAGTTTAAGGAACAGAGGAAAACTTTGTGCCCCTTCCATCTGTTCTCATTTAATATAAATAAGTATAAATAATGCGAACATTCTCAAGAATTTTTAGTCCATGGCTTCCAGAAACCGTCTGAGCCACCACCTCTCCTGTGACTCAGAAAGGACATGTTTTTCAGTTGGGATCAAAACAAACAGATGCCCTGGAAAGTTATTTTTTCTTCTTCATTTTAGTGTACTTAGACCAAAAAGCAGAAGAATTGAGAATGCCAACACTTGGTAGCTGAAAGGCAGGTCTTGTTCATCACAGCTTATGGCCATTGTTCAGCGAGGATTAAAAAGCTTAAGAATCAGCTTCCAGAAACAAAAGCGATTTTCTTGGTGATTCTTGTGCCTTTGAGAGAAAGGGAGGGTTAATGATTTTGTACAATTAATTTCTAACATGGAGCAAATTAGAAAGAAGTTTGCAAAGACTTTGCAGAATCCTGTGTATAGACTAGTGGAAATCTATCCTGAGTTATGATTTATGCTGTAAGAGTCCTGTGAACCTGACACTAGATCTCTTTGGAAACATACCTGATGTATTACCTCATCAAAACTTGTTGAGGGAAACCCAGCCCTGACTGTCTCCAGACACCAAGGTGTTCAGATCAAGGGAAGAAAAAAACCCAGAGATTGTGTTAGTAATTTTTTTAATATAATTTTAATAAAAATAACAACACTCATCTCAGCATCAGGTAGTATTTGTCTCTGAGACAATAAGAGGAGGAGATGGCATTGGAGAATTACCAGGAGCACAATAACCTATATATATGTCCAGAAGGGAATAAAGCCAATTTGTTTTCTGTTCTATCAGTTTTATAGATGTGTGTCTCAAAAAGAGCATTGTCTGATAGAAAATTTTGTCAGGGAACTGAAAAAGGGGTGCTCTAGAAACCCTTTCAGTGTGTTGATAAGGCCATTGCTGTTAAGTGTTCCTTCACACTACAGACATTTTCATTGCAACAGTTGGCACGATATTCCCAAGTTAATACTGAGCAGTTTGAACACTAGCAGAGAGCGAGCAGCTCTTCTGTTTGCATTCACCTATCATTCCACAAGTATCACACGCTAGCTTCTGAGCTATGTACAAGCTTAATTCACTACTCCTTGTTTCAGGATGGAATAAGTGGCTGTTAGGCACAAAACACAAGAGTGGATTATGAGAAGTGAAATGAAGAAGAAATATATAATCAGCTGAAATTGTCACTTCTGTTTCAGAACTTATTCTGCTTCTAGATGGTTTATGAAAAAGAGTGCCAGTCACTGTATGTAGGAAATTTAAATATGAAAGTGCTATTTCAAGTTTTATGTTGAAGCTCTGGCTCTGATTTAGCTCTATTAAGGACAAATTTCCAGCAGGTACATGAGCTCATAAATCCTCTGATGGTGAAGCAAATCTGAATACAGGTCTATGTGTTTGGGTTTTTTATATAATTCTTTACAAATCACACTGTAAAATGAAAGTGCACATTTTACTGCAATCAGTTCAAACAAGCATGATCACATTATTCCATTTTTCACACACAGAAACTTACCTCATGCAACCTTGAGGACACGCCAGGCTGTGGAGCACAATGTAGGTGTGCCTTAGCGCGTACACAAAACAAGAGAACCTGTTTGTTGGTAAAATCACCTTATTATTGTTGTAACAACACTAATATAACAGTAAGATGAAGTGAAAGCACATCCTATGTACTTAGTCATATGTGGAGAAAATGAAATTAGGCCCACAGGCACCACATTTCTTGTACATTAGTTTCTCTTTGTACTGGCAGTGACTGCACCTTTCAAGGTTCTTCCTTAAGCCTAGAACAAACAAGGACATACAGTTTCTTAATTACCTTCCCAGTGGAACTTAACATCTAATTTGACCTGAGAGCCACCACTGAGTGCTCAACATTGATCCATGCACAGTTTTGTGCTTGCTCCTAGGCTAGGCCTGCAGACATAATGAATGAGTTCTGCCCATGGACCAAAGGTGTTTATGTTCAGCATAACTCCTGTCTCTGCTGTCCCAGTCAAAGAAACACCAAGGGAATGAATCAAAGGAAACATATTCATTTCCAAATAATCCTAGAATTGTGCCTTTGGGAAAACCAGCTCCTGAGGATCCGTGCAGAATGACGTCTGCAAGTCTGATCCTGGCTTTGTTTTATTTATCCCCTGATACCTCTATGATATTTAAATAAATAATTTTCTATATACCTTATACCAAAAAGGTCTTGTCCTCCCTAGAGCTATGCTCAGCCCCCACAAGTTGTGCTCGATTCTGACAAAGTTGACTCACGACAGAAGACTTCATCCCACGCCACTATGAGAGAGTTTTCTGTTGATAATGTTACAGGTCCTGGATGGAGAGAACAGATCCTTCAACAGGAACAAAAAATTAATTTACAGTTAGCTGTAGGTTAGTGAATAGCTGAATATTTAAATAATCTACTCCCATTCACAGGCAGCAGCTATTTAACCTCATACAGTCAGCAGGAAGTCCCTTTTAACAACACAAGTCTTCATTTATGTAAATTAGATGCATTAGGGGAAGCCCAGGAAGGCTGCATTATTCACATGTATTGAAGTGCTATGTCTGAGCATCAAGACTGCAGTCTATGAAAAAGAAATTGTCGTTCTAAATACTCAGAGGGAAGGCCCCAGGTACAAAGGGAAAAGTTGTCTGGCAAGTGTTGAGCTGTTTAGGATTGCCCTTATTTAAATCCTAAGCAATTCTGGGATGCCTGCTTTCTTCCTGTGCTTCCACGTAACAGCTGCAAGCCTGATGGGCAAGTTTTTCAAGTTTCCAAGTGCATTTTTTGTCCAACAAGAATTTGGCAGTTCAGCCATAAATCCTCTCATTCACCCGTCCTGTGACTTTGGCATCCCCAAAATCAAAAAGCGATTTTAAGCCATAACCATCCTTTCCGTACTCTGACCTTGGACCTAGAGCCACACCTGCTAATAGTTCTTGCACAGCCATGGCAACAGCTCCAAGTTTCTCTGCAGATGTAATAACATGCAGCCTCACACTTTGTCTCTCTGTGTATAACCAGAATTGCATACGGACTTACCACAGTAACTACAGTTGGAGTCCAGCATTTGATATGATGTATCTGCTTTGAAGTGCTGATTATTTTTTTTTTTATGTGGTGGATCATTACAGTCATAAACATTTGGATGACCTTTTCACCACACACTCTACAGTTCCTCTTTGAAGAATAAATTCTAATGATGTTATTTTAAGAGGAGTAACCTCAGTGATAGTAAACTTTTGAAGAAGCCTTCCCCGCTTTCAAAGCAATGACTAGTAACATCCCAGTGTGACCTTTTTGCCTTCCTTTGAGATGCCAGAGGTAACTGAGAAGGCAGTTGGGAAACTGCATATGCAGAAGGGGAAGGAAAAAAAGAAAAAGTAGGATTCTGTCTCTTATTAGCCCATGTAGCTACGTTTTAGGCAATAAAGTGAAGTTTTCTAGAACAACTGCAACATATTCCCTGGAGCAGGAAACCTGCTGTCATTAGGCTTAATCTCATAATGTATGATATCAGGAATAATGTAAGACGGTAAGCTGAATAAGTACCATGTAGCAATCTTGGGAGCCTCATATGCAATTTTGCCAATCAGATACATATCCTGTAAATAATGTATTGATTTTCCTTAATAAGAAGCCACTTGGAAAAAAAATAAAGCAGGAAGGGAACCGCTGGTTCTGGATAAATTGCTTCCAAATAAACACAGTGGGAAGCGGAACGAGCCGGGGGGTAGGGGAATCCATGGCAACAGCTTCTTTCTGTGCTGTTTCTCCCAAAATTAGAAAACCATTTTGCTAGTGCTGGGAAGAGGTTAATCAAAAGCTATGAACAAATATTTATAAAGCATTTTCCTCTTTGGAAAGGAGGATGATGTAAATGTCTATTTTTTCTGCAAAAAATACTTGCCTCTATCCCAAGGTGAGGTAGTTGATCCTTGTCCTAGAGGAGCACATGACTCTGCCAAGATCTCAGAGAAGGTCTTTTGGAAACTTAGACCTATCAAGATCACCATGTGTAGACAACCACCAAGCTGAACATGTGAGTAGACAGCTTATTGCATAGAGATTGATTTTCTCTAAAAAGCTTTGGTTCTAAATAAGTAATACTTGGCTTTAAGAAGGCTGTCTGGTCAGTTTATTAGCAACATGTTACTGCTTCTGGAAAGAACAGAGTGCAAAATAGCACTTAGCCCTACTGAGACAATCTCAATTAGTGCTGGGCCATTGCAGCCCAGGGCTGTGTATCAGAGTGGGAGAGACATAGTGTTCCCTTCTAAGGAAAAACAACAGACCATGCTCTAAGACCTTACAAAGGAGATCAACAAGTACCAGAGGTGCAATTAGATTATTATTAATAATAGCAATTGCTTGCATTCCAATGTTTTTCTTCAAAGAAGAGAGTGGCTTTTGTCTACTTCCATAATATGGTAGTCTCTTGATAGGTACAAAATGAGCTAATATTAGCAAAGAAGTAATAAGAGCAAAATCAAGGCAAGGCCTGCCCTATTATTATTCAGCCAGATGGGGAAACATAGGTGATGATGTTGGAAAGGTTGAAGCATTCAGTGCCATTTAATTGAGTTTTCACTCAAAGATTTAGTGGCCTAACATCAGCAAGAAATGTACAAAAGTTTTAGATGTAAAATATAAGGATATGAAATATTCAGACATATCAGATGTTATACAAAAGTGAACCTGATAAAGTTCACCTTAGAGTACATAGGGAGCTAGTTGAAGCAGCTTGCTCTAAGAACCTGAAGGAATGCTGGTCCAGAAAACTAAGAAAGATGTACTGGTCTTCAAAAGTGGAAGAAAAATTAAACTGGAAATTTCAAGCAACTCACTACCCAGGAAAACGTTGGAACAAATAACCCAGCTATCTGGAGCAGCTTGAGGCTATGCCCTCTTGCCTTGTTGCTAGTTGCCTGGAAAAAGAGCCCAGCCCCCACCTGACTACAATCTCCCTTCCGGGCCACCTGGGCACACTGCTGGCTCATGTTCAACCAGCTGTCCACCAGCACTCCCAGGTCCCTCTCTGCCAGGCTGCTCTCCAGCCACTCTTCCCCCAGCCTGTAGCGCTGCCTGGGGTTATTGTGGCCAAAGTGCAGGACCCTGCACTTGGTCTTGTTGAATTTCATACCATTGGCCTCAGCCCATTGATCCAGTCTGTCCAAGTCCTCCTGCACCTTCTTCCTGCCCTCTGGCAGATCAACACTCCCCCCTAGCTTGGTGTCATCTGCAAATTTACTGAGGGTGGACTCAATCCCCACATCCAGGTCATCAATAAAGATATTGAATAGGACTGGGCCCAGTACTGATCCCTGGGGGACACCAGTGGTCACCAGACGCCAGCTGGATGCAGCTCCATTGACCATCACTCTCTGGGCCCGGTCATCCAACCAGTTTTTGACCCAGCGAAGGGTGCACCTGTCGAAGCTGTGGATTTCTAGCTTCTCCAGGAGGATGCTGTGGGAGACTGTGTCAAAGGCCTTGCTGAAGTCGAGGTAGACCACATCTACAGCCTTCCCCTCATCCACTAGCCAGGTCACCCAGTCATAGAAGGAGATGAGATTAGTCAGGCAGGACCTTCCTTTCCTAAACCCATGTTGGCTGAACCTGATCCCCTGGTTGTCTTCTACATGCTGCTGGATGGCACTCAGGATGATCTGTTCCATAACCTTGCCAGGCACCGAGGTCAGGCTGACAGGCCTATAGTTCCCTGGATCCTCCTTCCAGCCCTTCTTGTGGATGGGCGTCACGTTGGCCAACCTCCAGTCATCTGGGACCTTCCCAGTGAGCCAGGACTGGTGATAAATGATGGAGAGTGTCTTAGCCAGTTCTTCCACCAGCTCCCTCAGCACCCTAGGATGAATCCTATCTGGACCCATGGACTTGTTGGGATCTAAGTGGCGCAGCAGGTCCCTAACTACTTCCTCCTGGATTACAGGACGGGGATTCTGCTCCCCATCCCTGTCTACCAACTCAGGAGCCCAGTTGTCCTGAAAGTAGCTAGTCTTTTTGTTAAAGACTGAGGCAAAGAAGGTGTTGAGCACCTCAGCCTTTTCCTTGTCCTCCGTTACTAAGTTCCCCCCCTCATCCAATAAGAAATGAAGATTTTCCCTGACCCTCCTTTTGTTATTAATGTATTTATAAAAGTATTTTTTATTATCCTTTACAGAGATGGCTAGTTTAAGTTCTAGTTGAGCTTTTTCATCTCTGATTCTCTTCCTACATGACCTTACTATATCCCTAAATACTTCCTGATTCACCTGATTCTCAGCTGGCCTGCAATCTGAGGGAGCAAGTCACCAGTGTTCAGCAAACTGGTTAATAAATCAAACAACATTCACTAGGGTTCTCTACTGTGTACTAGGTAATGAAGAGGGAATGTTCCTGTTCAAATGTGTAAGCAGGACAAAGTGGAGAGAGGAAGTCAATATCCACTTTCAAAAGATACAATGAAAAAGGAACTTTATCTCCTGACAAGAAGAAGAAACAAGCTGGATGCTCTTCAATGACGACAAGGACAAAATTTGGTGGGAATAATCAGCTCTCCCAACTGAGGACTGGAAATCCCTGGCTGATAGAGGAAGGTGGCTTATCTAGTAGATCAGAAGTCGAGCATGAGCTCAAGCTTCTGAGAAATAATGGAAATCTGCATGGAGAAGTGGAAACATGAGTGTACACTCACAGGAAAAATCACAGTGTACTCATGCTCAGCTAGAGAAATACGCGCAGTCTCAGGCACTGCACGTCTGCAGAGAAGTTGATTGAGCTGGGCAGGAAGAAGCCAGGGAAGAGTAAAGTGGAGAATCAAGAACCACTTCAAGACATCTGAAAAAGATCTGGGTTTTTCTTTTAAATATAAGATAGTTCTGTGACATTATGCCAAAAGATGCCAGGTTGATGAAGGTACTGAATATCTGCGAAGTACAGGACAAAAGGGGAAAAGTCAGGACATTTAGGCTACATTTTAAGAGACATTTTCTGCAGATTAAACACTAAGCTGTCTTAACTAGTGATGGAGTCAGCAGCAATGCAAATTTTTAAGGATATGTCAGGGGGGAAAAGGGGTGTTAAGAGTGGGCTGTTTATGCCTGCCCTGAAAAAAAGGGGAAGTAACCTACATATAAACTCCAGTTCTATCTTCTGGGCTCCCATCATTTGAAAAACATAACAGTTTTGTCCTGACAAAGTAACCACTTTCTTCCCAAGCCAGAGGTAAATGAATAATGCAATCTACTTAGGCATTTCCTGCACACAGAAATGTTGCCAGAGGAATCAGTAAGAAATGGCAGAGTAGAGAAGGAAGCCCGTCAAAATGGGTTTTGTAGAAACACAAATAGAACAAGGAGAAATTATTAAAGGCCAGAGTTGCACAATCCTGTAAGACTTAGATCTTAGCCCTCAAATGTCCTGCAGGGACACCCTGATGATGATTCAGACTCATCTGTATCTTTGCTTTTCTCTCTAACTTGGGAGGAGCACAACAGAAATACATCATACTGTAACAAACATCTCCTGGTATAGGCACATTGAAGAAACTGTGACAATAAGACAATAGGTCAACCTGGACAGGCAACAGCTGCTGTTGGGACCAAGGGCAGTTCTCAAGGAAAGGGAGAAAGGGAGCTCAAGGTGAGACGGATCCTACAGCGAGCAGAGTCTTGGCACCATGGAGAAACAGGCTAATGACCTGGAGGTGAGAGCTGGGAAGGTGTGACAGATTCATTTGCCTTTGTGTCTGAAAGTGGCATATTTTGAATCCGGACCTTTTTCAAAGGTAACATGAAGAGTGATTCTTGTTTCCCTCTGATTAACAAAAATCTAAATAGCAAGTTTTACATGTTGGTTTAAATAAATGATAGAAGTATAAGGAAAATCTAATCAAGTGCTGGATGAAAAATAGTTCACAAAAAAAAGAGAATGGACAAAAATTTTAAAAATATTTAAACAACGAATTTTAACTTATATGCAGAATGTAATTATTCTGGAGTATTTCTTATTTTTCTGAACTGTAATGATTGCACGGGACTAAACAGGAAAGAAACAGTTTTGTTCAGTTTTCTTTTTTCATTTTATTTTGGAGTAGGCCTTGGTTTTTTCTTCCTGGAAATTTTTTGAATATATGTTGTGGATCCTACTTCAGCTTCTTATTACTCCATTAACAGAGCTTAGACCAGGAATGCAATGATGAATCAGGTTCAGTGTGTAGCAATTTTCTCTTCAAGTGCTTTATGAATAGTAGCTAGCTGGTTTCTTGGAAGTCATAAAAGGGTTGATGGGCATGTAGTTTCCTCTCACTGAAAGAGGAGTTCTAGAGAAGGACGATAATGTATTATACCACTGTTCTTAAAAAGTCATGGAAAACAGGGTAACAAAAAACTCCATCATACTCCTGTATTTGGGTGACTAGATCATATATTTACACTGGGTCATAAAAGATAGTAGAAGGAAGTAAATACTCAAGACCAGCACTTCATGCAGATAAGCACAGATCTACCTCCAATGTTTCAACAGACTTTTTTCTAAAAAACTCTCTTTCATCAGAACAGCTGGTCAGAACATGAGGTTTGGAGTTTACTTTTATAGGAGGCTGATGGCCCAACTGCCAGGGCATATAGTCCTCAGTTGAGTGACAAAACCATATAAAACCATAAACTAGTAGCTCCAGGGACAGCCTGTGAGATTTGTCCTAGGTTAATTTTTCAGGTGCATGTACAAAATTTCTCTTGGCTGGGTAGGGCAGTGCTGGTTTTTTTCCACAAATATAGAAATACTTTGCAAAAGTAATTTCCCAAGCTGAAAAAATGAAATTTTCATGCAGGGAAGAAAAGTTAGATAACTTATAAATCCACCTTGTTCTTCAGCTTTTGCTCAGGCAGTTAGTGGCCACCTTTTCAAAATATCTCAAGACCTGACATGCTGAGCTTTTCTGAAGTTGGCCTTTGATTTTGGCACCCAGACATGTCAGTGCTTCTGGTGGTGAGACTGAGTGCCGAAATTTTAGTCCTAGAGCTCTTGGAGATGGTGTCAAATAGGAGCACAATTGATTGCTGATACTTTTTACTCTTAAAAAAAAGCTGAAATCTTGAGATCCAGTAATTGTAACTTTACTGTAGATGTAGTTGCACGTTATTTTATATTCTTCTATAGCTCCGTGCAACCAGTGACAACATTTGCACACAAATCTTCCCTGTACAGAATAAATCCAGAAAGAAATCCAGAATAAATAGAGGTGCAGAGATTGTGCAGTTCCAGTATTCCACTCAGCTCCTGAAGCCTCCTCTAACACACTGCTTTCCATCTCAGCTTTTATGTAAACATGTCTTGTTACTATGGCAACATCTACATCAAGTGTTCCTTTCATTAAATGGTATTTTTTAGCTATGAAACACATTCTGAGCTGGGAACAAACATGCTGTATTAGGTGTATTCTTTATCATTTGAGAAAGGGTTGTTCTCAAGAAAAATAAAATCAGGATGGCTTAGCAGATGGAGTTTTATTTTAAATCTCTTATCATTAAAGCTGTCCCCAAAATGTCTACTGAAACAGTTTCTCAAGGATATATCGAATCATTGACCCCAAAATATCATTATTCAGGGGATTCTTTCCCACATACAAAGCAGGCTTCAAGAGATCATACATGGGTTGCTCATTGGATGCTATAGACCTTGTAAAGGCAGCATCCTGAAAGTCTTGGGAGTCCAGAGAGCTTTAAGAAGCTTGGTTGAAACCACACTTCTTGATACTCCTAGTACCTGTTTCTGCAGAACTGAGACTCCAGGCCAATGCGTGTGTTCTCAGGGCCTGTGACTCTCAGATGGTATGAGTCAGGTCTTGCATGGGAAATGCTAATTCAAGGGAAGATTGAAAAAGACATTGTTCACTGAACAGGCCCTGGTCTGGTTTTGTTTCTAATTCACAATTCACGGTTCATCTGAAGTGAGTTTTGCAGGGGTGTTTTGGTTTGCTTTGTTTTTTTGGGTCACATTTAAGAGCAATATGTTTAAAAAAATAATAGTTTTCTATTAATGAAAAATACAGTGTTCATCATACCATTTATTGTGTAGCTATCCTGCTGTTGTATAAACCAAAGTAACTTGGGTGTTGATTCTCAGACTCATAAATGTCATAAGGAACAATCAGAAAAAAAACATGCTGGTCTTCAGCATATTTTAGGCTGTTAAACATAGCTGCCAATTCCTTTGCTGAGATTGTGTCAAATGAAATCATGCCTTCCACAGAGTCATCATATCCTGGCCTCCAGAATCACAAAACCAAATAATCAGTCATTTTCATGAATAGTCTGCTTCATCAGACACTTTTTTGGGTTAAAGATACGCATTTGTTTTATAACTGGAACTTTTCTGACTTCAGATTCTAGCAACTTATCCTGACTGTGCATTTTTACAGAGAACTCTTTAATTCCCAATGTTTTTTTTCCCCAGCATGAAGATACATATACACTATAAGCAAGTAACCTTGCAGTATTTATTTAATAAACTTAATAGATTAAGTTTATTAGATCATCGCCATTTTCTAGGTAGAGTACCACTTTTATGGTTCATTTCTCTACTCTGCAATATTAAAACTATGGACAACAAAACTGAGATGTTGTGGGAAGCTGCTGGAGAATTGTTTTGTGGAAGATTTAAAGGGAAAAACAGAGGGTACAGAGAGTGTCTATGTCCATCTTACCTGACAAGAGGTACATGCAGTGATCTCCTTTCACAGCTATGCTGCACCTTCTGTCTGAATGTCTACACCCCTACTTAGCACCACAGAGTATGTAGGATGGGAAATGGGCAAAGCTGCAAAGAAGGCTCCAGTACGGATTTGTCTTATTTGTGCTCCAAGTCTGCACTTTTTGCCCCTACCCACTGCATCTGCCCTCCAAGGATTTCAACAGCCTTCACGAGGTTAAAACCAGTACCATTTTTAGCCTGTGCCATGATGTTTTTCCAGTCTTCTGCAGTGTATTTGAAGATCCGAGCTTCTTACATGCAATTCAACAAATCAGAGATCTCCCAGATTATTCTTATGGAATGCCATGAACATTTTTCTACTTGATAGTAAAGAGTGCTGTCTTGTTTATGTGGTAAAAGTAGTGCTGGACAGAAACAGAATCATAGAATCATAGAATGGTTAAGGTTGGAAGGTACCCTAAAGATCATCAAGTTCCAACCCCCCTGCTGTAAGCAGGGACACCTCCCGCTAGATCAGGCTGCACAAGGCCTCATCCAATCTGGCCTTAAACACCTCCAGGGACGGGGCTTCCACAACCTCCCTGGGCAACCTATTTCAGTGCCTTACTACCCTCATGGTGAAGTATTTCTTCCTAATATCTAACCTAAATCTACCTTCTTTCAGTTTAAAACCATTACCCTGTGTCCTATCACTGCCCTCTCTGGTGAAAAGCCCCTCCCCAGCTTTCCTGTAGGCCCCCTTCAGGTACTGGAAGGCCACTATGAGGTCTCCCTGGAGCCTTCTCTTCTCCAGGCTGAATAGCCCCAACTCCCTCAGCCTGTCTTCATAGCAGAGGTGCCCCACCCTCTGATCATCTTTGTGGCCCTTCTCTGGACCCCCTCCAATAGCTCCATGTCTTTCTTGTGCTGAGGACTCCAGAGCTGTACACAGTAATCCAGGTGCAGTCTCACCAGAGCAGAGTAGAGGGGTAGAATCACCTCCCTGGCCCTGCTGGCCACACTTGTTTTGATGCAGCCCAGGATGGGGTTGTTTTTCTGGGCTCCAGCACACACTGGCAGCTCATGTCGAGCTTCTCATCTACTACCACCCCTGAGTCCTTTTCCTCGGGACTGCTCTCTAGCCATTCTTCCACCAGCCTGTATTTGTGCGTGGGGTTGCATCGACCCAGGTGCAGGACTTTGCACTTGGCCTTGTTGAATTTCATGAGGTTGGCATTGGCCCACCTCTCCAGCTTGTCAAGGTCCCTCTGAATGGCATTTCTTCCTTCTAAGGTGTCAACTACTCCACACAACTTAGTACTGTCAGCAAACTTGCTGAGGATACACTCAATCCCAGTGTCCATTCCTCCAACAAAGATGTTAAACAGCACTGGTCACAATACTGACCCCTGAGGAACGCCATTCATCACTTGCCTCCACTTGGACACTGAGACATTGACCACAACTCACTGGGTGCAGCCATCCAGCTAATTACTTATCCAATGAGTGGTCCATCTGTCAAATCCACCTCTTGTCAATTTGGAGACCAAGGTGTTGTGTGGGAGAGTGTCAAATGCCTTTCACAAATCCAGGTAGATGACGTCAGTTACTCTGCCACTATCCACCATCTCTGTAGCCTTGTTGTAGAAGGCCACCAAATTGGTCAGGCATTATTTGACCTTAGGGAAGCCATGTTGGCTGTCACCGATCACCTCCTTATTTTCCACATGCCTTCGAAGATTTTCCAGGAGGATCTGTTTCATGGTCTTGCCAGGCACAGAAGTGAGACTGATCAGCCTGTAGTTCCCCAAGTCTTCCCTTTTCCCCTTTTTAAAAGTAGGGGCTATGTTACCTTTTTTCCAATCAGCAGGAACCTCCCCAGACCCCCATGACCTCTCACATATGATAGACAGAGGCTTAGCAACTGCATCCGCCAGCTCCCTCAGGACCCATGGATGGACCCCATCAGGTCCCATAGACTTGTGCACCTTCAGGTTCTTTAAATGGTCCCAAGCCTGTTCTTCTCCTACAGTGGGGGGTACTTCATTCTCCCAGTTCCTGCTTTCACCTGCTGTGGCCTTTGTGATGAGGCTGGAGTACTTGGCAGAGAAGGCTGATGCAAAGAAGTCATTGAGAACCTCAGCCTACTCAATATCCTGCATACCTAGGTCTCCCGTTTCCTTCAGGAGAGAACCTACATTTTCCTTGATTGTCCTTTTATCCTCAACATACCTATAGAAACTTTTCTTATTGTTCTTTACATCCCTGGCGAGATTTAATTCCATCTGGGATTTGGCTCTCCTTACCTGATCCCTAGCTGTTTGAACTACCTCTCGGATTTGTAGCTAAGAAGTTGTTACCTTGGACATGCTAATTTTTGGAAACAGAAATTATGCCATGCTGAGAGTATTTACTGGAAACATCAGACACCTTAGCTGAGCTTTCTGCTTTCCTTAATTTCCTCCTTATCAGTATCATTCCTTACTTTCCATGGCTCTGGAAAATTAGTTAATATGAAAGAAGTGTCTGTTCTGGAAAGGAACTGTCTTCTACTCTTCCCTTCTGAGAGTGATTAATTAAGCATCTCTGTCAGCCTACCCACTCCATCTCCTGTGTCCTTCTGTACCCTTTCCTTCCATTTTGCCTTCATCTTTCTTGGGGAAAAGAAGTGAAACTAATGTGCCATGGTAACACACTGTTTACCGTGCTCATCTGTTGGATTTGTACCTGCTTTCTCTGTTTCAGATGTAAGCTCTTAGGGAAAGGAAATAATTTCCATTTCATTTTGCCAAAATGCCTAGGACAGTGATAGACTGTTACTTATCTGAGACATATCCTATTCCTTTTTCACTTGCTCAGCATATGAAAACATACAGAAATTAGCTTGTTTCAGTAGGTTTTTAAGAAACAAACATAATGGGGACAAACATAAAAATTATTATGTTGACAACAACAATAATGACTATAAAAATATCCGATTTAAATGGAGATTTTTCACATCCAACTCGAATCTTCCTGATAAATTTTAGTAATGCCAAATTTACTGAATCCCAAAGAGAACTTATAATCCTCAATTCATTTTTTGATTGATTTTCTGGGTTTTTTTTAATTGATTTTTACATCACTGCAATGCTGAATTCTGTTGCTCACATCTGCCTCCCTACCTCTAAATGACACTCCTGTCCACACCAGCTAATTGTTAGCTTCCACCTGACAATACTATTTTTATTTCCCTACTTTCTTCCAGATTCTCTTCCTATTTTTCCATAAAACTTGTATCTGCAACAGTATATCCCTTCTGTGGGTCATAGCCACCATTTTCTGTCTTTCATTTTTCTCATTTTGGACTCAAATTTCCCTCAACTCCTTTTATAAAATCCTTGAAGTTTGAAGTACGTCTGTTGCTCCAAAAGCTTCCATAGGTCCCAGTGTGTGTCAACATATATGAAAGATTTTCAAAAACTTCACTTTTCTGACAAGTCTTCCATTTTCTCTAACATGCATTTTCAGGCCAGTAAAACAAAATACCTCTTTTTACTCTTTTCTTCCTTTTGCCACTGCATGTTCTCCAATACCATTGTGCTCTGCTTCTAAGAAAAATACTTGCCTACAGATTATTTACTAAGTCTTCTTTAATGTTTTGATAATGAAACTAACGTAGCCTATATCTGGGCTTTCTTTACTTTGAGTTCCAGTTCCCAGAATACTCTCTCTCACTGCCTTATTACCTGTTCTTTACCTTTCAGTTTCTGCAGCTTTTTCTTTGTAATGTGGTGTTCTGAGATATTTCATCTTCCCAGGTACTACAAGACACATACTTTTACAAAGCTAAACCACATATCTTCTGCACTAGTGAAGTTAAGTCTTCAAATGCCAGACCACTCTCCTACTGTCTGGAAGAAGATTTCATACCCTCCATCAATCACAGCAGCAGTGTTCCCTTTTCCTATATTTATTATTTATAGCCTCAGCTGGGGATTCATAACGGTTGACTTCTCTATCAACTGCCAGACACAAAACCATTTGGATGTTGTGACATCTAGCACCACCCTGTCTTACAGCTAGGTGACAGAGCAGGACCTGTGGAGGTCTGGGGGGGTTTTGCATATGCACAAGAGAAGGTTATTTCCACAAAAGGAATCTTCTAGTTGGAAACTGATAGAAGAGCACCTTTGGGATTAGGCCTCTGTAAGTTACCAGCATACACTAAGGTACCAGAGAGATACCACTTTCTAAATCTCACCCATATTGCAGGTCATTATCTCTGTGAAAATATGTGCTCAGGAAATGGGTATTTAGGACTTGATTCAACATTTGACTGGGTTGAAGAGTCTGTTGACTCAACTGGGAATGCATCAGGGCCTGATTAACCTATTTGTGAAAATGCAACCCTAATAATTCATTATTTTCACCATTATTTTACGATTAATATGCCTGAAATACACTTACTATGGAGAGTTTTGAATAAATATCCTGATATAACTAGTCAGAAAAAATAAAATCTAATGCCTTATCAGCAAGCTTTTAAAATCTATTGTTTTAATAGATCAAGCACTCAAGCATGAGGAGAAATTTCTTTTCACTTGCTTTCAAAAAGGATTAATGAAAGGAAGATTTTTGTTTAGGAATGGTGCACTTTGTTTTCTGCCTTTAATCACTTTAATGTCCCAGAACATTCTGAACACATGCTCTGATGTCTCTAATTGGCAGTGAGGCAACATAATTACAGGAAGATACAACCAAAGCTATGGCACTTAAGGTGAACATATCATGAGGTAATTATAGAGGCACTTGAATGAAATGGCTTAAGATGCAGACCCACAGACTGACTGGGTTGGCAGGAGGAATACATAGAATTTGGAAGCTGTCTTTACAGAGAACAGGAACAGGAGAAACCACCTGGGTGTGAAGGGTGTGCAGAACTGAAAATATGTAATTTCAGCCAAAATAGGCAGGGAACCCATGGATCCAAAAAACCCCAACAAATCAAGCTTAAATTTTCTACGTACATAAATTGTTTATCACAATGTGACAGAACGCAGGAACAGAGAGGTTAAAATCAAAAGGCTAACTGAGGAGACATTTTTTTTTAGAGATCCAAACTGTTCTCTGACTCAGAGTTCCTCAACTAAGGCCATATCTATGGATGCTTCTGCCCCTTAGCAGTTTCACCTCATGTATACCAAGCACTTGCTCTCTTACTACTATAGCACTTTGGCAACATTGCATCCAGCCCTCCTGTTCACTATGTTGATTGGCGAGTAGATTAACTGCAAGATATATTAGATAGAGTTGGGCATAGTTTTTGAGACCTCAAATATATAATATAATGTCTTATTTGTTCAGTTTGCTGATAGCACACATTATATTGATATTAGATGGTACATCTAGACTTGGAAGAAACATCAGGTTATATTAAATGGCAAAAATATGAGGTCAGATATATATTCGTAGCCAAATAAGCAGCCATTTCCACCGCCAGTAGGTGGGTTACCATTCCCATTTGGCTCCTTTTATCAATAGAAGAAAATATTGGTTGGTTGGAATATTAATGACTTGTGAAGCACAATTACTAAGAAGTGCCATTACACAGGTGGTATTCATGAGGGCACTGAATGCTTTGATGGTAATTTCCCCTGTGATAAACACAAACTGTGCTTCCAGTCAGGCCAGAGGTTGATTCTTGTGTCATCAGTTACTAAAGTGGTTGAAAATGGCTTTTATACTGGTACAGGAAATAGGCTAGGTTGTAACCCCTTATGTGTCATATTTCCACAGCTTCTCATATGTGTACCTTCCAATGATGTCTTACTGCAACATCTGCAGCAGAAGAACCTCACAGCTACTTTAGCTGAACGGCTTAAACAAATACTTTGTTAATGCACTGACACAAATTAAGCTGACACTAGTCCACTGCTTGTAGCCAAAAGTAGAAGTGCCCTTCGAATCTAACAGGTTATAATGACTTCTATTAAATCAGAGGAACTGGCACCTGGCTGAGCTTCAATGGTTCCTCTGAATGCCCTGACTGACAATTTAAAAACAGGCCTATTGTGTTTGCTGCAGTGTTAAGGCAGGCACAGACCAGCAAAGAGAAGCAGTACCCAGGGAGCAGGGGAAAGATGTAGCTGGAGATTTTGTAGGTGAAACTAAATGTAGCTTTGCCATCTGCT
The DNA here is from genome assembly GCA_020745705.1 of Hemiprocne comata. Lineage (NCBI taxonomy): Eukaryota > Metazoa > Chordata > Aves > Apodiformes > Apodidae > Hemiprocne > Hemiprocne comata. Next base: position 64,601,064 of record CM036586.1, read on the forward strand.
CCAGTGTGTAAACAGATTAGAGGTGTCATGCTTTTTATCTGGATCAGCTCATTTCTCTCTCATTAAGTCACTGATATGCTATGTAAATCCAGCTTTGCTTTGACTAATTTGAATTTAGAACAATATCTTATCTCGCTGGGCCACCCAGGCAAAAGTGGTAACATAAGGAGAGTGTTTTTCCTGTCCTGTAGTTAACATTTCATAGCCTCTATCTGCAGCAAATTATCAGTTCAGTCTCTCCTCTGTACCTGTATTCCAGCCTTCTCAGGCAACTGGTGTACTAGCAGACATGAATACAAACACAGACTGAGACACTTTGGTATCATATTTGGACTTTATGAATAGATCTGTAATAGCAATCATCCAAAACCAGAGAGATCAAATTTTGCTTCAGTTTTAAATATTAACAGAATTAATCCAATTTTAATATATGGACTGTAATAAGAAAACTGTTTTTTCTTAGTGCTTAGAGAACAATCAAATCTGTCCTGATTAGTGGTGGGATTTACTTTATTAGCCTCTAAAAATAACAAGCTATTTGTCTTGCTCACAGTGACAATTCGACATTGCACATATGAAGACCTATTTGAAGTGACTTCCAGTGGCTTTCTTCCAAAGGAATATCTCCCCTTTTCTGGGACTGACTAGCACAGCAACAAGAAAAGTGTCCCAAGTAGGGAAAACACCATCTGATTTGGTAGGCAGTAAATCACATTCTTTCCTAAGGCTTATGTTGTATTTCTAGATTATTTTGTTAAAAATTATCAACAGCTCTTATACAGGAGTAGCAATTCTGTGATGCAATCATAGGAAACTTAAGAATACTAATTCTCTCTAAGTTGCTTGATATGCTAGCGTACTGAAGACATACCACAAGGAGATATTAACTGAAGAGATGGGCATCCTACAATCCCCTTTCTCAACTGGTCCTGGTGAGCTAACTGAGATCAGCTGGGTTATCTTTTCTCATATGCTGGGTCATCTTTTCTCATATGCTGGGTCTTGAGCACTACTGTCACAACACACAGAAGCAGGTTTCCCTTGTGAAAATCCCTTCTCAAGAGTGAATTACTATGTCACTTTGCCTTTCATGATGGAAATCACATAAAAATTTTTATTTCCAAGTCAACATAGTCACAACTAGCAAATCCAAATTTTCTTAGCCTTTAACAATGGAGTCTTGTTTCTTCAATATTCAGCCTGAAAGCAATAGAAGGGATACTGCATACTGCTTTGAGATTTTTTACTAAGCCTAACTAAGGAATACATCCTTCTCTTAGGAATGTGCTTTGTAGCTTTTCATCCACTATCAAACTTTTCTCTGCTGAAGTTTTTTTTGAAGTTTATTTATTCTAAGAATATCATGGTGATAGTCAATGAGCCCAACACAATTCAATTCATGATAACTCTTTTTATACCTTCAATTCATGATAGCTCTTTTTATACCTGTTAACACAAAACCCAGCATTTTGTGATAAGTGAGTCCAAAGAGGAGGTGTGATTTCCCATTCAAACGTGGGACAATTTTCATTCTGATTTCTACAGAGGGATTACTTGGCTTCTACCCATTTACTTCCACCAAACTGAATGCAATCCAAACCTTTAACAGAATGAAACTATCAGCTTTCCCCATCAGCAAAGTTGCCCATGTGTCTTGGTTTGAGCCAGGATGAAGCTAATTGTCCTTTTACTGATTTATTTTTCCTTCAGTAAGCTCTCTTTTAACTAGGAGCAAGTTTTCCAGATAGTGGACTGATAACACTGGAATGTTTATGTTACTTCCAGGACTTGAAGGTCACTTCACTCTACTTGTTGAAACTGCAGCCTCAGATGCTACAAGGAGCAGATGAGTCCTATCTGTAACCCTCCTGTAGAGAGGAGTGGGCTAGACAGACAGCAAAATTGACTAAAGTATTCCATTCCATATATCTACGATTTTCCTTCGTGAGGGGCATTGAGTACAAGAGACAGACTGGGAGTGAATTGGCTTTGAAAGCACGACAGTACAGAGACATGCTCTCTGATCCCCATGAGTTCCACACCTCAGCCATTGAAAAAATGACTGACAGAAGGAATAAGATACCAAACAGATGGGAAGGTAAACCCCAGTATCTCCCTAGAGACAATTGGTCTCGTGTTGCAGCCATTAAGAGAAGACATCCTGCTACAAGACAGCAGCAAGAGACGTGACCCACTGCGATGCCCTGTGTGATCTCTTGCATAACTATTATAAAGAGGACATGAGAACATGGGACAATAAACCCACTGCTATTCTTTAGATACAAGAGCTGCTAAATAGAACAAATGCAGGCGATGGTTCTTCCAGGAAGAAGGCTGCTTCAGTCTCCAGCGACTGGTCATTCAACCAGGATGGTGCATCAACCTCAAATGCCCAATATTAGAGGTGCCCTGCCTCCGGCCAGGAGGAGGAGAGGGACAACTGAGTTTACTGGACTGTGTGTTTTCGGTGGCATTAGGGTGCCTGGCTGACTGTGAAACGTGTGCCGCAATTAAGCAGGCGAAACAGTTGAAACCTTTGTGGTATGAGAGGAGGTGGTCAAAGTACAGGTATGGGGAGGCCTGGCAAATTGACTATATCACACTGCTTCAGACCTGCCAGGGTAAGCACTATGTGCTTACAATGGTGGAAACAAGTACAGGATATGTTTCCAACCACCTGTGGAGATCACACAATTTGTTAAAGACAGTTGACTTTTGATAGCTGTGAGCACTCAATGGAAGGATGTCATTTTGCAGCAGTCATCTTGATGGTCTATTGGAGCACTTAGACATATATTTACATCTATAGAGGAGAGAAGGGTATTTTCTTTAGATATTAGTCTGTATCCCATAAACACCACAAACTATGAAGCACACCTGTGTCTCTCATAGTAGTGGTCTCAGAGGGTCAGATTTTCATTTCTTCTAAGGCATTATGAAGGAATTGTATTGTACATAAGAATTCAAACCCTGCCTTTTTGGAGCTTTATGGTGTATTAGAGAAAAAAAAAAACTAAAGAGAAGAACAGAGAAAGGTAGAGAAAGCTATACATGCAACTTTTTGTACAAATTGGCAAGATCTATTAGAAAAAATAGAGGAAAGATTTTGGTAGCTGTAGCTGAGGGATAAGGAGTGTACATAGGTTGAAGCCTGGTTAACAGAAGGGTAGGATATAAAAAAGGTATTTCAAACATATTGAAGGCAAAAGAACTTTAGAAATAGTGCACTAAGCCATAAGAACTGGTAAGGAATTTCTTATCACTGAAGTCCTGATGAGGAAAATCATAAGGGATTGATTAACTGGAAATGTTAAAAGTCAGAGGTTTTGGGTTTGTGTACATGTCATTCTCTGCTTTTCAGACATGTATTTGCATTGTTCTGAGATGACAGACAATAAGGTAATCAGGAAACATTTAACTCTGAAAAAATGTAGGTCTCATCAGTGAGTTGTATCCAAATGAATCAGATTTATTAATAATGGCAAATAATTCAACCCAAGGGATTGTTAGTTACTTGGCTGTCAAGCCAGATCTCAGAAGATATTTCAGTCTCAGTAATATGTGTTCTGTATTTGTCTTATTCAAATCTTTCCCTTTCATTATTCCTTGTGCTTATAACTTTAATTTGGAAGAACTTTTCTTTTTCCTTTCCTCTCTTTATGCAGTGAAGAAGCATCTCTTAAGACCAGATGTATAACTGTTACACAAAAAGGTGGTGGCAAATCAAGTTCAAATAAGAGTTTCTTACAAGTGTTCTTGCCTATCAATTTACCATTATGCTCTTCCTCTATGATGCTAATCATCCTTTTTCTTTTTATACAGAAACACAAAGGAGGTTATCAGGAGTAGCCAGCATGGATTTACTAAGGGGAAAACACCATCTGATTTAGTAGGCAATAAACCACATCCTTTCCTAAGGCTTATGTTGTATTTCTAGATTCTTTTTAAGAAAAAAAAACCAAACAGAATTACTACAGTTTTGACAAGAGAAGAACACAAGAAAAATAGGTGACATTTCCCCTCACTGTTGTCCTGATTGACTCCTAAAGTGCAGCCAATTCTGCTTCTTCATACACCTTGGCACACTCTTAGACAGCAGCAAGACGAGAAAATGATGAATTTGGCTGTTTGATCAACCAGTGAGAGATTAGGTTGGCCCACCATTAGCCTAGTGACAGGACTGCTCCTGGCTCTTAGCGACAGTTATTAGATATCTTATTGATGAGGAGGACTCAAGCACTGTTTGAAGTCAACAAAAAGTACTAACTTTCCTTGTAACTGACCTAATCTTCTCATCTCCAAGTTTGCTCTAAATTTGTATCTCTGCTTCATGGTCTGCTTTGCTCTGTGGTTAAACAGTTATTTTTTAATTATTATTTGTTGTTGTTATTATTATTATTGTTATTTTTGTTGTTATTATTAAATACAGCTCTGTGATTGATAAAATATGAGCATACATTTACTCTGCAGTGGAAGAGATGGATGATGAATAAATACAGCATAATTGGTAGGTACTACCTCATGGCAGCTGTAGCTGTGACGGAAAGGATTCCATATTGGCTGGTAGCTGGCAAGGGAGGAGTAACATTATCTCTGAGCCAACTAATGACTTCTGATGTGTTGTTGAGTAAGTTCTGTAAGATTCTCTGCGATACATGGAGATCACTTGCAGCATAGCAATCCCAGGTGCAAATATTACTTGGTTTACTCAAGAACTGGGCTGAAATCTCAGCCTGCCTCTCTCTTTTCTGCTGCCTGCTCATGTTCAGAGATGCCATTGCAACTCACGTCCATGCAAGAAAGCTCACTCTTCAGTGAAGCCACAACACACTGTGTGAAAAGGGACACAGTTAAGTAGTGAGTATAATTAGATTTCACTATATCATTAAATAGCATTTTGAACTAGGAGAAAAATATGTGGTTCTTTTATCAAAACCTCCAATCTAATAGTCAGTGGAAAATACTCAAATAAATTCCAAAATTTAAAGGTGTGCTTATTAGGATGTGAAATATTAGAAAAATAATGCATGAAATTGATGCTAGTATCATGATTCACTGTTTTACCCTACCAATCTCATCAAAGAACTTTTTTTCCACACTGTTTTGCTTTTCCTCCTTAGAATAAAGAGCGATGAAGAACTGAAGGACCCATGGCTACTTTCATACCAACTGTTCTGAATTACTTATTCAGACATTAACAAAATTCTTACACCCTTCAGGTCAGGCATTTCAACACAAGCTAACCTGAAGCCAAATCTTCTTCTTCAACAAAAAGTGTTTTGAGAAACTCACAGCAAATATATGCTAAGTATAAAATTAACAGATTGATTCATGATATGGCAGTAGGTTAAACACTTCCCTAGTTTATGACACTAAGATAAGAAACTGGCAATTCATACTAATCATCATCATCATATTATTATTATTATTATTATTGTTGGGTTTATATCAGCATTATCATTTTTAATAATAATCCTTTATGGCTGAGATATTTTTTCTCATTTCAATAGCACTCAAAACATTCTTAAGGTCTCTGCAATATTTCTGCACAGACCATTCTGTAAGAAAACAGTGGGAATGTTTGAGGGGAATGACTTCTTTCAGCAAGTATGGTCAGACACTTCACTTTGAGGTATGCAATATGTTACCTAATACACTTACCTATGCTCTAGCTCCAACTGAGTCAATTACCTTCTTCATCCATTGCAGAGGTGTGATGAAGGTGCATCATCCTCCAACTACACATCATTATTTCCTTTTTTGATTAGGGAAATTTTCTTGCAGATTGAGTTATTATTAGCTCACTCTGTCTCTAGCTGTCCTTGAATTTATTTGTCCAACATCAACAATTTTAAAGTTATACCACAGAAAATTAATTTTTCTCACTTACTTTTTCATATAATCCGAATGTTTTTTCTGGCAAGTTAGAGCTGTTACCACTGCAATACTCTCTGTTATGTCTGCACCTCTTCCCAACAACAAAGCAAGTGCTGGTGGCTTGGCAGAAGAGAAGGAGAGATGGGAGGGAACAAGGGGGTTCCTTAGGGTAATGTATAGGGAAGGAGGTCTCACCTCTGTTATGGCACAGGAATCCAGCCTTTAACATACTGTCCTCATACCCTGATGACAGATCTTGATCACCAGAATAATGTTCTTTGTGAGCCCCCCCTGTCTTTCCTTTGCTCTCTTTCTGTGAAAGAAGAGGAGAAAGAAGGGACCTCGGCATGATTACACTCCTACTGCAGCAGGAGAAGAACAGGTGTAGGCAGGGCCACAGTGCTGGAAGCCATCAAGAAAGGGAAGGGCTTTCTGCTCCTCCTATTGCAAATGGCATGAGAAAGAGGAGCGCAGTTTTTGGTTTTGGCAAGGGCCCCCCTCCTCCAAAACTAGACAGCATCCCCTGCTACACCTGAGCATCTCCTTTTGTAGAAAACATATCAGCAACAGACTGCACAGAGAGATTATGAGGACAGTGCTTGGGATATGGAAGCCCATCTTCTGTGACCCTTAGCCAGCTTTACAGGGACTGAACCCACCTTACATGCAGTTTACACTTGAGAATGATAGGGATTGCAGCACAATGAGTGATATAGGACTAAGATTCTGGTGGCTTATTTCTCAAGGGCCTCTTTCTTCTTCAGGAGGGAGGGTACTATTCACATTACTGGAGTGGCAAGAGTCCTTAAAAGGGGCCAAAGTTAGTGAACCTAGTGTCAAGCAGCAAAAGAACCCTTCTCTAAATACATTAATGGAGTACAGGAAATGTTCTCTAAGTTTCTGCAGCCAGATTTATTTCTGATACAAGAGAAAGGCTTTGTAAAAGGGCCACATTGCTTGGCACAAATAAATATATAAAACTTTACAAGACACTCTGAAAGTGAATCTTTTGTGGAAGCTGTGTGGAGAGAGTCTTGAAAACCAATCAGGGGGTGAAATGACAAGTAATTAAGGAGCAAAGTATGAAAGCCACAAAACAACAAACAAACAAAGAGCTGGAGCATTGTTAATCAGTGTTTGGATTAGAGCACAAGATACAGGAATTCATTCAAGGAAAAAGAATGTGACTTTCTGCAGATAAAGCAGCTATTGTTGTAGGATGGCCTTTTTTTCTTATTTTACTTGACTAATTCTTGACAAAACATGAGAAAGCCACAAAAGCTGTTACAATAATGTCCCCTTATGTAACATTTTCTCCTTCTCTTTCTCTTCTGACGAGTCAAGGAGTCTGTGTATTATGCATTTTATTTCAAAATCTTCCCACGTAAGGTTACGTAAAATTAGCAGTAATCAATCTAAATTAAGGGACCTCATTATCATCCTCAGGAGGTCACTGCTAAATAGTCTCTTTATTAGAGTTGACAATTTCAAACACAACATTAGGCCTCCTTAAAACATGTGTGCCAATTTTGTCTCCCTCATTTTACCAGGAAACATATGTTGTTAGGAACGCTGTACAGAGCTCATTTTTTATTTTTTTTTTACTGGAAGCAGACATTTTGTTATAAAGGCGGTAATGGGTCAAGTGAACAAAGAAAGGCCTTCCTGTTCCTACTGGTCTGTGAGTAGCATGTCGTTCAGATACACCTCAGCCTTGTACAGTTCAGGTACATGTTAGAAACTACAGGGAGAGAGCCTTGTAATAAAGCCTTCTGGGTATTGAGACAAAGTAGAAACAAAACTATCAGTCCTTTGTGCTGCATTTTTTCCTCATTATGAGACCCACAAGAAAAAATTGTGAACAGATGGGTAGTTATTAGCAGTCTCTGACAGTTTCAAGTTGCAGACAGTGATTTACACCACTCTCAGGGAGAACATAAGGAATCCTACATAAATTACATAAAAAGGAATAGAAAGTATGTGCCTCTGAGTTGGTCTAGCACACACCACCACATTCACCTCTTTGGAGTAAGTGACGCAGCTGTCATTCTGCTTTGGTATGATCATTTGGAGAATCAACCTACACAGTAGCTGTGTAAGGTAATTAATGCTTCAGCCCAGATTCAGAGAGACATTTAGCACCTTATAGCTCACAGAAATACATGGTGTGCACATACTCCTAGACCTTTATAGATCTAGTCTGTCCAATATACCTTTTTCAAACAGTCAGTTTCATCTCTGAGTACACAACCCTTCTCTTTTTCTGTTTAACATTTGATCTATAGTTGCAACGGCTATAGTTATGTTAGTAAATAATGCAACCCCATAGGAACAGACCTGTAGAGCCAAAAGATTCGTACTGAAAACAAACTCTAGGTGAGATTTTATGAGGACCTGCTCCACGTTACCTCTAGAGAGAAGCACATGTAATTGAATTCCTATTAGCAGTTGGGATGCACTAAATTTTCTTCTGGGTGCATCGTCGAGTTTAATTTCATCCAAACTGAATCCAGTTTCTATTCTTTGAGACTGCTCCATGATGTGAATGAGAACACAGTTCCAGGAGACCACTGGGAGATTCCAAAATAAACGCATGATCTTCACTGAAGCTATAATGCAAAAGTTCCTAAGAATGCCAACGGGGACTGTAAACAGAGTGATGTTAGGCCAAGGTGGCCCCACTATCAATCCATACACACTGGATGATAAACAAACTCCTACAGGAAAAGATGACTTGTTAAGGATAACTTGGCTTTGGTAAACATCATCTATCAGGAGTCTGTGTCATCTGCTGAGGTTTACCAGGAATTATGCGATAAAGGAGCTGCAAGATAAACACAAGTCATCAATTTTTCTGCTTCAGCCATTTTAATCAGCTGAAACTGAGGGGTAGCTTCCCTGAGCCCTTCGGGTGGGTTAGCTGGAAGGAAGACAAGTGAGTGTTTGAAGAGGAGACTGAGTCACCCAAAGTGTGCTTCTTTTATTATTATATACTTTAAGTATTAAGAGACATTCTGATTGTTGTTCATAATTGCTTTTGTTTCTGTCTCTTTCCTCCCACCTGGCAATACTGGACTCCTGAGGTATTGTTAAGGGTTTGCTGATGAGAAAGGATGTGCTCAAGCTGCACGGAGTAGAGTCACAGAAATGTACTCAGGAGGCTACGGGGCAATTGGTGCCTTCCGTTACAGTTACCTGACAGCATCATAAGCAGCTGGGCTGTGCCACAAGTGCTGTTCAAAAACAGACAGGATAGAATGAATCTCAGAAGATGGAAAGCTACAGCATATCAAGGATTAAATGCACAAATTCCCAGGCAGTAGTCTGACCACTGACCACATTAAAATGCCTGGATAGACTGGTCACAGGCAGTTCAAATACAAGCAGTCTGGAAAATGTTGCCAGAAGTATGAACATATTTAGCATTGTTTAATTGAGAAGGATGGATACTGCTAACTTTACTAAATCTAACTTTACTAAATAATCACAGAGTATTTACTGGTACAACCAGACCAATTCACTGTAAGTACTCTCTCTCTATGTGTACATAGAAGTACATGAGTGTATATAAGTGGATGTAACGTTCTCCTTCGATGACTTAGTGGACAAGGTGCTTCATTTTCTTCGCAATATTAAGTCCCAAGGTTACACGTCCTTAGTTCGTCTCATAACAGGTGCTGCAGTGGTAGGAATTCAGTTTACAGCATTTCAGAAGCAGCTCCTTGACAGAGAAAATCTTTGAATAGCACTGTCTTTGAAGAGTCTGCCCTTGTAAGTTTATCAAAAGATCCTGATACTGTAGCTTTGTCTGTACAATCGATTGCAAAAGACTTTACCCCTAATTTAACCATTAATGGCACTTTTGATTTGCGGCTTTGGAGTGTTATATTTCAGGAGGCATTATTTGGCATAAGCTCTTTCAGTAACATAAAAACTATAGGAAGCATTTTCCTTAGATAGAAAGGATTTAGTCCTGTCCATATAGTTAAACTGAGGCTGAGCCTCTGTGGTTACTACAGTCCAGTCCTACCTCCCACCCTTTCAGTTCAGGCCTCACTGTCACCCAGCTTGCATTGTTTACTAGAGCAACTTGAAAGTAAAGTGAGCCAAGTTTTATACAGGATGAAAACAAAGCTGAGCTTATAGTCTTGTTATTGCATGAAAGAGAAGTCTTATGACTTATTTTTAGCTTATGCATTTTCATTTTTTTTTCACATTTGAGCAAATTATCCTATTTTTAGAAAAAAAGAATATATGTTAGCCATAGCTGTACATTTAGCTTTATGAACAACCTTATTGGATTCAGTATTTTCTGTAGAATTTCTCCATTACTCATTCTGCAGACGGTTTTTTCCTGTCAGAAGAAATATACCTGTTGATTTTGGAAATGTGCGTTATTTATATCCAAAATTAACAGATTTTTTTTTTCAGATTAACATATTTACATATGTCCACATCGATTTGCGTATTTTAACATGCAACATTCACTTACGCACAACAGCTGAGTGAAAGGAGCACTATGTTAACTGCAAATAGATTTCTTCCCATTTAACAGGAGACATAAATATTATTCCATAAGGTGAAGTCTCACAATTAATTTGGTGCTTCACAGCTGTTTTTTTCATTTGTCTGAAGAAATGCATTACCAGGCAGAGCAAGACTGGTCTCAGACATTCTGAGGTTACTTTGAGATCACCTTGATTATCCACAATATGGTTACTTTGCATGGAAAGCAAGACTGAGATTTAGAAAGGTTGCTTTCAGAGGAGCTGTTAAATTCTTTCTAGAATCATTATAAGCTGAAGCATTTCCAGAGCCAAACACAAGTCTCAACTTTAAACTAAAAAGCTATTGGAAACTACTCAAAATATTTCTTTCACTTTAACCTTGTCCTGCCTGGCAGTCTCTCTCTCCCATTCACATGCACTCATACATGTATGTACTAACTATACCAGACTAAGGGAAGAAAAGATGACAGCAAAGTGCCAATTGATTTTTGTCTTTCTCTTGGAAAGTATCTTGATAACCTGGTGTTCTGTGTGCTACAGCAGTTTAGGTGGATAGAAACCCTTTCCTACCATGAATCAGATCTAGCAGTATGCCAAAATTTGTGAGGGGTTCTTGTCTTCAATCAGTTGCTGGTTGTTTACCTGCCTGTGTTGTGAGCTATGACCCATACCACACCAAAGGAGAGGCTCCCAGCCCTACCAGACATGTGGTATGTTGTGCCTCCTGCCTGCTGGCCTCCATGGCCAGGGCTGCGCCACAGGTGACCTGTGCAAGGTTGCCCCGTGGCATGGTCGCACCTGTTGTACTTGGCCATGGGGCGTCATGTTCCCTCACAGCCTCTGACTGTTCTTGGAGGTTTGCTGCACAACACAAGGAGATGATCCCCATCCAGAAGTCAGTTGTGGATGTCCAGCTGAGAGACTGGACTTGACAGTGTGAGGACAGCCAGGCATGACTGAACAACCTTCACATGGAATCTGGCTTTCATTCCACCAATTCAGAGTAGAGTCAGAGCTCACATATGACTGTTTGTCCCTAACTATTTAGACCAGGGATATTTTACCCCTGGGAGCATTATCCATCTTATGAGCCAGGGAAAAACTAAATTAGGTTTTGCTAAAAGGAGAAAGTGTTTTGTCCTGTGAATACAGACCATAGACTGCAGCTTGCTGGAAGGGGTAATTTGTAACAGAAAGAGCCTTAATCCAGAAGGATTAAGAGCCTCCTGGAAAGAAACCTGTATTTTCTAGCAGATGAAAATGTAATGTAGCCTGTCATCGATTTGTCATAACAGAAAAAAATCAATAGAGGGAAAAAGTTTCAAACAGGGAATTTAATTTAGATGGTGAAACAATAACAACACTGAAAATATTTGTATCCAGCTGGAAATCGGAGGTGGCTTGCAATTGAATCAATGTAATGAAATGTAATTTAGATGGATAACATCCAATATGTATAGTTTAACTCTCCATTGTGCTTCAGATCCTCATTCCTGTGTTATTTTGAATGTCCTGAAGATCTCCCTTCCCATCTGGTGGCTCGGACTCAATTTCTCTCCTTCTTACCTACTGCCATATTCTCAATAGGAAAAATTTAGTAAATCAGCTTCCAACGTCTGTCTAATGGACTTAGTGAAGGGACTATCAAGCAGTTTTCTGTCTATGCTGAAAATGTTGGCTGACTGTTATGTGTTAACTCCAGTTGGCAGCTCAGCCCCACACAGCCACTCACTTGCTCCCTGCCCCCACACCATGGGGTGGAGGAGAGATTAAGAAGGGTAAAAGTGCAAAAACTCATGGGTTGAGACAGAGACAGTTCAATGGCTCAAGGCAAAGCAATGCATACAAGCAAAGCAAAACAAGGAATTCATTCACTGCTTCTCATCGGCAGGCAGCTGTTGAGCCATCTCCTGGAAAGCAGGGCTCCATCACACATAACCATTATTCAGGAAGACAAAATGCCGTAACTCCGAACATCCCTCTTCCTTCTTCTTTCCCCGCTTTTTGTTGTATGGTATGGAATATCCCTTGAGCAAGGTGTGGACAGCTGTCTCAGCTGTGTCCCCTCCCAGCTTCTCATGCATCCCAGCCTGCTCACTGGCAGGGCAGCATGAGAAATAAAGGAGGCCTTGATGCTGCGTAAGGACTGTTCAACAGCTAAAACATGGGTGTTTTATCAACACCTGCTTGGTCACAAATCCAAAACTTACCACCATAGGAGATACTGTGAAGAAAATCAACTCTATCCCAACCAAAATCAGTACACTTTGTTAAAATTTCCATACCTGTCTTCAGGGGAGACCCCTGTGATAATACCAGTTTCTTATATAGAGACTCATCCTTCAAAATCATTGAATGCAAGATCTGTGCCTGCTTTGTAAGTTGACCTTTTGTGCTTCAACCTCTTCATGATGAGCTTTCTTGCAGACATGTTGTTTCCATGTGATGTTCAAATATGTTACCTTACACCCTGTCTGACTATCCTGTGTTCAAAGCCAGCTACTAAGACCTGGGGTGACAAGTCATCAGCAGTCTTGAGAATATTTCTGGTTTTCCCACATATTTATCTCATTCTGTTCCAGCACACCTAAAAATGAAAAGCAAACAAACATTTCTCTGTTTGTCCTTTGGATCACACCTACAATTTTGTGACTGTAGACCCATATAGGAACTTAATAATAGGTTAATAAATAGGTCACAAACATTCTAACGCACAGCTAGTCAATGGTTGTAAAGACTGAGAATTTTAAAGAGAGCCTATCAGCTATGATATTGCCTACTGCAATGCTTGCAATTGCCTCCAAGACATTCAGAAATTGTTCATAGAAGCTATTCAGTGTTGATTTCTGTTTTAGAAACTTCAACACAAAGGAAAAAGGGGTTGAATTGATAAAGCTTGAATACGCTTTTATTTAAAAACAGTAAATTTACTGGCAATTAATTCTTAGTCATTCGCAAACACACAGCAAATAACATATAGTCAATAACTGTCAGATTTTCAGAGAATAATCACACTGCCTGCTATCTGTAGTTTATAAGAAAAACTGTAAATAGCCTCTTTCCCAGTTTCTGTGTGAAATCAGCTCTCATTTAAAAAAAAAAAAAAAAGAGGCACACATAACAGTAGTGCATCCCAGACTTTTTCAGCTTTTTGAATGGAATAAAATAATAAGTAAGACATAATCCAGACCATACTCTGTTATTGACCCATCTGGTTTTTAATACACAAAGGTTAAGGCTCTTTTCATGCCACAGACCAACTTTTTTTCAATGTTTACGTAAAACATGTTCTCCAAGGCAACTACTGTTCACAGATCCAAAGTATATTCACAGTTTCAGAAATAAACAGACACTGCTGACAGATATGCTAGCTGTAGGATTTATTTTATGTTCTTAAAATCAGCCACACTAACAACATCAAAGAATCATTCCCAGCGGGATTATTATTTCTCCTGCTATTATTATTGTTGTTCTTGGTAATGATGCAGAGAAAGAATCAAAATGTAGATAAAAAATAGCCTGTGTCAGTACAAGACTTAAAACCTTTGAGTGGTTTAACCATCTCATTTACACTTGCAGATATCCAACACGTATGAAATCCAATTAAATAGATAATGACTGCATCCAATAAACTTTGCAAAGCCATTGTGCTGTTTGCTGCAATTGCCTTTGAAGTAAATACAGGTTGCCATCTCTATTTCATAGGTCAAATTTTCAGGCCAATGCATAGCAGAATTTAAACTATATGCATCTGAACTTACATAACATTTTACCAGTCATCTTTTTTTTTTTTTTTTCAGGTGGCAGAAGCACATTTGCTGTGGTACAAATAACAGTACATATTGAATATTGTCCAGAAGAGACAGAAGTAATTATTTGGTTATTTAGTTTTTGACTGAATGAAAGGATAACAGAAAAGGTATGAATAGGCATGGCCCCAAATCCAGCTCTGCAGGATTTGCTGATAGAAAAGGTACAACTCGCTGTTGTTCAAGGTTCATGATCCAAAACAATAGTCAGTGTTTCCTGCTACTCTTTTTATATACAAGGAGAGAGGAGCAGGTGCTCCCAGGCTGGAAAACTTTGCATGCAGAAGTTGCAGTGGAGTCAATGGCAGTTAATTAGGACCAAGAATCCTAATATTTTGTTATCTTCTGTATGCAAATAGCCTTAAATAGGGCAATGACCCTAAATGATTATTGAAGAGAAGGGCTAATAAATCAGTGTATGTTTACAAACGAGACTACCAGAAATATATAGCTAAAGCAACCTGCATTAAGAAATGTAAATGAGAACCGAGAGTAGACTTTGAAAATACTTGTGAATAAGGACTTCTCTTTCCTGGTCAATGCTTTGCCTTATCCTCTTCTGTAGAGGGATAATTCATTTACTCTGTAAAAACACTGTTTTAGACAATCAAGAATTCTACATCAGAGTACCTGCTGCTGAACTTAGATCTGAATGGATGGGCAAGTATCTGCTACCTACTGATGCAAATAACTTGTACTTCCCGTAAGAGGTGAAAGCACGATGAATGAAATTCTGCTTATGCCTGCGTTGCACAGAGCAATGCCATGCTGTCACACTAACTCTGCAGCTGGAGACAGCATAACGACTTGTGGAATCCTCCGTTTACCCTTATATGAGTTTACTAACTGGTTCAAATGGTACTCTGCACTAACTACTTTCCTTCCAGACTACTCTTCCACATACAGTGCTCATGAAAAACTATAAAGCAAAGTGTCCGCATTGCCAAAGAGGCTAACCATAAGCTCTGTTGTTCAAAAATGATTAAATGTAACACACAACTGGCAATCTTACCTTGTCAGTATTTCAAGAAAAGAAGTATTTTTCATTTCTAAATTTCTTGATTCAATCTGCGTTGTTCTAAGTTCAAAAAGGTCATAAAGTTTTGGCTGCTGGTTGACCTACAGCCTCATTTTTTTTTTGGTTTGAGGTTTTTTTAATTTTTTTTTCCACCCGGTGGACATTTCCAGGCTCTTTTTGTGTTCTCTTATAGCCAGTTACTCACATGAGTGTTCTGCATTAAATATTTAGGTAAGCAATAAAATCGTTTCCACAGAGAAGCATCCAATATTTAGTAGCAGATAGCTGAGCTGCAAGATAGCATTTAGATCACAAGTTAA
Organism: Hemiprocne comata; assembly: GCA_020745705.1. NCBI lineage: Eukaryota > Metazoa > Chordata > Aves > Apodiformes > Apodidae > Hemiprocne > Hemiprocne comata. The sequence goes on from CM036586.1 coordinate 64,616,596, forward strand.
TCCTAATGATGTGGTTGCAAATCTTCACAGCTGGAAAAAAAATTGAAAAAATATTCAGCTGCTACCTTAACTGGTATTTAGACTACATCTTCTGGAAAGAGCAAAATATATATATGAAGACAAAGTAAAAATTTACTCTTCTTCTGGGATTTTAGCATTCTATTTTTCTATGCAAATTATGGATCCAACATCAGTAAGAGCTTGGAATATTTGTAATTTTCTGTTTAATTCCTATTGACTAGATACAATTTCATTCTTTAAAAGATGAGGTTGGTTTATGTGCAAATTTTCTATCTATGTAAGGGTCAATCGTGAAGAATTTACCATCACATTTAGTTCATTGACTAAGATATTGACTCATGTTACTGTGTTTAGTTTTTTACAATATACAAAGGAAAAATAATCCTAATTTCAGAGAACATACACATTTAGGAAAACCACAGAAAGAGTAGAAGACTTTAGAAAATTCTAAGGGTCATTTGGTTATTTTAAAAAACTTTAAAAGTTATTTAAAATCTCTTTTTAAAAAAATTATTAAATTATTATATTAACAAGTATTTAAAAGTTATAGCTTTAAAAGTTTGTTGTTTTGGGTTTTTTTTCTTTTCTTTTTTGTTGTGTTTTGGTCTTTTCTTAAAGCAAGAATTTAAAATATTTTAGTCGTTATAGGGAATCATAAGAGTGTATTTTCCAGTGTAAGGAGAACTAAGGACAATAAAGATGAAGAAGACAGACGGATGGAACTTTTTTCTGCAACACAAGCAATTTTCCCCATTCCTTTTATCGGGGGTTTGATCAACATGCAAATATCTATTAAACAAAAATATACCCACTGTAATTTCTTTTCAAGAGAAGCGTTCTGGTTCATTATTCAAGATCACCCTTTCCCATCTTGCATCTTCCCCTGCAGTCTGTCTTTGGATGTTCACAAACATTATGGATGCATTCTTAAGACAGAATAAATGAAAGAGTGAAGAGGGGAGCTTAAGAAAGCATCAGGCATAAACTATGTCCTCTACTGTCATTGTTTCCCCTTCATCTCTTGATCCCATAACATGGGATATGGGCAGCCAGAAAGGAACTGTGACTCTTTTTGCTGTCAAGGATTGCAAGGTTTTCTTGGGATAGCTCCTCAGAAAATCCCACTGACCACTTTTGTTTCCTTTATTATTATTCAGCATTATATCATACTGCCTAGGTTCATTCCAGCAGCTTGGGAGTTTCTTTAACCTTGATTCTGTCTGCAATATGAACTGAAATCTTGTTGATTCTTTGTGAATTTGAAATAATGTTGTTTTTAAATATATATTTCCCTGGATGAAAAAACCAGTCTCAGTATCTTCTGCTTTTATTGCAATATCTATCTTTATGTCCTCTAATAAGCCTCTCTCAGTTGTCTAGTTGTTGCAAAAAATTAACTTTCTGTATGTGTCTAACTCCTTTCTTTCTATTCCCTACTCATTGGATATCTTCCTCTCCAGCATAAAATTTAATGAGGAATTAATTAGATATATTGGCTTGGGTATCTCTTTAAGAATGCTTGAAAAGTTATGATATTGCTGAAAGAAGTTCTGTACTCAGAAGAAAAGCCTGATCTGGTTTCGTTCTGGGTTATTAAACACTGGAATAGGCTGCCCAGGGAAATGGTTGAGGCACCATCCCTGGAAGTGTTTAAAAGACATGTAGGTGTGGTGCTTAGGAACATGGTTTAGCATTGGGCTCGGTGGAGTTAGGTTAATGGTTGGACTCTGTGATCTTAAAGGTCTTTTCAAACCAAAATAGTGCTGTGATTCTGTGATTGTGACAAACACTAACAAACACAAGAATGGCTTTTTATAAGGATATTATAAGCCTGCTCTCAAACAGAATGCTGTTTTGATAATTTTGTGCTGCTGGAAACCCCAAAAATTATTTAAGACTAAATGAACAAAGGAGACAAAAATCAGTGTAATCACTGCAGTTTACTCAATAGAGCAATCCTGCTCTAATCAAGAGGAACGAGCAGATTTTATTTTTATATGAATACATCTACACTTTCTCATTAAACACTTGTATCATGCATCATAGTATGGACCATATGGATTATGAATTCTATAAATATTTTAATCATGTAAGCCTGACAAACCATGAATAAAATACGTTATCTAAAAGGTTGGGTTCCACTGCAAAGGGTTATTAAAACAAATGCCTGACAGGTGTTTGCTAAACTTTCAGAGGAACAGTTCATAGGGTATGACTACATAAGATACCGTGTATTTCTCAGAAACTACTTAGATGAATCCTTATAATAAAGTAGCCATTACACAATGTGAAACACTCTAGGTAGCCTATAAAAGGTACTAAATCTAAGTAGTGCCCTCCACAAAGTGGAATTGAGATCTGAACTACAGTGGGCATAATGTATTGCCTGACAGAACAAGTCCAGCAATTAGCTGTTTCTTTTCTGCTTTCTTGATACTGGTATTATAGTCAAGAGAAAAATGAAAATTTTAAATTACTTTTCACTGACACCTCTTAAAATATCTCCTCTACCCTGAATTCTCCTCAATTTTAAACCACTCCTGGGATGCTTCTTTAGAATACAATTAAATTTAAATTAATCTCAGCCTTCTTACATCAGTACTATCAACATTTTTATACACTTCTAGCAGGTATAACAAGGAAGAATACAATCATTGCAATTAAAAGTTCAATACTTTCCAACAATTTATAATAGTCTTGTAGCAAGTAGATGTCCATGATCTGTTATGGCACCACAGCTGCTTAGGAAGAGTGGTAAAAGAGAAATAATGTAAAACTTTTCAGTATACATTGTGATGTATGGCATGTCCATAAAATATTGTCACACGGAGGAAGTAATATAGAGGGCACGAAAACATTGAGTAAGTGTAAAAGTACTCAATAACAAAAAGGTGAACAAGAACTGAGGCTCAAAGGCAGAGTGCCTTTTAAAAATCAAAGTTTGATTGTGTGTAAAAGTATCAGAAGTTTAGTGAAAGATACAAGATTAATAGCACCACATCATCTAATACATGGTTTCTCATCTTCTTCAGCATGACCGTTCTGTTTTCTGTAACTCAGTGCTTTGATCTCATTTAGGCAAGCTTGTGCTTCTACTTAGTGACAAGGAAGAGGCAACACTGTGGTGAAGTGAGCTGACACCTGCTTACAAGCTGCTTCTTAGTCCTACTTTCCATGGGCTGGATCTCTGTTTTGCTAACAAATATATGTCTTGTAGACCTCTCTTTTTTTTTTTTTTTTTTTTTTTCCCCATGTTTTGGCTAGCAGTAATGCAGGTTGTATTCAAAAAAATTTACCGATTGGTGTCAAACTAAGGACATGCTGCAGAACTTAACATGATAGATGTTTATTTTATGCTGAAGAAAATAAGGTGTCTCTTCAACTACAATTTCTGCTGACACATTTAGTCTGCAGATGCAAATACTGCTCTTCTGTTAAAAAATAATAAAATAATGTAACATATAAAAAAATAATAAAAAGGTTAATCTTGTTAAATTACACAGAAAATCTGCTGCTCCTGTTAGAATCAAGCTTCCAATGGTGGTTGTTGGTTTTGTTATGTGAGTACAGGAGCATTCCCAAAGATGGTTGTCAGCAGGCTTAAAAAACTTTGGAACAAATTTTCAGTCCTGCAAGCTCCGGCCAGAGAAAACAGAAATTGTTTGAAGGTGCCTAGACAACCTAGTTTCTAGCTCAACTTAGTCTACCTCTTTAATTTTAAAAAGAACTACCGTTTAAGGCTTAATGATTTTGTGACCTAGTCCTACTGTATGAAAAGAAACTATCTTATGGAAACACATTCTACTTAAATGAAAAAAATCAAGGTTAAGTTCTCTTAGGGAAGGACATGATTTATTAAGGAACATAGAATGCATGCGAAATTGTGGAAAATTAGAATGACAGTCAAATAAATCAGGGCTTACTGATTGTTGTGCTTCCTAAATTATTAGGGGATTGTAGGAGAGACCCTAAAATTCACTTTACTGAGTCAATGTGTATGTTTTAAGCCTTGGAAAGTACCTTATAAGCAAATCAGGACTGTGACACAGGAATGATTTAGTGGCTCTTTTCAGTGAATGGTGAACGCCAAATACTTTCTAGAAATGAGGACACTGATAATGCCTTTTCAATGTATCTGTCTTTCATCTCTCTCATTTCTTGGCATAGGGGTTTATATACAGGAGAAGCCAATATTTCATCCCTCTGACAGTCCATGATGCACCTGAGTTGTCTTGTGTTTCCTACAGATTCTCTGACATTATTAGGAGTGAAGGATTTGTACAGCAAAATACTGAGTGGATGTTTTAAGAGGAATATTCTATTCTAGAGTAAATCCAGCAACAGAAAGATTTTATAATTCACTGAACAGAAAAAATAATGGGTACACTATTGTTACTGTAAATCCTACTAATTTAAATAATTTTCTATTATACCTTATCAAGAAGCAAGTTAATACTTAAATTTATACATTTATTTTATACATACTTCATGGTTTTGATAGATTTCCTTTAACACTTGTGAAGACCAAAAAGATTTTGAATGGAATAGGTGCATTTCGTGCATTAAAAGTAATTTCTTGAAAGTGTTGCTATGCAGTGTTTCGTATTTTTTGCAGAAAAAAATCCTTACAAACAATAGAAATAAGATAAATGCACAGTAATTAGGTTTTTCATTTTGGTTATGGCTTTGGTTTTCTTCTTTTAAGTGTTTTTTTCAGAGCTCCTTTCTACTCCCTGTTGTACTGAACTGAAATTGTGATTGACAGAGCTGAGTCATGTCTTTTTAGCTGGGAAACCTGATGTTTTTCCTAAGCTTGTTTAGTTGTCAAGTTTAGACCATACAAGTAAACACGCATTTTTAAATTAGTAGCACATTTTTGCACATTTTTTTACTCCTACATGCCTAATCTGTGTTTTTTTTACTGATTAGTGTGCTATGGAGATACATGCCACAGACAGGTGAAACCAAGGAATAGACACCAATAAACATCATCTGGTCTTATATAAGACAGGTACATGAATTTATCATGATCTCCCTTACAAAATCCTGTGTTATACCGCTCTTTAGTTGGGCAAGTTGCTTTAGAGCATTATGCAAGAGGACAGATAAGAGTGGCTTCCCAAAGCAATGACTTCTATTGTCTAGAGGAACCCCAAAATGTTGTCAAAAGAGGTTGCAAAGCCCCTAAAAATTCTGTTCACCCTAACTCATGCCTTGAATATTCCTCATGATCAAGTTAATCTGTAGGCTTCTTCAAGTATACACACTAACACATTGCATAACATTGCTGTTCTCATTGATTCATCTCCATTCATGCTTTGATAGAAAATATTAACATCTTGTGAAATATTTTATTTTCTTTGAGCAAGGGGAATATTGTCAACACGAGAAGTATCAGTCTAGCTGTTTGGTGTGGTTCCCTCATTTTCAAGCACATGAATCTTTTGTTAAGCCCATAAATCTTTTGTTAAGCCCATAAATGTTTTGATTCATTTCTGGTTTAAGTTTAGCTGTTTGCTACAAAGGTTCATAATATGGCACAGCCACACAATGGGTTAAAAAAAAAAAAAAAAAAAAAAAAGAAACAAGATCATTTGAATTCAGATATAATTAAAGCAGAAGGTCTAAACATGTAAAATATCCTTGAACAAAATCCTGTGGAAGCTATTAATCTTATTTTAAAATTTTATCTCATATTGCGTTCTCTTCGTCATAAAAGAGAAGTTGAATTTTTGTCTTCTTTGTCTACTTTTGAAGACTAAGCCAAGTAGTTATTTGGAAGCAGACAAAGGAAAACAATGCAGTGAAGTCCACATGTACATCAACCTGCAAGATGTTTGTTTTGTTTTATTCCAGGAGCATACTCACTGTAAGGTAACACTACATTTTCAGCAAATACTCACAAATCCTAGGCTAACAGCATTAGGGCTTGTAGCTTCAATAATAAATTCTATCCAATGGCAGAGAGCTGTACATACCTCTCTAAAGTGTGCACATAACATTCTGAATGCGAAGTCTCCTAGCTTTTAATGACATTTGTGGTCCTAAGACATTTGGATTTTTTTGAAGATGCCAGCATGTATTCTTAATATGGCTAAAGGTAGCCTGCTTAAGATAGTTACTCTTAAACCACATAGCCAGATAGCAGGATTTTATATTTCTTAAGAGCAGTTGTCTGAAAATCAATTCACCATATACATCTCCAGTCACCTCACACAGTCCCAACTCCCAGCACAGCATGCAGGAGTTATAATTTCAACATCTTATGGATGATATGTATATTAATGTAAATCAGGATAAATACCAATATAACAAAGCTCTCAAACAGCCATCATTTATCTCCTAGCCCTAGAAGACAAGGCTGTGTCTTGAAATTTTATTGTTTATCTTGAGAATAGTTTGTCTTGACACATTGTACAATATCCATCACTGACATTCCTATGAATAGACTGGATAAACATCCGTCAGAAATACTTTAGCTGCATTTGATCTTGCCTTCAGGCAAACACTTGGATTAGACATCTTTACCAGGCCCCTTCCAGTCATGTACTTGTGACTCTCTACATCTATATCTCAAGCTTATTGAATACTAATCAGCACATTTCTTATATGTCGGGCTTCAACAGACAAACCCTGGTTCTAACAAAGCAGTTCTGCATTATTGAGTCTTAAAGCTGTTTTAAGCCTATGGGTGTAATGGGGTTGGGGAATGAACTCTGAGGGACATAGCTTGCTTTCTTTAAAATTTCACTGCCTACACTTTCTGTCACATCCTCCATACTGGATCAGGTTGTGCAAAACAAACATTTTGTAATTACCATTGAGAAAGCATGAGGTAGTACCTCCCAGTGAGTAAGGTTCTCCTATCAATAACAGTAACACTATGGCTTTCTAAATATAACTTAAAATTAAAGCTTTTTTAGAAGACTAATCTTCTAGAGTCACTTTTCCTAAACTCCAAACATCTGGTGAGCTATCTTGGATACACTTTTTCTCAGACCCATTATTAACTTTACTGATCTTCCTTTGAAACTGGTTTTTACAGCAACTACAGGACCTGCAGCATAGGATGTCTGATTCCTTCTCACATTGAGGTTACTCCCTACCAAATCAGACACAGCAGGTCCTGAGATTTGTCTCTATAGGTGGCTGGATAGCTTTTAGATGGGTATGATCTGTACACTAAGAATACTAAAGCCATACTTCTCAGAGATGACTGCCTAACCCTATGAAGTAAAGGGAAGCTTTCACAATCATTTATGACTTAATCAACATGTTTGCTTTCATTATTTTTTTTTTAATAATACACTTAATCTTACTTTGCAAAGATTGTTTTTGTCATTTTCTCTATTTTATAAGTAGTGAAGAGAAACAAAAGTAAACTATGTAGGCAAACAATCAAATCAAGAATAGATGTAGATCCATCTCAATATATACACGTTATTTTCAGTTCTTAGTCTAGTATGAACTCACATAGACAAAAATAAAAGAAACAGTGTACTCAGACTTAGCAGAATGCTTTTTCCTGGCAGACAGGCAGCAAGCCAGCAGTCATGAAAAATATGTTAAGCACACTAAGTTAACTCAGATGCACTGGCTTCCTCTGGGTGACTGCATCATCGTACACTGAAGCTGGATAACCTTATTTAACAAGCAGATAGACACATCAAGTCTGACTTCAGTGGGTTTAGATGAGATACATGAGGACAATACTCACAAAGGAAATATTTTCCCATTAATTCCTAGGGTCAACATTCAGTAGTTGAAAATGACAGATAAATCTAGGAGAAAATATGATTTGTAGAAAGTCAACAGAAAATATGGAAACATTAGGTGACATTTTTTTAGAAGATGATATCTTGATCTCATTGAGATAGACAGTAAAACTCCTGTTGACATAAATAAGAATAAAATTTTACTCCTCATTGTTATGGAGGAGGTGACCTGTATTCCAAGATATTATACATCACCTACTGAAATAGTTGTTTGGAGCAGAAACAGGAATCCAAATCTCCCTTCTTAGAGCTCAGAGCCTTAACTATTGGGCCAGAGAGATATCAAACAAATGTACTCTATCTTCCCTCTCTTTGATTTAATAAATATTTAATTTTTTCAAACAAAAGAGAACAGTTTTGATGTGGAGAAGTAAAAAGGCCCTGTCTCTGGACACTGCACATCTTGATAATTACCAAACTGAGACAGGTGAAAATTCAGGTGAGAATTAGACCTATTTTTTCCCATAGCCTACTAGTCTCAGAACTGAGAAAAAATTAGGAGCCAACAGCAACGTCTTGGGCAGCACTTGGCTCTCTAACATAATCTGAACAACTTTGAAGGGGTGAAGCCCTTGGAATGAGGCAATCAGAAGAACTCCTTTAATTCCAGGAAGGCTTAGTTGTATTCAGCCCTGGAATGCTTCTTCTGGGAAGGCTGCAAGCAGAACTTCAGCATGAGCAGCTTTGATACTCCAGGGTGAGGTAGCAGATAAAGAGGATTTGAAGAAGCTATTTTTTTGATGGTAGATGTCTTAAAGCATGACTACCTCCCTTGCATCCCCTCAGTTCACTTATTTGTGAAAGCAGGGTTATTTTCCTCTTTTGAAAAAAAAGCCATGATTGTTTTCTTGCATTTATATAGCTATTTATTTTTAACCTAGGGAAAAACTGAATTTTACTCAGAATTCTTGTTCTTGCTTTTTCACGCCCCCTTCTACTTCCATTTTTGCTTCTTTCAAGATAAATTGGTGTCATTTTACTTGTTCATCTCTTGCCAAAGAAAAATTGCATAATTTTCTTATTTCTTTACCTGTTATAGCCCAGAGAGATTCCCCAGCTTCTTAGACAAATAGTATCATTTGACTTTTTCTTTTTCCTGTGTGCAGTATATGTATTGAGATACTTTCCAAAACAGAGTAGGTTATCTTTTCTTTCAAAAATTAAGCTTTCATTCAGATCTGTCTTAAAGTCACTGTAAAATTTCTTAATAACTTTAATATACATTGAGTTAGGACTGAAGGAACTAACCACTGTCATAATTTACACTGGAATAACAATAGTCTTAACACTACCGGATATATGCCAAAATTTGTAGAGATAAAAATCTTTCACTTTTACCAGAAGACTTACATCCTCTCTGCAATGAAATAAATGCTTTTTTTCTTTACTAAGTTATCTTTTTCATTACCATAAATTTACATTTTCTCTTCTAGATTACAATTTTTCCTGCATAGATTTTATTATTCTCTGGTTCTCCATTTCTATACTATATTGATCTTTTCTTTCTTACCCACTTTGCACGTCTAAAACTGCATTCACCCTCAGCTGGGTACAAGAAATAATTTGTAACTGTGTTTCAGCTGGGGTTTATATTATCCCCTGCCTCCTCCCCTAAACCTGATGAGAATATGTCTATTCTATTTGTTGTGGAGGCTGCAAAGTACTACTTCACAGCACATTAAGAAGACCCTTAAGTTTCAGACAGAGAGGTCACTATTAGGAGAGTTTCAACTTGCTTTGGCTGCTGCTTTTCACCATCAGCTGAAAATGTGTTGATGCTGCTACACTACAAGAGTGCAATTCCAGATAAGAGAAAAGAACTAATATAATCAAATAAGATTAACTATATTTGTGTATTTAGGTGTTTTTCACTGGTATTGAAAGACATAAAAGAGGCTGATTATCAGTTCTAAAAGGTAATGTGCTGGCTGATCCTTTTGTTCAAGAGTTGGTACACCTGTGTCCTGCTGCTGTTGAAGCCAGGAATCACTGACTCCATTCAAACAAGAGAGTCCTGACTACAGTGGCTAAGAAAAGCAAACAGGCAACTTTGACTAGGAAGCAAATTAGACAGCATTTTGAATTGCAGAATGTAATTAGATTCATTATGGATTCATTAAAAACTAATTGTACCTGACATGTACTTAAAAGTACTTGTGTAACTGAAGTTGTTAAAAGATAAAGCCACTAATGTATTTCACCTGGGTATCTTCAGAACTCCTTGTACTTCACCCTACAAAAGCACACTCTTCAGCTCCATTTTTCTGGTAGTGGTTTTCTTCTAAAAATAAAATCATCTCAAGCTAGAGTAGAAGGAATCATGGGAAGTTACTCAGATTATCTTCTGTACTGAATTGGATTAACTGTAATAAGCATGTTCTTGGTAGACATCAGCTCATAATTTTGGAGAAAGAGGAACTTAACTTGCCTGGGTGCCATGGGGAGGAAGGTGAGCTCTTCTCTAATTAGAAAATAGTGAAATTTCTCCCACATAAATTATAAACTTTATAATAAGTATATACTCATTTCTAGAGTTATTTTTAATAAAATTGGCAAATAGAAGCACATATATTAATGTAATATATACAGAATGGATAGAATAATTATAACTTGGGATTTTATAAATTGATAACATGCCAATAACTTCAAATTATTTAATCCAGATGCTGATCTGGTCTTGGATGGTATCTGGAGTCAGAGGTTATGATCTTTTAATATGTGCTGATGCATTCCATATTCAGACAGTCCACGAGAATGACATTTAAATAGATTGCACGATCATTATAAAAGTACGTTTTCCACTCCAGTGCTGAAGCAGTTAATTCATAGTTCCCAGCAAATAAAACTTTCTCTGTGAGATTTCTGAAGACATGCCTGTCCTTCCTTTCTTCCTTTGAAAAGATGGGTAACACATTTTCCTGTTGAGTATTTATGTGGTGATGAACTATTAAGTTAGACCATCTAAGTCTTCTTTGTGAAGGAGGTTCCACAGGTTTTCTGCACATGGCTGTACACCAGGACACAGCTACAGCTTGTGAAGTGGGCCCATCCCAGTACTTCTGGAACCTTTTGAAGCCAAGTATAGGCAGGGCAAATCTTGAAGAGTTGATAAGATATGCTTGGAAGAGAATACTTCTCTCAAGAAATGTCTCAGCTTCAAATTCAAGACAAATACTGAATATCGTGTCACATGGTGCACATTTGCAAGAGATGTCATAGTGAGAAACATGTAATCTCCATTTAGGAGAAAGAGACAACTTTCCTTCTGATTCTTGCTGAAAAGAAAGACCTCAAGAAGCAATCTAGAAACATCAATCATTTAGAAGGAAATTAAGGAATGTGTGGGATGTCCAGCACTGATAACTGAAACAAAGCATCAAGTAATCATGTCTCATGTGTTTGTGGGATTGTTTTTGGCTTCATATCGTTGTTCCCTCTGTGGCAGTTCTTTGTCCTTTGAAGGAAAGAAAGTAGGACAGTGAAGCAAAATAAGATTTGTTACTGAATTGACTAAATTTTGATCATTTAGAAGGCCAGGGCCTGGTCGGGCCTGACCAAGATGAGACTTTTAGGATAAACTGTTCTTATAGGAATCATATTGGAAGGGGGAAAGTGGGTGATTGTGTTTTACTTCAGTAGTCACAGAAACCACATGTGCTAGACAAGTGGTACGTACACGTAGCTAAGGTCTGGAATTATATGAAGAATAAGATACTATGCTTAAGCAGCTGCCATGGAAGGAATAATACAGTAATAAATCTTGAAGCTATCACACAGTAGCCAAGGTCACAGTAACCAGTTGTGCTGCTTGGAAATCCCCTTTTCCCATCCCATCCTGATTTAAATATCAGGGACTATAATCAGTAGGATAACCAATGATTTTTGTTAAAGAGGAATATGTATGAGGTTATGTAACTCGAAAGATCACGAGGGGGCGAATCAATGTAAAGGTTAAACTTAATGAGTAATTAAAAGCAAGTATTATATGCATTTTTATGTTAAATATTTTAGACAATAGAAATTGAATATATAAAAACCTGTTGATTGAAATACAATGGAGGATACACTAGGAGGGGTTATCCCTCATATCCTCAGCACGCTAATAAAGAAGTGTCTGCTTATCTACATCACATTGGTGTCGACAAGTTGTTTTCATCCTATTTGGTGACAGATTCAGCTTTCAAATTAAGCCAATCAGATACACATATCTAAGGATAAACTGAAGAGCTCTCCATACTCCACATGTACCAGCTTGCTCTCCACTGATTATAATGAGAGGTCAGATATTGAGTTCCAGTTTAAGCTCAAATGTTAACATTTTAACATGTATATTTTAATCTGTAAGCTGAATCTTACCTGGAGTGTGTCAAGAGGAGGCAAAAGGAGGATCCAGAGAACTACAGGCCTGTCAGTCTGACCTTGGTTCTAGTGAAGATTATGGAGCAGATCATTCTGAGTACAATCACACAACACATACAGGACAAACAGGTGATCAGGCCCAGTCAGCACAGGTTTATGAAAGGCAGGTCCTCCTTAAATAACCTGATCTCTTCTATGACAAGGTGACCCGCTTAGTGGATGAGAAAAGGCTGTTATCTACCTGGAATTTAGTAACGCCTGTGACACCATATTCCCACAGCATTCTCTTGGAGAAATTGGCTACTTGTGGCTTGAATATGCATACACTTCACTGGGTAAAAGAACTGGCTGGATGCCCAGGCCCAAAGAGTTGTGGTGAATGCAGTTTAATCGTGTTGGTGGCCAGACACAAGTGGTGTTTCCCAGGGCCAGTTCTCCTCAATATCTTTATCAAGTATCTGCACAAGGGGATTGAGTGCACCCTCAGTAAGTTTGCAGATGACACTGAGTTAGGAGGGAGTGCTGATGTGCTTGAGGGTAGGAAGGCTCTGCACAGGGACCTGGACAGGCTGGATCAATGGGCCAAGGCCAACTATATAAGATTCAACAAAGCCAAGTACCAGGTCCTGCACGTGGGCCACAATAACTTCATGCAATGCTCCAGACTTGGGGTAGAGTGGCTGGAAGGATGCTCAGAGGAAAAAGAGCTTGAGGTATTGGTTGAAAGCTGGCTAAATATGAGCCAGCAGTGTGCCCAGGTGGCCTAGGAGACCAACAGCATCTTGGCTTGTATCAGAAATAGTGTGGCTTGCAGGTCTAGAGATGTGATTGTCCTCCTGTACTTGGCACTGGTGAGGCTGCACCTTGAATACTGTTCAGGTTTTGACCCTCTCACTAAAAGAAGTGCATTGAGGTGCTGGAGCATGTCCGAAGAAGGGCAACCAAGCTGGTGAAGGGTCTAGAGCATAAGTCTTCTGAGAAGTAGCTGAAGGAACTGCGGCTGTTCAGTCTGGATTAAAGGAGATTGAGGGGAGACCTTATGACCCTCTATAACTACCTGAAAGGAGATTGTAGCGAGGTGAGTGCTAGTTTCTTCTCCCTAGTAATAAGCGATAGAACCAAAGGAAGTTGCCTCAGGTTGCACCAGGTGAGGTTTAGATTGGATATTAGGAAAAATTTCTTCACTAAAAGGGTTGCCAGGCCCTGGAACGGGCTTCCCAGGGAAGTGGTTGAGTCGCCATCCCTGGAGGCATTTAAAAGTCGTGTAAATGTGGTGCTTAGGTTTAATGATGGAGTTAACAGTGTGCTAGGTTTGTGGTTTATCTCGATGATTTTGAAGGTCTTTTCCAACCTAAATGATTCTATGAAATAGAAATGTTATCTTTTCTCTCTCCCCTCCCCCCATTAAGTTTTCTAAAAGCCTCACAAATGTGGTATATCATGCTATGATACTGTATGAACAGTATAAAACAGGCCTTTTAGATTCAGAAGTGTCCAAAACTATGTTGTGAAATGAACTGGGAATGAAAAAACAGCCTCACCATGGCTGTCAGGAGCTACTGATGAACTGCCAAAACCTTGTACTTCCGGAATAAATTGATAGTATCACTAGAGCTCTGGAAATCTCAATTTAAGCATGCACAGCTACTGTTAATTTTTCACATGCTAAAAATTTTTTTGATTGAGACTTAAGTGTCAAAATGGGATTTTCATACATCTTTTTTCAAATGTATGCAAATAAATTACACCTGTGTTTTATGATTTTTTTTATTATCTTCTTGTCTAGCAATGGTTTCTAAAGACAAAGCGTAACATCAATACCTCAGCAGAATGCTTGATTACCTTCATTGAATAGAATTTATGAGAAATAACAACTGATACAATAGTCATCATTTATTGTCTTGGGGAAAAATTAGCTTGCTGAACAATGACTTACTGAAAGTGTTCTTTCTCTTTCTGCAGTGTTTAATGCTTAAACTGGTATAATTTTTAACCTCTTGCACTAATAAACAAAGCAATCTGGACACTCCTCACAATGATGTGATTTGCCTCAATACAAGGAACGAAAAAAGCACAGATACAGGAAACTCTTTAAAAGCAAGAAAACACACCAGAGTTTTTGCATGCTTTTTGGCTGAGTTGCAAAACTATTTCTTAACAGTTAATTTTCCTTTGTACTAACTCGTAAGGAGTATTTGCTAGGGCTAGAGGGGGCTCGAAGACTGGTTCATGGAAAAGTTGCAACAGTTCACAATATTTTTAAGTCTGGGATAAAAAAAAATAAAATACCTGTATGAAAACCCTCAGAGGACTGTAGTCTGTGTTCCTCTTATATACAAGCCTTCAGCTGAAGTTTACATGTTGCTTTGCTCACACTGTGAAAGCAGAAATAAAAAAGTAATTCTGACATGTTACACAGTAATCTAACACTTTCCAGGAATGGAGCTGCTTGGGTCCTTGAGTAAGGAACACTTTTTCAAAGGCCAGCTGGGGTGTACTAAAGCAACTGCTGGACTTGGTTTTGAGGGCTGTGCATAAAAAGACTTTGGCCTTCTTGGTAATTATGCAAGGAAAACAGCCTTCACCATGGCTTCTCTCGTAAAAGTCATTTAATGCCATGATCCATGTAATTTGATGCCATGTGCTTGAGATATCCAATATAATTAGTTGACTAATAAACTTGCACTATGTCATTTATACAGTTACATCCTGACATCCAGGCATCAGTGTTCACATGATGACCTTACACATCCTTCACTCAGGGTGCTCCTGAAACTATGACAGCTTTCTGTATGGGCCAGAGTTTGACTTAAACCTGTTGATACTGAGAAGAGAGGGTGAGCTCTGGACCCTGTATCACTGGAGACCTCATGCAAAGGATTGCCTCCAACTGCCAGCTGTTCTGTGCTGCTGATGTTACTTTTAGAGAAGGGAAATTACTTCTCATTTGGTTTTAGTGCAATTCTGTAGGAAGTATTGATTTCAAGTGAGTTACCCTAGAAAAATAAAAAGGGTTGAGTGGGACCTACTTTTTCCAACTATTCATTTTCAACCATCCAGCCCCTACCTTTCTGGTACTTAAAAATATGTTCCAGCTATGATTAAAGATTTCTTTGTTTTGCTTTCAATTATATCTCTGTAAAACTGCAAATCCTTTTATATAAGAATTGTAAAGCATTGAACATGCATCTATTTTGAAGCTTGGGAACTATTACAGTCATTAGCTGCTCCTATAATTTGCCTTTTTTATACTAATATTTTCTCCGCTTGAAGGGCATATTGCTTATATATTGTTTCTTTGTGCTTGCATGTCTCATTTACCCATACTGGCACAGCAGGTTTACTAAATTAAGGACTAGGCAGAAAATGGCCAGGATACTTCCCCCATCTCTATTTTCTGTAAATTTTCACAGGTACCCATTAAATCTTTAAGTCATAATGTGTAAAGATGCTAAATAAACAAAAATAAATTAATAGAGAAAAGCTGAAGCTATACACACGTATATTATGTATATAATAGTTTCTTTTTATTTTAGTCTTTTCTGCTTTTTAGTAGGTTAAGTCTGCTTTATTTCAAATCCAGCTCCCACAAATAGATTAAGCAGTGACTGACATTACCCTATGGGCAGATTATAAAGGTCCAAGTATAACTTTTTATGTATGTGTAAACCCTGTTTCTGAACCAAACGTGGCCAGAATGGCATGCTGGCAGTGCTGAAAAAACTGCCCCATCTCAACAGGACTCGGACCACCAAATCTGCAACAGGAACAGATTTGACACAGAGAAAAGCAAATTCTTTTTTATTTCTTCTTTTAACACATCCTTCTAGTCAGGACGTCATTGAACAGAGGTGGCCCCTGCCCACCACATACATGGAGGCCACTATTTTTGACATCATACTTCACACTTTTCCATAGTGCTCTGTGATTGGCTGCCAACTTTTTTGAAACCATCAAGCCCACATGATCTGAGAACAACCTCTGATTAGCTGCTCATTTTCTTTTGACTGGGAAGTGCTTCTATATAAAAACATGTACACTCGTATATTATTTATTGATGCAAATATGCACATTATATGTACTTCTATCTATTATGTCATAGAAATATATACACATAGAAAGAGATAAATTAAATATATACACCCAGAGAAGTGTAATAATTCTAGGTATACAACATTCTTTAACAATAATGAATAATTATATTTTAAATTTCAATAGAATATAATTAAACAAAAATAAATTACAGTTTTGCAGCCCCGGGCTTTACAAGGCTGCTGGACAAGCCCTAGTGTGCTTGCAGAAGGGAAGTTTCACAGGGCAAGGTGGATCACCAAAGTGGTGGGAGAAAGGAATGAGCTAGAACATGCCCTGGACAAATCCCTGGAGGCCACCAAAGGCCCCTGGGGAAAGATGCATCCTGTGAGAAGCACTAGAGTCCACCCAAATTTGGGAACCCAACAGGATGACACAGCAGTATTATGAGGGCAGCCTCTGGACTTTTCTTGGGGCTGCAAGGGAGCTCCCACTGCCCTCTACTTTGGGAAAGTAAGCAGTAAGACCATTACAGGGTGTGGGTTTTTGCCAGGTGTGTTTTCTTATCCTTAGGCTGATGACCTAATACAAAGTTTCAAAATTCTCTGACTGCTTGAGGAGGGAGAAGAGAGAAGTGTGCCCTGGTCTGTTCCCTTTTCTGCCCCATCCTGCAGCAGTGAAAGGAGGAAGAGGTGCAGAAGGGACAGCACTGTCAGATGAAAAAAATAGAAAAGGCTGGAGAAGCCTGATCTGCAATGAACACCCTCCATACCGTGTTAATAAAGTTCCTCAGCATGTGAGTTAAATTGTGTCCAGAGCTTCATTTCTTACATGAGCGTGTTAACAGTCTGTCAGGAAACATGTCTATGCCACCACTTCAGGTAAAAGGCATTTACTATGCCTTTGAGGGAGTGGGAAGCTTTGGCAGTGAAAATCCCCTTTTTGAAGCCACTACAAGGTGAATTGCTGATCTGAACAGAAGCCAAGTTGCAACCTGACTTGCAAACCAAGTTGTTTGCAGGTTACAGAAGGCAGCAAGAATGAGCTTTGACAGAAGGTTTACAACTGACTAAAAGATATTGAATTATTCTCCCCAGTAAATATTGATTTTTTTTTCTGTATTCAGAATCACTGAAACTATTTGCTTCAATACTATAATTCTTTGTTTCCTTCTTTTTTTTTTTTCATTCTAATGGTCATATAAAAATGTTGGGTTTTTTCCAGATTAACAATTATCAGTGAATATTTTTTCTTGTCAAAAAATGGGAAAATAGCGTCTCCTTAAAGTCTCCTTAATTTTGTCCTGGGACATTTATGATTAAACCAATACCTAATTATGACTTTTTGATACTACTGAAATTAGTTATAAGGGTCCCCAGTTCCTCAAATGAGCACAGAATTTTCTTTATCACCATACTATTGTCTTGAAAACATTATATATGAATAAGCTTCTAGGCTAGCAAACAATTTGAACTTCCTACAGGATATTTTGCTTGCTTATGCAGTTCATCCTTAAGTGTTTTTTCACTTTTTAGAATTTTGCATCCTTAGGTATCTTGTCTGCCCAGTTCTTGCACAGCTTTCAATTCCATTCAACATCCTGACTTTCTTATTCATTCCATGGTGATTTGTGGGACTGAATTTATTAACTAATTGGCATTGATCACTGAGCTGTTAAGCTCCAGAGTCAGCTGCTGCTCCCGACTAAAAATGCTGCATAGAGAACCTGAACCAAGTTCTCTATCTGCTGTCAGCTTACTTCTCTATCATAACCAAGGAAGTTTGGATTAGCCAGGAGGTAGCACTTATTTAATATGTAACAGGACAATGAAAGAATATTATGACAAGTCACAGAAAGAGTATTTGAAATAATATTTAAAAGCAAAAGTAAAGTTTTTTTCAGTTACTCAATGGATTTCTTTCTCTCTGCCCTTATCAATGACAAGTGTCTCTTCTCCTTTCTTGAAAACTTTTTTCTAGTTCGTCATGGATAAAAAAGGATTATGTAAGGGGGATGACGGAGCATATGAAAGTGGAAAGGTGCACCGCAAAGCTCAGCAGAATCAAATAAAACAGAGAGAGAGAGCATGAAGTCTGGATCAGATCAGAATTTATAGGTAAAATGATTGTATAGAAGGAAGTGAACTATGACATTCATACTTCTGGTATAATTCTGTGCGAGGAAAGTAGAGAGTTTACAATCCTACTATGTTGCCAAAATACTGAGACACAACACCAACAACTTGGGAGGTTTTCAGAAGAAAACTTGTAAATCATAAAAGTTAGCTGTAATTTTTTTCTCTGCAGATACCAAGGTGCCTATGATGTATTAGACAATAGAAACCAAAGAAATATTTTAGGGCTGCAAAAAGTTGTAAAAAAATTTGCATATATCCATATGAATGGAGAGTGAATATGAACACTTGGGTGCAAAATGGCTTATGCTGCTGACACCTGCAGTAGGAGGTCATCAAGATGCTAGTACTCAACTCCCTGTGATTTCTCAGAACAACCATATCTGGATCAGACACAGTGGTGAAATTAATCGTATCATGAGATGCATCCAAAACTAGCATACTCAGTGGATTCTTGCTCCTAAGTAAGACCCCAGTTAGTGTGGGGAGAGGCTCAAAACATGATGACCTTCAACTTCCATGTCACTGTGAACAGCTCTGGACAGGCCACCAGGGCACAGATACCCTAGTGCCTGACTGCTTGACAGGCTGCTTGCACATGTCCTGCTGCTGGAGTACCAAAGCGTGAGTGCAAGAGACCAAAATCTCTTGTGTTTTAACCAAATCCAGCCTTCCTTTTGAGGAGGTGTTGCTTTGAGCTACATTGTGTTGCAACACTGTTTCCTACGGGGAAATTTGGCAGTCTTCTTTTCAGGAGTTTCTAAAAGATAAAACCAGCATTTCTAGGCCTCCATTCATCACATCCTGACCCAGACTTCTCAGATAGTTCGCATGGATCACAGCCACTGGAGCACTGGAAGAGGGTCAGGTGAGGAAATACTTGGTGAAACACACCATTGGCCCTGATGGGATGCATCCATGAGTGCTGAGGGGGCTGCCTGATGTCATTGTAAGGCCACTTTCAATTTTTGAATGCTCATGGTGACTGGGAGAGGTGCCTGAGGCTGGAGGAAAGCAATTACCTTTCTTACCTTCAAAAAGAGAAAGAAGAAGGATCCATACCCATCAGCCTTACTGTGATCCCTGGAAAAGTGATGGAACAACAAGTTCTGGACACCATTTCCAGTCACATTAAGGAGAAGAAAGACATCAGGAGTAGTCAGCACAAATTCAACGAAGGGAAGTCATGCTTGACCACCATGATAAACTTTTATGAGGAAATTACTGATTTGCTACATGAGGGTTGAGCAGTGGTTATTGTCTACAAGGCTTTCAACACCATCTCCCCTAAGAAATTAATGTAGAAGATGATGAGTTATGGGCTGGATGAGCAGACAATGGACTGAAAACTGAACAGCCAGACCCTGGGGGTAGGTGATCAGTGGCACAGTCTAGTTGGAGGCCAGAAGGTAACAATGTACCCCAGGGGTCAGTTATGGATCTGATTCTGTTTAGCATCTTTATTCATAATCTGGATGATATTGCAGAGCGTACCCTCAGCAAGTTTGCTGATGACACAAGACTAGGAGGAGTGACTGATATGCAGAGGGTTGTGCTGCCATCCAGAGGGACCTCAACAGACTGGAGAAAAGGCCTGACAGGAGCTCCATGTAATTTAACAAAGGGAAGGGTGAAGTCTTGCACCTGTGAAGGAATAGTCTCATGCACCAGTACATGTTGAGAACTGACCAACTAGAAAGCAACTGGGCAGAAAAGGAACTCAGGGTCCTGGTGGACATCAGATTTAACATGAGACAGCAATGTACCTTTGTGGCAAAGAGGGCTAACAGTATGCTGGGCAGTATTAGGAGGAGTGTTAGCAGGTCAGGGGAGTAATCCTTTCCTTCTGTTGAGCGCTGGTAAGGCCACACTTGGAATACTGGGTCTAGTCCTGGGCTTCTCAATACAAGACAGATGTGGAGCTACTGAAGAGAGCCCAACAAAGTGCCACTAAGATGACTAAGGGATGGGATCATCTCTCCTATGAGGAAAGGCTGACAGAGCTGGGACTGTTTAGCCTGTAAAAGAGAAGGCTCTGGTGGGTTTTCATCCAATGTCTACAGGTATCTCAAGGAAAGGTGTAAATAAGATGAAGCCAGTCTCTTTTCAGTGGTGCCCAGTGACAAGAGGCAATGGACACAAACTGAAACAGAGGAGATTGCTGCTGAACATCAGAAAACATTTTTTTTTTTTTACTGTGAGGATGACTGAGCACTGGCACAGGTTGTCCAGAGAGGTTGTGAAGTCTCCATCCTTGGAAATATTCAAAAGCTGTCTGGCCATGGTCCTGGGCAACCTGTTCTAGGTGGCCCTGCTTGAGTAGGGGGTTTGGATGAGGTGACCTTCAGAGGTCCCTTTCAATCTCAACCAACCTGTGATTCTGTAACCTACTTGACACACATTAGCCGAAACAAAAAGGTAGCCCTCTGTCTAAAATGGGAAGGGACTTCCTCTTTGTTGTACTTGGAGGTAAATTGGATGGGGCAATGGATGAGTCACAGAACAACCTATAAACCTGCAGGGGAGAATATTTTAAAAAATTACTGAGGTGGAGTCAACAGACCACATGACTGTAGAAGGGGCAGGACTTACAGGGACAGTGGGACTTTTGATGGCAGGGAGGAGCAGAGCTTTCCCAAAGTTGGGGTTTCAGCATCTGACACTTCTCTTTTTGCATCACAGTTTTCTATAGAAGTACTTCTCCATTTGACTATAAAGCATATCCATCAGGGAAATATTAGCTATTCTAATTATTAATATGGTGCAAATTTTATGGAATAAGGATTTTCCTGCTTTCAGTCACTCTGATCTTAGATACAAATATAAGCAGTGTGTTGTAAACTTCCCATGGGGGATAAATGGATGGTGCAGGTAAGGAAAATGAAGTCACCATGGAGCAGTGAATTGACATCAGGATCAGAATGAGTCATTATTCTTCTTGATTTTCTGGTACCATCCCTTCTTAGTTCCACCTTTTTATACAGGCACAGCAGGAGAAAGGCCATGTAGGACACTACAATTTCTGGCTGGTCTGAACATTGTCTTGGCAATCTGGTCCAATGCACATGGCATAGACAGTACAAAAGAAAGAAACATGAAAAAAGAAGAGCCCCCAAGATTAGGATGAAGAAAGAAAGGGGCTAAGGGAGAATGCAAAAACAGTGGTGCAAGTGAGCATAAAAGGAAGACAGGTGCCTGAAACAGGGATGCAAAAATGGGATAAGAGAGGAAATAAACTGGTGAATAAAATGAAGTCATAGAGAAATAGTCTCCACATGAGATGTCACAAGAGGAAGTCATAGTGTATTGCAGAGCATGCTGAATAGCAAAGTGGGAAGGAAGCAGGTTGGAGAAGAGACAGACATTGCGCTGGCAGCAAGTTATTTTTGTCAGGCGTAATTTCTGAGCTATTTTATGTCTCCTCCTCAGAGGATGCAGAAAGAAGATGCTTCAATCCTGGCTGGGATTCTTGGGTGCAAGCATCATAATAAGACTTAATAATATTACTAATAGTGGTTATAGTTGTTTTTCCATTAAACACTAAGCTTGCTGGACTTTGGGAGGGCCTGAAAATTCACAAAGAAAATGTAAGCTCTGTGTGCTTCGTTCAACTTTATCTGATCGAATACTGGTATCCTCTATAGACTCTCAATGTTCCTAAATTATTATGGAGGAAGTAAGATGAAAAACCTCTTCCTTCTCTGCATGAGAAGTAATGTGTCTGCATGAACAGGCATGAAATTTTACCAGGACTCGAGTGGTTTTGCAAGTGTTCACCATGTTACTAGTGCAGCACGTGTCCTTGCAGCATGGTCACTGCTGACTGACCTGCAGCTGTTTTAACAGCCATTTTCTTTTTCCCAAAAGAAATCAGCACGCTATTCACACAGCTCAGCATGCTGCAAATTCAGACTCTTTAAGTGTGTCTCACCATGAATAAACAGTGATTCGTACCTGGAAAAAGGAATTTAGTAATTGCAATGAGCAGGCTTGAGTGTCCTCTGACCGATAAACAAACGGTGCATGTGACATAAGCAGCTTGTGAAGGGTGCCACAGCAAGAAATAGCATTTCATTTCTTTCTTTCGCCTTAAATATTAAAACAAAACCTGTTGCCTTTATAATACTGAAGTTCAGCAAAAAACTGACTGAGTTCCACGCCATGAAGTAGTACTGGCTACAAACACTTTGGAGTAAATCAAGATTCTTTCCAAAAAATCCTTGCCGATGAAAGGATCTTGCCACTAAAAGGTTAGAAAATGCCCCTAAAATCTTCAGACCAGCAGTCCACAGATGCCAGGCATTAGAAGTTAACTTTACAGCAGGCACAAAAGGAAAGAGGTCAAGACTTGTCAGACCCTGGAATCTAAAAACTCACTTTCTTAGACCATGTAAAAAGGCTGAGGCTTGTAGCTTTGGCAAGGACCGGTGTTTTTTTTTCCACAAAGAGGCTAATTTGCCTGCTGCCCCTGCCACTGACTGGCTCTCTGACTTTAACTTTTTAATACCATAGTCACTCTTACTGCAAAATAAAGACACCTAGAACATTACCTTCCTCAGGGATGGAAGGCTTAATTTGTTCAGGTCTGTAAATAAGTCTCAGCTTGACAGAGAAAAGATTTTTTTATTAATTATGATCTATGTTTGTTGACAAGTGATTTGTGTATTTGGTTGGGGACCATGTTGGCTCTCTAATACACATGTGGAAAGGGTAGAGAATGATCTCCCCCTTAGATGGGGCTCCTAGACACTTATTTTTAGGTCCAGAAGTACTCAAGTGGGGCTAGGAGAGTGAGAAATTGTTGCTCAGCCTCATGCTGTAATAAGGCTTCCACAAAAATGAGACAGCTTTACACCTTGCCTCCAGAGAATTAAGGAAAATGTGAAGGTCCTGAACAACTCCACAAGCAGAAGAATGACTGAGGAAAGCAAGATGACTTAGAGAGAGCTACTTCCCTGAAGTAAAGAAATATTAAAAAGCTTCCATAACCGAAACTAAGCTCTAAGCAAATACTCAAATACTATAATGCTCATAGGATTCACATCTTGTTTTCCACCTGAACTACCTTTTCCACTTGCATACCACATGCACTATTCCACACTCCTTTGCAACCAGGATTTACATCTGAATATAAATATATTTTCTACACATCAAAAACAAAATCCAGCACATACCTACTTTGCACAAGCAGGTAGAAATGACTGTTAGGTGTAAGCCAGAGGAGAGCAGTTCTCTCTCAGAGAATATGTCTATATGAAAAGGACAAAAGCTTACACAGTCAGGAAGAGAAATATAAAATTGCACTTTCTGTTATAAATGTGTGTTTTGCAAATATATCATGCACAGCTGGAGCTGTAGTTGCATAGTCATCACCAATCCATCAGTAGGCCTGTGTCCAGTAGTCAGTATTTTCCTCAAATCTCAGACTTCAACTGTGGAAATTATTAGGAGGCATCTGTCATGCTCTCAGTCCATTCAGTGATGCCTTCTGAAACGTTCACACCAACCTTTGTCGGTCCTCTTACTCTACTGCTTAAGCATCATCTGAACCTGCTGAGATATAATTTATGACATTTTTATGCTGTGTTCTTGTTGGAATAAAAAATAATATAAATCCATCTACCTGGAAAGAAGGCATTGTGTAGGATGAAGAATGTGACAAAAGTGGTACATAATAAGTCAGCTTTTAAATCCTAATTTCCAATATTCTCTAGTGCCATTAGCTGTATCAGGTATTAAAATTGCAGAGTGCTTCTGCACACAGACCTTGCCTTCAATCTTTTCAACATTGCATAACTTCCCTTTTGTTTATTTTTTTCTCCACTACTCCTTTATTCTTTTGCTTTTAGAATGTGTGTGTCCATACTTCATTAAATGTTTCAGGGCTTCACAGTTCTTAAGACTAGTTTACATGTGGTTTATAAATGAATGAGATCTGTCCTCTCTGAGATTTTTTTTGAACTTTGCAAATTTGAAACACATATTGCTTTCCTGAGTGCAGTATAAAAGCAGGCATAACTGCTTTAAAGAAAAACAAAATGTTCATTAGCCAGCCACTAAGCCTGTCAACAAAGTCACTCCTTTGACCAGCATTGTCTTCCCCGGTCCTTTCAGCAACACTTCCTTGTACAGTGGAAACTAGCAAGTCTAACGAAGAAATGGAATTTTTTTTTCATTTTTCTTTTTTGTGTGTTTTTTTCTTTTTGTTCGTTGGTTCGTTGGTTGTTTTTTTTTTCAGTGAATCACAGAATCACAGAATTACCAAGGCTGGAAAAGACCTTCAAGATCATCAAGTCCAGCCTATGACCAACACCACCACACCATCTAGACTATGGCACTAAGTGCCACATCCAACCTTGCTTCGAACACATCCAGGGACGGTGCCTCCACCACTTCCCTGGGAAGTCTGTTCCAATGTCTAATCACCCTCTCCGTGAGGAAGTGCTTCCTAATATCCAACCTAAACCTCCCTTGGAGCAGCTTCAGGCTATGCCCTCTTGTCTTGTTCCTAGTTGCCTGGAAAAAGAGCCCAGCCCCCACCTGACTACAACCTCCCTTCAGGTAGTTGAAGAGAGTGATAAGGTCCCCCCTGAGTCTCCTCTTCTCCAGGCTAAACAACCCCAGCTCCCTCAGCCTATCCCTATAAGACTTTCCCTCTAGTCCTTTCACCAGCCTTGTTGCTCCCCTCTGGACTCGCTCCAGCACTACAATGTCCTTCTTGAAGAGAGGGGCCCAGAACTGGACATAGTACTCAAGGTGAGGCCTCACCAGTGCTGTGTACAGGGGGAGAATTACATCCCTGCTCCTGCTGGCCACACTATTCCTGATACAAGCCAGGATGCCATTGGCCTTCCAGGCCACCTGGGCACACTGCTGGCTCATGTTCAACTGGCTGTTCACCAGCACTCCCAGGTCCCTCTTTGCCAGGCTGCTCTCCAGCCACTCTTCCCCCAGCCTGTAGCACTGCCTGGGGTTATTGTGGCCAAAGTGCAGGACCCTGCACTTGGTCTTGTTGAATTTCATACCATTGGCCTCGGCCCATTGATCCAGCCTCTCCAGGTCCTCCTGCAGCTTCTTCCTACCCTCTGGCAGATCAACACTCCCCCCTAGCTTGGTGTCATCTGTGAATTTACTGAGGGTGGACTCAATCCCCACATCCAGGTCATCAATAAAGATATTGAATAGGACTGGGCCCAGTACTGATCCCTGGGGGACACCAGTGGTCACCGGACGCCAGCTGGATGCAGCTCCATTCACCATCACTCTCTGGGCCCGGTCATCCAACCAGTTTTTGACCCAGCGAAGGGTGCACCTGTCGAAGCCATGGATTACTAGCTTCTCCAGAAGGATGCTGTGGGAGACTGTCAAAGGCCTTGCTGAAGTCGAGGTAGACCACATCCACAGCCTTCCCCTCATCCACTAGCCAGGTCACCCAGTCATAGAAGGAGATGAGATTAGTCAGGCAGGACCTTCCTTTCCTAAACCCATGTTGGCTGAACCTGATCCCCTGGTTGTCTTCCACATGCTGCTTGATGGCACTCAGGAGGATCTGTTCCATAACCTTGCCAGGCACCGAGGTCAGGCTCACAGGCCTATAGTTCCCTGGATCCTCCTTCCAGCCCTTCTTGTGGATGGGCGTTCACATTGGCCAACCTCCAGTCATCTGGGACCTCCCCAGGGAAGCCAGGACTGGTGATAAATGATTGAGAGTGGCTTAGCCAGTTCTTCCACCAGCTCCCTCAGCACCCTAGGATGAATCCCATCTGGACCCATGGACTTGTTGGGATCTAAGTGGCACAGCAGGTCCCTAATTACTTCCTCCTGGATTACAGGAGGGGGATTCTGCTCCCCATCCCTGTCTACCTTAAGCACCTCAACCTTTTCCTTGTCCTCCATTACTAAGTTCCCCTCCTCATCCAATAAGGAATGAAGATAGGAAATTCAATAAAGAAAATTTTGTCATCTTGAAACAATTTGTGAATTCTGCTCATATCCACCACATGAGATTTTCCAGCAGGGCAAAAAGAAGTAGAAAAAAACAGCTTGATCTTTTTTCATATCCTGCAGGCATGTACTGCATCTGATGCAACTAGCACTCCTGATGGGCACCTTCCTGCTATGCAGGGATCACCCACTCCCAAAAGAAAGTCTTGCAAGCCCTCTCTGTTGCTGCTAGGAAGATCTGTACTTTGCTGAGCCTTTAGGCTGTCAGCTATCTGAGAAGATAAGGTTTTCTGCTGAACCTTATACGTGCAAACAAGGAACAAAAAGTGAAGGGTGTGGAGGTTGGAGGCAGCCTTGGTTGCAGTGACCATGAGATGGTAGAGTTCAGGATTCCGAGAGAATGCATTAAGGCAAACAATAGGATCTCAGCCCTAGACTTCATACTCCAGCTAGCTCACGGATCTGTTTGGAGGGATTACATGGGATGTTACCTTGGAGAGAAGAGGGGTGCAAGAGGATGGGTTGATTCCTAAGGAGCTCTTCATCCAAGCTCAACAATGGTCCATTCCCCACATGCAAGAAATCCTGCTAAGGTGGTAGGAGACCCTGCAAAAAATGCACACAAGACATGAAAGCAGGGACAGGTGGCCCAGGAAAAAAATATAGAACACAGTCCAAATGTGATGGAATAAGGTTAGGAAAGACAAAGCCCACCTGGAGCTGAATCTGGTATGGGCTGTGAAAGAAACTAAAAGGGTGTCTACAGCAGTAAAAGAAAGATCAGGAGTAACGTGAGTTTACTGCTGAATGAAACAGGGAACCCTGTAATGAGGGACATGGAAAGAATGAGATATTCAGTGCTTTCTTTATCTCTTTACTGTTAAGAACTGCCTTCAGGAATAGCAAATTTCTGAGATGACTGGTAAAGTTTGGAGCAAGACAGACTTACCCTTGGGGAAGGAGGATTTAGTTGGGGAGCATTTAAACAAGGCCATGGAACCAAATACAATGCACCCACAAGTGTTGAGGGAGCTGGCTGATGTCATTGTGAGGCAACTGTCTACTGACTTTAAAAAGTTGTGGTGATCAGGGGACTTTGCTGATAACTGGGAGAAAGAAAATGTCACTCTTATCTTCAAGAAATTTAAGAAGGAGGATATGGGGAACTATAGGCCAGTCATTCTGACCTTAGTCTCTGGAAAAGTGGTGGAGCAAGTAATTATATAATCATAGAACGGTTTGGTTTGAAAGACACCTTAAAGATCATCTAATACCAACAACCCTGCATGAGCAGGGACACCTCCCACTAGACCATGTTGCTCAAAGCTATGTCCAATTGCTCCTTGAACGCTTCTGGGGGCAGGGGGTGCATCCACAACTTCTCTGGGCAACCTGTTCCACTGTCTCACCACACACATACTGAAGAATTTATTCCTCATGTCTAATTTAATTCTACCATCTTCTAGCTTAAAGATATTACCCCTTGTTCTATTGCTACATGCACTTATAAATAGTCCCTCCCCAGCTTTCTTGGAAACCATTTCCAAGCACATGAAGGACAAGATATATCAAGGGCAAAATGATGACTGGCAACATGGATTACTGAAGTAGAAATGATGGACCAACCTGGTAGCCTTTATGATGAGTTTGGTAGATGAGGGGTGAAGAGTGCGTATCACCTACCTAGACTTCAGTAAGGCTCTCAAAGTCTCCCACAACACCCTGACAGATCACAATATTCCCCCTCAGAATAGCTATGGGGACAGTGAGGTGGATTGAAAAGTGAATGAACTTCCAGGCTCAAAGGCTTATGGTTATTAGCACGAAGTCCAGCTGGAGGTCAGATCCCTAGTGGTGTACCCCAAGGGTTGTTACTGGGGCCAGTACCATTTAAGATATTCACTGATGTCAGGGATGATGGGGCAGCATACCCTCGCAATTTTGCAGATGATCCAAATCTAAGGAGAATTTTTGGTACATCCAATGGTTGTGCTGCCATTCAGAGGGACCTCAACAGACTGAAGAAATGTGCCATCAGGAATCTCAAGAAGTTCAGTAAAGGGAAAGGAAAAGTCTTGCACCTGGGGAGGAATAACCCCATGCACTAATACAGGCTGGAGAGCAGCTTTACAGAAGAGAACTTTTCATTGTGGACAATGAGTTAGCCACAAGGAGATAGTTTGCAATTGCAGAAATGGTGGCCAAAGACAACACCAGCAGTTTGAAGGAGGTGATCCTTCTTCTCTGTTTAATGCTGGTGCAAACTCATCTGGAGTGCTGAATGCAGTGCTGGTCTCACCAGTACAAAAGGGACATAAGCATGCTGGTGTGAGTACTGCTTAGGTTCACTAAGGCAGTTGAATGACTGGAACATCTCTCATACGAGCAGAAGCTGAGAGAGCTGGGATATTCAGTCTGGAGAAGAGAAGTCTCAGGCAGATCTTGTCCATGTCTACAAATACCTGACTGAGGGGGACGAAAGGAGACAGAGCTGGATTCCTCTCTTTAGTGGCTAGGAAAAGGACAGGGTGGAACGAGACAAACTGAAATACAGGAAATTATTTTTAAACAGTACAACTGTGTTTTTTTTTTATTGTGAGGGTGGTTGAATGCTGGGACAGACTGCCCAGAGATTTTATGAAGTCTCCATTGTTGGAGATATTCGAAACTCAACTGGACAGTAGGGCAGATGGACTAGAGAACACCTGGGCTAGAAGTGTCTTCACACCTCAGCAATTCTGTAGTTCTATGATTCTGTAGTCAAGGAAAATCTATTTAGGTCTCATAGAGACAAAAGAACTAGGCCGACAGGTAAAGAAAACAGATGCTGCATAAAATCAGAAATAAAAAATAAATAGCATATTCTCTCTGTACTTGATTTGTGTTCAGTTGAGCTAAGGCATTAAAGAGCTGTCAAAAGAAAATATTCATTACTAGTTCATTTCAGGAACACATCAAGAGCAAATGTACACACAGCTACCTAACAACCTGCTAATCTATGTTCATTAACCATCAAAACAACATTTAATGAGCTTGGCTTTTATCTAGACCTCTGGATTTCACCTTGAGAGCAAAAGATATTTCTGTTTGGTGTATTCGTTGACTTGTTTGGAATAAGAAAATACAAGAAATCTCTCAGGACATCTTAGTCAAGAGATTTGAATCCCTATTTAATGCATAAGAGCTTCTCAGATTTAAGTTTTAGACTATATCACAAAAGAATATTTCACTGGATCAAAACAGCTCTGTGCTTTGAGGTATGTGCTTTATAGGAAATAACATCCTTCTCCTAAGATTTGACTAGTCATGGTACATTCCAGTTCCTGTTTAGCACGGCTGTGATTTCAGTGGGACTGTGAGCCAATGTAAGCAAAAAGACTGAAGAGCACTCCCAGTAGTTATCCAGGTCTCAGTAGTCATCCAAGTGTCCCTTGACACAGAAGTACTCAGGAGATCCCAGTCTCCACAAAGCTTACAGCCCTGAGAATGGGTAGCCAGCTGGCAATTGGGCTATAAATAATTAGGGGGCACCTCTGACTTTTTCAGTAGTGCAGTGGACATGCTCACCAGAGGAGGTCAAAACGTCAGCAGCAGAGGAAAGGAAAGAAGCATTTGATAAAAAACATTAAGCACAAGGAAAGCCAGAGCCAGGGCTAAACAAACTATGTTTTCCCTTCATTGTGGGTTCTGTTTTGTTTTGCATTTTTGGAGGCAGGCTAATTTCATTACCTCTTGTAAGGACAGTGTTAATGAATAAAGCATTTGATGGCAGCCTGTAACTTGGAGTGGAGACTTGACACAGGTAGGCAGATTGGTTTAGGGCCCCTTAATTTTCTTTATGCTATCCTTACTGACAAATCTTCTTTCTACAAGGTTTCCACTTCTTCTTGTGCATGCTTTTAAACAAAGAAATGGAGAGTAGGTAACATTCTCTGCCTGGAGTCTGAGTAATCTTAGAGGGCTCTAGAGAGAATTTCATTATTTGGTGGCTTCCAATATGTCTATACATCTTAATAGATTGGCACTAGGCAACAATCTCAAGTACTAAATGCATTGTCAGCAACATTATGTCATTTTGAGGGCATTCTCAAATTCTCTTTTGATGTTGTTCAATTAGCCTTCTCTAAAATGAAATAAGGAAATCTTTTGAGAAGCAACCTGTCTGGGTCATGCTGGTAATCAGTGTATGGATGAGATCACCTAAAGTTTGATTTATTCAGCATTCTAGCAGTCCTAGAGCTCTCATGTGCACCTTATTGTCTTCAAACAAACCCTGCCTGAGCGTACCTTATACATTCTTGATGCATTATGCCATTAAAATTATGTTTTCAGTGATTGTAGACAAATTAACCTGATAATAATAGCTCCAAGTGGGAATAACTAAAAAGCAGGCACACTCCAAATCTAGGGGGATGACGAGGGAAACCCTCTTATTTTAAGGCTTTGTCCATGTCCCAGTTGTCCTCAAAGTAGTTTTTCCAGTTTTGCTCTGTTGCAATGCTTCTGGCAAGTGGTGGCCCATGTGGCCTCATGCTCAAGAGAGTGATTCATGGTCTAGAGAAGTCATTGAGGTTATCTGGCTTTAATATGACTGACAGACACAACTGTGGCAAGACCATCAAGACCATCATTTGCATGCAGCTATGGACAGCACGGTGTCATGCTGACCACTAAAATCATAGAATCATAGAATGGTTCAGGTTGGAAGGCACCTCCTGCATCCATGCACAGAGTACTTTTTCCCTTTTGTAGAGACTGTGTGTGCAGTCACATACCATGCATGCAGTAAGTAAAAAGGAAGATGTGGTGCATTATATATTAGAGAGGCCCACTGGCAAGTTGGCATAAAGACCAGTACGATGGACCCAAGGATCACTGCAAATAATGTACAGTATGTACACATTTACACTGGACTGTGGGAAAAAGAGTGGAACAGAGAACATAGCAATATGCAGATGAAGTGGTCTGTGCTACCTGTCTGTAATGATAAGGAAAACTCCCATATTAACATCAAGCAGTGTTGGCAGAGCCACTGAAGAAGACAGCCTCTGGGGTCTGTTATTGCTAGGAAGGCTTTAGCAGTTTCCTTCTTTTTAGTATTTAATTGCCTGTTGGGACAATGACAGCTTTTTTCTGCCTTTAACAACTATGACTCTTGCTGTATACATTACTGGGGGATACTGATTCATGCTTTTCCTGGATCTATAAACTCTTTCAGAAGAAAGTTAGTCCTCAGGATGGTAAATCTGAAATTATCTTCCAGCGATATGATGGAAATCAGAGGGTGAAAGTAGTAGCTAGCACCTTCAAGACAAAGAGATGAGAAGGTATCAGGAAGACAGCATACTGACAGACCACCCATAATGTAACTAGTGTATGCTATGCACCTAGGACAGCTTCAGGGAGAAGGTGGACAGCTCATAAGCAAAAGTAATGTCTGGAGTGCCTTGAGTCTTATGAAGTACAAGAGAAAACTACTTGGAGTGAGATGAAAGTGGGAAAATTACTGGCGAGAGGGCCTGTAAAACGGATAGCAAACAGTTCTGGACATCCAGGTAACAGTTTTTCATAGTCATGGTACTTTAGAAATACAGAGCCTGGAAATGGCCACAACCCTTCCTCCCTGTGGCTCTGGTGACATTCTTGTCACTGCTCAGGAAGAGGATGCCAGCTTGGCCCAGGAGAAGTATGCCAAGCATCATGGAGGGAAAATGCACATTAATCATCATCAACGATTCATGAGCCCCAGATCATGGAGCGAAGTCTCCAGTGATCCATGTTATCAGAGGCACTCTGATAACACTCTCCTGGATAGGAGAACCATCAGATGAAAATGTGTATCCAACAAATGACGAAGTACTGCTGGGAACGATTTTTTCCAGATGGAACATCTTGAGAATGCCTTAAAAGTGGTGGCAACTTTTGGACCATGGGGAGGACCCAGCGACAAGTGAGCTGTTTGGCAAAGAACTGTGCCAGTTCGCTGCATTAAGCACAGATGTGATCTTATGCATCTTAAACTTAGCAGCCTGTGTCTCTCTGACATTTGTTTGCATTTGACTGACATTTAAAACGAGAAGTTCACTTGGATGATATTTGTCTTTGTATCCCCAGTTTATTTTTACTTTAATGATGTGTTAATCATAAATGAAGCATCTGATATGCAGATGTTACAAAATAACTGTAATTATTATGATGAAATATTATAGTTATGTATCTGAGTTAAACGAAACACTTCATGCTTGTTTTAGTAAACTTTGTGCAATTTTTAGGATTTCTCAAATTTCATTATTTAAACTGATTATCCAAATCAGAGCATCAGGGAATTACACAATACATTTACCTTCCTCCAGTTAATATTGTTATTTGTTAAAAAAAAGTGTTGGTTTCAGTTATTCTGTGGCTCTATTATTTGGCCTTCCACATCAAATAAGAATTGTTCAATATGTTGAAAAAGAGGGACAAAACTGAAACCAACATACACAGCTAATGAATGGCAGGACATACTTTAAATACAAGTAAAGGTTTTCATGACAGCTAAGCCTTGATGCACGCATATATTCAAACACAAGCACAGGCACACAATACAGAAACATGCACTTCCACTGGTTTAGCATTGTTGCAGTCATTTTTTAAGGATGTTATGTATGTAAGCTTTCTGCATCTAACTACTTTAGACCTTAGTTCGTAATCCAGTGCCTCCTACCCCTGAACCCATGTCAGTTTGACAGATGAGGTCAAATTAATAATTATGGTACGCTTTCTGCATTAGCCTGCATTAAAAAGTGTCTCAAATAGACAGATAAGTGACTTTTATTTTTCTTGTATCCTGAAGTAGTGGCTGGTATTTGCAGTAAAAGAGTGTCTCCCCTCTTGAATACAGTAAAAAAATGTATCAGGTGAATAGGCCAATTTACTGCTCATTAAGCTCCCTTTTCTGATTGTGCAATGCTTAGAAAACTTTGACCAGGGGCTCAGATGAAGTGTACTGAAAGCTCTCTCTGTTTACATAATATTAAGTGACCATGTTTTCCCTGTCTCAGTCTTACTAGCAGTTTCAATGGGGAAAGGCTGCCAGAGTTAGTTACAGAAGTCAAACAAGGTGAGACTTCAGGAATGATCAATAGGTTCAAAAAAAGCATTGTGGCTGGAAAAAACTTGCAGAAGGGGTTGACAAAAAATTGTTTGTGGAGTCAGAAGACAGGAAACCAGAGTGGAGGGTAGAAAGAAGTTGGAAAGGATTCAAATTCTAAAGGACAGGTATGAGCCAAAAGGATGGAAGATAAGATCCTTTACAAAGACAGCTTACAAGATCATCTACGGTAATTTTAATGTTGTTGAAATAATTTTTTTCCCACTTTAATAAAAATAAACAAATCCAATGGGATGTGACTAATTGCATGTTACAGTAACTAATACACCTTAATTCACTGTCGTTCTATCCATCACAACATCTGCAAAGCCATTGAAGTTAAGGAGTACTTGCTGCTTAAAATTCTACACTGGCTGTTAAATTAATGAAATTAAGATAGTTTATCAATTCTTGCAGCTATTAGAGAAATTTAATTATTGAAAAATATTACTTAAGCAGAGAGAATGTGCTGTGAGAGCACTGGGGCACTGGGGGAATTAAATCATTTTGCTGAATATACATAACTTATTGTTTTGTTGCTTCAGAATTGCCTCAGAGCAATCAGTGAAATGACTGATTTTTCAATGAACAATGGAAATAAGCAGACCTACTGGGTCCTCTGTCCCTTGCTGATGCAGGTAAACATATCAAGTAAAATTTTCACAAATACAGCAAGTTCTCACTTAAAAACAGCTCATTTTCCACTGTAGGAAGGATATTTCAGAACATCTGTCCTCTGAGTCTTAGAAGCTGTAAACTAACTGTCAATATGACTGTATTTCTAGTTACTTAGCTTCTAGTTTCTTCAGACCACTATTAAGTAACATAAATAAGTCTTTTCCCACTCCCTTATTTAGCTCATGCAGTTTTAGAAATTTACTCACTCAGCTAATTAAAACTTTAAAGCTTTCAGTTCCTCCAAATTGTTGAGCAGTCTTTTTTAAGCTTCATGACATTAATTAATCTTTTTTGTTTGTTTCTGGGTTTTTTATTTTGGTTTTTTGTTTTGGTTTGGGTTTTATTGTTTGGTTTTTGTGGGTTTTTTTTTGTTTGTGTTTTTATATTATTATTATTATTGTTGTTGTTGTTATTATTTGGAGAATCAGAACTCCAAAATCTAATTTGCAATTGCCTCATATGAATGTCAAGACTCACATCTTGACTTGGTATCCACTGCCAGACTGACACAGAAATACCTTCTTTTCTGCATCCCACATCAAGGCAGCTGCTACAGGGAGATGACAAATTCATTCATCCACTCATCTATGTCCTGATCCATTGATGCCTCAAAGTCTTTCAGCATCTTTGTAAGTGGTAACTCCTCAGTTTTTATTGTTAATTCCTTGGTGGAAGTATTTTGATATTAAAGTATGAAATTTCATCCCATTTCTCTAATGACCATCTTTAAGGCATCTAATTCTTCCTTACTGTGCTGTATCTTTAACAAATGCCATTAGTATTCTTCTACTCTTTAAAAGTTAGTCTAATGAAAGTATTTCAAGAAAAAAAATCTCAAGAATTGTAGCAGAAATTCCTTCTAGCACAGTGGTTCTTTTTTCAATGCAATATAGACATCTTGCCTTTACCCCGTTTTTTGCTTGCTTTTGTTACTCATGTAATGATCCTCATGTTCTCTAGTTTCACTAACAATTTATTGTATCCTTATATTAGATGTATAATGAAATAATAGGTTAGATTTTCTGTATTTTTCCTGCCTAGAAAATACGCACTGTTCAAACTGTGACATACCAGACTAGCCAGGGATTATGTGACTTTGCTGCTTTCTAGCTCATTTGTTTCCACAGCTTTTCTTATTTTTCCCTTGTGGTCTTCTGCTTGCTGGTTTCAAAGCCTTAGCACAGAAAACATCAAGCAAGAAACAGTCCCTGGGTTCATGAAATCTGGTAAGGACCCTCTTGGGATAGGAGCAACTGATAGAAAGCATAAGAAACTTCCCTGTGGTAAGGCAGCTCCAAACTTTTAACCTTTTGCACAGATTGAATTTACCCACTACACTCTAACCATACATACAAAAAAAAAAATAAATATCCAAACCAACTCTCAGTTTTTAATACGTTAATATTGGAGATATCTGAACTACATACTGAATCCACATGTAGTTGTGGATTTTCTGAATAGTTTATTTTGTATTGCAGTGAGCCAGAACCCATGATATAACCAGCAGCACATCTATGGATGCTCAAAAACTGGATGCTTTTTTTTGCCTGATGTCCATCTGCATGACACAGTCATTAAAAATCCTTGACTCATGAACACTACTATACATCACACAACATAATGTTAAAGTATTTTATTTGTTTTATATTCTTCATCATTAATCATGTGAGAAGAATTTAAAAAACCTGTGTAAACTACAAAAGTGGTTTAAGGTATATCATTTTATTACGGTATGTGATTTTTCAAAGGAATCAGGGAAGCAAGGTCCAATAAATCACAGTAAGATTTTGGTAGCTAATCTAACCCTTCTTCTTTGAAAATACAATTTTTAACAAGATCACTGAAGTTAAGAAGTCTTCATGACAGATCAATGGGAAGAGTTATACCATATATCCTTGCGGCTCACCACTCCACAGAGATTGTCTTTGGCTTCATTATTTCCCTATCCTGAGGGCACAATCAGCCTCCATGTATTAAGGATACAGACTATGGAGACCTGTGGTCAATCTCAGAAGAGATTATTGCCATTTTCTTTAAAATTCTTGGTGCTCTGATTAGGAGCTTTTAAGAACTTGACATAAAATGATATGGTTTAATTTGGAGCCAAAAAAATATCAACTCTTCTTTCATTGTACCACTGGAGGATGTACTAATTAGCAGTAATGGACAATCATATTCTTAATTTCTTCAATAATTTGATTTAGATTGTATATATCTGGAACTCTACTGTCTTACTCACACATTTAAAGAGCCTGTTGTATGTGAGTCTGCGATAATAAATTAATTTAATAAAAAAGCCAATAAGTAGCTGTCTTGTTTATGATGTGATTAATAAGAAGGACATATTTTATATAAATAGCATTGCTGGAAATATTTCTGTACTAATGGAAGATGTTTCATAATTGAATTTTCATTTCATAATTTAATTCCTCCCTGGCCAACATCCTTAAAACTACTATAGGTAACTTCATATGTTATACAATACTTTCATACTCAAAAATACCAAAGAAACACATCACTTTCTTCTTTAAAATTTTTTGGGAGGAAAAAATAGAAGTTCTGAAAATTTAACTTTCTAACTAATTTTATTTTCAATAACAGGGTTTTCTCAACATGTTCTTCCCTTATGATACTTAGTATACTCAGATTATTTATAGAAAAACTAAGTAAGTGATTTTTAAAACAATACCAGTTAAACACATTAACTATATGCCAAATTGCACAATAGAAAGTCCAAACTTCGCACTTGAGAAAAAAAGATAATAAAACTTTTGTAAAATTACATCAGAAAATGTAGAAAATATCTTCTACATTACATAAACATCTTATTATTTAAGTTTATGTTTGCATTAGCAGATTAATAATACATATGTATTTGGTAATACAGTATTTATTATTAACTTCATAGACCAAATAAGATCAAAGGTTCAAATTTTAAAAGCAGCTATATTTGTTTTCCCTTCGTAAAACTGCTGAGAAACTGAAAAAATAGAAACTAGTAGGTAAAATTCATAGCTAGTAAGAACAGAATAAAAATTAAAAGTAGAAGTCAAGAAAGAAGAGTTAAAGCAGTTCTGGTCTCAAAGTAATTTTAGACCTGCTTTTTGTACAGATTTACTCACTCCTGTGACAAAATGAAGTGCAGCCTCACAGACTAAGAGCAGCTGTGTTGAAGAGAAGGAGGCTTGAATTCTTCATGCACATCATCAGATAATTATCTGCAACTTCTACACAATCTCCCTGCTCTGGTGATGGGTTGCACCAGTTGTCACTGGGGATATAGGTTATAAAGGAAACTTAAGCACAGAATACTATCTACAGGCTAGTATGGACTCTATTACTTTTATTAGTCATGATGATATCTGAGGAAGACAAGCCCCAGTTGTATTTGTAGATCTGGTATCCAGTTGTCTGGGCAGGCAGAGTTGTTTCTGTAACCTGAAGAGGTTTGATCATCAAACATGAAATTTCATTATGCCAATTAAACCGATTCTTTTTCAGAAAGAACTGCATGTTAAACACTATACCATTATATTTTTTTCTCTGTAAATTATAGAATATTTTATTCCAGATTCAATGTCTTCAATATCCTCCCACAGACTTTTTCATAGATTATGGCATAGCTGAAGCTCATTTACTGAATTAGCACAAATGTTACAAACTTGTCTTCTTTTCTTTCTTTGAAAGGTGGCAGAGGTAATATAAAGCCAGAGGGAGCCTATGTTAGGGTTTCAGTTCAGATTTAAACTGTGAACGCTTTTGAATTTCTCCTCCTGGTCATCCCCATTTTCTGCACTCAGGAGATAAACTTACTCCTTTCAGGTGAAACTGAACGGGAAGGTACTCACCAGCTGTTAATGAGGCACAGGTTAAGAGTGTCCCAAGTCAAGGCCACAGGAACAGACTGGATTCCAGTTCATGAGACTCCCCCACAAAAATCCTCATTGTGGTCTAACCCCAGTAGGCAACTAAACCTCACACAGCTGCTGGCTTATTCCCCACACCAGTGGGATGGGGGAGAGAATCAGGAGGGTAAAAGTGAGAAAACTCGTGAGCTGAGATAAAGACAGTTCAACAGGTAAAGCAAAAGCTTCACACACAATCAAAGCAAAGCAAGGAATTCAATCACTACTTCCCATTAGGTGTTCAGCCATGCCCAATAAAGCAGGACTCCATCCCATGTAATGGTTACTTCGGAAGACCAAATGCCAAAAGTCCAAATGTGCCCCCCATGCTGAGCCTGATGTCATGTGTTATGGAATATCCCTCTGGTCAGTTCGGGTCAGCTGTCCCCGCTGTGTCGCTTCCCAGCTTCTTGTGCGCCCCCAGCCCACTAGCTGGCAAGGCAGCATGGGAATCAGAAAAGTCCTTGTCTCTGTGTAAGCACTGCTCAGCAACAAGTAAACCATCTCTGCATTGCTGTCCTGGTTTGAGCCAGGATGATGCTAATTTTCCTTTTACTTATTTTTTTTTCCTTCAATAAGCTCTCTTTTAACTAGCAGCAAGTGTTCCAGCTAGTGGATTGATAACACTGGAATGTTTATGTTACTGCTGAGATGCGAAGGTCAGTGTGTTCTACTCAGTGAATCTGCTGCTACAGAGGCTACCAGGGCAGAAGAGTTATATCTGTGACCCCCACGTAGGGGAGCTGGACTAGAAAGACAGCAGAACTGACCAAAGGTATTCCATTCCATATATGTACGTTAGCTCCGAGGAACGTCAGAGATCACAGAAGACAACTTCCTTCCTGCTTCTTCTTCCCTTCTCTTCCGTCCATGGCCGGCATCTGGGGAGGACTCCATCCATCCGTCACCGTAGACCCCTAGGCTCTAACCTCATAACCCTCATAACCCAGCCCCTGTCTGCTCTGCCTTATCTCCTGCCTGTGGGCTGGGACATTTCGGGACTGCTCACAGCTCAGGAGAGTGCCGGGGGAGTTGCTGGGGGTGGGGGGAGGCAAGAGGGTTTTGCACATTCCTGAATATACTTGTATATAATTGTACATCTAATTAAAGCTGTCTAATTTAGTTTTCAATCCAGGTAAGTCTCTCTCCTAATTCTCTCTCCTTCCCTAGCTGGGTGGGAGGGGGAGGGGATCGAGAGCATTGTTTGTCTCTGGTTTAATTGGCGATCCTGAGTCAAACCGTGACAATTGTCAACACTATTTTCAGCACAAATCCAAAACACAGCTCTGTACTAGCTACTTTGAAGAAAATTAACTCTATCCCAGACAAAACCAGCACAACACTGCATCCTCAGGACTGAAGGTTTCACCTTTAAGATCTGCTCCTTTTGAGTCACGGTACTTTCTAAAATGGATATAACCTCTTTTGTGAATATAACCTTTATATTGAAGGTATTGTAGCTCATGTGCTGGCCACTTACAGGCTGTCTTACAGCACAAAGGAGTACACTGCAATAACCAGCTGTATTAGATTTTCCTGTATCAGTTCAGCATATCTTAAATGGAAAGGACACTATGAAGGATGTTACTGTTTTAAGTGATTATTTTTTAACACTTGTCACTTGCTGACTTCTCAGAATCTTGAAAAACGCTTTTCTCTACCACCCTCTGAAAAAACAGTTTCCTTTTTTCATCTGCTGGAGGCTTCTGATAAACCAAGATACACTATGCATTTATTTTTATTACCTTCTTCTTTGTAGCAGTGTCATAAATTCATGGGTCTGTTAGTTGATTTTTACTTCCTTTTCTTTGTCTGAGATTAAAATTTAAAATATATTTTGAGATCTGCAAGACTGGTATTGACGCTAAGAGACTAGGTTCAGAATTCCCTTTTAAATAATTTATTCTATTTTAACAGTCATTTGGAAAAATTACACATTGAGTTTCTTCAGACAATTTTTTTTTTTTAATCACAGCGCATAAATCAGTGTGTTACAATTGCCTTCTATTCAATAAATTTGAGTGACGCTGAATATTTGAGATTGATAATATGTATTACACACAGGATTAATGATAACTTGTCATGCAAAATTAGGGTTGGTATAGGCATGTGACAAGTTTGTGTATCTTCTGAAACAAGAACTTTATTCAAAGGAAACATCTCTTGTTATAAAGCAATGAAAAGCTACAATAGGGTAGGCAGAACACCACCACTGCCCATCATCATGCCATCACATCAAGGCACAGGACTGAAAGGTCTAGTGTTCCATCTTGTTTACTCAAAAATGATCAGTGAACTCCAAACCAAAAACCTTATTCCAGACTTTCATGCTCTCTGCTATCCTATTGAGCAACCTACATGAAGGTTACACTCAGTAAAAAGAGAAATAAATTAGGAAGAGTGGATATGGGTTTTAAGTACTGTTCCTATTAGCGTGGATTCTTATTGCTTTTCCGAACTGTGAAAGGTCAATGCAGTATTAGGTTAAGGTGAGGGCCCCTGCAGAAGCAGATCAGTAATAAAAGTAGATGTTATATAAAACCTAGAGATGAAATAAACAAGCAGGGAGCATGGCACCAAAAATATCACACTCTCTTATTACTGCAGAAAAATTGTTTATTCTTCACATCTACTATATAATTACTGACAAATGGCAATATTACTAAATATCTACAATCCTGTGGTTTGCAGAGGACTAATGTAGTACTACTTTTGTGACAAGTGAATCTTTAGACAAAGAATGGGTCCTCAAGATACATCGTAAGGCTTCGAATACAGGAGACAGTCTTCTTCTAATAGTTCAAAGCAAAGGAGCAAAATAATTATCATTCAGGAGGAAATAAGAGTTTAAACAGTCACCCCTTCAGGATAAGACTACACTACAGCCACTTCTCCACCTGATATTTGCATAGATTTAAATGGGCAGGCATTGCACTGACATGGGTTTTGCCTCTAGTTTTTCATAGCAGTATGGAGTTCAGCGGGGTTATGAAAAACTAAGTAAGAAGTGGAGCTTCTGTGTAATCCATAGTGAGCTCTCTGCCACCAGTTAGCTCCTATCTGTAAGAATCCAGAAGTTTAAAGCTGTAGATGTAGGTGACAAAATATCAGAGCCTATTACCAAAACAGAAGTTTGCAAATTCTAACTGTGCTCAGAAACCATGAGGATAAATGTCCTGAAAATTACAAATAGAAAAAGCAAATATTCAGAGATTCATTCTGCTGGTCTAACTATCAAAGCACAAAGATTTTTTTTAATATTTGCATTTTGAATATGTGCTTTATTAAATAATTAGGGAAATTAATATATGCTTGAGCAACAGCTTTTCATGAATATCAGGCTTATTTAGTAATTTTCACTATACATATTATTATATTTCTTTTACATTTATTTAGAGAAAATAATCTCTGTGACATAACTATCATCCAGAATTTAGGATAATGTTAAAGGAATTACATTTTGTTGTAATAACCCTTCATCAATCACTATTTTTCTGTGCTGTCTTTGCCATTCTACTCCCTAAAATTTGACATTAATCTAGGAATAAAAACCTGGAAAAGCAGACATGAATCATCTATTCCTAGTCTTTCTACTGAGCAGCTGAAATTTGCTCAGATACAAGGGAATAGAAGAGATGTTCTTCAAAGGATTAAGAGTTTTCTGTTCATAGTATAGTAAAGACAATATTCTCCAGTACAAAAAAAAGCACCAAGGAATGTTTCAACTTCCCCCCCCTCAAAATGAACCAAAAAAATTCCAACTAAAACCCAGGACCAAATCTACATAGTAAGTCTTCTGCAGAAAAATGTTAGTGCTATGATCACACACACGTTTGAATACTCACAATATATTTTCATCCTTTATTTCAAACTGGAATAGCAGTGAATAGTACTGTGGTATCATATGGTTTCTTAGGAGTTTAGAATTCAGCAGGTACTTTTAGTGCCACCCTAATTTTTGAGGTTTTATGTCCTTTTCTCCTATCAGATGCCATTTGGGAGCATAGATAAGTTGCACAAATGTGGCTTGAAGTGTTCTATGTCTGTTGCTCCTTTCAGAATATTTGGTTGGTTCTTCTTCAGTTTGCTAATGTCAAACTGCTTCCTTAAAATAGTGAAATAATCTCGTTTGGTTCTTGTTGGGGTTTTTTTTGTCTCTTTAATGTTAGTTAAAAAAAAAATAAATCATCTGAAATGATGATAGTGAAAGCTATTTTCTGCCTGCTGTGTTCCCTGAACACAATCTCAATATCTACAGATTTGGAACTTGCCACAGCCACAGCTTCTCCTCTCAGAGACATGCCTG
This sequence comes from Hemiprocne comata, assembly GCA_020745705.1. NCBI lineage: Eukaryota > Metazoa > Chordata > Aves > Apodiformes > Apodidae > Hemiprocne > Hemiprocne comata. The sequence continues at coordinate 64,658,883 of CM036586.1, forward strand.
CAGGCTTTCTACAAAACAAACCTCTGAAACATCACAATTCCTCACTTTGATCTGATGCTATAGAAAAGGGTTATAAAATCTAGGAGAATATTTCAAGAAAGAGCATCCACTTAGCAGCCTCTTCTCTTCTGACTTCAAACTTCAGGGAAAGAAGGTTCTTGATAGACAAGAAATGGTCCATAAACCAGAGACCGTTAAAGCATGGCCTGTAATGAAACACACTTTCTCAAGTCAGTATAGCTAATTAAGATATCTAGCTCGCTGGGTTTACCAGCTTTAGCAAAGGGTTACTGGGCCAGCTCAAACAGAGCAGCCTCCTGCCTGCTGCCTATGGTCAGTAATGGAGCCATGGAGTGGGATGTTTTTAGGGGGTACAGAGGTATTTGGCTTCATGTTTTTAACAGCTGGTGAATTACCTTCTTTTCCATATGCAAGTATTGCCAGTCACACACAGTGGTCAACTTTTAGCTTCCTTAAAGCTGATATTGTGACAGTGCTGTGTGTTAATATGGGTTCTAATGTCATAGTACCATAGAATCATAGCATGGGTTAGGTTGGAAGGGACCTTAAAGATCATCTATTTCCAACCATGGGCAGGGACCTTCCTCTACACCAGGTTGCTCAAAGTCATGTCCAGTCTCACCTTGAACACTTCCAGTGATGGAGCATCCACAACTTCCATCAGCAGCCTGTTCCAGTGCCTCACCATCCTTAGACTAAAGAATTTCTTCCTCATATCCAATCTAATCTGAAGATGGTATTTTTCACCAGGAAACAGATTTCTATTTAACCGTCTTTCCAGACTCTCAAACATATCTCAAAACAGATTTCTTTTAAAAACTTTTAAATGAAAAGGGTTCCTCTAACAGATTTTTTTGGAAAATACTGTGTTAAATTGTGAAAGTAGCTGTATCTCTTAATAATTGTATATTGCTTGTCATGAAATGTTAGCATTATGCATTGCTACTTTTACTAGTGAAATGTATGGTTAGTAAAATAATTGGAATATGATTTTACTAATTCATTTTACTTTTGAATTCATGAGAGGCAATTGTTCTGTAGATCTCTTCTCCCAAATAAGAAGTGAAAAGCCATTTTGCAGGGAGGACAAAAATATTTTATTTGTGTTGAGTTTAAAGTAGAAATAATTTTAAGATTTCACTATTTCCTGGAGAACTGAAATTATGAGTTTTGAAGGATTTAGTCTAAAGATGATATCATACAAATATAATCCCTTTATTTCTCTGGGTTTTTTTTTGTTGGTTTAAACTCAATATTCTTGTTGTCTATAGCCATTGAGATACACCTTAACTGAGTGTTGACTGAGTGGATATAACTAGTCTCATGTCTGACTGAGTCTTGACTCACTTACGGATAGGATAGAAGGTGTAATTTTAATCTAAAATAGAAACCTTTTCCCTGAGCTCAAACAGAACTGGACCCTTGGAGGGCTTTAGGAATGTTAGCTAATTAGTTTTTTATTGGATTTCATTTTTAAATGTCTTTGCATGTCTGAGTGCTCTTTGAAATACAACGGGAGTAAAAAAGGAAGTAAATAAGTAAGGAATCTCTCACTGTGGTGTTTCTAATTTGGAGGTGGCCAGGTTGAAAGGCATGTCACATGAAAGCTTTCATATACTGTAGTCTGATGGTAATGTTGGGGATCTAAATGTTGAATAGACATTTTTGGGAGTTTAAGCTGAACAAAACCTCCAAAGTTTTTATGGGTCTCTCAAAGCAGTTTAAATCTTACGGGTTTAAAAATAAAAAGCCAAACCATCATATTTTGAAGGGATATCAAAAAAGTCATACTGTCAAGAATTTAAAGCTTTTCCTCCATGGCCACAATTTCTTAATAGAAAATGCATAGTCCCATTTGTATTAGATGGTCCTTTGTTAGATGATAAACTGACCCTTTCAGAGGGAGCTTCTGTCCTTCACTGGCAATACAACCCAAACCTAAGTCTTGGAAACAGTATTTGGACCAGCAGTGCATAATAGCAGAAGGGCCAGGGAGAGCCATGGAGAGATACACGCTACTGGAGGTACATGCAAGTGGAAAAATAAAACATTTTTTAGAAAGTCTCTATAAAAAGTATTTCCTTTGTCTGTAATAGTCAGAATTCAGTTATCCCTTGGCCAACTTTTTGAAAGTAGGATAATTTATTTACTAAAATGTTCACACATCTGACCTTAAAAAAATATATGGTAACATATTTGGCCATTTCTAGTTGGGAAGTAGAAGGCTTACAATTGTTTTTTTCAGGAAACAGGAAAGTTGTGGTGCTTTGAGCCAGAAAGCAACAGATTCATCTGAAACCTGGAGAATGTAGAAAAGGGCTTTCTTAACATCAAAGCTGGTGGTAAACAAATACCTTGGGAAGTCTGAGGCAAGTGGAGAGAACTTCTGAACTTCAGTTTCCCTGCAGAAGGAGGAATTATACGGTTTAACTGAGGCCTAAGATACATCAGTCAAGGGAATAACAGTACCCAGATCCTGCCATTAATTACATGAGATGAACATGACATTGCCATTTTCTCTTCTGCATAGATTCCAGCAATAAAACACTACTATTATGAGGCCTTAATATTTGGTAAGAAAGGATGGTTTGGGGTGTAGTGTTTCTATATTGCAATATAAGATTAAAATAAGATTTTAGAAGGTGACATATTTCTATTTGAACCTATAAGTGGAGAACAGGGAGGGAAAGGGGTGCTTTATGTACCTGAATACTATTTCTGGTATATTTGAAGGGGAATCCACAGACCAGGTAGATGCTATCTAATTCCAGTGGCATATGTCACTTTAAAAAACAGAAAACTGCCAACAAAGAGGGAATACTAATTTCCCTGAATGTGGCTAGAATATTAAACAATAAATACTACTGTCAATCTCTGCAGAAACTAGATCATAGGAGCTTTACAAACAAAGACAGTACTAATAGAATGTAACCCACTTTGGTGCAAGAAGCTTAAATCTAAGGCTAACCATGAGAACACTCAGCCTCAATCTCACGCTTCTTTGGAGCCTTCAAGCTTTAAAGCAAGAGTAAGCAAATATAAACACCTTAAAAAGAGCAGCATGGCTTTTTTCCCCAATGCATATTCCTCAGTTTAAACAATTTCTTCCCTCAGGTAGTTCAGTGGGCAGCAATCAAGGCAGCCTAGTTTTATTGACTTTGTGGCTCTTGCACAAACACTAATGTACATTCAGGGCTAACTAAAAAGCAGTGAGCTCGGACTGCAGTCTTTTCCATGGGACAGATTAATACCTTCATTGCTAACTGCTTGCTTTCACTCTGTCATAGGAAAGTGCCACATAGGAAACTTGTATTCCCTTGGCAAATATCACTTAAACTAGCAAAATAATTCAAAATTTATTGTATAAAACAGATATGTATGCTTGTAGACACAGAATATAGAAAAGTGAACTGAAAAAAGAGCAAATAAAACCCTGCAATAATAGTGTATCTTTAATATAAGTTGGAAAATTCTATTTGGCTGGTGTTATTCATGAAGAAGTGTGGTTTAGGGATTTTTTTTCTGATTCCTTAATACAACCATGAAAACAATTCCCAGAAATGCTTTGTTTTGTTCTTGATCATTTTCTCATATCACCTTTTCTTCCTTCTCTTTAAGTGAATAAAAGCTGTAACCCCTCTTATCAGCCTTAGTAGCCTCATTTTGTAACTTCTGCAGATCTCCATCTGATTGCAATTGATCAACACAACTCTTTGTTATCTTCCCCTTTGATCTCTGCTAAATAGATTACAAGTAACACTATGTGCTTTAACAGCTATTTTCTCCACTCTATTCTTCCTCTGTAATGGCATACCAGCACTGCCTGCCTTGTGAAGGAATTCCTATTGAATGTATATTATGATTTTTCCAGTGTTTAGAGACTTATTTGTGCTCCAGCACTCTTGATAACCCAGATCTTAGTAAGTAATTAAATCTACTCTACAGCTGGCATTTTAAAAGCAATACCACTGGCTCTGTCTGCAGAGCAAATTTATGCGGAAACAGGGTATTTTCATTACAATGTCTTGTCTCGGTTCTGATCAGAGCTCCCGTCAATGTTTTCCCAAAACACTCTCCCCGCTCACAGAACACTAGATGATAGACAGTAGATCTCCAGTGTTATTTTAAGTTTTGCAACCTGTGAGTAGCAAGTATGGTTCACTGGATTTTAGATGTTTTCATAGCAAAAGTTGCTATTACATACACCACTTCTGGCTGTGGGGAACAGACCTCTGCCACAACTAAGTACATTTGATTCTTTTCTTTATTATTTTTATATTTTTCTCTGCATAGCTAAATTGCTGCTGTTCCTAGGGCTCTGTAGCACATTAGCATTGATGTCAGGTGCTGCTTCTGGCATAACTCCTACTTAAGTCATATCACACTCCCATTTTGTAGCCAGGTGCCCCGAGGATACAATTTTTAGTTTTCCATGCTTTCATTACTGCACCTTGATGCTTCACATAGAACCCTGTTAGTTGCCTTCCTAGAAATCTTTTTGTTATTATTACTTGAATTTGTGCAGCAAACAGCCATTCTCAGTGTTAACTTGAGTTTCCTGTGCTAGTGAAACATAATTTGGTCTTTGGGGTCTTTTCTGCCTCAAAAATGCATAAAGTAACCTACCGTAATGAAGCTTTTTCTTATTTCCAAAGTCTTTCTTAGCTGTAACAGGAAGATCATTAGGAAACGATCCTGCAGGTACAGAACTGCACTGTCCTTATGGATTTTTAGAGAGATGCAAGCAGAACAGTGCAAGTTCACTGGACAGTTTTTTTCCTGATGGCTGGTAGCACACGTATCACTGCCAATGCTAAAAACAAGACCAAAGTTTTAAGCCTGGCTGTTGCCAAAATCCTCATTTATGGTTCCAACATCTTGACTATGATTTATGACCTGTGCTGAAGTGGGTATTGCTGAATGCATACTAATGAAACATAGTTATACTCTCTTCCTTCAAGTTCTGCAAGCAATACCTGAAGCTTCTGTTTCTGTGTGAGATTAGCCTGCCTCAGCTTTTTACAATGTTTGGAAAATGAAGTCTAAGGAGCTTTCACTACTGTTTTGGTTTGAGCCAGGGTGAAGCTCTTTGCTGATTTTTTTTTTTATTTTTATTTCAATGAACTTTTTAGGAGTGTCAGTGGACTGATAATAACCAAAGTCACTTCTGAGTGTCTGTAGCCTCCCCCCCTAAGGGGGAGCAGATTAGGCCGAAGGCAGGATCAGCAAATCAGAATGTTCCTTTCTCATAATATTTTCTCTATTTGGCTTTCAGTATAGGCTAATACATCACGGAAGTCAAGCCTTTCTTCTTCCTTTTCCACTTGCTTTTCTGCTTTCTGTTGCTTCTATCACCCTCTCTTTGGCTTTCTGTTTTTTTTCCATTTTTCTTTACAGCCGACACCTGAGGGCCCCGTCCATGCGCCCGGACACTCCCCCCTTCAGCTGGAAGTCACCAGGGAGAAGAGTTGCTGTGAGAGTCACTGGGGGAGGAGGGAGGGGATCGGGTGTTGCACATCCTTTTGCAAATACATGTATATTCCCTTATCACTAATAATTAAAACCAATCTGTTTCACTTTTCAACCCAGAAAGCCTCTCTTTCTCATTTTTCTCCCTCTTTCCCTACCTTAATGGAGGAGAGGGACGGGGGTGAATTGACAGTGTTCCAACTCGGTGCCAAACCGTGACAACTACCATCTTCACCAACAGCAGTTGTCAGCATTCATCCTTTCTTTTCCTTCTTCCATTATTCTCTGCCTCTGGTTTCTGCCTTTCAGAGATGGGCAGGCAGGTTGGATGTGTTCACTGTTAGGAGCCTATCTGGCTCCAGTCCACGCTACCTACTGGCAGGCATGGTACAAGTTCTGTTCAGGAAACACCATCTCCTTGCCTGTTTTCTGATGCATTGGAAATTAAATATAGATCAATTTCTGGGTAGAACGTTATCATTAGCTAATGCTATTCCCAAATTTTAATACTTCTAATTGCTCCAGGGAATACACCCAGATGAATTAACTTTGCTGAACCAGTCCCCAGTTTTGCAGTTCATTCAGGTGAAATTCAGAGGCCTGGCTTCTTGCTGCACTGCTGCACACATGAGAGGTAGTTAGCTTTAAGTTCTTCATTTCTCTGCCAAGTCCAGTTTTGTTTATTTGTTTGGGTTTTTTTTTCTTCCTGAAATACCCAGCTGGCATGTTCAATCTTCAGTTCATGCCCACCACAGATTGGAAAGGGGGGACCATTGCTTTTGAGTTACCAGCTGAGAGATGTTTACATGTTGCAGTTGTTAAGGAAACCACCCTGCATGCAATCTTGTTAGCTGTTTGAAAAGGTGGGTTTTTTCCTTTTTATCTTTTTTTTTTTCTTACATCCTCAAAATTAGATGTAGGTGTTCTCATGCCTATTTCCATTTTCAGTGTTTGGTGTTTGGGATCCCTGATGAAGTCCATAAGCAGAATTTACAGCAGAAGAGTTTATTATAGCTATAAAAAAAAAAATATGAGTGGAGTCCATCAACTCAAGTTTACTCCCCTGCTGGAAAATGAGTACTCTATATCTTCACTGTGTTCCTCATTTTATAACCCTTAAGGGAATATATACTCCTTGTTTTCTCTTCTTATGTATAGAAAATTGTTCCATAACAGTCTATTACATTGTACTAATAAGAAACACATACACTATCTACACCATTTAATGGTGTCCAGTCTTTTTTCTGAGCAAGATGTGGTTTTGTTCATCTCCAAAGAAGCATTTCACTCACTGTCTGTGTCTGCCAACATTTGAACTTTTTTTGGGTCCTCCCTTAATCTGAACAGGCTGTTTCTTCAGGTTACACATCCCTATACCCTCTTACTAATACATGCAGCATAATGCATCACCTTAATTTACCATTGCACACAACTCTGTTTAGTGTTACAAATCCTTCCTCCTCACTTCCCACCACCACCCTCACAGACACCAGCAGCTGCCTCTCCACACACTCCCTGGAGTGCCACCCGCAATGCAGCAGCCATATGGGAGCCCGCCTGCTTCACACTTTTCTTGTAAAGATGTGTCTAAATGCAGCTGAATTCCTTCTGAAGACATATCTCAGACCACTCGATTGGAATCTATGTGGTGTTCAGACCTCAGTCACTGTGCTCTCCACCTGAGGCCCTTTTGCTATGTCTGGCTAGCGTCTTTCCAAGCATCAGCACATTTTCTTTGTTAATACAAATGATGTGACTGCCAGTTCAACTCAGCAAAGTAATGATTCCTTCTGTTAGACAGTTTCTAACAGCTTCTCTGCAGCTGTATCACACCCCCAAAAAGTGAACTTCAACATAAAAAAAGAATTCAGAAAACCAAATAACAGAATAATTTGAAGGCTACCAAACACCAGACAGAAATATTTCCTGGTCGCTTTATTATATGTTTCATTTTATTCTCTTGAAGTATTAACAGATGTTTATTGTTTTTAAAAAAATTTCATAGGCATCTGTTTTTTCTTAGTGGTTAACTACACCTTCCTCATGAAGGGAGTCTTTAAGCCATTGGAAATTGCATATTTCAATCTACAAAACAAGAAATTCCCCTGTTATGTGTCCATATCTTCTATAAAATTTGTGCAGTAATACTGTTACACTATCTAAATATTAACTGAAAAACATCCTGTTTTTCATTAAATTGTAATTTTCAAAAATTATAGCTATTTAATTGTGGGCTTTTTCTTTTAAAATTTCTTCACCACATAATTATCTTTTGGCAGTTTACCAGACACAGAAAAAAAAAATACCCAAACCAATCTTTACAGAAAGATTGACAGAACAATCTTAAATTTGTACAGAGTCCTAAGCAATAACCTCCATCATCTTTAACTGAAATGCAGCACTGTAAAAATCCAGATTGTAACTGAAGCTGAGATCCTGGCCCTCACAATATGCTTCCCCAGAACTCCTTAAATTGTAAGGAGAAAACAGACAACTTCCTAAAATGTTAATTGTTATATCTGGTTTTTCTCAATTCAGCAGTGGCCAGATGCTGTGATTTATGAAGGCTTTTTGACAATTTCATTACTTCTGTCACACAGATTTCAAGTTAGTCTGGTTCTGGAATTATTTTCATGAATTTATCTTATGTTCAAAATAATAATAATAATAATAATAATACAGTTTCTTCTATTTATTTAGAGTGAAACATCTTTTATCTCCTGAAAATAGCTGAAACATCCAACAGGAAGGGAAGGAAAATAACCAACATGTTGAGCTGAGTGATACTAAAACAATTGGAAAGTAATTTACACTAAATTATTGGTTATATTGAACCTCTTTTTCTTTCATCTTTGGAAAAAAAGAATCAGAGCACTTCATATCTTTCCAAGGGACCTCATGCAATCATTCTGTTCATTTTAGCCACCTCCTTTTCCTCCCCAGAACCCTCGGGAGGATTTATGTCTGGGGAGCTGTGAAGTGTAAAATAGTCATATCGGTCACTTACAGGTGGTGCAAAAAGGGAGGGCTCAGGAGCAGGGAGTAGGTTGTGCTCCATTGTGCCTGCTTGTCTCTGTGCCCTTGGGCTTCAGTGGTGTCTGTGGCCTGGCTCTGGAGCACAGCTGTATGCAGAGGTGTGCCGCACCCAAATGTCCTTTTGTGTTTCCTTTCACCAGGGGCAAAGGCACGTGCTGCCAGCAGCTTTCAATTCTGGATCCATTCTGCCTTGGAGATGAGTGGAGTTTAATATTTGCTCTTGAATGTTTGATGACCTACTGAGAATAAGCTGCTGTTTGTCGTTCTTTGGATGTGAGATTCGTATCATGTAATTGGTATTAATCAGCCACCTTTGCAGAGATGCCAGGACCTCAGTAGGCTTGAAGGAATCTGCTGCTATATCCTTAAGGGTTGCTCCCTTCACTTTAGATCTGAAATGCACCAACATTTCTAGGAAAAACTCTTCTGCTGTCCTTAAGCACATCTCCTAAAGTCAAACACAATACTTGCCTCAAGGCTACAGAAGATAGAGTGTTGCTTTGGCATTTAAAGGAATGGAGTATTTATCAAGGTTTCTAAATAGACAGTGATACATTTCATAGGAGGGATTGTAGATCAGTTTTTATTTTCTATCATAATTTCCCAGCAGCAGCCTAACTGAAAAGTCTCAGTTAACAAAGTTATTTCAGATCTCGGGGATCCAGACGAATGACTCTTATTCCTGCCCTGGTGAGCTTCAGAGGTTATTTTTAGGGGAAAATCTCTTGCCAAGGCGAATGTGTAAAATTTCGTGCATGGTTTAAGACAGTTGTTCTCTCCCACATAGAAACCCCAACAGACAAGCTGCAGCCACCTGCTCTGAACAAATGTACCCAAAACAATTTATCCTTAAGCAGGACAACAAGGCAGAGGATAAATCTAAGGGTTTTAATTATTTAAATTATGGCATATAGACCCATAAAGAGACACATTTCTACACAAGTAAATATGTAGTTAGCATTATAGCTGGCAATCCACTACTAACTGTTTGTGGGATTGATTTTAATGATGGCCCCCTGATTTTTTATAATATGTAATTTAAATTAAATAAACTTCTAATTAAGTAACAGGTAGGAAGAAATCAAAGTTTCATCAAGGAAACCAACTTCCTCTTTCAAGGCAGATAATAAAATATTAAGCTAACATGATCTCCATATACTTTGAACCACCCATACACAAAGTCACTTTATGGTTACTTCTGGCAGCTCTCTCTCATTCTTCATTTGTATTGCTTGTTTACATCCCTCAAACAACCACTTTGCCATTGTATTTTTTACTATGCTGTCTGTGACTGGCCACTCTTGCAGATACTGTTAGAATCTAGTAATGAAAGAAAGAAGAATACGTGGCAGTCGTAAGAGAATTGCCACATTCATCTCAATCCTCATTAGGAAGTTAAATTATTTTAGGGAGTACCAAATGCTGGAAAACCTGAGATCACGCCAGTTAGGAGTACTTTCATTTGGAAGATTAATTCTACATTAAGTATTGCACACTTGTTGAGCCAAAAGGCTAAAAGATCAGGTTTTTTCATTATTGTTCTCCTTAGGAAGAGTCTTCTTTTTTCCATCAAATCCATACTCCTCCTCAGCATTTGAAGATACCATAGTTAAAGGTGCTGCATCATAGTTATGTGAGTTGGGGACAGACATTATGAAACTGATTAAACAAATAAATAATCTCAAACATTAATTGTCCAAAACTCACTGCAATCAAAGCTAAGAAAATTACCCGGTTCTCATAATAACAGATTTAATGACATACTCATTGAACTACATAACTTCTTTGAGACACTAGTGAATCAGAGTGCTTAAGGTGCTCCTCTAATTATGCATTCACATGTTTTCATCCATTTGGATGTTTCAGTCAGCTTTGTGTCATGGAAACTTCATATAGTGTTATGAGCATTTTAAGCAACCATGTTTTTCTTTTAGAGAATACAGCCCAGGTTGATAATTTTCCCATTTTAATACTTATGCGTCAAAGTAATTTTCTTTTCTCACCAATGATAACTACTTTAAAATGTATATTTTGAGAAAATAACAAGCATTTATTATAGGCAATTTCAAGCCTAAAGACACTCATGAATTATGTTTGCAAGAACAGAAAAAAATCTTTTACAAAGAAAAAGATAACTTGCAGAAATGCAGGACACTTCTGTCTCTGTTTATTACTACTCCTTGGTAATTCCTGTGTAAGTCCCTAAAGATTAAAAGTGATAATAGAAAGAAAACTAAAAGAGCAAGAGGAGTCATGGAAGAGACAGAGAATGAAAGAAGCAGTTGAATTAATAAAGTGAAGACTCAAGCTAGAGAATTCCCATGTTTATTGATTTGATAAAAGGTAGAAAGTAAAATATCAGAGTGTTCATGCAAGTTAGTTTTTCTCAAGAGGATAATCTTCATTATAAGAATTCCCACCTCCATGTTAACTCACAAGAAGAGAGAGGATGTTGTTTTCCCCATCATATATGCAGGTAAGAGGCCCCTAAAACATTAATATTATTATCATTATTAACATTGTCATTAGAGGGAGTCCAGAGGAGGGCCACGAAGATGATCAGAGGGCTGGAGCACCTCCCGTAGGAAGACAGGCTGAGAGAGTTGAGGCTGTTCAGCCTGGAGAAGAGAAGGCTCCTGGCAGATTTTATAGCAGCCTTCCAGTACCAGAAGCAGCTAGAAGAAAGCTGAGGAGGACATTTTATAAGGGGTCATAGTGATAGGGGACAGGGGATAATGGCTTTAAACTGGAAGAGGAGAGATTTAGGTTACAGATTAGGAATAAATTCTTTAGTGTGAGGGTGGTGAGACACTGGAACAGGTTGCCCAGAGGAGCTATGGATGCCTTCTTCTGGAAGTGTTCAAGGCCAGGTTGGATGCGGCTTGGAGCAACCTGGTCTAGTGGGAGGTGTCCCTGCCCATGGCAGGGGGGTTAGAACTAGATGATCTTTAAGGTCCTTTCCAACCCAAACCATGCTATGATTCTCTGCTTTTATGTTGATAAAATCTCCTCTGGTGAAACAAGACAGTATGGAAATGCATGCTCGATATATAAACAAACTTTCCTCGCTGTTTAAAATGACAGACGTATTTTAATCTAAGGTGTTTTTTTTAAATTAAAGGTGTGCAGAGCATAGCTTTTCTTGACAGCTGATTTATACTTGCAGAGTTAACCACATTTTAATGTAATTTATAGAGTTGTGCATGCCACAGAGAGCTCAAAAATTAATTAAGAAAACTTCTAAAATACAAATTAGATAAACAGTGAATTTATTAACTGATGCATTATTGCTTGAAATCATTAAAATAATAATTTATGTAATGAAAACCTGTATGTTCCCGGTTTCAAAGACAAACTGACATTCTTTTCCTCCTCCACATCTTCTATCTTTTTTAAATAAGATAAGTTACTTGCAAAAGTGTTCTGGTTGATGGAACTCTGCCAACCTATTTTATTATACCTCATTTTTGTTCCCAGTGAAGGAAAAGCTTATTGCACATGTCATATCTTTATTATGCTTGACAAGCTGTAAAGCATGTATCCTAGAAGGAAACAGTGTTATATCAGATTACCTTTCCAGTATCCACAAGAACTGAGAGCTGCATGACAAAACACTGCTGAGTGGACACTGACATTCCAGGGTGATTGGTTCTTTTTTGCATTTACTTCCCAGGAGACAGAATGTTAACTACACAATTCCACAGGAAAACTTGGAGACTGATGTAAGCAGTGTCCTCATCAGTGGTAAAAGCAGTCACAGCGTTGTTGGACTCACTTACCCAACATGGACTGGAGAGGAGCTCTATAAAAACAAGCAAATCGTTGTTATTCTAACCAAAGCCTTTATCAATAGGTAAGGTGGCTGCACAAAATTCTGCTGAAAATGGTGAAAAAAAAACAAACAAACAACAAAATATGTAAATGGAAAAATATTTTCAATTTTAAAAGAATTTCCAATTCTTAATGTGCATGTGTTTATGCAAGAGTATAACAAAGACCTAACTTGATTAGGATGTGTGAATATTACAATATATTCGTTCTTTCTGTATAATAAACACAGGAAAACTTATTTCATCTGTCTGTGAAATTTGTTCACCTACAGAGCAGACTAGGCCTGATGAAACTAGGAAAGAGTTTAATTCAGGTACTGTAGTGTAAATGTAATCTCCATGCATATTCACCCCACACCATGAAATGTAAAGTCATGCAGGTACCAAGTAAACCCCTAAATTAAAAATTACCCATATGTAAATTGTTCAGGACACTGAGGCCTGACATTCTAATTGGTTTCCCTTTATCTTCTGAAGGATTTTTATTGGATCTCAAAATTTTGCTTCTTCATACAGCCACAAAATATAATGAATGATTGTATATTATGAGGTGAAAAAAAGGTATATGATCTGAAATTGGGGAAAACAATTTTTTTTTCAAAATAAACAATTAACAAGAAAGATAAGTAAGCATTCTATGTAGTTTTAGGATTGATAGACAGACAGAAAAAAGGAAAGAAAGACTAGACTTTTGCAGTATTTCATCTGTGCAGTAGAACATTTTATTAGCTGAGTTTTATGGCTCTGTTGGCAATAATGAGCAGGAACAGCACAGTGTCCAGATTAGCAGGCATCAGTGCTACCATAAACCATTTTAAAACAAGACAATTCTTCAAAGAAACACTAAACTTGTCAGTGGTCCAACTTTTAAATAACATTCTGTATTAATTTTAATGCCACAGGAAGAGCTCTTAGAAGCAGGTATTTCTGCATGAAGAATCATATATAAAATAATACATTCAGAATAAAATTTGGAGATGAAAGCTATAGCCCTGTTATGTGAACAAGCCAGACGGTAATGGTCTCTTTTGTACTAGATGGAAATAAAAAAGAATTAGACAATTTTCTCATTTGTTTTGTTTGTCTTGGTAACAAGGCACCCTGGCATATCACCAGAAAAAGAGATTCATAAATGTGCAAGATTTTAAATAAAAAATGGGAACACCTATGTTGTGTATAGATTGAAAGCACTGCAGAAAGTTTCAGGCAACATATGCATCAATACCTTTACCATTATGTGAACCTGCTATTGTGGGATCATAAAAAGCAGGACATTTATTTTAATCATATTTATTTGTACAGTTCCATTGATTTAATTGTAAAAGTGTAGTAAGTAAAAAGTGGTAAAATGAAGTCTCATAAAGCCAGGGTCCACAAACCCAGTGCAAATCACACATTAAGACCTGATAAATGATGACAGGAGACAGGCCCTAAAACCATAAAAATGCTGAAGGAAATAACTTACAGAGCTTTCTTCCTGCCCTCTTGGATTCACTGAAAGGCCATTCAAAGAAATTTTGTGTGAAAAACCAAAATAGAAGTAGTTACTTAATGATTCTTTCTCCACACAAAACACAAACAGCAAAATCTATAAACATATTTAAAATATCTTTCTTTGTGAGAACTGGTTCATTTTGGAAGCTAGGATTATTTCTTAGGAAATTTTTACCTGGAATCAGCATCACGAAATAAAAAAAAAAAAAAAAAAAGAGGAATTTCTGCCTTTGAGTCATTCATTTGGTCAACATTCATCTTCTGGCTTTTTCAATGTGCTATGAAGTCTTCAAACACTTTGAAGGCTGTATCTAGAGATCTGAGAAACTGGACTTGTCAAACCTATTAAATCACATAGCTGTCAAATGGAGCTTGAGCACTGTTGTTCTTGGCTCTTGGATAGTTGTTTGCATGTGAAAGGACAAACTTGGCCTCTGTATATACAAGATTCTGCACACTGTAATTTATAGATGAACATCATAACATTTACATTTGCAAACCAGATATCAGTATTGAGCAAATGCCTGATCTTGAGCACCCGTAGCTTCATTATCTACCTGCTGGTTTCAACCACTTTCTTTTTTTTTTTTTAACATGATTAAAGTAACTATATATAGTTATGTTCACATTTTCAAAGGTCTCTTATTCCTGTTTCTATTCATGGACTATGAGGAAGTTTGATGGACTATAAGACCTTTTCATGTGTGGAACCAAGCTGTGCTCCTGTAGAATGTCAACTCCTTTGACTAGCAGAGAAACAAAGGGAAGGCTGATTAGATGGAAATTGGTTCTTTTCAGGTATTTGGAACCCATTTTGAAAATTCTTACATGACCAGCCTATTTGGAATGATACTCACATCCTTCAGTAGGAATGTGACTGTATCTAGGGACTGTGATTTGTTTCTCCTCCTACTTTGTTTCCTGCTGCTTTAATCCACTGGGCATATATGAGCATACCCTACAAGTCCCCAGCAGATATCAACTGCCTGTGGACAACTGACTTGGAATGAGACAAACGTGTTGATCCTTCACCTTTGCTTACTGACTTAGCAGCATAGACTCCAAAAAGCCTGACAGCCATAAATCCAGAAGTTGAGCAAAATACACAGAATTTATTCTAAAGACTATGAAATAAAAGACCTTTCAGTAATGCCACTGTGATATAAGATAATTTTGTAACACCCTTGTCCTGACACAGATGACTACCTGTTATGTTAGGAGGGAATTTGTTTGGACCTGGCAAGTCTCTCATCCCTCCCTTTATTTAGTTGGGGATGGAAGCTGTAAATTTTTTTTCCAAATTCATATAGAGTACACTGAACCTACCATAATAAAAATGTTTAGATTACTGATAGCCTGAGAGGTTTGGATGCCTCCCCTCAGCTACAGATATAATTAACCTTCACATGCAAGTAAGCATCACTCATTTGTGGCATTACTTTGGAAAACATGCACGGTAGCCACAGTGCTAATGTATCATAAATGTCCTTAATAATTTGTTGATTTTGAAAATCTTTGTTACTTCATTGCATCACCTAAATCTCTGATATTTTCTCCTGGCACATCTTCAGGTGTTTGAAGGGTTAGTGGCTGAAGAAATTTGTTTTCTGCCAAAGCTGCACGGGATGGTTGCCTGGTAACAATACCTGTGGCATAAAAAGTATTGCATCAGGCATATGCCTGTTCCTACCTCTTTTTAGGGGACAGTGAAGAATTATAGAGAAGATATATTTTATTTAAGGAGCCTAGAAGATTTAGAAGGATTGTTATCTGAGAGACGAAGCTGAAAAGGAAATGCTGTGAAACAAATATATCATTAGAGACTGCCTTTAGTAAACCACTGCAGAATTAAATTAACTTCCATTTTATTCTCCAGATAGCTAGCATGGGAAAAAAAACTGCTTCCAGCTGCTTTCTGGGAGTCCCACCCCAGCAAGGCAGCCAAATTGTTTGGCAAGCAGTTAGGCACAAGGTCCTCTGCATTTTGGCCATGTGTTGCTGTCTGCAGCCCTCTCTCAAGGGGACACACAAGACCACTCAGTAGCCTGAGAGCTTGCTGGCAGGTTCTGCACAATTCCCATTGTTCCCGTGACCCATGCAGCTCCCCATGGCAAAACAAAATTACTGTCTGTTATTGATGGTACCCAAACCCACAAACTGACTGAAGCACTATCATCTGAGCGGGTAAGACCTTTAGTAAATCTCTGTCAGGGCTGGATGGGACCTCTATTATTGTGTTCTCATCTTCTCAGCTGTTCAACAATTTTACTATCATGTTTATTCCTGTGTCTATCCACTTGTTGGGAATGAGGTGGAAGTTATATTCTTTAGTAAATAAGAAAGGCTAAATAATTAATAAGTGGCACAAACGCTCAGATAGACAGATGTGTTTTGCCTGCCCATTTAATGGCACCATAGGCTACTACCATGCCTGTCAAACTGCAGTCTGAAAAACACTGAGCATTTGTGAAGGGTCTGAGGATCCTTGTTCAGTAAGGCATTTGACACTGTCTCCCACAGCATCCTTGTAGATAAGTTGATCAGGTATGGGTTTGGTGATCAGGTAGTGAGGTGGATCAGGAACTGGTTGATGGGAAGGAGTCAGAGAGTTGTAGTCAATGGGGCAGAATCTGGTTGGAAGTGTGTGACTAGTGGAGTCCCTCAGGGGTCGGTACTGGGACCGATGTTGTTCAACATCTTCATCAACGACCTGGACGAGGGTATAGAATGTACCCTCAGCAAGTTTGCTGATGACACTAAGCTGGGAGGAGTGGCTGACACACCAGAAGGCTGTGCTGCCATTCAGAGAGACTTAGACAGGCTGGAGAGTTGGGCGGGGAGAAACATGATGAAATTCAACAAGGGCAAGTGTAGAGTTTTGCATTTGGGGAAGAACAACACGATGTCCCAGTATAGGTTGGGGGCTGACCTGCTGGAGAGTAGTGTAGGTGAAAGAGACCTGGGGGTCCTGGTAGACAGGAGGATGACCATGAGCCAGCAATGTGCCCTTGTGGCCAAGAAGGCCAATGGCATCCTGGGGTGCATTAGAAAGGGTGTGGTTAGTAGGTCAAGAGAGGTTCTCCTCCCCCTCTATTCTGCATTGGTGAGGCCGCATCTGGAGTATTGTGTCCAGTTCTGGGCCCCTCAGTTCAAGAAGGACAGGGAACTGCTTGAAAGAGTCCAGTGCAGAGCTACAAAGATGATTAAGGGAGTGGAACATCTCCCTTATGAGGAAAGGCTGAGGGAGCTGGGTCTCTTTAGCTTGGAAAAAAGGAGGCTGAGGGGTGACCTCATCAATGTTTACAAATACGTAAGGGGTGAGTGTCAGGGAGATGGAGTTAGGCTCTTCTCAGTGATGACCAGTGATAGGACAAGGGGTAATGGGTATAAATTGGAGCATAGGAGGTTCAAGGTGAATATCCGAAAAAAATTTTTTACTGTAAGAATGACAGAGCACTGGAACAGGCTGCCCAGGGAGGTTGTGGAGTCTCCTTCACTGGAGACATTCAAAACCCACCTGGATGTGTTCCTATGTGATGTACTCTAGGTGACCCTGCTCTGGCAGGGGGGGTTGGACTAGATGATCTTTCGAGGTCCCTTCCAACCCCTAGGATTCTATGAAAGCTCCTTACAGCATCCCAGTTCTCCTTAGTTTGAGAATGGGAAGAAGGTAACCCAAAGGTTGAAGATTACTTGAGCTTGGAAGAAAATGCACTGTACTACAGAACCACAGAATAGCTGAGGTGAGAAGGGACCTTGGGAAATCATCTAGTCCAATCCCAACACTCAGAGAAGGGTCAGATAGAGAACATTGCCCAGCACTTAGTCCAGTCCTTACCTCAGAGGAACTCTTCTAGTCCATGGCTTTAACTCTTTTCAAGTATCTCTTGAGTCCTTAGAAGCTCACTCTTACTGACACCATAAAGCCCAATATGGCAAGGTCGAAAGGAAGAGATAGGATCTTCTAGCCAAATTTCCTGTTTATTATAGTCGGAGATGATTGCCTGGTATCGTGGCAAAAAGCCAAATAACCTCTGGCTGATTAAAGCAAATCCTTTAGGCTGACATTTTAATCTTGACTTTAAAACTCCAAGTGACAGAGAAGCCAGAACATCCCCTGGGCAAATTATTCTAATGATTAATTATCCTTTCTATTAAAAAAAAAAGAGTGCAGTATCTGATTTTTTTTCAGGAATATGATATGCATGTCTGCTAGATTAAAAAGATTTCCATTGTCAGAATTTTTCCCCCAGATAAATATTTATGGATCATTATATTCATATTTTATATGCTCTTGGATAAGATACATCCCGTAGCAGATATAGCATAGTAGTTGATGCAATTTTAATAATTACTGAATCACTGTTTTGCTGTGCTAGTACTTAAGTAGATGCGATACCATCTATCACAGCTTATTCTATAAAGAACTGGAAGGAAAATAAGCAGTGCTGGCTAGCTACTGTGAAGTGAGAAAAAAAAAATCTGTCTCTTTCAGTGAAGTTCATTCCCAAATCTCCTACAGCCAGAGTTCACATTTTCTACATTTTGTTGTCATTAAATGGAATCTTAACCTTGGGCATAAAATTATTTCAAATAAACAGCTGCTAAACACTGTAGAGGCAGAAGGTTGTGTAGTGCTTGCATACTGAACTGTAGCAAAGTTGTTTTATTTTTTTATTGCTAACCCAATTTATTCCAGCCTTACTCATATTTTATAATTATGTAACCTGCAGGGTAAAATGTGTGCATGTCTGAGAATAACTATATTACATCCAGTGAAATGACCCATGCAAGCAGAGCCCAGAATCCACCATACCCTATCACCTGTCACTCCCCTCTTTCTTGACTCCCTCCCCATGCCAAAATACTTCAATCACATTAACAAAATCCTGAAAAAGAAAGAACCTGGAAAAAATATTAAAGTTATGACAGCAGACTTCCTTAAATGGTCTGCTTTTTCCTTCTGAATTATCTGATGAACCAATCTCAACTGCAGACTGCAGATTTATGGCACCAACGTTATGCTTGCTTTTAGAGAACTGGAGGCTTTATGCACCCACAATATTAATTTATTCTTTCAGGAAACAACACCAGGTGTAGAACATTGGCAGGCTGAATTCTTCAGAAATTTGTAATTTCTAAATAATTTTGAAATTATTATAATGTCTCAGATTACTTTCTTATTTCAGTACTAGACCTACACCCTTCTATCTAAGAAGAGATGCCAAAAGTCTTCACAGATTTTCTCCCTAAATATCCACAAGCAAATAAGGATCTCACAGTAATCCAAAACTGGGCAACTCAGTATCAGACAGTGAGCATATCTGATAGTGGTTATCCTACCATTCTCTCTTCATGCCTGAATACTAACGGGTAATAACTGTCCTGCATGTCTCCAGAGTACATTGCCAGAGCTGATTCTTGTGACAGAAAACTCTCCACAGCTACCACTGCTTGATTCTGAAGACAGTTTTCTGGGCTGGACGGGATGCTCTGAACCACCAGGCTAGCATGAACCACCTTCTCAAGAAAGCCTCTTAAAAACAGTTTTCTGAATAAATAAGGTTAGTAACATTCCAACCTCACTGAAGGCTCTGAAATTTCACCTGTTGACCTCAATGTCTATAATTAATTAAGCTTCTTCTGGGCCAGTCTCCCATGGGAGTTAGCTGAGGAGTTGCATTGGTAGATACCTGAGGCCATCACCTGCCTTTGTCTCCAGCAGCTGCATTCAGCCACATGCAGTATCACATGTGGGCAAACACCTTTGGGAAATCACATGTGGGCAAACACTTACCTTTGGGAAATCAACATAGAATCATACAATTGTCAGGGTTGGAAGGGGCCTTTAAGATCATCTAGTTCCAACCCCCCTGCCATGGGCAGGGACACCACCCACTAGATCAGGTTGCTCAGAGCCCCATCCAGCCTGGCTTTAAATACCTTTAGGGACAGGGCTTCCACCACCTCTCTGGGCAACCTGTTCCAGTGTCTCACCACCCTCATGGTGAAGAACTTCTTCCTAACATCCAATCTAAATCTACTCTCCTCTAGTTTGTAGCCATTCCCCCTAGTCCTATAACTACCCAACATCTTAAAAAGTCCTTCCCCAGCTTTCTTGTAAGCCCCCTTCAGATACTGAAAGGCCACAATAAGGTCTCCTCGAAGATTTCTCTTCTCCAGACTGAATAACCCCAACTCTCTCAGTCTGTCTTCATAGGAGAGGTGCTCCAGCCCTCTGATCATCCTCATGGCCCTTCTCTGGACATATTCCAGCACATCCATATCTTTCTTTTAGTAGGGACTCTAGAATTGGACACAGCACTCCAGGTGGGGTCTCACGAGAGTGGAGAAGAGGGGGAGGATCACCTCCCTCGACCTGCTGGCCACGCTCTTCCTAATGCATCCCAGGATATGGTTGGCTTTCTGGGCTGCAAGTGTACACTGACAGCTCATGTTGAGCTTCTCATCCACCAGCACCCCCAAGTCTTTTTCATTAGGGCTGCTCCCAAGCCAGTCACTGCCCAGCCTATATCAGTGCTTGGGATTGCCCCAACCCAGATGCAGGACCTTGCACTTGGTCTTGTTGAACTTCATGAGGTTGGTATGGGCCCACCTCTCCAGCCTGTCAAGGTCCCTCTGGATGGTATCCCTTCCCTCCAGCATGTCCACCACACCACACAGCTTGGTGTCATCGGCAAAGTTGCTGAGGGTGCACTCAATGCCACTGTCCATGTCGCCAATGAAGATGTTAAACAATACCAGTCCCAGTACTGATCCTTGAGGGACTCCACTAGTCACTGGCCTCCACCTGGACATGGACCCATTGACAGACACTCTTTGGGTGCAGCCGTCAAGCCAGTTCTTTATCTACCAAGTGGTCCATCCATCGAACTCATATTTTACCAGCTTGGAGACCAGGATGTCGTACGGGACAGTGTTGAAGGCTTTGCTCAGGTCCAGGTAAATGACATCAGTTGTTCTTCCCTTGTCTATTGATGTTGTGACCTTTTCATAGAAGGCCACCAGGTTACTCAGGCATGATTTACCCTTGGTGAAGCCGTCATTGCACACAATCACCTCTTCGTTATTCTTCTGCCCAAGCAGTGCCTCCAGGAGGATCTGCTCCATGATCTTACCAGGCACAGAGGTGAGACTGACTGGCCTGTAGTTTCCTGGATCATCTGTTTTGGTTTGAGCAAGCTCTTTGCTGATTTTTTTTTTTATTTCAGTGAACTTTTTAGCAGCCCCAGTGGACTGATAATAACCAAGGTCACTTCTGACTGTCTGCAGCCTCCCCCCGCTTCGGGGGAGCAGATTAGACCGAGGGCAGGATCAGCGAATCAGAATATTCCCTTCTCATAATATTTTCTCTATTTGGCTTTCAGTATAGGCTAATATATCATGGAAGTCAAGCCTCTGTTTTTCCTTTTTCTCTCACTTTTCTGCTTTCTGTTGCTTCTATCACCCTCTCTTTGTCTCTCTCTCTGTTTTCTTTCATTTTTCTTCACAGCCGACACCCGAGGCCCCCGTCCGTGCGCCCGGACACTCCCCCCTTCAGCTGGGAGTCACCAGGGAGAAGAGTTGCTGTGAGAGTTGCTGGGGGAGGAGGGAGGGGATCGGGTGTTGCACATCCCTTTGCTAATACATATATATATATATATTCCCTTGTCACTAATAATTAAAATCAATCTGTTTCACTTTTCAACCGAGAGAGCCTCTCTTTCTCGTTTTTCTCCCTCTTTCCCTACCTTGGGGGGGGTGGTGTGAATCGAGAGACTGCCAACTCAATCATCCTTCTTTCCTTTTTTTGACAATGGGGGTTATGTTTCCCCTTTTCCAGTCAGTGGGGACTTCTCCAGACTGCCATGACTTCTGGAATATAATAGAGAGTGGTTTAGCAACCTCATCCACCAGTTCCCTCAGTACCCGTGGGTGCATCCCATGGACTTGTACACTTTCAGGTTCTTCAGATGGTCACAAACCTGATCTTCACTTACAATGGGCAGTTCTTTCTTTCAGCCCCTGCCATTATCTTCTGTGACTTCGGGAGTGTGGCTGAAGCCCTTGCCAGTGAAGACCGAGGTAAAGAAGCCATTGAGAACCTCGGCCTTCTTCATATCACTTGTCACCAGTTCTCCTGTTTCCTTTCTGAGGGGGCCCACACCTTCCTTAGTCTTCTGTTTGCCATTAATATACCTATAGAAATTTTTTGCTATTCCCCTTGATCTCCCTGGCTAGATTTAATTCTAATTGAACTTTAGCTTTTATAACCAGGTCTCTTGCTGCTTGGGCAGCTTCCTTGTATGACCCCCAATCTAGCTGTCCTTTCTTCCATTCCTTGTAAAGTTTCTTCTTGTGTGACAGTTTGTCCAGGAGCTCCTTGCTCATCCAAGCAGGTCTCCTGCTTTTCTCTTTGTCCATATACTTTGCTCCTG
The DNA here is from genome assembly GCA_020745705.1 of Hemiprocne comata. Lineage (NCBI taxonomy): Eukaryota > Metazoa > Chordata > Aves > Apodiformes > Apodidae > Hemiprocne > Hemiprocne comata. Next base: position 64,681,171 of record CM036586.1, read on the forward strand.
GACAATAAGAAGGTGATCCTTGAAAACTGGCCAGCTTTTCTGGGCCCCTCTTCCCTCTAGGGGAAGACTTTGTCCTATGGTACTTGGGCCAGCAGATTCCTGAAGCGATCAAAGTCTACACGCCTAAAGTCCAGAGTTGTAACCTTTGAATACACCCTCCTAGATGCCCTGAGGATCTTAAATTCAAGTGCTTTATGCTGCAGCTCAAGTTGTCCCTAAGTCTCATGTTGGTCACGAGCCCTTCCCTGTTGGTGAGGACAAGGTCCACCACAGCACCTTTTCTTCTCAGTTCCTCTACCATTTGGAGAAGGAAGTTTTCATCTATGCACTCCAGGAACATCCTGAACTCCTGGTGTCTCACTGTGTTCTCCTTCCAGTAGATGTCAGGGTGGTTGAAATCCCCCACAAGGACCAGGGCGTGAGAACGTGAAGCCACTTCTGTCTGCTTATGGAGGGCCTCATCTGCTTGGTTTTGCTAGTCAGGTGGCCTGTAGCAGACCCCTACTGTAACATCACCTTCCCCTGTCTTAGCTTTAATCTTAACCCATATGCTTTCAACCAGTTCTTCATCCTTCCCCAGGTGGAGCTCCTTTGATTCCAGCAGGTTACTGATGTAGAGGCCAACACCTCCTCCCCTCCTCCCCTGCCTGTCCTTCTTAAAGAGCTTGTACCCATCTATCCCTACATTCCAGTCATGGGAATCATCTCACCAAGTTTCAGTAATAGCTACTATGTCATGGCTTCCCAGCAACACGGTGGCCCTTAATTAATCCTGTTTATTGCCCAAACTGCATGCATTCATGTAGAAGCACTTCAGCTGGGCTGGTCGTTGAGATCCCTTACTAGCACTCCATCCCTCTGCCCCTGGTGTGCTGCTCCCCCTTTTAAATCTAGTTTAAAGCCCTATCAATGAGCCCTGCCAACTCCTGCCCCAGAATCCCCTTCTAGGGCAAGTGCATCCCACTAGTTGTTTTGGTAAGCAGTATTTACATCTGGTAAGCAGTATTTACATTTTCAACTACAGGTCAATAGGAGTAAATTTATCTACCCTTCCTTTCAAATCCTTAGGTTATAATTAAAATATCAGCACTGTTTTTAAGAGCTTCTCTCTGCAGTCTTTATACTCAAGCTACTAGTTTACCACTAACATTCCTCAGCCGATCACATGTTCCCCTCACAATGGTGTTCTCTGAGGTATGTAGTGGAGGTGGTTTAAACAAAAACCACAGGAGAAGAACATTGTAACCAGCCTGGAATAATACACAGTTGGCTGGAAGTCCTGAGGCACTTGGTACTGCCTGCACTGAAAAGCAGACATAAATGCTAACATAGTTAAGTCAGAATAGAGGGACACGCCAGGAAACTGTCTCTGAAGGACAGGCTTCTGAAAGACCCACTTACGGATGTTTGTTCAAGCAAGAGGTGGAGTTTGCATGCACTGTTTACTCCCTCTCTGTTTTTTCACACACACACATGGACTAAGTTTTTGCCTAGTCTTAAACCCATTTCCACGTATTCGTATTTGGGTTCATCCTTAATGAACTTTTTCCTTCTTCATTGACTGTGGTTCTTACCAACCTGGTGGTACGATATCTGAGAGAAGGGGGAGACCTGATTCCTCCATCATGAGACCTAGCAGAGAAGATAGAGTTGGCCATTTCAAAAGAAAAGTATAGCTGTGGTTCTCCTTGCCACTGACCCACTACTTTTCCCTTCAGTCTTCCTGATTATTCACAGACAACTTCTAGGCACATGCACTCTTGACCCTGGGGAACTGTCACTCATTAGATGTATCTCTGCTTTATATATACAATTATATCCTGTATTGCTGACTAGTAGCAGAAACGTGTGGGAATAGGCAGAGGTGAATGTCCCTATTTAGATCTTCTTCAGCAGGAAAAGCAGAGGGTTTCCTTGGTGTAGCTGGGAGAAAAGAATCAGCCAACTGATGGAAGAAGTAATTTACTACTAATAAGGAGAAGGATCCAGAAGTGCTCAATCTCTGTGTGCTTGAAAAATAAGACATAAAGAAGAAGATCCAATTTCCTAATTCTTATAAGAAATTCAACTGGAAAATTCATCAATTTATTATTTGTTTGCTTTAAATGAACACAAAAATACTGCCTTTGCTTTATTTTTGCAGAAACCATGTCGTGACTCATTTGGAATCATCCTCAAAATGAACTGTGCAGAGAACAGTACTGTGTGCTGTATTAAAATATATGGGTTTTTTTCTATTTCAGAATATTTCATCAAATATCCATGCATAAGATCTAAATCCCACTGCATAATGTTGTGTTGCTGTTCATGGAGAGTTCAGGAGAGTTTTATTTCAGTATTTCCAAGTTCTAAAAAAACTACAATGTCAGAAACTTTACATGAAATGTAGTCAGTTGTCAGCACCATAAATTTACATCTTTAGTGATGCTGTATCAGTAATACCTAAGGAGAAACTTCTAGGGGACTGATGTTGATGCTGAGAGTTATGTCAATTTTTTGTCATTTCTTGACAGCTGAATGCATATCTCATGTAAGTTAAGGCTTTTGATTTTGGAATCCTGATTTTAAATAAATAAATGAATTAGAATAACCATGAATTTCCTGGTTAGATGTTTACTTTACTGAGAAAAATAGACAGGTAGATGTATTTGTATGTAAAGTTTATTTAAATGCACGTATTAATATATAAAATATGCATGTATTTTTCATCTCCATACATAAACATTTTAATCAGCCTTTTATATTATATATTATCTATCATTCCCTTTTATTTGTGTTTCTTCAGTATTTTGCCTTACAATATTTATAAAAGAATCTGACCTTGCTTCAGTGATAGAGGTTTTGGTTTAATAGAGCTAACACTAGTCTTGCCACTACTGACGGTCAAAACCAGATGGGTCCATGCTGTTCACCGAGGCAGTGGCTGAGGACTACCACAGAATTACACCAGCACAGGCAGTGTTACGTAGCTGTATCTGCATCAGCTGGCTGGTGGGGAAAATTTTTTGGCTTCAAATCTTCTTGTTGTGGCCTATATGAAAACAAGTTGCCCACAAAACAGAACTTGATGCATGTAATTAATTTCCCTTTCCATCAGAAACGGTAGAAAAAGATGTGTTAACTATGACTGTGTGTTCCCTTGTTTCAGTTTTGATTAGATAAACAAGCAAAGACAATAAACTGCATTGTCAATAGGAGGAATTTTCCATCCAGCAAATCAGTACAGCAAAGTCGAGAAAAATTCTCCCAAAAGAGACCTTGCCCTAGACAACTGAGAGCTAGATGAAATACTGTGAAAACTGGCTGATGTTTTCACAGGTTATTTACAGGATAATAAAGATTAGATTCTCTTTTTCTCCTTCCATCCTCCCATTTGTGTCACTTCTTTTTAAGGCCAGGCAGACAGACAAATGATTTCTTAGCCTTTTCCTCTCCCTCTTGCCCCCATTTGATTTTGTGTTTTGTTTTGGGGTTTTTTTAAAATAAATACATGGGATTTACATTTACAGGTATAAAACAGAAGAAACAAGCAATCCTAGTGTCTGCTTTGCTAGGTAAAGTGCAGACACTTGAAAGAGACAGACCCTAACTCAGGCTATCTATGAAAGACAGACAAAAGAGTAGGTAGAAAGAAATAATTTCCTCCCCCAAGCCAGGAAACATATTGCAGAACCATGAACTGATTCAAGATCCACTTTCCACTCCTCTACTTTACCAGCCCTTTCCTTCTTGGTATCTTTCTTTTGAAAAAGATCTTTAGTAATCAGAACAAAGGCATAGCCACCCAGGCACATTTCTCTTCTTCATGACAGACAATGGTTGTTAAAATATACACATATGGAATTTAAGTTTTCTTTTGCTCAAAGACTAATGTGACAAGAGATTGGGTTAGGCTTCTCTCCTCCAAAAGAGCCTCAGGCTGAACCCCAGGACTCAGATAACACAGAGTGCTGTGAGACAGCAACAAAGAACAAACTCTGGAAAGCAAGCTCTTGAAACCAGAAGGTAGTTCTGTTTTCCTGCTGATCTTTATCTGAATTTTATTAGTGGGGTTTTTTTTTTAGAGATTAACTTCAAGGATCATATTGTCCAGCAAGTTTGCATTCCTTTGTGACCTTGCAGCCTGTATATGAAGTTAAAGTTACCACTCTCCCAGATTGATATAAAAAGATTTCAGTGCAAAGCAAGGTAACTTTCCCCAAATTTCTTTGCCCAGTTTGTTCTTGTTTTTCTTCCTTCATCCTAATATGTTCATTTCAAAATCATTCTTAATGATGTAAGACTTGTCCTCAGGGTAGTTTTGAAGTCTGTCTAACCCAATAGCCTGTCTTTTCAACAGCTGATGCCTCACCAGAAGGGACAAGAAACCTGCTCATCTATTCTTTCTAATTTATGATAGAATTTGCTGAAACCTTGTCATATAAAAGTTTACATACTTGTTAAATCTTTTTTTCCCCTGTAGCTTGCAAGTGTTTTGAATCCCCTTTAACTTTTGATTCCTGGTTACAAAAATCAATATATCAAAATTGCCACCCTTCAGATCCCATTCAGTGAAACTGAAGAAAATACTAAGTTCTGAAGAATACAAAGTGCTGAGTCCTATGCATTACTTTAAGTGTCCCAAAATGCAAGCTTATATTTAAATATTAAGTGGAGTCTTACTTGAAAGGAAGGGAAAGGGAAAGGGAAAGGGAAAGGGAAAGGGAAAGGGAAAGGGAAAGGGAAAGGGAAAGGGAAAGGGAAAGGGAAAGGGAGAAAAAGCAGAATCATACTGCACTCCAACTGGGAAAATCATGTAATATACATGTGTTAGTACATACTTTAGGTATCGATTCCTCTGCCCAACCTCTGGAAACAGCAGCCAGTGGTATGCCAGAAGGGGGTTGATAGCAATTTTGCATCAACAGGGACCATGTTAGTTGCTATTAACCAGAGTCACACTCTAACAGTTTTTAAGCTGATTTAGGCAATGAGAAAAAAGGATAACATTCAGTTATGTATTACTTTCCCTCCCCAGCAACCAAAACTAGTATCCCACTGTAATTGTAGCTGAAAACCACAGAACAGAGAGATTGAAATAGTCAGCTTAGCAGCTATAAAGTTAGAAAACACATTTTCTTTCTCTGATAAAAGGAGATTAAACTAATGATAATAAAAGCATTTTTACCTAGAGAAAAATAGAGTACATTAGGGGCAGCAGTTTTCTAGGAAAATATTCTAAATTCATAAAATTGCTCTTTAGCTTTCTAAACAATAAAATTGCCAAAGAACAATTTTTAGGAAGCTCTACAGGAAGAAATTTGCGTAATTATTCCTTCTTAAACAAATAGCACAATTACTCCAGCCTTTATTTAGTTATGGAGGCTCTAAGCAATGCACTTTTCTACACTCATTAAACAGAACCTGAAGATCATGCATCCTCTGCCCAAAAGCAACCAGATTCATAAAAACTGCACTATATCTCTGAAAGTTAATCAACCCAATACCCATCAGTTAAACAGAAATTCAGTAGAAATGCAGATTGCAATTGTCCTTCATTAAGATGAAAGTGAGATAGAACTTCTTTTTCGGTAACTGCATTTATTTAAAGTTATTTTTAAATATTTTTTTCTAAAATAAAAAAGTCCATTCATAAACATCATCAAAACTGATAGATATAAATTCTCCAGTGTAACGGATCCTGGCTTACAACCAAACTTTTACATTCATTTATAAAATCGGTTTCTACATAAAATCCTAGAGTTGACTAGGTGAAATAAACAGAAATCAGCATACAAGACTTGCTGTTACTGAATTAATTCTTGATTTTTGCAATTCCTTTAGAAGGTGTTTGTTTATTATTTTCATATTACTTATAAGTATGTGAATCAAATAAAATGCATACCCTTCTGTTTGCTTAAATGACTCATTATAGCAGCTCCTCTATGTAACTGCTTCCTTAATAATACATGTGTGTGCTCCAGACATTTAAGTTTACCATTTTACAGACCACCACACAGCATTCCTTTTTCGCCTGTAACCCAGCTCAGGTGAAAATTTTATGAATATAACCTCATTTCCAAGTTCCTGAGTGAATTAATAGTAAATGACATCAGGGATTATTTCTAATCCCTCCACTTGCTCGTGCGTATGCCTGATAGAATCTGTCTGCCATTTACAAGGGCTGAATGGGAATGGGAAAATAACACTCTCACATAACACACACCTTTAACACACCTGGCTTAAACTACCATTTTCCCAAGTCATTATACCAAGGACTTCATTGCAAAGGAACAAGTAACTGCTCTTGCTTTCCCACTCTCATTCATGTCTCTTGAGAACATATAATGCTGAAATGTCATTATTCCCCCTAAAAATGTAAGATCCCACAAATGGGTGGACATACCTCCACTAAGAGGCCATGGACCTGAATAAATGAGTCCTTAATGTTAATACCATTCTTTAGTTATTTTAGGTAGGAGTGTCATAGAAATTCCTGGCAAAAAAAAAAATAAATTATGGGTTAACGGGAAGTGTATGAAGTTATTAGAAATCATGGTGAACATCTGTCAGTTATAAAAATAGATCTGTGTTGTTTCAGTTCTATCTTTAAAAATGGTGTTTACAACACTATTCTACATACCAGCAAGTAGTAATTTGTATGTATCTTTAGCTTGTCTTACCTTTTGATCCAACAGACCATTAATTAGAGCAGTTCTTTCCATTACCATTTAAAATGGTATTGTAAAAGAAAAGGGACAGTTGCATATTTTTTTTTAACACAGCCAGGACCCAATATTGTTTACAGCTTTCTGAGAGAAATACAGTGATATTAATCTCCACCTAGAAATCAAATGTACATCAGTACAGCCTGTTAGATCTTCCTGCAGTACAGCTTTCTAGTCTTTGAACACTTTGAATTATTCTAGCTTCATGTCCTTCTCAACCGATTCATATATGTTCTGCAGGTTTTTAGAAAGTTCTAGCTTTAGCTCTTTCTTGGCAAAACTTTGCTGTTAAGGATGCACAGCTAATATAGGAGTAGATTTGTTCTTTATCTAAATCAACAAAGCTCCAGTAGCTTAAGAGACTTAAGAGACAGTATATTGATTTATGAGAGTTGGGCATATGCTGTAGTCTCTGAAATTGTCCTCTTTGTATGATCTAAAGACAAATCAGAGTTAATGTGCAGTAGATGTGTATGAAAGCTAAATTTGTCATATTATACTTACATTCATCACCACTTACTATGCCTTATCAATCTTAGCATTGTTTCCAGATTCCATTAAGTCCAGCAAAATTTGTAATTGATGATTGATTCCATTTGTTTTCTGGCACTGTATCTGTAGGGTTACTGTCAAAGGAGTGTTGCTGGATTACACTTTTACTTATTTGTTTACATTTTTCAATCTCAGTGATTTAATGAGCCTGCATCACCTCCAGAAAACTGATAACAGGACAGTGGGAAAAATGTTTTGAGGGACACAGCTTCTAGTATTTTGTAGGCCTGCCCACATTTAGTGCTCTGGAACCTGTGCATATAAACACTTATGAAAAGAGCAGAGTGTCTGAGCACAAAATTATGGCAACTTAAGAACTTTTTTTTCAATTGCGTCCAATTTTTACAGTTTCTTAAAAACAGTGGTATTTCAACTAGTTTAGATATTAAGGGTGGTTGTGTTCCCTACCCATACACAGTATGCACTTAGTAAGAAAACATTCCAGTTCCCCATTGATGTTAGGGAAGGTAACACATGCCTTTAGGAAATGAGAGACAAGAAGCAGCAGTTTATATTCTGCTCTTTCTTAGATTCTGTTTTCCAGAGAGGTTAAGACAGCATTTCCAGAGAACATACTCAATGTCCAAGTCCAAATCTTCAACAGCTCTAAAGAGATACTTCTTTGCCTCAGCTGCTGATATATATGTCTCTAAAATCTCCTTAAAATTTGGCTTCCCACAATTATGTAGCTGGAATGTTTTCTTTCCCATGAAGTCTGAAGTGTAACTATACGCTGAGATCACTAATGCATTTTGCAAAACATGCCTTCTCAACTGCATTTATAGAAAAGGTCTTAAGAAGAGTTTTACAATAGTGCTTAAGTTATTGCTTAATTTAGTTAACATGCCCGCTGTGAAATTACATACTCACTCTGAATAATTTTATCAAAGTACATGTTTTAAGGAATTTCAATATCAGCTAATTTTATATGGAAGCTAAAAGTAACACATTATTTCTATTGCAAACACAAAGAGACAGCACAGTCTAAATAACAGTATTATAGATTTTGTAAGATCTTCATATTTGATAAAATCCTAACATGTATCTATAGTATCATTCATACAGTTTGACATCTACACAACTGAAGGACAAGTTAGTGAAAAATGAGAGTAAATCTGAAAACACAAATGATAACTAAGATGTATCCACAGCCCACATACTGATCACAAGTGTTCTTTTTCCCTTTCTCAAAAAACTCTCTCTGCATATCAACCATAAAACAAATGGTAGATTAATATTTTGTTTCTTTTAAGAGAAGGCAATAAACATACAAAGGATCACTGTGACAATACGTAGGCTGATGCAATGTCCCCGCCCCCTGAGGAAGCTATAGAAGGAACAGGCAGCTTAGCCTGGTACGAACCCCTGAGGCACCCACATCCTCAGGAAGGAGGTGCAAGCTAGTCAGCATGAAAGGGACTTGCCTCAGCAACTCAAAAGTATTTTCAAAGTGTGTTAGGGAGTTAAGTGCTCTAAAGATTCCCTTCTGTTTCCTCTGTAGTAGAACATAGCATCACTCCCGTTCCTCTCCATCTTCGTAGTGGCTTTTAGGAATAGCATTAGGGCAAACACCACAAAAGATATCAAATAAGTGAAGAAGAGGGGGTGGGTAGTAGTTGTACTATAAGGGACCTTATTCTATGCTCATGACCTTGGCCTCTCCAAAACATGACAATTTGTGTATATAAAAGTCTGGTTTATGGGAGGAAAAATCTTCAAAAGAGAAATGAGAGAAATCATAATCAGCCCAAACTCATAATTTCCATTCCTCTGCATGAAAACTACCTGTCAAGGGAATAATAAAGGCCTTCATTGTGGCTCTATCAGTATAAAGTGTTGCCAGGAATATCAGAGGGAAAGCTGAACAAGCTGACCTTCTTTCAACTTCACTCTGCCTAAATTCTGAAAAGCACTTACATCCATAAAATGGCATTCAGTGGAAAAAAGGAGACAAGATTGGAGAAGCGAGGTTTTCCTGTCTTTCCTCTAAAATTCCAGTTATTGCTCAGACTGCACATTATTTGCCGAGCATGGTAAGTCATAAGCTTGAGTACCCAAATACTTGCCACGTGGCTGCAAAGACTTGCTTTGCAACGGACTACATAAAGGAATCTAGCCAAAAATCAGTCTTAGTTTGGATTCTACTGTTAATTTGGTTTAAAATTTTCTTCCACTGGTCTTAGTGAAACTGCACCCAAGAAAATCCGCAAATGATGTGTCAGGACTGAGTACAGCACGCAAATCAAATGGCCGAATCAACACTTTTCAGAGCAATGGTATGCCTCTTCCATTATGCCAAGTAATCTGCCACCAAATTCCTCAGTGTTGTGCTTTGATCCTTTTGTTTATAAATTCAGTGTGATGCTTCTGTGCTCGCCATGGAGAAATCAGGAATGAAAAGGAAAATGCTGGTAGCTCTGACATCACTTATAACAGTTGAGTTGTCTGTTCAGCATGTTAGTGTAGATGTGCATGCACTGTTCCATATTGATAACAGAAGGGGAAAACTAGTGATGTCCAAAGAGACAGGAGTTAAACTTTTTAGACTTACATGATCTTAATACACTAGTGTGCATTGAAGCAAATCAACTGAGCCTTAAATATTCAACAGGAAATCTACAAAGAAAAAAAAATATCCACTTTCTTACAAATAACCAGTCATAGTGAAAAGAGATACTGGGACCGTCATTCATACATAATTAGGATGTGTTTTAAATTTTTATTATTTCATTGGCTACTATCTGATTCTCATTTCTATGGAGTTACTATATGGAACAATCCTTACTGTGATTAAGGCTATTTATTATTAATTATGTGATTGTTTCTCTTGTCCTCTCTCTTGCTCAAATGGTTCTAAATCCTGATCACGGGAGACACATTTGGTCAAATTCTGATCTCAATAAGTCTGTCATAAGCTGAAATATTTGACTAGATCGAGTCAAAGGAATAATCCCAAATATATAAAGGCACAAAATAAAAATCTAGCCAAGTACATCAAAGGTAACCAAACATAAAATTTATTGCTATGTCCTCATGAAAACACAGCAAAGTACAAATATCAGTGGACCTTCTTGAAGAAAAGATAAATGAGTAGGTGACTGATCCAGAAACAAAACAAAATGAAACCAACCTTAACCAACAAACATTAAAAAAGTGTTGAATGACCCAGAACACAAAAACACATTGCACACAGAAAACAGCTTCACTTCAAATAAAAACCTTATGAAAGCAAAGCCCCATGTGAACAAAAGCAGCTAAAAAGTAAACAAATCCCAGTCCCATCAAAATAGCAGAAGATATTGAACAGACCTAGGGAAGCAGGTAGTCTCTGAAGGCCAGGCAAAACCTTAGTAAAATTAAAAATAATTTTGAAAATAATATTATCTAAGCTTGAAAATTTAACTCTGTTTTACTGCATACTTCTTAAAGTATAAAGAGGCTGTTGCTTGAGAACAACTGCAAGCAGTTAATTGTTTTTTTTTCCAATACAAAAACAGTAAAAAAAAATGGTCCTGCTTTGAAAATATTGGCTGCTCCTCGTCCTCCCCCCCATTTCCTTCACCCTCAAAATTAACTAAATGCAGCCATTTTGTTTGAAATTATTCAGATAATGGGATTTTTGTAATCTTTTATAGCCTATATTTCATGCAAATTTTACCACACTGTGGAATACCTAAACTTTGGGGGATGATCTACATACCACTGTACATAAAAAGCAATAGCAGATTGATGGGAACTCTTCTGATAACTATGACACTACTACTATGAAAATTCTACTTCCTGACCCTCTGTGCCATTTAGCACAGACTAAAAAAAAAATGCAACAAAGTCAAAGACCTACCAGTGACTTTCTTTGGGTTCCTGTAGCTGGAGATGTGCAGATGGAGGCTCTCAAATGCAGACTTTGAAGTAGTTCCCTGCTTGCTAGTGGGCTGCACTACTGGCAAACATGGTTAACGTGTCTTCCTAATTGCCTAGAAACAGTTGACTGCCCTTGTTTGCAGACAGTGCAGAAGGTAAGGACTTTCCTTTGGATACTGCAGATTGTCTCAGTGTGAGCAATTTCTGCTGCTGAGATCACCTTGCTGTGGGGAATTTTTAAATCTCAAATACTTAGAGGTCTTCTGGGAAATCTTCAGATGGCTGGTTATTGTGATTTTCCAGGTTCCTTGTTTCACCCCAGTCATTGACAGAGAAGCCAAAAATTAGGTCCCTGACTACTCAGTATTTCTCAGTGTGGTTTTTGCTTTTAAACATTGCTTCTTCACCTTTTTTTAAAGTGTTTTTAAGTCTTTTTTTTAATTCAATGAAAATTATTTGCTTGTTTCTCAAATGTATTTATATTTTCATCTTTAATATTTTCCAGCTTTGAAGAAATTAAATAGTATAATGGAAGTATCATTTCTTTATTAAAAGTCAGTCTAAAATGTTATGCATGTTTTGGATGAATGTTGAATGCATCATGTTATCCAAAATTCACTCAATTCTGCTGTTTAATGCCCTACACAATCTCTCCAGTCTGGCTTTCCTTAACTCTGATATTACAGTATATTCTTTTATTTTTTTATACAGCAAAATCCAGATTATACTGCAGATATTTCATTTTAAATTTGACAGGAATATTTTTTTAAAAGCTGTCATTTCATTAATCATTTTGCAGAAGCTATAGCAACAGAGACAATATTTTTTTTGTTTCAGTTGATTGTGACAGACATTATGAATTAACATTTATGCATAACCTTTTCATCAGCAATATTATAGGAACTTAAAATCAAGTGATAACATATAACATATTATCTAATTCTTGCACCTGGGTTTTCAGGCAAAGCTGTTCTGACCATTCTTCCTTTGTAGAAAGCCCCAAAAGGTTGTGCTTTCACACCACCATTCAGTTGTAGTGGAGGTGAACGTCAGGTCTACATAAAAGAATCTTGGAGACCCCTTATACAATCTGGCTGAGCATAGTGTGATTTCTCTGTGATGTTGTCTAAATCCAAAATGTATGGTTAGCAGCCTTATCTCTTTGCATGGCTTGTGCTACATGTGCAAGCGAGGTGCAGAAGGAGAATAGGAGTTGCAGTCAGTTCATCACACTTTGTCTCTGCCACTCCTCCCTCCTCACGCTCTTCCTCTGCTCCAGTGTGGGGTCCCTCCCACAGGAGACAGTTGTCTATGAACTTCTCCATCATAAGTCTTCCCACGGGCTGCAGTTCTTCATGAACTGCTCCAATATAGCTCCTTTCCATGCATGCTTTCCACAGGGTCCAGTTCATCAGGAACAGACTGTTTCAGCATGGTCCCTCCATGGGTCCACAGGTCCTGCCAGGGGTTTACTCCAGAATGGGTTCTCCACTGGGTCACAGCCTCCTTCAAGTATCCACACCATCAAGCTCTGGTGTGGGGTCCTCCACAGGATGCAGCTGAATATCTGCTCCATGATGGACCTTCATAGACTGCAGGGTGACAGCCTGCCTCACCATGGTCTTCTTCATGGGTTGCAAGGGAATCTTTACTCCAGCACCTGGAGCGCATCCTCCCCCTCCTTCTTTACTGATCTTGGTGTCTGCAGTGGTTCCTCTCACATATTCTCACTCCTCTCCTCCAGCTGCAGTTGCACAGCATTTTTTTTCTCCCTTCTTACATTTGTTGTCACAGAGGTGCTACCATCATTGCTGATGGGCTCATTGTTGGCCAGCAGTGGGTCCATCTCGGAGCTAGCTGGCACTGGCTCTATTGGGCACAGAGAGAGCTTCCAGCAGCTTCTCACAGAAGCCACCCCTGTAGCTCCCCCGCTACCAAAACCCTGCCATGCAAACCCAAAACACATGGGAATATGTGGCTCTGTCAAGCATTCAATACCCAGTATCCAAGTTTACCCTGCATTTTCTCACATTTGTTCAGTATCTGTTGTCCTGTCATTTACTGCCAAATGCTGCAAGTTTTTGCCAGATGCTGGTAACCTCATTCTCACTAAACTAAAACAGGACATTGCTCTGAAAATGGCCAAATGTATTTCCTCATTGCCAAGTCTATACATACTTAAGGAGAGAAAGAATCTGGTGCTCCATTTGTGCAACCAGAAATACCTTTTGCAGAAATCCTGCAGAATGGAGCTATTGTATTCCTCCAGTCTGGGGCAAAACATTGGTGCTAAAGATCAGTAGTGGAAAGCTGTTGCTAATTCATAGATTAGCAATAGATTGATTTCATGGTGTTATTTAGCATTTATTGCATTTAGATGGACCTGTATTTGGGGAAAAAATTCTACAGTTGTAGGATCCCTGCCTCAGGATAGGCAGTCCTAGTCCCAGATCAGAGGTGTAAGTCAGAAGGCATGAAGGTCTCTGCTGAGCTTCCTGGAGCTGATCTCAAAGCTCATTGCATCACTGTTCCTGACATCAGAGCATCCTACTGCCTTTCAAAAAAGAAAAGACAGGCTTAGATTTTTACTCCCCCACTTGGTTGGTATTATGTATTTATAACAGGCTTATTCACTGCAGTATACTCTCTGTTCTGTAGCTGGAGTATTATAACAATCTTCTATTTTCTAGCCACTGATAATTAGTAGTTAAATTGTTTTGCTGAACTAGTATTAAGCTAGATAGCCAGAGAGTTGTTCATGTACTGACTCTGTTGCCAGTCCCCATCAGAGTTTATTTCAGCTGCAAAGACCCTTACCTGATTTGTTCTTTATTCCAAAAAATGGTCATGGAAACAATTTACTGCATCACCAAAATACAGAAATCAGTTTAATAATTGGTGGGAAAGAAGCACTCGAAAGCCACGCATTTTCTTTCACTAATGGTCCTCTCCTTGTTAATAACACTTTGCATATGGAGCCAGATCTAGAGTCCTGATCATTGCAAAGGTCAGTATGTCAACAGTATCATCCTTTGGGACTTGGCCTATTGTGAAGCATCAACCATCCTGACTCAGTCTTCTGGGTTCCATTTTTAACAGAAAAAGGGGTCAACTGCAACATCTATAATTTAAATTATGTGATATATGTACAAAGACCATAAGGAAAATCTTCATTTTCTCTTTTGGGGATGCATTTATATTATGGACTAATTTCATAGAAACAATCTCTCCTGTGAAAGAGCAGAACCTAAAATAAATTTAATTTTGAACTGTTACGTTTCTGGAAAAGCTTTATTTTGTTTACATTTTTGAAAAAATGCACTAGACTCCTCTATATGTCCACACTTCAGAAAGTACTGGAGGAAGACGCTATTGATAGAGATGGAAGTCTCCATATAAAGAAAGAGGCAAGTTTCAAAAGCAGAAGCTCTGCAAACTTCCTTGTCCTGATTTGGGGAAAATTTACCTCCTTACTAGCACTGCCTAGTTCAAAATGTACTTTCACATCTATAACATGGTCTTAAACATGCAGCTGCACACCATTCTCCCCTCTTCTTTTCTGCAGCCTGGTCAGGAGGGCAGCTACCTGACATTATGAATAACAAGTACCTCACGTGGAAACATATAATCCATTCTTTATTCATTTAAGCACAGCATTTTGTTCCTGTATAAAAAAGAATAATGAATTCTGAAACTCATGCAGAAAATCCTACTATTTTCTCTAAAAGGAAAATCTCATGCTATAGCACCTGTGTGCATAATAATCTTGTTACCTCATCAAACCAGACTGATAGCAGGCGTTTTGACTAGATTTCTCAGTACCAGAAAGGATAGGTGAGCTTTGGCAGAAGTTGCTGCAGTAGTTTAAGGCACAACAATGCCTACCTCTACAATCTACTCTCTTTTCTTAAAGTCATCTCTTTCTTCCCTCCAGCCCTCCAGCAAAGATGGCATGGGAATGGTCATGATTCATATCCTTCCAGTCATTCAGTTCAGCATCAGCACTGAAAGTGCGTTTGTACTGTACCACCAGACTGCAGTTCAAAGTGGCTGGACCACGAGGACACAAGTCTGGTATGATCTTACTGGATCAGATTGCTTTGGTGTTGTAATTCAAAGTTTTATCGAGGAAATATATGAAAATATGTATGTACTCAATATTTTTATTATGAGCCTAAAATATTATCTTCTGGAGAAAAATATATATTTTTTTTTTAAAGAATCAGAGGCATGGAGCTCCTAGCCTGAAGAGTCCTGCTGCTAGACCTAGATTAGAAAAATTCAGGAAGGAGAGGTTCTTTGGTGGCTTTTAACACAGTATATTGGATGTAAACTTTAGATACAGAAAGTGGTTAGAAGCTGGCAGATGGAGAATCATCATTCTGTTCTTGCCATGGTTCTTGCAATCTTTCCCAAAGCATCAAATAATGGCAACTGTCAGAAAGCAAATACTGAGCTAGATGAACACTGGTATTAAGCAACTTGACAACACTGAGACTGCATTCTTTTGTTATCATGAATACACTGGCATCATTATCTAATATGAATATGAACAAAAGAATACCTGTGTTGTGTTTTTTTTCCTGCTGAAATGTTTGCAGCGATTTGAAGCAGTAAAAGCATGCAAAATGTTACAGCGTAGTCAAATAAAATTAAAGAATATGGAAGATTACAAGTGCCTCATATCTTCTCTGGAGGTGTAAAAATTAGCTCAAGTATAAATCCTTCTAGGACCTGTTCTGTATTAACCTGTTCTAGAAATTAGGAAACAGAACAACTGGTTTCCCAAGTAACTGTCAAGAAGAATCCAGACTTAATGTATTTATTGGGATATATCTGATTTGAAATCTAATGTTTATGACCTGTCAAAGTGTCCTAGAAATCTTTCTTCCAGAAAGTATTATTTCAATGTAAGAGCTAACTAGAATTATAAAGGACAAGATTTAAAAAGTGTATGAGTAATGGACACATTCACTCATTACCCAAGAACTTAAGGCATGTATTTTCTTCAGGTACATGTCAGCAAAAAGTTGGTGTTACAAAAATTCTGTCTGAACCCTGGAAAATAAAAAGTGCCAAACTTAATATGACTGATTTGATATACCCTGGTTATTGTTCCTCTTTATGCTTACCATTGATAAACCAAGCCATTCAATCTCTAAATCTCATGAATAAGGATTGGGTAGATCACATTTCTAAAAGCTGTGCAAAGACCCCAGTTATGCAAACAACTTTTGTGCTTGTGTGCTACTGTACATACACAAAGATCGAGCAACTAAGCACCATGTAGAAAATTCTGCAGGACAAAGTTTTCTCTCTTTTGCCAATATATTTTGTTTCAGAATCAAGACTAAACTAGAATTTATCCGTATAATGAGAGTCTGCAATTTCTATAATTCCTTTTGAGACCTAGAAACCCAAGGCTTTTGTGGCATCCATCAAAGCTTGTGCACTTCTGGAAACTTTTTATGGAAGCAGGCAATTACAGTTTCTTCTGCATTCCCACTTCTATTAATTTATCTAAGCAGGTATGGTATCAATAGAAAAATCTACAGAAGAGTTTACATCTGTGTTTAGGTGAAGGCAATAACATACAAAGTTAAGTAGGAGCAGACATTTTGGAAAATAGTATTTTCAACAATGTAAAAAGCGTAAAAAAAATAGATGAAATTCTTATTCTTTGCTCTTTTATTGTCTGGCTACAGTTCATGATATTATGCAAAAGGACAACGATTCCTCCAGCCATCATTAACTTTTTATTTTTCAAGTAAAAATAATCACCTTTCCTGTGGTTATTAATATTTTAACATCATAAATGTTTATTAAAGCAGTCAAAACCTATGTTTTTTGTTGCTGAAAAAGCATGCAGACCAAATTAGTCCTGGGCAAAGAGTGTGAAACCATTTCTAAGAAGATTAATTTGCTCTCACAGTGCTTATAATCATGAACATTTTTGTGTTTGACTATTACAGCAAACTTGCTTTTTGGCAGAAATATATAAAACAATGAACTTCAAGTGACCACTGGAGAATATCTGTGGAAAACAAACTGTGAATTTATAAACATAAATATTCCTTTCCCATTCTCAGTTAATCAGGATATGGAGCTTACCATCTGATCTGAATACACATTTTAAATCAACTAACACAGCACAAATTTCAGCTTTCAAAGGCTTGTGATAAACTACCTCTTCATAGTTTATGAACCAAGAAATGATGGTGAGAATTTTAAGATGTCTGAAGTAGATATATTTTGATTTGTTTTGGCACTGCCTGTATTAGCAAATAGTAGAGCACAATACGAGAGACCCACAGGATTAAACTATTGGTGCTGAAAGCCTAATACCAACATCACATTCTTCAGCAGGTTTAAGCTGGCCCCCTAATGAATGAATGACTAATGAGTAGTCACTTTTGGCTGGAATGTGCTGAACACATTCCTAGATCTCTTCTTCCAGCTTCGTTTCTTTGGAAATGAAGCCAATTCACAGCTCTGAGACCACCCCAACATGTGAGGCAAAGCACAAAGGGAACACCTGGAATTGCAGTCCTGATTTGGACAAAAACAGGGCTGTAGGTACTTGTTATTGTGGGCATTGCTTTGTTGTCAGAATATATAATGTAAGGTACTTCTGTGCAAAAGAGAATCACAAATACTCAATTCTTCTATTTAATGTGAATTTCTGAAGCACTTTTAAGTATCATTGTGGGTGACTAAAATCATAGCACGTGCACATAAAATACTATATACATTTACATACTTCAAAGAGCATATTTCTTTTCAGGTCGCAGACTCCTTCAAACATAACATTTTCATTTATAGAACACATCTCAATGACTTTGTGATAAAAATTTTTTCCCCAAATAAAGCTATATCACAGACTAGCTTCCTTTTCTGAGAAATGCTGTGTTACTTTAATTTCACAGTATGTACTCATCTGACACGGAGGAGAGA
This sequence comes from Hemiprocne comata, assembly GCA_020745705.1. NCBI lineage: Eukaryota > Metazoa > Chordata > Aves > Apodiformes > Apodidae > Hemiprocne > Hemiprocne comata. The sequence continues at coordinate 64,699,245 of CM036586.1, forward strand.
TAACATAATAAACTTTCTTCTATGAAGATCTTTAAAATCAATATCTAAATCACCAGGCTTACATACTTCAAAAAATAAAAGCCTTGAATTATGTCACACAGTGATACAGCACTGGCTAAACTTTAGAGTTAGCAGTATGGTAGATTAGCTTTTAAGCATTTCACCTCTACAGAAGCAGCTTCAGAGTCTGGTGCCAGTTTAGCTCAGAAATAAAATGAGTTTGCAATTTTCCTGCTAATACCTAGTGGTTAGTCTTAAAGAACTGCTGCCTGGTTCTGGGTGATTACCAGTGCTAGTTTAACTGAAACTTATCGCTAGCATAGCAGGGGGAGTGGCAGTATTACTGATGAGCATTATATGGCAAAATAAATTCTTAGCATCTATAGCTAAGGTCATTACTTCTAGTCACTGAATCTTGAAAATAGTGTGCTAAAGATTCACCTTAGCATGCCCGTTTTTCAAGTAGTCATGCCCAGTAAGGAACTAGTATGTGGATGGAACTTCCTTTGCCTCCAGCAGATCAAATTTGAATCATGTTTTGGGAAAAGTATAAGAAAATCTACTGTCTTGGTGTATCTCTTCTGGAATTAAACAGAAGCAGTTTTAACATTCCACAAGGATAGAAAATGTATAAAAAGGTATAAAATCATCATTTGAAGAAATAATTTAAAATCTGAAAGCGATGTTTCTCTATGTCAATACAGACAGACACACACACCCTGTTTTCTAGACTTAATTCAGACATAATAGATGACAGAAGTTAATCTCCATGCAAGCATGGAAGCCCTTCCTGAACAAAAACTAACTAAACCATATGTTCATGGAACACTTTTGTGTGTGCGAAGGTTGTGTAAATAGTAATTCACAAAACAGTCTTTTTACCAAATATAGAAACAGATTCTGAGTTCAGATACCTGTATGATAAGATTTTAAAAAAAACACCCAAAGACTACAACCTTTCTATTTATAAAACAAAATGGAGCTCTTATATAACAACTGTATGAAAAGCATCAAAAGTTTTCATTCCTTAAATTTGTTATGTTTCACATTGCCTTGGAAATGTCTTCTAGGGACAAAGGTTGAGTCTCTTCTTGAATGTTATTTAAAATATTAGTATTTTTATAAAAGCTCATTTGAATCTGCAGTATTTCTTTATGAAAAGTAATGTAATCAGAATTACTTATCCAGGTCCACACTACATTGCTCTTTTTCTAATGGTGTGATAGCTGCATTCATTACAGTTACACTGGTATAAAAGCTAGAAGAAAACAGTGAGGAATCAGGACCTTATTCTCTTTATTAATAGATCCGTTTTTGCTTGAAACAAAGCCCAGATGTTTTCTACTTTGCATATTTTAAATTATCTGTACCAAAAAAGGGAATAATGTCTATTGCCAAGAACTATACACACTATTCATTATGTCTGGAAAGAGAGGACAGGCTTAGTTCATTAAAAAGTTGTTAAATTTTTTATTAGACCCTGGCTAGTTAATCCATAAAAATGAGCAAACCACTTTTTTTCAAAATCTAATAGCTTGCTTACATCATGCTGTGAAATACGTAATAAGAACATGCACAACAGACAGCTCAAGTTTTGAAAATTGTATCTTTTCATACAGTTGCTTATCATATGAAACAGATGTAAAGATACAGTCGTCTTGTTTAAGACAGAGGAGCGTTTTTAATTAATGTCTTGCATTATGTTTAGTGTCTTTTATATATTATTTTGATCCATGATTTGTTCTGAGTGCCCTCTACTGAAAAGGAAGGTGAAGTGATTAATTATTTAGCACCCAAAGATATAATGCCTACAAAACACATTAGACAGTTGCACATTATTAAAAGATATATGTACTGATATTTGAGAGGCCTTAGTGAAAATGTAGTATTTCAAATATAAGTGAATTATGCATATGTTTATATAATATATATATATAAAAATTGTGCTTTTGTTCTTCTGCTTCTGAAAATATTTTTTTTATTACTTAGGATTACATAATAGCAGAAATCGAGTGCATTTGTTGAGTAACAGACATGTCTTGAGAGCTTGCTCCAAAACCCTTGGAAGTCAATAAGAATATTTTCATTAGTTCAAGTGGCTTGGATTGATCCTAAGTAGCTGTTGCACCATACTAATCAGTTACACAGGCAACTACAGGACTGTTCTACTGCTATAGGACAATAATAAAGAAAGAAAAAGCAGGAGGTGGTTGAAATGTGGACACTGAGAAACCAGTTGTAGATGCATATATGTATGTTATGTGCATATGTGTGTGTATATATATATATAAACATGAATATATATCTCTCTACAACACTTAAAATGAGATTTCCATCTTGAATGCTAATTGAATTCTTACTGTTCAACAAGCTTCCCATGAACCATGAACCATGAACCATCATGGTTCTACTCCATTGAGATTAAAAAAAACTCATACTTTGAAGTGCAGTACACTTGTGTCTTTTAAAGTGTTGAATCCATCATCAAGGATAGTATTTTAATCAGTATTTTTAAAAAAAAATCAAAAAATATATATAGATATACACACTGCTTTATTGGGGTAGTATAGATGTGTATTCCCAGCCTGTGTCTCAAAGGAACCAGGTCATCTCTGATAGGGTCTAACATTGCTCCCAGCCAAAGGACACAAAGATCTTTCAGTTGAGATGATTGATAAAAGCAGCAAATGATAATGCTTCCTCAGCATACTTTTGCTTAAGTGTGGGTAAGAGTGAAAGCTTGGTACTGCCAACCAGAATGAATGAGTTAGAGATCTCTGACCAGTAGAATGTAACCCCAAACTTTCTCCATCATGCTGTTATAAATATAACGTGTCACCAGCTCTTGAATAAAAATTAAATGCCTCTGAACTTTATCAGCCAACTTCACTAGTTTTCTCTCTCCCCAATACACTGTTCAATAATATATTGGTGTCGATCTCAGCCTCCTGTTCTAGCCTGCCTTTCTACTTCTTTTCCTGTCTTATAATTACCTTTCCAGCAATGTTTGCTGCTAATTTTGATGTTGGGTTTTTTTAACGAGTTAGAGCAGGCATAATTTTATACATTCATTTACCTTTTATTTCCCCAGTTTAACTACCTTTTCTTCGATTCTACATTTAAAAATGTTTCTCCTTAGTTCCCTTGAAAAACCTCTTCTGGCTGGTAATTCTCATCACTTAAGTAGCTGAATGACTGTAACCCATACTCATTCCAGTATTTCTTCTATTTTACACTTTATTTTCATCAGATTTGCTCACCAAATATCATGTAAACATTGCATACTGCAGGTTTTTCTAAATGCTTCATAATAGACTTACTAGATGCCAGTCTCCGTTATGTCTGCATGCAGATTTTTCAATGAAAACCACTTTCAGTTCATGAGTTCCACCATCACTTCCACAAAAAATACCAATACAAAATGATTTATTCACTAGCTCCCAGTGTTACTGTCCTCTCAAATGAGCTCGGATTACCTTACTATTTAGAAATTATATCATTTTATCTTATTTATTATCTGGAAAAATTGCTACAAATATAATTACTATTTAGCTTTGTTCCTCATATACAATGTGTGTAACATATATATGAGTGCATTTACAAGTGTGCTGACACACACACACATATTTTATTCATTTATTAAGGTTTTTCCAATCCAGCCTATCCTAGTTTGTTCTATGAACAGAATTACTAATCCTTAGAAGGCACATCTATACTCATTATAAGTAATTCTGCATAACTGTGCAGCAATACCAGCTGGATCCATGAATATGTTTTGTGGGTCGGTTCTCATCTTCAGTACAAACTCTGTTGTCATTCAGGCAGCTTAGCAAACTAAGGAATTTCTGGTTCTTCCTAGTTGCTCTAACACTCTATCGTGCAACACCTATAACATTTGGGTGCAACCTCTAGAACACGTCTTCAGGGAAACAAACAGTGTCCTAAAGAAGAACCTTTACTGAGCAAGGGTTGTAATGACAAAGCCACTATATAAACAGTGGAAGCTCTTCACACCTCAGAGAGGCCAGTTGTAACATGTGCTTCCCAAGTGGGCCCATGCATGTGCAGGAAATCTAAAACATTTTGACTGTTAGGTTCATGAGACCTGCATAAATCAGCTGCTCATCGCATGGACAGCTAGTCATTGCCAGGGAGTTTTTGAAAGTATGTGGTGTCAGTCATGTTTTGTAAGAGACAAAATCTTGTTCCTGTATGATAGATCTGTCAGAGCATGTTTTTTCTTACATTAGGTCACTCAAGCCAATTAAAAAGGAGAGGGTCTGTTTCCCAGTGAGCATGAGCAGTATGCAAATAACATATCAATACTTAATCTATAACTATCTTATGATCCCACAATGGAGCCTCTGCATATTCTTTTGAGTCCCAGCCACACCCTCCAGAACTGAGGCATGGTTGCTCAAGAGGAAGGGAAGTCAGGCTTAGAAAACATAAATTTCTTTAGTCCCCCCTCCCAAATCATTCCCATTCCCACTCCATTACCAGCCCTACCAGCAAGCAGGTATTACACACACTGTGTGCAGGAGGTCAGTTGGAGGGCTCTGGCTTCCCAGAAGATGAGTAGCTAAAGGAGGAGGTTGTGCAAGGGTACTTCAGGACTATCTTGGCCTGTGACTTTCATCATGGATGATGTTCATCAGGGAACTAATCCAAGCACGCCCATGAGATCAGACTGTGTGAGGAACTGGGAGGCTAGTGAAAGGGGAATTGCTTTCCCCAGAACCTCGTTTCTATAGTTTGATGGTATACTGCAACATCTTGATGCTTTCTAAGGGTGTCATTATCTTAGAAGACTGAAATTCTAAATCACAGAATTGGACTTACTGTCCTACACTGGGATTCATGTGCTTGTCTGAGCTGGTCATCCCTTCACAGCCAATGGAGAAGAATAGGTGTGCTATGGGACAAATTTATCTCATCTTAAGGTAAACAAGAAGGAAGGCTCAGATCAATCACTGTGCAGTATTCACTTTTGGCCATAAGCTACAAATGATTGGCAGTTGGGATACGTGCATCTGCACTGTAGATATCTAAGTCTAAGTAAGATTACCTCTAAATTCTACAATTTCCTTTTATGGGCCTACATTTATAGCACTCATGAGCTGTGATTTGTAGCTGATCTTGAGCTCATGGACAGGCACAATGGAGTCACAATCTGTTAATGTATTAGAAAAAAGTTTTTAGCCAAATAAATAAATAAATAAGCAAGCAAGCAAGCAAAACCTCATCAAAACCTACAGTGGACCAGACCTACAAGTGTATTCTTTGTGGACTTCTTTCTATTAAATCAAATGATGTCTAGATATGGAGATGAGTTTGGCCATATTTTTTATGTTTACCAGGAGGAGAAATCAATGTCTATAATGCTAGACTCAGAATTTATACCTACATTTTTAAAGTTCATCTTCTCAGAGTTTTATCCCTAAGAGCATCATTCATTGTTAAGGAAGGAACACTAAACATCCAATGTTCACAGTTTTTTGGCATTGATTTTACCCTAAAACTGTAGCTTGATTTCTAAATTTTACAGTGAATGGGAGGATGCTGTAATTAGACTACTCCAGAGGTTTTTTCTCAGTCAGTTAATATATGTGTGTTTCAAATAATCATACTATTTTATCATTGTATTTGTCTCCTTTGAATGTGTGCATTGTAAACCATTTTGGAAAAGCTCACATTTTTAAGAGAAAAAGAATTTGTGACAACTAATTAAAAAAAAAAAACTAGCAGTGCAGGTATAAATTTTGCAGGTATCAATTTTCTTAAGGGACTTTAAAAAGCTAAAGCATCCTCTACAACTCTGCCATGTCCCTTCTCCAATAGGTATTCTGTGAATGAAATACCTATTATGACACCTTTCTGTAAGGACACTGAGACCAGATATCAAGAGAAGCTGCCTGTGAAAGTTAGTGAACCCCATGCTTTAGAGACTCAGGTGTACTAGCAAGACCGTTTGGGTCTGCTCACTCTCCTTTAACTTTGTGCCTCATCAGAATTTCTTTATTTAAATATTGTTCATATATCTATATGCAATGATTGAATGACAAGTTGGAAATCCTGATACGAAATCTTGGTAAGAATCTGAATGAGTCAGACACATTTGAAACATGTTGATTCACATGCTTGAATTGTTACTATGGGTATACTGTCCTATATCCTGATCCATTTCTATATCTGTGCATACATCACAGAACTCCTATCAGTGTGGTGGGCCAATGTCACAACAAATTCAAACAAGCTGAAAAAGATTTTTTTTCCATAAAGATGAAAAAAAAAAAAAAGAAATTATAGTGCACTTAAAAGAAAATAGCCCCCATGTAGCCTTTGCAGTTATTATAGTTGTAACCTATAAGCAGATTCTGCTGCTGTCAGTTTCCTCAATGTTCACAGACTAGATCAAGAAATTTGTAAATAGTGTACATTGTGATATTATATAATTAAGATGGGTAACCAGAGTTTGGAGTGGGGTGGAGGGTATCAGCATTCTTGGCATTTATTTATGTCATTTGCAAAATCACACCAATTGTATAATGAGGAGTCCACCAGGAAATCTGACTTCCCTTACGCCAGGTGAAAGGAAAAAGACAGACCTTCAGAGAGGAGCAGCACACTTCTTCCACTGCATCAGGCCTGTCCATTTTGTCAGTCAGTCCTGGAAGAAAAACTGATGCCATGATCCTATGTGCTCCCTTCCCATCTCTTTTGGGAAGCTCTGCACACTACTAGCTCCCTTCTCTACCAAATTCTTCAGTCAGTAGTAACTCTTCTCTACTTGCTAATGAAAGACCCCATAAACAGGTCTCTGCGTGGTGCTAACATATTGTCTTTGAGTATTGTTTCTGTCTCATCCCCCTGACTGTAAAGGCAGACCAGTGCCTAAGGGCTAGGAAGAAATGCCTGAAATGACTGATTACACAAAATTGAAGTTGTTCCAATTAGAATTGCTAGAGAGTATTTCTTTTCTCTGACTGAAAAAAAAATAATAAATAATTACATTACAATTCATTAGAAAAGATCCTCTTAAGCCTAACAGAATTTATTTACCATGACCTAGGTGGGAAACGGGCTCTCTCAGAATCAGCACATGATATATCACTTTATGATTAGGCACATTACTATGGTCCCATGATCTAGCCAAAGTATTATGCAACAGTTGTTAAAGTACAAAAACACAGCAAGGATAATCTGACTAATTTTCAGTTACCTAAGGGGACTGCTTTGGTTGAGGATAGTCAAGGAGTACTGCATTCCTGCTACCACCAACAGACCTTCAAAGAATGCATCTCACTGTGCAAATGGCAAACCTGACTAGTAGGACATGTCAGACACCCTGTTAGTTCAGCTGTCCTTTTTCCCCAGAAGAATAAGGCCAGGTGGCAAGGAGAGGGAAAAGATAGCAGAGTGAGACTGATCTGCAGATATTCATGGAATGGCATCTTCTCATTGTAAAAATCAGTTTTCTGAGTTCATTTTCCAGCATCTGCTGTGAACAAGAAAAGTGAATCATGAGCCACTGGTTAAGAGCTGAGAATTAAGTAAGCTCAGTCCTGACACAAATGGACAAAATTTGTGTTGTGAGTAAATGGCATTGTACCCACTTAAGTCAAAGCTGAATTTGGCCAGTAACATATACCAAGCTCCAAACAGGGATAATTAAGAAATAATGACAGTGGAATAGAACAATGTCACAGGATAAAGGTCTCCTGCTGCTCAACAAATGCTGAAATGAGGCTCATTTATCATGAATGAATGTCGAGGCAGAGCTGGTGTCTTTTAAAAGCACGAAGCTTTACTCCTTTGACAATGCTGAGTAGTAATTATTTGTTTCTATTATGTGGAACTAAATGATTGATACAGATGTAATAATTCATACAGATGTAATGTTCAGTGGCTATTTAGTGTAGGCAAACAGGTGTTCACTTCATAAATAGTTGACCTATTTTATTCTAATTAGTTAAGACAGGAGATGTCTTAATGTATCAGAGCAAAAGAGAGTAGTTCTTCAAAACAAATGTTTTTGCTGTATTGACACTACCACAAATTATTTCAGTGAGTTTTGTACTGCTCCATAGGGACCTACTCATATGTTTACCAAATGGTGTTGCCATGAGAGGGGGATACAACACGGTGGGCCACAAAATCCTTAATTTTTTAGGTTTTTCAATGAAATATTTTGGAACCAAAATTTGGAGCTGTTATAGGAGGCAATCTACCATGAAATGATCAAGTACAGAGTAACTAAACTAGAACAAAATTATAATCACCAAACAAACAGCTTGCGGCTGGAATCAAGTTGATAATAGCTTTTGGAAATCAATAAGGAGCATGCTCATAGCCATCTCACTAGAAGGCATGCAGAGACATAAATTCATTAGATGCAGATAGCCCAAATTCATCAGAAAAATCAGGCTGCATTCAACTCTTCTAGTAGCAAAACATACCTTATTTCACTAAGGCTTACAGTTAACAGAGACAAGTGTGTTTTGAGGAAGCTGACTTTGAGGAAAAACACTGAAAAGTCTTCTGAGAAAGAAAAAAAATATTAATCTACTATTCTGAATTCTTCAAACCCACCCACTTCCCAAATCACAAGCTTATTTCAGCATGACTTCTTACTCACAGCTGAAGAAACCTCTCTAGTGCCAGTCAAAACCTCAATAAGTGACACTAAGAGGAAGAAGGGAAGGTAATGGGAAGAAAAAGGCAACAGAGATTGTTAACATGCTACCATTCAATAGGAATCTGTCCTTTTAAGGCATCACATCACACACACATTCTCGAACAGGTCGCTTCTTTGTGACCTTGTCTTTCTTCTGTTTCAAAAATCAAGTGAAAAATTATAAAAATGAGAGGCTGTGTGATGCAGGTAATACAGTCACAGAGTGGAGACAAGGAAGCCCTTCAACTGAGAAATGGCAGGTAGAAAAGGCTTATTAGCCTCAAAAATACTTTACCTGGTAAAAAAAGCTGTCAGGGGAAGACACTGTCTCCAGACCACTCTTGTCACCTCTTTCAACATGTAATTAGCCATCACACACAGGGAGTCACTGCTGCCTTGCTCCACTGTCTGTCACCAGCCTGGAGCCACCTCCTCATAGAGCACCACGTCTTCAACCACTGCCTCATCCCATTTAGGACTGAGGATTAGACAGATGAGGTTTTTCCAAGCACCCTTTACTTCCATCTAATAATAATTATGACCTTTTACATATCAACTGTCAGGGCCCTAAGGGCATTGTCAGGTCAGACCATACCTGTCCATGCCCCAGAGCTCCCCCAATCCTGCCCGCAGCCCAGGTCCTCACTGCAGCCCCCGGGCCATCAGCCCTTGCCCTGGCAAGACCAGTCTCCAACCTCTCACAGCCCTGACTCTAGGGTCCAAGGGACCCATCAAGCCAGGCCCACATCCTGGCCCAGCCTCAGCTAGGATTCCCATCCCCAGGGAGGTGCCAGATGCCTGAGGCTACGGCTGACCCTGATGCCCTGCTTCTGCCTGGGGGCTTAGACAGACCCTGCCTGCTGGGCCCTACCCTGCTGCCCCCCTCACAGGGAGCCCCCATCGCTCCTGGCTCCACAGCTCTCAAGGAGCTGCCAGCCCTTCCCACACCCTGGCAGCAACATACTCGTTCATTTTGTGGTCATTAATCAACGAACATTCACAGCTCCTTTGCACATAACTGGGTAGGTAGATCTTAAAATCTTTATAACAGGGGGCAAAGGGCGAGCCAGGCCACAGAGCCATTCCCCCAGAGAGCCAGGATGAGCTCTGGGGTTCTGATGGCTTCCTAATTGATTGCTTCACTATTCTTTCTGCTCAACTAGCTACAGAAAAGACCACACCACACTCTTATGACTTTGCAGTGAAAAAAGAAAACAACAACCCAGATAAAAGAGTATTCTATTTAATTACCAGCTAGTGTCTAAAAAGGAAACAATTCACAGCGGATTCACAACTCTGATACAACAAAAACTTTCCCATCTTATGCATCACTTACAAAGCATGATTTGAATCAAAATAGAATAGTAATCACTTTGCCCTCTGTCCCTAACCAATCATTCTTGAGGAATTACAACATCTTATATCTTCATAAATTATTCCATGCCATACACCTTTTCAAAAACATTTCCACAAAACTGCAAACATTATTTGCTGCTGACTCTCTGAAGTTCCTTCATCTGTGCACGTCCTGTAGGAATCAAGACAGTCTGATTTGCTCAGACTTGTAGTCTAAGGTATCAACTACACCAAATTAAGTGGGAAAAAAAAAAAAGGTTGCTCAGCATCTCTGAAAATCAAGGAAGTATTTGTTTGGACCAAATGTGTGGGGTTCTCTTTATAATTATGTTTTTTATTCATAGTGAATTAGAAGTTGGAAAAAGAAACCCAGATGAGGGCTTCATTGTACCAGGTATTATGAAAGTGTGGAATTAAAAAGAGCAAATTGAGAAGAATGGTAGGGGAAAAAAAAAAAAGCGAATTTAAACTTTTTTGTATTACTTCTAAAACTAAGGTAGGGTTCCTGTTCATAAGTGTTCAAACCTTAGGTAGGCAAGAAAAATAAACTATACGAGAAAGAATTAGTATCGTCATGTTATACTTTGCAACTTGGAGAAATTAAGGGTCTCTCTCAAAGTCACAGTCATAGCCTGAAGACTGTTGGAAAACAGGAATATACTGTGGTCCTTCACTGCTGTAGCCATAAGGCTTCAGTCCTTTTCCAAGGAGGAAGTTGTGAATATTCAAAAAGCTGGAGGATTTTTGGAATATTTTTTTGGAAGCTCCCACCATATTTAAGATTTGCCCTGATGACAAAATCATGCCAAGCAGTTACTTTTTCATGTCACTAGAAGGGCAGGTGTCATTTCATGTGTTGGATTCCTGTGCTCGCTTTTCACCTCATAAACGGAGGCCCAATTCTGACCAAAATGATCTCATCTTTGTTCAATTGAAGACGAACAGCAACATTCCCACAACCAGCTGACATAATGTTTCAGTCTGTTATTATAGGCACCTTTACAAAGCTCATGGCAACCTTCCTCTCTAATTTGCAGGTTTGGAATGTTCCACTTTGACTGTCTCCTGGATCTGTATAACTGTAATAATGCCTGTCAGACAACTTTTTTTTTTTTTCATTAGGAATGAAAGACACACCTTAATCAAAGTTAGAGGGTTAAAAATATGCAGATGGATTCTTTCATGTTTCAGGGTTTATTTTGCTGTTCACAAGGGATGGAAAAATTAAGGAGATGCTATTAGGAAAAACATGTAATTGTAACTTTGTTACAAATAAAAACTGTATTTGTAACCTGTGTTTTGGCTTTCTTCTTCTACTGGTAGCTTCTTAAAAGTTGAATGATGAAATGTTTAATTTCCCTCAACTATGTTGCTTTTTCAGTACCATGATTTCATTCCAAATCAAGAAACCAAGGCCAAACCCCCAGCTGAGGTAGAAAGATAGAGAAATACTTGACAGCTCCAGCTAAGGTCAGGATGCCATTTTGTTAAACATACATGATGAGTTCTTATGCAAAGAACTGAACAGGCATGATGTAAGAGTAAATCAGGGCTCTCACTGGATGTATCTATAAAGCCTCTGTCTGGCCATGTCCAGCAGTACCCCTGGGGCCAGCCTCTGCTTGCAATCAGAGCCACAAATGCAGTCAGAGCCTAATTTCTGTTGCAGACAACTTTGGCACTGTACACTTCCACTCTAGCTGAATTTCAGACAGACAAGCAGTGAAAAGCTATTAACTGCAGAGTGTACTATTCCTATGGTTATTCTTACACCTGCTTATCATCATCACCTGCAGCACAGAAACACAGAAGTGTCACAGTTGGAAAAGACCTCCAAGATCACCATGTCAAACATGTTGCTACCTGTTTACATACTCCAGATGATGTTGAGACACCTCAGAGTCTCCCTGGTTCCTTTTTGCTGCAGCAGGGCAGGAAACCCTTTTCTTGGTAACCCAGTTCCAGCCAAGGACCACACTCTAACATCCTTTTTAAATATTTCTTTTTTTGCTGCAATCCTGACAACCAACCCGCCCCAGTTTCCTCTGCACATGTCCATCAGTATTCCTTCCAGCTACAGCAGTCCACGGGCCAGCCAAACCTCCCACCTGGCTACCAAGGAGCAGTGTAGATTCAGCAGAGAGTACTTTTGACTTGATATTCATCAGACCAGCTCATTTGCAAATTACAGATAAGTTGTGGTCTTACACACAGTTTAATTCTGTAGAACATCTGAGCCATACCAGTCTTTAGGCTATCCACATTGACTAAACTTGAAAAATCCTAACACAGTGGTTTTTGAAGGATACATCTTATAAAACTGGGTATTTTTCAGTCCAAAGCATAGCTCCCTAACCACTGGTTGGATATATTGCATAGACAATATAGGCATGTGAATATACACAATTAATGGGGGGGAAAAAAGGAACATCAATTAACACAAAGCAGTCAAGCCATTGTGAACCTGGTAATGACCAGCAGTCAGCATGGCAAGAGCGGGTAACGTCTGGTGTGATCCCAGCAGCTGGAAACTATGAGACATCAGTCCACTGTGTTCTAACAAATCGCAAGTAGTGAGACAGCCTGAGAGCACTCCCAAAGGGAAAATGGTCTTTGTGGATACAAGGGCACACAATGCAACAGCATATTCATTTAAGAACTGCCAGGCTATTGAAAATCCAACCAGTGGGAGCTGAAGTTAGAAAACAAGCTTTTATATCCTTTCATATACAGAAAAAGTAGCTTTCCACTGAAAGAACATGTTGAATAAAAATGCCATAATTCCTAATCTGAAATCCCATTTCTGACTAAACACTGCAATGCAAAATAGAGGAATTTCCTTCATCAATAACGTGTACCCCCCAAAAAAAAGTTCTGTCCAGATCTGGTTTAGGACAAGATAGTCAATATATCTCATAAGAGGAATAATTTATCTCCGATTGAAACTCACCTCATAGTACTTAAGCTGAGCAAAACTATTCTGTTGATGAATTAAAGTTTATACCCATGATACCTACTAACGAACAGAATTTAGAACGGTGATCCAGTTGATAAAGATGCAGTGTTACTACTGACTGTGGCTGATATTTTCTGTGTAACTAAAAGCATTTTAAAAGTACTCAGGACAGCTAAAAGAAGTAGCAGTCTCCAGGCATCTATCAGAAAATTTCAGTCCTCATTTTTATTTTTTTTAATAACTTATGTAGAATATACCTATTTGTGCTTTTCTGTATCAAGATATTTATCAATAATATCAATAGTAATAGTAGTCAGATGGTATGACCTTCACTGAAATGAAGTTCTTGTGTGTAAACACAAACAATATAACAATGTACCAAAGTCTCACTACAAAAATAAACAAGTACGGGGGTAAACTGATGGACATCCAAAATTTTGACTCAATTATGTTCAATGGCAAAACTGCCAGTAACTTATAAGATGAAACAAAAATCACCCATGGAATGTGTGATAAACATCTGTGGGCACAAAGACAGTCTGTAGAAAGGTTAGAAACAGAAGAGCTTAGGTCTCAGCCTTTAAATGTGGTCCTTCTCTTTAAAACCAATTCCTGTTTACAACCCTTCCTTCACCAGTCTGCATATGTATCTCCCTGTAGCTTCAGCTAGAGCTCTGAATATGTCTCAAAGATAAACAGACTGCTTAATTATTAGTTGGTGGTGCATGACAGAATTTTGGGAACAGAATTGTAACTGTCACATGAACAGAAAATATGTTCGTATTTTGAAGTTTGGAGGTAGGCATCTATTGCCTTCACTGACATATCTACATACTTTTTTATTGCAAGCCTATTTTCATGAGAAAATTAGACATGTTAAGGTCCATATGAGGGTTAAATGAGTCTTCAACTAGTACTACACAGGTCTCTGCCCTGACTAGTTATAGTCTAAACACTGCAGGATTTTTCAGAACATTTTGGATAAATAATACAAAGTTTTGACAATGCTAGTGTCAGGAAATGCATTGAGTAGGGAATGATTTCTTTTATTTATTAAATAATTGCTATATCTGTGGAAAGGCTTTATGGAACAGAATTTCTGTTGATGTTACAGTTTGTATACAACAGTCTATTACTTTCCTACGATTTTGAAAACTACCTGTGTATGAATGCATATGCCTAAATGTATATGCCTTCAAAATGCCAAGGGGCTGACTTTTAGAAGAATCATCTTGAGCTTTTTTACAAGTGTCTATACTATACAAAGTATGAAATTTCAGAATTAAAACTGGAAGAAGCATTTCTGCATTCTTTCATAACTTAAAGTTTCTGGTTGATGTTATAAAGTTTTCAAATGTTAAACTTTCTATTTTGCTAGAGAGAGTCACTAATTTTCAGGCAACAGACAAAAAATTGGAAATCTGGAGAAAAAAAACAACAAAACAAAGCACAGCAGTATGCAAGTTAACTCCTCATGCTTACGAAACCAAGACATCCCAGCAGCAGCCCACAGGCAGTGCTGTTAAGCAAACTGCTTGCAGACTTCCTTTCAACTATGTCTAATTAGAATTAAGTCTTGAAAGACTACATATGCCTTCGAGATAGAAGCATTTTTCTTCACAAATATGAAAACGTATCAGAATTTTAGAAAGTACGCGAACATATTAACAGCTGAAATCTTGTTCGGCTGTGCAGCAAATAACTGAAATCACCACTAGCAGTATATGCTGTGATGATTTTTAGAAGTATCCTCAAGCACACGCAGCACCTGGAACGTTTTTATGAATTAAAAAAAACCCCAAAACTTTACAGAACTTGTTGAGGAAATAGATCAGACAATCTTAAAGTTACTCTAACTCCTTTACAAGTTAAAGAAATAGCCGAAGTCAGCTCATGCAGCTGTTGAAAAGTGTAGTGGCAATGTTGATTTGGTTAATGAAGTTATCTGACGTTGCTTTGTACAGCGAATTGATGGTTAACTGCCCAGGTCACCTAAGAAATAACGTTCCGGGAAAAAACGACCTGAGCGGTGAGAAATAATCTCTGCTTAGTCCCGCCGCCGCCACGAACAACCGAGAAGCTCCGCGCCGCTGCCGTCGGTAGTCGGTGGTCCTGCCGTGGGGAAGGGGTAGGACTGCCCCCGCCGGCACTAGCGCAACCCCCACCCCGCTCCGCACCTCTCTGCTCGTCCCCGCTCAGCCGCTGACCGAGGCAACCCTCCCGCTCGCGGCGATCCCTCAGGGGTGATCACCCCGGGAGCCCTCCCGGGCGCAGCCGCCCCTCAGCGGGCCGCGGGGAAAGGGACGGAAAAGTTTCCCCGGAGGCCGCTCGGAGCCTCCCCGCCAGCTGCGCCCCCCGCTCTGGGCTGCCATTGGCCGAGCCGCCTACCGAAGCCCGCTAGGCACAAACAGCGTTGCTAAGTGCATGCTTATTCTCCCCCCCCCTCCCCTTTTTTTTTTTTCTCTCCTTCCCCTACCTCCCCTATTTTTTTTTTTTTCTGTCTCTCCCTCCCCCCCCCCCCCCCCTTCACTACTTCTTCGGATGAGAGCGCGGGTTCACTCGCGCCGCGCCCGCCGCTCGCCGCCGCCACTGCTCCGCCCCGCTCCGCCGCTCCCCGCGGGAGGCTGCGCGGGTCGGGCGCGGAGCCGTCCCGCGCCGGCCATGGCTTAAGGGGTGGCCGGGGCAGAAGATGAGTTTCTCCGCGGAGGACGGCGTGGGCAGCCTCTGCCACAAGGCGCTACAGATCATCTCGGAGCTGTGTCTGGGCGGGCAAGTAGAGCGGGAGAAGTGTGCCGGCATCTTCCCCCTGGAGACCGCCCGTCAGGGCATCGGCGGCACAGGTACCGCTACCGGCCCCACCGCCCGCCGCCGCTGGGCTCGTCCTGCCGCCGCCGCAGGGCGGGCAGCGCCGGCGTGGGCGGCCGGAGAGCGCAACTTTTTCTTTTGCCTTCCTTGCGTGCCGAGGGGGCGGAAGGAGTAGGGGGGGCAGTCACACAGCCCGCTTTAAAATCGTCTCCCTCTCGCAGCCCGCGGAGGCTCCCGCGCCCGGGAGGCAAAGAGGGAAGCGTTGGGACCGCCGGGCCACCGCCGCCGCGGGGTGACCCCCAAGCCTGGGGTAGGGGCCAGCGGCCTGGGGGCGACGGGGGAAACTTGGGGCCGCGGACGGGGGTGCAGACGTGGGGACGAGGAGAGACGAGAGGGCGCCGAGGGGGGAGAGAAATCGCCGCCGGCGTGCGAGCCCCGCCGTCGGCTGGAGCCGGGCAGCCGGAGACGACCCCTTTGCCTCGCAGCTCCCTCTTTTGCCCCCCGCAGCTCCGCTTCGGCAAGGTTTTCCCCGCGGCGAGAGAGTCTCTTTATGGAAAGCTCGGCCCGGGATGTTCGTGAGGCCGTGAATGCGGGGAGCGGGGCAGAGGGCCGTGTCACGGGTGGGAAGCATTTCCGTGCGACGGGCGCGCCAGGCGGGGTTTGTGGCCAGTCGCCCTCTCTTTTCTTCCGCGGCCGTTCCTCAGTGTCCGGCGTGTCGCGGTGGCGGCTCCGAGCACACAAGGAGGGCGGGGGGGCGGGGGGGAGCGAGGAGGCGTGGAGGGGCGAGGTGGCCGGGCAGCTCTGCGGGCGGTGGCGGGGCCGGCATAGGGGAGGGCGGGCAGCTGCACCAGCTCGGGGCGCAGGCCGGGCTGGGGGCACAGCTCACGAAGCCGGGGCTCAGGGCATCCGTGCGATTAAACTTGACAGAGCCTTCGGCGCTTTCTGAGCGGGGTTTGAGATAATTTACAGCCCCTCCGTTAATCGCTGAGAACGGCGGGAGAGGTGCCTGACAGCCAGTGGGAACCTGTAGAGTTAGGGCAGCCCTCTGTTCCGGACCGGCCCAGGAACATTAATTTAAGTATTCCGAAGTCAGAAAAACTGCTGGTGTCGAAACCAGGATTTTGACTCCTAACGGTGGCATCTTTGGTCACTGTATTCTGATTGTCAGGACCTTTGGGATCGGCTCCGCGCGGTTGCGCTGTTACGTGCAGTACTCTTTGGACCCGTTGCGTTCCATGGGGCTTATTTTTAGGATGGGACTTGAAAATTACTCCGAGTTCTGTGCTTAATTTCTTCCAGAAGTGATGGGTAACCTATTCTGTCTGCCCATAAATGCAAATAGCTTGCATTATGGCCAACACATAACAAGCGTACGGTGCAAATTAAATACATTAACACGGAGTCATGAAAAGCAGCAGGTCCCCAGCGTGTGCCCCAGATGTTCCCTTTTTTTTTTTTTTTTTTCTTTTCTTCTAATGCCCACAGATTTTACTGCGAATTCCGGGGTTATTTGTAGTATCTCAGAACTAAGAACTGTTGTCTGAAAGAGGAGTGATTCTTCCTTTCAGACTCCGGTACTTGCACGATTCTCCTAGGCTTTTCTGCTAGAGGCAGGAGAGGACTTTCCAGTCCCTGCCGCGGCAGCGCGGGCGGGGGGGGCAATCGTGCCCGCCCCGGCCCTACCCGACCCATCCCGACGGAGCCTGTTCCTCCGCAAGACCCCCTTCCCCCGCCGCACCTGCATGTGCGGGGTTGGCGAGAGTCTGAGCGTGCTTCCACCAGCACACAGCGTGGATTTGGTGTGCTTTGTGATGCCAACTGCCCGAGAATATGCCGATCGCGCACTGCGATCATTGAAAGTTGTCTTTGTCGGAAGGTTGCATGAAAATAAAATTGCCCTATGGAGCCCGGAAACCCGAGCTCTGAAAAGATTAGTTTATCTATATTATTTTTAGAGAGTACAGCCCAGTGAGCCAGTGTTGTGTGTCATATAGAAACAAGGTTGATGTATAAACAGGTGGGATGTGAAGGATACAAAAATGTCCCAGGAGGTAAGCAAAGGGTTGCTCTTTAGGCAATCTCAATCTTCAACACTTGCCTTGATATTGCATTTTGAAAAGTAACAGTATCTTTTTAGATGTTTCTTCAAAGTCAATGATCTTCCTGATGTTTTGGGTTTTTGTTTGGTTTGTTTGGGTTTTTTTCATTTACAACCCTTGACTAACTTGCAGTTGTTGGTTTAGAAAAAAACCTGATAATTAACAGACCAGGGATGCCAACCACAGTGTCCCACATCTCAGATGAGTTCCTAAACCTCACTTTTTCTTTCTTAAAAAGAAACCATTATTAGATGATGAGTGTCAACTTGATTGACTCACATACTAAATTAAACATTAATAGCATTGTCAGTGAGCATACATTAATACTTTCTGGCTCCAGAAGAGGAACAGGCACACTGTCGTTGTTGATAATTGACAATGTTTGTGTACCTGAACATTTGGATAGACAAGACATAAATATAACTGGCATGAATTTTATTAACTGAAAGATTGTAAATACAGTGTCTAGACTGAGAGAAATGTGGTCATGAAAAGGTGAATCATGCCATCTCTTCTGCTCTTCAAGTGCACATAGAGTTCCTTATCATCATTATGGATAAAGCTAATGTTATCCACAGTGTTGAACATGCATAGTTCCTGTTCATGAAAGGTAGAAACATTAAGTGTTCTCCATCATCATTCTGAGAATGAACCCATAAATGTTTGTGTTTTCCTGAAATATCTGTGTCTCATACATAAGATGGTAGTATTTGGTGTCAGAGTCCATACCTTTCTATGACTGAGTAAATTTTGCATAGTTCTGGTGTCATGCAGCTGTAGCTGTGTGGTACAGAGGAGGAATGGCTAATTTAGCCTTATCAGTTTTGCTCTATCTCCCAAATGATAATGGTGAAAGCACTTTCCCAGCATATGCCCAATACTGGGTGACATGCATCATGGAACCAGTTCAGTTATTTGCTCTCTTGGGCTCCAGCTGTAGCAGTGCATTGGGAATTAGCTCCTGCAACAGGCACTGGAGTGTGTGCAGAAGAAAATACTTTAGTAAGAATAAGAAGATACCTGCTTTGTGAGGGTTTCTCAAAGTTGTGGAGAAGGTATAGGACTGTGAGTAGTTTATTACAGAACAATGGTTTATTATTGTATATTTTTGCTATAGAGTCACATACAAACTTTAAATGATAATCCAAAAAGCAGATAGTCCAGGAAACAGTATAAAGAGAAGGGAAAGGAAAACAATAGCTTGTTATTTAAATACAGTGTGTTCTCTCTTTAAATAGTGGGTTTATTCAGTTTTCTTCATGTCAAAAGAAGATACCTAAAAGAGTCACAAAGGTAGCATAAGTAAAAATCACTACTGAGATTTCATTGGAGGAAAGAAGTCTAAAAGATGGGGAGACTCATTTAGAAAAGAAAGAATATTGCAAGAACCATTTCAAAAAGTAGAAGAGTAGATGATAAAAAGGAAAGCAGACCATCCTTATTTAATACAAGAATAAAAACATGCTCTGTAAGCTGAAAATGTTAAAAAGGCAACTAGAGCTGCTATGTTATGGTTGGTTATGTTGGTGGGTGTGACAATTGCTTTCTGTTCAGCTAGATTGTTAAAAGCAGCCAAGCTTCTCAAAGGAATGAGCAACTTGAGATAAAAGATGCGCCACCCAATCAGAGGCTCAAAGCAAAATATGAGAAAATATTGACCTTGTGACCCACTGACAAGCAGAGAGGCTTGGGTACTGATCTTTTTGGTAGTTTATGTGTCTAGGTATGAGAAAGAAGTATAACAAGTATAACAAAATCAAACAGAGAAGAGGGAGCCAGAGACACAAGCAGAACAAAAAATGGCGAGTAGGGCTTTGGGAAGGCAGAGTACACAAAATGGAGCGACAAAGTAGAAAGGAGACCTATTTAGGTTTGCCACTAACCAGAAAAATAACCTCCATGTGTTTGATTCCTCATATTCTCAGAGAAATCAGAATTTGGACATTCTTTGTGGATGAACAGGGTTTCATCAAAGAAATGGCTGATTCTTCAATAGTTTTTTCTTCTCAGTGACAACACCATCACCTTAGGACCCTTAATTACTGCTCACTGCTTGGGTCAAGAAGGGGTAATCATATTTAGTGTAATGGATAATTAATCTATGGAACTAATAGCAAAGAATCTTAGTGAGATAAATAATTTAAAAAATTTCTAAGACCTTTAGACAATTAGTGAAGATGGGACATCTGCTGTTGTACTTTCTGCCCTGGTAATTACAAGGACTATTAATTCTCTCAACTTAGGGGAATGCTCAAGAGAAAAAATTAGGAAGCTGTTTACATTTATGGTACCTTTATATAGTTAGATTACTATGTGAGCTTTCTTCTGAAAGGGTAGAGCATTTTTGGCAAAATGCTGAAATAAATATGCAACTGTTTTGTTTTGATTGTTTTTTTTTTACACCTCCTTTATTTCCAGTAGATTTGGGTGAAATTATTAAGAAGTTTGTCAAATAAGAAGAGTTGAGGTGGAAAATAAATGTTACCCTTTCTTCTGAAAGGGTAGAGCATTTTTGGCAAAATGCTGAAATAAATATGCAACTGTTTTGTTTTGATTTTTTTTTTTTTACACCTCCTTTATTTCCAGTAGATTTGGGTGAAATTATTAAGAAGTTTGTCAAATAAGAAGAGTTGAGGTGGAAAATAAATGTTAGCTGGATGTGTAGGATTGCATCTAACAAAGTTTATCTTTAAGTGTCCAAAATTCATATATAAACCTCTATTTTGACTCAAGCTATCTGATTACAAAAGGACTCTAATTAATATTTGCCAGTTAAGCATCCCTCCTCCTTTTTAAAGGAGCCAAGCACATCAAAGTCCCAGTTGGGAGCATTTCTGAAGGTTAAGCTGTTAAACCAATTGTATCGAGTGTAATGAAAGGAGCTTCGGCATCTTGCTCTGGGGACACGTTTAAAATTCATTGCATGTCCTCTGCAAATGGTGGGCACTTTCTGCTGTTTTTCTTTGGTTTTTTTGGGCCCGCTGGTCCTGCAGAACTTCACTATCTCATTATCAGTTCTTATGGGGAACCAATGTTTATAACAGAGCTGGGAACCCAGTTGCTGCCCTGCCAGAAGGGTGTATTTTAGCCATCTCGAGTGGCAAGAGAGTTCTAGAGTGTTTGCTGTTGCTCATTTGCTCATAAGACAATAAATATTTTAAACTGACCATGCAAAGAGCATCAGCTTCTACAGGATCATTTTTAATTTATCTAAATACTCTACTCGCAATTATTTTATTACCCTAAAAATTTAACCTACCAAGTTTGCACCCATTGACAGTTTACTGTAGAAGTATATAGAGGGAGTAAAAAGAATCTGTAAAAGAATCTCAGTCTTCACTGAAGAGCAATGTTGTGTGCCAAAGCCAGCATGAAGGGGACAAGGAATGGTTTGAATGAATGTGAAGACTACTGTCACCAGTGTAGGACTGCCATACAGGAAAGGAACGGTAACTGTTGTGTGAAACAATTAAGCATTCTGTTACAGAGAAAAGTGATTAAATTAAATAATAAACATTTGAACAGTTAACCGACCAATCAAATTATTTATGATACAGCTTATCACCTGGTCAGAGGGAAAGACAGGTTTGGGGGGAAAAAAGTGCAGTGTTACTGAAAAGTATGGTTTCTAAAAACAGTGTTAACAAGCTGTGAAAGCCGGCAATGCATCTTAATTCAGCAGCATAAAAGTAGAACATACCCCAGAGACCAGGTTTCTTTACAGTAAATGTAAAGGCAGTCACAACAATGCAGAAGAGCTCAACACGTAGACAGGAGTGATACACAGTAAAAGCAAGAGTCTTACAAAATTATCTTCCTTCATACACATTTTGCAAAGAAATACAGGTGAAAAATACAAAAATGGTTGCAACAGCTAGAAGACAAATCTGTAATGATGACGATAAAGAGACACAGTGTTTTGCTGGGTCTCATCATGTATGTGAGGTGTTTGCTGTATAATGCTGAGTAAGAATAAAGATAACCGTGACAAGTCAAAAATGACACTTGAACTGTGTGAACCTTGTTACAGCTATGGCATGCTTATGATTAATGGCAGTCCAGTGGGCTTATGATGTGTTTTCAGTTCATTTCTGTGTCTGAAAGAGAATGATGAGGTCTTCTTGCAGATGCTTACAGACATCCTCACAAGTGTGAGAGTAGAATGGGACCAAGACAAAAGCTGGTTTTTTTGTTTAATGGAAAGCAAGGGGGGGTAGACATGGGTTGAGCAGAGATGGGAGTTACCTCCTATTGAGATTAAGTGAGAGTTAGTAGGTAGGAAAGTAGGTTGGCCAGAAACAACATTGGAAGTGGAGACAAATAATGAACATTTGGTATGTTAGAGAGGAGAGTTCAATGTTCACTGCAACATCTTTTGCTTCCTACACTGCAGGCCAAACAAAATGACCCAGTCAGGCAAAAGTGAGAGCCATCTTTTCTAGTTAGATGCAGCACACAAGTCCTGTGCTGAGGCTCACGAATACACAGCTGTTGTGGCAAATTCCTTTTGATTTCTGGAAAACAAAAGGTAATGTAGGCTAGGATAAGGCTAATAAGCTTTTGGGAAACACCCTGTACCTGTTTTACATCACATAATCTAAAGTCCTGTACATGGAGTTTGAAATTACAAAAGGGAACATTCCTTTTGTGGTTGGACAGATAATCAGATTCATTCATAAATTATATAACCTAGATAAAATTATTTTGACAAGAGAGTAATGATTTTATGTGCTGTAATAATGTAGTAAACCACAGTGATACCTGTCTTCATTTAATTCCTTTACTGCCAAGGAACATGCTACCATAGAGCTGTTAGCATTAAGAAGCGATATATCAGCCAGTAGATGGTGATGATGGCTGTTGTAAAGAAATTCAGATACCAGGCTGAATTAACAGCATAGGAAGGAACACATTCACAGTAGGCTTAGAGTCAAAAGATTTGTATCAGATCTTCAAAGTACGTTTCTCCAGGAGAACAGGAGACACGACATGTAGACTTCTAAGTGAAAGGCTGTTTTTGCCATTTGAAAGTTAAGTCGGATTTTTTGACAGACAGAAAATACAAGATTCTCCACCCATCTCTTTCTGAGGCATGGTAAAGCATTGTATCTCCATCTGCAGGGATTTGGATGAAACAGAGGTAATTGTGGAAGATCTGCTAATGCCAAGTGAAAATGAACGCCAGCAACTTTTTATGTTGTTCAAATTTCCCCAATGAAAATTCAACAGCAGGAATGATGAGTTGGACCAACTAGTTCATATGCATGGGAATAAGGGAGATTTATTGGACCCAGACCTTTTATAATTAATGAAGATCCTGCTTCCCTCCAAATCCTGGAAAACCAGAGACATCCATTTCTATGACTGAGCTGAGTCCTTATGTTCCAGACACAAGAGTTCCCTTTAAAATGAAAGGGTGAATGAATTTATGGCTGATGAACCAGAGAACAAATTAAAAGCTAAAGAAAAGTATGTCTGGAAAAAGTTAGAGACATTATACTTTAAATACTTAAGAGAACGAAGATCAGATACAGCCCGCGACAGATACAGACTGGGGGGTGGGTTAAAAAAGAATATAAGCCCCTGTTTTTCCAGGCACTCCTTTCCCCTTTTTTCTTTGCTGGCAAGAGTACCTTGTCTTCAGCATGGTTCATGTCATACATTTGCCTGCCCCTTATACACATAGGTGGCTGTGTCACAGCACTGTCTGGTCTCAGTCTCTCTCCATTCAAGGCTATGGATTTCATGGAGTATGTTTTTCCAAGGTTAAGCATCAAGGGGCATGTGCTTTCAGGGCATTGAGTAAAATATAAATGAACTCGATTTGGTTTGGAGATGGAAGTCTGCCAGTGTGCTTGTTGGCGAATGGATTCATGGGCAGAACTTTTCTGAGGCAAGTTTCAAACAACAAAATGTTGGAAGCCATAGTACAGAAACCATTGTTCAATACATTTCCTAGCGCCCAGAAAAAAGATGAAGATGTTTCTGAAGTACTTGCCTAATATGAAAGACTGGCTATCAAGGAGTCTCTTAGGGCAGAATTGTTTCTGAGGGTATTCATAAACAATTAAGAGAGATTTTGAGGTAAATAGAATTCACGCACTTCCCAAATAGACATGCTTTTCTCCAATAAGAAATATAAAATTGTCCAAAATTCCATATCTTGAAAGAGTAGTTTTAAATAGAAAACCATGAGGAAACAGGATACTTTCACTTATTAAACTTTATCAAGACTATGAAGATGACATTAAGGACCAGAGGTCAGTAAAGGAAGATCACCAGGAGTGAAATGGTAACTCTTGAAGTCGCTGGAAGATTTCCCACTGATTAGAAGGGGGTATGTGAGAAAGAGGTTTTTCTTCACATTCCTGAGTTTACCCAGCAGGAGAACAAGAATGGCAAAAGCATAAACTTGCATGTTCAGATGAATTCTTGGGAAGATGTCCTGTCCTGTGAAAATGTATTGAAGACAAGCTGCAATTGCCAGTTCAGAAAAAGAATTGTCAAACAACTGCTTGTAGTTCAAGATTATTTTTATTTTCCTTCATATCAGAGACCAGTGAGAACATTATTTACAAGGCTGGCAATTAACATTGTCCCAGAAGAGTGAGTATATTCTCCCTCTGCCTCTAAAAACTTAGGTATCTTTGAATTTGTCACCAGTTTTACTTCTTTAAATAATATATATATATGAAGTTCAACTCTGGTCTGATGACACATCCATCCTTTAGTACCTATTTTCGTTCCCAGCCAGCTTTCCTTTGCAGGGATGTGAAGAAACTCCTAGTCTGCAGAACTGACTCTTAATGTTATGCATTCTTAAACCAAGCTTCCTATAAAAAGGTGATATAAGAGACATGTACCATCTAACAAGGAAAGGGTCTGGGAAGCTGCATTTGACTGTTTTTCTACAGAATATTTCGGTGTTTGTGTAACAGCAAATCTCTTGTAATTGCTCAATTAAGTGACTGCCAGATGTGAAGAAGCAGTTTGCTTTTTATGTCAATTTATATGGCATACTGATTGTTTTTTAGTAATTATGGCAGTGAATGTAATTAAATACATTTTTCATAATGAACTATTTTTTTGTTAAATTCCTGGCAATAAAAATATTCCATGTTTGTCTTCAAGTATTCATAGTATTACGAAGTACAATATGTGAGGTTGTTCATTTTATTAGTCAAATAGCAAAAATTGTGACTGTAATTTGTACAACTGTTTGTCGAATTAGCTCCTTTTCTCTGCTCTTGACACTTCAGATGTTTTGTGGGATTATTTTAGGGCCATAAAATATAAATTTTCTGTAAAGATTTTGAGGTTGACTTAGAATTTGAAATAGTTTAATGGAAATACAGAAAAAAATCTTAGAGAATGTTGAAGTATGGGAGTAGGTGTTGAAAGGAGACACCAATTTATTTGAAGGCTTGAAAAATGTCTTGCAGAGAAAAACTTAAAATAGAGTTGTTTAGAAAGGCTTTGATGGAATGGCTTTCAGCTGATAGTATCTATTCATCAAATTGAAACTCTGCTGGAAGGGATCAATTTTCATAGTTCTGGCTTTGAAACATTTCCAGCATTTTCAAAGTTGTTAAAATATCCAGTTTAAACATTTTCTAAATTATAAAAAAATACATTTTTCAGTTCTAAAAGCCTTCCTCTCAAAATGTAGCCTAATTACGCCAACCATCTCTAAACAACTGAGCTGGGAATATTGCAAATGACCCAAAATTGAATCTCTTTTTTTTTTTTTTTTTAATTTCTGATACACCATCAACATTTTCAAGAGTTCTACTTTTTGTCAGACTTAGAGAATGAAAAAATATTTTGCCCAGTTCGATTGAAAATTCAGCTGGCTCAATTTATCAATTAAGTTCCTTCAGTATTCTCCTCCTGTATTAATGTATTAAAGTCACTTATGACCACTCTCTGGCACTGAGGCCAACTCTTGTAAGATTCTCTCTCTGTGTTAATAAAGTCTGTCCTGTACTGAAGCAGAAGGGTGACATCCAAACCACCTATTAAGAATGACCATTGGCCTACTGTGATACCTGATACATGGCCAGGGATTGGCTGGGAGAATATGAACTGGCCCAGTTTAAAACCAGTCCAGGAACTGGTATAGGCAATTGAGTTTCAAGTCCTGGGTTTTTTTCCTGGCACAGTTTATTTGTATTTTGTATAGGCATGTTTTATGAAACACATAAGATTTTTTACTCTCTCATACAGAGACATAAAAAAAGCAAGACTGTTACTTAGAACTACAAAAATACAAATCTAAAATACAAATTTGCAGCAAAGTGATTAACTATTTAAACAAGCTGTAAACTCAGCATCTCTTGATGTCTTCTCTTGTTATCAGGATAGGACAGTCTGCTACAGAACATGCACAAGCCAAGTAAAAATTACTGGGCTCAGGAAGGATATTGGGGTAAACAGTAGATTAAACCAAATGGCCTAATAATCCCTACTGGGGATAAATTCTCTAGAAAAATCATACGCAGAAGTATCATTTGCTTCTTGTGTTACATTTTTGTTAGGTATAATTATGCATCCATGCATTTTATGGAAGCATCTTAAAACAGAATTTGCCGTGTGAGTTTCCCATTAAGCTGACATGCATATTCCAAGGGCTACATTTTGACCTTTAACTATAGGCAGAAAAGGACACCTTTCCCAGGGCTGGCAGGAAGTGTTCGAGGAGGGCAGCAGTGTTCAAGGCAGGGCAGCAGTTTGGGCCAAAATTTAAATCAAGAAGCACATCCTCCACCAATCCCCTCATGACACCAGCTGATGTATATGAAGTAAGGTTGAGCAGAACTGTATCTTTAAAGTCTCTATGCTACAAACATTTTCTATTTGCTTTTGCCTAATTCTCATGTATTTTCATGTTGAATTTGCCGTAGACTCGGTATTTGTTACTGAAAGATGTATCTCAATACTATATATTAACAAAGAAAACATTCCTAAATTTTCTACTGGAATCTTTGTCTCTCAAAGTGGACCTGTGAGCTACATACTGTTTCACGGAGCTACTACATAGCTAGGGGACTGTTTTTCCTCCTGTGATCCTCTGGAAAAAATACGCTTAAACTTTTGTTGCACTTTTCCACTGTTTCAGTTTAGTAGCCTGGAGCCTGGAGCTATGGATACAAAATATTAGCTTTAAAACTGTCAAAGCTTCTTGTAACAAGCAGCTGCAGCCGTTGCTTGAGGGACATTTAGGCAGTGTTTGTTAAATACTTCTAAAGCATACAAAAGGCTCTTTTCAAAAGGAAAATGATTTTTTTTTTAGTTATATTTTATAGTATTACATGATACTGGAAAAATCAAACTGAAACATGTCATAATGAATAAACCTCCTGATTAGGGCTCAACTGGCATTTCTCGTGATCCACCATCTCCTGAAATACAAGTCTGTTCACAGAATTTTGGTGGTATGAAATCCATTCTCCTATCTTTGGCTGTGCTGTTGGATATGCTAATTGCAGCAGAAGGCAGCAAATACAGGGCAGCAGAGGTAGCTAAGTGTTTAGAATGATCTCTGTACAATTCTGAGCATTGTGTAGCATACACTGAAGCCAGCTGCATTTTCAGAGCAGAATATTAGATACTGATGAAAATGTGCTGTCTTGGTCTAAGACAGAGTTGGACCAGAGCTTAAGATTTAAACCTAGGAATTTCTCATTTCTGACAGACTATGTCCTGTCCCTATTTATGCCACTAAAATGTGAGGCTTTAACACGTTTCTGAAGCAGCACACAGAGTCAAAAGTTTGCCAAGTCCCTGAAGAAGTTTGTGTATCATCCTGGCAGTTTAGAACTGGTCTGTCTTCATGTGCACTTACAGAAAATGTTGACTCTGCTTTAACTTTTTTGGCAAGATGTGTTCCTGAGCAGACACCCTTGGACAGCAATGGCTATGTGCATTTGGGTCCATTTGGGTAGTCCTTTACTCCCTGAGAAGTCTGACTGAGTGCATGGCTAGCGGGATACGTATTGGTCCTTGGCCTGAACAACAATCAATGGAACATTTGTGAAATAAATATTAGAGAGTAGTAACATTTTAAAGGTACAGGCTTAGATATCAAAAAAGAAAAAAAAGCATTAAATAGGACT
Source organism: Hemiprocne comata (assembly GCA_020745705.1). Classification (NCBI taxonomy): domain Eukaryota; kingdom Metazoa; phylum Chordata; class Aves; order Apodiformes; family Apodidae; genus Hemiprocne; species Hemiprocne comata. The sequence goes on from CM036586.1 coordinate 64,727,253, forward strand.
TCTAAAGCTCTATGCAAGCTAATGCTAAAAATGCTTCTGTCTCCTTACCAGTGTAAATTTTTTTCTTTTTTTTTTTTCTCTCCATGTTTGTCTGTCATGATGATCTTTGTTTCTAATTCCTTGCAGACATCTCAGTCAGTCTGTTAGCAGTAGTCGTCAGCTTCTGTGGGCTCGCCTTGCTGGTAGTCTCGCTTTTTGTCTTTTGGAAGTTGTGTTGGCCCTGCTGGAGGAGCAAACCTCTCACTTCTAATGCCAGTAATGTCCCTCAGAGCAACTCCAGCGCTCCTACAGAGGTTTTTGAAACCAGTGAGAAAAAGGAAGTTAAAGAAAATGGGAAACCTACAACAAAGGTACTTGAAGCTGCGTTGAAAATTAGCCACACTTCACCTGATATACCAGCAGAGGTCCAAAATGCACTGAAAGAGCATCTGATCAGACATGCACGCATGCAGAGACAGATCACTGAGCCCACGTCCTCATCAAGGTAAGTTGGGAGCACTTCTGTTTGTGGCACGTTTCCTGGGCATATGTAGAGCCAGAACACTCTGCTGAAAATTTCCAGGATCCTTGGTTTTCTCTGACTTCTTAGCAGTTATGGGTGAAACAGCAGTGAGATGAAGGCGAAGCCTCAGTGTCCTTTGAACAGAATATTCTGAAACATGTGATACACCTTTCATTACATCATTGTTTCAACATACGAAGATCAAATCTGTATCTTCTACTACTTTATAAATAAATACCTTACTACTTTAAGCATTTTCATTTTAGGTTTTGTGTATAGAAAGATCTATTTCGGTGTTATTTTTTAAAGTACTGCGAAGCTTTTCACAGAGATATTTTTATAGATACAGCAGTTGCTTTAGCAGATGAAAGTTTCCCTCTCCACTAATAAATGACAGATTTGTTGTTGATGGCACATTTCTTTAAGACATGGTTTGCCTTATAAAGGAATTAAAATCCTACAAACTTTTATTTTGTCTCAGGTACTGCTTTATATTGAAAAGCAGTGAGGATATGTGTAGTGACCTATAGTTTCAAATGACATTTTCTTCAAATACTGTCAGCAGATTTAGTGAATGGAAAACAGTGAACTGCAAAGATCATTTCCTGTGTCAGAAAAAATAAAAGGAGGTGGCATGTTTTAGAAGCAAGGAATGGGAAATGAAAGCTAAAGGGAGCACCTGATTGTTTGGATAATGCCATAAGTAAGAATACAAATATCGTATAGGGAGTAGCTCTGCCTCAATAGAACATTTGCTAAATGAACACATGCTACCAAAGGAAAAAAAATGCTCACATTCACAGTAATCATCAGAGGTACAAGATTGGAGAAGACACGTGCTCTACAATTAGTGGACACCCACTTTGCTGGCCTTCTATGAGTCCCTAAGAGAGCATTTTGCCAGCTCACTGCACTCATCACAATGGTGTGTGCTGAAGTGCTTTTCCCCATCTATTCCAACAGCATGAAACAGCCAAGAGGCAACCACAGGAGGTTTCCAAAAATGAGAGCACTCCAGCCAGGGGAGGTCTAACTGACTTTAGCAGCTGAACCATCTCCTGAATTATGAGACTGTACAGCTGGCTTTAAACCACATTGCCCGGGCTGTGCCTGGCTTCAGCTACTGTATCCATCTGCTAAGAGAGAGAGCATGGTATCCAACCCACTCTGAGGAATATTTCCAAAATACTGGGAAGACAACTTTGAAATTGTAACTGTTATACTAAACCTAGAGGAACCAAAATTGATACAGCTTAGCATGAGAAAGATATTACACGACTCGCAATTACACAATAGGATATTAATTGGAAGAGTTTTATCCATCACTTACCAACAGGTAAATCTGTAGGTAATCAGACTGACTGACTTCCTGAACAGACAGAAGAAAAAGCTGTCTGGCAAATGGACTCCAATAGTCTCTGTGGTACTATAGGGGAAGAAAGAAGTTCCAGGGACATGATCCAGAGCTACTTTAGGCTGTGAAAGTGTTCCCACAGATCTCTAGAGTGACTTGGACTAGGATCTAAATGCACATAAAATATCTGTGAAGCCAAAGAGAGTTTTGCAAAATTAAAGCCTGCCATCCATCCTACTCTTTGTGCACATCTCTCTAACTTTGTAAGGGAGCTTTTTCTTTTTATCATACTAGATAGTCAGGGTTAAATCTCTCCTGAGACGGACAGTTCCTTTGCTTTGAGTAACCTGGGTTGTCCCACCTTAGCTGGTTAATACCAGGGTGTTTGAAGGCATCACCTTAATTTACAGTTTGCTGGAAAACTGCACCCTCAGTACAAAACATGTTTAAAATTACATGCACCTTTAAAATTACCCAGAAATGGCCCTCTGTGTGTTTGTAAATGCATTTTTTTCTATACCCCTACCTGCTTTAAGTGAGTCTTAACTTTCTGACAGCCTGTATTAATTATTGCCGCCAATGATATAATGTATGAGATGAAGATGTGACATTTAGACCAGCTTTCTGGATTGCTTCTCCATTGTGTTGCAGAATGTTGGATCACAAAAAGACTAAAATCTGTCTCTGGTGTTCTTCACTGAGGACATCTAAATAGAGGGGAACCATTGGCAGACACAGAAGTAGCATAACTTTCTCTTGCACCATCTTCAGTGCGGAACTGCTTTGTTTACACAGGAATCCTGAGTGTTCCAAATGCACAACCTCTTAACTGTATTCCATTGGAAAAGGATGTAAGAGAAATGTTTGCTGTCTGGGTAGTCTCCTCTACACTAATCTCACCTGAGCTTGGGAAAAGGAAAGGGTTGTAACCAGTTTTGTGATAGGTTCTTGCAGCATTAATCTCTTAATAAAAGAGATAACAAAATGGCAAATATCAAAAAAGAGATAACATCTTATTTACTCATTGTAATTGATTCAGAAAGGATTTCAAGAAGCCATCCAGAGCAGTAACAAAATTACGTTGACATTTGCCCAATCGCTTTATATAGACTGTACATGTAAAATGAAGACATTAGTGTAGGGGAAATTATGAATCTCTGCTTAATCAGAACTATATCATGTTCATAGTCCCTGATAATGTGAAAAGACCTGCCTTTTTTTTTAAAAAAAAACACAACTCTTTAGTCCTTGATCCCAGTTAACCAGTAAACTGCAACAGAAGTCCTTCATCAGTGGTGCTCATTTGCAAACATTTTTTGATCTGTGTTATTGAGAACCGCTCTTCCCAGTACTTTGTGAAAGTATTCTGTAGTATAGTTTATTACTTCTGTGATATTGCTTCCTTCAAATGTTCATCTGTATTTTCAAAGGACATGCTTTTAGCTCTTCAGCATTACACGTGAGAGGAGGTTGTTATTCAGCTCTGCAAACAGTAAATCTGTTCACAAGAGGCACAAATGCAAAAACGAGGTGCTCAGGAATTTTAAGGTTATAGAAAAACAAGCAGATCTGTTGACTTTAGTGATCACAAGGAGAAGACAGCAACCTCTGTTCTGTCTAAATACTGCAAGTGCTGGTGTACATTCGTGAATTTGGTCCAAAAGACTGGTTTAAAGTCATTTAGGAAAGCTAGTTGAGAGCCACCACTCATAAATATCAAGTCGTATAATAAATCAGCAATGTCGTTCTCTTTTGTCTTGCATATGGCAATCTTACTTCATGCTATCACTATTCCTGTGCAAGCACAATTTTATGCTACAGTTTTACATACAGATTTACTGTCAGTCCAAATGTATTTGTTCTAGGTTATGAAAGTCAAGTCTATGATAGAAGTACTACATAAGAGCCAGTGGGAGTTGAAATACCTGGATTTGCACAAATTAGTAGCTTCACAGCGTTTTCACAACCTGGTTGCCTGACATCCTTGTACTTCAATTATCACAGTCATTAGTTCTTTTGTTATTCCAGAACAAAGGAAGATAAATATGTTGCCATGACAACAGTGAAGCATCTTAATAATTAACAGACCAATTAGCTGTCTTGGTGAAATGCTCTGAGTCAGATTCTAGGCGCTATGTAATTAGGACTTCGGATTACTAGAGCAAAAGTGCTGCTGGTTCCCATGGGGAACAGCCATACAGCTGCACAATTTTAGTCAGTGACATCTCACAACAGTGACAATGCTCACGAAAGGATCTTACATGCACAAAGTTCAAAATTTGAAAGAAGGTTGGTACCTTAGAAATAATAGATTTGGGGTTTTGTATGCTAATTCCAAAAGTATTAACTCAGATCTTCAGAAACACAAGAGAAGTCGAGGAAAACAGAATTTGTGGTCTATCTGTTTTCACTCGAACAGGAAACACCATACAGTCAGCTTCACTGTTTCCCTTGCATAGGCAGTTTTCTCTACTGCTTGTCTATGACAGGGTTTGAACATGATTATCTGGGCAGCTCAGTACTACAGGGGCAGGTGCAAGGAGCACTCAGGAAGGCCTGCCTGCAAAGGTTTCATTAGCACAGATAGAAACAGCAGTAACAAAGGGCCTTACTGGGCTTTATTATGAGTCAGAGATACTTGAGAGCTAGTGCCTAAATTGCTGCATGCCCAAACTTTTATTGCCACTACATTTAGGTTGGACTTCAGTTCCTTCCCTGTGTTTAGCACACCGATGAGGCTGGACTTGTCAGAGATCAAAGGCACAAGGACAGCCCTGAAACTCCCTGAGGAAAATATTGCACTATTCTAACTAGCTGGAGCATTTTCACTCCTCACTCCCTTCCAGTGTGGCTATTGTATACAATGAATTTGGGGAGTTTCAATGTTTTAGAGAAAAGAAAATCTTTCAACTTCTCTGTCCGTAGAAGAAAGGTAGAATGTATTATGAGAGGGGTATATTATTCATCTAAATTTGAGATCAGAAAACCTGGATTTTTTGGATCTGCTTCAAATCTAGACTGTCTCCTTCCCCTGTTCCTGTGATATGATAGTACTGCTCCCTGCACCTACCAATACTGAAGAGCCGAAAGGGGAAATATTCTTGTCTATTATTTAATGGCTGCAGATTACCCTCTTGTATCTCTGCTCAACTGAACTGCTGTAGTTCTGTACTTCATGCCTTCTGCAACCACTTAACTTCCAGGAAAAATACAAATAATTTCTATGAAATGAGTCCTGGGTGCTTTCAAATGGACAATTTGCATTTCTGATTTAAAGGAAGAAATACACAGCTGTGACACCTCTTGTTTTCAGAACACAACACCACAGGGAAAGCAAGCAATAAGGCAAAGTTGCATTTGGCCTTAATAAGCAATTGATTGCAAAAACCAGAAGAAATTCTGACAATTAAATAGTTTTTTAATGGCAACTAAGCATGCTCACAGGAGGACATAGTGAGCTTTGCCAGTACAGATTGTTGGCATAGTGAAGTACCAAGGAAATGTGAAAATGTCCAAAAAATAAACTGGACGGTGAGGTCATAACGGCTTCTTCTGATGATTAATTCTATGAAGCTTTTTTTTTTCTGGTGCTTTTATACTATTTTAAGGCTCTATGGCATACCAGGTGTTTGATTTCACTCTTAGTAGGAAAGAACCAATTTCTATTGATGTTCATGAGTCAAGATAAGCCCATAAATACATATGCAACACTGCATTGAGAATTACAAGGATTTAAACATGTTGTTTCTTAGTAGAAATCTAGGAGTCAGCTTTCTAATACACTACACAGCAGAGTATGAGAACAGAAGGAAAAAACCTTATAACCAAAAAATGTTGACCAAAATTTTGAAATGTATTCCAGCCAGAACAACATGTTCCTGGTGTGACTGGACAGGGCGGCCTATACCTAAGTGTAGCAAATACCAAGCAGGTGTATATAAAATGTGTTAGGATGGCAGAGCACTATGCTGAAAACTTCCAGGCATAGCTCTGCATGGCCTTTTCAGGCCTTGTGCAATGAGCAGTGTCAAGCATGGTAAATATTTAATTGGAAAAACACCAAGGGATACATCCACAAACAAGTATTGATTACAATTCTGCAGGAGGTTTGTTTTTTTTTCTGCCTGACTATGCTTTACTCAGGCCATAGCACAGTGGGATCAAGCAATGTTGGAAGTGTCAACTTGTTCAGTGAAAGAACCTGAATTTAGTTTCAGCTGCCTAGCCTAAAAACAAGTTAATAAATATTTATATTGCCAGGACACTGGGTGTCTCTCAGGCCAAGATGTTAATTCTGAAAAATCATTTTCTCTCAAGGGTGTTTTAACAGTTGGAAAATATTGGGGGGAATGGGATAATTTAAAGTTATTTTAAAGAGTGAAACCCTTGCTTATTTGGCCTTCTTGTATTTTCTACATGGTAATAGCCAGGTCTTTTCCCAGACATAACCATGGCTCATTTTGTGTGTGTGTATGTGTGCAGGCACAATTCTTTCAGGAGGCACTTGCCAAGGCAAATGCAAGTGTCCAGTGTTGATTTTAACATGGGGACAGATCCGATTTTGCAAAGGGGAGAAACAACAACCAGCATTGGGAGAATAAAACCGGAACTCTACAAGCAGAAGTCTGTGGATTCTGATGGGCAACAAGAAGATGTGAAAACATGTGGAAAACTTAACTTCACTCTCCGGTATGATTATGAGAATGAACTATTGGCTGTCACGATTGTCAAAGCCTTAGATCTGCCTGCTAAAGACTTCACGGGAACATCCGACCCCTACGTTAAGATCTATCTGCTTCCAGATAGGAAAAAGAAGTTTCAGACACGAGTTCACAGAAAGACATTAAATCCTGTCTTTGATGAAACCTTTCAGTTCCCTGTAGCCTATGATCAACTCAGCAACAGGAAATTGCATTTCAGTGTTTATGATTTTGACAGATTTTCTAGGCATGACATGATTGGGGAAGTTATTCTTGATAACCTTTTTGAAGTCTCAGATCTCTCCAGGGAAGCCAATGTATGGAAAGACATCCACTGTGCCACCACAGTAAGTAATGTGTTCCAAAAGCATTAATATGATATTTTCATTTCTCTTCTGTAGTTTGTGGCAGAACATCCTGTTTATCAGCAGAGTCTGGAAGGGAAAAAAAAAAAAAAATAGTTGTCAATATTTCAATATTTTCCTTTGAGCGCTGAGAATAAGATGCCTAGGAAACTACAAAATGTAATTACTAAAAAATATTCTGGGGACATACTATCACCCGTGTGGCTCACTGTGCAAATATAACTTAGATTTATAAATTAAATAGTTCATCACAACATTCACTGCCCAGCAAGAGCAATTAATATTTTCCTGTTAGCAAAATACCTTGTCCTTCAAAATTACCATCTATTAAGGAACAGGGCCCATCCTGCTCTTGTAAGCAGATTTTTATAGGTTGGGAATCCTGGGAAGGCATTGAGAGAGACTAAAAAGATGTGAAGTCTAAAATGTTCTTAGCTGGCTGCTGTGTGCTTAGGGTCCCCAGCAGGTGAGCCTGTGTTGCTGCTGGTTGCTGGCAAAATTCAAAACAAGCGAGTGGAGTTAAGAAATAGAAATTGTTTACAGTTGCAAGCAAGAAAAGAAAGCCTGTGCATGTGTGATGGGATGCATGACTGGCTACCAGGCTACCAGCAGGAATACCACCAGTCTCTAAATATTTTCTTTATTAACCTTGAAATCCAAACTCATCTTCCCTGTCTGAAATTTGAGGGAATGTTGGGTTTTTGGTTGGTTGGTTTGGTTTTTTAACAACTGTGCTACTTATATAGAAATTTCCCCATCCCTTGCTCTGTGGAGACATCCAGAACAGTCTGAGTCATCCCCAGGTTTGAGCTTGGGCTGGACTTCCACAGCAGGGATGACTAGAGGACATAGCAGTACTAGACACCCCTTCAGTGACAGAAGCTTCATACCATCCCTTCAATCAAACCAGAGACTTCCCATGCCTCTTTTACCAAATGTTTTCATGCTTTTCAGACCTGCAAAATGAGCGGAAGTCTAGGTCCGCATGACTAGAACAGAGAGGACTGGTATTTCCTCACCAGTTTGAGCATAAGCAATGTGTTTCCCAAGGAAGGAGAAATTAATATTAGAGAATGGAGCATAGCAGAGACAGTTTTTCAATGTAAATTAACAAAAAACTATTTATTTTAACTGCTGGGTCTCCTAAACTGGTCTGAACAGCCTTCGACAGACCTCCAGAAAAGCACATCTGTATATGCTTAGTTTGATACAGCTCAGATTTCAGGTAAATTTAAGAACTCCGTTCTCAAATTTAAAATTGAATCTCTGTTTAGGTCTTGGAAAATAGCTCAGTAACAATTATTAAAATTTATTCTAGCTTTGATATCATCTTTAATACTTTAATAATTATTTAAATGCTCAGTAGTCCTTTGCACCAGATGCATGTGTGAGAATTTTAGTGGATAACTAGAATGGTTTCAGCAAATTAGAATCCCTGGACTGTTCATCACGGGTTTTAAGGAGATGGAAATGCCTACGAAATTATGCAGTTGGGAGAAATACTAATATACATCTGGATGAAAATAGTTACTAATCTTGGCACTGAATTCTAGTTCAAGTTTCATCCTTACTATGGGTTAGTACATGCAGTTATAGAGCCTAATTCACTCTGCTGGTGTTTTCCTATTAATGAAGCTTAAGAGAAAGCATGTTTTTGGATTTCAGCCTTTCAGTCTTAGTTAACAGTATTCCATGTGTATGAATAAGTTGTCTCCATTTAAACCATTAACAATAAACACATAAAATTGAGGTGTCTTCTAGTATTGAGTGACCTCATCAGCTTTCACAAACCTTCACACTCAGAAAATTATGTAAGAAACTGATTTTTCCTGGCAAAATGAAACCCTCCTATACGATGTGCTGTCACTGTATGTGCAATGTGTATGTGCCTTGTGTTTTACTTCAGCTGTTTCACATAGACTAAACTTGGTTAGTAATAAAGGTCTCTAGTTCTGCCATTTCAGAAACTGTAAAATGAGGGAGCCAATCCTGCACAGGCCTAAACAGTGGATTAGATGTTAATCAGTGGGGAATTATAGTCTTAAACACCAGATTTAAAATTTACCAAAGTCACTAACTAGCAGATAAATAGGTAGCTAATGCTTGCCAGAGTCAATTGGACTTGGATTAAGCCTTGAAAAGAAAGATCCAGCTGTTTCTACAATTACTGAAAAATAACTGTGCTCTAGGCAAGCATGCCTTGGCGTTCATAAAGAATCCTTACAAAACAAACTGGCTGTCTCAGTGGGAAGGTTCTTACTTACACAGTATAGCACATGGAACCAAGATGCCATTCTGCAAAACTATTTCCCTCATGTCTTTTCCTTCTTCACCTCTCCTTTGTTTTGTTGTATGTTCTGTGAAGTTTTCCAACCTTTTGTTCAGACTTGCTTCCTACACCCAGTGGTTTGCTCATCCTCTTGCTGAATAATAAATGGTAGAAAAGGGTAGAAGCGACAGATGAAAGCATTGGTCCATGACTTATAAAACACAGCAGAAGTAGCCTTCCATCAGCTTTGGGTCTTCTACGTGTCTTCCATAGTCAAGAAGTTTCTATTCAGGAGGTAGACTGAGGGTAAAAATTATTCCCATTGCCTGCTTGGAAATAACTTACTTTTATGACACAAGACTCTGCAGCCTCAGGGTTGAACATATACAAGACAAGATTCACCAAGGAAATGAACTGTAACATTTTAGCAGTGAAGGAAGTTGCCACAGGATATCTGGACATTCTCTGCGGTGTGAAGACTCTGTCAGTAGTTAACATAATTTTTAAAAGATTTGATTGCACATCCATAAACAGTTTTTATCTGGTACAGGAAAGACACAGTCTGGGCAAAATCAGACTGGAAGATTGCACTGAGTCGTTTTGACTGTAAAAAAAATGACTGTTTGGGAATCCGCCATTTTAATACTTTTTTTTTTTTTTTTCTCATAATAGTAATTTGAAACTATTTTATACAAGTGCAGGATTGGCCTTCCCACTTGCCCATTTTTATTCTTATGATTTTCGACTGTTGATATTTATTCATCTTTTGTAGTCTGCATTTTCTTTCCTTAATTTTTCATTCATATCATTGTTTCTCTGTTATATGTTACGTTGGAAACCCGCAACTATTATATAATATGTAGCATGTACCTGTTGTAAGTGCTAAAGCATTTTCATTCTTTAATGTTAAATTATCAAGGTAAATTCAGTGTAAAATTGGTTGTGGAAAAACAGTATCCTAGATATCTGGTGGTATCAATATCCCCAAATTTTCAATAAATAATCCATCATTTACTTCTGTTTGTTTGATTAATTAACAAATGAAAAACTCAAGAGGCTGCTTTGGACTACCCATGAAGGTTGTTCTGTATATTGGAACACTGTAATCTTTAATACACTTTAGGATATTAATTCATAGTATCAGAGGCAAATAAATAATATAAAATAGATTGACAGCATATCTAGCTTCTGTTTTTGCAAAGTGCTTGTGAGTTTTGCATACATTTCTGAGGTTTTTTTACTATCAAAATATACCCCATACTTTAAAAAAAGTAATTTATTGGAAGCACTAACAAGCACGTAAGTGCAAATACTTTGTGCTGTAAAATTGTTTAGGCAAAAAGACAACCTCTTGTTATCTAACACTTTCTGGATGTAAAAGTGTATTAACTTCCTATTATACTTTTTTAAAAGATTGACTGCTTTGGAAATCTGTGCCTCTAATGTTATTGCCTGAAAAGAACTGGCAACTGACTGTCAGAAACATTTTCTTTCCAAAGGTATTCTGTGAACTCTGTTAGTGTGACCAATAATGGGAAATTATGCAATTGGAAAAAAATAGTAAATAGGGCTCAAAATTGAGATGAAAACTCTTCCCAGCACAGTGGTAGTCTCTTGGGGATGTTAGTCATGGAGCTGTCATATATTTGCAGCCTCTTGCATTATCTCATGTAGACGGATTGAACTTTATTATTATTTAGTTTTCTAACACCAGGGATTTTAGTGCTGCAGTTTCCTCATTTGTGAAATGGGACATAAAAGAAGGTTTTGAAAGGATACAGACTTCATGTGATGCACATGACGTGAGATTGCTGTTTCTAAAGCACTTGGAACATAAGTGAATAGCATTGCTGGGAAAGACAGAAATGCTTTGATACCTGTTTTTAATAAACAGGACAGTAATATTTGTCTCGGTAGATCCGTCTCAAAACACCTGCCTGAGTAGGATGTCACACAGGTAATCCTGATAGCTGTTGGCCTCTGTTAGGAAAAGATCTTCTGACTTCCTGATGAAGCAAGAATGAGGCCCACCTCTGCAGTTCCCCCAGAGCAATCGCAGACACTTTCTTTGCTTAGTTTTCTCCATATTTCACTATTGTGTAAGTGGACAAAAAGTGGCACGTTAGGCTTTACTCTGAGTAAGGTAATAGTGGTATAGAGCTATCAAAGATTTGCCTTAGGGTAGTCCAACTTCGAGGCCGCATTGTAAGGATTGTCTTCTTCCTTAGTTTTTAAAGAGCAGCACTATCAGAAAATGTTTTATCACCCCCCAGGTAGGGGACTATGCTCTACAGTTAGCAATACTCATCAGAATCAACTTAAACTATTGCTGTTTCTGGAAAAAGTTTTGACATAATGCTAACGTGTGAAAGAATAAAGGTTTGTCAGCACAGAAGCATTTATCACCTGTATAATGGGAACAGCCCCTTTAAAGCCAAGAATAGCTGGCACTTGTAATTTCTAATCAGGGCCGGTGATATAAAGGATTCATGTGATCTCCTGCTGCTGAGTAAATGAGAGAATGCTCTGAGTCAGTCTTCTTAGGAAACATGTTGAGGTTTTTCACTTAGCTTTGGGACTGCTTTAGGTCTGGGTGATAACTAGAAAAGACGTTTGAGAAAGAATGAGTTTTCTGTCCAGTTACTGAAAGGTTTCTATGGTTATTGACTGTTTCTTTTCATTTGAAATGGCACATTATTTGAATATTCTTCTTTGCTAGAGGCAAACTGCTACCTTCAGTCTACCTTAAAAGTAAGAAATGGGCCAAGGTTAATTGTATGGGGTTCAACAAGGCCAAGTGCCTGGTCCTGCACTTGGGTCATAACAACCCCACGGTAAGCTACAGACTTGGTGATGTGTGGTTGGAAAGCTGCAGGTCGGAAAAGGACCTGGGGGTGCTCATCGATAGTCGACTAGATATGAGTCAGCAGTGCACGCAGGTGGCTAAGAGGGCCAGTGGCATCCTGGCTTGTATTAGGAACACTGTGGCCAGCAGGAATAGGAAGGTGATCATCCCTGTACTCCTGTCCCAGTCCCCAGTCCCCCTGTACTTGGCACTGGTGAGGCCACACCTTGAATATTGTGTTCAGTTCTGGACCCCTCACCATAAGAAGGACATAGAAGTGCTGGAGTGTGTCCAAAATAGGGCAACGAGGCTTGTGAATGTCCTAGAGCACAAGTCCTATGAGGAGCAGCTGAGGGAGCTAGGATTGTTCAGTCTGGAGAAGAGGAGGCTGAGGGAAGACCTCATTGCTCTTTACAACTATCTGAAAGGAGGCTGGAGAGATGAAGGGGACAGCCTCTTCTCCCTGGTGACATGTGATAGGACCAGAGGGAATGGATGCAAGCTGCACCAGGGGAGGTTTAGGCTAGATATCAGGAAGCATTTCTTCACTGAAAGGGTTGTCAAGCATTGGAATAGTTTGCCCAAGGCAGTGGTGGAGCCACCATCTCTGGAGGCATTTAAACAGCATGTGGACCTGGTGCTTAGGGACATGGTTTAGTGGTGAGCTTGCAGTGTTAGGTCAAAGGTTGGACTAGATGATCTTGGAGGTCTCTTCCAACCAAAGACATTCTGTGATTCTGTGAAATAGTAGATGAATGAAGAATATGGTTTCCTCAAGGGAATTAATATCTCTGCATCCAGTAAGGACTGTGGTAGCTATGCTAAGGTGCATGGCTTGACTGACCTACTGTGCCCAAAGTGCTCTCTCAGTTCCTCACTGCAAATAGTCTCTTTGCAGTCAATATATTGCTGCTTCAGAAGAGCATCTTTATATGGGAAACCACATACATTTTGGTTTGTTCATGTACTGGTAGATGCCATGATTACTTCACAGAAGTACCTCTGTTCTCAGCTGTTCTGAAGCAGGAATGGGCTTCCTTGCTGCCTGGCAAGATGAAACTACATCTCTGGTGCCCAAAACAGATGGTTATGTACAGAGGGAGTGGGCACCCAGGAGTCTTCCCAGGGCACTATTGAGAGCATTTGACCTGCTGGACCTAGCGTGCTGTCTCAGGGAATCTTTTCTATACAATCACGACTGCAATCAGCAGCTGTGCTTACCCTGAGCAATCAGGATGTCAGGCAAGAACAAGCATTAGGCCTCCACAAGCAGAAGGCAATCATTATAGAGCAACAGGTCCCACTGCTTCCATACTGTCTTCCACAGAGGCAAGAGCAAACACGAACCTCATTGATTCATTTCCCAGGACAACAGCTCAATTGATAAGTGGTGCTGGGAGGATGAAGAAGAGCTGGATTTGATATGCAAAGAATAACAGGAGAGGAAAATAAATATTAGCTGTGGGGAGAAGGTTTCCAAAGTAAAATTGCCTTGAGAAGTGGTAGAATTAACTCTCCAGTTCGAGCTTTATGTAACTTTTGATAATTTCTGTGATAGCATAAATACCACCAAATTCTAAATACATAGATGAGAAAACAGACAAACTGGTAGATTTCTGTACTGCTCTTTCCTATCATTCATTTAACTTTTGATCTATACCTCAAAACCAGAATACCTCAATACATTCTTAGCTAACCATCTGAGGGGACAGGTTTCCCTCCTCTTTCCATCCAACCTGCAACATTTATCATTATACTTTGTTTTATACCTGATTCTTGAAGCTTGAGGTCAGTAGTTTGTATCAGGAAGCAGGAATGTATCTATATGTTTCTAAATAGAACAAGAAAAAGAGAAATCTGTCCTTTTGGGGAACAATCTTCCTGCAGTATTCAAGTAAACCAAAAGTCTAATTCTGTAAATGAGGTTTTGTTTAAATTTGCATACTATACAGAAAAGTAGTCTTCAGCGTGACTAAAAGAAACTGCTAAAAATCTAGGAATGTAAATGCCTGAACAGCTTCTCTGATACCTAGAAAATTCTTACTAGTTAGTACAGATGCTTATTCTAAATACAGCAAGAAAAGGAAGAGAAAAAAACCTGCAAATCATTAGTTTAGGAATCAAGTAGAAAATAAATTCATGCCACCCTTAGTATTTGCTATTCTACTCTCATGCAACTTTAAAAACACCATTTAAATTACAATTAATAGGAAAGTACTTCTGGTTATTAAAATTGAGATTAAGGTGATTACTTACTGTGCTTTGTGATAATCTGAATTATAATGAAAGTAACAACAAGGAAGTTTTTGAGGGAATTTCATTTCTAATGAAGTATTAATTATGCAAAATCTTATTTTAACCATGGAAATTAATGACACGCTAGTAGCAATAGAAGTGTATATATTTTTTAGTTCCAGTAAAATTTACGTAGCTCATTATAAGAATATTCTTTAAATTTTGAACTACAAAACTTGAAAAACTAGGGGAAAAGAAGAAGCAACAAACATCAGCAAAAAGGAGGCCAGAGTTCATTTGTGATAAAAAAATTATGCAACAATTACACCTTATTACACATATCAGGTCCCTATAAGCTTTGCATTCCTTGTAGCGTAGGAAACCAGTTAAGATCTTGGAGGATAGGAGGAAGACTACTATGAAAGTTCTTACACTGTTACTATTGTCAGTAAATAAATGTTTATCTTCAGTTCAGGACTATGGGTGTTGATATGTGAGAGGAAACAACTCTGAACATGGAAGGATCTCTGTCTAACTTCCTCACGAAATTTGTGGAGATTCCAAGCTAAAAGTTGTCTCTTCTATAGAATTAAATGGCAAGAACTGGGAAAATGAATTGGAGTAAGAGACAACAAAGCTTTCTTCAGAAACAACGATTCTAAAAACTTAATTAGGCTAATTGAGGCTTCCCTACAAGGAATACAAACTTCCCACGTACCTCCCCTGTTAATAAATATTGCACAGTCTCTGTAGAAATGCTGCTATTTCTGTAAGTGTAGGTGTGAAAATAAAGAGTACTGATGTCCATTTGGTCTGATAACAAAAACAACAGAATAAGGACCTCTTTTATCTGACTTTGCTAAACCCTGAACGGATTTCACAAGAGCCCATAAAGCAGGGAATGCAGACAGATCCTTAGTAAACTAATGGAAAAAATTATTAGCACATCCTTTTCGGTGTGACTGCTTGCGTGGGATGAGAATTGAGCTATCTGAAGAGTCTATATTATGTAGCTAAAAAAACCTAAGTTCATCTGAATAGCTGACATGTGCATTTGAGATCGGTTGGTGTTTTCTTTTTTTTATTTTGTTCTAGCATCGCTGTACCAGAAAATGTGTCGGATAGTGAGGTAAAATGGGAACAAAAAGAATAACTGAAGCTGATACAGTGATTACCACCATTCCATTTCCTTAGTTCTGTATGATGGCTTATGTACAGAAAAGGGAAATAAATGAAGAAGAGATATGCAGTATCAAAAAATGTTTCCTTTTGCATTAGTGCAGCTGTTGCTCAATGCTGTTTTTTCTGTACCCGTTACTGGAAGTCTCTTGGGGGGGAATCATTACAAGCATCGTAGAGCTAGCTGTTAATTGAAATCTAAGTTGAATTTAAAAAGAAAAACTCGAAATAGGCCTAGGAAAGAGGTAAAATTTCATGGGAGTTACCTAATTCATGTGCAATTCTAGTGAAATATATGACACATGTAAGACAATCTGAAGCGTAGCTAAAATTTTGCATGAGTGATAACCACTGGGTCCAGGCTTCTGTCTTCTGAGTTGTGCTTTGTTTGAGGTGGACTCTAATGCAAATGTCATTGGTGAGTGCAGTTTGTGCCTTGGTTTCCTCAGCTTTGCTTGTTTTGAATGGTTCCTGTCAGACAATTTGTGTGAACTTAATGATCTAGTCTATTATAAAGCAAGAAAAATAATAATTTTCTAGAGCACTAGGATTCTGAAGTAATTTAAATTCTTTTTTAAAATCTTAATTAAAATCAATAATATCTAAGGATCCAGGGAATTTTAAAATGTTACTCGTTATAATCAATGTGGTAGACATGAGAAGTTTAAATGCTGAGCCTTACTTTGTTCATTACCTAGGTCTGAACTGTGTTTTCATTTCCAAATTCATGAACTTATAGGGCTCAAATTTACAAAAAAAAAGTGTGTGTGAGGGGGAAAATGGTGATATTCTAGACATTTTACTCAACAGCCAATTTCTGATCCTGTCATATATACGTGCGTATATATATATGCATAATTTTAATCTTAATCCTTCAAAACAACGTTTAACAGTTTGTAAATCTTGTTCTTCACCCAGTGTGATTGAGTTCCAGAGAATATTTATTTTAACGATGCGTTTTAATATCTTAATCCCCAGTTGCCCTATGACTTACAGAGCTCCAAACAAAATGTACTTAGCTCACCCAAGGATGAGGAGCAATCACCCATCTCAACAGATATTCACAGTATAAACTGAGTAAAAGTAGCAGGACTTTATATTCCTTACTAATCAAAAAGACACTGTCTACCAAGCATCAGATGTCACAACTAATACCAACTTAAATTAAAAAGTTAAAATCATCAAAGTTGTTCAAAGGATTCTGAAAGGACTTGTATGTGAACTTGATCTAAGCATCATGGGAATTCCAAGTCAGTGGTGGCAACCCATGACAGCCAGTTCTCTCCACCAGCAGGAGAGTTAAGTAGTGTCTATGGACTAGTAGTACAGGTTAACTACTAATTATATTTCTAGCCCTTTGATCTAACAATGCATGGCTCATAAATGCCTGATATAGACAGGAGCATTTATTTGAAATTATATCTATTTTAGTCTACTGCAGAATTTAGTGAAATTGTGCATAAAGCAACATGAGTGTTGTTCCACAAAATGAAAATCAGACATTTCGAGCCACATTTTTTCCAGCTGTAGGTCATAAGTGTCAGAAAATGCCTGCATGAGCAGTAGAGTGGTAGACAGCTTTTTCCCAACCCTACAACCATCCCTTACTACTTCAAACTGAGTAGTCAGTTCACAGGTTACAGAGCTCTGGTAGCTTCAGTTCATCGGCCCTTTGGACAGTCTGCTGTGCAGAATGAAAAGATTCCCCTAATTTGCTGTTCAAGCATTTCTTTTTGCACTATGGCATCTTGCTTATTCATTGCATGGTCAAATACTGCATTTGATTGCAGGGGATTTTCCAAGCTCTTTTGAAATATAACTTCAGTAGTTTTTATTCAGATAGAAAGGAAAAAGGACTGAGTGCAAGCCCCAAACCATTGTCATTTTATTAAGCACTGATGCCTTTCTCTGCTCTCCAGAAAAGTAGGGTAGAATAGCCACCATATGGAGTTTTGCAAGTATTTTGAGCAATATTTCTTTTAAAGTATTTAAGTCATGGTAAATAGTTCTGTCTGTTTTCTTATTTATCATTTGAGCTCACCCAAACCTTTGAGTGTCTATCCAATTTCTCTTCCGAAAGAAGTAATAGAACACTCAAGTCTGTATTCCCATCTTCCAAAAATGATTTTTTCTCTATTCACCTACACAAGTAATCTCTCTGAAGAAGGAAGAATTAGTCCCTTCTTCGAGCTGCCCACTGAGTTTTTTGATCCAACTCATCTTCATTGTCTCTCTCAATACAGACCTTAACTTTGAAGCACTGGATATGAGGGAACTGTATTTCCTTTTAAAAAAAAAAGAGTGAGATCTTTCACATATTGATATGAGGAACGATAATCAGATTTGAATTCAGAAAGTAATGCTAGCAACAGAAGCTGTGCTTAAAACAAATTTCAGATATGACAAAAAATGTAAAACATAACAGAGACCACTTGCCACTTTAACAAACAAGTGAAAAGAATTACACTTAATTTGTTCAAGTTTTATTTACATTTTCTGAAATAAAAAAGAGAGTTTGTTAATGTACTCCATGGCACAAAATTCTGTGCTCGGTATGGCAAAGTAAGGGGTTGGGCTAAGGAGAAGTCAAATAGCTGTATTTATCCTATGTGGACTGAATGAGCTAACTAATTTTGAAATCCTGAGACAGCTGATATCTTGAAATCCTGACAAGCATGAAATTTGCCCACAGTGAATGTTAACTTGCTTATCAATCTGTTAATTCTCAGAACAGAATCCCAGCAAAATCACTGAACATGTGAATTAACCAACCTACACAAAAGTCAATATTTTATTAACAGTGTAACTGAGATTTTAAAGCTATTCTAAAACTCTATTCTTCAATATAGAGTCATGAAATGCAGGAAAACACAAAACCCCTGAAGCATGTGAATAAGTCCATCTTTTCTTAAGAAAGATCTGAAGTACCTATTTCAATTTAGACAGAGCATCAACCCAAAGGAAGTCAATAAAACTGTTTGTGTAACAGCTGAAAAATGTGAACAAGAAACCCCAGTCCATCTCATAACTATAAGTGATGTATTTATCATCTACACAGCAATCATTATTTTAGTATGTATTACTTAAAAATATGTCATGCTTGCCTTCTGATGCTAGAACAACTGTACCATAAATCCAGCAGTTCTCAAACAAATTTATGCTGTTGGGGTAGCTGGAGGTTTGACAGATAAAAACATTAAAGCTGAGATATTAGAAATAACCTTTTTAATAATAGACAAAGAAAGCCTTTTGAGATCATATGAACATGCTTGACAATGCCTGCCTTACAGAAGTGACTACTTTATGTGCTCCTTACAAGCTCATATTTAAAAATCTAGAATTGTTTTTAATGTGCAATTTTCTTTGGGGTTTTTTGGGGGCATTTTTAAAATCTTAGAAGCACAGGAATTAGGATTTTGGAATATAACTAACATCTCAACAACTAAACTTGTGTGGTGTTAGGATAATTATATAACTGTGAGGAAAGAAAAATAAAAATTTATGGAACTTCTCTTCCTTTGATTACGTTTCTCAAGTGTTGTAGCATCTGAATTATCTAGCAACCTCACACTGCACAAATTCACAGCACATTGTCTCGACATAGAAACTATCTCTGTGAGGATTATCAAGATGGACCTTATCTATCTTTCTAAGTATATTTTCCTCCAAAAAGTTGCCCTTGAGCCAGGAAGTACTAGGTGCTGCTCCATCACTTTGCTTTTCTCTAAAACAGAACAACCCCTCAAAGAATAGTAAAAGCGATAAAGCTAGCAACTTTACAAGCATATTCATCTTTTCAAAGCACATGCTATAAATTTTTCATACATGTACAGGTGTGCAGAAATAAATCTCCTACATAAATTCCAGTGGCTAAAAGGCATGTAAATGTCTGCGATCTAAATATTACCCTGTATTTCCTTCTATTGGGGAGGATGGATTCTGAGTCTTTTCAACATCTGAACTTGCTATTATACATTCAGCACCTTGTTGTTTGTGTGAAATCATCAAAAACATATCAGTAGTCCAGAAAGTTTTGGCTCTGCTTGTGTTTTAATTTCTCAGTTTAGTAATTCTAGAACCTGTCACTAAATTGTCCTGTTGGTACTATTTCTGTATTTTATAGAAATAATTTCTGAAAATTGTTTATGAGCTCTTCAAAAGCATCTGAGGCTGCAAAATAAGTCTCTCCATGTTAAAAAAAAATAAAAATATCTAAATTTCTGCATGATCTGAACTGAGTTGTTGGCAATATGGTCAGATTTCTAATAATTGCTTTTCTTTTCCAGGAAAGCATAGATTTGGGTGAGATCATGTTTTCCCTCTGTTATTTGCCTACTGCCGGGAGAATGACATTAACAGTCATCAAATGTAGGAATCTCAAAGCAATGGATGTAACTGGTGCATCAGGTGAATTTACTTTCTTTTTTGTTTTGTTTTGGGTTGTTTTTTTTAATAACAAGGCAGAATCTATCCAGGAAGGGGGCAAATACAAACTCTGTGTTTTCTGTGTGCTTAGCATGATTGTGAAATGGAAGTAGCAGGAGAATGAGTATAGGGCCTGCTCAGATCTACTGGCTGTCATTGTTCTGGGAGTCAGTATGTCTGTTCAGAATGCTTATACCTTTCCTTTGCATTGACAGCAAGTTGAAAGCAGTATTTGCCAGGGTCACTAAAATCTTTGCCATTTTTTGTCTTGTCAATATGACATTCCTGAAAAAAAAACAAACTACTGCTCTTACACTACGTATTTGGGTGGGTTCAAATGCCCACAACTGGTCACTTGTTACCCAGATCCATATGTCAAAGTGTCGCTGATGTGTGAGGGTCGAAGACTGAAAAAGCGGAAAACGACCACGAAGAAGAACACACTCAATCCCATTTATAATGAGGCCATCATCTTTGATATCCCTCCGGAGAACGTGGACCAGGTCAGCCTTTCCATTGCAGTGATGGATTACGACCGGTAAGCATAGTTTCCTTTCTGAACATTAATCTTCAGTGAGAGGTTACCTGATCATTGCAAGCAACAGCTATCTACCTACCTCCCTGACCTTTCAAGTTGGTTCAGTGTCACAAAAGATAAGATGAGACCTTTGGGTCTTTTCCTGAAGAGGTTTAAGGCTTCCATGCCTTTTAGAACTCGTGCCATTTTATCTGCTTTGTAAATAACTGTGATGAAGAAGAAACATGGCTTAATCTTATGAGCCTCTACCATTGGCATACGTTTCTGTCCCCATCTGGTGGCTGGCCTATGTAAAAGCTTTATAAATCAGGTATGTCTCAGTTTAAAAAAGACCCTCACACCTCTAATTTCTATTTAAAATCCAGGTACTTGAAATCAAGGAAAATTTGGATGACTGAAAAAGAATTCTATTCTAGTCACCTCATTGAATTAAGTCATAATTAATCCTTCGGTTGACTTAATAAAGGAGCTTTGTAACCCTAGGGTTCAGCACTCACTGATAACACATCTGAGCCTCAATTATCTATGTCACCAAGAACTGACAGGAAGTGACTGGTGCTTAGAGTAGCTCAAGGACTGCAGGTTAAGTGACTGACAGAATCATGCCTGAGCCAAGAAGCCTGCCTCATTCAAGTGCTATTAGTAATGAGCTCTTGAGACTACAGGGCAAGTAAACAGTGCAAGTCTAGTTTAATAACACAAAACTTCAGATTCTTTTTCCTTGCCATCAGATTTCTGGTTGTCCTCCAACTTCTGTCAGGATGACTTAGTCAGACATGAAAGGGTGACTGTGCTGCCGTTAGGGGAGAAGAGCACAGCAGCTTGTACATTTTCAGTCCTTTTCAGATGCTCCTTTCAAAGTGTTTGCTAACAGGTAGTTAGGAAATATTATTCCAAGGTACATATAGACAACATACAGAAAATTACTTTCAGGAGTCCCTCAACAACTCTGTGGTGCTGCCAGGAGTATGAAGTATTAAGATATAGCCTATTATGGCTATGCATCCCTCTTTCCCATTTTTGGCTGAATTCCAATTATCACAAGATGAAGACCTGGGAAATATAGTGTGAAATGATATCTGAAGAATTTGCAGCAGAAAATGTTCTCCCCAGCATCTTCCTTCACCTTCCTCTCCCACAAAATCTAAGCAGATCTTCCTTCTATATCATTCGGTCTATTACAGTTTTTTGTCCTTGTGCTGTTTGGGTTGTAACCTTTTAATGGCATGGGTTGTGTCTTCATTGCTATTTTTATAGCTGATAGAAGCACTATGGTAGTGGCTGGAGGTGTTTGATGCAACTGTTACAGAACTCAATATCACTATACTACCACTAAAACTAATATCTGTAATAAATAATGTGAAATGTTTGGGCATGTATTCTATGCTGCACTAAGCCAGTAAACTGAATTATATGTCGGATGTTATTAAAACTATTTTTATTTTTAAAAAATTCTGCATCTCTGCAATTCTCAGAGTAGGGCACAATGAAGTCATTGGGGTATGCCGGACAGGAATTGATGCTGAGGGGCTTGGAAGAGATCATTGGAATGAAATGTTGGCTTACCCACGTAAACCAATAACTCACTGGCATCCACTAGTAGAGGTAAGAAGTAGCATAATTCTCTTTTTCTCATTCTTTTGAATGTTTTTGTGTCTCTCACATATGTGCTTCTGAGAATCAGGAAAGTCAGTGCAGCATCTCTGGAGCAGCCATAAGACCCTTAGCACAGCCTAAATCTAGTTACATGGGTTTATTGATTACTTAAATGCACCACTTGAAAGTTTCCATGATGGGCTGACAGCATTGTGCCATTAAATAATTTGAAATTTCCAGAGATTATGGTAAGGAGCTTACATCCACTTAGAAAAAATTATTTGCAAGTAATTCAAAAGCAGTCATTTCCTATTAAAAATTTTTTAGCATAAACAGTTAAGTTGCTAAAACATTAATCTGAAACTGGCTTGCTAATTAGGCTAAGTTGAGACATCATACAAGCAGCTACCTCCAGAGTTACTCAGACACTTACTGCAAGCTTATTCAAATGCATGGGGGATTATATCTACAAGTCTTGGACTCCCTCTTCAACCTGCTGTGGCCAGATGTTACTGGTTTTCTGTATACAAAATGCTCAAAACAATTCAAATTGACGCTTCAAGAAGCAGCAGGCTCTGCTTTGGGACAAAAAGGTCACACTGTTTAGCCCTCCCCAAACCTAATCTCTGTACGAAAATGAGTTGCTGTCTGAGGCACCTGCAGCCATTTGTTTTCCCTGCCGTGTAGCACATGGCTGCACAGCATCTCAAGTGACAGGTAGAAAAAGCCCAAAAGCAAGGTGTCAGTAAAACACCTCAAGTGTGAGAGTAGTGAAACTGAGTCAGTGCAGCAGAGAAGCCTCTTCTTAGAGGTTCATGGCTTTCTCTAGATTATGTACCACCCCTGACTGGTGAAATAAACCCACCCCTGTGGAACGTATCAGAGGCATTTTTAGGAGCTCACTTTAGGAATTTTCTTCCCATTATTAGTTCTGCCAGAGACTTTGATCCAGAAAAGGTCTAGATGTGGTTTGGGTTCTTTGAGGGAGTCTCTCATCCTCTAAGATAAGTATGATGCATGGCAAGATAAGGTGACATTTGTAAAATTAACATTTTTCTTGCAGTTACCTGGCCGAGCAACCAGTTTTGATAGCCAGGGATCTTGTTCATCACCAAAACCACCGCTTACGCCCTAGGGAACAAGAATGGATTCATCGTGTTCAGTGTCTGAAACTCCCTTGTAGCTCACATCTACATAAACAGAGGTTTGGCTTCTGCAGAGGAACTGTATCCATATTTTTTATTAAAATACATTTTTCCTATGCTAAGTCTTATATTAACATTTATAATAATTTCTTAATGTATGAATGAAGTTGACTTGAGCCAAATATAACCCCCGCACAAATTCATTCACCGTTTTTCTCACTGGCATATATCCAGTGTCATATCCAAGCAGTGTTTTGATATGACCTATATTTTTGCATAGGCAAAGAAATCAGGAAAAAAAAAAAAGTCCCTTAAGCAATTCAAATCAAGTGCAGCTTGTAAGGCCTAATTCTTTTGAGGGAGACCAAATAGTCATATATAGCTCTCGTAGTAAGTTTCTTCAAAATTGCACTAAATCCTGTATCACTTCCCAAGACAACACTTCAAACTGAAATTTGCGTGGAAGAACAGCTCTTGTCACGTTTTGAGTGCCTGGAAAGTCAGGTCATTCCTTGAGCAGGGAGGACAGGCTGATCAAAAGCCCATTGAAGCCAATGAGAAGGACCTTACTGGCTTCACTGGGTTTTACTTCAGCCTTTCTAGAACAGGATTCACAACTGGATCTATGCAGTTATAATCTCCCAGCAATCCAGAGGCCCACTGCACCAAACAGGAACTCGTTAGCCCATCCAGGCTAATGAGCAGCCAGACCCATGTGCCCAGGCAGGTGTCTGTACTCAGCAGCAGTTCTACTTTAGCTGCCCACCGGCTGATGAAGAGCTGGCATGGATGTCTCTGCGTGCCACTGGAACAGCACACGTACGGGTATTGTTGTGGAAAGCAAGTATGTCTGCAGTGAGTTCTGTGGAAATTGATGTAGCTCCACACAGATGTAGGTGTCTCCTGGTGAGGTACATCCAGGCCATTTGCTGCTGGCATCATGCAGCCCTTTTTCGGTCTTTATGCAGGTCAAACTGTAGGCAAGAGAATGTATTTAATGTATGTTAGTGGTTCAGAAAATGGAAGAAAAGCTGCAGGACACAGAACATTTTTCTGATTCTTGATTTAATGTGACAGATTTTTTTGAAGTCATTTTGACTGAGTGAATAGCTCACGTGGAGTACTTTCTGGTCCCTAGCTGGAAGTCTCTAGAATTATATGCCAAATATGAATTTGCAATATGTTTTCTGTCAATGTATGGAGAAAGAAATTGAAATGTAACAATTTTACAAGCTAGTAAACTCATTTATTAGACTACACAGTGACAGGAAATGCAAAAAAGAATTGGCTGAAGTGAGCTGTTTTAAAAACTGGAAGAGAACTACAGATTATTTTGTGGATTTAGCTCTTTTTAGCACTGCAGTTTACCTCAATCAGACAGTTATTTTCTTTTTTCTTTTTCTTTTCTTTTTTTTTTTTTTTCCTGTGAAGAGCATGGCAAAAACTGGATGATTTGGCCTGAGATTTTGAGAGCTGAATGACAACTAGAAAAAAGTTGGACTGGTGGCTCTTTTTATGTCTTTGTAATGTATAAAGAAAACTGAGAAAGATAGTTATTTCCAAAGCAGCATTTTTAGAGAAGACAAGTGTCATACATGAGAAAAATACCAATGGAAGATTGTTGTACAATAGTGGAAGAATCTTTGAGAATTAATCTAGTCGTCCCTAGTTATGAAAGGAAAAGGCAGTTTAGACAGACATCTGAAGAACCATTTTGGCTTGGTTGGTTTGACACAGAATATGTTTGACACAGACTATCTTTTTGAAGATCCAGTCCCTCCAATCCTCTAACTAATCTCTAAGACTGTCAAATATGCCCTGAAGTGTCTTAACTGCTCCAGGAAAGTTAGGAAGTCTGGTCTTAACATTACAGGTGTTTCTAAAGCAAAAATGGAGGCAAGTATTTATATCTTACCTTTTTTTGCCTGCAAACACAGCAAGCAAACAAAGGAACAAAGAAATAGAGCTTTCAGACATTATTTACAAATAAAGGAAAGGAAAGGAAAGGAAAGGAAAGGAAAGGAAAGGAAAGGAAAGGAAAGGAAAGGAAAGGAAAGGAAAGGAAAGGAAAGGAAAGGAAAGGAAAGGAAAGGAAAGGAAAGGAAAGGAAAGGAAAGGAAAGGAAAGGAAAGGAAAGGAAAGGAAAGGAAAGGAAAGGAAAGGAAAGGAAAGGAAAGGAAAGGAAAGGAAAGGAAAGGAAAGGAAAGGAAAGGAAAGGAAAGGAAAGGAAAGGAAAGGAAAGGAAAGGAAAGGAAAGGAAAGGAAAGGAAAGGAAAGGAAAGGAAAGGAAAGGAAAGGAAAGGAAAGGAAAGGAAAGGAAAGGAAAGAAAAGAAAAGAAAAGAAAAAAAAGAAAACTCCAGCCCAAGTTTTTGAATGTCTGTTCCAGGTTGCTATTCATGGCCTATAGGCAGAAATAGCTTTTCCCAGAGAGGACTGGTAATGCTAAGCACTGATCCTCCCTGCTCAAGATTGTATTTTCATCACCATAAATACAGAGCAGCCTTGCAGAATTTCATTCCTCTATTTGCTCTGGCTGAGTAATTTTTTAAATGGGAGATCAAGCTCTCCTCTGTGGGGTATTTTTTTTCCCATCATTGTTATCATCATGAGATTTTTGTGGCCTAGATAATTTTCACCATAATTTTGCAAGGCTGATAGAGAAACAGGTAGATATATATATGTGGAGATTGAAAAAATATTTTGTGTATACATTTCTCTTAAATTATATCAGCAGTGGCCCTCATGGCCTAGAAAGTACTTTTTGTAATGTGGTACTGTAACAGTTAACTAAATATTCTTTGCACTTTTTTGCACCTAATATCCAAAAAGCTAACAATTTTATGATCAAATGTAGCATAAGTGTTCAACAGTGAGCAACATCTTTTTAAGTATTTAATTGTTTTCTATAAGTATTCTGTATGTTTCATCATAAGTAGTAAGGTATTTCAATATTCATTTTCTTAAATTTTATTTGTTGTCAAACACCAAAGGAATAATAGCTCAGTTTGTGCCCTCTTGTTGTGTTATTTTTGGTACTGTTAATAGTAATATTGGAAGACTTCTGTGTCTAAACTTGATTTATGGGTGCTCTGCGTTTAGGAAAAATCAGGCTGCAAAATTATGAAGAGATCTCACTTCAAAATTTATCCCCTAATTAGTTATTTTTAGTCCCTTATCAATTATGAATTGAATTAATGCAAAAGATTTTTTTTTCCCGACTGTTTTCCTAGCTATCTCACAAGACAGGTTATATATTTAGTATAATCAACCCACTGCCTTTACAGCCTGGTTCACAAGTAACTCTCTGAGTGTACTCACAGAAGCCCTGAGTGAAAACTTAGCACAGTTTTAGTCAAGGAATATGTTACTTTATCTGTCTCTTTATCAAGAAATTTAAAATATTTTAATTTGAAGAAGTTGTAAACTCCCTGCTCCCATCCAAAATGTTTTTTTGTTGCTTATCCACACTTCTGCCATATCTCATTAGCGTAATTGGAACAAAAGCAAATCTGGCAAATGGTTGGTGTAAAATATATTGTAGTAATTTTATGACAGTTTGAAAAACTCACATTCATAAAAGCCTGAAGTATTTTTTTCTTGAAATGATTTACTGGAAACAGTAACAGTACTTAATAGGAATAGTATTTTGCACTGCAAAGCTTTTTTATACTTTCACAACAGTAAACCACAGAACTGTACAGAGAAAGTACATGATGGATTAAGTGGTTCCAGGGGAGCTGTTAAATTTTTATATTTATTTTCAATAATGCACTGTAAAGTGAAAAAGCCCACATAGAAACGTATCTAATGAGCCATTCTAGTCTCTTGGATAAATATTGTTTTCAAGCAATTGTTTCCCTTCCCCACATTAAATATTTTTTCAGGGACCATTAGATTTGCTCTAAGCAACCATAAAATTCTTATTAGGTCTATGCAAAATGTTTAGCAGGACCCTAAACCACAGGTAGATTTAGGACTCTAGTGGCACTGCAGACAGTAGTATAGGTGAGCAGATGCTCAGCAAGATATGTCATGTATTGCTCTCCATGATCTCAACTTCAGATCACTGTATTGCACACTTCTACCAATATGGCCCTTCCCCTCTGTCTGCCAGCAAGTAGCAATCTCTTTGCCCACCTTCTTTTGTCTGTATTTGGCTTCTGTTCAAGCAGTAGGAGACCTGGCCCTTACTTTTTGTCTGCACTGCTGGAAGATGACTCCTGGCCTTACAAAGTAGTTATATGAAACCCGTGTGGTCTTGCCCAAAAGATGGAGAAGAACTACATCTCTCATTTTTGTTCTAGGAAGAGCTGTCAAGGAAGTAACTTCCCTTCTCTTCAGTCCCTTATGATCATCAGAGGTTAAGAAATCAGTAATGCTGTCTGTTTTTTTGCTTCTAGCAAGCACTAAGAGCAATATACATGTTTCAGGGTTATGTATATTGGCCAGGGACAGAGAAAGTAGCCAGAACCAATAAGGCAGCATATCAGAACAAAAGTTCCTCTGCAAAATTGCTCCTTCCACTATACGGAATTATTATGATTTCTATGTTTAAGTTGAGATTCTTAAATAATCACAACCACGTTCTATATTTTTGGATAAACTTTTGAGGAAACATGAAATGTTTTCATTACATTGATTTTTTTGCAAGGGATAAAGCAATTACTTCCTAATTTCTTTCTATGGATGCATTTTAAAGCAGTATTAGGGAAACGTTAAGTTTAAAAAAAAAAGATTCATTGATCCATCCATTTCTTTGAATCCTCAGTTTTTTTAATTTGCTTCCATATACTCCTTATAAAAGTTTTTAACACAATGATGCACAACAAATACAATTGTCTAATTCCAAGATTATTTTGCTATATCTTTTTAATCAATTAACTGCTTATATCTCAGAAACTTTTATATGTGCTAACTTTTTATTACACTCCATTAATTTAACAAGCTTGGTACATCTGAAATAATTTGACTATATTTTTGAAGGGTATAAACATTAAAAAGAAGGGTAACTATTTTAGAGCTCAGTAATAGAAGTCTTCTCCTGCTGAAAATATCAGGTTTTTCAGAGATCCATAATTGTGCCTGCAAAATTTGAAAACCACCTTATTAAAGAATGCAAAAACCTAGATTTGCACATACAAGTATTTGCACTTTCAAAATGTATAATCATTATTATGTGGCACTTCGGTTACAACAGAACACCTACACCTAATCAGAAATACGTTTCAGTTCATGGTAAGTAGTGAACAAATCTGTGCCAAGTGACAGTTGCTCAACCTGAACTGTTCATATGACTTCATTTCTACAAAAGAATATGCTTGAAAATTCTGGAAGTGTTAAAATATTACCTATCTGTTAATTAGACAGTGAGACAACTTTTGGACAAAGCTCATATAGTATCTGTCAGATATCTGAATATGGATAAAATACAGTATATATGACAGGAATATTAATGCACGTTTTGATGGAAAATTTTCTCTCTCATTCACACCACAGATGAGATTTGGTTTAACCTTTTGCTCAAGATTCAAGACTTTCACTTGGCTTCTGAGGCTTGTCTAAACTGAGCTCTCAGGTGTCAGAAAATAACTAAATCATGCCACAGAACAGACTGCAGAACTGAGAAAGACAAAGGAAAATGTGGCACGGGACATTCAGCTATTTAATGCAACTGCAAACACTGAAATGAAAAGCCTCCTTTTAAAACTGATAATAGTCACAAAATTCATATCACTTGTCCTTTCTTTCTGTACTGTAAAACAGGGAGAAAGAGGGGTCCTTCTGAAGAAGAGGCAGCATTAGGTGTAGGAGTTAATTGAGGGGCTGATCACAGCCATCTGTCATTTTGAAGGCAAATAATACCTTAACTTCAAAAATGGCTTTTGTTTACTCATCCAAATGAATAAGTGTCTCGTACACAATTCCCTTTTCCTTAGCCCTGGCTGGAAACTGGCAGGTTTTTAACAGCACACAGGAAATCAAGAGATGGAACTCAAAGAGAAAGTAAAGCTGCAGGTGGAATTTAATATCACAGGGGAGTCTTACCAGGGAAATGGAACTAACACCTTCAATCTTGTGCTGAGTGCTAAGGGATGCTCGATGATAGCAAGTGCTCAGGGCTGTGATTTTATATTTTATCTGATGGTACCTCTACAATGTTGCTGTTGCTGGGAAACCTCTTCTTTACTGACTTGGAGAGGAGAATGCCACTGGTATTGCTATGTAAAATTTTTCCTCACAAGTATGTGCCGTGACTCTTGTGTTACATGGGACTCTGTCCTCTGGAAGGGCACAAAGCATGTTAAATTTACAGAACAGGAATATTTAATTATGCTTTTCACTGAACCAACATGAGAACTGTTCACTTTATTGGATACTAGTTGATACTTTGTTGATACTATGCGCTAGTGTCTTACTGGTCCAAGGGAGAGCATCAGTTGAGGACTGAACAAGAAGGTATTTTAAATCTTTTGTGTCATCTGGACATGAGAGAGGAGGAAGAAAGCCTATTGAGCATGTAAAGAGCTCTCTAGAAAAAAAAAAAAAAAAAAAAAAAAAGAAAAAAAAACTGTTAAAAATAAAAGTGGAAAATATACAAAGGGGGTGAATTGAGAGTGCTTTCAATAGTAAAAAATGTATGTGTAGCAAACACTTCCAAAAGAAAGAGACTTTTGATGTGATTCCCCTACCTCATAATGTGTGCAGTCATTTGAAAGCTTGCAGGAGTAGTGGGAGCCATGTCACAGAACTTGAGTTTGTTCTTAAAATAAAACCAGCCGTCCACCTCACAGAATCTGATTCCAGGGGATTCACAGTGCAAAGAACACTGGTAGTTGCTCATGGCACACCCTCTCCCTCCAGTCTTACTCATGCAGCGTAATTGAGGCAAAAAAAAGGTGCATTGCCAGCATGTGCTCAGACATATTCCTCTCAGGATGCTGTAAGGGCCTCCTATTTATTTTTGCACCTGCCATATACTGGAAAGTCTCCAATAGGTGAAAAATACTTTTTTGTAATGTCACCTCTTCACATTTTCAAAGCTTCTGACAATCAGTACTTGAATTACCAATAGGAAACACCTCTGAAAACATTGCTGTGGTACACAACATCCTGGGTTTTTTTCAAGTCAAACCTCAACTAATGTCACATGATGGTGGAAAAGTCGTCGGGCTGTTGCAGGTGCCAATTCTCTGATGACTTACAAAACTAAAATCATAAGTATGGTTTATTTCTCAATTAATATCCCACAGGTCTTTTTGTGGGTCCAGGCAAATCTCATATTCTTCCGTTCTTTCTATTCATGCAGAATCAGCTGAATAGTGAATTCTTATTCCTTTGCCCTAAATTGCCACTTAGCACTGGGTGTACCCTGACTGTTTCACCCTGGGAGTTGCTGCCTCTTACTGAACAGAGTGATCAATAAAGGACCATTACTTCCCTCACCACAGTTTTCTGAGGCTTAATTGCATAATGATAGTTATGAGGGAAATGACCACATAGCTGAACAAGATAGAATTACCAGTTGTAATTATTTTAGGCAAATGGGTATGTGTGGATGGGTGTGTCTTACTTCGTTATGTAAATGGTGATTTGGCTACCACAGAAAATGAAAAAGGAGATTTTTATAGACTCTCCAAAGAGCACTGTACATTCTTACATTTGTTCCTTTCAAGCTTTATGTAGTATAAGTGTTTAATGATCTTAATTATCCTTATAGCACAAGACCTTGACTCATTTATTTAAACATACAACCTTTTCAGTTCTTAGCTCTCCAAGGTAACCTTGGGCTAGAGAATCAAAATGACTAAGAGAAAAATATAGCTTTATCTTAACCAGCAACTAAATCTGCACAGCTAGACCTTTTCTGTATTATGCTGAAAGGAGCCTGGCACTACTGCACTTTAGCTACTTGCCAGTGGCAGACAAACAGTTGTACATCATAGCCAGGTTTCAGAGAGCCTCTGAGGATTAACCTCCAAAATCTTGGATCTAATTCTGCATGCCCACCAGAAACAGGGCAGCCTATGAAGTCAAAGAGCACTCCTACCTAAAGAGGGTTTGATATCAAGTAGTCCATGCTGAGAAAAGAGATTTCTTTCTAACTATTCCAAGGCATTTTTAAGATTTTGTTGCCTTGCTCTCTGTAAGTGTTGTTAAAAATTATTTTTTTTCTTAAGACAAAACTTTATAATTTAATCTCTAGCAGGGCAAAAAGTGGTACTAAAGTACCAATCCACTCATGCACTGAAAATAATATTGACGCAAAAAAAAAAATGTAAAAGCCTTTTAGCAAAAACACCTGTGGCAGCAAAAGATAAACATGCGGATGAAAAGACTTTTTGCCTTTTTTTTTATAATAGAATTTTAATTCTTCACCTCCCTTTTTTAGGCTATCTCAAGAAAAATGCAAAATGGTAAATATATCTAGTGTAGCTTTAATATTTATCGAAATAATATAGTACAAATAAGTGATTCAATTCAACCTTTAAGGTTGACTTTTAACTATATACATTTATATATTTTGCATTACTACAAAAGCTTACTGAAATCTATTCATTTCCTGAATTCCAAAATACTAGAGTTATAAAATGCTTTCAAAATAAGCTGCTTTTAGGTCTATCAGTTGCTACTTTTCATGGTAATTGTTCTTATGTTAATTAAAATGATTTTTTTTTTTAATGTCATGGCAGTAGACCATGAAATATATCCAGCAAAATTTTTAATATGTCGTTTCATTTCAAAACACAGCATTATGAACTTGACCAGCCCACCACTGAAATCAAGCAGAAGCACTGCCCTTGGTTTCAGCTGGCTTTACATCAGGTTGCATGTGATGATGTATTGTAGCATCTTATTAAATAAACCCAGTGAGGAGTCTCAATGGAAGCGGAATGAATTCTCTTACATCCACCATGGATGTTTGTGGCTTGCTGACAATTTGGACTATTTTTAAAGTCTTCAGTGCATTTCTAGGGTATGAAGTATTACTGCAAATGCTGATTTAACTAATACTGGTAAGAAATATGAGCTCAGCTGCCTGATTTGGTAAATAAAAATGCCTGGTCTCTGTAGCCAGACATAGAATTCAGAGGTATTTTGACTGGATTTTTCCTTTTTCATAGTGGCCTACACATTTCCACATGATGCCATCTTGCAACTAAAGCTCAGAGGGTATCTGAATAGACTAAATCTTTGATATGTAACATTTAGATAGTCCTGTTGCACATCAGATACAAAGCAATTCTTTTCACTCTATATTTCTATGGAAAAATATTGAATAAAATTTACTTTTGTTAAATAGAGAACTATTTATTGATAAAAAGAAAAAGTATAGGTATATATTTCATATTGTTTCATGTTTCCTTTTCTTCCAAGTGTGAGTCTACATTCTTTCTATTCTTCTCTATTTATGTGAGTAGTCTCAATGGAATACCCTGGACTTCGATGTCTAAGGACAGCATATGGCTAGTAAGCACTAGGAAGCACTGTTGGTGTCCTGATTTGGAGACACATTTCTGACTTGTGCTTTCTGCCCTTTCTGGTGGAGATCACAAGGGCTTTTGTTCAGCAAACCATATGAAATATTTTTTAAATATGATCTACTAATTAAGTTCTGCTGAAGTCACGATGGCTTGGGCATGCACTCAGAGCAGAGCAGCCACTCAGGTGCTTTGCTGGCCAGCAGTGGAGTGACGTGGGGAGTCTCACAGCTAGTCTATGCTAAAAGTCCATCTCAGCACCCTCCATGCCAGCACAGCTGTACTAGTTGGGATGAGAGTGGGAAAAGCTAAATTTCATTACTTCATTGTCCTGCTCCGTCCAGTCCTCACCACCTTAGGCAGCAGGACTGCAGCACTGGCTTCTCTTCCCGACAGCTACATGTTCCTCTGGCCACTGCAAGGGGAGTCCCAAAAAGCTTCTCTTTCTCTTCTCATGAGCTTGTAGTCTGCACTGCATTCAAGCTGACTGGCTTCAGTGCACTCCTCACAAGAACTGGAGCAGGGGGAGTAGAATACAGAAATAAGCCACATCTTTTCTTCAGCACAGAACATTACATTTTTCTAGTATATGCTTGCTTGTGGGAAAGACATTCTCCAGAGTGTATGCTTCAAAAGGTAGGAAGTTAAATTGGAGTTCCTGGCCATGGGAAACACTGACACATAAAAAAAGAAAAAAACACTCAATTTTTAAACACTTAGTACTTTGAAATATTAAAAAAAAAAAAAGCACCCAATACAGTGCCTGTCAGAATAAGTATCTTGGCTGTGACAACATGGGGTTCTGGATTAGGCCCAAACTGGCCCAAGCTCTAACAGAACTCCCTACCTTTAAAATAATCTTTAGGATTAGATCAGAAATGTTGCCAAGTCTATGTAGCTTACAAAGAACAGCAGAGTTCTTCTAAGATTTTGTCTCTTCTTGCTATGTGGTGTTGGCTGACCAAGATCTAATATTAAATACCTGACTGTTTTAGTGTTCATGATGTGACTTTTGATAAGAAGTCTGTGATTTGATACCTAGCCATTGTTCAAGTCAATATCCTTGGCTTCTGCATTATAGAGACAAGAAAACAAAACTTTTTGAACTTGTGTTACTGGCTTTTTGTATGTGCTAAATGGCCATTTGTGAAACTTGACAGCATAAAATTGTACTACTGATAGTAAATGGATTTTTTTGCACTAGCCTTTGAGAGCTGTAACACGTTTCAGTATTTTTACAATGTATTCTCTAGAAAGTGTGAATCTATTTGTCAGTTCTGAAAAAAATATGTAACAATGAAACCTCAGAAGATGTTATCAAGTGTACAGTTTGTGATAATTTTATATTAAAAAGACAAGAAAAGAAAATAACACATTTGAAATAATTTTATTCTAATTGTTTCATATGTATTTTGAACAAGAAATAAAGTGATTAAAATTATTCATTTTTTGGTCTTTCTTACAAAAACAAACTGTTCAAATAGAGGGCAGTGTGTTATAATTCCTTTTTCATTCAGTTTTACTAGAAAACAGTACTGGACAATACTGGGGAAAAATGCTATTTTTCAACTCCTCATTCAGAGCTATAACTAAGTAGATGTAGAGATTATCCTTTCCCATTTATTCTCTCTCTTTTCCATGCCAGAGTTCCTTGTGCACCTACAGCGTATTTCCATTTACTTAATGCCTTAAGATCAACTCTAAAATGGAAAAGTCAGGTCACTTTCTTTTCCATAGGTTGGAAGAGCAGCTTTCTTAAAATTTTAGCCTCAGTCTGAACACCTCTGCCTGTATCCAAGTATCATTACAAAATGTTTTCTTCTCACGTTTTAATTTTTTTTTTTTTCCTTAAAGTTCTACACCATGAAGGGGTGTAGGACATTTTTATTCTACTGGCTTTGCAGGATATCTTGCAATGAAAACAATTAAATCATGCAACTTCATTATTACCTAGTACTTTTTGCATAATGCTTTTCACATTATCTTCCATTTCCTGCTACAATATTGTTTACTGTTATTTTCAAAAGTCACTAGACCATATTTTAAAATAATGGTTTAATTATTCTATGTAAGATTATTTAAGTATTTAATATTATTGAAGTATTTCACTTAAGAGACATAAGCCTAATCTCAAACTTCCTTGTGCCTAGTTGCCTAATCTTTTAGATCAACAAGACAAGAACTTTACCACCATGCAGAGGAAAAAAAAAAGCTAGGTTTGGAAAGGGCTTAATTTGTGTTTAAGTTTAATCGATGTTAATGACAATGCATTATGAAGCAATGATGATCCCGTGTAGAAAGGCTCAAGCATGTCAGATATTTTGTTGGCACTTAGCAGGACAGTACTGTTTAAATAGGAAACCTAACCTACAAATGTTCCATTTCAGATGGATGTGATCTCTTTGCATTCTACCAGCTGCCTAATTTCATCTGAGAAAAACTGGCAAATAACACCACTGTAGGATAGTTGCAGCACTGAAGAATATTGTCTGGAGAAAACAAGTATCCAAGTTAAACATACAAGCAATTGCCCCTTGGCGGGCTTCTCTCATTCTCCTGAAGTGAAATTAGATATATAGTCTTGAGGTTCCAATCCTGTTTCTGATCTCTGCTGGCTGAACATTAATCTATCCTAAGTCAAATTTCTGCTTTAATTCAGGGACTTGGTTTACATCTGTGATTGAAAGATAAAGTTCCCTTTGAAAAACTGCTTGTCTTTATCTAGCAAGAGTAATGTCATTACAGTTTACCATTGCCTTTAATCTTAGTTTTTCCGCTTTAATATATAAAATACCTATTTCATTACAGGGATGGGTTCTGATGGCTATGAGAAGTATAGTTTATTTGGAAAATTAGCTGACGTTCACATAGAAGCAATACCACCTTCTCTAAGATTTCATTGCAGTCTTTCCTCTTTTCTTTCCTAATTTTCTCTTAAAGTCCTAATTCTTCTACTCCAATCATCCCTGAATGTTTCTGCATTCCTTACAATAATCAAAGTCACTAGCTCACAAGGGAGCTGGAGAATGGCTTAAAATGGTGCAAGAACCAGAAGGGAAACCAAGGGCACATTTGTCAGGAAAAGTGGAGGAGAAAGGAGGATGACCAAAACTTTTGAGAGATTTAGCCTATTAGTTCTGCTTCAGTCAAGGAGCAAGGAATAGGCTTTCCCAGAGGTCAGTGTGGTGGCTTCTGGTCTCCTGATACAGGCTACACGAGGAGGGGTGTTGGGCTGGGGATGCACATGTCTCCCCCTTCTGCAGTGCCAGAGCGTGGCCTGAGAGCACTGTTCAGGTCCTGCTGCAAGAGGGGAGGTTTTGCCTCTCCCTCTCTCCTGCACCTGCTCCTGCAAATGAAAGGGCTCATGATGGCCCATGATACACTGTTTCCAGATTTTCTTGTGTTTTCAGACAACCTTATTGTTTGGGGAAACTTCTGGTGGCTGTCGTCTCCCTCTCCAATTTGTCTCAGAAATGCACTAAAACAGTTACTTCTATCTACTTCAGAAAAAGAGAAAGACACCTTGTCTATATTTAGGCAGTTGTTCTACTACCCAATGATCCCTCCACATTTGAGAAGGGAAATGGGGAAAACAGACAGATTTAATAAAACAATAATAAAGAATGGATGTTAATCCAAATACTTACACAGAATACAGTTATACTCAGCCCTTATAGTGATCATTGTGCACTTGGAGCAGCAAATGCCAGATGTCAAGCACTGGGAGCACCACAGCTCCAGTGAGAGCATGACAGTCACAGCAAATGGAAGAGCAGGCCTCCAGGAGCAGAACAACAGATGAGATCTTCCAGGGACAGTGACCACTGAGGAAGACCCCTTTCCCAAGGAAACTTCCCAATTTATAGTGAGAGTGACGATCATGGTATGGAATGCTTCTGTTAGCCAGCTTGGGTCAGCTGCTTCCTGCTAGCCCTAGCACCTGGCTAGCTCAAAACTCCTAAAGGCCTTGATCATTATGGAAACCCATATACCATGGCTGGCCACAAACTAAAACAAAGTGTCTTAGCAACCTTTTTTCTCACAGAACAGGGTGCTGCAGTCTACTCAAAAATTGCAGCTTCCCTGAATAGAAAATGTATTCAATAATTCTATGCCAGTGAAACCAGGACACTCCTGTAAAAAGCTACACTATTCTAGCCTCTTAGCCCAGTGAAAAGTAAACATGACATATTTTCACAAATTGCTAAATATTCCTACACACAGAGAAGACCACTCTGTCTCAGTCAATGCACACTCTTAGCACAACATTAAAAGTGACACAGAGGAAATCAGGAATGAGAACTGAATCCAGATCTGTATTCTAGGCCACAAAAAAAACCCCATTCCTCTGCATGAATTTGTACTTTACAGGGAGTATGTGACAGTCTCCCAAAGATAAAGCTGTTATGCATATGCAGAAAATGAATTTATACATATATATATATATATATATATAGTGCCCTCTTATCGTGATAAAACACATTAGTTCACATAAGGAAACAGAAATATTATTTTCTCACAATATTGCCTGCTATGTCACTCTGAAAGCTGAATAAAAGCCTTCCTGCTGCTACCGTTTTAGGTAACAGTTTGTTGTTTAACTCAAATGACAGACACATGCATTTTTAGAACAAAAGGTCCCACATGAACTCCATTCTCTGTGCTGCTTGTGTGCAGCTCAGTTGATCACAAAGCTAGTTAAAGTCATAGCAAACAGATTATTTTAAAAGCTTTAAGCCTATAGCAGTATAAAGAGAGACATTTTTATTGCTTGTCACCTTCTGAAGGTGGTATTTTGGGAGCATTGCAGGTGTTCTGATTTGCACATGCACTAATTTTGCCTAACATACCCACCATACCTAAATGGCTCAAATACTCTTTCCTTTGGGATTTTCAAATGCAGCAATCACAGCCTTAGCTCCTCTACTGATGCAGTGAGCATACTCACACTCACTCAGGTGCTTTTTTGCCTTCTCCAGCATACATGTTTTTTGT
The DNA here is from genome assembly GCA_020745705.1 of Hemiprocne comata. Lineage (NCBI taxonomy): Eukaryota > Metazoa > Chordata > Aves > Apodiformes > Apodidae > Hemiprocne > Hemiprocne comata. The sequence goes on from CM036586.1 coordinate 64,764,881, forward strand.
CCTCAGGCTTCACACTACAAGTCTTCAAAGAACACCAGATCTTTTTCTGTCACTGTCATACACCCCATGGAGAAGTCCATTTCCAGTTAAGATGACCACAGTTTCCCATTTTGATTTCTTTCAGAGCTTTGCAAAATAAATTGTCATTGTTCTAATGCTGCTTCTTAAGGAAAATGGTGAAGAAAATTGCTTTTTTCCAGAGCGAGTGAGGTTGACAAGTGTTTGTTGCCTATCCCAACTCTAACAGAATTTCAAACATAGAGCCTTTGAGGATCAAAATTTTCTTTGGAGTGACTGGAGAAGATTTTCTGTAAGGTTGACTGGTACAAAGCACTTACTGAGATTCAAGAATCAAATCAAGAATTGAGACTCTACATATTAAACACCACATGTGATGTTGTATAAAACCAAATTATTTGTAAAGTCTTTGCAATAATGGTATTGGGTAGACATGTTTTATGCAAAGTTTACTGTGTTTTATTCATTGGATAATAATTTTGTCAATAGTACCAAAAAACCCTTAGCAATATTAAAATATGATAACGGTTTGGTACTTACATATAGACAAAACTAGCCAAACAGAAGTATGACTAACGTATACATGGATTTTACTTAACTTAGAAATTACATTTGGGTATTCTTGACGTTTGAATTCTTCATTTCTGCACCCTGTGTCCATTAAGTCCACAAAGAAACCTGCCTAATAAACTTCTCTGCCCTTTAGCCTGGTTCTTTAGGATATGCTTGTTAAAGCCAGCTTGTTAAAACCAAGAGGTAACTATCAGTTTCTGACATCCATGAAGTAAAAATCTTTAAATAGTTTTTGTTATGGAAAAATCCTGCTAAAATCCCTCTGATACCAAGTCAGTCTGAAACGAGCTAGCTAATCATCTTAGTCATCTGCCTTCTATATCACTAAAAAATTACAGCCAAACAGAAAAGTACCTGTGCCCAGGTCCTTAAAGCCAGAGCCCTGACCAACACAGCAGTCAACCTCCTAAACCTGGAAGGTGTCCAAAGAGACAGCATCAAACAATTCCTCATTATTTTCTTTTGTGGATCGCACTTCTGACTTGAATGTGCTGAGATTTATGCAAATACTGTCAGACCTTCTAACTGGTGAGGTGGGCACAGGAAACATCCAGCTGAAGAACATCACCTTAAATCAGCAGCAGGTGATTGGCAGCTTAAGTAGTTTTTGCCCATGTGTACAATCAGGAGGGGTGTTAAATAGGAGGAAGTTGTAGCAGAACTTTGGTTTTGGGTTGTGGCTGCTGGTTAAAAAGTGGATGTAGGTGTCCTAGAAAATATTTGTCTGTTCTTTAGTGTTAAAACTTCACTCCTAAACTGTTTATCAGTTCTTTGTTCATAAAATCTGATAAAATGAATCTACTAAGGTTAAGGTTGGCAAGTGAACTTGTCACACAAACATACAACAGTGGGAAGGATCAGAAAAAATGGTCCCTCCACTTCTTCCCAAACTCCACAAAAATTACTTATGTATTCAAAATGACACCCACAGGGGATCATTCTTGTTGTCTTGTCTCACAAACATTTTCACTGGCAACAGAAACTGGTTGATGTGCTCTAGCTGTGGCACAAATGCTCTTCAATGAGATCAGCATAACCTTAAATTCAACCACCATTCAGTATGTTTTGGAGAAGCAGCCTTTGGGGTGAGGCAGAAGAAAGAAATTCAGGATAGATCACAGAATCTTAGGGGTTGGAAGGGACCCCGAAAGATCATCTAGTCCAACCCCCCTGCTAGAGCAGGATCACCTAGAGCACATCACATAGGAACGTGTCCAGGTGGGTTTTGAATGTCTCCAGCAAAGGAGACTCCACAACCTCTCTGGACACCCTGTTCCAGTGCTCTGTCACTCTCACAGTAAAGAAGTTTTTTCTGATGTTTATATGGAACCTCCTGTGTTCCAGTTTGCACGCATTGCCCCTTGTCCTATCACTGAACATCACTGAAAAAAGCCTGTCTCTGTCCTCCTAACACTCGCCCTTAACATATTTTTAAACATTGATGAGGTCACCCCTCAGTCTCCTCTTCTCCAAGCTAGAGAGACCCAGCTCCCTCAGCCTTTCCTCATAAGGGAGATGTTCCATTCCCTTAATCATCTTTGTGGCTCTGTGCTGGACTCTTTCCAGTAGTTCCCTGTCCTTCTTGAACTGAGGGGCCCAGAACTGGACACATACTCCAGATGCGGCCTCACCAATGCAGAATAGAGGGGGAGGAGAACCTCTCTTGACCTACTAACCACACCCTTTCTAATGCACCCCAGAATGCTATTGGCCTTCTTGGCTACAAGGGCACATTGCTGGCTCATGGACATCCTTCTGTCCACCAGGACCCCAGGTCCCTTTCTCCTATGCTGCTCTCCAGCAGGTCAGCCCCCATCCTGTACTGGTACACAGGGTTGTTCTTCCCCAGATGCAAGACTCTACACTTGCCCTGTTGAATTTCATCAAGTTTCTCCCCGCCCAACTCTCCAGCCTGTCCAGGTCTCGCTGAATGGCAGCACAGCCTTCTGGTGTGTCAGCCACTCCGTCCCAGTTTTGTGTCATCTGCAAACTTTCTGAGGGCACACTCTGTTCCCTCATCCAGATCATTGATGAAAATACTGAATAGTACTGGTCCCAGTATCGACCCCTGAGGGACTCCACTAGTCACAGACCTCCAACTAGATTCTGTCCCATTGACCACAACTCTCTGACTTCTTCCTTTCAACCAGCTCATGATCCACCTCACTACCTGACCATCAAGACCACACTTCCTCAGTTTATCTAAGAGGATGCTGTGGGAGACAGTGTCAAATGCTTTACTAAAAGAAAACAAAAAGTATTGTCAAACTACAGAATATTTTGTTGCTCTCAGGTGACTTTCATTACTTCTCTTGGCCTGATTTTAAAATTACTTCACAGAAATATCTCTAGCAGCAAAACAAATGTCAGTCAGGCAGATAGAACTATTTATCTGAATAGCAATAGAGCCCAGTTTCCAATTCTTTCAGACACTACCCATCCATGGTGCCACACAGGGTCCTAGCTAGCTCATTGTGATAACCTGCCTACAGTGTGGAAATACAAGATAATTTTGTAAACCTTTTATTGCATAAAGAACTCACAAGCTCATATAAACTCTGATTGCCTTCCAAGTGCAGTGAATTATGTGTAATTTTGACTGAGATTGGTTTCAGGTAATATTTATCTGTGTTCTTGCCTGCTAGTAATAATTGGATTTAAATGTTTACATTAAGTTCTAATTAAATTTGAATATTGAATTTATATTATGCAGACAAATACAGGCTGCGTACTCAAGGAAAATGATACCAAGCATAGCTTTCACAAATCTAATTGAAACCTGTAAGTAATGTTTTAAAAGTGCATGCTGAATGAATGACTGTGTAAGCATATTATGAAATTACTTTTTTTTTTAAGTGTTTCTTTTTTTCTCCTACCTCAGGAATAGTACATGTGGCTAGGAAGCTCACATCTAGATTCTTTCCTGTTTACCAATGAATATATACTTCTGTTTTGTTTCAGCTAAAACCCTACCACAGCGAGCTGTGGGATTGTACTGAAAGGAACTATTGTATACTTTCCTTTCAGGCATGTCACTTATTCACCCAAAAGGCTTCAGTACCATTCAATGAGCTCCTTTCCTTCAGCCTTTGTGGCTGATATTAAGGTGACTGGACTGAGCTTCACTTCTCTCCCCAGAGGCAGAACTTACAAAATCCAGGATCAACCTAGAGAAGTGGGATGTGTGACATTTTACTGTCTTCATGGATTCTCTTTTTGCTTAAGGAAAGAAAGCACATGTGAAGACTACCTTCCTAACGAGCTATGCTGTCCTCACTCCAGGTCATTTTAATTTGATATGATACTTGGAAAAAAGCCAAAGCTTAGCCTTTTTCCCATTCTCTACTTCTCTACCTGCATGAAGAGGAAGAATATGACATGAAATTCCCACTTTCCTCCAAACAACTGCAGCCCTGATGTACAGAAGTTGTAGAAGATAGTGTGGGATGCTGATCTATCTTCCTCCATGGTGTAAGCAAGACCAGGTCCTATCCTCAAAGCAACCGGCTACACTCAACTCCTCGATTCCACACAAAAGTGGAGTCCCACCAGCACAGCCTGGAAGCATGTTGATTCCCACCAACATTACTTTCAGCTGTAAGGGTGACTATCTGCCTTGTCCATTAGGATTTGCAGATATTTCTAAATAAATGGTTTGTCTGAAGAAGTTGAATTAAAATATGGAGCCAACTGATTATGCAAGGTGAGATGCTAAAGAGTAAGAATAGATTGTTTCATATTTTCAAAAGCTTTCAGAGTTACAGCTGATTGTCTGGGGAGTGATGACTCTTGCCAAATGCTGGCTTCAGTCCTAAGCTCAGGAGAAATTCACTAAAAATATTTTTTTGTGTTGAATTCAGGCTGCCTGCTGCTGTCAGTATTGGATTAGTCACCAGAATATGTTATTCTTCTTTTGGTCCACTGGCATAGGACTTGATGATGTCAATATTAATCAAAATGCCCTGGGGTTGGAATGGAGAAAACCAGACACATTTCCTTCAGCTGTTTACCTGGGAAACAGAAAAACTCAATGAATTTTATCATCCATCTTCAGTAGCAATGTTTGGTGACAGCAGTCAGACAAATTACTTGAGTGTTCAGTGTCACATTGTATTATTTAGATTTAGTAAACCGATGAAACTGTTTCCCCTTCTTATTTTGGAACATACATTCAAATTGCAAGCATTTTGATTCAAATAAAGCTATGCCTTTCAGAGAAACAAATGAGATATACAAAAAGATATGACATCTCTCTACATACAAAGGTATATTTTCCCCTGGAAGAGAAGTGTTCTCATTCCCTGCACTCAGAGAACCATTTCTGAATATGCAGGTGGATTCGCTACAGTTCACAGTCCTGATTGTTTCCAAAACAATCCAGTTGCCCTCTGCAATGAGTAAGGCCAAGATAACATTGTTCAGTTCTTGTTTCTGAGGAGCACTGGTACACTGGCATACAGCACTGCCTGCTGTATACAACCTGTAAAGGGTTTTCAAACAGTGATAGATTTCATTATTGTCTACTGAGATGACTACAGCTTTTGTTTTAACCTTAGTATAGGGCTTTTGTCTGGACAAGGGTACAAATCAAAACAGACCTGGTCCTTCTGAACTGACAATTGCCAGACATCTTAGGTTTCTTAGGAATCCCACAGTATTTATTCTGACCCTCTTTTTTTCTCTTTGTATTGTTTCCCGAAAACCCAGCCTTTGGCCCCACAAGAAGGTGCTATGTTATATGCTTTTATTAAAGTAAATTTTATCATTATTATTGTGCCATAAATTTGGAAGTAAAACTGAATCATACTTGGAAAACTACAAATTCAGATACATGTAAATGTCAACATTCACTGTCCTCAGGTTCATACCACAGAGATTTTGAAACAGTCCGGTAAATTTATGACTCTTTGGAATGGGAATACTGCAATTATACCCCAGAGAAGTCTGTAGTTTCCTTCACTTTTGCTATGTCAACTAAAGCCAAGGATGTGTTGGGTGGATTACTAGAGAGATCAACGCACAGCCGTTAGCAGGATAGCTCCTTCTTTATGAAAAGCAAAATTAAGCTTCTTGAGCTGCAGAGAGTGTGAGCAAAGCCAAGGTTATCTTTTCCATTCTCTCTCCTACCCATCTGCATGGGCAAATATTTCCTGTTCTGCTCATTCCTGAGAGTCTGAAACTATTTCTCATGGTAGCATCCTCCAAAACCCCTCACTCACCCTCTGAGTCCCTCAGCTGCATCAACTTAGTATTTTTTAACTTGCTGAGTACTCATCTCACAAATACAAATGTAGCATCCTTCCATTCTATCACAGAAAAGGGAAAATTTTCCTTTTCCCTTTGCTCTGTCTTCCCTCATATCCAAGCTTTGTAACACTACAAGGACAAAGCTGAGTGTTCCAAACATTTCCTCATGCACTACAGTCACCTGAATAGACATGCGTAGATGAAGGTAACTTGTGTCATGCTGTGATTAGGATAGTGAAATCATTGCTTGACTTTCTGAGAATATTTGTGTAAAATCAAACCATCACGATAACTCAGGACTGGGTTTTCCTCTACTTATCCCTGTGTGATGATAACATTGAGCATTACATGTCGATTTCTAAATGTGCAGTAATTATATTCCATGTTCTATTCAATCTATGACCTCTTACTGTTTAAAAGTTTGTTTACTTTGTCAAATCTGAACAAATTGCTCAGCTGAACAAACTCTTTCCAACTCCTTTTTTCTGTCTCATTTAACATAATGACAAACTGCTAGTTACTAATAAATAACCATGTTTACTTCATTACAAACATGCTTAGAACAATTTGTTTCTATTAAAAATATTCTGAAGCTTCTTATACAGTAAATCACTGAAGACTGGACATGAAATTTTAGACTTGACTATTACAGACATTGCCTTTCTTCTGCCTTTCTACTAGGCTCTTCCCCAGGGACTCCAGCCATCGAGGGTTACAGGACTGAGTAGAGAATACTCTGCTCTTAGTTTTTCTCATTCTTACACTTGGCACCCCACAACTGGCTGCCACCATCAATGATGCTCATGATCTGCTTTCTCTCAAAGGGTCTTGACACCTTTGCATCTTTCACAGTGAAATCAGATTGTTTATGTTTAACTTATTCCTCTCTTCTTATGCCTAAGCTACTCCCTGATTCTAAGGGGCTAACTAAACTGATCAACTTATGCTAACACTGATGTCAGCTAGACTTAAGTTATGCTAACTCCTACACCCACATCTGTACTTCAGTACTTTTTATTATTGCTCTTCTTCTTACACTTTTTTCCTTTTCACTGACTTTTTCACTCTGAAAGTTTCCTGCAAAAAGACTGAATTCGAGTATATCTTAAAAACAAGCCCCTGTGGGCAACATACACTATGGAAATAGTTGCCAGCTAGTATACCTGGCGATGTCTCCACCAACTCAAACAGTACTGTGAACAATTTCACTTGCTAAGTTGCACCAAAAAAAATAATAATGTGGAAGTAATGTAGATTAAAAACTGTAAGATTATAATTTTAGAAAGCTAAAACAGCGGAAATGTCCTAGGTTCAGCCAGGATTAAGCTAATTTTCCTTTTACTGATTTTTTTTCCTTCAGTAAGCTCTCTTTAACTAGAAGCAAGTGTTCCAGCTAGTGGACTGATAACACTGGAATGTTTATGTTACTGCTGAGACTCCAAGGTCGCTTCTTAGCTCTGCTGCTACAGAGGCTACCAGGGCAGGAGAATTGTATCTGTGACCCCCCTGTAGGGGAGCTGGACTAGACAGACAGCAGAACTGACCAAAGGTATTACATTCCATATATCTACGTAAGCTCCGAGGAAGGTCAGAGATCACAGAAGACAACTTCCTTCCTGCTTCTTCTTCCCTTCTCTTCCGTCCATGGCCGGCGTCCGAGGAGGACTCCATCCATCACTGTCGACCCTCATAGCTCTCCCCAGCCCCTGTCTGCTCTGCTGTTATCTCAGACTGCGGGCTGAGACATTTTGGGACTGATCACAGCTCAGGAGAGTGCCGGGGGAGTTGCTGAGGGTGGGGGGAGACGAGGCTTTTGCACATTCCTGAATATACTTGTATATAATTGTACATGTAATTAAAGCTGTCTAATTTAGTTTTCAATCCAGCTAAGTCTCTCTCCTAATTCTCTCTCCTTCCCCAGCTGGGTGGGAGGGGGAGGGGATTGAGAGCATTGTTTGTCTCTGGTTTATTTTTTTATTCTGAGTCAAACCTTGACAGGAAATCAATCAATCAATCAATCAACAATGAAAACCAAACACCCAAAAAGTCCACAACCAAAACCAAACACACACAAAAAAACCCAAAGCCCCAATCCCCCCAAAAAAACCCCAGTAAACTCAAATGACCTTAAATCAGCATAATTTAATACCAGCTATCCATAACATATAATTTGGTAGTGGGTAATGTGGCACCAGAAAGACAAATAATTATTTGAGATTTGTCCATGTATTACTTGAAAAAGTTCAAAAGTAATTCTATAGGCTCCAAAAAGAAAAAAGAAAAAAAAAGCAAAAAACTCCTCCAGCCTCCTTCCCTCTTGTATTGCAGTTTGTACAGACAAACACCTTTTTTGTGCAAAACATCCACCCACCAATCTCTGACTATCATGGAATAGACTTTGTGTCATCCCTGAGAGGATTTTTCAAGGAAGGCTTTGGGCACAGCAGTGGGGCAATCAGCTTCAATAGGAACAGACCTCAGTGGCAGCTCCTGAATCAATTACTTCAGGAGAGCAGCCCTCATCTTTCATGTCATGTCATGCTCTTCCAGGAGAGACCCTGGACACAGGGCCTGCTTACAATTGAACAGGTCCTAATATTCAGAGCAAATAATAACCTTACTTTTGTACGTGTCAACAGTGAAAAGCTGAATAATTCAGTTCACAGTGGCTGCCTGGGCTAGGAAAAGGAGTATAACTGTATTCCAAATGCAGGATTAATTATTGAATGAACAATGAGAACATTTGCAGTAGTGATGATTTGGAGGCATTCAGTACTCCCACTGCCAATTTCTAAAGCATAGACTGTAGCAGAAAGCCAAAAAAAGAATCAAAACAAAAACAGCAGGAGGAGAGAAGTTCTTGAGAAACAAACAAACAAAAAAAAAAGTAATCCTTTCTGAAGAGAATTTTTCCCCTGAAGAGGATTAAATTTCCCCTGTGGTTCCTACTTACACATGAACTATAATTCCATCTGGAAATCTTCAGTTCCATGTCTGTGTCTATCCAAGAACGATACTACTGGTTGCACCAGCAAGTACTAGCTAATGATGCAGAGAGATTCCCTATAGATGACTAGTTCAGGAACACTATATCTAAGACTACTGAAGCTGAATTTGATCTAGCCTGATTTGGTCAAAAATATGAAAACGAGCCATCTGCCAAACAGCTAAACTGACTTGATGTCTTTTGAGAGACTTCGGAAAAGTAAGTCTATCACCTTTGGATGCCTTCTTCAGACTCCCCTATATATATAGCCACAGTTTCTCCATGTAATCAATAACAGATGCAGGCAAAATGACTCTTTAGCCATTTTCTACAATTAGGCTTTGGATACCTGCCTACAGTAGTAATCTTCATAATCACAGTTGACGTTTCACTGTGTGCCTAAAATCAGATGGGCACGTTTTTTTTGTAGCTGAATAAAATAATCTCTGAATTCCTGGATGTAGAAGTGTTTCACAGGTCTTTTCTGTCAATTTATCGCCAGTTTTGTTTAAAATTAGCATCTTGTAAAAGGTGACGTGCATGTTTTACAGCCATGGACCAACACCAAGGTCTCTATATCAGTAGTGCTGTTTTAGCAATGAGCTTTTGTTAGGATCTCCAGTGCACAGGGGTCTCCTATCCACTTGTCACCTTAATTTTACAGAGACTCATCTAGTGAGTGTTCATGGATAATTTAATTCTGAACTTCCTGTCACATCTGAGTTGACACTTAATTAGTTCTCTGTATCAGATCTGTCATTCAAGTTGTGTTCACTGAGCATGAGCTAACCTTGAGTATTCAGGGACACATAGCCTTTTGAAGGCTGAAATAATTACTCTCATTGGAAATTTTATGGAAGGCAATATTGGAAAGAAGACTGGACCTCAGGCAAGAATTTCCTTTTGACAGTTTGACTTTTGTTGTGGTTTGCTTTGTTTCTACCAGACAAAAATAATGTGATTGTCCTTGATCTCAGGCTGTCCAGTGTGAATACAGAGGCTGACTTGCCTCCCGACTGCCACAGAGATTTGGGACCTAAGTGTAGTTCCTTGCAACAATTTCCTTATGTTGGCATCACTCCACACTAGGTCTTGTATTACACCTATATTTTCATCATTAACTGATTCAGATGAATTACTTCCTAACTCATCTGAGGAACATCCTAGACATACAAAAATGTGTGAGATATTACTGGGTTTGTCTCTATCTTCACTACAAAGCATGGACTCAGACACAGTAATCCCCATCTCTGCTGCTCCTAGAGAGGATAATGCACAGGCTAGGAGATCAGTGATTACTCACCATCCTCAGCTCTTTTAATTTAAAAAAAACCTCACAAGATAATGTGAGGCACAGATGTAAAAATTATTTCAAAAAATTTACTCTCGTTTTCAGAAGGAAGGGAGAAATGTAATTCTGCACTCTAATTTATTTAGATGCATTTGTATTTTCTTTCTCCTCAGATAAATGGTGTCAAACAACCATCCATGTAATGTATTTTAGTCCCATACTGCAGCTATTTGCAGTGACTAATATCTTGTTGCCCATCACCTAAGCTATTACAATGCCAGATATGCTAATTACTTCCTTGAATGTGCAGTACAAAATGTGCTTGGCTTGAAATCATTCTTTAGATAAGTAAAGCATGTATTTTTTTTCCTGGCAGTTTAATTGCAGGACTGTCAGCTGGATCACAGCAAACATCTTTTCCTTCCTCATCTTTCATGACCTAGTCTGTCTTCTTGCAGTGTGCTTGCAATTGTTAAGTAGGAAAAAAAATAAGAAAAGAAAGAACATTTACAGCTTACAAAGCTACATATGTGATCTTCTAAAGTTCTGTATTAATATATGTGAAAAACATAGTCATCAGGAAGAGGAGAAAAATGAGAAGCCTTTAAAAATAAACCCAACTCCCACAATCATTGTTGGTATGTCCATCTTATGGAGTTGACATAAAAAAGAATATATTGCATCCAGTTGTGTAAAGGCCTTCTACAGCATTTAAGAACTACTTTGCAAGTCAGTAGGGATGGAGGTCAACTGAATGGCTGGCTGTTCAGGTGTCATCAAAAAACATCATAGATGATAGACCAGGAAGGTGGATCATGGAAGGGCAAGGGCAAATGTTAAATAGTGGTAAGATGGAGTAATAAAAAAAAAAATATTTTTTTTATAAATATTGTGAAACATAGACTCACTAGTTCAAAATATTTAGCTTTAGTAATACTAGATGCTCAGGATAATAGTTTCAACTTCAAATAAATCAGGTCTGCTATTTAAAAATTAGTTTTGGTTTAAGATAAATCCTGTTTTACCTTTGAAAAACAGCTTTTTCTCTCTTACCTATCTCCCTTACTCCTCTAGATTAAAATAGGAAGTCCTCAGAGTTTAACCTCAGCTTAAAGTAAGAATCATTGCCTACTTCTACATCGCTCTGTTAGAAAACTAGCAAGATCAAGGCCAGGCTCTTCATCCACTCCAGGAGTGCCCTTGGTCCACATGAAAACACTCTCTATGTGCAAAATACCCAGACTGTTTTTATTCTTTGTCTGGCCCAGCAGCTTTCATCTAAACTTTCTGTGTGCTGCTGCTCAGTGATCAACTCCAGGTGGACAAGACAAGCTGGTATCCTTCCTGCTGGAAAAGACTGATGATGAGCGCTGGAAACATAGCTGGGATCTATACTCTTCCAAAATTCAAACTGAGAATCAGTTGGCAATATGGTCAATATGGACACAGGGTGCCACCTATCCAGAATATGCTAGGTGTTCAAATTGCTTTGGAGACCAGCTATGTCAGTTGTAATGTGAACAAAGACTTGACACCTTCTCTATGTTGTTCAAGCATACAGAGACCAAGAAATCCCCTAATATTTACACATAAGAAAAGTATTATTTTAAATTACATCATATTCTTCATTTAATTCTGATTCTATGTGGAGATACGAAGGATCTTTGGACCTTGTTTCTTAAGAGTATTATCGTCTCTGTAGTCAGACTGAATTCTCTCAGTTTGTTGCTCATATCCTCTGTAAGGTTTGAATAATCCATGTAAAACTCCAAGTAAACTTTGATTGAATCACAGAACAGCATAGATTTGAAGGAACCTCAAAAGATCATCTGGTTCAACCTTTCATGGGAAAGGGAGCCTAGATGATATTATCTAGCACCCTGTCCAATTGCAACTTGAAAACCTCTGGCAATGGGGACTCTATCACATCCCTGAGGAGGTTGTTCCAATGAATGATTGTTCTTACTCTAAAGAAATTCTTTCTTATGTCAAGATGAAACTCTCCCAGTGCAACTTGTACTCATTGCCCTTTCTCTTCTTCATTTGGCTTCTTATGAAGAAGAAGCCTCCATCCTCTGTAGCTACCCTTTAAGTACTGAAATATTGTGATTGGTGTTTAGTTTCTTAACGCTGCCCTTTTTTGAGAATTTGTTGTATGTAACATATTTTTATGATGTTTATTAAGCATCCAAATAAAATTGAAGAGAGATTACAAAATAGTTTACTATAACTCAATAGCAGGACATAAAGCACTCAAACCTGGACACAGTGTATTGTGAGAAGTGTTACTGTTTTGTGTGCATGGAAAACTTCATGCTTGTAAAACAGGCTTTTGACACTGTTTTCCACAGCATTTTCCTGGCCGCTCATGGCTTAGAAAGGTATTCTCTTCACTGGTTAAAAAAACTGGATGGATGGACCCAAAGAGTTGTCGTGAATGGAGTTAAATCCAGCTGGTTAGCTGTCACAAGTGGCGTTTCAGAGCGCTGAATATCAGGGCCAGTTCTCTCTAGTATCTTTACACATTAATATTTTTACATTTAAAACTGTACGAGATTCAACAAGACCAAGAGTCAGGTCCTGCACTTGGGTCACAACAGCCCCAGGCAACACTATCAGTTTGGGCAACAGTGGCTGGAAAGTTGAACAGTGGAAAAGGACCTGGGATTGTTGGTCCATAGCCAGCTGAATATGAGCCAGCAGTGTGCCCAGGTGGCCAAGAAGGCCAACAGCATCCTGGCTTGTATCAGGAATAGTGTGGCCAGAAGGACTAGGGGAGTGATTGTCCTCCTGTACTCAAGCACTGGTGAGTACTGTGTTCAGTTTTGGGTCCCTCACAACCAGAAGGACATCAGGATGCTGGAGCACGTCCATAGACGGGAAAGGAAGCTGGTGAAGGGTCTAGAGCACAAGACTTAAGAGGAATGGCTGAAGGAACTGGGGTTGTTTAGCCTGGAGAAAAGGAGGCTGAGGGGAGACCTTCTCTCTCTCTACAACTACGTGAAAGGAGATTGTAGTGAGGCGAGTGTCGGTCTCTTCTCCTAAGTAACAAGCAATAGAACAAGAGGAAATGGCCTCAGGTTGCACCAAGGGAGGTTTAGATTGGATATTAGGAAAAATTTCTTCACAGAAAGAGTTGTCAGTCACTGGAACAGGCTGCCCAGGGAAGTGGTGTAGTCCCCAGCATGAAATGTGCAAGGCCCTCGATGAATTTTTCACAGCAATCTGGAATACAATACAACAATATTAAGCTTTTTAGGGTTTTTTTCTGTAATTCCAATGTTATTCTGCAGTTCAAGGTTTACTTTTTACTGTACGTTTTTATGTACAGTGCCTAACGTTCTTTACACTGAAATATGAAAGCAGTGGTTTTTAATCCACTTTTTCATCATCTCCCTTTCCAGTCCAAGGATCTGTATGTCCTTCATTTATCTGTATGGAAAGGACAAAGTGGCTGTAAAAAAACCTACCCTTCCTCAGCTCTTCTCCTACCCCTCACATGCACAAGGTCATCACCAGGCTGACAGCCCCTGTACTCTGGATCATTGAAAAATCCACCTATAATTTTACTGAAGGGCTTTAGAGATCTTCTGAAGTGTTTCTTTCTTTGAAGTCTTTGTGTCTTTCTCATACAATTCTTGAATTGCCTTCAGCTACCCAATATCTTAATGGTACATTAGCAGCTCTCTCAACTGAACCTGACTAAATCCACTAAAGCAAAGGAACTGCATAATGCTGCGTAGTGGAGGAGTGGGTGAGGGGAAGCACAGTGGGAAACGGATATTGTGACCACTTTCCCTTTTAGTAGCCATCCCCTGCAAACCACATGAGCAGTGGCCAGTGGGACTGGAACACTCGTGTCATTTGAAACAGTTATGACTTTACGGCTGCACAGCAAAGCTTGATAGATGAAGCCTGCACCCAGCTCAGAGGCCTCACATTTTTAACACTTCCAGATCTTTCTTTTAATGTTAAATGGCAAAAGAAAGAAAGCCTCAGAATATGATGCAGGGTATGTCCCTGTGACAATCCAGAGGTCTAAGCGGTGAGCCGCCCTTCCACCTTGTCAGGATAAAAATACGTCACGTCTCCCTTTCCAGGAGATTTTAAATTTAAAGGGACAGAGGGTGCACGCAGTGTTCGCCTCTCACAGACGATCGGTGAAACTGCTGCACTGAATCTTGGAGTGAATGATAGAATCCGCCCCTTACCACTCCCACAAGAACTGCAATTTAGACAAGGTTTTAAATTTACTAATTGAACGGTTTATTGGGGAGACCAATTACAATCTGGGGACAAGGGTTCAGGAGGAGTAATAGGGAGATATAGGAATACAGGAATATGGGACCACAAACACTATGAACAATGAATTATTGATGATATTTTGAAATAAATGAGGAAGGAGGAGAGGGGGAGAGAATATTCTGAGCCCGACGCTTTTCCCTTAAGAGGGTCATGATATGTGTGACTGTTTGGGGCTGGGAGCAGGGAAAGAAAGATAAATGGGGAATTGAACCTGATCGACCTCAAGGCGGTCCAGAGATTCGTTACTTTCCATGGGTGACTCCCTCAACTAGCATGGACTCTGCTTTCACACGCAGTGGTAGACAGACGCTCTGCAGCTGATGGTCTCTCCCTTCCCACTCCCAAAGATCCGTTGGTCCTTCCGCTCTTGTAGCGGTAATCCAAAGGAAAACTAGCAGCTCCCAGTGATAGGCTCTCAGTGACAGCATAGCTCTTCCTCTGATACCGGCTCCACTCACAAACAGCCAGTAATCAGCTACCAAAAGGTTCAGTCAGCAGCTCCTTCTTCTCTTCTGATCAGCCAGCAACTCCTTCTCCATGTCCAACTCCATCCACAAAGGGGTGTCAGTGTCTGCCTTTTATAGGTCAGGCAGTTCAGGTGCAGTCAGGGTGAGTGATTAATCTGCATATGAAGCAGGGTTGCTGTCCAATAGTGGCCAGTTTTTGTAGCAAAGGCTCATGGTTTTTGCACAGCAGGTGTGTTTTGAAACAATGTTTCTTGTTTCCCCACCTCACCTGCTGTCCATCACTTTCTCAGTTTGTCCTGAAGCTCAGTCCTTCAAGGACAGCAGGCAGAGGCATGAGGTAATAGGGAGCAGCCATTTTGAGTCCTTTAACTAATGTTCAGCTCACTGCTCCCGTAGAGCCATCTTGTTTTGCGGGAAGGAGGGTGCCGTCTCTCACAGTCCCCCTATACTTGGCACTGCTGAGGCCCCACTTCAAGTTCTGTGTTTAGTTTTGGGCCCCTCACCACAAGCAGGACATTGATGTGCTGGAGCATGCCCAAAGAAGGGCAAAGAAGCTGGTGAAGGGTCTGGATAACAAGCCTATGAGGAACAGCTGAGGGAACCAGGGTTGTTTATTTTGAAGAAAAGGAGGCTGAGGGGAAACCATATCACCCCCTACAACTCCCTGAAAGGAGGTTGTAGTGAGATGGGGGCTGGTCTCTTTTCCCAATTAGTAAATAATAGAACAAGAGGAAATGGCCTCAAGTTGTGACAGGTGAAGTTTAGATCCGATACTAGGAAAAATTTCTTCACTAAAAGGGCTGTCAGGCACTGGAACAGGCTGCCCAGGGAAGTGGTGTAGTCACCGTCCCTGGAGGTATTTAAAAGACGTGTAGATGCGGTGCTTAGGGACATGGCTTAGTGGTGGACTTGGCAGCATGCTAGGTTAATGGTTGGACTTGATGATGTTAAAGGTCTTTTATAACCTAAGTGTTTCTGGGAATCTATGTTTCTTAGTCACTTGTAATCAATTAGACTTCGGATTTCTCCTGAGTGTCTCTCATTCCACTAAATTCCACAGATAAAATACCAGCTTAATAGGCACAAAGAAAATGCCAAAGGTTAAAATGAAAGAATAAGAACAGAAAAGTTATACAAGTGTGGTTGCCCGTGTATCTTAGACATGTTAATCAGAATAAGAGAAGATTGTTATTTCTGCTTCTTCCATTTTTAGTTGCACAAAGAAAACACAAAAGCTTGCACCCCATTCATTCAACATTGGAGGTGTGACTCATGAGAGGAACTTCACATTTGACACTTTTGTTTCTTACAGTGTCATCCTGGGAAGTTTCCCATCATATACTTTCAAAAAAAATTATTGTCTGACATAGAGGAACAAAGAATAAGCCACAGCTAATAGCTGTTCACACAGCCAAACAATAGGCTTGACTATGATCAAAGGGAAGAGGTAAGAAGAAATAAGCTTGCATTAATATAATTTCTTTTAAGGTTCTGCAGAAGGCTGATCTGTGTAGAATTTATATTTTCTGCTTACATGAAGGCTCTCGTCTCAGAAAATGCTAGGCACCGCATCAGTGAGTCAGTGGTCAACAAAACCAGCACTGTGTGGGTTTTGGAGCACTGTGTTGCCACATGTGCCAAAGAAAATCCTTCATTGCATCCAACTGCTCCTCAAGTGAAAAATTCTGAAAGTCACTTCTCTTCATCCTTTTTTGCTCCATAGTTCTCTGCTAAACAAGGGTGGGCATTTTGCTGTATTTGAATGGTACAAAGGGCATGTGTTAGTAATGAGATCCTGTCTATTTTCCCCATGTCCACTGAAAGAACTTAATTTGGCATGCAGAAGCAGTGCTAGATGTTGCCTAACTCTTCTCCAAGTGGAAGAGCTGTTTGATTTTTGTCTAGGTTTGTTTCTGTCCTTATACATAAAAGGTCTACCTATATCTGCATCTCTTTTGTATATCATGAAAACATGGTATAGACGTCACTGAGAGTGAGGAGCAGATATAATAAAAAATGAGTAACAAAGAGATCAAGAAAACAGCAAGGAAAAAAAATGAATCAACACTAGGTGTAGGTAGAAAATGAAGAGCCTAGGAGAACAGACAGATAAAACAACTTCTTGTGTAGGAAGGATTTCAACATGTGAAAGAAATTCTTGAAGCAGATTAACCTAATGGTCTCATTAAGACATGTCTTTTGTACCTCTCCTCAACAGCTATCTCCCTGTCCCCAACCTCAGGGAGCCATGGCACAGGAGAGTCCTCTCCACTCATAGGGCTCTACTACACAGGCTGAATTTCACCAGTAATCTGAGTGGTTAAACAAATAAAACATGTTACTTTCCAAACCAAATCATTAACAGCAATGAGGAGAGGTGCTTATGAACAACACAAGCTTATCACCTTCAAAATGACCTTTCCTAAAAATATGTTTTGATGTCAGGGTTGTTCTACATGTAGCATGTCTAAGTTACTTCTATATCTCTCTAGAGAAAAATTTCAGCAGTACAGTCCTTAGTAAAATTTTTAGTGGTAACAGTTCCAGTCTGATCTTGCCTCTCTAGCAGATTGATAAGGAACATTTTAACAGCCTTCCCTGCTGGATTGCTATAGATTCTTTTTGTGGTGTTTATTACCATTTTGCTTCAAAATCAAATGGTAATGGGAATACAAAAATAAAAACTCGGTACTAGTTTTATGCTCTTAGTTTCTGCTGGTATCTCTGTTCTCCGTTTTACTGTTTGATAGTTGTGATCTTAAAAATAATCCTGAATTATGGGTCTGGGCTTTTATTTTTTATTTTCTTGTTTACATAGTATCATGAGACCAAGCTGTCTTCCATAGCCTACTCAAATCCACTGGCTGGAGTGAACAATAGGCCACATGTCATGGCAGAATTTAACCCGGCAATGATGAAGACCACACAATCTGCGTCTTAGCTAAAATGTTTTTATTTGACAGCTCCTGCAGAAACTTTATTGGCTGGAGGATACAGTTAGTAAGCAACAGATCTGAAAATTAACTGAATAAATAGGAGTTTGGGTATATTATAAATAGTGGGTAATTTCTAACAAAAGTAACTTTAATTTACATGAATTTCCATAATCCTCTGTAAGAAAACACAGAACTGACAGGATTAGAAACTGACAAAGGACTGAGAAAGATGGGCAGAAAATTCTAAGGAAAAGGTACTTACCCACCAAGAGCCTGGGAGTGCTAATCATTAGAGTCACACAAACATTCACCTTGCCAGTTTGGACTTCACTAACTTTTTTTTTTTTCTTTTTACCATTAATCACCTCTAACTAAATGTCCTCTCAGTTACTAGTTCCAGATGACTTCAGCTCTTTCAGTAGATGGGGCAAGGGGAAGGGACACGGGGAAGGGCTATGATTTCATCCATTCTTTCCCTCCTGAGCACTTTATCCCTTGATTTCTGTCTTTAAAATAAAATTCTGGACTCACTTAAGTGTAGAAAATGAAAATGTTTCCAATCTTTGTATGAAGACAAACAAAGGCCCCACCTTTATCCCAGAATGCCTGCTGCTTTCCCTGCAAAGCCTAAGGAGAATCTGAACCTTAAAGGACTATATGTAAAAATCATAGTTCCGTGATATTTTACAGTACTTTACTAGGATGTCAATCACTAAAAAAAAAAAAGCTTGTCTAGAGACTAGACACTGAAAAACATAGTGATATACACTGAAATTCACCATAAGACAACACAAAGTTGCGATCTTCAAAACATGGAGACAAGGGTGTTGAAATTGAAATCACCAGTTATTAACTTCCCTCTACTGTTTTGATTTCAGTTCTACTTTCTTTCAAATTCTGATTTCAATGTGACAGAAATTTCACAAAAAAACCAGCCATTTTCTTAAAATGTTGGATATAGTTTCTAACAAACACAACCTGATTTGCTCTTGCACTTTCCCAGCATTAGGGATAGAAATTTTGAAAAACAGTGACCTTAACACCAAAGTCCAAATTCATCATACAGTTCTTCTAGATCTGGACTGCTGTTTTCGCTCTAGTGCAATTGTGGATTCTACTATTGCTTTTTTGGCCCAACATTTGAGTACTATTTGACCAGATTAACTTTGCAGAGTAAAAGAGGTGAACCTAGCTGAAGTCAGTAGTATTGTGTGGAGTGACACAAAGTAAGCTGCTGGAAGCAATGAAGCTGTTCTTGATTGCTGATGTTTTCCAAATAACTAAAAATCAAGCGAAATGGATATCTAAATTCACGAGGCATCTATATTTTCCTTTGGACAAAGCGGCATCTTTTTAAAGACAGAAGCAAAAATTGATGACTTATAAAATGAAATAACACAAATAAACAAGTTTAAAAATGTAAATGTCTATGTGAGCAGGTGTTTAGAGATTTACAGTGTATTTCCTTAAAAATAACATATTAAAAAGGTATATATCCACTAATTTTATACATTCTGTTGTTTGTTTATTTATTGTATTTTGGAGGTTGTTTCTTCAAGACTTGTCAGTACTGTTTTCTGGTTTTTTCCATTTAAAGTTGCAGGCTTCCCCCAAGAGATCTATAACTTTTTTTTTTTTTTTAACTTATGTAGCAATATTAAAGTAGATTCCTTGGTTATTTGTATAATAAATTAAATAAATGTTGTATACATTTTACATAAAATAAACCTTTAAAACACAAGACCCAGAGGTATAAACATAATGGCAAGTCAGCTTTTAAAATAAAGAAGTCTCTACTCAAGTCAACCACTTTCAAGTACAGTTGTTTAATTTACACACAGAAGGACCCTTTAGGGAAGAAAAATCTTGTAGAAGCTGACTGGACAGATACTTTCTTCATTCTCTTTGAATTCCCTATGGAATTTTCTGCAGAGTGAATAGAATTTTATTAAGGTTTTTTTCTATTAAATTGATTTCTTTAGCACTAATCAGCAGTTCTTGAAGAACAGACTGAAATATAACTTTTCCCCTCTCAGCAGAACATTTTATATTCATGTGTCCTGAAAAAAACCTGTTGATAAGGATTGATTCTTCACTTCAGTAAGCTGGGTAAGAGAAGTCCTAAAACTATACAGGTGGTCTGTAAATGCAGTCCATGAGAAACAGTATGTGAGAGCCCCACCCAGGGGTATTTGCTGCCTTGGCACTGGAGGAAATATATTTACATTTATAGGATAACATACTCAGTGGGAAGAATGCAAGCTGCATGCTCTGACACTGCATCTCATACTTTCTTAATCTGCGCTCTGCGTAGAATCATAGAATCATAGAAATGTTAGGGTTGGAAGGGACCTTAAAGATCATCTAGATCCAACCCCCCTGCGTGGGCAGGGACACCTCCTACTAGATCAGGTTGCTTAGAGCCCCATCCAACGTGGCCTGCATACGATGGATGAAACTTCTCAACAGCTACATTAATTATACAAATTTGCAGACAGGGCAGGAAGGAGCTCACTTGCAGTCTCCCCTCTGCCTCCTGTCAGAGACTGCTCCCTGCCAGGCACTCGGGGCTCCCTGTGGCAACAGGAAGAGCCCACGCTTATGTTCAAGGGCTTTGAGAATCTCACCACGTGCAGGGAGAATCAGCAACGCATGTGCCGCAGGGTAAGCACCACAGCGGCGTGGTATGGAGGAGCACAATTGCACCATGAGCCACTTACTGATCAGCATACACCTGTCCTGGTGGAGAGCTGGTGGTGTAGGAGCATCTGGCAGACAGATGGTGGCGGGTTGGTGCTGGCCGGTCTTCCCTTTCCACTGTCCAGTGCACCAGGGGTCTACACTGGGGCCTAAGGACAGATTCCTGAATAACTAAAAATACATCTTTGCAAGTCACCAGCTAACATTACAGTTTCAGCTAATGTATTCCACTGCTTTATTTTTAAAATTATTCTAATACCTGCTGAAAAAATGCTTTATTTTACCTGTTTTCTCGCTTAATAATAAAAAATTTTAAAGGCTTTTCATCATCTTTGTGTTTACAATCGATAAACACATGCAGATGAGAAATTTTACTGCAGACACTAACTTTTCCTATAATGGGGCTACATATCCTTGCATTGTCTCTTGCTAAGCACTAGCAGTTTTAGCAGTTTTAGTACAACGCTGTAATAGCTACAATTTCTATAACATTTTTAAATTCCCAGTGTTTTCTGAATGACGTATTTTTTATTTTTATTGTCTAATTATTTCTGGAATGAATATATATGACTTTTGTTTTACTTGATCTGCATGTGAACAATTTTTTATGCACATTTGAAGAAGCAACTATAATGTCTGCTCTCTTCTCCAGTAGCCAACACCCCAAAGTGCAGCGAGATCTCCTGGAAACAAGGGAAAACTGCTATAAAGAAAAGCATCAGTATAGAAAGAGGACAGCTGATCTGGTGCATAATTTTTCTAGTCAGCCTGTTTCTTATTAACACTCTCAAATCTTTTGGGATATGATTAAGAGTACAATTTGCTTGATATCAAAGGATCATTAGTAAAGCTACATCACAAAGCTCAAACCCTGACCCAATAGCCAGTAATCACAGTATCTAATTGCTAAACAAGCTCCTCCAGACATGCTACACTAATTCTCTGATTACTGTCCCTCCAAATTTCCCCACTGAGCCATTACATTGTTAGAAACTGGGGTCTTTGCTGCCTTTCTTATGTCCTTACTGTTTCTCAGTTTCCATACCCAAACTGTCAGCTACCATTGGGAAAAAAATAAATTAAAAAGAAGTCTACATGGAAGTAATTGTGGTAATGAGTGTCAGCCACAGAAAGACGAGAAACATATCACTTCACAGACAGAAGACAACGACTGAGTACAGTTCACAGGACACACACAGAGAAAACATCGTTACTGAAAATACAGTGAACAATTCTTCTGCTACCATGCTCAGTGCTCCTCTGATGACTGGGATATTTTCAAAGCTTCTCCAGACTGTTTTGCTTTCCTCTAGTTCCTTTTTAGTCCTTGCTATTTACACACTGTGAGAAACATCCACAAAGTGTTTGCTCACTTTCTATTGCTGTGATTATCTTGGAGTGAACAGTATGTTTCTCTGTTCAGGAAAGCTAAAGCTGTGTGTGATGTCTTCTACACAGGATGGTATAATGGTCTTCTGTAAGGACCAGTGGCAATCTGACTTTGGCCATAATACCTTGTTTCTCAAAGCTACAAAACAAATAAGCAAGCAATAAATAATAGAATATGTAACATGAAAGACTAGGTAGACTAAATGAGAAATGAGAAATAATTATGCAATTATGTGTTGGATACCATGGTTTGAATCACTGTATAGTATGATAAGAATAACAATTACATTAGTTTTCGGTATGTATAATTCATAGAATTGTGGTAATTCTTTTTAAAATATTTAATGTCAGGGGAAAAATAAAAATCATTAGTCAAGCATGTAATCTTTTCTTTTACTTAAAATTAGACCAGAAATTATTATCTTCTGATAAATAATTGGTGGGGTTCTGAAAATAAAGAACCGTTTCAGTTTAGTTTTTGTCATTCTGACATTGTCACAATTGAAAAAAAAAAATAAAAAATTGATCAGCTAAAAAAAAAATCCATTTCAGATTTAAAAAAAAAGAAATTATTCACATCTTTGAAAAATTCAATTTTTAACAAGGTTTCATTCTCCTAATAATAGTCTGTATAGCTTTCTTCTGGTTTTGTTTTGGTTTTAGTTGTTGAGTCACTGAGAGATTCATCCTTTGCTCAGTACCAATTACACATCCGTTATGCAGTTATGCATTCTGCCTCTGGACATTACTTGTCTTTAGCTGTTGATTTCAGGCTCTGTATTCTTCTTAAGTTGCAAAAGTTCATATTCTTAGCTGTGAAGATTTAGATCCCACTCACAGCCAGGAGGGCAACGATCACAGATAGCTACAAATAACTCCATGAAGCTTCTCAGGTCATATATTGAAGGAAATAATTTAGAATGCCTAATTCGTTCATAGCTGAAGCCTTTTTTCCTGCTTCCACACACCTCTCACTTGGCACATACTCTCTTGTATGAACTAGAATAGTTCCTGTCACTCACTACAGGGGACTACCAACTCCTTAAATACCCAGCAATGTTGATATAGAGATTGTTCAAGCGTTATTAACTGCAGGTCTTGGAATGCACAAAGTGCAAATTAGAATAGGAAGGCATGAGAAAAAATTAAAACTGTGAGGAAATGTAGCATAACCTGGCAGAATGAACACACCAAAAAAAAGCAGCCCATGTTTTGCCCCGGCCATGTATTCCTTTTTGTGGTCAGGTACTTTGCCTTTAGCATGGGTTTCCCAGAAGGCAATGTTGGCAATGATATTTGTGCCTCTGCCTCTTCAATCACTGCTTTTAGGACTCACCAGTTTCAGTAGTTTCTGAGCATTCATACTTATACACTCCGACTGAATGAAAGAGCTCTTCTTGCTCTCATTAACCAGTAACCCTCCTATTGAATTCACCATAAGAAAAGGCAGTTCCTAAAGATTTATCACAATAATGGCAAGACTTCAGCCACTCAGTATGCCTTTTCTAATTCTATATGACCTCAGAAATCTCAGTGGGCACCAAGTAACTCAAACTTATAAAAATGAAGCCCTTCTGAACTTGGACTTATGTCAGACAGGATGACAGCAACTTTAAAGGTTATCTTGTCCATCATCTTTCCCACTACATGACTAACCATACCTATCAGATATTTGTCTAGCCTGTTTTTAAAAGAATCTGGGGTAGGATTTCATTACATCCTCATGCAATTTTCTCCAAAGCTTCACTTTCCTTACAATTATAAAGTCATTCTAATGTTTAACCTAAGTCTCCCTTTCCCAAAATTGGCAGATTCTCTTTGTCTAGCTCAAATGGACACAGAGAAAATATTATTCCATTCTTCTCAGCACTGTTCTTTTCAGGTATTTAAGACTGCCATTATTTCCCTATTTAGCTTTTCTCCAGGCTCAGCAACACACCTCTTCAAATCTTTCTTCACAGTTCATGTTATACCCTGACTTTTCCTCGCTGATACTGTCTTCTCTGGACTGCCACTGGACTGCCACTGATTAGACCAGTGTGTCAAGAAAGGTGGTGCAAAAACCAGTCTTCCCCGTTGGACATCTTACCAGCATTGCTGAGCAGACAAAGAGATTTTGGGTGACCAAGAAGGGATCATGGTGGGATTGTGGACTTGTGTGTAAGCAAGGTGATCAAATGGTGGCCAAACGTTTTTTAACAACTAGCATGTGCAACAGGAGCAAATCTGAAGCTGAGGACCCAGTTTCTGCACCGTATGTTGTTAGGGATATTATTTCATACTAGCTCTAGTCCAGTTCCTGGTACTGAATGCCCATCAATAATTGCAAAAAATGTAATCTTGGAGAAGATCTCCTGCTTTAGTATCATCCAAAACTGACCCAGTTCACCTGCTCTATAACTGAGCAAATTCTGGCAACATGAAGGAGGCCTTTCACAGAATCACAGAATTGTTCTGGTTGTAAAAGACCCTTTAAGATCATTGAGTCCAACCATAACTCAACTCTACCAACTATTAGCCTAACTCTTATCAAGTCCAATGCTTAAACCATATTTCTAAGCACCATATCTACACGTCTTTTAAACACCTCCAGGGATGGTGATTCAACCATCTCCCTGAGCAGCCCATTCCAGTGTTCAATTACCCTTTTGGTGAAGAATTTTTTCCTAATACCTCATCTAAACCTCCCCTGGCGTAACTTGAGTCCATTTCCTCTTGTTCTATCACATGTTACTTGGAAAAAGTGAACAACCCCCAGGACCTGGCACTTGGCCTTGTTGAACCTCATACAATTGGCCTCAGCCCATTGATTCAGCCTGTCCAGGTCCTACTGTAGAGCCTTTCTACCCTCAGGCAGAGCAGCACTCCCTCCCAACTTAGTATCATCTGCAAATTTACTGAGGGTGCACTCAATCCCCTCGTCCAGATCACTGATGAAGATATTAAAGAGAACTGGCCCCAGCACTGAGCCCTGCGAAACACCACGTGTGACTGGCCACCAGGTGGATTTAACTCCACCACAACTCTTTGGGCCCAGCCAACCAGACATTTTTTTATCCAGTGAAGTCAACACCAGTCTAAGCCATATTTAGCCAGTTTATCCAGGAGAATGCTGTGGGAAATGGTGTTGAAGGCCTTACTAAGGTCCAGGTAAATTACATCCACAAGCCTTCCCTCATCCACTAAACAGGTCACCTTGTTGTAGAAGGAGAAAGAGAGAGAAAATCTGTGAGAGGAAAATATTTATCCTTTGAGATATCACTTGGAGTTCCAAAAAGGAGCACAACACACATTTGATTTTATTGCCTGACAACAGGGAATAATACTCTCCCAGCTTTCTCTGGAGATTCTTCTCAGTACTTTATTGTCTTATTTCCTAAAGCATAGCTCTCTTCCAAATCTAGGCTACTTCTCAGGCTGAATGTTAATTAGTCACCTGGAAACAAACTCAGTGTGCTACTAGTTTTCTGCTCTGATTTCTCTGAAACCTTAGGGACAACTGAGTTTGAGTTATAGTTGTTTTGTTTGTTTACACAAAAACCAAACTGCTTTATTCTCTTAGATTTCAGTTTTGCTTTTCAAAATATGAATGGCCTATAGCTGTAATTAGTAAATTTGGTTGCTGAGACCTCTATGAATTGGCTTTTATGGAAATGTCCATTTCAAGGATTAAATACTTATGATAGAAGGTGAATAGAATGAATTCTCTGCATGTGTCTCATTCCCCCAACCTCCTGGAGGTATAATAACCTAGAAAAGAGGGAAGAAA
Source organism: Hemiprocne comata (assembly GCA_020745705.1). Classification (NCBI taxonomy): domain Eukaryota; kingdom Metazoa; phylum Chordata; class Aves; order Apodiformes; family Apodidae; genus Hemiprocne; species Hemiprocne comata. Next base: position 64,790,562 of record CM036586.1, read on the forward strand.
ATGAGGCTTAAGAAAACAAGTACTGGACCCAAGACTATTCATTCTGTCAAGAGATCTGATAAAAGATACTTTACAGGGCTGTGGAAGCTCTCTATTTCATTGATCGGTTTTATTAAACAGAAATTAAATAGTATGAATTTGGTTGCAGAGGGAGAATGAACATGGATTAAAACAGTGCAAAATCTGCATTTGGAATAGTAAGGAATACTAAGGAAAGCAGAGGCAACAAATAAAATGCTTTTTCCTTTCCCTCATCCTTACTCCTGCTCTGTAGCTGCAACATGTATATCCCACTCTTTACTTATAGCTGTTACATATATTGCTGCAACGGGTTACATCTGTTTGTTTTCAGGTTTATTTTTTAAGTATATGGGACTTCCCTACCATAAAAGAAGTTGTGCAGAAATAGCCGTAAGTTAGAAACCTGAGCTTGTGAATATTTAGGCTTTGACAAAACATATTGTTATAGTTTTCAACACTCCTCCTGCAGAAACTTTAATTTTCCAGGCTCTGATTAGCAACACTTTTATTTCTTAAACCATCCAAGGGGAAGAGAGAGCAAGGAAGGGCAGGAAAGGTCACTTTTTACACAGGATTAGTAGAACACTTTGGTCTTTTTAAGACATATTAGGTTTCTACCACAATGAGCCAATGTTCTACATGTCAATGCACAGGCAGCAAAATAAGTTGCAAGATGTGTTACAGTAATTTTGGTTTTTTAATTATTTCTTCTCCATCAGTTTTAGTCTGTAAGGATTGCTGAGTGCTGATACAACTGTGCTGCTGTTTACATTTTCCTTTCTCCATCCTTTCAGTCATCCCCCAGTACTTCTGCTTATCATGGAAAGGCTCTGTATGATACTGTTTCTTCTATTTGCTTGGGTTTCCAAAACATAGTTTTAGATGTACAGCTGATTAAATCTTGGGTAAAGTTATCAAGAAACATCAGAACTAAATCCAAATTAAATACAGAACCACCTATGTGATAGAAGGGAACAAGCTGAATCATAGCTGGTGGATCAAAATTTAATGCTGGCAAAACCCCTAAGCTTTATTAACTTTTAGTGACATCATTCAATATCCATCTATACAGATGTGATAACGTTTGTCTAAAGTCAGACTTGAAGGGGAATGTGAAGCAGATCAAAACGTGACTGCTCTAGAGTATTAATTACAGTGTACAAGCATTTCTATTTTACCAACTTACTAACTTCATTAACCTTCTTAACCTTAATCTTTTTAAAATTTAAACTTTTTAAAATTTGCATGGTGAATAGGTCCTTTCAGTTTAGCTAAACTGAGTGCAGTTCATAACAGTTCCTAAGACAAAATAAGACAGGTTTCTGTGCAAGCATATATAAAAATTCATACATTACCCAATGTTATTTTCAGGGACCATTCACTGTGGTTCCTATTGAATCAATAATAGAATGTATTTGTGGATGCTATTTGAAGTTGTGTTTATGAAATCAGCCAGCACAAATAGAAACAGAACTTCGTGAGTATTGGAAATGGATGCTTGCATTTCTTGTATGTTCTTTGTATTTTAAATACAGGTTTCCATTCTCCATGTCACTGCCATCTGAAAAGTGGCACTCAGAAAAATCCTAACTTTAATAACAAAAACTTAGAGCACATCTGAGAGTCATAGTCATGTAGCTTGTAAGAGACCTCCAGTAGAAATTCCTTGCCATATTTGGATAACTGTTGCTTTAATAAGACAGGAGTCCTTCTGTTCACCACTGAAGTGCAGCAGGCCCTACAGAACAGTTAGATTTCCAAGACTGACCTAAAGACTGTCAGGTATTTGATATTTTTCACACACAATAATCAATCACAGAAATAGTTTCTCTGAAAATGGTTTCTGAAAATGACATTAATACAAATCATGACATATGACAAGAGCAAGACTGACAGCAATAAAATGTGGTTTCCCATAGAGAAGTGCTCCCTACTCATATAGTCAGTATCTTTTATCACCATGTATTGCTAATCTCAGGCAGTGAAAAAGCTATTTATTGAGCTAAGCTGCCTCTGGTTTGTGACCCTTTAGGGATTTTTGCATCACAGATTTGAGCTTTACCTCACGAACATGATGCCTAGAGGCTTTCTCCTGAAAATCAGGATTCCCAGTCTCCTAACTTTACAGGTTCATAAGATGTAACTTGCAAAAGGGCTAGTCCACTCCAAGACTGGAACAAAACTAGTCTACTAGTGCTGACTTTTGCCAGATTTCAGGTTTTGAGCTTTTATTTAATGTAGTTCAAGGTGGCAACTATTTCTCTCTCAACAGAGATGGTGAATGTAAAGGCTGAAAGTACATCAGGGCAACAAGGAGGGTGTGCAGCTAGCTCACTACCATGGACTTTAGGAGAGCAGACTTTGACTTCTTCAGGAATCTGCTTGGTAGGATACAATGTGACAGAGCCCCGGAGGGCAGGGGAGCCCAGGAAAGCTGGTCCATATTCAAGGATCACCTTATCCAAGCCCAGAAGCAATGCATCCCAACAAAGAGAAAAGCAGACAAGAATGCCAGGAGGCCTGTATGGATGAACAAGGGACTCCTGGACAAACTTAGATGTAAAAGTAAAATCTACAGAGGGTGGAGGCAGGGACACGTAGCCTGGGAGGAGTACAGAAAACTTGTCCAAGCAGGCAGAGATCAGGTTAGGAAAGCTAAAGATCAGATAGAATTAAATCTGGCAAGGGACATCAAGGGTAACAAGAAAAGCTTCTACAGGTATGTCAGTGATAAAAAGATTAGGGAAAATGTGGGGCCTCTCCAGAAGGAAAATGGAAACTGGTCATGTGGGATTTGAAGATGGCTGAGGTACTCAGTGATTTTTTTGTCTCAGCCTTCACTGGCAAGCGCCCTGGACACACCACCCAAGTCACAGAAGGCAAAGGACTGGGAGAAGGAAGATCTGCTCACTGTAGGAGAAGAGCAGGTTTGAGACCATCTAAAGAACCTGAAACTGCACAAGTTCATGGGGCCTGACCAGATCCATCTGTAACTCCTGAGGGAAGAAGCAGATGAAGTTGCAAAGCCATTTCATGGCAGTTTGGTGAAGCTCCCAGTGACTGGAAAAGGGGAAACATAACTCCCATTTTCAAAAAGGGAAAAAAGGAAGACCTGGGAAGCCACAGGCTAGTCAGTCTCACCTCTGTGCTGAGCATGATCATGGAGCAGATCCTTCCTAAGTCTCTGTTAACACACATGGAAAATGTGGAGGTGATTGGTGGCAACCAATTTGGCTTCACCAAGGGCAAATCCTGCCTGAAAAATTTGGTGGCCTTTTACAGTGGGGTCACAGTGTCAATGGACAAGGGGAGAGCAACTGATGTTGTCTACCTGGACTTCTGCAAAATGTTCAACAATGTCCTGCATGATATTCTGGTCTCTAAATTGGAAACACAGGGAAACAATGGATAGACCGCTTGATGGATAAAGAATTGGCTGGATGGTTGCACTCAAAGAGTTGTGGTCTATGGCTTAATGTTCAGATAGAAACCAGTGATGAGTAGCATTCCTCAGGGGTTCGGTACTGAGACTGGTGCTGTTTAACATCTTTTTCAGTAACATGGACAGTGGGATTGAGCACACCCTCAGCAAGTTTGCTGACTACACCAAACTGTGTGGTGTGTTTGACACAGTGGAGAGAAGGAATGCTGTTCAGAGCGACCTTGTCGGGCTTGAGAAGTGGGGCCCATGCCAATATCATGAAGTTCAATAAGGCCAAGTGCAAGGTTCTGCACGTGGCTTGGGGCAATCCCAAACACAAACACAGGTTGGGCAGAGAATGGATTGAGGACAGCCTTGAGGAAGAGGACTTGGGGGTGTTGGTTGATAAGAAGCTCAACATGAACTGGCAATGTGTGCTTACAGCCCAGGGCACCAACTGTGCCCTGGGCTCCACCAAAAGAAGTGTGGCCAGCAGGTCAAGGGAGGTGATTCTCCCCTTCTGCTCCACTCTTGTGAGACCCCATCTGGAGTAATGTGTCCAGTTCTGGACCCCCCAACACAAAAAGGACATGGAGCTTATGGATTGAGTCCAGAGGAGGGCCATGAAGATGATCAGATAGGTAGAGCACCTCTCCTATGAAGACAGGGTGAGAGTTGGAGTTGTTCAGCCTGGAGAAGAGAAGGCTCTGGGGAGACCTTCTAGCGGCCTTCCAGTACCTGAAAGGGGCCTTCAGGAAAGCCGGGGAGGAACTTTTTACAAGGGCATGGAGTGACAGGATGAGGGGAATGGTTTAAACCTGAAAAGAGTAAATTTAGATGAGGTATTAGGAAGAAATTCTGTGGGGGTTGTGAGACACTGAAACAGGTTGCCAAGAGAAGCTGGGGATGCCCCCTCCCTGGAAGTGTGCAAGGCCAGGTTGGATGGGGCTTTGAGCAACCTCGTGTAGTGGGAGGTGTCCTTGCCCATCTCAGGGGAGGTTGCAACTGGATTAACTTTAATGTCCCTTCCAAACGAAACCATTCTATGGGTCTCTGAAATAGATATTTTCACAGTATTATTTTTTTTTCCCAAAAGGAAAAGGTTGTATAGAATATATCATATTGCTAAAAGGATACTGATGTCATAACATGAAAAAAAAACACGAAGAGAGAGAGTGATATGACTGTAGCAATTCAGAAGAATTCCTCTCTTAAGTATGAAAGGATCTTTCTGGGAATTCTTCCTAAGAGACTGAACGTTTGTAATGAATCTGTATGCACAGAAGATTGGCACCATATCTGAGCTGAATGAATCAGCTTTTGACATGATCATTAACACAATATAATGGAAAGCATTTCAAATAAAGAAAAGCCATTAGATGCCTTGTATATTTAATCAAAAGGAATGTAATTTTCCAATCTGAGTGAAAAAAGTGGTCGTCCCAAATGCTTGATTTGATAATTTCACAAGATCATTAATAGTCCAGCCCAGTGCGATGTCAACTAGCTGTCACTTTGGAACCGAAAACTTTTTTGTCTTTTTTTTTCTGTTCTTCTTTTCATATTTCATCTTGGTTTTGTGTTCATTCTCAAAGGTATATTTTTTTCCATAAAAATGCAGATTTAAAGCTTGTCAACACTGCATGTCTAAGTGGAAAAGCAAATACTAAAATTTTTAACGTGAGTTCCCACATATCAGTGTCACAGTGGTGGTAATTGGTAATCCAGTTCTAGATTACGTCTGCTCTCTGCGAATTTTTTTGCATAGTTTGGGCTAATTTTTGTGTTGGAGAAACACTATCATTTTGGTCTTAAATTGGGAGATTAATTCTTGCCTCAGAAAGCTGGCTACTGCATTTTTACCACCCCATTAAACAAAGGTGTCAAATAGTCACAACTAAAATATGGGTGTATTCGTGCATATTCCTGAATTCCCAGCTATTTGGTTAATTTACGTCCTTTATTTCAGCTTGTTTTAGAAAATATTATGCTGCAGTGTTAGCCACTGGATGGAGACTGGATCACAGTCCTGGTCACTAGGTAATGCAGATCTGGAATTTCCAGTAGGTTAAGAACTGGTAGGACTTCTGTCTTGGATTATTTGCATCTCCAGGATCTGAATTCTGGAGATACATGTTCACATATATGTGGACATTGTTTCATTGGCAAATGAATTAAAACACTAGCATAACAGATTGATCTTCACTCTAAGAATAGTCTGGTATTTAGGCAGGAGAAGCAAAAGGAGAAGTTCTTGATCGTGTTCCCTGCTCTCCCCTTCCTCAAATTGGAGGAGCAGAACACAGGTGCTACCTCATCTTCTGAATCCTGCAGAATTTGTGCATGTGAGAAGTTGCTACCTCTAAGTTAGAGTACCAAAGGTATATAATTACTTGCAAATGTGAGCAGCACATGGATGATACTTTATTTATGAGAGATATTTGTAACATTGTGTTTCAGAGACACTGATGGAAGAGGTGAGTGCCTTTTGAACAGCTCAGTACAAGTGTCAAAATAATACATCAGGATATGGAGGAGCTGTTAATTCATCACTCTTGAAAATCCAAATTGCAAGTCAAATATTCATACTTGCATCCAAAATCTCCCTCAAATACTGACAGTTGTGTATTTCTCAAAATTACTGTTCCATGACTCGTTCTCCTTTATCTTCTTTGAGGAATGTTGCTTCTAATGGAGAGCACCTCATGTAAAGTGATCAGGTGATATTAAAGGTAACATAAGTCTCCCACAAGCTGTTCCACACATAACTGAGGGGCACTGTAACCCTTTCTGCCTCTGGAATTCAAGCCAGGAAACAGGAGGAGGTAATGCTAGTATTGCCTTTCATCCATGCTGCCTAAATGATCTCAGGGAGGTCTTAGGAGAATAAGATACTTAAAAGTCAGTATTGACACTGCAGTTAATGGAGGACAGCTAATTGTAGAAATAGTTTAGTACCCTTCTGTCCTATTTTGGGCCCTACATGCCACTACAAGACAAGAGTATTTCTCCAGAAAACTGTTGCTTTTTTTTTTTTTTTTTCCATTTTTAATCAAGGTCTGCAGTAGCCTGGGCCTTGGGAGTACCAGTTTGTGCCATCTCAACAGAATCAAATAATCAAATCCATAACAAGTGTGTTTTGTGTAGCATTGTGTATGCTCCATCTCATTGGCATCGTGGCTACAAAGTGGGGCACCTTTGTTGCCTGAACACTTTATGAATTAGAATAGCACAACATAGCATAGCATATCACAGGACAGGACTCTTTTCAGTGTATACATCTACTTAGTACTGATTCTTTTGCTAACTTCTCACAGAGATCTAGGTGATAATATTCAGTGTATTAACTTCTAAATTTGTGGCAATGTGTATTTGATTCATCTGAACATGTCACTCATCTTCGAAGAATAAATTGCCACAGATTCCAGAGAGAATCTGTGTTTTGTTCAAGCTAAAAGTACAGTACGTCTCCACCACAATCAAAACAACCTTTGTCTTGTACATAAGCAGATAGTGAATTTGAAAATGTTCCGTACTACATCAAGGTTCAAGGTAGATCTGAAAGATAATGCAATCATTCTGACATTTACAGTATATCAGAGACAATTTTGTTGTCATCAGTAGCTCACAGAGAAGAGTTTTGATTGTTATGATGGGATTTCCTTAGTGAAAGCTTTATTTAATAGCACACCAGCATGTACTTTGCATGCAGCCATGCAGTATGAAACTGCAACTATGAAGAACATCCCAAAGGTACCTTCTGGTGGGTGATTAAATCTAGGTGATGCCACAGTCCAGAATAAACATATCTTCATGAGACTTTCAGGAAATGGCTGCCCTGAAATCAGGCACTGGCAATTGTCAGTTTTTAATGGCTGTGATGCCACTTTGAGGACTGTACACTTAGGAAGTTAGCAGCACTGTCTCAGATGTACTGTGCTGTGAGATATTACTGACAACCATTTAACCTAAATGCTAACAAGTATTTGATTCCAAAGCTAACCTATATTATATGTCTAAGAACTGCTATGGTAGGATAATTGCCATCCTTTATATTGCTTGCATCTCATACTGTAACAGGCAATTTTTGAAACATTTAGAACATTTTGTCAATATTTTCTATTAAAACATGGAATGTTTTCTAGACGTAGCCCCAATACTAGAGCAGATCATCCTTTCCTAAAATAACCTTGGTATTTCAGGATATTGCTAGATTCCCAACATTACTGCTATTATCAAATGATGTCATGTCCCTAACCTTTGCTATACATATACCCGACTAAACAGATGATTAAGAGAAATCATGTTTTTAGAATAAAATTGCATCACTTTCTTTCATTGCTACTAAACATATGCCTTAGGTACCATATACTTCAATAAAAAATACTTGGCTTTTGTTTGTTTGGGTTTTGGAGGGGTGTTATTTTGTGTTGTTTCTTTGTGTTTCTTTTTAAGGTTCAACTGTTTCTACCCTACTTTTGAAATATATATGTTTGACTCAAATAAATGATCATTACTGAACTGAGAGTGTTTGGATTCTGGAATTCCTTTTACAGAAATCTTTTATCCCAGTATCAGGATGAAACAGTGACAGACTGTGGACGTGAGGAGATGATACCTTCCAATATTAACATCATTCAGACACCTGACAGATCCTTTCTTAGAAAACAGTGAAGCTGTTGCGCACAGCATGCGTTATCCCTTTATACCAACACCAAGATTTTCTACTTTGGAGCAGGAGATGCTGAACAAATAATTTGTTTTAGAAGTTTGGCATCATAATTAAAATTATAAAGCAAACAATCACATGTCAAAAATGTATAGGGCAATGACACCAGATTTATACACAACTTGGCTGTGTAGGATGCCATAATAAGGGATAATGCTGCTCATTTCAGAGTTGGTAAAGGATGCACAGAAAAGCTGGGATCCTGTACATATCTCTTAGTGCTCAGGACCTATTTTGGTCCATTAACTCCTACTGGTGTAATAAATGTGTTATTTGTTATAAACAGACCTTGCGTGTCACTACACCTTAATCTGATCAAGGCATATTGGACGGTCGAGCTTTTACTCAGGCCATAATACATTTACTCTCTCTGGGAAAAGACCAGGTCTGAGAGAAGGTTTTTGGGCCCAGGCACACCTAGGCTCCTCTCTGAAGGAAGTCTAGAAAGCAAGGGTGTTCAGTCCTTATCTCCCTGGACTGCCCAGTCTGAGTTGTGACACATACAGAACTGGATCCAGCCATACCTAGGCTCTTCTATCGCAGCAGGAGTTTAGAAAGCAAGGGGGTCCAGTTCTAACCTTCCTGAGTTGTTAAATCCATGCCATGTCATTTTAATTGGCATCACGGACAGGATACCCCTTTGTATCAGAGGGTCTGTTGGAGTAATGGACCTCCTCTGTTGGGATTTATGGAAAAGTAATATGGGATTTATGGAAAATTAATATGCCTGAATTAAAACAGCAGTGTTGCAGGTGCTGCTCACCAAATTGTCAGGCACCCTGAAGTAGCCCGTGAGATCAGTAAACAAGCTGGTGTCTCACAGGCTGGTACCCCACGGGACCAGCAAACAGCAGGTGTCTTATCTCACGGTTGTTATCTCATGAAGTAGTGAGAAAAGAATGTTGTAGCAAGAACTGAGAGGCACCGGCTGGGAAGCGAAACACCTTGGGTCGTCATGACACGGACAGCAAGTGACAAGACACGTAGCCAATCATATATGAACTGTGTATGTATGTAACCAACGGGGTTTGTACTGGGGTGGAACATCTGGAATCAGAGGGGTATAAATTGCCACCATTTTAAATAATAAACGGCTTTCGCTTGATCACATTGATCGTGGTGCGTTAGTCCGAGCTCTCGCCGCAACACTCCTCCTTATATTTCTAGGAAGGGAGGCCACGAGGTGATCTCTTACCTTAGTGCAAGAAGAGATCCGAACAGTGGTAAGCTGTGGCTGCCCAGGAAATGCCTATGCTGTTCCCCTATCATTAAATAGTTGCAGGATGTGCAGTTCTGTGAGCTGTAATAATGTCAGCCCAGAAAGAAAAGCATCAGGCACTGTAGATGCCTTCGGGGATACCAACTCTTTACCCGGTAAATACGGACAGGGAGAGCTGGGAAGTAACGTCTCAGCAATTAAGCTGGGAGAGGTTCGAGAAGGTGCTGCAGAACTGCTCCCCTATTATTGAAAATGGAAGGAACATAAAGTGTGCCCTTCCCCACCAGGAATGGCATGGGCCCAAAATAATGTGCACGACGATCTAAAGGATAGATCTATTGAAACAAAACAAAACAAAACAAAAACAAGAAAAAAACACAACAAAAATGGAAGCCCGTTGATTTTGCCGTATTGGGGTCTTGCTTATTTTGCACGTAAAAGGGACTGAAACAGTTGCCTTCCCCCGATTTCGAAGATGTAGAATATACTGCTTTGAAGTCAGAAAGTGAAGTACTTAAGGCATCATTGACTTTTAAATGATGGTGTCACAAAAGAATGTCCCACACTGGGAGTGTGGGGTGTTTTGCTAACTCGTTGGAGCACTTCTGGTGGAGAATCCCGAGTACTGCCCAGCTCTGCAACAAGGAATGCCTGCTCAATAACAGCTTGTTTGTTGTTATTGGGTCTTTATCTCAGAATCCTTACCCAACCGCACCTAGCCTCCCACTTCGGTGAGGAGTGTTAGAAAGTAAGGGGGTTTGGAAGCCCCGATTTTTTGTTTCAATCTCATTCGTGGATTGCAACCCTAGATGTAAAAGCCCTGTTTTTTTTATTATTCCACTCCAAGACTAACAGGAGGAGAAAGATGGTGCCATATGTGGACTTCACCTGTTGGTGAAAGTTTCTCATACCCATCTCTTGTGCTTCAGATGTTGGTTTTGACCTATATTGTCAAGATTCTGAATATTAATACAGGAATCTTGGGTGCACTATGTGTTTCTAATATCTTTTTAATGCTTCCCTGGCAGTTCGCTCAGTTTGTTCTTCTAACACACACAACTTCACTATTTGCTGTGTGTATTATAGATTATATTGACTCCTGCAAGTCACAGGAGATACCCTTTGTTCATATGGTATCTCTTTTAGTGTGTTTTATCCTGATGTTTGGTAATTGAATGTTATTAACATAATATTGTGCTGCATCTTTAGTATTTATCTGGGGAAATAATGGATGACCATGATTTCCTACATTCTGTCCTAAAGCTTCGTTCATACTCCTCGGGAAAAAGGAGACTAAGGACCCTGCAAACGTGCTCCATTACCTAGGACAGCCTGTTTTGGTGGAACTTCCAACAGTGGAGGCAATCTTCCATGCTCGGTGGATTGTCCCTTCCTTTTAACAGTGTCTGCTTTTGAATGTGTTTTATCTCTTTCAGGATATCAAGAAGTCTGCGTTATTTTATGCTGATGGTATCAGCCCTTGCTGGGGCTGTAATTTGTTTTGGATTATTGTCCATGTTTGTTCTTTTATTTTACTAGGGAATTGTGCAATAAATGCATGACATAGCCCTAACCCTCTGCTATAGTGCCAAGACTTTAGCTGCTTAGTTGCTTGCATATGTCCTTGTTACTTTTGCATTTATGACTAGTAATGCTGTGTTGATGTCTCAGGATTCCTGGGGAGGAGGGGGGAAATCACTGGAAGCTTGGCAGTAGGCTGTATTGGAATTCTTGTAGTGGCACCTCTCCGCAAACAGAACAGAGGGAGGAATGCCTTGTAACACATCCTGCATATGGTTTGTGCAAGGCTGTTTTATGTTAGGCAGATGCAGAACTTCTTGAACACCTCAAGGGTTGTGCCTCAGTCTGTCAGACTCTTAATCCCATCCCTCTAGTCTGTGTTGTACTTGTATGGGAATTTGCAAATGCCCTGGCTGTCCCTCTTATCAGTGTTTGATCTTATTAGTCCTTTCTTGTTTCTTCACTAGAAGAAAGAATTGCTCCTATAATTGCTAATCTGACACCATGTTCTTTTGCTTTGGATCAGAGTCAGTGGTATCAGTGCCTATAATGCCTAGGTTCATTGTCACCAATATTGGGTGTTACAGAAGTAGTACTGCTAGGTTTGTGGAATTGCCACCTAGCACCCAGCCTTGAGCAATGTTGGAATAAAACAATATCTCAGCTATGTGTGCTTGATTGGCTCAGTGCACACCAGGTGATGAATCCCAGATTTGGGACTACAGTTTTGGTGACCCAGATGGGATCGCAGTGACAGCCTTGCCTGGTTTGTCTTGCTGCATCTGTCAGGGAGGAGGGAACGGAGTGGACTCCAGCATGCACCAACCTTTTGATCAGGGACTCCCTCAGCTCCTCTCCTGTGTCAGACAATAGGTGACATGTGCAATGCTTGGATTGAGATGTTGTTGCAATTAAGGGAAGAAAAATTACATACACCTTGTACCCCTCTAGGATGCATCTTGAAACATCAGGACAAATATGAAAGGGGACCCCCCTAACAAAAGAAAAGATGAAATGATACTGTGATCAATGGTAGCCTCTATCAATTTGAAGATACTGAAAAATAACCTGAAAATGTGTTTTTGAAGTAAAATACTGTATTGTGATTCATGTTGTTTTGTAAACATGAAGGAAAATGAGATGAAGTACCATATGGGGAAATTACTATGGTACTAGAAGGAAATGTAAGTTGTTAAAAGGAAATGTGTAAATTGTTAAATAACAATGACTGAACAATGTTAGTGAACAAAAATAATCATGGGGAATTTCCGTTATTGTAATTTTGATACAATTGTGTGTAAATTGTCCTTTTTCATTTGGTATTATGATACTATTTTAATTTTAGTGTGATTTTTGTAAAGATTGTACCAGATGAATGGAAGGTGGATTGGAACCCTGCCCCGTGAATCTCAGCTCTGCTCAAGAAACTTGGACTCACAGGGATATGGAACCTAGAAAACCAAGAGGTGACCTGTATATATCTGGCACCTTAGTGGGACTGTGTGGGCACATTCAGATGGAAAAATGTACTCTCATCTAAACATTTATGAGATGGTCAGACTAACATCCCTTCTGTGTGTCCACCTCTAATATTTAATCTGCCTAAGAGCATTGGGTCTGTGGCATGTTAAACCTAACGGATAGAGAATGCTGCATTACTATCCATAATGCCACAACTACCATAGAGGAAGCCTACCAGAAGATAAATGAAGTTATCAAGCACACAGGAGAACTCTCAAGGCCATGCAGATAAAAGACTGCATTGATGTAACCCGTTTTCATGGATCACCTCCCTGCTCAAGAAAATGGGACCGATGGGGTGGTGGGATTGGATTGCCAAAATGTAATTTATGTTGCATATTAATTGGACTGACAGTTGGCCTTGCGATGCCTTCCTCTTAAGTTCTGTCTCCCCACTATTTTTCTTCTGTCTGACATATAAAAATCACCACAAAGGAAGCATGTTTGAACCACGGGGTGGTGTGAGGGACCAGCTCTCAGGAGCTATATTTGCTGTAAACCCCATTGTAACCCCTAAACAAAGTCTCGTTTGCATCCCAAAAGGCCTGCCTGAGAGGATGGAGACAGTGCTGATGGCTGCCTATGGCTTGAGGCCTGGATGTACAGCGATTGAGATAAGGAGATAAGGATCGAGGGGCGGAGGTCCACTCCAGCTGCTCAGGCTTATGACTCAAACACGCTTGCTTATCCTTGCGAAACAAGGAAACTAGGCCTATAAAACAGGGGGCTGCAATGGTGGGCTTCGGGAGCCTCACTGACACCAACTGTCCCCTGTTGGCTGGCCCAAGGCTGGATCCAGGACTGGTGATTTTCTATTACTTATCTCTCTAAACTTGTCTTCTACTCTCTCTCTTGCTTCCTTCCTAACATCATCAATTAACGCAAGGCCTAACCACGATTTTTTCTCAGGTTATGCAGATTAAACATAAATGTATTGTACTCTTGTGATCTAATTGTCAGCCTTTATGATCGTAGAGCCTAAGATAATAATTGAAGTATCCGTATTCTTTCTATAGTTTTAATTAAACCTAATGTTCAAATACAGACCTTGAGTGTGGTTTCACCTTAATCTGATCAAGGGGTATCGGACTGTCAAGCATTTCTTCAGACCGGGACGTTTTAATGGAAGGGCCTGGTCTGAGACAAAGGTTTGATCCAACCGCACCTAGGCTCCTCTCTGAGAAGGAGTTTAGAAAGCAAGGGGGTCCAATCTGAATCTCCCTGCGTTTCCCTACTCAGGTCGTGACAGTTTAGCACATCATCCAAAACTACATTTAGTCCAAAAGATCTTTTACGAACCTCTTGTGGGATTAGGGGAAGAAAGAGAGGCAATAGAGGGTTGTTTGGAAATCAATATTTTCAGCTTTCTTGGTGATGTTCTAAATTTCCTTTAACAGGTGGCAGATGATTCTTGTAAGTTGTTTAAAATGAAGTTTCTTATTCCCGTTACCCAGGATTTGCTCTTGGTTTCAGCTGTTATAGGTTTTATGTTTTACAGAATAAATCTTAAGCTTAACTACAGTGATTACACTTTCAATTATGATATAGATTTTTAGTACCCTTTAAATAATTGGTTCAAGGAGGTTGTAGTGTTTCATTTTGCTTAGCAAAATGTTCACCACTGCTTGGAAGATGAATGTTATTGGAAAACTTTTCCTTCAGCCACAATTGTTAATGGTCCGAGTGTGCCAGCAGTCTTAATTTATTTTATATGCCAGCCTAGCTGACATTGTGGTTGATGGAGCTTAAGAAGATTTGTATAGTCCATAAGGGAGCATCTTGCTATGCTGGGCACATTTAAGAATGTTACGTTTGGTAGCATAAAATTATGATAACTTATCTTTCCTTCTGTGCAATTACATTATGTAATTTTCCTTTTTTTTTCCCTAGGAGAATAATTGCCTTAAAATTGTGATAGTCTGACAGGTTTAGAGTTATACATGTTCTTTATAGTGCACTTTTCCTGATGAATTTATCAGAAAATTACTTTGTTACTGCAGCAACCATGTAGAGATGCTGAAGCAATGAAAAATAGTTTGGCCAAGGTACAAGAGAGTAGGACTATTACTGTAACTAGTTAAAATCCTATTAGATTTCAGTATTCTGTGTGTATATATATAAAAAGGTCATGTTCTCTGTTTTAATAAATATCATAACAAGGATATTACATGGGATTATAGAACATAATTTATCTTGGAATTAAGCTTTCCTTGGTTTCACAAAAATTGCACATTTTTAACACTGTAAAATCTAATTCCTGAAGAAATTCTAAATAATATATATATTTTTAATTGACTTAAATTTAACCCCATGATTTATCATTTTCTTCATCTGCTTTTCTCCCTACATTTAATACTTCTGCCTGGTTGGTGGAATTTGTGTGGCTGGTGACTAAAAAGACCTATAGATGGCCCAAAGGGAGCACATGAAATGCTTACTGTGTGCAAAACCTACTACACATAAAACTGAAACCATTAGTACCTTTGGGGAAGGGTGATGTGAACAGTCATGTTATGGTGTCACTATTACACACATAGAGTTATTAGCAGGGAGAGGCTACTAAAACAATCCTCTCTAATAAAGCTTCTAGTAACAGAAACTAATTCTCAACTGGCAAACATGACACAAGACAGCTTCAATGAATAGTGAAGGATATTGAAAAAGGATCTCTTGTGCTAAGAAAGCTGGAATTTTTTGGAAAGAAAGCTAAACAGGCATCTGCTCTGATATGAAATGAGGATACTCATTTGTTGGTGAGTAGAAAATCCAGTTGACTTTTCTTCACTAGAGATTTTAAGGCATGGCAAGCTCCAGGTGGTTTTGACATCTCCTGTATTCAGGGACAGTCAGCACCAAAGGTAGAGTCAGAAGAGTGATGCTTCTCTTTGTGAGAGGAGGTTCCCCACCAGTCACCCTTGCAAAGGTGACTTCCACTTACCAAACTTGAAGGTCATTTCAGTCCCAGTGGATCTCCAAGATAAACAAAACAAGGAAGGGACAGACAATCCCAAATCCTAGTCTCTCCAAAAGTTTGTGTATCTAAAGACCATTTTGGGAAAAGTTGGTATGTAATTATGAAGATTTCCAAGCCTCAGCTGGAATGCTTAGCAGGATTTCCTCAAATAATAAAATAACTAGTACTGGGTACTTCTCCTGAAGAAGTCAGCAAAAAGTAAATCTATTCGCTTTCATTCTAACTACCTCTAGTAAAAATCACAGAATCACAGAATAATTTCTGGTTGGAAAAGACCTTCAGATCTGTTTTCAACAAGTTTTCATGCTGGACAATTAAACAGTCTGAATCCTGGACACATTAGAAACTAAGTATATAGCCCTGTAAGAAGGATTCATGCCATTTAGCATGATTTTTTATTCTGTGTTATCTTATTTGGAGAGCATTTCCCTGGCAATATAGATATGATCCTTTTTTTTCACCATATGTAGCCTCTTCTGATTTAGCTTGTGCTGTTGCATAGCAGATGTTGCTTGAGTTTATTGTGATGGAAAATGTTTCCTGATCATTGAGGCCCCCACTTCCTTCTTTGTAAACCCTGTAGTGAAAAGAATAAATGGAGAAACTAAATATTTCCACTTTGGATTTCATTAGTTTATACAGAATCAAACCAGTATGCGACCATATGAATTCAGCAGTACCAGCCTGCAGCTACCATAAAGGATCAGGCTATTATGCTCACAGGGCTCCACAGTTACTCTAGCAAGAACTCTGAAGTACAAGAGAGAGCAGGAGGGGTTTTGTAGGGCCTGTAGCTACTCTGACATGCTTGAAGATTGCTCAAAATTTTAACCAAGAGCCTTGGTTTGGTGTATGTACATTTCTTCTAATAAAAGTGAAGCAGAATTGACATGCCCACAACACCTACCTGGTTCCACTTTGTTCTCTTTATTGTACACTTAATAAAGGATCCTAATTTACATAGCATACTTTTCCCAACACACAATTTATGTGGCCACCAGTGGCTGAGGCTTCCAGAAGCTTGAAAAAAAGTGTGAATACAGTGCCTGTTTTACTAACACTCTGGAAAGCATCTGCACTGAAGACAAGAGTACATGAAGTATAGAAAAGCCTTTTCTACAACCATGCAATATCACCATTGTGGTGCCTTATTTATAAATATTTTATGTTGCTCACTTTTTAAAATGCAATCACTGGAACCACTGCAGAAAAGAGCCACACTAGGATTATAAAGCCATTTCTATGTTCCTCAAGAGCTAGTGAGGTACACATCTACTGGTCTAACAATTCTAAAGAAATACCTAAGATGTATTACATCCTCCATTGGTGTAAGAGTAAACTTAATTTGTTAACTTATTTATTTCTCTGCCCACTCAGTCCGGTTCAGTCTGGCAAATCACCACTAAGATTTTCTTGACTTTTTATTTTCAGGACTATATAATCTCACCAGACTATTTTTAAGGCTAATTATCAGGTGGGCACTTATTTCTTCTCCTACTTGCTGCTCACAGAAAAGAGCAGCAGTCAATCCCTAAATCCGACGATATCCCAGGGAGGCCCTCAAATGAGGGTAGCTTGTTCAGGTGCCTCACTTTTCTCAAGCCTTCCTATTTTGTTTCTTTTACACCTAAAATATGTATGGTCCAGTTATCTGTAAATTAAAGCTGAGTACCTGAATCTGGGAATCTGGTGCCTATTTTGCTGGAAAAAAAAATACAAGTTACTTGTTTTGCACTGATGCAGCTCTTCAGTGGAAACCAAAGCCAGCTGAAGTTAGGCCCTACACAGGGTGGACAGAAGAGCAACCAAGCTGGTGAAGGGTCTAGGGAACAAGTCCCAAGAGGAGAGGCTGAGGGGACTGGGGAGACCTCATTGCTCTCTACAACTACCAGAAAGAAGCTTTTAGTGAGGTGGATGTTGGCATCTTCTCTCAAGTGAAAATGATAGGACTAGAGGAAATGGCCTGAAGTTGTGCCAGGGGAGGTTTAGACTAGATATTAGGAAGAATTTCTTTACTGAAAGAGCAGTCAGGCACTGGATCAGTCTGCCCAGAGGGCTGATGGGGTCACCATCTCTGGAGGTATTAAAAAAACATGTAGACATGGCACTTCAGGACATGCTCTAGGGTTTTAGTTTTGGGGTTTTTTTTGTTTGTTTGGATGGTTTTTTTGTTGTTTTGGTTTGGTTTTGGCTTGGGTTTTGTTTTTCTTTTTTCCTTCTGGGTGTGCAGTTGGACTCGGTGATCACAGAGGTCTTTTCCAACGGCAACAATTCTGTGCTTCTGTGATTCTGTGATTCTAGCTTCAGGGAATAGTCCTTGGTAAAGCCTCATCTGAAAAACACTATGATCTTTCTGTGCCTCTTGAAAGGTGGAGTTATTGTACTGGGAGCTAAAACCTTGAGGCAATACTATGTCCTGGGGAATGCTGTACCTTACAGTCTCAACATGCAGCTAAATTTAAAGTCATCACTGGTGTTAGAGATCAGTGCAGGACAGAACTAGGTTTTGAGGGTGAATGGCAGTTTATCTTAGTACTGCAGGGTGGGAAGGAAAATACAATTTGTTATCTTTGTAGGTAGTGCACAGTGCTAACACGAAAACTGATGCCAAACCAAAGAGATTTGGAAAAATAATCTACACCATATATTTCTGCTGATAATTTCATATAAGTGTGCATGTGAGAATGTGAAACAGCTCCTAACACTTGTATGAAAGAAAAAATTATATTTTTCTAGGATAAATTAGGTTTTTTTCATAATTTAAGGAAGAAAATCACACCTTATAAAAGAGCCAGTCTCATCTACTTGATTCATTTCACATTTGAAATTCATTGGAACAGCTGAGATGTCTTGGAAAACAGCCAAGGACAAGTGTACTTGCTAAATTTTCTCTTCTTTCATTTAAACTGCTCGAGTTTCTGTACATGGTCTGCACCACTTAAAACTCACAACCTTTTAATTAAAAAGAGGATTGTTTCGTTCTCCTTTTAAAGCCCATCATTTGATCCTTCAATCTCTACCAAGTTACCTCTTCCCTTTTGAAGTACAGTAACCATTTCTGACAGTTCAGGTTGTACGGTCATAGAGGTAGGAGGTGGTGTTTAGTTTCTGCTTTCTTTCTCCTATTTCTGTACCTTGGGCTTGTCCTCCTTTGTGGCAGAAACTGCCAGATGGCACTTGAATTCCTATGGGAGGGGGAGTATGGTCATACCAGGGAAATGCCTTTTTACTGTTGGTTCCTTACATGGCCAGCATGACACTGTTACAGGGAGGTTTAGGTGAGATAGGATATTGCCCAAACAAGACATTGAGTAATTTCATTTACCTGCACCTACCCTTTACTCTGGCTAAAATGGAAAGTATCTGTGTATCTTTTCCCCTCAACTTCACACATACATGCCAAGGATCCTAAATTACACTCCTTGCCCTACATCCTGCTGAACTGAGTAGATGTGTTGTCTCAGAGTAGACACTGGGGTCCTGCCAGATTCCTTGTGAAGATCTTCACTAACAGGGATCCTGAGTGAGGAAGACCCTTTCACCCTCCTTACCACCACTGATAGCTGCTGTACCTGTCTGGCTGGTGCTTTTTATAGAGATTATTCTCCAGCAGATAAAAATTTTTCCCAGTGATTTTATACCATCACTCATTTGGGGGCTTTTTACAATGTAAGACTTCACTTACTTTTGAGAGTAAATACAGGCAGTGTTCTTAACCTGACCAGATCTTTGAAATTAAAGTTGAGGACAATACAATTTCTCTTACTTCATTTTTCTGTAAGTGGCTGTAAATATTTATCAGCTTGAAATGGCCTTCACCAGCTTACTGCACCTGATACACCATGCTACTAAGATTCTGATGAAAATATAGTAGCACAAAATGAAATTAATCCCACTGGTGTAAGATCTGAAACTAAAAATATTCTCTGTTGATACTGAAAGGCTTTAAAAATGTCTTTTTTCCATATCTCTCCCAAAAAACAGAGTCAGGGTTTACCCCAACCTGTGAAAGGTTAATTCAATCAATTCTTCCTCATCCAAGTATGCAGGACAGATAAAGAGGGATGAGGAAGAAGAATGAAAACTAGAACACAAACACATTTAAAGCTGGATAGGGTGGTCTGTCATTCTGGACATCTGAAATCACAGTAGAAAAATATAGCTTTAATTTGAGTGTACTATGCAAAAGATCTTCCTGTTTGTAAATCACCAGGGCAAAATTAAATGGAAATCTTTGCAATTTGCTAACAAAGGTGCAGGAATACAATTAAACTCAACCCCTCTGTTTTTACAGTTATAACATTTGGCAGAGTGAAAGGCAGGTTCTTGAAATTGCTAATCAACAGCAGAGGCTTTGGTGTCATGAGAAACCATTTGCCATTTGACAGCTGACTTTCATGTAAGCCTTTCTTCATCCGGACCTCTGGGTATGATGCTAGCACAAGGTGTCTGGGGACAGAGTAGAGGTACCACAGAAGTCCCTGAGAGGAGAAACATCACTGCTCTTTGCTGTGTTTCCTACAGCAATATGTACAAGTTCAAAGCAATTTCTAGGAACTCTGCAGGGAAGAAAAAGGGGTGCATAAGAGCTTTCATAAGCTCTTAGTAAGTCTAACTAAACGGATGAGGTACTTCACAAGCAATTGGGATCTGAAGTCAATGGGGAAGCTGCCTTTAGATCACAGGATCAAGAACTTCCTGATGGTGATTAAACACAAAAAGGCAATTTAGTTTATTCCTATATTCATTAATCAAGCCTGTGTTTGTTGAGGTTTAAGATTTGCTATGTTTCTGCAAATGAGAACATGTAATGAGGCAAACTCAGCAATGGAGATGCAAAGCTGTTCTGAGCTGATTGCATTAAAAAGTGTAGCTCCAAACTGGGCGGCTGCTGTGTTGAACTGATGAAATCAGACAAGTGTAAGTTCTAGGCACTGTGGGTATCTGAGCAAGAACAATACAAGTGACAGACGGTGCTACTGAGCTCAGCTTTCCAAGGCCTACAGAAATTCTTGTTAACACAGTAGGTAGCAGTCATAGCAATGATGCAGCTGAAACCCAGAGGGAATCAACCAAAAAATAAAAATACGTTTTAAAAAAAATCTTTTCTATTTAGATAACAAAACTCTACATGAAAATCTTTGCCTCAAGTGGAAAGTGCCTGTGGAAAATATGTCTTTTTTATGCATGCACATAAACAGAAGATCACTTTCTCTGTTTGCACAGTTATTGCTCTGCATAGCTACTCTTGGTCCAATGCAATTTATGCCCTTTCCTGTTTAACTTGTGGTCTGTAGTTACATCCTCTGACTGTGATGGGAGTGGCAGAAAGTGATTCAGTGTTCAGTAAATGGCACTACTGCAGATTTGAAATAGGTGAGTGAACTAAAATGTGCTAGAATAATAATTGGGAAGACCAAATTTCTGCTGGTCAATGCAGTAGCATCATTGACCACAGCAGGCAGTTTTTAACAAAAAAAACACCCTGCTATCTCTAGCCCACTGGAGGTCTGCACCCTCTTTTTAATCTAATTATTTCATTGCATGAAAAAAACACCACAGGTTTTCATGTTTACGTTGCTGAGCTATATGCTGAGTCAGTCTCAGTCCATAAAACTCAGAACAAATTGGTCCATGAGCTTCAGAAGAAAAATATTCTGAGATTCAATGGAACTGTGTTCAAGGCAATACATTACAGGAATGGAAATACATATATGAGTGGAGGATGGTTATTTCACTAAGCACAATAATCTTATTTTATGGTTTGCTGGTCACCTTACCTACTTTTGACACCATTTCTTATACTCAGGACTAATATTTCCTTCCTTTCTAAACACGAGCTTGGGGGGGAGGGGGAAAAGAGGGATTGGAAGGCAGGGATACATCTGTACAAGACAAGAAAAAGTGGTATATGACTGATGGGAAGGAGAAACATATTAAATGAAAAGAATCAGAAGATATGGAAAAATTATAATTAACAAAGCAAACAAAAATATATTGTAACTCTTTCATTTTAAAAAACCAATAAATGAAGTCAGGACTGGAATTTCAGCAAAATATTACATGACTACAATACTGCTTTTCAGCACAGCCTGGCCCTTGACACTTCCTTCAGTCACTCAATATCATTCTTTCCCCTATTGTCACTTCTTTCTGAGGAAAAAAATATTTGAATTTGTCTTGGTGCCTCAGTGTACTAATATGTTGCAAAATCAGAAGTCTTAGGACTTGGTGGATCAGTGTTCAATGGAGGGCCAGGCAAACAGGCTGGTGTAGCCATTACATACACACCATGTCACATGTTTGTGACTAATTTTTTTTTTTTTCTTTTATAAAATTCAGCATGTAGAGGGGAAAAAAATACTTGCAGAGTAGCAGCTGCTCTTGACAGTGGTGCCTGTTTCAGGGTTTCTTGCTTTTCCTTTCACAGTACAGTAGTTGAGGGTCTGCAGCTTTGTCCAGCCAGCAGGCCACAATAACCAGTTGCATGTGGAAATTTTGGGCAAACCTGTTCCTGGAGAGGCTTGAGGGCATTAGCTGAAATACCTGTTTTAAAACATTAAGTCAGGCGGTCTGTGCAGTGGGTGGGGACCTAGCTGACAGGCTGCATCCAGAGAGTGGTGGTAAAGAGCTCCTTTCAAACTGGCAACCTGTTACAAGTGCCATCCTCCAGAGATTGATACTGGGCCCAACATTGTTTAATGTCTTCATAAGTGATCTGGATGATGAGATCAAGTGCACCTTGTTGAAGTTTGCAGATCATACCAACTTGAGAAGGGAGGCACCCTGCAGGAAGACCTGGATGGGCTGGAAGGGTGGGCTAACAAAAACCTTAGGAAGTGCAACAAGGACAAGTCTAAGGTCTTACACCTGGGAAAACATAATCTAGGAGTGCAGTACAGGCTGGGATCTACCCAGCTAGGGAACAGCACTGTGGAAAGGGACCTGGGGGTCCTGGTGGACAACAAGCTCCATATGAGTGATGAGTGTGCTGCAGTGGCAAAGAAAGCCAAAAGGATGCTGGGTTGCATCCACAAGGGCATCACCAGCAGAGATAAGGAAGTCATTATACCACTCTACTCAGCGTGTGTCAGGCCACACCTGGGATACTGTGTTCAGTTCTGGTCCCTGCTACAATTAAAAAAAAAAAAAAAAATGTGGACAGGCTTGAGAAGGTTCAGAGAAGGGCCACAAAGATGCTCAAAGGTTTGGGGAGCCTGCCGTATAAGGAAAGGCTGGGAAAACTGGGTTTGTTCAGCCTTGAGAAGAGAAGGCTTAGGGGAGACTTTATCACCATGTTCCAATACTTAAAGGGTGGCTAAAAAGAAGATGGAGACTCCCTTTTTACAAGGAGTCACATGGAAAAAACAAGGTGTAATGGGTACAGGTTATTCCTGGGGAGATTCTGACTGGACAGGGAAGTGATGGATTCCCCAACATTGGATATTTCAAAGATTCGGCTGGACAGTGTGCTGGGTCATCTTGTCTCCCTTTTGCCAAGAAAGGTTGGACCAGATGATCCCTTCCAACCTGGTATTCTATGAGCCTGTGAAGACAATCTATACCAAGATCTCTCAAGAGTCCAGAGTTTCCCCTGAGCACCTTCTGCTTACTGCTGGCTGCCCATCCTGCAGTTTCTGAACCAGTCATCTCAGGATCTGACTTAGTGCCATTGCTGAGTATTCTGGCCTAAAATATTTTGTAATAATAGTGGAAAATACCAATGTTACTAGCTGCATCTAAGTGTTCTGAGGGCATGCCTGGGTTGGAGGAGCTGTCAACCATGCAGTCATTGCTGTGGTTTCATAGGGGAAGCTGTGCTCTGCTCAAGAAGCTCACAGAGGTTTCAGTGATATATGTCCTTCTATACTGAGCCTTCAGTTCTTGTTGGTCATCTGGTCACACAAAATGCCTTGAATAATGGGTCTCTTCACAGGTGAGGTTACTTGTGCCCTGTTGTGAGTGGGATCATCTGGCCAAGGACCTGAGGTCTGAAAGATATGAGCTATCTGCTTCTGATGCATTGTGTGGACACTTCAGCTTGTTGACTGTGTACCACTTCTATTCTTCCCAATTCCCTCCTTCTATACAACACATTTGAGATGGCAACTTCTGAGAAAAAGGTGATGATCTGTGTTAAATGAGATCTGGTGCTGAAATGGATCAATCAGATTCTGCCCAGCTGAGAATAATGCCTGAGTCATGATGCAAGATAATCTTTGAGTTAGGTGGTATACTGGAGGCCATGGGGATTTATCTAAAGGATACGGTGAGGTTTTAGGACCCAAAAAAGACTTTACACATCGAGAGGTCAAAAAAAGACTTGTTCCTTTTCATGTTCTTAAGTTATACTAGTGCCAGTCACCACTCAGATGAAAGTCGAAAAATGTAGGTTATGGCAAAAGTCCTCTCAGTGAAGTACGAGAGCAAGCCTACAGTACAGTCATTTATTTCTTCTTACTGTAGACATTTGCTTTCCAAACATTTGTATAGATTCAAAGCAGCCCACTTTATCAGCCAGCTCCTTATTCAAACATTATTTGGTCATTTTATTTTGCAAGCTGTTCCAGCAGATTGAGTCTTTGTTCCAATATTATGTAATTATTTTATAAGCCAAGTTACATTATATGCAGTGTATTTCTTCCACAGCTCAAAGTTATTTATAGGGAAATCTGTAAAACACTTCAAGCCAGCTGTCATTGTGACAAGCATGGAAAAATACTAGCCTTCATTTGCTGGTGCAATATTTTAGTATTTCCCAAATGATTTTTTCCTCTGATGATCTAGGTAACCCAGCTTTAAACTAAACAACTGAAATATTTGTTTTTTTAGAATAATATATGCAATCATTAGAAGAGGTCCATGAGTATGTTTAAGCATACATTTTTGTGTCGTGCTGCCCGACATACATATCTGGTATATATATACACCTTGTACACTGACATATCAAATAGCTCTGAAGACAGAACATGTATTCCACTGCCCAGTTGAATTTTCAAGACAGATTAACTGCAGTATTTCCCAAAAAATTTATTTTTAGCTTTCCAATCAATTCCTTTGCCAAAGAGCCTAGCATCCACTTTTTAATGCAAGGAGTAAGTAACAAAAATTAGATCCTGCACTGACTGAGCGAGGACTTGAACCCCGCATTGGTATTCTGACTGTTTTCCAAGTGAATTATACCTGTCATGTCTCCAGAGCTGGGAACCTCTAAGCAGTTAAAGATTTTTTCACAGCACCCTTCTTGCAGACTTGCTGCTGGTGGTGAAGGTCCACAAAATAAGCAGGGTTAGATAAGGTGGGCAAGCAGGAGTAGAAGCCTCCTGGGAGACCCTTGAGTGCCACAGGAGCAGAACCCTGCTCCGAGTTACTCTTAATACACTGTCACAACATGGCTTTGAATTACACCAAGTAAACAGGTTTTGCCTCATTTATTCAGTATGTATTTCAAATGTGCTCTTTGGCACTGCAACGAACATAAATGTAACTGATCACATCCCCATTCCCCTTTGCTTTCTTATAGGTGCATTATTCCTATTTCTTCTCTGTTCCTTCCATTCAGTCTGCTTTGAATGCTTCCAAAGAGGAAGAGAAGCACATATAAATGTGTGTTAGGAAAAAATCAGAGACTTTATTGTGGTGAGCTATTTTTTCAAATGTAGAGATTTCTTTTATCAGAAGGGAGGGTGAAAGGAATGAGGAACCAACAACACTTGGAGGAGTTTAGTGGAGGAGAACAAACATGATGAAATACTCTCAGATGTAGTAGAAGCAGTGAAAAAAAAGTTAATTCAATACACATGGAAAAAGTCAGATGAGAAATAGCTGAAAAAATTTGAGGAGAAAAAGAGGTGGAATTATGGTCTTAAGGAAACTATAAAAGCCTCCCTATCCCAGACTTCTTAAACTTAATTGGAAAAATAACAAAACCAACCAAACAAAAAACCACAAAAAACAAACAAACAAAAAACCAAAACCAAAACCAAAACAAAAACAACCAAAAAACCCCCACATTAAAATAACATAAATTCTGTAGAAAATTATCCTACAGTGCCAGGGAGCTGAAATAAATGAGACATTGGAAATCAACATATTTTCCTGAATTTTGTTACTCTAGCTTTTATAGTGGCTGATAGGCTTTTATTTCCAAATCCTTGTTTTCTGTATGAGGCTTCCACATACTAGTTTGATCTGATTTTACAGTGTGCTTAATTTCCTCACCTCATACTGAATAATTTAAAGGCAAATGCAAACTAAAACATTTGCCACAATTTCGTCCCATTCTACTGTAAGCACTACAAAGAGAGAAATCTAGCAGAGAAGTGCTAGAGTGACATCAAATACCATGACTGAACTGACTTCTCAAAGTTACTTTTCTGAAAACGTGATAACTTATGACAGAGGAAATTACTGTAAGTGCCTTATCTGTGTCTAAAGAAAAAAGTCAAAATAGAAGTAGTAAAAATTTAGACAAAACTATTTTCTTTGCCAGGCAAATTCTTCAACTCGAAGATAATGTCTGAAGATGGGCAAGGAATTTGAAAACAAGTAACCTAATTGCCTGTTGATAGCAATAACTGTAAATAACAAGTAGGTTTATAAAAGTTCTATTTGATCACTGGAGTTCATCAGGCCTCAAGCATAAAGCATGAAAACAGGGAGTATGACATTCAGAGAAGGCTAAAGTGGGGATTATTCATATGATAAGACATTCAGGATGTGATTAGTTAAACACCAAATGAAACATAAGTACAAAAAGTGCAGCCTTTTCCAGAGCAACTCACTAGTGACCAAAGACGCCCTATTTTCTTGGCTCCTTTGGCCCTTTCCTTCATGACCCTTCATACCCTTCACCTCACTTGACTGACCCCCCATGATGCTGATCCATATCCTGGCCTTTCTGGTGATCTCGAGTCTTCTGCTTCGGTGCTTATCAGTCAATCATCATGTAAACTGACTGATCTCATTCATCATCTCCAGAGGAAAGTCATCCTTTTGGTCCCAGGGCCATTTTTCCCATTCAGTGCTGGCTGGATGCTTTCCTGCCCTAAGTCTAGTAATGTTTTTATTCAGCCTCGCACAGGAATGTGATGTTGTTGATCTATAATTTGAGACAAGAAGGCTCCATTGGTATCCATTTCTATGGACTTTACTGCCCACTATCTGGAATAAGTAGCACTTGCCATGGCCCATGGAGCTCCAACAATTCCTCACAGGGAATATGCCTTCCTCCACATTTCTGCACTTCCCTTCTCCTTCTTGTCTCACCAGCAAATCTGTCACCCATGCAACACAAGGTGTTGTAGCCGTGTGACTTCTGAAAGTTTCTGCCTTGTGAAAGTTTAGCATGCTAGGGGTTTATGACACAAGCAACGTTTATTTCCTTGATCCTGTATAGTCTAAGGAGTTTTCAAGCATGCTGGATTTCAAAAAATGGAACCATGGATCTGCTTGTCAGATCAGACGCCACACGTTGCGGACATAATCTTCACCTGCAAGTGCAGTGGGTTGTCCAGATATGCAAGCCATTATCATAAACATCCTGGGTTGAAGATATGGGGGTTAAATGCAGGTTGTTAAACTGCTAGTTGCTCCTTTTTTATTGTTAATATAAAAAATATGCAAATAGTACCTGTTTATTTTTCTTTAAAAAAAAAAACTTACCTCGAAAATCTCTCAAAAACAGTGAAATAAATGCATGCAGCATACTCCTTCAAAAACAATTTTCAGAAAATGTTGCTGTGAAAATAAGTTGGATCCCTTTTGGGAACTGAGAGTTTGGGGTGACAAATCTCACTGCAACAGGAGAATCCACCATCACTCACTGATTCCCAGTGTTCCAGTCAAGCCTCCTGATTTTAGCTACATTCTGCATTACTCCTGATTAAATACTTAAATCTTCATAGCTGAGAACAGGAAGACAATCTGCCTGTCTCTGTAGCTAAGGCTCTTGGGGATCTCACTGGGTCAGTGTCCTGAAAGAGGGTACACATGAACTTTGTGAAGAGATCAATTTTCAGCTGAAGCATAGAAGGCAAATACAGATTTATCTTCCTCAGAAATAAAAAAATAATCCCCCTTTCATAGCTCGAAGACTTGACTATAAATCAACAATATAAATCACTAATTTTATACCTCAGATATACTCTAAATCAAATAAACACTCGACATGTTTATTTCCCTAATAGATACTGAGAGCATTTAGTTTTAAAATGGTTATATTCATTTTTTTCAGACTACATCTAGAGTGGCAAATCCACTGAAAACCGATCTCTGATTCTGTTGGAAGTGGAAGAGGAAACTTCTCTATGCTCAAAATACTTTCAGTTAACATACTGGTTTTGCACTTACCTTTGGCAGCTGTCATAAAAGAGTTATTACATTTTGATCTCTGAGGGACTTTCACTACCTGGAAATCTTCAAACTTAGAAAAAAGGGTAAAAAAGACTTCATAAAACTGAATATGTACTGGCTGGCTTGACTCTATTGTTTGTATTTTATTATCACAGTCTTGAAGAGTGACTTCTAAATAATAGGTTACAGACTTCTAGATGTATGAGGGAAAAAAGTCTCCTGTATTTTGAGGGTTATTCACTGTTTTAGAGGTTAATAATCTTGTAGATTTCACCTAGTGCATGGTTGGGTTTTTTATAATTTTTTTTCCCATCTTTAACTGTATATTAAACCTACACCCTTATCATACTTTTCCTAAGAAGATTTTTTATTACTTTGGCTTTTTCCATTTGTTTTGCTAAGAAATACCAGAGCTTGTAGGTTGCTTGCAGCTTCTACTGAGATGTCATGTCCCCTGTTACATTGAGGCAACATTTGCTGGAGTGTTTTGTTTTCTTCTAACAGAAATGGAAAGGAGGAGGAAAGCTTGGAAAGCAATGATGTGCTTGAGATAGGTCAGCTCAGTTTGGTAGGACCAGCTGCCAAAGTAACAACCATCTACTCTTGAATTGTTTATTTCAAAAACAAGATCTGCTGCTTTATATCCTCTTGTTAGGAACTGCATTAGCTACGTTTATCGTGGTGCATGGCCCTTCCTCCTCTTTCTTGCCAAGTCAGGCTGTTATGCAGAAATATCTGCCTTTCATGAGGGACAGGAATGAGCCATCCCTGCTGTTCCCTGCCAGCCCAAACCTTCTTTGGTCACTGGGCGTAGAAGCAGAGAGATGCCCCTTTGGCATTAAACCCTGGTTATTAGATAGGCCATATAAATATTTGACTGTCAGGTGGGTATACAACTATATGGAGCCTGTGGAGAGGAAGAGAAGGAGGAAGAATCAAAATCCCCTGAAGCACAGAGCCTGTGGGAAAGTGAAGAGAAGGGAGCAGCCCTGGAGCACAGCACAGTGTAGAATGAAAGCTGCAGGACAGTTGCAGACAACAATAATCATTCATGCACATGGAGCAACGGTGCTCCTGGCTGGGCTTTTCAAGAGGTCCTCAGTGATTTAAAAGCACAACTGCCATTGACTTCCAGTGGGGCTTAAGCACTTTCCAAAATTTACCCCTTAACACATCAAGCTGTTAGTTGACGTTCTTTGTACTTCACTCTTTTTTAGCCTTGTTCTTTTTGGCTTTTTTATTTGGCTGCCTTGGAAACCTACTGTCAGTTTCCATGGAGCAGTGCATTACAATGTGTATATATATATATTAATATGGCTTTACCTTTATATTCACTGCTCCTATGACATGGCAATGGTCATTCTCAAATATCTGAGCTCCTGAAAGTCAGCCCCATCCTGGTAATGGGATGTAAACCATGGAAATATTTGCATGTCAATTAAAGTACTCTCTTCTCACTATTGTCTTGTGTCATGCAGCTCCACATCAATGTAATTTCTGAACCCATGAGTTTCTGAGCAGTGCTAGGAACCACAGTGATGACAGCAGATGACCCTGGTTCATGCCAGTAATGACACTTGCATTAATACAGTGTCAGGGCTCAGAACCAGGCCCAGAGACATCAGCAATGACAAAGCTGAGCATTGTGTACATGGAATGAGGAACTGAGTGTGGGTGTGCGATGCTAAAGAGACAATCTCAGCTCAGGAAAGATCGCACCAGCTCTAAAACTGACTCCCTTTAAATAATCACAGAAATAAAATGGGAAATTTTGCATCGTTTGCCATCAGCATTGCTGACAAAATTACAGGACCTCAGCTTTGCTCAGTGTTCCAAAACAAAATCTGTTCCCACCTTAGGTAATATCAGAAAAATGGATTTGGTCTGGGTTAACACAGACCTGAAGTCAGTTGCAGGACCCAAGGTTATTGAATGGCAGTGGGAAGAGAGTGCCACTGGTGCTTGGTAGAAGTAAGGCCAGACTTAGCTTTGTCTAGCACATAGAGGCGTAAAATGTTAAACTTCTTCTACTTGCAAGCTGAAAATTACCAGGCTGATTTCAGTGGATGAATGCAACTATTAGTTCTAATCATCCACTCTCCGGAAGAGCTGTCACCACAGTTCAAAAGTAATCACCATGAACTGTGAAAGGAAAAAGACCATTCAGCATTTTAAACCAGTTAGTGCTCGAGACAATGGCACCCCTTAAACAGCTGTGATTACAGTGCTTTGAATGGAACTTACTGCCTTCAACAGTCTCCTGCCATGTTGAGACATGCAGCCATGGTGGACCATAGGATGATAGGATTCTATTTGCACTTTGGGTATGGCAGGGAATCTTGAGAGCAGCCTGAGTGGCCAGAGTGGAGAGCTCTTTGCAGCTGTAAAAACAAACTGCTGAAAGGAATGCTTCCAGGAAATACTGGCAAGCTTTAGCAACTGAGGGTTATATTCAGCACTACCACACTACTGCACAGTACACCTGTGTCAAAACAGCTGGAGTAAGCATGTCCCTGGGCAGCACATCCTTTGCTATTTCCTCTTGAGGGGGTGAAGACAATACTCTTAGTTTCAAAAGTATTCTTTAGCACATCTAGAACTTTCACAAATAAAAGGAAAATTTAACTGCAACACTGTTTTCTGTGGGGCAGAGGAACACATCTGGAGTAATTTCAAAATGAAGGGTGTCTTGGGTTTTGTTTGGGGGGTTGGGGTTTTTTTCACAACTTTCTGTATCTCTCACGTCCTCCTTTCTCACTGTGATTTATATAAATTCCACTACGTTTTAAACAAACAGAAAAATCCTCAAATCTTTGGTCTGAGATTTTTTTTTTCTTTTCTTTTTTTTTATTTAATTTAATTCCCTTTTGGAATTCCCTGTTGCTGCACCTATTCCCTGTTTATACAGGGAGAAGCACAGCCTGTCCAGCAACAACATAATTCAGAATCTGTACATGTTCTGATCTACACTTTTGCTGGGTAGTGCAGTTCCTATCCCTCACCAATATCTTGCTGATTTTCCTGAATTCAAAATAACAATGAATGCTTACCCTTTCAAAGAGAGATATCTTATTTTTATCAAACTGCGTTTCAAGTAATGTCAGAGTTGCTTGCATTGCTGGGGTTGCCAGGGATATCTGAAGATCAAGTCCAACCCTCCTGCTCAAAGAGAGGTCAGCTTGAGCAGGTTGTTCAAGTCCATGTGCAGTCAGTCAGGTTTTGAATAGCTCCAAGCATGGAGACCCCACAATCTCTTTGGAAAACCGGCTCCAATGTTTGGTTAACCTCATGGTAAACATGTGTTCTCTTATGTTTAAATAGAATTTTCTGTATTTCAGGTTTTACCTGTATCTCTGGGCACCACTGATAAGAGTCCAGCTCTGTCCTCTTTACTGTCAATCAGGTATGTATACACAAGAATAAGATCACCCTGAGCCTTATCCAGGCTGAACAATCCCACCTCTCTCAGCCTTGCCTTATGTGAAAGATGCTCCAATCCCTAGATCACCTTCATGACCCTTAGTAGGACTTGCCCCAATATGCCCAGGTCCCTCATGTATCAAGGAGCCCTGCACTGGACCCAGCTCTCGGAAGTGGTCAGAAGAGCACAGAGCAGAGGGAAAGGATCAGCTCCCTTGAACTGCTGGCAGTGTTCTTGCTATTGCTATCGCTCATCAGAAGACTATGTGAGGAGAATGAGATTTTTTCCTATCAAATAATTTTATGGCCCTCGAGCAGCTATTGTAATCAGATAAAATAGGGCTGTGAACTCCAATGCAAAATTGGCCTCGGTGAGTTTCCATCTTGTCTGACAGCAAGACAAAAACACATATAGAATATTCATGCTTCATTTGAAGTAGTTATACACTATTGCTTCTATTTAGTGTTCTTAAATTCTCATTTATTCCCACATAAAATTGACAGTGTATTTAAAATCAAGTCCATAAAGACAGAAGTTTATATACGCATGTAAAGAGCATTTGAAGAGCTTTTTGTTTAGACTATAAAGTTCATGTGATATTTTTTTGGGAAACTGGAAAGTGTTTTTGCAGAAAAAAAACCCCACAGGGTGATAATTGTTAAGAGCTGAAAATGCAAAATTACACCATTTAAACTGAGTAGTAACTTCAAATGTTCTAATGACAATGATGGGTTTTTTCTTTTAAAAAAAAAGACTACAGATTGGAGAACTCTAGTAACTGGAAGATTTGTGCACTGAAAGACATAAGATCAAAAGCTGATGATGCTGTGAATTATCTTAATTTTCAATATATTGGTTTTTAATGTGAGAGAGGTAGATTTAGGTATTGTAGACGGGTCTGCCAAGAACGAACACAAAGTCAGTATTAGCGTTCGGTAAGGAATAACCATGGTGGAAACATGTATAGCACTCTAAAGCCATGTTCTATAAATTTTTCCACATGTAGCCATCCTGATTAATTTCTTGCAGGACAAGGTGCAGAGTCCAATAGGGCTTATATGGTTTCTCTATTTGTTAGCTCTGATGAGCAACTCATAGTGTTAGAAGTGATGCCTGATATGCCAGAACTGACTCATGAGAAGCAGTCTAGGGCA
This sequence comes from Hemiprocne comata, assembly GCA_020745705.1. Taxonomy (NCBI): domain Eukaryota; kingdom Metazoa; phylum Chordata; class Aves; order Apodiformes; family Apodidae; genus Hemiprocne; species Hemiprocne comata. The sequence goes on from CM036586.1 coordinate 64,822,897, forward strand.
GAAGGCAACTCTAATGAGAATTCACTGAAAGACCAGGTAGTGAACAGAATCAATGTCTATCCCAATAGACAAGTTCTGTTTTCACAGGAAAAGATTTCTTTGAAAATTTTGATCACATGGTGATTTGTTAGCAAGAAAATATTTGGCTTCCTGGGGCAAAGCAGCAGTTAGGGACAGAAAGGTGAGGATTGAGTTCAAATATGTCACAAAAGTATTATATCTTTATTATTAAAAATGCTTAGAAAATACATTGCACATAAACTTCCAAGACCTAGCTAACATCACAGAGGTATCTATATTTTATTTGCCAAAAAATTAAGAACGGAACTCAAAAAGCTTCCAAATTTGCTACCATCAGCTGGATCTCCCTCAAAACTGCCCACTTCTTTCCCTTCAAGGGAATGCTTTAGAATGATACTCATAGACTCAGAATCATAGAATGGTTGGGTGGGAAAGGACCTTTAAAGGTTATATAGTCCAACCCTCCAGCCATGGGCAGGGACACATTTCACAGGATCAGTTTGCTCAAAACTCCATCCAACCTGACCTTGAACACTTCCAGGGATGGGGCATTAACAACTCCCCTGGACAACTTGTGCCAGAGTCTCACCACCCTCATAGTAAAGAATTTCTTCCTAATATCTAACCTAAATCTACTCTCTCAGTTTTAAACTGTTACCCCTTGTCCTACCACCACGGGCCCTGATAAAAAGTCCCTCTTCATCTTCCTCTTAAGCCCTTTTTAAGTAATTTAAAGACCACAATAAGCTCTCCCCAAAGCCCTATCCAGGCTAAAGAACCTCAACTCTTTCACCCTTTCTACACTGCAGAGGTGTTCCACCCCTCCAGTCATTTTCAAGGCCCTCCTCTAGAACAGCTAGAAAAGGTTTATGTATTCCTGGTGCTGGAGGTCCCAGAGATGAATGCAGCAGGCAGAATTTTTTTCCCTAGCCATAATTTGTAACCTTCAGCAGGCCATGTTATTCAACTAGTGGTTTCCAAATACCTGCAACTAAAAAAAAAAAGGGTATTACAGCACTAAAAATACAGTTCTGTCTCTTCTGATTCCTCCACAGATTCTGACAATGAAATTAAAAGTACGGCTAAAACTATTGTAAAATACTGGTGTTAGGATACAAAATTTAGTCTGACAATAAAACTTTGTGATCTACAGTGAGAAGAAATCTTTCACATGTGATAGCCCATGGTTTGAACATGTTTTGATAGATGTAAATGCTTTGACCACAGCACAATCACTGCATGTGTTGCTTGGCTTTGACAGGGTCAGGCTGTCACAGACTATCAAGAGTTTGTATGTGTGCTTCCTCTTCTGCCCAAAGGTAAAGGCAAGACATAACATTTCTACTAATATTTGGAGTGAATAGCCTAGTTTAGCCTCTAGCTTATTCTGAGTGGTATTTCGACTGATGATTGTTGGCTTGCTTGTTGACTGCTAATTTATGGTAAGCAAAACTTAATAATAATAATAATAATAATAAATAATAATAATAATAAAAATAATAATGATTCGTTTAATAATATAAGTACCCATCTGTGCCTGTAGCTTCTTGTGACTGGAAGTGCTTGAACCCAACATTCAGCTGCCTCTGTCTTTTTCAGAAATACTGGTCTACTCCAGCAAAAGCCAGTTTTTCAACATTCCTTAATCTTCCTCAACTCTGTTATCATCCCCATCTTCCCCACTTGCCCATCTAGCAAATGGACAACTTCAAGGCCTGGCTCAGGTGAAGTCTGCAACATGGGATCCACTTCCCTGGCAGAGGCCAGGGAAGCAAGCAGCAAGACTGCTGTCTGTAGGGTTTTTCAGCTAGTCACAAGGAAAGCGAGGGACAAGTTGCACAGAAAGCTCACTTGCTGCATTAATGGATCCCACACAGATGTTATTTTGGTGTCTGTCTCCAGTTGATTCCTTACAGCTGAGAATAGTTCAGTATCTCCCCCAAAAATGTAGTGGAGGAGTACCTGCCCCCTTTTTTATGGCTGCAGGCTCCTTTTCTGAAACAATGCCTGCACGAGAATGTAAACAGTCAGGTCAGCCTCTCACCCATCCCCATACAGATGAGCCTTACTGGATGTACAGGCATCTGCGCCCCCAGAAAAACAATGTACCACCTGTTATCAAGAGCTCTCTGATCTGTTGGCCAGATCTGTTGGAACTCTCGGAAACATGGAGATGGCAGTTGCTCTGACCACATTTCATAGTTTGAGACCAATACTACTCAAGTTATTTCATCTTTTCTTCCTTCTAGTGTTACCTTCCTCTCTGCATCTTTGCAAAGTCATTTTCTTAACCTTTCCCTATCTACCTCTGTTTTATTTATAGCCTTAAATGACACACATCTTCTCATTTTACTTTTTTTGGTTTTGGAGGAGGAAGTGTTCCAATTAGGTTACTTATTGTTCAGCTATTGGTGACAACTTCAAGCTACCTGCAATCTCATCTGACCTGGAGTAACTCCTGTGTTGCCCAATCAACAGCTCACTTTCAAGTGGCAAATGACAACAAGAGAGCCGCGGATTTAGCCTCAGATTGTTTTGCTCCATCAGGAAGACAGTATGTGAGTGAGTAAGAAACTGAGAACATTGCTTTGATATTCCTGATTCAGCCACATACAGCCTTAGATATGTGGCCAGACTCCCATGAAGTTCCCAAGCTTTAATAGACCCTTGCATATGACATATGGTTCACACTTTCTGTGTGACTTCTTGGGATTCCTCCAGATCCCTCCCCACTCTGCCTAAGCATCCTGTGAAAACAGTTTGCTCCATTTTTCTGCTTGAACGAAAGCTCTCATAAAGCTGCTGCTATTCTGTGCCTCTACATTTACCCGATCTTGTAGCTGAGCTCATGTTCCACAGTATTTCTCAACCACTATAAAAATAACAATTGTTTACACTGTGAAAAACAAATCTCATTGAGTCCTACCAGTTACCTCCAAGAAGGTACCAATACTGAACTCCATCTGCCCAGCAAGTGGCTGGCATTGAGAAATTACATTCTTCTTAGTTTCATAGTCATAAGAGAGCCAAATACAGAGGAACTGGTACTTCTCTGTTCTTCTGCATCCTGAATTATTTTATTAAACGCAGTTCTGACCAGGATAATATCTATTCAGTCCTATGTTCCTAGCAAGCACATCTTCTCAAAATCAGACTTAAGTTATTTTTCCCATGTAATGCCTGGCACATCTACTTGTGACTGGGATCCATATTTCTGCTTATCTAAAAGACATTAATCTGGGATCAGTCCTCAGATGAAATCCTTAGATGCGTTAGCCAAGTTGTGCACACACTTGGCACAAGATGTGACTGAAAAGGTTTATGCTGAAATTACTTTTCTTCCATGCTTTCCTGTTGTACCATGAAGATCAGATTTTGAGATCTGTTCCAACAACGTGTTTTGCTAGTCTCTTTTTAGCCAAAATTACAATTGTGTGAGCACAAAAACATTCAGCTCTGGTAGCCTTTGGTAGTGTAAAAATCTAGATATTTTGTGACTAATTTTTTGTTTGTTTATTTTTACCTCTATGTGCAAAAAACAGCGCTCACTTGACAGAACTTGCTCTCTAGTTTTTTCTGTCAACTCAGCCACTCTACTGCACCTTATTCTCCAAGCAAAACTGCTGTATGGAGACAGTGTATAGAGACTTCTCTGGAGCCATGGATCGGCACAGAGTGCCACAGTTCTCTCAGACAGAAATCATGGATGTTTGTTTCCTCCTCTGCAATGTTTTAATGTAGATTGATAGAAAAGCCTATGCAATCCTTTTGCATAACAGTTTCTCTCAGCATAAAACGTTGCACTATCGAAAGTCTGTGGTCTCTCTAAAAAACTGTTTGTTTTGCATTATGGAATATCAAGGCTTGCATCATTATTTTGTTTTTATTCTGTTTTATTCTTACAGTTGAGCCTAGTTTTAGAGTGCTCTTATTTGTTTACATTTTGGCTATATAACCTGTTTCAAAAGAGATGAAGTTTGTATTCTGAAAAAAGTTGTAATATCCTTTGCCAGAACATAATTTAAAAAGCAAGATTACATGACTTTTGGGGTTAAGAAAAGCTGTTTAAAAGAACAGACTAGTATTTAAATTAAGTGAGTAATGAGTTTTTATTGCTATTATAATTCAGCTCCTCTTAATCTGAATACAAACAACTCATCTGAAAACAGGAAGTAGGTGAAATGGTTCTACAACCCAGAGCTGAAATTCAAGAAACCTCAGTATAGTCTTGCTATACATTTCAATATACCTAAGGAACAATGCAGGCAGTACACTGGTCATGCCCACCTTCTGCTCAGTGTTTGGGGGAAGGTAAGCCTAAAGAGTGTGGACAGGAGTACCCCTACGGTGAATCTAGCACATGGGAAAATGGGTCTCTGCAACAGAGCAATCAAAATGCAAAAAGTTCTGTGTGTTATGCTTGTAACATATGGGAGTATGAGCCTCTACAGGGGAGGTCTGGTGAGAAAACAGCCCCCTTTTTTTCTTAAGTGAATGATTAATGGTCATATATCTGAATCCTTCTCCCCTGTGTGACAGAATTGGTAGGACAGACTTTATGATGCATCCTTGGCTGACATCCCTTGTCAGAGGCACAGAATCAAACAAGATTCCATCAGTTTTTGCCCTACCATATGTCTCATCATGGAGCTCTCTCAAATCCCACTGTTTTTTTTGGAAACAAAGCTTTTCAGGAGTCCTCAGGTTTCCCATTGCCTCACTTCAGGCAATACTGAAATACAAATTTTGCTTCATATTTATCCTGAATTTCAAAGGCAGCACGGATAGGAATGTAAACTACTCAAGCATTTACCCAGAACATGAACTAAAGTGAATCTACAAGTGGATTTATAACTCCTGTGTAGCAAAGACTGTTAGTGGGTGATTTCTTAATTCTTGAAGGATGGCCCTTGCCCCTAAGATTCAGCAGAAAGTCTCTACTAGATTTTCTGTGTCTGTTCACTCTGTTTTCACAGAATTATCTACAATGATTCCTAACTGGCAATTTCGAGCTTATCATCATCTGTTTGTGTATAAAGTTAGGACTGTGTTTTCCCCATGTGCCTGACTTCGCATTTATTGAATTGAAATTTCATCAGCTGCTTTATGTCCCAATCACTCAACATCACAGGAGCGCTCTGCAATTCCTTGCAGTCAATTTACTTTTGACAAGTTTGAATAATTTTATGTCATTAACAAACCTTGTTATCTTATGCATCTCCCTCCCCACTTTCCAGATTTTTCATGAGGATGCTGAGAAACAGCAGTATAAAAGCAATTCTCTCTATGGCAAATCCTCTCTGTTGGGAGAACGAACAATTATTCCTAGCTTGTGCTTCCTACCTTTAACTGCTGGTAATTCATACTACCTGTGAGGAAAAACTTCCTCTTATGTTTCTGTAGTTTCAGTTGTTTAAAATACTTTAATGGATGTCCTCCAAACTCTTTCAGAGCTTTGACTACTTTATTTCTCCTGGAACACCTTGATACTGTGTGTTTTCAGGTTTCTTCAAAGAACTCTGACAGACTTATAAGACTCAATTTTCTCCACAACTCTCATACTTCTGTGTGATCAGCACAAGCTTGTGATGATACAAACAATAAAGGGCAGTAAGGTCGTTTGTCATTTGCAGGTTTCTAAGCATAAAGCAGACACTGGTGCCCCTATCCTAGTGAACAGATGTAGTCCACTGCAGTAATTGCAGCTGAGCCTTGGCCTGAAACAATTTTACCTTAGCTCATCATATCTATAAAGAAGGATTAATTAGAACTTAAATTTTATCTGGTTGGAAACAACAAGTTTCTGTCGTAATTTAATTAAAGCTGTCCTACAGGCTTGTGTTCACACAGCTGATGAGATGTATCACGTGTGCTGGTTTGGTTCTGGTGAGGTTTTGGTAGTGGGTGAGGGGCCCCAGGGGTGGCTCTGGTAAGAAGCTTCTGAAAAGCTCCCCTGCCTCCAAAAAGTGCTGCCAGTCAGCTAAGGCTGAGCCATCAGAGACAATGGATGTTCCTCTGTGATTAAGCTATGAAAGAAGGGGAAAGAAACCTGAGAGCAGAGGAGAGGGGGAGGTGAAGAACAGAAGTGAGAGCAATGCCGAAGCTGAGATACCAAGATCAGTGAGTAAGGAGGGGAAGGAGGTGCCCAAGCAGAGGTTCCCCTGCAGCCCATGGTGAGACAGCAAGCTGTCCCCCCTGCAACCCATGCAGGAGTATGGTGAAACAGCTGATAAAGGACCACAGTGGAGCAGCCATAGACTTGCAGCCTGTGGACCACGGTGAAGCAGATGCGGACCTGCAGCCACGGACTGTTTCCGAAGCAGGCTGTGACTCTGTGTGAAGCCCACACTGGAGCAGTCTGTTCCTGATGGACTGCATCTCCTGGGAAGGACTCATGTCAGATGGGTTTCTGAAGCAGTCTGTCTCATGGGAGGGATCCCGTGGGGAGGCAGGGGAAGACTGTAAGGAATCCTTCTCTCTGAGGAGAAAGGAGCCACAGAAAACAACATGTGGTGCACTGACTAAACCCGATCCCCTGTCCACCTGTGCCACTTTGGGGAAGGAGGTACAGAAATCAGGACCAAATTAATTTGGGCCTGGGAAGAAGGGAGGGGTGGGGTGAGGTACTTAAGCTCTGGGTTTTATTTTGTCTGTCCTGTTTGCATCTGATTAGTGATAAATTAAATTGCTATTTTTTCCCCAAGTTGAGCCTGCTTTGCCCATTATTGTAATCGGTGAGTAAATCCTCCTTGTCTCTGTGTCGACCCATGAGCTTCTAGTTGGCTTTTGTCCTCCCCATCCCACTGAGGGGGGATGGTGGGGGGGTGGGGGAGGTGTGAGTGAGAGACCATGTGGTTCTTTGTTGTCGGTTAGGTCCAAAGGAGGACAACATGACACAGCTCTCTAGAGCACAATTTGAAGAGGTCACAGGAACTCTTGGGGCTCTCATAACCTTATGTGCTTTACATGTGTCAGGTGCTGGTGCTAAAAGACTGTATGGTGAGGGTGACTAGCAGGGTTTGCATCAAGCCACACAGTGCTGAGCTGAAATGCTGGTGTAACCTTGAAGTATCTGTCCGAGAAGCAGAGTTGCTCATGAACAGATAGGGAAATGAACAGCTACATTTGACATGACAGAAATATCAAAGTAAGAATAGAAGATCTCAGTTTAAATCTTGTGATAATGTCATTGGTACTAATTTTAGTAAGCTTAATTATTTGTGTTTGATTTTACTTATTTTCATGGCTGTATTTTCCCAGCCTTCTCTGTGAGATCAGTGAGGATACATTTTAATCCTTTAACTGTTTTTAGGATATCTTCTCTGTTTTCATTTTGCTTCTAAAATTCATCTATCATAATTTCACTAAGAAAAAACAAATGTATTTTTTTAAAAGGTCTTTTTATGTGTCCTAGCCTGAGAGCCATCTCTTGGGCTTAAATTCACTGACCAGTGTATTATTCACCTCTCCCTGAAATAGCCTATAAGTCAGCCTGCAATATGGATCACATAAAATCAGAGTAAGCGATGTAATGAAATTATCCATGGTCTTAAAAAACTAAGTAAAAGAATTGAAAGAATACAGTTTCCTGATCCAGAGTTTGACAAGTCTGACTCAGTGCTGAGTAACTGTGGCTGGTAGACACATCTGCTAATGCTTTTCTTCTTTAACTGGATGATTGCACATGCAAAAGAAGTTTTTTAAGTCAACTGTATAACGAAGGTTTCCATCTATTCCTTCTGTAATATAGATGTATCTGTCATATACAGGTCATACACATCGATTGTGTATGTACTCCAAAAATCTCAAGGATAAATTACCAACAAAGCCAAAGTAGCTTGTGTTCGTACCTTGCGCTCCCAATTGCAGTCCTGATAAGAAGGACTTGGGGGTGGTAGTAGATGAGAAGCTTGACGTCAGCCACCAGTGTGTGCTCACAAGCCCAGAGAGCCAACCCCATCCTCGGCTGCATCAAAAGAAGTGTGGCCAGCAGGGCCAGGGAGGTGATTCTGCCCCTCTACTCTCCTCTGGTGAGGCCACACCTGGAGTACTGTGTACAGTTCTGGTGCCCTCAGCACAAGAAAGATATAGACCTGTTGGAGAGGGTCCAGAGAAGGGCCACCAAGATGATCAAAGGCCTGGATCACCTCTGCTATGAAGACAGGCTAAGAGAATTGAGACTGTTCAGCCTAGAGAAGGCTCCAAGGAGATCTTATAGTGACCTTCCAGTACTTGAAAGGGGCCTACAGGAAATCTGGGGAGGGGCTTTTCATCAGAGAAGATAGTGATAGGACAAGGGGTAATTATTTTAAACTGAGAGAGGGGGGATTTAGGTTAGATATTAGGAAGAAATTCTTCACTGTAAGGGTGCTGAGGAACTGGAATGGGTTGCCCAGGGAGGTTGTGGATGCCCCATCCCTGGAGATTTTTAAGGCCAGATTGGATGAGGTTTTGTGCAACCTGGTCTAGTGGTAGGGTTCCCTTCTCATGGGAACGCTCCTTTTCACCACCACCCCTTGAACCAGCCCACATAAAATGTTTGTGTAATGTTCTAAAAATTGTTAGACTGGTTGAAAACCTGTGGTTACTCTTCCATATGTGACTTCACACTTCTGCCCATCCCAAGGCCAAGGATTTCCCGCTTAGAGGAGTAGGCACACTGGTTCAAATGAAGGAGCCACTGAGCCCACTAACCTCTTCCTGAGGTTCTGACTGCACTCTTCTCATCTTTTCATTTTCACTTAAACCTTTCCCATCCAAGGTCTCACTTGGTTGTGGTACCCCTTTTGTCAAACTTGTCTTTGCTTGCCCAAGGTAGTGTTTAATACCACCAGAAGGAGGAAGCTTGTCTGTCTCATATTGAGGAAAGTCCTAGTAGCCATGGGTCACATTTCTGTTCCTTTGTCATGTTACCAGGCAGGGCACAGCAGGGCACAGCAGGCAACATCCACAGACTGCCTGGATGCCTTCAGGGAGCAGTGAATAGAGGGAAGGCTATTCTCCTTGTGCCCCTCCAGTTCTCAGACCATATTTAAACAAATATAGTAATACTAATATTAATATTATTTGTACTACATTAGCCTCTTACATTCCTCCTGTTTTCATCAGTTACCTCTTAACTGACTTGTTTTTTTTCTTTGACACTTTTCTTTTTGAAGAAGAAAGTGGGGCAGAATGAGAGTACTTTTTGTTGTTGTTGTTAGCAATAGACAGCAGAGACAAAACCAGTGAAATCAGCAGCCATTAGCCAATAATACCTGTAGAGCAGGGCAAACGTACTTGATACTGGCTATAATGCTCTCCCAGCCACTGAGTAACAGCTCCAGGGGCTTCTTGACCCTAATGCAGTTTATCTATTTAGTTTACCTTGCAGTGGATCTTCCAAGTGTTTATCCAGTCTCTCTTTTAATGGTTCTCTGCTTGTAATGTTCGTCATAAAACAAATGCTTTTCAACTTGGTTGTGTTGCAGTGTATGACCTTAAATCACTTAAAAATGGAGAGATGTTTATTTTAAATTACAGAATTAAAGGGGACACAGTTATATTAGTAAGGAAAAAAGACTACAAATATGCAATTCAAGTTCATGGCAAATGTAAGTCATTGTGAAGGATATGCACAGTTAGTTTTTCTTCAGTTTTTAGTAGAGAAACAACGTAAAGTGTGTCTGCTTATGAATATGTATCAACCATAATACAAGCTCTTCGGCATAGGAAATTTGACTTAATTCTGTGTTAGGAGACAGCTTGCATCTGTAATTATATTACCATTTACTATTTTATAAAACTCCACTCCATACTAATTACACTTAGCAAACAGAGTGCTTAACATTAATTATACTGGAGATCTACAAAGCAAAACTCTTTTATTCTTCCTCAGTAGACTGTGTTCTAAAAGTAGTGAAAAATCATTTAGTGTCTGAATCATACTGTAAATCAAATTGTTTAATGCTGATTAGATATTCTATGTACATCTCCAGATTCAGTCAAACATAAAGTCTACTTCCTAACATTTGTTTCCAGCCCTGTTTTTATGGTAATGTTTTGTTTGCCATTTTAGCTCTGTTTTACAAAAGTACTTTATGACCTGAATATTGCCAAGGTGCATCATGGGTATTTTTCAATTTATGACATGTATAATTCAAGTTATGAATAAGGATCTCAATTTTTTCTGCTCTTGTTCATGATGCTAATGATAGGATCAAGTACTCAAGGAAAACATTATATAGTTTATTAAGTTTAGTCAGAACTATGTTGCTTCACCTTTCACTTTGTAGAATAACTATCTGAATTTATTAAGAATAATATATACAAATTTTCTCAAAATATCAACAAGTCCAGAGTTTTAAGGGGTAAAATATCAGCCATAACATGAATAATCTGAGGACACTGAGTATTTTTCCAAGACAGCTATATGTATCTTTCTTTCCTATTTCCCTAATTATTTCACTGTAAAAGCTGTACCTGAATTAATTTCTTCTTACATAACATGAACTGCTTAACTCTCCAAAGCCTGTAATTTTTTGCATATACTGAAGCCATGAGGGTAGTTCCTGTTTTGACTTCTGCTACAGATTTTCCACCTGCTCTGCTGGTTACTCTGAGATATCTGAATGAGATCACTCATCCAACTGTCCCTGATTATGTACATTATCATTATCATATTTCTTTTTTTTCCTGCAGTGCCCTGCATTCTATAGATACAGAACTGTCCGTTCTTGTTGCTGGATCTTAGTTTGAGCATGAGACCATTTTTTTCTCTCATATCACCTCAGAAGCTGTTACCTTGGCAACATCAAGATCAATCAAAGACCCTCTCTAAGAAAATAATTTTGCCTGGTGTAAGGCCAGATGCACCAATAAATTACTGCCTCCTCTCTTGTTCCTTCCTCTGCTCCACTTCATTCTTCTTCCTACATGATTATTCAAGGCATGTAGTTACCATGAGTCCAACAAGAAGTCCTGCCCCTGGATTGTGACTGGGTGTGATTAAGTTCCACATTCTTTCTTTTGGCAGAATCTGATGCAACTACACAAGTTTATGTACCAATAAACTTGGTCTCTGGCTCTGGTATTGAGCAAGGCTTAGTAATTTTGGCAAAGTTAGAATAAAAAGTTTGATTGAAATATTTTTAAAAACTCCAAGCTCCATTTCATTTGCAGGTGCAGAGGAAATTAATATATTCAAAATTCATTCCCATACTTAAGGAGAGGTCAAGGTTTTTAGTCTATCACAGGGTTTTCAACTTGCTTCACTCTGTGAGGATTTAATCTTTTCAATGTTTCGTTGTGTTCTTCATCTCAGAAAATTCAGGGTCTCTTCTGCTTAACATAAACCATTAAGCTAGGTGTGAGTGGGGATAAGAAGTGTGCTAAAAAGATGGAACTGTGGTGGAGCTGAATGACAATAGGTGAGAGAATTTATTCGTATTCTGCAGGGCCACAAAAGTAAGTCAGAAAGCATTTGTGTATTTGTTTCCTGTTGATCTTTTATATTTAGGAAAGGTATCCCTTCTCTAATGAGCCAATCTCAGGATTCTTCTCCATAGATTTTTTTTTTTACTTACCATTATTGTATTTCTTAAAGATAGCTTTTTCACATTTTGAGGTTACTTTTCTTACAGCCCAAGTTCTATTAATATTCTATTAATATTCTTTTAATTACAGTTTTCTATGCACAATGGTTAGTCATATTTAAATAATAATATTATTTTATTATTAAAAAATACATTGGGTGCTTGGGCAGTATGAATACTGTCTTGTTTCTTAATCTTTTCAATAGTTGAGCTAAGAGCATTCATCTTAAAAACCATATGGTCATGGCAGAGAGAGACATTCCAGAGAAAGTTAATTGATAAAATTCCCACAGTCGCACTTCAGGAGGGCTGCATCAGGTCTTTTCTTCTCACTTTAAGCTTTAGCTTAAACTCACAAACTTACAGTTTTATTTCTCCAGTTGAGGTTTTGGCTAAACAGGTTACTGCTTAGGATTTCAAGACAGACTAAAGTTCAGAAAACCCACTGGCTCCAGCAAGAAACACTTTGTGATCCAGCAGTTATCAAGGACTTTGCTTGCCTTTTGAATAAGCGCTTTCTTTAAAGGAGGTCAAAGGATTAACAGTTGCTCACCTTTGTTTATGAAGTTATTTATAGCCTTCTCCAGGGGTCATGTGCCATTGCCTCCTCTTTGTTTTGACTGTCACAGGATTTTTGTTGTCACTGTACCTATTGAAGGTAGCAGTAAAAAGAGAACACCAGCTTTTCCCATTGTTTGATCTAGGTGGATAGTGTAATCTTCAGAGCAGTGCTGTAGGGAATAAAAGTCTGTCTCAAGTTTGCCATAACACTTCAGGAGATTATGTTGATGAGTAATGTAGTGCTTCTGTTTAGTACGGTGAAAGGCAATGAACACATCCTCCCCACCCACTTTACTATAGAATACAATGTCCTTGCACTTGCACTAACCCCAGAGGTATTTGATTTATAAGTATAAATGGCATTTAAGCAGAGCATCTGAGGGCATCTGAGAACCTCATGCTGCCATTAATATCTTTGCTTTTCTGCTTTCTGACATCTGACAGACTCTAAGCAGGCAACACCCTTTAGCCAGTGTTCAGGTGGCTCTTGCCCTGGAAAATCTATTTCGTCTTGAAGAGGAAACTCTTAAAATCTTGGAAGTAAAGAGCTCACAATGGGGTCATATTGCTATTTCTATCAGCTGTTTCAGAACTTTTGTACACAGGTTTAAACCTCTTGTAATGCACGAGATGTAGGTGGATGACTGTTGTTGGTATGTTCCTCTTGGTTCCTCCCTCCTTTGCCATGAAACTGGTTATCTTCTTCAGAAAGCTGGTATCTGGAGCAGAGTCTGGTAGACAGACTTTCTGACCTTGCCTGTTTCCACTCATACTACCTCCTACTGTCACCTCTCAGGGGAATTGGAAAAGTTTGCCATCTCCCTGCATCTCTCACACTACTGTAATAGGCATCAGCCTTACCTCTAAATATGAATTTAAGAGTCAGCACTCTGTCAGGAAACCGTGACAATCCTGACATTTTAGAGTGGGTAGCAAAGTGGTTTCCATAGAGTCCTCGTGGCCTTCATTTGTTCTGTTACCAAGAAACATGTCTTGGGACCTATAAACATTGTCTTATACTGCTCATTAACAGAAAATACATCATGCGATACAAAACCAAATTTTGCCAATTCAATTCAACTTAACACACAAAAGTGTTTGTTAATAATGCAGCAGTCATCCCTGGCAAGACCCCAAACCAGTAGCCTTCTGCAAGACAGCTGAAATAAAGTCTGGATATATGGGCCAACTCATTCACATCATCTTCAGTATCACCGTGTTCACATTTGGGATCATCAAGTCTCAGTGTCACCTGAACTATGGCTTCACTTTCAAATCACTTTCGTCTTTCCTGTTCCTGTTATTTTAGTTCCCTGGTAAGAAACTCAGTAAGAAATATTAAATAATAGAATCCTAGAATCAGAATGGTTTGAGTTGGAAGACACCTTAAAGATCATCTAGTTCCAACCCCCCTGCATGGGTAGGGACACCTCCCACTAGATTAGGTTGCTCAAAGCCCCATCCTACCTGGCCTTGAACACTTCTGGGATGCGACTTCCACAACTTCCCTGGGCAACCTGTTCCAGTGTCTCACCACCCTCACACTAAAGAATTTCCTCCTGATGTCTAACCTAAGTCTCCCCTCTTCCAGTTTTGATCCATTACCCCTTGTCCTTTCACTACAAGCCCTGCAAAAAAGTCCCTCCCCAGCTTTGCTATATGCCCCTTTAGATACTGGAAGGCTGCTATGAGGTTTCCCCAGAGTCTTCTCTTCTCCAGGCTGAACAACCCAACTCTCCCACCCTGTCTTCCTAGGAGAGGTGCTCCAGCCCTCTCACCATCTTCATGGCCCTCTTCTGGACTTTTCCCAGGAGCTCCATGTACTTCTTATGTTGGGGACTCCAGAATTGGAGACAGTACTCCAGGTGGGGTCTCACGAGAGCCAAGTAAAGGGGGAGAATCACCTCTCTTGACCTACTGGCCAGGCTTCTTTTGATGCAGCCCAGGACATGGTTGGCTTTCTGGGCTGCAAGGGCACATTGCTGGCTCATGTTGAGCTTCTTGTTCACCATCACTCCTAAGTCCTTCTCCTCCGGACTATTTTCAATTAATTCTCCACCCAGCCTGTATTTTTCCTTGGGATCGCCCCAACCCAGATGCAGAACCTTGCACTTGGCCTTGTTGAACTTCATGCTGTTCGCACAAGCTCACTTCTCAAGCCTGTAAATGTCCCTCTGGATGGCATCCCTTCCCTCCAGGGTGTCGACCTCATCACACAGTTTGGTGTCATCGGCAAACTTGCTGAGGGTGCATTCAATGCCACTGTCCATGTGGCCAACAAAGATGTTAAGCAGCACCGGTCCGATTGGAGCATCAGGAAGAGGACTGGAGATTTTTGCTCTGATATTGGCTGATGCTGAGGGATTGGCCAGGCAAGAACGATAGGGAGAGTGGAGCCCCAAGGAATGCACACCAGAATAGGAGCAGTGTTGAGGTCACTTTTCTGTGAAGGCAAGAAAAGGTTCTTCATAAGTTGATTTTCTAGAAAAGGAACAAAAATTATGAATAAGGTGCTGTTATCCTTCCCACTGTCATTGCTGTATGAAGCAGCATCTTTCTATCTTGGATGTGCAGTCTTCAGAAAGCACACAGAAATTAGTCTGTTTTTTTGCAAAGCAGTGCAGGAGAGTCTCAGCATAGCTCCTCATTTGAAGTCACGCTTGGTAAGGTTGCTGGCTGGAGTGGCTGAGGGATCTGTAGAGAGGTTTGCCTGGAGAGATTCTCTGAAAATATGTGACTGCCATCAGTGGGAACAGTGCAAGAGGCAAGCTGCAAACAGTGCCAGCTCCTTCTGGGAAAGAAACTAAAAGAGATGAAAGCCTGTCCAGATTCCTAAATCGAAATCTTTTGTCTATGGCAGAACTTCAGATAGGTGAAATTGTCCATAAGGCTTCAGTTCAATTTCAGCTAGGAAAGATGATGCCTTGGCCATGTGCATGAGTCGTGGTATAAACCCAAAATCCTTATAGATGGTTTACTATTTTATATGCTTTTCACTCACTGCATCAGTTTTCAGCTCTGTCATTTGTCTTTCATCCGAACCTGACACCTGCTTGCTGTTCTGCAAGTAATTACTCTATTTGAGACTTACCTCTTATAGCAATGTGTGATTAATAGGTTATTAATAAGTTTGATGGTGTGATAGCTTTTGCAATACAAACTATGAATTCTTTAGGCATTGGGATTTTTAGAAAATTGAGCACAAATGCTTGGTAGCCTCCCCAGTTGCTGGCGGGCACTGTTAGAAAAACCTAGAAAATGTGTTTTTATGAAGTGCTTTTATGAAGTATGTAGCTAGCTACTTTTTTTCCTCTCTCTTTCTCTCTCTAGACAATCTGTTCCAGCCCTCTGATAATATTCGTTGGCCTCCTCTGGATACATCCTTCTTGTTTTGGGGGCTCCAGAGCAGGACACAGTACTCCAGGTGAGTTCTCACAAGGAAGCGACCTGCAGCTTTTACCATTTCAACTTTTTTTAGTACATCTTCAACTGCTTCTTAGAATGAGCTAATTTTCTTCTGTTGTTCACTCACTGTTCTGCTGATGTTTTTAAGAACCAGTGTACAGACAGTGGTTGTACAAATCCTCACAGCTAATGTTTGACCTCAGGAACAAATTATTTCTGTGTCTTGGTGTTGGCTTTTTCCCTATCTTTGATGAGGATTTTGTCTCGTGACAAGCATGAGTTTCCTAATTCATTGCTTCTCTTTCTCTACTGTGACATACAGATTAGGATTTGCTTTTCTAGTTACTTAAAAAAAGAGCTGTCTTTGCTTTCCCATTACTTGGAAACAGTTTCTGTTCAGATGTGGCATGAAACATCCTCCATCATCACAAGAGTGTCAAACCTTCTATGTAGTTGTGATTTTGCATCACTTGTTTTCCAGGCATTACTGGATGTAGGTTTCTGCTTAATGTTGGTTTGATTACATTCATGAATAATCCTAGGGCTGCATTCAGTTGCCTAAACATAGTGCCACCAGAGTCATCCTTAAGTATCCAAGTTATCTGTATACAGTTGACAAACCTAGCAGATATGACAGCCCAGGTACAATGTTACAATAGGTGTAAAGAAATAGTGTAGCTTATGTTCTTTTTATAAGTAGATTGAAAGGTTCAAGGAAAAGGAGATAAAACATAGAATTCAGAAGACTGTGAGGAATCCTTCTCCCTGAGGAGGAGGAGGGAGCAGCAGAGAACAATATGTGATGCACTGACTCTAAACCCCCATTCCCTGTTCCACTGGGGGAAGGAGGTAGAGAAACCAGGAGCAAAGTAATGTGGGCTCAGGAGGAAGGGAGGGGTGGGGTGAGGTGCTTAAGCTTTAAGTTCTGCCTGTGACCATGATTGTTGAGTGAACCCTCCTTGTCCTCCTCTGGACCCATGAGCTTTTAGTTGGATTTTGTCTTCCCCACTGTGGGGGAAGGGTGAGTGAGCAGCTGTGTGGTTCTTTGTTGTCTGTTAGGCCCAAACCACGACAGTTTGTTGGGGTTTTTTTGTCCAACATGTCCTGCTTTGGAGAGTACTACCAGTGCTTTTCATTTTTAGGCTCTGTTCAGGTGCTTATTAGAGACAGTACTCATTTGATTGGCAGCTTTGTGCCACACTAGGAGACAGCAGCCCAAAGAAAGCAGCTGAAGGTGGAAAAACCCCGCTTCACGGGGAATTGCTATTCTGACTCCAACAGAGCTTCTTCTTCCCTGATAGCAGTGGAAATGTTGAAGTGTGCAGAAGGAAGAAGAAAGACTGGAGCCTGCGGACTTCTTGTGAACCCAGAATGGCACATGGGATCAATCCACTGAAGGCCAATGAACATTGACAGTTGTTTGTTTGCAGGTCAAAGCTCACCTGCCTCAGACAGGAAGAACATCAATGTGTCTTGCAGCTGTTTTTACTGTTCATCATGCCCCTTCTCCCCCCTCATTCAGCCATGTGCTTTGACCTCAGTCCAGCCAAACACAAAACCAGAGCTGTGCAGGGGATGATTTATTATGACAAGATGCACAACTTCACACATGTTTTGCTTTGGCAGTAGTTATATGTTAGCAATTTTGCTACAGAGAAAGTGAACATTGTTCACTTTCTGTTTTTCAGAAGGCACTGAAGAAGCTGTTCATAACACTTTAAATAATCATATTATTTGCAAGGGAACATTTTATAATTTAATTCTATTCTGACATAGAAGGCCCTGGGCAGCAGACACCCTAGATATTTGCTAAGTGCATTACAGGTCTTCACACTCAGATTCTGTTCTTGTACATGGGGTTATGCCTTGTTGATGTAACCTTTCATCTGGAGTCCACAAAGGTCCCTGGTTACTGCATTCTCTAATAAAGTGAAGCAGAAGTCAGTACAAACTCTAAAACTCTCTTCCATGAGCACATCTTGCAGGTATGTCAGAGAGTAAAGCTATTCCTAGACGCAAAGAATTATGCAAAAATCAGAGTACCTTGATGTGTTGGTAGGATGGATTCCTGTCTTCTGCAGAGATTGAGCACTGGAACATGGACTGTCATCAACAGTCTTTTTCCTTTTCAGGACCTCCATTATAAGTACTAAATGTAGGAGAAATGTTTGAGGCACAACAGCCTCACAATCATGAAGTTCAACCATTTTTAATAGAATCATAGTATAATTTAGGTTGGAAAAGACCCTTTAGATCATCAAATCCAACTGTAAACCTAACACTGCCAAGTCTACCACTAAACCATGTCCCTAAGCACCACATCTATATGCCTTTTAAATTAAAATCTCTTTACACCTCCAGGGATGGTGACTCCACCACTTTCTTAAGCAACCTGTTCCAGTGCCTGACAACCCTTTCGGTAACAAAATTTTTCATATATCCAACCTAAACCTCACCTGGCACAACTTGAGGCCATTTCCTCTTGTCCTATTGCTTGTTACTTGGAAGAAGAGACTGACCCCCAGCTTGTTACAATCTCCTTTGAGGTAGTGGTAGAGAACGATAAAATACTCCTTTCTGCTCCTCTACAACTGCCAAAATGCGACCCATTGGACAAAATGATAGCAATTTTAATTCACTAAGAAAAAGAGTAAAATTAGGAGAAAGACCTCGAATTTTAAGGTATGTGATTGTAACTAATATTTCACTTGGATCTGCTCAAATCATGGTAATCCCTGTATCACTATCCATCACTACTTTTGAAGTGTTAACATCCTTTTCAATAGAGAAATGTCAGTGAGTGGACAAAAACTCATTAATGTATGCATTCCCCATAATTACACAGTAAAACAGAGATTTGGATTAGATTGGTTGGTAAATGTATCACCAAAATGTGATTAGCATGACCAGATCATGAATGCAAGATGCTTAAGTGGGTTATGTTGAGCACCATGTTTTATCATCTGCTAGGCCAGGTGGTACAAACTAAACTATTTGTGAATATTATGCTATCATTAGTAAATATACACATATTTTTCTATAATTTTATTATATTATTATAAATATAGGATTTAATATAAATATATTTTATAGCTTTGTATATATTTCTATAAATATATTCATATATTTACAATAACAAGCATTATCAAAAGAAGACCCTCTGTATGGAAATAAATGGAGTACAACTGGAGTTTATAAAGTTAACTTTAAAGCAGCTTCTGGGGAGTCTCAGTGTTACGTCTTATGTCTTGAGCATTATTTTTCAACTTTGCTTTACCCCTAAGTCTATGATTGCCTGGGTATCCTAAGGAGGCAGCACTTTGAAAACGGAATTGCTCATTTCTGTACTTGGAACCATCCACCCATCCCTGGAGTTCAGCTATGCTTCATGCAGCAGAGAAGAAAATAATCAAATAAATGTGCTGAACTTGCCACCTCATTTCGAAGTTCTGCCAGGTAGCAGGTTTTCTGAGGAAAACTTAAAAAGATGTGTTCTATTTTGGAGAACGTCCAGGAACTAACTTTATCTCACTCCTCCTTCTCCCTGAGTCTATTACTTTTTCTGCTTCTTCTGTGTGTTATTTGTCCAGTGTCCATTTGCTCTGAATGCTTCCAAGAATTGCAAAAACAATGCCACGGTTTTGTAAATAGGTTATAAACCTGATGAGAATCTCACTTCAAGAGACCATGGTTAATCCAAAAGACATCTCTGTGTGCACAGCATACACACAGTGCCCTGGCATCACCAGCAGTTAGCAGATCATTTCTTCTGTCCATCTGTGAGTTCATATAATTTGGCAATAGACCTAGTTTCTGGAAACATTAACCCCTTTGTGGCAAATTGCCGCCTTTCCTAAGCAGACTAAATCACCACCCTGTCATTCTCACACATGGGCTGTCTTCCTAGAATCACAGAATCATAGAATCATAATATATGCATGCTCATGCATAGAGGTTATTACTGTTGAAGGCTGCAGAGGAACATAATGCAGATTAAATGTGACCAACCAGTATTCTCAAGGGTTATGTTCACCTACAAACATGCATAATACAATCACGTATGTCAAGCCCCATTCTCTGTGCTAGACATGTTTGCTGTTAGTGAGCCTTCTACCTTAAACTAGAACCTTCTCATTATAAGCTTGCAGTTTACACTTCAGTAATGCTGATTTGTTCAGCTGTGTATGAAAAGTTGGAGAGAAACATCAGAACTGGCCAGACTGGATTTTATACTGATAAATAGATGACTCTTACCTCCCAAAATCTTATCGCATTGCTTCAGTATTTAATTCCTGGCTTTGGACAGCATTGCACTGCAGGTTTAAAGAGGTTACAGCATTTTCTGTTGCATAGACTCATTTGCATTTATCTCTTATTTCGTATGAATCCTGTATCATTTTAATATTGTGCCTGTAATATGTTTACCTCATACTATTTTTAATATTCTCACTGCAAAATTTCTAGCTGTTGTCACTCCCATCAGCAATGATGGTTGGCCTGGCTTTTCTTACTGAAAAAATAATAATTTTCAAAATATGCTTGTTATGTCTGTATTATCTTCATTTAAATAATGGTTAAGAAGCAAAGAACATTAACATAAGTTGCATCAAGCCTGAAAAGTAAGGAAAGAAAGGGAAGAAAGGAAAGAATCATAGAATGGTTTGGGTTGGAAGGGACCTTAAAGATAATCCAGTTCCAAGCCCTTGAAATGGACAGGGACACCTCCCACTTGACCAAGTTGCTCCAGGCCCCATTCAACCTGGTCTTGAGCACTTCCAGAGAGGGGACTTCCACAGCTCCTCTTGGCAACCTGTTCCAGTGTCTCACCACCCTCACACTAAAGAATTTCCTCCAAATGTCTAGCCTAAATCTCCCCTCTTCAAGTTTTGATACATTACCCCTTGTCCTTTCACTATAAGCTCTTCAAGAAAGTCCCTCCCCAGCTTTCCTGTAGCCCCTTCAGGTACTGGAAGGCTGCTATGAGGTCTCCACAGAGCCTCCTCTTCTCTAGTCTGAACAACCCCAACTCTCCCACCCTGTCTTCCTAGGAGAGGTGTTCCAGCCCTCGGATCATCTTTGTGGCCCTCCTCTGGACACTCTCTAGGAGCTCCATGTCTTTCTTATGTTGGGGGCTCCAGAACTGGACACAGTACTCCTGGTGGGGTCTCACAAGAGGGGAGTAGAGGGGCAGAATCTCCTCCCTTGACATGCTGGTTACGCTTCTTTTGACGCAGCCCGGGATATGGTTGGCTTTCTGGGCTGCAAGTGCACATTTCTGGCTCATGTTTGGCTTCTCACAATCAGCACCCCCAAGTCCTTTACCTCAGGGCTGTTCTCAAGTCATTCTCTGCCCAACCTGTATTTTTGCTTGGGATTGCTCTGCCCCATGTGCAGGACCATTCGCTTGGTCTTCGTGAACTTCATGAGGCTGGCATATGCCATGGTTGGAATGGGGCCACCTTTGAAGCCTGTCAAGGTCCCTCTGGACGGCATCTCTTTCCAAAGGAAAGGAGAGAAAGAAGGAGGGAGGAAGGGAGGGGGGGAGGAAAGGAGGAAGTGAGGAAGAGAAGAAGGGAGAAAGGGTAGAAGGGAGGAAGAGAAGGAGCTCTTTTAGTGGTTTCTCTGTAGAGGTATTCTTTACTCATAAAAATTACCTGATTCCCCTTCCAACTTAAAATTTAATCATGCTGGTATTTTGGTGACAAAAATATAAATGAACCCTCATTACGAACAACTGCATGCAGGGTCTGTAAACTATTTCTGTTAGAAAACTGGTGAGTTGAAACTAAGACTGTTAATAGAATATCCCTCACATTGATGAAACTGTTGATTGAAATTCACCCTCATACCTAAGCTATTTGCAATTTCTCTGTAACAATGTATATTGATGGGGTCTTGCTACTTCCTTATTAGTGTTAAAATTAGAGCAGGAAATGTTTCCAATTGAAAACCTTTTTGCTACTCGGTTTTGCAAGAGCAAACCTTACTTCTTGTGTAAAAATAAATTACTTATATGGTCTGAATACAACCCAGAATATATAATTAAAAGGGAGATGTATTTATATTGCTCCACGTTATGCTTAATATAGTATGCAGATTTTTCCATACCTAACCAATAATTTTAATTAGTGGGTTGTTTGGGGTTTTTTTACCAAGCAGCAATTTAGAGTTCTTGAAGGTAGGTCTGAGGAGGAATTTCAATAATGTCATTTGAATTCTAATATAAGTCTGAATTCAATATGATTTTCCACTTTTTTCCACTTTCTGCATGACGATTTTATTGCTCATTTCACAATATACATTTTACAAAGACCATATATAGAAAGAATTCCTCTATGCTGCCTTTCTCCTTAAAAAGTCTGTACAAAATGAAGTAAACTTGCCTTTTCCTCTAATTGAAAAAGAAAAAAAATTAAGCATGGAAAAGCTAAATTGTCCAAGGCCACAGAATATATACATGGCAGTCATGATGCTTGATTGAGCCAATGTTACAATGAGATGGCTTTTGACTTAGACTATATAGCATCTCATCAGTTTGGTCCTTTTTTTGCAAAATTTCAAACTTATGCAAGTTTTAATCTAAATCTCATTTTCTTTCCACACTGTATCTCAAAAGCTTGAAAGATGCTGATCATTTTTGCTATCTCAAAACCCATCTCTTTGCTTTAATTTTCTACCACATGAAAAAATATCCTCAGTTATTTGAAATGAAAGCTGATTTCCTCCAAGTCTTATTTCTTCATTATATACTTCCATTTTGATGTGGCTTTCAGTATTTTCCTCTTTCAGCATTATTTCAGAAAGTAAACTGTGAAGAGAGTATCTTGATAGATGGCAGTATCTAAAGGAATAAGGAAGCTGTATTGTCAGCAACAAGAAAATGAATATGAATGTTTTTTCCCCAAGTCTCACCAGAAGGACTAAGTCAAGTGTTCTTTACCATCTAGATGTAGGTATTTCCTTTGCAGAATTCACACACTTATAGTTACTGCAGCGTGCCATTCCTTGTCTTTGGGAAGGCAAGAATTCACTTAGACATCTTACACTCTGGTTTGTGAGATTTCATTAATAGAGATAATCTTTATGGTCAACCGATATGCTACATGAGAGGAGTGAAGTGTAGACTCTATGACTGATGCCACCATGTTACATGGAGCATATTCATATGCATGAGCAAGTCAGACTACTTCTTATACCTTTCCTGCAGTGCAGAGCTCAGATTTTCTCCCTTCAGTGCTCTGGGCAACAGAAACATGGGGATGAAGAGGACAGCTTCTTGTTTCCTCATTTTCTTGCCTTGCCAATTGGTCCTGTGGCCAACTGGCTTAGAACAGCTGTTTGTTGTAGAGCAGGCACCAAAACTTCCTCTCTGAGTCCTGTTGTTTCTATTCCACAGGTAACAATAGGGAAAAGCGTCTTAGTCGGCATTGAATTTCTCAGTCTAGCACAAGAGAGTACACATAAAGTTAAAACAAGGGCAGACAACAAATCTTCTGAAAGATCAATGTTCATATCTCCAGCCCACAGATGTTATGGCTGTGTCTGGCATTACAAGCAGCATTAGATTTTTCTAGCAAGAGTTTCTAATAAGGAATTAAATCTGGCTTTCTGTACTGCCTTAGTAGGGCAGTTAGGGAGTTATCTTCTATTGACTTTGCATTCAAAGGAGCTGTATTTGTTTATAAATCACCAGCATCTTGGCATGTAGAGCATGCAAAAGGAACATAAGATCTGAGATTCAAGGCATTAGAGAAATGTTATGAAGATTGATTGTAAGCAATGATTAACTACTTAGTGCATCACAAGGCAGCATTTTCTCATTCTACAAAAGGGCTATATATGGTTCTAGCTTACAAAGCAAAATTGTTTCTTCATTTGTAAAATTTCACAATTCACCATCTCAGTCATTTAAAATATGCTGCTTTGTATGCCTACGGTAAGGTCAACTGCATGTACTTTCCTTATCCTGAACAAGCAATAGCTTAATTTTTTCTGTTGGCACATTTTGTTATGGTAGATGTTTAGCTGGGTCTACAGACTGTACCAGGAACTGTTGCACAAACATGTCTGCTATGATTCTGAGTTTGTAGATCTGTCAGCAGCCCATGAACATCTTGAACTACTGCGGGCTCCTCGCCAAAACTGCCAACAAATGGTAAGACTGACAAAATCTCTGTCATAATGCTAAGCAATTTGCACCTGGCTATGGAATAATCTGTAGTAATGGCAAAGCCAACAAAATGGCTTACTGAATTTGCACCTACACTACTAAAGATCTACATGAAAAACTGGCCAACCTACCCGTCATGATTAGCTTATCTGAGTGTACAGCTTATGTTTCACTTTTTGAGTTGAAAATAAATGTATCGTATCAAAAGTAAACAATTTCATAAAAATATAGAGAGTTTATTTCCTTTCCAGAATCAGTCCTACAGGAAAATTAATCTAGTCTCACACCAGGTAGTATTCAGCCACTCTCAGAATCGAGCCAACAATGCAGAAACAGGACCAGCATACATAGAAAGAATAAAGTGTAGATCTACTGTCTGGAGTAAGATACTCCATGTATCCAGGAGCTCCAGGAGCTCATGAATTCTAAAAGTAGGGTGACTCAAAAAGATTCCAATCAAACATATTCGCATTCAGACAATTGGCAACTTTTTTTTGAGAATAGTGCATCTACAGAAGATTGATCCTTTTCTTGAGTGAAGGCTAACTGTTCATCATCATTTCCTTCAGAGTACTGCCTTCCTCTCTGGCTTTTACCACCAAATTTAGGTCCAACTACCAGGAGCCAGCCTTGCTGCATCTTTGCACCTACCTACCACTTCCTAGGCAGTGAGATAACAGGATCTGTTATTTCCTTATTATAGACGTGCGTAATTCCTTCTTTCTATATTGCAGAGGTGATTTTGGCATTATCTTTTAATCTCATCTGTCTTAGTGTTTTCAAGTCTCTCTTGTGACTTCTCCCTGCAGCTGATAAAGGAAAATACAGAAAGTGTTTTCAAATGTTTTCTTTTTCTAACAGTGGAAATGTGCCTTCCTTCCTATGGCAATGTTGGAAGCAATGATTTTAGACCCAAAGGACAGTCACTTTAATTAGCCTATAGTTATACCATGCCCTCAGAATTGACTTTGCTATGCTATTTGTGCCTTTCTAATAAGCAACTTTTATATGTTTTATATACCACTGTTGTCCACCATTTCTTCCAATTTAAGTTCTCCAAAAGAAAAAGTTATCAAGCAGAACTACTGTCCATATAATGTCCTGTCACTCCTTCATTAAAGTTATTTTACTTTGCCTAGAAAAAACATCTTTATATTTGAAACAGAAGCAGCGGAAAAGAGTCACTAGAAAAGAAATGTAGAAGTAATCTAATAAATAAGGGAAATAAAAGTTATTTGAATCAAATAAAATAATTATAAAGGATGAGAGAGAACTGAACATGCTGATTTTAGAAAGTCAAGGGAAGAGTAGAAGAAAAGAAGAATTTAGTGCACAGATAAGCAAAGAAATTATGTACATTAAAAATTTGCTATATTGTTAGGTGGAGGATTACACTTGCTATAAAAACTAATGGATGCATCAAGCTGCTTCTAGGAGAAAGGGTTTTAAAATCACATCTGCACACTTTTCTTTCTTCAGCTTCAATCTAATTTGAAGTACGTGTATGTTTCTGAAAATCCCATTTCTCTAAAAAAGAGGGGGAAAACTGCTGGATGTAAAGAGATCCAACTATAACAGGAATGAAAATGAAGTATTAAAAAAATGTAGTTTAGATATATTATAATTATTTAACTCATACCACCTTCTTTCATGTTTTCATACCCTAGCTTAATGTAAGATTTTTGTCAGGGTACTTTTTGTGCAGTTACACTGACAGAGAGAACTGGACCTCTTCTGCTCCTTTTTTGTAACGACTGAATGTCAAAAACGACAAAATTGTTCTTTCTTACTGTTTTCTTTCTATTTGTCACAACACACTAAAACAACCTGAAAGAATGAATTTGGAAAGTTGTTGAAGAAGGAGGTATTTCCACAGAAATTTCAGTTCTTCTGCTTTGTAACTTGCACTAGGCGTATCTGCTTTTTTCTTAGCATCTGTTAGACGACATCTAATTCTGCACTCCAGAAGCATCCACCATACCAAATCCCCTAAAAAATATATTGCAGTATTGTTACCTTGGTGCTAATTGACAGCCAATCTGAAAATAAGTTGTAAAGTCTTAGTTAAAGTCTTGAGTTTGTTTTATATCTCTTTAAAATAGGAAAGTAAGTAAATCTGGACAGGAGTAATAGCTGGCAAAGATGTCTGAACTGGCCAAGTTGCAGTTTCTGATAGCAAGACACAGACCACCACTATACAAGACTAAAATACTCCTCTAAATGGTCTTCGAGATGTCACGATGCTTGTAAGCGTAAGTAAACATTACTTCTTTTAGGGTGAAGAAATGCCTTGCAAATTACAAAAAATATTACCCCTGACAATATTGCTTTGT
The DNA here is from genome assembly GCA_020745705.1 of Hemiprocne comata. Lineage (NCBI taxonomy): Eukaryota > Metazoa > Chordata > Aves > Apodiformes > Apodidae > Hemiprocne > Hemiprocne comata. The sequence continues at coordinate 64,848,960 of CM036586.1, forward strand.
CTTACTCTGAAAGCCCCGTAAGAAAGGAGCTCATTTATCTTTTTGACTCTTGTCCTCCCTGGAGAAGTTGGATATGCTTCCAGGGTAGGTCTGGGTCCATTTTGAAGGATTTAGGGTTATAGAGACAGTAGTACATGTGCTCTCCTTTCAGCCTCACCCAGCAATACCACAGCAAGAAAGAGCCTCTTTTCTTCAAGATATGAAGCTAATGTAGTCTCTGACCATTATTTTAAAAAACAAATTGAGAAAAAGTAGGAACCATGAAACACAGTCTAATTTCTGGGTTTATTCTTGGAACAGACAAACCACATGCTGCTCCCTGCTCACAGCTAGAAGAAAACACACAATTTAGTTCTTGTTATGTAACAAGGAAATCGTAGTTTGTAGTAGGAGTCTAAAGGCTGCATGATGACCATGTTTTCTTCTGAAAAATAATAGATCAAGGCTGTGCTGGCTTGGTTTGGTGGGATTTTTTGGTAGGGGGGAAGGGGCCCCAGGGGTGGCTCCGGTAAGAAGCTGATAATCTCCCCCGGCTCCAAAACCAGCCAAGGAGCCGTTAGAGAGACAATAGATGTGCCTCTGCAATTAACATATGAAAGAACTGATATAAGACCTGAGCAGAGCAAACAGTTAGAAGGAGCTGAGCTGGAGGGGCAGAGTGGTGCCGGTAAGAAATAAGGGGAAGAAGGTGCCCAAGCAGAAGTTCCCTGCAACCTATGGTGAGATGGCAGGCTGTCCACCTGCATTCACGAAGGAACGTGGTGGAACATTCCCTGAAGATGCCAGGAGGGATGAATTTGGATTTGCTGCCAGTGAACTTGGATTACGCATCTGTGGAAGACCCCGGTGCCAGGAGAGGTGACCATTCCCGAAACAGCCCGTGACTTTGTGGGAAGCCCACACTGAAGCAGCTTGCTCCTGACTTTGTGGGAAGGACTCACGAAGGAGAGGTTTGTGAAAAACTCTGTCCCATGGAAAGGGACGCCACGGGGAAGCAGGAGAGGACTATAAGAAATCGGTCTACCTGAGAAGGAAGGAGCAGCAGGAACCACCAGCCTATGAACTGACTCTAAACCCCATCCCCTGTCCCCTTGTGCCGCTGGGGGGAAGGAGGGAGAGAAATCGGGAACAAAGTAATTTGGGCCCAGAAAGAAAGGAGGGGTGGGGGTAACGTACATAAGCACTGCTCTTTGTGTTGTTTGTGTCCTGTGTGCATTGGATTAGTGTGAAATTAAATTATTATTTTTCCCCAAGTTGAGTCTGTTTTGCCTGTGACTTTGATCAATGAAGAACCCTCCTTGTCCTTTGTCTCGACCCATGGGCTTCTAGATGGCCTTTGTCCTCTCCATCCCACAGTGTATGTGTGGGGGGTGGGAATTAGTGAGCAGCTGACGTGCGGAATAACGACTTTACAAGCAGTAAGGTTATAAAGAAGGGATGTTTATTCAGCGCTGGGTGCACGGGGGATGGCTCCTCCACAAGCGTGCACATCCTAGAGCTATTGGCAAGCTCATTGTATGACACAAAGTAATACATATTCATCAATGTTGTTGCATATGCATTAGGTGTCCGAGGATAGGGAGGGGTTATTACAATTAGTTCCCGGAAATCATTATCATAGTTGCTCCCCCCCCCCCCAGCTCCTCCATGTTGCACCTGTGCAGTGTCTTCTGGTGGTCGCGGGCAGGGGTCTCTGGGATGAAGGCTGTGCACTTTTCTTCCTCGCTGTGCACTTTTCACCCCTCCCCATTCCTTTCTGGGGTCTGCACCACGTTCTTGCTTTCTCAGCAAGTTTCTGCGGGAACATCCTCTCACACAATACCTTCCCTCACAATCCAAGCCTCATCTATACATTCCAAGCCCTATCTATGCTAAGCTATGCCATCCTGTTTACTCCTTATGTGTTAGTCCCTTTTTACCAAGGGAGGCCACCTGGTTTTCCTCAGATCACAGCCACATGGCTAGCTCCTAGTTGTCGTGTTAGGCCCAAACCATGACAAAGGCCTAGAAACAGTCTCTCCCAAATTATACTGTTATCTCCTTTGCGAATTCCTGATCAAACTTTACATTCTCTGAGTGATTTTTATATTAGCTTACGATACATTACCCTTGAATTGTAATGCTTGCTTTCAAGTTGTTATTTTATTCTCCAGCTTCCCAGTTCAAAGGTAATCTTCCTGAAATTTCAGAAACTTAGTTTCTTTTTAACTAAGGAAAATATAAGCCCTCCAAACTGAGTATTTTTATCGCAGAATCATAGAATGGTTTGGGTGGGAAGACATCTTTAAAGACCATCTAGTCCAATCCCCCTGCTATGGGGAGGAACATCTTTCATGAGATCATGTTGCTCAAAGCCCCATCCAACCTGGCCTTGAACACCTCCAGAGATGGGGCATTCACAACTTCCCTGGGCGACTACCCTCATAATAAAAAAAATTATTCCTTTTGTCCAATCCAAATCTACCCTCTTTCAGTTTAAAACCATTACCACTTGTCCTATCATTACAGGCCTTGACAAAAGTCTCTCCATCTTTCTTATATGCCCCCTTTATAGGGAGGTCACAGTAAATTCTTCCCGGAACCTTTTCTTTTATACATACATAATTGAAACCAGGTTTATAAACAACCTCCAAATTCACAGCAACTACCTTTTAATAAAAAAACTTGTTAAGTTTAAGCAAGTAAATTTATATACTGCTCTGTTGCAAAACAGAATGCTTTGTTACAAAATCTTTTCTTAGCATAAATACCACAAAATATCAACTAAGTCTCAAATTATAAATGGCAAAGATACATAAACAACCAAACTAAGAAACTGGGATGAATAAAAACATTACTACCAAACTAAGTGATTTATTTTTGTTCTGTCCTTTTCCCAATACTAGTATAACCACCATCAACTGGAGGAAGAAATGTACCGTATTGCTGTGCCACTGGATCGGCATGAATGATGAATAAAACCAAATAAATGGGCTCCAAATTCCAAATACAAATGGACTCTTCACTAGAAAAAATTCTGAAAGGGAAACTTAGTACCTATTTAATAGCCCTTAGCAAAAGGAATTATATTTTGTAACTCCTCACTAGCACCTGTCTGGAACACAGCTGGAAGAGATTCTTTGTAGAAATAATTCCTTATAAAATGCCTAGTTTTTTCAAAATACTGAGAGACAGTCTATATTTTAATGGGTAGGCTTAGTGAGAAAAGCACTAGGATCAGAGTAAATAATTACTCCCACCCCTTGCTACTGTTAGCCTGAACTTCTGAAGTGAGGAAAAGCAATACAAAGGCTTTGCATCTTGCCAGTAACTTGCAAACCGTGAGGGACATATAACAAGGCAGCATGCCAACAGGTGTTCAGCTGTTGGAAAGATACCTGTTTGAATATTTTCAAACAAATCAAATTTTATCTTGGTATAGTGCTTTACTGATTCAAGTGAGGTTTTGCTGTTGCTTTAGTAGAGGAGGTTTCAAATATTGGATAATACTCAGCTGTCTCAAGTATTCATCACTCACTTCTAGTAGACTGTGCCTCAAAGCATCTTCCATGCAGCCACACAGCCCACCTGAAGTCCATGTTCAGTATCCCTCATACCAAACTTGGGGAAAATTTTATAGTTCATCTATTCTAGGTACCTAGAGATGGTGTAATGAATTTCTTTCTCTCACCAGGTCACATATGAGTGATCCCACTGATGCTGTTGAAAAAGTAACCAACCAGTTGTGTGTGCTTTCAGTATATTAAGTTGGGACTGAAGTAGAGTACTGAGTTATTATTATTTTGGCAGCAGCTGGAAGTGAGATCACTGCCATTCCAGCTTTCTCTGTTCTGCTACATAATTTCCCAAGAACAATTTGCTAGGCTCAGCTGAATATTGACTGAATTTTTATTAAAGGTACTTTGTAAAAGTTCTCAGGAAATTTTAGAAGAATGCAGATACTGAAGAGCACGTCTTCCATGTTAAGAAGTACCTTACTCCAATACAATTCCAATAAACTAAGTGTTTGAATCATTTAAGATAGCATAAAGGTAACATATCATCTAGCATTGAACTGAGGTTCCTAGAAAGGGTTAATCATGAGAAATTACTAGATATTAACAAAAGCACAATAATTTATTTTTGTTACATTTTTTGCCAGTTGAAGTCATAGATTTGGGAGGCACTCTGACTAAAAATTCTATTATAAAGCAAAATTTTTAGCCAAACGTGTTATTAAAAAATAATATAACCCTCTATAAACTGTTAGTATAATGCTTTGCTTCTTAGCATTGTGCAGCACTTGGTACTTTTCAGGTTTTCTTAATTAAATATTCAATAAAATGTGACAGATATAGTTAAGTTGCAGAAAACCTGAATAAAATTAAAATCTGTTGACAGAATTGTGATGACCCATGGGAAAATGGATGTTATAGTCCTAGAAAAAAGTGTGTGTACAGGAATTGTTTCTACTACATGTTTTTACCATGGAAGAACTAAACAAAGCTGAGAAAAATTCAGAAAACTTCAAGGCTTATATTCGAGACAAAAATGAAAGAGTGAAAAGTATCGAACCAATAATCTTTAAGAGTGCAGCTGAACTGGGACACAGCCTTCTGTTTTTTGAGGTATAAAGACAATTTTTCAACTGTTGTAAACAGAATCTACCATTTGCTTTAGCAAATGAAATTGTTTTCAGCTCATTAGTACTGCATTTATTTTTCACAGCACAATGAAATTGTTTATTCTAACAACTTTTGACCACATTTTTTATGATCAGTAATTTATTATTAATATAGAAACAAAAAAAATTTGATACTCAAAGATTGACATTCAATGGCTGTGTTACAAATATTTGGACACATAGAAAGTTTGAACATTTTTAATGTTTCTTTTAAGTTGCAGATTTCCAACAAAAAAAGGTCTTCCTTATATACATAGAGTGCATATTCAAAGCTAACTGTAAAGGAGTAATTTGTGATAGCTATTTAATTAAATAAGTAGATGTCATTTTAGTAACCTACACAAACTCCTCTAGCTAAGATTTAGAATCAATAAATCTGTTACATCTTTAAGCCTCATTTACCTCACAGTCCATCACCTATCCTCTAATTTAATGAACAGATAAAGCAAATTTGCAATGTTCATTCGACTTACAGTTTTAGCAAACATAGGTCAAACTGGGTGTGACCTATATTAGCACATGACTTGTACTTTGTTATCATTCAGCAAATCTCTTGAAATTAATTTACATTCATTTAGCAGAACCATAAATGTTATGGGGAAGGTGACTGCAAATTTTTCACAAATATAGATGTCATCTACATCCAAAGCGGTCAGTCTTTGCAGACATGAAGTATGTTTTTAATATTCCCCTAGAGTAAGGCTAACCAAAGACAAATTACCTTAATGGAAGACTTCCAGAGGACAAAGCAACTTCCATCCTTTTGGTTGACGGGGGTAATGTTTCACGTTCAGCTGTCTGGCATTTCTTTGTACCATGATAAATGCTGGATGCCGCATCTGACCCATTCTGAAATTTCATAGTGTTTTCATGGCATCACCAAATAAAACTCTGTGATTTTTTGTGGCAGTTGCACACATTAAAGGGATAAAAAGGGGAAGCAAAGCAATGAAAAAACAGGTAGTTTCACCCTCTTCTGTAATTTCTGACCAAAGAAATAGTGGAGTGCAGTTCATTAATACCTAGGGTAAAAAAAAATTCCTGTGCCTGCTCAGCTCCATTAAAATTAAAATTTAAAACTGCAGACATCCCAAATAACTTCAATTAACCACAAAGAATGGAAAAGGAATACTTTATTATGGGATTGGAAGGGTGAAGGTACAGAGGCAGGTCTGGACAGAGAGTGGGGGCATTGCACAAGAGAACACCTGATTAACAGCTGTTCTCAGAATTATATTGAATTTAGAGGCCAGTCTGCCATGGGGAAAACAAGTGTCCTAGAAGAGATGGGAGGAACAGTTCAGTGGCAGGGGGGGATTGTTAAACACACAAAAGTTCTGGCATCAGAGGAGAAGATGAAGGCAAGTAGAGGGAGACTGATGCATAGTACACCAGAAGTTTATGGGGTGATGTAGAGGAATATAGTCAAGAGTATACAAAATTCAGATACTCATTACTTTCAAAATGAACTTGAATGATAAGGAGGAAATAGGAGAAATGGGATGGTAGGATTAGTAGAGGAGTTAAATTTCCATATTCCCTGACAGTGGTCTCTTCTGTGATTAACTGTTGTATTTTCAAGGCATAATATTACAAGTCAATCTTCTTTCCAGGGTTTGAGTGTATGTGATTAAACAACGAATAAATGAAGATTCAAGGCTTCAATAAATGCAAGAGGAAGGCTGTTTATGTGGTCTACCTTGACTTCAGCAAGGCCTTTGACACAGTCTTCCACAGCATCCTCCTGGAGAAGCTAGCAATCCATGGCTTCGACAGGTGCACCCTTTGCTGGGTCAAAAACTGGTTGGATGACCAGGCCCAGAGAGTGATGGTGAATGGAGCTGCATCCAGCTGGCGTCCGGTGACCAGCGGTGTCCCCCAGGGATCAGTACTGGGCCCAGTCCTATTCAATAACTTTATTGATGACCTGGATGTGGGGATTGAGTCCACCCTCAGTAAATTTGCAGATGACACCAAGCTGGGGGGGAGTGTTGATCTGCCAGGGGGTAGGAAGAGGCTGCAGGAGGACTTGGACAGGCTGGATCGGTGGGACGAGGCCAATGGCATGAAATTCAACAAGACCAAGTGCAGGGTCCTGCACTTTGGCCACAATAACCCCAGGCAGCGCTACAGGCTGGGGGAAGAGTGGCTGGAGAGCAGCCTGGCAGAGAGGGACCTGGGAGTGCTGGTGGACAGCCGGTTGAACATGAGCCAGCAGTGTGCCCAGGTGGCCCGGAAGGCCAATGGCATCCTGGCTTGTATCAGGAATAGTGTGGCCAGCAGGAGTAGGGATGTAATTCTCCCCCTGTACTCAACACTGGTGAGGCCTCACCTGGAGTACTGTGTCCAGTTCTGGGCCCCTCACTTCAAGAAGGACATAGAGGTGCTGGAGCGGGTCCAGAGGAGAGCAACAAGGCTGGTGAAAGGACTAGAGGGAAAGTCTTATAGGGAGAGGTTGAGGATGCTGGGGTTGTTTAGCCTGGAGAAGAGGAGACTCAGGGGGACCTTATCACTCTCTTCAACTACCTGAAGGAAGGTTGTAGTCAGGTGGGGGCTGGTCTCTTTTTCCAGGCAACTAGCAACAAGACAAGAGGGCACAGCCTGAAGCTGCTCCAAGGGAGGTTTAGGTTGGATATTAGGAAGTACTTCCTCACGGAGAGGGTGATTAAACATTGGATTGGACTTCCCAGGGAAGTGGTGGAGGCACCGTCCCTGGATGTGTTCAAGGAAAGGCTGGATGTGGCACTTAGTGCCATAGTCTAGACTGTGTGGTGGTGTTGGTCATAGGCTGGACTTGATGATCTTAAGTCTTTTCCAGTCTTGGTAGTTCTGTGATTCTGTGAAGTGTTTCTGCACTCAGTCAAATGTTTTGTATGATCATGTATTGTACGTCCAGTCTCAATAACCTGTAGTATGAAAAAAAGAAACTACAAATAGTTCTACAATTCTGGATTGGCAATAGTACCAACAAAATTGCAACATAGTGTTTCAGCATCTGATAGCATCATCTGCTTAAATGAATTATTATTTTAAACTGTGCCTCATCACAGCTTGTTTTATCACTGTGAGAAAGAACACATCTGTAAAATTAACATTTGGGCATGCAAGTATTTAGTTTGCATGCTAAGGAGAGGGCAGTCCACACCTGAAAAATCATGCTAACACTTTCTTTCAAGCTTGGCTTGCGTTCTAAGTCTTGGTGTCATCTTCAAAATAACCAAAGGCTCACAGCCTTAGGGTCCGTCAATTTTTCATTAGCTGAGCAGCAAACTTACTAGGAGAAAGTTGTTACATTTTTTTCTCTATAATAAAATAACTCTGCTCATTAAAGTGTTCTTGCTTAAATATTCTACCACTGGGAAATGTTTGAGAAGCTCAAGAAAGGATGGATGCACCTTCTCGCAATTCTCTAAAGTAGGAAAATTATAAAGCTTAGCCCTGGAGAACTGCAGCTCCAAAAGAAGCCAAACCAAGCAGTTGACAGCAATCCATGGAGTTTCATCTGTCCTGTGGTCTGACAATGCTGTGGCACACTGGATGGCTTGTCATCTTGTTGATGTACATCTCATATTAATGTGGTGATAACGCAATAGAAAACATGAAGGTTAATCTACCAGCGTAACAGCTATTTTAGAATGCATGGAGCTTATCAGGCTTATCTAGTAAATCTGGAAAAGATCCAGGCCTGGAGGCATGGAGATGATCGTTGGAGTCTAGTTTGCACCATTCTGGTATCTCAAAATTATTTACAAAACATCTAAAAATTTTTAATAAAAGTTTCATATATGTGATAGTGCTCTTGATATTCTAAGACACTCAATATCACAACTCAGCTAAACAGCTCATAAATGGTGTATAAACTAAGAAATATTATAGAACTTTTCTAAAGTGAGATCAGGGTTTTTAAAACTGTACAAGAAGCTCCGTTTAATTATCAAAACATAAACTTTTCTGGCTCTCTGCTTGGTAATAAAAGCATATAATGGGTACTTAAATATCAACAGCTATGTTTTGTATAATTAACTCACACAATAGCCAAATGCTAAATATCCATTCCAATAGCATAAATATAGGATGAAACCTTTGAGAACAAAATAAAAATTTTAACATACAAGAAAATTTTACATCCTTACTAGCAAGCAGCCTTTTGGAGTTGACAGATCAGATGTGTGCTTCAAAACTGTTGTGATAGCACAATTTAGAAAACAAAATGCACAGATAAAATTCTTCACACAACATGTCATATACTAAGGATTTTTCAAAGTTTTACCAGCAGATACATTATCCCAGTAAATTCTAGAAGACCATCAAGGTACTCAATTTTATTTTGTCATATAGGAAAATAAAAGTTGATAGGTCTTGCTTACAGAGATTTACTTTTCACTGTGTTTGGATGAACTAATTATTGCAGGTTTAAGAATTCATGATTGCATTATCTCTATAGACTGGCTGTATCCTATTGCAATCCAAATTGTTATTTTAACACAGTGGCATCTTTCTCCCCATATTAAGCATCTGGCATTTTGGAAGGTTAGCCCACTCAGCTTGTTACTCCCATAGAGCCTGCTTGACTGTGGGATGGGCATCATCAGTGCAACAGACACATTTCAGATTCTGGGTAACAAGCTGAATTCACAATTTCCCTTTGCTTGCCTCTTCCCACCTGATAATTCTTCTTTTGACATCTCCCAGCCAGCAGACCACTCCATAGCTGTTGTATGCCACTTGTTGTTTGCACAGGCTTGTGAAGAAGTCTACTTAGTCCAGACAGCTTCTGCTTTGCCAATCAACTGTGGAGCTGTGGACCTGCTGTTTCAGCAGCTTCAGCATCTGTTGTCATGCCAGATACAGCAGGAAGAAAAGGCAAGGAAAGCAGCCGAGTATGATGACCCCTGACCAGTTGCTGTGTATTCTGCCCTGTATCTGCAGCACTTCATGGAGCAGGAATCCTTGTCTCACAAAAGAGGTGCAAGCAGATATAATGCACTGCAGACCTGGGATGACCTACAGCAACACAAGTTTTTATTACAAAAAACCTACTCTGTATTGGACACCTGCACAGAACTCACCTGAGCTGCAGTGACAGCATACTATTTACAGGCTATTTTAATTAAATACATTATTTAATTTATTTTAAAATCCATTTTAGTCAGTTAAAAGTAGGTTACAACCAAGAGTTTATCACCTACAGTTGCTATTGGTAAATAGCTAACCAACTGCAACGTGAGCAATCTGGGGATGCTATAAGGGCTGACTAGTATTGTTTGTGTGGAGTCCCAAGGCTTATCGCTATGGTTTTACACTCATTACTTTTCCAGTTTTACCAAGGGAAATTGTGGATTACACAGGCTTAATCATTTCTGCCAAGACTCTGAGCTCTTAAGAGAAAGTGGTTTGTAGTCCAAGATGGGGCTGCTTATTATGGAAAGTTCTCATGCAGCACATCTGGTGAGCTTCACAACTCTCTTCTTTAATGGGGAAAGATAGCTTGCTTCCATGGCCATTAATGCAGACTTCAGAGATGCTTTATACTTCCTGTGAGTCTGCAATTCTAGATTTAACTTCTATTTCCTTTGCTAATTAAGTCTTCTCATGTATATTTGCAAGTTCATCCTTACAATATTATGTCCAAAAAAAAAGTGTACTTTTCAGTGAAATGCTGAATTTTTTATCATGTAGAGATACTTCAGCAAAAATTTTTGAATGTATTTCACATAATACTATGATAAAACGCTGCAGAAAATACTTTAAAATATAATTAAATTTACAATTGCAACTTACATGGCATTGATCAAACTGTGAAGCACACTAATTTAAACTCAGCTGAATTCACTCATCACTTAAAGACCACAGCTACATCAGAATTGCCCATGCCAAAATACAATAGGAAGGACAAAAAGAGAAATGAGATCCGAAGAACATGTCTGGGAAAACGAAGAGTACTGTGGGAACTTGCCAAGGATGATTTTCATAAAGAATGTCATTCTTTTTTTTCTCTATATCACAGAATAAATGAGTGCCAAGAATAAGAAGAGCCAATAATTCCAGGAAGCTCTTGGGGTGACCTCACTAAATAAACCAGGTAGTTTGATCTAATCCAACTACAGTTCTTAAGTGTCATTTCTAAATTGTAAATGTATTCTTGTTATCCATTAGTTTTTATAGAAGCAATTAATGAACTATAAAACTGTATTTCCTGATCAGGTATGTATTTCTAGCCCTTACTGGGTGCCATCACTTACTTTTTAGATTGTCTCCACATTTTTCTGTACGGCTGAGGTTCTCTTAGTTACTTTCTTACTCTGCTTGGACTGTGGTTAGAAAGAGGACACTTGTGTTTACAAACAGCAACTGTTCACAACATGGTATTCAACCTTGAAAGTATTTTTGTATTTTAGTGCACAAGTTTTACTGTATCATTTTACTTTTGCTGAGGAACTGGCCCACTACCTTCTTTAATAACTGACTTAATATTGCTTGCTGCCAAGTCTTCCACCTCAAGCCACATTCATATGCCAAAAGACCTCATAATGCGGAGGATTAATTGTTGAAGTTCACTTAAAAAAAATCCCTAATCAACTTAAATAAGACTAATATCTAATTATCTTTGATAAAAACAAGATTTTGCCTTCTAATATGAGTTTGGATTGTTTACAGTTGGGTTTTCAGAGATAAATATTTTCATTAATCAAGTAAGAATAACACTGGGAAGAAAATTGATGAGTAAATTAATCAGTATAATGGAGGAAAAATATTTTTTAATCGAGGCTATAAAATATTAATTTCACAAATTCATTTTGTCCAAAATTTTGATAGATATATCATTCCTTTCCTACTCTTTACTATTGCTGTTAAAATGTAGTTATAAGTTTGGTAGTTTATGTTGACAAATTTAGACCTTTTAAGTAAACATTTTAACTTCAGAATTGTTGGCCTAGATAATATCACATATATGTTGTACCACAAAGGCTACTTGTTTACCTCTCTCATGTTTGACTAGACTGCTCACCAACCAGAAAGAAATCAACCTAGAGGGACTCATTCTTTTTACGGGTGTCATTCTGTTTATTAGGGGAAAAAAATCCCACAAATTCCTGGATAAACAGCAGAATATATTTCTAGAAATTCTTCAAAATCAGAAACTTTTTTATTTAAAAGAAGCCGTCAAAAAACCCACAAACTAGTTCTTAACTTGAAGCTGTCAAAAAAAGTATCTTTAAAAATATTTCAAAACAGAATTCTGACACAATGTAGAAGTTTGATCTTGTGGAACTAAACTTACACAATTAAAAAAACCCAACACTTTGCCTTTTCAATGGGTTTTCTTGTTTTCTGGGTTTTCATTACAATATTTTGGGTTTTTTAAGTCTTAAACTAAAACATTGAATGACAGGAAGGCATTTGCAATGAAATTGTGTCTAACCCATGGAAAGGGATATGAATATGTTTATGTAGTTATCTGAAGACAAATGTGCATGTTTAGACATGTTCTCTTCATTTCTGTTGAAAGAAAATTGAGTAAACTAGCTTTTACCTTTTTCTTTAGAAATCAACATTTGATTCTCAGCTTGGACTTGGCAGTTGCAGGGAAGGAATAAAACTTAAGTTCCTTAAACTTTTTGTCTCTTTATTTCACTATAGTATAGTTAAAGTTTGGACTGTTTTACTGGAAGAAAACAAATCCATTCTAAAATCATTGGTATTAATAAGCTAAATTAATTTTTTAGTCAGAAAAATTAAGAAAGACTTCAATAAAGTCAATTATAATCTCATAACAGTTATCAGCAAAGAAATCTGACTATATTTGCCATGACACTTAGCCATGGTTAGTCCAGTATGGGTGAGTCTTAGACAGTCATCTAGACTGTAATTTGTATTAACAGATCTCAAGAAATTAGGCAAAAAGCTGTTTAACTACCAATCATTACTCCAGCCTCCTTCTTTCCTGCTTACACAGAGGCTAGATCTAGAAATTTCCAGGAAAAAAAAAAAAAAAAAGCTTTATCATGGATCACAGTTTTCACCATTCCATGTGCAGGAAGCTAAAATTATACATGAAACTCAGAAACAAGTTCAATCTCAAGACAAAATGGCTCCCATCTATCCCAAGAGACACTAGTTCCTCATCAAAAAGAACTCATCAAAAAGAGTGATACAAGATTAGTTTTATTTCAGAACAAATTTGATTCCCAAGTTTTCTCAAGCTTCAGCTGTGTATAGCAACAAATCTTCTGTGTAATTCTGAGGAAGATTTGAAGAGGAGATTTGAAGATTTGAGAGAGGAGGGTTCTATTAAAAGCAAATTATCTTATCCATTCCAACATGACATCTTGTGAATCCTAAAAGAAATACACAAAAGATATCACTGTTTTGCTAGGAGATTTATAGTAGTACCCTTATAACCTGGTTACATACACCTTTTGCTTGCCTAAGTACAGCTTGATTAGGAAAAACATTTTTTAATTGGTTTTATTAATAAAGACATCCTATTTAATGCCATTAATGATCTGGATGATGGTGCAGTACTTGTCCCAGCAAGTCTGCTGAGTATGTGAAACTGGTAAGAGTGACTGATATTCCAGAGGGTCGTGCCACCGTCCAGAGGCACCTCAGCAGACTGGACAAATGGGCTGACAGGAGCCTCAAGAAGTTCAGCAAGGAGAAGCATGAAGCCCTGCACCTGGGGAGGAACAATGCCGTGTATGGGGGTTGACCAGCTGAAAAGCAGCTTGGCAGAGAAGGCCCTGGGGGTCCTGGTGAGCACCAAGATAAACACAAGACAGCAATGTACCCTTGTAGCAAAGAAGGGTAATGGTATCCTGAGCTTCATTAAGAGTGTTGCCAGCAGGTCAAGGGAGGTGATCCTTCCCCTCCACTCAGCACTGGTGAGCCTGAGTCCTCTGTCCAGTCCTGGGCTTCCCAGCACAAGAGAAATGTGGACGTGCTGGTGACAGTCCAGTGAAGGGCCACAAAGATGGTAAAGATTTCCTCTCTTCTATGAGGAAAGGCAAAGAGAGCTGGGACTGTTCAGCCTTGAGAAGAAAAGGCTCAGGGGGATCTTATCAATTTATATAAATATCAGAAGGGTGAGTGCCAAGAAGACAGATTCAGGCTCTTTTCAGTGGTACCCAATGACAGGACAAGAGGCAATGGACACAAACTGAAACACAAGAGTTTCCGACTGAACATCAGGAGGCATTTTTTATTGTGAGAGTGGTTGAGCACTGGACCAGGTTGACTAGAGATGTTGTGGAGTCTTCATCCTTGGAAATATTCGAAAGCCATCTGGACAAGGTCCTCAGCAACCTGCCTTAGGTGACCCTGCTGGAGCAGGGGTCTGGAGAAAATGACCTCCAGAGATCCCTTCCAACCTCAACCCTTCTCTGATTCTGTGAAAACTGGGGAACTGATTCTAAGGAACGGTACAAGGAAAAAGTCATTCAAAGAGGTGCAGTCCCATTAGATAATTTAGAGAGGACATCTGGAGAACAACCTGCACAAAGACTAGGGAATGCTAAAACACAGTCCCACCTATGGGTACAACAGGAAAAGGAAGAGAAGGCTTCTTCCTTCCTACTTCCAATTGCTATCTACAGATCTTTCAACTTCTCACAAATTTTCTTCAAATCTGAAGTAAACATATGGGGATGGAAGTGGAAAACTCTTACAATCTCTGTAGAACCTGTATGTTGTTGAACTTGGAATCTGTGGAAAACATACTGTATGATTCACTATAGTATCACTTTCAAACTAATGTGTCCCAGGACACCGCCTTCATTTAAATATATTTTTAAATTATTTTAATTTTTTTACTTGCTTGATGATTATTAAAAATATTGACTCTTCAGTATTTCTCAGGCTCCTTGCAAATCTAAACAGTTTATCATGTTTGTAATCATGAAGGTGAGTTAGTTCTATCTAACATTTTAATATTTAAACATATATTTATACATGGCACCACATGTACATTGAAAATCCAACTTCTCATTACAAAATAACTGTAATGTTGTGACTGGAGCAGCTTTTGATTCAAATATATGGGTATCTATCCTGAAGTTACTGGAAAAATTATGTTTTGTAGATAAAATTAAATTTGCTAGGCTCAGTGAGAACATTATAAGGATTATTTTCAGCATATTTTAAGAATTTTAACTTGGAAAATACATCAGACAGAGATGCTCTTTTTTTTATTACTCACTAAAGGAACTACATTCAGAGTTGCTCTCACAAATTATAGGTCATATTTACTGAGAATTATTCTCCAAGAATCAAGAAATGCAATTAATTAAAATTACTTGCTCATACTTACTGTCTCCTTACAAAAACACTTTTTTCCAGAGCATAAGAGATTCCAAAAAACTGAAAACTAGAAGGATAATTTAGTTGGATACAGGCATACAATGTAACTAATACAAAACTGAGGACACATTCATTCAGGGTTCTCAGTTTCTTGCTTTCTTTCAGCATCAAGTCCAGCATCAACAACCTTTGCTGAAGGCAGATCCTGAACAACTCCCCCAGCTGAAGTCAACCTGATTTCACCCAAGAACAAACTAGATGGCAGAACACTACAGGGAAGTATTTTAACTTCTTTTTCAGTGTGAGAAACATTTCCAGTCTTCTGTTTCATTGTGTTAGGAGGCTGAGTCTAGGAACTCACAGAAGTCACCACTCTACTGAAGGCATTCTTCATACCAGTATTCAATGTAAATAACAACTGTATTTAACACTGGAGGTAGCCAGTAAAGACTCCATAAACCATAAGCCAGGCCAAAGTTGGAAAAGGGACAAAACTCAGCTTTTGTTCACGAAGCGAGAGAATTGCCATGATTCAGTCATACACTCACAACATAAAACATGATGGAGAGGCTGAGAATATACCATGTCAGTCAAAAGCTGTTCCTTTTCATCAAATAAGAGGGCTTTTTTTGCTAAGCTGCAGAGTGCTTTCAACAGGAATTAATGTCTTAAAGAATATTTTTATCTCTCAGATGTTATTTCAAAACTTGGCATCTACCCACTAACTTCCTCCAGTACTTGATGGATTCTGGACTTTCACTCCCGATGTCAGGATGCAGCCTGAGTGCATACATGCAATCAAGAGTAATGTTAGGGTCTTCGGGAACAAGGCTCATGTAAATACTTGGTGTTCTTGTTTAAATTGGTCAGGAGACAAAGTAAACCCATTGATTGTAAAATGGTGCAAGAATCAAATGGCGGTTGGATAGATTTTTAGGCACTGCATGTAGCACCTATATGGAAAAGGACAAGAACGGCAGATTACTTTTGGTGCTGCTTCTATTGCACAGGCTCCATTCCATGGATTGTCCTTTGGTGCTAACAACTCCTCAAGGCAAAGGTGCTTCTGATGTCCATTTATCAAATATTAGCTCTCCCCAGTGGTAATGGAGGAGTGTGGTGTGAGGCCTTTGCCATCTGTGACATTTCCTTTTGAAGTGGGCTGATGTTGCTGAGGTCTCTTTCTATCACCAGTAGCAAGTAGGCAAGAAGTATAGTGGATAACAAGCTCCTTGTGTCCTAACTTAATTCTTCTCCATTAGGAATCCATATCCTAATTGCAGAGAAATATCCTAGCCACCTTTTCATTTTTAAGTCTGCCTTCATTTTGTTCATTAACACATGACTACCCTAAAGGAAGCAACACTTTAATTGCTCTTAAAAATTCTTCTAAATTGGGCTTCTTTGTGCATAGATCTCTTCAGTGCCTGAAATATTATTTAAAGCATGGATATATTTTCCCAAGTCTTACCTAGTAATTACTGCTGACCATCTCTGTAACCTTTCCAGTGGCATTACTTGTCCCTTTGCTAACAGCAGCTTCACATAGTTTTAAGTCTCTTCCATTTAGCTGGCAAAATTCCTTTCCTATGTATGTGGTACACCTCCCTTCAGGCTACCATAATAATAAGGACTGATGCATTAAAGTATAAAATATTCAAAACTTTTCATCTTCAAAAAGTACTATATGTTCAAAGGATGTGCCAGCTCACTAAAATGAACTGTGAAATGTGGAATTTTTATTTAGTTTTCAAGTGAGATTTTCTCTTCTTGGAACAAATCATATGGAAACAAATTCTATAAATAACTTTCAAAAGTTTTATGGAGCAAATTTCGCCTTCTGTATCTAAAGGAAGAACACAAGTTGGGTCTAATGCTACTAATATCTACAATATGGATAGTCAGTAAGAGCAGTATGATGACAAAGGCAATACAAATATTAATCTAATACATCTTATGCAGAAATCCAAAGAGAATAGACAGCGTGGCATTTTCTACTAAATTTGACTTTTCAGTTGTTGATACAGATCTTCTTGTTTATTTGAAGAAGCAGTCTAATTAAAAAGTTCAAATAAAGATTCTGGCTTTTCAGATCACAGGGTAGCACTGAGTGTTTTTTATTTTTATTGCAATATTCTTATGCAAATTAGACAAATTGATTTAAAGAAGGCTTTTGTGGTTTGACAGCATATTAGGGTGCTTAAGATCTAAAGCTCTATGCCAAAACCACAAATCTCAAGCAAAGGAATAGAGTGCAGAACTCATCCTTTTTCCTGATGTGCCTAGTGTCTTTCTCAGCTGTACCACAGGTGATCACAGACATTTTCCTCAGCTTGTGCTATGGATTACCAGACACAGCTAGCCAGACTAAAGCAGTCAGTAGTGCCATATGGAAATTATCAGTGCTAACAAGACTTGGAAATGTGCCTGTTTTTAACAAAATGATCTTCAGTCTCTGCATTGTCATTTATGACCAAAAAACATTGTGTTTTTTGAAGTGGGCTTAATGTTCAGTGTTTCTCTGTTCCTTGTCCAAACTGTAAAGCAAAGGAAGAGCTTCATACAAAAAAAAGTTGTGTGTACATTTTAAAGGCAACAGAACATGCTTGTATCTAAGGAGATTTGGGTAAAAAGTTTCATTTGAAACAATTTCAGCTCCTCAGTCTTTGTGGAGAAGGAAAAAAACATGCAAAGGGAAACTAACAGCAGCTTAGCACACCTTTCCTCTGTAGGTCAGTAGTTTAAATCCAGTTCAAGCTAGTGCAAAGCAGAATTTCATGTCTGACAAATGTTTAGGAATCTGCACAAACTGAGTTGAGCTGAGTACAAAGCCAGAGACAATGTGATATTCTGTATTGAAAAAAAACTTCCATTACAAATCCCATCAGTGGAGTAGAAAACAAGAGGAGTTTTGTGGTGATTAATCTGAGTAATAACTTTCCAGTTATTTTCACTTTTAAAAAGTGAAGGTACCTGTTCTACAGACTGTTAACTTATTAACTGTGTAAAACAGACACATCTTACTCTGGTTTTGGTCTGGGCACAACTTAGCTAGCAAGCACAGGCTGAGTATACTTCCTGACTCAAGCACCTTGGGACAGGGAGAACAGCTCTGTTGTAGTCCAGGATGGCACAGGCATGAGCTCCAGAAAATGGGCTGATGAGGTACTGATGTATTTCAGGGAGTAAGGAGAAGTTGAACTTAAAGTGCAAGGGGAATTTTAGCATGGAGAGTCCCATCTGAGTTAGAACTTAGATTCCCATTTTGAAATGCTCTCCAAAAAGCAATTAGCTGGTATCCCAGATAGGGATGTTTTCATGAACTGGAGATGGTATAAGAGCATTACTGCTTGCCTTGGTCAGTTAGAGATAATATCTGAATGGTTGGGAAATGAGAAGGCTGGTCCTGGAAGTAAGAAGAGCTGGGTAAGCTGCCATCAAGAAGTATTTTCTCTGTAACTGGCAAATACACCAGGTGGCTTTACTGAGAAGCAAAATTAATATGCCTCACCATCTCCTTTCCTCAGATGCCTTTGTATTCAGAAAGAAAGGTCCATATATTTCAGCTAGCATTTATTCAATTTGTGATTCATAATCATGTTAGGACAGGATATATTATTTTTTTCCATTCTCTGAGAGAAATACTGATAACAAATTTAAATGGCCTATTTAAAGTGATTTACCACTTTTCTCCAGGCCATATTATCATTGTTTCACATTCTTTTGGGACTCCAAGGATGCAGGTTGTCTTTCTTCTACCTTACTATTCAAGGCCAAGCTTTCCTATTCTATGCTGATCACCATAATTCTTTCTTATGTGATCAGCTCCTGAGCTATCCTGAGGATCAGTTGAAGATGCCTCTCTTCAAATGTCCCAGAGAAACATGCAAGGTTCAAGCCACTGAAAGCCTGGTCCAGGACCCTACTTTAAAAATGAGATGCCATACAGATGAAAGAGTGGGATGTTAACCAACTAACTAAAAATTAATATAGCCAAAGCTGAAAAAAATTTAAAGCAAATAAGAGCCATTGTTTTTTAAATAGAATCTAAATAGACAATATAGGTCCAAAGATTTATAGAGTCAAGTAACAGGTATAGAAGTAAAGCTCTATTCAATTTAGTTTAAGGTCAAATTTTAACAGTGTCTCCCTCTCAGTATCTATCCAACAAGATATTTAGAACATCTGGAGTGAGAAACCCGATTTATGTGCATATACTGTGTCTTCAGATTTAACTCAAAGCAGTAAACTTCAGTACAGAGAAGCAGACATCCTTCTGTACCCCATTTCCTCTTTGGAAATTTCCTCCCTGCTGTGTAATTAAATTGTCAACCAATCAGTAGCCCATTGTGAGTGAAAGGCTTTTCTCTTCCTGGCTGGACAATTTGACATTCCACATTCAGACTTTCACGAACCATATAACTTGACAGCCAACACTTATTCCGTTGTATAAACTGAATTAATATATTCAGCTACTTATGATTTTGTTTGTGACCAGACAAAACAGTAGTTTATGATTTGGGGTTCTTATATAAGGTAGGTTGTCATCCCACCCAGTCCCTCTGAACCTGAATTCTCACTGCTAGAAATAAATTTAGTTGTTCCAACTTCCAGAACCACATCTAATGTGGAAGATTGTAGTAAAAGGCTAAAATTGATTGACTTCAGAGCTTTTTCACAGAGTACCCTAAATATTCTTGCTTTTAAAAATCAAGATAAGACCATAATATCCTCTAGTTATGTAACAGCTTTTAAAAATTACAAAATAATTGCATGACAGGAATTGGCAAGAACTGGTAAGTTATGAATACTGTTCTGTTTTATATTCAAAATGGATCATTGTGCTCTTTCATAAAACAATGTGAGTACACCCCCTAAAAGCTCATATCCTTGTCCTCAGATTGGCTTTTTTTCCTTCTCCTCCAGCATTGGTTCTACCAGATGAGAAGCAATGAATCCTCTCTAACTTATTTTCAGACATCGTTACATTGTTATGAAACTCAAAGAGTAGCCCAGAGACCACCTTAAGTAATCTCTCCCCACCCAAAACAGTATCATGTAGGTTTAGCCATCCCTCACAGATCTTACTGTAACCTCATCTGGAAAATTTCTGGTGAAAGCAGTTTCTTGGTATCTTCAGGTTATCCAGTCTTGTGCTCCATCTTCCTACCCAAGTTTTCTAAGACTTTCACCCAAAATTCTCTATGCTGAAAAACAAAATGATTTATTCTGGCCTCGGAAAACAATCTGTAATCATTGATATTGTAACTACATATAATCAAGTCTCTCTCAACCACCTCTTAGCATGCCAGTTCTCTCATAGGTCGAGCTCTCCATAATTCTTCATCATTCACACAGCAGGATCATCTTTACTATCTCCACCTTAAAAATGCAGTTCCCAGAATAGAGACAACATACCTTCCTAGGTGTCTCTGGGGTTAAGTGAGGAATGTAACTAGATGTTTTGTGTACAAATTTCTGCTTCATGAATCCAAAATAAAAACTAATTTCCTGCTATGTGTTTTCCCACTGCACTGCTTGCTTTCTTTATGGAAAAATATTGAGTTTCAAATTTCAATTTGCTTTCTCTTTTCTTAGGTACAGAACTGCTGTTCATAAATACTTAAATATGACCTCTTGAGTTTCTGACCAACTTTCCAAACTGCCAGGAGCATTTTTAGCATTTTTCCCAAAATATTTCAAACTCATTTCAGCTTTCTAAAAGACATAAATTAAAATGTATAGTCTCCATTCTATTATGCGCATTTTTCATTAAGATACCAAGTAGAATTTGACCAAACACAAGTTCTTAAGGGAATCCATGTTTTATGTGGATCCACTGATAATCAAGTTTTCAACTAGTTATATAGCTACCTGAATACAATTACATACATGCTGTATTTCCTCAACTTCTGAGATTTTCATGTTGGAAAAATGTCTAAAAACTTTGTAAGATTTGATTTACATCTCTATATACTGTTTTCTTTTCTATGCCAGGCTGCCACCCTTCTCAGAGAAGGCAATCAGATAAATTTCATCTGATCTGTTCTTGACAGGTCTTTGTTGATTGTTTTTACAACCTTTACATTTTGTAGGTAGTTCCAATTACTTCAATAATTTATTCCATACTATTTCCAGGACCTGAAACCAGGCTGCTTGATCTATAATCCCTCAGCTCCTCTTAAAAAAAGAAAAATAAAATAAAGGTTTGTTTTTCTCTAGTCTTCTAGGCTCTCTCCCATCTGCAGCTTCACAGAGATAATCACTAATCATTCAGAGATTATTTTGCCTCATTTCTTGGGATGAATTTCATAAAACCCTGAGAACTCAAATGTATCAATCTTACATAAATATTCCCTGAACTGTTCTCTTGTCTACTCCAGCCCGCATTCCAAACACCTTGTTAAAATTAATTTGTTAAAGTATCCAGCACAACCTATCTGTCTTATGAAGATGCAAACAAACAATTCTGCTTTCTCTGATGAAAGCAAATTATTCTCATTTCTCCATAGAACCTCTTGTTCAATCTTTTTTCTCATTTTTCCTTTTATTTCTAATGTATTCACTGAAACTTTCTGTGTGTGTCCTGTCCCTTGCTACTTGGAATTAATCTGATGTTTAAGTTTTCTTATTTTATCCTATATGCTCTCATCATTCCTTTGTATTCATCCTTATTTATGAACCAGCTAGGCTTCATTAATTTAAATACCAGGCATTGCCTTACCTAGCTGGCTAGGAAAGCTTATTTGAGCAGCTTATTTGACCAGGGCTGGGCACAGTGTCACTTCTGATGACAAAGCAACAGAGCAGCTGTTAAAAAGTCTTTGAGTGACCTCTTACTCTGGACAGCTATTTGCAGAGCCCACCCTGAGATCCTCATGGAGTAAGGCAAGCTGTAGGACACCCCAACAGTGTAGTGGGAATGGTGGATATAGAAACCAGGGGCCGAATGTGTAGATTTTACTTGTTCCATTTTTTTAAGATATCGTGCACCCACTATATGCCCTCTGACAACTTCAACAGCAATTTTTGAGGTTTTGTTCTTCTTCCCCCATTCCTACACCTCCCAATTCCTTTGTCTCCACAAAGGTTTTCTCCTGGCAGTAGCATTTTGGCAGTTACTGGGATGATGTGGTCACAGAAACCAACACTGACATCTTCTTGCTGTCCTCCATGGGCACTGCTTTATGGCCTCAGGTTGTAGAGGGGCAACGGACCTTCAGGCAGTAGGGGAAGGAAGGCAGATGCCACATACATGTCAGACATAAACTATTATTTTTGTAATTTCTTTTTATTTTGGAACAGCGATAGTGGGATCTATAAAATCCAGAAGTGCTGATATTGATTCAGATGAATAGATTGATGCCTGCTTTGCAGTGGGAGAAACACACTCTCCTCTTTGCCTGAGTGCAATTCTTAGGAAGAGCTCACTGCCTCCCCCTACTATGGCTATAAGGATCTAAATCCACTGATCCATAAATAGACAATATGGGTTTATACTGAACTGTTTTTCCTTCAAACTATTCTGAAAGTTTTATGAAAATACTTGTAGTAGATGGTGAAAGTTACTGATGGGAGATGGTAGCAATCATGCACAATATACATTATCCTGCTCACTGTGTCCGAGCACAGAAATTTAGAGTTATATTCAATGCTTTCTGAAAAGAAACATAAAGTCTTTAACTGATGTCTTTATAATGTTTTCCCAAAGACATTTCTTAATTTTTGCTTTTCTTTAACTTTGTAAGTTATTTCAACCTATAAAGCTGTTACAAAGATGACTGTATGGAAAAAAAAAAAACAAAAAACACAAAAAAACCCAACCCAACAACCTTGTGTCTTTTAAACCTATAATTGACAAATTTAGAATTTGGGTGAAAAAAAAGTCTCTGTCCAAAAAAAGCCCCTGAGAGGTAAAGACAAATCTAGAATTCAGTTTCATTTTTGGTATTGTGTTTTGTTTTCCATTTCTTCATAGGCAGAACAGACACACTTTATGCTTTGGAGTAGATTCCAGCAGGGCATGTCTGCAGAGTGCAGTCAGACAGCATGTCAAAAATAAATTAGCAATAATTAGTTCACTCTTCTGGAGGTGACAGTTAAGGCATTGAACTAAGACATAAGAAATTTAGGTCCAGTTTTTAGCTTTGCTAAAGGTCTACTTTGTAGGTTCTATTAAAAATCACTTTCCCACTTTTATCTTTTGGGTTTGCTTTATAGTTAAGACTGTGCAGGGAGGGAACTGCCTTTGCATGTACCCAGCAAGGCAGCCTAAGAAAATAGGATCCTGCAACCATCAGGGGCCTTTACTTACTCTTGGAGTATCACACAGCAAATAATCCATGATAAATTTCACTTGCCCTCTACAGAAACCTTTGTTTAGACAGATTTTTTATGTATTATGAATGCAATGCAGACTTCATTGCAGCCTCTGCCAGTAGTTTTTTATTCTTCTGGGGTTTGAATGCCACATTGAGCTGCCTGGAGTCACTAGCATTGCTTTGTCCAAATCTTAGCTGAAAATACTTTTTCCCGGAGGTGGCTTAATCTAATCTGTCCTGATTATGTACCAAAATAAGAGAGGAAGAATCATAACAAATGTTGGTCACATACTCATTCAAACCACTTAAGAAAACAGGGAGTGATTTATGTGGTCATATACATTCGTCCCATCAAGGGGGAGCATTTTCACATCAATTTGATGGTCATCTAGCCAAGGAGAACAGGTTGTTCTCAGTGCAGTGCTAATTCTGGCAAAAGCCATAAATTCTGAGCAACATTCATGGAAAAACAGTCTCATCAACAAAATATATGTTTTAAGAAAGTAAAAAAGAAAGCAATGAACCTGTAAGCCCTGCAAAAATAAGCTTCTAGAAACTGGGAGGGGAAAGAATTTGAGGAGCTTTCACAGTCATCTATCCCCATTTTTTTTGAAATTGGTACTCCAGAAGGCTATACAGAAGGAAGGTATCAGATGCATTCATATACATGGAACAGCTTAAAAGGAAAAAAAAAAAAAAAAAAAAAAAAAAAGAGAGGAACTAAAGAGCTAGGGGTCCTAAACAGCTATAAAAACACAATCTCATCACAGAGGTTCTTCTTCTCAGTAGGGCAGACTCCTCTCCAGGGCAACATCTCAGAAGCCTGGCTACTTGGGGAACTAGAAGAGCTGGTTTTGACAGTTTTCTCCCTTCCTATGGCTTTTACCCTGGTGATTACTTATCATCAAAGTTATTATGTTAAATAAAAGCGGATAAATGCATATGCTGTGTCAAATTCATTCCAAGTATTCTGATCTTGGTTATAGGGTATAAATTGGGAGGAACTTAACGAAATTTTTAAAAAATCTCTCAAATTGTCTGCCGGGGTACAAAGGAGTAGCATCTAGACCAGACAGTTTGGCCTCTGCTCTGTTTTTCCTTTTGGCATAAGGGTTGTTACTTATATAGATTATTATGTTTGTTCCCTTTTATAACTTATTGGGGCTTGATTAAATATTTTTTTGCAGGCAGCACTTGAAATATGTAAATTAGTTTCCTTCTCCAGGAGTATTGCTTTAATGGGGACCTACAAAGGCTCTGTCCCCTAGCAACAGCTCTCTGCAAGCTCTACTTATAAATCAATGCCGTTAGATGGAGCACATAGAAGAGACAGAGATAATAAATGGGGTTTATTGGTTAAGGCCACTTTTTTGTCTGTGCAAAATGCAACTTGATTCATTAATTAATTCAGAAAAACAAACCAAAACAAAACAACCTTTGCGATCTTCCTCTTGCTCTAGTACCTACTGATTATCTACCAGTTGTCTTGGAAGGTCTGAAGAGTTTTGTGATAATGAAATGATATACAATATTACATTAAATGGCTGCTTTGAAAACTTAACGAGATCTGGGTGTTTCATTAACAACAATAATAATGATAGATGATTGCAATAATGGTAAAATTTGTTTATCATTAAGAATTGATGTCTATATGATTTTGAAGGACTAGTTCTGCCTGTATGTTTAGTTTCCAGAAGCATTTGAGCAAATAATATATTTCAAACTGAACCCCAACTATAAATGTAAGGATAGGTAGATTTATTCTACAAAATTTTTACTTAATTTAAATATCATAGATAAAATGTTATATTCATGATGTGAGAATAAAACATTTTCTCCTGTCTTCCACACAATGCTCCTTCCTTAGGGTACAAATTATTCTGATAAGGAAAAACAGGCACTGTAGAAGGAAAATCCATTTTGTTGTTATTCAAATGAGAGAATTAAAAATGGTTCAATAACCTAAGCAAGAGCAAGAAATACATATAATACTGTTGTGTTATATCTCTACAAATAGTGATTATCAACAACTTTGGGTGGATTTGCACAGTAAGAATGAGAGTACTTGCTTAGCTTGACCTTGTTAAACTTTCCGTTTCTTATCTTAAAGCAGCACTGCTGTTCAAAATAATTGGTAAAAACAACCTACTTTTACTTTTCATTCTTAAAAGCAAACAAATGTTTTTTGATCAAACTGTCCAGAAAACCACTGAGAAACGTGCAAAGAACACACAGTTTCAGCCCCCAAACAGTTAGAAAACATTGCTACAAATTCAAAGGTGACAGATAGAAAACATTGACTAATATGCCTCAGTGCAGTACTGGATGTCATTTAACTCAGCCTTTTTTTTTTTTTGGCAGTCCTTAAGTCATTTACACTTTGGAAAAGTGAAAGAATATAAAGATAGAAGAAGTTTGCCATGAAGGAAAGCAAGGTCCTGCTTCAGAAAGTGGCAGGAAATTTTCTAGAACCATAAAGGGCCCCATTAGCATCTCTATAATTTGATCTTAGACCAAATACTCGCAGAAAGCTTATTTTCCATTCTGCACTCCCTTCAGCTGTAAATCTTTCAAACCTGACTGGTTTATGTCCATTCCTGATAACAAAGTTAAAATCTCTAAAATGTTTGTAACCTATACAGCTTGTTGTAAAGGCCTAATGTCCTTGGCCCGAGAAAGAAATTGTACTCAAGAAATCAGCTCTGTTCCATTTCGGCAGATTAAATTCAGAAGAAATACAGTATCAGTATCCAAGCAATGCAGTCACTCAAAATAAAAGGAAGACAAGAACTATTAGGGCTGAAGTAATGGATAATAAAAGCCAAGAGATCAACTGGAAAGAAGCCGTGCTTAATATGAGCAACTTAGAGTTAGAAATATTTCTGAGCTAGGAAAAACAAGTCTGAAACAGCTTTCATACTCAGTCAGTGCCAAACAGCCACTTATATGCCCAATCTTGTTCATGGCACCAGTAACAGGAACATTTTTCTGATCCCCTTCTTGACAGTATGAATTAGTCTCATGACTTGAGTAAAGACATCTTAAGTTTTCTGCTACCTCCCACCAATGCCAGCAAGAGTTACCATACACTTCAAGAAAAGAACAGGCTTTGGAAATTTCTTTTTGATCCCCTAGGCAGGAATCTAGCAGTGATTTTGTGGAGACTTCAGCTGGAAGTGAGCTACCATTGTGACAGTCACATCTGCCCCATTGCTAGAACTGTGGTGTCCCTGGGCATCAGGGCTGTGCCTATGTGTACGTCCAAGGAGGGCATTTGATTCATTCTTTCCCTGGGCGTTCTAAGAACTCCTGCACAGATGGGACAATGGACTGGTTTGTGGAAACTGACCAGCTTAAAACTAGGTGATTGACTGAACTCCAAACCACCTTCATAATTAAGTATCTGTTTGATCGTTCCCAGAGTGCTTTGGACAGAATCTTGGGTAGTTCTTGTTATTCCCCCAGGCAGGTCCTGCTATACGAGTTCAATTTTATCCTTGTGGATAAATATGGATCATGAATGTGAAAGTAATTGCAATGTAAGTGTTTAGTCAAGAGACCTTTCATAAAAAACAAAGCATCATTACCTTCTGGAACAAATGGAGAAGCGATTTTGGCCAGAGCACCAAAGTTAGCAACAGTTTATCATAAGATTATGTTGTACGCAGAGAACGTTTTGTAATCCTTGGGGACTGTCAAATGTTAAATTGCAAAGAGAGCATCTCATAAAATTATATGTTAGCATAAGTTAACATTACTTCTAGGAAAGAAAATCTTAAGATATTTTTTTTTCTAACAACTGTCAAAATGTGGAAAATATACTGGCTTCTACAGAAGAAAAAAAAAGTATATAATCCTTAATACGGCATTACCAGCAAAATAAATTATTCTTTTTTCTGAAATTCACCCTCAGCTGAGATGATACATCCAAGTAAGACAAAACCTTCATGTTTTTCCAATAATACTAATACTGCTCTTGTTACAATTAAAAAAAAAAAAAAAAGCTTGGGTAGAAAGAGCCTTTTTTATGCCTTCTGGTGCTTCAAAGCATAAACATTTTAAAATGTTCGTGAGAATTTTGTTTTGTAACTGTTTCACTGAAAGTAGAAAAATTCATTATCTGATTCATCACCTGTAACATAGGAGTTCATCTGCATTAGGGCTGTCTAAAAGTGGAAAAAGGGCAAATAGTTTGAAAATCAACAATCTAGTATCATTTACTGATGATAATGTAAATGATAACTTTAAAAAATACCCGTTTGGGTTAAAGAAAAAGGAAAATTAATAATTTCTTACTGTTAATTGCCAGTCACAGAATCACAGAATTTTCATGGTTGGAAAAGACCTCTAAGATCACCTAGTCCAATCTGATATGATACATAAGGCAAAGTGAACCATAGCTGAATTTCCACTGTATCTGGAAGATTGTACTTAGAAATTTGGAATAATTTCTCCTCATCTGCCACAAGAAGTTCAAAATGACCAGAAATACTGTTTTCTATCATCATTAATATATGCAACATGGAGACACATTCTTACTGGTGGGTTATCTCTTTTCCCCAACATTGCAAGTATTTTAAAGTGTTCTCTAGTTGCTAGAAGTTACTTTTATTCTTAAGGTAAGGATTCCTCAGCTGTAATTTCTAGGTTCTGTAAGGACAGCATCAACGATGAAAGCAAAAATGCTTTGAGTAACTGAATAACATTGGAATCCATGAAGATATATTTAAGTAGCTAGAAAACTAAAAGAAATATTCTGTGTGTGCTCAGGCTCACGCAAAATGATTCACTGAAGGGCTGCTGTCTGATTAAAAATCTAATTTTTACGGAATACACAGAGCCACTTAAACAGCAGGAAAAAAGAACTTAAATGTCCTCTTAAATGTTCTAACATTGTCACTTGAACATATGAAATGCCTTTAACCTGAAGTTTCACTAAACTCTTAACTTTCAGTGTCTCAAATGATCTGTTGATTATTCAGGAACGTAAGCATCATTAAAAGGTTGAAATTAGAAAAAAAAAGCTAGATGCAGAATGCTTGTATGAGCAAGAATACATAGTGTCAGATGAACTGTGTATTGGGAAATAGTCTCATGTTATCTTAAAACCCTGATTCTCTCAATTTCTTAAAAAGTGTGACTTTGATCATGTCTGATCCCTTCTAAACAGCAGCACTAAAAGGAACGTTGGTCATAATGTAATAGACTTGGGTAGGTCACGGAGACTTGGTAAATATTGATTCTGTCTAGGCAGAATTTTAAATTAAAATTGATTACAATTGCCCATAATAAAGATTTTATGAACAAGTTTTTATAAAGAAATAGATAGTGAAGTAAATTGATGCTTTATAACTGAGTTGTACACTGAGGATAATAAAAGGATACATTTAAGATAAATGCATAAAAAATACTAATGGAAATAGTTTTCCCAGAGAGGTCCCTTGAAAACATGGGGGGCTGTGATTTCAAGAAAGATGATCATCCTAACACTGCATGATGGCATTTGCATACTCTTGAAAAGTGATTAATTTCTCTCTGCTTTTCCACATGCATTTGGTTGCTGTGGGTTTTCTTACATCTGTGCTGTGCTGTTTGTTCTGCCTGCTGTTTTTGCTGGATTCTGATTTTCCCTTGTTAGGTGTATTCTGAAAGCCTGAGTGCTTTTGGTTTTAATGTCAATTCCGTTAACTCCATCAGACATTTTCTGCCTTAGATCAATCAGAAATTCTTATTCATCTTCACTCTCTTTTCTCTACCTGATGTCCATTCCTGTTTAGTAGAAAGTTCAGAATTCCTAAAATTTCTGTATTAAAAACTGCCTTCCACTGATCCAAGTTGACTAAAACTATTCTGTTGTTAGAAATTAAACTTCTTCCTAGCACCTATGGCCCACAGATTGTTTGCCACATTTCAGGTGATTTTTATGTCCTCTGGAGAGCTGAGTTGCTCCCTTTGTGTGCTCTGGGCACTATCTCTGTCTCTTTTTAATCTTTCTACCTTGTGGTGTGAAGCAGAGACCACAGTACTTGGGTGCTCAATTAACCTCTTTGACTGTTTCCTTGGACAGCCTGTTCCAGTGCTTGATAAAACTTTCAGTGAATACATTTTTCCTAATATTCAATCTAAAACTCCCCTGACACAACTTGATGACATTTCCTCTTGCTCCGTCATGTGCTACTTAGGAGGAGAGACCAACCCCTACCTCACTACATCCTCCTTCCAAGTACTTGTAGAGAGCAATAAGGTCTCACCTGAGGAGGGTCCTATATCCCCCCTGGGGTGAGCACTGGTGAACCATCTCCAATGGAAGATACTCCATAAAGCAATGTAATGGAAGGCATGCCTCAGCCCCTTATTCCCACCTTCTGCAGCCCATTATCTGATGATAACCTTTGGGAACTCATCAGCAGAGCATGCCCAGCCTTTTTGTGGCATTGCCAGCACTCTTGCCACATGCACAATCATAACCAGAGGCCAAGCTACCTGCTGATGAGCAAGACGTTGCCTGAGCCCCCTGCACAGCAAAAGGACTGCCCCAGGCAGGAAAATATGCAGCTTTGTGTCCTAGCCCTCAGAAGCCAGCAGCCTGACACAACTATGGTCCAAATTTGCTGAGTGATGGGGATCCTCAAAGCTGGATGCTCACAGTGCACTTATGTGCCTTGTCACTCAGCTGCTACCAGGCACAATCACCCTTCAGTGACTGTGCAGGCATCCCCCCTTCTCCTCCACTGACCAGTTTGGGCACTTACTGAGACAGTTATGGGCTGTGACAATATTGCCTTAACTCACATTCAGAGCCATGACAAAGAGTAGATTTCCCACAGCAAATTCCCAATAACTGCACGAGTGACAAAAAGACTTAACTAGCAATGCTCTGAGGTGTTGCTGCTGCTGGAGGTCCCCAGGCAGTGTACAGAGGGGCTATCACAGAGAACCCAGCTGCATCTTGTGGTCTGCTAAGGCCCTTCACCAGAGATGGAGCTGCCCAACACAGCTACTATGCTCTGGCCATCTCTTCCTGTTTCTCTAAACAACATTTTCCAGGGAATTCTGGTCTCCTCAGCCTTATGAATGTCTTACAGTACACAGATCCAGGGCAACCTTACAGGGAAAGGTCAAAATGGGAGCTATGAAAGAGGCCCACAGGTTTATGATCATAGCCAAGATGTACACTGACTTATCCTGAGGTGGAACCGCCTTTCAAAGGCAAGAAACAGAAGAAAACTTCAGGATGCAACAGACACAGAGCTTTGGAAAGGTCATTTCTAGCAGCAACTCAGAAAGACACAGCTCAGAATTGCAAAGTACTTTGTCTTTTACAGGCATAGGGCAAATGCCACTTTCACTAGGAACATAGCCTGTTAAGGTTTTTGTTTGAGTTTTTTGAAGTTATGATAAAAAAACCCTAAATTAAATACAGTCCTTAATTAATTTTGGATCCCATTAGCCTTCCTACAATAATATTGCTAAACTATTGATAAGACCTCTGAATCTCCCACAAGCATAAATAAATGCTCAAGCTGCAGCTTCTGAAGGAAGAGGAAATAACTCAGTTTTTATATTATTATTATTTTCTTATTACCTTAAAAAAAGCATCCTTTCACCTGCCCGCCCAAGCACATCAGGGCTGGGAGGGGATTTCTGCATCCAAGGGTGCCTTCTGCAAGAAAGGACATTCATCCAGCCCCACTGCCCTCCGCAGCTGTCAGCCCCACAGGCAGAGAGGAGAGGACAGGGCACCAGGCTGCTGCCCTTACCTCAGTGCTGGCCACAGTTGGAGTTTCTGCCCCTTCCCTCATCTTTTTAAAGCACAAACTTGTTTGTGAGAATATTGGTCAGAGTCAGAGTACTGAAATTATATTGCTTTGTTAGTAGGTATACCTTGTTGCATATTTAAATTGTTAGAAAGATGATGATTAGGATTATACTGAGCACTAATATCACAGGATAATGATGCATGGCTCAATTACTGCATAATTAGGTATGCACCAATTGTTGAGCTGTCAGTATTGCTAATCTGACTCAGGAATGACACAAATATCCTGTTTGATTCAGTATGCTTAGAGTAACTTAACTAGGACTAGAAGGAAAGAGGCTGGGTTCATGTGGTTGGGAAGACACTTCTGCAAGTATCACTGGGTTTATGCTTTTTATTTTTTTTCTGGGGTTCCTCTCCCACGATGGTGTTCTATGCTGATGCAGATTTACAAATGATACCTATCATGAAAAAGAAGATCCTGAAAAGTCACAAAAATCCAGTTTGAATTTCAAGGAGTGAAGTAAGTTGTGATAAAAGAGCTGCTTTAGAAACTTTTTTTTTTTTGCACTGATCTGCTTCATGTTTCATTTGATCATCTTGTGGAAGCTTCAGTGTATGTTGTTCAGCATGTTTCAGCAGTAGCTTGGACTCCTAGTCTGGCAGAGACTGCACTCCTCAAATACAGGTACACAAAGAGCATCTTCTCATGCCACTCACAGGACTGATTGCTTCTAAAAATCTTTTTTTCAGATTTTGGTAGCTTATATAAAAATTGTCTCTAAATGGATACCAAAAAGCAAATGGCTCCACTATCCTTTATTTCTGTGGCCCGTATTGCACTACCTTAAGTGGCCAAAGAATTTAAGAATAAGACATATATAATTTGGGCAGAAGGCTGTTGCACAAAACATTTTAAAATGTGACATATTATTGGTTCAAAACTGAAATTCAAAACGAGAAAATGCATTTTCAAGCAACATTTCCGTTGTTGGCTTTTTTTTACTTTGATTATTTGCTTTAGAATACTCTTATTTGGAAAAGAAATTATAAAGGAATTATATACAAATTTTATCCAGAAAATGTTGGAAGAAGGCTTTTTAAAAGCCAGTTGTTGGCGGCCAGTTGTCCCTCTCCCTTTTAAAACTATCACAATTTTTTCTGTTCCAAAATGAAACTGATAAAGCCACACCATTTGCAAAATGTTTAAATTCTGATGGAGCAAAATATTCTGTCAGAATGTAATTTCTGGGGCCTTTTTTCAAATTGCTCTGATGTCCACCATGTATCAGGGAATAGTAAGAATTTGGTTTTGGCTCATCTGAAGTCTTTGCCTAAATAAGGTAACAAATTGAGTCTCCCTTAATAACATGAAACACTACCATACTTCTTTCTTTCTACAGTGATATTATTCCCTCTGAGACTGCACTGAAATAGTGTATTTCAAGTGAGCAAAAATAACTGAACCTGCTCAAAGTGAATGTTTCTTTAAAAAACTGCACCAGAATAATCTTTCTACAAAGTGATTAAAACACAAAGGAAATTTTTTGATAGCTACTTTAACATCTTTTATTACCTTCACATGGGGCAGCACATCTAAAATTTTAATTTAATGTTGCTTCAATTTAACTGAAGTTTTATGAGCAATCACTGAGCCACGTCTGTCACACCTCTTCTAAAGGGTTGCAGCAAAGCACCTCTGATAGTAGAAATTAAACCTAAAAAGGAGCTCAAATTTTTATCATTATAATCTCAAAATTATAGATGATTTGGGGGGAAAAGTCAAATGTTTTTACAGTGCATGTAGTTTTCTTACACAATACTGACTACACTGGTGGTATTTCACATATGGGGAAACTGAGAAAGAGACAGAGAAACAAAAAAACATCGAGTCACCTGGAAGACCAGTGGCAGAGCCAGGGGTAATTTCCGTAGTGTAAAATCCTGATGTGTTTAATCTTATTGAAGTGCTCCATCTGGTTGGCCATAATAAAACTTCTTCTCTAAAGACACAAATCAGAAAATTTAAAACATAATCTGGCAATTAAATCTCTGCAGATAGAGCCCCATGCCCCAGTACAGACCCACTGGCATAAGTGAATTTGCATATGAGTAGAGGGGATCTCTTTGCCATACCAGGGCTTAAATTGAGACCATACCTGGAGTACTGAATACAGTTCTGGTGCCCTCAGCACAAGAAAGATATGGACCTGTTGGAAAGGGTCCAGAGAAGGGCCACCAAGATGATCAGAGGCCTGGATCACCTCTGCTATGAGGACAGGCTAAGAGAATTGGGGCTGTTCAGCCTAGAGAAGAAAAGGCTCCGAGGAGATCTTATAGCGGCCTTCCAGTACTTGAAAGGGGCCTACAGGAAAGCTGGGGAGGGGCTTTTCATCAGGGAAGATAGTGATAGGACAAGGGGTAATGCTTTTAAACTGAAAGAGGGGAGATTTAAGTTAGATATTAGGAAGGGGGTGAGGAACTGGAATGGGTTCCCCAGGGAGATTGTCGATGTCCCATCCCTGGAGGTTTTCAAGGCCAGGAAGGATGAGGTTTTGTGCAACCTGATCTAATGGTAGGGTTCCCTGCTCATAGCAGGGGGGTTGGAACTTGATGATCTTTAAGGTCCCTTCCAACCTTAGTGATTCTATGATTCTATGATTCTATGATTAAATCATAACTCAGTCTTAAACTGAGACATCTTTCCTCATAATCCCCCCAGGTAGATTTACAGAGAGGACATATCAATTCTTACTCCTTCATCTGGTGAGGATGCAGAACTTTGAAATCCCAACAGGCCTGCATCTACTATAACTTTGGGGTAACCCATAGCCATAAACAGACCATAAGCTTTAGTTCAGTCACCTGTCCTGGTTCAGAACTGCCAAATTTAGTCTAGCTATCAAATACAAAATTCTCCAAGCTTGAGCAATGCATGGTAGTGAGGAGAAGACGTATTCAGCTGAAGTTGCACTGTTTCAATTTTTCCTTTGAGGATTCACAGCTCATTAAAGAATATCGGAAGTGTCTTAACTGCTTATTTCATCAGTCCAGATGTTTGTTGATAAGGATGTGTTTATAAATTATTTGTTCAAGGTCTGTTACTCTAATGAGTGGAATCTGCTTTGCGTCAAGCAAGAGCCACAGTCCAGTGGAACAAGAGTTCATTAGGATGAACAGTTTCTAGAATTAAAAGAGAAGTCTAATAAATACAGGACTGGTATTTCTTAATACTTATTTCTTTTTTCATGAGACACTCATTCAGATTGTCATTTTTGAAAGTATCTGACAGAAATATTTCTAGAGCTTAAGGCTCTCTTATGCCCACATTTTCCACCTGAGAATTTAAGCAAGGTCAACCCTGTTACATCTGACCAGTTTTCGTGCAATTTCAGCTGTGCTTGTTTTCCTAATCTGCTCATATGATCAGACATACCTTTACCCTAAGTTCCCAGCATGATCAGGTCAGTCTTCTGTTTAAATTTAGAGTGTATGTGGGCAGGAAGAAGAAAGCAGTACTTATGTATTGGCTGCCTTGCATCTATTGCAGGACAAGCAGAAGATGCTGAATCCTTGGGAAGGCAAGGACAGGTAATAGGTCCTTTAATTTCCCTGTACACCCATAGCTCAGGACGTAAACATCCACCCATCCCTCTCTCTTTCATTGGTAACATATGAGTAGATGCAGCAGTCATATCTCAACCCTAGTACCACCTCTCATGCAAAGCTGGTAGCAGTGACACTTTTTCCACAGTATCCTCAAAGGAATCGTTTGTAATTTCGAAAAAATGTAGTCACTGAGAAGCATTCTATGGGCATGGTGCCTTTAAAGCTGCAGTGGTGCCACATCTGCAGAAACAGTGCTGAAGCAGTAACTTCTGGAATCCCTCTTGCCACCTCTTTCTCTTGGGGAGTTTAGTCTAAAGGGGATGAGATCTGCTTCTGAGAGCTGCCTACAGCAGTCTGTGTTCAGGAGGTGAAGATGCTTAATTGTTGTCTGATAAGAACTCATTATCCTCTAATTTTTCACTCCAAAGAACAAACACTGTTTCTTCCAACCATTTGCTTAAACATTTATCCTTGTAAATCCCTCTCTTTCGTTGTAGCTCTGAAACCTTTCTTTTCTGTGTAGAAGGAAGAACTTGTTGGGTACTTTTGTAAATGTAAACACATCTGTTGCCATGGGAGCAGGTGCTGGAGCTATGATTACGGCCTGCAGCTGCCACATTTGCTAGGTGCCAAATTACCTTACCTGTTTTTTCTAATTGAAAGGAGAATTAACTCATGCACATTACTTACACAAAATTCTTCTTGACTGGTAAGTGTAAGATGAGAGGTCCAAAGGGTTCATGACCTCTTGCTTGCAGCAGCCTCTGTCATGTATTTTCATTACAGTGTATGTTACATAAGGAGCAGCTGATTACCAGAGATAAGAACAAAAGAAAAAACAATGATGAAGAAAAGCAATGTGTTTATACAATATTAGGTACTTTTACAGCGTGAGATAAACAGCACTGGAAGTGGTAAGTGTAACAGCAAAACTTACTTTTGACTGTTAAAAAGAAGAAAAAATATACATTCCTTTTCTAAACCAAGAAGCTTCAGAGGCAGTTCAAAACAGGGCAATTAATCATCAGAGTAGGGTGGTTGTAGGTGTCAGACCATCCCCTTCCTTCTCCTAACCCTCCTTGCTCACTATTCTCCTTTTGAAATCCACTTTGTTTCTACTATAAAACTTTTCACAGAGGGCTGAGCCTGCTCTAATTAGCTGATACAGTAACAGCCAAAATCCAAAATGGAGATCCATGAAGGGTTGATCTGAGTAGAGAGATTTCCCTGTGTGTGCCAGTCCGTGTGAGAGCTAATGGAGACAGAAGAGAGGAAACAAGAAAAAAAAAAAAAAAGAGGTTGCTTAGCAGGGAGATGATGGCAGGCATTGCTAGTAAGGCCAGGTCTGGCAGTCTCCTTGAGGAGTAAGGAGACTCTTCCTCTGTTATACACTTCAAAGAAATAGATAGTGCCTGTGGCTTGCCAGAGTTGGGGATAAAACAGCCTCTAGGGCACACCAAGGTCCCCTAGGCTTATCTTGCCTTCTCCTTCAGCCTTTCTTATCTGTTCAAATATACAGTGTATCTCGGGCAGTGTCCCAGGCCAGGCTGGATCATTTGTCTGAGTACTGCAGACAAGAGAAGACACAAGTGAGAAGCACATTGCCAGTTATGTCATAAGGGATAAATGGCAAGGTCAAGGATGTGTTATCCCAAGTGTGATGCAGATGAGTTCAGAGCCCTGTGGAATCACTTCAGTGGCCCAACACAGAGATGCTGATGAGGTGTTTTTGTCCTGAGCACCTCTACAGGAGCAGTGTTTGGGAAAGATACAGAAGAGTAGAGTTGATATCTAATAATTTAAAGTTGGTCTGGCTTTAATTCCTGATTCAGCTGATTGTGCTGTAAGTTTACTTCTGCAGGTTATTATCCACTAATCCTATAATTAAGGCACGCACTTAGATCTCAAAGAGCCTCCTGAAGGTTAAACATGTGCTTAAGAGCTTTGGCAAATTGGGACAGTAGCATGTACATATCTCTGAGGTGCAAGCAAAAGTGTATAAATTAAAAAACAAAGTTTGAATTCATTTTATGGATTAATGTATTTTAAGACAATTTAGGTAATAAATTATTCCTTCCAGTTCTAGGACACTTGTTATCCAAAATACTCTTTATTCTGTGTATGTTTTTTAAGTCTATAGCATACAAAATTTAATAGGGCCAACTGAAGTTAAATTGTAGATAGACATTGCAGAAAAAGTATTTGAACTTTCAAATATAGTTATTACTATCTCCATCTTTAAAGCTGCAGAGAATTATCCATTAGGAGTTTTAAAGAACTCACAGAAAATTAGGAAAGTGAAGTAATTAGGTACTTTTGTGAAACCTACTGGATGTAAATCCAGTTTTAGTACCTAAATATCTCTCAAAGTCTGGCCCCTGGATC
Organism: Hemiprocne comata; assembly: GCA_020745705.1. Lineage (NCBI taxonomy): Eukaryota > Metazoa > Chordata > Aves > Apodiformes > Apodidae > Hemiprocne > Hemiprocne comata. The sequence goes on from CM036586.1 coordinate 64,885,996, forward strand.
AAAGGTAATTAATTCTAAATCATAAAAGGCAATAGAGCTTCCTAAGGCAAATGTTTAAGGCATATTGGTAATACAAGTTTTATCTCTCTGCTAGGAGATAAGATCTCATGTGAATAGAGGTAGAAGGCTTACTACAATCAACCCTTTGTGTTTTATGACCATTTCAAACAATTCAGCTCACAAAGTATTTTTTAAAGAAAACAAAGCATATTTTATTGTTCTGAACACGATAAAATAGTTACAGTATATCCAAAACCATGCTTCAGGAAAAGAAGGTAAGAAATTCTCTCATACACTGCCTTCTAATTTCATTAATTTACAAGGTACAGTACATAAATATTTAACTTAGCAAGGAGCTGTGATAGTTAAATATTAAATAGGTCTAATTTAATATATTTTTTCCCTAATTGCTTTATCAGAGAGGAACTGGAATTAGTTTTAAAACAAATCTGAGAAATTTCTTTAAATGCCAAGAAAATTATTTGAATATGTGTAACTTTTAAAGTTGTGCAAACATTGTATAACAATTATAGTGTGCAGTCTATAGTCTTTCTCAAACAGAAATTATCCATTTAAATCTAGGATTCTGTTCTGTTTTATCTTTTATCACTATTTAATCATTCAGGTATTTTTGTGGGCAAGGGAGAGAGATCTGTGTTCCAAGTTTAGGATTTTACTCTATTAGTCATTTATGTTATAAGTGTGAAATAAGATTCTGATTTTTCATCATTGTTGTACAGAATGCCATGTTTTCTGCCTTAGTTTTTTTTCCCCTTATTCTTGTGGAATTTTGTTAACTGAACTATACTAGTGGAGTTTTCTCTGGAATTCAGCTTGTATTTATCTTAGACCAATTTCTATTTTATTTCTGAATCTTCATATTTAGAAGGTGAGTGTAGCAGATTAGACTCCTTAAGAAGGAAAAAACTGTTCCATTCACATGATTAAATGAAAGAGTTTTTATTTATTGACAACACAAAAATAACCAGCATTGAGTAATTTATACATTCAATATTGTTATCAGCTGTACAACAGATAAACCACAATACTGGACACCGATAATGTCAGCAAACACATTTTTTAAACAATCTCCTAGAATTAATCTCAAAAAATTATAAAACCATGCATGTACACACCCCCCCCCCCCCCCAATATCCACACAGTTAAACACTCATATGGTGCCCAGCCTTCCTCACAGGACACGTGGTTATGGGCACTCCTGCTGTCTACTGTGAGTGTGGGTGCTCAAGAATTATAGGTGCCCAATTTTCTCCCTACAACCCACTCATCTGCACTCCAGCAAGAAAACCCTCCACAAGGTCACATATGCACTCTTCAAGTGTGGGTCCCTACCTGCTGCACACCATACCAGTAGCTGGGTGCAGGCTACTTGCAGCCTTTGATGGGGAGGGTACTCCCTCAGGCACAAACAGATGTCACAGTGCTGCTGGGGCAACTTCTGGCAGTGCCAAACCTGGTTTCAATTTAACTGGTGATTTGGTACCACTTCTCACACCCAGGTCTGTCCCCCTTGTTACAAACTGTCACGCTTCTGTTACAATCCAACCTGCCTCCTTTTCTCAAAAATGTCTCAGGTGTCTCCTGGTCACTATTTAATCCTACAAAAGGTCTTTTTAGGCAAGCCATTGTTGCTGCTTTCTTCTCAGCATCACCGGTTTGAGGGCACCCACCCTCCCAGAACAGGCAGTGTGGAGCATTGCATTCCCATGCCCAGTTTGCACATTCACTGCTTTCTGCCCTCATCTGCTTACCCACAACATCTTACCATGAGGGGCTGTACACATGATCCTCACAGCGTTCAATGGGATTGACACACAGGACTCCACTGATAAGAATATGATAGTAGGGAAACTAATTTAACTAAATGAGCTGACCAAGATCAGGTTACAACAGTTGGTTTATAACCACAACTTCCATAGGCCCACACCTGTACATGGAGCAAACATGCCCTGTTCACTGCAGAGCAGCCACTATATCTGTTCATTAACCTTCAGAGCTGAGCACACAGCTCGTTTGTTCCCTTATCTAGTACCAAAGTCATTGCCTGGATGCTCAGGATCATTTGGACAGTGCAAAACCTACTGGAGGCAAACTAGCCAGCCTCACCGTCGCTGTGTTGTTGCATGTTGGCTATTTCTTCTTTCTCACAGAATTACGCAGATCTAGCAGGTATAGCATTTGGTTTTCTGTTGAAATTCAAAAAGAACATGTGCCAGATCCCTTCTAATATATCCCCAAACAAACTTGCATTCCAGACATAGCATGTAAAGCATTTCTAGAGAATATTCAGCAGCATCTCTCTACTTCTTACCACCCAGCAATAGATTTCACATTGTGCTGATTACAACTAAAGGGAAAATGATCCCAGATTATTTAATCAGAGGCATACATAGGGTGTTCTTTTGCAGACTTATTTTTACTGATATGAACTACTTTCACATTCAGCTGTGTAGTCACAAGGCAGATTTTAAATCATACTGTTGGCAGCAACCCAACAGTGCAAACCAACTGAAAATTAAGAAGTCGTTTAATTGGCTGAAAGCAATTGAGAGCTACCTGTTACCAAGGCAATGCAAACCTTTGGTGTCTGAAAAATTACATTATATAATGATGCTTTGATCACAAAAAAAATCCAACTTATCTCATGTCTAACAACAGCAAGGACTGCTTAAATCAATATTTAAATATATGTATATTTATATATATAATCTTGAATTCCTGTCTGTATCAAATCTGCATGTATTAAAGAAGAGGTTGTTAAAGCACTAGCCTGCAAGACAAGGGAACTGAGATTTGGTATCCAATGTCTTTCCCATGTTATTTTGGCCAGTTCATTGGTGGCCACATTTACAACCGTATCTGACATTCAAAGATGCGGGCAGATTTGTAAAAGCTCCCAAGTTGGGTGCATAACTTCCAAAGTTCTTTTAATTCAGCACACATTGGAATCAACGGGCATCATCCCTCCAACCTCAGTGGGATTCACATTGAATATATTGCTTCAGTGATCCCAAACAATTAAAGGTAATTGCAAGCAGACAGCAAGAGGGAATAGCATGATGTATTACATCCTGTAATACACAGTGAAGACAGTGGGCCCGTGATAAACTGTGGTTGAAATACTTGGGCAGAAGCAGGTATTAAAAATCCTTTGGTATACATCTCAGCGTTAAGTGTATGCAAGAAGTTACTTATTTAAGCATGTACAGTTCTGGTACTTTTGCCATCTCTTCATTAATTAGATCCCTTTGTACTGTATGTGTTGACTTCTGAATTACGTTTTATTTGACTGGTGTCAAACAGAGGAATTAAAAGTGGGAGGAGTTCACTGCAGTCATTAATTCTGCTTACTGGACAAATTAAAATCCCTATAAAAGTAATATTTAACTTTGCAATCCTTCAGTTCTGGATCAATTCATTTTGGTTTAAACCATGCTGGTATCATAGTTGTACACACAGAGGTACCTGTTGAATCCAATTTTTCTCCCTCCATAGATTTGGAAATCAGAATCTACTTGTATTTAAAACTTGTCTGAGGTTCCCCCGCATGTTTTTTCTTTGCCTTTTTGTTTCTTCCTTCACTAGATATAAAAGGAAGACGTGCATTCTACTCAGTTTCTCAGATTTGTTACAGTGCCAGGTCTTCAATTACGCAACTTGTACTGAATGTAGTTAACAGAAAATGAAGTTCTGTAATCTGACCACAGAAAAGAAGCAGAAGCAAGAAACATTCACCGCGAAATCTCTATTTCTTTCCAAGTACCTGCTAAAGTGTATTATCTTAGTGATCTGGCATGTTCTCAAATTAAAACCCTGTCTTTTCTACCATCCTCCATAGTCCATAAGAGATCAGAAGAATTGTTCCTTCTAGTACAAGCTCACCTAAACTGTTTCCCATTAAGTAAGAGGAACATAATTTGCTGCCCTTCTTCCTACAGTGTACTCCAACTGACTGGGGAAGAGGGAAGCCCAAAGAAGTTACATAGCTCCAGTTCCACCTGTTTTCCTTTGGCAGTTAAACCAGGTCATGGGAAAAAGGTGGAAGGATGGTCAAGTACACACCCAGCAAAGTTCCAAGTCTATGGTCCACTGCCTATGTCACGATTTAGACAAAGAAAATATGTCCTTCAAGCAAAGTGTCATTTCTGAACATGGGTCTCCTACACAGTAGCACAACTTGCTTCTACCCCACACTGCAATTTGACATGCCAGTTGATATATTTCCAGGGTTGTTTTGTTTCCTACTAAGAAATTAAGGAAAGAAAAGAGCAGTGCAAGAGTTCTTATAATGAAGCTGGTGACTTTTTCCCCTTGAATGACGTTTTTCAGGTGTATATATAATTTTATAACTGGGTCAGAAGTGAACAAAACCATTTTTAAATTAAAATATCCTGTTTTCATTTTTCAGACATTTTCATATATGTTACAAAATATTTTGTCTGGGATTTAAAATACCTTCCTCTTACTGAGCAATCACATCTTCATGGTCCTTTCCCTAGAAAACTAGAAGCATTTTGGAGGTTATCTAAGGACAAACTTGGGTAGATGACTCAGCCACCTTCTGCTTCTCCTCATCTGACATCTTACAGCCGGCCTCCTTGTGTTTTTTGCAGAGAAAATCTTCTTTAAAATAACCCAGCAAACAAAAAACCTCCCACCATTACTAACAAAAGCAAGTCTGAAAAATCTTAGAAAATTAGGAACAAGGGGCTGCCCACATGATTTTCAGTACTGGTAAGAAATTTTGTTTGTAACAGAATTTACTTTGCTTGGTGCTATGTAAATCACCTGGGAAACCAAAATCCTGTCTATACCATGCCTTCTAACATAAAAAAAAACTTTACATTTTTAGGTATCTTGGTACTACTGTGACATTCTGCTTCTGTTTCCAGGAACGGACAATGTCTGTGTGAGCCACACCAAAGTAAAAGCCACCCAGTGTAGCTGATTTTGCCTCTGTCCCCTTCATGCACACAAACTTCTCTGAGTAGTGACTTCCAAACCAACTCTATAACACTGATCAGCTGTGGTAGGTCACAATTCCCTAGAAATTTTGCTTTGGGAGAGCTGTATTATAGCAGGAACTCATTTCACCCCATACCAGACTCTGAGAAACTAACTGTTATCACCTTTTCTTGGTAATTTCTGTAGGTCTGGAACAGAAAGCCTCTTTTTTTTTTTTTTTTTTTTTTTTCTGTTGCTTTCATCTGTCTTTGTCTTAGGCCTCTTGGTAGTCTTGGAGAAACTTTGAAGATCTTCAAGTGAATCCTTTGTCTCACTACATGAACACAAATATTCATGGTGGGCGCACAAATTACAAGAAACAGCTAATTGTAGAGACCACATTTTTGTCTCTCTCTGGTTTGAAAGAAGAAAGGGGAATATTCTGAAAGCCTAAATTGCACCTACATAGGTGCACAGAGCAATTAATGGATTGAAAGGCATTGAATTAGGAGCTTTCAAGATCCAGCCTGTCAGAAACACTAGACTAACAGGCTAAGGTGGAATTTAGGCTGACTGAATATGGCCAATGGCAACATAAAGCAATTCTTGGAAGCTAACTATGCCCTAAATCACCAGCAATGTGTTCTCAGTGATAACAGAGTAAGATTAAACATTTCAAGAATCCCAGTAAAATTCAGCTGACATTTTAAATATAATCTAGAATTGAAGATTAAATCTACAAGACTGGAAAGTCAGATTACCTATATGGACATACTACTCTATGTACAAACAAAACTCTGATGATCGTTTTTGGTATATCATGACTTTGAATGTCTCACCTGCACTCTGCCTATTAATCCAGCTTCATCCAGACTATTTCTAGCACTGCAGCCCCTGAACAGCTTTTAGAAACTGCCTCAAGACAACATCTAACCTCCAGATAAACTTTCCAAAACAAATGTTGGTTCAAGGCATGGGAGTGAGTATCATTTAGTTTTTCTGTACCAAACAAGATTTTTTAAGGCTGGAAAGATCTTTAGACTGCTGTAAAATGGGATGAGTCAGCTTTACATTGAGACATATAGCCCTGGAGATTCTAGTTTGAGCAGTTTTAAGGTGTGACATGAAATGACTACAGAAAGAGCAGCTCCTTTGGGGAGTTCTCAAAAACCTTGAAAAGTTATTTCATGCTCTGGTGCCTGCACAGCTATAACAGGGAGACTAACAACAATTATGTCTTTACCATGAAGATGATTGACTGTAATGTCAAAAAACAGCTTTACTGAAAACCATACAGCAGGTAGTAAATAGATGATGCAATAATATAAACACATTTTGGGATCCCTGGTTTTACATTCCTCATTAATAATGAAACTGTCCATACATAGGCTAGTTAAGCTCTAACAGAGCACTGTCATATGATATTAGAAGTAGTGACAGAAACAATCACAAATGGGCTAACAAGCCATTCGTGTTACTTGACTGTTAAGGGCGGGCTTTTAAAAGGAAGAGCAAGTTGGATCAAAGAGAAATGAAGAACAAACGTGTGCCTACTCCCATCTGTTACATTAGGGAAACAACTGTTTGATTATTCCAAAGATTTCTGTTCTGTATGGAGAACATAAAAATAAGCCCTAATGACAAGCTTTGAAAAATAATTCTGGATTTTGCTTTGGCAGTTATTTAACCTCTCACTCGCTTACCATGTGTATTTTCCTTTCCCTGGTGGTGGCATGAGGCCAAAGTTTTGCTCAATATCTGCAGTGGGCACGGGGGACTGCAGGAAAAGGAAAGATAAGAAAAGCTTCAGTGACCAGCAGCTGACCTGGCTGCCCGGGAGGATGAGCTGCTGGAGGTACTGAGACTGCTGGCCAGCTTTACAGTGCCACTGGAAAAAACTGATCCAGCATGAAAGTCATTGAAAACCGGATATTTAAGGCAAGAACCAGGAAGAACACACCTACCTTTACACTTTAATAAACATGGTCAGGATAGTTTAAAATTATTTCACACAGGCTTGTTGGGGTGTACTGTGTACAGAGCAGTGTTTTTGTTCTATGTGCATTGTCATTGCCTAGTTTTAATAGTGTTTACTCTATTTTCTTACACAGAGAAAAAATGCAGTTTAGCTCAGCTACACCTTTTATGACCTTACTTATAAATTTATGTTTATGGTACCCCTTCAATGATAATACCAATGGTAATATTAAAAGGGTTTAAAATAACATATTTGTAATAGAACAGACACAGTAATCTGCATTTTCAGTTAGTTAAAACTTAGTCTCCTTCTTTTCTAACAAAAGACACGTATTAACTGAACTAGTATTTGTGTGGAATAAGTAAGAGAGAAAGAAATCTACTCAGTCTCTGATAGAGTTTTTCATTAATCCTCTTGCCATTTTTTGTTCAGAAATACTTACGAGATACAACTTCATGCTGTAGTACTGTGCAATCAGTGGCAATTTGCCCATGGCCTTCTGGAAGGTCAGTATCTCTTCTTCAGCTTACGATGAATGGTTAACCTAGTGATAACGGGACAAGAGACAAAAGAGTCTCATCTACTTAAGGATCTCTTTATGCTTTACTTGCCTTTTAATAACATATCTTCTGTAACACCACACAAAAAAATGGGTGTGACAGTGCCTTACTTTGTCCAGCTTTAAGCTACTTGTGTACTTCTGCATAGTGACCAAACAAAATTGTAGTCTAGGATTTTGTGGCATTTTTGTGGAGTTTTGGTTTTGTTCTGAGAAGATCTTTTTTCCTGCAAGTAGGTAAACTGATTAGCTCCCCTTTTACAGGAATTCCATCATGGGAAGATATATTACTGCAGCACTAATTGCTTTGGTTTTGTTTTTGGTTTGGGTTTTTGTTTTGTTTTGTTTTGTTTTTTTTAAATATAATTGTCTTTTGTGCCCTAAGAACTCCATTACAGAGACCAGAAAAGCTATTAGCATCATAGTTTGTAAAGTGGGAATTGTCTCTTGCCTTGTGGCCATGATTTAGCAAAGTACTTAAGCCACTTACCTAACTTCATGCAAATTGTCTTAAAGTGCATCAGCCAATGCTGATGTTACTGCTAAATGTGTGTTTCAATACATTGCTGAAGAGGAATCTAATTATTTATCTGTTTAAAACTGAGCACACCATGAGCTCTTCCAGTGTAGCAGGTCCCCTTAACTGTCATAGATGCCAGTTATTATTTTCTTTCTGTTACTATTTTCTAAGCAGCAACGGTCATAGCCTGTAAGAAGCCCAGTATGTCAACATACCAGGCAACCTGAACCTTCAGAGGTCTTGACAGTGGCTCTCCAGTACATCTGGATGCTCGGTGTTCTGTGCTGGGAAATTGCCACCCAGTGTAAGTTTCATCTTGCTAACTTCAGCCATCTACAAGGCTCATGTCTTCATTTTTATTTATGTCCTTTATATTCAGCAGAGAGAAACAGGATGATCTAAATAATGACCCATCTGGACACGTTTCTGTGTGACCTGCCCTGGATGATCCTGCTCTGGCAGGTGAGTTGGACTCGATGATTTCCAGAGGTCCCTTCCAACCCCTGCCATTCTGTGATTCTACGATTCTATGATCTAAGTATCTCATCTGAGACATGTACCTGAGAATGAGTGGAAGTATCTATTTCTTTTCAGTGATCGTAAAGTCAGTCTTGGGGATCAGTTTATATGGTAGATACTAAGTTTCCCACCAGAACCGTTCTGGCCAAGAAAGCTGTTATATCAGGAGGGACATAAACAGAAATGTCAGAGTTGGGCAAATACTTGATCATTTTTGGAGTCTTATGCACCTTGAAATGTCCAGAACTCCCACTGCTTTATTATGGACATTGCCCCATAGTCCACATCCCTGCATTTTGCTCCAGGTGAACAACTTCTTGAAACCATTAATCCAGAGGGCTTCAGTATATTCTGCTAGGGTCCCTTGCATGGGTTGAATCTGAGTGAGCAAGCAAGAAAAAGGTTAGAAGGATTAAATCTAGATTCAGCAGAGATACGTGATATGTGTGTGCAGTTACTGGATCCATAAACACACAGTACACAGCCCTGGGCTGGTCCCTTTTGAAACAAAGGTATTTAATGAGTACATCTAGTTAACTTCTGCACCAGATATATAAGTATCTAAAATGGGCAATAAATCACAGCTACTAAAATATTTCCTTTATCATAAATCAGTGTATTCCTATTAAGTGGCTTACGCATTATGGGTTCTTCACGCCCACCCACATGTATTTTATTTCTATTTAAGCTGAAACAAGAGTCTGACATCCTAAAATGCTTTCTCCTACTGTGAGATAGATAATGGGATGGAGCCAAAAAGTCCGTTTTTAGAAATCATTATTAGAGCACAAATCTCCATTCCGCTCACACAGTGCTCATAATACCACACTAGAAAGGTCGAGGTCCATAGGTAGCACTGCAAAGTATCTCATTGCTGTCGGTACTCATAGCCAAACTGTGAAGAAAACCAAAATGTTTTGAACATATAATCAGTAGTCCTCCATTAAAGGAGTACTGGCTGAGGAAATTTGACATCTAGATAGCATTTTACTTCTGTAAATGCAACCTACTGTCTTAATATCAGAACATGTGGCTTTATCTATGACTATGATGTTTGAATGGACTCAGATTATGAAGTGGCTGAAACTGCTTTGTATTGGAGACTTTCCTGATTTATTTTTAAAGGACTCCTTGGAATTTTTAATTGCCAAAGAATAAAACAACAATGTTTTCAGGTTTCCTTCTAAAACATATCATTCCAAGGACTCCCTGCAGCTACCCCTGAGAGAAAATTCTCCATTTACAATTACAGTTTGGTACCTCTGACTTGGGCAATCACTTGATATGTGCTGTACTGTTTTTGTATTATTCACATTCCTTGGTTTAAGAAGGCCAAACAACACTGCCAAAGCCTAGGTATAGGATGCAGACACAATTATTACTATAAAATAAGTCATCATAAAAGATAAACAGCTAATTGAGTCACATGACATCAATTGTCCATAAATTCATATAGAACAACCTCAATTATACTACTTTTGCTTGATATTTGTTATGAGGCCGTCCCATTACTTTTCACTGACACTACATCAAATTGACTATAATGAGCCTCTTATCTCCTTTACTGCTCTTAGGTTTTGGCATCAGCTTCAAAACCTCTAGAACATCCCCCGGATTTCGATGTAGTTAAATCAGTGCTCTCTGCCATGGCTTAACCCCAGTAGACAGCTAAGGACCCCTCAGTTCTTGTGTCACCCCCTCTGGCAGGGCATCGTGAGGAGCAGAAAAGGCCTTGACAGTGTGTAAGCACTGCCCAGCAAGAACAAAAACATTGTTAATCAGAGATAGGTTTGTACTTCAGAGCAGCAAGTTGATATTCTTTTGATAACTCCTGATTTCTGTTAGATTTTTGGGTTTATTTTTATCATTCCACATGTATTTAGCTTTTGAGAACAAGTTTGGTGACAATACAGGGACTGAATTTTACTTATGTTTTTATACATTTAGTTTTAAACGAACTAAAGCTGAAATTTCAGTTAAGGTTATTGTTATAAAATAGAACACAAAATCAGAACCTGCATGTGCTTAAGCCTCTGCTTTACAAACAACCTCTGCAAGTGAATACTTTTATTTCAAAAGTAAAATTATTAATTTTATCAGGCTAATCAGTATGCTAAATATGATTCCATTAAATAAAATAGGAAGTGTGAGGGGAGTGTTTTTGCTTTGTTATCATTTTGGAACCAATTATGTTGTAATCAAACAAATTTCGATGACCTCTACAGTTGTTAACACATTTTTATATTTAAAAAATCAATTCAACATAGCAAATGAAATAAGAGTTTCTTATATTAACTGGCTTCACTGCATTGTTCCTTGCACAGTTACTAATAAAATTTGTTTCAGATCTCTAAATAACCATGTGTTTTTTCCCCACATTGGCCGTTCACACTTTCAAAACAACCTATATGTTACAGAAGTTCATGTTGTTGATTCATCTGACTGATGAATGCAGCCAGCCCATGAACCTGTTATTAACATAATTTATTTCAGTTGAAACCAGCATATAATGATTTCCGTTTCGATAGCAGTCATTTTCTTTCATTTTTAAAAGCATAACAACTCAGTTTTCCTAATGATCTGTTAAAATACAATGGAAATTGTTTGGGTTTGACATATAAATTTGGCCCTTAAGTATTTCTGTTTCAAGCAGACCCTGTTGGTGTTTGCAATAAATCTTCCCCTTTCAAGAGCGCTGCTGATTGGTGCCCTGACTTTTTCTCATTAACTCATTTTAGGGTCTCTCCTAATGTTATGGAAAACATTAGAAAACAAATTGAGGGATAATATATGGCACAGGCATGCTAATAGCAAATATAAGACTATAAACCAAACTGTCTCATTCAACTTCTTAGTTTGCTATAAATATAGCAAATTTGAGCTTAGGCAAGAACAGAGGAGCATGGAAAAGGTTTGCTCAGTCTTTACTATTAAGGAAGTGTGGGAAATTATTTTGCAGAATGAAGCTGAAGAGGTAAGGAGAAGAGAGCAGGAATAGTTGATGATATTAAATGGAGTTAGAGAAAGAGATTACTTAGTCAGAGGTATTTGTATTCTGCAAAACTCTGTCCATTAGATTTTCCCCTAAAGAAAAAGAACCACTACTTTGATTTATCTCTCACCATTACTTTCAACCTAATAAGGTAGGAGCACTTGGCTAAAATATTTCAGTTTGATCCAGTCTTTAAAGAATGAAAACAAAACAATGGAATGGTTAAAAAAAACAGGTCTTAGTGTGTGCTCGAATATTATTGTCTAATATATATGTTTTAAGCATATACTGTCAAATTTCTGACTGGCTGTAACATGCAAAAACACAAAGCGTTAAAATCCTTCTTCTACACATGGCACTCCTGGGAAATTTCAAACGAGAATCAGTCAGTCTTCAGTTGCTGCCTTCCTCATATGTTATATTCTCTTCCCCACATTATTAAATGGATCCTAAGATTTCTGTGAAACAATTATTGAGTCAGTGGTTCTAGGGGAAAAAAAAAAAAAAGGCATTTAAAATTTTATTGCTGTAGTTGAAAAATATCTCATAAAATATGCAGCAGCATCTCTTTCACTTAAAATATTTAGATGACTTCTGATACATCTTATTAAATCTTTAAAAGACTTGTGAGATACTGACTTCAACCGTAACAGTTTACAGGAATGTGCACAATCATCCACCTTGCAACACCGACCTGCCTTATAATCTCTGCCAGGGCACTTAACCTCTTTGAACTGCTTTCTCCCCATCCCTGATGGAGAGATACCATAAAAATCCAGAGGACAAAGGTTCTCAGACAGTTTTTACCAGAATGCTCCTTTTTAAGGTGGAGATCTGTGTCATTCTTGGGGAAATCTGAGTGCCCTGGACACAAAAGCCATCCACTCAGTATTCTGTAGCAAATGGAAGGAAGTAGCTGTGAGCTCCACAGCAACTCACAGGCTCTTACACAACAGGTGTTTCAGCTCAAACCCACAGCACAGATAGCCCTAAAAATCAGCTAACCATGTCAGAGTGAGACAGAGGCAAGCTGTGGTGCTCCCATTTCATTCATGCTCAGAGCTGAGGATGTCCAAGCTCGCTCTGGGAACAATCACATTGCATTTGTTAAAATAGTAGTGGACTTCGGTTTGTATTTATGTATTAACTGGGGCCCTTCTAAAGATAACTCACAAGCATCTTCACAGTCTCCAGTTTTTGCCCTGTGGTGGCTCCACCCTTGTCTCTGTCCCACAGCTTCCGCTTTGAGGTGTTGTGTACTGCCACACAGAACAGGGTCTCCACAGTCCACCATACCATCCAGCCAAAATATTTTGAACAATTTAGATTATTTTGGATCTGGTGCTTATTTACAGGTTTGTCTTAAATGGTTTACATATCCCAAAGTCCACTGGAATTTTTTTAAAAATGGTCACAAAATACTGTAACATTTCAATTATCATTCATCAGGTATTAGATTTTCTCCCTTTTAGGGCTTCGTGCTCCAGTGAAATATTTTGATTAATCTCTTCAGGGACTCTTTCATGTTAGTGCATTTCAACAGGAAAATAACTGTGACCCCTTAAAGTCCACAGATGTCTGGAATTGTGTGAAGCTTCCAAAGTATCATGCTCCTACACATAACATGAAATAGTAAGTATTTTCAATCTGCAAAAGTCAAAATTATGATGAGATTATCATCGCAAAAAGCATTTTTCAGCCTGTTTAAAGATTCCGAGAGACAGTTTCTTTTTGATTCATTTTTTTCTGTGAAACATCCTTTCAAAGGAAACATGAAGCAAATATTTTCCAAAGTCCTGCTACTTGTTTTGTTATGGTTTTTAGTACAACAATAATTGTTGTTGTAATTATATTATTAATATTTATATTAATAACAATAGCAATAATAAGGATTTACCCTCCCAAATGTTTTTTGCTGCCCCACCATGTGAAAAAATCAACCCTTTGCATTTTGGCCAACACTTCTGCTACTGTGAAGATTCACTTAGAACTGAAAATACCCAGATTACGAAAAAAAGTGAGCAGATTTAATTATCCCTTTGTAAGATTTCACATGCAATAAATCTAAAAAATTCTAGATTACAAGGGATTTACATCAAAGCAGCTTGAGACCCTGAAATGCAGGTGTCTGTAGCCATGTAGACTCCTTTTGCATTGCGTAGTATCTGCATGTGGTAAGAAGCCCTGAGAAAGTTGTCTTTTTCTTTCTGTGGGAACACCTGAGGAGACCTAGAGTCCTCCAGTGCTCCAGGTGGGAACAGAGTTGCACAGTATTGCACCTGGGGCTGGGAAGAGTTTCTTGAGGAACATAATTCTAGCAAGTACAAGATCTCAGGTTAAGGCAGGCCATGCCACAGAGACACTGGTCATAACTATGCAAAAAGCACCTTGAAAAAAGGACTCCTTTGGGAATGGTTTTGGCATCAGTCTCAGTCTGTTTTGGTGGTGCTATCAGTTAAAGTCCCAGCAGAAAGAAGAGCAGACCAGATTACTAAGAAATGGGGCAGGCAAGGCAGTACCTTACATAGTTGAGGAAGACGTTTGTGGCCATGCTGGCACAAGTATTTGAGCATGTTGATAAGACAGACACAGCCCTCATGTTTTACAAGAACAGGTGTCTTCCAGACCACTCTTTCTTCACTTAAGATGACCCCATGGGCTGTGCCTGTCTCAGGTTACAAAAACATGGCCTGGTTGATCTCCATACTGTTACACCTGGTCTAGATGGATCAGGTCTCTGATGGCTCCTTGGAGTTTCAGGAAGGTTCAGCAAGATGTGATTGTCCAGACTGCATTTGAAATACTGACGTCAAGTAAGTCCCTTATGGGAGGACATCTTGCAGTTAGCTCAACGTTGCATTATGCCACCACTACCTGCCCAAAACGCAGTATCTGGATAGGTCACCCAGTAATCCATAATTATTCTGGTAAAATATGTGACTTGGGACAGCAGGAAATATATAGCATCCTTCACTGTTTGGATCAGCCTGATGACACTGACGTTTCTGTCATCTGGAGGAAAGATGTTGTTTGTTGGCTTAAACTGTCTAGCATTGCAGAAGATGCAGGCATCATGCATTTGTGCACTGTGGTCAGTGGTGGTGTTCATGAGCTCGTACTTGTGATCAGCAAAACTTGCACAATCAGAGATTGCTGTTTCTTTCACAGATATCTTCTTACACATCCAAGGATTCATGCAGGTTGGTATCATTTGGGAATATAAATCCTATCTACAGTGCTGCATGGGTGGCTGTGCTGGGATCACCTGCAAGTGGATAGCAGGTTCCTGGAGCAGTAACATGTAGAAAAAAAAGGGGGGAAATTACCTGGGAACAACAGCAGTTCAACATACTCTCAACACCCCACAAGTCCGTCAGAGTCCTGAAGTGCTCCTAAGGAGTAATCCAAAATATGTTTGCTGCATCCAAACCCCTCCAGAGGTTTGTTGACAAAGGAAATGCAAAGCATTGGAGAACGTTCAAATAAATGCCCCTGCATTGTAAATGAAGTGCCTGAGTTGGGGTTGCCAGGAAGAGCCATGATAAGTCTAGTGTCCTGTCCTGTGGGAAGAACTGAGCACAGCTTGTATTTTGGTAAGGAAGCTGCTGCCACCTGTCTTTATTAAGATTTAATTTAATCTCCCTGTTTCCTTAGTGCCCTAACTAGTTAAGCTCCCTTCTTTGTAAGTTTAATTTCCTGCTTCAGAACAGCCTGCAAGACAAGAAATCCATCTTGGTTCATTCTTTCAAATGCACGTGAGTTTTCCAGGGCTGCCACAATCTCCACCAGTAGAACAAAACATCTCGTGTGCTTGTATAATGCCAAGCTCAGGCAGCACGACATTTATGTGTACAATTAAAAGTCTACCCTTTCAGTCAGCCTGGCTAATGAATTTAAAAATTAGTCTATAAAAGCCACAGGAAGAATTTCAAAGTCCCTTCTGTTTTGCAGGGTTCCAAAACAGCTTCTTCTTTCTGAAAATGTATGTTTTATATCTATTTCAACTAATGGAAAAAAAAAAAAAAAAACACACAACATTTTTCGGTGCAAAATGAACAGGAAAATTACAATTTGGGTGGTGTATTTGAAAATTACTTCAGTGTTTTGTAATAAATATCTCAAATATTTCAATGGCATGGGTTTTGTTTATGCAAAAGTTTTATTTATAATTACAAAGGGGAGGCTTCCCCTCCCCCCCCCCTTTTTTTTTTTAGAGGTTCCTCCAACATGCTCCAACTTTCTTCACAGGGCAATTTTTTTACAGATTTCAAAACAAAATAGATCCTATACCTAAGTCCTGCTCCAAGCTCAGTGGGAGAGAGGCTCCCTCCTGTGGAATGTGAGCTCTCCAGAACTTTTCACATGAAAAATCATCTACAGAAATAAGCCATGCTTTATCTACTTATAAATTAGTTACAGTTTTGATGAAATCAAGAAATAGGATAGTTAGACAAAAAGCTATTATCAAAATCTTTGAGATTGAAAAAATCTGGCCATTAAATTCTCAGCAAAATCTCAGCAGAATTCCTTTCCGAATTTATTTCTGAAGCTGAAATTTCTTCCTTCATTTGAAATTATTGTCTAGAAACCTTACTAAAGGATGCTGTTTCCAAATTTTCTAAGATAAAGTCAAGCAGATTTGAAGAAACCAATGAAAAAAAACAGAGTGATGCAGGAATTTCCAGTTCAGAATATTTCACATTTAAGAAGGGCACAATTCAACAATTATGAAGCCAAATAGCTATCGAAGAATAAGTCAGCAAGCTCCCATGATGGCAATGTTTCTTATCATTAAACAAAAATGGATGATGCTGACTTTAGTTAATGTTTTCCCATTTCTTCTCAGAGAAAGGAACAAAAGTCTCTCACTTAAATACCAAATAAGTAGTAGTTCTTAGGTGTATATTTAAAGCATTATATTAAATACTGTTTATCTTATTTTCAAAATTCTATGGATCAAAATGCATATTCAACATAGTCTCGGGATTCATTTTCTCCTTTTATCCTCAGATGCTTTTAAAATGCTTGGAGCATTCTTAGAGAAGTAGGACATTCATTGAAGAAAATAAAATTGTGTTGATCTAATATCATTAAAGAAATTTTAAAATCATTCTGAATTTTTAATTACATTTTGCTTTTGGGTTCTTTTTAATGAATGGCATGTATACAATATCATTGCTACATTTCAAATGCTCCATTTCATGTTGTGCATTCCATTTTTAAAGAGCCTAGAGTGTGTTCTGGTTGTATAAGATAGTCAGAAAACTCAATCAAGGAGAAATATTTGTTTGAGTTTTTCATTAGTCTCATTAGGCTTTTTATGTTGCATTGCAACATTACCTAGAAATTAAAATATATCAAAAAATCCAAATAAACAATATGGTATATCCATTGCATTGTTTCAGTTTCTAAGGACCTATTTCAACTTACATGAGCAAACTGCTGTGCATTTTATCCTAGATATATTGGAGCTACCACAATGAGGATAACTAAAACACCCCTTTAATTTTAGTATTCATATCTATTAGGCTTGCAGGAATAAAATTTATAAATAATTCTAGACAATGGGTGTTTCAGTTACAGAGATCTCATAAAGAAATGTTTTTGCAATTTTAAACAAATACACTACACTGGATCTCACTTTTGAATTTTGATTATTTGCTTTCATTCTCAGGCCAGCTGCTGTTTCTGAATTGGTTAGTCTATTGGTTCATAGAGGCAATGCCCCTCAGATAATAAAGTTCCTTTTCTGTTCTCACTGGCCGTGTTCCATTAATTTCATCACTGGTGCACAGTCGACACTGACCAATTTGTTCTTTAAATTATTGTATTACTTCTTAATAAAGTAATCATAGTGTATGTTTTGTCTCCTTAATAGAATCAATGAGAAACATGTGGGGAGGGAACAGCTGCCTGAGCTCTGTTGTTCCCCAGCACATTGCTGTGCTGTAGCCCCCCGTCAGCTGATCCAACACGTACATTTTCTTTTCCCTTTCACCAGAACAATTTTTAAAAACACAACTCCATCCACTCAGACATCAACCTTGATGTCAGTTTCATATTGCAAGTCCCAGAATTACAGAATCGTCTTGGTTGGAAGGGACCTCTGAGATCACTGACTCCAACCATCAACACAAAAAAACCAAACCCTAACAAACACAAACAACCACACATACTCCACCAGAAAACACCAACTAAAAAAAAAAACCCAAACAACTAAAACCTCAGCCACTAGAGCATGCCCTGAAGTGCCACATCTACACCTTTCTTGAATACCTCCAAGGGTGGTGACTCCACCACTTCCTTGGGCAGCCTGTTCCAATGCCTGACCACTCTTTCAGTATAGAAATTCTTCCTAATATCGAGGTTTATATGTATATTAGCAGATTTATTTACAGTTCTTTAAAGCTTTTAATTTCTATATATCACCTCTGATTGTAAGATGAAAACATATTTTACTGAGGTAGAGGCACCTGCTCTTATTTTCTAGATCAAGTGCTTCATCTGGTTTTTTTAGGCAAACCAAACCATATTTTTAAACAGTATTTTTAATGAAATATATAATACTTATTTATGAACAGACATAAACATACAGTTTGATTAGTGAAAGAGACCAATTTCCTTGCATGAAATACACTGAATCCACCCCTGTTGATTTCTATATGCTTATACCCTGTTCAAATTATACAAGTCCTGTTTCTCGACAGAACAGATATTTCTGTATGTGCCCAGCATAATCCAGTGGCTTATATGATTATAAAATCATTATTCCAATACTATTCAAAGAAAGGACAGTAACAGAAGCTAAGTGTGTGTTTACAACACAGCTAGCTCCTCAGCTTAAATTCCATCTTGCCAGGGTAAAATGGCAAATTATCTCACTTTGGATCAAAATGGCTCTCAAAAGTCTCAGTAATTACACACAACATAAGTAATTTCATTTTAGAAACTATACAAGAAGGAAGATGAGCATCCACATATTAAAATCCAATACTGCAAAATCAAATGCAGCTGTAGAATTAGAGCTCAAGTAAATAATCTGCTCGGTGTAGCAGGTCTGACTGCAAGCTTAATTACTCCTCTTGAAATTAACTTTAATTAGGTAAGAAGAAAATAGGTAGACCAGTTTAGTAAACAAATCTTAATAAACATAATCAAGAATGGCACTGCATCAAAATCACCTGATAACACTTTCTTTTCTGCTATTAGGTATTTACATTCATCTATTTTCTCTTAAAAGATGTATATTTAATTGAGTTTGTGCAAGAATAAGAGTGTTTGTGCTATATGATTGTTTTATAGCCATAACTTTTTTCCACTATAATTACTATATGCATTTGCCCATGCTATGAACAAGTGGGTCAGAAATTAAATTGAAGGCAAATTATATCCTGAGATTAGACAATATTACTTCAATTACATTTTGGAATTTGATTTGGGCATCCAGATACCTGGACTGTCAGAATCACAGACTCACAGAATGGCTGAGGTTGGAAGGGACCTTGGAAGATCACCTAGTCCAATGCCTTGCTCAGAAAAAAGGTCAGCTAGAGTAGGTTGCTAAGGGCTGTATCAAGCCAGGTTTTGCACATCTCCAAGGATGGGAGCCCCACAGCTTTAGGCAATATTCTCACAGTATTCTTTTGGTGGGTACCACTGAGATACCACTGAGCGACAAAAGTGGAAGCATCAGGGTCTGTATCTGACTCTTGGTGCTGGCTGATTGACAACCAGCAGGATCTGTGATGCCACCTTTTTCCTCATCCGTCGAGAGTGGGTGGGGAGGATTTCACTCCATTTGGGGCTGGAGCAGGGTGGTTGCTCTTTGCCACTGTGTCATGAATTCCAGAGCCTCAGCTGTGCTCAAAGCACGGTGGGTGTCACACAGACATTTTCCACTCTTTGCTGCCCAGTTCATCAAATCATAGAATGGTTTGGGTTAGAAGAGACATTAAAGATCACTTAGTTCCAACCCCCCTGCAATGGACAGAGACACTTTCCACTAGACCAGGTTGCTCAAAGCCCCATCCAACCTGATCTTGAAAACTTCCAGGGATGGGATATCCATGGCTTATCTGGGCAACCTGTTCCAGTTTCTCACCACCCTCAAAGTAAAGAATTCCTTCCTAATGTCTAATGTAAATCTACGCTCTTTCAGCTTAAAACCGTTCCCACTTTTCCTATCACTCCATACCCTTATAAAATGTCCTTCCCCAACTTTCCTGTAGCCCCTTCAGGTACTGGAAGGTTGCTATTAGGTCTCCCCGGAGTCTTCTCTTCTCCAGGCTGAACAGCCCCAGCTCTCTCAGTCTGTCTTCATAGGAGAAGTGCTCCAGCCCTCTGATCATCTTTGTGGCCTTCCGCTGGGCTCAGTCCAACTCAATGTCCTCCTTGTGTTGGGGGCTCCAAAACTGGACACAGTACTCCAGATGGGGTCTCTCAAGAGCGGAGTAGAAGGGGAGAATCATTTCCCTTTACCTGCTAGACATGCTTCTTTAGGTGCAGCCCAGGACACTGCTGGCTTTCTGGGCTGCAAGAGCACATTGCTGGCTTATGTTGAGCTTCTCATCAACCAACACCCCCAAGTCCTTTTCCTCAGGGCTGTTCTCCATTCTCCTCCCAGCCCGTATTTGTGCCTGGGGTTGTGCCAACCCAGGTGCAGGATCTTGCACTTGGCCTTTTTGAACCTCATGAGGTTGGCATTGGCCCACCTCTCAAGCCTTTCAAGGTCCCTCTGGATTGCCTCCCTTTCCTCCAGTGTGTTGACCACACCACACAGCTTGGTGTCATCAGCAAACTTGCTGAGGGTGCACTCAATGCCACTGTCCATGTCACCAACAAAGTTATTAAACAGCACCAGTCCCAGTACTGACTCCTGAGGAACACTACTTGTCACTGGTCTCCACTTGGACATTGAACCATTGACCACAACACTTTGAGTGCAACCATCTAGCCAATTCCTTATCCACCAAGTACTGCATCCGTCAATACCATTTCTTTCCAATTTAGAGACAAGGATGTCATGTGGGACAGTGTCAAAATGCTTTGCACAAGTCCAGATAGATGCTGACTCAGGAGTTGGAGCCCTGTTCATTCATGTGTCCTCCAAGTTGTGGTGACTCACGAGGCAAGAAAAGGGAGAAATCGAAACCAAGCCTGACAACTTAAAGAATTTAAAATACTGGTTCAAATCCCAGTACTGGCCTCTCAGGGACTGGAATTTATTGCTCTGTTGTACGAGGCTGTTTGTGTGAGATAAGATGGGGCCATGAGGCCAATTTTTAATTGACCAGGATAATTTTTACAAATCATTGTAAGTGACCTTTATTCTCAGCCTCAGCAAAAACCAAAAATGCAGTGGACCATCACAGCTTTATTTACAATCTTTTCTTTGGATCCAAAATCCTCTAAACCTTGGTTAAGGAAGATGATAAAATTGTAATGTCGGACTATCCTACACTTTAGTTCTGTCTGCCATACCGTTTCTGTGATAAAGCAGAGGTTCTGATATTAAAAACATTAATTGGGTCACAGTTGTAATTAGAATAATTCAAAATACACAATTTAAATGACAAAATAAATCCAGCTTCATGTTGCCTCAAAGCACTAGCTAATACCAGTGCACTTTTTCTCACCTGAGTAAGAAAAAGAGAGCTGAACAAATCTTCCTGGAGTTCAAAAGTACAACTTGCAGACTTGCCTAGCACTCATTGTAAGAAAATTAAGTACAGACTGGACAGACATTTCCCCTTTCATTTTATCAACCCTTCCTTTGCTTTGTGCCAAATCAGTATGAATATGGTCTTTTGGTATATTCCTGAACCTCTTCTGTTCTTAATTTCACTAAGGATTTTATTTTTGAAAGTGACCTACTGTTAAGAGTACAAATAACTGTCTGATCCATCAACAAGATGCAGACTAATATAAAGTAAGAGAAAAAGTATTCCAGGGTTAATCACCCTCACACCACACTCCTCCAGTGGGGAATATCAAGAGTGGGGCATCCTCATCCTACATGATCGGAAGTGCTGGTGTGAGATGTCCATGGGGCAGCAGAAAGACCTGCTCCAGTCCTTGACAGAAGGAAGATCCCTCAGCTGATTGCATTACAGTCCTGGAAGGTGCTCACAGAGGAAAATGGCTTGCATGGGTGTGTTTATGTGCAGGCAATGCTTCCACCTGTGGCCTGACCTAAAGTGACTTTACAGTGACTTTTCAGTCATTTGAGTCAGCAATGTGGCAAAGGCATGCAGTGTTGCACACTTTGCCAAAACACCTTTTATATTAAAGTAACAGGCTTGAACTGCCCCCAGGTCATAACCTTTGGCACTAGGAAAGGGGCACAGGGGCCAAAATAGCTTTGCATAATGAAGGTTGCCACATACAGCTGGGAGGTACTTCAATTTGGTGTCCTTTCTCAACTGAGAAAATTGAACTGAGAAGTGAAGGCTCTGAGGAGATGCTATAGAGGCCTTCCAGTACCTGAAGGGCCTATGGAAAAGCTGGGGGGGGTGCTTTTTACAAGGCCTTGTAGTGAAAGGACAAGTGGGAACAGTTTCAAACTGAAAGAGGGGAGATTTACATTAGATATTAGGAAGAAATTCTTTACTGTGAGGGTGGTGAGAAACTGGAACAGGTTGCCCAGATAAGCTATGGATATCCCATCCCTGGAAGTTTTCAAGATCAGGTTGGATGGGGCTTTGAGCAACCTGGTCTAGTAGATGTCCCTGCCCATGGCAAGGTAGCTGGAACTAGATGATCTTTAAGGCCTCTTCCAATCCAAACCATTTTATGATTCTACATGATTCTGTAACAAAAGTGAAAGGCCTTTCCTCAGCCTTGGCCATCTCCTTGATTTACACCAGATAGAAGATACAGCTTCTGTAGTATTCTTTTCAGGAAACCTATGGTAGACGAGCTGAGACTGACTTTTGAACCTCAAAAATATCTATATCACCTTTCCTGGGATAAAAGATAAAACTGTGTTTTATCTTTTTTCACCATACCCTTGGATAGCGCATGACAGTATTAAACTGATCTCAATCATTTCGTGGAAGAAGAGAAGACTAAAAGGGTTGTACAGAGGGATCATGACCTATGACCCTGTACCACTTCTTGCAGACCACTTTTTGTGCCATGTTCACTATACAGACCGGTATTCACCTGAAAAGCTGTTTTCCTTTGCTTAGGAGTACTTTTTTCTTCTATATGACACATGGTGAATCGCATTTTTGACACAAGCATTTGCAAGTTCAGTGACATCAGTTATCCACCTGGCAATCTTAATATCATCTCCCTGTCCCTGCAGACTCCTGCAGGATCCTCTTTTGACCTCCTAATTTTAATATTTCATTTTGTAACTACAGTTTTGTTGACAACCACAGCAGTACACGTGTGAGCCAAAGTCTGTTACAGCAATTGAGATTTTTCATTGGCATGAATTTGGATTGTATGCTTCACTTCTTCTTACTTGGCAAAGTTAATTAAATAATTCTGAACACAATTAAAATTATAATTAGGCAACATATTAATTGATATTCTTTTGTACATCCCACATATAACACTTGTAAATTGCCTTTTTATTTGTCAACTGCAGGGCAATTAGTGTATCTGTGATTGTCAGATGATAGTTTAATAATCTTAGAGCATGAGATTAAATAGGCATTTAAATCAGCCTGGTTTGTTTTTTAATACAGCACAATTTAGTTTTCTCAACAGAAATTTACATGCATAGGTTTGAAACACCTAGGACAAGAAATTAAAACAGCAAAAAAATGCAAAGATGCCTTCAGAAAGACCTAAGTTAACACAGGAAATGAAATTTAGAGTTAATTACACACACACACACACACAAAAATGTATATGGGAGGAAGAGCCTAACTTTATAAGATATCTGTCTGCCTTCTCAAGTTTCTTTATGCTCATCACTTAGATATGTGACTGAGCACTGGGACAAAAAAACATTCCCTGTTTTACAAGCATAAAAGCCTTGACAGAGTATACACCACTGTTCATATTCAAAGCAGCTGTTAAAAAAAAGACCAAACAAACAAAAAAGGAAATAAAAAAAGAAAGAATATAAACAGGTGGGCTTCAGTCATTTCTTTATTTTTTAGTTCACTCCCCACACAGAGCCATCTTTCTGTGCCTTCACCAGCAAAATTAATTGGAAAGAGAGTTAACATATTTCTCTTGTGGTCTTCTAAAAACTGCAAGATTCAACCATCATTCAAAATAATAAGGCATTTTGTTGGAAGAATAAGCAAACAATCTTTTGTATGTTATCAAAAGAAAGTCCTAAGTAATCAATGTTTTAAGCCTTCAGAAATTAAACATGCTGATGGCTTCTCTGTTGCCAAGTAATTAAAGTACCCTGCCCTCTCTCTTTATTTGAAAAATATATTAACACTCCTTCAGACACTCCTGATGTTACTGTGAGTTACAGAACTGAAAAATCAGCTAAAGCAGGCATCAGCCAGAACATAGTCTAAAGCACCATAAATCAGAACATGAAAGCACAAATGGCAACAGAAGAGTGGCTGGTTCAGCTAATATTACTATCCAGCCACAGCAGGACTACGTAGAAGAGTAAAATGAAAGAGTTGTTTCAAGAAAGATGTTGCCATGCATTAAGACAGAAAGAATGGAACAATATTATCTCCTTTTAGCACTGCTCCTGGTAAATGCTATATACAATATTGAAATTTTTATGCAGACTGTTTTGAAAGAGATTCTTCAAGATTTCACACATGTGAATTGTATCTCCATTTTATAGTTCGTTCCAAAAAATGTTGTGAGATTACAAAAAATTACTACAGTTCAGTTATTATTAGTTTTGTGATTTCGACTCTGGTGATGGTCAAGGTACATATTGAGAACAGTCCTGTAGGGATTCAGTCACCTCCAGGTGACATAGAAAATACACACAAAATGCTCACACTCATTTTTTTGGCAAAGATATTTTAATTCTTCAATTCCAATTCCCTCATATTGTAGTTTCTCTTCATTCTCTTCAATTTTATTTGAGGAATAAAAATGTACTTGCAAGATTAACGTCACATCATTTAAGTCTTACATCCTAAAGAAGCTGGAGTTTATTGCTGAGATTGGATGATCCTTCATTTGAGTAATTTTGAAAATTCAGTTTAATGCAGTGAGGTTCATATAAGGTTCCTTCAATTGTATGTACGGATCGAAATCTAGAGTTCTTATCATATCAACAGCTGTTTAAAAAACAGATTAGTCATTTTGCAATATTTTGAAATAGCCTTCATTGCCCTATGCTTTTTCTCCTTCCATTGCTATCTTGCTTCTTACAGCTGAAAATTACCTCTGCCCTTGATTGTTTACTCTGAGCTTTCCCCTTGCAAACATTCCCATAAGCTATTTATTACCAGATTTGTGTTGTCCGGGCTAGAACTGTACATACTGTACCGTGTCGGGTCCTGCACTTGGGTCACAACAACCCCAGACAACTCTACAGGCTTGGGGCAGAGTGGCTGGAAAGCTGCCTGGAGGAAAAGGACCTGGGGGTGTTGATCAACACCCAGCTGAATATGAGCCAGCAGTGTGCCTAGGTGGCCAAGAAGGCCAACAGCATCCTGGCTTGTATCAGGAACAGTGTGGACAGCAGGACAAGGGAAGTGATCATCCCTTTGTACTTGGCACTTGTAAGGCTGCACCTCGAGTAATGTGTTCAGTTCTGGGCCTCCCACCACAAGAAAGACATCAAGGTGCTGGAGCAAGTTCAGAGAAAGGAAACAAAGCTGGTGAAGGGTCTGGAGCACAAGTCTTAAGAAGAGCATCTGAGGGAACTGGGGTTGTTTTGTCTGAAGAAGAGGAGGCTGAGGGGAGCCCTTATCTCTCCCTACAGACATCTGAAAGGAGGTTGTAGGGAGGTGGGGTCTTCTTGTAGGGAGGTGGGTCTCTTCTCCCAAGTAATCTGCAATACGATGAGAAGAAATAGCCATAAGTTGCGCCAGGGAAGGTTTAGATTGGATATTAGGAAAAATTTCTTTCCTGAAAGAGTGGTTAAGCATTAGAACAGGCAGCCTGGGGAAGCGGTGCTCTCACCATCCCTGGAAGTGTTCAAATAGCATGTAGACATGGCACTTCAGGACATGGTTTAGTTGGCATGGTGGTGTCGGGTTGATGGTTGGACTTGATGATCTTAGACGTCTTTTCCAACATTAGTGATTCTGTGATCTGTCAATGATTTGAGAACTTTTATGCCAAGTACTAATTCCCAAAGACTGTGTTCACTTGCCTCATTTCAGCAATTAGTCCTCGGTAACAAAGTCAGCAAAAGAGCAAACACCAGAAGCTGACAAGTATTTTGTGTTCACAGAGCCACGTTGTCTCCTCTTCCCCTGCACTTCCACCCTGCTCATCTATTTTTTCCTCTTGGCTGACCCATCTAGACCAGCCATAGCGCTGCTCTCACATCTTTTCCACTCAGCGTGACTGGTCACCTGTTGCTTTTCCTTCAGCAGATGATATTCACATGGCTAATAAACACTAATACATGAACACAACCAGCTGTTTCTTACAGTCTCAGTCAATTTTCTGCTCCTTTTGGAGCTTCTCATTGCTGCCAGTCTTCCTCTTACAAAATAAAACCACTGAAATCGCTGCATCCTAGCCTTGTGGTTTAGCACAGACCTGCAAAGATGGAAGAGTCGCAGGCAAACTATGCCATATTCTTGTGACCCACATTGTACACACAAAGCAGCAAATTAAATGCTCAACAGCCTGCATGAATTTGCTTTCCTACATTGCTTTTCTGGGAAGTTAAGTGGAATACCATCCTGTTGTAGACTTTGTACAGACTGGAGGAGGGTAAAATCTGATAAAAGCTAGGCAACAACTCCCAGGGGAGAAAGCTCATGTTTCATAAAGCCCCAAAAGGGTGAGGAAAATCAAGCAAGCACTGTGTGGCAGCACAGGAAGAACAAAGAGCAGGAGACCAGAAAGTCATGAGGAAGAACTGTGTGTAGAACACACTATTGCAGATTTGAAATCTCTATCAACAGCTTAGCCTAATTCTCCTTAAATGTGCTTGGAAATAATGCAGCAGTTCCTCCAATTTTAAGGACTGTAGTTTTATTTTTACTTCAGTGACTCATAACCTAAACAGATTTAAAGAAAGAACAAAGGCTGACCCCCACTCTCTAACTCCCTATCAGTTTAGCTAGCTTCCAGCAATGTAACACAAGCAGTTACTTGGTAATGATAATGTTGCTAATTTCTGTATATTCTTATGGTGCTTGCATCAAATAGAAGCCTACACGAGGATTATTTTTGAGGATGTATTCAATTATTTGAATTGATGTTTTCCATCTCTCCCTTCAGCATTTCAAGCAAGATGGCACCTTTCAATATGGAAAGGTACCACTGACTTTTCTCAATTTAGCTTGACTCCGGCACAGTACAGGTTATTTCTGTGAACTGGAGCATCTCTGATAGATGAATGACCAAAGTGACCATTTCATTTTTCTCTGTAGAAGCCATCTACCTTTGTGAGAGATTTTTAAACCATTCATGATTACCTCATCTCAGATGCATCTCATCTAGGCTAAATTTAAAGCTAAAAGCTCTCCTGATGGTCAGAGTTAAAGTGCACATCATTCAATCCATCATTTTGATAGACATGCAAGAAATGTCTTATTTCAGCCATGACTTAGCACTGCTACTTCAATTAAAAAAAAAAAACAACAGAAAAAAAAACAACACAGAAAAAGATAAAAAAACAAAAATCCCAAACACAAAACAACAAACAAACAAACCAACCAACAAACCAACTAAAAAGACCCAGCATCAAAATAAGTCATGCAGCAATCTTTTCACCTCCAGTCACCTCCCAGTTGCACTACCGAGTCACTGCTTAACAGCCATAATATTTTATCCTTGCTTCTCCTGAGGTGTTTTGCTTGTGCAAAAATCCCTTTTTCTAGAGCTGCAAGCTCCTGCATATAACGTCTCTAAGTGTAATTGTCTATTTTTTCTTCCATGTCATATTGAAAGGATGCTGCAATCTATATGTTCTTCAGGCCTCAACCCCATAGCGCATCTCATAGAATCACAGGCTCATAGGATGGTTTTGGTTGGAAGGGGCCTTTAAAGGTCATCTAGTCCAACCCCCTGCAGTGAACAGGGAACAGGTGAACCTGCAATTCCATGTGGAAATTGTGTCTGTATCAATTTGGTCTCAACAGGTGAGAAGACCCCGCGATGTAACCTTCTGTTTCTGGAGAATATAATATGGTGGGTATGAAACATGCAAATTCATTAGTACTTTGTAAATCTGCATTTCAGTTTATAGTGTGATAACATCAACCCACCCTTCATTCTTTCTTATATAAAACAACATCCTTAAAACCTTACTGGCCTGTGTAACCAACAAGAAATTGTAATTTTTCTTTATTATTTGTCACATTTAAAAATGGTGGAAGTAGAAATCTAAAAATAAAGTATACAGATATTTAATGATACGTTTCATGATACCCCAACATATTTCTGCTTTCAGAAACTTATTTTACATTTTCAGATTTAAGTTTATTACAGCAATTTAGTATATTTATAGTCTCATTATTATGCTTATTGTAACATGTAACTTGCCTGTATTTTCAATTTTTTTTCTTTTTTTTCATCAAAGAGGCACTAACAACACAGAGGCACAATTCAAAGTTCATTGAAGTTTGGAGCAGGTTGACTCAACCCCAAGTTCAAATATTTTCTTGCCATTATATGTTATAGTACAGGAAGGCTCTATTTTGAGGGTGAATAACAGCTTACACTGCTTCCCACCTCTTTTTATTATTCTTTCTTTCCTATCTTATTACCTTTTGATGAGAAACGAAAATACCACTTTCCTTGTCTATATGTTGGAATTAAATTCCACCTTGCTCAAGATAAGCCATAGCTCCTCTTCTCCTTACCTCCTGATCTGTTGGTCCTGCCTAACAAACACTGCCTATTTGAAGTCAAGAAGCTGCTTCTCAGCTAAAAAGAGGACATCAAAGTAAAACAGTCCCCTTCCAGAATACATGGAACTGCAAAATCCCTTGAACCTTGACCATCCCTGATAGTGTCAGTGATGCTATCTTTTTCCTTCTTCCTTTCTGAGGACTGACCCAATAGCTTTTGTCTTTAGTTCTCAGTAGACATCTCCTAAGGTATCCTGAAATACACAGAACCTTTCCTTGTTCCAATCATCTATTTCCATGTGGATTCCATCCAGTAATTTGAAAGATACCCCCCTGCACTTACCTTGGCTCTTACTTTTATTCTGGTAGCCCTGTAACACCTCCTCCATTTACTTCAGGTGGACTTCAGATGTCAGGAAACATAGTCCTCATAACAAAGCAATAAATTCCTATTGACTGATGTCTTGGTGATGTCTTTTAACCTTTTCTTCTCATTCTGGTTCTCTTCTCTCTCATCAAGACCATGACAGCTACTGTTGATATAAAGAATAAACGGTGCTGGCCATAAGTTGTTTCTTCTCTTTCTGCTGTGTCTGCCATGCCTGACGATTGTGTCTGCTGGTGTCCCTCCAGCAGAATTCTACCGTGTCCTCAGCAGAAATTTCACCAGGTAATCAGTTTCCACATTTTGCTGCTTTTTCTTTTGAAAACAGTATTATAGCAATGTAGCTCAAAAGGCTGCTCAAAAGTGGAAATATATATAAGTGGGGAAGGAGAAAAGGGTCTTTAATTAGCATATAAAGAAACACAATGAACCAAAGAGCATAGTGAGCCTCACAGAACTCAATTGCAATGTTTCCATATGATTTTGAAGTCAAGTATTATATGAACACATTTCCTTATAACTCCATCAAAAATGTCACTAACCATACTCTAAGTAGCCTTTTTCTAAGTTTGAAAAAGGAAAAATAAACAATATTTTGAGCAATTGTAACTTTAATTGGAGATTCAATTCAGGGAATAAATCTCAGTGCTTTTTCATTTACCTCTCAGTAGGCTACGAGGTTGTATAATTTCTGCAAAACGAATATCAATGTGTAGGAAAAGTAGCTGACAAGTGCAGTCACACTTTTCTTCCATGTACAGTAATCATCAAGAAATAATGTCAGCAATTATGAACCACTTTTGAAAAAGAGCACAGACCAGACCTTCTATTTGACAATTGTAGTGGTGCTTAAGCAAAATAGTCAGTGTTTGATGCATAGATTCTTTCTTTTTGTAAATCACATTTATTTCACACTGAAGCCTGTAATAGTATATACGGTTATCCTTCATAAAATAGAAGATACTATTTATCTTCTAAAGTACTTGTCTTTCTGGAAAACCCAGAAATAGTGATAAAAGATTCTCTTACCTAGCAGAACAGCATTATTGCTACAAGATAAGGAGTCATTTGATGATCAATACAACAGAAAGAGCTCAAAGAATCAAGGAATTTCATTATTAGAACAAACTAACTGCTGGCAGAAGTGTTGAAGTCCTGGACTGGAGCTCAGGATTTGAGATCTCTATGACTTTAGACAAAGTGAAGTGCAAGATCTCCTAGAGATTTCTATTATCTCAATTTTCTAACTGGCAAGCTGGTAGTTGTCACACAGCTCTTCACTGCCCTGTCTGCTGGACTGACTACTGTGGTTATTGCTGAACTGATGGACTCCAGAGTGTTTCTGAGGTAGACATAGACTGTGCCATGGCCAAATCCCAGCTCATACAAGGATGCAATGCACTGTAGCCCCACCTTTTCATTCCTTTTCCTCACACCTATGCTTTCAGAGGAAAGACATATTATCTGTGGCCAAATTCCCTATCAGACAATCAGGACATCAGGCAGCAACCCAAGACATGTCTGTCCCCCACCCTTTGTGCATAATGAAAACCATGAGAAGATATAACAATGAGCGCTACGCTGCTACAGTTTTGGGAATATGTTAATAAAAAAGGATTAAACCTGTATGCTGGTTTGGATAAAATAGACATTCCTTGGTCCAACATGCAACGAATGTATGCATAAATCTATGCCCTTCACCTTATAAATTCTTTGTTCTTTGGTCTTTTTTCCACGTGGAATTGGAACTGATTAAAAGCTCCACATCTCTGGAAAACTACTTCCACTCCCATTCCACAGCTATGAGTAGACGAGAAATCCAGAGTTTCTTCCTCTCTAGTGAACTCCCCTGGATGGAAGGCCAAGAGTTCAAAAAGCTCAGAGCAGCTTGCACAATGGGATAGGAGAAGAAGTAGAGAAAAAAATAATCCTAGAAAGATGATACAGCACCAGAGATCTACACAAATGGTATTCAACTTTCTTGATCTGAAATATTGCCAAGATCTGGTTTCAGAGATGTGGAATAAAGCACATATCCTGTGAAGCCAGAGCCTTTTTTCAAATATCTCCCTATGGCTGAGAAAAGAGGAGCTAAATTACTTGGGGCAGGAGGGAATGGTGATGGATCCCAGTAGAGGGAGGAAAGCTAATGGAAAGTAACTCATGCATGTTTTCCAACTGTCTGCATTTTCTAGACAGACACTAATTTTCATCTTCTTTTCCATCTAAAATGGATGCAATTATATGTATTCATACATATGAGTATGGTTATATATATTTTATGAAGCTACCTAATTTTCTCCCAATACTGTGCATTCCCTTATGCTTGGGATCTTGCAAGAGAGCAAGGTCCATCTCATCTGGGCTACTGCACTCTGAGTTATACAAAATTCTTTGGAGAGAGGGAGAAGAAGGCATGAAGTGGCAACAGGGACTGAAAGTCTCCCAGGAGAAGTGAGGGACAGTCTGCATGGAGGAGCAGACCTGTAGCCATGCAGTTTCAAGTTACCTGCCTGCTACTGCCAGGAGATTTGATCCTGCTCCTCCACCTGCCAGTCTCACAGAAAACTGATACAACAAAAAAGAAACTTCTAGTTTCTGAGCAGCAGCAAGGGAAGCCTTCTTACCCTGTGGCTGAACTACTGCTACACACAACACAAAAAGGGAAAAGCAGAAGCATTTACTTGAAAGTGCAAGGG
The DNA here is from genome assembly GCA_020745705.1 of Hemiprocne comata. Classification (NCBI taxonomy): domain Eukaryota; kingdom Metazoa; phylum Chordata; class Aves; order Apodiformes; family Apodidae; genus Hemiprocne; species Hemiprocne comata. The sequence goes on from CM036586.1 coordinate 64,917,538, forward strand.
AAGAAGTGGAACTACCATTTCAGTGGCAACCCATGTGAGAAGTGGTATGAAACAGTACCCTGAGACAGATGTTTCCATAGCAACCCAGAAGAGGCTGCATGGGTTTGTTCAAGGACAGATGATGGAAAAGGGGAAACAACCAAACCTGAAAGGATCAGAATGGGCAGGAAGGAGATTTATTGTATTTCATCTGTTTTAACTATAAAAACATTTAATTAACTGTCATGCCCGGATTTATTATTTCATATTCTAAATGAAGCATTGATTTAATACCTGGAAAACTTTGGTGTCCTTTCCATGTTAGAAAAAAGTCAGAGTCTGGGGAAGAAATTCCAATCTTTGGCTGCACAAGATTCCAGGTCTAGCAAGGAAAACTTTTAGAGAGGCTGACAGGAGGCCTAACAGTAACAGAAGATGCCCACAGTGATCTTTCCAGTTACATTACTGGCCACTGCATTCCCAGAAACTGGCAGGCACTGCTTACCCTTGTGCAGTTTCTTCTTCCAGCCAAGATCTAGACAAAAATGTCCTTGTCTGCTTAAAGTGCTCTTCAGATGAATGTTCCAGTTTAAATCGCCTATTGAGATATGGGCTTTTTGCAGCAGTGGGAAATAAGTTATCATCAACAGCATGTCTAGGGATCAATTAAGCTTCATCAATGTCAGAAAAAGTACAGCTTAAATAAGAATAGCCAGCCTGGATTTAGATTATGGAGAGACTAACAGAGTCATTAAAAAAAAATCGTTACTGTGTTGCCAAAACCAAATGAAACAGATTCAGTGGACACCAAGGCAATATTAATTCTTGCTGTATCTCCGTTACTGCCAGGGGCTTCACATCAGGGAGATATTTGGCTGGATTACTTCAAATTCTTAGGAAGTACTTTATCAAGATCCCATATCCCATTTGGAGCTATTGTCTGGAGTTGACAAGAGGAGTGGAATCCAATGGCTGCTGGCACAGTATATCAGAGACATCTAAAGTGTAGGAGAGAAGGAAATTCCTATAGCTACAACTTTCATTAAGCTAGAAATGAAACAGGATACTACAGAGACCAAAATAGGAGTGCATACATTTCTATAATTTACCTAAAAGTTTCCACAAACTGGCAAAGGAAGCAACAACATTCAAGTCACCTGTTAATATTAAAATGATATTTAACTTCAGGGACATAGTACATAGCAAGGAAGAGTCTACTGGCACAAAGAACTTTTGCTGTTTAGATCTGGCTCCTGGATTAACAGATGGCAGATGCTGTGGTACTGATAAATATACATAAATTTATTATGCAACAAAGGAGCAAAGGATAAGGAGGACAGAGAAGTGCTTGAGTATATTGATCAAGGCACAGCTAGAGCATGTTTGTAGAAAAATCCCCAAAGCTTAATTTCATTTTGCAGATGTCTGTAGGCAGGGAACCAGTTGCCAAATACTATGTTTTGGTGATGTTGTCAAGTCTAGTTCATGAATACATGTAAAACATTTTGCAGTCTTTGGAACAAAGCAAGCAATTCAACTTTGGATTTCTTCCATTGTTTACTCTCTACAGATAAGGACTGTGTTTCTCTTGAATATTTTGGTTTAGTTCCTATTAACCTATGGCTCTTTCTATGTTCTTGTGTGTATTTACAAACTTGACCTTCCTTGTGAAAGCTGATGTGTATTCTGCAGCACCATAGGCATCTTGTGAGACAACCAAAACCCCAGCAGTGGTTGGATGTGCAATTGCAAATCTCAGATCTCACAGAGAAGTCTCAGAAAAAATATTTTAAAGCAACTCTGAAGGCAAAGTATATATATTACCACCAATCAGGTCAAGACAAGGACAGTTAAAACAGTGAAAAGCTAGCGAAAAATCAGATTCAGAGAGTCTGCCAGGACTGGAAACAGCATAATAATAGAAGAATTTAATTACTCTTCTGTAGATTTAAATGTCACCCTGGGGTATTTTTAGACACTGCACATGAATGCTTCATGTACAAGCTAGTCAGGCAACTCAAGGGGGACAGTTCAGTTTTGACTCTCTTCCCACTGGTATTTTTGGCTTGTGTCACAATGTTACTATCAAGGACTAACTTTGTAATAGTAACTAAAATGTGTTCATATTCAACATCCTTGCAGGAAGCATGAAGGCCAAAAAGAATCCTCTGCACTACTCTTTGACTTCAAAACATCACCTTAAAAGAAATAAAAAAAAAAAGTGAAGGCTGATAAAGACAATCTACAGTCTGAAGCTATTTGCATACAGGCAGTGATTAAAAGGTTAGGACTTTTCAGCCTAGAAAACCAATTGCAGATAAACATGATAATAATGTGTATAATCAGTAGCACAGAGGGAATGAATAAGAAACTCCTATCCACTTTTTTTTAATAATACCAAATGGATGACATCAAGTGAAATTATTATCTAGCATACACAAAAGGGAATAAATCTTCTCATATCCTATAATTAAACTGTATAAACCATTACAAAAGGGCAAAAGTGACGCAAAAAAGACATTATTCAAATTCATGGGGGAAAATGAATAAAGACAGTTAAACACAAAGAGGAGGACACACAGCAATCTCACTACCTTGGAATTCAGGAGAGCAGACTTTGGCCTCTTCAGGGACTTTCTTGGTAGAATACCATGGGACAAAGCCCTGAAGAAAAAAGGAGCCCAAGAAAGCTGCTCAATATTCAAGGATCACCTCCTCCAAACTCAGGAGTGATGCATCCCAAAAAAGAGGAAGTCAGGCAAAAATACCAGGAGGCCTGGACAGATGAACAAGAAGCTCCTGGAAAAACTGAAACACAAAAAAGTAGCCTACACAGAGAGGAAGAAAGGACAGGCAGCCTAAAAGGAATACAAAGAAGATGTCTAAGCAGCCAGGGATCAGGTTAGGAAAGCTAAAGCCCACATAGAATTGAATCCGGCCAGGGACATCACGGGCAACAAGATAAGCTTCTACAGGTATGTCAGTGATAAAAGGGAGACTAGGGGGAAGATGTGGGGCCTCTCTGGAAGGAAACTGGAGACCTGGTCACGTGGTATATAGAGAAGGCTCAGGTGGAGACTTTTTTGCCTCAGTCATTACTGGAAAGGCCTCAAGCCACACTGCTCAAGTCACAGAAGGGAATAGCAGGGATTGGAAGAATGAAGAACCACCTATGGTAGGGGTACATCAGGTTCCAGACCATCTAAGGAACCTGAAGTACACAAGTCCATGGGACCCTGGAGGTATTAAAAAACCGTGTAGATGAGGCACTTCAGGACATGCTCTGGTGGGCATTTTTTTAAATTATTATTATGATCATCTTTTATTTTAGAGCAGTGGGGGGTTGATGGTTGGACACGGTGATCTTAGAGGTCTTTTCCAACCATGACAATTCTGTAATCCTGTGATTCTGCAACCTGATAAAATAAATCCACAGGTTTTGAGGGAACTAGCAGAGGAAGTTGCTAAGCCACTTTCTATCATATTTGGGAAAACATGGCATTTCGTTGAAGTTCCCACTGCCTGGAAAAGGACAAACATAATCCCCATTTTCAAAAAGGGAAAGAAAGAAGACCCAGGGAAATGCAGGCCAGTTTCACCTTTGTGCCCAGCAAGATCATGGAGCAGATCTTTCTGGAAACTGTGCTAAGGCATATGGAAAATAAGGATGTGATTGATGACAGCCAACATGGCTTCAACCTGAAAAAGTCCTGCCTGACAAATTTGGTGACCTTCTACAGTGGGGTTACAGTGTTGGTAGATAAGGGAAGAGAAACTCATGTCATCTACCTGGACTTGTACAAAGCATTTGACATTGTCTCACATGGCATCTTGGTCTCTAAATTGAAGAGACATGGACTTGATGGATGCACTACTCAGTGGATAAGAAATTGGCTGGATGGTCGCACTCAAAAAGTATTGGTCAACGGCTTGATGTCCAGATAGAAACCAGTGACAAGTGGCATTCCTAAAGGGTCAGTACTGGGACCTGTGCTGTATAAAACCTTTGTCGGAGACATGGACAGTGGAATTGAGTGCACCCACAGCAAGTTTGCTGACAACACCAAACTGTGTGATGTGGTCAACATGAGGGAGGGAAGGGAAGCCATCCAGTGGGACCTTGATAGACCTGAGAGGTAGACTCATGCCAACCTCATGAAGTTCAAGAAGGCCAAGTGAAAGGTCCTGCACATGGCTCAAGGCAATCCCAAGCACAAATACAGGTTGGGTGGAGAACGGATTGAGAACAGCCCTGAGGAAAAGGACTTGGTGGTGTTGATTGATGAGAAGCTCAACATGAGCCAGCAATGTGCACTCACGGGCCAGAAAGCCAACCATATCCGGGGCTGCATCAAAAGAAGCGTGGCCAGCAGGTCAAGGGAGATAATTCTCCCCCTCTACTCCACTCTCGAGAGACCCTGTCTGGAGTACTGAGTCCAGTTCTCAAGCCCTCAACATAAGAACGACATGGAGCTCTTCAAGCAATTCCAGAGGAGGGCCATGAAGATGATCAGAGGGCCGGAGCACCTCTCCTGTGAAAACCTCTCTTGACCTGCTGGCCACACTCATATTAATGCACCCCAGGATGCCATTGTAAAAAAAAAAAAGAAGAAAAAAAAAACAAAAAGAGTCGATTGGGAAATCACTGTGTTCATAGAGAGGCTCTTGACAGGACTTCTTGCTGTTCAGCTGGACCTGCTGGTTTTACACACAGATTGCTTATAAACTATTCTGGCAACCAGAGCCTATTTGAGATTTTCCTTTTCCAAGGAAACAGGCTAGCCAGCTCGGTGACTGTTTCATGCACAAAGCTGCTAAATAAGAGTTAAGGGTCCAACCAAGAATGAATATGCATGTACATTTTGGTTTTCTTCCAACTTAATCTCCTGTATGTCTGAGTGCATTCTGTCATTTTCTTATGGTGACTGGTTTGGATGCATTAATCTGGCATTATGCAGATGAGAGTCTTTTATATCAGGTTGTTCATGTGTGCATCCTCAGGCTGTGGAAAAGCAGTATCATATAGCAACAGACTCCCATCATGCATTAAATAACATATTAAAAGTCCATTAGGTAGATATCTCTGATATTTTAGATATAGTTAATCCTTTACAGCAGCAAATTAGTAGATGTCCTCCTGGGGACCCTTCATATCTGTTTTCTGCAACTTCACTTAATATAAAAGTAGAAAAAAATAGGATATTTTGTAAAAACTAATAATTTTATTTTTGTCTGGGGCAGAGGTATTGATAGCTCTGAATCAAAAAAAAAAAAAATCCACAAAATTTTAGTTTATCTAAAAATATGCTTTGATGAGGGAAATACAATCAGTAAAAACATTTCTAGTAACACCAGAAAAAAAAAAAAAAAAAAAAAAGGAAAAAAACAAGGAAAAAAAAATTTGTTTTAAATTGTTGGTCTACTATGTCCACAATAACCACATCTCCTAAAGCTCAAAATTAGGAGCCAAAAAGTAAAAAATGGCTTTCTGGGTTACTACATTTCTTGAGAATAATATTTAATTCCTCCATCCCTGACTTGTATATAGAGAAGATACATCAGTCATTTGGATGTATTGTTTAATTGTACCACAAGACAAACACAAATATCTCACATATGCAGCCCCTACAAAAAGAGCGCCCTGATAAAACTGAGAGCCTCAAGATGATACCACATACAATAATAACTCCAATAAATTCAAGTGTTGTGCTCCTGTGTCAAATGTTTAACAGCATTCACACCTCCACTTACATATACAACATGTTCTTTTACTATAGTCAACAAAATACTAATGCATGGAAAAACAACCATGGCCTGAGACAACTGAATAAGCGTGTTGCTTATTCATGGATAGCAACTTACTGAAATTAGCTCTGCTTCATTCCTCTCATTCCAAACCTTGCAAACAAGTCACATTACATTGCTGCTCTTTTTGTCACCAAATAGGATAAAAACAACTTGTTGACACCAATGTGATGTAGATAAGCAGACAATTCTTTATTAGTGTGCTAAGGATATGGGGGATAACTCCTCCTAGTGTATCCTCCATTGTATTTCAATCAACAGGTTTTTATATATTCAATTTCTATTGTCTAAAATACTTAACATAAAAATGCATATGATGCTCGCATTTAATTACTCATTAAGCTTAACCTTTAAATTGATTGGCCCCCTTATGATCTTTTGAGTTACATAACCTCATACATATTCATCTTTAACAAAAATCATTGGTTATCCTACTGATTATAGTCCCTGATATTTAAATCAGGATGGGATGGGAAAAGGGGATTTCCAAGCAGCACAACTGGTTACTGTGACCTTGGCTACCACGTGATAGCTTCAAGATTTATTACTGTATTATTCCTTCAATGTAGCTGCTTAAACATAGTATCTTATTCTTCATATAATTCTAGTCCTTAGCTACTTGTAGGTACCACTTGTCTAGTACATGTGGTTTCTGTGACTACTGAGTAAAACATAATCACCCACTTTCCCCCTCCCAATATGATTCCTATGAGAACAGTTTCTCCTAAAAGCCTTGTCTTGGTCAGGCCTGACCAGGCCTAGGCCTTCCAAATAATCAAAATTTAATCAATTCAGTAACATTTTTAGTATAGCATCTGATAAGACCATTTGAATATGTCTTCCTAGATCTTTCCTGGCTATCTCCTCAATGTCCAGATGACTCAAGAACTGACAGATGCAAAGCACAACCTTTGTTCTAATCAGTAATTGGTTACATGCTTCTCTGCACCTAAAAAGGAAAAAGAAAATCACACTTTTAAATTATTACACTTGATTACTAAAGAAATAAAACTGATTGAAAAAAAAAAAAAGAGAGAATAGGAATTATAGGATAAAGCAGGGCACAGGGACCTGGAAAGAAAAGACATGAGGACAGGAGACCAAGCCTTAGGCACAGGCTGTTGCCTAGGGCAGCAGGTACTCAGGCAGCAAACAATCCAGTACACAGACAGGCTTTACCAATGCTTCAATGCAGCATTACCAGCACTGCCCATGCCTCCCTGCTGCTCAGTTTTGCTGCTTTGCTAGTAAAGCCTTGAGCCAGCTGTGACAAACTGTGTTAAGAAGGAAGCAGTCAAGGGAATGTTAGCCTCAGGATACTGACTGCCTAGGACAGAACAGGCTTTACCACCCTTCCCAAAAATTTGCCACCCTCCTCCAGTTCAGAGCATGCTGCTGGTCCTGCCCAAGAACACCAAGGATTTGTAGGGAGATGGACAGGGAGATCAGACAGACTAACTCTGTCTCCTCCACTCTTGCTTACTGAAAGTCATCTTCCAGAGGAGCTGTGCAAGCAGGTTCTCCCCTACCCAAAGTGCAAAGAGGAGCCTATGGACAAATTAAACCAGCCTGGACCCTGCTGGGGAATCTTCACAGAGGTGATTGATACTCAGGCCTGTTAAAACTTACCTCAGCTCCCTCTGTTCCTGCTGTCTCATCCACTGTGTCAAAACCTTTTTACAGCATCACAAAGAAGGACAGATGTCATCATACATAAGGGCAGCCACACACCCACCTCTTGGAGACTGATCTATCGACTTCAGGCACCATATTATGATCTAATTTTGCAACTTGTGCTGGGCATAGAATCTGAAAATACCCCCTGGTTGAATGCTTACCAACATAGATTTCTAGCAGATCTCCAGCAGTAGCATCCCATTCCCATCAGATCAAGCTCAGACTGGCAGTGACAGCATGTAAAACTGTTCAGCAGTTTGTGGCTCGGGACTAGCTCAAGCAGAGATTTTACCTGGGGGCCACAACATCAGCCAACATCAGCTGCCACCCTGGTGTCGGTGGGCTAGGTAACAAACACCTCCAGCTGCAGAAAGAAACAGAGACAAGACTGATGAAATGAGCACAGCTTCATCACCCAGGACAAGATGCAAGTTAGTCCTCTCCTAGTACACAACAAAAAAGCCTGAGGAGCCACTGTTATCTACAGCATCAGGACCATCCTGAATTCCTGTAGCCCTCGGCAATCTTGGGACATATAGCAGTTTTGATATGGTATTTTTCAAGTCAGGTCATTGTCAGCTCTAGGCCATGGCCTGGATTTCCAAAACCAGCAGTTGCACACACACCTGTCAGAAGGAATGAAGGTTTGTGATGTTCCAATGAGGATCACTGTAAACTTTTGTTTAAACTTTTAAACTTTTGCTTGCTTTCTTTCCTCAGGCAATTTGCCACTCCCTTGAACTCTGTCTAGGTCAGGTAGAGTCCCAGTCACGGTTCTTACTGCTTTTATTGCCACACCTCTGCCAGGCAGAGAACTGCTATCACAGTCATTTTAACCAAAGCAAAAGTAGCACTTTTCCCCTAGGTGGATCTGAAAAAAACCTTTACCTTCAATTATCCTACAGGACAAAACAGATGATCTTTTGTTTCTCTGCTCCCAAAAATGACGCTGGGGTGAAAAATATGGATATGTGATTGCAAGACAGTACAAGATGCAAGTGCATGGTGCAAAAGACAGATGGATTGAACTTCAGTTCCATCTTCAGTAACAAAGAAAATGGCAATAAAACACCGATCTGAGATTTTTAAGCATGGAGTTAACTCCTTCTTGGGTATGCTCCAAGTCTGCTTTGCAAGGTTTGCCTCCCTATGAGCAGGGCCAGGGAGCAGGCTGGTGGTGCGGTTGCAGGCAGGGAACACGCGGTGGCAGTGTGGCCTCTCACTCGTGCCAGGGCTTCCCCCGAAGGGGAAGAATCGGTTCCTTTTCCCTCGCCGGGTGACCAAATGAAACAAGCAGGAAGACGACAGATTTAGAAACAGTCCGGCTATTCCCGACTAACCTGCACTTCCATCTAACAACTTCATCCATGGGATCCAAGACAAAAAAAAGGGGGGGAAAATAGCCCTGTGTGAATGTCACTTCATTTTCCACATCGTCCTAGAAACACATACAGGAAAAATGTTATGTGTGCTTAAGATGAGGCCTTTGTTGTCAATCTGTTTGACATTTAAAGTGAACACCTCAATGTTCATCCTTATACACGTTTCCTTTAAGGTTCCTGAAGCTGAAAATAATCCATTTGCAAGGGTACAAACCCAGCTTGTTCCGTAAGTCCTGACACAGAGAGAGGGGGGCAGAGGAAGGGAAAGAAGAGTAGAAGAATCAACTACCACAATTTTACTATAAATATAATTTGTGGGAACTTCTGATGAAGAAAGGTTATATGACTTCGGCCAAGCACATCTGGTCAGAATAAGAAATAAGTCTTATGAAGAAATACCTGATTTTCTGATCTGCTTGACTCGATCAGATATTGGACAGAAAGCAAATGGTTTTGTATGTGATTCCTCATCCCTTAGTCACTATATGCATCATAATTAAATCTATTTTTCAAAAATCTGATGAGTAATCATTCCTCACAAGTTGCCATCCATTCAGGGATAATCCCAGCTATGTTGCTTTGAATCTACACATGGCACTGATAAAATATTTCCACTTCAAAAGACTCAGGGGTGGTTGAGGTTTTTTTCACAATTCAGTCAAGAAGAGGTGATAATCCAACATAAAGCAACTTCAAGGAATTTCTGTTGATGGGGCAATCAGTTACATGATATTTTCTTATTTTCTTCAGGTAAGAAAAAGCCTTGATTAATTTCTATTTCAGATCTTGGCTAAGCATTGTCTGAATTGCTGTGCAGGCAAAATGCTTTCTCTCTCCCCTCCCTTAGTCCCCCAAACTTGCCAGTCAGCATTCCTAGTCACAAGAACAGAAATCTATCTCAGAAATCTCATTAGATTTTAAAGCCCAGACCGAACTGCCATTTATTTTGCCATGGATCTTGCATGCACAAATAAATGTATATACTTGCAAAATAAAGTAAATAAAAAAATAGTATTTCTTTTAATGGAAGCAATGACAGTGTGCCAAGAACTTGTAAACCTATATACGGTGTCAGAGGCATCTGAGGACACACACTGCAAGAGTGTGTTCTAAATCCTGAATCCATTTTGGGTGTATTTTACATGTGAAACAAAATCGGTTTCAACTATTAAAACTATCCACAATTAATGTTTGTGCTAGAGTTCAGAAAAGAAGAGGGCACAGAAAAGGAGGAGGGGAGGAAATGGTTCACATTTTTTCAACGATTTTCTAATCTCCTCAGCAGTCCTTACTCAAATGTGCAGAGAATGTACCATCTATTGTTTACTGGAAATGCTTTTGTGACTGTCTGTATGGCAGCAAAAGGATCTAACATAGTTTCTAACATAGCTTACATTCCTTCCTAGCTGTGATGTGTCTTCCTCATTGTTTTTCCTGCCTTATCCTGCCCAGTCTTTCATTTTTTTTACCCTTCCATTTTTCTGTCACATTTTTCCTCTGCCATCACAGTTCTGGCACATACCTCCAGCTTCATCCTCCCCAAAAATTCCTGCTCCTCTTTCCCAGCCAGTATCCCAGCCGGTACCCCACAGCTTATCTCCACCCTTTCTACTCCCATACATAACCTTTCCCCGTTTGTAAGGAAGGAGTGTGTCACTCCATTTCTCTTAACCAGTGAAAATCTTCTCACGTATCTTAAGCAGCTGTTAACGTGACCTCTCCTGTGATATGCAACATTAGAACAAAAGGGGACGACATTAGCCAGACCAAGTGATGAGAAAGGACAGAGGTCCCTCCCCCTCTTAACGAAAAAAATGGAAGAGAGACAAAGAATAAATCAAGAGATTTATCAAAGAGACAAAGACTTCTCAGCATGGAGCCAGTTCCTCTGCTCCATCCTGAATTTTCTGAGAACAAAGAAGGTGTCCCAGTTTCTTACATTATGGTATACCCTTAGACAAGGATTGACCCAGTTTCTCCCCAGCCACCCTGCACCCTAACTGCTGTCCGAAGTTCTGGTAAAAAACAAGTTACACCAGCTCATTTTGAGTCCCAGCATGTCTCTGAAATAGCAACACATGAAGTTAAAAGCCACATTACTTTTAATTTGCTTTTAAGAAACATTAGCTTTTCCATTAAAATACCTAGATTGGTGGGGATTATTTTTTTTTAAATTGTGATATCCTGGAACACCTACTGGTTTTCCTAAAGCCTGCACTTTCCTGTCCCCAGTACCCTGTAAATTCCTTTTTTTCTCCTCCTTTCAACCCCCCATAAGCAGTACCTGTTTGAACAGTAACTCCAAGCTGTGTTCTAAGATAAATGTAAGAGCTTCAGCCTTCCTCTGACTCATATTCACCGAGTCGGATTTCAGTGTGTAAGAAGTCACTGAGGGCTGCACAGGCAGGCACAGAACTTTGCAGGGGCAGAGCCAGTTGCAGGGTTTTTTTCAGCCTTTAATCGCACAGTTCACTCACCACCTCTTTACAAGGAAAGGGAGAGCAGGCGGCTGCTATTCATCTCTCTGCAAATCTTCGAGAAGAGCCTGGAAAACCCCTGAGAGCAGGAAAACCTCCCTAGGTTGCTGGAAAACCAGCAACCCTACAGCCCTTAACACAATCCTGCCTGAAAGTTTGACCTTCACAGCAGGGACAACTGCACTAAAAGCAGTTTCTCATCTTATGTTTTAGGTTGAAACTTAGATATATGTGTGCACAAATGCAGCTATGTGTGAAATATGTAAGTGTCTAAAATATAGAATAGAATCATAGAATCATTTTGGTTGGAAAAGACCCTTAAGATCATCAAGTCCAACCTGTATACCTAGCATTGCAAAATCCACCACTAAACCATGTCCCTAAGCACCACATCTACACGTCTTTTAAATACCTTCAGGGATGGTGACTCCACACAACTTAAAGCCATTTCCTCTTGTTCTATCACTTGTTACTTGTGAGATCAATCCCCACCTCGCTACAACCTTCTTTCAGGTAGTTGTAGAGAGCGGTATTTCCCATCAGCATGCTTTTCTCCAGGCTGAACAACCCCAGTTGCCTCCCTTCACCAGCTTCGTTGCCCTTCTTTGGACTTACTCCAGCACCTCAATGTCCTTCTTGCAGTGAAGCGTCCAAAACTGAACACAGTATTCGAGGTGCGGCCTCCCCAGTGCTCAGTACAGGGCATATGTAACATAATGCAAAGGATCTATAAGAGAAAATGCACAAGGGCAGCACATATTCGTACGCTCGAAACGTGTTTGTGTGTTGGTTCTCCCGGAGGGTACGTGTGCGAGACCAGGCGGCACAGCTTCCCCCGGCAGCCCCCGCCCCGGCTGCGCAGCCCCTGCTGCCCCGGCGGGCACCGTACCTCCGGGCCCTGCAGCCGCCCTCAGCTGGCTGCTGCTTGAGGCGGTGGCAGCGGCCCCGCCCCGCTGGCGAGGGCTGGACTGGGCCGGGCCGGACAGGGCTATGAGCCGAACCCTTCACCCCGGCGGGAAGAGAAGGGGGAGGGGGACGGTGAGAGCGGGGAGGGGACGGCGAAAGTGAAAGGGAGTGGAACGGACGGCCCGCCCCGCCCCTGCTCTGCCCTGCCCTGACCGGGTAGGCTGCGGCTGGCGGAGCGGGGCGGAGGTGCGGCCCGTGCCTGGCACCTGGGCGGCGGGCGGGACAGAGCCCAGGGCGGTGCTGGGCGCGGCCTGTCCGGTTGCATCCCTCGGCGGCTCAGTCCCGGCGCCGTGGAGCCGGCGGCGCCGCAACAGGTTATCGACGCGGAGCAGCCCCCAGCTGTGCCCATGGCCGGCCGCGGCCCCGGCGCCGAGCAGGGCTACATCCGAACCGTGCTGGGCCAGCAGATCTTGGGGGAGCTGGACAGCTCCAGCCTGGCGCTGCCCTCCGACGCCAGGCTCAAGCTCTCGGGCGGCCAGGCCGGGGAGGAGAAGGCGCTGCGGATTCACCGGCAGGTCCAGCAGACGCTGGCCAGGAAGAGCCGGGGCTCGCTGCACAACGGTGAGTGCCCGCCCTGGCCCCGCGCCTCTCGGAGCTGTCTGGTGGTGTCGGTGGCGGTTTCGGCGGCGGCGGGAGCACGGGGTGGGGCTCCGGAGACGGATGAGCCCCAAGCTTGGCCCCAGGCGGCCGCAGCCCTCTCCGCCGCTTCTCCGGCCCTGGGAGATGCGAGCTGCTCCGGGCAGCCGCGGTACCGGCCATCGACCTTTAGCGGGTTTGTCACGAAATCGTGGCTCTGTCGCCTCTTCCCGTTCTTTTTTCCCACCCAAGTGAGTGAGAAGTTTTCACCTCCCTAGCGCCGTAACTGGGGTGAGGGGCGGCGGCTGCGCCGTTTCACCGCTGCCTGGGGGGAGGAGAATCAAGCCAAAATTCCAATCCAGCAACGGGCTTACTATGCTTATTGTAGTACCTTAGCTGTACCCACCGGCCCTGTTCGCGACCTAAAATGGGAAGAAACGTAGGGGATGTTTTTACTTGTTTCGTCTGGAAGTTAAAAAAAAAAACAAAAAAAAAACAAAAAAAAAACCACAAACAACTGAAAGAAGGTTTAGAAAAGTAATTCCAGGAAAGGAGTGAATGGGAAACATGGAAAGATAACTCTAACAGACGTTATCTACCCTTCCCTTTGACGTGCGTGAGACGAATTGAAGTCGTCGATCAATCCCTGCTTCAAAGATTTTATAGCCAGAAGGCCCCATCCGTACTTAAGGTCCTCACAGTCGTGCCTTTTGCCCCAGCCAGGATCCGACTGCAGCATCGGCCACCCGCAGGGTGACTTTGTCGAGTGCTGAGGCTTAATGGCAAGCTGCCTCACGGGTACAGAACTATTACTGGGGAACAGATGTGTTCTTTTCAAAGTAAACTAAAAACCAACCAACCAAACAAAAAACAAACAAAAAAACAAAACCAAAAACACCAAAAAAAAAAAAAAAACAAAACAAAAAAAAAACAACAAAACACAAACCTCAAAAACCCTTACCATGAAAACTTTAATGATGTTTTTAAATAAGAAGATATGACTGACTTACAAGTTATACACCCTGGTGCTCAGTTGTCATTACAGAAGCTGTCACCTTTCATTTGCAAAAAGCTGTTAGCCAATAGTCTTTCAATTTGTAACTCTACTTTACTCATCTGCCTTGTCAGGCAGAGGAATGTTTCCTTGTACTTTGTCTGGCTTCTGTCTAAAAAACAACTCATGACAAAAATGCATACAATGCAGACAGGGAAACACTCTGCTCAGGAAATAGATACACAAATCACATAAACAGATACACACAGCTGCACAATGTGCAGCTACATATGGAAGTCCTTAGCTTTGCTGCTTTCATTTAAATAAGGTTTCTAAACACTTTTGGAGTAACTTCGTTTCTTTTTCTCTCAAAAGAGAAAGCTCTCAAAAAGAAAAAGCTTTTTAAGCAAAACTTAATAAATGAGATGGTGTCATGAACCTGATATCGTGTCTCTAAACCATGCATAAAACACTAGGAAGACAAAGTTCCTATCCTTCTAACGCAACTTCTCTGGAATATATTAACAGATCTGATGGAATTGAGGATAATTGTACTGGTTTGCTTTGTTTTTCTAAAGATCAAGTATTTTGAGCTCTTTGTATTTCCGAGACACCAAAACTTTCAAGCTTCAGTATCAGGAGTAGCAAGTGTCATGTCTGTTACATGTATTGTTCATGCATAAAATGAACTTTTCTTCTTTCAAATGTATTCTTGTGTCCAACTCATCCTGTATTTTTTGGTCCCACTGCAAAGCTCAAAAAAAAAATGGAATGGGTATGTGTTCCACGTATTTATACATGTGTAATATATATATGTAATGTATGCATGTATACTATATGCATATAACTATCTCTCAAATATCTATAATGTGACTCAAGTGCCTATAGTGTATTTAGCATGTTGGATTTCTTGAAAAATACACATACATATACCCATGTTGAAACTAGATCGTATTTAAGGTCCTTTCCAACCCAAACCATTCTGTGATTCGATGGGTACCCCAAGGTGCTTTCTTCATAGACTTCCTCAAAATTTGACTGTGCTTTGAGAAACATTTGAATTTTTATATGTAAGCTACTTTTAAAAATATGCACTATTTTACATCCAAAAACCACCCACTTTCTCTGAATTATAACAGTTCTCTAGATACATTCACCAAGGGTCCTGTATTGTTTGCAGTTGTGGGGAAGACAATACAAAGATTTAGAAGGAGCAGGAGCAAGACCCTGTGATATAGCTGTCCTACCTGTAGGCCTATTTCAGACTCTGTTCAGCAAGGTACTTAGCACGTACCTAAGTAGAATACTCACACACATGTCTAAAATTAGCCAAGCACATAACCACTGGGTATGAAAAATCAGTGGCAGTAAAGGTCTTACCCAGTATCATCTGTGCACACCCATTTTCTACTGCCTGTACTGGAAGCTTTGAAGCTGTAAGAAGTACTTTGTCAGGTAGCATAATTTCTCCTTAAAATTCTGAATTGAAGGAGTTTGCTTAGCCTTCAGCATTGCCTTTAAATGGAAATACGTATTTTTGCCTCCTACCCGCACAATGTTTGCTGGTTTATGCCCTGTTCCCCCCTTTTTGAGGGTGTCTTCTTCTTTTTCATAATAGAAATTCAGGAACCTCAGATTTGAGGTTTCCACCAGCTGCCAGGTCACTGAAGTCATGTGCTGGTCCAGCTCCTTTCAAGACGTTGTCAAATGTTGTTAATAGTTGTTCAAGCAGTAGTTTAACAACAGCTGTAACTTTTCCAGTTCATCAGTTGCTGAACCTTTAGAAATTAAAGATGATGCTGTCCTGAAAAAATTTGAACAACTAACACAGCTGTATCAAATTTCTGAATGCTATTTAAAGGCAGATTTGAAATGGTAGATAGTTCAGCCTTACCAAAGAAAAGTGGTATTCAGAATCATATACCTTAATGACTTGTTTTTCAGCTCTTGTATGATGCAACAGTATTGAATATTTTATTTATGCTTTGGGAGTCCATTAAACAACTTTATTCTGTTTATGAATCCACTTGACTCTGATCTTGTTCCATTTAGATTTTGATTGGCTTTTAAAATTCATTTGTGGTATTTACGTTTCTTTGTATAACCCCTGGACTGAAGTCAACTTCCTTGTACATCCTGTACATCCTTGTCAGTTCCATTGTAAAAAATAAGGGCAGAATTGAGTAATGTATCATACAAAACCAAACAGTCTGATGAACTGCTGTTTGTGTAGAGATTCCTGCTCTAACATGGAGTTTTATAAGCATAGTGTGTTTATAAAAAACAGAATCAAAACTTAAGTGGTTTCCAAATGAAAAGTATCAGATACAAGAGGACCTTATTTATTCTTCACGTTTCTTCATTTCTAAAATGTTTAGTAAAATTTTTTGTTAAACTTGTTTTTAGAGGTTTGGGGGAGTTTTCTATCCTTAGCCTTCTATTTTGCAGAATTCTGACAATTTTAACTGTTTCGTAGTGATTTTCTGTTTGCATCTTTGTGGAAAAAGGAAGTAGAAAAAATTCAGTATTGGTGACTTCCACTTCTTGTCAGTTTCATTGCATTCCTTGCCTCTGCATCTTGAGATGGAAGAAATCTTTTTCTTAAATCTGAGCACTTGTATAAATGCACTGACCAGCACAAAGTAAAAAATGTTAGAAAAACTCTGTGGGGACCAGGCATGTGCTAACAGAGTGATGAAGCAGCATTATCAAAAATAAGGCTCTTTCATCTCTAGATGAAGTGATTCAGTGAAGTTCTTGATATGCCATTCTTAAATGTCACCATCTCAGTCCGTTGTGAGTGGTGAAGCATAAAAAAGGGTTAAAAGATGACAGCTCAGGAACACTCAGGACTCTGTTGAGGATAAAATCACCCACCTGCCCTGAGCAACTGTGGGCAATGGGTACTCAGCAGGTGGGCACTCAGAATTAAAATATCACAGTCCTTAATAGACTCCTGTGTACAGGGTGAAGCTACATGGATGCTTGCAGTGAGGAATTTAAAGCCAAAATTTGGCTTTCAAAGTAACCATTCAAATACAAATGCACTGAAAAAGACTCACCAGTGAGAGTTAACATCATGTGATTTAAGGGGAATTTGATCCACCTAACTCCTTAATGGAGGACAATTGTCTTTTTCATATATCATATATATTAGAGATGCCTCTTGTCATTCTTATTTTTCAAAGCCAAGCAAATAGGAGGCTGATCTGTCTGAAGCCATAGGCAAGTGATTGTTGGGGAGGAACTTTCAAGACTTTTGGAGCTGTTGGACCTGTCATGTTCAGGGGAACAAGAGGGGCTCAAAAAGAGCCTCTGTGAAGACAGATGGAATTTTTTCCTCAGTTCTCTGTGCAGCCTGCCTCCTGATAGTGTAATTATTTTGTCAGATCTCAAAATTTTGTCATAACTGTGGCGATATCAGGTGGTTTCTGTACAGCTTTTATTTTAGGAGTGGAGAAGAGTGAAGGGGTTTAATTTTCCTCATGCACTGACCACGTCCAAAGCGTTCCTGAGCTGCTTTAGTTAATACTGACAGGGGAGAGGGGAGGCTATGATAAACGGTTCCACTCAGTTGCCCACACATGGGTGTCTGGTGCTGTCTGAGATGCCTGAGTTTTCCAAAATACCCTCATGGGTTGACAGACATGAAGCAGGGCCTGTAGCAAACCTATCCTATTCTTGACTGGCTGCTGGAAATCAAGTGTGGTGTCCTATGGCCACTCAAATAGCACTCATCCCCTATAGATGAGTAACGGAATCGTGTGTATGTTTTCTGAAGAGTTTCTGTGAGACTTGAAACACTGTCTCACAGTTAGAAAATATTAATCCTAACAGTAAATGAACCCATAATACATTTTTTTTAATAGCTTTTTTTTTTTTCCTCTCTTTCTTTCTTTTTCAAACCAGTGCACTGAGTGTATAAGGACTGCCTAATGATTTCTGATTGTATGTAATACTGACCATATCTGAGAGGTGGGAAAGAGCGTGAAGGTTTTTCTTGTACGGTGAAAATAAGGTGAAGGAAGCCTCTGAGAGAGGCAAGTTTTGGTCAAAACACCTTTTCTGCATCTCATAACTGATAGAAAGATAAATTTCTCTTACCAGTTTTTCATTTAACACATTGGCTTTTTGGCACACACAGTGAACACACAGTAAAAAGACATATATTTTATGTCTGCCTAATAATCTACAGGTAAAATGCTAGCAAAATAACTTACTGATGTGGTAAGAGCAAGAAAGAGATACTGTAAATGCAAAGTAAAATTCCATAAGCTAACAGATACTGTGTTTATCTCTGAAAGAAAAAAATGTTTACTGACAGATTACTGACAGTGAAGGTTAAAGAGGGCTGCTTGAAGATAACTGAGTGTTACCATTTCTCATTGACTGTATTTTACTTTTGCAAAGAGGGAATTGTTAAATATGTAGGGTATCCTCAACGAGTTCATGGACAGCCTTGCTATTTTTAATTTATTCTCTTTGTTTAGAGAAGATGGAGAGTTGAGAGTTACCTAAAACATGCACAAATTACTTGCTCAAAGGATCGTTCTGCCCTCAGTAGATGAATAACTGAGAGTAATTTCTCACTAAGTAAAGTACAGTGGATAAAAACCACTAACTATAAAGAAGCAGAGATGTATATGTATTTAAAGACATTATAGGAAAGTACTTAAATATGCAGCAATGAATAAAGTGAATCTTTAAAAGCAGGCTCAAGAGGTAGGCTGAGATGGAATCTTATTGGGCATCTGAAATAATTCATAGATACGGGAATTATATTACACAAATTAGAGGTTTATCTGAATTTGTATATTCTGGATTTTGGTTTACCTTGGCAAGAAATTTTTGCAGTTTAAAACAATAGTCTCCTGTTACTGCTTTCTCATGTACTTGGGTAACCCCAGGGCTATGATAACCTTGTAATGTCACAAAGGAATTATTACAATCCAAATCATGAGTTTGACCAACCTGCATCATTCCACTCTCATGACACAAAAGTTACCGTGAATGTGTCTTAATAAATCACCTAATACATGTTTAAATCTGTCTCACATGGCTAGAATGAAAGAATTGGACAGTATGGTTAAATGAGCAGAATAACTGCAAAGTATGATTGAACCTAGGCCTCAAATTATTGCAGTCTGCTATTGTGTTATATTATATTTTATAAATTGTATTATAAGATCATAAAATTGTTATGTTATGTTACGTTATATTCAAATTTGGACTTATCCAGGTAGCTATGTGCTAGTGAGAAACATTCCTAAATTATCCTAGTTACCTGAGTCTCTTGTTTACTTGCATCTTTGTCAAGCCCTTTACGAACTGTGGACACTAAGGATCAAAGAATCAGGCCTATTGAAGTTTCTAGGAATACTAATTAGGGATTCCTAATGAAGCCTGGAGTCTTAACTGCAGGAATTTAGAGTGTCAGCTACTTAGCATACATACACTAGGTACTACAGAAATCCCAGCAGACACTTGGCTGCATGTTTTGACACCTGAATTCCCATGGACATATGACTCCTGCTATTTTTAGAAGTGGATACTTCATCAGTTTGGCCAAGTTAATGATTTGGTTCTTCAGATTTCTGTAGTATCTGAAGCATTATCTGCTGTTGCCAAAATTCAAGGCCAATTAACTTCTTTATTGACCACTGTTATCTGTTCAGCCTAAACTTCTGCAACACACCTTGGCCCTGTCTATGACCAATCTGAGGTATATCTTGCTTTCAACTTCAGTTTCACCTCTTTAAACTTGTCTGTATTATTTATATTCCTATATGCAGATTCTCGCAGTACCACAGGAATCTCATGAGCTATTATTTCAGTAGTAACTGTTGCTTTAAAAAAATTATTAAAAGAATCACTTTTTCTTTGAAAATATATTGTATCAGTGAAGAAAACAAACAAACAAAAAACAAACAAACAAAACCACCAGCCTGAGGGTTTTGGTTGATTTGTTTTTAATTGCCAGAAGAATCTGATTTTAATGAAAGAAGTAATCACAGTGCACTGTTCTGTTTTCCAAACTGGGTCAGGGGAAAGAAAGAATCAGAGCAGATACACTGTGGCTCTTCGATGTTATTTGTAGGATTAGCAAACCTTTCAGTTGCAGATTTGAAGTGTCATTAAACAACCCTACCTAACAGCATCATTTGCCACATCCCTCCATAAGCCACAGAATTTGTTTGTAGACTCTTCATGTTCTTTGAGTGAAGATTAGTGAAGCATTACTTGCTCCATCTCATATCATTAAACTAGCCCCTAAGGGAGAAGAAACGTCAGCAATTGAGATAGACAGATATGAAATACACAGTCTATACTTGGTGTATGCTATCTGTTTAAAGTGGTACATCATGAAAATTATATCTCTAGGGTGCACAGTAGCAGAGGTACGCACATCAACCCATCTTTCTCATCTACAACTACAATATGTGTCATTTATCTGGGATATTTAAAATATCAGCTTGCTTCGTTAAAACTTTTCTTATTAAATAGCTACATGAACAGCAAGACTTCTAAAAGTTAAAAGTATGTTTTGAGTAAAATAAATTGGAAACTGAAAAAATGGCTTGTATCCTCAGAAAGCTTTGGTTGGCCGTGTTTGGAATGTGATTCACCAAATGCAAATATCTTTCCAACGATGTTCAAGGGCAGGTTGGATGGGGCCTTGAGCAACCTGGTCTAGTGGGAGGTGTCCCTGCCCAAGGCAGGGGGGTTGGAACTAGATGATCTTCAAGGTCCCTTCCAACCCAAACCATTCTATGATTCTGTGATTTTCAGCTTATTTACATTAATGGCAGTGCAGACTGGGACATTTCCCTAGTACTGTAAATCATAGCTTATAGTAATAATATGTTCTCTTAAAATATTGCTAATATTAATTTTTGGTTACAGGCAGTTTGCAACGTGCATCCAGTGTTCCAGAGCGTGTCTATAACATGGGAATTACTGAAAATGATTTTGCACCAAGAACACCCTATGGTTTCTCATATTATCAGTCAAACCAGGTGAGGAAAAGAAGACAACACATAGAGATAAATATAATATCACATGCATAGTGTATTAATTTTGTTATCCCAAATAATAGCACATAGATGGTGTTTCAGAGTTTGCTTGCTTGCTTGTTAAAGCCTGATTTCTAGAAAATGAGGTTTTTACAACTGAGATGTTTTCCCCTCTTCCAGTGACTTCTGAGCCCAGTAGCTGAATTCAGCTTCATTGTACAGACAAGCTTTTTGCAATCCTGTTGGTTTTGTGAGAATTAATGTCAGGGTAGAAAATGAAAAACCATATGAACACCTTACCAAGACAAAGGCCATGACAAGTCAGATCTGTATCTGTCCCACCAGGCAGCAGGTCAGTCAGCACACTTGAAGCTCAAAGCAGTGGGGCACCGTGCTGCTGCACACCCAGATGAGCAGTTGGAGGTTGCTAGAGCAAATCCAGTGATCCTGCAGGGTAACAAATGATATAGGTAGGAGCTAGCAATGTGGTGAAAGAGGTTAGGGAATTAAGCATCCAAAACCACAGGAAAGCAAATTGCGTTAATTTCACGGTTACGAGTGTTCCTTATTATTTAAAATAATCCTGTGTAACCTATTTTAGCTTTACAAGAATTTCAGCAGTGCAGTCATTGCAATGCAATGGTGTTTCTAGTCTGTCTAATAATAAATTCACTTGTTATTTTGACCAGCTTTTCCTGGGTTCATGGCCTCATTGCTAAGATAAAGAATTGGTTTTCTGCAGGGTTTGTGACACAGCTCATAACCTATTTGATGGGGTGACTTGGAAATCAACACATAGTTCAACAGCAATGCTGCTGCATGATCAGCATTAGTAAACTGAAACCAATTCCACTTGGGAACAGAAATATTTATTTAATAAATAGCTGTATACATAGGGGACAATTCTTTCTTAATGTTAGATTACACAAGAATGGCTTGTTCTCATTAAAGGAAATAGCTCCATTTCTGGCCAATTAGTGTAGCAGCTCCTGCTCTCTCTGGGTAGAGTTAGAACCATTCACTTAAATACATTGCCTTTTCTGGCCTCCTATTCTCTATTCTCACCTATCATCCAGTCCATAATATTTGTTGTGAATCTCTTCTTTCTAGAAGACAGCATCAAGAGGAAAATTGGAGGTGACATAGGAACCAGAAGAAAATACTAGTTTTCCAGGCAAGGGTGGAAAAATGAATTAAAAAACAAAAAACAAACAAAACAAAACAAAAAAAAAACAACAAACAAACAAAAAACCAAACCAAAAAAAAAACCAAAGAGTGAGAGACTATTTTTCCTGTGGTAAAGCCATAAAAAGCCACAAGGTCTACAATTTCACAAAAGCATCAATTTCCTTATCCCCAAACAAAAGACAAAGATATCCTTGCATAGCTCTGCAGAATAAACAGATATATCCAGTGATCCTTGGCTCAGCATACTGGATTCAGCAACCTTTACTCCTTTTGCGAGACGATTATCACCCTCAGTAACTCCTCGATGGGGAAATTAAGGGATTTCAGTCTGGCCACTATCTGCTAAGCACTGTCCCTTCAGTTAAAAACCTGCGTAAGCATCTCAGTTTTTCCTGTAAAAATGCGCTTAATATTACAAAACTTTATTACAACATGGAAATAGAATACATGGGGCTTTGATTTATGGCTGGCTGCCACTATGCTTACTGATTTGAAAAAAAAAAAACAACTGGGCCGTGACTCCTCTATTTCAAGGCCAGATAGTCTCCCAAGTTGATTTAATTTTGGAGGGTCTTGAAAAGAGTATGATGGCCAATTCAGAGCATAAGAAAAAGGTAGAAAAACTGGAGAGACTCCAAATGGCACCTAAACAGTGAGAATCTTGAAGACACACCCTACAAAGAAAAGTTGAAGGAAGTGGGTTTGTTGAGTTTAGAAAATAGAATTCTAAAACAAGATGGTAATCCATTGCTGTCCATGCCCACCAGGGGCAGGAAAGGAAAAGTTATCTTAAATTGCAACTGTAGAATTAGGGAAAACATTCAGATGGTGAAATGGTCTTTTTTATTTCCTTGGAATGTCATGTAATCTTCATTAAGAGACAGACAAACAGGGAAGATCCTACCACAAAGTGGAGGGCTAAATAACCTTCTATCAATGAGGTTAATAGCAGTATGCAGACACTATAGTATATTACTTTAATACCTGACTGATTTTCTTCTGTCTGTTGGACAGCCTTGAATTTTATTTAAATAGCAGATGTGGGTGTTAATCCCCAAGGAGTTTCAAACTGAAGTTAAATCTCCATTAATAAGCAAACTGTGCACACCTATTTTGAGTTAGTAACAGAAGACTAGATGCTTAGATTTTGTCTCCTAATGTTTAGACCGCTACTTCTTGCCTTCATTAGGCAGGTACAAAGACGTGTTGCAGAATCCCATTTAATATACAGTTTTGGTGATATTCACATTTTGTTTTCTGATTCTGATAGCAGACCTCAGAATTTTTATCTTTACTTTTTTTTTGTTTGGTTTCTTTGCTATTAATCCTGAATGCTGTGATCTTACTGTGACTTGTTCTTGTATGCACCCTTGGACAGGTGGCCTCACCATCTTATACAAATGGCTGGGGGACGAGGATTACTTACAAGTCAATGGAGGAGAGAGCTCAAAGACAGCCTCTGAAGAGACTAGAGGTTTCACCCCAAAGATTGGGATATGTGTCCAATGATTTTCACTATGATGGAGGGATTTCAACTGGCTTCTCCATGAGGTATGGAGATAGCAGGAGATCCAGCGGGACTGTCCCACCAAGATACGCTCGGTCTGAGATTGTTGGTTACACTCTTCGTGATTCAGTGAACAGGGGTTGTTCTTTTAAGAGACAACCCCACATGGGGGCTATTAATGATACTGTCTTTGATGGTGTCTACCCCAGCCCTGCTGTATCTCTGTACCATCGAGCAGGCAACAGTCGCAGTATGACCAACCTTTTGGAAAAGGAAAACTACCTGACCTCGGGCAATGCAATGGGACAAGTGAGATCACCAACTGCTTCCCGTTTGGGGTCTCAGAACCGGCAATCTTTGAGGTCCAGCTGGTACCAGACTACTTTCAGAAGCACACAGAACAGGAGGGAAGCTTCCCAGCCAGCTTCAATACCCAGTGTTGCTGCAGAAACAGATGGGAAGAGGATGGCATTGACAGCTGCTATGGCAGCAGCAGGGAGGAATGGTTTCCTGCAGAGTGAACAAGTGACCGTCAATGGATCTCAGCTAGGGTAAGCACAATGCAGGACCTGCTTTGGTTCAGGGGTGTCTCAGCTAAAAGGAACCTGTGTGTTTAAATAAAGAAAGTAAACTGACAGCTTGTGGTTCAGCAGCCAGCACAGTGTAAGAACTGTCAGTGCAGAGGATGATGTAAAAAGTAGATCTGCTTTTAAAAATCCATTTCCAGTGCAACAAGAGGAAAGGGAGAAAATCTGTATGTGCATGTTCACACTGCAGGATCCACCCCTCCTGCTCAGGTTTCAGATCCCCTTTTGCCAATAGCTGATCTATTTTGTAAGGAGACATGAAGTAGTCACTGAGTAATTTACAACCTAAGTCTCAATTTACAGTAATACATTGGC
The DNA here is from genome assembly GCA_020745705.1 of Hemiprocne comata. Taxonomy (NCBI): domain Eukaryota; kingdom Metazoa; phylum Chordata; class Aves; order Apodiformes; family Apodidae; genus Hemiprocne; species Hemiprocne comata. The sequence goes on from CM036586.1 coordinate 64,942,004, forward strand.
AAATTTTTTTGCTCACTGAAGATTTCAGTACTGGTTCTTACAAGAATAGGTCTAACAGTGAAGCAGCTTTTGACAGATTGACAATTTCCAGTTGAAAACTCTTCATGGTTTCAAGGAAAATGTTTATTTTTTATAGACTTCAGGCAGAAATTTCTCATAGCTCTGTAACACCAATCCATCCCTAGAACAAATATAAACTGCTCTGAATCTCAGGACCCCAAAACTTCTCACTACCATGAGATCCTACATGCTCTGAGGACACTATCTTAATTTGAATTCCAGACTTTAGGAAAATTGTTTAAAATCTTAGAAGCATTTGGGTTTTTTTTCTGAATTATTTATTTTCCCCCTGAAATTCCCTTCCAGAAAAGATTTTGGAATGTCTGAAATGGGCTCATTTTCAAAAGAGAAAATTCATTGGTTCTGAAATTCCCCTCAGGAGTGTATATTTTTTTTTCATTTTAGTAGAATTCTGAATGTTTCAAGAGCTCTTAAGGTTCAATGAACAGAACAAACCACTCGGTAAACAGGATACAGTTACTTGCACTTTTTCCTATGGTTTCTGTTGTTGTTTCATAATCCAAATAGGATCCTTAGGTTTCTTATATAAGTTAATCAAGTAATTTATAACTGTGTTACTAAGAACCCTCTCTTTTTCAATAACTTTGTAGCTCTTAAATTCATTTTTCTGAAGGCCATCTTTCTTCTTTTTCTAAATTTGCTGCTGTGTGAGATGAGGCATCATCTGATGTCACTGCTACGTACAGATCCTGTATTTTCTGTCCTCAACTACACGTTGTGCATTATGACTAGATTTACAAACATATACAGTCTTGTGCCCATATATGATCTTCATCAAAATTTTCACCACTGGGTGATGTGGGAGTTAAGAGATCTGGTATTAATTATGTGACTCTCAAGTTACTCAGTCTGTACAGGGAGTACATCCAGAAAAAAAGAGCTGAGAGTTCACAGCAGCTAAAGATTTTCAAGTAGTATGTTGAAAATAGACACCTGGGAGGACTTAGTTTCTCGGTAAGACAATTTACAAACAGGCATATATCCCACTGACTTAATAATTTAGTTAACTTGAAGCATATTTTTGAGTGTGCTTCTGAACCACAACCAGCAATTTTGATATTAAATTTTGTCTAGAAGCAATTTTGGTTCTTTTGCAGATGCAGACACTGCAGTCTGGTTGTCTGCACAAACATCAACCAAAGTATTTTACATACCTGCAGATGTAAATACGGGTTCTTCAGTCACTGTGCAAGTAGCTTGCTGGAGACTATGCTGAGCTCCAGGTGGAAGATTTGTGACCTAGTGGAAATCGTTTTGACAGCTTAATTTCTTAAATGCCAGTTTTTGAGCTGAGCTTTTGTGGGAAATTACAGAGGAATACAATTGAAAGTGCTGTGAAAGCTTCTAAAGTTCCTTTTGCAGATTTTTACAGATTTCATTTATCTCAGTACTTCTGACTATTTAATTTACCTTGTACATACCTTGTTTAGATTTTAAAATATCCTAGCTTCTGCTTTAGTTTCATTGCTAAGTTTTCGGGGGAGTGAGAGGCTCATTATTCTACCCAAAGTTTTTAAAAAGTCTCTGTAAAATATATTTGTGAAGAGGATGGTGAAAAGCAGCATGTAAGATACAATTCCACAAGAGATTTGCACCACTAGAGTTTTAAATGATGAGGAAGAAACTGTAGCAATTTTGACTGAAGTCAGTTATGTGTTACATATGCTCATGTACTATGGTGTACGATATCCACATACATTATTACTATTTTCAGATATCTAAAATACAGATTTATTAACTCCCCTTGTAATTTGTTTCACTGGAAGGGCTTGATGCAGAAGTCTTATTTTGGTTGTTTTACATTCTGATTCATCCACATCTAGCTACTGCACAGTTTAATGTAGAATTAAGTATTTAAAACATAAGGGAGAACATTTTGCTTTGGGGTATAGACTGCTGTCAAATCAGAGGTATTTCACTTAAGTCCTTCATTCCACCAGTACTACAATAATTTCTTCTGACAAGACTTCTCAGTTTAAGAAGTTAGTAGAGACTTCCACATTTCTTGTCATTTCCCATTCTCTCTGATTTTAAGGTTGCATTATCTGTTTTATTGCTCCCTTAGTTGTTGCTTCCTTAAGGGGGGGAAAAAAGATAAGCCCGGTTTTGAAGTAATTTGATTTTTCCAGAAAATTATACTTTTTACTGTAAATCACAATTTACATCTTTCCAAGATTAATTAAGAGGCTGTAAAACAGTGTTGTAAGGTTAAAGAGAAGTGGACTAAATGTGCATAGTATTTGAAAAGCATTTTCAAGCTTTCTGTAGAAGAGTTAGCTCATGCTATGAAATCCAAGTAGAAAAATAAGAGTATGGAAATGCTATCTTTCTATCTTCTGGTAAAGTGAAGCACTTTAAAGCATCCTCATATGAAGGGCTTAGGAAAGAGGAATTCAACCGGAAGCTCTCTGAGAAACAGCTGCTTACAGAATCTGACCTCTAAATGTGCTCAGAGCTGTCACAAAATGGTTAGGCAACTCAGTGTATATATATCTCGAAAATGTTATATTCTGGAAATTAAGATGAAGTCAAAACTTATGAAGTCATTATTTTTAACAACCATTGCCTCAATGCCCATTTGCTTGTTGTCATTACACATGCTAATCAGCCTCATGGCTATTTAGTTTGCTTTGAAGTGTCCTGAGGGTAGGATGGAATCATTGTGTCAAATTCTCTTTTCACAAGAGTTAAGGTGCTGCAACTCTATCAATACCATTGACAGTCAAAGATTATATTGCATTCTTTATTATTGTCAGATAAAATGCTAGTGAATGTTCTTTTTACCCAATAAGGAGCAATCCTAGCATGGTAGTACACATGGCAGTGCACAGCAGGAGAGAAAGATTTTGACTACTGTACATGAAGGGATATGAGCCATGAAAAGATAACTCTGGGGAATGGTGGGCTGCTCTCAGTCTCAATGCAGATCTAGCACTTAGCACTAAGCACAATGCACTCCCCGTGCTTAGAAATTTGGTCTCTGGCTGTACACACATTTATCTCAGCCTGGCAGTGACTGCTGATCGACCTTTACTACTCTGGACATCCTTGGCATCCTGAGGCTGAGTTCCCACGTAGGCTCTCTGGTGTCCCATGAGGGACCAATGCATGCAGCAATCTTGACCGTGGAAAGTGCATGGATAGAATCCTTCTCTGCTGTTAGTCACTGGAATGACTCAAAATTCAATACATTGGAGATGTCTGCCACTCCGTAGAAGGCGAACGAATTTGGTCAAAGGGCTCCAAAGATACTGCAGTGACTAACAGGCAGGTAGGCATGCTTACATGTATACATATATTAAATAGTCACAAAATCCTTGTTCATTTCAGAAACCTGACTAAAACCCAACCTTGAAAAGCCTGTTTTTCTGTTCCACTTAGGAAAGAGTAAGAAGAAGAAATGTGATCTTGCTTTTCTCCCATTACTCATTGTTCTCAATCTTTAAAGAAGTTTCTGATCCATACATCTGACTTGCAATTTAGAGTAACTTAGTAACTACTTTGTTTTAAATCCAGGCTGAAGTAAACTCTGAAAATCTTGAAGCTATAAGCATTGCCAGGCCAGAAACCGAGGCACAAGAGATACTAACCGCAGTTTTAATTTCACTTTGATTTAACCTCTCCATTGACATACTCAACACCCTGTCCCCTTCATTTCATGTCTTGTACAAGGATGCCTCAGCACCTATAGATGCAGTGTATTTGCTCAAAACACTTAACTCAGAGGAGGGGAGAAGGCAATAAATAACATGATTTATACGAAAGGGAAATATAAAGGCAGGTGGAAACCTCAGGGTATGGGAGTATAATTTCATTTCCAACAGATGCATCAAAATTGGTCTTAATTTCTTTGCTGTCCTTGCAGCCATATTAATTCTCTTAGCAAAAGCAAGCAGCAGATGTTGATTTACAGTGTAGCTGTCAAGAATAATTTCACCAAGATCCATTTTTGTCTAGAGCTCATGAGTTCATCATAAATATTTTTGGGGAAGGAGTCAGATTCAATGCATTTGTAGCAAGATCACCTGTGAGAAATCTGCCTGTCTACCTTGCTCCTCACTGCCTATTCTGGGCAAGCCTGGACTTCCAGGCTCTTTCACTCCAGCCAGTTCATTACTGAGACAATCTCAGAGTTGAAGAACTGAGTGACTCCTGCCTGGTGCAGTTCACAAACAGCTGCTTTAGAAATACTTTCTGAGTATCAAAACATTTTGCATTTCACTTTTCTGAACATTGTTTATTATTTAATATTTCTGCTTAGTTTAAAAAAAAAATAAATTCCAATTTAAGCAAATGTATTTCCCAGCCACCTATTTTAACATAAAAGGTAATTGTGTAAAAATTTCTAATTTTAGATGTACTTACTGAGATGATTATCAAGTCAACCATTCTGATTCTGGTAGCTCTGAAGTAAGGAGTTCTTGCCAATGACTACATGTTTCACTGTAGTTCATAAACTGCTTTCTCATCCCTGTCTGGCCAGCCTGGGATCTGGTTCTACAAAATTATTATTATTTTTTTTAATAGAATACTCTTGGTTTTGTCCACTTTTTTTTTCTTTTTCTTTTTTTCTTTTTTTTTTTTCCCTCTCTAGGTGGAGAGTATTGGAAACAAAAACGAAACAAAAAGGCCAAGGAACATAACCACCTGTCCCAAAGCTAATGCACCTGATTGTGCCATTAATTGTTTTATGTTCCATTTACTGGGGAAAAAAAAAAAGGGTCTGGTGACCTCTCTTTCCAGTTTTTTACATGCTTGTCTAACACAATTATCATTCAAGCACACATGCTGAAAGTTGGGAGGAAAGTGGCCACGCATCTTTTTAATCCTGCCACAGGTGGTGTCGCTATTTGATTTAACTGAGTGGCATTTCTATTTTGTCCCACCTGAAAAAAAAGCTTTGCTCATCTATTTCATATTAGAACAACTTCTATAAGCTTGAAAAAAGCAGGCACTGTGCCCTACATATATGTAGTCTGGGAACTGAGAAACTGAAGAAAGGCATGAAAACAAATATTAAAAAGCAATCATCACATTACTGAGAAAAACACAAAAGTACCTTCATGATTAGTAAAAGACATTCTAATTTGGTTATGGTCCTGTTTGGATCTTAGTCCTTCATCCACTGTTGTTTCCATTATGTTTTTATAATTTGAAGGATGACTTCCTTTGTCCAGAGCCTCTCATTGTGGCAGCACTTTCATTTATGATTGTCTCTCCCCCCAGAGAGAATATTAGAATCTCTTAAAACTTCTATAATACTTTCTGCTACTGGGAAGGAAATATTTTTCTAAGAAAAGCTAAAGTTACTTGAAAAATGTTAAAATCTCGGTATTACAAGGAATTTCACAGACTAAATGATGTTTTTTCTCTGGTCTTGCTTCAATGTATTTCCTCTGCCTCTACTTTTAAGGAGCCCAGAAGGGGAGATGACTCTGGAGCGTGCAGTGAGCATACTGAAGAGTGAAAATACACAGTCCACACCTAGGATTCTTGCTGCAGTGACTTTCATACAGCATGAGTGCTTCCAGAAAGCAGATGCCAGAAGAAAAGTAAGTAATTATTTTTATGTGAGCTACAATAAGACAGGGCAAATAGCTTGCTATACTGTATGGCACTGTGTGCCAACATGAAAAAATCCTTGTAGGATACTGATGTTGAGTATTTTATCTGAAATACGTTGATGCTTTTTGGTGCGGATTCTTTTAAATCAACAGAAAGGTACTGGTCTATGCTAGAAAATTTTTGGTCTTTAGGATTTTGTGATAGGAAACATGGAAATGTAGAGTAAGAAGAGACATCAAGAATTCACCCAAACTGTCTGTAATTACAGATGTTTATGATCAACTTTTGAAAGGTCACATCAATTGGGATCCTACAAGCTCCTGTAGACAAAGAGCTTTATTTCTCTAACCAGTTATTCCTAAAGTATAACTTATATCTCCCTTTTGCAAACTAAGTTGATTAGTTTCTGTCCTATCTTGATGGATATGGAGAAAATGTCTATTTTCTTTCACTTTTGTAATGTTTTTTTCATATGTGTTAAGGCTATTAAGTGTATACTCATTTAGTCTGCTCTTTACCAGGCTTAATAAACATAGTTCTTTTAGCCTTTATGAGTAAGTCATAGAATCTGGACTTTTTGTCAATATAATTGATCCTGTCTCTCATTTTCAACTGGCACACACACAGCATTGGTAGAGAAATATCCCAGAAAATGAATCTTTGGGGGTACAGTGCAAACTTGTACAATCTACAGGGCTTGCTAAGACTGCATGAACACGTTAATACATTGCTTAAATTAGCCAAACTAGTAAGGGCTCGTTAGGACTGCAGAAATACATTAATACTTTTTTTGGATTAAGCAAGCTTGTTAAATGTCTTGCAACAGACTTGTTAAGTCTCTGACAAGTTTTTTGAAAAGGCATATTAAAAATATTCTCTTCTTCCTTTTCCTTAAATTTCACTGTTGAGCACAATTATGGCTCTGTTGCTGAACAGTTCTGTACATTAATGTGTAGGGTGGTTGTTAAATTCAATCATTTTGAAAAACACTCTTACACCTGCTTTGTTCCGTAATTTGCTTGGAATTATTCATATGTAATCTCAGCCTTAACTCCAAATTCATGTATATGCAGTCCAGCTCAATGACAGCCGAACACCACTCAGTCCTTTGGTAGTTTTAAGTTGCTTCACAAAGTCTGCTTTGGAAAAACAAAACACTGGTAAAATTCATAGAATGCTAGGTTGGAAGGGACCTCGAGGATCATCTGGTCCAACCTTTCTAGGTAATACTGTAGTTTATATGAGATGGCTCAGCACCCTGTCAAGCTGAGACTTAAAACTGTCCAATGTGGGGGAATCTACCTCTTCTCTTGGAAGACTATTCCAATGTTCGATTGTCCTCATGGTGAAAAATTTACCTCTTGTGCCCAATCAGAATCTCCCCAGGAGAAACTTGTACCCCTTGTCTTTTCCATGAGACTCCTTGTAAATAGGGAGTCTCCATCTTCTTGGTAGCCACCCGTTAAGTAGTGGCACATGGTAATGAGATCTCCCCAAAGCCTTCTTTTCTCAAGGCTGAACAAACCCAGTTTTCTCAGCCCCTCCTCATATGGCAGGTCCTCCAGTCCTCTGATCATTCTTGTGGCCCTTCTCTGGACCCTCTCCAGCCTGTCCACATCCTTTTTGTAGAGCAGGGACCAAAACTGAACGCAACTCCAGGTGTGGTCAGTGCTGAGTAGAGTGGGATGATGACTTCTTTATCTCTGCTGGTGATGCCCTTGTTGATGCAGCCCAGCATCCTGTTGGCTTTCTTTGCTGCTGCAGCGCACTGTCCACTCATGTTGAGCCTGTTATCCACCAAGACCCCTGGGTCCCTTTCCACAGGGCTTCTCTCCAGCCAGGTGGATCCCAGTCTGATCTGTACTTTCTGGGTTATGTGTTCCCAGGTGCAAGACCTTACACTTCTCTCTGTTAGCAGCCTTAACTTCAGTCTGAGGACAGAGCTTCAGAACCAAATGTTTGAAGCTTGTTTGTTACTGAAACCTCTTTTGGGCAGCTTCCCTGGAAAACAAGTGGATGAATAGAAGAGTTCAAATTGGAGCAGTCAGCCTGAAGCTTTCTTCTATTTTCCTGTCTATCCCACATATCCTAGCTGAGTTTTTCTGTTTGGTGCCCATCAGACTTGTTCATGTTGGCACGGTCTTGTTTCCCCTTTGTAGCCTTTCAACCTGCATTCCTTTTCTTTGTCTCCCGATGCTTTGTTCCTAGATACTTGATAGACTGTGGGTCTAGCAGCTTTTCTTTTTCTTATGAGCCTCCCAGTTTTGTGTCATCTGCAAACTTGCTGAGGGTACACTCTGATCCCTCATTCAGGTCGTTTATGAAAATACTGAATAGTGCTGGTCCCAGTACCAACCCCTGAGGGACTCCACTAGTCACAGACCTCCAACTAGGTTCTGTCCCATTGACTCCACAACTCTCTGACTTCTACTTTTCAACCAGTTCACTGCCCGGTCATCCAGACCACACTTCCTCAGTTTAGCTACGAGGGAGACGGTGTCAAATACTTTACTGAAATCAAGATAAACCACATGTACTGCACTTCCATCATCTGTCAATCTAGTCACATCCTCATAGAAGGCTATAAGGTTGGTCAAACATGACTTCCCCTTGGTAAAACCATGTTGACTGCTCTTAATGACCCCCTCATCCTTGATATGCCTAGAGATAGCACCAAGAATAAGTTGTTCCATCACCTTTCCAGAGATGGAGGTAAGGCTGACCGCTCTGTAGTTACCCGGGTCCTCCTTCTTGCCCTTTTGTAGACTGGAGTGACACTTGCTTTCCTCCAGTCCTCAGGCACTTCTCCTGTTGCCCACAACTTGCCAAAGATGATGGAGAGTGGCCTAGCAATGGCCTCTGCCAGCTCCCTCAGCACCCGCGGGTGCATTCTATCAGGACCCATCGATTTATGGATGTCCAGATTGCTTAACTGATCCCTAACCCAATCCTCATCAACCAAGGCAAACTCCTCCTTTATCCTGACTTTCTCTGGGGCTTCAGGGTTATGGGGCACCTGAGGAGAGTCTGCAGCAGTGTAGACAGAGACAAAGAAGGCATTCAGTAACTCAGCCTTCTTTATATCCTCTGTTACCAGTGCACCCACCTCATTCAGCAGTGGGCCTACATTGCCTCTAGTGTTAGTTTTATCTGCAATGTATTTGAAGAAGCCCTTTCTATTGTCTTTTACCTCATTTGCAAGGTTTAATCCCAAGGAGCTCAATGAATAGCTCTTGTAAAATATCTGCACATTAGGTTGAAATAACACCACTTCTTTTACAAGAACTATCAATCCCTTAAAATTATCAACAAGAAGTCTGCATAAATGTTTTGAAAAACTAACCAGCTACAGTATTGCTGTCAAAAGGGCTTATCTACTGTAATAAAATAGGTCAATGTGCCTTCAGCATGTTCTATGCTCCACTTTAAGATATGTATTTCTGTATTTCATTCTATTAGCATCCAGATGATTGTTGAATCAGGAGGAATCAGGTCAGCAGTGCAGCAGCAAGAAACTGTGCCTTTTGTACAAGAGAATCAGAGGAAAGGCAGACAGGTAGTGTAGTTTGCTGGGGCAAGAAGGGCAAAAGGCTTTCTTACATTTTAGTTCTTGGTCTTGCCAACACCTGTTGGTCCTATTGAATTAGTTTCATCATTGAACTCTGGAGTACTCGAAACAATTGTATCAGATATCTACCTCTTTCACATGCTGTTGGTTCTGCACAAGGATGAGTTTGTCCACAAAATCGTATGGCATTTTGAGATGCAGAAGCAAACTGTCCTCAATTGTACATGAATGTAAGGTATTTTCTGTAGTAAACTCATTCCTAAATGAGCCAAGGCTTGCTCGTGCCACATCACAGCTTATATGGGATTCATCATTTGCCACAACATGTAGAACTTGGAAAATATTTGTTTCCATACAGCTGCTGTAAAATAGTATCTTCTTATTCTTCATTTATTTGGGCCAAAATCTCATTTTCTAAAGAATTAGGCACTGAAGAGTAGTCTTTTTCAAATGTGGGTGGTTCAGTAGTTAACTAGCTTACAATGTTTAATGGTCTACATTTTGAAGTTTATTAGTGTACTATTTTTTTCTCAGTATGTCACTGATAAGTACTAAGTATAAAGTATTCTTATTGAATACACTTTCAGTACATGCACAGAAGTTAACAGAGAAAAATACTGTCTTTCCATGAGGCTGGCTTCTGAGAAAGAAACCAAAAACACAAACTTGGCACATCAGGAACATTTTACATGTGGAAATCTCAAAGCAGTTTATAAATGTTCCAGATTTAAATCTCAAATATCCATTTCACCAACATGGAAGCTAAAATACAGAACAATTAAACATCTTGTCAGAGAGTACAGATCTTCAGCAAAGCTGGAAGAGATTTAGTTTCATTCTCTTACACTAATTATTAAAATATAATGCCTCCTTTAGTTGTGGATTTTAACTACTCAAATGATTGCCCAGAAGTTAGCAGTCATGTCCAAATGATTAATGATCTGTGTTTCAAGTCTTTCAAGTAGGAGCAAATTTAAATATCCTTATGACTATTTAAAGGTTTGCTGGGGGAGAGGGTAGAGTTTGTAATTTACAGAATCTAACTGTTCGCTGCTGTGTTTTGTTTTCCTCACAGGTTTTCTCACTTGGTGGTATCTCCAGACTTCTACAGCTTCTTGATGTTCAGAACGAGGACATTCAGCGGGCAGCATGTGGTGCTCTGAGAAACTTGGTGTTTGAGGATAACGACAACAAACTGGAAGTGTCAGAGCAGAAAGGGATCCCGCTCTTGCTCCGCCTGCTCCGCCACACCAGGGATGTAGAGACTAAAAAGCAAATAACAGGTACTGTTTTCTGTGCAGACAAGCATGAAGTGCTTTAAGTAGCTCACAAGCTGTCCCTGAGAGGTACATGGTTGTTTACTGAGGCCAATGTTTAGTGAATAAATACAAGAACATTGTTCCTTTAGGGTGAAATTCCAAGGCCTTTACTCATGACCAGTATTCAAGACAGTAAGAAGAGACTAGGAAATGCAACTTCCTCTCTTAAAAGCTTCTTCAGAAATCACAGAATTATAGCATGGTTTGGGTTGGAAGGAACCTTGAAGATCAGCTAGTTCCAACTCCCTTGCATGGGCAGGGACACCTCCACTAGACCAGGTTGCTCAAAGCCCCATTCAACCTGGCTTTGAACACTTCCAGGCAGAGGCATCCGCAGCTTCCCTGGGCAACCTGTTCCAGTGTCTCACCACCCTTACAGTGACGAATTTCTTCCTAATATCTGCTCATTTGCAGGAAGCTTAAAGTCCTAGATATTCAAAAAAAGAAAGCAAGCCTTCAAATAGTAAATTCTGTAGAATCATTTTGATAAGCAGTGATTGGAGCAGTCCCAGAGGTGTCTGGGACCATAATGAATGCTACTTATGCAGCAGCTCAGCCCTCACCTTTTGACACTATGCTGTTGGTGCTTACTGAGAACTCCTTGTTGAAAACTGTCCCCCCAAACTGTCAGGTGCTCTGGGTAGAAAGTGGTTGTCCTACTCTGCACAAATCCTATTGCCCCAAATTTCTACTCTGAGCTCTCTCACTCCTGTCTGTGTACACCTCCAGAGTCTGTCTTCTGAGATCTGTGACAAGGAGAAAACTCTCTCACAACAGCATGCTTCCTTTTCTCTGTGCAGGGGAGAGAATTCCTGCAGGACATCCATTTGGCTGTAAAGATGGTATGACAGCATCAGGGGAGTGAGCTGCATTCTGGATTCAGTCTTTGCAGGGCTTATGTTCTCATCCTTATAGTTCCAGTGTTCTTGAGGAAGAGCTGTTGAAAAGGAGTAGAGCCCATTGCAGTTTTGAAGGAAAAGCCCTTTGGATCAGAAACCCTATATTACATTTCATATTGTACATCAATGTAGCAGGAGGAATGGTGGGAGGAAATATCCACCATTACTCACAAAGAAACCTGTGGCTCTTGCCCTATTGGCTTTGCAGAAGTCAGTTATGAAATGCTCACCACTTCATCCCCACACTCCTGACTGACCATAGTGTATCTCTAGGAAGTCAACTGCTTGTCACCCACACTTATTCTAGTTAGCATGCAAAGGAAGAGCGGGCTTATATTTTATAAATGGAAGAAAATGTTATGAGTAAATAAATGGCAATTTATTTCAAGTGATCTTTAAAGATGCCAGGAACACAAGCTATTAAAATAACCGTGCTTTAAAAGATATGGAGGCTGCCAAGCAGCCCTGCCTTGAAGCAAAGGCATGTTGAAACCACCTGTAATTCTGCATTCTTTTAAGTATTTGAAATACTGTGCTTCCTAAGCTGCAGAACAAAGCTTTGCATTGTTGGCTTTTTTGCCTCAGTTCGACAGCTCTGCAAATTAAAATGTTTTAAAGTTTTTTTGCATTCATCAGATGCAGAATTGGGTCACTTGGTGACTTATTTCATACTGTGTTGTCTCTCAGTACTATTACACACCAATGAAAGAAGCAGTGAAAATGATGGTACCATGGCCAGAGAGCTAGAGCTTTTTTCTTGCCAGTAATTCCATAATTTTTGACAAGAGCTTTGACTGTTTGTGCAGGTTAACTCATACAACTATTGTGAATAATACTGTCTTCCCCTTTACCAGTGTGAAATGGATGAAAGGGCACCTTCTTTCTGCAATTACTGCTGTTGTTGTACATGAATATTTACTTATGAAACATGCGAGATGCTAACAAGACATTTAAGCAATATCAAACAGGATATTGCAATTTGCATAAAGCAAAATATTCTGATATACTTTCATGCCTCTCAGTTGCAAGAGATGGCTTTAATGATACAGCAAGAGGGAAGCATTTCTTGCTCTGTTCAAGACCAAATGCACAGTCAGGAGGAAATACACTGGGTCCCTTGGTGAAAATGGCACCAGGGCATACTTTTTGCCATCACTTAAGTAGTTCTTCCAGCTCCCGATGACGCTGCAAGGAGCCTACAGGACGAAGGGCAGCCTGGTGGAATGAATTGCTATGAGAATATTAACTTTGCTTCCAGCCACTCTCTTTCCCGGCCCACATTTGAAAGAAAGGCAAGGAGCAGGCTGCAGAGAGGAGGTATACAGTCACTGTCAAGCATGTACTTACTAAGGTTAGTGCTTCCAGATGACCTCAACATGCATGGCAATATCTAGGAAACACTGGAATTACTGTCCTGTCCAGATTGACTATGTAGCCCAAGAAGGGCTGTAACATAAGGCTTGTCCAAGGACAGTGCAAACCTCTGAGTGCCTTTCTACCAAAATGGTTAAACCCCATGGCTTACATGCAAGTTTTGTTTCTCCTTTTGCATTGCCTTTGGCTTCCTACAGGACTAGTGGAACGTCACAGCTATGCATGCAATCACACTGCTCTATGGTAACACTTACAGGGAAAGGATAATGCAGAACTTCTGGGCTTCCACCTGGCCAGCCTGAGAAGCCCATCTGTCTTTCCACATAGTACTTATTACTTGCTTACTTTGACTGTAAATGAGAAACTTCCAAATGTGTGATATGATAATTAGCTGAATGTCTTCCCCCATAAGAGATTAGTAGAATAATCTTGGTACCTGATAATACCACTCTGAACTCTGGTGAAAAACTCCTGGCCAAGAATCGAAAGCGTGTGATACTTATTAATTAAGACATCTAAGCTCAGCAGAGGAAAGCTTTTTGTTTCTACTCCTGTGCAGGAAGCATGGTACCAAAGCACTCCATCTGACAAAAATACACAAAAATAAGGAAGTTGGTGGAGAGAAAGGAGTTAAAACTCTGAGACTCAGAGTTTTCTCATACTGTATTTCATTACCTGTCAGAAATATCTCATATTTGTGCACAAGAGGTAAGTACATCTCAGCCTTAGAAGCATGTCTTTAAGGTCACTGGCTTATTATTTAGTACCAGCAGTGTTAACACAGGCAAACACTTGGCTGATATTAATCCATACCATCTATTCTCAAAGAATATTTTGATAGCCTGTATTTTCTGCAGAACCTAGGCTGAGGAATGTAGCTGAAGCATAGTCATGCAGCGTGCTTTGCATTGTCCTGCAAAAAGACTGAAACCAGTGAACATGTATGGAGATAAATGCAGATTACAGCAAGTGCTGCATCCTGCCTCACAGCCTGTGCATCCCAGGAGAACATACAAGAAGCACCAAACCAGTACCACCACCCCACCACCCCCCCCCCCATCATGGCTTTGTGCTTATGACAATGGTTTGAAAGCTGCCGTGGATCAGTTCACCTAATGACCCTGTGTAGAAAATGGCTGCCTAGTTTCTCTGTGCAATTTCTGTGCTTCTGTGACATCTTCTTTGGGGGAATGAGACCTCCTCAAGGTCACGTTGACTGAAATCAGTAGATTCATAAAATCATTGCTACAAGTGAAAGAAAAGGAACCATAATCTCCCTCCTTCCTTTGACATAGAAACAAACTTCTAGCAAATCTCTTAGGAAAGGAATGAGGTTACTCCTGAATAGTAAGAGAGGCTGTCACTTAGAGACAATGCAGGAGCCAAGACAGGGATGACATTTTTTAGTATTTGGAGGACATACTGAGGAACAGCAAGTAAAATGGCTTTGGCATGAAAAAAACAAAACAAAAAATATTAGCTTTTGAAGATAAGCCAGATTGGCATCCAGGGAGTATCTAACCTCTTGACCTTGTTATCTTGCAGCATAAATATAAGAAAGAAAAGTTTTCCTGCAGGGAAGATTACAGCACAAACAGAATGTCATTGAAAGAAATATAAACGTAAAAGGAAAACTCACCCATTTTCCCAAATAACCATCTAAGGGAAAACCATGCCCCTATTAATACATTATAGCATAGGTGCAATGAAGGAGCCTGCTCCTAAAGGCATTTTCTAATGTGAACAAATTCATCCACGCCCAGAATGCCACTGAGAAAATCCTTCTGACCTGAGTGAGACAGTGCCTGTGGGTAAAGATAGGATTCCTGTTGAAAAATCTACAGTGTGAGCAACATCTCAAATTCTATTCTGACAGTTCTAGTCTAGGTATCTGTCTATAATTCAAAATTGGCTTGTTTTTTTCAATATGATATTTTGTCCTTGTGCCCTTGCATTTGTGCTATTCTGTCTTAACCTGCTTCCCTTACCAACGCCTGTCTGATTTCCTATAAGGCTCACTTATCCTTCAGGAAAGTACATTCTTCCTTTTATTCCCTAATTCAGAGGTTGAAGAGCTGATCCCAGAAGAAAGAATGGGCTGCTTCTGGCTGGCTTTTCCTTTTATTTTACTACTGCTCACAATAGCTGAAATTAAATTCAAAGTGTAAGGAGATACAAAAGAAACATTTTTTTGTTGTGAACTAATGAAAGGAACATTCACTAATACTCTGCCAGTGTTTGGAGGAGGTCTGTGAAACGTAGAGTAGCAAGCTGGGGAAACAATGAGTGCCTTTGTAGTGAAAAGCAGAAATACGTGTCTTTTTCCAAAGGAGGAGTACTTTAAAAAGAATTGTTGGAATAGAATATAAGCGAAGTGAATCTATTATACAAGATTATATTTAAGATTTGTTTTGGTGTTTGGAGATTGTGAGTAGACTAGGCGTTTAGCCTTACTTAATGATTTGTTTAATGAATCATGTCTGAATAGTAACAGCTAACCAGTGTTTAACAGCTTTCTCTCCTATGAGGAATTTTGCTATCAAGTGTTAGAGAAACTTGGTAATGGCCATCTCCTGTCTTCTAGCAGATTTCCTGAGATTTTAAACTCAGCCCCTTCACATGCAAGTTTATCCTCCTGCTCATTGGTCTTTACTTGGTACTTGGGAATGCAACTAGTCCTGCCAGGCATCCAGAAGGGGCAAATTCCTCCCTGGAAGTGTCGAGGATGATCACTGGTGTTGGTGTGGTTAGCTCTGTTTAGCTTGTATTACTTTGGTAATGGAGAAGATTATTGCTGCAGATGGGCAATGCACATGCAGACCCATGGAAAATGGCACTTCTCAGTCAGGCATTAGAATAACTATATAGAGATCTGACTTTAAATACATGGATAATTGTGCCCCTTCTTTTGCCCCATTTCCACGTCCACAGGTCAGGAGTGCTGAACCCTTACCACTCCCTTCTGCTTCTCTTCAGGATATCAAGTGCCAGGCAGGCTCCTTCACTCATTAACTTTAAGGACTTTGAGATTAGGTCTTTCAAACTGTGGGGGAGTCTTTCTGCCACTCTCATTTTATTTTGGATATTGCAGGTTTGTTGTGGAATTTGTCTTCCAATGACCAGCTGAAGCACCTGTTGATTAGAGAAGCCCTGCAGACGCTGACCGAAGCTGTTCTCATCCCTTACTCAGGCTGGCCAGATCGAGATTACCCAAAGTCAAGTGTTTTACCTGACCCTGATATCTTCTACAATGCCACGGGATGCTTGAGGTGAGCACTCAGTGTACAGGTACCTAGAACAACAGTGATGATAAGCAGGCCTGCAGGCTTATTTTCTTTGAACTTTGATGGCTCCAAGAGAATAATTTCCATACAGTTCATAGTTTGAAATGCTTTATGTGTATCAGACCAGAAGAATTACTGCGTGGAGTACCATGAAAGCAGTTTTCTTTACAAGGC
Source organism: Hemiprocne comata (assembly GCA_020745705.1). NCBI lineage: Eukaryota > Metazoa > Chordata > Aves > Apodiformes > Apodidae > Hemiprocne > Hemiprocne comata. Next base: position 64,958,268 of record CM036586.1, read on the forward strand.
TCCTACATATTCATCTGATGGGTACTCCACAGACTAAGTACATCCGTAACAGAAGATAGTAATCTGAGGTCTGGTGGCAATGTGTAGTTGCAAAATCAAAGGTACCCTTCACTGAGTAACAGTTGTTGGGATAATTTATAGTATTAGCCCCCAACTGATGATGATAGCAGTAAAAACAAAGCTTTTTAAAATGGTTGTAGGGGTTACAAATTACAAATTAGCACTGGAGATAAGCTAACAGTAACTTAAAAGAAACTTTAAACCTGTATGAACCTTTTAAAGTTTTTTTTAAGACTCTAGTGCAGTGTTCTCCAAACTTTTGATCATACACCCCTATCAGTAAAAAACTTTTGAGAACACTCCCTTAGTATATATATATTTATAAATTATATACATGCATAACTGTACTAACATGTTATGTACATTATAAAGCATACATAAAACCAGAAATTAAAAAGAATTATATAAAGATGAAAGGAACTATTTTATTTTTTTAAACATTTTATTGATTAATGGTGCAAAAATATTTCCTTCCCACACCCCAGTGGACTGTCTTGTGCACCCCTTGGGGAGACCAGTTCTCTAGTGGATGTATAGCAGCATGGTGACTTTTAAAGCTGAGGTATAAAGTTATATGATAGGCTGATACAAATACAAGAGTGACACTTTCATAATGTGTGAAGTTCTTTGTCCCATGTAATTATCATTTATAACCACTTTGTTAATACCTTTTCCATAAATAATACCTGCTTCTTTATAATTTCTAAAATTTATGAAATGACTTCCCACTGGAGTCACATAAAAATATGCCTAGTCTACAAATTCAAAATAATTAAGACTCTTACACATAGCTTGAGTATATGTCTATAATCTGGCAGATCAGATTTGTGATTATGTTTGTTGGAAAGCAACAGCACAAAACCCCGTGAAGAGTCCTAGACCTCTATAGCAGGTAAAGCAGTAAGGTTTATTTTTTTCAAACACAATTTCTTAGTTGTGCTGGAGCAAAACACAGTTACAGGCAGTAATAGGAATCACTGTTTCAGAGTAGCCTCAACAGAAATTTGTTGTCATTTATGTTTTGTTCAAGCAGTAGTAATGCTGCTTACAGTGGATAACTCATTTTGATGAGCAGTCTCCAGTTCAGATGCCCAGGAGTGTTAGCATTTCCCGCAAGAACCACTAACTTGGCAGCTTTCTCTCACAACTTCTTCTCTTTACACTTTACTATTGAATAGCCCTGTAAGTACCATTTGGACTTCTGAAAGACTGACATACTTGAAGGATTAGTTCTGGTGTCATAGGTCCATCAGTGGGACAAGTCAGGTGCTTGTGTACCTAGAATTTTCTTTCCAGAGACTGAAAAGCAATATTACGTGTTAATGGACCACGGTGTTCTCTGCCATTTGTGCTGGGAAAGTTCTGCTCACCTGGTGTAATACCTGAGTCCTACCAGCTTTACTAGGCGTGGGAGCAGTCCTTTGGGTAGTAGGCAGAACATGCTCAGCAGTGGCCAAGTCACTCTTTTTTTCTATTCACCATATAAACCACAACTAGTAGTTACATTCCGTAGCATCTCTAAAGACCCTTTGGATACATACGTAGAGTTAATCTCGAGCCATAATTACTTCTCATCTAAATAGATGACTCGGGAAGGGGACATGGTACCTAGAAGCACAGAGACATGTTCAAATTTTCAGCTGCTGCCAAAGATACTTACTTTGATATATCATAATCTATAGCTAAACTGGTTAGAAAATTACTTAACCTAAATTAGGAAAAAGTCTTTTTTTAGACCACAGTAAGCCCTGTCCAACCTTTTGCACAAGTTCAAGTGAACTGAGGCCAGGTTGCAGCCATAGGGTGAATGAATAGATTTACAGATGTGCATTTACTACTGCAGTCAGCTAATAGCTTCATGAACACAGTTACAGCTACTACAGAGAAACACCAAAGGCCTCAGTAAATACACCCCTAACTCACTGAAGTATAAAAATCACATCTTTAATAAAAGCACCTTTAAAAATAACAGTCAGGAAAGCTGTGGTCCTTTGTGAGTTTGAAGTCATTGCACATTCCATAAATACAAATACGAGTATCAGAGATGCATGTCTGTTGTTTACACGTTCAAAAATGCATGAAAGGACATAGTTTGAAATAGTTAATGAATGATGCATGAGTGTGAAGTCATGGCTTGAGTTTTAAACTCTTCTTAGTAAAGTACAAGGAGTTAAGTTTGAAATTTAGAGGCTGGGAAGCTGCCCGGTTTTGCCTCAAACATCCCTGCTTTGCTAACACATCCTGTAGCAGAGTAGTTGTATCTGTATTGCATGAATTTTTACTGTGCAAACAGCTCCATATCTGACTCATGTGGTTTCAGAAGACAAATGAATTGTTAGCTGTACAAAATACTCAACAATAAAGTACCTTCTTCTGCAGGAACTCCTGTCAGCCCACTAACTACTAATTAACTTCCTCTCTAAATAATAATTAACTCGTATTTACTCTGATAGCTCAAAAGCAAATACAGGGAAATATTAACCTACCTAAAATCTCTCTAGCTAAACACTAGTGGTGGTGCCTATGAAATGAAGCAGGTTGTCTTTTTCATATTAATTAGCCCTAGCTGCATTTGTACAGAAACCAGTCTGGCTGTTAGTTGTGCTGCTCTGGGGTGGCATGACCTGCTGCTCTCCTGCTTTTGGTTTCTGCAAATGTCTCCTCCCCATGAGCCAGCCGGTGGGGGCACAGGATCATTCTCAGTTTTAGCATGGTATCACTCTTTGTGAGCTCATTGCTGCAACTCGACATGACTTGATGTGTGACAAACAAGGCATAACAGTAGCCAAGTTGTTTTAAATTAAATAAAAGTAAATTCTGAACATACCTTACGCTGTACAGAAAGTCAATGCATGGGACTGCTCCAGAGCTGCAGTTAGTGCTGCAGCCTTAATGAAAAGTCTCTCAAACTGCTCGTATCTAGATGCTCAAGCATACATTACCTATTTAAAAAATATGATGTCCACGTTCTAGTCCTTCTCATTTTTAAGAGCTTGAACACTGAAAATCATAATTAGAACATGAAGGGCTTGAAAATTCACTGGTGATGTTGATCTGCAGGTTTGCCAGCATACTTTCTAAAAGAGAACAGCTTTTAATGAGGCTCACCATGTTTGTAAAGACCAAATATCTGAGATTTTTAAGATTAATCTGTTTGCATCTCTTTATTGGAAATTAACACACCTTCCAAATCAGGTCACTAGAAGTATTTCTTCCTGATGTATTAATTTACAAAAAACGAAAAAAAATAAAAGAGCACATCACAAAGTAAAAAACTGTGCACTGAGGGAATGATGTTGCTAATGAAGATGTTTAAGGAGTATAAATATTTGCCAGAATATAAATCTGTAATTAGTCTTTTCTTTTGTAATACTAACATGTTTGTTGTGCATGTTGATAAAGAGTATAGCCTGCAGCTTCTATTACAGGGTAAAAATAGCACTTTGAAGTGCAATACATTATGCATGGTATAGGACTTAGTTATAGGAGAATGCCAAATCTTCTTTTCAAAAATTTACATGCACTTAATGACTGAAAGGCACACCCAGAGTCCAAATCTAATGCTATCGTCTGACGTGGGTGTAATGCACTGTGCCACACACGCTTACCAACTAAGAAATTAAAGCTCTCTTCATCTTCTTTGAAAGAATTTCAGGAGGAGGAGTGAATCCACATCTAGTAGATAATATTGCAGATACCGGAATGAGTGAATGACCAGAACACTCCCAGTTCTGCTAACCAGTTATTGCCATAAGTATTGTGGAGTCCTGAATCTTGGCTGCCTGTGCCAGTGTACAGTCAGAGATAAAGTCTGATGTTAGAAGGATTTCTTAATCCCATTCTCCAGCTCTGTAATTTGTTTTAAGGCTTTGTTTCTGACGCAGTTTTACAGAAATCGCAGGTCAGAAAGCTGAACATAATAAAAAGAAGCTGTGTACACCACACAATTCTGCATTAGCAGTTAAATTAAGTAATGGTGGTGTTCAGTCCTGAAATATGATAAAAAGCACTGTACCCTGAACAAGCAGAGTAAGCCAAATCTAAAGACTTCAGTGGTTGCGTGACAACAAGTTAAACAGGTAAAATTGTTGTATTAAACTATCCAGAGTATTGCAGACTTCTGGGGAGAAGTCCTGTGGGATTATAAAGGTAAAGTCACTTTTTTTTGGCCTGAAAGTCCTACAAATAAGAAGTTCTGTCTTCCATTCCAATACAAATGGACAGAAATCTTCAAGGTACTTAGCCTTTTCCTCCATGCTCCTCCCCTAAGCCTGTCCTCATGCTTTGTCTGTCCCAGCTCTCTTTTGAGCTCTTTGTGAATTAAAGAGTGACCCACAAGGACAGTGGAAAGCTGTAGATGGAGGAAGTAGTATCACTGCATTTCAGACCAGGAGGCTGTGTAAACATGTACTTCCATTTGCTCTGGAGAGAAGTGAAGCCAAAGCTCTCACCGTGTTTGTAAAGTGTACTGGCTGCTCAGTTTCATTATGGAAGCTTCTAAGAGAGAACGTAAAACAAATGACTGATGATAACAAGTCTTTGAACCAAGGCCTCTTGCATAGCTTTGCCATTCCTTTACGTTTATTTCCATCCATTCTTATCTTCTGTTGCTTCCTCTTCAGTTTATCTGCTCCCCCAATTCCTGGAGGGAATTTTGGTATTTCCAGCAAGCAGCTTGCAGCCTGCCTCCTGCAGTTACTAAGAAGATCCTCAGATGTCTTTCCCTCCCTGTTGCATCTTTGAACTGTATAAGGCATGAAGGGAATAGAATTTCCTGAACTACTTCAGAAAATTGTTATAACATAATTAAGTTAAATTCAAATTATCAGGTTTAGCAGAGTGAGTCCCAGCAGCAAGAGCCCTCTTCTTATCAGTTGTGTGGATCATTCACAGGAGTGCAAAAAACCTCCTCCAACATAGCCAGCCCCGCGTGTGACTCAGTGCTGGCTTAAAAGGAGTATCCCTTTCATTTGGTGCCATTTGCAATCTAACAGATCATATATTATCATTCTGCTCCTTTCAAAATCACACTTGATTTTATTATGTTACATTTCTTTGTATTTACCTCACACCTCTGGATCCAAAAAAATATTTCTTAGTAGGGAATTAGCTGATCCTTCACAAACCCCCCAGGAATGTGGGCAACATCTGTTTTGGTTACAGATAGAGTTACACTGCACGTGTGTGCAAGAGAGAACAGAAGCAGCAAATATGGGATGAGATAAATGAGGCACATAGATAGATGAAGTGCATTCACATTAGCATGTGCTAAAGTTTGGGCATGTCACCTGAGATATCACATTTAAGCATGCCAGAAGTCAGTGATTTTTAATAGTTAGATGGTGCCAAAACATAGGGTCTGAGTCATTAAGTAGAGAGCATCCCTACAAGTAGCAATGTCTCCCTAAGGCTGCATTCTCCCCGTGCTGCATTCTTCCAACCATTCAACACCAGCACAGGGTAGAGGTATCAGGAACTGCACAGCAGAAGAGTTTTTCTATGAGAAGAGTCTTGATCTTGACTCCAGTTGAGCCTTTTTCCACAGATGTATTTGTCTCGGTGTACTTCTGACAAAATGTAAGTAAAACAAAGTTGCACAGTAGACTTGAAGATTTCTAGGTAACCCTGAAACCTTACCATTGGGCCACCAGCTACAATACTGGGCCAGCCCCACCAAGGCAATTGCTGAAGCACTGGCTATTTCAAGGCCTCCAAGCGCTCCACTACAAGAGAGTCTAACTCCTGAACTCAGAGGTTCCAGTTGTCAGGAAGCTCAAATCTTGGGAAGCCAAGATGAAGTCAGTTTTGCAATTCTCTAAGCAAAATCTTGCCATTGTTTCAAAAATGTGTTTGTTTTGTTTAATTTACACTTCTCAGAAGCATTTCTCTTTTCCCAATCTAATAATATTTTTATTTCCTGGAATATCCCAAGCTTCCATTAGCAAACAAACTCAATCTGTCCACTGAGGCTTTGCCTGAAATGCTCTTCTCTGCTTTCAAACCAACTCTGAGCCTATTCTGTGTAAGGTGGTTACAACTGTAACTGAGTGAGTGGGAGAGCAGCTCTTCCCTTCCCAGTCCACATTATGGTGATAAGGAATCAGGGAAAGGTGGGGAATGGAGTGGCCATATGTGTACAAATGTGCACACAGACACACACCAATATCTCTAGCTGGATGAGCAGTTGACAATCAGCTTCTTAATCAGAGTTCAGTGACTGATTTCCTTTGCAGAACAGGACGGTGCCTCTGATTCAGGCTCTTCTCTGCCTCCTGAGCTACAAAGCTGTGTGCCCCACCATACTCATGCTAGAGAGCAAGGCCAGGTGATGGCCTGTCCTTGCACAGTCATTAAGCATGATTGTAGCTATCCAAAAGTTTGGGGACTTTTAAAATAACATACTGTGGCAAAACGAAACACTGGATCAGCTGAAGTGTCTTTGGTGAGGAAAATTCCACACTTATCTTTTAATAGTATTTTTAGTCTGTGTGCCTCGGAAACTATTTTTGCTATGCACTAGAAGGCCTGTAACATGTACATTTCTGTCAGCATAACTATAAACATATGAAAGGGTGACATGCTTCAATTGTGATATATCTAGGTAAAATTAAATTCTGAAAGGGTGTCTGTGGGAGAAGATATTGAGGAATCTGAATATTGATTATGTAACATATAATTCCATTCTAGAATAAATTAACTCGTAATTTGGGATATCGTTAACAGCATGACCTAAAGTAAAAGTATAATTACAATGCATTAGTATTTAATCTGAATATGTACTTCCCAGAGGAAAAAAAAATACAACTGCATTGACAGTGTAAAAAACACTACATTCATTTTACAAACATAAGCCACAGGGAAGCTTAAAGCTGTACCTTACTGGCTTTGTCATTAATATAATTTCAAACCATTGTAATTTTCAGTGGGTAAAGTAAGCACGCGAAGTAAACTCCCTGAAACTATCTAAGGGAACTTGGCCCTCTCTCTTTGTGAAGGATGCAAGCATTGGGTTGTAATTAATGTTATTTCAAACAAAGAAGCTGGAATGTGGTACTGCGTGCAGCCTTTTGGCCAGCAGAGCTGCGGGAGTCCAAAATAATGAGGCCTAGGTTTAGAATTCCAGCACTCCATAATTCAGAGTTTGTTCAGTTATAAAAATAATTACACCCCAAAATTGGAAGTGTTGTTACTTCTCCGGAAATCGGTAGCTTACTTAGAGCCAAACTTCAAGCAGCAAGTGTGTGTTTGGCTTTTCAAGAGCTTTTAAATCACTTTCATAATTCATTTTGTTACCACAAAGTGCAGAAAATGTTACTAGAAAGCCGGGCAAACAGTGGCTTCCTTTGGGTCTGGAGGATGCAGAAAGCATGCAGACCAGTGTCTGAGCTGCTGGGGTGGAACAGCAGAAGGCATCTGCAGAGGCATCTGGCATTTCGTTCTCTGACTGAGCAGCTTCGAGCAGCTTCAGCCTTTTTCTTCTTAAATGCCAGCGGCCTCCCTGGGAAGCTGGGAACCAGCTCAGCACAGTGTGCTTATTCCTCTTCCTTGTCTCATGCTGCTGGTCTGGCAGCAGTGGCAGTGGCAGCCACATCACGATTCAGCCCCTCAGCTTCTCACCAGTGGTGGGGCCAAGCTCCTGCTCAGACCTCCCAGCTCAGCTGCGTTAGCATCCCCACCTGCCCACTAGCACCACTCAGAGCATTTCCACCAGCACATGCATTGCCATGTGAATTTGGCCCCATAACCCTGACATCAGTTATCTTTACGTATTAATGTACAAATGTTGCTCAGACTCTCAGAACGTGTATCCATTGGTGGGTCATCTGGGATCAAGAACTGGTTGGGTGTAGGGAAGCACTAAAGGACATTTGTGTGCATGGAAATTTTTACAGGTATTTTTCCTCTGATATTTTGACATAACTACTGTCATATATATTAAAAATAAAACTAAAAATGGGATAATGTAAAAAACATCCACTTTGTTTGACTGTTTAGAAAGTCTTGATTAAACTTTGAGATGAAGATTTGAGTCAGGTCTTACCTTATCCATCCAAACACAACAGTTTGTTTTTCTTGAGTATTTCTTTTTGTGTGGGAGTGCACTGAAGTGAAAGTTTTACTTAGCAGAGGCTCAGATTATTTTACAGCTCTGAAGTAAGGATGCAGTCAACCTTAACTTCAGTATCTTTCAGATTTAGCTGGAAAAGTTTGTCAGAGGAGCTCAAGGAAATATCTTTGACTAAATGTCTTCTCACTAACATATTCCTTCCTGCACAGAAACATGAGCTCAGCTGGCCCAGAAGGAAGGAAAAAGATGAGAGAATGTGACGGCTTGATTGATTCCCTTGTGTATTATATTCAAGGAACTATTGCAGACCACGAGCCTAATGACAAGGTATTCTTTGAGATGAAAGGTCTTTTCTTAGGAAAAATTGCTAGGAGAACTTTTTCTTTTTGTTTAGAAAACAATGTTCAGAAACAGTTGTAATGTAATAGCCAAACTTATTCTTGTTGCCAGGGCTTTTAGAACTGTCATCAAAGATGAAAGTCCAGTAGGAAGCTTTTTGAAGTATTTTTGTCCTGCAATCTAAAATAATAACATACCTTAGTGTTGGAAAAACATTTTCAGAGTGACCAGAGAGACCTAGGAACGTCTGCCTTTTTTTAAAAAGTAACATAAAGTCACAGCTTTCAGAGTTACCAAAACACCTAAAGAGTCACATATTACCTTTTAGTTGTCTGAGAGCTACCTAGGTAGAAGCTTAAAAAAATAATCTGGTTACTTTCCTGTATATTCAGTCTTATATACTCCATAGGAAATGAAGAACCTAAATCCTTTTGGGTGGTAGTTTAATTAAGGAGCTTGAGTGATTTAGAATGAGATTCATTTTCCTAAGTTTTTCAGAAGTCATAATTGCTTCCTAAGCCAGTAAGTACAAGGACATGGACACCTCAAGGAGCCAGTTCCTCTCATTCTGTTCCTCCCACCATTGACTGCAGATGAACCCTGAACATTGTTTAGACTAGGTGCCTGCGTTTTAGCTGGGTTAGAAGATGAGCCATCATTTATGAGAAGGTTAGCCTCAGGCTGTGAGGCACTTCTGGCCTGCCTGCTGTAACTTGTGCTGTGTAGTGGTAATTACTGCACATTTATAGCTAGGATTAGTTACTCGAGCTTCTCCATCTCTCTGTATCCAGTGCCATTAGCTTCAGGGAGAATCCAACACATTACACTTGTGCCAGTAACTCCCTGCTGCATTTTGTCTTAAAACCACTCATTCCTCTTTTGCTTTCAAAAAAGGAGGAACTGGTAATAAAGCTATTTGCCACTACACTCATCATTCAGAAATTGTAGACCTGACCTTAACCAGGCCCAGAAAGGCACATCTACTTTAAAAAAGCATCCTATCACAGAAAAGTGCTTCCTCCTAGAAAATACACAAAACTTCCCTTTTGCTGATGCCATGGTGAGATGTGTACGTGATCATCTTTAGTCTTAAGCTCTTAAACGTTCCTTGGCACACTTCTGGTCTTTGCCAAATAGCACTTGCCCAAACAATTCCCAGGCAAAATTCAGGAATTATAATGTCCCAGGACCATTTCCAACAGGCATGTACCCTGCTCTGAAGGCAAACCGTGTGTGCCAGTTGGCCGCAGTGTTCAGGAAACATCCCACAGCATGTTTAATTTATCAGTGTAAATGCAGTCTTGTGAATCACTGGCAGGAAAACTAGCTCTCTGTAAGCCATTAGAAGCTCTGCAGTTGGTTGTTGAAGATCCAAAACTGAAAGCTCTTCCCATGCCTGTACATGTCCCTTCAACGCATGCCAAAGCTTTCAAGATTTCTATTCTTTTGTTATTTTAGGCCACGGAAAACTGTGTGTGCATTCTTCACAATCTTTCCTACCAGCTAGAGATAGAGCTGCCTGAGACCTATGTCCAGAGCATATATATGCAAAGAAGAAATATTTCTAGCAATGATAAAACACCGGGCTGTTTTGGAACACGGAGCAGAAAAGTAAAAGAGGTAAAGCATGTGTTTACTAACATCTCATTAGTTAATCAGCTGTAGCAACTTCTGGAGAATAAGGCTCTGATCTACTTAACAGTATGTTATTGATGTATGTGGTTGTACGACACTTACTTGCCACCAAAATGCAAATTCACTAGTGGCCTTTCCTAACACACATTACCTTGTTCAGCTGCTGGTGATTAAAATTACATAAGAATTCACTGTTACGTTGGTTGAGGAATACTGCCACTCAGTTTCATCCCCTCTAACGGATCTAAGTGGTATCTGTTCTATGGCAATTGTGCAAGTCTGCTACCAGCAAGTGGGCATTGTGGTTCTTTCACCAGTGAAACCAGCACAAGGCGGCTTGCCACTTCGATCACTTGCTGGCCTTTGGGCTATCTCAGAACCTCTTCTTTTGATGCCATGTGGTACAGATCACATATACTCTGACAACTGGGAATTGGTGGAGGGAAAACAGGTATTAGGGGAGGATGAAAGCGGAAGAAAGGGATTAATGACACTTCCTTCTCTGTTGGTTTTGCTGGAGTGTTTTCTGCCTTCTCTCATTCCATTTGCAGTACGACTCTAGCTGGCTATTTCTGTTTCTCATTAACCTTGGCCCCTAGTGTCAGTTGCTGAGAGATGAGAAGCAGCTTCCCCCATACCTGTGTCCTTTTTTTGGATGGAGTGGCCAGTATCATTAAATATTGAAATTTTACACACCATCATTTGAGTTTGCAACTTGACAATCTGCAAATTATCTGGTCATAGAGAGTTACAAAATGGCTGCTGTAGCTTGTGATGCATTATCTCATATAAGGTCACAATTTCTAAAGGTTTGATCTGTTTGCATGTTTAGAAGCAGCAGGACACCCCTCTTCCTGAGGAAAAGAGCAGTCCCAGAGGTATTGAATCGCTCTGGCATTCCACACTGATTAGGATATATCTCTCCTTAATAGCGAAGAGTACCAGAAACTATACCCAGGAAGCATCCCTGGGAGCTCTTCAAAACCTCACAGCTGGCACTGGACCAGTAAGTCAGCTTTTTTCTTTTTTCTTGTCTTTTAGTTCTTAATGTGCATGTGTAGAGTTTAGAGCTGCAGTGCAACATGTTCTCTGCACTGAGCTCAAACAACCAGTGACAGGTCACTGGCTCACAGACATGATCAAGGAAATCAAAGAACATTGAAAGGAAAGTCATTACCAGCAGTGCAGCTATTTCTTGCTTGGACAGTAGGGGGACTGCTTTTTCTCACTCTATGTACACCTCCATGCCAGTTTGCTAATTTGTTGCACAATGAGGGATGCATAGATGTTCAAAGTCCCAAAAAGGGGTTCTGTGGAACATACTCAGTCCTGTGGGGAAAGGAAGGCTCTGACACAACAACAGATCCCTGTTGTGGTAAAGAAACTAACAACCTCTGTCTGAGGAACTGGCCAAAGAGCACCTGAAAGAAAGAGAACTTCTTCTGTATCACCTTCCTTTTCTGTTGCAGCTCATATGTACCTCTGGATTTGAACTGTTTTAAACATGCTTATATTGATGTAGAGAATCTGTTGTGGTTTTTTATGAGGCTGTACAATCATGGTAATGACCCACTATTGCCACGTGCCTTATAACAGATGCCATTTGCAGTGGCCCGGACTGTTGTTCAGAAGGCAAATGGTCTTCCAAGTATTCGAAATATGCTGCATGTGAGCCATCCAACAGTAAAGAAGACAGCAGTCTCACTGCTCAGGAACTTGTCTCGCAACACCTCTCTCCAAAGTGATATAGGTGAGCAAAGACTGTCTCTTGGGCTTGCTTTCTCTGCTCTCTTTACCTTAAAGTTTCCTTCTTTAAAAAAAGAAACATGAAAAAAACCTGGAATGTGAGTGTAGTAGATTTTTAGGTCAGATACTTGCAGCCTTTATACAGGGTTGAAAATAAAGGAGTTTTGCCTAAGAAAGACTCTAACCTCAAGTTTTCTCTAAGTTGTGTATTCCTCATCAGATACTTCTATTGATGTCACTTTCAAAAAAAAAACCATAATGGAAGTAAAATCTACACTGGTTTGGAGAGGGAGTTTTTCTTCTACTTAAAGTAGGGTAAAAAGGAAGGTGAGGGCTGAGCTGTGTGCTACCATAGCTATGTAATGCTTTGTGAAAAAGCATAGAACATCTCTAATTCTTCTAGCAAAGATCATATTTTCTTCTTTTAGACATAAAGCTTTGGAAGCTTGCAGCTCACACAGTTTTCCTTCGTAAGTTTTTTGAGAATGTAAGCTAGAAGATGCTATAGAGAAAATAGTTCAGTCTCTTTAGAGAACCCTATTTCTTAATAGTTTCACATCAGAAGCCATGTCTATTCTGAGTATCCTCATTTCAGTTCAATGTATATTTGAAATTTTTTCCTAATGATAAGATAAAATGAATTCACATAATTTTTTGTCCTTTTCTGTGTTCCCATCATAGGGGGAAGGGGAAATTATAAGCATACAGCTGGCTCATGGGACAGCTTAGTCTCCAGTATTCTGCAGAACAGTCTCTTGGGCGCTGTTTCATCCTTAGAGAACATTCCTCATTAATTAAAATATCGTTAACATGTTGTTGGGCTGATTTCAAAGGGATAATCATATGGTGTTAAAAATTACAAATCGTGAATCCCCCAGAAAGAGCAGGAATGAAACTGAGGAGAAGCTGCAATTTCAGCAGGAAAAACAATTTATGAGTGAATGTGGGGAAGACAGAATACTGTGAAGTTTTGGAGAAAGGTGCATCATCTTCCACATTCACAGTCATTTTCTTGTTTTACCCATGGTAGAGAGAACTGGGGGAATTTCAGGTGAACCTTTTCTCCATTAAAAGGTATTCTTTTTGATTGACTGAAAACATATGTGAATTCAGGTCAAATTCTCCAAATAATTTTGGCCAAGGAAAACATTTGGAAGAGCATACTCTTTCCTAGACAAAAGTGTCTATATTTATCAAGCTAAATGAATCCTTGATACCAAATTGAGATCAATGTAATAGAAAACATGTCTAAAAGTAAAATTATTGAAAAACAGCAGAAAATTTCCTAACTTAATTTAAAAAATAACATTTGTTCTGAGTGGGCATTTTTAAGATATTCCAAATGTACTTTCTGAAAATTGCCTTCCTTGGTTTACCAATGGAAAAAATAATGGACTGTCATGTCTGACATAACTCCTTTGACTGATACTTAGCATAGCAGGTGGTTCATTCAGTTTTAAAGGTCCTTTTTTAAACTGGATGTAGTTTAAACTCGATATACATGAATCCTATCACGTACCCATCTGGAGGAATGAACACAACTCACAGAGAGCAAAGCACTCCATCTAAGTGAAACACTGCGTAGGGAGAGGAGAATGGCCCCAAATGCCCCAAACTACTTCCCAGTTCTAGTTCTTCCAGTGGGAGCAGCTGGCTCTGAGCTCTTGCCAACTGCTGTAATTTGCTCCATTAGCTCTGGTCCCCACGGCACAGATCTCACAGTGTAAAGTAGGACTCAGCTGCTGTGCAGAGCTGCTGTTCAGGTGGCTGGTAGGATCATATCCACTGTGGTCAAAGTGATGAGGTGTTCCTTGAGTAGGGATGGACTTCAGAATATGATGTTCTTCTTAAATAAATAGCTTACACATGGGTTCAGAAGGCTGTTTGCATCCCCTTACAGCCGACGACTGACAAGTGCCACACCAAGAGTTGTGCTGCAGTCACCCTTTCTCAGTCTGCTGTGTGTCACTATACCTGTAGGACACATAGGGTTCCTCAGCAAGCACTGCTGCTAGCACATGCCTACTGACCTTCCTGCAGTACACAAGGTATTAATATTTGGCGTAGGAGGCAAAATACATCCTCTCAGATTCAGTGCCGACACAGCTTAACCTAAACTGTGGGATTGTAATGCAGGTATGAAACCATGACTCTCTCGTGGGATCACACAGCACCCTGGAAGGTGCTAATGGGAGAAACAAGGTCTTGTAGGACCCCTAGATAAATCTGCACTTCTTGGTAATGAAGTTGCTTGTCTCTCTTCCAACTTGTAGCTAGAGAAGTTTTGCCTGATTTGGTCTTGATACTTCCCGAGTCTGTCCCAGGGTCTGATGTTGTCTGTGAAACCACAGCGTCCATCTGCTACACCTTGTACAATTTGACACAGAGCAGTTCACACAATGCACGGCTTCTCCTGAGCGCCGATGGCCTACCAAAGATTATTACCATCAGCATGAATGACAGGTAAGATGGTTGAGAAGCCTTCCCCTCTTCCTTCTTCTTTCCCTGGGAAAAAAAGAAACTGCAACCTCTGCCACTTGTGGGGAAAAAACACTGCATCTCAAGGTACAGCACAGCTTAAAGAAGTGACTGTGATGTGTATAGAACTGCACGTATTGGGAAATATAGACAAATCTCTAATACCAACTGTTCCATTCACAGCTGAGTGTGCCATGTTCCACCATTTTAAATAACTTCTCAGAAGATAATGGCACAATGTTATCAATATTCTGATATATAAAGTGGCTGACCATCAGATCTTACCTGTCCCAGAAAAGTTTCTGAATTTTTTGTTCTTTGTAACACAGCCCTCATCTTTATCAGAAAAACGCGGAGATACATTTTATAGAGCTGATATTTTAGAAGGAACAGTTCAGATAATAAACGTTGGGTTTCCTTTAATCATTATTTAATATTTAATATGCAACTAATGTTTACTTAAAAGAGAAAAATTAATCCTTTGTGAATATGAATGAATTCTGTTTGCCTTTCTCTCATTTTACAAAATAAAAGAGGAAATTCATCTTCATAAAGGAGTCCTCATGTGGCTCTGTGTAGTTTAAATCCTATCTAATTAACCAGAGATTTCACCTGCTGAAAAGATCTTTTTGAATGCTTGTTATGTTGAATGTTGTATTTCCCTCAACTGAATATGAACAATATGATAGCTGCTCTCAGATGAAGGCTATAAAGTACTTAGTTTCTCCCTAATTTTGAAGAATGCATGAAGCAGGGAGGCATGTTTCATTTGTTTCAGTAGTCAGGGCAGCATGAAATGTGCCAGAATACCTAAAGAGCAGTAAAACAGTATTTAGGATGAAAGATAAATGGAACAAATGCTACAAGGCTGTGTTTGCTGATGTCTGCAGGTGCACTGTGATTAGAAAGTGGGAATTTAAACTTCTTTTATCATTCTTTTCACAAAATTGCAGTAGTATGTTCAGCAAAGCTAGTCGGGCAGCCTCAGTCCTCCTCTACTCCTTGTGGTCACATACTGATCTCCACAGTGCGTACAAAAAGGTAAGATCTGGGTTGGAGCAAAGACATGTAATATGTCGTTTGAGACCTAGAACCCTCCTGTTTGTCCTCTGGGGCCTTGGCACTTCTGCACTCTTAAGAACCAACCTATGACAGGATTTCTAGTAGTGTCTGAATTTGGTGTTTCTATTACTTGTATGTAGTCCTGCACAAGTAACGAGTGCCCTTAATTTTTGCTCCTCTGTGTTCATATTCTTGCCTTCTGTGGTTTTTTATCCACTGGCAAAGTTTATGAAAAACATTGCTGCTGCCTGCTGGAAGTCTCGAATGGTGAGAAGTGATGCACAGTAGGTGTCCATCCACCAAGTGACTGAACCAACCTGACACAGAGGCCCTGAGGTGCCAGCAAAAGCCAAGGCAGGGTGAGGCAGCTTCCTGCTTCAAAAACAAAGCAATTTGTTCTCCCTGTTGTTTGTACGGTCTGTGAGCCCAGGTGTTAGTTACATTCAGACAAAACCTAGAGCCTGGGAAAGGTGTTGGCAAACATTACCTGCCACAGT
Organism: Hemiprocne comata; assembly: GCA_020745705.1. Taxonomy (NCBI): domain Eukaryota; kingdom Metazoa; phylum Chordata; class Aves; order Apodiformes; family Apodidae; genus Hemiprocne; species Hemiprocne comata. The sequence goes on from CM036586.1 coordinate 64,974,153, forward strand.
CAAAATCAAACGAAAAAATGACCAGCATGAAGCAGCCAACAGACCAGTTTGTTTCTTTCTTTTTGAAGCTCTGTGACTGCTTTTCAACACACAGCTGGGTTGACTTCAACCTACCTACCCTCAGCCTGCATTTCAAACTGGTTTCATTCCTTGTTTTCTTGCCGTTCAGAATTCCTGTCACCCAAAATACCCTATAATCTAAAACTAATTTATTTTTCAATCTATAGCCTTTAAAATTTATTAATTAGCTTGTTTCTTCTTGTAGATTTTTTTCTTGAAATTTGCTCAAAAATAGTTACTTGATGTCATATCCTTTGAACAGTCTTGCATCACATTCAGCAGTATGCTGACCTACAAACCAAAAATCTGTGTTGAAGAATAAGAGTGCTGTACCCATATAAACTTTAATTGGATTTTGTTGTCTCTGTTTTTTTGGAACTACATTCCTGACTTTACTGTACAGCAATATCCCTGAAGGCATGAGATTTCTGAAGTCACTGGTACTTTGGGTATGCCTGTAAGACACATTTGTTGGATCTGAGTTTCAAAAAATCCTGATTACTTACTGTTCCTGTACAAATCAGGTCCCCTAGAGATATGAGGTACAGCACTGAAAACTGTAGGCTACCTAATGCCTAGACATTTTTGATAAGCCAGTTTAATGAGCAACAGAAATCACTTGATCAAATGAGAGTGATAAAATTCTGAGTCATTTTGGCATTGCCCTCTACTCTTTGTTCAGTTAGGGTTAATCTCAGCTGACATTAGTTACCTAAGAGTTAGGAGTCTGTAGAGCTAGAAGAACAAGCTTCCCATACAGTCATTGGAGAGTGTTAAGTAACTCTAGTGATTCATGCCACCTATCTTAGGCTGAACAGAGTCACTCCTAGGAGATGCCTGTTCCAGCTCTGTTGGCTGTAGAGGACTCTGCCCAGACCCCCACTATGGCTCTGCTCCTGGCTTTTAGGCAGCTGAACCCCCGCTTTCCCTTGCAGAACTGGCACTGAACATAATTAATTGTTCTGTTTCTTTCATTCCAAAGGCTGACTTTAAGAAGGCAGATTTCATCAATACCCGGACCACAAAAGCCTATAACTCACTGAGAGACTGAATCAGAGCATAAGACCACTGAAGAAAAATGAGATCATACATCAATTAATGTAACTGTCTCCACATGGTTGGTGTTGCCATTATGAACCAGCAAGCATCTCAAAAAAATGAGGCTGATTTTATATAGGACTTGAGTGACCAGAGGATAGCTGGTTTATGTTTTTAATCCTAATCACCTTATTGTCACTGTATATATCAGTTTAAGAAGCTTCTATCAATATAAGAATAACCAAAGATGGATTCTTCAGGATGTCTGAAGTGAAGTTTCATCCAGGTTGACCTGGAAGTCAGAGCTTCAGATGACTGCCTTTAGTCCAGCAGGCATTTATACAGAGAGGTCTAAAATGCTGATGGGCAGCAAATTCTTTTCAGACTGTTTTATACAGAGAGTTTTCTACAGTGAATAAGCATCAAGTGCACTGCTCAGGACATAGTTATTTTTCACCCTTTTGTTTCTTCCCACGTGCTAAATAAGAATCTCCAGACTCTGTGACTATACACAAGAAGCTGTTTCACTACCTGCATTATAAAATCACCAATGAAGTTAAAATTATTATTATTTTTGTATTGCTTGTATTCATGTGCTCACTGGTTCTTAAGACTCTTTCCTTTGAGATTTCACCAGCAACAGCACCAAAACTGATTTTACATAGATCTTACCATCCCTTGCTCCTTTCACCCTCCCTCACATGGCTGTTGGAATTTATAACTGTGTCCAGAAAGGGTTTTATCTAGAACCATGATGTGTCAGACACTTTGGGCTGAAGTAAGACCCATCATTCGGACCCATCATTCTTTGCTAATTGGTGGAAGAGTTATTTGCTGGTGATTCAGTGATTGTTCTAAGAAAATTGCATTTTTAAAATTATTCTGTTGATAATCTATATGGAGTCTTTATTTTTTGAAGTAATAGATAGGCACACACAAGACTCTGGCTAAACTCTGTGCTGCTTGAGGAATTCCTCTTATTGTGCTTAATATTCTCTTACTTTAAATCATCCTCCTTCCTACTGCAATAATGTGCAATGTGATAACTGAAGGACTATGTCTACACATGGAATAGGTAACAGGAGAAGAAAAATTCCTAAGCACCTAAAGGCTCTTCCCATTGTATGATACTCAAGAGAGGGAGAAGAAGCGCTGAATAACCCCACCTGATACCTTCAGTAAGTGAGATTTATCTCAACAAACCACTAATTAAATTGTCCATTAAACTGATAAAATATTCATATATAAATATGTAAAGCTCTGTGGATTGGATTATAAGCTGACATGATATGGCATTACTCTGCTGAAACCAGGGGAGCCATGCTACATCTATGGCAACCAAGATTCTTGCACATGTGTTTTCAAGCCTTCCTGCACAAATGGAGCCCATGCTGTACCCCCACACTGAACTGTTGGCACAGGAGCTATTACAGCTGTTCTTGTACAGAAAGAGCTGCATAATCCTTCAAGTAGGGACCTCACAGAGGAGATCATCAGGCCTCTTCATTTCAGTACTCCTGGCCAAAGGTCTAGCTCCTACCAGACATTTACAAGCAGCAGATTGTTACATTGCACTGCGTCTAAGCATATTTCTGGATCTCGGGGAGCAAAATTCTGCTGGTAGATGCACATAGTTCTCATAGGGTTCCCAGAAAGTTCCACGTGTCCATGCAGAACAGAACATATCCTGAGAGATTTAAGCAAACAACCCTGCTTTCCCATCAGAGATCATTTTCATAGTCTGTTAGTCCTCTGCATTTGCTTTGAATAACTCAAACGCATTCCAGTAAGAGGTTTTCAAAATACTATTGTTTTTTTAAGAGGTCATTTTCAAAATACTCCAGGTCCAAAAACAACACAAGGGAAGGGAACTTAAAGTACCGCATGTTGAGGAAACTGTTTTTATAATTTTTTAAAAATATGATAGAAAACAGACAATTAAAATGTAACTTTTAGTTCTAACTTGTTAACTCAAGGAACTCTGTGTATGCCACAGATGAATAAACAGCTGGAAACCTGCACAAGTCTACTTTTACTGCCCAAAACTTAGTGGTGGACAAAATTAATATTCAAAGAGTAAACCTAAATACAGAGTAGCACAGGAATGAAGAACTGCACTCTAAAGATCAGGAAAGGAGCTCTTAGAAATACTCAAGCACTGGTTTAGTTCTGTGAAACTCATATGCTATTAAAAAAAATAAAAAAAGGCAAATGCTGGGCATATTTAGATGTCCTACTTAGTATATCTAACTCCCAGTAAAATGTTCTTAAGAAAGGGTTGTAAACTTCTGAGGTTGTTTTTAATGATAGCGTCCCTTTAAAATCAAAGCAGTGTTCAAAAGTCATAAAGAAGAATATCAGACCTGGCAACAACTGAAAGATATAAACAGGGATGATAAACAATGACACGCCTTATTACAACTGATCTCCTACTTGTATGCAATCAAAAACATTTCAGCAGGACTCCAAAGAAAGCAAAGAATGTTAGTCAGAGAAATAATAAAGTGTTCTCTCTAATGCAAAAAATCTGTCTTTGGTCTTTGTTCTTATTAGTGAACCTACTTGCTGGGCTGTATAAAACATATTTTCAAGTCTTAGCCCTTCTTTTAAAAGGGAAAATTAGTTTTTAAATCAAATCTAGGTAGAGAGACTTGGACTTTTCTACAGCAGACGAGTGTCACTGGAGGCAAGGTATGTAGAGCTCCTGCTGGCATCAGAGTGCTCCTGCAAATAATTTATTTTTACTTTAAAAATCTGCCACAGCTCTTTTTGTCCAGTACTACTGACCTATCAAAGCACCTGGCAGCCTGTGTCTTCACCCCCCTTTTTAATTTGTTTTTGCCAATAAACTTTACCACGGGCCATGTCACCACTGGAGATCTCAAACAGAATTAGAATCATCCTCACTATAGTTGACTTGGGAAATATAACCTCCACACTTGCCCTTTTACAGAGAGGAGATTTGAGACCTTGAAATTAAATGTAGTGAGTAGTGTCCAGAAAGTCTTTGGCTGAACCAGGAACTGACTCTAGGTCCTGTTATCTTGAGATAGTGTCTTAACAACAGCTCAGTACAACAACCTTTCACTGAATTATTTTATTAGAAACTCAATTGCATGGATAGTGTTGTAGTAGATACCACAGAATATAGACATTAATTAATTGCCAGAGAATTAGTCATTCCCTTCCTCATTTCAAACTCTTACCTTTTTCCTGCTGTCATTGCTTCTCATTATTAGGGCTTTTTCTTCTTTCTCCCTCTCTTGATAAATATAATTAAACTGTATAAAATATTGCATTATATTGTGCATGGACACAGGGTTTAGGTTACTTGGCTTTTTTTGTGTTGGTTTTGTGGGGGTTTTTTTAATTTATTTTTGAGTAGGAACATGCTTTATATTCAGAAAGGTTCAACTCTCCCTTCTGGGCACATACAGAACTGCAGGTGAGATGGACTGGCACCATCATGAGCCATCCTACAAGAATCCCAGCCCTTTCATCAGCTGCTGCTTAGCCTGGCAGTGTGTCCTCAAATGTGACTCATTAAAGGTGAGGGATTGGATCTCCAGCTGTGCCTTTGCTTGTTCCCGTATTTAGCCCTTGGGCTCCCACTTGCCAGAAGTATTACATTTTCCTGCCTTTAGGATTCAGGACCAAAAAGCCCAACAGTATCACTTCACAGCCCCCTCGGGGGCAGGGGGTTCATGAGATAGCCTAGTGATCTCAGTCACAATATGAACCACACACAAACTATGCAAAGTGATGAGACTGATGTTCCCTAAGTTATTTCAACACCAGAAGCCGGTCTTCCATTCTTTTACTTCAACTGCTACTGGTTAAAACCTCAGTTTGCATTCCTGGCTCATGCTCTAGACCCAGCCCTTGGGGAAGATAACATGACCTTAAGGCATCATCTGGTATGAGACAAAGGTCTGGAAACAGAGGCAGAAATGAGATTGGAGAAAATGCATGTTTGAACTCAACATCACAGAGCATCAAGGACAAGGCTTGAATCAAGTGTTAATGTAACAGTGTGAGTCTACTCCTAGCATATTGTTTTAGATGTTGCACAACAGCAGCCCACTGAAAACTCAGCAGGGAAATTTGCTCAAATGTAGCAAAGACAAAAAGGGTTTATAACAGATAGTGTGCACTGAGCAGGGTTTTGCCATTCTCTGCAGTCACGCTTCGGATATTTTAATAGGTTTGCATATGATGAGGAAAAAAGCCTGTTTTATCTTATTTCACATGTTCAGAGCCAATAACATTTTATTACACTCAGCAGAGGTATTGTCAGCTCAGAATCAGAAATTGGAGTTTGTTTGCATCCTTTCTTCAGCTGTATCTTCCAGTGCTGCATCCAGTGTGACTATAAATAATTCAAGTTTAGGAGTATAATATTTGTTACAATGTTTTCCATTATTCAGCCTAAGCTCCCATTCCCTTATTTGTATCCCATTATTCTTAGTGACCTCTCAGACCAGTCTAAATATCCACAGGAAAAGGAGGAAGCAGGCATTTGTTTTACACATCGTTAGCAGCTGCAGTTTAGAACAAATACTGCAAATCCCCCCAGGGTATCAGGGCCTTTTCTGCACATGCACATGCCCTTGGTCATAGAGCAGGCAGTGCCGTGACCATGAAAGCAACGGGGACACCAGCTGCAACTACAGGGCTTGTCATTTGGCTGTTTTTTCCATGATGATGACATAATTCCCTCTGAAACTGCACAAGGCCCTCTCTTACCTATGCCTGCATTTTGCAGTCTCTAAGCTATAATCAGCTGTAGGACTATGAGCCAAGGTGCCATCACTCACACCTTGAAAGGCATTGTCCCCAAAAGTCTCCAGTTTACTCTTGGTTTCTGGGGCTCAGAAGGGCACCACTACTACTTCGAATGTATTTAGACATCTGGGAGCCCCTGTAACTTAAATAAGAGATTTTGGGTCTCCGTCAGTTCTAGAAAGATTCAAGGGCATTGTTTGACCCTCAAAAATACGTCTTACAGTGTGTTCACCAGGAATTGAGGTAGCCAAGCCTGAACCACTGAGAGAACACAGATAAATGATTTAGAGTGAAAGGGGCTTTTTTAGGAGCTGTCTCAGAGGGTAATAGCTTTCAGAAAGTTGAAAAAACTTTCTGAAGCCTATGAAGGTCATAAAATAATGGGCCCCAGCCAGAATAGCTGTGTTTGGCTTGGAAAAACAACAAAATAAATCAGCAATGTTGTAGTATCAGTGTTGAACTCTGCCTGGAAAACACAGAGCCTCAGGATGTGTGAGCATACTCGAGTCTAACTCAAAACACTGGATATTGGGCATAGCCCAATTAAGAATTGTGCATGAGTATAAACCTTTTAAACCTCTTAAGGCTGGAAAACCTTGGATAGGGAATGCAGGATGAGTCATCTGCAAAAAGACCTTGTAGAAAAAAAAAAAAGCTGTCAACTAAAAGTGAGGAAATACTGTAAAGAGGAACTATCCTTTTTATCATAAAATTCCCCCTTTGTTATAAAGACATTGCTTGGCAGCATAGTTGGGGCAGGCTGTACAGTGTGTTTGTGCTATGGTTACCTTGGCATTTGCATTGCAGTTACAACAAGGTAACATGCAGGATGCTGCCGAGAGAACAATGGAGGCTTTCAAAGACAATCTTTATCCCTGAGGAGAGACAAGGCAGCCATGTGGGCTGCCAGCTCTCTCTGTTTACTAACACCTGGGATTAGGTGTGCTATCCGGCTCCTGCTTCGTGCTTAAAATGAAAGCTTGGATTACAGGAATTTTAGGCTGTTTTTCTGAAAGTTAAATTAAGGATACTTAAGAAGTTTCTTTCATGATGATAGGAGAAAAGCTGCTCTAAACATATGATACATATAGCCTTGAAATAATATTTTATTAATAGAATCATATTTTTGTTTTAAAATCATACAGACAAATATTACTGTGTTTAAAATAAAGGTAGGCTGTGATAAGAAACACAGGCCTGACAATAATACATGTTGACGTAAGTAATATTTGCAAGCAGTATTGTTGGTTTGTTTGGTTTTGTGGGGTTTCTTAAATGATGCTACTACGCAACCTGAAAATACTTAAAACCTGGAAGTCAGTAGCTGATGCTTTGGGTAGCAGTAATGCTCCTGCAGGTGTTACTGCAAAAGTTTGGCACAGCTTAAATGACAAAGAGGTGGAGGAAAAATTGTCTTGTGTTGTGAAAGATTGGAGCAGAGGCGTTTGAAAGAGATGTGAGTGCCAGAGTGGTTCATTGAGGGAGGGGCAGGAAAGCTGGAGAGTGGGGAAGACAGAAGGGAGCTGGCTTCTCTCTGGTGAGAGGGGAGGGGTGCCAAACCTCTGGTGAGAAGTGTTACCAGACAGGGTCAGGCAGCAGATGCTACCCTGGAAAAAAAAAGGATGAGGTGGTTAAACTGTGAAAGGGAGAAAGGCCAAGCAAGCAGTGTGGAAAAAAAAAGGAGAAATTTCAAAAGCTTTAAAATTTGCTTGGCAGAAAGCAAGACCATCTGGATGCTTGGTCAGAGGTCCTTCACTGGACTCAGCTCAGGAGACCCTCACTGCAAACCATGACAGACTTGCACACAACGCCCTTCCCAAATTGCAAGTGGAGCAATCAAGAAGCTAGAGTGGACATTGCCAAGGTTTAAGGGCTGGGCATTGCTAACGGGTTTTGTTTGGATAGCAAATAGGGCACAATGAATTTCTTAGTCTATAATATGCTTACCTATAAAATAAGAGGTATTAGTGCACCTGAAAGACACGGACCTGAGTTTTACAGGCGAAGTCATGTATCTACTGTAGTGGCTACAGATGTAGATTTTTTAAATTGGCATCACAAAAAACAAACAAACAAACAAAAAAGCAACAACAACAACGAAGAAAAAGCATGAGAACCTGAGGTGGCTTGATCTAAGAAGGTGTTTATATGTAGTTTTAAAAGTTGGGCCCCACTGTTGCCATTTTATGTATTTTTCAATGGAAATGTGCTTTCAAATACTTCTGTTCTGACTCAAAAAGCCCAGCACCCCCAACCTGATCCACCACAGCGCAGCACTGAAGCAGCTTTGAAGAAATGTTTAGTGGTCCACATGCAAATTTGGAGGACAAAATGGCAGGCACATGATGACTGCTCTGTCACCATGTATGCCCACTTTCCCAACAGGGCCAGACTGGTGCCTGGCTGATGGCAAGCATCCCTGTCCTGTCCCTGAGCCCTGCAAGGCTCTACCCCCTCTGTGTATCATCGTGAATTGGCACCTTTTTTTCCCCGGTGCCACAGCAAAAACTAATGATCCCAGTTAGCCAGCTGCACCAGTGCAGGGGGGACACCCACGGGGGGGCTTTATGGAGCAGAAACATGGCCTGGGGGATGGATGGTTTGGCAAGGATTGTTTGAACAAATCTGGGGTGGGCACAACATGGCAGCCTGGGAGGGCTCTGAGCAGCTCAGAGGCGAATGGCTGCTCTGCCCTGCAGGCACTCACGCCTTAGGAAACATGCACTTAGCAGCATCGATCAAACAGTCGTGTTAAGTGCAGTTGGCAAAAGCCTGGGAAAGTGCATGTCTGCTCTCAGCTACTCCATCAAAGTCAGCAAACAGCAGTTAGTTGATTTCTGTCCACGAAAGAAAACGAAGGTAAATAAGGTGTGGCCCTGGACATTAGTCCCTGATTTCTCACAGGTTTATGCCAACCACCTTCAGCAGATGTATGTTTTACTCTGTTGCTGTTTCCACTCATGCAGGTTGCAGGGCCTTGGCTAGATTTCTTTTCTCTGTAGAAACACAGCTAAAAAAAAAATAAATTAAAAATCAGTGTAACATCTCAAGCCAGAGAAATCTTTTAACAGAATTCTTGTTAAACATTAAATTCCTGTTTAATGTTCATGACCCTGTGGTTTGGGCAAGAAGACACTGTCCTGACTGCTAACAGCATCACTGGCAAGGATTCTTGTCTTCACCTCAGGCAGTCCCCAGGATGTTTAGCTCTTGCTGCAAGTGACGCCCTGGCATGACTTGCTGTCTTCACAAAAAGGACAGTGAATAACACAGTTTACACTGACTTGTGCTGCTGTCCATTAAGCAGAGGCACCTTTATTGGAGGGGAGCAGTTCAATTTTTACATTCATGACATTTATTAATAGCTTTTTTCAGGGTAAGAAGATGAAGGCAAGGAGAAAAGGCTGGCTAGATGAGGGGAGAGCAGCAGATGTCATCTACATTTACTTCAGCAAGGCTTTTGACACTGTCTCCCATAACAGCCTTATTAGGAAACCGAGGGAGTGAGGGCTAGATGAGTGGACAGTGAGGTGGATTGAGAGCTGGCTGCATGACAGAACTCAGAGAGTTGTGTTCAATGGAGCAGGGTCAAGTTAGAGGCCTCTAACCAGTGGTGTCCCCCTGGGGTCAATACTTGGTACAGTCTTCATCGATGTCCTGGACAAGGGGACAGAGTGTATCCTCAGAAGTTCACTGATGATACCAAACTGGGAGGACTGGTGACACTCCAGAGGGCTGTGCTGCCATCCAGGGTGATCTAGGCAGGCTGGAGAACTGGGCAGAGAGGAACCTAATGAGGTTCAACAAGGACAAGTGTAGGGTCCTGCACCTGAGGAGGAAGGACCCCATGTACCAATATAGGTTAGGGGTGGACCTGCTGGAAAGTAGTTCCAAGGAGAAGGATCTTGAAGTCCTGATAGCCAGTAAATTATCCATGAGCCAGCAACGTGCCCTTGTCACCAAGAGGGCAAATGGAATCCTGGGGTACATAAGGAAGAGGGTGGCCAGTAGGTCAAGGGAGGTCATTCTCTCTCCCTACTCTGCCCTGGTGAGGCCACATCTGGAATACTGCATCCAGTTCTGGGCTCCCCAGTTCAAGAGAGACAGGGAACTACTCGAGAGAGTCCAGTGGAGGGGACCAAAGATGACTGGGGGGTTGGAGCATCTCCCTAATGAGGAAAGGCTGAGAGAACTGGGACTCTTTAGCTTGGAGAAGAGAAGGCTGAGGGGAGACCTTATTAATGCCTGTAAGTATCTGAAGGGTGAGGGCAAAGAGCATGGAGCCAGACTCTTTTCAGGAGTTCCCAGTGATAGGACGAGGAGCAACAGGCACAAGCTGGAACATAGGAAGTTCCATTTAAATATGAGGAAAAACTTCTTTACTGTGAGGGTGACAGAGCACTGGAACAGGCTGCCCAGGGAGGTTGTGGAGTCTCCTTCTCTGGAGATATTCAAGACCCGCCTGGATGCAGCCCTGAGTAATGTGCTCTGGGCGATCCTGCTTTAGCAGGGGAGTTGGTCTAGATGATCTCTAGAGGTCCCTTCCAACTCTGACAATTCCGTGATTCTGTGATTTCTGTGAAGATCTTCCCAACATTTTTTCTCTTTCTGGGCCATAACAGTAACTCTTCTCCTAAACTAAGCAAAATATTATTCTTCCCTCGCTCCACTACAAAATAAATCAATTAATGGTTTTTTTGGAGCTTCTTTGTACAACAGGCTTGCTGAAAGCTTCAACCATGCTATAAAGTACAAATTTTTGTTTTGGTTAGTGGACAATCTCTGAAGGTGACATGTCACTGACAAAGTTGTAAACAAACAATCCAGCAGTCCCGTCTCTGCTCATACATCAAAAGTCAGTTCAACCTCCTGTAAATTTATCAGTGAAGTCAGGGTAATATATTGTTCACCTCCATATAACCCAAAATACATTCCCAGACAGAGAAAAGTCAGGACAGGGTGGAGGGAAGGGAAGTTCCCAAAACAAAGGATGTTGCAAATGTGGCTTGAGAATTTTCTTGCCAAAACAAAGTGAGATACGTCTGTTTGGGTCCTTCTTCATTACAACAGTAGTTGTGTTAATACAATGGTTGCTCACGGGTCTACACGCTCTCCTCAGGTGGGGAGGGTTAAGATTATAACAGTGCAGGAAAGTCCCACGTACACACACAGAGACACACACACTGGTCTTTTGCAGTACCTCTATATACAAAGAACTGAATCCTCCAGAGGGGGAAGAGAGGGAATATAAGAACATGGGCTCTGTAAGGGATACCCCTAAAATAAGGGATAGCTCAGTGGTAAAAGGTTTTAGAGGCTTTCAGGATAGCTCTCCAACCTGCCATTTCACTGGAAGGGGATATATCAGGAAATGCAGCTTAGCTCACTGGAACTTTATACACATGCAAGATAATTTCTGAAAGGCCACCAGTGCCAGCTGGGATTTACCAGCAGAGCAGGTGACCTGCTGAAAAAGCCTAGGATTTATAGTGGAAACCAAGTGAAATTTGAACCAAGAGCACGCATACTTTGTGAACTGGGGACATGGTGGAATGGTCTATGTTAGGAGAAGCATGGCCAGCAGACCAAGGGAAGCTGTAACTCCGGTTTGGCAGGGAGTAACACTGCACTGAGTGCTGTGACTTGAATCCTCCCAGTTCGGGAAAAGGGATGCCAAGAGGTGGAGAGGATCCAGCAGAGGGTTACCAAGGCAGTGAGAAACCTTGATCCTATAAGCTGTAAGAAGACATTGAAGGACATGGGCTTCTTTGGCCTGGTGAAGAGGAGGCAAAGTGGGGATGTGAAGCAACCTACAAAGTGCTTGAAAACAAGCCCCAGAGATGACAGAACCAAAGTAGTGATAGGTGGTAGTGATAGGTGGTAAAGCAAGGGGCAACAGGGCAATAGCATCATGCTGAGGTTTGAGAGATTCAGGTTGGGCATTAAGAAAAGATTTCTTACCAGGACAGTGATGCCGTGCTAGAAATGGTTACCCAGAGAGGTCAGAGATGCTCCATCCTTAACACTTTTGAAAACTTGGCTAGAAAAACCAGCATGGTAACTCAGTATATCCTATTCTTTGCACAGTGCAAATGGTGACATCTTGAGTGCAATCAAGACAATTGCTGACAGCAGGGGGCATTTCAATGGTGCTTCTGTGTTTGCTCCCCTTTAGTACTAAATGATTTCTACAGGATTTTAAAAGCTTCTTGGCATAAAGTGAAAGAATAATCAAATCAGTTTAAGTTCATGGGAGTAGAAAGGGAAATTCTTTGAGCCAACTTTAGCTGAAGACTAGGAAATATTTTCCAGTTGAAGGTGATCTCAACCATTAGTTGAGGATTCAAACTCCATGTGTCCCCACTTATCTATAAGAAGCAGACCAGAGCAGCATTTGTTCCATCTGACATCAGCATTACCTTGGTTTGGCCAATGACACTAGAACAGGATGTTTTGACCTTCGAGTAGCATAAAGAAAATCCTTTTCTTAGTACCTAACACAAACTTAGCTTCACTGCAAAGCAAGTAGTTTTTCCAGTTATTGAATGCTTCTGTACTTCTGTGTTGTTCTAATCAAGCCAACAGTTCTACTTCCATGAAGTTTCAAACGACCCCTACCTGAAAGGAAAAATACATGTTGAGGAAAAAAACAGAAACAACAGAAACTTAGACTTCACTGAAATTAGTCAAAACCATCACTACAAAAGAGCTTCCCCATATCTGTTTTCAGAATCTACTGTACTTTTGCTTGAGCTTTGATTTTTTACAATGATGACAGCTTCCTTTACAGTACTTTTATCCTTTTGTTCTTTCCTTTCAGTATAACTCTCACATTACAGCTGTAATAGTCACCATCAGTCAGACCGAGCCAGCTTTGGAAATTCCTTTAATCCACTCGCTAATCAGGAGCTTCTGTGTGTGACCCACATCAAGAACCAGTCCAATCTCTTAAAGGACTTGGAGTCTTGCCTTGCTGTTGAATGAGCAGCGCAGTCAATTGTGGAGAAGGCCTCAGATAAAGAGGAAATGTAGCCTTGTTCATTAACTGTTTTCACCAGCTATAATCAATAAGTGGCTTCCAGACGGATTCAAACCTTGGGCCCTCAGTGTAAATCTTTGCATAATGCAGCACTTATTTTTCTCATTACAGTTACCACATTAATGTTAATTACCATGTTCAGTAGGTAAATATATTAGAGGTTATCATTAGTTAACGCACTTGGATGCATAGATACCATTTTGGTTTATGGGCTTTCATTCTTTTCATTGTTTGGTTTCTTTTTTTTTTTTTAATGGATAGAGATTAAAATCTGGGAGGAAAGGGAGAAGGATAATAATATACTCTAGAACTCTTCTTCCTTTGAAATTTTGGAGCTCTTTTGTAATTAACATGATAATTTAGAGATCAGTTTTATTCTGCTTCTTTTTTTCAACCGCTGTGAGTTAGAGATGCTAGCTCATCTGGGAATCTAGGTATAAACAAGCAATGGCTTAAAGAAGTGCCCATGCAAGAATGAGTGTATATTTTAGACATATTTAGAAACCTAATTCCTACTTAGGTAAGGGGAATGGGAAAAGACCTGGGCCTGTGGGTAGCAGTTAATAGACAACTAAATTTTGTACTGCATCTACCACTAGGTAAGTGCTGAACAAAGTCAAAGGAACATATATCACAGCTCAGAAGGGAACAGCCTAGTTTTAAGAAATGGTAGGAAAGAGCTTCATACTGGAATAATTCACTTGTTGTGCTTCCAAGGCAGAATACCACATTGATCTGCTCTTCTAACAGCAGTAATGAAGTTGGAGGGAGGTTGTTCACAAGATAAATCCTATGTTTCTTTCTAAGTTGATGCAAAATTTAAGGAATATCTGCTAAAAAAAACATGTCTCAGAAATTCCTCTGTATAGACCAGCCTCAGTTATAGGTCTGTGAAAATATATTAACTAGTTAGCAGTAATTACTAATAGAGGAGCTAGTTTTCTCCTCCCAAAACTGGGATGCCTGCTAGCCTTCAGAGCCCAAGCAGAGAGTCCAGATACAAGGTAAGGGAGTAAATGTAGGTAAGTGTTTTAGGGATCACAAAAGACCTCATCATGTGGGAGGACTTTACTCTGGATTCTTCCTTTCAAGATGTTTGAGGCCTAGTTTCTATCATGAGTCGCATATAACAATTGGGATTTTTATTCCTAAATCATGTAGGCACTTTAAGAAAAAAATCATATAATGCCACCTGGGGACAGAGCTACCCTTTTGTACTGCATACCTAAGCCTCTGCATATACAAAAGTGCAGAGGAAATAACAACCTGAAACAACAACCTGAACACTGGGTTCAAATCTTATTCTCTGTATAAATGTTATAGTTCAGAGTGTACTTCAAGAAAAGACCAACAAGTTTTACCTGTTCTTGAAGAGTTTACTGGATTACTGCACCCAGAAATAATCTGTTTACTGTTGCTTACCAGTCAGATGAATGGCTTTTGGCATCAGTAAAATCTGTTAGGAACTTGGTGGCCTTCAAAACAACCAGTCTTGCCTGGCATCGTCTAGAAGAGCAGCGGGTGAGTTAACCTCACTTTTACCATCCCAAAGACCATAGCTCCATTCTACCCTAAAATATTCACCTGAGGTTACTCTCCAGTGACAACAATCCATGCAGCTTCCTCAGCAAAGAACTGATGTGGTAGTTTGCTGTTTAATATTTTCAAAAGATTAGTAAAAGGACTGTAGTGGAATTTTCTGTGTCTGCTTGGAGCCCACATGCATGTGAAATGAATGTACAGGGCTGTATGCCACATTTAAAAAAAAAAGATTTTAAAAAGGTCAAAAATACTACCAAAACTGTTCTCTAGTGTAATGGGAATATCCGTAGCAACTCAGTGTTTCAGAACAGTGTAACAGTTTAGAAACAAAACAATCACCATCCCTGGCAATGCTCATTTATCCCTGTGGAGCTGGAGGCAGTAACAGCAGTATCAATCAAATCTTTTCATTAATAAGTGCACAGTTATATGACCGTATACTAATGTGAAAATCCGCTTCTTTTGCCTTTGTGTGTGTGTGTGTGTGCATTAATAATCCTCTCTGGTTTGAGTAGATGCATCTCTCTGGAAGAGAGTAGCTCTTTACTGATGTCCTGTAGCAGCAATGGACACTGGAACCCACATGAACATAAAGAACACATGGATGTGAAGCCACACATCACCTTCCCCTCCTTGCTGAAATAAATAAGAAAGAGAAGGCGTGTGTAACTTACAGTTATGTGATGGGCAGGCATTAGCTAAAGCAGCAATGTGGTCTACCTGGACTTTTCCAAGGCTTTTGATATGGTCCCCCCCAGCCTCCTCTTGGAGAAAAGTGACTCCTTTATGGCCTTTACAAGTGGTCTGTGCAGTGGGCAGGGAACTGAAAGACCGTACCCAGAGGGTGGTAGTAAATAGTTCCTCCTCAAACTGGCAACAAGTGGGGCTCCCCAGAGATCAATATTTGGCCCTGTGCTGTTTAACATCTTCGTAAGTGACCTGGATGTTGGGATCAAGAGCACCCTGATAAAGTTTGCTGGTGACACCAAGATGAGTGGAGAGGTTGACACTCCAGAAGGGAGAGCCACCCTCCAGGATGACCTAGACAGGCTGGAGGAGTGGGCTAGCAAGAACCTTATGTGGTTCAATGGGGAGAAGTGTAAGGTCTTGCACCTGGGAACATAACCCAGGAGTGCAGTTCAGACTGGGATCCACCTGGCTGGAAAGGGACCCAGGGGTCTTGGTGGATAACAAGCTCAACATGAGTGGACAGTACACTGCAGCAGCAAAGAAAGCCAACAGGATGCTGGGCTGCATCAACAAGGGCATCACCAGCAGGGATAAAGAAGTCATCATCCCACTCTACTCAGCACTTGTCAGACCACACTGTGAGTATTGGGTTTAGTTTTGGTCCCCGCTCTACAAAAAGGATGTGGACAGGCTGGAGAGGGTCCAGAGAAGGGCCACAAGGATGGTCATAGGACTGGAGGACCTGCCATATGAGAAGAGGCTGAGAAAACTGGGTTTGTTCAGCCTTGAGAAAAGAAGGCTTCGGGGAGATCTTATTACAATGTTCCAGTACTTAAAGGGTGGCTAAAAAGACATGGAGTCATGGGCACAAGTAGCTCCTGGGGAGATTCTGATTGGACACAAGACGTAAATTTTTCACCATGAGGACAGTCAAACATTGGAATAGTCTCCCAAGTGAAGAGGTAGATTCCCCCACATTGGACAGTTTTAAGTCTCAGCTTGACAGGGTGCTGAGCCATCTCATATGAACTACAGTATTACCTAAAAAAGTTGGACCAGATGATCCTTGAAGTCCCTTCCAACCTGGCATTCCATGATTCTATGAATGTATTGTTTTAGCTTTTTGTTTTTTCATAATTTTTCATAGTTTGTTCTTATTAAAAAAAAAGATAAAATCATAGGTTTTCCAAAGATATAGCTAGTCCATCCATACTACAGCTCAACATGCCTGAACTCAGCTGTCTAAACCAGCTTGATGCAGACAGTCCTGCACCCCAGACTCAACCTCAGAGTAAGATTAGGAAAATTTCACAGTTGCATCTCATCTGCATGACCAAAGACCTGGAGAAATTTTTCAAGAGATCAGCAAGGCCCCAAGGACATTGATAAATCCATCATTTAGCACCACTTTTTTTACGGTTCAGATGAACCATAGCTTCTCTGATTTGTATCTCCCTGATCTGACTTTGGCCTCTGAATACAAGAAGACACTTGCAAGAGAGTGGAGCTTAGAAATGCTGTGCTGTCTTTCAAAGGTGCCAGCTGGCAAATGCACAATGCACTAGCCCAGCTTGATTTTTTAGAACATTGGATTTATGTATATTGACATGAATTGAAAGTACCTGTTTCAGATAAAGTGCCTTCTTTTGCTCTTTCCTAATAAATTATTTTTGAAACCTATTAAACAAACTTGACATCAAAGAGCATCAGTGCTCCAAGCAGCACTACCTTCGTTAATGAGCATTTGGACTGCTATAAGCACAGCAGGTTCAGGAGTTGGTTGGCTGTTACTCCACACTCAAGGTCAAATAACTATAAACCTTTTTTTTTTTTTTGAGATTTATTACTTCTGACAGATGTAGATTAAATATATTCAGCACCTCCCACACATATTTGTTTGTAAGAGCTTCCTCATGCGAGATGTTAGCTCAAGGGCACCTTTTTGCAATGAGCTTTCATATCACCTAGGTTGTTTCTAAGAAGGTGTGAAATCTATTCAGACACACAGAATGCTAATGCCTCTCTCTATACAGGGGGGTGGGGGTGTCTATGCAAATTTATGTACATGAGTTATAAAAATAATGTCCTCAGAACTGGGGGAAAAGTCAAGCATTGAAAGTTAGGAAGGATCAGGAGTAAAATTATGTCTTGAAGTCTGTCCTCTCATGTTTTCAGAATATGCTCTGCATTGGAACAGAGAGGAAGAGTTTAATCTTTAAACTAGAGTACAATCTTAATAGCAGTCTGGTGTCTGTGTCAACAAGAATTCGCAGTACTTTATAAGTTACTCAGCCTGTGCTGGCAACAGCAATTTTTGACCCTGCCTTACTGCTCATGAACAATTCAGCTAGTTGAAATGCTCAGATGCCAGCTGCATATTGGTAGACGACTGCCTTTCTAAAATGTAGCACACTTTCTTTTTCTCAGCAGTCTTAAAAACCACACAGGATAATTATGGCAGTTCTGCAACTCGGGCAGAACGCTGAACCTGCCTGAGCCATTCTCTCACTTGAAAGTGACATACCAATTACAAGTTTAATTTGGCTAGAGGCTTTAATTTATTGCATTTCAACATTATGCTGATGTTGTAACTTCATTTCACACTGCACAGGTCCATCCTGTGCCAAGAGAAGGCCAGATGCACAGATAAATGCCGAAGAGAATATACTTTGGCAACATAGCCCCACAATCCTGGAAGGAGGCATTTAGCTGCCAAGTTTAGATAGAAGGTTCTGCTGTAATTTGAATGTTGCCATGAAAACATGTCTGCAATGCATTTACAACCACAAAGTGAAGTCCCAGGCCAAAAAATAACTGTAGAAAAGTGAGAATGTATTTAAAATACTACTTTTAAATGCATTCTTCATGGACAAGAGCAACAGCAACTCATCTACCTACCAGCTCCACAAATTCACCTGGCACCTAAAATAATATAAATACAGAAAAACAACAAGGCCCAGTTTCTAACTGACATTACAAAGGAGAACTAGAAGCTTAAACAGCTCAGGTAAACTAGAACAGCTGTTTTTTCTAGCCCAGTTTGGGCAAGAAGCTCCTTGTTAGAAACAAACCCTTTGTGTTTCAGTGTATCTTTCTCATAATGATAATACTAATCATACACAAAATCACAACTTTCCAAGATGTTTCTCTGCCAAAATCAGAAAAGCCATGGAAGAAAATGGATTATTTTAACATGTGAAATGTTGAAGAAGCTACTGCTCATCAAGGTCAGTTTTGGACATTTCCAGAAGGAAAAAAATGTATGTTGGTTGCACCAGTGATGTGTCAGCATGTCTGAGCAACCCTCTCTCTCTCCAGATAGCTAACAACAGTTTCCCCATGAGGCGTGCTTGTGTACGTGTGTGCTCACACCTGTGTGTGCTTGAAGGGGAGGTTGTCTAAGAGCAGCACTGTCTTTGTAGGCAGCCTCAGTACAGAAATCTGCACCCGGAGCTGTCACTGAACCATCAGTGTGGCTTTTCATTACCTGCAAGGGTGAGAACCCACCAATGTGGCCACTGTGCTCCTCTCCCCTGGGAACATGCAGCCAGGCAGGTCTGCCTGGCCAGGGAGAACAGGATCCAGCTCATTTTTTTAAGAACTTTTGGGAGATGCTGACTGCAGACTGCTCCCAGTTCAGGCCCAGAGCAGTTAAGGCTTTGCTCAAATGTAGCTCCTTTAATGACAACACTAAAAACATCTTAACATTCAAGAAAACTCCATTTCTAGCTTGGCTAGAATGGAAGAAGACAGTTTAATTAAAATGATCAGCAGTTTTACAACTCTGCAGAAATTGCTTTGCAGAAGCTGAGATCTGCTCAGATTTCTTCTTTGGATAACATCTTTCCTTACACAGGGAATGCTGACCTTGGTGTTTATGCTACTAAAATAATCCCTCATACTCTTATTTCACCTGTGCTGTGTATTCTCTTCCAGTTCTAAATGAAAGGGACAAATGAAGAAAATTGCTCCAGCAAGGCCTGTAGAATATCCAGATATGTAGCCATCTAAGAAGTTTGAACTGTGTTAATTTAAGTGGCCTAACTGCTTCCTTGTTAGTCTCAGTACGGTATCAGAATTGGCCAAGTCAAATGCCCAAGCTCATTTTCATCTTTTCATGTAGATCAGGCTCTAAGAGGAACCTTCAGCTACATGCAAAATCTTGCTAAGATAAAGGAGATAGATGAAAAAAGACAGACTGGATGAAAATCAAGTTAATCACTAATCTAATAAAATACATATTGCAGTTGATAAAGTCTAGGAAAATGTACATTAGAATACTTAAACAGAAATAATCTCTAGTGACAACCAATTATTTCCAGCACAAGCGGCAAGGCTCAAAAGGCCCACAGGATGGTCATGAAGCTTGTAATTGCAGAGGGTAAAAGGCAGGCCAGGAATTTATAGACTAGTCACGCCTACCTAATCTCTGGTATGACATATGAAGCTCCTTTCCGACAATAAATGAGGGCAGAGAAGGAGAGTGCTTAATACACTGCCTGCTAAAGATTCACTGTTATCTCACAACAACTTCTGTCACCCAAATTTGAAAAATGCTTCTCCCATTGAAATTAAGCTGGAGCAACGGTAAAGCGAGTAGACTCCTCGATTTGCCATTACCACAGTATCTTCACACAAGCTCAACAAGAGAAGACTGACATCAAGCAAAAAGATGTCCTGTGATTTAAGGTGAGATTTAATTGACTTTGAATTGAACTGAAAGAGAAAAAACAAAGCGATGAAACAAAAGAGAGATTGCCTCAGGGTATTATGAACCACTGGTTAATTGTACTTTGACTCTCTTTGTAAAGAACATCTCTCCAGTCTGATCCGGTTGCTCACTAGTTTTCAACTGATTGTAAATTGCAGGTATTTGCAATGCTTCCTTAGGGACGTTAGTCAGCACATGATCATGAGTTTTATGGAGCACTTAGAAGCCTGAGGCTTGCATTGAAGTGTATTTACTGTGGACAACATAGTAAAGACAGGGAGCCACAACAGCATCATACAGGACAGGGAAATCCTGTGTTTCGATCTGGGTGTCGTTGCTGGCTCAGAGTGTGGTTTCGGAATAGTTTAAACTGACTTAAATCATTGCTATTTCCTCCCTCATTACTATACTTTGCCTTCTCTGGCATCAATTCTGATCCCATTTATTTGACACCTCCTTCTCTGTTTTTCACCTTCTTTGCTGTGGTTCCTTTGAGCCTGTGTAGCTATCCAGACAGCTTGCCTGGGTGTCAGGCATGTGAGGCATTAGGCTGGGGCAGGCACGCATGGCCAGGGGCAAGCTGAGGCTCTGCCTGCAGATGCTCCAGCACAGTTCAATCTGGCATGTCACCAACCTCAGGTATGGCTCTGACATGCATGACCTGACAGGCAACTTATTCGTCAAAGGAAGAGGACTCTTACTGCCATCCTCAGAAGAAATCAAGACCACATTGGCAGTAACTGGATCTCTTCACTATCCTCTTTCTTGCTATTATTTCATGCAACTGATTTATAACAGCTTTTCATCTAAGTCCCTGAGTCTTGTCACAGGTCTCCAGCCAGCCTCCTCACTGGCCCGTTTCTGGTGCCACACCTGCAGGTCAGGGCTTTCAAGAAATGACAGAGTGAGCCAAGCTCCATGAAACAGAGAAGTAGCTGACAGAAAGACAAGTGCTCCAAGAAAATTGTATTTCAGTGTTTACACACATGCCTGCCATACCATGCCATCATGCTTCATTCATGTGGTCAGCAGGGAAAGTGGGTCATAACCTTATATGTTAGAGTCTGGAAAGGGTTTCTTCCTTCCTCTTTCCTTCAGAGGACAAGAGGAGTAATCCTTTTCAAGTCTCCTCTGGCTTGAAGCGATTTGACTCAGGTCCCAGACCTGTAATTCCTCCTTAGGAAGATGAGAAAAACCAGAAGCCTTGTTGCTTGCATTGTTTCATGATCATGGATGATGTTAATTGCCCCAAAAGTAATTAATTTCAGGAAGCATTATCTTAAATTTCCAGCTGAGTCAGGAACACAACCACTAAACAAGCCACAAAGATACATATCATAGCCCATTATTTCATTAATCTTGGAAGAGCTGCAGTAGCATGTCATGTGCAACCTACAAACATAAGCTGTTTGAATATTACCTGGTAATTTAAAACCTTGGTTCTGAACCTCCAATCCCTAGGAGGGTACAGTACCTTAGCTACAGGTGGGCCATGCACTGGTAGTCCCTAGTCAGAGCAGTCATCCCACATGAGCCAACAGAATGTAGGGAAGGAGCTAATTGAGTATTATGAGGCTTGAGCATAGTGGAGGTGTCCAAAGTCAAAAGCTGACCTTGTCAAGGAAGGAACTCTTTAGCTACTGCCAAGACTCAATAGGATAATTTTCATGGAGAAAAAGCAACCAATATTTGGATGTTTATTAAACTAAAGGGTTGTGTAACAGGCTGTGTGTTTTCCCCTCAGCTATGTCTGCCGGTCAGGAGAAAAGCTGCAATTCTGGTGCCCAAAGTACCACTCAGTAGTGCTACGACACTTCCCTGGTGTCCCTCCAGTCTTCTTAGACTAACCTTAGAAGAAGAAAACAGAAAAACCACCCAAGGGGAGCCTGTCCAGCTGTACAGGCTTCAGCCATTTCAGATGTGGGATGGAAATAGGGGGTCCAGGTCTCCAAGTGCCACTGCTCAGAAGGGACCATTCCTGGACCCACAGCCGCCTGAGTGCAGAGGAGTTAAGAACTCAGGGTGGGGTCATATTTACACATCAGCTCTGTGCTATGCACCAGGAGTTACCTTGCATGGTTTTGCTCCCCTGAGTCCTTTGTCTATAGCTGGGATTGAGCACTGCGAAGCACAGCATATTGGCACTTGGTGAGCATTAGCTGATTACAGGCTATTGGAGCTATTTAATTTACAGATGAGCAGTTCAGCTCTGGAAGGGAAAGCCATACCCACCCCTAGTTTTGTTTTAAATGTGATTACTCTGGTTTTTCACACACAGTTTACACTGAAGGTCTGCCCTGTGCTTCACAGCAACCATAGCTTAGGTATGAGAAATCAAGGCACATCTATGAATTCCCAGCTGTAAAGGAAATCCCCCAGAGCAGGAGAGCATTGCCTTCTCCCACCAGCTCCAGCCCATGGCTGGCACAGCCCTTCATTGCTGCTGGAAGCCAGCCCAGCAGAGGGGCAAGGGAAAGGCGTTGGCCTCCATCTGCCTGGGAACGGCCACCAGGGAGCGTGCAGTGACTCACCTGGCACTGCCTCCACTGCCACACCTGGCAGGCTGAGGGCTTATCAGGAGGAGCAATAATTTTTAGTGGACTCATTAATGAAAGGATCCAATCTCGTCATTGGGATCTTGCGCCTGTTGCTGCCTCACATGGCGACAACAACAAGAACAGCTGAGGACAGAGGACCACAGCAAGGCCTCCTGCTCTGCCGCACCCTGACTCCCCAGGACTCCCATTGCATGGGAGGCACAGCTCCAAGGGCTGCTCTGCTCTCCTGACTGCAGGATTGCCCGCAGACTGACACTGCACGTGACAGAGGTGTTTGGGGGTGGGGACATAAGAGGCACCTCCAGCCATCCTGGGCAGCAGCACCCCCTCCTCAGCATGCCAGATGGAGTTTGAAGAGTGGTGCCCTTTTGCTTCTAACCACCAGTTTTAGCACAAGCTGTTCTGTACCCCCAGTTCAGCTCATACCTGCATAATTTTCCCTACTTGATGAGCATGCACCCCCACACCACCACTGCAAAACAGACCCCAAGTAATATAACCCCTTTGCCCTGGAAGGGAAAGCATGGTGATTTCTCATAAAACCCAAATCTCGATAAGAAACCACCATTTCAGAAACCCTGAAAAATATTTTAATTAAGATTTACAAGAAAAGAAAAAACACCTCATTTGGAGAATTGCTGTGCTGCTTAATAGCACATTTGCAGAGGTAACAGCTTTCTTCCCATGAAATCCTTTGGTTAAAAATGTACCACTAACTCCACCCTTGAGTAGCAACATAAGGAAGTTTTACTGACTATGAGCTAGATGCAACAGCATTTTGACAGCAAGGGTAGTAGCCTTGACAAAACAGAATCAAATTAATAAAGGCATTTAAGGTGTGGATGTAATTTGAAACATATTTAGGAAATAAAACCTGACATGTCACCACATAACAAAGTAAAACTATTGTTTTGGGATCTCACAGGGCCTCTGATTCTGATAAGAAGGCATCCAAGTAAAACACAAGGAATTACGACAAGAAAATAAATGTTTAATGACCGAAAGTTAAGAACTATTGTCTGCAGTTTCATGTGCAAGTACCCCTGTTCCAACCGTTTCCAAATGTGAAAAATGTTGGAGAGGGTCCAGAGAAGGGTCACCAAGATGACCAAAGGCCTGGATCACCTCTGCTATGAAGACAGGCTAAGAGAATTGGGGCTGTTCAGCCTAGAGAAGAAAAGGCTCTAAGATCTTATAGCAGCCTTCCAGTACTTGAGAGGGGCCTACAGGAAAGCTGGGAAGCTGGGGAGGGGCTTTTCATCAGAGAAGATAGTGATAGGACAAGGGGTAATGGTTTTAAACTGAAAGAGGGGAGATTTCGGTTAGATATTAGGAAGAAATTCTTCACTATAAGGGTGCTGAGGAACTGGAATGGGTTGCCCAGGGAGATTGTTGATGTCCCATCCCTGGAGGTTTTTAAGGCCAGGTTGGTGAAAGTTTTGTGTAACCTGGTCTAGTGGTAGGGGTCCCTGCTCATGGCAGGGGTGTTGGAATTTGATGATCTTTAAGATCCCTTCCAACCTTAATGATTCTATGATTCTAAAATAAAAGGAAAAAATACATTCGTCCTAACTGGGTAAATGCACTTTAACCAAAAATTCTTATACCTTTCCATTAAACAGCACCTTTGATGGGTGGAAGTCCTCTGTGACAGCCTGACAGTCTTTTTAGATGGTGTTGAGCACTTCAGACTTGGTGGGCATGAGAAAAAAATGTTGGGACCAGAGCTGCTGCTTTTGGAATGTGCTCCTGGAGAGTGCCTTTTAGCTCAATTGAAGACAACCCAGACCAGGAGAAAACACTGGTCTGGCAGCCCTGAACTCCTCAGTTTCTCCCCAGATGAACAGTAGCTTTTGGCCACACACAGCCTATGGAGGTGCCGCAGCTTCAATATTTGAGTGGTATGAACCCTATCAACATCTTTTCTTTCTTCTGCTTTTCTTTTCTGTTGTTTTTGGAGGAGTGTGCTTTTGGTTTTGGTTTGGTTCTGGTTTTTTTTAGTTTTCTCTTATGCTGTGTGTCTGGAAAACACCTTGACATTGTAGTTTCAAATTCAGCAGACCAACCGAAGCCTGTTGTTGCCTCAAGTTTTCATGTATTTTTGTGAATGACAGTATGTGAACAAGCTGAGCTGGACTTCATTACATTTTCCAATATAGACTCAGGCTGCTGGTACCAGGCCAGGTGCCAAACATCCTAGAAAGCAACCAACTGACTTCTGAAACTTTTTTATGAACTCTAGAAAGACAGCCAGTTCTTTAGGGCAAGAGTCCCTTTCCCAGGACTTATTGTTGAGTGAGGAGATAAGAAATTAATGGCCCAGACCACCTTTCCTTTCAGTTACACAGAATTTGGGTATATTATGGTTAATATGGGGTATGTACACTTTGATTCTGAAGAGAGTAAAATGCCAGTTAAAGGCAAGGAATAACTACAGCCAGCATGACTTGGGCAGAAGGCCTCTCAGCCAGGCAGACCATGGCTGAGTACTCCATGTCGAGTTTATAGAGGAGGATTCCCATTTCCCATGGGAGAAGCCTTGTGGCAGAAGGGAGAAAAGAGGATGGAGGCTGGGAAGGTGGACTTTTCTCTTCCCCAAGCTGAGGCAAGTTTGCTTGGAAAGGGGTAGCGAAACAGAGAAGGGCATCACTACCTAGCACAAGTCCTGTAATGCCTTCAGCTGGATAGAGACAAAAGATAAATAAATCACATTTCAGCTGCCAGGAATGCTTTAAAAAACAAATGCAAACAGGAAACAGTGGAACGCTGCTGGTCAGCTGCCTTATTAATTCTTCACAACTGTGAGAAGAGAGCTTGAAGCTGGGCCCTTCACCAGCATACCTGAGGAGAATGCATTTATTGTGCTTAAAGAATATTACTCATGGAGGTCACCTAGAAAGATGACCTGGGAAGAAGTGAAGTGATAAAATAAAGCCTCACATTCCATTAAGAAAGCTGCCTCTGCAGTTGTTTACCCTGTTCCTCAGGCTGAACTGTATTTCTGTATTTATGCCAAGCAGCTTTTCCTGTATCATATATCTTTGGATTTAGCCAGACAAAGGGGAAGTAATAAATTTGAGCATATAGAACAAGGGAATAAAATGCAGAAGTTTTCTATTACTGTCCCATCAGCCCAAGGAAACATATGAGATCTTGGCTCAAGTAACAATCAAGAAACATGTGGAGCAGCACTAATTCCTCTTGAGTGCTTTCTTGAGAAACTGCTTCTCTTATCTTAGCCCCAAAATTACCTCTGTTCCTTGCAAATTTCTTCCTTAATCCCAGCAGAGGGGTGGCTGTGCTTTCACTAGTGAAAAATTATTTGCAGAAATAACAAACCTATTTTAACTAAAATGACAGATGGCACTGCTAGCCTCAAAGGGCGGAACTTCACAGAACTCAAGATTTCCCATTTTATTCATTTTTGTGCACCTCTCACTCCAGCAATTCATCCCATATTAGTACCGACAGTGGGATCACAACAGGTTTGAGGCATGCTCCCACCACCACCTGAACAAGGGTTTTTGTTCTGTAAAAGCTGTTTGCTCCCTGGATTACAGGAGGAAACTTGATCTGCCCAACCAATGTTTCTAAAACTGATGGGAGATTAAGGCTGTTTTTATATGCAGCCCAACAACAGATTTCTCAAGCTTTGAAATATTTAATTGAAGTGTTCTCTTGGTTATTTTTGTTTTCCACTAAGGGGTAGCCTCTTCCTCTCCTGGCTGAAACACCTGGGTTATAATGTCCTGCAAGGAAGTTTGTGTGTTGGAACTGCAGCCAGAATTTCAGCCAGACAGGCAAAAGCAGTTGTTGAGTGAGAGTCACAGATGTGATTTGCGTCAGGTGAGTGTTACTATCGCTGTGCTGGAGCAAACTTGATAGGAGCTGGTGTACTGCCCTGGCATTATCAAACAAGAGAGAGATTGCTGTTGGGCCAGGCTCCCAACACTCTTCAGCTTCTCATGGCCCAGCACAGGTAGTTCAAAAGCCCAAAGAAAGCAGGATGAGACACTTAACAGTTCTGTGCGCACGTGCAACCTTAAAACCTCTGTACAAAAAATAAAAAAAGCAGGCCCTTCTTGGCCCAAGGCAACCCATTGACTCCATCTGTTTACCTCAAGGAAGTTGTTCCCAAAGTTGGTCTCCATTTGTTGCAAGGAACTGACTTGCATGTCAGGCCTTCTGGTATTGATTCTGCCATCCTGTTAAAATCACATTCCTACACAGCCTATCCAGAGATCTATCATTTTAATACAGAAAACCTACAATTCCAATTGTCGCTCTCCTAAGGGTTGTGTGAAAAAAAGCACAGGTAAAATGACTGTGGTTTGCATGGGGCACTGTATACATTTGAAAGCAGACTATCTTCAATATTTAACATTGATATATATTTAATTTGCCATTTTGCTGTACTTGAGAAACAGTAATGTGAACCCCCTAGGGCTAATTTAATACAGTTTTGTGAACAAAGCATCTGCTTCACATCTCCAAGCAAATTAGTTTAAAGTCTTTTACAGAGTGGATTGCATTAACCTTCTAATTATTTTTCTCCTGAGAAAGCACTTCCAGATTTCTCCTGACAAAACATATTTCACTCCTGAAGCGTATTTACCGCCAATAATTAAAAACCAAAAAGGAGCAAACACATACTTGCTCTTGTAAAATAGGCAGCCTAACAGCAGAACTGCAAATGCCAGAGAGCCTCATGGCTCCATGCAGCCTTGGAGCTGCCTGTGACTGTGACTGATAACAAATTCCACCCAGCACAATATGTGTAGTAGCTACAGATTAACCAAAATAACCAAAGCCTTTGAAGTTAAGGTCTGACACCAGGAATGTGTTTAGTTCTCTCATTTAAAAAGTCCTATGTTTGCCTAAAAGGCAGATGCTCGATTTGCTCCAGCAGAGCACTGTCTCTGCATTCCAGCATGGCAGAGGATCAGTATTTATCACCAAAACAACCTCAGGAACATCCACAGAATCTTTTAATTACTGAAAAGAGAGTTTGTGTCCTCCCTTTCTCCCCTTACCTCAAATTGGGTACAACTTTGTTTTATGTTACTTCACAGAGTAGCTAAGCCACCACAGAGTTGTCTTCCTAAGATGAATACCAGCATATATATTGGGAATTCAGCATGGTCACAGAAGTCCTATGAACTGGAGTGACAGTGCAGTGAGTCAGCCAGTGGCTGCTGCCTTTGAAAGGAATACAGAAATCGGAGACAGTAAACCAGGAAGGATCACCTTTCCTCTGTCAATGCCATTCACATACCATTTGAATTTTTAGCTCAAATCTACAAAGGAAAAAGTTCTTTCACAATCGCCACATTGAACTGAGAAACAACGGGAAACTGGTGATTTGATTCTATTATAAAACACAGAGAGTTATTTTGGACTAGGCACAATAGTACTGAATTCTGTTTCAACTTGGTATAATTACAACCGGCCATTCATATGCTGAACTTACATCAAAGAACAATTTATTTTGAGTAATAGCATTTAATTCACCTTAACATATGTAATTAGAAATGAAATGCAATATGTGCCCAGGCTTTCAATTGAGGGAGAATGGAAAGTACAGACTTTTGAATTCATACTTTGTAGGAACTGCTTAATAACACAACTGGTAAAGATTAATCATCCATCACAGTGCAATAGATCAGGTAATGTTAAACAACCAAACGAAAATCAAGCTGCTGGTATAGCTCCACTATTATGGGGGGGGCGGGGGGAGAAAGATAAAGAAAAAAGGAAAGAACAGAAAAAGTTCACTTGAGCCTCTGTTTCTGCAGCACCTGGTATTCCCAAAGACAGGCTGAAGCTCTGCCTCAGTTAGAGATGGCCACCTATCCTCCCAGGACCACAGCCCTGAAGTAGCACCTCTCTGAACCCTCAGCTACACATCTGGGATGGCAGAAGCAACAGGACAGATGGATGACAAGGGCAGGCTGGAGCCCACCACAACCCTCTCAGCAGGGACAGGGGGACACCACGGTGAGGAGGATTAGGGTGGCCAAATCCCAGCATCACCAAGCACCTCTTTGGCGGCAGGAGCCTCCGGCAAGCCCTGAGGGGTCTCAGCTGAACAGCAGCAACTGCTTTGGCTACAATCATCCCCTGAGTCCCTGCAAACAGTGTGGGGGCTCTCCAGGGGTCCTGGATCTGTACTGCTCCTGCTTTTTGCATGTTATGGATAGCCTGGTGAAATGATGTCTTCATTTCTCCAGCAAAACCCTCCACACCTTAAGTCTTTTTCCACCCCAAAGTACTGCTGACTGGCAAGACAGCTTTTTTCCCCCCCCCCAAGTATATGCACATAGTTGCCATGATCCTTTAGGTAAACGCTACAAGATACAAGGTCCATGCTACTGTGTAACATGCAAGAAACAAAATTAATAATCTGAAGGTAAGATGCTGACATGGAAACCTTTTTGTAAACTGGAAAGAGTGGGATGCAAATGAGAAAAGGCTTTGAACTGTTAAAGTGCAGTCTTATGGAAAAAAAATGCTGCCTGTGAAATATGATGACTGTTCTGCTTCAGATAAAATAAATGAAGTAGAAATGTCACTATGATAAAATGTCTATATCACGTAGCACACCAGGAACAGGCACGATTGTTGGCTAATGACTGCCTGCCTTTCTAAGTACATACTTTGTCCCAGCAGCTGCTGCACTGTATCTTGAGCTGGTGTGTCATTGAAGCTTTTGTAACTGATCTATAGTCTAATAATTCCAATTGTATTTAATGGATTTACCACTTGCCTTTGAATGACTGCATTTAAATCCTTTTTAAGCTGACCATTTATCAATGTATACTTTGATTTGCCTTTGCTATCTGTCATTCAAATCGACACTGAAATTTGGCTTCAAGAAGAAAGCAAGGGGGATCTTTCCTTACCCTGAGACACACGTTACCTTACCTAGGCAGCCAGTCAAGGGACTACAATGAACAAAATGTCTCCCTTCTGTTTACAATATTTTTTTTACCACAGGAAAGTACCCATGCAAAGGAAATACAATAGTGACAAAAGGTTGAAGAAAACCTGGTTGGACAAAGACCACCATTCTTAAATCTCTCAGGTAAAGAAACTTTTTTTTTTTATTCTTCCCCCAGCTGTTTTTTCCCCCACCTGGCTTGACTTTCTGCACTCTTCCCATTCCCCAGCTCTGACCTGGTTTGTTTCCAGGACTTGTCATCAGTTTCAGCTGAAACAAGGCTTTATGGAGGGCACATGGCTCTGAACATCTCCATCTCTTGTAGTTGGGAAGAGAGGGTAAGACCAGAGGGCTTTTTATAGACTGGCGTGACTAGACATATGGCATGGAAAGCTTCAAAGAACCAAAAGCAACTAGTCACAGTAAGTGAAAAGGTGAACTTACAGTCTCTAGTAAATATTTTGGAGATAACTAGAGTTGATCTGCTTTCGGTAGCACTTGAGAGCACCTTACCAGCTGCCAAAGCTGCCTGTGCTGGGTGCAGGCACCACCCTTCTGGGTGTTTTGCTTTTTTTTAAAGTTGCCTTCTGAACTTACTTGTGCTCTTCCTCTCCTCTCAAACGTGTTTGACCAAACAAATGTCAGCAGGCCATAATCCAGTTCTTTGGAAGACAGACAGCAAAGAACCAGCTGTACTGGTTTTAGCCAGCTGGGGAAGTCTCCAACAGTGGGGTTAATCTCCCTGTGCTTTGCTCTTCCTTCCTCACATGAGCTTCAGTATATTTTAAAAGGACTATGGGTTTCTATTTGTGTATATATAAATATATGTTTATATTTATTTTATGCACAATTTTTAAAAACATAAAACTTTCATATGTATGTGTACAGATATAACCTAAAAGGTTACATAGTAATTGTGGTTATTGCTGAGAAATGTTTAAAATGATCCACTGCTTGTGTGTAACCACAACATCCAAGAGGCTCCTTTACCTACCACTGTTAATGACATTGCTATTTTTAGAAAACATATTTGTTTACATGCTCATGATAAAGATTGAATAATGAATTCCTCAGGGTTATTTGAGGTTCACGCATGCAAAAAATTAGAGTGCTTACACAGCTGCTCCTGGACTTCTTTCCTTCTAGTTGGCAGTCAGGAGTTATCCTGGGCTCCAAAACAGCTTGTCTTGTTTAACATTGAATTTGAGCAATGTCCATGGCTAAGAATGCCCTATAGTTGTCCACAATGTTAAGGTACACATTGTCCAGAGGAACTGTCACTCTCCTACTTGCAGGGATAGCTGAGCAATTGGAGACAGGGATATACGGGGCTTGGCTTTTGTGTCATTGAAGTCCCAAAGAAATAAGGAGGATTATCCACTGCCATGATCTGTTTCAATAGGTTAAGAAAATCTTTAAGTCAGTACCCAAATCGTGACTAAGCAGTTTTGATTTCCATGGACATAACCCAAACTGCTGCTGCTGCATAGTGCTGGATTGGCAAATGGGAGGTAAATAAGGGGCCAAAACTCACCGCTTTACAGCTCTGGAAACATGTGGGACCACAGCCACACATTCAGCTGATAGTGAGAAAAAGCATGAGGATGATCTAACATGCTGCTTAGGGACATGGTTTAGCAGTGGGATTGGCAGCGATAGGTTAATGGTTGGACTTGATGATGTTAAAGGTCTTTTCCAACCAAAACGATTCTATGATTATTTAACAGCCACCACTTCCAGGAGTTTACTCTTAGCATTGATGGAAGACATTATGGCTAGTGTTGAATCAGTTTGGAGAAGCTGGTATTTGTGGCTGCTTTTCAGTCTCTGCTCACTTAGTCTGGCCAATATCATAACTTCACAGCTAAAACAAGGCTTCTAGGCCGACAGACATTTCACCCAGACACTCACTGCAGCTCACAGCCAGCAAAACCCCCTGCCTCTTAAAAACATTATGGTTCTGGGCTATCAGTGTTTACCAGTATCACATAACAGTGTTGATGTGTCCTTGCAGTGTTAATAGCTGCAGCTGAAATGAAGCTGACCTTGTGGTGAGCTTCAGGGAGGTGGGAAATCCCAGCAGCTCAAGGGCTAGGAGTGAGATTTAGGAATGGGTTCACACCAAGAGCTGCAGAAGAAGGCAGACACTTTTCAGGCAACCCAGAAAATAAACTGTACACTTCTGAGACATCCAGCATCCCTAAACATCCTGCATTTCACTGATGGACCTGCCTTCCTCATGCGTGCCCTGTAATGCCACATTCAGGCTGCCCAGCACTTTAGGGAGCTGTCCTAGGAAGAGGACAAGCAACGGGCTGAGGGCAACCCCTCAATCAACAGACCTCATCAAGGGGCTCAGCCTTACTGTATTTATGTTGGTCTTAATTTTATTTCTTCAAATTACTGTTCAGGTGCTACCTGCCCTAGACATAGCCACTGGCTGCACAGTGCTTTTACCAGTGAAACTTCCCAACACATTAATGTCTTCCCTGATGGATCTAGAAACATCAAAAGTTATGACAACACCAAAAGTCCCTGTACCTAACCCAGGAGAGAAAGGCCAGGCATCCCTCCTCCTCCTCCATACCAGGAGGCTCCCTGAACTCACGTTAGATGAGCAGAGCACATCACACTGTCTGCACATCCTCTGGGTTCATTCACAAGCCCAGCGTTACCAAACTCCCCAAATACCTGTTTGATCCCTCATCTGAGTAACTTGAGCCTCATGCCCACATCCTAGGTGAGAAATGTAGTTAATGGATTTTTTAGATAAAAGGGAGAGAGCTTGTGACTTGCGCTTAGGGAGAAAGACCCAGTGCAGGGGCTGATCTCCAGTAGAGAGCAGACCTATCTATTCCATCTGATGATAGACACACACCTTCTTCCCACACGGTACCTAAATCCCTCAAAGATGAGGTTTAACATGTCCCCAGTTCATGCCTGTTGTCTTTTTTTTTTTTTTTTCTGGTGGATACTTACTACTGCAAACCTGTTAATTACATAGAACTTCATTTTAGTGGGAGGGTAGGCAAAAAATTTCACTTATTTCAGTTCTCTCATGCTTGAGGTTTCTGACATAAACACACAGATGTGCAACAGGAATTTGAAGCATTTCTTAAGCCTCAGCTGATAAGAGCAGTTAGACATTGTATCTACTCAAAAAAATTCCTGCATTGTGCAAAACACTCATCTATTTCTTGGGCTATTATTGCAAAAACACTGACATGTCTCTCCAAACAAAAATGAAACTGCAAAGACACACTTACATTCATTAGCCTAAATGTATTTCCTGTGATGCTACGATTTAGACTATGGCTGTCCATAACTTTCCACTGTTTCTTCATATTCTGTGTCTGCAGCAACTACTGCTTCACTTTCTATTTAAACTGTAAATGTGCCTGGGCACAGACCATCTTTATTTTCCTTGTTTGTAACTGGGCCTCATAAGAAAGCATTTCTGGTAACAGAAAGAACAAATGGTTTCCCAGTGAATCCTACTTTTGAAGCAGAGAGTTTTTCTTACAAATCTAGCAAAAATATTAATTTTAAGGTTTCTCTGCTCATGCAGGGGAGTTGGAACTCTATGATCTTTAAGGTCCCTTCTAACTCTAACCATTCTATGACTCTATGATTCTCCTCCTCTTAGGTTCCATTCGGCCCTCATTCTGATCTCTCCATGATGTCTGGCAAGCAGACTAGATTCAATAGCACCTCGTTACACAGCAAATCTCTAAACATTATTAGATTAGAGCATCGTGTCTTTGGGAGCTGATATCATCTCATCATCATCAACCATTCACTAACCACCTACTTTTCCATGTTGTTCATAGGTATTTCAAACAGCACTGAGGCTTAATGTAGATCCATAAGGGATTCCATTTGGTAATTTCCCTCCGTTGCGAAAAATGAGCTTTTTTTTCTTTCTTTCATCAGTATTTGCAGCTTGCCTTATCATGTACATGGAGAATTTTGCAACATGTTGTGGGAACTCCCACAGGCCTAAAAGATTGCAGGTAGGTTCCCACTCTGTAATTTCCTCTTATCACATAGCAATACACAGGGTACAAGTAGAGTGCATTGACTAGCAGTTCCTGGGAAGAAAGACCTTGCATTCCCCTTCCAGGAGTCGAGCAGGAATGTAAATTATTCGCTTTCAGACCACAAACCCATCAAATGAATAATCTGTGAACACCAAAGACAGCTATTCATGTACATGAGATATATATATATATACTTATAAGTAAATAACAACCAACCTGGAATGAGACACTTGTCTGTATCAGGAAACATCATCTTTCATCACTCGTGTAATTGGTCACCAGATTCCTGCTCTTTGGTTTAAATATATACTGAATACCTTAAATTAGAGAGAGAAATATGCACTACAACAACTGGTCTGCATCCATGTCAAGATGCACACAAAAAATACAAACTACCTAGTAAGAGTCAAGTTACATGCAAATGTATGTAACAAAAGTGCTTCAAAATGTTCCAGGTGTCTCATGGAAACATGGAGACATGCTACCAATAAAGTTTACTCAGTTTGAAAACTCTAGTTTGCTTGGAGTTTGAAAACCACATTTTTAAATGTAAAAGGAAGGGATGTTGAGAGAGTAAGGTAAATTTTGTAATCTATACTATATCTTAAAGAAGATATTCTCACCCCAGATCACTGAATATTTTAATGTGTTGAGTCAAAGCAGCATGACATCTTCTCATACCAGATGAACACAAGCTAAGTTTCAGCATGATTTTTTTTTTAATGTTGCTATTTAAGGTCAATTAAAACATATCTACTGACTTCATTGAAAGCTGATGCCCAGCACAACAAATGCAGAACAGATAGACTGGAGGAACACAGGTTGAATGAAATTTCCAAGAATAGCTTTTATTTTTCTGAAGTATATCATGTGTAGTTTCATTCCTTAGTACTGTACTTTCAGACAAGCAGTCATCTTCTGCTCCTCTCTTCCATTTTAAATTCTCCCCTCCCAGGCATACACACTATTCTATGCAGTCACAGTTGTCAGGGTAATGTCCAAAAACCATGGATTGATAAAAGGGGAAATTATCTTCCTCATTTGACACTATAGAATCATTTAGGTGGATAGAAATACTATCTTATCAATTACAATCGACACTGAGCTAAGTTAGCCTTCTGCTCCTACAGGCAATTATATGCAATCTCCAAGAAAAGTCTCCCATCGGGGTTTATATCTAACACCCCACCCACGAGCTGGCAAAGGTAGTAGGAGAAAGCTGTAAGAGAAGAGCAATAGCCACACAGTTCCTCAAACATCATGTCCCAAAGCTCACTTTCATTTCTTCAAACACCAGCCAGCCTTTTAAAGTTCGTTTTATGTAACGTGCCGGCAGCTCAGCCTGAGCTTTGTGTGGCTGCAGGCTGTGCAGTATGGAAACAAGAAAACTAGTATGTGCATGCAAATGATCTCCAGAAACAGAAGAGGCTTGGGGCACGTTTTCCCAGAAGACATTTGTTGTTATCAGTTTTGAAGACAAAGTTTGTTTATCAACTGTCTAAGCAGGCAGCTTGATGTTAACAGGTAGGCTTGGAGATACACCACAGCCCAGGTGTCTTTCAAAATATGTACTCCTGCTAAACACAGTTCCTCAATTGTGTTAAATGTTAAATCCAGTGGTCAGTGTTGTGCAGAGGGCACACCAGCCAACAATTTCCTTCACAGAATCATAGAACAGTCATGGTTGGAAAGGACCTCTGAGATCACAGAGTCCAACCATAAAAAACAAACAAACAAACCAAACCAACAAACAAATGAACAAACAAAAAAAAACCCCGCAAAAAAACACACACCCAAAAAAAACCCCACAAACACACAACTGACAATCTCAGCCACTAGAGCATGCCTTGAAGTTCCTCATCTACATGTTTCTTGAATACATCCAAGGATGGTGACTCCACCACCACCCTGGGCAGCCTGTTCCAGTGCCTGATCACTCTTTCAGTAAACAAATTCTTCCTAATATCCAATCTAAATCTCCCCTGCTGCAACTTCAGGACATTTCCTCTGGTCCTGTCATTATTCACTTGGGAGAAGAGGCCAACAAGCCTTAGAAATTGTGAACCTTGAATTCTGAGAGGACAAGAGCACATGTGCACCTGTACCCCTGGAAGGCGTTTGAACACACACGGGCTATCAATTGGCTTGCAAGTAGCTACAACTGATTTGAAATACACAGTAGTCTCAGCACACCTGACCACAGCAGATCCGTCAGCCTGAACACCCAGCTCACAGGCAGAATGCCATCTCAAATCCTTCTGCTAGGCATTCACATCTCAACATTTATCTTTTCAAGACTTCCTACTGCTTTCCTCTCCTTTACATTGCTATTTATTTACTAAACCACAAACTTGTGTGTCTTTGAAAGATGTATATGCCAACACACTGACTTCACAATGTGTTGTCTGATGAAAATAAGATTTCCCATGAAGTGCTCAGCGGGTAACTGGTACCATGTCAAGAGAAGACAGCAGCAGGCTGTTACCACTTTTGTGTGAAATAACATAAAATAAGCATCCATAATAACTTCCCCATGTCCAAATAAATAATGTGGTGAATATAGTGACGTAAGACATCTGCGAAGTCCACAATCTGTTTCTTATGCTACAGGTTTTTTTAGTCTATCTTATTTGTATTAGAAAAACAAACAAAGAAACCCACCTCCTGAAAAGCTGTAGCTTTCACTTCTACTGAAAGAAGTAACACAAAAATAGAAAATGTCTTAAAATACTTTCTCCATTCCAGTGAGTGGAGAACTAGTCGTTGAAATTAACTTTGGAAGATAGAGGTATTACTGCTTTCCCTATGCCTGCATATGGCACATATACTTTTAATTACAAGATATTATGAGAAAGGCTGGAAATTAACTGTTTCCACCTGACATCACTTTTGATTCACTGTTGAATGCACTGATAATGCAAGTTTACAAGATTCAGCCCTGCTGATAAGTGAATCAAAAAACCTGTGTCACAGAAGCAGACTTTAAGGGAGTGAAGCAATCAGATCTTTGGGAAATCCACACATACGAGGTGCCAAGGTCCTGTCGTACCTCAGGAAAGTCAAGAGTTAAAGGCAGGAGGGGACTCACAGTGGGACAGTTGTATGTCACCAGTGCATCCCCCTTACTAAGATATTTTGCTTTTAACAGCAGCTGAGTTCCTAGCATAACATCTCTCAGTCACTACTGAGACAATTAAATACAGATATCAATTATTAACAACATAAAAGGCAAAAATTATTGATCCAGAAAATCAGCTTAGTCTTCCTTGGCTTTTTCATGAAGTCAATTATGCAAATACGGAGCACATATCACACACTGGCAAGCAGAGTCAAGCTCTGCAGTAAGACAGCAAATATATTTACTTACCTAATAGTGCAAATCATAACCTGCATGAATGCTACGAACGCCAGCAAAATGTATTATATCAAGCTCTTGTATTGCCACCTCGTGGCTAATACACGTATAACTTCATTTTATAGGAAGGGCAGGAGAGAAGGTATTCCTTGTACAGCATAACAAGCTAATAAAGCATAGAATTGTAGAATCATAGAATGGTTTGGGTTGGACCTTAAAGATGATCTAGTTCCAATCTTCCTGCATGGGCAGGGACACTTCTCACTAGACCAGGTTGCTCTGAGCTCTATCCACCCAGGCCTTGAACACTTCCAGGGAGGGGACACCCACAACTTCCCTGGGCAACCTGTTCCAGTGTTTTACCACCCTCATAGTGAAGAATTTCTTCCTAATGTCTAACCTAAATCTACCCTCTTCCAGCTTAAAATCATTACCCCTTGTCCTATCACTACACACCCTTGTAAAAAGTCCCTCCCCAGCTATGCTGTAGGCCCCCTTCAGATACTGGAAGGCCGATATATTGGAGCCTTCTCTATGCTGGCTTAAATCAAAGCAGAATTTGATATTTGGTTACAACTAACAATGATACTTTGCAATGGAATGAGACTGGTCTCTGCAAGAAGAATATTAATCAAATACTAGGTGAAAACTTAAGCATGAAGTGAAAACTAAAGTAACTACCCCAGTTGTGACGTGCCAGTCCTCACTCAGCCTGGCAATGCTGCTGGTGGGACACAAAATACAATGGTGCCACTATAACTAGCTGCAAAAATAACCCAATTACATAATCCTTCTGCTGTATTCTTATAATAGTTTCCAAGGCCTCTAGGTGATTGAAAATTCTATTCACGGAAGAAAGAAAGAAGTTTTTCCTCATATTTAAATGGAACTTCCTATGGTCCAGCTTGTGCCTGTTGCCCCTCGTCCTATCACTGGGAACTCCTGAAAAGAGTCTGACTCCATCCTCTTTGCCCCCACCCTTCAGAT
Organism: Hemiprocne comata; assembly: GCA_020745705.1. Taxonomy (NCBI): domain Eukaryota; kingdom Metazoa; phylum Chordata; class Aves; order Apodiformes; family Apodidae; genus Hemiprocne; species Hemiprocne comata. Next base: position 65,011,898 of record CM036586.1, read on the forward strand.
ACTTACAGGCATTAATAAGGTCTCCCCTCAGCCTTCTCTTCTACAAGCTAAAGAGTCCCAGCTCTCTCAGCCTTTCCTCATTAGGGAGATGCTCCAACCCCCCAGTCATCATTGTTGCCCTCCACTGGACTCTCTCGAGTAGTTCCCTGTCTCTCTTGAACTGGGGAGCCCAGAACTGGATGCAGTATTCCAGATGTGGCCTCACCAGGGCAGAGTAGAGGGGGAGAATGACCTCCCTTGACCTACTGGCCACACTCTTCCTTATGCACCCCAGGATTCCATTGGCCCTCTTGGTGACAAGGGCACATTGCTGGCTCATGGATAAGTCACTGGCTATCAGGACTTCAAGATCCTTCTCCTTGGAACTGCTTTCCAGCAGGTCCACCCCTAACCTATATTGGTGCATGGGGTTCTTCCTCCCCAGATGAAGGACCTTACACTTACCCTTGTTGAACTTCATTAGATTCCTCTCTGCCCAGCTCTCCAGCCTGTCCAGGTCACCCTGGATGGCAGCACAGCCCTCTGGAGTGTCACCACTCCTCCCAGTTTGGTATTATCAACAAACTTGCTGAGGATACACTCTGTCCCCTCATCCAGGTCATTGATTAATATGTTGAACAAGGCTGGATGGATTATGGACCCCTGGGGGACACTATTGATATAGAGACTACTGTGGTTTGCAGGAAATGTTACCTTATTTTGATCATTAGATCCCACAATAATGTAGTGGTTTCATTTTATTATGTTCACATCTACTTGAGAATGAGGAAATTCAAAGAATCATGGACCCAGTGAAATGGACCTTCTCCCAGTGAGGAGGAAAACAGATGGAGGGGTGTCTACCACTGCCAGCGACATCAATTACTGTCCAGAGAACTGGTGGGCACGCACTATTCTTCACAGACGCCTTTCATACTAGCCTGATATATTTACTTTAATTTCACATAGCAGTTCCCTGAACTCTCCAAGTAATTGCCTTCGAACCACCAAGACGCTTATATACCTGCACTGGCCCAGCAGAGGGAGCTTCAGCTTTCACATGTTTTTGTGGTGTGAAAGCCGAATGGTTTCCTCATCTTCAGTGTCAGCACCATTCACAACCCGAAAAGAGAAAGCCAGGATAAAGGTCTCACCCTTGGAAAAAACTGGGAAAAACTCAACTGGGAAAAACAGCATTCTTACTCTCGTTGTTAGCTCTTGAGAGTTCTTGTTCTAATCTATATTATTTATCCAAGTATATTATCATGAAATTAATTATCCCCTTGTGACTATGCTATTTACCACATGGAAGGCTAAGCCTTTACTATCCACTCCATAGGTTTTGTGCAAATGCTTGCAAAATGGCAGCAAAAATAAGTTGCTTGCAAGGCTGAGATAAATTGCTTTATGATTTATAGGAAGATGATCAGATACACGGCAAAGCACCTTACTCATCTTTCTCTAACTGTACCCACACATTTCTTCGGCTCAGACTTAGCCTGTCTTCTCATAGGATTAAGTCCCCCTACCTTCCCTGGTTATAATACTGGTATCCCATAATACATTCAAGAATCACCCTAGGCTTTGTCTTAGTCTTTTCAGTGAATGGTCCTTAGCACAAATAATTTGATGGTTACAGTATGGCAGGGTGATGAAATAGTCACAAAAATTTTCTCAGTAATGCCACAAGCAAATCCTTTGTTAGCAAATGATACCACCCTGTAAGCCTCAGAGGAAAAAAATATACTATGTGCATAACACATTGTGTAATTATTTAATTTCAGTGTCACTAACATAGTATGATGGTTTTTTTTAAAAAATACATTATATTCATACACATAAAAGTATACATAATGCAGTGATTAAAAAGGCCAGTGTCTGACATGTACAAACAACCTCTCACAGGTAAGTTCTACTATTCTGCAGCTAGTTAAATATAGTCTAGCAATGCTGGCTGGTAGAAAATTATTCCTTCTAGCAGCCTAGCATTCTTTGCAAACTTCTACACAAGTTGTTGCTCCATTTTTGCAAGAAGTGATGGCCATGCACTGAAAACATCAGAGTGGGATGTAACTACAATGGGGATTACAATTCTGATTGTTTCATGGGTTTCTGCATTATCCAGGGGAAGCTGCTGCAGTAAAAATGTGAGATGCTCAACTTACTTTTTGAGAGTTTCTCTACCTTATTTAAAATTAAGCTTGTGCATGGAGAATGGAGGCATTTTGGACTCATGATACTATCATAATGTTTTTACATATTGCATTTAGCTCGGTGAAGGTCCTCTTGTAGGATGCCTGTAGCATGGCTTAGCCATACCTACATCATAGAATGAGTGGCATGTCCTTGGAAATGACAACCACTCCTCAAGACCTTGCTGCACGCATGCACACACACTACTATCCTGTATCAAAATCCTCTTTCTGCTGGTGCCTTCTCAGTTTCCATGCTCAGCAGAGAGCCTACACATGCTTTCATACCAGATAACAGAGGGAACAGCTGACATGAAGAACAGAGGTTTGTCCAAGACTTGTATGTACTCTGTGTGAGGGAAAGAAATACGTGTCCAGTCTTAACAACATCTGCTTGATCCTGAGCACCAAGTACTACCATTTCATGTGCCTTGCCACTTTGTTTGTGATGTTGTGCTCTTAACATCTCCAAAGAGAACACAGGTTGAAAACTGCAATTTACTGGGTTTTTTTAAGTGACATAACCTTCAATTTAATCCCATGCAAAACACTTTGATGTCCTTACTCTAAAAAGGCTGTGTAAAAGGAATACTTGCTGAAAACTACCAAGCCACAATTAATAGCATTCTCACAATGATATTTTAAAAATCAAGAGGAATTTCACACTTGATTCTGGTTTTGGTGTCATCCTAAAAAATTCCTGTATTGAAGCTGCAGTTGAGAGAATCTAAAAACAAGGACAGACGCAGCTGTCAGCACCATAATCTGGAAGTCTCTTGGCCCATTTAGAGCAAAATTATTTAGCCTGGAAAAATATGAAAGCATATTCCACATTAATTAATCTGGTGTTTCAAGGATGGAAATCAAATTTAAGTCTAAAACATGATTAACATAGCACAAAGACAAATTAAAAACAGGTATGCACCTACCAGCGGACATATAAAATGGACCATTCAGGTCCACGAATAAGAAACAAAATTAAGTGATATATTGCTGCAAGGAAAAAGAAGAGAAGGAAGGGGAAAGGACACACAAGCACCAATACCTCTGGACTAAGAGAGACCAAGGGAAGAGGGAACTGATTACTTTTCAGCTGAAAAAGATGACAGGATAAAAAGAAAATAGATATATTGAAAAATAAGAAGACCAAATGAGGTAAAATAAACAAGAGGGAGGGTGTAAAATTGCAATTAAGGCAAAGGAAAAAATCCTCATTCAAATGCTCTGACTAATCCAAGAGAAGCTGCAGAGGGAATGAGGACTATGGAAAATAACACCTGCCTTCATGGCCATAGACACTGCACAGTTAGACATGACCATTCCTTAGGGGTACATAGAAAACAAATGTTTTCCATTGCTAAGCCACAGAGAGAAGCAAATCCCTGTAGAGTACAGCAGAAATGATTACAAGACAAGAGGTGGCAGGGGGATCGCTATGAGGTGTGCTTCTGGAAGGCAGAGGGCGCAACTACAGCAGCTGCAGTCACAAGGTGATTATCCCAATGCCACTGAATATGCCCGGGGGGGCCCAGGGTGTTGGATCCTAAAGCACGTGTTGATGTTCTGGAGCTTTATGCTGGTTCACCATTTGCAGCACCCACAGAGCACCCCTCTGAAATGAAAGCAGAAGTACAGGAGACATGAATAAGGAATAATTGGCAAAAAGGAGCTCTGTAACTGAATTAACTAGTGCATTGCAAAGGGAGGGATGATTACAAGATACATTGTCTCAGAGATTTCTAAGTAGTAATTTGATGCAATATATCAGGAAAAGGTTTTTCACCCAGAGGGTGGTCGAGCACTGGAACAAGCTCCCCAGGGAAGTGGTCACAGCACCAAGCCTGCCTGAGTTCAAGAAGTGTTTGCATGATGCTCTCAGGCACACGGTGTGATTCTTGGGGTGCCCTACACAGGGACAGGAGTTGGACTCGATGATCCTGATAAGTCCCTTCCAACTCAGCATATTCTATGATTCTATGCAATCATTGTAGCTTTTCTGCTTCCAACTTGATGTGAGCTGTCCCTGTTCCAGCAGACCATTCTTCACCACCTACATAATCAAAATACTCATTTTTTGGTCTCAACATTCAGCATGTGTCATAACCTCACTTAGTTTAGTTTCTTCCACTCCTCCTTGGACATGGTCATATTTCAGAGCCAAATGTAATTGTAGCTAAAAATTAATATGATTTGTCCTTTTCATATTTGCTATTATTTTATTTGGATGTCATTACCTAAAGGATCTTCAGTTAATCCTCTGGATTTCTAATAAGGAAAGAAAACACACAGTGAGTGACAAACCTATAACACCATTAAACCATAAGAAAGACTTATTAAAACTTTTTTTTTTTTTAGTTCATATTTCTAATTTTATATTCTCTCATAGGCTTTTTTAAAAAGCAACAAAATCATCTAGGATGTACGTTAATAGTGTGCTAAAAGGCCTGTAAAAATCAAGATAATTAAAACCAATTTGTGTTAGTGAGCTATGTTTTGATAAAGGGAAAAATAACTTTGCTAACTTCTACCTCATCTCAATAAAACTCTATGGTCTCAGTTCTACAGAGATCTGCATGCACATATCCACTGAGACAATTATTTGCAAGAATCAAAACCAGTTGTATTCCCAATGGATACTATTAAATACAGCTGTGTTAATGTAGTATCAAAGTTGTGACACAATTTGTGGCCTGTGATATGTAAACAAATTCCAACTTAGGTTTCCCGCAGCAGCTCTGTTTGACTGCTTGAAACAGAGTATCACTTTCTTATTGGAAAATAAGGTCCTTTAATGCAATACATCTCCATGTTTTAATGTTGAATGCCACTTTGTGGAGAAGCTCTCACGCTTTTTGGCTCATGAACCAGCATGACTCCACCCTGTGTTACTGGTAAGAATTTTGCAGCTTTACAAAATTATTAATTCAGCCTTTGCTGAATTCATAAGTTTCAAGTTGTGACACTGCCTGCCTTGCACTGACTGTTTGGTATCACCATTCTTGGGTCAACACTTAGAAAAGGTTTCTCCCGTTGCTCTGGCATACATGTCATACTGGGTATTTTACATCCAATCCTTTTCTGATCTAGCCAGCCTCAAGAAAAGTTTATATATGTCATATATACATGCCAAAGAAATGTTATTCTTAGCTTAGGTTTGGTGATCAATCAGGAAACACTTGTCTTTGCCCATGTGTTTAATACTGTTGCAAACTGAAGTGAATTTTTGAAGGTAACTTGGAAAGAGACAGTATGAACAAAGAGAGAAAAAGAGCAAGGATTATCTGAAGTCAGTGACCCCCTACCAGCACAAGGGGATCTAAGCATCCACTCCAACTAGTCATCTACCTGAATCTACAGCAAGTAACAACTTCCCATAGTCGTTGCTTTTATTAACAGTTAAATGTGCTACAGAATAGCAGCTTCAGCTGAGTGTGCAAACTGTGCACGGGAGAACATTAGCAGGGTCTTTACAAGATGACGGCTTGTTTGTTTCTTCCTAATGTGCAACAGCTAGATAGTCTCTTCTTACTTGTACTATTTGGATAGTCAATAATCTAAACTTTTCTCATTCTGTGCAGTATTTTCTCCTATTGCTCTCCCCATTGTATTATCACCTCTACACATTACTTCTAAGACAGAATGACAAGGATTTTAACAATGTTTGTAAAGTCTTTAGCACTGTCTGGAAGGTAAGAGCTGCCACAACAGGCAACTGTGTAGACCCTGGATTTCTAGGTAGCCGAGCACATTCCTTTAGCAGAGCATGAGCTCTTCAGAAAGAGTATGTGGCTTCATAAAGAGGGAGGAACTGCCACAGCCAAAACTGTCCCTATGTAGGTGGACAGTAGAGCAGAGCCTATTTTGGGAGGCAGGAAGGCAGGGTGGGCTGCATGAAGCTCTGTCTGAAGGCTATGTGCCTTGGTAGGCAAGACCTTCCCCACTTGTTGAAGGAGACAAAGGATAGCTTGTAAGGATGACTTTTCATCCCTGACCCCTTCCCCATCAGAATGGGAGCTGCCATCTCTACCAGCTATACCCCTGTGAGAAGTAACCTTTCCTTGGCACTCAGTCTACCTCCAACAGTGCAAACAAGGTGGAAACTGGCAATCTAGAAGAGGGCCCAGCCTGAAGGGGTGAAGAGTGTGCAATCCTCCCCAGCAAAGGAAAAGTACAAGATTTTTAGGCAGATGTCCTCAGGGAGGGGACAAAGGAACAGCAAGCCTTGAACCATGACACACGTCTTTTAAGTATCTCCAATATCACCTACATTTCTGTCTCGCAGAGGCCAAATGACTCTTGCTATTTTCTTTGCTCGGATCAGTTTCAGACAGTCCTCGCAGGGCTTACATGTAGTGATGAGTTCAGCATTACACAGGTCTGTCTCAGAACTGAAAAATACAACCCGTAACAAGCAAATAGTTGCAGTACATACCACAAGCTTGCCAACCAAGGAAATGGATCTACCTGCTCTTTGTGTACTCAGCACTTTAAAGACAGATACTCTGGTTTGTGAAATGCATATCCAGGGATCGTTTCATCACCAAACCATAAACATCTGAATGTGACAGCAGAGCATTCAGTCAACACACCGCCCACTAAGCAGTTGCCAGAAGAGGGACCATCAGCCAGGGACATGTGCACAAGCATTTGCACCAGCACTGCCAGTCTGCAGAAAAATTTCCCATAGGCATGAAACTTCAGGAAACTCAGTTTGCATGTGTCAACGAAGCAGTCTGAATTGACCACCCAGCTGTGATGCCCTGTATTTCCAACGGCTAGGTAATACCAGAGCCCACACACAAGCAACAGCTTTGCTACTGGCTATGCCCATCTCCAGCATATGTGAAGACCCCTGCCCATGACTGCCCACAGGAACTGGGCTTGCATGAGCTCAGAGACAGGGGACAAGCAGGAACTCTGCGACTCTGTCACATAAGTTTGCTGGGTGTATTAGAATATAGATCACACAGACCTCGATCTCTGTAAAAAACAATTGTACTCAGTGCCTTATAACACTTAATTCCTTTCCATGCTATGTAACGTTACTTCTCTGTTCTACACTTTGGAAGTTCTCATGGTAGATTAGTCAGAGAGCTATTTATTCATTAATGAAGGACTCAACACCAAGCCTTCTTTTGTCTAATTCTTTCAAGGTATTTAATGAGTTCCTACCTCATAATAATTGCATTAGCTTCTGCACATACAATTGCATGCTTGTCAAAATCAACATCTGCCCTCCTGCAAAATAAGCTATTCATTGCCCCTTTTGGATAGCCACTGTAGCCTACAGCAACCTAGAAAGAAACAACATAGAAAGAAACAAAATGTGATGTTGTTCTGGGACCTTTAGTTATTCACAGCCTAATCCAACTCCTAAAAGCTTTTAATAACTTCAATGAGAGTCCTCATGTGATGCTCTTTGGAAGTGTTTATCTGGATCTCCATTTAAAAACTATGGATCCTCATACATATATGATGAGGATCCATGTATGGTATGTGAAGTTTCAGAAAATTAATATTTTTTTCCCCAAAAAGATGATTTGTCTTTTTTTCCAGAAATACATTTTCCTATGAACAGGAAATAAAAATGCATCACAGGAAAAGTTTAGGAAGAAAAAATTAACACAAAAGCAGCTGCTAAACACAAAGTCACCAAAAAAGATTTGGAAAATGTTAGCTGCATTTTCTTAGTTGTGTACTTTTTGGAAACATATAAAATAAAAATAAGCATGGAATTTCGATGTGATAATAGTAACAAGGTCATCAGGGACAACAGCTTATTACTTTAAAGTTCAGCAAATATAGAACTTCATCCATTCTAACTGCTGACTAGATATCAAATAATCCATAATCTTAATGTTCTTGGACAGAGTTAGGGAATATAAACTTCCCTCCCTCCCAAAAAAAAAAAAAAAAAAAAAAAGTTGTTTTAATTACTGCAACTCCACTAATTTATTTTTTAAGAGAGTCAATATGATGCAAGTTAACTTCCTCATTTACATGCATGAACAGGAGCCTAGTAAACCTAAAGAGCATTTCTTATGCCAGAAATGGACTTTTAAAAATACTTCCATGTTTTCCAATCTTACAAGTGTTATTCTCATATGACAATAGAACATGTTTAGACTCTTCTAAAAGAGCAGCACAATTTCCTAGACCACATAAACCTTTACTTACAATGTTGTCTTCCTTGTAAATCACCGTCCCTACTCCATTGTTATTGTCTGAAGATAAACAGTCAAAAAATCACAGTTATAAACTGATACAACACTGTATTATAACAAAACTTCTGGTCAAAAGCTCTTACTCATGCATGCTGGTCCACAGAGATGCAGAACACACCCCTTGTGACAAAAGTTGCAGTTGACTGCCTCCAGAAAATATTGCACCAGGTAAACTGCTGACAAGAAGGCTAACCAGCTGTTAGGCTAATCGATGCACTTGCCTCCAGTCCTCATAGCTGTCTGTCTCCTGTAGTCCATCTCAATTGCCTTATCCAGTGCTCGGGTGTTGAAGTACCCAAACCATGGACCTCCCTCACTGCTGCAACTAGCATGCTTTCTACCTCCTCTGCCTGAACAGCAAGTTCTGTTAGACCTTTCTCAAGACACAGCTACATGCAATGACATCTCCTGCCCAGGATCTCTCCCTCCCTCTGTCTTCCCCCTGGCAAGAAGAAACAACCCTCAGAATTGTCTTTTGTGAGATAGGGAAAGGAAAACTAGAAGCTTTCCACTTTCTGGGAAGCTGGTGTGTGCGTGATGCTGATGAAGAGTCCTGACATAAAGCTGGAAACCATAAGACTCCGCTTTGTTAGCAATGAGCAACTGTTAGAATGATTAAAAGTAGTCAAAATCTGCAGTGCTTTCTATTCTGTAAAGTAGCCAAATGCATTTAGCTAACAGTAGGCAAAGCATTGAGAAATAGTAGGGATTTAGGATATAGTGGAAAACTCCTGCCATGCTGCCGTGTGAACCCTATTCTCAAGCTGTACAACTGAGCAAAAAAACCAACCTAATATCTTCAATGTAACTAACCACAGCCAGGCAGACAATGAGGAAAAGTAACAGATAATGATGTTCGGTTTTGTTTTCTTTTCACCTGTTGTCACAGTGCTCCTCCAGTTTTGCAATTTTTTAATTAAAAAATAGGAAATCTCACCAAAAAACAGCATCATGACTGGCCGCCTGCCATTTGAGAGCATGGAGAAACTGGCCCCAACCAGAGCCCCTTACCATCAGCCTAAGGAGTTAGAAATTCCCACCTGATGAGGAAGACTGGAGAAGCACTTTCCTCCTCTTCCACCAGTTTGGCTAGTGGTACAGAAAGAGCCCAGCTGAATACTTCTGCACTGCATTTCTTTGGGTCTTACTCAGCCCTGGGGCTCATGCTGGAGCTACTCTCCCTTCAGCAAAGAAATCTCCAGCTGGTAGTAACAGTACACTTTCTTTTTACTTAGGGAGATTTTTGCCCAATTAGTACTACCAGCCTGCCTCTGACATCCTGAATATATTTTGTAAGACGATGATGCAACATGAATTCATTTGATAACACCGGAAATGACATCATGATACTAAAGTTGGCTAGATATGAGGAGTTTAATGACTTAGTTAACAGAATGCAATCTAACCAATTAAAGATTTTCTCAGTACATTGCACCTCAAGGAATATGACTAAATATTATGTAGGATTTTTCTACTCTGTTTGAACTACTGAGCTACATTTAGTAATATTAATTTACTTACCACTTCTGGATGCTAATAAATCACAGAGCTGCAAGGCATGGGTGTATTTTGAATTATTCATTACAATAGTTTCCTTCTCTTCTAAAATTACTATTTCTTTATCTTTGCAACTTGTCAGAGTTTGAAAACACTTCTTTGCAGTAGTAAGATTTTTTTCATATTCATCCAGTTTGTTTTCTTTCAGGTGCTCCAAGTTAAGATACCTTAAAATATCCCCATCTATTTTATAATCAGCTGGAGATGCAGGCACTTCTCTATTTAAAGCAAGTATTTGCATCTTTCTTTGCTTATCTATTGTTGGTACATACACCGCTGCAACAACATAGCTGTTTGTAAAGATGGCATGAACATGTTTTAGTGGATCATAAACCTTTGGGTTATTTTTATTCCTCTTGATGTCCAAATCTGGCCAGTAATACACTTGTGAGACTTGTGCTGAATAAAGAAAAGATATATGCAAGATTAATATCAAATATGAAATATACTAGTGGTCATACCCCCCATTAATAAATGTAAAGTGATATGGAATTTACTTAAGCAAGCTCCAGGTTTTCCTCACATCATAAATATAAGAGTAACATATTTTTTTAGTCATATAGTATTTTCACAGTCAAAAGGGAAACTTTATATACAAATAATGACTTTTTTTTTTTTCTAGGTGATTAAACTTTTGTCTCTACTTATATTTGCTGAATGGTAAAAATTTCCATAATAAGTAGACTGCTTTTAAAAGACACAGGAAGTTATTGAAATTATTGTAAAGGAAAAATAGGTATATCAATTAGGCATTAAAAAAAAAGCAATATTTAGGTAGCACATTATCATTAACGCAGCATTATAGACAAAAATTTTTGCAAAAAATCTACCTACTTCCCTTGTTATTCTGAATACTAATACCTAAGGTGTATTTTTCATCTGATAAATAACTGAAACAGGAATGATTGTTTGCTTTTTGTTTATTTTATCACATAAAAAATCTAGGCATTACCTTTTTGGGAATTCACATCCCTTGGGACAATTTTCTTTCTCATTTAACAAACCTCTCTACTAGCTGTGGTGGCTCTTTTTCATTTAATGACTTGCACTCTTTATGATTCATGTGTTAGTAAATATCAATGATTTGTACAATAACATTATGAATTACATCTTAGATTTCTCTGATAATCATAGCTGCCTATTCTATAAGATATTTAGCCACATCAGCTTCTGACACTGATCTGAATGATTCATACAACTGAGGAAAAATGCAGTGAGCAAAATGGAAAAAAATTAAGAGGAAGAGAAATTACTGGCATGACTAGTTTTCCAGCCTGTGAGTATGCCACATGTGCAACCTTAGCCTAGGAGATATTTCCATTCTGATAATTACCTTGAACCAGGAATTTTGCACAGTCATTGCAAGGCATCCGAGACATGTAAACTTCACAGCCTTTCAGTGCATTAGGAAACCTTAACAGCACTTTTGGTACAGCATGAAGTTCCTTTGAAGAGCAGCCCAGGGCAATAATCCTTTTTGGCTTGCTTGCTTCACAGATGACAATTCCAGTCTTGTAATCCTGCATATACATATACAAATACATGTGCATATGTACAAATGAATGTATAACCATTCAGTGAATGAGAGTCCATACATGAGTATGTAAAGTCATAGCAAGCAAAGGCTCCCACTGAAAAAGAATGGCATTTGTTGCAAAAGGGTACCAAGCAGTCTCAAAATGTGCTGATTCCTGTGGATTTTCAGTGAGTTCTGGTGTGTCCACAGGAAACACAGGATTAAATTGTTTTATTCTAGATCAATGGTTCAAGTACTTTGACTGGAGTCCGAAAAGGGGCAAGAGAAAGTTCTAAACCTCTAGAAAGTTTGCAATTCTGTGAAATCATGGAAAAAGTAGGAAGATTAATATCCCAACAGCTGGTTTATTGGAATACCAAAATAGGAGAAAGGAGTGACAAGGTGTAGCTTCAAACAAATGCCTACACTACTCGAAGGATACTCACAGCAGGAACCACCAGACATCTATGTAGCTTCAAAAACTCAACAGCTTCAATTTATCAAAAATATTAGCATGTAAACATACAATAAATTAAAATCCCAACTGCAAGACTGTGGCCCCCAAGTGGCCCACAGTGGGGCAGGGACACTCCTGAGGGACCACAGCCAACACATAACTCCTGCCAGGACATGGTCTGCAGGAACCCCAGAGGTGCAGAGAAAAACTGGGAAAAAACATGGAGGAGCTGCAGACAAACCATCACACATATAGCCCCACTCTCCTGCACCACCCTTCACCTCACTGAAGGAATTGAGACTGACTGGGAGTAACCCATGGTGAAAACAAGGGAAGTTGAGACTGGGAAGGTGGGAGGGGAAGTGTTTGGCTTAAGATGAATCGGGAAAAAATGGATGGAAGCTGTTTAACTCCTGATGTTTCCTTTTTCTGATATATATACAATTCAGCAAATGGAAGTTTGTATTTATTGGCAATAAACAGAATTAAGTAAAAATTCCCCAAATTAAGATCACTTTGCCAAAAATACCAAGCCAGTAATTTTTAGATCAAAATCATATTGGATACTATAGCTTTTTTAGCCTTAATAACAATAAATGTGCTTGAGTTGACTTAACTCACAGGTTCCTCTGATTCATTTGTGAAATTTTCCATATGTAGTGCTAAGAACATGCACACATCTTCTTTCTTCAGAAGAGGAACAGGAGGACCTAGAAAGCAACAATGAAAAGAAAAGATAAAATCAGTCTTCAAGAAATATCCTCTGCTTCCTTGCCTGTCCCTTGTGAAGAGTTTGTAGCCATCTATTGGAGCACACCATCTGTGTCAGTCATCCTACCATGTTTCTGTGATGGCAACTAAATCACAGTTTTCCTCCTGCACAATGGCTTCCAGCTCCTCCTGCTTCTTGCCCATTGCGTGCATTAGTGTAGGTGCACTTCAGTTGGATTATTGATCCTACCACACTTCTGAGGAGAGGAGCCCAAACGGCCAACTCTATTCCCCTATGTCATACTCTTCTTCAAAATTTATATATTTCAACTATCATTGTGCAAAACCTTCCCTTTTATATTTTCTGCTCAGATTTCAACGACGTCAAGTAAGACTGAAAAAAATTATACAATTACTTTTACTTAAAATAAAATTAAAATGAAGACAAATATGCTTCCAGAGAGATATGTCAGAAGTTTGGGTATCATCTCTCTGTACTGCCTAATATCCACCTTACTGTTTTCAGGACAATCACATTTAGTCAATCCTGTTTAAGAAAATGAAATTAGAGAAACAAAAACTATGATGATTAGCGAAAAGTGGACTATATTTATTTCACTTTGCCTTCATCATTCATTTCTTCTCTTCCCCCATTGTCTTCTGAACCACTGGCTACTGGAAGACAGAAAAGAAAAAGCTCTAATTAGGAATGTCACATAAGAAGAGGTTATTAGAAGTATACCTGTGTATCAGCACTCATTCTCTCATTACCAACACTGACAGTGTATCCACTGTGAGCCGGGCATCTCAGAAGCCACAGTTAGTTTAGGACAACAATTGACAGTCAGGACATTGAAGTCTAATACTTCAATTCAAAAAGAAACTATATTAAAGTGAATGGGAATTGCCCAGATATAAAACAGTTAACTGAAAGTAGAAATAAATATAGTTCCGCAGTGGTGGTGGTGGTGACAAGGGGGTGGGGTTGGGTTTTTCTTGTTGTTGTTTTTTTTTGAAGTTTGAATTCCACATTTAAATTCATAAATCTATAATTCTTTTCTCATGTACAGAACGGCCAATACCTACACTGTCTCCTTACTCCCTTTGCCTTCACACTCAGGACTGCCTCTTCTTGTCTTCAATACTGAGTCCCTGCTTGTTCATTTTCACCATCCTGTCATCCTCCTCATTTGAACCTCATCATCTTGGTTCTCACTCTTCCCATCAATTTTATTTCATTCTACTGCAAATACATACCATTCTCCTAAATTTTAAAATAATTTATCCCTTACTCCTCTTCAGGTACATAGTTTTCCCCAACTCACTTGTCTATTGTATCTTCACACTCCATGAAGATGTGGTCAGCAACTTTTTTTGAGTTTCCAGTTTCAGTTTTGTTCCAATTCTTAATTTGATTTCAAATCTTTGTTCTCCCCCAGTAAGGTAAATGATGCTTCAGCTTACAAATCATTAAGACTTCAAAATTTTAGTGCAGTTCTAAGTTTGTTTTTGCTTAAACTAAGCAAGATGTAGATAAGATTTTTTGTATTCTCAGTATGTTATGCAGTGTTCTTAAAAACTTCTGATACTTTTTAGTGGTTGTCTATTCTAAATAAAATAAAGTTATTTAAAAATGTCAGTATTAATAACATTATTCTGTGGTAGGACACCTGACTCCCTGACTGGCATAACTCAGAACAGCATAAAGCCAGTGGCATGGGGAGAAGACTCAAGCCCAGTACCTCCAAGGATTTGGATATATCCATTTAAGGCTAGAAGAAATTAACAAAAAAAGTCTTGAAATAAGAAAACTGTCATGAAGGATGGTGACTAGTTATTTGGGCAAATTGAAAAATTCATTATTAAGAGAGACAGAGCAGAAACTATTAACCTCATAAGCATGCTATGTTATTCCTCTGTCTTTTCAACTGTAACCAGTTGCAGGGTCTGGCCACTTACAGAACTAAAGGGCAACATTTCTGTCTTCTACATATTCAGAAGAATTGTGGCAGAAGTGAAATCTGCAGATGAGTTCAGATATTTATAGTGTATAGTTCCAAAGGAAGGTTGGAATGAGCAGAACTACTTCAAGGGTAACTCAAATAAAATTACAGTAATTAGATGCAATTTATAATCAGATTTTGGTGTATTTATTATGTGCTGCAAAAGGGTTTTAAAGAAAAATATTTAGTAATATACTCTGCTTTTTAGTTTAAACACCAACTAATACCAAAAGAAATAAATGGAACAGTACCAAAGAAGAAAGAAATTAATCTCAACCGTACCTTCCATAAATTGAGTCTTGGACTGTTCTCCCTGGAAAAAAAAACAAACAAAGAAAACAAAACAAAAAATAAATGTATTTAAAGCATAAATGAACATTTATTTAGTACTTTCCACATATTGTTTGCTCAAATCTGCCTTTATATCTTATATATTGATCAATCTACCATGAGGAATTCCTGGACCACTTGAAGACGGGTCCTCAAAGTCATTCTTGTCTATTTCAGTTCTAAAGCTCTAGTTTTACAGAGGAAGATAAAAGTCAGTTACATAGCCTACTCTCCTCTAAGCACTTATCCAGTTCATCAGTAGTCCTGTATGTCCCAGTTTCCTTTTTTTCCAACTTAGACTGCTTTACCTCCATCAGAAAAGTGAAGTCATACTTTTCTACATCATCTGCTTTCACTTCTGACACGCCTTCTACCTGCTGAATATTTTTTGTGACATCCAGGCATGACTGGCTCCTAAAACTATTGATGGAATTCAAAACAGTGACTGAAAAGCTCTGAAGTGTACATTCAGGTTAATACATATTCACATATCATCAAATGGCTCATGAGCATTCAATGTATTTTAATGAACTTTCCATCTAATGAAAACGTGCATCTTAAAAACAACAGAAAAAAATACAACAACAAGCAAGGCAAACAAGAAGGATGACATATATCAAAGCAAAGTATTCTATGCTCTTAAAAGACTTTTTAGTAATACAACTCTGAGTCTAATCTTCAATACACAAACCTACCTCATTATCGTTAAAGGACTTCTCTAAATTGTCTGCATTTGTTTGATCCTAAAAGAAAAAATGAAAATTCAAACCAAACAATGAAGCAGGCACTCACAGAATCCCTGAGATTGGGAGCCACATCTGGAGGTTTCTAGTCAAGGCAGGCTGAACTAAAGCAGATCTCTTAGGGCTGTGTTCACTCAGATTTTTAGTATCTCCAAGGCTGAGGGCTCTACATCTGTAGATGTTCCAGTGCTCACCACCCTCACAGCAAAAAGGTTTTTTGTTATGTTTTAGTAGAATTTCCTGCATTCCAAATTGTGCCTATTGCCTCTTGTCCTATCACTGGGCACCCCTAAGAAAGTCTGTCTCTGTCTTCTTTACTCCCTCCCATCAGGTATTTATGCACATGGATAAGATCCCACCTGAGCTTTCTCTTCTTTAGGCTGTTCAGTCCCAGCTCTCTCAGCCTCTCCTCATATAAGAAATGCTCCCATTGCTTAGTCAACTTCAGGGCCTTTAGCAGGACTGGTCTCATATGCCCATCTCTTGTACCAGGGAGATCAAAACTGGACACAATGTTCCAACCACAGCCTCACCAGTGCTGAGCTGATGGCAATGCCCTGCCTAACGCAGCCCAGGAGGCAGTTGGCCTTTGCCTCAAGGGCACATTGCTGTATTCTAGTAAACTTACCCACCAGGGCCTACAGGTCCTTTTCTGCAAAGCTGCTTTCCAGTTGTTCAGCACCAGTCTATACTGGGCATAGGGTTACTCCTCCCCAGGCACACGAGCTTTGCACTTCCCTTTGCTGAACTTCATTAGACTCCTGTCTTGCCATTTCTCCAGCTACTCAAGGTCCCTCTAAATCAACTGGTGTACCAACCACTCCTTTCAGTTTTGTATCATCTACATAGTTCCCAAGTGGGCACTCTTACTCATCATCCAGTTCACTAATGACAATATTAAACAGTTTTGGTCACCATTCACCCCAGGGGTATCCTACTAGGGACTGGACTCAAGCTGGACTTCGTGCTGTTGATCACAACCCTCTGGGTCTGGCAGTTCAGGTGGCTGTCAATCCACCTCACTGTCCACTTATCTAGTCCACACGTTATCAGTTTGTCTATGAGGATGCTGTTAGAGATAGTGTTGCAAGTCTTGTTAATGTCAAGATGAAAAACATTCACTGCTTTCTACTCTTCCACCATGCTCATCGTCTCATCATAAAAGGATGTCAGGTTAGTCAGGCAAAATCCATGCCAACTACTCCCAGTCACTTTCTTGACAGGTCCCATGGTCTTGTACACATACACCTTCTTTAAATATTCCATAACCAGATTCTACTCTACTGAGGCTAAATCTTCATTACTCCACGTCTTCCTGCTGGTCGCAGGGAGATGGGATTCCTGAGGGCAAATCTTGGCAGTAAAAACCAAGGCAAAGAAGACTTTGAATGCCTTGCTCACATTTGTCTTTATAGGAGCAGAATTTAATCTAGAACAAGGACATTCACTGGATACTTTGGCCTGAACCAAGACTGAGACCTTTTCCTTCAGAAAGATTTTTCTAAAGTCATACACAAATAATTTGATTTAAATTATATCCATGTACATCCTGTTAAGTACTGAAGGGACTTCTCTGAAAGGAACAATACTCCTTTGCAAACTCAGAAAATACTTGTTCTTTCTACTAAACAGAGGGCTATATCTTGTGATTGAGCCAAAAATACCTTGTTTGGCACAGACCTGCAAACAGTAAAGTCACTCATCAGACACTTCAAATATGAGAATATGAGACTCGGAAAGAAGGCTACTTTTTTATCCTGAGGGATTAAAAGTTTCGTGTGTGCAATGCAGGACAGAGATGCTCCTTCATATTGGAGGCCTTAATGAAAACAGTTCACCTCAGCATCAATGCCTAGGTTTCCTCCAAGCAACCAAGACACATATCCAGGCCTCACCATCATAAAAGTTTAGGCACAGCCAGACTAAGCATTCAGATGCAAAATCAGGGAGCACTCTAGAGCTCTGCCATTTAGATATAGCTAAACAGTAGGCTGGACTTCCCTAGTGTGAAATCCTAAAATATGTAACTTGTTCCTTTCCTAACTGCAGAAGCATCTGAGTGTAAAGATTTCCAAGACAGAAAGCAAACCATGAAATTCCAGTTGTACACGAGTGTGAAGAATGAAGCATCTTGTAGGTGATGATCTGCTATAGTTCCTCTCCTATACAGAAGGGTAAGAATTGATGAATTTGTCTGTAAGTCAACGATAAATAAACTGATCCCCCTGCACCCAAACATATAATAACATCATGACAATAAATAATAAATAATATTATACAACCATACTTCATTTTTTCGGTAGAGGTGTTTTTTTTTTACCCATTTAATCGTCTTGATTTTCATCTCCGTCAAAAGTTTCTGACACTTAGGACAGGGAGGCTTGGTGCAGTAAAGTACATCACTCTCTTCTATTTTGGTCTTTGATCTGAAAAATATATGTATTTGCACAATTAATTCATTTTATGCAAAGCTAACACTAAACACAATGTCTACATTTCTTTAAAATAAATTTAGTATTTTCATTTAAAACTATTATTTCTAATTACTCTAATTATCTCCTCCTCCAAGTTTCTTACTTCAATTTTCCTTTCAAATATATGATCTTTTTTGCTTTCTCTACTTCTGTGTATGCACAAGTGCTACCATTCTGAGCCACATGCTTTTAAAGACTAATGATTCTCCAACTATGGACATCTAGAAACTTAATGGATCTGGCTGACTTGACACTACTCTTGCTAGCCTAAGGACCACCAAAAAAACCTGCCAGGCAGAATGCTGCAGACTGTGCCTTTCAAAAACTGTTTAGAGATTCATCAAAAGGAGATTGGGTGATTATTTTGGCAGTGTATGAATACAAGGTGGTATCACATCCTTCCAGGGGTAGAGGAGAGGCAACAATGTTAACATGTTGATTTTAAGCTCAGACCTGTAAAAATGTTAAGTCTTTGAAGCTGGACTAACAGGTGAAGAACAGATGGAAAAGGTTAAAGAGCAAATCCATGGCTAGTCACTCACTCATTCACACTACACACTATTAATATCTATTGTCAGAAGGAATGCCTGTGAAGTCACTCCGTTACTACATTTGCAACAATAACCTGAAGAGGAGAACATTTGCTTCAGCATGGAGAACAGCTTCCCGTTTTGCAGGTCCATTCCTTTGGTTATTTCTCCCAGCCATGGGCAGGTTTGCATATAATACGCCAATAGGGTATCCATTATAACCTGCCCCAAACTGCCAAAAAAACCCAAATGAAATAAAATTATCAAAATTTAACAGCCACTTCCAAACATCAGTGAAATTTTAACCATATACTAATACAGCTTCAGAACATAAATATAAGCTGTCCACATAGTTCTAGACACATACAACTTCTAAGTTTTTACAGCTATTTATATCAGACTTTTAATCAGCATTAACAGTTTGCCACGAGCATCTTACCACCACATCATGTTACTGCTTTTAACACAGCCAAGAGGTACTTTTGCCTTTGCACCCAGTGAGGTAATTTTTTGCCATTAATTTCACCACCATCTTTTTTGTTTCTCTACCTTTGCAAGAAACTCCCTTTTAGTGGGCATCAGGGATTATTTTTGTAAAGTTAATTTTATTAAATATTATCATTACTATTAGCATATTTATTATGGGAGAATGTGTTCATGAAGTAAATTCATGGCCCTTAACTTCTTTAGATGTCTGCACTCAAACTAGTCACCCCAGACTCCCTTTATATTCAAGGGAGAAAACCAGGTTCACCTATTTCAGACTCTGGATTGGGATGAATGACAGTCCATATCTCTACCAACTATAAAGAGGAGCCAGGGCCAATAGCTCAGAAGTAGGCATCTATGCTGCAGAGGCCTACATTGGGTCAAATAAATTGCACACCTTGGAGCAGTGAGTAGAAATTTTATAAGTGTTGGAGAATTCAATCTACTTACAAAATAACCATCCTGACTGTAGAGTGTACACCCCACACCTTCATATGGATCACCTTTTAGAAGAGACAAAGATTTTCACATCATTTAAAAACATACTTTTTTCATACTTAAAAATATGTTTGTATATATATATATAAAACATTTATCTGTGTGTGCATATATATATATAAATATAAATAATAATATATAGAATTACAATATTGTTCTATCCCCCCTCAAAAGTGGTAAAATATTATTTTCTATATTTCTATAATATGAGTTTCCATCTTCTGCTTTAGGTTTAAGTTCAGTATTACGCCAAACATTATAAACAATGATATTCAACATTAGTGTAGTAAATGCATTAATGAAGAACACTTTAGCAGTTAGGTGAGCAAAGCATGCTAATTTCTCTGATCCCCACATACGTTGTGAAATAATTACTCTTTGCTCTAGTGGACTAAATCAACAACAATGATAAAAAATAAATATACAGGATTCTATTCTTTATATTGGTTGTTATTGTTGATATAGTCCCATCGTAACTTACTAGATCTTGCTGCTAGAAAATAACAAAGCTGCAGTGCATGTCGATGAACATTTTCTTCAACTGCTCTCATCTCAAGTTGGGAACATTCCAGTAAAAAATTATAGCAGCGTAAAGCATTTTTCATGCGCTCGGCACAAGTATCTTTGCAGCTCTGCATGCTAACCAGTGAGCAATATTTTTCAAAGTCTTCAGTTTGATCATTGAGCAACTTAAAACTGCTGTTCAGCTGGGGTTTTTTGCGATTGATTTTTCTTGCAATCATTTTCACAGTTTCAAAGCTTGTAAGGGGTAAGAGCACACCACTACTTATATGACTTCTAAGAAACATATGGTCAGCTTGTTGAGTATCTTCTTTAACCACTGAATCATCTCCCCTTTTTTCAGGAGCCACTGGCCAGTAATAGACTGAAGAAACTGAGCCTAGAAACAAATGCTGAAAGTCACTTAAAGTGTCATACAGTCAGGCAGGACATTCAATTCACATGTTTTTTGTTCAAAACAGTGGGCCAATTTCCAAAGCCCATTTATTTATCCACAGAGGTTAAACTGCTCCCATTGCAGTGGGATCTGAATTGAATATAGACCTATTGCAACAACTGATATTTCACTTCCATAAATGACCTCCCACAGTTTGCCAATCCTTTCCCAAGCAAGCAGTTGCACCAATTTCTAAGAGACTATCTGCACCAAAAAGGATTACTTGACTAAGGAGGGATTTCTTGAACTGAGTCATGTACAACAACATTTTTCTAGATGAATTAGAGACTTAAGGGTTAGATTTGCTAAACCTATATGATGTTGAATAGTAGAATCTGTTCATGTTTGTTAGTGGCATGGTGTTGAACTAGGATGTGTCTTGCCTGAGAGCCCAAGAAACAGGATTCAATTTGGTCTGTGGTTGCAACATCAGCCAACTTGCAAGAATAAGGAACAACATGACCCAGCACAGCGAGGAAGACTGCAAGCCTTCCTCCAAGAGATCCCTGCCCACGACCACCAAGAGGCACTGCGAATGCATGAGGGGGAGGGACAATATTATAATGGTTTTTTATAATATTATAATGAGATCCTAGAAATATTTTGCATAATCCTACCTATTCCTTTGTGAAGTAATGCATATGTATATTCCAAAGTGAATAAACATGTACTGGTTTTGTCCATTGGTGTGCATGCTAGGAGGAGCTATCCCCCGTGCACCCAGCGCTGCCATAAAGAATACCTGCTTTATAGCTTCACAGGGCTGTAGAGTCTTTTCCCTCACGTCATAGACACGATGCTTAGTGGGGTCATTTATGAAGTTATTCAGGTAGAACTGCAGTTAACACAGACTGATTAAAAATGTATTACATACCTTGAATGAGGAATTTGGTACAAGTTGTGCATGGTTTCCTGGACAAATACACAGTGCAGCCACGCAAAGAAGAGGGAAGATATTGAATTATTCGTTGCACAGCATGCAACCCAGATTTGGAGAAACTCATAGCTACTATTTTGTGTAGTTTGTCTGATTCACATATTACAATGCCAGTCTTATTGAACTGAAGAGAAATAAAAGAAAGCATATTTTTCACAGCAGATTTAATTTTGCAAGCATGCATGCTTTATACAAATTAAAAAATGCACTATGGGTTTTGAGACACTGTATTACATTTAACTGCTCTTTAGTTCCACAATCTTTAGATCACAACTTCTCTTTATGAAAAGTTAATGTAAATTTAGTATTAATTAATTTTTTTCTGTGCATTAGTTAACCAGAAATGCAGTGCTGCTCCACTTAAGAGACACATGAAACCAGAACTGGAATCAATTGGAAAGATCAAACTATAGATTTCTAAAACTCTCTCAGAAATATTAGTTTCTTCTTTATAAACACTATATTAGCCGTCATAGAAAAAATTAATGGTATTAAAGTTAATAATGAATGTCCAGGCTCTTTAAATCTTCTGTACATTCACATAATGCCAGGTATTCTAATCCCCACTGTTGCTACAATAGTTCAAAAAGTAAATTATACTGTCACTGGATACAGCTCTCCTACAAGGCTGGTAGATGCACTACATGGCAACAAATCAGAATCACAGAGTAGTTTAGATTTGAAATGGAACCCTGGAGGTTACCTAATCCACCTCCCTGCTCAAAGCAAGGCCAACTTCAAAATTAGATCAGATTATTCAGTTCATAATTAGATGATGGATTTTGTCTTCTCTGTCACAGAAGTAGTTGGAATTATCTATTCTAGGTGACCATCTATGGATTAAACTGTTCTGAAGTTCAGTAACTTCGACAGGAAATGTCTCACTGAACACATGTCCACTCCTTTAAGCAACCATCATCTGATAATGGTAATTTGATAACTACTGGAGATAGCAGCTAGAAAAGTAATATATTCAGGATACACCTGCAGCTCTGGAAAAATGCTGTAGTCTATTTTTATTACAGCAATTAATGAGAAAACCGGTATTTTACATTTGATCCTAACACCGAGGAAACTACCATAATCTGAAAATGGAAAGTAATTCCAATAAAAATTTTGATGATGTGATACATAGGAAAGGATATTGTAAGAACAGAATGGTTGTAATGATTTCAGAAAGACAAATTTAAGGAACTGTTAGGAAGTCTCTTGGAAAAATAATCCAAGGACTGTAAGAGTCTGATTTAGTAAAAGAGAAATAGGAGTAAAATATCCTGGTGTAAAGGAAAAGCCAGTAACACTGTAAGATCACTTTGCTTGTACCAACGGATCTTTAGTAGTCTGAAAATCAAAGCCAGAATTAGGGGGGAAAAAAAAAAAGTACAGGCAATATGACCAAACATAAAGGAATAGTACAGAACCATGTAATCATGAGAAAAACTAATTTACCGAAAAAATACAGATACTTCCACTAGCAAGGGATAAAAAGGCAAAAAAAAAAAAAAAAAGGGTATATATAAAATTGTAGGAAGAAAAACAAAGTAGGCATGGTTACACGACACAACAGGAAGGAAAAATAAACAAGAATAAAGAAAAGGCTGCACAGCAACAAGATGAAACCAGAACCAAGCAAAGCAAGATCCCGCTTTGGAAACAGAAACTGAACAAACACAATCATAGAAGCACCTGCTGGCCACAGGAGTCATAAGACTATTGTGAACTAGAGCTCAACAGAGCAACAACACAATGTTATTGTTGACCTCCACACATAATAGATGTTTCCAGGAGCTACAAAGCTATAGTTACTCAATCTGATGGAGTGTCACATCAGGTTTTGGTCCTACTCTAGGAAAAATGCAATCACACTGGAGAATCTAGGGAAGGAACCTCAGAGGTTTAAAGAAAACAAAAATAGCAACAAAAATCTAGGAGAAAGACTGAAGCTTGACATAAGAAGTTTGAGAAATGGCTCCTATAACATAGTTTGAAGATCAGGTTACACAAGTATCTCATAAGGGTGGTGTAATTACGTTTAATCCTGCTTCACTGAAAGAAAATGGATTAGATTACTTCAGCCTATTTCTATGACTCCACTGTTTCACATTCAAAGTGGTTTGTTATTATTAGGTCTCATATCAAATCAACTGTTTATAAATTAAGTAGTATTTAAGAAGTAGTTTTTAAAGTTTTTAGACGTGTAACCATCACTGTAACTGTTATCTGCTAACTTGATCACCGTGTAGCATTCAATCCATATTTTTACAAACCATTCTCAGATAACCTGGAGAAGGAAAAGCTTTCTACACAAGCAAAATTGTGTGTGGAGTTGAAGATTTTTTTTTTTTTCATATTCACAACTAAAATTAAGCTAGGATGTATTTTAACTGTGGGAATGAGAACATGAATACATGATAAAATGGGAGTTTTAGTTATTTCTTTCAGAAAAGCACAATGGACCTTACAATGTCAAGGGCTGATTCAGCTGTCATTAAAGCAACATACAAGCTTGAACTGCAAAGTCTATCACTCTCACCCTGCAAGGAAAGGACGAAGGAGCTCTGCGCAACAAGCTACTGCTGTTAACAGCTGCACTTAGCACAGAGAAAGGTTTCCGTTTTCTCTCATCTACCAAATATCATCCCTAAATTGTCCCTTATGTGAATGAGTTCACAGCCTCCACCTCTGCTGAGATGCATCTGCAGAAAACTCACAACACTGGCACACAAAAGGCAGAGTTGCATGCTGGGCTTGCTACTACCTGTGATATTCTGTATTCTCACAATATAAATGGACAAAGTATTCAAATGTCTTCAGAGACATTCACGTGAAGAAGTGTACTCCCTGAGTTAATAACAACTCTGAGGAGGACTATCCATGCTTTCTAGTACCATTTGAGCTATTGACAAGGCTGTCAATTTGAATATACGAATATTCTTTTACTGGGGTGTTTCACCTGATTTGTGCCATTTCCAAAAGCAATGACAGCTCTGGCTACATGACTGAAACTACATGTGTCACCAGGATCATTGGAAACAGAAACTGAATCTGGTTCAGTACCCACAGGAAGGACAGAGGGAGGACAACAACCATCTGACAAGATTTACTATTTTAAATCACAGGTAAACACAAAACAATATTTACAATATCTCTACATGTAGTCAGCTGAACATCATTGTACCCCCATCTTTCAAGTAGGGAAAGCAAACACAAGACAGTGCCACTTTTCCAAGGCAATATCCTCCCATTTTATGATGTGATTCATTAACAATTAGGGCATGCTGGTATGCTTCAGTGATATGACATAGCAATGGCAGATGAATATTTATCTATACTTAGGAATCCAGTATCTTTATGTAACTTTACCAGATGACAGTGAAAAATTTAACAGCATCAGTTATTACCAGTAACTTTTAAAACACAAGACTAGAATGGACCACCTAACTCAGCAGTTTCACTCCCCCACAGAAGCAGGCAATTGTACAACAGAGGTTTATAAATGTTTTGTTTGATGGATGTCACTAGATATTTTAAAGGACAATTCTCAGTAAAACAAGCAGCAACGCTAACTTGTTACGTACCTCACCAGATGGAGCACAACACTCTGGAGAATCCTCCATATGATGAGCTAGAAACATATACAAGTCTCTCTTCTCCAAGCGTATCCATGAATGAACTTGTGAACAGGTCCAAATAAAGAGGTCATAATTAGTAGGCAAATTCAAATAGGTTCATGCTACAGAAAAGACACTGTTGGTTGCTGCACTTTTGGTAATATGGGGAGTTAAAGCAGAGCATTTGGGTGAAGGAAAACATGGAAATATATAATTTTTTTTAATATACTGCATATACAGAGTAACAGTCAGAAAATTAAAGTAAAGCAAAAAGAAGTTTGTGCTGGTGTTGCCTAAGGAGTGCACTACTTACTGCTAAGCACCACTGAGCTGTTTAACAGCCATAAAGCAATACCATAATGCAAATAACAAATCTAATAAACCCCACAGAAACTAATACTCAAAGAAAAGCTCTAGACTGTGGTTAAACTCCTGCTGCTCATTCTATCTACAAAGTAGTAGCCAAACTTCAGTTGAGATGCCTTGTTTTTCTATTATTTCCTGAAGCTGAAGAGATGTGTGTTTCAGTTGACTATATGGAGGTGATTAACTAGAGAAAAGAGTTACAAACCATCCTCCATGTCCTCAGCTCCAGAAGGTCTCCTCTTCCAAGGAAAAAAAGTCTTCCTTTTAATTTACTTTTGAAATAAAGCACTGTAGTGAAGAGAATACACGTGTATGTGTTTGTGTATATAAATACTTATATGAACATACAACTTGTTTGTCTTTATTCATGTTTTACAAATAATAAACATCCTTCACCCCATATAAATACAAACAAAACCTAAAGGAAAAGCTGACATCTCGTATTGCTGATTCTCTTTATTTTTTGCCAGTACAATAAATCTTCAGAAAATCAAAAAATATTTGGCCCATCCCCATCAAGCATTCTGCTACCAGTCCAATGACAAAGTACTTCACAGCACCTTTTCTTATAAAATATCAATAGCACAAGCTTTAAGTACTTCCTATTGACAGATACCTCATCACTTTACGATTAGCTCACCAATGCTTAATGGTCTTTTTTTTCCCTTCTTTAAGTATTTCCACCAAAATATGTTTTTATTCCATTATGCTCATCCCCAATGTGACAGAACAATTAGGTATTGCACTTACCCACAGGTCTGTCAGCAAGAAATGTTCAATGATAATAACTTTCAAGTGGCAAACTAATGCTTTTATATCTTTCTTCTCTACTGTGAGTCACGTACTCTCTGTTTCACCTTTGACTGCTACCTTGGACCCACCCTGTCAATATTTGTATGCCATGTGGGGATCAGTTTGGTGAATTAGAGAAGCTGACCAGGACAACTAGACATTGATCTAGGACCGCTACACCCATGCAAATGCTCCCCAACTTAAAGTGAGAAATCGAAAGATATAATTGTATTGGTATTGCTATTTAGCACTGCTCAAACCTCTAATAAAAGATCTTCTTCAGGCTGTGTGAACTCACGAGTAGTGGAACAATCGAAATACCTCCTATTTTATGATGTCCATTCACCTCTGAAATACATAGTCTACCAATATTTATTTATGTCATCAATACACAAAGTAGGACTGTCCAGGATTGGAAGGGCTTGTTAAAAAAAAATGACACGATTTCTCTAAAAGACTTACTATTATTTTCCATACTCAAACATGCTGTTCACACCTTTTTCTTTTTTCTTTCAACTACTCCTGACTTCCTACTACTACAGTGCTCTAGGGGAAGCACCGAAGCGTATCAAACATATGTGATTTCCAGTGTTTTTTCAGTAGCTTTTACTGTTCTCGCTAAATTGAAGCGGACTCCTTGTTTTGTTAAACTGAAGCAGGAAGTCAGTCAAAAGGTGGAGTGAACAGTTCTGGAAAGTGCTAGAAAAATAACGCCATGAACACATGTTGTTTTTCTTGGACTGGCAGCTCCTCGAAGTGGCAAGTGACTGTGTTAAGTCCTCCCTCCATGCTGCCATGCCAGCAGAAGTGATTCAACTAACAAAACAACCGGGAAGAATGAGGAAGTTCATGGGCAACTAAATACACCTGAAGACACTGGACCAAATATCCTATTAAATACCACCAAGACAGTCTTTTAAACAGGCTCAGGCTGATAAAGTTTACAAATTTCGGAGTTTATAAGTTCTAAAGCCACAATGTTACTCATTTGAGCATCTGGTACCAGATCTGCCAGATGCTTTACTTAAAGCTGAAGGCTTCATCTCCAACACAAGTATTTTAGCCTGAAAGTACCTTGGAGTCCCAGTATTTTGGATTGGGAAAAACTGAAGAAAGAGTCAACACATTGCATTTCTGTGTGCATCTTCTTTAATATCCCAACAGATAGCCACCAGCCAGAGAACAGGCCTACAGCACTCACCCCACCTTGCTGCAGAACCAATCAGGCTTGTTCATATGATCATTACAGAACCATAGAACAGTTTGGGTTAGAAGGGACCTAAAAGATCACCTAGTTCCAATCCCCCCTGCATGGGCAGGGACACCTCCCAGCTTGCTCTAAGGCCCATCCAACCTGGCTGTCCCGGATGGAACACACAGCAGACGAGACGTATATGCACTAATCAAAATTTATTGCATATAACATTGCAATATGGTGGAAATGAACATCAACTTAGCCCTCTGTTTATACCTTTCAAGGTTGTTACCAGCTCAGAGTTTGCTAGGCCTTTTCCTTTCTCATGGGAACCTTTCCACTCCAGGCCTGGGCCTACAAAACTGAGAGACAAAAGCAGCTGAATAATAGAGTAAAACTGAGGCAGGCATATTGAGAGATGGAGCATCCTGCTACACTGGCCTTGAACACTTTCAGGGAGGGGGCATCCACAACTTCCCTGGGCAACCTGTTCCAGTGTCTCACCACCTTCACACTAAAGAATTTCCCTCTAATGTCTAACCTAAATCTCCCGTCTTCAAGTTTTGATACATTACTTCTTGTCCTCTCACCACAAGCCCTGCAAAAAAGTCCCTCCCCAGCTTTCCTGTAGGCCCTTCAGATACCAGAAGGCTGCTATGACGTTTCCCCAGAGCCTTCTTTTCTCCAGGCTGAACAGCCCCAACTCTACCACCCTGTCTTCATAGGAGAGGTACTCCAGCCCTCAGATCATCTTCATGGCCCTCTTCTGGACTTTCCCCAGGAGCTCCATGTCCTTTTTATGTTGGGAACTCCAGAACTGGACACAGTACTCCAGGTGGGGTCTCACGAGAGCTGAGTAAAGGGAGAATCACCACCCTTGACTTGCTGGACATGCTTCTTTTGGTGCAACCCAAGACATGGTTGGCTTTCTGGGCTGCAAGCGCACATTGCCAGCCCATGTTGAGCTTCTCGTCCACCATGACTCCCAAGTCCTTCTCCTCCAGACTGTTTTTGATCCATTCTCCACTCAGCCTGTATTTTTGCTTGGGGTTGCCCCGATCCAGGTGCAGGACTTTGCACTTGGCCTTGTTTAACTTCATGCGGTTTGCACAAGCCCACCTGTCAAGGTCTCTCTGGATGTCATCCCTTCCCTCCAGCATGTTGGCCTCACCACACATTCAAAGGAATTCTATGTAAGTTTGCTGATGATGCAAAGCTGGGAGGAGCTGTCGACTCCCTTGAGGGCAGGCAGACCCTGCAGAGAAACCTCGACAGGTTAGAGAGATAGGCAGTCACCAACCGCATGAAGTTTAACAAGGGTAAGTGCTGGATTCTACACCTGGGATGGGGCAACCCTGGTAGTAAATACAGACTAGGCAACAAGTGGGTGGAGAGCAGCGTGGCAGAGAGGGACCTGGGGGTCCTGGCTGATGGCAA
Source organism: Hemiprocne comata (assembly GCA_020745705.1). Lineage (NCBI taxonomy): Eukaryota > Metazoa > Chordata > Aves > Apodiformes > Apodidae > Hemiprocne > Hemiprocne comata. The sequence goes on from CM036586.1 coordinate 65,040,897, forward strand.
ACTGAATATGAGCCAGCAGTGTGCCCTGGCAGCCAGGAGGGCCAACCGTGTCCTGGGGTGCATCAAGCACAGCATTGCCAGCCGGTCGAGGGAGGTGATTGTCCTGCTCTACTCTGCACTGGTGCAGCCCCATCTTGAGTGCTGAGTTCAGTTTTGGGCACCACAATATAAAAAGGACATCAAGCTATTGGAAAGTGTCCAATGGAGAGCCACGAGGAAGGTGAAGGGTCTGGATAGGATATCTTATGAGGAGCAGCTGAGGTCACTTTGATTATTCAGCTTGGAGAAGAGGAGGCTGAGGGGTGACCTCATTGCAGTCTATGGCTTCCTCACGAGGGGAAGAGATGGGACAGGTATTGATCTCTTCCCTCCTGTGACCAAGGACAGGACTCGGGGAACAAGCTCCCCAGGGAAGTGGTCACAGCACCAAGCCTGCCTGAGTTCAAGAAGTGTTTGGATGATGCTCTCAGGCACACGGTGTGATTCTTGGGGTGCCCTACACAGGGACAGGAGTTGGACTCGATGATCCTGATGAGCGCCTTTCAACTCAGCATATTCTATGATTCTATGATTCGTACTTTTGTGTTGGCAGCAAACTTGTTGAGGGTGCACTAAATTCCACTGTCCACATCGCCAAAAAAGATCTTACACAGCACTGGTCCCAGAACCAACCACCATTCGTCACAGGTCTCCATCTGCACACTGAGCCGTTGATCACCACTCTCTGAGTGCGACCATCCAGCCAGTCCCTTACCCAATGAGTGGTCCATCAATCAAACCCAGACTGTTCCAGTTTTGATACCAGGATGTCATGCGGTACAGTATTGAAGGCTTTGCAGAGGTCTGGGTAGGTGACATCGGTCCCTCTTCCTTTGTCCACCGATGCCGTGACCCCACTGTAGAAGGCCACCAAATTAGTCAGGCAGGATTTGCCCTTGGTGAAGCTGTGTTGCCTGTCACCAATCACCCTTTGTTTTCCACATGCCTTAGCAAAGACTTCAGGAGGATCTGCTCCATGACCTTGCCAGGCACAGAGGTGAGACTGACTGATCCATAGGTCCCTGGGTCTTCCTTTTTTCCCTCCTTGAGAATGGGAGTTATGTTTCCCCTTTTCCAGTCAGTGGGGATTTCTCCAGACTGCCAAGACTTTTCAATTATGATGGACAGAGGCTTTGTAACTTTGTCAGCTAGTTCCTTCAGGAGCCACGGATGAATCCTGTCAGGTCCCATGGACTTGTGCACCTTCAGGTCCTTCAGATGATCACGAACCTGCTCTTCTACAGTGGGGAGATCTTCCTATTCACAGTTCATGCCTTGGCCTTCTTTAACTTGGATGATGTGATCAGAGCCTTTGCCAGTGAAGACTGAGGCAAAGTAGTCATTGAGTACCTCAGTCTTCTTTATGTCCTGCATGGCCAGGTCTCCAGTTTCCTTCTGAAGTGCTCCCACATTTTCTCTCATCTTCCTCTTATTGCTGACATACCTGTAGAAACTTTTCTTGTTGTTCTTAACATTCCTGGATAGGTCCAAATCCATCTGTGTTTTGGCCTTTCTTACCTGATCCCTTGCTTCTCTGACAACTTGTCTGTACTCCCTCTGCTTCCACTCTTTGTATACCTTGTTTTTATATTTAACTGTGCCCAGAAGCTCCTTGCTCATCTATTCAGGCCTCCTGGCTCCCCTGCCTACCGTCCTCTTCGTTGGGACACTTAGCTCATGGGCATGGACAAAGTGATCCTTGAATAAGGACCAGCTTCCCTGGGCTCCCCTCCAGGGCTTGGTCCCACAGTACCCTACCAAGCAGATTCTTGAAGAGACCAAAATCTGCTCTCTTGAAATTGAGGATAGTGAGCTTGCTTTGCTGATTCCTTGCTGTCCTAAGGATCCTGAATTCGACCACGTCATGGTCATTGCAGCCTAAGCTCCCATTAAGTTTTACATCACCAACCAGCCTGTCTCTGTTGGTGAGAACAAGGTCTAGCATAGCACCTTTTCTTTTTGGTTCCTTTATCATTTGGAGGAGAGCTGTCATCAACGCACTCCAGGAACTTCCTGGATTACTGGTTCTTTGCTGTGTTGTCCCTCCAGCAGATGTCGGAGTGGCTGAAATCCCCCATGAGGCCCAGGGCCTGTGAGCACAATGCTCCTTGTATCTGCCTGTAGAGAGCCTCATCTGCTCGGCCATCCTGGTCTGGTGGCCTGTAGCAGACCCCCACTATGACATCTGCCCCTGTCTTTCCCTTAACCATGACCCATAAGGTTTCAGTCAGCTCCCCCTCCACCCCCAGGCAGAGCTCCACTGACTCCAGCTGGTCACTGATGTAGAGGGCAGCACCCCCTCCCCTTCTGCCCTGCCTGTCCTTCCTAAAGAGCCTATACCCAGCCATCCCCACACTCCAGTCATAGGAGTTATCTCACCACATCTCAGTGATACCAGTAACATCACCGCCCTGCAGGCATGCACACATCTGCAATGATTCCTGCTTATTCCCCATGCTCCATGCATTCACATAAAAGCATTTAAGATGGGTCCCCTTCGAAGCAGGCGTGCTGGCAGGGATAACATTTTGCAGGTCAGATGCTTTCCTGTTGGCCCGAAATCCTCCTGCAGACCCAGGGCATATGTTACTGGCTCTGTCCTCAATTATGTGTACAGAGGACACACAATTGAAATAAACCCTGTAAAGCAAATATTTTAAGACAAACCAACTTGTTGATGGAAATACAAGCTTTATAAAAGCATTTGACACTACCTTGTATCTGAAGACATTACCCTAAGTGATACTAAATAAAGTGAGTCATCCTGGTTAAACTGAAGCATGTGATCAAAAACAAAGATTTGTTTGAAATAACAGAATATCTGTAATAGGAATTTCTTAAATGGCTTCAGAATCATTTTAGTGTAGTTAGTGAAGTTGGATTGACAAAGGCAGGAAATCTGTAAAGATGGATATAGAGAGACAAAATACTCTTTTCCTTGCTTATTAGATACCTGAAACTCTTCACCTTCCTTCCTCTTGAGGAGATTGACCACGTGATGGAAATGCATGCTAGAGAACCTGAGAAATGGGGCCCTCAGAAACGACTCACTGCAGAAGTAACCAAGCTTGTTCATGGTAGAGAGGGGCTAGAATCTGCTAAGAGGTGAAGTTTGATCTGTTGAGCAGTTTTCTTTCAGATTTATTCAATGGAAACTATCCATAGCTTTTCAGGGACTATTTCCACGTAGTTAGTTGTTGCTCAGCTATTCTAAGAGAAAAATATAGTAATTCTGTACAGTTAACCACAGAATGACAGATTGGAAGGGACCTCAAGGATCACCTAGCCCAGCCTTTCAAGGTAGGAACACAGTTTAGATGAGATGACCCAGCACCTTGCCAAACTGAGTCTTAAGACTGTCCAGTGTTGGGGAATTCACTATTTCCCTGGGCAGATTATTCCAATGTCCAATTGTTCTCATACTGAAAAATGGATTTTTCATACTGATCCAGTCAGGATCTCCCCAGGAGTAACTTGCACCCTTTGCCCCTCTTTTCTATGTGATTCCTTGTAAAAACGGAGTCTCTGACTTCTTGGTACCTTTTAAGTACTCGAACACGGTGATAAGGTCTCCCCTAAGCCTTCTTTTCTCAAGACTGAACAAACCCAGTTTTCTCAGCCTTTCCTCGTACAGCTTCCCAGTCTTTTGATCATCTTTGTGGCCCGTCTCTGGACCCTCTTCAGTCTGTCTGCATCTTTTTTGTAGAGCGGGGACAAGAACTGAACACAGTATCCCAGGTGTGGCCTGACACACACCGAGTAGAACAGGACCATGATTCTTTATCTCTGCTGGTGATGGCCTTGTTGATGCAGCCCAGCATCCTGTTGGTTTTCTTTGCTGTTCAATAAAAAATAAATAAAAAATACAGTAACAATATAAAAAAATGCAGCGTAGTGGCCGACAATAAAAATATTTTGGGATGTACTTCAAGTACTTGTGTTACTGTGCAGACCCTCAGAAGCATCTGGGAAGGGGATTAGTTGAGTGAAGTTTGTGTGAAGATGAGACTCGCTGCGTATTTTGAAGAATCTTTCTCCAGTTACGTATCCAATAAAAAAACCCCTTAACATTGAATACTGAACTGCAGCAAACACCCGCTTTTTGCAGTTACCGGGGTCTCCGCCCCGTCCCGCCCCACTAGCAGTGACTGGCCCGGCTCTGCCATCGCCCCGCCCCGCTCCCAGCCTGCCCCGTGGCAAGATGGCGGCGCCCACGCTGGGTTGGCGAGGCGGCAGGGCGGCGGGGCTGTGCAGCGGCCTGCGCCGTGCCCCCCTCCGGCTCCCGCTTCGGCGCCGAGCCCACGAGCAGCCGCGGCGGGCCCGGGGCGCTGGAGGCCTGCTGGCGGCGCAATGCGAGCGCGGCCTCTTCCAGGAGGTGTTCCCGGCGCAGAGCGCGGAGGAGCAGCTGCCGGGGCTGCTGGAGCCGGGCCGCCCGCCGCTCACCGCCTACTGCGGCTTCGACCCCTCGGCCGACTCGCTCCACGTCGGGCACCTACTACCCCTCATGGCGCTGCTTCACTTCCAGCGCGCCGGCCACGACGTTATCGCCGTGGTGGGCGGTGCCACCGCGCGGCTGGGTGACCCCAGCGGCCGGGAGCGGGCGCGGGAGCCGCCGCCAGCTGAGCGGGTGCGGACGCACGCCCAGGGTCTGCGGTCGGGGCTGCAGCGGCTCTTCCAGAACCACCAGGAACTGTTCTGGGGCGGGGAGGGCAGCGGGAGGCTGGGGCGGGCCGTTCTGCTGGATAATGCCAGCTGGCTGGGCTGGCAGCCGCTGCTCGACTTCCTCGGCGGAGCGGGCGGGCGGCTGCGAATGGGTACGCTGCTGAGCCGACAGAGCTGCCAGGCCCGGCTGCGCAGCCCCGAGGGTATGAGCCTGGCCAAGTTCCTCTACCCGGCGCTGCAGGCCTATGACTTCCTGCACCTCCACCAGCACCACGGCTGCCGCATCCAGCTGGGGGGGAGCCGACCAGATGGGCAACATCATGTCCGGCTACGAGCTCGTCACCAAGTACGGCGGGGCCGGGCGGGGCGGAGGCTGGGTGGGTACCGCGGGGCCCCTCCCGGGCGGTGGTGCTGCGCAGGATTGGGGTATCGGGTTTCCCGGCTCCGTGCAACTTGGGTGCTGAGCGTCCCTAACGCGCCGGGAGCTGAAGTCACCCCTGGGAGAGCTGGCATTAGGCAGAACTGGGATTTGGGAAGGGAATTTAATTGTCCTGACTATGAGCCTGGCACGTGTTTGGCCACGGCTTTAAGCCTTGTCCGCAAAACATTAATGGATTTTTAACAAAAGCGATGGATTCTTGTTTTAGTGAACATGTTTGCCCAAGAACCGAAATCGGGTACCTTGAAACGTGGGACAAAATCGAGATAAGTCTTGCTGGCAAACGCATTCCAGTGTAATCACACCAAAGTAGAGGCAGTTGTGGTATATTGGTAAAGACGGTTGCATTTCTTAGAAATAAAATGAAGCATCATCATCATGATGATGGTGAGCTTTTGCTTATCCACCGAATTGGGTAGGAGTCTTAAAAAATTCACAGAAGTATATGAGCAAATCAGTGAGGACGTGATAAGGCTTCTACTTCAGTATGTGCTTGACCATTACAAGACGTTAGAGAATCAGCACAGAAAAGCCTTCCAGGTGTCCGAGCCACACAAGCAGCTTCCAGTAGTGCTCAGAGAAGACAAAACATACAGGACGCTTGAATTTGCTAGTGCTGTTGCTCATGAAACTACTTATTTAAAGTATGCCAACTTCTTACACACAAAAGAACTTACAATTTTTAAGTTCAAGGTTGGCTGTTTGGTGTTTTTACCCCCAAAAGCACTCTTCACAAAACAGTGTTCTGGCATCTTTTGCCCCTCACCTTCCTGTCTTACTTAACTGCTTTAAATCAAGGATAGGATCTTTCAGAATGCTTCTATTTTAAGTCAGCTTTACCAAGCTGTGATTTTTATTTATTTTTTTTTTTTAATTTTCATAACATGCAGTGACTTTTCTCTTTCTCAGAATGACAGGAACAGATGTCTTTGGAATTACTGTACCTCTTATTACCAGTACTACTGGAGATAAACTGGGAAAGACTGCTGGCAATGCAGTTTGGCTGAACAGAGATAAAACTTCTCCCTTCGAGCTGTATCAGTTTTTTGTCAGACAACAAGATAACGTAGTTAAGAAGTAAGTAGTTTTCCTTTGTCTTGCTTTTTGTCATAGTTTATAGAACCGGACCATAAGTGTTCTTTGTAACTGTTTTGTGTGGATATGTGCAACACGAGCTCCTTGTAGAAGGGTATATTATAACTGTATGTTCATAAAATAAACAGGCAGGACTGGTTCATTAGTATACAGGGTAGAGGAACCTGTTTCTGTATGGTGGTACATGCATCATCAGATTAGAATGTGGATGAACAAAGAAGCAAAGCACAACACATTCTGGGGTGACTTTATCTTATGAGGTATAAACTTCCAGTACTTAGCTTTATTCAGGGCATTATGTTAATAAGTTGCTGTACGTTCTCTTTTCAATCTGTTTTTCTTTAAACTCCAATATCACTGTCAAATCTGAGTTTTCATAAACCTCAGACAGGTAATTCCCTTTCATATTGTGGCCTGTCTCGTAACTTTGTTACATCTCTCAAAGGATAATGCCCTGATATTTCAAAACTAGGTTCTGCACCCACACTTTTCAGACTGGTAAGAAGGGTGTGTGGGTACTTAACATTAAAATGCCTCATGCATTCAGACTTTTTAACAGTAAAGGTACCCTTTTTAATACACTGCATTTCATACTCCTGAAAGCCCGTTAAAATGGACTGTGCTTAAACACACACCTTTAAATTCTTGATTATTCTAAATAATGTTCCTGTTGAGAATGCATAGCTGTTTTGGTTTAGGCCCAACACGACAACAAAGAAACAGCCACATGGCTGCTCACTCAACTTCCCCCCCCAGCCCCTGATATGAGGAGGACAAACCAAACTATAAGTTCCTGCGCCAAGACGAGGGCTCTTCACCTGTTAAGGTCCCGGGCAAAACAGACTCAACTTGGGGAAAAAATAATAATTTAATTTCACACTAATCAAACACACACAGGCACAGACAACACAAAGAGCAGTGCTTATATATGGTACCCCACCCCTCACTTCTTCCCGGGCCCAAATTACTTTGTTCCTGGTTTCTGTCCCTCCTTCCCTCCAGCAGCACAGGGGGACAGGGGATGGGGTTTAGTCAATTCACAGTCTTGATGGTTCTTGCCACTCCTTCCTCCAGAATAAGGTTTCCTTGCAGTCCTCCCCTGCCTTCCCATGGGGTCCCTTCCCATGAGAGAGAGTCCTCCACGAACCTCTCCTTCATGAGTCCTTCCCACGAGGTCAGGAGCAAGCTGCTCCAGCGTGGGCTTCCCACAGAGTCACAGGCTGCTTCGGGAACAGTCACCTCCCCTGGTGCTAGGGTCCTCCACAGCTGTGCAATCCAAGTCGACTGGCAGCAAATCTGAGTCCACTGGCCAGAAAATCTAAGTCCACAGGCCATGGCTCTCACCCCTCCTGGCACCCCCAGGGGATGCTCCACCATGTTCCTCTATGGATGCAGGGGGACAGCCTGCCATCTCGTCATGGGTTGTGGGGAAACTTTTGCTTGGGCACCTTCTTCCCCTTCTTCCTCACCCACCACCAGCACCAATCTGCCCCTCCAGCACAGCTCCTCTTCTTTTTGTGCTTGCTCTGCTCAGGTCTTATATAAGTTCTTTCATATGTTAATTGGAGAGGCGCATCCGTTTTCCCTCTAATGGTGCCTTGGCTGGTTTTGGAGCAGGGGAAGCTTCTCAGCTTCTGACCAGAGCCACCCGAGGGGCCCTTCCTCCAATACCAAAAAATCCAGCCAAACCAGTTTGAATAAGCATGTTGTGCAACTAAGAATATAACACAAAACCCTGGTAGTTGACACAATTGAAATAAACCCTGTAAAGCAAGTATTTTAAGACAAACCAACTTGTTGATGGAAATACAAGCTTTATAAAAGCATTTGACACTACCTTGTATCTGAAGACATTACCCTAAGTGATACTAAATAAAGTGAGTCATCCTGGTTAAACTGAAGCATGTGATCAAAAAGATTTGTTTGAAAGAATAGAATATCTGTAATAGGAATTTCTTAAATGGCTTCAGAATCATTTTAGTGTAGTTAGTGAAGTTGGATTGACAAAGGCAGGAAATCTGTAGATGGATATAGAGAGACAAAATACTCTTTTCCTTGCTTGTAGATACCTGAAACTCTTCACCTTCCTTCCTCTTGAGGAGATTGACCACGTGATGGAAATGCATGCTAGAGAACCTGAGAAATGGGGCCCTCAGAAACGACTCGCTGCAGAAGTAACCAAGCTTGTTCATGGTAGAGAGGGGCTAGAATCTGCTAAGAGGTGAAGTTTGATCCGTTGAGCAGTTTTCTTTCAGATTTATTCAATGGAAACTATCCATAGCTTTTCATGGACTATTTCCACGTAGTTAGTTGTTGCTCAGCTATTCAAAGAGAAAAATACAGTCACTCTGTAGACTTAAAAATACAGTAACAGTATAAAAAAAATGCAGTGCAGTGGATTATGATAAAAAAATTGAGTGTAATTTAAGTGCTTCTGTTACTGTGTCGACCCTCAGAAGTAGTTGGGGAGGGGAATCTGATTAGCTGAGTAGCACTTTGTGAAGATGAGACTAGCACTGTATTTTGCATCTTTCTTCTCACAGGTGCACCAAGGCCCTTTATTACAGCAGCTTGGAGGCACTGGAAGCTATGTCTGATGAGGAATTACAGGAACTTTTTAGACAGGCTCCTTCAGCTGAATTGATGCTTGAACCTGGAATGACTGTTCTTGACTTGTGTCGCAAAGCAAATGCCATTCCAGATGGACCTAGTGGGTATGTTATCACTTGTGCTCTTCAGTAATACCACATGTAAACAGGTTGTAGTGGTATGCTTTCAGAAGTTAAACAATTAGGACAGCCAAGTCAAGTAGAAACAGGCTAAGAATCTACATACCAGCATTAAAGAGGAGGGGAGCAGGTGGCCTTATGGACAGTGCAGTCTCATGTACCTTAGCTCTAAAATCTACACCTGATGAAGGGACAGTCTAAGGCAACAATCTGTTTTCTTACACCTCTCAGAAAGAATGGGAGTGGTGGAGGCTAAGGTTAATTTCAGTCACTCTTGACGTGGACTGAAAGTGCAAGAGAATGAAAATTTATTCTATTAGGGATCCAACCAAAAAACCCTTAACTGAGCTTTCAATACTTAACAGCAATAAATAGCTGCTTCTTGCAATTACTAGTTACTGGTTTTATTATGTGTTTGTTTTTTTTTTAAGGTACCAGAAAATTACAAATGGTGGAGTTTCAATAAATGGGATTAGAGTAACAAATCCTGAGACTGTTCTTATTCTTGGACAGCATATTCTCAAGAATGGAGTATCATCGCTCAGGATTGGAAAGAAAAATTACTACATTATAAAATGGCTGCAGTTGTGACAAGAGAACATCTCCCTAAAACAATATATCATTTCGACTCTGTTGCTCAAAGAGGTACTTGAAGATGTTTCTACACTGTGCATTATTATGCAGCTCACAGGTGTATTCTTAAAATATACCAACAGAATTCAAATAAAGGCAACTAAGTTACAACACTGAAGAGATTTTTAGAAACTTTACTTTATTGGAAGCACCATTTGTAAGAGGATATGCACAAGAAGATGAAATTCATTTCAAAGTCCAAAGATGGAGATGCTCTTCCCCTCCTTTAACAACCTTCTGCATTGCAGGAGAACAGTAGCCAAGTACTTCACTCATCGTGCTGTGCATTATGCTGTAAAAGCATACTCAAAACCAGTACTTCTTAGAGGGATGCGTGGTGCTGTCCAGTTTGACTTCATGCTAACAGAGAAACCTGCATCAGTGGGTAAGGACAACCAACCTACGATCAACTTTTTTTTTTTTCTGGACAGGTTTGCTTTGAATGAAGCTACAGAACATTCACAATAAATGAGTTGAATGATTAAGCCCCAATATGTAAGCTTCTTACTGGTTATGTACTGGGGCACAATGCAAAAAAGCTTTCTAGCCTTCATGTGGTAATACAGAGCAAATTCACTTCTTGAAATATAAGAGTATCTTTCAAAGCTTAAATGAGCCTGATGACTCCCCTATGTGCCTTCTGTGTACTTACTGTGGCTTAAAACGTGGGTGACACTCATTATGCTTCGTAAGTCCTGTGAATTACAAGGATGCATCTGTGCTATCTAGGGTCTTTATCAAAGGTATATCCTGGCCCTAGTTTTGTCAGTTGCAAGAGAGTATACTACATTAGAAGATTTGAAGTATGTACATGGAATCTTTTTTAGTATTGGATGCCTAGGAGTTCTGGGTGAAAAGCAGCACAAGGATATATGGACCAGGAAACATGACAGAAGCTACAGCGCTTTTGCAATTAATAAAATTCAGACCCTTCAGCCAGGGCAACGTGCAAAAGCTGCGTTTCTTCATGAAAGACCAGAAAGTGATCCTACTGCTGATAGCCCAGCCAATATTTTGGATCACACCTTCCTCATTTTCTTGCAAAGACAGCATGAAAGTGAGAACGTATGTTGAGAGTTGGTAGAATAGCAACATCGACATTTAAAGGTAGATTGCGTTATTGCTCCAAAACACCTCCACTGGTTTTTATCACCAGCTACTACCGCTGGAATCAAAGAAGCGTGGAATACACCACCTTGGTAAAGTCCTTTCCCATGGTGCAGTTTGGGATTCGGTTGCTTAGGCAGTATAGGTGCCACAGTACTTACAGCCAGGTCACCTGAACAACAAAACCCAAAACCTAGGTTGGCTACTAAGGTTATTTGTAGTACAAGCCCATATTTGAATTAGTTAAAATTGGTTAATTGACTTGGAATACAGTCATGTAGCTGCCTGACTCCCAGCTTTATTAAGGAGTCCTCCCTGCCCCATTGCAAACACGTATGAAGCCCTCAGTCTAATTTATGAGCTGATTGATTACTTTGACTTCGGGGCTTGGCTGCAGTGTTGTTTTCATTGTTTAGGGTAATCCTTACTCTTGGGTGGAGGAGAATAATTTCCTATTCCATGAAACTCCTGGACAATAGTTTTGCAGTCACAGCAGCCACAAGGGGAGAGGCCCTAATCTTGGCTGCCTGAGTGTGGTAACTCATCACCATCTCTTTTGTTGTTAAAGTCAGTTATGTTATTTCAGCTGGTTTCAAACCACCCAGCCTATGAGAATGGGGAAAGTCTCAGGAATCCAGATACCTTATAGTTGCGTGGGGAGTTGTTTTCTGTAGGTGGTTTGGTTCTTTTAATTTCATTTGATGTTGATCAGCTTAATGTGATCAACTTAATGTTGGCTTTATTTGCCTGTTAATCAATGTTTCAATAGTAATAAATTATAGTGGCTTGCTGCTTATATTTCGGTTTCCTTAGGTTATTCAACTGTAATAGGGTAGCACTTCCAGTAGCTTATCATAGGGAGTTTTAATTTCTAGATCCCACTTACTTGCCTGATAATGAGATCTCTATCTTAATCTCTCTTACAAAAAGAAAAATAAAAAGTAGTTGAATCATTCCTACCTTAAAAAATGCTCTAGAGATCCTGTTAGCTTTCAGGACCACTTTGTATTGCTTGTAACTTTGCCTTAAGCTGCAGCGATGATCAGCTCTATCCTAGAAAATGCATAAGGATGAAAAATCACTGCTTTGAATTGAGAAGGGTAGAAAGAGGGAAACGAAAGTAAAGAGGGAAACGAAAGTTAATCCACTTAACCAAGTTGCATTGTTCCTAAATGGCAGAAGTGTTACAGCAATACAGAAACATGCACCTCAGAACAAAATACACCAGTACACACCCATGTTGGCCTCCAGAGAAAGAAAACAGATCAGATTTGACAGATACTTTCTAGTTGCAGGAAATAAACTCCGAGTAAGACACGTTTCATGTCTCCCTCCTGCCTTTTTTCCTTCATCTCCAAATGGTGAAGATACACATAAATCCACAAATGTCAGCCTTTTTTTTTTAAAGCACTAGTACCCACTTTGTTCAAGTATTAAAAAATTTTTATTTATTTTTACAAATACAAAATAAAAAAAGGGAATTAAATTCTTTGCATACAAGATTTTCATAAGATCCATAAACTGCAAGAAATTTAGTCTGTGCTTCCTTTTGACCAACTCCTAGCAATCCAAGCTCTCCCCTGACTCTTTCCAAAGAAACAGCTGGACACAGGCACTACTTTTCATGACTGTACAGGGTATTGCAACTGAACATTTGAACACTGAGGCTATGAATCAAGGATGACCAAAAAACTCAGTGTTCTTTCTTAGCCTGGTCTTGTTTCTCATATACCCTAAAATAGGTATGTTCAGGTAATCAGACAGCTTGTTCCAGCATAAACAAGTAGTAGTAACAAAGTATTTCACATCTCTACAAATGTGTGATTTGAAAGTGCAAGAAGTAATCATTTGGGCCAGATATCAAAAAAAAAAACCACCAACACATTTGCACAGAATCGAGGGACAGAAAAACAACTCAAGGACTTGAGTTTAACGTTGTAGCTGCAAGCACTGAAGAGGTAAAGGGTGAAAGTGCATGCAGCAAATAAACTAAAAAGGACCTACTGGAGCACAAGAGCACCTTCACCAGTTTATAAAGCATCCCCAGGCATAAAACCACAATCAGGTGGTCTGCTACATTTTTCTCTTAAATTTTGGAGTATTAATCATCTAGCGCTCACCTCAAAGCACAGATTTTAACTGGTAAGTTAAAAAGCCTTTGGGACCTTCAGTATCTCCAGAAAACACTAGCTAGCAATTGCTCTCATAGCTAAAGGATTTAATTGGGAAAAAAACTACTCAAGATAATTCAAGTTACCAACAGGGACACAACAGACTGGCAAGCTGTTTCCCCTGCTGTAGTCCTTCAAGCAGGGACCTGAGTTTGTAAGCTCCAATCTAGCAACTTTCAAAGTCAGCCCTCCATAAAGCATAGGGTAAAGGCAAGTTTTTACATAAGTTTTATTACGTTTACTTCAGAATACAGTTTGAAGCACACAGACAGCCCCCTTATCCATCTATTCCACCAAGTGAAATTTGAAACTGACTACTAAAAACCCCAAGTAATTTATTGACAGACTCTGTTCACATAGGCATACTATGTTTTATTTACAGTAGTACCACACACAGATTTGGTATTCATGTTGAACATTTACATACCTAAACTTAGCTACAGTGGTTATTCTCCCCCATGATTGTGTGTGTCACTAGACAGCAAGTTATTTTAAGTTAACTGGACTTCGTGCATTGATGGCCAAAATACTTCTCCTTTAAATTAAATAAGGTGAACAAGACACTTGTAAACCATCAGTTTAATCTTGGAATTTTTCAGTTGCTGCCTTCTCATTAGGCTTTTTTTTGTAGCTTCCCCATTAATTTCTTTTAACAGCAGCAGTAAGATTAGCATTTTGGTTTAGTTCAGTTCCAGACAACAGACTGTTTAAAAACCATTCACGACCACTAGCAGTCTGTCCACAGTGTTACTTACACAACTATGCAAGAACTAACAATGCAGGATTGCATGAGGGCCAGTGCAAACATATGTAAGGCTGTGCAAATATAGGTAGTTACACTACTAACTTGTAAGAGCATGTTAGTCCTGGCACCTGAACTACAAGTCAGTTCAAAGCTCTACTTCTGGGTTAATTAATTGTGTGTGTCATCTGTTTATTTAATAACAGGATTGTTACAGCATGGGTTTTTAAAGACTTGCATTAAGTATTACAAATCACATTCATTTCTTGGCACTAATACATTATCAAATTGATTTTTTTGGTGAAACTTAGTCTTAACATTTGAAAAACCAAATTAACACTGTGGAAATTTTACATGACATTACAGAGCCAGTTATCACTTGCAATAATTTCTTAAATAAATGGAATTCATTTGCTTTATGCAGCATTTCAAAACTTCACAATTCAACAGATTTCTTCACAAAAGACTGTTGACTGAACTTTGGCAGTTAAAGCTTAGGGAGCAGTTCAGTTATGGACGGCTCTGCCTTGTTGAAAACATACTTCTTACATGTCAAAAGCATAAAGGAGAGAGGTGTCATGTGAATTACAACCGGAAATGTAACCATATTGACGAAACTATTAAAAGCATTCACTGTTCACCAAAATTTATATATTAGAAGTGGCTTGCGCTTCAACTTCACTAGTTACGTTTCTTAAATGTGAAAACTACCATCCCTAGATACTATGCACGAAGTTGAAGTTCAGAGCTGCACAATACATTTCTGCATTCTGCATTAATTACTTCAGATGATGCATAAAAGTATCCAAACGTTGCATCTGTCAGACTGAACATCTTGTGCTTAAATTGGTGCCAAAAAGAGAACCACCATGAGATACATTTTTAAACAGACCTTGTAAACCGAGGTTGAAAAGTTAAAAACTGCTAAAATCTTTAGCAGCTTACAAAAATAATTCCATTTCTGTTAACTGATGAAATGGGGAAGGAACTGGATATAGTAATAAAAAATTCACTGTATTGGCCCAATATTGTAAAAGCAAGCCGTGGATTTTAACAGTAGTGTCCTATTTTTTCATGCAAGTTGTGTTCAAGATATAAAATATGAGCAATACCATAGTAAACATTTTTACTTTATACAAAAAAGCGAATCTGCTTGAAAAGTACATGCAAGTGTGGTGGCTGGAGTTTAAATAATTTATTCATAAACATATAAATGTTTACTTTTTAAAGGCTAGTGTGATCAATATTTATCTGTATGAATTATAATCAGAAGAAAACAACTCATCAACTTACTTTCCAACCTAAATTTCCCTAACTTCAGGATTGTCCTAAGGAAAGAAAAAAAAAAAGCTTCTTACAAGTACAGTGAAATTTCCTCAAAAGTAACTGTAATATCTGGTATAAATATTCCAATCCCACAGATTTCCTTTCATACTGTCATACATTCCAAAATTTGGAAGAAGCTATGGGGATCCCCTTCTCCCTGGCCAACTTAATCTGTTCTTAAAAGAAACACTATCCCGTAGCAGTTTTGAAATCCATTTTTATTTTTTCCATTCGGCCAGAACAAATTTACTATAGGATGGTCCAGGGGCTTGGTCCCAGGGGGGAGGAAGGGGAAGATGTTCCTGTACCTAACCCCCAACATTTATACACAAGCTCCAGTGCACATGAATAACTCTGCACCCACTTTTTAGTAGGCTGTTATTGTTCGCAAGCTCCAGGCTAATTCTTCCTACACCATACTCCATTAAATGAAGTTCAAAGTTTTGTCTGCAGTTTTACATTTGGGGAAAAAAATAGGGATACACACACATAGTAATACGGTAGACATCTCTACTGTGCTATAAAATTGATACCTCCATCTGTCATAGTGCATGCAATATATTCATGAAAGAAAATAGTCGGTGCTCTCTTCTCGTCACAGTATTTAAACTTCTATGTAAAAGCAGCTTAAAACTATGCCACAAGACTACACCGTCCATCTTAACCACAGGCAACCTGTTTAGCAAGTCAGGCACTGGAACTTTAATGTTTTTCCCCAAGTTCAAATGAGGCTGTCGCTGAGACAGTAGACTTGGTCTGCTTTAATTTGCACCAGAAAGCTGGTAAGGAAACATCTAGAGCCATTTATTATATGGATTAAATATGTCTTATTTTGCAAAATACAGCATATGCTTGTTTGCAAATCAAACCAACTGTCTTTACAAGAGCAGATTTACACAGTTGCAGTACACAGATAAGAGTTCATAAATAAAAATTCTACTCCGTATACCATGCCTAGCAAGTTTCAAGTCAGTGTAACCTCCAATACATATAAATAGGGTGGCTGGTACAGTCTTCACCACAGATGTGTCTCACGAATCTCTGCAATGATCTGACTGGCTCGCTGCAAGGCCTGCATACAGGGAGACACAAAAGCCAGAGTCACTTTGTTTTTCTGAACAGATTTCTCAGAGAGGTAACAGCAGCAGTCTAGGAAGTAGGATGTTAAAAATCAAAGCTAATGATTTTCTTTAGGAAATGCGTGGTAACACAACCTGCAACAACCTTGACTAACAATTCTGAAGCTAACAATTCCATCTGCAAAAGATTAGGCAAGTGGAAAATACTGCAAAGCAAAAGGTAATGGTACAGTTTAGCATAAGTGTCATTAAATCACTTCTCTAGAGAGGTAAGAATTAAAAATTAATTGAGAACAGAAGTTCCAGTTAGAAGCAAAGAGAGCTCATTGTCATTGTTTTGAGCAACTTTTACATACTCGGTGTTCCTAATAACACCTATGTTTAACATTTTGTATTTATAAATAAATTCCCAAGAAGGGCAGACTTACCAGTTTTAATCCTTTGAACCCTCCTCAAAAATAAAAGGGAAACCATACCTATTTTATACCACTTTTAGGATTCTGATACATTCACTACAGTCTAAGCTGCTAAACTTTGCAAATTTAAAAGCTCAGAATACTAACTAATACTAACAATATTTAAAGTATTACTCCAATTTGGAGTAATCTGAGCTACAATTTTGGGCCTACGAAGTTTACAGTTTGAAAGATTGCTAACAGACAGTTGCCCTCATTCAAATTCTGATCACATAATGGCAAAGATTAAACTTGCTGCAGGTGGTCTTGGACAAGTGGTATGTCAGGGTATCCAGGTACCTCAAACACACAGTCTGACCACACTGCATATGAGAGAGAAGCAGCTCTTGCTACTTCTTCAGTGAGCTGAACTGGCAGAGAGACTCTTTTCTATGCAGGTCAATCCAAAGCAGCCTATTCCTGCTGCAGCTGTAGCAGACTCTGATATACCCCATAACTGAACAATCTGTAACACAAGCATGTCACAAACACACTGTCATGCAGGTGTACGCACAGGTCATCATATAAATGAGTCCCAACATTCGCACTGTTAACGTGGGGTACTGTCCAGATACACCAGCCATTAGCCAGTAGGCTCTGGGGGAAGCATACACAGGAATGGCATTTAAAACACTGTAAGCTTAATCCCCCAAAAGAGAACGGTGAAAAACTATAAATAACAGCAAATTATTAAAAACAAATATATAATTGAAGAGAACACCACATTAGAGCTTCTGCTTTACACTCAAAATACAGTTTAAGTCACCTCTTACCAACTACTCAAGCTACATAATACCTTCTGGTCACATACTGCTTTTACTTCCTCTAGCAGAGGGAAGTAATACACTGGCATACTCCTAAAAATCAGCAAAGAGAAAAGAAAGGCAAGTCTTCCAAAAGTCTCACATTTCTATTGTTTTCATTTAATTAACTACTCCCATGAGCTCCTGATCTTTTTAATACCTTTAGCATGTCAGCTGCCTCTTTTCTGCGCTGTGCCATGTCCTCAGACTCTGTCAGAAGGTCATCCAACAAGAGGGATTTATACAGCTGGCCGACCAGCTCACTCTGCAGAGTGTCTTTCACATGGTTCACCAGAAAATGCATCACTGCCTTTGGCACACTGCAAGCACATAAAGATTGCTTCTTTAGAAAGTATCATTCAGAAACATGTATGTTAAAGATTGAAGAATGCACAGTGTGAGCAAGTGGCTACACATCACCTTGGCTCAAACTACCATGAATTTACTACAACCATAAATAAAAACCTCTCAAGTAAATGCAGTATCTCGAACAACTCAAGAGGTGTTGAATGTCTTCCAAACAGGATACCTGCCTTTTAAAGGATGTGAATATATATATAGTGTAAAAATGAAATAAGAATAAATTACTTTGCTCACCTCCACTGTGCTAGGCATCACAAAAAGCCAAGTATTTCAACCTTAGAATCAATCTCAGTGTGTGAGTAAGAAGGGAAAGAGGCAAACAATTCATATTTTCAATCTTACTTAGAGATGAACTGAAAATAGGATCACCATTCAAACACTGGGTCATATTATCTCTGATAGCAGAGAGCATAATGTGAGGGCAATTTAAAACTGCAAATGGAGTTTAAGTGTGAAAAATGCATTTGTCTCAAATAGAGGCAGGCAGCAACCAACAAGAATCAAGAACAATCTATCATAAAGACACCGCAGAATGTGTAGAGCAACATTTTTCAGCTCTATGTCTGGTTAAACACCTGAGAGAAACCACTGTCTTAGCCCAGGATTTCCATGACACTAAGCTTCCTGAAAAAAAATTCCAAGTATTGAATCTAGCTGAACCTGATTTTCTTTAGGACTCAGTATGTGTGTAGCAGTACTCTTCTGAAAAAGTGAGGGAAAGTATTTAAATGAGTATTGACAAAACCAAATCATCATACTAACTCAGTACCAAAATCTGGGGACATACACACAGGATCAAAAACTGAATTAGTGCAGCTCAGGTTATTTTATCAGTGACAGTAACTGACAATACTGATGGTTGTTCCCAGCTGAGAAATAAAACTAGTTAGTTTAGACAGCCTTGTTGGTGCAATTCCTAGGAGCAGTATTTTGCACCTAGAGTGGACTGAGAGTTGACGTATAATGAGTACTAACCTACTAATTAGTGACCACATCACTCTTCTCATGTGCCCATAGCCCTAAATTTAAATCAATGCAGATCAGGAGTTTTTTTGCTCATTCCCAGAGTGCTGCACCTGTCACTGCAGAATTAACTTGACAAGGACCACACAAGTCTAAACAGCCAGATCCAAGATCAACCAAGATCCATCAACACATCTGAGCTTTTGGAGTCAACCTCCCAAGTACAGCTGGGAACTTTCCCACTACATTCTGCTGCTTTATGGTTCTTTACTAAGCCAGTTGTGGGAAAACTGGCAATCACGATACGATCATCTAAATCAATTAGTACTCCAGTACTTTAATTTACATTCTCCTTTCAAGCCAATACACTGCAATTTCTATCAAAAGAAGAGCTTAAGAAAGAAGCCTACAGTATTTTGGAAGTCACCTGGCTAAAAGTGAGAGTAACCCAAAACCCTGGTTCAAAGCTGTGTGGATACAGATACCACCCAAGCCATCCAAGGAAGAGCCTGAGCTAGTTCTGCAAGTATAATATGGGATGGACATAAGTACCATCTTTGGGAGGTATTTCCTACAAATATTTCTGAATTAGGTGAGAATTATGTAATATATTTAAAACGCTTGAGATAGTATTTATATTTTTCATTATATATGCGTATTTACTGCAAGGAACGTGAAGGGTTTGTTTAGAGTATGCAAGGAGGTAACAGACAACTAATATTAACACTGCAGTAAAATTAAGGTTAATAAAGCTATTCCCTGCCATGGAGTACTAGAAATTATACTGAGGAGAATATTAGTTTACTGGATGGAATAAAACTTATGATTTCACTAATCTGCTCTAAACCCTGGTTTCCAGTCTCAATATTTCCTATCTATATTAAAAAAAAACATATATAAAGTTAGGTCTTTCCACAAAGACTTAAGCAAAGTGAAGTTTTACATAATTCACTTATAAAAAAAAGTATGGCAATTTTTTTTCCATAGTTGTATAAAGCAGAAACATCACTTTTACGCTATTTCCATCCTTATAGCTAAGTACTAGAAAACTTAGCCACAGCAGTGCCTATTCCACCTTCCCTTTTGAAATAACAGGATGGAAAAGATAAGTCCTGTAAGGGCAACACAGCACCTGGAGTTTATTCAAGCTACTTGCTGCAAATCATCCATCTTAACTGCATTATAATTCAGAAAACCAGGCATCTCCTAAACAATTAAGCTTTTACTTAATACAGAACTCAAACCAAGTGCTTCTTCAGGCTTTTTAACTCTCAAGGGTCAAGTTTTACTGCTACTGCCCCTTCTAAAAAAAAAAAAAAAGATCCTATTTTCTCTCTGCTTACTAAAATAAAAACATAATAAAAAAACATGATTGTAAACATGACTCTTGAGATATCACAACATTTGTATGGCTTAACATTTCTAGGAAGTTTTGTTTTACCTGTCCTGAATGTTCTTCCTGACAATAAGGAAGTAAGATTTAATAAGTCGTTCAATCACTTCACAATCTCGTTGCTCACGGGCAGAAAGTTTGCGTGCAACAGGTACAGGCTATGTAAAAAAATAAAAACCTCAGTTTACCAATCCTGCTCATTTGCGTAGGGAAATACAGCTCAAACTGTGAAGTCTAAAATAAACTATTGCTCTTTTCATCTGATAGTTTGATAGATGTAACCTTTGACACAAATTCTAATTCTTCAAAAATAAAATTAGATACACATCAAAATCCAGATCTGTGAAGCAAAGGTCAGAAGGCACCACTACTACATTTGAAAAAAAACAAAACAACAACTTAAGGAACTAAGCTCTCCAACACTTTAAGGATCTCCACCTTTTTTTAACTTAAGTGGTTTTTGTCTTTAATGACTCTTTTCCTCTAATATAAAAATGCGAACTTCAGAGGAAAAGAACAGGAATTTATTTTAGTTGAGACATGAGCTGAGATTTGTTTCTGAAGAAACAGCAATTTAGACAAAGGAGTTCAGTTGCACAGGAGTTTGTGAAAGGAAGCCAATTACCCTAAATCACAGGTTGAAGCTGGCATGGGGGAAGATGGAGGACAGGGCAAGCAGGAAAGCAGAAGAGACTGAGTAGATCTCCCTGTCTCTACAATGGCAATTATTTACTAAGATATCATATATTAGTGGTAAAGTTACAAGACCTGGAATTCAGATGTTTTCTTTTCTAAGCCTGAACTATGAAGAGGAGGTATTTGCCTTTCATAACTCACCACATCTAATAGGTTTACAGCATGCCCTTTTTGAGGACTAGCAGGTAGGGGGGCTGCAGCTGGCTTGGCTTTTTCCTCTGCCAACACCTCTTCCACTTTAGAGGATTTCAGCATTCCTCTCCAGTTGCCTGTTCCAGACTCCTGAGACACATCTCCCACTCCAGGAGCAGCCTGCACAAACAGCACAATGAAGAAACATTGAAGAGTTAGAATCCGGGCACTGTAAAGCAGTGTCTGATTAAGTCTACTGTTACTGAGCTACAGATAAGACTCACTAAAAATGAGATTTTTTGTATATATATTCCCTTCATTCTCTTCTTCACATTCTCCACCTTTGTTCTCCCTTTGCTGCTTACAGCTTACACAAAGTACCAGTAAAATAAAAGCTTCTAAAACTGATATTCTTCCTAATAATGGTCTGAAATGCCTTATGAAAGTTCCCCAGCATTTTAAGGGTCTACAAATCACTTCTGAAATATGAAGTGGTCTTCCTAAATCCTTTGGCTTTTACCACTTTTACCATACATCCTTGGAGCAATACAACCTACGCTACACCAGGATCATTCTGAAAGTATGTTTTGAAGATCACCATAGCTCTTGGAAAACTTGAATTTAAATTTCTTGGTATTTTATTTAAATAGAACCTGAAGTTTCTTACAGTAACAGCTAAATAATGTGCACATTTATGTTTCCAGGTACCAAAGCCATGAACGTATTTGTGCTGCCAGACCTCAATTTGCAGAAGGCTTTTTTTGTACCAAAACAAAAATCTCCATCCTCTGGAAGTGAAGATCAGAGTTTCTGGGAAGTTCAGAGAAAGAATGTTCTCCTGAGAAAAGGACATAACACCCAACTCCTACACATTAGGAATCACTGGACAAAAGAAATATTAGTTGGTGATATCCACCACATGTAAAATTAATATTTTTTAAAAAGACAGTATATTTTGATGTGGAACAGTGGTAATTTTTACTTTGTACTTTTCCATAAGCCTAGTATCTGTTGTATTTACTACTATGCTTCAAAATCTATTGTTGTTTGAAAAACATTCAAGGCTCTGCATTACTATTACTTATGCCTTGTTTCAGATATAGGGGAAAATAAGCTAAATTTATCTATTGTGTTTACAATTCAAACAACCCCAGCCTGATCCTGAGTCTAAAGGAAAAGTAAGAAACAAAGCACAGCAAGTAGAATACCAACAGCTACATACTAGAAGGAAAGCCATCTAAACTGTGCATGTCAGAAACTGTATTAAAATTGCACACCTATTCAGAGGTGCTGTAAAAAAAACACACTGTAAGAATTCAAATCAACTTCTGCTAATAAGACAGAGCCATTGATGAGGAAAGCTCCATAACATTATTTCTGATTGCAAGACAGCTATTCGAAATGGCAAAAATCCCTATGCCACTCTCATCCAGTTCATCCAGTGGAGCCTGCTCTGTCTCCAAAGTAATTTCAGAAACAAAGCTACATTGTTTCACGAGAAAAAACGTTGAGTATGTACCACCTGATAAAGCCCAGGTTTTGTGGGAAACCACAAATTAAACCAAGTTGGGTAGCTTCCTACTACTTTCCAAGTCATAACAGTATCCTCACAGTAGCTCGTTTTCTTTTTTATGTTTGGAGCGTATCAGAACCTCTAAAACTCTGATGAAAATAATAGTTAAAATTCTACTACTGACTAGGTTTTTACTTTAACTACTTTGTTCAGCACAGAAATGGCAGCTTTGCACTAGAAGCTGAATGCGCATATGCAACGAAGCAGAAAGCCTGAGTCCTCTTGGTATTCCTGATCCACAAACTTTTGACTACCCATCTTTTCTGACTCCAAGTGAAAGCAATTAGCAAAAAAGTCTTTACAGTAATGAGCTGTTATTTTAACATGAGGGACAGCACATCTGTAGTGTGAGAAACCACCGCGGAACACAGTTAATGACTAGGAGTAAACCAGGGATTGAACAATTAAGTGAAACAACAAAAAGGAGGTTCAGTTTGCACAAAGCCTATAAAGATTCCCTGCAGGAAGCAGGAAACTCACATTTTTAGCTTATCTTCTGTCCTCCTTCTTTAACTGTCAACACATTAAAAACATGCATTTTAACAACCATGCTGAACACTTTTGATTACAATACTGTTGCACCAAACAATGTACTGACTACAGCTGGAGGCAAATGATGCTGCAGACTTGCACCACAATGTAATGCAACCGAGAGTTCGAACAGAAAGCAGTGACTCTGCCACCTAATGGCGCATCCTTACCTGCCACTGCCCGTGCTAAAATCAGGAATGCCAGGCAGTGGGCACTCTGTAGGGCAGGCACACTGTGGCAGTGGCAGAGCACTAAATACTGACTGCTTTCTGTGCTATCTGCGGTGCACAACAGAAACGTGCATGCAGTGCTTATAGGAAAAATCAAGACAGACCTTGCCATCAGCCTCAGCAGAAGCAGCAGTAACAGTCTCCTGGGAAGCAGGTGCCAATGCACCTGGAGCTTTAGTAGACTAAGGAAGGTAAAAAATGCAGGGAGGGGGGGAAAAAAAAAATTCAACTGAAGACCACCAAATCTGCCTAGCAAATTTCATACACTTCTACCTACTATCATCTTTAAAAATCAAGGAAATAAAGTATTTTGAATTTGCAAGCAAAACAGTAATATAAGCAGAAGGGGAAAAAAAAAAAAAGCATCTCCAAGACAATCTAGAGACTTTTGGCTTATCTGGCCTTCAATTCTATTTCAGTTCCTATATTCATGATATAAAGATGAAATCAATAAAAAGAAGGATCAAAGAGCACTGAAAGCAATCTTTAGATATCTATCTTAAACTCTCAGTTCATCCATTGGCTGCCTTCTACTAATTAAAGGTAGTAATACCAGATCCATTCTGGGACTTCGTGTCACTTTTTATTCAACAAACATAATGGATCAATTTCTATCACCCATAGAAACTGTTGTTACAACCTATGAGGAGCTTACTATATTCTTTATATTTGGATTATAAATATTTCACATAATATTAAATACCTAACTGTCTAAAATTCCAGCTGATGGTCAGCTAGTCACTTCTACAGCCAGGCAATGTTTTCCATGACACTTGGTTCTTCCACCCATGTACTTGTCATTGAACTAATCCCAAAACCTCATAAAACTAAGCAAGCTCCAGAGACAGAATACATGACTGGATTATGATGATCAACTGAAAGTGGCACCTCCATCATCTTCTCCCAAAGAACACAAGATGGCAATAAATGGCAGTTTTAAGAGTGGCTTAGAAAGTGACTTTGGCACAGAAAATATTTAAAATCACTTGTTTATGTTAGGAAATCAGTGTGTCTCAGACAGAAATTTAAGAATGCAAGTTCAGACTCCATCTTTAACATCTGCAAGCATTTTAAGCCTTACCTCAGATGACATTCAGCTAATAAGCGTAATATTAATGTAAATTTATAGGCAAGTCTTCAGAAATCCCAGATTTAAAACCTGCCAAAAACTGCGTCTTTGGAAGAAGAACTTAACATTCCACTTCTATCTTACAAAATTGGAAGAAAAAAGTCAATACCTGGAAGCTCCCAAGACTGTTACTAGGGCAGGGTATCAAAGTTTCTAACACTTTGATTGCATCAAAGGAGAATGCATTAAACTTTAAATGAACAAATAAATAAAAATCAACATTTACTTACCTTGTCTCGTGGCACAGCAGAAGGCAATTCCCGGGCTAACCTGTTACGCCTTTGTTCCTTAAAAAACAATCCAGCAAGACCTCAATTATGTATTACTCTGTATGAATACCTATGTAAGATTCATATTTTACAGATTACTTATATTTTGGAGACAAACACTAATAATTTCATCTCATCCAGTACCATGTATTCATTCTATGATACTATGAAAACCTCATTTATTTGGATCAAACTACTCTGATTACCTAATCAGAAGTAAATTCTTTATATAAATTTTTTTGCGACACACTCCATAATCAAAACCAGAGCCTTTAAATAACAAGATCAAAGCTACACAGTTTGGCTCAGCATAGATACCCTACAGCCCTCATTAAACTTTAAATCTTCGAAGTAATCTACAAGGATTTTATTTGGTGGCCAGCAGGGTTAACTATGATTAGCCCAAAAGGAAGAAGGAGGCAGCAGAATTCACTTTATAGCAAAACAGAATTTTAAACAATCAGGACAAACAAAGATCTGATTTTTCTTGAAATTAAGAATTGATTGTCCACTGAATAAGGATAAGATGTTTTACATGCTTTGTTTCTTCAGAAATTTCTATGTCCTGTTCAGGAAAACGTTGGGAAAGAACTAGTTTAAGTAACATACAATAATACAATAATCCCTGTGTTCAACTTTGCAAAGTCCTAATTGTTGTACTCACAGCAGTTTGCACACACGTTGTTTCTGAACTAGATTCAAGAGCAGTCTACCAAGACAAATTCAATTGCATACCCAGACAATACAAAATGTATAGAAGTAAAAGGTTAGAACTAAAGAGCAAAAAGGATAACATAAGCATTTAAGAAAAGAACACTACTACAAGAGAATGCGTTGGATAAGCAGGGGAACACAAGAATATTACCGAACTCCTAGCCAGATGGAAGTACTGCAACAAAATCAGATTGCAAGAAAGAATTGAACACATCAGTTGTAGAACAACTGCTTCTACAGGGATGATAACAGCAACAAGTATTATCAATCAAAGCTGGGCTTGAAAAACAGAAAGACTAATGAAATTGTAAAAGGCCTATGGGAGACTGATGGAGAAAATTGTCTTGGGGAGACTGAAGCTGGGTAACACAGATTCAAAAACAATGCCAGAAGGAAGCAGAATTTAGAATCTGGATAGAGGAAAGACCACTCGTATTATTATCCTTTCATGAATGTCAGGAACATTATAGCTATTGATACATTGTCAGAGACAAAATGGAGTTACTTCAGCATTAAAGAGGATTTCACAACTATATATTTTAGGTTTGTCTTCCAAAAATTTTATTTAATAGCCAATACTCAATTAGGTGCCCACCTTATTTTCCAGACAAATACAAGCAGAATTGTTTGCAGTGAAATATCAACCACTGTTCCTGAATGTAATAGGCAGTATAATCTAACAAGTCAACAGATCACAAGATAAAAGTATACACCATATTTGAAATATATCACATTTTTATACTTCAAAATGTAGAACTGTGCTTCAATGAGAGAAATTAAAGCATTTGGTCTTTTACCAATTATTTAGGCCCGTACTTAAAGGAGTCAAAAGACTCTTAAGAGACTGCATTTTCTTACCTCTATGTTGTTATTCATTAAACCACAGGCATCAGCGAAGTCTGGATGTTTGGTATTGATATAAGCTAACTCAATGGCCACTAGATTGTGAACCTGCAATACATCATCATTCACAGTTCAAAAATTCAGCAAGTAAATCTAATGCTAGTGAACAGCAATGACCTACTATGCTTAAAAGCGCAGTCTCACTGTCCATACAAAGGACCATTCTTCCTACCCCAAAGACAATAAAGTTCTGATCCAGAAGGCAAGAAGGGAATCCATTCATTGATTGCAGTACATTAAGACCTTCAGCTGTTTTGGATGTTACATCAGTTTTACTTGTTAGCTTCATCAAGCTAAATGCCCCTCCGGCACTGAATAAACAAAGTCCAGCAACTTAATGAGCATAAGCTATGTAGCAATGGAGTGAGCTACATAGTCAACCTTCAGCCACAAGCCACAACTGAAACAGTGAGAGATGGCTCACTATGGGGGACACTGAGCATACAGGACAATTCTTGCTTTTCACATCAAACATGCCAAGTCACTAACTGCAACTCTTTGCTTCCCCTCCAAAAAGCAGCCTGAAGCAGACTTTTCTGTGAAATTATATTTACTCAAAGCTAGAAGTTGAATTTTTAGTTCTCACTAGCTAAAAAGGATTACAAGCAAAACCAATGTTTTGTGCTGGTTTTACCTCCAAAACACACAAAATAAGGACTCTAACTTCATTGTCATCATTGCATCCCAAACTCTATAGTAAATGCACAGCTTCTGTTACAAGGGAGGAAAATATACCTTCATCAGAAAGACTAGGAAATGTTAAATCCAAATTTTAGTAAAATTCTTCTTAGGAAATTAAACATTGGGGACAATAAGCTGAAGAGGGTTCCCCCTACCTCTTTATGTACCTATCTTCTCATACAGAAGTAGTTTCAAACCATCTAGATATTGAATAGCTAGCTATCGAACAAATACAAGTTAAGATTCCTTTAACAGTTTGGGTTCCTGACATTACAGAGCAAACAGAAGCATCAAGAAAGACTCCAGAAAGCACACACTTTTTACAGCAAAATTAATTACCATTTCATTAGTGACAGGAAGTCTCCTACGCAGAAGACAGGTTACTACTTCAACTATAGCATCGTGCAATTTAGGAAACCTCAATAATTCCTAAAAAGAAAACAAAAATTTACTGATGACACTTCCAGAATTTTTAGGGGAGTGGAGGAGGGGAAAAGACCAATAATTACAAGCAAAATTCTATAAAGTGCATTTTTACCTGTGTACTGTAATTGCTACAATGCTGGATAATTCTCTGCATTTCTTCATGAACCAGCTCCACACAGCGTAAACTAGGTTCTTCTAAACGTTTGATCTGCCTTTTTACCAGCAATTCAAATGAAACTTCAGGAACAAACAAGGCAGGACGGGGACCCTAGTTCAGATGGAGGAAAAAGCTGTTAAATTGTGAATTAAAACAATATCCGTTTCTAGCAAGTAGTATTTGTTGAAGACCAGAACAAATCAGGTCACCGTGCTCACACCCAAAAGAACACTCAGAACAAGTCTTAAGAGTAAAACATGTTACAAGAATATTTTAAAGCCATACAATATAAAGTCATTACCTTTAAGACAAACTCTGTGTTAAACAATTATTAACCAGTATCCTTATAGAATCTTGAAAATTCCTACTAATGTCACTCTAGGTGTACAACCAGAAGAGATTCTTTTTACATTTGTGGATCCAACTTTAAATTACATTTGTTATAAAGGCAAAGATATTATCTTCCTAACTTCAGAGAGAAAAGTTACCATTATTTATTTCACAGTCCTGGGCATACAATTCTTACTGCAAAGTAGGTAGGTCTTCTGTAAAGTAGAATCATAATACAGTGTCACTGATTTACAGTGTTTAGGAGAATTCCACTTATGACCATACAGACCAATGCTTAGCTATACATAAAACATTTTTACATTAAATTTCCTTTTTTTTTTTTTTAAGTAAAACGAGCTTTAGAAACACAAAGATGTGATATGTCACACAAAACCAAGACATCTCTCCTGTTACTAAATGCTGTTTCACATTTTGCGCTTACACAAAGATAAGAACATGCACACAGATCATTGCTATGGAGTACCTCCAAATCTGAATAACTGAGCATGCTGAAATCTGACTGTCTATCCACACCCAACAGAAAGCAAGCAGAGTACAGAAGCAGACTTCTACGTTTGACATTCAAAGCTCTAAGAAGTTAACAGTACAGATTAGAAGCTGACCTGCTAGAAAGCAGCTCTGTGGAAAAGGACCTTGGAGTCCTGGTGGACAACAAGTAATCCCAGGCCAACGGTATCCTGGGATGCATTAAGAACAGTGTGGCCACCATGTCAAGGGAGGTTCTCTTTCCCCTCTATTCTGCCCTAGTGAGACCACATCTGCAGTACTGTGTCCAGTTCTGGGCTCCCCGGTTCAAGAGGTACAAGGACTTACTTGAGAGAGTCCAACAGAGGGCTAACAAGGATGATTAAGGTACTGGATCACTCGTCTTGTGAGGAAATGCTGAGAGACCTGGGGCTATTTAGTCTAGAGAAGACTGAGATGGCATCTTATTAATGTAAATAAGTATCTGAAGGGTAGGTGTCAAGAAGGAAGGGTCAATCTCTTTTCAGTCATGCCCTGCGATAGGACAAGGGGCAATGGATGCAAAGTAGAGGACAGGAAGTTCCACCTCAACATGAGGAAAAGCTTCTTTACTGTAGGGGTTATGGAGCACTGGAACAGGCTGCCCGGAGAAGTTGTGGAGTCTCCTTCTCTGGAGACTTTCAAGACCCATCTGGATGCATTCCTGTGTGATCTGCCCTAGGTGTTCCTGCTGCAGCAGGGAGGTTGGACTCGGTCTCCAGAGGTCCCTTCCAACCCCTACCATTCTGTGATTTTGTCATTTTATATACTGCAAAATTTAAGAGTGAACTTACTCTCAATTCTTAGCAACACCAATTCCCATATTCACAAGAAACCCTGTCATGTAAACACAGAACCACTGAAGAGTTACACCCCTTACATAGAATAAAAATATCTGAACGTGTCCTAGCCCATACACTTCAGACTGAGCCTTCAGAAGTGCTTAATGCAAAATAAATGCAGACACAGTCTTCTGTCACCATTTCTGTAATATGTAATAGCTTCAGTATAGGGTTGTCAAAGCCAGGCCTGAGCTTTACTTCAGCCTGTAATTAACAGTAATGGGATGTAAGCATTGACCTTAAACTGATTCTATATTGGATAGTGGCTGCACATTTGAATATTGTATTTTTTTTTCACTTAAAATACCAAAGGCAGGATTTGGCATCTTCACATTAACTCATTCAGCTGAGATCATTAGTTCAAAAGACTGAAGGAGAACAAATTTGTTAAAAACTCATCTTCAAATCCAATATATTGTAACAACACTTAGAAATACAAAACAACACTCACAGTAGCATTTCTAATGGCAGTAAGAATATCAATTGTGTTAAGGCCTCCCAGTGGGTCAACAGATTCCAAAGTTCTTCCAAAGGTCTCATGAAAAATGTAACAAATTCTGGCTCCACCGCATCTGAAAGAACAAAATAGTAACTGAAGTAATAAACAAGAAAAAAGCTCTCATTGCAACTTTTACAGTGACTTGAATTCAAACATATCATCTCATCCTCCCTGGATGAGAGGATGGAATGTATCCTCAGCAAGTTTGCTGATGCTACAAAGCTGGGAGGATTGGCTGATGCACCTGAAGGCTGTGCAGCCATTCAGTGAGATCTAGACAGACTGGAGAGCTGCGCAAAGATGAACCTAATAAGGTTCAACAAGAATAAGCGTAGAGTCCTGCACCTGGGGAGAAAAAACACCATGCACCAATATAGATTAGGGGTTGGCCTGCTAGAAAGCAGCCCCATGGAGAAGGACCTTGGGGTCCTGGTGGACAAGTTATCCATGGCAGCAATGTGCCCTCATGGCCAAAACAGCCAATAGTATCCTGGGATGCATTAAGAACAGTGTGGCCAGCACGTCAAGGGAGGTTCTCCTCCCCATCTACTCTGCCCTAGCAAGACCACGTCTGGCGTATCTGTGTCCAGCTCTGGGCTCCCCAGTTCAAGAGGGTCAGGGATATAATGGAAAGAGTCCAACAGAGAGCTACGAAGATGATTAAGGTACTGGAACTTCTGTCATACGAGGAAAGGCTAAGAGACCTGGAGCTGCTTAGTCTTAAGAAAAGAACACTGAGAGGGAATCTTATTAATGTCTATAAATATCTGAAGGGTGGATGTCAAGAATGGGCCAGTCTCTTTTCAGTGATGCCCTGTGATGGGCACCAAGCTACAACACAGAAGTTTCACCTCAACATAAGGAGAAACTTCTTTACTGACGGAGGAGCACTGGAACAGGCTGCCCGGAGAGGTTGTGGAGCCTCTGTCTCTGGAGACCCTCAAGATCTGTCTGGATGCATTCCTGTGTGTTCTCCCCTAGGTGTTCCTGCTGCAGCAGGGGGGTTGCACTCGATGACCTTCAGAGGTCCCTTCCAACCCCTATGATTCTATGCTTTTTGAGTTTGTCACACTCTAGTGTAGTACTACTGCAAACGAAAGTCAGCAAGAGCCACTGCTCTAACCGCTCATTCAATATTCTAGAGAACCATTTGGTACTTACAGCTCTGAAGTCTCTATGTATTTTGCAGTTCCTTCAATAGTGTTACAATATTCTGTGGCAAATTTGGTAATAAGCTGCAATAAAGTGGCACTTTTGTCCTCAACGGGTTCTCCATAGCTGTTTAGTAGAGACTGGTATTGAGCAGCTAAAACATTGATTCTGGTTTTCAGTTCTGGCAAGCAATCCCTGATATGATGCATCAGAAGTCTAAAAATAGAAAACAGTCCCTCATTAGAAGAGAGGAAAAGTTTCAGCTTAATCATCTCTACCAAAACAAAGAAAAGACAGAAAATAATCACCAAAGGAAAACATTTACTCAGGATGATTACAGTAAATTCAGAAACTGAATTTGGAACCAGTTTTCCTTAATGTATCACTGTACTGCACCACAAGAGAAAGGAAAGGTAAAAATAAATGTTTACACGTATTTCTAACACATCAATTTACATTTTAAAGTATCTTTAAAAGCACACATTTTTTTTTTACGTTATGTGTAATACCTGTTCAGTGTTCTGGCAAGATATTTGGTTCCATTTCGATTGGCTAGGGAAGGATACTTCTTTTGAAGAAAACCATACTCATCACGAATGGAATCAGCTACACTCTTCTTATTATTAATATCCAACTGACTCCTGAAGTTAGAAGGTAGAGTTAAACACTTGTTAATAGATGTAAAGTAAAAATCATTTATATTTCTACTTTTCTGGACAGG
Source organism: Hemiprocne comata (assembly GCA_020745705.1). Lineage (NCBI taxonomy): Eukaryota > Metazoa > Chordata > Aves > Apodiformes > Apodidae > Hemiprocne > Hemiprocne comata. The sequence goes on from CM036586.1 coordinate 65,072,406, forward strand.
ACATCTAACAGCTGGATTTTGCTTTACACACGTAACATCCTCCTTAGACAATAAAGAGTTTTATTTGTTGTTCCATACAGCATATTCAACAAATCAGTATGGGCAGCAGCTGCACACAGGCTAAGCAATGCTTTTATGAAAACTACAGGAGATTTGGCCTAGCTAATGCAAAAAAAAATAAAGTGAACAGTACTCTAGCCATATACAGTTAACACTAATATAGATGAGATCTGTGCTGGATCAGTGCTAACGTGAACAGCCAGAAGCATCCCCCAAGTGAAAAAAACAACAGCAGAAAGAAGGGACGCTACAGCTATTTTAGAAGTGTCCCTATTCCTTTCAAAGAACAGACAGTGAGCAACAGAAAAGTGTGCAAGTTTCTTTCTTGCTTATTCAGAAATTTGTTTCAACATTAAGTCACCTTATTCTTAAAACTATATTCATAGGAAAAAAGTTGAAAGCCTTACTTTATATTAACACAGTTTTAAAAACAGCGTCAATGTGCCCAGACAGACCTGTTCACTACTCCAATGATGCCAAGTTTGACTGGAATCACTCTTCCCATGAGCACATCCATAGCATCAGTGCCAGCATCCATGAGATCTAGCTTTGTGATAACAGCAAGGGTTCTTCGACCTACCAAAAGGAAAATGCACTCACATGGATGTTTTGCCTTGATCAGGGTAGCTAAAACTCATAATTCAAAATGTTCTTCAGGGAGTTTAATACTGCAAAGCAGCAAGGACTAGTGCAAGAATGTGGTATTAGTCTATCTGGAGCTCCTTATTAACAGGAGTATAAGAAAGTATTTGGCAGGTACTGCTCCCCGCACAGATCTGGTTAAAGAAGAAGGTTTAGGCACCAAGGCACCATGCAGTTTGAAATTACAGTCATTACTGATTACAACAAACATTTCTGCGTACTACATAAAGTTAGAAGAAATGTTCCTAAACACTTGCAGAGAAGAGTAAGGGGACCCAGAAGAATGAATGGACTGAACTTATTTCTAGCGTATGTGTAGGACCAGGTGAAATGGCAATCTGGTTGGAACTATATTTGAAATACCACTACCCACTGGAGAAACTGCACTAGGAGGCAACAGGCCAAATTCCAACACAGAGCATCGAACACATAGCTGAAAGCCCCAAGAGACTGAATAGCTTGAAATCCACCAACAGAAGAAGCCTTAGCGGATTTAATTGTGCTAGTGAAATATATTTTTATTGAATATGTGACTGAATGTTTTACGAATTAAAACTAAGCTTCATATTGGACACTGTGGAGGAAAAAGTGACCTGAATTCATTAAATAGGTAAATACTGCACATCTAAACAGGTAGGCTAACCTGCACAGGATTTGCCTGGGACCTTAATATTTTCCAGGCTCCTGGGTCTGAAAAAAACATGGCAAGAACTTTTTCTTTGAAACGTAACACACTTTTCCAGTCTAAAAATAAACCAGTACCTCAGCAAAATCAGCAGGTTCTTAGGTCCTGAAATTTTCAGAAGAATGCAAGTCAAAGAGTCTACCTACTGTAGTACTTCAAGTTCTCATTTCATACAACTTCTAACTCCTGCAGAACCTGCAACATGACCTGCCACTCTGGATCTTTAAGGTTTAGAATTTTGGGAAGTGATCCAAAAGTCACAGCTGATCATTTTTACAGGGGCAAATTAAAAGGAAAGGGTCTGCTGACTTGAACCAGGACAATTTGACTGAGAAGCCTGCCAGGAAAAGAGGTTCACCCTCAAGGTTTTGTGTCTGTAAAACCCATAAAGGCTCAGACAGGCCAAAGCAGGCAAATTTGAAAATAATCAGGAAATGTTACACTTTCTGAGATGAAAAATTTGAGGGCAATGCATATCAACACCTAATATTAGTCTAAGTTCAGTATGTTTATTTTCCAAGTATTCTCTTCCAAATCACACACTGCCATTTATTAGTCAATGGTACTGACAGCACTTCCCATAAAAAAGGAGCAGGCACCCAGAGGCTTCAGATCTGTTTCAAAATCATTAGGTAAATATGAAATGATAAACCTCTTTTTAGATTAAATCAAACCAGTCAGCTACGTCTCATAACTACAAGGCACCAAAATGGATACTGACTACATATTAATTTTGTTCTTACTAAAGGTCACTAAACTAACAGCTGGACAGTCAATTACTAGCTGCAGGATGGCATATTTTCACTGCTAAAAGAAACATTGGACAACAAAGCATTAAGTCATCGTAACACCACTATAAATTTCTAAAAATCTCAAACCCCCTCCATGCCACTTTGCTGCTCTGGAATTAGAAGGGACTCCTATGACTACTAGAATAGTCATCTGGCCTGTTCATAAGCCAGAAATCTATCAGATATTGGTTCATCACAGCATTCTCTCAGTTGCTGAGACTACAAAAGGAAGTCTTTAAGCAAATATAATAATTCTATTTTCTAGAAAAAGCAGTGACATTAGTTTTTCTTGCAACTTTTTGCCCAAAGTTCAGCTGTATTTTAGAATGTAGTTTTAAAAAGAAGTTGAATTACAAGATCCAGTTTCTCTTGCTGCTTACCATCTGGATCCACCTCCCGCGCGATTTTAAGTGCTTCTGAAGTGGCCATGTCTGTGTTAGCAGCAGTAACTGCCAGAATGATTGAATTTGGGTTGCTGATGAACTGAAGGATTAGCTCTCTTATTTGAAGTTCAATGTCCTTAGGCTGATCACCTACAGGCACCTAGGAAAAAAAACAAACATAGAACTGTTCAAAATTCTGTATTTGTGCTTGTGTGAGACCACTCATTGAAAGTTCATACCCTATATACCACAGTGTAAGATAAAGTTTTCCAGCCCTGTCCTTCCCCCTTCATGAACAAACACAAAAGAGAAGGAAGATCTTGAAGAGTATCAAAGTCAAAACCACGCTTTCAGAAATAAAGATAAATTTAAATTATTTGATACTTTTGTCTGGAAGACCTGGCATCCAAGAACCACCTGCACAACTGGCCCAGTGGGGTATGCATGTGTGCATAGGCATGGAGAGAAGTAATCTTGTCATCTTAATGCCACAGAAAATTATTCAGAATAAAATCTGAACGGAACATTTCTTCCAGTGTATCCTCCCTTTCTACAACTTCTTAAGCGAAATACATAGAGCAACTTCTGGAGAAGCAATGGAGAGAACATTTTCAAACTACCCATCTACCTGCAGGTGCAACTTTGAAACTCCAAGTGCTACCTCTTCTATTGAAAAGCACATGCAGCTTGCACAATGCTTCCAGTCCCTCAGCTGTACATATAAAGAGAAAGAACTTAAGTAGATCTACATCTTACAACAGTGAAGAGCACCAGAAGACCAAATATCACACAATATCGGTAATATTGGTGATATCTCAAATGTGTATAACCAGCTACTTAACCTGAAGAAAGTTGTTTATCTAAGAATACAGAATAATGCCAAAGAGTGAACATACACTCCTTATCTCAAAAAACAGTGTTCTCAACGAGTCAGAAGAGAAGCATTCTACGTCTTACCTTTGTCATTCCGGGTAAATCCACAAGAGTCAGATTTACAACATTAGAAGAAAAAATCTTAAGATGAATAGGTTCAGGACTGATCCCCTAGAAATATGTTAATAATCAAAATTAATCACTGCACTGGATTATTTAAATGCAGCCCTTAGAAAGCCAAAAGCTATAGTTTCATACAAGAAAAACTTTATTCCATCATACAGCTTATAACCACTTGGTGACGAAAAAAAAGCCAGCCACATCCATCAACCAATTCTACTGTCTTTGGAGGCAGGCTTGTTTCCCTCTCAATATAACTATAAAAGCTTTTATATTTCAGTAATTACATAGATATGCAAGAATAGAACACTCGATTTTATAATTACACAAAGCTTTGAATGTGGAAAAATGGAAACAAGTTTAACTCAAAGTGTATTTCTTGCACTATTATTATGGAAGCTTTGAAGTAGAGTTAACAACAATTATCTGCATTTTCTGTTACCTGAAGTCATTGATCTCAAAACCCCATGAAAAAATTGCATTACTACATTCTTCCTTATAATAGTTCAGTGCTTTTCACTTTTAGTTGCCAAAACTGTTGAAGAAAGGTATAAGCAGCAAGAGAATCTACAGCAAGACATAGATGAACAGTGCAACATTTACCTTATTATTTCCTGAAATCCTCTCTGTTTCATTTTCTATTTCCTGACGTATTTCATCAAAATCTGTATAGATCTGAAGTAGGAAGGATAAAAAAATGTTTTAAATAAAATCAGGCAGCACACATTTATGTAACTGAAAAATAATGCTATCTTCTCCAAGAGACAGTGAAAAACTAACTATGTATACAGAAGGTGAGAAAAAGTAAGAATTTCTATTAGCCCTTAAGCCAAGGCTAGCAGTAGTCATCAGCACTACAAATTAAAGAAATTAGAATCTTGGTATTTAATCTGTTGATTAACACTGTGAGATGGCAGTTAGTAGCACTTATTACTCCATCGATGTCAGACAAGGTATAAAATAGTGTTCATCTAAAAATAATTTCAAACACTTGAATTCCACTTCTAATCTAGCTGCAATCCTTTGAAGCTAATAAACAACATGTAGCCTGAATCCCTTCTCATCCTGAAGAGGACAAAGAACAAAGACAGTTTCACTTAACTTCTCTTTCCACCAATTCAAAATAACTTAGCACAGAGCTACCCTTGCACAGGTTCCCTCCGCATTCCCCTCTAGATTTCCTTCGATTTCTAGCACTGCCTAGAAGGTCAGTAACCTGCCAACAAAAAGATTACTGTCTTCAAGCAAAGAATGACTGACTCTCTTGTTGAAGTCCTACGTCATCTCAGTTGCTGCTTCTCCTCTGTGATGAGCATTAGACTCTTCCTTCCTCTTCATAGCTTTCTAATAAATCTCAGAAGTAGCCAGTTCTTATGTGTACTGAAATGGTTTGTGATTGTACCTTCCTTGCCTTTGCAATTTCCATTTTAATAAATAACTCGTTAGAATCAATGACCCACACCACAGACAACAGACAGTCTATGTCTTAAGTTAAAAAAAAAAAAATGTTTCCAGAGGTTTCCTACTCATAAAAAGCAAAACAGAAAACATTCAATACTCTGGCATATAGGCTAGTAGGTAGAATAATCTCCTTTTTGGAAAAGTCAAGGGAAGAGATACATAATTAAGTACATATATGATAGTGTATTTATGACACTGCTACTCCATCAGCAGAATAAACATACCTTATTTTTGGTATGAAGAAATTTACCCCACTCTTCAGCATCTATCTCTGAAAAACAAAGAATTGACATGAGGAAGAGGAAGCAGATGTTTCAATGACATTTTTCCAATAATCTGTTTGTTGAAAACTACATGATTATCTTTTTCTTTCAAGCAGCAATAGAAAAATTAGCCTGCTTTCTACTGTTCTATGTTAAATAGCTCAGTACAAAAAACTTTAATATTCTGCTTATGATTCAGCTAATTTAAACATAGAATCTCATTACTCTTTCTCATGTCTCTCTTACACAAGGTCCGCCTTCTTAATTGTGACTGAGTCAATCAGCTGTCCTACCATTTTTCAGAAATTATCTAGTCCATTAAATATCAGCTTGCCACAGAAAACAAACGAATGATTAACAACAGCTTAAAAAAATCTCTGGAAAAAAAAAACAACCAGCTTTTAGCATCTTTTCTTTTACCATGCAAGTGAGATCAAATCACAGCTGAAAGAAAAAGTTAGAAAAATCTGTAGAACCAAAACCAAGCAAACAAAAATATAGGTAAGATTCTGCGTAACAGTAAAACCTTAGGAGAACATGTCTCTTCCCAAATCTGTTAAGGACCAAACATCTTAACTCTTGTCAGTCATCACTGATGTCCAGAATTACCTGGGGGCTATTGAAGAGCAGTCCCAGAAACAGCAAAAGAGGTTTTAGCAATTCCTGCTTCGCAGTGCAGGGAGCAGTTTGAGTGACACTGCAAGATACTCACACTACCACAACTAAGTTTCCAAGAATTACTAGTAAGTTCCACTTAAAATTTTTAGTTTAGCATCATTTCCTGTCTGCTCCCCAATACAGCAATCTTTTCTAGAAGAACAGTCTACAACAAATCTGTCCATTTGGCAAACAAACTGCTTACCCACAATTAAGTCATCTTTCAAAACATTTTTTCTGCTCAAGTTGAATTTCAATATATCAATAAATAGAGAAAATTTTTTTAAGGATTTGGGAATTAAAAGTGCAGGAAATTCTATGAAGCAGCAACAGCACAGAAGAAAAGCAAAAAATCATTCTAATGCAATAAGGTCAGAAAACTAAAAATCAATCAGATCACAAGACTCAGCAAAATAATCTATCAACACAGTAGCCAAAGTGTAAAAGTAAAAGTGTAATCAACAATAAAGTGGCATGAAATGTATGCAGTTAGTGTACATAAGCATGCACTTTATGCGTAGGGAGAAAAAGCAAGTGGATAAAGGCAACCTTTAGAAAGGTGTCTTGGATTTTTCCATGTAGCAGGGTCTGCAGTTAAAGAGAAACAGCATTGAATGATGTGTAAAAATTTTAACCGTATTTAATATAGCATTTTATTTACTTTCTGTACCAGATTGTATTATAAAGATCACAAATGCATGCAGACACATGTGCATGCTATTCTACAATTGATGAGAACGTGTAACATATTAACAATATGCACAGAAATAAGATCTTAACTAAACACTGAAAAATTAAGCATATTAATCAGATAATCTATACGAAAAAGTTTACTTGATGATAACTTTATTGCTGTTCATCTAATTCCAACAGCTCACAATATCTGAGCACAAAAACCAGCACCATCAGGTTCTGCAAGGCTGAACTTCTTTGGCAAAATGTTTCTCATTATTTACTCATGGCAAGAACAAGAAACTGCAAGGAAATATTTCTCATGTCACTAGAAGGAATATTGCTGTACAGGAAAGAAATCTGAGGTTGGCATAGATCCTTCTAATGCTAATTAAAAAAAACAACTATGGCAGTTCTGAGAAAGATTTAAGAACAGACAACATTAGCTATCACCCTTCTCAATTTCTGATTTTCTCAAAATATTTACGGAAAACCCATTACAAAATACTTTTTCTTGAAGGCTTGATGAGTTTACACTCTGTATTTTTATGTGATGCCAGTGGAGCACCATGGAAATGCAAGAATCAAAACTAATTGGTGAACATGTTTTTGGCACATGTCTGTTTGGCACAAAATCCAAGCAGCAAAAGCACCAATCAATTCATCAGTTTGGAAAGCCTAGTATACCTGGGGAGTTATTATATGTCTTGCTCAGGTGGGTTAGTCAAAGTTTTATCATCAATGAAAATATGCAAACTTAAATGGACTGAAAATAATTAAAAAACAAACTATTTTTACCCTTACTGTTCTGCAGGCACATGAACTATGAAGAAACCATTGTTAGGAGGCAGCTTTTGTTTGTCTTGGTTAGTAAACAGGCAAAATTCCATACCAGTCTCCAAAACAAGTGCAAAATGAAAGGGCTCATTAATTCCAGGTTATTAAGCAGGTTTAGTTTATTTACAGTTCAGAGGAAAAAGTAAAATGCACATACAGAAAGAACTACAGTATCTTCAAAATCATATTGCTCATCCTCTTAAAAACTAAATCTAAGAAAGTAAAGACAGGCATAAAGCCAGGAAGAAAAAGCTACAGCAAGACACTGCCTCCATTGTATTTGAAAGCCATGGACCAAGCACTCTCCTGTTATGTCCCTCCTACAAAGATCATGTCTTCCTAGAACACACTGGTTTAGTCTTAAACTACTGGGTTTATGGTGGCATGGGAATATGCAGCTAGGCACTAGGCTTAGTTCTATGTATAAATTTATGTTTTGTTTCAGTGCATTTTATTATATTTTTAAATACATGTAAAAAAAGATGCATTCGAGTCAAAGGCATTGTGTTTTAACTTGTTAACATCTATCAATCAAGAAAGAACTTAATTTTTTTAAGCTTTAACAAGCCTCAAGTTTCCTTTGCTAAATATAACACAAGAGAAGATTGAAGCCATGATAAAAGGCTTAGCCTTAACCTCAGCCTTGGTGCACATAAAAAAAGAAAGAAACCAGACAGTTAAGGAATAAATACTCTTGAAGTGTACAGAAAATCTCATTTTGTCCAAGTATAAGCTTTTAGAAATTTCATTTTATACAGCAGGGAAACTCTTGCTCCACTCTTCTGAGGAATTCTGTACTTACACCCCTTTAATACTTGAGAAAATTTTCCCCATAGCTCTCATTTAATGCAAAAGAGTTTTTTAGGAAAGGAGGAAATATCTGCATCACTCATAATGCAAGGATGCTCAAGGCAAGGAGAAAATATTTTAATTAGCCTACATTCAATAGCCCAATGCTCTGGTTCACATGCAGAAGATTTTTTTTTTTATCACTACTTTCACTAGGTAAATCAGTCTGCCACTAGTTATGTTACTTTCTGGAAGCTTTTCAGGCAAAATTTTCAGGTGAATTATTCTCCTGATTGCATTCAAGATTCAATGCTAGATAAAAGTCTGTAGAAACGACATTTTGGTTATTATAAAGTTAAGTATTACAGATTGTAAGAAATTATTAAAACAGCAGCTATTAAGAACAAACATCCTGCCTTTCAAGAAATATGTTCTGAATAGAGCAACAGTCAGTTTACTTTTCTGGCTTTTCACACCTTGGAGTAAGACCCAAAATTTTTAATTAATATACTAGAAAACTAGATACAATTATGATATTTTTCTCAGATCTGCCTTCCACCAAATTGTTACTTGTTATCTCCTAAACTGCAATGCTCCTTTAAGAAGCTCAAATACAGTACAATGCTTAGTGACTTTAGTTATTCATGGATCTCTTCTACTGCTTTAGGAAGGGGGAAATGTTCTTCATGCACAATGGGAGCACAACAAAGCTGTTCAGAGTCATAAAAGGCTACCACCGTATGGGATTTCTCGCAGCATAGCAACAAAAACATCTAGAATCTTACCTTCTTTCCCAGCTTTTGAGTTCCCTTCTCAGCTCTACCTTCACAGCTCTTTGACCCAGAGGACTACCATCTGAAATCTTTTTTCCCCTACATTACCTCATCATTTCCTATCTCTCTCTCTCTAAATAAAAAATTCAACTTGTGAAAAAAACGTGCACATCTCCCTGTATGTTGTACCATTTTTTGCATCCTTGACACTACCTAGATGGCAAGCGCTTTTTTCTGAAAGCTCTTTTTCTCTTCTTCTACAAAGCTAAGTACAAAGAAGCAGCCCACAGTTTGGGACCTGGGACAAGAGATTTGGATTTAAAATAGGGTGCAAAAAGCTGACAGAACAGCGTTGATCTAGCAAGCAACAGATCTGTATTAATTATTCCTGTGTTCCGTATCAATTCTATCTGTTCAGAATTTCAATAATGTTCAGCTTCCTATCCTGGACCAAAAAAAGAATCTATCAACGTTTAGTAATTGACCATTCATATGTTCCTTCTTTTCCATTCCCTAACAAATGGACAAGCTACCAGAATATCTTAGCAACAAGGCCAATTTAATAATTCACGAGACCAGGGCCAGTTCTCTCATAGACACCTCTTCTCTTGCAATTTGATAAGAGACCACCACAGTGTGGCACCACCACCACAAACACACCATATGTGCTGAATCACTAGAGGCTAACAATAAACAGCAAAAACATAATGAGAACATTTCCTCCACACCAAACCACACACGTCTGTGGAAGGTTTCAGTCTGAAATATTATGTTATGAAAACAGCACTTAGTATTCAATGGAAAATTCAACTCTACGCTGTTGTCTGCCTATCTTGATTTATTGCAGTGACCACTGTACAAGGAGATTGTAGAACTCATCAGTGACTAAAGATCATCTCTGCCATTCCTCAGTGTCGCATGTTAGAAAATCAGAAGTTCAAGTGTCTGGCTGCAATTCTTTCCAACTATCTTTCACAATGTGCTTCCAATAATCCAGTAAGAGATTTTTTTTTCAAATAAAATTTAAAAAAAGAAAAATAAAATAATTAAAAATAAAACCAAACCAAAACAAAAACAAACAAAACAAGCAAACAAACAAAAACAAACAAAAAACCCACCAAAACAAAACCACAAACCCAAACCTACCAACCAAAAACCCCAAACTAATATGAACCGATATTCTTTGGTGGCTCACATGCATCAGATGTCGTCACAACTAAGCTATTGGAAAGGCGCAATTTTTCCTTCATACTCATAAAGACAAGGTAATTGTCCATGCTTAAACAGATACCAGACAAGTCCAAAGTGCTTTGTTTTAAAAACAGGGAAGCTTTCTGGATGCAAACACTCAGAGGTAAAATATAAGCTTCTAAGAACCACAGACTAGGACTATTTTTAAATGGATGTATTTCTGTGTAATACTAGTATATATCTAGAGCAAGCATTAGGATGGATAAAGGTGACATCACAAAACATAAAACACAAAACAAAGAGGCGGTTGCATAAAAGTACCTGTGCACACTCAGAAAGCAGCATGCCAAGACACTTACTTTCTTGTCCAATATTTAACTGGTAAAAAAGAAACCCCTCACCTGGAGAAAATTATTTTCTGCAAGACTATGGATAGTCTTTCCTCTGGGAAATTCCAAACACATATTCAACCCTACCTCACCATCCACCTCCTTACAAACAGAAGTAAGACCTCTAATTGTATAGTGACTTATAACAATGTCAGACAGCATAGCCACAATAAGAGATTGCCATCTTTTTTTCTTTTCAAGCTACGTGATCCCATCGTCTCAGATACACCACAATCTGTATATGCTAAAACACATCAGTAAAAAAACCATTTAGACTGCAATTTGCCTGGATTTTAGACAAAGAGAGGTGTTTCAAATGTAATTAAGTCATAAAGGTTTGTCTTTTCTTACCAAACAAGCCCACTTCTCACTCAAAGGAACATCAAGAAGAGATTGTAACATGACCATCTTACAGATTGATTTTTTTTCCCAAAATCTAAATGGCCCTTATAAATATTAATTTATATTTAGCCCAACATCCTTATGCAAAAATATCATTATCCCATTTTAAATGTAAAATCTGAAGCCCCAGATGAAATGCAACCTATAACAGCAAGGTTTTGCATTGACTCAGAATATTCTAATTACAAAACCATCTGTGAAGTTACAGAGCAGGACAAAATCATATTTTATCCTATAGAACTCAGAATCAAAACATTCTGAAAAGTACTAGAACCTATACACGGCTAAATGCAAGTAACATAAAACCACATTTAAACAGATCAAATCTGTCACTTCTAAAAGGTTGCCCAGAGACTCTCTGAATTCTCCACCTTTGGAGGTTTTCAAGACCTAACTGGATAAAGCACTGAGCAACCTGGTCTTGAGTTCAGAGCTGGCCCTTTTTTGAGGAGATCAGACTAGAGACCTCATGAGATCATTTCCAACCTGAAACGTCCTATGATCTCTCACAATCCAGCACACTCTGGATAGCACACTAAAAGTTGTTAATTTTTATGAACCCAAATTGTGTTCTCTGCTTGTGGCCATAATGAAAATTGGAGCTTAAACGTTTTAAACTGCACATATTAGTAAGTATTCTTCAGAAACCAAGGGCTACCAATATTAGATGAAAACAAACACTGTAAAGAACTTCTAATGCCTTGGTTTACTATTGCTAGAAATAAATGCCAAAAAATGATAGCACAATGAGAATTAATTATAGCCCAACGTTTATCACGCCATAAAAATCCTGTGTACGTTTTATAGTCTCCATCAAAAAAGCTAAGGTTTATCTTACGATCAGAAGACAGATATGTCCCTGCTGTGCTTTCATAAGATCAAGAGCACTAGTTAGCACAGAATGAGCATTTAAACTCCCAAAGGACAACTCAGATTACCTTCTTGATCTGCAGAAGGATCATATAAAACACTACAGAAGAAACAAGCTTCAAACTAGACAGATTTGGAATATTTAAAGTGTTGTATTTTATTTGCTTGGAATATCTCAGTGCAGCCCAGTAAGGCTGTATCTGTAAGCTACAGAAGGTCACTATTGAGTTTTGTTTGTGTCTACTATAAGTTTGTTTTCATTTCTCCTTATCAATTTCCTAATATCCTTCTAAAATGTCACATACTCATCCTCTCAGGGAAAGACTATACAGCAAACTAGTAGGGGAAGAAAAACACAAGAAATCATGTTATCTGCAGTCTGGAAAACCATTATCATAACTGAAACACTTTGTTTGGCCTGCTAAGAACAAACAGGAATGCTTAAAACATTAAAGGTATTTTGACTATCCAAAAGATTTTGACTTCATGACATTTGCTAAATGGACAGAACAAATGTGACAACAACTGTTTACTTCCAAGTAGATTTTAAAAAGTATACTCAGGTTTTAAGATTACAGTGATTTTCCGGTCAAATGAACAAGAAATATTAAAAGTGTCTCCTACTACGGAAAACAGACTCTGGGATCACACTTACCATTTTCATCTCCAGCTGTTTTCCGACCATCCTCTGGGGAAACGTGCACCAGTTGCAGAATAAGGGGTCTCCGGGTGACAACTCCAGTACCTCGTGGGAGCAGATCCCTTCCCACAAGACTTTCCAACACAGAACTCTTTCCACTGCTCTGAAAATTGGAATACAGCTACATTATTTTCTTAAACATCAAAATGCTTTAATATTTTAGTTTTAGCTTGCTTTCATCACTCCTGCAAACAATGCTCTATTCTGTCTTCTGCTATACAGCACCCAAAAGAGTATCTGATAGATGCTGCACTGCATCTAACACTGGTAGTACACTGCATAGACACTAAATGACACAACTCTGCTATAAACCAGTAACTGTATAAACCTGCTTGGGATACTTAAAAGCTATGTAGATAGATGTATTTTCTGTCTCTTAAGGCTAAATTAAATACCTATTAGGTTTCCGAAAAACTAATATCCTGTTTAATATTTTCTACCCAAAATTTTCATCTCTTCAGAAGCATTTCTGGAAAATAAATAAATTTCTTTATAACACTCAGTAGAAAAGTTTCCGTCTGTGTCTTGTGAAGTGCCTAACACTTCACTCTGTAGACTAAGGAATTTAGCCTTCTGTTAGTATTAACATGAGCTGACCATGTTAATATTAACAGGAGCATTATACAAAAAAAATACAAACTATGTACACTAGAGCATATTAAGCTTTTACAATCTTGTATTCCTTCCAGTTTGCTTTTTCAGTATAATGTATTAGCTTCATAAGAGCAGATATTGTTTTATGCTTTAAATAGATAAACAAAGTTTTCTGTCTGTCCAGTTTTCTGTGTATATATAAGTATTTAAAATTGAATTAATTATGAGTATCTGTCTACATAGTGACAAATTTTAAGAAGCTGTGAAATACTTAAAGGCTGTGAAACTACAAATTTGCTTTGACAGTCTACATTTAAAATGTTCTCCTGTAGTAGCACTTCAGCATAAAATGCAAAATTGGGCTACATGGTCCAATAAGCAGCTGTGAACACATGGATTTTGAGAGTGGTTCAGGACTACTACCATGTTAAAACTAAAACCAAACAATAGACCCAGGTATGTTAACACAGTATTTTGCAAGTCTGACCAATAAGATATTGTCTTTGTAATAGAACTGTATTAAACTCTTCCAGTTTTCTGCAGCTGGGAAGTCAACATGGGTATGCCATGAGAAAACCTGCTCTGACAATCATTGCCCTCAGCAAGGAAATGTTTCTATATTAATACTACTACCAAACAATTATCTTAAAAAAAAAAACAACAAAAAAACCCCAAAACAAAAGAAACAACAACCAGACAGATGCTTCTAACAGCTAGAATGTGCATTACTGCTACGCAACTCAGTTCAGCTTACCAGTTCTGAAAGAACAGATTCAAGACTTCAAGTAAACCATAAAATGAATACATAACCTAGCACAACAAGAAATAAGTGTGTCAAATATATTTTAAATATCATACATTTAGTGACATTTTGGGTGACTTTACTATAAATGAAAAATAGATCAGCAGAAATCAAGTAACACAGCACTATCAGACCACACATTTCTACTAGTGCAATCAGACAAGATAGGAACATATTACATGAGAGAATTAGAACCTATTAAAATAGTGTTAGCCTTCTTTTCTTCTAACACTTCACTCAATAACTATGCTTTATGGCACAGAAAAATGCTGTTTTATCAACAATGTCATTTCTCTCAACAGGCTAACCACCACCCACTGGATTTATTTTTCAAAGAAAATCTAAGTCAACTTTGACAGTAGTGAGGTCAACTGTCTAGAAAGAGTAGGGAGAAGGACAGGGTCACAGGCAACAGAAATAGAGCCTTTTAAAGACTTTCTTTGCTTCAAAAGACTTCCCCAGAAATTAATTAATAATTTCTTCTTCAACTGACCTTCTCCAATCAACTTTGGGTACCTTTTATTCAACAAGCTTATGACAGGACATTGGGCACTGAAACCTTACCAAAGAATAACTGAAGAACAATCTGGCCAAAACACAAACTAGTTCTGGAAGCCTCCCTGATTGTAGCACACTTCTGAAGAAGTGCTGATATCACAGAATGTGAAAACCCATACATTTCAGTGCGACAAATGACAAATCACTTCTTAACAAACTTCGCAATTTAAAATAAGTGGAATGCCTGCTCAAAAAGATGAGACATGATAAAGGTTCATCAGCTGCACAGGGGAAAAAAAAAACAACAAAACTCCAGGGTTTCATTTATTAAAAATATTTTTAACATCTCTTGAGCAGATGGGCAACTCTTCTTACACACAGGCAGAATAAGTCGGTCTCAAAGGGCTGGAGGTGAGACCTAGATGAAGTGGCTTCTCCTGAACATAAAATCCAAGTAGAGAAGGGATAGTCATAAACAGCTGAAGTCCTTACCAAGGACCTCATCAAGACAAAAAAACAAAATCCATGGGACAAGCTGCTGCACACTACATTGTTGGATCCTTCCAAAAGAGAGGTATTGCAGGAAGCTGAGACGGGCACACAACAAAATATGTGTGGAACTAACTATATCACTCTTGCAGTTATCTTTGGATGTCGAAGGAACAATCTGGATCCTTTGCAAATGTGAAGTCATACATTAGATGAGACACTACTACACAAATCAGGAAATTTGTTTCCCATATTAAACTAATCTGTTCCTGGAACATAATACGGTATCTAATGACGCACTCCTTAATCTAGGCCCCATACACATCCATTACTAAGAATTGTCTGGGAACGTGGTAAGGAAAGCAGTAAACACAAAGCTGACCTTATTCTGCCAGTGGGAGCAAAGTGAGGGATATGGATCTGTTCAGAATACAAATTCTGTTTAGCCAGTCCTTTATACAACAGATGCAGACAGAGACTAATATTGATGACCAAAGGTACCACAGAATAAGTGTGCAGCAGCATCACGTTTGTTTTGTCATCTCACTGGAACACTCGTCATGATTTTAAGCACAGACTGAAATCCATAAACTCATTTCACGACGGGTCCAGCGAAGCATTACCAAATTCTAACTTTTTGTGGCACATCAGTCAGGTTTTCCTCTGGACCCTAATACCTGACCCTAATTTGAAGTATCTATAAACTATGATCTCTAAAGGAATTTTATATAGATTGCTCAGAGAAAAAAAAAAAGGCAATTACAGGAACACCTTGCTCTCTGATGCTTTTTTAACCACTGTATCACACTGCTATTGCTGAGTGTTTAACACTCTGCTCTGTTAACCATCATCAGTCTCACAGATAGGCACCCGAGTTTGATGGATGGCAAAACCATTTTTCCCATAAGTACTAAGACAGGAAGAGATTACGTACATAAGAATGTAAATATTGTGTGTCAATATACACTGACCGCATATATGATGTAAAGCTTGTCACCTTTCTCGCTGCCTCCTTAACAGTTATATTTTCATAATTATCAACACCATCTTCAGGTCAATCTAAAACAATCAAGGATGAAGGGCAGAATAATAGAAAAGTGTTTGGGCACTCACTCTCACAAACTAAAAAGCTGCAACTTGTAATAACTCCAAAAAGCCAACATCTCTACTGTTTAACAGTCCTAATGATCTTGCTTCTGCCTTGCTATACTTAATTTCTTCACTCATCCTTGCATATTTCAACTGCATGCACTTCTTAAGTACCAAAAAGCATTTGCTCCTATCCATTACACTAATTCTTATGAGAAAATTTGGCTTGTAACCTGCTGTATTACTAACCACATTTTTCAGGAATTGAGAAGCAGCTGTTAGCAGTGCATGACTTTATAATTGCCCAGCTTCACTGACAGCAAGAGATGCTACTTTGAAAAAACTCTTAGGAGTTGTTGACAAGCCAAATGGAAGAGACTCTGTATTGGAAATGCTGAAATAAAGCTATGAACAAGTATTCATGTTCATCCCAAGTATTTACTTGGCTTTCTTATTCTTTTTCCAAGTTCTAATTGAAGGCTTGCGCCCTATAGCCAACAGCATGCAAAGATACCTCTTCCATATACAAGAGAACCCTGACACAATCTTCTTCCACTATTGATAGTTACCCTCCACTTTGAGCCCTGTCTCTAGGTACAAATGCCTAGAAGGCCCTGCTGGTGAAGACCAAGGCAAAGAAACTACCAAGTCCCTCAGCCTTGTTCATATTTACTGTCACTAAATCACCTGTCACAGTTAGCAGTGAGCCCTTATTTCCCTTCTTTCTCTTTTTTCTTCTGTAACTGCTGATGCACTACTAGAAGTTCTTCCTGTTGCCTTTGATGTCCCTTACCAGTTTCAAGTCTAGTGGATTGTTGGCTTTCTTAATCTCTGCATATGCGGGCAGTATTTTTATATCCTTGAGTGAACTTGTCCTCACTTCTACCTCCTGCACAAGTCTTCTGTGTTGACACTCAGTCATGAGTTCCCTTCACAATGCTCCCCTTACCTAATTGTTTTCATGAGCATGTGTATGGATTACTGTACTGTGCCACAGTGAGGTTGCCCTTAGCAGCATGTCAGGTCTCTTGAGCTTCACTGTCCTGTTACTCACTGGATCCCATCAATTAGCTCAGTAAATAAGCCAAAGTCTGCTCTTATTCTTAGGGAATTCCATGTAGCAAGAAGGCAATAAACACGAGACTCGCACAGCGTCTCACTGATGCACAAGAACTGTAAGATTTTTTTAGGCACTTGCTCAAATTGTTGCATATGTCAACTATCATTAAAATGATAATGGACTTGTATCTGCTGCAACAGATTTCAAGTCACCTTACAAGACTCTGCTGCCTGCCTTCTGCCTGTCTTTAGACTTCATAATTGCTTTGTGGTGCCCATGTAAAAAAAAATATGTGGAAAAAACCTTTCTAAGGAAACATGTTCAATAAACTACTGGGGAACTTCCAACAAGAAAGTTGGTTGAAATGGGTGTAAACTTTGTTCATTGCTTTTGATAGGAGAAACTGATATATGTTTATCTGATCAAATAGGGAAAAACTGCAAAGAACTCCTGCAACACAACATAGATGTACTGCTGGACAGCACAAGAAAATAAAAAGGCAGTAGTATCAGTATACCCTAATGTCCTGAGTTGAGCCATGATTAAGCTAATTTTGCTTTTACTGATTTTTTTCCTTCAGTAAGCTTTCTTTTAACTAGCAACAAGTCTTTTTCAGTGGCACAACAATAACAAGCATCTGAGAATGACAGTAATGGACTGCAAAGTAGGAGAGGTTTCTCAGCGAGATGTAATTCTTGAAGAATTCTCTCAAAAAAACCAACACATCTACTTTGACACCCAAGGTAGAATGGTGGCAATTCTGCACTTTGTCATGCAAGAATTATAAAAGTCCTGCTGGCTAAATCATGCTCTTAGCAATACATACATATGTGGTTTACTAAACTGTAATTCTATTATTGAGAAAGACAGGCTAATGAATTTTTGCTGGGTTCTCATCCACACGAAAATTACCCATATAGGTGCTTTGAAAATAAGTTCTTTGCAGTAGCTATCCTGAGAGAATTAAGTGTGCTATAATTAAAGATTTTTCTCTTTCCTTGTTTTGCAAACATTAATTATGCTGAAATAAAAGGCCAGCACCCATGCAACTCCAGAGCAGTTCCACAAGAAATCTGCTCTGGTTGGAATAGCTATTGTGGCAAAATTTTCCTATGTGAGTTAGGGACACCCCCAGCTAGGCTGGTTCTAAACAGCCAACAAATTTAAAAATGTATTTACTAATCAAAAGAGAATTTTGAAGTCATAAGCATGTCCGATGAATTATTCCAATAAATTATTTGAAACAAAATTAAACTTCTAGCAAGATGCAGAAGAGCTAACAGGCTGATCCCAACTTGAGCAAGCAGTGAAACCAGCATAATGCACTGCTGGCTGTTGTAAATGCATTTTCTCTGTGACAGATTTTATGTTTGGTAAACATAAACAGCTAATTAATGTCAACCTCACTTTGCTACTTGTCTGCAACAGACACCAGAACAGTCAGGATATGATTTGAGAGGAGGAAGGGATGGCAAAAAGGGAAACAGTTACACCAGAACCCAGATACAGTGAATGTCAGATATAAAAACAAAAAAAACAACAACAAAAAAACACAACAAAACCAAAAAAACCCCAGGAAGTTTGCAAAACATTTGGGAGAAAAACCAAGCTCTCTCCAGCCAACATAGCCAGGACTGAAGGTCTGCTCTACTTACATCCCCTTTCACAAATGTAGATACAAATGTCTTCTTGCATCTGTCTGAAATCCCAGGAAAGATCCCTGGATTAAAAAAAAACAAGAGAAGAGGAAGGAAGACATTCCTGAGCTGAGCTTGGCATGGGGTTTTCCTGGTTGCTTGGTACAAGCTGGAGTTTCCTTCACCTAAAATTGGCTTTCTGCCCACACAGTGCAGGATACATTGAATAAACTGAATAAGCTGAAGTGGCTTAAATTTCTGTTCCCCTGACCTTCTCTGACATAGAAAGGTCAAAGAAGCTCTCTGGAGCACCTTGAGCATCTGAAGTTTCAGACACCAATGCCTGTCTCTCTCAAATGGTTTGCTAAAGGATCCACAGGATTCTTCTCCTCATTGCAGTAGCCAGGACCATACTTTAATTTCCCCGTTGCTGTCAACTTCCTAACAGGCAAATTACCATCCTAACTGCTCAGCATAACAGAATATACAGTTACACATATTCAAATGCTCAAGCTATCTGTCATCTCAGATCAAGAAAAAAAAAGTAATATTCATCTGTGAGGAGATCACAGCTCTTTTGCATGGAAAAATCCAGAAGAACAGTCTGTGTTAAATATTGTAAACTACACCTGCTCATTTAAAGTCCCAAAAGAGCAAAAGTACTTTATAAAGGAACACCTGAAAGGTTATAGAAATCTCACAGTGAATTTCATTAGTTGCTAGGTAAATTTCACCCTGATGTCTCTACTAGAATCCACACTACCAAGTGCAAATAAAGCCCACAACTTGTGTTTATAATGTCAGTATTGGAAGAACTTTGTTTCAAAACTCACACTAAAGTTGGTATATAACTAGGTCAATAACTTCTAAAAACCTAAAACAGATCCCAAGAATTAGTGATCTGAAATCTCTAGGCGGAGATTTTGTTGTGTTTTTAAAAATTTATTCTAAAACTCATGCCCACTTTTGTAGTGTAGGCATTTCATTTTTGTGATAGCATCTGTGTGCCCTTAAAATACAAAAGACCATAACTAACCAAAATTCTTCCCCTTGCTTCCTTTTATTACAGTTCTAATGTGTTTGGCTGAGGCACTTTAATATCACCTTGTTATTCCTTACAAGTACGGATCACAAAGCATTTGTATAAAACACATCAGAAACTTGGGTATTACAGTATTATTAAACAAATACTGTTTATATAGTATTCCCAGCCTGGTCTTTTTTTTTTTTTTTTTTGCCCTCAGTAACACAGTTCTAAAAACAGAATTGAAATAATGAATAGGGGAAAATTTAGAACACCTATCTGGGAATGGCAAAAAACCCCTGAAATAGTGACAGAAAAGTTGGCAGTCTGATGGTGCCCTCCAAGTTCTATCAGCAGCAGTCTTCATTTTCTTGGATACAGAAATAACTTACACAGTATTTATGTGGAGAGTGAGAAAGAGTTCATGAGATCAAGTCACAGAAACACCACTAAAAAAACTGCAAGAGGCCATCTAAACAGTGTAAAATTTACTGAAAAATATTTTGTAATTAGTACCAAAATCCATCCAGAAAGAGGAAGAATTAGGAGACTTCAGTTGCTCAGAACACCAGGATGGTAGGAAATGAAACACAGAAGAGGAGGGACAAAGGGGACTTCGGAAACAGAAAACATTTAAAACTAAATTAAGGGTTATAACTAGTTTCTAGTTCTACATACTCTACAAAAGAACTAATTTGATGCACAAAAGTAGAAATAAATGAGAACTTAAGATAGATACAAGCACAAAACAATAGAAGTATAGTAATACAAAAGAAAGATGAGAAAAATAAAAAGCAAAAACTACTTAAAAGAACATTTTTCTCACTGTATGAGTTAAAAGGTCATTTAAGAAAAGCACCAGAAGGAAAAAAAGAAATGCATAATTCAATTAACAGAGCATTACAGAAATCTTAACTAGTAGCATTTGTTTTCTATAAGGAAAAAATTGAGGTAGAAAATTAAAATTAATGTATGAATATTACTCAAAGAAGAAAAAGTAAAGACTGCATATGCCAGTAGGCTACAAAAAACACAACTCTCTGAACAAACTTAAAGGCCACACAATGCTTAACCAAAAATACCTCAAGAAACAAGACTGTTCCAAGGCACATTTCAAAAAAACATAGAAGCAAGCTACCAGCAGCAACACTATCAGCTCTGAGGCTATATTTGAGACATCTCCAGAAATCTGGTCTACAATGAACTAACTTCAAATGAATAATAAAATTTTAAATTATTTTAAGACTAATTGCATAATATAACCATCTGCAGAATTACCATGTCAGTAAAGACAATTACTATTTCAAACAACCCTGACTAAAAACAAAACTAAAAAACAAGATACAGCTTGCTAGACGTTTTGTTATATATTTTTCTGGAGTCCTTAAAGGACTTTGCTTTGACATGCTAAGAAATATCATACTAATTCAGGGTTTTTTTAATCAATATACTGAATACAACACTGAATAGATCTTAATACTGAGGGGTAGACTATTGAAGTAAAAAAATCCATGTCAGTACTGTCTTGACTCTCCATATCTACTGTGCCCACAAAAAATTAAGTAGGACAAAGCTTTTTAAAAGGATGATAATTTTAAAAGTGTCACTTCAATGTATTTCACAAAGTGAAACAGAAAAAATATTTTATTAATTTTACATAGAAAAATGCCACACCTCTGCCTTGCACTTTCTGTTGCAGAACTAAAAAATAAACAAAACAAAAAAACCCAAAACCACCCAACAGCTCACTTGCACGACTTTTAATGTGAAGGAGATTAAATGTCTTCAGAAAGTGATGGACTCCTGTCAGCTACAAAAATAGCAAGTACCTAATATAGCTGACCACTGCAGTCTCACCCACCCAATTAAAGTATTTAAGATCTATTTTATAAAGAAGCTAATATAATGTCAATGAGTCTACCTGATTTATATTGGTAAAACAGAATGACAGCTGATTGCTTCCCAGCCAGTCCAATACTATATTTGGCTTTGAGCGACCCTATTCCATGCTTCAGCAATGGGCAAGCTTTAAACATACAACTCATGTGTTTTAAGTCATATAATGAAAACCCTAACTGCAGAGTTGGTCTTAGGTGGGCATGCTATTGTCAAGTAACATCACACATTCAATAAACACTGTTAATTTCACACACACAAAAAAAGATCCATTAACTTTTATTTTCGTAAGAGAGAGTAAAAATGAAATGTTAAACACAACTGAAACGTTAAGCTCGTAGAATCACACGAACTTCAAGTTCTAGCTGTGTTTAACGTTTCATTTTCACTCCCTTATAACTGCTGCAGTCCTGGTCACACATGCTGTGCTGCCAAAAGTTTTGCTTAAGAACAGCATCCTATTTTAATACATCTGAAACAGTCCGAGCTATCTCGCAGCCCAGAAGCAGCATTATCGGTCTGAGACGCACATGCCGTTACTGTTACGGCCAAGAAAGGCTGGCTTCGCCGCTCACCTTCACTCCCCATCATCAACTAAGACAAAAGAGGTCCAACCGGTAGAAGGACTCGTAGCAAGGGGAAACGACCCACGCCTGCAAGATGCCGTTCCGCTACCACATCCCTTTTATTCAGCCGCCGCTTCAGAGCGGCTGTCAGAGAAGGGAAGCCATGGCGGTCACGCTGAAGCACAGGGTCGGCAAGGGGCCTCTCGGACAGGCGGGTGTCACCCTCCCCTCCCGGTGCGGGTGGCCGACGTGGGGCCACGGGAGAGGAGGGGCAGCCCTTGAGAGCTCCTCGGCCGTTCAAACCGCTACCGAGCGGCGCGAAGGGGAGGGAGGGCGGTGGAAGAGGTACTCCCGTTGCAAAAGGTAGGGAGGCAGAGAAGCCCGGGGTGGGAATGGGGGAAAACGCGGGCAGCCGAGGACGGTCGGGGCGAGCGTCTCGCCCGCCCCGGCTGGCCGCGTCCCCCCGTGCCCTTGGAAGAAGCAACCGAGGGTCAGCAGCACCAGAGGCACGATGAACGCCTCGACTTTGCCCTCAGAGCGGTGAGGGGCCGCGCCGATCGCTCCCCTGCCCGGCCTGGCCTGGCCTGTCCTGCCTCACCGCCCCGGCTCGCCTCACCTGCGTGCCCACCACCACGATCTGCGGCAGCTGGATGATGTCGGCCCCCACCGTGTTGAACACATCCTGCAGCTTGTTAATCACGGGGATCAACGCCTCCATAGCGGCGGGGGGGAGGGCGAGGGAGGGTGAGGACCGGGGAAGGCGTTGGCGATGAATGGGCGCGACGGGTAAGGGCTCCCGTCAACCGCCCCCTCCGCCTGCCGCCATTGGCGCCAGCCCCCGCGCACGGCACGGCCCCCAGCAGGCTGTGCGCGTCCGCCGGGCGCAAAGGCCGCCGCCTGCGCCAGCGCCGGGCGTCATGGGAGTTGTAGTGCAGGGGGAGGGCCAAAGGAGGGAGCGCACAGGCGCCCCCTCAGGCGGCGGCGGCCAGTGGGGGTTGTTAACGGCCGCCGTCTGGCAGTACACGGCCCCTTCCCGCTGCCGCGGAGGCGTGTCTGCTGAGCAAGCGCCCAGGGGCCTGAAAGCGTTCGAAGATCCGACAGCGTAGTCGTTGTGGTTTCGTATTACAAGCATTCCCAGGTTTTATTCTGTCTTTTTGGTACGATAAAACTGATCCCTCCACCAGGAGCGGTGCGGCCCGAGAATTGAGGTGCCGCAGGCAGCCCGTGTGGGGGAGGCAGGCCTCATAACCACCCAGGATGATTGCCTGAGTAGTTTTCACCCAGCAGCATGGAGTGGCCACACTTACTCGAGGCACTGTGTTTTGAGAGCCCTTGAAAAGCAGGGAAAAACCGAAATTATTCCCCCACAGCCCTCGCTGCTGCTTCACCAGGTGTGGCGGCACTGCTGCCTGAGTGCAGCAATGAAAGTTGCTGAACAGCAACACTTAGGCCTTGTCAGCACCTGGGTTCACAAAGCCAACAAAGCAGGGAAATAAAACTGCTGGGGCCAGGGAGGAGGCATTATGGAGATCTCTTCAAGGGCATAAAAGAACTGGAGAAGACCTGTTCCTACAAACTGCAGCAAAAAGAACATTATCCTATTTCTGGTCACATATTGAGAGTTACAACGGACAATTTAAAATGGCTACATTTATTGTTTGCTTTTTTTTGTGGATATTTTTGGTTTTGCTGCAAGTCTCTCAGATAATCTATGCATCTGAAATTTTCTACTCAGATGTGTAATAGTAGAGTGGATGAGGTGTCTGTCATGGTATGGGAAGTGGGAAACTATGCGAGATGTAATACTCAGCTGTATTATACAAAAAGATAAAATGAAACCAGAGGATGACTTGTGATGCGAGAGAACAACAAATAAGCTGTCTGATCTTTAAATGTCTTTCACTTGAGTGCATTTTGTCAAAGATAAATTATTAATAAGCTAGCACTGAACTGAATTTTGACTTTGTCCTTTCTTGTAAGCCTATAGAGTAAAGATGCTTCTGAAAGTTTCAGGTTCTGGATGGCATGAGAATTTATATTCTTATTCTATACAAATTTGTCTTTTCCCATCTTCATGTCTTGACACCCTCAAATTTTGAAGGAAAGAACACACAGAGGAAATATGTTCTTACTCATTTACCTTCACAACAGAGTTTCTTGTTCTTACCAGAGAAATTTTCACACTGCTTGCCAGAGGACTAATATTTTGTGATAAACGCATAAAGATGGCTAAGCAAATTGAAACACTCACAAGTTAGGGTACACAGCACAGAGAGAAGCAGTTAACACGTGTAAAATTTTGTGAAGAAGGTCCTGCATGACCTCTGGGTGAGTGGTTCTTGTCATAGCCTTACAGGCATGATTATCCAGCAGTTTCACCCTTAGCTTTCGATGTGGTGGAGTAGATTGCTCTCAGAGATCATTAATAACAGGATGCCATTTGGCACCTGCCCCTCCTGCTTCCAGGATAATAGTAAATGTTCCCTGCATTGTACTCCTAACACAGCAAATACTCTTTCTAAAGGGTTTGCTGTTTCCTGTCCAGCATGGAGCCTCATCTCCTCTCCTTCATTGAGTTCCACATGGAAAAGAAAGAAGAGAACAAACAAAAAAGCATCCCTGTTACACAGAAACAGAACCTGCAGGCACCTAAAGTAGATAGATAAGACCAGCTTATTTCTCTGTGTGAATCTCTCTTCTCCTGCCACTTCCATTTTGCCATATGACCTCATGGACACCAGCTGTGAAATGGAGTAAGTTCAACCTGTTCTATAGTTTAATTAGACCAGAAGTGGGACACCTCAGAAAGAATGTAGAACTGGAAAAGGGTCAGAGAGGGACAACAAGGATGATGAAAGGTGCCAAACAGCTTTAAGCTAGGAGTCTTCACTCTACAAGTGTAATGGTGAGGGGTAGGGAGGATTAGAGTTCTGTGTAATCGTTAGCAGCCTGAAGTTGGTCCAAGAGCATCAGTTTTATTTACTCTCCCTTCCAGCACAAGTATTTTGGGAGCATCTAATGAAGCTAGAAGAAGCCAGAAGAAAGCAAAGACAGTAGCCCCTCATGGGCCGGTTGTTGAGCTCCTTGCCAAAGGATGTTGTAGACAGTAAAAGTTTAAATGGTGCATGGAGAAGTATAAGGAAGATAAATATATTGAATGTAAATAAATAGCTATGTAGGAATCAAATCTAGCTCTGGATGCTACTGAGCTGATGGTGTTTGAAAGCTGGGAGAGTATAATGCAAAAGCACTGTATGCACTTGCCCTTTAGTCTGTCCCAGTATGGCTATTGTTGGAATTTTATCAGTATAGTATTTCAAGAAGCACACAGAGAAAGTATCAGTTACAGAACCAAGTTGAAAGAACCTAGCCTGTGCAGAAGAGATGTCAAAAGGCCTATCAAGCTCGGGATACCCAAATGGAAACGCACAGCTCAGATGGAGGAAGTGGATTAATAAAGGAAATTAAGAAGAAGGGACCAAAGAAAATATCAGACAAGGAACCATCAGAATGCAAAGTTTAATGCATTGTACATTTCTGGCTAAAATGTGGCGGCTGGAAATGCTGCTGCTATGAACTGTCATGTCCTGCACCAACTTAAAAAATCCAGCACTTTCCTCAGCTGAGCTGAGGACTGTACCAAAGCAAGGAACGTTTTAACAAGCAATGGTCATATGTGGCTTTAACTCTAATTTTCCATGGCAGACTTACATTGTACTGGGCAAGAAACTCAAAGATCTGATAAAAGGAAGGAGTAGTCAGACTGGTTATTTACCGCAAGCTACTTGACATGAGGAAACAGGAACTGCCACATGGAGTCTGACCTGGTATCAATCTAACTCAGAATCTCATCTCTAAGACCGTTCAGCATCAGCCCTCCGGGAAAAATATAAAAACGCAGTAATAAGATCTTCTGATTACAAAACTGTGTATAAAACTATATTTATAGTGTTGTAAGATCTGAAGTAGACAGTTCAATATTTCTTCCATTTTATGTTATTGGAAACTAGATTGTTTTATTTACCATATAATAGCTTTTCTGTCCTATCATGCTAAATTCTTGGCTCCATCCTATGAGACTAAATTTCATTATCTAATTATGCATAGCGCAAAAAATAATTTGGTGTCAGTTTTAAATTTGTCATCTTATAATTTCATTGTAAGCCTCCTTGTTTTTATGTTTGAAGTCAGGAAAACAAAATTTCCAGGATTTCTTCTATGTGATACTAATTTCTTTATAGTTTTGCATCATCATCTGCTTCCATTCTTGCTCAGATAGCTGGAGTCTCTTTATATTGACCTACTGACAGTAGTGGAAAAGTCAGGTGCCATTTTAGTTAATTTATGCCAAACAAGGAGACCACAAACTAGGACCTCAGTAAAGTATATTTCCTTCCCGTTGTATTTTTCATAAGAAAGAAATATTTGATTATCATACTGAAAAGTATCAAGTATATACATTTGCACTTCTGTAAATCATTTCTTGGTAATATCACCTTTTGGAACCATATAATAGAGCAATAATTACAGCCTGGCAGAGCTCAATTTTTGTGTGAAGCCAAACTGAGTGGTGTTTCTGTATTCTCCAGAGCAACCTTATCACAGATGTAACTTTAACACTTTCTCATAGGTCTTATACCAGACAGCTGCACATCAGACTCCACTAGAAGCTGAGATAAATAAATTCCTGAAATCCCTTGATGGAATGACTCTTTGTTTGGATGTTCTACACAGCTGACTGATTCTAAACCTTGCTCTTTTTCTAGAAGAAACAGAAATCAGAGGTTTCAAATTCATAGTCCAGGAATTCTGCTTCATTGGCAAAGCAAGCTCTCCTGCACACTCTGGCTGGTTGTGAGAATGTCATGGTGCCAATAGGAACCCAAGTTACGTGTTACCTGTGCTGTCAACCCAGTCTCTGACAAAACCAAATGATCCCAGGGCAGGGATGCAGCTTTGCCAAACAAAATGTCCCACTAAGCCACTGAGTGTTCTTTATTTATATTCTCTCACTCTATCCACTGGGAAGTTATGTATCTAAATTCGTTGAATATCTGCCGTGTCACACAACTTCTCATAAAACACACCTGCAGAACTGAAAGCAGGTTTCAAGTTAAGGAAGCGGCAGGGCACAGAGGGTAAGAGCCACAGGGCAAACACAGCAGTCAAAGTTCACCAATCAGTAACAAAGCTCAAGCACTCTGCATTTGTAAGACAACAGCATTTCTGACAAGGCCAACAGAAGTAAAAGCTTTGGCTGGAGATGAAATTAATCATCTCTGTATTATTCTGAAGTGCTGTTTAGCAGAGCCCCCTCCCTCCTTCCCCCAGCTGGGGCAGTCAGACTTCTTGGAACACCAAACACAATAGTAACAGTTGCTTCAGTGAATGATTTTCACCACTCCAGTAGCAACGGGACAGTTAGATCTATTCCAGCTGAGCAGTTAATTTCCTTTCCAGTGGAGGTGCATTACTGAATTTGTCTGCTGAGCTTTGATTGGTGATGTGAAGTTCAAGTGCATAGTACCAAGCCAGTAACCTCTTAAGTTCTAACCAGCAGATTTTGGTTTTCCTCATGTATTTTGTTGGGCTCACCAACAATCAACCTCAACATCTGTTACAGAACTTCATTAGTCAAAGGATGGACATTACAAATAAGCTGTTTCTCACTCTCATTATGCAATCTAGTGTAGATACTGCAGGTATTTCCCCACACCATTTTAGATGTTTTAACATCTTAACATGTTTAGATGTTTTTAACATCTTAACATTTTTATAGAAGTATTTTGCTTCTTTTGTGTATCATGTGCTGCTAAACAAACAAAGGAATCACCAGGTGGTGGTTGTGAAACCTAAGGATTTCCTCCCTAGAATTTGTGTCAAGCTAAAACAATCTCATGAATAACGTATTACCTAATAGAGCTTGAAAAGTGATTTTAAATGTGGAAACACCCACTGGAGGAGTTTCTCATGGAGTCTGCGAGGTGTATTGTTAAAGCAATGCCAATCAAGAACATTGAAAGAAAACATGAAATAATTTCTGCTTGCATAAGGAGTAGCTCGCAGTCCAATTTGAAAGTGA
This sequence comes from Hemiprocne comata, assembly GCA_020745705.1. Lineage (NCBI taxonomy): Eukaryota > Metazoa > Chordata > Aves > Apodiformes > Apodidae > Hemiprocne > Hemiprocne comata. Next base: position 65,100,701 of record CM036586.1, read on the forward strand.
AGACTTTTTACTTTAAAGGACCAAGATTTTGGAAATAAAGGCAATAACCTCTTGTCTGCTATCAAGAAAGTAACTTTCCTGGAAAACAAAATGCACATTTAAGTTAGCATGCAGCTGAGGCAATGTAACTGGAAAATAAAAACTGAAAACCTTACCGCAACCAAGGAAGTAGGAAGTGGCAGACAGCAAGCTTGCTGGTATTCAGGAGGAATTAAGTTTGTATCTTCTACTTCTGGATCTAATATTTTATATAAGGCTATCTCCTGTGGTCTTTTTAAGATAAAATAGTATGCCAAGAGGAGCATTTTTTTATGTTAATAAGTTTTCTTGAGTCTGCTGCTTTTGGCATGATATCTTACATTTAAATTGGAAATAATGCATTTGAGCATATGTGATTTACAATATCACAGGTTGCATGCAAGTCTAATGGATACTTCAAGTACATCTATCTTAAGCTTTTTAGTTCAGGTCAGAGTTGCCATTCTAGAGAGGACACTTCATGTCTTACCCACCATGCTTTGCTCAGCATCATGAAGTTGTCTTGGAGCACACAGATACAAGTTTTCTAATGTGAAACAGAACTGCAAGATGCACTTCAGCCACTAAAGAGCATTCAGTTAATAGGAACAGCTTAGTGCTAGTCTGAAATCAAATTCCAAACTACAACATAGGCAAGGTATGTTTTTTGTAAATGCTGCATCCCAAAGCCTTATGCTAAAAGATTTGTATTCCCTTTTGCAAGCCAAGAAACATCCAAGCATGGAAGAACAGGAAAAGAGGGTAGTTCTGTATAGCTAAGCAATAGGTCTAAACAGAATTATGGTTGAAATGTCATCTTCATCCATCATGAGGTCATTAATTTAATTGCATACTGTGGGAAGGCTCCTCCATTCAGTAGCAAAGTCCAAACCCCATTTCCCAGAAGCAGGGTCCCTTACCTAGAATTTGGAAAAATGAGTCTGGCTTAATACGTTAAAAAATACTCAAAAGAACACAAACATCCAACCTTACTTCAGAACACAAGCTCATGAAGTCAGAGATACAATTCAGTGTCCAGTGGACCAAAGAGAAAGTTTATCTCCACGTTCCCCATGCAAGAATGCTGAGGCTGCCTGGCTCTGAGAGAGGAGCAGGAAGGGACAGAAGAGACTGTGAGGCTCTAAGAGGCTGAAAAATGGAGAGAAGGTAATCCTGGATTCTCCTCCCAAGACAATTTCTGTTTCTGTAAACATTAGCTATTTTAATATTGCAAATGCAGAAACAAAATCTAGGCAGCTCTGAAATCTTCAAGTATGGTGGTATTCAGTAAAACTAATGTGAAAAAGTTTTGGTATCTAGAAATCCATCCATAGCCCACTAAATCTTACCCAAGATTCTTAGCTAAGGCCCTATTCCATAAGAAGATGCATCTGGCTGCAGAGATTTCCTTCATTTAGCAAAGGAAAATATATTGAGATTTGGTGGTTGAAAATTTTATTGAATTCTCTTAATAAGATCCTGATGGTTGGTGGCTATGTGACTTCTGACTACTGGTAGGAAGCGTTTAAAAAAAAAAAAAGGAAAAAAAACAAACAACTACAGAGAATGTAGCTAACAGCTGGAAAACTTAAGGCTTAAAATCAGGGAAAGTACTTTGAAAAATTTGCTGTAAGACAAAGAAATGTAACAGTTTGTGAGAGAGAGCAAGTGGCACATCCTGCTCGTGACACCAGAGAATCACGTTTTTGAGATAGAAACGGAAGCTAGCAACACAGACATAGGGCAGACCTCCAGCAGATAACTTTAGCCAGGTGTATCCAGTTTACCACATCAGCAGGCTCTGATGAGGCTTAATATTGTCATAGCTGCCTAGTGCATAGGGCCAAGGAGGCAGAGGGTGAGAGGCTCCAAGGCAAAACAGTCAACAATCTTAATGACCCCTCCATTTGTTCATTAGAGACACCACAGGACCCTAAAGAGACTTCTTTAAAGCAAACAAGCCCCAAGTGTTGTGTTTACCAAAGGCAGACATGCCATTTCTCTCATGTCAGGAAGCCCATACAATGCCAAGAACAATTCTGCGGTAACGAGGCTCCTCCAGAGAGCCAGAGGAGACACCGCCTACCACTTCCTTACCAACCCTGTACTTGATGGCCTCCTGGGCAATTTGCTACTGAGTAGAAATATCAGTGCTTATTAAACCTGCTGATATAAAGGAATTAAGTAGGAGCTATGATTATGGATTTCCGGTAGCTTTAATTTTATAATGATGGATTTCTGGTAGTTCTAATTTTATAATTGTGTTTTCTTATTAAAGCACATTTTAGGTTCTGTTATTTTTGTCTCCATGTAGAGGGCACTGCATTGTGTTTACTGAGGAAAACAGCGGTTTTGGAACAGAGTTAATCACCGGGGAGGAGGGGAATCAGAAAAATTAGTGGAAGAAATTATGTAAACAGGAAGGGAACCATTACTTTCTGTGATTCATCACTACTTATTTCAAATACCAATCTATATACTGTATTTGCAAAAATAAGAAAATGGAGAAACTAAACAAGATTCGTGTACACAACTCCCTCCAGATAGGAACTAACAAGTAATATAGTAAATTTTCCTCTCTGTATTTTTGGGGAAGTCTTTTCTGCAATGTTGTGCCCACCTGCAGAAATATACCAAGAATAAATTGGATACAATCAAATCAGGCTTACTGTGGAGAGATGATGGAAACTGGAGGCTACTGCAAATGACTCTGTCTATTAAAGTGCCCGAGTAATAGTAAGAAAGCCATGGTGCTACACTGGACACTTTCTTTCTGCATGTTTCTATGAGGGTGGCAATTTAGAAGTCTATAAAGTACTCTCCTTATGTCCTGGTCACGAAAGAACATTATTATTACCATTATAGAAACATTGATCTAAACTGTGTAGGATTGCATCTATTCTCTTCCCAACCTAAGATGTCACAGCATTATCTACAGCCCTTTACATATTCAAAATGTATCTTCTACCAGTTTAGTAGTACTTGAGAGTATCCAGCACTTCAGCAAATTAAATACCAGTGTTCCAAAACCAGCAGGTCCTTACAGTCACACACACAATTGGAAATGCAGTTTAAAGATTTCATCAGCAAAGTAAACAGTAGGTGGATGAAAAAAAAAGTCAACCGGCAATACTTATTTAATGATGCTTTTATTTTACAGGATACAAATTTATTGTCTTTTTAAGTACTCAACAGGAATTAAAGTGCTTAATTTTTACAATTTTCCACCCACCTTACGACCCAATATACATATATTACAGAAAATATATACAATATCTGCAAAATGTTTACATTCATATATTTCTTGACCGTAAAATGACCACTTACATTTGCACAACTTACAACAGCATTTGTATTTCACCTTTTTAATATTCTTCACTTTACTGCAAAATTTACACCTCTTCCAAATATTAGTATTTTTTAAAAAGTCTTTTCTCAAACCAGAAATGTCTCCATGATGAAGGAGAATTAATACGGATAGCCAGTAATTCTGATATCAAACATTATGGCTAATCTAGCTCCCACTAAAATTAATGTATTAATCCACCTTGAGGGCTGCAGAAAAGAGACCATGCTAATAAAAAAAACCCCAGTACTTCTACTGCAAACTGTTTCCTATGTGCAACAAATGTGGCTTCTTTCTTCAAAATACTTGGACAGATACATGCAAAAATGCTTTGACACAGTTCCCCCCTTTTATAAATGCTTTCACTATCAATAGTTAATGAATCCACAAGGATGACCTATAAACTGAAGCAGGCTGGTGTTAATGCAGTGCCTGAAAACGTTTTATTCAAAGAAATCTGCTTGAAGATTTTAGTGGAGAAAAACCTACATTCTACATTCACTTGTGCTAGGAAGAGGAAGGGTGAAAACAAAATGCCATGGTTGAGTCTGGGAAGAAATTTAATAATGAGGTTTTAAAGGAAGCAGATTGAATGCCTTACTGAATTTAGCGTGGCTTTTCGGGTTTTTTTTAAATAAATTAGGCTGAAACAGTAAACCTGCCACAAAAGTAGATCTACTGTCATTTTTTTCTTCTGAAAACTGTACCCAACACAGTTAATATGCATTATATTCTGAATGCAGCACAGTGTATTTTTGATTGTACAATACTGCTTGAAAACAGGTCATCTGAATAATAGTCTCAAATATATAAATACACATATATACATATATACACACATACATATGCATATGTGTATATACACACATATACAATCACTAAGTTAATGTTGTGTTCTAGTAAGGAAAAGTATTTAGGAAACAATCTGACTAGCAGATTAAAACTCCTATCCAAGGAACATAAGTCACTACGGTCCCAAGGGTCAGCACCAGCTAGGTCAATTCCTCATACCAACAGGGCTACAGACTGGAGAAAAAAATATAACTCCATGTATTTCATTTCAGATTTCAAGTAAGTACACCACAAACTAAGAATTGTGCCTATTTCACCAATGGATTTATCTTAAGGACAGTAAATTCTGCCACAAAAATATTTCTCCTCTCCAATAATTTATTTTTTGATATAAATTTCCAGCTGTTTACATTCACCCCTACATCAGTTATCTCCAGCTGAAACCTACTTGAAGCTCAAGTGAGCACTGTGCTTCCAGATAAGACATAGTAAATCAGCAGCTCTCAAACTGGTGAAATCCTGATTTTCCACCAGTGTCTTTGTATAATGTAAGGCAGCTTCTACATGAATTTTAATCACTGAAGGTATAATAGCTTCAGCAGGTCTACACTAGTTTACACCAGATCTCTAAATAGATTTATGGAGAAAGCTCCTTTTTTATTGCTTAGAATTATTTATACATGGAATGTTTCTTTCCTGAAAGCCTTTCCTTCAGTATAAGGAGCCACTGCCCTCTGTTCATTTTATTTAATCTTGTCTTGAAATGAAAAACTGACCTGTTTTTATACCAGCTATGTGGTGATGTAGGTTTAAAAAAACCCAAAACAACCACCACCAACAAAACACAAAGAACCTGTCAAGTGTTTCCACATCTTTCCTACTTATTTTTATATATACATATATATTATTATTTTTTCCTTCTGACTCCACTTGGAACTCTTAAGAGCATGCTTCTATAACCTCATCTAAAATTTACTCAGGTGGTAGTGTATTTATTCTACATTTAATCAGTGCCTTGACTTCATCCATAATTCAAAAATAAGAATAAAAATCCTCTTTTCTAGAAAGGGATTTAGAAACTTTGAGGCAGTTTATAAAGCACTTTGAGATGTTTTTGCATAAAAAGATGCCACTATATATTAACTGCATTTAAAGTGGTTTAATATTCTACTCAAAATAGAAAGGAACATTTTGTATTCTCAATATTTTGCACATAAAAACTAAACACATTTTGTAATAAACAAAACTACTCTGTGTACAGGGATTTGAAAATCCTCAATGCTATAGATTTCACAGCAGCTCTTCAACTGAGCATGAGTACCTGCTACCAAAAACCAATTTTTCAAGGATCTGGAAAAATGGTGCAGACATGCAGATGTCATGACACAACTATTTTTCCATGACAGGAGAAAAATACTACATCATTTTGAAAAATACGTTAATATGTTTCCAAACGTAATAATGATGAAGCCATTGTTCTGGTTGAACACAGATAAAAATGCACAAAGTAACTTTTGATCTGCTTTAAATTGCACAGAAGACTGGTCACTTTTGAAGTGAGAAACAAGCACTTCTTGAACACAAGAATTGCAAAGCTTAAATAATTCAGCACAGCCATTCACATACATTTATGTATTATGAATGAATGCTCACTTATAGTTTATTCCTTACACAAACAGCTTTGTGCTAATATATTTAATGCCTTTAAAAAAAATTAACAGCTGAAATGGGAACAGCGTATACCTTGTTGGAATTACGGTTTTAATTTGACTGCTTTGGTCATGGCACTTAAGCCACAGCAGTTACAACTTTGCATTTGCTCCTCTGTGGTCATAATTTACAATTTAAAGTCAAAGAAAAGGTTTTGGATGCTGTAAGGGGGCTTGTCTGTGGAGAATGGAATAAAACATCTCCATCTTCTGATCTCCTTTAATACTGGTGGTACATACTTTTCCTACAAAATACAAAGAGCCATGCATTTGGAAGCCAAGACTTTCTGACTCAGAAGAATTCCAACAAAGCAATTGATGAGGAGAACATGAAATAGGTTTAATTAGAGTAAATAAAATATCCCATGCTTTATAAACTTGAATGGCTGACAGCAAACATGAGGCTAACATCCAAATAAATAGCTCCCAATGCTAACTTCATTTCAAATTGTTTATGCCCAAATGCAGGCTTTCATCTGGGAGCTGCTGAAATCATTCAAGCAGCTTCAGAAACTCAGTACCACTATAACAATAACAGAGCTCAGAAATTGCTGCTGCTAATAATTTCCCTAGTCACTCAGCTGGAATCTGGAATAGGTCTTCTTGCTAGGCTCAGAATTAAGTTTGCAGGAGCTTGGAAAACTGAATGCACTACATGATTACAGTCATACCATCACATTATTTTCAGAATAGTCTATCTTATCTGGGGGCTCCTTATCTGCCTTTAAGGCAGCTTTTCCCCTTAGCATTCAACAACTTGAACATGGGAAACAATGTTTTTAGGATGTGGTAAGACAACGCCCTAGATCCCACAATTGAACTTGTGACTCTTTTAGAAGATACCCACTTTCAGGAGATGACCATGAAAGGAAGTTAGCCATGCAGAATTCTTTTTGCTTACCTGAATGTTTCCCCCATCCCTCACCAAGGTGTACATAAGGCGACACACACTAGCTAGGGAGACCCAGGTGAAGACTTGATGGTACTCACCAATGTGAATCAAAATGTGCTAAAGCTGCCCATAAATAAAGATAAATACAACTGACAGTAGCAATAACTTAAAATCTCTTAGGGAATTACAGAAGAGCTTGTGCATCAGATAAAAGTAATACTAGAGTTACAGGCAGAATAATCTGGACACATGGAGCACCTAAGGAAGGACTCAGAACTGATATGTATGAAGTCAGTTGTAGAGTTAGTACTCTACAGTGCCATGTCCTGATGATTACTAATACTAGTGTAAAGCTTTAAGTCTAAAGGCCATGGTAGATTTTGGAATTGTGCAGGGAGAGCAAAATCCAGCCCACTAAGATGTATGACATTCTTCTTACTGAAGCATGATAGATAGTGAGAACTCACATGCGCTTGGCACTAAAAGCAGAGGTTACTTTAACAATACCTTGTTAAATCCTAAATGAGGTTGGATTTTTCCCCATAGTGTCGCAGAAAGAGTAAAGTGGGAAAGGTAGTTCAGTGGATACTTTGGAAATCCCATTATAAAAGACCACTTTAAATCTGCCCTCATGTTACTAACAAAACTGGACTTGAACCTGAGCTCTTCAGCTTGACATGATTTAAAATACAGATGCAGTTATAGTGAGCGGTAAGACTCCTCAATGTTCTATGAAAAGTTGATTGCAGAAGTTAAATATTTTCCTTCCTTTGAGGGGCAAGAAAAGGAAAGACAGCAATGATTTAAATTGTCTACTTGATAGTTAATCACTGCCTCTGAATTTGTCATATTTCATCCAAGGATGTGACAGTAAAAATTTTAAGGAGGTCATGTGTGTCTGTGTATAAAAACACTAAATAGGAATGGAAGTTCGTAAGGGACTTAATATTGTAACGCCAACAATGCAGAATGCAAATAATGTCAGTTAATGCAACTTGAGATTTGCAGGCTCACACTTCATACTGAATTCATATAAAGCAGGCTCCACTTTGTAACAATTATCCTTGAAGATTGTTGCATAAATAAGTACGACAGTATCTAATTTTCTGCAAAAATTAGAAGATCTAAGTTCAAAATGTCCTTTGTTCTAATAACCTTAATAGCAAAAATACAAGTGTCCAAAAGGTTACTAGAATCTGTTGCATTTCTCAAACCACATACTGAATTTTAGTAATGAACTACTGCACTCTTAAAAGATAACAGTGACAGGACACTGAAGAAAAGGGACTACTCTTTCAAAGACAACTGGAACTTATTTGTCCATTGCATGCCACTTAAATTGCTGCTATTTTCTTAATGCTTAAAAATATCAAGATCGTTGTCAGTTATTAAAACAAATCACTGAACAGTATTTTTAATTTAGGAGTGTGTTTAATTTCAAATAGAAAACATGCTTTTTAAATAAATTATTCACTGATAGGAACCCAGTATCATAAAATCAAAGCAAAAATGAAATATTGAACATTTTCAATACTGTACATATATTATATATTGTTTTCTCATATTTCAGGTATTCATTTTTAGATTGAAAATCATTAGACTGTTTCCTTGATAAATTGAAACCTTAAAAGCCAATATACCTGTGAAAACAATTTGCAGTGCTTTGATTAAGAAGAGGCAAGTGAATACAACATATGTACAGAGCCATGGAATTCAATCTATAAACTACATACATTAAACCAAACTGTCCCTTCATATTTAACTACAGATCTATTTTGGCAATGTGGAGGTATATCTTTTATCCTGTTGCAAGTCCTAACGTGTAAGTAGGAAGCTTCAATATTTGCATTCTTACTGAAAGTAGCAAACGTTTACCCAAGAGCAACTGGATTTTGAAAAAAAATTGCATCACGACAAAGAAGTAGTACAGTAAAGTTAGTAAGTATGTTTCTAGCATTCACATTTTTTAAAAAGTCTCTGAAATTGACCTGTACATCACTTTCATTGACAGAACATAAATATAAGAAAAAGATCCCTAAAAAGACCAGATTTTTTCCCAAACATAAAGTGCTAAGATGTGTACGGTAGTAGGAAGTTTCTGTTTTTTATTTTCTTTTTTATTTTTTTTGATTGAGCAAGGAAAGGTTAACACAAAGGTTAACAACAAATTCAGTTGAGATCTTTTAAAAACGCCCTGTGTTCTTGAGCTTCATCATTCAGATGTTTTAGAAGATTCAGGTTGCTCTTCTAAATTCACTGGCACTTCATTTTGACATTCTGGTGTCTCACCTTTGACAGCCAAATGGATAACTTTTAGCCATTTCTGTTTTAGTTCCTCATTGTCCGCAGCAAAGCTGTGCACAGACTTAGACTGGGTCAGTTTGAAGCTGTGTGGGAGGTCAGCACTTCTTGGAGTATCATCTACTGTATAGCCCAGAAGTGGAATTGTAGCCAGAGCTTTAACATCCTAAGAAGGAAGAGAAATTTCTGATTAAGAACAGCCAACTCATCTGCTGGCTACCTCTCTTTTACTATACAGGTTGGTAAAAACACTTCAGTCTTTCCTCCATTCCCAAGCTGTTTGACTTCTCTTTCTCAGACATCAGTGACAATAATTACCAAAATCTTTTCCATTTTCCCTGTACATACCTGTGGAGCACCATACATGTACAGCACAAGAGCTTCCTGTTTAGGTATAACACACCACGCTTTCTGCCAGGGCTTTGATTTTTCCATGTACTGAAGAAAGCTGCATATGACACTATTTCCAGAGACTTCTGCAGATTCAATCTAGGAGATAGCATATAAAGCATAAAAAGGAAAAGAAACTTTCCTTAAATGAAGACTAAAATAACACAGAACAGAAAAGCAGGAATACATCACCATTCATATAAAATCTTGCAGAGCATCTGCAAAAGAGCTTGAGCAAGCACCCAAGTAAGATCATGAAGGACTGAATTTACGGAGACAATATGTTAGATACAAACATACAAGCACAACACATGCAATATGTTCCTTCTTTCATCAGTAATTTTGCATTATACATTTCTAGATAGTTTTAAATTTCACTTTGCCACTACAGCTGGTCTTTCTTTGTATCTTAGTATCTACAACGTCTGATGTTTAAAATAACATCATGTTAGCTATTCAAGTGCTACTAACTATCCAGTATGACAACTAATCTATTTTGGTAGCCAAAAAAAATATTATGGCAGGATCAGATGCAAACATTTCTATGAATAACATAAAAATGCAAGCACTAATCCTAGAGAAAAGATTAGGTGGATTGCTTGAAATGTGAAGGCAGAGCAACATGCTACTCGGGTTAAACAGCGATCCTGAGAAGAACAGAAAGAACACAAAATGATTATGTGTTAAAATTTCCTTGCATCAATTTTTTTCCTCTCCCAGTAGTGATGCTGTCTGGATGCTACAATATGGTTGCCAACCATGGACATTTCTAAGAGATTCTACAGCTCCTTCAGCTACCTTAAAAAAGCTACCATGCCAAGAAACAGCAGTCTCTTGACTATAAGGCAAGCTAGTGAATCCCCTGCTCCTCACTCCCTCTCATTTAAGAGAATGTAGTTAAGCTAACACAGATTATGAACTTGTCGCGGACCGGAATGGAATGTAAATGGAATTATAGTTTTTATCTTATTTTTTCCTTTTTTTCCTGTTGGTATTCAGCTCAAGGGTCAATTCTTCTCTACTACATCCCAAGATAAATATATGTCTTGACAAAGTTAGGATGATAGTCTTCTACTGTATGTCAGGCATTTAAAAAGGGCCTATAAAAGGGGATTTAAGAAACGTGAAGTCAATTGCAATTGTAAGATGCCTATTTCTCCCGCTGCTCATACGATAAACATGGATCTTCTTTGTCTGATTGAGACCTTGAATTTTTAGATGTCAAAAGCTGAGAGCAACTGGAATTAAAAGTACAGTTTTATACACTGATCAAAACAGTATCTTACTACTCAGACTCTGAACAGCAATTCTTTCCCTTGTTTTCCTCCATCCCAAGTTCTTTCAGTTTGGGTATATGTTTTCAAGAATCTTTGTAGTAGCAGTGGGTTTTATTGCTACAACAGCTGAAGTGCAGAAGAAAAAAACTGATGATTTATCAGGAAAGGTACAGTTTGTCACATTAGCTGATGTAACTGTAAAGAAGCAAACAAGCTCTAAGGTTCATAGTTCCTAATTTAAAACAAGTTGAAAGAAACCAAGTAGTATTGTTAAAGATGAATGGTGAAAAACAAAATCCATTGGCTGGAATAGATTCAGTCCATGCACCTTTTATTTCTCAAAGAGAAAACAGCCCCACAACAATGCTGTGTTTCATGTACTGATGAGCCAAAACTCTTTGAAACTGTGCACAGATGGTATTTTGAAATGAGATACCTCCAAGATGCCTTTCCTCTTCTTTTCTTCACTGTCTGTACAACCAATTATAACATGATAGCAGTCCTTACAGACTTTGTTCAATTTATTGCCATCATATTCAAGATGTGCCTTGTAATCAGAACATTTCCAGCAAACCACCTTAGAAACAAAAAAGATAACATACATATAAAATGTAAGTATTTCTAACACTTTATAAAAACAATTTAATTAAAAATATTGTTTTATCTAACCAGTAATCTATAGTTTAATTATGCATAACATGAAACACAATGGCTTTATGACATGTCAACAACAACTTAATTGAAAATAATGATTTTCCCAATCTCTGCCACTGCTTCTTAACTAGAAGTGCTTTTTATTGTTTGCCTGGTGGGAACTTTTTACTTTGTATAAAATCACATTAGGCTTTCAATTATATCTGTAGGTTAAAGTTAGGAATAGAATCAGCTTATAGCACAAGCCATGCTGCAGGAAGAAAACTGCAGTTTTAAAATTAAAGCACAAGGAGATGTGACAAAACTACAACAGAGGTTATATAGTAGAGTAGTTAGGAGTCTAAACAAAAGCTGGGGCGGGAAAGGAAGGGTGTGATTTTAAGATTAATAGGGGAGTTTTAAGACAGAATGATCTGGTAAAAAAAAAAACCCAGATGATAACTGTATAATCGGTAACTCTGAGCTTCTGAAAAAAGTCTCTAGTGCCCTGCAAAGCACAAAAGCCGTGCTGTGAATGCAATAAGCCTTCATACCACGTAAAAACATTAGAAACAAATCATACAAGATAGCCTGTAAGGCAAAAATTAAACCTGGGCTTGCACTACCACCTGCTGGAGAAAGGCAGAGCTGCTGGATGGCAAGAAAAAGCACAGAATGTTTGCTCATCTTTTATTAATTTCTGAAAACTCTCAAGTCACACCATTATCTCATAGTCACTTTAAAGTGCCATAAGTTAGCCTAGTGCCTGTACATGGAAAGCAGCAATACTACTGTCTCCTTTTCCTAACCTTCTCTCCTTCCCTGATGCTTCCCGCATATTTACACAGCTACACACTGAACCCAGCTGGGAACTGCTCCTAGTTAACCCAATGGAAAAGTTTTAACTGCAGGGCTTCATGGTCTTGCAAAGAGGAGAGAGAAGGTAGCAGAATGGGAAGAGGAGGCAACCCATGCTGCCCAGGATAACGATGGCTTGTGCCAGTTTAACGTGGTCTTGAAACTTGAGATCAGTGGAGGCCACTCAGGAGTAACAGTATAGTATGTCCAGGGGCTTGGGACATTTTACACAAAAGCAGATCTTCCACTGCTCCAAATTACTTCCAAATTTACCATGCCAACTAAAGCTGACAGAGGACTCTTTGTGTTATGGTAGTCACAGCTTCTCCTTGCAGTCGCAAGCGGAGCAATGAACTGCAGCATAACAAGCAGCCACCAGAAGTCAAGTAGGTGCTTAGACCCATTTCCCAGGCCTGCTCACCAGCTACGGCAGCGAGGGGTTTGCACTTACATGCCCACATGCTCGGCAGTGGTGCCTTCTCCTTGTTAGTGCATTAAAGGGCTCCTTGCATTTCATGCACATGGTTACTTCATTGTCTCGTATCCACCTCGGTGCTCTCTTCCCAAGTTCAGCATTCTGAAGGGGGGAAGGGAGATGGGAGAATAAAAAAAGCCCGTAGAAAAAGTTTCACAGTACTTTAAATGGAGAAGATAATTATTCTCTTCCTCTAGAAAGGAAATGGCAAAACGCAGCTCAAGATGCGTTTTGAGATCTATACAAGAAATAACAAAGAATCCAGTCAAAAATTGTCATGCATCACTGAAAGGGTACTCTGTTAGGCATTTCAAGAAAAAAAAGAGGCTTGTTTATAAGAGCTGGCATTATGAAGAAAAACAATTACCAACAAGATGACTACTTTGTAATCTCTCTGCTATAGGAACGATTAGCTTTGTGATCCCTCTGCTGTAAGAACAATGAGTTTGAAAACCAAGTTGCTTGCAAACTTTTTCCAGTTATTGAAGAACAAGATAGGTACTAAGAAGGTTACAAAGGAGTAACAGCAACTTACAGAAACTTCAACAGGCATGTCTTCATATTCTTTAGCAATAGCATTTCTGAAAGTTTCATTCCTCTGTTGAAAAGCTTCTATAGTATTCTGAAGTGCCTAAGGAAACAATGGAGAAATCCCTCAAATATATGACATTTTAAATGGACTCTGCATTCTGACAACTTATTGATTAGCAGAGGGAAGCTAGACCCAGAAAACAGAAATACTACTTTTTTAATACTTTAGTGAAGAACCGTTTAGAAAATAAAGAATGTAAATGAATTTACCTTTATCCATTCTTCTTTATCTTGTTCAGAACTAAAAGAAATATTTGACACATTAGTACAAAACAAGTCGAGGAAACATTATCTCACTATCAACAACTTCTTGCAAAAGCCAAGCTTCTGAAGTCATTGTTTAAACAATACTAATTGTTAACTGTGACACTTAAAAAAACAACAACAAAACAACACAGAACAAAACAGAAGCATACTTCAGGCTTTGCAAGTTTGCAATCACTAAGCAGTAAATTCAAGTTAAAAGATAAATGTAAACACATTTAAAAGTAGTAATAGCATTTGCATTATTAGACTGTTTTTGCTCGGTGGTTTTGGGTTTTTTTTTGATTGAGGACAAGATAGAGAGGAAAAGAGGACAATGCAAAGTTTAGGTCTTTCATTTCTCCTCTCATTTCATGCACTACTAAGTTCACATACTAACACACATTTCTCCTGTGTATCTCTTAAATCTCCCTCCCTCACCAACAAAAGCGATTTCCTTAATGATTTTGTTGTGGTTGCTGTTGTTTAAACTTGTCTACAGTGACACGAAAAGTATCCAATTAAACAAAAGCAAAAATGTCTGTTAATATTATAAACCAACAGCAGAAATTTTCCTTTAATGCATTAGGGCAGATACAGATGACTTAGCAGTAAGTAGAGATGAGATATACAGACAAGCCAGAGATGAGAGGAAGCACATTCAACTCGGATCTTGTATGACAGCCTTGTCCTTGAAATATACCAGCAGGACTTTGACATTCAAACCTTTGTAAAAACATCTTACATCACAACTAATAGTACTACTAGAAACTACTAGCTAGTGCTAGTAATGAAAACAGTTTGTCTGCAAACTTTAAGTCAGAAAGATGAGAAGTAACATCACAGACTCTTTGAAAGTGGCCTCCTCCTTGGGTAATGATGTGGAAAAAAACCCTGTAGCCACACAGTATCAGCCATGCAAAATTTTATGTTCTTATGGATTGCCATGAAGCATGTGAAAGAGAGCTTTTACAACATCTCAATAAAAATGGATCCTCACATTGTTTTTTTCAGTATAACTTTTAAGCAAGTATAATCCTTAACAAGTGTTTTGCCTTCCCACCTACCATCTGAATACAAGGCAGAGGAAACCTGTCTAAACAGCCAAAATAATTATCCCTACCTGCTTATATTAAAAAACAAAAGCTGAGCTATTAAATGTCGCACCAGGTCAGCAACATCCCAAAGAAATAATCTACCAGCTGTTTAAAACCAAATGTACTCAAATAGTATTCTGAAAAAAAACATAGAAACCTACTAGTAAAAAAAACCCCAAGGGTAAAATCAACATTACAACACTGTTAATACAAGCTTATACTTTAAGGTATAGAGTACATACAATACTCATAGATTAACCAAGAGTATTCTAATATAATTGAAGAAGATCTCATGTGGTACTTACTCCATCACAATTTTGTACAGACAACGCATTCTTAAAAAGTTCATAACACAAAATGTGAAAACATGTTCTTCTCACACCTAAAAATAAACTAATGTAATAAACTTTCAACTATTAGTAATACAGGGAAGTTAACAAAATAAACTTACTTCGTTGTGTCATTTTTCTTCCAATTAAAACATCCTTCTCAAACAGTACAGCAAGATGCCATCTGTCACCACTGAAATGGGTATATGGCATAACAACTTGCAAAATACTGAGCAAGACATCATACAGGAATTTATAGTAGATGTGACTGATAATCAAAAACGTGCCCCAGAAGTCTTGCAGACCTTAGTGGAAAGCTTTTCCTGACATTTTTCAAAGTAGATATTTAATTTCAAATTCAATGGTAGTGTAGGTAAATTTTTATATGCTGTTATAGAACAGGTCCAAAAGGAGAGGTGGAGCACCTTGCTTTACTTCAAGTGGGGCAGCCTAGACAGGGAAGCTTTAGTCTAGGGGATGGAAAAAGCAGCAACAGGAAGGTAACCCAGCAGGAGGAGGATACAAGAACTAAGAAGGAAGGCAGAAAAGCATCAGTCAGAAGACTGCAACTGAAGGAGAAGGATGCTGGAACTAAAAGGAGAACTTGCCTTTCAGGGTGAGGTTGCTATCTGGGACTGGAGGAAAATTAGTAGACTGGCAGCAGGCCTGAGGAATGGAGGAAAGCAGGTGCCCACCTAGCACTGTAGAAAACTATGTTCTGTGGATGTAAATCCAGCAAGGTGGAGAGTTTTGTTGGGTGGACATGCCCTAAGGTGAGCAGACCCATTTGTACCTAGGTGGCTCGGGTACCAGTGGCACTGCCCAGAGTTTAAAACACTCAGTGCCCCAGAACACTTCTGTCAAACTGATCGCCTTTGTACCACTCAGGTATGTGGGCTTTCAATTTTCCAGACAGCCCATTCACAGCTATCTCAGGTGTTTCTGCAAAGCAAGGCAACACACTATAGATGCATCTCCTGTTCAAAATGATTCTTGGACTGATAATGTATGGTTTTGGCAGTCTAGGTCATTTTCAAAACACTCATATTAAGACAAAGCCCATTGCATCTTACTCCAAATCTATCAGTCCGCTCTTTTTGTGTATATTTAATCCTCCAAAAATCAGACAAAAAGACTTTGCTTACCTGGCCTGCAACTCCAGTGTTCTCTCTTTTCCAGACACTTGAAAAGTGTGTGGATATTCTTCATTATGAGTTTCTATAATCTTCATACCATCTATGCCAACTCTGGTTCGAACTGAGAACTTTGATCCTACCAAGCTGAATTTGGGGACGCAGTAGAGCAACATATTGTTAAACTGGGGAAAAAAACCAAACATGTGGCTTTGCGTGAACAAAACCAAAGATACAGACATCTGAGGCAATACTGCAAAGCTGGACTAAGTCCTTTCCTGCTCAGTTGATATACGAGAAGACCAAAGCTCTCGTGAAAGATAACTTCTTTTTCTTATTTGTTTAGAAATAAGATTAAAGGACAGCTACAGTGGATCTAAGAATAATTGCTCTGTATATGCAGCAGTCTTCACAGCATTTATTACCAACTATACTCAGACTTGATATTCCATGCCATTGTAAACCTTCCATTAGAAAAAAACACATTCTTATGCCTCAATTCTGAGAAAACTAAATGGCAGAATAAGAACTCTTTTTCCCTCAGTGTACACATTTATATTTACCCTGTACCAAAAGAATTGGTTTTGTAGAAATTGTAACTAATATCATTTGAGGACATGATTTGTCTTTTCTCCAAGACAGAAGAATATTTCTGTCTTACAGTTTTTATTCACTGAAACCCTCAATATCACAGGGGAAAAAATAATACCAAAGCGGGACAAAGATGTATTCCTTTATTAAAGACTTCAACTTTAATTAATGTTTAAATGTCTAAATCCCCTGCATAGAAGCACCATTATTAGATCTGTAGTGTTTAATTTTCTCACTTTTTTCCCCCTCACATTTTCTCACAATTAATTATTAAAAAGAGAAACTCGCTTCAGTTAAATCATATTTCACAGAAATCCCATCTAGCCTATTATCTAGTCTGTATCTCAGATACAGAACACTTGAACTAGTCACCTCTCATATGAGGCATTGTACTGCTTTGAGCCAGGATGAAGCTAATTTTCCTTTGACTGATTTTTTTTCCTTCAGTAAGCTCTCTTTTAACTAGCAGCAAGTGTTCCAGCTAGTGGACTGATAACATTGGAATGTTTATGTTTCTGCTGAAACTTGTTCTACTCTACTTGTTCTACTTGTCTCTGGTTAAATTGCCAATCCTGAGTCAAACCATGACAGGCGTGCATAATTTTAATCAGTTGTCTGGCCCCACTTCAGTTTTTGTATTCAATGATTTCTCCTTTTGTTTGAAGCACAGATAAGCAGGAGTTGTGCTGCAACAACGTGTTACTGGTCTCTATTAACCAGAAGACATGCAATGCCAGAGGCTCAAAAGCAAAAATGTATTAGCAATTTCTAATGCATGGGAAGCAATGAACTATATCAAACCTTTTCCCAGGGAGTTGTAAGGGAGCATGACTGTAGTTTGTGAGTTCCAAAGAAGGACACAGGCACCTGACAGGAGGATGACCTGCCTTGATAACAAGATCCCAGAGGACTATGAGAGTTACTGGACCCTAACATACACAATCCATCAGGACCAAGTTCCTAAGCTTTTATATTTCAGTTTCATGAGAATGTCAAAGTTCTTATGTTCTGGGACCTGCATTTATAATCAGCCACCACTTCCATAAGTGAGTTGCTGGACACTATTTCCAATTATTTAAACCCATGTACTCTGTTCTAAATGGTGTTTTCAAGCCTTTCTGTCAGCAGCATAAGGTTTACTCATGCTCTAATATCACTAGTGGAAAGGTAATGAGATAATCTAGAGATAATTTCTCTCTCTCTCTTTGGTACTTCTTTTAAGTCTAGAAAGGTGTACAGCCACTCCTGCAAACACAGGCCACCATACTTACTAGGAAAAGATACCGTTCTTGAGCAGATGTATTGCGAGCAGCGAGTTTAAGGATTTGTCCTTCTTTTATCAGTTCATTTGAAGGGTTCACAATGTCTTCCTCTTCTCCCAGCATCTCGTATATCTCTAACAATTTCTTTAGATTCTCCTTTACAGTGAAAATACAGTTATAAAACTTTTTAGTTAAAAACACAGACATTTAAGAATGTTTAAGTGAAAGGATGGGAGTTTGTTTAAGTCTGGAGAGTGTCAGCTTTTAAAAATATATATATATATATGTGTATATATATAGCCAGTACGTATGGTCAGCCATACAGACTGATTAACTTAGTTTATATTGTAACAAATACTTTTAGAAATTTTATTTCCATGGTAATTTTAAAAATGCAGTTATATGGAATAATATAATTAAGTATAATAATCAATATCATTAAGTACAACTAATAATTATACATACTTAATAATAATAAATCCATAATTAATGGGTCAAAACTGGGAGAGGGGAGATTTAGGTTAGGCATTAGGAGAAAATTCTTTAGTGTAAGGATGGTGAGACACTGGAACAGGTTGCCCAAGGACGTTGTGGATGCCCCCTCCCTGGAAGTGTTCAAGGCCAGGTTGGATGGGGCCCTGAGCAACCTGGTCTAGTGGGAGGTGTCCCTGCCCACACAGGGGGTTTGGAACTAGATCATCTTTAAGGTCCCTTCCAACCCAAACCATTCTATGATTCTGTTAAAGAGTCTACATTATTTCATGTCCAAAATATCTCACATATTTAATGAAGAACCTGTCCTGCCAGCTCGATAGGGTAGAGAAACAGTAACTACTCTGTACAAACACATTATTTTCCCACTGTCAGAACCAGATGAAACAAGGTTAAGAGTCCAGCATAGTGTCAGCTATTTCAGCCAGGAGAGAAATCCAGTCTGTCCCATTTTCCACTTGAGAGAATTAGGTGCAATGCCAGATTTTGTTTATCGTTCCCATGAGCTATTTAAATAGATTAAGCAGAAGCTATCACTTGGACCCAGGAAACCCATTTTGGCCATTTTAGGGAAGATTTGCAATTCACACTCCTAGCTTTACCAAACACTCAAATGCAATCTATTTAAAAAGTGAATGGGAAAACAAGGATCATTTACCATTTTTCTTATTGCACTATTTGAGTGACTTGCTGCGGTGGATATAATTTCCAGGGATTCTAGACAGAAGAAAAAGAAAGTAAAACCAAAGAGCTGCATTTCTACATATTCATATATTCCACAGGAAGGAAAAAAAAAAGGGTCATTCTACAAAATTTTTTATATAAACTACACACTACAATATATTTCTTAAATTATCAATAAAAAGTAACCAAGGTAAAGTGGAAAGCATAAGAAAGTCAGCTAACAAATAGAAATTATTATCTGGAAAGATCAGAAGAGCATTACTGCAGATTACTTTACAGCTGCAGCACTTCAGAATCACATTTTTTGTGACATGAACAGTCATGGTTCTCTCCCTTCTTTTCTCAAAGTAGTCCAAAATGTCAAACTATGTTTTTTAGTCAAAACAGCTCATATTACAAATACTTACAGTAATTATGCTAACAATGAGATATTTAAAAAAAAGAATTTGGCAAGTAATTTTGAACAATCCATGGAAATATCTTGAACTGTTCTTGTATAAGATACAGAGAGGAATAAATTTAAAAATGGGCTGTTCTTTTTTCCCTACAGGAGCTTAAAAATACCGTAAGTCTAACTCCATCATTTTACAAATAAGAGACATATATTCCAAATGTGCATTAAGCAAATCAAAAAGCCAACAAAAACAAACAAGCAAAGAAAAACCACCACAACCCCTGATCATCCGCAAAGCAAACAAATCAAAACGTGTGTGCTATTCTGAAACTAAAGCAAAAGTTATGTGCTCCAGGAGAATACTAAAGGCTTTACAGTTTTTATATTAACTTCATTCACTATTCAAACAGATACTTTTTTTCAAAGAATCCTGTAACTCCACTGAAGAAACTCTATCATTCTTTTCAGAGGGACTTTGCTTCTTCACTTTATTTTTCCTGAAAATATCTTTAATTTACAGTATCTTCTTATTAATATCTTACTACAGCTCTTTTAAGGACTAGAAGATATTTACTTTCAGCATCTTTCCAGTCTAGAGAATCCTGAGGCAATTTTCTTAGGTAGTCCTTTAGAAGCATCTCGTAGCGTGGAATGCGTTGTACGGGTTCTAGCATGTGATGTTGCAATGTCAAATTTCCACATACTTTTTCCTTCTAAAAAATTGTAAACATATTTCAATGTAGTAGGCAAAAATGTTATTAGCATATAGTAAAATAAAAGTTATGACTGAGAAAACATAAATAATGTATTTTGAAACATGCATGATAGATCTTCTGAAAGAAAACCAAACTACTTTAGGGAACCAAATAATTAGAAATTCTTTCCTAAAAATAATTGTAAAAAGAGTTTTCTAACCATCCAGTAGAATTCACAAATAAACGCCCTAAAAAGACCCAACAAACCACCTCCCAGACTCCAGTGTATTTTAAGTTAGTTTTGTAATAACTCAGAAAAAATAATTAGAACTGAATTAATAAGAACAGTTTATGACCACCAATTCTTAAAATTGTTTTGTAATACATGGTCATGAACTTCATAGTCCATTTATCTATCTGAGAAGGGACTGCTTCGGGTTTCAGTCATAATGTAACTCTCCTCAAAAGAGTTCTAAGATGCCCGTGCATTTGCATAATCTTAGATGCAATTAAAAATTTTAATTAAAATACACGCAGTTGTCTTCCTTGGCTTAGAATCAGAAGACCCTAGCGGGTAGTACCATTTAAGCAGAAATACCTTATCCTTCTTCTAGCTGCTCTGTCTGCAGTAGAAAGACACATACCTGCCAATTCAGAGAGAAACCTACAGGGAGCACTAGAGGGTATAAAAAGCACCTTTGAAAAGAATGGTGCATTGCTTAACTATTAAGCTTTCTTTACCCTTTGTGGCTCAGGATTTAGGATCACATACTTCCAAAGTGCAGTGCTCTGTGTAACGGCACTGGTGTGAGCCAACACAGTACTTACACATTCAGTACAAGGATCTGCACTGATAAACAGTGTTTACTTTTGGTATCTATGACAAAATGTAGTATTTTTCTATACTTCTCATGTTTCAGCCTTTTTACTTGGCCCTCTATGTTGCACTGGAAAGGCTGGATTTATGTGGGTATTTGTGTGCACGTGAAGGGAGAGGGAGATGAAACAGAATTGTGTGTGAAGCAGACAAAATCAACAACCCTTAATTCTAAGGGATCTGGTATTTAATTTTCTCTTGAATCCTTTTTTCCACCCACAAACCTATATATGTCTATATATGCTTGTAGTACTTTGAGATCTACATTATTCCTCCCATTACCTGAATGTCTTGAATAATGAATTTGAATTGAGGTGACCGTTCGGTCCACGTTTTCACCAATTCCATTGCATTATCAAAATTTTTCACGTACTCTCCATACATCTTGAGGAAAGGAGCTAACTTTTGCAGAATATCTCCAATTCTGGGGGTGGTAGTCCTGCAAAGTAAGAGGGTGGAATCTCAGGGCAAACAGGAAAGAAAAAAAGTCACACAAGGCTATACAACAGAGTTAAGCGTTTCATAGAGAATCCTTCTGTTTGGGATCACCTCACACAGAGTTTCAATGTAACCATTAAAACTGACCTGAATTAATATGGAAAGATTGTTTATATCCTCTTTGATCATGTAAAAGCATTTTAGTTCATGTACAGCAGTACAGAAAGAAAAACTATCTACAATGAAAAACCTGAAAGGCTTTGTTTACAAAACATGGCCTATTTTATTTGCAGTTCCTTAAAACTACATTATCTTCTTTTGACCATACTTTACCCCCTAAATATCTAACCTGTGGTTTTATTTGAGGACTAAATCCATACTGTATAACTTCCCTTCTATGTCTTACATGTATTTACAACTTTTAAAAGTCATTATTTATCTAAGAAAACCTATGAAGTAGAAAAAACCCCTTGGATTCCAGTCTTTTGTGAGAACTTTCCCACATCTTTGGCAATTACGGATAGTGTCTTCAAATAAAACAGAATAGTAAAGAAACTGATGGAGAGGCAGAGAGAAGCTACATTCTGGATGCACACAGAGAAAGGGGAATGGCACACGTGACTCTAAGAACTCCAATATGAAACACGTTTCGCATTTCATAGAATCAATCCTAGAATCATAGAATACCAAGTTGGAAGGGTTCTGAAGCATCATCTGGTCCAACCTTTCCTGGCAAAAGCATGGTCTAGACAAGACCCTGTCCAGCAAATCTTAAAAGTGTCCAATGTTAAGAGAATCCATGACTTCCCTGAGGAGATTATTCCAATGGCTGATTGTTCTGATTTGCAAGGACAGATTCAGAAATCATTGCTGTGGTAGTGGTCTACCGCAATTACTTCAGCAGTCTACTCTAACACACCATTTCTTCAAGAGAAAAGCTGTGCAGAAGGGAAAAGCTATTTATAGAATAGCAAATATTGCCAGGACTGGCAAAGGCTGGTCCAGCTCCCCTGGGAGGGGGCAGAAGGTACCTGTCTACAACCTGGCAGAGGTCTGAGCTATTGCTGGGGCTGGCAACTAGAGAAGGGGACAAGACAGGGTGGGAAGTTGGTCTGTGAAGTCACCAGGGCTCTCCACCCTTAATTAGCTTCACATATTTTTCCAACCACGCTACATTCAAGCAGACACACTTTCAAAGGCAAGCTAGCAATTTAAAATAAAAATCCATTCCTTTGATTCAGTGAATGCTGTTTCCCTGAGTTGTCATTTTAATGTAGCAGCACAATTTTAAACTGAAAATGAAACACAAATCATGCCAGTTCCAACAGAACTGAAGAAAGCGTGAAACCATTTTCAAAGGTCACCAGAAAAAAAAAAAAAAACAAAAACCAAACCACAGACATCAGACATCGAAGTTTTCTGATAAATTTAACAGATAAATAATTATGAAATTTTACCATTAAAAATTTTTAAGCAGAAAAGACTGTGGCAGCCCTTTTTATCTAAAGAAACTTAGACAAAAAAGAATACTTCTATTTAACCTTTTCGAAACTATTACCAGACAGACATTAAAAGAAAATGTTAAAACTTTTATAAACCAGGAACTAGAAACAGCTTACTATGCCTGCTCCCTGGATACACTGCAATGTCATTGTCTCTGAAGACAGAAAAATTTCACAACTGCTTTTCATGGAAGGCCCTTTTATGTCCAAAGACTGAGGCTGTAAAAACACAAGTTCATCATCACTTCAGGAAAGAAAGCCAAGGTCCACATGGCACAAAATGCTCCTGAAGAATAGGAAGGGCAGAGGAAGTCACAGAAAGCAGAACCTTCTGAGAGCAGCATCCTTCCTTGATGGACTTACAAGTATAGATAACTAGTTAATCTCATATTCAAACACTACACACCGTGAGCCAAAATATGAAGTTCTACTAGATGTCATCAGGTCCAGGACAATTACTTTTCTCTTGGATAGACAGGTTAGAAAGAGGACTATTACCATGGACTCAAATCAGCACTGCACTGTTGCCAGACAGCAAAGCATCATTATGTGGACTTCACATTGTAACATAGGTACAGAAACACTTTGTATTTCTGTGTTATCAGACCACAACGGTAGTCACATTTGCATTCTAAAAACTCAAACATTAAATAGCTGACATACTAATAATTATTTCTAGCATCTCATTTAAAACTGTCATAGCTACAAGAAAACTAAGAGAAGGTATATAAAATCACAGCACAGCAACAGCAACTACAACACAACTACTTTCTCTTCCACTATACAAGCTAACAGGCATCCAACAAAATTGAAAGTTGAGGTTGCAAAGCAAAAGAAATCGCATGAGTAGGTCCACTCTGTAATTGTCTGTAATTGCCACAGATGCCAAAACTTTGTGTTGAAGGAGTGAAAGAATTTTTACACCACCACCCCCTCTCCCCCCAAGGCTATCACACTGTGTTCCTATATTCTTCCCCAGATATTTGCTATTTGTTGGGTACAAAAGACAGAGTTAGATAGGTGGTATGTTTGATGTAGGACCACTGTTATGCTTTCTTATGCTCTTTTCATGGGAAATAAATTGCAACAAGGCTGCTTCCAGTGTTTTCAAACCTTATGTTGTAAAAGAGAGATTCAGCTCCACCTGTTGCTCAACTCATTCAAAATGCAACTACCAGACAATTTAATTTCTACCCAATAAATGTAGATTCACACTGACTTTTCTTCTAAGAAAAAAGAATCTGCTTCTGATCAGCTTTCCCAGTTTGGGGAAAAAAAAAAAAATCATCTATTTTTACCTTAAGTTTTCAAAACAACTCTGGGAAAGTGTCAAAAATTCTTGTCCAGCTATTTTTATTGGAAGCTAAAGAACAATAGAAGTGCATAAACCTACTGATAGAACATACTTAAGTATTTTCCATGTCCAGTTAAGGGAACTGCTGAGGAAAGTGAACTCTATCTGTTGTTTCAGAGACTGATGATGGGGAGAGAAAAATATCCCAGATTTCTTTCAGCAGTGACCAGAAAATTTTCTTTTTAACTGCACCCTTCCTTCTAATTCCTCTCAAAAGCATAATGTTTTAAGGACGTTTAAATAGGCTGTGTCAGGTACAGCAAAGAGGTTCTTTCCAAGCAATGTGGGAAAGAATAGTCTTATGATGCAACTGATTAGTTTTGCACTAATGAGTCAAAGCTCATCTGCAAATGCACTTATCAACCTTGGAAGCTATGTAATTATACACATATTATTAGTGTGCAATTTAGCATTTTGCAAATACGCAAGGTAGTGCAACCCATTTTCTGTGCTCTATAAAGTGTCCACAGCAAAGTTTTCAGAGCACATCACAAATTTCATTTAAAATATATACAGCAGTGACAATGTAGCGTAAGCTGCTTTTTGAAACATTATTACAGTAAGTTAAACTCCACTTCCCATGAATATGCACTCTATTTTAATCCAGGCATTCGTATTTCCTATCAGAGTTTTTCAATTTATTGGAAGAAAATGGTGGGTTTACCTTATACAGTCATTCTGCAAGGAACATAAGTTAAGGTGCAAACTTTCCTGTGTTTCATGTTGCTTATGGTTAATTTAGTTTCTTGCACTATAGACTATACAGAACTACCACGTGTTTCTGGATGGTAACTATTCTATTTTAAAGAATCATCATTTTAAAGGGGAATCATCTTACAGAGTCAGGAGATATATAGCTGTTGTCTCAAACACCACTGTATGGTCTGAGATTTTCACATGTCACAAAAATTCATTATTTCTCCATTTTTAGTGGGGTTTTTTTACAATTAAGGTGTTACATGAAAGTGTAACTTGAAATGGTACACAAACAAATACTTGAATTCCTCATAATAAACTCCAGATAACATGGTATACAGGAGCCAAACAGGTGCTGAAGTGAAACAATTCAATGAAACAATATTTGTAATTTTTTATTTTTTATTCTTTTTATAGGGAGTGACCCCTTTTCCCAAATAAGGAAGGGAAGCAACAATGGTTTGGGACTGTTGGGTTTTTTTGTTGGTTTTGGTTTGTGTTTTTTTTTACAATTGCATAAAAGAGATCAAAAATACATGGCTATACTTTAATATCTCCAGAGTGGCATACACCAACGTGGAATAAAGATACTACAATATCTTTACATGATCATTACACAGTATATTTAGACCTCAGCTACCCTTCTTGCTTGCTTCAATTAGAGGTCAGGAAAAGCTGGGAGGAAAATGGCTCCAAAATCTACCTGACATAGATTTTTAAATTTTTTTTTTTTCCAAACAGAAAACCAAAACAATGAAAAAACAAGAATGTATCCCACCTTATTATGGAAATAATGACAAAGGTGACTGTGTCTCAAGGGTAACACAAAACACATACATGTTATTTATCTCAATTTGGTATTCTGTGCAATGAATTCACCAGGTAGCATGTAATTTCAGTCTGAAGCCCAAATTCAGCGAGGCATTTCACAGAATCACAGAATCTTAGGGGTTGGAAGGGACCTTGAAGATCATCTAGTCCAACCCCCCTGCCAGGCAGGGACACCTAGAGTACATCACACAGGAACTTGTCCAGGTGGGTTTTGAATGTCTCCAGCGAAGGAGACTCCACCACCTCTCTGGGCAGCCTGTTCCAGTGCTCTGTCACTTAATCATGAGTAATCTCACCGGCTTCAGCGAGATACGTGTCCTTTATTTTGAGCAAATGACGCAAGTCCTCTACTGAGTCAGATCCCAATGAAGAGCAGAAGAGCAGATGTTCTCCTACACACAGTACTTGCTGGGCCTGGAGCACTTAATTATGAAGGTACCTTCCCTACCTCAACGCTGTGACAGAGTTTCTACAGACATGATTTTAGTAGTATATTAACCAATTAATCATCTCTTACCATTCTTGCATTCTTTTCTCAAGTTCTGGAAGTAAGAATTTACTGTGGAAGGCATTTATTGATGAAATATTAGAGAAGATTTTGTTAATCACTTCAGCTGGAAATGAACCTCTGTTGGCTTCCTCAAGGAGTCTGGAGTAGAACACCTGCAATACAGAGAGAGAGTCCCCAAGCCCATGAGCCTAATATCTTTAATCAATTAATAAAGACCTATCCCCCCCTCCTTTACCTGGGGTAAGATTCATGTTTCAATAGTATGGACAGGCAATGACAAACTCATCTGTTGTCTTTCTCTTACCAGAAGTTAAAAGCTTCCCCTCCCCTTACACCCCACTTTTTTTTCTCCTGAGCCAGGAAAGCACTGCAGGCGGAGCAGACATAAGGAAAGCCAAACTGAAGTAATGCCATGTTGGATCAGCTCCAGGCATCCTGTCTGTTTCAACAGCTAGATCATCTCAGCTTTTCCTGTCTTCCCGTTGTATTTTCCATTTCACTCTTGTTTTCTTTTCAGTTAGCATGATGTCTGATCACCATTAGCCCAACCACACTCCTTGCATGCTGTATCCCCTTATCCTTTTGAAATCAAAGTAACTGGCAGATGATTTAACAGTCTCCACATTCCATTTAAAGCACAAAAGGATCCCAGTTCTGGCTGGACTCTGCTGTAGTCATGCAGCTACAAAATGCGTGCAGCTGTTAGTGTGCCCATCACATCAAAGAGTGCTTATGGGGAGCCATAGTCCCTCTGTCCCCCTCTCTTATGTTTGAACAGTCTACATCTCCCTAGAAAGGGCTTAACAAGTCTGGGAAAGAAGAAAAGAGTCTGAAGACAGGAGCTGTGGTAATCCCACCTGAGATAGCAAAAGGGTCTTGAAAGAAAAACAGCCATGCACTTTCACATACACTTTAAAACATGCTGACTTTGCTGCATCCCCGAGAGGACAGTTAGTTAATTTTGAGAAACTACTTTGAAGATTACGTAACTTTTAAATCCAGTTTAGACACAGAACAGTCCCTTCCCAGTCTGCTGCTTTGCTCTCATTAGCACCAGCTGAGCAGCTGCACTTGAAACTGATTTTTCAGAACTCTGCCCAGTTAATATTTGGAAAACAGGCATAGGAGTAACATACTTGTGATTAAATGAAGGAAAATAATTGTATCTTACCCATCAGAAAAACCTAGGAATGAAGTAAACATTTTCCATATTTTTTTTTAAACTTCTCTACATCAAAGGTGATGCTTGTTTGGTTTCCCCCCCCAGTACTTTATTTTTTAAAACACACAATACATCCATGCCAATGTATAACTCCACTTTTATGAGGACAATTACTTAGATCCCCAAGAAGCCTGAACAATTATTGTATCAGTTGAGACTTTTTACCTTTCCCAAGATCCCCAAGAAGCCTGAACAATTATTGTATCAGTTGAGACTTTTTACCTTTCATTAATTCTTTCTACAAGACTTACGGATTAGACCTGAGAAATTTAAGCAGCAATGTCAAAGAAAAGTATTATGGCAATGCCAGGTTATAGGTATCCAGGTAAAACGGGTATAGATGTTATGTGAGAAAGTAAACAAGGTTTAAAAAGGAAAATACACAAGAACTACAGACTTTCACAGTTAAGAAAAATCAGTTTGATCCTACAGATCACAAGAATTCAACCCTTTCCCTGCAAGAAGAGTAATTTTTGTTCACTTCAATAGGGCTTAGTCTAAACAGGAAAACAGGGAAAATACAGTTTGGAATGGGCATTGTCCTAGGTTCTTTGACACTGAAGAAAAATTATTTTCAGCTGGCTGAGATTTGAAAGATTTAGTAATTTTCTAGTGGGCTGGTGATTTCAGTATTATAAAATAATATCCTCCTTATCCACGTCATGGAAACAAGTGAACACAACGTTATCCATCCCCTTTCTTGGAAAGGCTGCCCCTGTGAGGTTTGCACTACCAGTGCTTATGGGGGCATCTGTGCTCATAGAATCTACTCCATTAATATCCACAAAATTCTAATCCTTCTAAACACGTAGTGTTCTTAAAACAGAAATATAGGCAAGTTATGTGGCAAGAGCAAATGACTGACTGGAGCAGTCAGCAAAATGTGGAAAACGTACCACCTCTCATGTAATTTATATACAGACTTATGTATAGCCATCCAAGTGAATTCAAGGCAAGGGAAAAAAAAACAAATTCAAGAAAAATGTACCCCATCTAGGAGGTCAAGTCGGCTAACGTAGGCTTTTTCTGTTTGCAGAAGTTCACTGGCAATTTTGTGACGTTTCTGGTCGTCTGTCTCCTGGGGGAAAAAAAAGAAGGATAGGATATCTTAGGATACTAGAGAAAACATAATTTAATACTAAAAAATAACTTGGAAAAACATATGATTACAGTCCAAAAAGCAACTGAAATCCAAGGCTGACATTCAGTAATAGACATCACATTTTGAAAAATACGAACTTCCCAGCAGTGTAATGAATAAATACAAAAGTCAGAGGAGGATAAAAATCAAACGGCACACTGAGTAAAACGCCTGAAACATTTAGTATTTCTCAGTTTGTACAGGGATCTCTGCCAGAGCACCAACTCCCTCCTTAACAGATCAACTCACATCCTGGTAACTAAGTACCACTGACCTTTCAGAGCTGGAAAGAAATTACTTGCAGAATAAGAGGGAACAGATGGGATTAGTTAGTGTTCGCCCCTGTTTCAAAAATTATTTGAACTGCATGTTCTTTGCATGACAAAGTTATTAAAAAATACTGTACCAAATGTTTTATGTTCATCAATACACTCATTGGTGATTAATTGTTGATCGCAATTAGGCGGCTCCTTTTCTAGGTCTTTATGGAAGTCACTTTTACATTCTACAAAATGTATTTTTCATTCTTCTGCAGAAGGGTAACTTAAAACGCTCATTCCAATTTCAATATTAAATGAAATACATTAGTGTATGAAATTATGAGTTGCCTCAAAGAAGTTACCTCAAAACAAAGCACAGCCTTCTAAAATACGAACACATTAGGGAAACACTTCATGCTCACAACTGTCAGATTCAACAAAATGACACTTCCATTTGCAAGGTTTTTCTTCCAGATTTAGTGCTAGTGCTGAAAAGTGTTCCCATCCGATGACATCTGAGCCTTTCCTAAGTAAATGGCAGTCTTATCATGGTGCTATCATGGGAAAGCAGTAATTTTCTAGGCAAACCATAGAACGACTTCATAAAAAAATAAAGAGGAGAGCTTGAAAGAGTTAGTTCTGATTTCAAACTGCACACTGCTTTCCACAAGAGTACGATAAACATTTGCAAGTCCGTTTAGAAAGACTGCTTGCAGAATACCAAATACTGAAGCACAGTCTTTTCATTTAAAGGACTTCAGTTGCTTTTTTCACCCTTTTCAATACTCGGTAAGTATTCCCAATTTGAACACATTTCAATTTTAATCTGCAGTGTTAACAGTGACTCCGCGACATGGCAAGCCTCCTCCCTAAATATAGGCTCTCAATAGCGACTTCAAAGCTGTTCATTAAATCTGTTTAAATCAGCATAGCAACCACAGTCACCTACAGAACAGCATTTTAAGTGCTGTCAAGAGACATCACAGGGAGCTGGCGGATTAGCTGTCACAAGTACAGCATGCCGTTTACTGCAGCCATTTACAAGGGATCTCACACATGGACTTGAGGCACAAAACCATGGATGC
This sequence comes from Hemiprocne comata, assembly GCA_020745705.1. Taxonomy (NCBI): domain Eukaryota; kingdom Metazoa; phylum Chordata; class Aves; order Apodiformes; family Apodidae; genus Hemiprocne; species Hemiprocne comata. The sequence continues at coordinate 65,130,820 of CM036586.1, forward strand.
TACTGCTTCCTTGGCAATTTCCTTTTTTCACTCTCCCCAAACCCCCATGTTCTCCCTGAAGCACTGCTACAGAACCAATATGCAGTTTTCAGAAGATTACCTGAACTAATCAAGAGTGGGAAAATCACGCATAGCTGACTTGAAAATATCACACTAAATAAGCAATTGAGAAAATGCATTTAATCCTCACTCCTGAGGCTCCTGTTACTCTCCCACTATACTCTGACCCCAGCTTCCCAATCCGCTCAGCATCAACCTCATACATATTCTTATATCTTCAGCCTCAGTCTCCTCCCTGCATCAATCACACTACCCAACAAAGGAATCTTCTACATGGGAAAAAATACACAGCACAGATGAGTTATACTTTAATCACAGTGGCATGTTCTTATTCCAGCATAAGAACACTCACCTACAGTGTTAGATTAGCTCAAGTATAATGCAAAACTGTATTGCTACTTTTCTGTTAGGGAAGTCCTTCGTTTCCAACTTTACCACCTCAGTATTAGGCCACATGTTACGTGAACTCCCAGCTGTGTTTTCTGCTAATAGCTCCATCCTCCTCCCTATTCATTCACCACTTCAGTGTCTTAGCTAGTATCCTATCTAAAGACAAGCACCTTGTGCCCAGGACGTCACTCACTCCAGCTTCCTTCCTGTTGGAAACAACAGGCCACGGGCTATTTTGCTAGTAGTGGTATGCCTCTCCTGCAGAGCTTTTATTGATGGAAGTGGCAGCCAGTTACCCTGAGCACATGGGGTGAAGTGGGACCAGATGCACGGGTGGACACATGGGCCCTGGAAGCACCATGCTACACAGCAAGGAAGATTTGGTGAGAAGACTCACCATTGTGCAAATCCAGGGGACCAGCTGGTGTCTGTGTGTGTATATAGAATCATTTTGGTTGGAAAAGACCTCTAAGATGATCAAGTCCAACTGTTAACCTAACACTGCCAAATCCACCCCTAAAAAATGTCCCTAAGCACCACGTCACCACGTCTTTTAAATACCTCCAGGGATGGTGACTCAACCACCTCCCTGAGCAGCCTATTCCAGTGCCTGACAGCCCTTTTCATGAATATATTTTTCCTAATATCCAATCTAAGCCTCCCCTGGAACAACTTGAGGCCATTTCTTCTTGTTCTATCACTCGTTACTTGGGAAAAGAGAACAACCCCCACCTTGCTACACCCTCCTTCCAGGTAGTTGTAGAGAGCGATAAGGTCTCCCTGCAGCCAGGCTAAACTACCCCAGTTCCCTCAGCTGCTCCTCAAAAGACTTGTCCTCTAGACCTTTCAGCAGCTTCATTGCCCTTCTTTGGATGTGCTTTAGCAACTCAATGTCCTTGTAGTGAGGGGTATGAAACTGAACACAGTATTTGAGGTGCCGCTTCACCAGCACCTGCTTCCATTTCCTGCTTTCAGGGAACTCATTTGCAGCCACCCCAGCACTGCAGCAGCACACACCAGACTGTGCTGCACCTTTATGCTCAGCTGCCCACACATCCCTCCCTGCAGTGGGCACACAGGGAGTGGCAAAGCTATGGGCTCAGTGCAGGCAGACCCTGAGAAAGGGTTTTGCTTCTGCAGAGGCTATTCCGAGTAGCAGGAAGAAACTCTTACAACACAATTTGGAAATAAATCCTGAATGATGGTTGTGACAGTGAGCATGACAACAGAGTCATTTGTTATTAGAGCTGTTCAACAAAACAACCTTGAAAAACCTTGCATAGATAATGGAAGAAAATTCTTAAAAGCAGAAACTTGAAAAACCACAGAAAACATGAAGCTAGAATTCAACTTTGGAGAACTTAATGCTTCCCCAAAGAACTACTGTATCAAATCTAATCATTAACAGTAAAAGGGAATTTTAGTTCTTTTTTAAGTTTCAAGTTAAGCTTTATTTCCACAGGATATAACCATAAAAGCACACATCTCTCTTCACAGGAAGGATAAGATAATAGAAATGAAACATATGGACACATTTTTTTGGGGGGGGAAAGTTTTGCATTTCCCTCCTACAATTTATTCATTATTTTAGTACATTAGTATCAATATTGGGTTCCTTGCAATTAACGAAAAATACTGAGACAAAAATTTACTGCAAGGTGTACCTGGACACATCCTCTGTCACTTCAAGCACAACTTCTCAATGGTATCATGGAACTTTTCAAACCTCTGTGACAATCCATAACACACCGCAACTCAGTATATAAAAACAATCTGGAATGGTTGGTGTGATATATAAAGAAAGCTCACAGTAGAGGTAAAGGATTTCCATTGACAATGAAATATCAGAAGGTTGAGGTAACATTATGTTCCTGATATCTACTTCAAAGCAGAACACAACCACATTAAAAATGTTTAGGCAGCTTTTTTAAGCACTTAAGCAATTTAAAAGAATGAGCCTTTAACTCTTTTCCAAACAAAGCCAAATTGAATAATACATTACTATTCATTCTGTGGCTGCAGCTGAACTGAATTCTTGGTTCTACTTCTCTTACACAAAGTAATCTTTGAAAAATCAATTTTTAGAAAATTTTAGTTCCGTATCTTTAAGCTATAAGCATATAAAATTTGACAAGGTGCAAATACTCTAACTTTTTATTTCTTTCCATTAAATAGTTCATATACTAAACATAAGTATATAAACAAGAAGCAAATTTATTGCTTAGTAAAGATAAGATACAAAAGTAACTTCAGACAGTTGTTATCATTTCTAATGAACTACACCAGATTATTCTTTGATTGAATAATTTATTAGCTAAGGCATTTAGAAATTAAAAATCTTGGTCAGACCATACTTTCCATTCTATTCAAATATTTGGCAAAGTTCACCAGGAAGGACTGCAAACTTCTATCTCTATATAGGATGCTTACAGTAAGTATTTCACCTGCTCCTAGTTATGTATCAGGCAAATCATGCCTGACCAATTTGGTGGCATTCTATGACAAGGCTACAGAGATGGTGGATAGTGGCAGAGCAACTGATGTCATCTACCTGGATTTGTGCAAGGCGTTTAACACTGTCCCACACAACATCCTAATCTCCAACATGGATTTGACAGATGGACCACTTGGTGGATAAGAAATTAGCGGGATGGCCTCACCCAGAGAGTTGTGGTCAATGGTTCAGTGTCCCAGTGGACGCAAGTGACAAATGGTGTTCCTCAGGGGTCTGTATTGGGACCAGTGCTGTTTAACATCTTTGTTGGAGATATGGACAGTGGGATTGAGTGTATCCTCAGCAAGTTTGCTGATGATACCAAGCTGTGTGGTGTGGTTGACATTCTAGAAGGAAGGGACAGCATCCAGAGGGACGTTGATAGGCTTGAGAGGTGGGCCAATGCCAACCTCATGAGGTTCAACAAAGCCAAATGCAATGTCCTGCACCTGGGGTGGTGCAACCTCAGGCACAAACACAGGCTGGGGGGAGAATGGCTAGAGAGCAGTCCTGAGGAGAAGGACTCAGAGGTGGTAGTAGACGAGAAGCTTGACATGAGCTGCCAGTGTGCGCTGGAGCCCAGACAGCCAACCCCATCCTGGGCTGCATCAAAAGAAGTGTGGCCAGCAGGGCCAGGGAGGGGATTCTACCCCTCTACTCTGCTCTGGTTGAGACCGCACCTGGAGTACTGTGTACAGCTCTGGAGCCCTCAGCACAACAAAGATATAGACCTGTTGGAGGGGGTCCAGAGAAGGGCCACAAAGATGATCAAAGGGCTGGAGCACCTCTACTACGAGGACAGGCTGAGAGAATTGCGGCTGTTCAGCCTGGAGAAGAAAAGGCTCTGGGGAGACCTTATAGCAGCCTTCCAGCACTTGAAAGGGGCCTACAGGAAAGCTGGGGAGGGGCTTTTCATCAGAGAAGATAGTGAAAGGACAAGAGGCAATGGTTTTAAACTAAAAGAGAGGAGATTTAGGTTAGATATTAGGAAGAAATTCTTCACTATGAGGATGGTGAGGTACTGGAATAGGTTGCCCAGGGAGGTTGTTGATGCCCCATCCCTGGAGGTTTTTAAGGCCAGGTTGGACGAGGTTTTACGCAACCTGGTCTAGTGGTAGGGGTCCCTGCTCACAGCAGGCGGGTTGGAACTTGATGATCTTTAAGGTCCCTTCCAACCTTAACAATTCTATGCTATATTCTTTAGTATCAAGTTGCACATCCTTAGAATCATTACATTACTATGGATGCTTAAGCAATTAAAGCAAGTAATTTTTACCTAAAATGTTCTTGAATTCTGAAGTTATGACGAGGTATGAAAAATGCTGCTGAGAGTATGAATTCTTTGCAACTGTGTTTGTATTTCCTAACTTTGTTTTTCCATTGCCCTAAACTTGCAAAATTACACTAATTTCAAACAGACTTTACATACTACTAAATCCCAAAATAGCCACAACTTATTACCCAAACCAAACAGGACCCATCTCCCTTCAAGGAAACTATACCTACCAACATGATAGTGATGCTGTATATGATTTACTCCTGTTTAGGTGTAGGCCTTGCCCCAAGGGCTTTTCAGTAATATATTGAGCCACAGAGACAGGGTAAAAGATGTAGAATGTGAACATGTGTTTGTTTGCAATGCTGAGTTTTGTCTAAAGTAACAGACTGGGGTTTTCATTTCTAAAACCATTCATGACATGGCTGCTTCATGATCCAAAGCTTTCTTCCCTCAGTATTGGGAATATAAACGAAAATTTCCATGAGGATTTAGGATTTCCTTTAATCTATTGACTTCTCAGTTTCTGTAATGAATGCATTAAATTTTGCATGACCTGCAATTAAAATCCTGAATGCTACCATCATCTTCTGGCATGCTGACTCTACCCAACAGTCCATTGCACAAATGATGGGCTAGTTTCTTGCACAGCAACCAAGAAAAGCAGTAAAGATCCTGGCATCCCTAAATAAGTGATTCTCCTCAAGAGGACTTACACATTTATATCGGGTGCTAAAGATATACAGCTTTGTTAATTACTTAATGTTGCTAAAGAACACCATAAAAATGTAGGACCAAGAAGAAGCTGGAAGAACCTCTCACGTGTTGCGAAAGTAAAATGTTTCTTGGCAGCAAGTTAATTTAACAATCAAGTTTCACCCTCTGTAAATCAGAATTTCACCTTACATTTAGACATGCATTATCTCCACCAGGTTTCACACTTGAAACACCAGAGCGCTTGACATTGCCATTAAAAAGAGCCCTTGAGCAAGCACTTTATTAAAGATGCACAATGGATTCTTCTCCATCTGTGGCATGCACGCATGCAGTCTATATGCCTATTTCCTACCAGTCTCACAACAAATACCAAAGCATTTGTCTTTTTGTCTTCAGTTAGCTCTAGCAGCAGATTTCTCCAAGATGTTATTCAGGAAGTTAATTGATTGGGATGTTCTTGTACTATTCAGCCTCCGCATTTTAGGCAAACCAAATTTTCTGACAGAAGGTGCTTCTGCTGCAAGGCAGGAAACTTGTCACTTGGAATTTTATTTTCATTTGTAATACATGTCACTTGTGACTTTCAAACTAATACAGTAAATAAGAGAAATAAAGTATACTCTACTCTGGTCATTTGGGGAAAATGATCCAGAACACTGCAAAATTCAGTAAGCTTTGTCTAAACTTTTCCAGAACCTGCAAGAATCTGACTTTAGTCAGATCTGCAATGATGAGGAACAGAAAAATAATTGTAAAAGCAACATTATTTCAAAATAAGGGTTTTTTTCCAAGCTTAAAAAGAAATTATTTTCCTTTGATTTTGCACCATTCCCCAATTCAAGTCACCCTTTCCAGAAGTGGACTTAGTTTATTTCTGCTGTACAGTTCTGCATTTACAATGCAATAGCACCATTTCCTTCTCTTCCCTGAATTAGGATATATGGCATGCAGATCACAAAGAAGACATTTTGCACCAGTATCAAAAAATATGTATCAGATGCATAATTTAAAGTTTGTCTATGACTCACATGCATCTGCTCCTATTGCTTTTACTCAACTGTACCTACACTTGCTTAATTAAAAAGGGCAGAAGAGTCCTGTTAGTCTGTGCAACTTCAACTGGACTGCATCCCAGTTTTAAGATTCTTTACTGACTAAGTGGGTGCTTAGCAAAATCACAGACTGCCTAAATGCTCCTGCTTCTTTCCAGTGCCTGCTTGGACACAGTAACAGCTTAGAGCCCTACCAGACCTTTCCTGTTTCTCACCACCTCTCGCCTACTTCAGAGAGCATGGGCAGCAGCTGCTTAGGGCTTGACTGGGCTAATTTCAATCTATAGGCTGCCTTAATCCAAACTAAATCAGTGTTTGATTTTGCAAAGCATGGTCCTTAGATCAGTCTGTGGTAGATGTGCTTCTTAATCTCACTAGACTAAAGTGGATGTCCTTGTATTGCAAGCAAGCTAGTATCCCAGGAAGTGCTGCTGTGACCCAGTTCACTTTTACAGATTCAGTTCTCCACTGATGCTGACTCAAGGCTGACCTTGCATGGGTTTGGTTTGTTTCAGTTTTTACCCTTCAAGCACCAGCAAACAATACATCTAGTAACAGTCCCGTTACACCTCACAATTTGACTCTTGGTCAATACAGGGCAGATCACACATGTTGGTGAACTAGCACCTCAAAGACAGACTTTGAAGAGATTGCTGCCATTAGCATTGGCCCAGGTCCTTCCTGGACTTTACAACAGGACTGGCTACCATTTCTGCATTTTCCTGAAAATGCTGCCAGCTCCTTACTCTGTGACTTGGATTCAAGCTTAACATCGTTCCCCAGAAGCATTCAGCACTTTATTGGCACAGAGAGGGGAAACAGGCATTGCTGAACAGGAGATAGAAACATAATGAGAGGTGTGGCAGGTTAGAGGTGCCTTGGACCCTCACCAGGCTTATGTTTAGATAGTAATCATAATGTTCAATCATGACTGCCAAAAACAACCCCTCTACACTGGTTTTGGCTGGGATAGAGTTAATTTTTGCCACAGTAGGTAGTATGGGGCTTTGTTTTGGAGTTGTGCTGAAAGCAGTGTTGATAATGCAGAGATGTTCTAATTATTGCTGAGCAGTGCTTACACAGAGTCAAGGACTTTTCTGCTCCTCAGACCACCCCACCAGCAGAGGCTGTGGGTGCACAAGAACCTGGGAGGTGACACAGCAGGGACAGCTGACCCCAACTGACCAAAGGGGTATTCCACACCATATGACCTCATGCTCAGCATATAAAGCTGCGGAAGAAGAAACAAGGCGGGGCACATTCAGAGTGATGGCATTTCATCTTCTCAAGTAACTGTTACCCAGGATGGAGTCCTGCTTTCCTGGGGATGGCTGAGTACCTGCCTGCCCACTGGAAGAAGTGAACAAATCTATTCTTCTGCTTTATTTGTGTGCTTTTGCTTTACCTGTTAAACTGCTTCTATCTCCCCCACGAGTTTTCTCATTTTCACTCTTCTTTCCCACCACACCAGGGCGGAGTGAGCAAGCAGCTGTGTGGTCCCTAGTTGCCAGCTGGGGTTAAGCCACAACACACCCAAAACAAACAATAAAATCCAAACAAGCCAGAGTCTTCTTGTCATTACATAGCATGCTTTATCCTATAATACATGAGAATTTAAGACCCACCTTTCCTACACACAAAGCTTACTCTCAAGTGTGTACATACAGGATCCCTAGCTAACCAAACCCAAGGGCTTGGAGAAATCTGTAATTCACTGATGTAGGTGCACTCCTGCCAGCGGTAATGAGCTTTATTGGCACTCAGGTATTTGGCTCTGAGGTGAAGAGGAAGGCTGAGAGGGTCCAGCCCAGCCCCCTCTGCCACGACTCACACATGGCATGGCTGGACCAGAACTATTAATAATGTTCACTGGCCACCAATGCTTCAGCGTGAGAAGGCAAACTGCATAATCAAACTTTTAGAAGCAGAAATATGCACAATGTTTCAGCAATTAATTTCCCAAGACAGATTTTCTTCCGTCCACTTATTTCCCTTAATTATTTAAAACCTTCCTTACACAGAAACTCAAATTATTCAGGGTATAAGCAATAAGCACTCCTTGCTAACAAAGCATATATTTCATATACTCTGAAGCTTGTGTCTATCTGATAGCTAGCAGACTGCCACTGCCTTTCCAGCTTTGACTTGACAACTGCATCTAAGTTAAGGATTCACACAACCATTTTGCCGGAAGCCCTGTCACTGCAGTTTACTACATGTGGAATTTTATTTTATATACACCACTAACATCTGTCCCTTGTAGTCTGGCACAGCTGAAGTTTAGTGCTAAACATGTACCTGTATTTCAGTTTCACTTTTTTTTTAACCCTCAGATACCTAACGGGGAAAAAGAAAGGGAGGGAAAAGGGAGCTTATGTTTGTAAATAAAAACCTAGGGAAAATATAGAAAGTAATAACAGAGCAAGAACAAAAAAATGTCTCTTTTACCTTTGTTTCTACAGGTTGATCTTGCTTACTGATTTCCTCAGTTGGTTCTTCCTTCACATTACTATTAACTTCTAGAGTTTCATTTTCAGATGGGAGCAGTGTATCACTGCTTGGAGTCCTGTAGCAGCTGTTAAGCATCTGTTCTTCAGAGGCAGTCACACTTTGCAATGACTCTCTGCAAGTACTTTCTCTTTCCCCATTTACCAAGCTGCTGTCAATGGCACTATCTGGAACCCGGGTGGACACAGCAGAGTCACAATCAGGTAATCTCCTGTCGTCATCTTCTGTCTGGTCTTGTGCTACTACTCCGTTGGCTGTGTGTAGCTGTGCAACCTGAGTGTTGTCAGTATTACGGTTTCCCTGGTTTTGTAGTGGGTGCTGGGAGGGGAGTTTTGGCTGAGGTGATGGTGTTGATCCGTATCTTCCTTGAGATTTAGAAATGTGGAGAACAGAGGAATCTTTCTTCGAATCACTAGGATTTAACGTGCTAAAAACAACAAACAGAAAAAGAAACATAAATGAGAGAAAAGCTAAATATGGCATTATAGAAAATCCATTGTATGGAGAGTAGGAGAGTTGCATCATACAACTAATTCCTCCCAAACAATTTTTTATTGTGTTAGTACTATGAAGTTTGGGCCATCAAGACTTGAACATCATTATTCCATTGAAACATACACAAACATGTATTTTTTAGGGGAAAATCAGAGTGCCATCCGCATTGACTCAGTACATCCTCATCTCTTTTGAATCTCATTTGTAAAATGGAAGGCAGTATGATCAGCTACAGTAACAGATAAGGGCACTGAGGAAGTGATACGTGAAGCAACTCACCCAAAGTGTCCCAGAAGATTACTGGGGGAAATGGAGAAAGACTCAGGGTCTCCCAAGTCCCAGTCCGATGCTTAAACTAACAAGCAGCCTGTTCCCTAACTGCCCTTTAATGATACAAAATGCCTGAAAAATGTCCAAGAATATTTAGCATCCCTTTCCTTAGTGCAGCATATTGCAGGAAAAGCTTTAGATTCTTAGCTCATATCTTCCCCCAGTTTCCTTATTTAGCAGTGTCCTTTTGTCATTGTCATGCTGCATCTTTTTTGAAGGGTTGTTTGGTTTTTTTCCCACCGTATTTTATCTCTGCTTTAAACATGTGTTATTCCCTGTTCATAACTTTCACTATCTCTGTTTTATTTTTGAGATTTTTAATTTTAGGCTAATGTAAATGCTAGCCTACTCTGGAAAAGTGCTTGGCTTCATTATAGTTTAAAAAAATAAATAAATAATTGGATCCAAAATAAAACCTGTACAAATGATACCATGACTGCCTTCTAACATGCTGTTCCTAGTATGGACCACTAATCTTCTGGAAAGATGAAGACTGCTTATAAACTGTATGTTTACTCCTTAGTTTTCACAAATATTGTGAATATATTATGCACTTTTGTATACAGAGCTCAAAAATATCTTACACTGGCTTCAACTTCTCCCATCACATAACAAAAAAAATGTAAATCAGTTTTCCTTTAGTTGAGTAAAGATTATGCCTTTTTTTACAAAAAAAAAGGCTTAACTCCAAGAGAGAATTTACATTTTTCAATTGCATGCACACAGCAAAGAGGTTCAATTAAGTTTTTGCCATTTCTACATCTTTATGGGCTGTATAGGCTAATGGAAATATGTTATCATAATTGACAATCACAGTTTGCAGTTCATGAACGTGCTACCTCCTCATTATATGAAGACCATTAACTACAAGTGAAGTTCCCCTTCATGGCAGATGTATTTTGTGAGCTGAGATCTTCTAAAAAAAAAAAAAAAAAACAAACCAGGAATTGATCCACAGCCACAGCAGAATATTCCAGAATTTGGCATACTAGTTATGAAAGTTTCTCATAAGCAGAGATCATAGAGTTGAGGAGAGTTTAATCATTGGACAGACAGTATTTGGTGTACTTAATGAATGATGTTGGCCAAAAAGCAACTTGGCTTCCTGTAGTCCCCAAAACATCATGATTGTCAAAAGTCTGCAAATCAGAAAGGTTTCCTTGCTTTCTTTATAGCTTCCTTTAATTGCATAATATTGAAAGAGTTTCTGTTATAGGGATAGGGCACAATGAATCTGAGGAGTTTCCTTTCAGAAAGGATAAAATTGTTTTTCTAGACTGTTAAAAAGGCTTGAATGATGCTTTAGAGGAAGACTGCAAAATAAAGTGGTAACAGGACTGCAGACCTGAGCCCAATAATTCACAGGACTTCCAGCGCTGCAGTATTTTTTTTTCCCATATTTTGGCAGCTGTCATGACAGCAGTGCAATTAAGTCTCTGCCTAATGACGGAAGTTTCTTGCAGATGAAGCTCTGAAATGATTTCTGTTCCACTGGACAAACATACTTTTGCCATGCTTAGCTGCTTCTGTACAAAGGATTAAATTTCCCCCATGTTGAGAGGGGAAATCTTTCCATGAAAGACTTAATACCCTGGCTCCTCGGAAGGACATGCTCTGTTGTACCTCATACATTAATTTCATCCCTGCAGGGGGCATCTCTTCAGAACATCAGTATCTCCAGGAAACACAAGAAAGCACATCCTAAAACTTGCCAAGCTCAACTACCACTGGTCACTGGACTGTTTCTTGAACTGCTTCTCTGTCATGGGCTTTCTGGAAGATCGCTCACTCCCTTTATACAGAGTGGAATATATATTCAGACCTTTTGTTTCAGGGCTTATAATGTTTGTCACGTACATCTAATTAGAAATGCACAAGTAACACTATTTTGTGAAAGCAGAGTCCACTGTGGCTTATGTTTCTCAAAGTTCCAAATGTTTCCTGTAGCATCAAAACTCAAAAACATTACAATATTCTACCAAAATCACCAAATACTACAAAGCACTTTAGTGAATGTTTGTCATAGCAAGACAAATCACTCATACAGTTCACCCTCTTCATCTGAATGCTCTGAAGAGGTTAAGTCAGTATAAAAAGAAAATCAGGATTTCAGGGTTTTCCTATTTGCTTACAAAATTCAATATTTTTTTCTGCAAGAACCAAAGAATTTAAGAGTAGCAGCAATGCTTAATTCTAAAATCAGCCCTTACTTCCAATAGCTGACATTTTTCAGGATGTTTAAAAATTCAACAAGTTTGTATTGTATTGTTTGGTTGGGGTCTTTTTTTAAGAAAAATTAAGACTTATCACCTTACAGAAAAGCACACATTGTACAGGCCAAATAAACAATTGGCTTCCACCATTTCAAAATGCATGCCTTTTTGCCATGAGCTCCTCTGGCAGGGATCATTTTGAACACTACTGTGGTACCAACATTATTCCTCACAGGTTCAAGTTCCAACAATCTATACACAACAGAGTCACAAACCAATTCAAATTCTATTACATACCTGCCTCCCTCAAATCGATTGATGAGATCTGACACTTTGCTGGACTTCTCTTTTGCGACACCAGAAACAGGGGTGGGTGTCTCGCCCTCCATTCTTGGTTTCTGATTGGATAAAGCTTTATGCCTAGGGGTTTGGTATGTAACAGATGACACCTTCTGCAGATGAATTGGCTTTGGAGGCACTGCAAACAACAACAACAACAACAACAACAACCGCTCACTCATGAACTGTTTCTTTGAAGTGCTAGAACATACATGAGATTTTTGCATAGGAATTTACTACAGTAATGGAGAAGAGATGCACTTGGCTTAACTTTAAAGTTGCTTTATGAATACAGGGACTTCATATAGTTTTTTTTATGCACTGTCTGGTATCATGCATCTTGTTCTATTTCTTGTATAAAAGCTGAACCAGACACTAGTGTAACAAGGTAGAAAATTAGTTTGGTTGTTTTTCATAGTGTATTGTAGTAAGCACATATGTGGCCTGCACAAATGCAGGTTTTATCATGGAAAAGAATTAAGCATATGTGTCGGTTTGGCACCGAGTTGGCAGTCTGTCGATTCACTCCTCCCCCCCTCCTCCCCCAAGGTAGGGAAAGAGGGAGAAAAATGATAAAGAGAGGCTCTCTGGGTTGAAAAGTAAAACAGTCCACTGGCGCTGCTAAAAAGTTCACTGAAAGGAAGAAAAAATTCAACAAAGAGCTTGCTCAAACCAAAACAGCATAATCAAAGGATCTAGCTGTCTGTGCAGCTCAGAAGAGAGACTGAAATTGCTGCCCCAAAATTCTGCTGCTCTAATTCTTTACCTTCTCCTTCATTACCCCAATAATAATAGTCAGTAGAAAACGTATTTGCCTTCATCTTTGAGCTTCCTTCATACACTGAACCTTTGTTTATACTGCTGAAAACCTGAACCCCTGAAAACATTTTTTTATTCTTCTTGTTTTCTCCCCATCCCTACCCTAAGTCCTTCTAATTAGATTGTTAATGATCAGCCACTGTTTAATACAGCAGTGACGAGAACACAAAAGACAAGGTGACACGCGAAGTAACTAAAGTCACAAGTGCTGGGGATCTTTAAGTTAATTTTTACCCCTTTAAACAGCTATGCTGCTGCATTTGTGAGCAGCAAAAACACTTCACAGATGAGGCCTGAATGTGTTCCACTATCAGAGCAATGCACCTCCAGCTCCATCAAAAAGATAGACTTAATGGATAGATCCTTAATTCCCAAGAACACAACTCCATTCATTCCCACACACACTCCGAAAACATACTGTAGGGAGAAGTGAAAGCATTTGACATGAAAGTGAAAAATAAAGACTGTATCTGCCCTTTAATAAAAGGCAGGCATAACTCAGTAGGAGTAGGCAATGCTCTGCTAGTGGAACTGGTGGACACAGGGTCTTGGCCACTGCTCCACAGGCACCATGCTCCAGTGTGCCACAGGCAACAGTCCTCTGGTAACTACACAGACCTGCCAGGGAGCAAACATGAATAGAAAGAGGACAGGAATAGGAATTAGAAATTATGTGCAACTCTCATGGTAGAAAAATTAAGCACTAGTACAGGGATACACAACAGAGGGATGCAAAAAAGCCATATTCCTTGCATCACTGGCTCCAGAATAACTTACTGACTTACCCTGGAAAACCTGTCGCCACAGCAATTAGCTTAAATTCCATCAGCTGACATTTGGAAGTGTTGTTGAAAGAATTCTTGCAAATGTACTATCACAGACGATAATAAACTTGAAGGAATACTAGATTAAGGGTGACTTGCTGTCTCTACCTTACGTTAAATTTATAGGAATAATTATCTGTGCTTCCAATAACCTAAGGGCACTTAAGTGGGATTGCAGTGATCAATGTAGTCTGAAAAGTACCGTGAGGGACCTTATGAAGAAATAAATGTACCACAAAAAGCTTTAGACTTCATATCAACTACAAATGCTGTCAAATTAAATAATCAGAGGGAGAAAGAAGATAATTACTGTAAATCAGATTATTTTACTGTGCATATGTGTGCATCTTTGGCCTTTTCAAGCTTTATTTTATATTTATTAATACAAACAAAAAAGCAGGTTTGGGGAAGGATGCAGAGCAGAAAGGACGACTTAGAACACTGCAACTTTCACATAGTAACAATGCAATCCTGAAACAAACCGAGTATTAAATTGTGTAACTGCTCGTTAGACGTGTGGTAACTGAAGCTCCTCCTGAGAAGCCGCACAGAATTTCTCAGCAGCAGCTGCAGTACAGAGGAGCAGCTTTCCCTCTATTCCCTCTTCTCAGGGAGCTGGGAGGAGGTCTGGCAGAATTAGGCCAATGAGCATCAGATAATTGTCCAAGTGCTGAATAGCTTGCCGTGCTGAGATGGGACAGCTGAGAGAGGCGAGACAAGCGGGCTGGGAAAAAGCAGGACACATAATTGAGCGTGGGCACTGCCATTCCCTCAGGGAGGAGATGGAAAGGAAAGGGGACACTGGGTGGATTTACTGACCAGCACTATGCTGATTTGTAGAACCACTCCTTGCTCTTGCAATGGATTCTGTGTAACTCAGAGTCCTGTGAATTCTTTTATTTAATGGACCCGTACAGCTCTTCGATTAATTTGTACATCTCATAAAATGTTAATATCCTCACAAGGACATATTAAAGCTACTAAACTTCAGGGAATTAACGTCTACTGATAAAGAAGAAGGAATTAGTTGGAAGCTATTTTTATACTGGATCCGCTGGGACAAAAATCAAATTCTAGGACATTCTGTAGAGGTGTTACACACTTTTTCAGCTATCAGTATGAAGGAAAAAAAAACGAAAACAACAAACAAAAAAAAACCAAACCAAGAACCCAGGGCAGCAACATTTCAGTAAGGCAAGCACAAGGAACCTTTGGTCAAACAGGAAAATCCAAATATATTGAAAAACCTGGTATGGTCTTCAGAGAAGAGCCACAAATCAAACAGCAACATTAATTCACTAATGCAAGATATCTCTTCTTTACTTCCTATTAGCATCTAAACAGACAGCACTTTCACGAATCAGCTGCTGCTGTAGCTACTGTAAGCTTCAGAAATAGAACAATGTGAAAAGGACTGTCACAAGATCAATGAAAACAATCAGCAGTGTAAAAAAAAAAAAAAAAACAAAACCCCAAAAAAAAATCAACCACCAAAATAAACAACCCAAAAAAACCCCACAACTGCAAACCTTCCTGTAAGGTCAGACTTGTTAACAGGGATTAGAGAAAACAAATTCCAATAATTCTTCCCTCCATGTACTTCTGAAGTGTTTTGTTTTAATCAGATTATTTTTCAATGTGCACAGAGTAAGGTTCTTAAAGAGAAAAAAGGAGAAAAGACTGGTCCCTTGTAATACCCTGCATAATACAGAGCTCTGTTCGAGTCTATAAATACTTGTCACTATACTGTAGAATTTGGAGCTCATTAGGAGATATGAACTGAATATTCTGTCCAAAGAAAACATCTCGGTCTACTCAGGTAGCTGCTACTGTGTATCTCTAGTCAAAATACCCAACCAAGATTGAAGCTGCAGTGCCTAGTTGTGCGTTCAACTTTGTACACAAACACAACAAAATGGGAGGTAAAGCTACAAATGGCTTAAAAGGTGCAATCACCTTTCCTGACTCCAAAGCATATTAGCAAAGGTCATTTATCTCATATCTTGCAGTCTTCCTCTATGTATTTTACTCCTGCTGGTTAAAAATGCTGCTACATTTTTATTCAATGAAAACACACAGTTAAAATTTCCTGTGGTAAGCAACTACAGCTCTCCTAATTGAACAATCCTTCATCACCTCCTTGCATGCTCCATCACATTCAGCAAGATCAAATGAGCACAGCTGAATAGATACCAAAGATTTACACTCATGAGAACAGTACAAAATAACTAGTAATCTAGACTCAGCAGAGGAGGGGAAAAAGTAATCTCCTCTTTAGGATGTGCATTTCCACATTTTTAAACCATACCAGAACAAGTCTCTTCCAATAATATATTAAGAAGATCAATAATTATCAGGTGTGCTTTGTTCTTTCATTTGTCTTTCATTTGTTCTTTCTAAAGATAATGTTGGGGACTTAGCAGTTCTGTTGATAAAAGTGACATTGCTACACGTTTCTAAAGCACCGCTGAGATTGGAGAAGTCTAGCTAGAAACAGCTCCCAATTTTAGTCCAATTCACCTTTAATTATAGAAGTTTCATTTGCCAGAGAAGTACAGTGTACATTCCAGACCTTTCAGAGGTCTTTCAGCTTTTCTGGGTCCAGGTCAATGAACACCTTCAAAACTACAGACTATATTATAATTAACTAAGAAAGGAGGACAGGATTGATGCTACACAGTAGACAGTCAGCTGAAACTCACTGCTGAAGTCTACATGTTGAATACTTCATGTCCATACCATTTCACAGTAACACAAACCAGGCCACCTTCTGGAGTGGAAAATCATCTCCAACCCAAACAAAAATGCCTCTTCAGCCTCAGCAGGAGATTTACAAGTATTCCGAAGCACTTACTAGAAGAATTTAAATGAGCAACTGATGCACAGTCTAGAACTGACACTTAACTGCTTTGAAGAAGTGTTGACATTTCAATATATATTCCATCCTACAATAATATTGCCTGGTACAGACAACAGTTTTTCAGTGCCCAGTATTCAGTAACTGGGTATCATATAGAACCCATGCAAGAGGTTCAAAGAGCAGGGAATAGAAGAAACTAGAAAAACCTGGTCAATTTGTGCATGTCACTCTACATGCATCCTGCTATTGTTAGGTTCAGATCGCCACCCAAATATTTGTAGGTAAGGGCAAATATCAATTTATCTAACAATTTGTTTCATTACTAGTGCAACACATTTGCCCTGAAACTCAGTAGCATATTTTGCTGTTTCCACTGACTACCTCCAGTCTGGACTAGTCCACTTTATCAGAGAATGCAGAGCACTGATGCAAAGGCAGGGCACTGCATTTCACAGCTGGTACAGACTGTGACTGCTTTTCTCCACAGTCCTGATCTCTTTGCTCAACTCCCTCAACAGCCTTCAGTCAGTTTCAAGCTTTGTTCCAAATTTGCAAATACTTTCATGGATCAAACTGTACTCAACACAGAAATCTGAGATATGAATTGCTAAATTGTTGATGGAAGGAAATATTGGGGAACAAAAATTGCTTTTGTATTGTCAGTGTATCAGACAGCTAGTTTATTTTCTCCTTGAAATGCCAGAGGGAAAAAATGAAAACAAAAGGAAAGAATTTTATATTGGATTCTGTGCAGAAATGTATTCACTTGATCTAGTTACCCTGTGTGATCTTTCTCCAAATATTTAAACTACTTCTCAGAGACCAAGTACAGACAAAATAGGCTCAGAGTCCAGGGTTCACTTCCAGTGCAATATTGTGGACATTTTCCTCTATATTAAAGCTCTATTTCATCTATTAAAGCTAAGTTTACTAAAAACTTACTTATAAGGCAATGTCAAAGTGATCTTTGTATCTCTCCTTTTAATTACATACATTTTGGTACGTTAGATGAAGGTAATTTTGCAGTTAGTTCATTAATAACCAAATACACTGGCATTGCAATTCAGGTCTGACATCTTGTTTCCTTTCACTATGAAAGGACACTTTGTATTTGCATGACTAGAACAACAATTTGGGAAAACATTTCCTGCTCTGATAAACCAAAAATGCTTCTGTACCTGTATATCAAAAGCTGTAAAACCCCAAAATTACGAAAAACTAGCAACCACATTTTAAACCAATAAACTAGAGCTACTTAGTTTGTTTGTGCCATTTGGACTCCCAAATGCTTACCTCATTCATTCTACTTTGTTTTGCTTCAATTAAATAAGAAGGCCTGAAAGATAATACCAGATTACTTTAATATGATGCACATATTTAATAGAAGCAAATGGAGAAAGACACAGACCCATGAACAATGCAGGCTCTGCTTACAACAGTGTTATTGAATATAATCTACACAGCTACATCTTAGGCTACAGCAATAGTCCTGGCTATGCCACATTTTGGAGAAAACAATTTTGACAAACACAGAAGTCATGGCTAGGAAAGAGCAACAACAGCTGTGTAACTACTTGAATGAATGGGGTCCAGTAATAGCCAACTCCTAATTTATCTAACAGCTAAAATTTACAATAATTGCACTGCCTTTGTTTTTGAAAGGCTGAAAATTTTTTTATTTTCTCATTTCTGCTTATCCTATCCATTAACAAATTCCTGAAATATTTTTCTTAGGAAGAACACATGTTCTCTTGTTAACTTAGCTCCAGAGAACACATTTCAGAGACCTAGGAACTGGTGCAGAAAGACTACTCAGATAAGTAATGTTTACATATGACTGATAAAAACATCTTAGTTTAGTGAACAATACTGGCAAAAGTTCTATAAAAACAAACAATACAAAAAATACAGCTTTATTTTGCTCGTATTCTCCCTAAGTAAACACAGCTTTCTTCACACCTCAATAAATTTCTTCCCTCCTCAACTCTAAGGTGAAGTCAGGACTGATGCAAAATTCTTCAAGATGCATTTTCCCACTAATTGATAAACAGATTGTTAAATCCACTACATGACAACTCTATGTGGTTCTAGTTTTAATACGTGACTTAGATGAGATCTACTTTTCCATAAGTAATTCTAGGTTCTGTCATATCAGCACTGTGTCTCAGAATCCAATTCCCTAAGCTGGATCATTGTATCAGTCTTCTAAATGCATTTTTTTTTTAACTCTTGTGATGAATGAAGTTCCTATTGTATGACACTCCTAAAAGACATCAGTCCAGATTCACTTTGAATACAAGATTTCCAGAACACATTGACTCTTGTTGTGATCAACTTCAGCAGAATCATCAGTATTACTGAGAAGACCACAAGAAAATGTAGTTTGGGGTTTAGATATATAAAGTCAACATGTAGGCTAGAAACCTATTTAGCTTCTAAAAGTAAAGATACAATTTCTGCACAGGAAGAAGGGAAATCTACTTCCACTCTGCAGACATTATTGGTCAGCTCTTGCTGCACAGACACAAAGTTCTCATCTCCTTATGCATACTCCTGCAGGAGGGCTCCTCTTGAGCTCAGCTAGAACCCCAAAGGTCCTGAATATTTACCCCACCACTTCCACCTTGAAGCCAGCCTGCCAAACCCTCCATCTAATTAAAAAATAGTACCACAACCTTCCAGCTCAAATGCAGTACTCCTTTTGAAAAATAAGCCCTGACAATAGTTTAATACATGCAAGGGGCTCACATGTGTTCTCCCACCTCTGCCTACCAGACACTTCTTGGGCAGAGAACGAATTTAACACTTGATGCCTGCGAGAAATTGCACAGCAAACTACTAGACACTTAAGCTACAAGCACTAACATATTGGTAAGTCCAACCTTCCTTCTGACAATCTTTTTCAGCAAAGTATTACCAGACATTACAGATTCCTAAAGCATTTACAGAATTTCAGTAACAAGATTTTACCCCACTATTTTTTTTTCTGTTATTTCAAGGTGCTCTCTCTCTTAAATCTGAGATGATGAAAACAGGACATGGTGGAGTTTGGTATTTTACAAGGAAGAAGCAGTGCAATAAGTAAGATTACAACCCTGGACTTCTGTAGGACTAACTTTGGACTCTTCAAAGATCTACTTGCAGGAAACCCATGGGCTGACACTAGAAAGAAAGGGAGCCCAGGAAAGCTGGTCAATTTTTAAATAGCACTTCCTCCAAGCCCAAGATAGGTGCATTCCTTTGAGTAAAAACTCGGGTAGAGGTGGCAAATGACCTGCATGGATAAGCAAGGATCTTCTGAAGAAAATCTTCGTGGAGGAAGGGACTTGTCACTTGGAAGAACTATAGGGACATTGTCAGGGTATGCAGGAAGGCGACAAGAAAGGCCAAAGCCCTCTTAGGACTTAAACTGGCAAAGGAAGTAAAAGAGAACAAAAAAGAGCTTCTTCAAATATATCAGCAGTAAAAGGAAGAATAGGGAAAATGTGGGGTCACTGCTGAATGAGGTGGGAGCCCTGATAACAGAGGATGCAGAAAAGGCAGAGTTGCTGAATATCTTCTTTGCTTCAGCCTTTACTAAGACCAGCCCTCATGAACTTCAGTCCCTGGATATAGGAGAGGAAGCCTGGAGAAGGGAAGACTCTCCACTAGTCAATGAAGAGTGGGTCAGAGATCAGTTATGCAAATTGAATGTACACAAGTCCATGGGCCCTGATGGGATGCACCCACAAATGTTGAGAGCTGGCTGATGTTGTTGCCCTACCACTCTCCATCATTTTTGAAAGATCATGGCAAACAGGAGAGGTGCCTGAGGACTGGAGGAAAGCCAGTGTCACTCCAGTCTTCAAAAAGGGCAAGAAGGAAGATCCAGTCAGCTACAGACCAGTCAGCCTCACCTCCATCCCTGGAAAAATGATGGAGCAGCTCATTCTGGAGGTCATCTCAAAGCACATTGAAGAGAAGAAGATTATCAGGAGTAGTCAGCATGGATTTACCAAAGGGAAATCATGCTTGACTAATCTGATAGCCTTCTATGATGGTGTGACTGAATGGGTAGATGCAGGGAGACCAGTGGATGTAGTCTACCTCGACCTTAGCAAGGCTTTTGACACTGTCTCCCATAACATCCTTATGAACAAGCTCAGGAAGTGTGCGGTAGAAGAATGGACAGTCAGATGGATTAAGAACTGGTTAAACAATAGAGCCCAGAGGGCAGTGATCAGTGGTGCAGAGTCCAGCTGGAGACCTGTAACTAGTGAAGTCCCTCAGGGATCAGTGCTGGGTCCAGTCCTGTTCAACATCTTCATCAACAACCTGGATGAGGGGACAGAGTGTCTTCTCAGCAAGTTTGCTGATGACACAAAGCTGGGAGGATTGGCTGATTCACCTGAAGGCTGTGTGGCCATTCAGCAAGATTTGGACGGGCTGGAGAGCTGGGCAAGGAAGAATAAAATGAGGTTCAACAAGAGCAAATGCAGAGTCCTGCACCTTGGAAGGAACAACAAACTGTGCCAATACAGGTTAGGAGGTGATCTGCTAGAGAGCAGCTCCGTGGAGAAGGACCTTGGAGTCCTGGTAGACAAGTTACCCATGGGACAACAATGTGCTCTCGTGGCCAAGAAGGCCAATGGTATCCTGGGGTGCATTAGGAGGAGTGTGTCCAGCAGATCGAGGGAGGTTTTCCTCCTGTTCTACTCAGCCTTGGTGAGACCTCACTTGGAGTACTGTGTCCAATTCTGGGCTCCTCAGTTCAAGAGGGACAGGGATCTACTTGAGACAGCCCAAGGGAGGGCTATGAGGATGATTAAGGGACTGGAACACCTGCCTTAGGAGGAAAGGCTGAGAGACCTGGAGCATTTCAGTCTAGAGAGGAGAAGACTGAGGGGGGGATCTAATTAATAATACATGAGGGCTGGGCATCAAGAAGCCAGGGACAACCTCTTTTCACTTGTGCCCTGTGATAGGACAAGGGGCAATGGATTCAAACTCGAGCACAGGAAGTTCCACCTCAACATGAGGAAGAACTTCTTTACTGTGAGGGTTACAGAGCACTGGACTAGGCTCCCCAGAGAGGTTGTGGAGTCTCCTTCTCTGGAGACTTTCAAGAAGTGTCTGGATGCCTTTCTGAGTGACCTGCCCTAGTTTTTGGTCCTGCTCTGGCAGGGAGATTGGACTTGATGATCTTCAGAGGTCCCTTCCAACCCCTAACATTCTGTGATTCTGTGCAAAACTTCCGTAACCAAAATACTAGAGCCTACTTACCTTGTGGCTTTGGATTTGAAGCTGATCGCGGGGACTGTTTGACTGGCACACTTCCATTTATTCCCTGAGCTGCTTCATTGTGCACATTCTGCTCAACTAGCCTGGTTGTGGCACTTGCTGGGCAAGAGCTAGACAATGTTAAGGACTTTGGACAGATGCTGCTGCCTGAAAAATAAATAGGTACAAATAACCAAGAGTTAGAAACAGGATTAAATATATAAGGCAGAATGATCATAAATGTAATTATTTAGTGACAACACTTCTCTATAGAGAAAAACAGAATACATGTATTCCCTCTGAAGAGTGCCTCATCCTAAAAACAAGCTTCACCTTCCACTGAAGTTTGTTATGTTGCTTAAACCATGAAAAGCTGGATATAACAAAAGATTCCTACCATGACTTGCCTAGGCTTTCCCACAAAAAGATTATGATGTCTACAAGACTTTTTCCCATCTGAATTGTCAATGACATTCTTCAACAGAACTAGAGAAAAAAGCATTTTTGTTCAGCCATTCTATTTCTGTATTCAAAGTGTTCACACACTGCTACAAATTAAAAATGTTGCTTTTGTTACAGAAGGTAGCATCCAAAAATTAGATAAACATATTGCAACTTTTTTGTAGAAAAGGGCTCCTATTGTAAGAATTAAAAAAAAGAGCAAAGCACAGTCCAGTTGACACTGCTATTACTTTTCTTCCTAGCAGAACACAATTTATTCTTATTAAGAAGATCAATATGCTGCTATTTGTAAGAAAGCTGGAAAAAAATATTAAGCAAAACATATCCAAACAACGGAAACTGTAATGGAAGCACTTCTTAGAATATGCTCACACAAACCTAAACTGTGGTCTTTTGTTTTGGGGTGCAGAAGTAATTACTTTTGTAAACACAATCAAAAACTTGAAATACTGTGAAAGACCTTGAGATCTCACTTAGGTCAATATTCATTCATCTGTGAACCCAAAAACTCCATAACTTTTTTGTGGGAAGGAACACAGGAAAGGAGGAAACCCCATGTATCATTTATTGCAGTGTTGTCATAATTATTTTCCTTTTTAGAAAAATATTAGGGCAGAGTTTGAACATTCAAATTTATTGTTATTACTTGCCATCATTTTACCTTTGGTTGCTTATAGTAGTAGAAATACAAACAAGAGTGAGGCCTTGTTTGCATGTTTCCAAAAAAGCAAATCCAAAACCCAGTCAACCATTTCCCAAGGCAATCCTCTGATGTCTTTTGAACAGCAACTGGTCTGCAGGGTCTCAACTCTCTGATCTAATTAACAACAAGCCATTACTGGCAACACCCAAGCCTGCTTTTAGACCATCAGTGGAAAAAGATGCCATAGCCATTGCTCAACATAGTTTAAAGACTCTTCAAGGTCTTGTGGATTCCAACAATATTTTCAAGTATTCCTGTTTTATTTCTTAGAACCTTTCTTTTTCCCTTTTAATACTGAAGTAGCCCTACAGCAAGAAACTGCTTCTACAAACATGGAGACTTGCAGAGGTCCATGCCAAGATCAATAACTCACCCTACAAAAGCCAGTACTTGGATCACTACGCATGCAGGACACAACATAGCTGCAACATGGCAGCTTTCACTCTTCCATTTCATTCAATTAGCAAGAGATATCCTTAGATCATAAAGGTGGCTGGTCCCAGAATGCTGCAGATAATTTAATGAGGCCCACCACATACGGAAGCTTCTCAGGCATTTGCGATGTTAGTCAGAACAGCTCTGTTTCCCTGGGTATTGCTCCATACACAAAAACTTCCATTGTACTACAGCAGTGGGAGCTCTGTCCCACATCATTCCTCAGTGCCAGGAAGGTACCTGAAGTGCCATTTCCATCTCTCCTATGGAGATGGGAGTACTGAAAACTCTTAGAACAAGCTAATGGTACAGCGGGTCACATCAGCAAGTCTTCCTTGTCTCTGTCAAAGAGCCAACAGGCTGAATTTCCCTCTCCTACAGAATCCTATTCCATATTGCAGCAGTTTACACTCCAATTGGGGAACCCCCATTTCAGAAACAAATTTAAGAAAGAGTAACTCCTGCAGGATCAGTAGGATGCACAAATCAGTTTGGCAACTGCACATAATTTATAAATCTACATCCAAAGCACTCTTAAAACTTTGCAATGAGGTTGAAAGTGTGAAGTCTTAGAGCCTTCTAAAAACTCCTTTGCTTGCAGATTTGACAGCTAATACATTTCAAAATTTCCAACTCCCCCACTGCAGCTCAGGAAGGGGCATTGCTGCACTTAACTGTTCAGGCCACGGCTGGAAATCTCCATCACAATGGTACCTTATTTATTAAAAAGGATTTCCTAAGAAAACAAGATACCGCCGGGGTGAGAATAGGAACTAATTTTACACACGCAACTTTATCAAGGCACCTATTCCCATTTAAGCTTATCACTCACAATCACGTTAAGCCGAGGCAGATGCAGAGCTGCTGCTGAGAACAGGGCAGCTCTGTGGTCTGCCACTCCTCCCCCATCCTTGTCACCATTCGCACCTTCCCCTATGCGAGCATCAGCACTTGTTCAGCCATACAGTGAGATGAGCAGCAGAAATCATAGAATGACAGAATGGTTTGGGTTGGAAGGTCCTAGAAAATAATCCGGTTCCAACTCCCCTGCAAGGGCAGGGACACCTTCCACTAGATCAGGTTTCACAAAGCCCTGTCCAATCTGGCCTTGAACACCTCCAGGGAGGGGGCATCCACAACCTCCCTGGGAAACCTGTTCCAGAGCCTCACCACCCTAACATCTTCCTAAACATCTAACCTAAATCTACCCTCTTCCAGTTTAAAACCATTATCCCTTGTCCTATCACTACACACCCTGCTAAAAATCCCTTCCCCATCTTTTCTGCAGGCCCCTTCAGATACTGGAAGGCCGCTATGAGGTCTCCCCGAAGCCTTCTCTTCTCCAGGCTGAACAGCCCCAACTCTCTCAGCCTGTCTTCATAGGAGAGGTGCTCCAGCCCTCAGATGATTTTTGTGGCCCTCCTCTGGACTCACTCCAAGACCTCTATGTCCTTCCTGCGTTGAGGGCTCCAGAATGGATACAGTACTCCAGGTGGGATCTCACGAGTGTGGAGTAGAGGGGCAGGATCACTTCCCTGGCCCTGCTGGCCACGCTTCTTTTGATGCGGCCCAGGATGCGACTGGATTTCTGGGCTGTGAGTGCGCACGACTCACGTTGAGCTTTTCATCGACCAACACCCCCAGGTCCTTCTCCTCAAGGCTGTTCTCAATCCATTCTCCATCCAACGTGTATTTGTGCTTGGGGTTGCCCCAACCCAGGTGCAGGACCTTGCACTTGGCCTTGTTGAATTTTATGAGGTTGGCATGGGCCCACCTTTCCAGCTTGTCAAGGTCCCTCTGGGTGGCATCCCTTCCCTGCAGCTTGTCGACCACACCACGCAGTTTGGTGTCATCAGCAAACTTGCTGAGCGTGCATTCGATCCCACTGTCCATGTCACTGACAAAGATGTTAAACAGCACCAGTCCCAGTACAGACCCCTGAGGAACCCCACTCGTCACTGGTCTCCATCTGGATGTTGAGCCATTGATCACTACTCTGTGAGTGCACCCATCCAGCCAATTCCTTACCCACCGAGTGACCCATCCATCAAATCCACATCCTTCCAGTTTTGAGACCAGGAAATGATCCAGGTGAAAGCTGGAGTAAATTTTCCAGCACACAAAAATACCAACTACTTGCTCCACAATCAGCAGCTGGCATTTTGGCAAGGCTGCTCAATTCTGTCCATTTAAGTAAGCAGTAACACAGTTGACCTTTTAGAAACACAGTTGTTGCCCTGTAAGTACAACTTAGAATCCCATTATACATGCAAAAAGTCAGACATGCTGCAGAAACCTGCAGCTTTTACTGGGCTCAAGTAGATTCCCATTATGGTTATTTCTGACCTGAAAAAAGAAACATCTGCATACGACTGCTCTTTCTATGCATTATAATGACTGAGAAATTTTACTTTAAGTCAGAAATGCAATGCACAACAAAAAACTACCAGTCAGTTACTGCATTCACTAGCACATAATTAACACCATCTCTTATAATCAGGGATGCCTAAATACACTGAAAAGGAGAGATGGGTGGGGAAAGATTTCAAAAAAATAAAAACGGGGACAGGCAAGAATGTAAGGAAGAAAGAGGAGGTATTAACTAACAGAAGAGAGAAATAAACAGTGTTAATTTGATAAGCACTTAATTATTTTGCTTATCATCTGCAAGGAAATGAGAAGCTGGAATGCCTGCAAACATGCTTGCATCTGCAGGAATGGTTGAAGCTAGGCGATGCCTTATGTCTTTTTTGAGAGCATTCAAATTAGAAGTAACTTGGAACCATCAACATTTAGACAAATATAACCAGCCAGCTTGAAATGCCAGTAACATGAAAAAATGTGCTTATTTATATTCACAAAAGGTTAAACTAATGTTTTAATTCCTCCTAGTTTTAGGTCCTCCATCAGCAGTTCCATAAGCTTCAGGAAGACAATCTCAAGAACATCAGGTCTTCTCTTATATTTATTTTAATTCCCACTTAGAGCACATAGTGCTTCTGTATTGTTCCAGCACTGTCTAATTTACTGTCATTGAGATTCCACTCTTCATCACACATTCTGAATGGAAGAAATGGAGCAATTCTGGACATAACCAAAGTCTATGGAAAAAGAAGTACTGTGTCCCGTTCCGGAGCCCCAACACAAGAAGGACATGGAGCTCTTGAAGTGAGTCCAGAGAAGGGCCACAAAGATGATCAGATGGCTGGAGCACCTCTCCTATGAAGACAGGCTGAGAGAGTTGGGGTTGTTCAGCCTGGAGAAGGGTCTAGGAGACCTCCTAGGGGCCTTCCAGTATCTGAAGGCAGCCTACAGGAATGCTGGAGAGGGACTTTTTGCAAGGGGTGTGTAGTGATATGACAAGGGATAATGGCTTAAACTCGAAGAGGGGAATTTAGGTTAGACATTAGGAAGACATTCTTCACTATGAGGGTGGTGAGACACTGGAACAGGTTGCCCAGAGCAGTTCTGGATGCCCCCTCCCTGGAGGTGTTCAAAGCCAGGTTGGACAGGACTTTTGAGTAACCTGGTGTAGTGCAAGGTGTCCCTGCTCATGCAGAGGGGTTGGAACTAGATACTCTTTAAGGTCCCTTCCAACCTAAACCATTCTATAATTCTATGACTGCCAGGAGGCAAAATTGAAGTTTGAAAATTATTTGTCTTAAAAACAACACAGCTATGTATATTTAGTGTTTTAAGTCCCAAGAACAGTTGCCATCATGGTTGTGGTCTTAATGTTCCACTGCTAGATCTTTTCATGTAAGATCAATGGAAAGCTTCGGCCTTCCTAAACATCCCTGGACATACACAGACATTCAGCTAATAGTCTATTGACCAAAGCATTGGCTCAGCCACAGTAGCCTAGCCACAAAATCTCCTGATCAGTTCAGAAGAGCATCAAGTAGCACTGACACTTTTCTTACTCATCAAACCCTATAGGAGCTGTAGCAAGGCCAGGACAAATGTGAGCAAGTTCCTGAGCACAAACAAGAAGGCAGAAAGTGGCCTCTCTCCCGGACAGTTACAACAACAGATGTATTGAGGCCTGAGTAGGAAATCTAGTAAATCAGGTCATGGATTTTGCCCACAGTTGTGTCCAAATCTACCCTCAAAACTAAGTTTCTAGTAACTTAGCACCTACCCTTCACAGGTTTGTCTTTTTTTGTGAGAGGAACCAACATGCTACTAAGAAGTTTATACTGCTGATGCATACTCAAATACATTTTAAGAATAACTGGACTAAGCCTGAGCTATCTGAAAATGAGAAGTATGAATGAAGAGAGCCAGAAGACTGGAGATCCAGGTTTCTCTCAGGAAAAAAATAATCTACCTTTCTACAAATTCTATTAAATGCTATCATGTCAAGTTAATTACACATTTGTGGTTTGATCTATTTTATCCTCCTCCATTACAGTGGTGATAGAGTTGTGAATGCTTTGCAGCTGGAGAACAGTACAAGAACGTCATACTGAAATTCTGGTCTGTGCAGATGAGCTCTAAATGTTAAACACCAGGCTAGCCTTTACTGTGGTGAGCCACTGCTGAAATGCTGCAAACAGCCGATAACCCAAAGCTGTAAAAAGAGAAAAAATAACTTCTGCTGAAGTCAGGAGAGCTGTCTCACTGAAAAAAATTAGTTTTCTTTCTGCAAGAATGTGCTGGTCAAAAAAATAGAAGGCAAATACCAGAAGGTTTAGAACGGATCAGGTTCTATTAAAGGATTAGTTCAGATACATACACTAACAAAATGAGAAAATGTAGGGTTTTTTCTTGCAAAGATATTCTCCAGACATAGGCAAAAATATTCTAAGTTCAACATAAGTAGGTAGACCACCTTCTGGGAATAATGAAGATGTAAAGCATATAAGGCTCTTATTTCTCACTGCATAGGAACATTCCTAGGACTACTAAACAAGTATTATCATCTTTGTAGCATTTATTGCATGGAGTAAATAAATCTTCAAGTAAATATGGTGGGTATGAACTGTAGATAGGAATAAGTGTATGGGTACTACTCTTCTAATTCAATTACCTCTATGAATGCACTCACAACATTTGATGGTGAAGTTAAACAGATGAAACTATTTAATTTAAAACTGGCAGGCCAAACACTAGCTAAGAACTAGAAAGTGCTCAGCTTCTTGGTAGATCTGCTACCTTACATAGTAACACAGAGCAGAAGTTTCCAAATTGTGATATTCCTAACACTAAGTATGTGAACCACTTACAACAACCCACAGAGCAGTAATAGAGAAGGAGAACCAAAACAAACTTCAGGAAGTTCAGCTGTGCACAACACACCAAAGATAGTCTCAGAGGAGAAATAACTTAGAAGTGAAATTATTTCAAAAGTCAAATAAAGTAAGGTGGGTTACACAGAGCATCAGTGGGAGAACCCAGTTCAAAGGAGATACATACCCATATCTGCGTGGTTAAGATGAGACACTACTACACTGGTTTGGTTTGTGGGTATTCACAAGACTCAAGCATCCAGTGTTGCCTCTCCTATGTTTTGTCAAGCTTTACAGTTGTTCTGGTTAGAAGAAACCATGCATTTTTCCCACAATAACTTTTATTTTTGGACTGAAATATAACTTATAGTAGCTGCTACTGGACATCTACAGTTTGCCAAAATACCAGCTATAGATGCCACCATATCTCAATAGGTTACCTGCTGCAAGATTATAAAGTCCAAACTTCAACAGGAAGCATTGAAATATTAAAAAAATAAGATTAAACTTCAAGAATCTTCTGGTCTCAGTTTCAATATACTGCATACCATGCAAAGTAAAGGACAGAATAGTGAATTTCACATTCCCTATAGATGTCCTGCCAGCACTGACTACAGCAGGCAGACCCAGTATGCCTTGGACTGTTGTACTGTCTGGCTGTAATCTTTGTTCTTTTGGCTCTCATCTAAGAGCCATTTCCATGCAGGCAGACCTGTGCATCTGCTGAGGTTTAGTAAAATAAACAGGGCAGCAATTAATGGGATTATCTTTCAACATTTGTCTAGATTTTGGATTAGCACAATAATATAACATGCACTGCTGGAACTGTTCCAGAAAAAAAAAAAAAGAAAAAAAAAGAAGACTGTTCAAGACTTCAAATGGCTTTTTCCCAGACTGAGTCAAAAAAAGTATTTCCTTAGAAGTAATTATGGTTTCTCCATGCAACATGCACAGATTACAGTACACTCCTCATCAGAAAGTACATATTCTGGAATATGGATATGCAATGTGAGGGAAGGGAATGCAAAGCAAGTAAAAAACCAAAAAAACCTTAAACATGTGGAGTCTTTAAAATGAAAGTTAATTAGGTAGAAGTCCAAGTGGTATATACTAAGAATGTTAACTAATTGTGTAAAATAAAACAGAGAAAAGAAACTGCAAACACCTTTTAAAAACTATTTAAAAGGCACAGTTTTGGGCCTTCTGAGAACAAGTTCCCCTGCAGTCACCTTTCCCTTGCTAGACCACTGCTTTCATACTGCTGTCTACACTCTAGCAGTGCCACTGCTCTCTAATCATCCAGGTTTTTTTACAGGCTCCCAGTGGCCAAATCAGTGCTGAGGCACATTAGGGTTAGACAAGCTTGGGGGTTTAACAGTGACTGTTGGGATGGAATTACAGAGTCAGGCTGTGAAGGCTGCAAGGCACGGAGATAATGTGTGACAACCTTACTCCTGGCCATTGCTGCTGTGGTTTCCTACTTCTGCGCCTTCCCCCATCATAGGGAGAGGAGGCAGCAGGCCTTTGGGCCTTGCAGCTGCTCCAGCTGGAGCTCCAGAAACCTGCCACTGCTGCTCCCCCAACTACAGGAGAGCAGGGCTGCTGGAGGGAGCAGGCACAACTGCCCAGCGCCACGGCTGAAGCAGGCTGGCCTCTCCCTTGACTGGAAATCACTGGTTTAGGATAGGCTGCCAATGGGCAGCTTGTGGTTTCAAAGTAGTAGCTTATGACTGAGATCCTCTGCCAAAAGCCCAGTATCTCCTACAGTAAGGTTCTTATAAGTCACCTACACTCATACACACTGGGACGATGGCTTTTGCTGATAGCGGTCATTCATCAACCATTTAATGAATAATGGATGTTTCTTATATGAACAGAGACAAGATACATTCAAGCCACGCTTCCAGAAAGCCATAATAATGAACAGAGGGCTCCAAATGAGAGAAATCCTGTTTATGGGAACCAACAACTTCTCTTTCACATACTTGCTGCCTCTATTACATAACATTCCCACAAACCCTTGTTTTCACTTTGATTTTTTAACATGTATTATCAAGCCCAAAATGTAAAGAGAAAATATACAATAGTGTTCTTTCACTTGTAGGACTTTTCATGGCTTGTTTTTCATAAAATAATGTCAGCATAATTTTCAGCAGTTTTGGGCAATATTTTTTCTTTCTTTTCCATAAGTCCATCTACAAGACTTAAGGGTGACCATAGTTCTTGACCCTACAAGCCTTGCAACATGGGCTTCATGTAGTTAAGAACCACAAGGTTACCACAAAAATAAACACTGAGAAAGAAAATGGGTAGTAGCAGCAGCTTCATCGCCTTGGGTTAAGGCAGGGCAGGTTGATCCCATGACCAAAGTAAGCCACCCTGCTATTACTGTCTCGGTTCTACACCAGGTAACTTCAGGTAATTCCTCCCTCCTTGTCAGCACAGCCTTTTGCCAGTGCCATAACCCACAATGGCAATTTTCAGCTCAAAAACTGCTTCTCATATGGCAGTATTTTACCAAGTCATGAGAGCGTTCTGACTACACACTTTAACCTCTTTCCCATCGTGACCATGGCAAAAATGGTGAGACCTGTATCCGAGGGTCACTTCTTCCCCTCCTCACCCCTTTACAGCTCTTTACAGCTTCCTATGCATTTGACAAAGGAAGGGGTTGAGTAAGGTTGCATGGCTTTCTTGGCTCCTACTGCATTAATAGCCATTTTGATGATGAACGCTACCATGCGAAAAGATGAACTGGACACACCTCCACTAAATTTTCCACAAACTATTTTTACCTTCTAGTTTTCTGAACAGAGCTGTGTGAGGCGAGCAACACCCCCCCGACAACTATTTTACTTAACACTGAAATTTTTTCCACTAAGTTTTCAATTGACACCAGCATATTTTGCACAGAGGGCGATAATAATGTTCTAAACGTCCTGAGCTCCTGTTTAGTAAATAAGACACCACATTTGTATAAGGAGACTCGTCGATCATAGAAGAATCATTTTTCTAAGCAAGGCCTGTGGAACCAAGCCCTGTGTGTTTCTTTCGCTTTATTTCTCAAGCCTTAAGATGATTTATTTTCTTCTTGTTATCATAGATAAGACAACCAGCAGGGCAACGTGCTGGGCAGTATAGTCTAACTTCACATTAAGGAGAGCACCTGTACTACTGGGGTCATGTGAAGAAAAAAGTGCAGCCAATTGTACCTCATACAAATCACTGGAATGATTCAAGATGATACATTAACATATACGTACTATGCAAGTGCAGTGATAACCCAGACCATAAGAGCTCCCCTTCTATAATTGATAAGCCATTATGAAATGACTGTGTATTTAGGTTTTTAGACAAATACTAAGAGGCTTTAAAAAAAACATTGGTAAATTTGACCTCACTACAAATTTCCCCATTATGCTCAGTATACACTGCTTCAGAGGGCTTCTCTAACAAGTCAGTCACTGACATTTTCATCATCTATTCTGCAAAGCTGTCTGTGCAGTTATTTCAAATCCATCTCAACTTAGAGCTATTTTAGAAAATATACATATGCTTTGAGACATGAAAGCAGCTACGTCAGTTGATGGAAGGACTGCTAAGAGAAAGCATTTTTAGAAACAGGATGCTAAGAAACCCAAAAACCAAATGAAAACAACCCCCACAGACTGAAAGGGGGGAGGGAAAAAAAAACCTAATAACACAAGGCTTAATCTGTAAATGATCTCAGCACAATTTGTATAAACATTGTGTATAAACACTGGTAGCGTTCAAGTAATTTAAAGACATAAACACATAATATAATACATTTAAAAATGCTGAACAGACAGAGATCCAAACAGAAGTCAACTATTGAATAAAATTATCACTGATAGATGGAAACTGCTTCCCCACATCCAACTGCTGAGGCAGTTTGTGTGTCCGGCCAGCACCTGACAACCTGAAGCCCATCCAGAAGCCAGCTGTCATGGATGCAGTTCCACCCACTTCTCTCCCCTCCTCCTGGCTGCCTGCTCACACCACTTTCTATGCATCAGTGCTGGCATGCATTTAGCCCCAGGATGCAGTCTGGGAAAGTTAAGCCATCAGAAATGTAACCTCACCAAAAAAAAGCAGCCAGTTTCATGCATTCATTCACCTTTGATGCACCGGAGCTCAGGCAAAGCTGCAAATTCAGTGACGGGGAAAGAACGACAAGAGTCCCCTTTCCAGGAGAAAGTAGCTACTAGACAATGTTAATTCTGTTGAATCACATCTCAGTGGGATTGGAGCAAACAGTAGGGAAGGAAAAGAAAAAAAAAATAAAAAACCTCTTCTTTAAAAACATGTGGCTTGAGATTTAAAGTAATATGCCCTAATTAAAGAACAGGCTGCAGGGTATTAACTGCACAATAACGTCACAACAGCCTACCAGGCAGTACTCTCTGTTATTTGAAAGACTACAATTAAATATAAAATGATTAAAGAAGAAAGCAGGGGTGGAGACGAGCAAGCAGTCACCCATCCCTTACAGCAGACCCATGGGTGCAGCTGTGGGGCACTCTGGCTGCTCAGTGGCAAATCTTTCCTCTCCCAAGCCAGGGGCAGGCAGCCTGCTGTCAGGCTCCCCAGGCAATTAAGTCTCCCTGCCAAGTAATTAACTACCATCAGCTATGAAACACAGAAAAACAAGCAGCTTCCTGGGAATGCTCACTGCACTAAAACAGAAATATAAAGAACCCAAAGCTGGACACTTCACAAGAATTCAAGTTCTTCCTGCTTTTGACCTGGTTGGAAAAAAAAAAAAGAGATGAAGAATAGGCACAAAAAGCCTAGTTTAAGTACATTTAAGGCCTTCCTGTGAAGTTACTGAGAAAGGACCTTCCTTGTCCAGTCTTTTTAAAGCCTACCATAATTATGCCAGCTTTTACATTGTCTCTTGTCCATAAGGAACAAAAAGAGATTAATGTTTCACAATAACTCATCAGTTCATAATCATCCTTACGGAAGGAAGTCAAATACAAGTTGCCTGGAATCCAAACAGGGAAAATATCCCTACATTGCCAGAGATGACCACTGTTCATGCTGTCCACAAAATTGACTTCAGACTAACAGACCTGCACATCAGTACATTGGACTCTGGGACCTTATACAAATTGAAGCAGCTTTACATTTTATGCTATGAGATACAACTGCGAGAGATACAAATTTGGAACAATCCTAATATTTAGTGTTCTTGCCTCTCTTTTTCAGACCCTCCCATAACTATATGACGAATTTAAAGTGTCATTTCACAAAACTTAAGTTGGAGAATTAAAATAATTTTTATGCCGTCTTGAATATTTACCATATTTTTCCAAAAACCTTAATAGTCATAAGAATATTTCTGAGTGTGCAAATGGACAGAAAATGCTTTTTAAAAAAAGTAATGCAATGTAAAAATAAATTAAACCCAACAACATTTCAGGAGGAGAAATAGTTTCGTAATAGCTCAAGTTTTGTCCAACACATCTGAAGGATGTGGAATCTTTCATTTCAAAAATGAAGACGTTTGAAGGCTCTAGGGTAGACCAAAAAAGGTGGCTCAAACCCAAACTGCAGCTACCACAGACAGAGCAAGGTGGCCCCAGATGCAAAGCAATGTATAGTGATGGTACTAATGAAAACAAGTCTCTGCTTACTTGTGGGTCACAGTATCATTGAATCTTTCAAAATAACATTGCTTTAAGTCCAGTTTTTCAGCGACACTTTCACCCTAGAGCACATACTACAATTAAAAAAAAAAGAAAAAAATGAATCCTATAAAGTTCCAGTCTTTAAAAATATCAAAGCTCCAGAAAAGGTACATTCTGCCCAATATTTCCCATATTTATTATTGGCCTTTAGTATTTGGGAAAACTGTTTTGCTCAGGCACCTGGACACACCCTCAATTGCACATGTGTGATAGCAATGAACTGCCATGTGAATTTATACCTTTCTACAGGCACTGTCCCTTCAGCTGTGCTGTCCCCCTCTCACCCAGCCCCAGCAGTCAGTATTGGAAGGATTTATTTCCATCTTGGACTGGAGGCAGCCAGTGCCTCAGCAAGCGACTCACTGCTTATCTCAGATATGATTTAGAAGTGTCAAGGGATTGTGCACTTGATTTCAAACCCACCCAGACTGGAACTACTTGCTGTGACACCCTTTCTATGTGTACTGTCTATACCCATAGGTCTCCTGACACCATTGTGAGAAGGTGATGTTAGGAGATATCTATATGCTATTCCACAGGCTAGTAGCAGCTCATTCCTTCTCACCCTCCAAGCCAGGCATTTGCACCATAGTTCCTGTGTTAACTGCTTTCACACAATTTCTAAATGGAGTCTGGGTAATACACTGCCTGGAAAATGCCACGATAAGCATAACCTCTGTCACCTTAAAGCACATACAAATATATTTGTACTTCACATATTTGATCTTTAAAAACAATCAAAGGTCACAGCTTCACCAATATAACTGACATTCAGACTGCCACTGTTGTATGTAAGTATGCTGCAGGCCTCTGCAAACTGAAACAATGTGAAGTAAGCCAAAGGGCAAGAGGGAAGCTGAGCTGCGATACCAAAAATAGTAGTTACGGCACCACATTGAGTTTCCTGAAAATCCATAAGGGTTTAATGCTACATTTACAGGAAAAGAATATGCATTACCTAGAAATACATTACCTAGATCCTAGAAAACAGCTCTTAAGACCTAGATCAGTCGGGGAAAAGGTCGCCTACATCCACATGTAGATTCTTCTCAAGATACAGAAAAATTAATATCAAAAGCTAGAGGAAAAAGAGCAATTTCGATCTCTATCATAAAACAAACAAGGAACCTACAGTATTATTTTAAAACAAGTATTCTTGGTACCCAAGAAAAACCAGATGCCCACAAGTATTGAAATCAGGAAAGCTGGGGTAGAGCTATTTGCACACATCTACTCCAAGCTTCTATAGTAAATCTCTCAAGCTCACTCAGCCAGTGACTTCCTCCTCTCTATTTAGTCTCAGAGGGCTTTCCAGATGGACACTGGCATTCTGAACCCAAACCTTCCACAGATCTGTTTCTTCTGTCTCTCTGTGGAAAACTTCATTCAGAAAATTTACTGTCTGATGTTAAGTTCTTAAGGTTGTGTAAGCCTTTTAATTTAACTTCCTGTAAGCTGAACTTTTCTCAGAACTGAAAAAAAACACTCGATTACAAGCAAACCAGTATTTCCAATAGTAGTATTAAAATTCAGTTACAAGCATATTTGAAATGGAAAAAATCCAAACCTTTCACTGGATGGTGCAATGAAAGAAAACATTATTTAACTCCGGAAGCCAATTCTGCACATTAAATGTAGACTAAGCATTAGTTAAATTGATTATTGCAACATTATATCCAAAAAGCTGAGCATAAGTCAGAAGTGTACACCTACTTCCTAAAACAATGAGAGATATAATTCTTAGAGCCAATGCTGACTTATAGAAGTGTCCTATAGAAACCTTGCAGCTATAAACTGAGCTTGATGAATATGGCAAATTAGCCAGGAACAGAAATCACTTATAAACATCACAAAACCAATTTGCTTTTAAGAAAGTCTTGAGCTGGTGAAAGCAGCAGGAAAACGAGCTGAAAGTAGCAGAGTTCTCAATGTGGCAGATGTATCAGGCAAGTGGTTCAAGAGACTGCAAGCTCATTTACTGAGAATAGGAAAAAAAAGCCACCAGAGCATTCCAGCTGTATTGCATCACAAGGCAGCTGGATGTTCACTGGTTTGTTTTCTTCAAACCGGAATGTTTAACTCTTGGTGTCTCTGGACACAAATACACCCCAAACCTTGAAGAGATGAAGTTTTAACAGAAGCATCCCATTCAGTCTTACCTGGTTCAGAAGACATTGTTTAGAAATATAATCCAGTACCACTGCATGAAGAACTGTCTTTGCAGGGGCAATAACCCTATGACAGGCTCACATATACCCTATTTACAAGACCTCTAAGTTGCCAGCAAGGACTTGTCACCAGATGTTCAGTATATGCCGACAGTTTACACGCTGAGTCTTTCAATTACACTATGCTCCTCCTCTTTGAAGGCAAGCCTGTTTTGAGAGGAAAAACGTAAGCCAACCAGTCGGCTTAGAGAAGAGAGTGAAGTCTGTTCACTACTAAAGAGGAAAAACAAAGAAATCAGCTTATGTAACCTACAAAGTGCTGGAGAAAGGAGGAGGAGGAGGGACTACTGTAAGTTGTTTTGTCTAATGCCTCAGCTATTACAAAAGATTTGTCACTATTATTGCATTGCTCTGAAATTCAAGCATTATCAGGGTTAAGGGACAAGTTAGTACATTTCCCTGGTTGGTACTTCATTCTCCCTTTATACTTCACAATGCTCATTTCTAATAATCTTTTTCATTGCATAATCTGTATTTACATTTATGCCTAGAATGAAGTATATACAACATGCAGAATATAGGAGCAGCGATCAAAGAAGTCTACATTAAAGAACTGTCATGAAAACATTAACCTCTTTGGCACAGATTAAAATTCACTAGAATAATTTTAACACTATTTTCAAATGACACAAACTAGATATTGTGCTCCAGGGTAGAATATGAAAAAATGAGAGTAAAGTCTGAGCTGTGAAAATGCGTGTTTTTAAAAAGCGAAAGGATTAACTGAAAAGGGAAGTTACTGCAAGTAACTTTTGTCTATTGTTCACAGCTCTCACACCATGTGATCCCTGGCTGGCACACTTTAATCCCAGCAACAGAAAGAAATGGGATTAAATCCAGCCCTGCCAATTCCGATAATATGAATCAGAATATAGCAGCCAGCTTGTCATTCGCTGCAGCTGAGGTCATCTACAACATCACATTGGTCCAAACCACAGCTCCCTACAGCTCCTTCCACCTCTGGCTGCTCGTAGTCCTCACATTCAAGGCTGCGTAGAAGCACAGCACTAGAGAGCTGCTCTGAAGGACAAGTAGCAAGGGTTACTTGCAAAACAATCCATTGTTTTGAATATCTGTTTTTCACTGAGGAGATAGCCCTCTGGAATACGGCAGCTAATTATTTCCTTTCTATTACAGATGTTGAACAGAGGGGGCATTGCCAAAAACAGTAAAAACAACTGTTTTCCCCCAGTTATTTCAACACTTGGTGCATTTTTCTTCTTAAGATGAGCAGATCTAAGTTCCATGCATATGGATTTGAAAACTCAATGGAACCCATTTTAAGCACTTTGACCAAGATTTGCAGGAGTTGGTTTTGTTATGAGCATTTATTTTTAAAATGCTGGGCTATGAAGTTTCATTTCCTCATCCTTGATACTCCCAGCAAGTAATCCCAGGCTCCTTAAAGACACATACAAATTTTTTTCACCAGTTAACATATTGTTAAAGCAAAAAAATAACAGTGGCTGAGTTTCGTAACCAGACTAAGAGAATTCCAATGCATGGGTTACATTTCTATTTTTAAGTTCACCTCCAAGACTTCAAAGCTGCTCTCTTGCTTGAGCTTCCACACGATGTACATCTACAAAAAAAAAAACCACACCTCTCTCCAGAAAAGCCTTTGCAGAGAAGATACATTTTCAGCTCAGTTTCTCATATTTGAAACAAATAAATTTCCCCAACAGCCTCATTTGTCCAGTTGCCAGTGAGGCTTTGTCAGCCTTTCTTCAGCCTACATGGTGTACTCTTCCCAACCCAGTAAAACCACTGATAATACCTGTCATACAAGTAGGTGACAGTTTTTAAAATAAGATGGGCTCAGCAATGAAGTTTTCAATTTTCACACAAGCAACATAGTAGGCAGGAAAACTGTAAGAAAAATAGCTACAAAATAACAGAAGAAGCAATTAGTTCAGCTAGGCAGCTACATAAATGCTAGTTACTGACCATTGTAAGCAAAGAGAAGAATAGGGGTCACACAAGGAAAAGCAGCAGCAGGACTGGAAATCAAGTCTCCCGTTTGGGAAAACGTATATATAACTGTTACAAGCTTTGTAACATGACTCATGTGGGAGGGATGACATTTGAGCTGCCAGACTCTGCGCCCCCTCCATCCCTGTTGCAGGGGATGAGGCAGAGAACAGGCAGGAGGTCAGAGCTCAGACCAGCCTCTGAAGGTCCACCTTAGGACACGCAGGAAAGCCCCTGGCTCCCAATAGCCCATGGAGAGTAACTGCAGCTCTGCCATCACTCAAGGAGAGAGAAGGCGTTTTACACACATGAAGCAAACTGCAGATGTTGCTTCATTTCCAGGAGCAACAATAAAAAAGGTGTAAAGAAGTCCCCAAAACCCAACTTCAATACACATGCTTAACCCCTCCTCTTTAAAGAAAGATAACCAATTGCTTTATATCAGTTTGATTAGTTGGTAGATAAGGGGACTTTGGAGAGATTAAAACTGATACAATGGGGACATCTCAACAGCCTATTCCCCTGGTGTCACGAGCTTTGTACCCAACTTTGTTTACTCTAAGACACGTGCAAAGTACAAACTGCAGTAATATTAGCAAGTAATAGTTGAAGACAAGCATCTTGCAAAAAAAATACAGCACTTACTTTGTTTTCCACCTCCAAGCACTTTTCAAACTCAACACTACAAACTTTCTCTCAGTACTTTATTTTGAAGATAAGGAGACTTAAATAATGTACCTGACTCATTTGAATATTCTTAATGTGATAAAGATGGAGTTGAGAAAGAAGTCACATGAGTACTGTTGGGAAACCTAGAAAGCTGAGCTAAGTATTACAGAGCTACATGGCCAGCATGCCACACTGACACACACCCCCAAAACCAAATCAGCTCATGTGACAGTGAATCCCAGCCCAGCATTCAGTCTGGCTGTCTTCAGCTGGCTCCCCCTTACTGCAGACTCACTTCAGGCACCAAGTGTTTGAAAAGGTTTGCTGAGGATGCTGCATCAGGACATGATACAAACTTTCTGTGTGCTAGTGATGGAGAGGGACTTTTGTCCCATCCAAAAGATCATAACCCATGTGTTGACCTAGCACAGAACACAGCACAGACACTTCGAAACTCAACGTGTCAGCACTCTGCACTGAAAGCACTCCTCAGCTTTTTTTCCCTGTGAGAGATATTTCTATGAGCCCAAGGGAGATGTAAAACCACAACAACCTTATAAGCACCTTTTACATGGCTACAATTAAGTGGGTATGGTTGACTCACACTGTTATTTAGCCCTCTCCCTTCTCCTGTACACACCAGTACTTAAAAGCACAGCAGCTTGGTCCTGAGCAAAAATGAAAGCATGCTTTGTCCTTACCCCAAATCAGATTCTGAAATGCTACTAAAAGCCTCTCTCAAAAGCCTAGCATTAGTCTGCAGAGGGGTTCAACTTGGTTCCCAGCTATTCTTAGGGCAATAGGATTAGCTACTGAGATACCACACACCCTTACCCCAAAGCAACCTCTGGTTCTGTCAGACCTTCCACGTGTTGCCTTTTGCGTAATTCTTGGGATAGTCTACAACCAGTAAAAAGTGATTTTATGCAAAAGGCTGGATGGATATAAACCATACCTGGAAAAAAAGAACAAAAACCAAACAACTGGAGCGCACAAATTGCTAACTACTGTAGTTTTGAACAGATACTCATCTAACAAGACAAAAAAAAAAAAAAAAAAAGTCTGAAAATTCACTTGGGGTGCAGGCACACAAAACAAAGGACACCTTTGGAACTGCAGATATGCAGAAATATACACTGGTCTAGATCGAAATTTGGGAGAAAGCTGCACTGCCCCAAGCATACTAAATACCAAAGGTGACCATGTGCTCTTCCTACCTGCATCTTCTTGCTGTACTGAAGCAATGAATATCCTCTACTTTCTTTTTGAGCACTGTGCTCAATCAAGGCCTACTACCACTGGTGCTTTGTGGTTTCTTTTTTTTGTAATGGGGGACACTATGGGGTCTTCCTGCCTCTGGTCACCATGGGCGTAGTAAAACTGCAGAGTGAAAAATGTGGCAAAGTAAATGGTTTAAGAAGTCAAGCAGACAACTACCAAGAGCTACAAACAAGGGAAAACACCACATGGATGCTCAGGCATTTACCTTCTCTCTCAAGGAAAAGGAAATGAAACCCAAAAGGATATGGTTAGAGTAGCATTTCAGTTTCATGTTTCTACTACGAAGATTAACAGATCCCCCTATCATCATTCCCCCTTGCAGCTACATCACATTC
Organism: Hemiprocne comata; assembly: GCA_020745705.1. Classification (NCBI taxonomy): domain Eukaryota; kingdom Metazoa; phylum Chordata; class Aves; order Apodiformes; family Apodidae; genus Hemiprocne; species Hemiprocne comata. The sequence continues at coordinate 65,171,485 of CM036586.1, forward strand.
TTCTCTTAAAAAAATGTCCAGCCCAGGATGAACCAATGCAACCTAGCAGGCAAAGCAAACTGCTTTGTTCCAGGTAATCAAGCTGCATTGGTGTTATGTACAATGTGACAGGCTCCAGGAGGTGCGTGGTGATCACAGTGTGGCGCAGCTCAGCACAGAGGGAAGGAACATGATGGCCCTTCCCAGTGCCAGGCTGTCACGTTAACTCACCTCCCACATCTCAGCCAGTGACAGCAACAGGGGTCAGCCTGAGGACTGCAGAGGTTAATGATGACTGAATGCAGTAGATGTGAAGCACTGATAAGGACCCTTAACTGGGTACACAAAGGATGAAATTCATGCATGATTGCCCAATATCCTCAGGAGAGACAAGAAGAGAGAGTCTGTGTACAGCCTAAGAGCTCCCTTATGCCAAGCCAGTGACTGGCTGCCAGCACAGGAACATCCTGCTCTTCCTCTCCTTGCTTCAGGTCTTGTGTCCGGCACTACAGCAAGCCTGTTCAGCTCACTCATCTGCCAGAAACGTATTCCTTTTATTTTGGATTGTTCTGTTAACTTAGCAGGCTGAGGTGGCCCATGGGGTCTGATAAGCATCGGTGTCAACAGGAGGAGAAAGCTGGAGAGAAGGGCAAAGTCTTTCCAGGAAGCAGAGCTAGTTATTTGCTGTCTTGTTAAGCTGCATCCTTCAAGCATGGCATGTGAGGAAGGAAGAAACTGCCATATGGCAACTCAAGATTTGCAGGTATATAATGTATAAAAGGATAGGAAAAAATTCCTAGATTAAGAAAATTACCTACAGAAACAAGTGACCACCAGAAAAAGGAGGAGGAAAATTCCACACAGAAGTGGGCTAAGTAGGTAGGGAGTTTAGGAATGGGTATTCAGGAGTGCTGCAACAAGGAAAAGTAACAATAGCATCTTGAAAAAAACAGGTCGCTAGCCCCCAGGAAGGTGAGGAACACTATGGGAAACCCTGTATCTGCTGCCGAAACAGAAACATATTTGTTGAAAGGGAACTTTCCCTCACGGTTCTGAAACCAAAAACTCCTCTGTCACTCCCTCCCCTAGCTCTCCTGGTTCACATGTAAGAAGATTAAGACAAGTGACCTCAAGGCAGGTGTGATGAACAACTACCATGCCATAATTAGAAAGCAAATAGCAGTTATTTTTCCATCTTTTTTTTAGTTGACTTCCAGCTCAGCTGTATCGTGAGCCCCAAAGGAAAAGCCTGTGGCTGCACAAAACCCCAAAGGACATGCAAGACAATTTCTTAGGGTAAAAGCCTTCCTTTTTGTCCTATGTTTGTACAGTATTTGTCATTGTAGCATCTTGGTGCCTACAATTTAGTCCAAGCATGCAAGTAATACAAGCAACTACAAAACTCTCAAAACAAATAACTAAATGCTTGTAGTTCTTCAAAATCAAAGAACTATATTAAAGACCATGGAGCTCCATGTCAGTGACATCTACTCTATTATTGTTTACAAAAAGAGTGCCTTTACTATGGCAACTGTATATTTTACGCTAACCACATAAAAATTGTTTTCCTGTGGCTTAAAGTATTTCCCATACTTAAAAAAATAATCTGTGGTTAATTTTTCAATTAATCTTTTCTAGCAAAGAAAGATCAGCAATTGTTAAAGGATTTTTGGTTTTAGATGTGGGAGGTGGTCAAAGGCTTTGCCTTTATCAACTGGGTTTGATTTGACAATTTTGTTTAAAAAAATGACTTAACAGTTCAGTATTTCCTATAAATCCTTTTATATATATATATTACAAAATAGAGAGAAAGCTTCATGTTATGATTTAAGGAAGTGGAAATTACTATTTGTAGTGTTATCCATTCTATTACACTAACACACAGCTAGCAATAAGTACAAAGAGAAGACCCTCTGGCTTTGCAGCTCTGCCTTTTCTCATATTGTCTTCATTGCTTTCTCCTTCCCATGCCTTCCTCCAGGAGAAGGTTGCTTCTTCAGGCCTCCTGCCTCCCCTACAGCTGCCGCCTCTTCCCCAGCAACAGTATTACCTTCAGTGGTGATGTTCCCCCCTGACAATGCACTCTCCTGCCAGCCAGGACATACAGACAGACTAGCAGAGCCAGGTGGTACTAGGACAGAAGAGCAGCTCTGGTGCCCCACCAGTTGGGGACCATGTTGTAGCTGTTACCACAGAAACCCACAGAATCATAGAACTATTTGTGTTGGAAGGAACCTTAAAGATCATAGAACCATAGAATGGTTCAGGTTGGAAGGGGCCTTTAAAGGTCATCTAGTGCAATCCCCCCTGCAGTAAGCAGTGACATCTTCCACTAAATCAGGTTGCTCAGAACCCCATCCAACCTGGCCTTGAACACTTCCAGGGATGAGGCATCCATAACTGCTCTGGGCAACCTGCTCCAGTGCCTCACCACCCTCACACTAAAGAATTCCTTCCTAATGTCTAACCTAAATCTACTCTCTTTCAGTTTAAACAATTATCCCTTGTCCTATCACTCCATGCCCTTGTAAAAAGTCCCTCCCCAGCTTTCCTGTAGCCCCTTCAGATACTGGAAGGCCACTATAAGGTCTCCCTGGAGTCTTCTCTTCTCCAGGCTGATCAGCCCCAGCTTTCTCAGCCTGTCTTCATAGCAGAGGTGCTCCAGCCCTCTGATCATCTTTGTGGCCCTCCTCTGGATTCGCTCCAAGAGCTCCATGTCATCCTTAAGTTGGGAGCTTCAGAACTGGACCCAGTACTCCAGGAGTGGACTCATGAGAGTGGAGTAGAGGAGAAGAATCACCTCCTTTGACCTGCTGTCCACACTTTCTTTTGATGCAGCCGAGGATACAGTTGGCTTTCTGGGCTGCAAACACACATTGCTGGCTCATGTTGGGCTTCTCATCAACCAGCAGCCCCAAGTCTTTCTCTTCAGGGCTGTTCTCAATCCATTCTCCACCCAACCTGTATTTGTGCTTGGGATTGCCCTGCCTCATGTGCAGGACCTCACACTTGGCCTTGTTGAACTTCATGAGGATGGCACAAGCCCAGCTCTCTAGCCTGTCAAGGTCCCTCTGGATGGCCTCCCTGCCCTCCACTGTGTCAACCACACCACGCAGCTTGGTGCTGTCAGCAAACTTGCTAAGGGTGCACTCAATGTCACTGTCCCTGTCTCCGACAAAAGTGTTAAACAGCACTGGTCCCAGTACCAACCCCTGAGGAACACCATTCATCACTGGTCTCCATTTGAACAGCAAGCTGTTGACCACTACTCCTTGAGTCCAATCATTCAGTCAATTCCTTAATCACTGAGGGGTCCATCCATCAAATCCCTGTCTTTCCAATTTAGAGACGAACAAGTCGTGCAGGACAGTGTTAAATGCTTTGCACAAGTCCAGGTGGATGGTGTTGGTTGCTTTCAACCTTGCCCACTGACACTGTGACCCCACTGTAAAAGGCCACCAAGTTTGTCAGGCATGATTTGCCATTTGTAAAGCCATGCTGGCTGCCACCAACCACCTCCACATCCAGAGGTAAAACTGACTGGCCTGTAGTTTCTCAGGTCTTCCTTTTTTCCCCTTTTTGAAAACAGGGATTATATTTCCCCTTTTCTAATCAGTGAGAACTTCACCAGAGTGCCATAACTTTTCAAATATGATGGATAGTGGCCTAGTAACTTCATCTGCCAGTTCCCTCAGGAGCCACGGATGGATCTCTTCAGGTCCCATGGACTTCTGCACTTTCAGGTTCTTTAGATGGTGTCTAACCTGCTCTTCTCCTTCAGTGGCAGATCTTCCTTCTCCCAGTCTCTGCCTTTGCCTTCTGTGACTTGGGTGGTGTGTCGACTACCACACAGAGTCCTTTCCAGTGAAGACTGAGGCAAAAAAGTCATTGAGTACCTCAGCCTTCTCCATATCCCACATGACCAGGTCTCCTGTTTCCTTGTGGAGAGGCCCCACATTTTCCTTAGTCTTCCTTTTATCACTGACGTACCTGTAGAAGCTTTTCTTGTCACCCTTGATGTCCCTGGCCAGAGTTCATTCTATGAGGGCATAAGCTTTCCTAACCTGATCCCTGGCTGCTTGGACAACTTCTTTGTACACCTCCCAGGCTATGTGTCCTTGCTTCCACTCTCTGTAGACCTTCTTTTTACATCTAAGTGTGTCAAGGAGCTCCTTGTTCATCCATGCAGGCCTCATGGCATTCTTGACTGCCTTGCTCTTTGTTGGGACCCATTGCTCTTGGGCTTGGAGGAGGTGATCCTTGAATATTGACCAGCTTTTTTGGGACCCTCACTGCTCCAGGGCTTTATCCCACGGTACCCTACCCAAGCAGATCCCTGAAGAGGTCAAAGTCTGCTCCCCTGAAGTCCAGGGTTGTGACACTGCTTGTTGCTTTGTGCACATAATCCTGAACTCCACCATCTCACGGTCACTAGAGCCAAGGCTGCCCCCAACCCTCACGTTCTGCCCCCAACCTATACATTCTTCTTTAAGGAAGGGTGGAAAAAAGGGAAGAGGAAAAAGCTTGTTACCTACGCTTAAAGAGTTGCCACATGTCTTTGTTCACCTTCACAGATTAAACATATCACTCATTTAACATCTTTGCAAAACATCTTAAGAGCACGGACTCCCATTTTCCAGTTAATTTAGGTTTTGGTCATATGTACACACACAAAACACACACATATCCCCAAAAGCCCCCCAAAAACCCCATAACTCAGGCCAGGAAGACCACCACACAGCTTTTACCTTAGACTCAGCAGTACAGTGAAATGCTGAATCCACAACTTAAAGATTACCCTGCCACTTTGGAAATCCAAACAGTAGAAAGACTCAAAAGTGAAAGAGGTCAGAATGCAGTGACCATGATCTTGCTTCCACATAAAAAACAGGTTTGGGCAGCAATAGACAATTCATTTAAACATTCCGGGTCTGAAAAGAAGCAGTAGCAAATGTTTGGGTAACCAACAGTAGAAAGCAGCAACACAATGATCTCTCCCTCAATCCCCACGGCTTCCAGCATCAGTTGTTTAGGGATCAGCCATGTCAGCAGATGCATTTGTGCAACTGTATTTTACCAGCTACTGGAAGACATACTCACCGTGAATTTGTTTATTTTTTTCCTGAATCCCATTTATACTTCCTGAACAGAATATGGGATAGTACAGGCATTTTCATTCTATTCTACGTTAACTCTGACTTCATCCTTTCTGGGGAAGAGAAACTTGATGGCACAACACATTTGCTCTTCCCCTTGTACCTTTCTCTGTCCTCTCTGTTGCATTATAGAAAGCAAGAGAATACATTTCTCCAGAACACATCAGTTCCTAAAGATCACAGAACCATAGAATGGTCTGGGTGGGGACCTTTAAAGATCACGCAGTCTCCAGCCCTTCTGCTGTGGGCAGGGACATCTTTCATCAGATCAGTTATCAGAACAAAAAATTTCACTATCTGTTCGTGACTACTTCCTTCCACCTCAAATATATAAATAACTTTACTCTCCTGACTTTTTCCTGTTAGGATCAGTTTAATCTAATACTTATAGGACACTCAATTGGGAACTTCTTTACAGAGCTTTTTCTCCTTTGCCATTAATACATATTACTGTTTTTTTCCAGTCCATCCAGCTTTACGTATCTCAAGCATCCAGAGAAAAGTGATCAAAAGGAATTAGTCAAATAAATTTCTATCAAAAAAGGGTGTTAACAATACAGACAGTGGTGACAAATAAGGGAAAACGGAAATGTATATCAGCTTTTAGTGCAATAATGGTGCAAGACCAGAGACAGCTGTGACTCTGTTTTACATAGTAAAGTTGTGCTGATAGTTAAACACAGCCTTCACAGAGACCACACCATCACTAATGAAACTATAATTTCCTGCAAATTATTGCAATCCACACCCCAGACTTCATCAGCCAGATGGTAATAACTGTTCATCATTTAACACAAAAGCAGCCAATAGGCTTTTCCCCACAGTTCTTTTACTGCTATGAACTCTAAAAATCTGAGAAGATGCCAGCTATAGAACACAGACAGTCAAGTTTCACTGTTGTCCATCTTACACACAGAGATTCTAAAATACCACCTGATTTCAAGATAAACTGGATTAGAGCAGTTTCAGTGATCTACAAAGAAAATCTTAATACATCAAAACATGACAAATAGACTACAGTAACAAACAACTCTAAGTAGATAATGTTGCATTCAGCAGCTTTTTTCCCTCATCATGATGGTGTCCTGTGCATTGTTTTGCACTGAACATGTCTAATATGATATTAAGGTATGATCACACTTCTTTTAGCTTTGGGGATCATTCATACAAGCTGAGAATCATACATAGAAGAGACACACACACATACATAAAAACCCCCTCAGCTACCAACTGAAATTTTACTCCTGTGGGAAGCAGCAAGCAAAAAAGGTATTCTACCATTTTCAAAACTTTTTAACAGTAGGAAAATTTTTGAATATTCTCACTCATACCAGAAAAACATCAGCAATAAGATAAGTCTGGACAATTCAAGTCAAATGTTTAGAAATGCTATATTTTACAATCAATAAAACTAGCTGTATAAACACACACACAAAAACCCCACCAAATGCAATGTCTGTTATGGCAGAAACCAAGCCCCAGCTTGCCAGAGAACTCGTAAAATAGGGAAAAACTGGTGAGCAACTACAGTGTTCTGGACTAAGTTTTCAAAATGAGCATTTACCCAAAAGAATAGGATGCCAGCAGACAACAGAGGGGTGCAGCATTGCCAACTTTAATATGGGCAAACAGTGCTCACACAGCTAACTGTGAGTATTTCATCATATTAGAATTTAAATGCTGTTTTTTGATTCTTCGGTAAAGCTCTAATTCTACCACAAATAACAAGCGATAGAACAAGAGGAAATGGCCTCAAGTTGTGCCCAGGAAGGTTTAGATTGGATATTAGGAAAAAAATCTCCACTGAAAGGGTTGTCAGGCACTGGAGCAAGCTGCACAGGGCAGTGGTGGAGTCACCATTCCTGAAGATATTTAAGACATGTAGGTGTGGTGCTTAGGGACATGGCTTTGTAGTTGGCTTGGAAGTGTGCTAGGTTAACAGTTGGACTCAATTATCTTAAAGGTCTTTTTCAACCAAAACAATTCTATGATCCTAAGTCTTCCATTTTATTTTGGCTTATGGCAGCTATCTTTAAGAGTTTGTCTGTAGCAGCTTCCGCAGTTAAAACTGACAAAACAAAAATCACAAACAAAAATCACAAACAAAAATCACAAACAAAAATCACAAACAAAAATCACAAACAAAAATCACAAACAAAAAATCACAAACAAAAATCACAAACAAAAATCACAAACAAAAATCCTGACAAGCCAAGGGACAAAAACACTTTCCAGTTGCATTACAATGGGTGGTCAAGTCATAACACTAACATAAGGCTTCAAGCAATAGCATGAACAAGAGCTACTGAAGAACAAAAATAGTAATGGAAACTGCCTTGAGACTTAGGGCTGCCAGGGAACTATTACAGCAGGAAAGTGGCACAGCATCCTTAAGAAAGGCAACAGGTAATCTTATATAACCTGTGAACTCTTTTGATATTTTTGCAAGCTCAACAACAGGTATACATTACTCAACTATGTTGAATGTAATAAAAATAGCATAACATTATTTATTCTAGGTAATATATTTCAGTCTCAATCTAACTGCTGCAAGCATGACACATGAAGCAGTCATAAACAACTCTGAATTTTAGAAAAGACACCTCACGGTTTCACATACCTTCCTTAGCATCAGTGATCTCCTTACGAGGAGTAAGAGGAAAAAAAACACATTAACTTACGCAAGGAATGGGGCAGGACCTTGGGAGCACACAAGAGACGCTGGGAGTGGGGAGGAGACACTAGGAAGGAAAATTCCAAGTGAGAAGTTCAGGTCGTGCCCTGCAGGAATAGCTCATTACAGAATTAACTTCTGTTTTCAAGTAATATTACAAGCTTTTGAGCTAATTCTCCCTCTCCTACTCAAACAGCAGCTATGTTCGAAACCACTCCAGGAAATACACCACATCACCCATGTCACTACTCAATGACTGCAAAAGAAAAACCCTTAACTGTAGAGGAGACTGGAATTCAGGTCTCCTGAAGCTTCAGTCTCCAATTCATGAGCCTTTGTTGGCAAGGCCTGCAAAGTACTTTGTTTCCATCTTAGCTACCAAATCTAAACGTGATACTCAGAGCTATAATGACAACTCCTACCTGTTCCTGTTTAGGCAGCTGATCATGTTTTTTTCCCCGTTCCCACCATCCTCAAAGTGTTACTACAAGTGTAAATGGAACAGACATCTACATCATCTTCACTAAACACAAAGTGCTTCCGTGGTGGTGGGAAAACCACAGCATCCAAGTACAATCCAAAGGATATACAAGCCAGCAGATATCTACAGATGGTCAAGAGCAAGCATATAAAAAAACTGCAATAAAGAATCCTCCAAAGATCAGCAACCAGAAAAGCAGTTCTACTAGGCACCTGTCAGGACAAGAATATTTTTCTTCCCCGATTGAAAATTTGGCTGCTTTGGGTTCCCTTTCCACTGAAGTGCTGGAGAATGGCTGTGGCTATTGAGTCCAGGTAAGCATCGTGCTGCTGGTCAAGTTAATTTCTCAAGTGCCTGCCTAAATTTTCTGCTAACAGGCATCCCATGACACTGGCAATCACTTCAATCTTTCTTGCTCAATTTCTGAAGGACAATGTAACATTGACCTCTGGTCAGTTTAAAGTTTTGTTTATTTCCAATAGCCAGTAACAACCTGTGATTCTCTGTGTGCCAAAAGAAAAGTCTACTGAACATCTAAATGAGACATAAGTTACATGGCTGCTTGAGGGGGAAAAAAAACAACACAAAAACCCCTCAGTGACCATATGGATCCTTCCAGCCCTGAGCTCCACATTCCCAAATGTACTCAAGTACCTGCTTTGCTAGGATATTAATCAAAAAGTAAACAATTCCCATGTCTCTATCAGTCCAAGTAGTGTTTTTATATTTAAAATTAACAGCTAATTATTATATATAGTAAGACTAACTGTATGAACTGAAAAAAACCACCTTAGAAATAATTCCCCTTCAAGATACTCTGCTGCTGGTGTGTTGTCACTTACCCCCACCCTGTTCTTCTCCCAGTTGTGAAGCCTGAACGAGGATTACACCTGGGAGAAATGTTTTCTGAAATAATTTGCAGAACATCTCTGATTCTTCAGCTAGACACCCCACATGGAAGGACAGAAACACTTTGGTACTAAATATAGCCCCCCCTGGAAAAGGCTAAAAAACTTGACACAATTCATAGACGTATCATTTATCTGCACATTGCTAGCGTCCCACATTTAGTTATACATAGTCTCACTGCACCAGTTTAGTAGGGTGATCTGCTTTAGAGCAAATTCAACAAATTAATTGTTTTCTAAAATCTAGTATAGCAATTTCTAGGATTGTGAAAAAAAAAAGAAGTGTGAATGCATTTTGTCCCCACTCACACAATGCAGAAAAGACGCAAGCAATTTTACATTACTAAGGCCCAGCAAACAGACCAACAGCAGCAGTGCCTGTGTCAGCAGGTTTATCCTCCCACATCCAGCGTCCCGAGGACTCCATTATTCCATGGGAGCTGCAAAGAGAAGACTTTGTAAACAGGCACCAGGACTTTCCAAAACAGTTGGTCCTTCAGAGGGAGCTGAAGGCTTTACCCTTGAAATAGCCACACTGCTATAAGGGAACAGTACAGAGCCTGGGATTCTTTTGTTTATTTTAATGTTCAGAATACACCAGTAAACAGCAGGAAAAAAACTGTATTGAAAACTTAAGCATGTTTAAAAGCTTCGCCAAGTAGCAGCCTGAACACAATGTATAAATAAATCCAAGTCATGTCAAACAGCATTCCACAGTCATGTGTCAAGTGAAAAGCAGAAAGACTTGTCTGTTTGAAGAAAACAATTGTGATCCTTTATAAGCAAGCCAGCTTCCTATATATTGACTCAGGATTTTACCATTTAATAATAAGTCTCCTAAAAACTTAGTATGTACAAACAATATAAACAAGATCATTATGAGCCCACTGTACACTAGGTTGTATTTCTTGACACTATTTAATTGGGAGTTCATTCAAAGTGTATTTTTTTTGTGAGATGATGTACCAAAACTGAGCTTACCCTCATAAAAAAAATACAAACCACTTCTCACTACAACCCATGACCTCTGCTGGCCCCCAAAGACTGTATTTTAGAATAAATCTCCTTCAAGATATCATGTAGCAGATTACACTGACCCTCATTTGTTTATATTAAGCATAAACATCAGATCTGCTTGTAATAATCTACGAAAGATTAAAAAAAAATCTTAAAAAACCCCCACATTAATTTCAAACAGACATTTAACAGTTCCTCCATTACATGGAAATGGGATGTCTACTATGAAAGGCCAGATGCTCAAATGGATTAAAGAGCTTTTAGCCTTTGAATCCTGCATCTGCAAATCAACACTGACCTAGTAACCTAAAGTAAAATTTAATAAGAAAAAGTAAAACGTATTCACCAGCTACATATAGACCATTCAAGAAGGAAATAAAACATTGCTCAAGTCTATGTGGACGTTTACACAGTGGTCTTAAGAGAACATAATAAGAGCTGGAGAATGCCAAACGTAAAGTCCCCTATTTATCCTTGAAAGGGGTTTAGCAAAGGCAGTGGAAAAGCGAGCTTCCTGGCACACAACCAGCTAGCAATCCGGAGAAATCACCTCCGGAAGGAGCATACAAGCCATTACCTTTATGTCGATATGATTGTTGCTCTCTGTGAAGACTTGCCCACGAGACAGTAATTCACATCCACAGCGACAGTGAATCTTGTAGGCAACAGCTACCTTACTTAGAAACAGACTGGAGAACAGAAATACATCCCACACCAGCTACAGAATAACCTTGGGGTGGTTGCCCTTCCCTCCGGCCAGGTTCATTGTAGCATCTGCAGGGTGAAAGTCTCTTTTCAAGCACAAAAGCCGATCTGTCTCCTCCACTCTTTTAACAACACGATTACAGACCTGAAACTTGCACATTGGAACAAGTCTATTGTAGCTCATTAAAAGCAAGTTTTGTATAAATCAACCCCCTCAATAGCAATACAATACTTAAATTCTGGAGAAGGAAGGGGTTAAAAAAAAAAAAAGTCTTTTTAATTACAAGATGATACAACTGCCATTAAACGCTTGCCCAGTTCCACCAACGTGCAAGTCTGACATGACATCTGAAAGGACTTCAGACATACATACCAGGCTGCCACAAGCACAAGAAGCACTCACATACCACAAACAGTTAAAGTACTCAAAGAAATAAAAACCCCCTTCCATCTCCCCCACGCACTTTTGTTAGGCACCGAGACTTGGAACATATCTCCTAAGTTAAAAATTTATCCTAGTCAAATATGTTGCAGTCGTGACTTATTAACCCCATTGGTAACTTTCCTCTCAGACTCAAATGCACTGACATTTTAAGCACACAGAAGCAGAGGGCAGATCGGTGGAATTAGGACTGACACAGTTTTAATTAAAAGCCTCTAGTAGTGTCCTCCCCTCTAACAAATAAAAATGGAATTCCTGGCAAGAGGGATGCAGTGTAAGAGCATTATTTGAAAAGGGAAAGCCCGTAAGCAACTACACGTATCTGCTGAAGTAACATTTTGTCTGTTCGGGGTCCAAATTCATTTTAATGCCCCTCATTTATGTCAGTAATTTGAACTGCACGCAAACATTCATTATGCATCTGTTATGAAAAAAATTAGTGCTCATAGCTCCTACAGCACAACAAAAAATGTCCTTTCTAGGACACCAAAACCTTACAAGCATATACTTGTAATTTTATTTTCCCCTTTAAATTAAATCCAGCCATCAAAACAGTCACAGTATTTGCAGAGTATGCTGAGAACTTGTGTCAAGTCTCTGTAGAATTTTTCCATAAGAGAAAGAGTCCAAAATGTTCGGTCAGATGGTGAGTTGGAAAGAGGGGTAGGAACGAGGAGTGGAAAACCTGCTCCTGCATTCTGCCTCCCTTATACTGCTTCCTTTGAGCAAACTGCATAGAACACCCAAAACATCCATTGTATCGCCAGCTCTGTTTCAGCATTTCCCCCTTATCTCACCCTTCATGCCATTATGAAAACTAAACATGTATTGCATCCACAGAAATCACTCAGACAAAAAGCAATCAGCACGAAAAGGCATGTAAATCAAATAGATTTGGCAGCCAACAGCATTTCATAAAGACAAGAGATGCGAATTGGTTCATTTGTGTCAGTTTGACCAGTTATTGTTCTGACTTACTACTTTAACAACCCCAAATTAAACTGCTTGAACTGAAACAGACATAGATCTTTTAAATACAATTCCCCACACACCCCTTCTTAACAATAAGCATTATTGCCATGGTGCTACCATCCTTAAATCCTAAAGCCACTGCACCAATTAAAAATTACCTACATACATAATGAATTTAGTACTGACCTTGCAAAAAGCTGACTCCTCTTGGCTAGAAATCATCAATAGTTTTGGTAAAATCCTTTTATGTGCTCCTCCAGCCAGCTAATGCCAGCCTGCCATTAACGCACTCCATTGCAGATAATTGCCGACAGCACACGCTTCCCTTCTTTTGCTGGTTCCAAACCCAGCAAGGATAATCACATTCCAGTGGGGAGCAAACAGATGGCAGCCTCCATGGTAACCAGTCCTCCCCAGCTAGTGGTAGCACTGGGAACGCTCCCGGGGACTGGGCAACAAGCACTCTTTGTGCTTCAGCCTTGCAAGGCTGTAATGAAGGGAGAGCCAGCTCCTAGTGCTCACTGGGCATGCCTAGCAGGTGCCTTGCCTTCGCAAGCAGGCAGAGCACTTTAACAAAAGCTTGCAACCAGGTCTAACCTTGACGCTGCCTATTTCCGTGTCACACAGGGGGAAAAGGCGGGGGGGGGTGGGGGGGGAGAAGACATACACTAAGACAGAGGTGAAGCTAGCGAGGAGTTTTCATTTACTATTGAAACAGTGGGTTCAGAGAAAGTAGCTGAGAAGTGGTTCTCCCAGTGACAAAATGATTTTCTGAAGGCAGACTTATTTTCCCCAACTGGGGTTCATTTTTGTACAACGGGAATGTTTGCTGCCTAATCTCTATCGCCTGGATCTTGAAATTGCTCCTCTCAGGAATACTATAACTGAAACTGGGTTTTCCTCAACAAGAACTGCACAGACCCTTGCTTTTGGGCTTAGGGCTTCTGTCAGGCTTATCTGCTCCCGCATCTGCCAAGACCAACGCTGATTCAGCAGCAGCCAAAACCGCCAGGTCTCTCTGCTGCACGACCAGGCTTGCCAGGGGGGGGCGTGTCTGGAGGTGCCTTTTTTTTTTTTTGCATAAAAGCTGTTCCCGAAACCACTGCTCTCACACAACTGCACCAACTTTGTGTACCGGCTTGAAGAAATTCCCACCGATGTTATCTGGAAGGTAGAAGAAAGTGGATTAACAAGACCAACCAATAATGATCTTGCGGGCAAAATAAAAAGAGCTGGAAAGAACATATTAAATACTGATAAGCTGCACAGGATCATATCTCAGAATATTTAAAGGTCTGAACCACTGGGTGTAAAAAAGCACGCAACACTATAGTCCATGGACTGACTCTGACACATACAAACTTTCTCTCCCTCACTCTTAAAACCATGCAGCATTTATGAATAACAGCGCATTAAAAAAAAATGGGTAATTTTAAAGCTGAGCCAAATCTGGACTTCAAGTTCCTACATGCTAATTTAGGTGTGCTGAATTCTTCTGAGGAAGGGAAAACAGTTTCCTTTCTCCATTAATGGCACCTTTGATTTTGTACCTGGTCCTGCAGGGCAGTGTTTGTTCCTAAAAAAGACCAAAAAAAACCCTGTGCTGGCATCCACCATCACAGAAACACCCGTCCTTTCCTGTGGGTGACTCCAGGCACAGAGCTCAGTAATTTTCTTTCTCCCCTTGTAAATTTTCACTTTCCCTCATCTTCACTGCATAAGGAAGTTAGCTCTGTTTCATAGCAAGTGCAGTGAAGTTTTCCTTACACTGATAAGAGACACCACTTTTAACCTGCTAGGCCAGTAAGACTGGAAGCCCCTCAGATAACTGCTGACAGGGCCTGAGAACCTGTAAACTGCAGAAGAGTCCCCACCACAGAAAGTATGGCAGCTAAAGAGGACCTAGACTCTGGAGGGGACTCGCACAGCTTACAAAGGTGCTGCAGGCACCAGTGACAGGCATGGGACCGAACCCAGGTCTGCCACCTTCTCCTCCAGGACTAGTAGATCATTCTGACAAATGATGCTAATTTCAACCCATTTTCTTGCTCTAAATAAGCAATCCTCACATCATCAAAAATTTCTTAAGCAAGTGTGGACACCAAACCTAATCATTCATCAGCAACTAGGTAAAATAATGTGAAGAAGGAAGCCAATTTCCTGTTTAACTTGCCAATTGTTAATAATGAAAACTTTTAGGCTTTTGAGCATTACAAAACACACCAGCAGCATTTCTTGGTTTGCCTTTTAAAAATAAAGACCATGGCTCCGAAATTAATTTTAATAAATCAATAGATTTTGTGTATTTATGCATTTCTGGAAAAAAACTGTAGCAATTACAATTTCTGGCAAACGGATTGACTTCAAATTACAGGGATTCAAGTTCAGTTTCACTCTTTTCTCTTTCATGAAAGAGACCATCCTACAAAGTAATTTTCTAGATTTATGTTAATTTTAACTTTGCATTAAAATAATGAAGTTGTTTATTGAAATATTATAAGCAATTTTGGCATTGGAAAACCTGTTCTAGGCATCAATAAAAACCCTCAGACTGTCTGTTTTGAACAAGTACTAGCTGTACTCATTATAGGGGGATTGTGAGCAGAATTAAAGGCAACAGCAGTCAGAATCTCTTTCAGCTTCTTACTTGGAATTTCCTTAATCCTTAATTCTCATTTTACACAGATACAATGCAAAAATGTGAATAAATCACATGGAGGAACTACCACACAAAGAAGGGGGCAATGGGATGCACTACAAATTTTGGCAGAAGCAATAGGCAAGTTACGTGGAGCAACACTAAAAAAAGTATAATCTGGGCATCTGGCAAATGTTTTATTCCAACTGCTTGAAGGAAAGAGATGAAAAAAGCACATCCAAAATGCTTTTGAGGAGGGTGGACAACAGAAAGAAAACTTAGCCATGTCCCCGTATTCTTTGCCTCAGTCTGAGCCAGATAGGAGTTTAGGAATAAATTGCTTTCAGCTGCAAGATATTAATGAAAAATAAGCAACATATTGACATCCCGTCTCCTAAATTGATTCCATTGAAGTGACTGTCTTTTATAACAATGACACCATGTGCTTCAGCTTTTTTCAGTCCCAGCTGCAACCTGATAGACCAAGACATCAGTATTTTATTAATGTTGATGAAGACTCAAACTAGGCTTTAGAAATGTATGTGTTTCAAATACAATATGGGGTATTTTTGGCAATGACTGATGAGAAACTATTCATCAAAAACAAGTTATGTGAGTAGAACAAGGCATATTGCCAGAAGTTAAGTCTCTGTTCTCTGTGTAAGACCTGAAAACTTGCTAAAGCCAACCACAGCATCTATGTAAGTGACACCAGGTCTCACGCATGCATGGTTTTCACCTTTTGCCCATTTCTCATACCTGGTTTTAGAGTTTTACGAAAACAACCTTGTAATTCCTGACAGTTGCATCAACTGTACGTTACTGCCAGAGACACAGCAATACAGTAGACCATTGACCTGTTCTGTTACAGTATCACCTTTGTTTCTAAAAAGAAAGCAACTTTGGTATAATATGTATGTATTTCTTCAAACTTGATACTATCTGGCATGAAGGAAGTTCACTTCTAGGGAAAAAGAATGTCTATATTTTTAAGAGTATAAAAAAAATATTCTGTAAGCAATTGTAAGGGCTGAAATTTGCAAAGTTTCCTCTTATTTGTCTGGAATCCCAAGATTCAATATTTTCCGTGATAAACACAGGAGGGCTAAGGCTTTCAGATGGGTCTCTTAAGATCCCTTTGAAGGACAGAGATGCTATTCTAGCCTTACGTCAATTGGCAATTTTCCTAAATTAAAAAAAAACACAACAGGGTACTTTGCAGAAGGAAAGCAATGAATTAAGCCCTACAAACAGCAAAGGCTTCCTCAGCAGCACCTCCGCAGATAGAAAGCAAATGGAAAACTCATGAGTTGTAGCTCTTATTTCCCAAGCATTTTCAGACAACATGGTTTTGCATCAGCATGTGCTTCTTCAACATCGCAAGGAACAAGACTATGGAGTTTCTTCTGCTTTCATGGGGTGTCCACACAGCCTGGAGCATGTGCGTGCTGGGTGCAGGAGACGGGGCAGCAACTGCTTGGCTCTTGTTCTTACGGCCACTGTTTGATTAAGTGATGTCAACATTTTGAGTGATAAACTTTTTCCTTCCAAACCGCTTACAAAGATGCAATTCAGAGCAGAGAGACAAGCTATCTCCTTCTCACCAGTTCAATGACATGGACTGTCTCCGTCCACTGCAGCAATCATTCTTCTAATATTACAACAGTTGTTTCAGTGGATTTGGATTTTTGGCAACTATCATTCAAGGACAACAAAGAAACATGGTCGGAGCTCATACTAGGCCATCTTAGTGACCTCCATGGTGTACAAGCCCGAAAGTTATCCTTCCCTCATAGGCAGTCCTCCAGAATAATTTTCAAGTTATGAAATGAAATTGCTTACAGAAGTAGAACAACTAAGACTTCTGCTGTTATGTCTCCAAAGATAGCCATTTTCCGATCAGAAACAGCACCAGCTGAATACACTGAAACACTTATTCCCTGAACTGAAATTACTTGAGTTTCCAAATACTTTATGGCACCTCTCCCCCAGAGCTGTATCAGTAATACCTCCAAGTTAGCAATGCCTGGAGAAAAAAAGCCAATACCAAAGAATATCTAGTGTTAGTCAGACACACTGATTAATATAAATTTAAAGTATTATGGAAAGTAAATTATGCAAAACATAATTTCAAAAAAATCCACCAATCCAAAGGCTCTAGATTAGAACTCCTTTCTCTAGTAAAGAAAATCCTTGTGGAAATGGCTGATAACAAAGAAACTGTTAACGGGATTTTTTGGTAAAGACTGAATTATTTGTATGTCAATAATAACATGTAGTGCACAGAGAGTTGTTAAGGAAAATGTACAATAGCACAGCTTTCCTGAAGAGGATACTGCAGCTCAGGCCTGAGACAGCTCATATTGGTGGTACCTACCCATAAGCAAGATGTCTGCAGCTGGTTTTGCAAGATGTGCATGAACAGAAAGAAAGGGAGAGCCAACATCAAGGGGTTTACATTCCAACAGCACAATGAACTGTGACACTAATGTTTTTCCATCCATCTGCATTAAAAAAAATAAAATAAAATAAAAAAAAAGCAAGAGGGATGACAAAAGCAGAGCTGGATTTTAGCTGAAAACTCAGTTCGTCAAGGTAGGACAATTCATTTCAGTGTCTGGAAGCATCCAACAATAGGGCACAGCAACCACTAGACATGTCTGATTATTTCTGCAATCTCACAGAGCGTTTCCATGGAAAAGCAGCAGCCTCCTAGGTATGACATTCCACATTTGACAGCTGAGCAAGCCAAAGCTCAGACATGCAAGGCTCAGAGAGAGATCACAGACAGCTCTTTGGATGTGGTTCTGAGCAAAGCAAGAGTAAATCCAGCTCTGGGGGAGAGTCTAAGCCCAGGGGCTCTGCCCTGTGCTCTTTATTTACCAGTTAAGATTCCAATGAAAGCAGAATAGACATCAGAGTAGCACATGGGTACACACAGAATAAAAAAGTTGTTATAATTCCAGAACTTCAATCTATGCTTCACAGAGGTAATCTGAGGTACAGCAAGAGCACTGGTATTTGAGCTGTACTAAATACTACATCAGCATCCTTGTGATTTAGCCCGTTGCAGGTGGCTAATATATTAGTGGCAAAGAATGCAGAAAAATTCTGAAAATGCATTTAGCAGACCCACTCACATTACACATATTGATTCCATTTAAACTCCACTCCATACTCGATAGGCACCACTTTGCCACAGATTCCTAAGATCTAGAAGCACCTGTGTTAGATCCAACACAAACACTTTTCTGAGCAGTCTGTAACAGTTTTCTGACCAAGCAAAAGATTAATTTTACAAAACACCTTGTTTTCCCCTAGCCTGAAGCTCCTTCAACAGGTTGACAGGCCAGCCAGCAGCAAACCGTCTAAAGAAATCATGCTCTGGTATTGGATCAGACAATCCTGGAGCATATTCCATGCATGCCCACAGCTAACAGCTCCACTGCCAAGGTGAAGGAAAAGCAGCAGCACCACACAACTTACTGGTAGCTGCCAAGGCCACACCAACCTACCTCCCATGCCAGCTCACACAAGTGAGTTAGCTTTTCTACAACCCAAATTTACAGTATCACTTAAGCCCACAGTATCTATGTGTTGCACTGGAGTCACCCAATGTATTCCTGGTTTTATTTTGTACATATTTCAATGGCTCAAGGTTCTTTTTGCAGTCTATCTCCTCGCACAGGGATGAGCCACCAGGTTCACAGTTGCAAAAAAACAAAAAAGAAGGTTTCAGCAAAGACTATTTAGAACAATCTCATGAGCACAGGGGGTCTTGGGCACAGTCAAGGCTTCTAGGTGGGCCTGTGACAGATATACAGCACTACAGGCATACAGCACAGAAACACAGGTAATCTCTTTTTCAGATTATTTCCAATATAAGTGGTAGGCCCAGTATAGCCTATTACTGTACAGCATCTTGATTGTGGCAGGAAAACCATGGAGGTCTTTTATTATTATTAACATACAATACCAAATAGAGGGAGCCATGTCTTTCAAGAATTTTATTCTTTTGCTACAAGGGGATGCGGGGAGCAAGACCTAGACTTTTTAGTTTCTTTTTAATTGCACAAGTACTTACTAGACATAAGGATAAGGAAAAAAAATACAAACAACATAGAAACCAAGACCTACCTAGAAAGAAAGACTCCACTCCTCAAGCCACCTACACATTCTGAGAAATCGGTAATGACGGACGTGTACGTACAAAGCGTAACTAATAAACTGATGTTGCTTGCCAAAATTTTTTTTTTAAACACTTTTGAAGTTTTGATTGTCTTTGCTATAGCGCTAGTGAGCTCACTGAGTCAAAAACATGCAGTTCAGACAGGGATGGCTATGTCCCTCAAGTAATACAATATAATACAAATGCATATATACAGAGTATATATCCACTACAGAGAAATATTCTCCATCCAGTCTGCCTGTGTTGACATTTTAAACAGCTAGAATACAGGCACACCTATAGATATATAATATTATCTAAACTTCACTTTCAAGAAAAGAGAATATTCATTGATGCACTGCTAGGTAATGATGTGTGTGGGCCATAGTAACAGGCACCACTTACCTACCATCCGTGGTCTACTAACACTATTCTCAGAATGCAAGTGACGGAAAAATAGGAAGGAAAGGTTAGGAAAGTGCCAGAAATTAAGTTCAAATTTGAACACAAATCCGTTGTGTGTGGTGAGGAGGGTCACAAGATTCAAGTTCTCATTGCGAGGATAGCTGCCTTGGATCAATGCACTCGTGTTCTGCTTCCGCTGCTGCTCAGCCAAGTGATGAGAATTCAGTTCAATGCAACAGCTCTCAGACACTGACAGATGACTTCCTCCTCAACGACAGCAAGAAACATGCTTTCTTGTTGGTATTAGCAGAAAAACTAGATCTAGACTAGAGAATGCATTCCTGCATAGACAGGTTACTAGAGAACTTAGCTGACTCCTGCGGTTTTCTAATTCTTTAAGAGAGATCTGTAAGTGTAACAGCTACAGAACAGGATGATAAAACAATGTATATCTTTATTTTCAGATATTTCTGAATCTCTCCCACAGGTCATACAAATTTACTGCAAAAACAATAAACTATTTTTAAAAAAACAGACAAAAAAAGAGGTCTACTTACAGCTACCCATGCCTTATATAGGAATGTCATTAGTGCCAGCAGGAATCCCTACATTCCACTGTTTTTGTGCAAGTAACTCTACCCATCTAGGAGGCAGTCCTTAAACTGGGCATAGAATGAATATTATCAACACATTATATAAAAAAAAGGAAGTTCTGAATTTCATAACTTACTGACATAACTCAGGAAATAAGCAACAAGAAATATTTCAACACATACTAACAGCAGAATGTGTGAGTGGGTGCTTAAAGAAAATGTTTATTTAGAAAGAAATAAAACCTTTATAGGTCAAGATTAATTTGACACAGTGCCATCAATAAGGAGAACTCTATATCTATACTCTAGTCCAAATTATATAAGCTATATTCCAGTCACATCTTTAAGATCTTTTAAGAATCCTCACTTTTTAAGAAAATACTGGGCAGCTCTGGCAATGCAGAATGGCTGCCACTCAGTGTAGAAAAGCAGCTAGTGAAGAATTAGAAACACATGAATAAATTCAGGGAAAAGATTTGTATAACTTACTTCCACTTGTATTCTCACTCCTCTTTTCATAGTATTAAACTGTCAAGGAGTGAGTTATGTATTATCTTCCAGTACTAGGAAACTCGAGAAACTAGGAAACATGAGACTTAAAATTTGCATTTGGTGTTCTTCCATTTTTGTGTCTCATCTTTGTGCTCTTTATACCTAGCTTCAGCAGAAGGCCTCTGAGCCTTCTACTGCTACATGTTTGAGCCATGCAAAACTAAGCATAGAAACATCTAAGTAGTGACTGTCAAAACCTTCCAACTCTTTTTTCTGCACTATTATACAACTGAAGTTCAGGCAGAATAAAAGACCTGGTATTTTCCAGCACACCACAGTAATGAATTTATGACAAAATCCCATGGCATCAGCCAGAGATTATGCCAGCAGCTTTCTTCAGAAAGTTTTCTAGATAGCCAGATACTCACCTGTCACACAACCTGCTCCATGCAACTTCTTTACAAGTCCATTAAATAACCCACTGCTCATTTTAGGTATATTACAAGGAGGGAAAAAAAGCCTATTTCAACAGACTTCTGAAACCATGAGGTGTAAGCTATATCGTACAAACCAATGTGTGTAACTAACTGCCTCTTTCAGACAGTCTTCTTCCTTTGAAGCTGCAATGCATGAACCCCTTTGTAAGCATAACTTATAGGCATCAGCTATAGAAAAGAATTACTTGCAAAAACAGGTAGGATCATTGTCTCTCGATGTATCAGAAATCCCAACTCCTGGCAACATAAGAATAATTATAGCAAACCTGAGGTGCCACATGAAAGAGTTTTGCAGCCCTCATACTAGGAAAAGTTTGAAATAATAAAAAAGTTATAAAATTAAGCTAATAAAAAGACAAAATCTTTTACACTGATTTTGGGGGTTTTCAGTGTTCTTTTATTTTGAGAAGCTACTGTAGACTTTGTTGACTTTCATAACAGTAAGACACAAACATAATACAAAGCAGAACCACAAATGGAGAAATGCTTGCAAAGTCAAGAAGAATTGCCCTATACATGCTAAGGGTCCCTGCAAAACAGGGCCTTTCACAAGCAGCTGCGCTAGGAAGATTCCAGTGACACCCACTGGAGTGCCTCCTCAAATTGATTTTTTAAAACAGGATGCACTATGAGCTAAAGCAAAAAGTGGAACATGTATCTGCTGCACTATTGGTTCATGAAGTGTGAACATTTAATTTCAGAAAACTGTCATTTAATGATCAGTGGGACAGTACTACAAATAAGGGAAGAAATAGTAGGAGACTTCATAGTCCAATGTTCAGCTGTGAAGCATAATTGATATGCTTAGTCCATCCTGGGAAGATGGCTGTAAGAAGACATCAGCACCGAACTCTCACACTACACCTACTTCAGCCTAATAGAAGAGTGCAGACAGACTGTTCAGCTAATGAATTTATTAATTGTTTTTTAATGGTTCTTCAATAGAAAGCCATCTCATCCCACTAGTGTAAGTCAAGCACTCTCATTTTCTCCTGGCTGCTAGCTGGGCTAAGATCCTCAGCATACCCAGAGAAAACAGAATTTAAACATTGTAAGGCCATCCACCATTTTACCCAGAAACCCTTTTCACCCTTTCCTTCAAGCCCTGAAGCTAGTATTTGAAAGCTCACTATAAATTATGATTATTTGCTCATGTTAATTCTACCAACCTCCTACAACTTTAACAGGACACATACTGAATTTTCATATTACTTTCTTTCTGCAATTTCAGGTTAGAAGAAGGACGTTATAGCTGCACAGAAATTAAACAAAACTTCTGCTTTTCATTTTGCAGAGTTGCTTTTGATTTCAGCACTGTAACCATTGACACTCAGTTGTCAAACCAAATGACTCTACACTTGTGATTTATCAAAAGCAATGCCAAAAATGGATATAAGTTCTGGCTCAACACAACATAACAGCAGTGGCAGACTGCCAAACTGACCATGTTCCTCTGAACACAGCATACATCCTGTACATTTACCACCTCCCTCTAAAGCAGCAGCTGGCAGCTACAAACACCTATGTTGCTTATTGAATGGAGGGAGAGACTGCTCAAGATTTTATTTTAAAATAAGGAAAATTCAACTCTTTATTTATTTAACCAAGAGCTACAGAAACACTAAAGAAATAACTGAAAGAGACTCTAGTCACAGTTATTTAGACTATCAGGAAACTGTTAACCACAAGAAGCCTTACTGTCTTCCTCAGCAATCTCTCTGGAGATTTGAGGGATTATGTTGTTTAGATTTGGGAGCAGAAAGATCTGAGAAGTTCTCTTAGGATACATAGGAAACCTTCATAAGTACAGTACATGATAGCAAACACTCTTGCTGTTTTCCCCTTCCCCTTTGACAGCATGTATCTTTGCAGAATATTGAAACTAAAGTCTGCCGAGGGTCTGTATTTTAGAAGACTACCAACCTCTAATCCAAAATAAGAAAAAATGTTGTGCGTGTGTTCAGAGGAATTTTTTTCATGTTCACACCACAGTTTCTCCCATTTCTCCCATTTCCATGGGAGTAACAAAACAACAGCTATGCTTGATTATAGTTAATAAACTTCTTTATTTTAATAAACAACCAAGATGTATGAGTATTCCCTCTTTAGATTTTGTTGCTTATACACTACATCACTTCTAAGGGATAAGGGGCAAAGCCTCAGGTAGTCTAGAAACAGTAGCTTTGCAGAATTTTAGATTATCTACTCAGCAGCCAATTTCAATAGAATAGCCAATAAGAAAAAAAAAAGCTAACTCCTTGAAACAGAACAATTTGATAACAAAAACGGAAGCTCATTCAGTCCATCATTTGGCTCACTGGTTGCAAGGAAGAAAGTGAAAGGAAAAGACCAGTTGCTTGAGAACACTGACATGCACATAAGCACAGAAGTTTGTTTTCATTTCAGAGGAGATGAGGGCTTTGGGTGGGGAGAGGCTGTTTGTTTAATGTGTTTTAAGCCTACGAACAAGCCAGGCGCTCCAGGGTTATTATTAATCACGTTCAAATCACATCAAGTTGCCAACATCTGACTGTCCTTATAATTGTACTTTCTGCATGTGTCCCTCTGAATTAAGATGGTAAATTATATTAATCAGCAGTGGCAGCAAACAAGACTTTTTCATGCAGCAAGAGCCAAGTAAACTGGAAATAGTTCATAGCACAACAACTCTTTATTTCATGTCAAAATCTCTGTGCTATCTACATTACTATTCAGCAAATACACATGATTTTTTTGTTTTACATTTCTTTTAAAATACAGTTTCTTTTTAAATACAGAAGTGTTAGGTGAACAATGCCATAACACCACAAATATTAAAAAAGATACCCACTTGCATTTGGGTCTCTTGCCCTTTACTGCAGATTCTGAACAGCTGCCCTGTATTTTGCCAAGTCTGTGGCCACATACACCCATGACTCTGAGTCACCATTCTGGACTGCAAACATTGCTACTTATCCCTTAGCTGCTTCCTAATCTTTTTATGCTTTAGGACATCCTCATCATTACTTTGAAATCAGTTGCACATGGAAAGACATACTGCATCCAAAAGAGCTCTGTGGTAAATGCACAAACCTTTAAAACATAAAAATAAAAAAGCCTTTACAAACTAAAAAAAACCAACAACCAACCAAAAACCCAAAAACAAACAAACACACACAAACACAAAAAAAAATCTCCACAAAACACAGGTCAGTTTTGTCTTTTCCAATAATGTCTTTGATCTTTTCTGTACAGGACTCAAATATATTTATGGTAGTGCAGTATGTCCTAGGCATCTGTCAGAATAGAGTGTTGAGCCTTTCTATCAACTACCATGACTTACTGGAGGTGGGGGGGGGAAGATCTCCCAGAACTGAAACCATTTGTCTGTATGATGATAGTTTCATAAAAGACAGTCAAAGCAGACGCCTGAAGCTGGGCAATCAATTAAAAAAAAAAATCAAGCCCCTAAATACCCAGCTAGAACAGGCTTGTATTTGCTGCTCCTCTCTGAGGAATCCACTTCTGCAAGACCTGGATCCAAGAGTGCATTACCATCCTATCTGGCATTATGTTACGTACC
The DNA here is from genome assembly GCA_020745705.1 of Hemiprocne comata. Classification (NCBI taxonomy): domain Eukaryota; kingdom Metazoa; phylum Chordata; class Aves; order Apodiformes; family Apodidae; genus Hemiprocne; species Hemiprocne comata. The sequence continues at coordinate 65,196,174 of CM036586.1, forward strand.
TGGACACCTAGAAGGAATAATTAAAAATGACTGTTCAATAAGAAATTTTATATTAAGTATATAGTTCCTTCAGGACAGATGATCACAGTACCTAAAACAACAAGGAAGATATCTCAAGATAGATGATCACATATTACACGATATATTAAATGAGTATATAATTTAATAACTCCCTTACAAAACTGAGACTTGAAAGGCAAATGAAATCGTCCTCAGCAGAAAAGTACTGAACTAGGGGAAGCATAAATCATGACCACAACACTCTGCACGGTTCCTTTTGCTATACAAGACAAAGGAGTTTGTGCCGCTTTCTTTTCTGTAAAAGGCATTACAACTATTTTATCTGTCTTACAGAGAACAGCAGCCAACAAAACCAGCCTATTTCAGTACGGGCTTCTTCAGTGTAGCCCCTCCCATAATACCTATTCTTCCTGTCTTATTGCTGTAAGACAGTCACTGCCCTAAGTGTTAGTGCATAGTATTGAACAAAGTAAGAAAAAAATAAAAGGAAACTGTCTGTATGCTTTGGTCCATTTGTATTTCCAGCCAAGCAATCAGGCACCTACACTCTTGCAGGAACATCTGCAGATCACAACAGGTAACCTAACAAGTGTAGTCAGACCCCATCTGGTTCAAGCCGCTTCTCCCTCTACCTCAGGTCATACAGTAATTTAGTTTTGAAGAAACCTCTAAGGTCACCTGGTCCAACGCAAGTCTACTCCATAGATGTCTCTCCTGGACAAACCCAGTTCTGTCAGGCTCTTGTATAATGTGTGTCGTCCCTAGAACTGGACACAACACTCCAGATGTGGTTTGACAGGTGCAGAACTGTCCCTGAAAGACTCACACTTCCCTTGACATGCTGTGATTGGTCCTGTTTCACCCCAAGGGCACATCGCCAACTCACATTCCTCTTCTTCATCAGCTCCCCATTTCTACAGCATTGCACTCCAACCATCAGCCTGTACCATTGCACTGAGATTCTCCAACACAGAAACTAAAACTTTCATTTGCCCATGATTAAATGCATAAGGTTTCTCTTTTTCCAGCCTGACAAAGTCCTTCTGAAAAGCATCCCTACACTACCTGCATCAACTGCTCCCACCCCATTTAGTATCATGCACAAACATGCTGAAGACACCCTTCTTTCCATTGTCCAGGTAGTTAGCAACAATATGGAACAGTATCAACATGGGTATTTACCCAGGAAAAAGAAATTCCTCTCCTTTCTCTGTCTTCCAGGCAATAAATGTAATTTGGCTGGCCAATAAATTCACCAGTGTCCTCCAGAGGACTACTAAAATTGCTTTAGGAGTCAGAGCCATACCCAGAATCCCTGTCTGACCATCTTGTCCCTACCCAAAGGGCAACATTCCAAAAAAGTAAGTACAGCAGGATAAGGTGGCTCCTCCTCCAAGCTCAGTTTAATACACTGCAAATTGCTTTCCTCTGAGTATAATTTAAAGTACCACAAGCATCACCAGTAACTTTTAGTCATTATCTTTCTTCATCTGCTGAGTTTCAAGTGTTTTTAATTTTTCCCTGCCCTGACCTGTTTGTGTACGTGACAGAAAGAAAACAAACAAGAAAGAGCCAAGAAGAGCTTTGCCAAACTGTTTTGGTGAGTTTCTTTCCTAAAAGGCCCTTCAAAGAGTTTTAGAGTTCTGTAACTTCATAGAAGGGAAAGAATTTTTACATTTTTGGTGTATGAAGTTATGTCACAGCTATTTGTATAAAAAAAAAAAAATGGACATACTAAATGTGAAATTAACATGGTAGATTTGGGTTCTTTGCTTTTATTCGGAGGTGGGGTTGAAATAAGGAAGAAAAGTACACAGGAAAGCACAAAGAATAGCAACGTCAATTTAACATTATTGACAGAAAATAAGTTTGCAGACAATTTCCATTGATGAAGCGCACCACCAACTTGGACCTTAGCTAAAGCCAGAACCAAATTCCGTGGAACACCACGTGTCATCAATTCGGAAGCTAACAATATTCCCAGCTGCTAAAATATCCCATAAAACAATGGAAATCATACCTCAGAAAAAACTAATTTGGCGTAGTTTTCACTCGTCTGGATTTTTTACTTACGTCTAACTACGAATTCTTAAGCAGTTTATTTAGGGTAGAGAGGAGTAACTTACAGGAGTACTCTGGTGCAACAGATAATCTTAAGAGATTGTAGATTAGCAAGACTACACCACAAAAAACATGTCAAAGTTAGTTTAATAAACCCATTGATTCAGAAAGGTGGCTTCACCTTCTTTGAGATAAATGAGCTCCATTAACAACTGGAATGGACCACCGGACACATGAAACCTTTTCAAAGCTGAAAGCTCAGTGCACCACTGTGTCCTCCTCAAATTCAAAGCACAGTTTACAAAATCTGCACATATCTTAGAGATACTTTCAACCAAGAAAACAGGCAGCTGTCCATGACAAACTGGAAAACACTGTAATGCAAACAGGAACCAATGAGGGAATTACTATATTATATCCTACATGCAGAACTGAACACACCAAAAATTCCATTACAGAATTACTTTCAGAAATCTAAGTTCAAACTCTTTGGCTCTACAATTAATTTTTTTGTCCTCATCATATTCCTTAACTCTCCATCAAGAGTTCTGTGTAGGTAACCATAGCATTAATAATTCCACTGACTACAAACATACAAGGAGGAAACATTGATTAATTACTTGAGGCTGTGCAAATATTTATAAAGAAAAAAAATGAACACAGTTCTGGATGGCACCCAGGGTGTTTTTAAGCAGCTAGATGGGATGTGGGGGGAATGAACCAGGAATCAAAATAAAAATGAGACTGTTCTAATATGGGATGGAGGAAACTGCTTTCCCATTACAGAACCAACAAATATCATCAAATGCATGACACAAAAGGGAAGAGGAAAACAACAGGAAAATTGGCCAGCTGCAGAAAGCAGTAGTCAACTGCCAAGGTTCATTTTAGGGCTGCAGCTGGTTGTCTCTGCCAAGTTTAAAGAATTAGCTGTTCTAAAAGTATATTTGAAATATGTCACTAGGGAGTTTAAGTACTGACCTTGTAAGGAAAAATTCCATGGAGAAGAGAGCGAATTTCCAGGATACCAGGAATTTCATTAAAAGTTAATCTCGTAATTTCCCAGGTTCAGCATCAAAAAAAGCTATTCCAAAAATGCAACCAATGTTGCTTTTTTCCTGCCGACGCTCCTACCCACAGAGTCGCCAGTCTCCCATGTGCCCATATGAATACATTTCCACACATCCCACTCCAAAGGGAACAACTTCTAGACTGAGAATGATGCTACTACTATATCATCACAAATCTATTTTTACTGGGTGATGCCTGGTGCTTCTGGGAAGAAAAGCAGATATAACATTTCTCTCAGTCTTTCAAGATTATTCATGTACAGGTCTCTCAGCAATGCGATCTCTTAAGATTTCAGATAGGCATACTTTCAAGTATTTTAGCACTTGAAAGTCCTAAAACTAGTAAAAAAACAACCCAAGAAAAGGTATAGATGTTTTCCCCACTTAACAATGTGCTTGCAACTAAACTATGAAGTATGACTTTTTTTCCAAATTTTTATTTTAACAGAAAAATCTGTCTGCATGGCATGGTATTGATATCAAAAGTGACATGAAGGATCAAACCACCTTTGTGATAATTCTGAGAGTTTAACCAGAACCCCCTCAAACAGATGATGAAGGAAGAAGTAATGTAAAGGTGCCCAAACCGAAGAAAAAAATGATTCATCATATAATATCTCTACTTAGGTTTCAAATACATCACATACAGCATAAGCTGGAAAAAGCATAGCAAAGACAGGTGCAGGAAGAAACCCAGATCCACAAACACAGTGTCACGTCCTTTAACACCCCCAGAACCAGCTGACACTTAGTTTAACCATTCAAGACAAGGAGGAAATATTTTTTTCCAGCCTGCAATTTTTTAGCCAGAAGTTCTGCTACCCATTCTCTTGGCTCAGAAGAAACTGAATTATTTAAAATGTACCAGTTTTGAAGAAACAGGCAGATAGAATTTTGTTCCTCTGTAGTTACGAGGGTGAGTAATACCCAACGCGAGTGGGGAGCTGCTCCGCGCTGAAAGTGATTATATGTCAGAAGACTAGATGACTATCATCAGGTATTGTTAAAAAAGCTGAAATATCTATGTAACAAGCCTGACAAAAAGTAAAAGCCACTGGAAACCACAAAGGTTGTGCTAAAAAAGGGACAGAATTCTATTGCTACCTGACAGCTCATTATTTTACAGCATTCCCCTCCACCATTATCACAACAGAAGCAATTCAGTCCTGGTTATTGTATTTCACTGCTGTTTCACAGAGATCAGCATGGCTGTTACTTTCAGTGACAGTCAGACAGATCTCTAAGGCAGTGAACACTTCCTGCTGAAAAAGCAGCCAGCCAGTCATCTACTTTTCTATTTACAGAACAAACTGGCCCACAAAACAGGAACCTCAAAATCCTACTTCAGCCTCAAGAATGGTATCTAGGGGCACAGAAAGAGAAAGAAAAGCTAAAGACAGAACAGGACATCAAAGGGGTTTGTCATAATATAGAGTGGCTTGGCTACATTAAAGAGCAAATAAAAAAAGTACTACAGAAATATATCCATGCTGTACAAGTGGGTTAAAAATGCATTCTTCATAAAAGCTGTGTTTCTCAGCCAATCCTTTCCTCTGGTATACATACATATACAACAATATTTAAAAATTCAAGTATCAGGATGAGTGAAAGTTGAAAGGAAGTTTATCAGGTTTCAAGTTATCTATCAGACACTCACTCTATCTTCTGGAAGACTGAAAATAAAAGTATGTGTCTGGAATATAGTCAAGACAAAGAAAGAATTTTTAAAAACAAACCTAATTGCACCCACTGGCATTGGCTCACCAGTTTTATTTTGACTATTAATGAGAGATAGAATATTAGAGAATAACATTTATTTTAAAAACCAAAAAAATCCCACCCAAAAAGCAAACCAAGTCAAACAAAACCCAAAAAAACAGGACACAAATCAAGTTTCACAACAGAACAAGCTGTTAGCCAATACCTAGGTGATCACTGGAAACCTCCACTACATAAAGACTGTACTTCTCCAGAACGGATTTTCATTGCAGTTAAAGTACTGTGTACCACACAGTGTCTATGCTCCACAAATCTCATGGTTATAGTGCAGTCTGATGCAAAAAAAGTGACCATGAGCTATTTCTAGGCAATATCGGGATCCTAAATGCAAGGACAAAAAAATCACAGGAAGATCACATAACATGGCAGTAGGCAAAAGAGTACAGGGCTAGTACATCATGACCTACAAATAGTGGAAGCAAGGACAGGCAGCTTGGGAGCAATACAGAGGAATTGTCTGAGCAGCCAGGGATCAGGTTAGGAAAGCTAAAGCCCTGCTACAATTAACTCTGGCTAGGGACATCAAGGGTGACAAGATGCTGGGCCACTCTCCATCACCATTGAAAGGTCATGGAGAACAGGAGAGATGCCTGAGGACTGGAGGAAAGCCAATATCACTCCAGTTTTCAAAAAAGGCAAGAAGGAGGACCCAGGAAACTACAGGCCGGTTAGTCTCACCTCTGTCCCTTGAAAGGTGATGGAGCAATTCGTTCTGGATGTCATCTCTAAACGTGCTGAAGAACAGGAAGTTATTGGGAGTGGTCAACATGGATTTACCAAGGGTAAATCACACTTAACCAATCTGTTAGCCTTCTTTGATGACATAACTGGTTGACTGGATGAGAGGAGAGCAGCAGATGTCATCTACCTTGACTTCAGCAAGGTTTTTGACACTGTCTCCCCTAACATCCTCATTAGGAAACTGAGGGAGTGAGGGCTAGATGAGTGGACAGTGAGGTGGATTGAGAGATGGCTGCATGACAGAACTCAGAAGGTTGTGTTCAGTGAAGCAGGGTCGAGTTGGAGGTCTGTAACCAGTGGTGTCCCCCTGGGGTCCATACTCCATCTAGCCTTGTTCAACATACTCATCAATGACCTGGATGAGGGGACAGAGTGTATCCTCAGCAAGTTCACTGATGATACCGAACTGGGAGGAGTGGCTGACACTCCAGAGGGCTGTGCTGCCATCCAGCATGACCTGGACAGGCTGGAGAGCTGGGCAGAGAGGAATCTAATGAGGTTCAACAAGGACAAGTGTAGGGTCCTGCACCTGGGGAGGAAGAACCCCATGCACCAATATAGGTTAGGGGTGGACCTGCTGGAAAGCAGTTCCAAGGAGAAGGATCTTGAAGTCCTGATAGCCAGTGAATTATCCATGAGCCAGCAATGTGCCCTTGTCACCAAGAGGGCCAATGGAATCCTGGGGTGCATAAGGAAGAGCACAGCCAGTAGGTCAAGGGAGGTCATTCTCCCACTCTACTCTGCCTTGGTGAGGCCACATCTGGAATAGTGCATCCAGTTCTGGGCTCCCCAGTTCGAGAGAGACAGGGAACTACTAGAGAGAGTCCAGTGGAGGGCACCAAAGATGACTGGGGGGTTGGAGCATCTCTCTAATGAGGAAAGGCTGAGAGAGCTGGGACTCTTTAGCTTGGAGAAGAGAAGGCTGAGGGGAGACCTTATTAATGCCTGTAAGTATCTGAAGGGTGGGGGCAAAGAGGATGGAGCCAGACCCTTTTCAGTAGTTTCCAGTGACAGGACAAGGGGCAACGGGTGCAAGCTAGAACATAGGAAGTTCCATTTAACTATGAGGAAAAACTTCTTAACTATGAGGGTGACAGAGCACTGGAACAGACTGCCCAGGGAGGTTGTGGAGTCCCCTTCTCTGGAGATATTCAAAACCCACCCGGAAGGGGAAATATAATCCCCATTTTCAAAAAGGAAAATAAGATAATCTAGGAAACTACAGGCAGTCAGCCTTATCTCTATCCTTAGCAAGGTTATGGAGCAGATCCTCCTGGAAACTATGCCAAAGCACATGGAAAATAAGGATGTGATTGCTGACAGCCAACATGGCTTGACTAGGGGCAAATCCTGCCTGCAAAGTTTGGGGCCTTCTACAACAGGGAGCAGCATTAGTGGATAAGGTAAGAGCAACTGACATAATCTACCTAGACTTCTGCAAAGTGTTAGAAATTGTCCTGCATGACTTCCTGGTCTCTAAATTGGAAAGATATGGATTTGATGGATGGCCCCTTCAGTGGATAAGGAATTGGCTGGGCAGTCAGACTCAAAGAGGTGTGGTCTATGGGTCGATGTCCAGATGGAAACCAGTGACGAGTGGCATTCCTCAGGGATTGGTACTGAAAACAACGTACTAGAAACAATGATACGTGTATCCAACAGCTATGCTTTGTTCTTTGGATTTGCAAACCCAAAACTGAATTCCCTCTCCTTCCCCTACTCCTGGCTTCTGTAAAATCTATGGAACTGAAATTAGAAATATAATTTTAATATACTTTCTTCCAAGCAAACATTTTCTCTTGAAAATAGTATTTAAAACTCAGAAAATCAGTTCTTTCTGTTGTGTTCCCAGAACTCTTACAAGAACACAAATGCCTTGTTTAAAGCATTATTTTCTTCCCTCTTTACTTCAAAGCATGCACGGCCCCATCAAAGGAGAAGGACTTCATAGTTCCATCAGGGCAGCAGAGAGGAAGCATCTAAATAAGGCTTTTCATCTGTCAAACAGTACAAACACATAGACCCAATATAGCTCCTTTTTTAGTCATATAAGACTTGTGCTTTGAGATTGTACTTTCATAAACAAGGCTCCAGCTGTACTTCAAGTACTGTGCGCAGATTTGCCAGAGAGAGAAGGAGGGAAAAATAAGCCTGAACTGCAACATTCGATTTTGGTGAAGTTCAGTGCACTCAAAAGTTTGACTTCCTACCCTTTTTCCTCCCTGCAGTAATACCAGTGTAAAAGGTAATCTCTCCTATTCCCCCCCCCGCCCCAGCTAAACTTGTAACACTCTATCTACCAGCACAGAAGTGATGTTTGGAGTAGCCTCCACATTAAGATCAAGATCCCTCCACAGTAAGCTTAGTGCAGAAAACATGAAAGATTGTAAACATCAGAACATAAACCATCTACAAAGAAAGGCATTGATAAATACGGGTGTAGAACTGGTTTCAACATACCAGCAGGTTGACCCTACTGAAGTTTATGCAGGCAGATTAGGCTGGCAATCTAAAGCCCACCACTAGCACCAGCAATCTGCCACTGCACCATCTTGCAGCTGCTAAGTTAGAGCAGATCTGACAGAAGTCACTTCCAAGAAGTCTTTTCCATTGAAACACTAATAAGATTTGAGGTGATCATTGTTCTCAGTAATAATTGAGAAGGAAAATATTTTCAATATCTGAACCCTTTTTAAAAGAAGAGAAGGAGCATATCCATGTATGACAGCACAAGGTTGCAAGTGACAGATTCAGGAATCACGAATGCTGTGAGCCCAGGAGTTGGCAGAAAGAAGAAACGTTTTGCTTTATGTGGAGCCACTCTGAGAGTACTGTGCTACACCATGACCTTACCCAGCATGTTTATAGGGGGCTGTAAGGGGTTCTGAGAACAGCCTTGATCACTATAAAATCATGCTAATAAGCGTAACAAGCATGATAAATTAAAGAAGCAGAATTTGGTTTTTGTACTAGATTCCTTGCTTATGGCATCATATCTACCTTGAATAAAACTAGTAAAAATTATTTACTTCTGTTTCACAGAGGAATTTCCAAAAGTACTCTCTTTCATTTACCTTGCTCCAAAAGGAAATAAGTAGTATTTTTTTCTTTCATGGGAAAATAAGCAGCTCTCCAGTCTTTAGTACTTCCTTCTGTAATTGTGGAACTAAATAGCATGACAGAGACCTCAGTGACACTTTCTTCATCTTAAGCCAGATTTAGAATAGTCTTAGAAGAAATGCCGTGCAAGACTCATTTTCTAATAGAAATCCTTGATCCATCTTTGATCCTGGCAGCTCTGGCAGCTCGCCCTGACAGCTACAATAAAGAAGAGGTTACTGCCACAAGCCAACTATTCTGATCATCTCCTAGAAGCTGACATCCCAGGAAAAAAGGTGGAAAAGCAGTTCATGCGAACAAATAAAGGACTGGACAAAATGCAAATTGTGCAAAGCATGTGACACTGTCCTGCACAACATTCTCATCTCTAAATTGGAGAGACAGGGATTTGATGGATGGACCCCTTAGGGGCTAAAGAACTGGCTGGATGGTCAGACTCAAGGAGTTGCAGTCAACAGCTTTATGTCCCAGTGGAGACCAGTGACGAGTGGTGCTTCTCAAGGCTCGGTACTCCAACTGGTGCTGTTTAATATCTTTGTTAGTGACGTGGACAGTGGAATTGAGTGCACCCTCAGCAGATTTGCTGATGACACCAAGCTATGTGGTGTGGTTGATATGCTGGAGGGAAGAGAGGCCATCCAGAGGGACCTTGACAGGCTAGAGAGTTGGCCTGTGCAAACCTCATGAAGTTTGACACGGCCACATACCCTGCACATGGGGCAGGGCAATCCCAAGAACAAATATAGGTTGAGTGGAGAGTGGATTGAGGACAGGCCTGAGGAGAAGAACTTGACGGTGCTGTTTGATGAGAAACTCACAATGAGCAGGCAACATGCACTTGCAGCCCAGAAAGCCAACCATATCCTTGGCTGCATCAAAAGAAGCATGGTCAGCAGGTCAAGAGAGGTGGTTCTCCCCTCTACTCTACTCTCGTAAGACCCCACCTGGAGTACTGTGTCCAGTTCTGAAGCCTTCAACATAAGAAGGACATGGAGCTCTTGAAGCAATTCCAGAGGAGGGTCATGAAGATGATCAGAAGGCTGGAGCACCTCTCCTATGAAGACAGGCTGAGAAACTAGGAGTTGTTCAGCCTGGAGAAGAGAAGACTCCAGGGAGACCATATAGTAGCCTTCCAGTACCTGAAGGGGCCTACAAGAAAAGTGGGGAGGGACTTTTTACAAGGACAAGTAGTGATAGGATGAGGAGGAATGGTTTCAAATTAGAGGATGGCATATTTAGGTTAGACATTAGGAAGAAATTCTTCACTATGAGGGTGGTGAGACACTGGAACAGTTTGCCCAGAGCAGTTGTGTATGCCCCCTCCCTGGAAGTGTTAAAGGCCAGGCTGGATGGAGCTTTAAGCAACGTCATCTAATGGAAGGTGTCCCTGCCTATGGCAGGGAGGCTGCAACTAGGTGATCTTTAAGGTCCTTTCCAACTCAAACCATTCTATAATTTTATGAAATTCAAGGGCAATAACACAGCTGGCTACTGCATTGGCATCCCATACAGTTAATGGAATTATGGGGCAGCAGTCTTTCTTGGAAAGGTTTTTAAATCACTCAAAGAAGAATTTTGAAAGCTTCTCTGCCAGACACTTCGTATTCATTTATCCTTCCACAGCAGCAGGCAGTTTACAGAGTAAATGCCTCTCCTTCACATTTTGAGGAATAAAACCCTGTTAGACTGATCTCTTTAACAAAAATCAAAGCAACATGAAAAATATGTGAAAATTGCTCTTAAAAAGCTACTATTGGAGCTTGTAAATCCCATGAAAAAAGCACCTGTAATTGTGCACATACATAATGTACCCAGACATACTCTAAGTGTCTTCCATTTTTCTTGAACTACTTCCAGCACTTTTGAAAAATAGGTTATTTATTCTTAAAGAAAGCATGCCAATTATTCCATGGATCAGCCATGCAAGCAGAGAACAGCTGCTATAGCAGGTCAATAAGGCACCACAGGAAGGGCAGTGTTGCTTTGTTCCCCCTTCAAAGACAGATCCCAAGTACTGCCTTCGTTAAGAAGTATTGACTAACTTCTCTAATTACTGCATTCTAGATCTCATATACTCACTGCAGCACAGATCTCATCTGTCTGCAGATGCCATTTGCCCAGGCTAGATTTTGCTCTTACTGACAATTTAACACTCTTGAAAAGGCAGGGAAACTTTTTTTTTGCACATGGTATGTACTTTTGTTGGATTTCCAAAAATAGTCACAATACCTACGAATGTACTTCCTGATATTAATCTTTCAAATTATGTACCAGAATTTGTCGGTTTGCATGCCTCAAGTTAGAAATACAAATCCAGTATTTACACTCGTAAATTAGTGAACTGGTTCTCAGAAGAGCTCAAACTCAGTACCTCAGAAAAACAGCCTATTTGCCTGTAAAATATGTACAGAAAATCCTGGCTGTAGAACGAAACATTTTCAACCTTGCTCTCACAACTGTCTGATTAACCATACTGAGCAATACTTTTGCTTTGCCTATGCATGATTTAGAAGCAGTCTATCAATCCTAATTAACTACAGGTGGGAATTCAAAAGGCTATTTTAATTCTGAGTAACATTGTTGGCAGACTTGAATCCAGTTTAAATCTTTTGCTTGTTTTCTTTGTAGCCTTTAATGTTTCTAGGTAAACAAGGCCTCAACTAGTGTTTTAGTTAAACATCCACTACATTAAATATTTGCCTTAAGAAAAAAAGCTCTATGGAAAATTACACCCATACCATGCCCTTATTATTCTGAAGCACTTTTGTTTACTTACAGTAATTTATTCACTTACCAGTGAAGACATCTAAGAGCATCTATTAAGAAATTATAGATTAATTTAATCTCCTGAAGTCAAAAGGCATTTCTTTCCACACCACGCTGCCTTCCTGCTCAAGGCCGACACCCCGGAGGGGGCTGCACGACTGACAGGATGAAGGACTCACTGTCTTTCACTTCCTTTTGTGACTTTCAAGGCCAAAATGAGAGGGAGAGTTTCAGTTCACCAGAATATTGAACTTTTCCAGTTACTTTATGAATATGCTGTTTTTTCAAAGTGAGAGCTTTACTCCTACCTTCTGATATATCCTCTCTGGCTAATTTGCTTCTATCTAGAGAGGTCTAGGAAGGTGGCAAGACCCAACACAAGCTCAGAACACTGCGCCTTCATTCTTACTGTTGCACTCTGAACATACTCCAGAAAGTTGCTGAACACATACTCTCAGAAAGCAGATTCTTAAGTGAACTTTAAAAATCCATCTGGATGAACGGAAAGCACGGCAGCTACCAAGAGAATGTAATTGTTAGACTGCACTTTATTCCTAACAGAGCAATTTCGTTGCCTGTTGAGCAGTGCCCTTCATTTGTATAGGAAAGCCTGAGTTGGCATCAATAACAAGTGAGATTTTTGTCACCCATACCTGAGGGACATGTCTTTTTAAGATATACCTGATCCTTGCCAGATTATCTTTAAAACAATGCATCCACACTTATGGGATTGTTATAACTATGCTTCACCTAACTCCAGTTATTTAGCTGAAGGAAGAAGTCATTTTTATAGGAGATATAGAACAAAAAGAAAGACCACAGTTTCCAGTGATTTATTCTCAGTTTTGCAAGTATTATAGTAATGAGATCATATCAAACAGCTTTGCAATAGCCCTGCAGCTGAAACATCTTGTATTCATTGTACACTAGCTCAGTGTTTTGAAGAAAAATGTCACCATTTCATTCATTTCACCACAATCCTGGCAAAGCAGTCTTGGTATCAGCATAGAAGTCCAGAGGTGATAACCAGCTAAAAAGGTCTGGTTTCACTAACTTAATAGTCTGCAGTGTGAAAATACCTTAAATATTTATTTATTTATTTATATGTGTTTGTGTGTATATACATCACCTTCAGTCTTGTATATTGTACTCTTGAGTGGTTTATACAGCAACATGAAGCTTTAATACTTATTTGTCTAATAAGACAGAGATATCAATTGAATAAAACATAGTAGCTGCCTCCTGTTTTTTAAAAGTAGGAGGAGGGCTATTGATTCTTTACGGTTTCCTTTTCATAGAAGACAATTCTGGAGGTAAAACTATACCCATCATACAGACTGATAAATAGGTCAAAAAATATTCTATCCAAGGAAATATTTGCAAAACCTTTGAAGGCTGATGCTTTGCTCCAGAGATGAAAAATACATATACAAAGGAAAACATGCTGCTTTTGAAGAAATAAATTGTAGAGTCCCAATATTTAACAAACTGTATTACCTGCTATACAGAGCAACTTTAAAGTAAAATAAAAATTTAGATACTATATTAGCAACACAGACCCATAATCTGATTGAAATCCTGGATATCTACAACGTTTTATTTTGTTTTGTATTTTAATGAGACCAAAAAATACTAGTTTTCCATTTCACTTGAAAAAATACCCCGGAGTTCTCAAAATCCCAGAAAGCAACCGGACAGAAACTGCAGACATACAGAAGACTTCTGGTGAAATGGTCAGCCCATGGTGCCACTGATCTCAGATTTCTCCACGTCTTCTTAAGTATCAGTCACCATACTGAGGGCTACTGCTGATCACTCAGCACGATAATTTAGTAAAACCAGGACTGACTCTCCCAGTCAGGTCAATGATCTGAAGTGCGCACCAAGATATACTTGGGATAGGTGAAGTACTACTTTTAAATAGCTTTAGACTAGTGGCACACTTCATTCAAAACCATGGGCCCCATGTTTTTACTAATTTTAGACATGACATAGTACAGGATCCAGTGCTTTGGTCTACAATTTGACAAAACAGTCCTAGAGATCATTTGTTCTTATTTAGATAGATTCACACTTGACAAGTACATCTACTTATGTCCAAAAAAATATAGTCATTAACTCTTACGTCATTCCTTGTGATGCTGCTCAGTTGTAAGAAGGAGGGACAAGAGAGAAAGTTGCTGAGACAAATTTATTTTGCCAGCCATCAACAGAGTCACTGAGGGATTCAGGTTCAGAGCAGGATTCACAAGGTTTCAGGGCAGTCTCTGAAGGCAACTGTGAAGTGCTAAGTTACATAGAGCCTAGGAAAACGAGAAGAAAGTTGCATTTGCACTTGCTTTTTTGTAAGGTCATCTATTGCCATGGAAGCAGAAAGCAAAACTCAATTTTAGAAAGGTTTCACTATTCAGCATAAGTAAATGCACTCCAGATATGAAAAGGAGAGTGCAGGAATTATAGCAAAAAGGAATTCTGACCACTGAAAGGATAAGCATCTTTTACCAGCAATCATCTTTATGTATTTCCATAGACAGTTTATCCTCAGTTCTACATTCTTGTCATTAATCTCCAGCTCCAAGTTAGCCACTTACAAAGAAAGACATATGCAGGTAAAATGCTGTTTTCATTCTAGACTTTGAACTAAGGACAGAAATCTAACATGCTAACCTACTACTAAATGTAACCATTTTATGACTAATAATAGATTAATCTGTGAAAGAGAGATCTTTTGAATGAAAAAAAATCCCTATGTTCTACCTGGTCATATTTCTTTCACCTTGAACAAAAGAAAGACCAGGTATGATTAGATATAAATATGCAGCTAATAGGGTAGAAATCTCCTTACTTTTCATATCACATGGCCTACTTACTCAGCACAACCATTTCTATTGAATCATAGCATTATCAGGCACAGAATATATGCAAATGACTCACAGTTGAACTAAATCTTAGAGAAGCTAAACCTGGTTTACTGACTGCAGGTCAGTACTCAAGAGTTTCAAAGAGTTCAAACAAGTTCAATGTATGAACATTAGTCTTGAATCTAGTTCTTTCCACATCAGTCGGTTTCCTGTTTTGTTAAAAACTATGCCAAGTAAGGACCTTTATCTGAACATGCATACAAAAGAAGATATAGGGAAATATGCAAAAGAGTTTGATAACAGACAAATTGGATGATGACAGTACTGAGACTTATCAACCTGTTGTAATCCATTACAGAGTATGTTCCTCCATATAGTCACAAGCTCCCCATATACAAACAAAAGTCTCACCAGTTTGCCTTTTTCACCAGATATGAAAAGCTCAGAAGCTCTAAGGAGCTTCTCCAGTGTTTAAAATTACGCCCCTAGCAACTGCTAAATCAGAATGCTGCAACCTGTAGGCCAGGGCCATAATCACCAGTAGGAAAGAAAACCAGACCAACTTCGCTGAACCAGAGCCAGCTGGAAATACAGCAGCAGCCCCTGCCATCAGAGCACAGCACAGCACTACCACAGCAGTGAGGGCTCCAGCCCCAAAAATGGCAGCAAGAGCTGGGAAAATGTGACAGTTGGACATCTAAAGCCCAACTTCCCCACGGCTGTGTGGGTACAGCTGTGGTGGTAAACACACTGAGGAGAGAATAAACCAGGCTGCACCCTTTGCATTCCGGTTCCAGCAAGGAAGCAACCTATTATTCATTTTTTGGTTTTTTTTTTTGTTTTTTTTTTTAGTAGAAATTGATGGAGAATTCAGTGAGCTGCCATGAGGGAAATAAGGTTGTTTTAAACTCAAATATTGCCCTGGTTTGAGCTAGAATGAAGCCAGTTTTCTCTATCCTGGCTCAAACCAAGACAAATACGAAGTCAGAGAAATTACTGCATTGACTTGGCGTGCCTCTTTTGAGCCTATTAAGTGCAGGATCCCTACCTAAGCTTGTGTACTGACACCAAGTTAAATATTTATCTGTCAATACTTGCCTACATATTGTTGGATCTCATACAATGTTTTATTGATATTTATTTGACAACAAAATGCAATATGCAGGTGCTCATATTTCAAGTTTTCACAAGTACTATGTACTAATATTGAATTTTTGCATTTTCAACACAGCAAGGCACAGTTCTGTCTGAAAACCAAAATGATGGAAGTTTTGAAAGCTAATGAAATTGAATAAAATTATTTAACTGTAAATCACCTTATTATTATATTAAAATTACCTTAACAAAGTTGATTAAAATTCAGGTTTAGATTTCAAAAATCAGACTTCTGTCCTATGTATAGGGTTAGAATAGAAAGTCACCTTCATTTTGGCCTCTGAGGAGTTGCAAAACCCAGGTGTCTATTTATTTCATTTTTTAATTCAAACACCTAAATTAGAATTAACAGAACAAGTACACACCCAGCTCCTATTTAATATCAGGTAAGTGAGTAAGAGAGGACATTAAGACATTCTCCACAAGCCACTAATCAGGAAACAAACCCTTTGCATCTCTTCAGAATGTTATTTTGCCTGTATATTCATAAATGTCTCTGCTAAGTCCTAATTAAGGAACAGGATAATATTTTTAAAATTAAATATTGAAATAAAACAAAACAAAACAACAACAATTCCAAATTAATAGGAAGCAAATAGTAAAAGAGTTGTCTTTAATCTCCTTTGGCTGTTTTTGCTAAGGAAAAGTAGCCACAGGGAGTGATCAGTTGAAGGAACAAACCAATCCGTCCAAGGCGACATCAAGAAAAACCTCTCATTAATTCTATACGCTGTGCAAAAAGGATCTTAAGCTTATTTCTTTTATAGTAGAATCATTGTAGAAACCACAATAGCAGAATTTTTTAAAGGCAGTCTATCATAGTTTGCTGCTAAATTTAATTATTGGCAGTTAATTCTTTGAGCGTTTCTTACTGTACCCAGATGGAGCTGGATCTCATCATGCTATGTAACTTGCAAGCAAAATAAGATATTACCATTCTGCAGAAGAGATATTTGTATTCTTATTATTCATTCCACTTTTTCAGAACAGAAAAAGCTTGTTTTCTTGCTACACTATGCAGAGGAGGACAGGAAGTCCACAGGAACAGAAGGAGAATCTCAGAGGATGAGGTTCCAAAGCCACCAAAACTGGTGCCTTAAGACTCTGAGAGCTGGTGACTCAAGGAAGGCAGCAGCTGCAGTAGACGTTGTCCTTCAGATCACCTCTAGAAAAATCAGCTGGAGAGCATGCTGCCGACTGCATGGCACCAATAAAAAGCACAGTTGAAGTGACCATTTGAAAAGGGAGAACTTCAACTTCAGACAACATTTGAGGTTCTTGATACATTTCTAGTTTGATTGCTGCAGTAATAAACAAATGCAATTAACTGCAGAGTTATCACAAAGATTTTAATGAAGATTTTTAATCACAAAGAAACTTGTCTATCATCTATTAAATTATCTTACAATATCAGACATGCATTAACTATCACCTTCAACATACAGAACTATTTTGTTTACATTTTCTACACCAATTTAATATGGTACGTAAAAGAAAAACTAGCCTTGTCATCAACACCAAATATTCCAAAAGCCAATACTAAAAAAACTGGTGGCTCAATTATGTCAGTCTACTACCTTTGGCGTCATGCTTGCAGTAGCCACTGTGCTAACAGGGTAGGCAGGCAGCATTACTTAAAAATGTGAGGGCACATAATCCTGAAGAACAGCCTCAGCTTTTGTAGCTTTTCCCTGTTACTCCATAGATGCGTGAAAGACACGGTTATTTCCAAAACGTGACAAAAAGCATTAACTGAAAGCATCTGAATGAACTGGAGTTTAAAAAATCAAGTCAGATGTGGCTCAAAGGCATTGCTCCTGACCTTTACTTGCTAATATGAAGAACAGTAAGTCAGGCTTAATGTCAGAAAAAAATTTAAAAGTATCACATTATGCAGTTGAAGGCTTAATACTTGCAGGCATTAACCATACTCAGATGCTTACGTCCAAACCATATCCAACTATATCCTGATACTTAGGTCCAGTACAGTCTATCAAATTACACTGCGGATTAGATTGGCTCCCTGCTGTTTTATACACAGAGGATATTTTTAGATAACCAATAAAAACTCCATGGAAGAACTGCCTATACTGCAATGCCCACGACAAAGCCAACACATTAAGAAATCAGTCCCTCTGCTGCAACAATGCAGCACAGCAGCTGGCTGAAGCAGCCCGTGCAGGAAGAGCACTGTCAGCTGGCAGACACTTTCTCCTCAAAGACCTTTATATTTTCTTAATCACAATTTCTAGTCCTTTATTTTCTGCTTTAGCTTTTGAAGGCGTTCCTTATTTTCCAGGAACTTTAAGGTAATTTTTGTGTAGACTGCCATTATGTCCCAAATGGTTAAACACTGACACAACGCTGTTTGTAAAAATAATATTTAAAAAAAAAACAAACACCTTTTTTTTTTCCTACATTAGTTTCTGTCTGTTTGTTTTACATAACACTGAAGCCTCTTAATTGACCTGCAGGGTCAAGGTTAGTCTCTCAAATTGACCTCCAATTTGTTAAAAGATTTCAACTCAAGTTTTGTTAAAAAGTCACGTTTTCCACGAAAGGATTAAAAAGCAATGAAACAGAAAAAAAACAGAAAAAAAAACCCAACCAACCCAAACGAACAAGAACCATGGTACAGTAAAGGACCTCACTCCCCAAAGAATTAAATTATACAATCATCATTTAAACAGCAGATCATTAAATAGTATGACATCCACATAAAGAAGAAAGATAGGGGAAGAAGACAGTACATATTCCACAAAAACACAAATTATTTGGTCCTATGTACTTGCACATGTCATTCACGATCCTACGGTAAAAATGGAGGTTCATCCTCCTCAGCACAGGATTACCTAGTTTTATTTTTTGTGGCTTGTTAGCAGGTGGTGTAAAGAGGTTCAGAAATTTTCATTTCAAGTTTAACATGCTTACATGGATCAGAATCCTCTTGCCTTCTCTCAATGTAACGCCACACACCAATCAAAATAAAAAAAGAAAAAATCCTTAGGATGAAGGATTAAGAGTCCTCTCAGCACCCTGCAGTCAGTTTGCAGTCCTCTCTCCTTACTTCCTTACCTAGCTTCTGCTTTTCTAAACCATTGTGTACCATAACTGGAAAAAACCCTTATCAGAAAGCTGATCCTGCTTCTACACCCTGAGCCGCTGTAAACATTCTATTTTCACTTCAAACAAGCTGCCCTTCTACATGTACCCCCCATGCTCCCCCCCCAAAAAAAAAAAAATCCATCTATGGTAGTTCAGCTATCTCAGCTCAATGTATTTCAGTTTCCAGCTTTGAGTCTAAACCCACATTTAGTGTTGCCTCTTATCTCACTGACTATAATAAGCATGCAGTCTTTGTCAATCTTAGCAAGGATTATATATTCTCACTTTTCATATTTAAAAAGCATTTTCCCTCCTCAAACTGAAGCTAACAGTGACAGCAAACAGATACTTTTTTTTCTTGAGGGGAGAAAAATATTGAGAGAAATTCTTCCATTTCCATTAATGTGCTATTTCAGATGGATGCTGAACACATGTGCCTTGACCCCAGCAGAACAGAAGCAATCAGCTGGGGCTTGGCAAATGCCTTTAAACATGATTGTTTAACCCTGCGAGAGGAAAAAAGCAAAATAACAATTTGAGATGCATGGGACACCCCTAGAAATAATATTCAGCTTTCCAAGTGATGTAAATATTTAAATCAGAGAATCATAAGACATAAACAATGAAAGCATTTAATCCCTTTTTCACTTTTCATGTAGGACCTATCACCTTCCTATCTCAACATTCTCTTAAGTTACAAGAGACACAAAAAACCCCAATTAAATTAGTTTTAATCAGGATCTAATCCCAACACAACTGCAGAACTGCATTTAAGGAAAAAAAACAAAGAGGGTACGACATTAACAGTAGTAAGATCCACATAAACCCCATTTTCAAAAAGGGAAAAAAGGAAGACACTGGGAAGTTCAGGCCAGTCAATCTCACCTCTGTGCCTGGCAAGATCATGGAGCAGATCCTCCTGAAGGCTCTAAAGTACAAGGAAAATGAGGAGGTGGTTGGTGGCAACCAACACGGCTTCACCAAGGGCAAATTTGGTGGCGTTTTACAATGGGGTCACAGTGTCGGTGAACAAGTTTGAGAGCAACTGATGGCATCTACCTGGACTTGTGCAAAGATTTTGACACTGTCCCACATGACATCCTGGTCTTTCAATTGGAAAGACACGGATTCGATGGATGGCCCCCTCAGTGGATAAGGAATTGACTGAATGGTTGGACTCAAGGAGTAGTGGTCAACAGCTCAATTTTCAACTGAAGACCTGTGGCGAGTGACATTCCTCAGGGGTTGGTACTGGGACCGGTGCTGTTTAACACCTTTGCCAGAGACATGGACAGTGGAATTGAGTGCACCCTCAGCAGATTTGCTGATGACACCAAGCTGTGTGGTGTGGTTGATATGCTGGAGGGAAGAGAGGCCATCCAGAGGGACCTTGACAGGCTAGAGAGCTGGGCCCATGTAAATCTCATGAAGTTCAAAAGGCCAAGTGAAAGGTCCTGCACATGGGGGAGGGCAATCCCAAGCACAAATACAGGTTGGGTGGAGAATGGATTGAGAACAGCCCTGAGGAGAAAGACTTGAGAGTGTTGGTTGATGAGACGCCCAACATGAGCCAGCAATGTATGTTTGCAGCCCAGAAAGCCAACTGTATCCTGGGCTGCATCAAAAAAAGCATATCCAGCAGGTCAAGGGAGGTGATTCTCCCCTCTACTCCGCTCTTGTGAGACCCCACCTGGAGTACTGTGTCCAGTTCTGGAGCCTTCAACATAAGAAGGACTTGAAGCTCTTGGAGTTAATCCAGGGGTGGCCACAAAGATGATCAGAGGGCTGGAGCACCACTCCTGTGAAGACAGACTGAGAGAGTTTGGGTTGTTCAGCCTGGAGAAGAGAAGACTCCAGGGAGACCATATAGTGGCCTTCCAGTACCTGAAGGGGCCTACAAGAAAACTGGAGATGGACTTTTTACAAGGGCAAGTAGTGACAGGATGAGGGGTAACAGCTTTAAACTAGAGGAGGGTAGATTTAGCTTAGACATTAGGAAGAAATTCTTCACTATGAGGGTGGTGAGACACTGGAACAGGTTGCCCAGAGCAGTTGTGGATGTGCCCTCCCTGGAAGAGTTCAAGGCCAGGCTGGATGGAGCTTAAAGCAACCTGGTCTAGTGGAAAGAGTCCCTGCCTATGGCAGGGAGGTTGCAACTGGATGATCTTCTAGGTCCCTTCCAACCCAAAACATTCTATGATATGGTTCTATGAAAACAACTGAAAAACCCCATATAAAATTAGTTACTACACTGTTGGTATCAGCCACATAAGAAAAAGCAGAGATTATACTGATAAAACTTAAGAGTTGTTAAAACCAGAAAGCAATATTCTCCCCAGTTAGTACCAACAGCCACTTCTTTGTTTACACCCTATCAAAATCATTCAAAGAGGGACCTCTCCGTTTGAGAAGTACCTTTGAAGTCCTTATTAATACACACAATGTTAATATTGCTCTCATTTCTGTGAACAAAAGGCTTTTAATGTATCCTGTGTGGAAGCAATAATGTAATTATACAGAAAACGAATAAGATGAACACTTAAAGAGGAAATTCCCCACACTGAAATTGAACACCACGGGCAGCCCATGCCAACAGTACCCAGGTCTCTTGCTGGCTATATTCAGCAGTTGGGATGGACTTTTTTCTCCCCCTTTGACTGTATGTCAGGAATGTTATTCTGAAGATATCCTCTGTGCTTGACACAGGACAGGAAAAGGATGTAAGGAAGCTTAGAAATACATTATGTGCACAACCAACAACTTGAGTTGTGTTTTGACTTGCTTACAACTCTTCCATTCAACCAACCATAAAAACCACCACAGAACACTACAGCAATTACCATCTGCTACCTGACCTAGCTTGGCAGTCTCTCAACAGCACGTTAGCAGCCTGTTTAGGTGTCAGCAAGCCCTTCATTTGTAAGCCTGGTAAGTCTGTCCACTGGATCAGATACAGATTAATAAAATATAAAGAACTCTTATTATCATGCATAACTCAAGAGGGTGTGAAGGTAATTACAGAGTGGCAGTTGGGTCGGCTTACCAAAACTTGATGAAAGTCAACTTAAAATGCTGCATTAACAGCCACTATATTTTCTAAAATGGAGAACTATTTTTAGTAGTAAATAGATGCAACTAGCTTTCATATTTAAAATGCATTTTAATAAAATTCACATAGTTCTACTTTTAGAATGAAAATAAGCCAAAACATAAATGCCGAATAATTTAATGCACCTATATCAATTCTCATTTTTATATACCACAAAAATCAGGTGTTCTACAAGGCCTCCCCTAGAATCACATTTTCACTCAAGAATTTCCAAGCTCTTGTTTTAAAGACATAAAAGTCCTCTTTTTTAAGAATTAAGAAGTTATAGGCTTTCAAAAGTCAAATAAAAAGAATCCCCAAGAACTCCTGAAAACCATTCTCATGTGTCTGTCATCCTGCATAACTTCCTGGAATGCTACAGTACTGCTAACCCATAGGAGAATAGAAGAAGTAAAAAAGGATTCTGCCTTCACAGATGTAATTTCTTAATGATGAAATTTGAAGTCAGACTGAATGAAAAGGAATGTACAGCATCCGTGTATTAACATAGGGACATTTTGGTAGGAATCAGCTGAAGAAAAGGCTAGCAGTATAATTGCATAAAACTAAGTTTCAATTCTACCAAAACCAATTTATTTTTTTCTGTATCAGTGACTTTGCTTTGATTCTTAAATCAGCAATTCCAAATATGAATGCAATTAGCCAGTAAGATTAATTTCCTAACTCAATTACTGATTTTAATAAAATTAACGCATATATTAATATTCAGTCAAGAAACTGAAGTATCTCGGACAAGGGAGTGAATGGTGCTACATGAGAGAAAAGAGGAAAAATATTCTGATTACTCCCTGCAAGAAACTGTCATCAAGCCCTTCTGATACAACACAAAGCATTTAAACAGAAACTTATCTTCACATATTATTGGCTTTAACAATATTACAGTTCAGGTAATTTATAGGGTTTTTTTTTAAGTCTGCTGTATACCCTAACTTTGATTTTTGACTTAATATCCCAGTTTCATGGTGGAGGAGGACGTAGAAGTCTGAAACAGCATAAGCAACCAAATGCCTCATAAGATAAAGGCTACCAATATAACCCCTAAATAAATAAATAAAAAGTCACCATACTCTGGCATAGCTGGAGCTTACAGACTAGACAGTCCTCAAAAGAAACACTGACTGGTCAGGTAAGGATCCTCAGCCAGAACCAGAAGCAGTGGCAAGGAGCTCTACACTCTCTCCCTCTTCTACCTCCAGAAGCCACCAGTCATAGGCAGGAGGAATTGCTCTTAAGTTTTTCAGATCAAGGCCTCTCATACTTTCCAGAAACAGAAGGTGTATACCAAAGATACAATCAGAAACATCTGTATTGACTTTCGCTTTGAGGGCCAAAAAGTCCCAAAAGAAACCACACAGAAGTCCCATCAAGAATCCAACTGGTTCAGAGAAAGCACATGGCACTAAAGCAGGGCCTAGGACCACCACCTGCCGTGGGGCCACCAGCAGCCCTGTGGTACCACAGCACAAGTGCTCAGGGGCAGTTTGGACCCCGCAGCTTTCAAGTGTGCAGGAGCCAGACAGAGTTACAACGTAATTATACAGCTACAAGGCTCGGCATCCTTACAGTAGCTGGAAGCCCCTAACATGAGGACTTGGTCACTAACAGCAACCAACAGAACCAAAAGCCTAACACGGAAACATCACGTCATCATGCGACACACACAGGAGAACCAGGCAATCAGGCCCAGGCAGCATGGGTTTATGAAAGGCAGGTCCTGCTGGACTAACTTGACCTTCTGTAATGAAGTGACCCACTTAGTGGATGAAAGAAAGGCTGTGGATGTTGTCTGCCTGGACTTTAGTAAAGCCTTTGACACTATTTCCCACAGGATTCTCCTGGAGACATTGGTTGCTCATGGCTTGGACAGGCTGGGCCCAGAGAGTTGTGGTGCATGGAGTTAAATCCAGTTGGTGGTGTTCCCTGAGGCTCAGTGTTGGGGCCACTTCTGTTTAGTATCTTTATCAATGACCTGCACAACAGAATTGAGTGCACCCTTAGTAAGTTTGCAGGTGACACCTAGTTGGGTGGGAGTGTTGATCTGCCTGACGGCAGGAAGGCTCTGCAGAGGGATCTGGACAGGCTGGATTGATGGGCCAAGGGCAATTGTATGAGGATCAGCAAGGCCAAGTGTCAAGTCCTGCACTTGGGACACAACAGCCCCATGCAACACTACAGGCTTGGGGAGGAGTGGCTGGAAAGCTGCCTGGTGGAAAAGGGGGTGTTGGTTGACAGCCAGCTGAGTATGAGCCAGCAGCGTGCCCAGGTGACCAAAAAGGCCAACAGCATCTTGGCTTGTATCAGGAATAGTGTGGCGCTAGGAGGAATGTCTGAGGGAACTGGGGTTGTTTAACCTGGAGAAAATGAGGCTGAGGGGAGACCTCATCACTCTCTATAACTACCTGAAAGGAGGTTGTAGCGAGGTGGGTGTCAGTCTCTTCTCCAAAGTAACAAATGATAGGACGAGATGAAATGGCATCAGGTTGTGCCAGCAGAGGTTTAGTTTGGATATTAGCAAATATTTCTTCACTGAAAGGGTTGTCAGGCACTGGAACAGGCTGCCCAGGGAAGTGGTGGAGTCACCATCCCTGGAGTTGTTTAAAAGACTTGTAGACAAGGTGCTTAGGGACATGGTTTAGTGGTGGACTTGGCAGTGCTGGGTTAACAGTTGGACTTAACAAACTTAGAGGTCTTTTCCAACCTAAATGATTCTACTATTTCAACTAAAAGGAACCTGAATCTTTAGAAGGCTAGAAGAAATCCAGCCACTGAACTAGTCAGAATTACTTGTAATTGTTGGTCACCATTTTCTGTCTTTGTTCCTCATCTACATCTATGCACACTAGCAGCTACTTGAGAGTGAGGGCAAGTGCCTGCACTTTCTTGTGAGGAGAATGCTAGACCGTTAAGTCACCCACATCATTGTCCCTGCTGCAACACAGCATTTGCTCAGAAGTCAGCAATCAGTTACAGGTTTTCACATCTCACATTACAGTTCTATCCCATTTTTCCTTCTGTGCAGGCTATTTAAATTATTTTACATTAATATCTGTGACATGCTTAGAGTTAATACTTAGTAAGTATTCCATTGCTCTAACCTACCTTCTACTCAGTGTATTTTGCCTCCAATTTTAATCCATTTTATGCTCCATTTTACTGAGTTTCAGTGTAATCATAGGCGACAAATCGCTCTGAAACTCCTTAAAATACATTTCTTTACATGCATGGCTTTGCAGAATACTGTAGCAGTTTAGTTTTTCTCCTCTTACACTTTGACTCATTTCTCCATGCCTTCTGATCTCACCTTACTGCTGTGTATTTGTGTGCTGGGACCACATCTCTGATTTTCATCGGTTCATCAACATTTCAACAAAGCCCCATCCTCTCTTCCCTACATTAGTCTCAAAATTTGTTTCTGCTGCTAAAGCCATCTCTTAAAATGCTACTTCCACAGCAGCTAGTTGAAGAAACCATTACAAACTCCTCTTTCAATTTCCTCCTTTTACTTTCTTGGGTTACTGACAAAACTACTACTCTGGGGTTACCCACTCTAAGCATTATTCTCTCTCCCTTTGTCAGAAGTTTGTTGGTAACAGCCTGAATATATTGAGCTGTCCACAGCTACGCATTTGATTAAAATGTTTTGACCATCAAGAGCTGGAGGCAAAATTTATTCATAGATTTAACATGATGGAAGGGATCATTCTGATCATCTAAGTGTAACCATTCATCCTGGATTGCCTTATATTCAGGAGAGATATTACATACAGTATCATGTACTGGAACAGAAAGCTATTTTTTCCCGTCGTATGAAAAGGAGTCTCAGCTACAACAATTGCAGCCAAGAATGTGATTAAAACATCGAACTGACAATAAGATTTTGAAGAAAATCTACACAGCATTAATGGAACTAGAGGAAAAATCCCCCACGTACTTTATTCTAAGATTTGCTTGCTTCATACTTTTCCTTTACCTCTGACAAATTGTTCATCCTGGGAAGATAATCTGTTTTATACAGCAAATGCATAACACTGCTTTAAGACATAACAGTGCAAAATAGAGCAGTTGGAGTGATTTATCACAGATCACACTGCACCCAAGACATACTGACAAACTGCACTAAATGCTGCCCAGTTTTGTACAGGATTTTGACTAAAATGGTGGGAGATGAGATAGTCCCTCACCCTAACTTAAGAAGCAGGTGAAAAGTCTGACAACTGCAGCTGTAAGCAGCACAGGTATTTATATACAAGGCACAAAATAATAGCCAAGGAAAATAATAACTTTATTTTTTTATTAACAGCTTCCTTTCTCAATATTTGTCTTTAACTCATCCTCCAAAAGTAACGCATTCCTTGATCAAGCTCTCCTTTTCCAAACTAGCAATCTCCCAACCATATGTATTAATTTATCTGCAAAAGCAACCTACTCCTGTGATTTTGTACAGCAAACTGATTTTTATCATGTGTACAAACTACTACTTTGTCAACTTCAGCTATGCCTAAAAGTATTTCAGGAATAGTATCTACCAGCACCTCCACAATTTTGCCCTCTCAGCGTATATTCTGAAGAAACCTCTCCATCAAGGAGCAGACTTCCCTTATCTTCAACAAATCTATGTCAAATTGCAACTCTTCTTTGAAACCCTTTGTGTATTGTCACCAGCTAGTCAAGCACTGAATACAAATCCTAATTTATTTAAGGAAATCACCATACTGATCACCAGGAAGTCAGTATTGCAAGATCAACAACAATAATTGGGTAAAGTAGACATTGTTAGGCAAGGGCTAAATAGACACACTAAGCCAACCCAAAATACACATGTGAGTGACTTTAGTTCTGGAGAATCGATGAACCATATAGTACACTCTTACTGGCTTTAAAGGGATTATTTTGATCATAAATATTGGAGAAGAAGAGAGGGAAGAAAGGAGTAAGAAAACAATAAAATTCTATTCAGGAAGCTAAGTTCCACTTCCTGGCACTTTTAAACAACACATTTCCTTCAATAGGAGGCACATGGGATTAATTTGGCCCACATAAATAGGAAGCTCTCTAATAAAAGACAAGAAAACAAAAGTTCTGCATAAAGCAATTTTTTATATTTTACTTTCCCTCATTTTTGAAGGGAGAGGAATATTCAGAAAAAGTTTCCTATATATTCATGGTCCTCTCTCAGCATTTTTAAGTATCAACTCTCCTTGATAAATCTCAACTTCAGAAAAATTTTAAAAATGCTGCATTCACTAGGAAGGCAGATAAGGCAACTAGTCTTTTGCAGCGGTCTCTAATGCATCTACAGATTCCAATCACTGTTTAGATTAGCCCTAATGATCATGCAAGTTTTCCCTGAACACACGGTATAGCAGCAAGATTTTCCTCCACTGCAAACAGGTCAACAAAATGCAATGGATAACATAAAGCCAGGAACAAGGAGAACAACAGTCCACAGTTCATGATTTTATTTGCAAAAATAAAATTAAATCAACAACAACGAAAAAATTATCAGGCAGGGCACAGTTTTTGCAGCTTTTAAAGAATAAACCACTGAACAATAAAGATATTTCTCACAAACTAGAACAGCACAGTATTAAAGTCTCAGTTATCTCCCACTGCAAGATGGAAACTTAAAAGACTACTGAAGTTTTGTGAACATAATCCTATAAAATCATATCCATTTAACAGGGAGAGATACAAGAGTAGTGGCAGGGAACTATTTTTTTTTCCTGTCAGTGTTTGCAGATACCTTGCTGCAGTGAATGCTGTCCTGAATGCAAATTACCTCAGCTCCCTAAGAGGCACACTGCAATGTCTGAGACTGCCAATATACAGTAAAATGCCAGCAGACCTATATTTAGGAAAAAGGCAACAGAAAAAAAAAACAGTCCAGACAGGGTGTAAATTTGCACTTAAGTGAACAAAGCCAAGGAACAGGACAAGATTAGAATGGCACAAAAGTTAACCCAGTCTATGTGCAGCAAGGTGCAGAGGTGACTGCGCTGATGGCAGAAGCTATTTCTTGCTATGAAAACAAGTTGCAGTGTCCTTGTGTCCTGAGCTGCATCTTCACAGCTAAATCAAGCCAACTAAGTGGAGATACAACCTTCTAGGATAGGTTGCAGAATCAAAGTCCTGCCATGCTTAGACCTTGCAGAGCTCTCTGCTTGTGAAAGGTGCCGAACAAGGAAGCTGTAGCCTACACCTGCTGCTTTGCAGATAGCTGATTTTGAGTTAACATGAATATGTGCATTTGAAGTGAAGATTTGTTCGAGTTGGTATCAACTCTGAATTCTAATTTAGCAGAAAAAAAAAAAGACACCAAATCCACATTAGTTATTCCCTTCAAAAAGGGATTATTAATCATGCTGCTCCACTGAATGCTATTCTCTAAACTGTCTCCAGACATTTTCCAGCTATTGCAAAGTATCTATGAAGATTCAAGGACTCTTTTGTCCAAACCTTTAAATTAACATCAACTTCTAATAGGAAAAAAATTTTTACTTTGTCCTGTAGGTAGATAAACACACCAAGCTTTTCCAAACTCAAATGTTAACAAAATTCAGTCACAACTTTGCACATGAGAATGAACCTGAATGACTTGGACTATGTTGAAGAGGACAAAGATTTTTTTTTGTTTGAAGTCAGACACTTAGATTGCAAAGCACAACAAGAGACTGATACTGTAACGGAAATCTTAAGTAGCCCATTTCAGCATTGGAAATGTTTTCAAACACCAGGAAGGGAAATACTCCCTGATCTGCCTCCCAACTTGTGATATTCCCTACTTCATCAGGCCAATGTCAAAGGATGTGAGGAAACTATCAATACACAAGAGTTATAGTAAGACAAACCGTGACATCTTATTAAGTCTTTTCACTTTCACTAATGAGAAGTACTAACTACTAACACACAGTTTACTATTCTGAGAAGAGTTCTGATATGCCTGCCACATATATAACCCAGGTTTTTTTCTACTGCATTTATAAGCAAATCTATCTCCTGTAATACACCTAGTTTCTCCAGTTACTTTGCAGATACAGATCTGAGACAATTGCCAGAGACCTGTCTGTCCCAAAGCATTAACCGGCGTATTTCACGACACTTGGCAGAGACAAGGGTTGGAGATGTGTGGGCTACCATAATGCCTCCTTCCCCCTAACGTTTTCAAGCAGGTCAAAGACAGACTCCTGCATTATAAAACCCCTTTAAAATCCAGTTAGCATTTTGTATGCCAGAAAAGTGTTAACATCTGCTTTTTATATGTAAGAGAAAGAACACACCCAGCTTTAAGTTGCACCTGGGGATTAAAGTTTATACTTGCAGAATAAAACCAGTCCGATTTATTTTTATCGGCAACAGAAGCGAGCACAGTCACATTCTGACTACAAAGAACAGAGAGGGAGGCTACAAAACTATCCTGGGAGTACAGAATGCTGAGGAACATGCCACAGTTGCTTCCACCAAGAGGAGGAGCAGATAGGGAGCCAAAGTCCCACTGAGAGAAAATAAACAGTTTGTATACACAATTTCTTCACCTAGTTTTCTAGGAGAAATGGCTTATGAATGAAAAAAGAGAATTTGTGTACGTACATGAAAAAAGCCTAAAAATCATCACCAAGTCTTCCTTTGATTTCCCACATCTTTAGGATTAATGTCTTTATCTTAATTTTGTGAGTTTTTTCATACTGCAATCATATTTCACAGATTCATAAAATGGTTTGTGTTGGAAGGGACCTTAAAGATCACCTAGTTCCAACCTCCCTGCCATAGGCAGGAACACCTTCCACTAGACCAGGTTGCATTAAGCTCCACCCAACCTGGCCTCAAACACTTCCAGGGATAGAGCATCCACAACTGCTCTGGGCAACCTGTTCCAGTGTCTCACTACCCTCATAGTGAAGAATTTCTTCCTAATGTCTAAGCTAAATCTACCCTCCTCTAGTTTAAAGCCATTACCCCTCATCCTATCACTACCTGCCCTTGTGAAAAGCCCATCTCCAGCTTTCTTGTAGGCCCCCTTCAGGTTAGCAATCATGATACTAGAAAGTACTATGAATTTGATTACTGCAGTACAGGTACATTTGAGAAGTAGCATGTTGCTCATCACAGCCCTCACAACCTTCCTGCCATCCAAAAGACACAAGACGACTGCTCACACTGAAAAGCTACACATTGCACATCTGTTTAGTAAATAAAAGTAATTTGGTAGAGTTGCTGTGTGCACAGACAGAAAGATCAACAATAAAAGATTGTTGATGAGTATGAAACTGTTACTCAGGAGTCTATGGTAACAGAGAGCAACTGCAGAAGTCTAATGAAACTAAAGTAGAAAGAGGAAACACAGGAGCCCTGTTGTTAGCATACTTCTATTAGACGAGAATGAAATCCATTAAGTTTACATACTACAAATACAACCACCAATTCTTCTTTCCTGATGTAAACATGCCAGTATAGAATCATAGAACAGTTTGAGTTGGGAGGGGCCTTTAAAGGTTGTCCAGCCCAACCCCTCTGCAGTAAGCTGAGACATCTTCAACTGGATCAGGCTGCTCAGAGCCCCATCCAACCTAACCTTGAATGTTTTCAGGGATGGGGAATCTACCACCTCTTTGGGCAACTTGTTCCAGTATTTCAGCACCCTCATTGTAAAAAATTTCTTGCTTATATCTAGTCTTAATCTACCCTCTTCTAGTTTAAAACCATTGCCCCTTGCCCTATCATAACAGGCCCTGCTAAAAAGTCTGTTCCCATCTTTCCTGTAGGTCCCCTTTAATTACTGAAAGGTAGCAATAAGGTCTCCCCAGAGCCTTCTCTTCTCCAGGATGAACAGTCCCTTTTTCCCTTGGGGGAAAAAAAAATAAATCTCACCACAAATAAAAAACTGCAGATGAATGCACTTATGCAAAGTCACTACACATTAAAGCCAAAATAAAACATACTATGAATAGCATTTGATAGTCTGTTCTGAGGTGTGCATACTCATTAAACTATGCAGACCTCTTGCCTGGGAACGCATGAAAAGACGCTCCCCCAGCAAAACATCGCATCCTTTTATTTGACACATTGTCATTCCTAATAAGATAATAAGTGTATGTCACAGATTTCAAGCTTTATTTCATCTTCTTTGTCCTTCCATATGCCTAAAATCAAGCTGCTGTGACATGACAAGCAGGAGCACAGCGTGTCACGCCTGCTGTCACATCACAGAGTTGCCGGGTTTAGACACATAAATGGGTGTGTGCGTTAACTTGCTCTTAACAACTTTCTGAAGTTTGGATTTTATGATAGCTTACTTTTACAGCACGGCCAAGGTAACACAGATAACCGGCCTAAGCTGACCGCCCCTTTTAACAATACTGCATTGATGTCGTAGCAGCTGCCTTCTGAAGCACAACATGTCAAACAAGTCTAACACAGGTTTGTTTCTGAAAGGGGCAAAGAAAGAGGCACCGGGGAGGGGCAGGCGTGAGGCATGGGTCTTTCAGAGGACGGAGGCTGCTTTTCTGCCAGTCTAAGAGCTATTAGAAGTACAATTTAAGACTGTTTCGTGCCGAGGTGGGGGCTGAGGGTCTGACTTGACCCCCGCCAGCCCAGCCCCTCCGAGAAGTGGCTCCGCAGCCGCCACAGGCGCCCGCGGGGACATTGATGGAATTCCTCATCTTCAGCGCGCAGGCACGCACAGCAAAAGTTTACTTAAATAAGCCTCCTCCCTGACTTTGACTGTGAAACTCATACAAACCGCCACTGCTAGCCCGAACCGGCAAACAAAACCCCTTCCCTGCTCCCCATGGGACATGTCGACCCCGGGCCTGCCCGCCGGCACCTCCCACCGAGCCCCCCGCCGCGCTGCGGGGCCCGAAGGAACCGTCATGGCCGTTACCTGCGGGTGTCCTGCGAGCGGCCGCCACCGGCGGCGGTGCGGCCGGGCAGGTGAGCGCTGTTCCATAGGAGGCGGCGGTGGGGTTGGATTTCCTGCGGATGGCCACCCGCCTGAAGTGCGCGCCCTCGGCTCTGCTCATCCTCGGGACAGGGGCAAAGGGAGAGAGGCTGAAGTGAGAGAGAAACTCCGGGGTCCTCAGCGCCCCTCCCGCCCCGCGGCCGGCAGGGCCGGCATAGCCCCGACGGCAACACCTCCCGCTCCGCACCAAGGCTCCGGCCGCCTCTCGAGCCGGCCCCTCACCTGCCGGCCGCTCCCCGCCCCTTCCCTCCCCCGCCAGCACCTGCCCCGGCCCCTCCTCCCGCCGCCTTGCCCCACTCCACCAGTGCCGGGCGCGGCCCTCGGCCGGCATGGCGAGCCTCAGCCCTCTACTCTCCGTCTCCCGTCCCGGGCCGGAGCTGCGCGGCAGCTTCCTGAACCGGCAGCACAAAATCCCCCCGCGGCTTAAAATCGCCCCGTGGCTCGAGCAGAGAAGTGGATGCCGCGGGCGCCGCACCTGCTCTGCTTCCTCCCAGCCGGTGCTGAGCCTCGCCGGTTCCCGCCTGGGCCCCGCAGGCTCCTGGCCGGGCGTGCCCCCTCGGCCCGTGGGTAACCCCGCTGCACCCTACTTGTGCTTAGCCCCACCGTGCTCGCAGGCTGCTTTCTCCCAGTGTTCACCTCTGAAATGCCTTCTCTGGAAGGACACCCACATCCTGTAAGATTTATCAGCGTACATAGAAGTTGGCTGTAACACAAGTCCACCTCTTCCAACGACAAAATTGTCAAAGACATCCGAGTCCTAGCACTTAAAAGTGAGTTTTGGTGCCAGGGATAGAGCTGCAATGCTTTCACTGATAATAAATCTAGCTAAAATGATTCATTCAGGCCAAAGCAGTTGCCTCTCCCTCTAAATTTTAATTAATATTAACTGAGAAAGACAGAGGGCTGTGCTGCTATGGGACCTGAGAGTGGGTTCACATATAGCAACAGCATCTGACAGCACTTATTTACCTGGGAAACTGGCACATGCTGTTTGGAGGCAGAACATCTCGACCTGTGCCATCATGAGAGGGTAACAGTCTGGGGAATGCAGGATGAGAGCTTTTGGCTCTGTCAGCTTCAAGTGGTGCAGTTAGAGGCAAACCAGCTGCAAAGTGGTGCTCCCACTACATGGTGATTTTCTGGGGCTTGGAAATCCCATGTTTTAGGGCTTCTTTAAGAGATGGCCTGTTTTGTAACATGCTGCCTCATTTGCCATCAGTCGTTCTTGGAGTATTTAATCACAAAAGAGAGGGAGTGCAGTCAGCTGCACTCCAGGGATGTTCTCCCTTTGGTGATGGTTCAACACAACCTTTAGTTGACATAAAGCCCATAAATTGCTGGATCTTGGTAGAATATTCTGGGGAAGTAACTCTCTGCACTTGCCCTGCTCTTACGTGGTTTTTGGCCAGTCAGGAAGTGGGCAAGAGAGACCTTTCATTTGATCCATACAGCCACTCTTACGTTCCTACATCTTCAGTAATAAAATCTTATGGAACTCTTAGGCAAGCTGCTGATTTTGCAGCTTCCTTGTCTCCTGAGGATACCTTTCATCAGCACGCACAGTCATGCATGCAACATGTCACATCTGCAGGGGGTAGCCATATGATGGAGCCATATGAGTCCTCCAGAGTCCTGTGCTACGGTGTAAGGCTCCTGCTGAGTCCTTTCTAGTAGGTTTCCTTGGAGTGCAGGACCCAACAGTAGCATACGTCTTCCTGATGTCAGGCAACTACCTCTGTGAGGTGTCAGCCATGCCTGAGCCACGAGAGGAAAGCAGCAGAGAGAGGCCATGGTGGCACTACCCGTACCACATATGCGGCTGCAAAAGATCATGAGGCAGAAGTTGAATGAGTAGGCCTTCTGTTTTCAGTGTTAGCAGGTCAGCAGCGAGCATGGGGGCAAACCGGTGCAGCTGGAACATGTGCCACTACATGCCCAGGAGCTCATTCTTTTGATCTCTTTGTGAAATCATTCTCTTCCAAAAGTGGTTTGATATCTTACAGCCCCACCCCCCCTTCATTTCCCAGTAAAATGAGGCAGTCAGATCCCCTCCTGGATGTTATTTATGTGCTTGGCATTGCAAACATTAGGTTTTGCTTTTGCAAACATACAAAAAAAAGCAGTGACTCAGAGATAAAAGATGGATTTATCTCCTGACTTCAGTCACCTGACCAGGGCTGGGCCAGACTCTTTTCAGTAGAGCCCAGTGACAGGACAAGGGGCAATGGGCACAAGCTGAAACACAGGAAGTTCCATTCAACCATGGGGAAAAACTTCTTTACTGTGAGGCTGACAGAGCACTGGAACAGGCTGCTCAGAGACGTTGTGGAGTCTCCTTCTCTGGAGATACTCAAAACTCCCCTGGATGCAGTCCTGTGTGATGTGCTCTAGGCAATCCTGCTTTAGCAAGGGGGTTGGACTAGATGATCTCTAGAGGTCCCTTCCAACCCTGACAATTCTGTGATTAACAATTTAAACAAGGAAAGAGCAAGAGAGGTAGAGAACCTCTCATTAGTAATTCTCAAAGCACTAATGTAGAAAGTATGAGAGGGCAGGAAAATGAGGTATTGCGGGAGGAAGTGTTCAAAGTGGTCCAAGATGTCAATACAATAGTAAAATACAAAACGTTAGCTTATGGGACTGAAAGTAAGATTGAAAATAGAGGACCTGTCTCTGTTTCTCTTATAGGTGATAACTTAACTGAGATTAACCCAAATATTAACCAAATGCTCAACTGCTGATCTGTAGCCAGGCATAATTATCACTTATTCCTGAACTTTGTACTTGTGTCTCTAAATACAGAGTTCTCTCCTGGAAGGAAAACAGCTAAGGAAGCAAGGGTGAATGCACACATGCTAAAAGTCCCAAACAGATGGTAGGAACTATGTTAATTATGTTTTGTGTGATATTATCAGTGAGAGGAAACTTATTACAATGTCACCCTGGAAAATAAAGGTCACCTAAGAAGAGAGAATCATGAAAACTCTGGTATTAGAAGACTGGTCACAAAAGCTCATTTTTTGAAAAAATCCTCCTGAAGCACGCTAGTGTATTTAAAGAAGCGAGGTGACAGCTTGTGATAAAAGAAATTCATGTAGTCAGTGAATTCATGGTAACTGTAGAGCGTTTGTTCACTGCAGTGCACTGCGGGCTTCTCAGAGTAGCTAATTGTCGCTTTTCTTTTCAGTTAGTTACAACACAGATCTGGAGCAGCTGGTTCAAGCTGGCTCTGACCTGCCACACACCAGCAACGGGTCCGTTCTGTCTGCTTTAACAGGCTAACAACCAACCGCCCCTTTTGGCATGCACTTCCTCTTTTTTTTTTATACACTGCTCTCAGTCTCTCTTGTTGTCCATCACCAGGGAGAGAGAGGGAGTCTTTTGGCAATGTCAGCAAAAGGAAACATGTTTTTTAAGTGTAAAAAAGTCAATCTGAGATAGATGTTATACTGGAAAACATCCTAAATGATTAAGAATTTAGTGTAATAATTGGAGACACCATCCAAGAACAGAAAATCTTGAATAAGCTAGAAGACAGGCAGTGCTGCCAATTCTGCTTAAAATATATGAAGGTCAGAAAATGACACTACTTGAATAAAAGCCTTGCAGCGTACCTCCCACTCTACGTGAAGTGCAAGAAGTGTAACATACCCCTCTGATGTGTTGTGACTGAGGTAACCAGTAAGCCCCAGCTAAGCCGTTCAAGTGTGGGGGTGGCAAGAAATGCAGCGGTGGAGACTTGTTTTAATTATACCTATTTGCGTGCAGAAGGAATGACAGGAACCCTGTAGAAGCACACAGAGGTTTAGAAGGAAGGCACGGAGAGCTGGCAAGGTTTAGCCTAAAGCAAAAGTTGAAAGAGTGCTTCTGGCATGTGCAAGGCTTGCAGGAGCCCCATAGCATTCACGAAAACACAACTTTATAGGCAATCTTTGCTTAGTTTGTGAGAAAACAAATGCTACACTTTGTTTGTAAACCATTGTTCCTCCAGTAATGCTCTTTGTATTAACCTTTTCTTCTCCTAATGGAAACAGCCTTAAGAAGATTTGATTTTGACTCCTTGAGTGAAACTGTTGTTGTTGCCTTTGGTCAAGTTTATCTCTGCTGGAGTTTAACTTTGTTTTCTTCTCAGTTACACAATAAATCTGTTCCTGGACTCATTTTATGGCCTTGACCTTTAGTTTTTCAGAGTACTAGGTTGTGCTGGTACCCCACAGTAAATGTGTGTAGTAACGTATTTTTAGAGGATTAACATACAGGACCATGAGAAAGAAGATGCATCAACTCAGCACCTGACAAAAGTACATGCATAATGTTTGTAAATGTTACAAACGTTGGCTTATTTAGAGCTGCTTTGGACAGTACTTCCTCTGAGGTCTGACAGAAAAAAGCCATCTCTGTTAGATACAAAACTACAAATAAAATTTAAAATGCAGCTTGTAATATAGAAAATCCATACATAAATATATAGCTAACCGAGCCAAGTCCTGCCTGAGTTAGGGTACAGTTAATCCTACGTTTTGAATGTTCTGTGAACTGCATTTTGTATAACCCAGAAACCAGTTCTGCCAGCAGGGAAGTATAATGAAGACCAAGAACTGATATAACAAAAGATAGAGTAGGATATTAATTAGAGAAAAATCTCACTTATCTGAGGCCCTCAAACGCGTTCCAGATGAAAACTCTCTTCTAATGGCAGCAGCAATTACAAAGCAACTGCAGTGAGTTTCTGTGTGACTTTCTGCAGCAGAGTCTAAGCATGCCAATGCAAGGCAGATACTTAACCCCAGGTAAACCAGCAGGCAAACACAAAATCCAGCATTCAAAGATATAATGGGACTTTCAGCCTGAGGCTGCGGAGTCTGGCTTCTTAGCCTGGGGAGTGGCTTACAATGATGACAGGGACTCAAGCCCGATGCTTGTTCCCTGTGCAGCGCCCAGTGTGAGTGTCAGAACAGGGTGGGGCCCGGAATGTTCAGCATTATGCTGGTTTACACCAAAAAATGCACCCAGCTTTTTTTGTTGCTCCCCACCAAAAAGTCTAGAACACACTGTATTTTAGGAATGACTTTACTTCCCCATGAGAAGGAGCTGCAGGGTCAACAGTGTGAATTGAGAATCCAACATCTCAAGTAACTCATGACAAGCACTCCAGGGGTAGACAAATCCTAGGTATTAACTGCTGGAACAAGAAAAAAGGATGGGTAGGCAGTTCTCAGAAGAAAATCCATGGCAGTTTCTTTTCACTCCAGCAATAAAAGATACAGATCTCTGTTCTGTCTTGCTTGACTGTATAAGAGGGAACACTGTTGTGCTCTGTTTCCTCCTGTTGTCATTTTGGGCCCTATCAAAGACAGTTATGGGGACTACCCAGCAGCATGGTTTGTCCACTTCCAGCCTCTGTAATAAAGAACCCTATTTATACCTGCTACAGCCAGGATCTCTTTCTCTTCCACACAGAAGTCCGCTAGATGAATGGTGGACAGGTAGCTCTGCAAGAACAGCACTATGATTATCTAAGAAAGAAACATTCCTCCTACCTACTGCCTCAGTGTTAATTCTGTCTTACCCCTTTTTTGCTGCACAGAAGCACTTTGTCTATTGCAAGCAAATTCTTGGAATTTATTGAAATCATGTTGAGATAAAGCTATCACACACATCCCTTAGTTTGACTGAAGAATTGCTGCTCACAGTAATGTTACATAAGTCTTGCAGAATGGCATTTAACAAAGACTGATTGCTTTTAGAAGTCAGAATATTCCTCATTATCACCATCACAGGTTAAGGAAATATGTTTCCCACCATCCAGTTAATAACGGACATTTAGATACCATTAGCATCAATACTTCAGCTTTGATTTGGATTAGAAAAATAGTTAAAAAATTTAAAAATCCATAAAGACATGTTAGTAAAAAGGAGACTGAAAGCAACCTATGCTCAAGAACATGTTCTCTTTTCCTGTTTCTTCTTTCCTTCTGCAGTGAAAGCCAACAGCCACTATGAAAGAAGGTTTAAAAACTGTGGGCTAAGCTCCCCATTTGAGACATATTAGTGGGGCCTGATTCCTAGGGCAGGAGTGCCAACAGTTTTAGGTGTACCCCATATCCAAAATTAACAGTCGCTCTAGCTTTTTGCCAGGTCAAGTTAAATTCCCTGTTGAAAATGGTTTAAATTAGGCAAAGCTGCTCCTGGTATATCCTGCAAGTTCCTTGTGGTCTGATAGGAAGATACGTGCCAGCAAGATCCTGGGAGTGCTTTTCCAAGGGTCCACTGGGGAGCTGCAGGTGGCCTGTGCTAATCCTCTGATGGTGGCAGCAGACAGCTCCCAGCCACCATCTCTTCTCGGCCCTTCAGCTTCTCCCTTTTCATAAGAGCAGCCCATGCCTGGTGAGGTGATAGGACTGTTGGTAGTGACTCCTGGGCAAAAGGTGATAGCTTGTGTGGAAGGAGCTGGTGGCTGCTATGATCTGTTCCTCTGGTATGTTCCCTGTGCGGGATTCACCATCTCTGGGAAGGGCTGCAGCTTGAAGCAGGGGCTCTGTCCTTGTGGAAATGTGTGACCATGAACCAAAGTGCCCTTTGCCAATTTCCAATTGCCAATGAATTTCCAATGCCAGTGCATTTCCAATGCCTAGCCTGAGCTTTGCTCTCTTGCCTCGGTGCTATGACATACGGGATCCTACTTTGTTTAAAGACCCGTGCACTGCTAAGGTGCCATATACATTAAATATTAATGATTAATGGTTTAACGAGGCCAACTGCCAGGTCCTGCATTTCAGTTGCAAGAGCCCCATGCAATGCTACAGGCTTGGGGCAGAGTGGCTGGAAAGCCGCCTGGCAGAAAAAGACCTGGGGGTGTTGGTTGACATGCGGCTGAATATGAGCCAGCAGTGTGCCCAGGTCGCCAGGAAGGCCAACAGCACCCTGGCTTGTATCAAGAATAGTGTGGCCAGCAGGAGAAGGGAGGTGATCATGCCCCTGTACTCAGCCCTGGTGAAGCTGCACCTTGAGTACTGTGTTCAGTTCTGGGCCCCTCACTACAAGAAAGACATTGAGGTGCTGGAGTGAGTTCAGAGTAGGGCAACCAAGCTGGTGAAGGGGCTGGAGAACAAGTCCTGTGAGGAGAGACTGAGGGAGTTGGAATTGTTTAGTTTGGAGAGGAGAAAGCTGAGGGGAGACCTCATTGCTCTCTACAACTACCTGAAAGGAGGTTGTAGGGAGGTGGGTGTTCACGTCTTCTTCCAAGTAAATAACGATAATACTAGAGGAAACGGCTGGAAGTTGTGCCAGGGGAGGTTGAGACTAGATATTAGGAAGAATTTCTTCACTGAAAGGGTTGTCAGGCATTGGAATGGGCTGCCCAGTGAGGTGGTGGAGTCACTGTCGCTGGAGGTATTTAAAACCTGTGCCAATGAGGCACTTCAGGACATGCTCTAGTGGGTGGTTGTTTTTGTTTGGGTTTTTTGTTTTTTGGGGGGTGGGGGTTGGTGGTTGGATGTGGTGTTCTTAGAGGTCTTTTCCAACTGTGACAATTCTGTGATTCTCTGTGATTCTCTCTATGAATGCTTATGGAAACGGTAAAGCAAAATGTTCTGGTTCTGTCCTTCAGAAATCAACACCTAGAGAGCAATTGGCTGATAAAACATGTAGTGAAAAGAAAGGTGTAATTATTACTTCCAGCTCTGGAAGAGAATATACCAGTCTCTGTACTGCAATACTCCTTTAACTTTGTTTCTTTCCCTTATCGTGAAAACTAAGCTGTCAGGTACTTAAGATGCCTTCTAATGAGGCATGTGGTACATGCACAGGAGTTTCAGCATGCTTCTCAATAATTTATAGTGACTTAAAACAGAGAGACTTCAAAGCTGTTGCTGCATTTGCAGACTCCTCTGTTAGCTTCATCCATCGTTGTTTTCCTTCATTCTGTTCCACATTCCACAGACTCCCTTGGATCTTTCTGGGATGAAATGTGATTATTTGGAGAAAAGGCTGTGAAAAGTATATAAATGCTGCTCCCATTCAGCTTAAACTTACTCTTGTATCCTGAATCTCAAAAATAGCATTCCATTCATATTTATAATTTTTAAAACAATTTCTTTACCTCCAGAGATCTAAGATTGTCTAATTTTGGAAGTCAGTATTTCAAGCAAGCTTTACACTATACTTCCGAGGCTTCATGCACTGCAAATGGCTGTAAATTTACCATACTGAAATGTGTCATTCTTTTGTATTCAAGCATAAATAACACTAAGCATAACTGCATAGATGAAGAGTCTGAAACTTCAGAAACTCTAGAATCTTAATTTGAGCTTTGTAGCAGATTTACAGTCATTAGTTTGAACACAGCCTTTAAAAGGATGTTGTCACTTTAAAGGAAATCCAAGTTCTCTACCAGAAAAAGAACATCTATATTTTACTGAGCTAACATTGAAGGGGGAAGAAAAGCTTTCCCATGTTTAGGCAATGTTTTCATCTCGGCCCTAGTGAGTCAAATTGCCTTTTTAGTTTACCGGCCTGACAGACAGTCAGGAGGAGGGCATTGGTCTAAAGAAATTAAAACTGCAAAGTGGATGTTAAACCTCAGCTATTTATAGTGAGGACCTATTAATACTGAGCACTGCAGAAACAGGGAACAAGCTCTGAACCAACTCAAGCATTTGAGCAACACAGGTTCTGGAGCAGGGTAGATACCACATGGACTACATAACTCACCTTGCTGAGAGCACCTGGCTACTGCATCTAAAACCACTTTTGTATTCTATTGTGTGCAGCGTGGATGTGCGTGGAGAGGTCAAGGGTTACATCTAAAGAAACTTGGCTCACTTTCTTGAATGTTGATGTTTTCTCATCACACAGCCTCAATTTCTCTATCTGCAGGTGAGAGATAAGAGCACCCATTTTGCAAAGATGTTTTGGGAATTAATTAGTATGCACAGGGTTCTGAAGATAAAAAGAGCTACTTTGCATTTGGCTTAGATAACAAAAACCTTTGAAAGCAGTGGTGGCTTCACAGAGGCATTTTCTTTTTCAGTATGTAGGACTTTGAGATTGCTGGTATTTGTATGCAGTGCATTTATATAAGTTCTTATTTAATGTTTTGCATGGCTGAAGTTGAGTCACAAGTTGGTCATGAAAGCACTCATCAGTCTTATAATCAAATTGCACTAGATGCTCCAAATTATGCTCCGAGTCCTTTCATCTGCTCCACACAGGTGAATGCCCAACATCCAGATGGACCCCACTGAGGTCTGTCACACTTTGCTCAAACCCTGGGATCTCTTTAAATTAAATTTCAAAGGAACAAACTGAATGGCAGGTCCATTCATTCAGGTGAAAGCAAGTTGTTTCCCAACCAAGAAAGCCAACAGGATGCTGGGCTGCATCAACAAGGGCATCACCAGCAGAGATAAAGAAGTTATCATCCCACTCTACTCGGCGTGTGTCAGGCCACACCTGGGATACTGTGTTCAGTTCTGGTCCCCGCTCTACAAAAAATGTGCAGGCAGACTGGAGAGGGTCCAGAGAAGGGCCACAAGGATGATCAGAGGACTGGAGGACCTGCCATATGAGGAGAGGCTGAGAAAACTGGGTTTGTTCAGCCTTGAGAAAAGAAGGCTTTGGGAAGACCTCATTACCATGTTCCAGTACTTTAAAGGGTGGCTACCAAGAAGATGGAGACTCCCTATTTACAAGGAGTCACATGGAAAAGACAAGGAGTAATGGGAACAAGTTGCTCCTGGGGAGAGTCCGATTGGACACAAGAGGTAAATTTTTCACCATGAGGACAGTCAAACATTGGAATAGTCTCCCAAGGAAAGTGGTAGATTCCCCCACATTGGACAGTTTTAAGTCTCAGCTTGACAAGGTGCTGAGTCATCTCATATAAACTATAGTAGTACCTAAAAAGGTTGGACCAGATGATTTTTGATGTCCCTTCCAACCTGGCATTCTATGATTCTATGACATGGGTCAAACCCCACCTGATTCTAAAGTGACTTCCCCAGTCTAGGGCCTGATGGTAGTATCCAGATAGCTACGAAGGACACCTGCTGCTTCATCTTAGAGCACTAACACTCAGCATTGTAATAGAAAGAGCTACCTTGGTTGGATCAGCATTGAGCCTTCTGTGTTTACAGAGGTTGTCTACCTCTAATAGAGGTTTCTTATTGCTATAGCAAAGCTATTTAGTCTTGCATAGGGGAATAGAAGACAACCTGTGTGCTGTAAAAAACAGTAGCTCTTTTTCTCCTGTGATCACAGGCCTCTCCCATCTCTGTAAGGGGGAACAATATATTCGACCCACATCGTCTGTATTCAGAAATTGATCTTCAAGGGAGCTCTGTACTCATGCAGCTTTTCCTATTATATTCCTAATCTGAGCATATAGCCTGAGTTTTAATGCCTTAACCAATACAACAACACTGAATAGCAAAAATCAGCTTCCTTGAGATGACAACCCTCCCCAGGTAGGAAATTATTTCATTTAAACGGACACAACTGTCTCATTATTTACTTCCAAGGTTTCCTGATAATTAACTTAAGGGAGATGAAAGGGT
The DNA here is from genome assembly GCA_020745705.1 of Hemiprocne comata. Taxonomy (NCBI): domain Eukaryota; kingdom Metazoa; phylum Chordata; class Aves; order Apodiformes; family Apodidae; genus Hemiprocne; species Hemiprocne comata. The sequence goes on from CM036586.1 coordinate 65,238,473, forward strand.
TTCTTCCTGCCCCCACACCCCAATGTTACTCACAAGTAACATTTTCTCAATCATGTACTATTTTAACATAATTCAATTTTTTTTTTTTCTTCTCTAAAACCAGCCACCAAACCTTATTCCTGAACTTAGATACTTCCAATATGATATAAGAGAATTTCTAAATAACAATCAGGGAAATGTGTGTTTTCTAATATACAGCTCTAGTCAAGAAGGAATCATTCTTGCAAAGGTCAGTATTTTTTTACTGGGTTATTAAGCTTCTGCTGAGCTGCCAATAATAGCATTGAGCCTTATTTTTGTGCAAAGTTAGGACTTTCTTCTTTCATTCAGGCAATCACTCAAACTGTCCACTGAGAGGAAAGCAGTTGTGCCTGTGCCTTTAGCATACACAAATAGATGAAAGCTGGCTGTATTCCAAATTATTTTTCCCAAGATGCACATAATTATTATTATTATATATTTTAGCTGCATTTTTCCCCTGTATTTTGTTCTATATATAAAATCATCTCTTCTATGTTTGTCATTCCCAGGCTGCTACAAGATATGGATGTCAGGCCCTTTCATATGACCCTCTTCATAATTATTACTGGTCTCATGAAATCTAGGTTACAAAATTGTTCAAAATTATACAGTAATTTTTTGTGCTCAACCTGAGTTGCTTGTGGCCTGTCAGTGTTTTATGGTGTTAAGAGAGTCAAACTATGGCTGCCTTTACGTAGAACTGGCTGTGCTCTGTATTTCTCTAAGTGTAACTGCAGGATTTATCAAGGGAGGTATCCAGAAACAAAGACTTGCAGTGGCAGTCCATGTAAACTTTAGTTTCAGGATCTTTTCCATTATCATCTGGCATATCTTTATAGGAAAACAAACAGTTGATTTGTCAGAAGTTACCTCCTGCTCCAGAACAAGGGTTAACAGTGCTTCTCAAGGGAGATATTAACAGACATTTTCTTTGGAAACAAAATGAATGTTTTTTGAGGTTTTGTTTTGTTGGGGTTTTTTTTAGCCCAGACTATTTCAGTAACCTTACTCAATACCCTTGCCTCTCAGAGAGCTGCACAGGATGAGCTGAAAGGGTGATACAGAGGAAGGGAAAGGAACAATGTGGGTTAGAAGTTTCTCAAGTCAGCTTTGCCGTGAGAATGTTCAAACCCTCTGTGAAACTGCTATAAAAACTACACTGAGGAAGAAAAGTCTGCTTTTCCCTTTATTTTTTTTTTTTCAAATTCTCAGAAACCCTTTTAATTTAAAATCAAAGGGAAGGAACACCCAGTGTAAGAAAATTCTATCCAGAGCAGTCACACTTCAGCTAAAATGATCATGTAACACCGTTGCCAAAGACGCTTCTGCAATGAACACAAATAAGGTGGAAGAACTCCCCCTGCTAGATGAAGAAAAGGAAGAAAAGAGAGAAGTGGGAAGAACTTAGAGAAGTAACAGCTATTGAACAGCATTTCGGTCACCAGGCACAAATCCTGTTATTACCCAAAGCACCTTACCAACCAGCTATCAACAAAGCCAGCTCTCCAGTTGTTCCCATTGAGTCAAATATCACATCAGGCTTGGAGGCACAATCCTTCCTCCAGGCTCTTCCCTTTTCCTGGCCCATTTCAGAAAACCGGACATTTGCTACCCCTCAGGCACCCTGCCAGCAGCGAGGTTCACTGGAGGAGCTGCAGCAGCCTCCTGCCTGCCAGGGCCACACTCCTGGATCACTACAGGACTGGCTGCTGGGGCGGGGTTTTGCACTCCCGGCTGTCAGAGCCAGGCTCTTCCCCAAGGGAAAAGGATGTTTCCAACTTTAAAAAGCAGGTATGGTACTCTGTAATGTACTCAGCACTCCCAAGCCAATTCTGTGCTGGCTTCAGCTTTTCCTTTGCTTCCACATCCCCCTGAGGGTGCAGATTTCCACCTTACAAAGCATTCTTGAACTGAGACTTTATGCAGATGTTGCAGCATTTCAGAGATTTCTCAAATCTGTCGGAAACACGACATGGGGAATCCGTAGTTTAGTATCTGCCTCAATGTTAGAAAACAGAGGAAGCATCTTTGCTTTAACTCTGATTCCCTTTTCTTTTAGTATTGATTTCCCTTCTCAATTTCCTGTCTGATACCTTCTAAACATACAATTACAGATCCCTAAGAACTAAATAAATGTTAAAGTATAAGCCAAGCCAATGCACTGCAAACTGATGTAAATAGAAGTAGACCAGACAGCATAACATTAAATGAACAAAAATGGCCAGTTTATTTACTGGAACAGTTATGCATTACACTGTAATTTTAATTGGAACATAAAGATGTAAGAATCAGTATATTGGCTTCTTTTAATTATTTTCTTCAGCACTAGAGTGTTTTTCCCAACCATTTGACTGCATGATCATATTACACATGTACAAGCACAGATTTTATGAATCCCTCACAAGGCATTAATCTAGGATTGTCTACAAGGACAAGGAAGAGTTAACATGGGAATTACTTCAATTTTAAAAACAAACGATGCTTTTTTGGAAATAAGAATTATTTAACTTTTTTGCTTTTAGCATAAAGTAGCAATAAGAGGAGTTTCCAATATTCAGTCTTTAGTAAATGAACATATATACTTTTATATTCTTCACTACCTAGAAACACTCCATCATTTAACCCCAAGAAGGCAGGACAACATAATGTCAATTCAACATAGGAATAGCTGAGTTATTACAGCAGTAAACATACAGTATACAAATTTGTGTTTGCCACAGACTCCACCAATGTTAAAATTCTTTTGAAAGGAACACAGCAATCTGTATGGTTTGTTAGATACAGAACATCATGCAAATGGAAACATTCAATAGATTACAAAAGTCACAAAACATCAGTATTCTTTTTTCTTTTTTTTAAATTGTTTACAAAGGATCAAGTTAATGAACCCTTTAACAGTCAAACCACAGGGCTGAAAATCAATAGGGCAATAACTAATAAAATGGACTTAATTTATTCACTGGCATAGCACACATAGCCATATCTGTGAACAGGAGGAAAAAAAAAGAAAAAGCTAGGTTACTCTTACTTCTTCTTCACAGCTGATAAAATAACAACTCAGCTATCAAGCCAGTCTACTTGAAACTGTTATCAATCACTTGTGTTTACTGATTTCCAATATATTTTTGAAATCCAATAACCATATACTCAAGAAAAACTTTTTAATGCAGATTACTAACGCTCAGAAAAAAAACACACTCTTCTCCACTCTTTCTTTTACAGCAAATCATAATAATTAAAACAAATACAGAGTTTTGTAGTAAGACATTTTTGAAACACAAGGCCCTATCACCCAGAGTCTGCCTGCACATTAACTGCAGTCATGGAATGTAGGATTTTTTTTCCTTTACCTTTTGTCAGGTTGTCACTTGGCTGCCATTAGGTTTCACAAAGGGGATTTTAAAGAACTGCACAAGAAACTGATTAAAATCCAATAGAGATTTAAGCCATGCACCTCAGAATGAAAGATACAGACTCCCTGTGATAGTCCTCTTGCCTTTCTAGCAGGAGGAATATGCAGATCACACAAGAAATAAGAATTTTCTAGCTTAGTTATGGATATGGAAAAGCTACATGACGTTAAGACTCTCATGCACACATTTTACATTACATATTTAGATGCATTTGTGTCTGAAAGCGAAAGGCGTTTGCTTTTTTTTTCTTTTCCTCAGGATGCTTAATTATACTAAAAAAACCTTTAATGGCTAAAAAAAGTCTGAATATTGTATAACCTTTTCAGACTCACTGCACACACAGCAAAGAAATACTGAAGAAAACTGATGACTGGAATTTTCAAAGAGGTAACTACAACAATTATACTTCAAAGGTAAAACATCAGTGCCCGCTGTTCTCAAACCAAGATGTCTGAAGTACAAAAGAAAGAATTTTACTGTAACCTCAGTGGATATGCATCTTCCTCCAAAGAAAGGAAAAGACCTCAGAAGGGCTAATAAAATCTATACTTTACCAATCCAGCTATAGTAGAATTGGTAGCACAACTACTGACTTTGGTATTGCAGACTGAATGATAAATTTGATATCAAAATAAGGGCCAGACTCGTGGGTGTTGCTCCCAGTGTGATGAAAACTGGGTCATATTTTGCTAACAGCTTAATTAGCATGAGCAGCCTTCATAGGTGAGGACATATTTCATAAGAGAGGTTATATTTCAAAACATAATCTCCTTTCTGTTCACACATAAATATGGCAAATGGCTTAAATAAGTTCACAATTTTTTAAAAATAAAAAATAAACTGAACGTTACCTTGGCATTAAAACTTGCAGCATTACCTTAATTGCAATTTCATTCTATGAACCCTACTGTATAGCTATGGTTACATTAATTTACTGTGAAAAATGTGAATGGAGAAAGCACAGAGATGCCAACCTGTCAATCAGATCAACCAGAAAGAATACCAGTATTGCCTCCATCTAGAAGGCAGAAACTTCTATACAATTAGCTTGCATAATGGTAATATTTCCTTTTTCTGTAAAATCTCCATTTGTCTTCTGACTGATAGAAAATACATCTTCCATACTATTATGTTTTACAATGTATTTATTAATCTTTTTCTGGCCTTATATTGACTTTTTTTCTTTTTTCCCCCACATATTTCCTATAAACTGGATTTCCAGTGAATCATTTAACTGAACAAGGAATATTTTTTCACTATATCAGAAAATAAAACCCAAACCAAAATGCCCCAGAACTGAATAGACTATTCCAAATCCAAAGAAATTTCAAGGCCATCATAGAGAACAAAAGCTGCATTTCAGATACTAAAGTTGGAGCAGGACTTGAATTGCTTCTTTACTGTGTAGGCCATATTTCAGCCTTTCTGAGTATATTCAACTCTTACAAAATACATGTATAATTTTTTCTTAATAATTAAAAATCAGAATATATGTCAACACAACATGAATATATTTTATAGGGGCAAAATAAAATATTTTGCAACCTTTAAAAACCCAGGCTTTGGTTTCTGGTTTTGTCTGCATGTAAATATTTCCTACAAAATCTCTCACAAAGTTGTATATTTTCAATCACTATGTAATAAAGAACAGTTTATCATCTGAAGTTCAAGATATATATTTTATTTTGCACTGGTTAACTGACAAAAGTTGTCCCAGGGACCTACACAGTTTTATAACTTACAATGCAATAACTACAACCATTCATCCATTTAAGTTTGTTTCTAGTTCTCTTACATTTGCAACACTTAAGTTTTATTACATATATAAAGTTTAAATTGAAAACTTAGAAATTAAGAATTTAAAGCTTAAGGGAATAAAAAATTTAATAAATCCACTGATTTCTATAAAACGGTGCTACAATTTCTATACCATTGGATACTCTTTCTTAACTCTCAATCCACATGGACATACCAGTATAATGTTTCAGTTACCCAAAATTGCTCTGCAAATCACAGCTGGAAACAAATACACTTCTAAACAACTGTCTGATACAACATTTTTTTCCACTAAATTTGTATTTGTAAAGAAATGTATTTCACTGCATCTCTGCTTAAGTTAAATTCAGGGAAAATGTGGTTTGGATATGAAAATAGGAAAAACTATTCCAAGTGCAGCCTGCAGTAACTATTCAAAATGCAATCCAAATTCTTTTGTTTTTCACAGTGTACAGTAGCTGTCTTTGTTGGACACAGATGTGGCCACTGTATGATATTCATACACCAGTCTGACAGGTCAGGCATTCTTAGATCTTTTTGAAGGTGGCATTTGCTTCAGACAAAACGTTAGGGTTTTTTAAATAAAAATCAAAATGGCAGCCAGTCTCAGTGTCAGACATTATGATAGAGCTGAACAAGGTTTCACTTGACCCTTCTATGACAAGACAACAGGTAGGTTAAGAATGATACTGAATAGCCATGTAAATGTATATGAGAAGAGCCAGGCAAACCGCATGAAACCGAAGACAAAACACTGCCGAGTGTTGTCTGAGCTGATCAGAATTGAGTATCAGTTTGTTCCTGTTTTCTCCACCTCTGACTCTGAATGTTTTGTTACAGTGGCTCATCTGCTTTGCCAAGGTTACACAACATACCTTGTTGATGACATAGAGTATTTTTATTTACAGCACCTTTGTTACTGGTACTATGGTAATAATGATTTGTTAGGCACACTGAGTGGTCACCGATTCTTTCCTCTGCTGATGTTTTGTGTATCGTAACATTTGGTAAGCACTGTCGCTAACAGAAGACTGACTTCATTTTCTCAGATTCTGGCAGAATATGAAAGAATTATTCCAACCACACCTGCAGCAATGTTTTTCCCCAGCTGCTCTGTACCTTAGGCTGTATTGTGTTTCCCACTTGTAGGTCATACGCACGCTGCAGAGAAGGAATAAAGACATGTGGAAATACCTAAGCCTTTCTTCTGTAAATAAATTAAGGCCACCTGACAAAGCAAGGAGTCTGCTAGCTATCAACAAGTAGGCAGGTAGGCAGTACTGCAGACTTTGTTTTCTAGCTGACGACCACATGGGATGCCCATAGGTGCTGAACCACAACCCCCTACTTAGCCGCTTGCCTTGCTGTCAGGTACTGTGCAAAATAAATTCCTCTAACCTTGATTTTTTTCTTTTTTTTCCTGAAACTCACTACGTTTTAAGAAAAAACCCCAGACTTCCTCAGCTTTTACAGGAAAGAATCTTTAACTAGGAACACCGTGCACTGTTGCGATAGAGTCTGCGTAGTGTAGATCACCTGAGTAGTTGTCATAAACTGACAGGAGCTAAGGTTCTGTGTCTGTTGATTTTTGGCAAGGAAAAAATGCACTACAGTAAAGTCTTACTAACTTTGATCCACACCATTACCCCTACCTGCATGAGTGCTTTCACCACAGAATACTTCACACAAGCTGCATACGACTTTGCCATTCATACGAGCCTTTCACAGTAAGGCCTCAAGCTAGTATCCTGAATATGGGAGTGGGAGGAAAGAATGTTTTTAATTAGCACACAGCATTTTACCTATTTTAGATTTACTTTCTCAGATACCAAATAGAAAGTAACCCCAAAAAACAGCACCAATTCATCTACTTGTCGGAAATGCAAAAATATAATTACAACGCAAGCAAACAACTGAAAACAAATCAATACATCATCCTTTTGTCTCCTTCTTAGGCTTAATAATTATCTTTCAGTGAAGAGATAAACCAAAATCAGAAACTAGTGTAGTAGGAATTAAAAAAACAAGTGCATAAACATTATCAGTGTAGCAGCAAAATATACAGTCATTGCTAACATTCCAATTCAACCCATTTCCAACATTTTTGTGCAATAAAAATTGGCCATATGCTGGCCAATGCAACAAGCCTCTTAATATTAACACAGTCATTCTTCACTTAAGCTATTTCTGCTCATTTTTAAAAAATAAAATCAATTAAATACAACTCTCACAAAAAAAAAAAAGATACTGTATTTTATAAACACAAAATTCTGGTGCAAATAAAGTCAGAAATAAATATCACACCCTTAATGACAAAAGGAAATTTGAACTGGTTCCTATGGCTGAACTTAGAGAATGTGAGGGTAGGATTTTTGTAACATACTTTTTTCTTTTTTTTTTAATATTGGCTTAAGTCTCTCATTTTCAGAGGTAAAGCCAAGCAGCTGGGAGGAACATTTTTGTCAAGATGTTACATTTCACTACACTTCAGTTGTGATAGCAAAGTTTGAATACAATCAGAGGAACCATAAAAAGTCTTCTTGATAGGTTGGGCTCTGTGCTTTGTGTTCTTCTCAACCTTCCCTCAGTCGCCACAGCAGGGGATATGAATCCAGACTTGTCAAAACAGCAACAAGGCAGGATTGTTACCGGCTTGCTGGGAACAACCCCGACCTTTGTTGCGTGAACTCCACTCTGTTTGCATTTTCTCTTACATTGCATATGAAGATTAGGGGTAAGGAGGAGGCTTAGAGAGACAGCTGAGAGGGGCACACTGAGAGCTGGAATGTGGCTGCTCTTCTGGAAGAGCATTAGGACTGAAAATTAAAAAGAAAAGAGAAAAAGCGCTTAAAATACATGGAAAACTTTTTACATACATGTAAACAGTACAGGGCTCGAAACAAACTTTAAAAGTGGATGAAAACTCATCTTTAGATCTGTATCCTCAGGTACACAGTACATAACGAAAATTCTCAGTGCACACATTCAATGACACCTGGATGCATGCATGAACTGCCATGGAAATCCTGCTTGCCAGTTCATGTACACAATTGCTGTTTGCATCTTCTGGTGGAAAACGCTTTGTGGAGAAATAAATGCAGGTGCAAAATGGGGAAGCAAATTTGAAGGACAAAATACAGTCGCCATCTGTATGTAAGCACCAGAAATTTTCTGTATGCAACTGATCAATTTTTTTTCAGTGAAGAACAGTGTGACAGTGCCAGGGCTCATCAATTCGTGAAAATGTGATGTCTTACTGAACTTGACCTATTTACTAGTACATTCATACGAATGTATTGTTACCAGTGTAACCTTCCTTGTCGGGCCACATATGCATTACATATTTTGTAATCTCACACTTCCAAAGGGTGGCATTCCTTGTGCTTTATTTTCTTTTGGTTTTGTACTTTGAATCCTCTTCAGTTCTGTCATGTACTTCCGTCATTTGACTGTTTTTCATGTAAAATTTGACTGATAACAGCTTTCACCCCCTAAGTCTCTAAGTGTGAATTTACAGTGTACACTGTCATGTCATGTAGGGAGATCTGAACTAGCTTTCAGCAAACAAGGTGGGGCTGGAGCAGCAGCCTGATAGGGGCAGCTAAAACATATATACCCCACTGCTTGGTGCAGAGTTCCAGGGTGCTCCTGCCAGAAAAACTTAGGGTACTTAGGTTTGCTCATGTAAAGGCAACTCAGCAGTCTATGCTCCACTGCGTTAGGCAATGTGGGCAGAGCTTAAGTGAGCCCTCAGATGTGGCCTGCCTTGCTTTAAAAGGTTGGCCTTCAGCTCACCTTGCCGATGTCAAGCTAAGTGAGAGCCATTAAAATTCCAAGGAAAGAATGTGGCAAAACAAGATACTAAAACAGAATTCAAGTAAAGGCAATTTATTAAAAACAACAACAACAAACAAAAACAACAAAAAAAGCCACAAAAAACCCCAAAACAAAAAAAAAAACACAAACCGAACCAACCAACCAAAAAAACCACCAAAAAACAGAACACAAGAAACACCAAAAAACATTTATTTAATGTGTCTTGTGTCTGGGAAGAGTTTTTGCGCTAATGCTTCGAATGCTCTACAGCAATTATTCCAAGCTCAACAGCCTGATACATGATGAAGCACAATCATTTATATTCCTGTCTTCAGGAAAATTGGCCTTTTCCGTTTTCCTTCTTTAGAAACCGTGCTGTCACATATTATCTCTGCAGCACAGACTATTGGGAGTGTTGGCAGAAGGAATGCAATTAGTCTATTGCTGGAAATTAATCAATTTGAAATGCCAGAGGTGTTTGAAAGTCTGCCACTGGAAATGCCAGTAGAAAATATCTGTAGTTCCACATATAGGATTTACTTAGGAAAACAAAGGAATGACATTGCACTCGCTTGAAGAAAGGAACAAGTATGCACCATCACCATTAAAAAAGTAGATGGCAACTTCCACACTTTCAAATCAGAGCAGCCTAGAAGACTATAACCACAAATCCACAGGTATTACAATTCAGCTGGAGCTATAGTCCTTGCACCTCTGGCCTTATTTAAAAATCATAGACTTGCATGTCTTAAGTTAGATTCTGTTTCACAATGATGCTCATGAGTTTCCTGATTGCAAAATGGCTGGTGAGAGTGGGTTACAGAAGCTCACAAGATTTGGTTTTGTGCTCAGCTGTCTGTCTAGGTCAGTCCCAAAGTGTTTAGTGCTATGGACTATGACTCCTCAGTTTCCATATAGATTTAGTCTAACCCTAAGCACCTAGGCATAAATATTTGATCCATAATATTTTCATGAATCTTAGTACTCTGACTCATCTAATCACTCTAAGATGCACCAAACTTGTCTAAATAATTATTTCAGTGGCTGTAACTATCCTTTTCTTTTGCATATTCTGCCACATACAGATGCAGATATAGCATCTAAAGAGGGAACCGAGTGAGATCTTTATCTAGTCCACCCAAATGAGTCTGTCAGGAGTGACTGCAGATTGGCCCAGAAAGTCTGCATTTACTCGCAAATTTATAAGCCTCCTGGCTTCAGCACCTCCTAGGTTTTCCAGATAGGCTTAGGAGGGGCACTAGTCTGAAGTCCTTCAGAGACACAGAAGTGAGTTAGAGCTTGAAAATCACATTTGGGGAAGACAAACAAGGAGGCAGTCATGTTACCCTAAAAAGACCACCTTACTCTCCCCTCACTTGCTGCCCCATTCCTTTTTTCAGAGGACTTCTATAATTGTCAGAAAGGAACAGAAACTTAGCAGACATTTTCCTTGCTCATTAGCAGAGATGTGTTTGTCTTTTGGGGCTTCCTTCTTGGCTTTAAAAAGAAGCAACACAAGATGTTCATGCTCCGATGGAGAGGACTGGTGAGGAAATGGCCACAGTTAAGGCTAGTTATGTACAGCAATGGCCTGAAAGAGGACCTCTTTGAGACACATGAGATTCTCCTTTACACAAATATGCACAACCATAATAATGTTTTGGCATAACCTTCAGTACAAAGTCAGCCCTGACTGCAAATACTGTACAAACTATCCTAAACTAAGCTCAGATTAGGAAGCATTGTGCTTAGAATGACATTCATTTTCTCTTTGTGGCAATTCTGTGTTGCTTCTCGCTTTGAAATGCAAGCTCATTTCTATGCACAGAAGAAATATAAAACTTTGCCTCACCATTTCCTCTCTCAACTAATGATAAATAATAGGGGCATTATAGGAAAAGTAAAAAATTACAAAGTTATAAAGTAGCATTGCAGCAACATATATACATCCATCATTTTCACTCCTAGTGCATTTCAGTCTTGTCCTAACACACTACTGTTATACCATCCTTTCTTCAGAAAAAAAACATCCATCCAGTTCAACAATGCAGATTACTGTAGCAGTATATAAACGAAAATTACACCAGAACTGGCAAGTGACACATGGCATGCAGTGTGCTTTTTGTGGTGATACAGGTGATCGTGGCAGCAGGTCCTGGAGCTGAGCTATCAGGCACATTGACATTTGTGGGCAGTAGAGGATGGTAGGTGAGATTAATAACACGGAGCAATAGAGAGACATGGAAGAACCTGAAGCTGTTGACTATTAACTGAGAATAAGGAGGAACATTGTTACATTCTCCCCACAGGATATGTGCAGCTTTTAAAACAATTGGTTTTAATAGACGTTTTTGTAAACCTCTCTTTAAAGGCTGGTATCATTAGGGGTTCTATTCATTCAGTTGATGAATGAAGCCTGTGTCATTTTTTGTGTTAGTATTATTTTCTGATTTTAAGCAGCTTTTTTTTTCCCCAGCACTCAAAATGCTAATCATGTATTTCTAAAATCAATTGGGAAATAGCATGCAAAGCCCTTTGGTGTTAGTAAGTACTCATTTCTCTTTCTTAAAGACACCATTCACATGCAATATTGTCTGGCATTGACTGTAACTGTAACAAATCAGCAATGGAAAATATAAACAGAGCAGTGATATTTTCAGAATGCAGCCATTTTGCATGTAGTAATTTATTACCCGATTTTAATTAACTTCCTATGTTTCATGAAATAAAAGCATTTTTTTCTTATTCAAGATTAATATTCATATCATTTGCAGCATCAGGTCTTTTCGGGTTGTTTGTTTTTATTAATATATAATTTAGGTCTATAATTTGGCCTCTGAAAATGACAATGAGGTTTTCACTGCATTCAAAAGAAACCTAAATATGGTCCAAAGACAGACTTTTAAATATTGGATGATGGTAATATTTTAGTCTTGTCAAATATAGTTCAACAGAAAGTTAGCTACAAATGCTAGGGATGGGTGAACATAATCCAGTAATTTTCAGGGTAGGCCTAGATTTGGTTGCTTGCCTGATACTCCTGGACCTAGAAATTGAGGCGATGCATGGAAGGCAGAGGGAGACTTTCACACAGTTCACCAAAATCTGTGCACTGGAATCTGTGCACTTTCACATTTACTAGAAAATCCAGAATTACACAAGACCCACTAAAAATTTGGGATAGATAATGGATGAGGGAAACCTCTCCATGTTTGATGTTAAAGTTCAGAGTGAATCTATATGCATTGTGGTCAGGCGTATTAACTAGTTTGAACGTGACTAGACAGAATGCAGAAAACATCTACGTGGATTACAAGTCTTAACAAGCTGTTGTTTAATACTGGGTGAAATGCCATTGAGAGGTCACATTACTGGAAGAGTAATGTTAGAAACTTAAAAAAAAGAACACCAGCTCTCCTTTATAATAGGTGACTCCAGGGCTGGGCACAGCTTTAATCTGCCTTATTTGGCAATGCGTGATTGAAAGCTTGTGTGCCGTGTCAGGAGGGACCATCAGACAGTGAGAAAGAGCAGTACAAGTTCCTTTCTTCCTCCTCTGCCTGATTTAGAAAACCTGACCTGCAGTAAATCTAACTGGTTCTTTAAATGCCTTTGAATTTTACTCCAGATTTCAATTATTTTATTTAAAGCAGCACTCAACAACTTCTGCCATCATGCTGACTTGAATTAAATCTGTTGTTACTCATCACCACTTTACAAGACTGTGCAGCTATGTGGCTGAGTGCTAATATACCCAAATAGCACATTGTTTTCATTTCACGAGAAGAATATCAATCTAGTGGTAAAAAACAAGCAATTTGAAAGTCGATAGTTCAGCAAAGTGTACAAGTATGTGTTGTTTGGGTGTGATTTGGCCTTTGCACCACCTACAACCAAGGAGGACACCAGGAGTTTACTTTTAACAAGAAGATTAAGAACTGACTGCAGTGGGTCTGAGTTTCCAGGTCAGGGAGAGCTTTCTGAAAAGCCCCTGCTAAAATCTCACAAATGCCTTTAAAATGCCACCTTACATAAGGGAAACTTACAATTACCCCTAAAATTAAATGTTCTCAATTTAAGTACATTTATCTAGCAACAAAATAAAATTACTACTATTTTGGCATAATTGAGAAACTGACTGCATGAAAAGACCAAATTAGAACTGCAAGATCCAACTTTGCATTCTTCTCCATATTTTTACATAGAAGTGTGTGAATGCTGTGATTCATGTTTGTACTGTCACTGCAGAAATTATCACTGTTCCTCAAGTTGTTAAAAGTTTGCTGTTAGTGAAGAATTGCAGAGAAGAGCCTTTGTATAAGGAAGAGGACAGGAGTTGCAGACGTGCATGCATGTATGTGCAAAGAGAAAAGAGTTAGTGAAGTTTACCTGACAGTCTGGCAATCTGGCCCCCTGGCTAGTTGTGAGCCGTGTGGCGGTATGGAGGCAGCAGGCTGCTGACAATCTACAAGAAACTGATAAATTAGACATATATACAGAGAGATTACAGAGCAAGGGGTTAGTAACAGTAGTACACGGGCTATGCATCCGATGGAGAGATTTAGTGAGGAATGTGTTCTTAGTTCCTTATCTGACAGAAACACCTCTTTTTTCTGATAGCAATAACATTAGTTGTTGCCTTTTTTCCTTTTGCAAGAACCAGTGAAGACATTTTTGTTTGTCTTCCCATAACACTGGCAAATCTTTGTTTGAAAAGATAGCGATAGAGGGCTGTATTCAAAATCTGGGTTTAAACCTTGTACTCATCATTCTTTGCTTACATCTAGTACAAAAAGGGTCATTAAAGTTACCCAAAATTTCTGCAGAGAACTTACATCCATATAGCAACCATTACAGATACCATCTTGTTATGGTCTTTGAGAAAAAGCTTGCAAGAAACTCTTCACAGCTTCTAAATAGTGCTTGTGAGATTACTTTTTATAGGGAAAAGGGAGAAATTTAAAAAGTCGGTTTTCACAGTTCTGTGTGGATTATTTTATCAATTCTCTGCCCAAAGCAGTTTTCACATTAATCACTTGGAAAGCTGCATTCTAGTTCTTGGTTTATTAAATAACTGTAAAGCCAAATAATCCTTTGTTGCTACATTTTTCCTGTGACATTTGGAATAGGAAGACAGCTTTAAACTCAATAATATTTGTGGGACATAAGGAAAGTAGTTGAACAAGACAACCCTGCTTTCTACCAAGACCTCCAGACCTCAAGATTTGCTAATTCTCCCCACAGCGGTCTGGCCTTTCATTCCACAGCCCATGTGATTCAGATTGTCAGGTCCTTTCAAACTTTAAAATCTATGGGTAAAATTCTGACCATCTGGAAAACTACTGGAGATCACTTTTTGTCTCCAGCAGGCTTTGCAGATCTATCAATCCTCCTCTTTGACTGCCTCAACCTGATTCTCAACCTGACTCTTCAGTGGGAAGGAGTTACTTTCTCCTGAACCTTAAAAATGAGACAACTAGTTTTCATGTACTTGGAAAGAAATTAGTTTTGTCTTTTTTCAATTGGTTGCTACTTTAAGCTCACCACCAGTAACCACCTCTCTTTACAATGTGGATGTTTTCCAAACCCCACTTCTACTCTTCGTCTCAATCAAGTGGAAGAATGCATAAATGATTTGCTGTCAAGAGTCTTGAGATGACATCAGCTACAATGCAGAGCAACACACCTTCCTAGGAACACTGAGCATCATCTCCAGTATCACAACATTTCCCTGTCATACAAGCCCAGAGTGCTTCTCCCTACTTCCTATGAAGCACTGACCTCCAGTGGGTGGAAGCAAGCGTACCCAAATCATTAGTTTCTTACTGCTTCAGCCAAGAAGAGAGGGTTTTGGACCTATTTTCAAGTGCACAGGTACCTACATTAGAAAAATATATGCACAGTTAGTGCTGACACCAGGAATGGAACGAGAAAAGATTCTGTGCCATTCTCTCATTTACCAGGATGGTCACTATTGGCCTCAGTACATCTTTTAGCTGAGGAGTGTAAGAGTTTGCAATGTATTTGAGCCACAAATAGAAAGGTCTGTTATTTCAGCACAAAGCTCAATTAAGAGGAAAGGTGCCTAGGAGGACAGACAGAGCAGGCTGACTGCAGAAGAGAAATTATTGTAGAAAAAAATATTTTTAAAAGGCTATTTTAAATGAATAAATTTGCAGAAGTCCAAAGCAAAGTCATCCCTGACAGCTTATAGAAGGTAGTCAATAAGAAAAAAAGTACGGAACAGAATGCTATGTGATGAAAAGGTGCAGACAGGTTTCATAAATATAGAAGAAATTGTTCTGACAGGCTTTGCCAGAAAAACACAAATGCCTAATTTATGATCCTGTTCTAATATCTCGAACATCCTGCAGATATTTTATGATGCCTCTTCATCTGCTAGATTTGGCAGAATGTGTGAATAGAGAGCCAAAATCTGCAAGCATTATGCAACCTGGATAATAACTACTTGATGTGAGCAAAATCCCTGAACTTCACCTGAAATGACAGTTCTATCTGGCGTCAGCAGTGCTCACACAATCTGGCTCACACTCACATCAGTATGAAATTTAGTGATCCACATGACTTAAAATGGCTGAATCGTCCTCCTACATTGTACAGGAGCGAAGTTTTTGAGGATTATGCTAGGAAAGAGCTAGGGAGAATGCATATGGCTTAAATACACACATTTCAAATTCAAAGGAGCTCTTATCTATTTATGTCCAAGTAGGTGAGCCAGAGCTAACTTCAGTCCTTATATATTTAATCCTTTTAAGTATTTTGGAGGGCCTATAACCCTATTTTCTAATGCCATGACAGTCATAAACACAATGGAACAGGAAGTAATTTCAAAAGTGAAAACTAGAAGAAATATTTAATTCCTTCCTTTCTAATAAGGAACTCTTGCCTGTATCAAATGAATCTTTGTGTATTTCCGGAATACTCTGTTTAAGGTTAAAAGGTTCAAAGATGCCTTTACTGATTCTGTGATCAATGTCACATACCACAAGACAAGGAAGGACAGATATGCTTTCTCCTACTAAAAAAATAATAAAAAAAATACATTGGAAGATGCTTGTTCCCAGTATTTTTCAGAATTCAGGAAGTGTCAGTCAAGCTACAGAGTGACAGAACAGTTTGCAATTTGTGTAGAAGACACTTGAGGGACAGACAAAGGTTATACTTTCTGGTGTGTCTTCAGAGAACACCACCAACAAAATTTATTAATAAGTTATTAACTACAGACTCTCTCTTTTCTCTATCATCTCCAGTTGCTGTGAGGAAATAAACTACTGGGGGCAGGGGATGGGCTGGCTGATCTCTTAAGAGCCCTTTTACAAGTCTCTCAACCTATAACCAAGAGATGAAATTCAGTGACTATTTCAGCCATGTAAGGTGAAGAGGAACTATTATACACAAAAATTCATATGCCAGTTTTGACTGAAATCAGAAGGACCTGAGTCTGTATCGACTCCTATGCCAGTATCAAGCAATGTTCACCACTGAATCCTTTGGAGCTTTGAGGCTTGACTCGTGCTGTGCTTTAGGCCTGTTCTGAATTTCCAGTTACTAACATTTGTTGGCAATGGTGGTGAAAAGGGCTCAGAGATTTCCTCTCTCACAGATTAGCCACTGCTGATTTTCCTTTGGACTCTAATGCCCAGTCCTAATTGGACTAATCAGCTCCTGATGTAAGAGCATTAAAAATACCAAGCTCAGAGAAGCTACATCTGCTCATATGAGGACTGAATGTGCTGCCATAAATTATCTGCTGAGAGCAAATAAAATAAATTTAAAAAAAAAAAATAATAGTATTTTCCTGTGCTTCCCTTTGGCTCAGACACAAAAGCTGTCCATTTCCCTCACAAAGTGTGCTCTGCCCTCCAGTCTGTGAACTGGGTGACTCCAATCAACACAGGCCTGCTTAACAGGGTTATGAGTGTCTGGGAGATGGGCATGCCTTCTGTTGACATCAGCAATGTCCCCAGTGAGAATGCCACATGCAAGCATTTTCAGTCCCACCTGCATACTGCAATGAAACACTTCAGCACATTTTGACACACTGTAATTAACTAAACTCTACATAGTGCTGTCAGAGAATGAGACTAGTAAGAATCCCAAGATCAGCACTGGGGGTGTTGTGAATGAGTAACTGATACATAAAATACTTGTAACTGTGTCTAGTCCTGCTAGTCAACAGAGAGTTTTTTACTTTTATCTGAAAGGGTAAAATTGCGAGTCAAACAACATACCAATCAATTTTTTTACAGGTAATGTTACATATTTGGTATTTCTGATATGAAAAACATTGGGAAAAATCTGTTCTTGATAAAAGAATAGCTCTCAAGAAATGATTATGAGAAAATGTGAGATTGAGGCTTCTAAAGTCTTCTAAAACAAACTCTCCTTAGCATCCTGTTGATCACCCCAGGTCAACAGAAAGTCCTTCTTTCCTAGCTAGAAGTTTTCAAGTTATCTCTCTTCGTGTCATGCTACCCAATGTCAATTGAACTTGCTCCATTAAGTCGGAGAAATTTGATAATGTGTATGAAGGTGTTGTTGACAATTTACTTGAAAAGAGAAGCTGTCTCCATTTATATGGTAATGAATTGTTTTCTTCCCTGAGATGTCAATTTAATCGGAGAGAATGAATGCTTAATAGCACGAGTCAGAAGTATTGGCTGAAGAACAAATCAGTAGTCTTCTCATCGTGCAGAGGCAGAAACATGTTGCATAACACAGCAAGTCCTACAGTAAATCAGTCTTCTCTAGTCAAAGGTGGGAAACAAGGAAAATTTCCAAATTCAAACTACAAATGTGAGACGTCAAGAAGAATGGGGCAGAGGGTACTAAAACACTCACCCGCCTTGCTGAGTTGAGATTTTTTTCAGTAGAGATGCTTTCAAACTGTAATCTGACAGGATGGGAAAAGTCCCCAAACTGTTTGTGTCCAGAGGTGATGGGGACATAAGTTTATACTCTTATTTGACTAGCTGGTTTCACTTATAATTTATCTTTGTTTTTCTAATGGATGCCAAGAAAACTCTGGCCTTTCTCAAGGCCAAGAGGAACTTTAAGTGGTAATGGTTATCGCAAAGAACAGCTGGTGAGAAAACAGCTGTGGCTTACCTTAGGAAAAAAGCATGAACAATGGTACAGGTCAAAGATTAGAAGAGTCTCTCCCTTCTCCTACTTCCCTGGTCAGTTTGGGTCTGGAAATAACACAGTTACCTCTGCCCTGTTCACAGCCCCAGCAGGTCACCCTGCCAGCTGCAAGCTGGCTGCAGCTCATTGTTTCTGCAGGACATCCCTGGAAGGAGATGACTACGGCAGAGCAACCACATGGCTTCCACATGGAGCCTGGCCAGCCTTATTAACCCCAGCTCTCTCAGAGCAGGAGTGACTTGGGTTGTCCTGGCCTAGGAGCAAAACAAGCAGTGGTCAGGGCCACTGCACAGCTCTGTGAGAGCCAGCCCTGTTCTGGCATGGCTATCACACAGGCACCCTAATGAACTTCATGAGGTGCAAGTTAGCTCCTGCACAGACATTTTCCAGTAGCCAGAGTCTGCCTGAGTTTTATCTCTCTTCACATCAAACTGAATAGTTGATCGTTGATTTGAGATAGAATAATTCATCATCCAAGTATCAGTTTTTGGCTTACTACATCATAAAGCAGACCTACTATGAAATTGCTATGTGAAGTCTTGCAAATATCCAGGTAACTCAAATCTTAAACTTGCTATTCAGAGAAGATTTGTGTCTTAGATTATTGTTGATTAGAGATTTTTCAACAACAATAAATTCATCCACTACTGATTTCTTCCTCTTCTCTAAAATTATTTGAGGAATGAAGGTTAAGAGATGTAAGCCTGCTGCCAAATTCCTATTCAGAGTTCAGAGACAGCAGCAGTATCTATGTATTGAACTAAGATGCAATAGGATGTAGGAGGCATCTGAAATCCTCATCTCCTGTCATCTCTACATGCCCACTCTTTTTCTTGCAAAGGTATCCCGGGAATGTCTCACTGTTTCTGCACTCCCAAGCTTCTGATACAGGCCTCTTTCTGCTCTTCCTCCTCCTCCTTCTTTCAGATCTTTACTTTCAGGACAAGGTCAGTCAGAGAACACATAACACAGACACTTCTGCTAAATGCTTCTCAGGAGTAAGAACAGGTGATTGAGCTTATTGGAACAGGTAGTAGATTTAATTGCAATTTTCTTATAGCATTTAGAAAAACCCTGTCTGTCTTGACAATTTCCACAAACCAACTCATGGAGCATCACTAACAACTTCATGCACTACCTGACAGACATGGTCCCTGATTCAATGGTTGTCCAGAACATGTCAGGTTTCTTGGCTGTGTTCTGGTGAGTTCTTTTATCTACACAACAGCTGTGCTATATGGAGTGGGTTTTCCTCCTATTTCCTTATTTTGCATTACTTGATTTCTACTTTCTTTTTAGACCTGAATCACCCCCAACCTAGAGAGCTATTCCCCCATCAATGCAGGTGCTCCAGAGGTAATGTGGCTGATAGCTCAAAGTATAGTGATAAAGCTATACCACAGCCTTGCCCTTTGCTGTAGCTCATATTAAGAATAATTTTTTAAAATTAAATAATAGCTAGTCATTAACAAAATTAGTGAAATGTATTTCTCTGCAGTTACAGATTAAGAATATTAAGACGTTTCTTGTCAGTTCTGTAGGCTTTTTCACACTTTCTATATCATTATATGTTTATGCTACTTCTCAAATGGTTTCTTGTGAAGGCTTTAAATAATTCCTCATTAAATCTACGGAGAAGCTGAACAGTGGGTTAGTAAAATAGCAGAAATGGAAATGGCAGAAGCTGAAAATACATATTTGGTTCCTTTCTTTTATATACAGTTCATAAAAAGCACATTTAGAAAGTTCTGATGATTCATGAAATACTTATTCACTAAAAGACACACACATTTTAAACATTTCAAAAGAGGAAAAGAAAGGTCTTAAAAATACAGAAATCATCACACTTCTGTCTTGGTTACCCATCTTTCATGGAAACATGTTTAGGATACATTTTAGATGGCCACAAATGTGTCCAAATCAAAAATATTCACACTATTTTACAGGTAAAAAAGGGCTTGATCCAAAACATTAAGTGAGTGGGAAGGTAACTTTAGTAGGCTTTGGAAGAAACAACACAAGGTAAAACTATAAGCTTTCATAGCCCTAAAAAATACAGGAAGGGAGAGCTTATTCCATACCTCACAACATCCCAAGGAGCTGCTCTACCAGAGAGCTAAAGTATCAGCATGTCTAATTTAAAGAGACTCACTTCGGCTTTGCCTATTCTGTGAGAAGCACACTATTGAATATTCCTGTATATTTGATGGCAAAATCAGTAAGTCATAAAACCACATTAAACCCTGTCATAAAAGAAGATAAACATGTATGGCTTTTGTTGTCAACTTTGTAAAAATATTTCAATAGCTGTTTTAGTTAATTGATAAGACTGGATTCCAAAGCCCAAAATTTTCATAGAAAGCAACATATATCTGGTAACATGCCTTGAAGACACAATGTGTCACCTGCATACCTATTTAGTTAGAAACAATCAGAAGTCTAAGATTTTACTGGAGAGCTTCAACAAATGGTGCTAATATTAACCATTCCATCCAGCAATGATGTCATAACTTAGATACAGAGAGAAAAATGTCAATAACTTTTTAATGAAAATATACAACAGTAAGGCATGGATTTCACTGCAGTCTTTGTTGTTTGTTTTTTTAATGTTTTAGAAGACACAATCTGTTTGTTATTAAAAATTTGTTTTATTTTGGAACTGCTTTCTTTACACAGGGAAAAATACAAACAGAAATGAAATTAAACTTGTAAAACTGCAGTGAATTCATGCCATAATAGCTAAATTATATTGAAGTAGCTAAATTATATAGATCAGCATGAAATGTATGGTTTTGGTCTCCTCAGTGATAAATGGAAAGCTAAATGCAAGAGAGGAAAAGCAGAGAGCAAAAAGGTCCTATTAACAGTGGCACCGAGAGGTAAAAGTACAGTTAGCCAGCTGACTTCTTCAGCAGTTACAGCCAACTAATCTCCTTGCAAGGATACTCTTCTTCAAATTTAAAACGGCCCCCCACAAGGACAATGCTTGAAATGGCATAAATATGTAATGCTCATTAAGCTTAGTTAAATGAGCATACCAGATGCAGGACATGGCCCCAAGAGCAGGAAGGTATATACATATATCTGTATATATGCACTAATACCAGTCATTAAACAATGAACACATATATACACAAATATGCCATGTTTACAAGACCCACAGAAAAACAGAACAATGCAGAACAAAAAGTGAACTCATATAATAATGACTGAATTATCCTTTTTGTGAAGAGCATCACGCCCAGGTAAAACAAACAAACAAACAACAAGACAAACAAAAACCAAACCAAACCAAAAACCAAAAACCTACACCTGATTTTAAATAACCTTTCTAAAGACACATAAAATCTTTCATGGAAAGCAGAGACAGATTTGACCAATACTGCATGAGTCTTGCAATAGCTGGTAGCCTGACTGGTTACACCAGCAAGAGACAGCCTTCAGGTATAGGATCCCCATCAACACAAGTACATTCTTGGTAGGATAAAACCACAACATATTCATAGCCAAAGACTCTGAAGAATCATCCATGGATCTCTAAATAGACAAAGGGCAATTTGCACTCAGACTGTAAATTTGAGTTGTCAGAATAAAGTTGTGGGTTCTTTAAAAAAATAATGGTTCTGAAGAACTTTCATGCTCCAGTTGCTTTGGATGAAGCAAATAAAACTTACCTGACTGAACAATCAGAGCAGAGTGGCCTGACTAGTTAAATATTATATGGCTGCATATCTTTAGTAGTGGCTGCTCAGTTAACCACCTACTCTGCTTTTCAAGAATAAACTCTTTCACTTAACGTACAGATAAAGCTATATTGATAATGAACTAGAATTCAGAATAAAACTTTAACACAAGATCAGCATAGAAAGAGATGTCAAGATCCTAGTAATGTTGATTTTCCTTTTCATTAATCTATAAAATTCCTTCACAAAGGATAAGTAAGAATTATTTAAAACTGTTCACTGGGTGACCTGAGCTATCATAAAGATCTACAGAGCACTCTCCTAGCAAAATTCAGGCCTGAGCTGATCATGTTCCTCAAAGGATTTTCTTCCACAATGACCTTTTAAAGAAGCTGTGCCTTCCTCCATGTTCAGATTTCTAACAGTCCTGCTGTTTCAAAATTGAGAAGTGCATGAAAAAAGTTAAGGCACTGAAGTAACATCTGTATCAGCAAAGTTTAGAAATCTGTCAGGAGCTTTCTCCCATTGGCACTTAAGCTAAAAAGCAAAGCTGGAACTATTTTTGGCAAAATATTCCTAAACAAACAAAAAAAGTGCACAGCTAAAGACCTTGAACTTAGACCTTTTCACCACACAATGAAAGAAGACACAAACCCTCTATCAAAAATTTATTCCCCCTACCTTTCCAATGCTGTAAGGGACACAGACTCATCTCTGCAAAGAGCCTCCACTGTAGAGAGCAGTGTCAGCCTAAGCCTCCCTTGGTCATTTTTCCAACCCCTTCATCCGAAAGAAGAGAGTAAAGACAGCTTCATTTCCTACCAAGGCCTTCCATCTTCCTTTTGCTTTCCCATATTTTCACACTGCCTAAACAACCTGGAGAAGGAAGAACCAGGAGCCAAGAATCTTGCCCCATGTGATGAATTCCACTTCAAAATTATTTTAAGAAAAATATATAAGAAGGAATACATGCTTCTCATTACACAAAGATTAACCTTTTACTTTGAAAAAGATCCACATCCAGAAAGAAAACATTAAAATAGCAGTCTACTGCCATTCTCCATTTCTTGTGCCAAAAGAGGTTACCTTACATGACCTATCAAAAGGCCCTTAACTCCCTATAACACTTAATGACCACCCTACTGAGTGGCCCTTCTCCTCCTCGTTAAACTGTGTTTGTGCTACATCAAACAGATCAAGGCATGCCCGGGTTTCTAACCTGTTCTTCACAGCTGAAAGCACATCCAGTGTAAAGGGCAATTAACAAAGACAGCTCTTAAGCAATTCCCCTGGAGTCCCAGCTTAAAAACTTACTTAGAAGACTTTTTAGGTCCTTCATATTTGGGAATGGAGTTTTTTTCATTATTGTTTTCCTTGTTAGCTTTAAGAAATAGATTCTAGTTAAAGATGCTATAATTTAGCACCTGGAGATAGTATTAACAACTCTCTGTAAGAATTTCCCTCAAGATAGAATTTCTTTAATTAAATTTTTTTGTAAGAATGCAAATGAACAAACAAAAGCTAATTATTTCTACCATACATACATTCATATTTTATTTGTCTGTAAGCACAAAATTACCTAATTTTGCAGTTGTTTTTATTTTTACAAGTTTTAGAAGCACCGTTTTATGAAATGGTTTTGTAACACTTGAGAACAATGAAATCTAAATACTACAGGACAAAAACTTGAGACTGGAGTAAATCAGCAAATTTTTTCCAACCCCTTAAACTTTTGGAGCCAGCCTGTGTTATGTCAATTAAACACCTGACCTTGACTGGGCTTTGAATTTAAGTGAAATGTGTCACATTTTAAGGCTACCTTCATAGAATCATAGAAAGGTTAGGGTTGGAAGGGACCCAATCCCCCTGCGAGGGCAGGGACACCTCCCACTAGATCAGGTTGTTTAGAGCCCCATCCAACCTGGCCTTGAATACTGGCAAGGATGGGGCTTCCACGACCTCCCTGTACAACCTGTTCCAGTGCCTTACCACCCTCATAGTAAAGAGTTTCCTCCTGATCTAAATCTCCTCTCTTTAAGTTTTAAACAATTGCCCCTTGTCCTCTCGCTACATGCCCATGCAAAAAGTCCTGCCCCAGCTTTCTTGTAGGCCCTCTTCAGGTATTGGAAAGCCACTATAAGGTCACCTCGGAGCCTCCTCTTCTCCAGGCTGAACAACCCCAATTTCCTCAGCCTTTCTTCACAGAGGAGGTGCTCCAGTCCTCTGATCATTTTTGTCGCCCTCCTCTGGACTCACTCAAGGAGCTCTATGTCCTTCCTATGTTGGGGGCTCCAGAACTGGACACAGTACTCCAGGTGTGGTCTCACAAGAGCAGAGTAGAGGGGGAGAATCACCTCCCTTGACTGGCTGGCCAAAGTTCTTTTGATGCACCCCAGGCTACAGTTGGCTTTCTGGGCTGCAAGCACACATTGCCGGCTCATGTTAAGCCTCTCATCCACCATCACCCCCAAGTCCTTCTCTTTCCTTTTTCTATTTTAAAAAAATAAAATATATGACTGTACAGAATACTCTAGAAGGGAAAAGATTGTTTATTATGATCTTATTATCTGACTTCCTAGGAAATATGAAATAATTTACTAATCAAAGTGTTTTCCTGTGTGAGATTTTAAATACTGAAATCTGCCCTGTGGTACCTACAAGTGGAAACAATATGGAAAAGAAGCAGCATCTACCACAGATTATTTTTTTTTTTGGGGGGAAGTACTTCAACAAAGGAAACTCTCAGGTAGATCATAGTTCCTTTTAACTACCCCTGTGTAAGGGAGAGCACTGCCAACCATTAGTTAATCTCCATTTCATAAGCCTGTTGGGAAACTTTTTCTTCAGGTGCATCATCCACACAAGGATCTTATGTGATGTAACTTTAAGCTAAAATTACAGAACTTTATATTCAACTTTTAGAATTTCCATGCCAAAATAACTGACAAAGAGTGATAGCAGGGCATCTACAGTAGACTTATTTCTGTCTTGTTCTTTCCTTGAAGAAGTCAAGAGAAACCTTTTTTGTATTTGGGACTGTGTGATATTAAGAGGCATCTAGTGATTTTATATTCAAGGAGTTGGAATGCAACTGCAAAGGAAAGGTCATTTCTAATACAGTGTTACACACTGTCAAATCCAGCCTTAAGCTTTCTATATGCCCTGACTTCTTTGTATAGTTATGAAAACAGCCATGTGCAAACATGGGCTGGAACTGTGTTTGGGACATAGTGCCTGAAGACAGAGTCAAGAATATAGACTTTAAAGTGTAAAAATATGCGTTAATAACAGGAGGAAAGAAGAAACACATAGCGAAGCTAAATGCATACTATTACCTAGGAGAAATGAAACATGATACTTTGGAAATAGACCGAGTGGTATTTTTAGCTACTGCAGTTAGGAGCTGTTAGTTCAATTAGAAAACCCAGATAAATTCACACTGCTGAAGCCTGGTATCTGAAGGACATGCATGCTGATTTTAAATTGCGGGCAGTCAAATAGGCACCAAATAGGAAATTACAATCTCTTTCTTCAGAGGTCTTTTATTCACAAGTGAGTTCTCATGCCAGGGTCTTCCCCTGAAGAAGGCAGCCAAAAGCAGTCCCAGCTTTTCCCCTACCAGGAGACAACAGCACCCAAAGCTGGGGCCAGAGCATGGTGAAGGCCGCCTCTTCTGGCAAGCATCAAGTCCAGAAGAAGGTGCAAGAGAAAGGCACAGCTTGCCTACTGCACGGGGACCATGGGGCAGGGTAACCTGCCTGGCTTCTACCTCTCCAACTTCAGTTATTTTGGCTCTAGGTCTCCTCAAACACATTCCCGGCTACAGCCTCCCAGTTCCCAG
Organism: Hemiprocne comata; assembly: GCA_020745705.1. Taxonomy (NCBI): domain Eukaryota; kingdom Metazoa; phylum Chordata; class Aves; order Apodiformes; family Apodidae; genus Hemiprocne; species Hemiprocne comata. Next base: position 65,264,188 of record CM036586.1, read on the forward strand.
AACACTGGGCGCTAATAAAAAGGACAGGGAAGCCAGAACACCGTATGGGTGAAATATTCATGTGAAGGAAATAGTTCACAAATTTAAAAGAAAAAACCCCAAAACCTGAGTGCATTTAATTTAGGCTTCATTGTTCCCTGCTCCGGAGGACACAGCCTCAAGCCAAGCTATACTCTGCTCCAAAGTGTTTGAGCTTGAATGCTGCTCCTTCACAACCTCTCTGATGAAGAGGCAGGTGTGGGTCGCTACATTCCTTACGGGCTTGCTTGACTGCATCAATCTGAAAAAATAACCTATTTCTGCTAAAAAGGCTTTAAAAAATTCCCTATAAAAACATCAGAATAACATCCTTCACTGTTCCTTACTTTCAGGAAACAATTAGACAGATGGCAACAAAACTCTACTTGGTTTATCATTCCTTTGATCTGTCAACAACAATAGAAAATATTACAGAAACTGCTAGGAACAATGCTGAAAAATTCCCTACCTAATCCTCAATCTGATTCTACCATGGGCCCTGATAATACTGAAATCTGAGTACTCAGAAAAATCTCTGGTTTGAATCTGTCAGTCTCACAGGCTGAGACTAAGGCCACATGATAATAAATTCATTCAGAAAGCTGAGGATGTTGTATATTCATAAGGAACATTATAATATAAATCAGGAATACTGTCTCAAGATCCTTATACTCTGAATATGTAGAGATGTTCCTAAAGTGCCAGGTAAGACTCCAGACCAACATTATTTTCTTTACAACTCTATATTCGGGCTGCTTCATCCTTTGACCTCTGTTGCTGGAGAAAGTCAGAATCAGTGTTCCTCAATCTGTGGTCCATACATCTGTGATGCTCCATGAGATATCAGATGCTGGTCCAAAAAAACGGTGATAAAAAAATGTAATGCATGAAGATAATAAAGATCCAGAACCCCAGACTCAAAGATCACATATTTTACAATTTTACTAACAATTCTGCAAAATTCTGCAAAACAGTGACTTTGTGTTTACCTATCTGTTAAGCACAATTCTTTTTTAAATAATTATGTCTTCCAACCATTAAACTGCATTTAAAATATACAGCCAGGGTTCTTCACACAAAGGCCATCCAATCTGGTTCTCTTTGGCCTGGCACTCTTGTAAATTGTACAATTAGAATTAGAAGAGTCTTATAAATTGTATTTTAGAAGATTGCCATTTTTGGGCCTGGATTCTTGTATTTCCAAACTGGGGAGTTTAGTTATGCACATAATACAAAATCCAGTTCTTTATAAAAATTTGAGTGTCCATCAGAAAGAAAATCTTCCTTATTCTGTTGTAGGTTGAAGAGGAAGGAATACAATATACACAGACAGTGTTTATGAAACATATTCCTATGTTAGAAAATGAGAACGTGGTCTTCCATTGCCAACAGAATACAAAGGAATTGCTGAAATATGAGCATCTTACACGTTTTAAAGTCTTTGCTTCTTTCCCCTTCCCTACCTTTTTCTTCCCAGAAGCCAGTTCTTTGACTTATTTACTGCAACACTCCTTAGGAAAATATCTTGTTCAGACTCTGCAGTTTTACACTTGTCCTCTGAGTGGGTGTCACTTGCGTGGCACTACCCAAAGGCAGCTTTGATATTGCTGGCACTGAGTGAGAGAGTTAACACACTATAGGGTATTGCTCAGCTTTCCAGAATAAACATTTACTTGAGCAGCAACCACTCTATGGGGTTTAGCTTTTGTATTTTTTACTTATGCTTTTTGTGTATAACGGATTTCAAAACAAAGAATGAAAAAATTTACCACCAGGCAAGAAGGTGCACACTTAGAGGCTCAAAGTTCTGCTTAGGCACAAGAAAGAAAAATGATGATTAGCTTGTCTGTCAGGAGAAGAAAGATGTCACAACCTTTGAAAGGGCATTCCAGTTTGCATTTCCTTTCTACACCTTCCTTGAAGCAGATACTACGTTTTGGCAGGAATGAAGAGCAAAAGCTTCTTGCAAAGATAAACCTCACGGCTCAATTTATATAAACTAAACCTTCTGTGAGTTTAACACTACCCTTTAGAAAAAACTGATTGAATGCTCCAGGGTGAGCAGAAGACAGGTGCTGCGTAGGCTCCTGCACACTGCCAATCACTCCCTCGCTGGTCCTCACACATCTGACTCCTCTGTCCTGTTGGGTTTGTGTCTTCCATGGGGACTACCAGCACAACCACCAGACTAAGCACCACCCTGGCACAGGGGTGAAGCCTCTGTGGGTGCCAGCGGGACTGCACCCACCTATACCACAGCTGGACTTTCCCCACTGCATCTGGAACCAGTTTGGGCTGCTGCCAGCAGAATGTCGTCTCCTGCCACAGGTGACACAGAAGGAGACATTTTGCTTTTTGGGTCTCAAGAAGATGCCCAAATTAGATTGCATCTGCAGTGCCGGGAGGGTCCCCTGCTTTACTAACCACTCAGCACCACATGCACCCAAGGAAAAAATGTTTACCTGGTATGGCCACGGTTAACCTTTTTTCCTTGCTGAGACGGTGCCCATGGATGAATTCACTCATGGAAGGGGGGCCCCTCAGAAGGTATGATTCTGTGGAGGCGGGATGAGGGGGGGCTCTTAATAATTTCTGGAGGTAGGTCCCTGAAGTCCTGGGATGGCTCTGATCACAAAGGGAAGGTGAGAATATTCTTGCAGGAGATCCAAGAAAAATACATATGGAAACAAAAGAGTTTTACTTTAATTACCTTTCAAAGCCTCATGAATGACAATATCACGTTAATTTGCTTAACAGGTAAAAACCAACTAGTGTTGCCACCCCATGTCATTTCCACATCAGGGCACCTTGCCTGCTTTGGAAATCCTGGTTCATAATAGGGGAGGAGGAGATGAGGCTGAGTTATATCCCAGCATCCTGGAGTCAACATGTACAAGGCTCCCTGAATGTTCTCTTGTATTTGCATTGTGACTAGAGCATACAAGAAAAGTGAATGATTATCTAGGACTTCTCTAACAGAGAGCTTTGGCAGGGCAGTCACAAGACAAGAGCTCACTCCTTGAACAGTGAAATATTTGCATTAGGTTACGAACAGCAGCCATCCCCCTTCAAAAGGTTCTTGCTCCCATGTAGCAAAATTGATCTGAGTGAACACATCCATATTCTTTACACACAGATGAAGAACGAGTGCCAGAGCTTAACAAAGAGATGCAATTTCTTTTGTGTTAAGCACTGTCATGCTCAAAGAGCACAATCCTTTTTTTCAGATGCTTGTTATGGAAAACCTTAAGGAAAACTTAAGGACAACTTGTTAAAGAAAATACATTCACACTAATATTAAAGACATACAAGATGCACTGAGACACTGACAGAATATAGTTCAAAACACTGCATTAAGGAGAAGGAAATAACACAGTGAGTAGGTGGATCAGAACTGTATGTTGCCAGGCTTTGAATTTCATATTCATCCTCCCCACCTCCTTTTCCCCAGCCAAAGTATGAAAAAAAAAAAAAAGAAGAAGAATTATAATGTTAACAATTCAGTGAACGACTTTAATGAAAGTCTGGCCACTGCACTGTACTGTAAAGATCACTGCATGCATACCTTTTCCTCTGAGTGCCACTGCTGACCAGTAAGTTTGGTTGCTGTGGGCCCTGACTATGCAGGAGGAAAGTGTCTATGCTTGGCACGGTGGCTGATGCCTCCTCACTTACTTTAGGGCTGCCGATCTTGCTCTTTCCAAGCTTGCCTTTGCTGCGTCGGGACTGCTCGTGGTCAAACTCTAAATCCTCCAGTCGCTGGGTGAGGGCAAGTTTTTGCTGGATAGCCATGCGCAACAGAGAGTTCAGGGTCTTCTTCTCATCCTCCGCAGCTGCTAGCTGCCTCTGCATCTCGTCCAGCTGCGTGACGTACTCATCACACCTGGGAAAACAAACAAGGCAGAAATCTGGGGAACAAGTCCAACAACCAGCCCTACTGGTGATCACAATTCCAGGCCACAATTACAGGGACAGATTCACACCCAAGCTTTTGCCAAACCTAATCCTGAAAGCGGACCACCTAAATTCCTCCATTACCACTTTGAATAAATTTGGACTGGGATCTGACTGCCAACACTTCCCATTCAGCAGAAGAACCTGTATCTGGAATATCCAAGTAATCTATTTCAACATGATACGTTTCTAATGCAGATAACTAGCAACTGGATGGAAGGTTTGGGATTATCTCCAGGTTAGACCACAAATAACAATTTTGGGGGCTGGTTCAGCTACCAACTCACCAGGGATAAGAATGTCTACTAATTAGATAATACTGTTTTTCATAGCCAGTAATATCTACTTGAGCAAAATATAAGAAAAAATATATTAAAAAAAGACTATAAGTACTTTGAACACTTGACATCAGATTTTGTGAAATGAGAAGCCCTCAGTGGATTGCCATTATTAACTGATTAAAGAGGTACTATTCGGGAATACCAACACTTGGAAGTGATTTCACGTTTACTGTTGAGTCTCTGGGAGGTGTGCCCAAGTACCCATTGCTATGGTCACCTACTCTTTTTTAACCCTCAGCATCTTTTATCTGCACAAAAACCTGTATCTTTCTCACACGCTTTAAATCTCTTGAGATAGATTTTTTTAAATAAAACCACCCTTCTCATTATTTTGTTAGCATTTAAGACTGAATTTAGTTCTGCTTTAAACAATGGTTCCTAAAGTTAACAGGAAGAGCAAGGCATTTCAGGATGGTCTTACTCACTTTTTGAAGTGAAATAGCTTTCATTTGTTAACGATAGACCATCTAATCAGTAAGAACTAGGAGTGATAAATGTATACCAGTAGTGAAATTATTCACAGATAGAGCAGTACTGTCTGACCATTTGAGAGTTGTGGCAACATCCAATAATTTTTCACACTAAATGATGCAGCTTTTGTAAAATCTCCTCCTCATGTGATCTATATAAATCTAAATAGCTTTGCTGTGTAATTACAATAGTGTAACGAATGAGGATTTAACTTTATCAGTATCACTCTCAGAACACTAGTATAGAAAATAATGTTAGTTTTCTTTCTCAAAATATGAGACAGAATAAACTTTTGAATTATTGCAAACTGAGGGATGAAACTAATGCCTCTGAAACTTTAATCTTCTCCTTGGGAAACAGAAATAAAGTATACTAAAAATTTATAGTTACTCTTCACGCATATATGTTCACTCACATATATATGTTGCACTCTCCTTTGAATTATTCAGACTCTGGAATCAAAATTACTAAGTCAGCCCCAGTTTCAGCTACAGTTTCAGTATTAACTTTCTTCTACAGGGCCTTGATAAGCATGACTCCCTCTATTCAAGCCTTGAGGTAGAGAGGTATTTCTGAAAAATAAGTTGGCTTAAAGCCAACTTGCACACCTATTTCTGTTCCAAGCCATGAGATGTCTGTTGATGCTTTAGCCAGTTATTTTGACAGACATTACAATGAAATCTGCATTCTGGAGGTTAAGTTCAATTAATTTGAATAGGAATTACTATAATGTCTATGTTATCAGAATTTCAGAGACTTATTCTTGTAACCAGATGGATCCTGTATCCATCTCTTATTCTCTCCTGCTTTCCTCTTTGTTTAGAAGACATCTTTTTTTTCCCCAATATGTTTTCTGTTGAAATTTTCAAAAAGTAACACCTGCAGCAACACCTGTAGCACAGTGCCACCAGAGCAATGAACTGCCTTGCTTTAGTATGGCAATTAGCCAATTTTGGTTTTGGAGAAAGATTAATTTTCCTTGGGCCTTAGGATATGTTCTTGGTATTTAGGCATCTGCTTTTTAAAACAGCATAAGGGAGCAGTTAAGAAACATAAGCTCCATGAAGATAGATATTACTAAAGCAGACTTTGACAAACCTGCTTTTTGTTACCTGCTGTTACAATGTTATGCTGCTAGCTGGCCTCATAGACTCCAGACAAAAACCACCTCAATACAACATTTTCCAAGTGTTCTCATTAATTATATGCCCTTTCTAGAAGCCGTAACAGCACCCTCACATTCTTGGCAGTTCACTGCAGTCTTTGGGTGGTTCCAGTCATCTAACCTCCACCATGACTCGAAGTTTCCTATTATTTTTCACAAACACATGGTCCATTGTCTCTGTGTTTTGTGGCTCAAGCATAGGTCATTTTTCAGAAACAGTGTTCAGAAAGGTTAAACCTAAATCAGTCAAGCAAAGGCCATAATTAACGTCAGAAACTGCTAAATTAATAGTCTTAGATCTCCTTGAAGTCAGCAGCAGTGAAGGTTATTCCATGTGGTGGGAGGTAGATGCTGCCTGTAGCCATTGCATTTCTCTTCACTGAAATATTCCCTGCTTTCTGTAAGCATGGGATAAAAAGAAAAGGACTTTCTATTTTGATTCTAGGTTTTTAGGGGATTGCTTTGTGGAACAACACAAGCTCATATTTTATATGGTACGAGGCACAAAACTAGTGCTAATAAAAGCTGCTTTCTTCCCAGCAACTTCAAAAATTACTCAGATTTCACTGTTTCCAATTAAGAACTAAAAACCATTACACATCCTTATTGCCTTTTGCCCACATGTTTTATAAACACTTGTGAAGTCTCACAGCATACCGAGGAAGAAAAAGATTAAAAGCTCCTAAGAGAAATTACTCCTGGCATGGTGTGGACCACTGTGGACCAAACAGGGCTTCAGGATGCACTGGGGCCCTGAACAGGTCTTTAAAAAATACTCAAAAAGTAGTGAGTAACAAAAGTTACATTATGTCCTCCTGAGTTGGAGCACTTTCTCAATTTGCCCTTTGCCCCAGGACGGGTGTAAGCTGCAAGTGATTATTACATAAACAGAACCATAATCTTATTGTCTCCTGCTTTACTTATCACCAGAGCAAAAGTCAAGATTTCACCTATCTCTCATTTCTCTTGTCTCAGAAAGGAAGCAGACAGACACATAAGTCCACTTATTTTGTATGAACTGATCCAAGAAGCTTTTATAGGAGTTTAAGGGATTTCTAGTTCCATCTGTCTCTCTTGCCTAGGAATGCAAACTAAATACCGAGACAGGCTTATGTGTAATTTAGGTAACATAAATCATAGCAGAGCTTGAGCTAAAACCCAGGGACACTGACAGTGACAGATCTGTGTTCTAGCCATATAAGCATAATTCTCTTCTGCTCATAAATGTTTCCTTATCTAGCATAGCTCCAGGATCTCTCTGAACTTCCTATTCCATCTCTTCAGCACACTCTTTCTTAAAATATTAATCATAAGAAAATGTCTAGATGGATGGAGAATAAAAATCAGTATATGCACTGTCAGGACTGTGGCAGTATCATGGGTAATATTTCTTGCTCTCTTCTTTTGAGTACCTTTTTTTAGGCTGGGAAAGCAAGCATGTGTAGGGGCTCAGTAAAATTACCTTCCTGGAATCCCTTTAGGATCCTGCTTTACAAGTAGTCCCTCCTCTCCTTCAGCACTAGACTTCTCCCAGGGAAACCCCCACTCTAGATGGGAAAACCAATGTTTTAAATATTTTCTTTTTCATTTGCCCTCTGGATAAGAACTGGCTGCTCATCTCACTGCTTCACACTCCCACAGGTCCCCCCTGGGTCAGCGAGTTGAGGTTGGAGTGAGGGGAAACAATAGGAGGGGCAGGAAAGGGTCAGTCACACCATTTTTTTCTGGTCTAGGATGATGAGAAGAAGCCTGGGGAAAAAAAAGCAAGCTAAAGAGAAGAGCTGCCCATGTGCAGGGGCAGCACGTGGCCCTGGCATCAAAAAGGCAGTTCAACTCTGCTCTGCCAACCCCATGCATCCCACAGAAAAAAGGTTGTATACACTGTTGTTTTCATTTTCTAGGAGAGGTGTTCAGGGAAAAGGGAGTTTGAACTTATGAGAACGTATTCTTGACAGGTCTGACAAAAATTCAGAAAGGGATCAAGACTAATGAAGAGGGAAGGACAAAGCTGTAGAGATAAAAGCCACAGAGATTTTGGATTAGGAAGCGAACAGTCCCAGGAGGAAAAATGGCAAAACTAGAGGTACAAACTGGACAGAAGAACTGTTGAGAGGAAGAAGAGAAGAACCGAAGAAAGAATGGAAGGATGCTCAAGTGTCAGGGGAAATCACAGAAAAATGAGGCCTCTTGCTTTCTGCATAGGGAAGCTTAGGAGAAAAGTGTCATCTTTGCTGTTCAGACCAGAAATAGGTATGCTTTGCTCTCCTCATAACATGGTATGACCTTTATCCAATGCATTTGAGGAAGAAACATCCATTTGGGGACCAAATGAACAGAAAAGGATGGCTCACAAAAAAGAAAGGATTTTGCTCTATCAAACAGTATATGAAACAATTTTCAGATCTGTAATATAATACTACTATCAGAGGGATGTTCTCCCAAAGTACAAATTCAGGAGTAAGTTCCACATGATTCAGGATTACCATGGAAACCACTGTTTTATTTAACAGAAGATTAAAAAAAATTGCTTTTTATGCTGAAGGTTGCTATTGCATCAAATGTTACTGCATGGAATCTTGTATTTTCAAATGGCTTTCTCTTCTTAAACAGACATCTAGAGTATATTAGCTCTCTGTTATTTAAACAAATGCTATTCCAAATGAAGTATTCAGAATGAGTCAATGATTTGAACATTAAGTAAGATTGATTTAATTATAAAGGCCATTAGATTCCACGGTAGGGAAGGAAAAGGGATATTTTACAACAGAAAAATCCATAGGAGCGCACTGATGTGCAAGACCTTGCAGTTAATGATTTTTTATGACTGTGCTCAGAAAATACTGGGCAAAACTTAAGGGCAGGAACGTGTTCTACAGGCCATGCAGGGAGTGTTTGGTCAGTACTGCATGGAGTTTACCAGCAGCAGTAGATGCTTTAGGTGGGGTTAATCTCTACTAACATTAGACATTTACAAAGTGGAAATCTGTAAGTTGGTCAGTTACCCAGATTCCCTTTATAGTTCACAGAAGAGAAACAGAAGCTTTGTTGCCTCCTATATGCAAGACATCTAAGCCTGTAAGTCTAATTCTCATAGAAAAGATGCTGCTGTTTCCCACCAGCTTTAGGATATGTCACAAACTCAGCAGAAGTGTGCACTCAGGATGCCCAAATGGGGTGAAGAGCATTCAGTACACCAACAACCTAACGTTCCCTTTAAGTAACAATCTTTGCAAACTTGTTTTATTTCACAGGTTGACGATTTTTGCTCCATGCAAGACCCTTGTTTGCATTATGCTCATGATGCCACTCATCTCCTCTGGAGTTAGTAGCCTTCCAGGTAGCCTTGTAGAGTTAGTACATTCATGTATCTCCTAGATTAATGAGCTTGCAAATAAAGATTGACAGATGCGTTTCTAATAGACACACAACTTTGCTTTCTTGAACAAAATCTTTAGATGTCAATGAAATCAATGGAGCTACCTTGGTTCACACCACCTGCTGAGTTGGTTCTTCATTTCCATTATGGCACTACACGTACTCTTCTGACGATGAACCTATGATGAATTTGTACACAGCACCAATGTCACGGCATGTAAATGTCCCTTCTCCTTCCTTCCCACCTCTCCCAGCTGCTGGTGCCACTGCCACTGAGCAACAAAAGAACCTTAGAAGGCTTTAAGAGGTGAGATGGCACCTATAAACTGCAGGGAGCACTGGCCAGATGTTGCCATGAGGCATGAAGAAGTCTTATCACTTATGGATGAAAGCACAAGCAAGAAATCTGCATTGTGTTTGACCATAAGGGCAAAAAAAGTCTTGATACAGCAGAGTAATTTCCTGATAATACTAATTTCTTTTCTTATTTGGCAGTTAAGGATTTATTGATAAAAGCATTGGATCTTTTTTAAAAAATGTATTTTTAGGTAACCTTTTAAAAAAAGCAGCTAAAACCAAAAGCTCTTCTGAAGAAGGTGCAGGACAAGGAAAGATGAGAGATGATTAATTACTGTCCTGCCAGGAGGAACCATGTTAACGAAGACAAGTGAAATTTTTATCCTGTGAAGGAGAAGATGATAAATTGAATATCACAGTGGGATAAAATAAGAATTCACGCTGGAGTAGGAAATTGCAGTAGCCTCACAATTATTAGTGCTGGATTACAGCATAGGCTAGTTGATGAAACCACTTACCAGTGGTAAGTAATGAATCTCACGATAATGAAAAAATGGGATTCTGCAGATCATCATTAACCATACGATAGCTTTACATGACAGAATCACTACATACTTCTGAATGTGAAAATCAGCCACATAAATCTACTATTTGATTTCCACTTTAAAAAGTCCTATAAATGCAAATATACTGGAGATTCATATTGGCATTTATAACACTTTATTCAAGGTTGTATTGACATTGCCATTCTTCAGCTTTATTTTCCAAGACACACACTCAACAGCACTTGAAAGCTTGCAGGTTTTGCACAGTGCACACTGTAAGACTCATTCACCTTCATCCTGCAAACCCCTGACCTTGCAGAAAATAATTTCTGTCTCTCCTCCTAAGCACCCAACACACAGGGCTAAGTCTGTTCTCACTTAGCACACGCATATTTAGTTTTACAGTGCTGAGCCAAACAGTGAAACCATTTCCCTTACCTGGTGGCAAACATTGCTCTCAAGGATGAGAAGGTTGCTGCATCTTCCTTCAAAGCCTTCAATTCATTCCGTAGTTTGGTCATGGTTTCAGTAACCATCGCTTTTTCATTTTCATACTTATTCTTCAAATTGGCTAGTGCCACTTCAGCTGTCTGAAAATACAAACAAGGATATAGAGAGATACACGACAGATACCTGGTAAGAGACGAGATGCTCTGTGTGATTTTACTTTTGGTTTCCCTCTTCATTCACGCAGTAAAAGAATCTAGACCTGACCTTCATTGCACCGTTTAATCTTGTCTGTACACCATGAAACCAGGGAAAGGAGAAAGCAATTGAAAGGACAAAGCCAATTTCAATGCACCAGCAACAACTCTGCATCTTAAACGTCTCTACAAAATTGTGCAGCTGTGTGTTGAGGACTCAGGCAAGTGAGGAAGTTACTATAACTTAAGGAGCTGCTACTGTGTAGGCTGACTTGCAATGAACAACCCGGTGTGTCCCCTGACCATGTTGCAAACAGGACACATGAGAGTTGGACTCTGTAGCTGAGGTGGGATTAACATGTTTCACCTCATGCTTCCTGCCAGCTGAGGCTTTCCTTGGGCCTGGTGACTTCCAGGACCTGACAGTATGCTCTTATGTCTGGGCACTGGCAATGCCTACTGTTGTGCAACCCAGCATTACTTTGGCCGTTTTAACCTCTATAGAAAAAGAACCAAAAAACAGTGTAAATTAGATTTTTCACTTAACAGGAAAGCAAGGCTTTGTAGTCATCCTATTCCTTCATTTTTTTCTGCTGCCTCCACTCTTTTTTCAATTTAATCCATCCAATTTATTTAATTGACTGCCCCTACTGCTTTTAATAGTTAGATTTGTCTTATTTTTTGCAAAAGCTGAACCTTCTTCTTTATGTATGGAGTTTAGTATAAATCTGAAGTTATTCAAAATACAGAGTTTCATAGAGGCTTTCTACCTACTGCTGCTAGGAGACATCTAAAATTATTGTCATTGAATGAGATGAAGAAAGAAAATGTTTCCTTTTACATTTACCCAGAGGGGGTTATGGTTGTTTTTTCAATTCATTTAGTGCATACTGAGTTGCAGCATTTCATACAGACAATCGGTTTCCCCTGTTGATCTTGTGGATTCTTGAGCCATCATCAGGGGAGAGAAGTGTAGAAGAACCTTAGTTTAAAGCAACAAGCAAGGGGACATGACAAAAAATGGTAATGGCCAAACAGTTAGGACACTTCCCAGTAATAATGTCTCTGAACAAAAAGACATATTAGCTAAAATATGACTCTATTCATTTGTGTCTGGGGAAATAGCATAGTTAGAAATGGCAGTGTTAAAATATTTTTTTTTCTCAATGAAACACTCACTAATCATGTCTTCTCTACTTTCACACTAGTTCACATTGAGAGAAAAGATTTTTTTCAATCACTAGTAACTACTGCCATTTTAAATAGATTGTTTTTTCCATGCAAAATTTGAAATCATTAGCAATACAAGTTAACAAAAAATAACACCAACCACTTAGGGATATATTGAAATAAATGCAGCTTTTCTCAACCTTACTGACATAGGCTTTAGTGTAATGTAGGATGGTAGACACCATCCTACATGTTGGCAGGATAAAATAGAAATCATCAGCTTTCTATCTGTTTTCAGCCATGAGCAAAAATGTACAAACATAAAGTAACATGGAGAAGAGAGATTAATTATGTCTAATAGAACTACTTTTTTGAAGGAATATCTAGGAAATTGTGCATCAGATGACAAATTCCCATTTAACAAACATGATTAAATCAGATTTATTTAAGAATTTTCAGGTCACTAATGAAGCAAAAGTGATTAATGAGAGCACAGGTAGACTCTATAGCTCAAACTGAGTTCTGCTTTGCCCCTAAGGCAAGAATTCAGATGTCAGTAAGAAAAATACAGCCCCATGTCCCTTCATCTATCGTACCTCATCTTCAAATACAGAATTAATGTAAAGATTTTCCTTTGCTTAGGGATGAAAATGAGTTAAAGATATGGGCCACCTAATGCTAGACTTAAAAAAAATACTTGTTAAATTGTTTCAGCAGTGGGATTACATGTTCCCGTAGTCTACACATCACTGAAACTGTACACAATGATCAGAGAGATCATTGTGATCTCTCCATTTTAGTCTGGATGCCAAGGTAAGTTAAATGGACACATAACACTACAGGATGAAAAATAATTTAGAAATATAATTTACTTGGTGAATAAAGGTAACAGAGGAAGGACTGTGTCAAATCTTCAAACCTTTTCTTTCTTCCTGTTAGAGTTTTGCATAAAACAACACAGAAAACCAAGCCTAAATTGCAAAACCTATTGGAAGTGCCTAGTGACTCTCCATGTACCAGACAAGCTTTTGAACACACCCCTTTGCAGGCTGTCAAGGGTTTCCCTTCTGAAACTTTGCTAAGTGAAGAAAGAACGGGCACAAGTGCTCTAACAGAGAAGAAAACTAACAAAAATGGCTTTTTAATAAGCAAGAGAAAAAAGTGGGAAGCAAGCTGGGGAAGCTTCTGTTGGAAACCTGCAGCCAGGGCCAGCAGAGCAGCAGTGCATCGCTTTAGCGTGAGGCTCAAGAGGTCCTTCTGAGAGCCAGTGGGTACCAGATGGTGTAGATGCACAGGTTACCTACAGCTCATCAGTTTGGGACTGGATGAAGCCAATTGCTGTTAGACTCCTTGGCTCAGAGGATGCCATTTTACAATGCAGCTAAGTCAATCTATATTGGCTCACTGCCACAAAAAGAATAATTACCCAGCCCTTCCTCATCCCTACTCTTTGCACATCTGGTGGTTTTCTTCTGTGCTCACGGTGAGCCAGTTTGGGGAACATGAAAAGGCAGAAAACTCCCCTGAAACATCCTGAAGCCAGAACACATGATGTGGGGTGGGGCTGAGGGGAGAAGTGGAACTTGAACTCTGTCTTTCAGAGGTATGTGTGTTTCTGGTCACCTCAGCTCTACTGCTAGACTATGCCAAGAGTAACAGGGGCAAAATGAACTAAGGCCATAGGTTCATGTTACTCTTCCTCCAGATCCAGCTGTAGTCTAAATTATTTCTATTTGTTCCCCCTTTCAGTCAGGCTCCAAAATTGAGCCCATTGAGCCATATAAGTGTGGTTGTGCCTGAACTCAGTTCTGGGGGAAAATCTAGACATTAATGACCTGGGGAGAACTGTACATTCAGAGAGTGGTCTGAAAGGAACGATGGGGCAACATCTCCAAGTAGTGGGTGCCAGAAGGAAGCAGACACCCAGGACCTGGCTTTGTTTTTAATAGGTCTTTATTCAGCATTTGATTTTAAGCCATGGTTAACTACAAAATTCTGTCTGAGAAACCAGAGAACTCTGCTCCACATAAAAATGCAACCTCTGAGCAACCAACATGGAAATGGGGAGCACTAGGAAAAGATGAAAACACAGAAAGATGTGTGAATAGTCTTCAGTGAGGTAAATAACGCAATAAGACAGGAGAAAGGTTAACAACACTCCTGTCAGGAGACCAGTCATGCTGAAGAACTGGGCAAACCAACTATACAGCCACTCAGCGAGCCAGCTGTAGACACAGGATTAATGGTTCACAGAGCACGTAGCATTTGCTGAGCAGAAGAAATCTCGTGGAGCTGACAGCAAGGCCAGAAGGGAGCAGAGATCTCCAACTCCTGGACTCCTGCAGAGTGCAAAACATTCTCCAGGAAGAGAGAGCTGGGGCAGGCAGAGCTCAGCTCTTCTGTCCCCAAAACCCAGCCACAGAGTTGCACAGCCTGAGGTGGTCACAATCCCCAGCCCCAGGACCCAAAGCACTGCCACCAGAACTAATTACATCCTTTTCATCCTCCTCCTTATCCTTACTGAAGAGATGTTTGCTCAAACCCAGCTTCCTAAAGGTTACCTTACATTAACAGTGTGAGAAGCAAACCAAATTAAAAAAAAAAAAAAGTTTGCAAAAATAATATTAGGTCCTACAGTGGTATTTCTTTCATACAAGAAAGCAGAACAGTAGTCTGTTGTTTTAGTGTAGAAATTATACATGCTACTAGATCTTTCCACCCAGCATGCTCTCTATATAACATCAGGGCTTTTGTTTCTAGATCAGGTGCTGTATGTCTAGGGTTATCCAGCTATTTTTTCTGAAGGACTTTTGTGAGTATCTCAGTTATGGGAGCTTGAGACACCGTAGTTACTGCCAATAGAGATGTGGAAGGTCTTGCTTACTCGACTCCTTCCCATCCAGCCATTTACCTACAAGAATAACCAATCATTTTTTAATCAGAACTTCAGGATAATAAATGCTCCTGACAGGCAGCTTTGTTTTCTGGATGTTATTAGATATCAATATCAAAACCACTATTGAACCGGTCCTAAAAGTTATATCATTAATTTGGTATTATTTTACAATTTATGCTACTTGAGAATGGTAATGCTAATTAAGTTTGCTTCACAAAACTGGTGCTGACACAGTAATTATGGCTACTAACAAACGGATACATAAATCAAGATGAGGTAAGCAAGCAAGCTAGCAAGATACACGTGCCTTGTTATTTTGAGCAATTGATTTAATAATCTGTTTTCCTGGGCTTAGGTTTGCAGCTTCCTAGAGCAAATCTTGCCTTTTTTTTATGTTACAGACTTTTGTGTAGTCTGTTTGCGGCCTAGCCTAATGCTTACATGAAAACATTACTAAAGAAAATATAGCTAGATTTAAAAGAAGTACCATCAGATATTGTCAAATGCATCAAATTAGGCAACATCTTGTGAGATTCAAACCGAAATTTATCATATATTGTTAAAGATTTAAGAGGTGCAACTGCCCCCATGGCGTGCCAGCCCCACTGCAGAGGGAGGGGACAGACACGGAGTGTCCCTCAGGGCTCCCCTGCCGTCAGGTAAGTCACTGCGAAGAAGTGAACACAAGTGAAGTCGGGAGGCAGAAACTCTCATATTTTTCTCTTCTGATGAACCATTTCCCCCTGTGTAGCTGGGTAACCGAGGATGTCGGTGCACTGCGGCGAAGTGCACTCACTGCCCGGAGAGCGACAATGCCCGCTTTAATCTGATGTTGCAATACTTCTGGTGGTCACTAGATAGCAGCCGTGCTTCCCCGGTGAAGGGTGTGACTTCCCTACTGAAATACAACCCGAAACGTCAGACCCAGGGGCCTGCTGCTGCTTTTCCCCCCCGGGACCCGAATGGCGAGATTCCCCAGGGAGACCAAGTCTTCCCATTTATATAGTGCCTTTGATCGTGCTCTTTTTGCTTTCCAGTATCATTTCAATCAAAAAAGCTTCAGCTAGAACATCACTGGAGTGCTAACTACATGGGGTTTTTTTGTGACAGCATTGCTACAAAGCACAACGGGGTGTGGTGTGGCCCCGCTGGAAGATGAGGAGGGGCCGAGGCATCCAGCCCCCCACCTGGAGGCTGCCCCTGGCAGGGGCTGCTCCAGCTGTCCCTGTGCCTCGGGCACCAGCACTTTCCCATCGTACTACGGAAGGGATAAGAAGGCACCGTTTCGTATTAACGTCAGCTTCATTAGGACTCGAGGAAGGCTTTTAACAAATCGAGATTCCAGCTCCTCTGGTTCTGGAGCCAATGTGAAAAACTGAGCTAGATGTCTTCTGTAACTGCAGTCCACGAAAGAAAAATATCCCCAGCCTACTGCAACCTAAAAGCTTACTAGTTTGGAGGGGAAGAACTAAAGGGGAGGAATCTCGACTCCCGTGTTTTGAACAGGAGATGTGCTTTGAATCCTGGCATACACCCACCTCTTGAAGCAGGCAGTACAGCTACCACGTAATAAACCTCACCCCTCCCTCTCTGCAACTTTAAATTTCTCCCACCCTATTATATCTTTGTGTCTTTTAACTTGAAAGTTTGAGGTTGTTGGTATTAGGTTGGAATGAACAGTACTGCAAGATTCCATACCCAGTTGTACAGTTACCAATATCTATGCTGCTATCTGATAATTAAAAATTTAATTAATACCTCCTTTTTACTCAGCAAATCTATTTTTCCCATTTTATTGAGAATGTTTCAGGATGATGCTTCATTTCTGACAGCAACAGAAGAGCAAGACTGAGCTAAATTCTCTAGTAGAATAAAAAAAAAAAAATCAATGATAGCTGTATGCTAATGGAAAAAATCTTTAATTTGGAATCTAAACCCATATGCCTCCATTACATCTTAATTACATTTTAATTACATGGAAAATCCACATATAATTGCTCAGAGCTATTATTGCTTAGCTAGAGATGGCATTTAATTACTTGAATTAATCTTTAACAACTGTTATATTGGAGGGGGGGAAATGCTATAAAATGTATATTGAAATATTGCTGCAATTTAAAAATCCCCAGTACTCTAGAAATGCAGTTATAGATCCAGCAATCAAACTTGAAACTGTAACTTCAGATTACTTCACTATTGGGAATTTTAACACTGAAGCCCCACCACTGTCATTAGCTATTAACCAGGATTCATGCTTCTATGTGGTGATTGCTGTGCTGCTTTTCAATGAGAAAAATCCCAGGCAGTCTGGAGTGATGACTTGGCAGCTGCAGCCTCCTGCCTTCAGACTTAATTGTGCGCATGTGAGATGCACCAAAGTAAATAAAACTATTTGTATGCTTAAATTTAACTTTCTAAAGTGTTTGCAGACCTGGAATCAAATGGATACAAAGGGCTTAGGAGGATACATTGTGCAAAATAAAAGCTACAGTCATCTTTAAAAAGAGGCCATTACATGGTCCTCTTTTGGCATATAAAATGTTGTAATTTTCAGTTTATTTATATTGGTGCAAGGTCAAAAATAAAGTGGTTTGATGATTTTTTTAAGCTGCATAAAGTTTCAAAATCAACATTTGAAATGCTTTATTCTCTTAAAATAGAACTTTACAATGAATCCTTCTAAAAAAAACAAACCTTGCAGTTACTGTTTCAGTCAGTTTTATCATACAGGGATGTTGTCCCTTCTATTAAAGTAACCAACTCCCTGATTTTATTTCTGAAAGGATAAAAAACGTTACAATGGCAGAAGAAATTATTTCTGACTAAAGAGAAAAATAATTTTAAAAAATTCCAACCATTTGTAATGAAAATAACTCAGCATTTCACCTAATGTCTTATAAAATATCAACCTTCTGTATAGTCCAAAGCCACTGGTCACAGTCTTATGCCTGCCATTCTCTTTCTGAGACTTGCTCTAGCTTTTGTGACATTTATTTTTAACCCCCTTAAATTTGCTGGGGGAGCATTACAGTTTTGCAGCCTGTGGAGCATTACTGAGAGCCAAGAACACAAAGGGGTTGCTTGGACCATCTGCATCACTAAACCCCACCAGAGGGGCCACCAGCATCCTCTGAGGTGCTGGCCCAGGTGGTCTCCCCTACACTGCCTTCCCCATTGCTCCAGCAGTACCTGCCCTGGCGAGGGGTCAGCATGTCCCTGAGAACCTCCTGTTTTGTTTTCCAATGTTGGGAATATTTATGTCTCACAATAATAATAGGAACAGGCCTGTGCATCAGGCTGGGTGGTAGTTGATGTCTCCTTGCTCCTCTGCTTTTTTCCTGGTTCTCAGCAGAGGCTCTTCTGCCTGTGCCCTCGGTGAATGATGTGTGCTAGGAAAAGCAGAGCTGAAGAGCTAAAAGAGAAGGCAGGGAGGGAGGGAAGGAAGGTCTGCCCTTGCCATGATTGAGTGAGAGGCTAAATAATCTCTGAGTAAAATCTCTCTCAAAATACTCCTGTGGGAGCTTGTAAGTGACCTGTATAAATAACAGAGGTTCCAGACTGACTGCTTTATTAGCATCTTACCTGCTTGTTGGCTTTCAGCACTGCTCTCAGGGTCGCGATCTGCTCCCGCTTTGTACTCAGGAGTGATTTCAGTTTCAGTATCTCTTCCATTAAGGCTTCCTTGTCTTTATCAATCATGGGGGCCAGCTCCCGAGCTGCAGCACGCTGGCGCGACAGCTGCAGTGACCGATCAACAGCCTTCTGCAAGTGCTTGATTTGGTCCCGTATTATGGCATTGAGGTTGTAGATGTTCATCGGCTCCTTGCGAATATCACTGGTATCAGAGACAGGGGAGGAAGGAGGTGCTGTGATGACAGGAGAACTGGTGGGTGTTTTTGTTGGGCTCTGTTCCTTGCCAGGCTCTGTGGCCTCTTTTGTCACCTGCTCAGTCGGGGTTCTGGCTTCTACAGGTGATGCCACCCCCCTTCTAGCAAGCCGTGGGGAAAGGAGACCTCGAGGATCATCTGGCCCTTTCAGGCTCCCACTGCGAGTGACTCTGCTTTGCCTGTAATAGTCCAACATGACCCTGTTTGGTGTCTCATTGTTGCACAGGCAGACGTGATGGTAGAGCTGAGCCAGCTCCTCACTAAATGTCACCAGCTCATCTTGGGCGGTGTTGAGGGTATTATGGTTTTCATTTGCTATGCTTGTCATCCTTTGCAATTCCTTTTCCATGTGGACCATTTTTTCCTGGCTTTCCTTAGTCGACTTCTCCAGGTTTGTCACCTGTTCATCATAAGTCTGGATTCTGCTCTCATACTTGGCCTTCTCTTCAGTGTAGTTTTCCACATATTTATTATATTTCTCCTTTAAGGCTTTGATTTCTGCTTTAAGGTCTATCACCTCAGTAACGGCTACTTTGTATTTACATTCTAGGATCTCCAAGCCATTGATGTCCACTTCATAGTCATGTGCTTCCTCACCAGGGTCTCGGCCCTTCTCACCGTCAAGCTCAGCCTTCAGCTCCTTGTTGCTCTGCAGCCCCCTCATGGCATTGACGTGCTCCGTGAGCCTGTGGACCCGCTCGTGTTGCTCGGTCAGGGCTCCCTTGGTGTGCTCCAGCTGCGTCTGAGACTCCTGCAGGTTGGCCAGGAGAATGGCCTTCTCTCTCTCCACCTGCAACAGAGTCAAAGTAAGAAACCCAGGATCTCATCATACCTGTGCTGAACACCAAACTCTGCAATCACATTCACCTCTTCCACTACCCTACTCTGCCTGTGCAACTTGAGGGCTTCCAAGATATTTTAGCCATAGACACCTGAATCATAAAGTTAAGTTAGAAAGAGATGTGTGTAACTCTCAGGGTTATGAAGTCACAGCCTCTGTTACAATTTGCAATATCACTAGGTCATAATTTTACACGTTGCCCATCAAAGAATTACTTAGTACCCAAGAAGTGCCTGCCCAGTCAGCTAGAGTGATGGTAGGGGAGTTGTTACAACCTACGTTCCCCGAACATATGAACTGCGTCACTGCCAACTATAAAACATTCCACTGCTATATACACATTTCTCAATGGAGTCTGAATTTCTATTTCCCATGAACAGCTCTACCAATTTATTTACATCTTTAGACTGTTACAAATTTTCATTAAGGCTTGCTTACTGTATGCAAATACAGTAAACAAATGGCTGTGTATATTTCCACAGATTAAATAACCTGCTGTGTGCAAATGTAACATGGATCATGAGACTGAGCATGTGCAACTCCCAGGACTCCTCATCCCCAGCAGTTAACTGTATGCACAATCCATCCTTTTAAAGATGATGCAGAAAAAGTGGGATTTCTGGTATAACTAACAAAACATTGTTTCTGAGCTATTAAGTTAATTTCTGAATATCCACAGAGAAATGCGGATGTCCAACAGCAAAAAAGGTCATGGAGGACTCCCCTAGAAGTTTCAACACACAGCATCTTAAAGCAAGTGAAAAAAAAAAAAACCCGTAAAATTTTAACTGGCTCAGGTATTTGCTACTTACGATAGCACACCTGAAAGACTCCAATTTCAAGTTTTAAATGTAACGCTCCAACTTTTTTTCTAAAACTTTGTCCTGTTCTGAATTGTGAATTGGGAAGCAGAGGAAGTCACAAGGACATGGGATCCTTCTTCCTTCCATAGCTTTTGCAACACGATCCTGAGCCTACCAGGTTTTCTGCTCTTTCTGTCCCACAGTTGCAGTATCTCAGCCCTGTGTTTACACATGCAGTGAAAACAGCACACTCCACATTCCCTTTATGAGTGCCTGAATTACTAAGTCTGAGAATTCAAAGTTGTCAGTTCTGAAAAACCCTTTAAAAAGTCTTTCCTTCCCTATCAGCATCCCCCCAGGTAGCGTTCAGAACACATTCAAACCAGCTACCATGAATCTTACTGAGGGAAAAGAAAAGCCTTTTAGAGACCAAGAGGGTATAAATGCCTTCTCACAAAATGTTCCAAGGAGTGGTTCTAACTCCCGTTTTTGCATAACGAGGCTTTTGAGCAGTGGCTGCTGCTCAGAAGTCTTATGGCACTAAAGCATATGATGATTCCCTGGTTTCACAGACAGGTTTTCAAAACACGGCCTCTATTAGGACATGCAATCAACTGCAGGCAAAAAACTTCAGGAATAAAAATAGAAGCCATGTTAAAACATCTAAAAAAAAATCTAAAAAAAAATCAGCCTAGATTTCTTGTGTACAGGTGACTGATGGCTTAAGAATTAAACAGGACCAAACTCATCATTATTTTATGATCCAGGAAGAGTCTGTCTCCCTAGATGTAGGACACTCCATTTTAGGCACTACACAGTCTGTGCAGAAGGGGACAGCCAAATACCATGAGTATATTTCTCCATTTGACATTCTTCCCTCTTTGCTGCCTCAGTCTGCCAGCTGTCCCCCTGACTACTCAACCTGTGTCAGCCCATTCGTGTTGAGGAAATCCAAAATAGGGCAACCTTCCCCTTTGCCAAGGGAATCTCCTTAAAAGGTGACTGCTTTCCACAGAGCTTAGGGTCAGACCTGTCCTGGGGAGCCTCAGAGAGTGACCCAACCAAAGCCTCTTCAGTAGCTTTCCTCTGTTTTTTCCATTGAGCAGTCTGCTGCAGATCTGCTCTCAGCAGAAACTTTCAGCTGAACTCTAGTTGTTACCAACTGGTATAGCAAGTTTAAGTGCTAACTGCAGTACCCTCATCAGATAATGAAGGTTCCCTTCAGGCTGGTAAGGTCAGCTACACTTACGCATGAAAATCTGAGTTTTGGTTAATTTAAAGGACTGTCTCATCTTGAGAAGTTGTATGGATAATAACAATCCCTACACGAGATACCAAAGGCAGTTTGCTTTTTAAGATGTATGGGTCCACTGTGGCCATGTTGACATGGAAGTAGACAATTATCTGTAGATTGCACTAATGTAAAAATAAATCTAAAGCTTACAGCCAGAGAGCCTTTCCGTTAAGAAAAACAACTTGGTGTTAAAGCAGCACAGTGGTTCAGTGTTTGCTTGAATTAATCAGACAGGATCGATCCTGCCAGATTACTGATCTCAGCCCTTATACTCTACCATGAAGGAAAACTACAACAGAGCTAACTGGGATCTTTATGATCATTTCTCTTCTGAACATAAATGTGTTCTGGAAACAAATACTTCTTTCAAATGAAAGGATTTTTTTCCACAGCAAACATGCAACTTTCAAAACCCATGCACCAACCTGGACAGTAGGTAAAATGAAATAAATAGACCTACTGCATTATAATTATTCTAGTCCAGTAACTATGGGTGAAGATTATACACTTCCGTTTAAAGTTATAGATACGTGCTCCTACTGCCAAGGAAAAAAAAAAACAACCCAACTCAGCCCTGAGTGCACCTTCTGAATATTAAGGGCTCTTCTGCTTTTAAGTATAGCAATTATATTCCTTGTTCTAGACAATAATAAGCTCTGATTTCCACCCACAGCAAACTTTTGGGAATTGCAGTTATTTTTCAGTCCAGTCAGTGGGGGGGTTTTGATGTTGAAGTTAGTAGCTGCAATAAGGGTCTTTATAATTTTAAATTTAAAATCAAAGCAATTCAAAGTATCTTATGATGTATCCTTTTCTTCAAATACTTCAATTTGAGATTTCCTTCCCAATTTGCTCTATAGTTTGCAATTATGGAAACAAATTTTACCATTGCTATTTATTCTCTTTTTTTAAATTTCTTTTTAATAATATCTGAGTATGAGTGAACAATTCCTAAGAGACACTGGAACAAATTAACAGGAAAACTCATCCAAAGAACCCTGGATCTCAGCTGTATCATATTTATCAAAGAGTAGCAGGAAACTGGAGAAGAGAGGCAGAATCCAGGCCTCTTGACTTTTTCTTCTTTTTTTTTTAGGAGACTTAATCCAAGTTTTCTGAATATGATGATGGGCTCAGGAACAGAAAAGCATCACCATGGAAGGAAGAGAGGAGTCCTAGGCTTTAAAGATGAGGCAGACAATTCTTCCCACTGGACAACAAACATTAAAGCAGCGCAGAGAGCCTTGCGCTTTTCCAAGATAATCTTGGAATATAAGAATTTTCCGTATGTTTGTGACCTAGTGGATTTAAAAGATGGAAACAGAATGCTTGTAATTAAATCTCTTCTAGGGACCAGCATAGATCATGGAGCAGCAGCATTCTAAAGCTGCAAGAAGGAATTATATCTGCCACACTAAATTTTTTGGTGAAAGCTTCTTTTTGAGATTGAGGAATGAAAAAATTTTCCAGCCATGTACAAAATGGCAAATCTGAAGTTTACTTCTCTCAAAAAAGGAGTCTGCTGTCCTACAGACATAATAGTTCCCACAAGGAATTCAGTTCCTTCAGCAACTCTGTCATAGTAGAGCCTCTTCAGGGAAAACGAGAGGAACACATACCAAATACTGAGATGTGGCTGAATGAACACCACATAGCAAAGACACTGTGGAGGAGAAAAATCCAATTTTGCTGAAGAATTACCTTTTGTCAGCTTGAACCTGATTAAATCTCCCACCTACTATGAGGAAAAATTTCAGAGGAATTTTTCACATGTAATTTGTGTGACCCAAGGTGAGCTGTTGTAACTCAAAAGAGAAGATGATCACTTTAAAAAAAGTACACATCAGCATTTTGCAGTAAGCCTTTTCAGTATCTAAAGAACTCAGGTCTCCTGCTAGGTCTAGTTTTCCTTTTAAACCTTAAACCTTTAAACATGATTAGAACACTGAGCAATAGTTGCAGCTAATAGTCTGAGGGTGTTGGGGCCTGGCAAAGCATTTGTGACTGAAAAATGGTTATATTTACTTTCTAGGTTACCCCTACATAGCTTGTGGCTAGTGAGTATCAGAAGGCTAACTCTTTGTTTAAGAAGTGTAAGGTAAATAAGTAATGTTCAAGTCAGAAATCATCAAAACATTTTCATTATCTTTCAAGTAGAAGTTTGCTGATTTATCAAACTCAATATCTAAATAAATAAAATCAAGACAAAATATACACAAGGAATCTTGTTTTTTTCATTTCTAAATAGCTTTCACTTCAAATTTATCTTACATAAACTTCATTATAAACTATGGCTGAAAATGCTTACACCATATTTTAAAACGTGAATGTTTCAAGGCATTTCTTCTGAAGCTGTGTTTTTTTTGTTTTTAACATTTTATTTATCAATTAAATAAAAACCTGCATATACTATATATGTGCACATATTATATACATAACTGTTTATGTACATACACATGCATATTTTTATACATGTGCATATACACAAATGACACACACTGCTTATATTTTAATAGTGAAAAAGTTTCTGATACAATTTTTCACAGAAATAAATTTCCGAATTTCAAACTTTTCCATTTAAATTATGTATACTTTGCATCAAAGCTATTTGTGCAAAGCACTAGATGTCATTGATGTTTGTCATGTCATAGCTCAGATCAAAACTTTCCACAGTGGGTTTGGCAATGAAGTAAATAGAACAATTAACTCCTCAGCAAATTTGGGACAGACCACGTAGGGATATGTTGTTCTCTTGCAAGTACTGAAAATTGGGTTTGCTCTAGTTTGCTTCCAAATCGCCTTTTACATTTTAAGCAGGAAAGGATTTACTTTTACTCCCTTTAGACGAGGCAGGTTTTGGAAGCCTGCAGTTAGAAAATGCTGGATGTTTCCTTGACTGTGCCAAAACCTTTCACGCTCTTGTGGCAGAGAAGATGCTCAACAGCTTGGGCAGCAGGACCCTTTCTCTGTGTGGCACTGTACTCTTTTCTAAGATGATGTCAGCATCAGGGCCCGCAGCTTGAGTTTTTCTCTGGCTTGCATCCCAGGCTCCTATTCTGGTTATGCCTGGGCTGGGCTTGGATGAATAGAGAACAAATGCTGGCTGTACGGTCCCCAAGGCACCCCCTGCAGCCTGTGCATCCGCTGGGACTGGCAGTGTGGACAAGGGCTCTCTGTGACACCTCACACGCCACATGCTCTCTGAGTGCACAGTTATTAAAAGGAGTGCTCCTCTCCTTTTGTTTTCTCCTGACAGCATGCCAAATCTTGTTCAAACTGAATTTAATGGCAAAAAACTCCCTTTGACTAGCAAGGGAGCATAATCAAGTCTCTCTGTCTTTCAATGGGGGTTTTTCCAGATAGTTTTGGTCATACTGAAGAGTATTTTATTCCACTTGCAATTTCAGGAACATTTCCCATTATTAAAGCAGGAAAAAAGCATCTGACCATCTGAAACCACAGCAAGTAGGCACCTTTCTCCTCTTTGCACTAAACATCTGCTTAGATCACACTGACTTTTTGCAGACAGATATTCTGTTAAATAGGGATATTTCTAGCAAACTTGGATATGAAGAAACACCAAAGCAGAAGTCTGACAATAGGACACGCCTCGTCAAGACACTCACTGGGGGACACTATTGCAAAAGCTGGCACTAGTGTCCATAGGATGCGTGTCTACACACTTCAGGACATTAAATTCTGCTCTTACCTGCATAAGTTGCTGCTTCAGTTTCTGTATTTCTGATATGTTGAGCTCACTGAAGAGGTCAGAGACAGGGTGCAGAGACTCTCCTTTCCTGCCCGTGGGAGTGCGGTAGTCACCGTTGAGTTTCACGAGAGGCCCATGGATATGGCCGTTCATTTTGTCATCATTGTTGGGCTCTCCCCCGTCCTCTGCAAACTTCAATCCATCTACTGCTATATTAATATGGTTATTATACATACTATCATTGAGGTTTATATACTGGGAGAGTTCCTTCCTCAGATTGTTCTTTTGCTCTCTTTCATTTTTTAAAGTTTCCAGAGCTTCCTCCAGCTGATGCTCAGCAATCTCCTTCAGCCGGATGGCATCTTCTAGCTGACTGTTAAGCAACACTGTCTCCTCCTCAAATCGTTTAATCTCATGCTTTAAGCCTTCATATTCAACCTGAATTAGACAAGACAAAGAAGATTCATAATACTAAAACTTGAGTCATGAAAACCTGCCATTTATCAGCCTTATTGAAATAGGTGTTACAGAAAATACAGTTTGAAATACCAGACATCGCCTGCAGCTGCAAAGAACTGGCTGCACAGAAAATGCAAGGGGAGCTCACTCTGTTAAATACTCTACTGCTTGCTTTTTCAAGCATGTGAGAATCAAGAAATAAACCACCTTTTTCTGAGTAACTTATTACAACAATGTGTTTCATTGAAAGAAGGCTGTTTAGTAGCAGATATCCTGGTAAACATAGATTTATTATGAATTGCTATATGCAATGTTGGTATATCATGGTATGTATAGATCGCAGGTTAATATAGCCTGATTTATTAATTGCAGACATTCTGAAGATGACTTCTTATCTAAATTCTTACCAGATGTAAAGTCACTCAGGTACGGAAACTAGTCTAAAGTATCTGGTGTCTTAGTAGTGTTCAAGTACAAAAACTGTAGAAGAGTCTCAACTCTTCTCTGTGTGATGCAAACCTCTCTATTATTCAGGAAGCATTTTAAAAATTACACAACAAACTTCACACAATCAGTTTAAACTCTAAGTTGCCCCAAAATGTTAGAGATTTTTAAACAACCAGACAAATGTAACAGAGCACTGAAACAGGCTGCCCAGGGAGGTTGTGGAGTCTCCTTCTCTGGAGACATCAAAACCCATCTGGATGTGCTCCTGTGTGATCTACTGTAGGTGATCCTGCTCTAGCAGAGGGATTGGACTAGATGATCTTCAAAGGTCCCTTCCAGCCCTGACCACTCTGTAACTGTGACTCTTTCTGGCTTTGTAGTAAACAGCTTATCCAGCCACTCATTCCTTTCACTGTATGTTGGGGATACCATTTTGGATCCCTTGGCTCCAACAGCGCTACTGAAGCCCTTCCCCAAGTGACATGGTGCAGCCTCACCAAGCTTGGAAGGACTCGATGGTCCTTCCCCTTCTCAGAGGGCAAGCTCCCTATGCCACATCCATGTGCAGTATTTTATCAAGGTGTTTATTGGCAGTGTGGCCTGAGGAAAACAACAGCTTCTTCTCTCTTCTTTAAAAGGCAGCTCCTCTCTACTGCACCTAAAAAGAAGCAAAGCCTAGGTAAACCTAATGTATCTCAAAACCAGTTGCTCAGCAATAGCTAGAGGGTGCAGCTGATCCCCATTGCAAAACGCCTTCCCTTGCTGGCTCTCCTTATCTTCCTTTCCACTGGTGGAAAATCCCACAGCAATGAAAAGGAAGAGCTTTGCTGCTAAAGGTCCTTGTCCATGCTTGACAAATTCTCCTGGTAAAAATTCTCAAGCTTTGACTTTTAATTTAATTCTAATCATGTTACTTATTCACCTTTTCATTTTTAAATGCAAAAAATTCCCAGTATTGGGTGAAATAATTTAATAGTTCTTTGAAAGGAAAATAAATACTGAATTTCATGCTCCATAAACTTTTTATCATTCAAATGCATTAATATGTATTATTGTCTGCAATTTTAAGGCATTGTCTAGAATATTTTTTATATGACACATATATATTTAAACAAACTAGAATAAGGTTCTGGTGAAAATAAAAATAACAACCATTCCTATTGGAGTAGAACATTTATCAACCTGCCAAAAGTCTTGTAAGTCTTTCGAAAGGCAAATTTAAAAACCAAAGTACTAATCTTCAAAGCCAGAGAATGGAAACATATAAAACAACAAAGTTAGTTCCAGAGTCAGATTGGGAAACATAAAATAGAAAAGGAAAATCCATGATATTTTGAAATCTACAGTTGGGAACTTGATATCTTTTCTGACTGGAGAGGTCCATCTGAAAAATTACTAAATCCCATCAAATGGCTATCCTTATAACTGAAGGTCATGGAAAAAGAAACCTTTTAAAATTTTGAATCCATGTAAAAAGAGGTCTATATTATCCATATGGTTATGGTTGTCTCGTGGATTCTTGTTTAAAAAGGTTACAAAAAAACCCAACTCAGATAATTACAGTTTAGCACTAAGACTTGCAACATATGGTTTTGGAAATTAAAGTATTAAAATATAAAATGCTCTTGAATTTTTATCTTGTATATCAAAACTATTTTAGGAATCACAAGTGCATGGATATGTGAGGCAAAATGACTAATTTTTAAAGTCATTGAAAATGTTGCAATGCTTTTTCTCTCCACAGACAGCTGGCATTTGGTTTCATTAAGAATGAAGTATTATGGCAAATATAAACACTTGCAAACAGATTTTCTTCGGGGGGAAACTAGGACAGTCCATAAAGGGGTCTTTAATTTCCTGATAGTGTGAGAATGTCTCCTGTGAAGTTGGTGAAGGTAAAAATCCATTCGTCAAAGGGGCGAATTTGCTGGCTTTGTAAATAACTCTGACACAAAAATGATCTGCTATAAATTCAGTTTCAGGAGTATGAAAGTCTGGGTTATCTTAATAAATAAGGAAAAGATGTACCTATTTCTATTACCTGTGTATTCCCTGCGGCACGGCCCTGTTCTTTTAAATGTTTCAATTGCATTTGTGCTAGAGCAGTAAGAGAGCAGGAAAAGAGAGCCGAAACAGTACTGCGTTCTCCTGCAAGGAATGAGGCAGCTGTGCTATGAGGCTGCGATTAAAGGCCACAAAAATGATCAGAGGCCTCAAGCTCCCCTCCTATGAAGACAGGCTGAGAGAGCTGGGATTGTCTAGCCTGGAAAAGAGAAGGCTCCAAGGAGACCTTATGGCGGCCTTCCAGTACACATGAAGGGGGTCTACAGCAAAGCTGGGGAGGGACTGTTTACAAGGGTGTGTTGTGATAGGAGGGGGGCAATGGTCTTAAACTAGAGCAGGGTAGATTTAGATTAGATATTAGGAAGAAGATCTTTACAGTGAGGGTGGTGAAGCACTGGAACTGGTTGCCCAGAGAGGTGGTGGCGGCCCCATCCCAGGAAACAGTCAAGGTCAGGATTGACAAGGCTCTGAGCAACGTGATCTAATCAAAAAGGTCCCTGTACACTGCAGGGGGGGCTGGACTAGATGACCTTTAAAGGTCCCTTCCAACCCCACACATTCTATGATTCTATAATTAGAGACAGTGATAGTCTTGGCTGTTTGATAAAAGCCCTAAGTGAACCAGGCAGTAGGTCAGGACATAAATGGGGGGCTGTAACACAGTGCTGTTACCATCTGCTAGTGGTTAAAGAAATGGTGTTATGGAATGCCGTGTGATGCTGGTCTGGACAGGGTTTAACTGACATAAAGTGTTACATCATCATCCAACCGGGATACTTAAATATCAATCATGGCAAGTTATCACTTGTGACATGAGAACAAATCTCCTTTGTTCAACTTAAAGGACAGCTGTGTCCTTGGTTGCTTCCTCAGCAGCAAAGGAGGCTGTGCTGAAGAAGAAAAGACCCCACGACTGCTTGCATCTGGATGTAGTGAGGCTGTTGTTTATGGCGGGGGTGCATTCTGCAGTGCAGTGAGATTTACAGTGTGTTGGTGTGTCATCAGCTACAAATTGCTGTAATGAGAAAAACAAAAGATAAACTAAGAACATCTGACATCCCTTCACTTATTTTTGAAGCTTGCTAAACTTGCAGGTTAGCATGGCTGAGAAGAGAGGAACACCAGTACAGGAAAACCCAAGGAGCAAGGAAAAAAGGGAGAATGGGGAAAAGATTACTTCCTCTTTTCTGCACTTCAAAAGAGGAAAGGATGTGCAGGAAACCAAACAAGAGGAAACAGAGGGCTGAACTGTACCTCTGGGCACTGAGTTCAGTGTTCAGGGAGAGAGGAGAGGAAAGGCAGGAAGCTAAAAGATGTAGTTCTTTCTATTTTAATAATTCTTCTGCTCTTACAAATTTTGCAATGAAATATTCCACCAGCATTTTCCTAAAACTGAGATAAGGCGCCTTACCATATGCAAAAAAATGGCCAGTAAGTGTTTCAGAATCAATGTTTAGCAAAAACCCAACTAAAAAAAATTATAATAAGAAAAAAGAAAAAAAAAATTCTATCAAAGCGCTCTGTGGGATCAAGTCAGAGAAATTTAAGAGAACTGTATCATTTTTCAGCACAGTGCCTTGAATCTTTCGATGCTCACTTGATTTTGTTTCAGTGTGGACACCAGTTTCTGTAAAGTGATGTTTTCTTCCTCCAGCTCAGTGTAGTCCTGTAGGAGTCTGGCCTCTCGAAACTTGTACTCTCGAATTTCTTCTTTCATTCGTATCCTCTGTAGTTCCACCATTTCATTATTCTGATGAGAGAAAATACGAGTACGTTACTATTAATGCACAGCCACTTTAATGCTGAACGCTGCCTTTAGAAAAGTCCAAACAAAAAATCAATCATCAAATAGAAATTATTTAACAGTGTAAATCAAAACAGCATCACCTTTTAATCTGAGGCCAAGCGATAATTTCAGGTGTGTGAGGGCAATGCAGAAATGAGAATGTCTGATTAAGGAAGCTTGATTAAAACAATTGCAAGTTTATATGCTTATTGAAACAGAAAACCTAGCAAGGCATTATCATCTCATTAGTTTTATTGCTCTATAGTACAGTTGGATTTAAATAAAATTACCACCTGCTTTTCACTGAAGGATGCTTTCTACATTCATACAGAAAACCCACGAGTAACAGCATCTGTTCTGTAAAGACATCTGTTACCAAGCAAGGTGCACTCGCATGGT
Organism: Hemiprocne comata; assembly: GCA_020745705.1. Lineage (NCBI taxonomy): Eukaryota > Metazoa > Chordata > Aves > Apodiformes > Apodidae > Hemiprocne > Hemiprocne comata. The sequence goes on from CM036586.1 coordinate 65,294,753, forward strand.
TGTGTCTGCAGGCACAGGGGCACCTGCTAGGCAGATGGTTGCAAAGCACACCTCACAAACCTGACAAACCCATTGCTGTGCTGAGCAGGATTACACCCTGTAGAGTCCCAAAAAGAATAATTGTCTCAAAACAGCTGCCCTGACAAACTGGACATTATGCTTGGATGGGGGCCTCATTCGATAACCACCTGGACCCTGTTCTTGCAAGGAGAGGCCCTTGTTTGGTAACCACCCTGATAAACTGGACACTGTCCTTGCAAGGGGAGCCCCTCCTTTAGCAGCCACCCTGATAAATGGGACACCCTCCTTACTTGATAAGGAGCAGTGCCAGCAAGAAGAGCCCTGTGGAGGCACAGTGCCACCTTGCGAAAGACCGCTGTCCTGTTTAAGGACAGAGCGCATGTGTGACACTAAAGGTCATTGCTTGGTCAACCCAGACAGGGGAGGTCAAGTGATCACCTGGACCCCGATACCTTACGAGAGAGGTCATGAGGGATCAGTTTCACCAAAAATTGCCTCCATTGGATTCCAGCTCTGACTGAGTTTGACATCAAGGGTCAGGTTATGCCAGGACAACCTCACTGACATAACCCTGATGTAACACGCACTACGGGAAGATGGAGTTAACACACAGCTGGAAGAGAACAGTGACCAACACGATCAGTAGGAGCAACCTCCCCCTCTGCTTTGAAGAGAAGCCTGCATTTGCTTGATTAATAGGAATAGTCATAATTGGTCACATCTTCTCCTTGCCTGCAGAAGGAACCTGAGCATTGCCACAGCAGCTGGTGGAGGGAAGCATTACTGCAACCTTAATTGATGGGGCAGAGCCCCGTCTCTGCTGTGGTGTCAAAACCAGCACACCTGGGAAGTAGTAATGGATTTCTGTCAAAGATTCCAGCAGGGAGTGAGGGCAATCACCATCCTGATAGCTACCTGGAAAAGTTGAATGTTTAAAAAAATCAAGACAGCAGAAATTGTAGTCAGCTAGCTCTAAATAGATCAATCTGTACAAATTGCTCTCTAGTACAGAAAGGATAAAACTACACATTCTGAATTGAGGATAAACAGAACTTTGCTTGGCATCCCAGTTAAATAAACCATTATAAATCACTGGAAAATAAGATGTGCAAGGCATGAAAAAAAAACCCTAAAAGTTGATGCAAGAGTTACAAAAGCACTTTTAAAAATTAAGCCTTTTTGTTAAAGGAAAACTAAAACTATCACTTTCTCCCTCCTGGCAGTTAATTAAGAAGAAATAAAGACCCTATATAATTTCTTAACTGAAAGCAGGCCTTTGGTTTAAAGATCCCCAGTGGCAGAAGAGCCACAGAGCACTAGATAAAAGTAACTCTTTACAAATATTCCTGCATCCATCACTACCTAATAAACCTCTGAGTGAACTGGGAGAATGGCACAGCAGATGATTTCATGAGGTGAAGGCGTTTTAAACCTCAGGGCCGCCTTTACATGTTTTGTTTCTGCCAGCACATTCTCAGCTGTGGAGGTGACTGATGCTTGCTTGGTGTGGGTGTACATTCTAGTCCAAGGAGGAACGTGGACAACCCCAAATGCATAACTCCACTCTGTCAAGTATAATTAAGCTACTCTGCAATTCTCCCACTGTTTGGAGGATGATCAGTTCAGGGAATGAATAGCAACCGGCTGACACCCATCCAATGCACACAGTCACAGTCATGTTGAAAAGAAGGCCTCTCCAAAAAGGGAGGAAGAAACAAGGTGGCCAGAAATGGAGGACATGAGCAAAGAATTTTTACTGAATCCTGGTATTATTTCCTTGAAAGAGCACAAAGCAAGCTACTTTGAAAAAGCCTCTCATATTGACTCTGTAAAGCCTAAGTATTCCTTTGTTTTTCCTAGGGCTGGGAATAAACAGAAAACACAAGTTCTCACCTTGCTGGATCACACCACCATTTCTTTAAAAAGAGAGAAACCACATCCCTTGGCCACTTGTAACTGCTTCTTCTCCCACATAATCTCAGAAGTATAAACAGAAGCACTGACAGCATTTCACCTCCTCCTCTTACAGACGCAGCAAATATCTCTGCAGACCAACCTCATTACTCATGGCATTTGGTCAAGGAAGAAACAGCATGAAAAGGGAAGACTTGCCAGTCAGAGCATCCCATGCCTGCCACAGGGCTGCCTGCCATGCTTCTGTGAACAGGGCCAAGGCCTCCGCTGGAAGCAATCCTGCTGCTCTGCCACAGGGGCAAAACAAACTTAGCACATTAGCGAATGCAGTATCACCTTTTCAAAGTAAAGTAAAACATGCATTTTGTCACTGCAAACACCCTGGCATTCTTCTCCATGCTCCCAAATCTCTCCTCCTGTTTGCAAACATCTGTATGGTGCTGGCAAATATCCACCTGCAAAGAGCTCTGGATCTTTCACTGCTGTCTATGAAAGGTGAGGCTGCCATGTTACAGGGAAAAAGTCTGGCACTATCAAGGTTTATGAGTGAGTAGCCACAGGCCATGCTGGAAAGTGGTTCCGTTTCCTTCTTAGGAGATTGCTATGCATTTTGTGGAAGTGAACTAGTCTTCAACCTGTTAAATAAAAACAGGCTGTGTTTATTTTTATTACTGTCAGTAAGCAAGATACATTTCTTTCCATCAAATGCTCTGATTAAATACACTATCTTCTCACAACTCTCTATTGTTATTTCGAACTACTTAAAATGTGTATTCCTTAAGCAGACAACATGCAGTAATAGATGATCCTAGAACCACAGAATGGTTTGTGTTGGAAGGAACCTTAAAGATCATCTAGTTCCAACTCCCCTTCATGGGGAGGGACACCTCCAACTAGACCAGGTTGCTCAAAAGGATAGATCTTGCTGTAGAGATGCAGCAGCAGAAAGATGCAAACTTTTTATTTGGCCACTACATCAGTCCTCTTCTGAGGTGACTTGGACTTGTACGGAAACAGTATGAAAGGACCTAAAACACAAGGCAGGAGGAGTCTGTCAGCAGGGCAATTATCTATTTACGCCACTAGAGGACAATATAACCCAAATTATTAGCAAAATAATTCATAACTAAGCATTACTGGTAATCAAGCACTGAACACTAACCTTGCAGGATAGAGCAACTGAGCCAGATCATAGAATCATAGAATCCTAGGGGTTGGAAGGGACCTCGAAAGATCATCTAGTCCAACCCCCCCTGCCAGAGCAGGGTCACCTAGAGCACATCACATAGGAACGCATCCAGGCAGGTTTTGAATGTCTCCAGCGAAGGAGACTCCACAACCTCTCTGGGCAGCCTGTTCCAGATGCTTTTACTAGAGCACTGTCTCGGGACTCTCTACATTTCCGAAGAGGATTCCCCTATAAACTAACTACTGGATCTGTAAAACACAAATTAATCCAAGTGGTGGAGCTAATGATACACGAGCAATGTTTTAATAGCTGTAAATTATTTTCAGTCCCAGTCACCAGCTGAACATGGTGCAATGATTGTAATGGATCGGTGCCAAAGAAGAAGGAAAAGGCCTTTCTGTGAAACTATAGAAAACAACAGAGTCCTTGTCACCATTGCATCTAATTATATGCGAGCACTAATTGTGGAAGATGTCAGTCACATAGCACGTCTAATGAACCTACACATAACGGATCAGACCACAAGAAATGAAAAACAGAAGGCTCAGTTGAGATAAAGTCTGTTCAGGTCACCTATCCACTACTACTTAGATGTATTTTCAGACTTGCCATATAGGAAAAGTGAAAGACATCTCTAGGTTTTACAGGGGCACGAACCATTTCTGTACACTACAAACATCACTTCAGTCCTGACAGGCCCCTAAGCATCAGTGGAACATTAATATTAAACTTTTTTACTTCTTAACAAAATCAAATACAAAATATATTAATATATTATTCATGTTTGATTCAGTGTAGACTTTTAAATTATGTACTCCATATGCTACATAGAGAGCATGTTGTATTAATTGTGTGTTTAAACACATTGTAATACATTGTGTAATACCAAATAATCGTAAGTGAGAAGTTACTCTAAAATGAAACAACAGAAATGTGTAAACTCGAAAACAATGAGACAGGACTTTTAAAAAATACACTATTCCCCCAGGGTAATTTTTTTGTCAGAACACTCCCAGTGTTGCCTATGGAAGGTGCCTGTTACAGCCTTGTGTCCTATCAATATACCTAAGGACAGCAACAGTGACCTGAAGCTGGGTATTCTTATCTCCAAGGTAAGAAGACAACCCTGGTGGCTTTTGATTTCCTGACCTGTGGATGCATAAACTGAACTTCTTGGACATCAGTGGTGTTCTGAAGCCTTCTCTTTAAAGTGAATGCAGTTCCACTATTTTGGTTCTCCTCTATCTTGGAGTACATAAAGAACTTCCTTGATTTCTGATTTTTGTCTACCAGTTTTTGTCCCAAACAAAGCTGGAGAATCAGTGTTCGGGCTTTTCCCTAAATTATTTTCATACAAATTTTCATTAAAATATTCCAGGTCCTTACTGTAGTAAAACATACTATTTTTCACACTGCAAAACTGACTTATAATCAGAAATTAATTATATGCCGCAAACTACCCTGACTAAAGCACTACTTATCTCTTGGAAAATGCAAGCCATGGAATTATGCTGTGCATAACATTCTAATTTTCATAACTCATGAATAAGAGAACACTGGAAAACTTACATACTTCCAACTTAATCGCATTGTATTATAGCTGATTCTGTATAAAATGTAATTTCATCTGATGACAGTTTTATTGCACTAGCAATAACTTGAATGCAATAGAAAGTTTATGCTCAACTAATATCCAGGATCTCATGTGTTTGTTGACAAGTCTCACTGAAAATTTGTCTGTTGTGTTTACTTTACTCTGCAAAGGAAAATAAAAGATGCATTTTTATGATGAACAGCAATAGGAATATCATGGACAATACAATTTAAACTGGGTTTCAAATTTAATTGCAAACATGCTAACTTCACATAGGGAAGCACTACCAGCACAACTTTGGCCAAAAACAAGTCTGGGACTTCCTGCAGGATCATTCCATCACAAAATTAACCCCACCTTTAAATTATTTTGGCCTCTTTTTAAATATATTGTTTGTATCTACTTGGTGACATGCAAGTATAAATTAAGGTGATATTAATGAGGAAAAAAGAACCAAATCCTAAAGTATCTTTGATTCATTACTTTTAGAACATACAGAATGACCTCTTCATAAGCCTCTAATGTGAATTATGGGTACATTTTTTGTTTTCCTAAACGGTGGAACATTTAATTTAATCAGAATTTTTCTCATCAGCACAATGTACCAGGACATCAGAAGACTACTGGAAAGCTACCCCTCTTCCTTTCTACTGATGGAAGAATCCAGAGGGGAAAATAGTACAAGGTAAATACCCAGAAAGAGACTTGCCACGCCAGGTAGGAGACAGCCAGGGAGCACTGGCTGGTCTGCAGAGAAACCCAGATTGCCCCAGCAGGTCCTGATGTTTAATTCTGAAGAGATAAGGGAGTTGAGGCAAGACGGGATGAAAGCGGGAATAGAAGAGTGAGGACTATTTTTTTGACTATTTTGTTTTTAGTTGTCATCAGCTGTTTTAGGTCCCCAAAGAAGGTCCTCTAGACTTGAAGTTTCCTTCTCTCATATACAGGAATACTCACATGACATTTTCCATGTTTCCAGATATATTTAAAACCATAATGGGATTTTGCGGATGACTTAGTGTGACCTGGTCTGACCCTTTTGCAGAATTTGCAGCTCGATCCTCCTGCTGATTCATTGGTGTAGATGCCCTAGCTAAGCAGGGATGGAGAATCTCTTGCAGAGCCATTTTTGCTTCCCTTTCAATACACAGGTATCTCTATACCCCAAAATAAAATATGTTTTCCCCTCATTGTTAAAAGTCTGCGTCCTCCTTTTTAATCTGAATTTATCTGATCTCATCCTTCAAAAAATGTATTTCAGGTGGCATTATTAGAGTTCATGAGTTCATTATATTGTATCTGACCTAACCAGCTATATTGGTACACCACTTTAAGAGCATGAATACCACTAACTTTTGAAATTATGTGGGATTCTGACATTTCTTTTGATATATCAGTCATTGTCTCAAAAGTAGAAAAAAAAAAAGCAGACATGCTACTGTGCACAAGATATTTTTGAAAATATATCTGTAGAATAACCTAAGTACCTATAATCTTTCCCTTCCATGGATTTACTTACAGAATGACAGTGTTATCAAAGGCAAGGATGAAAAAAGCCATATATTTGTTAGTTATAGCATATTGAATAGAAGCCAGATCACAATTACATATGTTTCAAGTTCCTTCACCAGTAACAGCTCTTAGATAAAGCATTTACAATACATCTAATAATCTAATAATCTGAAATGTTCAACACTTTTAATATGAATTGCAAAATCTAAAGTACGGTGAATTTCTATTAAGGGCAATTAAATAGTCCATTTATGTAGTTATCCCAGAGTTTGAAACCCATAATATTTAACATTGGAAATCCTGCTACATATAAATCCCTACAAAATATCTATTTTATTAACTTTCATATGTAAGCATACACAAAAAGATGAAACTAAGGAATGTTCTGCTTGTTTAGGTATTTAATTTTCCTGCTGAGTATCATGGTCACATAATATAATGACTACTGTATGAACTGATATAAACTACAAATCTTAAATCATGCATATTGATCTGAAAAATAATGGGTTTATTTGACTGCATTTATAGCAATTTTAACATTAGTATAACAACTGTATATTAACATGCTAATTATAATTAACATTAGCACCCTGTAACAAACACTGCTGTAACATGCCTAACTAATTCCTCCAAAGGAAGAGAAACTTTACCAAACTACATGGTATTAAAACAGGGTGAGAGGAAATTCTGACTCCAGGGTTATAGCACAGTTTAGTTAATATGATCCTCCTGCATATCTGCGGAATGATGTCATACATTAACATATGATCATTGCAAACAGCAAATATCAATTGGCTGCAAAAAGTCTTGCCATGAGAAGGACATTGTGGAGGTCGTTTTGTTTAACCTTAAAACCCTGCTACTCATCTGTCTCCTGCAGCTTTAGTGGCATTAAACATTTCTAAGAAGTGGGAGGATTTATTTCTAAATATCACACTGACTGGGTAAAAGAAAGATGATGACACATCCATGCCTTGGCGTGGGCTGATAACATCTTGCAAATGCAGTGCTCTCCATGAAGAGTCTTCCCACAATCTATTCAGGCCTATAATGGCCTTCAAATTTATGCAGATACCAATGAACAAAGCCATGTCCTCCTAGGGGCCAGCCACAGCCCAAAGGCCAGTCCCACTCCTGCTAATAGAATCACTGAATTGTTTGGGATGGAAAAAACCTCTAAGATCATCAAGTCCAACCATTAACCCAGCACTGCTAAGTCCACCACTAAACCGTGTCCCTAAGCACCACATCTACACGGTTTTTAAATACCTCCAGAGATGGTGACTCCACCACTTCCCTGGGCAGCCTGTTCCAGTGCCTGACTACCCTTTCAGTGAAGAAATTTTTTCTAATATCCAAACTAAACCTCTCCTGGCACAACTTGAGACTGTTTTCTCTTGTCCTATCATTTTTTACTTGGGAGAAGAGACCAACCCCTACCTCCCTACAACCTCCTTTCAGGTAGTTATAGAGAGCAATGAGGTCTTCCCTCACCCTTCTTGTCTCCAAACTGAACAGTCCCAGTTCCCTCAGCCTCTTCTCATAAAACTTGTGCTCTATACCCTTCACCAGCTTCCTCCATGCTGTGTTGCTGCTGCCGTCCGCCCAACCCCACTGCTGCAGGAGCAGAATGGGCTCCCCCAGGACCTGCGTGCTCTGGTTGAGGTGAAGAGAACAAGGTGGGAGCATGCAACCAGAGGTGGACAGGGCACTACCTGTTAACACCACACTTAAGCACAATTATTTTGCCACATCCTCATAATTCCTACTGCACTGAATAGTGCCTGAGTAACAAGCACTTGAGACTGTGCTCTCTGAAGCAGAGCTGTTGAGCCCACTCTGTGTCACTGATTATCCCGTGACTGGTGGGTACTGTTATAAAGATACCAAGCCCAAATTGCTCTTGCCAGATAAGCTCAGGGGGGAAAAAAAAAGAAAAAAAAGAGAAAGAAAAAATAAAGGGGGGGTGTTGTTGTGTGTGTGTCTGTGGAATTTCGGACTGAATGAAAATATATACTCCTTTTTGCCCAATTACAACGTTTCGGTTTCTATCCAGAATTTAAGAAGCCAACAGCAGTGATTCTACATGACAATGCCTGAAGGCAGGCTTTTTGATGGAGGATCCCCACAGGCCTTTTCAAGCTCATCAAGAAACCAAGAGCTGGTTTTAAAGCCTAACTGATCACTTGGGAGAGGCATCTGCCAGTTATACGTATCTCTTTGAGAAGCCATCTGTCAGGTGCAAAGTGCCAAATTTCCTTCTAGACCCAAAGGGGCACCAGCTAACTAACAAAAGAGAAGTTGTGCTAACAGAGTGTGGAACTCTGATCAGTCTAAGCTCAGCAGTACCACAGCTGCTGCTCCCAGGCCTTGACCCTCCCTTGGGCCAGCACTAGCTTTGACATCATCAGCCAGATCAGCAGCAGCAAGCCACCCCAGAAAACAAACAAACAAAAAGTTAGTTGTAATGGTATTTCTACTCCTTGACACTGCTGACAGGGTGGACACACAGACATTGGTGCTAGCAGGAGGTAGGAAATAGAAAGACATGCCATTTCTAGTTGGGATATGGTTGCTGCTCAGCAACAACTGTATGATCGATTCCAAGTATCAGAGATGGAAACCCAGCCCCATAAATATGAATTGTAAAATATATAGAGCCTCCAGCAGGAATGTGTTTTCATTATGTACATTAAAATGTTGAGGCACATGGAGCGGTACAGTGAATTCCTAAGGGTGGAAAGGAGGAAAGAGAAAAGACACAAAGCACCTAAATAAGAGGGATGGGCTTGAATATTTTAGCACCCATTCTACTTGGTTGGTAAAGAAAAATATGGCTCTGTTGACTGCTTGCTTTTACACTACTTTCTGCTGTCTAACTTCTGATGTCTAGACAGTTTCAGAGCTCCCTGTACTAACCCATCTCTGAGCGTGCCAGGCAGCAACTCCATTCTCCCAAGTTCCAGGCACGGAGCTACACTCCTTGTAAGCTTTCCATTCCCCATGGCAACTGTCTCCCCTCTTTAGGACTCAGAGCTATTTTAATTACAGCTCGCTGCTAGCTCAATCCTACATTCCTTATACTCCTCACACCAGTAATCAAGCCATGCTGTTGAGGGATGCATGTGCCAGGCCAGGGCTCTCAGCACTGCGTTACAATACTATCCAAGCTCTGCTTTTTTTTTTTTTTTTTTCCAATTTTCACACCAAGCCAATCTTTGGTCTTGTAAATAGCAGCTAGATGTTGCAATGTCCATGTCTGTGAGCAACTGCCTCTGCCTTCTCCTGCTGCAGCGCCGTGTTAGACCTCAGGAAGCTGAGAGCATGCTGACACACAGACCCAGGGCTTGGCAGCAGTACTAATAAATCGGGTCTCGGGGACAATGCAGCTAAATTAGTAAGGGGCTGAGTTCAATTTAAGCAGACCTGTAACTAATTCTGATCCTCAGCTCACAAAAGATCATAGAAAAATGGATCTCAAAGGGACTCCATGGCGGAATCTAGTCCATTCATCTTTCCCAGGACAGAAGCAACTACATCTATGCAATTCCTGGTATCTAATCTCTCCTTAACCACTTCTAATGATGGATCCCATCATCTTTCCCAGAAACTTGTTTCCTTACTTCTCGTTTGTCCTTGTCATCAGAAACCTTTTCTGAATGTCCAGTCTTAAACTGAGACCTTCACCCTGCAGGAGGAAAACAGTGTTTCTTCTCCTACCCACAAAAAGGAAAATAAATGTATTTATTCCTCTCTGCAGGAGTCTTCTATTTACCCACAGTATCCATCTTCAGCCACCTCTCTCTCCTCTGCAAACAGAAGAGCACATTATAATTGACGATCCCAGGTAGCTACCACTGAGAGAACTCATTAGCTGTCCTTGCATGAAATACAGCAGAAATTTAGGGAGATGATGACAACTGCAACTAGATGTTGGGAGAAAAAGGAGACCCCAATTAACACTCCACGTTCCCTCTAGTACCTGGTTCCTCACAGTGGATTGAGAGAGAACAAATATATTGAAAGAAACAAAGAAGAAACCATTAATAGTTTTTAGAAAGTAGTGTTAATAAATAGCTAAGGATACAAAGAAACTATTCACAGGTTCAAATCTATTTCAAGAAGTCATCTGCTGGGACATTCTCTATTGTGCTGCAGAGGAGCTGTGAAAGCTCAGCATCAAAGCAGCTCTGTAAGCCCATGCTCATGGAAGAGCTTCCCTTGTCAAAATTGTTCTTGCAGATTGTCAGCTGCAGGGGTGATTTAAAAGCTCTTTGTGAATCTGCACCCACAGCCCTCCCAATGACAACAGACTATTTCAAGTTCCCCTTGAAAAAGACCAATACTGTAAAAGAGGTTGCTAAGAAAGGACGGGCAACAAGAAAGTTAAACTTCCATAATTATTCTTCCTCTCCAGAAGGACACAGACATGGCATCTTCAAACAAACACATCTGTGCCACAAAATTCAAATGTTATCATGCGGCTGATTCTGCAATTATTGAGACTATTTCCTCAAAGTCAGGACTAATTTCAATAATTAAAATCCATGTAACATTACCCATCTGCTGCCAAAAGCAGCACAGCAGCATTCTGCAGCTTATTTGACCTTGTGTGCAGAACACCCCCCCCCCCCACACACTTACTCTTCTGTAGCATGAGCAGAAACATCAATTCAGAAACAGGAGTTGATTAAAAAGATTAAAATGGCTTGATAATTAAGGCTTATTTTTCCTCCAAGACTTAGCATTTTTATTTTAGGTAATATATTTGAGTGACTTGGGAGGCAAATATAGCCAAAGATAAGTACCTCATCTGTCTGTAAACTACATCCTTTAGGTCTGATTTTCACACATAATTTTTATTCATTACAGTGCATATAGTGATTCATTAATACAAATGCCTACATAGAAGATTTGATAAAGTAAACTGCACTAAAGGTTACTTGAATTTATTGCTATGGACAGTGAAAATGCCTGTATCATGAAGTATGTCTAACATTGTAGTACTCTTGACTGTTCAAGATAAATTGGTTTGAAACCTGATCTTGGCTTTTAGAATCTGCCATTTCCTTTGTTTATTTTAATACAGACTGCATATTTCACAGATTTCTTTTTTATATATATATTTCAGTCAATGGTAGTAATTTTTACATTGACAGTTTTCCATCTTATCCTTAAAAGGCTGAGCAAACAAGATTCTCATTGCTCTGCACACAGGACAGAAATACAAATGTAATACATGCCATAAGGACAGAGTGAGAGGGCTGACTACTAATGCCCGAATCTCTGGGAGACTTACTCAAGCATGCTGCTCATGGCAGCAAAGCCTTAGAATTAAATTATCCTTTTGAAAATTGAATAAACACTGAATATTATTCAATGCCTGCAATGCATCAAAATACGAAAAAAACCCCATCAAATGTTATATTTACTCAGGGAATAAAATACCAGTTCAGTTATGGGATTGTTTGACTTTGCATGTTAAAATTACGCTTAAATCTATTTTTTTATATTCTCTTGTAGTCCTCTCTAAAACCACTGATGTTTTCCTTGGTTACCATTTGTTTCACTGGATTTCCATCCAGCTCATTATTGGTGTTGGTCTGAGTCTTCTTCTGAAACTGATTAATTAATTACTAAAGTTAAATAAGTTAAAGATACAGTTAGAAGAACTGAACTGGGAACACCCTCAACAAACTTTAAAAAATCTAATTACCTAAAGATGATATGCACTAAAGCACTGATAATTTTCTGTAAACACCTTGTGGCATGAGGAGGACAGTACCTGTTGGCAAATACTGAGTGATCTCTGGTTGTTGAAGGACACGTGTGCAAAGGGACTCAGCAGCTCTCGGAGCTGGGCTGTCAAGTCCCAAGTTCAGCATGAGAGTAGAGCAGTTTTCTTGTCCCTGCTGAAATTATGCTCAAGGAGCATGACAAATGGAGAACTAGTCTTTTTCCAGATTCATGGAAATTCAGGAAAACACACCCATATGGCAAGTAGAGCAGAAAATGTTTTTTTTGAAGACATGTTCACCTAAGAGTTACCTATCTCAATATCAGTGTTCCCAAATTCTGAACTCAGCCTTCACTTAGGCCTCCAAGGCTGACGGTAACAGCTGGGCAAAACAGGGGTGCCAGACTGGTCACCCTGCCCAGCAAACTCAGACAGACCTAGGGCAGATGCTGGCACTGTTCCAGTCTCCCATCTAAGCCCTCAGCAGTGCACCCCGAGGTGCAAGGGCACCCACGTGTAACATTGGAGCGCTAGACTGTAAATCTCCAAATACTGGTAAGAAACTTCTGTGGCAGTGAAGGATTGAATCAAAAAATCTTAATTGCTCCCTCTGATTTCTAATATCCCAGCAGGCCACTGCTGATTGATAGTTTATGATCCCTCTCTTTCTTTCTAACTAATTTTTAATATAAAATATAACAAAACATTAAAGGATGACTGCTTTTAAATTTCCCATGAGTTTTTAAAGCACTCAACCAAGATCATGATGTAACATCATAACTAAAGAAATCCAATATCAGTTTCAGCAAATAACTATTTAAAGGTAAGTTATTCCATTCTTATTTTGTTGTATGCCCAATAGCTTGATACAGCACAACTGAATTCAGTTATACACTGCAAAAAAAAGTGCAGCAGAAGGATCAATCTAGTAAAATGACTGCCATCCTCAGGGACGAAAAACATCACACTTGAACTAGGTCAGAATTCAGACATGCAACAGGAGTAAGAGGAGATTTATTAACTCCCCTTCATCAATTGATCAATGCATTCCATGACATACCTATATAGTTGTGGACCATTCTCAGGCTTTTCATCATTGAATTATTGCTACCAGTGTCTATAGGGAAGATGACCCAGGTTGCTAACAATTCCTTGGCCTCTTAATTATTATACTGATGTTGAGTTTACCCAGCATCTCAACCAGAGAATCGACTTCGCATCTTTCTCATCTTGTGTGCCTACATACAAATATATATATCTCTCTCTCTCTATGGAAAATGGGTTATGCATCACACCTACAGACTTGCACCTTGCTCCTCTTTGTGCAGTGTGATGTAGGATACTGCCAATACAAGAGCAGAATGGGAAAAATCCCCAAACAGAATTTCTGGTGTAACCACAGCTTTTGGCAGTGCTTTATCCCTGTTGGAGACTGCACGTTTGTTTAACAGCCTCTGCTTTTGATCACATGGACCTTTCTGTGGCACAGGTAATTTTTCTTCAGCTTGTACAGAGTGCAAGTACCTCTTGTGAAAGACTGAAACTATGAGCAGAAAAAATTAACCCTGCAGCTGCATCTGTCTGTCCTTTGCCCTCATCCTGCCTTAATCAATGGAGGCTCCATATGACTGTATGGCCAAACTGCTTCAATATGTGAATCCAGTACATGAAATGGAAGTCCTACCCATTTTGGTGTTCTAGAGGATGGCAGGCATTACTTTGCAGCAGCTTGGTGTCCACTGCAGGAGTGGCATAGCTGCAGTAGGCACAGGGAAGAGAGCTGAGCTGCTTTAGGAAAAGAACATCCTCATTATGAATTAGAGAGATTAATTGCATGAGAGGAACCAGTAAAAATCCCTGGGCTTCCATAAAGCATGAATTTCTTTCTGTGTGCAATTCAAAGCCTCAAGTTAAAGTTAAAAATCCATTTCTGGCCTTGGTCCAGCGAAAGTAACTTTCCCTGTGGACATTTCCAGCTATCATCACTAAATGGGAAGCTTTTGGACACAGCTCTCACATAGCAACAAAAGGGTAAGTCAGCAGCCTCTGAATCCTATGTTTTCCTCCTTCACTCCTGAGCCCTTCAGAGATCATCTTAGTTGAGTTCCAGGAGCACGTAGATGGAATTCAGATGTACTCTTGGTTATTAGCCTAGCACAAAATGGTATCACAACTACTTCTTCTTATAGGGCCTTATTTTGCTTGCTCTTATAAATAAAGGTAGCATAAAGCCTAAACTTTTTCCTCAGTCAGTATCATTAAGGGACTGGAGGTGCTTTAGCATTGCTCTGACAGGCTGCTGTTTCACCCTGACCATGCTGGTGTTTTATTTAGAAACTGCTTTACTCACTAAACTCTATAGTTAAGAATAGGCTAACTAGTCTCCTAACAGAGGAGACAGATTTCAAGCAAAACTAAAGATTTCTGTTCCAAACAGACTTTCATTTTCTTTCTTCTGGTTCCCTCGGATACGTGTTTGGGTAACCCAGAGAAAGCCCAGTGTCTCTTTTCCAACCATTTTCCTCAAATGTAAACACTGTACTGAAAGCTTTTCCTGCCCTGACATGTTCTAAACTCTCAGCAATAAAAGCATCCTGCCCTACCTATCATCACCTCCACTTATTGCTCTCCTCTACCATTTGTGGTCCTTTTTCGCCCCACTGAAGACTGTCAAAACATTTCTTCTGCCCCTAAAACTCTTACTTCTTATTCACTGTTTTTTCAACAGGAGGCACAAGTGTGCTGAACTTGAAGCAAATACTAATTTATCTCAAGTATCTGTCATTTGAATTAAACAAGGGTTAACGAAAGACATACAAATGGGATATATAATCACTAATTTCAAAGTGGCAAGAAAAAAAAGATTGTTAATCTTGTAAGCTGCTCATTTGCCAACTTCATCACCAAAGTGCAGGAGTACCCCAGTGATGACAAATGTTTTAGCTGTTTATTTATTTTCTAAAAAAGGAAGAAAGTATCATATCCCAATGACAAAAACCAGAAACAGAAACCAACAGCAGTCTATGCCACTGTGCTCTCTGTCTCAGGGACAAAGGGACAGGCTGGTCTCTAATGCTGCTTTCCCCTGAAGGTTTATGAACCTGAAGATACCTTCTGGCAATCAGTGTTTTTTCTTTTTCTTTATATATATATATATATATATAATATATATAAAAGCTTTCTTCAAAGTTTCCCTTTGATTTTAAGATCATATTTTCATATTCATGGGAAAAACGTAATGAAGAAAAGCAAAATGAAATGAAACAAAACCATCATTTTGAAAAAGAAAACCCAACTGTCAGTAAAACAGTTGTGACATTCTTAGCTCTCAGCTTGGGAGAAGGAAAGACTGGGGAACACCGTGGACATTAATTTTTGTTTCCACAGTGCAGATCCCCCTAGGTGAAAATGCATATTTGATTAGCCTGTCTAAAAACATGCAATGGAGAAAAGAAAACAATAACCTCAGACATTATATGGCTGAGTTCAGCCTCATCAGGGCTTACCAATGTAACAGGTCAACATGAGGATTTTAACAACCTACAAGGTAATAACTGGAAAAAAAACCCACATCTTCTCTTTGTTTTATGTTCAACAAGACCCTGAATGTTTGCTTGAAATTAAGGGTAACAGTGAAGGTTAGTCAGAGCGCGAGTAATCACACCTGAATTGTTTTTTTCCTACTTCAGAATTACCTTCAAACATTTTCCTTCAGCCTAACAAGCTGTGGTAAGAGATATGCCATGCCACAAGCCCAAGCATCTCATTCAAATCCAGGGGAATCAGGGGAAGAATCTGATAGAAAGCTTTAAAACGCTGTCAGTTTGGTGAGCATTGAATAGGATCCCACGTTTCTGGTAAGCATAGGACAGGAAGGTATAGGCAAGACAGCAGCAGATTGCAAAGCCTACACCAGCCTGTGGCACAGCAGTGACCTTGAGGTCAAGCACCATCTCACTGGGCAAAGACCAGAAGCTTCCCTTCTCCCAGCCCTGAGAAAACAGCTAGGAGATGGAGCTCCTTCTGACTACACCATCTATTTCACCACACCAAAACTGATGCTGATCCTGCCTTGGGCTGATAAGGACTGCCACAGTACTTGTTTCAGACAGGAACTATTCTTTGTTTTCAAAGGTGAAAGGGGACTGCTTTATATAAGGCAGGGTCTGTTAATAGGGGCTTTCACGGGAGAACAAAAGCCAGTGATGCAATTTTTCCTGCTTAGAATCTCAATTAGAAACTTGGATTTAGCACCAGTAAACAGCTTTGAGAGTAACTGGGAAATGGCAGAGAAGAGTTGATGCAGAGAAGGTATTTCTGAAAGGGAAAAAAACCTTTGTTTAAAGAGAAAGCTAGTTGTAACACCCTATAACTTAATAACAAACCAAAAAGGACAGTAGGATCTTTAAATACTCCATCAGGGAAAATGCAGAATGTCGCTAGTTATTTTCTATGTTTAAGCACACAAAATAGCTGTGAAAGACAGCTCCCACATGGAACCACATAATTACAGAATCATCAAGGTTGGAAAAGACCTTCAAGATCATCAAGTCCAACCATCTGCCCTACAACCCCTAACCACTAAACCATCTCCCGAAACACCACGTCCACCCATGTTGTGAACACCTCCAGGGATGGTGTCTCCACCTCCTCCCTGGGCAGCCTGTTCCAATACATGACAGACTCTGGGGTCGTCTTTTGCAGGATGTAAAGATGAACCCGATAGATTCATACTGTCACTGTGAAAAGCTTTTGAATATCAAGAGCATGGGAAAAAATATTATAATATTTGAACTTTGGGTAGGGAAACCAGAACATTTCAGTTAGCGTTGTGGATACGAGAGTCCCAGGAATTTTTAAGCGTTAGGATGCAACACAAACTTCCTCCATCATCTCACATAGATCACCAAGTGTCAGAGGAACCAACAAATGCAAGAGGGCAGCTAGTTAATAAGAAGTGGGATCTCAGCCTCTGTGCCTCAACTTCCCCATTAGGGGAAAAAACTCATCTAATTATAGGAAATTTGTACAAATGATACACCTTAAGAACTTAGAGCACTACTAAAACAGTGAAAAAATTGTATTACCAGGTAAAACAATACATGCATTGTATAAAGAGGTAGGAAGTTTTTTATATATGTTTTGGTTTAAAAAAAAAATTCTTACTGCAAACAGAATTTATTTCCATAGTATTTTATTTCTCTAATATGAATAAGATCAATGAGAGCTATAAGAACAGAGTGGTTACATTATCTCACCAAGCAGGCAGGGAGCTAAACAGATGGCAGCACCACTGAAGTAGCAACAGGAATCGCTAGTCCTCACTTAGCCAGATGATCTTTATCATTTCCATAACATTAGAAAATGAGTCAGCTATGAAATACAGTGTTCTGAGGATGAGGCAGAAAATTTCCTTTTCCATTTTTTCCTAGAATGGAAGATTATGGACTGTCTAGACATCAGCATTATGCTGTTAGTAGTTCTAAAAGGAAATCACCTACAGAGATACCCCTTTTCTGCTAATTTGTGGGCTTTCTTTTTTAAAGACCACTTATTTGATAGAGAAGGTTTATTCAGAATGCACGTGAACTATGTGCAGTCTGCTGGTAGCTACCTTAGGTTATTTTGGTTTCTGTAGGCAGGGTTTTCTTGGATAACATTATCTTGAACTGCACACACATCTTTGTCTTTCCCATAAAAGAGACTGGTTTAGAGCATGATTAGTGTGCCCAACCAAAACGTGCACGACAGCATTTACAGGGGGTCTATCCCTTACCCACAGAAGGCAAACCACGGTTGCTTTGGGGCAGTTTTGAATTTAAACAGTTGCATGAAACACACAGGAGGGAAAAAAATACCTTGCTCATAGAGAGAAAAAAAGCTTCCTTCTTCCTGCTTATTTATCCCATCCTGCCATATGTTCCAAAGCAAAGGAGAAAAGTCTTAATTACAGGAGTTGCTGGAGTACTTCCCTGCCTACAGAGCACAGCAGAACCTTTTCAGAAAAAAAAGAATTGTTTTCATCATTATTTTCATTATCAGCTAGAGCTCAGAACTGAGGTTTCAACTGTAGCATTGCACACTGAGGCCAAGAAGATTCACTCAGTTGTGCTGAATGGAAGAGAACAGAGTGGGGTTTCTGTGTATTTTTCTTTGACTTAGCATCGCAGGATGCAAATTCTTAAACAACAACATACAGCAATTTTTAGTAGCAATTTACAGACAATGAGGCAAATATAGATATAGTTCAGCTGAGGTCAATGGTGATGCATTAGGGATTAACTTAGGCCAAGGTCTAGGAACATGCTATGCAGACAAACAGGTCTTTGATGCCTCTTGATAGCTAAATGAGACCAGTTCCAGAAAGAAAAAAAAAAAAAGAAAAAAAGAAAGAAAAAAGCACAGCACTTACACTCTCAGAAACTTGTCCCTCACATAAGCAATTGAAAAGAGCAAGTCAAATTAGGCCACAGAGTGGAACAAAGCTCCTGAAGTCTGATCTGGCACCAAGTAAGATGCTTCTTGTAGCCAGATGTCTGTATCTTACAGAAAAAAAAGCCTCCCAGGGTGACTCTTGCAACACAAGAAGGTTGGAAACATTCTCTGTGTTGCAGAACTGTATTCCAACACAAATCTTGCATTTTTTTTTCCACAGTAACTATGAGGCTTAATGTCCTTGAATCAGGGAAAGTGCACAAATCTGAGGGAGGGTGACTTTACTATGACAGGAACAGTGCTGGAGGATATAACCTCTGCAATCCCTGAATCTTATAAGGGATTTCTTAACTTAGTTGAAGATGCAATACATGCCTGAGTTTTCCTTCAGGCTTCTTTTACACTGAGGATAGTTGAAATGCATGTCTGGCCTCATTGAGGCACAAAATTATTAAACTTAGGAGGCTACAAAATACACTGAAAATCAATAATGGGCAGGTAAGAAAGCAATACAGTCCTCCTGGGAGGTGACACATGAAAAAGATGTTTGTGTACACAAGAGACAACATGTCTGCAGTTGTCCCATTACTCAGAAATAACAGCAAGTGAGATCTCCAAGAGCCTTTTCCTGACTGAAAAAACCCAAACTGGTGGTATCTGCTCTACATGTTTTTTCCTTTCCTTATTAGCTCTTCTTAAAAAACAAATACCAATCCTACTTACCTTATACAGCAGTGATCTTGGCAAACAAACAAAAGCCTACCAACTCACCAATCCAGATATAAGCCCTTAATATTCATTATCTTAATCAGGGAAGAGGCACTATTGGTGCTTTTGTTGCTCTTTCATATCTATATCACCTCATAACTTGACTGCTGTCCTGCTTATCCAGTCCCAGAAAAGCCTTGCTGGAGTCACAGGAATTCCAGACGTCTTCTCTGAGAGAAAAATCCTCTTTGAATTAGCCCTGAGTGCTACCCCCAGCTGCCAGCCAGCTACCCAGCAGCACAGGAAAGAAACCTCCCTTAGGACCACGGCTGATTGCAGTCGGTGCCCTCCAAAAGCCCAGCCATGCATAAGTGAGCTCAGCACACGCCCAGGCACACCTCCATCATCGCTTTGACAATGGGGTTGTTGGTTGACATGCAGCTGAATATGAGCCAGCAGTGTGCCCAGGTGGCCAAGAAGGCCAACAGCATCCTGGCTTGTGTCAGAAATAGCGTGGCCAGCAGGAGAAGGGAGGTGATCATGGCCCTATACTCGGCACTGGTGAAGATACACCTTGAATACTGTGTTCAGTTCTGGGCCTCTCACTAGAAGAAGGACATTGAGGTGCTGGAGCAAGTCCAGAGAAGAGCTACCAAGCTGCTGAATGGGCTGAAGAACAAGTCCTGTGAGGAGAGGCTGAGGGAACTGGGGTTGTTTAGTTTGGAGAAGAGGAGTCTGAAGGGAGACCTCATTGCTCTCTACCACTACCCGAAAGGAGGTTGTAGGGAGGTGAGCGTTGGCCTCTTCTCCCAAGTAAATAATGATAATACTAGAGGAAATGGCTAGAAGTTGTGCCAGGGGAGGTTTAGACTAAATATTAGGAAGAATTTCTTCACTGAAAGGGTAGGTCAGGTGCTGAAACAGGCTGCCCAGTGAGGTGGGAGTCACCATCCCTGGAGGTATTTAAAAACCATGTAGATGAGGCACTTCAGGACATGCTCTAGTGGGCTTTTTTTTTTTATTTTATTTTTGGGGGGGGGCAGGGGTGAGGGTTGACAGTTGGACATGGTGACCTTAGAGGTCTTTTCTAACTGTGACAATTCTGTGATTCTGTGACAGTAATATGGGATAAATAACTTGTTTTAAAGGAAGTCTGAGGCCTCTTTTGAAAAAAATAAAGCACATAAATACAGAAAAGCGTTCACCTTGAGTGAGCTACCCCTGCTATTAAAATAATTTGTCTATTCTTTATCTATTCTGCATGATATAACAAAAGTTCTTTAAATAAATAACTTCTATATTTTGCAGTGAAGCTTTTCACTCTGAGGTAGGTGAAAGTGCAAGGTACTAGTGCTGCATGGACTTGCTGTTCAGCTGGCCAGCTGTGAGGTCATGGTACCACCACATGCACCAGCAGAAGCTGCAGCATGTGGGGAAAGGTGGAAGAGAGACTTTGGATTACAGGTGCACTTTGCTGAAGGGCCAAATTATTGCTTCAGTGCTTGTTGTTATTTTTCTAAAGAAAAGTAATGAAAACTCTAGGAAAATACTAAATACTAATAAAAATGAATAAATATATATTTTGAAGAACACAGAGATTGTTCCTAAAGCAACGGAAAGCAAAATGTCTGCTTCATATACAACCTTTCTCAGATCAAATTATTTTTTCCCACCCTTGGCTGAATAGTAATAGTCTATAAAGGGTGTGCAATGAAAATTACAGAAGAAAAAATAAATAAATTTGACCCTAACTGCAGAACAGCATAGCTGAAAACATGGGTTCAGTCCATGTATTCATGAGAGGTGGCAGCAATAAATCATGTTTAGAAGTTAACCCAAATCATGCTGAAATAATGGAAGTTCCTAATGAGTTACAGATGGGAGCTGGAAAGCATAAAGCCAGAGGAGAGGGCACATGGCTCTGCACCCCAACAGCCCCTGAGTTATGAGCTTCAGTGGAGGATGTGACATGTATTTATTTTACTTCACTGTTGTTTGCACAACCCATTTCACCACACCATTGAATGACACTGTTAAAGGGCCTGAACTGTTTTTCAGCTGCAGCACTAGCTTTAAAAATAACTTGACCTTCCAGACCTCAGATGGGAATGATGCTTAGAGCTGCCTTCACTACTTCAAAGTACAACTAAGCAGGGAGTTTTCTTATGAAGTCCAGCATAAAAAACTATTTAAAAAAATGCTTAAATACACGTAACAAAAAGTGACTGTTTTTTAAAGTTTCAGTAATAAGAAAAGCTTTGATAATTCAAAGATTGCAAGATGCCTGATTCTTATGCCAGAGTTTTACTGCAGTGGTGGACAGGAAAGAAATAGTCAAGGCTAAATTTCCTTATGCATGTAATAAAGAAGAAACCAGCCTATTTGGTTTTATTGTCCTGGGCTTGCTTACAACCCTCCTGGGAAAAGGCCAGTGCAACATGGTATGAAAAACCCAATGATAAACCAGTGTCTGCATTTGGTTCTTGATGGAAAGAAATATTATCTTTCCAAATCACTGTAAGTTATTGCCACAATTTTTAATGAGATTACAACGGGGCTGAAAACAATCTCCAATAAATTTGCTACTGTCCTGGGTTGAGCCAGGATTAAGCTAATTTTCCTTTTACTGATTTTTTTTCCTTCAGTAAGCTCTCTTTTAACTAGCAGCAAGTGTTCCAGCTAGTGGGCTGATAACACTGGAATGTTTATGTTACTGCTGAGACGCGAAGGTCAGTTTGCTCTACTCAGTGAATCTGCTGCTACAGAGGCTACCAGGGCAGAAGAGTTATATCTGTGACCCCCCCATAGGGGAGCTGGACTAGACAGACAGCAGAACTGACCAAAGGTATTCCATTCCATATATCTACGTAAGCTGTGAGGAAGGTCAGAGATCACAGAAGACAACTTCCTTCCTGCTTCTTCTTCCCTTCTCTTCCGTCCATGGCCGGCGTCCGGGGAGGACTCCATCCATCCAGCACCGTAGCCCCCTAGGCTCAGCCCTCATAGCTCTGACCCTCACAGCTCTCCCCACAGCCCTGTCTGCTCTGCTGTTATCTCAGACAGCAGTCCGAGAGTTTTCGGGACTGCTCACAGCTCAGGAGAGTGCCAGGGGAGTTGCTGGGGGTGGGGGGAGGAAAGAGGCTTTTGCACATTCCTGAACATGCTTGTATATAATTGTACATCTAATTAAAGCTGTCTAATTTAGTTTTTAATCCAGCAAAGTCTCTCTCCTAATTCTCTCTCTCCTTCCCTACCTGGGTGGGATTGGGAGAGGATCGAGAGCATTGTTGTCTCTGGTTTATTTTTCGATTCTGAGTCACACCTTGACAGCTACCTTTGGAAGCAAGGAGCTTTCCAGTTTTACTTATAGAACAAAAATTTTTGCTAACTAACCTGCCTTTAAATAGATGATCATGGTTCTTCCTGCCTCAAGGCACAAAGTTACAGAGGCTGTAGCACTGGTTATTATGACTATGCAAAGAATCAGTATCTCCAGTATTTCTGAGTCCAGCTGAGAATAAAAATGTAGACTCTGTTAGAGGAACTTCAGAGTTTCAGTTTGTAGCATGCATTTATTTGGTCTGAAAGGAAATTCAGTTCCCCAAAGTAAACGGGTATAAAACAACGGTTAATCTACATCTACGTGGCTGAAACTGAGCTGGTAGTTGGTTCGCTTTGCCTTTTGTAGTGCTGCAGCATGAAGCTAGGTAATAATATTCATTGAATTCCTGCAAAGTAGTCCCCAGCTCATCCAGGCAATTCACAGCCTGAATTCAGCAGGAGGCAGGTGGTGTAGCTGCCCTGTGTTAGAGCTGATCATACACTAAGAGTTTATTACTATTGATAACATGTTAAAAGGAGGAGGATTTTCTAAGCAGAAACACCAGCAGGGCTGTACATTTCTTACTTCAAGTTTCCAGATCCACATAGGCCTTTTTTCCTTCCTGATGCTCTAAAACTTCTTCACTTTTTAAACTTCAGAGGTGCACTGTCATTATTTCTTTCCCTTGAAGATGATAATACAAATTTAAGTGGACTAACAATGTAATAGTATTTTTAAACTCTTTTAGAATTTTAAGGGTAAATTTCATTTAAAGCCTATAAAGTGAGTTATTTTAAAACAGAGTTATGGCTCTGGAGTGTAACTCCATCTCATAACAAATTTTGTGAGAAAAAATTATGTAGTCAGGATAGGAGGAAAAGTAATTCATAACTTTTAAAGAGTAAGAAAAAGGTGTAATGGAAAATTCATAGCTACCTTTTTTATCATTTTTTTGCAAAGGATAAAAACATAAAAATTTAAAAATCTAATACATGAAAGCTGTCAAGGGATTGACTTCAAATCTTCACTGACATTTATAGAGCATGGGCAAACCAAGCTGTATAAAAAACAACTGTACATCCTAGCCTCCAAAACAGAAATATTCTGATAATGTCTTAAAGATCTGCAGTAAAATGAATGTCAAAAACACACAATAAATCACATAAATCTACATCTATAGCTATTTCTTACCTGCTTAACAACTCACTGCACAGTAAAATGCTTATGAAAATTGCTGCCAAAACAAGGTAAGCATCAGAGTTCTGCAAAGTGCCTATGAACATGTCTGAAAGTATCATGAATAAGCCAGTCCATTGGCTTTCTTGGACACCTTTCATGCTTCTGGTTCAAAACATGCTTAGATGTCTTTGTGAATTGGAACCTCCTTTCTGACAACTTGCAAAGGCTTCTGCATGCTCTGGGATTGTGCTCGAAGTCTTGGACGACAAAGGCCATCTTTTTGCCCTCAGATTTTTGGAGCAAACCAAAGCAGAATCAGTTTATGGAACTTTGACTATGACTTACATAAGCTGAAATATTCAGTTTCTCTAATTAATCTATTCCTAGTTACTAGACAACCAACATCTCTGTCTATATCTATTGGTTAATTTTTTACTTTGTATTCCCTCTTCTTCTTGTCTGTCTTGAGCTGTCTGTGTTCCTCGTTTGAGAGGGGCAGACAGTCACTGCACGTGAAACAACACTTGTAAGAAGCTGTTTGGGAAAGAATCATTTTCCTTTCTCCACATAGACCAGAATTTGTTCTTGCCATTTTAATCACATACAGCTACTGAGCACAGAACCAGAATCTCGTATCTTCTCACTTCTGCCATGTTGCCACTTGCCTTGGGCAAATGAGACACAAGGGAATATGAGCAACAAAGATAAAATTACCCTGTATCATTAGCCAAAAATCCCAGTATTGCATTTGTGAACAGTGTTGCCTTCGCATCCCATTTTCATGACTAAGTATGCAGGACTGATGGGAAATGGCCCATTTTTAACACACCTCGCTCTGAAGCTGCCACAGTCATTCTTCATGTATATAGTTCATGGCCAGTATTAGAACAGACATCCTGACCATTTCACTGAAATGAAAATCATATAACTATGATGATGCCTTCAAGGCACACCTGGCTGAAAAAGCCACCACTTCAGAAGGAAAGGAAAGTCTACAGAGAATGAATGAACAGTGAAGTCAAAAATTGCATTCATATTGAGTTCTACCTATTTGATCGTTCTTTTGGAACAATAACATCATAGAAGCAGGCAAGCTCTGATTATGTATGAGCATCTGCACGTACACATCTGAAACATTTGCCAGCAAAAGTGCATTTCTCTCAATCCTGAAGCTTAAAAGTGGATTTGACCATCACAATGAAAGGATGATAACACTGTCTGACCTCTGCCTGACTCGCTGCCCTCCTTGTGGATGCTGACTGGCACTGACTGTTGAGAAAAACTAAAAATAACTAGCTTGTCTCATACATTGTAATAAGGGCAAAGGGAGAAAAAGAGGTGGCATGTTTGAGTTTCTTGCTGTTCACCCTCCTGTCATCTTCCTCTTTTGTTTTTCCCCTTGAGAACAGAGTTTTTTGCAGAAAGCGCAATTAGCAGAGATTATAGGAGCCAAGAACTTATTAACGATTTCATACCAGTGTCAAACTGGTAATGAGTTTGGGGTTTTGAGGCAGAAGAGGGAATTAAATGGGAGAGCCTACTCCACAGAGGATGGCATACTTGAGGATGGCATCACATTGCCACACGAAGCAGAATTCAGTTTATAAGGTGTAGGCTGAATGAAGCCCAATTATGGGATGCCATCATATAGACCACAAAATTATAAACTCCAAAGATGCTTTCTTTTTTTCATATTTTTCAGGGTTTCATAGGGTTTGCCTCTCTGAGGCTTTTTATTTTTATTTGTTTGGTGGTTTTCTCGCTGAGGAAGTTTTTACTAGTTGCTAACTATCCAAAGGTATGTGTTGGATGTGTCATACTCAGTCTTACTCTGATTGCACCTGACAAATCATCTACTTCTGGGGTCAGGTCACCAGCAATGCTCTGTGCCCTAGCATCTAAGATGTCTCCCTAGGAAAAGGTAAATCCCATTTCCCAAAATTACCATGTAAATCCCAGGAGAAACCCTTATAAATAAAACAGTATTGATGCAAGGACAAGAAAAAATACACTGAAAATAAATGAGTTTTTTGAACAAATAAGATCATATGTGGAAGCTCAAGTACCTTGGCTGGTAGTTATTGTCCATGTGTGATCAGCACGCATGAGTTTCTTTCAGGGTCCATTACTAATCACAGCACCAGAGTAGATAAGTTTTTTCCATTTTGTTTGGTGGGTTACCTGTCTGAATCAATGGTGGTTCAGTACGATTGGTTCTGCACTGCTTAATCATGAGCAATGTCAAAAGTTTAGGAGGTAGCAGGTTAGGAAAACAGGTGGTGATACATCCATTTGCAAAGAATGGGAGAAAGTCAACAACACAAGGTAAAGTCAAGCAGAGTAAAAATGCATGTGAGGACTCCCAGGAGAAGAGAAATACGACTGCACCACTTGGGTATGAATGGCTGGGAATACATCAAGTTTGCTGTTCTGAAATGCCAACGAGTCCTGAAGGTGTAAAACATTCAACAATTGCCAGGCATATTCTAACACTGAATGACTGGGAAGAACAGCATCATCTCTCAGAGAAACTATTTTCTTTTTATATTTTTTCCCCCATTTTAAAAATTTGACACTGCTCAAGATACTAAAAAAAAAATAAAAATCAAAGGGAATTAATTGGAACAGGGACAACAAAATTACTTTCATTCTGTGTTTAATACTCTTTATCAGTGGCACATGTCACTGAAACTTCTGCTCTATTTGCTTATGCACTCAGGCAGCGAGGACTTTCAGAAAAAAATTCTCCTTGTTAGGTCTTGCTTTATCTGGAAGAGGGCTTAAGCTTTTGGATTTGTGCTTCAGAAATTCTGGCACCAGGGTATTCCCTTCCCGCTTAATCCCAGGGAAATGAATGAAATCACAAGGAACAAATCAGCACAGCTCCTGGGCTCTTGCTCCTGAGAGTTCAGATCACATTGCAAGGACTCTTTAAAAATTGGCAACGCAGCTAATCCCAGCACTGCCAAAACTCATCTTACTTCTACACCACTTGAATAGACAAAAGCCTGAGTTATTCTCAGCCAGCAAATTAATACTGAAAAGAGTAAGTCAGCATAAGCAGTTCTTATGAGGGCTTCCTCATCTAGAAACAAAAACAAATCAGCAAAGTTATGCATTTTTTAAAAAGTAAAAGCTGGACAGAACTAACATTTTATGAAGTTCAGAGAGCTTCTAGTCCAACATCCAAGGAACCACTCACAGATGCGTGACACCTGAGAAAGAAGGATGTTATAAAATGATGCTTTCCCTGGCATCCCCTCCCAGCCCCCCGAATCAGAGGGTTTAGGAACTTTCTGAGCTGGGTCTGGATCTTCAGGCATAGGCAGCACTGATGGACCCTTTCTCCATGACATTAGTCTCGCTCTTCTTAAAACCCAGATAAATCTGGCCTCCACAAGCTGTCCTCAGCATGTTCTCACAGAATACCTTGTACAGGGGGCTACATAAGGGGCTTTGAAACACTACCTCGGCACAAATAAGGGGTCATTATTTCACAGATCTTACATAAGAACGATTACCGCCAGATCCTGATTTGATTAATTACTGCCCAGAGATTACAGAGCACAGCTGAAAGCACACCCTCTTTTATTTTCTATTTGAGGCCTTGCAAAGGACTCTTTCTGAAAGAAGGAGTTGGGAATTTGAGTGTTTATAATAAGACACTCTGCATTTATGCAACAGTCCCTTGGTTATGCTCCATTATGCCGCCTGGCCTTTTTTTGACCTCCCTACTGTCCATTGTTTGACTCTTGTTATTCACAGCCAAGCTAAATGCCTGAACCTTGCCAAAGAAAACAGTGTCATGCATGTGTCAGATCACAAGTTTGCATCCTAAGCCATTGTTCCAGGCTCATTAACCAGAAACACAACAAACCAAAGCTGCCTCTGGTAGCCTGCAGGTATATTTGAGGGCGAGAACAACAGTACAAGGAGATGAAGATTACTCTGAGAAAACAGTACCACAACAAAATGTAATCATTCTGCACTGTTGATCTTCCCATTCTATTCCATTTGGTGCTTATGAGGAGTATGAGCTTGGAAACACAATAATTTTATGACCAATTATAAGATTATAAACCATATTTCAGGAAATAAATGGTGAATCTTATCACAGCCACCTTTGGGTTCACCTGCAGGAGCGAGCGGTTTGTTGGTCAATGCATGAAAGAAGAACCACAAGAAAGTGTT
This sequence comes from Hemiprocne comata, assembly GCA_020745705.1. Lineage (NCBI taxonomy): Eukaryota > Metazoa > Chordata > Aves > Apodiformes > Apodidae > Hemiprocne > Hemiprocne comata. Next base: position 65,322,555 of record CM036586.1, read on the forward strand.
TGGTGTTAACCAAGTAGTAGGTGAAGTTAAATGGCAGATTTATAAGTAAACCTTTATCTGTTAATAAGGGCACTAAGAAGCTGTCTACACAGGACAGGTCTTGCTGCATATACTCAAAGTTGTTTCTTTGACAGATAGACAGTATCAGGCTACTAGTGTATCTATCCCCTTCACAGCATGAGGAAAGATTTGAAGGATTACAAGTCACAGGTTGCTTTATATTTCTGTCTCCAACTCATCAAGAAAGCCATTTCTTTTCTTTTCTTTTCAGAAATAAAGTTCTGTGAAGATGGAGAGTAAATGCACAGGGCAGAGAAAACCATTTAACAAGCATCAGCATCTAACTCTACAAAATAACATTCTCACAAAACCACTGTAAAAAGTACATGAAAATAAGTTAAAAGGTTTTGTCAGCAAACATTCATTGATGCCAATCTCCAGTTTTATACCCTCCAGACTGCCTCATGCCTCAAAGCCAGGCTTTACACTTCAGTGTGGTCTGCTGCTACTTTTTGTCATTGTAGCTGGGGATGACAGCAGTCACCAAACCCATCTGCAAACTCCATTGCCTATGAGGAAAAACTCTGAAGTGGATCTCTTATACAGGGATTACACCTTGATCCACATCAGTTTGAAATTAGTAGATGTAGGCAGCTGTGCAAGAAATACTGAGACTGATATGACAACCCTCTCTTCACCAAAAGGGTTGTCAGGCACCGGAACAGGCTGCTCAGTGAAGTGGCGGTTACCCTCCCTGGAGGTACTTAGAAGACATGTAGATACACTGCTTAGGGACATGGTTTAGAGGTGGCCTTGGCAGTGCTGGGTTAATGGTTGGACTTGAAGACCTTACAGGTCTTTTCCAAACAAAATTATTCCATGATTCTGTGAACACAGTGTGGATGGAAACATGTGAGTAAGTGTCAGGAAGAAGGAACAGAACAAGGGCTAAAGGCATGGCCTGCAGCGATAGTGAAGGGCACCACTTGCAGTCAACCCATCGGAGGCCCACTGGTGGCCTTCGCTCACAAACATGCACTGTTGATTTTCCAGAGACCATGTCAAGGGGACAGGAATTCAGAGCAAAGACAGGGGCCCTCTCCATCCTGCTCAGCCTGAAGTACCAGGAAATCCTGCAGCGCTCTCCAGTCTAGCTAAGAGCAAAGGCAAGTGCCTTCACAGGAAAAAGCATTAACTCCTGACAGCTTATAGAAACTGTTACATTTTTAAAGAGGTTCAGATAAGACATAAGGATACACTGGAGTTTCATTTGAAGCAAATCAGCCACGTCTAATAAAATTTTGCATGTTACAGTACATTATGCTATTATATGTTAATCAGGATTAAGGTCAATCTGGAAACTTTTCCTGAAAGCAGAAGGAAAAAACACCTTTTCAGCAAACTTTTAAGCCTCTCAAGACAAATAAAACCTCACCCATTAGAACTGTCAGTAAAGGAGGGAGAAAAATATATGAGGGTGGCTAGGCACTAGCAAGCTGGAAAATCTCCCTTCAGCAAGCTTTTCTAAAAATGGGAGAGAGAAAAGAAAAACACCTCCCAGTGTGCAAAGTAACAAATTTATATTCTAAGCCTAATTTAGATCTGGTTCAAGCCAGTTGAAGGAAACTTCCAAAACAAAGGAATGTAAATATAGCCAATTAGAGTGACAATGCTAATACTACCCTAAATTGTGATGTGAGGGCTCTTCTGAAAGGATAAACAGTTCTGTCATCTCTCTATCACTCTTTGGCTGTACTTTGTTTCTCAGGCAGCTCTTACTCCCCTCCAGTCATCTCCATGAGCTGATCTGGCAGTACATTCCTACAGCTCCTCTTTAAAAAGCAGTGTTTGCATGAAGATGCTAATGGCCACACTGAATTAGCAATGGCCACACTGAATACTTCACCATATTTCTGTACTCATTCTCCCCTGAGAAACAGAGTCCTTGCTACAAGTAGAAGATAAATATATTTATAATGCAGGGTTTACTCAGTCAGTGCAAATACCAAAATAAACTTCTATTCTTCAGTAGATCGAGTGGGATGAGTCTGTCGATGTGGCCAATGGGAAGCAGAGGATACCACCATGAGGGAGGAGGTGAGATCATGGAAGGATGCTGCCCCCATCATCACAGTCAACACTGCAGCCTGTTAAATCACTTCACAGGATAACTGTCAAAGCACACTCACAAGTTCCCTATTCTGTGCATGAAGAAAGTTGGACAACTAAGGGAGGAAGCAAACTAGTAACACTGAATAGAGTTGACTCTAAGAGAACTTTGTCACTATAGCCAGGCTGCCAGAAGGTGCTTTCTACAGGTATGTGGTTCATAGCAGGGATTCTTCTTCTGGACTCGTCTTTTCCATCTTTCTTCAACACAGACTTGGAGAAAGCTACCTCACTTGGTAACCTGGAGCTCAGTAGTTAAACCACTAGCCACAGACATGGGAAATATGGGCCAAAGGCCACACTGAGGGATGGAGGCAGCCTTTGCTGAGGGCTAGCACCTCACAGAGGAGAGACTGGGGTCCTGGTCTCTGCCCCAATTAATATTTAAGTATTTCTTATTAAACATTAATTGAAATAGGGACTAGAACTAGTTCCCTATTCCCAGCTGAGTGTTTCAGCCTTTAGGCTACAGTCATTCTTACGAGCTTGCTCACTCTTGCTCTCCCTGACCCACAAATACTAACTATCCCCCAACAAAGTGGAACAGCTGAAGGAATGAAGAGCTTGCCAGCTGACTGCTAGAGCACTTTCTTAAGTGGATTCATAATCCCTTAGGCAGAGAGGAAATCTGAGCCCCCAATTATGCCACAATCACAGAACCAAGGAGTGGAAGAAGGACATCACCAGTTGATAAGTTCTGCCAGGGAAATATCTCCTTGGAGGATCCCTGTAGCACCTGCAGCAGCACTGAGGATCCAGCAACAGGGTAGTGACAGACTCCAATCCAAGACAGAGGTGCTCCTGAACGTATCTCAAAACAGACCATTAGATGGACAGAAAGTTTTACAGGTGGAAACTAAGGCACCTAATGACTGTAGGAGCCTCCATGAGTAGATGACAATTGAATGTGTTAAGGATCTCAGTTTTGGACCTAACTACTTCCCGCATTAAATGGGAAGCACTATATACCCAAACCGGGTTATAGTCTAACCCCAGAGCAACAAAAAAAGAATCTGAAATTGGTGTGGGTATTAGATAGATGTGTTCCTATGTAAAATTTGAGGCTTTATCTTGAATTGTCAGAAATGAGAGAAAAATCTAACTCTTCAGACTATGAAAGCAGAATTTCTAAAAAGGAAATAGGCAATTAGGAATTTTTTTTCGAGGTATATTTAGTACAGAAATACCAGATCTTAATATTTTTTGAGATAAAAGTCAACTCCAACACAGTGTCTGTAAATTTTTTCTATTTCTCACGTATTTCCAGAAAGCAGATGTGGCCACTCTAGCATGAGGTTGTATTTCTGAAATGGCCATAGCTAGCAGTAAAACTTGTAATTATTCACCCAGCACAAGTGCTCACGCTTTGCACCATACACAGGCTCCCCCTAAAAAAAGAGTCCAAGCTATCACACCCATATGTTTCCTGATTAACATGAAATGCAAGATCTTTGTACTGCTGAAGTGAATAAAAGTTTAGCTGTTGATCTCAAGGGCAGTGTGGCTGCACAGGTTCATCCTAGATTTATCTTTTTTTCACTTGCTTTCAGCACATAATGCCTCACCAATATATATTTTTCCCCCAACCCAATTTTCCACTGCCTTCATCCCTACTTTTGCCCTCCAGAGGCCCAGGTGTGTGCTGTTGCCACAGGCCATTGACATTGCCATCACATAAACCTCCCTGTTCATCTGTTATCTCCTGGACTGCAGGTACCCAGGTGTGAATTTCTTTCTGCAAGCCTAGCAGCTGCTGCAGCGACATTCAATAGCACAGACTATGAGTTTTAACCTTTTGCTTCCTAACTTTCTTATGTTATTCCTCCTTTTCACTAGTCTTGTTGGGAAAAAAGAGATGACCCATACCTACCAGCCTCTTCAGGCACAAAAGCATTCATCTACCCACCTCACACAACTCGTAATCCTAGTCAAAACTCAAACCATACTATCATCTTTCATCTCCCATTTTCTACAGCTTCACCTGCTTCCCCTCTTTGCACCATGTTTTTCCCTTTCAGTTGCCACTTCTTTTGAGTCAGATGCCCATCTCCAAGGCATTCAGCCTTCTTGTGAAGGAGAAATACGAACTCATCACAAGAACTTTTCTGCTCCACCTTCTCAGCTGCATCATTTCTGCTTGCATAACCCCCTCTGTCAGTTATCAAATTCTCAGAGAACTGATTTCATCCTCTTTATCCATCTCTAAAGTGCTTATGGTTACTATAAGGAAAGATTTTTCAATGGCATAAATGGAAGAACCAGCCACTCACCTCCTGACTATAAGTAAACAGTGGTTTTAAATAGGAAAACAGAAACACTGGAGAATCAGAAAATGATAAACGATTGTATTTTACTTTTTTTCTTTAATATTTATTATATAATAAGGCGGTTAAAAAAGGTTAAATGAGCTAATAAGAATATGGACAGGCCACCTAGAATGAACTGTGATGCATAACATACATAAAATCTGGTCTCTGCTAAAAAAATTATATCTCTGGCCTCATTTCTAAAACCTGTGTGTTTTCTGGTTCAGATTACAGGACTTTTAAGAATCTCCAAATAACATTCCGCATGCTCTGCCTGAAGGGGGGGCGAAAGAATGAAAGGGCTACCTGCTTTCCAAAACGTGTATTTTATTTAGATGATCGTTAATAATATTCCTCTCCAAAACTCTAGGGAATTTTATTACATCAAAAATCATGCTGCTAGAGTTTTACTCTTTTGATCATTTAAACATGAATCTAGAAAGCCATCTGTGCACAGAGATTCCTCATTCATCCTTCACCATTAGCGTGAAACAAATGCTCAAATTCTTCAAAAGTATGTCTTTTTCTAGTGATGAGCTTTGAAATCTGTTTGCTTTCTCAAACTGAGATGTATATTCTCTGGAGACCTGAGCCTGATACATTCCTTTTTATAGCAAGAGGGACCCAGGTCAAGCTGCCCTGCAGACATTAGGTATGACTACATAGTAGATACTCGCAAAAAAAAGGCATGAATTTTTAAACTCTGAGGCTATGGAATTCCCAAGATTCCTAAAAGCCATCAGCATTCTTGTGAGTGTATCCTGATGGTTCACAAAATGCTCATACACATTCATGGTACTATGGATTTCTGTGCGAGTTCAAAAAGCAGAACCTATTTGGAAGGGAAACCCCTTGACAGACAACAGAACAGAAGAGCACTGACTCTGTTATTTCAAGGTGTGTTACCAATGACAGGGGTCACTTTTTGAAAACCTAGCAATCACTCTTCAGTATCATCAGGGACTGAGTGCACAGTTAAAGTACATAAATTTCTGTCATCTGTGCAAAAAAATGCTATTTCCAGAACCACAAAGCAGTTTTTCAAACACTTTATATAAAGTCTGAAGGTGAAAGGAATGATTACTTTTTGGTTTAGCTTATAAGATATCTTAGTATGGTTTAAAAAAACAACTATAAAGCATACTCTCTTGCAGGGCTTGGGGGTAGAGAGAGGGATAAGGCAGGGAAGAGAAGAGACAGGATGCAGCCAAGTAGCTTACATCCAGAATCTATCTTTACATGGCTCAGTACAGCTGCTCACATAAAGACCATCCTTTTTTCTTCCTTTTTAAAAAAATCTAACTAGATTTTAAAATATACTGTTTAAAGAGACAAATTACTTTCTCATTGTAGTAATTGTAAATGTAGTAATTGTAGATGCCTGTGGCATCTTCTAACAACTGCCTTTACCCCAAAATGTACCAGACATTTCATTAAAAAACTGGGGGGTTTCTGCCTTAGTGGTTGTCAAGATTTGCAGTAAGCTAAGTCTGCCTTTTCACATCAGCAGCACCCAGAACCAAGCAAAGTTTATAAACACTTACAGCAGAAGGACACCTCACTTCTTCAGACACTTGGACATTGTGGCCTTAAGGTTTTTATGTTTGGACTAAGGTATACTGAGCTGGGTACAAGGGTTAGACTCCTTTGAGCATGAGGTGAAATACCAATGTAATTCAGTGTGACAAGTTCCATAAGAGCCCAAGGTAGGTGTCAATTGCCTTCTATCTCTTATTATATGCAAGTAATTAATCATAATAGTGTCTGGTATAAGCTTGGTAATGACCTGACTGCAGTAATCCCATTTATGTTTAAATGCATTTATTGTAGTTGCACAAAATAAATTTCAACATAGTCAAGGACTTTATACTCCGGGTCCAACATCATCTTAATAATAACAAACAGTTTATCAGCCTTATTTTTACTCCGGTAAATTATTTCCTTGCACTTTAATTAACTACTAGGGCTTGTTTCTATTTAGCATTAGAACGGGAAATAATTGCAGCTGGTCTCACACTAGGGGTTACTATTATCTACAAAGAAATGAGGACAATCAATATTCTGGGAGGACAGGTACTGAAACTGCCTCCTGAATAACTTACGGATCAATAATCATGATACAAAATGGAAAGGAGATCTGCATTTGAAGAAATCCCAAGGATACCCAGAGGAAGAAACTGAGTACAAAGACATACGTGTATTTTCTCTAATTTGGTTGTTCATTTGTGACTGAATCCCAGGTCATTAGGATTGTGCTTGCCTGCAAGCTTTAACCAAATGGTTAGGCAGGTCTGTCAGCAGCTGGCTGCCTGCTACCAGAGAAGCTTTTAGGATATGATTTTAGGATGAGTAGATTATTTAATTTTTTTTAACTACCACAACAGCAATTACAATAATATATTTTATTTGGATCTTGTGAAGAAATAGCAAATCTTAATTTCTTACTGAAACCTGACTTGCATTATGGGCAAGTCCAGTGCAATAAGGGTGTTCAATGGGAATGAAGGACACAGTCTGAGGGAGACCCTGTCCCAGGTGTTTCTGTAGGTTAAGAGGATACTGTTCCACTCAGCTGCAGAAAACATGATAAACTTTGTTAATTTTTTAAATTCATATGAAAGAAGCATTTTGCAGAATCACCCTAGGAAAGATCTTTTCCAGCAGCTGGACAGTGGGGAGCGCCCTTAAGCCCAAACATTCCTGGGGAAAGTAGGGAAGATGTGGAGTTACTTCCATGTGCTGTCCCCATCCCACTCTGCCTGTAGTTGCTCTGCTTAGAAAATTAAGTCTGTAGAGGTTTGTAAGAGAAACAGTAAGAGAGTCTGACATAAGGTATGAATGGATGCATGTGTGTGTGAAAGCACTGGAATAAATGGTGGAAGGGTAAAAGAAAGTGTGCGCTGGAGGTACCATGAGGAACAGGCCACCAAGATCGTAACAGACTCGTGTGCAACTTCTCTGGCACTCAGATTGCAAAAACAGCCTGCAGCCAGGGCAGGAGACTATGGAGAAATTAACAGACCAGCAGTTTTGCACAGCAACTCACAGGTGTGGGACAAGCCAGAGAGGCAAAAGATTTCAAGAGATGTCAACACCTTAGGGGCACAGAAGGTACATCCAAAAAGAGCACACAATCACAAACCTATGAGGAACCCAGGACAGGTGAGGAGGACTTGATACTTGGTGTCCCTTAGCCTACATTTCACCCCAGTTTGTGCTGGCCAGAGTGGTGGAACACAGATCTTAAGGAGTGTATATGAGAAAACTAACAAGAGCAAATTTGCTAGCAAAGCTGAACTAAACAGTCATCTTGCTATTGTCTATGGTCTTCTGTTGAGTTTTGCTACATAGAATCGTTTTGGTTGGAAAAGACCTTCAACATAATCAAGTCCAAATGTTAACCCAGCACTGTCAAGTCCACCACTAATCCATGTCCCTAAGCACCACGTCCACACATCTTTTAAAAACCTCCAGGGATGGTGACTCTACCACTGCCCTCAGCAGCCTGTTCCAGTGCCTGACAACCCCTTAAGTGAAGAACTTTTTCCTAATATCCAATCTAAACTTCCCCTGGCACAACTTGAGCCCATTTTCTCTTGTCCTATCACTTCTCACTTGGATCGTGCAAACTAACCATCAATTTGGAAAGAGTAAATTAGCAGAATTAGAACAGTTCTCCACTAACTGGCATATAGAAACAATAATAATTAAAAAAACTTCTGTCTACATTTCCAGGTATTAAGGAAAAAGTCAAATTATTAAATATTACTTATTTCTCAATTGAAATTAATCAATAACCACTGTGCCCCATGTGGCAAATAACGTTTGGCTTCCTTACTGTTGCCCATTTTCTAAACACCATCATGCATTTTAGTTTTTCTCTACAGGAGAAGAAATCTGGTGAAAGATATTATCTAGTCCTAGCCAATCCAGAATACCTGAGAAATTATGTGAATGTTGAGAAAGAGAGGAGTTACATGAATATCAGAAGTGTGCAGAAAATGTGTTTATGTAGAATTCACATATTTGTGGGTCTTATCAAGTACAATGCAAAATACTAAGAGTGCTTGGGAAATTATAGCTTCCTTAATCGAATTTTACTATATTTGTAGTGGTTTTTGTTGTTGTTTAGAAATAAAAATAAAGTTTCTAAGTTTCATTTTTTTCCTTTCCAAACCACAGGCCTCTCAGGCTAGGTGGTTTCTGGAATGATCATAGATGGGCAGGTGAGCTTTTTTACTTTTGTACTATTTTCATTACTCAGAGCCACGCCATCCAAGATATTCCAAGAAAATTCAGCCCCTTGCTTCCTGCACACCCCCATTTACCTCTTTCAAGTCTTGGACAATAGCAGTGAGTCTCTCATTCTCTGCCTGAATGTTGGTGACCACCGTCCTGCTCTGCTTCAGCTCGTTCTGCATCTCCAGAATCTTCCCGAGGTAATATGCTTCTTTTGATGCAGACTCCTGGAGGAGAGTCTCTTCACGTGTCTCACCATCTTCAGCCACTTTGCGGTGAATTGAGAAGGACTGTCCAAATGCCTGCAAGAGGAAAACAGTGCATAGTGTAAAACTACTGAAGCCCTAGGAAAATTAACAGCAATAATGAGCAGCTGCATAATCAGTGGGAATGAAATAGATCTGTGAGTCCCAAACTCTGACCTAATAAGTACTGTCTTAGAAGCTCCCTAGCAGCTGAGGGCCACCATCTCATTTAGCTGAAATGAAGCATCTTGAAGCTGTTCTTGTTTGTATTATGGATTTATGGCCCCTATCCAGGCAACCTCCACTGGGATCAAGATGGAGTTCTGCTAACTAGCCATTAATTAGTACCAATGTTTAATACCCCTGCATGAGGCTAGCTGATAATTCATCAATTCCTTTCTTCTCTAGTTCCGCAAAATAAATGTGTAGTTTGTTTTGTTTTAAGGAGCATAAATAGCTGACAAACCTTTCCAATTTGCTTTCAATTTTCAACGTTCTTTTATTGTAAGAGCTGACTCCATGGTATGGAAAACAGCTTCCCACAACTTGTAAGAAAGATAAATGAACTGAGTATCAAGCAGTGGCCATCTACACTGCTGGTAAGCTAAACACAGAGCCCCTTAATTTCACTTTTATCCAGTGTTTTATGCTTCTGCTGAAAAGAAAATATGTTAAAGCATTCATTAAGTTTCTAAATATATAAGTAATTTTCAGTGATTCTTATCCTCTTCTTGTTTCTGGCTTAGAGTGATCAGTTTAATAAGACAGTATTTCTCAGTGACAATCCCTGATGTTATTTTGAATAGCTCTGAAGCAACCTGGAAGAAAGCAAATATAAGCCACAATAGCAGAAGTGATGCAGAAATCATTTAGCTATGACAGACAGAGGGGAAAAACCTGCAATAACCTAATAGCCTAAAAGACAAGGCAATAACACTAATTGATATATACCTAAAAATAAAATAGTAATAAAATAATATCTAAAATAAAAGCAAAACCTGTTTTGTTTGTATTATCTTCAAAAACAGACACTTGGTTAAAAATTACACAGCCTAATTCTGGAAAAATCCAATAGAAGGCCTCTATTGTTAAGAATATTTAGCCTAGCATAGGCAAAATCTCTCTCATATAGCTTAATTCAAAGAAAGTGTGTTTGAAGGACCATGATTTTTAATTTCTTTCCCCAATGTAGGAAAGATACAAGTCATGACAATATATGTTCTTTCAGTGGGAAGTTCTTCCCAAAAGCCTAATTTCTACCCAGCCCTATGAAACCAAAAAGTAGAGCATAAATTCGTACCTGCTGTAAGCAGTGGCCTCCTTTGTCTTCCCATCGATAAGAACTACTTGCCAAATACAATCTATTGTTTTACTGCTGCTATTTTTAGTCTTTCAGAATACATTCTAAGTTTTACTGGCACTAGGACTGAAGCAGCCCCTTAGAAACTTCAAAGCAAAAGCCTGTTTGAAAACTTTTTAGCTTTTAAGTCTACTTTACTTAGAGAATCCTGTGAACTCAGCATTAAAGGATTCTAAAAATATTCAATAATATATTAACCCAGCTGTCTTTTCAAAAGACTGCAAGTTACTGAAATAGCAAGCATCAGCAACTTGCAGAATAGGATTTTCCAAATAACAAGAAATTCAATTTAACGAAACTGCTAAGCACTGGTTCAGTCACTACACCTGTGAACCTAAGACGACCGTTTCAGGAACACTACTACTAACTTTTATCTTACTCTACATACTTATATTCGATGGCTTACTATTCCTAATTTGAAACTGAAAAAAAAACCAAACCCACCACTCTAATAAAGACCCTGCATGACAAATGTAAAGGTCACATATCCAGGGGAAGAACCAAAACACAGCTGAACAGCAGATAAGACTGACAGGGTGGAGAAGCACATGAAGAAGTGGGACTTGAAGCCCTCTGTAACAGAGAGCTATAGTTAAAGCACTTAGGGTAAATACCAGCACACAGTGATGATGGCCTTCCAGGTACGTACTACATTTTCCTGAAATGTACTTTGAAGGTGCATTTGAACATGTGTGATGTTTGAGAATGTCCATGAATAGAGATTTTGGGGACAGTGCATAGCATAATATAAAATTACTGTGTACGTCACGTTTCCTTGTACCTACGTCTACAGAAAATGTCAGAGAAAATAAACATGTTTTCCTATGGAGTCAAATTTTAACATCTCTGTATGTTATCCTATTCATTTTATTTCTTGAACTGCTATAAAGATGCTAAAAATTGGGGAAAGAAAAGAAGCATAGTTCTCCTTCTATATCAATGGAAATTATGGAGATCCATGCAATAAGGAGAAGAACACAAGACATCTTCTAATTAAAGAGCAAGCAGAAAGTCCCTCTTCTATATTTCATTGTCTTTATAGAACACCGAAATTTTAAACTTTCCAGACATACCCACTTGAAGCCTTCCATGAGATTGATCATTTTTAAATTAAGCAATACATCAGTATTTTTCAGCTAATAACCAGTTATTAGTTTTATTTTTATGTTTTAATAATTTAATAGAATCATAGAAATGTTTGGGTTGGAAGGGACCTTAAAGATCATCTAGTTTCAACTCCCTGCATGAGCAGGAACACCTCTCACTAGACCAGGTTGCTCCAAGCCCCAGTCAACTTGGCCTTGAACACTTCCAGGGAGTGGGCTTCCACAAGTTGCTTCATATTTTTAGTTCTTCATAAAACCTTATAACCTTACTGTGATATAAATATTTCAATTAACTGTGCTTGCTTACTTCACTGAAGCCACCCCTATAGTGGGAGAGGTTAGTCACCTGAAAAACTTTCCAGGTCAACTAACTTTCTAACAGGCATCACAGTTATCTTCCAACAAGCACCGGTTTCCAGGCCTGAATGAACATGCCCCTCAGACCCACACTCAGCCAACAGCATCAACAGGCTGCAGCCTGGGAGAGCTGGAACAGCCCTCCTCTTCAGCCTTCACAATTATCTCCTGAACACGTTGGACAGGAAAGAGTCCAAAGGTCCTCAGGAGCTGGGAAATCCACATTGGTAAGAGCCAGTAAAGGATGAGATTCAAACTGTAGGAGCATTTGGCATAAACACAGGCAATTCTATGTGATGCAGCTGGCATTGGCATCAGGTATGGAAGGAAGCAGCAGCAGATGAAGGTCAAAGCATGAGAAGGTGGAAACCCAAAATGCAGGCTAAAGAAATTTCAGTTATGTTTGGGTCAAGTGTCAGATACAATCTGGTTTGTCAAACATACCTTATGGCATTGTAGCTGGGAAAATACCAGCCTGCTATGGAAGCTTGACTGGGAGAATACCCTTCCTTTGTTACCATGTGACATCGAGGGGTGAGGAAGAGAGGAAGAAATACCATGCAAACACAGAGCAGGTGCTCCATGTGCTCACCCTTGAAGCAGATATCAATATTTTTATCAGATATTTATAGTGAAGGTATACAGTTTGGCTCCTAGAGAGGTGCTGTTCCTGCCTAAAAGTACTTTGTCACCTCTGTAAGTACCTATCAGCTTTTCCTTAAACCAAATTTCAGGTGACACCAGGATAGCAAAAGCAGGGCAAGGCTCTTCCACGTTTTTCCTTTTTTTTTTTCAACTGGACTGAGATCAGTACACCAACACAGGCAACAGAATTCCCTGAGTGAACCATGAAGAAGTAACTACAGAAGCAGAGACCTGTGGTTGTAACTGCTGGAACGATGCCCAACTCACTTGCATTGTTTCTGTGGTAGGATTTTGAATTGGTGTTGTACTGTGTCTTGCAGATGTAGTAGTTAATTACCACAGTTCTTTTCAGGATGATGCTGCCTTGCTTGGTGTGCCTATGTATTAAAACCACTTGGAAATCACTGTTGGTCCCTTGGTGGCTTGTACTTTCAGCAATCACATCGCAGAGATTTTCTAACACAACACATCATCTTCCAAACTCCTATCAGGAATCAGAGGGTGATGTATAGCCCTTTATGGCTTCTGTTCCCTTGAGAAGCCCCCTCCCAGTGTAGGCACAACAGCTGAAGTCAGCTACAAAGACTGTCCTAACAGAGACCAGTCCAAATTTCACATTATACTAGTCCCATCACTTCTGTCAAGACTTTCTTGAAAGAATGCTGTTGACTGAGTTGGGAGATATTTTTTTTGTAAGTTGGTCATAAAAGCTGAGTAATAAGATGCCATTAAGCATTGTATGTATATTCTGAGACCTGAGAATTGTATAACAATATCATGACATTTCAGGGGTGTCTTAAAAATTTGAGCTTTGAGGAAGATAAAATAATGATCAATATTTGTCTGAGTGCATGATAAAGGCAACAGCGGGCATCCACAGGCAAGAGGTCAGTCTGATAATGGAGAAAGGTGTAACTTTGAGGAGAAGGCCATTTAGCATTGAACTCTAAGTAACCCCAGACAAAAATTCCAGTGTCAGAAGCAAACTAGCATGAGAGAAATAATGCAGTGAACAAAATAGGCACAGATTTGTAAAAGAGCAATAGGAAAATGTGACTGTTGCAAACATATGTAAGAATACTTATATGACAAATATAAACAGCAATAGAAACCTAATGTGCAGTGAATGACAGTAAATGTTATCTGTAAAATGAAAATTATGTTTAACACTTTAAAAAAAAAGTAAAAAGAGAAGCTAGCTGTCTAACTTAGGTGTAGAAAGAAGAACATATGCAAAAGATCTGCTCAAAGCATAAGTAGGTAATGAAGGATGCTATTTCTGAGTTTCAGTTTTATTTTTACTAGCTACCTCCTGGGGCAGGAATTCTAAAGCGTTTGCACAGAAATTCACTCTTCTAGTCTGTGATGATTAATAAGCAATAAAAGATGACCTGACTGCTATCAGGATGAGCAGGCAGACTACCTTTATAGCTTTGACACTTAATGTAGTTTTTCTGATGCATAATGCAACAGCATTGAAGTCGTTCAAATGATTACCTATCTCAGCTGCAAAGTGGAATGTATTATGTATCAGTTACCTCCACATTCCCAACACAAAAGCAGGGAAAAATCAATTTGGGATTACCCAAAAGGGTAGGATATTTCCTAGGCAAATGTCAGTATGGCACCACAGATGGAAATCTTTGATAGAGATGTTTAACTGGGGCTAGGGGACAGGCCTTATTTTGTGGCACAACTTGAAGGCCCACTTATAACTTAATATTCCCTTAGTCACTTGTAATTTTGTGTCTTTCCTTCAGATAAGACATTAATATATTTTTAAAATCTTACTCTTTATATTTTTTTTTCTTTTCTTCACAATTCATTAACCAAAGCTCAGGATTCTCTTACATTTTTCTGATCAGGAGCCATCAGTGGCAGACACAGGCACACAAGGAAATCCCCTTTAGGCAAAGCTGGGCAGGGGGTGAGTGGCTGAGCAAGCTTTAGCCTTTCCCTCAAAACCCACTTCTACAAAACTGCCCCTCTGTAAGACGTGTCTAAATGAAGCCAATCATATGGTTTCCTTAACTTACCTCCAATATTTTACATGCTGCTCACCTGAACTGCACGTAGCATTTTCTTTGTTAGTAAATCCAAGCCAGCATTTAGCCTAACTGGGAATCCCTCTCTCCATGGCATATGCTCAGTGCTCAGTTCTGATCACTTGCCTGTTTGTTATTCCCTGCTCCCTCACACTTTGGGTACACAGATTATCCAGGGTTGTGGACAAGGGCTGTGTTTTATTCTTGAAGAACACAGGAGATAGCACTGAATCTAAACCCAACTTGTGTTTCTTGGCAGTGCAAACAGCAAACAACACCCTTGCAGAAGCGACTGATGGGTTCCACTCACTGTATTTTTTAAAAGTGGGAAAGTTTTATGCCTCTAAAATATATTCATAATTTAGATTAAATCTTTATGTAGTTGACATGACCTCATGATGGTAATTTATGATGGCTGAGAGAGGTCAATAGATTTCCTTTTGGAATCCAATACTTATGTGAGGAAAGTCTTCAAATGCGAATAATAAGCATTTTGCAAAACACAGACAGATGCTCTTTTGGTGAAAATAATGAGAGAAGAATTAATTTAATAGGTGTTGTGTGCATGTGAGATGGACAGCCCATCCAGGGAAGCAGATTGAAAACTCAGAAACAGATTGAGAACACAGCCTGGATCAGCATGTGCATACAGGCAAGAAAACTAGACCACGAACTTTTGGGCTGACAGGCTAGATGAAAACAGCCTGTTTTTTCACAGCTACAGACGTGTCCTGTTTGTCCAATTCCTCCAGCATTCAAGAAAAGAAGATGCTAAACAGAGAGGTAGAAGATAGATGCTGGATCCCAATACTTATTCCTCTTTCAACTCAGAAATGCGAATAGAGATCCCAGGGTTAACTAGCCACTTGGTCAAAAAAGACTATGAGATAATTGATCAAAATTCAGTTGTACCTAAACAACTGTCTAAGAATTGGTCATTTCATAATTTCCAGACTCAAGATGATAAGTTTTATGCTGTATGCCACACAACATGAATAGGATTTTTGTGTGTTTGTGTTTTGGATTTTTTATGTCATGTAACAACATACCATTCACTTCATTTGCTCCATCTCAGAGAAAAAAAATGTTAAACGTTTTGTAGTCAGTGGAAGCAAACTGACAAACTACAGTTTTGTTCTTTGTTCTCATGAGATCAGTCCACCTTCTGAAAAAAGTGAAGAGTAAACTCTAAAGGACAGTTGATTTCAATTCATGCTTTGCTACAAACACTTGCTATGACCTTAAAGGAATTGTTCTGCAACACCCCATTTGAAAAATGTAGAGGACAATATCTGCTATGCAATTAAACGTCTGTTACAATACAGCAGTTCACAATCTGAGATACAATATATAAGTTATGAGCACAGTACAGGTAACTGTGGAGAACAGACTATTTTTCCTTCTCCCCCCACACAAGATGGAATGCCTTTCAAGCCAGCAAAGTGCCTTTTGCTGATTTAGCCAAGGACAAACTGAAACAGACTTGGCAGAAATACAGAAATAACTATGATAAATCCATAAATGTTACCTGAAGAAGCTATTTTATTACCTCCTCAAGGCAAAAAGCATTTAACTTTATTTCCAAATACCAGCTTACTTCATCAATTCAATAAAAATGCAAATGCTGCTGCAATGGTAAAGCCATGTATGTTAATATCTGTGTGAGAGATTTAACTTGCAAAAAAGACTTGCAAACCAACATGCTAGCGGTTTTATCGATGCCAGAAATACTGAGGAGATCAGATACATGGAAAACATAAGTAACACTGAGACTGTTTACAGATGCAGAACAATAGGACAAATGTACACAATTCATAGTCTTTTCCCCAAGGAAGCTTTGGATAAAAGCATGCACAATGTGGACGTCTTCTGTCTGTTCTTAATAGATCTCGACAGTGTCTACAGACCTGATGAAATTCATGTATCAGACACTAATCAACAGAGCTTTCAGAAAAGTATTGGGGAAAATGAGCATTTACATTCAGCTCAGCTACAGACATGGCCGTGCTTCTTCAGTCCCAGTACGTATTGTGCTGATTTCAATCAATATGCCACAGTGTGAGGCTGCAGGCAACCATGCTGCTTTTTTAGAAATATGGAACAAAAATATTCCTAAACGTGATGGTTAGGAAATATTTATAGACAAAAAGAAAAAAACACTACTGTGAAAATGAACATTCCATGCTAACCTCCACTGTCCCTCAGCAATCCAGTAAAAGGGAGAGTGAACAAGAATTTCAATTTAATTGCCTTGAACAAAACTCTAGATGAGGATTTAAATTCCCCTTCCTGAGCATTCCCTCCAGGCACAGAAAACACAAAAAAGGGGAAGCTTGTAATAAAGAGCACCACTTATCTACAACACAACTAATTAGGTTCATGCTGGTAATTTTAAAAAAGCTCTGTTCAAAATGAATATAGCCAATAATTACATGATTTCTATAAACAAAATAATTCACACATTAATAATGAACCACAATTCGGTTTAAAAATTTGCACGGATGTCTATCTGTGTTTACATTAGCCCATGCTATTATCAGGCCAATTTCCAGCTATAACCAAATACTAATTAAAACCAATAGAAGCATTACCAGAACAAACATGGCAATCTGACAAAGATATCCCTTTTCTAAAACAAAATGAGCTTGAAGTCTGAGAAGGAACATGCCTTCTGAGGAAGCTCTATTACCTTTGCAGAAAATAAAAAAATCTCATGTTTAACTAAAACAATGATTTTTTTTTTTTTTCCCTTTTTTTTTCCCTCCTAACTATGAAATGACAGAGATAATTGCAATTCTTTCTCCTGCACTTGCTTGAATAAAGCTGCAGAGAACATTTGCCAAAATCCAATTCTTTAAGAGTTGTTGGCCTGCCAGGACATTCTACTCATTTGTCATCAGCTCCCCATATATATATAAACTCACATTCTATAATGAGAGCATGTGTACACTGCATTTTAGGAGTGGTCTAAGCAAAGTCACGTTGCTAGTGAATAATAAAACCAACTCATTAAGAATATCAACTGCATTCTATATTGCTGCTACTACTTTTGCTATTATTTTATCCTGGAGAGAAGTTTTGAGGGTAATATTGTATAGGGAAAGACTATCTCCAGTTGTAAAAGTAGAAGGCAGCAGGGGGAAGGAAGGAGTCTTTTGTTATGTCAAATTAGGACTATCCCAGAGCCATGTATAAGGAAACAAAGGCTACATGCCCAGCATGCCTTTTCCAGAAGACAAAGGAAGAAACAAGAAGTAGGGATACATCCTAGACACAGATGCACACCAGCTAGTGAAGTTGGATGAAGCAAAGAAAGAGAAAGCTGCTTCTTAGGAGATAATGCTCTTTGCACATTGGAGTAAAAAAGCAATGGAGAAATCCTGTACCAGTATCTGCTGCAAATGTAAGGAGTGTGCCTCAACGTATATAAAACATGATGAGTAGAAAACTGGCCAACTGCTTACTGAATTACCCAAAAGCTTTAAACTAGCTGGGCCTCACTTTAGGAAGGATTCTGAGATTTGATCTCAAATTAGAAGGAAATTGTATTCTGCTGCAAAACACCCAATTGCATTTACATATATCCTGGAAGCAATAAAACATCAATTTCATTTAGATCGCTACTTTTAATGTCTTGCACTATCTTCTTTCAATTAAAAAAAGCAGAGATCTAAAATTGTATGCCCTGAATATATATGGTAAACGGTTGTATTTTTGCCAAGCAGCAAAATGAAGGATTTTCTACTCTAAGAACAGGAAGCTCTTCTTCTTGAATAAGAAAACAAGTAATACAGGTACAATCTTGTCTTCAAAGCACTTTAAAATGTTACCTTTGGTCATTATGCTCCAAATACTTCTGTGTGTCATACAAACAAAAGAAATTAAAAGCTAAAATGGGTATTTCTGCTCTCCACATTTTCAGAGAGAAGGAAAAAAACCCCCTATCTCCCTTAAGGTATTTTTTGGACCCAGAGAAAAGTCTCAGATAACCAAAGCAGAGGTATCTTATCCTTGAACTGACATTTATAGACAAGCATAAAGACTTACTCTACCCCTCTTCATGTTTCTCAAACTCTTTCAAAATAAGTCTTTGTAATTTGCCTCCACAAGTCACCTCAATGAGTCACCAGCTAGATGGGGTCCCCAAATGCAGGGGAAGAGAACTGGCTACAATCAGCATGTGCAGAGGGTAAAAACTAAAATCCTCATAAATACTATTTTTTCCAAGAATGTGCAATCTTTTCTGAATCTTTTCATGAACCTCTCAAGAGACTGGTTTGTACAGGTTTTGTAAACACAATGGGAGAAAAGAGGGGCATTACCTGTCACTAAAAAGAAGTATCTCTTTTGATGCCTTTGCCCTCTCCCCTCAGGTTTAGCTCCATCTCTGTGATCTAAAACACCAAACTGGCTGTAACTAGTTCTTCATTATCCTGCTTGGAATGTGACCCAAGCACAGACCTGCCAAGATAACTGTATTCAGATGGGCTTCTCAGGAGATCCACTGCCTGCACAGGTGAAGGCTCACACTATGAAGCCATCCAGCAGCATGCTATTCAGGGAAGCAGGAGCCAAAGCTGACTGTAAAGAGTTGCAGACGGCTTTTGCAGTCCTGGGTGATTAAATAGTAAATTAAAAGCATGCTACTAAATGCAAAACAACATATGGAATAGAAGCAGCAGACCTAACACTCCAGGCACAGCAATGGGCCCTATTTAAAGATCATTATCAATAGGTCTGTGAAACCAACCCAGGAAGAGCAGCAGTCTTCTAGAAAGGCAAAGTGAGTGTCATTTTTGGGAGTGCCTGAAAGGGTTCCTGGAGGGGAAACCTCTATAGGTCTACAGCTGACCTCTGCTTGAGAGAGAACTGAATTTTGGATTAATCCCAACATTTACCGATGCTTGGAGTCTGAGACTTTTGATGCCAAAGTGCCTGCATTACTGCCTGGAGTAAGATATGTCAAAGGTTAAGACGTTTGGGGATGTGGAGCACACGGCATACAAGGAGAGGCTAAGGGAACTGGGTTTGTTCAGAGCGAGCAGAAGAGGTTAAAGAAAGGGAGACTTACTTGCATTCTTCTGGTGCCTGAAGGGGGATAGAGAGGGCAGAGTCAGACCCTTCTCAGAGGTGCACAAGGAAAGGGCAGGAGGGAATGTTCACAACCTGAAACTGGGGAAACCTTCACAAAACAAAGGCAGATTCACCCTGAGTGGGACAGCATCAAAATAAATGCCCACAGTAGCAGGGTAATCTCCATCTTTGGAGACTTAAAACTTGTTTGGGACAAGACCCTGAGTAACACCTAACTTTGAGCTTCAAGCAGGGGATGGACAAGATCATATTAAAAATCCTCTTCCAAACTAAAGTATGTTATGATTAAGGGAGAAATTCCATGTGCTGGAAGACTGGTATGCATCCCATTATCCTGGATAATACAGATGAAAGAGCTAGGACTCATGGTTGACCATTTTCTTGGGTGTCTTCAGCACTGGTCTAAAAATGAAGGTGACCAAAAGCAAGACCACTGCGGTTTTAACTGTATTTAACTTATATTCCTATTCTCTCTATAGTTCTTTCTGTGAATAGTCAGCACAGAAGTTCTGACTACTCCATAAGAATAGAGTCTCTCCTTGTGACTACACATGACATACTTAATATCAGCAGGTGGCAACCAGAGCTGAGCTTAGCACAACTAGCTTAGACAATGGAGTGCAAGGAAAGAGTTCCATGTACCAGTTCCTAGAGCAGGAGTATTTAAGTTTTGAGGGGAGGGGAAGAACACATTAGCCCTTAGAAAAATAATTTATAAACCAAAGGTTTAAAAGAAGATGATGCTTAAAACATTTCTGCTGTTTCAGGCATGTATAAAACCTCCTAAAAAATTAAGTTGGAAAAATCTCTAAATAAAAGCATGCCTTTCAGAACAAGAGGCCACAATTACAGACCTCTCATTTATTTTCAAAGGAAGGTTTAATTAGAGTGCTGCCAGCCACAGATTTACCGTGGGGAACTTCACGCTTCCATTAGCGCTGATCAATGTAGCGCACACACCTGTTTCACACAGCTCTGTTGCAGCTGGGTGCTTCCTGCAAGTGCTGGATAATCTCATGCCTCCCCAGCAAGTGTGATTTTAAAGCATATCATGGTACTGGTAATCAAGTTACAGCAACAACAGCTTGCTTATTTAATATAAAAAGAGAAAAGTGAGATTCGAAGAATGGGATTGCCATAAATTGTCCTCACTGTAATCCTTATGGAGCTTTAATTCATTTTGTATTGGGTAAGAAGATAAAAAAACCAAACAAACCTAAAATACCCCCCCAAAAAAGACCCTGCTCATTTATTCAACCAAAGTAAAGTCAGTGAAGAAAGGAGTTTGGCATATGATGCTGACAAGCAGATCTACTAATGAGGAGAGGGTCTTGCACCTGAGGCTGCGTAAGAAGGTAGATGGCCTGGCACCCTGCATATTACTGCCTCTTAGAGACATGGTTTAGTGGTGGACTTGGCAGTACTAAGTTAATGGTTGGACTTGATGATCTTAAAGGACTTTTCCAACCAAACTGATTCGATGATTCACACC
The DNA here is from genome assembly GCA_020745705.1 of Hemiprocne comata. Lineage (NCBI taxonomy): Eukaryota > Metazoa > Chordata > Aves > Apodiformes > Apodidae > Hemiprocne > Hemiprocne comata. Next base: position 65,343,613 of record CM036586.1, read on the forward strand.
AAAACTGCCTGTCTAAAGCCAACCAGACAATAAATTGAAGAAGGCAGACCATACCCTATCTGCTGCTCCGTATACCTACTTGTCTTAGTGCAGTGGGGTTCCAGATGGATCAGGCTCCCATGTGCCAACCCAACATAAGCAAAAGGCCAATGAAGATTCAGCATTAATAAGCAAGAAACCTACAATCTAAGCCATTTGACCAGGCACAGCTGTCCCAGTGCTTTTGCCTAAAGACTCTGCTGTCCCTAGCACTACTTTCCTTTTACTGCATGAATACAGAAGGCAACGGCTGCAATGAGGATGGGATTTGAAACACACCTACAAACCAGTGAGTCCAGGAATCACCAGGCAACATCCAGGGTTGCAAGCATGTTTACAGAATGTGCCCAGCTTGCCTCAGCCAAAACCAGGATCTTAAGTAGTTCTCACCCTTAATGTCTGACACAGTCTTAAATAGATAATACTGCCTGGTGATGAAAACTTCCATTTGTGTATGACACAAAGTTGCCTCCCAATATGCAATTTGCAATGGATAACAAATTTAAGAGGATAATATGCTTCTGCTTTGTCAGCAGCTTTGTCTCAGGGTGACCTATCTTTCAGACTGTAAAATAATTGCATAAGAATATGCAAATCAAGCATCCATGACTTCTACTGAGAAAGTAACCAGTTTTCATTGGCTTCTATGAAGCCCAGATTTCACTCCTGGACAATTATTTCTGGGTGATACACTGTATTCTGGCTCCTGATTCATTGTATTTGCTCATGTGGAAATTGCAAGCAAACTGCTAACAATTTAAACAACTATTGAAAATCAGCAAAACCTGTCAATCTCAGCTCTTTCAGAGGCAGTCCTGTTTTCAGAGAGGCTTTCAAACTACTTCACCAGCATCATCAGAATTTCCCATTTAGAGTCTTCCTTCTCATAACAGCAGTTTTCATGGAACGGGAAGTCTTCTTTCCTCCCTTGACACCCATCTGTGGAAGAGATGCCTGTGCTCCCGCAGAGCAGAGGATCAGCAGCACAGACAGGAGAACACCCCCATCAGCAGCAAGGGAGTGCTTAGCTAGCAAGATAAATCTGTCACGGCACTGGATGCCAGAGCTTTCCTTTTCTTTTCCAGAAAGGAAACTTTCACACGTCCCTGAACTTGATATTAGCACACTGTAATGTATTCCAGATGGCCACGTGCACAGTTGCAACATCAGAATGCAAATATCAGTGCCTTCCAGAAATTAAAGTGAATTATTTCCTATTCCTCTGAAGACATTTAAAACAAGAGTATTAAGAACAGTACAAATTAAGTACAAAAGAAAATATCTGTGTATATGTGCACACACACTCACGTGCACACCATACGAAACAGAAGAACAGGGGTTAAAAGGAAAGGTAGCAGTTATTTGCTACAGAGTGCCATATAGGTGATTTAATGTAAGGAAAATGAAGAATAAACTGACCCAGAGATAAGCTGTCAAGGTTAAGAAGAACAGGACTGGAGCTATAAAATATCCAGATAAGGAAAAAAAGAACGGTGAAATTCCAGATTTTTAAGGAGGAACGAAACAAAATCAGACACATTATTAACCACCATTAACCAATGCGGTACAAATACGGTTTGTTATTACCAGTCAATAAGAACTCAAAACACATTATGAGTACCTGGTGTCCTATTGTCACACAAATGATCCTGACATGACTACTTGTGCACATAGAAATGCCTCGGTTCCTGAAAGTATGTGTGTATGAGCGTGTAAGTGAATGAAATCTATAACAGAATGAGTCCAGGTAGGTAGAAGTCCAGCATCTTAAAGATTCTGTAACATGAGCACCACCTGCTCCTTCCAGAAGGTCTCCAGAAGGTCTCCAGAAGCCCTAACAGTTCACCTCAATTTGGAGATGTTATTTTTTGTTTGTTTTTTAAATAAAGTATCCCTCTCCAACATTAACGACTCATTACAAGACCTCTTCATATTACCTGAACTACACCGGCTTCCCTGGGCAAAGGATTTTAATGCAACTGTTATTTTCCTGCAAGGTGTACATGACAATTCCCAAGTTTCTGTTCAACCTTCAATGTTGTAATGTGCCATGGGAACACTGTGCTATAAGAAGTCAGTGACCCACACCCATGCTGCCTTCTCACATCTGCAGGTGTGCTCTGGGTAGCTTGTGATACCGACCAGCCACAACTACTTCTCCAGTACCTGCCTCTGTATCACAGACACTGTGCAACTGCTCTGAACAATAGTATAATTAATCTGTGTACACATACTCAATGCATAGCTAATCAACATGGATATATACAATATTTTCAGTTGTAAGTATATATACAGAGCATTGTCTTGTCCTTGAAATATTATGCACACCTGTACAAGAACTGTATTTTTATTAGTGTAAGGTATTGGAGTGTATTAGCCAAAGGACTTTTCAAAGCTAAGTCCACCTTCCAAACTTGACTACTGTCAGTGGCTGATGAATCTGTATTATGATCAAGACCCTGTAAGAGTATCAGGGAAACACCAAGGCTGATGAGACACACTATGGATGAGACCAACAGTGTGCCATAAGCCACCAGGGGTTCACCCAAAGCCACAGAAGGCAGGATGACAGCATCAGCAAGGATGCAAGACAGCTATTATTCTCTATATTTCCATTGAATATTCCTCATTGAATACCTTTATTAACCAGCTTTAAGGTTTGGAGGCCTTTCTTCAAAAGAACCAGAACCTCCTCAGTGCAAAACAAGTTACCGTAAATAGTTTCCATTTATTGTTAGCCTTTCGAACACAGTGTTATGAAACACTTTCATTACTTGAACAGCATTTCTAATCCACATTTGCAATTTACACTGAATCGTATTTGATGATTTATTAGATTAAAAATTACTACCACAACAAGCCTTATGACAGGGATGATGCAGCAGCCTATAGGGATGCTTCTTTTCCATCCGTTGCTTTACGAAGAGCCTTTGGAGGTTATCAGACAAATCCATATTGGGAAGACATCTCAGTTAACTGAAGGTTTTTAACATCAGAAGGGGACAGTTGCCTCTCAGGCAACCCTGAGAGGGTTGTTTTTTTTCTTGTATATATTTATTAATTTATTTACTTTTAAAGCCTATATGTCCACAAAATGAACTTGAACCTCTGAACTGTAGTACATCTGCAAGTGCATTTATTGGAAGCACACACCAATAGAAAAAAATAAAGTTAAAAGACATTGTGTCATCAAACACTGCGTTCCTTTTGTGATATTCATAGGTACTCCTTTGTGTCAAAATATAGCTATAACTACACCTTTACTGTTGGGAATCTATAAGCCAGCCTTTTAAACATAGAAAATCTACACAAACAACATTTAAGTCAAACATTACCCCTCTCAAGCCTCTGTGTACCCAAAAGGGGACATTGCAGAGTAAAAAAAACCCAACTCACCTCAATGGCCCTAGGAAACTGGAAGCAGGTGAGCTTCTCAATACACTTTTGAAAATCCTGTAAATACAGTTGTGTGTGCAAGTAGTTGTGCATATGCACACACCCTACACGGCTGTGCAGCAGCACCCCATTAACCAGGTAAAGAAGAGACTCTCACAGGGCTCAGCCCCCTTAGCCAGGACAGAATTTGGGCAGCAGTGAGGAAGAAGGAAGGAGCCCTGACAGACCTGACCTGACCACTGAAGCTCCAGCCACCCTGTTCTGTACCATGTTTCTCAGTGCTTCAGGTTTTCCACAGGCTTGCTAGCAAAACAGAGACCTCATAAGGTCCAGGAAGCACCCAGAGAAGTGGTGGAGTCGCCATCCCTGGAGGTACTGGAAAAGACACATGGATGTGGTGCTTAGGAACATGGTTTAGTGGTGGAATTGGCAGTGCTGGGTTTACAGTTGGATTTTATTATCTTGAAGGTCTTTTCCAACCCTAATTATTCTATGATCTTGTGCTTAAGCTAATGAACACCTTTAGACAGCAGAGCACAGACAAAAGGCTCCAGAAAAGCCAGTAGGGTTTCTTCACACCAATCCAACACTGACCAAGCCAACCCAGGCTGCATCTCTAGAAAGCAAATTGGCTTTCTCTGTCCCAATTTGCTCTGCAATATTGGTTCCTCAGCTGGCCCTGCATGGCAGGAGTTGCCACTTTTGCACAAAAGACTGTGCGAGTCACCAAATCCAAGCCACCTGCAAGAGGTTTCTCAAGCACTAGTTTTGCTTTCCAGAATGAACTGCAAACCACCAAAGCTGCTAATATGTCACTGGGAGCTGTGATGAAATTTCACAAAGCATGACTTTGAAGAAAAGAAATCAGGGGAAGGAGAATGGAATTAAATATTTTTTGTAAATTTCTAGTATTATGCTACCACACATCTTTGTCCCAGCGCAAATGAGAAAAGGATGGCAATATACAGAATATATTTATAATTGTTAAACTGAACAGATTTATAACGCTGTATCTCTCAGAAGAAACTGATTAGGATAGAGTTGGAAGAAAAAATATCTACTTAACTCATCGCAACTCTACTGTTTATTACACAAATTGCCCCAACACAGTGTGTTGTGTGTTTACACACACACACCCCCCTAATCACACCCCAAAGCTGATGATTTTGGAACACTTCAGGGAATGGAGATGGATGTCTGGTTTAAATGACTGTCCAAACTTCTTAGGCTGCTTTGAAAATAGCAACTCATAGGGGCTTTTTTCACGGCTACTCAACCCATTTTTACTAACGTGCTGTAAGGAATTTTAGGGAGGTCTGTTCAGCTGGAGCAGCGCTGCAGCTCAGCTGGGCCAGCCAGGTGTGGCACGCCATCACACAGCTGAGAAACAGCCACATGCTGAAACTGCACCCAGAGAGATCAGAGGAATGGTAATAAAAGCCAGAGGAATCAAGTATCTGGAACCTCATCACAGCCATGTCTAGGCTAAAGCCCACCACTCATGCTGTCCTGATTAAACACATGTGCCAATGACAAAGGTATGATAAAGAAAAACTGATATAAAAGAAATAATGATGTAGTATAACAGAAAATATTTTAAGTCTTGCCATTAGAAGTTCTTCTGGGTATTATCTTGCATACTGTAATTTATTACAATAAAATTCATGTATATACTATGCAAGACTCAAAAAATTCAACACAGACTAAGGTTATTGAGCTGTGTTACAAAACAAAAACAAATATGAGGGAGAAGTAAAAGAAATGCAAAGTATCTTTAAAATATTTGACTTCTTGGAAATACAGCAAAAAATTGAGACAGTTCTGCTGTCATAGCAATATATTTATTAGGAACCTAGTCCCAACGGGTCAAAAGGTTAAATGTCTGAGCCACTGCAAGAATTACAGGAGGCAGGAAACTATTTCATTAGATCCCAAGATAATAATGTTTCATTGCTGACCCTGGCAATACAGCACAGAATACAAATAATATTAGAATGACAGCCCACAGCAGCCCTTGGTGACAAAGAATAGGTACATTTGGAAACAAAAACAGGGACTTAAGGCTTTTAACTTCAGTGAAATATCACAGATGAAGGTCTGGGGTTTCACCAAGCTCGGAGTAAGAAGACAACATACTTTCTGTAGAAAAAGAATAATGCCATTTGTTGAAAGCACAGATAAGCCAGGCTTCTCAGGACACAAAGCACTGAAAATAACCATAGAGAAAGCGGCTAGATTTCATCCTGAGATAACACTGTAGTATTTGCTGCTATTCAGACTGAGATTATGTACTCAACAAACAGCAAGGCTTTATATGTCCTGCACTATCCAGGAGATTAGACCCAAATTGTTTTAACAATGATTAAAAGCAATGACTCTTACTTATTACTTGAGTTACTGGAAACATTTCCAACTTAAAATATTTCAAATGGTATCTTTCCATGGAAAAACTTCTAATGGAAACATCATTTATTAGCTACCTTGTAGAGGGGTCACCTATGACAGACATCCTGATCTTGGGAACACCGATCTCTTGCTGTGAAAAATGGTAAACTAAGTACCCAGAATCATATTATCTACTTGATAAAGAAACAAAAAACAACAAAAAACAAACCAACCCCCTCAAAAAAACCAAATCAAGTAGTCTGATAACACATCTAGAGTACCCATAAAAGACTACAAGGAACATCACTTCACTGCTTTTTTTCTTCAGAACTGGGCCCACAGAATTGTTCACTAATATCCTAGTCTGGATCAGCATACATGGAAGTAGTGTCCCACTATCATTAAAAGAAAAATGTGATCTCAGTTTTACTGTTTATGCTTGATTGGTCTGGTTACCTACTTCTGAAGACTAGTTACAAAGCTTGGATGAAACAACTGATGGAGAATGTGGACAGTCTAAGCCATTACAGTCTGATGAAAGTCTGTGGTGAGGAGAAAGACAACCTCTCACTGTCAATCTGCAACAGCCTCAACAGTCTAAGTGATTAATGGAAAGGCAGTTGGTTTGCTTTCACTGCTTTGCTGTAGTTTCAAATATCCAAGTAATCTACGTGACTGAGAATTACAGAATTACCCAAGGGGTGGTGACCTGACTGCTAATTTTTGAATGCATTAAAGTAAACATGAAGTGGGGAATCAAGGAGCATCTGAACAGCATTAAGAGTCTTTGGACACTGTGGTGTATGCAAAAGGAAACCAAAAATGCAAGTTGAAAAATAAAATAAAGTCTGAAAACAGAATTAAAAACAAAAAACCTGAAGCTCTAGAGCAGGAGTTGCGGAAGTTGCCACAGTAGGTAGAGGAATACAAAGCCAAAAATGTAACGCAATAGAAGACAGACTGTGAAGGGCAACTGGGTTAAGACATGGCCAGGAGAAGAAGACTTCAGCAGAAAGAGGTAGCCATCTTTTTTAAAGAAAGGACAAAAGAATGAAATAGAAAACAATTAAGTGAAGCACATGCTGCCATTCAAGCAATGCTGGAGGTGAAAGAGACTGCTGATCACATACTGAGTAATGAGCAAATACCAGCTTCAGAAAGTCAGCAGAGAAAACAGGTACAGTAACAGCCACAAAAGTTGTGGAAAATTCAAACAACTGGAACCAAAACATCTAGTGTGACATTTTACACGATTTCATGAGTGTCCTCAGTACATACCCTTGCTGCACTCCATTGGAAAAGAAAAAACCAAATCCAAAAACTTTGTGACAGAGCACATTATTAAACACAGAGAACCAGGGATCATGAGCAAAGCAGAAATGAGTCAATTTTCACTGAAATGAAATTAGATGCCAGTCAAGTTAGAACCATACCAAATTACTTCGGGCATTTAAACAGGGAGACACAAGTGATTTGCAAGAGAAGAGTAAAATATAGATAAAAATCAAATTGCTCAAGCAACCAGAATACTAGATGACAGGGTTGTGCTCAATTCAGAAATGCAAGCTAATCCAATAACTAAAAATGAGCTAATAAGATGGACTTGATAAGTCTTTGCATTGCTTTAAAGACTTTGCTTTATTATCACGAGTGCCTTGATGTTACACATCTCTCAGAACTCTCATTTTCTTAATGCTTTTCACAAAGAAGCAACTACTGGGAGCTGCAGCTGTGTTTGTGCTCAAGAACAAGAAGGAACACAACTATAATAAAGAGAGCTTCAGACTAATAGTATAAGAAAGATGAAGTCACCTCTTAAAGGTCATCACTGCTCCACCAGGTAGCAGCAGCTACCTTGGGTGAGCTTGTAGATAATTTCTGAAGAATTTAAACACTTTACAGAAAGACTGTGAAATGGATTTTTGCACAATTTTATAATAAGCATGAAGAAGAGCCTATTTAAGTAGTAATCTATTACAACAAAGACTTAGGGAGTCAAGCAGAATTCATAGATGAAGAGGAAACCAAAGCAAAAGATATATCTTTAACCTGCATTAAGAGACTCACCATGTCCTTAAAGGATACCAGAAACACTGGGTAACATCTAGGAGTAATTAGAGGGATGGGGAGAAGATACAGCTGAGATAAGAAACCAGTGCTTTAGTGAAAAAGCTCAGGAAAAACTATGAGGGAGATGAAGTACAGAAGAACATAGTTACAGCAAAACAACCTTTATGATCAAATTAGGATAGCAGTAGTTGTTATTTTGAGAGGGCAGGAAAACTATAAATAAATCCCAACCGGAACCACTCCCTTATGTTGACTGGTTCCAGAGCCAGAGTAAGGAGTATTTAACAGGCTTGAGTACCAAAGGGAATCAGAAAGGCTACATACCCAGGAAATGTAGTTTACAAGCAGATCATAAGCATGTGTGAAGGGCCTGGTGTTAGAGCTGCTAAGGACAAAAAAAAAAAAAAAAAAAAAAAAAAAAAATCAGATGACTAGCAAGGAAAAAGGACCATTGTGTGTTCAAATGAAGATGGATCCAAAGGATCACAACAGGTAATCTAGGCAACTTGTTGTTGAGGGACAATAATTTTGTGCTGATTTAGCTAACAGATGTCTATGAATGAGGTTTGAGAGAATTGGATTTCCACATTTGACCCATACCGGGCAAGAAGAGCACCCAGCCAAGAAGAAAAACAGACACGGGAATAGTCAAGTGAAAGTACTTATTATTGGTCCAGCCCCAGTCCCACAGTGCCAACAGAGACATCAAACAAGGGCTGAAAAGGAAAGTTCATCAGTCATAGTTTAGATCAGCAAATGGAGCATATCCCTGTGCAGCAGCCTTGTGCTATACACGACTTCCTAGTCTGGCCAGTGCTGCAGCAGGCAGAACCCTAACTACACTGAATAGTCCCAAACCCAATAGAATGAGCCCTAAACCTTTTAACTCCACAAACAGCTCAAATTGCAGCTACAACACTATGAATGTTGGAGGGAAAAAAATCAGGTTTGGCAGTATATTTAGCAAATTTAGCAGAACAATGCCACTGTAAATCTGCTTTGATGTTTCAAGGGAAGCTGTACTGTTTTATTAATGTGTCACAGGCTTTCCTAACTGCACTTACTCTTTGTCCACAGAATCACAGAATTACCAAGGCTGGAAAAGACCTTTAAGATCATCGAGTCCAGCCTATGACCAACACCACCACACCATCTAGACTATGGCACTAAGTGCCACATCCAGCCTTTCCTTGAACACATCCAGGGGTGGTGCCTCCACCACTTCCCTGGGAAGTCCATTCCAATGTCTAGTCACCCTCTCCGTGAGGAAGTACTTCCTAATATCCAACATAAACCATAAACAACTAATATCCACCTACCATTAAACTCACCCAGTATACCAGACTATCATATTCAGAGGTGCTTAAAAATTAAGATCAATAGGCTAAGTGGACCCTAAAAACTGATAAAGGTACCTTGCAAAATCTGATTTAATCTGACTTTAAAATGCAAAACCCAGATAGGGAAGAACACCTTGCACTGTGGCACAAAACAGACATCATGGTAAAACCGTTTCACACAGGCTGAAGATGGAGTCACTCCCAGAATAACAGAAATAACTCCCAGAAAACCTTTTATCGTCCTGGTATAGTACATCAAGGGTAGCAACTTCGGGGAGAACCTATACAGTAGCCACAACCCCTCAGTGTCCAATGAAGCTATTGCTCTAGCAGGCTGAGTAAATCTCTGGGAGAACACAGCTGCTCAAAACCACCATGGAGAGTTAGGTGTTTCATATTTGGAGTACAGAGTTATGTTTGATGCAAATCAACTCCAGTATCACTGAACTTAAGTTTCCAAAAAGTCCAACTGAAACAAATGCCAGGCAAGACCTATTCACACAGAAGACTGAGACATACCTAAAAGCAAAATGGAGAGGGAGAGACCTTAAATCTTCATCAGGAAACTTGAGAGTTGTAAGCAAGTCATTAACTAGCATAGATCTCAAATCCATTTGGAGAAAGTGATCAATGCTGAATTGAAAAGGTTTTCATATGCTGAAAGCTTACTTACAATGACAAAAAAAGAGTTTCGAGTCTCAGTATGTAATCAAGGAGAATCACTGTCCCTTGAACAGGCTTCAAATATAAAGAAGAATGCCTGGAAAATTACCTGGTCTATGTGGTGTACTGATAGAAAAAGGCTTTTACAATATAGGGTATTTAGACATTACAAGCAGGAAAACTAAGTCAACTAAGTACAGAAATGTGCATCTTGATAAACTGTACCTGTGGAGAACTTTAATGTAGTGACAAGATTGGTGCAAAGAGAGAACAAAGGGCAATGTCTGGGTGTGGGAGCACCAGAAGATGCAGGGGAAGGGCAAGTGAAAGGCACGTGCTGACAGCAGGTCATCAAGATCCCAGTATCTCTAAATGCCACTTCTCAAGACACTTAGATCAGGAAGAGAGGGGACTTAAGCCGAATGGCTTGATAGAGGTGGGGCTGATGAGATTTGGATGCTTCAAGGCATCCAAATAATGACAAATGGCAGCACAGAAATCTTCACATTTTATAGACTAAAGTTCACAGCTACAGCTCCTAAAAGACTGGAAAAAAAAATAAATGTATGTCCTAACTCAGCACATTATCAACCTAAGGCCACAAAGAGAACTTGAGGATAGGTATCCCTTATCCTCTGTGTCACTGGAGAAATGAAGCCTGCCAGAGCACTTGAACACACATCAACCCTCATGCTTGTGGGAATGTGGGTCAATAGAGAGGTGCGCTTTTACTATTTGTGTGCCTTTATTATTGTTATAAAACATGAATTTCCACCTGCCCTAAGAAACCTGGGAACCCAAAATGAATACATGATCAATAAGGTATTATGACTGTCTTGAAAATCCAGAAAAGGAAAACAAGAAATCACATGTTGACCACAGTGATAGAAGAAGCAGAGCTGCCTCTAGACTGTCCATATGAGAACGCAGAAACACTGGTTGATCTCCCCTTTTCCTCAGAACTGGAAGTGAGGTTGGTACTCTGATATCCTGTTCTGTATTGCTACATATGTATGTAAAAAGGGGTATTTCTAGTATTGGGGCTGTTGTTTGCCCTGTCCGTCTGCTCACCTGGCCTTTGAAGACTAGTGATAAGTCTGGATGCAACAAATGCATTAGTCAAACATAAGCTCTTGGGCTCAAAAGAAAAATTACTATGAAATTTTATAGTCTGCATTTAATAGCAAATTAAGATAGTTAATATAACAGTCTCTTCTGGCCTTCAGATTTATTCTTTTCTTAATAGTCTTGGCCTTTTCAAAACACATCTGAAAGTGGCTCATTATCCTCTCTCTTTTCATCAATTTAACACTGAAAACCCTACAGTTGAACTACTGAGCTGACCCCAATCAACTGAAAGCAGAGGTTTAATACCATAATTATACTGACCCTATCGCTATCTTCAAAAGCTTGTCTTTTAGCTTAGGTACTAACATAACTCATAAGCAAAGAATACTCCCAGAGTAGAGGTCAGATATCATCAAGTTTCACAGCAAAGAGTTAAAAGACAGGAGTTACAAGTTAGGCATAAAAGAAACCAACGAACTATATTGTAAACTTAGGAACCTGTGTAACCATGCTTATTTCACATTACCTCTGTGTGTCTCAGTCCACCTCTCCACTACTTAACTAAGTTAATTATTCATTAGTTAAGATTCTTTTTCCTCCTAGATAGCTGTAACTTATAGATACCACTTCAATATTAATTAATAATAGCATATTGACAGGAGTATGGTATGCATTTGGTCAGAAGGATGGTAAAGACAGATCAATGTTCATTTTATTCACTAAGCAGATCTCACAATGATCACAGCTTTAAACATCACCACATCATTTTGATAATGTTTTTCAATATCAAAGTGAAATTAGCCAACGCTTTTCAAGAACTATCAAGTATCTATGTTTACATATCTCAAAAGTCTTTGAAACTTAAAAAGGCAGGAGGTTAGTGCCTTATAAAGTCCTTGTAACCTAGTTTCAAACTGGGAATTCGTAAGCAATTTATTACTGTTACTTTGGAATCTTCCTGGAAAGATAAATTCTAGTTAGTATTTCCCCTTAAAAATGTCACAGAAAGCCTTCCCTAGATCTAGGACATTTCATATTTTTAAATGCAAAAAACGTACTAGCTTTTCAGATTGAAGAGAAAGGAGCCTGGAAGCTAATAAAGAAGAAGAATCAAAATCCCTTTCCTACACTCACTTGGCAATCCAGGACTGTGTAAACAGTTTCCTATTTCCCAAAACAGGAGATACTATTTATCATACTTTCATTTTTTTAAATTATCAAGCTGGATTTGACAGTGTTATTGTCTTCAATCCAGATGCTCTAATCTTCTATGGAACTTTTGTAAAGGGCAGTCCTGAAACCAAAGAAGTTTTTATTCTGTTTTTTAAACAGACACCTACTATAAGCATTATTAATAGCAATGGTAGGAAATTACAAATGTTTACACTTTGAAAGACAAGTCACATACTCTTTATAAGTAAGATGACCAAAAACATTCAGCTTAAAAAAAGCCAAACCAGACACTTTACATTCCCTCTTTCCCTTGAATTACAAGAATTTACTTCATAAGTAGTTTGTGTGTGCACAAATCATCAGCGGATGCTGCAAATGTTTATTTCTACAGACTTGTCAGAATGCTTCAGAAAATCCACATAAATATTTTAAGGTAAATCCCACAGCAGGAAGGATTGAAATGCTACCACAATTCTCTGTTGAAACAATTGTGGTTCAAGTAGGCAAAATCGTAACAGTAAAATTGCACAGCTGATTTTAATGCTGCTGAAATAGCCTCCTGATTTGCAGAAAATATCCACGTTTTAAACCCAAAGTACCATGGATGTCAGCTGTGACTGCTGCTCAAGTCATAAGGGTTAGTGCATTTCTGTACAAGGAATTTAAATTGGCAAATCCCTATTATGAAGAGCAGTTTTGAGATAAACTAATTGGATTTTAAGCTGTTAAAAGACTGGCAGTGAGTGATGGCCTGGCTGCTTGCCCTATTATTTCTGCTGAACCAGAAAGAAACCCTTATGTTAATAACAGTACATTACTAGAAGCATTTTAAGATAAGACACTACCTGTAATAAGGAACACGCATTAGTGCCATCTGAAAGCACTTTACAGTGGCCATGGAAAAATCAGCAGATGATGGTGTGCTGAAATCCAATACTGGTGACATTCAAGCCGAGGTTTATTGTGAAGGACAGTGTTGAAGCTACAAAGCTTCCCAAAAACCCTTACATAACTCGTATAAAAATATGTTCAAGAGCAATCAGTAATTGGTGCAAAAATAGAAATCCAAAACAAGCATGAACCTCGAATGGGCCAGAACGAAAAAAAAACTATGCTGCTTCTGCTTTTTCAGGGTGGTCCCACCTGCTTTTACACAACTATGATTCACAGGTAAATATTTAACACAGAAATAATATGAGGAAGACCCATTCAGTTCCCCTAAAACATAGTTTAACACACGTACAAGGAGCTACATTCTTTATATAGAGGTTTTTGCTTTTTCTTTTTTAGGGTAGTTCTCCAATTATCATTTAGTGGTATTGCTGACATTTAGGCATTATTTTATGAAGTAACATAAAGACTTTTTTCTATTAAGTTTGTCTAGGGTAAGATCTATTTGTTTTCATTTGAAGTGATTCACTCAGCAGGAGATTGATAATAACCATAAGAAGTAGAATGGAGAAAACAATAAATTATATTTTATAATTTAATATTAAATCACAAGCTTTATCCTATTTTCAGTAGTCACAAAATCAGAGCTTAAAAAAATCACTAGTTTAAAAACTAGATAATTCTACTACAACATACCTATACACATACAGATATGTATTTAAGTATGTTTATAGAAGCAGAAACTGAGGCAAAAAGGAGATAAATGGCAAAAGCCTGAACCCATTAACAGGATAAAGTTCCAAGGATTCCAGCTGTAGACTTCCCTCACTTTCTTGACTAGGATTACAGATAAATGATTTCTTCTGAAAACACACCACTTGTCTAAGCGTGCACATTTTGACTGTTGGTCTCTCTCTCTTCATAGCCAAGGATCAATAACACCGGCCCAAATTTCTTCCCACCTTGGCAAGAGAACCCACATCTGCTGATCCCATAGAAATGATCTAGCTCCTTATCAGGTGTATTATCAAGCAGCAGGAAGGACAACAGACAAACAAGTAGGAGATGCTATGGGAGATGGAAGAGAAAAAATGAAGAACTTCAGTATGGTCAGACAGACACAACAGAGATCCTTCTGGACCCTTAACCTTCTCACTGCTGTGACAGTTGCTCTGTGCCAAATCAGTCTTAATATATACAAGCATACAAGATACCTAGTGCCATAAGAACTCCAAATAACCTTTGACGTGACAGAAAAGGTTACTGAATTTACAGAGGCCATGTATTTGCTTTCCCCATTTTCTCACTAACAGTGTATCCAACATCCATTTTGAGTGAAGAGCAAACTGCTTACCCAGAATCCACAGAGGGTTATGCTGCAATAGCAATTCATCTACTGACATGACAGACAGCAACACGTTAATGCATCTTAACACTTTGATCAATTTTATTGAACAAAGCTGCTGTCCACTCCAAAACTGTGTCTGTAAGAAACATCCTGAACTGCTTCTTTTATAGAAGTTCAACCAATGCTGAGTATGCCAGAACCCTCTTTAGCATAAATTTCTCATAATTTTTTAAATGGAATAGGAGTGATGCTCAAACATTTCAAGTCACGTTTACTTCATCTGAAAAGCATCCTAACCTCTTCAGAAAGATGGCAAGCTAGGCAGCTTCTTATAAGCATCTGAGATACTGACACAGCTAAAAGGAAATCCAGTTTCAAGGCTGGTTAGGTTTGAACTTTATTTTTAGCCTATTGAAAGGAATCGAAGAACCACATTTCTAAAAATATACAAGAGGGAATACAAAAACCCAAAACAAAAGACACTCAGTAATTCTAAGTACATTTCTAATAATTGTAGATTAATTTTCTGCTTTTTGTTACGAAATGCCACTAACTACTTGCATGTTGTGGATTTTATAGGTAGCTGAAACCCACACATCAGAAATCTCACAGCACATTATGTAAAATGAAAAGCTCCTACAAAGATGACCATTCCCCAACATTAAAACTTCATCTGATATCTTGGAAAATCATCACAGAACCCATTCCAACAGTATCAGCATGGTGAGCAAAGGAGCCTGCAATCTGTCTCTTTCCCACAAAAAAAAAAAATCTGTAATTGTAAAAAAAAAAACTTTCAGTAATTTTGCTTTGCATTTACTGTCCCTTCTTTCCTTTCTAGAAGCCAGTTAGAGATCCATGAATTATAATTTCAGGCTGCTTTGTGATAAGTGTACTTTCACACCTAGTTACTCTGCTTACTCTATCAGCCAGAAAACATCTAGTTTCCTTTTGCAGGTACCCTCTGGTTTTATTCCCAGTATCTTCTACAAAGATCTGGAATGGAATTCATCCTTCCAGACTAAACAAGCTGTCTTCCATCACCTATCCTTTTCAATGTATTACTTCAAAAGGTCTATCCTATTATTCCATGGAGGTTTCACGCCTGCACAGCCTGTGTTTTCATAGCTTTATGACAATGGTAAGGGATACTTTTCAATATTTCTAAATACTCATGTGTGTGGGTATGTCTGTATATGTAGTAATTATAAAGAGCAGAAAATTCTACTGCAATGAGAGCATGCAAACACATTTAGATTGTTAGATCTCGTACTCTTCTGAGCTGGAAGAGAAGCACTGCTTATAAAAACTCCCTGCTTTGGATTTTGTCCAAGTTGACAGTCTGTGATACAAAGTAGCCTAATGAAATACTAAAGATTATTTTCCATGCATATATTAAGGATGGATTGCTTTTAACTTCTTCTGAATAAAAAAACAATATGCCTTATCTACAGAGAAAAACAACATATTCAGAAGTTATACCCTGCGCATTTCAGACTAATTTTATAGTTGGTGCTACTCACCTTTACAGTTAATTTTCTTCATTTTTTTAGAGAATACATTTTTCATTAAAGAATAAAAAAGCCACCACAGAGAAGTGTTTCCCCTCCCACTCACTCCCCTAACACAATTTATTCATTCAGCAGTCCTGGAAATTCAGCAGGGAATTATCAGCCTTCTGTTCAGTAACACAGACCAGCTCCAGGGAAACAAGAAAAAAAATGAACCTGTGAATTGTGGCTGCCATCAACACAAATCTAACTGAACAGCCTTCCTGCTAAATTGCAGGAAAGGAGACAGAAAATTATTTTGTTACTGATAAATGCTATAGAAATAAGATGACAAAGACAATCTGATACTTCAGTAAATAAGGTAGTTCAATAAAAAGGAGCACTACATGGCTTCAGAAATTAAACCAATTGTCCTCAACCAAGCCAGCTACAAGTAACTACTTCACATGTCTTTGTGTGGTTGGCCCTACTAAAGAAAGATGGGGCACAGCCTTACCTCTGCTGGGGAAGGCAGGCCAGCCTGCACTATCTGCTAATCCCCAGCTGGTGCCTTGACCATGGATGAACTAAGGAGCACATAGATACAGGTACTAGGCTCAGCTGTTCAGATCTCAAGCAAGAGAAGAAATATTTATAGGAAGAACAAGTCACTGAACCAAAAGTAGTTTAGTAAGGTACCTCCTCAGGTGGCTATGGGAGACCAACTGTCCAAGTAACTGAGTGGCTACCATGCCTGACCTTAGAAAAGGAAATGCATCTGCCCTGACTTTCATAGTCTGGCTATGAAAAACAGCTAAGATCATGTGCCAACTTAAAGTATTATTAATTCTTTTTGAGAGGTATGGTCAGAGACGGGGGAGGAAAGCTCACAAAATGCCAGCCACAAACAACCCCCCATCAGATAATATCCCACCTGAGATGCTCCTTTTCTACTACCAGAACTCCCTCCTCCACCCCCATGATACTCAGATACACTTTTTCCAGGTCACCAAGACCTCATTTCAAAAGCTGGTTAGATGTAGCAATTATCACACTTGCTTTAAAAAAAACCCCACATTGATCAAAGTCTTTAGGGGGAGCTGGATTCATCTCACTGGCTTAGGCCCAGCATTAATCACAGGCTACGTCATTCACACTTGCAGAAATCTTGACTAGTAACTCTACTTACGCTTTGAATTTCCATAGTGAAATAGCTACTTGCTTTAAAAGTCCCTAGCAGCTCAGGATGTAAGAATATGTATGTACACATTAATCTTGCTTCTTCAAGGATGCTGGTTTTGCATGTTAGAAAATTTAATTCTCCCTTTTCATCTACCCCCCTCCCGTCCCCCTCCTCCCCAAATAAAACTAATATTTCTTTCAAAAATGGTTTTTCTTAATCTGGAGTATATCAACTGCACTGAAGCATCTCATGCTCAGGATTAAACTGGATTTTAGAAGTTTAAGCCCCATCAAACTCAAGTGGAGGCTTGAGATCTCAGCAGATGTTTTAAGAAGCCGATTTGTACTCCTAATTTAGAAAAATATACAAACTTAATGGTAGTATGAAGTGCTGGTTATTTACTTTTTATTCAGCATGCAAGATGCATGTAAATATAAAAAAAAACCCCACCAACAGTTACCAAGCTCCTTGCACTGACATTGTCATGGCTATCCTCATCCTTTAAAGTTAAGGAAGACTTTTCACCCAAAAAGGGATGAAAAAAAGGAAGTGGGTTCACTTCAAGTCATGAAGAATAAAAGCAGTGTAGAAGAGACCCAGCATCAGTAGAGGAAAACCAGCAGCACTGCAAACCCTGTTTTAGAAGCCTAAATGGCAACAAGATTGATCCAGTGGTTTTTCAATAAAGATGCAAAAGAGGCCTCAGCCCAGGAAAGCACTTAAGCATGTGATAACCTGAGCATGTAAACAGGCCTCCAGGTTTCCATGGCACTAATAACAAAGAAGATTTTTTCATTGGATTAGAACTCCTTATTTTCTCCTTGCAGCTACTCAAGCAATTATTTGAGGCTGAATAAGGTCCAGGATATTCACAGACAGATCCACCACTAACTGAAAAAATGACCAATAGGATATACTGACCAATATAGTCTCCTGGCTACATTTTATAACTATAAAACTGAAAATTTCTGTTAATTTAATTTTCAGGGAAACTTTCATAAAGTCTAAAAAGGCAATATAGGTCATACACTATCATCTCTAAATGACCTTTTTAAAGGTCATTGACTAAAAGGTGATGTAAAACAATTCTGGGTACATTTTATATTTAGTCTCCCCTTGACAGTATTTTGGAAGGAGCAGATAATTGTTTAACTTATTTCAAAATAGTCAATCCTCCAACTATATTTTAGAGATAGTAACATACCATAATGAATATTTCACAGAAGAAACGGGTTCTTGGTCTGTTTCCCTCAGCAAGGCCTAATGATGAAGTTTAATACAGAAAGACTAATGCACACCTGCTTTTAAAAAAAAAAACTCCAGGCTATTAGTAAAGCAGGGAAAGTAAATACCTTTCCAAGTGGGCAGCCCTGCCCTCTGAGATGGGAATCTGAATTACAACTCTGTCCCTGCTCCACAGGTTTATTTCTCATGAACACTGGAATCTACCCAAGCCAAGCAGGTATCCATTGCCAAGGCAGATTTTTTTCCCCCAATCCTCCCCACTTTTCTACTTGTAATACACCCCTCTTTAAAGATGCACTGAATCATTGGTATCCCAGAGCAACTCAGAAGGGTACCCTTTTACAAGATAACCTCAGCTGGTTTTTGTAGTTCTGCTACTGCAGTGCTCATTAAAATAAAATTCAATAACATCACTAAAATGCTAGATAGTCTCATAAGATTACAGTATCTTTTTTGGCTAATTGAGTTTTTATTTGCCATCTGCAGTAGTATCAAAAACTTAATTTAGTCCTGCTCAATTGAAAGGAAAAGCTGAAGTCATGTACACATTCAAAACAAATCAACCTATTCTGCTTCAGCAACAGCAACAAATTTAGGAAACAATCCCGAGCAAAACGTGCACTCAAGTTTCTACTCACCCTGTCCTACTGTGCTATCATAGCCAAAGCAAAGTACTATTTTTGGGTCCTCAGTCTTACGAGCAGTCCCAAATAGCTGTCCTCCTGCAGTCCTCTTCCACAAACTACCCAAGAGTAGATAAGCAAGCTGGAAATAAGAGTGAAACAGACTGACCCCCACAACAGGGCAGCCCTCTTATCAGATGTGTTAGGGCAGGCTGGTTACAGCCTTGCCAGCACAAACACCCCAAAGCAGTAACTGAAGCTGGCAGAACTTGGTGGGTCCCCAAGCATTCCTCCACAATGAAAGTCATAGCTATGCATTGCTCAGGTCTGAGGTGCATGTTTCCAAGCAGTCACCATCCTTCTATCTTTAACTGTTGATCCAGGAAAAGAAACTCAGAGCACGTTTTTCCCTTAAGAGAGTTGGTCTCTAATCGAAGTCCAGAACAGTTTACCTCTTCAAATGCACTAAAAGTTACTTCAACCTCTGTACTTTGCTCTCAATAGTTGAGAGCAGCTTAAGAGATCCCCTTTGGCTTCTTCCAATGATGACAACAAATCGAAAATATTTTCATAAGGTAGATCAATAAAGCAAAAAACCCAAAAACATCGAAGCATTGGATTTGAAAGAAATAATTCCAAACACTATATTTAAACAGAAAAGCAGTTAACATGTGCATTATGTCTTTACTGAGCAGATTCAGAATAAAACGCACACCAATTTGGCTGATGAATATTTTATATTTCTAGTGTAATTCAAGCTTGTTTATCTCAGTAAAACTTCCTGTTGTTTTCTGTATGTATCCTGAAATGGCCGTTTCACTTCTCCTGTAATCATGTAGAGAATAGTTTCAGGCTCCTGCTTTGGGCACAATCATCTATTAGCTCTCATAAAGACTGCAAGAGTTTCAAAGTGAGCAATGTGGAAAATGTACTAGCTCTATGAATCAAGAAGGATATTAAAAGTGCAGAGAAAAGGATAAAGGGCAGCCACTGCCTAGAGAACACAGTCCCAGGATTCTCTCTACTGCACCTCTGTTATCTAACACCTACCTGTGATGAAAGGTCTTCTCCAAGTTGATTTATGCCACCGCGATTTCTCTGGTGTTGGAGTCAGCTAAATTACAGAACTTGAGGCTAAGAGATAGAATTGCGTAAGAAACATTTGCACTGATTTTACCAATACATATTCAGCAAGACCAGAGAAAGCCTTTAGTCGGTTGGCAGGATGTCTCAGCCAACTTGCATGCACTTTTAGTACGTCTGCATTTCCTATTCTCCCTCCTTTATCAAAAATACCAGAAAATATACAAGTGAAAGCAAATGCTTGCAAATTCCTTCAGGAGAGAATGAATCCTTTCTCTTCAGAAACCACTTAATGAACCACTGTCCCTTAATATTTCCAAGGAGGCATGTGCAGATTACTTTGCATCTTTGATTAGCAAGTAACAGGAGATGCACAGCTGCTGACTATGCATGAATTTCGCCCATTTGGAAAGAACATGCTCTCCAAGAGCATCTCATTTTATTTCAAGACTTCCTGTACACATCACCATTCCAATTCACAGAAATCAGATTGATCTGTTTCAAATGTTTTATTCAGTCATTATTAACACAACTAATATTCATGTAGTAGTGCCGCTATAGCTTGTGGAGGGGAATCAACATCTATACTGAGATCACTTTTAGCTCATTTTTTAAATTCTGACCTAAGGTTACAGTCAGTCAGCTCCTGCAAAGGCAGTGGGTTGGCCCCCAAGACTGACCACAACTAAAAACTGTGGAATGACATTCTTGAGACAACATACGAGCAACTGAAATCTTACTTTTTGCTAGTAAGCAGAACTGAAGGGGGTTTTTCAGAGAAAAAAAACACTACTTCAAAGTGAGAAAGGCTAATACATTTTTATGGAACTAAAATCTTCTGCATTTGAAATTAGCTACATCCGGATTAACAGTCTGTTTAGGAAGCAAAAGAAACTTGTAAAAAGTTGATCTTTCAAATAAGATGCTAACAATGCAAGATTGTAAAAAACAAGTGCCTACATTTTGTTTGCTGAAATACTGTGCATGAGATATACTCAGTATGGTCCCTGTTAATCACAAGGAACAGAGATTTCTTTCCATCACTGTTACTTCGTGGTGACAGAATTCAATTATAGCCCTGAACAGCATCAGCAACCACTTTGGAAGACAGAACTTAAATTTATTGGAGTAGGAAAAAACAATATAAAATACGATCAGAAACATAGTAGCCATGTGTGAGCACAAACTTCATCTGCATTTCATCAGCTTTCAGAACAACTCCTAACCTATTGATCCTACAATTGCAAAAAACAGAACTACCAAAAATATTAAGTGACATTCATGCTCATCATTTATGCTGTCCTCCATCAGAATCTTCATTTCTACAGTTTCAAAGTAATACAATACTGCAGATGGAAAAAAAATATTGAGAAGAAGTAATCTTCAAAAACCTGCCTGGAGCAAAACATCCATCCAGCTGAACTGAAGAAACTCTGGAATTTCTGCCACTTTCAGCTGAGCATATAACCACCCTGCTAACTTTAAAGCCTGAAAGGTATTTCTAACATTGCACAACTATTCATAACATGCTTAAGTGCCACTGTCTTTGGTTTGAGAAAGATTAAGTTAACACGGAGCTACTTGAAGGGGCACAAATTCCTGATAGGACACACTCAACTGTTGCGGTTCTTGAACCATCATATGTTTTTGTGCCTGCCCAAAGCCATGATAGCTTTTTGCTTTGCAAAGAAACAGGAATACTGTCAGGATACTCTCACGTTGCCTTGGTCCCAACCTGCACACTAGCTGCACAAATATCAGACTTTCTGCTGGCACTACCATTCAGCATGCCAAAACTGAGAGAAGTCATTCAGAAGTCCTTTTGACTGACTAATTCCAAGAACTGGCAAAGACAATTACGATGGTCAGGGTAAATGAAGTGGTTAATAGCCTGCATCTGGTTGAAGTCACACCCTACAAGACTGTCCAGATGCAGCACTGTACAGGTGGTGGCCCTTTCCACAAGGTGTTTCAGCTGACAAAACTGAGAACAGTAACTGCCATCACATAAGAGTTTCTTCAGGTGTGGGAAGCTCCAGCTACCCTGACTGAACCCATCTCAAAGACTACTTTGCCTAGGAATCACATCGATTACACCAGGGCAAGTTCAGATTGGATATTAAAAAAAGCCCTTCATCGAAAGGGTTGTCAGGCCCTGGAACAGGCTGCCTAGGGAAGTGGTGGAGTCACCACCTCTGGAGGAATGTAAAAGATGTGCAGATGTGGTGCTTAGGGACATGGTTTAGTGGTGAACCTGGTAGTGTCAGGTTAATGGTTGGACTCAATGATGATCTTAATGGTCTTTTCCAACCTAAGTGACTCTATGATGATTCAGGACAACTAGAGGAACTTAAAACAAGATGAGCCAGGTAGAAATATTGAGAGAAAACAGTGGCGAAACCAACATATCTCTGACATGGCTCACTGCAATACCTTTATTACAGAGCTCATGGATGTACCTATGGCAATAAATGTCCCCAGTACCTCACACTAACAAGAGACTCTTACTGACAGCTGTCAGATTTCTTGCTACTGATCCAGTACTCGTATGTAAACAGGTCCTTAAAGCTTCTAGAAACAAGTATTGCATAAAAGGCCAGGTTGGATGAGGGTTTGTGCAGCCTGGTCTAGTGTGAGGTGTCCCTACCCATAGCAGGGAGGTTGGAACCTGATGATCTTTAAGGTCCCTTCCAACCTTAACCATTCTATGATTAACATGATGTAAATCCTATAAGCAACAAAACCTAGGATGGATAGGATATATATAGAGGTTACCAGCATCCTTTTATACTCAACCTTGCTGCTCCCCTTAAAAAAAATGAACACACAATTCTCTCTCACAAAAAAATATTTTATTACAAAATCCAAAGCCCTGATAACAGACGTAGGCATAAACCTTGATTTAATTGGTATAAGCTGAAGATTTAAGAAGCCATCAGGAAAAGTACACAGATGTGAAATGAGGAACTCCTAGGCAGTGCTTCTGGCTGGAAGAAGAGGATCCAAGACACTGAATAATGAGCTTTTCTGTTATGTAGTTTTTGACAGATTGCTACAGTTATTGACCAGTCACATAAACACACACATTCAACAAACCCACAGATATGAAACAAGAGGGAAACAGCACAGGGTTATATAGCACACGGGAAGATCCCTGGGTTAGCCTGAACTAGTACAAAACTGAGCAGACAAGGAAGAAGGCCTGCAGTCTCCATGCAGGGGACAGATCTGCAGTGGCTGATGGAACAGCCGATCAATAGAGGATTCACTTCTATAATTAGCATGCTGACAGGCTGATCTCACACCTACTGTCTTGAATAAACTTCTGCCTTAAGTAGGTTGCAGGCCAATCTGTCTTGAAATGGAAAGATTGTAGTTGAATACTTAAGCTTGGAGTAATGTAGAGGAGAAAATAAAACATAATGCTAGGACTTTATTCCACAAAAGTCCTTCCCAAGTTGCTCCTTTATTTCAGTTGGTTTAGAGGTGAGGAGCCAGGTATTTCATTCTTCCCCCTTCTGCTACATGCTTCAGGGGCTTGTAGCAATGTAGTATACCTGAAGTTACTCCCAGCCTGTTCCTTTCTTAAAGGATCCTTTCCACTACACTCTTACTATGTGTCCAGTCTGTTCGTTGAAGATGGAGCCTTTTCTCTCACTGTTGTCCTCTTTTATTTCTTTTGGTTAATTTATCTAACAGAAATGCATGACCTTAAAACAGCCACAGCTCTGATGACTTGGTTTTCCTCTCACTCTACAGGAAGATCTTTCCAGAATTCCCATTTCCAGTGTACACTTTGACTGTATCATTCCTTCTAAGTAAAGGCTTTAGTGTAAGTTACCCAGGTTGCCATAATGTCAGAGCCGATAAAAACAGATTTGTTAGGAGAAATGGTCACAGCACATGCATCATATCGGATGGATGACTCTCAGCATGACTGGAGTTTTCAGTAAACACAGTAAATGACATACTAAGAAAGCAGATGATAGACTTGGCACTTGGAGGCCTTTCTTTTTTTAAAAAAAGTCACTTTTTCCTTCTCCCAAATACTTACTGTACTGGCAAATCCTTCCCTCAGCAGCATATGAAAATCAGACTAAGGAAAGTCAAAATGCCTTGCCAAGGACTGTTCAAGGACATGGGTGGGCTTCCACCTGGCTCTTCATCGATCCTTCAGCTAACCAGGTTAATTAGTTACTACCACTATCATGGAAAACCATCTTGAAGCTCAGCCTAAAATTCAGCCATTTCATTATTTAGGGAGCGTCTCGTTTTTATCTCTCGAGCAACACTCCTCTGCACCATGCTCTATACCCAAATCCCAGACATCCTCACATTCATATCAAATGCAACCTCACAACATCCCTAAAGAAAAAATGCCAATCCAATTTTAGTTCCTGAGGCTCTGCAGTGATGGCCTCTGACAAGGTAATCCAGGCATGGTATGGTATCAAGGTATTAGGTCTGAGCTGGTAGCCCTGGGTAATACTAGTTCTGCTGCTCCAAGCATCCCTGGATAGGATAACAAAAGCATTCCCTGGGTCCTTCTAGTCATATGCTATTCAGGGGTTTCCTGACTTTTACCCTTCCCAGAGCTGCCAATATTTCTTGTTTGCACTGTTTGCAAATGTACATTTAGCTTGTGCCTGGGTTTCAACCCTGCCCTGCAAGCTTACGAACCCTCAGAACCTTTTTCTTGCCACAAGGACACCTCAAGTGTTACTGCTTCCCACAGTAGTCTCAGCCCCAACACTTTGTCCTTCCCTTTGTAAAAGTGTCTGTGTCAGACTCAGGGAAAAAATATTTCTGATTTTAAAAGGCAGGAGAGATGAAAATCAGCTCTCTGTGCTCTCTCAAGCCTAGGATTTTGATGAAAATCTGTTCGCTTCTGTTTAGACTAAGAGATTCATTTTTTCCCTTTAAGATCATGGTAATGAAAAGGTGTCCCCTTTCTTTTAACCACCTGGAACATACTGCTAAGATTTAGAAGGGAGGGTAGCTGACCTATACAACAAAATTTGCATACACATCCACAGCAACAATGAACTTCAGGGATATACAATTAAGTTTAAACTGCCCCAGAAGTCACTGAAAACACCAATTTCACCCACATCTGGAAGACATCATATATCAGCACCACTTGCATACACCCTGATTAAGAGACTGTGGATGCCAGCAGGAGTCCCTTGATTGATTTCAGAGGGTCTTGACTCAGGCCTCAGTGTTGTCCTCACTTGCTGGCCCCAGCCAGTAGTGAGCATGAAATGGAAATTTCTGGATACGAGAAGACAGATTTAAAAATAAAAAAAAATATATATTCGGCATACACTGAAAATTGATCTCTCTAGTGGAATTTGATGTTTAAAGAATAACCACTTGCAAAATATATATTCCCCTGCAGTCAGTCTCCTGTAATTTTCAGCTTCCCCTGAAAGAATAATTTCCATCTTTTTTTAAAAATTTCTGAGATAAAAGACTGGCTTGATTATGTCTTTCCAGCAAGAGAACATTGTCACATACATATGAAAAATAATAAGAAAAGTCAAATTTGCATTTATGCCTAAAGTAACTGTCAAACCACTAAAGACAGAAAGGCAGGCTTTACCTCTTTCATGTCATCTGAGGCTGGCATTGGAGGTACAGTCAATGTGGGGGTGGGAGTGTGGTGGGTTACTCAAGTCCAGCCTAATATTCCTGGAGCTTTCAAGGACAGAGAAGAAGGCAGACAAGATTTTTCTTCATGTTTCCTACTTAACTATCTCAAACTTACTTGAAGGCATGGGATCGCATTGTTATTTGCTGTCTCAAAAGATAAATCATTTCACACTTGAAATAAATCCAAGCAAGTCTACCATACATCTTCATTTAGAAGGAATGGCTTCCATTGATTTCATTATTTGCCATGGCAGCTTTAAATCAAGGACTATTTCTGCTCCAAACAGAATTGAGGGCACACATTGAGCTTACTAATAAAACAGTTAATTGCCAAGAATGACAACAATGAACTTGACCACAGATGAGGAAAACATGAGATTAACATTTTAAAGCTTGTCATGGCAGAAAGAACAGTTCCTCCTGTTTAACTGAGGATACCAGATTTAAAATAGCAACAGAACATCTTCATGGAATTGAAATAAAATACAGACCTTCTCCAACCCATGGTAAAGCACAGTAGTTATACCACAGAGGGCAGAGAAACACGAAGTTGCATCTCATCTGTGAGACACAGCTAATTAAACAAGTTAAATTTCTCATTCTACCTCACCCATTAACTGTATGGCTATACCTTCCCATCCTTTTCACAGGACTCAAAATACTAGTTTAAGAAACCTGGATGTATCATTAAGAATTTCTGACAATATGACAAGGTGTTGGTTTCATCATGACTTGCTTCTTGCATACACTTGTCAAAACCAAGTATCAATAAGAGTCAAGAAGATTTAAAAAGTCAAGAAGGTGCAAAAAATATAAGACTTGGCCTATGGGATTCATTCTCCTCTGCCTTTAGTGGATGCAGGACCAGCCCCTACTTCAAAGGATCTCTTGCAGCATTATTTTGAACCAGTCAGAGACACAGTAGTAAAAAAAAAGTTGACCAGATCTTCTTACATGATTTGCAGTACCATCTAGAAGAAAGCAAACATTCATAGTGCACATACCCAAGACACATTAGAATGGTAAGCCCAGATCTCCAGCAGCTCCATGTCTGCTTCTCCTCATCTTGCAGCATGTTACTTTTTTGCTCATAAAATAAAATTAGCAATGGAATTATTAAATCAACATTGCATTTCCTACTTAATTTCTATTCTGTACTATTTCAACAGAGGAAGTGGTAGAAAGCCTGCTAAATGGTAGACCACCATTTAGCTATAGATTCTCTGCCTCTGTCAACCTGTAGGGCCAGCCACTAAGGTACAGTTGGTACATTTGCCCACAAATTTATATTGAAGAAGCCTCTACAGAACTGGTTCTTGAGGACTCTGCAATGCCCATGACACACATTATATCCTTGTCTTCCCAAGCAGACATGGAGTCCCATAAAGCCTGTATAGGAATCCATATAAAGGGAATAACACAGGAAAGGACGAGGAAGGAACAGATGTGGATAACAGGTTGTCACATCCACAGAGCATCAGCCTGCTCTGCACTCCTGATTAGATAGAGGAGGGTTAAATAAGCCTTCTCCTCCCTTTCAACTACCTCCTCTTGCTCCCTTAATAATAGCCTTCTTTTAAAGAGTTTAAATAAAATACAAACCTTTTCCTCCCTCAAGTAAAATCTATTCACCTTAGCGATACCTAAAAAGAGGTGACTAAACATAAACAAAAGAATGTATAAATAACAGAAAAAGCAGATAATGTGGTATGTCTTTGACATGGCACTTGCTGCATGTAAGACCATCTATAGAAAGAGATCTAAAACAAGGTTAAATCTTCAGAAGTCAGCCACTTTATCCTCCAAGCTCACCTTATAAATTCTGAACTATCAGTATGTTTTCGAAGTCTTATACAAATTCCCTTTTCTATCGGAGTAGAAACAAGCAGAAAAAAGGGACAATATACTAGCCACATTCCAGAAAACATTATCTTCAATTCTCCAATTTGATGTCCATCCAGCTTCTGAACACAGCATCATGCATCAGCATCCTCTGCAGCAATAAACTCCAATATAATCTTTATTCAATGTCTAACCAATGAAGCAGACTAAGAACACAGCAGTGCAACTTCTTGGTTAATGCATGCAGAGAGCTGCAATATCCACAGTCATGAGAGAACTGAAGAGTGGAAACAGAGCCCCACTAAAGTTGTCACTGAAACACAATATATTAGGCATTATCATAACTGGAGTGCACCTCAAGAAAAAGAGTTTCATTTTATACGCCCATACATCTGGCAAACTCACACCCTGGTGAATTTAAATGGTGTTAAAGAAGGTGCTATGAGGCTCCTTTATCTGAACCTTTCCACATAAAATTAATTTACAAAGCCAATATGACACAAAGTTGTCTGTTCGATAGGCTACATATGGACGTTTCAGTTGTGGCAATGAACAGTCTGTCTGTACCAAAGATAGCATGAATGGAAAAATATACCAGCTATGAAAATTACATGGTTGGCAAAAGAAAACTATTAAGCTTGCCTTTACTAAAATGAACCATTTCTTTCTATTCCTTACATTTTATCTTCCCCAATTCTGTATTTCAGAGAATACAAAAGAAACCAAGTATTCATTTTCTACCTACTACCCACAGTTACAATAAGTTAAATGAAAGTTCGATAATGATAAAAATTGCTCTCAATTAACTATTAGATTACAGATCGTGATGCAATTTGTATCTTCAAATTAATCATATCACAATGTACTGGGTACAGCTGGGATAGAGTTCACTTTCTTCCCAGCACTCCATATGGTGTTGGGTCTTGGATCTGTGGCTACACCAGTGTTGATAATTCACCAGTGTTTTAGCTGCTGCTGAGCAGTGGTTGCACAGTGCCAAGGCCTCCTCTGTTTCCCACTCTGCCCCTCCAAAAGTAGTGGGGTGGAAAAGGGGCTGGGAGAGGTCCCAATTGGCCAAGGGGATAACCCAGACCATGTAACATCCTGCTTTGCAATAAAACTGGAAGACAGTTGGCCCAAGGTAGCCATTGCTCATCATTGGTCTGCTGGTGGGAGTTGGTGAGTGATTGCCTCTGCAGCCCTTGTTTGTTTCCCTCTTACTAATCAGTAAATTGGCATTTCTTTCAGATTTGTTTTTTGGTTTGGTTTCTTTGGTGGGGTACAAAAAGCCACCAAAATTACCGTCTATATTGCAAAGTTGCACTGTAGAAGAGGCAAAGGGCAAACACAAGCATTTCTTACCAATTCCTTAAAATAGAGCCACGCATTAGCAAGACAGGGAACACCCATTTTGGGAAACAAAATCTGTAATTTAAATTAGAAAAGGCAACAGCTCATCAGCAGACAGACTGAGTAGGGCTGCTGCAGTTCAGCAGTCACAGCACAAGCTCTGCTTGGCACACATCACGCTACATGCAATGAAAAATTGGCAAGTCTATCAAATAATTTTTCAAATCACACCTTGAGACAAACTCACCCCCCAGCCATTAATAGGATTCATGAGGCTGAAGCCTCCTAAGTGAGAGTGAAAATTCATTTCCTTCCAGCTCTGCCACTGATCCAGTCTAGACATAAATTGCAAGCCATCAGACCATGACCAGTTAGCAGACGAAGAGTGCACTTCCACGGCCACCTTGCTGGGCTCCACCTCCACCTCCAGCACCACACCATCTCCTTACACAAGTATGAGATTGCTTGGGAAGGTTTTAAGTCTCTGCTTGGTTATTGCTAGCCATAAGTTCCCTGAAACGCTGTATAATTCCCATAGATTTAATCTTTAAAGCCAGAAGTGTCAATAAAGTAACATACTGCTCTACAAAAACCACAACATTAGTTTGTCTTTTACTGACAGGCAATTTGAATTAAAAAAAAAAAAAAAAAATCGGTTTTCACTATGAGAGAAAAATTTTATCAAACAATTTAAATAAACCTAAAAAAACCCAACCAAACAAAAAATCAGTCAGATAAAGATCACCAGACGTTAGCTCATAACGACACGTAATTACGTTATATCCTGATTGGGAAGCTAATACTTTTATCTACACTAATGTGTAGGTAAAAGCTAAGGCCAGCAGAGTCCCAGTATCTCTTCCGTGCCTGCTTCTCCTCTACCTTCAGTTCACCTTGTTTATTCAGTTTCTATCTTGAAGAGATTACTATGTATTTTATGCAGTGCCATAATCTTGCATAGAGCCTCCAGGCTCCACTGAAAAATAAACACATGAGTAATAATAAAATGTCAAGTTATATCAGATTAAAAAATGGTGAGAAAGAGAGGCATGTTTTGAAACTTCTTCTCTACAAGACTTAAACCTTTATTTATATACCTATATTATGGTGAGTGTTTGTATATATATACTCATATACACCACACTCCTGTTTTACGCATATAATCTATACTTTTATAAATATTGTATATTTTAACTTATAAATTTTATATATATGCATGTATTGCATATATACTTTATAGCTTAGAATGGTGACTGGTCATCTGCTTCCTCCCAGCTGTTAAATCTATCTTTCTGTAGAGAAGCAATCCTTTTTCAAAAGGGAAAACACTGAGGGTGAGCAGAAAGTGATGGAAGAGAAAAGAAAAAGCAACACTTATTGCAGCACCAGCATCTCAGGACACAGGCAGCAGAAGCAGAAGCCTGAAGTCCAGAGTGCTTGGAGGACCACAGGGGTACCATCACTAGACCTGGGAGCCTCTGCTCACATGCTTCCTAATGGAGGAGAACGGAAGTGGCTGAGAAGCCCATAGAGAACATTTCAACTGAACAGCAAAAAAAAAAAAAAAGTCCAAAATGGACCATTCCAGAAGAGAAATGGTACCTTGTTAACTTCCCCTCCAGCCTTATTACCTCCACTGCCAACTTGCTGCTTCATAAACCAGAACTGATGCACTAAATTGATGCGTTTGTGGACTTTGTGGCATTGTATAAGCTTATAACTCAGTAGACCTTACAGCTGCAAGTCATTTGTATCGATTTATTTACTTCATTAGTGAGGGGAAGATTAAATTCTGCATTGATGGAGAAGCAAATTGAAGGAGGAATAGCTGATAAAGACATTTTAAAAATCACATTTTAAAGTGAAGTTTTCTAATGACCAATACCCAAAATTAAATACCAAGAGCATAAAGTTAGACAATTTATGTCTATAGTTAGAAACTGAAATCACTTAGCTTATTTGTAGACAAGTTATGCATCAGCTTTTACCAACTGTCGCTTTACCTCCCTACTTGATAAAGCTTTACAAGACCAGCTAACTTAATTATAAAAACTCTTCAATTGCACAAATGACTTAGCAAATTTTTTACTCCTTGGCTTTGACAGAACTGTGTTAATGGAGACCAATAGTTTCCTAGACACACAGCTGAATACTCAATCAAGGAAATCCCCTCCTACCAGCCGTCACACAAAACACAGTAAACACTGTGCCTTTGAAACTTAAACCATTTTGTTGTTTTCCTTTGATATACCCACTCTAGCAGCACTCTGGCATAATCATCACTAAAACAATAATTTGGCAAGCAAGAAATAATACAATCTTTAAGTGAAAAATTAATCTTCCCAGAGTTAGAGATGTAAATATTTAATTTTAATGTACAGAAACTAAAAGGGAAATGGGAAAAATAACTAAGTTTATGAGTAATGCTACTCACCACCTTTCC
This sequence comes from Hemiprocne comata, assembly GCA_020745705.1. NCBI lineage: Eukaryota > Metazoa > Chordata > Aves > Apodiformes > Apodidae > Hemiprocne > Hemiprocne comata. The sequence continues at coordinate 65,374,900 of CM036586.1, forward strand.
GTTGGACATCTTAAAGTACTACAAAAGATAAATAAGCATTATTTTCCTTATTTACCTATAGCGAAAGTTGACAGCAAATTGCTGAAGGCTACAGTGAGCCAGAGCCATAACTAAGGAGGAAAGCTGAGGTTCTTTAGTCCCACTCCAATACCTTGCTATTGCTCCACACCTTATCATGCAAATAATCACAGAAATTACTATGAAGAAATCCACTCTCCTCCTGACCTCCCCAACATCACCCTTCCTTTGGTGGCTTTCTACAGACCACTTCCAACCTACCTTCCCCTTTTGCATTACTCAGGCACTTGGCAAGGCCTGCAAGGACTGCCTCAAGCATCCCAGCCAGCACCAAGCCCAGGACAGACCACAGTGCTAGGACCTCCTGCCAGTTCTGCAGCCTCTGTGAGGAAAAACAGGTGACCACACCAGGAGGGACGGCACCACAGGAGGAGGCACGAGGGAGGATCTCCTGAGACACTGAAGACCTCAGGAGGGCTGAGTCAGCTCTATTGCTACCTTGTGAAGACCCAGGAATGGACGTAAGCAAGCTTGATGTCAGCACTCACAGAAAATGATCTGTCATATCAACCTAATGGAGCCTGAATCTTTAATGTGGTATCGATTCTGCTAATGTTCCTCCATGCAGTCGACTGCAAGCAAAATCTCTTTGGTATACAGTAAACTACACTCAGGGTCATGCAGTACAATAGCCAATATAATTACGAGTAGGTTTTGGGTCTGTTTTGTTTTTCCAAGCAACAAAAGGTGTTTAAAATTCTGCATTCAGAGACAGTCACTAGCATTATCATCAGTAAGAGAAAAACAGGCCATGCCTAACTCCAATCATTGTATATTACATCATCTAAGGAGAAGACAGCTCAATGTAGCAAGCATGTTCTAAACAAGCAGGCAAGGCTGCCAGTGCTGCAGGAATTACAGACCAAGGTGCTGCAGAAATAAATCAACATTTCAGTGCCCAGAGCTCATTTCAAAGGCTCATGTGGTCAGAGGTTTTGTTCTTTTTTCTCTCTCCTCTCACCATACTAGTAAACCACTTTTTTTCCTCCTCCCCGGAATGGCTAAAAGTATGTCCACTGTATTTAAGTGTCAAGGTTGCCTGCTTTAAATCATATGATGAACATTCATCAGCTCCCACTGATTTCAGGAGAGCTGTATTATTTTTATCACCACGTTGCAAGCACTGGAAACTCAGAACTGATGGGAGCGAAATTCTCGTGGCAAAAGGTTTTGTTACTATACTCCTTCACTGAACCCCAACCAAACCTCTTCTTGCTCTTTTCTTTTCCCCCCCGTGCCCTGTTCGACAGCAACAAATTCTGGTCCCCTTCCTTTCTTCCCTTGCATCACAACCAGCTCTGATCTGCCATCTCGCACTTTCTTGTATCATCATGATTAATAGAATCACATTTCCAATAAGGAAGAGAGAAGTAACAAACATCTTCACTTTTTGAGGGGTGCAACCCTACCGGGTGTCTAAAGAACTGTCTTTTGCCCTGATTTTGATGCAACATTCTATTTATTCATCGGCTTTGATTTTCACAGTGTAAGTCTGCAGGCAGATGAGCTCATTAAGCAGAAAACATGGTGAATGATCTCATGCACCCCAGTATTTGTATTTGAAGCTACTGCCCTCTTCCTCCCCCATGTCTGATGCATGCTACTCTCTCACTGACAGCAGGGACCTCAGCAGGTTTGGAAAGCCAACAAAATGAGAAAAGCTATAGCAATGCACCTTTGGTTCATCTACCCCTTTTTCTCCGAATCTAGACCTGGGCCCTAAGCAGGATCCACCTTAAAGAAGTAGCTGCCCCACTTTTGAAGTGCTGAGAAAACCTTCATCCTGCAGACAGCTGCAAAAACTCCTGTCAGTGAATAAATTATGATGTGACACTCAAAAAATGTTATAACTATAGTGAGAATACATGACATGAGTCATAATCCTGAAAAATGAGACCCTCATCTGTCAGATTCACAAAGCCAGGAACTTTATATAGAAATCATACAACTTTCCTTCAGATAAAACCCTCCTGCCAAATATGTATCTTTTCCAAAATAGTAACCTGCCTTGTTCCCTGGCTCAGAATGCTCTATTTTTGGATGATGCCCCACTACAAATAAGGATTGCTTTGTTTAGTTTGTGCTTTATCCAGTTACAAACAGGTGAAAATTGGGGGGGGGGGGGGTAATCATTATTTGTCAGTAAAGAGACATCTGCGAGATGGCCAAAATGAAGGATGTCATGGGTTAAATACATTTCACCTCTGTGGGAAGTTAACTGTGCAAATGTCGTTCTACTAGAAATTATATATCCATGAAAAGCAATGCCATTCACAAGCTGTCCTATTTCCTTCAGAAATATTCATGCAGAAAAGTAATTTTAAAGATTAATAGACAAATGCAGTCAAGCGTTAACAAGTATTCACATGTAGGACATGGGTTTTGTGTTATAACAGGGAAGTTGGGGGGGGTTGTTGGATTTATTAATTTTTTTTAATAGATGGCAGATGCTCTCAAGCAAAGAAAGCCTTGCAGACATCAGATCTTCATTGATCTCAGGAATTTCCACTGGAAAAATACTAGCATTTAGGAAACAGATTTTTAAAATCTACTTTGCTGTTTAAACATTATCTGAATAGCTACATTATCACTGAACTGAAGACGCTATAGGGAAGGTTCACATAAAAATGCTTATGCTCTGAGCATAAGGCCTGCAATCCTGTGTAAGACAACCACAGATTTTTTTTTTGGTGATGTTTAGAAAAAAAAATTAACCATTTTACTCATTACTTTATGCATAATTATTTTTCTCAGAAAAAAAAACACATCTAAAGCACATACTAAAGTTTGCTAAATACCATCTTTGCTTCCAAGTACTTAAAATCTAAGGTGATCTTAAAATAGTTCAGTGCTTTGGTTTGGGTTGTTTTTTTTCATGCTTGTATAGCAGATCTTACCAGGGAATCCTCAGTTGTACTCTACTTTTTAATTTTAGTTAGATCAGTTAGATTTGTTCCTGTTTTGTTTCACAACTCAGTGAAAAAAGGAACAGACTTTTTGAAACACCTGAAGTGCGCACAGGAAAAGGATTGAAATCTTTTGTTCAAAAGTTTGCCTGGGTCATCACAGAGCCAGAAGACCTACAGGGAAATTAATTCACTTGTCATAAAACAAGAACCTTTATTCAAGAAGATCCTCTAAACAGTTTCTATCTTCCACAATTTATGAAGCTGAGTGACAGTGCTTCTATGGAAAAGGAAGCTTACATTTAAATAAAAACAAAGAATCCATGCAGTGCAGTATCAGTTTTCACTCTCTAATTCCTCAGAGCTTCCATCATTTCTGGCACCTTTCAAGCTTACTATAAATATGAAAACAAACAAGTCCCTTCCACCCTCCCCATGAACAGCAATGGTGCTACAGAAGCCAAACAAGCAGGCAGGAAACTTATTCTCTAAAGCCCAGAGAATACAGTTCCTTGGACAAGGATTTCAGTACCAACACCCAGGCACTATGTGGACAGTTTCTCTAGCTGCTCCAGCTCCTAACAGGCAGGGGTCCTGCTGCTGACAGCAGCAACCCCTCAAGTTATGACACCTTGGTAATGGTTTGAGCTTCACCAAACTGTGGTCATCCACAGTGCTGATAAAAGACATTTCCATCCAGCATCTGAAGGAGCTTACCAGGAATCATGTAGCCCCTGCCACACAATCCTTCGATATTTTTTCCCCCTTTTACATGCAACCACAAGATTAAAAATAAATTTAAAAAAATCCAACAACCACCAAACTACTTGAATTGAACTGGAAACAGAGAAAACAAGACCTCAAAACATTTCTAGTAGTTTTTGTAGGACAGCTGAAAGGAACAAAAGAGCTTGCACAGGCAGAAACTTAAGCAGCATAATTCAATCAAGATGTACTTTGTAGCACAAGTAATGATTTCAGGGCACCTTGCAGCATTAAAGGAACTGATCAGTTTACGCAGAGGGGACTCCTTCACATTCCAGCTCAACAATGTAAATAGCTTCACAGACCTTTGCCATGAGTAGAGTTGATAAAAGAAATTGAATCAGCCATGCTAGCTCAATTAAACATACACAGAATGAGACTAGGAGAATTAGTGAAAAACCACTGTAAAGCTGGTTATATGTTCAGCATCAGTTACCAAGAACATTAAATACCATAATGACTATTTTAAACATAGACAATTAGTATTTTGTTCTGTAGGTCCTCATTATTAGATATCACCTTTAAGTTGACAGTATTTTAAAGAATTATTTTAAATAAGTTATGCTTTTTGAAGAAATACATATTAATTTGAATTCTCCTTTAAAAAAATATTATGGCGATACATAGGTATGCTCAAAAACAGAATTGTAAGTTACTCATTTTGCACATACAATACCCTTTACAGGCCAGTTTCCAGTAGCTTAAGTCCTTAGGGTTCCCAAACACCAGCTCCCACATGCCATAGGAAGAAAGCAAAAGAGATCAAACGCATTGATCCAGGTCAGAAAAGAAAGAGGGATTTCCACCAACAGGAACAGACTTTTACCACATATTTGAGAGAAGACTATATACTTTTCAAGGCTGTACTACAAAACACTTCACTATAAAAGACACAGCTTCATAGATTACCATTCCTAATTAGCTGTTGGCAATATTTGCAGTATTTAAAGCTGCATCTTGCAGTGCTAACCATGTGTTAACTGAGTGCGGACTTTCTGTGAAACCTATAAAGTTCGGCACACCATGCAACTTTTCTTCCAGGTAATCAGCAAACCTCCACCCTCTGCTGCCCACCCTCAGATGAGACAGTTTCTCAGCCACTTCAAGTCTTCAGCCAAGAGGACAATGCACAGGGAGCTGAGAGCTTACCCAGGGCAGTGGGGAATATTCACCTGTTTTGAAAGAAGTGAATGGCCTGTCTCTTCCTATATTTCCTGGTGCCAGCCTTACACTTCTGTTCTGCCCTGAAAACACCCAAAATAGAAAATAATTTAAAGAGGCCAGCTCTTTAAATGGCTGCTGGGTCACATTCTCAATGGAAGAACATAGAAGAGAAGAACATGGAAGATTTCTAAAGAAGCCTTCCTCAAGTTTCCGAGCCCTCTGGCAACACTGACATGACAAAATATCTGCAGCCTAACTTATGTATGACTTTTTTTTTTATTTCTATCATAAAACTTCTGCAAAACCTCATCATTAATAATTTGGTTAACATTTTAATTTATAGATATTATTTGCTGATGCAAGCTAATCTATTAACTAACAGGATCACATAGGTTTCTTAAACTCTATCATGCTATTTATACCAGTTTTCAAAAAGCAAAGCAATTTTGATTGAACAAATGCCTTTTTTTTTTGCAAAAATTAGGTGCACATGCCTTCTATGAGTGGGCCAAAGTACACATAAACCAAGCACAGTCTGCTTCCACGAACAGCCTTCCCCTGTCCTTTTCCCCTCCACCCATATTCCCATTTCCACATTCCTATCAGCACTAGAATACATGAAACTGTGCTGACTGCCAGATCAGGGAACCTAAAAAGCCAACCCATTACACAGCTCCAAGCAAACCCCAAACAAAACCACATTTAATTCACTTTTCACTCACTAATGATCTTCGGTGAGCTCACTCTAGGTCAACATGTGTAATTTAGTCCAACCTGCTATACCTACAGAAAAGCAGAGCTCTTGCCTGCTTCTACCAAGGCAGCAGCTCTAAAAGCAGCCCTAGAAAGACAACTGATGAGGAGAGGATTTATTTGTAAATATTTGTTAAAAAACAAAACTTACAGAATATTAGTGTAACTTATGGTATTTATCCATCCATACACTTGTTTTCTATTTTCAGTGAGGCATGAAAGGCTGTACAAGCCAGGCAAAAACCCACTTACATTCTCCAGCAGCCAGCAAAAGCAGGGCCCTAGGGAAGCTGCTGATAAGGAAGCAAAACATACATGAAGACATCCTTAGAATACACACTAGCTTTCACATCTGGAATTTCCTGAGCCAGAAATACTGTTTTCCTATTTAACAGCGTTCAATAGATATTTCTGAAACCCCTTCTGTAATTTTGACAAAACAAAGTGCCACGCAACAACCTCCACAGCTTGAATAAAGTGTGCACAAAAGGATTTCTTTCATCTGCTTTGAAACCATAGCCCATAGCTGGTGCTGCTAGCTCTTCTGCTGGAGGACACAGAATAGTCATTCCCTAGGTATTTCCCCCCAAAAGTCACAAGCATACAGAACTCCATCATATCCCTGCCACTGTAGCTCTTTTCTAGGCTGAAGAATCATAGCTTAGTCCACCATTGTCCTGCCCATGCAGTGCAGTTGGAACTATATGATCTTTAAGGTCCCTTCCAACCCAAATTATTCCATGATTCTATTGATGAGACACTGGAACAGGTTGTCCAGGGAAGCTGCAGATGGCCCATCCCTGGAAGTGTTCAAGGATAGATTGGATGGGGCTTTGAGCAACCTAGTCTATTGGGCAGTGTCCCTGCCCATGAAGAGGGTTTTTATCTAGATGATCTTTAAGGTCCCTTCCAACCCAAACCATTCTATGATTCTCTTATTCCACTCTCCAAAATAATTCTGTGCCTTTAATCACCCTCATTGCTCTTGTTGCTATCTCATCCAGTTAGGCTGGATTACCATTTTAGTAATAGCAGACCATAGGAAAGGGAGACCAGAACTTCACACAGTATTCAAGACATGAGTACATCACTGCCCTACATAGGACCACTGTGAATTTTTCTGCTCATCCTCCATTTCTTCCCTCATAACTCTTGTAATATGATTTGGTTTTGGGACAGGGTGTTTTGACCACTACTGAGAGGCTGTTTTAGTAAGAAAGTCTTTTATAACCAGAAGACATTGCTTCTAAAGAGAAGCTGGCAGCCCAAATCAATACATTGATTTTCATTTGCCCTTCTGTTGCCCAGTTGCTCAAACTCATAACACCTGTCTGCTATTTTTCAGTTAGGTCTCAGTTTGACTACTCTGAATACTTAAGTATCATCAGCAACTTGATCACGTCACTGTTCACTGTCTTTTCCAAGTTATCCATCAATATATCGAGCAGCACAGGCTCCAGCAGAGACTTCTGCAATAGTTTACTGGTGCTTTGTCACCGTGAGATTTGTCCATTTTATTGATACCTACACTTTGTAATTTCTCAGCCATTATTAATTCATATGAAGACTTATCTTTCTGGTCCACTGCAGTGTTGATTTTTATTTTTAATGAAGACTGGTGGGAGGTTTTGTCAAATACCTATGCAAAGTCCATAGGTGTGGGCAGTTCATAGGTGACTACGGGAGACCTCTTTTTTCACATGCTCATCATGTGCTTCAATGAACTCCAATAAATAAATAAGACAGATTTTGTTGCAAAAGCCACATTGACTACTCTGCTATGTATCATGTTTATCCAAAGGCTAGTTCTATTCTCAAAAATAACCTCAATTTATCTACCCAATGCACACAATGGGCTATTTGGTCTCCCCTGGAAACTCTGTCCCCACCCTGCCCTCAAACATCCTTTCAGTCTTCTGGTGTAGAATCATATTAATAATTTACCTATCACAAGTAGCTTTCCACCTCTTCAATGAACACCATATCATAGCGATGACTTATTATCTATTTTACTTATTTGTTGCTCCAGTTGCCACTTCTACTGACTCTGAGACAAATCCTGTGGTACCCCCTCCCTTATACAGGAGGCTTGTGCCATGTAAATCTCCAACGTTCTCCACTGGGAAGGCAAAAGTAAAAAAAAAATTTAACAATGAGACGAGCTTCTTTGAATACTTTTTTTGAACGAAAACCACCCCACCCCCCCACTACAGTGGCCTGTTGGCCCTCCAGGATGGCAGGGGATGTCAGGAGGCAGGGGAATCAGTGACTGTATTCCTACTTCCAATGTATTTGCAAAGAAAATACTGTGTATTTATTTATACTTGTTACAAGTTTACAATTTGACCTGCCAGCTTTCTGTTACTTCTTACATTCCTTATGTGGATCCAACTTTTCAAAGAAGTCTTCGGAGTTCGTTTTGTTGGGGGGTTTTTTAGGTTTTGGTTTTCTTTGGGTTTTTCTCATTACAATACCATCTTTTTCCCTGTTATAACACCACTTTTCCTTCATTTTCTTTCCTAACAGAATATACAGTCTCTAATGCAGTGTCTAAACCACCACAAAGGTTTGAACCTTACCTAGCTTTTTGGTGTTTGTTTAAAAAAACAAAACAAACAACCCAAAACACCAAAACAAACCCTAACACACTCACACAGCATCAAATAAACACCCTCCTTTTCTGCTACTCTCAGCAGCGTTGTCCCCATCTTCTGGGAGGAAGTCTTCTGGCTTTTGTTGCCCCTGCAGAGACGCTGAATTGATGCACTACTGTGACAATCTGAAACTGCTCTACATGCTCAGGAACCAGGTGCTGCCTGACCCCTTATGAATCCCCTCACTAGCTGCCCCATGAAGCTCCCACTGACTGTGTCTAAAGCTTAGTTTCAGTAACACAGCTATTGTACCTCATCCCCCTCTCATCTTTCTCTGTAGTGCTGTTGGTGTAACCACACTGATGGCACCAATTCAGTCCTACTACCTCTTTTTTTTCCTATACCTAAACTCACTGGGATCTTACATTACTTATGTCAGGCTGCTGATCTAACTTGCCTTTGAGCTTGAGCATACAGCACAGTTTCTCTGTCAGCTCAGCTTACTCTCTCTTCCTCTGTACTTTGATACTGCATTATCCCAGCATTTGGCACCCTCCTACCATATTTAAGATGCATATTATGTCAATATAGTCTTTTAAAGACAAGCATTAAGTTCCACATTTAACTACTTGTGTTTCTGGCATTAGGGTAGAAATACATATACCATGGTTGGTTCTGTTTTCCTCTGTGCATGTTTAAACCGCACTCCCTTTGGTTCCACTCATCCCTTCTATTTCCTACCTAATTACTGCTAGGGGTCAAAAGAGGACTGACAGGGAGCATGGCAGAAGAGTTACTGCCTAAGTTTAGTTTCCAGAACCTCTGGATTCACTGTGTCAAGGATACAGCAAAAGAACTTGACCACTGGGTCATCTCCTTCCTTCCTAGGGACCCATCCAAACACTTTGTGATGCTCAGTCACCCCAACTCATAACAGGCAGGTTGCCAGGTAGCCCTTCCTTTAATAACAGAATCTGTGTTTAATATATTCCTCATAATTTAATACTTCCTCCTATTTCAAAAGGCCTGGAAAGGTGTTTTCAGTGCAATGGGACATGTTGCAAGGAGAAGGACTCATTATTACACACAATTTCCTCACTACCATGCCACTGCCCTCCTGCTATTAGACTGAGGCTGCTACTTTAGAGATGGGACTGCATTCCTTGGTTCCTGGGACACTCCCCAGTGAGTTTCTCTACCCCCTTTCCCCCTCCTCAGCAATATCAGCATTGCTGAGTTAAAAACAAACCTGCTCTGTAATATAGGGGTGTCAGTGAGCCTCTTCCTTCCCCCACTTTTATTCTGTTCAACCACCCTCTGCTCAGATGATCTTAGGCTCAGTGCTCTCAGAGGCATTCTCAGAGACAAAGATGAACTGTTTTGGAAATTCAGAGCAGGAAATTGAGAACCTGCTTCTCACTTGGTAGGGTTACTGCTTGCAATTTATTTGAAGGGATTGTTGCTAGTTTAGTTCATATCTACATGGTTCTTGTAACTAAATTTTTCATGTTTGATTGACAGTGCTCGGGAACTTACTTGCCAGTGACCATACAACCTAATTAATTGCATTCAACTGACTTTCTAGTTGGATTATAACTCCAAGATGCAGAATTACCTGTCTCTCATATGCTGGGAAGAAGAATACCAAAGACATTTGTATTGACATAATCTCCACAGGTTACCTAGGTTCACTTAGTAGGACAACCCTGCTAGAGGCAGGCATCACCTCTCCCACAGCCAGAAGACTACAATGTAGATACTTGGCTCCTCTAATTTAGGACTATGGAAAGATTCACTACCACCATTCCCTTGGGCAATATTCACTGACTCGGATTTGAGCAAGATTCTCATCACTTAATACAAAACTGCTTTTTTTCCTCTCCATCCTCCTCTCACTTTCCTGCACCAAGACATAAGACTTTGGTGACAGTGTTTTACCCAGATGAGTATACTCTAGGAAGATTTATCACTGTTTCACAGAAGCTGGAAAGCACAAACATGAAAGAGATTAAATATCCCTACTTTTGCCTGGCAGCTGATACTCTTAAATCCCTAACGACACCCTATACCGAATCTTTCACAAAAATTATAGTGGCATTCTATCACTGTGAACAGCATAAAATCAATCTAAAAATATACAGCAACATATCTTCCGCAAGCAATTCAGAGTAACAATGTACAGAAAAATCTGAGCTGCTACAAGAGAAGCCACTGTCTCTCCACTAGCATCAGCACTTCCAGGAATACACATGGGAGCTGGACTTCATTTCACCACTACTGAGCTTCTATCTCCATGATTCCTGCACTGCAATGGTGCTGTCATTAAGGAAGGATTGCAGCTCTATACAAGTATGTTGGAGTGCAGAGGGGAAGCCCAAAAATAAAGACCAGGAAGTTCACGTAAAGGAAGCTTTGCAAACAGTTCTTACTGACATTACCAAAGAACTGAATTATTCATGTTACTGAGAGCAGAAAGAGGTGCTGACACAGGTAATTGCTTGGATGAGAAGCTTTCCAGTCTCCTAGCTACACCAAACTTCTGCTTTTCGAAATATGCAAGAGGGTTTTACTCTTTGATAGAAGTTACATGATGCGATTTACTGATGTACTTTATATGTAAATTGCTTAGAATTAATTTGGTTTAAATTCCTCCAAGATTCTCATCTGCCTATCTGATAAAAAGAGCAGTTTGCTAGTTGTTAGAGAGTTCTTAGTCTCCGATATTCAATAATATCCCCCCAGGTATTACCAGATAGAAGCATACTGAAGGAGAAGTTTCCTTATTGATTTATCCCAGACCTCTGATCCAATAAGCCATTTATCAGTGCCGTACGGATGGTCACAGATACATCTAACATAATGTGTTAAACACAAAGGCTATAAAAGGATTGAACTACATTTTCCAGGGGGCTTCTGCTCAGCCTGCTATAAAGCACAAGAACATTGTCTGCCCTGTGAAACAATGCTACTGCAGTTGCACCTACATTTTTCCACATATGAAGAAGTTGCAGGCACAGGACCAGACACTTTTTTTGTTATTAATCAATTTTTAATCAAATGGAACAAAGTGTCTTGCTATGGTGATTCCAGTGTTGCCCTAAATCCACTTTCAATCAAGTCAAATTATTTTTGAAGAATGCTGTGTTACAACTTGGTCTAGGACTGGTCTTAAAAAAATTGAAAAATTGCTATTAAGTTACCTTTATTTGTACCAAAGATGTAAATCACTGGAGTCTAAAGATGTCTCTTCTTGTAATCTCTACAAAAACCACAGACTATGGACTACAACTTGCCCTCTGCCCATGATTTGTCATATACTTGTAAGCAAGAACATTTTCTGCTGGATCCTTAAATTTGATTTTAAAAAGCCTCTATTCAGACCAGCCCTGAGGTTCCCCACTTAACTATCTGTCTAAGCATAATGTAGACTACCTGCTTCATTGATGGCCATCATAAAAAGCATAACAGAAGTAAAAATAAACTCTACTGAAAGCTTCCTAGGTATATTGTCACAATTTTCTTATTAATTTAATGCACTTTAGTAAATGTATATATTCTTTTAAAAAGTGATGTGGGTGTTCAGCTAACATTGGCAACTAATTCAATGGCACATGAAGGTATTGTACAATACAGACTACAGCATGGCTCCTTCCTTTGTCAAACCAGTACAAACTATTGCCAGATGCTACAAATATTTTCCTTGTTTGCAGGTAGCACGTCCCCTAGTAATCCTCCTGCAGCAAGACCACAGGTAAGAGATTACACTTCCACAAGACAACTATTCTCAATAAATAGCTTGCTTGAAGTTAATGCTTTGGTTTCAGGGCTTGGGTCTTGAAGCTTTTTTGCTTTTCACCATTTGTTCATTTGTTCCAATAAGAGCAATCACATTTCCTTCCTTGCTTCACTATTATAGCTTATTACTGTAACAGTGATGGCCTTCTTTGAAACCCTACTGAAAGTTATAAGCTCTTTTCTGCAGCCTCCCAATCCAATAATACTGCTGTGGTTAGGATACAGAGTGCTACCCAGCTAATCCCAGAAGTATTAATTTTTTTAGGATATTTTTGTAAAGAGTGCTTATGAATTTTATTTCCATAGTAGCAACTTCTTTGCAACACTTCCTGAAAGTTAGATTAATTTTAAAGCTTCATCTAGCTTATTAGAATGTTTAAATAAATAACTGAACGCATTTACAAATGGACAACATCACGCCACAAATTAACGTACATTCATCAAACAAGTATTCAGGTTTACCACACATTTAAGTTGAATGAAAGTCATCAGGCCCTAAGTAGCTTGGAAAGCCTTTCACCATTGACACAAAATTACCTGATACTAGCCTAATTAAAAAAATGTTTGTAAGACACCAGAGAAGATGAAGTAGAGAAAGTCTTACAATAGAAGTGTTTGTTTGGCTTATGACAAAAACGTGGCTTATTTGGAATAGTCAATGCATAACCAAAAGTATAATATGTGTACCAAGTTATAATATAAAGCTTTATTTATTGTTTTCAAATATTCAATGCCCTTAGAATGTCCTAAAAGTTATTCTACAATAACCAAAATGTGCACAACTTGAATGGATTTGTCACACTGGTGTGCTTCAGATTTAACCAATAATTAGATTCTCCCCTCTCGGTTCCCCGTCACATTTTCTGTCTTTTAGTTTAAAATAACAGTGTATATCAAACTTTAAAATACAAGTAACTCCCAAGTGTTGCAAATATTGAGATGCAGACAACAAACTAAATCCCAGTAAGCCATCACCCCTAAAGTTTCTGCCTCCTTTTTGATGGACAGTTATTACATGTTGCAGTTCAGCAAAGCAATCTCTTACCCAAGAGCCAAGGGCAAATCATACAGGACAGCCTATCCAAAAAACATTCCGTTTATTTTATAGCCCTAACAACAAAAAAAAATCACTAGCTTCAAAGGCATATTCTATGAAAAAATAATGGAAGAGGGAGACATAAATGCTAGTTTTTAAAAGGCTCAGTACCTCAGGGCATTTGGAGGGCAAAGCAGGCAGGGAAGCTCAGGAAGTTCTCTTAATTGCTGCTAGTTGGACCATTATAATAGAAATAAGCTCTATGTGCTAGATGCTATTTACAAAAAGAAAACTACAAAGTCCTATGTTTTAAGTTATCACAAGATAGATACAGGCACACAGGGAAAACAAAGCAACAACAAATTAGACTTCATCCAAGAGGGATCACCAAGGATTTTTACATCTTCAAATTTAAAGATTATGTTTTCTTACTACTTATGACCATAGTTGTTCTTGTTGCATATATCAGCACCTGATTTCAAAACACTGAACTTGTCTAAAGCAGCCATGGAAGCACTTAAGAACAAGGTGCTCTCTTGCAGGATGTTTAGCTATGGGTATTAGAGTAGAAATCTTGGAAATACTTTAAAGCAGTAATTCGGTGAGATTGCTGAGAACTGTTTCCAAAAGGCCAAGGTTCTGCTGACAGCTAGCATTCCCAAAGATGCCTTTTCTAAAATTGATGCAGTGACTGAGCCATCTCCTGTCCTTTCAGTCAGGTTTGTGGGCTAAGAGCACAAAGGCACTACAGCAATATGCAATCAAAAACCCCTCTACAGTCAGCAAGCATTACAGAAGACCCTTGGAGGCTTTAAAACTGCTGAGATCGGCTGGAGGGCGGCTCAGCAGCAGCTACAGAGCCTATCTCAGCACCTCAGAGTGATTGCTAAGGAACAGACTGAACCGAAGAGGGCTGTAGGAGCTGCTGTACAACTGAAACCACACTTCAGCATCTCAGTCAACACTCCAGCATCTCCTCCACCACGTGCACAAAGAAACCCCAGTTCAGGGTGAGATCACACAATAGAAATGTCTGGAAGGTACGACTGGGCTCAAATTTTCAGCCTAACCTTCAGATATTAAGATTTGGTTTCCAACTGTTACTTCCAAAGAACTTTGATTCCCACCTCCAGATCAGGCTGGGAGATACACATGTAATAACAACCATGGGCACAAATTATCATCATCTATCCTCTAGATGAGATATGCAATAAAATATTCCAGAGGGTGACTGGGATTTCAAATATCTAGTATAAGGGGCTTTCACAGAGAATGTAAATTAGCAGTGATGATGAGCCATTAACATCTCCCATTAAGTTTTGCTATTGTTTAAGTCTCCTAAAATACCACAGAGTAAAGAATCCCTTATTATGCTGGATAATCTGGATGAACCAGCACACTGGAACAGCCAAAGCTACTGAACCGAAAACAGAAAACCCCAACTACTTCAGATGCTTTGTCTCTACCCTCCTCTTCCCATTCAATCCTCCCAAACTCACCCATCTCCAGAAATACTATTTAAAAATCAGTTCAAGCTGCTCACAAATCCTTTTGATTCCCTGTGTTGTCTGTCTCTTTAGAGCTTGGCACATTTGTCTCTTGGCCTCTGTAATTTGGTAACGAGCAGTAAGCACCTACCAGCCACCCTGCACAAATACTCCTTTATGTTTTTTTACACCAAGGTGAAAACTAGAAAGCAAAAACCTCTGCCTCTTCAAGTGGATTTCTTGTCAACCATATTTGTGCAGACTTGGGCTACGAAGCAGCATGGAGCCTTTGCTCACAGCCACCCCCTCCTCCAGGCTCACAGGGGGCTCTGTACCAACCCTCATCTATCCTCCCAGGATTCGGCCATAAGCCGATCCCAACAGACTCTGTCCTGCTTCTCTCTGCCTCCACAAAGGCAGACAAGTTTGTCACAAATGCAGCAACTGCTTTAATGCATACTGTGATTTTACTGTCACCCTTTGTGACCAAACATTCAAGAGTTTATCTATTTCTGGCCAGAATTTTAAAGCGTTGACAGGTCAAAGAGGGGCTGACCTTTAAATAACTGGACTCTTAAGATACCTACAAGCACCCACTCTGTTGCTACAAATAAGTATTTGGCCGACTGCTTTCCTGACTATCTTCATGGCTTTGCCTTAAGAAGTAGAGTAGCATTTTATCAATAAAACCACGTTAAAGGCTGAATTTAAAATATTAAAAACCACACACAACACTTTGAACGCTAAACACTTTAAGTATTACCCATAATTTTAAATAGATTCTTTTCCCACCCGTAGATCATAAATCACATCCTAGTATCTACATCATAAGAACTATTTTCAAGTTTTTTAATCCTGCTTACATGGATAAAGAGACTTGAAATAATGAAGACAAAATAATGTATTTTGAGAAACATGCAAAACCTCATTTGTTATTTCTCAAAATAACAGGAATTAAGTGAATCTTACACATTAATTTGAATAAGGGGTCATTATGAGCTTCAGAATCCCCCTGCCTCCTCACTGTGTCTGCCTTGTTGGTATTCTAGCAATGCTGCATTGTCTGAAGATGGAAATACAAACACTTCAAGATAACGGCAGATAATAATGTTGACATTTTCATTTGGTAAACAAATTTCAGCTGGACAATGTGGTTTGCATACTTTAATTCTCCTCTTTTAAACAGTGAGCTCACCAGATAGCTCCTAAATAGGTGAAATAACTGGATACATGAATACTTTTTGTTAACACTAGAAACCAGGTGGTTATCCCTGAATTCTCCCCCTTTCCATAAAGACAGACTGTAATAGAAAAGGGAGGCACATACTTCACAGAACAGGCTGTTGCTATGAGACAGAAGCTGCCTTATTTCTGCATGTAAACCTGTGACCACTCTTGGCTGGCATAAGAGAATGAGCATAACTGTGCTATCCCAGACTGAAGCCTTGGATATGGTTCGCACCATTTTGGAGCCAGCCCTTTGTTTGGCATAGGCAAGCAAAACCTTGCTGAAGGTGTGGGAAGTGAGGAGTCACTGCTTGGGCCTCCAGTGCTGGCAGGAAGCCCCCGCCACATTGGTTAAACCTTAAGTGCTTGCTGAGGGTAGGGATCCTCTCCAGAAACATCCAAGCAAGAGAGATGGAGGTGGCTGGAACCAAACAGGAACTGTCTTCAGGAAATCAGTGTTTGGATGATGAGCAAACAGATCCCGGCAGGGCTAGGTAATGATCCAGGAATTACAGAAATAGAAAGCCTACAGACAGGGTAGGCTACCATGATTGCTTTACCTTCCTCCACTTCTGTAGCCCCATGTGGATACACAAAACCACTAGCTTAGGCATCAGCACAACTGCCTGCACCTTCACTAAGAGAGCTGTAAGCAGATTTGCTCCCATCTCTCATGAACTCAGACTTTCCTACTGATTTATCTCCCCAGTATCATTTGCACAGCCTCAGACAAAATAAGTACACGTCCACAGAGGATGTGGAACAAGCACGGAGCTCACACAGGCAGGCAAGGTTCCTCCTGTTGAAGCTGGAGTGAGCAACAGCCTTGGGGAGCAAATGAAAGAGCAGAGAGAAGCCTGCAGCTGTGCTCCTCTGGCCCATCTCTTTGCCACTACCAGCACTGCTTTGCTTGTTCAGAGAGCTGTCTTAACCCAGCTCAGAGAAAATACGTTCCTGAGACACACCTGTGAAAACAGATATTTGTGCCGACCCTCCCTGTCAGCACAGCCATGCAAACAGTTGAGCTGACATGCTGGTGGAAGTAGCAAACTTTGAGAGGAGCATGGGGGAAGCAGGACCTCTGGACTGAGAGGTGTCACCAGCTGAAGGGCAACACAGAACCTCAGTGTGGTAAATACTGCACCATATTGAGGTGTGGATTTGGGGTAAGCACTATGAGGTGTGCACCACTGCTTCTAAGGAGAGGAACCACCTGCACAAGCATAACCAACAGAGCTATTAGGGTCTCTCCCGGCAAACACAAAGCTGAACAGAACCAAAGAGTTACTCAGCTCCTGTGCTAGAAGCACAGCACACCATTCATCTGAATAGGAGATTAAATCCCTCTGTCCTCAGCGAGGACCACTAAGCATGTCATGTTCCAACCCTCAGAGAAGGATTTCGGCAGACAGAGCAATTATCACCTCACCAATTAACTAAAACTGCACTGTTTGATCAAAGAGAAATTGTCCTGTTCACCTTAGTTAGAAAAACTAAGCATCCACTCCTTTAAAGTTGCTCAATGTAGCATAAACTAGGATAAGAGATGGGATTTAACTGGCAGGGATTATAGTTCCACATACCATTTTCCTCATCTCTTCCGTATCTTGGTGGAAGGAGAAGCTATATTTCAAAGAACAGCTGTTACAGATTCTGCCTTTTGCACAACACATCTGAAGCACTCAGACTCCCATTATGTCCCATTAAGCCAGTGTATGACTGGAGATGTACATGCTACAAGCCATTTCCACTGCACAGATGCACAAGGACTCCCAGCATAGGAATGCTACGCTATCACCAAAACAGAAAATTAACATCTTTATGATCTGCCCCAACTAAGGTAAAAACCTATAAACTAGTTAAAACATTCATCATTCAGTCCTGTCATCTTCCACTTGACTTAATTGGCATCACCATACAAAATGGAATCATAGAATCATAGAATCCTAGGGGTTGGAAGGGACCTCGAAAGATCATCTAGTCCAACCCCCCCTGCCAGAGCAGGGTCACCTAGAGCACATCACACAGGAACGCATCCAGGCGGGTTTTGAATGTCTCCAGTGAAGGAGACTCCACAACCTCCCTGGGCAGCCTGTTCCAGTGCTCTGTCACTCTCACAGTAAAAAAATTTTTTCTGATATTCACCTTGAACCTCCTATGCTCCAATTTACACCCATTACCCCTTGTCCTATCACTGGTCATCACTGAGAAAAGCTTAACTCCATCTCCCTGACACTCACCCCTTACATATTTGTAAACATTGATGAGGTCACCCCTCAGCCTCCTTTTTTCCAAGCTAAAGAGACCCAGCTCCCTCAGCCTTTCCTCATAAGGGAGATGTTCCACTCCCTTAATCATCTTTGTGGCTCTGCGCTGGACTCTTTCCAGCAGTTCCCTGTCCTTCTTGAACTGAGGGGCCCAGAACTGGACACAATACTCCAGATGCGGCCTCACCAATGCAGAATAGAGGGGGAGGAGAACCTCTCTTGACCTACTAACCACACCCTTCCTAATGCACCCCAGGATGCCATTGGCCTTCTTGGCCACAAGGGCACATTGCTGGCTCATGGTCATCCTCCTGTCTACCAGGACCCCCAGGTCTCTTTCACCTACACTACTCTCCAGCAGGTCAGCCCCCAACCTATACTGGGACATCGTGTTGTTCTTCCCCAAATGCAAAACTCTACACTTCCCCTTGTTGAATTTCATCATGTTTCTCCCCGCCCAACTCTCCAGCCTGTCTAAGTCTCTCTGGATGGCAGCACAGCCTTCTGGTGTGTCAGCCACTCCTCCCAGCTTAGTATCATCAGCAAACTTGCTGAGGGTACATTCTATACCCTCATCCAGGTCGTTGATGAAGATGTTGAACAACACCGGTCCCAGTACCGACCCCTGAGGGACTCCACTAGTCACACACTTCCAACCAGATTCTGCCCCATTGACTACAACTCTCTGACTCCTTCCCATCAACCAGTTCCTGATCCACCTCACTACCTGATCACCAAACCCATACCTGATCAACTTATCTACAAGGATGCTGTGGGAGACGGTGTCAAATGCCTTACTGAAATCCAGATAAACCACATCTACCGCTCTACCATCATCTATCCACCTAGTAATCTCCTCATAGAAGGCTATGAGGTTAGTCAAACATGATTTACCCTTGATAAAACCATGCTGACTGCTCTTGATGACCCCCATGTCCTTGATATGCCTAGAGATAGAGATAAGAACAAGTTGTTCCATCACCTTTCCAGGGATGGAGGTGAGGCTGACCGGTCTATAGTTACCCGGGTCCTCCTTCTTGCCCTTCTTGTAGACTGGTGTGACATTGGCTGTCCTCCAGTCCTCAGGCACCTCTCCCGTTACCCATGACTTACCGAAGATGATGGAGAGTGGCCTAGCAATGACCTCCGCCAGCTCCCTCAGCACCCTTGGATGCATTCCATCTGGACCCATCGATTTATGGATGTCCAGATTACTCAACTGATCCCTAACCCAATCCTCATCTACTATGTCAAACTCCTCATCTATCTTGACTACTTCTGGGGCTATATGAGTCTGGAGCTCATGGGGAAATCCTGCAGGAGTAAAGACAGAGGCAAAGAAGGCGTTCAGCACCTCTGCCTTCTTTATATCCTCTGTCACCAGGGCTCCCACCTCATTCCTCAGTGGGCCAATATTGCCTCTAGTGTTAGCTTTGTTAGCTATGTATTTGAAAAAGCCCTTTCTATTATCCTTAACCTGACTTGCAAGGTTAAGTTCCAAGGAGGCCTTAGCTTTCCTAATTGCCTCCCTACATCCTCTGACAACAGCCCTATATTCCTCCCAAGTGACCAGGCCCTCCTTCCATGATCTGTAGATTTTCCTTTTCCACTTAAGTTTGCCCAGCAGTTCCTTTTTTAACCATGCTGGTCTCCTAGCTCCCTTACTAGATTTCCTAACCATTGGGATGCTCTGATCCTGTGCTTGCAAGAAGTGGTCCTTGAATGTTGACCAGCTATCTTGAGCCCCTTTATCTTCTAGCACCCTGTCCCATGGGATTTCCCTTAACAGTTGGTTGAGGAGGCCAAAGTTTGCCCTGTGGAAGTCCAGGGTTCTGGTCCTACTGGGTATTCTGTTCCTTCCACACAGGATCCTGAACTCCACCATCTCGTGATCACTGCAGCCAAGGCTGCCACTGACCACCACTGCTTCAACAAGGCCCTCCTTGTTGGTTAGTACAAGATCCAGCAGCGCTCCTCTTCTAGTCGGCTTGTCCACCATTTGCATTAAGAAGTTATCATCAATGCACTGGAGGAACCTCCTAGACTGTGAAAGGCTGGCTGTGTGAGTCTTCCAGCAGATATCGGGGTAGTTAAAATCTCCCATGAGGACTAGGGACTGCAGTTGTGAGGCTACTTTCAGCTGCCTGTAGAAAGCCTCATCAACTTCCTCGCCTTGATCAGGAGGTCTGTAGTAGACCCCCACGACTGTATCACCCACACCAGCCTGCTCCTTAATTCTTACCCACAGACTTTCAACTTGCCCCTCATCAGCCCCTGCACAAAACTCAATACATTCTAGTTGCTCTCTCACATAAAGAGCAACTCCACCACCTCGCTTCCCCGCCCTATCTTTCCTAAAAAGCACATAACCGGCCATGGCCACATTCCAGTCATGTGACCTGTCCCACCACGTCTCTGTTATTGCTACCAGATCATAACCCTTAGCCCGCACACTGACCTCTAACTCTTCCTGCTTATTCCCCATGCTGCGTGCATTAGCATACAGGCATTTCAGGAAACAAACAGAGCCCACTGGTGGGACTAAATCCTCCTTAGACCACCTGCTTTCAGGCCCTGGCACATTCCTCTTGTTCTTGTCCCTAACAGACCCAGTTTTCTCCCCTTCCCCCTTCATATCTAGTTTAAAGCTCTCTCAATGAGCCCTGCTAAGTCCTGCCCCAAAAGCCTCTTCCCCCTCTGGGACAGGTGCATCCCACCTGCCACCACCAGGCCAGGTGTCTCATATAGCATCCCATGATCAAAAAAACCAAAACCCTGTCTTTGACACCAATCTCTTAGCCATTCATTGATCTGTAGACTCTTCCTGGAGCCACTGCCCAGCACAGCCTTTCCTGATACTGACAATGCCTCCCACCTAAGTGATGAGGACAACAGCACACAGTCCTCATGGGCTGAAAGACTGGTTTTGACCAAAGTCTGAATAAGGAAGGTCTGGAGCTATGTACAAACCTGCTAATCCAGATCCTACCACCATCACTCCCCCAATGCCTGACCCCTTTTGTGATTCATCATTGCACAGCAGGAAAGTCTCCATTTGCTCTGCAGTCTCTTTTTTAATAATTTATTGTATACACTTTTGCATGCAGTTAATACTTTACTTCCATAGCTATTTATGTTCTGCCTCAAGTATATCCATTGTTGATTAAAATAAAAGCCTACCTTTAAGCAGATAAATAGTCTCAACAGAACTTAGGGCAACAGCTTGCAGTTTTATGAGGACATCTTGGCAATAAAACCAAATACATTTTGTCACAGCAGGGTAGCAAGAACAATCTCACAGTAGTTTTGCTTAACAAGTATTAGCAACATCAGCCATGATGATGAAAACCTGGCAAATAATCAAGTTCTTTACTTAATAGCATACTGGATCACTTCATATGCAAAATACATTTGCATATAAGTAAAAAATTACTTGATAAAGCAAGTCTAGTTATAATAAAATATTATGCATTGTCATCTGTCTCTCCCCGACTTCAGTCTTTGAGCTGATGGGACAATAAATGCAGAAAATCAATCACTGCACATCATTATTGTAGAAGCAGTATACTTTAGGTATCATTTGCCTTGAGCTGCACTAATGGTCTAGAAATTCAGGTATAAAGATTCAGTCAATCACTCTTCCCAAATCATAAACAATCTATTACAATCCTGGCAGCAGGACTGACATTTCTGGGGTAATAGCTAAAATATTAATGATATTAACACTGACTATTCTTGCAAAACATAACTAAGCACATTAATATGAAAAAAATAAGACCTGGGAAGAATATCTCTGTCACAAAAATGACCACAGCTATGTTTTGTTCTTGGTCAGGCAAATATCTCAGCACAGCCTAGGCTGTTTGACTTGCGCTCCTCCAATCGTGCTGGGCCCTGGCTGCCCTACCTACCAATTGTTATTTGGAACAGGAACCTAGAGAGAGGACACATTAAAGCCAACTTTTTTGACTTCTTCACCCTTCATTCAAGTCAGATCTTGACATAATTTAACGCAGCCTAAGAGCTGGCTATCAAAGTAGAGGGGATGGACTGGAAGCCATGATCTCACCCACTGAGTCTCCAGCACATTCAGAAGGCAAGTTTTCTGCCAGTTTTTGTACTCCTGAGTAGGGTGTTTAATCTGCACCCGTGAGGAAGCTGCCATTGAAAATAAGGATGCGCCTACACAGATAACATTTCTAAGAAGGACAAATGTGGGCCACACAATTGATAATCATGTAATAATTTTGGTTGGAAAAAACCCTTTAAGATCGTGAGGTCCAACCACTAACCTAGCACACTGCCAAGTTCACCGCTAAACCATGTCCCTAAAGTATCACATCTATACATCTTTTGAATACCTCCTCTGGAGCAACTTGAGGCTATTTCCTCTTGTCTTATCTCTTGTTACTTGGGAGAACAGACAACACTCACCTCACTCCAACCTCCTTTCAGGTAGCTGTAGAGAGCAATAAGGTCTCCCCTCAGCCTCCTTTTCTCCAGACTAAACAACACCAGTCCCCTCAGACACTCCTTGTAAGACTTGGGCTCTAGACCATTTACCAGCTTCATCACCCCTCTTTGGACATTCTCCAGTGCCTTAATGTCCTGCTTGTAGTGAGGGCCCCAAAAGTAAACACAGTATTTGAGGCAAAAGCAATGCTTAAAGTACGTACTTTTCAGGAGCATCACAGGGACCATACCAGAGATGAGCTACCACTGTAGTCAAAACAAGTCAAATTCAGAAGGGGCACTGCTCTTTGCACAGCTGGGTCTTTCAGTAGCAGCCATGGCATTGGGCAGCATTATGTCTTCAAGATGCCAATCAGTGATTCAGACTAGTCATGGAAGAAATGGTTTCTGACCAAACCTCTACCAAAAGCTCATACAAGCTCCCTCCACCTCAGTATCTCTAAACAGGTCTCCAGGGTTAATTTTTTTTCCTTTGTTCTCTACTCTATGGTGGTGTTCTGGACCATGCAGACTGGATGTCCTAAGTTCACTCAACCGTTGCTGAGCACAGTTGCTCTGGGTTTTGCTTTTGTGCCTTGTTTTTTGTTTAAATAAAAGTCAGGTCTGTAGGAGTTTGAGATTATGTCCATCTGAAATGTGTAGTCAATCACTTCATGATATTGGTGAAACATGCTGAACATTTATGCAGATCAGACCCAGATTACTCCCGCATTTACAGTCAGTGATTTTTGTGAAATATTTTTGCAAGAGAAAGAATTCTGTATTCAACAAAAGTGAATTGTTAGCAATAAAAGTATGACTTGAACAAAAAAGAATTAAAATATAACACTGAAACTGCAGAGGGAAAAAATATAATCACACTGTCTAGTGTTATCACTCTAATATATTGTGTGAAGTTATTAATCATTGAAATAACCATGTCATTTTTACAGCACTACAGAAAGCTTCTTGTTAATAGTGGGAAACCATTACACCTCTCAGAATCAAAACCAAGAGAGAATATTCAGAAATTTTGAACCAGTCAGGGTGAAAACCCCTTTCGCTGCAGCTGAACCAAACTAGAGGAGGAGATGTGCTACTTCCACTTGAGATAATCTCAGTTTATCAAATTAGTACACCTCCTGCTTGTCACATCAAAAGGGTTACATACATTTCAATGTCTCCTGTTTGTGTTGCCAGTGAAACCTTTGGAAGCTTGGTTATACATCCAACTGCTTCACAAAAAACACACGCAAACAGGAAAAGAGTATTTTTCCTTTCGACATGAACATTTTTTTAGATTCTCATTAAATGCATGCAGCACTCACCTGTAAGAGATATTTTGAAAACAACAGGGACATGCAGAATTACTGGTGCAAAAAAGTCTACCCTGCATCACCAACCCTTCACCCTCAAGGACCTCAGTAAGGGACCGAAATGCAGAGAAACCACAGCACTCAGACTTCTGACTCATCAGCAGCACATGACACCAGAAATTAACAACTAATTAGTTTCCAATTAAGCTGTTTACATGCTTTCTGAAGGAAAACAAATGCAATATTTTATCTTGTTTTAGCAGATACAACCATTAACAGACTATACGAAGAGGCACTGTAGTTAACAGTCCAGGTTTCATTTTAGATTTAAAAAACAGAAAATGCCTCCAAACAAAATATCCACAAGGCATTATATTTATGTCATTTAAGGTGCTATGGTCTGATTGCAAAGCTCATTAGCTATAGAGTTCAAAACATACTCGGGTTTCCACACTGTAGCATAACAAAATAGGCACTTATCTTTAGACTCACAGGCTAAATTGCACCAGCATATAAATCCAGCAGGTAACAGCACCTGCAATGAATTTGAGTAAAAAAACCCAAAATATCACAAAAAGGTGATACTTGAATCAAACAGGCTTTTCTAACAACAAGGTTAGCAACTCCAGAGCTTAGCCAAATGTGCTCAACAGAGGCAGGCTGAGTTTCAAGGAGAACATGCATCTTAATATCCACTGAGTGATGCACAGTGGTAGTGATACCCAGACACACCAACAGCACTTGCATTTAGTGGATTATGATTCCCACTGGATTGGTAGGACACCACTGTGCATTATATTTAGCACATTCCCTTGTAAATAAAAGATTCAATGTGGCAACACTTAGCCAGCTGCCAGCCACACTCCTACCCTGAGCTATCCCAGTACATAACTACTAGTATTCAAAGTGACAAATAACAGTCATAGGTTCATAAGCTACACAGATTTCTTTCTGATTCCACCCTGTTCTGCAACTCAGGCAGGAAAGCAATTGCCCCTGTGCCACTAGTTGCTTACAAATATCTTCCCTGAGTCTAGTTACATGAATAGTTTTCACCATTGGTTCATAACCTGGAGAGCTGCAAGATCTCAGGGACAAAAGTCATGTCCTGGTTCCATGCCTCAGGTGTTCAGATCAGTGAGGTGCTACTCCATTGCACATGGGCCACAGCAACACAGTGATGATAACATGCCTTTCCAAGCAGAAAATTGTAGGTGTGAAATAAGGAGATGTGCTAACCTACAGAGGAGGCTAGTGACCTCCTATTCCATTAGTTCATCTCTACACAGATAGCAGTGAGATAGCCTCATTGTGGTGATGACATCTCAGCCAAAGCGCAGAACAACAACAGCATCTCCTTCAGCAGGTGACGACCCAACATCAGAGCAGAGATGTGTTCAGCCTCAGAAAAGCAGTGCAATGGGCCACACTAAGCTCACGAGCACTCAGCTGATGCAGTGGGCTGAGCAACTAAATCACCCCCTCCACAGTGGTCTGTCAAATACACCGGGCTGTGGAGAAGCAAGAGCTGATCATGACATTCAGCAGCCACCTGGTACCACTGAAATGACATTTTGCTGTTGGGAGCAAATGCCTTGTTGGAAACCCATGAACTGGCAAGAGGAACTTCAGAAGCATCTGCTGCCAGGTGAGGTGCGACTCCCAGGCCATCATCTTCACTAGTAAAAGGGTGTATTTTCACCACCTGTTCACTGCCACATTTTTTAGTTTCATCAAGTGATACCTAAACATAGAAAAGACCCTGAGGTTTTACACCAGGACAGACTTGGCAAAGGTACAATGGCAGGTTATTACCTAGCAGTAACATTCACAAGGGCCCTCCACATAGAACCTGGTAGCATCCTGTTGATCACCTTGGTTACTCTTAATTTGAAGTACCCCAGGTTGAGGTCCACAAGGAAGAGCAAAGGCTGCACTGTGCCTCCCTAAGATACTAACAGCCAAATGCTGAGGCTTCATGCTGAATGAGTTCAGTGCAAATATAATGCATCTCTTGCTCCTATTCATTTCTTCTCAGAACAGAAAATGGCTGCTTCAGAAATAGCACAGTCAATTACCGTAATTTTCAACATTGGCAGACTTTATTTGAAACTGATACAGTTCCAATAAAAAATTATTTTGCATCTTATGAGCACTGATGGACTTCTGCTCTGAACAAACTTGCTCATTAAAGAGCTGTCAGAACTGTTTTTGACCTTCACCCCATCTCCTCTCCTCAGAAAACAATGACTCCCACTCAAAAAAAAAAAAGAGTATAGCAGCGGGCCCACCTTGGAGTAGTTACCCAACCAAGCCACTCACATAGCATGTGGAGACCTTTGCTCAGGCTGGCACTTTAGTTAATTTTTGAGTACTTGACTCCAGACCTCTCAGATCACCTGGGAGTGATGTAACTGTTACGGTGTTAGTTCATTTGGCATCTCTTCCCTCTTTCTTCCCCCCCCTAAATACATTTAACTGCTCAGAATGCTCAGGTTTGTTCTGATTTAAGATATAATAGTCACAAAATTGAGTTATTCTTTAAAAAACAGCCCTAGTTAATTTCCACTCAATGTTTTGGGTTGACATCCAAACACCTTACATGAACCTTAGACAGGCATACACACACAGACCCATAGCACCACCCCCATCTTAAAGCAGATTTAAGAAGTACATTAGTACCCAAAAATCTGTTTCCCTCTCAGCTTATTTAAGCAACTTAGAGCACTTGCCCTTCCAGTGATCGGATTTTGAAGATAAATATGCTGCTGTCTGGGTGGCTTAGGTTTTGTTTTAAATTTGTCTTGTACCTTTATAAAAGAAACTCTGCAACATTGGGATTCTCTACAACATGCAGCATTTTTGCAAAACTTCAAGAAGAATTTTGAAAAAATCATTATCTGCAGCTACATAACAACGAAGATTGGGGATATGTATCAGTATTTTTCATGCTGCGCTTGAAAGGTTTTCCTACCAGACTCATCCCATTGTATCTCAAAGATATGAAGCAGGTAATTTTTTTTTCATAATTCATTCTTTTGAAGATCAATTTAAAAATCTTAGAATTTAGCTGTCAAAATCAGTGTGTTTCCTTAGCTTTTCAGTATTACCCAGATAAAATTGTGGAACTGCATGCTGCTATGATATACAAGCAGTTAAAACACAGGGTCAAAAAGCTTTTTCTTTAAACTTCTGCCACCATTTTCTACTGAAGAGTGGAGACTGCAGACACTGTTTCTAATTAAGGAAGCCCAGTTCTGGTGCCATTCAGTATTTTTATCAATAATGTTGGCAGCTACAAAAGCTCTGAAGAGAAATGCGACATGATAGAGGATGAGCAATTCAGCACTAAGCTCAATATGATTCTATGTCAGAAAAGAGCAAGTGCAATCCTCAGACGTATAGAAAAGGATTAGAATTCAAGAATACAATTTTTTCTCCCCAAATAAGGTATTAGCTACATGGATGAAGGATTAACTGAGAGTTCCAATAACCTGTTTCTTTTAAAGGACACAGAGATGATGCCGAGAATTACAGTACTGTCTCAAGGTTATATGAAAACTCAGCAGTGAGGATCAGGAGCTCACTTAAGGAGCAGATGAAAGGAAATGGCCAGGTGACTTGACTAGGACATAAAAAAAAAAACAATAAAAATCACCTTAAGCAGACTTTTCAGTGTTCTTCAGGCTTTTTCTTCAATCAGAGAAAAACATAAAAAGAACATCCAGCTGGAATTTAAAACCAAACACATTGAAATCTGAGATAAAGATTTTTTTTTTTAGTCATAGAGGGAGTTAACTACTAAAATTAATTGCCAAGGAAATGGTAGAGTCTGCTTTTTGGTGTATTTATAGCCAGACTGGATACCTTTTCAGAAGGTGCCCACAAGACAAAGGCAAACTGTGGAATTGAGCACAGAGGTAATAAGACAGTCATACTCCAGCTCTTACTCCCAAGGCCAGACTAAGCAAACCATAAACCCATTTTACCCTTAAACTCCATGATTTTGTTCAATTTGTCCAACTAGGAGCACATGTGAATGGTGTAGCTGTAAGCACTCTGGGTGGGATTGATCTTCCCTAACATCAAGCCATCCATTGTTGTCCAATCTAAACACTCCATTAGCTTCTCTCAGTGGAGGCACTTCCAGAAGTGGCCTCTTGCAGTCTGTCTGTGCCTTTCCCTCTGATGGGTAAGAGGGGAGCCCCAAAGGCTACTGGCTTAACATTTGGGTGACAGGAGGTCAGAAAGATAAATCCAAAAACTTTCATTATAGTATGTAACACTATTGAAGACAAAAGCACAAACTGGTTGCTCAGATGCTGGGAATTAAATCTCTGTCTGGCTTAAGACAAGGGGAGGTTTGCCTTTGGCATCAGGGACTCCAGGACTTTTTTCCTTATCATTAATTACTTGGAAGGTGCAACTGCCATACAATGTTTCAGTCAATGCCTGGGATCCAACAGGGTTGGGTGTTCCTCAGAGTGGAAAGGCAGACCCCTGTCCCAGGGGGTTCAAATCCCAAAATATGAACTAGCAGGGAGATACTGGGGGCCACTGGGGAGCAAAGGGAGATGACCATGTGGTATTTATCAGACCTGACTGCTGATGTGTTAGACACAGTACTCACCAAACAGAGCCAGCGTTACTCCAAAGAAACGTTCCATGAAAAGAACCAAAGCGAAGGCAATGAGATTCCTCATAGAGGTGTACAGAATGTCTCTCCCCACTGTACAGAGTGAATTCATCTTGCAAGGCATTACCCATGAAAGCAAAAATAATACTTCACTATCATGCAATTTGAATTTCTTTTTCAATAACAGATGTAATTATTTCACATGTGTAGCAGAGCACACTTGAACTCAAGTGCTTCCTTACTAAGAAAATTCACAGCAGTGACCTGCAGTACTGTTGCAAGGTGACAGCTCATTTTCTGATTGGCTATCACCACAGTAGAGATTTCCAGCTTAACTGCTAGATAAGTTTTTTAACTACCTCCCCTCCAAAAAAAAAAACCAAACAAGAGAAGCCACATGATTTTCCCTCCCTTGCTGTTTCTTGCCTTAAAGAATTCATTTCTGTAAGAGCTCATGAAGCTAAATGCAAAACTGTAAATATTAATTTACATATGTAAAAATAGCTAGTGAATAGATGTTCTCTTCTAAAATAATCTCATTAATTCCTTTGCTACTGGAGTAGTCTCTAAACTACTCAAGCAGTTCAGCCAAAGAAATATTTGGGGAAGTCTAGACAACTGTGCATGATGGAGTTGTCCAGCAATTTACTCCAAACACTTGAGAGAGACAAGCCTAATAATTGCAAAAAGAGGAGGGAGTCAGTGAAGAACAAGCAACCAAGAGACTAAAGTCACACAATAGGATCCAAGAACAGATAACATACATTCATCAGCAGTTATCTGTGATTTAAAACTAAATAAGAAGCATGTCTTACGTGATCCTAAGAGATCACTTTAAAGGACAGATACAGAGCATTACAAGTTTGAAAAAAGGACAACTTCCTCAGACCAGAGAGAAACAAGTGAAACAAGCTCTAAAACCTGAAAATTATTCTTTTCTGTTAAGCCCAGTTCTGTTAACAGTCACAGCACATCTGGTTTTGAGGGAACATTTCTGCCACCATGCAGACAGGCTCCTTTAATTCTAGCCCCTGAGCTTCGGAATGGAGCTACAAACTGAAAAAAAAAAAAGGCAAATAAAAAGACTTTATTTGAGTCCTTTCAAGCTACAACTGTATTTTGTCTTTTCAAAGAACAAAAAGTTGACATTGAGGAGGTGATCTCATCTCTCACCTTTTGAGAGGCAGAAAAATATTCAGACAATGCAGTAAACAATGTTGAAATACTAACAGGTCTTAAATTAGAAAAGTTACCTTCTAACTGGTTTTTGGCAAAACTCGCTAAAATAGACATGAAGACAGGACGAATTCACATTTCATTCATACCTCTAGTATTAGTGGTCTTCAGAGTCTACAATGACATTGTCATCTCAACAATAATTGGGAAGAACAATTGCATTTTAGGTTTCTATTAGCAGTTGGATGCATCCAGACAAGTAGTAAGGACAGGGCTAAAGTTTCAAGCTTCACTATAGACTAGCTTAAGACACAGGTTTAATCACTGGAAAATGAGACAAAGCTGTAACATCATAGGAATATCATTTCTATGAAGAATACCCTGCCTTATCAACAATTAAGTTTTTAATAAAATAAGTGCTGACATTACTGAATAAAACAGTTTTATCAGCATGCTTGCCATTTAATCAGAGCCACTAGTATAGAGATTTGCAGCTGGGCAAAAACTCTTAAGTATTTGTAGGCATTCACCCCTGTTTTCATTCACAGAAGCCATGATGAACCTAACTGCCTATGCTACCCTTCAGGCAAGCCTTATGTTTTTAATATATACAGGTGGGCAGAAACAGATGTAATCAAGCTACACATAATATAAGAAGTTGAAACCTAAAAGCAAGACTACTTTGTGGCTGCAATTTTTCATCCTGATGTATCAGTTTAAATCTCTTTGAAAACTATCCATGATGAACTGGAAGCTGCATCCAGCTCCTTGTTCAGCCAAGGGGAGATACGTAACCCTAAAACTATAATGCTAGTATTAAACTCAAGTCCCTTTGACCAACTCATCCAGCACCCGAGAGAACACAGAAACCTCATCTATCAGGTTAAGGCAGAAAAACACAGAAGATATACTGAAAAGGAAACACTGATCCATCAAAGTAATCGGTTTCATTTGTTCACTTTTGTGGAATGGGGTATGAACATGGAAATTACTGCAGTGTCCAACACAGAAACATCACTAAATTATCAGCTAACAAGAAAGTCAGCCTCTCAGCTCTACCACATGTCTGGCACTCAGTTAGCCCATGGGATCAAGTAAGACTGCAGCCAAAATAAAGGCACAGTTTTGTGCTGAATTACCAAGGCTTCTTCTCTTCCACTGTTATCTCTCTTCCCCTCAGAAAAGAGGGCAGAAACAGTGACATTTGAGGATTCCATGCTTAGAATTCTACGATTTAAGAGAAAAAATAAGACTTTCCTAAATGTCATTCCCAATTACTTGCCAATAGATATAAAAGTCACACTGAGTTCACCGCTTCCCACACACCCTCAGATTTCATAAGCTCAATTACCACCTCTGTTCCATTTCCACAGCTGAGCTACTAAAACAGTAGAATTGAAGAAAGAACATTGTTTAAAACCTTATTTACCCAAACATGGTTAAGAAGTTTCTGACATCCTTCAGGACATAGCAGCAGCAGCAGATTTTATACAGCCAAGACACAATATTCACAGCTTGGCAGTTCCCACGGTCCTGAAGCCTGCATAGTGCATTTCTGCCCACATGTGAAGTTATATGAAGCCAGAAAAAAATGCAGTAGTCAAAATGCAACAATTTCTTCCAAGGTAAGCATGAGTTGCAGCCTTAAAAAGACTTCTTAGGCTGCTGCTCCACAGCCATCCCACCCAGTTAAACCTTACTGCTCTGGCACTTACCCAGCCGCAAACAAAATGCAGGCCCACCACTCTTACTGGTGTACCCCTGCTTCTTCTCTTACAGGCAAATGGGTCTTTACAGCTCTAGTACTAATAACGCAGCACAGCCTTCTTAAAAGCCCCAGGAGCCCAGCACTAAAAAGCAGGCAGCCCCAACGACATTCCCTGCAAAATACAACAGAATTTACAACCCACTACATTAGTGTTAATCCATTTTCACCTGCAGTAGGAGCTAACGCCCTGGAATGTGGCTCCCTGCCGTTGCAACATCACTTCAGCGTGGGGAAGCTGAAGTCCAGCAGAGGAGCACAGCGGGCAGCTGGGAGCTAGCCTATGTTTCTTTACTGCAAACATGGCAGGATTGTTTATTTATTTGTTTTAACCTCCCTGGAGCATCAAAAACTTCCAGAACAAACGTAACAAACCCTGAGCCAAAGCACACCCTTAATCACAGTTCCTGTGCTGTCAGCTGGCAGGTATTGAGCTGGCCCAGCCTTCAGGGACACACAGCTGAGCCAGACAGACTGCCTCAAGCTTTCAAAAGCAGCTGCTCTTTCCTTTGCATGGAGCTCGAAATGCACAGAATAAAGCAGTGGTTACCAGCCCTGGAGTGAAAACTAAGGCAGGAAAATAGCTCCTTGAATATTGCTTAGGCTCAATCTACAACTTTTTAATCAGGATTCATATGGCTTCTCTGTTGTAACCACGGGACATCCTCACCCCTTCAGACCTACCTCCTTTCCAGCCTATTTATTTCTCACATGACACTAATGTCATGCTGAGCCCATAAAAAAAGGAATCTCCTACATTTCTCTTTTTTCATTCAGCATTACTAAAACTCTTGTGATTAAGGAGGGCAGACTTTCCTTTTCCCATGTGTTTTCCAGAACTGCGTTAAGGAGCAATCAGGCAATCAGTAGCAGGCAGTGAGGAATGGAGAAGATCAATAGGTAAAGGCTGTAACAACAGCAGGAATAATGTATATGACTGTGGGCTTTATTATCCCTGTGCTCTCATGGTGGGATTTCAGGGACAGTAAGAATACCTGGTCTCTTTGGACTGCTGTACATTCATTCCTGTAAACCCCAACCGTGCAGGAAAACTGGGTCAGCCTGGTTTTCTTCAAATGCATCGAACCAGCCTCTTAGCCTGAGGTAGTTTCTCTAGAAAAAAATATCATCAGAATTCAATG
This sequence comes from Hemiprocne comata, assembly GCA_020745705.1. Taxonomy (NCBI): domain Eukaryota; kingdom Metazoa; phylum Chordata; class Aves; order Apodiformes; family Apodidae; genus Hemiprocne; species Hemiprocne comata. The sequence goes on from CM036586.1 coordinate 65,407,459, forward strand.
GCTCTTTAGACATTGCCTCATTCAGAAGATGGGGGACCTGGCCCTAACAGCACTCGAATGACTTGACCTGCAGTAAAGCACACAGTGATGCAGCAGTGGCCACCACCAGATTTCATGTATGCACGTAGGCATATTCCCCTGATTGTCTCACTTCATGTTTGACAGTAAAAACTGACACTTTATGCAATACTGAACCCGTATGAAATAAAGATGAGCTTCTTCATGACTGTCTGTGTATACTTACAATAAACAACTTCAACATTCAGAACTTGTTGGAATGTCTGTGTAATTCATAAATTATGAGCAAGACTTCTTTAAGCCAGTGTGATTACTACAGATATGCAGCACTATGGAGAAATGTAATATTTACATAGAAATGCCTTGCTATATGTCAATATTATAAAGCCTACAATAACTGATTAGATTATTTTGGACAAGAACTTTAGCAAACAACACAGGGTTTTTTTCATGCTGACAGATGCAGTCCAATTTTCCAACTGTAAATTACAACTGCTGCTTTCTTGCCTTCTGTTGCACACATCACAAATCATTATGAACATCTTATGAAGATTACCATAAAAAAAAAAAATCTTGACATGGAGTTCACTTTCATTCACAAGTCTCTGCAAGTATTTACAGATAGGAGAAATATTTTTAAAATATTTAATGTTACAATGACCAAAATCAGGAAATTACGGCCAAAAAAACCCAATCTGTGGCAGAAGATATAAATCATATTCCAATCTGAAATTAACAACTACTGCAAGTTTTCCCCCTCATGCTTTGTAAAACTACTTTGTACCTCTCTGTTACAGAGAAGGTAAAAGACTGCCTATTTTGAATGACTTGTAAATAAACTTGAGACAATGTCTGGGAAATAAAACAAACTTCCATTGGAATCGAAAGGAAATACTGAAAGTTACCTTAAATTGTTCAAATTGTAATTTAGAAATTGTTTCATTTCAGCTAGTTACAGATGCAAGTTTAATTTCTACAACACAACCAAAATTATTGTGATCACAAATATAGCAGTGATTGCTGCAAACAGTAAGATTTACACTTTCTTTGAGATGCCATCTCATCCCAGTTCTTGCTGACATTTATATACTTCCATAAATCACTATCTAAAGAGACAGAGAGGACAGGGGAGTTGCTGTTTATTTGTTGCTGTTTGATTTTGAGGCAAAGAGAACCGACATTTTCCTGTTTCCCTCCCTTTGCTCCTGGCAGTCGTGGTTCATAGACCCTGCAGAAGATCTCTGTTTACAGACAGGGCACACGCAGCCCTGTGCAGCTTGGTGGAGAGGATGTACACTTTAGAGGTCCTGCTCTTCCATCGGCATCTATCTAGCCTCGTAAGGTTGTCTGTTCCTGTGAGAACAGAGGCTTTCATACACAAAATTTTCATACTTAGATTATACTTATTATTGTATAAAGTTGAGAGGGAAATGAACAAGCCCAGCACATTTCATCAAAGACATGGTTAAACAAATCTTTAGGAATAAGATCATACAAACAAAAACAACTGGATGTCCTGTGCTCATCTAACACCTGTATCCCAGTTCCAGATAGTTCAGAAGGTCTCCAGAGGTTTTTAAAGCTAATTCTGCTGAGGACAACCTAGTGTGCAGCCTTCCCTGGTGAGATGCTCCTTCTATAAAGCTGATGTCTTGCTTTGCATTCATGAAGATAAACCTCTGTTTTATCTTCATGAATGCAAGAAGGGAATTCAAATGGAGAAGCAAAGATCCTCCATGGATTTCACATGTGCACCTGGAGTTTTAAAGCCATGTTTAAGAACTCTTTGACTTACACTCACAGACTCACAGCATGGCTAAGGTGAGAAGGGACCTCTGGAGATCATCTGGTCCAAGGTCCTGCTCATCCAGGGCCACCTAAAGCAGGCTGCCAAGAACCATATACTTCTTTGCTACCTTAATGTTGCTTTAAAAGGCCTTGCCTCTATGAGACTCTTAAAGGAACCTTAATCTATTTGAGACCTTTTGGGGTGAAGTGGGTCTCTGAAGTGCACATCCCTGTTTGCTTCTACAGTCAGTGGGTTTCAGACATCACCAGTAAAAAAAGTCTTTCACAAAGTACATAACATAGAAGTTCCTTAGCTCCCTGGCCCCAGCTTGTACAACTTTATATTACACTTTCTTCATATTTTCATAGTAACTCTCAATATATATAGACTCAAAAAAACAGCTTTACAATGTTTCTGGTGGTCTCTTAGCTCAAGTTATATTGAACAGATTCTGAAAGATGTATTGCAACATACTCATGGGATCAATCTGGAGATCGATGCACCCATGTTTTCTTCTCAGAGTTAAGAATTTGGCTGTCGAACTATTTGTTCACTTGGCGTTTTAAAGTACATTTACGAAATGTTTCAGCTAACATCTGCAAAAAGGCTCAACTTCTACATTAGCCACAAGGACCACATTCTGCTCTTATCCGTTCCAGTGTAAGAAGCTGCCTGGTTTGTAAAAGCTGACACTTGTACTGCTGCCCTTTTTCAAGCCACACCGCATCGAGGCAAAAGCCTTCTAACAGCTATCATAGAAGAAAATCTCCTTTCTGCAAACAGATCCCAAAGCTGAAAATAAGAAAGGAATTTGGCTTTAAACTTCATTAGGATGCATTTCAGCATGGAAGGAGACCCAAGTTCAGTAATGCAAATTTAGACCTAACCAGGGCAAATAAGCAGTAAGTCTCAGCTTGTTTCTCATTGGCTCTTAAAGTCTCACATTTTCTAATAACTTGGAATCTATTGGTTAATTATGACCAAATGTGACTGAAGGGTGAAGATTGCAAAGGTGATTAATCTCTCCTACCAACTCTATAGAAACAGACAGCCAGGGATAGCTATCTTGATATTAAATGTACAAAAAAAGTACCGAGAATAATAATTTTCCTTATTAATAATGAATATGCAATAATTCTATGAAAACAGATGGGTTTACATTCCATAAGAACAACATAAAAAACAAACTACAAACTGCACAGCTGGGACACCAGTTCATTTCTGGCTCAGAAGGCAGAGCACTGCCCACTGAGTCACCAGTGCTTCCAGTCTGCTGCCAAGTCCTCCCATCAAAACACCTTATAGTTCCAGGAACATCATCATGAAAGTCAATATTAAAGCTGTATGACTTAACACTATAAAGCACCAAATTATTTGCTAGCATAAGTCTGTTGATTTCGGGAGAGGTACAGATTCAGAGAATTCAGATTGTAATTCCCAGTGCTGTCATGAAGCCAAATTTTTTATTAAAAAAAAAAAAAAAATAATTAAAAAGACTTGCTGTACCTGGCTCTGCAGCCTTATGAGAACAGATGAAAATCACATTCTGTATTAGTACCAGTGCCCTTGGCTGCAGGCCACAACATGCTCTTTATAATAACAAACTGGACACCGGAAGAGGTTTTGGTCATGCATTGATCAAACCCCAAAAAACAGAAGTGTAATTACTATAGTTACCAGAGTAGAAACAGAAGAGAGATTGAAAAAAATATTCAGAAATTACCATCTTCTTCATTAACAACAATCTACTGAGGTTGCTTGCATTCTTGCATTGCTTGCTGGGAGCCCAGTACTCTAAAACCCTGAATTACAATGTGACATTCTCAGTCATACCCATCTTCATCACCGTGTCACCAGCTGTCAGCTTCCTGAAAAAAGTCCAGTTTGTGTTCATTGAGGGAATAAGCTTTTTTATTATTAGGAAAATAATTAGGGGAATAAAGTATCTTGGACACGTAACTTTAAATTTCAGAGTCATTAATACTTTATTTGGCAGAGTTCTGACAAAGGAGGTTGTGGAAGAGGTCTCTACAGTCCAGCTTCCCTCAATATGGGGAAGAAGACAGACAGGAGGAACCTTCAGACCTCGATGAACCCCATGGACAGAAGGACCCATGTGTCTTTCCTCCTTACATAGTACTACCACCACTCACTAGGCTCATGTAAATGGCCACCTGTGGGCCAGATGCTACTCCTTCTGTGAAGGGGATGAAGAACGGTTGTTGAAAGACTGCGATGCGCCAAAGCAACCAAATGCTTTATCCTGCCTTTAGGCCCAAGCTGCCACATGGGTGAAGGCAGAATTCAGAGTCACCACCACCTCACAAATGACATCTGGAAAAAAGAGGCCTACCTCTTGCAGCTGCAGCAGCTGGATCACCCCATGGGATTGGGAGTGCACAGCACAGCTGAGCCTGTGTACTCTCGAAGTGAACTGGGTGCAGAGCAACAGGGGATCAGTGGTTTGCTTTGCATGATTTTGCTTCTCTTCCCCTTCTTAAAAATAGCAACAGTTGAAAGCCACTCTTAGTGAGAAGGGTCTTTAATCAAACAAGGGTCCATTGCATAAGAGATCAATGCTGCAACAGAAGATGCACAAACCAGTGAGCCATTTGACAAGTTAGCTTCAGGAATTTCCACCAGTGCCTACACAAACAAAGCTAAAGGTTTGTGACAGCTGCTTGTGTTTCAGTTGTCTCTTTTGGGATCTCAGAGTTCAAAACCACATTCTAGAGAAGCAACTGGCAGAAGGAAATTATTTCTAACAGCCCATCCACAAAAGAGGCCCCATTATTATTATTAATTACTCATATTGCCATAGAACCTAATTGTCCCAGCCAAGAATAGAGGCTCACTGTGTTACATTCAATACAAACAGGCAGGCAAGGGCAGGCCTTGCCCCATGGAGCTCACTGTCTACAAGCTTCACATAAACCATTGCCAACTCTGCAAGAAGCCTGATTTAGTGTTCAAGGTACCCTTGGGAGATTTCAGCCAGCCCAAGCTCCCACAGAACTGCAAAAGTCACACTTCAAAAATTTCAATTCCACATGCTCTTATTATAGTATTCTTATTATTTAGGGAGCCCCACAAAGGGACAGGAGTTGGACTTGATGATCCTGATGAGTCCCTTCCAACTCAGCACATTCTTTTCTATGATTCTATAATGGACATTCCACACGCCAGAGCTTGATATTGTAAAGTGTGTAATTTAACTTTTCCCCATGCAGCAATAGGAACAAGGGGTACTTTGTGGGGTTAGGCTACTCTGAGATGGCAGGCGAGGAGAGGAGAGATGCATTCTTCACAGGGCGAGGCGGCTGGAATTTGGTCTCACCCCCCTGCAATGAACAAATAGACATGGGGAAAGAGCAGAGAAAAATGAAGTGTTTCAACCAGTTCTAGGGATTAGTAAATGCTGATGTGAAAACCTCAGTCACAGCAGAGAAGAGTCATGGTTTGGAAAGAGATGAGTGGGAAGGAGTAGGAAGACTCTTACAAATACTGGGATGGCAACCAAGAGTGGTCAGCTTCCAGAAGAAAGAGGGCATAGCAGAAAGGTCAGCAGGGGGTGAGAGATTGTGATGGACTCTGGGATCCTAGGTACCTTCCATGTGCTCTGGGATCACCAGAGTCCATGGGAGAACAATCACAAAAGGGCGGTAAGGTGAAGGGAGACAGAGGCAGAAATGCAGATGAAGAGCTACTGATGGTCTCTCATGACATGGGCTTCACCACTGAAACACTGCCAAAAAATGGATTGAGAAACCAAAGAGGTTTCCATGTGTTTTTCATCTTCAGTTTTCCTGAAGTTTTGAATATGTTACAGTAGCAAAACTACCAGTAATGCCATTCCTAAATGGCCTTACTGATCACACTGGCAGCAGCGTGAGGTACTGCCAGTGCACACTCTGGTCAGAGAGTACAGGGCAGTTGATTGCTTTGGCTTTATGGTTCACTGGCTTTTTTAAATTGAAGGATCTTTGGAAGATAAATGATTGGACTAGATCTGAGAAAAAAATCTGTTTTTTCTTTGTGATTTAGCCACAGATTTCCTATGAAATTATGGCTGAACAACCTATCTCTCCATAGCTTCTGGGCCTCCATTACTGCTCTGTAAATTCCCCTTATTATTCCTTAATAGCAAATCCCTGACAAGGTTGTCTATTTCCACTATAAAATCTCTAACCTTTTAGTTATATGCCTGAAACTCATTGTGCCAGGCATCACAGAATCCCCAGGTACTACTGTCATGCAGTGAATAACAATTTATTCCACCCTGCTGAGATCTAGTGGGCAAAACAGCTCAGGAAACAAGTGGTATTTTTATTTTTCAGAATGTTTCTGCTTTAGTGGAGCAGAAAGAACTAGATCTGTTTATTAACAAAATTAATTTTTAATTACTACAAACAGTTTTATTCTTAAGTTTTCATTACTACTCTGTAGATACAACACCTGTCAGACACCTACCAGCAGTGGTTGCTCTAGTGAATTTTATTTCATTGTAGGCTCTTCCCACTAAAGACCCTAACCCATGTTGATGACCACTGAGGCTGGATGCAGCACCCATACCTCTGGCAGCAGCCAAGGTCATGCTGACTCACTGCCTCTGGCTTCTCCCCCACAGCCATCCAGTGCCAGTGCTCCGGGAAGTGCCTGACTATTCATAACACTGTCACTTGCAAAGCTGTTTCTCCACAGACAGCACAAAGCATTGGATGGCAAGCTCCTAAAAATGTTGCTTATCAGATTGTGGACTCCTTTCCAAGCAGTAGATTACTTTCTGATAAAAAAAAAAAAAAAAGTTATTAAAGACTTGAAATAGAAGCCTCTCACTCTTAACCAAAGAGCTTGCCTAAGCGAACAGCTGAGCTGAGGAACCCGGTAGGAGCAGTCTCTGCCACAGGGTTTTCAAGCAGAATTCAGGATCTTCTTTCCCAAATCCACTTCTTCAGAGTGGAATATTTAACAAGCCAATCCTTGGGTAAGAGCAAGCTTCAGATGTGGGTGCCTAACTCAAATTCTCACCAGTAAAGAAACCAGGGGCCAAATTTCAAGAGGAATCTTGCATAGTCTTTAACTGCAATTCTTCCTGCTATACCCAGGGAAAGGGTTATACCAAAACAAGCCTTATATGCCTATTTTAGTTTCTTCTCATTGGTCTAATCTGCCACAAAAGCAAACTCAACAGCCATAAAACACAGGAATGACACTGAATGTATCAAACCTCAGCCCAAGAAACAGCAAGTAAAGCACTTTCCAGACACAAAGTGCCAAAGCTATGCTCAAGGTATCACTGCACTTCCCATTCTTGAATAAATTTCTCTCCACAAGCAAGAAGACAGAAAATATAGAAATCACAAACCATGAAGCACTGTTAAGTAGGTTACAGCAAAAATGTTTAAAGACAGGAGCCTAAATGTGTATCTCAAAATCCACATATAGTCACCCAGACATATGTGATCTGTAATTTAAGTAAGGGGGCAAAAAGAAGTAATATAGGTTTCAATACAAGGTTGCTCAGCCTGCTTAATAAAGCAAACCAAATGTCTCCATTACAAAGATAATACAGATTTTGGAGTCCAAGTTTCCAGGTATCTAAATTTGATAATTCAGTTCTATCACTTTAATATGGATTTTATTTTAGGAATAGTAAGCATTTAAGAAAATAAAGCATAATTTTAACTTCAAATTCAGCATATTTGGAAAAAAATTGTGTCATTCTGTATTGTTTCAGATTTGCTACTATTTTTACACAGCTGAGCTTACAGCATCTTAAGTGAAAGTTTTGTTGTTATCAGATGGCAACGCTCAGCCTTTAACTGGCAGGAAAAATAAAAGTATACCTAAAGCCCAAGAAATGGAATTACCTAATGCCCAAAGTAATGCACTCCTAACAGACATGACATGCCTTCACCCCCCACATTGGTGTACATAGACTAACTGCTCTTTCTCTTACATATAGTTATACATCATACACTTCATTTCACAGAGGAGTCCTTGTTACCATATCCTTACATTTTACTTAAAAATTTGTCAGGACCCAGACTTATGACTGGGATTTCATGGACTAGTAATTGATCTAGTGCACACTTTTAGCTTACTTGTAGATGGAAGTTACATGGACTAGGCAAGTACATGCACATGATCAGTCACTGAAACTCAACAGAGCTATGACAATTCATTAAGCTGCAAGAATAAGATGACATCTTTGAGATCCAATCATCATAGTTATGCCAGCTCTCCCTTCTTTGGTGGGAAGAAATTTGAATTCTCCCTTTATAATACATTTTAGCACTTACATCTTGATGACAGTGCTGTTTGACAGCAGGTGGTGGGCACAGGCTCAACAATTAAATCATTGCCTGATTTTACCTTTGACTTACCCATGTAGCCAGGACTTCAACAATGGTCTTCAAGTCATACCTGCTATAAATGACCTTGAGGCACAAGTCTGAATACAGGGTATATTTTTAGAGACAGCATTTTTCACATGAGATGCTTAAATAAAACATTTCCTAACTGTTTGTAGGTGGTAATCTCATGCAGTTATCAAAGACGGGAATGACTGAATGCAAATGTTCCCCTTAACTAAACTCAGATGAGCTCTGCATGTCTGCCATTGCTCTGCAGACACCTGGAATTATCCAGAACAGTGCAGCCTTTTAATACTTTGTAAAGATTGTGTGAAGTATTCAGGGTATGAGAAATACTTTTTCCACCCACACACACACAAAAAAAAAAAAAAAAACAAAAAAAAACCAAACTATTTGTCTTTATTAATACTACAAACTACACGAAGTACAAGCTATTGAGAGCACATTTTTAATAAGAGGAATCATAGATTCAAGTAGGACAACAGTTGTTAAGTATTCTGGGTTAGCCATCAAATTGAGAACCAGAGGCTATGCCTACACAAATAGTTTAACCCAATTATGAACCCTCTATGTACCCCCACATCAAATACTCTAGCTCTCTTAAAACTTGAATGCCAAAAGGTCAAGAGCTCTACCTTGGTGGAAATGCAGGGCCAGGATTCACCAAGCCACCTGTTCTCTTTGCCCAGCCCAAATTCCTATCTTTACTCTTAGAGGCTTGCTGATCCTTTTCCATCTTCCTATCTGAGCTTTACAACTTCTAGGAGCTGTTTTTCCTCTAAGTATCCAAAACAGAAGTAAAACTGCAACTGTTTACTTCCAGGTTCCCTCCATGATGTAACCATTAGCCAGTGATGACAAACAGCACTTCACAGTTCATTCTCAGCACAACATTTAAATCCATCCAGAGTGACATGGGGAACCAAGGAAAGGCTGTTTGGTGCAGATGAACTTCCAAGAGTGTATACCAAATGCATGGCATTCCTCCTGCTAACTCTGTGTCATCTGTGAGCTCTGAGAGATCACAGTTAAAAATAAACAAACACAGACAAAAAGGAACTGGAAGGAAAGATGAAGTGTATATAATTCAGTTGAAATGTCCCCAGAAGTGACTGAAGTGAAACTTGACTAACACTGGGAATTGAGGATGTCTTTTATGCTTCTTGGTTAAGCAGTGTTGTATATATTGTTATATATATTACTGCCAGCACTGGGAAACTACCGGCTGTGTAGCTGGATTTAGCACAGCTGTATAGTGCAGGGGTAAATCAGGTGTTATTCAGGGGAGAAAGGGTAATGGAGAGGACATGGAATTGTGTCAATAATGGGCCCCACTCCCAGCACTGATGACAGGGACCGAGTGCGCTATCTAACCTCACTAAGCATCAATTTTCCTGTCTGAGGTTAAATAAATAAACAACCCCAGAAAACAAACAATATTTTTTTTAGGAGTTTGATTTTTGCAAAACCTGATGAAAAAGTGTCTTCTTCCTGTGCATGTACTCAGCCAACCTGATTTTAAATCTGCCTTAAATGTTGTCTTCCAAGGATTATTTTAAGGGTGAGGCTGCTACAAAGCAGAGCTGACAAGTCCTCTCCTGTTTAATTTTCAGTCCACATTAAAACAACATTTTATAAATATTTCTAGGATTCCCTCTTGTCATTAGAATATCTGAGCACACTATGGAAAGTCTAGTCTGCCACAAAAGGCCAGATTTCTTACATTCACACAGTGACAAAAAGGGTCTTCAATAAAAAAAATTCAGTTCCATATCTTTACAGAGTGGCAAATGAACACTCATGAGGATGTAGAGCAAAGACTGAAAAAAAGAAGATTAAAAAATACATAAACCACCATGGACAGTAGACAAATGCTGTACAAGAATGAAAGGCAGAAAGTGAGAGGCTGCAGACAGAGAGAGAGGGAACCACAAGAGAGATGCAGAAAACAGGAGTGGACCAATTTCACCCTTAGTGAAAGCCCTGTAGTGTTAATAGTTTTCATAGAGTTGTCCCAAAACCATAGATTTAGGGCAGTGGCCTGCTTTTCCATTTAACTATTAAGTTATTTAAACTTCAATAGTGAAAGACACTCAGAAACACTAATTCCTTATTTTTTAATACTACCCTCTGCAGGGAAGTAGAGGTCCCATTAAAACACCAATCTGCAATCTGGCTTAATTTCTTCCTGCTTCCTTCAGCTTTAGGCACCTGCCCTTGCTGAGATGCATTTTTCACCTTCTGACTAGTCCTAACTACTTCCATCTGTAGCTGCTCTCTACTCATGGATTGCTTTCACAGTACAGTATGAAAAATTGCTGTTTTCTCCTCCTAATCATCTGCTGCCAGTGATGCAAGCAGTCCTGGGTAAAGGGACAAAGGGCACATTCATGCCTACATGCCATATCAATTCTGCTACTTTAGGAATATACCCTCTCTCCTCCCCCATAAAATAGTGTTGTTGAGTTCACTAGGAAATGAGGAAAGAAGAGGACTGTGAAAGTCCCGCCACAAAAGTAAGACAGTTCAGCAGAAATGAATGCATGCTTTTCACTCTCTGCCATTAGAAATTAAAAATCATCCCAAAATAAAAATGTACAATACAGAATAGTATTGAATTAAACATTACACCCTCAGGTATCACACAAATATGGAAGGGAAATCCATGGCAAAAGCAACTGTGCAGCAAAGCCCTACAATGCAGAAGAGCCATGAGGGATGCAGATAAAAGCAGTGAATCAGATTTTATTCCCTGAACAAAACACCAGTGCAGAAGCGTGATAGAAAACGAGGTGCTGGGGAACAAACATATTTGAGCTCATTTGAAAAACTGAAAGGTTGTTCAAGAAGAAAGCCCTTTTTCTGGAAAACATCAATACAGCCAGAAAAATATATGATCTTGCACATATTTTCCTCCAACTGTCAATTGCACAAGGCACATAAAAGTTGCCCAGGTGCAAATTTACTCTATATATCTGACTTTGAGAATGCACCTCATTTTACCATGATGAATGTTCACAAATTACTGTTTTATGCCAAATGTTATTTTCTCCACCATTGTTTTGCCCCTAGTTGCACTTTCAAGAAAGCCAGGTGTTCTATCTGACTGCTGTTGTGCATACAGACTGAAAGAAAATCTACAATGTAATACTGAAGAGGAGGAAAAATATTTCACCTAAAGGAAGGTGAAAAGAGGGTAGCAAATTATTATTTTTTTAATTAATTACAAAAGGCCTAATTCCAAACAGATGCAGACCTTTAGATTAAAATCTCTTCAGTGAGACCTAATTTTACATTCTTGAGCCTTAGACAGGAAGAATTTCACATAATAATGCCTGGCTCACCCATTAACACTTCAATCAGTTATTTTTTATTTGGTACTAACCAAATATTTTCTAGAAAAATCTACAGAAAATTAACTTTTCCATGACACAAAATCCAGTTGCAGCTTCCAGTTATCTCAGAGAAGTTCAGCCCAGATGACTGATTCAATCAGAATCCCTCAGATTAGAGAAAGACTTCTTAGATGAAAGAGGTTAATTAAGAAAATAATTGAACTGTGGGGAGAAAACAAATTGAACTCTATTTAGATTTACTTTAGGAGTGTGTGAGCCCCCAGTGTTTAAAGCTGACTAGCATTGTTTTAAGGTTGGCTATTGGAGAAGGTATAAAAATCTCATGTTTATCTATACTGGCTCAGAAGGATATAATGCAATTACTGAGAGCAACTGGCAATACAGGTCTCTGGGAAAAAAAAAAAAAGGTTCATCTACATTTTTCTTCGCGTGCTGCCAAAGCTCCAAGAATAGCCCTGAAATTATTTCAGATGTTTATGTTTTCTGTAGGCTAATTCATTTCTCATAGAAGAAGCAATCCTGCCATCATTTGATGAGCATCTCTTAACACCAGTACCTGTTTAAGTAGTTCATCCTGTCCCTCCCTTTCCTCAGCATTCATTCCTATCCTCATGCAGACTTTTTGGCAATACAGGTAAAATGATTTATGGGAATGAATGTTTGGTGAACCAGATCATGCAAACAATCTGGGTTACAGTTAGAATACACCCCCTCCTCAGTTATTTTTAACTGAGGTCAGTTTTCTACCCTGGTGTGACAACATAAAACAGTTGCACAACTGAGAGTCAGAACAGGGGCAGGAATGACAAAGGGAGATGTAGGGTTGTCTTGCTGAGAGAAGAGCACAGCAAACTACACCTTTAGTAACCCCGGGTCAATGCAGGCTAAATGAGAAGAGGGAATGAAAATCAAGCTGTGGCCCTGCTAATGGTCACTGTTTCAGGCAGCATGCTGTCACATACTGGAGAACTCACAGCAAGCTGCTACTGGAATTTAACTGGGCACAGTGGGCACCCTCAGAGACCTTGCAGCGTTCAAGGTCCCATGCTGTCTACCTTCTTTCTTGTATAGTCCAACCCCCTGCTCCCAGCAGAGTCAGTTCTGAGCTCAGATCGGGTTCCTTAGGGCTGTATCCAGTTGGAGTTTGAAAACCCCCAGGGAAGGACATGCACAACCTCTCTGGGCAATGTATGGCATCGCCTGCCCTCATGGGGAAAGACTTCTTCCTTAAATACAGTCTGAACCTTTCTACTTTCAATTTATGCCAGTTGTCTTATGTCCTCTCACCATGCTCCACTATGAAAAGCCTGGCTCCATCTTCTCAATAACCACCTTGTAGGTATGTGCAGGCTCCTGCTGGGTCCCCCCCAGACATATTTTCCAGGCTGAATGAGCCCAGAACCCTCAGAGGGCAAGTGCTTCAGCTCTTGACCATCTTTGTGGGCCTCTGCTGAACTCCATCTGGTTTATCCTTGTCTTCTGTGTATTAGGGGAGCCCAAACCTGGATGCTGTTTTCTAGATGCGGTCTAACAAGTGCCAATTTGAAAGTGATAATCACTTATCTTGACCTACTGGCTATGTTTCTGCTGCTAACAGTCTGGGATACTGATAGTCTTTTCAATATCAGGGCACACTGCTGGCCCACATTCAGGTCACTGTCCTCTGGGATCCCAAAATCCTTTTCCACAGATCTGCTCCCCAGACATTCAGTCCCCAGCCTGTAAGAGCTGTAATAGCTTTGCAACCTGCTGCCTGATTTTGTGAAGGCATTACTGGTAAGCATACCTCCCAAAATTAACCACTCAGAACATCTTCAGACTATTTTATTGCAGACCTATGCTTGTGAAGAAAGTGCAGTGATGAATGACACTTAGGGATATTCTGGATCCAGATATTGCTAAAATAACTTCCTGAACAGGGGCCCTAAAATGATAGTGTTTTTACCACAGGGCCAAAATTCCACTAGTTTGAGATGTAATTGAGTGAGGCACAGAAATATCATTTAAAGACTGGGGTGAAAAAAAGAAGTATTAAAATTAATAAAGCTTTAAAAATAATAATATTTTGTTTAATACTACAGTCTTTGCTAGCATCAGGACCACAAGCACTCCATAACACTGAAAGCTATTAAAGTCAACACAACAGAGTATAACTTTTCACATTCCTGTCATTCAGTTCATTTTTAAAACATAAGGTCAGTAGCTGATAGACGTCTCAAGTCTTTCCCGGACAGCTTACATGTGTAATAACTGCTCTAATTTGGAAGAAGAAGTCCTTATTACATTACTGATTCAAACGTCCAAGTTTTTGTAATGTAACTCAATCTCATGGCCCAAAACATCAAGTCTGAGGCTAAAGCAGAGACCTCTGAATAAGGCATAAGAAACATCAGAGGTTACTAAAACAATTCATATTGCATGGTGGATAGCATATATCCTGTATACAAATATTAATATTTAATGTAATGTATTGCAATTTGCTTTTACTTCAACATCCTATAATAGCCTTACTTTCCTATCTCACTCTCCAACAATGGATATTATCGTATCGCTGAGGCTCTGTATTGCAATCTATATGGAAAAGGCTCCACTGAACTTCACTGGAATTTTGAATTTCCAAGGAGCAGGGGAGAAGACTTCAGGTGCTGGACTGCTAAGCCATGACTGAGTAGTTAAAGATGGGCAGTTCTGTTTGCTGAGCAAATACAATGAGCTCCTAACAACTGAACATGAGAATTTAATAATTAAATTGTTAAGATATGAAGTCTTGCCACAATAGGATGAGAGGAGACCTTATTGCTCTCTACAACTACCTGGAAGGAGGTTGTAGTGTGGTGGGTGTTGGTCTCTTCTCCCAAGTAACTAGCGACAAGACAAGAGGAAATGGCATCAAGTTGTGCCAGGAGATGTTTAGATTGGAAAAATTTCTTTACTGAAAGAGTGGCCAAGCATTGGAACAGGTGTCCAGGGAAGTGGTGGAGTCACTATCCCTGGAGGCATTCAAAAAATGTGTAGATGTGGCACTTTGGGTCATGGTTTAATGGGCATGGTGGTGGGTTGGGTTGATGGTGGGACTTGATGATCTTAGGTCTTTTTCAACCTCAGTGATTCTATGATTCTAATAGAATTTGATCCCAGTAATTGAATCTGTTTGGAGAAGGTTCACAGAAGGAGAGGTAGTAGTCCTAAGCATAATCCTGCCCATACACTTGCACCTACAATTCTTTGTGAAGAGACAAACTATTTGTTTCAGCACAAACACAAAGCCTAACTTCTATACCCCAACACGACTTCAGAGAGGCTGCAGATAGAGCGAGGTAAGAGCGGAAGCACGGACCCTCACTGACAGACTGGGAGTCTTCTGAACTCCCATCAGTCATTCATGGCATTTTGGTGTTCCACTTTGCAGAACAGACCCCACCTGTCATCCAGCACATCCTCTGCAGGGCCTGATGGAGGTGGCACACAAAAGACCCTCATCCACATATTTTGCAGGAAGCCTTAATTTAAAAAAAGCTGTCTTTGGATTTCTTCTACCACTTTGAGAGCTTTCAGACAGACCCTACAGCCCCCAATCTATGACACCAAGTCTCCAGAAGGCACTTTGCCTGAACCACCTAATTTTGCCTTGCTATTGTCACCAGAAGCACCATTTGCCTATGTCTCACAGTTACGAGTCTGATCTGTGCTCGGGGAACAATCATAATGGAGGTGTTAAGAGAGAAGCTCAGAAAATTGATTACAGCAACAGGAAGGGACATGAGCAAATTCTCCTTTACAGGGCTTCATGTGGAGTAAGAATCACTGTGGTTTCTCCTATACGTGTTAGAAGCAAAAAAAATAAATGAATAAAACCCTCTTGCATCCTACACGGGAGATGGAAATCCCCTACCTGCAGCTATGGAGAGCTCTGGAATTGAGAGGTCTGGCTCTGAACCGGAAACCGGAGAGGCTCCACTCTTGCTTGGCATCAGGCAAGCTACAGGATTTATCCTCTTCGTGGACATCCTCAGTGTCCATGCTGTGGTTGGCACAGCATGAAGGCACAGCCCCACGGGAGACATGCTGGGCTGCAGAGCATGCAATGCCATTGACTTCAAGGGGAGGTAAACAGGAAGAGAATTTGTGCTCATCTTTGATTTTGGTTAATTGTGTTGACCAGTCCCTCTAGTTTAATATTTTCAACTCAATTCCTTGAACTACCCCTTTTATCTGTGGCCATGTGCACCCATGTGTTGTCCTGGTTTCTCATCAGTCTTCTTTTGTACATTATTGCAATGGGATAATAGCTAGCTACAGCCCTGCTTATCTCTTTCTTTTTTTTTTCTTTTTCGCCTCCCTAGAAATTGCATTGCACTTTTATCTCCTTAATTCTATTCCTCTAGCACTGCCAGGTCATTTCAAACAGCACTGCCTTCATGCCAGTGCAAGTTACGTATCCCGGAACCTGTGATTACTGGTTTCAAAGTCCTCAGTCAACTGCAGAGGCCCGGGGGTAGGGAGGCAGAGATCAAGTTTAAGGAGATCAATTAGCTCAAAGGAGCTGTTTTTCTGAAAAACAGCTTATTCTTCTTATTGAAAATCTATTTTTTTCAACTCTTCTGGAAACTGAACCAAGTCTGTAGCATAGCTCATTTACCTGCAGGTAAAATGAAACCTTTATTTTATTAAAAATACTTGTAAAAGTGCATCAGTTTGTATTCAAAAAAATGTATTCATACATAATTGAAGTTTATTCCCTCAATGTGGAATATGTTCGTGATTTCTAACTGAACAGAATTCCTGCACATTATATATAGCAATGTATTTCTGTAGGAAAAAAAACAGTACCTTTTGAATTTGGCAGAATGTTTGATACTTCATCTTCTCTTCAAAATATGTAAGTAATTACATTCAAAGACAGTATAAAAATACCATGAAATGTAGAGACATGAGTGCTACATATGTGTGTACACACACCCCTTCGGGAGTTCCCGGGTATGTATCAATCTCAAGTTACTTCCTTTTAATGATGAACATGAAGAGTGATATTATTTCAGTCATGTTTAGCAAAGCTGAAAGGGAAGGTGTAGCACTCCCCTGCTTTTTTATACTTTGGCTCTTACAAAAACACATTTGAAAGATAAACCAAAAACACCTCTCCGATCAAATGTTTTAACCTTTCAGCATGACGCATAAGTTTAATTTCCACTGATGGGGGGTGACCTCAGGACTACTGTATGGCTACTTCACTCCTCTCAATGGCAGCGATTTCCCTGACTGGTAAGCATCGAGCAGGTCTATAAATAACTTCCAAAGGAATTGTCTCTCTTCTCA
Source organism: Hemiprocne comata (assembly GCA_020745705.1). Lineage (NCBI taxonomy): Eukaryota > Metazoa > Chordata > Aves > Apodiformes > Apodidae > Hemiprocne > Hemiprocne comata. The sequence goes on from CM036586.1 coordinate 65,424,315, forward strand.
CGCACTGCAGACAGCTGTTTACATAGATCCCGACTCCTTCTGTACTAGGTTTACTCAGCTCGCATCCTTCGGGCTGTTTAATTTCCTCTTCCTAAAAAAGCCTTGGAAGATGCAGGTACGCCTGGAGGCATCGTCCAGTGCTGCAAATCCCCGTCACCAGAAGTTGTGGCTCCCGGCGGCCGGGGCTGGAGCGCGGCCCCAGCTCCAGGGACATTTCCCTGGGCAGGGGGGTTACAGTCTTGTGTAATCCGTCCTTAAGCCCCACGGTCCCGGCTGATCCTCCGGCCCCGGGAAACCCCTCCTCCCCACCCCACCAATCTCCGCAGCCACTCCAGGGCCCGGACATCTTTGCTCACCCACCTGCAGGGGGCTGGCCCGGGGCTCCGAGAAGACACACGCGTGGGGCGACCCCGCATCACCCCGCACCCGACGGGGCTGCGCACCTCTGCGCGGTGCGGGGCGGCGGGGACAGACAAAAGCCTGTGTTCACTCACCTCCTTCAGCTGCTCCAGCTCCTGCTTGAGGCCGTCATACTCCGCCTCCAGCTCGTCGTACTGCTGCTTGAGGGTGAGCTTTTCCTCCAGCACCACCAGCCCATACTCCGCCGCCTGGATCTTCTCGTGGGTCGTCTCGGAGAGCTCCCGGGTCAGTCGCTCGATCTCGCTCTTGTAATGGTCCGCGCCCTGCAGCACCTCCTCCGCAGCCATAGCCCCGCCGGCACTACCGCGCCGCCGCGCCGCCGAGGCAGCCGGGGGGCGGGCGCGGCCGAGGGGCGGCACCGGCACCGCCGCCGCCGGCCTGGGGATGAGGATGGGGGCCGGGGCCGCCTGCGGCAGCCGCCGCCGAGCGCGGGGGCGGTCCGCCCCCAACGCAGCCGCGGCCCCCCCGCCTCCTCCTCACCCCCCGCCCCGACCGGACGGGAGGCGGCGAGGCCGCCCTCTCCTCCCCAGGCCCTGCGGCGGCCCCGGCTGCCGGCGGCGGGGACGGCAGTGCCGGGGAAGCCCCCCGGTGCCCCGGGAGGCGGCGGCGCGCTGGAGGCCGGAGCGGCGAGCGGGGCGGCCGGGAGCGCGCCTTGATGCGGCGGCTCCCGGAGAGATGCTGCTGCTGCCGCCCGCCTCCTCCCAGGGAGCCGGCACCTCCGCCTCCCTTCCCCGCGGTCCCTCCCCTGCGCTCTTTAAGATGACAGCGTGCTCAGGTTTGGCATTTCCCGCGGAGGAAGGGTGAAAGCAGCGTTAAAGCGCGGGGGCAGGAGCACCCGGAGCGGTGGCTGCACCGGAGGCCGACGCTCCTCAAGCCGGGATCCGCTCGCTTAATCCTGCCGCGGGACTGCTGCGGCCTCCGCCCGCGTCCCCCTCCCCTGCCGAGCTCCGGGCAGCCGAGCGGGGCTGGCCAGCCCTGCTGAGGTTTTAGCGCCTCTTGGTCTCTCTCAGCATGTTGCAGCCATGGCCACGTTAGAGGCAGCGCTGGTAAAAACAGAAAGGGAAATGCAGCCCCGTAAAACTGCGGGAGCAGGAGAGCCTCAAGTATTTCCCTGCCAAGTCTGGAAACTGGCAAGGGAGAGCTGCCTGCTCCCTTCCCTCTCCCCGGTGAATGAACATAGGAACGGGCAAGGAAAGCTGGACGTGAAACAGTAGCGAGATCGGGGCGTTGAGCTGAGGCCACACTTCATGACTATTAGTGCAAGATCTCCGCGCTACCGATTAGACAGCAGGACAAAACTGATTCAGATCAGATGCTGTCACACCATTGTTACTCTGTCAAATTAGCCAGAGGACCTGATGCATAGATTATGTCAGTTTTATGCTGGCTTTATGCTGGCTGCAGAAAGACAGATGCTACTTGTCCAGCCTAAAATGAGAGTGGTGCAGACAGACAGCAACTGATCTCATACAAAGCCTGCCATGAAAAAGTTAACACACCAGATTAGGGGCATTTTATATATTTGAACTGGCAGAGTGAGTTCATCCTGTATCGATGTCACAATGTCATGTCATAGCCTTTTTTATTTAGTACTAGGAGTCTTAAACTCAAATTTACTGTTTCTTCAGACTATGGCCTGCAAACAGAGACCTAATTCTATTGATATTGACCAAGTTTTGCTCTAAGTACTACCAGGATTGGGTTTTCATGCTTTACAAACTTTTTTTTTTCTTTCTAAAATACTAGCAAAATTAGTTCTTTAGTTTAACAACTGAGTTAGAATTTCCATGAAAAAGAATATTAAAAATATAAGTTACATATAGAAGATGGCTGTAGCCTACCTCTGCAGCACTGTATTGGAAATCAAGGACATGGATCCCTTTCCTTGATGACCTGTTGATGCAGTTTTAAGCAAGCCACAATCCCATTTCTACCTCAGCTTCCCCATGTCTAAGAGAGAGGTAAAAATGGTTGGACACCTCAGCAAAGTGCTTTAAGATCTGCAAATGGAAGCAGTAACACTAGTTATCTAATATATGCATACAGTATGTAATATGTATTTTATAAATATGTGTGCATGCATACATAACTAATACATTGTTATCTAGCCCACATAAACACTTCTCATTGCCTGGAGAACATAAATGGAAGAAGATAGCAAGATAATAGATGTTCTGTCAATTTTGTATCTTGAAAACAGCTTGCAAAAAAAAAAGCCTGTTTTTAATAAATTCTAGTGTAGAAGCAAGGCAAGTGTAAATATTAATAGGAAAGAAAAAGATGTGAATATTAATAGGTAAGGAGAGTGAGTATCTCTCATCAATGAATGAATGTCAAAATGAAGAGGAAAACACCAGTAACACCAGTACTCCAACCATAATTATCACTGTACACCTAACCTCAACATGCTTTTCTTAAAAGAGGATGAAAGAGTCCACTTATCAGAAGGAAAACAAAACAAAACCCAAACCAGGAGCAAAATGTCTCAAGGGCTTTTACAAGTTCTAGTCTAGCTGTCTTCCTCAGCTTTCAACCTAGGGCCCCATGCAAGCAAGCCTTTCATGAACGCTCCTTCAGGATCGGATCAAAAAGCAAACAGCACAAGACCAGTGCTGAAAATGGGTGGCTGGGTCAAGACAATGTGGAAACTGGCTGAAGACTACAGCTAGTTTATCCTTGGTGGAACTCCATTTAACATCATTTAGTTGACAATGGCACCCACAACTCAAGGGCAGCCTCCCCACATGTCTGAACATCTGCACCCCAGAGGGGAAATTTGACTTGTTAAAATGTGTCAATTTTTCTGCAATACCTCACAAGAAATTTAGGGAGAATCTTTCCTTTTAAAATTAGAAGGAGGCCTGAAGTCCAGGTATTGTGCATGGTACAGAAGTTCCCAGTGGCTGTGGGAAAACTGGAGGTTCTGTAGCTACTTGAAACACCCAGCATGCCCATGATTTGCCATCATTAGCACCCATTTGCTCCGTACTGTGACTCCTAAATATATGCAATATCAAATCAAACTGCTTTGGTGGTATTTGTCTTTGAAGTCTGCTTCTTTAGAAGTTTTCTTTAGGATGAAATGAGTCTTCCCCAGAGTTGTCAGTTTCTCTGTATTGACTACAGAGGACCTGACACAGACATACACATTCAGACATATGCATTGAATTACATGTATCCTGCCTTTCTCACCTGTATCTTTTCTTAGGGCTTAAAACTGGCACCTACATGCTACTGTCCAGATTCCTTCATCTATATTTATGACGGACTACTAAGGTCACTGATGGGTCTGAAAAATACAAATTGCTCCAATTTGCCTCATTCCTGTCTCTGTGGAGACAAGAAAGTATGGATGATACTACAAATAGCATCTCAGTTACAGGGAAAAACATAATTAAAGAAGGAAGTGTTGCAGCATGACTTAAAGGTGGTCATTCCCTAGTGAGGATCTCATAACTGAAAAAACATGACCTGCTGTGATGGAGATTCCTTGCTTTCTGGAGTGCCTTTAATTATGGATTCGAGTGACTGTACAATGGTACCAGCAAAGTGCTGGTCTTGGTCACAGATCCGGTACCTTTAGGAACATTCTTATCAGTGAAGATAACCCTAAACAGTCATATCAGCACTTTAAATAATTTCACTGCCTAGATATGCATCACCTGACATTGGTCTAAGTCCTGCTACAGTGCTCTTATATTTTCTACCTCCCCAGCTCAAAAAAACATGCCCTGATTTTGTTAAAGGTTGGCTTATCACCCTACATTGTTATTTCTCCTCCATTTTGCCCTGCCACATCCCTTTCACATGAATATTTCAAACCAGTCTTTAGTCATTTAGTGACATTCTACATACCCTCATAAAACCAGCCTCCTTATGATTGCATCCATTTCATGGGCAGAAATTGCCCTTTGAATTCCTGGCATGTGATGCTGCTAGACTCTTAGGATAGTAGGTTCCAGTACCAAAAAATACTTTCCTGAGTACACATTTTTTGAGACAATTGGATATTCATGGACAGGCAACGTTATACAGTCCAAATCTTGCTCCAGAGAATATTATCCAAATTTCAAACCATTTAAGAAGCATGTAATGATCTATATGAAATGAACTACTGGTTCTATTTCTTGGTGTAAATGCAGCTATAAAAGCCACCCTGTACTATAAATTGCAGATGGCTGAATCACTGCACCTACAGAAATCACTTTGATCCATTTGTGTGGAGCATCTCAGAGGACCGAGTCCAAATCTAACAACTGCTAATTAGGCGTGTTTGGCAGGCTTATCAGAGTGGCCAGAGGAAAACAAATAAACAAAAAGTATAAGGACCAATCTCTCATTGTTAGCAGGAATGGGATTGACTTCCTGAAAGTGAAAAGAGGGGAAAAGCACTGAGGGAGGGTGGTGCCGTAACTGTGCTGGGTCCGGTTTGGAAATAAACAAGTGGCTGTTATGCTACCAAAGCTTATACTGATTACAAGCACTACATTTGTAATGAATGACCAGCCTAGAGATAAAAGGGAAGCAATAGAAAGAAAATGAAATTTTTAAATACATTTAAAGATCCTAGTGCAATAGAACTGGTAATAGGTTTTAAGAAAATTAGTTTATAGAGGGTATTAAGAGAAACTAAACACAGGAGCTAAAAAACAATAATGCATATAATGAAAAGTAATGATGTTATGCTGATTAACATGAGTGTCAGTATTCAGAAGAAAGGCTTTCAAACAGTAGTGTCCTTAGGTAAGTCCTCTGTGAACTGCCTTTAGAGTACCTGCAAAGGTAAATAAATATTTAATTTTTTTAAAGTCTATTGTCTGGTGGACTATAATTTGGTATACAGGATCATGGATCCCCACTAGAATAATGTAGGGCCCCAAAGACCTGAAAAGGTTGGAAACTACTCAGGTAGAACATACAGAATGCAAAAGGAAGTACAGGGTAAACCAGAACACCTCAACAAGGAAGTCACAAAAAGTAACTGTACGTAAATGGTTAGTGGAATGTTTTGTGTGCAATAAGCAGGGGTTAGAGAACCAAAAATGAGTTCTGCAAGAAAACAAAAAAAAATAAAGCATAAGGACATTTAGAAAACACAGTCAGCAAGAATTAGGTGGCAAACTGATACTTGCAGTATAAAAAAAAAAATACTATAATAAAGAATGTAAATTATTATTCTGTTAGAATGAGTAATACTGCCTCAGCCTGAAAGGATCTTGCTTTCAGCAAGTGTTGCACATGGGTCTTGATTCAGCTCCACAGACATCAGCTGAGTCTTTTAATTGACAGCATAGCCCCCAGGCTCAAGACCCAGGACACAGCTCTTCCACTTCATGCAGAGCCTTACAGAGTTTAAACAAAACAAAAAAAAAAGTCTGAAAGAAGCACTGAAAGGCTTATTATGCCTATTTAAACCACTAGGCACTTTCCTGTGACATAAGGAAGATCTGTCCACTTAGTAAACTTTGTCCAAACAGCTCCTTAGCCATCTAGCCTAGATAAATCAGTGTCACAGTGGAAACTGTTCCTTACCAGAGAGATTTAAAACCAGGAGAATGGAGAACACGGTTTCTCTCAAATGAACAGCAGAAGCATCCATTGCCCAGAGAATCATTACAATCAGGGCTCAGGCAGACTGCAAAGTAGCCAGCCATCTTGGGCAGCAGAGATAAGGAAAAAATAACTATACCCTGAAACATCTTTTAACTTTTGCCAAAGCCTTGGAAAACCAGGCACCCACTGCTGTGCCAACTGATATGCAGGTGACATGGAGAGGCAAGGCAGCTTCTGTTTGAAGGAGTGGATCCTTCCAGGATCGAAAAGTTAAGCTCCACTTTCCCTGTCAGAGCTTCAGCAGAGCAGTGGGACAGTGTCTCCACTGCTCACTGGCTGCACTTCATACCTTCCCCACTCCTGTATGGTCCCTCCCTGCTATCTTCACCTGCCACTCACTCCTGAGAAGTTCCAAACCTCTCTGTCTCTGCGTTAGAGATGAGGAAGGCTAGAAGGCATCTTAGAGGGTTGTTGAGTCAAATTCCACTTGTAGGTGGGATCAAATGCATCTAAACTATTCATGGTTAGCATTATCTAAAACGTTCTTAGAACCCTCAGTGACAGATACACAATAACGTGCCTACAAACCCCTTTCCAATATTTCACCACCATCACAAATGGAAACTTTTCTAATGTAGAGTTTAAACTTTTTTCACTAGATATCAAGACAATCCATTCCTATCCTTCAGCAACCATCATGCCCTTTTCATTAGTTTCTTCAATGTTTGAAGGCTGTTCTCTCTTTTCTTCATTAAGCAAATTTCCAGCTTTTCCTCAGATGCCTCAGTCTGTCCCTGTAAATCATCTCTTCTGATCCCATCCAGAGCTGTGATGGCTTTTCCTGAACTGTCTTATTTCTTGTTCTTCTAGGCTGACTATTATTCCTCCAGGTGAAAACTTCCCCACTACTGAATAACACGGGTCAAGTACCTCCAACATTGCCAGCATACCACTTCTAGTACTCCACCCTATGTTTTAAGAAACCACAACACATTGTTAATTAGCATTTACTTTGTGGTCGACCATAGCTTTAGGATCTTTTTTTGCCTTGCTGCTTTTCCAGCCACTTACATCTTTGCATTTGTCTCTGCTGAGGTTCATCTTGTTGATTTCGTATCACTTATTCAGTAAGAGAAGATCATTTTGAATATTCTCCTCCAAAGCACCCCATGACTATTTCTACTATGGAGGCACAAAGTCATACAAATGTGTAATCACGATGCTCTTTTTCTAAAAATTTTTCAGTCCCGGAGAGAAGGATCTGATCAGGGAGTTTCTTCACTGCACACAGCTGAGTTTGCCACTTTTAACTCCAATCCAGCATGATAACACCATGTTAATTTTTTGCCATCATGACAGCTGAGAGGTTTTTAAGCAGAAATACTCCAAAACCTGCACGTAACTCAAATTCCTCTGACCCTACCTGCTGACCACAGCCCCTAGCTCTACCTACTGGGTAATGGCCACGTCTCTCCTACCACAGCTACCTGCAGTCCCCACCAACCCAGCACCAGACTGGGGGCTCTGCCACACTGGTACCCCTCAGACAAGTGTCCTAGGAGCACAGAAGTTCTCCCCATGGCTGTCACACAGCCCACCCACTGCTCTCCTGCACCCCTGGGTAAAGCTGCCACATTGCCATCAAGCCATCGGCAGCAACCCTCCGAGTTGGGTAAGTACCTGTGAAGGTGAACCACAGGCTTTGCCCTCAGGGGTTGTGTGGTTCCTTCCCCCAACAATGGCTTTTTGCCCCAACAGTGGTGACCCAAACCTCCCACTGCTGCTCACCCACCCAGCCAGCTGCTGTTCTTAAATCAGAAACGGATGGGTCCAATGCCCTCTTTTCTTGCCAATTCTACCCAGACACTTTTTAAACCCTTTTTTTTTTTTTTCCCCAGGCTCTTGCAACGCAATTGCTCAATCATCTTTAGTGTCTTTCTGGGAAGTGCAATGAGGCAATACATTATTCCCCCAGTCTCCTTCTCTTAGTTACATCAAGTCCCTGCCAATGTCTTTGGAACAAGTGGATGTGCAAAGCTGCCCAGTTCACAGGTTTCCTCCTACTACCCCAGCATGGGCAAAAGCAGCTGGCAAAAGCAGGTTAATAAATAGATCCCCTGTTTGAAGTGGGAACCATCTATGAAATAAGAACCAAACTGCAGCTTATGGTCCCATTTTAACTGATTTTTCTCCTCAGAAGTGGTTAGTGTGGGAGAGTAATGAATTTGTATTTAACAATGTGCCGTGTCTTGAAATGGGAAGCCTAGATCTGCAGTACACTTATTAAATATAGCTTCAAAAAGCACTGATTTCTGCAAAAGCTAGCATTTGCCTTACATTCCTTATCGTGTGTCAATGACTAAAAACCTATACAGACAATAATGGCTGAGAGAGAAACTGAAATTTTTATGTGAAATCTAATTATAATGGTGTGTTGATAAAATTAGGGAAATTTGATTCATAAACTAAAAAAGGCTTTTTTTTAAAGACCTATAAGCTAGTATTTCAACACTTAGCAGTAGGTTAGTTGTGGTCTTCTTTCAAATGCAGCTGCTAAACATGCATTATAATGAATGCAGAACACACAACACAAAGAAAAATACATTACATTTCTATTAAGTGAGTGTGGCACTTGGGAAAGGTGCCAGATGTATGACACTATCCCATAAACTTGAGTTTGATTAGATTTTTGTCAAAATATCTAATACAGAAAAGGTGGGGTGTATTCAAAATACTAAAATAAAGGCTTGCAAAGAAGGCATCTGGATCAAAGCAACAGTTATTTTCCTCAGGTAAAGAGAAGAGTCAAAACACAACTAGGAGATTAAGATCTTGAAGTGGAGACTTACTTCATTGTGAATTTTTCCACTCATGCTTTGGATGACTTGGGTGAAATGCTTGGCCTATAACAAAACGGGGTATCACATAAAAACCTGTCTAGAACTTCTTTTCAATAATTGCATTTATAATATAAATTCTTCTTGTTATTACAATCACATTATTCAACACACAGACGAGAATCAGAATGACTGAAACAAGTACTGCATGAAACAAGTGCTGCATAAAGTTATTTCATGTGAATTCTGTATTGTCAAATCTGACCCTTAAAAATAAAAATTGAAACCCATTAAAGAAATCCTGAGAGATTTTTCTTTGTGGATTGTTACCACAGTATTTTGCGCCATTTTCATTTTCCTTATGCTTTCTGAGGTAGGCCAAAACTGGCTGGTATCTACTTTCAGCTTTTCCTTACAACCAAGAGCTTTATTTAAAAACAAAACAAAAGTAATCCAAAACAAACAAACAAACAAAACCCACCAAAAAAACACAGATTATTGAATGAACTTCTAAGGCCCAGGACAGATGGACAGTAACTAAACCTGCAAATTAGCAAGACATAATGAGAATGCTGCAGTTGCAAACCCTGACCTTACAGACCAGAAAACATGACTGAATTCCTAGAGTTGTCCTAGCAGGAAACACAGTAAGGTTTTTTGGATTAAGCATTTTCCTTACAAAATAAAGTCTTTTCAATAAGGATATATGGCAAGGTATTGTGTTGTATTTTAACAGTAGCTATCCAAATGTTTCCAGTTGGGAAAAAGCAATGTGGTGTAAGAGTAAAGTAAAACAAGCCCACCGTGACAGAGACTTTCCTAATACATACTACCATTCAAGGGGGGATAAAGTGAATTGGGAGATCCTGTGAGGTTGTCTTCTGAGGCTTTTTTAATTCCTTTTAGATTATTAGGAGTTTCTGAAAGTGCAGCAGATAGAGCTTGGCATGGGGAGTCTGTAAGGGGAGGGTATAACCACCTTTGGGTGCTGAGTGTTACAATTGCTTAAAGGAATTCCTGGTATAACCAGGGGAAAAGGCAAGGGGAATGCTGCTATTTGCCCACCTTTGTTTGCCCGGCTGGGCAGCAAAGGATCAAGGGAGAACAGCAGAAACAATCAAATTTTTGCCAGCATCGCACAAAATTGGGAAGAGAAATAACAGATGGCAATTCCTTTGATGCAAGGAACCCATCTGCTACTGCTTCCCCCATGAGATCCTGGAGATCCTATGTGGAAAAGCTTCAGAGACAGCTTGTGAATGGCAAATGTGAATCTGGGTTCTTTAGGAGAAGATAGAAGGGAGAGTAATTCTGCTCATGGAAGGTGGCATGACAAAAAAGTCATCTGTACTTCTGCTCAGTTCTTGGTAAGTCCCAAAATAGGTTTGTGAAAAGTTAAAACAACTCAGTTATATAGGACAACATGCAAAGTAACTGCTCCTCAGTGTCCCACATTGAATACAGGTGAGTAATAATATCTTCTGAAAACCCAGTTACAAGTCCATGCAAAGCTCATACTGTAGCCATGGTGCCAGACTGTACAGCCCTGCAGAATATCTCAGTCTTGTTGACATCGTCTCTGATCACACCTCTTGTTCTTGCCTGCTTTGATGAGCAGAGGTAGTATGTATATCTTGATATTATTTAATTTTATGCCTAATGATTAGCATTTATTATTCCTTTTAAGATTAATAAGTTCATTAATCTTTCTGGTTTTCTGGATGTGTAAAGTTCAGGCAGCTATTATCCTCTCATTTATCTCTATGAGTGGAATAATCTCTGAGAACACATATAGAGACGTAAAGTTATCTGAAAGAAAAATGGTACTTAGGAGCAGTCAGTATAACCACGGGAAAATAAATATGCTTCTGCCTGACTTCCAGCTGCTCTGATGTCTGCTGCTGATCATTCACAGCCATTGTTGAAAAGCAACTGATTAAATAGTGAACATCCTTCAATGAGAAAATTCACCACCATGGAGAAGACAATACAAGTGCCCAGTTAAAAGGAGAAAACTAAATACTAACCCTCCTCTCCTCCCTACTTTATTTTACTGTGAGAATATGGCAGCTGCTACATTTTAAGAGATTTGGCAATTTCCTGCTGCTGAATGCAGAAGGGAAGGTTGATTTGCAAACTTGTCACAGATTCTCTCTGCAAGGGATCTGTCAGAGTAGAAACATGCTTTGAAAATGAATTAGCAGGATAAAGGACTTGTTTTGAACAAGGGATTCCTCATAGGAATGGCCAGGGGAGACGTGTCTCTTGGATGACCTCTATGCCCTTAGCTGGTGTCTTTTGACTCCAATCCATGGAAAGCTGGAACAGACATACACTCACACATACACTTCAAGGTTATCCAAAGAAAAGGACGAGCGGAATATTTTTTTAATTGTCTTGTACAACAAGCAGTTGAGACTTGGTGTTACGTAAGTACAAAACAAGACTTAAACACCCACAGGCACACATGTATTTATATACTTGTTCATAAATAATGATATTACAGGAGCATCATGGCTTTGCCTTGATCAGGAGTTGAGTAACAGAGCATAATGAGCTATGGTTGATAGGATAATGCAAATGACTGTATGTGATGAGACTTGGGACAGGCTGTGGATCAACAAGCAACTGAAGAACAATATCTGAGACTGCTGGGAAAGTGGTATTGTTGTAGACAGATTTGGCTGGTGGCCAGTGCCAACATCTGGCTATAAGTCCCTGCGCACTAGAGAGTAATAGAGACAGCGGGAGGCATTGCTCTGAAGGTGTCCAACACCTCATGGAAGCAGATTGCTCAAGGTGGAGCCATCACAAGTTGGCACTGAGCTGCTGCCCAGAGCCTAACATGGAGGCAGGTTGGACAAAGCGAGTGTCACACTCCCCTGGGCTTGACTGTGCCAACTCTCTGTATATGGAGAAGGTCTCAATTAATTCTCTGTGAGTGCACTCCCGTGTGTGTAGCTTTTCCTGATACAGTTGTGCCTCGCTTGGTATCGCATTGTCTGGTGTTTCTTTTCCACCTGTGACAGCTGGGGACCAGAAAAATAGAGAAAAAGAGAAAGAGGGATGGAAGGAGGAGGGCTCAGGCAATATGACAAAAGTAAGATAATAAAAATAAAATAAGAAAATGTATGGGAAAAATTTGAGACATCAGCGACTGGCCTAGAAGGGAATTGTCAACAGATCAGAGACAGAACTGAGGATGAGAGGGATTTTTCCACCCAAAACAACCTTCAGGGATAGCAACTTGTCATCTGACCCTTGTCAGCAGTGCCTGGGGATATGAACAGAGAGCAAAATGGATCCTCCCTTCCTGGCCCTCAGGAAACATGGCCACAGGTACATTGCTGCTCCCATGCTCATGGGAAATACGTGTCAGGAAAGGAGCTGCTTGAGATGACAAGTCATCTACCTGCCCCAGTGCATGGCTCTCTTCAGTCTGGGTCTTCATGTACTCCAGATTTGATAGAGAGGCTTGAATAAAAACATCAAGAAAGAACTTACTAAGGTGTTTAAGCACTAAGAATATTGAAGTGAGAGGCCTATTATAACCAGCCTGGTAGGAAACACTTCATGTTGAAAAATTAGATTATATATGGTAAAGCTGCTGACAGCCTAAAGGGAAAAAGAAACCTCACTATTAAACAAAGTTTCTTTCAAACTGTTGCTATTAATCAGTTGCTGTGGTTGCAATGATTGGATGCACTAAATGTAGGCAGAGGTTTACATTAGCTGCTCTGAGACTCCCAAATTTCTTTTTAACCAGTGATCTACTTAAAGAGAAAAGCAAAAATTATTGCAGGTGACCAAAATTGCCAGTGGATCACTTTCCTGACCCCATTCAGTGCACAGCATCACAAGCTACCGGGGTGGCTCATGGAGCAGGACCAGGGAGGAGGATGGGGATGCTGGGACGCTGGGAGTGCTTGGCCCAAGACTCCACTCCCAAACACCCTCCCATCTAAACCTGACAGGCTGTCCCAATTCAAGATTAGCTTGGTGTGGCTAACCTGCTTCTTCTGACTGCAGTTAACCTCTGCAGTTAACTTAAATCTTTGGAGTGTGAGATACTGACTGGCAGTGTAGATTTTTAAATTTTAAAGCCTTTAAAAAGATAAAGGTCTGTGCTGCATTTTGTTTCATTTCCTCTGCATCACACAGATCAGATGTTTTCACTGAATGGCTCTGTATTAATGGTGTCTGTTCCTTGAGTTGGGAATAATGCCTGAAATAAATCAGTACTTCTCTAAACAGTATTTCATGCTGAATGTTGCAAACCTGCTGATACATGTGAAAGATCCACAGACCACAGGACATTTCATCGTCTTAACCACTAAAGCAGCTCCATGCTTAAACACAGGGACAGCAAAACTGTACAGTGGCCAGGGTGAGGGTTTAGTCTTTCAAATGACAAAGGTAGGTTTCTGTGGTAAATTCCTGATGTGTTTCTTCCCACTGCATCATTTGCAGACATTCCTGGACAACAGGTAGCAGCGGGCAGGGACAGCTCATGCCTACTGGAAGAAATACTTGCCACAGGCCTCAATGCTTTACATTTCTGCTCTCTGTTCTTCCTGAGGGGCTTGTATGTCAATAGTTTTCAAGCAACTTCATTTGGTTCCCCGGGAGACAAAAAAATCTGCTTGTTTGGCCTTTGAGCAGCTTTGTTTTTCTTAAATCCCCTTTTGACACTATGTAGTACTCTGTTCTGCCTATTCCTCTTCTTTTTGTCCTCGCTCTGCTCCCCTTTGTGAATTCCTGCTTTCCTCAGGCTTCCCCTGCTGCCATACCAAGTTGTCCTACAAAGGCTACCCTTCATCAGATAATTTAGTTTCATATTTATACTGCACAAAAGACAAGAAGCCTGTTTCCTGCAATGCTGTTAATGAAGTGAAAATTCACAGCATTTCTACATATAAATTCTAATCTAAATAAGACTGTCATCACTGCTGGGTTCAGCTGCTCTGTGCTGACAGAACACTGATAAAATATACATGTGACTATCCCCATCTTTAAAAACATACATAAAAGAAGTATATACCAGTGAGACCAATTATTTTTCACTCAGCATAATGAAATGTGCCAAAGCCAGCAAGGACTCATTGGGAAGGTATCGATCCCACTTCTAAGGCTATCCTAGTTGCAGCATCAGAGGAGATCTCAGACAGACCTTCATACATCTCCTCCCCATGGCAGCAGTTATTCTGCAATACCTTACAGCTGTCTGTCTACCCAGTTCTTGAAAATATTACTCATGGAAACTCCACAGTCAGGGAACCTTTCTGTAGCCTCTGACTTCATTTTATAACTGAGGGAAAGGGTTTGCCTGATGATTTGGGAGGCAAAGTAAGTTGAGAAAAAAATAATTCCTATATTTATTTGTTTCTTTTACCCTAAACTGCTTAAAAACTGGAAGCAAACACAAGAAAAAGAACTTCTTCTGAGAGATGAGGCACAAAAACCTGTATGATTTTGGGGTTTGAGTTTATTTTTTCCAGAAGGGCTAGTGCTTCAGAGTGATAGAATTGAACCTGTTAGCCAGGAGTTACAGAAAGATCTCCCAATACTGCATGGCTAACAAAGTGGCAGAAGAAATGTAGCACTGATGAATGCAAAGCTGTGCACTTGGTGAAGAGTCACCCTGATTCTATGCTCCCAACAGCAAGATCTCATGTCAGTAAAGTAGTCTCCTATGTCATTTCAGACGGTTCTTTGGAAGATTGAACTTCTTACTCCCTGACCACCAAAAAGACCAGTAAGGGAATAGAAATTATCACCACACCATAAAGCTATGGTGTAGCCAATCTTGTGTGAAGCTCCAGTCACTTCAAAAATGAGATATTGCAACTAGAACGTAGTCAGGTAAGAAAGGTCAAATCGGTCAGAAATAAGAAACAATTTCTGCTGTAGAAGAAAGTGAAGAGATTTGGTTTCCTCAGCTTGGAAAAGAGATTACTGAAGACATGATAGAGGCCTAGAAAAACATAAATCATGTGAAACAGGTGGCGAGGGAATGATTAGTCATTATTTTTCTTGAGACAAGAACTATGGGGCACTAAATGAAATCATCAGGCAGCAGGTCAAAGACAAATGAAATAAAGCACTTTCATATGCAATGCCTAATTGCATTGCAGGACATTATATCCTGTTTTCTTTGGATGTCCAAAGTATAAATAAATTCCAAAAAGCTAGTAGATGAGTTCATTGAAGAAAGGTCTGTCAAGGGCAGCTATAATCATAAAGTCTCTAAATCAGAAATTGCTGGAAACTGGAGGAGTATCTTGGAAAAAATGTGAATCAAAGATTGCTCTTGTTTTGTTTTTTCTTCTTCACTATCTACCACAGGCTACATTACAGAAAAAATATATCAGATAGGGTATGTGGACCTTTGTTCTGATATAGTACAGCTGATCGTTTTCTATTTGGTCAGAATGACTATTTACAAACACTATATTGTCAGGAATGGGAAATGATATTTGAACAATTGAGATTGAGTGTTTCAATGAGACCATAAAAAAATACAGCAGAACACCACTTTTTCCGTAAAGAAACTCTACAAATCTTGAATAATAAAACATGTTCAAAATCTTACAGTTGGAGGAGTGGAGACATGAGAACAATAGAAATCTGTACAAATGAGGAAGAAAAACCCACCAGGAAGTATGTCTCCTCTGTGAGGCTGACAGCACTCCAACGAAATGGCAAATTTTTCCATTGTTTGCAGCAAGACTAGGATTTCATGTGGAGGATTACATTTTGTGAGGTGTCAATATGGCAAAATTATGACAACATCAGACCTCATTTCTCTCCCTAACCAGGGGTAAGAGGAGAAACTGGGAATTTTTTTCTCTAAACTAACTCAACTCAGAATTTGACAGATAAGCCATGTGAACTGAGGAAATGCACAGAAATATAAGCAGAGTTAAAAGACTGAAGTTCCCATGTACACCCAGTCATTTTCTTCACATTGTTTGTAAAGATGATGCCAAAGAATGTAAGACAGATTTAAACCAAAGTACTACCTTATGAATCAGTATTTAACTTACCTTCCAGCTGACATCCAAGGCAATGCCAAAGATGTATTAGGAAATCGATCAACGAGAATTCTCACTATCATTATGGTAAGGAAGGGTAATTACTAGGACCATCTTGACAGATAGGTACTGTAAGAAATTAGTCTTACAAGAAGAGAAATCTATTTCCTCAGATAAAATAATAAACTGTTCTACCTCAGTGTCTCTATAACAGATTTAGAGGAAATATTCTTCAAAAAATACATGCCTAGGAAAGATTTTAATATTCATCTCCATTCAAAGGACACCTAGGAATAACTATTTCAATCTAAAAATTATTTCAGATTATTCAGATACATACTGGAGATTCTTTATATCCCCACTGAGCCATGCAACTTTAGAAAATTGTTGTTTAAAGAGGGCGATTATTTACCATTTTTGTTATTAAGCATATTACTGAAACTGAGATCACATAACCATGTATGAAGATCTAAATAGTGTCTTACTGATATGCAATGCCCTCTGAATTGTCCTAGATACACAGGAAAGTTTTGCTTCTATTTGATATCCGTATTTCTTTAAATCTTTTCAGAGTCTAAAACTTGAGAAGACGTGGTAGATATTTTTCAGGAGGTTTCTTTCAGCTTACTTCAACTGAATGTTTCAGCATATTTTCTTGGGAGGGTGGTCATTTATACATTTTAGAGAGAATCCTAATAGATTCCATTTGCCTCTTTTCATGGGATTCTGCTGCCTTGATAGAGCTGTATCCCTGGTGTCAGTGCCCAGACAGAAGAGGTGTTCATCTATTTGAAAGGTATGTTGGAAAAGGAAGTTCTCATCATATAATTTTCTCCAGCTGCATTTTTATATGCTTTCGTGGTTTATATTGTTATCAAACTTCACTGGTGTCAGCAGGACCAGTTTTTATTTTCCAAAATAAATTCCCATGTAGGTCAGCTTTTTGATCTCATAATATTCTGCAGCACTGGAGAATAAACTCAGTCAAATTATCATCAAAACACAGAAGCTGGAGCTAGATAACTGGAAGATTTTGGCCCCATTTTTCCTTTTATTCAGTCCAAACCACTTCATTTTTAGATTATACCATTTTGTACTGCTTCTAGAAATACTCCATTTTTTCACTTTGATTGCATGCTCATGATTAATTTATATTAACAAATTTAAATCCAGAAAAGGCACCCATAAAATGATGTGCAGATTTTAATACTTCTTTGTCATATCCTGTCTCTTCTTCCATTAACCATCTACTCCCACAGTTCCTTACCAGAGTGAATAAATTTTAATCCAACTGGTAAAGCCCTGGATAAACTTCATCTGCAGAAGCTATAATGCTGAACCTAAACTTTGATTTTCCTGTATCTTTTGCAAATAGAGCTGGCTGGTCCTCAGCATTGTGTCCTCCACATCCTTGACTTATAGAAAGCTAAGGAAAACAAGCAAGACTTGCATGCAATTCCTCTCTTCAACATTTTTGAACATTTCATCCCTTCAGTCCTCAAACTTCCAGGTACTTTCTGCTTTGGTCTACCTGATTCCAGACCAGACGTCTGCCTTCTTACTCTCTCCAGAAATGGATTATCAGAGAACTCCTTGTTAAAAATTCCCTGTCTTCTGCTCCCAGATGGCTTTCCTGAAGGACTTCCATGCCTTGTCAGGTAATGCAAGGCTTAGATAATTGCATAGGTTCCTCAGGAGCCAAAATTATTCTGATCACTTTAACTAGCTATTTGTTCATTTACTTTTCAGAAAATATTAAAACAACATCCAAAGATCTAAGGTTCTAGTTAAAAGTAATTAACCAGCTCTTTCTGGTTTTGCTGGTATCAATTTGGACCATCAAATTGGCAAGTAATATATTTCTGATTACTGTTTTTGGCCCATTAGAATAGCATAGTTACTACATGCTAGTTTATGAACCCAGCTGCATTATTTGTGTCCTATCAAACTTACTTTGATTTTTCCAGTTCATGCGTGGAAGTAGCTTTTGATAACTGGGTCAACAGGAAGAAAAAGTTTAATTACAGTTCCAGGTAGTCCTGATCATGTGCTTCCTTCTTTCTAATGAAACCCAAATAAGATCAAAGACAACAGGTCATATTTTCTGCAGTATAGGCCCTATACTGCTAACAGGAATAGTCAGTTGGAATGTCTTTTGGGCATTGAACAGTTAGCTCATCTCCTGATAAAAATACAACTTTTGCAGAATTAGAATTTTCCACTAGGAAAAGTTTGTTTACAATTGGAATCACTGAAATGAAATATTATCTTTGTTGAACCCAATGCAGAGTATACTTAAGTTGAAGTAAAGTTTAAAATTCTTCCAAGTAATGCAAAACATTTAATTCTGCAGCACTTCTACAATAAACCGCAACTGTTGGTTGTGCTGAGTTTTATAATACAAATTAGAGTCCTGATCTCCATTCCTTTTTAATGTCTCCGTTCCCCTGACATAATTCAGTGTGTTATTTATTTAAACAACATGGATGGTGCATTGTGGGAGTCACAGGACTCTCATAGTGGCTACAGAAAATGTGTCTGACAGGAAATGATGCATTATAGTGAGATTCAGCTTGCCCAAAAGTAACATCCAAGATGCCATGCACAATATTGGAAAAGCTGTATGTGACATATTACTCCAAACAAAGAATTTTTAAAATCAAGAACTATTTTTCAGATAATATGACTTGGTCCTAAAGTTATTCTCATCGTTGTTCTACAATATAGCAATGTTCATTCACTTTAGAGCCAAGTTCTGTTATCAGTCACAACAAACTGATACTAAGTGGGGTTGCACCAGCTTATCCAAAACCCCACCGTGCTCTGTGTTACTGTAGTTTTATGAGAAGTTACCATAAAATGTGTTTCCCTTTCAGGCTGCTTTGTTTTGATGCAAATTTTTAGCATTTCTAGAACAAATACTTGAGAGGAAAACACTTCATATTTGCATTCCATTTAGGTCAAAACTAATGCTGGAAAACTAATCAGGTTTTCTTCGTCTCCCAGCTCTAGAAATTACCTCTTGCAGCCTCAAAGCCTGCCATGTGAGTTGAACTAGGCAACTGCCAACATTTCTGCCTGCACAGTAGCCTTGGAGCCTCTGCTGTTGGGTAAAATACTTTTCCTGAGATTCATCTCCTCTTCACTAGAGCAACCATTTTTATGGAACTTCTCTGTGTTCTAGTGACGCTTTTCTTATCGCAGTTTGAATCATTATTCTTTCTACTGTGGCACACAAAAAAAGTTCTTTTCATAAGTAGCAATCCAGTGGTTTTTATTTTAGCACTTAGGGACTGAAGTACATGTGGTTTTCATTTAAAAAACCTTATTATATTTCTAAAAGAACAAAACCAAAATCAATTAAAACTAAAAATTGTATAAAGATCACAGAATCACAGAACTACCAAGGCTGGAAAAGACCTTTAAGATCATCAAGTCCAGCCTATGACCAACACCACCACACCATCTAGACTATGGCACTAAGTGCCACATCCAGCCTTGCCTTGAACACATCCAGGGGCAGTGCCTCCACCACTTCCCTGGGAAGTCTATTCCAATGTCTAATCACCCTCTCCGTGAGGAAGTGCTTCCTAATATCCAACCTAAACCTCCCTTGGAGCAACTTCAGGCTGTGCCCTCTTGTCCTGTCACTGGTTGCCTGGAAAAAGAGCCCAGCCCCCATCTGACTACAACCTCCCTTCAGGTAGTTGAAGAGAGTGATAAGGTCCCCCCTGAGTCTCCTCTTCTCCAGGCTAAACAACCCCAGCTCCCTCAGCCTCTCCCTATAAGACTTCCCCTCTAGTCCTTTCACCAGCCTTGTTGCTCTCCTCTGGACCCGCTCCAGCACCTCAACATCCTTCTTGAAGTGAGGGGCCCAGAACTGGACACAGTACTCGAGGTGAGGCCTCACCAGTGCTGAGTACAGGGGGAGAATTACATCCCTACTCCTGCTGGCCACACTATTCCTGATACAAGCCAGGATGCCATTGGCCTTCCAGGCCACCTGGGCACACTGCTGGCTCATGTTCAACCAGCTGTCCACCAGCACTCCCAGATCCCTCTCTGCCAGGCTGCTCTCCAGCCACTCTTCCCCCAGCCTGTAGTGCTGCCTGGGGTTATTGTGGCCAAAGTGCAGGGTCCTGCACTTGGTCTTGTTGAATTTCATGCCATTGGCCTCGGCCCATTGATCCAGTCTGTCCAGGTCCTCCTGCAGCTTCTTCCTACCCTCTGGCAGATCAACACTCCCCCCCAGCTTGGTGTCATCTGCAAATTTACTGAGGGTGGACTCAATCCCCACATCCAGGTCATCAATAAAGATATTGAATAGGACTGGGCCCAGTACTGATCCCTGGGGGACACCACTG
Source organism: Hemiprocne comata (assembly GCA_020745705.1). Lineage (NCBI taxonomy): Eukaryota > Metazoa > Chordata > Aves > Apodiformes > Apodidae > Hemiprocne > Hemiprocne comata. The sequence goes on from CM036586.1 coordinate 65,444,523, forward strand.
GTCACCGGATGCCAGCTGGATGCAGCTCCATTCACCATCACTCTCTGGGCCCGGTCATCCAACCAGTTTTTGACCAATCGAAGGGTGCACCTGTCGAAGCCATCTGATGCATATTTAACATCAATTATTTTCCTCTCAGAAGATGTGAAAGGAGATTTCTTCAAAAAGCAAGATTTCCTGGTTACTTATTTTATTCTCCGTTCTGCTGGCAAATTTAAAATTCTTTTGTCAGCACTGTGTGGTGAAAAAGTATTTGTGAGTTTATATTGCACAACAGTACAATAAAAGTTCAATTTCCCTGTAATGTCTAAGTACCCAAAATTAAGTAGGTGCACATTCAGTAAGTATTTAGCATGATAATTCTTAATCCAGAATCATAGAATCACAGAATCACAGAATCACTCTAGGTTGGAAAAGACCTTCAAGATCACCGAGTCCAACCATTAACCCTGCTCTACCAAGTCCAACACTAAGCCATATTCCCAAGCAAGACATATAGACAACTTCTAAACACATCCAGAGATGGTGACTCAACCACCTCCCTGGGCAGCCTGTTCCCGTGCCTGACAACCCTTTCAGTAGAAAAGTTCTTCCTAATGTCTACTCTAAACTTCCCCTGGAGCAGCTTGAGGCCATTTCCTCTTGTTCTATCACCAGTTACTTGTGAGAAGAGACCAGCATCTACCTGTTTTCAATGTCCTTTCAGGTAGCTGTAGAGGGTGATGAGGTCTCCCCTCAGCCTCCTTTTCTTCAGACTATACAGCCTCAGTTCCCTCAGCTGCTTTCATAAGACTTGTTCTCAAGGCCCTTTACCAGCTTCGTTGCCCTTCTTTGGACATGCTCCAGCACCTAGATGTCTTTCTTGTATCGAAGTGCCCAAAACTGGACACAGTATTCAAGGTGTGGCCTCACCAATGCCGAGTACAGAAGTACCAAGAGGTTTTACAACATGGCACTTTTCTTTGTTAAAGGGTCTAATTCTGTTCTTGCCCATGATCCACTAAGGTGTGCATGAAACCACAGCCAAGCTGCTGTAACTGATGCACTGAAAAATAAAAGCAGATTAACTTAATTATCCAGGTGATGAGACCCTAGATTGCCTAATCCAGAGGCAGATGAGCTTTTGGCCTTGACAGTAGGACTGCAGATATCTTCTATACACACCACCCCCAGCTCTGTGCCCAGCACAGTTTTAAATGTCCCTCTCTGACCATCCCTTAATGTCTGCTTCACTATGGGTAAGACCAGGTCTGCTAAGGGAAGACAAATATTTTTCCTTAAGTGTCTGTCATAACTTCATCCTTTCCTGTGTCCCATCATTTCAACTACAGTATCTTATAGAATGTCTCTTACTGCTACTTAGATTTGCAAGACAGGCATTGCAACTCACTACACATCTTTTGTAGCACAAATTAAGGCTTTTCAGGGGCCTACCACATTTCCTACACATTCCACCAACAACATGAACTTACAGTGTTGGCATTTGTAGAGATCGCACTGGAAAAATAGGAAGCCTGTCATGTGAAGAAGCCACCAAGAAAGCTGCCTCAGCCCCAGGCTGTTCATTGCCCCTTCCAGAGGGAAGCGGTGTCACTCCAGAGGATTGCTTGCTCTTGGCTTAGTAGAGCTGGCATCAGAAGCTCCACTCCCTTGCAGTTTAAGCGTTGCAGAAGCAGACCTCAAATGTTTGATGATCTAAAAAAATAACAAGGTTACTTTGTTTTCCATCCTAATTTTTCATTGCATAGGCTGCTCTGCTGGCAGGAAATTTCATGAAGATACGGTCTGATAAGCTGACTCTGAACACTGAATCAATTGTGTGATTTGAAGTAGGAGCCCAAATTCAGCCAGCAAGTCATAAAGCAAAAAATTCATTAGAAAGACAGCTGCAGTAAGCCACTCTAATAAAGGGCATCTCTAATAGTTTTATGTTCAAAGAGGTCTTTAATAACAAAGAATCCTGTGTTTGAGGAGTAAAGAGACTGAAAGAATTGTTTGTGAAATTGCAATATACGGTTAATTTAGATGAAAAGGAAGATTCACATAAATCTTGTTTTTAAATCCTTCTTCAATGCAAAAGTGATGAAAGTCTCATGGATTTGTGGTTATTAAGTGAGATCATTCACAGTGTTTCCTTTCCTCTCTCTAGTTACAAAAAGGGCAGTAAGGGAAACCAGACTGACAAATCTTCCCCTAGATGGAAAGAAAAAACAGACCAATAGGAAATCCATCCATTCTCACACGATATCCTAGATGGAAATAAAAAGCAGAGCAGTAGAAGATCCATCCATTCTCACACCATATCCTAGGTGGAAAGAGTCTGTGGTATGAAAGGAAACCTGCTCTGTTCCCCAAGTGTTCTTACCTTACAAAACCGGAAAAGCCACAGAAGCCAAAACTGTACCGTGCATCTAATCCTTGTCAATTCATTGGTTTCTGGTTTCTTCCTTCCAGCTTTTTCTTTGCTGTACCAGTCGGTAGTCCCTGGGGAATGGCTGGGCCAGGCACCACACACTGTGGCAAAGCACCAAAGCAGTGATGGAGAGAGCACATGGTGTGCAAGCAGAAGCATAGAATCACAGAATAGTTTGGGTTGGAAGGGTCCTTTAAAGGTCATCTAGTCCAACCCCCCATGCAGTGAGCAGGGACATCTTCAACTTGATAAGATTGCTCAGAGACCCATCCAACCTGACCTCTGATATTTGCAGGTGTTGCAGAATAGAAAGTTCAGCAGAGATTATGATTAGCAGCAGTTCAAGATTTATTAATGATGTGAGGTGGATCAAAGGGTTAAATTTAATTGCACTTAGTCATTAACCAATTTAAAGATTTACAAGGTAGGAGAGATTATAATTAAAATTGTGACTTGATTATAGGTTCATTCATGACAAGATTCACACTAACTGACCACAAAGTATCTTCTTTCAAAGAATATATGAATATATGTCCATATGCATAAACACAAAGCATACAGACATACAGAATTTTTGGATCCACCAAGCTATATACATATATGGACACCCACACTCGTGAAGGCAAATGTGTAAATTCAAAGACATAGATAGGTAGAGAAGTGGATGGAAGAGACTAGCCTATAGTTAAAATTTCCCTCTTCTCAAGTTTAAATACTCACAATGCATCACCATTCCTCAGTGGGCAATAATTGAGACTCGAGAATGACTTGCCCTGGCCCTCTGTCAGCTTTGTCAGGAGATGGTCCTCATTCCTCGAGGAGGTGTTATGTGAGAGGTGTCCTGACTCAGGGGAGATGCTGGTCACAGCCCACTGTGATCCAGGGGACCTCGAAGGGTTTCACTTAGAATCACTATATGGTCTGAGATTATTTACTTTTGTCACGTACTTTTCCTTTAAAGCCCTACATGGATGGTGAAATACTCTGTACTTTCCACCAGTCATGGAGGCCCCAGGCATTGCCAGATTTGAAAATGCTGGTATTATCCCTTTTGAGACATGGTCCTGGTACAAGTAGGGTATGACCCAGGTACAGATGTACCAGGCAGTCAGGAGGTGATGGATTGTAATTACCACTCCCAAGTGATAGGGAAGGCAGGAGGCAGGCACATCAAAGGGGTGCCTCAATGCTCCAGTCTCCTGCTTTTCACAATCCATGGGGGAAGAAGGAGCCAAGCACATAAAGGGGATGCTTTAATGTACCAGTCCTCTTCCTTTCACAATCCACATTCCTCCTAGATTAGCTTGTGGCCCAGAGAAAGGAGGTATCACAAGCCTCATTGAGTGTCTCAAATATAAAGGGGAATAAGGTGGACTGGAAGGGTGGAACTGCACCACCACAGCAGGGATGAGGCTTCTACCACCTCTTTGGGCAAACTGTTCGTGTTTCAGCACCCTCATCATAAAAAATTTCTTCCTTATATGTATTCTGAATCTCCCTTCTTTTAGGTTAAAACCATCACCACTTGTCCTATTGCATCAAGCCCTCCTACAAAGTCTGTTCCCCTTCATCATTGCAGCAAGGCTGCAAGGCACAGCAGAGAGATGGTGGCTGTCCCTTCATCCTTAGCTCACTTTCCATCATCACGCCCCAATTTAATCCAAGTCCCCAGATCTCTAGGCTTAGAAAAAACAGCCAGTGCTGGAGACGTGACAGTCAATTCTTTCATGCCAGAGTTACCTCTGTTGTTAGTACCGACCAAGACCACCTTTTCTTCACGGGCACAGGCAAAGCTCCTGGGTACAAGCAGAGGCACACTGCAAACTTTGATTTTACAGCAGAGAGCAGTGAAGCAATTGCCAGCTGGCCTGTAATGAACAGATGTTGCTGTCGGGCTGAATGCAGTCTCCACACTGTCATCTAGTGGATTTAGTTGTCATATCCAGAGCTCAGCTTAATACTTCACTAATTTCTCTTTGGATTGCTCCTTTCTGAATCCAGTTTTTACCATCGTTTTATTATCTTCATTTTACTTCCTTCATACAATAATCCCTTTTTCTTTGGGTTACTGTAATTCCCAGGCAGGCTAGTTCTCCACTGCCAGCCAGTGACTGCAGAATGTCTCTTCCCTTCCTTTTAGGAAAGTATCTCTTTTGCTTACCTCAAGGTAGAAATAAGTTTCATTTCTAATCTGTGAAAGACAGAATAAATCCCCTTATAGATTTAGTGTAAGTGGTGGAGGTGCCCTTTGATACCACCCCAGTCTTCAAAGACAGCTCTGGAGAGGCAGAGGCACCATGCGAAGAGACAGGCTCCAGCCCCACACTGTTTGCAATCTCCCACTCCAAGAAATTGCCCAATAAACTCAAGTACTACAGGGGTAAGGAAATTATGGCTTACAGTTATGCCAGTTATGTTTGCCTGAACCTACCAAATATGTAACTACGATAAACTTAGCAGTACGTAGGTATGATAAATATCAATGTGGTGTTAGCATGACAAATAATCCCAAAATCCAGAGTTCTCCCAGTTCAAGAAGGTCTGCAAGATGCACCTGATGGCCCTTAGGGTCATGCTCATGAGGGTTGTACCACCTCACTGTTTAAGGTGGCCTGGAGAAGATGTTTGTCTTCACAGCTGTGGATTCCCAGACAGTGGGATCTTCAATGCTGATCCTATTCTTCTGAGCCTTCCTCTTGGTCTTTGATTTTCCCTTTTATCCTCTCAGTTTCAGTGACCCGTGACCTTCTGTACTTCCTCATTTATGCAGCCAGATTGCTTATGACCCCTGGGGAGTCAGCTCTGAATCCATCCCAATGGCACCCTGTCACTCCATCCACATCCCGCAGCTGCCTTCTGGAGGAGACAGCTCCCCAGGCTCACCCAAAGAGAACTGATTACTTCACCCTTGCTCTGCAGCTGTTTTAACCATAGTGATTTTATGAAATCGACCCTGTGGTCTACCAGATGTTAAATCAGTAATTAGCTAAATAAAGTAATGCCAGGCCAGCAATTCTATTACTGCTTTACAGTTATACTAAGTCAGTGATTTGGCCAGTCTCTGTCCCATCAGCAGAAATGCTAAATATGTTTGCACTGGTTTGGTAATTTCGTCACTGGCCCATCTCAGCTCAACAGTCCCTTTTCTGTCACAAGGGGCTGCAACCCTTCCACTGCCTCCAGCTTTTCTCTTACAAAAACTGAGAGAGAAAGGAAAATGACTTCTCAGAAATTGTAAAGGAAGAATATGAGGCCATTGACATGCAACAGAAACAGGAAGTGATACTTTAAACATTGTTTATTCTAACAGTTTACAAACCACAAGCTAATAGTCCAGACTAGTTTTTCATCTCTGGATCCATATTTGTGCATTCACATCAGAGACTCTATGAAAAACTTCTTGCATGAGTGCATTCTAAGGTTATTTTTAATAAAAATGTCCAGCTTAATAAGCATTTTAATAACCCTCTGCAAAAAATTATAATATATATAACATATATAAATAATATAATAATATATGTAATGTAATGTAATGTAATGTAATGTAATGTAATGTAATGTAATATAATATAATATAATATAATATAATATAATATAATATAATATAATATAATATAATATAATATAATATATAAAAAATCTGTTCCACAGGCTACAGTATAGATCTAGCTGGGAAAGACACCCATTGCCACACAGTCATGGCTGACACCTAGACAAAAGCTGGGAGAGCAGAATTCAGGCAACCAGTTCCATGGAAACCTGGCTTCTTCAAGAATTTAGATCAGCTTTAATGATGATAAGTAAAAGAAGAAAGATAGGATGCACAAAGAACATAAAGAATTCAGAAATTTGTGTATGTACTAGATATGACTTAGAAGCTAGAAAAAACATTTGGAAATTAAGTCTGTGTTAGACCTTGCTAGCAGGTTACCACTTTCCTGGAGATGACAGCTAACCCATCGTATCACCAAGCTCTTAAAAGAAATCTGTCCCTGTTGAGAGGATCACTGGAGTACCAGAATTCAGGACAGGAGAAAAATTGTTTCAAAGAAGAGTTCTTCTATAATCTTATCACAAATACATTGACCAAGTCTCCGAAGTCAGGCAAGTGGATATACTTCCTTTGTTACTTATGGTTAAGCTCATTCTGGGGAGAAAGTCTTGGTCCATTTCTGAACTCTGATGAATCTCATTTCTGAGCTCTGTGCCACTGTGCTATTTCCAACTGGCATCATTTGGTCTAATTTAGTAAAAATTTGGCCTCTATAAATTATCATTAGTAAAAATCCTAATAGTAGAGTTCTAAGTAAGTGTCCAATTCACTCTACTGTAAAGCATTACGTTTCACAGGTGTTGCTTATACCACAAAAACAAAGGAAAAAGGAAACCTCTCTATTTTAGGCACGTTAGTAAAAGAAAGAAACTTCAGTGCTTTTCAATCAGGGACAAGAGAATGGAACAACTGAGAAAAGACAAGAATTGGTAAACACAGCCTTGAGAGGAAACCGAGATGTGATATTTCTTTTGGACTCTTTGCTCGCTGGAAAAATGCACAGCCAACAGCCAAGAGAAGCTGCCATCCCCTCCTCTGCTAGGGGTTTCTCTACTACTACATGAAAAAAATCCCTCAAGGGTGTGAAAACATGAGCTCAAGGTGTGGGAACTACAGTAGGTGTTACTGGGAGCTTCCTGAGCTCTGCTTGTGAAATGAGTTCAACAGTCCTTGAACAGATACAATCACTTGATGATTTTTCATGCTGTTCTTATGCTACTGTTTCCCTTTTGGGGAATGAACAGCCTTTTTGCTACAGTTACAGGAAATGTAATTAATGCAATGCAAGGGTTGGAGTCAGGGCACAGCAGTTTCTCTTGCTGCTCTTTCCTATGCTCCAATATGGGTTACACATTGAGTACTGCTGCCACAGCTTCTGGGCAACCTGAGAGCTAAAGTATGCCTAGGATTGGAGGACTGCCGCGATTGAGAGACGGAGACACAGCTTGATGCAAGCAAGATGTCTAATTTATTGAACTAACACACACATATTTATATGCTTCCAGGCTGCCTCTAGGCAATCGTGTCTTAAGCTGATTGGCTAATTACTCTAGTACACGCGCAAGATTAGCAAGGCTGCTTTGTTTATCATGCAGTGTCCACGCGGTGTTCATGCGGCTCTCAGTCAGCAACTTAGTGGTCGCGAGATGTTCCTGGTTCTTGGGCAGATGTTTCTTGTTCTCGGTTTGCTGATAACCACAAGTTCCTTGTCCTTGAGTCTTATCTGGGTGCGCAGTGTTCTATATCTATTACAACATTCTTTTGCAGCAAGCTAACATTATTTTGCAGCAAACTAGCACGTAGGCCTCCGGCCTGAGCAACAGGTCTTGTTAACCCACAGAGGACATGGACTACATGGTAATGTAATGTCCTGGCCATGACCAAGGAATGGATTTTATGTTCTTCACCTCCTTGGGCACTACTCTCTCAGACAAATTTACTGCTCCTTCAAGGTGTAGTGATTTTCCCCTTTAAATTTGTGACGGACAACCACCTGCTTGTTCATCCCTTAGTGGGTTGGGAGAGGAAACAGCAAAAAAGAGTGGGAAAAACTCGGGCTGAGATAAAGACATTGCAATCACTTACCAATTACTGTCTCAGGCAAACCAGACTTGCCTCAGGGAATTTAACTTAATTGTCAATTAATGTAAGTATTTGTGTTGTGATTTTGACTTTTCTTTCAAAAAAGGAAACAAACATTTATACACAGGGAAAACACTTTTCCTCCCCCATTCCTAGACTCCATCACTCCAGGCTACTCTCCTTCCCCCTTGTTACCATTGCAGGGTACCCTCAGTCTCTTAATTGAGGCAACAGGCAATGCAAGGGTTGGAGTCAGGGCATAGCAGTTTCTCTTGCTGCTTTTTTCTATGCTCCAACATGGGTCCTCCATGGGCTGCAGTCTCTTTGGGATGTACATGTTTCAGCATAGGCTCATCCATGGGCTGCAGTCCTGAGGAACTATCTGCTCAAGCGTGGTTCTTCCATGGACAGCAGTTACTTCAAAAATACCTGCTCGACCATGGAGTACCTCCTCTAATTTCAGTGTTCTCCCCGCTCTTTCTCACTCTTTTGTTTCCTCCTCCTCTCTCTCTTTGGTGCTTTCTACTCTTTCTTAACTACGTTCTCCCCGAAGCACCACAAATTTGGGTGGGAAGCTCAGATGTGTCCTGCAGTGGATGCATTATGGATCCAGTTGGAGCCAAGGCATCCCCTGGCCTCCTCCCACAGAGGCCCACCTTGCAGCCACCCCTCCGCCAAAACCTTACCACTGACAACCAATACAAAGTTACATACCTATTATCAGAAAAAAAAAAAAAAATCACATGTGCATCTTATTAATTATATAAGAAAACCACTAACCTGCTGTTACAATATTTTACCTTCCAGATTTCTTCCCAGACTCTACGTCATTAAGACATTGCCTACAGTCAGAACCAAAGGGACATCTCAGCCCGGGTAAACCAAGGAGCCCTCCAAAAGCATGCCTATTTGCTAGTTTAAAGTTTATTCATCAGGCAGTTGACCTCAGACACTGCAGATCTTTCCAAAGAGATGCTTCAAGAAGTAGAAGAGCACATTCTCAATCCACTCGGTGTTCTCTGGAAATTGTAACCGTATTAGAATCATTCATGAATGTGCATAACAACCAAGAAAGAGTTACAAAGTAGACAGGGAGTAGACAGGGCTACAGAAAGACAGAAGGAATTTCTTCTGCTGAAATCCCAGGAAGAATTTTTACCAGCTCCATACAGGAAACAGCACTTGCAGCTATAGTACCTAGTCATCATTGACTGTGTTTCCCCTTCTCCTGTTCCCAACACACAGACCAGTGGAGAATCATAGAATCATAGAATCACAGAATTGTTCAGGTTGGAAAAGACCTTTAAGATCATCGAGTCCAACCTTATCCTAACCCTATCACCCTATTTCTGATGACCCACCGCTAAACCATGTCCCCAGGCACCACATCCAGGTGACTTTGAAACACTTTCAGGGATGGTGACTCAACCACCTCCCTGGGGAGCCTGTTCCAGTGCCTAACAACCCTTTCTCTAAAGAAGTTTTTTTCTGATATCCGACCTAAATCTCCCCTGATGCAACTTGAGCCCATTTCCTCTTGTCCTGTCATCAGTCACCAGTGAGAAGAGACCAACCCTACTCTCACAAACCTCCTTTCAGGTATTTGTGAAGAGTGATAAGGTCTCCCCTCAGCCTCCTCTTCCCCAGACTAAACAGCCCCAGCTCCCTCAGTCGTTCCTCATAGGGGATGTTTTCCAAACCCCTCACTAGCTTTGTTGCCCTTCTTTGGACCTGCTCCATCACCTCAATGTCCTTTTTGTATTGAGGTGCCCAAAACTGAACACAATACTCGAGGTGGGGCCTCACCAGTGCCGAGTACAGGGGCAGGATTACTTCCCTAGTCCTGCTAGACACACAATTCCTGATACAAGCCAGAATGCCATTGGTCTTCTTGGCCACCTGGGCACATTGCTGGCCAGAAAGTGAGGTTCTCATCAAAACATTGCAGAACAACTCCCTGAAGTTTCTTACCTTCCTTGGAACAAAACATCCCATAAGCACAGAAAAGCTTAAAGCCACTTGCACTAACCCAGCACAGAGCACATCCCCACCAGACAGCAGTGGGACTTCTCATATTACTCTGTTTTTTTTCCCTGAGAGCCTTTCTTTACAATGTGTATGGAAACCTATCATCCCAGTGCCAAATTAATACCAGTCAAAGGTATTCTGGGATTAGTGTTCACAAATAAATCTAGCACAAGTATCCTCATGATACAGTCGTTACTAAACATTTCTTTCATCTTGCTCATTATATCAGGATGAAACTTTTTTGAAATATGTCTATGTGAGAGACGGCAGTGACTTACCTAGAATATATTGTTATAGCAGAGTGTAATGATGTCTTTCAGCATTAATACCACAAAATCAACAAAGTTTACAGAGCCATTAAACACTTAGAGCTAACCTTATTTATATATATATAGTTACCTCCAAATATTAAACGATGTCCTTACTTTGGGCTTTATTTGTGCTCTCTTTCCCTTGCTCTTTCTATAAAGACAGTATGTTTTTGTCATGACAGCATTTTAAAATTTAAGGTTTAGGGACTCATGCATGTTTTAAGTCTTGTCTGTAGCTGTTTAAGGTCTTACCAGAGAACAGCTCTGTTTTGGATGTACTTGTACCTCAAAACAGGTTCAACCATAGTTAGCTGCAGAAATGCTGAGGAGCAACATCAGTCTTCCCTACAGAAAGCTTTTATTCTTGGCTCATCTGTTGAGCTGCTCATTTATATTAGAGTTGCTGGAGATGCCCACAGGTGAAGCAGAGACTACCAAAGACAGTCATGTTTGGTCCTCTGTTATGCAAGCCCATGCCAAGCCAGCATGACCACCATAAGAGGTTTGATGTTAACATGTGACATTTATGCACATATCCAGGCTGCTTCTCCTATGGAGCAGATGGTCTTCAGGCTTCTTATACCACTCCCTGTAGATACTCCTTGTAGCCTTAAGGCTGCTCCTTGCAGGCATTTCCCTCCAAGCAGCTGTCTGAATGGACAGTGGCCAATTTATCAGTCATGGCAAGTCATGAGAGAGATCCCAATATTGGCAAAATCACTATGGAGTTAATACACTGGAGGCTGGAACTTCAGAGTGGTTTAAAATAACAGCAACCTGGACATGAACTTCCAATTATATTAAAGGACATTCCCTTAAGGATCTTGACAAATTACAAATGTTTAACCGCCCCATACATATTCTGAGGATAACTGCCACTGAAGTAATTATTCCATGTTGATAAGACCAGAGAATTTTCCCTTTGTCAATGTGCCTCAGCAAGCCAGCTGTGATAATGAACAGTAAAAAAAACTGATTTTTTTTACCTGTATGTTTTTTGCTGTCTTGCTGTTGTCTTTTCCTTAGTGTGTTGATATTTGCTCATATTTGGGAATAGATGACCTTTGCTGCTTTGCTGACATGAAGATTCTTAATATTGGTATGATTATTTTGTTTGTTTTTTCCTCCTGCACTAAGAACTGGGTACAGCAAGGTATGTAAATAAATGTCATGGTTTAGGCCCAGTCAACAACAAAGGACCATGCGACCACTAACTCACTCCTCCCCTCACTGTGGGATGGGGAGGAGAAAATCCAATTAGAAGCTCATGGGTTGAGACAAGGATAAGGAGGGTTCACTCAACAATTATGGCCACAAGCAAAACAGACTTAACTTGGGGAAAAAAAAAATCAACTTAATTTATCACTAATCAAATGCAAACAGGACAAAGAGAAAGCAAAGACCAGAGCTTAAACACCTCACCCCACCCCTCCCTCTTCCCCAGCCCAAATTACTCTGTTCCCGATTTCTGTACCTCCTTCCTCCCAGCGGCCCAAGGGGACAGGGGATAGGGTTTAGAGTCAGTGCATCACAAGTTGTTTTCTGCAGCTCCTTCCTCCTCAGGAAGAAGGATTCCTTACAGTTGTCCCCTGTTTCCCCACAGGGTCCCTCCCATGGGAGAGAATCCTTCACAAACCCCTCTGACGTGAGTCCCTCCCACGAGGTCCCTCAGGAACAGACTGTTCCAGCACGGGCTTCCCACGGAGTCACTGCCTGCTTTGGGAACAGTCACCTCCCCTGATGCAGGGCCCTCCATGGCTGCAGGTCTGCATCTGCTCCACTGTGGCCCTTCACAGGCTGCTCCACCATGCTCCTCCATGGGCTGAGGGGGGACAGCCTGCCATCTCACCATGGACTGCACGGGAACCTCTGCTCGGGCACCTCTTCCCCCTTCTTCCTCACTGACCTTGGTATTGTTAGAAATGTAGTGTTGTTTTTTGCAATTGTTAGAAATGTAGAGTTGAGTTTTGCACCCTAACATTAGCTTGCTAAGAATGTAGTGTTGTGTTTGCTTAGGAGATGTAGTGTTGTTTTTACACCTTAGTGTTAGGCCTGCCATAAAGAAAAGTGACATTTTGATATTAGGAGGATAGTGGTTTGTTAGGACAGTAGTTTGATCCTGCCATAAAGGAAAAGACTTAATTGGGCCTTGTGATAACTGAGCACTCCAAGGACACCTGGGAGATTAACTGAGGGATCTAAACATTCTAGGATACATGGAGCAGACCTTATCATAGTATCATAGTATCATAGTATCAACATTCTGGTGGGAAAAGACCTTCAAGACCATCAAGTCCAACCACTACCCTAGCTCTGCCACATTCACCACCAAACCCTGTCCCCTGGCACCACATCTGTCTTTTTAGATGTGTCCAGGGATGGTGGCTCAAACACCTCCTCGGACAGCCTGGATCCCCAGGTCCAGCTCCCTCGAATTACCCTTATATGGCATCGGTTCAATTCAGGACACATTCAAGCCATTGGCTTCCAACCAAACTGATGGTCCACTGTCCCAGGGAGATTTACATCTGGTCCAGGGAGATGTACATCCTTGATTTAATGTGTTTTGGCTATGGGTCCACTATTGTGGTTAACTCATGATAATATCCAAGGTTATGAGGCCCTGCCAGGAAGCAAGCTTCTATGGAGTTGGATTAAGCACAAAGTTAATTTCAACATCTTAGCTCTGCATGTTGCAAGCATTCATTATCTATGTGGTATCATCTTGTAATTCTTTTAGAAAATTATCTTGCCCAGTTTCCTTGTTTATTCATACATTCAATATTGTCATATTAGGAACTACAGCTCCCAATGTACAGGTTCCCTTCCAACATGGTGGTAACATCTTCCAAACTTTGCCTCCACATAACCAATACCACCCTGTTCCATTAGAGGCTGGCCAGTTTGTTAAGTTGGTTAAATGTCCCCCAATATCTATGGTATGGTTACAGTTGGTAAAATTTCCAACTGACACTGATTTTTTCTTTCTTTCTTCTTTTTCTCATGTTGGCTTCCCTATACGTTTTGGTGGGTTACAGTGCTAAATGCAGACACTATATCTTTCCTGAGGAGTGGGGTCCAGTAACTCCAGTTCCTGGTCCCATACCAAAGCATTAAATGATGTATTCATCCATAGTGACCGAGGCTGCCACTTTTCTACAGGGATGGGGACTCTTATCAATGGTATCTCTTTATTGATATGTTCGGGCCTATGAGTACAAATCAAACAATTAATGTTATTAAGTAATTAAGTAATGTTCTGTTCCAAAATCAAGTGGGAGTTCTGATCCCAGCTGAAGACTTGGGTCAAGGAAGGAAAAATTACAATTAACATATACTTATACATGGTTCTGCTTTTTCAACTTCAGTTTGTTGGTGTCAGCTGCTCAGATGTCCATGCTGGAGGTGCTTTCTTAACTCTTGAGTAGTGTACCCATGGTCCTTTGCCCCAGACCTTAACAGTAGTGTACATAGTTAGCAATACTTGAAAAGGACCTTTTCACTTCTCCATCACAGCTCCTGTGATGCTTTGATGTAAACCACTATTTTCCAATCTTGAGTTCTTGCCCATCCCCTCGAACCTTCCACCTCTCTGAACTCCTTTATTAATTCTAAATCCTTTTCATTGTATTTTATTTGTTACGGTAGAGACGAAGTTTTCTCTGGAGTTAGACTTAAGATTTTACCCTGTTCTGCTGCTCTCCTCCCAATCTGCTAGCTGATTACCTTGTTCTTGGGCAGTGTTACCATGTTGGTGTCCCCTACAATGCACAATGGCCACTTTGGAGGGCAGTTGGACCCCCTCCAGGAGCTTCAGGATTGCATCTGCATGTTTGATATTCTTGCCTTGGGCTGTTAAAAGTCCTGTCTCCTTCCAAATAGTTCCATGAGCATGCATTACTCCATGAGCATGCACTACTCACGTTCATCCCTTTACCTACTGGGGAGGAGATTCCTCTCCTATCAAGACAATAGATGCACCTCTGCGATTAACGTATGAAATAACTGATATAAGACCTGAGAGCAAAAAAGAGGAAAGGGGAAGAGATGAGATGGAGAGGTGAGAGCAGTGCCAGAACAAAGACCCCAAAGTTGGTGAGGAAGGAGGAGGAATGAGGTGGCCAAGCAGATGTTCCCCTGCAGCCCATGAGGAGATGGCAGGCTGTTCTCCTGCACTCATGGAGGAATGTGGCAGAGCACCCACCTGAAGGCGCCAGGAGGGGCGAGTGTGTACCTGCATGCAGCCTGTGGATTGGATCTGCAGCCATGAAGGACCCCATGCCAGGGAAGGTGACTGTTCCTGAAGCAGCCCGTGACTCTGTGGGAAGCCCACACCGGCGTAGTTTGCTCCTGAGGGACTGCACCTCGTAGGAAGGACTCATGACAGAGAGGTTTGTGAAGGAATCTCTCCCAAGGGAGGGACCCTGTGGGGAAGAAGTGGAGGACTGTAAGGAATCCTTCTTCCTGAGCAGGAAGGAGCAGCAGGAAGCACCAGACTGTGAACTGACTCTAAACCCCATCCCCTGTCCCCTTGTGCCGCTGGGGGGAAGGAGGGAGAGAAATCAGGAACAAAGTAATTTGGGCCTGGGAAGAAGGGAGGGGTGGGGTAACGTACATAAGCACGGCTCTTTGTGTTGTCTGTGTCCTGTGTGCGTCTGATTAGAAAGTTGAGTCTGTTTTGCGCATTACTTTAGTCAGTGAAGAACCCTCCTTGTCATTTATCTCAACCCACGAACTTCTGGTTGGCCTTTGTCCTCCCCATCCCACAGTGTGTGTATGTGGGGGGCGGGGTGAGTACGGGGCCATGTGGCTGGTTCTTCGTTGTCTGTTGGGCCCAAACCATGACAGTCTGCTGTCACAGAATCACAGAATCACAGAATCACCAAGGCTGAAAAAGACCCTTAAGATCATCAAGTCCAGCCTATGACCAACAACACCACACCATCTAGACTATGGCACTAAGTGCCACATCCAGCCTTGCCTTGAACACATCCAGGGACGGTGCCTCCACCACTTCCCTGGGAAGTCTATTCCAATGTCTAATCACCCTCTCCATGAGGAAGTACTTCCTAATATCCAACCTAAATCTCCCTTGGAGCAGCTTCAGGCTGTGCCCTCTTGTCCTGTCACTAGAGGACAGTGTCACTGTCAAATATTCTTTTACTTTTTTTGATTATAATTAAATGTCCTAGAAGATTAATTTGCATGGTGGGCAACAATCTATCTCTTGCTGGCATCTAAGAGCAGCAGTCTTTTTTCTTGTTATTTGCAGAATCATTGCATGCTCAGGTAGAGTATTTATCTTAGTCTTCATTCATATCCATTGTATTTGTAGCCTGTTACTTCCAACCTGTATTGTTTTTTCTGGCTAAATAGAGAGCTTTAGCGGGACTTCAGGAACAAAATGGAAGTTTACAGCCTTTGGAAAAGGGGGTTGGCAACTTATAAGGAATACCAAGATGTACTGAAGCTATACAAGGAGAAAATTAGAAGGGCCAAGGCTCAAGCAGAACTCAACTTGGGCACTGCAGTTAAAGATAACAAGAAGAGGTTTTTCCAGTATATCCATAGAACAAGGAAGACTAGGGAAAATGTAGGGCTGCTGCTGAATGAGGTGGGCACCCTAGTGGTGGAAGACACACAGAAAGCAGAACTACTGAATCCTTTCTTTGCTTCAGTGTTCACTGCTAAAGTTGTCCCTCATGAATCCCAGACCCTGGAGGCAAGGGGAAAGGTCTGGAGAGAGGAAGAGCTTCCCTCAGTAAAGGAGGACCAGGTTAGAGACCACTTGGCCAGACTAGACACCCATAAGTCCATGGGCCCTGATGGGATGCACCCAAGAGTGCTGAGAGAGCTGGCAAATGTTATTGCTGGGCCACTCTCCATCATCTTTGAAAGGTCCTGGGGAACAGGAGAGATGCCTGAGGACTGGAGGAAAGCCAATATCACTCCAGTCTTCAAAAAGGGCAAGAAGGAGGACCCAGGAAACTACAGGCCGATGAGTCTCACCTCTGTCCCTGGGAAGGTGATGGAGCGACTCATTCTGGATGACATCTCTAAACACGATGAAGAACAGGAAGTTATTGGGAGTGGTCAATATGGATTTACCAAGGGTAAATCATGCTTGACCCATCTGCTGGCCTTCTATGATTACATAACTGGTTGGCTGGATGAGGGGAGAGCAGTATATGTCATCTACCTTGACTTCAGCAAGGCTTTTGACACTGTCTCCCCTAACATCCTCATTAGGAAACTGAGGGAGTGAGGGCTAGATGAGTGGACAGTGAGGTGGATTGAGAGCTGGCTGTGTGGCAGAACTCAGAGAGTTGTGTTCAATGGAGGAGGGTCAAGTTAGAGGCCTGTAACCAGTGATGTCCCCCAGGGGTCAATACTTGGTCCAATCTTGTTCTACATATTCATCAATGACTTGGACAAGGGGACAGGGTGTATCCTCAGCAAGTTCACTGATGATACCAAACTGGGAGGAGTGGTGACACTCCAGAGGGCTGTGCTGCCATCTAGGGTGACCTGGACAGGCTGGAGAGCTGGGCAGAGAGGAACCTAATGAGGTTCAACAAGGGCAAGTGTAGGGTCCTGCACGTGGGGAGGCAGAACCCCATGCACCAATATAGGTTAGGGGTGGACCTGCTGGATAGTAGTTCTGAGGAGAAGGATCTGGGACTCCTGGTAGATAGTAAATTATCCATGAGCCAGCAATGTGCCCTTGTCACCAAGAGGGCCAATGGAATCCTGGGGTGTATAAGGAAGAGTGTGGCCAGTAGGTCAAGGGAGGTCATTCTCCCCCTCTACTCTGCCCTGGTGAGGCCACATCTGGAATACTGCATCCAGTTCTGGGCTCCCCAGTTCAAGAGAGACAAGGAACTACTAGAGAGAGTCCAGCAGAGGGCACCAAAGATGACTGGGGGGTTGGAGCATCTTCCTTATGAGGAAAGGTTGAGAGAGCTGGGACTCTCTAGCCTGGAGAAGAGAAGGCTGAGGGGAGACCTTATTAATGCCTGTAAGTATCTAAAGGGTGGGTGCAAGGAGGATGGAGCCAGACTCTTTTCAGTAGTTCCCAGCGACAGGTTGAGGGGCAATGGGCACAAGCTGGAACACAGGAAGTTCCATTGAAATATGAGAAAAAACTACTTTGAGGGTGACAGAGCACTGGAACAGGCTGCCCAGGGAGGTTGTGGAGTCCCCTTCTCTGGAGATATTCAAAACCCACCTGGATACAGCCCTGAGTAATGTGCTCTGGGCAATCCTCCTGTAGCACGGGGGTTGGACTTGATGATGTCTAGAGGTCCCTTCCAACTCTGACAATCCTGTGATTCCATGATTCTGTTGCTCATAGCAAAACCACTGAGATGAATTTTACTTTCAACATTGAAGACACCAATTACTTTGAACTTCAACAGACACTGGTTTCCATCCTCACAGCCTTAATTATAAGAAGGTGTCCTCCTCACAAAGCCTCAGCACTGGGACTGAGGTGCTTTCAGAGAGCCACATAGACCTGTGATTTCCCACAAATAGTGTTGTAGCTTTGGACTGAAGTTTTCAGTCCATCTTTCACTAAGCACTGTACCTGGTTAGGATGGAGTTAATTTCTTCATATGGTGCCAGGTTTTATGTTTGTGACTAAAACAGCACTCCTAACACACTAATGTTTTGATGATCGCTGAGCAGTGCTTGCTCAGCCTCACAGGTTTCTCAGTTTCCCACCTGCCCCCACAATGAATGGGTGGGGTTGGATGAGAGACTGGGAGAGGAGAAGGCCAGCACAGGTGACTCAAACAGACCGAAGGGATATTCCATACCATACAATGCCATGCTCAGCAATAAAACTGGAGGATAGTCTTTCTGTAGCCATTGCTCAGAGACTGGCTGGTCATTGGTCTGCTGGTAGGAAGTGTTGAGTCTTTACATCACTTGTTTGCTTCACTTATTAAACAGTCTTTATCTCAACCCATGAGTTTTCTTGCTTTTGTTCCTTCTATTCTCCCCTTTATCCTGCTGTGGGGGGGAGTCAATGAGCAGCTGGTGGGTACTCACAGTTGCTGGCTGGAGTCAACCCACCACAGACTACCAAACTTTAACTGCCTTATCTGAAACCCATATGAATGGAACTTGGCTTCAGGTTATTTTTAAAGTTTCTTCCAAAACAGTTCAGTCATTTCAAAGAAAACACTGGAAAAAATTGTGCTGCATTGACTGGGAAATTTCAGCATCCTTCTATTTATGATAAAAGGGTGGAAACCTGGACCATGGGTTCCTTGTGTGGCTGTGTGCCTTTTGATCTCCTGCAGAACCACCACTCCTCCTAAAAAAAAGGGCCAGCAAACACAACCAGAGCACCCTAGCCTGGATAATCTGCTTGCATGTGCCCCAGGGGCCTTGCTGAGACTCAGAGCTAAGTGCTTCAAACCTCCCACTACCATGTGCATGCTCCAGTCCAAGCCTGTAGTGAAGAAACTACCACCTCCAGTTGCTTTTCTTGTCAGCTGGAAGTTGTTTTAGTAATGAGCACAAGAGCTGGAAGCAAGGAACCATTTCCTGCTTGTAGACTGAATACTGATGGACAAGACAGCAAACAAAAAATAGTCATAGAATCACAGAATGGTTTGGGTTGGAAGGGACCTTAAAGATCATCTAGATCCAACCCCCCTGCATGGGCAGGGACACCTCCCACTAGACCAGGCTGCTCCAAGCCCCACCCAACATGGTCTTGAACACTTCCAGGGAGGGGTCATCCACAACTTCCCTGGGCAACCTATTCCAGTGTCTCACCACCCTTACAGTAAATAATTTCTTCCTCATGTCTAGCCTAAATCTCCCCTCCTCCAGTTTTAATCCATTACCCCTTTTCCTCTCACTACAAGCCCTTGCAAAAAGTCCCTCCCCAGCAGGCCCCCTTCAGATACTGGAAGGCTGCTATGAGGTCTCCCCAGAGCCTTCTCCAGATCAAACAAGCCCAGCTCTCTCAGCCTTTCTTCATAGGAGACCTGCTCCAACACTCTGATCATCTTTGTGGCCCTCCTCTGGACTTGCTCCAGGAGCTTCATATCCTTCTTATGTTGAGGATTCCAGAACTGGACACAGTACTCCAGGTGTGGTCTCACAAGAGCAGAGCAGAGGGGAAGAACCACCTCTCTTGACCTGCTGGCCACACTTCTTTTGATGAAGCCTAGGACATGGTTGTCTTTCCGGGCTGCAAGCGCACATTGCCGGCTCATGTTGAGGTTCTCATCCACCATCACACCCAAGTCCTTCTTCTCTGGGCTGTTTTTGATCCATTCTCCACCCAACCTATATTATAATTTTAAAAAAGTTCCCTGGCTTAAATGCAGAAGTCTAAATAAAAGGTAGGCTTTGCATGGTTGAGCTGGTGGCACTGCACTGGAGCTAGAACCCAGGAAAAGTTTCAAGACTGAGCTTTGCTGGGATGACAACCAGCTGGGGACCTGTAGGCAGAGGATGAGAAGTTGGAGTCCAGGAAGATGAGAGGAGAAAAAGATGTTTAAAAACAGGGTTGCAGTGACAACCTTGCAAATTCAACAAGAACTCCCAGGAAGGAATAAAAGTGAGGATGAAAGCAAGGTTTCCAAATGGAAGGGCAAAATATTTAGGTCTAGGAAGGCAGAGAGAGACAAGGACTGAGACAGGAAAGTACTAAGTGTAGCCACTACAGCCAAGTTTAAAGGAAGACTTAATTTAAAGGAGCAGGTTTCTAGAATAAAGGCTGTATTCTAGACTGCAACCCACCTGTCTGCCACCAAGAAAATCAGTCTTGATTGGAAAGCAGAGCTCATTCTTGTCTAGCACTCAGCTAAGGAGGCATCAGTAGGAAAAAAGTTTACTTAGAACACCTGGAAGGTGTTCTAAAGGGAAGGAAAGTACTGTAAACACCAAATGTGGTGGTAACACATCTCAGCAGAGGTAGGAAAGGGAGACCCACGCAGTAGCAAAGACACAAGTACTATTGATGAGCTAGAAACCACAGAAGCAACTGAGAATGATCAGGTAGGAATTAGGGCTTCTCTCCTCAGAAAGGTGGCAGGATCAACGGCTCAACTGAAGTGCATCTACACCAATGCACCCAGCATGGGCAATGTAAAGGAGGAGCTGGAAGCCATTGTATAGCAGGAAAACTGTGATTTAGTTGCCACCATGGAAACAAGGTGGGATGACTGACACAGCTGCAGTGCTGCAATAGATAGCTACAAACTCTTCAGAGGTGATAGGCAAGGAAGGAGGTCCTGCATGTTAGGGAATGTTTTAATTTCACAGAACCTAATGATGGTGACAATAAGGTTGAGTGTTTATGGGTAAGTACAGACCACCTAATCAGGATGAAGACAGAGATGAAATATTCTGTAAGCAGCTGGGAGAAGTCTCACAACCCCTAGCCCTTGTTCTCATGGGGGACTTCAACTTCACAGATTTCTGCTGGAAATAAAATATAGCAGAGAGGAAATGGTCCAGGAGTGTGTGGAAGATAACTCCTGACACAGCTGGTGAGTGAGCCAACTAGGGAAGGCACCCCACTTGACCTGCTGCTTGCGAACAGAGGACTTAGGGGTGATATGGTAGTTGGAGGCCATCTTGGGCATAGTGATAGTGAAATGATAGAGTTTTTGATTTTTGGAGAAGCAAGGAGGGGGGGTCAGCAGAACCGCTACCCTGGGCTTCTGGAGGGCAGTCTTTGGTCTTTTTTGGAGACTTGTTGACAGAGTCCCTTGGGAGGCAGTTCTGAAGGTCACAGGAGTCCAGGAAGACTCCTTAAGAAGGATGTTTTAAAGGCACAGGGGCATGCTGTCCCCATGTGCTGAAAGACAAGCTGGTGGAGAAGACCAGCCTGGCTGAACAGAGAGCTTTGACTGGAATTCAGGAAAAAGAGGAGAGTTTATGGCCTTTGGAAGAAGGCGTAAGCCACTCAGGAGGCCTACCATGATGTTGTGAGGCTATGCAGGGAGAAAATTAGAAGAGCCAAAGCCCAGCTAGAACTTAGTCTGGTTACTGCTGTAAAAGACAATAAAAAATGTTTCTGTGAATATATTAGCAGCAAAAGGAGGGCTAATGAGAACCTCCACCCTTTACTGGATGAGAGGGGAAACATAGTGACAAAGGATGAGGAAAAGGCTGAGGTACTTAATGCCTTGTTTGCCTCAGTATTCAGTAGTAAGAACAGTTGTTCTCTGGGTACCCAGCTTCTTGAGCTGGAAGACAAGGACAGGGAGCAGAATGGAGCTCCCATAATTCAAGGGGAAATGGCTGGTGACCTGCTATGTGACTTAGACATACACAAGTCTATGGGACCAGATGGGATCCACCCAAGGGTACTGAGGGAGCTGGCAGAAGTGCTCCCAAGCCACTTTCCATCATTTATCAGCAGTCTTGGCTAACTGGGTGGGTCCCAGTTGACTGGAAGTTGGCAAATGTGACACCCATCTACAAGAAGGGCCAGAAGGAGGATCCAGGGAACTACATGCCTGTTAGTCTGACCTCGGTGCTGGGTAAGGTTATGGAGTAGGTCATCTGGAGTGCTATCACAGGGCACATCCAGGACAACAAGGCAACCAAGGCCAGTCAGCAGAGGCTCACAGAAGGCATCTAGCTCCTCCTTGATGAACCTAATCTCTTTATATGACAAGGTGACCCACTTAGTGGATGAGGAAAAGGCTGTGGATGTTGTCTACCTGGACTTTAGTAAAGCCTTTCACACTATTTCCCACTGCATTCTCTCAAAGAAACTGGCTGCTCATCACTTGGACGGGTATATGCTTTGCTGGGCAAAAAACTGGGTGGCTGGCTGGTCCCTGATAGCTGTAGATAGTTACTAAAAGGATTAATTTGCTGTACTAAGTTAGCTGAATGAGTTACTTTTAAAACAATGTGCTTTGTGAAACTGTAAGTCAGTTATGCCAAGCATCCTGCAGGTTTCGATAACATCAAATCTCTTGAGACCTGTCCAGACAACAGACAACATTCATGTTGATTCTGGACCCACCTGGGCAAATATACCAGCAGGAGACAGAACAAGAAAGACAAAGGACTAGAATCAACAAAGACCCCCACAGGAGACCCTCTAACATGCATAATTACAAAGATGACAATGTAAAAGAATTCTGGGAACTCATTGGCATAAAAATGAATATGCACGTTTTTGGTGTATATTAGTTGGGGTGTTTTGCTAACTCGGAGCACTTATGGTGGAGAATCCTCAGTGCTGGCCTGGTGCTGTCAATAAAGAATACTTGCTTAACAGTGACTTGTTTGCTGTTGAGTTCAATTTCTTTATTTTATCCCAAAGAGTTGTGAACGGTGTTACATCCAGCTGGTGGCCAGTCACAAGTGGTGTTCTGGGGTCAGTTCTCTTTAATATCTTTATTGATTATCTGGACAAGGGGATCCAGTGCATTCTCAGTAAGATTGCAGATGACACCTAGTTGGGCAGGAGTGTTGATCTGCCTGAGGGTAGGAAGGCTCTGCAGAGGGACCTGGATAGGCTGGATCCATGGGTCAAGGCCAATTGTATGAGGTTCAATTGTATGCAGGTGTCAAGTCCTGCACTTGGGTCAGAACAACCCCAGGCAACTCTACAGGCTTGGGGCAGAGTGGCTGGAAAGCTGCCCAGAGGAAAAGGACCTGGTGGTGTTGATTGACAGCCAGCTGAATATGAGCCAGCAGGCCAGGTGGCCAAGAAGGCCAAAAGCATCCTGGCTTGTATCAGAAATAGAGACTTTATTGCTGTTTACAACTACCTGAGAGGAGGTTGTAGTGAAGTGGGTATCAGTCTTTTCTCCCAAGTAACAACTGATAGGATAAGAGAGAATGGCCTCAAGTTGCTCCAAGGGAGGTTTAGACTACATATTAGGAAGAATTTCTTCACAAAGTGGTTGTCAGGCACTAGAACAGGCTGCCCAGGAAAATGGTGGTGTCACTGTCTCTGAAGGTATTTAAAAGACGTGTAGTAGTGGTGCTTAGGGATATGGTTTAGTGGTAGATTTGGCAGTGCTAGGTTAATGCTTAGACTTGATAATGTTAAAGGTCTTTTCCAACCAAATTCTCAAGCCCAACACTTTGTAATGCATGTTTTCCTCAGCTGCTGGCTTATTCTCCCAGTGGAATGGGGGAGAAAATCAGAAAAATAAAAGTAATAAAACACATGAGCTGAGATAAGAACAGTTTAACAGGTAAAGCAAAAGCTGCACACACAAGCAAAGCAAAACAAGGGATTAATGCACTTCTTCCCATGGGCAGGCAGGTGTTCAGCCATCCCCAGGAAAGCAGGACTCCATCATGGGTAACAGTTACTTGAGAAGATGAAATGCCATCACTCTGAATGTTCCCCCTCTTCTTTCTTCTTCCCCAGCTTTATATGCTGAGCATGAGGTCATATGGTGTGGAATACCCATTTGGTCAGTTGGGGTCAGCTGTCCCTGCCGTGTCACCTCCCAACTTCTTGTGCACCCACAGCCTCTGATGGTGGGGTGGTGTGAGAAACAGGAAAGTCCTTGACTTTGTGTAAGCACTGCTCAGCAATAATTAAAATCTCTGCATTATCAACACTGTTCTCAGCACAAATCAAAAACACAGCCCCACACTAGCTACTGTGAAGAAAATTAACTCTTTCCCAGCCAAAACCAGCACACAGTTATAAACCAGCTTCTGTGAGTATCTCTAGCTTCACCTGTTGGAAGTGAGAGGAAACACGTGGTTTTGGGAGACATGCTGTGTGCCTTTCCTGAACTTCCACAAGAAGTTATTCTTGAGTTTCCTGAGGATCCCATTTCTCCATGCAAACCTTCAAAAGTTCATCCCATTCTCTAATACATTAATGACAACATTGAACAATGACAGCCCCCAGCATCAATTGCTGAAGAATGCAGTAGTAATCAGATACCAGCTGGATTTTGTACCACTGACCACAGGTGGTATCCCTCCAAGCCCAGGTGGTCAGCTGATTTTCCACTTACTGTGTAGGTCACTTATCCAAATCATCTCTCTCCAATTTGTCTACAAGAATGCTATAAGAAACCACATCAAGAGCCTTGTTGAAGGTAAACAACATTTCCTATAGTCCCCTTTGTCATGACCTAGACTGGGCAACCCAGGAAGATTCAGACTGAACCCCCTTGCTTTGTAAACTCCTCTGATGGAAGAGACTAGATGCTGCTGGAACAAATCTTTCTCTCAGACCTGGCCCTCCTGGGGAGAGTCATAACAGGGTCTGTCCCATTTGGTGGGTACAGGTAGGGTTAACCTTTTTTAACAGATCTGTTCCACTCAGAGGGTGTGGGTGATCAGCTATGGGCCACGAGCAGCGTTGATCTCAACAAACTACAGCTGTGCCCTTGACCGTTAGAGATAAATAAGTTTGTGGGAAAAGAAGGTATGAGAGATACAGATCTGTGTTGACATTCTTGTAAGAAAATGTAAGAAACTTGTAGCCTATTTTAAAATAAGATAGAACGTGTGAACAGAAGCTGTTAACCAATGGGAAGGAAGCATAAGGCACATGGACAGGAGAGAAAAGTATAAGAATGCTGTGTAACCCTGAATAAAGGGCTGATGCTGATGTTTGTGACCATCATGGTGTGTCAGCCGTGTCTCCGCCACAAGAGGGCACAGGGCAAAGTTAACCTTTTTAATTCTATGTGCAGCATTCAAGAGTAACAACAATTACCCAGGAGGTTCAAACAAGAACAGCTTTATTTAAAATCGAGTAAAATTGTAAAGCTTGTCAAAAATCACACCATTATATTACTCTCATAGCAAAGGATTACAACTAGCAAAACTTAGCAAAATTAGAAACAATGGGCTGAGAATGAGGGTAGAAGAGAGGGAAAGAGAGGAGAGAGATGACAAAAAGGAGATAGAAAAGATATCACCACCCTTAGATCCAGTGACGATCTACACATGAAGTTGTGGCTCTTGGATGGCAGGCACATGAAACCAAGCATTTTGAGCCTGCTATTTTTATCTGCTACTCAGTGTTGAGATTTAGCACAAATCGTGTGGTGATCTGTTCTTAGCAGGCTAAGGATGCTTCATAATTAAGCAAGTAGTAGGCGTGAGGGGGAGAACAGCCAATGTCCACTACAGATGCAAACCCCTCCTCTGGTCTGGCAATGAGGCCTTTTCAATGCAACCTCGGGCGATGGAGCTTTCACTCCATTCCAGCAGTTGTGCTAATAAATTGTCAAGTCCTGTCGCTGTAGTTGCCAGGCCATAAAACTTCCAACATCTGTGCTATGTCTTGGCCAGATACACATGTTGCTTATCCTTCCACCCCTACTCCTAGTCCAGTAAAAGATAAGCACACTAGATTAGCCTATGCTCTTGCAAGCACACTAATGGGCTTGAATGAAACAAAGAAATCTGTGTTCCCACATTCTGTTTGTCAAGGCAGCTGTTTTCAGTCACTTACTCATTTCAGGACTCTACACCAACACATGGCTCAAACAGACATCTTGATATCTTTGGAGAAATCTTGCAGGGTGCTGATCCTAACTTAGCAGATAATGGGAGAAAATAGGGGAAAGAGGAAATGGCACGGGTAATCATGCACTGCAAAACGGCTATACAAATTATCAAAAAAATAAAACCTAAAAGCAAAATTAGCCCTATTTTCATCAGCCATGCTCCCCACCTCCTAAGTCCTAAAGATCACAAGACAGATGATAGCCACAAGCTTGGACTCCAGCCATCAAACCAATCCTTCAGTTGCATGGCTTGGAAGAGTTTTGTTGTTTGGTCAGCTATTTCCTTCATCTTCACTCAAGCCTCTTCAATTGAGGCAGAGGTGTTATGTACAGTGATGCAACATTCTCCATCAGTTAAATTTAACATTCCACAGACTCCTTGTTCCTAAAGCAGTACCATATTTAAAGCTAAGTGGTTCTGAAACATCATCTTTGAGACTTGCTGTACCTGTAAATTTAGATCTTCCAAAAGCATATCTAGTCCAGTTAGTGAAAGGATGCACTTACCAAGTTATGTTCTCTAACACAAACTGATGTCTTTTTAGGGTTACATGTGGGGTAAATGTGTTTTGAAACATGAGAGATACCATCTGACCTGTGGTATAACAATCTGGTATTTGAACTCCATTTATTGCCCAACTAAGGTGCTCATTGGGTGGTCTCACCTCTAGGCATGATCATCAGGAAGAGAAGGTTAAAAACACAGAATGGTCAAAAAGAAGGTATACCAAATCCACACTTTAAGCCAGCATGATACTCTAATATTAAATAAGCATAGAATTTTCTTTTAGAGCATCCCCATGCTAATCCCAAAGGAGCTGGATATGTGCTGGTTTTACAGGTATACCTACCTATCTGAAAGATTCAAAATTGTGGTAACAGGCTCAGTTTTTGAGGGTGTCTCTTGCAGGAATAATGAGTATAGGGCACTCCACATTGTCCCATCAAAGACCTATTGGTGGTGTTACACACAGTATCATTATTAAAAATCACAGCAGGCCTTTTGTTGCCTCTTGATCACTACTGCAAGGCTTAAAAATAAAAACAAGAATCCACACTATAACGTAAGAGGGTTATTTACAAGCCATGTCCCATTCATTCAGCACAATCTTTACAAACCTCACACCAAAATTCAAATAGCATCACAATACTGAATGAAAACAGAAAATTTACACAAAGTAGCATCACAATTATAACAACTGAAATTCCCCATGATGATTTTAGCTTTGAAAACCAATGTTCAGGCTATTTTTCACTATCTTTCAGTTGACACTGTGGCTACCATTCATTACAATATAATTTCATCTTTTCTCCTGCCAAAGGATCCCCTCCAAATTTGTCCCAGTGTTTCAGGATGTATCATAAAGGGTAGAAGGGGCATGTCAGTAGAGGAACTGGATCACATACTATTTACTCAAAAGTCACACACAAACTGAGATACCATTTTTCTTCCTTTACCCTTAATTGCAAAAATATCTCAATTCAAGAGCTGCACCTTGATGTCTCTTACTGCCCAAAAAGGCAGAGGAGCTGAGGGAGTCCCTGATTAACAGGTTGTTGTGCTCTGGAGTCCACTCTGCTCTCTCCTCCCTGTCAGATGTGGCAAGATGAACCAGGCAAGGCTGTCCGTGCGGTCCCATTTGGGTTGCCAAAACTGCTGTCCCAAATCTGGGGGTCATCACCCAGTGTGCACTGAGCCACTTAAACACACAGAGCTGAGATATTGTTTTATTCCAATGTTGCACAAGGTTGGGTGCTAGGTAGTAATTCCACAAAGCTGCACTTCAACTTGTGTAACACGGTTAGTGACAATAAGCCTAATAATTATAGACAGTCTGACACCACTGACTCTGATCCAGAGAATGAACATTTTGATGAGGTCACAAAAGTCAGTATTTTTCTACTATTTCCTTTTTTTTTCAGAATTTAAAAAAATAAAAGCATACACAAAACAAGAAAAAAAAAAACAACAAAAAACAACCACAAAGAGTGACAAACTTGAATAAACTGAAAAAAAGGACCTTTTTATATGGCAACAGGACCTAGTGTCAAATTACCAATAATAGGAACAATTCTTTCCCTGCTAAAGAAACAAAACAGGCTTAATAAAATCAGACAAACAATGCCAGGATAAAGACAGATAATGATTGGAGGGATGGCCGGGAGCATTCATACCCTGCTGCTAGAAGCTGGGATTAGAAGTTCCCATGAGAGAGGCTGAGGCACACCCTTTGAAGTGCTCATGCAGTTTCTACTTGTGGATAGCATAAAACACCCTCACACAGGCAACGTGCAGGATGTACCATAAGGGAACCCCCATGGTGGTGATACATCATAGGATATTCGTTAGTAAATTCAATAGAAATATAGCCTAATAAAAGTTTACTAAAAATGAATTTGCTATACTAAGAGGGATGCTTTTAAACCAAGGTGCTTTGTGAAACTATCAGTCAACTATGCCAAGCATCCTGTAGGTTGTGATAACATCAAGTCTTCTAAGACCCTGTGGCGCCTACAGACAACACTCATGTGGACTCTGACCCACCTGGGCAATCTACCAGCAGGAGACTGGAGACAGGACCAGGATGGGAGGCTGGACAAAGATGACAAAGGACTAGAATCAACAAAGACCCCCACAGGAGACCCTCGAGCATGCATAATTACAAAGATAGCCAATTCCAGGAAATGAAATTACTATGTAAAAGAATTCTGGGAACTCATTGACATAAAAAATGAATATGCATGTTTTTGGTCTATAATAGTTGGGGTGTTTCACTGACTTGTTGGAGCACTTATGGTGGAGAATCCCCAGTGCTGCCCAGCGCTGCAATAAAGAATGCCTGCCTAATAACAGCTTGTTTGTTGTTATTGGGTCTTCATCTTGGAATCCTTTCCCAGCCACACCTACCCTCCCACTTCGGTGAGGAGTGTTAGAAAGCAAGGGGGTTTGGAAGCTCCGAATTTTTTGTTTCAGTGGTGACTGTGCATGGAGAAAACGGTGACCTCTTGCTCTTAACGTGGCATTTTACAAACTAGCCTTAGACTTCAAGCTCTCTCAACTGGAATAGCCCTGAATATGCTCTTGCTTCTACGTGGCCTCATCAGTCTTTCCAATAACAAATGCAGGAACTTAAACACAGTTTAATGTCAAGCTCTCAGTGTCATTCTCCACCTCAGGAATCCTGAGAAGTCAACACAGCATCACTAGTCAGAAATATGAAAGTAACAAGGACATATGCAAGCACCTAAATAGCTATAGTCCTGGTATTGTAGCAGAGGGTTAGGGCTGTATTATGCATCTGTTGCATAATTCCCTAGTAAATTAAAAGAACAAACACAATAACAATTATACATGATTGGCTAAAAATAAAGCAGACTTCCTGAGATCCTGAAAAAGCTAAACACATTAAAAAACAGACACTGTTAAAAGGAAGACAGATTTCAAAATGTACAAGAAAAGTGCTAGAAGTCACGTTGCTTGCTTTGTTACAGGTCTGCTGCCTATAATATTCTATGTGCCTTAACCTGTACCTTTAATTTAAAGATTGCGGGTCAGTTCTACACGTCCACAGACTGAAAACCTCCACAAATGTTTCCTGGTGCTAAACCCAACAAAAACCAAAACAAAACAGAACAAAAAACTCAACACTCTAAAGGTAATGGCACAAACAAGGCACATCAGAAAGCTAGACATTATATTTTACAAACTGTTTCTGTACTTGTCATGTTCCTGGAGTGGAATAATAAAAACGATGCCTTTTACACCTAGGGTTGCCCCCCACGAGTGGGATGCTCCCTGAATGTGGGTTACCAGTTTGGAGACATTTGGCATGGCAACAGTTAAAGGCTCAGTGTTGGCCTATAATCAGTTGTAAGTCACCACTGATCGTTTGGCTTTTTAACTGGCCTGACAGGAGAATTGTAGGGAGGGTGAGAGCGAGTGATAACATCTCTTCCCTCCAAGTCTGCTAGCACCCTGCCAATGCCTTAACGCGTAGCTGACAGCAGAGGGTACATCTTTACATTCCTAAGTTTTGATGGAGGTAGAGGCATAGATACCTGTTGATAGTTGTAGAAATTTACTAAAATGTTGAATTTGCTTTACTAAGTTAGCTGAATGAGTTACTTTTAAAACAATGTGCTTTGTGAAACTGTAAGTCAGTTATGCCAAGCATCCTGCAGGTTTTGATAACATCAAGTCTTCTAAGACCTGTCCAGACAACAGACAACATGCATGTTGATTCTGGACCCACCTGGGCAAATATACCAGCAGGAGACAGGAGACAGAACAAGAAAGACAAAGGACTAGAATCAACAAAGACCCCCACAGGAGACCCTCTAGCATGCATAATTACAAAGATGACAATGTAAAAGAACTCTGGGAACTCATTGGCATAAAACTGATTATGCACGTTTTTGGTGTTGGGGTGTTTTGCTAACTCGTTGGAGCACTTATGGTGGAGATACCCCCAGTGTTGCCCAGCGCTGCCAATAAAGAAGCCCAGCTGCCTGCTCAGTAACAGCTTGTTGTTAGTGGGTTTTTATCTCAGAATCCTTACCCAGCCACACCTAGCCTCCTACTTTGATGAGGAGTGTTAGAAAGCAAGGGGGTTTGGAAGCTCCAAATTTTGTTTCACTCTAGCAAATCTATAATTTTAATCGTGCTCTTATCAGCCCACATCACCCCTTAAGTCTGCTCATGATCTTCTACCCCTCCCAGCAAAACTCCAGACGGTACCACTGGGAAGTTTCCATATCCTACCACACAGCAAATCAAACTCTGAAATGCTGGTATTAGCAGCGCCCACCAATACTTCAACATGGGGTCAGGGCTTCCTGGAGTCAGGTTGCTTGGGAATGCAGCTTGAAGGGGGTGAAAAACTCCAACTAAAGATAAATAAGTATACAAGATGATAACCAACAGGTACTGTAAGGGAACGTGTGAAAGAGCTCTGGGGGTTAGTCTCCACTCACCTGGCAGCCATAAAGTAATTTTCACTGTGGTCCGTTCTTTTACTTCATCAATTCATGTGTAGTTCACTTTTCTGTGACTGGGTTTTACATTTAAGTCCTCTGCTGTATTTCTTGTAATTACCCACATTCGCGCTCCATTGGGAATAAGGAAGTTTATACAAACCTTGTTTGGTCCTATTGGGATGTTAATGATGGGTTCCCTGCACTTATCTGTGAGCCATTGTAAAACTAACACCCGCTGTGCAGGGTGGCTCACTGCCCTGCTCGGGGATGCAAGTTTTTTGCTTGTTTCTTCCTTACTGAAGAAGATTTGGTCCCCTCCTGTGAGGGAAACACCGCCTATATTCTGTCTTGGATTCCTCCAGACGACAGGAATATTTTTCTTGTCATTTTGCCAATATAGGTGCGCTATATTATAACTGTTTAGTCGGTACAGTGCGTTTGGCATCCTCACCGTCACAAGTAACTTCCGTTTTAATGAGTGGCTGGAACTTCGGTGAGGAATCAAATTAGGCTTTTTTTTCTCCATTTCCTCCGAAGGGTAACGGGGGGGGGGGAATGGGGACACGGCCTCTCTGGCAAGAAGATCGGTTTCTGAACTAGAGAAACCAGGTTTCCCATCGAAGTCCCCATCTCGCTGACAAGCCAGCTCTCACCTTGGTTCCCTTTCCCTCACAAAAGCATCTCGCAGGCTGTTCTGCAAATAGCTGATGGCTCGTTTCTCGAGTGACACTTCTTCAGCTTGTCACTGCTTCACCCACTGCCTGCAGTGTTTTAACCATATCTTGAAGAGACTCCCTAGCCACTTACTCAGTTTCTTTGATGATATGTTTGTCTTTCTAAGCCTTGCTTAATGTGGCTCCTAAGACACCACAAATTACTGCTTTTCCCTTATCAGGTCTTAACTGATTTTCTTTTGCCAAGTCTCTTACCCACTCTGCTATGATTGCTGGGGATTGCCAATATTCCTCAGCCCAGATAGTTGGACAGGCTTTATAATCTTTTAACAAATCCAACAGCAGGGAGCAGTCAAGATCAGGCTGATTTGCCATTGACAAGTTCTCTTTCTGGACCATTAATTATGTGTGTTAAACAGAAAGGTATGCTAAAACAACAGACAATGTTTCAAGTGTAGCCAAAAGTAATTACCAGAGGTTGGGTTTACATTGTTATCAAGGTTTAATCCAGGATGTACATCCTCCTTGGCCAATGGACCATAGACTGGGCTGGAAGACAAATACACAATCATGTCCTGAGTTAAACCTTATATTATACCTTATAAGGTGTAATCGGGGAATGGGTTGTTCCCCAAAAGACTCTCGGAACCCATCAGAAGAACTGGCACAGGTGCACTAAGTTCTGAACCATGGCCAAAAGGATGACTTAACACGATGATGTAGCCTCATACATATGTATTAGTTGGGTGGGATTTTGAATAGTATTCTTGTATGAATATCACTACCTTTCTCCTGGCTGGTGTGCTTGATTTGTGCAAATTCCACTGAGCACCCAGGCCTGATAAACACAATACCTCTCCTGAACATGTGAGAACTGGTTTGTTGCATGCCAGGCATGAGGCCACTTTTTGGACAACACCATAACCTCCTGCCGGTGATTTCAGCTTCAGCCAAAAATCAGTTCTCCTTTATTCAGCACGGCTGTTATCCCCTTTTACAGAACCTTCTTAGCACTTCTCACCAAGAAACCCGTCCATGACGCAAATTTAAGTGTCACGACTCAGACTGGGCAACCCAAGTCTGAGAGGAAGATTTGATCCAGCCACACCTAGGCTGCTTTCTGAGAGAAGGAATTTAAAAAGGGAGTCCAATCTGAATCTCCCTGGGTTGCCCAGTCTGGGTCGTGACACCCTTGTCCACAGAATTTGTCAGTTCACCATAAAAGGCCATCAGGTTGGTCAGGTGTGATTTACCCTTTTTAAATTCATGCTCACCATTCCAACTCACCTTATCCTTACTGCAGTTGGATAGTCATGCCTTCAAGGATTGTTCTATAGTCTTCCCAAAGAAATGGGTAAGGCCAGCTGACAAATCTGTAGTTCTGTGAGTCTTCTTGTCTTTGAAAATGAGTGACAAATGACATTTATCTTTTTCCACTTATCAGGAACCTCATCCATGGCTCTCTTGGGGCACAAAGGCAAGAATGATCAAGTGGTAGCTCTTCCTACTGATGTCAGTTATTAATTGAAATAAGCAAAACTTAGGGAAAAAATCACATTTTGGGAAAAATCTCATGAAAGAGCACATAAGGGACACACAGATGAAAAACAGTACCTAGATAACAGTGAAACAGTAAGAATTAGACAAAAACAGATTCCATTTAAGAGAAAAACAAGCCCCAAGAAGTCAACAGCCCAGCAAGACACCTGTCAGACAGACAAAAGGGATGGAAAGGAGCACTCCCCACAAGTTATCTTGCTTACAGCCTTGAGCACTGAGTGGAAAAAACACTGAGTAATTGAAATAACCATATTAATATATTAATGAGCTATGAGCATACCACAATACATACCCACAGGCTAGAGGGACCCCTCCTAACAAGCCCCTTACTCTTTGGGAATGCCTAGTGAAATTCCTGAACATTGCCACTTTCAATGGAAGCAAGGAATGAGTTGACCAATCGTGTGTGCCAGTGATAGAATAATGTTAGAGATAAAGTTCTTTCTCACATTTTTGGGTATAAAAGTGGCACTTGTGTTTTGGGAAACTGAGCTTGCTTTGTGGAATACCCCCCTGCTCCCTTTTCTGCGCAGAACTGGATATTAAAGCAAATATCTCGACTCTGTGTGGACTGGCTTCTTGCACACTGGGTAACAGACCCCGCTTTCGGGACAACACTACCTTTGAGTTTCTTCAGAAGAAATGGAAAGTTTCTTCTGGAGGGAATAGGAAGAAGAGCAAAGGCAGACACCATGAGGATAGGATATTGCACACCTACATTCTACAGTTCTGCATCTGTCCAGGCTCAGCAAGGACCAGAGGCTTCATAAGGGCCAGAAGCTGAGTGAGATAGAGAAGCTGAGTGAGATACAACTGACATCACTACCATGACTGGCAAGGCAGGGGCCTCGCAACACAAGGCCCCATCCCCACAGCACCCAAGCAAGGCGAGCGGGACTGAGATGGTAACTAGGGTCAAGCCAGAGCCCAGATCACCAGACAAGCTTGTAGTGATGAAGGAAGGCCAATGTGAAGCTGGGAAGTCAATCTGCAGGCCAGGATCAGATCCAGTGATGGTAACCAGAGTCATGATTGACAAGCAGCTTCATAGTGATAACATATGTCTCAGAGTTGCCAACATTATTACAAACTTCTCCAGTGGCAATACTCCCCACAGACTAATAGTTGGGCATCCAGCCAGAAAAAAAGTCTAAGTTATTGGAACAGGTGTGTTAGACAGGAAGGGAGATAAAACCTCACAAATAGTTCTTACTTTTGGGAGAAGAAATTATGGAAAAGGAAGACTTATTTCCCCCAAAAAAGCCTAATTTTAATTCAACATACAGATAGAACTAGGAAATTATAATGTTATGCTGCACTGGGCAATTATTTCCAAGATGTCTACAAGCATACATCTTCAGGAAAGGAGTAGGAGTAGGATTAGTAATAGTAGTAAAGGACTGAAGGCTTTTTAAGTACTCAGGCCAACCAATTCCCAACTCCAAGTCAGAGCAGGGAAAAAAAACAACCAAACAAACAAAAAAAACCCCCAAACATGCTGAAGAAAAACACATTCCTGATGTGCTTTCTAGTAAGTACAGGCTGTTAGTTCCCTAGGAAATCCTGGACTCAATTTAAATTCTCACTTGAATATCCGAAAAAACTTCTTTACTGTAAGAGTGACAGAGCACTGGAACAGGCTGCCCAGGGAGGTTGTGGAGTCTCCTTCACTGGAGACATTCAAAACCCGCCTGGATGCGTTCCTATGTGATGTGCTCTAGGTGACCCTGCTCTGGCAGGGGGGGTTGGACTAGATGATCTTTCGAGGTCCCTTCCAACCCCTAGGATTCTATGATTCTATGATTCTATGACTTGCAACTATGAAACCTTTTAAGCAGGAAGATATGGCACATTAAACTAAAAAAAAACCAAACAAAAAAACCCCACAAACAAACAAAAAAAAAAAAACCAAAAAAAAAACCCACCAAAACCAACCAAACAAAAAACCACCCCAACAAAACACCACCATAAAAAAAGAAGAAAAAATACAAGGCATAGCCTTCAAAAGTTTATTTCAAGTATAAAATGTGTTCAGTGAAATATCTACAGAGTTTTTACTTTCAGTGTTAAGGTTTAAACAGATAGAAAGAATTAAGTATCAAATTTTTTTAAAAAATAGGATTCAATTAAAAATTCTGAACAATGAAAAGGCACTTAAACAAAACATAACCAGCAACAAATAGAACTCTTATATCACAGTGAACATGTAGTCAAACATTATCTAACACTTTATATATGAAGAAATTAATTACAGTCTGGTTAAAGTGAGCAACATAGTCCAGTCAAGAGTGAATTCAAACTCCCTGCACTTCAACAAGCTCAATCATTCTTCTTTCAAGTGTAAAAAAAGCAGAGAGACAGCAAAACAGGAGAAGCCTTCAGTCAACTACGAGTTTACAGCATTGAGTTCAGCTGAAGAACTCAATTTGTACAAGTTCCACAAAAAGAAATGTAAAACTGGGTAGCAGCATAAACACTTCATGGTATCCCCTGATCCATGTTTGAGGGTTTTATATTTGTATTCCCAGTTAAAAAAAAAAAAATCCACAAAAATGGAAAGCCTTGTTAGAAGCACAACAATCAGACTAGCATTAGTAGAAAATAAATGTATAATGCTTGGGAACACACTGCAATCCCTTTCCACTAGGAATATTTTTCCACTGCCAGCAATGGAAAGTAACACAAGTAGATGTTGTCCGGAATCAGAAAACAAAACAGACTAAGACAATTTAAATGTGTTTGAGTGTTTTTTGGTCAAGATTCTACTAAGTCCTCTACAAAAAAAAATTCAAACATGCCAAAAAGAAACAATACTTTTGACAATGGCATTTTCAGCACCAGAACTTATTTGTGCAATATATAGAGAATAAGATTTCAATCATTCACAAATATGAGGCAAACGGGACAGAAAGTTGCCAACATAAAAAAATATTATTTTTTTTTTACAGTTATTCAGAAATAAAGTAAAATTAAGTAAACAGGAACAAGCATTTTAGTGTTGGTATTTTTTTCCCCAGCGATACTGAATAAAATCTATGATACAGGAGTGCCATCAAGGCTTTTGCATCTTTTTTTCCAGGTACATTTTCCTGTAGGTCTGAAACATCTCTTTTGAGTCTTTGACTGGAACATGAAGAGCCTCACCCTCTCCATCCAGGATCTGTATAGCTGTATTGAGTGGAATACTGTCCTCAGCTGAAAGACAGGCAAAGAAGCAGGTTGAAGCAAAAGTCTAACAGTCTCAAATGACTCTCTCTATGCATGTGGTACTTAAGGCCACCCATTGTCAAAAAGGACTACACAAACTTCCTTTCTAAAGCACTGGGAACATCAGGTTTAAATCAATCTCCAAGGCATCTCTAAGCACCAAATGGTCATTTGGGTGTCTTTGTAAGGGAGATTTCTAAAGAATATTAAGAAAGGTGTGAATTAAAATGTGTATTTGTGAAAGTAAGAGAAGAAACAAGAGGAAGGGCTAAAAGAATGGGAGACACCAATAGCCAAGGACACATTCAATAGCAGTAAAAGATGTAAACACTGCAGAACGTGTTGCTTGCATCAATACCACAAGATAACTTGTTAGCAGAAGATTTGCACTCTGATAAGAAGAGGATGGCACCAAGGTTACAGCACGCTGAATGCACAGTTTTGCTTCCTGTCAGACCAGCAGGGAAACAAGACTATAGCTAGAAAGATACCTGAAGCAAAGAAACAAAGACAGCAGGGAGCAACCTCAGCCAAGGTTTACATAGGACAGAACAACCACGATCACGAGATTAAAGATGCCAGGAGATGAAAGATGCCATGGTTCTAACTGTTGACTCCTAAAGGGTACAAAAGACCATCCAAAAAGTAATTTGCCAATTAAAAGAAACAAGGAAGATGTAGCAGTGGCATTACTTCACCTCTGTGTGACACAGAAATAATCCTGTCTGGACTACTGGGACACATTACTTATGAGTTTGGGTCTACGTGTGGACAGTGTCAACTTACTATGAAAGCCAAATAAAATCTTAAAATCACTTTGTTTTCATAGTCTCACACTAGATTTTGCTACATCACTTCCTATATTTTAAAGTAGCAAAGAGCTAGCTTGGTCTTTACCTAGT
Organism: Hemiprocne comata; assembly: GCA_020745705.1. Lineage (NCBI taxonomy): Eukaryota > Metazoa > Chordata > Aves > Apodiformes > Apodidae > Hemiprocne > Hemiprocne comata. Next base: position 65,481,718 of record CM036586.1, read on the forward strand.
TTAAAACTATACTTGAACCTTGTGACCAGTACTACCTCTGATTCAGCTGCACACATGTATGCAGGAAAATTCCAACAGTCTCCAACAACGCATTCTTATGGCAGTAATAATCACCATAAATCTTTGAAACTCACATCTAATGCTCTACGGTATCCATTTCAACAGCAGAGCTAGTAAGTTAAAATACTTTATTAAGATTTGCTACTGTAAACAAACACTTAAAACCAAGCAAAAAGTAACTTGTATTTCAAAATGAATAATCAGAAGCCATGTCACCTTTAGAGATCCCTTCCAGCTTTTTTTGCTTCAGTGGATCATACTTTAACCAATCTTCTTTTTTACTCTTGACACCTAAAGAGAAAATTTAAGTATTTTTGATGTTCCCATATCACGAGTTTTTATCCCTATTCAGCGTCAAGTTTTAATACATATACTAGCACACGCGAAAGGAAGTTTCCTTTGGGGGTGTGAAAATTACTTGCAGGGCCTGGTATGTAAAACTTAAGATCTGGTTTTATTTAAAATCAAATATAGCATTTGACACAAATATGCACACCACATAAAGCATCAAAAGATTGGGGAACAGGGAAGAAGAGAAGGAAAAAAGGCAGCTTAAAGCAAAGGTAGCAAACCTTACAGAGACTCTGTGCAGATTACATTGGGCTCAAGCCCTCTCTCTTCCTCAATGCTGCACAAGATGTCTCCCTCTGCTGTCTACCTGGCCAGGTTTATACACAACCAGCTGAACACTGATATACAAACCACTTGAATACAAATCAGATCACCTTTGGTAACCATGCCAAGGGAATCTGATTTCTATGAACAAGCCAAGTTACCGACTACAAGTAGGTTAGAAAGGCTTCTCATGAAGTTACTTGAAACTGCCATGCTCTAAACTATTCTAACTTTATTTGTAAAACTTAAACCAGAACACTAAATTGAAGGAAAAGTCTTCTGTTCTTTTTCAGCTTAACACACAGCTAGTTTGTCAGAAAGCTAGCTACGCTCTTTCAACCCTCAGCCTCCCCAGTCACACGTTTTCACTGTGTATTTTGTGCAACATGAATTTAAAAAGGAGTACATACTTTTTATTTGCAAATTAATTTACTTCCAAATTAGTAATAATCAAGATAGCATCATACCTGCCACAGTGGCTCTGTCTCTTTCCAGGGAATCCTTTGCAGCTGAGCTTTCTTCATCAGTGGCTGGATTTCTGAACAGTATCTCTGGACACAGCTTAAATCCAAGTACTTCCGGTTTGCATGATTTTTCAGCCTCTGAGACAGATGCATCTCTTTTTGCAACAGGGCTGTTTTGTGACACTTTGGGCTTCATATGCCAGGTGGGCCGGACAGGCGATGTCTCCAATTTTGTCAGACATATGCGTTCCTGTGCCATACGTTTAAATGCAACTCTGTTCAAGTAGTGTTTTTTTGGCTCCTTTTGAAGGTGTAATTTTAATCTGTTATGTCTCCTATTTAAGTATAGCAGGTTTTTATCAGGAAATGTTTTCTCAGAGCATTTGTCTTTGTTCTGACCATCAAGACGTCTCTCTTTGTTAGAAAAGTAGTTTTTAGATATGGTAGAAGATCGAGCCCTTTTTCTCTGTAGTTTAAGCACAGAGCGATCTGCTAATGAACTCTTCGGTTTCCAGCCATTTTCTCCATTCAATTTTTTAGCTTTGTCAGTATTTAACAAGCAATTATGTGAAAGCTGCTTAGAATTCTTTTCTTCAGATTGTTTTGGTCTTTCCTCTTCCACCTTTGTTTTCTTAGGGTCTCTCTTGCCAATCATATTTTCCTTCCTCTTCCGCTTACATGACTGCTCCTGTGAAGGATGAGCTTTCATAGATCTATGCTGGGAACATTTGTGGTTTCTTGCCTTTAAGTCTACAGTGCCAACATTTGGGAATTTTATAGCATCAGCACGATAACTATTCAGCTTTTTATGTTTTACTTCTGCTGACGATTTGGCTTTCTCTTTGATTTTAATTCCTACATCTTGCCCAAGTACCTCCTTTTGTTTCCTGCAGTTCTGTTCTTCAGCTGAGTTCTCTCCACAGGTTTTAATTTTTTGTCCTTGATTGACATCAGTGTGCTTAATTTCAACAGTTTCTGACTTTGTAAATTTGTGAATGTCTGTTTTGGATTTCATGGCCATACCTGTTTTGGTTTTATCTTTTGAAAGGGATTCCATTTTGAAAACTCTCCTTTTCTTTTTGGATGACTTTGTCATGTTGTCTGCATCTGTATGACCAGCTTTCTCTGGCAACTCTTCTGATATTGTCTGATGTTCTTTTTTGTCAGAATGAAATTCTTTGGCTAACAGTGGGGCTTCTCTGTTGATCTGCATCTCTTCCTTCCAGCTACTCCTTTTAGATTTATCAGCATCCTGGTTTCCAGATAAATTAGGTGGTTTATTTTTTTCCTGTTGTGTTGTAAATGGTTTGTGTTTATTTTTCACCTTTAGCCTAGGTTTTTTATTTGTTACAGAGGTGTATTTGCAAATACCTTTTTTATTTTCACTAATGCTGTCTGGGATTTTTTCTGGAATTGGCAGGTTTCCCACTGCACAGTTGTTCTTCATTACAGCATCAGCTTTACTGGTGTTTTCTTCTCTCTCCACAGTACTTTCAGCTTTGGAAAGTTGATTAGAATTTTTCTCTGAAACAGATGCTCCAAATGTAGAGGGGCTCTGTGGCATTTTACATGCTTCAGACAGTGAACCCATTAAAGAACAATCATTATTTCTGGGGTTGGAGGTTTTTTGTGTTGTTTTTTCCTTCTCACATGAACTCTGAGTAGGCTGAATACTGCCTTCAAGGTTCTCCTTCTCAGCTGAAGACTCTTTCAACTGCTGACTCTCAACCCTCTTGCTGTCACTTGAGGAACACTGGTTGTGTTCAGGAAACACTTCTTTCATCTGATCAGAGCTTAACACTGCAATTTTTATCTGAGCTACTGGGTCCTTCAAAGGAGAACTCTTGTCACAAGTTGGAGTCTCCATTTGCTCAGTCACAGCATCTTTTTGTAGTGGTTCTTTTGTTAGCATATCAGCACCTACAATGCCATATGGAAACTCTTTCATCAGTTCAGACAGCTGATTGTTTAGATATTTAATGGGTTCTGCTCCGGAAAGGTTCCTGTCTTTTTCAGTGCAATCTTTACTAGACATGTAATTTTGTTTACTGTTGTCTCTTGGAACAGTGGATGCATCTGTTTCAGTAGTTATGCTGACTGAGAAATCTAGTGAATTTTGAGCCAACTCCTGGTTTATACTAGCAAGAATTTCTAAGTCATTTTCAGGATGCTTGAACAAGGCATTGAATGACATTTTTTGTTCTGAGGTAGAAATTGGTTTATGAGGATTGCCACTGCTTTCTTTCTCCAAATGATCAGTTGGGATTCCATTCAAAATCTTACCTGCTTTACTCATACTACTTGGTGATTCTTCCAACATCTTTTGCAGCAAGCTCTCTCTCTGGGGAGTCTTGCTGCTCAGGTCATTTTTATGCAAGTCCAGCTGTTGCTCCTTTTGCCTTGGGTTAGATGCATTTCCTTCTGATGAGCCACCATTCAATGCATGTGCCTCAGGGATTGACCTGAAGATACTTGCTATCTGTGGATTATAAAATCTATCACCTTCAACAAGAGAACATACGCTAGAAATACAAATTATCTGTTCTTCTAACACAGCTTCCTTGTCTTTACCATCTCCTATACCTTCTTGAAAGATTTGACTAGAAACATTTGTCCCCAATTCAGGAAGAGAAGTCTTGTTTCGTAATTCAAGCTGCAGATTTTCTCTGTCATCTTGTGCAGATTGATTAACTTTCCTTTGCTTGTCATCATATGAATTATGTGCACTCACACTGTTTTTTACTATTCTGTTCTCATCAGCTGGTTTGGTCTGTTGCAAATGTGAGTCCACTTTCTGTACCAGAACACAGTCATTGGGTGACAACTGAACAGTTTCTGTTGTTTCTTTATTGGTATTTACCACACTTAAACTATTTTTCCTCTCCTTTTGCAAAGTACATGTGCTTCCTGAGGCAATCACTGGATAGTTTTTACCTGCAGACGTTGGACATTTGTCTGCCTGCTCACTTGGTGTTCTCTGCTCAGAAAGTACTAAAGGAGAGACAACTGCAACTTGGAGTTCAAAACTTTTTATCAAATTGCAACTCAATGTGTCAACACTTTGTCCAACAGAAGCTGTCGTTGTAGGCAAAACTGCTTCAGCTGTACTAACCAGAACATTACTTTGACCTCTGTTTTTTGTGTTTTGGCTGTAAGGTGAAATCTGATTTGCTGTGGGACTTTCACTTGACTGGCTGTTCTGCACACGTAGAGGTTCTGACAGATGCTTTCTCCACAAGCCTAGGCATGCAGTTAGTTCTTCCACAGAGTAACTATAATTGCCCTGTTTAAGAGATGTATTTTCAGTGAATGCGGCCTTCCTCTGAGCTACATCACTCTGGAGCTTAGCTTCAACAGATTCCCTTGTTTCTGATGCAGAAGAGTTTGCATGAACCGTAAATGCCTGCTCACCTTTCAAACTTCCTATGTTCTTTGCACTAGTGCCTTTTACTAAGCTCCCATCTGAGACAGATGTATCTACCACTGGTTTTTCACTAAACAGGAGATCAGTCAGTATTTTATCAGCAGTAGCACCAGCTGTCTTCTCTTTCAATACGTTTGTGCTGCTCAATACAAACTGAAAAAAAGAGGAGTTCTTGGGGCTAGCTGGCACATTTTTTGATGCAATTTTTATAGAGCTATCTGCTTGACTAAAACATGAAGCACTGTTCAAGGATGTCACCATTTTCTGAGAAGAGGCCAAAGCATACGGAACCCTTTGTCCCAAGATAGGAGTGCTCTCAGGATTATTGGATTGAGTTGGGAGATTGCTCTGGGAGGGAATAGAGGCAGAGCTTGATGAAAGGCTTGTCTGCTCCACTTGAGAGTTACTGTGAGTCACCGTTAATCCTCTGTTTTCAGCATTGGCTACGTTTTTGTCATTTCTTTCTTCAGGCGAAGAGTTAAGTACTAGAGACTCTGTCCTTGCTGCTTCAGATGGGGAAGGTGGCACATTTTGGTTAGGCACCTGTGGAAGATGATTAGCAGGAGTATCTTTGTAACTTGAAGGAAGTGGCACAGTGCTTTTGTCATGTTCTGAAGCTGCTAAGAGTCTTCTTTTATAGCGATGCACCTTTTCAAGCAGGACAAATTTTTTTTTTATATCAAGCAGCTTTTGAGCTTCCCAAGCTAGTCTGTCCTTTGTAATTGTTCTTCCATCTACTGCTACTGAAGAAATCTGAGAATTAACAGGTCCATTCATTGGATTACTAGTCTGAGTTTCTTGAACTTGAGCAGGATCACTCAGTGGCTTTGAACCACCCACTGAAGAAAGAGTTTCTTGCACCGTATCATATAGTTCTTTGGAAATGCTAGGAGATGGCACAGATGTTTCATTAAAAGGCTGATTTGCTGTCACATTTCCACTCGAATTAGAGACATACGCAACTGACTGAATGACTTCTCCAAACTGCTGCCTCTGACAGTTTTGCTGAACACTGTTAAAACCAGAAGCATCTGTTAGGTCCGATGGGCACCTCTGTTGGTTAATGGTGTATCCACTGGGCACATTTTGACCCGTCTGTTGGACACCTACTGAAGGTTGTGCTGCAGCTCTTGAATCACAGTTGGCAGGTAAAAAAGATGGTGCAGAACATCCGCTAGAAGCTTCTGATGCCATCTGACTTGCTCGATATTGTAGTAGCTGTACATTTGGTTCAGTGTTTTGATTCACTGAGTGTAAAACTTTAAACTGAGTGTTGGGATTATATATTTGGGTTTGAACATGCTGCCCAGATATTCCAAGAGGCACAGAATTATTTGGGGAATTAATGTTACTTTGACCTAACACTGTAGTTGTCATAGAACTATGCTGTGGTATAGAGTAACTGTTTGTGATGAGATACTGAGGTTCTCGAAGTACATTCCTCATGTTATTTCCAGCGTTCATGTGAGAAGACAGGGTAGGTACCCTTCTATGTGAATAAATGTAGGCATTAGAGTTTGGCCAAGAAGTCTGAGACATCTCTGCCCATCCATTAGAAGGTTTTGGTGCAATTGGTACAAAGGACAGTGAGCTTCGATCAACTGCGTATTTAGATTTTAATAAATCATTATCAGCTGCAGATACTCCTGGTAAGGCCTGATCTGGAGTTCTGAATACTTCAGCATTTACAGGAGGGAAGGTAACATTACTAGTTGGCAGATACACCCTTTGGTTATTTCCAGCATAAGTGCATGCATTTGTAGATAAATAGGCATTTGTCTGAGGAAAACCATGTGCATTAGAAAACAACGGAGTGTAACATGCTCCTTCACTCTGCAGGTTCTTCTTTGCATCAGCATTCTGGGGTGGTCTTACATTCCAGTCCATCTTTTCTTGATTTCTTTTCCTTCAGCCAAAACCCAAAATGCTAAAAAACAGAAACAAAAAAAATTCCAATCCTTAATCTTTTGATCAAAATTTATTTCACTTACCAAGAAGTGATTTAGAATGCATTATGAACAGAACTATCAAACTTAGAATTGCTAGGTAGAAGAGTGACTCCACTGGCACATCCTGTGGACATCAAGGTTGTCACTGTCAAGCTGCATAATTTATTTCCCAGAAGACAGTTAAGGTACTGTTTTCCCAAATTATGCTTTGCCAAATGGAGAGGGTCAGTACAAAGCACACAGATGCCCAATTAGAGAAGTTAGCTTATCTTTACTGATGTTAAAAATGATACAATAACCACTCAGGAGAAATACATGCTACCTACAAGAGAGAAACAACAAAACTAAAATACTATAGCAAAGTCAAAGCACAGCAATGCATCTGAACATTACTACACAAGAACAGCTGTAGTGATTAAGAAAAATACATCACCAATTGCCCTTAACACATTACAATTACCCAGGTCCACAGTCGCTGGGGAGCCCCAGTTGCAGCTAGGATCTGGAGAGTCCTTCCCAGCAACTGGGAAATCCTACAGTGTGTCCACTCGTAGGTGGGGTCTCCAAAGTTCGCTGCTAGAGGGCCTAGCCTTTATAATACCAAATTAGCAAGTCAGCATGACTTGCATATTTCTTTGTGTAGAAAAATCTGGTGGTACGCCCCCCGACCAACCAAGACCAGGGCTTGGCCAGAGCCCTGGATGCGGTTGGTAGGGTTCCTTAAAATATCTTGTCTAGACATTCTATCAGCATAAGCAATATTTTGGTGGTGAATTGCACAAGATCATGCAAGAATCCCTAAAAATACCTGATTTGACATCAGCATAAGCAGTTTGTGAGAGGTAAAATCATGGGTATGTTTGAAATGATAATTACAACCTAGCACAATACCAAATAGCACAAAGATTATTAACTACAAAATATACAGGGTTCATCTGTGGCTTGGGCCTACTGTCCAAGCCCTAGCACTTCAGGTACATAGAGCAGCAACTAACAACTCTATTGACTGTCTAATGAGTAACACAACCCTCACATTATTCTGCTAATTCTATTGTCACCCAACTTTTTAATTTAACAATAGATTGCTGTATTTAACAAGCATGTCCTTGAATTAGATAACTGCTGAAGAAATTTAAGACATTTATACATTCCAGAACATGACTGAGATATGTAAACAAGACTAAGATGCCAAGTAGCAGTAATGGTAAAAAACTTGCTAAATCAAGGAGAAATTTTGACTACACGCAACACACAACTTAGACAAGAGGAAAACCCAATTCTCATCACTATAAAAATGAGGAATACAACCTTACTTCATCAATATTATTAGCCGGATTAAGAAAACTAAGTTTGCAACTGTAATTGCAACATTTTGTATAACTTTAATACAACAAAAAGTGCTACTTCAAAAAGTTCTATTTGGCAGAAAGCACGTGTCTTAGGAAGAACATTTGAGAAGCTCAGATCAGTACCAGACCCCAAAAGACTAAGACAAGACTATTCCTCACATATGACTGCTTCACTCCTTTACCTGCTACTTTCTCACCTTGACCACAAGCCTCAGAAATAATCAGCAACTACTACACAGGTAACCATCAATTTTTTTTCATTGCCGGTGCACAGAAAGGGAATAGAGAGATACCCCGTTGAATGTAGGAGCAATGGCAAAGCCCTCAAAGAAATCTATCATGAGACTAAAATGCATACACCTGGACTTCTCTATCAGATAGTTTTACTAAACTCTTATGTAACCTCCCTGAATCACTCTGTGGAGACACCTCACAGAGAGATCTGAGGGGAATTTGGACCACCTATATAAAGACCAGTAAGTTAAACTGTTACAGGTTTCTATTCTAGGTGAAAAGGAACAATACATTCAAACAGTGGAAGGCTACATCTCCTTCAGTTTTCTAATAGTCTTAATCTACCCAAAGCATCTAAATTAATTTCTGATAGGAGAGATCTTAATTTTTATTAGAAATCTATGTTACTGATTATTTCCTCCTAGAGGCAAACTTATTCTAGGAAACACATAGAGGAAATTAATCCTAAAATACAGAATGAATTGTTACAGGCTTCTGAACTATTGGATTGGGTAAGGCATTTCAAAGCAAAGATTTAATATTTAATTCATTGAACACTGTAACTTAACATTAAAGTCTGGATACCTGCTCACTGGAGCCAGAAAACACCTAAACAGAGAAAACACAGGCAGAGTATGAGACTCAGCAAGGTAATATAAATTTGGCATATCAAAGTCAACTCTGTGGAAGATCCTTTGATCACACTAGAGAAACAGCCACCAGTAGACCTCACTGCTTTTCAAAAGCATTTACGTTTAACTCATCCAAGTCCAGTGATAAGGAGGAAGCTAGCATTATACCCTGAACTGCCATCAGCAAAACTTCTTATTTACCAGTGTGACAGCCAACATAGGGCTGGCCTCCCTCCAGTTACCTATCAGGATAGGTCCACGTGAGCTCAACTCCTCTGGTGTAACTGTAATACAGCTTGTGGTAGGCTGACCTCAGACAACAGTCATGCATTCATGCAGTCACTCACTCACCCCTAGGCAGAACAGGGGAGAAAACTGGAAGAACAAAAAGAAAGAAAACTCAAGGGTTGTGCACAGAGGAAATTACTCACCAATTCCCAGAAGCAGACCAATGCCCAGCTAGACTCTGAGCAACAGCCACCTTGGAAGCCAAACCCTGCTTCTTCCTCCATGTTTTTATAGGTAAGCAGGATGTTATACTGTATGGAATATCCCTTTTTGCCAACCTGGGTCGGTTGTCCTGGCTATGTCCCCTCCCAGCCTCTTGCCCACTCTCACCCCACTCACTGGGGGAACAGAGTGGGAAATAGGAGGCCTTGATGCTGTGCAAGCGCTGCTCAGCAATTGCCAAAACACTGGTGAGTTACCAACACTGTTACAACCAGATACCAAAACCCAGTAGCACAGAGCTGCTGTGAAGAAAATTAACTCCATGCCAGCCACACCCAGTCCAGGGCTGCAACATTGAACTGTAGATACAGCTCATGCCAGATACGCTTTATTTAGAACTGCTGTTTTATTAGTTTTAGACAGCAGATACTTGAACTAAGGGTTCATCTTTTTCCCTGGCATAGCCACTTCCATGCTAATCAATCGATGGTCTTGTGCTGAAGGCATTAAAGCTATCGACTGCTACAAATTGATCCGTGTGCTCCAGCACCACAGCTGCCCTGGGACAAGGCAGTGCAGAATGCAAACAGCACTGAGGCTATCCTACAACAATCTCCCCACACCAAATGAGTGTAAATGAATTAATCAGGGAGACAAATAGTAAGTAGTGCATGGCATAGAAAGCAATGTGAATAAAAGTACTTCATTTGCCTCAAGTTTGCAAGAGGATGATTTAAAGGTAAGGGTTAACTAATAATCATAGTACATATTTCCACAAAGGTATTGAGCCTTGCCTGTTTGGCTAAATACATAATGACCTAGGCTTGCTCTGTGCGTTTTAGCTGGCCAAAGTAGATCTGGCTTGAGCCTGGAGACAACTGCACATGGCATCACATTCAAGCCAATATACTTTGCTGGTAATGGTTGTATGCATTACACTTACCTGTGAAAAGTTTAAACTGTGTTTTGAGCTCCCGCTATTCTTTTTTCTTAAATCAAACTGGACATAAAAATTTATATATACACAAAAAACCTAGGAATATAGACTAATAATAAGCATCTTCACCTTAACTGAGAGTACCTTCAGCTTAACTTTTCTGAGCTTACTCAGGTAAACAGTTAACATGAAAGCCCAGTAAAAGGGCATTAAAAAGCAGTCTCTCTCTAGGCACTACTGTTACATGTAGGTCTTGCACATGTGACTAAGAGCCACACATACACTCAGAGTGCAAAAATTAAATTGATGTGAGGAAATTGGTTCAAATGGTGCTGTCACAGTCAGGTCCTCTGCTTCTATCTACCCCTTGAAAGAGTAGGTTTTCAAGGCACAAAGTTTATTGGGATAAGGTACTTATTAAGTAGGTAACAATCCCAACCTGCAAGTGAGAACTACCCTGCTTCTATTACAAATTCCTTATAATCTACCTAATAGGTATCAATCAATTCCCAGCAAAGTATCCTCACTCAGTGTCCCAAGTAGGGGGAGTTCATCAACGTGTGGGCCAGCTGTTCCTCCAGAGTGCTCCAATCTGGCTCTTGGGGAGCAGATTATACACTCCTCTCCTCAGTGCTTTCCGCAGTCACTACCTAACAAGTGTCATTACACTGATGCCAGGCAACCCTGGGGCCCTACTCAGTTTGGATCATCTCCTCACAGGTGTCTACACATTTGGGATCTCCTCCAAGGTCCTGAGTAGCAAGCACACAGGCTTAAGGTCCAAATTCCCAGAGAGACATATAAATAATGAGAGTCAAATTCAAGGTCTTATTTGACAGAAAATAAAATACTGAAACATGAATGTACAAGCATACACAGTTCGCTACAGGGCTTCCTAAAAATAATTGCTGGTATATCAGGAATTATACTTAAGAAGAATCATAACTTTAGTCAGCCATTTGAATTTGAGAGTTGGTAACATCAAACAGGGGCTATATTCCCAGAAATTCCACTGACAAAGGGGTCTGCCAGTACCTCAGAGATTATCCAATTCCAATCTAAAGAAACTTACAGCAAGGAGGAGTGACTAAAGACTAAGCATTCAGTAAAGAGAGAGAAAGTGAGAGAGAATTAGAATGAGTCAGCTTCACTTTCTCAGATGAATAAAATTAGGAGAATTTATATCTGTCCTTGAGTATGGTGAATTGAGTTAAGGTCCCAGGTGTGGGATTCAGACCTGCCTACTCTCCTTTCTTCCTTGTGCTATTTACATTGATTCTTACGGAATCTTTTCAGACTTACATGTGTTGACAGAAAGAGGCTCTTCACTTGAAAGCAGTGTCTGGGGCAGCACCAGCAGAGAATCAGTCCTGGGCTCAGCTGGGGAATGGTAGATGGCTACTTCTCCTGGGAACAAAAGAGAAACACCAGAGAGCCATTACCTCGGAAAGGCCACCCAGGGCATCAGCAGCTAACAGGTCTTACAGCAGCAAACAGCTCTTCCTAGCTCACTCCAGACACTTGTTTCCCTGCAGGAGGCTGTGGTACCATGCCTAGAAGGGGAACATCCATGACAGGTGCTGGGATCCCTGAGCTGCCATAGCAGAGGGTCCAATTGATTTAGAAGCACTTGAGCTTGACTGGCCATCCCGACCATTTACTTTTATTGCCAACAGCTCCTGCCCACTCACCCTCAGGCACATCTGCACAACCCTTCCTGCTTAACCCTTGCTGCTCTGGATATGACCTTCTGTTGAGTCAGTTGATTACCCAGTAGCAAGCTGGTGCTTTGCAAAAAGTCTCACAGAATATACAAGACTAACAACACCTACAATGCATTTAGTTGCATCATTTTCCTATCTTCCCACCAGAATTCTGTAGTAGAACCAGCAGAGAGATCAGTTCTTTGGGGTAACATCCAGTGTTAGCCCAAAAATCCCTCCTTCCAAACCTCTGCTTTTTCAGTTTGTCATTCGAAATGTCACTATTTCTGAAAAGAACACAGTAGTTTCATTTGAAAGAGAAACTATAGACAAAATGACTCCATGACCAAACTCTGCACCTGACACCTCTAGTAGGGGCTGTGTGTGGCACTGTACAGCCAGGAAGAACAATGATCGCACTTTCCGCCACTGAGCCAGGTAAGGAAGGGGTGGAAATGTGGGGTTAATATTATATTACGCAGTATTTCTGAGCATAAAAGGGAAAGAAGCACAGAAGGGAGCAGAGGTGGGATGTAATGCCTGGTCCAGATAGTGCTTCTGTAATTTAACAACAAAAGTGGTACAGTCTGACCAGAAATTTTTTAATTCCCCAGGCTTGCTGGATGGTAAAGTCATTAATCTAAAGAAGCCCCACCCTGCTTCCTGCTGGTCTGCCTGTGCGACGAAAAGAAGACTGACTGCAAGGTTCAAGCAAACAATTTATTTGAACTATGCTTACAGATTTAAGGCATCACTGCTACAGGTTTAACGGATACAAAGGAGGAATGCACTATTACACTTTTCAAAGCACGCTAATACTGTACATGCCCTTCCGGGTAAGTTACCTTGATCAGCATCCTGAACAAGGGGGTGTTATGGTTCATGGAAAAGGTAAATGCTTGACTGTCAGATACCCCTTGATCAGATTAAAGTTAAAACATCACTCAAGGTCTGCTTCTCACAAATGTTTACCGATATAGAATCATAGAATCATAGAATCCTAGGGGTTGGAAGGGACCTCGAAAGATCATCTAGTCCAACCCCCCCTGCCAGAGCAGGGTCACCTAGAGCACATCACATAGGAACACATCCAGGTGGGTTTTGAATGTCTCCAGCGAAGGAGACTCCACAACCTCCCTGGGCAGCCTGTTCCAGTGCTCTGTCACTCTCACAGTAAAAAAATTTTTTCGGATATTCACCTTGAACCTCCTATGCTCCAATTTACACCCATTACCCCTTGTCCTATCACTGGTCATCACTGAGAAAAGCTTAACTCCATCTCCCTGACACTCACCCCTTACATATTTGTAAACATTGATGAGGTCACCCCTCAGCCTCCTTTTTTCCAAGCTAAAGAGACCCAGCTCCCTCAGCCTTTCCTCATAAGGGAGATGTTCCACTCCCTTAATCATCTTTGTGGCTCTGCGCTGGACTCTTTCAAGCAGATCCCTGTCCTTCTTGAACTGAGGGGCCCAGAACTGGACACAATACTCCAGATGCGGCCTCACCAATGCAGAATAGAGGGGGAGGAGAACCTCTCTTGACCTACTAACCACACTCTTTCTAATGCACCCCAGGATGCCATTGGCCTTCTTGGCCACAAGGGCACATTGCTGGCTCATGGTCATCCTCCTGTCTACCAGGACCCCCAGGTCTCTTTCACCTACACTACTCTCCAGCAGGTCAGCCCCCAACCTATACTGGGACATCGTGTTGTTCTTCCCCAAATGCAAAACTCTACACTTCCCCTTGTTGAATTTCATCATGTTTCTCCCCGCCCAACTAGTAAAAGGTTATTTTTGGACAAGTTTAGAACTCTGCAATTTGCAAAACCACCCACTATCATCTTGAGGTAAAAGGGGGAAAACAAAGAAAGGGGGGAAAGGAAACAAATAGGGGGAGAGAGGGAGAGAACAGAAAAACACTAGTCCTGGATCCAGGGTTGGTGTCAGTGAAGCTCCCAAAGCCCACCACCACAGCTTCTCCTTTTATAGGGCTGTTTTGGTTAAGCAATCATTTTGTGATGGGTAACTGTGGTTGAGACATATCCTTGAGCAGCTGGAGCAGACTTGCACACTCACCCTTATCTCAATATGCAGGCATTCCTCTCCACCATCATGCAGGCATTCTTTTGGGGAGCAACAAAGACCTTGTTCAAGGGCTTACAATGTTGTTTCAACACCATTTCCCAATAGGCCCTCACACCACCCTGTACTCTTCCTCCTTTGTGGTGATTTTTACATAGCTGACAGAAGGAAAAGATTGGGAGATAGGACTTAAAAGGTGGGCTATTAAGCACTGAATAATCACAAAGCTAATTGTTAATCCAATTATAACATGACAATCAAGATAAATCCCACTTTGACAATCCAATCTGACCACCCTATCAGTCCCAGTTTCTTGAGCAGGGAGGTGATCCATGACTGCAGGTTAAGTCCAAGAATTCAGCCTTTTGGCTGCATGGCCTTGGAGTTCTCCTGTCTGCTTGACAACTTCCTTCAACTTCTGGCAGTCTTCCTCTATAGGTAGTTGTGACATTATGAGTAGTAATGCAGCCTTCTCCATCCGTTAGGTTTAACATACCACAGACAACATGCTCTTTTATTAACATACCCAATACTAAGTGATTTTGCAAGGCAAGCTTAGATCCTTGCTGTACCTGTGTGTTCAATTATTTAAATGCAAACTCAGCCCAATTGCTTAAAACATGCACTTGCCACGTCAGATGCTCTAATACTGATGTTGGACTATTAATTTGGTGGGTGCAAAAAAATGTTTCTAAACCTAGGCTTATTTTTTTGTCTCCAGGTGTAGTAATCTGGAGTTCGAATGGCAGCTTGTTTTCGGATCTGGCTTTTCTTAGGCAGGTTAAATATTTGAGATGGACACACAGAAGGGATACCAATTGTACACATTAGACCAGCCATCTCGTACATGTTCAGATGAGAGTACATTTTCCCATCTGAACATGCCCACACAGTCCTCCTAGGTGCTGGGTATTTAGCCTTTTCACAGTGGTATAGGTCACCTCTTGGTACCTGTTGCTCTTGGCTTTCTGGGTTCCATACCCTTCTTTGATCTGGACCATGGGTGGTTGGAATGCCACACCTTTGTGCTATGGCCACATCCAAAAAGGAGCCATTGCAATGATTATCTTGGTTTTTATAACCATAGTTTGGAAAACCCCAACAGGTACACATATCACGGATAAAAGTTCTTAATTCAGGAATATACCAGGTTTCAAAAGGATCTCCTGCACCAGTGGAACAATTCAATATACGAGAACAATTTAACAAATATGAGTACCCAGAGGCTGAATGTTTAGCATACTGTTCAATACTTCTACGTTCCTTTATTTTCCAGCACAATGTTTCTCCAGAGGGCAACTGACTTATCGTCCCACCACACCCATCTCCTTTTACTTCCCACTCCAATTGTTTCTCAGTGGGAAGTGTGGAAACTGATGCCAACGGAGGGTGAGGGTCAAATATTTGCTTTAAGGACCATGCCCATTCATATCTTTCACTATTCACCAAGTGTGGAGTCCCTGGTTTACTAGGGACTTGAATACACCACTCTGCAACCCATTGTACATTATAGTCATGCTCAAAATAGTTGGTATTGGGGGGTGGGTCCCACCAGGGTACTACAGTACAGGGAATAGAGGTGACATTCTGTGTTGAATTGGTTACATCTGATCGGTAGCAGGTCTGATTCCACAAAAGCTCCCAAGTAGGGTTACTTGGAAGGTGATACAAGGCCTTTGGTTTCTCTACCCAGGTTCCATTTTTATCCCATTTTTGTTTTCTGGACTGTTCCAGAAAGGGAGATTCAACAATTCCCCACATAACATTACCACCATCTGTATGATTAAGGGTCGCCAGTTCCGCTTCTAATATACTGGAGAGGTTTGGCCATATCATAACAAATTGAAATCCATCCGATGCAGAACCAGGAACCGTAAGACATACTCCCTGATCTGTGTGATTCCAGATGGACACAAATCCTTGTATCAACTTCCAAGCTAAATTGGACTGTCCACCCAAGGATTGTGCTTGCCACATGGCTAGTATGAGGAAAAGGATCTTCCAATCCATTTTCTTTTGTAAAATACAAAAAATTGTACAAACAAGACTGAGAAAATTATACAAATAATCACTGTTTCAACTATAGTTAACATTAGTCTTCTGATTTCCTTGTGACCTGTAAAACACAGTACAACAGACAGGCAAAAGAATTAAAACAAGGGGACTATCCACCAGACATGGATATGGTACAATTTACCATGGGCATCTTCCACCACACAAGTTTCACGACCTGATGGGACTTTCAGGACTAGGGCTGCCACTCCAACAGTGGGGAAATCCACTGGGACAGGCTGGCCAGACTGGTAAGGTGCCATGCTTGCTGTTAGTTTTGTTCCTGGTATTTGGGTCAGGGGGCCAGTGAAGACAGCCATCACACAAGGGCATCAGTTCACCCCCCCAGCGACTGTTCAGATGGTATACCACAACTGACAGTCGCTGGTTCCAACCTGGCTCATGGGGGCCTCAAAAATAATTTCAGTTAGTGCACTCGACAATGCCATTAGCTTGAGGCTAATACGGAGTGTGAAAGATCCACCAGATTCCCTCATCCTACTCTTGGACCACTCCAGCACTACAGTGGCTGCCATTATCCAATTGGATTGACTGAGGCTTGGGTAGACAGCTGGATAATAATTTCAAAGCTATAATAGTACTGCCTCCTGTATCTTTTGGGACTGCTTCAGCTAGAGCCAATCCTGAAATTATTTTGACCCCTACTAAAACATACCTTTTTCCCTCAAACACTCAAAAAGGGTCTATGTAGTCTACCTATCAAACTTCCAAGAGGCCCTTATGGTCCCTCATTTGAAGACGAGGATCTTTTAGAGCATGAAGTTCTGTCAAGTGGATGCAACACAATCTACATGCAGAAATAATGGTATTGCACAATTCCCTCGTAACCGTCCATCCTCTACTGATGGCTTCATGATATTAATCCTTACCCCCAGAATGCCCTTGCTTTATGTGCAACCATTCCAGTAGCTGTCACCACTTTTCATCTCCCTCTTCCTTAAGCAAGGTGGCCAGGTATGTTAACAAGTCTACTTAGTTGCTCAGGAGGTGGGGTGGGTGGTCTCCTGTCTAGCGTGCTGTGGCCCAACCCAAAAATATATCCATTCTCCTGGCTAAATAAAAGATTTCTACCCACTTTGCCATTTGCCCAACTGGTACCTGATTTACTTCCCATCAATTCTGCTCCCAGAAATTGAGCCATTCAGTGCATCCCTTAAGGACAGCATAGGAGTCTGTATATATACACTGGACCTTGAAGTTCCTTACTAGTTATCACACTCCAGACTGCTACCAGCTCTCCTACTCGGGCATTCCCTCCATCACTATTCTACTTCCAGTATCTACATGCAGAGACACAGCTTGATATTTCCATGCCTTCCTTTCTCTCTTGGTGGAAGTGTCAGTAAACTAAAGGCTTTGTAGGTCCGATTTAAACTTGGATGCTAATCTTATGCGAGACGCTGGGGGCCCGTGGTCCAAGTCCTCCTCAATAGGCTCCTGTATGGGAAGTATTTTAGGGGCACCTTCCCCATCTTACGGGTGTGACACTAATGGTCTAATTGCACGTACCATTTTCTGACAGTCAGTCATTGAGCAACCCCTGCAGGGACAGGGGTCACTGCTGTAATTGCTTTTAAGACCTTAAAAGGTCCACTCAATATTATTGGTTGTTGCCACCCAATTTTATCTTTTTCCTGTAAGGCTCACAGGGTAGAAGGGTGGCTGTATAGAGAAGCAACTTCCACCTCCATTTGAATCTTTGGGTTTTATCCCCTGATATACATGACTGTGGGAAGGACTGTGTTTGAGTGGATTATACTGTCTGGAATGTGTATCTTCTATTCATCTATGGGTAAGGTGCACTTTGGTATGCTCTTCTTCGTTCTCTTTTGCCGATACTGTGGTTGTCTGAGTACACAAGGTTGTTGGCATGAAGCCTTAACTAAAACCCCCACAGCTTCTCCTTGTCTTACTTTCTCACGCAACTGAACAGTGCTTGGATCGAGACTCCGGTCATACTATTTGTTGAGGGATTTCAAGGCTCAACTCAGGTTTTGGTTGAATGATTCAGCACCACCCTGGTTAGCCTATGGCTTATCACACAACTCAAGTCTGACCTATCTACACAGCTCCCCATGGATCCTCTCTGCAGAGATAGAGCCTCAAGGTGATCCAAGACTGGGTCACTTTTACAACCCCCCATGAGTTGCCTGCATACACTATGTATCACTGAAACTTGTTTATGAGCTATGAGCCGGACGATCCACACAGTCTGGTAACAATGCTCATGTAAGTCTTTGAAGACACCAACATCAAGTTTTGGGTTAAATTGGATTTACTGAATTAAGATTAGCCCCAGTAATAGTGAATTACTGGATTTACTGTCATTTTGACCCAGATAAGTGATGATAACTGTTTGACGTTTGCTACTGTACTGTTATTTTGAGACAAATTGTTCATCCCTAAAGCTGTTGGTCTGGTATCTGTTATCATATCCTGAATGTAACTTGACCAAGCTGCCTCAAGTCCTTCCACTCCAGTGTCCAAAAAGGGATGCAGTACACGGTATTGTGACTTGCCTCAGCTTTGCAGCAGGTGCCTGAACTGGCTGTTTTGGGGCTTTGCCCTGCCAGTGGGCACCAGAAGCTCTTACGGAGAGAGCTATCTGTTCCTTTGATTGCAGAAAATCAGAAAGACAAAAGCATTAAAGGAAAGTTACCCTGCCTATTTCTCATGGTCTTTGAGATTCTCAGCATCACACAAACCCAAGTTGTCTCCCTACGGAAAGGAGTGTCTCAAGCCCAGCAGGGCACTTGGGCTGGAATAGATAAGATTTGCCACCATCTATGTTAGAAGCCTTCAGGTGACTGTACAGAAATAAGAGGGCCACATGGTCCCCATGGTAGCAGTATCTGCCAGGGAAAAACATGACTGGAAGCTGCTGGAAAGGGAGTTTCTGAAACAAAACTACAAAAAGCTTTATATATCGATCTAGACAACTGGGATAGTAATATTTGGTCCAATTTGACTTCAGACAATCTTATGTCGAATTCCTCCCTTCTTGAAGCCTGACTGGACTTCCAAATCAGACCAACTAATAGTTGAGGCATTGCAACTGTGTCTCTCTGTGCTCTTTCACAGGCGTAGCGTAGCCAAATCAAGCAAGCACTCTTGCAAATCTGTTACTGCGGGTAACTTAACCTGTCTTACAAATACGTCACATGATGGGGGATACCATCTGAATTTCAAAATCAGAAGCCTGGATCTTCCTTTAGGGTTTGGAATCCAACTACAAACCAGGGGAAAATACAGACTATCTTTCAGGCATCACTAGCATATGCACAAAGATAAAGGCCTCTCAAGATGATCAAGACCCCCTGACTATTCCCTGGACCAGTCCCAGAGATTTGGAATTAAGCACAGGCAAGCTGGTTATCAGTCACACTTTAGACTTCGCCCCCGTGCCAAGTGAAGCCCTAACAGCTTGTCATCCCTCGAAGCTCTGGCTGCACCCACTAGTTCAAAAAGGTCCTGGTCTGCTCAGAGTCCATTAACATCAATAAGCATTAATCTTACAGGCACAATACCCAGCACCACAGTTACAACTACGAGTAAAGTTCGTTTCTGCTATGCTCATTCTGTCATCCTCCCTCCTCTGTGAAAATGCAGCTATAGTTACCACCAAACACCCTTGTGTCCAGTTAGTTAAAAATCTCCCTAAACCTGTGAACAAGCATCCTGTCCTTCAAGGGCACCTTGAAGCATAAAAATCCTGTTTGGCCATGGGCATTCCAAAACAGACAGTCCGCAGAGTCCCAACATCAGTTTTGCTGACCCCACCATGCCACACCTTCTCCACCAGAGCCTTTGCAAGATCCACAGTGCCCCTCCCACCACTTAATCAGCTGGAAACTGGAAAAGCCCCAGCCCTTGCTTACCACACAGACTTGTCAGACATACAATTGGCATTCCAGGGTAGTGGGTCAGAATCTGCTGAACCCTCCCAGGTAGCAAGGAGTATGTAGCTTATAGAGATTTCCCATCCAGAGGTAGATGCTGACATCGATGATACCATAAAACAGTGTGTCCTCCTGGGCACTCAGAATTCTGCCTTCAGTTAACCACACTGGATGGAGCCACTTCCCTTGCCCTCTACAATAGTCCACAGGTTCACAGGAGCCCCTTCAGCCCTTCTCATAGTCAGTCGAGCGACTTCTTTAACAGACAGCCAGCAGATCTGGAGGTTTTGGGACGTTCTAACCTTCTTTGCAGAGTCATCCAAACACAACTCTGGTCAGATCAGAACAGCAACAGTTCACTACCGTAACTAAAGGGGACAACACGGAGTAGCAGAGTCACAACTTCTGTAGACAGTGAACTCTGCTCAGCTGGGGCAGTGACAGAGGTTATATACCCCTGGGATGCACGACTTGTTTTTCACAGAACTACAGCTACATGTAAAACAGAACGCAGTAAGTTACCACAAAGAACGGTAACATACATCATAACCTGCCTACTTAGAAGGGGTTATGTGCTCTGGTAAAGGTTCAGGCTGTTGAGACTGAGTTAACTTCCAATTAAGTGATTCGAACATCAGAAGGATGCCCAGAATTGGTCACAACAACCAGTTTTGTTCAGGCTGCCAAGTCTGGGTTCTCCTCCAATGTCCCAGTGCAATACCCAGATTCAACTGCTCTACTACTGCCTAACTGTTTTATGTGGGTATACATACAATACCAAACCCATGTCCATAGAACAATGTTGGAAAATAAAAGATAAAAGAAGAGTATCTACTGGGCTCCAGTGGGAAGGGAATGAAACTAAACAAAAAAATGAACGGAGATGTACATTTATTAGGCATCTAAATATTCACTAATAGTTGCTGTGTTAGATCTAACTTTCTGAACTCTATTGGGATATTCTTGGATAAAGCTATACAAAAATTTAACAGTAACAAGGATCATAATGATATGACACTCACAACTGCCATCAAGGCCACTGGCAATGTCATATGGTCAAGCAGCCCTGGCCAGGAAGATGTCACCACACTAGAGAGATCCTCAGCCAGCTCTGCTCTAAGATCAGCTTTTATAGGGAAAGGTTGCCTTACCTATGCACAATTACTAGCAGCTGTGATCCCAAATCACACCACAAACCACAGACCAACAGCTCTTTCCCCGAGAGCTTTGTATTTCCCGTTCAGTCATTCTCTGCAGTGTGTCCTTGCAGTCTGTGTTAGCCATGTTTGCTTGAATGTCCTGTACAGTTTGCAGGCTAGTGTACAGCCTGTTGATGCACACCTTCTGAGCTGGAGATGCTGAGGGGAGGGGGTCAGTCACCACACTCTGCCCTGTGATGTCAGATCAACAAACTCAGTCAGTAATAGAACAGCCTCCCCTGGACCTTCCCAAGACACAGGGTGTCTGGTGTTTGTCCAGAGACATCCAAGGGATAAGCAGTGTTTATTGAGGCAATTTCCTCAGGAAACCTGAACAAAGAGACATCTTGGCAACCCACCAACTACCAGTTTTACTCAACTGATGGGGCAAGCCCCTGTGATGTGGCAGCAGTATGGTAAATACCCCAGGTAACTGCAAACTGGGAAACGAGCTGTCATCTTTGGCAAAAGATGGAATGTATGCCAGCTCTGGTTGGAAGCTACAAACGTGGAACAGTGATTGGGTGACAGCCATGGCATATCCAAGGAATTAACTGCATAAAAGAGTGCCACCACTGGCACTCCACCCCCCCTTCTACCTACAGGATGGCTGTATCTCTGGGTGGTGACTTTAACTCCTTGTCTTCTTTCCTGATCTCTCATAGTCTAGGGTTAGTCATCATATTTATTACAAGCTTATGACAAATACATAGTTATAAGTCTTATCAGCCTATCTCTGCACCCAATATTGTATTATCTTTGCTTTGCCCTGGCGGGATTCCGAAGAATCTCCATGTATCCAATTACAGATCACGACAGTGTCCTACTGAAGACATGACACAGCCACTTTCCAAGGTAATGTATGTGGATATTGTACAAACCAAAACCTATGAAATTTAGATTGATTTAATACTGGATGTGGTTTAAAACATTTAGAACTTGAAACAGTAGTGAGATATTGCTTCCCTGTCCTGTGAGGAGTAGTGTGACCACCACACCACATCTTTTTCTTTGCCCAGAGGACTGCTAACAAACACTTCTTAACAGGATAATAATCAAGGTAATGCTTACTAACTTACCTTACTATAAACAAATGTGCTCTATTATGCCATTAGATTTGCTCCAGGTCTTTCTTTTGCTTTACATGACACAAGAAAAATACAGATTTTACTACTGTGATCTCCACTCATTGCCTGGATGATACAGTTGTTGCATGCTTTTGGATCTATCTTTACAGGATGCAATACAGTCTACTGCCTACCTTTTTAACACTGCAGTATGACAGGTACTACAAGATAAAATTATAGTGTTAAAAGGGCCATATTTGGGATGGGACACTTATCCGGCCTCCTATTTTAAAGATTCTATTTCTATGACAGGTCAAATAAATAGGAGCCTCCTTTTTCCCAGAACTTACCAAGCCTCCACAAGATAGTATCTAACTCAAATCAGTCTCTTGGTTGCTGCAGTTTCAGTTGCTTTTTTAATAAACCACTGAACCACTCAACTATTCTTGAATTGAAGATGATAGGGAACATGAAATATTAAATCTATACTTTGTTTCTGTGCCTACTGTGCTACCTGATTATTTTTAAAATATCCCCCCGTTAGCAGACTGTATTTTGGGGGGTTTAGAATAAACTGACAGCAATTGCTGTAAAGCCTGTATGGTACTTAGTGCTGTAGTTCAATTACTTCAGATAAGCTCCAGACAATATCCTTTTACAAGTATTTCACTCCACTAATTGGACCACACTACTCAGTGAGGCCACTAGGTAATGCTGCTGGTGTATCTTAACTGGAGTGGCCTGCAGAGGCCTCTGAGGCTATCTTTAGCTACCTTACTTCATTAGCTATCTTACTTCCACGTATGGAACTGCTCAGAGATCAGACCTTCTGTGATGCTCAAGGGAAGGCAGAGTCTCCTGGTCCTCCTGAACAAAAATCCCTCTTAAGTTCTCCTTGAGAAGCAACTCCCCAGCCTCCAATGAACCCATGCTATTGACATCCTGTGAACGTGAAAGCCCCAAAACTCACTACCTCCTCTCTCACAGAACTGGAAAAACGGAGTATACACTTGCACCCACGCCTCTTTTAATAGTCTCATCCGGCCAGCACACAAATCTAATGGCTCTTGGCATCTGACCAGTTACTACTACCAATGCATAAATTCTGCCTCCTCTGTCTCATACTGTAGTCCCAATAGGTGCTGGAGTAAACAATGCCATTTACCTTTCCATGGCAGGTTTGGACATTGCTCCAGTGTCCCAAGCACTTGGACAACCAAGTTCACTTTGCTTGTACTTGGAATGCCATCCATTATACCTTCACTCCTTTACCTCAAGGCTATTGCTATAGTCCTACCATTGCTCAGGTGTGTTGGTTTGGCACAGAGTTGGTGGTCTCTCAATTCACCTCTCCCCCCCCTCCTCCCCCCCAAGGTAGGGAAAGAGGGAGAAAAATGATAAAGAGAGGCTCTCTGGGTTGAAAAGTGGAACAGATTTATTTTAATTATCGGTGACAAGGGAATATATATTTGCAAAGGGATGTGCAACACCCAACCCCCTCCCTCCTCCCCTAACCACTCTCAAGTCTCCCAGCTGAAGGGGGGAGTGTCTGGGCGCACGGACGGGGTCCTCGGGTGTCAGCTGTAAGGAAAAATGGAAAAAAAGAGGGAGATCCGAAGAGAGGGCGATAAAAGCAACAGAAAGCAGTAAAGTGAGAAAAGAGGAAGACGAGAGGCTTGACTTCTGTGATATATTAGCCTATACTGAAAGCCAAGTAGAGAAAATATTATGAGAAGGGAATATTCTGACTTGCTGGTCCTGCCTTCAGTCTAATCTGCTCCCCCGTAGGGGGGGAGGCTGCAGACAGTCAGAAGTGACCTTGGTTATTATCAGTCCACTGGTGCTGCTAAAAAGTTCACTGAAGAGAAAAAAATCAGCAAAGAGCTTGCTCAAACCAAAACATCAGGGTATCTTAGCATCAACATTAGCTGAATGTCAGGGTCCTGCCCAGAATGTAAGGTGTTTGGGTTCTTTTTAAAGGACTCTTCTTCTGTGCCAGTACCAAAGGTATTCCTGAAAGTGTCTTGCAATCTGTTTTCTTTACCCGACCTACTCCCTCATTCAAATGCATACATCAGTTTCCTAGGCTCTTTAAAGTCTTGTTGTGACAAGGCCCACGTTTTAGTCAGCTAGCCCATCCTCTGTGTTCCTTGCTCTGCACACATTCCACCTGGGACTGGAATATGAGTCAAGAGGCTCTAACCCTTTGGCAGACTGGAACACAGGGTACAGCACATTGCAAACTGCTTGGTGGTGACTGTTCCAGGAAATAGGTTCCAAGAAGCCTACCCCTAAACCAATCCCTTTAGGCAGCAAGGAGTGGCAAGATGTGCAAGCCTCAGATGGGGAATGGCAGTAGCATGCATTACATGTCACCTTACTTGCACTTTCTGATATTGAAGAACTTGTGGATCACATCCCTATGCTGAACAGTTCTACAACCTATTCTTTGCAATGTTCTTCACATATTCCTTTCCCTGAAGGACATGCACCATGTGCATTGGGTTCTTGGGATTTTTGCTATCAGAGTCCAACATTTACAGGCCCGAATTATATGATTCTCACCTCTCTCCTCTAGCTACAGATGTTCCCTCAGACTCACCTATTACAGAATCCCATCCTTTCAACAATCTTTCACCATAATGGCTGGTTTGGACATGCCACTGCTGTTCATATTGCAGATGACCAAGCAGTTATACCTGATTGCCATGATAGTGCCCAGAGGGCTGAATTCTTGGCTCTTGCTTAGTCATTCACTCTTCTGATGACCAGGTCTTTACAGACTCCTAAGCTGGTTTTCCTGGGTGCACCCACTGGCCTCCATCCTGGAAAGCACAGTCCTTCCACACTCATGCTGGGGACATTTGAGGCTACCTTCTTTGTGAAGAAATATGGCACTATACCCACTCACATGCTTTGGCTGTCAGCCATGTTCATCCCCATTCTGCTTGTGCCATGACCAAGGCCATATGGAACGTCCAAGAGATGTCACTGCTGTGATCAGTGGTTGCAACCACTGACACCCATGATAAAGCTAACCACAGCCCAACAGTTGCAGATGAAACTTGAGGAAACTTTTAGCCCAAACATCCAACTTGGACCACAGAACCACTATGGTAGCTCACCGGTTGCACAAGTGTTGGGGTCATCCTGCTGCTAAAGCTTTAGTCAGAGTTGCAGCACACTAAGCAAAATGTCTTCCCTCAGACATGGCATAAAGTGTCACACAGGTGTGCGACACAGGCCCAAGTGGGGAAGAATTGGTCGCTTTAGAATTAGCTACCCAGAGCCAGCACTGTGGAAATACTACCATACATTCAGTGTGTCCCCCTTCTTGCCTACCACTTTGGAAGAGTGGCTAGCCTAGCTTCACAGTTGCACCCTACCTCACCAGAACACACACACACACCTTGTGAGCTATTTGGAGTGCTCAACAATATGGATGCAGAAACCCCAGCCAGTAAGCTAGAACCACAAACTATCTTCACTTTCCCTTACAGTTATTCATTACTTAAATTGGGATTAGGACAGTAGTTGACCGCACTTTATCTTTATGGGAATATCTAAAACACATTGATTGCATGTTATTACTAAACATTGTGGCATAACACAAGTGAAGGTTTCCCCAGCTCTAAGCTGCCTTCAAGCCCAAACAAGGGGCCAAGCTGCAGTAGCTGTAACCTTCAGAGAGCTGTAAACTTATAAGAAGGTGACAGCAGAATTTTACCTGCTGAAACTCCTAAGTTATCTGGAATAACATCACTTGAGACCAAATCACCCCTGCATGCCTGGCAGCTTTTGGTAAACATATATAATGCAAATGCTGTTGCCTATATACTGACTACAGAAGACACTACTACTGAAACAATCTACCTATCATATCTCTGGCTGTATACCAAGATGGATCTGTGACCCATCCTATGGATCATCAACAAAAGGACCAGCATAAATCAAGGACGACAATAGGTAGACATTGAAGCTTGCACTCCTGATATAGACTGGGGCTTGTATGTGAAGGGAATTACTCCAGAACCTCCGATACATGCCTTGATTTCCCTAGGGAGTCAGACATTCCTCAATACACTCTGACAAACACACTAAGGCAATACTGGTGTATGGCAGCAACAGCTGTGTATGTTTATGACCTTGAATGGTCACCAACAGCAAATGGAGCTTTGAATTTGATGTTACATCCAGATGCAGTTTTGTTAGTTTCGGCTTTATTGTGTTTACTGCTTATAATCATACTACATATTAAAGCTGAGTAAAAAATGAAACAAATCACGTTAACCCAACATGTAAAACATATGCAATCAACTGATTCTGTATGTGCCATGGATATATCATCAGCATTAATTGTAATACTTAAGCTAAGCAACTAATCCCTACCACCGATTTGCAGTATGACACATTTATGACAAAGGCAGGAGGTAATCATACAACTACTTGGTGAGTCAATAAAGTGGATTGACTGTAGTTGTGGGATGGAGTGTGACAGATATGCACAACTCTTTGACCAAACTAGTGGTAGTTTGGCTCAAGCTCCCAAGGAAGTGAAGGCCTAGGCTATGACTTGGTCAAGAACTTCTCTAGCTCCAACCTGTTCTTTGAAAACCCACTTAGGAACAGGGTGACATTGTGAGCTTTGATGCGTATCAGCTGGGAAATCAGACCACCAATCGTGTAACTAACACATGAATAGAAGGTGGTTCTTCCAAGACTAATTTGTCAAAGAACAAAGTAAGTTGTGGATACAAGGAGTACCATGCATACCTTTTCCATCACATGTAATCTGACTATGAGCCAACTATTTCAGAAGGAAATTCTTCAGTGTGAGGGTAGTGAGACACTGGAACAGGCTGCCCAGAGAAGTTGTGGAAGCTCCATTCCCAGGGGTGTTCAAGCCCAGGTTGGATGGGGCTCTGAGCAACCTGGTCTAGTGGGAGGTGTCCCTGCTCATGCAGGTGGGTTGGAACTCTATGATATTTAAGGTCCCTTCTAACTCTAACCATTCCATGATTCTGTGATTCTACTTTATTCCATGAAGTGACAGCATGAGTGAGCCTTTTTGAGCTCTCCCTGCTAAACAGCAGGCTGCATAGTAGTGATCTTCCTTAGAGCTGGGATGCCTCTCAGGGTTACACTTTGAGCTGAGACACCCTTACCAACTACAGATCTTTGGTAAGTGACTGATGTCATGCATAACTTTGTATCACGGGACATTAAAACCTTGTATTGATATTTTTTTAATTATTATATCCTTTGTACAGCAAACAGATTGAACCTTGTCATTGGACTTTCCTACATCTTACTTTTACAACATCCCACACTTCAACAAAACCACTTTTACTGCTACCTTCGGCAAAGGCTCTTTAGGCTATTTCAATCTCCCCTGCGACAACTGTAATGAAAGCATTCACAGTAGTTCTAAAATACTCTTACTCATTATTAAAAGCTTCCTTTTAGTTGACCAAAACTCTAAATACCAAATATATGTATTTCAATGCCAGCCACTGATCTAGATTGTTTCCCAGCCCTTCAGGACACAAAGTTCAGCAAACATAAGCTTCCAAGAACTGAAAGGACAAAAGTTCAGCTGCAGGCCATCACAACTTTGCTCCCTCATTTCTGCTTCTGGGCTTCGAGCAGGCACTCTCAGTTAACTGAAAACATTTAAAATTAACTCAGTTTGTTTGATATGTTTATCCTCAGAAAGTCTGTCAATGACACCGCACTGTGTGGTGAGGTCAACACGTTGGAGGGAAAGGATGGCATCCAGAGGGACCTTGACAGGCTTGAGAGGTGGGCTCATGCAAACTGCATGAAGTTCAACAAGGCCAAGAGCAAGGTTCTGCACCTGACTCAGGGCAATCCCATGCACAAATACAGGTTGGGTGGAGAATGAATCAATAACAGCTGAGAGAAGGACTTAGGGGTGATGGTGGATGAGAAACTCAACATGAGCCAGCAATGTGTGCTTGCAACCCAGAAAGTACAAAGGCACACAACCCCCAGCATGCTATCCTTTTCAGAAGTTAAGAGATTGATTATGCAGATATGCCATCATCATTAGGATATAGGCATTTGTTGGTGATAGTAGACCAATAATCAGGGTAGATAGAGGCTTTTCCTACCCAAAAGGCAGCTTCAGGAATCACGGTAAAAAATTTCCTTAAGGAAGTCATTCCTAGATACAGAGTACAAAAATTGACAGATTCAGGTAGGGGTTCACACTTTAGGGCAGCTATATTTATTCAAGTATTCAAGGCATTGGGGATATTATAACAATTACATACTCCTTACCACCCCAATCATCAGGGACAGTAAAAAGAGCTAATAGACAAAAAAAGAAAAATTAGCCAAAGTATGCACGCATGCAGGGTAAAAATGGCCAGGGGCTCTAAATATAATTTAATGGGACAAAAAACATTACACCTAAGCAACCCATAGGACTATCTGCGGTGTGCAGAAGGTTGTGGTGGGCATAAATCACACAGTCATCAGGTCCGTTAGAACGCAGAAGCTGCTTTATTTCTTGTCTCTTTACATTTATACCGTGTCACTCAAATTATACAATAATGCTATTGGTTAACATACTGTTCATGCACACTTCAAAGGGATGATTGGTCTGTCTTGTTTGCCCACGCTCTGTCCATGCACATCTATCTTCAGTTTGGGACACTTCTCTGAATGCCCAGCTAGTGCCTCTCAATTCTTGCTACAACATTCTGTTTTCCCTTATCACTTACATTCCATGACCTTTTAAGGGCATAGTTCCATCTCCCAAAGCTTCCCTTATCTCTTTTTCTTTATGCATACCCCCTAATGTCATGGAGACTGATTTCATCCCCCTGCATATTTACAGCAAGGGTGTCTTGAGATCCCCCAAAACTCTCTACAACTATCTCCAGCTGAAATACTATTTGGCAGGTATTTGGCAGTACCCAGAACTTATACCCCAGTGAGGACCAGCCTACTAGATGGAGATGAATGAGTGTCACAGTATGAATTATATGTGCAACAGACTTTTGAAGTTTACAGGTGACAAGCTTACTGGTACCAGGGAGCACTGCTTGAAATAAAAGTACATGACATTCAACCCAGAGATCAAGTACAGGTAAAAAATTATAAGAGTAAAAATAAATCTGAACCAATATGGGAAGGTACTTACACTTTATTGTTTTGTACTTACTACACAGTGAAAGTTGCAGGAAAAGACTCCCGGATTCATCATTCACACATAAAAAAGGCGGAAGAGGAAACAACTTGAATCTCTCTCTCACCTGAGAACCACAGCTGATCCAAAAGTGAAACCGGGATTTATCTGCAGCAGGAAACTCACATGATGTCAACAAATTGACTGTGGAACCCCTAATCTTGCACAAGAAATCAATAGTTACTATGGTCCAATTACACCCTGATTAAGGTTTTATTCCCTATCTCCATAAGAAAGTTACTACATCACGGTGACCTACATCAACTAATAAAGAGTACCTGGAACAGTCAACAAAAAACCCTACATCACAATGCAGGAGAAATAAGTGTTTTGGAGAGTAAAGAAAGATGGAGAGCACTGTTGGTGTAACATTCTCTTTGGGTGGTCACCAACGGCCACAGGAATCTTTAATCTCATGCTTTCATGGTAGTCTTGTTAGTTTTGATTCTATTATGTCTATCAGTCACAAGAATATTATATATGAGAATGTTGATAATGAGCAGGCACTCAGATTCTGAAAACTCTGTTTAAAACATTAGCAGGTACGCTGAGCAAAACAATGAGGGGGACTGTTGGGGATTAAGGTTGTTTACTTAAAGGATATTAGAATTAATTGTGTGCTCACGTACACTTAGGTTGAATTGAAACTTGTTTTACTTAGTTTAGCAAGAGTGACTGGAGTGCTAAGGCCTTAGGCTGCAAATCTTAACTGAACTTTAGTTGATACTCTGTTTAGTCAAAATGGAGAAGTACTGGTAGTAGCCTTGCAGAATGAGATAAACTGTACCAAACCTATTATACAAGGAAAAGACCTTCATCTGAAGATGTTCCATCTTAAGTCAGCAGAAGACAGACAAGACCATGGTGCAGATAGATGGAAGGACTATGAAACTGCATGAGCAGAAAACATTTGAAAGATGTTACTTCAATCATCATAGAGGAAGAGCAGCTACTAAACAAACTGGACAGAAGTCCATGCATGTCATGCAAACAGGCATGTAATAGATTGTGAGGCATTAAAAGGCACAGGGAAACAACCCAGAGGAGTCCCTCATGGGAGGGTTCCAGCTCAAGCTGAAATAAACTGACTCTGTGGCAGAAACTATGGTCCAAACTCTACTTTGCAATATGGGGATAAGACTGGATCCAGTTGCAGCTGGACTCCTGGCTGAGACAGAGCTAAAAAGCAAGGGTGTCCAGTCTGAACCTCATTACTCACCAGGAGGGTCTTCCTGAACTCTTCTATAACAAGACAGGGCCCACTCAGCTGTTGCGTAAAAGGGTATGAGTTTGATACATTGCTGAGGGAGTTCCTCCCATTGAGTCATGAGGTTCAGAGTGGACCTCTGCTTTCTAGACTTCCTCTCAAGGAGGAGCCTAGGTGCAGCTTCATCCACCCCTAGTGCCAGACTCGGTCAAAGGTTTATGACTAAAGGATTGTATGTGTGCAGTCATTTATCAGAGTGAACACTTCCCTGTTTCACAATCCTTCCCAGCACTTTCAGTGAGACAGTTTTGCAAAGTTATAAAGGTAAGTAATTTATTAAGGTGACAGATACAACAGGTTCAGAATTGCTGTTGATAAATACACTTCCTGCAAAAATTGAGATCAAGTTAATAATTCCCAGATAACATGCAACAAAGTTGGAGGCACAAGTCTTATCAAAGAGGTGTCCCTGCTTTGGGGAGGAGAGAGGTCCAGGCCCATCAACTCATCCAGGTTGTTATAACTCTCTCTCAAAAGTCAAGGATTCTAAAAGCTAGTTTTATACCTATTAATGAGATGGGACCAGGTCATATGTCATGAGCTGTGTGGCTCCTAGGAGGCTAATGGTGCTACTAATTAAGAGGAGGGGAATGCAAACACTTGCTACAGATGTAGACTCCTCTGGTTTTGTTGATATAACCTCTGGCTATGAGACCTTCACCTCTTCCCAGAAGTCTCAGCAACGTCTGGGTTGTAAAACTTCCAACATCTGTGCTGTGTCTTAGCCAGATAAGCAGGATGGTCATCCTTTCGCCCCTGCTCATTGTCATGTAAAAGATCAGTGCATTAATTAGCCTGTACTTGGTACAAGGTACATACATCACCTCGCTTGCATTCCAGACTTTAGCAGTTACTGTCACTCTGCATCTTAAAAAGAAGAAATTTGCACATGGCAAGCTGGGCAGTTTCCCAGAGCACCCTCACCAGCAGCCAGCATCAGGCATGCAGCCTGGGCTGTGACCCATAGTCCTGCTCCAGTGTTGCATTAAAGGGCAAAGTAATTTGGCAGAAAATAAACCCCCTTGTGTTCCAGCTTGTCCTCAGATATTAGAGGGGCTGGGTACTCCCAGCTTTCCAAGCCCATCCCTCTCCCACATCCTCAGCTAAAAGCATTTATTCCAGCATTAGCCAAATTACTCCCCAAAGTGCTCTAGAGATGGCTACAGAGCAGATCTCAGAGCCAAACCTGCCACCATACACAAGACCAAGTTACCATGTGTGGATTGGGCTGGGCTTAGACTTTGAGTGATACCCAATTTGGTGTTACTAGTCCAGTCACATCCAATATATTGAACTATCACGATTACGGATGCACTGATATCGCAACACACTTTTGGTCTAGTCACGCTCCATGAACTAGCATGGCCACACTTAAGGAGTTTGGCCACGTTCAATAAGAACTCTCACAGCTGGAATCACAGAATCATGGAATTACCAGGGCTGGAAAAGACCTTTAAGATCATCAAGTCCAGCCTATGACCAACAAACAACACCACACCATCTAGACTATGGCACTAAGTGCCACATCCAGCCTTTCCTTGGACACATCCAGGGACGGTGCCTCCACCACTTCCCTGGGAAGTCTATTCCAATGTCTAATCACTCTCTCTGTGAGGAAGTACTTCCTAATATCCAACCTAGTAATGGAGTAATGAATAGTGCAGTTTTCTGAAGCAACAAATTCTTTTGGATTGCTGGTGATAAATTCACTATATGCAAAGCACATTCAAGTACCAAGAATATGAATAATACAGCCTAACTACACACACATGGAGCTGTAAAGTGACTCTATAGGGGTTTCTAAGTTTGCCAGGGAACCACTCATTGTAACTGAGTGTTCAAATCTTACCCAAAAACATCCCTATGAGTGGTGGGAAGAGAGTTTCAGCTTGTCAACTGATCTCAGAAGTCACAGTTGGTCCCTGCGATGACATCTTCCCTGACATCCTTCCCCTCTTAAGCCATTTTTATACTGTTTTTTACCTTTCAGGTGAAGCTTGAGTGACTCTAGTCATTTATACTGATGGCAGTTATTAATTGAAATAAGTAAAATTTTGGGGGAAAAAAATCACATTTGGAGAAAAGAAAAAAATCACATAAAAGAGCACTTAAGGGACACACAGAATAAAAGCAGGGCCTAGACAACAGTGGAACAGTAAGAATTAGGCAAAACCAGATTCCAATTAGAGAAAAACACAACCAGAGTCAACAGCCCAGCCTTGAGACAGGCCTGCAAGACAGATGAAAGTGATGGAAAGGAGAACTCCCCACAAGTTATCTTGCTTACAGCCTTGAGCACTGCATGGTAAAACACTATAAAGTCACTATATTAATATATTAATGAGCTATGAGCATACCAAGATACACACCGACAGGCTAGAAGGATCCTGTCATGGTCTGGTCTGCCTGGGTCAAAATCCAGGTCAGAGCGTGACCGATCAGGATGTTTTGCTATGTGGTTCATCCCTGAATTGGGACCAGCTTGCTTACACTGGGTATTGTAGACCAGAAGCTCAACACAGATACGCACAAACCACAAGAGAGACTGTTACGTAAACTCAAATAAATCCTCACTATAATGATTTCAGAAAAGAGAGAGACAGAATGGAAAACACAGGATGCACCGGTATTTGAAAAGGTGGACAAAGTATATAATATGTGAGGGGAAGAGATCTAAGTAAACGCCAAATGAACGAGAAAATGAAGAAAGAGAAAGCTATTATAGGTAACAGGTAGGGAACGCAACGCGCTTTCCTCTTTTGGGGTAGATGAAATGTATGTCGGTGAGAGGTCACTTATAATCACCCGGGGGAAGAGACATGTAAAGAAATAAGAATTTCAAAGTAAAATAACCTCACAGTTCTTGGCACGGCAGCAGCGATGGCGTATAAGGCGGCGGCAGCTTGCATGGCAATTTCAGGGGTGCTGAGCAAGCGAAAATCCTGATGAGCTTCCTTCTCTTTCCTGATTCCAGACTAGTGACAGGGTCACTGTCTGTTGTGGTCTCAGACAGCAGTGATTTCAGCTCTCAGTCTGATCTCCCCTTGTTCTTCCTTCTTTCCTCCGACGATCAGTCCTCCAGTTACAACATCACAACTACAACGACTACCCCCACACACCTCCACCCTGCCACTCTGACAGTCCTTTATAGTTCTTGCAGGGTGGTCCATGGGTTTCGATTGGTCCTTTTTTGATCCTCTCAGTCATTGGAGAGTTTAAGTCCAACCAGCTCTGTTTCAGTGACTTCATTGCTTATGTGCAGTTTCCAAAGAGACAAGTTGCAACAACGTTGCTATTTTCCCGCCACAAGGGCAGTTCTGGCAAGTCAGGCTGTCGTTTCTGTCCTTACTCATATGAATCCTGGTAACAGACTCCTTGCAGCCATCCTGTCCCCTTTTGTCTCTTTCACAGTCAATTTGAGTGAGAGATAATTATTATCACTTACTATCAAAACAGGTACTAACAACAAGCCCCTTACTCTTTGAGCATGCATAGTGAAATTCCTGAGCATTGCCACTTTCAATGGAAGCAAGAAATGAGCTGACCAATCTTGTGTGTTTGAGTGATAGAATAACTTTAGAGATAAAGTTGTTTCTCACATTTTGGAGTATAAATGTAGCACTTGTGTTTTGGGAAACTGAGCTTGCTTTGTGGAATACCCCCCTGCTCCCTTTTCTGTGCAGAACTGGATATTAAAGCAAATATCTCGACTCTGTGTGGACTGGCTTCTTGCACACCAGTTGATGGACCCCACTTTTGGGACAATGCTACCTTTGTCATGATCAGTGTAAAATTCTCTCACTTCACGTTTAAAGGTACAGACAAGAAATATTCAGAGCACAAGTCCAGTGAGGTGTGGTCCCACCTTGGAGGTGGGTAGCTTTTAGGATGGAGGTGTGGTTTGGTACTAGAGTGAGCAAAGTTCACCTAAAGGATGGTATTTCATCAAAAAGTGACAGACTGTTGGCTCAGGGTATCAAATACGCACCTTATCAGTTCCATAGTACCTTTAGATCCCAATGCTACCCCAGAGGCTGGCCACAGTGTCTCCACTCCACTCCATCCCCCGTGTAGTTTCTCTTAGAGACAGCACACCAAGCTCCCCTGATGTTGCCAATATCTAGGAATGCCTGGCAAACTACCATGGTGCAAAATCTTTGCACATTAGCTGCATTCCACCCTGACAGTTTCTTCGATGCTGTACCCTTCCTTAAAATGTGGATATAAGTTCAATTTCTAAATCACTTCCAGTAATTATTCCACATCCAGCCACCAGCACTGAGCCCCTCACTCACTCCACTCACCCTGCTGAGGCTCACACTTGCTCCAATTGCTAGCACTGCAGGCCAGGGGGGGCCTGTATCCCAAGCCTGATCCCAGTTGTTGTCACCAAATGGACTCACATCTGTCCCCTCAGTAGCTGGCACTTCAGACAGAAAGTCAGTGGGACACATGGAGATGTCCCAAGAGCTATGGTCCTTCCCATTACTGATGCTGAGACACCCTCTCTCTCCAATTGCTGGCACCATGGCCCAGAGATGCCAAAACCTCTAGTCTGACTCCACTTGCTAGCCCTGTTATCAACTCACTCTGGACTCCTCAGAAAATGGCACCTAGTCCTTGCAGCACTCACATAGGGGACAGAGAGTGAGACTATGCAGAGAGGTAGTTAAGGACTTAAGAAGATAGGACTGACTCACAGGGCTCAGTCAGACAGACCTCCTGATCAGCCAGCTTACACGACTGGCCCCTTTTATACGTACCCTCTTCTGTCTGTTCTCCCCTCTGCATAGTTCCACCATCCTCTTCCTCCCACACACACCTGGGACTCCCAGGTTTGCAACCTAATCAGCTTAAAAGTCTAGGTTTGCCTACGGTTTCTCAATGGCCCACCAATTAGGAAGACTGACAAGGTTTGTTGCTTCCATTCATACTTGCCAGGTTTTCAGGTTTATCTGTCTAACTTTTCTTTGTTTCCCTCTTTTCCCTATAATCCCTTTTGACAAGCTTTTTGATCAGATAACCTTGTGAAATAAACACTCTCACATCCCACATACACTTCTTAATTAGCACAGCTGACAAGGTTTGCTGCTTCTTATTACCCCCAGCACTGTTTGTCCACTATTTATTCCTTCCCTTTTACCATCCCCATTTATACTGAACAGGTCCTTGAGCAAATAACCTTAATGGAGCAGATGCTCTCACCACCTTCCACATAACCTTACGCTCAACGCATTCCCCAATTTTATAGCTGGCAAACAGTGTCCTGGAAATGGTGTTCCTTCACTGCCAACACAGGCCATTCTTTTAACTCTTGGTCTGCTATTTCTTCTGCTGCTTTCTCCCACATTTCCATTGATGCGTCAGTCACAGCAATTTAAATATTAATGTTACAAATGGGAAAAATTATGTTTCAATAAGGGTATTTGTGGCAGAACTGCAGGACTATTAAAGACTTAAGAAATGCTTAGGGAAAAGGGAAATGTGCAAGAACAACAAGAGAGGGAAACAGGTAGGGAGAATTGAAGGGGCCAGTTACACTTAAGCAAAGTCCAGTTGGGATCAAGGATTCATAGCTCATAGGTTTAAGGCCAGCAACTGAAGAGACCAGAGTGCCAACACCTGGAGGAAAGACCACAAGGGTAGGAGGTCTCAGTGACAGCAAATGGAGAGACTGCTGTGCAAGGGAAGTCTGCGTGCCAGCACCTGGAAAATGAGCTGCAGTCACACGGCTACATAGGTAGTCAAGCAACTGGAGAGGGCTGTGCAAGAGATCCAAAGGCCAGTAATTGAAGGAAAACTTGGGCGTGTATTTTCCCATAGTGGATTTATGCCAATGTGTGTGAGTGTGCAAGAGTAATTTCAAGCTGCGCTAGCCAGGTCAGAAGGAAAACCCAAAAGACATACAACCAAAACCAGACTAATAGTCTATGACCCAATACTCCCATACTCATGCACCACTTGCGTACACATAAACAGTCAATAAAATGACTAGGTGTTAAAAATCCTGGTCAATTTTCTCCAGTCATGCTAATATAAGATTTATAAGACAATAGTTGATAACTCCCGTGTGTGCCTGGCACTACAGACCTGCACACTACCCTACCCAGAATTATTTAATACCCTTCAGATTGTACTCAAATTGTGTTTCTTGTAGCTGGCAGTTAACAACTGGAGAAATTACAATTACATAATTCCATTTTAAAACCTATTCAGAGATAGTATAAAAATAAAAAAAAACTAGGAAAAAGCACTCCTTGGCACTTGGATCACACCCAGCAACACTGCCACGAGAGTCACAGGAATGGTGGTGACAGCCAGAAGGGCAGTAGGAAAGAGGCCATTCTTCTCACCAGGAATGAGGTAACACAGACAAAGACCATGCCACATACCAACAATCGGAAAGTGCTAGATACAGAAAAATCCGAGTTTGTCATAAGCAGCATCTAAACTGAGCTCAAAGAGATTATTCTGAAACAAAAGTAGTGAATTTTCTGCAAGCACCATGGAGTCGAGGCATTTGGAAGAGCCATGCTTCACTAGGAGTTTTAAAATTCTAGTTCTCTACCATACCAAGCAATATACCAACTTCAGCAAGAGATGTCACTGATCAGAACAAAATGAAATCTTCAAGATTGTATTTAACTGCTTGATGGTATCAGCCAAACACCTATTGCCTACACTCCTCAGGGGAAAAATTATGTTCGCTTTTGACTGATAGTCGTAAGCATGAGAAAGCAATTTTCAACATAAAATCAGAAGACTTACAGGAACAAGGCATTAGTAGCAGGAATCAGATTCGTTACACAAATCAATGTATCCCAATAGTTTATACAGAAGCGTACAGATGAAAGCTTTTAATACTAGCATCAGACTCCTTTATATGGGAATATTCTTATCTCTATAGTTTACATATATAATTGAAATAGATACCTGTAAGTGTATATCTATAGCACATGCTTTTTATTTTTATCACTATGATGGAAGAGGTGTCAGCTAATTATAAGCCAGAGTCCAAAACATAATTTTTCTTGGATGGAATTACATTCTTTAGAATATACCTACACCCCTAATGCTACAGATGCAGATTTCTACTGATCACACTTTATGGAAACAACTGTGAAATGCAGAGCAAACATGAAATGTGCATCTGTCTCCAAAGACCTTCTAAGTTCCCTGCAAGTTCTAAGGCACATTCAAAGAACTGTCTTACATCTCTAGTCGTTGTACCTCCTTTTAGCAGTACTGCTCTAAAATCATTCAACACCTAATGACTACTAATTGGAGAAAAGTTTGCAATCTATGTACAGAATACCACCTGAAGTGCAAATTAAGAAGTTAATTGAATTTCAGTCACTGAAATAATAGTACTATTTCACCAGCACATGCTACAAGAGCTCTTTAGCATATTTGCATTTTATGGAGACCATTTATAACTGCAATAAGGCATATTACTAGCCTCAAGATTACAAGATCTCTTTTTTTAAATATAGCTGTGAAAATGCCTCTCTTCTGTGCTGATTTGAGAAGTTTCACATATACTGGAAGTTACATTATCACACTTACATTTATTAAATGGTCTTCCGTGCAACTACTCCTAGTATAAATCCTACAGGTGTTTTTGGTTTACATTTTCACTGTCCTTTGCAGTTTTGAGACTGTTGAAAACTTAACACTCTCATATTTATCACAAATAATAGTCAGAAAGATCCTAGTAGCGTCTAGCAATCTAATGTGTGAAAAAGCAAAAACCCATTCCCTGTCATCAATAGGAAGGTACTATAGTCCTTTGAAAAACTGTGGCTGTAACAACATTAAGTATAGCTTTGAAATACTTTTGAGTGGGAAAGTCAGGTTGAGAAGTTTACATTTTCCCCCAAACCCCATTTTCTTCCCCACTTCTGTATCTTCATGTACTCTGATACTACTACTCCTAGTGCTTCAGGATAAACCAGATTACAGATAATAAAAACCAGCTTACATATATCCAGTTGTTTTTTTTAAAAAAAGACCACTTACTTCAGCAATGGCGTTAGTGTGTTGCTTCTGACAGACACACAGCACTCACTGGAAGAGTAAGAGCTCCTTATCAGTCTTTGCTCCTATAGAAGGGAAAACACAGAATCATAGAATGGTTTGGTTTAAACCATTAAAAAAAATGGTTTTAAAGATCATCTAGCTTCAACCACCCTGCACTGGCAGGGACACCTCCCACTAGGCCAGACTGCTGAGAGCCCCATCCAACCTGCCCTTGAATGCTTTCAGGGAGAGGGCATCTACAACTTCTCTGGGCAACCTCTTCCACTGTCTCATCACCCTCACAGTAAAGAATTTCTTCATAATATCCAATCTAAATCTACCCTCTTTCAGCTGAAAACCATTACCCATTGTCCTAGCACTACATGCCCTAGAAAAAGTCCCTCCACAGCTTTCCTGTAGGCCCCTTCAGGTACTGGAAGGCCACTACAAGGTCTCTCCAGAGCCTTCTCTTCTCCAGGCTGAACAACCCCGACTCTTTCAGCCTGACTTCATAGGAGAGGTACTCCAGCACCCTGATCATCTTCATGGCCCTCCTCTGGGGTCACTCCAAGAGTTCCATGTCCTTCTTGTGTTGGGGGCTCCAGAACTGGAGCCTCCACGTTCCACCCCTCCAGGTGGGGGTCAATAAAACAGGCATTAAGCTGCAAGTGCTACTTTACTGAAGTAGCAATGACCTGTACCAACAACATCACTGGACAGTCTCCAATGTCTCTGATTACTAGTAATGTATCAGATCATCTCCTGGCAGGTTTTTAAGTCCAATTTGCTGTGATGAAACAGCTTCCTTTTACTAGTGTTCAGTATCAGTTCATGAAGGCAAATAATAGCAATCACCTAACACTAACGACCATAATGTGTTTTCATCATTTTCCATTGCCTTTTTTTTTTTCCTCTTTCCTCCTCTTAAGAGCCACCAGCAGGCTCTACAGTTACTCACCCAAGCCCTCATAGTCAGGCTTAGCAAAGCATGAGCTGATCTAGAAACTAAGATAGCTGAACAGCACCTTCTTGGCTTCCTACTCCCTCTACTCTTTCTTTGCTGTCTTGAGCCTTCCCTCCCAACTCCTTTTAAATCAGGGCTTGGGGAGTACTGATCTCCCTCCTGTGCCCACTTGTTGATTATTAGTCATCAACAAAGAGAAGAAAGACTCAACATCAAACTAACAGGTTAATTATTACATTGATTAGGACCAGGAGAGACCACAAACACTGATTAAGTCACACATCTCCAGCCCACCGACATACTGCTTATGGTTGCAGCAAATGAAACCAGGCAAGTTCAGCATTATAAGATTGAAGAAACCACTTCCCTTGTTTGCAACCCACAGTCAAAAGTCTACAGACCCAGGTGACAGCTCAGAAGTTTCTAGTGAGCAGCTCAGCTGCTCCCTTATAGGAAAAAGACCTGGCAAGAAGGACTGCTTGAGGGGCACAAACCCCCACCTGGCAAGGTGGACCATCACACCTCTACTCCATCAGAGGTGCCTATGCAAACACAACAGGACCCTTTTGATAATTTTTCCTCACAAAAAAAGGGCAAACAATAGAGCTGGGAAAAAATGTTTTGTGTAATTTTTAGGAACATACCAAAGAATACTGTACTATCAAAGCACGTTTGCATGCAGAAAACATGTAAGTCAGTAACTTGCTGGCTTTTCAAAAGCCAGTGCTTGGAGCCTCCTGCAGATGAGAGCATTTTACGGATCTACAATAATTTTAGTTGCAGAGTGGTAGGAAGAAGGAGGAGCTAAAAAAGCATCTGTGCTTTAAGTAGAGAACAGAACTGCAATGACTAAATACAAGTTCTTCAAAACCCTGGCAGACCAATTAAGTGGAGAAACAGTTTTAGCTACTATTAAGCAAGAAACAAAAACACCTCATGCCAGACTTGATATGAAGCACGCTGTAATGTTTTTTTCTGCCAAAACATCAGACAATAGACCATTTCCTGAAAAAAAAACAAACACAAAACCAAATAACCAAAATACTGTTTAACTACAAAGAGGTCTGCAATAACCTACCTACTTAGAAGGGGTTATGTGCTCTGGTAAAGGTTCAGGCTGTTGAGACTGAGTTAACTTCCAATTAAGTGATTCGAACATCAGAAGGATGCCCAGAATTGGTCACAACAACCAGTTTTGTTCAGGCTGCCAAGTCTGGGTTCCCCTCCAATGTCCCAGTGCAATACCCAGATTCAACTGCTCTACTACTGCCTAACTGTTTTATGTGGGTATACATACAATACCAAACCCATGTCCATAGAACAATGTTGGAAAATAAAAGATAAAAGAAGAGTATCTACTGGGCTCCAGTGGGAAGGGAATGAAACTAATCAAATAAATGAACAGGAGATGTACATTTATTAGGCATCTAAATATTCACTAATAGTTGCTGTGTTAGATCTAACTTTCTGAACTCTATTGGGATATTCTTGGATAAAGCTATACAAAAATTTAACAGTAACAAGGATCATAATGATATGACACTCACAACTGCCATCAAGGCCACTGGCAATGTCATATGGTCAAGCAGCCCTGGCCAGGAAGATGTCACCACACTAGAGAGATCCTCAGCCAGCTCTGCTCTAAGATCAGCTTTTATAGGGAAAGGTTGCCTTACCTATGCACAATTACTAGCAGCTGTGATCCCAAATCACACCACAAACCACAGACCAACAGCTCTTTCCCTGAGAGCTTTGTATTTCCCGTTCAGTCATTCTCTGCAGTGTGTCCTTGCAGTCTGTGTTAGCCATGTTTGCTTGAATGTCCTGTACAGTTTGCAGGCTAGTGTACAGCCTGTTGATGCACACCTCTTGTGGATGCATAGTGTTTGAACTACAGCTGCTGAGTGGGGGAAAGGAGGGGGTTGATCACCACATGGGCTTTACCCTTAAATCCTGAAGTGCCACCCCACTCACTGCAGTGACCCACATGAAGACTGAACTAAGAGTTCCTGATAAACACCTTTTAGATTCACCTCAGGACATTGGCTATAGCTTTGCTTTCAGACTCAGTGGAACTTTTTACTGGCACAGCTATCGAGAAAGTAATGGTTTTAATTTTGTGAACAGTACTATAAAAGTTATATTTAACTCAAGTCTGACTTCTCTGCCAGGAATGTCTATCTAAATGTTTTGGGATACTGGCTGGTTAATTCAAGGAATGTGGGTGATAAGAGCCAGTTAAGGAGCTTCTGATGCTAGTGACAAGTTTTACTCCCATCTTTCTCAAATGCAAGAACTAGAAAATATTTACCAGGATTCACGATGAGTTGGGTTTGTTTTGCTCTATTTTTAAGTCATCCCAGGAGGCTAGTTAAGAGCAGGAAAAGGCCTAACATTACCACAGAACTCCTAGAAAGAGTTGAGTCAACCTCATAACAACTTCTAGGAAAACAACCTCCAGCATTCCTATAGGCTTCTGAAGCATATCTAGCGCTGGGAAAACCACTCGTGTTCTAGCTGATGCCTCTAGTTTTCACCAATACCAGGAGCACATGAAGCTTACTCCTGAAGCATATCATTAAACGTGATAAAGTGTTGATTGAGTACCTTTTTTCTCACATTCTTTAAGTAATAGTTTCAACTACACTACTCAAGACAACCCAAAGCAGAAACAGCGAGCTATACCTCTTTAATTTATTTTTTTTTGTTATATAAAC
This sequence comes from Hemiprocne comata, assembly GCA_020745705.1. NCBI lineage: Eukaryota > Metazoa > Chordata > Aves > Apodiformes > Apodidae > Hemiprocne > Hemiprocne comata. The sequence goes on from CM036586.1 coordinate 65,524,043, forward strand.
AGGTTTGTCAGTTCAATCACAAGTCTCTACTGCCGGTGTCTCTCTTACACAAGGCTGAGCAGCGGCTCCTTACCGCATACCTTGTGATGCCTATCTGAAAGGCTGAAGCAAAAAACACTGGCAAACACTGGTCTTCCACAGCAGAGCATAAACACAGGGGTCTCAAAACACCTCGTCTTCCTCACATTGCAAGCCTACAACCATAAAAGCTATTACATTTTTTTTAATAATATCTTTCAGTCTCATCTCCCTGGATTGCCATACCCTTCAGAGAAAGACAGTAAATAAGCTACTCCTGAAGGTGATCGAGGAGGGGGAAGTTTCTGCAGGCAAACAGTTCAGCCGAAAAGCGCGCCTGCAGCTCTCATTGTACTTGTTCAGCCACTCGCAGGACTGATGTTAACTGATGTTAAACTGGGTCTGCGAAACGAAGCAACTCCCTCCCTGCCGGCCGCCGCTGCTCACGGTGCCCGAGCCGCCCTACATCCTCCCAGACGGAACCCTCCGGCCGCCCCGAGAGACTCGCAACCGCATGGGGAGGCCGCCGCGGCCGTGCAGGGCCCTGGGCTGCAGGCGGCCCCGGACGGTTCCGCCTGCGGCCTCCCCCCGCCACCCCGCCGAGGAGCCGGGAACGGTCTCAACAGCCCGGCCCGAGAAGACGGCACCCACCACCCGCCGCGAGCCCCGCCGAAGGGGCGGCGCGGCACGGCCCTGGCCGGCGGGTCGCCAGCTCCCCCCCCGCTACCACCACCCGTCCCCGTTTCCTTCCCCTCGCCACCGCCGCCCGTCCTCACCGAGCCCGGTGCGGCCGGACGGAGAAGTCGTTCGGCGCGCAGAGGCGGAGCCAGCGCCCCTTGGTGCCGCAGAGGCGGAAAGAGACCGCGACCACCACCACTGTCGCTACCGCTGGCAGCCAGAGGCTACTGGGCAGGCGCCAAGGCCCACCCCGAGGCGGGACCCTGCGCGAGGCGGGGAGTGGGAGGCGGGGCCGCTGGTGCGTTCTCCGCGTCTGCGTTCAGCCGGGGCCTGGCAGTGCGAAGGCGGCGGGGCGGGGGCGGGAGGCATACGCCGGTCAGGCGCTACCGGCCCCCAAAGATGCGATCGATGCAAAGGCAGGGGTGTTCAGTTCGGATGCTGCGGCCTGCCGGTGCCGTCTTGGAGGGCGAGTTCGGCAGCCGGGAGCAGAAGTTTGCCTGGGCTTTTGTTGCCCCGTTTCACCGGGTCACTGACTGAGAGCTGTGCAGCGCGATCAAATTTATCTTTCGCTTCTGAAATCCCTCCACACTGAGACACTCCGGCCTGCCTGCCTCCTCCCCCACCTCCTGCCTGCCTGCCTCCCGCACCTCCTTCCTTCCTCCCTGCCTCCCTTCTCCGCCTCTTCCCTGCCTGCCTCCCCTCCTCCCTGCCTGCCTGCCTTAGCAGGTCCCTAGAGATCGCCCGCAGCTCCCTGCATCAGGCACATCACAATTTGTAAGAAAAATACAGTGGTTCTTTCACCCCCCACCGTGAGTTGATGACCTGCTTGGACTTCAAGGGAAGACTGCAATAAGAGGAACTGGGCAATAATAGCTATAAATGCTCTGCAGTAAAAACTAGGTAGATTTAAAAAAAAATCAACATATAAAGAAAATATATGTAAGCAGTGCAGTATTTTCAGATAAATTTCACATCACAAGATTAACAGAAGGCTATGAGCTATTTAAAAGGTCTTAAGTTTACATTTTAAACAGGTCACAAGCCTATACTGAATAGATCTTGCCTTAAGTTCTGTATCCTGAGTAGCAGCTAGGGGAACAAAGCTTATTATATAACTATAGTCAGGAAAAGTGATGTTTATTAAGCTTTATAAATGAGCTGACTGCCGACTCAAACACGTCAGGATGCCTGCCTCCAAGCAGGCTAGTGTGACATGTAGGATAAGGGACTGGCATGTGATGGAAGACTTGGCAGCTACCGGATCCTCTCTGTCCCTCTTAATTGCTGAGAACAAACTGCTTTTGAGTAGGACTTCATATACAACCTTTTGGATTCAACAGTTACTGTGATCTTTTGCCTTCACGTGAGTTATTAGGAAACGTTGCTGAGTCAATGTTGTGCTTTTGTTTTCCCTTTCTAGTTACTTTCTGGCTCCAGGCCAGTTGTTACCTGACCTTAGGGTGACAGGCACATTCTTTTAAGTATCCTTGGTAGAATAAGAACTGGCCGCAAGGTTGTAGTTTTAATTAGAGCTTTATTATTATATAAAGATTTTAGCAATCAGTGTAGCTTATTGTTACACAGAATTTCTAGCAATTAGCATGGCTTTCCTATTATCTAAAATTTCATTTCAGTTAACTATTATTTTTAGTCACCTGGACCCTGTGCAGATTGGGTCGAAGTCTTAATAATCAGTGCACAATGCAAGAATCATAATCTAGATTCTGAGTTTTAAAAGTACATGTCTCACCCGCTCAGTCCTCACAGGAAAAACAATGGAGGCCAGTAGTCCTGTGGACAGTGAGGGTGCCAGCATTCCCTGTGCCTGTATCACATTGGGAAATGTGAAAGCTTTAGCAGTCTGGCTGCTATTAATCCACTTAAAAAACCTTTTGGATAAGCTGATGATGAACTTACACCTCTCAGTTTGGGAGTTTGTGCTTTACCACTTCCATGAAGCAGTGGATTCTGAAGAGGCTGCCAGAAAATCAGTATGCAAGAGTTTCAGCAGCAAGAGACAGCAAGCTATGGGTGGTAAAGGCTGCATAATGATCTTTATTTCTTCGTGTCTAGTTCATCCTGCCTCCCTGATGTTGGTCTGGCTTGCACCCAATGGTGCTGCTCCCAGCATACAACAGGGCTTAGCACAAGCTGTATTAGGCAGTCTGGGCAACAGTTGAGTGAAGAGTCATAGAAGGCATCTCTAACCACCAGGGGATCACAGGTTTTGCCATCCAGAATATTTCACGTGCTGTTACACTTCACTGTTCCATAAGGGGTGTTATTGTGCCCTGGCACAATCCTGTACCAGCTGTCAGAAGTGGGGGATACCAGTCACACGGCTTCATTTTGTTGCTAACTGGTTATGAATGAAACCATGCATAGCTTGTGCTGTGACCCAAGTGGACCACTGACCTTAGGTAACAATTTGTCATCCCCATTTTATGCAAAACAACCTCAAAAAAAATACTCTTACAAGTTTCTAAGGTTCCAAGTGTAAGAGGAAATCTAAGAATAGCCAGAGGCAACAGACCCACAGTAGGGGAAATGAAAGCAAAAGCCAGGACAGGACAGTAACAAAACTCTGGCACAATACAACCACATTTAGAATTTCTTGTGGTGAGAGAAAGACCAACGTGCTGCTAGAGCACATTTAGAAAGCTGCTGATTTAACGTCTGAAAGGCAACAGGGTAAGTGAGCTACAATGCTGTGCTTAAGAAAGCTGCAGTATAAGGGTGCAGTGACCAATTATCTCCAATTATCTCTGAGCAAATTATACAAATTATGATTTTTCAGGGGCGATTAGCACTTAATCTAAAGGATATAAAGAAGTACAAGAGGCCACAGATGACAGAAACTTACCAAAAAAAAAAGTGTTAAAAGGCTACTCAGAGGCTGAGGTGGTGATGTCCTGAAAGCGGGGTCTGTTACCCAGTGTGCAAGAAGCCAGTCCACACACAGAGTCGAGATATTTGCTTTAATATCCAGTTCTGCGCAGAAAAGGGAGCAGGGGTTTTATAAGTTGGATTCACGAATTGACATGAGTCAGAACCAATTACAAAATTTAAAGATTTATTAAGCAAGCGATAGCAAGCAAAACAGCGCTGGGCGACCGGGGAGTCTCTGCTCCACCAACGGCTCGCACCCCCCTTCCCAAAGTCACTGCTTTTATACCCTTCGTCTGCCGGGTTACGTGTCTCTGTTAGGGGCGCGACTCGTTGCTAGGGGGTCGTTCATTGCCTTCCTCTGTCTCCTGGTGGTCGTGGGGATGAAGGCTTCTTGTCTTCCTCACGTCGTGTACTCCTTGTCTTCATGTGCCCCCCCCCCCCTTCTCCCAAGTCCTTTTACAAGATACATTGCTGACACATCACAATCCACCCTTGTAATCCGGCCCCGCATAATTTATGTAGCTTTCTGTTATCTGTTTAGCCTTGCATAATTTATGTAACTTTCCATTTTCTTGCAAATACCTTAGCTGCACAAAGAGCCTTTACCACTTAAAAAAAAAAGGCAAGTTAAAATCCTTAAAAAGCAAGTTAAAATCTTTAAAAAGTAAGTTAAAATCTTCGATATCCCTGTGACCGAGTTCTACTAAAACAAAATACATTTAGTGTTGTTATTAGAGCAAATAATTGAGAAATTGGTTTATTTGTTCCTTTTAATAAAGTTTGATGAACAAACCATTTTCAGTTTATCACAGGGGGGTATTCCACAAAGCAAGCTCAGTTTCCCAAAACACAAGTGCTACTTTTATACCCCAAAATGTGAGAAACAACTTTATCTCTAACATTATTCTGCCACTCACACACACGATTGTCAACTCATTCCTCAGTTCCATTGAAAGTGGCAATGCTCAGGAATTTCACTAGGCATGCCCAAAGAGTAAGGGGCTTGTTGTTAGTAGGGGTCCCTCTAGCCTGTGGGTGGCTCATTAATATATGAATACAGTGATTTCAATTACTCAGTGTGCTTTTGCCCAGTGCTCAAGGCTGTAAGCAAGATAAGCTGTGGGGAGTGCTCCTTTCCATCCCTTTCATCTGTCCTGCAGGTGTCCTGCAGGCCTGTCTCAAGGCCAGGCTGTTGACTACTTGGGGAGTGTTTTGCTCTAATTGGAATCTGGTTTTGTCTAATTCTTACTGTTTCACCGTTATCTAGGCCTTGGTTTTATTCCGCATGTCCTTTATGTTTTCTTTTATGTGATTTTTCTCCTGCTGATTGGAAAAAAAGGTAACATAGCCCCTATTTTTTAAAAGGGGAAAAAGAAAGGCCCAGGGAACTACAGGCTGGTCAGTCTCACCTCTGTGCCCAGCAAGATCATGCAACAGATCCTCCTGGAAAATCTGCTAAGGTACATGGAAAATAAGGAGGAGATTGGTGACAGCCAACATGGCTTCACTAAGGGCAAATTAAGCCTGACCAATTTGGTGGCCTTCTACGAAAAGGCCACAGAGATGGCAGATAGTGGCAGAGCAACTGATGCCATCTACCTGGATTTGTGCAAGGCGTTTGACACTGTCCCACACAACATCCTGGTTTCCAAACTGACAAGGCATGGATTTGACAGATGGACCACTCAGTAGATAAGAAATTGGCTGGATGGCCGCACCCAGAGAGCTGTGGTCAATGGCTCAGTGACCAAGTGGAGGCAAGTAACAAGTGGTGTTCCTCAGGGGTCAGTATTGGGACCAGTGCTGTTTAACATCTTTGTTGGAGATATGGACAGTGGGATTGAGTATATCCTTGTCGGGGCGCATCACAAACGGACTTCACACAACTCTATAAGAGATAACTGAAGACCTTTTTTATTAAAAATGGCTGCAATATATACACTTCTGACTCCAGATGGTCCGCCCCAGTACAAACCCCATTGGTTACATACACTCACAGCTCATATATGATTGGCTACATGTTTTGTCACTCGCTGTCCGTGTCATGATGACTCAGGGCTTTCACTTCCCGGCCGGTGCCCCTCAATTCTTGCTACACCATTCTATTTTCTCACTACTTCATGAGATAACAACTGTGGGGCACCAGCTTGTGGGACACCAGCTTGGTTACTGATCCCACGGTTTGCCTCAGGGCACCTGACGATTAGGTCAGCAGCACCTGCAACACTGCTGCCTTCTTCTAATTCAGGCATGCTGATTTTCTATAACCCCCCACATATCCTCAGCAAGTTTGCTGATGATACCAAGCTGTGTGGTGTGGTTGACACTCTAGAAGGAAGGGACAGCATCCAGAGGGACGTTGATAGGCTTGAGAGGTGGGCCAATGCCAACCTTATGAGGTTCAACAAAGCCAAATGCAAGGTCCTGCACCTGGGGTGGTGCAACCTCAGGCACAAACACAGGCTGGGGGGAGAATGGCTAGAGAGCAGTCCTGAGGAGAAGGACTCGGGTGGTAGCAGACGAGAAGCTTGACATGAGCCGCCAGTGTGTGCTGGAGCCCAGACAGCCAACCCCATCCTGGGCTGCATCAAAAGAAGTGTGGCCAGCAGGGCCAGGGAGGGGATTCTACCCCTCTACTCTGCTCTGGTTGAGACCGCACCTGGAGTACTGTGTACAGCTCTGGAGCCCTCAGCACAAGAAAGATATAGACCTGTTGGAGGGGGTCCAGAGAAGGGCCACAAAGATGATCAAAGGGCTGGAGCACCTCTGCTACGAGAACAGGCTGAGAGAGTTGGGGCTGTTCAGCCTGGAGAAGAAAAGGCTCTGGGGAGACCTTATAGCAGCCTTCCAGTACATGAAGAGGGCCTACAGGAAAGCTGGGGAGGGGCTTTTCATCAGAGAAGATAGTGATAGGACAAGGGGTAATGATTTTAAACTGAAAGAGGGGAGATTTAGGTTAGATATTAGGAAGAAATTCTTCCCTGTAAGAGTGGTGGGGTACCAAGGTTGCCCAGGGAGGTTGTTGATGCCTCATCCCTGGAAGTGTTTAAGGCCAGGTTGGATGAAGTTTTGTGCAACCTGGTCTAGTGGTAGGGGTCCCTGCTCATAGCAGGGGGGTTGGAACTAGATGATCTTCAAGGTTCCTTCCAACGTTAACAATTCTATGATTCTGTGATTCTATGATTACTTATTTCAATTAATAACTGACAACAATGACACCAGCAAAAGAGAATCAACACTGAAGCCCCCACCATCTTGTAGTATCCTTCTGGACAAGATGTCCAGCACACAGCTAGACACATCCGTAATACATTGGGTGAGCAATTGGCTGGTGGGTCAGACTCAAGGAGTTATGTTAAATGGAGTAACATCACGCTGGCAACCAGTCACCAGTGGGGTCTCCCAGGGGTCAGTTTTAGGGCCAGTGCTCCTCAATGTTTTTATAAGTTACTGGAGAGTTTGTGCAATCACCAATTAATGAAATTTGATGAGTAAGTACGAGATTCTCCACCTGGGATTGTGGGGATTTATGGAAAATTAGCATGGGATTTATGGAAAATAAGTATGGGATTTGTAGAAAATTAATATGCCTGAATTAAAAGAAAACAGCAGTGTTGCAGGTGCTGCTGACCAAATCGTCAGGCGCCCTGAAGCAAACCACGGGATCAATAAACAAGCTGGTGTCTCACAGGCTGGTATCCCACAGGCCGGTGTCCCACGGGACCAGTAAACAGCAGGTGTCCTACAAGTAGGTATCCCATGGTTGTCATCTCATGAAGTAGTGAGAAAAGAATGTTGTAGCAAGAATTGAGAGGCACCAGCTGGGAAGCGAAAGCCCTGGGTCATCGTGACACGGACAGCGAGTGACAAGACATGTAGCCAGTCATATATGAACTGTGAATGTATGTAACCAACGGGGTTTGTACTGGGGTGGAACATCTGGAGTCAGAGGGGTATAAATTGCCACCATTTTTAATAAAAAAGGTCTTCAGTTATAACTCTTACAGGGTTGTGTGAAGTCCATACGCCGCCTCGACATGGGATGGCGTAGTCCTGGTTATACATACAAACTGGGAGACAAGAGGCTGAAGAGTAGCCCCACAGAAAGACATCAGAAGGTCTGGGTTGATGGCAAGTTGAACATGAGTCAACAGTGTGCCCTGGCAGCCTAAAGGGCCATCTATGTCCTGGGTGCATCAAGCACAGCATCCCTAGCCAGTTGAGGGAGGTGATTGTCTCACACCCCACTTGCACTGTTGTAGCCCCACCTCGAGTACTGTGTGCAGTTTTGGGTGCCTTAATATAAGATGGACATCAAACTATTAGTGTGTCCAGAGGAGAGTGATCAAGAAAGTGAAAGGCCTCAAGGGCAAGACTTGTGAGAAGCAGCTGAGGTAACTTGGTTTGTTCAACTTGCAGAAGAGAAGGCTGAGGGCTGACCTCATCACAGTCTACAACTTCCTCAAGGGGGACAATAGAGGTGCTGATCTCTCTCTGGTGAGTAGTGATAGGACAGGAGGAAATGGAATGAAGCTGTGTCAAGGGAAGTTCAGATTAGACATTAGGAAAAGGTTCTTCTCTGAGAGGGTGCTGGGTCACTGGAACAGGCTCCCCAGCAAAGTGATCACTGCATCAAAACTGTCAGAGTTCAAGGAGCATGTGGATGATGCTTAGCCATATGGTTTGGCTTTAGGTAGTTCTGCAACAAGTAGGGAGTTGGACTCGAAGATCCTTATGGGTCCCCTCCAACTTGAAATATTCTATGATTCTGTGTTTCTGAGATCTGAAAATCAATTGCTACAGAGGTGAGTATCCTTCTCCAGGCCACCTCAACATGCCAAGCAGGTTTCATGAGCCCAACAGATGAGCTGCAAATGAGGAATTTAAACTTGTTTCTTTATTAAAACAAACTCAATATCATGATCTGTTTCTAATTAGCCTTGCACACATACACACACTCACATGCACTATACAACTTCCCATTACAGCAGAGACATTACAAGTCTGTCACAGCAGGTGGGCTTGGGGTACTGTTTTGGTTTGAGCCAGGGTGAAGCTCTTTGCTGATTTTTTTTGCTTTCAGTGAACTTTTTAGCAGTGCCAGTGGACTGATAATAACCAAGGTCACTCCTGCCTGGCTCACCAATAAATTATTGTCATGGTTTGGCACCGAGTTGGCAGTCTCTCGATTCACCCCCCCTCCCCCTCCTCCCCTAAGGTAGGGAAAGAGGGAGAAATATGAGAAAGAGAGGCTTTCTGGGTTGAAAAGTGAAACAGATTTATTTTAATTATTAGTGATAAGGGAATATATATATATTTGTAAAGGGATGTGCAACACCCAATCCCCTCCCTCCTCCCCCAGTGACTCTCACAGCAACTCTTCTCCCTGGTGACTCCCAGCTGAAGGGGGGAGTGTCCGGGCGCACGGACGGGGCCCTCAGGTGTCGGCTGTGAAGAAAAATGGAAAAAAAGGAGAGAGAGAGAGTGTTGGTCGGTGGGGCCATAGCTGCTATTTTGTTAATCACATCCGTTGGAATTTGGCAACATCTATCTTGCCATCTAATTCCCAGGAACTGGATCTCTCGTGAAGGTCCATCAGTAGAGCTGGTCCTGCTCAGTCAGACCTTTTGCAAACAGTGGATGGGGATAAAGTCCCAGTAGTATGTGAAAGAAATCTGTTGGGAAAAAATGTTTGGGTTCATGCTGCTTCAAGCAAGGGCAAACCTGTCCGGGGTGTTGCTTTTGCTCAGGGACCTGGACATACTTGGTGTGTAATGATGGAAGATGGTGAAGTTTAGTGTGTACCTCAAGGAAATCTAACACTGGGAGAGAATTCTTAATTTGATAACTTACAGACTCTGTGTAAAATATTATGAGAATGGAATTGGGGTGGAATGTTTTGGTTTGAGCCAGGGTGAAGGTCTTTGCTGAATTTTTTTTCTTTCAGTGAACTTTTTAGCAGTGACAGTGGACTGATAATAACCAAGGTCACTTCTGACTGTCTGCAGCCTCCCCCCTTGCCCCTACGGGGGAGCAGATTAGACCGAAGGCAGGATCAGCAAATCAGAATATTCCCTTCTCATAATATTTTCTCTGTTTGGCTTTCAGTATAGGTTAAGACAACACGGAAGTCAAGCCTTTCTTTTTCCTTTTCCACTCACTTTTCTGCTTACTGTCACTTCTATCACCCTCTCTTTGGCTCTCTCTTTTTTCTTTCATTTTTCTTTACAGCCGACACCCGAGGGCCCCGTCCGTGCGCCCGGACACTCCCCCCTTCAGCTGGGAGTCACCAGGGAGAAGAGTTGCTGTGCGAGTCTCTAGGGAAGGAGGGAGGGGATTGGGTGTTGCACATCCCTTTACAAAATTCCCTTATCACTAATAATTAAAATCAATCTGTTTCACTTTTCAACCCAGAAAGCCTCTCTTTCTCATTTTTCTCCCTCTTTCCCTACCTTAGGGGAGGAGGGGGAAGGGGGTGAATTGAGAGTGTTATTATTATTGGTTCGACTGCCAACTCGGTGTCAAACTGTGACAGGTACTTAGAGCGTATTCATTTTCTTGTTGCCCAAGACTTTATGGTTTCTTTGCTGCTCAATGCTTCATCTTTTGGGGATCCTTGACCTTTGCCTTCTCCAGATTCCAAGCTACTAGACGATGTCTCCCAACCCAGTGCTGTTTGTGTGGCATCCCTGCCTCCTTCCTCCACTGTCAAGCATGGCCTCTCCTTAGTCAAGAGCTGAGTATCCTACACAAACAGGAGCTGCATATAATGAGGTGTGACCAGCAGGATGGTACAAACAGGAACTGGATGTAATGAGCCTTGGTGTGTGCCATGGATAAACTATGGACAGGAGAGCACTCTGAAAAAGTAAGGGAGTGTTTTGCCAACTTATGCTTTACCAAATGGACAGAGTCAGCACAAAGGACACAGATGCCCAGTCAAAGAAGTTACCTTATCTTTACTGGCTGAGGTTGAAAATGATCCAATAACCACTACAAACAAACATACACAATATCTGCTAAAGACAAATACAACAAAACTAGAATACTATAGCAAAGTCAAAGCAAAGCACGACAATGCATCTAATCATTACTACACAAAAAGCAGCTGTATTGATTAAGAAATATTCATCACCAATTGCCCTTAACACATTACAATTATCCAGGTCCACAGTCGCTGGGGAGCCCCAGTTGCAGCTAGGATCTGGAGAGCCCTTCCCAGCAACTGGGAAATCCTACACAGTGTGTCCACTCGTAGGTGGGGTCTCCAAAGTTCACTGCTAGAGGGTCTCAGCTTTATAGTGCCAAATCAGCAAGTCAAAACAACTTGCATACTCCTTTGAGCGGAAACATCTGGTGGTATGCCCCCCAACCAACCAAGACCAGGGCTTGGCCAGAGGCCAGAACACGGTTGGTAGGGTTCCCTAAAATACCTTGTCTAGACATTTTATCTGCATAAGCTATATATTAATAGTCCATTGCACATGGTTACACAAGATTTGCTAGACACTTCATTGGTGTTGGTCAACCACAAAGGTCTCTAAAATACCTGGGCCAGTGGTTAAGCACACAAGATCCAAAAGATCTGGTTTATCTTCAGTATAAGTGGTTTGCAAGTCATACTTTAAACTAACAATTACACCACAAAAGTTAATAACTATAAAATACACAGGGTTCATCCGTAGGTCAGCTCTGGCCTGGACCTAGTGTCCAAGCCTTAGTACTTCAGGGAGTCAAAGAAAAAGTAAAGCCATTCTGCTTAGAAAGCATATAACATAAATGAAACATAACCACCATGAAACCACCATGAATTAAGTGTTGGAAGGTAGTGTCAGGATGAAAGCCTGCTCTACTTGAAAGCTGATACAATCCAGCAGTTATATCAGTTACACTGCACTGGGCCAAAATTGTCTAGATTACAGTGTTGGAAACACCATATTGAGAAGCAGGAGTAGCAGAATTAAGGCCAATGAGGAAGAAGTAATATGGGGAATGTTGTTTGTTTTGGAAGGAATCCAGGCAGAGATGAGCAGGTGTGTGTAGGGACAGTAAAAAGGTGGGCTCAGGGAGTGAGCAAATGGGTAATTAGGTATAATGTGAGGTAAAGAACAAAGAAGGGTGGGATCTTTTGGCACTAGGTCTGCGAATGCTTATCGGTAGTGGTATTCAAAAATGGAGACACTATGAACTAAACACATGCTGGTTTCAATTTCCACTCTGTCCTGGGGTGTCACACTCATTTTAATCTTAGTCCACGGCATGTTTTGTTCATGTGTCACAACTCATCTAGTTGTCCAGATTCCATTATAATTGCTCTAAGTTATTTTGATTTTTAACAAGATTGAGCGAATAAATTCTCCAGGCCAGGTCACTATTGTTTTTCATCCACAGAGTTAATTTTCTTCAAATTGAAAACCTCCATCAGTAACAGTGTTGTTCCAAGCATCTTGAAGCACGAATGACATTACTGACCCATTGCAATAAGAATTAACTTTCTGTAATTCTTAGAGTTGTGGAAGCAGATGAACTCATCATTGCCATGATCATTACCAATAATAGGTGAAAAATCTACTTTCATGGAAAGAAAGTGTTTCTGTCATGAGAGAGATGCTGTCAAACTGAATCTATTTTTTCGTATTACCTAGATCAATGTAACAGACCTGAGGGCACCAGCAGCCCTGAGTGTCCCTGCCCAGCCACCCAGGGCTCCCCCCACTCTGTCCATGGCCCAGGACTCCATGTTACCCCCCTCCCAGGGCTGTCAGTCCCTGCCCCATGGACACAGTGGCAGTGCTGGTCTCCAGCTCCCCACAGCCCTGCTGTACCCAGCTATGGGTCTCATTGATCTTCACCAACCCACAGGTCAATGTCCTGGCCTGGTCTTGGCCTGTCCTCAGGGCCCAGCCCAGCCATCCTGGGGCTGATTCTGACGCTGGTTCCTCTCTCTGACCATGACCCTGACCCCCATCTACAGGCTGATGTCCCAGCAGTGCCCGATGCCAAGGGCTGCTCCCCAGCTGGGGTGGTGGGACAGCCCTAGCTGCCAGACCTGCCTGGCAGTCCATGGGAATAGCAGACAGTCAGGGCAGACATCCAGTTGAGGCTTGGCTCAGGGATGTTCCCTGCCTTCACATACTCTTTTCTTCTTGATGCTCACATGGTTGCACATCGAACAATTCAGTGTTGCAGTAATCAGAAGCTGGGGTTGCTGTGAACTGATGATTATCAGCAGGGGCAGGATGTTAACTTTGTGAACTGGGGCTAGATCATGCACACCAAGCCATGTCCTTGACTCTTCACCAGTATTGCAAGTCCTCATTTTGCAATGAATAACATTGCTATCTAAGGGATGTAACAGCAGAATATTCTTAGTTGTCCATACGTTTGAACTGTGATGCACATACTCATTTTTCATTATGGCATTTCATAGATTTGATATGACAGAGGACCCATCTTATTTATAGTCCTAGATGAATCTTCACCTTTATCCTGCAAATTGTGTTCTGTCAACAGCTTCAAATACAGTGTCCCCAGCCTCTGCATATATACATATTCAAATGGGCACCTTAACTTCTGTCATTCCTACTCTTTCAACTTTCTACTTTTTCTCTTGTATCTCTGACCATTCCTGATGCATGTCAGTTTTCCAGGTTAAAATATCTCCCTCTGAAGCAGGTTCTAGTGAAGTTAAAGGCATAATGAACATCTTCATTCCAAAAAAGGGTTTGGAAGAACTAAATCCCAGATGCCAATCAACTGTCAAGATCAGGGATAATGGTAATTTCAGTCCTTCCTGCTATCATTCACTATCTTCTGTAATGCCTCTGTAATTATTTGTTTTTCATGCACCACTTGTGCATTCAGGGTGACTGAAGGACATTCAGCACTTGGAACCTTTGCTTCATCCGCAGACCTTGGAGAATGGTTGTGGTCACTAAACCTTTGAAGCAAAGGTCTCCCAGCTAAGTCAGTGACTCATGGAGTCACACAAGTCGGGTATTGTATAATGTATTATATGTTTATTTATTCCTCTGTCTTCTTTTCCCTTTTCAGTTTTCTTGATCCTCCTGTTTCTGTTGGGCAGGGATATTTGCTGTTACTGTTACTTCTCTAACAGGCATATCCACCACTCTTTCAGTTTCCTGATCCTGTTCCTCTGATGAGCTTTCACATATCTGATCCACAAATGGTTCCCAAAGTGACTCATGCACTTAATTAATCTCTTTAAATGGATCCTTATTTGAAATAATCTTCCAGTCTCCTGACTTCCACCACGTTTGGCTCAAGCAAATTTCCAGAATCATATTCCCTGCACACAATAATCTGAATCTCAAGCCACCCAGCCTTCATCACTTGCAGGCCTGCATGCTAGGATTGCCTGCCAAGAAGTTTGTTCCCATGGATGTTTAGGGCTGCGGATCCAATGCACCATCTTCCACTTAACGTTGAACTTCCGTCAGTGAAACAAATTTTGCTTGTGCTGAAATAATGCATTCATGCCTCAAAGCCTTCTACATTCTTTCCCATAGGGTATTTTTTTTACAGTGGTTGGGCATTTATGTTTTGGTCCTTCATTACTAAGGACATGGTATCATAACCTGAAGAGAATTGAGATTTAAACTCATACCAGTAATGTGCCATAATTAGGTAGATATTAAGGACAAGCAGTTGAAAAAAATGTTGTATACATGTATTGTTTTACCATTAATGTATAAGTGAATTTTGAAGGTTGCTAGAACAGGAAAGTGTCTAGTCATTATGCCTATAAGAGGATGATATTGGAATGTGCTGACACTATTAGGACTGTACACCCAGATAACACTATCAAAATACTATATGTTAAAGTATGTTAAGGTACACCAGAGAAAACATGAGCTAAGATATCCAGGAATTATATCTTGATAAATGTAAAACTCATGGAGTCACAAATGGAAATGCTGTCAGGAAACTATATCTTGACAGTGTAGCTTTGTAGCCCAGGTAAAGTGTTGTTGCCATTGCTGGTACCCAGGCCAGAGGCTGTGATTTATTTTTGTACTGCCTCAAGGTTGGGATTTGTCAACAGTTGCTTTGTCTGGGCTTGTCTTGGCCTGCCTGGGACTTTCTTTGTCTTAGCTTATTTAGCTGTAACAGCAGTTACCTAACAATAAGATTACCTATAATATTACCTAACTTGTTCTAACTTTAGTTAGCTTTGTGCAATTATGTCATATACTGATACAGTAGTTTTGATGTATTTCGGTAAAGTTAATGAAAATAGGTCATTATTCTGTGCAGAGGGAACTGTCTGTGACCTAAAAGTGTAGACAGTACAAGTGGAGGATGATAGCAGAGGCCTTGAAAGTACAAGCACCAGATGATACCAGAGGCCCCAGGGTTATAAACAAATCACCAGTTGTCAGTTAGGGGTCACTGAAGGAATGCAGCCTTGTGAGCTGGATAAAACCAGTTTTAAGGATAACAAAGAGAACAAAGAGCAAGTATCCAACATAAGATAAACTAAACCACAGGTAGTGAATTTTGTTATAATCAGGAATTGGGAAGCAATAAAGAAAGAGGAAGGTGTGGTGCATGTTACAAAATACATAAAAATAAATTCAAGCACACTCTGCAGAGTGAGGATGAAGGCCCCACCGTCAACATTAGATTCCTCCCATTGAAGAACAAAGGACACCAACAACTCACCATAACTCTGTCTGTCAAGTAAGAGTTGCCACTCTCGGCCTTTCAGGCCAGAGGGGAATGGAAGGGTGAGTCAAACACCAAAGAACAGGGGTAGGTACTAGGAATTTTCTGTACAACTGTTTTAACAGTTTGAATTGGACTATTGCTGTTGGTACCATTGTCACCAGACTGATAACAACGCTTTGCTGTTAAGACTTCAACTATGCAAACAATAAATTATTTATCCTAGTAAAGTGTACTACTTCAGTCCACATAAATGGTACATGTTGCAGCCCAATACTGAAGAAAAAGTACAACTGTGATTTGAACATTGCATGCGTGACGTGTTATTTGACCATGTGCAGAATCTGTTAAGGATGCCTGTAACTGATATCAAAACTGGAATCTTCTTTAGATGTGCCCCAAAGAGTGCAACAACAACAACAAAACCCACAAGCCACTAGCAGACTAGTGATTATAACTCCAATATAATAATAACTATGAATGGTGCAGGCACCATTGCCTCAGACTCAGGTATACAGGATCAATTGCTTCCATTCTACAGTGCTACGTATTTCAGTTTTATCTTCTGAAGAGCAAATATAGCTCTGATGTTTGTGTTGCCTCTACTTCCACTTGAAGCCTGTTATAACATGGATGCAATGCAACAATGGGCTGAGAGATGGAGTACTTGCTGGTTCAGGCAATTTAAGACTACGAAGCTCTGTTTCCTGCCAATGACTCCACAAGCTATGGCTCAAAGGGGATTTTATGATCTCTGACCATATACACATGGTGGCCAAGAGAGCCAATAGTATCTTGGGATGTATTAAGAACAGTGTGGCCAGCAGGTCAAGGGAGGTTCTCCTCCCCCTCTAATCTGCCCTCATAAGACCACATCTGGAGTATTGTGTCCAGTTCTGGGCTCCCCAGTCCAAAAGGATAGGGATATACTGGAAAGAGTCCAACAGAGGGCTACAAGGATGATTAAGAGACTGGAACATCTGTCATATGAGGAAAGGCTAAGAGACTGAGGCTGTTCAGTCTTGGGAAGAGAAGACTAAGAGGGGACTTTATTAATGTCTATAAATATCTGAAGGGTGGATGTCAAGAATGGGCCAGTCTCTTTTCAGTGGTGCCCTGTGATAGGACAAGGGGAAACAGCACCAAGCTACAGCACAGGAAGTTCCACCTCAACATGAGGAAAAACTTCTTTACTGTGAGGGTGATGGAGCACTGGAATGGGCTGCCCAGAGAGATTGTGGAGTCTCCTCTGGGGACTTTCAAGATCTGTCTGGATGCATTCTTGTGTGATCTGCCCTAGATGTTCCTGCTGCAGCAGGGGGGTTGGACTTGATGATCTTCAGAGGTCCCTTCCAACTCCTATGATTCTATGATTTCCAGCATGTATAATCTGATTCAGTGCTGACTGTTTTTTTGGATTTGTAGCTGGAACCAGCTTGCCTTTCTGATGTTTTTCATGGCAAGGCTATTGCCTGTGCTGTTGGCATGGCAGCTAAGAAGGTTTTGTTGAATCTCGCCTTTTTAGCCTTGCAGCTTGAAATGTTGCAATGTTTAATTATCTTACAGTCTCTTCCTGCCTTGCACCCCATTCCCACTCAGTTTCCTTTTTTAGCAAATGTTTTAGCAGATGTACTATTTCTCAATATTTGAAAGTATAGTGTTGAAGAAGAGTCCAGGAAGACTCTCCCGCCAAGTCATGAGGTTTGGACGGGACCCCCTTGCTTTCTAAACTTCTTCTCAGAGAGGAGTCTAGGTGCAGCTGGATCCAATCTTAGCCTCCAACTGTAAAGAAGAGCTCAGAGCGTAGGTTCTGTCACAGAGTTGGTTTATTGCTGCTCCAGCTGGGTGTGCCCAAAGAGGGACCCCACCTGTATTTTACCTGTGTCTTTTAAGGACCAGCAATCTGTCCACGAGCTTGTTCACACAATGTGAATGATGCTGTTCAATTATCTTCCATGATGATTACATCTTCCCTTTCTGATTGGTTCTACTCTCCTCTGTTCCAGGGTCCCCATTCATCATCAGTCACTTTTTCTCAGACAATTTCCCTTTGTTCTCCTCCAGTTACTTCTCATTAGAATAATTCTTCTACAGTCCAATTTTGGTTAATCCATTTTATCATTGTACCAGATAATTTTGAATAATTATTTCATTATCTATATCTTGTTTCTATATTATTCCAGGTGGTACAGTAAAAGTTTAATTAAGGTTCAGTGGCAGGAGTTCAGCTAAAGTTTAATTAGAATTGCAGCCTAAGGCCTTATTACTCCAGCTGCTCATCCTAAGTCACTTATGTTGAGCAGTTTTCAGTTTGCCCAAATCTTAAACATTTATACAATTAATTAGAATATTCCTTTAATCAATCTATTAATCCCAGTATTCCTAGAGTCAATCCATTTCTGCTTTCAACATATGCAGGTGCAAATTGGTGGTGGAGTTCTTCCAATACCATTACTAGCAAATCCCAGCAGGGGCTGGCATTTCAAGCAAGGTTTTTAGATTTGGTTTGGTTTTGTTTGGTTCCTACCTTGTGACATTCCTGATGTAGCAGTTGCATTTCCAGTCATCTGACATCCATCTGTACTAACTTGGCTTTACTTCAATGACCACCTGAGGAACCTGAAGATATACAAGTCCATGGGACCTGATGAGATCCATCCCAAAGTCCTGAGGAAATTGGCGGATGTAGTTGCCAAGCCACTCTCCGTGATATTTGAAAAGTCAAGGCAGTCAGGTGAAGTCCCCAGTTACTGGAAGAAAGGACATGTCACGCCCATCTTTAAAAAGGGTAGAAAGGATGACCCTGGGAACTACCGACCTGTCAGCCTCACCTCTGTGCCTGGGAAGATCATGGAACAGATCCTCCTAGAATCATAGAATCATAGAATCATAGGGGTTGGAAGGGACCTCGAAAGATCATCTAGTCCAACCCCCCTGCCAGAGCAGGGTCACCTAGAGCACATCACACAGGAACGCATCCAGGCGGGTTTTGAATGTCTCCAGTGAAGGAGACTCCACAACCTCCCTGGGCAGCCTGTTCCAGTGCTCTGTCACTCTCACAGTAAAAAAGTTTTTTCTGATATTCACCTTGAACCTCCTATGCTCCAATTTACACCCATTACCCCTTGTCCTATCACTGGTCATCACTGAGAAGAGCCTAACTCCATCTCCCTGACACTCACCCCTTACATATTTGTAAACATTGATGAGGTCACCCCTCAGCCTCCTTTTTTCCAAGCTAAAGAGACCCAGCTCCCTCAGCCTTTCCTCATAAGGGAGATGTTCCACTCCCTTAATCATCTTTGTGGCTCTGCACTGGACTCTTTCAAGCAGTTCCCTGTCCTTCTTGAACTGAGGGGCCCAGAACTGGACACAATACTCCAGATGCGGCCTCACCAATGCAGAATAGAGGGGGAGGAGAACCTCTCTTGACCTACTAACCACACCCTTTCTAATGCACCCCAGGATGCCATTGGCCTTCTTGGCCACAAGGGCACATTGCTGGCTCATGGTCATCCTCCTGTCTACCAGGACCCCCAGGTCTCTTTCACCTACACTACTCTCCAGCAGGTCAGCCCCCAACCTATACTGGGACATCGTGTTGTTCTTCCCCAAATGCAAAACTCTGCACTTCCCCTTGTTGAATTTCATCATGTTTCTCCCCGCCCAACTCTCCAGCCTGTCTAAGTCTCTCTGAATGGCAGCACAGCCTTCTGGTGTGTCAGCCACTCCTCCCAGCTTAGTGTCATCAGCAAACTTGCTGAGGGTACATTCTATACCCTCATCCAGGTCGTTGATGAAGATGTTGAACAACATCGGTCCCAGTACCGACCCCTGAGGGACTCCACTAGTCACAGACCTCCAACCAGATTCTGCCCCATTGACTACAACTCTCTGACTCCTGCCCATCAACCAGTTCCTGATCCACCTCACTACCTGATCACCAAACCCATACCTGATCAACTTATCTACAAGGATGCTGTAGAAGAGATGCTAAGGCACATGGAGGACAGGAAGGTGATTCAGGACAGCCAGCATGGCTTTACCAGGGGCAAATCCTGCCTCACCAACCTAGTGGCTTTCTACAATGGTGTGACTACATCAGTCGACAAGGGAAAAGCAGTGGATGTCATCTATCTGGATTTCTGCAAGGCCTTTGACAGAGTCTTCCACAGCATCCTTCTCTCTAAATTGGAGAGATATGGGTTTGACGGGTGGACTGTTCAGTGGGTAAGGGACTGGCTGGATGGTTGCATCCAGAGGGGTAGTGGTCAATGTTTCAGTGTCCAGATGGAGAACAGTGACAAGTGGTGTCCATCAGAGGTCTGTATTGGGACCTGTGTTGTTTTGTATCTTCATCAATGATATTGACAGTGGCATTGAGAGCAGCCTCAGCAAGTTTGCTGATGACACCAAGCTGGGAGGTGCAGTCGATATGCCAGAGGGATGGGATGCCATCCAGAGGGACTTGGACAAGCTGCAGAAGTAGACCCAAGTGAACCTCATGAGGTTCAACAAGGCCAGGTGCCATTCTATGATTCTATGATTCAAATTATTCTGAATTTGCTCTGTCTGATCAGTTTTAACACTCTGCTAGTTCTTGTTCATATTCCTCACTTTGTATCTCCTGTAGCTCTAACTCTGCTAAAGCCTTACATTTGCCTGCACAGGCCTGTGCCTCAGCTTATGATAGAAGCCCTCTACACTCTCCCATGTGCCCCATAAAATTTTAAGCTTACAGTTACAGTTGTAGAGAATGTATAGGATTTCTATGTATGTCATTGTAGTGGGCAGCCTGTAAGACTACTGTGAGAGGAGTTAGTGATCCACATAACATCTAATCCAGGCGTTTGCCACTCTATCATGAATACCATGTGACTGTTACTCAACCCTAGTAGATACGTATTTAATAATTGTGTAATTAATCTAAGTGTTCAATGATAAGCACATGTGTAGTGTATTGTTCTGTCCACTTGAAATATTGTGTGTCTTTGATCACCAGTTGCATATATTGATCCTAGGAGCTGTAGCTTTACTAATGTGATAAGGATATTAGGGTGTATTGCCAAGGGACTTTTCAAAGCAAAGTCCCCATCCCAGACCTGATTGGTATTGGAGCTGATGAATCTGTATTGTGAGCAAAGCTCTGTAACTGCACAGGTGAACACAGAGTTGCCAACTTCACGATGGATGACATCTGTACAGGGTGCCATGCCATCACCAGAGGTCCATCTGATGCTGTGTCATCTCAGGGTTTCCAGCAGCAGAAGTGATGTAAGATTTTATAACTTGTTATCAGCTTTTCTGGGATATTAATAAAAGAAATATTTTTCTTGCGCATTTTTGTGCCTTTCTTGTTAGGAACCAAAAAGAACCAATGCCTCCTGATAGAAAACAGTCAATAGCTTTTTAAAAGAAGCTGCTATTGATGTGAAGACTTTCATATGAAACTAGCATGAAAGTAGGGTGGCACTGTCCTGACAGAGAAGACTGTTGATGCAGTGAGGTAGCAAAAATGAGTTAATGCATATATGATTACACACTAACCTAACAAAAGGTAATTCCCAAAGAGAGGAAAGACAGACAAGAACCATTTATTATGAAACCACCCTTCCCTACTGGAAGACCAGCACCTAACTAATGCCTCATTTGTTTTGGGTGAAAGTGATGTAAGAAATCATCGTCCTTATAGCTTATGTTCTGCTTTATGCGGCCACAATAATATAATTCATTTAGCATAAATTCTTTGTGCTTTATCTGTTGTAGTACCATCATCTTGGGTTTCTATGGTCAGCTTTTAAAATCAAAACTTGCAGACTCACCACCTGCTTCTGATACTGTTGTAACTCAGTTATCTTTTGTGCAATAGCAGATCTATAACTTCATCTTGTATTCCCTGGTTTGGTACCTGCAGAGTGTAATTATTACATTGTTGTATTTTCTATTTGACTATTCCATCTCTGAGAGTAAGTACATGCTCTTGTCCTCTGAGAGGGAATACCCTTTTGCATTGCATAAAGCAGATGCTATTTGCTTGTTTTCACTTACTTTGTATGAAGTATGATATCTAGCAAAACTTTTCTCAGTGTCAGGTAGAGCTGCACTGCCTAGTCTCCTCTTATCAGTCCAATGTCTAGGCCCCTGCTCCTGAATTCTCTTCAGGAGATGGATGTGTGCTCCACCACATAACTTCTATTTTATTTTCATTATTTCTAAACCTATTTATCGTCAACCAACACCTACAGCTGGTCTGCCCAGAGCTACCATTTTCCTTATCCAATAATCCACCCTTACATCTATGTTGCTGCTAATGTAGCAAATGAGAAAGGGAAGGTGTTTTTTCTTTTAAACAATACTGTTTTCACTCACAGTCATGCTCTTATACCATCAAACTCACAAAAACTGGGAGTACCTGTAGTATTCAAGTCATCTTGGCCAGACCACTAAGACAGTCCATGGTCTGGCCAAGATCATTTGCATATGACAAGGAGGACAAAGGATACCAACTAGAGAATAGCCATTGTATCTCTTTTGACTGGGGAAAATGAAATGGTTTTAGAATGTGCCTTTCACGCCTCAGGGTACTTCTGGAGTTGACCGTGATTTCAATCTTGTGTCTTTTCATCTTGTCCAACCTTCCTGAACTAACTTAGCTGATTTACTTCTCTTTGTGTCTCCCTCTCTGGATATTTTATGGATCAAATCCTATTCTTTATCTTCCTGCCATTTTCTCTTCACATCTTCAGTTCTATCCTTCATTTTTCCAGTATGATCACTGATGTTATGGGATTGTGGTAACAATCTGGTCTCTATGCCACCAACACTTACCATTATTTGAATCCTTCTGTTACTGTTTCTGCTGGTGCTTTCAGACACCTGTGCATTTACCAACCCTAATACTTCTATTACAAATCTGTGCATCACTAGAAACAAGCACTACATAAAAATTGGCACTTTTTTCTCTGTCTAAATTTTAAGTTGCTGTGTATGTTCCTACTTTTTTTCTTTTCCAATTAATGGATCCAACCACTTCCTTTCTCAAAAAAGAGGCAATGATGAAAACATTTCTTCTTACTTTGCCACCTTGGACTCTCTGCCAACTAATGTGGCAGTTAATTTAACAAAACTCACCACAAGACCACAGAGACAGGGAAAGTGATTTTTATTAGACTTTGTAAATCAGCTCACTCTGTTTACTCATTGCAGAGTCCCAAAAAGAATAATTGTCTCAAAACAGCTGCCCTGACAAACTGGACATTATGCTTGGATGGGGGCCTCATTCAATAACCACCTGGACCCTGTTCTTGCAAGGAGAGGCCCTTGTTTAGTAACCACCCTGATAAACTGGACACTGTCCTTGCAAGGGGAGCCCCTCCTTTGGCAGCCACCATGATAAATGGGACACTGTCCTTACTTGATAAGGAGGAGTGTCCAGCAAGAAGAGCCCCGTGGAGGCACAGTGCCACCTTGCGAAAGACCGCTGTCCTGTTTAAGGACAGAGCACATGTGTGACAATAAAAGTCATTGCTCGGTAAACCCAGATAGGGGAGGTCAAGAGATCACTTGGACTCCAGTGCCCCACCGACTCACTTCCAGAACATTCCCAAATCCAACACTGAGTCTGCGCAAAGCAGGCTGAGCCTCACCAGGAGAGGCGGGGCACGGTGCCATCAAAGAGGCAGACTCAAAATGCTCGGGGCACGCGCCCGCCATCCAAGGACCACAGCGTCATGCTGAGATCACAGCTGGATCCAAGGGTGGTGATATCTTTACTATCTGGTCTTTCTTCATCTCTGTCTCTCTCTCTCTTCATCTCTCTCTCTCTTGTTTCTAACCTTATTCTCAGCACATAGGGGCAACATCATTTCTAATTTGCTAAGTTTTTCCAGTTGTAACCTGTTGTTTTGAGAGTACCATTTTGCTAAGTTCTGCTAGTTGTCATCTGTTGCTTTGAGAGTGATATTGTAGTGTGTTTCCTTTTGACAAGCTTTATAACCTTACTCAATCTTAAGTAAAGCTGTGTTTTGTGAAAGCCTCCTGGGTAATAGTCTTACTCTTAGAGTACCACGCAGAGAATTCCTGAGTTTAATCTCGCCAAATGGGTTGTTAAAAGAGATTAATTAAGAGAGAAGGACTGGATCCGAATCTCCCTGGGTCAACCCCCACCTCTGGGGAACCCTAGCCATACCCACCTTGTGGGACGTGATAATGCCGTACCTACTTTGTGGGATGTGAAAGTGCTGTGCCCACTTTGTGGGATGTGACAGTGCTGTACCCACCTTGTGGGACATGATAGAGCTGTGCCTACCCTGTGGGATGTGACAGTGCCATACCCACCTTGTGGGATGTGACACTCATGTTTTCACCAACAGAAGTATCAGTATATATGTGTTTGGCCAGGACAACTTGGGCATGACATGTAGGATAAGACCTGCCAGTAGTGAATGCTCTCTACATGTCCTAAAATCGTCTTCATTACTGAGAACAAACTGCTTTTGGGTAGGCCTGATATACCCTTTAAAAGTCAGCAATTACCGTGATCTTTGCCTCAGTATCTAGTTTCACTCCACATGAGTCTTAGGCAACACTGCTGAGTCAATGCTCTGCTTTTGTTTTCCCTATCTAGTTAGTTTGTCTTCCCATCATCTTATCCTATGGTTTCACATTCTTGCTATCTGGTTAGTGAATGAAACCATGTGTAGGTTGTGTTCTGATCTAGGTGAACTGCTGACCTTAGGTAACAATATAGGCCGTTATTTTAGTCTTGTTCTACTGTTTCTTCATGTTTCCACTTGCTCAACTACATTTCCACTCTGACTTTTCTCAAGCAACCTGTTTAGGACGCATATGTCTGCATCAGTTCCAAATGAAAATTCAGAGTTCATTTACAGATTAGGATTTCAAGTTGCTTTCTTTTTGTATGTTATCTATCCTTAACATAATGTATGTAAGTTAAAATGATAGTTTTATTTGTCTATTCTGTTGTCAAACAAGTTCTAGCTGGACTCACCACAGGAAAGCTCTTTGCCACTGATGTGTTTTGTCTGTTATGCTTTCCAGTTTTTCTGTATCTTTTCAGTAAGAATGCTCTCATGATCTGAGGAAAACCAGATGGTCTCCCTTGGTAAAAAGGGACTAACACATAAGGAGTAAACAGGATGGCATAGCTTAGCATAGATGAGGCTTGGAATATATAGATGAGGCTTGGATTGTGAGGGAAGGTATTGCGTGAGAGGATGTTCCCACAGAAACTTGCTGAGAAAGCACGAACATAGTGCAGACCCCAGAAAGGAATGGGGAGTGGTGAAAAGTGCACAGCGAGGAAGACCCCTGCCCACGACCACCAGAAGACACTGCGCAGGTGCAACAAGGAGGAGCTCGGCGGGGGGGGGGGGGGGGGGCAACTATGATAATGATTTCCGGGAACTAATTGTAATAACCCCTCCCTATCCTCGGACACCTAATGCATATGCAACAACATGGATGAATATGTATTACTTTGTGTCATACAATGAGCTTGCCAATAGCTCTAGGATGTGCACGCTTGTGGAGGAGCCATCCCCCGTGCACCCAGCGCTGAATAAACATCCCTTCTTTATAACCTTACTGCTTGTAAAGTCGTTATTCCGCACGTCACTCAGTATAGGCTAATCTACTGTCATAAATCTTACTAAGGCATATTCTGTATTTGTTGACTTATCAGCCTAGGATCATGTAGTGTCTTAAGAGTTGAAGCTTATCAAATGCCCTAAAAGTAAACCTACAAACTGCTTGGCTTACACCTCTGAAGAACGTGTGTCATGCACAACATTGCAGAGAACTTAAAAGCTTACAGAATGTTTTATGACAAAACAAGAGCAAAACTGAGCCCATGACTATCAGCTACAACAATTCCAGTCACCATTTGTCAGCTCTTGGGTTTCCATAATTTTCAGATGGTATTGTCCTACTCACAATATGGTCTGATGAATAATTCATCCCAAAGCTAGGCTGATACGGCCTTGCCTGTGCAGGGCTAGGTTCAGAGGTAACTTATAGATCTACCCCTTTGCTGTGTGCAAACCCTCTTTAACATACTTATTAATTTTTACTTAAATACTAAACAGCATGCTGTCTTACACGGACCAGCTTGCTGCCTAGGTTATTTGCAAATTGGTCTCAGAAAAGAGTCTGAGACTGTCTGGAGTACCCCAGTTCTAGAAGGTATATTTGCCACTTAGTCATTGATTCAAATAGACTAAGCTTGGCTGAAACATTTGTAGAGGCAGCTGCGGAAATTTAAGTGCTGCAATAATTTTCCCTGGGGTTTCTGTAATAGTTTTATTTTATTCCTCTGCATTCCTATAAAGTCAGGGATAAATTAGGACCATGAAAGTGTGTTATAACCTGTTATTGACAAATCAGTTGAACTAATTCTTCTGTGAAGTATGATTGGGTTTTTCAACACGGAAAGTTTCTCCTTCGGAAATCACTCATTCTGTCAGATACAGAAATGCATAAACCTCTGTGCTATCCTCTTCTAGGGGAGAGTTTCAATCAAGTTGGTTAATGATATCAATGAAGACAAGTAAATAGTTATTTCCCTGTGGTGTAGTTTGCAGGAATTCTGCGTAAGCAATGCAAATGTCACCATGATGACCATGGTTCTTATGGTACTGAAGATGAATCTTTATTCTCCTTTGGCTCATTAAGGCTGTGGCTTATCTGTTTAATCAAGCCTTGGGGAATTGGAGTATTTTCATTTTTTTCTGAGCATAGGTATTATTAGTGCTTGCTTGGAGGATTTTCATTGGATTTTCATTGTATTGAATTAAAGCCTCCCTGCAATACAGGACACTTCATGGCCAGAACCACAAGCTTCCTGCTTTTATGTAGGGAGTACTGTTTCTTCTGCAACTTCCCTGCACTTCTGTGGGGTTTTAAAACATCTCTTACATGAATATAGGTTATGTCATATAGGGCCTTTATGATGAGTTCTTTGGTATCGTTTGACTAATGGTGTTTGTCACAGGCAAACTTCACCACAAAGCATCCAATTTAACCACATAACTTGAACAAATTACAGCAGCTATAAATTATTTAGGCTCAAAGTTCTGAGTAGATGAGCAAGTGGAGGTGTGTGGGGAGGATATGGCACGGTGGTTTATGTCTCTTGCCATGCAAGAAGTTTGCATGAGAGATTCCTTGCTCTGGAGTCATATAACATGTCTTAATCATGGCCTGAAAGGGATTTCCCGGAATCCATCTGGACTCCTCTCTCTTCCAAACATGAGGTTAGATCAAGTTATACAACTCTTGCTCCAGGCACTAAGGAATACAGGAGTTCCATGTGAAATTGTCTGTTTAAAGTAACTGTAAACACTTGTATATAGTATCAACAAAACATACCATTCACATTTATTATTGGTTACTCAATCAATAAACATCTCTATAGCTATACTAGATGTATATGATAAGATTTCCAGTATAGAGTGTCTTTTGCATGTAGCCTTCTTCCTGGCCGTAGCTGAAGCAGTAGAAGGTGTTTTTTGCTATCTGTGGCCCACTGGAATGCAGCCTCATGAGTACAAATATAACTGATGTGGTCCACATCTAAAGCATGATGAACCTTGGATGTCCAAGCTAAAAAGCTTCCTTTCACAGCTGTTTGTCTACAGCTGGAAACAACTGCTTCTGCAGGCCTGCTGGCTCAGCAGCCCAGTCTATCTAAGCCAGACTTCTGTAGAATCAAAAACAAATCCAAAGAGTCTCACTTCCACCACTTCCACAATGTTTTTCCCAGGAAAGTACCCTCAGTCTCATAAATCTATTCATTTCTAAGGAGCAGCATAAATTCCAAGCTCATTCTCCTTGTAATTAATCATTACTCTAATTTTCTAGACACCGTAGAAAAAAGTATTTCCTGTGGGGCACATTTCTTTTGCAGGTAGTCCTGTCCCCTTTATGTCCATTTCAGCTGTGTCTCAGCTCCTTACTATCAGGAGCCCTGTATGTTTCTTGTGCCCATGCATATTCCAGTTTCCACTTTAAAATCCACTGTAGGAAATCAGTTTAATACAGAAGGGAGTATTTTCAACAACAAAAATAACATGCCAAACATAAGTCAGCTATTTCATCAGCACCCACTGTAACTAGAAGCAGCAGTGCAAGGGTGAGGTTGGCACCACAGAGATAGGAGGTGGGGTAAGCTCTGGAGGAGTGAGACCTGCTCCTATCCTATCAGCTCATTTTCATGTGAAGCTACAGCCAGAAGGTAAAGTTGTACGATAGGCCTGATCCAATCTAACAGCTCATCATCACATTTTATTTTATGTTTATTTTACTTTTATTTTAGTTTTATTTTTGCACTATATAGTGCATCTTTGGGCTAGGTTCTTAATTTGGTAGAGTAAGAAACGTGACTTCACAACTGCCAGCAGTTTTGCTTATTAGTTACATGAGTGAAAAACTGTGATAATACTTTTTGTAAGTATATATTTCTGTAGATCTTACTGGCCATGTGCATCTTTCTGTCCCTTCACAGTAGTACAGGCATCTCACTAAGGCCAAGCCAGGTAATGCAGAAGAGAAAGTATGTGAATCTAAGCACACCAGGTTAATAAACAAAGAACTAAGAAATTATGAAAATCCTGACACACTTTTCTGGAGAGGCACCTTATTGAGGGGAAATGAACACTCCCCCAAAATCCCTGGGTGAAAGCAATTGCTGCATAACACAGAGCTCAAACTTGATCCCAGACAATCCATTGACTCACAGAAGGTCAGATCCAAAGCAGCAAAGGTTAAGCAGGAAGGGTTGTCCAGACATATCTGAGGATGATGAGTGGACAGGAGCTGTTTGCAACAGAAGAAACGTAAATGGGCCAAATGGCTGGGCAAGCTCAAGTGTTTCTGAATCAACTGGACTGTCCTGTGGCAGCTCAGACATCCCAGTGGGGGGTGGGCTGGGGATGCATCATGGTGCAGTTCCCCTTCCAAGTATGGTACCACAGTCTCCTTCACTGGGACAAGTGCCTGGAGCAGCTAGGAAGACCTGTTTGCTGCCGAAAGAGCCGTTAGCTGCTGATGCCCCTGCTCTGGGAGGACTGTCCAAGGTAATGGCTCTCTTATGTCTCCCTTTAGTTCCTAAAAGAAGCAACCATCTACCATTTCCCAGCTGAGCCCAGGACTCACAGCAATGCTGATTCTCTGCTGGTGCTGCCCCAAACACTGCTTTCAAGTGAAGAGCCTCTTTTTGTCTTTCTGTTAACACATGTGAGTCTGAAAAGACTCAGTAAGATCAACATAAGCTCACAAAAATATGGGGTCTCCACAGAACCAAAGAGAGGCAGATGAAGAAATAGAGAGAAGCAGAAGAAAAGAAGGGTGGAAGCAGAGCAGGTGTGTCCAAATTCCACACCGGGGACCATGACTCCACTTACCACAAACTCAAGGACAGGTATGAGAAAGTAAAGCTGGCTCCTTCTCATTCTTTCTCACTTTCTTTCTCTCTTCCTAACGCTCAGAGACTTCAGTCTTTAGTCACTTGTCCTTTGCTGTAAGTTTCTTTATATTGGAATTGGATAATCTCCCAGGTTCTGGGGGACCCTTTGTTAGAGGAATTGCTGGGGATGTTGCCCCTCTTCAGTGGAACTGAGAGCTGTTAAATTGAATCGGCTAAAGATATGCTGCTTTATTCATAATAGAAATCCCGTTTTATCAGCAACAATTCTCAAGGGGCTTGTAGCAAATGTGTATGCTTGTACATGCCTATTCCTGTATTTTATTTCCTGTCAAGTAAGACACTGGGAATCTGGACCTTAAGCCTTTGCACTTGCTACCCAGGACCCTGGAGATCCCAAACATTTAGGCACCATTTAAATCAATTTCCCCAGACCAGTTTCATTTTTGCACTTTATGGGTATATGTGTGGCTCTTAGTCCCATGCAACAGCCCTGCAGGTAGCATTCGCTGATCTGCTGGGGAAAGACAAGGCTCCAAGGATTTGGTGGGACCACTCTGTGTCAGAAGTGGCCTGTTTCACTGAGCTTATGTCTCCTGTAATGCTAGAGATAGCCACAGTCTTGGCTGTCTTTTCTAATGAGTTAATAGCTCTTCTTTTGACAGAATATAAGCAGCTCGTTAAAGGCCAAGGAACACAGTTCATCCTTAAATGAGTTATCTCAAAGCACAGTGTAAACCATCCTGCTTTGACAAAAGAAAAACAAGGTGGGGAGGCAAGGTCACACAGTGAATCTATGATTTACTTGTTTCTCATGGGAACTAATAAAATCCCAGTGTTTTCCTGGATACACATTATCATTAAAGATAATTAGGGAGGCACTGTCATCAAAATAGTACAGATAGTACAAAATAGGACATTATTCTCATGCAAAGAGCTTTTAGTCAGATGAAGTGTAAAGGACAAGCAGCCCAACAATTTAAACATAGATTAAGTAGCCAATTATTCTATGCTAAACTCTGTTTACCCATCTATCTGTCCATCTAAAGCTTTTGCACCCTGTTAACCAAATGTCACACATTGCCAGAATGCTTCACACATACGCTGTGTATTGTACACACAGTATTCTCACAGTCCCTTAATATCTCAACCAGTAAACAAAATTACTGGCAGGCATACAGTCCTGCATGCTACACCAAATGAATAATCTATCCCAAAGACACATTGCATGTTCTTCCAGCAACATAAGCACCGAATGAAAGGCAGGTGAATGGAACTTCCCTTCTCAAGGTCGAACATGCAAAATGTGGAAGATCTGTGATACGTTTCAAGAGAAAAATCCATGGATTTATACAGGTTCACACTTTCATATGTAAAGTTAGGAGTGACAATGACTGACCAATCTTTTGCTTTACTGAAGTTTCTTCTTTGTTGTAATTTTGTATACAAGACCCTGCTTGTTTCTCCAAAGACGTGCTTTCAAATTATTGCCCAGCACCCTTTTCTGCTCAGAACTGGAAGAAAACAAGTATCTCAGTTCTGTTTGTCCACTGGTTTCTGCACACTGACTGAAGAACACAGTTTTGGGACAACATTAGGATCTAAAAGAGAGTAAGTAGTGTTAATTGACATTTTGTCTACATAAGAAAGGAAGCCAATGCAACGGGAACAGTAAGATATAGTGTCTTGATGCACTTCACCTCCCCCTTCCTTCCACTTCAGGAGGTTTACTTCAAATTAGATATGATTTGTCACAGTGTTGGACATCAGCCTGGGACAAGGTTCAAAACTTTTGAAAAGAAAACCCCAAAAGAAACAAACATAAGCACATAACAATTATATTGCTGCAAATTGATCTAAAGAGTTTAAAATGCACTTTAAACACATACACCCAAATATATATGCATACGTAGAGAGGGATTTTCCATTGTTGTGTAATAGGAACATCCAGGAACCCTGAAAAATCTGAGAACTCTAAACTGCTAATGTATGCAAGAAAAATAATGTAGCGGTACTCTTTGGAACCACACTTGGAAAAACATCACACCAATGCAACATCTGAAAGACTCTTCGTCTGCATCTGAAGGAAATTTATCTTGATTAGCAAGAATACATGAAGACTGTTAGCTACCTTGATGGGTGATCTACTGATACACAGGATAACAAGTTAAAGTTTCTGTAGGTAGCCCCATGGTGAGATCATAGTAGGAAAACTAGTCATACGTGAAGTTTAGCATTCTATACCAAGAGCTGCATACCCGCCAAAAAGTGAAGGTTTAATGTCAGCAAAGTAAAATTTTGGAAGTTAACAGTTCATAAGTGTAAGTGGTAAGTTTATATGCCAACCTGACCTTCAGAAACAAGATTTTAGAGGTGTTTAGGTTAGAAATATTAGCCGCTTCCCTCCATTTTCATTTACAAAGGCAGAAATAATCACTGTAAGGATAAATCAGTAGTTGTGGAGAATGGCCCATCTTCTGCCCCCACATAAGACTAAATAAAATGCCTTTTAAGCCAGCAGAGGCAACTTTTGCTGAGTACTCAAGGACGGACAAGAACAGGCCTGTCTGTTCTACTGATAGGGCCAAAGGCAAGAAAAGGAATACAAAGGTTGTGATACAAAGGCAGCAAAATGGACAAAAGGTTATTGAGCTGACAATGCCTGCCTTGGCTTTGGACCCATGAATGCTAATTGGCTTTGGGCCTTATTAATATGTTAATAAGAAGAATGCATTGTGGCGCTAACTTGAATAGCGACACCAAATTAAACGGGGGTCCCTGGAATGTAAAAGGAAACAACTCTTGCTGGTCCCGTGTGGCCTACTCTGGGCGCCACCCACGGAGGACCTGCTTGTCCCCCCGCCGGGGAGCTGCCTGCCTGCCGAGCCGCTGCTGGAACGCCGCCATCGGGGAAGCTACTTGCCTGCTGCCGGGACACCACTGCGGCTACCAGAAGTCCCGCTACCGGGAAGCTGCCGCTGCCAGGGAAGCCACCGCCAGAGAGGTTGGATGCTGCTGGGGTCACCGCTGCTACGGCTGCCACTGCTACTCACGGAGGAGCCTGCTGCTTCAAAGCCACCTCCCCACCATGAGCCTGCTAGCCGGGAAAGGAGCTGCAAGTCACACCAAGACCTCACGGGAGGGTAGCAAAACCGCGCACCCTATCCCTTAAATCCCTGGCCCCACTGCGGTTCCAGTCCCCATACTCGCACACATATCTCACAACCTCTAAAAGAGGATTTTTTCATTGGGCTCAACCTCCTCCCTTTTACTCCATTGATCCTTGCAACCCTCCCTTGGACTATGCATTTAAAAAGGGCATATTACTTTTGAATTATTTCCCTGATATACCATCATCCTGCCTTTCCTGAACCCTTGTCCCTTAGTTTAGCTTTTCCCTTAATAAACCGGCAAATTCGTAAATCTAATTTGGTGTCAGTAACAATTTGTGAGGGTGGTGAGGGCAGCATCTTTCTTTCCACTCTAAAATACAGCCCCGAAGTGGCTGTTCCTCTGCGCGAGGCGAATGCTGCACACATTCTTTTAAAATAATGGTCTCTTTTAAAAAACCCTCTCAATAAGCGAGCAAGTCGTGGAAGCATCCTGACTTCCGGCAGCCCGCTACTGCTGTCGTTGGACCGCAACAGTAGTCCTACTGCCACCACTGCAGAAGTCTGATGCCCAGTTGGCAAAATCAGTTAACAAATACTGCAAGGAAAACAGACAATCATAGCAAGGTTAAAAAAAGGTTGCTCTGGCCCTTTCATTAATTTTTTTAAAGGCAGAGGTTTAATAGGTCCTTGGTCAACAAGACCTCTATCCACCAGGTCCTCGGCATTGGCATCTGGGGGCTTTTCTGGGGAACATGCAACCTAAATGTTCTGTGGAGGGGGATATCTGCCACAATATCACCAGGGCTCTGAGCATGGATGACACCTGAATGGAGCAGGTTTTGGGGCACTACTTGATACCACATAGAAAGTGAGTGCTTGTAACATGAGGGGCTAGTTCCAAGATTTTGGTAATAAAATAACTGTATCTAACACAATTTCACATATAGAATAATTTTGTACTTAACACAATACCTTATAAGCTTGTTCCTTGGCATGGTATCATGGCCTTACTTACAAGTTAACCAAAGAACAGTAGTGGAATTCTAGCCAAGGCATGTTTAATCAAGGTCCCTCCTGGACTGGTAGACCATGGATTTGGTTGAAAGCTAACAGCCTGAATGTGTCCTGAGTTGAACCAATACCTTATAAGGGTAATTCAAGGGAGGGGATGTTCCCCAAACGACCACCAGAGACCACCAACCTAGTCAACGGAGCATGCACTACAGGGAGGAGAAGATGATAATGACTTCTCAGAACTACTAGTAATATGTATGATTATTCTTGGAAAGTATTGCATATCCATGAGTTTAAAAGATGCAAGTGCTGTACCTAGATGGAGCGATCCTCCATGCATCCAGCTCTGGAATAAAGAAATGCCTGCCTTCTAACCTTCAGAACAAGTCTTAGAGGGTTCTTTTACAACCAAATTTTATGGTATCATACTCAGCATCCCCATGCTGAGGTTCAGTTAGAATTTTTGTCTTATGACAGCACCTCTCTTAGGAGGACAGGCTGAGGGAGTTGGGGTTGTTCAGCCTGAAGAAGAGAAGGCTATGGAGGGACCTCATAGCAGCCTTCCAGTACATGAAGGGGGCCTACAGGAAAGCTGGGGAGGGACTTGTTACAAGACCTTGTTGTGAGAGGACAAGGAGTAATGGTTTTAAACAGAAAGAAGAGAGATTTAGGTTAGAGATCGGGAGAAAATTCTTTAGTGTGAGGGTAGTGAGACACTGGAAAAGGCTGCCCAGAGAAGTTGTGGGAGCTCCATCCCTGGAAGCATTCAGGGCCAGGTTGGATGGGGCTCTGAGCAGCCTGATCTAGTGGGAGGTGTCCCTGCCCATGCTAGGGGGTTAGAACTCGATGATCTTTAAGGCCCTTCCAACAATAACCATTCTATGATTCAATCATTCAATGATTCTATGACATATAACAACACATCCACTGCACAAGGCCAGAAGGAATCAGGGTAAATAAAAGCTGTTCTGCAAGTTTATACTCAGTCCACATGAGTTCTTGTTTTAGAATGATAGACAAACAGCCTGTCCATCATGTCCAGCTGTATTCAATCAGACAGCTCTACTGATATGAAAAAGGTGATATTTTCATTTACTTTTACTTCTACTTTGCATAGCAGGTACCACCTGTTAGTAGCAATGACTCCTGGTGTTCTGACTTGTCAGTTATAAGTTTAATCTGTATCAGCAGAAGGCACCAGAAACCCAGAGCTGACTACTTCCTGATATTCAACATAAAGACTTAGCCATCACACAGCTACTAAATGATTTTGCACTAGTTACATTTTCATTCTGTTCTGACTGTGGATCTCTGTTCTATTCATACATATATTTAGCCCACGTTTACATCAACTGGAAATTTACAGGTTCCGGTGCACTGCTGCACATTGTAGCTTCCTTCCTAAAACCTAATTTTAGATGTTAGCAAACAAGCAGCAAGACAAGGAGAACAGACAGGTATGTAGACTTTGCCTATCTGTGCATTCTGCAATGTTTCTATGGTGGAGCACAAGGGCCATGGAGAGCTGTGGTGGTGTGCTTCCGCACACCCCCTCAACCCCTCCCACCCAGTAGTTAAGCCATAACCAGCAGCAGGGGCCATGATGGCTGCATCCAGCTGGACTTTGGGGGGATGGATGTCAACATGGTAGCCAAGAGCTCTCTGGAACAGAGATACAAACATCTTGCTGCTATGCAAATATGACTGTAAGTCAAACACATCACTCTGTAAAGAGCAGACAGCCCAGGGCCCATGGAGCTCTCTCAAAATGACAGCAGGCCACACACCAGGATCTCCCCATGAGTAGGAACACCTCTCAAGGTTACTCCTCAGGGTTGAGAGAATAACTTACCACGTCAGATACTCAGTAAGTGAATTGGCAATAAGCACTGAAATTTTGAAATCTTAGCTAAGTGATAGACAGGATTGATCGAGTGTATATAATCCTTTAGACACAAACCATTGACCAAGTCTGGGACTAGGACTGGATCCAGTTGCACCTGGACGCCTCTCTGAAAAGGAGTTTAGAAAGCAGAGGGGTCCTTTCTGAACTTCATGACTCACCAGGAGGGTCTCCCTGACAGTTCTGTTTGACCCAGTTCTCTATGCAGTAAATAATCTAGTGTACCTTGCCATCAAATCTTGTTAAACCACTGTCAAATTTACTATTGCTCTCCGTTAGCTCAGTGTTTTATATCAATAAAGTACATTTTTGCTTCTCTCTTACAAGTGAAGTGCAGCTCTCGCTCCATCTGTGATAAACTGTCGTAGTTGGCAGGATGGCACATAGAATCACCAATTATTTACAGATTGAATCCGAGTCACAATTTCTCAGAAGAATGGGCTCATGGCAATTGGCCTAATTGGGAATCACAGAATCATCAGGGTTGGAAAAGACCTTCAAGATCATCAAGTCCAACCGTCTGCCCTACAACCCCTAACCACTAAACCATCTTCTGAAACACCACGTCCACCTGTTTTTTGAACACCTCCAGGGCAGTGCCTATACCACCTCCCTAGGCAGCCTGTTCCAATGCCTCACCACTCTTTCTGTGAAAAAATCTTTCCTAATATCCAATCTGAACCTCCCCTGGTGCAACTTGACCCCATTTCCTCTTGTCCTATCGCTAGTCACTAGGGAGAAGAGGCCAACACTTGCCTCACTACAACCTCCTTTCAGGTAGCTGTAGAGAGCAATGAGGCCTGTCCTCAGCTTCCTCAGCCTGTCCACGTAAGACCTGTTCTCCAGACCCCTAATCAGCCTAGTTGCCCTTCTCCGCACCTTCTCCAGCACTTCAATGTCCTTCCTATACTGCGGTGCCCAAATCTGCACACAGTGCTAGAGGTGCAGCCTCACCAAGGCCAAGTAGAGGGGCAGAATCACCTCGTTGGTCCTGCTGGTCACACTATTCCTGATGCAGGCCAGGATGGTGTTGGCCTTCTTGGCCACCTGGGCAGACTGCTGGCTTATGTTCAGCCAGCTGTCAATCAACACCCCCAGGTCCCTCTCTGCTGGGCAGCTCTCCAGCCACTCCTCCCCAAGACTGTAGCACTGCCAGGGGTTGTTGTGGCCGAAGTGTAGGACCCAACATTTGGCTTTATTGAAACTCATGCAATTGGCCCCAGCCCATCGGTCAAGCCTGTCCAGATCCCTCTAGAGAGCCTCCCTGCCCACAAGCAGATTAGCACTTCCACCTAGCTTAGTGTCATCTGCAAACTTACTGAGGGTGCACTCTATCCCCTCATCCAAATCATCAATAAAAATGTTCAACAGGAGCCACCCCAGCACTGAGCCCTGGTGAACACCACTAGTGACCAGCCACCAGCTGGACTGAACTCCATTCAATGCAATTCTTTGGACCCAGCCATCCAACCAGTTTTTTATCTAGCAAAGCATATGCACATCCAAGCCATAAGCAGCCAGCTTCTCTAGGAGAATGCTGTGGGAAACCTTGTCAAAGGCCTTGAGAAAGTCAAGGTAGACAACATCCACATGCCTTCTCTTGTCCAATAAGTAGGTCACCCTGGCATAGAAGGAGATGAGGTTAGTCAAATAGGACCTGCCCTTCATGAACCCATGCTGACTGGGCCTGATTGTGGAGAATAGCCATGGGAAAAGAAAAGGGGCCTCCTCTATCTGAAAAGGAGTAGATAAAAACAACATGAGACTAGCCAAAAGGTTAGGGCTTGGTGTGAATAGCACTATGAATATTGACATGAAGCAGAGCACTGCTTATCTGATACTTGTTTTTGTTGGCTACATCCTGGGAAACTAGGAACTGTGAACATGACAAGGACCAGGTGTGAGTGCTTTTACACCCCCTGTATCCTGCTGCTATTTGTCAGTTCCCACAGTAAAAGTATATAAGGGAAGCTTTTTCCCAAAATAAATATTCCATTGCTTCTCACCCTGGAGTCCGTGTCTCCACCCCCCACACCTGATCACCTGGTTGTTCTACATGTACTGCATAATGGTACTCAGGATTATCTACTCCATCAGCTTCCCTGGTACTGAAGTCAGACTAACAGGCCTGTAATATCCGGATCATCCTTCCATCCCTTCTAATACATGGGGGTTACATTGGCTGATTTCCAATCTGCTGGTACCTCCCCAGTCAGCCAGGAATGCTGATAAATGATGGAAAGTGGCTTGGTGAGCACCCCTGCCAGCTCTTTCAGCACTCGTGGGTGCATCCCATCCGGCCCCATAGATTTGTGCACTTCATGGTGCAGCAGGTCACTGACCATCTCCTCCTGGATTGTGGGGCGATTGCTCTGTTCCTGGTCCCTGTCCTCTAGCTTAGGGAGTTGGATTCCCTTAACATAACTGGCCCTGTTACTGAAGACTGAGGTGAAGTCATCATTAAGCACCTCAGCCTTTGAAGAGTACCTAAAATTAACTAGCGCCCCCCAAAGGCAATGTTAAAACCACTGCTCCTTCTGTGCCAGTCCCCAGAAAGGGAGACAACCCCTTCGATATATGTAGTTCCCTCTTTTGAAGACCTCCTATAGTTAATTGAAAAATGATATATGTAGCTCTTTCTCTTGAACACCTGCTATAGTTAATTACGTGTTAAACAGTAACGTGCTAGAGCAATATACAATGTTTTCAGTGTAGCCAAATAACCAAGAAGCAATATGAAGTGTTTAGGTTTTGCGTTGTATGAAGATTTAGTCAAGATGTGCATCCTCCTTGGCCACTGGACAGTGGAGCTGGCTGGAAGACAAATACACAATAATGTAATGAGTTGAACCAATACCTTATATGGGGTAATCAGGCAAAGGGATGTTCCCCATAAGACCCTCAGAAGATCACCAGAGACCACCAGAGGAACTAGTGCAGGTACAGCAAGTGTTGAGCTATGGCCAAAAGGATGACTTAACATGATGATGTAGCCTCACAGACATGTATTAATCTGGTGGGATTTTGAGAAATATTTTTGTATAAATATCATTACCTTTCTCCTGGCTAGTGTGCTTGATTTGTGGAAACTCCACTGAGCACCTAGGCCTGAATAAACACTATAACTCTCCTCCATGTGTGAGGATTGGAGGTTTTTTTGCACCCCAGGCAACAGATCTGTGTTTTTGGACAACACCTTCTTCCCCCTTAGTAAGGAATTGCAGAGCATAATGATGAAGAATGAGTAATGTCTGGGAGGCAATTGGGCCTGCCTGTCAGGAAAGTGGAGGCTTATCAGTGGATAAGTGATGACATCCCATAAATTTTAATTCCAGTTGATCCTCAGGGACAACTGGTGAAGTCTTTAGTAGATACAGGAGCACGTATTTCAACACTAACACAACAAGATGCCGAAAAGCTGGGCATAAGTCCTGGATGGCAAAGACTACCAGCATGAACAGAGCCAGTCATGTGTGCCAAACTGCCAAGGTCAATTTATGGCTCCCAGTGAGAAACTCATGTTGACTATACACTTTGCAATTAAAGACCATAATGAAAATATCTTAGGTTTCAATGTTTTAAATGGACTAACCTGGTGCCGGCCGAATGGTAGCATGTGGTCCTTGGGCTCAGACATGGATTCCAACCCCAGTAGGAATTGGGGGGCTGCAATGATGTTGAAATCTTTAAAGGATTTAGTCAAAATGAGACAGGTTTAAATAAGTAATTGATAGTGTATTGCTTGACTGCATAAGAGTAATTAATTTAAGGCTAAACAATAAGATAAGGGAACAACTGGACATTTGAAACAGGAACTTTTAATTAAGTTGGGCGATCAGCCCAAAGAACCAGGTAGAACTTTTTAGGTGAGCCAATATAGTGTCCCTTGAGCAAATTTTGCTGTTTATAATATGAAAACCACACATCCAGATGTTAAGATACCCACCTCTGCTTGAAGATCCCTACCCATTGAGTTTGCACAGTAGAATTAATATGTACTGTATCTTTAAATTGAAACAGAGAAAATTTTAACCAATAGTAGGCAAGTACCAATAAAAGATTGTAAGTATTGCATATGTTAATAGGTTGATTAGGATGATTATGAATATCGTAACCTTTCAGTGTTAGGTGTGCTAGCTTTGTGGAATTACCACCTAGCACCCTCCCTGTGCACATGAAGGAATTAAACAACTAATACCTTGACTCTATGTGTTACTGGTGTGCACACTGGGTAAAAGAGCCCACTAGTTTTTGGGACAACAGCAGTGCATGTGCTCTGCACAGCCCCTGGCACTCCTTGATTCAAAGATCACTAACATATTGCAATATCTGATTTCTGCTGTGGCATGAAGTGGAATTTCTAAAGTCATAGCTGATTTGGAGAAAAAAAAAATTATCTCCAGAACCTGCTCCATGCATAACTCGCCTGTCTGGCCAGCTCAGAAACCAGATGGGAGGTGGTGTTTAACAACTGGTTATCAGCACCTGAATTCTAATACAGCCCCACTAACAGGTGCTGTACCAAACATTGCAAACTTAACAGCTACTTTACAAGCAGCTGCACAGCCATGGATGGCGATGCTAGATGTGAAACACATGTTCTTTATGTTTGTCTTGAAGGAGAAGGATAAAGAGAAGTATGCATTCACTTGGGAGGAAATGTAATATACCTTTAACAGACTCCCACAGGGATAAAACATTCACCTCCAATGGCTCATGCTGCACTTGCTGAGCTCCTACAGTCTCACTCCCCCTAGATGTGAGACGGTACCAATATATAGATGATATTCTGATTGGAAGAACTTCCCCTGAAAAGGTGGGGGAAGCAGCAGAAGTGGTACGGCAAGCACTAAATAAAGCAGAAATTGAGATTCCAGCTGGAAAAAGCCAGGGACCAAGTGAAGTAAATTTTTTAGTGCTTGGTAGATAGCAGGCAGTGCAGCGATTCTTCCAAATACCTTTAGAAAAATTGAAAAGCCTGCAAATGTCCCAGTCAAGGAAGGAGTCAGAATAATTAATGGGAACCTTAGGATATTGGAAGAAGCATGTACCTGGATTTTCTATCATTTTCCATTCTTACAGAAAGGCAAAGCCTGGGAAATTAGAACATAAAGAGACAGTAAAAATTCTTAATTGAAGAATTTAAACATGTCAATCACTGGGACCAATACAGTTCTGTGACACCATTATAGCTGAATGGGGTTTTGCAGAACACACTACTTACTATAACCTGTTCCAAACTGGCCCTGATGAGCAAAAAAAATGTATTGTTTAGCTCAACCACCTTTAAAGAAACAGAACAGCAATATTCTGAATTTGAAAAGGGACTTTTATCTTTAGTCTGTTCAGTTAAACAAGTTGAGAAAATATGTCAGGGACAACCTGTGCAAACTAAAGGACCATTTAATTTACTAGAATCAATCCTAAAAGGGACTGCTCCCCCAGAACGAGTTGCACAACTATCAGAAAATGGTGTGTCTACTTGGCAGGAGTTGCAGAAAATATGCAGTTAACTGAAGGACACACTAAGGTTTCCAAATTGCAGATGCCCATAAACACAAACCCTTTAGCATTACAACAGCCTTTTAAACGATCACCCACTCTGAATGCCCAGCCCCTCACTGATGGTGCACCAACACAAAACATTTGATTTATGGGTGCTTTAGCAAAAAGGGCAAATGATAAATGGCAATATAACACTGTTGCACTAGATGTTACCACTGGAAAACAAGTAACAGAAAAAGATGAAGGCAGCGCACAAGCAGGAGAAACAATGGCAGTTGTTTTGGCAGCACAGAATGGACCAAAAATCATATACATAGAGTCTTAAGCTGTGGTGCCACACAGTGGTTCTGTCAGTGGGAAGCCTTCAATCGGGAAGTAAACAGATCCCCAGTTTGAAGAAACAACAATTGACATTATTACTTGATACAGCCAGGAAAACACCTTTCAAGATGGGATGGGTAAAAGCTCATGCTAAGGATAATCGTTCAGATACAAAGTGGAATCAAAAGGTAGATGAGGTAACTAACATTAGGAAAATCACCTTAAATACTGAGTGGTATCAATTGGGAGAATGGTTACATCAAAATTTAAGCCACAAAGGTAAAGAAGCACTTTGCTGCACAGAGTAAAGGCTGGCCTATAAACAAGCAAAGCTTTTGAAACTACTCTTACAGAATGTCCCCAGTGTAAACTGAAATTACAAGTGGATCATCTTGTTAATGCACCAAATTTACATATCAATGAAGGGAAAACTTTATAGTCTACATGGCAAGTTGATTATATCAGACCATTCATCCTCTGTGAGATATTTGTTTATGGCAACCAAGGTCAGTAAGTGATGGGTGAAATACAGCGTGAGGGCTATCATTTTGGTTCACAAATCTACCTACTCTTGATGTTATCCAAAGTGATAATGGCTCACATTTTTCTTGTAAGGAAGTCCAAGACTGAGCAAACCAAGAGGGAATTAAATGGATATTCCACACCCCATACTACTTGCAATCAAACAGGATGGTAGAAAGAGCTAATGACTTATTGGAAAGAAATCTCAAACGACACGAGGCTCAATGCAATACTTGACTTCCCAAAGTACTCCATGAATTAGATATATGATACAGGCCTACTGGAAGCCCTATAAACTAAACAATCTTTGTAAAAATGGAGCTTAGTGCTTCACCTACTGAAAAAAGAGATTATTTGACAACATTACAGCCAGGGCATCCTGTGATGGGCAATCTACTATCCATCGGTATTGTGTCTATGCCCTTAACTAAACCCTGTGTCCCACTTGCCTGAGAAGCTACCAATAGCAGTGATGAAAAACATAAAAGTAGTGCTCAATGAAATTCTCCTTTTTAATGGGGTACCCTATTCAGACTCTTCCCACCAAAATGAGTTATTTTCTCTTAGAAAACCCTGCAGAATGGCACATAAAAATGCTGTGTTCATGTTACTACCTCAAACCTCGACAATGCTGCTTCTTCCAACCTGTGATCAAAGAAGCCTAGAGTGGCCACAGTCTCAAGTTCATGTTAGGTATACCAGGAGTATGGGGATACACTCCAGTAAGGGAGATTTAAATCCTTGCACTGGTCATGCACAGAACTGAAATATACTTAGAAAATTAATGGAGCTGGAATATAGATGAAGCTAATGATAAAGTTCCACAACTTCAGGGGATGGCAGGGAAAGAAATTAAAACAGTATGTCGGATGATCAGTGGATCTAACCATGAGAAAGCATCTAAAATTTCTGTGTAGTCCTGGTTTGAGCCAAACCGTGACGTGTATAACATTACATTGAACGCAATAACAAAAGATACAAAACTTTGCACCTCTGAAAGATTGGACTGTTGGTACAACTTTACCTTAGTCCAACCTGGTTTTATAGTCTGCCTCTGGGCTCACTGTAGCATGAGACTACCCACTACATTTAAAGTTGACATTACTAAGCCTAGTGTAACAACATCTGGCTCAATTGTAAAGGATAAGAAAACTGTCTCCACAAATTTCTGAAATTGGACCATATGTGATCAAGAATACAGGCCAGCAATGAGTGTTATTTAATCCATCATGGTCTTTTAAAAAGTAGAATTATTGATGCCAATTAATATCTCTACAATCAAACCAATCTGTTTGCTATTCCTAAGTATTTTCAGGTTGGTTAGCACAGTTAAATGGGCCAAGCCTCACCTCTCTAAGACAAACAAGAAGAGATGTGACTAGTATCATAGGGACAGGATTATGAGTCTTTAATAGCATAGATGTTGAAGCACACATAAATACACTAAGCACAAAACAAATTAGAACAGCCCTTGGAGTCTTCTCTATTAGCACTGAAAACTAATGGCTCTTATCTGATATAATCCCTCACTGGGAAAGAACTAATGAAAGAGATCACCAATTTATTGTAGATGCACTTAGTGTAGCCCAAAATAATGTTTCTCCAGCTCTTAGTTGTATCCAAGCTCACCTGTGGATGCAATCTATGGTAGCAGCAGTTATAAGAGAAGGTGAAGGGGGCACCTTACCAACTGAAATTCGAAAGGTAGTTTGGGATAATGCAACTAAATTTGAAGGAATTCCAATTCTGGTGGTATTTAGTCAGTTTTACTTATGACCACATCAACAATAAGGCCACAGCTTTAGTCTTAACAATACACAATGCTTCAGTATACACCACATACCCAACCATTGTGTTAGGGTTACATCACAATGTGGCTATAGAACATAGAGTATGGGCCAAATGAAATGGAAAAAAAAAAGCAAAACTATTGATGTTAAGGCAAGTGTTGTACACGACTAACAAGGATTTATTTATAACACCATCACAGCCCAAGACATTTGTGTTGACACTGAACAAATGTTTGTCGTTTGAAATACATCCCAATGAAACTCTTGAAACTGCAGTTGTATATCTTGAAAAAGGATGTGTTTGTATGAGAATCGTTTGTGGTTTTATATTCATAGATAACATTACTGCAGATACAAGCAATCACACAAATAATTGTGTTTGTAACTTTACTAAAGTTATGGGATGTGACTTTAATTATTCAGCTCCTGTTACATCTTCTCAGTTGTTACAGTCAGATTATATAATGAGTTAAGTTTTATTTCCTGCCTCCATCGGAATGAATCTTACATTGGTGTCGAAACTACTGCAACACGATGACTTGTGTCAAGTACTAGAATGCATCTGAAACAATGGACATAAAACTCTGATCACCATTCATCATGATACAGGAGATACAGCATGACTTATTAAGATTGAAGAAGCATGGAGAACAACATTGGTGTGAAACTCTTCTTGGATGGTCACCGACAGCAACAGGAGTGTTTAACTGAATGCATCACCCAGCTGTGATTTTGTTGACTCTAACTTCAATATGGTTATCGCTTATAATTATGTTGTATATAAAGGTTTGGACCATGATAAAACAAATCAGCCAACTTAGACCACCTCAAACATACAACTTAATGCATAACAAGGAGCAGTGTTTCACTATCTCCTTTCTAAGGATCTAAAAGTGTACAAACTAACATTACACCATTTATGGCGCAGAGGCAAGACTTGACCATACCTCTACTCTGTGAAGGTAAGGTGAATTGACTACAGTGGCAGAGTGTGGCACTGTGCTTCCCCTCTACCTCCCTGCTTAAGCCATAACCAGCAGTGGGGGCTGTGATGGCTGCATCCAGCTTACACTGCACTTTGAGGCATGGATGGCAACATGGTAGGCCAAGAGCCCTCTGGAACAGAGATCCAAATGTCTTGCTAATAGGAATGCTCATTTCAACCTTTCTTTCTAGCATATAGTTTGATCAAATAAAGTCATTCTCAGCCAGAGGAAGGCATTGAGCCCTGAAGAATCCACCCCTGATCTTACCGTGAACTCAATGTATCAGGAGATGGCTTCTTAGCACTAAATCCCTTCAGTGTGCTCATATGATAAAGTTCAGACACGATCAATAAAACTGATAGTTCTTCCCCACATCACCAGGTATCAGGTGTTTGATTCAAGGTGACCCAGACCCTACAGAACACAATTGAAAAGCGACTCCCCATTTTTAGCCATTGTCACTATAAATAATTGTCCTCTACAGGACAAGGTAGCAGACAAGATGTATAAGCACAGAAGCAAGATTTAGTGTAAATAGTAAAAAGATCTTCAAAATTGGACTAAAAGGCACAAATCAGATTACCCAAGTATTAGGATATTGGGGTATTAGGGTAACAATTATAAGACACCTTAACAACAGAACACACAAATAACCAGATAACTGTTACACAAGGGCTAATTGTTTGAGTGCCAGCAGCTTACTTATTAATAGGCCTTATACTAGATCTAGAGCAATGATTAAAATAATACCTTAAGGCAATGACGGTTGGACATGGTTATCTTAGAGGTCTTTTCCAACCATGACAATTCTGTGATTCTGTAATGAGGTAAGACAATGATGGCAATCTTCTTGCTTATGTTGAAAAGGATCCTAAAGTCTTAAAGTTCCAAAGCTTAAAAGTTAAAGCTTTAAAGTTAAAGATTTGAAGCTACCTAATGAAGATACAAATAAGAATTCATATATATGGATTTGATATTTCTTACCCTTCC
Source organism: Hemiprocne comata (assembly GCA_020745705.1). Taxonomy (NCBI): domain Eukaryota; kingdom Metazoa; phylum Chordata; class Aves; order Apodiformes; family Apodidae; genus Hemiprocne; species Hemiprocne comata. The sequence goes on from CM036586.1 coordinate 65,568,901, forward strand.
TCTGGATGCAGCAGGGTGTCCCTTTCTCTCAACCTCTGAGGAATAGCCACTCAAGCAGGCGTCCTCACTGAAGAGGAGAAGGTCCAGCAAACCTTCTAGGGAAAGTGTACAGGAGTCTCTCTGATCAAATATGGGACTAGGATTTTATAGAATAAAATTATTGGCTGCTGTCATTTAACGACTTAGCCATACCTCCAGAATCCCCTGTTGGAGAACAACAGGGAAACAGAGGAAAAAACCACAAAAGCCTTTTTCCTCACCAAGCAAACTCTTTTGTTTATCTGTTTGTTCTTGTTTTGTCTCCGTTTGGCCTAGCTGTGGCTAAGCTGAGCTCAGTGTTCTTCAACACTGGAGAGCAGCTGGGATTAGAGACATCAACTTGGCCTTCTACTGGTACTTTCAAGGTTGTTACCAGTTCAGAGTTTGTTATGCCCTTCGCTTTCCCATGGGAACCCTCCAGCTCCAGGCTAGGGGCAGTGAAACTGAGCGACAGAGAGCAATTGAATCACAAAGGGAAACTGAGGCACACGCACTGAGGCAAAGCGCCCTGCTACAATAATAACTGTTAAAAAGCAATTAAGATACTTGAAAGAAAACTAAAAATTAAAACAACTGGTATGCTCTGCTCTGCAACTCAGTGATTACAGCTCTATTGATTAATTTTGCAAAATTCTTTTTTCAGCAAAGGAGAATTATTTTATTTTAATGGCTGAATAAAATGTCTAACTTCACCTACTACTTTACTGTGCTCACAATAAGGGTCATATATGTCCATTTAGAAATTGACTGTCTAGCAGAGCAGATCCACTTTGCAAAATTCAGTTAAACATTTGAAGATTCTGTGGTGGAAGAGAGATGCATCTGACTCAAAAGAGATAAGCAGCAATATGTTTTAATGAGGTAAAACAATGATTTGATAAAGTTTTATGGAATTCCACAAAGCTTGATGGCAAGGTTCACCTTATTAATTACTGTATGGATGAAACATACAAAGAAAAATTGAGTTAGAATGGCTCATACAGGGACTGGAGGCATGAAGAGTAAAGAGGACCTTCCCATTGAGTCACAAAGTTCAGAGTGGACCCTCCTGCTTTCTAAATTGCTTTTTGGAGCCTAGGTGTAGCTGGAGGCAATCTAAGTCTCAGATTTGGTCAATGGTTCATGTTTAATGGAATTATCCATAGAATGTTTATAACATATGAGTAGCTACTTAGATTAGTAACATTTCACAGTATTAGTTCAGCATATTGCCAGTCACTGTAAGAAGATCTGTCATGGGTGAGGGATCTCTCAACCACAATGACTAATGTTGAGAGGCATCCCTGCTCAAGGGCAGATCACTGCCATGCAGCCTGCTGCTTCAGCAAGAAGAACTCAAAGCTTTACACAGGCTGTCCATGTTTATAGAGTGAAGCTGTTGGCTGCTAGTCAATACTATAGATAAGACAGATGTCTTCTTTTAGTTCTGGTATCTCGTTTTGTAGTTTCAGTTATCTTGTACTTCTGAGTTTTAAAACCACCTTTGGAAATATTTTTCAAAACACGTTCACTCCCTTGTACATAAGCCAGGGGCTCTCCAGCTCACAAGTTCACCCCAAAGGCATGAGGCCTGTGGCTTCTTGGTCAGCCTAATCTAAAGTACAGCAGGAGTCAAATGTATCTGTCACATTCTCCTATTGCTGCAGGGTAAACCCGAAGATATCAGAGTATACTATATTTATGCTCTTGTTTAAGAATGCAGATAAAAATAAAATTTTCTGCTATTTTTAGACAAAAAGCACTGTGACAGGTAATGAGGCTTTGCATGGGAGAAAACTAGGCAGCAGATAAATCAAAGTGTGAGGAAGTCTGTGGGTGGTTCTGAGTCTAAGACCTGACTTTCCTAAAATTACATCGATTGAATCTACTCTAGAGTAGAAATAGCCTTTTTCCATTACATTGTTGGTTTTTTTTGTTGCTTTTATTTTTGGGTTTTTGTGGTTAGTTTTTGGTTAGCTACATTTAGTTGTTAAGTGCCAGAGCAGGTTCACCTATAGCAGGATGGTGTCCAGGCAGGTTTTGAATGTCTCCAGAGACACGTTGGACAGCCTGTTTCAGTGGTCTGCCACCTTAAAAGTAAAGAAGTTCCTCCTCATGTTTAGATGGAACTTCCTATGTTCAAGTTTGTGCCCGTTATCTCTTGTCCTGTCACTGGGCACCACTGAAAAAAGACTGGCCCCATCCTCCTGACACTCACCCTTTAAGTATTTATAAGCATTGATAAGATCCCCTCTCAGCCTTCTCCAGACTAAAAAGACCCAAGTCCCTCAGCCTTTCCTCATGAAAGAGATGTTGTATTTCCCTAATCATCTTTATAGCCCTTTGCTTTACCCTCTCCAGCGGTTCCCTGTCTCTCTTGAACTGGGGAGTGAGTCCAGAACTGGACACAGCACTCCAGATGTGGCCTCACCAGGGCAGAGTAGAGGGGAAGGACAACCTTGCTCGACCTACTGGCCACACTCTTCTTGATGCACCCCAGGATGCCATTGGCCTTCTTGGCCACAAGGGCACATTGCTGGCTCATGGCCATCCTGTTGTCCACTAGGACTCCTTTGTCTTTTTCCACAGAGCTGCTTTCCAGCAGGTCAGCCCCCAGCCTGTACTGATACATGGGGTTCTTCCTTCCCAGGTGCAGAACCCTACACTTGCCCTTGTTGAACCACATTATGTTCCTCTCTGCCCAGCTCTCCAGCCTGTCCAGGTCACACTGGATGGCAGCACAGCCCTCTGGAGTGTCAGCCACCACTCCCAGTTTGGTATCCTCAGCGAACTTGCTGAGGATACAACTCTGTCCCCTTGTCCAGGTCATTGATGAATATGTTGAAGAGGACTGGAGCCACTACTGACCCCTGGGGAATACCACTTGTTATGGACCTCCAACTAGACTCTGTGCCACTAATCAAAACCCTCTGATCTCTATCTTTCAGCCAGTTTTCGATCCACTCCTCTGTCCATTCATCTAACCCACACTTCCTAAGCTTGCTTATGAGAATGCTTGGGAGACGGTGTTGAAAGCCTGGCTGAAGTCATAGACAACATCCACTGCCCTCCCCTCATCTATCCATCCAGTCATGCCAATGTAGAAGGCTATCAGATTAGTCAGACATGACTTCCCCTTGGTGAATCCAACTTGACTACTTCTGATAACTTCTTTTCCTCCACATGCTTTGAGATTATGCCCATCATGGAATGATGGAACTGCTGATGTAACAGCTGTTCCATCATCTTTCCAGGGATGGAGGTGAGGCTGACTGGCCTATAGTTTCCTGGGTCTTCCTTCTTGCCCTCTTTGAAGACTGGAGTGACACTGGCTTTTCTCCAGTCCTCAGGCACCTCACCTGTTCTCCAGGAACTTTCAAAGATGATGGAGAGCTGTCCGGCAATTACTTCTGCCAGCTCCCTCAGCACTTGCGGGTGTATCCCATCAGGACCCATAGACTTGTGGATATCCAGTTTAGGCAGTAATATCCAGTAAGGCACTGGAATAGGTTGCCTGGAGAGGTTGTGGATGCCCCCTTTCTGGACATGTTCAAGGTCAGGTTGGATGAGGCCTTGTGCAGCCTGGTCTAGTGTGAGGTGACCCTGCTCATAGCAGGGAGGTTGGATCCTGATGATCTTTAAGATCCCTTCCAACCTTAACCATTCTATGATTCTGTGATTCTCTAACTTGATCCTCCTCAACCAAGGGAAAGTCTTCCTTTGTCCAGACTTTCTCTATTACCTCCAAAGTTTGGGACTCCTGAGGGCTGGCCTGAGCAGTAAAAACTGAAGCAAAGAAGGCATTCAGTAACTCTGCCTTCTCTGCATCTTCTGTCACCATGGCACCTGCCTCATTCAACAGCAGGCCCACATTTTCTCTATTTTTCCTTTTGCCTCCGATATACTTGAAAAACCCTTCCTGCTGACCTTGACATCCCTTGCCAGGTTTAATTCCAAGGAAGTCCTGCCTTTTCATGTTTCTTCCTTGCATACTCTGACAGCATTCTTGTAATCTTCCCAAGTGGTCAGTCCCCTCTTCCATGTACTGTACACTTCCTTCTTCTACTTGAGATTTTTCAGAAGCTCTCTGCTCAACCATTGTGTCAGTTTGGCGCCGAGGTGGCAGTCTCTCGATTCACCCCTGCCCCCCTCCTCCCCCAAGGTAGGGAAAGAGGGAGAAAAATGATAAAGAGAGGCTCTCTGGGTTGAAAAGTGAAACAGATTTATTGTTGACAAGAGAATATATATTTGCAAACGGATGTGCAACACCCAACCCCCTCCCTCCTCCCCTAACCACTCTCAGTCTCCCAGCTGAAGGGGGGAGTGTCCAGGAGCACAGACGGGGTCCTCGGGTGTCAGCTGTAAGGAAAAATGGAAAAAACAGAGAGATCCGAAGAGAGGGTGATAGAAGTGACAGAAAGCAGAAAAGTGAGAAAAAAGGAAAACGACAGGCTTGACTTCTGTGATGTATTAGCCTATACTGAAAGGTAAAAAGAGAAAATATTATGAGAAGGGAATAGTCTGGTTTGCTGATCCTGCCTTCAGTCTAATCTGCTCCCCCGTAGCGGGGGGGAGGCTGCAGACAGTCAGAAGTGACCTTGGTTATTATCAGTCCACTGGCGCTGCTAAAAAGTTCACTGAAAGGAAGAAAATAATTCAGCAAAGATCTTGCTCAAACCAAAACAATGCAGGTGTCCAGCTTTCCTTGCCTGATTTCTTGCTCTTAGGGATAAACTGTTCCTGAGCTTGAAGGAAGTGGTACCTGAATATCAATCAACTCTCTTGAGTCCCCCTACCTTCCAGAGCCCTAACCCCTGGGATTTCTCCAGGCAATTTCTTTAAGAGGTCAAAGTTAATCCTCCTGAAGTCCAAGGTTGCAATCCTACTTACTGTTTTGTGTATACTACCCATCTTCTCATGATCACTACAAAGAAGGCTGCCCCAACCTTAATGTCCTCCACCAGTCCTTCTTTGTCAGCACTAGGTCCAGTAGTACACCTCTGCTTATTGGCTCCTCCACCACCTGATTCGAAGTTATCATCAATACACTGGAGGAACCTCCTGGATGGTACATGCCTGGCTGTGTGGCCTTCTGAGCAGATATTAGGGTGATTTAAGTCCCCCATTAAAACCAAGGCCTGTAATTGTGAGGTGGCTCTCAGCTGTCTGTAGAAAGCCTCATCAACTTCCCCATCCTGATCTGTTTGCCTGTAATAAACACCCACAGAAGCATCTCTCATATTAGCCTGTCCCTTAATTCTTACCCACAAGCTCTCACCTTGCTCCTCATCTGCCCCCAGTGAGAGCTCAATACATTTGAGTTGCTCTGTCACAGAGACAGCAACTCCACCACCTTGCCTTGCTGGCCTATCTTTCCTAAAATGGACACAACCATCCATGACAGTGTCCCAGTCATGTGAGCTATCCCACCATGTCTCAGTAATTGCAATGAGATCATGGCCTTGAGACCGCACGCAAATCTCCAGTTCTTCCTGTTTATTCCCTATGCTGCATGCATTGGTGCACAAGTATTTCAGGGCTGGAGTTGAGCATGTAGTTTTCACCCTTGAGGGGTGGCAGGCCTCCTGGTTCTCAAAAATACTAGCACGCTGTCCCTCAAGTGCTGAGCTCCTACACCCAGGTACCTCTCTGTCAAACCCAGTTACATCCCCAACCACCCTTCAAATCTAGTTTAAAGCTCTCTCAATGAGCCCTGCTAACTCTTGTCCCAGCACCCTTCTTTTCCCCTGCGAGATAAGCTTTTCTTGTCCATTTCCAGCAGGCTTGGTGTCTTGTAAATCAAGCCATGGTTAGAGAACCCAAAGTCCTGCTGGTAGCACCAGGCTCAGAGCCAGGCATTGATCTGCTCCTTCCTCCCTTTTATTTCTCACACATAAGAAGTTTGGCAGTGACCTTGGCTTCTGTAGGAGTAGAGTATAAGCAAAGGCCTTTCTGCATACCATTCTCCAGCAATAACTACAAACATTGAGTGTTATGAGTCCTAGAAGCAGACACTGACTGAAAAACATGCTGTTAATTTCAGAAACTGCAGTTACTTAGAAGAGACTTAAATGAAAAGTAAAATTACTGAAAAGAAAATTTTTTTCTGTCCTGGCTCAAACCAGGACAGCTTTAAACAGAATATCCCAGAAACTAGTCAATGCTTTAAAATGTTTATCTTAACATCTGGCACATACCTCTGTATGGCATGAGTAAGCAGCACCACCCATTTTTCCATGTCATGCTGGTATGTTATTTCCTCAGCAGCAAATGTTACAAGTTTGATGCCAACTTAATAGAAACAAATCAGTCAGGATATATAATTGATACTTATGCAATTTATTTCAATTACATAACACATGTGGGCTTATTGGATTTTGAAGGGAAGGACAAGGACATGATGGGCAGGCTGGCAGTCTCAAAGGGTTAAGCTTATCAAGGTAAAGAAACGCTCTTGTGGCAAAGCAAAGAGCAGGGGTGAGGAGACGAATGCAGCCACTCCTGATGGCCGCCATCCTCAGAGAAGCAGTGAAGTTGAAGACCATGTTTGTCTCCTTCACATGTGCAGCCAGTATCCCTGGCTTGGTCAACCAACAGAATTTGCCAATGGTTACCCTGAAATCACTTATAAATGCCAGGGTATTTGGTGAAACTTTGGTTTATGTAAATTTTAATTAAAGAACAAAACTTTAGTTGCAGGAATTTTCAAGCTTTGTCACCTTTGACAGTTTCCAAATTAAGCACAAGGACCAGAATAAAGAAATTATTTGTTATGAAGACTGTGGTTGCAGGTGAGCTATTTTGATTAATATTAGGTCTTCAAATTGTTCTTAGACATGCTTTTCCATGTTGCTCTACAATAACATCTCTCAAGAGACCTTCATTGCTCCAATTACTCTCTACTTCTTTCACATATCTATATATGTCCTTCAGGTCTTAATTCATTTAACTATTTGGTCATCTTTCATTTTTGCTTGCATAGTTCCTAGACATAGACTATGTCCTTTCCCAGAAGATGTTTATTTTGCATACATTGTGAGTAGCATTCCCTTGCTTGTGTTTAGAACTTGCAAAATACCCAGAAGATCTACATTTGCCTCTTTCTTAACTACTACCTCTTGTCATTCACAAACACCGCAGCGGCAGGGACACCTTGTTCAGCCTAAATTAATCTGCTTCATAAAACAACAAGCACTTATATATAGTGACTCCACTGGAAAAATTAAGATCCATCTAGGCACATCTAGACCACAGTTTAATGCACAAACCTTTGCTAATTGCTCATCACTGGGAGCTGAGTCCACCAGCTCGACCAGGGTCCCAAGCCACTTCCTGCAGCCAGGGAGAAGAGTGTCCAGTGGAGCTGCTCCCCTCACACTCTCCTGGTGACAGGCATTCCCACTGCCACAGAGGGAAGAGATACATGGCAACCAGCTCCAAGCCCTCACCAAACACTACAAATCTACTGTTCACAGATATTAATCTTTCATGTCACCCATTCTCACTTCTGTCCCATTTACACTATTTTGCTTCAAATTTATTCTCCTTTAAAACAGTAATTGTCTGGCTGTAATTTTGCATTGTAAAGCCTTATTCCAACCCCTTGTTTTAATTCACAAAATTTGAGTGGTTGTACAGATCGACCCCCAACAGATAGGTTCAAATAAAATCTAAACATCTGTAATGCAGACTCCTGAGGTAATGATAGCTATCTTATATACCATCATTTCATAGGTACCCTAATTTGCCAGACACAAAACAATAAATGGGCTTGTGAATTAGTGGATTCTCATGGAAATTAAGGTAATTACTTATTCTTACCTAGACAAAGCACTGAGCACTTCACGCTATTGTTTGTGAGTGAATCTAGCATTCAAGGGAGGCAGAGCATTTTAAGTGAGGGCTACAGAATGAGAGACCAAACACCTGTAAAATAACAGGAAACAAGAACAGCTGGAAAGTGTCTGTTAACAAAGGTGCACAAGTATGATAAATGTTGGTTGGACCATTTCAAGGAGGTTATGCAAAATACAGCATACATGCAGGACCATTGGGTTGATCACAAAACTGCAGTAAGGAGTCCAAGTGCAGCACATCTCCCAAGTAGCAGTGGGAAAATGAATGAAAATTAAACAAGGGAGAAAAGCTGTGAGAGGAGCCTCAGCTCCACCTCCTGTGGAAACATTTTGCCACAGTGATGTAAAGGAAAATAGCCTTTTTGAGAATTTAAGGTTAGTTAAGAACTAGAAAACAAGATGTTAAATGTATGATTAATAGAAGGCAGGTGTTGTAGACTAATGTCAGACTTGGAAGCTGCTTTTTATTGTCCTTTGTATAGTCCTTACCATGGTTGGTTTCAAACCCAGTCCAGCTGAATCAATAGAAAATTAATCTTGTGTCATAATCTTAAGACATAATAATAAATAAGAAATAAGTGATTAACTTAGAATAGACATTTGTTAAAAGGTTAAGGCTAAGGCTAGACATAGGTTCATGCTCCGATGAACTCATGCACAAGTAGACTAACTTCTGAAGAAGAATTGAAAACAAGACAATGATAAAGATCAGCTGAATCTCGACTTCTGTGGACTTTTGAAAAATGATGAAGAATTAAGGAACTGAGAGTTCATGGAAAAACACCAAGAGCTTTTAAGAAGAAATCAAATTACATAATGTATATCAATAGTGTATATATAGTAGTGTAAAAATGTGCATCTTTTGCAACTCACTGAGGTGATGGCCCAGCTCTGAGTTGTCAGTAAAGCAAACCTAGAGCTACCCACTAACTGGTGAAAATCCTTTAACAGTGACATTACTCACTGCCTCAGGATGGCTGATCAGCTTCTGCCCCATCAAAGCCCTTGCTTGCTCTGCTGAGCCCTGCCCAAGATCCCAGTGCCAAACTTCTCAACTGTGCTACTGATCTCATCCCAGCACCTGCTCCAGGACATCCTCAGCTCTTTGGCTCCCTGAACTATTCTTGCCCTAACTTCACACTTGAACTCTTAATACTGTAAGCAATCAAGGGCTAAGCAACCTATTAGTGCTTGGTTCCTTATTGTCTGCTATGTAGTAGTCAATGATGTTGGCATAAATCCCTCTACATAAAACTGCTTTAATTAAGTGAACTTGAAAAGTGTGACAGAGAACTGCCTGCAAGGTTCAAGCAAATGATTTATTTGAACTTTGCTTACAGGTTTAAGTGCAGACTCAAACACAACACCTCAACTCCAGCTCTTAAAGAGGACCTGTACAAACCAACTTCCCCTTACCTGCCCATTATCTGTGATTTGGGCCTACCATCACTCAAGTCAGACTAGTATATTAATACCTTACAGTCATCCCTTGAAGGGAAAAAAGCAAGGCACAAGGTCTGCTTTCTTACTGACATGCATCACATCCAGTTTCAAGTGACAGAGTTCACCAGTCAGACACAAACTACACTGGCTAACAGCATAAACTGTGTCCTAAGAGAAACACTATGCTTGCTAGCATGGAAGGAATATCTTGTAATTCATACAGGCTAATGAACCAGAAAGCAGGAACAGTTAGTGACTGTTAGGCTGAGAAACCCTCTGGCATCAGAGATAATGCACATGCCATGCCTTTTAACTATCAGTAACTGAAAGTCAGTGCAAGCCAGCCTAAAAGAGCTCACCCAGCAGTAGATGTTCAAGAATTGCTTGATTAACTATGGTACACATTGCAGTCTTATTCTTAACTTATGGAAATGTCCAGGAACTGAAATGATGTATCAAATATAGTGCCTAAAAGTTATAAGCTCTTAATACAGGAAATACATGGGAAGGTGCTGTTACTTTAAAAGTTATTTCATTTCTACTCCTTCTCTCTTACTTCAATCACCAAAGATGTATGTATCAGAGTGGACTCACCAGGATCATATGCATGTCACTTAAAGGACACAAAACAGCTACCAAGTCTTCTCTACAACTCTTAGGCTCCTCTTGATTGACTACAACAGGAGTTTTAGTTACTTTTTTGATCCTGTAAGAGTCAGCAGTAATTCTAGCAAGAGCAACTAATTGCCTTGGAACCTTGCTTCCTTCAGCATCCTTAGGCCTTCAGTAAAGTTGCTACCTGTCATTTTTTTCTTCCTATTTTGTCAGGCCTATCCTAACAAAAACAGAAATATCAGGGCTGTAGCTTGTCTTCATGTTGGTCTAAAAAGAAGAGAAAGAGTACAGTGCAGCATGCTGTAAACTTCTTGCTATCCTCCTGCTACCATATTGCATATAAGGAAGCAGCAAGAGCAAGGTCACATCCCAGAAGCCAAGAGGGATCCTACAGCCAGTGGTTCAGCACCCTCACCCGGCAGGGCCCAGGCCTGCAGCACCCAAGCAAGGGAAGCAGGCCAGACCTAGAGATGACAGCCGAGTCCAACCAATAGTCCAGAGCACAAGCCAATATCATGGCAATTATATAGATTCAGGGTTAAGCTGGTCCACAGGCTGAAGGCTGGATCAAAGGTCTCCACAGCCAGACATACACACAGCTCTAGCTGAGCTGAAGATCAACTGAAGATCCTCTAACAAGCATCCAAAAAGGAGCAAGAGCTCAGGGCTCAGCTTAGATTTCCTGAGCCCATGCTGTGGGGATGAGGGCTCAGGTGAGGCTGGTCAGGTCTATTAAGAATTGTTAGTGTCCTCAGGGCCTTGACACTGCAGATCATCTGCTGATAAATCAAGTGTGCCGTGGCCATGTTGCAGTGCAGCTCTTTCGGTGTAATCCAAACAGTGATAGTTGTAGAACACTCATTAGTAGATTTAATAGAAATACAGAATTAAGACTAACAGAACTTTACTAAAATGATGAATTTGCTGTACTAAGTTAGCTGAATGGGTTATTTTTAAAACAATGAGCTTTGTGAAACTGTCAGTCAGTTGTGCCAAGCATCCTGCAGGTTGTGATAACATCAAGTCAACATTCCATCATATGGTCATGTTGATTCTGGACCCACCTGGGCAATCTTCAGGCCTTTTACATGTAAATAGATAACAAAACAGTTGGAAATCCGTTTTTACCAGGAGAGACAGGAAGAAGACAAAGGACTAGAATCAATAAATACCTCCACAGGAGACCCTCGAGCATGCATAATTACAAAGCAAATATTATCACAGAATCACAGAATCACAGAATCACAGAACTACCAAGGCTGGAAAGGACCTTTAAGATCAAGTCCAGCCTATGACCAACACTACCACACCATCTAGACTATGGCACTAAGTGTCACATCCAGCCTTTCCTTGAACACATCCAGGGACGGTGCCTCCACCACTTCCCTGGGAAGTCTATTCCAATGTCTAATCACCCTCTCCGTGAGGAAGTACTTCCTAATATCCAACCTAAACCTCCCTTGGAGCAGCTTCAGGCTATGTCCTCTTGTCCTGTCACCAGTTGCCTGGGAGAAGAGCCCAGCCCCCACCTGACTACAACCTCCCTTCAGGTAGTTGAAGAGAGTGATGAGGTCCCCCCTGAGTCTCCTCTTCTCCAGGCTAAACAACCCCAGCATCCTCAGCCTCTCCCTATAAGACTTTCCCTCTAGTCCTTTCACCAGCCTTGTTGCTCTCCTCTGGACCTGCTCCAGCACCTCAACGTCCTTCTTGAAGTGAAGGGCCCAGAACTGTACACAGTACTCAAGGTGAGGCCTCACCAGTGCTGTGTACAGGGGGAGAATTACATCCCTACTCCTGCTGGCCACACTATTCCTGATACAAGCCAGGATGCCATTGGCCTTTTGGGCCACCTGGGCACACTGCTGGCTCATGTTCAACCGGCTGTCCACCAGCACTCCCAGGTCCCTCTCTGCCAGGCTGCTCTCCAGCCACTCTTCCCCCAGCCTGTAGCACTGCCTGGGGTTATTGTGGCCAAAGTGCAGGACCCTGCACTTGGTCTTGTTGAATTTCATGCCGTTGGCCTCAGCCCATCGATCCAGCCTGTCCAGGTCCTCCTGCAGCCTCTTCCTACCCTCTGGCAGATCAACACTCCCCCCCAGATTGGTGTCATCTGCAAATTTACTGAGGGTGGACTCAATCCCCACATCCAGGTCGTCAATAAAGATGTTGAATAGGACTGGGCCCAGTACTGATCCCTGGGGGACACCGCTGGTCACCAGACACCAGCTGGATGCAGCTCCATTCACCATCACTCTCTGGGCCCGGTCATCCAACCAGTTTTTGACCCAGTGAAGGGTGCACCTGTCGAAGCCATGGATTGCTAGCTTCTCCAGGAGGATGCTGTGGGAGACTGTGTCAAAGGCCTTGCTGAAGTCAAGGTAGACCACACTAGTAGACTATCACTAGTTCCAGGAAATAAAACTACTATTTAAAAGAATAATGGGAATTCATTGGCATAAAACTGAGTATGCATGTTTTTTGTGTATATCAATTGGGGTGTTTTGCTAACTCGTCGAAGCACTTATGGTGGAGATATCACCAGTGCTGCCCCAGTGCTGCCAATAAAGAATACCTGCTGAATAACAGCTTGTTGTTAGTGGGTTTTTATCTCAGAATCCTTACCCAGCCACACCTAGCATCCTACTTCGGTGAGGAGTGTTAGCAAGCAAGGGGGTTTGGAAGCTCTAAATTTTGTTTCAACAGCATGCCCCTTGGTGCTCACCAGTTTTATTGCTTAGTTATCTCCCTCCTTAGGGATGAACTCAAAGCCCTGTTAACCCATCCTCTATTGTTTTTCCTGCTGCCTTCACATGCAAATGTTTCCATTTATAATCCATTTGCAGCAATCTTAATATTTTTACTATAAATCTCTATGTTATAAATCAAAGTAATAAACCTGTACGTGTGTTTAGCTTTTCCAAGTCAATGTAAAATGGAGTCTCTTCTAAAATCCCTACAAACTGACATTGTCTCAGAGGTAAATCACTACTATTCTAGCAGACTAATACTATGTCTGTATCACTGTGTTGTCTGTTACCCAGTGTGCAAGAAGCCAGTCCACATGCAGTCGAGATACTTGCTTTAATATCCGGTTCTGTGCAGAAAAGAGAGCCAGGTGGTATTCCACAAAGCAAGCTCAGTTTCCCAAAACACAAGTGCTACTTTTATACCCAATAATGTGAGAAGGAACTTTATCTCTAATATTATCCTATCACTCACACGCACAATTGCTCATTCCTTGCTTCCATTGAAAGGGGCAATGTAATAGTCAGCCAGGTCAAGATAGTTAATTTACTCATCAATAGCTTTATTGTGTAGAAAGGATTGAGATTTATTAAGTAAAAGGATGTGCTGAAACTTGCTGGATGCTGACCACAAGACGTATCCTGGTTTTGCTCACAGCATGCTGACTGTGCAGACACCTGTAATATATTGCTTCCAGATGTCTCTGATATACCACTTCCATGTGTTCTGCTCTCAGCTTCCAAATGTCTGTGATGTATCGCTTCCATGTATTCTGATCTCCCTAAATACCAAAGACCAAAAATATCATTATAAGGAAATGATTATTGACTGTTCAAACAACGAAATAAACGGCGCATGTGCAGAGGAGCAGCGATGACTGTTCAGGAGGAGGAAATAATAACTGTATAAGAAGGGACTGAAAGATAATCTCATTGCGTGCCGTTGGTGGAGCGGAGGCTCCCCGGCTGCCCAGCGCTGTTTGCTCATTTACCTCAATAAAATATTGATTGAGAAACTCTGATTGAGTTGATGCTGTAAATTATCAATAACAGGCAATGCTCAGGAATTTCACTAGGCATGCTCAAAGAGTTGTTGTAAGGGTCCCTCTAGCCTTTGAGTGTAAATTTTAGTATGCTAATGGCACATTAATAAATTAATAAAGTTATTTCAATTACCCAATGTGTTTTTCCCCAGTGCTCAAGGCTGTAAGCAAGATAAGCTGTGGGGAGTGCTCCTTTCCATCCCTTTCATCTGTCCTGCAGGTGTCCTGCAGGCCTGTCTCAAGGCCAGGCTGTTGACTACTTGGGGAGTGTTTTGCTCTAATTGGAATCTGGTTTTCTCTAATTCTTACTGTTTCACCATTATCTAGGCCTTGTTTTCTACGTCTCCCTTATGTTCTCTTTATATGGTTTTTCCCAAATGTGATTTTTTCCCCACATATTACTTATTTCAATTAATAACTGACAACAATTCCCCCTTCAAGATTAAATATATATATATAAGCTTTTAATAACTGACAACAATTGTACATTGCAATAATAAAGAAACAGGTACTTCTGGAAAGAACTTGACATTTTTAGTTTGCCTTCTTTCACTCCTCATGTCATGTGACCTTTCCTGGAGATTACAGGGAACTGTAATCAACATTTTTCTTTTTCTAAAGGGAAAAGGCCATATTACAGTTCTTGCTTTTTGAAATAACTCCCTAGCTGAGTGACAGTCCAAGTCATTACTGTGGATTCAGTGGTGCAGTGTAATCAGGACCAATGTAATTTTGCCTAGACCAGAGAGAATGTGAAGCTAAGAAGACATTATTAGAAGTGATAATTGATGAAATTAGAATATGAAGAGAGCAATTGTAGGCTCACAGGAAGTAATTAGGCATAGGATGACCGGTTTGTGTTTTATAATACAAAAATAAAACTAAGCTGCCCACTCTGATTACTTCATGCACTGCATTACAATGATGTTTCTAAGGCTAAAGACTGCCTTATTGATTCATCAGGCCAACACAGCTGCAGCCATGTGACTTTCATTAACAAGAACTGTGATAAACTATCCATGGAAGCATCATCAATGTTATTTTCAAAAAGAAATTATGCTGTGAGGCCACTCTGCTTGACCTCAAAGCACTTAGCTGAACATGTTAAACTGGCTGCATCACTCTGAATAACTCAGGTTGGTTTTACATGAGATAGTTCAAGAAAAATCTGAACTTCCATGGGAAATTATAAATTGTTTAGCACATGCCATGGGCTAAAAGTCACTGTGTAAGAAAAATATTGTAATATGTAGATAGTGAACAGTCACAAGATCTGTAGTATAAAAATATGGAAGCCATTCTGAAGGTTTCGAGCTGAGTATGATAGATGAGTAAAATGTAATCTGCAGTTTAATACAAGTCTGCCAGTTGTAAATAAATAATCAATTGAAAACTACTTTGGGATATCTAAATACATCTTCTTTGCTACAAGGCTATTTAGCCAGATGTGCTTATCTGTGCTTATCTTATTCCATGACAGGAAAATACTTCATCCTTTACAATGAGGTATTCAAGGCACCCAGTACACGTGGTGCATTAACTGTGTCTGAAAGATATGGTTTCCCACACAGAGATGTCTGTCTCATTACAGTCTGTCATCCTAAAGTTCTGAAGCTGCTCTGGAGTGACTACAGCTCATCTCTCAAAACCCCTCGCTTGCTTACCAGAATCAGAAGAGGGAACTAAGACTGCAGCTGTTTTTAAGAATCCAGGTCATCACTGCAGTCTTGTTACCTTTCTGACCCTCGCAGTCCTACTTGTCGTGTTAAGAATATGAGTCTGCAAGGTGGCTGAGAAAGGCCCTCCTGCTGAGTCAAGGGGTTCAGAAGGGACCCCCTTGCTTTCTAAACTCCTTCTCAGAGAGGAGTTGTGGGAAAACTGGCCAAAGTTGTCTAGCTTCTCTTGTATCAGCTTTGGGATAGTAAAGCAGTCTAACTTAGTATGCTTATCTCTTTCCAATGATGAGCAAGGGCGAGGGATGAACGACTCGCTTATCTAAGCCAAGACCCAGTCCCAGTGTTTGAAGTTCTTTACAACCTGGCAGTTTGGAAGTTTTAATGACTCAGGTAATTAATGCAACTGCTGGGATAGGGAGGAGGTTCTGTAGCCAGACTGTTGTGTCAACAATAGCCGGAGGCACAGATTGATTGCCAGAGTTATGCCAATGTGACAAGAAGGAGTCTACATCTGTGGCAAGTGTTGGTTCTACTTCCTCCCCCCTCTCTTGATTAATAGCACCATTAGCCTGCTAGGAGTTAATCACCACAAAAGATACTGCCCAGTCCCACCTTCTCAAGGAGTGTAAATTAGCCTTTAGAATCCTCAGTTTTTGAGGAAGAGATTCCAACTGTTTCTGGATTGTTTGATGGTCCTGTATCTCTCCGCCCCAGGCAGAAATGCCTCCTTGGTAAAAAGCTGTGCCTCCACTACTTTACGGATGACACTCTGGTGAACTGTTACTATAGTTTAACTTATTATTTAGCTAGCTTTGAGACATTTAGTGCTAAGGCAGTAAGTATATTTATCAACAGTAATTCTGATCTTGTTATATCTGTCACCTTAATAAATTACCTATCTTTACAACTTTGCAAAGCTGTCTTGGTGCAAGTCCTTGGTGGGGCTCTGTAACAGGCAAATGTTGACTCTAATAAAAGGCTACATATATAATCCTTTAGACATAAACCACTGACCAAGCCTGGGACTAAGAGTGGATCCAGCCACCCCTAGACTGCTCTCCGAGAAGGAGTTTAGAAAGTGAAGGGGTCCTTTCTGAACCTCATGACTCAACGAGAGGGCCCCTTCTCAGCCACCTTGCAGGCTCATACCCTTTTATGCGATGCCTCAGCCCAGGTGTCACTCAGCTGCCATAGCTGCTGGGCTTTGATTGTGCTAAGTGTTTGACCACAAGTGTCCGTGCCTACCTGGTGCTAGACAAGCACATTGCCTAACTCATGCTCTTGCACCTCCTGAAAAAGCAATTTTCCACTAGTTTATGCTAGTTCTGCATTTCCACACAGCAAGCCTGGTTATTTTACACAGTAGTCTACTTGCTGGGTCCCCTGGCTAAAGATTTGCAGCATAACATAGAGTATCTGCATTAGAAACCGTAGCTGCTTCCTTTCTGCTCCTTTCCATGGGAAGATTGATAGAAACCAGGAGCTTGAAGGTGGGATGAGAAAACTAGAGAGAAACGTTGTGTGTTCTTTATAACTACTGGGAAACTTAGCTGGTGCTTCCACATTGTTGAAATGCTGTCACCTCCTAAAAAGATGGCCATAAGACAGGGAGAAAGGAGTAATGGGATGTTTAGTAAGGGACTCCTGCATGTAGAGAGGCAAGGCTCCCAGGCAAGTCACAGATGGCATGTTCAGTTCTTGCTACAGTAAGCAATCCTCAGCACCTAACAAACTGCAGCACCAGTGTTCATGGATTCACGCACAACCCCATAAGTACTGTGGTAAATCCTTTCCTCATATGAAACAATGAGTTGTGGGTAAGGATAGATATGGTTAGTCTGGGAGGCTGTCAAATTTTCATCAAGTTAAAATTACAACTCTGAAAGATGCCAATCATCTACCACTATTCCTAAATATTTCTAAACTAAAACAGGCATTTTTTATTGTTGAGGCAGTCTCCCTTCCTTTTCTGCTTCTTCATAAGTCTTAAATAAGAGAGATGAAGCAGTAGCTTTTTACACAGCACCATTTGTTTTGACAAAGGAAAAACAAAGGGAATTTTCAATTGCTTACTAAGGTACACAACTGCTAGGGTTGTTCACATAGATGACATTTTTGGAAACGTACTCTGGTATCTTCTTCAATATAGCATGTATGTTCAAAATCATTGAAAATAAAGTCCTCACTAAGAGAAGCACATAATCTCTTGTGCCTGGAGAACTAAGCCATAATGCTGTAACACTAAGTGGGGGGAAAAAAAAGCAAAAGCTGCTGCCAAACAAAACACAGTTGAAATTATAAAATAATTTTACTGATATTTAAATTCTTTTGCCAACCTCTTTTTTTTTTACAGTTCTATGACCTCCTGGCTCCTTAAGTACTAAACAGAGTTCTGAAGTGCAAGTGAAGTAAGGTTTACTCACTTCAATATAGGTCCATTTGGTGTCATAACCTGACAGGAATTAAATCCATTTAATTAAACCTGATAGATCGATGTGGCAGTAACAGTGCCTTAATTAAACAAATAGTAATAACAAGTATAATGGAAAAGTGTTGTGTATATAGATATATTCTTTTAAGGAATCATTGTTTTCTCGAAAAGATTTGTCATGAATCTTGGACAAGAATGTTTGCACAACTAATTTGCTCACCCTAGAACAAGAATGCTATGCATGAGCAGCATGTGCAGAGGTTGCCAAGATGCCACATCTGGAAAACGGTGCTTATGTTATCAGAAAAGGGTATTCTGAAGGACACATAAGAACAAAAGGAACTGCCTGTTGGAAAATCAGCCAAAGAGTCACATGACGTTTGAACAAGAATAGCTGCATAACAACCAATGGAAACAGTAAGATCTTTAGATGATATACAAGGCTGCAACAAAATGAACTAGTTATGTGGGTGCTACTGTTTCAGAACCAGACATGCAGAATCAATCACTCTGGCATTCTTCAATGTTTTGTTTGCAAGTATTATCTTGTTATCATTAAAGAAAATAAACCACAGATGTTTATGTAGGATCTAGTAACCAGCTCTTGAGGCCTTGTTGCAGTGTGTGTGCAACGCTGGATTATGATACATTGGGATTATCACAATGCATGAAAATGTTGTCTCACAGCTACAGTTCTGATCTCTTCAGTTTTACCTAAAAGAGACTTCCAGAATCATGACCTGTGTCTTAAAAAATGAAATGTAGCAATGATTTTGGAAAACAAGTTTTAATCAAATAAAGTTAATCTCATAAAAGTTAGACACAAATCTTTGTGAATAGGGGATCAGAGAAGCCCGGTAATTGTTAACTGTGTAAAAGAAAATGCTGAGATTCTAGTTCTCAGGAGGAAAGGAACACCAAATAATATGACTGACAATTTTGATTCATTCAACATATCTAGCAATGGATAGGCTGTGCTAAGGAAAGCTGCTCACTCACACAAACAAACACAGATCCCATCACCTGAGACCAGCCCCATCTACCACTCTGACCAGATGGTGCAGTTGAGCTTAAGGGAACCTGACATTCACTCTGTCTGACCTGGCTCAGTGTCAGCAGCAACTTGACTCCAGAGTGTAACAATTCTACCTCACGCTCTCTGCCTGTGCTCAGTCTCAGACAGCCCCCTAATGATCTTGGCTGCTAAGAACATTCTGTACTCAGATGTCAGCACAGGCTGCCAGTCAGATCAGTCCACAATTATATTGGACTATACCTTTCCAGCAGTTTCAAGTATTGCTCTGTAGAAGGAAATTTAAAGGCAACAGGAGATCACAGGCCCATAGTTATGGGAACCCATGCGCTGACATGGTACAGTAAGCAAATTGTCAAGCCAGCACAAATATACAGAGAAATTTTGTGTAGTGAGCTACTGATTTAGCAAAAATATATTCAGCATTTGGCAAGCTATATGGTAAACAATGTAACAGTTAAGTTAGCTGCATAAAGAAGACAGTATGGGATACAATGTGACTGCCCATCTGCAGATCAGTTTCACAGACTGTGATTAACTACAGAGTATCAGTCTGAGTAAAATAAGAAAGTAAAAAGATGGTCACAGAAACTTAAGGGGGATAAAAAGTCAATTCATAAACTATCGAGTCAGAGCAGCAGCAGCAGACCAGCATCTCAGGCCCGACTGACATGGAAGCAAATATTGTCTACCAGAGCACTTTAACATGCCAGACATGACACTCTGGGAGCCACTGTGCCAGAAACATGGAACCTAGGGACAGCATTGGGGGTCCTGCACATCTTAACAGGTTAGAAGAACTTGAAGTCCTATATATAATAATTATATGTTGCTACCCTTTAAATAGTTTATAGTAATAATGTTATTGAATGCTTAGGCTACAAAAGGATCATGCCATATATGTTTGTATATTGACAATCTCTATCCTCCACTGTATGATGCTATGTTTTACACAAGAGCAGGCATAAGGTTCTTTCCAGATCTCCATAAAAGAGGCAGCTCACAAGTGTGTGTGGTTAAATGATATTTCTTGAATAACTAGAAACTAAGAATAATGGGTCAATGTTACATCTTTTCTCACACTGCAAAGGCCAAAAGTGTGTCAACATTTGAGACCTCTTCAGGGTGGCCACGGCACACTGTGCAGAATTCCCAGCTGTGGTGAAGTTCACAATATCTCGCCACCTGCAGTGCTTTTCAAGTCTTTGACACCCTTTCTGCTAACACCTTGTCCCTTGGCTGACATTGTAAGTGCAGACAGACTGCTGACACCCTGCCACCAGACACCCTGTGCCTTGAAAAACATATGCAGTGCAAGCAGGATGCTCCCCATGTTACCCACGTGAGGTAAAACTCTCCAATCACACTGCCACTGGTGGGGCCATAGGATGGCGGGACTCTTACCCACATTCAAAAGGCATGTGTATGATTGGATGTGGCTGCCAGATGACCAGCATGCCAAGTGTCCCTGGCAGTCCACCAGAGCCTTGGCATCACTCATGATCCTGTGTTTGCTGTTAGTGATTGGGTGAGTTGCTGTATGGGCACGTTATTGGTCATTTTTCTCACTGCCTCAGGAAAGCTTTGTTTTATAACAAAGCCTTTGTTATAGAGCAAAGCCTGCTGTCACACTGTTCACACTGGTGTTTTTCCTCACAATACAACCATTAATCTGTTGTCCAAAGAATAAGAAATGTCCACAAAGGACAGGTCATATGTGTCAAAACATCAAACAGGACCACCTGTACATCCTCTTCTAATGTCTGTACATGGATTGGGAACACTGCCCAAAGCAGACTGGGTTAGTCAGTGTTCACTTAAGTGAAGCAGGACATTCAGTGGCATACAGGCACCAGCTGGGAAGGCGTAGTCATAGTTGCATGTACCTCAGGATCACTAACTCCTCATTATAGTGTCTTCTGCTATGCTTCCCACTACACACTATTACACCTTTTGTTCCTGCCAACATGTTCTCTTGTGAATTGTCAACTCAGCTCCTGCTCAGTTCTTGCTCTTGGTCTTGTTTGTCATGTCTTACCACTCTCAGCCTCTCTTTGCACTGTACTCAACTCTTGGCCAATGTTAAAAACTGCAGGTGTTCCCACTATGACAATATCAGCTGGCATGATGGGCTAGGTGGATCCTTACACAGAGTTCAGAATAAAAATTTATCTGCTGGAAAGGATCATTAGACATGCTCTTCCTCTTCCATGGAGACTTTTTTAAAATTACTGTTCCAACATGCGTTTTGGTACCTTGTTCCTTGTCAGCTTAATTCTCAGTCACTTTAATACCTAACAATATCAAGATTTAACACCATTGCTCATAAAATTTAAGTCACAAAAATCTTCCTTGGAAAGCACAGCTAAAAGAGGCAGTGAACAGCTGACATAGAAGTTTTGGGCTCTTGCTTCTAGATCTTCTGGGACCTTCTTCTGGGATCATTGTCAAAGGACCTCTGGGAACCCTTTTGATAAGCCTTTGAGGAGCTTGAGGGTGTCTGCTGCTCTCAGGAATAGCTAGCTACAGGAAGCCTTGACTTCCAGCAAGGTCCAGCACAGGGCTGAAGAGCTCTGTCAGCTGTTCTTGATCAAAGAACCTTGGAGTTTTTGTTCCAGGTGACACTGATTAAGGAGGGTCTGGCACCTGTGCTCAGGAGAGGCCTATATAAGAGCTGGTCCTAAAGCAAAAATTCTTGAGGGCAGTTGGTGCAGAGATGGCTAGTGCTTTATCTCATGACAGCACATGCTTCTTTAGCAGTTGTGGAGGGGGACTACAAGGCACTGTCCTCAGCAGCTGGTGGGAAAGCTTCCTCTGTAAGTTTGAGGTCTCAAACCAGTCAGAGCTGCTGTAGGAGGATGCTGGTCTGAAGCAGGGGGGGATCCTCCTTTAGCCTGAAGGGGAATACACAGTTTTTGAGGTATTTTGTTAAGAAAAGGAGCTCCAAGAGGAGGTCAGCACAGTGTGCACCATCAGAGATTGTGAAAGAAACTGACTGCAGTTTGTCTGAGACCCTACAGCTTCAAGAAATCGTGGAGGTATGTACTGAAGGAGGGACAGGCTGAGTCTATTTATCGAGGTGGGAAGTAGAGATTCCTAGGATGATGAGCACTAGAAGCTAGGTAGTAGGAGGAAGGCTCATGCTCTACCTGAAGATTTGTAACTACAAAATATGTTCAGTGCCATGGTTGGAAAAGAGAAGCTGGGAGCTCTGTAAGTGAAAGATCTGAGCTGGCTGAGTCTGAGCCATGCAGCAGCACCAGAAGCAAGCACTGAGAGTTAGTAGATGGTGACTCCTCTGCTGTAGGGAACAGATCTGTCTGCTGACCTGTTGTCTGGGGGCTTTGCTGCTTGCAAGGGGCTCTGATTTATGGTATCATGGAGAGCATGAGGCTTCTTTGTATAACTGACTAATTGTTCCCTGCTGCTTTATCACATAAGCATTAATGATACTGCTATGGGAAACATGGAAAGTATAAAATATCATAACTATGATAGCTATGGGGTGATGGTCAAGAGCATAAATGCCCATCTAGTGTCTCCTCAACCCTGCCAGTCAACAATGATGGGGTTTTGGTTTCTATGTACATGTCATGCTCTTTGAGGACTTAATACTGCTTGGAAGACCTAGGATCCACTGGACTAAAGCGGGGAGCATATTTGCCACCAGGATGGTCACCCTGCTAAGAGCTTTAAACTAGGACTTACAGGGGAAAGAGGATGACAATCAAGTGAGGAAGTGATGGATCAATTTATCAAGCAAAGGGTGTGAGCAGAAGGGACTTTATCAGAAACTGAAGAGGTCTGAAGTGAGGTCATCCTAGTACATGCATAAAACAAGTGCCTACAGGACAGCATTGCAGAAAATACTTCCCTACCCTTTCTAGGACGTCAGTATGGTTGGGTGCTTCTTAGAAGTGTCTGTACACTAACACATGTACCATGGAGAACTAACAGGAACAATGAGAGAACTGTGCAGCTATAGGATTACAATATCATTTGGATAATGGAGTACTGTGACTGCTGAATACAGGCTTTTTAGGAAGGACAGGCAACAAAGGTGAGGAGAGAAAGTTGCTTTTATGTGATAGGGCAGTGGGATTGCATGGAGCCCTGCCAGACAATGAGCCAGATGAGGGCTTATGGCTCAGGATTGCTGCTTAGACCAACATGGGCAATGTGGTATATGTCTGCTAAAGACAACCTCTTCAGGATGGAGTTCTAGATGAGGCCTTCCTTGGTCAACTAGAGGCCTCATATTTGCAGGCCCTGGTCTTCATGGGGCATTTCAGCCACCTCAGTGCCCATTGCAGCGCACAAGCAATCCATCAGACTTGCATGCTTTGACAACTTCTTAACACAGGAGATTGAGGAGCTGATTTGGGGAGATGCTGTGCTCGCAGCAATCCTTACAAGCAAGTTGGGGTCTCAGGGATGTGAAGGTTGGGACAGCCTTGAAATGGAGTTTTGTATCATGAAAGGAGGGAAAAAGGCAAAAAACCAGGATCATCATCCTGGACTTCAAGAGGCCAGACTTCAGTCTGTTCAGGGATCTACTTAGATGAACCCATTCAATATGATCCTGAAGAGAAATCCAGGAGAGATGGTTGTTGGTTTTCATTTGGGTCCCCCACCCCACAAGGAATCACTTTCTACAAGCTCAAGAATCCTGGTGTGCAGGTGTTGAAAGTAGAAATTGATTGATTCTAGGAGTATTGGGATTAATAGATTGATTAAAGGAATATTAGAATTAATTGTATAAATGTTTAAGATTTGGGCAAACTGGAAACTGCTTGACATAGCTGACTTAGTATGAGCAGCTGGAATAATAAGGCCTTAGGCTGCAATTCTAATTAAACTCTAGCTGAGCTCCTGTGACTGAGCCTTAGTTAAACTTTTATTCTACCACCTGGAATAATATTCAAGCAAGATGTAGACAATGAAATAATTACTCCAAATGATCTAGTACAATGGTAAAATGGATTAACCATGGAGAAATTGGACTGTTGAAGAATTATCCTGAAGAGAAGTAACTGTAGGAGAACAAAGATAAATTGTCCTGACAAAGTTACTGATGGTGAATGGTTCTATCCTCCTCTGAGGGTCCCCAATCAGAAAGGGAAGATGTAATCATCATGGAAGATAATTGAACAATTATGTGCATGTCGTGTCAACAAGCATGTGGTCAGATTGTGAGGCCTTAAAAGGCATAGGTAAAATATAGGTGGGGTCACTTGTTGGAGATACCCAGCTCAAGCTGCAATAAACAGACTCTGTGGTAGAACCTAGAGCCTGAACTCTTCTTTATGGTTGCAGGCTAAGATTGGATCTAGTCCCACCTAGATGCCTCTCTGAGAAGGAGTTTAGAAAGCAAGGGAGTGAAGTCTGAACCTCACAACTTGGCAGGAGGGTCTTCCCAGATTCTTCAACAGCAGGAAAACCTGCAAAAGTGGCAGGAGGGCCTTCATGGATAAACAAGGAGATCCTGACTGAACTCAAGCAGGAAAACTGAAGCATACAAGAGGTGGAAGCAAGGACAGGTGACAGAATGAATAGAGCCACTGTTTAAGCATGCAAGGATGGGGGTTAGGAAAAGACAAACACACCTGGAGTTGTGTGTGGGTCAGCACAGGCAGGACACAAGAACAACCACAAAACCACAGATTAAATGCACGGAGTGTATTCATTTTTGTTACTTTGCCCAAAGGGAGATTCCCAAAGCAGCACACAAGCAGGGATGCAGGCAGTACTGAGCCCTTTCCCTGCTGGAGGATCACTGACCCTCCTGCTTCTGCTTGTTTATTGAGGATTTGTACAGGCACAGTTTACCTCTGTGCTTTGATTGCCTCTGTAGCAGGGCAGGAATTTCAAGCATGTCTGATGATAGTGTTCCTCTAGGTCTGTCCTAGTCCTGTGTTATATAAACGCAGCTGTTCTACTTGTGAAGCACACAAGGATAAACTATTAGTATGATATAGGTATTTTTCTACACCCCAGTTGTAGATCACTTAAATGTGTTTATAATATCCTCACCAATCTTCCACTATGCACCCACATTCCTCCCCTTTCCTCAAGGCACTGCTTCTGCTGGGGCTGGCAAAGCTGGAGATATCCACTTGGGCTTGCAGGGTGTAGGGCAGGGTAATTTAGAGGCATGTAATAAACATATCAAAAAACGAATGGACATAACCCTACAAGAATCCTTTGAATCAGGTGTCCCACACATTCTGTCAGGGAATTAAACCACTCTGCTAGCTGAGCACCACCAGTAGATTGTTTCATTTGATGCATTAGATCCTGGAGATTTTGAATGTCATCCTCTGTGCTGGCTGATTCACCATATATGTTGATGTAACATACACTTTCAAAATCAGAACAGTGTTGAAGGAGGAGATAATCCACCACCAATCAATTTTGTAATGTTCTTTAGTGTACAGCCCCTACCTTCAAAGGCAACAGCTGCATTGAATTTCATGTCCAGTTTAAACCTTGTGCTAGAGCACATGCCAAGTCCTCTATATTTGCTATTGGTTACATTATCAAGGCATGTACTTGTAGGGTAAGACTACAAAGCATGATGACCACTAAGGTGTACTCCTTGGTCACTTTGTGTTTGGTGAGGAGGTCTGTATTCATGAATGAGCTTTTCTAATGCTTCAATTGTGCAGGGAACTGACCTGCAAGGTATTCAAGGCCCACTGACCTTGTTTTGTCTTTTCCCTATGGCCTGTGAAAAGCCCTTAAATGTAGCTGTGTACAAATAATGCAATTATGTGCACATGCTTTAGAAATATGTAATGGCAGAAGGGTTCGATTTTGAGCACTGTCCCATGCTTGTGCAAAATGAGCTGGTCAATGTCCACAAGCTCTATGTGCATTTATAGCTTTAGCATGTATTTCAGTGGAGGTCATATCTACTTCCCTGTTTTTTTTATTCAAGTGAATCATATTTTTGATGAGCTGAGACATACCTTTGTATGTATTGTTGCCATGTATATACCCCCCATATAGGGTATTTTTATACATGCCACTCCTCTTGGGCCCAGTGGGGCAGCTGCATTATGAGGCTTTTGTTATACTACCCAGTTGCCAGTGTATAAGTTATGTGCCTTCCTTTCCAGGATGGCAAGCGATGCTGCCACCAATTCATCCCACCTGTTTGCCATAATATGATTCCTAGAACCAGAGCATATGCAACTGCTCTGTCTTTGTCCAGTTGTCCTATCTGTTGCACTTCCATTGGAAAGCCAGGCATCTTTTTGTGCTGTCTTATGAACTCATCATAAGGAGGAGCTTCTTCCACATGGGATGCAGGGATATCTCCAAGGGAAAGAGTCTCTCTTACTGTGGGCATATGATTAAATGATACAGTTCCTAGAAGAGTGGTGTATGGAGTGGTTACATATGGTCTTTCTGGTAGAAGTTGTTGCTGTAAATGATGTTTCCATTTCCAATGTGTGGCTATCTGAGCTACCCCTGCACGAACCCTAATGGAATCATCAGTAACTCACTGATAGAATTATTTAGGTTGAAAAAGATTTTTAAGATCATTGAGTCCAACCACAAACCTAACACTGTCAAGCCCACTGCTAAACCAAGTTCCTGATAGCAGACATTATATACATATTGGTGATATCCTGCTCTTAGTAGAGCAGGATAAGGCTAGGGAGTGCCCAAACCAGACATAATTAAGTCCATGTGACCTGGTGGGACATATCCATGAGTATTGAGGGAGCTGGCTAATGTCATTGTGAGACCAGTCTTTATTATCTTTGAAAGGCCTTTGTATGCTCCTGAGCTAAGGCAGCAATGAGGCAGATCCAAGGAACTACAGCCTCACATCTATCCCTAGGAAAACCTCCCAAAAACCATTGCCAAACACGTGAAAGACAGGATCATTGGGAGTAATCAGCATGCTTTTATGAAG
This sequence comes from Hemiprocne comata, assembly GCA_020745705.1. Taxonomy (NCBI): domain Eukaryota; kingdom Metazoa; phylum Chordata; class Aves; order Apodiformes; family Apodidae; genus Hemiprocne; species Hemiprocne comata. The sequence goes on from CM036586.1 coordinate 65,595,687, forward strand.
ATAAAATTGTGCTTCACTAACTTCATAGCCTTCTGTAATGAGATGATGGACCTGGCAGATGAGGGCAGAGCAGTGGAGATGTTAATATCCAACATAGATAAGCTGATGAAGTACAGAAGCATAGAATAGAATCATATAATAGTTTGGATTAGAAGGGACCTTTAAAGGTAATCTGGTCCAACTCCCCTGGAATGACAGTCACTTTGTCAACAAAATCAGGTTGCTACCCAGCCCTGTATGGGCTGGATAATTGGATAGTGAAGTAGATTGGAAACAGCCTGAACTTTCAGGTTCAAAGGCTTGTGATCAGCAGGACAAAGTCAAGCTGCAGACCAGTGCGGTCAATACTAAGGTCATACAACTTAACATCTTAATTGATAACCTTGGCAACAGGGGAAAAGTGCATGCTCACAAGTCTGCAGATGATCCCTGTCACCACTCGGGTAGCGCAGCCCAAGGAGATTCAGATTGGACTCCCTTGCTTTCTAAACTCCTCCTCAGAGAGGAGCCTAGCTGTGGCTGGATCCAGCCTTAGTCTCAGACCTGGCCCTTCCAGGGAGAGTGATTTAAATGTCATGATCTGAGGAAATGCTCAACTGTCCAATACCCCGTGATCAGATTAGGGTGAAACAACACTCAGGTCAAATCACCAGTCCTGGATCCAGTGTTGGGCCAGCCAATGGGGGAGAGCTGGCATCAGTGAGACTCCCAGAGCCCACCATTGCAAGCCCGTGTTTTATAAGCCTAGTTTCCTTACTTTGCAAGGATGTGTAAGTAGTGATCAAGTCATAAGACTGAGCAGCTGGAGTGGACATCTGCCCCTTGTTAACTCAATCGTTGTATATGCAGGGTTAGGCCATCATCATTGTCTCCATCCTTGGAGGATGCAACCAAGACTTTGTTTGAGGGGTTACAATGGGGTTTCAATAACATCTCCCAAAAGTGTGGGTCCTGAGGGCTGGTCCCTCACAATCCAAAACTGGGAACAGTTGTTGATGTCCCTGATGGTGTTCCTCTAAACAGAGACAACTGACAGGTTGAAGAAACGGGTAGAGAAGAACCTCATGAAGTTCAGCAAAGGGAAGTGTTGTTCTGTGCCTGGCAAGGAATAACCCCATACACTATTACAAGCTGAGGCCTTACTAAAGCAGCTTTGCAGAGAGTTCATGTTCAAGCACTTCCTGAATCACCGGTTACAGCCTGGTGTTTTATCAGTTTCTCATTGTGTTTAGGCTGATGTGACTGATATCCTTTCTGCAGCTGCCTGCAACAAAATTGGTGTAAGAGCAGCATGTAACTGCTCCCTGAGATAGCATGATGCTAGTTTCAGTTTTATATACAGCCATGGGTATGTGAAGTTTGGGAGTTCATGAGCTGCTTCAAAAGCAACTCATGAGGTTAAACAGTTAACGGCTGTCACTAGCCTAGTAATTCTTTCCAGCCCACAAGCTGAGGAACAGAAAACCTAACCTCAGCACAACCCTAGCCTCATTGCTACCCACTAGCCTTTATCCACTGCCAGACTATCTTAGCTGATGGGAGAAGCAAATGGGGTAAACTGAATCATGTGAAAAACAGCAAGAGAATCGGTTTCTTGTTGGCCAGGCATGTCTGGTAGTTAGGTTCATCATCCTGACACACAGAATTTGCCAGTACTACACAGTCTGATGCAGCTTTATCATGTCTCCTGACCCCAGGAAATGGATCTCCAAGGAGGTCTCCTAACACTCCCTGCTCAAGCTGATAGAAATCCTCTTCTTGATAAGTAGAACCAAATGCATGTGATATGTAAACTATATAACTTAGCTCCTTCTTGTTAAGCAAAACCAAATGGATGTGAATTATGATGTGTGAACTATGTAACCTTATGACACTTGGAAAAATTGAAGCCACCTGTATGTCAAGATGCATTACAGGACAGGATAAGAAGGGTCTCTAGACAAGGGTATAACTTATCTAAAAGAAACTAATTAGCATTCTTATAAGAAAATTGCATGTGTAGCAAAATTACTACCAATCAATCAAAAAATTGGAAACAGTAGTCTTTTAAATATCCAATGGTCCTGAAAACGTATAAATACCATCGGTCTTGTGCATTAATCCAGAGCACTTTTGGTGGAGATACCCCCAGTGCTGCCCAGCACTGCAATAACAAATGCCTGCTTAGTAACAGCGTCTGTTACTGAGTTCTACACTCAGGCTCCTTACCCAGCCACACCTAGCTTCCCACCTCGGTGAGGAAAGTTAGAAAGCAAGGGGGTTTGGAGATACCTGAGATTTGTGTATCAGTTTTGGCACCCCAAATGGGACTGCCTCTGCCCAGCTGCAGGGACCTCTGAGTTGGGGACTCCCTTGGCTAGCCCCAGAGGATGTTCTCTGGAGGGTCTAGCTGATTTGAGGATCCACTGTGGGGACAGACATGGACTACGGGTAAGAATAAGGCATTCTTTTAGGCTTGGGAAAAAGGTCACAAGAGCTACTTGTAAGTTGCAGCTTGTGAAAGCTTCGCAGAGTGGCATACAATTGTTTGGTTTGAACACCCGTAAATAAGATTGACCAGGTTTTGTTAACTGCCACAATAGTGTTAAGTAATTGGTTTTTGGTTGGCTATTTTGGTACTTCAACACCTTTGATTGGTATGATTAATTGGGTTATTGCAGGAATCGTGGTAGGAATTATTGCAATAATTGTATTAATTTGGGTAATATGGTGCCTCTGTGTGTGTTGAAATGGGGAACAGATAGGGAGGGATCTTGAAGAAAGAAGCCCTCTCTGTTGCCTCTTGAAACATTGAAGAGACCTTGGGAACATACTGGGTGGGAAAGTGGATAAGGAAACATTAAGTATTGCAATCAATGGTGGCCATTGTATAGATTGGACAGCGGAGAAAAATAACCAACTAACCTCACCCTGGATTATAACACCCTACTACAACTAATGTTATTTTTAAGGAGGAAAGAAAAGCAGGATGAAGTGGTATCTACTGATATGTTCTTTACTTTAAGAAATCATCCAGAATGGCAGAAAGAGTGCAGGATTAGTCTCGCCCCACAGGATTCTTTAATACTAGCCTTTGAACGTGAACAGAGAGGGAATTGTAAACTGAAGAGATGCTGTTCAGCATGTAGCATAGGACAACGATGTTTAAAATTGGAAGAGAGGGAAGATTTAATTGGAGGATTTTATGTCTCCTGAAGTCAGAATGGGGGATGCAGAAGAGGATAATGAAGGAGTTTTGGGAGGTGCTGTGGGTGGTGAAGAAGTGAATCAGGAAGGAAGAATAGGGTTTAGTCCGATTGCAGGACGAACCTGGACAAGACTCCAGCCAGGAGCGGTAATACAGGCTCCCTTAAGACAGGCAATGGGAAACAGGGGTCCAGTAAAGTGGTTTTCATGGTTCAGGCCTAACATGACAACAAAGAACTAGCCATGTGGCTGCTCACTCAACTTCACACACACACACACACACACAGTGGGACAGGGTGGACAAAGGCCAACTAGAAGCTCATGGGTCAAGGCAAAGGACAAGGAGATTTCTTTACCGATTAAGGTCACGGGCAAAACAGACTCAACTTGGGGAAAAAATAATAATTTCACACTAATCAAACACTCACAGGACACAAACACAAAGAGCAGTGCTTATATATGGTGCCCCACCCCTCACTTCTTCCTGGGCCCAAATTACTTTGTTCCTGGTTACTCTCCCTCCTTCCCCCCAGCGGCACAAGGGGACAGGGGATGGGGTTTAGAGTCAGTTCACAGTCTGGTGGTTCCTTCTGCTTCTTCCTCCTCAGGAAGAAGGATTCCTTACAGTCCTCCCCTTCTTCCCCACAGGGTCCCTCCCAGGGGACAGAGTCCTCCACGAGCCTCTCCTTCATGAGTCCTTCCCACGAGGTCAGGAGCAAGCTGCTCCAGTGCAGGCTTCCCACCAGGTCACAGGCTGCTTCAGGAACAGTCACCACCCCTGGTGCTGGAGTCTTCCACAGCTGCATAATCCAAGTCCACTGGCAGCAAACCTGAGTCCACTGGCAGTAAATTCCAAGTCCACTGGCCAAGATCACCCCTCCTGGCACCTTCAGGGAAATGTTCCACCACGTTCCTCCATGAATGCAGGGGGACAGCTTGCCATCTCGCCATGGGTTGCAGGCAAACTTCTGCTTAGGCACTTTATTCCCCTTCTTCCTCGCCAACCACAGGCACTGCTCTGCCTCTCCAGCTCAGCTCTTTCTCCAACTGCTTGCTCTGCTCAGGTCTTAGATCAGTTCTTGTATGTTAATCACAGATGTGCATCTATTGTCTCTCTAATTGCTCCTTGGCTCGCTTGTTTTGGAGCTGGGAGCAGCCTCTCAGCTTCTTACCAGAGCCACCCTGGGGCCCTTCCTCCACTACCAAAAATCCTGCCAAACCAGAGCAATGGTCATTGGAAATAGGACTGCCCAAAGCTAGAAAATGAACTATCTGTGATAGCTAATTTTAATGAGCTGGTACAATGACAGGGACCAAGGGGTTTTTCACAGTGGAACCCTTGGTAGAAGTTCAGCTGGGAAAAGAAGAGGTCACCCTAGACTTCTTGGTGGACACCAGGGTGACCTTTTCAGTCTTGATTCAGGCCTTGCAACCGATGAGGAACCAGGCTGTGAATGTAATAGGAGCAAAAGGGCAAAACGAAAGGGCTCCTTTCTTAAAACCCTTACAATTTAAAATAGGGAAGAGTGTAAGAATACACCAATTTCTTTATATGCCAGATGACCCAAAGCCATTGCTGGGCAGGGATTTATTGGAACAGTTGAATGCAGAAATTAGGTTTGTTAAAGGGGATATTGAGATTAAACTACCTGAAAGAAAGTATATTGAAGTTTTAAGTTTAGCTTTAACTTTGCCTATGATACTAGAAGAAAGGGTCTTAAAAGAAATAAAGGTCAAAGTAATACCCTGGGCACGGGCCTCAGGGGTGCCCGGGAAGGCTATTAATTCTGAGCCAGTGCTGATCAGGCCCAAAGAAGGATCAGCTCCAGTAAGGGTGAAACAATATCCCTTAAAATTAGAAGATAGAAAAGGAATTAGATCACTGAGAACTTTTATCAAATATGGGTTATTGATAGAATGTTCATCTGAATAACACCTGATGGAAAATCCTACAGGTTAGTACAGGATTTGTGGGCTGTTAACTGGATAATGGAAGACTTGTATCCAATAGTGGCGAATCCCTACACTTTGTTAACAAACCCTTGGGGATAACCTTGAATAGCTCACAGTATTGGATCCAAAAGACACTTTCTTCTGCCTTCCCTTAGCAACTAAGAGTAGAAAACTATTCATATTTGAATGAGAAAATCCAGACACTGGCAGAAAAACCCAGTTGACTGGCACAGTGTTACCTCAAGGGTTTAAGAATAGCCCCACTACTTTTGGCAACCAATTGGTGAAGGAATTAGAAACATGGGAAAGACCTGAGATTAACAGAGTTCTGCTACAATATGTAGATGACATCCTGATAGTCACAGAAGATCAAGACTTGTAAGTTATGGGCTATAGGTTTGCTACATTTTCTGGGTACTAACATCTATCAAGTCTCACTACAGAAAGCCCAAATTGCAAAGAAAGAAGTAATCTACCTGGGGTTTGAAATATCTTAAGGACAACAGAGGCTTTGGAACGAGAGGAAAGAGGCCATCTGTCAGACACTGAAACACAGGATGCTGAAGGAACTACACACCTTTCTAGGTATGACTGGTTGGTGTCACCTGTGGATACTAAATTATGGACTAACAGTGAAACCTCTGTACCAAATTATTAAAGATAATCAGAAAGCTGGGAATTAAGTGGAAGTTACACACAGCATATAGACCCCAAGCCAGACAGATAGAAAAGATGAATCATCCAATCAAGTTACAACCTAGTAGAAAACAACCTAGATAGAAAAGATGAATCAACTCATCAAGTTACAACCTAATAAGATTTGTCAGGAAACATCTTTAAGATGGGATCAGGTATTGCCCCTAGCCTTGTTGTGGCTAAGAACAAAACCCAGAAATATAGAGAAGGTTAGTCCCTTTGAAATATTATATGGGAGACCATTTCAAACACAATATAAGGGAGAAACACTGCAACGTACAAGGGGAAGAAAACATAAGCCAATATTTGCAATCTCTTGGTATTGTATTACAGCAAATTAACAAATTAGTGGTGTCCAGTCACTCTGCAGGTTTGGATGCCCTGGTACATTCGTTCCAATCAGGAGATTGGGTTTACGTCAGAACCACAGGGGCTCCATTGGAGGAGAAGCGGAGAGGTCCTTTTCAAATATTGCTAACTACATACACTGCTGTGAAGGTCTGGGGCAAAGGACTGTGGGTACACTGCTCAAGAGTTAAGAAAGTGCCTCCGTCATGGACATCTGAGCAGCTGACACCAACAAAGCTGAAGTTGAAAAAGCAGAACCAAGTATATTTTAATTATCATTTTGCCTTCCTTGACCCAAGTCTTTAGCTGGGATCAGAACTCCCACTTGATTTTGGTACAGAACATTAATGGGGTGCTTAATAAAAACAAATTGCTGGATTTGTACTCAGATGCCAGAGCATATAGGTAAAGAGTTATTATTGATAGGAGTCCCCATCCCTGTAGAAAATTGGCAGCCAGGGACCAGATGGGGAAACACATCATTAAATGATTTGGTACAAGACCAAGAACGATTGAGATTTGTGTATCAAAGCCAGCACCTCTAACCAGCGTGGGTGTTTCTGCCTTCCCAGTGCTAAAATAAATACATTTAATGTATTTATTTGCAAATGTGTTTCGCTGGAAAAACGTTTTCCTAAACCATCAAGAATCCCATTGATTATTTTGGTGTAATAGAGCATGTGTGCAGGCTGTGGCTTTTCACTCTATGAAACTTCTCCTTCCTGTCATCCTCTTCACAAGCATGATATTTCCTTTTGTTCATGGCCATGTCATGTTCTTCCAGGGAACTAGCCCTCCAAGCCACCAGCCAGTGGGGAAACCTCTCTCCTGTGTTTCCTTAGGGACAATTACCCCTCTGTGGTGGCTGAGTCTGGCCTGCTCCTGTTGATATGTGAATTTCAGTATCTCCAAACCCCCTTGCTTTCTAACTTTCCTCATTGAGGTGGGAAGCTAGGTACAGTTCGATAAGGAGTCTGAGTACAGAACTCAATAACAACAGATGTCATTATTAAGCAGGCATTCTTTATTGCAGTGCTGGGCAGCTCTGGGGAAGTCTCCACCATAAGTGCTCCACCTTAATGTACAAGACTGACAGTATTTATACATTTTCAGGACCATATACCATTGTATAACTAAAAAGACTGTTTCCAGTTTTCTTGATTGATCAGTGATAATTTTGCTATGCAGGAGATTTTTCTTGTGAGAATGCTGACTAATTCCTTTTAGATAAATGATACATTGTCTAGGGACCCTTCTTACCCTGTCCCATAATGCATCTTGACATACAAGTGGTTTTGGTTTTTTGAAATGTCATAAGGTTACATATATCATAATTAATGTACATTTGGTTTTACTTGTTAAGGAAGATTTCTATCACTGTAGCCTCCCTGGTGCTCAGACTCCGTGGGGATGATTCCTTTGTGCTGTCAAGGGGACAGCTAAACCAAAGCTTGCTCTGTTGGCTTCATGTGCCTCCTGCTTTTGTTAAAAAATTCATAACTGGCCCATCCTTACTGAATAGAATTTAAAAGGTACATTTTTATTAATGTGCATGAGGTGCCCCAAACTGGGCACATCTAAGCGATTTTCCTTTAGGGGTTTTATAGTTTACACTGTAAGGGCATGATACGAATCATCCAGTTGCCTACTAATGCGTATTTCTATTTCACCAAGAATGAAAAAGTGTATTTTGTAGGTCGTGCTGTAGCATAATCCACCAGCATCCTTGTGGTTTATCTGTTAATCCAGATGTTTCACTGACTTCAGCGAAGTTATCGGGCATAGTCAGCAACCTGTGCTCCTCTTAGATACGGATCCTTCAGTTAATTTTGTGAGAACAGACATTTCCTTATCTTAGTTAATCGCTTGCTATTTTTAGTAGGCGTAGGTGATGGGTCTCCACTCTAAAGATAATGACGCTGCAATTATATGCTAATAACGTTGTTAGCTTGTAAGAGTTGTATGGTCTCAATGTATATCACACTACCCAGGCAGATATATATAAAAAAAATAGTGGTAATTGCAGGCAGAAAGGTCTTGCAGAGAGCAGGTTCTCGTTTCTGCAGATTGATGGAGATTAGGAAAACCGGTGCTGTGGTTTGATTTCACTGATGGCAGCAATAAGGGAAACAACTGTGCCCCTTCTGCTTACCTCCCTAAGCTCCCCTGTACTTCCAGGCTTGGGAAGATACTCTGTCCTAAATATTAAGCCTGGAAGTGGCGAGAGACAAACCCTTTATGCGAGACTGGGTGGCTTTCCCAATGTTTCAGGCTGCTGCATGAGGCGCTCCTGCCGTTTCCTGTCCCAACCCCTGAGGCGGTCGCAGGGCGGACCGGGAGCAGGACTACAACTCCCGTCGTGCCGGACAGCCGTCAGGAGCCGGCGCCATTTCGGCACCGCCTCCCGAAGCCGTTGGGTCGGGGCGGTGCCGTGTTCCTCGCCCTGCCCCCGCCAGTGACATGAGCCGCCTCAGCAGTGGTTGGGACGGAGCCGGCAAGGAAGTCGAGCTCCTCCTTGACCTGTGAGTACCACCTTGACACCCCGTCCCTGTGCTACCCGGTCCCCTTTCCTTCCGGACACTCCGGTGGGTTCTGGGCCGGCTGGGCGGGTCAGACCGCTGCCTGCACAGCCGGGCCGCGGCCTCGAGTAAACGCAACGCCACAGGGGCAGCCTGGGGGGTCTTCCTGTGAGGGAGCCCGGGGGAAAGGCTTGGGCAAGGTGACAGGACAGGATTTGGCAAACCTTTGTTGGGATTGGTAGAGTGGGTGGCAGCATTTCGTAGTGGTGGCAGGATAGGTGACAGGGTTTGGCAGAGGTGACAGTTTGGGAGGGGTTACAGGACGGGTGGCAGGGTTTGGCAGGAGTGACAGTGTTTGACAGGTGGATAACAAGATGATCCCTGGCAGATCTGGATATGAAGGGATGGTTGAGGATCCCTGGTTTCACCTGGCCCCAGTGAATCCACTGTGTGCTGTTTTGCTCTGAGTTTTTCACTGTGTCAAACTCCTTTATGTTTAGGAGGGAGACAGCATAGGGATAAAATATTTAGTTTGACAGGTAAAAGCTAGCGAAAAATACATCTAATCTTAGACTGATTCTTTTAAAGCTCTGAAGATAATATTATAGTTGCCAATATTTGGTGTAACCAGTAAATGTTTTATTGTTTTGTATGAAGTATAATAACAGTGAAAATATTTATATTTTTAATGATTGTTTAAATTGAAGGTCAGTAATGTACTCTGAGAATGTAACCAGCTTTTTTAAAATAATGTGATTAATCTTAATAAGCTTCTCTCCCAGGCTAAATTTAAAATTCTATGACAAGAGACAGTGAAATGTAACTAGGAGACTTGGCATAGCTCACATTGATTCCCATGTATCTGCACTGTTTTGGGAGTGTCTTCTGCAAATTTGAACTACATAGTTGATATAGATTTGCAGGTCCCTACTCAAGCATGGCTGCATTAGCCATTTAGTATTGAATTAAGGAACAGAGTTAGAATAGCTTGAAGGTTTACTTGACATAACTAGGCCATTCTTAGCATAAGCATGAATTAGCAGCTCTCTTGTTTTTCTCTTGTTTTACACCCTAAGCATGAATTAGCAGCTATGGTAAACTCTTGTTTTTCACTTGCTAGCCACATAGGTTGTTTTAGCTTGATTAGCCACAAACAGGGACCTGGGGTATGATAGGAACTGAGACAGCTGCCTTTGAGCACACAGGCCTTGCTATCTAAGAAACTATACTGTTAACATAATAGAGCGCTAAGGTTGTGCAACAAAACTGCTTGCTTATCAGAAGTTAACCACAAAATATATGGAGTGATTGACATGTGTCATGTGATTAAAGTGATTGATAAAATCACTATATAAGCTGCCTGAAATCTTACTTTGGAGCAGGTGTGTTTTGTAGCATGCAAACCCATGTCCTCCCGCCGGTGTGAATAAAGGTGCTTTGGCTTACAGTCCGTCTGTGAGTCAACTCCTTTGAATCAGTATCTTAAAATAAAAATTAATCTTTAGTTTGTAGTAAGTTCTTAGATACAGCTGGTTTTATGTTCTACAGTACATGACGACAGTTTGCCTCCTGCAGGGTGAATTGCCAGAAAAGTCCATTTCCCCAGTGGCCAAAATGTAGTTATCATATGACAAATGTGTATTTAACTCATAACTGAAGTGTGTGCCCATGTATGAAAAAGGACTGCTTTCACATGACTCAGTAGGCATCCATCATAGAAGAGGGAATAGTCACATAGTAGGTGCACTCCTAGCCCAACAAAAGGCTCTGAAAATGTATTTGACTCACTCTGTCCAAAGGTAGGGTGCTGGTTCATTTGAGATCTCAGTGAGAAAGGCATGGGCTCTCAAGGCTAGTTATCTGGTTTGTTGCATAAAGAATAGTAGTAGCAGAAACCATGATAGCAGTTTGATGTCCCTTCTGATGCTGAGGCCCTCAACTATCTCAGTATGAGACAAGCCCCTTCACATTGACCAGCATGCTGCACAGATCCTGCCTGTGGTGAGGTTCACATTCATTGTGGTCTTTAGAGCTTTGATTAGATTTTTTTAAGAACTAAACAACTATTGTTAATTTCTGCAGTCAAGTAAAGGAATGTTACATGTAGATATTCTGTTTAATCTCAAGACAAAGAATATGGATGATGTAATCTACTTCTGCTGAGTTGGAGCCATGTACAGGCTTCTCTGTTGCAGTCAGCCAAGTTCATTCAGCAGTCACTGAGGTACAATAAAAACATTTCATTCTTGTACATCTGCAGAGGAACCACTTAAAGGCCATCATGTTGTGTGCTCAGGTTTTGTTATGGTCACTCATGCTGACATACAGGTCTCTGCAACCAAAGCCTATGGTTAAACTCTGCCTGGATTCTGCTTGAAATTGCTGTTTCCTCATTACAGTGTCTTGCACAGTGACCTGCTAGACGTGCCATTATTACACTGTGCTAACTTTAGTGGGCTTTTTAATGTGCTCCCATACTGGAAATCTTGTTTCTTTCCTTGCTTAAATCTGTGCCACACTTCAGATTATAGAGCCTTAATATTTTTGTATAGAGTTTTTAATCAGTATGTGTTTAATTTGCTGTGATTTGGTGGCATTCTGGTGCCATACAAGGTTCTGTTGCAAAAAAAAAAAAGTTATGCACTAGATCTAATTTGGCCTGCTGCTGCCCCCTGCCCTGAGATGTTTGTTTTGGCAGAGAATTTTCATTCAGATCAGATGCTGAACAGCTCACTGTGCAACTGGGAAAATTTCATTTTAGTATCAGTTCGTCTGGCTCAGTACTTACTCTGTGTCCCACTTCTAACATCTGTTCTGCTATTCTGTTTCATGTGACATAGCTTAGTATTTGTAGAATAATTAGTCATAAAAATATAATTTCTGTTTTATGGATTGAAGATATACACATTTGTTTTGTCATAAAGCTTAAGGTCAAAGATCATAGGCCTTTTCTGTTCTGCACCTCTTGACACATTTGGAACAAATGAGTGTGCTATTTGACACTAGACAACTCTGAACTAAAAACATCTGGTGTAAGAAGTCTGATAATGTGGAGCAGGGAAGAAGCAGTTTGAGGTTTTGCAAGAAGGAATGGTCTTTTATCAGGTCATTGCAGGAGTAAAGCACTACTCAGTTTTGCTTGTCCATGAAAAACAGGATTCATGGCTTCTTTCATTAAGTTCAGCTGGGAAAAAAAAAATCTGTCTGCCAGTTGAATGCATTACACTCTTTACTTAACCAAGTCTTGGTTATTGCTCTGTGTATCCAGACCACATGAAAGTATAGATGCCAACTACAGTAGAGATAGTTACTGTGTGGTAACAGTAGCTGCTCTGAGTTTACTAGTAGGGTGAGTTAACGGAAAAATGTTGATTCCACAAAAGCAAAATGTTTTGTAGGACAGTAATGTTTTCTTTCAACATTTTGGGTAGGATTTAAAAATGAAAGTTTGTCCAGGAAATCTAATTCAGGTAGCTATGATCAATAGATAATAGAACCTCCAATTCAAAGCACGCCATTGCTTAGGTGGACTCAGGTTTCTAAACAAGAGGAGGACAGTGGGGAGTTTGCCTTCCCTGCCCCACTTCAGCTCCCTCCATTTTAGTTTTTCTGTTGTGTAATGCTTTTTAAAGTCTTGGCATTACCTAGGCAACAGAATGTTACTTTTCTGTTATCTTTGGATGTTGGTTAGCATCACTTTAAGTTAATGTTCCGCATATATCTAGGAACTTCGTATTTTGATAATAAAATCACCTTTCAGAGAGTTTCAGTTCTTTCCTTAAGGACCAGCAGTTGTCTTTTAGCATATTTCTGAGTGGCGATTGCTGTGAAGGTCTGTGTGCTCAAGATGCTTAGAAGCCATTCATAAAGTCTTCCCAGAGCTTGCTCTGGTGTTTCAGTAAATCTGTGGTTGTAACTTAAAGTTGCAGGAATTGGGACATAAACGCTTTATGTATCCTGTGATACATTAAAGCGCCTTAGGAATCTTAGGAGTAGGATTGCATGATCAGTGTCCCTCTCTAGTACTCAGTATTACATAAATGAATACTGTTTTGTATATTTGACCTCGAAAAGCATTATTTCAAGTGTTCCACCTGGGTACTATTCCACATCTATCTGGATAATACTGATCTCTTTGTTTTATTTTGCTAAGTTCTTAATGTTTTCTTCTAAAAATATCTGCTCCAACTGGAGTCTCTTAACATATTCTGACTGAAATGATCCCATTTTCTTGCACTCACACAGATAGAGAAAATTCTAGGATTTCAAATCTCTCTTAAAGCATCACCCAGCATTCTGTAATTATAGTAGGCCTATTAATACTTTTTTCTGCTTAGTCCTTTCTTTTCAGATTGATACTTAAGCCCTGTGTGTCTTTGAGATTTGTTTGCAGTTTGTCATGTAGCAGTATCTGATGAGGGAAACTTTGTGTAAGTCAAATTTAAGTGTCTGGCAAAGAGAACAGATTGCTCTGAACAGGAAGCAATTTTGACCCTGAATGCAAAAGGTGCCCAGAGAGCTGGGTGTTTATGATGTATAGAAAATGCAGCATATGTTGGCATTGTTGTTAGTTCAAAATCTCTAGCCCAGTGTGTATGATAATTGAGCTGTTTTTCTTCATATTGATAAATCATTCTGATGAATAAGTATGTGGGGGGAAGGAGACCTAACATACTGCTATTAAAAAAAAGAATGGCTATACTGAGTCAAACCAATCAATGCTTCTGATTGTGATAGTGTGAGAACTTTTTGTCTCATCCCAGGTCAGCTTAATATCTTGAAGAACCGTTGTTGATGAGGCTTTTTGTATGCCTTGTCAAAATCCAAGTGGGTTCACTTTCCCCTATATATTATATTTTCCATGTGTTCACTGGTTATTTTATTTGCCTGATCTACTTTGTAGGACCACAAGCTTGTTGATCTGCGAGTTCCTGGACCCCACTAAGACAGAAAAATTTCTGCCTCAAGTTACAATATTCTGTGATCAGATCTAGTTTTAAGGAAAAGGATAAAAGAGGTGAGCACAGGGTTACACAGCACAACTAATATTAAAAGTGTGCTACAAACTAGACATCAAACAAACTACTACATCGGAAAATATCTCCTCAATGTTTTTAACAGAGGTGAAAGAGGTTTCCCTTCTCTGGAACTAGCTGTCCCAGCTAAAGATTTTACTGCCTACCAAGTGGAGGCTAAACCAGTGAAGAGGCTTGTCTTGGAGCTTGTGAATATACTACCAGCAAACTCATTTTGTAGCTGGGTTAGTGATTGCCATGAATTAGGCTCATTTTAGCCTGCAGTTGATTAGGGAACACCTGCACAGAAGGATCAGCTGGTTAACCCCAAGGGCAATAACTGGAGTGGTGGTAGCATGGAACAGCTGAGGTTTGAAGGCAGCATAGCTGGATGCAGAAGATGAGGTCTTGTGACTTGATTATTCTAGTTCTAATACGTGATGCCTTTTTTTTGACTGTACTGTAACTTTCCTTTATTTCAGATGCATTCGGTGTCTGACAAAGAACCTTTCCAGATATGCTGCTGATTTAAAGCCATTACCACCCAACATAAAGGATAAACTGATTAAATTAATGAGTTTGCAAGGGCAAATAACTGATTCAAATATCAGTGAGGTAAGAACCCATTCAAAACTGTTCTGTCTGTGGTAGTTAATACACAAGAATGAACCTAACTAAAACTGTCTACATGAGACAACATGTAGACAAAATTCAGGCCTGCTTACTCTATCATATCTGTACATTTTTTTTTCTTAAACTCTATAATGCTAGTAGTCCTGTACTAGTAGTAATAAGATTATGTTTGTGGTGACATGTAAATTAAAAATGTTCTCCCTTCAGTGATAATTGACTTGTGTAATCAGCTGACTTAGATTACTCCTTTTCAGTATGAGAAATAAGGCTCCTATTGAAAACTAATCTCTGTTCCTGAATGTTGTATGTTTCAAGAAGCTAGTGCATAATTTAGTAATGAAAAGATTTCAGGAACTTGTTAGATTTCTGTTATGTTCTATCAACATTATGCACACAATCTCCCTATAATTTAAATCTTGGTTGTTTGAAATCTGATGCTACTAGGGCTAGAAATTGATAGTTCAAATTCTTTCATTCTTTTTGCTCACTGGTGTCTTATCAGTTTTTCAAAATGGAACTTGCTAATGGCGTTTCTTTAGCTGTAAATTCAGGGACACATCTGTTTTGGTATCTATCTACTGTTATCTTGTTTAGCCTCAAAGGGAGGCATGAGAGTGGAAGGAGGCTAAAGCTTGGCTTTGGTGAAACAGAAAATTAATGACTCCCTGTTCATTCTTGCTTTGATCTGTACCTTCAAAGAGGCAAATAGTATCAGTTTCTCAGAGCCAGAATGGTGAAGCCAAGACTAGAGGCAAAATCAGAAGTAACATGGAAAAATCAGAAACAAAACATTTTATCTTGAATATACACCATTTTTTAATTGTAAAAGACAAGTCTTTAATTATAAATTGGAGTCTTATTCATTTATTGTATTTTGGCAAATGCAAGTTGGTTATATTGGATTTTGGCTACTTTTTCAGTAAGTATTCTACTGTAAGCATCCTAAGAGATGCATGTAATTAAAACCCTATGTGTGTGTGTAAATGCATGAAACCTATTAGGATATCTTTACTCTGGAGAAAACTAGAGAGTTTAAGTTATAATCTTTCCTGCATCTCTTCTGCAATATGTCATCTGCCTTTGTCTTCATGCAGCAGTCGGTCTTCTCTTGGAGCCTGTTTTCTACCTGACACTAGGATATTCCAATCTGGTTCTCTTTCTCATGTGTTTTTCCTTTCTCTGATCCTGCAATTTCCTGCAATTCTATCCTTAGCTGTCTTCACTTTCTTGGACATGTTATACCTTGGCTTTCTTTGCTAACAGTTTCCAGGTTTGTCTCATATGCATTTAAAAATGCTAGCTACCCCTCGTGTTCTGAATTCATAGTGTTTCTTCATACCATTTAGCTGTTCAGTTTTCATGTTCTTTCATCTTGCAGCTATTCTTGTTGCTTGGCATAGCAAAAACTTCTCATGGTAAACAGTAAGCTAAACCAAAAATGCTTTAGCTCTTCTTACTGTTACTTGCTCACATCATGTACAACAGAAACATTCTACATGGCACACTTGTATCATTTAGTCTTCCATATGGATAAGGATTTTTTTTCCTTTGCTACTGCTTCCCTCCTGCCCCTTTCTGTCACAGTCTCTGCAGTATTCTGGCTAGACCTGTTCCAATGTTCCAGGCTATGCTATCTCATTTGCTTGTCTGCATGTCCTTTCTGTGGTGCTGTTTAAGCATTTTGCTTGAACTTAAATTTCTTGCAGTTGAAATTCTGTTAACTTGCAATTATGTATAAGCTTGTATTTCATCTCTTATCTCCCTGTTCTTGCACAGACTTGTGTAATAATGTATTTTTTCCTTACACAGCTTTTTGCTTGGAACAGCCTTCCGTGACGCACATCCTAAACTCATTATTCCAACTCACTTTTACCATAAAGATCTATAAAGCCATTACACATTTGTCCACAGGATCTAAATCTATACTTTCATCACCTGTACTCTGCATGCGAACAATCCTTAGTCTATTGAAATACCATCTTCCTTGAGACAGATTAGATTTTAGTATATGCATTCAGTGAATATCACAGAATCATAGCATGGTTTGGATTGGAAGGGACCTTAAAGATCATCTGGTTCCAACTCCACTGCCATGGACAGGGATACCTCCCAATCTGTGAATCACAATAGAAAGCAAACCTCTAAGTAATACCTGAGCATGTGAAGAATCATGGGATCAATTAAGCTTGGGAAGCTTAATACTCTTGCTGCTTTAAATAGGCAGTATTCTGATAGTAATGTTGCTTCCTATTTAGACTTCCTTGCATCTAGTGGTGGTTCTTCTCATAAGATTCTCATGGGGCTTCAAAAACAGCAGTTTGCTCACTTTTGTTTTGTCCTGGGCAATTTGGAATTGGGAAAGAAAGACATCAGTCAGGGAAAGCATCTTGTGTAAACATTGATGGTTACTTTGGCTTTAAGCATGTAATCTCTGAGTCTGACTGCTCTAGTTCCTTAGATGTTAATTCAGAGATAATGAGTGAAATGAGAGCGGAATGTTATCTTGCAAAAACTGCTCACAAGTATATTGTGGGAAATGGTGGCGGTTTGGTGGCATAAAGAGAAATATTTGAGGCTTTTAGTATTGGGGTAAAAAAAAGCTGTCAAAGCTGTCTGAGGTCTGCCATTCATTTTGCAGAAAGGTTGCAATTATCATCAACTAGAAGTGTTTGCTTTTTTCCAAAAGGTTTATTTGACTTTGTCAGTAAAGATTCTAAGCATCCTATATTTGCAAAACAGAAAAACAGTGTTCCTTGTAATATCTTTATTGTACCTTTTAGAATGGTGAACCTGAGAAAGGAATAGACCTTCTACAAGCCTGTCACCCATGCTGTTATCCTTGCTTGTGTATGGAGATTTACTGTGTGCTTTTATCCCGAGTTAAGGAAGGGAATGACAAGTTGAAGGGATTAATATAAGATAATGTGAAAACCTGATCTCAACACCTGCCTACTGGTCTGAAGGACAACTCAGCAAAGGTGTAGATTGTGTGCACAAGTGGGGGCTATAAACGATACTTATTAAAAAGTAGTGAGAATCCTTGAAAACTAAATCAGAAGACATATGGCTATTAATAAAATCTGAGGCATTCGGTTGCTTTGGGTCTAAATTTCATGAATGCCCTCTTGGGGAAGATTTCACAAAAAATCCAACCTATAGTCTTGTGGGAGTGAAAAATCATATTTAATGAGGATTTAAAACCTCCTCACAGTATGATAATGAGATTGCATGTTTACTAGAGAATATGTGTGAGAAAAATAATTTGGGGCAAAATATCTTTCAAATATTACCCTTACCTGGTTCAGCGGATTTAAGTTTTGCTCACAGTCGATATTTTTTTAGACTTCAGATTTCTGCTATCAAAGTTATGCTATGAGTTTGAGGCTATTATCCTCGCTAAACACATCTATGCGTAGATAAAAATATGCATGTTCTATGACAAAGCAGAGTTGGACTGAAATGGTAGGTTTTCGTTACAGGTATTGCACCCTGCTGTAGAGTCTTTAGACCTCAGAGACTGTCGAATTTCAGATAATGCATTGTTGCAGCTTTGTAACTGCAAGCAATTGAAAAAAATCAACTTAAATTCTTGCAAAGAAGAGAGATTGGGAATCACTTCAGAAGGTACGTTATCTGTACACAGATAACTTGGATCTTATTTCTGTTGCATTTTTTTTTTTCCTTGTTAGATTGGAGTAAATTGCAAAAAAAATATCTGGGGTAAATTGCTTAAAAAAATCCCCAGTGCCACACCAATACAAATTTAAAGTCACTTCAGTGGTGTAAATTATAGAACTAGAGCACTGATTATTTTATGAAAGAGAGCTATTGGGTTACTCTCATGCGAGGTTTCTGGTAAAACTATGCTACATTTGGTCATATCTTCCACTTCATCTGAGTTATTCCTTCCTCAAAACTTGTTCTAGAGCCTTACCGGTACCACTGGGGTTGAAGTTTCAGGCTTGTGATTTCCTAAATTACTTTTCCCCCCTTTTTAAATTAAATGTATTTGCTATTAAACAAGCTTATAGCATCTTGTCTGACTTAAAAGGCTTCACTTGCTTTAGGACTTGGGGATTTCAGGTGTTTGTTTTAACCTCCAAGTTCAAGTTGTATCAGAAGCTGTTAACTTAAAAGACTTAAGCTTGCTGAGTTTTATTTCCCAAAAGTTTTGATTTATGTTTTAATTACACTTACTCCTTTGATTCATCATTAACTCATCGTTATTGATAATTGAGGTAAAGTATTAATGTAGTATTGCGCTAACAGATACGGTACTTTAGATCAGTCTTGGTTTGTATTTTCTTACCACTGCATAGTGATACACTTATCTTTTTACTTAAGTAATTGGTTAAACTTTTTAAAAAATTATTTTATTTATTTTCAATGCTACTTCATTGTTATACTTTTTGACCCCTAAGATGTAGTTTGCTATGGTCTTCCCTCTGTGCCTTATACTGTGGACTAATTTCTAGTGTGGTTCTTAAGGTACCAGCTAAGCCTAGAACTCTTTATGTATTCTTTTCATCTATTTGGATAGACATTCCTGATTACTTTGCAATTAAAATTGGAAAGTATAGTTCTTTATTGGCAAGTTCCTAGTCCATCCAACTTTACTAGCTTTCCTACTTATAAACTGAACCCTTTTAAAATGGAGAATCCATTATGAAGCCTTTAATTAGGCTGGAACAGTTCTTTATTACTCATCTCAATTACGTACAGATATAAAATACCTCAAACCATCCTATTTTAAACCAGTGCTATCTTTTACGAATTCAGTAACAGGTAGGAGTTTTTGGGTTGGTTTGGTTGGGGATTTATATTGTATTTGGAGACGTTTTTGTTTGTATTTAGCTTGGGTGGTTTGTTGGGTTTTGGGTTTTTTTTGGGGTTTGTTTGGGTTTGGTTTTGTTTTTTAGGAAACCTGTTGGCTACCACATCCAGAAATATATGAGCCCTGTCATTACTAAGAAATGTTTGCTTTGTAGGTTGCACATGGAACATTTAGTGTCCTTTAATACAATATCCAGTAGTACTTCTCTGTCAAATTGAACTACCATTACTGCCTCTTCTATAATTCTTTGCAAAGGGGTTCTGACCCAGCAAGTACTATTTTATCCATGTTTCTTTAAAGTTCTTGCATAGTAAAATATCTTAATGACATTCAACTTTTTATTTCTATCTATGATGATGCAGTTTATTTCTATCTATGCGATGCAATTTTCTGTAGAGCTGAAATCATCGTATTTCCATCGTCCTTCAAATAAATTCCTTTCATGAATTGCATCATGCATACATGTACAAGTTCATGTACTTGTGTTTTATTGACTACCTCCTGAAACTTCTATCCAAATATTTTTGTTACTACTGTCAGGACTCTGAGGGCACCAACAGACCCTAATGGCCATGATGGGTCTTGCCTGCAACACCTACGTACACCAACTCCTGTGGCTCTTCAGTCCTGGCCTGAACTATGTCGTAGGTGTAGCTGGTTCCTGTCCTGCTTCTGAACTATTGTTTTGGGTTCTTGAATTGACTTTGGACATGACCTCTTACCTTGCTTTTTGGCTGATATTCACTGCATCATCACTGGGACCTAGAGCTATCATCAGTCTGCTTTGAAGATGTGGATTTTTTTTTCATACGCTCACTGAGGTGATACCTCAGATATCCCTCTGCAGTATGGAGGGAAATTCAGCATTTAGAAATTATCAGCTCCAGCATCGTTCACTGTAATTTTCTTTTTCTCATCCTTGAATATGAATAATAAGAAACCAGCCACAAAACTATTTTATTCTACACAGTCTTGCTGGCATGGCATGAGGTGAAAGTTGAGCAATGACCAAGAGACAGTATGATGTATTCAGCATGGTGGTTATGTTAAAAAATGATTAATCCTTTGAATTGCTCTGTTTCTTTGACAGGTGTCATAGCACTGGCCTTATCCTGTCCTTACCTGCGTGAAGCGTCTTTTAAAAGGTGCTGCAATATAACTGACAGTGGAGTTCTTGCTCTTGCCCTCAACTGCCAGTTCCTACAAATAGTAAACTTGGGCAGCTGCTTAAGCATCATGGATGCATCTCTACAGGCACTAGGGAAAAACTGCCAATTTCTTCACAGTGTGGATTTTTCATCTACTCTGGTAATTATGGTGGCAATTGGATAATTGACTTTTGTTCATTTATTTTTAAAGATTGTCATGATAAAATTGAAAGGGGATCTCTTTAGCTCTACTCTAGACAAGATTTAGGATCACAGTTCACTTCCAGTTTCCTCCTCTCAAGGAAAAAGAAGGATATATTTTGCATCTTGGTAACCATAAAAATACATATGTTGGTATTACAGTATGTATTATGGACCAAAGATAAACTTTCATTAGAACCTATCTAATATTGGAGATTTTTTTCAGTGTCTTTATTTAGTGCAATGAATTTCTTCAATTTGTAAAAGTAATCCAAAATATTTCTTCATTGAAGTGGAATATTGGACAGATTACAGTCTACTTTCAGTTAGGACAAAATGACATGATTAATAATGATCCAGGATGTTACAACAATATATGCCCCTAGTAGAAATAAGCACTCCATAGTGAGTTCTAGTTCAAGAGTGGCTGTGCTTTCTGAATGGCTTGTCAGAGTGCTGTTGTGGAGTCAGCATGGAAAGAATGACATTTAAAATGTCAGAAAAGGCAGGTAGGAGGATTTAACAACAGTTAGTATTTAGCATGAGAAGGGGAAATCAGCTGCAACATCAATACTGTAACATACATCATAATTACAGTAAGATGAAGTGGGGGAAAGGATTTTTTGCAGTAAGTGTAGTGTTCAGTTGACTGTGATGGTGAGTGATTACTTTATGTTCAATGTCAAGCACAGCATTCGTAATGAAGTGTCAGATCTGGAAAATATGTAGCAGGTTCTTATTTTAGATGCTGTTCTTCTTTCAGATTTTTCAGGAGTAGAACATCAAAAGTAATTTTAATCTTTGGTGATGGTTCTTGTTATTATTTAATTCTATTTCTTCAAACTTACTTAATTACTTTTTTGTTCTTTTGCCTCTTTCTTCCTTTATGTGAAATAGGTAAGTTTCCATGTATATGTTTTAAATGAGGTTAAAGCTTCTTAAATAACAACATTTTCACATTTTTTTGCCTTTCTGATGCTTGTATAATGATAATACACTAGAATTCTGAGTTTTATATGACTAAAAGTAAATGGAAACATATACTAGATATAAATGAAGTAAGTTTAAGATGAAGCAGAGAAATTATGGATACCTTATGCCTGTAGAGGTTGCAAAGCTTAACCATATTCTTGTATTTGATTACCAGAACACATGGTAAAAATACCAAGTGGAACTGGGAAAGCTGCGTGAAAAAGTAAAACAGTGAGAACTATGGAAATAAATGAACAGGCAAAGAAGGGCACAGCTCACTTGAAGGAACAAGGAAGCAGATGTGAGGTAGACTGCAAAGGGGCTAAATGCCTCAAGGTGATGTAGCCATTTTAAAAATAGGCTAATCTGGTGACTGCAGAGATGAAGTGCACTAAGTGGAAGGTATGAAAGTGGTGCAAAATAACAAGAGGCAAGGGAAGGACTGAACTAAGAAGATGGAGCTTTGTGTCCCCTAGATGCACACAAACAGTTGAGTGGAAGCTTGGCCTGAAGAACTCTACTGTGCTGGCCCAGGACTGCATAAGTAATCTATTTATGTTTACTTATCAGTATGCTTATATTACCATTCTGAGGAGGTAGGTTCTATACAAAAACCCTGTACCGACTGCTCTGTTTCTAGTGTGCTCTAAATCCCAGCAGTGTTACCAGGTAGAAACACAGGCACAAGAGTCCAAAGCCCAGCACTAATTAAACAGTACATTTCCTCTTTAATGTTCATTGACTTGGTGTATGCCAAATAATTGTGGGAAGCATCTTGCCTGAAGGGGCTGTGCAAACTGCAACAGTTTGCTGAGTAAAGTGTGGGACAGTTTAGTTCTCTGCAAAACCTGTTGGCAGAAGCAGCAATGTTGCGGGTTAGGTTTTCTATCTGTTCAGATGCTTCTCGTGTAGAACAGAGATGGGTTGGTAGTGTGCTTAACTGCTGGTACTGGGCCATGTAAGCCTTTGCTAGAGGTACATAGTTTGGTGAGAACTGGTCTGTACCAAGAAGCTGATGTATTTGTGGCTTACTAGTAACTGCGGGTGGTTTATCCCCAATATGAGAGTGTATCCCTTGATGAGAATGGGCAGATGGGCATTACAGACAGTGCACATAGATACTCAGTAGAGTGGGAAACAATATTGCAATGCTGTAGGATAGCAGTGGTTAACTGTGAGCTTGTACAAAGAACTGGGGGGACTTCGTTTCAATGCAAAACTTGTTTGATTTGGTGACATGGAGGATAAGGGACAGAGGCTGTTTTCATCAGTTCTTTCTCGCTTTACTTGGCTTGGTCTTGGGTTGGTGACCATGCACTGGTTTTGGATGTGCTGTTTTATACCCTTTGAGAACTGACAATGATTACTTTCTCCAGTCTGTCCCACCTATGGGAATAACTCAAATGTAGTCGTTTACTGCCCTTTGTCTCCTGGTATGGGTGTCATCTTGATGACCTGCTAAGCTGGATACTGACAGTACTTGCTATTCTTAAAGGCCTTTATGTGCCTCCATGCTGGGACATTCCCATCCATTATCCATTTGCACTGATCTGACCCTTTTTTATTACAGTTCTGTACAATAGACTAGCAAAAGAGGACAAGAAGGCAATAAGACAATTTTCACAATGGGAATAATGAAATTTTTAAACAGAAATGAAGCCTGTGGTCTGGATTTTAGCTGTCAAATGTGGCTGAGCCTTACTGTGTGTATTTGATGACTGCTGTTTCTGCCATCTAATTAGTATAAGCTCTATGAAAAAACCTGTGTGATGGATTTGATATCCAATCCAGCTTTTGAAGTGGGGAGGAAGTTTAATGACTTTAGTACCTGGAAGCAAATGAGTGAGCTGGCCTTTCTTGCCTTTCCAAGGAAGGGAATGTGGTCTGTCTCTCTGCTGTCTCTTGCAGGTAGTCACTGATTCAAGGCTGTCTGTAGCCAATCACTTCGATAAACCTTTTAGTGTGAGCGTATGATGACTGCTGTAAGACTGTTTAAGGGCTTTTTTTCTGATGTAACCAGTTTGCTTCAAGATAAGTAAAAGTAGAACAGCAGATGAAAGACTGTTGTGATTTATACGGGGTTTTTTTCTTAACCCAAGAAACTTGCTTCAGGAACATGTCTGGCAGTCATAGAAGCAGGAGAAAAATTGGCCTAGGTAGAGCAGAAGTGCTTTAAACCCTATATATTAAAAGTGCCATGCTTTGACTGTAATAGTGTACCCACTGTTAAATAAGACAAGGAAACTGCAGAAATAACAGTTACACAGTGAGAAACATCCCTGTAGAGAGCCAGGCTGGATCACAGCACAGTAAAATGCAACAGTATTTAATAGACTGAGAAAACCATACTTGGATAATTTTCTCTACAGGCTTAGTTGAGAAGAAAATACTGTAATGTTAACTGTATTCAGTGACTGCAGGGAGTGAATAAATTAATATTTTAATTTTTTTTTTCCCCCAAGTGGCTGCGTTTGAAAAAAATTAACTTAAATCCTTTGTGTTAATAATGTGCTATTTTCTCTAGGTAACAGATGATGGCGTTGTAGCACTAGTGAGTGGAACATGTTCAAAGAATTTAAAGGTAACTTACTTAACCTACTAACAAAGAAATGAACAAAAGCAAATATCTGTATTTTTAAATTATTATTATTGTAGTCAGTATTACTTCAGAGGGATGTTTTTTACTGGCTGACTTTTGCCTTTGTTTGTGTACACACTTGCCCTAATTTTGGTTATGAACTGAATATTTTCTGTCTCTTTGTAGCAGTGCCCCAGTTGTCTTGAATAATACAGGTGTTTTTGGAGAAGGTTTATGGGGTTTTTTTGACTCTTCATAGAAAAGCTGTGGGTTTTCTTTCCTGAAGGTATTTTCCAGGTCTCTACAGGACCACATATGGGGTCAATGCACAGAGTAGTAGGTCATACTTTCTTCTGGGTGGGGATCTCTGAAAACGGTTGTGCAAAGGAAAGCTCTGCCTCCAAAACTGCAGGTGCTCTGACAGGCTTTTGTTACTGCTATTTTCATAACAGGAGATCCACATGGAACGCTGCGTGAATCTGACCGATGTTGCTGTGGAAGCAGTCCTTACTTGTTGTCCGAAGATACACATTTTTCTGTTCCATGGATGCCCATTGATAACAGGTAGGTCAAATCATGCAGGGAGGAGGAAGAGAAATTACTTCCTGATAGTATGATCTTGCTCTCTGGAAAAGCACATTCTACTTTGTAAATAATCCCAAGCAAATGATAACTTGCTAGATAAAACAATAATCGTACACTGAGGTTTTGCAAAGCAAGCTGAGAGCTTTGCTTTGAAATATGGCAACCTTCAGAGAGATTTCTTGTTCTTCTGTGTTGTTTTTTTTTCCCCCCTCAGCATGCTCAAAGTTGATTATAAAATTGAGAAAGATACGTTAGCATCCTAAATCCCTACTCTGTTCCAAAAGTATGGAACAGCATCCATTCAAGAAACAGTGGAATGGAATAGGACTGGTCAGCCTGAAAAAAACAAATAAAATTTAAGACAGGTTATGATCTATCTTGGGTTTTTTAAAGTTAGTTGATTGGTGATGCATAACAGTTATGTGATTGGAGAAATAACCAAGTAGGTTTGAATTCCTACAGGTATATCTGAAGTGTCATATTGTACTAGCAAGATAAGCATAAATAGCAAGATAAGCATAAATGCAAATATAGAATTGAATTATTTTGCTGCTTACCTGATTTCTAAGTGCCACCAATATATATTCTGAATGAATAACAAGAAATTCCTTGGTTCTTTTGCAGATCGTTCCCGAGACGTTTTAGAGCAGCTAGTGATATCAAACAAAATGAAGCATGTAACATGGACTGTTTACTGATCATTTATTGTGTACTTATGAGTGTCAAGTTTACAAATGGGAGAGCTCTTTCAGAAAACAAGCGCCTTGGAGAAATAGCTGGTGACTTTTGTATTACCAGATTGCTTGCTTCCTTGTTCTCACTAGAGGTCTCCATCGTCATTCCGGTCCTTGCCTGTGAGTCTTGGCTTCCTCATTGTCTCTACTTAGAGCCCTATCTGTCTTTGCATCACTGGTCATACTTCCTTAAGAGAAAAGTTAAGCAATAATTAGTATTACACTGTCATCACTCAGCCTCCTTGAAGTATCGGATCTGA
The DNA here is from genome assembly GCA_020745705.1 of Hemiprocne comata. Classification (NCBI taxonomy): domain Eukaryota; kingdom Metazoa; phylum Chordata; class Aves; order Apodiformes; family Apodidae; genus Hemiprocne; species Hemiprocne comata. The sequence goes on from CM036586.1 coordinate 65,621,349, forward strand.
CTGCTGCTTAGCATCTTTTAGCATCTTAGCTATGTATACGAACCAAATTTAAGTAAGTCTCTGTTCTGAGTTTGTAGTCTGATAGTGTAGTTGTAACTAAAAGTACCAAGATCAAGCACAGTATTAACACTTACGCAGAAGTGTGTATAAAGTCGGGACTTTAATTTGACAAAATCAGCAGACAGAACTAGTGAATGGAGGTGGCATTAACAGCAATGTAAGTGTGTTTTAAGTAGTAACGAACAGTCTCCTTCCACCATGTACTTTTGCTAGGTCTGGAGGGAAAACCATAGGTACCTTTCTTTTGATGTTTCCAATGCTGCAGATGTCTTATTTACCATCAAATACTCGCTGGATTTTTTACATACCCAAAAGTACAGTCTGTGAACATGTAAAAACAAAAATTGCTTTGAAATTATTGTGGTGACTTAACAAATTTTGGAGTAGTAGCTATGACCAATAAAATAATCTTGTATATTACAGAATTATAGAATGGTTTGGATTCTAAGGAACCTTAAAGATCATCTAGTTCCAACCCCCCTTGCATGGGCAGGGACACCTCCTGCTAGACCAGGTTGCTCCAAGCCTCACCCAACCTGGCCTTGAACACTTCCGAGGAGGGGGCTTCCACAATGTCTCTGTGAAACTTGCAAAGCCTGATTTAGGATCCTGCTGACTATGACAATTTGTTGTAAAATTACTGGAGTGTACCTCACTCAAAAGAGGTAACTGGCAATATGTTTCAACAATATATTTTATTGATAACAAAGCTGAGTGGTAAATGTGAAACTAGTTTAACAAGATTGGATGGCAAGGCACACTTGATTAATTACTGCATTGTGTTAGACTCGAGTTAGAATGATTCACACAGAGACCAGAGGTGCAGAAGGGTAAGGAACACCCTCCTCACTGCGTTGAGTCACAAGGTTCAGAATGGCCCCCTTGCTTTCTGAACTTTGCTTAGGTATGGTTAGATCCAGTCTTAGTCTCAGACTTGGTCAATGGTTTATGTCTAATGGAGTTATCTATGCCAAGTTGATAATGATATTTAATAACTCCATGGATTAATAATGTTTCATTAGTATCAATTCAGCATGCTTTCAGTCACTTACCAAAGATATGCCTTGGTAAAACGTTTCTGTGCCTCAAGCAGCACAAATTTGAGAGATGTCCCAGCTCAAGGGGAGATCACTCCCATGCAGCCACTCTTCTTAGGGAGAGCTCAAAGAAGGCTCACTTAGACTGTCATATTGATGGAATAAAGTGGTTTGCTTGTGGTCAGACTACACTCCGTGGGAAAGGTATGCATGAGACTCCTTGAACTCACAACTTTCTTTGTTCTTTGATAAATGAATGTTGGAAAAGCTACCTGCTATTCATGTGTTAATTGCATGATTGGCATTCCAGGCTCATGCATCAATGCTCACTGTGTCACTCTGCTCCTTTGTGATATTCAGAGAACAGACTGAAACTAGAGGGGTTTGTGGCCTGGCTGCAGCTCAGGCCTTTACCTCCTTTGGAGCCTGTGCTAATTTACTGTTAGTTTGGTTAAGGGGTTGAGTGCATCCATCACAGCAACCTGTTCCAGTGTCTCAGTACCTTCACAGAAAATAATTTCTTCCTAAAATCCAATCTAAATCTACCCTCTTTTTCAGCTTAAAACCATTACCCCTTGTCCTATCACTATATGCCCTTGTAAAAAGTCCCTCCCCACCTTTCCTGTAGCCCTTCAAGTACTGGAAGGATGCTTATAAGGTCTCCCCAGAGCCTTCTCTTCTCCACACTGAACAACCCCAACTCTCTCAGCCTGACTTCATAGGAGAGGTGCTCCCACCCCCTGATCATCTTCATGGTCCTCCACTGGACTTTCACCAGCAGGTTCTTGTCTTTCTTATGTTGGGGGCTCCAGAACTGGACACAGTACTCCAGGTGGGGTCTCAGAAGAGCAGAGGGGAAGAATGACCTTTCTTGACCTGCTGGCCATGCTTCTTTTGATGCAGCCCAGGACACAGTTGGCTTTCTGGGCTGCAAGTGCACTTTGCTGGCTCATGTTGAGCTTCTCATCAACCAACACTCCGAAGTCCTTTTCCTCAGGGCTGCTCTCAAACCATTCTCTGCCCAACCTGTATTTGTTCCTCATCTATACTTCCTGCCCAAAGCAGGGTCAGCTTGGAGCTCAGACCAGCTTAGTCAGAGCTTTATCCAGCCATGTGTTAAACTGACCTTCAAAACATTTTGAGGCAACTTGTTCCTCTGCTTGACTGTATTAATGGTGTAAAATTTTGCCTTCTATCTTGTTTGACCCTATTTTTTTTCAACTTACACTGCTTCTTGGTGGAAGAGCCTGGCTGTCATCCTGACAGCCTCCTCATATGTATGGGCATGCTGCTTAGAGGTCCCTTGAAGTCTTCTCTTTTCCGTGCTGAACAAACCCAGTTCCCTCAATCTGTTATTGGAAGACAGGTCACTGTAACATACTGTGGTGATGCTCACCAGACTCTCAAGTGCTACATCCAGAAAGGTAATTATATATGAAGATAATGTAAAGCAGCTAAAGGTGGAAGACCACCAAAACCTCTAACAGCAAAGGACACTTAAAAAAAATTCTATCTGTGGGACAGACAGTGCTTCTGGTAACCTCACTAGCAGAGTTGTCCTTTTTCCCCTTGCTAGCGTAACCTTGGATTTGTCATGTCGGAGGCAAATGCAGCTTATACTGTGTCCTTAAACGTGCATGTAAATTTACTATCTTCTCTACTAGCCTCTTCTAAACGTGCAACTTATTGGTATATCCTCACTTTGTGCTTAAAACTCTGTACAAACACTGCAATGAATTAACATTGTATTTTTAGGTTTGAAAGTTTAACATAAGTCATGTTAAAACCTTCACTGTCAGAGCTTGAGTCTGCTCTTTTTGGCTTATTACTAGCGTGACGCTACTGGATTTTTATTTTTTTTTAATTCAGGTTAAATCACAGCCATTTTCAACATGTTTACAAGCTCTGAGTGAGGTGGGAGAAGAACATCATGTATGCACTTATCACTTCATATTCTGTATTGTTTGGATATTGTTACTGTTGTAAATTGTTGGGTGAGCACTACGGAATATTCACATACTGTTCTGAAGATTAAAGTTTGCAAGTTGTCTGTTTAGATAGTTCTGAAAACTTGTTAAATTATATTTTACGACCACGTACATCTGAACATGCTCCTCCTAGTCCTCCTGCTTCGACCACTCTGGTTTTCTGAGTGAGCATCACATACTTTTTCACATTTATAAGCTTCCACATCACCTGGTATTTGGATAGTTGTAGCTGCATTGTGTTCCATTCTGCAGATGTTAGTTCCCCATTACTGCTTATTCAATAGTTAATTGCTAAAGGTGACAGTTCCTACAAGACTGCTCTGAAAATGCTGGTTTCAAGTGGCTGCATTCATAGCCTCTTACCCATGGATCAGATTTTCTTTTTTTTCTTTATGCTGCAGAGGGATCTTGACAGATGTAGCTGAGAATGACTCTGGCACTTGTTGCCCAGCATCTCCTCAAGAGAAGAGAAAAATAATTATATCCAGTTTTTATTCCTTCTTATTTTGTTACCTTCTGTTTAGAAACATCACAGAAGGAAAGATTTCTTCATCCCTCACAAGTTTCGCATGGTGATAGATAGTGTTTTTTACCCCTGCAAAGTTAAGGAATGCAGGTCATTCGACCCTGCTCTCTGGAGGATAAAAGTTACCCCAATAGCTATTACTATTTAGTCACTTTTCCACTTACTAAAAACTTTTACTTTGGCTAGAGTTCAAGAAGCATATTTTAGATTTGTGTGCAAATCCTAAGTAATGACTCTGGCAGCTTCAAGGAAAACTATATTTTTATTATAAGGGGGAAGGAGTAGATTCAGATTAGTTACTTTGATGTTCAGAAGAGATAACCAGAAAACATAGCAAGGCACTTTAAGTTGAGCGTAGTATGAGCCAATAATCTATCAGAGTTTTATGAATAACAGCAATAATTTTCTCTGTAAATAAGCTGCAAAGTCTGTGAAAGCAGTGCAGGAATCTTTCAGCTGCTGCCTTCTCTCCACCACAGTATGCTGGATGTCCAAAACATTTCACATCAGTGTAAGAGAGCAAGACATGAAAATACATGAGTACATGAAAAACATCAAGCATGCCAACTCTTACATGTAGCTTGTCTTTGGATTTGCACTCCAGTGCAGGCCTCCTTGCATACAGTTTGCATGTAGCTTTTTTTAACCTCAAATGCAGTGAAAGCCTCTGTGAGTATGACTGAAATCAGTACAGTGAAGGTACAGTAATCTACTTTGCATCAATGGATAGGTTCTGTGTTTAATTCCCATTTTCATTTTATATACTTACAAAAAAAAGCCAACCAAATGAGAGAAAAAAATTCCTTAGGAAGCCAGCTTCAACAGTTTTCTGAGCTATTTGAGGGCTGGTAACTCCAGACAATACTTGATGTTAATCCATTGTTTTCTTGTCTAGTATACTCAGGAAGTGAATATTCTATAACTTTGTGCAACTGACTGCGAATGCTGTGGGTTAAAAACTGATGCCTGCCAGGGTCACCAATAAGCACTTCAGTTTGCTGTATCCTGATGCATTTCTTCAGCCAGTGATGCAGGCCATCAGCAAGTTGTTCATCATAAAACATATCTCCTAGAACAATTAGGTCCCAGTTGCCAGCCTCTGAATTAATGATGTTCTTAATGGTGATGGGGAAGGGATTCAGGTGGTTCAATTCACAATTCAAGATCATTGCCATTCCTGCAACTAAAGAAAAGTCAAAGTAAAATGAAAGTTACATTTTAGGATTCTGCTGTTCAGCCCCCTTAGAAATTTCCTTGACCCATCTTTCAATTTTATCTCTTAAATATTTTTGTTTATCCTATCTAGGGACTTCCACAGTTTTTTATTATGGGTCAAAATCTGGCATAAAGTGATGGAATTTTACCATCCTTGCATAGGGAAGAACTATTCCTGGAATGGTACCAATGAAAATGGAATCAAACCAGAATATCCAGCAGCCTGAATCTATGGATGTACTTCCTCCCTAACCAAAGAGTAATTAAATTATGAATAAACTGAATTCATAAGTCAATTATGGGGAAAAAAAGTCTGGAGGAAAAAGGCAAAATCTAGGCCCCAGTGTATGAAAATGTAGAAAAACGCTGTGGTCCTACGGAGAAGCCAACTTGCTGCCTGCACTTGGGCTTCTCTTCCAAACCAGCCATGATGATGTATAGGCAAGACTTGATAGGAACTTTTCTGTTTGTTCATTCTAAGGAACTATGGAGGTATCCTCAGTGGAAGAGAGGCTGATACAGCCTAGCTTCTAATACTGGCAAAATCCATTCATCTTAGCATTCTTAGAACTCTGGAACCTGAATTTCTCCCAAATAAAGCATCTGTTAAATGTGCTTTAAAAAGTAAGTATCTTTACACAAAGAGGAAAAAAAAAGGCCTTACTAGGGTCAATGTCATTAGCAAGGACTTGTGATGCACCACTCATCACAGCAGCTATTGCTGTTGCTCCACATCCACTTCCAAGATCCAAAACTGATCTTCCTTTAACAACATGTGGATGATCTAAAATATACCTGAAAAGAAAAACTGTTTTAAGTGCAAATTTCTCAGTTTTGCATTACACTGCATGAGTTCTCATCATACATATAATGAAGCATGATGTCTTAAAAAGAGTATTCCCCATGTGCAGCTAGTACATAGCTCCTTATTTGTTTCTGCTGATATAAAAATAAACATTTTTTTCTCTTACTTCTCCTCCAACCCCCCCAAACAAAAAGAAATCCAGTGAAGTAAGCAGTATTTTATTTCAATTGGCTCCTTCTCTGACAGGTGAGCTTATCTAATAAATGGACACAAGCTGCAAGGTGACTAAAATGCTTGGCATCAGCAACAGAAAAGCAAGGACTTGAAGAAATTAAAAGCAATCTTACTGAAAGATCATGAAGATGTATTTGCAGTGAGTATTGCACCCATTGAAAGATAAAGCCTACCCATTGCCCTAAAATACTGCTTATGCAAGTGCTTGGAAGAAGAGCAATTTCTCCTCTCTCTTCCTGAATCATGCAGGAACAGATGCAAATACTTTAGTCCAAATACTTTAGCCTGCTTAATGTTGTTCCTGAGTTGCAACAAGAACATGAGAGTAGAGCAGCAGTGAGCAGAAAGAGTATTTCATCTAGTTCCTCACACCTGCCAAGAGCAAAAACCTCTAGGTTGGAAATGGAGACCTGACAGAGGGCAAGCAGCAGTTACTAATGTTAAACACTATGAATCAGACAGTCATTACTGACTGTTCAGAATTTAAATAATTGCCTTGAATGCAAAGAGGAAGGCCCGGACTGACAGAAGGAAGAGGCCAAGGTGACATAAATTACAACAAATTGCCATGAATTTGCTACCAGTTGCCAAAACTTCTGTTAAAGTAGAAACAGGAAAGGACTCTACATTTGTGTTGTCTTCTGGCATGGAGGATGCTGACTCTTCATGCAGGGCTACTGGTCAGCACAGCTTTTGCAGGTGGGTTCCAATGCAGACGACTGTAATGGAAATGTTAAGATTCATGTAAATGGATGGATGAATGGATGGACGGACATGGCTGGGCCTAGAAGCACCAGCAGGAATGAGGCCTAATAAGAGTGTCAGGTGTTAATGGCACCTAGATCCCAGCACATCTGTATACAGATTCCTATGAGCCTAGGCTGGGAGAACAAAAGACAACGTGCCCCAAACTGAATAGATCAAGCCATTGAGAGATCACAGGAGAAAGGTCGAGACCAGGACTGAAGATACAAAGTACCCAGATTGGAACCCAGGTGACATGAGGAGGACCCTGCCTCTTGTCCTACGTATGAAATAAGAATCCTACAAGGAATCTTACCAGACAGCCTGGTGCTTGTGAGTATAAGGTTATGAATCCAATGAGTGAAACTGGCTCAGTTTAATGATTATCACCTTTTCCAGTAAGGTCTGGCACCCAGCTTTGTTATACTGTTACCATTGATGTTGTAGCATTATTTGCCACTTCGAAGGATCTCTTTTCTGAGGGCATGCAGGCAGGACATTGGTGCAGAGGCTCAGCAGCTCAGCTGTCTGGCAACACTTCCTGTGGCACCCATTTCTCTGAGGACAGCCCATAGTTCACCAGCAGGATGGAGGACAGGGATGAGACTGTATGGAAAGCGCTCCATTTCCGCTTTCTTGGGGCTATGCTTGGATTTGTAATGGCTTTCCTGTGGTAACTTGCGTAGAGCACGATGCAGCCTAATGCAGCAAGTGCCTTGTTTCCAGCCAAGTGGTTCTCAAGTTACTGCTAATGATTGTGGTGACTGAGGACAGCTGGAAACTACTGTATCCCCTAGTATGAACACAGTGCATTTCACTGCTGTTGGAGGCTGCTGTCTGCCATGCTGGGTTAAGGAGGTATCTTAGGTTACACCAAGAGGAACAGCTTGAAATAGGAGACTCCTGATGTTGTAGAAATACCAACTGTGAAACGAGCAGAGTTATGGAAGCAGCATCCTTTCATTCTCCCTTTTTCCTTTTCCAGATTATGCAGCTACTTTCTGACATTCCCAATACATCAAAAGAAGTGCATAAACAAAAAATCAATAAAGTGGTGAAACACCAGATAATTGTTAGTGCTACCCAAATATCTGGGCATATGAAGCATACGCTAACAAAAGTAGAAATTACCTTAGCTAATTTAATTACACAATGTTTAGAAGAGCTCTAGTTGATCTAAATGGCAGGCTAATCAATTCACAATTTAACCATAAGACTCACCTTTTCCCTGGCTAAAAATGCCTTCTTATTTATGCCTTCTTGTAGAAAAACAGCAAAGCCCCAATTCAGATCCTTCCCTTTCATCTATGTGGGGAATGTCTAACAGCTTGTTCTTTGCTGTAATAATTACAAAGTTTTTCTGCTGTTCAAAGTGAGAGATTTGATTTTAACAGAATAAAAGAGCTCTCACTACTTCCTGGGAATCAGGAACATTAAAGACATTTTGACAATAAGTGGCGAAAACCAAAACGTGGCTTCCAACGTGACTAAAGGACAGCCACAATAAGGCCTGACTGTAAGGCTGCTGAAATCCTAGATGAGGAGAGTGGTTCAGACTGACCAGCACTCCAAGTGCATCAGCATAAACCTACTTTTCTCAACAGACGAGGCACACATCTCCACTCCTGTCTGTCTCCTGAAAAAAATCCAACCCAATGTGTTACAACAAAATAGCAGTTCTCCTGTTCGGAGTGACAATGAGTGATAGGCTAGGTCAGAATGGCTAGGTTTTGATGGCAACTGCACAACTCTTCTACAGACCCAAATTCAGCTCCATTAGCAACACGTGCATGGCCGCTGGAGACAACAGATTTCAACTTAAGAGCAGCAAGTTATTCTATAACTTAGTGCTGAAACTTCACTGACAACCCGCAGAGATTGTGTTTCTCCTGTATAAGCAGAGAGAAGTAAGGGTAATGCGTTATCATTCATACAAGGCACATACGCATCACTAGGAATCACTGCAAGCAGAACCAGGCCTGACATCCAGGCCCACAGCACACTGGACTTATCAACTTTGGTGATGCATGCTGCGTACCTGGAGAGGGCTTGGCCTCCTGGCCAGTAAATTGCCCAGAACGGGTCCCCGTAAGGCCACAGGTCAGGTTTTTCCCTCCAGAACCGGCAGCGAGGGGTGAGGAGGCGCAGTCGTATCTCTGGTGTGAGGTGCCCACTGCTGGTAACCTCTGTGTTCTCCTCCAAAAATGCTCTCACCTCCGGGTCCAGAGACTTGCCAGCACTCCAATGACAACAGCGCTTCCAGCGCAGGGAAGGACCACCCCTCCTGCTCTTCCAAGCTTTGGCAAAGGTGTTCTGCCTGCCCACGTGGAGGAGGAGCCACTTCCAGCTGCAGAAGGCCATGTCTACCCAAAGACAAACCCTCCCCAGGAGAATTTGGAGTACAGCTTATCTGAAGACCACAGCAGGTGATGAGGCCGAAAGCTTGAAGCAAACTCACAGGATGTTGTTTTTCATAGCGATGGATGACAATTCCTGAAAGAAGAACAATGCTACGATGTTTCTTCAGTAACTTCAAGGCTATGCACCACCAGGGCTTAAGGATGAGGAGGTCAATGTGCTCGCTCTCTATTTTGCAATTGTTTTCTCTCTTCTCAGTGGTTTTCATGAAAAAGCAGAATGATGCATTAAGAAAGTCAACTTCAGCCCACCTCTGCCAGTTTTTCAAAACAGGAGAATTGTGGCCAGCTTTACCATCTAGAGCTGTGCAGGTTGTCCTTAAAAAAAGAGAGACAACAATAGGAAAAATATGCTAATAAAGCCTCAAACCTTTGTATTTTATTACTTCATTTTTTCTTTATTTGTCTGTATCTTCAGTAAAAGTTCATATGTGTTTAGTGGCATTTTTGTCGTGTGCTGGCCCCTGCTTTAGGTACTGGTTTTAGTTTGATCACTCACTAAAATATTAAGCTGTGAACTTCCCTCCTGTAAGACTCTGCTGCTTAGGCTGATGGTCCAGTTAAGTCTTTGCTTAAATCACTGGCTAAAGGCTTTGTATTTTTATTACAAATGTTCACATGTGACTGAAAGTTTTGCATTTTTCCACACTTAAGAATGCCATACAGCAGAGTCCATCTAATTAATGAATGCCTTCCTTCCCGAAGACGTGGCCATATAATCCCCATTTGCCTAAGGGAAGCATGAAGTTAAACAAAATAAATCAGAGATATAAATCTTGTCAGTTAATGCTGTGTGCTGGTTATTCCCACTGAATTGCTGCAAACCAGCAGGGCTGAGATGCAGTACTGTATATTTTGCATTGCCTGTCACGGTGGTTGTTCTTTTGAAATTAATTGTCTGTAGAGAAGTATTTGCCAAGAGCTCTGCACTCAAAATGCCAAACTGAGCTTCAGCGTTCAGCGCAGGAAGGCATTAGAATAGGTATCCTTGCATTTGGCACTCCTGGCCTTCCCATCTTATTGGGAGTAAAATCAGTGAGTGAGTAAAACTTGGAAAAGGAGACAAAATCAAAAACAAGTAAACCGCACACACACACACAAAACAAAAAACCCCAAACTAAGCAAAAACCCAATTTATGTGCAATTTAAGGTTTGGTTTTGGTTTGTTTTTTTTCCCTGACAGCAGCAGGTGCCTCTCCAAGCTTAACTACACCGAGCCCACGCTTCCCATCAGAGGCATCCAGACCTGATGGCCACAGGCCACCCGCTTCAGCGAGGACGGCAAAGAGCTCACTGCCACCCAGCCCACCTGCACCCCGGTTTGAGCCACCCCCGGGCTGGGCACCCCTCTGCGAAGCGGCCGCTGGCCTCCAGGGAACACCGACAACCCCGGCGGCGCGCCGGCGAGGGCAGGTGCATGGACAAGGCCAGCACCGGGGGCCACCCGCCACCAGGGCCACCGCCACCGGGGCCAGCTAGTCCGTTCAGTCCCGCCCCGCTCCGACCCGGCCTCGCCAAGACGAGCCGCTCCGGCCGCCGCTTTGCCAGGCCTGGTCGGGCGGGCCGCCCGCCCGCCCGGCGCGGCCGCACCACCCCCCGCCGGGGCGGGACCGGGGCCGGGGAGCTCCAGCCCACACCTACCTGCTGCTCCCGGCCGCCGCCGCCGGTTACGCCCCGCCCCTCCGCGCCGCGCTGCGCGGAGGCCGGGCCGGCGGGGTTCTGGGTCCCGCCCGCCCTTAAAGCGGCAGCGCCGCAGAGCGTGAGGCCTGGTTCCCGGCTCTGGCCCCGGTAGCTTGGCTGGTGCTTGGGGTTGTTTTTTTTTTCCATACCGCAGCGCTTCGGGGCAGCGGCCTGGGCCAGCCCCTCTCTAAATCCAGGTCACTGACCAGCGCCATGTGCTAGCTCTGTTCCTGCTTCATTTAAAATACTTTTTGAAAGACTGGTGTCAATGTAAACTAGCTCTGTATTTTAAATGTTAGTGAAAATTCACGTGAGACAAGGAGTAATAACACATCCCTGGATGTGCTCAAGGTGAGGCTGAATGGGGTTTTGAGCAACCTGGTCTAGTGTTCCTGCCCATGCAGGGGGTTGGAACTAGACGATCTTTAAGGTCCCTTCCAACCCAAACCATTCCTTGATTCTATAATATGATCTCCAAACTTGACAGCAGTGAAAATGAGACACTCTTTTTTTCTCCCTTTGCACATCAGATCATGGCTGCTGTCAAACACGGAAGAGCCTCGCCAAGGTTTCCCAACCTGAAACAGTGACAGCTATTGAAGGCATCAGCCACTGAAAGACCAGCCAGTCAGTGCTCCAGTGCCTGGTCTGTTGCTCGGGTGAGCTGAACCTCTATCTTCCCCTCTGCATGTTTCTTTTCCCCATGCTCCATCCATCCCAGTATTATTGCTGTTGTTCTAAAGATCCCTTCACTTCTCTCCTCCCCAGACTCTCTTCACTGGGGCCGTGAGGAGGTGTCTTCCCTTACAGCACTATTTTATTGTTGTCATTCATGGAGGCACAGCTCTGCTGCAGGTAACCACCTGAGAGCCTACAAACAGTGGTGGTTCCTCAGAGGCCACAAAGTATATTTTCACCTGGCAGTGACTGAGAATTGCCAGTGGCTGGGCAAGGAACAAAACCCTCCAGCATCTCCCCCGTTCTCCCCAAGGCACTGTCCTCTACAGAGGGCTCCCCCTGGATGGGGCCTTGCCTCCCTCCCAGGTGGGCTCAGGGCCGGGGCCAAGCCCTTGTTGAGGGTGCAGCCAGGCCGGGCAGGGGCTGGAGGTAGTTCCTGAGTTCCGAGCTGGCTGGTCCATGATCCCATGGCCATCACTCCTGCAGGGGCTGGTTTTGCTGTGTTGATTAGCTGGCTCTCGCCAAGGGAGGCTGTAGAGACTCTGCAGCTTTCCAACAGCTGCCTCCAGGTCTCTGCCCCATCTCCTGTCCCATCAGCCAGAATTTAGGGAATAGAATCACAGAATCATTTTGGTTGGAAAAGACCTTAAAGATCATCAAGTCCAACTGTTAAGTAGCACACTGCCAAATCCATCACTAAGCCATGTCCCTAAGCACCGCATACAAGCATTTTGTGACAGCAAGAGTGACAAACATGGTTTTCTCTAGCTTTCCTGTCCCAGATTTCACATCCTGCAGTTTTAAAAGGCTCTTGTGCATTGCCTGAGGTGATTGAGCGTTAAGTTCTGCAGCACTTAAGGTGCCAGGCTCTTAAAAAGAAATCTGGCGATTACACAGCCCTGGATCTGCCCAAATCGGTGAGGTTATGAGGCCATCTAGTGATGTGTTGGCTTAGTACAATTAAAATGTGCTCCAGGTTGTGAAAACTGCTTTTAAAGCAAGACCTTTTCTTTAAACATGACTGGTTCCATCTCTGCTGGGCTGCAGACACGCCTAGATGAAGATAATGCACTGGGAGGAGGCCAGGACCCAGGCAGAAGCTGGGGTCCACCTGCCACAGCCTGAAGCCCACAGACACATTGAGCTATAAGGATACTTAGATGCCTATTACTCTTGTAAAGCAGGACTCACACTCAGTCTTCCTAGAAATTATCCACAAAATGTATATGAAGGTGCGGACCTCTGTGGTTTAGGCTCAGGAAGGACATAATTTTTTGGAGCCCTTAGGGGAACTGTGAAGTTTCAAAGGTCTTGAGTCTTTCAGCAGCACTTGCTGGTCCTTTCCAAGAAGGGTGACATTGAAAACACTCATAATACCCAACCCTGTGCACAGAATGTGCAATGCAGGACACAGGTCACCACCATGCTAGGACTAAAGAACTCAGTTACGTAACAGAAAAATCGTTATCAGCTGTTGATCATGATCATGTTCCCTGGCTGCTCGTAGCTTAGGGATTGCTGAGGTGAAAGAGGAGGGTGAAGTCCTTTCTTCCTAGTAACATCGGCTGGGATGTTAAAAAAAGAAATCCACTTTTTCTTATTTAATTACAAATATTAGTTACTACGGTGTAGACTCCTAGCATGACATAAGAAAGCTCTGATATCAGTGATACCTGCCATCCCTCTTGTCAAAGTCCAAGTAAGCCACTTAGACTTTCAGGACATGCTTTGTGCTTGTTACTTCAGAAGAAGTATCAAAGCCTGTCCCCTGTGAGAAAAAATGTTTAATTTCCAAAGGCTTTTTTTCTTTAGATGGTGACATCTTGAGAATTTCTGCTGCTCAACTGTATGATATGCTGAGCAACCAGCTATTGTAGCTGTGCTGGAATTTGCTCTGAGAACAAGGAACGTCTTTGATCACAACACAACATCAATTTGGTTTATCATGGAGGAGTGCAACACTTGCAAAATGCAGTTGTAGAGTAACACACGAGGGACTCCTCCATGTCCAAGGGAATTACCAGATTACTGGCTGATGATACAACTGCCCAAGTCTTGGGGGAAATCTTGTTTGAGCCAATTAACACCAAAGAAATGGAACTGCACAAGGACAGAGAGAAGGGGAAGGCAGAGAGGAGCTACCTTCACATTAACCATCCCACATTTGTATATTCATAGATACAAAGGTTAAACTCAAAGGAAGGCAAGCCTGAGGTTCAGCAGCCAAAGGATCTCTTGAGCTCATTCCTTCTCTTCTAGCTGTTACAGCCCCAATTGCCAGACCTCTTTTTTGCAAGGCCAGCTGACAGAGTTGGCTGCAATGATAGGGCCTTGGTACACTTTCACGGAGTGGAAGATAGATGGATTCAGAGCTCTGTTGATTTGTAAAAAGCATCCCAACAACTCGATATCAGCAGTCAGGGCTTTTGCACATCAGGATCAATTTGTGTTACCCAGAGGCTGCAGAAGCAAGTCATTATCAAAATGTAGCTGGCACATTAGCTCATAGCTAAGGTAAAATTGAAGATGAGAGCTCTGGCTAGGTAAGGGAGAGGCAATTCAATTATTCTGTTGTGCCTTCAGCTACAATCCACACCTACTCATTTCAGAATCACTGTACATCTTTTGCAGTTGAAGAATACATATCCTAACAAAACAAATCACATATTACCTGTAATATGTCCTGAAAGCATTTAATGTGTTTTTCATAGGCTTACCTTTCCAAGATTTGCCTTGCCAGCTGCATTAGGTTACAGGCAGGAATAAGCAGCAGCTGGCAAAGGTGAAGACTTCAGTACCTTCTGGCAGTGGGTGCAAGAAGGGGAATCTGCAAAGTATAGGTTTGTTTAATTTTTTGTAGGGTGGGAGGGATAGTGATAAAATGAGGAGAAGCTACATTGATCTGACCCTTGTGCCAATGCAGACTCAGTCTTTCTGATGTGTGGAGCCCTTGTAAGAGCCTTGATGGTAAGATGAAGAAGTTGAAAACTATCATTTCTGAGATTGTTCTTGATGTTGCCTTTGACTATATGTGTAGTTAAAGTGTGTTTGGCCTCAGCTGGCTGTTTGTGTTAACACACAATCAGACATGGGAGCATTTTTTAGCACAGACAAAGCCTGGAAAAGCACACAGAGTTGGATGGTTTGTGCTTCTTTGTGGATACAGTTTGGATATTTATTTTGATGTTAAAACTAGAGGATACATGTTTTCAAGTTCTGTTTTTTAATGTCTGAAGTCTTCTTGAAATACTGGGATTACAACTCCTATATATCTCTTAAAATAATGACACATGGGCCCCTAAGTTTCAAGTCCCATCAATATTCTGTGACAGTCAGTTAGCATGAGTGAAACCTCAACGTGGAGGAAAATTAGACAGAAAGCAGTCCAGCCTGATGAACATATTTGTAGCTAATGAGCATGTCCAGAGATGTGTCCTATAAAAACAGGTGCTCTGGGGGTTTTAGTTGCACAGCAAGAAGATTGCAGTATAGGCAGCAACAAAGAGGAAGCAGCTACCACATTGGCACAGCCACTTCTGGTTGTGCAACTACTTGTATTAGTGCACTGAAAGAGGTGGGAGAGGGACAGGTTGCAGTGAGCTTTGTTCATAGCTCCCTTCCATCTTCTACAAACTGAACTATCGCTGTTGTACTTTTTACACTGTTGTGATGCTACTGTGATAATCTGTAATATCTTTCTGGCTGCCAGTGTCCTTTCTTGGGTGGCTGGAGATCTAGGGTCATAGCAGTCTGCAAGAAGCTTTTGGGTATCCCCAGGGCCTGGGCAAGCTCTGGAGGCAGCCCAATGTGGGACACATCTGCAGGGGGCTGCTTAGGCACTACAGAGGCTCTCCAGTCTGGTCTTCAGACAACCTAACTTTTCCTCAATGAAACAAAGACAATCTCCATGTCCTCATCCATCCTGACTTCCTATGACAGGAAAATCCATCCTGTCTGTCTTCCCTGCATGGCTTTGTCCCACATCCTCTCCATGCGTGACTTACCAAGGGCAATACACGAGTCTCAAAGCTTCACTGTATTTATTAGATCTTAGTTTTTCTCAGAGAGGCAGAAACAATGTCAAACAACAGAGTAAAACCAATATTTAGTCTGAAGCATGAGAATATGACAACAGCTTGGGGCCCTAACACAAGCAATGTTTTCCAGGCTCAACTCTCTTTGTTGCCAGGTGGGCTGGATTCACTGCTGTGTTTAAACCTATGACTAATTCCCTCTCTTTTCTCCAGGCAAAGCAATTGCTCCAGCTTGCTCCAGAAGTAAAGCCTGCAGCTGTAATAGATTTGGTTACCTGATTTTAAGGATCGTGCTAATAGCCATTGATGCCAGGAATAAGGCAAGCAAATCAAGTTTTCAAGGAGCTGCATCAGTTCACAGCAGCCAGTTGATTTTGTAATTCAAATTTCATAGTTTCCCACTGGTGCTCAGAGTCTGGCACCAGCTGAACTCTTCCTTTTGTCTTCCACATGGGAGTCTGCCAAACATTTTGACCCTCCTGGAGACCTGGGGACAGAGGAAATGATGGAGATCTGAGACAGACACAAGACAGACAGGTGGTGCTTACTCTCTAGGGCTCATAGAGGAAGCTGCTTGCTGAGGACCTGATACAATATGCCTCCTATTTTGGCTGGTGTTTGCTATTGCACCTGGGAAGGGTTTCAGGGCCTTCAAGCAACGTAGTTGTGAGTCAGGGTTATGCCCTGTCAGGACTCTGCTCCTCAGTATTTTGCAATGATATCCAGAGGACATGGAAAAAAAGTTATATCCCTGCAAGAATACCCAGAGGAATGAAAACATGGCTTCCCTGGAACACCAGCCAGGTCCCTCACATGGTGAAAAGGCTGGAGCTTTTAAGTTCAATGTGACTAAGGACTACTTTATGCACATAGAGGCAAGGGAAGGTCACAAGGGGGTAGAAAAGGACTCAGTCTTTGTACCTTGTACCGATTTTCAGTGTTATCCTACAAAGTGTTAGTTCCACTGGCTTTCCCATCCATACTTATGCAGAATGCCCTCCAAAGGGGTGTTTGGCTCACCTCTTCTTTAGGATACAGGCAACTCTGTCACTTTTCTAACAATAGGTTTCAAATACACACATGATCAGATCCATGGGATTTGCTTACAGAACAACTTAAAGTGACATTAGCCCATGTCTTCTCCAAGCTGGCTCAGTGCCTTGGCAGCACACTGCAACTTCCTTCACCACAGCAGAGGACATGGTGCAGTGACAGCTAAATGGCTTGGGTAGGAGCAGGCAAACTTCCAGCCAGGCCTGTTACTGCAGGGCTGGGCAGGTTGCATACAGAGCAGCTTGGGTGCTTCCTTGTTGCAGCCCCAAGGCTACTAATAGTGAAGGCAGCCTGGGAGACCCCCAGCCTTGTGCTTTGTGATCTCACATCTTGGATTTTATCAGCTGAGGCATCAGGCTTCATGCAAGCTGCTGCATCCAGCTGCAGGAACACCTGCAGACAGGCTAATCCTCAGTCTGAGTAACTGGTGCAAGGACAACAGAGCAAACAGCCTCTGTCATCTTCCAAACAAGAAACTGAGCACTTCCACAACTGAAATCAGCACATCTCTGCTGTCTGTGCTGGGCACCAGGGCCTTGAGGGCACTAGTGGGTCTTGCTGGTCCTACCCATCCCCTGGGGCTCCCCCCTCCCTGCTCACAGCCCAGGACCCCATTTCAGCATCCTTGGGGCTGTAAGTCCCTGTCTCCATGGTGTTACAGCAGGGCTTGTTTCCAGCTCCCTACAGCCCTTCCTTGCCCATTCGTGGGCTCCACCAAACCATCCTGCTCCCCACGGCCATCCTGGGTCCATATTCCCAGCATACTTTCCTTTTCTGGGCCTGATCCTGGCCTCCACCTATGGGCTGACATCAGACTCAGAGCAGCCAGACACACTGTCAGTGGCTGGCACCAAAGACTGCTGCTGCTCTGTTGCCTTCACTTCTCTTACCCTACCTGGTAGTGCTGAGCACCAGGAAGGCGATTGCTCTGATTTAGCCTGGGAAATACTTTTTACTGGGATTTTTCAGTAATAGTCCAAGCATTTTGGCCTGGAAGGAAGTGCTGGGCAAGCCTTTTGACACATCAGACAGTGTCAAATGCTCCCACCTCTCTGCCGAATGGGAACTGCTGGAATTGCCCAGCATGGATCCAGGCTTAAATAAGTTGTGGCTGTTGGTTTGCAAGGAAGTCGCCAAGAAGCATGATCCCTAAGGAGAATGAATCACTTTGATCTCTGTCCTGTCTGATGCGAGTTCAGAGCTCATTTCCAGTATTTCTAAGCTAAAGCAGGAGTGCAGTGAGCCAATGCAGAAAAGCTACAATCTAGCTGTCATCAGCAGTAAGTCTCTTCAGCAGCAGGTACTTCAAGGCAATGTGCTCTTATCAGGCATGAAGAATAACTGACAGAGAGATAAGACTGAACCTTTGGACATAAATGTTTAGAATTCAGCTAAAAACTCTAGTAGGGAAATCGAAACAGACCTTTTAGTGTTTTGATTTGCAAGATTAGCAACAGTCCTTGCTAAATGAGGAAACAATTCACAATGCATATTCATTGCAGGAAATACTTTTCATCTGTCCTTGATCTCTTGTTGTATACTGACTATGGATTCGGTGGATTTGGATTTCTTTAGCACGCCCTTGGGCTTTCAAGTGTGCTAGGATGCATTGTAATGCAGATACAGGGTGTCTGGCACTTCTTACTGAAAAACACTTCAAAGGGAAGTTGGGGATATTGAAATCAGGGAAGTTGAAATCAGTCTCTAATTACTTTAGTACAGAGGCCAAAGGTGTTTTGGAAAAGAGCTTACCCGCTGTTCATGGACAGATTTTGTCCAGAGCATGTGAAAACGAAGGGTCAGCCCACAGTCCTACTGATATCACAGGACACATGACTGCCTGATTTTTGGAGACTGAGATAAAGGAAAACAATGTTTGTAACTAGGCTTGGAACGCAGTGCCATTACTCAGGTAGATGTGACAGCTTGACTGCATCTTCTCTGAAAGCTTTGCCTGTGCCAGAGCTCAGCTGCCTGGGAGCACAGACCACAGGCACAGCTCCACCTGAACCCCTGCCACCACAGACAACATTGCTGTGGGCATGTGGTCCAGGCAGCTCATCAGCATCTCCTCCTGCCTTTCTCCTTGCCACAATATGTACCTATGAAGCTCTAGTATTTTTATTTTTTTAAAAAGACCTAAGCTCCTTCTTCATGCTTTATGTGGGCAGATATGTTATGTCCCAAGGCTCTTCTACCTCCTCAGGTCTTTCCTGAGCAGACAGATTGTAAAGTGTTCGGGTCCTGAAGCTCTGAAAAAAGAGGAATCACAGTTTAGAGGCAGGGAAAACAACACCCTCAGCAAACAGCAAAAACTATTTCAAAATGAAGAACAGAGCTTTGCTATCCACACCAAATACCTGCCTGATCTCAGGCCTGGTTTGAAAGGCATCTGTCAGCAGATGATGGCAGTGGGATGTGTGGGCTGGAAGGACTCGGCGTCGGGGCTGCTGCAACACCAGTAGGCTGGCTTTGGGGACAATAGAGCTTTGTGCCTGACAGATGTTCAGGCAGAGGAGAAGCAGCATTTGCTTTCTTTTCCTGTGGGCAGCTGAAGCACAGGGAGTTCACTGACCTGATTTACAGGAGGCTGGTGCTTCTGCAAGCCAGGCGATGAGCAATTTGGCCAAGGTCATGCAGAAAGCGTGTGAAGCTGTCAGAGAAGGATGGAAATCACTGTGTGGGTGCTTTAGCTTGATGCTGCCAGCACAACACCTCCATTAGTGTGTGACATGCTAGTGATTTATCCAAGCCTCATACTTTGCTGATTAGGTTTTATCCAAGCCGTGGTTGCAACAGTCTGTGTGTCTTCTACAAGCGAAGAGCAGAAGGCAACCTTACTCTGAGCAAAATATGGCCTTTGACCTCTAGGTCTTGGCACTGAATCGTATAAAAGGTAATGGTCGTGTATAATCCTACTCTGGACTTATAGAGGGGTGGGGGGAGGGAGAGCCTTCCTCAGCAAGAGGAGGTGCATCTTGCAAACTCAGCATAAAATCAAAGAGAGAAGTGGAGTGAAATGGCAGGAGTCACCACAGATTTTCACCATTCTGTGCCACTGAATGCTTGGTGAGGAAAGGGCAGGTGGCGAAGGACACAAACCTCCAGAAACCAGACATGGCAGCATGACAACTGTGCAAATAAAGACAGGCAACAGATTTCCATCCTTGCCTATGTTGTAGGAGGAGTTTTCTGATGGTGAACTGGATGCACTCACCAAGGAAGCAGACAAGGCCACAGATTTTTGTTGGTTTTTTTGTGTGTGTGTGTTTGTTTTGGTTTTTTTATTATTGTCGTTGTGAAGGAAACAGAAGGAACATAGGGCCTGGAAGGGAGGGGGAAGAAGGTACAATTAGCTATTAAATAAATTGTCTTGCTTTGTGAAACTTCTCCCCCAAGGAACCTCTCCGAAAACAGAGAAGAGTAGAATGTGTCTATATGTGTTTGTAATGCAAGGGCATGCATATGATGGATGTACATAAAATGAATAAAATGCAGTGAGCTACAATAGGGGATTAGAGATTTTAAACCTTTAAGTTTTAAATTATGGAGGTTTCAGAGGTCCTGTGGCAGAGATGCAGGAAAGTAGTCGTCTTTTACTTTGTTATCTCTAATTCTGCCATATGAATAATAATCACACAATGTGACAGAGGAAAGCCATGCCGTGTGCTTTTATTCAAGCTTAATCTTTATAGATATGCAGCCAGTATAGAAGATGAGCTACTTGCTTTAATGGTATTGTAACTTGATTTAATATTAGAATATGTGCCTGGAAACCGACTTTCTGAGCAATGATGAATTGTGCTGGAGGAAACATTCTTTACTTTATGTCTTATGGCTAGTGATTTGGTTTATTTGGTTTAAAACCCTAAGGCAGCCAATACCTTTCTGATGCTTTAAGTAGTCTTCTTGCCTAAGTTCAGAGATTAAAACAGCTTTCATTGTGAATCTTGCTTTAAAATCTTCTGCTGCTGTTGTTTCTCTTCCCACTTCTGCTATATGCTCTTCTCTGCTTCCTGCCAGAATGACTTCAGTTTTCGTCTTACAGTCCATCCTTATCTCATTTCTTTCAGCTGACTATTCACACTTAGCTTCTCGTGAAGTAGCTCTCAACTGAAAGTCAGCCATAAGTAGAAAATTTCTCTTCTGAGCATTACAAACATTCATATAGCATCTTAGTTATTTTCCCTCTCTTCTGCCCTACAGAATCTTGTGACCACATAGATATTAGAGCAAACCGGGGGAGGCTTCAATGGAAAATCAAAGTGGCTTGTCAGCTGGTGAAAGATCTTCTACAGAGCTGTGTGAAGGAGTCGAGCAATCCATCACATCACCAGTAACATGATTTCCAATTCACTGAAGAATGCTAAAGAAAATAAAAAGTGAAGCAACAGCATCACAGCAAGAAGGCTTTTTCCACCTCTCTGAAGCACTGGCGTTGGCTTCTTGCAAAAATAGGGCAAATAACCTGATGTCCCTGCAGTCTGATCTTTTATGGCAGATCCTAAGGGCAGGGGGCTGACGTGCTTGTTAGCATTTGACCGAGTTTAAACTAACAGGTCCTGAAAAACAAAGATTTGCTGAGAGGTTAAGGAGAGGGAAAGCGGAACCAACTTGATATTGAGGGAAATATTCACTGCAACTGAAGGCACAGGCACCGAAGGAAGAAAAACAAATCAGCCAAGCCAAAAACCTTTCCTTGCTGTGTTGCACCACTCACAGTCCAGCTGGTGATAGAAGAAAGCTGCTGCCATACGAGACCAGATCAAAGCAAAAGGTCCCAGGCATATGTGGCCTATGCTAGTAAGTTTTTTGTGCTCATCCCATTCTGAAATTCTCAATACTACTTTATCCATATCCCTTGGAGGAACACATAAGAAGCTCCTAGTGCTCTGACATTGTTTTGTGCTTGGTTGTGCCAGGGACAAGTCTTATCTCCCCAGGATTATTGTTAATATGTTTTGAATGGGGGACATTCAGCCCTTTGGGGATCTTTAACACCCTTTGCCGGTGAAAGGAGAAAATAATCATAATCCCATCCAGTTACCTCTGATAATCCCAGATGTGCCTCAGTCCTATCAGTCACTGCCTCTTCCCAGGCTGTACAAATGCTTTTCTATGGCATTTGGCTGATAATTGAGTAGGTGTAAAAGTTCATGATGCTTTGGGGCCTTATCTTCGTTATCCTTTGGCTCTTGCAAGAAGTTCCACAATCCCTTTATGGACCTGTTACCACTGCAAAATTTAAGCAATCATTGTTGCAAGTAGAGCAGAAGGGTTTGGTTTGGCTTTAAAGCAGGGCAACCCCTCTAGAGAGGCACTGATGACCAGGGCAGTGTGGTTTTGGACAGTGAAAAGACAACCAAAATGCACAGATTCTGGAAAAAAATATTCTGCAAAAAATCTCAGGAGAGATAAGGCAATTATGGACATTGAGGGAACATCCTGGTACTTTCCTGTGCTGTACATCATCTTTGGAGGCTTGCTCTGGCCAAAGGCCTCTGCCACCTTTTCCTGGGAGCAGTTGTTTATACCTGGATAGAGGAAGGAAATGGCTTACAAGAGACTTGATTGCATTCCTATCCATTTTGTGCTGACACAAACATAACTGAAAAGAAGATAAATGAAAAATTAGCTGTAAATGGGTATCCAGTCCACCTCTTGGAGTGGAGGAAATTATTGCCACTGGGCTGGAAGAAAAGGGTCTTGATGTAACTGAAATCCCACAGCTGAGCTCTGAGATTTTTCTTTTTATTATAATTGACATTGTTGTCCAGTGAGCTAACTTTCAATCCTATTTCCGCTGTTAAAATCTCCCAAATCTATTGATTCCTTAGGATGTGAGCCAGGTTGGTGAAAAAAACGTCAGAGAGAAGAGGTACCCAAAGACAGCATACAGTGTCTGAAGGTACACCAGCTTGGAGGGAAAGACTGGAACAACTTGGATGGAAGGATAAGAATAATCCAGGCCGAGCAACATAACATGACTTATCAGAGCCCAGACACGCTTGTTACAGCCAAGTCTGCTGGCACTGCAAAGGAGCTGAGTGGCCTTGTTGAGGTGATATTTGTGCCCAGAAGATCAGTCATCTTAGAAGAAGAAATCACTGCCCCCATGAAACTCCAACAAAGGGTGTCTGTGGGAGCTGTACATACAGGCGTGGGAGCTCAACCTCATAGCTATTCCAGGAAGAGGAGTGAGTTAATTAGATTTTTCTACCTGTAATCTCATGTGTTGTGCTTTATCCCCTTTTTTCATGCTGTATGTATTGCTGATTTTATTGAGATGGAAGTGTCTGTGCACTGAACTTTATTCAAGAAAAAAATACTGTCCTGTACAGAAAACAGCTAAATCAAAGCAATATAGAACCACCGGCTGCCCAAGGGGAAAAGGTCAGGACTGTTGTGTTAAATTTTGGGTAATCTTTAGAGAGGTTGGTGAAGCCTCTGTCTTGGACTGCCTAGAGGCACTGATGCCATGGGGCTTCCAAAAGAGAAGCTGAGAACAAGATGGTACTTCATGGTAAGAAAAATTAGTTTTGAATGAGAATCAGAGGCTGACTTAACTCTTATCTGACCTAGACCTGAATAAGCAAATACAAGTTAATAAACAAACCAAACTCAATAACCTAGCTCTCAGTGCAAAGTCGAGAAAATAACTGGTCTCCTGACAAATCCTATTTAGATCTGGCAAGGTTCAGCTTGTCATACTGAGTGCTGCAACCACATAACAGATCATAACAGAGGACTCATCTTTTTTTCTTGGATATTAATGATATTGGGAAGTGAGGAAATTGTTTTACTACTTCTCTACTTTCAGTAGGGCACCACAGGGAGCTGAGAGGTAAAAGGGCATGAAACTTGGTAATTCAAATGGAAGACGAGAGAGATGCTGATCTAAGTTGCCTCCAGGTAGGAAGAAACAGTTATTCCACATACCTCCAGAAAATGACCCATACTATATGAAATATCAAGTTGCCTGCAGGCATTTTCTTATCAAAGGCGCTTGTTGAATAAGGACAAACATAAATCATAGGAAGAAAAAAATGTGGCTCGCACTGCTGAGAGATAACTGAAAGAGGTCAGAGGAGTCCATACAGTAATAAAAGGATGAGACTGATTATTACATGCTGCATGGACTAAGACTAGTAAACAGATAAACACAGAAGAATAAAAGTGCGTATTGAATTCCGCAATTTCCTTAAAATATAGAGATGGCAGAATTTTCTGACATCATCAGGGATGTCAACAGTTTGGCGAAGAAAAATCTCAAAAGATTAAAAAAAAAAAAATCCTTTCTGTCCCTTTAAAAGTAGGCGCCGCTCCCGAACGGATCTTCCAGTACATCGGCATCGGGTAATAATAATGGGAAGGTTTTTAGAAACGGGGATAAACCAATACTGATTTCTTCCTGAACACGGCAGAATGGTTATCAAATTTTAAATAAACTAGGAATGAAGCAACATTTTAAATTTTGCACTGAAACAGGGCGCATGTAGCCAAAAAATAGTTCGCCGTCCTATAAGTTAATGTAGTACGATTAACATCAATCCCGGCGCAGGGATGGAGACCACACAAAAGCCGCTCCTTAGCCCCTTCCCCCTCTGTCAGCAGCCCCTCACTGGGGTGGGGTTGTTGTTGTTTCGACAGTCGGACGGGAGAAGAAAAAGCCATTTCCCCTGTTAGGATTCATGCAGAAAACAATCGGCGCAGCCCAGGCGCTGATGTGGCACCGTCCCCTTTGTTATTTAAATAAAAGCCAGCGTCCCCCTGCTCACACCTTGGGGGTGATGATGAGGGGAGGAGCTTTAATCACCTATTGTGGCAAAGCAGGGCCACCCAGGGCTCGCCCTTACCCCCCAAACAGCGATATGGGCCGCAAACGCCCCGCTAATGCGGCGGAGCGGGGCAGGGAGAGGAGCTGCGGCCGCCCAGGGTTTAAATCCCCCGCGGGGGCGGGTCGGCAGCGCGGTTCCGCCCTCCGCGTTTCCCCCGCCCCGCTCAGCTGACAGCGGGGGCCGCTCGGTCCCTGCTCGGTGCCCGCCCGGTCTCCGCCGCGTCCTTGCGTCCTGCGCGCTCCCGCCGGGGATGGGGGGCGGCGCGCCGTGACTGTGCCGCGGGCGAGCCCCCTCCCCCCTTCCCCCTCCGCCGCCGCGCAGAGCCGCGGAGCCGCCAGCGGGATGAGCGGGAGCGGCGGCCCCGGGCCCGGCGCGGCTCCCTGTCGCTTCGCCCACTACTTCGTGCTGTGCGGCATCGACGCGGAGAGCGGGCTGGAGCCCGACGAGCTGGCAGGTGAGCGGCGGCGGGGCTCCCGGGGCCGGGCGCGGTGGGGAGGCCTGGCCCGCAGCCGCACCGCTGCGGCTCGCCGCCGCCCGGCGGGCTTTTGGGATCCGCTGCTTCAAAATGTCTGCTTCCCCCCCGAGGAGGGGGCGAAGGGAGGGAGGAGGTGGTGGTCGCCGAGCCGGCGGAAAGCGCAGGGAGGGAACAACTTTGAAGGATGAAGCATCCTCCGGGGAAGCTGGTGGAGCATCCCTTGAAGGGCAGCGGCGGGAGGGGGGATTTGCGTTTGTCTACCGGCCCCGGGATGCACTCTGTCCCCACGCCGGGCTCCCCCGGCCCACCGTTGGCGCTGGTGCCTAACGGTGTAAGGGGCAAGACCGTCCTCGCCCGCCCGCGGTGTGCGGGCGCAGCGGCTTAGCCGCGGCCAGCAGGGTGCGACTGACGGGAGAAAGGTACGGAGGGTTTTATGGATTTGAAGGAGGCGAATGACTGAGCTTTCTGTCGGGGCTGTTCTTCCCTATTTGTACTGGAAGTGGGGAAAGGCATCTGAGAAGAATGGAATAAATTATTGGCATCGCATCTTTAATTATGCTGCTTTATTCACATCTGTGCCTATTCAGGAAGAGTCTTCCTGCATCCTTTCTTCCCTCTCTACCCCCCAAAATGCTATAGAATCAAATAACATTTTTACTTTGGGATTCAACTCATTTTCTAAAATACTTATGTTTGTAGGGTTCCTGGCTGGATTTGAGCTGATTATGTTGGGAAAAAGCAGTATTCCTTCCTAAAGGTCACTTGTGCTGAAGTAAAAGGAACTGTTCCAGTCAGTTTTTACAAAAAAAACCTTAAAACAACAGTAAACTTAATAATGCAGCTTAATTGCATGAAACCTAAACATTTCCTCATGGAGTTAGGAGTTTGAAAGCGCTTAAGTGCATAGGTTTGCCTGTTCCCGTGCATTCATGCTGCAGGTGAATGAGCTGTGTGTGGCTGAAGTTGAAGGTACCTCAGGGTGGGCACCTCTGCCTGGTAATGGGATCCTGGCAAGGTCTCTCCTGCGATTGCATCCGGAAGTGCCTCATCTTCTGGTTGTGTAAGAGAAAGGCTTGATGATCTACATCACTGATCGATGTACCCTGGTTGAAGTTCGTATTTTTTTCACCTGTAAAAGAGGTGGTTACCTGAATGCTCTAAGGAGCTTTATCTTAACCTGGCGTCCCCAGATCTTTTCCCTTTGCAGTGAGCACACACTGGAGGTAGCCCTAGGATCTTCAAATTGAAGCATTAGCCAAATGTGCTTTAATCTCTGTTTGTCTTTTTCACTTGTACTAGTGACCGCAGTTGTACGGTTTCAATTTTGCTGCTCTTAGTAGAAAACTCCTGGCTCGTGAGCAATCTCCCAGCTGATGGTGTACAGGGCTTGATTTGCATAATGTGACCTATTGGGGAATCAGCTACTTAAAACTTTGAGTCATCTTTAACTCTTCTATCTGAAAAGAAACTATTTTTAAAGCCGTGTTGGCTGGCAGGCTGTGCCTTCACTGATGAGTACCCAGGCTTTCAAACTTGTCTTTTGCTGATTTCTGCTCCGTTCCCCAGTGAGAGATGTGTTCTTGGGGAGAGCTGCTCAAGGACAGCCTGAGCACGGTGGGTTCATGCAGTGGCTCAGCTACAGGGCACAACTTTTATGGTCACTCAGTAGCTTTAGCTGAACTGTTCCAGCAACAGTAATCAGATTTCAAA
The DNA here is from genome assembly GCA_020745705.1 of Hemiprocne comata. Classification (NCBI taxonomy): domain Eukaryota; kingdom Metazoa; phylum Chordata; class Aves; order Apodiformes; family Apodidae; genus Hemiprocne; species Hemiprocne comata. Next base: position 65,647,843 of record CM036586.1, read on the forward strand.
GCTAAAGGAAGTATCCCTCTCAATTTTTCAGCAAAATAAAGACATTTTGGCACATCTGTGATATGTCCATTTATAAAATGCAACTGTGAACAATTTCAAAGAGAAGTTACCACAAGTAGTTGTTTTTAAAGCAAGTGAGGCTTCTTTTTAAATTTTCTCCCTCCTCTCCAGATGGAGGTAACAAGTAGAAATGTCTTCGACTGGTTTAAACCAATTAAGGTCCTGCAGTATGGTTTGAGCATACAAAAAACTTTGTTAGTGCCTATTTGGGAGGCATTCTTAATACCTAAGAGGGTTGGGATATGATAGAGGAAGAAGTAGAGTAACAGAAGCATGATGGGACTTAATATTGCCACTGAGCAATGTTAGATTTTTAGGGACTTGTGACAAGAGCTTTCTGCTATCAGCTGGGAGCTCAGCAGTTGGAAATGTTAGGGAAGAACAAGGAGTGCTGTGAGCCACAAATGTAATGCAGCTGCGGAAAAATTAATTCTGCTTTTAGATGTAACTGTGAAAACATTTCTGTTAAAGCTTGGGGGGATATTAATGCCACTGTAGACAGGCACTAGTGGAGATTTCATCAAGGAATCTGTGTTACAGGTTTCAAAAACTGAGCTGCCAGGTGAATTTGGAACTGAAATAGGTGGGGAGAAAGATGCTCTAGGGAACAGAAAGTTGTATCACAGGAAATGCACAAATTAAGGCTATTTCTTTCTAAAAAAGTTATTGCAATATTTGTAGAAAGAAATTATCCTGTATTGAACTATGTAGCTGTGATCACTTTCCATCTGGCTAGCCTTGTGCTTAAGAGCTTGTTGAGGTAAGTCATGGGAAAAATAAAAAGTTGCTGTGACTTCAGCTGCCATGCAGATCATCCCCAATTTAGCAAAAAAGTAATCAAGAACATTCTTATCTCCAAACCTGCGAGTCCTTCAGCAGCTTGCATACACAAACTGCCTTGCTCGAGCCAGGTCTGGCTGAATGTAGCTGTGCTTGTGCCGAGCAGATAAGAAGGGCACAAGGAGATGAGAGGAGGTCTTCTGTCACCCCAGAGCCTCTCTGAACAGAGAAGCAGAAGTTATAAAATCCTTGAGGGTTTTTCAGCTTCCAGATGGACTTTCGTGGTGACCAGCTGAGGCACAGGCACCTCACTGGGACATGTGGTGTGCTCTGGAGCTGCCGGTGAGTCAGTTCTGCCGTCATCTGGAGCTCCCCAGCCTGCACCCTCCTTTTGCTGGGGACAGCCCAGGACCCACCCCTGCATGAACACTTTTCTTGCTTGGCAGCTTAAGCTCAGGATCTCTTTCCATGCAAACCCTTTGCAGTTTTTAGAAAGCCATCACAGCTACAAAAAACAAACAAAACCAAACCAAACAAAACAAAAAACCCACAAAATGAAGCACAAAAAAAAATCCTTTTTAATTCATCAAGTGTGAAGTGAAATGTTTTGATGATGCTCTTGGAGGCAGAGTGAGGAACTACCTTTTTCATTCTTAGTGTTGTGAAGTCTGTTCACAAAATGAAACAAAATCAAGGTTCCAAAGTTGTATAAAGTCTTGACATGCTTTTAGGGAAGAGCAACCTGCTTAATAGTTCTTATTCCTGTGGATGCTGAGTGTGGAAAATGCATTTGGTAGAGGAGAATTTTCCACCATGCAATTGGTTTGTTTTGCTTAGGGTTTTGTTTTGTTTTGCATGTATGCTGCTTTTTTTTGATAGGAAATTGCTCCACAGCTGGCTTTTCAAATGGGTCTTAAGTGAATTAATTTTGAAAAGTAAAAAGCTGTTTCTCTGTTGCTGAACTTGGTAGTGTATCCAGGCACACAGCAAAGTAGCGTATGGATTATAAAGCTGTCAAAACACGTGTGGTACCACCACAAAGCTCTCAGTCAAGGATGGAAGAAAAAAATAATCTTCCTAGGGACTTGAGGGAGGAAGGGAAGATATCTAAGGATTTCTTGGCACCTAATAGTTGGAGAGGTCAGAAAAGAAAAGCAGAGTATTTGATGTGAAATATCTTGAAAAGCATGAAATTTTCAGTACTGGTTTCTGTGCCCTATTGAACTCTACTAAAATAGGATGAAGGGAGCTTTTCTGTCATGTTCAGGGCTGATGGAAAATATGTTTCAGATCACTTTCATCTTCATGCCTACTAATTTCAGGTAAAGTAATTTTGAGCCTATCAGCTGGAATTGCATATGCTTAAATGAAATAATTATTGTAAATATTTAACATTGCCTTAAACAAAAAGGCCCGATTGTTCATTACATTGTTTCTATTGCATCTTTTGTCATACTGTATGAACTTTATGTGTGCAAGAAATGAAATTTTGCTTTGAGAGCATATTCAATGTTGTAGAATCTTTGTTAGTGTGTCACAAACTACAATTTAGAAAAAAACCAAACCACAAACCAAAAAACAAACAACAAAACAAACCTATGACAAACTACAATTTAGAAAAAAAAAACCCCACAAACCAAAAAACAAACAACAAAACAAACCTATGACTCAATTAAAAAGAAAAGTAACAATCTTTTACTGGGGAAGTAATTAGTGCTTTGGAGTAAAGTAGAGAGAGAATTATAGATGGGTGTTTTGTTTCCAAGTGGAAGGGTTGGTCAATGCTCCATTGAGGATGCTCTTGCCAGGGTGGTTTGGAGGGAGGGAGGATGTGGTAAGCCAACATTGGAACTGGGACCTGAAGGACCATGGTGGATGATGCCTTCATGAATATCAGTAGAGTTGTAGCCCTCTTGCTGTGTGAAATGGAAAGTTTTGTAGCTTTTTTTTCCCACACACAACCCATAAAATATTACCACAAGACTATGCTTATGGTGAGGAGATGTTCTAGTTATTTTATCTTGTCTAGCAATATATGTTGCACTGTCTGGTTTTGGCCACTGTGTAAAGATTCACTATATTATTGTCTAAATTCAATGTACACTTTAAAGCCATAGAAAGATTCATTACTGTAGTTTTAAGATGCATTTTAAAATTTTTATTCTTTTTCTTCGTGACCAGCAAAACTGAGAGTGCCCATTGGAAACACTGAGTGTCTTGAGAAAAATAAACACTCCTTCTACCTCATTCTGTTTCCCTATAAATATCCAGATATTTGTAGTTCATTTTCCCCTATCAGTGAAATGTTACCTTGGCTCATGATGTTGAAAACCATACGGAGCGTGTTGCAGTCTGGCTAACGGTTTTTTATCTAGTAGGCTCTTATTTTTTGAATGCTACAAGTCTTTTTAGTCCTTGTGTGTGCTTGACATCTGCGTGCTCACTCTTTGCAGAGTCTCCCTGCAGCCTGTGTGGTTCTCCATCGTGCTTCCTTGGTGCCAAGCCACCTTGCAGTGCCAGAAAACTTGGCAGCATTACTACAGCAATACAATCTCTCGTGTACGTGGTGTTTTCTGAAAATAAGTAATTGGGTTTTTTCCTAGTTTACTGGAAATAGACTGAGAAATCTCCCTTGACCAAGGAATAATCTGAACACTTGCAGTTCCTGTTCATGACTTACTCTGTTCCCAGAAATGAAAAATGGGTTACAGGAGTTTTGGTTTTAATTTTTAAGTACAGTCTAGAATTGCACAAAACTTTTTTTGAGGGAATGTCTGGCTGAAATAACCTGGATGTGGATGAGAATGGTACAGGTAAAGGAGGTGATGGCTTATGCTATACAATGTAACAAAATTTGGCTTGCTCCTCAGAAGCAGTTATAACAGCTCAGGATTTCTGACATGTATAGTGTTTGTGGGAGGGATAGGACTTAAGGAAGTAGTTAGGGACCTGCTGTGTCACTTAGATCCCAACAACTCCATGGGTCCGGATGGGATTCATCCTAGGGTACTGAGAGAGCTGGTGGAAGAACTGGCTAAGCCGCTCTCAATCATTTATCATCAGTCCTGGCTCACTGGGGAGGTCCCAGATGACTGGAGGTTGGCCAATGTGACGCCCATCCACAAGAAGGGCTGGAAGGAGGATCCGGGGAACTATAGGCCTGTCAGCCTGACCTCGGTGCCTGGCAAGGTTATGGAACAGATCATCCTGAGTGCCATCAAGCGGCATGTGGAAGACAACCCGGGGATCAGGTTCAGCCAACATGGGTTTAGGAAAGGAAGGTCCTGCCTGACTAATCTCATCTCCTTCTATGACTGGGTGACCTGCCTAGTGGATGAGGGGAAGGCTGTGGATGTGGTCTACCTTGACTTCAGCAAGGCCTTTGACACAGTCTCCCACAGCATCCTCCTGGAGAAGCTAGCAATCCATGGCTTCAACAGGTGCACCCTTTGCTGGGTCAAAAACTGGTTGGACGACCGGGCCCAGAGAGTGATGGTGAATGGAGATGCATCCAGCTGGCGTCTGGTGACCAGCGGTGTCCCCCAGGGATCAGTACTGGGCACAGTCCTATTCAATATCTTTATTGATGACCTGGATGTGGGGATTGAGTCCACCCTCAGTAAATTCACAGATGACACCAAACTGGGGGGGAGTGTTGATCTGCCAGAGGGTAGGAAGAAGCTGCAGGAGGACCTGGACAGGCTGGATCGATGGGCTGAGGCCAACGGCATGAAATTCAACAAGACCAAGTGCAGGGTCCTGCACTTTGGCCACAATAACCCCAGGCAGTGCTACAGGCTGGGGAAGAGTGGCTGGAGAGTAGCCTGGTAGAGAGGGACCTGGGAGTGCTGGTGGACAGCCGGTTGAACATGAGCCAGCAGTGTGCCCAGGTGGCCCAGAAGGCCAATGACATCCTGGCTTGTATCAGGAATAGTGTGGCCAGGAGGAGTAGGGATGTAATTCTCCCCCTGTACACAGCACTGGTGAGGCCTCACCTAGAGTACTGTGTCCAGTTCTGGGCCCTCACTTCAAGAAGGATGTTGAGGTGCTGGAGCAGGTCCAGAGGAGAGCAACAAGGCTGGTGAAAGGACTAGAGGGAAAGTCTTATAGGGATAGGCTGAGTATGTTGGGGTTGTTTAGCCTGGAGAAGAGGAGACTCAGGGGGGACCTCATCACTCTCTTCAACTACCTGAAGGGAGGTTGTAGTCAGGTGGGGGTTGGGCTCTTCTCCCAGGCAACTAGTGACAGGACAAGAGGGCACAGCCTGAAGCTGCTCCAAGGGAGGTTTAGGTTGGATATTAGGAAGCACTTCCTCACGGAGAGGGTGATGAGACATTGGAATAGACTTCCCAGGGAAGTGGTGGAGGCACCGTCCCTGGATGTGTTCAAGGCAAGGCTGGATGTGGCACTTAGTGCCATAGTCTAGATGGTGTGGTAGTGTTGGTCATAGGCTGGACTTAATGATCTTAAAGGTCCTTTCCAGCCTTGGTGATTCTGTAAGCATTTCTCCTGCCTCCCTTAATAAACGAGGCTCAAGTGCAGCACTAAGTCTTCTGACTTTATGGCCGGAATAAGCAAGTCTCATAAATGAGGGATTGGATGGAGTAGCTGGCTTATTGAAGCAACCTGGGTTTTGTAAATTGTCACAATAAACAGGGAAACACTGGGTATAGATTTAAGAAACCTGTTTGATAAAAATCTAAGCTGAGTTAATATGCTATTCATGTGAAAACAAATCTTTTTATCTTAGTCTGCATAAGTGAAGTGTCATGTTTCTTGTTAAAGAGAATATGGAGATAATCCCTGCTTCCATACAACTCCATGTTGAAACAGAAATAATGTTTCTGCTCTCTTCATCACCTTTAAAGGTGGTGGCATGAATAGTTGCTGTAATAGTTTATTCTTAAACATGGTTCGGTTTTTGGTGTGTGGTTTTTGTTTTGTTTGTTTTTGCTACTGGGGGAAACCAGAATTCCGCTGTAACACCACAGATTTTTTTGTTTTTAAATAGAATTCTGAATTATACATTAAAGACTTGGCTCCTGTAGGAGGATTTCTGCAGCCAAAGGAAACAGTGCTTTTCATAAAGAATTGTCAATATTATTGACAAGTATCATCTCTAGTTATAATAACTTTTAATAAGGAGTAACTCTCTTGCTTACTCAGATAACAGACCATTTGTAGAATTGCTAATAGCTGTGGTATATTATTATGCTTTAGTAATAGCGCTTTCATTCTCTTGTCTTCATAGATGCTGGCGAGATACTTGATTTAAATGCTCTCCCAACCCTGGTTGTGGCTATTCTGTTATACATTTGCCTCAATCTAAGTTTTTTATCCTGTATTCCTTTGAAGATAAGGTATTGATTGGGTTGGGAAAACATCATTGTTCCTATCAATAGCACTGCCTCACAGATGTTGAATCATGAGAATTTCTTGTATTTTTTTTTTTTTTGGCCAGATAAGCTGCTGTTTTAATTTCCTTAACTTAGGAAGACTTAAACCCTCTTGCACTCACAGGGACTGTTTCACTGCCAGTGGCTGTTGCTGTAGCACAGAAGAGGAAGGTGTGACCATGTATGAAGGTTTGTTCGTTTTACAGTGAAAATCCTAGTAACTGGTCTGTTAATACTGCAGTAGAGAGCTTTTTTCCCTTCACAAATAGTGAAACACAGTAGTAATCAAAGTGCTGGCAGGCAGAATGGCTGAGCTGCTGTCCTTTATAAGAACGACCTAAATCCAACCCTAATCTTGTTCCTGCGCATCAGCTTGAAGTCACCGCTGGCCCCATCCTGGCAGCTTAGTGTTGCTGTGTCTGAAGAGAGCTGGGGTCCCTGGGACCACAGCTGCCCACCTCTGGCAAGGAGCACTGAAAGGCAAACGTGCATGCATTCTGCAGACCCTGGCAGTGCTGGATTGGACCTCGTTGCAGCTGTGTGTTGGTAGGGAGCGTGAGGAGATATTATGCTTTTGAGCCTATGCTGAAGATACAGGTCACTGTTGCCAGTGGAGAGGCTCCTGTCTTGGTGTCCACCTCCACAGTGGCCCTCATGGCACTGGAGGATGGCAGGATCTGAGGGCAAGTGATACCTGCCCTTCTGAAAACGGTAGAGCAGAAACTGTTAATAAGTCAGAACTGCTCAGGGTGGTGCGTGACAGTAGTATTGATTTCTCTGCTCAGCTGTTTGCCCATGAAGCCTTTCTGTCCTCACCAGAGTGATTTAGCTGTGCTGCAGGAGCTGTGCCAGTGCCCCAACACTGTACCCACAGCATTCCTGTGACAATGCAGAGCTCACCATAGCGATACCTCCAAAATGAGCTGCTTCAGGAGAGGGAGGTTGAGACACATACAAGCCAGCAGGACAAGAGGGTCAGGACTCTCTTGCCTGACTTCTTTCACCTGCTTGTCACAGGCTAATCAAGTTGTCCTTGATGCCAGCAGGTCCCTGAAACATGCTGGCAAACATACAGCCCTCAAAGCCTCTGCGTAGGCTGATGCTGGATCTGCAGCTGGCATGCTGCTCCCCACTGCAGTTGCTGATCTGCTGCAGTGAAAGTTGGAGACAATGAGAAATGTGAATGAAGGAAAAAAAAGTAAACAGCATGTGCACTTTGGTCGAGTTAATGCTGTGGTGTTTGGCTGGTGCTATTTGAGATAATGTAGGACCACTTACATAGGGGGAAAGAAGATTACCGGTAGCTGGTTCATCTATCTCTTGACCAGAAAATAGAAAAAAAAATAAAAATAAAAATGGTAGGAAAAGTTACATTGAGGAAAAAGAAATTTGGTCAAGAAACAGTAGACTTCACTGTGATATTTTGGTCACATTAGCCATGTAGGTAATCTCAAAAGTAATTAGAGAAGGAATGGTGATGGCTTATCACAATAAAAGACACGTACTGAGGAGATGACTAATGTGTGACAGACTGCTGAGGTGCTGGATACTGGCTGGAAGAAGCTGCTGTCATGTTACCAGTATGAAAATATAAACAACTCAATTTGTGCTTCGTGCTTGGAGCCCAAGATAGTTTTACTCAGCTATCTGATCATTAGATCTTAACTGAGAGCTTTCTCACTAGGGTGTCTGTCCTAGGCTCGGTGAAGGTGCCTGGTTGGAAACATGAAGCCACACTGCTTCAAGGTGTGGGGTTTTACTTTTCCTCCTTCCTTTACAAGCCAACCCAATCCATGAAAAATAACGTCAGAACATTCAAACAGATGCTTAAAGAGTAGTATTCCCTTGCTAATATATACTCAGTGTAGTCTTGAGTGACTTTGCTAGTTCTCAGTGACCTGCTTTGAGTGTTACTACAAAAATTAACTCTTAGTAGAATGTAACATTGGGGTGAGGTGTCTGGTTTTGGTGGATCTGCAAAGAAAACTTTTGATGGTTGCTCTCCAGTGAGAGAAAAATGTCATACAAAAATGTCAGGAGTTCTTGTTTTATGTTCAGAGGTAATGTTTAAATATGTTACTCTTGGAGAGTGAACTGCTTCCCCCCAGGCTTACTTGTCCTTTGGAGCATGAACTTGGCTTGCTTTATAGGTGATTTATTCATCAAATTGCAGTAATAATTCTGGGACCTAGTAGCCATGTGTTTTGTTTTCGGTTTGTTGTTTTTTTTAAAAAAAAAAAAAAACCCAAGCTTTATATCAAATGGAGTCAAATTGTGCTTCAAAGCTGTGTGAGTGGTAGGTTGCAGAGCATGAAAGCTAGAAGAATCCTCCTCCACTCCCTTCTTGGTATTCTCTTGTCATGTTAAAAGGTTAACATGTGAAAGGGTAAGGGGGCTTAATCTGAAACACCATTCTGTGTAAACAATGGCAGGATTAAAAAAAAAAGCAAAGCTCAACCATCACGCACATGTAGTGGCTGCTGCTTTTCATGGATGACTGAAATGATTTGTGTAAATTTGCATTTTCCCCTTAGCATCTCTATAAACCTATGCTCATTTCCATGCATAGCTATTTTCACATACAAACCGATTGGTGTGTGGTGGCACGTGATGTAAGACAAAGTTACCTGTGTTAGCAGCAGCTGTAGTTACCAGAAAAAAGCAAGTGTCCCTGTGGATGCTGCGTATGTGGAGCTGCCCCAGTGGAAGAGGTGCTTCAAGTCTCTTGTGACTGAAAGACAAGAGGGCTGAGCTCTTTGTAATGAAATTGTGAAACCAAGTGCTCACCCAACTGGTAGTTTTTCAATGAAGCATTGTTCAAATGGGCCAAGCGGCCTGCTTTGGACTGGCTGACATTTGGGATGCAGCTGCAGCCTGCTGGGAGATGAGGATGCTGTCATGGTCCAAATAGGTATTGCTGACTTTAGATGTCTAACAGGTTTTGGAGCCCAGGTTCTCACTGGCCTGGAGACTGTCTGGAGGGTCCAAATGCCTGAGTTAGGCATGTACCTCTCCTGCTTTTTGTCCAGGTTGCTGCTGAAATGAATCCAGTCAGATGGTGTAAATACCTTCTGCTGGGCCCTCTGGTCTCCTGTTGGATGTTTTGGAAAAAGGAGAGAGATTTATTTCTTTAAAGTCCAACTATGAGTTATTTGAACAAATAATTCAATATACAATTGAGTAAATATTTGGCTTTTCGTTGCTGAGGGAGGGGAGGATTTGCTGATTAGTTAGATATTCACACAATACAATTTTTCCATCAGTATTCCCACTTGGTATTCTTGTTTGCTTTATGCTGCGCAGTGCTCTGGCATGAATTTAAAATTAAGAAAAATTTTATGCTTAAAAATAAAACAAAACACAGACTTTTAGCTGTGAGGCTGGCTGGTTTTGGAGAGATGAAGGGCTGTTGCACAGTTTCAAGGATAGGACTTTGGGTAATGTAGGTGGTGTGCTCTCTCATTTTGTTTATTCTTTCAGTATAAGGATTTGAAAACACACAACACCAAGTATTTGGGGCAGAATTCTCACGTTTTATTTTAAAACAAACAGCCCCAAACAAAACATTAAAACCACCCAAACCTCTAAAATGATGTGTAATCATATGAAGATGAAATGGCTGGTCATAACTCACAATGCTTAAGAATTGCCAGGTGCTTGGTCAGGTGACAGTGGATGGATGTATGCTCTGTCACAGAGCTTTGAAAAGTGTATTCTGCTGTACATTTTGCCTTGTAAACACTTCAAGAATGTCAAGGCCAAGAAGAATGGTGCTACATGTCTCTAGTGCATCCCTTTTTGGGTTGTCAACCTTTGTCTCTAATGACTGTTATGTATCTATTAAGGGAGAATATTTATCTCTGGAAATCAGGAGAGCAGCTGTTCAGCATAGATGAATTAGATGTTGAACCTTTTCCTAACATGATGCTATTTAAGATAATACTATCTTACTAGCATTTGCAAATATGTTGACTCTTTCTGGCTCTAGTGAGTGTGACAGCAGATGTTGTTTTACTCTTAATTCAAGCAGGGAGGTGTAGTTTAGTTTTTCTATCTCAAATCAAGGAATGATTAAGAGCTGAAGAATCCTGTTGTAAGGAATGCCATTAACTAATCATTTTTGCCTGTATGAATATGAACATCTGCACAGGGTGAGGCAGCTGTAGCTGTGGTCTGCTGTCATACTTAGCAAAAGGGGAATGGTGATGGGAGATGTTAACTTTCAAAATAGCACTTCTGGTTAATAACTTACTATCGTTTCTATGCCCATGTCTTTGTTTTCTTTCTTCTTGGAGCTGCCCACAGCATGGTGAGTTGGGAGGGGAAAGAAAGAGCCCTGGTGAAAATTGCTCAGTCTAACACACTTAAAAAAACCTAACAACAACAACAAAAACCCTCTAGCTTAATGTGGGCTGAACTTCCCATGAAAACTCTGCCTTAATGAGCTCAGACCCCTCAGCTCTGCTTTGTCCCAGCCAGCAGGTGAGAGAGAGCTGAGGTCCTCGGCGTGAGTGCCCTGGCTGTGACCCAGGGCCCCGATTAGTTCAGCTCTTGTGCTTTCGGCGGGAATAAGAATGAGAAAACATCTTGTCTTGGGGCCTGGATCTATTCATGCTCCCTGCCTGCAGGTCTGTGCTCCACTGGAAGAGGCGTTTGTCCAGGAGCCAGGGAGAAAAGGTGCAGATTTAGGGCTGTCCCAGAACTGAAAATTAAATGCTCAGAGCAACTATCACAGTGGAGTGTCCAAGATATATCATATTTGATAGTGGTGAAGATCTGAAAACTATTTGCAATTCAAAATCTGTCTTGGGTTTCAGTTATTTGTTAATGTTTTGTCAGCCCTTCGTGGCAATGATTTCTGACTGCGTCCCAGCATTGCTCATGGTGCACTGAATAGCTCAAAGGGGAAGCTGATGCTAAGTGTGAGACCATCTGTGTTGTTAATAGTGTAGTGTTATGACACTCAAAACTCAACTTGTGTGATTGTTAATGTGATCACACCAGACCCATTTCCTTTTTTTAAAAAAAATCAAACTAACCCCCCTAAGTGATCTGTATCCTTATCTACCAAATTCTGAGCCCATAGGTCAATCAATTTAATTTTGTCAGAGGTGAAATTGAAAAGATACAGGATTTTTTTTTTGTGAAGTCCCTGCAGCTAGACCAGAGATCCTAGTTAACCTTCCAATAATACAAAGGCTGCGGGAAAAGCAAGAGCACTTTATAAAGCAGAAGAGGCCCCTCCACGTGGGTATCCTGGCAGGCTCATTGGCAGCTGCATAGCTGGGATCTGAGCAGAGCATGCGTTGCCTCCTGCCCATCTGCCAGGTCAGGGAATGAAGGGTAACTCGTGGTACTGAGGAGGAAAGGGAATGTCAAAGCTAACAAGCTTGTGTGAGCAAAAGGCGCTGCAAATGAGAGGATGGTGATTTCTGTCCTGGCCTCCTGTCGCATAACTCCTAGCACTCTTCACCCAAACCTGTGAAACAATACAGCTGTGTTAATTCCACCTTTCTTAGCCTTTCCTTCCCAGTCTCAAATTAAGAGTATTTATTAAGGGAGCAATTCTGCTACAGCCCCTACAATGTGGTAAGAGGTGGTGAGATCAAAGCTCTTATTTATTTGGCAAAGCTATATTTATTTGGCAATAAATAGCAATGCAAGGAGGGTTGAATGCTGGTCCTTCTTCGAGCTCAATGAAAGGATGAAGGAGCTTAGCTGTGTTGGTGCTACTGCATCCAAGAGATGTGTCTATGCAAAAGCACTTTTTTTTTTTTCTCCAAAATGTACTGAATGGGAGAGCCAGCAGCAAACTGTGCTGGGGAAGAGGGCTCTCTACTGTCTTCCTTCCCAGTCTTCCCCCTTCCCACATTAAAAAATGTAGCAGCTTATCATACTTTGTTTAAAAAAGCTGTTGTGACCTTTCAGATAATGTTGAGAATCAAAAACTGTATGCTGATATATTAGAGTGCTAATGATGCATGAGTCATAAAACTGTATTAACTGCATTAAATTTTGTGTAACACCAGTAAAAGGCACTGCAAAGGGATGGCTAATCACTCGGTGTTTGATTTGTCTTGGAAGTAAATGGCAATATTCAGCTGAGTCTGTCCACTGAGATGGTCCTAGAAGATGGCATTTTGTTGCAGTGCTGTGGGAGGTTGGTGATCCACACTTGATTAATCATAGAATCACTAAGGTTGGAAGGGACCTTAAAGATCATCAAGTTTCAACCCCCAAATCTGCTCATTCCAAAGTGGCATTGCTCCGTGCTTCCAGCAAGCTTCTAATAGATGAGTGTATTAGTGAGCCCCTGGGTAACAAAGACTATACTTTGAGACCTGGGGGGAAATAAGAAAGGATAAACATTGCTGACTCAGTTTCTTCTGTTACTTCTACATATTTTTTCCAAGCAGTGCTTAAGTGATTCCATGTTAAAGTGAGCATTTTAAAATGCTTCTCTGCATCCCTTGCAGTAGCAGAGCTGTTTATGTGGGTTTGACTGGCTGGGTTATTTAAGCCTTTGTGTTTCCCTGAACTTTCTCCACCTGAAAAATGCTGTGATCTTCAGATGTGGAAGACTGACTCTTGGTTAGTTGCTGCTAGACTATGCTGAGTTGAGTCTTCATATGTTTGAGCAAGGTTGGGGCCAGACCTCCCTCAGGGCCATCCAAGAGGTCCTCTGAGCCATCTTCTTTTGAGCTGATTCAATTAACTGGTAAAAGTGTGTAGAGGTCTCTGAGGGCTGACGATAATTTGTGGTCCAGAAAGTTTGGAAATTATTCTAGCCTTAAGAGAAATAATTTCAGGAGGCTACTTAGCTTTTGCAAGGTTGGTTATATCTTTTTTTTTTCACTTTCTGAATATGTTTAATAAAAAAGGGATTGCAGCTAAATTTAAGCAAACTCTTGCATTCTTAAATTTCCATTTTCCTTTCTTGCAGTGGCTAACTGATGATTGTCTTGCTAATGCATTTAAATTCTACTCCTTAAAAATGTATTATCTGCTTTATTTTGTGGGAGGTCATCGGTTTCACAATATTGTATAAAACTGAAACCAAATCCTCCTGCCTGCAGCTGCAGTGTTAAATAGAGCATCATTGTCATGTGGTGAGCATGGCTGTCAAAACACTTCGGGCAAAGTGGGTAACATGAACAGTTCTTCTACGTTAAATATTTATAGAAGAAAATGCAAACTCAGAAGGCTGCCAGCAGACAGACGTGCTGCTTAAATACATTGTTGTGTTGGTGAGAGCGTGAGTCTTCACACTGCAGCTTTAGAAAGAAGACAGTGAGTTTTCTTTTCATGCAGGGGCTCAATGGTGTACTCTTTCTGTGCATACCTATATATTAAAAAACACTGGAAGTTTAAAACATCTGAAGAAAAACAATAGCTCTACATAAGTGATTTGCCAGCCAGCGGCCCCCCAAAAGGGTGTCTTCTCTTTGCCCACTGGTCTTCTGCCACAGCAGGCATAGCAAAAGCTCAGCAGAAGCTGTCTCTTGCATGCCTAGCCTCAAGGGCTGGCACATCTTTATTTCAGGTCCTCTGGTGCAAACAGGTGGTGAACTACAAGCGGCGAGATACTGAGGAGAGAACCATGTAATTAAATCTGGCACTGTAGTATAATAAATCTCCGTTGTATTCTTCAGCTTTCTAGACGCCTTCTGAGCAATACACAATGGCTGTGATTAATGACTATTGTATTGTCTTAGATAATAAGCTTCAGCCTTCAGATAGGTGACATAATTTAGCTGTAATAAGCGTCAGCTTTGTGTGTTTGATCTCAACGCTTTGAATTTCAGCGTCATCGTTGCCATGTCCTTGAGAGATTGTTTTATGCCAACGAAAACCAGTAAAGGGGAAGGGGGGCAATTTATCTGAGAGTGTGAAGAATCCAACCAATCTGTTGCTCTGAGGACACTGACTTTTTTGTTGTACCTCCTTTTTAAATATGCAAGATGAAAGCAGTTGGATCATTCATAAACTGAACCCACTGTTATTCAGAGAGATTTTCTCTTTGACAAAAGTATTCCTTGCTGGGAGGTGCCTGCTGACAGTACCAGTGATGGGTGTTTCCTTTTGTGTGCCAAGATAGACCAAATATCCATAGCATTTTCCCCTCTTTTTGATCCTTTCCACACCATTGCCCTGTCTGTCACCTCCTCAGCAGGCTTTTCGGTTTTTTAGCTCCCTTGACTGGAGGCAACAGCTCTTTGATACTAGCTCCTATCTCTTCACATTTCTCTTTCTATTGCCTGAGTTCAGCTAACACAGGAGAAAAAACATTATATTCTCTTCCTTGCAGCTATCTGTGAAGAGCTTTCTCCCTCTCTGTCATGCATCTGCATGGGGCCTTGGCAGAGCTGAGAAGGGAGGGCTGAGAAACTACAAAGGACATCAGACCTAATTATTCAGCTAGCATGAGGGCCTCTCTTTCCTGCTCGGGATATTCGCTCTTGACTATGCGGGTAGTTTGACTGACATAGCATGCTGACTTCAAAGCCGTTGCAGAGCGCTGCAGAAATGCTTCAAACCCAAACCCATCCTCCTTCAGGCAAGCCAGCCCAAACGGGCAGTCCTAATGGCAGGGTTGGGCAGGGTTCGTAAGTGAAGGGTCAACGCAGGCTCTCCCCCCAGTCATTATTTTTGTGGGGAGGAGGGGGGGGGAAGGGATTTAAAATCCCTCACCCTTTCCTATTAAGTCTGACTCATGTTGTCTGGTTTAGCATTGTGGTAGAAAGAAACATAATGGATTTGTTAGGGTCAGTGCTTCACAATGTGACGGTTGACTTTGATGGGCAATAGGGCCTAGTTTGCCACTCCAGACAAAGGATTTGTAGGTCTTGCAGGCTGCCATCTGTTTCTAAAAGCAAGTTTTTGTGGAGAGGGGATGCAGCTTGCATGCTGAAAAAGTTGGGCTGTTTTTTTTCTTGAGAACTGCTGAGCCTTAGTATTTGAGCTTTTAATTTCAAAACTAAGCATGGTTTATCAATAGCAGGACTCCCCTTTTGCCCTCCCCCAGGTAAGCTGGACATTCAAATCTCATTAGTAATGTGTTGATGTCTTCTAAACTACTAGTATTTTAGAAGATGTACTCATCCCCCAAGTGCTCTACTCTTCCATCCAGCCTGCACCTGAGCTCTCTGAAATGCAATTGTCTGGCTCTGTTCAGGTTGTGTTTATTCTGAAACCTAAGCATATAAGGCATAGATTGGAGAAGAAATAATATTCAGCTGTTACGTGTTTTTTTTTTCCACTTGTGTAGAAGTTTTGTGTTGAGCTCTCTTAAAAACAACAGGAAAAAAAAAAACAAACAGTTGATCACACTCTGGCCCTATAATCCAGACTGGAAAGTCCTACTTTCCTGCAGTGATTCCACTGCAAAGTCTCTTAGATAAAATGGCCAGCCGACCTGTAGGGCTTAGACATGCTGACAAGTACGATCTATTTATGTGACACATGTTAACCTGAGCGTTAATTGATTGGTTCTATGTATAACTCCTGGAGGCAGCACAGGGCTGCACAGTCCAGGTCTGGAGGGTAGGAAAACATCCTACTGCAGGACTTAGCAAAAATAATGAGTAAAGTGTCTGCAGTTTATTTCTTTCCAGCTGGAGACAAACAGGACTGCCAGCACTGATAAAGAGGTCCTGGCTTACAATCCTGTGGTGCCCATTTATATAGCTGGTTGCTCTCCTGATGCAGTAAGGGCAGGATTGATCCAGTCCTTGCTAATACTCTTACGGTGCATTTTGCTTTTTTATTAAGAGGAGGAACTGGTATGAGTGCTGTAGCTGTGCAGATACACATGTGCATCACTGAATATGGGGCTGGAAGTGCAATACTCCCCTTGTTGTGGCAAGTGAGTTAATCTGCTGTCCGTGAATGTCACATTAAGACTGTGGTGGCAGCCAAAAGAAACTGGCACCTTCCACTCACTCCCAAACACAACAGCCCGTGTACTGTGCCAGAAAGTCCTGCCTCCATAGCCCTCCCGGGCATCTTGGCACCCTCCTCTGAACCAGCATTTGCCACTGACACTTTTCCTTTGTTCCTGCCAGCTGCCAGCCACCAGCAGAACACTGGTAAGGTACATGGGCGCTCTGCTTTCAGACTGCCATATTTCTGGGCATTCCTGAAATTAGTCTTTTCTCTAAACTTACTTCCAGCCTCAGTACGGTGCTGGTGGCTGGTATAGGAGAGTGGGCAGCCTGCCCTCCCCTGCCCTCCAGCCTGCAGCTGGGCAGATGGAAACACAGACAATCAGCTGGTGAGCAGCACAAGGAGTTCTGATTCCCTGCCCCACCTTTCCTTACAGCTCTGTGCCTGAGCAAGGAGTGCTTTTCTTCCATGCATGTTAATAGAGGAAGATTTTTTTTTTTGGGGGGGGGAGGAATTAAATTAATAAAATGACTGCCTTTGATGTGTAGTGGCCTGGTTGTGTACCAAGCTCTCTGCCTCTCTACCAGGCTTTCCTCTTAAGTCTGTTAATGGCTCCTGCAGAATCCTAGAATCACAGAATCACTCTGGGTTGGAAAAGACCTTCAAGATCATTGAGTCCAACCATTAACCCTACTTTACCAAATCCAGCACTAAGCCATATTCCCAAATGCCACATTTAGATGACTTCTAAACTCATCCAGGGATGGTGACTCAACCACCACCCTGGGCAGCATGTTCTAATGTCTGACAACCCTTTCAGTGAAAAAAGTTCTTCCTAATGTCTAGTCTAAACCTCCCCTGGTGCAGGTTGAGGCCATTCCCTCTTGTTCTATCACCAGTTACTTGGGAGAAGAGACCTCTTTACAATGTCCTTTCAGGTAGTTGGAGATAAAGAATAGTACCTGACTACCTGTGGAAACCACACAAGTGGTGTGGCTTTGCCCGGGTCAATTCTTCTACCTCTTCCCAGCCTCCAGGTTTATTCTCACAGGGTGGGACTTGGAGATCCCATCCTCAATCACAGCAGGGGAATTTTTGTGGGAGATGGTTCTGCAGCTGGTGTGGAGCACCTGTGCTGAGAGAGCTGCTTGCAGCACAAGTCCCTGTCTCGCTTTTGAGCAGCTGAGGTCTTCAAGGTCCAAAAGGCATAACGAGCCTGGAAACACTCCAGATAAATACCTGAGGTCCAGGAAAGAGGCATTCCTGCTCAATGGGCTTAACTTAAATGACAGTGTACCTACCTCTTACAAGATGATCAGAGCTCCTATGTAGTAGGCAGTCTGTTTGCAGGCTGCTTCTACTAATACGGACTCTGAGGTGCTTTTCCTGGCCTTTTTGTGGAGTTTAAATATCTTGCCAATATAGGGCTTTTCAGGTCCTGCCATGTCAAGTCCTAGCACCCTGTGGAACCCTTGGAAGCATGCTTGGTGTAGCCCACAATTTTCATGCAGTTAACTTTAAATTACTGTCCTGGTTTGAGCCAGGATGAAGTAAATTTTCCTTTTACTGATTTTTTTTTTTTTTTTTCCCTTCAGTAAGCTCTCTTCAAACCAGGACAATTACCAAAGCTGAGAAGCTCTTGCTTCTCAGCCGCTAAACTACAGGATGACACTACAAGCTTTACCAAAGTGTCTTCGTTAGCTTTAGAGGAGCAGATTAAAATTGAAAGGGTTTCATTTCAGAAAAAATTTCATAATGGGATGCAATAGCCAATGATGATGCATCAGCTATTTCCAGGTGGCTGTATTATCACTATATTTAAATTGAGTGTTGAAGTTAAGAAGCCAACATGCTCTTTAAGGTCTATTTGTAGTCTTCAGGCTATTGGCAACGTGTATATATTGCTCCTTGGGAGCTATTGAACTTGCTACAGCGGTAGCTGTGTTATCCCCTGTGTATTCTCTTTTTGTGTGGTCTTTGTATCTTCTACACCTTTAAAAAAATGGGGGAGGGGGAGAGAAATATTTAACAAAAATCGTGGAAACATCATTCGTAGAAACAGCCGTTGATTGAGTTGGTTTAGCCAAAGAAGCTTTGGCTCTATCAGGTAAGAACTGTTCTGCTGCACGTAATAGATTTTGCCAAGCTGGAACAAGCTCTGGCATAGCAATTTCAACCACTGCCTTTGCTACTCAACAGCATTCAAAGCTGCAGAGAGGTGAAGAAAACTTCTGAGCAAATGTTGCATGAACTGGAGAGTCAGAACTGAAATGCCTTCTTGACCTGGTGGTGATGGTTGGTCATTTCCTCCTCCTGAGTCAGTTTGGGACATCTGGGCACAAGTCCAATGCAGAAAAATGAGTTGCTTGCTGCAGGCAGAGTGGGTTGCCACCACAGGGATTTTCATCTTTGCAGAGATCTTTGTATGTACTCAATGCCAGTCAGGCAGGTGCCTGCACGAGCTGTGCTCTGGAGAATGCATCTGGCCTGACCAAGCCTTTATGGAGAAGGAAAACTGAGATTACTTGGGAGCTGCAAGAGGAAGCCAAGGGTTTTCACATCCCATTACATAGGAACATTATTTGTGTCTGGAAGAATAAGGGTATAGTAGAGGAGTCTAAATCCTGAATTTTAATCCTGGCATGGCGTTGACTGTAGGTCCTGAAGACTTTTATGTTCTTTATTTCCTGCAGTCTCCTGGAAAAAAAATGTAGTATTCATACAGGGCACCAAAAGCATTGGCTGTGAAAGCTGCAGTTCTTTACATGTACAGTGGGATGGTTTGGAACCATTTCATCACTGAGTTGTTCCAGCCTGCCTAGGGGGATGGCAGGGGACTAACATCCTACCAAATTAGTTGTTGCTTTAATCAGGCAGGGGAGGAGCGATGTGCAAATGAATGCCTTCTATTTGAGTTAATTTGGAGCCATGGATGTAGGAGCTGCTGCTTTTATTTGATAAACCTCATCTGTTGTAACAGTAATTTCAATTGGAGGAAGACAAACTGAGGTGGAGAAGGAAATTGGAAGGCACAGGCTCAAGCCTGAGTAGGAAGGTTGTTTTAATAACCTTGTAAAATCCATGCTACATTTGGTCAGGATGAATGCCAACTCTTCAAACTATTTAAGGTAAAAAGCAGAAACATTAAGTTGTTTAGGTTTATTGGAATGTGTTTGAGGTGTCTCAGAGAAGCAAGCCCAATTTCAACCAACGGAGCAAGACAGAAGATGATATAACTTCCTTGTGAAAACAGGCAGGCTTTCTGCTGGGTTTGTGCTCTCAATCCTAGAATGACAGCTTTTTGTTTATGCTGTCCAAAATACTGGTTAGTAAGATGTGCTGATTAAAAAGGAGGAATTTCACACAGTCAAGGGAAGAGTGATGTAGTTTAGCTGTGGGTGTGGGTGTGCCTCTGCGGGTGTGTGAGATTCCTGCCCTGGATTAAGGGGGAGATAGTGTGTGCCTCTGTTCGACCCAGAGAAAATCACTTAAGTGCAGTGAATAGTGTTTTGAGGGGGTGAAGGATGGGAGGCAATGAACACAAGTTTCTTTCTAATTTAAGGTTATCTTTTGGGGTTGTTTGGTTTCTTGTTGTTTGGTGCACCACATTAAAACAGCCCAGAGGTTAAAAAGCACACTAAAACTGGAATACAGATTGCTGTGTTGAGAAGCAAACTTGAAAACCAAGAAATAGCCAAAACCAGTGAGAGACCTGCCTGATAGTGTTTCTAGGTTATAAAGGGAAAAAGATTATCAAACAGGAGAGCGATGAGTTGGTGGTGCTGAGGGTCAAATAGTTTTACAATATAGTAAAAAATCCTTAAAAGTAAAGATCCAAGATGCCTGGGAGGCTGAGGGTGGTGGGAGCTGCTTTTTCTCCAGATCAGTGGGGAAGCTTTGTGTGCATATGCATGTGCAGATCATGTTCAGTCATGTTTCTGTCTTCCATCACAGCTGAAGGGACCTCAAATAGCCCAGGCTTTTAGAAAATGGAGCTTCTCTGCAGGCTCACAACTCTGTGACCCTTTTCTCCGTGCTAGGTGAGAATTCAGAGAAGTTTTCTATAGTCCTAAATGAGACACAATAACCTTGTTGGCCAACAGATACAGCTTCAAAAAGAATAATGGAAACGTAATGGCTTCTTGTGTGTGTTTTTTCTGCACTAGATCTGAGAATTAAATAACTGTAGTTGTCTTTTGCATGGGGTGTCCAGTCAGCAATCCGAGCAGAGAAACCTACTTCATTTACTGCCAGGGCCTTTTCAGATGGAGAATGTGCAGTGGCTTTTTTTATTGTACATGACAACTGATTCTAATGCTTGTTCAAGAGCCTCATTATTCCACAAGTTCTATTATTTCAGCAGGAGTGATCCTCTAAATCTCTCTAAACTTTTCACTTATGTTAACGGTAGAAATTCTGACACCTAGTTCCCTCACTCTGTCCCTCAGTTCACTAACAGAAAGATGTGGAAACATGAAACCGGGAGTCAATCTTTGAAGTTTTATGTGTGTGTATGTGCATGTTCATGATAAATCAAGATAATGTTCTTCCTTAAGACTCTAAATACAAAAACCATCTTTCAGAATCTATGAGGTAAGGAGTAAAAAGACATAAATGGGAGTGTTTTTGATGAATGTTTCTAAGAGGATTTGTTGAGATAGGTGACGTATAGGGATATGTATATATAAATATACACATGTGCATATACATATATACATATGTATATATGTATGTATGTATTTGTACCATAAGGTGAACTAATGTTAAGCCTCTGAGAGACCAAATCACAGTATTTCTTAAATGGCTACAGCATTTACGTTTTCCTTGTGATACAGCTCTGATGCAGAGTGATTTGCCACAAGCTTATCCAGAAGGCTTGGTTTGTCCTGTGAAAGCGTGAGCTCATTTATGTCTGCATTCACCAAAATGTTCTGTGGTCTTAGAAGTGACTAATGGCTGATAGCTGCTTTTTTTTTTTTTTTTTCCTTTCCTTTTGGAGCTAGCAGGCAGCATGTCATCAGCCAAGGTGGTGCTTTTCAGTGCTACGTGGTCTTTGTCCTCACAGTGCAGCTACCACAGTTCTGCAAGGTGATGCTTCTGCTTCTGAAATGGGCTTCAAATAACGTGCTGCTGTTGGAGCAGTGAATGAGGACCAAGTTAGCTGTTGCAGTCCAGTGGTGTTGGTTACTGCAGCACTGGCAAAGCAGAGACTGAAAGAAGTGGAGAGATGCAACTGTTAATGACAAATTTTAGGGAGCGGTGTGACTTGATGGGGACTGGTCTGTCTAGTGACACTTAACTGTACAAAATGACTTAGCTGAACTATCACACTAAGAATCTCGTGGGTGGGAGCATGGAACAGATTTTGACAGTTTTCAAAGACTTAAGGCCATTTCCTGATATCTGAAATTCTGTCCTTCAAAAACAATTTTCAAAACAAGTTTTCTTATACTTCAATCTTTGACTCTCGTACTAGAGTATTAACAAAACAGAGAAGGTTATCTGAGGGCCTGTAAGCTTTGTGTTTTTTTTTTTTCAAGGAGGAGTGTGGTGGAAGAGGCCTCAGAGGACTTGCTCTAACAGCAGTAGATACCCTTCAGAAGAGTCCTCTACTCCGCAAGCTTCATCTTTCTCCACAATACTTATCCTGTCTAGAAGCAAAAAGGTCTTAGAACTCGTTGCTTTATGCCTTATCTTGCTACATCTCAAAAGAAAAGTAGTTTCCTTTTTGAAACATACCAACTTAATGTAAGACAACTGATTGTAGTTGTTGCCATATATTGTATTACTAGGCTAAATTTAGTTGGAAGGCTGAAATAAAACTAGATTGTCTCATTTGGGCAATCCCTCATGTTGATGAAGTACCTTGAGCTGCAAAGGGTCTGGTGAAAAAAGCTGGTGAAGGGTCTGGAGCACAAGTATTTGAAGTAGTGTCTGAGGGAACTGGGGTTGTTTAATCTGGAGAAAAGGAGGCTGAGGGGAGGCCTTATTGCTCTCTACAGCTACCTGAAAGGAGGTGGTAGTGAGATGAGTGTCCCCTCTCCCAAGTTAGAAGGGATAGGACAAGAAGAAATGGCTTCACGTTGTGCCAGTGGAGGTTTAGATTGGATATTAGGAAGAATTTATTTACTGTAAGAGTTTTCAGGCACTGGAACAGGCTGCCTGGGGAAGTTGTGGAGTCACCATCCCTGGAGGTATTTAAAAGATGTGTAGATGTGGTGCTTAGGGACATGGTTTAATGGTGGACTTGACAGTGTGCTAGGGTAATGGTTGGGCTTGATGATCTTAAAGGATCTTTTCCAACCAGAAAAGATTGTATGGTTCTAAATGCTGTTCTGTGCTGCATATCAGTGTCTGCCTAGATTGCCAAAGGGCCACCCTAATGCCAAAGAGGATGGTTCCTGTCCAGGTGAGATGTAGTGTCCATCTTGTTTAATAGTTGGTGTATCCTGTTGCTGTGGAGGATGATTCATCAACGGTGTTATAAAATAACTCTCCCTAAAGGGGCACATCTTCATATTACCCTTGGAAATGTTGATTTACATACTGAAATAGTAGGGGGCTTGTGTGTGTGCATGTGCATCCTTCTGCTGAGCCCAGTGTGCTGTGATGGGCAGACATAGGCAATGGCCAGTCAGCTTTTCATCCTCTACTGATACCAAAGGGAGTTTTTTGTTTTGCTGTCTCCTATGTACCCAGGGCTCTTCTCTTCATGAGCATCCCCAGCTTGTGAAATAGTTCAGTTGATGCCTTTGTGCAGTTTGTTTGATGGGTAGGATTTATCCCCATCACTGCATTACACTTCTATTGTAACTTTTAACCTTATTTTGGAAAATGATTTAGTCAGTTGGTGGGGAAGGAGGGTCATAGCTTGTTGATGATATTTTTGGAAGTGAGAGAGAAGAGGATGAAGCTGTTTGGATTGCTTCCTTGAGGCTGTCAGATTGACTTTCTGAAGACTATATCAGTGCAGGCAGATTTGGCATTTTTGAAGAATATGCTTACTACTCTTTTACACAACATTAGGAAACTATTCCAGCTCAGGAAGGTGCTGGGCCCCTCCAGTTGTCTAAGAAACTGCAGCAGCAGTGTGTGCATTACCCCTAATAGAGAGCCAGTGCATCCTGCCATTTTGGAAACCTGTCTCAAGTGGTACAGCGGCCTCTCAGTGCATGGTTACTTATGTTCAACAAGTCATGGTCCTTTGAACAGAGGCAAGGATATAAAGAAATAAAACATTAAGCAGATTGAAGTTTAATGTAATCACTGCATTAATTGTAACTGCCCTGCTACTTAGCACAAAACCACTTGAAACAAAGTACTGGCCTAGTCAATAGGAATTTCATTCAGTTGGAAATTATTCCATCAATACTTTGCTCTTTGATGTGTTTTATCCAGTTCATTTGTTAGGTAGATACTATTTCTCACCAGTCTCAGCCCTCCCTAGGAGGCAAGCTGCTATGGCAAGACTCAGTTAATCAGTGCATTTGCCCACTGTGCATCT
Organism: Hemiprocne comata; assembly: GCA_020745705.1. Lineage (NCBI taxonomy): Eukaryota > Metazoa > Chordata > Aves > Apodiformes > Apodidae > Hemiprocne > Hemiprocne comata. The sequence goes on from CM036586.1 coordinate 65,671,468, forward strand.
GCCAATCATGTGTACAGGTAGTTGTTCATAGGCCTCAAGTTTAGGCTTGCCTATAGAAAAATCCTGGGAGAGCCCCCAGAATCCTTCTAGGAAGAGCAGAACAAAGCTTCTAGGTCCCATTTTAATGTGTATTTTATGTTGTGTTTGGCTGAGGGTTCAGCAGATCTGCACCTCTGAGTACCTGGGAAGCAGTGGCACAGGCTGGTAGAAATGGTTTGGGAATGCTCACCTCCCGAGTCCTGCACTCGGGCTGCACACTTTTCCCTGCCATTCCCTTCTCTCTCTTCTTTCTAGACAGTATCCCTGAGGCATCCTTCAAGAGTAGTGATACTAAACCCTTGTCTTCTGATGAGAATTGATGCATGGCATCTGTGGTGTCGAGGAAGGAGAAAATCCTCTTGTTAAAACTCTCCTCTCAAAGGGGATGTTAAGCACTTCTGCTATTCAAGGAAAGCTTAAGGTCCCACTGCTTATTGGGGTTGCTTACAACACATCTCTTGTGTAAGTTATGTAGGGGCGAGGTCCACAAGATGGAGACCAGGGAGACAAAGTCCCCACCACTGTAAGTGAAGATAAGGTTTGTGACCATCTGAGGAACCTGAAGATATACAAGTCCATGGGACCTGATGAGATCCATCCCAGAGTCCTGAGGAAATTGGTGGATGTAGTTGCCAAGCCACTCTCCATGATATTTGAAAAGTCATGGCAGCCAGGTGAAGTCCCTGGTGACTAGAAAAAAGGACATTATGCCCATTTTTAATAAAGGGTAGAAAGGATGACCCTGGGAACTACCAACCTGTCAGCCTCACCTCTCTGCCTGGGAAGATCATGGAACAGATCCTCCTAGAAGAGATGCTAAGGCACATGGAGGACAGGAAGGTGATTCAGGACAGCCAGCATGGCTTTACCAGGGGCAAATCCTGCCTCACCAACCTAGTGGCTTTCTACAATGGTGTGACTACATCAGTCGACAAGGGAAAACCAGTGGATGTCATCTATCTGGACTTCTGCAAGGCCTTTGACAGAGTCCTCCACAACATCCTTCTCTCTAAATTGGAGACATATGGGTTCAATGGGTGGACTGTTCAGTGGATAAGGAACTGGCTGGATGGTCACATCCAGGGGGTTATGGTCAATGGCTTGGTGTCCAGATGGAGAACATTGACAAGTGGTGTCCCTCAGGGGTCCATACTGGGACCAATGTTGTTTAATATGTTAATTAATGATATTGATAGTGGCATTGAGATCACCAGCAGCAAGTTTGTTGATGATAGCAAGCTGGGAGGTGCAGTCGATATGCCAGAGGGACAGGATACCAGCCAGAGGGATCTGGACAAGCTGGAGAAGTGGGCCCAGGTGAACCTCATGAGGTTCAACAAGGCCAAGTGCAGGGTCCTGCACCTGAGCCAAGGCAACTGTAAGGGAGGACACACTTGAGAGGAGCAATGTGGAAAAAGACCTGGGAGTACTAGTGGACCAAAAGCTGGACATGAGCCACCAATGTGCAGTTGCAGCCCAGAAGGCCAAGCATATCCTGGGCTGTATCAAAAGAAGTGTGGCCAGCAGGATGAGAGGTGATTCTGCCCCTCTACTCTGCCCTGGTGAGACCTCACCTGGAGTACTGCATCCAGCTCTGGAGCCCCCAACACAAGAAGAATGTGGACCTGTTGGAACATGTCTGGAGGAGGGCCACAAAAAATACCCGAGGACTGGAGCACCTCTCTTTTGAGGACAGACTGAGGGAGCTGGGGTTGTTCAGCCTGAAGAAGAGAAGACTCTGGGGGGACCTCATAGCAGCCTTCCAATACCTGAAGGGGGACTCCAGAAAAGCTGGGGAGGGACTTTTTACAAGGGCTTGTAGTGAGAAGACAAGGGGTAATGGTTTTAAACTGAAAGAGGGAGATTTAGGTTAGAGATCAGGAGGAAATTCTTTAGTGTGAGGGTAGTGAGACATTGGAACAGGCTGCTGAGAGTTGTGGAAGTATTCCCTGGAAGTGTTCAAGGCCAGGTTGGATGGGGCCCTGAGCAACCTGATCTAGTGGGAGGTGTCCCTGCTCATGCGGGGGAGTTGGAACTTGGTGATCCTTAAGGTCCCTTCCAACTCAAACTATTCTATTATTCTAAGAAATGAGAAAAAAATCCCACATCTCTTTGAAAGTTGTGTGAGCACCTGGCATGGGTAGGACTGGATGCTACATGAGTTCCAAGTCTAGTCATTGGTGATGAGAAGATGAAATATCCTTATGGTGTAAAATGTAAGTTGATATCTCTTTTAAACGTGATCCTGTGGCTCATACCCTGAGGTCCTGTTACAGTTTTGGTTTACGAGGACAAACCTTTTGGTTGTGTTGCAAGGCCAGCAGCAGCTGTAGGAGGCTGTGTGAAGGAGTGCATCCCCCTAGGGCAGAACACACATCACTGCTTTGCTGTGTCTTGGAGAACTGCAGTACTTGGCTGAATCAAAAGTTTTTGCAGGTTGCATGAACTATTTTGTACAGCATGGCACAAGGTAACGCAGCACATTGTGAAATATGAATGTAGGAACATAAAATCTTGCTTTAAATGCTTGTTAAAGTTTAATGATGACAAGCGTGGTTTAAAATGTTAATGGTAGAAATCGATGTTCATTGTGTGAGTTCAAGCAGGAGAAGATTATCCTGCAATATACATGGAAACAGGATTTCCCCTGACCTTCTCCTCCTTCAGACTAGTAGGGAGGAAGCATCAGAAAGTACAGTCTGACATTAGCAGTGCCAGTTACAGAAATCTGCATGGACTGAAGTCACCAGGTTGATACCCATAAAACAGCTTTTCCCAGGAAGTAAAAAGCAATTCCTCATCACCCTCTGCTTAATGGAACTTATAAATCTCTCTCACCCAATTAAAGCTACAGAGCATAAGAAGAGCTTTGGTTCTGTAATGCAGTTATGACGTTCAGCATGAGAGCGTGGAAGTCCCTTTCCCCATGCCCAAGATTTGTATTTGATCCAGCTGAGGATCTTGAGTTCATCCTTGTCAGATGAGTGATGTCACCAGGGAACTATGGAGTTACCCTCCCTTTATGGGTCTTGTCTGTGGTCATTTTACAAGCTTCTTGGCATAGCCAAGCATGATGTTTTTCCTCTACTGAAGTGTTGTCAACGGCATGGCACCATTTGAAGTAATGCATAATCCTTAATGTAGGCTCTGAAGGACTGTATGTAGTGATTGACTTGGCAGTGCTTTGGAGCACTGTGTTTGAAGCTGGGTGGTCCATGCCTCTGATACAGAGAACTTGAGCACAGTTGTATGTAACATCTCTAAGAGGGCTTTTTGCTCTTGGTTAGTTCAGCCTAGTTCCTCCACAATGCACACAGCAGCAGTTACGGGTCAGTGGTTCTGTTAAACTGGTATCCTCTTCATTTGATCTTAAAAACTCATCACTAAAAATAAAGAATAATTAAAATAAAAAAAAATTCTATCCATAGCTCATTGCAGGGTTGACTATTCCAAAGCAGTGAAGAGGCTCAGGCTCTTCAGGTGCAGGCTTTTCTCACTGCAGTAGTTGCCTTGGTGTAAATTATAAATGCAGTCATTTCAAATAGCAGTGTATTATTGGACTGCCTTGCAGGAGCATGTGTGTATGAGAGAGTGGGAGGGAGGGCAGAAATGAGCCATAATCCTCCTCAGAGGAAGTCGCTGGCTGCACATTTGGAAAACCCTGCCATCATCCCTTTTGGTAAGGTGATATTTTTCATCATTCTACATTTCAGGCAGGTTTTAATGTATTTCGTTCTTCCTTTCTTCTGTGTCCTAACAGTTTTCTTTTGGAAGTTAAGGGTCTTAAATGCTGGAGTGAATGTCTGTCTTTTATTGCCATTTTTTAATTGGTGCCCATTAAATCTCCCTTCCTTGTCATAAAAATTTTCATTATTCATAAATCTGAAACTCCTTTTTTTGTGAAACTAAAGACAGTTTCCCTGAAGTATTTAAAACTAGTGCTGCTTGCTTTCTTTCTTCCACATCCTCCCCATCCTCCAGGTGTTTTTTCAACAGAAGAGACTGAAACCATCTCTGAGGTATCGCTAGTGTACCATGCAATGCACTGGGGCTCATGGAGACTTGAATATCATAATTAACTTGCAGATGTTTAACATGAAAATTTTATATGTGGATCTGAGTGTAGAATCATTTACCATCTGTAAATAAAACAAGGATTGGGCTTTGCAATAATAATAAGCCTTGTTAGTCAAAAGAAATGTGAAAATTGAAACAGGTGTTGGAGATCCTTTTCTGGCACTAACAGCAAAGTAAATCAACTCAGCTGTACAGGTGCTTAGAACAAAAAGGACATAGGAAATAGAAAACTTTGGTTTCTGTTAAAGCTAAAATTAGCTACAAGCACAGCTTGTGGTGCTGTTTTCTGGCCAATACAAACCTTGTTGGTAGATCACTTGTAATTTCCACCTGTCAACAGTCCAGCAGTAAAGGCTGCTGGCTTGGGGTTAGATGTGAAGCTCTCAAAGTGACACGAGCCTATGTTTCCTTTGGTATCTCTAATGCTGCAAAGATCATACTTCTGAGGCACTTCTGAGGCTATTAGAGGTGACTGACTTTGTACAGAGCTTAAAAGGACTGTGTTTTTTCCACATTACATACCACATCAGTTGTACTTCTGCAGTGAACTTGTGGGGTCCAGAGCACTCCTGAAAATCTGGTAACTACAGGCAAAGCAGAGAGTGACCTGTGAGGACAAGCCTCAGTGTTAGTTAAAAGTGAGTATGTGTAAGACAGACCAGAGAGCGTGTTTGAGCAGTAGCAATAGATGGAAAATTATAAGTGAACCTGAAAAATGGTAATGATTAAAGTTACAAGAAAAATAATTTGGATGTGTCTGATTCTTGCTAATACTTGACAAGTGATGCTAAGGCAGCTTGGAGAGCAGAGCATTCATCTCTTCCTGCCTCCTCCCCAGCCAGAGTCTCTGGAGTAGGGACATGGATGAGAAATAAAGCAGAAGATTGCAGCCACTTTAAAGACAGCAAATCGTGTTCCCTAAAATGTATTTGAATGGCTACTGAAGCTTCATCTTATATTCTGCTTGATCTCTGATGTGGCCTCACAGAGATAGTTTTTGTAACTGCTTGAAGTATTTCAACATTTCTTTTGAATTAAGGCAGCAAATTGTACAGAAAATCACTGAAAGATTATTTGCTTTTTATTTAGATTATGTACATAATATTTGCTTAAAAGTTATTGCACTTGCAAATTTATAACAAAGGGATGTTTTGCTTTCCTATTAGGAACAGGCCTGTCCCTTGTAACTAATTCAACATGAGTATGTCTCCCTTTTTTTGTCCAGTTGTTTATTATATTACAGTGTTTTAAAAAGCTATTACGGAATAATTGAACATGGCTCCAAATATGCTTTTAGATGAGTCTTACTGCTAATGTGTGAAAAGTAACACATGCTTTAGGGTAGCTGTTATCTTAATGTTTTCCAGGAGAAAGATGTAAGATCATAGGTACGGGATGTCTAGGTACACTGTTCTTATCCATATTTTTTTTTTATTTCTGTTGCTCCTTGAATGCTCTCTTTAACATCCCTAGTCTACTTGGACTATGTATTTGGTTGGCTTTGTTCCTGTGACTGGATTTCTTTTAAGATAACTGACGTGTGTTTGTTCGTATTTCTTAAAAGAAAGATGATGAGCCGGAACTGCATAATCTTCTATTTTGAAGGATTAAGTAAAATTTGGGATATTAAATTTACTGGTTTCGGGGAGTGTTACAATGAAGTTGTTGTGTTATTGAGGAGTGTTCATCCAGTCGTCTTGCTGTGGTCTATTAAACAAAACAACAGCTACAGGAAACACATGGTTTCAGTTTTAGCGGCACACAGTGTGTTAAGCAATTCAGGATTTGTGTTCTTAACCTGTTTATTGAGCCCAGTTTTTAGTAGCCTCCACCAGTAGGGTTTGTTTGTTCTCGGGTGGCTTGTGTCAGCCTTCTCCTTGCCAACTTATTGGCGGGCCACTGCGTCTGTTTACAACACAGATGTCTGTCTCCTACAATACAGTCACACAGTTCCCACTCAAACTGAGCCTTTTTTTTTTTTAGAGCCATTTGAATGTTTTTAATACTCAAACCCACTGCAGTCTCATAACTTAACCTACCAGCTGAAGTGAAGGCTTTTAAATGAGACTCTTCACTGCTGTTCCCATGGTTACACTGGAACAGAAACCTGCTTAAATAGGAGCCAGAAGGGCACAGAAAATCTTCTAGTAGCAGTTGCTATAATTATTGCAACTTTACAATTTCCAATTTATTCTTTCATTTCCTCTGCAATGTTTTATCGTTAAGTGGGAGTGTATATTTCCGAGATTAGTGGCTGCTGCCATTGGAAAACAGTAGCTAGAAGATGATGAAGACCAACCTCCCAGAAACAGGTTTTTGTTCTGCTTGCAAGTGGATTTTTTTTTTCCTTCTCCCTTCTGTCAGAGTTAACTTAAATTGCAAAGCGCTGTTTATGTATGATTCTGAGAGAGAGTTCCTAGATAAGCTGTAGGTGACTTGCATGCAAACTGCAAACCAGCATCAATGTACACCTTCCTATCAGATGGTGGGAGTAGTAAGTGGTACGTTAACTGCTATTGTGGGGAAATAATACATATTTAAAGCAAACAACCAGCAGCGCTTTGTACGCTGGAACAAATGGAGCCCGGGTCTCCTGTGGGTTTGCCTTGTGCATGATTGATTTTTACCGTTTGAGCACAAGCCTTTCCTTGCAGCTGGGGCATTTTGTGGTGTTTCCCTCATGTCTAGGCTTTCCCCCAGAGACAGCCGTGCTGATGGAAGTGATAGTGGTCTTCTGCTCTCACCCCAAATCCTACACACTTCTACCCTACACCCACCTCTGATTTGGGGCAGAGGGGTCTCCCCATTTATCCAGTTTTGCTGTCTACTTTTGCTGGCACAACCAGGTCGCTGCTGCAGTCCCCTGGTGCTCATCCCTTGGGCTCCCTGGAGAGGTTTTGGGTGGGGGTGTGGCAGTGTGGGAAAGGAGTTAAGGCTATTCAGCAAGATTTGGACAGACTGGAATGCTGGGTGAAGAGGAACCTAAGGAGATTCCACAAGAATAAGTGTACAGTCCTGCACCTGGAAAGGAACGACAACATGCACCTGTACAGGTTAGGAGCTGACCTGCTAGAAAGAAGCTCTGTGGAGAAGGACCTTGGAGTCCTGGTGGACAACAAGTTATCCATGGGGCAGCAATGTGCCCATGTGGCCAAGAAGGCCAATGGTATCCTGGGGTGCATGAAGAAGAGTGTGTCCAGCAAGTCAAGGGAGGTTGTCCTCCTTCTCTACTCTGCCCCAGTGAGAGCACATCTGGAGTTCTGTGTCCAGTTCTGGGCTCCCCAGTTCAAGAGGGACAGGGACTTACTTGAGAGAGTCCAACAGAGGGCTACAAGAATGATTAAGGAACTGGAACACCTGTCTTATGAGGAAAGGCTGAGAGACCTGGGGCTGTTTAGTCTAGAGAAGAGAAAACTGAGAGGGGATCTTATCAATATATATCAATATTTGAAGGGTGGGTGTCAAGAAGGAAGGGTCAGTCTCTTTTCAGATGTGCCCTGTGATAGGAGAAGGCGTAATGGATGCGAACTAGAGCACAGGAAGTTCCACATCAACACGAGGAATAGCTTCTTTACTGTAGGGGTTATGGAGCATTGGAACAGGCTGCCCAGAGAGGTTGTGGAGTCTCCTTCTCTGGAGACTTATCAAGACCTGCCTGGATGCATTTCTGAGTGGCCTGCCCTAGATTCTGTGGTGGTCCTGCTCTGGCAGGGGGGTTGGACTCAATCTCCAGAGGTCCCTTCCAACCCCTTACATTCTGTGATTCTGTGATGTCCTTGCCTGGAGGTTAGAGAGGACATGGCAGAACCTGTGAGAAGGTGCTTGGCAGTCAGCAATGGGGCTGCCTGGTGTCCTTGCTTGACCTTCCCCATGTTAGTGAGATGCTGGGACAGCCTCTCTCCATCTGTCCAAGGTGGTGTCAAGCAGGTGGCTGGCTGCTCCTGTGGCACCTGCCCACTTCAGGTCTGCCTTGAGCAGCCTGCCCCTTCCTCTGCCTGACTTTCCTTGAGCAGCAGATTCAGATGTCATTTCTGCTAACAGTGGTGAGTGCAGACAATTTCCACTGGGAGAGCAGGGTGAATGGTAGCTATGGGAAGGCATGTTAACTGCTGGGGAACTGACCTCTTGGTTGGGTTCCTGTTGAAGAGCATTGCCACTGTGAAAGCATCCTCAAGCCCTGTGGCATGAGAGCAAGCTGAAGTCAGCTTTTGTACTGCAGAAATTCCAGGGTAATTAGACATCTCTATAAATAACACTTGAGAACACATTAAAACAGAAGAATGTTTATTCTAGCTGCTTTCTAGATATGTGAGTTTGCCTTGCTTTTTGGATTATTTTAATAGGGTGATAAAAGATCATCATAAAAGAGGAGCAAAGAAAATCAGACCATAATCACATAATGCAAGCTTCCTTTCTCTATTATAATACAGTTTGTGAGTCAAGTTGTGCAATTTGTAAGAGTTGTCAAATCAAAGAAAAAAATCAGAGTAAAAAGTTTGGAGTTATAACAGCGATGGTTTGGGAGGGACTGAAGGGAAAGTGGCAGGACTGCAAATTGTGAATTAGGGGTCTGCTTTCTCCTGAATAATTTCAAGCTGTGTTAATAGCATGGTGCCTACTGGATCAATTCTTGCTTGTATCTCAGTGGTGAAGTGTCAAGAATACCTGAGTTCAGTGGGGTTAGAACTAGCAACAAGCAGCAAAGCAACAAATTGTAGCAAAATATATCTATTTTTCAGTCACACTTTGCAATACATTAATTGCTTTAGGTGGTGGACTCTGCCCTTTGAGTCAGCAGCTTGGCTCTGGAACTGTGGATGTTACCAGGCAGTGGGGCTGGGGCTCCCTGGGAGTCAGAGTGCTCTCACCACCTGTGTTGCTGCTGCCAGGGACCTAGACCCAGCACGGGAGTGGCCACCTCCTCAGTGCCACGCTGTTCCCTCCCGTATCACCAGAGGACAGAGGGTTTGGCATAGTGATAGTACTCTGGTACCCTCATTTCTGGGATAAGCCACCTTGAGGAAAGGGGACATCTTGTGTCCATCATTTGGCCTGAAATCTTCTCTGTTGTGAAGCAGATTGAGGTAAATATAAAGGATTGATTTGATTATTATTATTAATATTATTGTTATTATTAAATAAATCACAAAATTGAAACACAGACAACACCTTTGCAAAGTTGAGAAAAATAGGTGAACAGGGATGAAAGTAAAATTAGAGCTATTGTTTCTTGGACTACCTTCTGCAAGCCAAACAGCTGTCTGTTCCTCCATGCTTTGGAGATTCATGTGTTCCTTTAACCCCCATGATCTCCCCAAGAACCAGCCAGCTGTGTGCTGGTCTGGCACTTGGCTAAGCCTGCTGTGCTAGAGGGCTGATGACGAATCATGAGCATTATCCATATGAACACTATAAATGTATATGGGGTGTGACCATGATCAATAAACCTTGCATGCTATGAAGTTTCACTTGACACCAGCAGTCACTTGGGGTGACAGTCTGTTTGAAGGTAACTTCTGCAACTTAGTTGTAGGAAACAGTGTAGCAAAGCAATTAACAGAAACTCATTGACTCCCTGTTTTCTGAGGGATGATGGAATGAGGAACGCACTGCTTGGTGTGTGCTGGATCTGAAGTTTCTACTAAGCTTCATCTGTAATAACGTTTTAGCAGAGGTGAATTTCCAGCATAGGTGCAGTAAATAACTCTGCCATGGTAAATTTACTGAACCATTTAGTGAGAGTTGCTGGCTGCTAAGAGCCCGGCCTTTCCCCCCGGTCTGTTACTTTCAGGGAAGTGAAATTATTGTTCCAGAAACTATAGTTTATTGGTGTTCATCTGGAGATGCTTCAAATCTCCTTCAGTCTTTGATACAGTTATCTTTATGTAAACACAATACGTCTTGGAGATAAAATGGGGAACTTAAGAAAAACTGTTAACTGCATGAATAAATTCTGAATTTAAAATTAGTAATGCTTCTGTCTTGTCAACATACAGACTGATATGTAAGACAGGCCAGCAAAGAGTTTAGTGAAATTCCTTCTTTTGTCAGGATTTTGATGTGAGTTGTTTGTGGGGATGATGAAGTAGAAGCTAGTAGCTCTGGGAATCTTGTTGTGATATTGAGAGCCCTACTCTGCCCTGTGAAGGGTGACATGCCTCCTTTCACTGCAGGTACCTAGATAATTGGAAGATACTATTTATTGACAAAAATAGCTGCTGAAATCCTTCAGACGTGTGCTTTATTTGTTCTTAATAAAGTGGAGAAAGGTGCTACCTTTTCAGTCAAGGTACTACGTTGTCCTGGAACTTGGGTGCCATACCTGAGTGGAGACGAGGGACATCTTTTTTTTAAATTAATAGGACGCAAGAAAATAGATTGAGTAAACTTGATGTTTGACTGTTTATATTTCATTGGTTTATGTGAAATAGAATTCTGTAGCCTCTAATAAACTGAGAGGTTAATTGATGCATTTCCTTTCAGTCTTTCAAAGATACACTTTCCTTTTCCCTACCTCAGGCCTTCTGGTGGTCTTGAACAGAGCAAACTGAAGATATAATTTTTTTTCCCTTGCTTTTCCTACTGTTCAAGAATATATGGGACCCAAATCCTGTTAACAGGAAAAAAAGTTGGGTTTTTTTGGGGGGTTTTTTGTTTGTTTTGTTTTTTTATGGACTTGATAATTGTGGCATATTGGTCTGTTGGGAGTCTTGTAGGTGACATATGAAGTAAGCTTAAAATAAGGAGTATCTTTCTTAAGTTGCCTTTAGTTGCTGGGACCTCCTTTGTTGGCTGGACACATCACTTGGGAGTTACCACCCAGAGCCTTCTCCACAGCTGTCTGGGTGCCAGTCCTTGCTCTCACGCTGTTATTTAAGGGCTGTTTAGGAGGATCCCCATGCACATGAAGCAGACCCCAGGGGTGTTCATGCATTGACTGAAAATCCAAGCCACTGGGTTATGTTTGAGATCCTTCTTGCATATCTTCTTCTACATACTACTAGTGTGCTTCATTTCTGTGGAGTAAGCCATTTTCAGTTGATATCACCTCTACTGGGAGGTGGAAGAGGGAAATTTAAACCCAGTCTTTCTCTGCTCCGGCAAGCAAAAAATACCTCTAACTGAACAAATCTTTCACACCTTAAGGCAAGTTCTACCTCTTATTGAGTGTTAAAGCAGATCCTTTCTATTGCCTTATGAAAGAAGCTATAGCTGCATTTTGTGCTTTTAAAACACTTGAAGCTTGCTTGCTGGATCAGGCCATGCAGGGGGCGGAAACCAGACAAAGTGGTGCCTGAACTGTAGCTGACACGGGCAGGAGCCATGTCTCTGGCAACTGAGGGAGGAAATGTCATGGGAAGGAGCATCCTGTAGAGCTGAAGGTGCCCAAGGAATTTTCAGGCCAAAGAAAGAGTTACTTAATGAATCCATAACCCCCAATCGGTGAGCAGCCAACCCTGCAAGTGCCAAAAGCCAGACTTTTCATATATATACATATAAAGAGAATCCTATGGTACTATGCCCACTTTTGGATATGGGCTTAAAGTTTTTCATAGACTGGAGAGCTCAGCGGTGTTACTTCTCCATTAAATCAATTTTGTAAGAGCCTGAGTAATACCAGCCTTCCTGACAGTAAATTTGTGAAAGCAGTTCACGTGCAAGCCTTGCCTCTGTGCATGTGCTGCCTCTGGGAAGATGATGGATTCTGGATTTCATCTCAAGAGATCTGTGTGTCATTCTGCAAACAGAGCTGATGCTTCAGGATCTAATCAATAGATCACTCCTTAGCAGAAAACCTTCCAAACAGAATACACTCTGCATTTTAAAAACAAGCATTGTAGCGAATACTGGTGTGCAGGTATTTACTGACAGCCTGATGATGAGGACATCTTATTTTAGAAACTTTTGTAGCTTTGTAGATGCTCTTTACAGCATCTCAGATGTTGGTGAGTATCTTTTATATGTGGAGAGCCAGGCCATAGTAGCCCAAAGGAGGGGAACAAGGAAGTATGCTTAAGTGAAATGTCCCCTCAGACTACACCAACAAACAAAAGGCCTACCCTTAACCTCTTGCTATTCAGGCAGCTTCTGCAGCTACACATAATGCAGTTTTATCTTCTCTGGTTTGGCTACCTTGTCAAAAAATAATGTGGTTGTTTCTCTTCAGATTGAGTTTTTCTTGACTCTTCCTTCTTCCCCTCTTCCCCTATGTCTAAACAAAAAGCAGCAATCATCTAAATAAGCCTTTACTTATATTGCTTCTCTCAATCTTGATGCATCTTAATTACGTTCTGTGGACTAAACAATGTATTTTCAGTCTTAAAGGCTTTACACCTAAAAAGCATCTGTCCTTAAATAGATGCTAGAATGAATTTAGAAAGAATGTTGAATTTTCCTGTGGCAACATTCAGGAGATATCTATGTTCTTGATAAGCTTTATACTGTTGTCCAATACAAGCATTTTAAATTTGCTGGATAAATACAGATTTATTCCGGTCATCCAGCATAGGAGAAATCTGGGACTAGAGGAAAAAGCAGTAGTGAGAATAGAGTCTGCTCTTAAGGGGCACTGGGGGCTTGGGGGGACTTATGAAGGCTGGAGGCTTTTCTCTTCCTGGATGTGGAGGGAAAAAAGGGAAAAGGGGGGAAAATATGCTCCAAGTAAAGGGTGCGCTGACCATCTCTTTGGCTCTGAAAAAGAGCTGAGAGCATTCTGCTTGTAATCTTAACCCTCAAATATTTTCTTATTAGAACTCTCATGCTCACCTGGGCAGGGGGGGTGTTTCACTTTACACAAAGCTAATACTTACCCCTTGGCTTATTCGAGCCCAAGTGACGCAGCCTGACCAAATTGCAGCTCACACCTTCAGAGCCAGGTTGGCATCTCTGGCTCTTAGGATTTGCTCTGTCCTTCTGTCTCACACTGGGCTAATTTAGCCTCATCTTGGTAAACAAGAAAAGGGTCCTTATTGAACAGATTTGAGCTGGAGTGACTGCAGCTGTCGTCTGGCCTGCGTGCAAACCAATTTTGTTCATTCCCTTGCCTGGCAGGAAGCCTGCACCAGAATTGTGTCGGGACTAATCAGCATTAAAGCAATGTCAGGAGGGCTGCGGCAGGCTGCCCTGTAGCAAGGCAAAGCAACAAGGCCCTTCAGGAGGGATTAGTTTAAGTCCTGGCCGGGTTGCAGCTGTGCAAGGAAGGGAACCGAAACTGTGCGGAGTGTTTTTCTTGGGCCTTCTTGTTGTGAAAATGCCTAGCCAACTGCCAAAAAAAGTGGCTTCACAGTGAGAAGTGGACATTATTTACTGTGTGTGACCATAAACATGAAAGCAGGAGAAGGTGCAGCGTCCACAGAGCTGTAATAGCCAGAAGATACATGTGGTGCCTTTGAGCATGCTGGGCTTTCTTCTCCTGGAAAGGCGAGGCAGGGGGCAGTGAATTAGTTCAGTGTGTGGTCTCCAACCAAAAGATTTTTAGTGATGCTGCTGCTAGTCTTATGTTAAACCATAATAGGTGTGTTAGTACTAAAAAACATGAAGGCTGGGAGGTGGAAATATTTCTAAGAGAAGACCTGAGGCTTGGCAAGGGGATGATTCATAGCTCTAATGCTTCACAGTCTGTTTTCCTGCCTGCTATTTACATTGCAGATTCAAGAGTGCCTCCTGGTTTGCACTGAAAATATAAAATCGGATCCCAGCTTATGTTTTTTTGCTCCAAAGATGCTGAAATATTGACGTCATCCTTTGCTCTCCCTTGCCTACAGCTATTTAATTGTCTTTGCAGTTTTCAGTTTCAAAAAATATTTCTGTCTCAATCCCAGCAGCATGAGTTAACTTTGAAGTCAATGCTGTTTTCAGTGGGGGCTTGGACTTCCAGAAGTCCTTTCCAAGCTGCTTATTCTGATCCCCCCTGCTTTCACAGGTACACGTTTTGGATAATCCTACGCCTAAAATTCTTCATCTTTCTCTCAGACTCTGTTAGGGGTCCTTCTGTTTGTGTATCTACTCAGCATTACTCATCCCTTCTCTGCTATAACAGCTATAACAGTTCATTGTACAACCACAGAAAATTGGTATGCTCCTGTATTATCTATACACAGTGGGCACAGCCGTGTTCTAAATTCCTTTTAGGCCTCCTAAACCTCTAGGTAAATCTGCATCTGCCTAAATGTACAGACACACACGACTGTTTTCTAGTGCAAAGCTAAGCTCAAATGAACTTTTGAACCATGTCCCTGCCACATGCAGCATTAAGCATGTTGTCATTGTTTAGGAAGCTCATTTAGGGGGAGCAAACAGACCTTCTGGTCTAAGATGCACAAATTAGTTATAAGCTATGCAACGTAAGAAATCCTTCTTCTTAGGGAAAAATCATTAGCAATAAACCTGTCTGAAATGAGTGAACAGAGACCCAGGAACAGAGTAGCTTTCTGAGTGCTCTCATTGCTAGAAAAATTAATCAGATCTCAGTGAAAGGACCAAAGTCCCCAGCCTTGCCCTGTGGTTACTCATACATGAGAGCGCACCAGTGGTGAGACTCCAGCTGCTTTGGACATGAGGGTGTGAAAAGATGTATTAAAGCTGTGTTACCAAATCTCCTGTAAAGCCTGAACACCTTCTTTGCTGAACTGTCTTTGAGCAGTGTCTGATGGTGTGGAGTATTTGGTGAGTGTGAGGTTATTAGTTAGGCAGAAGAGTATTGGCTACCAGCAGTGCCTTCTGAAACACTGCTTTCCTAAAGGGAGGTGAAATGGTTTGGGGCATATTCTTAAGCAGGTGCAAAAGGTAAAAGTAAACCCACCAAACAAAAAAAAAAAAACCCTTAGTATCCAGCTAGGTGCTAACAGACATGGATGAGCTTTCAAAGGAGCCTCTGATGCACATCGTGGAATAGTCACTGAAGTGGTTGGTCCCCACATGTGTGTGTAAAATAAATATGAATCTCTCCAGCTTTGGTATCTGTGAAATTTTGTTTTGTGTGGGGTTTTTTTTGTTTGTTTGGGGGTTTTTTGGGTGGGGAGTGGTCTTTTGGGGGTTTTTCACCAGTCCTGGACAAGAGAAACCTGGCAGCTGTGGGAGCTCTGCCTGTGCTTCAGGCAGGTGGGGAGGGCTGGGGAGGATCTGGTGCCTCATGGCTCTCACCTCCCATGCAGCAGGGCAAACCAGACCGTGCCTTGCAGACCATGTCTCCTCTCAGGTGTCTCCGTTTCAGTTTTCCTAGTCACTTTCTAGCACCATCTTGCCTGCTACGTTCACACTAATGATACGTCTCATTCTTTCTCTGGCAAAAGTGATCAAAAATAGCTGTTGAAAGAGGGAGGGCCAGTGTCAGAAACCAGATATGCTGTAACCCAAAACCTTCTTTTATCTTCTATCTTTAAAGACTTGTATTTTTTTCTAAACAAATTACCACTTTTTCAGTCTCTCTCTGTTAGTTTCTGGATCTTAAAAGGCAACTTTCCAAAATGCAGTGTTACACTGGGATTCTGGGGGCCTATTTTTTGTGCTTAATCATATGCAGTGTGCTCTGCTGACAGCCAGTGGCTTCAGGCTGTTACCCTGAAATTGCCACCTCTTGCCATTTCTAATAGAAGAGGTTGTTTTTTTTAATTCAAGGCATTTGACAAGATTGAGCCCCCTTCCTGTGGGAGCACAGATGGTAGCTAAAGGGATGCTGGAACGATTTTCCTCCTACCTTGGTGATGACAAACCCAGTTTCAGGAGAGAGCAGTGAGTCTGTCTCTGCAAATATGCTTGAAAAGATCCTGCATCCCTGACAAACGTGGAAGAATTTAAGTTCTCCCTGTGAAGACTAGTGCTGTGGCCTGAGGTCTTACCTGCTTACCCGTGCTTTCCTGCTAGTGATCGTTATGTCCAGGGCTTCCTTTCTACCCAGGCCTCAGTTCCTTGATTCGTGATGCTCTTATGGACCTTGCACATGTAATGTTAAACCAATCTCTTTGTAGTTCCTGAGTTTTTGGTTTTCCTGCCCTCCCATATCCCATATAAACTCAAATGTCATGAGTGTGTGCTAAAGGGGTTTTTTTGCATTTGGTAACCTTTTTGAAATTGTGAGGCGGCCGGAGAAGAAACAAGAGGTAGCATTTCTAAGGCAGGAAAAGGTTGGCTTATAGACCAGAAAGGTACCTAGATTTTCTAGATGGAGTTGAAGCTGTAAAGGAAGCAGTAGGTGAAACAAAGCTGAAATCCTGTTGAGCCTATCTGCATGATGTCCCAGCTGGAACCCCCCTTTTTCATGGTGCAAGTTATCTTGCAGCAGCTGCTGAGCTAGTCCTGGAGGAGCTGAAGCAGCGTGCAGTGCATTGCTGCCTCTTCTGCCTCTGCATCCTGTGAGAAGTGCAGAGCTGCAGTGGTTGTCAGGGAATTAATTATTTATCTTTGAGGAGAAGGACTCTTCAGGAAAACATGACCTGGTGCAACTTCTTTCTCCATCTTAAGGACCATGTGTGAGTTTCAGGTTTTG
The DNA here is from genome assembly GCA_020745705.1 of Hemiprocne comata. Lineage (NCBI taxonomy): Eukaryota > Metazoa > Chordata > Aves > Apodiformes > Apodidae > Hemiprocne > Hemiprocne comata. The sequence continues at coordinate 65,688,068 of CM036586.1, forward strand.
TATGTCTCCAGCTCTCATGACCAGGGGTTTAAAGAAAGAGACAGCTTGGACTTGAACTGTCTGGAGGCACAGCAATTTCTGAGTTTGTGATCTGATTTGGGGGTTTTGTTTTCTGAATAATGCTGGGAAAATAAGCTGTGGTCAGCAGCTTTTCTTCTGCTTAAAATTGTATAAATTGTATAAAATAAAAAGAAGTACACACACATGCATGTTCATGCTTCTTGCCATAGTGCACTATTACTGTATTGCCTAGCTTTCCCTGTAGTCTCTGTGAGATAGATGGCCTGGTGCTTGTAAGTTCATTTTCTAGATATGCAGCTCATTTTTTCAGTTTTTGAGGTGTTGTGGGTTTTGTTGGACTTTGAGGAGAAGGACACCAGCATGTGCAGTTCTCCTTCCTCCTGCTCTCCTTCACCTGTTACCCACTGTCCTATGGTTTTTTGTACAGATGGGATGAACTGGATGGAAAGATGAATCCAGCTGGTGAGTGGAAAGCAGTGCTTTCCCTTCTGTTCTTCATCCCTCCATCCCTCCCCCAGATATATCCTTCAGCTGGCTCAGCTCACTCGGTGCAGTTTCCTGTTGGAAACAACTGAGTTGGTAAACCAAAAGCTTGAATGTAGGGCTGGGAATAAGGAGAGGTGAGAGGTGAAGCTGGGAGCTGGTTGTAGTGCCTGAAACATCACTGCCACTGCTTGGTGTCTGCATCTTTATGGAGCACCTGCCCCATGGGCTGCCAGACCATGGCTCACCAAAGGCCACGGGGCAGATGGGTAGTGATGACCAAGTTACAACCTGGGAATTGCGTGGGGCTGAGGTGACACAGGCTTGATGTTAAAAAATTAATTAATTGCAGCTTTTTTCTATTGTAGCCACTGAATTTAAAGCTGCAGAGGAACTTGGGCAATTTTCTCCCCCTTTTTCTGCTAATTACAGGTGTAGGTTGTTCTTAGAAGCTGCTGCAGAAGTTTTGTTTTGGTTACCTTTGCAAAGCTTTGTGTGATTTTTGTGAATGGAATCCACTTCTCCTGTAGCTTGCTTACTGAACCATGATCACATAGGATATGATCTTTCTCAAAAGAGCACAGTTTCCAAAATATTAAGTAAAAGGTTAGGGGAAGAGAAAAACTCACCTTCTGTCAGGACAGAGCATGTATTGAAATAAGAGCTTTTGCTTCTACAGGTTCACACAAGGTTGTGATAAAATGCATTTTCAAAGTGAAAACTAAAAAGGCTTAAACATGAGTTATTTTAGATTATGTTGATTACGTGGCTTCTTTGGCATGCCCTGATGGTTCAGGGAGATAAAATAGTGTTGTAATTTGCCTAAGAAAGGTCAAACCTCTGTCAGAGGGTCCACCTGGATGACTGTTGCAAAGTAGTGCATGTCTGCATGTTATCATTTGGGTTGGGCGACTGCACTCTGGTCTGAACTGGAGAAAGAGCTGTACCTGTACAGGGCTCAGGTTTGCTGCCATTAAGTCAGCTGCTCAAGGTCTACCCATGTGGGCTGCATCAAAATCCATCCTCTCTTGAGACATGGAGGAAGCAACAGAGAGGTGGGAATGTGATACGGAATAGGGCTGTTGCAGGATCGTTATGAGGGCATCCTCCACCCTCACCATTAAGTGGAAAATGTTGCTGACCTGAATGAAACAGGGCTCAGCACTAACCTGCAGCCTGAGCCAGCTTTGTTGGAAAGCACTGGTGTAAGAAAGGGAGCTGGAAAGGTGAGGGAGATACCTCAATAAACACACAAAGGGTTCAGGTCGCTGGGACAGGTGGCAAAAGGATGTTTCTTTGGGAAACGGTTAATTTGGGAAGGGCTTAACCAGAAGCACCACCAGAAATGGTATGCACTAGTTCTATAGCTGACTTAAAATACCTGTTTCCTCAGGCTTTCTATAAATAGATACTTTGATACTGCGAAATACAGATTTAGGGTGAAGTTTCATATTTCTGTATTAACATAAGCCACATTCAGGCTGTCAGATTGGTATAAACAGAAAATAAACATTGCTGAATTCAAAGCCCAGGATGGGCTCCATCTCAGAGGTCTTTTCCAGCCTCAATGATTCTGTGATTCAGCAAGCAGCCTTTTTCAGAGGCAGGAGGAGTGTATTTTTGAAGCTTTGTTATTTTGGCTTATAAATAAGCTTTGCTAGAAATTTGAATGTTTTGTAATTCTTTCATGACCCTTGAGTTTGCAGCTGTAGGATGTGTGTGTGTGTTCAGATCCCTTTAATCTGGTGTACATGTATACTCTTTTTTATTTCAAAGGGGAATTCTGTTCCCCACATGCACTGCCTGTTCTTGCGACAGCTCGGAGACCAGCCCCATTGGACTGATTTTGTGTATACGTGTGAAGCCTTTGAATTATTCATTGTAGTCTGTGGTAATCCAATATTAGTGAATCATCTTACAGTCCTTTACATGAAGGTATTTTTTTTTTTTTTCAACCTGACAATAAAATTGCAGGATTTATTTAAGCATATATCCAGTCGTGCTTAACCACCCTCTGCTTAGGTTATTGCTGAGCAAACTCACAGCTATGTAACTGCTGAGAGCTGCATCTTTTGTTGTCGCAAATATTTACAGCCTGGGCCTTTCCTCTTGTGTGCTCTTCCTATGTAAGGATCAAAAAAAAAAAATGTACTTCCTTAATGTAAATATTTAATCCACCACACACAGACCTGTTAACCTTTGCATTGCAGAGGTATCCATCAGGGATGCTCTCAATGGATTCGCATGATGCAGAATAAATCACCAGAATCCTGTCAAACCCCTAAGAGATATGCAAATGCCTGTGTCTCTTTAATCTGTCATGTGTGTATCCTGTCTGATTTGAGATGGGAATTCTAATCCTGTGGGAGTGATGCAGGAATGCCTGATGCTATTGGAGTGCTGCGAGGAATTATGAGTCAGCTGGTGTCCAGGTTTGAGGACCATCTTTATTGTTGCTCAGGCCATTTTGTGGAGCTAGGAAGAGCCCCAGGTGCAGGGGGCAGCTTTTGAATCTGTAACAGAGCATTCCTGCCAGTCCTGTCTCCTTGGGAAAGTGGGAGCTTGTGCATATATGTGTTTGTGAATACATTATACATATGCTCTCTCACACATATAATTATGCTTTTTAATTGGTGGGCTTATGTTTTACAGGCAGTGTGAGTGAGGACTATTGAAACCCAGCCTTATGCACCATAAATTACTCCCACCTGTCTTGATTGGAAGGAATAACAACTTCTTTCTCTGTGGGAAATGATTGCTCTTGTTTTCTGTAATTGGATGCTCAGGTTTAGCTGTCCCACATTGTCACACCAGGACACCATGGTTTTCAGAGCCATGTTGCTATACACATACATTTTGCTAATTCTATTTCCTTTTGCATGCACTGCCTTGTAATTATTAGGCCTCAATGCACTCAGGAGAGACTGTAGGTGCTAAAGCATGTTTAGCTGCAGTGTGGTCCATGCCTAATCCAACCTTGATCTGCTCAGTATGAAATACACTGTTGCTAATCTATGCTCAAACAGTTCCTGAGGTCTACAGAAGAGCGTGGGATGACTTGTGCGGTCACATAAAGCATCCTATTGAGCTCCACAAAATTCCCTTTCATGTGAAAAGAAAGCGTAAAATATCATAACATAACTCCTGTTGGTTTTGTATGAGATGTGTGCAATGTCCAGGAGGGTTCTTGTGTCTGTTTGGGGTGGCTCTTAATGGTTTATTTTGGAATTGGCCTCTCTGTAGTCAGGTACAACTCATGCTTGTCTGAAAAATGAGAGGACCGATTACATGCCTTCTCTCTATGTATTTTTAGTGTGCCAATCAACCTGGGATCCAGGCACTAGAAGATTAGCAGATTAGTGGTAAAGAGGAAGCATTTGCTTAAATGCCAGGTAATTACAGGGTTATTTAGATCTCTGTTCTCTGCTGCTCCCATCTCTACTAGCAAGGCACTAAAGTAGCAGTCACTTCAGGTGAAAGTGGACTTCTCTCCTGTCTGTGCATCTCTCTAGTTCCTCTTTCAGAATCCCCCTATCTCTTTTCAATGCCGTTTTAGGCCAGCAAATGAGCCCTGTTCCCTTTTGTGGCTCTTCAGTGTTTTTACATGTAGGGTCTAAAAACATCCCAGAAATACGTATTGTTTTTACATGGGTATCTACTGCTCTTCGGAGGGATTTTTACTTGAGTGGCAGTGGAAATTTGAGAGGAAAGGGGAAAAGACACTGTTTTTCATTGCTGGGCTTTGGCAAAGGAAAGGCTTTTAAGATAGTGTTTTTCACTGACCCCTTGTGATTGTTTCGTGGGACCTTACCTGTGTTCTTTAAGAAACCTTGTTGGTGACAATGGAAGGTGTTTCCTGTGGTTTAAAGCTGGGTTGTTGGGAGAGCAGGCAATCCCAAAATACACCAGAGATGAAATTTGATAGAAGCCGTGAGGTGGTGGTTTTGGAGCATGAAGGTTAGCACCACACCTGCAGGATTGCCTCCATTTCCAAACATGTGTGGGACATGGAAAGAAAGGGTCTGAGGTGCTGGGGCATTTGCAAAGTGAACCCAGAAAAATTTCTTTTTCTGGCCTTCTCCATGGAGATCCACCTTTACAAAGGTGCTTTGGCACCTAATGCTTGTTAAGGCATTAAGGGAAGCCAAAGGATTTAGTTTCTGGGCTCCCTTTTGTATGGATCTGAACTAAATTTAGAGGCATGGTAGAAACACTGCTGTGCTTTGAGCTTCCCATCAGGAGTCTAGTTTGGATCCAGAACTTAGTATCGGTCCATGCCTTTGGATTTCAATCTTGACACTTCACTGTGGCATAGTGATTGTTTCCTAGTTTTGATTGTTTCCATTTTCAGTGGACTTGGAAACTGGCCATGAAATGGTCAACAGTGATGAATCATAAATCTTGTTGTTTATGCTTTGTCTGAAGTGTATAGAGCTCTGCTGCAATGAAAAAAAATAAAGCTGTATCTAACTAGTCATGATTTACTTAAGGTTTACTTAAGCATAGGAAATATTTTTCATGTGGTTTAGATGTGCAATTACTGTATGCTGATAGCTTCTTAATGATTCCTTGTGTAAACTAACTGGCAGCAGCCTAATCTTCAAACAGTTTCTAAATGCAAGTGATGTTGACCAAGACATGTAGGTTCTTGCAGATATGCTTGTAGCACAAGAGAGATTTTAACTGAATAGTTAGAAGAACTAATATTTCTTTAAATGTGACGTTTTTGCCTCTTAACAATGTTCTATCATTTTTTAGTTGTTACTGTTTTCAAGAGCTAATAAGAACTGCATTGTCCAGCATGTTGTATAAATGTGTTGTTCCTTTGGTGGAAGTTTTTGCCCGCAGTGGAAGCATTTGCAGCAATATGCTGATCTCAAATTATTGTAGTACAGCTGGGTTCAAGCAACTGAAAGCATCCTCCAAATTGAAATGGTTTCTAGGATAGCTCTTAAGTATCAACTCTAAGGACTGATAGGGGTGGTGCATCTTAATCTGCCTGCACCTTCTTTCCTGCTCACCATCCTTCTCCATGCAGGAGCTCTGGTAACTTCAAGCCTTGCCTGCGGGTACTTGTGACTTTTCAGTGTGTGGAAAGTTTCTGTCTTTTGTAAAAGGATTTGGTTGTTGCAAACTGGCAGAAGACCAGCTCTTGGGGACTGTCATAAGGACAATTATTTTTTGGCAGCAGCCTTAACAGCAGTTTCTCAAAATCCCTTAAACAAAATCCATTAGGGCTACACAAGGGAGTGTTTCTATTTCATGCTGATGAAAAGGCTTCCTAACTACAAGAAGCAAAGTTCTTTGCTGGACTTCTCATCAAAGCCACATATAACTAACTTTTTAGAAAGCTTAGCAGCTGCAGCCTTTGACAGGCGATCATTGCTTTTACTTGTAAAGGGTATGCAAAAAAAGGAATTCCATATAGTGAGGAGCCGATTCTGGGTCCAGCCTCTCTAAATCCACCTCTCGGATAAAACCAGCTGCCTGAAGCTTGCAGATACGGACCAGTTTGTCAGGGGGTGTGAAGAAGCTGTTCTTGCCCAGGGTGTTTGAAGAAGCCAGCTTGAGTGCCATGGGTTGGTTGTGGGTTGTGATGTTTGAAAAAGAAAAATCTTCCTCAGAAACTGGAAAATAGCTTTCTTCTGGAGAGTACCAATGGATTTAGAAGACTGGTTTTCAAAGGCTGGGTTCTGCGTGGCTGATAAAAACCTAATCACGTGTCCTTTGGATCCTCTTTGTGAGACAGCTCTTGGGGATATCAGAAAGCAAGGGCTTCCTTTAAACCAGAAAAGTCTATTACCCAGCGTAATGGTGCTAAGTCCAGCCAAAAAGCAAACCCCCAAATCAGGCATAGCTGACTGTTCAAGCTGCCAGTTGGGCTTCTTTGTGCTCTGTTTATGTCAAAGTTGATGAGTGCTGAAAATGGTCCAGGCCAAATTAAGCTTCCTTCTTTTCTTGTACTGATTTGCAATTTGCTTAATTATGTTGTCAGAAGGTGTTATCAGTAAATTTATTCACACTCTGCTGTTGTGCAAATGCAGCTTTGGTGAAACTGCTTCTAAATTCAAGTAACAAAACACCTGAAACTTGCCATCCTGATGAGTCAAGGAGCACTAATAGTGGTGCACGATATTGTGTGCATTGCAGAGTGGTTTAAAAAAAATCTAAATACAGCCTGGTTAAAAAGAGAACTGAATGCACAGTAATTTTAGAGAATAAAAATAAAACTTCTTGTTCTTGTACTAGAAATGCCCGAAAGCAAAATTTATTGAAAAGTTCCCCTTTCTTTCCTGCATTCTGGTACACAATCCTAAATAGTAACAGTACAAGGATTTTTAGAATGATGAGTTTTGTTTGTTTGTGGGGTTTTTTTTTCCCTTTTCTCATCTCCAGATATAATGAAGCATATCTTGAGACAAGACTCTTGTACTAGCTCTGTCCCAGTGGAGCAGATGACAAAACCTGCTTTAATATTCATTTGAATTGAAAATTATGTTTGAGTGTGTTTTTCAAAAACCAGTCTGAGAATGGGACATCATTTTTTAACACAGAAATTGGGTACATTTGAACTTGATCCTGCCATTGTAAATTAATAGAAAGCACAGGCATGAGAGGAGTCCTGTGCAAAAGGGGCAACTATGTACCTCATCCTGTGTTCAGCCCACGGAGGGAGGTGACACGTGAAATGAGGAGTGGGAATCAGGTGTTGCACTCAGCAGGAAGCCATCCAAACTTCACAGAGGATATGATGGCATCTAAAATGCCTTTTCTTTCTTGGTGGTTCGGCCCAAGGCTGTGAGCAGGTGTCTCTTGCTCCAAGGCCAGGCATCCCCTCACCAGACTGGCTTTGGCACCCTGCTATGTTTAAGGACTGGAGCTGGCATCTTGAAATTTTTTTTGCTTTGACATTGCTAATGTTCTTCTGGGAACTGAGAGATTAATTTCAGACCCCTCTGTTTGAAATAGTTGCATTTATTACTCAGTTGCTATATAATTAGAATCATAGAATGGTTTGGGTTGGAAGGGACCTAGAAGATCATCAAGTTCCAACCCCCCTCCAAGGGCAGGGTCACTTTCCACTAGATCAGGCTGCACAAAGCCCTGTCCAACCTGGCCTTGAACACTTCCAGGGAAGGGGCATCCACACCCTCCCTGGGGAACCTGTGCCAGTGCCTCACCACCCTCACACTGAAGAATTCCTTCCTAATGTCTAACCTAGATCTACCGTCTTCCAGTTTAAAACAATTATCCCTTGTCCTACCACTCCACACCCTGGTAAAAATCCCCTCCCCAGCTTTCCTGCAGGCCCCTTCAGATACTGGAAAGCTGCTATAAGGTCTCCCTGGAGCCTTCTCTTCTCCAGGCTGAACAGCCCCAACTCTCTCAGCCTGTCTTCATAGGAGAGGTGCTTCAGCCCTCAGATCATCTTTGTGGCCCTCCTCTGGACTTGCTCCAAGAGCTCTATGTCCTTCCTGTGTTGAGGGCTCCAGAATTGGACACAGTACTCCAGGTGAGGTCTCACAAGTGTGGAGTAAAGGGGCAGGATCACCTCCATCGACCAGCTGGCCATCTTGATGCAGCCCAGGATGTGGCTGGATTTCTGGGCTGCAAGTGCACATTGCCGACTCAAGTTGAGCTTTTCATCGACCAGCACCCCCAGGTCCTTCTCCTCAAGGCTGTTCTCAATCCATTCACTGCCCAACCTTTATTTGTGCTTGGGGTTGCCCCAACTCAGATGTAGGACCTTGCACTTGGCCGTGTTGAACTTCATAAGGTTGGCATGGGCCCACATCTCAAGATGGATGGCTCTGGATGGCTTCCTTTCCCTCCAGCATGTCGACCACACCACACAGTTTGGTGTCATCAGCAAACTTGCTGAGGGCGCACTCGATCCCACTGTCCATGTCACTGACAAAGATGTTAAACAGCACCAGTCCCAGTACCAACCCCTGAGGAACCAAAAGGTTAGCAGGATGTTTAAGTATGATGGTGTATGAAACTTAAATTGAAATTAACTTTCAATTAAAAACTGCTCAAATTCTTTTTGCTCTTGGTGTGAATGCTCATTCATTCCATAGCAGGTATTCAAAATGAGCAGCAGGTTTGAATATAAGAATGCAGTAAAAAAGAGAATATGCCACTTGTATATAAACAGGATAGACCAAGGATCCCTGAGATACGCTCTCGGCACACTGCCCAGCAGTGGGGTTGGGAGCCCATGCTTGGAAAGGCAGCATGGCAGCACCAACAGCCTGAGCAAATTCCACAAACCTCAATTTCTAGAACAAATAAAGGCCCAAGGTGTAAATAATTGCCCATTTTTAATAAGTCCAGTTTTATACCTGTTCCACTGTTTCCTCCTAACCCGTTCCAGCCTTTGGGGACAGACTCCAAGGTAATTGTGTCAGAGCACAGTGCCCTCGGCACCTGTTTATTAAACTCCTTCTATCCCACTGCAAAAAATCACCCAAACTAACATAATTTAAGCCATGACTTTTTGGACTTTATAAGATTATGATGCAATTTAATGTAAAAGGGATGGTGTAATTCATTCTTATTTGCTAGAGTAGTGTGATGTCTGTGGTCTGTTGGCAGCTGGGATGGGGATATTTTAAGAAGCTGACCATGTTGGTGCTGGATAATGTTACTCTGTAGGCACAGAGTATTTTAATCAAGGTCAGAAGGACGGGATGATGGCAAACTGCTCGCTATTTTTCAGCCTTTTTCTCTTTATTTAGATTTGTATGGTAACTCTTAGATGAACAAATCTCCTTTTTAAAATAAATTTTGAAATACTGAGGTTTTTCTAAGTGTAATTAGCTTGGCAATAGTCATATTCCATTACGTTGTATTTTATAAAGGATTAGGCTGTACAACACTGTTCATACCTTTGTATTTATATCACTGTTGTCAACGGTCTGTCATTTTTACTACTTGTGCAGGAGTTTACGTAACTTCTGTGATTGTTTAGCTACAGGATTGATGAAGATAAGTGGTCTAAGTACAGAAATGGGTCGCAAAACCAGAACTTGTCCTGGCACATCTGGCTAGGCATCCTTTCATGAGTTGTTACATCTTTAATTTTTGCTATTCCTATTGCAAAGGTGGTGGCCAAGTCCATGGAAGCTCAGTGCCAAATAACCTTTGAATTATAATATTGCAAAGGACTCCTGGGGAGAGCCTTGAGAACAGCCTGGCAAAGAGGCTTGGGAAGGCACTGTGGGTGTGGGCCACTAGCAAGGGGAGTCTCCAGATTTGGCAATTGTTTTGTTTCCTTTAATTTTAATATTTATGCAACTTTTTAGTTCAAGCAGCTCAAAAATAGAATGAAATGACTAAAGACACCTGGAGTGGAAAAACCTTGTCCTGCAGACTTGAATATGGGTTATCTACAGGTGCCTCCTTAAGAAGTGAGAAAGCTAGATCTGAATTTATATTTAAGGATAAAGATCTTTATTGAAAGATCTCCTATGCCCTCTGTCAAAGGGTACCTTCCTAGAAAATACAGCCTTCATAGAATTGTCTGCATCCTCTGAACTAGCCCCTGGATTAACAGCCCAATTAGGAGGTAGCAGAGGAAATACTCTGAATTTACACCTAGAAACTGAATGACCAGAGAGGTCAATGGTGTTGCAGCTTCCATATACGCTCCAAGTTTATAAAAATATATTTCACTTGAGGAGGATTGCATAATGCCTTTGAGTAGCACACAAATGGGACTTTTTTGTTGAAGGAATGCCATGGTGTCAGTGAAAACATTTTTTTATTTTCTGCAGGAGATGAGCAAACCAGTTGGAAGAAACCTCAGTTAGACATGCTAGCGGGAAGCTTTTCTATTACAAGTGCCTATTGGAATAGCTGTTACTGAAAGAGGTTTAAATTGTTCATCCAAGTTATAAACATAGCCTATTTATTAAAATCTTCGTCTAAAACCACCCTATTATGAGACAGAAATTATGAACAGAACTATTGGGTAACTTTAGAAAGTCCTGAAAATGTCATGCAGTACAGCACTGAAGGTGTAACAACATGTCTAACAGCATTATACTGAAGAAAACCTCTTGGATTTAGTTCAAGACCAGTTAAAGAACTGGTGTGTTTCCCCCCCTGAGTTTCACAGGCTCTGGAACAGCTCAATACATGAACAACTCTGCCGTTCATAATAGGGAAGCTGTATGGCAGCATGCTGATTGAAGTACTGAGAAATTAATCTTGTTACTAATTTTGACAAGTATTTCTACAATGTCTGTCATGGCATTCAACACCTTTCTAGTAATACAGCCGTGGAGGTTTTTATTTATCACGTGGATTTACCCTTTGGCAGTAGTGGGGGGAAGAGAGGTTGCAACGAGGAGTGTTTAATGTCTGCTTCACATTTTTTTCCCTTCCCTAGTGCATTTGTAAATCTTCTCATTTTGTTCATACTTGCTTTTTTTATCTCTGTTTGTTATGTTGTGTAGTCTTGTACAAATGGCTAGAAGCAGATCTTCATGGCAAGCGATCAGATACTGCAGACAAAACCTCAGGTAAAGAGGGGTTAATGACAAAACAATCACCAGGCCCTCTCTATCTCTTTATTTTCTCTCTTCCAACTCCCCTTGAATCAAATTAATGGTCAAATTAAAAAGAAGACCAAAAACTTCAACTTGTTCATTCTTAATAATGGAATTTTAAATCAATATCTGATAATTTAAGTAAATACCTGATATTAAATCAATATCTGATAAATTAATTCAGTCACTGACAAATTTTAGTCTTTTTTTCTTGAAGCTCTCTTGGCAGATGTCTTCCCCTCTCCAATGAAATGTCACTTGTCACGTCAGGTAAATTGGTGGATATATAAATTGCTGGATCTTTGTGTGGTTGGTAGAGACTGACCAATATCTTGAGTGAGGCCATATTAAAGGATACTTGTCAAGAAATCCAATTTGGCTTAGTTTTGTGGACAAAAGGTGCTGGAAGGTCCAACTTCACCAATTTCTGCTACAGAGACTCATAGGCTCCTGACACCTCAAGGAAACATGTTTTGCAGTCTACATTTAAATAGCTGTATTAGTGAGGGCCACACAGACACACACACCCCAGAAAAAGCCAAATCACTTAGAGGAAATGATAGGGTACACAACCCAGTATGGCTTCCTGTTTAAGTATGATCCATCAGTTCTTTTACATATTGACATTCAAGAGGTAGGCTAGAGTTCCTGCCCTTCCCAGCCTCCTCCAAAAGCCATCAGCTTCTCATAGACAACTCAGATTTAAAAATTTTGGAATGAAAACTGTTTTGTCTGCCTTATCCTAGTCCTCCTTTTCATATAATTTCCCTCCTCCGCTGTTAGATTATGAGAATACATGGTCAAAAGTGTAATGCCTCTGAGTTAATGTCCTTGAACTCCAACTAGCCTACTAATGCCACCTTGATGGCCTGGTGAGGCACAGAAGCAGCAGAGTGTAGCTTCTGCACTACTTAAGCTAACCAGGTCCTGAATCTGACAATTAACAGTTTGTTCCCCAGGCAAGCACTATTATTCCTTTCTCACTTGCACATTGTACATTACTTGCTTTTTGTGCAGGGTGAATCTGGTTATCCAATAAGCTTAAGTTCAGCCTGCAGGGAAAGAAAATAGCTGGATGTGCTAAGCACTTTTAATTAGAAATAGCTACCAAAGAGGTTGTCATTGTGCATAGTCGTGCTCCCAGTACTGTCCTCTAAAGGAATAAAAGATATTTTTATTTCTGTGGTCACAGGCATTCCTGTCTATGTTCCAAAGCTTGGAAGGAGCCACAGATAGCTCGTGTTCCGTGGGCCAGAGGGTGTGGGTGCAGGATGCCTCTGTCTATTTGGTACATATTTTGTATGCCTCTGTAGCTGTGATAATTAAAACAGATCTGCTTAAACTTTAAGATCACTATATTTTAAAATATGACCACTCATATGAAAGCCATAATGACTGACAACCTCACAACTGTAGCTGCATTTCGCTAGTAATTTTTCCCTTCATCCCAACATAGAAGATGCTTATTCTCTAATTTTGAGAAATCTTTTAATTTTGAAATTAAATTTGCATTTTTTTCTTGATTTAGGATCACTCACTTCACCATTGGCTTTTAATTTGAAAGTACACGTCCCTTTTAAAATGAGTGCCTTTAAGGGAGGGTGTAAATTGTTTAGAAGTACCGTTACATTAGTACATCACATTAGTTTATTGTGAGGGTGGTGAGACACTGGAACAGGTTGCCCTGGGAAGTTGTGGATGCCTCATCCCTAGAAGTGTTCAAGGCCAGGCTGGATGAGGCTTTGAGCAACCTGATGTAGTGGGAGGTGTCCCTGCCCATGTACTGGGGTTGCAACTAGATGATTTTTAAGGTCCTTTCCAACCCGAACCTTTCTGTGATTCTATGTAGGGTATAGAAATGCAGCTTGAATCTGACACAATTTACACAATTTTAAAAAATACTTGAATGATTTTTTTTTAAAATATACTGAAAGCAAAACAATTCAAAACCAAATTTTTATTTTGCCTTTAAGGGACAGCTGTTCACATAAAGAGATACCACACAAAATACGATGTTTCTGTCTGTATTCATAGTACTGTTATCTGGCCATTAATATTTTGGAATATGGATTCATTTTGCATTTGATACTTGCTTAATTTTTAATGTGCCGTGCTAATCCTCTTTGGAATCTAGGAAGCAAGCACATAAATAAGCGCACAATAGATCTAATGAAAATTCACTCTTTGCCTAGAACAGCAGCTAAATAAATATTATTGGCCACACGTGTCTCTGCAGTTCAGAACTACCAAGGCTGAGAGTTGATAACGTCAGTTACCATTTGGCCCAGAGCCCTTCCCTCATGTTTGCCAAGAAGGTTTTGCTCCCTGTGGTTCTCTTCCAGCTGCTTGTCAGTGTGGAGCTGCCTGTCACAGTCCTCATCTCTCATCTCATTTCAGTGAGAGTTGGGGTGTTTCCTGCCATGCTGGCTGCTTTCTGGCATATCTTTGTACTGTTTCTTTCTTAAATTATGTATTTCCTCTAAAAGTTAACCTGCCTGGTTTCCCAGGAGGTAACTTTGTATGGAGTGTGCCATGTTGTGTCCTTTTGACCTAATGACTGATTCACTCCAGTGTGGTTTCTCAGCATTTCTCTTTTGTCTCATGATCATTGTTTGGGAAAGTTGTATTTTCTGTGTGTGTGTTTTACCCTTAATTAATATTTTTTTTTAAAACCACTGTAGTAGTAAAATGCAAACCCTGCAGGGACTCTTCAAAGGTAAGTTATTTGTGCCATCTACTATTCTGGATAGAGTGAATCCATGTTGTCAGCCCACTAGGACATTGTTACTGCTGGTTTTGGGAAGCTGGATTTCTTAAAGCAATACCTGTGCTTCATTAAAAAAAAAAAAAAAACACCAATCTTTGTAGATGTGTCTGTCATCTAAACAACTGCACGAGTATTTGCAGCCACTTACAAATTACTGGTCATTTCCAAAAGTTGACTGGAACCCTCAGTTTTTCAGCATTACAATAGTTTATTGCCAAATATGCCTTGTTCTTCTTTATATCCGAAAAAAATTTTTTGCTGTAAGAGTGACAGAGCACTGGAACAGGCTGCCCAGGGAGGTTGTGGAGTCTCCTTCACTGGAGACATTCAAAACCCGCCTGGATGCGTTCCTGTGTGATGTGCTCTAGGTGACCCTGCTCTGGCAGGGGGGGTTGGACTAGATGATCTTTCGAGGTCCCTTCCAACCCCTAGGATTCTATGATTCTATGATTCTCCACTGATTCCAGATGGTGCCAAAATATTGCCCATCAAGGTAGGCTTGTGGTTTTGAGGGAAAATGAGATTAAGGATATTCAATAACAAGAACAGCAAAGAATCAAGGCCTTCCTCACTCTTTATTCTTTATATTCCCACTGATGTATTTTTTGGTCTAACTTGGAAATAGATAAAACTTTTTCTGGTGGGGTTAGTAATTGAGCCACCAAACTAGAAGACGAGGATATTTTCCCATGGAGAAGCCTTCCAGGGGTTCCCGAAATCTCTCTGAGCAGTCTGATGTGCTTCCAGAGTCTGCTGGTGCTGCTCTAACGCCAGAGGACAGGTTAAAGACAAGACAGCACCATGCCACAGCTGCCCTCCCTGCTCCACCACAAACTTAGATAGTGCTACCAGAACAGATAGGTAAAGCTGCTGGGTACATAACCCTCTGCCTCTGGGTGCACATGGAAGTTATTTAGGTGAAACCTGGACAGTTTGCTGTCCCACTCCAATCTAAGTGCACAGAGCCATGTATCCTGAGATGCCACATCTCTTAGGTGTGCTGGAAGCAGGCCTCTCCTGAGCATGCCCAGCGCACAGGGCAAAGCCTGCCCCAATTTCTTTGGTGCCTCTAAGTGAGCACAGGCATCAGAAACAGTAAATGGTGTGATTAACATGTATTGCTACTGGACTTCCATTTACAGATATATGCTAATACCAGATGATTAATGAATTTAGTTGTTCCCTGTCATCACTGGGGGCTATCGTTCAAGCAAAAGGTGTTTTTACAAGACCTATATGATGTAGGCTGGAAAACTGGCCCCCGAAGAAGAACCCATGAAGGGCTCAACCAGTGAACTGCAGAGGTGATGAGTACCTGTGAACCACAAAAGTTGCCCAATTAGCATCCATCAGGTTACAGTAATGGGGTTTGTTTTTTTGCATTAAAAGGGAAACCTTTAGAGAAATTTGGACTCCAGCAATCACTTGCTGTTAGCAGTGGAGGACTTAATGGAGTCATCCAGATCCTCTTTGGACTTCTAGTAGAAACGACCAAATTTAGCACCTTTCTGCTAATTCACGGTTGTAAGGTAAACTGTGTCAGATGTAAGAAAGATTGAAGATCTAATTAGGAAATAACCTCATGCATATTTATTTGATTATGCAAGCACATTAATTACTGTTTCATACTAAGAATTAAAAATGTTGCCAAGTATGTTTAAGTGCATACCTGGAGAGTAAATTTTTACTGTCTTTGCTTCTTGGGATTCTTATTTTGTGAAACTTTAGAAATGAGTGAATGACATTGTTTCTCTATCTCTACTACCTCCTCAAAGGACTCCTGGACTAAACCAAGAGGTTATTCTACTGCCAGATTCTGTAATAGAGTAATGAATTGTTTCTGCTTTTGTGTACTTGCCTCTGAGCTTTGTAACTGAGCATGAAGAGGATCTACATAGAGCTTGTGCTCTGGTCTGCCACAGCAGCTAGAGACAAGTCTGGTCCAACTTGGCAGATGTGATGAGCTAATCAGCTAAACCCCAACCTGCCTTTTAATTTGACCCAGTTTAGCTGATACCTACAGTTTTCTTCATTTATATGATGTATACACTTTTGCTGGGTTTCTGGTTTGCCTTGAGCAGTTGCAGAAGTAGGCTGGATTCCCCTGCCACAATTCCTCACATCTTACCATTTCCATCTATTCCTGCCCCAGGAAATAAGACTGCAGCATTGTGTCACCTTGGACTACTTCTCCCAACCACAAAAAATGCCTGTAGAAGCTTATTTGCTTTTCTCACCCACGGTTATCCACCAGAATCAAGTGAGACAGACATAATGGTAGAATACATAATTTTGCAGTGTGTTTAAATAATGTGTTAAAAACGAGCCACTGTATAAAAATACCAGTATGCTTAAAAATCTCACATTTGAAGGCGAGTGCTGTCAGAAGAGCTGGTTAGCTCCCCTCTACCTGGCTGCCCTCCACCTGGCTCCCCAGCTGGCTCTGACAGGGGGGTGGGGTGGAGGCCCCGTACAGCTGACTGGCACGTCTCAAGGAATCTGTACCTGCCTACACATGTCCTCGCAGAGGGGAGCTCTGGCATAAGCCTCTGTTTCCCTTTCCTGACCAAATGGGTGGCTGGCACGGGTGTAAGAAACGCCCAACCTTTGCATCTTCTTCCTCCACCTGCCTCTGCCACGCAGGTGCCGCTGCCATGGGCTGGCCCTGCAGCCTCGAGAAGATCTGTTAAGGGTTTCATACAGCAAATGGTTTTCAGCCCTCGTAAAATTGCCTGGATCATTTTTACCTTGTGAATTGCCACTGTGTTTTTCTCCATTGTCTGGTGTTCCCCACAATTATCTGCAGACCCTACGTTCTGCCAGGCAAAGGCTGAGAAGCTTTGCTTTCAACTATAGTTTGTACAGAAATTTCCTTGGATTAATTCACTCTGAGCCACATGATTGTGTGGACGGTGCTTCACAAGGAGCAAAGGGCACGTGCCAAATGGCTGTGTCCTCAGAAACCTTCGGGTAACTGCTGCTGACCTATGAATTTTGCAACATTGCTCAGAGGCTGGTAGCTGCACAAAGGTTGAGTTGTCCAATGTAGCTCGGCAAGTACAAATTATACTGCTGTGACTCATAGTTTAACTTTTCTGCAGGAACTGTGGATTGCCTGTAGAGCTTGACAAACAATTGAATATTTTTTTCATCCAAAATAATACCCCATTAAAAACATTAATGAAACTCCGATTCTGTCTTTAAATATAAAGAGAAATAATATTATATATATATAAATATTTAATAAAAGAAATCTAATTCTATTTCAGTAATTTATTTTTAAAAGTATCTATGTAGCACTAGGAAGTCTCAAAAGGCATCTTTGAATGCAAAGTAAGGTTTGGTGAAAACATGTAACAGTGTGAATTTAAGGCTTTAATCCCATTAATGCCTCTTGGGTGAGGAAGAAACTGAACAGGGATGACCTACCTGTAGCCTTTAAAGCAAGAAACCTGGAATCAGTAACCTGATATCTGAGAGAAGATAATTATATAATGAATAGATTTTAAGAACAACTTATTTTGATTACTGTGTTACATACTGTAGACTGTCCAGTGGTGCAAACTCCATTAACAATATCACTGTGAAACATACTATTTGTATGCTGGTAACTGGATGCATTTCTGCTTGAAGTCTAGTTTCAGTCTTCCTCTTTGCCCTTGCTGGATTCTTCATGTGGAAAGTCTGTCTTGAAATTTGATGTAGAAAAAAGAATATGCTTAATCTTCACACAGGACTTGTGATACAAAAAGTATCTATAATAAAATCTTGAATAATTTATAATAGCTGAGAGGTGTTCATACTTTTTATTGATGGTAAGACAGTTTCTAACAAACTTTCTCAAGTGCACTTTCAGTGTCTAAGCTAAGTCATCTCTAGATATTCCAGCTATAGGGGAGGGTGGGGAACTGAGTTGATTGCAGGATCTTTTTCTGTAAAATTCCAGCATGAATTTTTTTTCTTAGCAATAAATTTCTATGCAGAAAATACTAAGCTGGAAGCAATATTTCAACTGTAGTAAGATTTTGTGATGAGATGAGACTGAATGTGCATCTTTTCTGTTTTTCTTTTTAAAGTAGTACATCTGTTTGGAGTGAAAATGCCCTTCAGATTTCACAAAAAAAAAATCCAACAAAGTGAAAGAAAGCTGCCCAGGCCAGCTCTCTCTGAAGCCTTACTGCTGTGACAAGTCATTATTTCTTCATTTGTTGCAGGAGAGAATTTTGACCAGAGTCCCTTAAGAAGAACCTTCAAGTCCAAAGTTTTGGCCCATTATCCTCAGAACATCGAGTGGAACCCCTTCGACCAGGATGCCGTCAACATGGTAGGTAGAGAAGCTCTCTTTTCCTGAGAACTTCAACCCTCACGTGGTTCCTGGGCTGTTCACAACCATCCCTTGTGATGTGATGAACAGGCACTTCTGCTGGGACTAGCCATGCTGGTTGAAAAGCTGTAGAGGAAGAGGTAAGGTGAAAATGCAGAATACTTTCAGGCACAACAACAATAAAATCCTGTGTTTCTCTCATTAGTTCTAGTTAAATCTATTGAGTGATGGAACAAGTCTAACCACCAGCTCAGTGACTGGATGGGAAGGCATGTAGTCACTCAGTATGCACATCCACAGGTGGGAAGGAGTTGAACCAAGGGATTTTTTAAGATATTACTATCTGTGCAAAATTTTTTTGAGTACAAAAACCTTGATGATGCATATAGCAAGGGAGAGAGGAATCTTTACAGAGAAGCTGGAACTTACCTAAGCCATGGCTTCTGTTGGGTGGCCACTTTTAATGGCACTTCCGCACCAATGCATTTTCTGCACATCTCGTTCCTCTCAGCTAAATTTGACATGAGTTTGTCTGTGTGGCTAAATCCCATGATCAGGTGTGGGAGGAGAGAACAGTTTCTGGAGTTTTATATGAGGGCAGTGACATTAGAGGGAAATTCTTCACTATGAGGGTGGTAAGACACTGGAACAGGTTGCCCAGAGAAGCTGTGGAGGCCCCATCAGTGGACGTGTTCAAGGGCAGGTCGGATGGGGCTTTGAGCAACCTGGTCTAGTGGGAGGTGTCCTTGCCCAGGGCAGGGGGGTTGGAGCTATAAGGTCCCCTGAAAGCCAAACCATTCTGTGATTCTGTGAACTAAAAGATGAGTGATCTAGTGGAAATTTTCATAAAGAGATGATGTTTCCAAAATCACCAAAGCACTTGTTAAGAACAAGTCCTAACAAAGACAGCAGATTACTGGTCTTTGAGGTAAGCTTCCCAATACAGAAAACGCTATTAGTTTTATAACTTGAAAGTAAACAGTTGTAATAACATTAAATAATATTACCAATTCCAGCTGTTTGCACAAATGTGGCTTGAGCCTAAAATTGGATTGTCAGTGAACTCCTTCCCCCCATTGTAGTTTAGATCTGCTTTGCATTTGAGGATGGGAAGACTACACGCTAGCTGCTTCAAAACAGACCCAACCAATGTTGCAGGTATAAAGTCAAGAGAATCTCCTTGTCCTCACCCTGGAGATAGAGAGAGTGGAAACACATAAACCCCCAAATAAAATGGGTTTTGCAAATGCAAAAAATGCACTTGGAACTTCCATGCCATCACGAAGATGTAGTGAAAATTGAGATGAAGCTCAGATTTCTACATTTTATTTTTTAGCATTGCACCAAATATTTATCTTGAAAACATGGCAGCTGGAAGTAGCAGTGACAGAAGTGATACTGTGGCACTGCATATGCATAGAGGGGCAGAGATGAGCCTGGTCACTCCCTCTGCTCGCTGAGAGCTGAGGATTTCTGTCCTCTGCTTCCAAATATGCACTGATGGAGAAGGTATGGTATTTGGGCAGGTCTCCACGTCACTTTGCTTATACAGAAGACATAAAGAACTCACAATGATGTTCATCAGCACAGTTAAGATGGTAATAACTCAACTACCAAGGCTACTTAATGCCTTTTAGTTCTGCCTTTGATTTGAGGGTGTTCAGAGGAGAAGTGGTGGCTGTGCAGCAGGAATATGGCAGCAAGAGGCAATAGCTGGAATTGCTGCCTTATTTGTCTCTCACACTACAGTTGAAAATGTGTAATATTCATGAAGTGTGATCATATCAGACAAAAATGGAATACTAAAACCAGCAGGAGACCTATTAAAATAAAATAATTGAGCCAAGCTGCATTCAGCTGAAATGGAATAGCTGAAGAACACATCTTTCATTTGCAATATGTCTTGGAGAACAAAAAAAGCATTTACTAACAGCAGCAGTATTTAATGGTCTTTTAAGTAATCTTTTGGAAAACTTCTTTATTGTTTTGATCTGAAACATCATTTAAAGTAATATCCACCTCCACAGAATCCCTTGAGGCAATTATTGGCCTTTCTGATCTTGCCTTGCTGTATTAGTTCTACCTATGTGTTTGCTTTATGTGAGCTTCCAGAAGCAATTTTCCTCAGAGAAGAAAATGCATAAATCCTTGAAGGTTAACTTGTGAGAAGTCTGGCTTTGCTGGATGCCTAAGGAATTTCAATTGCCTTCTGAAACCATCCTGTCACTTTAAAAATAACCCCCTGCAGTTCCAAGCAATCACTCTGCCTATGAGTCATGTTTTCTCTCCCTTTCAAAGCATATATCAAAGTATACAGTTCTTTTTAAAAGGGAAGTATTTCCTTCCACCCACTGCTTTTTGTGATTATCCTTGCCTATGTCACATACTATCTTCTGTGGCCACTCTGTGAGCAATGTGTTGTACCAAACTGAAGCTCTCAGTAGAGAGGAAAGGGAAAATTTTGGGAAACAAACCTCCTATTTTAGCCCTCTGGTTCATCAAGGTATATAAATCTTTACCTTTAAGTCCAGTGAAGCACTGGCCATTTAACATGTCATGTACTCAAAAGAATTTAAGGTTCCCTAGTGTAGTTTGAAGGAACAGGCTTTCATACAAATAGAAGCATCTTCCTCTCCAGCCCCTCACCCATGGCACAATTTGTGTATGGAGCTTGCTGCTGCAACATGTTGTGAACATAAAAGATACACAGGGGCTTAAAAAAATGAAATACAGGATCTAATGGAGAAGAGGTGAACTGGTGCTGATGGGTAGTGTTCTAGAGGGGACCTTTGGTTCAGAAATAACTGCAACTGATGATGGCTGGGAGGAAGGAGGGATTACAGTGTGTGTGTCCTGCTTCAGTGTTCAGAAAAAGGGTATCTCCTGCTCATCACTTCTAGAGATGCAGTATGGATTGGTTGATATATTTGTGTTTGTCTTTGGGCAGCTTCTTTTTGTTTTTACAAACCATTTTGATTATAAGCCTTATTTCAAGAAGAATTTTGCTTTTACATTTTTCTGCTGATTAGGTATGTTTAAATACAAGTAGTAAAGCACTCTGAAAACCAAAATCCTGTCCTTTTATCAGTAATCTTTAATGGTTTTCTGTGTTTATATGTAGATGCAATAAAGGTCTGCCTGCCTTCTTGCCATTAGTCAGCCAGCTGCACCAGCAGGCAAAGCTTTTACCTCCCAGCACATCCCATGCTGCATCCGAACACTCTCCTATGGTGCATATGACAAACACAGAGGAAATAGGAAGTGATTGATGTCTAAGGCACTAGGATGAAAGTTTTTATGCATTAACTGCAAATTTGATGCTTTCTGTATTGCTGGAAAATGAGCCCAGGCCCTTCCTTTTGATCTTGGCTTCTTGAGTGGCTTTTGGTCATTCTTTCTTGCCTTGGTGCTTTCCCAGCTCCTTTTTCTCTGCCTTTTTTCCTGCATTTTCTTGTAGTTTTAATGATGGCAACAGTTCCTCTGCCAGGGTTTGCAGCCTTAAAATGTTGATATTCTGCATATGCTGGGCTGTGCCTGAAACTTAATAGGTGGGTGTCCCTTTTGTGTGTATATATGCAGTATACAAAGGATGAGGAAGTAATAATTAAGACTTGGAGGAAATTTGTTTAACACAGCCTTCTGAAACTGTCTCAGCTTGGTCTGAATTTCCTTGATGCTTACCTGTTCTTGATTGTATCACTACATACAGTTTGCTTATCTGGGTAGTTTTCTGTAAAGTGAAGAAAATACAAACTTTGAGATTAAAACCTATTATTTTGGTCCGATCAGACTTGGTAAGGCTATAGCCACCATCGAATGCCCACATTCTAGAAATAAGTTTTTATTAAGCAAGCCTGCCAAAAAATGAGGTTAAGAGATATTGATTGTCCAGAGTAAGTTTAAATGAAGTGTGAAACAAGGATTTTTTTACTATTTCTTTATTGGAGATGCCTTAACCATGGCAATGCTGTTAATACCTTAATAAAAACTATGAACCTGTTCAGAAATGGCTCAAGCTGCAATTTGATGGTTTATGTCAGCGAAGTCCATCAATTGAATTAAATTCTTCTGCCAACTCCAGCCTACTTATTTCCCCATACATGACCTTTTTGATTAATACTTAAGGTCTGTCCTAGATGACTTAGAGACTTGCTCACATGTTGTGAAGTGAGTCTGGACCACTTGCCTAAATCCCAGCTGGACTGGTAGCAGCTTAATCAGACTGTTGAATGATCTCTGTAAGATGCACTCGTGAGGTTCAGGATAGGATGTGTTTGAAAATATTTCTCCTGACCTCTCTCTTCCACCATCAGAAGAATTTACTCCTGGTCAGGGTGAGACATTAGGGGATGCACTCAGTTGTGTGTAGGTTCACATCCCTTGGAGAGGTTGGCTTCTAGTGTTGCCTTTTGGAGCAGGAGGAGCAATTTGAAGGGTTTCCTTCTCTCCTTTCCTTTTATTTCTTCAGATGGAAGGTACAAAGGAAGCTTGAGTTTATAATTTGTAAACATACTGATTTAGCTAGAACATAAGGAGCTTCATGCTGATGCACATTCAAACAAGTTTTGCTGGTTGTTTCTTATTTTGTACTAGATGGCTGATAGAATTCCTGAGGAATGCCTGGAAAAATGCCTCAAGTTATCACTAGGGCTATGTTTCAGAGAAACACCCAGTGTAGTAGAATCACTGCAACAGATTTTGCTGAGTGGTAAATAAAAAATGAGGCTTTCATAGAGTTTGGGTGTTTCCACCCCCATCCCTCTTCTTTCTGCCAACATAAGCTGTTTTGTAGCACTTAAGGGATGAAGTCAATGTAATAGGTGTCAGTCAACTGTTTTGCTTTCTTTTAAGGAAATTAGGGAAGATCAAAGATTTCAACAAGTCTGTAATTTTAGTTCAGTGGTAGAAGATGCTCTCTTGGCTCTCTGATTTTAGAGTGCTGTGGGAACAATGTATGCAAATGAGAACTAAACTGGATGTCTATATGATGCTTAAGTAAATGAGACAAAGGCTATTCACTAGTGAAAATAATTTTATGAAGTAATGGAAATAAGTCATAATGACTTATTAGACGGGTGGTTTTGGGGGGTGTTATCCTTTCTTCAGTCATGCCTATCTCTTCTTTTAAGTAGCATCCGTTTTAGGCTGTTTGCTGTTGGGCTGGTCTTCCGGGTGGTTATGAATGATAAATAGCTTGTTATGGTGTGGTGGAAAAAAAGAATGTGCCTGTGAAGCATAAGTAACAAAATAAAATTGTAGCTTAGATAACTATATCTATTTCTTTTCTCTTTCCTTAGCTGTGTATGCCCAAAGGGCTATCTTTCAGGACACAGGCAGATAACAGAGATCCACAGCTCCATTCGTTCATCATCACCAGAGAAGATGGCTCTCGTACGTATGGGTTTGTGCTCACGTTCTTCGAGGAGGTCACCAGCAAGCAGATCTGCACAGCCATGCAAACGCTTTACCAGATGCACAATGCAGAGCAATACAGCAGCGTCTGCGCCTCCTCCTCGTGCAGCATGGACTCCTTGGCCAGCAGCATCGACGAGGGAGATGCCACTTCCCTCGCCAAGCTCCAGCAATACAACTCCTATGACATCAGCAGAGACACACTGTATGTCTCCAAATGCATATGTCTCATCACCCCTCTGCCCTTCATGCAAGCCTGCAAGAAGTTCCTGATCCAGCTCTACAAGGCAGTGACCTCCCAGCAGCCGCCGCCTCTGCCCTTGGAGAGCTACATCCACAACATCCTCTACGAGGTGCCCCTGCCACCCCCGGGGAGGTCACTGAAGTTTTATGGGGTTTACGAGCCCATCATTTGCCAGAGACCCGGGCCCAACGAGCTGCCTCTCTCTGACTACCCTCTGCGGGAGGTCTTTGAGCTGCTGGGACTGGAGAACCTGGTCCAGGTTTTCACCTGTGTTCTTCTGGAGATGCAGATCCTCCTGTACTCACAAGGTGGGCACTTGGCTGGCGATGCACATTGGGTCTGTTCCCAGTGAGCAGTTCCTGGGCAGCTACAGCCACGAAAGCTAATATAAAGCTGTTGATTTTCAGTCGATTTGTGAAATGAAAAAATGAGAGAGAAATGAGTCTGTCCTAGAGAAAGCACTAAATAATTGTTTCCTTCAGGCAGTCTAGATGCCACTTGTTTAATTATACATTGTATTTATCACTTGTGACAGCTAGCAATAGAATTCACATAATTATCATCTTACATTGCCCTTGATCATGCTGCAGGACAGCATTAATTCAATCTTCTGCAAAAACACCAGCAGAAAGTAATACATCTTGCAGAGAGCACTCTTGCTTCTTTCTTCAAATTTCAGCAGCATGGTGGAGTTTGGTGAGATTTTCTCCTTCCCATATCATGGATATATTCTGGTTAAAGCACTGGGAGTTTTTTTAGCACTTAGAGGCAGAAGTTTTAAGGCTGGGGTGGAACTGTGTGGAATTACAGGGCACCCCTTCATAGTCCTACTTGAGATATTTGGGCACTTTTCTGACAAGAATGTTGGTACTTCTTTTTGAGACCCTTATGATTGCAATAGGCAAAGGCTCTCTGCATTGGCAGAAGTTGCTTGCACAGAGCCCATCCACCTTGAAATATGCCAGCAAAAGCTTTTGAAAATCTGCCCTGTACCTTTTCTCTCATGGTTGTGTCTTTCTGCAGTAGTGCAATGCTCTGCTACAAGTTTGAAGAACCTTGACATAGTGCTGGCTGTGCTCTGAGGTTTTACACCCTTATTACTTTTTCCTATATGTTGATTGATGTGAGTCTGGCCCTGGTGATATTTGGGTACCAAAAGGTACGTGTTGCTATTGTTGCAATGCACCTGAGTGCCTGAAGAAGTCAACTTCAAGTTTCCTGCTAACTTCAAGGAAGGGGTTGTCCAGACTTTTTGGAAGTTCCTCTAAGTCTCACTGGATGAATGTTTGTGTTATCTGGATTCCCAAACAGCTTCTGTGATGCTGAGCCTAAATCAGTAAGAAGTGCCTCAAGGAAAAAGCTGAGGGGAGTGGTTTCATCAGATTAGAAAAAAAAAAAAAAAGGAGGTATTACCTAGACTTCTCTAGAGATGTGGTTAACAGACAGCTTGAAAGGGAGATGAAGAGAGAGGATGGGATGTCATCTAAAATCAGTACAGGTAATGAACCTTCAGGCTTCAAAAGTGAATGCTTGGGTTTGTCATATAAAAAGAAAGGTCAGTAAGTGTGTAATAGTAATACTAATGGATAAATGACTGAGATCAGGTCAAAATGTTCAGGGAGGTGGAAGGAAAGTGGTTCTCCAAATGACTGAATTCAAAGGTTTGCTAGTTCTTTGCGGAACACTTCTCCACGGGGACTCCAGGGGTTTGCTTTCAAGACCTGAAAATGAAAGGCTTTATCTGCTCTCAGTTTGAAGTGTGAGCAGAAATCCTGCTGTTAGTTTTGATTAGACTGCTTTTCCCCTCCCTTCTGCTTCTGTGTGTGTGCTTACTCCTGTCTTCCTTGGTTTGAATCGTGCTGCCTTCGCCGCTTGACGCCCAGGGTTCAACATTAAGCAGCAACACCACTGAAATGCTTCTCCATCCCAGCTCATCATTCCCACCCTGGCCTCTGCTTATGAACTCACTGAAAACTGAGAAATTTTTTTTATTTTTTTTTTAACTGAAAGCTAGTAGCATTAGGAAAAATCAGCTTGTCAGATTACATTTTAGTAATATTTTGTGCAGAGGGAGAACAACCCTGCTTATGCATTACTTCTGTAATAGTCCTTGAGACAGGTACAAAATATCCACTGAACAATTTTGACTCAATTTTCAGTTCCATCAGAAGTGAGATAAGTAAGTTTTGGTTTTTTTTCAATTACTGGCCATAATTTAAGAGTTTACTGGTTTTGTTTGTTTTCACTATGTTGTTGGGTTTTTTTTTTTAAAGAAAAATGAGATAGTGAGAATTCATCCTTTCCACTCTGTCTCTCTCCCCCTAAGACTGGTGAATCTAAAGATGCCCTTGATATACCTTTACTTTCCTATCTAATACAGACATAACTTGATGGTCTGTGGGGAATAGCATAGAATTGTATTAGGGAAATATAGCAATTATGTAAATAGCATCGTAATGCCAGTTCCCAGAGGTGAGGAATGTGGAGTGGAGGTCAAGTGCAAAGCCTCAGTTTTGGCATATCCTGATAGCTGAGTGTTTGGCTAATTGTGCACTGCGGCTTCTTTTAAATGTCAGTCTTGTCATTCCTGAAAGAGAGAACAAAGCAGCTCTTTTTCTAGTTGAGGTACAACCCGGCTAGATACTGCTCAAACCTCCTCTCTAAGCTTTGAGATCCATCAGGGAAAAACTTTCTTAACTGCAAGTGTTTTTCAAGGCAAAAGATGAAAAGAAGTTTTTGCTTATGTATAGCTTGTTCCAAAGCAACAAACGAGAGAGTGATTTTACAAATTTGTCCTTCCTTCCCTTTCTATTTTAAAGAGGATGGACTCGCTGGACTCTGTTTCCAGTGGCCTGGCCTTGCTGCAACCTTACTAAACTCAACAAAATATTAGCAGAAGATGGCCTTACGTCCACAGGGTGCAATTTCAAGCACGACAGCATTATTCATCTAAAGTCAGAGTTCAGTAAAATGCTACAATAGTCAAGAAATCAGAGCATTGAACCAAGACCTACTTCAGTTCACCCAACTATTTCTGTGAGAGAGCTGCTAATAACACGTGGGAAAAGTAAGCTGACTTTTTTGTGTGTTTCTCCTAGACCTGTTGGAAGGAAGCTTTTCATTCAAGCTTGCAAAAAAAAAAAATTTAAAAAATAATGTATCTTTTTAAAGAATAAAGACTTATTTGGGAAAGTTGAGTGAAAATACAAAATGTTGCATAGCTGTAACCATACAATGAGCCTGTTGGCTGTCTGCTGAGAACCTTAAACTTGTCACTAAACATTTGTCCACTAAAGGGAGATTACTTTTTTGAGGCCAAGAAAGAGAGGGATATGAAAACTGCAAACACAGAGTACAACTGGTCAAGCAGCTTTAGTTCCTAAACTTTATAGGCAAGTATGGGCAATGGGCTGCCTGTGAGAAGGATGGTGGACAAGTGGAGTTGCACCTGGTTTCTGACAGCATTGGTGATAAAAGCAGAGAAGGGCTGACAGGAAGGTAGCACTAAGACTGTATTGACTATTCTGGAGTGGTTTTTCTCTAGTCGAGTAGGAGCTGATGATTAAAAGGTTTATTTTTAACCATGTAGCCAAGGCATAATGTTTCTAGCAGCCTGAACAAAGGCATCTAACTAAATGAAAAGATGAAAGGTGTTGGGTGACTTTACCCAGCTTGCCCTGAACGTGTTCCCAGCATGATACAAGATTGTCTGGCACAGCTCTGTGGTGGGGATGGGTCCAATTGGTATCTGTTTGTACCATGGCTGCTATTGTCAACTTTGTGCATCTGATTGCTCTCTTTCTGGTGTTTTACGGGTGAGTGGTATCTCACCACTTGGGAAAATGAAGGGATTGTAGTGGACTGTAACTTCCCTTTGCGGCTGTGGTGTTCAAGCAGAGAAGTGGAGAGACTGATGTAAAAGAGTGATGAGCTCATTTTTTTAGCTCATTTTTTAAGCTCTTTCGTTCCCAAACATTTTGAACTGCAGGCAGTTACCTTAGTCCTATATTTCTCTCAAGTTTACTGTTTAAACTTTAAAGCAGCTTGGTGCTAAGGAGCTATCACCATGGCTTTACAAACCACAGCTTGGGAACTGCTGGTGTGGATAATTGTGTCATACTGGGGGAGAAGCCACTATAACCAAGGCATTCCCGTTTGAAGATGTGTGTGAAACATCTGTGCAGCTTGGGAGCAGCAACAGTGCTGTGGCAAGACTGAAAAAACAAGTCCTTACTGTTAATGGAGACAGCATGGACTCCCAGGGAGTCAATCAAAATCTCTGTTGATGGGTAGGTGCAATAGACTTCTCTCAGTGCCAACCTGAGCCTGCAAAGTTGGTACAGAAAGCTGTACCTGAAAGCACTGGAAGCAGAACTCCTGTGGCTTCAGGTTACATCTCCCTGCATATAAATAATGCTTTTAAGTTTAAATAGGGCCAAATTTTAACAATGGAGCTTTGAAAACCAAAGGGGAGGGATTTTTTCCCTCCAGTTTTTCAGGGTATAGTCTTTGGATTGCAGCCTTAAAACTTCACCCTCTGAAAATCAAAGCTTGGATTATGATGAGTTCCCTAGACTTTCAAAGGAAGGTCATAAGAAGTATGAGACTCTCAATAAAGCAGAAAAAACAGATACAGAGTCATACTTGTTATCACTAAACAAGACACATGGTGTAGCACACATCTAACATTGTGTAAGCTTGGGGCTTACAGACTTTCATTTATGAAACTATCTTGCTATTGTAGTTTTATTACAGTTTATTCAATCATAGAAAGTAATACTCTTGCAAGGGTCCTTTATTTTATTCAGAGCCCAGCTCTCCCATGCAACTGTGGAGATGTAAGGGTATTGTGAATGTCCAGGCTTCCAGCAGTATCCAAGGTAATAACACTCTGCAGTAGCTGCCACAGTTTCCCAAGGATCAGTAACAAAATGCCACTGGCATGAGATGTCTGCTGGAGAGAGATGAATTAAACTGTGGACTCCACGGAAACCTCAGCAATCCATTTTGTATGTCTGCCTTTCTAGGGATTTAAACATGAGAGGGAACATATGGATGAGACAAAGATAAACTTCTTAGAGCTTAGGCTATTTCTACTAATTATAATTTTGAGCATTTCCCATGTTGTTTTTCAAAGGGCTTGAGTAATTGCTCCTCAAAGACAAATATTCTTTGCATTATTTTTTTTCAATCTTAGAAATTGTAATACAAATGACTATGTGTATATATAGCCATCACCTATAAAAAGGTGGCATCTAAACATCTTTCTAAGAAAAGTCCTTTTTGGAGGAGATTATTTTTAAAATTAATACCTGCGTGATGCATTTGCCTTTTAAAGCATTTTTAGACCAAATAGTTATGTAGACAACCTTAGCTCTCCTCTCTTATTTTAAATAGTTGCATGCTATGCTGGTGTTCATCAAAACCGATGGGAAGGTATTGCAGAGCTAATGGTGAGCAATTCATACAGGGACAAATTGTGTCTATGCTGTGGTAAGAGCCATCTGAGCCATTTTTTAAGTAGAAGTTGCTCAATTTTGTTAGCTGAAGTCAATATGGCCTGAAAAGTCAAGTTTTTAAAGCAGCTGGAAACAAGGAGAAAGACTTGCCACAGGTCTGTAGTAAGATAAAAGCAGAGCAGCTACTACATCCCCACTCCTGTTTGTACTAATAGTGTAGAGGAAGATTTGGCAACTGCTTTTATCACTTTGCACACACACTCTCCATCCCCTCTCCCCTTTTTTTGGTTGGATCTTTTGGTTTTTCCATTGTAAAATAATTTACCTTGTAAGAAAGGGGGAGGGAAGAAGTTAAATAAGGCCCTTGCATTCCAGCTATGCCAAATGCCAGAAGAATAACACGGCAGTCAAAAGTGGTCTTGAGCAAAGTTGTTGCCTGCTGGGGCCTGTGCCCTCCCTGCCACTCTGCTGCTCTGCCCCAGCAGCCATGGGGATGAGCAAGGGGCTCCCTCTGTCATCAGGGGCATCTTCACATGTCCTGCTGCCAGCTTGTCAGCTTGTCACAGACTTCTGCCCTGCTCTTGGAGACTTAACCATGCTGGTGGTAATGGGAGCTAATTCAGGTTTTCCTGTGAATTAATTTGTAAGGTGGCTCTTAATCATAAACTAATTTATGCTGAACCACTAATGTCAGGCTGTAACAAGGATAAATCATATAAATGGAAATTTATGGAAGTGGAAGTGATTGTTTTTTTTCCATTAAACGTTTGCCAAGGAGGGAAAATGGAAAGAATTGGCCTCGGTGAATATCTGCCTCAGGATGTTTCCCCTGGGGCTGAGCTGACCCCCGGGCTGAGAGGCTCCTTCTTAGTTCAGGCAATTAGATGCAGGCTAGTCTTGATCATCTGGTTTAAGAAAATATGTATTTTCAGATTTGCATAAATTGCTGCTCTGCTTTTATCTTGCAATTCATGTGCTGTGTTGCTCACTGGTAAATTCCCTCTTCTGTTGGGGGAAAAAAAGGGTGTTGAGATGCCGTGGGTCGTTCCCCAGGACAGTCTCCTGGTTACAGTGCTTGGTCACCGACCTTTCCAAGTGTCCCAAAGGCAGCACTGGTGCAAGGTGATTTCTGTGGTGAATAAACCTTTCCTGAAGCGTTTTTGTGCATTTTATCTGAACATCTCTTGAAAATCACCTAGTCTGGCTTGTCAGTCATCACAGCTGCTGGTATACAAACCAGATGAAAGCTAGAAGCTTCCAGGGCTCTTTGAAGTCTGCAACACTTACATGTGTAGCCTCTGTGAAGCTATTGAGATCTGATTTGAAAACCTTTGCTTTCATAAACAATTTTTGTCTCAGATGTGAATTTCAGATTTCCTTTTTCATCTGCAGTATGCTATATATAAACATTACAGATCAGAAGGTACCGAGCCGCTAGACAGGTCTCATAACTGTCGTGCACTGTTCCTGACTCATGATCAGCACTCAAAGCAAAATATTAATAGTTCTTTTCCAGTTTCTCCAATATACCTGGCTCAGCTAATCTGTATCTTGTTACAAAAAGTAGTAGTTGAACAGCAATTCCTTATAATATTTTGACTGAAGAGGTAGTGTGTGGAAAAGCTGTTAGTCACAAGAATATTTTAAAGCATGTTCAGGTATTTCTCTCTGAAGAATTAGCTCTTATTTATTAAGATTCATTGATTTTATTTTAATTTATTTTCCCTGTTGTTGGCTTTGCTTTGTATAAAATTATTGCTTAGAATAGTTTTGTTCCTTTTGATAGGTGCTCTTTGAGAACATAATCTGATTATCGTCTTCGAGGATACACATTTAGATCCATGGCTTTGCAAATCTGCAGTTATACTTTATGCATGCTCAAAAAGCAGTAGATAAAAGGAAGTGGTGTCCATGTAACCTGTCTTTTCAAATGCTTCCAAGTACTTTCAAACTGGATGTAAAATGGAACTTAAAAAGGAAAATAAAGAGGAGGCATGGTCTATTTTTAAAGCATCTCACCAGATTTATAAGAGCCAGGCTGAGACTCCAGCTCTGCAGTAGACTTTGTACTTTACCTTTGGTAGGTTACTGGAACAGAAGAGGTGGAAACCTGCCAAATTGTTCTTTCATCAGGAAGGTTGGGTGTGTTGAAACTGGAATAACACAGTACTGATCACAGTAAGAATGCCGTTTCTGGTGTGAGTGTGTGTGCGCTCCCACTCAGGCCTTATACTCAAAAATCCTGCGCTTGGGCATTTGCCAAGCAGGTCCCAGCTGATACTCTCTTCTGTTTGATTACAGCCAAAGATTTGAACTTGTTTTGGAGGTACCACCTGAAGGAGGGAGGTCTTAGCTGTTTCTGGGCAGGGGTAATGTTGATTTCCCTTTCCCCTCTCAAAGGGTCTTGGTTTCGCTTTGCTGCATCATGGAAGGATTTTTGAGATACAAAACTCCTTTGTAGCAGGAAAAGCAACCTCTATGTTGAGCTTTGTGAATTGCTAGAATCTCAGAGCTTCTATACCCAATCTGCAAAGTGAAAGGAGAAGGATTATTCTGTTTCACTTTCTCAGTCACTGCCTGTGTTTTGAGTTTTTTGGGGTAGGTTTTTTCTGCATGCACAGTGTCTGTTGCAATACCCTGCTGACTGGGTTTTGTCCTGTTACTGTATTACAGAGACTCAACATCAAGACGAGTCTTTCTCAAATTTTGTCCTTATTCAGAAAAACATTTATACTGAGTTGATGTTCAAATGCTGAAACCATATCCATCTCTAGCACATAACAGAGATTCATAATTATACGGAAGTCTCTCAGGGTTTGCATTTTAAGCATTATGTTGTACCCTGCGAGCCATGCAAATATTTCCAGACCTTTATAAAGCGTGGCTGAAACATGGCACTTGTGCAGCAGAACTGCTGACCTGCAGCAGAGAGGGTTCCTGCTGCAGTTATTCATCCAGTGCAGGGAAGTGAGGTGCGAGGACTTGGCTAAGGGCCCCTGGCAGATGCTGCCAGAACAAGAGGTTTGATCCAGAGTTTTTCAACTTGATTCTGTTGCTCTCTTCTTCACACAGGGAGAAGGTTCATTGTGAGAGACAGACCCATGCCAAATCCAGCTAAGCAGTTGTTAGGAGGCAGCAGTTGCAATAGGAGCCATAGGGGCCACTTTGCCTTGGGATTATCCTCCCTCAGCAGTTGCTTTTGGAAAATGTCCTGTGTACAAATTAGAGACTTAACTCTGAACACGAATGAGTTGCTGTAGGAGCTGTGCTTGATTATGTTCCCTGTCCTGCAGAAGTTCCCTGTCCCGTGAAGGCAGGGTGAGGGATGCAGGTAGAGCTGCCAAGCAAATTAAATACTGTGGTATAAGTTATCATCACTTAGGGAGTGTGGAGAAATTAAGACTGAAAGGAAGAGAGGGATATAGCAATGCAAGTAAGAGAGGTGGAGCAATCAGATGGAAAGGAGATCTAGGATAAGAGAAACTTAAATCTAAAAGCCCATCTACACACTGCAGAGAAACGTTTGGTGTTTGGGACATTCAGTAAGATCTTCTGGGTCCTTTCTCCGCTGACCTGGGCTGAGCTTAGATCTCCACTGTCTAGTATGTATTTCTGTACCAAGAAATGATTTTGTACAGATGAAATCTTTGCTCTATGGCAGCAGCTGCTGCTGTGGGCCGTGACCTTCTGCTCATGCCTTTAAAGCAGTCAGTAGTAGCTTTGTTGTCATCACCAGGCTCTCACTGTACAGCATGGTGTACACTGAGTGACGTGGGTAAGCCCTGAGAAGAGGAAGGGATTTATTTCACTGATCTCAGGAATTTTCCTTGATTTGATCCATTTGTCACTCTGAGTTTGTGACCTTCTGTGTATATCACCCAGACAGATTTTTTTTTTTACTTTTTATATCTTTTGGGGGATGTTTCTTGGTGTCAGATGGATGGGAAACAGGACTGTTGTGTCTTCACTCTGCTCAATAAAAAGGCCTTGCTCAAGACACTTCCTAAACTGGTGAATACTATATATTCCCCTGTTCTAGCTCTAAAGGTTGGAGTAGGATCAGAGAATAGTTTTCCTGCCTGGGCCTCTCATTCATAAAATAACAGGCAAAACTTGGGTTGCAGTTGGAGATGTTTATCAAAGTTTAGGAGTGATAGTGGCATAGGATCTGGAAATGCTCTTCTCCTTGGTGCAAGTGCATATAGCCTATGCAAACCCTGATTTTGCCATCCACTTTCAGTCTTTTCCTCCTTTCTTTTTTTCTGTTCTGCCACCCCTTTTTCACTCTCATTTGGGGAAATGTAGGAGTCCCTCGTTTCCAGTAACCATGTAAGCTTCTCTCAAATGCTGATATAAGAATCTCTCCATCAAAAAAGACTTCATGCCTTACAGGATAGGTGTCTAACCCTGTACAGACGTGAAAGTAAATACAAAGTAACTAGGGTTTCTTACTTTGTTAAACAAATACCAAAAGAACCATCTCCAGGTGTTCTACTTTAAATTCTTTTTCTGGAGGAACCTGGGAACTTCCTTCTCTTCAGTGAAAACAGCTGGGTTCAGCATGGTTTTTATCTCTGCTAGTTGCTTACAAACATTGCTAAATTGTAGTAATTAGCCTATTAATTTGGTCATGACTAGTTTTTTTAAAAACAGCTTTCGTCATAATGAGTTGGTTACAAAACTTATTCTAGTGACTATGTTAAATAGAGTAGAATGAAAGAAGAGCAAGCACACCTATCCAGAGCTGAATGCCCCTATCCAAAACGATACTTGCAGCTTTGCTGTGAAGACCTGTTATTTCACATGGCTATATAGGTCAGAACAGACTTTGAAATCATCTCATGCATACTTAAGGCATGCTACTTTCTGCATTTGATTTTTACCTTTTTCTAACCTTTAAAGCTTTCAGAGCTATGAAACATTATGAGATGCTTAAGCTTCACCAGTAGATGTAAATTAATTCTGTATGAGTGCTCCTCAACAAGACAGCCAATGAACATGTATAATTACAGACCACTGCAAAGAGAGAGACTTGTAAATGGCTGATCTGGAGCTAAGAGTGGTTTTGAGGTGTAACCTTGAGACTGACTTGTATGCAGGAAAATAATTTTCAAGATTGAATGACTAGCTATTAGTAAGACAAGATGAAAAATGTTTTTGCCCTGCTGGCTGACCTTCTGCAGATTGAGGCTGGTTTTCCACAGAGAGGTGCCAGCAAGAAAGGGAATGGGTTATGCAATTTGTTATTTTAATTTGCATATTTATGCAAGTGCATCTTCCCAGTGACCTCCTGATAGCTGAGTGGTGTGAGATGACAGCACTTTGGCTGTTGCTGATGTCTGCCAGGGTATCAGGCTGGCTTGTTCAAGAAAGAGGAAGGGTCAGGCTGGGTTCCTATGCACATGAAAGCAGTCTGTGGGGCTATAGGAAAAAAAATCTTAGCTTATTCAAAACCAGAGTGTTTATACATATGTCTTTAATTTCATGGAGTGGGGCAGAGGGGCTAGGAGAGATGAGTAACAACTCAACCAAGGACCTGGTCTTGGTGAGGTTGAAAATGTTTTGGTTGCTCAAGCTAAAGCCCATGAGACTTGCCTGGCACGGATGAGAACTGGTTTTGGATACAGCCATAGTGCAGACATCTCTCCTGCCACTCTTGCTGGTTATTAATGATGCTCCCATGCACTGAAGCTGGGGGAACAACTCCTTTTGCAAATAACAGAGCAGCTTTCACAAGTGGCGGAGCCCCAGGGTGGGAGTTGGAACTGACTCCTTCACTTGTCTGTGTGATGTTCTCAAATTCAGATTCCCTCATTTATAGTAATAAATAGGTTGTGGTATCCACACCAGCTGGATACTTGATAAATAATTTGCTCTTATCCAAATTCTGAAATATTCTTGCAGCTCAGCTGGATCAAATTAAATTTTAATTAAAATAATGTGTTTATTTGAACCAAAATATTGCAAAGCAATAAACTAGTGGATTAAGTACAAATTTGGGAAAATGCAATATCAATATGTTAATTTTACCAAATATTTTTTAGAACTAAATTTCTGTTAGGCTTCTGTTTGGATTTTATGTGAAAAATGCTTTTAAACACTCTGAGACTATAAACTTGTGGTATGTGACCAAGGTGAGTCTCCAGGAAAATACACTCAGCCTTAGAAGCAAGTGGAGCAGAAACAGGTAGGCAAGAGCAAACAGGAAAGTTTTACCACAATGTTTCCTTGAAGTTCACTTCCTTCTCCTCCTTTTCCCTTATAAAAATACATGGGGTTTATAGTATCAGAGTATTATTATCCTGTGCATTAGAGAGGATTTTTATATACTTTTAATAATTTAATGACGAAATAAATCTAGATAAGAAATGAATATTTATTTAATCAGTTTTTTGCTGGAGGTGATGAGTTTTGATGAATTAAATAATCTTAAGGCTTTTAAGTACTGTCTTTTTTTTTCAGAAGAACATCTTACCATGTATACATGGTTTCTGTATTGTTTTGTCACTCATTGCCAGCCAGATTTCAAAAGCAAAATACAGGAAGATAATTCAATGTCTGTCTTTCTCCCCGTCTAGATTATCAGCGTCTGATGACAGTGGCAGAGGGGATCACAACGCTGCTGTTCCCATTTCAGTGGCAGCACGTGTATGTCCCCATCCTTCCTGCCTCTCTCCTGCATTTTCTGGACGCTCCTGTTCCCTACCTGATGGGGCTGCAGTCCAAAGAGGGAACCGACCGCTCCAAGCTGGAGCTCCCTCAGGAGGTCAGTCTCCACCTTTGGGGTTGCTATTCTGAAATGCTTTATTACTATCTGTGTGAATCCCTGCTGGAAAATGCCATGCCTGGTGTTAGGAGGCTTCCCTGGCACTGTGAAGACTGTTTGCCAGCAGGAGTGAGGTAGTAGGGAAAGACTCCACAGCCTTTCTCAATCCATTTTTTTATTTAATAAGTGCTGCTAATTGCATTGACTTCTAAATGCTTCTGCTTCTTGCTGTGACCCTGGCTCTTATTTCCCTACATGACATGTCACCAGGTTTTGTTACTCTTTGTCAGTGCCACAGTCCCACTGACAGAGAGCTAAAAAGCATTTAATTTGGGGATGGCCTTTATGAATCTGAATCTTGGGTGTGGTTGCAAAGTGGTATAAACCTGTCCCTGACCCCTGCTGCTGCTGAGAAACATGTCCCATCCTGCCAGCCTCATCCTACCCATGGGTGAGCACACATGTTCCTGGCTGGGTCAAAGTCTATTACTAGACCAATATCCTGGCCTCAGACAAGCCAGGTTTTCATTAATACCATGCCTATGACCCACTTAGAGGCATACGCACACACACACACACACGGGCTTTTAAAATATTAACTCGTTCCAATTGTGGTATTTTGGACTAACTAAAGATCATGTCCAAAGAAGGGCAATGAAACTGGTGAAGAGTCTAGAGCCCAAGTCTTAAGAGGAGTGGCTGAGGGAACTGGGGTTGTTTAGTCTGGAGAAAAGGAGGCTGAGGGGAGACCTTATTGCTCTCTACAGCCACCTGAAAGGAGGTTGTAGTGAGGTGGGTGTTGGTCTCTTTTATGAAGTAATAAACAATAGAACAAGAGGAAATTGTCTCAAGTTGTGGCAGGGGAGATTATTATAGGGTATTAGGAAAAATTTCTTCACTGGAAGGGTTGTCAGGCACTAGAACAGGCTGCCCAGGACAGTGGTGGAGTCACCATCCCTGGAGGTATTTAAAAACCATGCAGACATGATGGTTAGGAACATGGTTTAGTGGTGAACTTGGCAGTGCTAGGTTAATGGTTGGTCTTGATGATCTTAAAAGCCTTTTCCAACCAAAACGATTCTATGATTCTGCGATCTGTTCTCCCATGCAATGGGAATCGAAAACTTTGCCTGATCTAGCATTTTTTTCCCCAAAGAAAAAAAGGAAGGAAAGATTGTCCTCCTGATCTAGGTAATTGGGGTAGTAGAGTTAAATGAAGATATTTCTCCTGAAAATTTGATCAAATGATTAAAACCGCTTAGCATTTTCATGTGGCCACCCATCCCTCTCCACACTGCAAAGTCTTTGGCATATCGCTAGGCAGTCTGCATCTGAGAGGGTGACTGGACCCATCTTTTGAGCACACCATGCATTTTAACTTAGGTTTCTTCTTAAAATTAGTAGCAACCCGAAGAATAACTGTTTGTGGGGCTGTAACATCTCCTGACAGTGGCACTGCTGTGCTCAGCTCCATGTGAGGACATGTCCTGGGGGCAGAGTCCCTAAGGCTTGTGAATAGGTGCTCTAATTGAGGAGGCAGGTGAGAGCAGCAGCTGAGGAGAATATGCAGGAGGGGAAGTTTGTGTGCGGAACTGGAGGGATAAACACGGGGCAAGGGTGACACAGCTTTTAATAAAGATCTATTTCAGGTACTAGGCAGAGGCAACTGATTCGTAGCCTTGGTGGCATGTAACAGAGCAAATCAAGTCTTACCTCACAGATACAATAGCCCCATCACATGAAATTGGCAGTGGCATGGAAATGAAGCTGGTATCTGGCTACGCTTTTCAGTAAAACCAAGCTAATATTACATAATTACTCTGATTTTTAACATTATTAGTCATATGCTTCTAGTTAGCAAATTAAGCTGTCATTTTCCTTAAATTAAACTTGTAATGTGATGGGCTCGCAGTATCACTGGAATAACAAATTAAATATTGCCAATGAGGGAAGAGTAATAGAGGGGTGGAACATCTCCTCCCCCCCCCACACCCTGGTAAAATGTTTGACAAATGAGTGAAAAATACCAGCACAGCATTTATAAGCACCACAGCTAAAGTAACTGTGGGAGAGGGAAAGAAAGAGGGGATATTGAACAGGGAAGATCCTGAACATCAAATTCCTCCAGACAATTAAAAAAATTGTTCAACATGTGAGTGATGAAGTGCTGTTGACTTTTGCATTCCTTTATTGCTCAGGCAATAGCTTTTCAAGCGTTTGGTCTAAATATAAAACATTTGTTTGTTAGAGATAAAAATTCTAACAACTGGCCATCCTGCTGTCTTAAGGTTACTAATCTGTCTGCATTAACTTTAATCATCAGATGTTTTTGAAGAGAGAAGTGAGACCAATTCCCCAAGGGTTTGCTGAATCCAAATCTCATTTTTCAAATGTTGTAAATGATATGCAGAGCTGAAATGAAAAAGCCTTTGAAATGAAATATTGATAGATACGAAGACTGTCCCTGAGCTAAAGAACCGTACTGATGCATACCCCAGCTCTTTAATAGCTGTATAGCTAAGTAAAGTAAATTGTTTTGTATGAGGAAATGCTTTTCTTTGTATGGCCCAAATTTATTATGAAAAAGTGAGCTGAAGGGACACTTCTGCTTTACCAAATGAATCCTAATACCCTTTAAAGTATCTGTGTGAAAGGTGATAAATCTCAAGCATGTTCCTGAAATATCCACTATATTATAACCATGCTTGCTGTGGAATGTATCATCATTCTGCTGAAAATTAACCATTTCAGAAAAGGAGGAAAATACATTCTTTCCATTCACATAATCTGAAGATTAGTCTGCAGTGTTTGGTGAGGAGTAAAGAACAGTAAAAGTGCCTTGGAGAAGGTAAAGGAGCTGTGCTAACGGCCAAGTCAGGCTAACAAAGACCTGCTGCTGCCTTGTGGGTTCCTGCATCTCTTGTTCTGCAGCTTTACGTCAGGATAAAACCCTTTGGAACTCAGCACCTTGAAAATCTGACCTGGTTTAAGATTTATTCAGCACAGTGCAGTCAGACAGAGAATTTCAGATGTAAACTGCAGTTCAGAAGATCAATTACTGTTTTTCATTCTGCTGTTACTCCTGAGGGTGCATTTGCAATGTAATTAATTTTTATGTAGGGTTCTTCCATCCCCCCATTGACACTTTCCTAGTAAAAGCATCAGCTCTGCTAGATTCATGTCTTCACTTAGCTTTAATCTTATGAGCTGAGATCCATCTCCATTCGTAGCAAAGCTGTCTAAGAGCACTCTGTTTGAATCTCAAGCAGAGGAATTGCCAAGATTAAAAGCCTCCATGGAAACAGGGGGTAGGGAGGAGTGGGAAAATAGGGCTTGACCTTCAGTGGACAATCTCAATGGATCCCAGTGGATTGGCATGGGACCCTCTTTTGTAGCTTTGTTCATATAGCAGCAGCATCTTTCTCACTGAACATCTCACTCCTTGGTAGCACAGCTTCAGGGGCTTCCTGCACTTGGATCCTGGTAAAATAAACGTGCCCTTGAGCTGCGGTAATTCACACATAGTATTTATGTGGGCTGAGAAGTGGTACTAAACATCCAACAAGATTCCTGCTGTGTCCTTGGCTGATCTAGGGCGTGATATCAAATCTGTGAGGTGAGAAGTTTGGGATCTACAAGTCCCAGGAGAACAGGAGGGGGCAGGAGGCTCTACTTATTTGTTAAATCATTGCCATTAATTCCCCAGCTTTGCTGAAGTCTGAAATGTCACAGGCTAGATGACACAGCTTAAATCTCCTGCATATGTGTGCTCTTGTCCTTTTGTCTGGAAGCATCCTAGGAAAGCCAATTCAGTGTCGAGAATCTGAAAATTTTATTTGTATTTCAGGCAAACTTGTGCTTTGTAGACATCGACAACCATTTCATTGAACTGCCAGAGGAATTCCCGCAGTTCCCCAACAAGCTGGAGTTTATCCAGGAAATCTCGGAGGTTCTCCTGCAGTTTGGGATCCCACCAGAGGGTAACCTGCACTGCAGTGACAGTGCCACCAAACTCAAGAACCTGGTTCTTAGTGACTTGGTGAATGACAAGAAGAACGGGAACATCCCCAGCAATGCTCTCAATATGTATGAGCTGCTGAAGGGCAATGAGACGATCGCCCGCCTCCAAGCCCTTGCCAAGAGAACGGGCGTGACGGTGGAAAAAATGACCATCACAGCTCCCCTGGTGGAGAAGGAGAAAGATGGGAAATTGCCGTGTGAGGAGGTGGAGCTGAGGGACTACAAACTGAATGTGCAGCTTCGTGAGGTTTTCGCCAACCGCTTCACGCAGATGTTCGCAGACTACGAGGCTTTCGTCATTCAGGCTGCCCCCGATATGGAATCCTGGCTGACAAACAGGGAACAAATGCAAAACTTTGACAAAGTAAAGATAGCTGTGTATTAATTTTTCCATCTGGAAGTGCTTTTGGGAGGGAGGGAGAATAGCTATATTACGTATATATAGCCTAGGTACTCTTTGATCCACCATTCATCATGTGCCTCACCAAGAGATTTGTCCATTTTGATTATAAAGAGCCCAACCACCTGCCAGAGTAAATTGGTGCAGATCTGCTGAGCCAGTCAGAGACATTTTGGCTTGTATGAACCACACTGGCATGCTTCTGCCCAGCCGATGTGGCTTCTCCTGTGGGTTTGGTGGAAGGGTAGCAATGGAAAGTAACTTTTTAAAAATTTTATAATTTCCCATTTATTTGCTGAGATAAGAGGTGCACATAGGAGACAAAAACCAAATCCAGTCTTTCATGGTTCCTAATTTCACAGTAGAGCTTTTTGTTAATGGGTAGTGTTTTTCTGTAGTAGGTTACCACCTTGTTATGGCAGAAGGGTACTGTTATGACTCCCTTGTAGTGTGTACACAAGAGTGAAAAGGAAGCTGAGATTAGAAATGAGGATATAAAAAGACTGTTGGCCAGCAAAAGGAATGAGAAACATTTGGAAACTTGCACCATTTTTATTTCTGAGTGACATGGCAAAGTAGATAGCGCTCTTTGCTGTCAATTTTTTTCAGATGCAAGTCTGTCTCCAAGGGGAATGTTAGAAGGATAAACAGTCAGGAACAGACTGAATATTGATCTGAGTCAGTTTTTGATCAAAAAAATGCTGCCATGCCTTTTATTCTTCTTGTTTGTATTCAAGTGTTGAACAAGTGCAGCATTCAGAGAGGGGGTTGTTTAGGCCACCTCTGCTAGCAGTAAAACGGGCTGTTATGGTTAATGCTTTCAAAGCTCAGAGATTTAGGCACACACTCAGATTTAATTGGAAATTCATTATTAATTGCCCTGCTTAACTTCACAAAAGAGCATTAGCTGAAGAGCACTTTACACCCATTGATATGTAGGACACCTTAATAAGTTATGTGGTCTCAAGCAGGGATGCACAGACCAGAGTGGGCACACATGGTGGTGGTGGCCTGCTGTGGGTTGCACAGGGCTCATTCCTGCAGGTTGTAACTGCTAGGCTGCTTTGAAAATGCTGGCAGCACGGGCACTACTTCAGTAACTCCATATTCTCTTTTCTCGAGCTGTCAGGAAGCCTCGCAAAAGTTTCTCACAGTCCTGACGGAAGAGGTGACCTGTGAGCCAAGCCCCTTTGTACATGGTTTCACACCTCTCCAAGAGGTGTTTTTGTGGTGGGGAAGCCTTGTCCAAGCCTTCCCGTTGGCTGCTGGATAGGTTCTCTGTTGCAAGACGGCTCCTAGTGTCGATGCCAGGCAGGAATGTGGCACTAATGAGCTGTTCTGTATTTCAGGCTTCCTTCCTTTCGGACCAACCCGAGCCTTATCTCCCATTCCTTTCACACTTCATCGAAACACAAATGTTTGCAACCTTCATAGACAATAAGATAATCTCCCAGTGGGAAGAGAAAGACCCTTTTCTACGAGTTTTTGACTCCCGAATTGAGAAAATAAGGCTATATAATGTAAGGGCCCCTGCACTGCGGACATCCAACTATCAGAAATGCAGCACTTTGAAAGAAGCAGGTATGTTCAGATGGGCTAGTAAAATATTCAAAAGTACAATGTCAGCCACAAAGAAATATAGGTCCTCAGTCATCTGAGCATTGCACCTGGTGAGGAAGACTCATGGTTTCCTTGTTTTCCCTAGACAAAAACTTCAGTATGCTTTGACAGGCTAAAACCAGCAGGAGCCTTTACCTTCCCTTTGAGCTCTCCTAGGCTGGTGCTTTAATAAGCACAAACCAAACCATGGAGCTGGGCTCAATGTTTCTGATTTCAGGCAGCTCCTGCTCCATTGCTAGGAGAACTTTCCTTCACCGCGGTGGTGGGACCAGCGCCAGACACACCGAGGAGCCAAGCCCCAGTGTCTGCTCCACTGGCCTCATCTCCCCTTCCCTATAAAAAGACCTTTTTTTTTTTTTTCTTCCCCCCTTACACCATTTGATTAGAGCAGCAGGGGATGCCGGGGATCTAATCCTGTGTGGCATATTTAGTAGTTCCAGCAATAGATGCTCAGTGTTAATGAACAATACTCTATGTAATGAAGATTTGGATATTTTTTTTTCCCTATTGCAGTCACAGAATGCGCTCTCAAATTATATTTGAGTTTCTTACTGTGCAAGTATTTATTTCATTTCCAAGTCATACAGGGAAATTATACTCTTAAATTTGTTGAGACACATACTAATGAACTGGGAAAAACGTATTTCTCATGGTGTTTTTGTTTGGTTGTTTTGGGG
Source organism: Hemiprocne comata (assembly GCA_020745705.1). Lineage (NCBI taxonomy): Eukaryota > Metazoa > Chordata > Aves > Apodiformes > Apodidae > Hemiprocne > Hemiprocne comata. Next base: position 65,730,817 of record CM036586.1, read on the forward strand.
TTTTTTTTATTCCTTGAGAGTGTTTTACTTGTCAATGTCACAGAAAGAGAAATCCTGTGTCTGCTTAACTTTTTCTATTTAAAACCAATTCTAATTTGCAGGTCGACTGTCTATTCAGCGTCTAGTTTTGGTAGATATTGTGGCACCAGAACCTCATTTTCTGTCTTGTGAAAAGCAGCAAACTGAGAGTAATACCAACTTTCTTTCGTATTTACCATTCACAATATATGTGACCCTTGCACCGATCCAGCACCTGTTTGTTTAACCTATATTTTTTGAACACTTCAAACCCTCTGGCCCCACAGTACGCAGTCCTTTTTTCCAAAATAAAACCATAAGAAGTGATTTTTTTAATTTTTTTTTAGAGGGAGGGGAAGAAAAAGCTGCCAAGGCTCTAATACTAATGTATGTAAATCTTACAACAGTTTCTTTCCCATCACAGTTTTATAAAATAGGAAATGAGTTCTGTTTTGTTTTTGACAAATGGAAAATGGATTTAGATTCTACATTTTGCAAGTTGAACATTAAAGTTGCTAATTAAATGTTCATTTCCCCAAACACCTCCTTTCTCCTCTCCTTCACAGTGCATCTGACTTAGTGTTGAGAGAGTGACAGATTTTATTTTCATCCTGCTTGAGATTTGAGATCAAACCCTTGAAGCAAACAACTGAACTGCATTAGTCTGAGTAGAGCCATGATTCCCAGGGAGCCCTCTCTGGTCTTGCTGTGGCCTCCTCTGCTTCCAAGCATCCGTTCATCTTCTTGATGCTGCTCAGGCCTTGCTGCTGTTAGCTATGCTTTTTAAAGGCCTGTCATCCATCAATGGCATATCTAATTGCAGGAGGAGGATCATTTTAGGTGTCAGATGTTTGAAAAACTCAGGTATCGCCCTCCGTGAATCAGCCCAAGGAGACATGTCCAGGGCAAAGTGAGGTGCCCAACACCGCAGAGGTCTCCATCCTGCCATAGGGGCATTAAAGCCAAACATGGAATTTCAGGGAAAGATTGCACTGCTCTTGCCAATTCTTTTTTGCAGGGGCATGTAGCGGTAGGACAAGGGTAAGGGTTTCAAACTGGAAGAGGGTAGATTTAGGTTAGACATTAGGAAGAAATTCTTTACTGTGAGTGTGGTGAGACACGGGGACAGGTTGCTCAGGGAAATTGCGGATGCCCACTCCCTGGAAGTGTTCAAGGCCGGGTTGGATGGGGCTAGTGGTCCCTGCCCATGTAGGGGACTTGGAACTAGATGATCTTTAAGGTCACCTTCAACCCAAACCATTCTATGATTCTAAAACCCATACATAGGCCCCTGTAAATACCTGCTTGTTTAACAGCTAACTTGCTTGTGCTAATACTAGCTGTATTGGGTTGAAGAAACTGAATGCAAAATAACAAAATAACAGCAGAGATGTTTCCTCACTTCTGTAAGCCAGAGATTTCTGGGTCTAAAGTCACTGGTTAACTTCTTAGAGTGTTTTCAGGGATCACAGCATGACCACGCTTGCTGTCATAGCCCATGTCTTCAGCTGGTTTGCTAATGTGGTGTGTTCATCTGTGACTGTAACTTGCAGCCCAATCCATCGAGCAGCGGCTGATGAAGATCGATCACACAGCCATCCACCCGCACTTACTTGATATGAAGATCGGCCAAGGGAAATATGAACAAGGATTTTTCCCAAAGTTGCAATCGGATGTCCTGGCAACGGGACCTACCAATAACAAGTAAGCACAGGTTTTATTTTCTGGATTTGAAAGCGGGTTTCTCATATCATTGGACAGAAGTCCTGATTTTGGGTGAACCCTGGCAACTCCTTCCATTTCTGGTTTGTATGGGCTGCAATTTTTTAAGTTGTAGCCATGATTTGGGTTATGTCAGAAGGTGTTAGCTCTGATTTTGGGAAGATTCCTCAGTACTGGTTTCTACTGAGTGGTACACACTGTGCCCTTTCATACATATTTTTATTTTTATCATTGCCATAATAAATTTAAAAATAATTTCTTCGCTGTTTGCACTGAATAAGATAATTTGGGAACCCGAGCTAAAATTCAGATTCTGAAAGAAATTTTGGTATTGAAGCCCCCACACCATGGTGCAGAATGAAATTAATGCCTACACTGTTCCTCTCTTTTTAGCTGTTATTACATGACCCAAACATTTTTATAGCTCCCTTTTCAGTTTCCATGTTGGAATAACCTGAAAGAATATTTCAGTGAGCGTGGACAGTATATGGTTTGTGGACAGTATATGGTTTGTACCCACGCTGCTCTTTTGAGTCTGATATGGTTCTGTAGGACACTTTGATGTGAAGGTAGGGGTACCTATAGCTGTGGATTCAAGCATGTCATTACTTAGTTTACCTAATGTAAAATGAGAACCTGGAGCAACTAATACACTTTACATGTATATAGTTATGATATAAAGTAAGTGCTGTATGTTACTTAATTTTTCTCTTCCCCCAAAGGCCAGGAAAGAGGGGAAAGATTTGTGCATCAGTGTTTACTACTTCCTGAAATTACTAGCTCAGACCCCAACTTGCAATTTTGGTGGTAGGACAGAGTGGAGCACAGTTCAATCTGAGAGCTCTAAAAGCTAGCTAGCTCTTGTTTTAGAAAAGTGCATTCACAGATCCCGCTCTGAGCTTCTGTATGAGGTGCCCACTCAATTCTATTTATACACCTTTTGTGCACCTCAGTGCTAGCTAATCCCCTTTTAATAACCTACCAGGCATAAGACTTGCAAATCATAAAATAAGATAGCCTTAAGCACTGAATGTTTAAAGAATTGCAATTCTTTAAAAGAAATTTATAAAAAAGAAATAAAAAGATCAATGTGTATTTTGAAGGTCCTTTGTTTGTGAACAAAGAGACTAAAGTCTCCTTGCAAACTGAGACAAAAGTTTCCGGGTGCTGTTTCCTTGAGGAATGGAGGATTTCTTCATCTTGTGGGATGATAGAAGCCTGCCTCTTATCCTTATGGTGGGTTTCAGTTTTACAGTGTCAGCAACAGTGTGAGTGTGCCCAGCCTGCTCAAAGTTGCTTATATCTTCTGGCTCTATTGCAGAATCTCAGTGAATCTATGAATAAGCATCAAATTAAAAATAGTTTTCCTTATGCCTTTGAGATGCTTCTGTTAGATATTCTAAAATGTAACTTTAACTTCTTGAGTGATCATTTTGACTTAGGTAGCTGGTTTTGGTCTTCAAATGGCAGCATGTTTCAGAATTTGTAAGTACCAAAATCCCATTACTAACCACAAAGTGGTGTCAAAGTGACAAATGCTTGGAATTCCTCCAGCTGTATATTGCCAAAAACGTTTATAATTGGAAAATCTCAAGACCATCTGTTTATATCTTTCTGCTTCCTGGCTTTTTATACGTGAGCATCTGAGACAACCCTCTCTCATTTAAGACGTGTAATTCTGCTGAATTTACACCCACCTATAAAAAAAGATAGCCTTTTCATGCTCTCTGCAAATACATCATCATTCTTTTGACCACAAAAATCAATTGAAGTATAGCCATCCATTAATTCGAATTTCCCAGTGTATGCTTCTTGGAGGTGTGTTATACTTGCATTTGGGTCTCGGGGTGGAGGAAGAGAACATTTTAGCTCCATTCCCCATATTGTGTGTGTTCATAAAATCAATGCAAAGGATATTGCTATGCAGATCAGAATTATTTTTGCAGACTACAGTTCTACACAGCAAATTTTGTCTTGAATGTTGCAAGTAAGTGTATTTGCAAGGGGAAAAAATAAATCAATCCCATGTTTTAATGAAAACCTATCACAGAACTGTCAGAGTTGGAAGGGACCTGTAGAGATCGTCTAGTCAAACTCCCTTGCTAAAGCAGGATGGTCTAGAGCACATCACACAGCACTTGCATCCAGGTGGGTCTTTACTATCTCCAGAGAAGGGGACTCTGTCCTTGCTCATCAGCACAGAGATTTTTTTATTGCTTCCCTTTCTGGACAGTTGAACTAACAAATACCTAACTAGACCTCATAATATTATCTAACTATTCCCTCCTGTAGCCAGGCAGAGCACTGCCTGGTGGTTACAGGGCTGTCATATATATAAAAATATATCTAAAACAGAAATATAGTGCAAAGACCAAGCACTTTTACTTTGCCTAGTGTGTGATCCCAGAAAACCATGTTGCCTAGACAGGCAGAAACTGTGTTTGGAAGAGGAGGTGCCTGGCTCTTGCTTGCAGGGCTTGGGGACATAGGGAAGGTTGACAGTTATGTTGGATCACTTCCATCTAACTGCAGCTGGAAACAAGTGTTGATCATATTACCATGTGTAAGTGTTAAAACACCGAAGTCTGTCACAGAAGCAAAGTCTAATACTGTTTCATCTGTCAGCCCGTGGCCAGGCTCTGCAGCAGGCCTTGCCCCACTCCTGTCACTCTGCTGCCTCCTCCCACTTCCCCCCCAGGGTGTCCTCTAAAAGACTGGGCACGGGAGTGAACTGTGGGAGATCAGCTATGGGCCACGGGCAGCCTTGGTCTTGACAAACTACAGCTGTACCCTTGACGGTTAGAGATAAATAAGTATGTGGGAAAAGAAGGGATGAGAGATACGGATGTGTGTTGACATTCTTGTAAGAAAATGTAAGAAACTTGCAGCCTATCATAAAATAAGATAGAACGCGTGAACAGAAGCTGTTAACCAATGGGAAGGAGGTACAAGGCACGTGAACAAGAGAGAAAAATTTAAGAATGCTATGTAACCCTGAATAAAGTGCTGATACTGATACTGACCATCATGGTGTGTCAGCCGTATCTCTGCCGCAGTGAACCTGTGCTCCTCTGGCCCCAGCCAGCATCACATTTCTTGGTGCTTTCTCTCATATGCTTGGTCATTTGTGGGTTGGGAAAGCCACCTTTCACATTGGCTCCTATTCTGACCAGACTGCAGGTGCATGCTTGGTGCCATTAGGGCTTGGCTTTACCTTTGTCTAAGAAAATGTTGACTACTTGAGCTAAGCAAGAACTTCACTGAAAACAACTCCAAACTTCACTTTACTGAAAATAAATGAAAAATTTAAAAACAAACAAATGGAAAAAAAGAAACATCAGAAAGCCCAAACAAACAAAAAAAACCACCACCCCCCAAGACCCCACCTCCATAAACTGAAGTAGAGGCTTCCAGGTGTAGAGGTTCCTTTGTCATCTTTTTGACCAAAACTGCCAGAACATGGAAAGAAATTAACTGCAGAATAAGCAGATCTAAACTTAAGCAAAGTATGGTAACTATTGTATTCAAGTATTTCTAGAAATTAAACATCATTTTTTCTGTAAGGAAAGAGTGATTCATCCCAGCTAACAGCAATTAAAAAAAACCCAACAAAGCCAAAACCACCACCAACAACAACAAAAAAACCCACCAAATTCTGTCCTCTTTTCCATCAGGCAGCAGTGTCCCACTTCAGGAACTCCCTCTGCACTCATTGCCTTTGATACATCCCCCAGGTCATGGGAAAGCCTTCTGAATCTACAGACAGCAGCTGCAGCTTCCTCTGGGTTCAGAAATGGTCCATCCACACTGCTGTAACCATGTAAAGCAGTGACTTCTGCAGAAGTCCTCCTAGAAGGAGTCCCAGGAGAAAGGAGGCTGCGGTCCCTTAGACAGTTTGTCTGTTTATCTGGAAATGAGCAGGGGTTTCCGGACTACTCCTTTCCTTTTTCAAACCCCAGCATCATGTTGTGGTTTCTACATGTTCCCCTTTTCCTTCCCCATGTGTGTTTTCTGCCAGGCTTTTAAAATTGTAGCTGGGACTCTGCTGGCTGATGCCATCTGCAGTGATGCAGGAAAGGAATTTGAATGACAAAAAGCTGAGCTACATAAACATTTCATGGTTTTTGATTAGCTAATTGTTAAATTAGGGTAAATATGCTTACAGTGCAAAATTAAAACAATGAAACAAGCTGTGTTTTCAATCTAATTGATTACCTTGTAACTTAATTTGTACTAAGAAGCTTAATAAATGGGATTAAATATTGCAGAGAAAAACACTGATTGCACACCAAGCATGGGAATATATTTGTATTCTGGCAATTTGCAGTGAATGCCTGCTAAGAACAACTGAACTGATGGGGTTTTTTCTTAAATTCTCTTCATTTTCAATGAAAGGTTTTGCTTTGTTGCACATCTACAAAATGGCTTAAATTATCCTTTTTTGCCTTTCTCTTTTTTTAGCCCTGTTTTTCCCACCTTCTTTATCTGCTCCCTGCTTTCCTCCTTGCTTCCTCCCCTGACCAGCCAGTTTCCTCTTTCCTGCCCATGTCACTTCTCTGTCCCAAGCCCTCTCACTTGTATCCTGGCTTCCTGTGAGCTTTGTGCTTTTGACTGTCCTCTGTGTGCTACCTGACCTGCAGTGATCCCCACAGGAGGGCACAGTCCAAGTCTTCCAAGCACAGATCCTGCTGTACTCGGCCTCCTAACTTTAGGCTTTAGCTAAGTGATATGTTGTTCTAACCCACAAAGCAGATTTAAAAAGAATTTGTTTGCTTTCTCCAGGCATTTGTTCCTGTGCTGTGTTTTGCTGACCTCACCACTGTGTCAGTAGTTATTCGTAAAAATCATGCATTAGGATTGTACTAACTTGGTTCATTTTTGTGCTCCAATTTGTGGCACAACTTGTGTGGGCACTGTCCTGTGGCCTCCATCACCAACCCCCCCTTCAAGTTGTGAACTGCCCAGGGTTTATCTGCCTGGTGCTCTCATTGTCCTGAATTTGAAATAGGACTACTGTTTGCTTATTCATTAACAGTAATATCAGTGAATGTTTTTCAAGGAAATGTCGTATATATACACACATAATGCAAAGTGGTCTGTCTCTTGTACTAAGTGCTTCATATTATATGTGCTTTTTCTATCTCCCTACATGTTGGGCACTGTTATAAGGCTGGCCATCTTTAATGAAGCTGCTTTATTTTTTCCCCCCCAAGTAGTATAGAGTAGGATCTCTGGAATGCACCTAAATGAGTGAGAAATGAGTCAGCAATGAGCCATCCACACACAACACTGGTGTTATTTAAACTTTGGAGTAATAAAAGCTCACCTTTTAGGTATGAAAATCTGAAGCAAGCAGTTACTATACATTAGGTAACCTAATATAGCAAACCATTGACAGGTGTAATGAAAATATTAACGACTTGTGTTTAAATACATTAATTTTCAAGAATAAAGTGTGACTGATGACCTGTGCTTAAAAGTGGTTTCTGAAGTAGGAACCATGTGCTATGGGGACTTGGAACCTGATGGGTGAGGCTCCTGAGTGCCAATCCTCTGCTCAACTGGTGCAAGGGGGTAAAATGACAATTAACTTCTTTCAGTTAATATATAACTTCAAAATAGCTATGCAGAATTAAAGTTCACGGGGGGAAAAGTGTGTGTCAAATCCTTACATCCTCTATTCTGTTTGCTCTCCCTTGAACAGTGTCACTGTCTCAAAGGAGTTTGCAAATTAAATACCACTTAGGACAGTGGTGTGTCAGGGCTTAAGGGGTGATGCTGGCAAATTGCTACCGCTGTTCCTTGCAGAGAAGGACAGTTGAGGGTACCACCCTTTTAAATTACTTATTTTTCTGTAATCTGTCAAGACAGCCTGTGTCAGTGCAAGACCACTCTCTGCAAGGTATTTTGTTCGTTTTTGTCCACCCGATCAGCAGTTTAAAAGCTTTCTTCTTCAGCCCTACAGCAGAGGTGGAAAAGGTGCATTAGTGTCTATTTGAGCCTTCCTCCTCCTTAGCATGGAGCAGTGTGTGCAGAGCAGATGCACGGCACATCACCCCTGTCTGTGATCAAGCGGAGCTTGGTTTTGACCTTTTAATTTGTTCATTCTGGCGTGTGTTTGACTTGGAATCTCTGTGTAGTCCCACACTAACTATTTCTGAACCCAAACAGTCTGTGTGTATTTAATGTGTGCAGGCTGCGTGCATGCTTTAGTGGGGTTTGTTGGAGGCACAGAACATCTATGTGCTGATTTGTGAATACAGAAACGCGGTCAGATAGCTCCTCCAATGGAAGTACACAGGTAAATAGGATGTTGTCATCATGACAGACCTAAATAGGTGTCTGCATTAGGAGACAGTCTCTATGAGGAGATTTAGGGTCTGTCCTATAGCCAAGTGCATTCTCCTTCCTTCTCTCTGTTATCGCTGTAGATAGATTGTAAAATATGATAGTGATTTGCATGGTGATGGCAATATCAGTTCAATCGGTCTGTAAATTAAGCTCTCTAGCAGCATGTTGCAAGTATTGCAGTATACATCTTGCTTGTTTCCACCCATGTCTGGTTCAGGTAGATATTTCTTCACTTCTCCATGGAGCTTTCAAAAGGAGGAGGGACATGCATGGGGACATGAAGCAGGACATGCTCTAGTGGGGATTTTTTAATATTATTGTTTTTATTTTGGTGCCGGGGAGTGGGGGTTGATGGTTGGACGTGATGATCTGAGAGGTCTGTTCCAACCATGACAATTCTGTGAGGAGAGAGAGATGTATGTATGGTTGCAGTACAGCATGGTCAGTCCCTCGTGTGAGGCTGCTGTATTGCTTGATTGGTGTCTGACAGCTCAGATGCCAACTACCTTACCGTTTTTGTTACAGAAATGAAGCATCACAGGTAAAGTATCATCTTTTCCAAGTGTCACCTTTACATTTCCTCTAACCTCTGCAAACCTGTTCCTATGCTTGTTGGGCCTAATCTGATATTAAACAATACTGACTTCACTGTCTTCATGTTAAAAGGGTCTTAGTTGGAGGTGTCTTCATTTCATTTCTCTATACTGAACAGAGCACAGTCTTCCCTGGTCCTTCCTCTGAAATATCAGTGCTTTTTTGCACTCCCTGGAGGTGAAGAGCATTCATCTTTGGACGTGGGAGTTAGATACAGGCAGACTACCAAAATGAGCCTTTTATCCTTTCTCCACATGGGCAGCTCATCCCTGGGCTCTCAGCATCACAGCGCCTGAGCTGTAGCTGCTTCATCCCCAGAGACTTGGTGCTTGTAGCGATGCCTCTGCTGTGAGGAATAAATGAAACATGCCAGTATTCCATGCTCACGGCTCTGCAGGCAACAAATAAAGGGGGAGAAAGGCCTTTTTAGGGTCAGGGAGAACTTGAGCAGCATCTAGGCTGGTTGGCAGTGCTGTGAGTGCTCTCAGGGTCTTGGAGCTCATCCCCCCAAGGCAGAGACCAGCCAGGAGGGCTTAGTCTCCTCTGTCATCTCCTCCACAAGGAAATGGGCAGTAGTGGTTTAGCTAAAAAGCCCATGAGTAAGAGCTGGAAACAAGGAGGCGTTTGCTTACATGAGGACAGCTTTCCTTCCTGCTTTGGCAGCACCAGGGCTGAGGTGTGAATAAGGCAGCAGCTGATGGTAGGACCTGGAGAGGCACCTGCAAGGGATTTTTGGCAATCCAAGGGGCGTGATTTGGCCATTTAGGAGGGCTTTTACCCACTCTTAGAAACACTTTGAGAGCCCAAAGGGAGAGGAAGAGTCATTTAAAATGTGATCTCTGCTGATGGGGCGGGGGGGTTATTGCAATACTGGAGCATTATTTGGGGAAAACTCTATGTGGCCCAGTAAAGAAAAGGCTTTAAAAGATTTAGCTGCTTAATCCTGCTTATCTGCTTGTTAGATCTTTACAAAATCTCCCAGAGAGATTCAGAGCAGCATCCGAATGCAGAGACCTCACCCAGTGCCCCAGCAGCTCCCTCTTCCCTAGCTTAGAGGCTGGGAAAGAGGGAGCACACAGCTCCCTGCATGAGTAACCAGTCCAGCTGATGAGCAGCAGTCTTTTTTTCATAAACAGCCAACGATCCTTACGTTTTTATGCTGAAAATGTTTAAATATTTATTTATTAATAATCTGGAGAATGATCTGTGCCTTCTCCCAGATGGAAGGCTGGAATTAACTAAAAATGGTTTAATGGTGGTGTATTATAAGTGAATTATTCTGTGGCTTTCATTTTGTTTTCACCTTTGGTGAGATGTGTTCCCTCACAGGACACTTGCAGCAGTTTTTAAACCTCCCAGTAACTTCAGAAATGTAGGTGGAGAAAGATCAAAGCTTTGTCTAGAATTCAGATTATGTCATATAAATTGGAGCAGAAAAGAATTATATGGATAATAGTTGATCTACAACAACTTTCCAATGTATTATTGGCATTCTATTGTATGAAATGTAAGCATGGTCCTAACTTATAATATTATGTAAGGTCTCCATAGCCAGGTAGCTTAAAATCACTTTTATGTCTGCTATCCTCTGTTCAAGGGGGTGTTTTTTCTGCTGCCTTTTTGCTTGTTGAGATTATTAAAACATAGGGACTTATTTCCCCCCTCTCAGTCATCTAATGAGGCCTTGGATGTTGCTTCTTAAAAAAAAAGAAAAAGTGATGACTCATTAAACTCATGGGCTGTATATTTTTAAGACTTCTGAGGAGGTGCAAAGACACTTATGTCAGTAATGTATTCCTCTGAGAAGGTATCAGTCTTTGCTGTGCAGACACCTATTAGGCTGTTTTGTTGCGTTACTAGACATTGGGTGTTACATTGCTTTAAAAATAGATTTCTTGTGATATTGGATGGCAAGGTGCTGAACCATAATTGTATGCAGACCCAGGTGTTTACTTGTTCCTTTGTACTTGTTTTCTTGACATCATTTGGGAGGTAGGAAGGAACTTTGATTTGAGGATAAAAGCTATAGTTCCTATGACTTACTTCCCTTTTACCTGTGCAGATAGCCAAAATTTGGTCTTTGGTTGCCTCACTGGAGGAATTGGTGGAGATAGTTAGGCACATGTATGCGAAGTCTTTCTCTCTGGAAGCAGGAGGTTTCAGTTACCAAGGGTCACATCCCTGCACTTCCCTTGGGTCAAGTTCCCCTCCCTGTGCACCCCTGAGAGCTTGCTGGACATGTGAGGACCCAAGTCCAGCTCTCTGCAAGGGTTTACTCCTCCAGACATGTATCTGCCTACATGTCAGCAGCTGAAACTCTCTTTCCCAAACAGTTTAGATCCCAGATCCTATTTGTACATTGCTCCTGTTTGGGGTGTACACAGGAAGAGATGGGTTTGGAATCTGGAGACTGCTGTCCTGGCCAATACCATCTGTTGTGGAGGGGCTCACCAAGCACACGCTTCCGTCTTTGATGTGGGCCCTCTAGGTTTCCCTCTGAAGAGATCTATCAAAGGCAGAGAAGCCAAATCCCCAGGGGCTCTGCCTGTCAATTGCAGCTCATGTAGAAACAGCCATCTCACAGCAAGTTGGTCTGGCATGGTGCCCAGCATGGACATTTCTGTCTAGAGTAGAGGAGCCAGGATGGAGGCAGGTTTTGGAGGGTGCCTTTGACTCAAGTACTGAGGTTGGGGATTGTGGGGCATTTTCTTGGTCCTTTTTTTTGTTTTCTTTTCAAAAACAGATGACTTCATGAAGCAAATGAAAGGCTATGCACTTAAAGGCTTTTTTTTTTATACTGTATTTCAAATGTATTTTTAACTTTAATAACCACAATACTTAATATCATTATGAAGATGTAGCCCTCATGTGCATGAAGATACTTATTTTTAATGCTTGATAGGTTTCTTTATACAGTATTATGTCAGCTTTTTTTAAATAATGTATTAACTTTTTTATTCTCTGCACCAGTTGAACATTTTTGTTTTCAAGGATTTGAAAGAACACTATGGTATTATTAGAAACCTGACAATCAGGCTAGAAATTCCTCAGGACGGAGTTATCTTGTTTTGTTATAGTATCTGGCATAAAGGAGTTCGGACACTTGGGAGCTTTAAGCTTGCTCAGTTTCAAACCTTGTTACCAAGTGGCTGCTTTCAGGCAACGGCTTCAGATGAGGAAAAAATTCAGCTAGACATACATGAACACATAGCAAAAACTACAGGCTTTCTGTGGTGTTTAGAAACCCAATGCACAAAAAAAAGAGATGGTGAAGATAGCTCCATGATTAATCCCAGGAAGTCAATATTGTTTATAACCTTTAACGTAGGTGCACCCAGTATCACAGAAATTACGATTGCAATGACAAGGTTCTCTGAAATAATTCCTGGAAGTACCACAGAAAGTGGATCAAAGAGAAGTACCACCTCTCACAAAAGAGGAAAATTTTAGAAGTTGTTATTTAAAATACCTCATTGTATTTTTTTTGTGCCTACAGACACCATTTTTACCAAACTTCAGCAAATGCAGCAGACAGGAGCAGTGTTGGGTAACTTAGTACAATGGTTTTCCTGGTGATGGCATCAATGATCTGCATTTGGGTAACACAGGAGCTCTCACTGGAGACCCTGGCAGGCAGCAGGCACATTTCCATTGCGACTTTCATTCCTCTGGTGCTCACTGGCCCGTCACCTCCCAGGTGTTTTCCCACGCCGAGGTCAGGCACCAGCAATCTCCAAGTTTGCAGTCTTGCTTTTCCCACTGGAGACTTGTCAGATGTCCTCTGGCTTGCAACCCAGGCTTTCCCTCCTGATTTTTTTTCCACTCACGTGTGTCTCCTCTTTCTGTCTGACTTGCCAGCCGCTGGGCCAGTCGCAGCACCACGGCGCAGCGGAGGAAAGACCGCCTGCGGCAGCACTCGGAGCACATCGGGCTGGACAACGATTTGAGGGAGGTAGGTGGCATCAGCTGTGGGTGACACGACCTTGTGATCCAGGAGGTGAGGTTTAGACAAATTATGTGGTGTTACTTGGGATAGTTTTGTTGCTACCGTAAGGCTTCCACGGGTCTCTGCAGCCATTTCATTTAGATGCTGCTCGACACAGATGCCTGTGTACCTTGTACAACTTAAAGCACAGAACAGAAATAAAATGCTTTTATTAATTTGGAAGGAGACGGCCCCTTTGACGTCAGGAAAATGGCTTATTTGCTGATTTAGACCCTGGTTGTGTAACTACACACAGAGAGCAGAGCCCTGGGTGCAGCTGCCAAGCTCTGGGCAGGGTGAAGGTCTCTGCAAAAGTCACGTCCTTGAATAAATGTCAGCGCTGTAGTAGCGAATGAGGCAGGACTTTTTTTCTTTTTTTAAAGGAGTTGTTTTTTCTCTCTCTTATGTAGATTCCTGACATGAGTAAGCCCATTTGAAAGGTTAAGACCTTGGGGCCTTTTTATGCCTAAGGCTTGGAAACTCCCGTGCATCTTGTAAATGTCAGTCCCACACACCCATTTCTTTCCCATCTTTTCAGTTTCTCATGCTTCATTAAATATCTTCTGCCATATTTTTCCACTGATGTCCATGTGCTTCTTTTGTATGTCACTAGCAAAAATAAAACATTCATGCTGTTTTGTGGTAAATCTTGCTGAATGATGTTGGCTGCTGTTGGCATTTGTGCTCTGAAAAAGCCCAAATGGAAAGTGGACTCTTGAACTACAGCTTCAAACAATGTTTCATGGAAACACAGCAAAATAGCACTTCTACATGTTGCTATTTTTGCTAACCTGGCTTTGCAAGTATATTTTAAAGCTTGCCCTGTGTGCTATTGTGCTATCTCAGCATACTTTGTCATATCTCAGCATACGATACTTTGTCATATATTTGCCTTCTTTTTTTTTTTTTTTTTTCTTTTTTTGGCTGTGGATCATATGCATGCTTCTTTTGCTTTGTCTCCTCTTTCTTTCTGGCTATTCTGCCATTGGGGTATCTGCCTCCTCTTAGCCATCGGAGGAGCTTTTGCTTCGTCAGAACTCAATGGCCTTCTGGGAGTGGGATCAGGGACCACCCCCTCCTGCACGGCCTCCTAAAAAATCCTTCTCTGAATGCTGCCTGGTATGTTTTAGTTTTTTCTTGTTGAAAGCTGCTTTTGAGATGTTGTTAGCATGAGGAACCTGCTCTTTGCTGCTTCTCGACCTTCTCCTTTTCTCATAGAGTAGGAGCACATCCCTGTAACGCTTGTAAGTGTGGTTATAATCGGAAAAGTAGCTGGAAATCAGCTCTAGGCTTCCATGCCAGCTCCCTGGCAAACATGACAGATCCAAGGCTGAAAGAATTGGTTTTGTTTTAATTTTTTCCCATGTTGCCCACCTGGCAATTCAGCTTAGAGCATCAAATCCAAAAAGCATTGCTTTCTGACTGCTGGGTCATTGCATCCCAGTGTGGAAGTGGATCATGGTGTGGGGATGCTGATGAACAGATAAGGGGCAATCCATTGGATCTTTCATCCCACCCTTGTTTCTTCTCTTGAACTTACAAGACTTCTTTTTTTTTATTTTAGTAGAATAACATGACAGACAATGAATAAAGTAAGGTTTTCCATGTTTTGTACTCTTCAGACTATAACCGCGCTTTGTGTTTTATTTATCCCTTTACCTTTAAAAGAAATATTAGATTTCTTAATTATCTATTCCCTGTATTACTTTTTCACTGCTTCGTTGCTAATTTTTGCACTGAGTTAGATGGAAGTCACTTGTGAGATTGCTTGCTGAAAACACACTTTCCTCATCTGTGATTTTTTTTTTTTTTTTTTTTTGTTCCCACATACAGTTTTTCAACTATTTTTAAGTCTTTTCGGTATCAGTGAAAATGTAATTACCCAGCTGAGCACTTCTGTTGAACACAGCTTTCCATGGCAGAACCCAATGTTCTTGTCTGACCTGTGGGACTGATGTTAAGTGGTTCATGTCCAGATTTTGTTTTGGAAAAGAAATCCAAATGTGTCAGAAAAACTGTACTGCCCCATTAAAAAAAAAAAAAAAAAAAAAAGGCAATTTCCATTAACTTCAATGTGTTTAGATTTTGCTTTTGTGAAATACATGGTTCTGACAATGCACCAGCCATAGTGTCCTCTCTGTCTCCCAGAAAACCCAGCCAGCAGCAGTGCCAAGTCACTGGAGGGATGTGATCTGCTCCTCTCAGGGGAAAAGCAGTTATTGTCACATACTATCCCCCAAAGAGGCAGCATTAACTGGATAAAAACACACTATGGAAATGGGGCATTCCCACACCAACCTATGAGCACTAGTCTTCAAGACTTTTTTATTAGGCAACATTCTATTATTTTACTCTTTTTAACAAAAAACTTTCTGGTCAGCTTTTTTGATAGGCTTTATATTTGCACACCTAAATGTGGCCACCTTCTTAGCTTTGCTCTCCACGCAGCCCTCTCTCTGGTGTTGGGGGCAGAGGACACATTGATTGGTTTGGGGTGTTTTGTTCAACAAAAAAACCCAAACAAACAATAAAAAAGCCCTGAACAATAAGTCAATGGAGCAAGAAGGATTAAAAGTCTTTTATTACAGCTTGGATCCTTTTTTTTTAAAGAGCACGCCAACTTTTGTCCTTACTTCTCAATTACCACCACACAGTAAAAACATGAATGGTCCTAAATGTTGGTTTCATTTAAAACAAGCTTCACTTGTAATTGAGAAGTTAATTGAGAATAAAATCAAGTCTGGGTTCTTTTTTGTTCCCCACATAAACCTTCCAGATAAAAGTAATGGATTAAATCTTTCTCTTTCACTAGATGTATTTATTTTTCTTGTGATTTCTTTCAATTTTTTTTTCCATTTACATACAGACTGTCACAAATCAGACAAATGGGTTTTAATTTTTTAGATTTTTTTTTAAGTGAAAACCAAATAACAACAGAAGGAAACTTTACTTGATATTTTGATTTTATTGCTGAATGAAGATATTGCACTTTTATGCACTGACTCTGGCTAACTTTGTGCGTGTGATTAACAGCACAGTTCACCAGTTAACATTGATTGTTTTAGTTCCACACAGGAAAACATCTTGTTTTTTCTGTTGTCAAAAGGGAGCACTCTACTTTTCCAGCCTGACAGCTAAGCATCAAAGAAATCATGATGTCATTCCTAGATTAACACTAGCTCATTCCTTTTCACCAGCATTTGCTTGCCTAGGAGTAGGATGGGGAGAATCCCTTCGACTTGTAATATCTAAAATGATTTTGTTTATTTTTAGAAATACATGCAGGAGGCAAGGAGTTTAGGAAAAAATTTAAGGCAGCCCAAACTCTCAGACCTCTCTCCAGCTGTGATTGCTCAGACCAACTGGAAATTTGTGGAAGGGTTACTGAAGGAATGTCGCATGAAGGTAGGTCCACCCCCTTCCTGCTTCCTGCTCTCCCTTTGCTTACACTGAGCCTAAATATCATCTGTGGATGGTGTCCTGAAAGCCCTTCACAGCTGGAATGCTGTGAGTGAGTTGGAGTACCAGGCTATTGCAGGGTGGATGTCCCTTTGGGGTGTTATCTTCTTCAGCTGCTAGGGAAAAAGGAACATACTGTCGCTCTTCTGTTTATGCAGTCAAAGTCGGTGAAACGAGTGAAAATGACAGGAAGGAGAATCAGCATGATCAGACATCTTAGGGAGGATTTCCTTTAATTGTTCATATGTAAACAGAGCCTAAACATAAGGGGCTCGAGACCCTTGGTCAGAAAAGGAAGCGTTCAGCACATGCAACTGTTGTGCTTGTTGTTTATGCAGAGCAAATAAAGCACAGCAGCTTCTAATAGCTGTTGGTTGCAGCCAACCCATTGGTGGTATACTGTATCACCTGAGTTTTAAACTTGAATAGCTTGGATAGCTGTAACAAGAAGAAAAACAGATACTGAGTAAGACTGAAAATCTCCCTCTGTACTCTGGTTTTGGTTCCAGTTGGTAACAGATCAATGGTGTAGAAATATCACAATAGAAAAAGGGTATAGAAATAGAACAGTATGGAGTAATTATGTACACCTTTTTTTTAATTATTATTCTTTTTAATTTACCATCTCTGTAAAGAGATTTAAAGTTTCTCTGGTCAGGCCTCTAGATTAAGCATGTTTAAGTAAACTCAGCTATAAATTCTGTCCCTGATTGGGTAACATTCTTAGAAACCTTTGGGGATTTTTTTTTTTTAATAGACTAAACGCATGTTGGTAGAGAAGATGGGCCATGAAGCAGTCGAGCTGGGTCATGGAGAAGCCAACATAACAGGTTTGGAGGAAAATACATTGATTGCTAGCCTCTGTGATCTGCTAGAAAGAATCTGGAGCCACGGTCTGCAGGTCAAGCAGGTTGGTAACTGGAAACTCAGAACTTTTTGTGTACAGTAGTCTAGCAAATACTGAATGCCATCTATGCCTTTTAAGCTGCTACTTGGTGGTGTCATTCCAGCTTAAACTGGGAGTCATCTCTGGGCTAAGAGTCCCTGGTTCATATCTTGTGAGGGCTTGGGGAGTTTCGGGTGTTTGTTTTTTTGGGGGTTCATTTGTTTTGTTTTTTTTATTTGAGAGGTACCTCTGGAAATGGCAATGATATTATCAAATAGGTGTTTGGTTTCTTCCCTTTCAACCTTCAGAAGGGAAACTTGGGGGGAGGACCAAGAAACAAAGCAGGTGATGTGATGGCTAGATCACTGAGATGGTCCTCTCTTCTTCCTGAGATCTCATGGCCCAAGAGAGAAGGACTGATTCTCACTACTGAACGTTTGGTCCATCGAAATGCCATCCTACTATTTTGCAGTGGTCACTGGCCTCTTTTGTTTTGCCTGCTTTATTTAAAGCTATGTATTACATATTCAATTTTCAGGGGAAATCTGCTTTGTGGTCCCATTTACTTCAGTACCAGGAGAGAGAAGAGAAGCAAGAGCATAGTGCAGAGTCCCCAGGTGAGTACTTGGCTGTTGAATCCATGAAGGGTCCATCACAATGAATAAACTTGGGTCTGGGAGGAACGGTGCAGCTACACAAAACCCATACAGTGTTTTCAGTGTATTTGCTTGCTAATAATACATTTACATTTTGAGACCTTTCATAATCACCATAAAGATGCCTTGATGTCTGGACAAAATAGATTGACATTGTTGGAGGCAAATGAACATACTTCTTACACCTGTCTGGAAAAATCAATCAATTTCTGTTCATTACCTTTGCTCCCTTTTAGCCACCCCTGAGTGTGGTGTGAGAAGCAGTGCTTCCACAAGAGGTGATTTCTCAAGGAGCTGAAGGTGTGGAGCTGTGGCTAAGACAGCTGACATTTTTCTTTCAGTGAGCATAATCTGTCTCTCAAATCGCAATGTGAATAACTCCATGTTCAATAAATCCTTATGCTGGCAGACAGTACAGTTCAGAAGTTGGGTAATTAATCCCTGTCCATCAGCCTAGGTGCCCAGTTTATGCTTTGGCTTGGCACTTGGCAATCACTAAATTACTTCTGTGTTGAGAGAGAGGTTGGATTTCTGATGATCTTGAGATTTCCCTGCCCACAGGCTGCTGCTTGCTAGGTATTGTTCTAAGTCTCTGAACTTTAGTGGGTCATCTTCCAAGGACTCTCCAATCTTCCAGATCCTGCAGATGGGAACTTGTATGATCGGTTCTCAAAGACACACCTATGGACAAACTAGTCTTGCTCGTGAGAAGACTTTTTTTAATAAGCTCCAATGAGTAATGTACTAAGCAATCTGGCTGGCGGGCACAAATTCCTGAGAGCAAAATGTGACACCACAAAGCAGTTTGATCAGAGTAATGGAGCACAGAAATGTATGGCATTCTTAGCATCAAATGTGCTACTGTAGCTTAATTTTATCCCATTCTTCTCAGGTGTGAGCTTTCCATAAAAACATTTTACTAATAAATCTCATCACTGTACAGATTTATGTTAGTGTGTTTCACATACGAAAAAAGAAACTGTTCAACCTCCAAGTTCAGTGCTGCATTAAGGAAGGAATAAGTAATGTTTTAAGCATCTTTCATTTTGTCCACTCCTACATTTCCAGGATAAAGTTAATGCACAGAAACATTGCAGTCCTGAGCCACTTAAGATTTTTGTTCAGCTGTATGTAAAACAAATGCATTGCAGACCATTGCTGTAATGTTGTATTTTCATATATTTTCTCTGTTGCAGTTGCTGTTGGAACAGAAAGACGAAAATCTGATACAGGAATTAGTCTGCCCACTTTGAGAGTTTCCTTGATACAAGATATGAGGTACACAGTTTCCTAAAGGATTAATTGTGGTTTTAATTGTGTAGCATAAGGTAAAGATACTCACTGGCTTTGTGTTCACAAAGGCTAAGGGGAATTAAACCTTCTCCTTAGCTCACATTCAAATCTACAAAGTGTTGCCTTTTTATTTTACGAAACTTTTTTTGCATGTTTACTTGATTTATTTTAGCTAAAAGACAATGAAAAACACAGAATTTTGACTGGGGTTTTTGTTTTCCCCAGGAGGTTCTTCTACCAATAATGCTAGAACATCTACCAATAATAGCAGATATATTGAATTCCTTGGTACTATGAACTTGTTTCTTTCTGTTTGCTTGAAATTACCAACCACACAAGTACAGTTGATAGACTAAGCAAAGGGATATAAAAACCTGCTCACAATGATTTTTCTTTTCAGTTAGCATTTTATGACAAATAGTAATAAACGTACAAATTTAGAAATGCAATCAAGCCTAATATTTGGGTAAGTTTTAAGTCAGAAGTAAGGGCAGGTGCTCTGTAGGAGATCACAGCTGCCTCTGGAGAGCTTTTTCCAGGTCGGAAACTGGAAGGATTAGAGAGTAAGGAAGAAGAGGTGAAGGCTGATGTGACAGCACCAGGCAGTTGTTCTTCAGAGCATCTCCTTGACCAAGCCAGTGCGAGGTCAAGGCACTGTTTTGACACTTCACTTGCCGTGGCTAAGCATTGCAGTGGGGTAAAAGTGCCATGAAAGAGGGGAAAAGTAATGCAATAACACTCATCTGTAGAGAGCTGCTAGCAGTTGCTAGCAATTTAATGTGTGAGGCAAAACCATGAGTATTCCTTCTTGTGATATCATGTCATCTTCCACATAAAAATATGGCAAAAAGTCTTATGGCAAAAAGAAGATTATTTGTAGTCAGTTCACAAAAACATGATTACAGTGATGTGATTTTTCCCATGTGCATTGTTACAGATTTTTTTTTTTTTCGGATGTGACATCCCACAGATTAGTCAGATGTTTCTGAAAGCAAATGACTGTACTTCCCACCCGCAGTGTGCAACCTTTGTGCTTGACTTTATGTAGTTTGAGTCTTGTGCTCCGATTTTGAAGAATATCACATGCCACATAAGGCTAAAACACCATGTGAAGGAGGGAGGGAGACTATACACGGGGTAATGCCAAGAGGTCATTTTGAACATGTGTCTATCATTTTAGAATCCCTCTTGTGGGACGTGGCAGCTATTTATTTCATTTGATCCTGTAAGGCTGATGGGCAGGTTGAGGGTCAGTCTGGGGAAAGGATGAAGGAGGATCTGGAGTGGGAACTGGCATGCTGGATGGGGATCACTGACAGCGGAGGCCATTTGTGTTCGCTGCTGCATGCATGTTTCATCTTCTGCATACTGCCACTTGGGTTCTGAAACCCCAGCACAGATCTGAGCAGAGATCTCTTGCTTCAATCACAGGAGTGTTTCCACTGCTTTTCAGAGAAAAAGTACAGAAGCAGAACACTACCTTTTGGAATATCTTGGGTATTCATGATTGTCCATGCACGTCTGGTCATAGAAAATCCTGGCCAGATGGCAAGTTGAATTTGTCATCCCTAATCTCGTGGCATACTTTCTCCTGCTTGGAAGGAATCCTGCACAGTATTTGTTTGCACACACAGATTTATGCTGAAGTTAGAAGGGTGCGTAATTGTTAAATTGTCAAGGTTGCAGTGCTAACTGAAATAATGGCTAGAGGATTAAGCACTGCCTTGTACAAAACCAAGTACAGCTTGGTTTTGATGGCTCATGCAAGGTTATGTAAACAACTTAACCAGCAGGGCTGAATCACAGTCACGCTCTGAATGTGCGATGAGCCTGTGCTGCAGGTAACATGGTGTGTCCTCTGTCTCCCTCGCAAAGCCAGGCATCTTAGATGTGGTAGGGAAGATGCTCAAGATGTTTATTTTGGTTTGGAGAGTCTCTGCACAAATGTGTTTGGGGTATGCCCTTCAGCCTTTCCCACAGGTGAGGATCTGCAGCATCTCTCTCACCCCTCTTCCAGCTCCGCAGCAGACTCCTGCTCCAGCCTGCCTCCAGCATGGCCTCCCCCTTCAGGCACATCACTGCACATCCAGCCAGACGAGTTAGCACCAAAGTAGCTCCCCAAAACCTTTGGTCCAGTTGGGTTCAGGTGTCAGGTCCTTCCCCTTTGGGCAAGCCCTTCCTTGTTGCCAGCACTTGCTTTCATGCCCCATCGTGCCCCTCCTCCCCAGGTGCTGGGCGCACAGCAGTGATCCTTAACCTGCTGCAGTCCAAAGAAGCTGGGTTAGCAAAGACCTGCTGCCTACATGGGTTGGGCTAGCATGGCTCATTTCTGACCGCACTGGCATTGGGAGCAGGCACTCCATCCTCAGGGGCATGGCAATACTGAGCAGCTGTAACCTTTTATGTCAGAACAGCTATTTGCAGAAGGGATGTCTCACGTACCCTGGGCTTACATTTGACAGGGAAAATAGATTTTTCTTTATTACTAATGGGATTAAAAGCAAGTCCCAATCCAGAGAGCTGCATTGAAATCACTGTTCAGTGCTCTGACAAGAAGAGTTTGCTGTTTGTGGTGATGAGCATACAGTGCTTATGCTTAGGTCACTGATAAAAATAGAGCTGTTCTGATTCTCACAACTGAGAGTGAAATAAATTTGAGTTCTTGAATGCTCTGTTCTGTTACACTCTGCTTTTGCTGGCACCAAGACTGATTACTGAATCTTTTTAATGTTTCTGGTAAGCTGTGTGGCTGCAGGTGCTTATCTTTCCTCAATGTACAACTATTGTCCATCTAGTCTGAAACAGAAAAAGGTAATGAAGAGGTAGAGAGCGTGCATGGAATAAGGTTGAGTCCATCTGTACTTGAATCTTCTCACAGTAAGATAACATATTCTACTTGGTGTTTCATATTAGATGTAATTCAAGTTGAGCACTGGGGGGAAGGGGAGGGAGGGAGATCATAGTCTGTGCTTTGATCTTCCCATCTCAAAAGACTTGAAATGTCTGAGGAAAGAGTCTCAACACAATGTAGTTGAGTGTAGTGCACCTCCTGTTTCCCAGGGTCTCTGGATCACATGCCCAGCTGTTTGGGCTTGGAAGGTCTAACACTGACTGCCACACTCTGAGCCAGGAAAGGCTTTCCAGGGCCAGGGGCAAGGCTCTCAGCAGTGATTCAGCTGGTGGGTATCGCTGCTGGCAGAGGGAGGCTGCTGAGTGTGCTTATAAAGGGCAAGGGCTTGCATATGAGTGTGATGTGCCCTCCTGGGTTTGATTTACAGCTCACTGATAGTACGTCTCACCTGGTCCATCAGAGAACTATCTGTGTGTCACATTAGGAAACAGGAGGGAAGTTTCTTTTAAAAAAAAAATCATTTTTTTTCTCTTTTTCTTTTTTTTTTTTAAAAGAGTTTTAAGTAACCTAGGTTTTGCCACTGGCAAACTACTATTACTCCCATTGTTGTTGCTTTTTTTCTTCCTGATAGTGCTTCATATGTACAGCACAGAGCCATGTGATACAGAGCCCTAAGCTTGGATTGCAGACCTGTATTTTGAGCATGTGGGTAGGTCAGCCTGGTGAAGAATGGTGCTGCTGAGCTATGTCTGGTACCTACTTCAGTTGTGCAGAGGGAACATGTGTTTCTGGGCAGCACTAAGTTATACTTTGCAAATTTGCTCTTAAGGCCCTAGCTCTGTTATGTTAGAAGTTCTATAAAGAAGAGAGTATTTTTCTGAAATAATGCGGGGTCTAAATATAACACAAAGCACCCACTTGGGTATAACAGATGGGGGAAAGCATGAGACAGTGAGACTATACTAGTCAACATGAAAGCATCAGTCACAGCATGACTTTGTTGGATTTTCTTTGGAGTAAATATTGCCACATTCCCTAATGCTCAGCAATGCACGCAGGGCCTTTGAGGAAGATGCAGGAATTGGAAAGTAAATCGCAACAGAGATGAGTTCAGACTCAGCTGATGGTCCTTGGAGCCTGCCACAGAAGTTTAGAGGGCTGAATTGCCTGTGCACATAACATGCAAACTGCATCAAAAATAAGAAATTGCAGCCTTTATTTTCCCCTCCTGGAAACTGTTACTAATTTTTCTTGCTGTTTATTTAACCAAGAGAGGGGTTTTTGGAAGCAGCTTTGCCATGCTATGGCAGTTCTCTTCCTCTTCTAAAGCTCCCTGTGCTCTAAAACTCTAGGGTTTCTGGCATTCTCAAAACTGAAATATGGGAAGTTTAAAAAAAGAAAAGCAAAACCATAGAAGAAAGCCCCTGTAGAACAGTTCTGCTTTCCTACAGACCAAGCTTGTGGTTGAGGGCTGTTCAGCTGATCACTTACTCCAGGGCCTCACATCCCTGAAAATGTGACTCTGCTTGTGACTGCCTGTGACTGGTTTCCCCCAACAATCCTCTTTTTCTCAGATTTCCCATTGCAGCTGCCATCAAAGGGTTTGTTAGAGCCTTCAGAGTAGATTGTGGTTTGGAGAAAATCTTAACATTTGTATTTGTCCTCTGCCCTCACAGACATAACCACTCATGTCAGCAGCTAGAGGGAGAGACTGATACCACTGGCTCTCATAAGGTGGTTGCTTTTTTTAAGTGTTAGCAGTGGCCATGACGACACTGACCTCAGGCAATGCAGGAGTGAGCAGATCTACCCCTGCTCACCTTGGCCAAGCAAATGTCAGGCCCCAGAGCAGCTGGTACAGGCTGTAGTGTGTCTGGTTTGCAACCTGCTGTACTAGGGAAGGGCTGTCCCATGTCCCCAGGCCATGCTGGGGATGCTGGGAGTCTTGGTGCCCTAGGGCAGGGCTCTGCAGGGCCATGCTGGGGGGGTCTCTTTCTCTAGAAATTGTCAGCAGACATTTTCTGATTCAGCTGCTGCATCACACTAGATGTTGCCATTTGAAACATGTGGGATTTAAATGATTTATCTATTATTTTTTTCCCCATTTGTTTCAGGCATGTTCAGAACATGAGTGAGATAAAGACTGATGTGGGGCGAGCCCGAGCCTGGATAAGGCTTTCTCTGGAGAAGAAGCTTTTGTCTCAGCACCTGAAGCAACTGCTTTCCAACCAGGCACTTGCCAAGTGAGCTGGCTCTTATTCTCAAATTTCACTTTCATGTCTTCCTCACTGGTGTGTCAAGGAGCTGTGC
The DNA here is from genome assembly GCA_020745705.1 of Hemiprocne comata. NCBI lineage: Eukaryota > Metazoa > Chordata > Aves > Apodiformes > Apodidae > Hemiprocne > Hemiprocne comata. The sequence goes on from CM036586.1 coordinate 65,754,942, forward strand.
AGGGCTGCACCCTGTTTGGGTACTGTGGTTTCTAGCTAGAAGTGATTGAAGGGCAGAGGGGAGCTGGGGGACAAGGTACTGCCCACCCAGCAGCACAGAAGTCTGCTCCATCTACCTGGAACAACAAATCACAATTTTCAGGAAGGAGGTGTAAGGTTTGGGTCAGATCAGTGCTTTGATCCGAGCCACTTCACAGGCCTACAGTCACTATATTTTGTACAGATGGAGCAGCAGGGGCAGAAACGCCCCTTGTTTTGCAGCAGCGCTGTGTTAGGTTGACTCAAGCCAAAGCCATCCTGGCTGCAACAGGTGGGGTTTAGAGGCCAGCCCCCAGCCACTTTGCAGCTCCCCAAGCTTTGCCTCCTTCTGAAAGCACTGGCACTTAAGGATCTGCCTGTGTAGATGTGCCCTGACTTCATTTTCTCAAAGCAATGCATTTAGGAAAAAACCCCAAACTTTATGAAAACATCCCAGCTATTGCATGCAGCTCTTAGCAGAACTGGCTCTGTCATGTTACACGCACAATTATACCAGAAGCTACCAAACGGTACCACGGGAAGAAAGAGGAGTAGCTGGAGACAGTCACCTCTTGGGTGAGCAGTTGAAGGGATGGTGGCAGACTTGGCTTCTCCTAAAGGTCCATCTACATCTACCTACCTTAACAACTTTTTGGGAGTCTGTGGCCTTTCAGACTGCAGGCAGTGTTGAAAGCTCAGTGCTTTCTCAGAGTGGGTTCAGGTTAACTCCTGGTGTGCCTTTGTACCACTTTGGGCAACCAGTGATCACAGAATCATAGAATGGTTTGAGTTGGAAGGGACCTTAAAGATGACCTAGTTCCAACCCCCCTGCATGGGCAAGGACACCTCCCACTAGATCAGGTTGCTCAGGGCCCTGACCAACCTGGTCTTGAACACTTCCAGGGATGGGGCTTCCACAGCTTCCCAGGGCAACGTGTTCCAGTGTCTCACTACCTTCACACTAAAGAATTTCTTCCTAATGTCTAACCTAAATCTCTCCTCTACCATTTTTGAATGTACACTGGGTTTGCCAAAATTAAAGAGTGGCAGGAGGACCCCTGCTGCTGCTTGGTGCCTTCCATGGTTTGATGCCTTCTGGTTAGTTTTCTAAGGAATGTTAGGTTATTAGATAAGGCTTATTCTGTTGTGGGAAGAAATGAGGTTGCTGTATGTTGGTTCAGATCTGCTGTTGTGAGCAGTGTTAGTTTATATCTCTGCTTTGCAGCAAAACCAAAACGGATCCTTTAATGAGATGAATCTGTAGCTTTGCTATGGTAGTGTGGAGCCAAGAGTGGTCTGTAAAACAGGGGGTTTTACAGCACAGGGGGTAAATGCCCCTTCTGGGTTTCTAGCAGCTTCTGTTAGCTGAGGAATCTCACTTTTCATACCTCCCATGAAGATCAGCTCTTCAGTTGGTGTTTTGAGATTCAAACATCTCCTAAGATACATGGGGCTTTTTCAACAAGTAAGCAATGTGTTTGTTTTTACCAGGAAACTTTACAAGCGTTACGCTTTCCTGCGCTGTGAAGAAGAACGGGAACAGTTTCTGTATCACCTGCTCTCCCTCAATGCTGTGGATTACTTCTGCTTCACAAGCGTCTTCACCACAATCAGTGAGTTGGAGAATCAATCTTTTTCCCCCTGAACAAAAATTAGTTGCTGTCATGATTTGTAAGAGATGATTTTGCTGTTGCTGGTGTCTGAGTAGCCGAGCCCTTATCTGGAAACCGTGACTGTTGCTGTCAGGCTCATGGGTGCTGGGTGTTGCTCAGGGAAACCAGCTGGAGAGCCAAGGTTGTGTAGGAGTGCTCTGGAGAAGAGCATTGCACAAAGGACAGTAATCAGCAGCAAGTGCTGCTGTAGCACTTGATTTTTCCTTGCTGAGTTGTATAGTCTCTTTCATCTTCACTCCCAGACAAATCCTCTACTTCCTAATGCTTCTTTCTGGCCTTCACTAAGTGTGCATCTTGACAGCCTGCTCTCTGCAGACTGAGAAGGAGGTGGAAGTCTTCCAGGATGAAATGCAAGGCACTTGTGCTCTGCTGTATATTTTACATCTCTTTTTGTCTCTCCTTAAAAGCCAAAATGATTCCCTCTTCCTTCCTCTCCTGTAAGAAGGAGAGCAGAGATTGGATTGAAATCTGAAAATTAATCTCCCTCTGCACTGGGCAATGCAGAAAAGGCAGGACCTATGAGATGACCTAATTATTTGGACTCACCTTGGCAGCCCTCAGTCTTAATTTTCCTCCTGGTTCAGAGTGAAGTGAAGCAAGTTTTACATGGCTGTCAAAACAGGCACTCATTCTACTTTTTATCCTCTTAAAGCAATAAATCCCCTCAGAACTAGCATAGCGCAAAGAGATTTATTCATCCTTGATTGCCTTATTTCTGCAGGGCATCCAGCTTGACAGCTTTCCCCTGTAGGACAAGCACTTGGAATTTCAGTGTGGGTTGTTTTTTTTTTTTAAGTGCAATACCATTGTATGGCACACAAAAAGTAAAAAGGCTGGCTTGTCTTACCCAGTCAAAAAGGCAGCTTGGGAAACATAAGGAGAGAGAGTCTGACAGTGCTGGTGTGCAGTGTCAGAGTGCAATCCAACTCAGGGTGCATGGCATTCCTTGTCTTAAGCACACATGGGTGGTACAGATTTAAAAGCATAATAATAATGTTGGGAGGGAGTTGGGGGTTTTTTTGTGTGTGTGTGGTTGGTTTGTTTTTAATGAGAGAATGTCCACAGAGACACATTGGACTTGAGACTTTGGCTATGCTGTTACCAGCCATGCCAGTGTCTGACATTCTCTTCTCCCCTGTAACTTTCCATGTGTCCCCAATAGGCTGAGGCCAACTGTATGAGGTTCAACAAGGCCAAGTGTCAGGTCCTGCACTCAGGTCACAACAACCCCAAGCAACACTACAGGCTTGGGGCAGAGCGGCTGGAAAGCTGCCTGGAGGAAAAGGACCTGGGCTTGTTGATCGACACCCAGCTGAATATGAGCCAGCAGTGTGCCCAGGTGGCCAAGAAGGCCAACAGCATCCTGGCCTGTATCAGGAATAGTGTGGCCAGTAGGACTAGGGGAGTGATTGTCATCCTGTGCTTGGCATTGGTGAGGCCACATCTCAAGTACTGTGTTCAGTTTTGGGCCCCTCACCACTAGACAGAGCAGACCTTATTGCTCACTATAGCTACCTGAGAGGAGGCTGTAGTGAGGTGGGTGTTGGTCTCCCAAGTTACAAGTGATAAGAGGAAATGGACTTAAGCTGTGGCAGGGGAGGTTCAGATTGGATATGAGGAAAAATTTATTCACTGAAAGGGTTGTCAGGCTCTTGAGCTGGCTGTCCAGGGAAGTGGCGGAATCACCATCCCCGGTGGTATTGAAAAGACGTGTGGATGTGGTGTACTGGGACATGGTTTAGCGGTGGACTTGGCAGCGCCGGGTTAACAGTTGAACTTGATAATCTTGAAGGTCTCTTCCAACCCAACCGCTTCTATTGATTCCGTGGTTCTGTCTCCTCAGCCTGCCAAGCCCGGCGCTGCCTTGCGGCAGACGGGCTGTGTTACCCCCGTCCCTGCTCGGGCCCAGCTCTGCGGCAAAGCGGCGGCTGCGGCCGGTTCTGCCGCGGGGCTGCAGCACCACCGTGCGGCACCGCTGCCCGCCGCCTCCTCCCGCGCGCTGCCGCCGCAGCCACGCGCTGCCCGCGCCGCCCTTGGGAGCACGTGGGCTGGCAGAGCCGGGAGCGGCTGCACAAGGTGCTGCCAGAGGCCGCCGGCAGTCATGAAGGCGGGTCGCCTCTGCCAGGTGATGGCTGGCGGGAGCGAGGCCCGCTGTGTGACCCACCGCCCCCCCGAGAGGAGGGTCCCTGAGGCATTCCGCGGGTTTGTCTCACCCTTGGTAGAACACAGGAGGAGTTCTCCTTGTGAGGCTGCTGAGACTTGGGACGAGAACTTGCTTTCAAGGGAGAGGCGTGGTTTATTCCAGGAACAGCGTTTCCTCTGAGGGGGGGTGTAAAACAAAAGTCAAGACTAACCTGTTTTTTTCCTTCCCCTGTTCTCAGTGATCCCTTATAGGTCAGTGATAATTCCCATCAAAAAACTAAGCAATGCAATAACCACATCAAACCCATGGCTTTGTGTGTCAGGAGAACTAGGAGAAACAGGAGTAATGCAGATTCCTAAAAACCACCTAGAAATGACATTTGAGGTGAGTACATGCTCTTTACAGTTTACTTTGCAACTTGAAACATGCTTCCAATAAGCATTAATTTAATGAGGGTTCATTGTCTTAAGATCACAGCATTTCAGAGTCTGCCCAGGTGTTCAAGGTCTCTCTATACATTCAAAATCTGGAGAACAGTGCTGCCTGCCCCTTCTGTGCTGTTCCTTGTGAGCACCTACCACTTCTAACCACAGCTGTCCCTGTCCCAGACCAGGGCTGCTCTTTTCTTATCTGGCCCATCTATTAACACATCTCCTTCCCTTCCACATCTCCTTGCCACCTATCCTAATTCTCTCTTTCAGCGCTCATTTCTGACTCCTCATTTCCCTTTCTTGGTTCTTTTCCCTTGTTTTAATTTGTCTTACCTCTTACTACCACCCTGGTCCCAAATTTATTCTTTCTTTCTTTCGTTTTTTCTTGTGGCCAGTCCCAGATTTCTTCTCTCATTTCATCTCCTTGGCTGACATTGCTTTTCTTCCAACTAGCCAGTCTAACTCCTGTGTTCTTCAACATATCAGCCTCATATACTGCGCCTGGCAAACTGCAGAGCCACCATCCATCCCTATCAGGATCTTTTCTCCATGCTTTCTGGGGGTTTTCTCTTTGCATTTGATTACTTGGCATTCCCCTTTGCTTTCCCACCCATCAATTACAGGTTGGCTTGGTGCCACCCCAAAGCAGCTGGTAGTGGGATTGCAGGGAAAGCCCCATCATGCTCCTGTAGCTCCAGGCTGTACCATACCCAGTAAGGAGTGATTTCATAGGAGAATCTGCTACTAAAATTAAAGTTACATCCATTGACCATATGAAGACTGATTTTTTTCAACAATAATATAAAAAACCTTTTGCCAAATATAGGTAGATTTTGACAGAGGTAGAGAAGATATTTTTGTGATACAGTGGCTGCCTCTCATTCAGCTGTTAGTATTTTGTAGAAAAGATCTGCAGGCTTCTAGCAAGCAAAGTAACATATTTAGACATTTGTAAGGTCCATGCTAACACTGTTCTGGAATACTCCTTTGGCTGAAGCTTTCCCTAAATATCAACATTAGTAGCCACCCACTATGGAAAATGTCAGTGCAAGCTGCTTGTTTGGCAGTATTAAAAAGGTCTTGCAAGGAAAGTGTTTAGGGGATGTTAATAGATGTTTCTGCCAGCCCCACCTACAATTACATATTGCACTGGAATTCAGTCTCTTGTTTTCCTTGTTTGTCTCTTTGTGACATTAAGAGTCTGATGTTTGAGATTTTTGTCTTGCCCCACAATAAGCAAATCAATCTTTGAAAATAATAAAGGATCTAGGGACTGTCTCCCTGTCTCCTAGTGTAGAGTGAGTCAACTGAAGGTCACTATGCTCAAAATGCATATTTAATACCCATTTGTACTGCAGATCTATTTATTCTACAAAAGCACACCTTTATATCACCTGAGCTCAAAATCTGCAATTAACACTTCTCAGAAGTATTCAGAGTTAGTGCTCACAACAAAGAATGTAATCTCTTCACAGGCTTTTAATAGTTTTATTTCAAGGTATTTCTTCTGTGCTAAAATAATTATTCTGCTATTCAAAACGTTCTGCATGTTTGGTTGTAAATACCTGCTGTATAAATCAAAGGAAACTGGACGAAAACATACATTTGAGACCATATGTGTGCATGTAGTGGGTGTGTGTGTTGTCTGTTGTTTTTTAAATTAAGTAAAAACTGTTATTCATTTCAGTGCCAGAATTTAGGGAAGCTGACGACCGTTCAGATTGGTCATGACAACTCAGGGCTGCTAGCCAAGTGGCTGGTTGATTGTGTCATGGTCAGAAATGAAATAACAGGACATACGTACAAGTAAGCAAGAAGTTTTAATTTTCTTTGTCTGAAATTCCTACTTGTTAAATCTAGAGAAAGCAAGAAGGTATTCCTCTTCTCCTGAGTTGATGGAGCACTGTGGGCTGATTTGGGTACCTGGTAGGGTTGCCTTGGTCTCCCCCACCCCTGGTTCTCTCATTTCAGAAGCTTTAGTTGAAGTAAAGTAACACTTGAATGTAAGATTTTCTTTGTGTGTCTCTGAGACAGGACAGACAGTATGGATACTTTTGAAGTGATTCATATGTTTGTGTCTAATAATTAAATTTCTTGATTTAAAGTAGTGTGGTAAAGTTGTGCACAATTGAGCTCTTTAAACCCCCAAGAGCTGGGATGATAGTTTAGGGAAAATCTTTTGTTTCTTTTTCTTTTTAAAAATATTCAATTGTCTAAGTACTGTAACAAATGTATGGAAACTTGGATTACAAGAAAAGAAAAGGTTTTGTTGATTTCTTAATCTTCTATAGAGTATATACCTCTTGTGTCAAAGTGATCTCCTAACTCATCATTGGTCTTACAAAACATCTAAGCAGACTTAATTTTTTTTTTTCCAAATGTGGACTTGGAAAAGGATAATTCTGAGAGGTGAGCTCCAGAGCTCGGGGTTGGCCGCAGTGTATGGGGGGAAGTAGGAGGAAATGGCAGACAAGGACTGGGGGTGTGGACATGTGTATAGATTTCATTTGGGCTGTGGATGGGGTCAGAAAGTACAGCAATAAAATGGAAGGTGAGGTTTGAGTATGAGGAGATGGCACAGCTCCAGCTGGGTGGGAATTCTATGTGGGGATATAATTGTTAATCATCACAATTTTTTAAAAGGCCGAATATCAGTTGTGGTTACAAGTAAAAAATAACCCAGCAGAAATCAATACATGGGCCATGAAACATGTGCATAACACTTTTTGTTGTCCCATGCTTTCTTGCAAACTTTGCATATTTCCCTTTTGCTAAGGATGGAGGTGAATGTACTTTTCTGGTTTGGTCCTATCAACTGTGGTGCAGGGGATGCTGTTCTGGTTTGTGAAGTTTCTGGCTACAGAGTATTTTCTGCCCTTTGGCAGTGTTTATGGGTGCTAGCTGTCCCTCTAGCTTGGAGGTAAAGCTGGACTACCTGTGGCTGACCTGTGCTTGTGCTGGCTGCATGGCAGGTTTCCCTGCGGGCGATGGCTGGGAAAGGGCGTTGACGATGGCAGCTTGGAGCGAATACTCATTGGAGAGCTGGTGTCCTCCACCTCTGATGAAGAGCTGGGGAAGCAATGCCGTACCCCACCCCAGCAGAAATCTCCTACCATGGCTCGACGACTGAGCATCACTTCCCTCACAGGGAAGAACACCAGTGAGTCCTTTCCTTTCTCCCCAGGGCCCAAGAGGAGGGGGCAGCAACTGCTGAGAATCAAAGCTCTTGTGAACAGGAGAGCTCTTACTGAAGCAAGACTTGGTGCAGCAGAACAGCTGAGGAGTTTTTTCCTGCCCTAGTTTGTGTGTCTGCAGCTTGCACTGTGACTGTACACATTGCCTCTTTCAGTGTCCCCATTTGACAGTTGAGATAAAATAATCTCTTTCCTTGGAGCATGGAGATACGAGATGAGGGAGGAGGAGATGGCAGAATTTACAGTAGCTGATGCTGCTCAGCTTCCTGGCTCACTTTGCAGTCAGTGGGAAGACAGTGCTCTCTGAAGGGCAGTTAAGAGCCTGATGCTGTGAACTGCCTTCTGAAGGAGCACATCTCCATAGGGACCCCAGAGGACATCAACTTCACATCCCTAAAATTAGCTTTTATGAGTAATTGCACCTGGCTACAACAGGGCTTGGGACTGTAAGGGTCACTTGAGGGATTCTCCACTAAAGCACACAGATGAACACAGTGTAGATCCTGTTCATAAATCTGTCCAGCTTCTGTAAAATTAGAGGACACGACTGCTGAAATGTCAAGCAAGGGAAGATTAGCCTCCAAGAGTAATGCAGCATTTTAATATCACCATGGGACCACTGCAGCTCTTCACGTGTGAGTCCACGTTAGCTGGAGGAGTGGGCGCCAGAGCTACTTAGAGAGCAATTTCCTTGCATCCCAGAACACTAAGGTCCAATAATGAATTTGTCTTGTTAGCTACATGAGGCTCTGTGTTACATCTGCCAAAGACTGTGGAGGTCATAATGTACTAAAATGATATTGAATTACTCCCTGCTTCCAAAATAACAATTGTAGGACAAGCTAATAGCAACCTACATGTGTCTGAAGAACTAGAAAGTACTCATAGAGGAACCATGAAAATTATTGACGTCTGGAAAACATCTGCTTAAAATGAACTTCTAAAAGTTTGGTCTGTTTTAATCAGAAAGTGAATGAGGAACTTGATAATTTTCTGCAGGTACCTGCATAGGAAGATGAGATGGTAGCAGGTGGAGGCATGGCATGATTCAGTAGCAGAGGCATACAGCTAAACAAAATCAGAGTAGAAACATGGCGTATGTTTTAACACAGAAGATAACTTACCCTTAGAACCATTAATATGGAATATTCTCTACCTGTGGCCCCTCACACTGCTGCAATGACGAGATGTGTGCCTAAAATAGATATTTGTTTTGGCTCAATAAAACATCGTGGGTTTAAGTCAGGAATTAATGAGTGTTGGGTTTTCTGGCCTCTGTCCCATAGAAGTGAGTCAAATGACTGGGCCTTTCAGCCCATGTCTCTTGGTGTGAGGGTTGCTGTACTCTGTGATGAGCAAGATGTGATAAACTCAAATATTTATCAAGCCAGATCCTTGGGCTGTGTATTTTTAAGTAAGGCGATTTATTTGAATATTCCAGGATTGCTCATCAGTTGCTTGTAATTAAGGCTCAGGTTTACCCAAGACAATGATTGTCTGAACTTTTTTAAAGATGTAGAATAATTTCTGCAGTTCAAGCTATGTCATCATGAGAATTTGATGTTTTGAAGTTGGTGTCTTCAGCTAATATGCTCTGCATCATTTCACAGAGCCTAATGCAGGACAGATCCAAGAGGGAATCGGGGAAGCCGTGAACAATATTGTGAAGCACTTCCACAAGCCAGAGAAAGAGGTACTTCCTACTTTTCATTACTTGCCTGGTATACAGTACATGTGTCATGACCCAGGCTGTAAATCTTTTTATAAATGAAAGTGGAACTGAAATACCAGCAGAGATTGTTAACCTTTAGATTTGAAGCTTCTGGCATACAAACGCGGAAAGTCATACTTACAGACTCTCCCTGTCTCACAGAGAGGGAGCCTCACCATTCTGTTGTGTGGAGAAAACGGTCTGGTGGCAGCACTGGAGCAGGTCTTCCACCATGGATTCAAATCAGCTCGCATTTTTCATAAGAATGTCTTCATCTGGGATTTCATAGGTAAGCTGGTATGTGATTTGGAGGCAGAAGGAGAAGAAAGATAAGGGCAAAATAACTATTCAGGCACAGACCTCAGATTCTTGTCAGCTAGGGTGCTGTTTGTTCCTGCCTAGCACTTACTCCTGCTTAAAGTCAATAAGAAACAAGATGGGAAGATGAGAAATACTGAACTCTTATGTAAGGGGTAAGTGTGAATGTGTGCAGAAATTTAAGAGCGCTTCAAATTCCAGTAATTTATTCATAGGCGAATGGTCGAACAGCGGCTTTTCTACCCAGAAAGAAGGTAGGCTGGAGGTTGGGGTAGAGTAGCAATCAGTGTTAGGGGGACAGTTGGGAAAGGGCAGGGAGTGAAAGGTTTAGGTTTCTAGTTATTTATGAGAACTCTCCTAATCACTGCACTGGTCTTCTGGTGATGCTTATCTGTAGGCCCATCTTGCAGTAATTCAAGATGTGCTTATTCCCTTAAAACATGCTCCCAAGTGGAGATACCTAGCCTGAGGGTAAGTGCATACTCAGATGAAACCATTGATAGGGACTCTGGTGCAGCTCCTTCATGTTACCTAACTGTATTAGACATCCACCAGTCTGCTGACCACTGCGATGGAGCAAAGGTGGAGATCACCACCTACCTATGGTCTTCAGAGTGAGGAATCCATATATAAACTGTGCAGTAGGTCTCAGCAAAACGTTGTTTTTTCAATAATTCCCTTGTGTAATTGTATGTCATAATGAAGTACTTCTGCTCATTGGGTTCTCCTTTTCTCCCTACCACAGAGAAAGCTGTTGCTTATTTTGAAACCAGTGACCAGATTGGAGACAATGAGGAGGCCCTTTTGCTTCAGAGATCTTCATGCAAAACCTTCTGTCATTATGTGAATGCAATCAATACAGCTCCAAGGAACATTGGAAAGGATGGCAAATTCCAAATCCTGGTTTGCCTGGGGACAAGGTATCTAACAGTTGTTCATTATATGTGTCCTTGTGCGTTAGACTAGAAGAATATTTTTACAGCATTGTTATTACCTTTAGTTTTCCATTTCAAGACATCTCATACCTATCTATTATCTAGTACCTATTTTAGGCAGCTTTACTTACTACTACATGGAAAATGGGAGCAAAGAAGCAGTAATGACACATGGCTAGTTTCTACGCTGCTAAAAACATTTTGACCTCGTTTATAACTGTTAGCTTGATAGTGACCTGTATGCAATCTGTCTTGAAACTGTGTTTTTGAGGAAGCGCTGGCTTTGGGAATGCAGAGTTCCTTTGCAAGAGCTGGTACATTCCTAAATCCTTGTTGAATCACTTTGCCTATGCAAATGGGATATCTAATCATTTTGACAAAACTATTCTAGATGAATCTTTCTTTCCTAGTAGGATGCTTTCTGTCTTGCACTTGAGGAGGGGTGAGGCAGAGGGCTTAGTTGTATTTTGGAGGGTGGAAGTTGGTATGTCTAGAAGTAAGTACCATTTTTGTCTTGTCTGTCTGGATACATGGAAAACCAGTTAGAAAACAGCCTATTATTTTTTTCCCTGAGTTTTACTTTCCCTGTTCCTGATTTGAAAATGTTGCTGAATCCTTCCAAAGTTAATTATCCATTTCTGCCGATACCTTTCCATCTTCATTCCTACAGTATGTTCAGTTACCTGTATTTTACTAACAAAATCAAGGGTTGTGATTACACAGGAAACTTTTATATGCAAACAACATATATCACCCGCAAAAAGAGACTGTGTGGTTTGGGTTCTGTTCTTGGAGAAAAATTTCAGGTTGAGATCTGTTGTACTTGGTGCTAAAACAATTCCTTTCATCCTCTTTCAGGGACCACTTGCTCTCTCAGTGGATCCCATTGCTGGCAGAGTGCCCACCCATTACAAGGATGTATGAGGAGAATGCTCTCCTACGGGACCGCATGACTGTCAACTCCCTTATCCGAGTCCTACAGACATTGCAAGATTTCAACATCATCCTAGAAGGATCGCTCATTAAAGGAGTGGATGTCTAGCATGGCTTTGCTGAGAACTTCATTATTCCTTTCCCAAGCAAGCAAACCACAACTGGAGACCTGTCAGGACTTGAACTTGATGGTAGTGCACCACTGTAAGGCAAAGCTCTGCTGGTTGAAGCAGGAGTGGGAAGCCCAGTTTGTACCCGATGGGAACTGTCCTCTAAAGCTGCAGAAAGCTAAGATGCAGTATTGTAGTTTATTTGAAACAGAAATTTAGTATAAAATAGAGTATTTTCATGTGTTAGATGTGTGTAAATATGCTATCTTCTTTAAGAAATTATATTACTCTAAGAAATTTTTCTTAGATTGAATGTTCTTGTTCTGACTATGAGTAGCTTAAACCCAGGGGAAGGACTGGGGTGGGAGGGGAAGGACTGAGGTGGGAAGGGGTGCCGCTACTTGCTTGCAAGGAAGAAGCCAATCAATGTGTAAATACAGTGCAAACTCAGCAGGGCTTTTTTCAGGTAATGCAAATGAATACAGCAAATATCCTTATGTAGCCATTGTGATTGTCTCATTCTTGGAAATGTTGCAAGCATATGCTGGTTTACCCTACTGTACACGGTCTCCCTTTGTTTTTTTTTAGTTATTTGGAGACTCAACCCTTTCCATGCACGGAAGTTGTGAGTGGTCTTTTTTTCTGTAAAGTCTTGCGTGTCACTCCTGTTGATGTCCAAAAGGGGAGACAAGTGTTGAAATGCTTAAACACTGAGGAGGAGGACTGCCCTCAGCCTCAAAGCTTGAGAGCATGAGAAACCTCTTTAGGCAGTGCTGATGCAGCCTGAGATTGGGAATGCGAGCTTACTTGATTCGCTCGCTGTGTCCCTTTTCTGTCTAGATGTTCTGATGATTCCCCCTCGCCCTCAGCCAGCTGATGTTATGGATTACTTTTTGGGGTTTTTTTTCCCCATGTTGAAGAATTTGGTTCCTACCAAATTCTCGCTGTACTTGAGAAGAATCATTGCTGTAGAGCCACAAAGACAGATGTTGCGGTGCTACTGAAGTGTATCAGATAGTTTTGAAATGCTGACATGTTATGAGTCTTCCTTTATCCTGCAGAATGAGTGTTCCTAGGGAAGCACAGGATCTTTGATTACTCTTTTTTTTTCTTTTTTTTTAAATTATCCAGCTACCAAAAAAAAAAAAGGAATTAAGCAAAAGGAGGGGAAAAAAAAAAAAGTCTGACTTTGGTATTTTGAGGCTCCTCTCCTACACTCTTTCCAGTTAATCTGTTAATAATACAGCCTATATCTGTAGATGAAGCCCTTGAAGAGGAACTGGGAGCAACTGAAATGCTGTACGCTAAAAATGTAACAATAGATTACATTAAAGTCATCTTGTGGATACCGTGCAGCAAATATGGAGTGTATGTTCCATTCTTGTGGTGGGAGTTGGAAGGATCTGAGGGCATATTTATCTTCATCTGCTTTTAGTTTTTGGAAGTTAGTTTAAATATAGGTGTTTGTTTTCACTTGTTCATTCCCTCTGATCTTGCCCTTTCCATCAGTGGATTTCTGCAGATGTCTCACTGTCAGCTGTGGCTTGGGAAAGGCCCTGAACTGGTACTGTAAGTGTATTGCCTTGCTCTGTGCTCTCAAGTGGCATTAGGAGGGACCTGGTAATTGTGGCCAGTAGCAGGTCTCAGTAGAGTGTGCATGTGGTGGAGAGAGGAATGAGAACGAAGGAAAAGGAAAGAGGATGAAAATCAGGGTTTGCTTTCTCACCTGCCTTTTGTCAAGCTTCTCTACTTTTCCTGTGGTCCTTCTGCTGTCCAGTTCTTATAACAGCATTCACTTCTGGCATCAAAGGTTCACATCAGATTTCCAGCCAGAAGAAAGCTCTTCGTGTGACTTTATTTCATTAGAAGGGAGAGTTTATGTTATGGAAGTTGTTTTTGGTTTTTGTTGTTTGTTTTTTCTTTTTCTAGGAAAGAAGTAAAATAACACTGTCAGGGAGACTTTAATGAGGGTTCCAGCTTTTAATAACAATTCTTTCCTTTTGGGCTAAGTACTTCCATAAAACTGACTAAACTCATCCTAAATACTGTAGGCAGCACTGCCATGTCACTGCTGTGGGTGTGAGTAACTAACATGAAGGCTGTGAATGGTGTCTTGAGTTAGTAGCCAGAGCCCACGGCTGTGTGGCATCTCTTTCATTTCCAGAAATGTGAAATTCAGGGTGTTAGGGTTTTCTGCATGGCCAGGCAAGTCTGTTTCAAGTCAGCAGAAGATGCATGACAGCCCTTCAGCAGCAATTGAAAATGCATCCCTAGTACTTAACTCTATCAGTAAATTATACATTTAGCACCAGAAACCATGTGGCAGCATAATTTGCTAATGACTGCTTAGAATGTTTTGATTTCTATTACAACTCAAGCCTTTTATGTCTAATGACTGCTATACATGATTTATTTTTTTTCATGCCCAACCCAGACTAAGTGACTTTCATTTCACTAAAATAATAACCTCTTTAGTCCATGGATTTCTTTGCAGCAGCATCAGCATTTGCTAGCTGGATACTTCTCTACTACTGCACACTTCTCCAAAGACAATTTATGACTTAAGCAGTGATGGCTGTAACATGGGTTAAGTGCAAGCAGGATCAAGTAGAAATGGGAACACCTCTAAAGGTCAAGCATAGATGAATAAACCACACATAGAGAAAAGGGCAATAAGTACATAAAGTCTTTCTTAAGTTAAATTCAGTCAAAACCTGAGAAATTTTAAAATTCAAAACAGGGCCTTCCCCCATTTCAAACTACATTAAAGAACCTTTGGCACTTAACACAACTTCGTGTCAGCTTTTTCAGCAAGCATTAACTTGTTTGGTTTTGTGAGGTTTCACATCATATTAATAATAATACAATAAAAATTATGTATGTCTAATATTTCCTTGTAGGCAATAAAAGCACCCTAAGATATGTTGAAAGGGCACAGCTGAGTGCCTCAGATTCCTAGAAGACTAGTTATTTGACAACCTTGGGGAGTGTATGTTTCTTTGTAGTGAATTTTTATTCTACTATGTATTTTTTTTTAATTTTTTTTTTTAGTAGACTACTTTGTTTATTGCAAACTGTGAGGTTTTTCTGTAAGGTTTACAGAAATCATTCTACCCACTAAGATGGTGAGAAACCCATCAGGATTCTTCTAAGCTAACACAGTTTTTACTTCAGTGTTAATGCACCTTCACTGGTTGAGAAAGGGAATCTTGGAAAAGACCAAAGCTCTCTGGTATCTGCTTTTTTTAAAAAAAAAATAATAAAATCCTATCCAGTACCTGTCTGCAGATGTCTGAGTTTGCATCATCCTGTTATACTAACATCCAGCGTGGTAACTTGGGGGAGTCAGAGAATCAGATGCCTCACTATTGTACAAAATGTGTATTTATAATTCTCTGAAATGAATGAAATTCTACTGTTTAGTGAAAAAAAAAAAATCTATTCATGTTTATTGCGAGTTGGTTTGTGTGATTAGATATCATTGTTCAAAAATGTCTTTTTAGAATAGTTGCGCGATGGCATATTTGAGACAATTCCTTCTTTCAATCAAATGAAGGTGTGCATCTTAAGGGGAAATACTGTATGTTACACTTGAAATGTACAAATGTGCCCTGTATAGCTTAAAATGATCCTTAAATGTCTCCATTAAGTATATTTTGTCTTTACATTATTACTAACTTGAGTAAGAACTGGATTATTTTCAAGACGACATTAGTCAAAGTATTGTTATATCAAGCACTTTAACATACATCACAAACTGACATGGGTTTTTCAGGTTTTGAAGTCCATTGAAATACAGCTTTTCATGCTATGTCCTTTACAAATAAAACTGTGAGAATAATGATCGGTGTCACTTTCTCCTTGCAGAGGAACCGAGAGATTTGAGTCTCATGCTGAAGAGCTGATCTGAACCTGGAGGGCATGTTTCATAAAGGGGACAAGTCGAACAAAATGCTTCAGCTGATAGTGACTCCCAGCACTGGGAACCTGCTGGTGCAAAGAGGGGGAGAGGGGATGTGAGGGTCTGCTCTCGAAACCTGCACCTCTTCCAGCTCTAGTTCTGCTGGAATTGGCAAAATAAGACAATTTTTGAAAACCGCACAGTTGAAATGCAGTTCCCTGCACATGTGTGCACATGGTGTGGATGAGGTGGGGCATGTCAGTTCATCCATTTTAATTCCTGGTTTTGAAAAGGCAGATAATCTCAGGAGCAGACTGGAAGTCTCAGAACCTGGGACCATATATGTGGAAATCCTGAAATACTTCATTTGGTGATAATGATGTTTATCAACATTGTAGCAGCAAAATGATAGGATCCCATAAATGTGAATAAAATCCCCTAGAGCTGCTTGTGGCCAAATTTCAATAGTAGAAGTGGCCATACTTAATACACCTCCTTACTAAAAGTTTTAGGCTTACTTATGTAAATTAGAGATAGTGGGATCTGACATCTTAAAGGCAGTAAGTACTAGAAGTAAAGCAGGACTAAAGTTGTCCAGATGAGGAAATGCAAATACCTTGCTCTCCACTGCACTGTCATTGATGTAGTTGGGGAACACTACAATGTTTTCTGCAAAGGGTAAGTAGAAAAAAAACCTGAGAAAACTTGCACAGATGGGAGTTGAAATAGCTCACCTATCTAGTTTGTTCCTTTCCAGCATTTCAAGTAAGCTTGTTGGAACTTCACTCAAGAGCAAAGCTGCTTCCCTGTCATCCCATCAACTCAGAGGTTGAGGCTCCTGTCACAGCAGTCAAGGAGCATCTCATTGCTGACATTCCTGTATTCTCTCCTGCTCTTCCATCAGACGTGTATCATTATAAGCTGGTTTGAGCTCAGCACAGGATGTGAAAGGAATGGGAAAATTTCTGTACGGGTCTGCTATCTGGTGGCTGGTTAAGGTAAATTATCAGCTGAAGCCACTGCAAAGCTGATCTGTCAGTGGAAAGCTGTAGTTCTGCAGGGAGGTTTGACACTTTAATGGGCCCATCTGTATTCCCCACAGACCTCACAAGGCATCTCAGCTCCTCTGAAGGAACTTCTTCTGTCAGAAGATGATGTGACCAGGCAAACTATTTTCTTGTTTAACTAAGCCCACCTTTGTCTCAAAGGGCAGGGGGGGAAAAAAGCAGCACAAGAACATGCTCCTTGCCCAATCCTTACTTGCAGCATATTTTTTCAAAGGACATTGCTGCAAAGGACCTCATTGTTGTGTGATCTAATGACAACCTGGTTATCTGTCATTCAATCATAAATTCTGTGGGATCCACAAATGTAAAATAATTGTGATTTATATCAGAAAGGCTCAAATATTTGCACCAGTTACTTTAACATGAGTAATAAATTATTGTTCGTCCTATTTGTAGTGGTTATTCAAGACTTGCATAAGGGGTAAACATAAAAGACAGCCAAAACTTGTGATTCTTTCTCTTTGTAGAAAATAACTCTCCTCTCCCCAATACCAGACCCCTTAGTTTTGTATGACCCTTTCCCAGAATGATCCATTTACTCTTAGAGCAACATGGTAAAATGGGTGAATTGTGGAGTGCTCTGTTCACCCAGCCTGCTTGAGTAAAGTGCTAAATGAGAATGTGGCAAATGAACAACTGAGATTTATTTGAGAAGTGCATTTGGAAGGGCTGTGCCGCAGATGTAGTTCCCAAAGAGCTCAAACGCTTATCGCAGGGCATTTATTCTCCCAGCAAGAGGCATGGAGAAAGCAAGAGGCATCCCAGTCTTCACACAGCACATTTGGGGCCAGATTCCCTCCTTCTCCTATGGCCAGCTGATACAAACCTAAACTGAAATAAAATTAAACCCCTCAACAGCAGCCAGATGTTGGGCTTCGTGCTCTGCAATCCTTGCATTTTCTTGCTTTCAAGGAGAGGTTTCCACAAAGGCTGGTGTTGGCCTAGGGAAGCCATTTTCCCTACCCTGCCTCTGCAGCCAGAGGGAAGAGATGGGCTCCTTCAGTAGGGCTCGTGAGGAGAAACCTCACTTGGCTGCTTTTAATTATTCCTAGAGAAGTCCAGCAGAGACAGCTTGTGGAGGCTAAGCTAGCATGAATCTTTATGACTATTCCCCCTAGCACTGTCCTCCCATACTGAGTTCATTTCTTCAAAGGCATCCAAGTGATCTATTAGCATGCTCTTTACACATCAAAAAATAAGAGTGGAATCTAAGGGTGAGGGACTGAGGTAATTTTATTTTTCACAATATATTAATAATTTAGATAGGAAGACAAATTCTTTATTTGCCTTAGAGAGGTACAAGATAGAGACCAGGAAATGTGGCTTTAATTTCTAAATCTCTTTGACTTCCACCAAGAACTTCAAGCAATTTCCTTATGGCGTATCCCGTTTAGCAGCTAGGGAGCTGAGGCAAAGCAGTGGGACGTCGCTTCAGCCAGTCTCTGCCCTATCAATCTAGGCTGTTCAGCCTTGGGGTTAGCAACTGCTCATCCAGGGTCCATTGGTGTGAGACTGAGAGCAGTTTTTCAATGCTACTGTGACAGAAGTACCCTGAGGTCTCATCTGTGGTTAATTCCAGTATAAAGGCATTTCTGAAACCTGTTGATTTGTGGTGTTGTGGGCATGTGCAAGTCTGTCTAGCTGTGTATGGTTAGAGAGTTTTGTAATTGTTCGGACAGCATAACAGGCTTTCTTCATACTTAACTACAATACAGTGATTAGGGTTACTATGTGCAATGTGATTAAGCACTACAGAAACACATAAAAATACTTGCTAGGCTGTTGTGTGAGGATTGCAACCGATCCCCTGTGAAAAATGGATGAGAGAAAGGCTGTGGATGTTGTCTACATAGACCAAGGCTTAGTAAAGCCTCTGACACCATTTCCCACAGCAATGCCCTGGAGAAACTGGCTACTCATGGCTTGAATGTGTGTACGCTTTGCAGGATGGCTGGGCCCAAAGAGTTGTGGTGAACAGAATTAGATCCAGTTGGCAGCCAGTCACAAGTGGTGTTCCCTAGGGTTCTATGAAGACAAAATAGATGTTTTGCAAGAGCAAGTCTCCCTGGCTTTTCATCCGGAGTCTAGAGCTCTTCCAGGAGGTACAGTCATTTGTAAGTCCACCTCAGAACTCTGGCTGCTGGGACATGACAAGCTGTCAAGACTAAGAGGCAGTGGTTGTGGTTCAGTGGAAGTGATGGGGATGCCTTCATGCTTCTGGTCTGGCTCACAGTGGGCTATTAGAGTGTCCGAGAATATAGGAGACCTCCTTTCTGTATGTAGCTACATCAAGTTAAATCTCTCCCCTCTCCAGCCCACAACCTGTTCCTGCTCATTGCAAGTCCAAACAGATCATAGCCAATACCAGAAAATGCATGGTGGAAGACATCTGAAGTGGCACCAAGAGATTTCCAGTAGTAGTCAGAAATTATATGTACAATTGAGAATCATCCTTGTTTTTAAAAAGGCATGGAATTAATTTCAAATTAACTGGGATGTCAGCCTAAACACTGTGCTCCTGTTTGAAGAAACTCTGGATTTCTCAGACAGGGACGGGTAAAAGGCCTGGAGCGTTTCACCTTTGCTTTGCTGCTGGTCACAGGATTCACTCTTAGCTTGTATCGAAGGGGATTGGCCTTAGTCTTTGCAGAAGAAGCTGTTTTGGTAGCAGTATCAGTGGTGGCAGCAGCAGCAGTGGTGGTAGCAGCATCACGGGTGGCAGCAGCCTTGCCTGAGGGGGATTGGCAGTGAGTAGAACACCACCTCACTCCACGAATCCACAATACACTATAAACATTCAGCAGAAGCATCCCCACTGAAACAATGCTATTCAGATCAAGAGCTGGGAGATTCAGCTTAAAAGAAAATGGAGAGGTAAAACTGGACCTGCTACTGCTATTACCAACATAGACCGTTTCGTTCACTTGAGGATCTGTACCATAACCATACACATACAGTGCCTCCATAAAGATCAGTATCAAAAACCCTAGGATCACTAGGCTGGTAATTATACAGTTGATCGTGGCTACAGTCGATCATGGCTACAGTCCTGTCTATACACCATAAAACAATAACAGCTACACAGAGCAGTATGATCCCAGCTGCATACCACATGTACAATTGCATGTTGGGAAAAAGGTCCAGCAGAAACATTCCAGAAGGTGTCTGTTCAGTTTTCAATCCGTCACTAAATTAAGCAGAAGTGTTGCTCATTGCCATCTGAGGCCTTCCTCCCATCAGAAATGGATTAGTCAGAATCCCAATTAGTCAGAATCTATAATCTGGGCTTAAAATCAAGCCCCACGTTGGGCGCCAATAAATTCTTGTCAAGGTTTGACTCAGAATTGAAAAATAAACCAGAGACAACGATGCTGTCGATCCTCTTCCCCTCCCACCCAGCTGGGGAAGGAGAGAGAATTAGGAGAGAGACTTAGCTGGATTGAAAACTAAATTAGACAGCTTTAATCATATGTACAATTATATACAACCATGTTCAGGAATGTGCAAGAGCCTCTTGCCTCCCCCCACCCCCAGCAGCTCCCCCGGCACTCTCCTGAGCTGTGAACAGTCCTGAAAACTCTTGGACCACTGTCTGAGATAACAGCAGAGCAGACAGGGCTGTGGGGAGAGCTGTGAGGGTCAGGGCTGAGGCTGGGGTCGACGGTGATGGAGTCTTCCCTGGACACTGGCCATGGACAGATGAGAAGGGAAGAAGCAGCAGGAAGGAAGTTGTCTTCTGTGATGCAGTAACATAAACATTCCAGTGTTATCAGCCCACTAGCTGGAACACTTGCTGCTAGTTAAAAGAAAGCTTACTGAACGAAAAAAAATCAGTAAAAGGAAAATTAACTTAATCCTGGCTCAACCTGGGACAACTTGAGATATCTGTGAACTCTTGCGTTAACTCTCCTTAGCCTGTTTATTCTGCTTAATGCACTCACCTGAATTAAGTTTACCTGCTTGCACATATGCAGCTTTTGTATTGTCATTACCCAGTGAAACAAATAGGATGTGCTCTAAATCAGACCCTGTAATATGAACCCACCAGCCTGGAATTACTGTGGCTACTGGCTTGCCTGAGATCTAAACCTCCTGCAGATGGTCTGTGGTTCCTGACTGTATAAATAGCATGAAGCTGGCTGGAAGTGGGTGTGGTGCACAGGACATTCCCCTTCCCGCATATAAAATGACTTTCAGAAAAACTGCATTCAGGGAACATGCATGGAACCACCACCCTGTAGCTCTACCCAGTTTTCATGCTCTTAAATCTGTGGAAAAGGTTTTCCATTCATGGTAACAGGAACATGGGAGAACTAGGAAAAACTTGCAGACCAGAGGAGATATTTAATTCATTCTCTGCACAGACTCTGTTAGAAGAGAATTTCAAATGTCAGCAGGAATGTGTGCTAGACAGAGGTAGTGTGGGTAGCTGTGATCAGTGAGAAATAGAATAGCTGTTCTGAGCTTAGCCATTTGTGTTTAACTGGCACAAATGCTGAGAAGTGAGGAATGAACTAGCTGATCTTCAATTCAAATGTCTGTCCTGGGAAGTGCAAATACAAGTTGATCCACCTATGGCTTACTGAAGTCAGTGGAACTTCCTAAAACTGATGAGTTTAGACAAGCACCCATGAGCACTGTAGTCTGCTAACTGATTAGTTGGTGTACAGAAGAGAAGCGACTCTCTTTCAGGAAAATAATGAAGTGACTGTTGTTGCTGCTTTCGACACACAATGTTTAGTAAGCCAATTGCACTCTTACACGTAAGAGCTTGCTTCTAGATGTCCTCAGCATTTTACGTACAAATGCTTATCTCTGTGAAGGACCAGGCTTGTGCTAATGAACATATTTTAAAGCCTTGTGTTCATCTCCTTGGTTAAGATAGCCTAGGAGAGAGTAGTGGCAACACACAGTGTCTGAAAAGCAGGAGACTATAATGACTGCCAGAGTGTTGACTCTGGGTAGAGTTGTCAACAGCGTGGTTTGTCTTATCACCAAGTGCAGGATGGCCTGGATAGATCCCACCCAGCCCAGTATCACAGATTATGTTTATGGGCAAATCTAAGACCCTTGCTCTCCACGGTAGAGCAGGACCTAGCAGTGCAAGGCAACAGTGTAGCTGTGCCCCTTTTCTCCCCTCCGGGGGACACCCCAGGCTGTAGTTACCAGAAGCACTTACCCAGCTACAGCCTGCATGCATCAGTCTTTTACTCACACTTGAATGCTGCTTTCCTTTGACACTGGAAGTTAAATCTGTTTGCAACGGGACCAGCTCCTGCAAGCGTCCAAAGTGTTGGGAATTTTTCATCCAAAAAGTTATGCAGTGCTACTAGCAAGTTTTCTGCAAGCCTAATGCCTTGTCTGGTTCTATTTCCATCCAAGCTGGCCACGTTCCTGGTGATGTCCTAGGCTGAGCTACTGAGCAAGGTCCTCCCTCAAAGAGTTTCCTGAGACGCCCCTCTGTCCCTTGGACCTTGCTCCTTTCAGGTTTCATAAGCAGGGGGATTATTTTGTGCTTAGAATAAGGGTTAGGAATGGAAGGAGAAGGAAGCAGCAGAAAGATGGGGGAGGAAGGAGCCCATAGTTCATTGAAATGGTTCTCAGCAGGCAATATTTCCATAGAAAAACCTCCCTGACTGTGTGCCCCTCCCCCAAAAAGTATTGCTGGGGGGAGGATGGCAGAAGGGCTTGCACTCCTTTCACTCCTCCCAAATCTAAAAGAGACTTTCTGCCTCTGGCTTAGTCAATTAATCAGGTAAGGAAAAACTACTGAGGACTCCAGGCACAATACACACAGTAACATCTTAATCGATTCCCCCTCTTTCAAAAAAGTATTTGCCTGCAAGGGCCTGTACTATTTTTTCCTTCTTTTAGTTATGCTGGCACAGAAGCCATGGCTAAGGCGCTGGGAGATGATGTGATGGTAGCAGCTCTGTTTGTGTCTGTATAATCACTTACGGCTCTCTTACTCAGCTAATTAAAACCAAAATCCCTCTAGCTACCCTGAAAAATGTAAATAACATTTATTAAAACATTGTTTTGTGGTATAACCAGCACCCAAGTTACAGAAAGGCTGTTATGAAACAGGATTTTGCTTGCAAAGAAGTGTATGGCTACAAATCAAGCAAATGCCAAGCTTTCTTCATGAAAGGATTAAGCTGGGGACAAACAGAAGTGTGTGCAATTAAAAATGCATGAACTGCACAAAGACAAACATTTTGCAGAGGCCAAAGCTGTCTGAACACCTTTGCATTGTGCTTTGCCTCTCTCTAGAGTTAGCACAGATACAAGAGGTGTGGTATGTGCAGCGAAACAAGATTTTTCCAAGGGCATTGTGTTCTTAGTACAAGTAGCAAGGAAATAGAAAGATGAAACTGAGTAAAGCAGGAGAAAAAAGCTTGGATGAGACAGAAGAGTGTTTGTTCTTGAACCTCTGGCTAAATGCACAATGCGTGTTCAAGAGCAGAATTGCCATAATGTAAAATCAAGGGACAAAATGGGAACGTGAAGTCAAAACTAAAGTTGAGTCCAATATAAGGACATGGAGCTCTTGGGTATTCACGTTCATATCAAAACCCAAGCATGTTTTGTACAAGCACAAAAGGAACCCTTGGTGTAAAAACAAGTAAGTGAAACTTCTTGGTTGCTCCCTGCACCTGATAAAGATGCTACAGAACAGGCCTGATTTAATTCTTCTCCAGTTATGGCAATGGCAGGCCGGCTTGAAAGGATGCAATCCAACTTCTGAGCCCTCAAATCTGTGCCAATCAAAACTTTAAAAGTGACCTTACGATGACTAAATTAGGAACTCTGTGGAATTACATGAGTGTGTAAAGCCAAGTGTATGCTTTAGCTTTGTTAAGGTGAGCAGCGTGGGCTGGAGGTTGGCAATCCTAGATGCCCCATTCCTTAAACAGAAACCATGGAGACATCTAGAGAGACGGTTCTGCTTTTATGCCAACCTGTACAGGTAAGCATGGCTCACCAACAAGACTATGAGAAAGGGCTGCAAAAGAAGCAGGATGGCCAAGCAGTTATGGAAGGTATAAAATAAAAAATAAATCAGAGGGGAAAAAAAAAAAAAGGCAGGAGAGCACAGGATGAAAATAAATTATAAGAGAAGGAGAGCTGGGGATAGAGAGGACCACGCAGGGTCAGGGAGCAGCAGCTGTGGGCCTGTGAGCGAAACAGCAAATGGAGCACAAAGAACTTGCCTCCTCTTCCTCAGCTGCCACCTCATGTACTCTACCAGGCCACCCCAACCAGCCCACAGGAAGCCAGCAGCCACCTGCAGGGACTCTAGAGGGCCATGACAAGGGACTATGTGAATGCCTGGGGGAAAACGAAGTGTCCTGATTTGAGCCAGGATGAAGCTAATTTTCCTTTTACTGATTTTTTTTCGTTCAGTAAGCTTTCTTTTAACTAGCAGCAAGTGTTCCAGCTAGTGGGCTGATAACACTGGAATGTTTATGTTACTGCTGAGATGCCAAGGTCGCTTCGCTTTGCCGCCTCAGATGCTGCCAGGAGCAGCCCATAGGGAGGGCGGACTAGACGGACAGCAGAACTGACCAAAGGTATTCCATTCCATACATCTCCATAAGCTCCGAGGAAGGTCAGAGATCACAGAAGACAACTTCCTTCCTGCTGCTTCTTCCCTTCTCTTCCGTCCATGGCCGGCATCTGGGGAGGACTCCATCCATCCAGCACCGTCAATCCCCAGGCTTGTGCATTCCTGACATCGTAACTCTCCCCTCAGCTCCTGTCTGCTCTGCCATCACCTCTGGCAGCGATCCAGGACTTTTTGGGACTGCTCACAGCTCAGGAGAGTGCTGGGGGAGTTGCTGGGGGTGGGGGGAGGCAAAAGGCTTTTGCACATTCCTGAACATACTTGTATATAATTGCACATATTTTCTTTTGTCATTAGTGTTTAATTAAAGCTGTCTAGTTTAGTTTTCAATTCAGAAAGTCTCTCTCCTTAATTCTCTCTCTCCTTCCCTACCTGGGTGGGAGGGGGAGGGGATCGAGGGCATTGTTGTCACTGGTTTAATTGCCAATCCTGAGTCAAACCCTGACACCAAGCCATGACCTCTTCAAGGTAGTAGAGGCTGCGGCCTCAATAACCTGTGAGCCCCGAGGAAAAGGAGCATGGGGGCTCCAGGTCCTGCACCAGTCTGAAGAAACCACTGACTAAGGCTGCCAGCAAACTGCCCTGTTAAGGTGAAACAAACCCTTTCCCATCTGATAAAAGGTCCTGACATCTCATGTTGTAGTGAACACACTATTTACCAGAGCTAAATAGCCTGCTGTTAAGGACAGGGGGACCTATGCAGCAGGCTTGAAGGAAAGTGGACTATGGCTCTGACCTATTTCAGAGTCAGTCTCCAAGGTCTTGAGCCTCTGGCATACTGTGCCTGCATGACATTCACACCCAACATCCCGGTCTACCTAAGGATAGATAGACAGTACCACTGATACGGAGTCCAGAGTTTAGCAACTGATATCTGCCCCCCGAGCCTCCCAGCACACCCTCAAAACGTTCTTTCCAGTGCCCCGGTCACCATCTACATGCTGACTCAGAGTAAGGAGCATGCTGGGAGCCCATTTGCCACAGCTTACAAAAGAGGCTTTAAAGGGCTGCTGCTGCCTTGAAGAATGGCACATACAAAACCCCTCCTGTTTTACAGGCCTCCTATGAATGGCTACTTATTCTACTTTACCACAGGATGTGTTTTATAAGAGGGTAAACTTGGCCTGACTATTTAAGTGAGAAGCATTTGAACGCTTACACACACACAACTGGGAAAGACCTGGGCCTTCACAGCACACACACACGTCTCTGCTTGATGGGCATCAACATCCTTGCACCTGAGGGTTGCAGTTGAGCCACTCTGCCTGCATTCTTTGTGTGTCTAAATGTGTTGGCCCTCTCTGTTTTGAAACACCTTGACGATCTAGGAGTAGAGGAAACACCAGGCTGGTCAGACTGACAGTCTGCTTGGGACCATGGCTGGTACTAGATGTCACAGAGAAAAGTGCCTGAAGCCTTGAACTATTTTTGTCTGCCATCAAGCAGTTAACAATTGGCCTAAGTGGAAGGGGTTTAGCCCTTGCTCCAACTTTTCTTCATTACATGGTCCGAATTAGATGTTCACAATTTCCCAGTAATTACAAGTACTCATCCCCAGCATGCACATGGCAAAGAAGGATCCATTCACAAGTTCACTTTCATAGCTATCCTGCTATCTCACTTCCCTCCTATAGGTAATGCAAATAAATCAGTAAATATTGCTCTTGTTTTTGAAGTCTTACATTAGGACTGGCTCAGCCGTTGCTAAGGGTAGTTGTCCTGGCAAGAAGAGTCAGGCAGTTCAGCTACAGATAGAGATTTGTTTTGACAGCGTGCTGTAAATAGCATCTCAGAAACCGCACTGCTGGCTTGTTTTAGAAAGGCCAGTTTTTGAAGTGTTTTTGACTGGTCAGCTCACTATAAATAGCAATCACTTTATTTAGTGTTTTTTTTGAAAAGTGCCCATTCCTGAAGGGTAATGCCATCCCAGGGCACCTCTTCAGGACCTGGCCATCGCTGCAGGTTGTTCAGCTTCCCCAGGAGCTACTGTGGCCCATAAGAGGAGCAGAAACTGACTTGGGGTGCCATCACTCAAGAAGTCCACCCCACATGTGCTCACCTGCCTTCCCTTATGATGCTGGGCTTCCTGCACCCTTCAGGGCACTGCTGCTCGGCTGGGGTCACAATCTGCTCAGGTGGGCTCAATCCCAGCTGAAGTATGACCCTTCCCACAGTAGCTAATCAGCCTTAACAACTCCTACATAAGCTCAACCATCCCAGGTCAGGCCAGAGGGAAAGATAAGACTCTAACTGTAGCTCTAACTTCTCTTTAAAGACATTTATTTGGAAGCTGAAAGGTAGGTGGTGTGGAAGTCCTCTCCTTACCAAGAGGCTTCAAACATCTTTCCTGGACATGCAGGAAAGCTGCAAATTACTTCATCTGGCCCTGCAGGGCCAGTGCCCTCTTGCATCCCTTCTTTCCCATATCCATGTGGTGCTGGTGGTCTCTGTGTCATGGGGTTAGTGAAGACAGAGGAACTCTCCCACTGGCCTTGAGATGTCTGTCAGATAACTGTGTAGCACGGGGCTTATGCTGCACACTAGCTCTGTGGTTCAGGCTCTGCCACTCCTGCCCTGGAGGCAGCATCTGGGTCCCTTGACTTCTCTGCATGCTGTAATTTGCAATATGAACAGGCAGTCAGACCTGAGGGAAGTCACTAAGGCCATGTGTGTGTCCTGGTTTGGGTTTATTTAAGTCTCTTTCATCACCCTGTAGAGCTAATTCCTGACCATGAGCCCAGCTTGCTTTTGGGGATCCCTGTGATCAACATCTGCTCAATTTTGCCTGAAGCTTGTGCATCCTGCTCCCCTTATCTACATAGTTTTGTGAGTGAAGAATTCCTCCTGGAAAGTCTTTCACCTTTCCTTATCTTCTTTTCATTTTCAGAATGGGATGCCTCTGCTGTGAGGATGGGGGATGTATCCTACTGCCTCTTCCCTTCCTGCTGCTTTCTCCCTGCCTGCCCTTTTCCTCTATCTGCCCTTGGCTTATTTTTTTAGAGGATGTTAAGTGTCAAATTTGGTTGATTTGTTGCAGTCCAATTAGCTGATTCACTCCAATTAAGCTATCTGAAGTTATCTGTGTAATGTGGTGGCTTTGTTAGCCAACTCCATTCCCTCTTACCCTTGCAAAAATTTTTGCCTCCAGTTTCTCCTTCCAGATCTCAGTGGTAGATTTCCACTTGGTTCTTGGCTGATTGTTCAAAGCTTGTGATCGGGACTCCAGGTTCTGCAGATTTCCTTCAGGGACCATCTCCTCCTACCTTCTCCTTCCCTTGGTTAGCCAACTCTGCCCACAGCTCTTCTTCCTCACCAGGAGACTTGTAAGTAGTGTGTCTGGTTTTGGCAGCTTGGCAATCAGGTCTGTCCCCTCATGAAACTAGTCACTTGTGCTTGAGCTTGGTGAGGTATCATTATCCTCTGTCTTGCTTTGGCTGAGTAAAAGCTCTGCCCAGAGAGATGTTTTCTCCGTAGTTTCTGTGGCTCCTGCAGTCAAAAATCTTAAACCTGGAACTCTGTCATCTCCTGAAAGTGCCTTTTTCTTTCCCAGGGCTATCTCAGTGTTAGATTGATCTCACTCTTCAGCTAGCTGCTCCTTGATCTGGGAACATTTTTTTAATTATTTTTTTTTCTGAAAAGGGAACCTATGGATCTTTGTTCTGTCTGCTAGTACTCTAGATTAAAAAGCAGTGTCACTGAAAACAGACCTATAGACTAGAAAATATCCAAAGAAAGGATGGTTAATCTGGAAAGATAATGCCTCATGTTGCTTTGTCTTATTTATCAGAGTTCTTTGTATGAGCCTGGAGCACCTACACCTGTAAGAAAATTCCTCCTGGTAGCTCCCCCAAGAGTCCTGTTGCCACCCTTGCTGACAATGCTGGCTGTTCCCTAGCAGAGGATTTCAGGCATCCGGATATGACCTTGTTCCCGAGACACAAAAAAAATCAATTAACTTCCCTGGGTCTTTTCCCAGGCATCCCTATTTACTGGTTTGATTCCTGTTGAGAAAGAGGTCAAGAGAAAAAAGCCTGTCACACTGAAACATTCCTTTCTAGCTGCCATGGATGTTATCCCAACTAGCTACCCGTGCTTTTCTGTCTTTCCCAGCCACCCATGTCTGTGTTCAGGGCCATGCAGTGGCAAACAGGGTTGAGGAGGTGGATGTGTTTGGTCAGGAGTCTTAGGTTCAGTAAGAAGCTTCAAAGAGCAAATTCTGTCCCCTGGATGATCCTGTGTGAGACCAGGCCTACACACCACTCTCTAAAACAGTTCATAACTTTCTCTCCTCTGAAGATTACTCTGAAATCGTCAATATAAAATCTGGAACTTCTCATCAGGCTGAGAAAGATTATGGTCTCAGTTCAGAGGAGACATCTCTCTTGGGTTTCCAAGTATTTGGTCTCCATTTTCAGAACTGCCCCAAAATGACAGGATGAGGGGGAATAACTTTCTTGACAGGAAACAGCCTCGGAGGCAGAGAGTGCTGATCTTCTTAATGGTGTCTTCAAATCGCCTTAATATAAATCCTCATAGAATAGTCTTATGGCTTTAACAGGGATGAAAGCAATAGTGCTGCAAAGAAATAAGTAGCACTTGAGAAGCTGCACTGAAGGTGTTTTCAGCAGTAATAGAAAATTATAATTTTGCCACCAAATTTAAGCAATGCTTAAGAATTTAAGAGAATTATCTTCCTCTTAAGGAATTTGAAATATCCATTAAAAGCCCTTCAGAAAGGTTATTATTATCTCTTAAGCCCCGATGGCTTTCTTACTTAGGCTGGGCTATAAATTCTCTGCCTTGTCCCTAGGAGTAAACCAGTTTGGGGTCCTGTCTCACTGAGCCACATAACTTGAGTACTTAATTCTGGCAGCATGAATATCAGAATATCTATTTTTATTATCATCAAACTTTGCTGTCACTGTTTATTTGTAACCATCTGTCATTTGGCCTAGAACAGACAAGCTTATTTCTTTATTAACCTGTCTGCATTAAACTACCCGTTCTGTGAGCATTTGCACCTTCAAAAAATTAATACGCTATTACTCAGATGGACAACTGGTGCAAGCAGCAGCTAAACAACTGATCTATATTGATTATATCTCCCTCTTAATTGTACTCCTTGGCAAAATCTTTACAATCAAGTCAACACTTTTGTTTGTTTGTTTTCTTTTTCCCCTGAAAGAAGTCCTGGTATTTTTTTTTTTTCAAAATCTCTTGGCCAAGCATTGAGCCGATAAAGCAAACTTTCAAGTTACTCAAGTTGTAAAAAGCATTTTACAAATCTCAAAGCAGGAACAGCTGCCTGGGTTTGGTTTTGACAGCTGCTCTTCACCTAACAACCAGTAGCCTATTTGTGTTTACTTATTCATTAATATTGAAAAATAACACAATAGGATCAGATGTCTTAGCAGACAAATGCCCTACTTTTCCTCTGCATGTAGCGCCTCTGTCTCAGCATTCATGAAACATGTATGTTTTACATTTAAAAACCCCTTGTGGTTTGCTTCATTATTACATCATTTACATAATTTCTCTTTCTGGATAAAATAATTAAGGTCCCGCCCAGGAAAGGTACCAGTTTAACTGGAACACAGTAACGGGCCCATTAGTTTTCCAGAGACCACATGCATTCTTAAAGTAGAAGTTTTTTAGAACTGACCTGGATGAGAAAAAATTCTCTGGTCAAAAACTCATATTCTGCATCACCTGTGATGTCTGTGCCTGTATTCCTCCCTTATTCCAAGCGCTGAGTGGAAAAAAGATGCATAATTTTTTAAAACAGAGCCTTGTCAAATGAGGCTTTATGTGTAGCGTAAAGGTGCATGCATTCTTTGAAATGTCTGCGTTTTCCAAATTTAACTCCTTAGGCTTGTTCCAAGTTTAGGGCTATTTTTCATCATCCTCTTCCAACGGAGTGAGATCTGATGAGGTGTCCCTCTGGTGCTGTGGGGAGCACAAGTGGCTTGCTCAAAGGGAAGGGGTGAGAGGAGGCTTAATGAAAGCTTATTAGCTTTTTAAGTGCCTTTTATTTATTTGCAAGCAGACTATCAGCCAAAAATGAAAACTCAAACCACTGTCGAGTCATAGAATCATAGAATCACAGAATGGTTATGGTTGGAAGGGACCTTAAAGGTCATCAGGTTCCAACCTCCCTGCTATGAGCAGGGGCACCTTGTGCTAGACCAGGCTGCACAAAGCCTCATCCAACCTGGCCTTAAACACCTCCAAGGAGGGGGCATCCAAAACCTACCCAGGCAACCTATTCTAGTGCCTTACTACCCTCATGGTGAAGAATTTATTCCTGATATCTAACCTAAATCTACCCTCCTTCAGTTTAAAACTGTTACCCCTTGTCCTATCACTGCCCCCTCTGGTGAAAATTTCTCCCCGTCTTTTCTGTAGGCCCCTTCAGGTACTGGAAGGCTGCTATAAGGTCTTCCCAAAGCCTTCTTTTCTCCAGGCTAAATAGCCCAAACTCTCTTAGTCCTGAAATGTCATCAGCAAATGCTTCAAGGAAACAAGAGATGTTTCAAAATGAAGGTTTTGACTGTGTTTTCCATTTATGCATTGCATTCATTGGACTTCCGTGGAGATAAGTTGTTTTCCTCTGAGAGGGCAGGAATACCTGAGCAGTTCACAGCCCAGAGCAGTTCCGTGCTTGGAAACCCTCCCCAGGTTACAGCATCAACTGTGTCCATTATTGTCAGTTAGAAGCCTACATTCTCCAGTGGGCTTTGGGGCTTGCATGAGATTTAGAGCGTAGGAACACGAAGAGCAATTGCCCTGTCCCTGTCTGTAGGCAATCAAGGCCCACCCTGAGCCATTCTGTTAATGTTCAGCGTGGTAGTAAGGGAGGGCAGCAACTGACAGGCACCAAGAGATCAGTTTTGTTCAACTGGGTGCTGGGAGGCAGCACGTTGTTTGGTACCCATGACGATTGTCCTTGAAAATGCCATTTCACTCTCATTTGGAGATTTAAATAGCATATCTGATGGCATTGGACTAAAAGGAGCGTCACTGAGAGGCCTTGAGAAGTGTGGAGAGGAAAAAACAGGAAAAAAATCTGGGAGAATCACTCCCTCAAACCAAAAAAGAAAGAGGCAGACAAAACTAGACACATTTTGTGCAAGCAAAAGTTGCCAAAAGAGCAGGTAGAGTTCCCCAGGCTAGTTAAAATCAGTACAATTGTATATGCGTTTTGAGAAATCATTCAGCATTAGCTACACTTGTGTCTCACAAGTTGACTGTGATATGGTTTGGCTGTGCCTGGCAGGAAGCACTGGTGACAAAGGCAGCATACTATGGTGGTTCCAAAACACCCACCTGACATATAAAACCAGAGACTTCCTTGTGAGAAATCTGCCTGCCCAAGTCAACCGGTTTGGCAGCACTGAGGAAGGAAATGGTGTAGAATTACAGAGGGTTTACAAGCAAGTGGAGATGATGTGAGGTACTCAGGCTAAGGTAAGGAAAAAGCAGAAGGTTAACTGGCCCTGCTGCTGGAAGGAAAAGGATCTTTTCAGCAAGAGTGAGCAAGCTGCTAAATCTCTGCCTACATCAGGATGAGACTGGCCAGGTCAGAGTCAAGATAAAATCATTTGTTATTGAAATACTCCTCCCCATTAATATTTTCAAGTGTATTAAACTGCAACAACTGCAGACTGTGCCTGAGCTGCTGTTGATTCCGTAGGAAATTTACCTTTTTCATTAGCTCCAAAGGGGCATTCAGCATTCCGGCTTGGTTTGAGTGCATGCCTGGGTGGGAGTAGCTTCTGGTTTTATCCTAGTTACACGCTGTGATGGTGCGAAGTCAGAAGTGCCACCTTTTACATCACACACTGATCTGACGGAGTGCGTTTTTTAAAGGAAACCGATTTCACCATAACCCACCAGCTGTTTGGTGAAGCAGCTCTTCCTAAATTGCACAAAGAGCGCGAATGAGGGGTTGCGACGACGGGAATTTTTAAATCACTCATTCTGACACAGCAGGAAAAATTGTGTGAGCCACGGATGATTTTTAAAGCACGTTAAAACGAACCCTACGCGGAAAAAAAACCAAAACAAACAACACCACAAAAACGAACAAAAAACCCCAAAAACAACCGCAACAAAAAAAAACAACCCAAGACCAGCACAAAAACTTTCCCTTTTACTCCCGGCGGCCGCGACCCTCCGCCCATGAGTGCGCTACGGTTTAGTGCCGATGCCTCCGGTACAGACTCGGCTGCGCCTTGCACGGGGAGGCGCCGGTTGCTGCTGCCGGCTGACGAACGGCCGCAGCGCCGTTAAAACCGGCGGCCACGCGTCTGAGTTACGTTTCCATTCGTTCCGTTCTGTTTCGCCCCGTCCAGCGGGCTGCAGGGGGCGGTGCCGCCCCCGGGGAGGCAGGTGTCCGGGGACGGGACCCGCCCACCGCCGGCAGGGGGCGGTGGCAGGGGAGCGGGCCGCGTGCGTGAAGTCATCCCCGTCGTCACAATGGGCAACGCCTCCCTCCTCCTCCCAGGCTTCCCGCGCGGCCTTTCTCCCTTAAAAGGACAATGGGGCGCGCGAAGCGAGAACGCTCGATTGAGGAGAATGGAGCCGTGGGAACAGCGCATGCGCAGAGCGGCGGGCGCCGAGGGGAGGGGAGGAGCGGCGCGAGGAGGAGCAGCGGGGTGGGGGACGTGGGCTCGCGCGCGGGCTGGCAGGCAGAGCGCGGAGGGACGGGGAGGGCGCGCAGCGGCGGGGCTTCGCCGCGCACCGCACGTTTGTTGGTGGGCGCAGTAGGGCGGTGAGTGATTTATTTTTCTTACTGCTTTGGGGTGGGGGGGAGGAAAAAAGAAAAGTACGGCCGAGGGGGACGGGAGGTTTAGTCAGGGTTGTTTATATATATTTTTTTTCGTTTGGGTTTGTTGTTTTGTTGGTTGTTTTTTTTTTTTTATGTGTTGCTGGGGTTTTCTTCTGCAGCAAGTGGTGGTTTCTGTTAAACACAGGTTGATCCTGGAGTCTGTCTTGAGTTCGGCCGCGGCGAAAAGACTTTGCCGCCTGAGTTTGACACGCATGGTTTGTGTGCGCGGCGTTTTCCTCCTTTTCTTGAATTAGTGGAGTTTAAAGGAGGTGCTGGCGGGGAAGAAACGCCTCCCGCATTGTTGCAGACCCATCCGAGAACTCTGACTTGCTGACCCCCCTCCCCCCGGGCCAAAGTACGATTAAAGCCCCAAGTCTCAAGGAGGAAGCGTAGCCCGGTTCCCGACGGTCTAACTCTTAAGAGCGGTCCCCAGCTGCAGAGAGAGTTAGGGAACCCGGCCTGCCATGCGATGCCGGGCTGCACGGCGCCCTTCCCGGGCCGTGGCAGCCCAGCCTCGCCACGCGGGCTGCGAGGCACCGCCAGCTCCGCAGGGAAGGTGCAGAACGCGTGGCGCAGGTGCGGCCCCCCTGCGTGCCCCACACCGCACACCTGTAGCGCTGACGCGCACAGGTTGGTGCCGGTGGGGGGCACGGTGTCCTCCCCGCCGTGTTTCACGCGGAGGGGGTAGGGGGGGGGAAAGGGGGCAGTTGTTTTTATTTGTAGTTATCACTAGTATTTACGGAGGGGTCGGAGCCTGTGCATGCCCCGAGAGGGGGAAACGTGCTTCTGTGGGCTGGCGTGACACGTGCTGCCCGTCGCACGGGTGGCAGCGTGGGGCCTCCCACGCCTCGGCGGGCGCCCCACCACCGGTCCGGTGCGCGGCGTTGCCAGCGGCGGGCGGCGATGGCGTCCTGCAGCTCTCACAGCACAGCGCGAGTGGTAGTCGCTGCCGTCCCCCTCAGCCTGTTCCTGGCGACAACAAGTTTCAGCTCCCGGCTTCCGCGGGGATTGCGCGGCGGGGTTTGCGCGGAGCGGAGCGGCGTGCCCCTGGCGCGGCACGTAGGCAGCGCCCGGCAGCCGGGAAAACAAAGGGCTCGCATGTGCTGCGGGCGCCGCGGCTCCCCGGCGCGCTGGGGGAAAGCGCTCGTTCGCACGGGGGGAGGGGGGGCTCAGCCCCGGGGAGGAGGATGTCGGTGGGGTAAAACTTGTCCCGCGGGGGACGGTGTTTTTTTAGCGCCTGGCTGCCGGTTTTGGAGGACTTTGGAAGGGTGGTG
Source organism: Hemiprocne comata (assembly GCA_020745705.1). Taxonomy (NCBI): domain Eukaryota; kingdom Metazoa; phylum Chordata; class Aves; order Apodiformes; family Apodidae; genus Hemiprocne; species Hemiprocne comata. The sequence continues at coordinate 65,789,106 of CM036586.1, forward strand.
AAACTTTGGATGCACACGCGCTCCCCGAGGCGCTGCGCGCACGGGGCTGGGTGTGCAAGGGCGGGTGGGCAGGCGAATCCTGCCGGCCGCCCCGGGGCTGCCGCAGGGTCGGGAGTTCGGGGGGGGTCCGTGTCGCCGCCGCAGCGTGTCCGTGTTGCTGGGAGGTCTGCGACTGCCCTTTGAAGTGCAACTGTTGCCATGTTTGAATTACGTCAGGCCCGAGCCATGAGGTACCAGCGCGGGGCGGGGGGACGCGACTGGACCGGGGGGGCGGCGGGAGGCGGCGGTCACCCTGCCGGAGTAGGAGTCCGGGTGCCCGGCGGCGCTGCCGCGGCTCGCCCCATGCTTCCCGCCGCTGTCGCCGCTTCCCTGTCGCCGGATGGGGCGGCTGCACCGAGACCGCGTGGTGGGGCGGTGTTTGCAGCGCGGGGGCCGCCTCGCAGCGCCTACCTCCGCGCTCGGGGCTTTCATCCCCGGCGCGCCGCTTTCCTTTTCCCGTGCTTGTTAAATTTATTTTTAATTTTATTCGTCTTTTCGGCAAGTTGAACGCTTGGCAGCCGCGGGGAGAGGGGGGCTCGGGGCCACCCGCCTATGTGCTCCCACCGCTCCACCTGACCGGCGGGGCCGCCCGCCAAAGTAGGTCGGCGGCCCTGGGGAGGGGGGGGACGGGTGGTCGGTCTTTGTTCCCGACGCTGCCGCGCCTCCGCGGCCCCAGGCCGCCCAGCCAGCCCGCCGGCGGTAACGGGCGGGAGCGGGGCGCCCTGCCGTGCCCGGGGCCGCCGCTTCCCCCGCGCCATGCGGTGCTCGGCGGAAAGCTGCGGCCGCCGCCTCCCGCACTGCGCCTGTCCCGGGGGCTGCGAGAGTGGAGCGACTTTTTTCGGGCATTTTTTAACACTTGTTATTTTAATTTTTTCTAACTTTTAAGTTTTGCGCCAGCGAAACGCTCCCAGTCGCTCTCTCATTTCCATGAGATAAAAGTTGCCGTCTCCTTTCGCACACCCATCTCCGGATGCGTTGTAGCTAAAGGGATTTAAAGGGACCTGCCAAACCTGTTGTTTACTCGGCTGAATCCTGCCTGTCCCGCGGCCCCCCCTGCTCCGCCGGCGGCTCTCTCCTGGCGGGAACGGCCCCGACTCATCCTAGAAAGAGCGTTGCCCCCATCAGTCTGCTGACGGCAGTCCTTTGGACCCCAAATTATTTAATAATTACAGTTGCAAAAAAGTGTGGAGCTGCACCCCGGACCTGTAGTTCTCTAGGCAGCTGGCACTGGATGCTGCCCCTCAACCTGCTCCTCTGTGCCTAAAGCACATGTCTCCTGCCTGTGGTGAAAGCAGGGCCCCTGCCACCGTCGCCTTCTGCATGAGGAGAGGAGAAGGCCTGAATTGAGCCCAGAACTTAAACAGCATCACATTTGTGGTGGAGGCTGAGTAGCATACTTGAGCACAACCTAACTGTAATGCTCGTGTTTTCATTTTGAATTTTAATTTGGTGCTGATGGAAGGTGGTAGGTTGACAGCCATGGAGACATATGTTTAACCCTTTTACAAGGCAAGCCAGGAGGGTGGGAGTTGTGCAGCAAACCCCTTTGCTGTGTGCTTGCTTCCAAAGGTGGGACTGTTTCTGTCAGCCATGTGCAGGGTGTGTGCTGTGGAAACCCCCTTCTCTCTAGTCTGCACATAGCCAGATTCACTATGTAATTTACAGCTTTTTAAAGTAAAAAGATTGCACAAACTGCAGCATAGGAGCAGACGGTGAACTTAGAGGCCTTTTCCACTGACACTAGTGGACACTGAACTCCTTTGGCACCCGGGTAAATTCCAAGTTTCTTGGAATTGGTAGTCTGTGGTAGAGAATCAGCAAGTAACAAGTCGTGGGATTTTCAAACACCCACAGGTATGCAGCATCCAGCTCCCACTGAAAGTAGGTGGGATTGAGTGCCAGAGCCTCTGGGAAAAATTCTTCCTCACTTCTCCCAGCCCTGAGATTCTCAGAGAGGAGCTAATTGCCGGTATTGTCAGTTTTTCCTTTAAAAAGAAAAACATCAGTGACTTCTTTGTAGATGTTAAAAGAGCTGATAAATCCATACAGGTTAAAAATAAACATTAAAACTGTAAGAGTTTGTTGTCTTACTCATGTTGAGCACCTCTTTCTGTGTCACCAAGCTCTCTGCTTTGCATTGATTCTTAACACCTGATGCTTTGTACCTCTTCCATGGTGAGATGAAGGACACACACAGCCCTACTTGCCAACTCTTTCAGACCTTGCACCCCGTGTAGCACTTGGTTTTTAACAGAAAGAAGCAGCTACTGAGCTGGGGCTTGAAAACTGAGTGGTTAAGCAGAACGAATGGGCGGGACTCCATTTCATGACTCAAGCCTTTGCATTTCTGTTGAACTTGCTCAGACCAAAGTCCAAGTGAAGTGACCAGTAATATTACTTAAGGACATGGAAATGTCTGCTTTTTAATGAAGTTACTTCAGCTGTTCTGCCAAATAATTACTATTACTTCTGTTCAGGTCCCCATTGGGTGCATTACACTCTTTAAAAAAACCCAACAAAACACAACAACAAAAAAAAACACAACCAAAGTGTTTGCTGTCTCATGATCTCAGGTGTCTATGGTGCTTTTTCAGTAGCAGGTGGTTGCAAATAGCATCATAACAGCTGCAATGACTGTACTCAGATAAGCATCATAGACTGAACACTGGCACTTGCTTGAGGACGTCCCAGGTTTTCCTTGCAGGGCTCCTGATCAAGCTGAGCATGATATTATGCAATAGGAGTTTTAGGAAGGTGGGGGGAGTCCTCTTTCAAGATGGAATGTCTGCAGGTGGGACAGGTTTTTGGGATTTCTTTTTTCCCCTATGCAAATCTTACTGATTACTGTTTTCATGCTTTGGCCTATCCCTTCTGGAGCACTTAACCGCATGGCAGTTTAAAGGAACACCCAAGTGGCTTAGACTTTCACTTCTCTTGTTTAAATGGGTTAGGTACTTATTTCCCACATATTTTCCCAAGATCAGCAGGTAAGTAGGCTCCTTTGTGACTTGACTGCTTCTGAAACCTTCATTCAGAACAGCTTGTGACCCAGCCAGGATGCTGTGAAGGCTCAAACATGGAAAAGAAATGCTCAGTTTGATTCTTGATATGTTGCTGCCAGTTGCATCTGATATGCTGAGATGTCAGTGCAACACTAAGCACTCAACAGTAGCTGCAGATGACTATTAGCAAAAGAGTGAGTTACTTATTTTCGCAGAGAAAAGATGCCTGGAGATGCAGTTTTAACCTTTTACTCGTTTTGCTCAGCTCATCAAGTGAAAAACTCTCACAGGATGCTGTTTCATTCTTAATGTGCCTGGGCTGTAGTGGCCAAATACAGCTTTCCTCCAAGTAAAATTACTTTGGGTGGAGAAAGGAAGGAGAGTGGAAGGAAAACCTGAGGATATAGGGGACCAGAAGAGTGTACAGTATGCACAATTCTGAAGTTATCGTTGTTGGAAATTAGTCACTCTGTTTGGAGCTATACTATAACTATGGAACAGATGACAGTATAAAAAAAGTTTTTGCAAATACTGAAGTTGCATTTTTAGATTATTCCAGTTGTATTTGACTCTTCTTGAAAGCATTCTGGCCCTGGGCATGCTAAAATGCAGGTCTCTGTGGTCCAATTTTAACTTCTATTGCTAAGTTTCCTTTTGTAGCACGTAAACTCAGGGGGAGGTATGTTTAGGTTGGGTCTCTGGTATAGATCAGCTCCTCTGTTGATGTACAATTCTCTGTCCTACAGTTGATTTTTTGGTAGAGGTATTGCAGTTTATTTCAGCAGAGGGACAGGCCCAAGAATTTATTAGCGAGACGAGCAACTGCTTCTGGCGCCATAGACAGCTCTGGAAGCATTTTTCATGTGTGTGCTTGTGCCTGGGTGTATGCACTTGCAGATGTAAAAGCCAGAGCACATATAGTCTATATGAAGGCATTTTTTTCTTTTCATTCAAAAGAAAAAACAGACCATTTTGGCTGTTTCTTAGTTCCCGTGGAATACTGTAGAGATGTGCGGCATGAAGTTTTTACTGACAGGAACCGGCTGCATCCACATATGTAGGCTAGATTGTATTTTTCTGTAGCCCAACTTCAGGGAGGCTGTGCCAAGGCTGTTCTGTACACAGAAAGGGAAATCAGATTATTTGCAGGGTCTCTTCTCTCTGACAACATACTGGCAGTTTTGGGTTGCACAAAGGGTGAATGCTTCGGGGTCAGAGCGAGGAAATGGGAAAAGAGGAACGTATCGAGTAGTTGGACTCGCATTCCTCTGCTCTCTCATAACCCTGGGGAATGTTTCTCTTTCAGCTTTGCAAGAAGCAGGTGAGCATGTTCCTTCCTACTGGCCTGATAATTGTGTTACAAAGGGAGACATGCCTGCCTTCTAGGAATTCCTTCCTTTCTATTATAAAAGGTTTTCATTCTTCTTGGGTGATCAGAAAGAATGCAGAAGGAATCTGGAAAGGCAAATGAACATGGCTCAGCTTTTCTAATTTTAAAATCACAAGTTCTTCCTTGACTTAAAAACTTAATGAGCATGTGAAGCAATACCTCCTTTTAATTTAGATCATCAAATTAACTTTTGCAAAGAAAACTAAGCACCAAATTCTAGTCCTGACAGGTAATGAAGGCGTGAAACCATTTTCACACACGTATAATGCGTGCTGCTTTGTACCAGCCTTTCACAAATGTAAGAAGCAGGGTGTGGAGGTTTTATTCCTCATCCATTTTACTCTTCTCTGTCAGACTCCAATTTTTTTGCAAGACAAGTCTCTATTTTTGATGCTGCTTTTCCGAAAGTGAGAGCACAGAGGGATGGAGATAATCTATTCCTGCAGTCCTTTCAGAGTCTATTCAGGTAGCTAAAGGAGTTTAAAGCATAACTTGGGAGAATAGCTACTTCTGCTTTTGAAGGGAGACCAGGGAGGAGGACTGCTTTTCCGCTGACTTGGGGGAGTACTGCTCCCCTGCCGGTGCAGGTAGATCTCAGTTTCTGCAGAAGGACAAATATGCTCCGCTAGGATTTCTGATTTTCTTGCTGGTGAGCTGTTCTTTTCACTGCTATGATTTAAAAGACATCATATATTTTGATAACATGCTTAAATTTGGCAAAATTATCTTGTGTAATGCTTTTTAACTTAGTGGAGCTACATTCCTACTCACCATCTTTTTATCTGTCCCAAATTTTATCTGGTTAAACTTCCACTGCTAAGATTTGGGTGTTAGAGTAGCTGGCGGTCTTGACTCCCTGATTCTAATTTGAAATCTAAATTGCAGTGCTTTCAGTTGAAACCTTTTAAAGGTCCTGGTCATTTGTACTTCCACTTCCAAGTACACTTAAGTCTATAGAAACATAGTGTCAGCTTCACCACTAGAGACACAGCTATGGTTTAGAATGGAAGCTGAGACCGAGAGCTTTAAGTTTAGCAGTGCTGGTAAGTACTTCTAGGCTCAAATGCTTCTACATTAGCTATTAAGCTCTCCAGCTGACAGAATATTTAGTGTATAATGGTCAAATGGCAACTGTTTAGGATTAAATGTGTAACTAGACTGATGCCTTCCATTTATAACTGCACTTCAATGCAGTTGTCAGAGAAATCTCTTTTACTTGTGGTTTTGCTACTGGCTCTTGCCCATTCAGGCATGATATATGGTAATACCGTTGCTGACCATTCATCAAGTGGGAAACAGATGGCACTAGTTTCCCTTCTATTGAAAGATGGTGTTGAAAGGCTGCTTCTGTGAGAATGGCAGCAATGATGCAAAACGAAGTATTTTCAGAATAGATGTGTCTGATGTCAGCCTTTGCCAGAACTTTAATTGTAAAACATGCATCTTGTTCTACTGGGGTATAAATACCAGCTGGTGACAGAGATCATCTCATCAGCATCTGGATTTCTGGGAGAAACCGGGATAGAAAGTAAAGTGAATTGCTGAGATCAGTTGTGTTTTGCCCTGTAACAGTCAAGATTTTCCTGCTGCTTAAGTTTTGTGTTTGCAGTTAGTCCATGACTTCCTAAAGAAAAGTTCCAGCCAGTAGACTTAGCGCATTGAGGAGAGTCAGACAAAATCTGAAATCACTGTTTGGTAGTTGGAAATGCCCCAGTGAACATCCTGATGGATCTCCAGAGGCTTGTTAAATGGAGTGTCCTCAAGAGACTGTCTCTTGAAGGAGCACATTGGATGCTAAGAAACAAAATACATACTCTTTAAGTGTTTGCCTAGACACTCAGTTGTTTGTCTTGACAGTCCAGGGATACTAACCGAATTTGGCTGTGCATTCAAACTCATTTGCTTAGTGCCCCTGAAAGCATACCTAAGCAGAAGCAGAGAGTAGTTCTGAGTCTAACTATCCCTCAACAAATCCATTCAGCAGGTCACTAGTCGAGATGCCTTCTTTTACCTACTACAGCTGCTCCTGGCCTTCAGGCAAATGCTGTGCTAGTATAGGGAGTAATGAGTCTCCCAAGCAGCCTGGCAGCATTTGGGGTGACTTTGCTGCATCTTTGCACAACTCATCCTTCCAAGAACCCAGTCCTAGATGAGCTCCTTGTGCTGTAAATATGCACAAAGAAGAAAGGAATACAGCACTTCAAACCTGTGGCAAGCAGCATGAGTTGGGACAGGATGCAAAGAAAGACTTGTCCCCTCCATCTTTCTTTTACCAGATCTGTTGCTGTCAGCAGGTTCTGCAAGGCATTTGGTCAAGACAAGCATTTTGGAGAGTTGACTTGCGTCTTTCTACGTGTTTGTGCAGTAGTAATTGCAAGGAGACACAACCTCAGTGGGCACCATTTGGTCTTATAATATGCTAGACTGAAATGTAAACATGTACACTTTCAGCTATATAGGGGTTCTTTAATGGATTTTGTGTAAGAGTATTAACCAACAATATTAGATAAATTTTTGCTTTTCTGTTGTTCTCAGGAGCCTGGGAACCTTGTGCAGAACCTTGTGCTTTTATTTTGCAGTGCTGCCATGCTCTGATATTGCCCTCAGTGGGGATAGGTGGGGACTTCTATTTTTGCCTCTGTGTGGTGGACTGTGACTAGGCCTGGATGGTTCACTAGCTTTTGCTGTGGTCCTGCAAAAATACACAGGATCTTTCTCCCTTGCATGCAATCTCTGTCCATCAGTAAGGTAAGCACAATGCTAGATATGGTTGTTTTGTGGAAGCATATTTTTGACCCCACCTGAAGCTGCTTTTCAAATTATTTTATTGCTGTAATGATGTGGCAAGTCTTGGCACTGTATTTGAAGGTATTCTCTGTCCCTCTGGAGGACAATAAAATTACGTTGCTTACCTTCCTGAAGGTGGAAGATGTGGAGACAGATCCCTATGCCAGATACATTCACCAGGAACCCAAGTTGGGCTGCCGGGACTTGGCAGTCTCTGAGACTGGGCAGTCCCTGGGACTGAGAAATGGCTGGGAGTTCCCTCTCTCCAGACTTGCCCACAATTAAGTGATGGAGGTGCTGTTCTCCTAAGAGCCCTACTTGAGCTAGTGGGTCTTTCGATAGTATTTGTGGGGAGGAGAGGTAGTTTTCGGTTAACTTCTACAAGAGTATAATGACTTGGCCTTTGGTTAAGGGAATAGGGGAAATCTTGTGTTATATGCATGGCTCTGTCTAATTTTAATTTTTTAAAAGCAGAAGTTCTTAGCAGTGGGAACCTGTTCTCATGGAGCTTGCTGCAGCCTGTGGCCTGATCTCTCTCTGAGCAGTTAGTGTATGGTAAGAAGCAGCAGAGATGGCTCCTTGCTCTCTGCAGAAGGTGTTTGAGGCAAACCTTGCACCGTGGTCTGTTCTAGAGAACCTCTTGGAACAGTCTCCACCTGCATTATAAGATGGATGCTGTGTGGCCTGTGAGGACTTGCTGTGTGTCCAGGTCCAGTGCCAGGAAGCATCAGCTTTGCTCAGTTGCTCGTTTGCTTTTTTTGAAGTGCCGTGGGGCGCTGTCTTTGTTCTGACAGCTTCTCATGCCGTGTCAGAGTGTGCCTAACAGGAGTCGGAGTCTGCACTGGGAAGTAACTGGTGCCTGGGGAGAACTGGTTTGGCGGTGGGGACATCATGTGTTGAAGGGCTGTTTGTTGTCATGACTGCAGTAAATCCACTTGTTACTAACTTGAAAAGTTTCTGCCTGGAAAACACCTCCGCTGTACGCTACCTACTCTGACAGCAAACCCCAACCCAGATGTGCTGAAAAGGACTGGCAAACCTCTGAGAGCAGCACAGCTTTTGGCTTTTTGAGCTGGTGCTGTTTGCAGAGCTGGTGGTTAAGAAGAAACAACTTCCCTGTAAAAGGGAGTACCTCTTGCATGGCTGGGATGTGTGGCAGGCGCATGCTGAAATGCACCCCAGGGTCCTGCTCCATGGCCCTTCTCTAGCTGGGTTTCCTGCCCGTGGAAAGCAGGTTGGGGAAGGCGGGAGGGCGAGAACTGAGCCTGTGCTGACATGGAGCTGGGATGTGCCTGGGATGCTCACCCAGGCATGAGAGTCAGGAAGTGCTCGTGGCTCCCGCAGCACAGACATGGCCGCTGAGGGCTGGGTGGGGCTCCACCCTGCTGTTTTTAGAGCGGCTTTTCAGGTATGTCTGCCCTACAGCCTAGAGGTACGACGGCAGCTTATTTAAAATGACTCTGACTCACTTTCAACAAAGTTTGGCGGGGATGTTTCTAACAAACACCAGTGATGATGATGAGGTAGTTCCAGTGACCCGGGGTTCAGCTGCCAACTACTTATCCCAGGGGCTCGGGCAGGTTTATGCAACTTGTTTTGCCATGTATGTAGGGCTTCCATCAGAGTCAGCTGCATTCACACCTCTTCACACCGGTTGTGCTGTTGTAGATATGCCCTTAGAGTAGAATTGTGCAGTAAATGAGCTTGTCATGAGTCCTGCTAGGTATTGGTTAATATTCCAGCTGTTGTCAATTATTTTTTTTTAATAAGAGAGTGTATTCTAGATGTGTCTGTTCTTCTGGGGCAATGCAGGATAAGAGCTATGGCCTAATCTAGCAGTTTCCCATCCTAAATTATAATTTACTTTTGGTTTGCCCTGTGAATTGCCCAGGTTTTTCTTTCAGTATCTAACAGTGATAAGTAACACCAGTTCCCATTTATTTTCACAGGCTACAGCTGGGAGGAAAAGATGTTTGGCTTTCACAAACCGAAGATGTATCGGAGTATAGAGGGCTGCTGTATCTGCAGAGCTAAGTCTTCCAGTTCTCGTTTCACTGACAGCAAACGTTATGAAAAGGATTTCCAAAATTGCTTTGGGTAAGATTCTTTCTTTAGTCAGCATCATGGTCTGTCATGGTGTTGCAGGACCATGAACCTTACGTGCTGTTCCTCTTGTTCTGAGAGCCTGAAAGATTAGGTTAGCAGAGGTGGGTGGTGGGAGAAGGCTGGCCTCAGCTTCCTCACAACTTTCCTGGCCCAGGCCAGTTGAGGCTGGATCCTCTGCTGCTGTGTACAGTACCATTTGGTTGTCAGTCTGCTGTTGCTGCCAATGTAGAGCAATGGAGAACAGTGAGGGGTCAGGTTCGTGCTTCTCCCACCTCACAGCGCGTGCAGGGATTAAGACCCCTCTCAGACTGTGTGTTTTGCACATGTTCCTTAAACGTGTAATTTCCCACAGAAGACAGTAAACAGCACAGGTCTGTGGAGGTTTTCTGTGGATCTGAAGATCCAGGAATGTTAAACAAAACTTGGAGGGTAAATATTTAGCAGTTCCAGCAGGGTTTATGCACAGTACCTTGTTTCAGGTGTTGGAGCCTTTGTGCAAATGGCATATCAAGATAAGATTCCCATTCTGGTGGAAAGTCAGCATCAAGTAATTAGATTTCCAGTTAGGTAATGTTGGTCATAGTTACTTGAATGCAGTGGTAAGCAAAACTGTAAATACCAGTGATTTCTTGTACCAGCTGCTGTGACCTTGTAACTATTTTGAAATACTTCCTAAGAACTTTGAAATTCTGTCTAAATTTGTATCCCTGAATTGTCAGTAAAGCAAATTCTTCTGTGATAGCTTTTAATTATTTTTACTTTGCTTATTTGATTTTTTTTTTCCTGAGGCAGTAAGAGTTTCTCCTGCTTGTACTGTAGTTTCCCATGAAATTATTTCCCCTGGAAAAAAGTCTGTTACATTTTCTTCCTTTTCTTTCCAGTCTTGTTGGATTACCTCTCATCAAAACCTTAGGCCCAAGTGGAAATTTCATGCATCGTACTAAAAACTCTATCTACATACCAGTATTGCTGCTCTTGTTTCAAGTGCTCAACTGCATATATGTAAATCTTTGCAATCTTCAGAAATATTGCCCTCTCTTCCCCTTGTGCTAGAAACACTCCTTTCAAGTGTTGAAAGGACAAAACCAAAGCTTTATAATGCTTTGTATTTACCAGGGATTTTTGTATATAAATCTGGTGCTGACAATTTTTCTTGTCATATTTCTTGGCTACTGTCCTTGGCAGTGGAAAGACTGTGAAGGCCCATTGTGTGGGTTTTGTGGTTGGTTTTTTTGTTGTGGGTAACTACAGTAAAGAAGCTTGCAGTATACCAGGGCATTTGGTCTTGTGCTATCTGAAATGTATTTGCCAAGGTAAAAGTGCAGTCTTAACACTGAGCAAATAATGGCTTATCTGAGCCTGCCCTGTTCATCCATAAATGCTTCAAAGTCTTCCCATTTAAATAGATGAAAAAATGTACAGTGTATCCCCTTTATATTTCTTTTAGCATGGATTAGCAGTAGAGATGATTTCTGAAGAAAGCTCTTTAAAGGGAGTGAGTATTGCTGTCATTCCAGTGAATGCTGTTTCTGAAACCTTATCCTACGCTTATGCAGGAGTGTGCTAGGTGGTATTTGTTACTCATCCTTGAAGCTCTCTGAGAAGGTTAAGAGCTGAATAAGCTTTTGTCAGATCTCTGAGGTCTGTTCCCAAATGCACATTCAAGGAATTGATTATTCCTCCTCCCTCCCTCTCCAATTAAACCAACCCACTGGAACTGTCTGGGGTTTTTTGTGGTTTGTTTTTTTGGGTTTGTTTGTTGATTTATTTTTTTATTTTATTTTTAAGAACAAAGCCAACTGGAGGTGATGGAACTGTTGTTTTTAGTGCCCCTCTGTAGGCAGATTACAACACCTTTGATTTCTATATGAAAGTGAGACCTGGTCTTTAAATGGCAATGTTTATGCACCCCAGATGAATTGTAATGCCTGAAAAATGGAACTTAAGAACCCTTTTTTTTCTGACAATTTTTATGCTTCTTGCTGTTATATTGCTTTTACTAACTGTTGTCATGCGACTTTTGATTTTGTTCTTACCAGGCTTCATGAGGCCCGCTCAGGAGATATTTGCAATGCCTGCGTCCTTTTGGTGAAAAGATGGAAAAAATTGCCAGCAGGATCCAAAAAAAACTGGAATCACGTTAGTAATTTATTTCTTCTCCACCCCAAAACAAACTAGTCTCTGCTTTACTCCATCCTGCTAGGGAGGGGAGGTGCTGGCAAGGATTTGGGGTTTGCTGTTTCCCCCACACTCTCCCCACCCTCAGCATCTCTAAATCCTTCCTGGAGTGTTGCCTGTTACATGGCTCTTACCTGTTTTCATTTGGCTTACATGCAAATGGTGATTATGCAAGCCCAGGATGGAGTCACAGTCTAACTTTCCTTGTAAATCCTTGTTTTCACAAGCTCAGAACTTGGTCCAAAAGTCTCTTTTATGACACTCAAAGCATTTAAAATTTGACCTCTATCCAAAATTGATCACTCTTTATGTTTTTTTTAATAGCTTGAACAAACAAGGTGACTTGCTCAAGCAACACAAAAATCAATGTTATTTAGTCAGATAATTACAATGACTAATATCTTGCAGCTATTCCCACTCATATATTCTGTTTTGATACATCTAATTCAGATTGGGCCTAGGGCTGGGAAGATGATCAGGATTTTTTGTGAATGTTATAATCTTTATTCAGGAAGCCTGGATGGTAGTGGGAGCCAGAACTGTGGTTACTGCTACCGCTAGCTTTATTCAGAAGTTAAATTGATTATTCTAAAAAAACCCCAAAACTCCAGGGCAAATGCTTGGCAGACACTTAATTGAACCTGTATTGGCTTAAGCAACTCTTGTCTACTAAATGGAAGGCAAAAGTTGAACTGAATGTGTTTTCATACCAGTTTGCTACGCTTCCCTACAGACTCAGCCTCTTACAAACCAGATTTAGATGAAACATTGGAGTGTTGGTGCACAGAACTGCCTTGCTTTAACTAAATTGGTTTTGAGAACCTTGTCCAGGGCAGTATCTGGGCACGATGCACGAGTATTATGCATGCATTTTTTGTGTTCTAGGTGGTAGATGCCAGGGCTGGACCCAGTCTTAAAACAACATTGAAACCAAAGAAAATGAAGACTCTGTCTGGAAGCAGAGTAAAGAGCAATCAAATCAGCAAACTGCAAAAGGAATTCAAGCGGCACAGTAAGTGAATCCAAAGAGACTTTGGCAGTAAACTTTGGTTTCCCTTAACATAGCTTACTGTTAACTGGCCAAGTTGAATTACCATCTACTTTGAATTGTACACTCGCACATTTGGGTATTCCCTGTTTTCACAACCTCTCATCCTCCTAGGGCTTGGGGAGGGGCTGGAATGAGGAAGAAGAGCTTGTGTGCAAAGTGGGCTGCAGGATGGGAGATGGGAAAGCAGCAAGAGGGGGATTGGGGAGCCCGGCTTGAAAGTGTAGACAGTTGTAGCTTATGTCCCACGCTTAAATGACAGAAGAATGAAGAAAGAACTTCTTGGGCAAGACCCTAATTGAAACTGAAGTTGAAAGAGGTTTCCCCCTGCTCTTAGTGATATGCCATAGCCATTTCCAGCTCTTTTCCCAGGAAGCACTGTTCTGTTGATACAGCTATCAGTCTTTTTCTTCCATACATGTTTTCAACCCAGGCTTTCTATTTAGCCTAGAATTCCCCCCCCTCCCTTTAAATTCCTACCATGTTTCCTTCTTACACCTTCTTTTGCTGGTCTCGGTGATTTTTTTCCACTAGCACTTAGTCTCTTCAAATACATTGGGATTCATAGCTTTCCAACAAAGCCATCTGCCAGCTGTGCTCTAAATATATGTCAGTACTTTATGTTTTTCCTCTAAAGCAGACCTTCAGCTTCTTAACTGTTGCTGACGTGGTCTTCTCTCTCTTTCAATTACCCTACTTGGCCTGAAGGAAAAGCTCTCCAAATAAATGAGTAAAGGCCCGGACCCAAAGAGCTTTTATCTCCTCATTCAACGTGCTATACTTAATCTAATTGTGTTTACTGTAGGTGCTAGAGATTATAACTAACAGGTAGGCTAGTAGACCCTCTGTTAAGGTCTGTGTCTGCACTAAGTCCATAGTTCATAGTCTCGATCCAGCAAAAGCTCAGTACTGTCTAACCCATTGCACTAATGAGAAGAGCTTTGCAAGACTTTAACTGGGTGGGTATGAAAGGAGATTTACAGTGAGAGAGAATGTGCTAGGTCTGAAGGACATATTCCCATAGTCTTCAAGGACCTTCTGGTGATGCTCAAGTGGGATTAGGATCTTGTCTGAAGCGTGGCCTGCAAAGTGGCCTGTTTGAGAGCCAGGAACTGAAAGCTGATCCTGAACCTCTTTCCAGTCCCTTGTGTGCAAGGACCTCTCCAGTTCTGAAGTCTGTCCCCAAGATGCTGACAGATAGTCTCTCTATTGAAGTTGACAGGGGCAAGTGACAAATGGGTGGTTGTTGTTAGTTTTTTCTTGTTTATTGAAAAAAGTCTGTCTCTCTGTTCCCAGTTGGCATGCGACATTTCACAGGTCAGGAAGACGATTAAGTCATTCGACACATCTCCTGATCCTTGCATTTATTCTTTCCCGTACAGATTCCGATGCCCACAGCACCACTTCGAGTGCCTCCCCAGCTCAGTCACCCTGTTACAGTAACCAGTCTGACGATGGCTCTGACACAGAGATGAACGCTGGGTCCAGCAGAACACCAGTTTTCTCCTTTTTAGATCTTACATATTGGAAAAGGTAAAAAGCAACAGAACCTGCACTCTGTGCAGATAGCAGTTCAGCTCATGTACACAGTATTTGATTCTGCTTCTTCAGGAATCTGCTGCTGCTGAATTTAATTTGTTTTAAGAATGTAATTTAAGTCAGAGTATTACATAGTATCAGGTTTTCTTTGTTTAAGACATTTTCCCCTATCTCCCTCCAGTTCCCTAGATACTAATACAGTTGCTGGAAAATATTTTCTAAGTTTTGGGGAGTAACAGATAATATTCCTGACTGTTGTAATTATCTTGCTTTAAAATTTTGCTCTGTAGACACTGTTACTAAGTACAACAGTGCTTTCAGCTTGCCAGCAAAACAGCATTTGATTTGGTTGACCTGTTATGGTAGTAATTTAAAAAAAAAAAATCCATAGTGGGAGGAAAACCACAAGGTTTTCTGGGAGCTGACGAGCTTATTATCTTTTATTGCCTGTTGTGACACAATAATCCCTTGTTTAGCTAATTGCTCTGTTGAAATTGTTGTGACTTTGCTGCCTCCTCTCAAACAGTGTTTGCCCATGCGTTGTAGTCAAGGCTGGTTCAGCCCAGATGATTGTGTATCTGAAACTTCTCTGGGAAGCAAAGTGGGAGACTTAGTTTTGTATAGACATCAGTTTGATAGTACTTTTTTCTTCTTTCTTTTTTTTTTTTTTCCCCCAAGTGTTGTTGTGGATTTAGACACAGACTTGTTTTCTCTTTCTGAGCAGCCTTTTCCCTCCTGTCCTCTGAGCTGGAGACTCAGAAAAGTGGTGTCTTGGGTCAAACTGATTTTTTGCATTTCTATAAATTGTGTATATTCTAAACACACAATCTGTGTCTCTCCCTGCCATTTCTTCCAGGCAAAAGGTCTGCTGCGGAATTATTTACAAAGGGCGTTTTGGTGAAGTCCTCATAGACACTCATCTCTTCAAACCTTGCTGTAGCAATAAAAAATCTGCCACTGAAAAGCCAGAACAAGAAGGACCACAATCTCCACCAATCTCCACCCAAGAGGAGTGGTGACTTCCTTGGATAGCTGCAGAAGGTTATACAGATCCTCTTATTCTCTGGAAAAATACTAGAAAAGTGACTGTTTACTTTGGACACCTGCTATGCTGCCAAAAGACTATTCCCTAGAACTGTTTTGGGTTTACTGCTTCAATTCCACAAACTCTGAAGCCAGTTTGTATCCTTTCAGAAAGAGTGTACATAATATTTAAGATGCTATGGAACACTTAGCAAAGCTGAATGCTGCTGCAAGGTTGTCTAATCTTCCCCCTCCCCTCTCACTTCACAAGTGAATATGAGGATGGGGTTTTGTATATTAAAGTATATGTAGTTCAAGTTTCTGTATTGAAAGAAACAGTGGTTGTAAGGCTTCCTTTTTTTTTTAAAAGTTGGTTGGTAACCTCCCTTAAATCCCCAAGAAAATATTTCATTCTTAGACACGTATGAGTCAATAAGATGAATTAATACATAGAAATGTTACAAGTCACCTCTCTAGTTATATAATAAATATATATATTTTTTAAGGTGTGGAGATCTCACCCTATACTACTGACGTAACAAATACTTCATCCCTCCTATGTGACACAGACTGGTAAACTGCAGATGTGGCTGTTACAAGTGGTAGTTATCTGAGAAGGCCCCCAACATACAGCGCTCTTCAGAAAGGATGGGAGAGCTCTCCTCCTTAGCTAAGAAGTAAGATTTACCTAAGAATTGAACACAGCAAAATGGGAGGCTTCTTTGTTTTAACCCAGCAGCAGACACCCTGGGCTTCATGCAGTAGCTGACAGGTGATGAGCGATGGACCAAGAAAACATCTTGATGCCCAAGTGAGGTGCAGTTGATGGCCAAAACTGAGTAAATGCTATCTGTTGGCCTAGTGCAGCTGAAATGTGACTACAGACCAGACTTCCTGCTAGCTTTGGACCTGACGTAGAACCAAACCATTGGCTAAACAAATCAGGTTCTGGTCCAGGGGCATAATCTGATTCCAGCCTGGGGGTTGGGATTCATGATTGCTATTTTGGAACCCTTCCTCTGCAGTGCTTCTCTGTGTTTGGGTTTTGTTTTTTTCTGTTTGTTTGTTTGTTTAAACAACCCTCAGATCAATGCTTTTGTGAATACTGAATATGAAAAGTTCTGCTAAGAATGGTGCTGTACGGAATCGAGGCAGCTCTGTTTGCATACATGATCAAACGATTTCCAGACAAACTGGTGTGCAAACCATTGTGACACTTCTTCAAACTCCACTTTGCCTGTAGCATGGAAGCAGCTTCCTGGAAGAGTGTGCTGCAGTTTTAGCTCCCAATTGCTTCATGTTCCTTTTATGAAGGTTTAACTTGTGTAAGTTGGGAATTCTGCTTTTTTTTTTTTGTTTGTTTCTGTTTTTGGGGGGGAGGGGTGGGGGGGATTTTTCTTACTATTACTCTTTTGGGATATTCTACAATGGATTGCTACAAGCTTTCCTTTTTGTGAGAGTCATCTGCATAATGCTGTCGTGGGTCCTGAAATGGGAATGCTTAGCAAATGAAAATATAGGTAGAGAAAGATAAACAGGTTTTAAGAGGAGCCTCTACCCTCAACACTTTTTTTTAATTATTTTTTTTTAATTTCTCTTCTCTCCTTCTGTTGGGTAAGGCAACCCCTGGAGAGAACATCAGGGGAAACAGGGCTTTGACTTATCACAGCCTTACAGCTCAGAGCTTTCATTGGTCTTCCTTTGCTTTTCCTAAACTCTGAGATTCTGAAGGGAGGACAAAGCTGCCTACCTTGCTTTGGTCTGCAACCAAATAGAATCATTTAGGTTGGAAAAGACTTCTAAGATCATTGCGTCCAACCGTAATTAAAATGGATACTTGCTTGTATAATGGCTTAACTAGGTTGGTCATGTCTAACAAAGGGCTTGAGCAAGACTCCTAGCTGTTTTTGCAGACACCTGCTTTCATCTGAATTTGTGTTTTCAGCATCGGTAATTCTGAACACCTAAGGCTGCAGCATTGGTGGTAGGATGTGCTCTGATACGGATCATCTCTTCTGTATTTATTTATTTATTGCTAGATTTCAGCCACCAACTGCTTCCCCTACTCCCTCCCACCTCTTCCATTCCTGGTAGTGATGCAAAATGAACTGTATGTAGTTATGCACTTTGTGTTAATGTATTAGAAATCTATGGAGCCTGTTTTGTACTTTTATACTGTTCAGACACTTGTAATCCAAACTTTTTTTACTAGGGTAATGAATAAATTTAGAGTTATTTAGAAAATAAACAACTTCTCTGTTGATTTCATTTCTGTTCCATTAATTAGACTTAGTGTTTGAACCAGCCCAGAAAACCTATGTTTCTATTTGAACAAGACTTCAAGACTTTTTTTTGGAGGGGTGAGATAATTCTCTTCCTATTTCATTTGGAAGGAAGAGCAGAGCAAGGGAAGGAGATGGTGTTTATTATGATAGACAGTTGTCTTGGGGCAGAATCGCAGAGCTTTCCCTTGGCACTGCATGTACATTAGCCATTCCTTTACTGGGAATGGGTGGTGCTGACACTTGGTGTTCCTGGGGGGCTTGCTCTCTGTCTAGCTCACCATCATTCAGCATAGGCCAGCTGAAGCAACAGCATTAAAGGATTGGTGCTGACAACGTGTGGAAACATCCCTTTCCAGATCCAGCCGAGGCAGTGGAAGAGACTAGTGTTCTCTACTGAAGCTGGAGCCTGGAGTGTTTCTTCCCACAACAGGCGTAGTCAGCTGGATTAAGCTCCAGCAGACTGGTGGGAGCAAGGTCTCTGGCAGGAGATGGCAGCGAGTAACTGAGGGTATTCCATGATAATGGGGAAAAAATTGCGACCTTAAGCATGCTGACTTGTTGCAAGAGACTATTTTGGACCTTACTGGAGACGCTGATTAATTCCTGCTGAAACATTGGCTATTTTCTTATAAAATTGAGCATGATAATATCCAGAGATCCATATAGGAATGATTTTGGTGGAAGCTCACATTGACTGCAAGACCACATGATTTTAGTACAATGTATATTTTGGAGGTTCTTGTATTTACAGTATCTGCTGTAGATTCCTGAACACACCTTGGGCATGATTTGGTTCGCCTAAAATGAAAAGCTCCATGTAAAGTCACTGAAGGGAAGCAGAGGCACCAAGAGGTGATTTAAAGCAGATGAACTTTGTACATATCCCACTCTTTGTAACTTCCACCCTTTTCAAATAATGAATTCCTTTTCCTTCTCTCTTTTATGCTGCTGCCGCATGCTGGTGGCTACAGATAATGTCTGGGCACTAACCACGTGCTGAACACCAGTGTTGATGGACAGAGGGCTTTTTTTTCTGAGGCAGATAACCCAAAGGAGGGCTACAGCTGTGGAGGAGCAGGAAGCTCCTGTGGGAACACTGGGGAGGCAGGACTCAACACCTTCAGAGCAATGTGAAACGAAATCAGGAGGCAAAACCCTGGGTAAAGCCTCCTTGTGCTTCACCTGGTTCCGCTGTCATAATGTCATGTGTGACATCTGCTAAAATACCTTACAGTGCAAGCATCATGAAGATGCTTTACAGATAGTATTATACTCAAAAGATGAGAAAAACGAGGCATGTGATGAGAAAGTATTTTGCTGGAGGTCACCAGTGGACAGGGAGCAGATCTATGATTTCCAAAGCCTGAGCTGAGTGCCCAGTGCTGCTGGTGAAGCACGCGATGGCACATTGTTTGCTTTTGTGTGGTGCAGCATGAAGAGTAATTTTATTGTTTTGTATAATGTCGAAATTTCTCTCTGACTTCTGCAACACTGAGCCGATAACCTGCTTTCTGAGCAGACGACTGGGTGCCATCCACCACCAGTAACTGAATTGATAAAACTTCTGCAGTTGTATATAAATTGTTTCAATATTATGTTAAAAAAAAAATGCTCCTTCTAAACAGATCTCATAGAACATAATGGCATTGCAGCTCCATTGCCAACATCAGAGACGCAGCTGCTTCTTGGCTCTTGTTTTCTGTTCCAATGGGAATCTGGCCACAAGAGGAAAAGGGAACACATGTCCAGGTCCCCTTTTTCAGACACATATGGGCCTTATGGAACACTTAGGTTACAGACCTACAGAGGAGAAGGATTGACATAATCTGGGAGAAAAAAGGGTGTGCAAAACACCTATGTACTTCCAAATCCTCCATGTATTTTAAGGGAAAGTGACAGTAACATTTAATGCCATCTATCATAAAGAATTTCAGGTCTGATTTTTTTATATTTATTAGTGATAATTATTTGGGAGATATTTTTTCACGTACCTGAGAGAGGTTATTGCTACAGGAGAATGTGACATCTGCTTTGCCATAGCCTCCTGCCTAGCAGAAAGTTGGCTGGAAAGGGACAGACTGCCCAGGTGTCCTAAGCCTTTGGTTCTGGGCCTGGGAATGGTCCCTGTCACAATCCCGCTCAGCCCTTGCTGTCACTGTTGGCTGCAGACTTCTCTTCGCCACAGATGCTGTTTCAAGTGGTCTCAGCCTGAGCAAGGACCTGGGCCTGGGTCTCTGCTGCAGCCAAACACAGGCCTGGGACAAGCTGGAAAAGGACCAGAAAGTGTGCTTGCTGTGGGTGAGGCTTCTCAGATAGAGATGTGGGAATCGGGCACTTTGGGGGCTGCAAAGAGGTGTGGGGCAGGTTTATTGCTGGCCTCTACAACATGGCCTGATGATACCAGAGGAAATATGGACACTTACGAGGAGGTTTAAAAGCCTCAGTACCCAACGGCACTGCAGGAGGTACCAGTGTGTGCAAACACATGCTGCTGAGCAGCTGAACAGTCAAGAGCTCACAACTTGCCAGAGCGCTTCTGGCCTTTTCGTGTCACAACGTTCTCCTGGCAAAGCCACCAGTGCCACTAACCTTCATACTGTCATAGGTTTTATTGAGACCCTACAGCCCCGTGCCCGGCAGCCCCTCACCTGGGCCTTGCTACACCGAGTACGCGACTGCTGGAAGCTCTTATGAGACCGGGTAAGGCAGAGCCTCGGGAGATAAGGATGGCCTAGCTTCTGGGGCGGGAAAGCGAAAACTCCGATACCCGCCGCCGGGGAGGGAGGAGAGGCGTTCTGCTTGCTTGGGGCAGGCGGAGCCCGGTGCTGTGTGAGGGGGCGCGGGAAGCGGCTCCCTCCGCCAGGGGCCGCCGCGGCTGCGGGGAGAGGCCTGGGCTCTGCCGGTGGCCGCCAGGTGGCGCTATCCTCGGCCCTCCCGGGATGTTCAGTGGCGGGCGGACACCGGCGGGGGCTACAGCCTCGGGTCAGCGCCGCGAGGCACAGCCGGGCTGTCAGGGTTTTACACCCTGTGGCGCTTGCCCGGCTGGCTGTAACCGCGTCTTTTGGCAGTACCCTGCTCCGCCCAGGGGGTCGAGTTTTTAATCGCCCTCGCTCGGCCACAGCCCCTTTGCTCCTCGGGCAGTGGCAAAAGCTGAGTCACTCGGTAGTGTTCAGCTCTCCATACGGCACCTACGCCCCCTGCTAGAGTAACAAAAAATGACCATAAACCTCTTCCTCCTCCTCTCCACCACTCCTGCAGGCAGGAGCAGTGCACCCGAGGCTGTGTCTCTTAATTGTTTTCCATTTCATCGCCGAGTTAGTGGACAACGAAATAAGAAAAATTGTTTTTACTGGAGAAAACCTAATGGCTGGGCTTGTCACTGGCTGACAAAGGGTGCCCTTGTGGGGGG
This sequence comes from Hemiprocne comata, assembly GCA_020745705.1. Classification (NCBI taxonomy): domain Eukaryota; kingdom Metazoa; phylum Chordata; class Aves; order Apodiformes; family Apodidae; genus Hemiprocne; species Hemiprocne comata. The sequence goes on from CM036586.1 coordinate 65,809,912, forward strand.
CTGAGCATATGGTGGGGATTCAGAAGCCAGCCAGGCAAACCAGCTAGTGGATGGGGCTTTGAGCTGCAGAGAGCTGAAGGTGGCTGATTGTCGCTTCTTCTTGCTGACCAGCTTCAGAAAAGTCTGCGAGAGAATCCGGGAAAGACCAATGTGCCAAACCCTGAAGAAGAAAATGGAAACAGAGGCAGAAAGAACATCATGTAGGTGAGGCAGCTCTTATTTTGCCTGGATCAGTGTGCCTCAGCAAAGCATTTAATCTGTCTCAGTAATCTCTTGCCTGTGAAGAGCAGCCACTTGGTGTGCTTAAACTGAGAGGAGTTTGGGGGGAGTACTGGACGTGGGGCCCATTTCTGAGGAGGAGTGGCCAGACAGAGCTCTGGGGACACACAGAGTGAAGGCAAGAGGCCAAGGAAGAGGCAGCGTTTGAACCTCTTTGGCCACAGTGAGTTTCAGAGTGCTTGTATAACCAAGAGCACTAGCCTGGCTCATGAAGGCTCCACTGTGGCCATAGGTAACATGGTCACAGTTAGATGTACACTTATGGTGGCTATTAAAGAGCTATGACAGCGGCTTCAAGGCTATGGCTGGCAGACGCTTCTTCGTTGCTTCAGAGGTTTTATCTGGTGTTGGCAGACTAAAGTGACTGTTCAGGTTCTTGTTTAATTATTTGTTTGTATTCCATTTTAATGATGGTTGGTTGTTCCTTTTGTGGCTTTTATTGTGAGCATTGCTATGGCTCCAAGGCTCTTGAAGGGAGGTAAAGAGGGAGCAGAAAGCATTATGAGTCTATATAGCGCTCAGCACAGATTGAGGGCTGACCCCAGTTAACCAGCATGATTCTGGACACCACAAGATGCTGACTATTCTCTCAGGTTCACTGTTGTATCCTCTGACTAATTGACATGGAGATGTTTGGAATAGCAGTAAGTGGGTCAGAGAGCCACCGTGCCTTCTTGAGCATGCTCCTGCTGGCCTAGTCTTGCCTCTGTCCTTTGTCTCTCTCCTATATCATAAAAACTGGTGACAGGGTAAGGAAAGGTGCCACGCTTCCGGTCAGTTGAAAAGCTTGAGAAAACCTTGTGTGACAGGGAAGGAAATGGTTGGGTATTTTCTCTGGATAACTTCAGCTGGTGCACATGGTGGATACTGAGCAGCTTCTCACTCCCTCTCTGTCTCTCCCCAACACCTTCCCAGAGTTGCCTCCCATTTCTAGAGGGCAGCTTGAGGCAGAATGGGGCAGGCTTTAAAACACTTTACGGTGAGGGGTTAGTGTTTTGTATGGAAATGGAGATGTCTACCATGAAATGCCTTTCTGAAGGAAAGCATGTAAACCGTAGGTTGCTTCTCCACTGTGAAGAGGGAGAGTAAAATTCTAGACTTCACGCCTTCACAGACCCTTTGTTTGGGTATCACTTGCTGTCCTTTAAATGACCACCTAGGAAACAAGCAAACCAGGTGAAACTCTCCAAGCACCATTCCCCCATGCACTCCCCACCTTGCTAGGCTCCCTCTCCTTTAGATATAAATTTTCCTTTCATTTTTATTCCCTAGGCATCTGCATGATTGCTCTTGGGTTGGCACCCTTGCCAGGTTGTTACCCACCTCTACAGGGCACAAGTTGTGTAACCTTTTTCCCCTGGACACAGTTCCCTGAGCATCACCTGCCCAGAAGTTAGCTGTTGAAGAGCTGGTAGCTGGTGCTACCATAGCAACCTTTACCTTTGTCCCCTTGCTTTTGGTGTATATGAGATGATAGATAAAAGACAGAAATACACAATTTTTAAATTTTTTTTTTATTGGAGGGACCAGAGGCACTATTATAAAAAAAATAAAAGCTCCATTATTTTTGAGAGTCATAATCCAAAGTTCCTGTGCTGTACCAAACCTTCTCCCCTGCCACCTTTACATCTAACCAGGAGGGCGGTCAAAAGGAAGAATGCAAAAACATTAGTATTATTGTAGCAGTGCTCAGTAACAACACTTCCATTAAGGACCTCTCACATGTTTTCACATAAACTCTTCTTTTTTCTGATTGTAAAACTCAACCATAAATTTCACCTCCTTGCTGACACCAGGCACTGAAGGTTTAAAACTATCAGCACTTCAGTCAATCAAATTTCCAGTTAAAGCAAAGTCCTAAATATCCTCGTATATATTCTAATTTGAATTTGTTTGGTTTACAGTCTCTGCACTTTAGAGTAAAGAGTGGTTGAGTGAAATTATTTATAATATGCACACTCTATAGGTTTCCAAATTAAATGCAAATGAACAACTACTATATTTGATTTGGTACCTTTTTTTTTTTTTCTCCTTAAAGCAGGTTTGATCCTGATGGGTCCTCAGTACCCATCAGAAGCTTAGTCTCTTGTTTTGAAAGCTAGGAAAGCCTTTTTAGTAGGGGAAGGGGATAGAGATAGGACAGACAGCTCTGCAGGGCTAGCACAAAAAAGTCAGTGAGCAGCCATAAAACAAAAAATGTTTGCCGCTAGGTGAAAACACAGTGACCAAGGATCAAGAAAAGGCTGAGGTACTTAATACTTTCTTTGCCTCAGTCTTCAACAGTAGGATTAGTTGTTCCCTGGGCACACTGTCCCTTAAGATAGAAGACAGAGATGGGGAACAGATTAGGCCCTATGTAATCCATGAGGAAATGGTTATGGATCTGCTTCACAAACTAGACACTCATAAGTTGATGGGGCCAGATGGTTTACGCCCTAGAGTCCTAAGGGACTTTGGCAGATGTGGTTGCCAAACCACTCTCCATCATCTTTCAAAAGACCTGGCTAACTGGGGATATCCCATTGGACTGGAGACTAGCAAATGTGACACCCATCTTCAAGAAAGGCTGGGAAGAGGATCCCAGTAACTATAGACCTGTGAGTCTCACTTTGGTGCCAGGGAAGGTGATGGAAAGGATAATCTCAAGAGCCATCTTAGAACATTTAAAGGTCAACCAGACAATCGGGCCCAGTCAGCATAGATTTATGGAAGGCAGATTCTGCTTGACAAACCAGATCTTGTTCTATGACAAGGTGACCTGCTTAGTGGATGAGGAAAAGGCTGTTGATGTAGTCTTCCTGGACTTCAGTAAAGCCTTTGACACTGTCTCCCATAACATCCTCATGGAAAAGATGGCTGCCCATGGTTTTGATGGGCATATACTCTGCTGGGTTAAACACTGGCTGGATGGCCAGGCCCAAAGAGTTGTGGTTAATGGAGTTAAGTCCAGTTGGCAGCCAGTCACGAGTGGTGTCCCCCAGGGCTCAGTGCTGGGGCCATTCCTGTTTAACATCTTTATTAATGATCTTGATGAGGGGATCGAATGTACCATCAGTAAATTTGCAGATGACACCAAGTTGGGCGGGAGTGTTGATCTGCTGGATGGTAGGAAGGCTTTACAGAGGGATCTGGACAGCCTGGATCAATGGTCTGAGACCAACTGTATGAAATTCAGTAAGGCCAAATGTCAGGTCCTGCATTTCGGTCACAACAACCCCAGGCAATGCTACAGGCTTGGAGAAGAGTGGCTGGAAAGCTGCCTGGCAGAAAAGGACCTTGGTGTATTGATTGACAGTAGGCTGAATATGAGCCAGCAATGTGCCCAGGTGGCCAAGAAGGCCAATGGCATTCTGGCTTGTATCAGAAATTGTGTCTCTAGCAGGACTAGGGAACTAATCCTGCCTCTGTACTCGGCACTGGTGAGGCCCCACCTCAAGTATTGTGTTCAGTTTTGGGCACCTCAATAGAAAAAAGACATTGAGGTGATGGAGCAGGTCCAAAGAAGGGCAACAAAGCTAGTGAGGGGTTTGGAAAACATCCCCTATGAGGAACGACTAAACAGCTGGGGCTGTTTAGTCTGGGGAAGAGGAGGCTGAGGGGAGACCTTATCACTCTTCACAAATACCTGAAAGGAGCTTGTAGTGAGAGTGGGGTTGGTCTCTTCTCACTGGTAACTGATGACAGGGCAAGAAGAAATGGGCTCAAGTTGCCTCAGGGGAGATTTAGGTTGGATATCAGAAAAAACTTCTTTACAGAAAGGGTTGTTAGGCACTGGAACAGGCTCCCCAGGGAGGTGGTTGAGTCACCATCCCTGAATGTGTTTCAAAGTCATCTGGATGTGGTGCTTGGGGACATGGTTTAGCGGTGGGTCATCAGAAATAGGGAAATAGGGTTAGGATAAGGTTGGACTCGATTATCTTAAAGGTCTTTTCCAACCTGAACAATTCTATGATTCTATGAAAATCCGTTGCCAAGCCAGGGTTTACACATATATTCATAGAGATAAAACTTTCCTGGCAATTTTTTCTATTTGCTTCCCTCAAAATCTCATGTAGTGAAGTATTTGCAACATCCCAAGAGAACAAGAATTATGATGAGTGTGTATAGTTGCACTGTAAAGAAACTGAGAATAAAATTATTTTGTCTAAAGGCAGAGCTCTACAACATGTGCCTTTCCTTATAATGCTAGACTTCCTTGATAGCCATCTCTGTTTGGGCACCATTGGTCCAGAAATCCATCCCTCAGGTGTATTTCAAAAAACATCTGTATAGCATTGATCAGGGCCATCCTGAAAACACCCCATGCCTGCTTCCTCAGCAGAACGTGCTTTAAAAGTGTCTAAATTGATGGAGTTGGCTGGAGAACCCCCTCTATACTCATTTCAGTATGCTCTCAGGGTACCACCTTGTGGAGGAATAGGAAATGCCCCATGTGAGGACCAGTAAGAGAATGCTCAAGCCCTGGTGAGTCCAGTTGCAAAACTAGAAAGCAAATTCCTGTGAAAATTCCAGATATCATTTTTAAATGGCTGAGCAACACCAGACTAGGATTCTCTTGGATGTGCACAAGGTTCCCAAACCGAGGCCCCTAATTTCCCTCTCCAGCCTGAGGTCTCTTTCAAAATAATTTCAGTGGTCTGATGGATGGACATTTATATCCTTTTTTTTTTTTTTTAAAGTCTGTGGTATTTTGAAAATGTTTGCATGTGCAAAAGTAAGGCCGCATTGAAAATGGTCAAGAAATAACTCCTGGCTTTCTAACTGCAAAAGCAGCTTGAAAGACAAAATACAAAACCTGAACCTTCCTTCCTAACTCACAGTCACTTGTGAGAAACAGAAAACCTCGCAATGATGTTAATTTCTGAAACAGCCTCTTCAAACACAAATGAATAATTTTTTAATGGGAATGCCACTCTTAGTAAGTTGGATAGCATTGACCAGGCCAACATTGCAGTTTTCACTGCTCTAGGTGTATTACTTGGGCACCACAAGGTTTTGAGAAAGAGCACAGGAGACAGGTTTAAAATAGAAGATGCTCCATTGAGGGCAGGTTGAAAAGATGGTTATAGGATGCTGTATAAATGAATAAGGACACCTCTACAAAATTACCAGCAGCACTTACTTCATTTCCCAGTCTCTTCTTTGCCATCTGTGGTCTGGTCCTACGACCCCAAGGAAGTGAGCTCTGAGTTGGTTTCCTTTGGGCTGGGCTGATGCCTACTTGTGCACACCCCAAGATGGGCAGCTTCAGGTGGGGCAGGAAGGGCACCTGTCACCCTCGGCCTGAGCAATCCTGTCTAGAGGCAGCACACAGGATCTCTGCCTATGGTCACAAGAGCTTCTATGGGTACTTGAATACCATGGGCAGTTTTGAACCCCAGTAACGCAAGAAAGCAATGAATAAATTGGTGTGAATTCAGCAGAGGGATAACAACATGGTCAGTTTCCTTGTGAGGAAAGACAGAGGAGACTAGGCTTGTTTAGGAGAATACAAAGGTTAGGGGAGACCTAGCAACAGCCTTCCCAAGGTTAGCAAGAAGATGGAACCAGGCTCTTACCAGTTGTGTGTGATGGGAGGGTAAGAAACAAGAAGCATAAATTGAAGCAAGCTGGGAATAAGAAGGAGCTGTTTCCCCATAAGGACAGTTAGGCAGTGAAAACAGGTTGCCCAGAGAGGCTGTGCAGTCTCCATCCCTGGAGATTTTCAAGGCAAGACTGGACAAGCCTTTGAATAACCTGATCTGACCCCATACCTGACCCTGGACTAGAGATCACCTGAGATTGCTTCCAACCTGAATTATCCTGTGATCTAAAACCCATCAGAGGAATGGCATCCCAAATGTGCTTCTGCTGAATTGAAAGGTAGCATGGATAATTGTTAAGACATAGAGGTTTATATAGTCAGTATTTTAAATTATGTGTTTATTTCAACCCTGGTGAACAAAATCAGTCAGGTTTTAGTCCTAAAGATATGACAAAAAGGAAGAGAGAGAAAGAGAGACTCTGCTAAGTAACTCTGTGGAGTTACCTGAACTTTCAGCTGCTCTAGGCTAGTTTACATAATTTAGGGTGTATGTTACCTGTGCATTGATCTTGAAAAACTTTACACTGCCAAAGTGATACAAAGCACTCTTACTATTACCAAGGGTAGATTCTTCACTGCTAGAAAATAATCAATAGAGAAAAATCAAAACAGTAATTCACCCTGAAGCAGAGCAAGGTTTAACACATTCTCCTGCAATGCTTTCAGAGTGTAGAGATGAAAGGAAGCACCACAGGGGCTGCACATGCCAGTAATTGTGCTCCCCCCAGCAGGCAAACAATCGAGCACTGGAATGTGATACAGATTCAAAATGCAGAAGTGATGGGCTTGGTTGTCAGCCAGTGTAAATCAGTGTCATTGTGTGATCCAAACCAGGTGGCACCAGTTAAAGGTTTGGCCCACCAAAAGTAGTTGGAGACTCTAAGAGGTGAGAGGAGTTAACTGCTAGTAGGATCCTGTAGCAAGGAAAGAAGCTCAAAGAATGGTGCTTATGTCCATCTTTTCTCATTGCTGCCGGAGTGCTGTGTTGTGATGATAGAGGCATAGCTCTGCTCATGGTAATACTGGCCCCTAGTGCTTTCGTTTTCATGATGTGGCAGACCTGCAAGGTTCTAAGAGCAGCACTCCACTTGGCCATCCTCCACAGCAAAATAGGCCACAGTCCCAGCACCACTGCAAGCTGGTACACGCAGCAGCCAATTTTCTTGGAAGCTGGGCTAGAGATGCTAGACATGCTTCACTGCTGCCAGGTCTGTTTCCAAGTATTTAAACTGGGAAACAGCATGATGCCCTAGTGACTGGCAATGCTGCATCTCATGAGTGTTTCATCTTCTGACATCTAGGAAGTAATCGTTCCTTGATGACTGCCTGATCTGGCATCATTTGACTCCTGGTATTTTAATCTTTGGGCTCCCCTTCTGCCTGAAAGGGAGCCAACCAAGGACCATGATGTCTTCCCCACCTTCTGTAATAGTGAGAGAAACAGATCTTATACCCACCTACAGTCTTTTGTCAACTCTGCTTTAGGGAGAGTACACATTGTATCATAAATTAGTAGCTGGGCTTTGCTGCTAGATCAAGAGGCTCTGGCATCTGTGATTGTCCCTAAGCCACTGGTATACCTTCTGTGATTTTTATCTTCAAGAAGTGAAAGTGTCGGACGTGCAGGAGTCCTGCATGGCACCCATCACTTGCAGAGTCCACTAACTATCAAGAGCCAAAGCCTGCTCAAGGATGCAGGGCATTTCAATTGAGTCAGGAGACCTTGTTCTTTCATCTGAGAACAGATGCAAATTAAATGGCTGTGAATTTTACAGCTGATTCTCAGACACGCCACAACTAGGATCAACAACTTTTGTTCCACTCCAATGAGATTTCACAGCCGTGTGCTGCTGCTGCTTGTTCACATTGCCTTAATTAGGCCATGGCATTCCACAGCAGTTTGGTACTGAAGCAGAGTTTTGATGCAGTGTTGAGATCTTCCACATGCTTGAGAAACCTTATTAAGTAAAGGGAAAAAATGCAGTGGATCGAATCCAGGTGAAGCACCACAGATCAGTCATTAATGTCTCCTCACGAGGCTTGGCAAGGCCACCTTGTGAGGACCCTGAGAGCAAACTAAGACTAGAATCCTTTCCAGAAAGGCTACCACCTTGTAACAGTGGCACAGGGTTTGTTCTTGAGGAGCTAATTAGATCTATGCAAATAATTAATGGTGAATGCAGCCTCCTTTTTAGGTCTGATTTATCAAATTCCCCATGGTCCAATCCCTTCACACTCCTGGGCATCAGGGCACCCTCTGTGCTGAAGAAGCACCCAGGAGGACTTGGCAGGATGGCCGCTGTGCAGATGGCCAGTGTATCAGCATGGCTGGAGTGTGCTGTATGTGTGCATGCTCCTGCATGCCTGGGGTGCAGCAGTGGGTGCCCCCATCCACGGGCTCCTGCTGAGGGGGCCATAAAGAGGGACAGCAATGTGAGAGAAGGAAACAAGGCAGGTAATTATTCCCAAAGCTGCTGTAGCATAGAGACTACTGGAGTTAACATGCTATTTTACGTCCTGAAGGGGCAGCAGATTTCTTTTCCTCCTTTACACTGGATTGAAATAAATTGGGAATATAGGAACACCTTTGCTCCTTTTTCTGTTACTTTTTATCTTCAGCAGTGTAGAAATTTTAAAATAGTCATAAACAGAAGCCAAGGTAATATAGAAAGAAAAACTGAGTGAAATCTAATCACGTTATATACTAGCTCCCCTAGCCAACATCACCTTCTTAGTCTGATCCTCCCCTGCCCCCACTTTCTGGTTCTCTCTCATCTTTTTCAATCTTGCTGTTCCTCTGACTCTTTTCATGTTTCTGTCATTTCTGCCTAGCCTGTTGGACACACTTCTGAAGTCTGAGTGATAGCTAAGCATAACATTTTTGTTGCTTACTCTGCACCTGTGGGAGTAGATGGCAGTCCTGATACAACTTTAATGTTTAAGACAAAGATCAAGTGGAAAATGGGAACGGACAGTATCCAAGTGGATTTCAATACAGGAAGACTGAGCAAATGTGGCTCATAAGGAAGAAATGGAAAAGCATAAGTTTTCTAAGTGAAGGAAAACGAGATTTTTCTAAACGTAAGCAGTGACTCTAGTGTAAAGCAGGTTTCCTGTTGCAGGTGGGGAAAACTGTGCCTTTTAGGAAAGGTCTGAGAGAATATGGAGGTAGGTGTGAGTGTGGACTAAAAGGAGAGCTGAGAAATCACAGAACCACTGAATCGTTCTGGTTGGAAAAGACCTTTAAGATCATTGAGTCCAACTGAAACCTAACTCTACCAACCATTAACCTAACTCTACCAAGTGCAGTGCTTGAACCATACTATATTAAATTAAATGTTGGGACTTGAACAGATTTTCAGCAGTGTTAGCACACAGTAACCATCTGTTGTCTCTCTGGCTTCAGTAGGCCTCTGTCAGCAGACAGGAAGCAGGAGTTTCGCCTCATCTGTATTGCCAGCTTTCCATGGGAGACAGGCTGATTGCTAGGCAGGCACTTTCTCCTCTTTGGAAGGCGGGTGAGTGAAGAGCCCATCCCCTCTGCATCACCTCCCATCGTTTAGACAAGCTAACCCTCGGCTATTGTTGGTGCCTGTGTGAACAGTGCAGCGCCACGCAGGGCTCCGAGGCTCAGACAGGCAGCCTGCGAGCCACAGATGGCTGCGCCGTCACAGCGCAGTGGGGCTGTGGAGGAGCCACGCAGCCCAGCACGGATCCTCTGGGGCAACAGCACGGAGATTGCTGGCTTCCCACATGTCCTCCCTTGAGCAAAGTCTCCATCCGCAGTGACCTGTGTAGATTCCTCAGACCCCTTTTTGCCTGCAGGGAAAACAGAGAAGAAATTAAAACAAAATAGGAATTATTGAATACCCATGCAGGAAAGCGTAATTCTGACTTCTGTAGGCTTTGAACGGCAAGGAAGAAGTTATGGAGGGGAAATTTCTGCCATGGGGTTTTGAAGATGGCTCTGGTAGTCTGTTAGGTAGTCAGATGAGGTTTGATTTTCTAATATAAAATCAGGAAAGTCAAGTCTGTCCCTTGCACGTTAGTTTTTTATTGTTTCCTGCAACACTTCCATTAGGTGAAAAGCAGCAAAGTCTGCAAGCTGTGAACCATGAGATGGATTCTCTCAGTTTTCTAACTTGGAGATTATGTTCCTATGAGTTGGCCAAAATAAAAGGGCAGTGTTTATATGAGGGATTATGCTTTCTGGCTGCCTGTGGCTGCAGGGGAATCCACTCCATGACCCAGGATGGGTCCCCTCCCAGCTCTTCTGTAATGAGAACAGGGATGGGATTTTAAACTGTGTAAATTCTTGCCTGCCTGCTTATTTAGAGTGGTTTGGCCAGTTATTGCCAAGTTATTCACCAAACCTAGCGAGAGGAGAGATCAAAAATTACACTGTCACCTCTGCTCTTGTCTAAATGGGAACAAAGTGAAAATTGTTTCTTTCTGGTTCACATTTTTCTCTCATTGTACAGTCTTTGAAGATGACTAGCTATTTTAAAAGTTAAGAAAGTCCAAGAATCTTACTTCTGTTTACACTCAGATCACAATACCCTGTAGTGACAACATAAATGGCCTTTAAAGTGGCTGTAAATGTATGTGTAAAATTTACATACAGTAAATCAGTATTTATGTGCACAGGGCCTGCTGTTGTAATGCAGCAATAGTGTAAGTTCCGCGTATATGTGCACAGGATGGGGAGTTTGCCCAGGGCCCTTGCTAACTTTAAAGCTCCCCCCCCAACTTCCAGCTGTCTTTCTCTTATCTTTCCTATTAGTTCCTTTGCTCTTCATTGCATCTACGTCAGAGAGCATGAGTTATTAAAGAGTTAGGATAATACACCTAAAAATACAATAGTGAGAGCAGTATCACATTTCCCACTGAAAGGACATTCTTGCAGTGTTACAAGAATGAGTTCTTTGAGTTTGCTTTAACCACTTCCATAACATACATGCAAGTAAAGCCCACTGAAACACAAAAAGTAGCTACCCAGTGGGTTGTATTTTTATGTTTACAACTTTGTTAGGGCTTAAGTGCATGTGCATTGATGAACAGGTTAATTGAGATGGTACTGTCTAGGAAGTCCTCACAAGCTTGTTCCATGCTATTTTTCATGACTTATGTCCTAGAGGCAAGGCTACGGAGAGAGAAGGCTGTGGGAGGGGAAACCCAGCAATGGCAGTGCACATAGAATCATGGAATTGTTCAGGTTGGAAAAGACCTTTAAGATCAACTTCATCAATCTAGACACTTTTAAAGCACGTTCTGCTGAGGAAGCAGGCATGGGGTGTTTTCAGGATGGCCCTGATCAATGCTATACAGATGTTTTTTGAAATACACCTGAGGGATGGATTTCTGGACCAATGGTGCCCAAACTGAGATGGCTATCAAGGAAGTCTAGCATTATAAGGAAAGGCACATGTTGTAGAGCTCTGCCTTTAGACAAAATAATTTTATCCTCAGTTTCTTTACAGTGCAACTATACACACTCATCATAATTCTTGTTCTCTTGGGATGTTGCAAATACTTCACTATATGAGATTTTGAGGGAAGCAAATAGAAAAAATTGCCAGGAAAGTTTTATCTCTATGAATATATGTGTAAACCCTGGCTTGGCAACGGATTTTCATAGAATCATAGAATTGTTCAGGTTGGAAAAGACCTTTAAGATCATCGAGTCCAACCTTATCCTAACCCTATTTCCCTATTTCTGATGACCCACCGCTAAACCATGTCCCCAAGCACCACATCCAGATGACTTTGAAACACATTCAGGGATGGTGACTCAACCACCTCCCTAGGGAGCCTGTTCCAGTGCCTAACAACCCTTTCTGTAAAGAAGTTTTTTCTGATATCCAACCTAAATCGCCCCTGAGGCAACTTGAGCCCATTTCCTCTTGCCCTGTCATCAGTTACCAGTGAGAAGAGACCAACCCCACTCTCTCTACAAGCTCCTTTCAGGTATTTGTGAAGAGTGATAAGGTCTCCCCTCAGCCTCCTCTTCCCCAGACTAAACAGCCCCAGCTGTTTAGTCGTTCCTCATAGGGGATGTTTTCCAAACCCCTCACTAGCTTTGTTGCCCTTCTTTGGACCTGCTCCATCACCTCAATGTCTTTTTTCTATTGAGGTGCCCAAAACTGAACACAATACTCGAGGTGGGGCCTCACCAGTGCCGAGTACAGAGGCAGGATTAGTTCCCTAGTCCTGCTAGAGACACAATTTCTGATACAAGCCAGAATGCCATTGGCCTTCTTGGCTACCTGGACACATTGCTGGCTCATATTCAGCCGACTGTCAATCAATACACCAAGGTCCTTTTCTGCCAGGCAGCTTTCCAGCCACTCTTCTCCAAGTCTGTAGCATTGCCTGGGGTTGTTGTGACCGAAATGCAGGACCTGACATTTGGCCTTACTGAATTTCATACAGTTGGTCTCAGCCCATTGATCCAGTCTGTCCAGGTCCCTCTGTAAAGCCTTCCTACCATCCAGCAGATCAACACTCCCGCCCAACTTGGTGTCATCTGCAAATTTACTGATGGTACATTCGATCCCCTCATCAAGATCATTAATAAAGATGTTAAACAGGAATGGCCCCAGCACTGAGCCCTGGGGGACACCACTCGTGACTGGCCACCAACTGGACTTAACTCCATTAACCACAACTCTTTGGGCCTGGCCATCCAGCCAGTGTTTAACCCAGCAGAGTATATGCCCATCAAAACCATGGGCAGCCATCTTTTCCATGAGGATGTTATGGGAGACAGTGTCAAAGGCTTTACTGAAGTCCAGGTAGACTACATCAACAGCCTTTTCCTCATCCACTAAGCAGGTCACCTTGTCATAGAACGAGATCTGGTTTGTCAAGCAGAATCTGCCTTCCATAGACCCATGCTGACTGGGCCCAATTGTCTGGTTGACCTTTAAATGTTCTATGATGGCTCTTGAGATTATCCTTTCCATCACCTTCCCTGGCACCAAAGTGAGACTCACAGGTCTATAGTTACTGGGATCCTCTTCCCAGCCTTTCTTGAAGATGGGTGTCACATTTGCTAGTCTCCAGTCCAATGGGATATCCCCAGTTAGCCAGGTCTTTTGAAAGATGATGGAGAGTGGTTTGGCAACCACATCTGCCAAATCCCTTATGATTTAAGATCATCCAGTCCAACCTTATCCTAACCCTATTACCCTATTTCTGATGACCCACCGCTAAACCATGTCCCCAGGCACCACATCCAGATGACTTTGAAACACATTCAGGAATGGTGACTCAACGACCTCCCTGGGGAGTCTGTTCCAGTGCCTAACAACCCTTTCTGTAAAGAAGTTTTTTCTGATATCCAACCTAAATCTCCCCTGACGCAACTTGAGCCCATTTCCTCTTGTCCTGTCATCAGTCACCAGTGAGAAGTGACCAACCCCACTCTCACTACAAGCTCCTTTCAGGTATTTGTGAAGAGTGATAAGGTCTCCCCTCAGCCTCCTCTTCCCCAGACTAAACAGCCCCAGCTGTTTAGTCGTTCCTCATAGGGGATGTTTTCCAAACCCCTCACTAGCTTTGTTGCCCTTCTTTGGACCCATCCCAGTTCTGGCTTCAACATAGGACCAATGCTGTTCTGTCACTTCTACTCTGTCTTTTCCAGTGTTTTGTTTGTTACAACCAACTTTAAAGCTACCAAATTTAGGACTTGAATCTGGAAACACAGCATAGCCCCTATGTTTGGGGGCTGAATCAGGCCACATACCCAATTCTAAATATCTGCAGAATTACAGCTGTCAATCATAAGAGCTTTAAAATATTTATGGAAATGTCTTAAAATCAACATAAGTAAAATGGCTTGTCAGTAATGGCTATTGGTGGTAGGTAGTGTGAGATTAAATAATAAAGGAATATCTAATACTTGAGATCCTATCATTCCCCTCCTCAGCTGGACAGGGGAGAGAAAATAGAATTAAAGGCTTGTGGGTTGAAATAAGGACAGGGAGAGATCACTCACCAATTACCATCATGGATAAAAGAGACCTGACTTGGGGGAAATAAGTCTAATTTATTTCCAATCAAATCAGAATATTGTAATGAGAAATAAAACCACATCTTAAAAACACCCTGTCCCCCACCTTTCCCATCTTCCTAGGCTTATCTTTGCTTCCAATTTTCTCTGCATTCTACCCCTGAACAGTGCAGAGGGGTGGAGAATGGGGGCTGCGGTCAGTTAATCACATGTTGTCTCTACTGCTCTTTCATCCTCAGGGGGAGGACTCCTCATGCTCTTCTACTGCTCCAGAGTGGGGTTCCTCCCATGGGAGACAGTCCTCCATTAACTTCTCCAACGTGAGTCCTTCCCACAGGCTGCAGTTCTTCACGATGTGCTCCAGTGTGGTTCCCTTTCACAGGGTGCAGTCCTTCAGGAACAGACTGCTTGGGTCCCTCACAGGGTCAGAAGTCCTGCCAGCAAAACTGCTCCTCCAGCATGCGCTCCTGTCTCCACTGGTCCACAGGTCCTGCTAGCAGCCTGGTCCAGCATGGGCTCTCCACAGGGTCACTGCCTCCTTCAGGCATCCACCTGCTCCAGTATGGGGTCCTCCATGGTCTGCAGGTGTGTATCTGCTCCACTGTTAACCTCCATGGGCTGCAGGAGGGTCACTCTGTTTCACCATGGTTGCTAAATGGGCTTGGCTCTGGCCAGTGGTGGGTCCATCCTGGAGCCAGCTGGCATTAGCTTTACCACACATGGGGGAAGCTTCCAGCAGGTTCTCACAGAAGTCACCCCTGTAGCCCCTCTGCTACCAAAACCTGGCCACACAAACTCAATACACTCTGGAACCCCTGGAATTTCTACCTAATTTCAAAATTTGTTTTTATTTCAGGTTTCCTAACAACTTGGGGTTTTTTAAATTAAAAAAAAAAACCCAAACAACAAAAGAAACATGTAAATTTACTGTGGATATTAGTTGACCACAACAGCATACTTTCAGCCTAGCCCTTTTAAATACATTGATTGTTTTGAGCAACCCAACACAATGAAAAATGAAATATCTGGCTTTAGGACTGTCTTTCTGGCAACTGTTGTAAACTGAATATTCATTTCAATTTTCAAATTAATTGAAAACTAATGCCCAACAGAATAAATACAAGATTTGTTGTATTTATACAATTGTTGTATTTGTACAATTGTTGTTGCATTTGTACGATAAAAAAACCCCGCATGCATCATTACTTCTACCTGCCTTAGTATCTAGATGACAAAAATAAAAAATTACTCAGTCTTCAGTACATTCATTTAATAATTGTAATAATTCACTAGGCTAAAAGTATTAAAAGGAAATTAAATGTGCCAGTAAGAGGCCTCATGACTATGCAATGAAGTAGGAAATTTTCAAATCACAGTTTTAAAGCATGTGTGTTAGTTCACTGTTCTCTATTATCTACTTAGAAATCACTGTCACAACTCTCTTATTAACGTATGAGCTAGAAAATAAATGTATAATAATTTCAATCAACTTAATAATTTTTTAAGACATTGCTTTTAAACTCACCATTATCATATGCAAAATGCCCAAGTCAGTTCCACTTAATTTATTTCATATGTTATTCCAACAGCACCACAAATAGTTCATTGTGACATATCTCTCCAAATAATGAGTTCAAGACATCCTTTTCTTCACAACACTTCATCTGCATGCTGCACACTTCATATTGTGTCATCGTGTGACAAAGAAGGGAAGTAGGTAGCCCAAGGCGAAGAAACGTCAATGAAAAAATTTTGGACACAGGTGTTACCCCTAAGGACAATTAAATATTTGGAGGATGAATAGAAAAGAAACATGATTAAACTAATACACCTATTAATAAAAAAACCCTATTTAACTTCCCTTCCTCATCAGGATGCTACCCATCACCACAAGTGTTCTCTCGCAGGGTGGGAAACTTCCAGACAACCATAAGATTCCCATAAAAGGTGCTGGATAAAATTAACTGAGGTCTGTCTGAATGCTGCACTTACAGGATTGCTGGAACAACCATTAACATGAGCCTAACAAACCACTATACTATACAAACCAGTGTAATTTTAAAAGTCTACAGAAACTAAAAATTCACAAAAAAGGTGTTTAAACTGGAGTCACCTGAATTTCTTCTGCACTTAAGTTGATGCTTTGCTGGACTGGCAATATAATAATCACTCAGAATGCATCTACTCAGAAATATGCTCATTGCTGCTCAACCTACCAAATGTCAATACCCTCGCCCCACACACACTGGAGCACGTGTTCCTCTTCTGATGATTGTGATGTAAAAGAACACCAACTTCTTCTTCCTCTGTAGAGCAGCAGGCTGTTTGGAAGGCTGAGAAGGCATCTGGTCATTTTGCTAAAATTCAGTCTGCTCATTTACATAATTTTCTATCCTTGATACTGATTTTTAAGTAAAGCTCTGTTCAGCTGCACCCGCCAACTTGAATGGTGTTTCTAAGTGTCCCAGTAACATCAGCTAAACAAGAAAAAAAAAAGATTTAGAAATATTTTATACCCCATTAAACCACTATGCATTTTCTGTTGAAGTCTGTATTTGGAATTTCAGAATATAATCGTATCTTGATTAGCTGTGAGAAAGGTCATTTGCTGCAAGGCTGGAGGGTGTGGGAAGCTTCATACAAATAGTTAAGTTTCATTGGAAAGGTAGGCAACTAATTTAAGTTTCACCCTGGGGGTCATTCAGAATTGTTGGGGCTTGGCATGTTGTGTTTCCTCTGCTACATCCCACCATGTAAAGCAAAGAGCAGGAGAGGAGCTGAGCAGTACTGCATCGCTTTGCCTGGAGTCCTTTCATACCTGGGGACGTGCCAGGTCTGTCAATCCCCTGTGTCATTTGAAAAAACCCCATAGCTATTAACTAAGAGAGACTGAGACTCAGCCTGTGAGCCACTGAACTAAGACAAATATATTTTAAAAAAGAACAGTTATAAATTATATTGGCAATTCATATGGCCATCATATCCAAGTATCTTCTTTATAAAATCAAGCTGAGTAATTAAGTTTCTAATGGATTTTTAAGATCCTCTGAGTTTTCACAGTACATTTCTCTATTCTGTTTCTCTGCAGAAACCAGAAATATCCACCTGACCGCAGTCAGCCACTATTTTGGGGACCTTTCTGTAATGGGATAATATACTTGGACTACACAACAAAAGAAACTGTTGACACAAGCAAACTAAAATGCAAAGCTGAAATTAGGAAACCCAAGCCTGTGTGAACTAAGAGCAGCATCACAGGTAGGCATTATGGCGTTTTTTAATTTAAAATCTCTCTCATAAAATGTATTCAAGGTATTTTTTTTTTGTGAGCACATAAGGAAAATTTAGGTCTGCTCTCAATACTCGAGAAGCCCAGTGGGAGTAAAGGGGCAAAATACTGACCTCTGAGAAGCCCATGCCAATATTTCTGATAGCTTCAATGAAGGCTGGATGCTGTCTTGCAGGATTACTTATGTACTTAAACCTATGAACAAATATTTAATAGACCCAGGGGCTTTTTACTTTATTTTTGGAGTGGCTGAGCATTTCTGGTTACAACAGTCATCAGAGGGAGCTGCAGGTTCCTCAGCTTTTCTGGAAGTGGAGGCTTTTAGCTATGGAGTTGTCTGCTTGGTTTAGGGCTACCAGGAGTCCTGCCTACCTACCAGCGACGTGAGGGGGGTTAAACTGGACAGGCTCCTGGTTCTGCATGTGAGATCTGATCCATCCACCAGTCACACAGCCTGTGCTGGGATGTGCCCAGCCTCTGCCCTGGTGTGTGCCACTGGCTATCTTGGGAGGGAAACTTAAGTACAAAACAGGCTAGCGTTCATCCCTACATGTAACACTGAATAATTGAAGTGCTTCCAAAGGACTCTGGGGCCTGGGGAGTGTGGCCATGGTCCAGTCATCTAGCATGGCCCAGGATTTTGTGCTTTTGTAGATGTGCTGGAAACAATAACCTAGGTGTTTAAGGCAGGGCAGCATTCAAAAGGGAACTCTTTTTCAATCTGTGTTAACAATCCTGTGTATCGTGCTGTTGACACTTGAGTCAGTTGAGGTCATTTTAATCCGTGAAATGAATGCATATTTATTTATCAGTGAAACATGAAGATAACCACATCTGTTCATGCTGCCTTTCAGCATTACTGTAAGAGAAAATTTCAAGGTTGTCCATTGTTTGGGTTTCTATAGGTTTCCTTTCAAGCTGTAGGATGGTCACTAAATCTCTGTCTCTCTCCCACGTTCACACCCCTGGCTCCTTTGTTTTCTTATCAGCAGCGGTAGTGATGTAGGAGTATAATGCTGGTCTGCTTTCCTGAGGATCTGAAAACACTCTGATGCCATTAACCTGACTGGAGGCTGAAGGCTCTGATTATTTCACAGTTTCTTGTCTTCAGTTGTGCTAGTGTACAGTTGCTTGAAAAATTGTAAACATTTTGCCGAAACTAGTCTCCTAGTATCTGCCCAGCTTCAGAGCTGGTTCTGTTTTTTCTTACTGGAAAACATTCCTCATTTTCCATTGGCTCTAGGAGGTATAACTGCAGTATGCTTTTGACAACATTATTGCTTTTTTGTAACTGCATTTCTGCATATTTAAAGTGCTGCAGAAACACCAGCTTTT
Organism: Hemiprocne comata; assembly: GCA_020745705.1. NCBI lineage: Eukaryota > Metazoa > Chordata > Aves > Apodiformes > Apodidae > Hemiprocne > Hemiprocne comata. Next base: position 65,828,413 of record CM036586.1, read on the forward strand.
TTGTTTTTTTTTTTTTTTCACAAGATCTCTGAATTGAGAAGTATTCGTAACTTTAAAAAACAATATATACAAATGTATCTGATTTATATTAATAACATAGAGAGTAAACAATTATTCACAAACACTTGAAGGTTGTTTCAGGTCACTTTTTTATTAGCATACAAATCCTCTGCTGGAAAGCTGCCAAGATTTTTATCTCAAGGAGCATTTACTGCTCCTCTTTAAGAAGATGAACCATCCCATTAAGATCACAATTCTTGTGAGCAGGAAAAACAGCAAATGCAAAAAAAACCCACCAACCCTGCTTTTCAATATAAATTCTTAATAAAAATTAGGTTTGTAGAGTATAGTGTCTTAATGAAGTCAGTGGGATCACTCAAATGCTCGAAGTTAATAATGGGCTTACGCACGTGCTTAATTAGAGTCCTGAACAAAGAAACGATTTCCAGGCTCACCTGCATCTGATACTCCCTGCAGGCTGCCGTGTTGCAACGCTAGTGTGAACGGCTGCCCTCGGATCAACACGGCCAACATAAAAATGCAAAGTACTTCATCAAGTTGTTCCACGTGAAAGCTTGCTTCTTGTGGCAAAACTTAGTAAGGTGAGAGAAAACCGGGTTAGTTTCAATGCAGACAGTTTAAGAGGGAGTGTCTGAACTACTGCTCACAACAAACATTGAGAGTCAATGAAAGTGGGAGTTAGGTGATGGAGATGATTAAAAGAACAGCAAATAATGCATTCATTTAAATTGCATAAAAAGTATTAAGATCCAAGTTGTCGGGATCCTGGGATAAACCCATCCTGCTAACTGTCTAAGAGTTTTATGAAATTGTTGGGGTGGTTTCAGCCCTGTTATAAATTGTCAACAAGATTCCTATTTCTGATAAAAATAAATTTCTATTATTTAAAAAATACTGATAAACTTATAAGCATTTTATTTGCTGGTGAAGCCAATATAATTGTGGTTATAAAAGAAATATGAGATCTTTTAAGAATACAACTTTATAAACAGCCTGGATTTTATAAAAATATAGGAAAATGAAGCACTACAATTCATTTTTTTTCATGCTTTGAGTTCTACAAGGTATCATTGGAGGCCTTCAAGAAACAGAGGTCCTATCCTATAAATATGTAAACTTGTGTTTATTTACATTCATGTGATCAATATGGTTTTATTTGGTGAGAAAACAGTCAACAAAATTAACCATATGCATGTACATTTTTAGAAAACACCTCTACTTTATTAAAGCTTGCAGAGGGCTGGTTTTGTTCTCTGATTTATTATTTTTTCCTATAATTTCTATTTACCATACATTTTAAACTTCTGTTAACATCTTCCCACATAACCTATGATTTCATGTAAATTTTAAGGTTTTTTTACAGGAAGACAGATTAATGAGATAAGCTGATAATAAAGATTTTCCCTACTCATTTTGGGTGGGTTTTTTTTTTTTCTCCTGACTGTATCTCATAATAACACTTTGTGAAGCTGCCAAATTCTGCCCCTCTTCTTACTCAAATACATCTAGGTGCGTAACATTTTGCATATTAAATTGCTCAGAACTTGTAGGAGAAAAAAAGATTAAGCCACAGAAATTAAGTCCTGAGTTCAGGTCACAGATTTCAGGAATGTCAATTTGTCTGCTACTTATCCTTTCTTTCTAATGAGTTAAAGTCAGAAAGGGGGCTCTCTTTTTTTTTTCTTTCCTCACAACATAGTCAGTAATGATGCAGAGAGAGGTACTGGATTGCAGAGATAGTCTGAGATAGTTTCAAATCAGACTTTAAGTATAATTGAGTCTCAGAATGTAGCCGTGACATAGTAAGATTCAAAGGGAAACAGAAGTGAAAATATTTCAGGTCTCCCTGAAAAGCCTTAGATCAAAGGTGTTTGGGTGGCAATAAGAAAGAAATAAATCTGTCAATAGTATTTCCCTGGGAATAATAAAAATCCATTAGCTTCTCTGGAGGAGTTGGGGTTATTGGGGATAGGATGAAGGGCATGAAAGCTTCTAAGCTGTCCAAATCATTACTATCTAAGGCATACCTAAGATAACTAACAGGATAAAGAAAACAACCAAGTCAGGCTGTTATATTTTTAAGACCTATTTGACTTAAACTTTTTTAAGCCATGCACCCATAGTCTTAAGGGTACAGCCCAGTCAGAGATTGTTGCTTGTGAGATGCGAGATCCTCCACTACACAGGGACTGGAGCCATTAGCAATTAAGGATCCTGCAGCTGAGTCGCTAGACAAGCAAGCAAATCTAACTCTCTGAGAAGAAAATATGTTCACCTAAGGACTCAGAAATCCAAAAGAGAAGGACTCTAAATGTTTAAGAAAGGTTTTTAAAAACAATTGGGAAGCTACTTTAATGGACATAATAACAGAATAGGATTTTAATGGAGGCTTGTAGCATTGAAGGGCTCTTCAGGGCTGCAATGGAAGGACAACAGGGTCACTGAGCAATTTATAGGTGCTTCCTGGGAAGCAAAGAAGTGCTGGACTATGTGCATTCTGCCAGAGGAGCAGATGAAGGCAGCACACCTAGCTCACAGTATCACATACATAATCCCTGTGCAGAATGTTGAGCATGTGCAGTTCTATGGTTCCTATTTGTAATAAACTCCTCCCATCATAGAACTCTCCTTTAAGAAAAGAAAACATTTTTCCACAGACTAACTAAACTAAAGAATAGAGGTCTGTTTTGGAAACGGAGTTGGTTTTCAATCTGGAAATATGCTGGGCAGCTTTTTATCAGCATCCCCTTGAATCGTGAAGGTGGGATTAACCCCCTTTTCTACAGGCAACAGTTAAGACAATATGAAATTGTCACAGATGCTACTAGCGTTGAGTGTAAAATTTGAGACATATAATGTCTTATTCTCCAGAATACTCTGTATGCAAAGGAGACTGTTACACTCAAAGCTGCCCCCCTGTTCATATTACTTGCAGCTGTGAATGCTTCGTATCTACAAGCAGATTCTAAGCCATCTACAAAATGAAGATCATATCCATGTAAAGTTCCTCAGAAGCTTGTAGCAGAGATAGTGATAAATTTAGCTTAAAGGTCAGCATTTAGTTGCATTATCCACAACAACATCTTTTCTTGCAGTTATTTTGCTCATTCACTGTAAGTCTTCTAAATCCTGCAAAACTTAGGTATGAGTCCTGAATTCATCAACTGTTTTAATGCACAATCCAGTTTCATTCTAAAGCCAGATCCATTCCAGGCACAGAACAAAAGAGGAGAAAGGGAGGGGTTTAATGGAGAAAATAACGCTCTAAATGTGTTATTTATCGGTTCATCAAAATGGCAACAGAAAGACATAAAATGAATGGAATTAATATTGATTTAAAGAAAAATTTACTTCTACTATTTTACAACTTTTTCAGTGCCTGATTTTACAAGCTTACTAATATTTTACCATCGGATTTCCAAGGTTTCCCCAATAGTCTATCACTCAGACTAGTCTTCCGTCCTGTGTATCTCCCTTTTTATCTCCTCTGCACCCAAATTAAGCATCTTCTTGCCCATGTGCTCAGCAGCAGAAACACAGAAAACACACGAGTATGAGTCCCATCCAGAAAATGAGGGCAGTCCTCACAGAGGAGTACAGTGGCCTTTCAGAGCCTTACAGTCTGCATGTTCTCCGCACATGGAGAGAGTTTAGCTGCCAAAAAAACCAACAAGAACAGGTGTCAGTTGCAATTTGCAAGACTTACAAATAGGCAAACTTTTTTCATAGATTCAATGGAAGAAATGCTTATGACACAAATAAATCCACTTCCAAGTCCGAGTCCCTGTTGCAAAGCATTTATGGGCAAACACTCCCTTTAATCTCATCCTTGGAAATTAGTGGATTTATTTTAAAATTTTCACGTGCACACACACAAAAAAATAAATCCTGTATGAATGCCTACTCTGCAATGTTTCCTCATTTACAGCTGAGGTTTGATGAGGTCTTGAGCAAGGACAGAGAAACTAACAAGCAAGTGCTGCTGCTTGCACCACTTGGATCACAACATCTTTCTCTGTCTCAGCTGGCTCCTCTTATTACTAAGGTTGGTCAACACTTCCCATCCCTTTTTTTTTTTTTTTTTTAATGTAAGTTTGCTTTAAGAGCTTCTTCAGTTCCAGATGAATTCTTCCACTCTGGGTGTCTGCCTCAAAGTGTGTTGAGACCCACTGGGTTAGCCACTTTCAAGAATGAGACTGAAAAACCAAGCAGGGACTTTTCACTGAAATTCCAGAAGCAGGCAGCTTGGGAACAGGAATTTCAACTTTCCTGTCAAGGAGCAGCTTCTGTGCAGTATGCTCATATGCAGGCCGTTGGTGTACATACATACATACTCCACAGAGAGCTCTTTCAACTGAACTTGTAAATTCTCCAAAGATGCTTCTGCCAAGGAGCATAACTCCATTCCCTCGCAGATCTTAGAGGTGTTAGCACAGGCTTTAATTAAACATATTCTGGCCTGGAGCCACATAGATGAAATTTGACTGAGCTTGTAACGGCTGCTCCCAGGCACGGTAACTATTTCTTCTTACTTTCATGGCTGCCTTTCCTCTTTCCCTTGAAAATGATGGAAGAGTAAAATGTCTGATGAAAATGCAGAAAGTGAGGGGGGGGAAAAAAGCAGAATGAGAGGGATGGAAATGAGTCAATAGAACCAAGAATTCTGGTGGGGTGAGGACTGAGTGAGGACATTAAAACTGTCTGGGAGCTGGAAAGGGTACCTGGCACTGGGTTGCACAAGAAGAGCAGGAATGTGAACCAGTTTGCTAGGCAGGATAGAACATGGAGGTTAAAAGGAAGGAGAAAAAGTTTTCCGTACAAGGAAACTGCAACTAGGATACTGTGAAGAAAACACAGAAGGCAAGAAGGTGGAGTCTGTATCTTTAAGAAGTGTTTGCAAAAATTAAAAGATATTGTGGTGTGCAGCAGCTCGTCTAATACAATGTTTGACACTGAGTAATGCACCCTTCCTCCAGACTCCTTGGCTTTGACTTCTGAAGAGCAGACAGGTAGACAGAGTGTCTATGAAAAAACTCCTAGCAGCATAGCATACATAGCCTTGCAGCAACGTATTTCCTAAGATCCTCCAGGTTCTTCCAATAAATTGGGTGCAATTCTGACTAACTTATTATTCTTTGTGAAATCTGATTTATTCATCCATTGCTGATTCCAGAATTCTTCAGCCTTCCCTTCTGAGAGATGTTCCATGACTGAAGCAGGCTTCTCTAGTCCATCACTGTATGATCTCTGTAGCACATTTACTGTATGTCTTTCCTAAAGTTCACAAGCACCTGATCTTATTCTATATACCCATTTACTTTCTGGTGTTTCACAACACAATAAAAGGGATGGCAGGGGATTAAAGTGCAAACCTAGTCTCAGCTCTCACTACAGCCAGCTGGGGGTTAGCCCAGTAGCTAGAGGGAGGCAGGCTCTTGCTGGATGCCACTGGGATTAGGAAGGGTTTTGGTAGGCTGCATGAAGAGTCAGCTGTGGGAAACTGGAAGTGGTTGGGCAAAGGGTTGGAATTGTGTGCAAAAAAGATCTTGATTCTCAGAGGAGCTTGTGACTCAGACAGCATGCAGACCTGGGCAGAAAGACCGAGGCTGGAGCTCAGGAGTGGAAATAGAATGCAAGACAAGTGAGAGTGGCATAAAGCTCTGGGGCTGGGAAAAATTAGGGCAGTCCCAGTCAGAGGGGATAAGCAGAATCAGTAAAACGTGAAAAAATGAAGAGAATGTTTTCCTTAAGCCATTAGAGTGCAATCCCCTTCAGATGCTGGAGTAAAGCACACAGACCCCTGGGTTAGGAACACTGGGAGTCAAGGACTCTCTGGCTGTGATCGATGTGTGGCTAGACTATGATAAACTTACCATCTACTTAAAGGTGATCTCACAATGGATCTGCAAAATGGCATTAAACGAATTAATTTAGACTGCTCTTAATCCTGGCATTTCCTAACTTTGATGTGCTTGACCTTACCGCACTAATAACGCTCTTTAACGTACTCTAGAGACTACACACATATACAATAAACATATATAGCAGCCGCCTCAAATAATTATTCTGTATGTTTTAAAATGAAGGTCAAATATTCTTTGATTTTAAATACAGATTTACCTTGTATTAATCTTTTTATTTTTTTTCTCTGATACAATTTTCTAATTGTAGAAGTGCACTATAAAGTAGACTGCCAGCCATAATTATGTTTTACAGAGTAGTCTCAGGTGCCTGCACATTAATTATGACATTTTGAATAAATGCAATAATTGATCATTCCATTCATAATTACTTTGCAAGGATCTCGTCTGTCAGTGCTACCTTTAAACAAAACCACACAAAGAACAGAAATCTACTAGAAGGGGCCGAGATACCCCCTTGCTTTGTGTAGCAGCTGGCTCTCAGGGTTGGGGGGTGAGAGCTGGTTGGCCTCCAGAGGTGCCTCCTCACCTCTGCAATGCTGAAGCCAACTCCTCTCCTCAAGCATCTAGGCCCTCTCCTCACTTGACACAAGATGAGGAAAGCTTTATCATGGCAGTAGGACACACACATGGTCATTCCTGCTGTCCTTCCACCCTAGCATAAAGCTTCCTCTGGCAGCTGGCACAGTACCTCCCAAAAGCTTAATTTGGTCCTGCTCTGGGAGGGGGTTGGACTCAGTGATCTCCAGAGGTCCCTTCCAATCCCTAACATTGTGATTCTGTGACTTCCAGGGTATGTTGCTGATCCTGGACAAAAGCTGTGTCGTATTCATTAACATTTCTTCTCAGTCATGAAAACTAGCTTCACAAAGTGGCTTTATTTTAGGAGTTAAGGCTTTAAGAAAAAGGAAGTATTTTGAGATTTGTGATTAAAACAGGGTAAGTGGGAAGGTTATGGATGCTACTGGTGGTTCCATATGGCTGAACCAGATTCTGTGATACGAGAAACACAGAAAGGACAATTCTGGCTTAGTCCTCTGGTCTTTGGAAGGTCTGTTTTCTTTAGTCTTCCAACCTGTGATACCTTGTGTGACGCTGATGGCATTGTTAGAGGTTAACAAAAGTTTGTGATTATTTTATCATCTGTGTTCAATGGACTTACGTGCTTTGACTAGCTACCAAGTGTTTACATGACTGGGCTATACCTACAGAAGACATCCATGTCTTTTATTATGTAAGATGACCCACAGTCCTCTATGTCTTCTCAAGGGGCTCTGTACCTGCCTAGAGGAACCCTTCTGCTGGTTTAAACAGACACAGAGCAACATTTCTTACTGTCCCATGGCCACCCAACCTACGCTAGTGAAAGGTGACTGGGCCCTGCTTGGGAATGGGTAGAAACAGGGATGTCCTTGCACTACGGTGACGAGACCCTTTCCTCAAGGCTGCCTGGAGAGAGAAGCCAGCCTGTCCTGCGCTGTTTTAAGAGGTCATTGTGATACACCTAACTAGACAGCAGATCATAGCTTCACTTGTGCAAACCCCTCCCTTACAGGCAGTGCATGGCACAGGATGGTGTTATGCCATAGTGTCATGGCCTACAAAGCTGGCAGCAGGCCATACTCTCCCAGGACTCCCTGGTCCCCACCATCACTCGGGTCCCTTGTCCCTGCAGACCTCCGGCGGAGCACCAGGTCTTGCCCGAGTGTTTGACGCCTCAGCCCCTCCACCCAGAAACCCCCTACTCACGGGTCGCCCCCGGGTGGGGCACCCTGACCTTCACAGGGAGAGACACGCCGCACGCTGCCGGGTTAACAGCAGCCTCCCCGCCCCACATCCCGTGATGTGTGGCGGCGGCGCCGGGCGGGAAGGCAGACGAGCAGGTGAGGCGGCGCCGACGATTGGGAGGCGGGCGGTGACCTCCGCGCGGGCCCGTCCCGCCCTCCCGCCACCGCTATATCAAGCGGGGGGCGGGCGCCAGGGCGGGCCTGAGCGTGTGCGGGCACCGAGGTGAGCGGGGAGGCGGGAGCCAGGAGCCGGGCGGTGCGGGGCTAGCTGCAGCCCCCCGCTGCGGTAGCGGCGGCAAAGGAGGAGGTGAATCCCTGGGACGGCGGCACCAGCAAGAGGGAACGTGCCGCTGCTCTCTGCTCCCTCCTTCTCCGTCGCCGTGCTCAGGGACCTGCGGCGAGGCTTGCGGGGCGAGGGGCCGGCGGCGGCGGCCATGCCCTCTTCCTCGCCGTCCATGCCAAGGGCGCGATGAGGGGCTGGCCCGGGGCTCCCTCTCGGCGGGCCTGGGAGCCGGCGGGGTGGGGTGCAGAGGCACCTCGCTGCCCGCTGACGGGAGCCGCGGCAGAGCTGAGCGGGCGCCCCGGGGAAATGCAGGCTTTCTCCTCCCCGGCCCCTCGGCTCTCTCGCCGTGGGCGGCCGGTGCTCGCTGGGGTCATGCGCTACAGGCCTGCCTGGCGGGCAGGGAGGCAGAAATGTGGTGTCATTGCTTTCCAGGAGCAGGTGTAAGTAGTTGATGATGAGGGTGGTGGAGCATCTCTTACAGAAATTCTCTGTTCAAGGTTAAAGCCCAGCCTATCCTGTCAAAGCTGGTGTCTTGCCATGGCACAAGCACATATTTTGGGTGGGAGTTAGCAGAGTCCAATTCCTTATGAGGAATTATACTCTTGTAACAGGGTGCTGCTTGCTTTATTAAGAAATTTTTTTCTTTTTCAGTTGAAATGTTTTTAGTTTAAATTCTTGCTTGGATTGCTGCAAAGGTCAGGAAGGGTTAAAATTGATTTAACGGGAGTGAGAAGAAGGGGCCATACCTTCAGGCGTGCTACTTCTCAATTTTCATTCAAGCTGCAGCCTGGATTCGAGGCTGGCAGCATGATTTGCAGTTGCTTGCTTGCAGTTTTTTCCCTTGTGGGTGATGTGTGCAGGAAATCCGCCTAGTTTTATATGGGCACTATATTGGGTTTCTGGAATCATCCCCTGTGCTGTCTGATTCTGCCTATGTAAAGGATTTGTGGTGTCTGGATTGGGTGGGGAGACTTGAACAATACAAAGTTTGCCTTGCTTTGAAATTCCTGCTACTGATATTTTGAAAGGGGGAGGGAGGAGGATGAAAGATCGTGATGAATTCTTTCTGAGGCTCAGTTCTGTGGCTGTGTTTTCTGAATGTGTGATAAGAAAATATAGTTTAAAAAAAAAAAGGGGGGGGGGGGGCGAGAGAGAGCTAAATAAACGGCGTTTCTTTGCAGCTCCATCTGTTTCAATGGTGCAGCTTTCCCAAGCCCCTTTCCGTCGCCCATCATCACCTTCAGGCCGGTCGGAGGAGGGGGAGGATAAGAGCATGAAGGCGACCAAGCAGCAGGTGAACCCGTCTGGGGAGAGCCAGCCTCCCTCCAGCCCCCTGCAGTCTGCGCTCGGCTCGGCAGCCTCTCCTTCCCAGGCCTATGAGACTTACATTGATAATGGGCTTATCTGCCTCAAACACAAGATTAGGAACATTGAGAAAAAGAAGGTAATTTGTTTTTCTTTGGTATGGCACATATTTAAATTGCTAATCGTGAAGCTCAGTTCCTATTTTATAATAGCTGGGGTAAGGTTGTGTGTATATAATGTGTTTTCTTTAAATAACCTGTAAAAGGGCCTAAATATGGATTTGCTAGTGTTTTTTTATTATAATTTATAACTCCCATATAGTAAAGAATGGTGTTCCTTGCTATTCTCAACTGAGCTACTTGCATTTGACATGGTGTGAGCATAACATTATTATTTCAGGGAATCAGTGCAGCTGACTATAAGCCTGTTCTCAGCTGCCACCTTTACAGTGCGTGTTCAGTACTTACAATAGTAATTGAATATCGATGAAAACTGGGAATGCTTCTCTAGTAGACTGAATCAGTTCAGAACTAACTTGGAACTGATTTGGAGATGGTTTACAGCCTTGTGGAAATCCTTGTATTTCTTCTGTTGATTACATCCTAATATTAGGTGCATATAGAGATGTATATAAAATTGGAAATTAGGAGCAGTGTTTCCCTCTGGCTCATGGAAATGGCAAATTGTATTAAATATGCATTGCACTTCACTTTGAATAAATCTTTGACTTCTATATGTTAAATATAGACAAATGTTATTAACTTGAAGGCTTTTAAACAAAGCATCCAAAGCCTGCTCTCTTGCTTTGAAGTGCTTTTCTGGGATGTAGGGGACAGAATAGTGATAAGAACTGAGGTAATTATACACCTATGGGGAATATAGCTGGTCAGGCTTTTGCATTCTAAGACTTTTCAGTGGATTGGTAAGTGACTGAAGGTTATGTGCATACATTTTAATTGGGAAAATGCTATTTTCTGTAAGATAAAAGAAATAGTGGTGCTGTTGCTTTTGGTAGTGGGTCAGGATTACAGGTAAAGCCAATATATGAATATGTTGTGCTTCTCAAATACATGAAAAGCTTTGTGTTATGTCTTAGGGAGTGAAGAGGGAATAGATCAGTCTTCTGGCCATGTGGCTAGGGGACTGGATCCACCTGCAGGAAATGCAGTATTACTGCTGTCTCATGTCATGCATCATGCTGTAACTTTGAGTAATGTCAGATAAGCATGGTTTTTTCCCTTGTGTGATTAGCCAACCTTGTCTTGTATTCTAATTGTGACCAAGGAAGCTTATTGTTGTGGATTTTCCAAGTATCTTTGATTATTCCACATAAATGACAGTATGACCTCACCAGCAAGTGAAAGTGCAGCTTACTAGAATGAGTAGAAAGTATTCCTAGTCCTAGGCTCTCATAGGTACTGTGTCTGTAAACCCTATGTGGGTAGATACACAAATGAAATGGTATTCAACTTGCTCTTTCTTTTCCTTGTGTGTATAAAGAATACTTAATAGTTTGTTTACCTAATAGTGTGCATACCTAATAATTTAGTCTTGTGTTGTTTACATCAGCTTTTAAAGACTGTTTCAGTATACTAGAAATCTTACTTCCTGAAGATATTGGTCCACTTTCCTAGGAAACAGTGCTATAAAATTGTGATGACATAACTGAAGCTGGACTTTGAAAGGTGTACTCTGCAAATTTAAGTAGGATTATTCAGGGATAAGATTGCTAAATTCTAACATTGACTTGGAAAGCCTAAAATAGCCTAATTTAAAATGAGGATATGGGATGTGTTTGAGCCTCTTCAAGATCTAGGGTCAAAGCATTAGTACTTCAATACGACAAAGGTAGCAAGTAAGAAATAAAAACAAAGATAAGAAAGGGAAGTAGGCAGTCCTGGAGACTGAGATTGCCAAGTGAAAGGCATATATGTAAGCTCTCTATGATAATTTCTCCTGAAAATGAGAGGATATAGTAAAATTCCTATTCTGTTGCAGTATGCAGGTAAAATATGGAAAGAATATGTAACTTGTACCCCATATTCCACATCAGACAGAAATCAATATAAAAAACTTACTTTGGATTTTCCTGCAGCTCAAACTAGAAGACTACAAAGATCGCCTGAAGAAGGGAGAATCCCTCAATCAAGACCAGTTGGTAAGTTTGCTTTATACAGGAGTGGGTGGCCTCAGTCTTCAAACATGTCAGAAGGGGTAGGTTGCTGAAGGAGGTGGTGGTGTAGTTTTACAGAAGTAAAGCCTACAGGCTTGCATTAGTATTTTTTCACAAAACCAAATGACAAATTATTGGTAGTTAAGCTGAATGATGAGCCCACAAGCTTGAAGTCTCCTACTTCAAACTTCATGTTGTGTACTGAGGCAATAGAAGGTCCTTGTTTATCTTTGCTGTATAGACTTTCAGCTTCAACGCCCCTGCACTTTTTTCTTGATGAGGTGTCTGTATGCAGCTTATCTACAAGGCATTGCAGTGTTTGAACACAATCCTCAAAACTTCTGGAGTAGCTAATTCATTGTCATGACTTCAGTAACAGGTGTTACTTTAAATTGCCTGTTGGCTGCACAGTGCTTTTGGTTACAAGTAGCTGTTAAAGTATAGATGTCAAACAGTCTGTCCCTGCTGGTATTGAGTAGGACACTGGTTTAACTTTCATGGGATCTAAAGCCTTCCCTAATACAAGAATCTAGCTAGGAGTTACTGACTTAGTTGGGATACTCTTCTGTCCTTCTAGTGCTGCTATTAGATGGCTGGGAGTTGCCAGCATTCTCAAATGGTGTTGGTGCTGGAGCAGAGCTTAATGGTTTGGTTTGCCTAAAGAAACCTAACTGCCAATAATACAGTGGAGCTCTAATGTAACTTGATGTCATCTATTTTTCATTGTTTCTCACATGGAAGAAGTGCACATCTGGTGATGAACTCATTTTGCAAGCAGCTTAGATTAAACTAATTACTTATGGTGCATGCCTGCCAGAGCTGCTGTGTGTGCTAGCCTTACTTTAGGAAACATTTTTTCAAAAAGGAGGAGCTTCCAGAGAGTTAAATGTTCTCACTGGCAATACCGTGCTGTTTTGCAAGCTGAGCAGACTTTCCTCAGTACTGTTACTCTAGCACGCTGCTAATGAATGTTAGTAACAGGTGTGACAAAAGAAAACTATAGCTTTCCTGCAGGGTGAGTTATAGCTTGTCATCAGAGCAGTGGTAACTGTTCTGATGTTTTCAGGCAGGGAGTTTTACTTGGGGATTTGCATGGTTAAAAGCACAGTTACTGCATAGAAAGTTGTTGGTGTTAAATTGTGAGTCTTCCTTGAACGTTAGATGTGTGGCTGTTAGGGTCTTAGAAGTAATTCTCCCAAGTGTTAAGTGAACTTGCTAATTAGTTCGTAAAAGTTGCTTGCTAAATTGTGTGAGGACAACTTAAACTACCAGATGAGTGTTTTACAGTAATTAATGCACTTTGTTGTGATGAGTGGCATTTAGGTCTAGTAATGTCTAGTATACTACAAATAATTGGATGCAAGTAGATGAACAATCAAACTAATGGAATAAATGAGCATGTAACTTGTTTTCCAATTGTTTAGGAACACACATGGAATTTACGCATGTCCCAAATCTTATCGGGACGGTAGATTAAATTTTTGGCACTGCACTGGAGAAATGCTTTAACACTAACACTACTTTGAAAGAGCTTTATATTAGACTGAGAGGCCCATTCTAGAAAAACTTCTGATATCGTGTCATGAGCATAATACAGTGTAAAACACACGTTAACAACTGAAATTAAGGTCAACTTCTTTCTTTCTAGGCACAGAATCATATAATTGTTTAGGTTGGAAAAGACCTGTAAGATAAAGTCCAACCACTAACAACATCTATATGTGTTTTAGATGCCTCCAGGGATGGTGACTCCACCACTTTACTGGGCAGCCTGTTCCAGTGCCTGACATCCCTTTCAGTTAGGAAATTTTTCCTCATACTCAATCTAAACCTCCCCTGGCACAACTTGAGGCCTTTTCCTCTTCTATCACTTTCTACTTGAGAGAAGAGACCAACTCCTACCTCATTACAACCTCCTTTCAGGTAGTTGTAGAGGGTGATAAGGTCTCTTCTCAGCCTCCTCCAGACTGAACAACCCCAGTTCCTTCAGATGCTCCTCATAAGACTTGGGCTCTGCCCTTCACGAGCTTCATTGCCCTTCTCTGGACTTGCTCCAGCACCTCAATGTCCTTGTAGTGAGGGGCCCAAAACTGAACACAGTATTTGAGGTGCAGCCTCACAGGGGCAGTGTGGGGAATGGACTAGTTCTCTGACAGACAGAATGTCTGAACTACAGCATTTTGCTATCTTCAGAGATGTCAAGGAGACCATATAAAAATGAACTGACTCATTAGTGGGGAAGAACTCAGAAATAGAGTATATCAAAATGCAATTAATAATCTACTTTAGTCTTTTTGAAGACTGGCTAGTAAGCTATTGGGTAAAGCCATTGGTGAAGACAGGAATATTTGTGGAAACTAAATTTGGAAATCTTTTTTCTGAAAGTGACTTCTGTTTTAAGTATGTACAAATGATCTGTAAAGGTATTCAGCAAAGCATCAGGGTAAAATATCTGTGCCAGACTTGTCTGTCTCCAGCATTCCTTCCAGGAATGTTAATTTCAGTGTCTGGTTTTAAGTAGCTGTTTGCCTCTTATTGCTGGGAACTATGGGAACAAAAGGAAAAATGAAATAACTGGTGCCCAGGCTTTCCTGTTTCAATATTGTTATATCAAGTATTGAGCAAGAAGTTGCCTGGGAAGTCTAATACAGACAAACTTGTAAGTTATCTGTGCAGTGGTGTGAGCTGGCTTTGTACCGCATCTTAGTCATGAGTGAATGGTATTCATGACTAAATTTCAAGTGCCAGTTACAGACATAGAATCTTTAAAAAAGTTAAGTTTCAGATAACTATGCACTAAATGACTAGTTTTAATGAGAAGCTAGCTACAAAGGGATGCAAGCAGTAGTTTTAAGCATGAAAATACACATTTTTATATGTTTGTTTTTAGGAGGCAGTAGAGAAATATGATGAAGTAGTACACAACCTGGAATTTGCCAAGGAGCTTCAGAAGACTTTTTCAGGACTTAGCCAAGATGTAAGTATTAAATGCTCTTCCCTATATTGTCAGGAGGTAACTGCAAAATTTCTGCTACTCTTCTAATGGCTACACTTATATGCTGATATGCAGAATACTAGAAAGCTTCAATCTTAGGACTTGAAGGAGCAAAGTGCTTAAACTGTCTGGAGTAGTGAGCAGAGTAAATGTTGACAATTCTGTGTACCACTGACCTCCACAATATAGTTATTCACTGTGTCCCCCTGCAAGAGCTTATACTTAAGTCAATTTGAGTAATTTGAACTCAGATGAGTTTGGGATGAGTTCATTTTACTTGGGTTTGAAACAACTAACCCTCTTGCTGGTGGCTTGTGCCTGAGGTGGGCTCATCCCCTGCATAGGTGCAGACTGTTGGGAGAGCAGCTCTACTGGAAAGGACATGCAGGTCCTTGTGGGCAGCAGGCAAAATAAAGTGTAGCCCTCGAGCAGTGAAGGCTAGACTGAGGACCGGTAGATTAAAGAGCTGATTATCTGGTACTAGTTAACCAGTTGTGTCTATTTCTGCTCACTTGGTACACAAAGGCTATAGATAAACTTCAGTGAGTCCAGTGGTGTGCCTCTGAATGGCTGGGGGTTGGAGCATGAGACTGTGAGGGGGGTCTGGAAGAGCTGGGCTTCCTCAGCTAGGTGAAGTAAAGGCTTGGAAGGAGCTGCAACATTAGCCTTCAAATACAAAAGCAGTGACTGAAAAGGTGGGCCAAGGCTTTTTGCTGTGGTAGGAGAAGAAATAATCATAAATGGAAATAGTAGCTTCCAACTACATAGGCAGAAAATGGTCACTGAAGATAATTGAGCGCTAGAGTGGGCTGCCTAGAGATAATATCTGTTACTGCATCTTTCCAAGACCTGACTGCACAAAACTCTAAAAAATTTGGTCTTGATTCAGTGTTACCTTTGTTCTGGAGGTTGGACTAGATGATCCAAAGATCCCTTCCAAACTGAATGTTTTGGTGTTTCCTAGGGAGGGAAAGTACTGGGGTTAAATCACTTTGGTTTCTATGAGAACTACAGCTCTCAGTAAAATTTTACTGAAGCTTGTGGAGTTCACCATTTATTTTGCCATAGTTGTCTCTATTTATGGCAAGTCACAGATGTAGTGCTTTATTTAGGTATTTATTCAGGGTTTAAAGCACTACATATATTAGTTTTATGTAAGCAAGTGGTTTTGCAGAAACTGGTCTCTTGGCTCAAGCAAGTACTATCCTTATGAAAAGATCTGACCCAAGGTAGCACTGGGGATTCTAAACATGATTAGTCACTGCTCTGGCATTATTTCTCTGCCTCTTACAGAATGCTGAAGGACTGGTGAAATGGCTTGTCTTGCTGTTGTCTGAAACCCAGACAATTTTGCTGGAGAGGCTTTTCTTGTATATGTAGGAATTCCAGCTGGTGCAGTAAATCTCTCAAGGCACTATGTGAGCAGATATTTAAGAGCCTCTTTAGCAGTGTTGCTGCCTTAGGTTCCCTAAGTCATTGTATGTTGAACGTGGAAACTACTGTGCTGAATGTAAAACTTGGATTGCATCCTATTGCTTTCCTCTGTGTAGCTGCCCATAAACTATCAGAAACAAAGGATTGTGACCCACTGTATCTTTGTGCTTTTAGTAATCCAGCATTAAATTCTACCTGTTCATGTTTGTTCTTGAACTTATGTGACATTTAAAGGCTAACCCACTTCGTTTTTTCCTTGGCTCTACTTATTCCAGTATGGATTCTACAGCCAATACCCATTACTGGAACAGTAGGAGCCATTCTGGCAGAAACATCCTTATATCCTCTACAGCATGTTCTAGAAAACTACATTTTCATAGGACTTGCAAAGAAACTTAGAATACTCCATATTAAGGCACTTTAAATTCTACAGATAACTTTTTCTGCATAATTAGTATGTCATGAGAATTTCCTTCTTAAATGCATGGGGGCTGTGCGACTTGTGACTTGTGGTGTTGCTTATTTAATGAGTGCTTCAGTCTTGTCCCAACAGGAGTAACTGTAGGATTCTGCTGTATCATTTAAATTGGAGTATTGTTAAGTGAAGGCAGTTGTCTCACTATGGTAAATTTGAGACAACTTCTCCATCACTAACTTCAGGTCATAAATGTTAAAGGTCAGCTAGGCTTGGGTTTGTGCATTGTTACTCTGTTAGTTCCTTATATTAATTCTGAAAGCTGTTATAATGAAGCAACTAGCAGGCATAATCAGGATTTAAGTATCATAAAGGCATATCAAAGTGAAGCTACCAGTATCGAGTTTGATTAAAAGCTAAATGTGTAGAGACTTAGTAAATAAATCGAGATCTCTGCCAGAGGAGGAGCTTGAAAGATCCTGGGTATCTGTTATCTAACCAAAATTAATAGTTACTTTGATCAATGTAGAATGGTCAATACTAAACTCAATCTGTTTTGTCTTAGAATCCTTTACTAAACCACTGCATTTAACTCCTGAATTAATGTCTTGAAATAGCTGCTGAAAGCACAGAGGAAGGCTCAGCGAAGAGAGAGTCTATTGAAGCTTGAAGCAGAGAAGAAAAAACTGCGTACAATACTTCAAGTCCAGTATGTGCTGCAGAACTTCACTCAAGAGCACGTTCAGAAAGATTTCAAAGGTGGTATGAATGGTGCAATATACTTGCCTTCTAAAGAACTAGACTACCTCATAAGATTTGCAAAACTGACATGTCCAGAAAGAAATGAGAACTTGAGGTAAGCTAGATTTTTGTCTATTTACTGTGCTTCATTCATCACAGTAAATGTCCTCTGATGCTGCCATGTCCTGAAATATGTTTTGGGAAATTAATTAAAATTCTATTCAGCACACTTGCTTTAGTCTTTAACTAAGAATGTAGTAAACTTACCTCACTTCGAGCATTAAAGGAAAGCTGCAGTAATTACAGCCTCAGTTGTGCAAGACGCACAAACCCCGCCATCATGTGTCTCCCTGTGTGGTTGAGGGCAGATAGTCCAATACCATCACAGAGAGGCTGGTGGTGTGCTGCTTCTGAGGTATCACTGTTAATGAAATGAAAGAAATGCAGTAAACACAGCAGAACTGTTTTATATTCCATTCACATGATGATCCAGATATGCTTTTTTATTCTAAAGGAGTGTAAGGTGGTAGTCCTGAGGCTGACTTGCTATTACTTTAAAGTAGTTTGGACTGGAGGTTTTCATACCTCTTCACTAAATGTCATATTTTAAGGTAACAGGTTGTCAGCAGGTGTAAAGCATGTCAGTACTAACTTGGCATCGTGCTTGTCCTGTGATGGCTCATGTTTGGTATGGCAGCCTGTCTGTTTTAAGATAATGTGGTAGGAATTGTACTTATATATGGAAAAAGTAGGTATCGGGTGGTAAGTTGAAACACTTTATGGATAGAAGTTATTTCCATTTTCAAGCATGATTTAGGTTCCTAAAACTTGCAGTCATTTGTCAGTTGCTAAATTTGTGTAATCTTTGCTCTTAACTTCTACAGAACAGCTGCTTATATAAAGCCACACAATAGGAGTCTTTTGTACCAGTGAATAACTTTATTCCTAGCTTATAGTTCTCATTGTATTACACTTCCACAAGATGTATAATTCTTTTATTTGGGATACTAAGTTTCATAGTGGACTTTAAAACCCATTGTCTGGAGGGGGTGGAGTGGATCATGGACCTATGTCTCAAGTTTTTCAGTAGAGTGGCAGGAGCTGTTGATGGTTGCCCCAGCACATGTGCATCCAATAAACAAAGAGATCACTGATTAAACAGCACTTGTTTCACTGTCTGGGAGTCCTGGCTTGCAATGAAATCCAGCCATATGGTCTTGTGGGACAGTGCTAGGCTCTCTGATCTGTCTCAATTACCAACAAAAGAATTTGTTTGTTAGATTAAATAATGAATGAACAGATACAGGTGAGTCACTTTCAGTAGTGGATAATGGGTTTAGGATTCACCCTATGTATACAGCCTTAATTTGGTAGGCTAAATGTTAGTGTCTTGAAATGAGGGTTATTGGGATACTACAAGGCTTGGTCTTGGTTATGATTGTATCTGGTAAAACTGTCATTTGTTTTAGTGTGGAAGATCAGATGGAACAATCATCTCTTTACTTCTGGGACCTTCTAGAAGGAAGTGAGAAACCCGTGGTTGGAACAACATGTGAGTGTTTCATCTAGAGAAATAACTTAGAGATCTGAAATTTGCATGCTATTTAAACATCTTAAAACAAATTAATATATGTGGTAGGATACTAAATGAAGCACTTTCAGGTGCTGTGTGTTAATGCAGTTATCCAAGTATGAACTGCTGTTTGTTCTAAGTTCTATTTAAGTACAGATCAAAAAAGTACAGTAAAACTTTCCATGGAAAAGAAAGTGTGTTCTTCTACCAATGTACTAGCACCTTTTTGAGACATAATTATGGTAGAAATTCAGAAGCTGATAAAGTAATACCTTACTGAATCAGCAGTGGGAACCTTTTGGGATAGTAATGCACAAATGGGTTAAAACTTGGCACATTGTTCCCAGCCATGAAATGCTTCCTTGAGTATACTGATGTGTGTTACAAAGCTTTAGTGGCCCCAGGCTGAAGGTCCCATGTTGAAGATTGTCTCTTGTAGGAATTTCAGGCTCACAGCCATTGTTCAGCTACAGTGCAGGATACCACACTGAGGAAGGATAGTAATTAATGTAGCTTCCTGTGATCTCTAATCACACACTGCAGCCTTGCTTTGACCTGTTGCAAATGTCCTCATTTCTCAAGCATACCTAAATCTGTGGGACACTACATATTTTTCTTCCATCTGTGGTTCTAAGTTTCAGAAACCCTGGTTGTCAGCTAATACACACATTTTAAGTTCCTGTTTAGAACTTGCTCGTGAGGAAACTGTCATTTCTTGAGTAGTGTCTTTCCTATTGCAAAGAGACCTTGCTTGTCCCATTAACTCCAGTCTTGTAATGGTTGTGTGGCAGTAATCTTTCTTTTGTCATTGCCTATGATGTCATTGAAACTGTTAGATGGGAGCACTAATGTGCTCTAATTTCCACATACAGATATTTGAACTAAGTGTTAACTCTTTTATGTAGTTCTGGACAAAGTGCAAGCTGGCCTTGTAGTGGTACCAGCCTGGTAACTTTAGCCTTGCATCTGTTGATAGTTGCCTGGTTATCTTGGACTCCAATTTTTGGTAGCTTTTTGACTGTCAACTTTTGTGACTATTTTGTCAGTATCTCTCTCTTTAGTATCAGTCTTCCATTCTTTTGTGTGCAAGCTAAACTTCAGATAAAGCTGTTGTGTTGCCTTATTAGCACTCAATGCCTTGGAAGGCAATTTATCATCTGTATTAAATTCTAGCTACTATTGTTTATATGGTTGTCACTGGTAGGAGTGATCTTTTACTGAATGTTCCTCCTGTTCTCAAGGCTACCCGGTCTCTAGCTCCTCTGAAACAATTTCTGGTAACACTGCTACTTCTGAGGTCTTACTGTCTCCTCTAAGCTGGTCCTTTGCATAAATAAGGGAACTGCTTAGTGTTTATTTGAAAGAGTACACAGTAAAATTTGTCTTCAACCATGTCAACTTTGACTTTGTTCCAAAAGTTCAATTTGGACCAATCTCTTGCTTTCTTTCCCCCTCCTTGTTTTTGCAGTTCTCAACTCTTCCTTCTGAGATTTACTGTCCTACACTGGGAAAAGGGTCTCATAGGGCAGTTCCCTAGTGACTTTGTTTAGCTTTACCTGTGCTACAGTCTGCACAACATGTGTTTAGTATCAACGTTGCCTGGTTTATAATGGTAAACAAATCCCATTAAGTATGTAGGAGACCAGGTGGCTCAGTGTTTACCTTGTGTGCATTTAAACAAGTTGCAGTCTTACCTGTGGATTGCAAAGGTGTTTTCATCTGTAATATAAAAAGCAGTTTAAGAAATACTTTCCTTAAAACATTTTAATCCTATAACTCAGTAAGATGTACAAACTTGGACAAGTTGCAATTTATATAAAGGGAGGAATTAAGGAGTCTTGATCTGTCATCTGAATACTCCTTAATTTCAAATTTTTGTATCTTAACTTCATGGATTTTTACTCTTCAGATAAACACATGAAGGACCTGTTATCCAAACTCCTAGACTCTGGCTACTTTGAAAGTATTCCGACTCCTCGCACCACTGTGCCAGTAAAAGAACTGGAAGAAGAAGTAAACAGAAAATCTGAGAGAACAAGACAGATGTCAAAAGGAGAGTCTGTCAAAGAACCAGGTGGAATATTACAGGGTTCAGTTTCTGTAGCATAATGTTGGGATAAGTTTGAAGTGTGAATTGACTTTGCATAGCTTGATGCTAAATCTAATCCTGTGCTGTAGTTTATTTGCAATGTAGGAACTAAAATGGATCCTGTAAGGCTTGCAGCCCTATTTTGCTGATACTATAGAAAAATAGCTAATTCATAGTAATAGGATGTTTTTGCCTTCTGGGCAAGCCTCCATGTTGAAGATGGGAGAATTGTCTGGTGTAGGGAATGTTGCATATTACAATAACCAAATTATGGACACTATAAAGTATTTTTTGCTTAACTCTGAATTTCTGCAAATGTAAAACTAAGTCAAAGTAAAAGCTTGTCTAAATAGTATGTTGAATGGCAAGCTGAACTTTCAGAATATCTGGTTTAGCTATTGGCACCTCTATTTAAATAGAATTAAAGACTTTCTACTGTTTGATATGCCTTTCTGCATTTGATCAGTTGAAACAAATTAACATCCTTTCTCTAGAATCCATTATGGAGCTCATGAAGTCTGAAATACAGCCACAGGAGGTAAGATACTCCACTAATTGCTTGCCTTTAGTAGTGCAATTTATCAGAAACATAACTGCACTTTTGCAGCTCTTCTTAAAAAAATTAGAGTCTTAACAGCAACTTAGGTGTTGCTTTATGTAGAAGTATAAAAGACTTGGTTGCATTTCTATTTTTAACCACAAATTAATGGCTTCTCTGTGGTGCTTTGGGATAAGTGGGGCAAGATTACATGAAACAGTATATACTTTAATGCTTTGGCAATTTCCTGAGTAAACCAAATAATCAGGCTTTAGAGTGAAAACACAATGATATTGTGTACTATGGAGTAGAAAATGCATGTCTACTAAAGCCATCTCTGAACACTCAGCTGATTGCAGTAGACTTGGTATCGATGGGGTTGAGAATGATGTAGGTCTTGCTCTGGTTTGTCAGAAAAGTAGGGATTACAAGACAGTCTTGTGTTCACAGGGGTATGTAGACCTGTTTCAACAGCCCTTCAGACTCCTGAGTTAAGTACTCAAGCTTCAGCTGAAAATAGCATAAAAGCCGTTAGACTTGGTTCAGAAGGTGGGGAGGTGTGTCCTTTTTTTAAGTGGAAATACTGGTTCTTAAACTTCTGAATCCTTATTTCCTGGGTATCCCCCTAGAGGGTGTACCCCAGAACAAGTTTTTGTAACTTACTGGTAACTGTTACTTGACTCTAAACCTTTTCTGGTGACTTCTCAGGAAAAAAAAGACGGAGCTTTGCACATTCTTTATTTCACATTTACTTCCTGTTCATGACAAAGTAGTAACTCAGGAAAATTTTAACACATTTTCATTGAACTCTCAGTTATTGACAGTAAACTCAGCCTGGAGTTGAAGTCCAGTGTTACTAAATCTTAGAATATTATGGGTTTTGAGTATTTAAACTCCATTATGAATTATGGTTATATTTGGTTATTGGAGCTCCAAAGGGTTAAAGATTTTGGGGGAAGGTGGTGCTGCTACACTTAGCAGAATGTCTGTTAATAGTCTTGTGGCATTTTAGATGCTTAGGAGGAGAGCTGCCTATATAAACATCACAACTGAACTTGATACTGTTACTGTCTAGGAACATCAGTTAGCATTGAGGATAAGGGTAATAGATGAATTCAACTCAAGTATGTTTCCTTGTGATGTTCAGGACAGTTTCATGCTTCTCTGGCATGCCAAGCAAAGCTAGTCTGTAGTGTTGTAGGATAAAGTCATGGCTGTCCACAGTTTCTGCAACTAGTGCTTAAACTGTCTAGCCTCTGCTTTTAGTCAGAAATTTTCAGTAGCTGGGTGACCTAACTGACCTGAACTGTAGTAGCAAAATGTTTTCTTGGGAGCCATTAAGTTTCTTTGGTCTGTATAGTTTCTCAACAGGCGTTATTTGCCTGAAGCAGAATACACTGTCAAGAAGAAGCCAGAAGAGCCCAAATCTTGGGAAGCTGAGTGTGCTAGAAAGCAAGAACCTCCAAAGTCCTGGGAAATGCTTGTTGATATTGAAGAGCAGGAACAGAAGCAGAAACAAGAGACCTTAAAGCCTTGGGAAACTCGTGTTAGGCAGCAAGAAGCAAAAAGACCAGATTCTCCGAAGCCTTGGGAAGCTCGTGTTAAAGAGGAGGAACAGAAGCGTGAGCCTACGAAGCCCTGGGAGACCCGTGCTGAGGAGGAAGAAAAAAAGAAGCAAGAAGCTCCAAAGGCCTGGATAGCACGTGTCCGAGAAGAGCAGGAGTCCCCCAAACCTTGGGTAGCAAAGGTTAGGGAAGAGCAAGACCAGAAGAAACAGGAATTGCCTAAGCCATGGGTAGCAAAAGTTAGGGAAGAGCAAGAACAGAAAAAGCAGGAGTCCCTGAAACCTTGGGTAACTAAAGTTAAGGAAGAACCAGAACAAAAGCAGGAATCTCCAAAGCCTTGGGTAACCCAGACTAGAGAGCAACCAGAACAAAAGAAGCCAGAGCCTGTGAAATCATGGGAAATGTCTGTTAGGGAAGAGCCAGAGCAAAAGAAGCAGGAGCCTGTGAAGGCTTGGGCTGCACATGTTAGGGAGGAGCCAGAATCAAAGAAGCAGGAGACTCGAGAGGCTTGGGAAAAAGCTGACAGGCAGCAGCAAGTGTCATCACAGCAGTTACAGAACCCTCCAAAGTCCTGGGGAGCTGCAAGTGTTGGGCCAAAGGAGCAGATGGGGCCAAAGAAGTTTGATATGGAACCCAAAGAAGTGAGTTGGCATATGTAGTATTACCTGTCATAAGCTTTTCACACCAGTGTTTTGGACTAATGCTACCTATTAGCAGAGGCTTTAAGATGCATTTCGTAGGCCTGTACTTAGACTCCTGTTTCATTCTTTCTTAGGGGAGAATAATTCTGGCAGTTCAACTTTGTATTTGAATAGCAAGGTGGCCTGCTTTGCTTTTTACGTCAACACAGTATTGCTGTGTTTGAGCCTTGAATAACTGCTTTTATGCATAAGACAGAAGAATTAACTTAGTTCATCCCCAGCTATTGGCTCTGTCCACTGTTACCAGTGCAAAGCAGGTATGACTCATCCAGGGATCAAATACTTTGTCGGTGGCTGCATGCAAATAGCACTTCAGTAATTTTTTTAGGCTTTTGATTAAAATAGCTGCTGATTCAAGAGAGATCTAACATCTAGATTAAGCAATGCCAACTGTACAGGGGCTTATATGTATTTCCAGATGAATGCATAAGCCATACTGCTGTCCTGGAGAGTAATGATAGCATAGTTACTTTTAAAACTGTAAAATGGAAGTTACTGCAGGGCTTACAGCTGAGCAGGCTGCTAGCCTCTGGTTACATCACTTTCTTTCTCACCTGTACTTAGTAACAATTGTCATAATGTGTGAGATGGTAGGCAAAGCAGAATTCAGTTACCCCATTAAGAGCAGTGTTTGATTTAGTGAGACTTCAGGAAGAAAATACAGGAAATTGAGTAATTCTGTACAAAATGTTAGCACTACTGCCTCGTTTCTGCAAGAAAGCAGAAGTCAATTAGTTCCATATTACTCATAGCAGATAAGCTTAAAACTTGTCAGTAAACCTGGCATAACTGAAAAAATTTTTGTGCCTAGAGACGGGAGCGCAAACAGAAGATTGAGCATGAAATTAAAAGAGTAGGTAACATGCAGCACTGGGTAACAAAATGGGATTAAGGTGTTTCAACTTGGTTCATCTTCACACTCAAGCTGAGTAGAATCTTGTGCCCACTGGTGATGGTGGTACAGGTACAAGGCCTGGTTGCCTCACACTAAGTAGCTCTGAGCACAAGTAGGTATTGTGCACTCAACTATGCATAGTATTACTGTAACTGAAACTACTAAATCATACTGGAATAGTCTCAAGCACTTTAAGATGCCTTGAGATTTATGGTGTCAGATTGAAGTTAAAACTGAAATTCAAGATACTTCCTAATGAGATGGGGCTTATTTTTGTGTAGGGTGGAAAGATGGGTGGCATAAGTGGTGAACAAAACTTTGATAGAGTGAGGGAAAAGGAGGGTCTCCAGTCAGTTGGAGAGACTTGCAGACTGTCTAGGAATCTTCATAGTAATGTGGAGGTGTGTGAGTCAGCCAAACAAAACTAAATTGAATGTTGGAATGTAAGGTTGCTTAAGCTGGATTACCTATTTAAGTTAAAAAAGCATATTTTTAAAGTATTCAGACTTTGATTTACATAGTAGACCACAGTGAAAAACACAAGCTGGCTATATTTTTGCTTAGCAGCTATTGACAAATCTTGATACAAAAAGTATATTGAATAAGTGTACTGTGAACTTAACTAGTTTCAATAACTCTTTTTAAAAGTCTTAACTTGTAATATGCATATAAAGAACAATTAATAATATTTTAAATTTTTGGATAATGAAACTTGTCTTGTCTTTGTTTATATGAAGAATGAAGAGGCAGTGCAGTGCTATAGTGGAATCTTTTTCACTTCCAGGGACGACATATAAATGACCTTGGGCAGGGATCTAGGCATGGTAGATAAAAGGCCTGTGTCACTGCTACTGCTTTCTGGAGCTGAAATCAATCTTTACTCCTTGAAATAACTGTTAGAGCTCAGACATCTTCTAATAAACTGCTTGGTTTTGAGATCTTAAAATATGCTTATTTAACTTAATGTACTGTGAGGTGCAATACCTAAGAAGCTTGGCCTAAGGCAGCAGAGTGAGCTGATGTGCAAGCCTGGTAACCTGTTATTTGATTTAAATGTTTGTGCAACTTGTGGACCAGCAAACTTGGCTAGAGCTGAATTTGTGGTGTGCTGTGTGAAAGCAGAACAGTTTGGTTTTTGCTGTTACTCAGTGCCATCTAATTCCTGCTGGGAATGCTGCTCTGAGTAGAAAGCAAATAATATCTACGTGGCACAGCTGGTGATCACTTTTGTGATTACAGCTTGGGTATCACCATTCCAGCTCATATGATACTCCACAGCTAATGAACCTAAAGAGGAATTGAAGTCCTGTATAATATGAGTTGTACTATTATATGAGATGGTTGAAATGTATATTACAGTGTTATGTATAAGTAGTCCTTCAGTCTCTAAAATAAAATTCTTTAACAGGAGTACCTCGTGTATTAGCATTTTGACTAGTAAAATTCCATAATGGTCAGTGTGCCTTTATATGGGTTTATTTGCAGTGGTTTAACAGGTCCTAAAACAAATTCTAGGTTTTTCAACACAATTTTTAGTTAATTCTCTAGATATATGTTGAAACAGTTTTTTGCTGAATGTGTAGGTGGTGTTGAAGTTAAGTTTAGAGTCTAATTTGTCATAACAATATTTCTGAAACTTAAGTGCTGTGTAAAACTACTGTTGCTTGAACCACCAGTGTTAAGTGATCTCAGCATGTGTATGTTTGATGTAAGCTGGTCTAGCAGGTTACTAAGCTCAGAATCTGCCACTTGCTTGGATTGACTTCCAGAAACAGCATTTAACTGTAGGCTAGGGAGAAAATGCGGTTTATAACCATCTTAAGGATGTGAAGTACCTGTTCTTTTTCAAAGCATTTCTTTTATAAAGGCATAAAACCTGAAGCACTTTGAATTTTCTGATTATTTTTCATGTATATTCTCTTGCACTTGAACATTCTAACTCTGAACACCTAAGTACCAGCAAAACAGCAACTCAATATGAGAATTTCACTATAGCTACTTCTAGCTGGTGTATTTTAACATATGCAGGAACTAGAAAATAACTTCTACAGAATGGAGAGTCTCAATGTTTCAATCCTGACTTAAAGCCCTAATATGTATGTAACCCTGTATGCTTGTTCTTCTAGTTCAAGTAAAGAATGCTACCAGCATAACGCAGAGTATGAGCTGGGGAAGGAGATGAAGACTAAGAAATTGTAAAATTGTGCAGAAGATGATACCATCTTCGCAACCACAAGTGTAACACTGCAGTCTCCTGCTTCCATGCTCTTGAGGCTATTTACTTGTTTGTGTTTAATGTAAAAGTCTAACTTAGGTAGCTAGTGGGCAATCTTAGTAGCTTTATACACTTGCCAGACTTGACCTGGTTAGATGACTTAAAAGTGAAAAGCTTCTGTTAGCCATTTGCAAAGAGAGAGTTTGGTATTGTTGTTGCATCTTACTAAACTGTATTGAGGAGGAAGATAATACTAGAAGCATTAACTATCACAGCAGATGTTTTAAGATTAAGTCTGCTTGTGAGGCCTAATAAAGTGATCGACAGGAAGATTGTGATTCCCATTCACTTAATCTGTAATTTGCTGAGGTTAACTTTATTCAACTGTAGCTTTCATCCGGCACTTAGATCCTTCACAGCTTTAGTTCCTTTTCACATCTGGAAACTAGACAGTAATATAAACTTGCATGGTCAGTAGTTAGGTAGTGCTTGTGCATCAGAAATCCTGATTGAGTAGTACAAAGGTGTGTTCTTCTAGCTCTAGAATCAAGTAAAGCTGCTCACAGCTCAACAAGCAGCTTTTGTCTGGGCCTCATAGGTGTTAGAAATTGAGTCCTTCAGAGTTAATTATGTGCTACGTGTACATGGATTATGCTTTGTGAAGCTCACTAAACCCTGCAAGCTTCTTCCTTGTGCATGTTGTTGGAATTTCTACAAATGCTAGTGATTAGTTTCAGTTAACTGTTGAAGAGGAAATGCAAGAGTATTTAGGCTTGTTGTCCCTAAACTGGACAAAGAGCACTTCATAAATTCGTTTTGCATTTAGTGTGACAGTTGTCATGACATACAAATCCTTCTGCCATTTAGTCTTCTAATGACTTCATATGAAGATTCAACTACACTGCTATACAGTGTATTGAAGTAGTAACCCAACTATTAAAGACAAATGTTAGTATTGTAGGAAAGTAAAGGCTTTCACATGTTTCTATGTCTCAATATTTGGGCCAGTTGAAATAATTCAACTGCTTAATGTCTTCAGATTTGCCTCCCTCTGGCTGCAAGAACAGCAAAGCTTTGAAGAATCACTATAAATTATGGTTTAAAAATACTTTAAACAAGCCTACCTCTTCCCTAGCCTGCTTTCAAAAGATGCTAGACTATCCAGACTGTCTGATGCTATTTTCACTCTGTAGATAACAGGGCCTGTGTTATTCTAGGAGTTCACTATCGTGATTTTTTTGATACCTTAGGTTTGCCTATTCTCTGATAAAACATTTCCCTCT
This sequence comes from Hemiprocne comata, assembly GCA_020745705.1. Classification (NCBI taxonomy): domain Eukaryota; kingdom Metazoa; phylum Chordata; class Aves; order Apodiformes; family Apodidae; genus Hemiprocne; species Hemiprocne comata. The sequence goes on from CM036586.1 coordinate 65,856,347, forward strand.
CAAAGTGAGAACTAGTTGCAATGAACTGTTAACAGACGATCTGAAACAATCAAGGAGTAATAAGGCCCTGCATAAGTCCTTATTTAGCTACAAAGTTAGTTTTCATGCCAAACTTTGAAAAGTTTAATTCTATATGCAGTAGCTGGTGCGTTGAGAATATCTGGCTCATTAGAGGAAGCCCTTTGGTCTAAATCTGAGTGACCTGCTTGCAATGTGTCTCTTAGGTGCAGTATTTTGAGAATAACTGGAAATGCCATCTTAATAAAAGATCTGTATTTACTGACATGGGCTCTGCTGGGAGGAAGTATGTTTAAAATTGAGTGATGCAGCTTTGATTTTTAAGGTTGTTCTGGCATTCAACTTAAATATATGGGTTTCCTTAGATGGAGGTGCCTCATTTTGCACTAAATGCAGACAACTTAGCCTTTTGTATATTTGACTGTAAGAAACTGAATGAAGTGAATTAATTCTGTGGTTGAACAAGTTGTGGCAACAGTAAGCTGATTTTTTTTTTAACAAAGTAAAAGCTTAATTCTGGAAATACTAGTAACAGCACAGAATTCCTTGGCCTACAGACACCTCTAGGTTGCTCTAGAAGTATATGGGATAAGGCAACTTGTCTTGCTTCCAGTATTAGATTTAGTATCTTTTATTCTTAGGTGCCTAAACCTGTACATCAGCCAGCTGCTGAATTTTGCTCTACTTCAACTCTTCCAAAAGATCCAGTATTAAGAAGGGAAAAACTTCAGGATTTGATGACTCAGATACAAGGGACTTACAACTTCATGCAAGTATGTTTTTTCTGTTTTAGCACAAAGCTTAAATTCTTACTGAATTGGGGAAAAGAGTGCTGACAATGTTTGCAATGAATGAATCTAGGTCTAATAAGTTAAAAAACGTATCAAATTAGTGTTTCATTTGTATCTAGAGTTTATTTTTTCCCAACTGATCTTTTTTCAAAAGGAGTCCATTCTGGATTTTGATAAAGCTTCACCAAGTGCCATTGGTTCATCCCAACCACCCTCAGTTACTCCAGCAAGCAGTCCTGTAGGTAGGTAATCTGTAAGTATAGTGTGTGTAAGGTTTTGCAAACATAACAGGGTTTCTTTGGGCTGTAGATCAGTAGGCCTGGTGAAAACAGCTTGTCTGATTATAATAAATACCAGTGTCTGGCCAAAAAAACCAGGCAGCTTGAGCTGCTTACTAGCTTAATTTTTGCTGGAGGTGGCTTAAGTTGGTGTGTCTGCCTGGAAATAGAATGCTTGTATACTTGCTGACTGGCATGTGCATCTTAACCCAGCTGCAGAACTGACATGCTGTATCTGGGTAATAAACTTGTCAAACTGCTGAGTTTTCTTTCATCTGGAAAGTGGGCATCTCTATTATGGTAGAAATATTTTTAGCATTGGATACCTGTCCTCTTTTACAAAAAGGAAACTGAAGTTTTCAGTTGGGTGTAGTTTACTGATGCAAGTCTAAATATTTGAAGTGCATGCACCTTCATACACTAAATACTTTCAAAAAAGTAGAAGTGCACACTGAAACTATATGTGGTGTTTGAATTTAAAACAAAATGTTGTTTAATGTGTTGTGGGTTTTTTTTTAACAGCATCAAAAGAACAGAAACTTCCAAGTCAGAGTGATTTTCTTCAACAGCCCCTTCAAGTAAGTTGAAGTTAGGACTGCCCTGAAGAGGCAGAGCTGTAGCCAAGAAATAGTGGAGGTTATTCACTAGAATAAACTTTGTGTTTTCATTGTTTTTCTTGTTGTGAGTAGTTTTGTTACAAAAGTTCATGTAACTTAGTAACTTGCAAAGTCTAAGATCACTCAAATGCTGACAGAGTTGGGTGCTTTTCTACTTGAAATGCAGCGACAAATATTCGGTATTTCTTAAAACAGTAGCTTGAAGACAGGTTGAAATAGTTTGAATATTTAATCCATAGATTCAAGACATTCTGAGGTTTTTTGGAAATGCCCAGAGTGAGTTTCAGTGAAACTGAACATTTAAGGTAGTATTGCAAAACCTTCTTTTCTTGCAAGGCTGCTGCTTCATCCATGGCACTGCATGGTTCAAATACTTCCCTAGCATCTGCTGATCCGACGCTTTCTGGCTCTGAAACTGAAGACTTGGTGACACCTCAGACACCACAGGTAATATACCCTGGAGTTCACTGGCTCTCAAAGACCTGTGTGATAGCCAGCCCTCACAGCAAGCAGTGGTGGGGTCTTCCCTGAATAACTATTGTTGAACAAAATACATAGACAGAATGCAAGTAACAGCAATAGCATAGCATATGTTCTGGAACACTTAAAGATGGTTGGAAAAGTCTTCCTAATACTGCATGAATGCAAAGTGAACAGCCTCACTCCTGAAATGGAAAGAGTGTGGGATGAAAAACGCAGGCTAGGAAGTATGGTGCATATTCTTGTGGGAACATATGAGCAGTATAAATATTTGCTTTGGTTACAGTGTAGAATACTCCCTCTAATGACAACATAGAGGGCCCATAAATCAGGATGGATATTGTAATGAAATAGCAGACTTCTGTGCAAGTTGAGGACTGAGATGTTCTCTCAAGTGCTAACTGAAGAAATACTAGAAATCTTACATCCTGATGGTCAGCCGGGACCTCAAACTTTGCGTTCTTAACTGTATTTATGAACAGTTAAATCTCCCACTAGCATTCAAATATTGTTTAGAGCTGAAAAGTTTTTCAATTTATGCAGGTTGTTGTCTTAAAGATCTTTTGCTAAATGTTGCTGTGTACAGAAACACAACTGGGTCTTACTCTTTGGACTCTAGTACAGTGTATGTAGATTATAATGAGGAGAAATGTTCATGTTTTTAAAATATTTTGGGTTTTTTTGCTGGTCTATGTGCTGTAGCATACTGTGCATGTAACTTTTACTCTATTCCTTAATGTACTGAACAGTTTCATTTAAGTCTTGACAAGGATATAGCCTTGCTGCCTCTTGAACCCACAATTTTGGCTTGGTTCTTGATACCTTCTCTTGCTTCTACAGCATCGTATGACTTCTTGTGCTGACAAGGAATAAATCATTTTGCTGTTTAATGTGCATCCAGAAGACTTGTGCTGTGCTATAATGTAGAACACCTGATTTACTAGAATGTTTTGAGGTTTTTTGTAAACTTACTGTATGGAGTTGGGGTTACTTGTGCCCAGCATATCTCTAGTACCTTAGGCTTAGTGTGGTAGTGTTCTTTTCCAGTCCTGCTTCTCTTGGAAAGCAGTACATAAGCTTTGTTTGGTCCCAGAACAACCAGGGAATGCACTCCATGGTGACAGTGCACTCTTCTGGTATGCAAGTGCAGTTCTGTCTGATGCACTTGTGATGGTACACGTGGTGAGAATGGGACTGGTAGTCTTTAGCCTTAGGCTGTACATCTAAGTATAAGCAACTCTTAAACTTAGCATTACAAATGTGATCTAACTATAGAACACACAGGTTTTGCAAAGGCAAACAAAAGTTTGTCTCTGAAGTCTTGTTTGACAGAGCTTAAACTTCTGGTAACATCAGATGTCTTTCCATAAGATCCAATGACACAGGTGTGTGTCAGACTTCTTTATAAATAATCGCTTGAGGCAATGTACAGATCTTAAAATCATCTGATTTTGCAGGGCTAGTTAGTTGTACAACCTGTTGTGTAAGAAGGATAATCTAAGTCTGAATCTCTAAAGCTAATTAATTGAAGCTTTTGGTTAAGATTACTATTTAGTACATTTACTTCGGGCTTAATATTTGTCATCGTCTTTCAAAATCCACTTGTTTCAACTTCTGCCCTGGTATTCCATAGCTCTACCACAGCCTCATGCTTTCTGCAGTACTACTTGTAATAGCAGCTGTGTGTATGGCTTCTTCTAGGCATCAGTATCACTTTCTCAAGAGACTGAAAAATTTACTTCCCAGCCACTGTATCAGACAAGTTCACGTGTTTCTGAGCCACTGATACCTAAAAAGATTGAAATTGCCCAGGTGAGCTATTAGAAATACAGGTAAGTTAAATATATTGGTTGCTGAAATGTGTCTAGAGCCTTACACTCTTTTTGACTTCTGATTTCTATAAATATTGGTGTTGTAAATCAACACTTCATTTTGCCATCTGCACAGATGAGACTTAATGCTGGTTAATACTTTGTCTGGACAACTCAGCATTGTTTCTAATCTGAAACATAATTGATCAAGTCTGGAGGGGAAAAAAAATCAACCTCCCTAAAGTTCTGGAGTTCCTTTGGAAAGGAGAAGTAACTTTTAATCTCAGCCAGAGAATCATCTCCCAATAAACAGAACAGAAGGCATTCTGCCTTTCCTTAGTGGTGGGGGAAAAAATACCTAATGTCTCTTTATTGTGAAATTATTACAATGAGTGGTATGTATAGTAGCTGATAGGCACATTTCACTTAATCAGCAGAGACTGCAATAGAAGTACTGTTTGCTGAGAATGCACAGCAAGATTTGAAATTGTAAGCAAAAGCTATTTTGTAGCTCTACTATGTCCAAATGTCATCGTGTAGAAACCGCTGACTTCTGTCAGTCTAGGCTTTAGAACAAATTAACTGCTTCTGTTACTGCCTGATAACTATCAAGTGACCTTTCATTACATCTGTTCTTCCCTCAGGCAACTATTCCTGTCCCAAGTGAGCCACAGTCACCATTGCCTACTTCAAGCACCTCCATGTCACCAGTACCACCAGCACAAAGCTTTCAGTCTCCTCCAGCAAGTAGCAGTTCTGTCACAATAACAGCAGCTCCCTTTCAGGCTATGCAGACTGTAAGTGTACAACTTGGGGCCACAGAAGAAAAACTGACAATAATGCTAATTCTGGGCACCTGGCTCCCCTTAATACAGAACAGAACCTGACAGACCATTTTGATGTTTTAATTACAAACCTAGATTAGAACTCTGCTGTCCAATGCCTTCAGAACTTAGATCATCTAAGAACAGAGATCCTGATTTTGCTCTGTATATTCCCAAAAATCTATTACTTGGGGTATCTTAGTAGCCTAGAGGGACTAAGTAGTCAAACCCTTAAACGGTTCCTATGTATAGATTTCAAGTAATGAAGACTGCTGAAGAGAGGGAATCCTGAAGTATACTGGTGTTAGGACTAAAAGCTTTCAGAAGCCTGAACCTATCTTGCTGCTTTTTAAACTGTTTGCTTTAGTGGAGTGAAACTCAGTCCACTGAAATAATGGAAAATAGGTCCTTGATGAAGACTGGTGTAGCTCTTTATGCTATTTTGTTAACAAGTAGCCAATTAAATGTTTGGGGAATAGTCCACACAAAGTAGTGTCTCTTGCAAATAAATAGAATATTTTTCAGACCATATATCATTAGTGAAGTTCTCTAACATTACAAACTTGCTACTGTCTAGTAACATGCAGTGCAAGCTTACAGGGACTTGGAGGAAGGGTCTTCATCTAGTTGTTCCCTTCCCTGTACACCTACTCTTCTGATACCTTCTGAAGAAGTTGCTAGAAACCTTCATTTAATGTTGCTCAAAAGCAAGCTGAGAAAAGAGGCCATAGAGATTTTTTAAAGGCATTTTTAATTTTAACAAATGTAGCAGTGCAGTTCCACAACTTGCTGGACTATCTGCATCCTGCAGTGTTGAGACATACATAGAAGGATTTGGTGGAAGAAGGTAGTACCCAGTCTGTAAGATAAGCAATCTGTCATGATATAAATATGGGGTCTTGGTTTCAGTCATTCTGATTATATCTGAACCTGGTGTCTGTTCAGAGTCTTTGATCAAAATGGTATCACTAAAAGTTTACTTGAATTAACATTGTGGTGTTTTCAGAGAAGTTAAATTAAGTTCAAGATCTCTTCAGATTTTGGCGTCAAACTGGCAAACATCTGTTGCTAAATTGGTAGGATTTTAATTCCTCTTGTAGAGATGGCAGTCTTTAGCTTTGTGGTGCAGGGTTTTCTTCCCTACATAGTGTAGATTCTCATTGCTGTCAGGAAAGCACAGCCACTGGATTTCAGTAGCTAGCCACAAGTAAGATGGTTTCTTTCCCAATAGTGAGGATGGTGACAGTAATAGAAGCCTCTGACTACATGCCCTCAGATGTCTGAACACCCTATTTCTTCTATTGTGCTTATGTAAACTTAAAGGCAGATTTTTCTTGTAGCCTAAGTACTTTTATTAGAATTCCCCTGTAACACTTGCTGGTAGGAAAAAGTAGAGCACTTGCTACAAATAGTCCAGATGCACAGCATCTTCAAATTTCTTTCAGAAAGAGAATTGCTTTCGATCACTTTGATCACTTCTGGCAAATCAGAACCAGAATTTCTTATTTTATAATGGTTCAAGCTTTCTACTCAATACTTCAGTGTCATGAGAGGTTTCAGTGCTGGCTCCCTGTTAGAGGAAACACTGGGTTTCTTGACCATGGAAGAAGTGTTCATTTCCCATTGTATTTATAGAGGCCTCTGCAAGTAACAAGAATTGTCAAGCTGTGAAGCTGTTGCTTGCATCTAGCTGTAGTTAGTCTTGCCTTGGCCTGTCTTAAGAAAATTTAGTCTTGGAAAATGGTTCGATACACCTCTAGACTCTGTACTGGTGACAGCTCTTAATATGAAATTTACTCAAAATTGACTTCTTTGCTACTTGACCTTGATACTAGTTGTCACTTGTGTCACGGACCGAGACAGCATCCATTCTAGTAATCTTGGGTTATTGGCAATAAAGCAATACAGTTGCTGGAGTGACTGAACTTGACTGAATTGATGATATTTAACTACTGTGTAGTACTAAACTACTGTGTTTATCTGTGTAGCACCCTGCTGTCCAGGCTGTAACATGAAAATTTGAATTCAAGACTGCTACTTAGGTTATATGTTTACTCTGAAGGAGCTCTAAGAATAGGAAGGTTGAGGCTCAATTTATCAAAGGGGGAGAAGGTGATCTAATATGGTATTCAGATGGACAGAGTTGCAGCAGGTTCGAAGCTGGGTATAAAGACCCAAATTCTTCAAAACACAATCTCCTCTCAGTATAGGCTGTCCTAGCTTCAGGTCAGAAGACGTAGGACAGATAGTCCAACAGTCAACTTCCCATAGATGCAAGACAGCATACTGTATGGTAGCTGTTCTTTTGATCAAACATGATAGCTATGATAAGTTACATTTCTTGGGTAGTAGCTACATAAATAGGACTAAGTTCCAGAAGTTTACTGAGAAGAAAAAGAATGGGTTGAGATAGTGTTCTTACTTCTTTCTAAGAAATGGTGTTCTAGAAACTGATGTATTTAAACCACAGCATAGTAGGGTGGTGCGTGAGGCAGAGACTTCAGCTGGAAGTGTTAAGCACTTGTCTTGAAATATGTTGTAGGTGTTTAAAGTGAATGCACCACTGCCCCCACGTAAAGACCAGGAAATAAAAGAGGATTCTTCATATTCAACAGGATATAACCAGAGTTTCTCTACAGCAAGTACACAGACTCCTCCTCAGTGCCAGTTACAATCTTCACATGTTGCAGAACAAAGCTCACTTTCACAAGAATCTCTGTCTTCAGGTAAGCTTTGTACTTGTCTTTGTATTTCAAGTAGTCTTTGAAGTTCTTCGGGTTATAGTAGTATTTGAATTCATTAAGGTGCCATAAGTATATTCAGGTTCTTACTTTGCAATTCTGAACCACTGTTATGTAGCACCTGTTAACATCAGGGTTACATCAAGTCTGATCTTAATTGATGGTGTGGTATGTAAATCTAACTTCAAAATTGCTATCAGGATGGAAGGCTGCTTCAAACTAGTTTCTATACTAGATGTATAGACAGTGTCACCTATAGGTCTGATAGAGAATTTCCTACCTCCTGGGAAACTCAAGTGTGCAGTGATAAATGTGAGAGTCAAAACAATTGTTTGCTTGAAATTGAAGCAGTGATTAAATACTTCATTTGGAGCCATTAATTTGGTCTCCGGTAATAGACATTAGTGTTGTTACAGTGCTGGGAACTGCAGAATGCCAAATAAGAGTCAGGATAAGCTTTCAGTGCTGAGGTGAATTACCCAAAGTGGAAATATTCTGTGCTACTTGTACAAGACTAAAATATGTCATCTGGGAGCTGTTTAGGATTTAAATTTTCTTGTTTTAAGACTGGGCTAGTATCTTTCCTTTGAAATTATAGCTCACTATATAATTACTGTAAAGCACATGACTGATCTCAGCTGTACTAGTACTTGCCAAAATCTTCATGTGGATATTCCACCTTACTATATTAGAGGTAAGCATTCTAGATGTTATGGACAGATCATGTCTGCCACTCCTACTTAGCAGTCCAGCTGTATCTTGTGATGTTGAATCTTACAGAATCATAGGAAGGTTTGGGTTGGAAGGCACCTAGCTCTAACCCCCCTGCCATGGGCACAGACACCTCCCACTAGACCAGGTTGCTCAAAGCCCCATCCAGCCTGGGAGGGGGCTTCCACAACTTCTCTGGGCAACCTGTTCCGGTGTCTCACCAGCCTCACAGTAAATAATTGCTTTCCTAATATCTAATCTGAATCTGCTGTCTTTCATCTTAAAACATGTAGCAGAGACCCATGTTGATTCTCATTAGGTGCTAAATTTACCACGTTTGTTACCTAGGAAGGCTAGTTTCCTAACTAGGGGCCTCAGTCACAAGTTACTGTAATTCAGTGAAGCATTGAGAATCAGCTGAGCTACAGGAACCATTCGTGCATGTGCTTTTAGCCTGAAGCAGATGCAAGATGACACCCCAATCTGCAGCAAAAGATAATCTTCCTCTTCTGTTTATATAGCTCTGACTTCTTACCAAGACTGACTTGATCAGCTGGTTTCATCTGTATCTGACCTGAAAAATACTAAACTTCCTATTCAACACAGTGACCTGCCTGACATTCAGATACTATACCAAGTGAATTTATATAGCTAACATCAAGAATTTTAAGTGAGACTAGCCCCCGAATGTCCTTGAAGCAGGTTTCAGGATGAAAGGAAGCTGACAGCTAGGAATCTGGATTTATAAGATTATATCTAATCATGTGACTCAAGGTCACTTAATTACTGGTTTTCTACTATAGGACTCTTCATAGAAATTCTATTAGAAATAGACTGGTACTGTGTGAAGTCAGTGGAACACATGAAGATTAAGAGCTCCAAAGAACAATTTAAATATAGCAGTCAGGAAAGCATGTTTAGCTTGAATGCTCCTTCTCATCACAGAGTAGATCAGCCTTCTATACAGATTTTTGATGCAAGTCATGATTTTTTGATTAATCTTGCGCAGTGACCTTGCACAGATTTCAGAAAGGGTTTTAGACTGTTACTCTGGATCAATTTTAAGCTTTTTGGATTGATACAAAGTGTGGTTGTGTGGAAACACATTTATGGTTGCAAGGTCTGTATTTAAAGCTAACCACTAAACCACACTGAGTGATAAGCGTTCTTGAATACCTGTTGCTGGGATTTGAACTGCTTAATAATGCGTGGTAGGAGTGTCTGTTGAAGAGACTGAACCCAAGTATCTACTTTCCACAGTTGTCTTATTGCATATTTAGGTAATACCGAGTTATCATTTTGAAGGGTATTGACAGTAGAGGTGATCTAATTTATCAAATAGACCACTGAGGTCTTGCTAGTAAAAGTGTTGGTTCTAAGTGAAATTTCTTAATCAGGTGTTATTTGACTTTATTCTAGCTTATTTATATTCTTGATGCTGCTAGCAAGCTTGTTCTGACCTATGTAGCTGAATCTAGTTGAATGCATTAGTATGCACAGTATACTTCAATAAGCATTGCACTCTACAGAACAAAGGGGAGGATCCCCACTTGGAGTAACAAAGGGGCATAAGAACAGGATCTTCAGAGCAGCTTAATTCATCTCTGAACTGCTTCCCTTCTTGAGTTCTAAAAGTTTTTAATTCATCTGTGTCTTCTGTTTTAAGCAGTGAATTATCAACCTGATGGAGCTGTTCCTGTTAGCAATGGTAGCCTTGCCTTTTATCCAGCACAGACTAATGTTATTCCCAGACCCCCTCAGCCTTACCTTAACAGTCGTGGGTCTGTCAGAGGATCTGCAAGAGGTGGAAGGTCACTGGCTAATTCATATCGTTCCCCCGGTGGGTACAAAGGTATGTCTTTATTTACTATCACCTTAAAAAAATCTAATGTGGTAACACTAGAACATGATTTACTGCAACATGGTTTTAAATTTAGGTTTTATGTAAAATTTCTTAAACCAAGGCTTGAAGAGCAGTGTGCAGAGAATGTGGTCTTTTTGCATTTAAGCAAGTTCCTTCTGACTTTTGTAGTCCCTGTACTTTGGGTGTCAGGTGAACTGGCAGAGCAACTATATGGTTTTTTGGATTATGCAAGTAGAAGCTTCTACTAATAGTTTATTAAATTAATAATACAGACTTTTCTGCTTGCTATTTCTTCTATCATTCTGAACGTTTTACACCCTTGTTCTTTTTCTTTGCATCTCTCTCTTAACATTCTGAGCAGGTATTTTCTCAAGTTTTTACTTGCTGTATTTGCCCCAAACAAGATACTCTGTGCTTAGCACTAGTGATTTTAATATTATCAGCAGAAATTGGGATGGGGGGAGTTTGGCAGTAGTGGATAGCCCTTCTGGATTAATAACAGAAGGAAGAGTTTTACAAGGAGGATTGTTTGGTCTGTGCAAAAGAATTGCTGCTCTGCTGCTAGCTGAAGTGCTCTAGAAAGTTTCAATGGACTTGAAGCAGATAGTAAGTTAAGGATGTTGGTAGCTGTGACTATGAAGTGGAAGGGCACTTAGTCTGTGATAGTTGTTTCAGTTACTGACTGCTTGCTATTTTGTTGGAACACATACCAGACAATGAGCTGTATAGTTCTAACTTAACAGCAGTGAAGAGTTTGGTAGAGTCTGGTACTAATTTGCTTGCAGCTCCATTGAGGTAGTTAATCCATTGGCTAAAGAGGCTAGATATTATAATAGCATCTAAATGTGTAACAGTAATAGCTAAGGATCTGTAATAGCAAAAGAAATTATCTCTTAATTCTATGTTAAATCCTGTCTCTGAATTTAGCAAGTTTTTCAGCTGTTATGTGAAGTCCCATTAGTATCAAAGAGACAATTGTTAAGGTCTGATGCTAATACTTTTAAACATGAATTTTGATACATCCGTGGTGGGCAGTTCTGAGAAGGTAACGAAATGCATTATTTACAGGAGTAGTGAGACTGTTCAGAATTCTGAATTCAAAAGTAGATGCATAATTGTGTAACTTCATACATATAACTGTCAAAAGGGAGCTCTAGTTGTACTCTGGACTTGCACTGTGAAGCAAATGATGAATGATACTGAATAATCAACTTTATTGGAACAGGTTTTGATGCTTACAGAGGCTCGGCCTCCATAACTAATGGCAGCTATGGCCAGCTGCAGTTCCCTGGTAGAGATTATGCTGGAATGCCATATTCTCAGAGGGTGAGTATTGGCTTTGCTTCCAGTAGCTTCTTGAGCACTGTACAGGAACTAAGTCTTCTAATACTGTAGCTTTTCATTATCTTACTATTCCTTATGAGCAGAGGTTATCTTTGTTTCTTAGACAAAACTCTTTCTTTGGGACAGTAGGCAGCAGTTGGAATAGGAAGTCAGTTCAGACAGGTAACATCTGTATAACAGGTTGATTTTAGTCTGAAGGGAATCTCTGAAGTGCAAACATGTCAAATAAGATGTGGTATAACCAGTCTATTTTACTATGGATTATGAAGTTGGTACTCAATGCCTCTCTAGTATAAAATAAGGAACTCTTAATTGGAATGACTGAGAGCGTTAGGCAAAAAAACCCACCAAAAACATGCAAGAAACCAAAGGTTCCTGATGGAAAGAGGGTCTTCACCTTTGAAATGAAATAGATTCTTCTGTACAGACTCATGGACTTCTGACAGACCTGAGACTTAACCTATTGCTCAATGAACTGAACTGAATGTTTTGTTCAGAAGCTAATTTGCTACAGCTGGCATTGAAGTAGGTCTTTAATATCAAACTATTGTAAAAGTCAATTTTCCATCAATAAGGCTGTTTATCTACACCTTAATTCTGAGCTCCATTATTGTCTCTGCTAGAGCTTGAATTAATTGTGCAAATTAAAAAATCATGTATTTGTTAGCCCTGTTTTCAGATTTGCCTATAGCCATCTTACTAATACTTCTGTTCACTTCTTAGGATGTTAATTACCAGCAGTGCTATAAAAGGGGAGGGATAACTAGTGGTCCTCGAGCAAATTCAAGAGGTAAGGTTCCCAGTGGTACGTATATGAGCTTGGGTGCAGCAGATGCTGAAGTGGCGTGTTACTGTAAATACTGAGAAACTGTGCTGTCACTGACCAAACAGATCAGGCTTGGTATAAATTAAGGTGAATGGAAGCTTAGGAACTGTTCTTAGACAGCATTGCATAGCAGCAGATTTAGTTTCACTGTGCTCAATTTGATGTCATCACATGTCAGTTCTGACACAATAGCACCTTACTGAATTTTCTTTAGAAATAAAGTGACTAGGAAAACACAGGGTGGTTTTGATGTTGCATTTGGATTCTGTCCTTAATTGCATGATTCTCGGTAAGCTATCAGATCCTGGAAACTTTGCAAGATAACTTCTATGAAAAATTGTTTGGGAATACAGCTTTTCTCTGTATTTCCATGCTGGAGTGAAAAACCTGAAGAAATAGCTAAGACTAGCTGTTTGGATCCAAGCATGAATAGCATGTATTTGGAGAAGTTGTAAACGAGATTTAATCCTACTGTATGTGCTGGCAGAAGCTGGACTTACTGCTGTAGGTGAAAAGTGAGATTGCTACTTTGAAGAATAAAGAGAAATTAAGGCATATGGGAACTGTTTTAGCATAAAGCAGGTCCTGTCTCAATCAGAGAGGACTCCATAGAATATACTTCAGAAGAGAATTAAAAGAAAGATATGGTGGTGAGTTGACAGAAGTACTGAAGTACTCATTAGCATTAAGATATCCAATAAAACTAAGTTGCTTTGATATCCTAAGGTGTTCTTTTGCAGTGGAAATAACAATGGTTTGCAACTTGAGGGTGATTGCTTTAAATTTTTCAGATCTCTTTCATTTTAGGCCCTTTTAACTGGGATATTTGCAAAGATAAACAGCTTTATTTTGGGGAGTGGGGTGCAGAAATCTTAGAAGAAATTCTAGTTCTTCAGTTTTAAAATATTCCAGCATCGTAAGTTGATATGACCTACTAATGATGCAATTCCAGAAGAACAGTATTGAGGTAACCTGAAGTGGAATTTCAGGTCTTGAAGGAGACTAAATAACTACTTGGCTCTTGGTAATTTTGCCAGTTTCTTCAGAAATCACATTTTATCTCCACTCAGAAATTAGCATACCTTTTTTTTTTGTGGTAATGAATGGGGCAAATACTAAAGCTATTGTGAGCTACTGCTCTGCTTCTTAAAAGCGTGAAAAGTCATTGCTCATAGTTACTGTGGTTCATCTTGCTGAATGCAAGTGTCATAAATATGAACCAGCTTTACAGTTCTGTTCTCACTGGGGTCCTTTGACAACTTCTGTAACTGGAAGGCAAATCTGTTGCAAAGCCCATACACTTGCTGCTTAAGATTATGCCTGCAGGCTGAGGGGTATGCTTCTGTTACAGTATTTATTTGTCATTGCTCATGATCTTTAACAGCAGGGTGGAGTGATTCCTCTCAGGTGAGCAGTCCAGAACGAGACAACGAAACCTTTAACAGTGGGGACTCTGGGCAGGGAGACTCCCGCAGCATCACCCCTGTTGATGTGCCAGTGACCAGCCAAGCTGCCACCATACTACCAGTGCACGTCTACCCCCTCCCGCAGCAGATGAGAGTTGCCTTCTCAGCTGCTAGAACATCTAACTTGGCTCCTGGAACTCTAGACCAGCCAATTGTGTTTGATCTGTTGCTGAACAACCTTGGAGAAACTTTTGATATCCAGCTTGGTAGGTTCAACTGTCCAGTGAATGGTACATACGTCTTTATCTTCCACATGCTGAAACTGGCTGTAAATGTTCCCCTGTATGTGAATCTCATGAAGAATGAAGAGGTCCTAGTGTCAGCATATGCAAATGATGGGGCTCCTGATCATGAAACAGCTAGTAATCATGCAGTTCTGCAGCTGTTCCAGGGAGATCAGATCTGGTTGCGTCTGCATCGTGGAGCCATCTATGGAAGTAGCTGGAAATACTCCACCTTTTCGGGATACCTCCTTTATCAGGACTAAAATCCAGTGCGATGTTTACAAAAGAGCTGCTCCAAACACTTTGGTGGAGGGGGGTGGGACTTGCTTTGCACTTACTACTGACTTTATAGAAGATATGTGGTTCCATTATTGGGGAAAATGATGGTCCTGTTGTGCAAGGTGAAATCATGGAGTTGGGGTACTGAATCAGCACTAATTTGGCACTTTATCAGTTGTGATGTAGCCTTGCTAGTAAAGCTGTGAATGTATATTGTTTGCACTTACCCTAAACTGTATTAATGTCCAGCTTACTACACTACTGATTGCCTCAATTATGGGCTATTCACAATGCCTTGTTGTGCCTCAATAAAACAAGTTAATATGCATTTTAGTATTAATCTTGCCAGTGGTCTTTGTTTTTAAAATATATCAAACTGAGCTTATTCCTCATGTGGGGTGCATGTGCATGCAGTTGCATAGAACTGGTCTTCAAGTTTAAATAATTCAGGGTAAACTATAGTTTAAATGGGATTACTTGTTTGTTTAGTACTTTTGCCATTCTTAGTGGTCCCTTGATCAAAATGAGTTCAACATTTAGTTACATACCTGCTTCCTTTTTTTAACCAAAAGGTCAAGAAATTAGAAGTGAAATGCTACATTCTTTGTTAGGACTACTTACTTTAAATACATATCCTTTCAAAATCTAGCTTTGCCACATCACCTGCCCTTCAGTAGTGATCTAGTTGAAATTCTTAAACCTCAAAACAGTCCTTGAAGGGCTGGCTCACACTGTTAGTCAGCTGCAATATATCTCAAAATGGATGCTTGTGAAGTCCAAACAAGTATGGCTTTACTCCCCCGTGAGACTTGAATTGGCTTATAATGCAAGTTATCTCTTTTGGAGAACTGCTGAGGAACTTGGTATTTGTAGTTGAAGCCTGCTGCTTGCATTTTAAATCAAAACTGAAGACAAATGCTAGAAAGCTTTTCTGAAATGCCTTTCTTACAGGTGACAGGCAGTGTGACCAGCCTTCAGCAGTCTCTTCTGGCCTGAGAACTGAAGAGTCATGATACATGTCCTTGTCTAAGCAGCAGCATATGAAATACTATAAAGCATTTCAATTTTTAAAATGGAAGTTTGAACTGTAAGACTACTGTAGGTCACAAGCTTTTTCTGCCTTTAAAAGCTTCAATGATTTGTTTTAGTAGTAGGAAGTATTTTATCAGTGTACTAAGGTAGCTAGTGCAAAAGCCTGACTAGTATATGAGACTAGAACTATGCAAAGTAAAAGCTGTTCAGCAATCTGCTTATTTAAACTAAAGTAAGAACTTAAATGGAACAAAGCTGCTGTTTCTTGGTAACTGGCTTCACAACTTCCACCTTTAAGCAGTTCTCCCCTGTTACCTTGCAGATGCCAAAACAAGTTGTCTGGCATGACTTCATAAAGTTACTGCTATAAGGATCTTGGTTTTATTTCAAGCTTAGATACTTTTTTCATATAGATTTTGAGGGTGATTATACTTCAAGTCTTCATTTCATTCCTTTGGCAAGTTTTGAGATGAGAAGTTTAGGTAGGATAAAGCTCGAGGGAACCTAGTTTGTACTACTACAGGCAAAAAAATTGAAGTCTTAACTACTGAATACTAAGCCTGTATCTTGTATTTTTAAACATGCTAATTCTGACTTTAGCCAATTAGGAGGCTTACTTCTAGAACACTCAATAGAGGGTAAGTGGCAGGAATGTATCTAGCACAGTTGTCTTAGAATGTTTAACTCTCCTTGTATATTAATAGAGGAATGTGGTCAATAAGCTTGCAATAACTGTGCAGCTGTGGGCAGACTTCATTGCTTTTCTAACAGACCTGAAACTGGATTGATAGACACCTAAAGCATTGACCCAGTTACTCTTCTCCCTTGCTGCTTGCATAGGGATTAGTGAATAAAGAGCCCTCTCCTGTGTATAGCAGCAGGGTATCCCTTGTGCTTCAGACTGCCGTAGTGCTGGTGTCTCCATTTAGCATGCAGCTTATCCTACTTGGTTTTATCATATGTATTTATATTAGTTTATTTAGTTTTAAGAACAAGTTACCAGTACTTCTAAGCATTGCTAATAAGCTTGGCCTTTGGCAACCTCAGATGTGATGATTGAGAATACATGAAGCACATGTTGCTTTCTAATGCTCCAGTCAAGTTTGAACAACTTGGTGGACCCTTTGGAGACATGTCTTACATAAAAAAAGCCTTGCAAGATCTGCCAGTATGTCTAGCTTCCATATTAGTCAAGTAGCTTTCATCTATTTGAGGTACCTGAGGTAAACATCTCAATTTCAGACCTGGTTGTCCATCTGTGTAAGATGGATTTTTGAATTCCTAATTAAAGGAGTACACACTGTCACAGCCAGAAGTGTGCAGATGTGATGAAACATAAGATCAAATCATTATATCATTCTTAAATAGTAAAATCCACCATAAATGATATAATGAATGGCTTTTAAAAAAGTCATAATATTTTTATTATTCCTCAATTGGAATAATCTCTACATTACCAGCTCCTTTAAAGTAAAATATCTTTTTCCTGATATTTTTTATTAAAAAACCACATTGGACAATTCCATAAAGTAACTGCAAATATGATCACTTATATCCTGTAGGTTTCTCATGTAGTACCTTTTTAGAACTATTGGTTTCTAGAATATCTAGCTAGAATTACCGTGCTTCTAGTCAGAGCCATGAACACAGCTCTAGCTGACCTCTTATAAAATGGAATGCAAATGTGATTGAACTGGTACTGTCATAAAAAAAGTTTTCAGACTAAATGTGACTTGAAAGGCTAGTACTGTACCTTAAATGCTAAGGTTTTGTTTTAAAAAATACTGTAAAAAGACCAAGCAAAGCACCTTTTTTCCACACCAATAGCTGGCCAAAATTCACTGGTAGAAAATTGCTATTTTCATCTTCAAAATACAAAAAAACTTTACTCCATATGATTTCCTGTAATGAGAAACACTATGCTATTGATACCTCATATTTCATTCTCTGTGCTTCTAGATTATACTTATTTTTGAAGGCTTCTCAAAGTACTTCAGAGTGTTTCAGTGCATTAGTTACTGATACGGTTGTAGTCTACCTCAGTATGTCCAGACTAAAGACCTGGATCCATATTCTACTTCTGGGCAAAGCATTTAACAGGCAAGTTTCACAACTTGAAAATATTTGGGGTGGCACTGGTATAGACTTCATGTAAATACTATCTGCCAATGCTTTTTTTCCTCAGTAGTTGTTAAAGATGCTTGAATTGTTGCACTAGGTAATAGGCCTCAACTATGTAAGGATAATGATCAGATTTAATTAAAACATATAAAGGGGCATCATAGTTCTGCTAATTCCCTATTGCTGTCTTTGCAATTCAAATTGGATACCACCTAAATTCTCTCCTGTTCAGTGACCTTGTGCAGCCTGCAGAAGTTGAACTAGAAGGGTGAGAAACTAACACTGATTTTTTTTATTTGGAGTGAGGCAATTTCCATGTTTCCTTCTGAGTTCCATGAAATCCTGGAACAACCCTGAAATGAAAGGGTGTACTGATTTTGGCTGGGATGGAGTTAATTTTCATCAGAGAAGCTGGTAAGGTGCCATGTTGTGAATTTGTGAGCAAAACACTTGATAATACAAGGATGCTTTAGTTATTACCAAGCAGTGCTTACACAGTGTCAAGGCTGTATCTGTCTCACACTGCCTTGCCAGCGAGTGGGCTGGGGGTCACAAGAAGTTGAGAAGGGGGACACAGCTGGGACTGCAGACCCCACTGAACCAAAGGGATACCCCAGATGATGTGCTCAGCAATACCAGCTGGGGCAGGACAGGGGGGAAGTTCAAGTTGGGGCATCTGACATCCCAAGTAACTGTTAGGTGTGATGGAGCCCTGATTTCCTGGGGATGGCTGAACACCTGTCTGCTGATGGGAAGTAGCAAGTGAATTTGTTTTGCTTTGCTTGAGCACACAGCTTCTGCTTTACTTACTATACTGTCTTTATCTCAACCCACAAGTTCTCAACCCTTCTAGTTCTCTCCTCCACCGTACTGGGAAGGAGGGATTGAGCAGCTGTGTGGGGCTGAGCTGCCTACTCACAGGATTCAACTATGACAAAGGGTTTCTTAAAGTTTTATTAAAACATTAATGGACTTGTGACTTTTGTGTTTTCTCCAGGTTGTGGAAGTGAAAGGAGACTGTGAATGATCTGCCAGAATTGTCATGGATGTCCTCCTGCAGCTAAGGAAACCTCCATCCTGCAGGCTAGAGTGGTTGTGCAGAGAACGTCACTGTTCTGTTGCACTGCTTCGGTTTACACACCTTTTCCTCCCTGATTGCTGTATATTACCTACAGCTGCTCTGATAAAACAATCAGTGGGGGAGATGGCTTTAGAATTTTGACTCTGATAATCAAAGTCTTGTATCCAGAGGCCTGGCATACATGTATCTGCTGCAGATCATCCTTGCTAGCTCTTTAGCAAATCTGTACATTTTGTGAGGAAGTTAAGTTTGAGAGTCTTGTGGAGGATATGAAAAGTCTGTTGTGTATTCTACTGTACCATAACCAGGTAAAAATGAGTTAACTCTAGGTATGCACTTGTTCACAAGTCTGATTTAACTTAACTTTGTTTTTTCTCCCAACTATATACAATTCTATTAAGAAAGAAATTCTTAAGCTTTTTCAATCTGCTGACTGAGCATTTCCAGATGGTGTTGTACTTGAAAAAACAGTATCACAAAGGACTAATTTGGCTAGAGAGTACCAGTTCATACAGCTTTTGGGCTGCTTGGGCCTTAGATGTCTAAGGGCTGTGATTGATACAAAATGAAGGCTTTATGCTAAGTACAGACCCAATCACTTTGTCATTCATTTACTACAATGAAGTAAAACCTATATTGAAAGCAGTGGATTACTTCTAGCTTGTAGCACATCACACAAAGGATCACTGTCTTCTTTCTCATAGTTTTCCATGAGTATCTCTTATTAACTGCAACTTACAACCAGCTGCTATCTGAAAGGAACTTGGTTGGCATGCTAATGGAGCAGTTCTAAGCCTGCAGAAAGTGTGTGACACAGCGTTCAGCTAAAACACTACCTGCATTTCAAAATGTCAACCCAAAGTCAAAGGACTAATTCTTAGTAACCTGTAATATGTAAGGCTTTTCCAGTCTTTCTCCATCTCCCAAAGTTGTTCAACTTACATCAAGTTATCTCGGTAACAACTCTGCCAGAAACTTGGTCTGATTTTTGTTGAAGTCAAACTTGCATTGCTTTAAAAATCCTTGGTTTCAGCAACTGTGTTGGAAAATATGATTGCTTGTTCGAAATACTTCAAAAAACTGTTATTGCACACCTGGACAATCCTGGATGTTTAAAAATATCTTTGCTTTCCCATATCCCCCCCACCTCCCTTTAATTCTCATTCTTTTTTCTGTAGTTGCATGCTGGTGCAACTTGGATTTCATTTACTTGTTTTTGGTTTCTTTGTGTATCGCTTATCTCTTTCACACTGGGTTTTCTCTCACCAGTGCTTTTAGATAGGTGACAAGAAAATCTCAGACTTTTACCTCAGATTCTTTTATTTTGCAGCATAGCAAAACTGTTTGGTGTCGTTTTTTTGTTTTGTTTTTAATTCTAATTCAGTTCCAGATCCATTCTTTTGAAGTAGATGAAGCCCAAAATATTAACAATCTCTGCTCTAACAAAAAAGCATCCTGGTTCTTACTTACAAGTATTTCCTTTCATCCTGAAGTTTTTTGAAGTTACATAAAAATGTTTCAATTAATGACTAAGCCTATTTTTAGAATGATGTAGCTACTGGTATCTATGGAGGTTTGTCTTCCAGAAAGAAGAATCAGGCATACATAAAACCCAGAGGACAGGTAGACTAAAAGGTTTGCAACAATACTTCCACAATGAAATCACTGCTGACATGTTACAACAGAAATAAGCATTGTTGAACTGGATGTTACTTGATTTAGAGGCTTACTGGCATTGCCTAATTGATGGTTGCGTGCACAAAAAGCAGGTCTTAAAAACAAAATCTCAGGTGTAAAATCTTTTCCACTTTTTTTAGTGAACGTTGTGTGTTAAAAGAGCCATTTTAAATACAGGTGGTAAGTGTGATAAAATTCTGAAAAAAAAAAAAAATTAGGGAGATGCTAAAATATCTTTTAAGCGTATTTTGTTCTTTACTGATACGCTTTACATAATCTGCTCCACAAGACTGAAGTCCTTCAACAAATAAATTTTGTAAGTTTTAAGTTATCCTACCACAGATGAATACAGAGAAACATAATAAAGTAGAACTGCTTTTAAACTGTCCATAACATGCTAATTTGGAAAAAGGAACTAGAGGTACAACACTACAAATCCTTTGAAGTAATTTGAGTATGATACCTGATCCAAGACCTTTAAAATGGGCAGTTTTAATTGGACTGGTCTTTACTATCTTAACCAAAATGGAAAAATGACAAAGAATTACCATAGTTAACAATATGTACTTTTTACACTTAAATTGTTTTTGTTTGTATTTTATGATTACTGAACATAGTCTTGCTTGTTTCTAGAAAGAGATGAAGAGGTGAATGAAAATACCTACAATTTCTTGCTAGATGCTGTGCTGCATTACTGGAGAAGAGAGAGAACTGTCCTGAAGTGATAATGATCAGGTGTTCTGCACCCCTTCAAGTGATAAAAACCACAAGAGAGTGCACCATCTCCAAATGCTAGGTAGGTGGAACTCATTTTTACACCTAATTTGTTTTTAATTACAGGCAAACCTACGAAGAGACAATTTTTTGTAAGAAATCATTACAGTATTAGCTGCTGTAACATTTGTAAACAATTTAGGAACTTAAATTATGTAGTGGCAGTGAAGATGATGTGGCAAGCCTTAGCTATATAGGTTAGAGAAGGATATCTCTACCATAAATAGCACTCCTGTGCATTCAGCATTGTTGAGAAGAGTATTCTTCTGCACAGGTCATGTAATATGTAAGTTGAGGGAAGTACTGCTGTTTTCTTAACTGAGGAGTAGCAACAATATATAACTATATACTCTTAATTACAAGGAACAAATGACATATTGTCCGATTGTATTCTTAAGGCATATATATAATGGGATGATTTTGTAATTGCCCTTGTGTTTCACTCTTCCAAAACACAGCAAATAGTCTTTCTGTTTTTTCTACCAGTTAATAACACATCTCTGGTTCTAAGTGTTATGTAAAACATCACCTGCAGAAGTAGCTGAAGGATTTGGCTCGCTAAGGTTGTATTAGTCATGAGGCTTTTTCTGGCATGCTGCACCTTTGACAATCATCTTACACCTGCATGAATGTTTAAATCTTCCTTTAGCTCACCTGCATGTTCTAGGATTGAAGGGGAAAAATAGGACAGGTGGAGCACCACAATGGGGCAAATGGTTGCAGTGAGAAGTGGTGTTTATATAAACCTGACAATCTGAGTGGTAAGCACCTTGAACCCACTTTCAAACACAAACACTATTAAGATATGCAAACCATTTTCAGGGTCTACTGATCTACATAATGACGAGGACAAGTATCACAAAGCAACATAGTTAGAAGCATAGCAGGAATGATGATGTGTGTCACAACTGCACATTTTAGGAAGCTCCTCACAGCAAATTCCTCCCATGCCTTCCTGCACGTTGCTAGTCTTTTTTGTCCAGCTGCACTCACCTGAGGTACCTGGGTAACTGTGTGAATAATGTCGGTTCTCCACCATGGAATTGACCTCACCACCATTCAGTTTTGGTGTTCTCCTTTTCACTCCCGTGCAAATGACTCATGCGGCAGCAAACACAAAATAACCAAGCCTGGTACCCAAGCTGGAAAACTACTAGAAAAAGGAGTGAAGTATTAAGAAGGAAAACTACAGAGTTTTTTTTAAGTGAAGTGAAAGTATGTGCTGGCAAATATAGTGCAGAGGGTCTGGAAACAATGCTAGGGGTTGGACAACCAAATGTCTGTGGGACCGGTGTGCCTCAGCCAGCACTACCACTCACTGTTCACGTACCGAAAAAGGCCACCAAGCAGCGATGGACAGAGGCACCTCCACCCCACTGCAGTATTGGCAGCTGTAGGCTGGCAACAGTGCTGGGCCCCGGCCTCCCCTGTGGTCCCTCGCGAAGCCGTCCCGCCGCTGCCGCGGCTGCCCGGGCCCTGCTCCCTGCCGGGGTCTTGAGCCGCAGGGCCCGGCTCCCCCTCATCGCCATGACAGCGACGGTTTGCTGTCAGCTGAGTCTCCCGCTGGTGCCTCCAGGAATGGAGCACGGGGCAGGTGACCCTAGAGGCAGAGGTTGCAGCAGAGAAGCCGGCAGCCGCACACGCACCGTAAAGACAGCAGCCGCCCCGCCTCCACCCGCTCTCTCCGTCACGGAGAGGGGCGCGGCGGGCTCCACAGCCTGCGTTCCGTACTGCGATATGGCCGCCCCCTCGGTGCTACGGCCTGGAAACCGCTCCCTCACCCTGCCCACTGCGAGCCACCCCGGCTGATTCTTATCCGTACAACAAGATGGCGGCCACCTCTCGCCGACCTCTGCTCGAAGCCAGAAGGAGGCGCTGCGGCCGTAAAGCAGTGTCCTCTTCCCGATACCCAGCTGTCGCAAATCGGTGAATGGCTCTGGAGAGGGACCGGGGGGGGGTGGGGGATACGAGCCTGTGACTGTGGCACGGGGGGCCGGCAGCGCTAGCGGCGGCGGCTCCTCTTCCTCCTCCTGTCCCCGGGGAAGCGCTGCCTGTCGGCGAGAGAAGGGCAAGATGGATCCCAACAGGATCATCCAGGCTCTGAAGGGCACCATAGACCCCAAGCTGCGCATCGCCGCCGAGAACGAGCTTAATCAGGTGAGGGGGGCGGATGGCCCCGGCTGGGACCCGCCGGCGCCCCTGCCCCGCCCCCGCTTCGCCGCGCCTCACCCGGCCACTGCGCGACACGGGGTCGACTGACCCCGCCGGCAGGGGCGGGGGGTGTGGGGGGCTCGATGTGCGCCCCCGATTCCACGCCGGGACTGCCCGCTCGGTTCGTCAGCGTGGGGCGGCAGGGCCCGCACCGCTGCGTTGCCCCTGCGCGGGCTGCAGCGGCAAGCGGGAGCGGCGGCGATATCCCCCGCCGGAGCGGGCCCTTCCGCGCTGGCTGTCAGCGGGCGCTCGGCCGCAGGGCCGGGTGAGGGCGGCCTGGCAGCGGGAGGCAGGGCGGCCCCGGGCGGGCTGAGGGGACCCCCGGGGCGGGGACTGCTGCTGCGGGACCCGCCGGCGCTCGGAGCCTGCGGGTGGCGGGCGAGAAGCGCGGCCCCGGGTCTGTGCCCGGCGGCCGGGCGGGATCGCTGCCCTCACTTGGTTTTGTCTACAGTTTTGTGACGCTGGGAGCAGGACGTGTGGCAATCCACTAACCCGCGGTGTTTGGTGCTGGGAGGCATGATAAGGAGCTCCACTCTGCCCTGCTCTCTCTCTTGCTTTTACAGAGGTTAGGCAGCAGTGACATTCGGGGATTCGTTTCGTCCCGGTCAGCAGCAAGCCAGTAAAACTTTGAGAAAGGCACCTGAGATTTTTGTGGGTAGTGTATCACAGCATCCCACAGTTAACGTAGCGGCAGTATGCACTGAATCAAAATTGTGACCACAGTCTCGATTTGGACATTTGAAAAAGAAGGTTCCCTGCCACAACATTAATAAAGCTTTACTCTCTGCACTTCAATTAAATATTTGATAAATTCTGTTGGAGGACCTTGGATTTTCGACCATGGTGGTGCGTTAAAAAAATGGTCAATAAGAATTGGCTGTCAGGATTTACTGTTACTTCAGGATTGCAACTCCAGCTTAACTTTCTATTTAGGCAATTTAAAAACTCCTTGTACAGCTAATCCTTGCCTTGGTAGTTGGCAAGTTCCTTTAGTAAATCAGTGGATTAAGTGCTGGACATTGAGAATGCTCTTGGCGATAGCTAGATAAAAATGCAAAACTTTTTGTTTGGCATAGTTACTTGAAAAGTTCATTGGTACCTATTTTTATCGTTACTAGTAAGAGCTGAGAGGGAAATTACAAATATTTGTCAGCAGCCTATTGCATAGGGGTCAAACTACAGTATTAAACTGCTGCATGTTTGGCAGGCTCAGAACAAAGAGGCAGCTGTCTGGATTCCTGGGTCTTGCTCCTAGTGCTGTCGTTTTAACATCACCAATAAATACTGTGAAGCTCAGGAAAAGTTTTGAAAGCATTTTAATATTGTGATCTCTAAAATGTTTCAGGATCAAGTGATGGATAATGCAATTCTTATGGAAGACACAGGTTATAGGTTCAAGAGTGCAAGTGTATTTATTTGGAGCAGATTGTGATTCAGATTTTTATTTAAAAATAGCTGACATATTTTATCTAACAATTATAAAGAATTAATCTTGAAATTAAGACATACCCATTATTGTATAGGATTCCTGTTCCTAAATGAAGCATGATGTATCTGACTGGCATAATGTACTGATGCAGTGCTGGGTTTGACGTGACTCTTTGGATGAGTGGAACAAAAGTGCCTCTGAGGAATGTCTCTTAACGTGGGCCTTTGACATCTTGAAGCCTTTCAGTGCTTTTGAAGCAAGACTTCAAAGCAACATGTCAGACCCCCGTGTATCTAATGATAGTGTTGACATGTCACTGTGTTCCTGCAACTACTGGAATCCAGATGCTGTTTTGGCATTTTATCTTGTTCTAGCAAAGCAACTAATACACCGACGAAACAGAAAACCCTCCAACAATCAGTACTTGAAGTGGTAATATAACACTTGGCCAAGCAGAGCAGGGGGCACCTTTATTCTGTGCAGTAGTTGAAGTGCTGCTGCTCCTGATACTTGCTAGTGGGTATCAAGGTATAAAACTTCTCTTGTGTTAGCCCACCTGCTGTGTACATTTGCTTTCAAGTGTGAATCCAGCTAGCGACAGGAACTTCCCAGAGAATATAGATCCTACTAGTCCACCAGTGGAGCACCTCTCTGTAAGCACCTCATTGCTTGTATCAATACAGAGTCCTTTAGAACAATACCATAATAGTCTCAGGTCCATAATTTGCTTACAGGGTGGAGTGTGGGGAATGGAGTTAAAATAAATGAAAGCTTACCTACCTGTAAAAAGTCTCAGCATGTTTGAAAATCACAGAATCACAGAATCATCCTGGTTGGAAAAGACCTCAAAGATCATCAAGTCCAACCATAACCTAAATCCACCCACCGTAACCTTTATCTACCCGAAAATGCCTCTATCTCTTCTGTGTGTTCATGCACCTAGATAACGATAGAGCTAAATCAATGAAGTTTTTGTCTGCCTTCTGGATTATCATTTAACTGCATTTAGAAATGGAATAGAGATTTTTTTTTTTTAATTTTATTTTTTTTTACCCTTATTATACTTATGTTTCTTAGTACCCCCTCTGACATACTTTTTCAAGACTGATCCCTACCGGCCTCTTTTCCTGGCCTCAACAGGCTATATTTCCTTTGCCTTATGATAAAACTGAATTTATGAAATCTAATAATAGGAGGGCACAGCTCTTGTCCACACTTCTTCCTCTTGGAATTAATCTTTCTTGTACAATCTGGTCATTTGGATTTGCAGCTTTTTGCAAAGTCACACTTAATGCCACTAATACCTCTCTTGATACATCCTAAAACTACAATGATCTTTTTCATGTCCAACGTCTACATACTACTTAAGACTTAATACACTGAGTTCCTTTTATCCTATGGTTGTTCCTCACTGGGAAAGCTCTTTAGGCTTTTAGGAGAAATTCCTATTATCCTTGAGTGCATGACCATGTACCTTGTCTTGTTAGCCTACTCCATTTTTGTTGGTTCAGTTCTAAAGCTTACTCAGTTCTTTGTAGGATTTTTCTCATCTTTCTCCTTGGATGATGCATGCTACTTTTGAGTCATCAACTAACTTCACTTCTCTCAGTGACCTGAACGCAAATATAAGTGTGAGATTTCTTTGAAATGTGCCTTTTGGTAAACTAGAGCAGTAGCTTCCTGCCAGGTCAGTAATCTCTGTCATGTTAATTCTGTCATTTCACTTTTAGCCTGTTGATTTTCTTACTGTACACATCTTTCCATCCCCCTCTTTTTCTCAGCCCTGCTCCCTCCATTTTTTTCTTCAGCTCTATGACATCATAATCACTTTATGGTCATGTTTATCAATCACACTGTACTTATTAGAACAGTCAATTATACCAAGAAAGATACTCAGTTTCTGGGCACCTTTGTTTGATATCTCTTCTATGCTGTTACTCTTGTTGGGTCTTTCTCACAGACTTCAGGGACTTGTGCATTTTTTAATTTTTTTATTATTATTTTTTTTTAATGGCTAAATACTGCTTTCATGTGCCAGCTCTTGGAGAATGCTGTCCACTGTTGTGGAATGTACTGTCTGATGATGTGAACATACAAAGACATTCTGATTCCAATTCAGATAGGTTTACCGTACAGTTTTTATGCATTAAACCTTCTTTGGCTCAACCTGCTGTAATACATTTCTGTGCCCTGTAACAAGGGAAAAATAAGAACACAATTGCAGAAATGCAGCTGTTTGGTTAAATATTGAGAAGGAATTGCAGAATTTGGCTTTGACAGGAACTGTGTAGCAGCGCTGGAAGAAGAAGAAGAAGAAGAAGTGTGAGAAAATCGCCCAAAAGCATGAGTCCAGAATAGCACTGGACTTCCTCCCATATCTTCCAAATCTTTGCTGAGCTGGCTGCCACAGTATGCAGGGATCTTAAGGCCACTCAAAGTGACAATGAGCACCCCATGTTACCTAGAGGAAGGAATCTCAGGTATATTTGTATTGAAGACAAATTTGAAGTGGAAGTTGACTTGCATGATTCGATGTTCTGAGGAAAGAAGAGTTTGGGACTGGCTGAATTTGGCAGCAGAACCCACAGAGGAAAAAGAAGCTCAGATAGGTTCTAAGACATGCTTATTTTCACTGTGGATGGAAACATGATGTGTTTTCCCCTTCCCAAAGAATACCTTTGCTTGTAGACAGGGAAAGAAGAAAAAGTCTTTTGAAGTTCCAGTTTAACGACTCTCTGTGACTGACAGTGTAAAAAACAAGACAGAAAATACTATTAACAACTGCAAAAATATTCCCAAGTGTGACAAGTACTGGTGGAATTTCTAAGTAAGTGCATAGCAAATAGAAAATAAAACCTGGTAAACCAGATGGTGGAGCACTCAGATCAAATGTACGTAAGCTTTAAACTAATCTTTTTAAACACTTAATTGCATATATATTCCGGGTACAAATTTCTACTTTGTGTTTGTCTTTTCAAACAAAGATGTAGTGCCTTGATTTTTCAGCAATTTTTACATGCCATACTTGGATTCAGAGAGACAGAGAAAGATGTCTGCTGCTGGTGAAGAAAGATGGTCTTGGCTTTGCTTGCAGAACCTGAGGGCAGGCTCCAGTTTTCCGTATCTCTTGTCCTGTATTATCCTGTTGTTCTTCTGCAGGGGAAGAAGCACCTTCCATTAGTGCAGTAGGAATGTTACTGACAAATGTGATTATGGAGGGTTGCTTGCCGTGGGCTTTAAATGCAACAGCAAGCAAGGCACAAGAATAATGCTTACTGAAATGAGTTTAGTAGTATATAATGGATGATAACCAGGGAGCCAAATCTGAATTTTAGATGTGAAAAATATTTGCTTCAGTAGGATCCATTTGGGGAAATCTTTATATATTTTTCCTGCCTATCTCTCCTTGCATTCTAGTGCTTTATATGTGACAGTGTTCATCTTGCTGTTTTTCAGGGGCCCTTTCTTGGGTGTCATCTGTTCTATACCTAATCAAATGGAAGAGGAAATAGGCAAAGAATTATGTGCTCTCTGAGCTTTTGAAGACTGGAGCTGTGATGCTGAGCCAGGGAAGAATACATGTTAGGCCAAAGGTGGAAGGACAGAGTGCAGGAAGCTGTACAGCTTGAAGTGCACAGATCTTGTGACAGGAGATGGAGATGGAGCAAGATGCGTGGGGATGTACACGTCTCTTCTCCATTCCTGTAAATTTACCCACTTGTATCTTACCTGTGCTGCATGCCTCTCCCGGTTTAGCTGCTAGCCTTGCACATTGCTGTATCCCATCCTCAATCCCAATGGAAAAGAAATGCTCTGATCTGTGATTCATGCAATAGCAGTCAGTGTGTGTTTTACACGGATTTAAAATCATTCTTTATAAGTACTCAGTGAAAATTTATTTTTCAAAAACTTTTACTTTCTCCTTCAAAACTAAATGTATGTCCCTGTCGATCAACACCTTTACAAAATCACAACAACATGAATTCAAGGCAATTTAATTATTCACAAACTGCACAAGGCAGCGTGCTGTGCTACAGGAGTCATGCTGAAGGTCTTTTTCAGCCATCTGGTGCCTCCCTGCGGTTCCTGGGCACGGCTCTTCAAACTCAGCAGATAGCTTTCCATTCTTTCCGTGGGACTGACGATATTCCTGCTCTCCCTCTGTAGAAGTTCAGGTGCAGCTGTAACAATATAAATAACTGGCTTGCTGAACTCTTCCAGCCCCAAGGTCTACTCCTCTCTTTCAATTCACGCAGTGCACACCTGACAATGGCTCTGCATCTGCTTGAGTGTTATGTACAGTTTTACTCGCTGGTGTCCTGGAGCCTGTTGTATGGTTTCCCGAGCAAGGCAGCGAAAGGATACATCCCAAGATCATAATTAGCACAACAACTGAACCAACGAGAATGTGCTGGTATAGGAAAAATGTTGCTGCGTGCAGCTTTTTAAACAGTCCTCTGTTCTGAAAATTGCAAGCAGCATGTAGTTTTCCTGACAGGGTTTGTTGCTGCACAAGTGAGCAGGATGGTAGTTGAGCATAACAAATGCTACAGAATTGGGTGTCTTTTTACTAAAATGGGCACACAATCTCTGCTGATCTCTAGTATTTGTGTTTCTGATAATGAGTAGAAAACGAAGCTATGTAAAAAATGTGAATTATGGTTATAACAATAGTAAGGAGTGGAATAGTGGGAGCTTGATACTGTGTTCCTGTGATCTCTTTAGGGGTGTCAGTATGTAAAGTGCAAAGAAACCCTCATAGCAGTGTGCTGGTAGGGATGGGACCCCCTCTGAGACACTGCGTACCTTCTGTGTAATGTGTCTTGTCACTCCAGGCACTTGCTGAGAGGATTTGCTGCACAGGCCAAATAACTGTATTTGTGTATATCCCGGCAAAACTACAGGGATAGCCACTGCTTGCCAACATGAGAGGTGCCAATAAAGCTTCCTGGAGTAGCAGTGACTTTAATGTAAATTCAGTAAAAGCCATTTGTGCGGATAAAGGAAAATAATTCATGTTATCACTGTGTCTGCTTGAAATAGGATACTGGTAGGATTGCTGCAGGAAAACAACAAAAAAATATTCTAAATCAATGTGTTTGTAGTAATAGAAGCTGTGTGTTGATTTGGTCTGAGAGCAGCATATTGACACTGCTAGGAGAAAAAGGATGATGAGAGTTCATGCACATTTTTGGTTTTCTGTGTTGCTGGGATGCCTCATGCTTTCCCTATCTCTTTGGGACTTGGGTGCTGAGTGCAGGAGGATGCTGCAGCCTACAGAAGCCTCAGTCAGAACCCACCAGCATTGTACAGATTCTGTCTGGTAGTGACTGAAGGGCAAGCTTTGGACTCCAGGGTACCTGATTAAAATATAATCTTTGGAATCCATTATACTTCAACCAGTTGATGCTGAAAGCTGGTATTTCAGCATGTCTGTAGATAAGTGGAGTTCATGTGTGTTGTCTTCTGCTGCTTTTACTTTATTTGGAGCATTTCTTATGGATAATTAAAGTTAGTAGATAAGGGAATTGCAGGAGAGTATGCTTTTGATATGCTGTTACTGCTTGTATCTGAGATGTCACATTACTCTATAAACATCAAATGAGTCTCTGAGCACAGAGTAGGTTAGAATTACACTCATTATAATGATAAAAAAGTTAAGTTATTTGGTACAATTATTGAATGATAGCGTTGTGATGTAGCTGTTGCTCGTAGGCATAATGAAAGTAATGCAATTTTACCTCATTATGGAAATGTTAGACCAAGGAACTGGGTACATGAAAAGCAGAACATACCTCATATTTCACAGCTTTTGAACGAGGCAAAGTTTACAGGAGGATGTAGTATACTTGTACTTAAAGCACAGCTCTGGAAACAACCACCAAACTGCCAGACATAATCTAGTTGGAAAGAAATACTGTAAAAGATTAAATAAAGAAAGCTTCTGCCATCTAGCCCCAAGAAACATCCTCTTTGAACATGAAGCACATGGATCTGAGATGAAAGATCTGACCTACTGGTAACTATTGATGTTGCCAAGGCTTAGCAGTAACTGCACCATGCTGAGTCAACGATTCTTCACGTTGGAGCACCCCTGTTGAATGACAGCAGTATAATGCTATCAGATTTTCTCATCTTTTAAATCAGGCATGCTTTGCTCAGAAGTTCAGTGAGCATTGTTTTCTCTTTGAAATTCTTCAGCTGCATGGCTGATGTGGTGTTTGAAAAGTTCCCAGGAAGGCCATGGGTTTTGAAATATTATCTGTCTGTGTTTGATTTTAATTAAAAATGGTTATTCCAATGTGTTTCCCCAGTTTTTATTTTTCTGTTAAGATGCCTTGTTAAAAAGTATATATGGCTGATGAAAATTCTGTTTACACTTCAAAAGAATTTTAAATTGTTTTCTTAATCTCTTCAAAATGCAGTATTGCTATTATATCACAATCTCTTTTGCAAATAAATGGTATGTATTGATGGAGCATGTCAATATCCATTTGGCTTATGAGGCTTAGTTAAATAATTCAAAGACAGATCTGGGGTGCTTCTCATTTTGCATTCTCAGAATTATTTAAATATTCATTATCACTAATATCTGTTGGAGAGCCTTGTCACATTACTTATTGCACCCACGTGCCATTACATGATCAGCATTTACAAGCAATTGTTTGGATTGCTGCAGATCTGTGTAAATCCAAGTGCTAAAACCTTTCACACTTCATGAGGAGAGTCACTGCAAAATCCTTAGTTTGCATTTCTTATTCAGCTTTTGGTAATACAGTCTTCTTTAAACGTAGTGATTTGCTAACTGTGTTTTATATGTATTTCAGTCCTATAAGATCATAAATTTTGCACCAAGTCTACTGCAGATCATAGTATCGGATCAAGTTGAATTTCCCGTGCGTCAAGCAGGTGAGATATATTCCTTGTTTAATTTTCTTTCAGCACAAAGTCAGTCTGATAGTTATTTCAGTGGAGTATTGGACCGTTGCAATGAAAGTTCACGTTTGTTCTGAATGTGGAAATTAAAAGGATCTGTCTTTGCCATTGCCTACATGAGGGTCAGATCAAACCATGGGTATAAGGTAGAGTCCTGCTTTGGCTTCCCTGTGTTTGTAGTGATCCCTACTGGATTGCTGTGATACTGATACGAAATGAGAAAGATGTCTGATCAAAACTGAGTACCAGGGAGCCATAGGTTTTCTTTCTTGGGGTGGTGAAGAAGTAGTGATGCCAAGATGAGTGGGAATTTAAAAAGAAGGGGATCTCATTTGAGTACATGTTACTCTATTTGAATCCCTTTTCCTAGAAAAAGGAAAGTTTCTGAAAAACTAAAAAAACCCATAGTTCCCTAAGTCAGGGGTAGCCACATATGCTTAGTCAGTGTCTGTGGTGTCCACTCACAAAAGTAGATATGGAGGAAGGTCACATCACTGGTAAGTTAGAAGTTTATAGTCTGAGAAC
Source organism: Hemiprocne comata (assembly GCA_020745705.1). NCBI lineage: Eukaryota > Metazoa > Chordata > Aves > Apodiformes > Apodidae > Hemiprocne > Hemiprocne comata. Next base: position 65,888,407 of record CM036586.1, read on the forward strand.
ATCTAGAAGGATCGCCCAGCTGTTTGTGTGAGTTCAGTTACAGTGAGTGATGCAAGTTAACTTAAGGGTATACATTTGTGTAAGATCAGATTCTAAATTCTTGTAATCGATTTTCACTACCCCTTTACAATATTTTTGCCAGATCCAGAAAATATTAAACTTTTTTTTAAAAAAATTAATGAATACTGTTCTGTTCACAGCAATGTTTTTATCCTATGGAACAGCATTTCCCATAGAAGCACTGTTGTTTTTTTCATACGGATCCTGTTAATCCCCTGAGTGCGTTGAGGCATGCTGACATATGCTGTTTGTCATGCTGGCATTTGTTTTTTCAAAGATAATCCAGCTTTGAATGGCATTGTTAAACCATTCTGTAGTAAAGTTTGATGCTTAATCTAGACTCTGTATGGTCATTTTTATAAATTAATCTCTCATTTCAGTATGATTCAGGAAAAAAAAAAGGAACGTATTTTTTGAATTTTTTTTTTTTTTTTTTTTTTACAGAGTAGGAGTGTAAAATATAAAACCACATTTAAGTTACGTTTGTAAGTCAGCAGATTTCCCTGGGCGTTTTTTAAAAGCCAAGAATTTGTATAGCAACAAGGTCCATGGACAAAGTAAATTAAAGTCTCGGGCTGGTCTTTCTGGACCAGTGTCTTGTCTGAATGTTTTGGCACATCTTAGACAATTTTCTTTCCTCATGCTCCTATAAAATATTTTACATACTACATGTTTTCACACTTCTTGATGTGTCATCACCAAGAAAAACTGTACCCAAGGATATCTTACTTATACTTTAAAACCCTAGTTAGTAATCAACCAGAATAGTACAGGGATAAGAATTTATTAAGAACATTCCTTTAATGTCTTACACCATATTTCCTATGTTTTCTAAAGAATGCCTACAGGCATTTTAGTATTGAGGCATAAATGCTGCTTTATTTTCAGCAGAAGATTAACTTTATTTTTCATGGGTTTTCATGTGAGACAGAAGGGAACAATTCTAAGGGATTATGGGAAATCCTAATAGTGAGATAAAGCTTAGGGAATTCACAACAAACATTTCTGTCTGAATAGAAGGTAGGCCACATGCCAGTTTCATACTGGGCATTTCCCCAAGCAGTGTGTTCTGTCTGCATGTGCAATGATTTGCTTACACAGGCCTTCCAAAACTCCACTTACTGAGCTTGAATAGTTGTTTTAGGGGTGAGAAGAATGCATATAAGTGGATTCTTGTTCACTTCTTTAGAACAATGGAATATTATGTCCATATGGAAGACTGCTATAATAAAGAATGTACCCCGATAGAAGCTGACTATAATACTATCCTGGTATTATAATACTATCCTAGTATCCTAGACCAGCCACTTGAGCCTGATCTTGTGTGGAATCATAAAAAAAAAAAAAAAAGGTTTCCTAGCTCAGCTGTGCTTAGTACCTCTAATTGTTAAGAACTTATGGAGTGGTTTTCAGTCATCTTTTCAACTCTTTTGTTCCATTTTCAACTGTACTACATGTTGAGCACAAAGTAAAGTGGAGGTGTATTGTAATTAAGTTATTGTTTCTCCAATGTTTACGCTTAGCTGCCATTTACCTGAAGAATATGGTGACACAGTACTGGCCAGACCGTGAACCACCTCCTGGAGAAGCAGTATTTCCATTCAACATCCATGAAAATGATCGTCAGCAGATTCGTGATAACATTGTAGAAGGAATTATTCGTTCTCCTGACTTAGTGAGGTACCTTACATTGTGTAGAGATATTTCTGTAGCTCAAGTTTTCAGACCTACCAGTCTGGGTGGAGTTGATGTGAGAATCTCAGTTTCTTGAGAGATGAAGCAAATACTTGCTTTTGAAACGTAATATAATAACAAATTGTATCATATTTAAGTGCACTTATTTTTCAGAAGTGTTGTTACCCAGGTAAGAGCAGTGTGATATGGTTTATCTTCTTACAGTGCAGTTTAAACTGTCTTATAACACTTGCTGTAGTGGCAGCTTGTGTGTTTGGCTGATTCAGGGCTGATAGTATAGAGGGCTATCTGCAGTACAGAATTAACCATTCAGAGAATTACTGCCCAAGATCTGTTTTCTTTTTTCCAATAGCCCTTTTCTCAATTAATTTTGCAATTTTTTATGTAATCCCAGTATTTAGATGTGTATTAGCACTCTTGGTTTTAAGATTTTAAAAGAATGGAGAAATGCTGTTCTCCTTTTGCTGGATGAATCATGAAGATTCAAAGACATACTACAATCTGTGATTGTTCACTATTCTAATTAAAGTGAGGCTGATACAGTGGAATTAGACTGGATTGTATAGACGTTCATCTTTGAACATCTGGGGGTCTTGGTGGATAACAGTCTCAACATGAGTGAACAGTGCACTGCAGCAGCAAAGAAAGCCAATAGGATGCTGGGCTGCATCAACAAGGGCATCACCAGCAGAGATAAAGAAGTTACCATCCCGCTCTACTTGGCGCTTGTCAGACCACACCTGGAGTATTTGGTTCAGTTTTGGTCCCTGCTCTACAAAAAGGATGTGGACAGGCTGGAGAGGGTCCAGAGAAGGGCCACAAGGATGATCAGAGGACTGGAGGACCTGCCATATGAGGAGAGGCTGAGAAAACTGAGTTTGTTCAGCCTTGAGAAAAGAAGGCTTAGGGGAGACCTCATTACCATGTTCCAGTACTTAAAGGGTGGCTACCAAGAAGATGGAGACTCCCTATTTACAAGGAGTCACATGGCAAAAACAAGGGGTAATGGGCACAAATTGCTCATGGAGAGATTCCCATTGGACACAAGAGGTAAATTTTTCACCATGAGGACAATGAAACATTGGAGTAGTCTCCCAAGGGAAGTGGTAGATTCCCCCACATTGGACAGTTTTAAGTCTCAGCTTGACAGGGTGCTGAGCCATCCTGTATAAACTATAATAGTAACCAGAAAGGTTGGACCAGATGATCCTTGAGGTCCCTTCCAACCTGGCATTCTATGATTCCTTCTATGAAAACTAGAGGAGAATCTTTCTCTTCTCTCATCCTTCTCTCCACCAGCTAGATGCCCAAAGACATCTTTTTTTTGTCAGTAGTCATATCTGGAAAAGAAGTGATTGACTACAGGTTGAAATTTGGGATTAGAGTAAACACTTAAAAAAACCCAACCAAACAAACACCAGAATGCACTAGACTGCTATAGCATTGCTGTCTCTGGAGGTCTTTATTAATAGATTAGGCAGACATCTCCCAGGAATGCTTAGGGTATAAGTGGCCCTGTACTGAGACAAGAAAATGAACTAAATCATCGTTTCCAGTTCAGCTTTTCTAACATTCTCTCATGCAGGTGATTAGTATCTCCACTGAAATAGATGGGTGCACCTTGACAAGGTTGTGATACAATATGAGGAAGCTTGTGTTGTTTCTCTGATAATGTAATAAAAACATAGATTCCCCTGCCATCATGTCATAAACACCAAGGCTAAGTTTAAACAAAAGAACACAGAATACTGAAATTTTGAAGAGTTTTCTGCAAACCAGTTCAGGTATAATTTCATAACCTGATATTCAAAATGTCCTGATTTTATGATGACAATCCACATCTAAAAGAATTATGAAAAGCCTGGAATAAATCAGTAATCACTGGAATAAAGTGTAGGGTTTCTAAGTGCTGGCTAAACTTGTGGATTTGTCAGAGGTTAAAAAAGTTGAAGAAACTTTACTGGAACTAGTCTAATGTTGTAATCCTGATATTTTTCACTGTTTGCTTGTGAAAATAAGAGGGGAGGAGGAACCAAATTGGCAACAAGCACAAACTCCAAAGCCTTGAGGGGGAAGGTTTGTACAAAGCTAAAAGGATCAGTAGGTGGAGGGCATCTTACTGAAGTACTTGGTAGCAGTGTGTCCTTATGTAATGGACTGCAAGAAGATACCCAAGGAAAACCAAATATAGAAAAAACAGTATTTTCTGCAGACTTTTAAAAATTATTCCTTAGCAGAGCCAAGAGTATTTATTTTCAGCTTCTAGTTTGGTGCCACTCAACTTTTTTAGTCACACCTCACTTTAGTCAGTTAACAATTCTGTTTTGCCTCACCATTGTGAGTGGCATCTAAAAGTGTGTGGAGGGAGGGGAGTGGTAAGATGTTTTTGCCTAACTGGCTCTGCCATATGCTTTGGAGGTTGAGAAAGTGCTGTTCTAGAAGATCCCAGGAAAATTGTAATTTAATGAGGAACCTCTGGCGTGGATCATAACACAGGCCAATATCGATTAATAGAAATGTACGAATTTGTGTTTTTGTGGTTGCTTTCAGCCTCATAAGCCTGTAGAAGTATAAAGATTAGTTTTCAAAGTATAAAGCTAGCTAGTTTCATGAGCAGTCAGTTGCTTTCAGTTACTGCCCGATGTGTGTGGAGTGGGAGTAGGAAAGGAGAAAAGTAGCTAAAATGTTCTGAAATCAGTTTCTTCCTTAAAGCTAAGTCCCCTGGGATTTGTTTTTCTTGCGTTTCCTCTGCCACTTTCCAGAACTCTCTCATCATTGTAAAAATATGTGTGATACTTCATGATGTAATATGTGTATTGTGGCCAACAAACCAAGATTGGGGATCTGTTGGGTAGTATTAAACACTATGCCATGGTCTTATTTACTTATACTGTATTTCTTTTTCCCTCCTGTCATAGAGCCCAGCTGACGATGTGCCTCCGTGCTATCATTAAACATGACTTTCCCGGCCATTGGACAGCTGTGGTAGACAAGATAGGCTACTACTTGCAGTCTCAGAACAGTGGGAGTTGGCTTGGGAGCCTCCTCTGCCTGTATCAGCTGGTGAAGACTTATGAGTAAGTTGAGGTCCATCAGTAGATGAGGAATCAGTACTTTTAGTCTCAGCTGATTGCTGAGAATGACATTCTTAAGAGCACTGGCAGTTCTACAAGTAATTCAGATAGAAAATGGGAATTAATAATTGTCATATGCTTCCTTTCCTGCAAATAAATGAAAACTATTCATAATTTTAATATCATCAGTGAATTGAAACCAGAGATGCCAGCAATAATCTGTATTATTTCACTGACATTTTCTTGAGGCTTTGTACTTTTGATCTGATTTAACCTATCTGTGAAGAATTTCATAAATGTTTATAACTTTTTTTGTTTGAAGAGTCCCCAAATGCTGGGTACATGAATGCAAATTATTTTCTACTTTTATGTAATGAATACGATACTGTCACTGACATATACTCATATTGCATATTGTTACCTGTACCATCCTCCTGATAGTCTAAATCCACAAAGTGTAAATTAGGAGAAGTGTAGTGAGCTCTCTCACTTTGAAAAAAAAAGTCTGTTGTTAGAAATGTATGTATAAACTGCACAAAAGAAATGTAAATGGAGAAAGAATCTTTTCCAAACAAAGGAATTGTCTCTCCATTTCAATGGCTGTTCACTGCTATTTGTTCAGCGCCCAACTTGGGTTTTGCATTCCTATGAACTTCAGAGAAATTGAAGTCCCTGCCCCTGTGAGCTTAGAATTCGGTAGTAAAGAACATTAGTTCTTCCTCCCACAAGCTGCATTTATATGAGGTAACATTTGTTGGTTTTCCTTTCTCCTCATTTCATTCTCGCATTGATAGGTTAGAGAATTTGTACAAATTTTTGAGATGGGGGCTAGAACAGGAGAGAGTGAATGAGTGAGTGCTGGAGATTTATTTATTTTTTTTATTCTTTTTTTATGGTACAGGAATTAATGGCTGGTAGGGAATAGGCATTAGAATCTACAGTGTGTAGATCCTAGACCAACATTTTTGTTTCCTTTGCAGGTACAAAAAAGCGGAGGAGCGAGATCCTCTCATAGCAGCAATGCAAATATTTTTGCCTCGGGTTCAGCAGCAGATGATCCAGCTTCTGCCTGATAACTCCCATTACTCTGTACTGCTTCAGAAACAAATCTTAAAAATCTTCTATGCTCTCGTTCAGGTTGGCATCTGTAGAGGAAAAGCAAAAATTTTACTTTGCTGGGCACAATGACCCCTTTCAGTACATTCATGGGTGTGACTGAGTAAGAATACCAATTTGGATGGGAAAAGTCATGAACAATAAACAGCTTTTATAAAAATGTGATCTGTATAGATTTTTCTATTTAAAAACTGCTCACATGATCCCCCAGATGAATTTTTTAATGAACCTATGTACTTCTGCACATCCTATCTGTAAGCTTACTGGAGAAATGTTTCTATTTTTATAAAGTCACACATAACCTGATACAAACTGTACAGACATCTAGGCTGTGCTGGTTGGCCTCTGAAAGTGTCAGTATTGGATTTTATAGTATAATTGTCAAACAGTACACTTCAGTAGATGGTGTTTCTTGTCTTCTGAAGATCTGGCTGAAATTATTTTTTGAGACACATGCATTTTACAGAGATGAATTTGACTTTACAGTGGTAGGTTTGGTGAGGAAGTACTTTTAGAGAATGAGAAGCAAAACAAGATCCTACATAAGGGGCAGCCTGAAAATTCTTACTGGGGGTTAAAAACCAAAAATAATTTGTTGTTAGATGGAGGAGTATTTAAAAGATCCCAGGTTCCTGTTTTACTTTTCAATAGCTTGCCTGAATATTGTCACTTTGGTTTGTATTTTATAGAGAAGAAAGATTTACAATATAGTAGGTAGGTGGTAATTAGGAGTGTATTTCACTTACTAAAATGCTATTTGTTTACCCAGACCCTGTACTGTAGACAGTGCTGTGGTCCCTAAAATGTAACTTGGCTAATGTGAGAAAGAGAAAGCAACAGAGTTAGCAAGTTCTCAGACCAGGGAGCTTCCCTGAAATAGTGTTTGCTCAGAAATTCCTCTGTAAACTACTAAGAAGGATGCAATGAGAGTAATATTGCCAGCTCACCTAAATAGTTTTAATTTTACTTAAAGCCTGATCTTCCTCAGAATACAATTGCTGTAGAAACATATACCTTTTTCAGAGGAAATTAGGATTTCATGACTGTGGTTTTTTTCTTATTTCAGTATGCACTGCCACTCCAGTTGGTGAATAACCAGACTATGACTCAGTGGATGGAGATCTTCCGGACTATCATTGATAGAAATGTACCTCCAGTAAGTTTAAGTTTCGTAAAGACCTCTGTTAATTGTGTGTTGGCATTTGAGGAGAAATGTTCTTTTTTTAAGATGTCATCTTTTTAAGGTTCTTATCCTTGGAATAAGTGGTGTTTCTGGCAGAAATTCAGGAAGATCACGTAAATTGTCAGAATTTCATTGTCTGCTTAGTGACACTATGTAAACTTCAATCTGGAGTATTTTGGAAATTTCCAAATATTTTAGCCAGTTTCTCTCAAACAAGAATGAAAAGCTCATCACAAACCCATCATTTGTCTCCGTTCCTCTTTTTCCTTTGTCCGTATTTCTCGAAGAACAAAAGAAAAATAGCAGTTAAATTCTTGTTTGTGTATGTTCAGCATTAACTGGCATTTCCTAAAACTTTCAGAAATTTATTTCACAACCTTAGCATTCTTTTAATAGCTTTTGCTTTATTATATGGTTAGGGTATATGTATTTGGAGCAGTTAGTGTCATGGTGAATTTTTAAGCCAGAGTGCATGCTACTGTGTAGTATTCAAGTATATGTGAGAGCTTCTGTTTTTTAAATATGCATAATTTTGAAAATTGAAGTACAGGCATTGTACACGTGTTGGGACATACACAGTATATTGGCTAGTGAAAAGTTTTGAAGGTTCCTGAATGTTATATAACTATTAACAGAATCAAAGCTTTAATCGATACTGCGCGTTTGTGTTAGTTTACTCAGTGAGGAATGCTGGAAGCATCATGTCTCTCAACAGTACACATAACCAATTTAAAATAAATGTATTTATTTACAGGAGACTTTGCAAATTGATGAAGATGATAGACCAGAGCTGGTGTGGTGGAAGTGCAAGAAGTGGGCCTTGCATATTGTAGCTCGTCTTTTTGAACGGTAACAAACTAAAGAACTGATTAAAAAATCTGTAAGGTTACTTGAGGTGCGATTAGACAAGTCAGTTTAGTTGGTTTAACAGCTCGTAGTTGCTGAAGAAGTATTTCTGCTGCTGTCCTCTGCCTTGCACTGGCACAGCCACTGGTCTGAGCTTTTAGTGAAGTGATTTGACACACTAAGATGGCAAGAAACTAACCCCACAGGAGAAGTACATTTTTATTTTTTTCTAATTTTTTTTACTACATCCAGCTGCAAGTGCTTAGATTCTCAAATATAAAGGCAGAGACAGATTTGAAACGAAATCCATAAACATGGAAGTTACAGAGCTTGCAACAAAAAGGTGACTATATTTACTTGACTGTGGTATTGTACCTTATGATAATCTAAGAAAAGAAAAAAGGGAAGTGGGGCATTATATGGGAAATAATGGCTTAAAAGGAACCTGTGGGAAAGGATTCCTTTGGGGATGGAAGACTGCTCAGGGTCCTTTGTATTTTATGAAGTAGTGTGTTTTCCTTAAACAGCAGACTTCTCCTAAGTTAATATCTGTGTCCTCTTCTTTTTAAAGGTATGGGAGTCCTGGAAATGTAACTAAAGAATACTTCGAGTTCTCAGAGTTTTTCTTAAAAACCTATGCTGTGGGCATCCAACAGGTAAGTACAGCAAATTTGTTTCTGACTTAGATCATTCTGGCTCCAAAAATGTATTGCTTTTCAACAGTGTGCACGTATTGAAGTTCATTCAATTCAACAAAAATTAACAGAGTCAGGTGAGTTTTCCTTTTAATGATTGAGAAGTTCTTTAGAACTGAATTTCCTACAAGTGAGGTATAATAACAGATATTCAGCAGTTAAAAAAAAAACCTGCAGAAAAATTCTCAGAAATGGTGAGTGCTGATAAAACAGTATTACCATCATGTATAAAGATTCTAGATATAGCCCAGAAAAAAAACTGTGGATGCGGAAGTCTCCTGTCATAGAAGGGTGTGTTTTCAGGCCAGTCTTTGCTAGGTGCTTTTGCAGCAAGGAGCTTAGACACAGTAATCCAATGATAATGTTTTATTTCAGGAAGATGCAAGTAGATTAGAAGAAGTCTGGACAACAGCAATAAAAGTGATTTTATGCCTGGAAGTTTTATTTTATGAAAATATAGCATAAATTCACAGTTTGCAAGGAAATTATTATTGTGGAATGCTAATAATTTATGATTGTGGTATTGTGGAGACAGTGCAGTTCTGATAAAAGTTGCACAGAAGGAAGGCAATTCCTGTCAAGAGTTTCCTGTGGTTTTTCTGCCAGCTCAACCGGGAGCCTCTGGGAATGTGGGCTTTCAGTCTTCCAGCATCTTCTGGGTTTGGTGGAAAGGCTATAGCAATTGCGTGCCCGAAAACCCTGAGAGTGCTGGCCCCCAAACTCAGATGTGTTTGGCACAGCTCCTGCTGTTTCTTATTCATCCTGCCATATGCTAGATGACTAGGAGTGGTAGTTCCCAGGCTTTTGCCTCCCAGGCTTTTGCCTCAGCTAAAACTCTTAGGTGTCCAGGCTTTTGGGTTACATATTCCAAATGGGCTCGTAAGAAGCCAGGAGAATGCATTATGCTCTTCTGCTCAGGATTCTGGGCTTTTGATTCCATTTAGCCTGTAAACCTTGAAAAACACCTGGGTTGTTGTTTTTCAATTGTCCAGTGTTTGGATAATGTGTATTTCCAGAATGTGTGGCTCTCCAGCATGCTGCCAGGTGAAATATACCTGACATGGCATCTGTGGGCTTCTTACAGGTCAAATTTTGTGTGTCTTTGATGCAGGGTGCCAAGCTGTTATTGTTATTTCAAGTTAAGTTTTAACTAGATTTCAAAATACAGGAAAGCAAAATTACTTTTCTCTGTCCATCAGTGTATTAATTCTGTTTAAATATGTAAATTTTAAGAACTAAGGAGGGGAATGGTTGTGGTAAGGCTGTAAGTATTAAATGAAAAGAAACGGGAAACAGTCTAGTATGTCTTCTAAACTCTGTGCAATGTGTAAGTCCTGAGTGGAAAAAATCCTGTGGTCAGTTGTCATTTGAGATACTAAAAGCTCGTCTGTTTGTTGTCCTGAAAGAGAGAAGACTATGTAGCACAGGGAACAGTTTCATTTTAAAGATAAATGGACTGGACAATCTGCACATTTCTTCCATTTCTGGCTCTTAAAAGCTGATTTGTCATATTTCCTTGTAGAGTTAGTAAGAATTCTATTGTGAAAATTACTTTACTAAGCCTTCATTCCTAATTCATCAGTTGTTAAGTGCTGACATCATGCTCGAGTCTATATGAGATACAGAAAATTCTTGCCCAAGGAGCGTGTCGTGTAAAAGACTTAAGATCAAACTTGGTACTCCTAATGAAGGAGTAATGTTCAAAATAAGATTTATTATAATATTGGGAAGAATTAAGGAGCAGAAGTGTCCTTCTGAAAATATATAACTCAGTGTTGCCCTTGATTTTTATCGTTATTCATGTACATGCCAGTTCTTTATGCTTATTAACACTTGGTAGCTCAACTGCCACTAATGCAGGTTAGTGGCTTTGTACTGCAGTTTTGTCCTTAGTAGAGCAACCTTATATTAAGGAAGCTTTGTGTGTTAGAGTTGGTAATCTTAGGTGATACAATCTAAAAATTACAACAGGTAATTGAAGTTGAGGGTCTTGCATATCTTCTGATACACAGATTTGGGTGCTAACCTATTTTTCCTCTCTAGTTTAGTATTTCTGTTTGTATCACTGTTCTTCCAAAGTAATTTGTCTTCCTTAGGGGCCTGTCCTTAAAAACATGAACACAGACACCACTAACAGATTGAGAAGCCAACTAGTCTGAAAATCAAACTGTTCCTTTTCCTTATCCCAAATTTTATTGAGGTGTGTGTAAACTGAGAGACTGTGAATATTGAAGTATGTCTTTGGTTTACAATCACAAGTGATCGCATGGTGGTGCTAGTAGTAAAGGTAAACATGCACATAAATATCTGCAGGATTAGATCCTTAATATTCGAATGATTTCTGATTTTTGGATCAAAGGCATTACAGTGATTACTAACACTAGAACCTCTGCTATAAAACTAATTAATCTGCCCGTGTACATTCACTGAAGAGATGCACGGCATATCTGTGCATGAGAGAGATTTTTCAGTCTTCATTTAAAAATATCAATTTGTCATTTCTTCAGGTTCTCTTAAGAATCTTAGACCAGTACAGGCAAAAGGAATATGTTGCGCCACGTGTTCTACAGCAAACGTTAAATTATCTGAACCAAGGGGTTGTTCACTCTGTAACGTGGAAGCAAATGAAGCCGCACATACAGGTCAGTGTATAAAACCCAGTCATAAACACTGCAAGTCATTAGAGGGATTAAAAAACAAAAAAAAACCCTGTCCAGTTCTGCAGTTCTAAAGACTGTTTCTGGCATCTTTCGTGCAGCAATCAGTCTGGGCAAAAAATAGCATTTCAACATGAATGTAGTTGTTTTTTTCAGCATTATGACTGGCTTTTATTGCAGATATTGTTAACTTAATTCAAGAATCTGTTCTATAAGTTCTTTTTTTTATGTTTGCCATTTGCCAGACAGCCATAGTATTCTGGCTTTTATTAGTTGCTAGTGTTCAGAACTGTCTATAGATTTGGAAATTCATAGTTGATTGTAGGGCAAAGGTAGTGGGCAAAGAGGACATGACTTATGAGGAACTGAACTCTGTTTTAAGGACATGTTTTATAAGTGAAGTAAGAACAAGTGAAAAGTTATTTTGTTTTATTTTTTCCATATCATAAGCTCCCCTGTTGTAGAAGCCCATGGCTGTTGAGAAGAACAGCTCTGAAATCCATTTTCATGTTAAGTGTTACATTGGTGAGATCCTTCTGCAGAATTTGATATTCTGCTGTTCTAGAGACTATGTCCTGAAATCCATTTTGTACATGTTACTGTATTACTATAAAGACAGATTATGTAATTCCTGATGTCTGGGACTGTTGCAAAAGGCAAATATACATATTGTAAATTTATTTCTGTTAGCCAAAATAAAAGAGCACTGATTAAGGAATTTTACTCTTTAGAAAAATAGATCTAGTGAATTAGTCCATAGTGGAGGGAAGCTGTACTGGAATTTGATGAGTACTTATGTGTATTTGACTTCTCTAATATTAGAGTATAACAGAAGAAGTGATATTCTCTCTAATGTGCTACAAAGATGAGGATGAAGAGCTCTGGCAAGAGGATCCATATGAATATATCCGCATGAAATTTGGTAAATGTTTGTGTTTAGCCTTTTTTTTTTGCTTTCATCATAACCGTACACTGCAGTCCCAGTGAACAGCATGGCCATGGTAATGCCTCTGTCTTCTCCAATGTCCCCAACAAAGGAAGAAGAAAATTAGTTTCTTAAATCTCACAAATCTGTAATTAAAAGAAGAAGGCAGATAAAGTGAGTTTTGGCCATTTGGCTGGTGCCTTTAAACTAAATTATTCTCTTAATATTTTTTTTCTACTTCAAATGTGCTCAGTGCAGCCCAAATAGATTTGCTTGCTCACTTTCTAATGCCAGTTTCAGAATCCTGAACTGTAGATGTGCCAGCTGTCTGGAAGTTCTTGCAGCTCTCACTTTGACCAGAAGAGGCCTGACTTGCTCTTTCCCTATTGAAAATTGTTAGTGTCTTCAGCATTTTTTTGTCAGTTATTATCACTGAATTGTAAGATAATTGATACATGTATTGTTTCAAAAAATGAAGTGCAAAATCTTGGGAATATCACGTAGGACCACATACTGTTATTAAAATATGCCATTGGAAATGAGAAACATAATTTAAAAATGTAGAAATGTTAGCTGGAAAACTCCTGTAAGCCAGGCACCATTGAGATATGTAGGATTTGGAATTTTTAAATCAGTTGATTTGGGATTAGTGTATGTGAAAACAGAATTTAAATGCTTGTAGAATAATTTTAAAAAATTGGAAAGTTGTCATGCAAAAAATTAATCAAGATACAGTGTTGATCACTGGGGTACAAATATGTAGCTGGTTTTTGGTATATGAATTCAGTTCTTCCTATGTGAATAGTGAATCCTGTTTCTCTATGTAGCTGAGACAGTTAAATACAGATCTAAATTGTATCATGGAATGTAAAAAAATCCAAGCATGAAAGCACATTAATTTGAAGTTTAATGAGGCACATTTGGGTTTGGAACAAGAATTCCAGTAGTCTGGTAGTATTTTTAAATCATGTTTTCTCTTTAAGTTCTCAGGAAAATTTAATGTGTCATTTTAACCGCATTTTAAGATTACCTTTTTAGATCTTTATATTTAATTAAATCTGTGTTGGGGTGTTTGGATTAGAACACATTTGGCAGTACAGATTTTTTTTTTCCAAGGTATAAATTATATTTTCAATATGATTAAAGGAGGTTTACTTGTAATGAATGAAGCTAAAAAGCTTCAGCTTTCACCAGATTTAATGCTACTCCATATTCAAGTAGTTTTTTACATAAAAAAGTTTCCCATGAGGTTTTAATAAAATCAAGCCAAAAATGTGTACATATGGTATACAGATGGTATTGGAATGTATTGTTGTTCTTCCTATAGCAGTTTTAATTAAAAAAAAAAAAAAGCAGAATTTTTCATCTCTTAAATACATGGTCTCAGAAGAATTAATGAAAAAATAAAGCATTCCTAATAAAGGGAATGATGAGGGGTCAGTAGATTTGGAAGGCAAGAAGTAAATGCTTTCATAAACTGTATGACAGGAACTTGGATCTGACTTTTTAACCATGAAGTGAAGACAACTGTGTCAATGGTTTTGAGGTTACGTATTCACCCTGACTTTGTGATATCCCACAAACAAGATGGTTTGTAAAATGTCTATTATAATCTCATTCAGGAGAAGAATATATGGGGTTTTGTTTTGTTTTTTAATTGTTAGATGTATTTGAGGATTATGCATCCACTACAACAGCAGCACAGAATCTCCTTTATACTGCCGCAAAGAAGAGAAAAGAGGTATGGAACTAGTGGTTTTTAATTATGTGAAGTTTCTTTAATTTTGTCATTGAAGGTGCTACAGGAAGCTAGTCTTGAAGAATACACTTGATAATACATAGTTAAGCACTTTCCTGGCGGAGTGCTATCAATTTTGGGAGAATTAAGATGTGTGTATGTAGGAATAAATAAATAAGTGATTACTCTTGCAGCTTTGAAATTAATCTGCCAGATATGAACTGAGTTGTAATAGATGTACTGGTATTTTCCCAAGTTTACAAACAGCCTCTGTCATGGCTGTTCTGAGCTTCCCAAACTGTAGCAGGGGAAAGTGAACCTGATCCTTATTAATTTTCACAGATGCTATTTAAAATCTCGTTGACAGCAATGAAATTAGCAAGAATGAAACCAATTTCATACAGCTGCTCTTTAAATGAGGACATAACTTCTCTGTAGATCTTTCTGTACTTACAATGATCTGTGCAAAAGTACCTGACCATGCCCTGGAAAGCATATGTCAGTTTGGTAAAGCTGCAAACATTTTTTTCCAGTAAACATGATGTTCTGTTTCCAGATGGATTTTCAGAGAAGAGCATAGTCTTTCCATCAGGTGGAATAGCCTATGACCTTTCTACTTCTTTACTGTCAAAACAGTCCTTTCCCACTGACCTTCTCATTTTCATAATTTGTACTGAGAATGTCAAAATGTCATAATGTCTGAAAAGCACATAGCGGGTGTGGACATGACAATAAACAATTGGTTGTGCCCAGAAACCTTTCTAAGCCTAGTCAACTTTAAAAGTTACTGCTGAAATCAATAGATTAAAATAAATCTATGAGGTTTTAGTCTAAGCTGTTCTTGAATATGTATATGTTCATACATACATGTACACACGTGTTTATATATAATGTGAGACAAACCAGAAGAGAAGTTAAGGGGAAAAAAAATGGGAGAAGTACTGTCTGAGCCTTGTGCCTTTTCATCATCTTTTTTGATTTGCCTCAAGGCAACAACAAAAATACCTTATTAACTATTACTAATGTGAAATTTGAAGGAGATTAATTTAAATTTGACAAGTTTGGCTGAAAAGTTGAAAAAGGAACCTTCTGAATTTTAGCTATGAGAAGATGCTACACATAGTACCTGACAGTTGCATTGACCAAGATAAAATTTCTACTTTAAAATGTAATACAATTTTTTTAACTTAAACAGTTTGACAAAAGGAGGTCGTATGTTTTCTGTCTTGCATAGGTACTGCCAAAAATGATGGCATATTGCTACCAGATTCTGACAGAGCCAAACATTGATCCAAGGAAAAAAGATGGAGCTTTGCATGTTATAGGATCCCTAGCAGATATTTTACTGAAGGTAAGTGGATTAAGCATTGAAAAATGTTTGTATTTCTTATCAACTGCCATTTCCAATTAAAACGTATTGCTAGGCCTTAGCCATATTTATAAAGTCTGTAGAGAGGTTGTGCTGTGCAATAAGAATCTGGGAGTTTGTTTCTTTAAAAATAGTAACATTCTTTCCTGTTTTTTATTGTCCCATTTTATACACAGATTTTTCTTCTCAAGTTTCTCCAAAGCTCTGTTTGTTTGCTACAGAACAGTCTCCTGGTCCTCCCCTGCTTTACTAGTGAAAGGGAAGGGTGTTAAAAAAGCAAACACGCATTCCATCAATAACACTGCCTGTGGTTCTTTAGCAAACCCCCCTAACAGCCTGCACTATTGTGGGCTTCTGGTTCCAGAAAAATGTTTACTTAACATGTTGCAGGAATGTTTTGTCTAACTTTCAATCTTTCTTACCCTGCAATGTGTGGACTTAAGTCTTATTTCATCAGCCAGTTGGGAGTTTTGAAAATATCAGTAAAGAGCACAGAGTTTCTGTCCTTCCTCCATTTTTATAGACAGTATCTTCAGAATTTTGAGTATTTTTCTGCAATTTGAATAGACATTTAATCCACGCTGTTGCTATCTAATTTAATGTTTATTACAGTTTCCCTTAGGCTTTTGTAAACGGTGGAGTCCAAAGTATGCCCTCTCTCCATGTCAAAAGTAACTGCCAAAAGATTCATCACTTTTAGCATAAAAATGGCAGCCTTGTGCTTGAAGCTTAACTTTCAAAGTAATTTATTTTATGAGTTGTGTCTCTCTGCGGGATGTATATTTGTTACAAGCAACATCTTACCAACATTTACCATCTATTTTTTTACTGATGTACCAATCCATGATCTGATCCAAAATTCTGAAACATCAGTAACTTTGGCAAGAATTTTTGTACTTATGTTGGATTGTAACCATCATGCTGGAGTATAACAACAGTGAAAGAGGAAGACATTGTTCATGTTGTGAGGAGTCTTTCATTTTGACTTGTGGTTTTGAAACCCATTTATCTCTGTCCTGAGGAAAAAAGGGATTTATTCCAATATGCTCCTCCTATTTGAATTTTTCAGTCTTGAAACATGAGGTTATAATATACTTTATAAAAGAGTAATAATCCCCAAGCACTGCAGACTTTTCTCAACTCTGAATTTCTTACATTTGGGATTTGGCAGATTGAAAAATTCTGTCAACCATTTCTGCATAAAATACTGGATTTATAAGTGCTTTCTGGCTAGTGAGCTGACTGAGGTATAGATTGTGAGGAGCTCGTAGACACACACTCTGCCTTAGCCATCTGGCCCTCCGCAGCAGCTCCAGTTTAATGATGCAAACCTGTGACCTGTGTGCACAAGGGAAAAAGCTTTTCCCTCCTCTGTGTTTTTTCTCTCTTCAGTTCTTCATCTGCCTCTCTGCAGGTTGGGGAATCAGTGTGGGAAAAAATTATGTATGCATTGGAGATCACCTAAGATACATTTTGTATTGAGTGTCTGCTTCCACCCTCTTCCTATCTTAGCCACTGAATCATTCCTTTCAATAGTAACACAGTCCCCAGCATAAATCTAGGAAAGTCCCAGGCCTCCATGCTGGTGGTCCTCGCTTGCTGTGTATATCTTGGGATTTGCCAGGGTTGGAGTAACAAAGGATAATTTTCATCAAATATCCTTCTCCAAACAGGGAGATTTCTATCACAGAGGAATTACCTTAGTCCATTAATAAACATGAAAAAGATTAGTTATTGTTGTAGCATGTAAAATAATTAGTTTTGATGCTTATAGTAACAGTAGGTAATTTGCAACTCAGATCTGCTTTGTACTGAGCTTGTATTTATCTTCAGGTATCTATGTACTCCTTTCTAGGAAAGAATGGAGGTACTAGGTTATTGATCCTAACAAATTTTTAAGAAAAATCGGCTGGAATTATTTGCCTTAAAGACAGTGAAAATTCAAGTTTACAGTATTCTAATGAGTAACGTAGAGTTGAATATTGTATGTGCATTTCTTTCACTTACTTGGCTTTGAACTTGCTGTGCTTATGAGGTTTGTTCAGTTCAAGGTATGAGATCCAGACCTCGTGACAGAATACCTTTATTACATAGACAAATCATTGTGTTTCCCATGGTTATTAGATGAAATGGATTATTGGCTAGAATAATTTATGTAAAATGAATGGTCTCCAAAATAAATTTTTATTTACACCAACAGAAGAGTGTCTTCAAGGATCAAATGGAGCTGATGCTACAGAATCATGTATTTCCATTGTTCATGTCTAACCTGGGGTACCTCAGAGCTAGAGTAAGTTCACCAGTTATTCCTTTGCAGTTTGACTTCATTCTGAATGTTAATGAAAGAAATAAAGAAAATACATAGTAAAATTTCAAATAACTACCTTATACAGTAATTTTTCACCATTTTCATTTAAAAATGATCTGTCAGTTAAATGAATGGATGAAAAGACTGTGTGGTGTTGTTGTTTACCTCTTCCATCAGACTGGAGAATTTGAGCAGTGGTTATGGCCCTTTTATGACCATTTTTCATTAGCACATCTCAATACCTAGAGTGGTTGGATGGCTGTGAAGAATAGGTATGGTTTCCACAGAGTAGATAATGTCAGTTTGATTGTAGCTTGAAGAAGATTCCTGAGTGCCCATATCAGTCATAAATGAACAGCTAATTTTCTTTCATTTCTGCTCTGATTTTTTCCACCCTTTTAGACCAAAACTATGGATGCCAATTATATGCATACTACATTTATTGGAATTTGGGCAAGGAAAATAGAGAACTGCTTGGGTGCAGAAACTGTGTTTCATTTACTGAACACACCATAATTAAGAAAAAAAAAGCAATGCATGCAAATAGAGGGGTAGTTGGCATTGTTTTTGAATCAGTTAAAAAATGTCAAAAATTACAGTAGTCTCTAACTTGCTGCTTTTTTTTTTTTTTTTTTTTTTTTATCATGCAGTCCTGTTGGGTACTTCATTCATTCAGTGCTTTGAAATTTCACAATGAGCTAAACTTGAGGAATGCAGTAGAGTTGGCAAAGAAGAGCCTGATTGATGATAAGGAAATGCCTGTCAAAGTAGAGGCAGCCATAGCTCTTCAGACGTTAATAAGCAACCAAGAGCAAGGTACGCTGGAGGGATTCATCACTCGTGTACACTGATTTTGGAACATTTAATCATGTTTAGACAGCTTTGATTGCTCATTAGTTACTGTATACATCCCAGAATTGTGAATTCAAGTTTTTAGGGCAGGTCTCTGCACAAAAGAACTTGGAATCAACATATTTATTTTAAAAAAGTAAATAGTACCTCTCTTTGGTTTTCTTTATTAAAGTAAAAACAATAGCGTGGAAGTATAAGAATGAATCCCACCTGTGCATGAGGGCATGTATTCCCCCAAAACTGGATTTTTGTTGTAGATAACATTTTCAGTATAGAAGGTGGTAAATGTACAATTTATTTACTTCATTAGTTTACTAGTTATGGGCTGTAAAAGTCCCTTGGGTAGGTTTTTTGGCCTTTTGTTGTTGTTGTTGCTGGCGATTTAAGCTTTAAGAAATCATTTTGTGCCAGAGTAGTTGGTTGCCTAGTGGTTAATGTATACTTGTGTTTATAGATAGTTGACTTAACCTAGTTTCAATTGGTTTTTTAGCCAAGGAATACGTGAAGCCTTATGTAAGGCCAGTTATGCAGGAGCTCTTGCACATTGTTAGAGAGACGGAAAATGATGATCTTACCAATGTAATCCAGAAGATGATCTGTGAATACAGTCAGGAGGTAGCTACTATTGCCGTTGACATGACCCAACATCTGGTAAGAGACAACAGTAAAATAACAGTCCAGTCAGAAGCACATGCCTGGTTTGATAAACATTTAATAAACTTTGTAGTGCACACCGTTGAAGTATTTTTATGAAGATCCACAGTACTTTTTTTCCTGTATGGAGCATCTTAAAAACCTACAGTATTTTCAAAGGTACTGAATTTCGTCACTGGTTTTAATGAGCCAAGGTCTAACTATTTAACATTTCAAATTACTTAACTTAGCCAGACTTCTCAAAAAAAGAGGATTTTAAATTTTCTGTATCCCCCTTTCAAAAGTAAAAAGCATATTTTTCAACGCTGACACCTCTTTCAGCTATAAGGCATTGCTGCTGTTGCATTAGCTTTCTTGGTTTTGCATGATGAATTAGAAATGTGAGCTTGCTTTTGAATGTCAAGTTGGTTGGTTTTTTTCATAGGCTGAAATATTTGGTAAAGTACTTCAGAGTGAGGAATATGAGGAAGTAGAGGACAAAACAGTTATGGCCATGGGCATCTTGCACACAATTGACACTATCCTGGCAGTTGTGGAAGATCACAAGGAGGTGAGATTTTTTTTCCTTCTGTTCCCTCATGCCTTTCATTCATGACAGCAAACATTTCTATGTATGCTGCATCACTTGAGTTGAAATGAATGTGCATTTAGTACAGCAAGAAGCTAAATTAGTACCAAATGATGTCTGACAAATTTGAATTTAAAGCCCAGTTTATTTTTGTGATTTCTTAATTGTTTAGTTTTTAACTTCAAGGGGAATTTATATCCTGAGGATAAAATCCTTACCCGTTATTCTGGTAAACACTTCATCAGATAGTTGTATTACAGACTGTTAAAACATATTTTAGGGAGAAATATTTTGCATAAGGCTAATTTGTTACATTGGTGACTCCTATTTTGTTGTTTACCCAGCAATGTATTGGATAGAATTCCTAGGAATTGGTCTCCCAGTTGTGGTGCAATGTAAATCTACATTTCACAAATTCAGGGAAGACAGAGATTATTTCTGTTCATAACCACATGGGCTGACTGAGGTAGGAAGGAGTTCAGGGACTCACCAGAGAGGCAAAGTCAGTCAGTAACTTTAAGCTCAGTTGTTATACAAGTGCTTTGTCCTAGGTTGTCTTGCTTCCATGATGTACTACGAGCATGTTTCATAGCAAGTGTGAAATCTTTTTATGAAGCTTATAATTTAAAAAATGTGTTAATTAAAATACTAATTACTTTATTGTAATACCGTTGTGTTCCTTTGGGTTTCAAACGGTCTTTCATTCCTTTACAAGATGCCCTTGCATCTTTTGAAAGCTACAATGAAATCTGGTAGCTAAACTGAGCATCAGGAATGGTAGCCTAAAATGGATCTTGACGTTTTTGCCTAGGAAAACCTTTGGCATTGGGGTATTCTTCGTGTAAACTTAGCAGTTTACTTTTCTGTTGTGTGAAGCACAAACTAAAATATTTTGCAGAGTGTTCTTAATCTCAGGATCTTAAATAATTTTGGAAGTGATCTCTAAATGATACAGAAATTATATATGAGTCGGAATACTCCTTAGAAATTCATTTCCCTTTCACCATTAAGTATGGAGAGAGTTTACAGGGTGATAACATTTGACTCAAGTGTCTGTAGGTAAGTGGATGAATCTTTGGTCACATACTTAATCCCTTTAGAACTCTTAGAAGCACAGAACTCATAGAATCATTAAGGTTGGAAAAGACCTTCAAGATCATCAAGTACAACCATAGTCCAACTACCACAACCACTAAACTATATCCTGAAGCCCCACATCTAAATGCTTCTTGAACACCTCCAGGGATGGCACCACCTCCCTGGGCAGCCCATTCCAATGCCTCACCAGTCTTTCAGTAAAGAAATTTTTCCTAATATCCAACCTAAACTTAAACCCATTTCCTCTTGTCCTATCATTGGTTACTTGGGAAAAGAGCAACACCAGCCTCTTTACAACCTCCCGTCAGGTAGTTGTAGAGAGCAATAAAATCTGCCCTGAGCCTTCTTTTCTTCAGACTAAATAACCCCAGTTCCCTCAGCCACTCCTTGTACGACATGCCCTCCAAACCCCTCACCAGCCTTGTTGCTCTTCTCTGGACATGCTCCAGGACCTCAGTGTTTTTCTTATACTGTGGCGCCCAGAACTGAACACAGTACTCAAGCTGTGTCCTCACCAGGGCCAAGTACAGGGGCACAATCACCTCCCTACTCCTGCTGGACACACTGTTTTTGATACAGACCAGGATGCTGTTTGCCTTCTTGGCCACCTGGGCACACTGCTGGCTCATGTTCAGCCAGCCATCCACCAGTACTCCCAGGTCCTTTTCCACCGGGCAGCTTTCCAGCCACTCTTCCCCAAGCCTGTAGCATTGCTTGGGGTTATTGTGACCCAAGTGCAGGATCTGGCACTTAGTCTTGCTAAACCTCATCCCGTTGACCTCAGCCCATTGATCTAAACCTGTCCCGATCTCTCTGCAGTGCCTTCCTACCCTTGAGCAGATCAACACTCCCACTAAATTTGGTGTCATCTGCAAACTTGCTGAGGGTGCAGTCGATCCCCTCATCCAAATAATTGGTAAAGATATTAAACAGAACTGGCCCCAATACCGAGCCCTGGGGGACACCACTTGTGACCAGCTGCCAGCTGGATTTAACTCCATTTATCACAGTGCTTTGGGCTGAGCCATCCAGCCAGCTTTTAATCCATGGAAGAGTCCATCTGTCTATGCCATGGGCTGCAAGTTTCTCAAAGAGTATGCTGTGGTAGATGGTGTCAAAGGCCTTACTGAAGTCCAGGTAGACAACGTCCAGAGCCTTCCCCTCATCCAACAGGCGGGTCACCTGGTCATAGAAGGAGATCAGGTTGGTCAAGCAGGACCTGCCTTTCATGAATCCATGCTGGCTGGGCCTGATCTCATCTGATCTCATCTCATCTCTCCTGCACTTGCTATGAGCGCACCCAAGATAAACCGCTCAGTGATCTTCCCCAATACCAAGGTCAGGCTGACAGGCCTTTATTTCCCCAGATCCTCCTTTCGGCCCTTTTTGTAACATGTGTCACGTTGGCAAGCCTCCAGTCGCCTGGCACCTCCTCTGTTAACTAGGACTGCTGATAGATGATGGAGAGCAGCTTGGCAAGCTCTTCTGCCACCTCCCTCAGCACTCTCCAGTGATTCCCATCTGGCCCTATAGACTTGTGAGTGTCCAGGTGGCATAACAGGTCATTAACTGCTTCCTCCTAGATGGTGGGGAGTTGCTGTTGCTCTCCATCCCTATCAGGAAGTTAAATACCCTGAGGATAAGGGGTCTGACTATTAAAGACTGAGGCAAAGAAGGCATTCAGTATCTCAGCCTTTTCCTTATCCTTGATAGCAATGTCCCTCCCCTGCATCCAGTAAAGGGTGGACATTGTCATTGACTATCTTTTTGTTGTTAATGTATTTGTAAAAACCTTTTTTATTATCCCTGACAGCAGTGGCCAGGTTGAGTTCTAGCTGTGTTTTTGCCTTTCTGATGTTTTCTCTGCATGACCTAGCTAGATCCCTCTACTCTTTTTGAGTTGCCAGAACAAGCCCAGAAAGTATAACATCCTACAAGATTATGTCTGTAATGAATGACCTGTGATAATAACATGAATTGTCTGTATTTGCTGGTTTTTATTAGATATAATGTGTCAATATAGTTCTCCTTCTAATTTAGTTTAATTCATAAATATGGTCTCTGTCACTGATGAGAGTGGAAGGTCTTAAGGTAGCTTAAAGAACCACTGACAAAGATATCAGGAAAAGGTGATTTTTAGTATAGATTTATGAAAGTGTGACTTAACAGAATTTGATGGCAAGGTTCACTCTGTTACTGTGTGGAAGGGATGTGTAGGAGTTGGAAATGGATGGGAGTGATTTACAGAGGAATCAAGGGAAATGGTTGATACAGGGATAGGGGAGACTGACTCGAGCATGGGCTGGAGAGATTTGCACAGGGATCAGGGAAAAGAATGAAGAAGACCCTCCCCTTGAGTCACGAGGTTCAGAGTGGACCCCCTTGCTTTCTAAGCTCCTTCTCAGAGAGGAGTCTAGGTGCGGCTGGATCCACTCCTAGTGGAAATAGCAGTAAATTAAGCTTGCTTAACAATATCATACCAAATCACAATATTAAATTATATTATTTTTAGTAACTTAATAATCAATAATCAGTTCTAATCAATAAAGAGGTTAAAGAAAAAAATCTAACAAAGTTTCTAAATTAAATTGCGTGCACAAACATACAGATACAGAGGTTAACCTGTTAAGATGTTAAATTTTGGTACCTCATATCATGAAATAAGTTGTATTCTTCCCCCCCAATTACCCATCAGAGTAAAATTATACCAGCCCAATATAATTTTATTTCCCCCTTACCCAAGAGACGTGTCTGGCTACTTACTCTTCCAATTGGATGAACCAGCTTCTTTTGTGAGACATGCGTGATGCGGGCCACAGCTTGGTGCAATCCCAGAGAGCTCTGAAGAGCCTCCCTCTTAAGACCAGTATTTATAAGGTCCAAGATGACTGACTTTGGTCAGTACTTATCCATGAGAGCCACAACTCAGGTTAGGTAATCTTTGGCAGCTTTCACAGTGGGCCTGTGTTCCGAGCAAGAGGGGTCTCAGGTACTTTCTGTGAGCAGAGTTTCAGGTATGGTTATGGAGTGCCTAATCACTCCAAATCGCTGTTATGACAACAAGGAACCCAATTGTCCAGGCTCACTACTCCAGCAGGCATGGTCAGAAAGTGCTGGATTGTATCAGCCTACTGCACTTGCTGTCAAAACAAGAACAATCTCAGGCCTACTGCGTTTGTAACTAAAGCAAGAACAGTGTTGGTTGATCCTGATGTGGCAATGTGACTTGGTGAATAGGGCAGTCTGCACCACCACGCTGTCCAACATGGCAAGGCTGAATCCTGTATTGAACACAGTCTTATGCTCGCAGTTTCTGCATGTGTTCCTCTTGCTGAGCCTACTCTGAGACCTTAGGCAACAGCATCTCTTCTTTCTTCCTTTTAATCCATTGTACTTCAAAGATTTCGGACAGAAGCTTGATCTCAAACACTTTGAGTACAGTGTTACTTTATATCCAACCAGGACAACAGGTACGGTTTTTGATAGAATCCATGGAATAACCATAAAGTAAGATTTTTTTTGTTGTTGTTAAATAAAGAAAAATGCTTTAAGTTACAAGTTTTAAAGCAATGCTGTTTACTGAAAATTTGAGTACTTACATCAGTGAGACCTTATTTCATATTAATGTGATAATGCAGCATTTAAAAAGTGATAAAAGCCTTTTTGCTATGAAGAACTCAAACTGAATTAGTCAAATACATTGATTAAATTAGTGTATTTCTAATTTTTCAAATAAACTGCTTTGTGTTTTTTATTTCAGATAACTCAACAGCTTGAGAGCATTTGTTTACAGATCATTGGCCTCGTTTTGCAGAAACATGTTATAGGTATGTTTTAGAGGTAATTTTTTGAAAGACATTACATGTTTTTACATTTAAAAATTCTAAAATTAATTATTGCAAACAGAACTTCATCTTTTTTGTGTGCTTCTTTAAAGAAAAAAAGATGTTAATTTTCGGTTATGGTTTGTTTCCTCTGATCTCCTCTTGTACATTAGTCAGGCTGGTTATTGTGTTTTGGATGTCAAACTCAAAGAGAGAAGATGCAGTTCTGGTTATAGTTTTAGCTAGCTGTATTAAAGGACAATGTCTACAATTACATTAGTGTTTTATGGACATGGTCAGCAGTTAAATTACTACTTTATCAGGACCCTGCACTAAAAAGCTACACAGTTTTGTGATAAGGCCTTTAATAAAAAACAAAGGTTGAGAAAATAAAAATATTTTTCAGTAGATCATTTAGAAGAATCTCTTTGATGTGCTGGTAATAATATCTTTCTGCTGTGTATAATAAAAAACTGTGCATCTTGTTGTAACTACAGCCAACATAGGACCCCTCTAAAAGAGTATTTTCCAATTTGGCTTAGTTTTCTACGTACTGATTTAGTTACTGATTGCTTGGTTTCAGATTTCAAGGTATTTGCAAGCTACATTTATTTTTTAAAGCACCCTACTTAAAGTTGTTTCTCCTTTCCAGAGTTTTACGAAGAAATTCTCTCCTTGGCGTACAGCTTGACATGTCAGATGATTTCACCTCAAATGTGGCAGCTTTTAGGTGTTCTATATGAGGTTTTCCAGCAGGATTGCTTTGAGTACTTCGCAGGTATGATCACTTCTATTCTATTGATGTTTCCAGTGTTTGGGAATTCATCTCTAAAATGCACTTTAATAGAGGTTGCTTCCATTTAGTGCTTTGGTTTAAAACCATCATGTATTTGAGTCATGCCCTGACCGTCTGTTTAGTGTGGGAGTATAACAGGAGAATGTTTAAGTGGGACAAGCATGTTCAAATCTGTCGCTGTGATCAGTTATTGTAGGAGGTCGTGAACTCAAAGAAAGCTGAAATATACAAAGTTGATGTGAAACTACAAGTTAATTAATTAAAATGTACTCCTGTTCCATTTCCTCTTCTGAGAATGCACCCTACATGGTGCACTTTATGAAGAATTCCGCTAGAAAGACTTTTGTGGAGTTTGAATTTCCAACTGTATCCAAGAATCTGAGTCAATGAATTTCATTATAGGACTACAGGCTCATAGGTTAGCACTTGCATGGATTAGTTTGTAATTTTTTCTCTATTGCTCTCTCTGTTCTGCAGATATGATGCCCCTCTTGCACAATTATGTGACCATTGACACTGATACTTTACTGTCTAACCCAAAGCATTTAGAAATAATTTATGCTATGTGTAAAAAGGTAAGGCTTCTGATTGTCACTCTTGTGCTTATCACTGGTACTTCAAAATCGGATTAGTGGAGCGACTTGAACATGCCAGGTGGTGGCCAGTCATTTCAGAACAAAATGAAATTTGATCTCGGCTCAGTTCCGAGTACACATGGCACCTTCACACTTCTTAAGTGACATGCTTTTCAAAAAATTGCATGCACAAATTTGTGTGGGAGAAAGTTGCTGTTTGTCTTGACTCGCTCCTATGAACAGCTATTTTAGTAAAAAGAGGAATTAATGAAGCCTGATTTCCTTGGGTTGCGTTATCTTGCAACTGCATTCTCTAGTTGTCAGCTGAGGTGCGAGCTCATTTGAAGTTCCTACATTTATAAAGTTTCTCTTTTATGCTGATTCTATCATGTGTAGTAAAGTATGAGATCACGCTGCAGCCTTTCTCTGATTTTGGACATTACAGAGTGTTAGGCATCTAGCTACCTGCATATTTTTAAGAAACTTACAGAATTTGAATGTTTGTGCATTATGCTGCTTTGTCAGCTTCGTTGACTCTGACCATGGGGTTGAAAAGTATTGAGTCAGTTTCTTATGTATGTGCATGTACGTAGAGTGATTGCAAACATCTTGTTTTTAATGAGAAACTAGCCTAGAGATAGGACTGCACTTTGCCAGGTTGTTAATCTCCCAGTGTCTGTTAGAACTGAAATTAAAAAAAGAATATGGAAAACATCAATCATAGAATCATAGAATCGTCAAGGTTGGAAAAGACCTTCAAGATCATCAAGTTCAACCATCCACCCTACAACACCTAAACCATCTTATTAAACACCATGTCTACCCCTTTTTTGAACGTCTCCAGGGATGGTGCCTCCACCACCTCCCTGGGCAGCCTGTTCCAATGCCTCACCACTCTTTCTGTGAAGAAATTTTTTCTAATATCGAGCCTGAACCTCCCCTGCGGGAATCAATGATTCTTATGGGTAACATTTCCTTTAAAAAGAAGAAAGTGATGATGTCTAAAGAATACTAACATTCATAAAGAGCTATAACAATTTCTTATAAATTTCTTAAATTAATCTTTAGCTACTTATCCTTGTTTATGTCCTGTAGAGATGATTTTTAATGTATCTTAATTCCTCACAAAATACAGCACAGATAGATACGTATATGCCATGTAGGAATTTTGGTTGTATGCAGGTACAGGAGCATGTGCTTTTTAAGTTGTCAGTGATTAATGCTGATAAACTAAGTTTTCATTCTGCTTGTTAGGTATTAACAGGAGATGCAGGAGAAGATGCAGAGTGTCATGCAGCCAAACTCCTAGAAGTAATTGTTCTTCAATGCAAAGGACGGGGTATTGACCAGGTGATACATATTGAACAGTTTTTCTTTTCACAGATTTCCAATGATACGTGTATGACTGCTGAGAAGAGCAGTTAAAATTAGGGAATTTGAGGGAAATGTTAAGTGTGGGAATGGGGACAAATACAGAAAGTAGTACATGAGCTCAGGAGAGTTTGTTAGGTGGTTGTGTTTTTTTTTTTGTTTGGGTTTGTTGGTTATTTTTAGTATTTGAAATTAGTGGGCATGACTGGAAATTAATATAGACTGAATGATAAGGGGATAGTGTGATGTACAGGATTGTCTTTTTTTGCTTTCTCTTAATAGGATTTCCCTTTTGATGCAAAATACACATTGATAAAACTGTTGTGGCTGAGAGGTTAACTATGTCTATCCAACTACTGAAGTTGTTTCTCCCACCAATATTAACTTGGTCCTTTTTAGTATTTCGAATTACTCAATAATTGCTTGATGCATTCGGGAATGAAGAATTTTTAGCATGACTGCATTCTGATTGCTGGGAAAAACATCATAACAATTTTACAGAGTTTCTTAGAACATGCTTTTAGATAGTAGTCTTTTGCCTATTAGGGGTTAAATTCTGATCTCAAGTTTTACATAAAACTCCAGCCTCAAATACTTTAACATCTCATACTTGATGTTGCCACAGTGCAGTCCATGGACTTCAGTGATAAATTTTCAGTTAATTTCACTGAAACCGATGTAACTTGACCACTGAAAATCTGAAGTCATTGAATATGAAAATGTTCCCTGAAAGATTTTATTTTTAAAAGAAATCTGGAAGAGATTAAAGTGAATTGTATGCATTTGCATTGAAATAAGTATGTGGTGGAAGGCCTACTTGAGCTTCACAACTCTATGAATGAAAATGGTTGCACACCGAACTGAAACTCATAAACTGAAACATTAATAATGCTTCCCAAATTATTATAAAACATTAACCTGCACGTTGAAATATATGTAGAAGTTTATTTCTTTGTGTAGAAATTTGTATACTTGCTTTTACCTGAATAAACTCACCTGTTTCAAACTTCTGTTAGAAATTTAACATCGCTTTACATTTATTAGGAAAAAATTATTTTCTTTTTCTTGCGGATTTAAGTAATTTTGTTTTTAATGCCTGTTAGTTTTGAAATTGTTGAGTGTCTTTATTCAAAGATGAGAATGTCTTGAGTTCTTTTCTAAATCTTTTATACATGCTAGATCACATTCCACCAAATATTTTCCTCTGTGCTGAGAATAACATTGGCAGTTTTTAGATCAGAGAACAGCTGTTTGGGGAAGATTTATAAGCTCTTAATCAGAGGCTTAAAGTGCTTTTATACTAGGTAGTGAATAGAATTAATTCCTAGGTTATGCCTGAAATTAAGGTAACTCTGGACAGAAATTCTGATAGAAGTATTTTAAACTTTTGTATCATCAGACAGCTGTACTTTTACTGAGAAAGGTTGGACTAGATGATCCTTGAGGTCCCTTCCAACCTGGTATTCTATGCTTCTGTGATTCTGTATATCATGCTTGCTTGTTTGTTTTTGTTTTTTTCTCATGTATATGCCCAGTGTATTCCCCTCTTTGTGGAGGCTGTTCTGGAGCGGTTAACTAGAGGAGTTAAAACAAGTGAGCTTCGTACCATGTGTCTTCAGGTTGCCATAGCTGCACTCTACTACAATCCTGACCTACTTCTGCACACCTTAGAGAACATCAGATTTCCACACAATCCTGAACCTATCACTGCACAGTTCATAAACCAGTGGATGAATGACACAGACTGTTTTCTTGGGCAAGTATTGTGTTTTTTTCTTTTAAAAGTCCTGGATTTTGACTGTTTGTGCCCTAGACACGTTGGTGAAAGAGTTCTCATTATTTGGTTCATCTAAATAACAGTCATCCACACCAGGTCTAATTGCTGTGATGCCATTAAAGGTGACCTGGGTCCATGTAACTTCTGTGTCTGTTGAGCTACATGCTGAATTTTCTGTGTTGTGAGGATGCAAGGGTACAATACACGTAATCTTTCATAATTCTTTTAAAATCCTTAATCAAAAACTATCTGCTTCTCCAAAAGATGGTCCAGCATGCATTGAGGATAGTATTCAGAGCTGACCAGCAGGATTTCAGCAAGATGTTAACTTTTTTTGGAAAACACTGTGTACGTACTTTCTGATCTATATTTTGTAAAGTATTTTTAACTGCTCCATTTAATGTTAAAAAACCACATTATTCTGTCCAATGAATCCCACCCTTTGATTTTAGTCCCTGCCAGTTATTCATGATCAACTTGCATATTTTACCATTATGCCACTGATGTACTGACTGTTCAGCATACTCCTGAACTTAAACTTCATTCCGACCTCCCTTGCACATGTGGGTGCACTGCACTAGTGTGCACTTGGGCAGGAGCTGAGCATTTGTAAAGTAAATGAAGGTGGACAAAGCCTGTCATCACATAGCTTAGCATGCACTTGGTGCTGGGAGGATGTGAAGTCCAGTGCTTGACAGTGCTTACTGTCAGCTGAGACGTGGCATCTGACTGTAAGATTCAAATCCACTTAAGGGCAGAGCAGACAGTCAGATGTAGTTAGCAGCTACCTCTCACCTTCCTGCTGTGAGTTACATTTTGTCATTGGAGGCTGACATCTGACTGCAGGTGTACAGATAGGCTTAGAACATGTCTTCTCTGTGCATAGCCTATCCCAACAAGACTA
Source organism: Hemiprocne comata (assembly GCA_020745705.1). Taxonomy (NCBI): domain Eukaryota; kingdom Metazoa; phylum Chordata; class Aves; order Apodiformes; family Apodidae; genus Hemiprocne; species Hemiprocne comata. Next base: position 65,918,492 of record CM036586.1, read on the forward strand.
AGTGAAATGTCAGCGTGTTAGGAGTCATGCTATGAATGAGGATGGGCTGAGACAGGCAGCTCCTGACCCACAGATACATACCTGATTTTAGGTTGTCATTCTTTTCCTAACTGGTTTTTACTGGTACAGTCTTTTCTTTCCAATTCTAAACAAGTCTCTAGGGGGCTTCTTACAAGGTGGTTTCTTATTTGAGTTCATCTTCCCTGAACAGATTCTGTGCCATCTTGATATTGCTGCAATAATGCCTCAGTGTCCATCTTGAATTTTGAACTGTGTTGTACATTATAGCACTGCATTACATCTTTCAGAACTATAATAAAATAGCGAATCCAAATCAATCAATGACCAACTGCTTTATGCGGGTTTTGCTCTCAGCGTGTCCTTTGTAATATTTTTAAAACACACATCAAATGTACATGGCAAAATTTGTTTTCCTCCCTCCTCTGTCCTAAGTACACAGTTAAGTGAGATGAGGATGGCAGTGCAGTAGTTTGTGGAATTGCAGTATAGACTACCTTATTTCAGGTCTTCATGTTAATTCTGTCTGTTCTACTAGAATGAAGACCACTTGGAGATATAAGAGAAATTGTCTGCTTTGGTGTATACAGGCTTTGTGCAGATTCCCCATGTATGTCTGTATTTGAAGGTCTTTCCTTTCAGAAAAAAAAATACTAAAAGTTCTAAGTTAAACAGATAAAAAGTGGGGGGAAAATTGCTTATCTATTATAACAAAACCAGACATTTCATAATTTCACAACCATTCTGATGTCTTCTACCTGCTGCATATACAAAATGTCTACAGTACATCCTGTATCTTAACATAAATACACGTCTTGTCAATTAGAGGGGTTGCTTGAGTTGGTGACAAAGGTGGCATAAAGGACCCGATGTCCCTCATTTTGTTTTGGAATGCCAGTGGCTGAAAAATGGCACCTTTAAGTCTAACTCTCCCACACCTTGTGGTAATAATATTGTTAATTACTAAATTATTTTTGTATTTACTGACTTTAGAAAGGAGAAAGATGTTTTAGGATTTCCATGTACTGATTTTTTTTATGGCTGAAGCAACGTTCTTGCTATTCAGCTCTTTGTGCTGTCCTTTTCTCTACTGCATATCAAATGCTGAATGCATACAGAGACAGTATGAAAGAAGATATTCCCTACAGGTGGTAAACTTGTCTTTCCTTTTTTAAAGGAAATTAAAAATGAGAGAGATTTATAGCCTTAAACAGTTCATCCTGGAGCACTGAATGAGAAACTAGTCAGATCCAGAGGGAAAAAATATTACAGATCTGACTAGGCTCCAACCTCAAGTACTCCTGTGAGATACAGCTTAACTTTCAGTTCTTTTGTGTTGCTTTTTAAAAATCATCAGCTACTGCAACTGCTGTTTAACCAACTTCTTCAGACCTGAAACAAATGTTGACAAAGCCTATGAAATCGAAACACAGGTATCAACGTGCTGGGTTCTGCTCAAACTCTGCACTTGAATGGCAGCAGAATATTAAGCTGTGTCTCTCTGATTGGCTGCTACCAGCACTAAAATAAGTGTCTGTACTATTGCTTAAGTATAAAAATCACTTTTCTTCAGTGCTGTCTCTTCAGTATGTGGCTTCCAGGGGCAGGGCTTTTGCTATAGTACTGTTTGTCAGGCACTGCGATGTATTGGAAAGGACTTCCTGCCTTTCCCTCAGGACAGCATTGCTTCTAGAAAAACATTTGTTTAGTATCATAGAATGGTTTGTGTTGGAAGGGACCTTTAAAGGTCATCTAGTCCAACCTCCCTGCAGTGAGCAGGGACATCTTCAACTAGATCAGGTTGCTCAGGACCCTGTCCAACCTGACATTGAATGTTTCCAGGAATGGGGCTTCTATCACGTCTCTGGGCAACTTGTTCCAGTGTTTCACCACCCTCATTGTAAACAATTTCTTCCCAATGTCCAGTTGAAATCTACCCTCTTTTGGTTTAATACCGTTACCCCTTGTCCTATCACTACAGACCCTGCTGAAATGTTTGTCCCCATTTTTCTTACAGGCCCCTTTTAAGTAACAGTAATAACGATCGTCATCTGAACAGCAGCCAGATGTTCAGAGGTCTAACTGAACAGGAAAAGACGAAATACAAACAAATTCTGGCTTTCTTGAAACCCTTCCTTGTGTCCATGCCTGCAGACTTCCATTTATTTTCATCAGTGAAGACAGCAGTGAGAACCCTGATTTGTACAGTCCTTTTCCTCACCAGCCATCATTCACTGCTGCTTCAGTTTATGGATAGATTGCTTTCCAGCATGAGGCACTTTGAGGCTTAAATTCAAATCAACTGGAAAACTTACAGATCCTAGGGAAACTGGAGAAGATCAAAGCAGATCCACTTCCAGGTGTGAAGGACCAAGTGAATCTCACTGCTATTTCTTTGTCAGCTGTGCAGGAATTCTGTGACTTACTGGTAACAGTGGCTCTTCAAGATGCTTTGTCACACCCCTCTGTCCTTCTGCTGCTGTAAACTCTTAGGACCCATATCTCTTGCTCTGCCAGCAGTAGGGTTGTGTGTGTCTGCACACCCTCAGACTGAAGCCAGCAGTTTTTGCCAAAAAGAAAGCAGTATGGGTGTAAATTGGAGCATAGGAGGTTCAAGGTGAATATCAGAAAAAACTTCTTTACTGTGAGAGTGACAGAGCACTGGAACAGGCTGCCCAGGGAGGTTGTGGAGTCTCCTTCGCTGGAGACATTCAAAACCTGCATGGACAAGTTCATGTGTGATGTGCTCTAGGTGACCCTGCTCTGGCAGGGGGGGTTGGACTAGATGATCTTTCGAGGTCCCTTCCAACCCCTAGGATTCTATGATTCTATGATTCTATGATTTCTTGAGCAGCACTTCTGAACGCATGAGATGGAATCCATGGGAATAATCACCTTGGGAGGGGGGAAAGCAGTTTCAGTAAGTAGTTGTTTTTCCATGTTATTAAAATTATGGAAACTATTTAAAAACGATCAGAAATTTCAAAAATTAAAAATTATCCAGGCAAGGTGTGGGGATTTATGGAAAATTAGCATGGGATTTATAGAAAATTAATATGCCTGAATTAAAACAGCAGTGTTGCAGGTGCTGCTCACCAAATTGTCAGGCGCCCTGAAGCAAACCGTGGGATCAGTAAACAAGCTGGTGTCTCACAGGCTGGTACCCCACGGGACCAGTAAACAGCAGGTGTCCCACAAGTAGGTATCCCACGGTTGTTATCTCATGAAGTAGTGAGAAAAGAATGTTGTAGCAAGAACTGAGAGGCACCAGCTGGGAAGCAAAAGCCCTGGCTCATCGTGACATGGACAGCGAGTGGCAAGACATGTAGCCAATCATATATGAACTGTGAATGTATGTAACCAATGGGGTTTGTACTGGGGTGGACCATGTGGAGTCAGAGGGGTATAAGTTGCTGCCATTTTTAATAATAAAGGTCTTCAGTTATAACTCTTATAGAGTTGTGTGAAGTCCATACGCCGCTTCGACAGCAAGGAGAGTTCAGATCTCATTTTAAGACTGTGCAGAAATCCAGTGGATACTACACATCTGTGGATGTGTGCCCACAATGCCCATGTACCACAGTATACTGTAGTTATGTATTTCTAAATGTTTTCCACAATTACTTCAAACTGAAAAGCCCTTTGTAGAAACATTTGTTCCTTACTGCTTTTCACCTTTTCCCTGACAGTTGAGATTTGCTTGAGAGTGCTGCGTGACTTACGCTTACTCTCATCCTAAAAATTCTTTTGTGGAAACTAGTGTGAAAGGAAAATATAACTTGCTTAAAAGAGCACCCACCTCAGTAAGTGATTTTATTTTTTTTTAGAAGCTGAGTAGGGAAATTTATTTGATAGGAGTTTAAATACTTAGAAATCTTAGTATTCTCAGACTTGCATATGAAATCCCCGTCTTACATTGGAAAACAGGGTTGGTTCCAACTTTGCAACTAGAAGGAAATGCCTAATCATTTGCAGTTTGTCCAGGAACTGGATTGATGTAATAGAAAGCAATGTGATCCTCACATAAAGGAGCACAGCAAATCAGTAAAGACTTAGTGATTTCCTTTTGAAATACTTCCAGCTTGGTCTAAAATACAAAAGATTCTTCGATCTTTTTGTCCTCTATTGGAAGTGTATTAGCAAGAAAAGGCCCTACAGATTATGAAGACCACAAGCAGCATGTTAAAAATAAACTTGCCTCAGTGTTGTGCATTGTATTGCCACGTGTTGCATGTTCTGCACTCCAAGCTTGATATACCATTGAGGGGGCAAGCAGAGTCCATGATTGTCAGGGAGGACCATTGTGCGCTGCTGAGCAAGTAAATACGGATCTCAAAGCGCACAGCGCTAAGGAGAATTGTGTCCAGGCTCCCTCCTGCAGATGGAAGGGTGCTGAAATAATGAGCCTTTTGATAGCCAGGGAGTGGTCCTGAAACCATTCTTCACCATTATGAAAATATGCAAATGACATAAAACTCTTGTTTTGCTGATTCAGTTCTGTGGGTTCTTGATACAGCTGGGGCATAGTAGAACTTCAGGCATGGCAGTTGCTCATCCTTCTGTTTGTCTCTGCTGGCAGGTGAAAGAAACAAGCCTCCTTTTGGCTCAGGTTCACTAGAGATGGCTCATGCCTCGATTTCTGCTGCCCTTCTGGGCCTTCTAATAACAAGCATATTCTGAAGGCGTGTTCATTCTTACAACTTCTCTGTTTATAAGCTTAAAAATGGAGCATGACAAGTATGCTGTGTTTTTTGGCCATTTCAGCTGCTTCATAATGATAACTCCCTTTTAGACAGCAATGCTTGATTCTTGCACTTTTGTTTGCTGTCCAGAAGAGAGAATTTAGTATGAAGCTAAGCCACTAATTACTAAGGTCTTTTTACATTTTACTGTGTTGCATTTTGCGATTGGCATTGTGTAATGGCAGCTTTTCCATGTGTATTATAGAACGTAGTGCCATGTGTCATTAACTACTCTGGCATGTGTACACCAAAATTGCTTCATGATGCATTTGGGGCTTGAAGCAATTTCATGGCTTCCCAGTGTCAAGATGCAGGATTGTACATAGATTACAGAGCTTTGGTCAAACCTGGGTGAAGGTGCTGGCAGGGCATGGAGGTAGAGGAAGTTCTTTCCTTTTGTGCTTGCAGTAAGGACAACTCTTCCAAAAAAGCTGTGCTTTGTCCGTAGGTAGCATCATCTTTAGCTTGGATTTTGGTCTTCACAGTGTTGGCATGAGAGCAAATGGTGATTAACTTGTTTTCAATATAGGTAAACAGACAGGAGTAAGGGGTTTTGGTTTTTTTGGGTTTTTATATGAAAGCAGACCCTGCTCCCCTGGCTCAGTTTCTTTGGTTGCTTTGTATGCCCTCTTTTGTGCCTCTTTTCTTCGGAAAAGAAGGTATTGCAGTTAACAGTCATTGAAGGACACTCTTCACCTACTTGTGTTTTAGTACATTTTTCAACACGTGTAATGGAGCAGCCAAACCCAACATGACAAAGCGTGTCATTTGTTGTGCTAGTTGACTTTGTTTCTCTTGGAAGGTCTTCTGTGATCGTAACGTTATCCGTGGTCATATGTAATTTATTATTGTTGTCAACTATTCTGAGAATGGAGTAAATTCCCTAAGCCCTAACGGGGCTAACAGTGGGGGAGGTATAATGAAATCCCTCCAGATTCCCAGCCTTTTTTAAGCATATGTAAAGGTCAGAAAGCTGCAATGCATGATCACTTGTATCACTTAAAGAATACTAACTTAACATGTTTGGTAACGTGATATATCGGATCTTTGGTAATGAAATTGTAAGCACTTTTAAAATTGCATTTTTATAACAATTTTTGAAGTGGTGGATTGGGCTGGCTGTTACCCTGTAAGCTTTATTGCAGTCTGTGGTGCACATCTTACCAGTTTCTTGTCTTTCAACTTCATTCCAAAGGAAAACTGATTCAGTAATGGAAGTATCTACTGAGAGTCTGGCCATTTTCTGTCAGCTCTGGAGGTTTGCTTGGTTTCTGTAGGTCTTTCTGAAACTGCTTGTCCTGCAGAAGGCTTGCACAGAGTCTGTCAGCATCAAATTGAATAGTTCAAACAAAACAAGCTCCTCTTGAGCCCATCATAAAAAAATTCCATAATGTTAGAGGAGAGTTGAATCCTGCTGGTATTTCCAGTAAAGGAGAAGCAAAGAGTATCTGTGGAGGCAGTTAGAGAATTTTTCCTTGTCTTGTTTACAAGTAACTTTTATTTTTGGAAGTGAAAATCCGTTCTTATTTTTAAGAGCATAGGCTCTTACCTAATTTCCTGGCTATGGTCACATAAAAATCTTTCTGCTACTTCTTTATTTGCTTTACCTTCAATAATCTATGGTTTGTTTTACTGGAGGTCTACTCATTTGCAAGTTCCCTGTTTGAGTGTACTGCCACTTCTCTCCCTGCTCTCACTGGAGCTACCAATGCGTCTCAAGTTAATGTTGGAAATTGGATGTATAATGCAGCCATTCTGATGAGCTTTTAATAAACGTGTTTAAATACAGCTACCCTGTGGCACTCCAGAAGTGCACCCTGCAATTCAGTGCATTCCTGCTTATCATTACTCTAATAGTCTTTTTGCTAATTTCAATCCCTACAATAGTACTGCTCTCGGAGCCAAGGCAAATTAATTTTCCACCCTATTTAATGATGATAATCTGTGTCAAATGCTTTATTAAAGACAAGATATTCTACATAATTATGAAACAATATTTATTTTGTATTACAAACTTTGCATTTGGTAATCAGAAACAGTTGTTACAGGAATTTGACCAGTGCTTGAAAGGTACATAGTTGTTATTGGACAACTACTTTTCAGTGGGGAACTTGTATTCAGAACAAAGGAAAGGACATGTTTAGGGACTTTGAACATAGTCTCTGTGACATTGTCTTCTGCCATGTCAAGCACCAGGGCTTTAATGATCCTTGCAGTGAAAATCTGTTTTTTTGGTCTAACAAGTGTGTGTTGTTTCAGACTCCACGACAGAAAGATGTGTATAATAGGACTGAGCATCTTAATGGAATTGCAGAACCGACCTCCTGCAGTGGATGCTGTGGCTGCCCAGATTGTCCCATCAATCCTTCTCCTCTTCCTGGGTTTAAAACAAGTTTGCGCCTCACGAGAACTCACAGAACATGAGGATCATTCTAAAGATGAAAAACACGTTGCAGAAGATAATGGTAAAATCTCCCCTTTTCACATTGTGGATTTTGTCTGGATTTAATTTAAAGGGGGTAAGAAATTGAAGTTCATTTATAAGACTCATTAGGCTGCTGAAAATAGCTCGGCTTACTGGGTTCTTGAAAGATCATCTTAGGAATTGATTTTTCCTCCTAAAATGTAATAAAAATGTTACAGTGTATAAGAGCTAACACTTTGTGCAAGGGTAGTATTGGTTTAAGAGCAGCAATAAAACCTGCAAGTCCACTCTTCTGGGTTATGTGCTCTGTCTTCTCACACAGGCAGCAGGACTTTGCCAGGACTGCACTGGTTATATTCTTGATTCCTGAAAAGAAGCTGTTCCTAGAACCCAACTATTTGAAAGACCCGTTTGGTTGAACTTTGAAGGAAATTCTAGCAAGTCTCCTGTGTCCAAATGGAAAGTGATTTGCAAATTGAGGTTTGAGACAGCTGAGGTTCCTAGAGTAGACAGACCTCTTACTGCTGTGTCTGCTGGAAGAGAAAAAACATCAGAGAATAACTTGTGGAGGGAATTGTGGAGAGTGAATTTTACACATCATTGCAGGCAGATATTTCTGGCTGTATTTGACTTGAAACTGGAGAGGGATGGTTTGAGGTCTGAAAATTAGATCAGATGTAAACATATTATGGAATTCACTCATTTTTTTACACATGATTCTTCAGTAATGGAATTGCAGAGTTATTCTCAATGCATAGAAATACAGTGTGGAAAGAGCACAGTAATTTTCAAATCTCTGTCCTGTGATTCAGTCCCTGCTTGTTGAAGATACAGTAATCTTTATTTCTTCTAAATCGTTAACACAGGAAGAGCCAATAAATTATTGTCAAAGTTTGACTCAAGATCAGCAATTAAACCAGAGACAACAAGCTCTTGATCCCCTCCCCCTCCCACCCAGGTAGGGAAGGAGAGAGAGAATTAGGAGAGAGACTTTGCTGGACTGAAAACTAAATTAGACAGCTTTAATTATATCTACAATTATATACAAGTATGTTCAGGAATGTGCCAAAGCCTCTTGCCTCCCCTAACCCCCAGCAACTCCCCCGGCACTCTCCTGAGCTGTGAGCAGTCCTGAAAACTCTCAGTCCACTGTCTGAGATAAAGCAGAGCAGACAGGGCTGTGGGGAGAGCTGTGAGGGTCAGGGCTGAGCCTGGGGTTGACGGTGATGGATGGATGGAGTCCTCCCCGGACGCCGGCCATGGACAGAAGAGAAGGGAAGAAAGAAGGGAATTGAAGGGGGATTTTTCAAATCTTAATTATAGGTCAGAAATATATTTCTTCAAGTAAGAAACAGCAGTGTTTAGGATTGCATGTTAGAACTATATTTAATTCAGGATGTAGTAGCTGTTTCCTAAGCGAAATGGAAGGTAAAGCTAAGCCAAAGATGCTATTTTAAGTTTGTTCAAATAAAGGAGCACTGAAGAATAGCAGGCTACATCTGGTTTTCTCTTTTTTTTGGTCAATTTATGAAGTCTGTGCAAGTCTCTATTTGTAATTTTTAAAGTACAATGATGAAACACTTTGTCAAAGACAGATTTTCTCAAAATTTCTTGATCCTGTAATTGCACAATGACTGCATAAATGAAAGAAGAAAAAATTTGGCAGTTTCACATTCAAATCCCAGGTGTGCTTAGAAACATCAGTTTAACTGATCTTGAGTGTAGAAAACATTTTAACAGCTTCATTTTTCCAATTCTTCTAAGATTTTGGGGGAGGGGTGTTAACAGAGGGTCTCCTTTCTAGCCAAAACCTAGATTTATTAATTGGTTTTCATTCATAAGTCAGTCTTCTTATACTTTTGGAACTTTGTTTTACAAAACACATCAATGCTTTTGCAGAAGAGATACCAAGTGATGAGGAGGAGACAAATGAAGTGAGCCAGGCAATGCAGGAGAACCATGGTGGAGGAGGAGGAGGTGGTGGTGGTGGAGGTGGAGAGGGAGAGGACGAAGATGATGACGATGATGACTGGGATGAAGATGCATTGGAAGAGACTGCTCTTGAAGGGTTCAGCACACCTCTCGACCTTGAAAATGGTGTTGATGAGTACCAGTTTTTTACACAAGCACTTTTAGGTATGTGTTTGTTAGCTGGCAGAATGATAGAACATGATGAAATACTTTGGAGATGTTTGTGGTCATCACCATGAAAAACCCTCTTCTTTGTTATAAGTAATAATTTAGGTTATTGAAACTGGAAAATGTGGTCTCCCTTTCTAATGTTAGTCCTAAGATTTTTTGACTTCCAAGCACTTCAAAAAACAAATGGTAGCAAATACAGCTGGAGATTAATCCTCCTCATGTTCTCTTTCAGAACTTTTCAATCACAGCCTAAATAAGTGGGACTCCGTCACTAGAGGGACTCCTATATATAGAAATATTCGTCACTTTCTATATGTTAAAACCATAACGGAGAAAGTATTTTCTCCTTTTCCTCTTTCTAATCCTGTTGCTTTTAGTTTTGAGCTGAGTTTTAAATTAGAAGATTCACTGCACCATTGTCCATGAATAATGGCCTCATAGTTAACTTTCTGTTTCAGAAAGCAGAGGATGTAATTAAGTTCCCCAAAATGGATTGCCTCTGTTACAGTGGGGATTCTGTGGTAAGAAAACTGACAGGAGTACTGAACCTGTTTTGCAGTACAAATTCTGTTTTAAAACCAACCAGGGATTCTGTGTGTTTCATTTTGCTCTTCTGAAGTCACCTTGTGTTGTAACCTGATCATCACTTTTCATCCATTCCTGTTCTGCCAGCGGTGCAGAGCCGAGACGCAGCCTGGTACCACTCGCTGACAGCGCCGTTGAGTGAGGATCAGAAGAAACAGCTGCAGGAAATCTATACATTAGCAGAACACCGACGAAATGCTGCACGTGAGTCACCTCTCTGGGGCCATTTTATCTGTTGCAGGGATGCTGGAACTGCATCTCATTTGGAACAGCAGAGAGAATAAATCTCTGTGCTAATGAACATTTCCTGAGAAGCACAAGTAGGATATTGCAGTTGTATTACGCCTTGCCTGGAAGTGTATGTTACTCAGATTACTGTAGGTTCTAATTAATGGCTTTCTCATTAACGTGTACTGCTGTTTGAACAGGGTACAGCCTGGTTTTGCTCAGTCTGTCATTTGAAATGAAGAGCAAATCAAGGCAATATCTAGCTGTCAGCCAGGCATATGATGAAGATTGCCTTCACGGTCAGTGTAAGGTTTTAGATGTTTAGAAAGCTTGCATTGTGGAAAATAAATTCAGATCTAATAAAAAAGCAAACAGAATAGTGTAACATAGAGCTGATTCTGTAAAGGATTAATTTCTCAGCTCTGTTGTAGAACTGTGAGCATGTTTATGCATTTAGAGAAAATCTGACTGTAATTTATTATTGTCACTGCATTTAGAGAATGGCATTTTGACTCAAACAAGAGTTTTTTCCACAACTTTGCATTCTTAGCTGAGCTGTATTGTCTCTGACAAAAGTGTTCTCTATAGACTATTTTTCATATCCTTTCCCTTCTTTGAATTCCAGAGACTAAGACAATAGAACAACAAAGTGGCTACACATTTGACAACAAAGGACTGATCACAGCATTTAACTTTGCTGGAGGTACTCCTGGTGGCAACTGAAGGATCAACTGCAAAGGTCAATGGGAAGGGTCTCATCATTGCATTTTCTTGAAATCATCATGACTTCTGAGTGATAGTGGAGGGTAATTTAATGCTGCTGAAGGTTTTCTGAAAAATAGCAGTGTGCTTCCCCCACCAGAATGCTCTTTCTAACCAGCTACTGTAATGTACAAATTCTTGTGGTGTTTTTATAATTTGATGGACTGAAAGGAAACATTTGTCCTCAAGGAACCTGAATGACTGGGAGGGGCCAGGCTGCATCTAATTGAGTTGCACTTCTCAGGTTTTTGCTGTGCAGAATTGATAGATTCATATGGATAACAGTGCCTTCTGTTGTACATGGATTGCCTGAACAAATGGATTCTGGAGTGCATTATAATTTTTTTAAGTGTAAGGACATTTCTTGATACACTGTAAGCCTTGGTTCCATGTTTTCCAGTCACCTGCTTTTTACTGCTTGGTTTAATTGTTCATTAGTTGCATACACATTGCTGGGTTCAGAATATTATTTCATCTTCCTTACTTGGGGCAGATGAAATGTGTAGAGGGAGGTGTCTGCTGGAGTTGCAAAGCATACACTGGTCACGTGAAAGGGTCTTAACAAAATTGCAGATTTTCCCTTGATGCAGTAGTCTTAAATTATTTTTCATAGCCATGAAATCAACAAACTTGGTTTATGATGGCACTCATGGCAGGTGGCTACCCTGAATTACCTCCTGCCCGGACAAGTGGTGTGGCCCTCGTGTGTAGATGTTCTACATGACAACTTATTATTTCCACTATTTTTTATGAATATTGGATTTTACTTGGGATTCTATAAACAAGTTTTCTGGTTTTATGAATTCATTACCATTCCAGTGGTAAAACTGAATAGTATGGTACAAAATATTTACAATGTTTTATTTATCTTGATAGAAGAAAAACAGCTCCAAACTTACTTCTTCTTACTCTTAAACTTCTGTGATTGAATTTCTGGTCTGCATTCCATCTGGCTGTTCCTGTCCTACACTGAAATTTCATTATCTGCCAGATTTTTTTTTTTAATGCCTAAATTTCAAAGACTGGTTTCTCATAAATTGAAACACATCTAACAAGGTGTTTGTGAGTATTTTCATTTAGTAAGAAACTGATAGCAGTACTAATTTGAAAAGGTGCCCCTCCTGTAGATCTATTAGGATCACAGTGGTGTAGCCAATATAAGCAGGGGTGCTTTAGAATGTGAAGCTGGGATTGGAGATAAAATGTTTAGACCAGATTTTGTCTCTATGTATTAATTTCTTTATGACTTAAAAATATGTAGCAGTTTCAAGCACATACTGATAATGTATGTCTTTAGAGCAGTGCCTCAACTGAAAAGTCAAAGCCCTTCCCATACCCCATCCAATTACACACTGCTGGCCCTGCAGTGCGCTGAAGCTTTCATTTTTTGTATGTCAGAGTAATTAGAATTCAGTCTGATAAATCTGAGGTGCTCTACACCTTGGCTTCTTGAAAGGACCCCAGTGTCTCTGCCCATTCCTTGCCCCATTCCCTGGAATTTTCTCAGCCTGGCAGCTGTGGGGCAGAATGTTCCCTCCTGCTTTCCTTTTTCTTGCACCTTTGTGTCATAGTCCTCTGGTGCTGTTCTCTGCTGCTGCTTTTTTTTTTTTTTCTTCCCCCACAGCAGCTGCAGAGTGAAGTTGGCCTTGTGTAGGTTTTTCTCTGCTGCTACTCACTTACTAGGTACAGTGAAAATTTCTCACTTTTAAGTCTGTTGTACATACAAAAAACTATGAGAATTCCAAGGTCTGTATTTCCAAAAGGGAGGAATACATTGAGCTGCATTGGATAGGCTCTTTTAAGTTCGAGCAGCAGAGGCCAGGGCATCCTTTATTTTGAATGTGTTTTTTAAATGAAAATTATAGGTCACTTTTGCTAATTTAGGCCTGGAGTGTATTGACTGAGGCAGTAGGAACGCATTACATCTCGTTTGTTGGAGGGTTTCTCCAAAACCATAGTAGTTTTGAAATCCTTCATGAATTTAAGAAATGTTTTCTGGAAGTGAAGGACATGGATGACTTCTCTCTTAACCTGACAATTGAAGTTAAGTATTAGGCAGGTAAACTGTTTAATCCATTTATTGTTTTTTTTAAAGGAAAGGGATTGTTGAGTTGGGTTTCTTTCAAAGCCCATCTGCCTTCTCTACACTGGCACGCAGAGTAGAAGAGGGACTTACTTTTTTTCTGCTAATGAGGTTGCTTGCAACAAGCTAATATTTAGAAGTTAATGTGTTGAAGGAAAAATCTGCTTTTCCATAGCATCATCTTTGTGTCACTCAGCTGAACTATGGCTGCTCCCTAGTTCTGCTTCTTGTATTCTTTTCAAATCAACTGCCAAGAAAATTTCATCCAGATGTTTCTTACGAGGGGTTTAATCGGCAGCATGGAGTCAAGAATCTTTGTTGTCTGTTTGGCAGTGGGGTCAGAGATGTCTGAGGGGGTGGCATGTGAAAAGGTTAAATGCCCTTCCCTTCCCAGGAGATTCATGAGCAAATGTTTCTACTGGCAAAAGAAAATGTTAATTATTTTATTCCTTTTTTTTTGAAAAGGATTTTCATCCAAAAAGATTTATTGGGCTCTAGCCTCCACTTGAACATATGGTTCTCTTTTAACATGATAAATATCTGTTTGTACATGATCATAAATAGGTAATGGATTTTAGGGATTTCTTTCTGAGCTGTGTCCAGCTTTGTACTACATTAAAGGGAGAGTAACACAAATGTGCATTACTGTCTCACTTTGAAGCCAAGGTAATCATGGACTATCAGATACCAGCATGGGCCAACCAAGCATGATGCATTTGCCATTGCAAGTACAGAGAATCATGAATGTATTGTGAAATAAAAGAAAGTTTGATAAGCGGTGACCTATGTTGCCCCATGCCCATGTTCCCAAAGTGTGAAGGTGACTGGTATGGGCATCATGGGGGCTTTACATAGGCAATTAGCATTATGTAGGTTATAATCATAGCAAATGTTAACTCACATGATAAGCTGCTTTTTCAGATAAAATTAACTGATCCTGGGTGTTGAATTTCATATGCTGTTTTGTCACTCTTGAAAGGAAAAAAAGAATCACCACATGTTTTGGCTGCTTCTTTTTGCTCTCTGTCTTTTGAAGTTGAAGTACTTGGTTTGCTTTCATTACAAAGGAAAATCTTTAATCAAAATGGCCAGCTCCAGGAAGAGTGAAGAATATCAAGCTAAGGAAAAAGCTAAAAAAACCACAAACCCCCAAAATCCCCCCAAGCTCACATGTGCACAGTGTGACTGAAATAAATGTGCTTTGGGAGTGTAAGTCAAAATGTGTAAAGAGTATTGCACAAAATGATATTGTGAGATTCTTTGCTTTAGGGGGAAAGGCTGCCTGTGGGGATGTCAGGGAGACATGAAATGAACTGCTTTAGGCCATGCCATTTGCCTGTGAAGCCCAGGCTGTTTGTGACTCTGGATTCCATCATTCGTTGTGGAGAAGAGAAGGTAGGACAGTAGAGGATTTTTTTTTTAACTAGAAAGCAAGAGTCTGTCTTGAGACTTTTGTGAGCCAAAGGAATTGTAGACAACATGAATGATTAACTGTCTTTTGTCTCCAGAGTACTTTTCAGCCTTTTTCTTCCCTCCTTCTGTTTGCCAAACACTATATTATCAGGTATTACAGGGGATATTTGAAATACCTGAAAAGGTAAAGCTTAAACAGGTTTTTAAAAATCATGTTGTTCTTGAAGCAATGCAACCTATGCATTGCATTTCTATCTGTAGAATAAAATCTCTCATTTGATGTATGCCAGCAGATGGTACAGAACTACAAAAACTCCTTTCTCGTGCCTCTGGTTTGATGAGTGTTTCTGTGTTTTACTTCTTAGTATGGGTACTTGGAAATCCCCAAACCTTGCACTGAAATTTGCTCAAAGGATACGCTATGCTTAAAATACACTATGTAATGGAGTACCCAGTCCTAGTTCTGAGATATGCCCTAGTCAATCTTTTGATAATGTTTGACAGTCTGGCAGGCAGTTCCTCAAGGGTCTCCATCTCTGATTGGAGACACTCTTCAAGTCCAAAAGACTCTCTGTCTCTGCAGAGGGACAGAGGATTGTATTTCCCTCATTGCAGCGAAGCATACAGCAGGGATGGCTATCAACTTCTTGGCCTTATGAGTGAAAATAGCACTTTCTTCTTGCAGATGTCAAATCTTACCCCAAATGGATGGGATAGGGTGGAGATGGATGTTCCCAATCTGGTAAAGGAAGCCAGACACAATTCCAGATACCAGAAAGTCTTAGCATAAAGCTGTATTGTAAAGAGTAGATATGAACAGGCCAAGCTGCTTGCTTTTGACACCTCTTCCACTGCTACTGCTTTTGTAAAACCAAACAAACAAAACCAGTGTAAAATGAAAGAGAACAAAATCAGTGCTTGTGCACTAGACACGTAAAAAATTCCCTGGCCTGTGGATCTACTTCAGATACTCACTGCAAATGCACTTAGATACTTTTCAAGTAGGATCTGCAACATCTGTATTGATATCAGTACCCTGAAACTGACAGCCATTAATGAGAGACAAAGACTTAATATGATTTTTCTCTGGCAGAAAACAGATGTATCCTTTTAAAAAGTCTGGGAACCTCTTGTCCTGACTGATGTGCAATCACCAACGAGAGACACTCAGTGAGATTCCAGCCTTTCTTAAAGTTTGTCAGCGTAACTCCTACTAAAGGACTACCTGAAGTACTCCATGTCCAGGGAGCTAACTGATGAAACACTCCCCAACTAAAGAGTTTTGGGGAGCACCAGTTGAGAGAGAATCTGCAGGCGTATGCGATTGTGAAGAATTGGGAAAGCATCTATTCAAATGAGGTGGTGCATTTGGTATGATCTCAGATCTGCAGTGTTCCTGATGCCTGGATCTTCCAGAGGAGCATCCTTGAGCTTCGTCCCATGCTGTTCTCCACAAAGAGAATGTGCTTGGGCATCCCTAAATTTGGTGCAATGCTTTGAATTTATAATCAGAAAGCAATTTTCATTACAAGCTGGTAGTTGTTCAGAAAAATGAGGGGCAAGCAATGTATTAGTACTGGGATTCTTTTTCTAGGCTGGATAGAGGTTCACAATTTTAAGTGGTTAGCCATGTGCATAGTGGGGTGGGAAATGAACTTTCAGATGCATTGATTTCTTCAGTTTGAATACAACAGTGTCAGCTCCAGGATTCACCTGAGGTGAACAGAGAGTGTTGATCAGAGGCTGCCTGCTGGACCATCCAGGATTATGTTAGATTAAGTGAAATGCAAAAACTGAAAAATTACTTGTCAGTTGAAGCTGTTGAACGACAAAAATGAGTGTTTTCTTGAAATGAGATTTTAATCCTATGTTCAGGTATGTTTTGATTTTCAGGTTTCTTGCCCTTACGCAAAACACAAACTAACTACATGATATGGAGGCCTATTGATTTTTTCACAGGACTGTTTATAATTGAAGGTGTTTATCCAAGAATTGTTCCTCATTTTTAGATACTTTTAACATGTTTGTTGGTAAAGTTGCACATAGTCCTCTTTCTCTACTTACCATGCTCAGAGATCTTGGAAATGAGCTCAACAAAAGGAAGAACAGCAATGCTTTGAAAGTTTCAGAGAAGACTATGCATAAGGAGGTTATTTTTAGAAAACAGAAGAACTCTGAAGAAAATATGAAACAATATTTATACAAAAGTGCATGGGGTAAAGAAATTAATGTAAGACAATGTAAGTGAGACTACATTCTTTGATCACAGCTGTAATGGTCTTTTTCATTGCCAAACAATGTGTGAAAATAGCTTTTGATTGCATGTGCTGCTGGTAGTTATCTTAATGTAAATCACCTGAAATGTTTTTGTGCTCAAAAAGAGACCAAAGAGGCCATGCAGAGTTCTTTTGGTATTAAAAGCAAGGACATGGGCCTATGCCTGCAGTGATTGAAGGGCGACTGTTATGTGCTACATTAGCAGATTGGATTGCAGGACCGTCACCTTTGGCAGAAGCCAAAAATACTAAACTGTGGATTGGCTTTGAGGGCAAGTATTGACAAATGCAAAACATGCATCCGTGACAAGAAGAACCTCTTCCTAGTTTAAAGAATTCTGTACAGTGTTCTCTTAAGCTGTGCTGAAATAGCTTTAAAAATAGTAATAAATCTTACTGCTTAGGTCGAGTGTTACATCTGTTGTGCATTTATATGGGAGGAATAATATTCTTAAAAAAAAACCAAAACATGCCACCTGCCAAGGAGCCCAATCTCATTTTATAGCCTCTCCTCATACAGCCATAAAACTTACTTGCAAGAACACCCCAGAATTAATTTTAAACAAATGTGTGTTATCTAGAGTTAACATGTGCATTTGTGTAGCAGTGTGTGTTTGCTAATCTCAGATGTGTGAAGGCAGCTATTCACACGCACGCTTTGCCTGCAAAAGAACATAGCTGACATTTCATGTAGATAAGATCATTAGGGAGAACCCAAATACAATTGTCAAAATACAAAACTAGTGAAGATCGTCATCTTGCAGTCCTGGGAGAGCTTGAGCCAGTCTTCTGTGCATGGAATTCATAAGAAGATACACACAGGACAAGAAGTTAGTCGTACTGAAACTGCAAGCCTGGTATTTGTATCAGTGAAGTGTTTTCCTCACAGTGAATTGCTGGAGTGGCCTGTTTGCTAAATTGCACTGTTTGATAATGCTTGCCCTTTGCTGTACGGTGCACTTCTGTGAATCCTCCAAGAGCAGTGGGTTAGTGGCCCATTTTGATAACTGTGGAGGTTGAGTTAATGTAGTTTGCCCAAAGCCATAGTAGTGTGTTGCAGCTGGCATGAGAAATTAAAATTCTGGCTCTGTAGAAGTGCCTGGGAGTTTTGCCATAGGCTCTAATGGAGTCAGGATTTCACCCAAGAAATTTACTAGGTCCTAGTGTTTGGATCTCTGCTAATACCTTCCAGAGAAGCTCTGCCAGAGCATACTTATGAAATTGCTTAGTAACAGTGAGTTCCTCTATTGAGCTGCAATTTTAATCTGTCTAGCAGTGACATTGTTTAATTGTATTTTGTGTAGGTTGCTTGGTGCCATGAGCTCTCCTGTAGAAAAATGGTTCTTGGCTAGGTGATGAATGACATCCCGATTACTAATTCCTCTTCGGGCTTCGAAGCAAACCTGATGACGAGGAAGCAGAACTCCAGGTGACCTGTGATACCATGTATACCACATATCAAGGTGTTAGGACACTTACAGCCTCTTTGCAGGTATTAACAAACATGCTGGATCGGTTGTGAAGTTGTAGATTGTGATTGTCACTTTTGACAAGCTCCAAAGAGTATTTTTTACCGAAGTAAATATATGGCTTCTATGCTACCTCCTGCCCTCTGACAGAGCATTGATCATCTTTTAGCTAGAATCATGTTCTTAAGGTGAATTCTAACTCCAAATCTCCTGAACTGGTAACTTATTTTGATCAGTCATCAGCAAGGTTGAAAGATGAAGGCGGTTTGCTTTCCGTTGTTATCAGGTATGTTAAGTGAATAAATAATTTAATTACCTGTTTCATTATATCACTGGGTTTTCAACCAAGCCCATGCAATTTCCTATGGAATTTATGGTTTTTCTGACAGAGCTCAAGCTAAATGGATTTGTGTGCACATCAGGAAAACGGTAGTCATATAAATGAGATTCAGACTAAAATAAAGTCAGGAAGGGTCATATCAGTATCTGAATAATGGATGTTTTTTATTAAAGATACTGGTCTTGCATCTCTCAGCACCTTACAGAGCAGAATATGCAACTGCAAGAAATAAGAGTGCATAAAGCAGCTTCAAAGTTCCCCTACTATATTAAATACAAACAATCTGTATTGTCCTTCTCAGCACAACATACCTTGCCTTGCACCTGGCTGCCTTGACAGGTTGTGCAAAGTGCACTAATGAAGCCAAATGGCTGCAGCTTTGTGTAGCGATTTGACCACAGCTGTGGGGCTGACACTTGGACCTCAGTAGCAGTTGTGGCTGTGCTCTGGAACAGCCAGTCTGTATGGAGAAAGCTTACCCTGTCTTGTGTTTTCCTCTATAAGTATCTTCCTGGAGGATGCAGGGGGTTAAGCAAAACCACAACAAGAGAAACCGAGCTCTGCGATGCGTCTCAACATGCACTGACCCGAACCAGCTGTCAACATCCATTTCTATGTATAGACCACTCAGAAATGTGTTGTCATGAAGCAAGATTAAACAGATACATGGGGTCTGGTTTCTCGGTACAACCAGGATCATAGTTGTTGAATTCTGCCAAACAGGAATCAATTCAGTTAGGGTGAACAGCATGATTAGATCATGATTATTGTTTTGATGAAAGACTGACAGGATCCGTCTGCATCATTGTGGGGGGAAAAACCCCACAACCTGGCCAAGAGAGAGTCCATGCGTGAGAAGTCCGTTGAGCATTAATTTCAAAGAAGAGCAAGCATGGAAATTCCTCCAAGTAAGAGCTACTACTCCTGATGTTCTATTACAGAATATGTATCCCATTGTATTGTTAATCCAAAGGTTTACTGATCTCATGAAGGTAGGAGTAAGGCAAGGAGGTTGTTAATATTTTCTCATTGTGCTCCTCTGACCTGTAAGTACACCTGATTTCAGAACCCAGGGCTGTTTGAGCCACCAGGCTGGAGGATCTTAAGGACTGACAAAGGTGGTTCTGTCAAGAAGGGAGAATTCGGCACAGTCTTAGGCTGCCTCAGTTCTTGTGGTTGCTGCTTCCTAACTGTTGCGAAGGCACATTTGATTGTTTAATGGGATATTCTGTTATTTATCTAATAAAATACACGTACTGAAAAACCACTGCCACTGCATGGCTGAAGTGGCAGCTGTTTGTGGTTGCAAATCATGCCTGGCTGCCTGTCACAGAAGGGTCGGGGTGAGTGTTTGTGTTCATCTCCCCCTGCTCTGATCAGGCTTTGTTACCCTTTCGCTGTGCTGTCTGTTTTATAGCTTTAGGATGCAGTGGTTTTCCAGGCCATCAGGATCTTGCCTTAGATCTTCTGCCTTTTGTAAACAAATAAATATTCTCATTTAATCGTGATTCTTGATTCTTCTGTCTTCCCTCTCACATGTGCACCTCTTGGGGTTTTGTGGCTGTGATCTGCTGAATTTAGGAAGGACTGTGGAGTCGTACCAGATTTTTCTGTCAATAAATGTTCCCACAAAGCATGGATTAGTAATAATGAGATTTTCTTATTATTCTGTTCCTTTCTTTTGATACAGTATTGTGTTAAGTGTTTTCAAATAGATTTTGAGCAATTTTTTTCAGCATTTCAGGGCCCAATTACTGAATCAGGGCCCAAATCCTGATTGAATTACATTCCCCAACAAGAGGTTGGGCAAGATGGAGAAAACATATCCAAAGTTCAGTATGACGAAAAAGAGCATTGCTTTGTTAATAAACTGTAAATACTCAGTTTATAACTTAATATTTTTCCTCTGATCCTGATTTTTTTTTGGGGGGGATGGGGGGAGGTATAATTTACTTTTCATTTGGGTATGGGGTTGTAGTTGACTTTCAACTCCAGATTCTACTTCCTGATAGTACTGCTGCAGGAAAAAAAAGCACTGGCTACTTACTGTCAAAGGACATGTGCTAGTTTATGCTATTGCCATCTTTGTGGCTTTCATCCAAGGTCACTTGGGTTGTGGTGTGCCAGGAGATTGCCTAACAGGACACTAACAGGTCATAATCTAATTAATTTCCAAAGCCATATTGAGCACTGGGAAGAATTTCATCGTTTCCCAAATGGTTTCTGTTTCACAATATAATTTTGTACAATAACATTTCCTTACTTCCCCCCCCCCCAATAAAAATAATAGTAGTCCTTTTTTGGTTGAATAAAAATATGGGGGAAATAACCAACTGTGGATATGACCTTTAAAGACACCCAGGTGAGCACTAGTATGTGTAGCGCTAATGGGGAGATGGAAAAAAATAAGCACACCACCTGATTTTAGGCATCTAATTTAGGTTAGAAGGCGTATCTTGTTAGGCTTTTGTAGGAGAGTAGGGGATAGCCAGAGTTGTGCTCCTGAGCTATTGGATGCTCTAAATCACCCTCTGGCAAAGTCTGCCTTCCTTCTCTTCTTATAAAGTGACCTCAGGGAAATGAACCTTCCAGGTTGGGTGGGTAATTCTGCTTATGTGAGTACATCCCTGGTGGGTTTATTTGGAGAGGAAAGAAACACTCAGGAGGATTATAACCAATGGTAATTTGAGAAGAAAAGTCTCCACTTCTTGTTTGCTGATTCTGTGCAAGTGTATACTCAGTTTTGCTGATGCTTGTACATACGAGAGATTCTGAAACATGAGTAATTTGATGCATATGCTTTGTCCTGCTCCAGTAAATTACAGCCTTTCCTTGCCCAGGAGCTGAGCTATAGCTTTTCCTTTGTTTTACAGTGTGTTATGTTGCCTTAATTGCGCCATCTATTGTGACATTTTTGGTGCTTTTTATGTCTGTCTTTTCTGCTCTAACCCAATGAAATGATACTGCAGCATTCAGGTCAGCAGTTCATTAGTGAGTGCTATGAAAGAATCTATGAACATCAAACTTGTAGGACCTTGAAAAAAGGCAATCAGCAGGAACAGCTTGGAAATCTGCTGAACAGAAGCACCTAAAAGTAGGTAAGGCTCTGATTATGAGTTACTGAATGTGGTGAGCTCCTGGGTTTGTGGTGTCCAGGCTTTGTGACCATTAGCCTATCCTTTAGAATTTGGGGAAAAACCTAAAGAAGGGAAACATAAAACTGCTGGGGGAGTATGTTATGGAGCTGTCAATTTCTATTACTATCCGTGCTTGACAACTTAGGACCACCAAATATTTCAGGTTAGAAGGGAGCTTAGGAGGTTTCTAGGCAACCTGCTGCCCAAAGCAGAGTCAGCTCAGAGATGAGAGAAGATTGCTCAGGATTTTATCCAGCTACTCTTGCTGCTCTTTCTGTGGAATGCACAGGGGGAATACAGGGTTAGCAGTGGCAGAATAGCTTGGCTGGGCTATGTGGGCAGAGGTGGTTAGGAAGGCAGGTGTTTGGCTTGTTGAAAGTATGGTAATGGCAGTAATCTTAAATGCAGTGGCTCTGCTTCAGACACGTGATAATTAGACTTTGCATTTTAAATGAGCAGAAAAAGCAATAAGCATTAGGCATGAGTCCCACTACCATGCAGTTTCTAACTCTGGAAACTACACATTGCTTGAAGTAGCATTAACTGCAGTTACAAGGGTATGTCACTTCAGAGTAGTCCAAAAGCTGAAGCATGAACTATAGAGTTGTGTGGGAAGGGGAAGGTATAAAAGGAGAACTTACATGAGAAGTCGGTGTCTGCTTGGATTGCAAAGCGTTAGCAGGTGTCTGGTAGGTTTTGCTTGCTGAGGGAAGCATGTAGCTCATTATTCACAAAAGATGAAGGAGCATCTTGCTGACAAAGGATCTAAGCATGGGAGAACCAGATGAATGGAGGGATATCTGGAGGTTTCAAGGAGATGGGCTGAGACCCCCATGTTCTTAACCTTTTCCAAGATGACAAAGCATATTGGCTTTTGAAGGTGAAGAAAGGCACCTGCAGTCATTTATTTTGTGTTCCTGCAGGGAAAGTAGAGGCCCATACCTGACCCTGATACCAACTCCCCAACCCTAGTATAGAGATGTGCAGCCAGCACAACTGTGCCTTGCCATCAAACTTCATCTTCTTTGTACTGACCCGTTACTGAGAGGTGTGGATACATTGTCTCTCTGTGCAGGTAGCAAGAAGTGAGATAGGAGAGACCAGGCCGTGGGAAGGTCTAGATAAAAATGTGGCAATGCGGAAGAGGGGGCACAGAGGCACACACAGGTTTAGGGAGAAGCTCTAGAGCTGTTAATAGAGTTACAGAGCCCGTGCTTCGTCCTTCACAGCGGCCCAGGACACGTTTGTGGCTCCCTCTGGTTTCCTGCTGCCGGGCCCGTGCCGCTGTCCGTGGTGCTGACCGGTCGCCACAGCGCCGCCCCCTGTGGGGAGTGTCCCACCGCCCCCCGGAATCTTGATGAGAGCGCTGAGCGGGGGTCCCCATCACCCCTCCTGCTTCTGCTCTGGCAGGCTCCTCGGGCTGGGCAGGAATCACCAGGTTTCTATTGGCTTTTTGCTTGGTCTGAAAAAGGATTGACTGCTCTATAATGTCTCTAATCTCTCTGTGTCATTTCTCAACTAGCGTGGCTTTGTGGCCTGCTGGAACCCAGAAATTTTCACCGTGGCAGGGAATTCTGAATCTCTCCAACCAGGGCTACCTTTCTTATTTCCTTGCATGAAAGCTACTATTATGGAAATAACTATCTGCTAAGGTGAGCACAGTGGGGAGTTCTTGGGAAGATCATTCTTCTGAAAATTGCTGTGCTACACCAAATCAGGGAGCAACTCTGCTCATGCCATCCCCGCACATTAACCGATAGAGTTGCAGAACCTGAATCCTTAAAACCCTAACAGAATTGGTATAGCTGAGCTTCTGTGTACTCTTGATTACAATACTTGATTGCCTAGAACTGCTTACAGTAGCTAAAAATATCGGATGTAGTCAAACTACCAATGACACATCTAGTATATAATACTGGATGCCACCGACTGGCTTGAAACCTTTTTTTACCATGTGTCTGACTTGCTACAGGAGCCAGAGGGCAGGGAGAGAGACAGTCAGGGGTGACATTGAAAGAAAGAGGCTCCCTTATTACTTATCTAACTTGTTGGATTGCTTTGTCGTTCAGAGGTTCGTAGTACTAAAAGCTCTTTGTAAACTGTGATGACTTAAATTGATGCCATCTCTCTTACAGTGTTGGAGAGCTGCTTCAAGTCCAGCATTTCCTAGGAAAGCTGATAGCAAAAGACATCTCTATAGGTTTTGTTACATACTTGTGACACTGTGGTTTGGTCTCTAGCAACCTTTGGGTTCATGAAAAGGTCATATTTGTCTCAGCTGTACCATTCTATAGGTGGCTAACATTTAAATGTTTAACATTTTTAGAATAAAATCTTTCATTTTGTTGGCATGTTCACAGGTTTCTTCTGACAGAGTATGTATGCCAGTCAGGCTCAAGGAAGACAAAAATCTCATCATCACATCGGTTCCCTTGAGCATCCAAAGAAGGACTATTTGAGAGGAGATCCTAGATCTCTGTACGTGATTCCTGATGCTGTAGCCTCTGTCAAGCTTTCCTCTTGGCAGTTTTCTGGGAAGCCCTTGTTAGCAGTCTAGGACACTTTTTCCTTTTGCTCATACCTTTTTATTGCATTTGGCTCTGTTCCTATTCATTTCAGGGATCAACAGAATACCCTTATTCAGAGCAGCAAACCCTTGGTTGTAAGATTCACAGGTTTGCTTTGTTCTTGATGTACAAGACCTTTACTTCTGTATGTGGTGTTCCCTTCACTTAAAGGAAGGACGTGAAGTTTCATCTACAACAATCTTGCTTTTAGTGTAAGGGTTTGCCCTCAGATTACTGCTAGCATGGGATATTTTTATGTTTTTTGTTAGAACTTATATTATTATAGAAATCTCTGCTTCATTCCACTCGCGTGTTCGAATAATAGCTGTACAAAGGAGACTACTCATCTTGCCTGTGCCAACCAAGAGCTCATTTCTGCAATTGATGTATCGTCACCCAGTCTTTGCCTGCAGGACTATATTCTCTGCATAGGACGAGTCCTGTGGAGGAAAATCTCCAATATTGGAGTACAACCATTTATAAACCTTCTGCAACAAAATACAAAAAGTGTCTCCCATTACATGCCAGAAGTCATGCCTGGGGATTTCTATTATGTATTGTTTTTTCATCCCATGATCTTCAAGAATGACTTTTGGAGTATTTTTTTTAATATAGAGAGCATATTAGGAAGATCGGGTCCAGCAGAGCTCAGCTAGCCATCAAGATGATTTTCATTTGGTATGTCACCAATTTGTCAATTTGTCATTCCCAGAAGGCTTAATTTTTGGTTAGTTTTGATTGCATGAGGTGACAGGCATAGGCTTAGCTGCCCTCTTCTTAGCAGTATTCAAAGCTTAATTGATGCTGATTACAGAAAGATATCAGATACCTTCAGACACCAAAACGTTTATATCCAGGTAAGAAATTGTTCTGTCAGGCCAGCATAGTCTGCCAAGTGGAAGAGAGCTTCATTAAACCAGAACAATGTCTGTTACGTCCCTGGTATAAAATGCTAGTTTTCTGACCTGATTATTCATATGAAGATTTTAGAGAGATGCATGGAGCACCCCCAGATTCTCTGTGAACTATCTCAACATACCTTCTAGTTTCCATGGTCTCTGGTGTGACTAGGCCCCAGGCAACCATTATATGTACTTTTTGTTCCCTGTAAAGCAGGAAATTGCCAGTTTTGCTTTAAGAAACGAATGAGAGAGTGATGGAGCCCTCTCTATGTTCCACAGTGATATATAAGTCTATGCAGTAAATTTACCAATGGTTTCTGCTGCCCAACAGGATCCCCACCCTGACACCATGTGGCGAATGTTCTGTTTTTGGAGCACATGTCTGGCAAATATGCCTCTGTGATTAAAGAGGCAATGGAGCAGCTCTGTTAGAGTGTTTCATCCTAATGAACAAGGGCAAGGCGTCAACCTACCTAATCTAGTTGGCCGTGCTTTGAGGAGGATGTTGGACTAGATGACCTGCAGAGGTCCATTTCAGTCTAAATTATTTTGTGATTCTAATACAGCTGCCTGAGCATGTAGCCAGAATCAAGGGTGGTTTATACAACTGGTGCTGGAGCAACTGCTCTTGGGCAGCAGTTTACCTCCAAGTGCTGCCTTCATTTCTCCTGATGAGTGCCGAGACACTTGGAGATATGGTTTCTGAGACTGTGCTGTGGTATGGCCAATTGTGCAGACTGAACAACTTGAGCACACAGCAGTCCTGACACACCTGTGCCTTCCTGCATACCACACTCAGTTCTCTGCCTGGCACCATAAATACAGCTGGATGACTACTGACTACCTCTTTGCAGCACTTGAACTGAAGAGGAATCCTTCCAGCCACACAGAGCCCCTTTGGGCAGCTCTGGTGCATGTAAAAAGCTCAAGACTCTCCAGGTGTGAAAACCTAAGGCTTCCTGCCACCCCACCTGGCCATCTGTTGCTCTCCATGGTGGGTGAGTCATTCTTTATCTTTCTCTACAGGGTTTCTGGTTGCACAAGCCAGGACAAATTTATTCTGTGGCTAGTCCTGCATCTTTACTGGAATGAAAATTTCACATGCCCCTTTCTACTGCTTCCAAACAAGATAAATCACTCAAAACTTTAACCTTTGTTTTCTACAAACTGTCTTTTTCAGCACACTGTGCCATGAAACTTCCACGTAAACAGGTGGGAACTGAAAGAACAGGAGTTCCTTTGAGTTATACATAAGCCAAGTTTGAGCCCAAATAGTGACATTTATAGAGGCAGGTGGCTTGTTGAATACTATGCTCAACTGCAAGCCACGATACTAAATATCAGTCTGGGAATGCTATAGATACTGTCTAGAAAGTGCTCAGGTGGTTTTATGTTTCAACATGCTAGCCCAAAGCTCCACACATACAAAAAGAAAAAACAGTGTGGGTGGCGTAATTGTTACTTTTCTATATCCCAAACATACGCTTACAGCAATCAGGACCTCATAAATTTTCCCTTGGTGCTTGTCAGTATTGCTTTGGTTTCCAGCCAGGGGCTTTGAACTCTGCTGGCCCTTCTCCAGAGCTATGATCTTGCCTGCACTGGTATCTGCAGTTTTGAGGGTCTAGTAAAAAAGCTTCTGATAAAAAAGCATAGCTTCTGTCAGTGAAAGACAGAACTTGACAGGAATAACACTTGTTCCCATTTTAAATGGGGCCTTCTCTACTAATCACCCTCTCCTTTGTACTCCCATCCCTGCCTCAAGTTGCAGCTATCCTACAGTTCTGTCTTTTCAGCTTTCACCTTTTGCAGCCTTTGCTGCTCCTGCATTCATTTCCTCTACAATTTTCCCACTGGATTGGCATTTGAAAATCCTTCTTACCTCCTCAACAGGATCCATGTGAACAGTGTCACCAGATTTCAAGACTTGACTTCAGCTGCAGGTTCTGACCTGCAGATAAGACTCTGTGAAGCCTGAGACTGTGGCTGCTGGAGATGGGCTGCTGCAAGGTTCGCAGTGTGCAGGGCTTCTTCTCAGGGAAAAGGGTTAGAATTAATTTTGATTTTGTAAGACTTTCATGTTTGGTTTGCTACATTTGTTTCTTTGATGTTTTGGTTTTTTTGTTTGTTTTTTTAGCCTCCCTGGTATTGCCCAATAGCCAAAGTCTTTTGATTAGTGTCTCCTGTAGGCTGGGGTCTGATAGGTCCTCAGCACTGGCTCCAAAGAGAACTCCTACTATGTGACTTTTGCTTTCCTCTGTTCAGGCCCTCATCACTGTTCTCACAACAGGACCCCGCACACAACGCTGCTCAGAATTCACCCGAGGAGCTGGAACAGCAACATCCTGCCTCTTCCCTGGCGTGAGCTGATTTAATGCTTCAGACTGGGATGTGAATGCCAATCCCTGAACATCTGCTGCCCATGTAGACTCTACTGTGAGTGGCAGGTGCATGCTGGGCTGATGCTTCAGCAACACATGGTGGGGATCACATGCTGGTCAGCCTTCCTCAGCCACCAAAGGCTACCTGGCTCACTGTCCTCCAAAACAGATGCAGCTTGGCCTGCGAAGGTTTCTATTTGCCTCACAGCAAGTACCCTCCCTTAGGTTTATGGGAAATGGTTTTCCCTTACCTAAACTTGACAAATGCAGCACTTATTTGGGATGTCTCTGATGACAGAGAAGAAGAGGAGGAAATTTCGGGTTGTTTCTGCAACCCTAAACAGACTTGTTCCGAAATCTCTTTCCCTCCTTTTGCTGAAAGCAGATTTCCCCTGGGTAAGTCTAGCCCTTAACTTTAGCAGACCCACCACAGGGGTGAATCTCATCTTTATAGAAGAAGAAAAACTACAGGAAGAATTATGTAGTGCTGCAACTTTTCAGTGTGGTAAATTTAATGTACTTAATTTACACCATTATAACTCTTCAAAATTATCTAAGAAAATCACCTCTGAAGACCCAACTTTGCTTGCTTCTCAAGTGCAAAGATGAACCTTTTGTGAAATCTTCATGTGAAACCTAGCTGCAACTTAGCAGAAGTTTAGGGAGGAGAGAAGGAAATGGTCTGGAAAGATAATAATGATTTAAGAAGCTGTTCTCAAACAAAGTGGCCTCATTCTTTTATTTCTATTTAGCTAGCCTGTCATTCAGAGAACATTTTTTGGCTATCAAAACACATTTATTTAGACCTTACTTTTATGTGACTAAGACCTTGTCAGCCAGTTCCTGGCTTTTAACTGCTTGGCTTTGCAACCTTCATATTCTCTTAACATTGGTTGTATATAATTTTTTGCACTTGGTCTTAGGAGCAAGCTGGAAAAAAAAGTCAGCTTTCCCACCATATGGAACCATATGTACCCTCACAAGGGTCAGCAAAATGGCTGAGCTATTTAGACTGAGATTTAGCAGAGACCTCCACTTCAGTTAAGAGTGTGCAGCGAGAGCAGGGTGGTCTACAGTTCATGACTGTCAGTGGCTGCCGTGAGTGGTCAGCATCCAGTCTGCAAAAGTTGTGTTAAACATCAAAATAAATGTAAGTTAAAGGTGGAATGTTCTATCTGAACAACATAGGGTGTGCTGTGGGTTTACTGTAAACCACTGGGCTTGCAGGGTTTGGAAACCACTGGTATGTATGTCCAACTGGTAGAAGAAGGTGAGATGCCTTCTTTGCTAGGGAGTTCTTCAGCTGGTTGAAGAACCTGGGGTTTGATTTGAGTTGCTGTGGAAGAGTGCATCCACAGATACCACTCCAGTCTCAGCTCCTCAGTTGCTTACTCTTGCTTGTGAAGGTGTTCACTTCCTTCTACCTGCACAATCGGGGTGTTGTCACCAAGAGAAGTGACAGAAGGAGAGGTGCCAGCTGTGCACAAAGCTGTTCTGTCTTATGCCACAGTTGTCCCCAGCAGCAGAGAACTACAGAAAAGCCTTGCTTGGTCCTTGGCCCTGCTTTAAATTGGTGGTGGGCTCTTGAACCTTTTAACTCCGGAGGCCTGGTCCACCCTAAATTTTTCTCTTTCTGTGTTGTCTAAAGACTGCTCATGCCCCAAGAAACACACATTGTTCTGCTGTGTTTTCTTAGATGTAAGCAGCTGAAATGAATGTAGCCCTGCCCAAGCAAAAACAATAGTAGGGATTTTTTGGCAGTGCTAACCAGGGCCTTGCCAGTAGCTTTTTTTAAAAAAAAAAAACAACAAAAAAACCACAGCACAAAACAAACAAAAAACCAAAACCCAACCAAAAACCCCAACCTTTCTGGCCTTCCCTGAAGCATGCTGCTTGTCCATATTGCCCAGCTGCCATCTCTGAGGCCCTCTGAAGTCAGCCAGTCTCTGTTTATTGAAGCCTGCAGAGCAAATACGATGTGGTTGTGTAGGAGAATGCTTGCAGCATTGATCATCTCCTTGTAAATGATTTTATAAACATCCACTGTGGGTGTGCTGCGTGCACAGATCTCCCATTGTGACAGAACATGCCAGTGCAAGTGCACATGGGTAACTCATGGCCTGGTGGACAGTCAGCAGCTGAGTGTGAACTGCTGGCTGTTGGCACGCATCTCTTTGGTTGTGGACAGATTTCCAAGGCAGCAGCACATCCACTTGTGGGGCACAGCATACTATTTTCTTTCAGTGTTTTGAAACCTTACTTCAAAGCTTCAAGAGCTTCTAAATAAGGCGGTTGGAGCTTTTCTTAATACTGGTGAAACACTGTGGTTTTCCCTACATTCATCCTCAAAATGGCTGGACTAATTTTTGCTGGAACTGTCTGAAAATATTTAGCCTGAGGCAAGCACATTAGCAGGGAAATTTCTGCCTGAACACTGAATGTTTGGCAATTGCAAGCAACTGAAATCTGGGTCTTATAAAAGGGAGTACAAGGCAAATTTAACTGTTGTCATCTGTGCCAGGTGTCTGCCTATACTAACAATTCTGGTTGGATGCACAAATAATATGTGCAAGTTCATAACATATCCTTTCTCTTTAGGAACCAGTTTTATTCTGGTAAAACTCATTAAAGTCTATGGAATTACAAGATCATAAATCCAATATAACACTGGAAAATCAGGCCCTATAGATGTGCTCCGTGTGTGGTATCAATCTATTTGCCATGTATATATAAATAAGATTTGTGGTGAAATGAGAAAAGCAAGCTGCTTGTATATCATCTAGGAATGGTCTCTATGTTGTGCTTAATATTTTGCAGACAAATATAGTGACAGACTTATCAGAAACACGGGCTGAAATGAAGCTGTTGATCCAAACATCCTCATCATCTTTTATCCGAAAGCCAAAGCAAAAATGAGACATCCCAGTGGATGTGAGCCATAGTAACATTACCTTTTATCATGATTATTATTATTATATTCAGATGTTGGTTGTGTTTACAATTACAGTGCTGGCAGACAGACTCTATTAGAGCTGCCAAAGCTGATCATCTAGCCCCAAATCTGATCATATTACTGAGAACACAGTCTGGGATTTTACAGGGGTCAGAGACAAATCGAATCTTTTTTTCTCACCAGCTCATCTTGCCATATCTATTTCAGAGTGAGGCACAACATCTATTTTATTTGGCTTCTGCCATTTGCTTTGGATCCCTCTGGGTGCCTTTTGGGCAGAGACTGAGCAAAGTTAGTGGCTCTGTGCTAGCAGAGGGAACAACACACAGGTATCCTTGAGGGTTCGGCTGGTAAGTGAGCCTATATTCACTGCATGTGGAAGATAAACAAGGGCTTGCATTCCTATTTTGGCACTCTTGTTTTTAACAAAAGGAGTGGTGGAAGAGGGGAAATGCCTGACAAGCCAATATATGTCAATTCTCTGTGGTTAGGCTGATTATTTTTCTGTCCCGGGGATAACAAACCAACAGCATTTATGACATCCAAATAATAAACTGGGCCTAGCAGCAAAACTGGGACAAAAAGTATCCTTCAGGTAGGTCTAGCAGACAGCACTTGCACTTCAGGGAATTTCCACTACACAAACTCTGTTCCCTGGCTCACTGAGTGCAAATGAAGAAATTAGAAGGTTAGCTTGCCCTCTGGAGAGAAAGAGATGCTCTTTGAAAAGCAAGGTAGATATTCAGATTATATGCAAGCAGAGCCAAGGAAGCAGGAATCACAAGGACATGGCCATGGGCAAAAGGATTATTCTGAGGAAATGGTCTGAGGTAAATGGTGGAGCAAAACTCCTTGAGCTTTGATCCTTACTCCAACAGAAGGGAGTTTTTTACTGTAGGAATTACTCCCTGCAGCTGAATACTGAAGACTGTCTCAAAAGACAGTACAAAATTTCCAGCTCCTGCTTATTAAATCTCAGGACAGGAGCTCATGGGACTTTGTGATAGCAGCATTCTCCTGTCCCACAAAATAGGAAGGTCTCAAAAACTCCCACTTTACCTGACAAGGTACAGCAAGGACACTGGAGTCTGAGGGTCCAGCCTTAATTGAGGGAAAGGGTTTTCCTATATCCCAGCTGACTGTCCAACACTTGGTCACTGAAGTGGTCTGTGGCAACATCTCCATTACTGCTGGCAAGAGCTGTTGCAAGTGGAGATCCTCTAAGAGAAAGACTTTGTTCTGATAAAGCTGAAATTTGTGTTCATATTTTTTCTTTGATGGAAACTGCTTGCAGACATCCTAGGCTTTCAAGGAAACTGAAATTGCCTTTTTAGTGGCAAAATTATTAATTCTGTCCTATCCTGCATTGTACAGTGCTGCTGGTATGAGGAGCCTTGGAGAGGGAATGTGGCTACAGGCTCAGTGGGAAACAGTTCCAGGAACAGGGAGATAAAAGTAGCTGCTTCTTATAGCAGAGATGTCACAGAAGGCAGGAATCTGCTGAATCCTGAAATCAGTGGGAGATAGGTGTCAGGAATCTGCTTCTTGCAGAGACAACATCTGCCTTGAAAGAGTGTGAAGGTCTTCTGAGATGTAGCTTGCAGGGTTTCCCAGATGCCTGAGCTGGTTGTCCCTGCCATTTGTGGAGTCAAGGCTATCCAGTGGAGCTGATGAAGTTCTGCTAGTTCAGCAAGATTGTGGATCCAAGGTGCTACTCTGTTTTGAGCTCAAGAAAAACTGTGATCTTGCTTTGAAAGTGGCAGGATTTTCCTGCCCTATTCAGCTCGACGGACATGGAAGAGAGAAGGCCAGGGAGCAGGAAAAGAGGGTGATGATCCAGAGCTGCTGCCCCTCAAGGTGATGTCCGGCTGCCTCAGCAATGCACTGCAGCAGCAAGAATCAGTGATTCTTGAACCACTACTCCACTTCCAGAGCCTACAGGCTTTGACCAAGAGCAAACACTGAGGTCCTGCAGTTGTCCCTAGATGAGGAGTCCCTCCCCCAGCTCTGCATCCTCTGGGAGAGAGAGATAAAAGAAAGGACAGTGTGGAATAATGGTGCACATGTGTCCCACTTCGAAGACTGGCTGGGCATGTGTTTACCAGGCTAAGAAACAGAGTTCCTTCCACATACTGTTCCTCTTGCTAGTTGGTACAGTATTTCCCTGTGCCTCTTTCTTTATGAAATGACTGTTCTTCAAACTACCAAGTGCTTTCCCTCTGAACTTTGCCTCCTTTGTCTCTCTCCCTCTCTCTCCTACCGACATAGGTACCATTATTTGCTTTCTCCCTTTCCTATCTGTTCTTTACCCTACACACTCATTAAGTCAAAAAACATGTTTCTGTAGGCCAGATGCCCTCACAAGAAAGTTATAAAATCCCACTGCTGCCACCCCCCCAGCAGTGAGGCATTCAGAGCTGGCCAGGAAGAGGTTGGTGTTCTGCTATAACCCCACCACAGGTTTCTGAGCCCTTTAGGTTTGTGTCAGCTGAAGGGTGAGGTAGATTTAAGGACCCTTTTTCTGAGTTCTTATTTTCTTGTTTGTATATTTGTTTTCCCCAAATTCAGTTTTTAGCACCTCTTTTGGGGAGTTTGGAGGTAAATAGGAAATATGTTTAGCCTGACTCAGCTGGTGTTGTTCCAACAGCTCTTTGCTGTGGACAATTCAGACACATCTGGGTTGGACCTCAATCCAGAAAATTGCTGAAATGGAAGGAAATGGGGTTGAGTCTCCCAGGTTAGAGAAACTCAGAGGTCAGTTCTGCTCAAGAGAGGACCATCTATTGAATAGACAGTGACAGCTGGAGTCTCCATCCCGAAGACAGGCTGCCAACCCACTCTTTCAGATGGGCGAGTCCTTGCAGTTGCTCTTCCTGCCATCCAGCTGCCCTATGTTTCCCTTCGAGCTGGTAAGTGTCTTCTAATTTTCTTTGAATTTATCTAAGCATACATTTGACTCTAATGGATTTAAGAATTGATTTGCATTTATTTACTGCATGGTGTTTCAGTGTGCTGTGACAGACAATCCAAATGGGCCAAGTGAAAGCCACTGCTGTGTGTGCAAGAGTGAAAACAGGAAGAGGAAAGTGCAGATAGTGCTGTCAGCAGAGTTCATGGAAAGGAACTGTTTTCCCCTTCACTCTAGGCAATAGGTATTTAGGTTTTGCATGACTAACAATGCAGCATTATCTTCCCTTAAACTATTTCTTCTTGATACTTAGCTGTTGTCTTTTTATTTTAATGAATAGCAGCTCTGAAGAGGAAATATAGCTTGGTGGTTGGTTCTTGGTTTTTTGGTTTGGGTGTTGGGTTTTTTTGTTTGTTTGTTGTTTTTTTTTTTTCCTGTGGATAAATGCCTATGTAGAGGAGCAGTGAAGGTCAGCTTAGATGTTATTTTAAGCAGCTCATTTTTGCTGCCTGACCTATATGACTGAGTTAAGGTCACAGGAAAGTGCATCTTTTTTCCCAGATTAGATGATGTGCTTCATGCTTTGGGCTGATGCTAATAATTGTGATTTCTAGGACTGGAGGTGGAGATAAAAAGGCACCTCAATTCTACTAAATCTTCTCAGAGGAATTCTGTAAGCTCCTTCTGTAAAGTGCATCATCCCTTGGTTTTATCTTCAAAACTAAGGGCATCAGCTACTCTGTGAAGGACAGCAGCACAGGGTGTTTTGCAGCAGAAGAATTAATACAGCATAACTGTCAGTCCTGCTTCATTCTGAGTTTATACAGTTCCATTAAGCTGACTATCATCTCTTTCATGATGTTGCTTCCAGTTATTTTGTATATTGGGAGTAGTTGATATGCTGGAGTTCAAGGCTGCCATCACTCAGGGGCACATGAACAAGCTGGAGAAATTGGATGACAGAAGCATAATGAAATTCAAGAAGGTGAATGCAAAGTCCTGCACCTGGGAAATAATAATGCCATGCAACAGTACAAGCTGGGGACTGGCTGGTTAAAAAATCAGCTTAGTCTAAAAGGACCTAGAGGTCTTGATGGATACCAAGCTGAGCATGAGTCAAGAATGTGCCATTTCAGCAATGATAGCCAACCACCAGATGTGGGGCGCATTAGTACCAAGATCACCAAGCCTCTTTTCATCATCTACCAACAGTCCTGGATAACAGGGGAGGTCCCAGATGACTGGAGGCTTGCCAACGTGACTCCTATCTGCAAGACGGACCCAAAGGAGGACCCTGGGAACTACAGGCCTGTCAGCCTGACCTCAGTACCAGGGAAAATCATGGACAGGCTCATCTCGAGTGCGCTCATGTGAAAAGTGCAGAACAGCCAAGGGATCAGGCCCAGCCAGCATGGGTTCAGGAAAGGCAGGTCCTGCTTGACTAACCTGATCTCCTTCTATGATCAGGTGACCTGCCTGGTGGATGAGGGAAGCGCTGTTGATGTTGTCTATCTAGACATTGATAAAGCCTTTGTCACCCTCTCCCACAGCATTCTCCTGGAGAAGATGATGGTACATGGCATAGACAGATAAACTCTCTGCTGGGTAAAAAACTGGCTGGCTGGCCGAGCCCAGAGAGTTGTAGTGAACGGGGTTGGATCCAGTTGGCCAGTCACCAGTGGCATCCCCCAAGGCTCAGTTTTAGGTCCAGTCCTGTTCAATATCTTTGTTAATTATCTGGATGAGGGAATTGAGTCCTTCCTAAGTAAGTTTGCAGATGACACTAAACTGGGTGGAAGCGTTGATTTGCTTGAGCGTAGGAAGGCTCTGCAGAGAGACCTGGACAGGCTGGATCGATGGGCCGAGGCCAATTGTATGAGGTTTAACAAGGCCAAGTGCCGGGTCCTGCACTTTGGTCACAATAACCCCAGGCAGCACTATAGGCTTGGGGATGAGTGGTTGGAAAGCTGTATAGTGGAGAAGGACCTGGGGGTGCTGGTTGACTGCCAACTTAACATGAGCCAGCAGTGTGCCCAGGCGGCTAAGAAGGCCAACAGCATCCTGACCTGCATCAAGAATAGTGTGGCCAGCTTGAGTGGAGAGGTGATTATGCCTCTGTACTCGGCATTGGTGAAGCCACACCTTGAATACTGTGTTCAGTTCTGGGCTCCTCACTACAAGAAGGATGTTGAGTTGCTGGAGCATGTCCAGAGAAGAGCTACCAGGCTGGTGAAAGGCCTGGAGGACAAGTCCTATGAGGAGAGGCTGAGAGAACTGGGGTTGTTTAGTTTGAAGAAGAGGAGGCTGAGGGGTGACCTCATTGCTCTCTACAACTACCTGGAAGGAGGTTGTAGGGAGGTGGGAGTTGGTCTCTTCTCTCCAGTGAATAATGACAGGATGAGAGGGAATAGTCAGAAGTTGCGCCAGGGGAGTTTTAGGCTTTACTGAAAGAGTGGTTGGACAGTGGAACAGGGAGGTGGTGGAGTCACCATCCCTGGAAGTGTTTAAAAGAAATATAGATGTGGTGCTTAGGGACATGATTTAAGCATTAACGGGTAGATAAAGGTTATGGTGGGTGGATTTAGGTTATGGTTGGACTTGATGATCTTTGAGGTCTTTTCCAACCAGGTTGATTTTGTGATTCTGTGGGTGGAACCTTATTGCTGCCTTGAACTTACCTAATGGGGGTTACAGATGCAACAGAGCTGTTGAGAACTGTCCAGAGAGAAACGACAAGAGGCACCAGGCACAACTCCTGTTCTTAAGGAAAAAGTTTCTCCCCCAGAGAGAAATGCAGAGCTGAAGAGGTACCCAGAGGGGCTCAAGACCCTCAATATTATTAAAGCTTGACTGTGCCAGGCCCTGAACAACCTGAGCAAATTCTGAAGATAGCCCTGCTTTGAATGGAAAGGTTGAACTAAATGTTCTACCTATTATTCTATGCTTCACTTTTAGTGGTTCTGTATTTAGTCTTTTTTCAGCTTATCAGATTTCTCTATCAGACTGGTAGATATTCAAGTGATAGCTGTTCATGATATCTTGCAAAGGAAATATGTGTGGCCTACAGCTCTCAAAACATGGGCATAGAGCTAAGCCTGTGAACAACTGGGTATCTCTTGGCACTCTGCATTGTATGTCTAGTCCTGCCCTCACTGAGTGCAATAGTACAGTATTCAGTGGCTTCAGACAGGTTGGGTCTATTGCCCTTAACCTTTAGTTTTTATTTACATCATTGGGGCTTTCTTACAGAATAAAAAGTTAGCTCTTTACGAAAATGAGAGCTTTTAGACATGACCCTTTGCCTTACAGGATTGTATGGCTGGTCCTTAAATATACATTTCAAATGAGGCGTGTTTATTTTGCTTTGTAACCATAATTGCCATTCAATTCTCAAAACTGATTTAGGGAACAAATATACCCCTTGTTACCATTCCTGTTCCCTCACTAGTGGTTCCCACTCCTTCATTTGTCTTCCTGGAATAGTAGGCAGGACTGTGGTACATGTCTGCTGAGATCAGCAGTAGGTGAAAAAGAGTGGAGCTGTGGAACTGCTCTGGCAGGTTCCCAGTGAGCCACCATGCCCCACCATGTGCCCCTGCTCCCCTGAAGAACCCTCTCATCATCTCACCCGTGCCAAATGTCAGATTAACCACTTGTGTGGCCCTGATCCAACCATAAGGGCAAAGCCCTGTGGTGAGGGCCAGGTGCAGATGGCTGAAGGAGAGGTGGGAACACCTTCAAACTACCACAGAAGGAGAAGCTGATGGCTGCTTTCCCACATGGGCATCAGTGGGCAGGTTACTGTTTCACAGCTCTCGCCTGTATCAGACAATCTGTCATTTACAAAGGTAATTAAAAAGAGCACTGCCAGAGCCTGCACTGCTGAGCAGAGGGAGGAGAGAGCAGACAATTTGAGATGAATGTGACCAGGAGCTGTCAGGAGGTGTTGGCATTAGTCCCCTAATGATGTCAGCAGGAGAGCTGCAGCAGAGATGCCTGGAGAACATCAGGCTGCCTATCTCAGCCGCAGCTCATCCTTGCTGTGATATGGGAAAGGTCACACTCGTGACTACTCCACTAGTCTTCCTTCAGACCCTGCCCAGCAGCTGTGAATTAATATGGAAGAAAATAATAAATGAAACCTGAAGCCAATAATGAAAAGAAGGGGAATGCAGCCATGACATGTTACTGCATTGAGAATGTGTACGTTTGCCAAGTACATCCTACTCCTTTTCCCTTAGCAGATAATCCAAAGGGAAAACAACCCTTTGCTGCTGCTGTCAGCTGATGAGGTTATTTGTTTAGTTCTCACTGACAGGTCTGAGGCTGGAGTTCCTGGAGTCCCTCCTCGCCTGTGTTCCCCTGCCAGGGGTGTTACAGTGGCTATAAGCTATCCTCATTCCTGCACTTTCCCTTGAAAATAACAAGGCTGGTCACAAGGAGAAAAAAGAAAAGAAGGGGAAAAATATGATAGCTTTGTCGCTTTTGCTTCCATGGTAATGGTCTGTGAATTTTCTTGGATGAAGTCAAGAAACTTGAGGATCTTGAAGGCAAAGTTTGACAAGGTCCTTCACACTGATTGTGTGCTCTGCTACCCGTTTGCAGTGCAAGGACACTCTGTTTTCATACTAACACAGCACTGTAATGCTTTATATTAACTCACTCCATTGCTTAGTGTGTTCAGACTGTGCCTCTTCTAATAAATAGGAAAAAAAAAAGAACTAATTTTCTCTCTTCTTCGAATTTGCGTAATATTTTCATCAATGCCTCTTTCAAAAAAGCCATTTTTGCCTATTAGAAAATACCAAGATTTTATTTCTCTTTTATCTGTTACAATGCAATTTTACTTTATAGTAATGTGGCACGGCAGTTGTATTTTCAATGCCAGCATAAATGGTACCTACACCCTAATACCAATGATGATACAATGCCTTGACACAGCTCTCTAAAGCTCATCTGCAATCTCAAGTATTTTCCTGAGAAAAGATCAGAGCCAAATGGACGTGCATTAGAGGGAAAAGTATTTTGAACATCTATTTGTTTCCTTGGACTGCATTAGAGTACAAACAGCATTAAGCTGGGAGCAGGGTAGAGCCTCCACACCTTCGAGTCTCTGAAATACTTGTGACCCAATTTCATTACGGTTCTGTATATTTTTAACTGGGTCATTGAGTGAAAGCCATTTGAATGCTTCATGCTCTGTGTCTTCCAAGTAATTGCAGTTTAAGGATTCATTTTAATGTTAATTTTCCCACTTATTTGAAGCTGAGCTTGGAGTTATGCAAAAAAGAGGCACATCTCAATCTATTTTGAATCTCAAACCAACTAAGTGTCAGTATAAAACCAACCCTACATTATAACTTTAAACATAAAACTTTTTACGTTAAGCTTTTGAGATGGTGAAAGACAAAGGACTCTGCCTTTTAAAAATTACCCTGTCTAAACAAAAGAAAAGTATAAGTTTTCTGAATAAGTGCAAAACAAGATGCTGCTTCATGCATCCTCATAAGGAACAGACTGGATGTTTGCATTGTTTTATCTGACTCACATCCCATCCAGCATTTCAGTTAATTTATTTCTTCTTTGTAATTTATTTTCTTGTTATTTTTTCCAAAATATGGCTCAGTGCTGTTAGCTCCAGACACTAAGACTGACAGGACCTTTAGGAAAATGAGAAGCAAGAAAAGTTTCGTGATAACTGAGTGAGATTTAAAGCTGAAGGTTAGGGCTCCTGGTCTCTTCTCTCCAGTGCACCCACAGCCTTTGCCATGGTCAGTGGGCAAATTGCTGAAAAAAATCTATGCTTCGGTTTGTCTAGATGCCTCAAGGTTTTTGCTGCCAGAACTGGTTAGAAAATATTTTTCTCTCTATGGGAAATTCTGACTTTGGTAGTTAAAAAAAAAGAATTTCTGCCCCAGAGCTTCAAATTTGTAGCTAAAACCTGCAGCAGGCTGGGACCTCTGACTGGAGACAACCACTGTGATGTCTCCAAGAGCTGTGGCTTCAGTGCCTTTTGCCAGTCTCCAGTACAGCACAGAGTCTGGGCCTGAACAAACCTCCCCTTGCTCATCAGGATCCTGCCCCTTGCTTAGCTGGCGTGGGGTGCAGCTACTGTGGTGTGTCCTGGCAGACGTAACCCAGCGGGAACCCTTGGCCATCTGAGGCTTCAAAGCTGCAGCTCCCATCAAGAAATTTGGAAGGGTTTCCAAATGCAGGGATTTTTTGCTTCTGACCAGACAAGTTAGCAAAATGAATAATGAAAAATGTTGCTTACTCAAAGCAGTGCTGGACCACTGTAACTGACATTAATGGCCCTTTACTGAGACAGCTGCATTTGCTCTGAGATGGCTCTAGCCTGCAGCTAGCTAGCTGGTACTCCAGCTGTCAGCCTAGCTGGTGAAGCTCTTCTAAGCCT
Organism: Hemiprocne comata; assembly: GCA_020745705.1. NCBI lineage: Eukaryota > Metazoa > Chordata > Aves > Apodiformes > Apodidae > Hemiprocne > Hemiprocne comata. The sequence goes on from CM036586.1 coordinate 65,958,238, forward strand.
TGTCCCTTCCCCAAACCCAAAAGGAGCATGAGCATCCAGCTCAGGGCTTCCTCCCCACATTCTGCCAACACACAAGAGAAATTGCAGCTAAGAGGAACTTTGATAAACCTAACTTCTGACTTCCTCACAGCAACAACCACAAGAGTTTCAGGGACTCCACATGCCCCCACTACACGACTTGGAGGCCCCCCAGGGTCTGACAGTCCTGGGGGCAATGCAGTTCCAGGTTGCACTCTCATGTAGAGAGTCAGACAAAGCTCTGGGGCAGAGTCTTTTGACTTGGGTGGAGATGGTTACTCTGCTTTGCAGTAACTCTTGTGTTGTGTTAAACTCTGTAAAAGTCCATAAGGGGAATAAAAAAACACCTTGGTTGATGACATTTGTTGCTCTTTTACTGTCCCAGAAGAAAAGAGGAACAAATGTCAACAACGAAGGGGGGTTGTTATGTAAATAAGTTATTTTGGCAGGTGGCCAGCGGGAAGGGATAGCCTCAGATACACTTGTTGGCATGCTGGTGGAAGTGGTTCATGGGGCCATGGGACAGTTTTACAGAGCAAAACTATGGAAAATGAGTTGAAGTGGACACTGATGGCAAGGACAGTGGCTGGGGGCGTGAATGTGGCTATTGAGATGGACAGAATGAAGATCTGAAGATAAGGATAAGTGAAAAGCAGCGGAATAATTAGAGATTCAAAGTGAATGGCATTCTTCAAATGACCAGGCAGGAAAGGCAGCTTCAGAAGCAAGATGAAATGATAGCTGGACAGTAAAGAAGGCTAATAAGCAAATGATACAGATTTTATTACAGAAATATGCAGCAAAAGAATTTAATTACAGTCATGATTTATTAAAATGAGCCTGGAAGTGTCCCAATTCAGAATAGCTTTTTATAGAGGAGGCAGCCCACATATTGCCTATCCAATTAGCAAGAGAGATTTGTGGACATAGGATGCGGAAACTGGCAGCCACAGGGTGAATGGAAGTGTGTCTGTAAATCACATTTTGACAAATGAGGGAGAGAACTGTCTTGGCTCATCACAACCCCTCCCCTGTCTGTCTCTTTTTTTCCAATTCAGAATCAAAGTGTTTTGTCCCCTCAAACAGCTGTCCTGCCTTTGCTTCTTTTGATGCTGTGAAGTTCATCAATATTCATCAGGGCTGGAGAGTCAGAGAGAGACTAATTTTCAGCAGAGGCAGCTGGGTCACACACAATTATTATTAGTCTTAGTATTATTTATTATTATATTATATTTTTTATTATATTATATTTGTTATTATTTAGTTTTTAACTAGACATTAGGTTTTTTAACCTGTGCAATGCTTTTCCAAAATACTGGTCTGAACAGATCAATCCACATTTTTCTTGCTCTATTAAGTGGCTTCCTGGTTAGTATAAATTATAAAGCATCTGCACTTGTTTCAGGATTTGCTAATGTTGATTACATTATATGTGCAGGGGGGAGAACACACTTAGTATAATTGTGTATTGGGATGCAAGTCTCAAAGGAGCTTAAATCCTGATTCAAAAGTATCACTGTCACTTAAGGCAAAGACAGATGTTACGGATCTGCAAACATTTGCCACCCTGGGAAGAGAAGCCGTGGGAAGTGTTGGGCAGAGACACCTGGTAAGGCTTCTCAAGACAGCTCTGTCTCAGCAGCAGGGTTGCCAGCAGAGACCAAACCAGCTCTGAAGCTGTGGTCACACCCACGCACTGTGTGCCTCCACTGAGGAGCCCTGGCGAGGTGGGGTGGTGAGTTCAGGGGCAGCATGACCCTGCTGAGCTTCTAGAGCTGCTAGGCAGGCTGTGCCAGCCTCCTTGGAGGCACTGTGCCATCGCTGTGCCTGTGAGAGCACAGATGCACCCTGCATGACTTGTGCATTTCTGAAAAAGATACTTGAGGAGTTGCATTTAGCAGTGTCAGCCCATGTCCACAAGTCTCGTGTTTCTTGTGATGATGACACTGGCAGGAAGGAATGGCAGCAATGCCTGTTTCTGCTGGCCCTTCTGTTAGTGTGCCTTGGGCTGACACTTGCCCAAGGCACACTTCAGTTTTGGGACCTATCATCCTGCCTAGGCTTTGGGACTGTCTGTGTGGGTGGTGGTAGGTGCTGCAGGTGGGCGCCTACTTATTAAGCACTGGACTTGGTAGAGTTATGTTAATGGTTGGTAAAGTTAGGTTATGGTTGGACTTGATGATCTTAAAGGTCTTTTACAAACAGAATGATTCTGTGATTAGTCCCTGGAGGATGACAAATAACTTCGCTTTTGCCAGGTTTGCCTGTGGCAGATCAGAAGTGATTCCAGATTTACCACCTTTTCCTTCATTGGATAGCCATTAGAGAGGTAAATGTTGCACCCTACTGAGGAGAATAAAATCCCACAGCTGAGCTGAGAGCAAGATGGATGTTTTTCGTTATTTCTGTATTTTTTTTTTTTCTTCAGGGGGCCCTTCACACCAACCAAATGAAGACCTTTCTTCTGTGCAGTCACTGGCACTCCAGAAATTCTGTATATGTGGTGGCCCTCTGTCTGTGACTCAGTGATCTCAGGTAGATGTTGTGGCTACCTCATTCTTAAATTATACATTAACTAAATATACATTAACTAAATCCTCACTGGATTGAAACTATTAATGGAAAAACAATATTCTTCTCCACTTGCAAATCTTCATCTAATCATGATTTTCATAGATCTTCATCCATAAATGTGGAGAAAGAAAAACAGAAATGAAACCTCAAAAAGGGTAGGTACATCCTTTTTGCAACAGTCTTATATTTAGGAATCTCATGTTGCAAAGGACATGCAAAGGTTCTGCGCTTTTTTTTTTTTTTTCCTTTTTGTCAGATACCACCAATCCAGACTTGCTATCAAATTTGGGATGTAAATGTGAAACTGCTCCAGCATCACTGAGATTTGCCTAATTTCATGTTTGAATTGGACTTGTGTTTGGCAAATGGGTGCTTGCAGCTGATCCAAACCCATTCAGAAGCTGAGCAGATGCTTCTCTGAGCCTCTTCCATGTCTAAAAAAGGAAATGAAACATGAAACCAGGTCCTTTCTGTGCTGTCCCGAATTATGGATTTTATTCTTCTTGTTAAAACACAGTTTACACATCTGGTTTATAATTTTTGAAGATTATATGGTGTAAAATACCAGGTTCTACCTGGCAAATGGTGGTGAGACTCCAGGAACGGCTCTCTTCTCTAAGACTCTATTCTCTGTTCTATTGAATTCAACAGCCACCCCCTCAAGCAGGGGGGAGCGAGGGCTCTGTGCATTACAAGGACCCAACACTGCAAATAAAATGGAAATTGGTCCTGGACTTTGCTGAAATTCTCCACCCTGTGTTATGCAGGAGTTCAGACAAGATGATCTTAATAGTCCCATCTAACCTAAATCTCAATGAAAAAGGGACCTGCATTTTTGAGATTAAGCATCAGAGTTTTCTGAGGAGGCAAGAAGCACTTTGCTTTAGTTTTCTGGTCTGAAAATACCAACAGTTCATTTTATTTGAAAAAAAACCTACCATGAGAATGGTCAATCTACTGCCACCATGCCTTCAGGTTTGCAAATACAGGCTGCTGTATCTTAGATATTCCATAGGGTGCTTAGACATAATAACATACTGATAGGTTCTGTGTTTATCAAGAGTGATCACCTTAATACTGAGCTGAAATGCTAAGTGGAGAAAAAACTATTATTGCCATGAATGACCTGGACCTGGCAGGATTCTTTGTTGTTCGTGGCTTACAATCTTGAAATTGTTTTTCAGCTGCTAAACTATGGCTTCTCTGTAAGCTGAGTTCAGAAAAAGAAGGTCAGTAATGGGAAAAGAAAAAAACCTGCTGCAAACACATCTAAAGGCAAAAGGTTTAAACCTCTGGCTCATAGTAACTTGCAAGAAATCCACTGTCATTTTGATTGCAGTGATTAAAGGTGAGCAACATAGCTCTGTGTGGGATTTCTTGCCTCTGAAACACATTTAGTTAATTATGACATCTTAATTTATTTTCTACTCTAGAGGAAGCCTTGCTGTGGGAAGCAGAGCATGGGAAACCCAAGGTAGTGCTTTTCAGTGGCAAAGCTTCAACTATGGCATCGTTTCTCATACTTGCAATATTAAACTACAGAATCCACAAGGGAAGTACCATAATAGCAAAATGCTATTAAAAATAATGGTGTATTTTATAAGAGCTTCCAGTGTCTCTCATAATATTTGCAGATAATCTCAGTTTGCCAATTTGTTGAGTCATTATTCTCCATCTGTGATATCCAGTGATAACAAAATAGACTTCTAAATTAATTTTTATCAAAATCAGTGAGCTCATCACTAATTGCAGGCATTAAAAAGCAGTGTAAAGGCAATATACTGTTTTTCTAGCATGTGCTAAAGCCTGCATAATAACTGCTGATTAAAGTGTTAGGGTCTTCCCTTTAGAAAGACAGAGTGGCTATCTGCCTTTATACCCTACTAGCCACACAGGTTTTTTGTGATTTGCTTTCTGGGATTAGTGACCAAGGTCTTGTTTTGTCTGGTGTGAGACGACTTCACTTAATTGGGTGCTTACACTAAAAGCCAGTAGCCACAATGAGGCATTCACTTGCACCACCACCTCAAACCAGTATGTGCACGTGACCTTAGATCCTCAAATGACAGGCCCTTTGCCCTCTTTGCAGAGGAACACAGTAAAATTTTAAAGCTTTTCTTTTCATGGCCTGGATGTTGGCAGACATGTTCCCACATCCTTGCTCCACAGACCAAGCAGGAGCTGCTTCATCAGTGCAGCAGAAGTTCCTTTAAAAAAAATTACGGAGAGAGATAAATGGGAACGAACGAGACTCTGTGCTGTGCCTTAAAATTTTTGAGTACAATATTGGTTTCGGTGATAATGATGTAGCACTTTGCACATTACACTTTAGCAGTCAGTACCTAAATTAAGAGACCTCGGCCTCCTATTTGCACATCTGTTTGATTAGGATATCTGCTCATAACATCTTCTTCCCGAACTGCAGTATTGCAAGTGGACACTAGAGAGCTCCTTTTACCAAAGACATCTCAGCAACGCGAGGCCAGGCTGCCTGAGAGGCACGTTGCAAGAGTTCCCCCCCTTTTTAGCGGAATTTTACTCGTTTTTCATTTTTATGTTAAAAACTAATATTCTCAGGGGAAAGCTATCTTTGCCAGAGCGATGGCTGCAGCTGTAAGTCCACATCTCCTACCCCCAACAAAGCAGAGATATCGCAGGAGTTGTAACTTGGGAACTAATTATACAATTTCAGAGACAGCAAAAAAGTAAATCAAATGCTGCCACCCTGGAAATTATAATTAAGTTTTTCTCAGAATAACAAACACACTCAATATGCGATTTATTATGACTATTACTGTATTAATGATAGTAACAGTCTATGTCATGCACCTATGCAGAGTACGTGTTTTCATCTAAATTGCTGGATTACAGTCACAGATGCAGGATGAATTTTAACTAGCTCTCTGCAGTCACTCTGCTGATAACCTTAAGCCTTACAACACACAAGCTATTGCTAAACACTATTAGCAAGCAATGCAACAGGATGAGGACAGGGTCTACTTTTTTCATTAGATGTGTCTGACCTGCTCCCCCCCTGGGTTGCCTTTATCCTACCAATCATTTATTCAAAAGCAAAACAAAATCTCCTCTGCTGTCACTGTAAGGACATATGCATTCCTGCTCCTCAGGCTCTGACACAGGCACAGGCTGTTGCAAGGTGCTATAACGAGGTGATGTCCTATCATATTCCCTGTCAGGGATTTTGCTCTGGGGTTGGTTTACAGATGATTGTGTCCTGAGATCAGAAGTGGTAGGGCACAGGATTTTGCCTCCCAAGCAAAGTCTTGTCCCACTCCCAGAGTGCTAAGACTGAAAAAGTCTATGACAACTTCAGAAAGGCTGAGGAAAGCCTTCCAACCTCTCTTGTGCATTGTAGCAGTCCTTGGCTAGGGCAGAGAAATATCTGGCTCTATTAAGACCTGTAACAACAGCTGCTGCTGAAGCTCTTCCCAGAGGAACCAGCACTCTGATGCCCACTTTCCTCACTCCTGCCTCCTTGTCCCAGTGTGAAGCAGAACACAAGAGCCAGCAAAATCTGTAGTGAGAGGCTTTGTGCAGCATGCAGATCTTTCTCTTGCAGTCTTTGTGTGCCCTTAGGGAGAGAAGCTGGCCACATCAGGAAATGTTTCCAGCTCCTGTCTGTAGTTCCTGCTGAGCTCCTTTGTAGCCTTGGGCTTTTTGTGCCTTCAGGTTTGCCCAATTATGAAGGTAATGCTTGCTTTCTTCCATCATTTCTTTGCTTTGATGCCCCACCTGGATTGGGACCCTAGACAGCTGTGAGGGACTGAAGCTCTGTGGGTGGTTGTAAGAAGCGCCAGGTCTGGGTGCAGGTGCCTCTTGGGTCCTGGAGTGAGATCAGTGTCTGTGCAGCTGATGGCACAGCTGGGAGACCAGGCTGGCACAGCTGGAAGGGTGGCCTGGACAGTTGGAGGCTTGTTAATTGCAGTTGCTCAGTGACACTTTCAGCTGGATGGAGCAATTAATTATGAATTAAAATGTTCCCAGTCTGACTAGGCTACTTGCAGGCAGCCTGACAAGGTGAAAATGTTTGTTGTTGTCTCTGCCTGCGTGTTCAAGAGGATATTCTGCAGAAGGCAGTCAGATCTGACCAGCTTTACCTAGAAAGCCAAAGAAGCACTGTTGTGAGTTTTGAGGTAGCCTCTCCTCCTGGACAGCCTAACTGTGCTAACAACAATGAGCTGAAATGTGGCATGTACATCTTGTCACTTAGTTTCCAAAACCAGAATGTGACAATGATAGCTGAGAGCCAAACTCTAATATTTCTCTCTGTGTTCTTTTCAACATACAGTCCTCTGAAAATGTACAGATAGATGGAAAGAGAGAAGATTTTCAGTGCACGGCATCTCCAAAGAAGGTCAGTGTGGGAGGGAAGAGGCTGCCCTTTGATTTATCTGAAATTATTCTCTCTCTGAACTGCTCTGTACGAGCCTTGGAAGTGTCATCACACAACCCATACACTGGCTCCCATATATGCAGAGCAAGTCCTCAGCACAGTGCTCACCAGCTCTCTACCTCAGACACCTTGAGCAACCTGGAGGATCCTCTCCAATCTTTGAGAACAGAGGGCTCATAGTGATAGAAAATTAAACATAATTCAGCCATAGCTTGCTGAACTGCAGCTAACAAAATGAAAGGGTGTGGCCAAGTCAGGCCCAGTACATTCCTTACAAAACCACAGTTCTCAGAAACTTGTGTTTTATGGTTTCCAGTGCTGGGAGCTCACATTACACCCTAGCCAGCCCTAGCAGGGCCCTGTCATTCATCGGTCAGTTTTATTGCATGTCAGGAGTCTGCAAAGTTAGAAGCCAGTTAAACAAATTAAAGAATTTAATGGGATCCTCTGACTGCATCTTGCAAAAGAAAAAAAAAAAAGGAAATGCCTTGGGATATCTTTTCCTCATAGGGAGGTTCATATGGGCCCCCAAAAGGCAGCAACAAAAAGGTGGCCACTGGAGAGAGAGAAAAGCTTGCAAGATTTTCTGAAGGAAATTAAAATGTGATTCCTGTCAGGCCACCCCTCATGAGCCTGCCTTTTCTCATCAACATTTTGGAACATGAGATATTCAGAAAAAATGAAAATGCTAGCTGTGGCTGTGAACTACTTTCCCCCCCTAATTTTATTATGCTTCAACTGTCCTGAGAGCAAATCTTTTGGAAGTTATCCAAGACCTCAGTGTCTGAGGAACGTTTTCTAGAAACTAAATATAATAGCTCTGCCAATTTAGCTGACAGATGTGGTTATCTCAGTGACAAAGCACCCTGGGATCTTCTAATCCCCTTCTAAAAAAAATAATAAATATCCCCCAGTAGTGCTTTATTCATCTCCCCAAAATATTTTGGTCTGTGGTCTTAGGAAAAATGGCTCATTTAATATAATTTTCATAAACAGTTATTGAATGGATGGTGATCCATAAGCTATTCTTGTCATCAAGATGTCACCTACTGTCAAGTCTTGCTAATAAGAGTTTATAGACCAGCAGTGAGTATAAGAGGTCTCAGTGATACAAATACAAACTCAGCAGCTCAGCTTACTGCAGCTTAGCATGGATTAATTTCCCACGGCAGACGTCAGGCTCATGCCAAAAAAGACTAACCCTGTCTTTATGATTTTTCTCTACTTCACAATTGTCAGTCTATGTAAATACAGAGATAACTAGAAATAGGCCCAAATCACAAAGTGTGGGTCTCTGCAGCACTTCTTTGAAGCTGGGCTGTGCCTGAGTTTTCCTTGAGGCTCCGCTCCAGTCTTTTCCCTTGCAGAATTATTCACAGCAAACTCAGTATGTTTTAACTGTTTTTATCAACAGGTCTTGAAGCAGTAGTGATACAGATTATGTTTGCTCTCAGGTAATTAGTTTTCTTCTCTCCATCTTTTCCCAAGGAAGGATTAAGAGTACAGAGGAATATTGTGATTTGATAGAGTGGTTTGCTTGCTATTATTATTCTTTTTGTTTGTACTGAAGAGTGTTGGCCTTTTTGTACTGAGAAGAGGGTCACAAAAATACTTGGGTTTTGTGGAGAATCACTCACTATTCTTGAAGCAACTTCCAGGGAAGCTCTGTCTGAGCATACATGACCCCTCATATCTACAGAGTTAAAGGTTGCCTTGTGCCTGAGGAATGGAGCTGTAGAAGGAACTCAGTAATAGTTAAAATAAGCTGGAGCATCTATGAAAGCCTCTAGAAAGCCTGCAGGAAAAGCTAAGAAGGACCTAGTACATGGCAGTGAGGCCAAATGAACCTCGAGCCTGGTCCCTGAATTTGACGTGATGTCCCAGGGATGGAAGAAAATGTAATGTGCTGGGACTGGGCCACGTTGCTGGAGTTTCTGAATTGGTTGGAGTTTCCCTCACATGGAGGGATTCATACGTTGGCATTTTGCATTGCTCTGGACAGAATAGAAAGTGAAAATCTACAAATAAGTGAATCTGGAACATCATTAAGCAGGTTGGCATGACATTTTTTACTTGGTAGAGGTGGCTAAAAATGCTACAGAGAAGTGTTGCTGAGCAGGTTTAGTAACAGCAAGCACACTAGATTTGCTCTTATATTGTGGCTTGTTTTGATTTCTACATCTTCCAGGCTCCAAATGCTGTCCAGAAAGCTTCCAGGTTCCTATTGCAGAGGCTCTAGGAGTGCTTCAGTGGAACTGTGGATGACTTTGGGCTTTGGGTTGAAGCCCTGGGAAATTTTGTAAGCTCCAAACTAGGCAAAGCTCAGTAATTTGTTTTTTAAATTGTTTAACAAAGAAATTCAAAGGTTACAGGATCCTACTGACTGACAAGAAAGCTGGAGTGGAATCAGGCAGGAGAAGTCAGCTGAAACACATGAAGGGAGTGTGGGTCGGCATAAAAAAGCAAGAGGGACTCATCTCCTTGGAGAGAGACTGAGTTCCCAGACTTTGAAAGGAGGGAGTCCCGTGGTTCCCATTAGGAGGAGGAGCTGAAAATTCTGAGCTCTTGTGTGCTCGTCTTGGAGAAAACAGAAAAATCAGAAATATGTCTGCCCAGAGCATTTCAGGCAAGCCAAGAGTTTGCATTCATGTGGATGAAAGGTGTACAAGCATTGCTAGCACATACAGCTCCTAACTCAAATATTACCAAAACTAGCTTTGCCACACTGCAGTAAATGCCACTAAGTCTAATGGGAGCCAATATGGGAGAGAAAGGTGATTTTACCCAAAACAAAACAGGATTTGCACACACTCTCACACCCTAATGCTCCAAGGCATCCAGCCACATGAATCCAGGTGGCCCAGCCCAGATGACCTGCAGTGGTACAGAGGGAAAGGGACACGAGCTTTGCACATCTCAACCTGTATACAGGGTTCTTTCTAGATTGGAAACAATTAGATGTGCTGGCATCTTGATCACTTAGGTGCCATCTGCACCTACTATTCTCACAGCACTTCTACTGGTCCTTTTGGTGCCTACATACCTAGATAATCACTTTCATTCAGAATGGGCTTGATATTTTTATTAAAAATTCCAATCATTCCCAGCTGCCTCTTTCTCCACCCCACATCCTCCTGACACTGCCCTTTTCAACTGGCCACTGAACTGGGCTTTCAAATGGTTTCCTTTGATAAGCTGTACAGGGTTTTATTGCTTTGATTTTTAACTGATCTATTAGCTGCCTGTGAACTTCTCAAACACTCTGGGAGAAGAGCAGCCAGCACATGGTGATGTTTGCAGGTGAAAAGCAGACCTGCACGATTACTTTCCAGCTAGCATAGCACTGGTGTTGGCTTAGTTGCTCGTAACTGAGCTTGAAAACTTACTTTTGCTTCAACACAGCTAGAGGTCCTCAGTACAACTTGGTGTAAGAGGATCAGCGAGGAGAAGCAGGGCCCATACTGGTTGATTGGTGTGTTGTTTTATCTGCAGTGTTTGTTCAACATAAACACTAGAAAGTTAAGCACAGTAAAACAAAACTATCTGCTCGCAAAAGTAAAATGCAAAGAAGTAATCTAAAAAAACCAAAAAGTCATATTCCTTTCTCAGTAGCTTTTATGGAAACTTTCACTGTCCTCAAATTACAGTGACTCCATGTGGCTTATTCTACAATACAGATTTTAATATATTTGCTAAAATTTATTCCAGCTGTTTATAATCATAGAGATATTAATAATATTATGATACAGAGAAAAGTCTTGACTGGACTTGGTGCAGATTTATTAATTTGTAATTTTTCCATCTTAAACCCAAATATTAAAAAATTGATTAAAGGAAAGAAAAGTAATTGTAACCACTGGCTTCCACTTCACCATGATGAAATTGAGCTTGCTTGGTAATCAGAGAATAAATGTAGAGATTTCCTGATTTTACCCGACTGATTTTATCAGACCATTTGAAGTGACTGCAATTCAATTGAAAATAGGGATGCCAGAAAATTGTATATAGAAAGCAGTTACTTTTCAAAGAAAACTGCTACTGAATTCAACCTCAAAGATCCTCAGAAAACAAAACCAACTGAATCTGAATAGGGACAGGTTTGGAGTCTTTAATCTTTGTTCTTATTTTGACATATACACTTCCAGGAGATAACTACATTGAGGAATGTACAGTCGATTTTGCAGGCTGAGAATATGATAAAATTAAACTGATTCAGATCAGTCCAAGCTGAAAATGCCTCCTTTGTCTTGCAAAAATAAGACTCTTCTTCCAAATCCAATGCCTCCCTTCAGGAGCACTAAATATTAGTTGGAGTGCTGTGCCCAAAACAGTTTCTTATGCTGAGTTTGACTCCGGTGCCCTCAGCAGCTCAGCATCCAACTTTACAGCTATGTGACAATTTGCACATGCCCTTGTACAGTCTCCTAGAATGTGTATGGTGGCTGAGTTACTGATGTCCATTTCTCAGGAAAGCTATCTTTTAAAAACAACTTCTCTCTAGCAAGACCCCCACTTTGAAGAGCCTCGCACCCTTTCTGGCCCTCTTATACTCAGAAACAAGGTTCCAGGCAGAGCAAAAATGTAGACTGGGGTTATGCACTGTAGGTGAAAAAAATGTAGGGTCATCTAAGAGCCGCCTCATTTGCTTACTCAGAAATGGGGCTATCTTGAGTTGGGTTTTCCCTTTTTAATTTTTGTGGTTCTGAGCCATTAGCTGATTTCTGTGAAGTACGTAAAAATTCAACTTAAACTGTCTTGTACTTAATCAGCATTAAAAAGATGAATGTTACAAGTGATAACTCTTACGACTTAAGCTCTACAGGCTGCACTTTTCCCTTGCTCCAATGCCATAAAAAAGATCTTTCAGGCAGGAAAAGATGAGAACTCTCTTTGGCTTTGTGAAATTTCTGCAGTGCTTCCAGAGAAGGAAAAGTTCAGATCCATGCTCAAAGAAAAATGCTTTCTCTTCTCCACCCCCCATTCCATCATGGGGTTTTGAACACCCAAATCAAACACACAAAAATGGAAAGTACTCATGTCCTCAGCCATTGAGGCAGGGCAGTGGAGTGGACAACTTTAGCAGCCTATGCCATAGCCTCTGCACTCTGTACATGAAGAATCCCACTATTCTTATTACTGGGACTTGTCCCACCTTTGTATTGTCCCTCACCTTTAAACTGCAACTAACAATCCCAAGTCACTCTGTACCATTTGGTGGATACCTCTCCCCTGACAAATCGCAAATGTTCCACCCACCACGGGGGTTCAAAGACCTTGTACAATCCTGCCTGTAGATTAAGGCTTAACCTGGGCCTCTTCAAAGGCAGAAAATGCATTGTTGTATGAGCTGAAAAAGAGATTCCCTCTAATCCAGTAACAACTATGGTAAGCTTTTTCTCAGCTTGAAATTGCTCGTTTTACACAAGCATATGAAACAGGTAACAAATGGATCTAAAAATGGGTCACAGAGGATTCTGTGTAACTTGCCACCTGTGTCAGGGATGAGAAATGTGCACCCCTGGGGATCCACCAAGCAGTGCTTACCATGTGACAGCTTTGTAAAAACTGAGGAATTTGAATTTTCAGGGCTAATATTTAGCATACTCCATGGCTGCCACAGGAGAAAGGTTTATTAGGGGCTTGCAAAATGAACTTGAAATACTACGTCCCTATTGAAAAGGAGAGGTCATCCTGAGGATATGGGATTTCTTTGGCTCTTAAGGATCACAGGGTACTAAGGGCAAGAAGTTTTCCTCTTCTGCTTGTAGTACTTCTGGATCTTGGCCACAGTTGAAAGTGAAAACAAAAACATAGGAACTTTCACTGGGCTTTAGGAGAAATTCACCAAAGAGAAACTTTCTGTAGCCTGCGTAGACCTAGAAGCAATTCAGTAGCAAGCTAATAGGATCAGAAATAAGATTCCTCCAGCCCACTATAGTGCATTGTTTCATTGCACTGTTGCAGTGCTCCCAGTAACTCCAAAGTTGAAATCCTACTTGGCTAAGCAGAACAATGACAATGCCTGCACTGAACTCTTCGGGGGGGGCTCTGGACCACATGGGTTGCTCTCCATCTCTCCAAAGCTCTTCCAGCACAGACAGCACACTGGATACCAAACTTGATTCCAGGTTTTGCAACACTCCTTCATTTAAGATGGTAATTTCCTTTAATAGCTAGCAGAACATGGTGGCTGGCTCATTCTTTAAAACTTTTTGTTTGTTTTTGCTTTTAACCAAATGAATGGAATCTGTATCAACCAAAGATTGTATGTGTGGCAAATACAGAGTTTCATCCTGAGGCCACTGAAAGGAATTGCAAGACCACTCAGTAACTGACTACAAGCAGAAATCAATTGTACCAGCTACCAAATGACTTAGTTTAAATGTAAAGTTATTTGTTCAGACATCAGGAAACTATTTACATGTGCTACTTTTGAAATTCACCTCTAGCTATGACCATATGGTAATTTAACTTTTAAATTGTGTTTACCGCATTCTTATACTTTACTCAGTCAACGCAAAGCTAAACTCTTCAGAACCCCACATTTAAGCATGAAACTCAAAACTTTAGCAGTTTCTCTCCGTCTTTGAGCTGTTGCCATCTTCAGATAACAACAGATCAATCAGTGCTCAACCCTTTGAAGTGTAACAGTTGAAATGCATCTACTGCCTTGTACACGCTGCTGTATGTTTTACTCCGAGTGGGGGCTAAACTTTCCTACTTCAGAAGTAACGAGCTCTGCTCAATTAGCAGAGCAAGTTCTTTTTGAGCATCGCACATAATTCGTTTCAAGGTCTCTAGTTTTAACAGCCATTTGTTAATCTTTTTATATAGCTGGCATGAAAATTGTGATTCAAATATAAGCAGGCAGTCAAATAGCTGGAGTGCTTTAACTGCACACATGATTTCAGAACTCAGCTAGGCTTTTCTGAGAAGCAATTTGGCTTTACATTTCAGAAGCAATGACAGGGCTCCTTCAGGTAGAGAAAGAATCAAGGCTTGCAGGAGGAGGAAATACTTATTAGACCAGATATTTCTGGAAGTAGCAGCACAGTTTTGGAGAAAGCCATCCCATCACTGGATTCTCTTGTTTCTCTCTTTCCTCTCCTTCTATGTATATGCCTGCATATATATGCACAGACTTAAGACCCAATGTACAGTGGTGAGCAATGCATGCTCTCCTGCTCTCTGAATTCTGACTTTTTGCTGTTAGTTTCTTTATAGGTGCTCAGGACTTCCAGCAATAGACATCATCTTGAATTCAGTCTGCAATGGTGACTGCTGCATGACGAGGTTATGTTTCCCATTGTGGATTGAAAAGAGGGAATATGTGCCCATATTTCAGCAGGTCTTGGTGTGAAGAACAGGAGGTTTTCCCCCAGGTCTGGCTGGAGCACTGCTTTGTCTCTGTCAGATGTTTGCTTGAGAGAAGAAAGGAAAGACCTAGTCTATCTTGGAGAAGTGAGAATAGATTTTCTTCTCATAAAATAAACTTGATAAATCAATGTTAACAGCACTCTGTGCATACCATTTCTGTAAGTGCAGAAGAAAACAGATGAGAAAATAGGGTTTTTCTCACTTGCGAACTCTAGGTTTCCCCGCCAGATGAAAGTCAATGGCCAGTGTTGGTGCCTTCCTGAAGAGAGTGAGGGTAGAAAGAGTCCTGAATGGGTCAGGACTGCCATCTCTTTCCATGCTTCTTGGTGTTGTCAAGCATGGTGGGTTATGAAAGCAAATGGGAAATCATAGATCTGAATAGGATGTGACGTTATTTATTCCACAGAGTACATCTGTTGTACTATACAATGTTGTATGGCTGTGTGTGTTACTGTCATAAGACATTGACAGCAAATCCCTTTACTAGAAAATGTTATTTTATCACCTCTTCATGATTTACCATTTTAGAACTCTGCATTTTTGTAAGCTTTATGTGGTGAACTAGTTAAGCTCAAAGGGTGGACAGCAGGGATGTGTACCACAGTCTGGGATAATGAATGCAGAGACTTGTCCCCTCCCCAACATCAGGTTGCCTGATGGCAGCCCTGGGCCCTGTTTCATGGCAGGAGTGGGATATCTGTGGGCTGCCCCCAACCTGTGATGAAGAAGGACAGAAGGCTGAAAGACATCAGTGAGGAAGGCTTTGTGGACCCTGGTCCGTGCTGGAGATGAGGCATGGGGGTCTTGTTGGAAGGGATGGACTGACAAGGCCCAGCTGGGCTGCTGAGTGCGTTGGGTTCATTGGGGTCACATCAGCAGTGCTGCTGGACCCCCCTCTAGGCTGCCTAGCTCACCCACGTGCAGTACATCTGCCACAGAGAGTAGTCACACCCTCAACTGCCCATTTCAGAACTACAGGGGATTGCAGATTTTGTTTGGTAAATTTAGGATTTCAAATATTACCTGGATTGAGACATTTTCTACCTTTAAATCTTACACATTGTTGGTTTTGCTTTCATCATCAACATTACAGCCCATCCTCCCCCTCATCCCCCTTCCCAGTGACTGTCAGCATTTTAATTTATGTCAACAGAAACACCCAATTCCACCTTTTAGGCATGTCTTCAGTAGTGACTTTGTTTCCAGAGCTTCTGGGCCCTCATGGGCTTTGGTACTTCAGTGCCTCTAGAGACCAGGCTGTTTCTGTGCCCATGCACTGATGTCGCAGTCTAGCTGTATGTGCCCAAGCTTCGAAACTTTGGTGGAAATGAATACCAACACACCACAAGGAATAATCTCCCATGCCGGGGAAAGCTCCAGGGAGCCAACTGGCAAAATGTCATCAGCCACTTAAAGGGAAAGTTTGAGTGATGACCTTGCTTCTGGTGGCGTTTCCTTCTGTCCCGGATATAAACACGCTGTTCTAGTCGGAGTTAACTGTTATTTTTAGCTATGACAAAAGTGCATCTGAAAAGCCTGTTCTGTTGCACTTGGAAAATACCAGATCACTCAAAGTGCCAAATATGCTGAAGGAAAAAGCATTCCTGGAGATGGCTCAACCCGGAGAGTCTGCATGAACTCTTCACGGCTTCCTCTCCCCTTTTTTTCCCACACGCAGGCAGGCATGCTCACACACACACAGCAGCTCAGAACTGCAGAGGCTGGTGGTGAACCACACTCAGTGTGTGTTTTTTTCAGGAGTAAAGTCAGAGTACGTCCAGTATGTTCATTCACCTAATTGAATTTCAGCTTGTTTGCTATAACAACATTATTTCTTTCTTTGATTATAAGCAGGAATTTTATTTAAACAGTAAAAACCATTAATAGAGTTTTTTTCTGTATTCTGAAAAAGCCATGGCCACATACCTTCCACATGTGGCTCAGTAGGTGATCTGAACATGGCTTTTAACTTACGTGAAAGTTGCTGGGAGTTGTCACTCACAAAAGAAAGGTATGAGAGGGGGACCAGAATAATGCTTTGATGAAGGCAGCTCTCAGGTGATTTTGAAAGAGGGACAGGTGATGGACCAGAGTAGAGAAAGCAAGTTCCATGGCACCAAAATGCTTTTACCTGCCTGCAGAACATGGTGGGGACTCCTGGCACAGACGTTGCTGCAGCATGGATGGTGCGGAGCAGAGCAGCATCGGTGCTGTGGATCGGCATCGATGCTATGGATAAGCATGCATGCTGTGGATGCTGTGGATCACCGTGAATGCCCTGAAGCCGGCTAGGACATTCCCACTCCCCAGGTGAGCATAGCCCCCTGGGAGCGACCGGCCGTGGAGGGGGATGCTCGCGGAGGAGGCCCTGGCACCTGGCAGGGCAGCCTTGCACCTGCCTTCCGCGAGTGACAGGGGCGACACGCCGCACCCGGGCCCCGCTCCCAGCCCCGCAGCACACCCCGCCCGGGGTCACCCACTCTCGTGGGTGCTGCCCTGCCCTGCCGTGCCGTGCGGGTCTTCGTCTCCAGTGTGAGGGGGCTACCCCGAGCACAGCCCCCCCCGCCGGCGGGCTGAGGTGGCGGCGGGGGTGACAGCGCGGCAAGGAGCATGCGTGCGGGAGGGGGGGGAGGGGGGGGCACGGGGGGGAGGAGGAGGAGGAAGAGGAGGAGGAGGGATGGCGCGGGGAGGCGGCCGCTGTTTATTTGCAGCCGGGCAGGCTGCGCCTCGGCAGAGCGCGACTGCTCGGCGGCGGCTGTCCCGCTGTTCGCTCCGCACCATGCGGGCGCCGCTGCCCGCCCGCGCCGCGGCGGCGGCCGCCGAGCTGGAGCCGGGGCAGCCAGCCCGGGGCCCCGCACCCGCTCCCGCACCCGAGCCATGGTGACGGGCTCGACGCGGGGCTCCCGCAGCCGGGACCGAGCCGCGCCAGCCCCCGCAGCCCCGTCCCCCGTCGGGCGGCGCGGCGGGGCGGCAGCGGCGGTGGCGGTGCTGGCGGGGCTGTGTGCCCTCTGCTACGGGAACTCCCTGCGGGGCGAGTTCGTGCACGACGACGTCTGGGCCATCGTGAACAACCCCGACGTGCGGGCGGCCACCCCCGTGGCCGCCGCCTTCGCCAATGACTTCTGGGGCAAGCGGATGGCCGAGAACACCAGCCACAAGTCCTACCGGCCCCTCTGCGTACTCACCTTCAAGTAAGTGCCGGCCTCCGCCGCCCGGTCCCTCTGCCGTACCCGTGCCCGGGCGGAGGGAGGCGGCCAGCCCCGGCTGGGGTCAGGAGGAATCCCCCTGGCGCCGTCGCCCCCAGTCCCGCGTCCTCGGCGTCGTGATTCAGCATTTCTGCCCGGAGTTGTGCGGGACGGAGTATGCCCCGGGGGCGAGCGGGGGGGTTCCAGCTGCCGCTGGGGCGGTCGCTGTCCCGGCCCCGTGGAAGTTAGCTGGAGAAGGGGCATGATGAGCAGCTGTTTCGGGGGAGCCTGCTGCTCTCCCGGCAAGTGCCCCGCTTCCCTGGCGGTTTGGGAACAGGTGGCGCCTCTTCCCCTGGCTGCCGGCGGATAAAAGGGAAAACCGAGCGTTTCGGAAAGCTCTTCATACTGCGAAGGGTGTTCAAATTGAATTCCCCTTGAGTTCCCCCTCTTGTTCATCCCTCTGCTTTTCCTCCAGTACTTTTCTCTGCAATCGAGTGATCATGCGAGAAGCTTCTCCGGTGCTGTTTTGAAGCAGACCCATAGTTATTCCTACCTTTCTTTTCAAGCCTAAGCAAAGGCGTCAAGGGTACCGCGCCGTTTCTTGCAACCAGGCTGGGAGCTGCGAGCCTCCCATGTCAGTCACGGAGTTGCCCGCCAGCCTCGTCTGCTTCAGATGTTCCCTGTGTACCGGGCAGAGTTGTTGGGGAGGAGTTTCAGTTCTACAGGAATAAAGAGAAGTTGAGTAGCGGCAAAGTAACTGCCAGTTTCCATTGCTAATCCTAGAAGAAAAACCCAGACGCCTTTCCTTCTCTCCAAGGAGAGAGAGAGATATGATCTACTAATTTCTAGTAGATCAGCTTAGTTACAATTCTTACAGCTTGTCATCCTTTCCATTAGCTTGCACTCTTCTTATTTATTCTGGTGAAACACAAATGATGGTGAATGTTTACCACATTGTAGTATTAAAAAATGATATGGGTGTTTATGGGGAACTTTGTGGAAGAACTCGTGTAGCTGGGTGATGCTTAGAACTGTTTTGTAGATGCTCATTACAAACCTGTGGCAGGCAGAAGGAACACAGTGTAAGGAAGTGGTAAGTATGCCAGGAGGAGGTGTTCTGGAGCCTCCTGGTTCTGCTAATGGAGTAACTATTTATTAACATATCTGATTTATAAATAACTTTGCATGAACTATCTGCAAATACCATGTTTCTGTGAGGCAAGAGCAGTTTCAGAGAACGCAGCATCCCTTTGCCACTTCCACTGGAGCACTCGCTGTGGTTTGGTTGTAAGGGTGGGCTTGGAGCCAAGAGCAATGGGTGTCAGCTCTCAGGGGAAGCAGGGCTGGGTGGACAATGGGGTGCAGTATTCCTGATAAAGCAAAACCATATATAGCACAGATCCTTTTGAGCTGGATTGCTTAGGACAGGCTTTGTACCTTCCCCTTGAAGGGGCTCTCAGCAGTTTTCTGTAGAGTGGGAAGGCGATGGAGGCAGCAACTGGCAGAGCCAGCTTTGTGCATACAGAGTGCCTTCTCCATCGGGAGTCCAGCCAAACTGTTGCAGTTTGGGGAGTCATATGATTAATCTGTTCCTCCATCAATACATCCAGGGGTAATGTGGGAGGTAAGTGAACTTTAATGTATCACCACTGACCGCACTGCATGCGGTATTGGTGCTGGACTTGGCCTCCTAGATCAGGTTGCAGGATTGGGGTTATGTTATGCTAATTAGCAAAGGAATCTTAAACTTTAATAATGGAATGGAAACTAAATGCTTTAGTTGTCATTTATATGTCTTGACACTGAACTGGTTTTGCCTTTGCTATTTAAAGGGGAGGGTGTGTAAAAAAAGGGTTAAGTGATGTCCCCATCTAGTCCATTTTGGAAATTAGTGAGACTAATTTTGTGAGCAAGATTTCATCCTCAGGTGCTTATGATAACTGCACAGCTAATACACAGGCTCAAAGGCAGAGTTGTTTGTTCACTGGATGGCATTGGAATAGGAAAGGAATCCATTTATCCTCCTTGGCTGCAAAGGCAGATTAAGTCCACTCTGTCCTAAATATGCTTTCCAGCCCTCCGGTTTCCATGTTCTTCCTGTTTCATTTCTGTGAGTCGGATGCCAGAGGAAGATGTTAAGATCTGGGTGGAGTGGATTCTCCAAAGCCAGTGTTTCCAAAGAGGCTGCAGGGACCTCTTGCCAGGTGACTCTGAGCCTGGGGTTGAGCTGTGCTCTGGCTGCCAGAGCCATCTACCCCTGCCTTGCCCAGCAGGTGGTTGCTGGTTGTGCTTGGTCCTCCTGCGAAGGAAAAAAAAATAAATTTACTTGGCTGAGTGTAAAATGCTCCATAGAAATGGACTTTTAACTGAATGGAAGTGAATGTTTCTTGTTAAGATTTTGCTAGAATTTAGTGCATTCACTTAGGATACTTGAGAAAGCTGATTGACATGTGGTTTGCAGCATCTTCCTGAATGAGGGAGGTGAGGACCAAACTATTCTTGTATCTATTTTTTTTTATTTGCTTGTTTTATTTTATTTATTTTTTTTTGTTGTGCTAGTTTGGTCAAATCCAAGGCATTTTAATAGCAGCATTGTTCTGTCTACCTGCCTGGTGGCTGTGCTTACGTTGCATGGAACTTTCATCTAGAGAGGTTGTTTTGAGTCTTGCTGTACTAAGATTGAAAGTCTGGGAGATGTCCAAACTGCATGTACAGAACAGATGTGAAGGGTGGGCTGAAATTTATATTTACAGATGCATCAATCTACAGAAACTTAGTCCTTCATGGCTGTGAAAGTAAGAGGAAGGACTTGTGATGCCCTGTGGACTCCTGATTAGGCTGAACATATCTTACATATAATGCTACGTATTCTTGAAATGATCTCAATTAAAAAAAATTATCACCTGTCTGTCAGAAGAATCTTAAGCAGACATTGCTGAAATTTAGAAACAGTAGTTCAGTGTTCCTCACATATTGGAAATCTTAAATGACAGTCGTCATTCTAGTACACTAATGTTCTGGAGCCAAACGGTGAAAATAGCTCAAGTATTTGACATTATTCGCACTGGATCTGTCAGTATGAATGATCAGAGGAAAATAATAGTGGCCTGTGTCACTGGAACCATTAAGCAACACCTACAATATTCACAGAACTGCTGCATTGTTTTGTCTGGGTTAACATCAGAAGGACGAAAAAAAAAAAGCCTGCACATGGGCTATTGGAATAAATAATGTTTGCTTTGTGTCTTTGAACTTCTTTCACCTTTTCTTTTGACTTCAGTAAAGTAAATGAGTGTTAGAACTAGTTGGTTCAGAAACATTGCTATTGTATGTGGGTAACTCTTGGGTGACAGGTCTAGTGCAACTCCTCATCTGCACAGGAGCTGAGATGGTAGGCAATGGTTTAGCTTAGTCCTTAGGAAAAACTTCATTCTCTCTTCACCAGGCTGGCACTTGGAGATGTCTACCTGCAGCTATTTTCTTCTCCAAGAAGTGATTCAGTATACTTCTTTCTAAAGAAGGCATCTGTTTGGACTCAGTATATACTATTTCTTGATGTCTTCCATATAAAATGTTAAGATGAAGAGTGAAAAAGAAAAAAAACCAAACCTGCCAGTTCTGTAATTCATTCAGGATATTGTATTTAAACTGAGTGCTTTCTGTCTTACACCTTGTTTCCACTAACAGAAGTTCAGTAAATCATTTATTCCCTCAGTAGCACTGAAGTTATTCCTTGGTTCCAGTGGTTTTACAAAAATGTATCTCTGCTGTTGAAGCCGAAGGTGCAGTCCTCGGTGCTGTCTCCCTCCCCCCTTTTTCTTCTTGTCTGTCAAATCCCCATTTAGATAGATTTTCAGCCCAGAAATGAACAGGTTATGGAGGTTTGGTGTAGTCAGCAACACAGCAGACTTAGCCTGAAGGTACACAGTGGTAGGAGGTGGTGAGAATGAAGCCTTTTGAAAAACCCCAGTACCAAAGTTTAAAGACACTTAATCAGAGATCAGCCTCCTGGTTTTACAAGTGGTGGAGCAAATGTCCAGGAGAAGTGCATGCTCTGCCCTCCTCAGCCTCTTTGGTGGCAGGATGGAGGTTGCTGCCAAGGCAGACGCTGGTGAGGGAGGTGCCTCAGGTAACAGCTTAGTAGGGACAAAAGCCTGGATGAAAAGGGAAAGGTGGTGGCAGGTTTAGGCCATGTAGCCCTGACAGACACTCAGGAGGATCGTGCTGGGTGGAGAAGCACAGGAGGCACCTGGTATTCCTTGAAGGAGGTGGAAGACAGTGTTCGCTTGGATCTGTGGGAAGGGTGTAAGGGTGCCCACTTCAGCTGCTGCTGCTGGGTGGCTCTAGTGTCCCAGAAGGAGAGGAGCTGAGTGTGACAGGCCATCAAAGGGAACTCTGCTGTCCCACCAGAAAAGACAAATGCACGATTTGAACACAGACCCATCTTACTAGTGCTCTGGCCAGAAAAAAATGGGGTGAAAAGCTAAATTTGAAGTCCAGGCTGTGTTCAGCTGCTGACTGTGGAAGGGATGGCCCACTGGCTCTCCTGCTGAGGCTGCTAGGCAGTGATGGCTCGGGTACATAAACGCCTTGGAAGTAAACAGACCCTTCAGCAGTGGTTCAGTATCCTGTGTGGGCAACAAGAGCCTAGTATAAGGTTACCAGTGGCTTCGGATCAAAGCCTTATGTGGCTGTGAGCTTGGGTTAGATGTAAATATCCAGCCAAACAGAATGAATT
This sequence comes from Hemiprocne comata, assembly GCA_020745705.1. Classification (NCBI taxonomy): domain Eukaryota; kingdom Metazoa; phylum Chordata; class Aves; order Apodiformes; family Apodidae; genus Hemiprocne; species Hemiprocne comata. The sequence goes on from CM036586.1 coordinate 65,980,544, forward strand.
CAGTAATTCACTGCCAACCTTCTGATCTGTCTAGTTGCTTACAGCTGATCTGTCTGTTTTTTCAGCTGTATTGGTGGCATAAGTTTTTCAAGGGCAGGGAGCTTAAAAAAACCAAAACAACCTGAGGAAGAAAAAAAGACCTTAGATTTTATTTGTTCTTGATTTAGTGCTGTATTACGGTTTGACATCACATGGTAATATAGTGGAGCTATAATGTGTCAGGTTAAATACACAGTGCACAAGTGTTTTCTTCTCTCTGTACATCTATATTAGGGCAATATCACAATGTTTAAGATTGTGTCAGTATTTCTTCTGTACAGCTTAGTCTAATATTTCTAGCCTAGCTATAGCAATCACTCTCCATACTGGTACTGTGATACCTGCCATGAAATTGATGTAGCGCTGGTGTAGCCACAGCAGGCGAGGTGGAGTTTGTGAAGAGAGGCAGTTGCTTTTATTAGACCGGTTATGTTATAGTTGGAATATATCCTCACATTTCTAGGTATACAAGCTTTTCTTCTGACCCAGAGCAGATGCCTTGCTGCCATTTCAGATCTGGGAGAGGGTGCTGTTGCCTCAAAGCTTGGTGGATTTTTATTTTTTTTTTTTTTTCCCCCCCCCAGTTCGGGGTGCACAGAAGTCCTTCATCGCCTTGCACCACCACCTTGAATGTAATTTTTGTAGCAGGTGTCTGATGTTTTTTCGTTGTAGGTTTGGGCTGTGTTTCTCTAGGGGGATGCAGGGTTGCTTGAGCTCCTTGGAAGGAGGCCGGGACCCTGGGGGAGGGTCAGGGGAAGCTCCCTGCCCAGGGAGGGAGGGCACAGGCCCAGCTGGAGGTCCATGCCACCGCACTGCTTGCAGCCAAGCCCAGAGGTGGAGACCTGCCCAGGAGTGCAAAGCAGGCTGGACTTCTGCCTAATCACAACATTCTTGCTGTCCTTAATACTCAATGAAGATGACTATTGAATTAAAAGTCATTTATTTTGAGATAAGAGTTCCCTAAAAGGTCTAGGCAGATTCTCCTGAAGAACTTGGCTGGTGTGAATCCAGTCATGCCTGTGTTTGCTCCTTGCTTCAGTGGTGTTTTGTCTCTATTTAACATCTACCAATTCCTGGGAATTTTCTCTTATCTGGTAACTTATTCCTCTTGCGCCCATGTCAGCCTCAATTTTCTTTTGTTTTATTTTACCTAAAAGGCTCAGCTTTGGACCAACCTTCTTTCCCACAGGAGCATCCCTGCCAATACTCTTTAGAGCTCATGAAAATAAAGTGTTCTGGCTGCTTCTGTTTAGCTAAAGGCATTTTTCTGTATTTACTCACTCTTTCTAAGAGCTTTCCAGGGCTTTCTCATTTATTGTCTCTCAGATTTAAAGAAAGATTAAAAAAAATACTGTTTTTTTTTTTTTTGCTTGCTATACTTGGGTGTTTTTTAAAATTTCCTTCTGCATAAATTAAAATGGCACTTCCTTCATGGTATGCGGCTCGAGCTGAAAGTTTACCAAACTTACTTGAGATTTGGTGGAAAATTGTCATTCTCAGTTTGAAATATTGTTGTCATTAGGCCTAATAACTTTAGGCTAGATTTCTGTTAGCGTTGTTTTCTCTTCTTGATGAACAGCTGGCTGAGCAAGGTTCTTGAACATGTCTCATCTCTTACTCTGCACTAGGAAAAGGACTGCTTGATGGCTGCTAGAGAGTTTCGGGAGACGTTTGTTCCCTTCAGTGCATTGCTTTTGCTGAGACAACACTTAAGAAACATTTTTATGACAGTCTTCCTTTTGTTCAAAATCTGGGTAAAATGACACCAGGTTTGTCCACTTGTAAATTGCCATCATCTGGCTTTTTTTTGTGTTTATTTTTTCATTTTCCAAGGCCATTTGCAGAGACAAATCTAAAGCCGCGTGAGCGATGCTTTTGGTATTCTTAACACAGCAATGATTGTCAAACCATGCTTTCTAGGATTTCATTAAAAATTTCTGTTCTGGCATATTTATTGTTTCTAAGGTGCTGCTGCTTCCCAATCTAATTGTGATTTCTGTTTTCTTTTCTTAACTGTGCTGGAAAGCAATAACCTGCTTTGAATGCCAACACTTAACTAGTGCTCTTGTAAATGATGACTGTTGTGCTCTAAGGGAATTGCTGTAGCTTGGGAATTGATATGGCCTCTGTCTTCTCACCCATCCCTGTTATAGCAAATCAAGTAACAAACCATTTAAGCCTTATTGTCCATTTAATTCGGAGGCATTGTGCTGTACTATTAAAAGATTATCTGCACAAAGTGCTGCAGCACCGTGGTGGAAACTCTGCTCTGCCTATGTTGGCCATTGCATGAACAGTGCTGCAAAGGCTGCTTGTTTTCTTTTTAAATGCTACAGGTTTTTCATCAATCTTTGAGCTGTTTCCACATAGAGCTTTAAGCGTTATTGCCGCTGATGCAGCTGCACCATTTCTGAAGTGCAAATGCTCGTTTTCCTGGCACATAGCAGATGCATCTGTGGAGTTTATAAGGAGATTCCACTGTGCTCTGAAATGCAGCATTCGATTGTGAAAAGTTTGTCATTTATATCACACAGTTCCAAAAGAAAGGGAAGATTACAGGAAACTTAATCCATCCTTGTATGTTAGATTAATTTATATAAATCTGCATGTGAGCCTTTTCTCTATAAAAACTGTGGGGGTTTTATGAGGTGTGGGATGCTCTGAGACTTTCCATTAGGTGTTACTCACTATAACAAATTGCCATTATTATTTTGTGCTTTCTGTTTCAAAACGTGCTGTGGTTTTTGTTAGTCTTTTGAAAATAATAAAACAGATTAAACTAAACAAGAGCTGCCCAGGGATAATAACAAAGTCTATAAAAAGAGAAACTCTACAATTATGCTTTACAATGTTATTAAATCATAAGAGGTCTTAAAAAAGGTTGAATGAGTCTTCATGTATACAAGTGGATGAAAAGCACTATATTAGAGCCCAGGGGTGCTGGTGTTAATATACCGTGACTGGCTATGTGTGGGATTTGTCTGCCAGCCCATATTCTTACAGCATAGATGCATTTGGTTCTGGGTCTGTGAGGGTGACTTCACCAAACCCCACTTGATTTCCAGGTCCTCTGTACGAGGAGTTGCTTACCCAAGGAGAAGTGTCTCTGCCTGACTACTTGTCTAGAGAAGCAGTAAATGCCTGTGGTCTTGAGGGTAGCAAGTGTCATTCTTCAAAGGAGGCAGCTGTGCCAGGGGGAGGGAGGGCAAGTGGTTAACAGGGGGTGCTGATAGATGTTGCTTATTCTTTTAAGAGGAAGAGAGATTAGCTTTCTTCTGGAGAGCTCTTTTACAAGCTTTACTTGGTGGATCTTCAGCAGCTTGTGCTTGTGAAAGTCTCTTAGAGCAATGTCATTCCTTTTTCTAGAGTGGAGGGTGGAAGCATGGAAAGCTGTTGTAGGTAGCAAGGCAAACCACACTGCTGTTGCTGGAAAATATCTGTTAGCTTTCACAAAGCCAAGGGATTTCTGTGTTAGGGCATATACCTCTTATTTTGGTATACTTGCTGCTTGGGCATGTAGTTTTGGCAGTGCACTGCCTTGGGTGTGACATGCTGAAGCACAAATGCTGCAATGCTTGGACACAAAGAGAAGTGTTGGGACAGGAAACTTTGCTTTGAATACATGTTTTGGTGCACCTTTCTCTGCCCTGATGGGGCATGTGATGGATGCTGAGATTTTTGTGATGAGTTTTTATTTTGGTGGTAGGTTGGGTCGTACTGATCAGCTGTATTAGAAGATACCTGACAGTGTTACCCAGTATCAAGAGACTGCTCCTTGGTATACCTGCTCTTCCTCTACTTTTCCGCAGGTCATTTTGAAGGCCTTTGCATTTGAATTGCCATTCACCACTTCTCCGGAGGCTTAGCACTTTCTTTGCCTCCAGGGACTCTTAAAGCAGAGGTGCTGAAGCAATACAAAACTCTTTTCTGAGTGTTTCACAGGTGGCTCCCCTGAGGAAAGACCTTTTCTGAGATGGTGGTATCTCCTGTTTCAAGTATCTCCATTCCTAAGAGAGTTATCACTTCATTTATTCAGTCCTCAATCTTTAGAATATTATTTGCTAACACCTCTCTGGTTATGTTGACAAGCAGTCAGTTCAAAAAGCCTGGCCAGCCCAAAGTATCTGCTTTCCTAGCTATGTGCTCTATCGAGGCTTAACATGTATGTTAGAAGTTGTGCTTTAGCTCAGACAGATGTTATGATCTCCATGAAGAAGTGGCTAAGGTCTTCAAGCCCACACGATGCTGCAAATCAGAAATAATTGTATTATTGGTGTCTTTGGGCTTGCAACTTAAAAAAATTGGAAGATTTTCCCAATTTGTGAGCCAAACCTCTGCTCCCATAACAGAGTACAGTTACGGCCTCAGAGCTTCTGTTCATGAATATCATCTTGGAGAAACATCACTTCTTACTCAGTTTTCAAAATCTTCTCTCTCTTTTACCTCAGTTGTTTGCTGAGCTATATATGGTGTATAATTATGACACAACTCCATGATAATGCTGCTGTAAACAAAGACAAGGCTGAATCTTTGTAAGAGTATTAAAGTTTAAGAAGGCAGAACTTATTTTTGTTGATTCACCTAGTCCATCCTGCTCCTTTGCCCAGAATTACTCTGCAGTTGCTCTGTAGTGGAACAAATTTGGCTTTCCGTAGTAGGCTACCTTTTTCCCCCCATGGGTGGATGAGCATGCTGGGGAGCTTCCCAAAGTTCTTGTGATTTGGATTAGAGCTCTTTGGAATCCCAGATTTGCTCAGCCGTTTGACGTACAATAAACTCAACTACTGCTAATGTTTCAAAATCATTGTGCTGGGATTGTTTCAGGACAAAAGAATGTTTCCTTCATTGCCGTGTGGCCTAATTTCCTATGACACAGAGCTTTAGCAGCAGCAAACACTGGTGGGAATATAGCACCTGCACACATTCACATTTAGTGCTCATGGACCACCAAAGGTGGCATTTAAAACATACACCGAGGCATGCTTGCAGTCAGATTTTGCTGTTTAATGGAAGGCTTATCTGAATACCATGGTGGTGTTATGTTTTTGTTTGCTTCTGCTTTTTTTATTTTTCAAAAGAATACATAGGGGAGTCGCCAAGCTGTGAGGCTGATGCTCTTATGTAACTGTTTTCAATAATTTACATCAGGTAATTCGCAGCTTACAAGCCTTTTTGACTTGATGTTTGCCTCAAGAAGAGGTGTGATAAGCACACCCTGCCTTTGGGAGAGGTGACCTGATGTGGGAAGGAAGATTCACTCCCTACAAGGTTCTGCCTTTCCTGCCACTAAACCTGTTTTGCAGGCTGGGAAGTGATCAGACATGATCTATGGAGACTAATGAGAAATTTTCTTTCAAGAATGCTGTCAGATGTTGTGTTTTGAGTGATTGGTCCTCACATCTTGGCCAAATAAATAAATAGATTAGAATCTCTCACATTTTGGCGCATACCCCCTGATAGCCTGAGCACTTCTTGTCCTCACTTGCCCACCTCTGCTTTCTTCAGAAATCAGCTTGCCAGACCACACTTTGGCATTTGGGGAGAACCGATGGTGATGACTGTGCTCCATCTGACTTATTTACAACCACAGGTGATTCATTAGTATAAAGAACAGGTCCTGCAAGTGGTCCCTGCCGTTGCACTCATGGAGTCATAGGATTGTTTGGGCTGGAAGAGATAATCACAGAATTGTTACAGTTGGAAAAGACTTCTAAGATCAGAGTTCAACTGTCCATGCAGGAGACAAAAAACACCAAACAAACAACAACACAACACTCACCATGCCCACTACAGCATGTCCTGAAGTGCCATGCCTACACATTTTTTGAATACCACCAGGGATGGTGACTCCATCACCCCCCTGGGCAGCCTGTTCCAGTGCCTGACTACTCTTTTGGTGAAGAAATTCTTCCTAATATCTAGTCTAAACCTCTCCTGGCACAACTTCAGGCCATTTCCTCTAGCGCTATCATTATTCACTTGGGAGAAGAGACCAACCCCCACCTCCCTACAACCTTCTTTCAGGTAGTTATAGAGAGCAGTGAGGTCTCCCCTCAGCCTTCTCTTCTCCAAACTAAACAATCCCAGTTCCCTCAGCGTCTCCTCATAGGACTTGTTCTCTAGACCCTTCACCAGCTTGGTTGCTCTTCTCTGGACTCACTCCAGCACCTCAATGTCTGTCTTGAAGTGAGAGGCCCAGAACTGCACACAGAGCTCGAGGTGCAGCTTCACCAGTGCTGAGTACGGGGGCACGATCACTTCCCTACTCCTGCTGGCCACACTATTCCTGATATAGGCCAGGATACTGATGGCCTTCTTGGCCATCTGGCCACACTGCTGGCTCATATTCAGCCGGCTGTCCACCAGCACCCCCAGGTGCTTTTCCTCTGGGCAGCTTTCCAGTCACTCTGCCCCAAGCCTGTAGCTTTTGCATGGGGTTCTTGTGAGTGAAATGAAGGACCCCAGCACTTGGCCATGTTGAACCTTGTACAGTTGGCCTTGGCCCATTGATCGAACCTCTCCAGGTCCCTCTGCAGAGCCTTCCTGCCCTCGAGCAGATCAACACTCCCACCCAGTTTGGTGTCATCTGCAAACTTACTGAGCAAGCACTTAGTCCCTTAATCTAGATCACTGATAAAGAGACTAACCCAAGAGGGTGAATCACAAAATCACAGAATGGTTAGGGTTGGAAAGGACCTTAAACATCATCTAGTTCCAAGCCCCCTGGATGGGCAGGGACACCTTCCACTGGACCAGGTTGCTCAAAGCCTGTCCAACATGGCCCTGAACACTTCCAGGGAGGGGACATCCACAACTTCCCTGGGCAACCTGTTTTAGTGTCTCACCACCCTCACACTAAAGAATTTCTTCCTAATATCTAATCTACATTTACCCTTGTCCAGTTTGAAACAGTTCCCACTTGTCCTATTGCTACATGCCCATGTAAAAAGTCCCTCCTCACCTCCCCACCTTTTCTGTCGGCCCCTTCAGGTACTGGAAGGGAGCTATAAGGTCTGCCTGGAGCCTTCTCTTCTCCAGGCTGAATGACCCCAACTCTCTCAGCCTGTCTTCATAGGAGAGGTGCTCCAGTCCATCATCTTGTGGCCCATCTGCAGGTGACTCTGAGCGGGACCCTTGGCTCTGTTGAGGCAGGGTGGCCCTGTGCTGCCCCTTGTTCCCCACAGCATGCCAAAATGAACATTTAGGCCTGGGGGATCCCACCGCTGCAGTGTATTTACCACTGAAATTCTGGCGGGTTGTCTGTTGCTGCCATTTGTTGTGGTTTGTCATTCTGTGCTGGTAGAAATGAGGGAAAGTGATGCATGCTGCTGCCCCGAAGTGACTTGCAGGAGGAATGGGGAAAAAAAAAAATTAAAAAAACCTCTTCATGTGTTCTTGACTCACACAGACTGATGTCTTGTCAAAATGTAGCTGCATCAACCCATGCTTCAAAGGGAAAGGTCAAGTCATGCTAAAATCTCACTTTTCCCAAACTCTGGGTTTTGGCTATTGCCTCCACGGACACTCTTGTGTGAGGAGAGCAGGAATGCGTGAGTAAGACCCTTGGTCTGCTAAAGTTAGGTTGGCCTGGAAAATGCAGCCCAGGAGAGACAGCACTCTGTTGCTTCTGAGTAAGGAATGTAGAGAGTATTTATAAAAAGCATATGTTGTTTGACCCTCACAGAAACACCTCACCTCCTCTGTCTTACAAAAAGCCTAGGGTGCTTGCATAGTAGCAACGACTCAGTGGCTTTGCTGTTGCGTCATGTATGTCATGGGAGACCTGGGGTCTCTCAGTAACAACAGGAAGGATTATTACCCTTTAGCACGTTTACAGCTACATGCAAAATATTTAGATTGAATCTTCTTTTCACTGGGTGTCTTGTCAGTTTAAAAAAAAAAAAGTCCTTTAACATTAGTGCTTCCAAATTCCTTGTTCATATATGGAGCCTGCCCTAGATAAGAGACACCATGTGTATGTGTATATATGCATGTGTATATATATATTTGTTCAAATGCACAGATGCAGTTAATTCTAAAGAGAATTGTCTTCAACTGCATGTAAGGCAAAGCCTGTCAGCAGCTGTTAAACAAGCTGGCTGTAAAAACAGTGACCAGAAAAATGTGTTCATATCTGCTGTCAAACAAATGTCATAACAGCTTGCCATTTTTTTTTACGATTGACAGAAAAAACGAACCCTAATTGTCTCACTGAGTCTAGGGTGATGTTAGCTAACTTATCTTTACCCTCAATGTCTGCATAAAAATGATGTTAACTATTATGCATCTTAGTGTAGTCATGTCAGTAAAGGATTGAAATAAATGCTTACCCATTCAGTATGTGAAAGTACTTTGAAAGTTAAATGGGAATAAATGTGCCTGTAATGCCAAGCAGATGCTGCAGTGCCTTACTCAGTCCTTGTCTTGGCTGCTCCCAAGAAAAAGCATCTATTCCATGGTAGAAAATAACTACTGGTATTGTAAAGCTGCCACGTGGCTAAGACAACCACAGAGGGTGCCAAGAGGGAAGCGGGACAAGTGCCATGCTTCTGATGTTGGACGGTGTTACTTGCTGCTAAGGAAGCACAGAGATGGTCTTCGCTGCCCTAAACTGTGCTGGGAGGGCAGAAGCCTCTCTCATCTCGGTGTCAAGAAGGTTGCCAAATTCAGCTGTGTATTTTAAAAATTGGGGAAGTGGCTTCCCTTTAATCAGATAAACCAGAAGGGATTTTTGCTAATTACTTGATTAGCGCTTTACATTAGAAGACTGCAAATCAGGCAAAAAGCATAATTTATAATTTCTGAAAGATATCCTGCTATTACAAGACCTGTCCAGTCTAGTAATGGTTCTGTTTTGTTTCCTTACAGGTTAAACATATTGCTGGCTGGTATGAACCCCTTCTATTTCCATGCAGTGAATGTAATTTTACACTGTTTAGTGACTCTTGTGCTGATGTACACTTGTGACAAAGCTGTGTTCAAGGACTGTCGACTTGCTTTTGTCACGGCACTGTTCTTTGCTGTGCATCCCATTCACACCGAGGCTGTAAGTATGTGACAAAAAACCCCACAAACCCACCAGTGACACAGAAGCTAAAAATAAACTTGTACTTTAAATTTATTATTTTTAAAGAAAATTCTGAGTCATACAGAATATGGTACTTGTGATTTTTTGCTGTGGAGCATCGAAGGTGAGAATATGGTATATTTAAAACAATTTGCAGGAGTCATTAAGAAAATAAACTGTAGTCACACTTGCCATCTTTCTGCTCTGGCAGTAAATTCTAATTGGCTGTCCTAATCAGCGATGCTGGGAAAAAATGGCCAGTCATTCAGCTGATGAAAATGCCGAGTCTTCTGAAACCAAAGATCTTGGTGAGGCTGCACCCTCCTGCTGGGACATTGTTGCATGCCTTCAGTCGTCTCCTACAGTCATCAATTTACGGGAGAAAAAGTGAAGGGAGCATTAGGGTGTATTCTGAATGAGATGTCTCAGATAGAGGTGATGTGACCCGTGGTTTAATTTATATTGATTTCAGTTAAAAGCTAGGAATATCATCTTCAGAAGAAACTTGTTAGCTTAATAAATGACATGGTAAGTTTATAGATCAACAGCTCATATTGGACATTTTCCTGTTCATTAGAAGGGGGAATATTTAAAGACATAGTCATGCTAAAACTGCATTCTGTTAGCGCGGGGAGGTGCTTTTCTAGAAAAAATGAATCTTGGTGTCTTTGAGAAGGAAATGCAATGTCTAGCTATCCGTATTTTAAAAAAAAGAAACAGACTCGTTAACTGAGATACCATTGACATCACACGCTCTCGTTAGGAGGCTTTGTAAATGAGTGAGGGAAACGGCTGCCACGGCTGAGAACTTTTGAGGAGAGATTACCTTAATAACAAAAAGCCACGAGCTTTACAGTTACTCCCTGTGCTGTCTTGTGTGAACTAATCAGCTAGTCTCCTTTTGATAATGCAGCTTTACATTATAAGGGAGGTTTTAGAAGAGGCGCTCTTTGAATTTATTTTTGTCTGGGTCAGAACTTAAAAAGGTTAAAATAAATGCCAGAGTGCTGAATATAGCTTAATTATGTAATCTCAAAAGAGGCAAAATTTCAAAGGGTCTTTTATTTGCTTTATGGGCATTTTTTAGATCTTTATTACATGGGATATTGAAATAGTTTGTAAAAAGAGTGGTTTTATATTCTTCTTCAGTATTCCTTTTCTTATAAAAAGATATGGTTAATTATTATGTAAAAAACCCCCTCATAAACTCAGATTATTCAGAAAGAGAATAAATTACATACCACTACATCACCACTTTTTGGTGATAATGTTTATTCAAATATTAACTCATTCCTATCTAATAAGTCTTCTCCAAAGAGTTGCTCTTTCATTAGTCTTTTTCTTTAAAAAATCTCAGTTCTGGGAGTTGGATACATTTCTCATTTGAGCCTTATTATACAAAACTAAAACAGACCCCTAAAACTGGCATTTCTCTATGCAACTTTATTAATACTTTAAGAAGAACGTAAGGAGTGACTTAACTGTTGGCTTACTCCTTTGTTTTGCCAAGTGGGGAATGCAGCAGATGAAACTGACCGTATCCTACACAAACAAGTAACATTTCAGGATGGTGAGGGAGGATAACACTGAAAGATAAAATGCTCGTAATAGCAGAAGTTGAAACAGTCACTCAACACATATGCCTTTTTATGTATTTGCTTTTAGACCTGTGTCTCTCTCTTCTTTTCAGGTAACAGGTATAGTAGGAAGAGCGGATGTCCTAGCCTGTCTACTCTTTCTGTTGGCTTTTCTCTCCTATAATAGGTATGGATCCTTGCTGTCAGTTGTGATAATTTGATGGGATGCTGTAGTTTGTGGAGGAGGCAAAAGGGGAAACCTGTCAGTTTTTGGTTGTTGGCAGAGGTCCTTCCCCCAGCACTGCTGTGAGTGAGTGCCCTGGCCTCTGTTTCCAGCCACAGTGCCAAATAAGTTATACTTACAACAGTTAATAAATGTAAGATGAGAGCTCAACTTTTAAGGTCACCATTGACATTACAGCTGACTGTACACCAGAGGAGTGCTGGTAGAGTTGGAGCTAAAAATTATAAAAAAATACTTTCAATGGAAGGCAAATTGTCTGTATGTTGGGTGAAGAAAAGAGTCATGCCTTCCCTTGAAATATATGCTGTGACTGTGGGACTCCAAAATACTCAGCCTGGGAGAGTTAAGGATTGTGTCTAGACTGTTAGTCATCCTTTTCAGATGAAAACTTGGCACTGTTTGCTGGTCTGTGTCCTAAAACTGAGACTGAACAAGTATAGATAAAGAAATAGCTTTACTGGAATGGCGTTTCTGCCTCTTTTGAGTTAATTAATTTAGGAGTAACATTGTGTCATCGTGGTTGCGTGGAAAAACTGCTTCTGTCTGTCTTGGCATGTTTGCTACAAATCCACAACGCTGTTGTCATCAGAAGGTTTCAAAGGTGTAAAACTGCTAGTGACTCTGCAGGAATCGGCTTGTTTGATTTTTGGTTCTTTCTTACCTTCTTCCTTCTCAGACAGGCTTGTTGCCCAGTCTGTTAATGACCAGGACACATCTTTGATTCAGGGGAGTGTGGGTGGGATGGAGGAATTTTTGCTTGCATAGTGCCTTTTGTCACATAAGGAGAATTAAGCATGTGTGTTCTAGATTATGGAAAGCAGGTGTTTTTCTGTCCTTTCTGTCTTTGTACTTACTCCACCTTCCTCTTGACTGTTTCAAGTCCACTTTATCTTTCTGTTTGTCTTTTTCCCCTGCTCTACTCAGATTCTTGGTGTGTCTCTCAATATTTGTGTTTTCTCTTCCTGTCGTGTGTCTAAACCTTCATCTATCAAAAGTTACTAAGTGAGAAGTCTGAGCCTCTCATTTATCAGCAAACAATACAGATGGTTCATGTCTCTTGTTACCAGCATCTTAAGAAATTAGGAAAAAGTATTTGTGTGAATGTAGTAAACATGAAAATAACAGATAAAATATTGATGTCAAATATATTTTTCAGGAGTGTGGATCAGCTTTATGTTGGGGAACATTTCCCTCCCACTGCCTCCCCATTCTTTTTGCTGCTTAGTTTATTCCTTGGGACGTGTGCAATGCTGGTGAAAGAAACTGGAGTCACTGTGTTTGGTGTGTGCTTGGTTTATGACTTCTTTTCACTCTCCTGCAATGGACTCAAACTGTAAGTAACTCTCTGTGCTCACTGTGCTTTTAAAGTGTTGCCACCCATGTGTGCAAAATATGTATTATTATATACTGCACTATGGGAAGTGGACTTGCCCTGCTGAATTAGATGGCACACATCTGACAAATGTGGAGGGCAGCAAGGTTTCATTTTGGTTTGATTTTGTTTGTTTTTGTGTTTTGTTTTTTTTCTTGGTTGTTACTCTGTTGCTGCCTGGTAACTTTTGCTGGGTAGATAGACCAGATGTGAAGAACCGACCTCTGAAATGCTCAGTTCACTCTGGCAAGACTAACATTTTTTTTTCCGTGGGAGTTCTGACTGAAGCATCAACATAGTAAAATTTCTCTGGCTTAACTCCCTCCACTTGCAACATCTGATTATTCAGTGTCAATGTCATGGTTGTAGAGATGTCATATGGTGTTTAATAATAAAATTCTGTCCTTAAAGAATGGAAAAAGAAGGGAAACATCCAACTAGTTTTGGAATAACTAGCAGCTCTCAGCAGTCACTGGACCTTCGAAGACTGTGCCCCTCATCCACTTGGTTTCACAAACAACTATGCTATTCTGTATCTCTGTTAAAAGCCAGAAGTCTTCTGTTTGATAGAAGCTGGTTTTTATCCATTTCTCTCCCAAATCATACCTGGTGCAAATCTATTGACAAGTGAATGTAAGAGTTTAGTGCCATTTAGAATGGCAGCTCTCGCTCCTGCCATTGCTTCTTGTGTTCCCACTGCTGCTGCCCCACAACCTTTGGAGCCTGTTGCACCCCTGCATGAGCTAGTGTAAATAGGTTATAAAAAAGGACACTGAATTTGTGCTTCTGCAGTAGTGAATAAAATCTGCTTCCAGAAGGGGTTGGGGAATGCCAGAGCTGGCACCATGCAGCAAATGTAGTTAGGAGAAGAGGGGTTTCCCTTATTCAGGAGCATCCTGGCTTCCCTCCCATTCCAGGCCTTCCTCTAGGTGCTAATGGGGGATGGATGGGTGTTTCAGGCCCCACCTGCCCTCCCTCTGGTCTGTCTAGCAGCGGTCACAATCAGAGAACAGGTACGATGGATTGGCAGAGGATTTCTCCTATTTTGACAGGATAAGTAATTCATAATGGTGAAACTCGTGGGCAAGTAGCCAGTGAGGAGTTTTCTGGGGTCTGACAGCCAGCACGCTTGTTAACACTTGCATTTACAGCCTGCCAGACGCATTCCAGGAGCTGCCTAGCTAAAGTGAACACAAATAGTAATTAATTGGGGGAAAATCTCTGCCTCCCTCCTTCCCCCTCTCCTCAATCTCCCCCTTCTCTTGGGTTCACATTCCAGTGACCTCTTCATATTATTTCTTTGTTTCAGTGGCATCCAATTGCCCAGATGTATCAGTTGTTTAGCTTGAAGGAAGAAAGCTCTCTAGTCCAGATGTGCTGCATATTCATATTTGGTCTGGTTACATGTATTGTGCACTTTTCTGTCTGTTTGTGGTGCTCAGGATTTTATGACTCTATTTGACTGTTTTTCCAGGGGCAGCAGAAAACCAGCAGCCTTCTACATGCTGCTGAAACTCATTTCCTCCTGCTCCTTCCTCCAACCTGTTCGTTGGAACCTGTTTTCTGTTTAAAGGAGGCCAAACACTAATTGTTTTCTGCAGCAAAAAATTAGGAATGGCACCATATTCTTCCTCCCGGTGCTCCTCATCTTACGAGAGTTCCAGAGAACAGCTTAATACTGTAGTGCTCACCTGTTGCTGTCAGGTCACTTTATCTAGATCTAGTTAGGAACTAAAATCCCTGTCCTCCCTGAATGCAAAAACTTTGTATTTTTTATTAAATAAAATGTAATCTGTTGTTGTTAGATGCCATGTTGTGCTGTTTTCATAATGTTCAACCTTTTGGTAATTGTGAAAGCCAAAAATCCTTAAATCCTTTTTTCTTCTCTTTCCCCTCTTTTTTTTCCCCATTTCTCTGCCTGCATAATCAGGAGAAATGGGGGAATCCACCAGAGACCTGCCTGGCAGCCCGTGGCCTCTCCCTCTGCCTCGCTGCAGGTCCCTCCAGCCCTCCGGGAGAACGGGAAGCATCGCTTTGCTCACCGGGGCACCTGGAGCTCCTGCCACCCGGCGTCACCTCAGGAGCAGCGGAGCAGTGGCCTTTCTGTGCCCAGCAGAGCCATGTGGGCCATTCGGAGGTACTGCTGGCTACCTGCTGCTCTGCTGTGGTTTAGTTTGCAGCTGATCCTACCTTAAAATGTCAAATCATTCACTTCGGTTTAGCCATTTCTATCCTGAAATATGCTGAAATTTTTCTTGTGCTACTGTGGAGGGAAGAAAGGAGAAGGTGGAAGGAGGGTAAAGGGAAGAAAGAGGAGGGAATCAAGAAATGCATTTTTTCTCCTTTGGAAAAGGAGAAAACCTGAGGACTGTCCATGTCTGGAGACTTTCTGTCTTAGTATGATCTTGGTAGGCAATGCTTTTCTTCCCAGCTTCTCCATGGATAAAGCCAAAACTGTAATACTAGTTTGAATGTGAAGAGGGGGAATATATGCATGTATACAATAGTGCCTGAAGTGAGGTGAGTGCAGTGCCAGCAGTGATATTCCTATGTATCTATATATACATATTTGTAGGTATAATTGCTGCACGTGGATATACATACATGTAGATATGTGTGTGTATGCATATTTTTATGTGTGTGTATATATATATATAAAAAAACAGTAGAGGTGATGCCCACTTCTGCTTTCTGCCTAAGAATGTGCATAGAACGGTGAGAGCCAGGCTAAGGGAGTAAGAGAAGGATTTTCAGTGGTTGTGTCCAGCAGTTCTTGGCACGTTCATTGCTCACTGGGAAAGGAAGGACTGTCCCATAACTCAGGACTGTGTTCTGGCACAGGACCAACGTTTGGTGCCCTTATTCCTGTGGAAGAGCACCGAGTTAGTAAGAGCGTTTAGGGGTGGTGTGACTCAGCAGCCATACCATGGACCTGTGCCAGAGTGTTGGTTTTTTTAACTTTAACTTGACCTTTGCACCATTTCTCTGGTGGCCTGTCCCCAGTTTTCCCCTTGTTGCTGACTTTTGATTTTAACTGCAAAACACTCATGGTAAGGTTTAACTTGGAGACCTGAAACAATGAATTGCCCCGCAATACCTATACCTTGGAGAAAGTGTTTTGTTCCTTAAAGAGGTCAGGAATTACCTGCTGCAGTTCTCTGATCATTTAATGGCACCTGAATGGGCCCCATGCAGCATTTCTAAAACCTGAGAAAGGGAACGTTTTATTCCCACATCACATCCCTCATTAATCAGTTAAGTAGGAGCTGTTGTTTGTTGTTGGTTTTGTTATTGTTTTGTTGTGTTTGGTTTTTTTTTTTAAATAATCGTCTTGCTGCATCAGTATTAAACGCATATAGACGTTACCTGAGATGTGTAACTTCTCAGATGACGGAGTCTGTTTCCTCTACTTGTAGTTTAAATGGTTCAACCCACTCAAGGTCATCTGCCCTGCAGAGGTTTTTTACTGATTGGTCTGACTTGGGGATGGTTGGGTTTTTGGTCTTGTTTTTAACAAAGAGGGGAGTGGGTTTGGTCGTGTTGCCTCTCCGTGTGGGAATCTGTGACACAAAAATGGTAAAACAGCCAGGGCTTTTTGGGTGTGGGTAAATGCTGGCAGCTCCAGCACAGAGACTCTTCTGACCACTGGGAACAGCTTTTAAAGTTGTTTGAATTTATTTCTTCTCCTGTATCCCCGAATGAGTAGCACGATTAGAAAGTGTGGGTGACCCTGGTTCACTCTGATATGCCAGGCCAGAATGGGCTGTCCAAAAGCCTTGTTTAGTGTCTTGCACCTAAAGTTTAGGACCTGGTGGAGAGGGGTGACCTGAGGATGACACTGATGGTGGCTGCTATTCCTGGCCTTTGCTCTCTTTATATTTCTCTCAATTCTTTTGTTTTCCTTGGAGAACTTTGTATTTGTTTCCACTTTCCCTGACAGACACTAAGGTGGAGGATATCAGTATAAAAAATGTCTTCTGTCTTGCTCCATCTTCTTGTTCCTGGTTTCTTTTACTCCTGTTTATTTTCTTCTTCCTTCCACTCTTTTTTCCCTCCTCCTTTGCTTTGTACTTCTTCCAGACACCATCCCTCTGCCCACACTTTGGGAATGGCCCTCCCTTACACCAAGGGGAAAGCCTCTGGTTTGCCAGCCTCTTCATGAGAGGCTGCAGAAGTTCTGTTGGAGAGACCGTGCATGTGGGATGGCTTCAGAGGGAACTTACCCATGCTGCCAACTGGCATTTGCTTTTCAGCACTGTCTCTTCAAGTTTTGTAAAGGATTTCTGCACATGGCAAATCAGGCTCTGCATATGTGTAGCTGCTTTCTTTCTCAAAAGGGGTTCTCATGGTGTCAGCTGCTCAGCTTCTCTTTTCAAGTGACTGACTGTACAACACACTTGCAGCAACCCTTTGTGTGATGGTTGGCTGTGGGATGCCCAAAGCAGAGCTGGTGTGATCCCAGTGGCTGAGCTGGAGGCCTGCTGCAGCTGCACATTTGTGTGAGTTGTGCCTGAGAGCCTTGGGAGAAAGCCTGGGATTGTTTAGTGGATGCTGCTTTGGAATAAATTTGTCTGAAATACTGTTGGCAACCTTCTTTGCTCGTTTTTACCTTGTTCTGAATTCCGTTCTCTTCTGAAGGCAGGATAAGGCTGGGTAACTTCTTGTTGCATGGAATGACAGCCTCAGTTTGACCAGTGCCTGCTTGTCTAATGTCAATGTTTGGTAGTCACTATAAAAAAGAAGTGTGCTGGTACATAATTTCTAATTTCAAGAGATTTTCCAACCTCATGGACTGTGCTTGCAGTAGTATGGAACAGCAGGATTAAATGTATTGCAGCTCATTAACTCTCAAAATGATGTCCACCTCACATGGAGGTCTGTGAACCATGTGATCATGTGACTGCAGTCTTCTTCCATTTGATGACTCCTCTCTCAGGACAGATTAAAATAGCTGAAATACTTGATCTATATACAGTCTTTCTTTAGTGCTATTGGCATATTAGATGACAAGAAGTAGGAAGCATTCAAGGCAATCGCTCTATTAAAGTACAATCCTTAAAAAAAAAAAAAGGTAAATCCCTGCTATAGAATAAAAGGATAGAAGGAAAAACGTGGAAGTTGCTGTCAAATATACAAAATCAGTTGCACAGTTTCTCCGCTGTAACCAATGTTTCTCTGACTCATGTAGGTCTCTCTCTTCCATAGCAAAAGGGAGGGAAAAAGATTTTCAGTATTTCAAGGACTCCAAGGTTGGAGGGCAGCTTGGGCACAGTGCAGTAGCTTCAGGTACCTTATTTAGTGCACCAGGTTGCTAGTTGTAAGGTCTTCATTAGAATAAAATAGTTGTCCACTGCTTAATCTGTACTTTTAAGTACTTGTAATGTGAACAATTTGGTTTCTATTTAGTAAGAATTTATTTTGTGTCTTGCTACCAGAGCTAACTGAAAAATGTAGGAAAATGTAATGGAGCAGTTAAGGGAATCTGTCTAATTAACGGTCACTGGAGCTAGTTCTGTAAATTCTTGGTGCAGAGAGATTTCTGTTCTTTATTGTCACTTGTTCTTTCCCTCAGCTATCCAGTGGATGCATGAGTTGCAGTTCTGGTGTCTTCAGGAGTAAGAAATCAGTTAGTCTGAATGGAAATGTAGGTTTTATCACCATGATTTATTGCAATTTTGGAGGATGCTGGCATATACTGCTGAAGCAAGGTAGCTAGGATCTCTTCCGAATTTGATCCATCTCACTGAGTTTTAAGACCCAAAAGAGACTTGTGGCTGTACGTGTCCTCCCAGGTGACACAAATGGAGAAGGGCAGACAGGAGCTTTCATGCCAGGCTTGTACTTTTGTTTGGGATGAGGCCAGAGCTTCAGTGATTTCTCTGTGACAGTGCAGCATACGTATACGTGTCCTGTTAAAAAGCAATTATCAGTGCCAACACCTCATTGCTCACCACAGCCATACTCTGTTAGATCCATGAATATGTTTTAACAGGATGATATATGTAAAACAACAGGTTGTCACAATCCCTTGTACAGGTTGTGTCCATAATTATTGTCACTAATTCTCTTTTTTTTAATTTGTTGAACCCACTGAAACCCAAAATCTAATTTTATGACTTTCTTAATTTCCAAGGCTATATATAGTGGTAGTCATGCCATGTCATATGTGCCTCACACTCAGCGTTGCTAAATGCTGTCCAGCTCATATTACACTCTCATACCACCTAATCACCCTGATTGTTTTGAACTTTGTAAATAGGCCAGTGATGGGCTCACAGTCTAAACTTCTTGAAAAACAAGGCTCCTCAATAGCTTGCATACTTCTGAACCCACAATCTCTGTTCCTCTTTGGTGACACATCTGCTGTTGGTGATTTAGATGGTGAGACTCTTCCCTTAGAACAGACAATAGACTGGTGTTTAATGCTGCCATTTTCCATGTACACGAACTGGTGCATTAGTTTTTTGTGATCTGTTGTTTTTGTGTTGTTTTTTTTTTTAAATTGTTTGCCAAGAAACAGAATGAGAGAAGAAGCAGGTGTACTTGGAGCTGTGCCCGACAGCATCACTTCAAATCTCTGTGTATGCCAAAGAGAGTGAGGGAGCTCACTACTTGTTAGCACTGTGGGATCCAGGCACAAAACCCCATTGATCCAAAATTCAATGAAATCCTTAAGGCTATAGCAGGGATAAATGTGATCTGATGACTAAACCAGCAGCAATGTTGTTTCCTTTTGCAGTAGCAGGGGAAAGACAATGGAAACAGAGGCAGAACATGGTGCATTCCAGGGATGGCTGTGCTGGCTCTAAGATTGATCTACTATGAGGAAAAGTATGTTGAGGTCATAATGTATCTTCCCTGAGATCCCAGCACAGCGCGCACGGTCAGTGTTTGAGCTGAAACAGATGCTGTTCTGCAACAGGAAGGGAGAGGGGAGGGAAAGAGTTGGCACACATGGCATGCGACTGCATAGCAGTTGCTTGGTGTCGATTTGGCTTTTGCTCACTGGGGGCTTCTGTTTCCAATTCTTGTGTAGCAAAGATTTTTGGTTGGGTTGGGTTGTTTGTGTTTTTTTTTAATTAATTTGACAGTATAGCACGTTTCTGCTTTAGCATGAAATTCCTGTTCAAAAACCAGAAGTCTCAGCAGTGTTTCTAATGCTTCCCCTTGCCACACAGTGTAATGCGACTTTCTAGTTTCATAACCGACATAGGCAGAGTAGCGTGACCAGTTTCCCAGACAGGGGATTTCATGTGTGCAAACTTTACCTTTTCTTGAATTTGTCACAAGGAATTTTATAGCAAGGCATGGCTCGGAATATGAAACTGCCTGAGTTGCAGAAGTGTGAAGAAGGCATTTTCTGTTAGAAACTTGTCTAAGTCATTCTTAGTTGAACTCACGCACCCTGAAGGTCAGTGGTGGTTGCATTCATATACAAAGCACAGCAGTAAAAAGCACTGCATGCCTCTGAGAAGACACCAGGGTAACTCTTATTAATGTATTATTTAGATCAGGAGCAAACATACAACAAAAGAAAAACCTGGATACTTAACAGTGGCCTAAAAGGCCCTTGCCTTTGCAAACACCACACTGTTGGTGGAGAAATTCCAGGGCAGTGGCCTGGTTTGTGACTCAGCCTGGGGTGAAAAAGGTCTGCAAGTCAAAATTATTTTTCTTCTCTAGGAAAGCAAAAGAAGTAACCTGCAGCATAAGCAGTGGAGCCAGCCTTGGCTTTTTGCTTCCTTCCTCTCCTCCTGGTGATCTCCTGAGGGTTGTGAGGTTTTGAAAATAAAGGAGCAAGCTCCTAGTCTATGGTGCTCTGAGCAAATGTTGGTGTTGAATTGCCCTCGTGTGAAAGCACAGAAAAGGAAGTGCTGAATTGTTGCTGGCCATCAGCTGAATTTCTGGGAACTGAGAACAGGAATGCATTATTTCGCCCCAAAAGACGTGTAGGACCCTGAGTCCCAAGGCCTAGGAAGGCGTGGTGTGTGCTGAAAGATGACAGCTTAGATAAGTGTCATTGTTATGCTGGTAGCTGTGGGATGCTTCTCCTATGGTGTTGCAAGCTTTTTTAAATTGTAGCAGATTTACTAAGGCTCTGGGTTCTTGCTATTCACTATGCTTAACTTGTGAATGAAGTTCGGCCCCCTTTGGGGAGGTGTATTACAGAGGTGGATTTGGCCTGTGGTTTGCTCTTCTCTGAACTCGGTTCTTTAGACCATTTTTCCATTGTGAGTCTGAGCAATAGCTCTGGCTACTGCTGTGTCCGTATCCTGTCTTTTTAGGCAATGTTGATTATTGATAATACAGGAATTTTCCTCACCTGTGGTCAGTGATGATGTTTATTGTCATGCTCAGATGGTACCTGAGGCCACCGGAAGGCTCTGCTGGAGCCTAGAAACACATGAGAGGGGGGTGCCCCTACACTTAAAGCCTTGGATTCAACCAAGGGTTTACATGCTCTGGCCTGTGACTGTCTTCCAGAGAGAAGAACCCTTGTGTAATCTTGAGGAAAGAATTACATCTCTCTCTGTTCCCCCGGTGTGTGCTCAAAGATGAGGCACAGTAATGCATGCTCCTTTTCCACCTCTGTTTGTGCAATGTGGTTGTTGTTTTAAGACTCCCCCAAAAAAGGCAAGGGCTGTCTTTCTTATGCATGCTTGTGGCATTCCATGTCTTAATCTTTGAAATCTGCAAGTGCTATTTCAATACAAGCAACTGAACTCATTGCTCGCTAACTAAAGTTTATTTAAAACCAGCACCGCTTTGGTATGGTGATGACTAATGTTGTGTGCACACACAGAAAGACGTGTTTAGACATCATTAGGTTGCAAAATCATGCACTCACCAGGTAAGAAAGGCCTGATTTAATTTTGGCCCTGTCGTGTGTTTATATTGTGACAATCTTCAGTTACTCTATCACATACCGATTTTTCTGCTCTGTTCATTGCCCAGAATGGATGGTACTCACTTAATGAGCAACTATTCAATATTTTGTTTCTTCCTTGTCCAGAGCACGGCCCCATGACCTATTTACTTAATGTTATTCAAGTTCTGCTCTGAAACAGATTAACGTCTTGATAATTTCTCTGTGTACAAACTACCAAGTGCTGGTATTTCCTTGCAGTTCGTTGCTTCAGTCTGTAATCTTTTAAGGTACTTTTGGCATAGTTTCTTGATGTGTAATTTCCTTGCTTTTCAAAAGAAGGAAAGTGAATAGCCAGAAATTTTGCAGTGGGGAGTCACCAAACAGTTGGATTAAAACCTTTGGATCCACCTCATCAAGGTCTGCTGCTTGAGCGAGCAGACTAGCTGGTGGCAGCAGCAGATTGTGCTCTATAGGAGTCAGTATTAAGAGATGGGGGACTTTTCCTCTTATATATTTGCTAACAGAGGAGGCACAATGACATGATATTCTCTTCCAGACTCAGAGAATAATAAGCCCTAGCACGTACAACTTCTTCTGGCAGCCCCTTCCTTCTGCTGTCCCATTTGTTGTCCTGCCCTGTTTACTCCAGCCTGCCCTTATCTCTTCCCTTGCTTGCTTCTCCTTAGTCATTTAATTGCTTTCAATCTTTGCATCTCAGGTTTTGCCTTTGGGTCTTATTGCTTTCCTCAATGCTACTGAGATAAACTCCCTCTCCCAGGGTTCCTCCTCTACTCCTAGCCCCAAAATCCTTGTCCAGCCAATTCAAGAGCCCCAGCCTGTGTCCTGGTACTGTGTATTGCATCGTCCATGTCTCCCCACTCCTCCTGTCTTTCAGGTTCAGTCTTCTGCTGTGGGACCTTTGCCCAGCTAGGGGACAAGGTAACTCTGGAGTTTTCCAGCTATCAGCATTCGCTGTCTCTTTGCTTATCTCCTCCTCCCCTCCCTGTGGGTTTCTGCTCCATGGGCTGTAAAGCCGAGTTTCTTTTTTACCTCTTTCCACTAGCTTTGGGGTTTTGGCTTTCCTCTGCCCTGCACCTAAGTCAGGAGTTTCCCCTGTGCTTGCTGCCTGGGTTTGAGGAGGAGGAGGGAGCCTGGAGAGCCAGGCAAGAGCCAGGAGCCTGCTGGGAGTGATGTAGGGCCAGAGTTACTCACACTCTTGGCTCATTTGTGTATGGCAAAGCAGGCACTCACACATGCTGTTGTTAAAATAGAAGAGGCTGGGTTTTAAATTTTACTTCCTTCATTGGATTGGTTTAGCTGCTGTTCTAGATAGTGCTTTTGTCTTCCAGTACAGAAAAACACTTCTCCCTCTTTTTAAATCCTTCTAAAGAGGAAGTGGAAAGTAAATAATATCCCCTGGACTATTAATGTGTAACAGTATCAAGAGGCCCTGTTTATTTCAGTAAGCAGCAAATAAACTTAAGTAGTTTGGCTTCAGGTACATTAAATGTCAGAAAAAAGGGGCAAGACTGAGTCCAATGTAATTTTTTTAGCTGATGAAGACTTAATGTGTTGACCTTTTTTTTTTTGAGGCAGTACTTTTAGTTTTTTAAAGGTCCTTCAGACTTTCATTTCCTCCATGAAAATCCATTTTTGTGAATACATAAGTGGAAAATGTGCCTGGGAGAAAGAACCACACTACGCAAGACAGAATCAGGAGGAAAAGTTAAGGGCTGGTTTTGGTTGTTTTTTCCCATCTTGTGGAAGATGCTGATCGCTTAGTCATTCATGTGCAGAGGGGGAAGGTTTTTTTTTTCTCTCATTAATGGCAGTTGCGTTTAAGCCCTGCAGTTGCAGTTGCTTCATTGTATGTCAGCCTCTTGTGTTCCCTCTGTTGCTAATTGGAAATCCCCAATTTGTAGGTGCAGTCTGTGTGTCCCAGGGCTGACTCACAGGAGACTGTTCATTCCCTTTGCTTCACAGGACTGCCTTTCTATTCACAGTTCATGGCAGTCTCATTAAACCAGCATTTGAAATAGCAGCATGCCCGTGTTTGCTGGCTTTCTCTGGAAGCCCTGTAAACCAATGTCAAGGAATTAACAGCGGCTGAGAAAAAGAAAAACCTTAATGGCTTGCCAGGTCATTTTCCTTGTGGCAAATCTGGGTTAGTTTGACACAGAATGGTATTTCAGTCACCCAGGAAATAAAAAAACCAAACAAAACACAGCACCTGGAGGTAGATGATGCCCAGATTATTGCAGTTTATTTCCCTGAAGCAAATCTAATTGAAGTTTCTCTTTTACATCTTTGACTTCCAGGCACATTTTTGGACATCTAGAGGAAACTTTTAGGCTGTTTTCAGGAGTAAAGGATTCAGCCGTAACTACCTACCTCAATAAGGACCGATGCTTCCTGAGCTGGTCCATGTCTCCTCTGTGAACCTGGTAATCACAACATGTATTGAGTGAAGGACAGCAGACTCTCAGGGCTAAGTTATGTGGCTTTAGGTTTTCAGACTGGTACAAGCAGTCATTTGCTCAAAACCATGAAGACACCAGTCTCATCAAGCACGACTTTGGGTGGATGGTTCTAGTTGTGTGACGAGTGTTACTTTGATTTTTAATGTGAAGTAGCTTTGAGACTTGATATTTGGTTTAAAAAGAGAAAATCTGCTAGCATGTCTAATGCTTCTCTCGTCCTCCCTGAAGTCTTTCCAAGATAAATAGATCCTTCACTGACTAGAAACTTATTCTTCAGCTTAATCTGAAGAAGAGTAGTAAATCCACTTTCACATTTCTAATTCACTTATCCCAATATCCTTTTCCAACTAGTGCATTAGAAACCTTAATCTTCTACTTGACATGGAAATGCTGGAATGCACATTCACTACTGACTGCAGATCTTTGAAAGGCAATTTTTTTGTTGCTATTCTTTTAAGCAGTTTCCAGAATGTGAATGTCCAGGAAGCTGCAGCACAGAAGGGACTCTTGTAAATGCATTCCACATTCTCAAACATCCATGCTGAAATTCAGATACTGCCTTAAGTGAGCCTTGAAAGACAAGTTTTGTGCTTGGGCTGTTGGAACTCTGCTGTTGAGGGTTTGCTTTTCAGGTCTGACAGGTCTCATAGCATCTAGGGATGCTCTGCTTTGCTTTAAGCATTCTCACTACCTGCCACAACTGATCATGGAGGAGCTTAAACAGATATTCTTCTAATGAAATATGTTGTGGTGGTCATTATTTTTTTTTTAAATCTCCCTTCTGAAAGTTACGTTTGTTTGTCTTAAGAAAGTATAATTCTTTTGTGTGTGGATAATGCAGTTGCTCCCTCTGTTTAAAGCTTTTATTGGTGGTGTCTTTGCTGTAGTTCCTCTGTTCAGGCTGGGGGCTGAAAGTCTGCTCTAATCTCCCCTTTTGTGACCTATGAATCCCTTGTTTTTTGCAAGTCAGCTGTAGAATAAGGAAACAAGTGTAAAATTTTTATGTAGAAACTTAACTATGGTTGCACTTTGGTTGCACTAGTACAAAAACTGTGGAATAAAATACAGTTCCTTTTAATCTGTGAAAGACGCCAACAAACCTGCTGGGTGTTAATTTTAGAAGAGGAAAATTAGAAGGAAAAACTGTCTGTCCTCTCTTTTCCATGGAGACAAGGACTTTATTGATTGTTCAAAGTAAAATCTAGGGAAAGAGTAATTATCAGTCGGGGTGGAAAGGAGAGGGAACATTACCTTTTTTTCTCGCCCATAAAACGCAGTTTTATCCCATCCTACAACACCATTACATGTGGTATTCTTGCAAGGCCATGTTAGGAATTTCTGCAGAGACAAAGCTGCCTTGGGTTCTCATGCAATATTTTGACATTGCTTGATGTAATTGCATTTACCGTCATCTCTGCCTAATCTCATGGCAGCAGCTTGTGTCACTGCTGCGCCTCTGAGTTATCTGCAGATGTTTGGAGCAGAGATGTTTCTTCTGTGTTTTGGTAGTAAGCTCAATTAATTTGTTGTTGTTGTTCTTCCTCTTCTCCCTTGTTCTCTCCAATGTTAATTATGTCACGTATTTATTTCAGAAGATGAATGGCTTAGATCACAAATGTTTTTGATACAAGCATTGGGAATTTTCTCCTTCAGATAGCTGTCATCTGGTCTCTGATCTAACTGGCTGCTAATGCCAGTCTTTCTAATCTGGCCATTATGGATCAGCATTTCTTTGCTGATCTTGGCTGATGTACTGTGGATTCACTATCATGACCCTGCTTAGGATCCTGAATGGTATCTCCATAATGGATTACTCAATATGGAACACCAAATTCCTTAGTTCATTGCCCATATAAACTTTTGGAGATGATGGATAACCTTCCATCCAGAAGGCATTTATTGATACATTTGGTCTAGTGCTATGTGTGAATATGGATATAGGAATTTTTGCATGCTATTTATTCAGGAGTAAAAAAAGGACTCCTTTAACTTCCTTTTACTTTACATTAGGATTTGGCTATTGAACTCGTATCAGTATATTCAACACAACAGAAGAACATTGTGGGAACGCCTTATCAAGCCAGCTCTTTTCTGGCTGTGGTCATTATTAGATGCTTACAGAGAAGAGAAGAATGGGAATGGGGCTACTACAGGGTTATCTTTCCTCACCATGCATGCTGAATGTGAGCCAGTCAGTGATTTAGAGCGTATGGATCTGGATGCTTTATCTGGAGCACTGTATTTAAGACCTCTCCATGGACCTGTCCTCTGTGGAGTTGCCTAATTCCCTTTTTAGAACTCTTCTCTGACTTCGAGGACATCTTGTCACAATGAGTTCTGTGATGTAATTACACACTGTAAGAGGAAATCTTTCCCTTTTCTTAAAAACTGATAATTTCATTGGGAGCCCTTTGACTTTGTGTGATAAGAAGTACAAAGTATTTTCTCTGTTTCACTTCCCCAAGCCCTTCATAATTTAATAGCATCTTTATATGTACTCCCTTTCCAGGGTGGAGAGCCCTGTTTTGTTGAATATCTCCTCATGCAAAAGCCTTTCAGGGTGTCTGATGGACTGATTACCCTTTCCTGTACCTCTTCAATCTCTATTAGATCCATATAAAAGTGGGCAGAGGAAGGGGAGATTTTGGAGTAACATGCTGTACTCCAGATGCAGGGATACCTTGGATTTTTATTCAGTGTGTTATTGCTTGTTGTTTCTGTTCAGTTGCATTCTAAACATGCTGGCTGCTTATGCTATTCACAAGCTGCATTTTCAGTGCTGATTTATGGCACCACCTTTTTTTTCTTTATTATTTATTCTTTCGTTCTGACTGCAGTCTGTGTAGGTAATTGAGATGTACAGTAAAAACCTGAATGGAAAATCTGAGTATCTTATATTACTGTGCCTTGAATTCTGTTTGCTGGCTTTGGCTGAAGAGCATCCTGCAACTGCCTGGTCTGTTCCCCATTACAGGGGGAAAGCTGGAGCAAGACACTGAACTAACCTCAGGTGGGCCAGGCTGATTTCAGGGTCAGAGGTGATACCACCAAACTCTGTAGCTGCTGGATCTGGGCCTCAGTTACCCAGATCCACGTGGGTTTACAATATATCCTCCCTTTCTTATCTGCTGTTTGGGGATGAGTAATAACTCAAAGTAACCTCGCTCGGACGAAGCTCATGAACTTCCTTAGACACCCACTCATGAGACTGAGTCCTTCTCATTACTCTTTCTCAGTCTCAGCAGTTTTCTCTTCTCCTCTGCAGTGCAGTTCCAGTGCAAAGGGGCTGCAGCTGCTATCTGAGCTGCCCAGGGCCCAGGGTGTGCGTGTCTTCTCCCTCCAAGTGTCTGTGCTCTGTCAGCCATGGAGAAGAAGCGTTACCTCTCTAAACCAAAGGGCAGAAAGTCTGAGCATTTGCCCGAGTTCACAAACAAAATCTGACATAAAGCAGAAACCTAATCCAGGGTTTCTCAAATCTTAAGCAGATATACTTCAGGAAAAGTCTTCCTATTTTTGCCAGTAAATTGACAATTTCCCTCTTAAAACTGGTTGAAAAGATAGAGCCCACTCACCCCCCCATTCCCTTTCCTACAAGCCAAAAGCTTCAGCATTGGTTAAGTACAAAGCTCTACACAGAGCAAGCCATGATAGCTGCTATCCTAGGGCTTTCATGTCAGTATTTGTTGCATTATTTGCTTTGATCTGATTTGGCCTCTTGACTCCATCAAAAGCGCCTTTCAATGTGAATTAATTAAGAGAACTGTATTTTCATCTTTCAGTTGCCTTTAAAAGAGGAACCCTCCCAGATAGCACTAGGGAAGGAAGGAGGTGTTTTCCTCTCTGCACCAGCCATGCTTTTGTTGTAGACCAAAGGCTTTCTCTGCCCTCCCTTACACTTTGGGGGTCTTCTGTTTTGATGGATTGAAGGTGCTTTCTCCCTGGAGCCTGGAAATGCCAGAACCAAATGGAAACCCCTCCCAGTGGCATCCCAGCTCAAATAAGCAGCTTTCTAATAACAAATATGACTTCAATATTGCAGCAGTCTGTCTCTGCAGAGCACTCAGTTAATTATGAGGTGTGAATAAGGAATATGTTTCACAGTGCCTTGGCAATTTTCAGAGTTCACTGATCCATAAACAAGATTATTCCCTAATAGTCCTCCATCTCTGCTATTATTACACAAGGATGTTCAACTTTAAATTAAATTAAAAATTATCATCTTTAAAGTTTGTTGAGCCACAGCTAATCTTTTGAGAGTGCTTTCAGGATTAACTGTTTTAAAATCACTTAGTTATTTTGGGCAGAGAGAATCTTTTGTCATTCCTGCTGTGCCATTTTTATAAAGAAAACACTGGAGAAACTCTTTGCTGGGAAATGGGAATTAGACCTGTTTTTCTTGTTTTTCAAAGTCCCTGACACTGTCAGGCAGCTGATGTTTTGGGGAGAAGCGGCTCTTTTACAGTCTTGGAGGTCTCTTACAGTTCTTTCAGCTGCTGCCAAGCCAGGAGCAAGGGACTAAATTTGGTACCTGAATGCTGGCTATCCCAGCCCAGTTCTGTCCCTGGCCCTTGGAGAGTTTGTACAGGACAGAGATGACATGGGCTGTTGGTGCAGAACTGTCACACGGTTTGCGATCTCTCGGGGTTGTGCAGAGCTACAACTCCTTGAAGACATTTTTACCATTACTAGGAGCATCATGGTCGATTTTTAAGGTCAAGAGGGACCATTTATGATCATCTAATCTGAGATGGAACGTGGTACAAGAGCCAGAGCTTTGTCTGAGAATGACTGCATGAAGCCTGCATTTCTCTTTGAGCTATGTGGCACATCTATCAGCAGCCCTGACTTTAAAGATTTCATGTGATGGAGTATTTAAAATATCCTTAGGTGGATGGTTGTAGTGGTATGCCACTCTCACTGTTAAAAATGTGTGCCTATTTCTATTCTGATTTATCCAATTTCAGCTTCCAAGCGCTGCATCTCATTATGTCTTTTTCCACTAGATTAAACAGGGCTCTCCTAGCTGAAAGTTTTGCAGTCTGTTCCAGTTGTTTTATCATTCTTCCAAATAGACTACAAGGCTGGGCTTCCTTAGGGGTATGTCTGCCCAGCAGTTGCTGTTGTGATGCAGTTTATGTACTGAGATCTTAACAAGTCTCAAATTAGGGAACTTTGGTCCTGCTGATAATAGGCCTGCAATGTTATGGAGATCAGAGTAGGTGAAGCAAGCTTTCTAGGCATTTGTCAACCTCCTTTTTTTAATTTTATTTTTTTTTTCACGTGGATGTCATGCTAAACTCTTTCAAAACAGTAAAATACAGTTAGTTTTTTGCAGCAAAAAATTAACATGTTGTAAAAGTCAGTGCTTTGCTGAGTAAAAAGCAAGTAGATTAGAGTAAAATTAGCATGCCTTTGATAATAAATCCCTATGGAGCAAGAACGAGATCTTCCCATGTGTTTGTTTTGTTTGCAGCACAACAGTGTTTCAATCTTAATTGGAAAATTAGTCATATAAGGAGGTGCACTTGATACTGCATCTGCACACGCAGATGACATTTTGATGGTGTGTTGCTCTTGATCTTCAAGCATTGCCATAGAATCCTTAACGAACGCAGATGCTCGGAGTCTGGAGTTGACATTTTGTCTGGAAGGGCTGTGAGTGAACACGCAGTTTTCGAAAGACTGCACCAAGCCCTTGTTCACAGTAAAGTTGGAGAAAAGGGGATGGAGAAAATTTGGATAGATCATAATTTGTAACACAAGATCGTCCCTCACAGTATAGTTCCTAGTAGGTTTTATATTGAATCTGTTTTTAGAAATAAGAAAAGATACAGATTGATATATTTATTTCACACTCAGGGTGTTTTATAGTCAGGAAGTATAATTGCAGAGTGGAAAAATGCCTTCTGCTGAATTGCTGGCAGCCTCATCTAGAATGTGCAGGAAGCTGTCAGGAAAGCAGGGATGTCAGGTGCTGACCTACGTTGATGATGCTTCATTTGCAAGATTTAGTCAGATTAAAGCACAAAGTAATATGATTAATTTGGCTCCAGGTTCAATGTTTAAGAATACATAAGGCAGAACATCAGCATTGTTCTTTTATACCAGCTGAGACTGTGACCTAGCTGGCAGACTATTCCGTGGGTACAATTATCTTTTACATAACAAGTTTCACATTCTCACATTTCATTTTTTTTAAGCATCTGCTGTTACCTCTTCAGAAACCCCTTATAAATTAGAGGTGCATCTTGCATAACTGAAGAGCAATTATTGTTCCATTACCAAGTAATGAAGTGCACACTTGTATGGGAAGAGTGATGGCTCCAAATATGAAGAAGTTCAACAAGATTCCCAAGATAATTTCTAGAAGTGTTTTCTACCTTCAAAGCTTATATTCTAATAGGTGGCAGATCTGATGTCCAATATCTTCTTTCAAAGATGAATAAGAAAGAAAACACATATGTGAGAGCTTGAAAAAGGGAGCTGTTTCTGTATCAAAGTCCATGGAAATGTTCTACATCATCATGAAAAATGCCTCCCTGTCACGACCCAGAGTTTAAGGTGTACTGACTTTTATTTACTGTGATGGTTCAGTGTTATTGGCCCCTGGTAATTCTGCCAGGACATGGAGCAGGCTTCTGGGAAGGCAGGAGTCCTGGGAATTCAGTGTGGTATGGTCATCTTCCAAGTTACTTTTGAAGAGGAAGACTGTAGTTTTCAACTGGATAAAGCTGCAGGGCTCTTGAGCGAGTCCAGATGATGCTCCCAGGGCCTGCTTTTGAGACGTGGGATTCATGGCACAATTGTTTGAAGCAATAATGCTCTCTGCCAATTAGGACTTTTCTTCTGTTGGGCTCCCAGACATTGAGGTACTTGAGGAGGAAATTATTTTGAACGTTTAGTCCTCTACGCTTAATGCTTTTTTGAGTAGAGCTTAGTGTGGCGATCATGACCTGCTAATCCCTCTAGCAGAGTCCCCCAGTAACTGGGACACATAATCACGATGATTACTGGGTCATTGCAACTGAACAGCTGGTGTCGATCGCTGTAGCTCTGTTTGCATCTGTTACAGCTGAGGTTTCCTTTGATATCCTCATGACAAGACTCAGGCCCCTGCAAGCTAACAGTGCAGATCAGGCTGGCTCGCTAAGCCTGCGTGTGGGATTCTTCTCACCTTCTTAAACTAGGCTTAGTGAATTGTCAACCACTAATTTTAAAAGCCTTTTCCAATCTGTTAATGCTTATTTTGTTCAATAGCATCTCTGATGGGAGTTACTGTGGCTTTAGCAAGAAGGGAGGTATACTCTCTGATTCACTAAAAGAAAAAAACAACAACCGCAAAACCTAAATGAACCAACACAACCCAGAAGATAGTCTGCAGGAGGTCACTTAAAGTAATGTCCTTCTTCCTGTCAAAGGAACATCAGATGGCAAGGGACTACTTGGCTCATCAGGCACAGTCCTCTGTTACTGTGCACAGCCACTTAGCCGTTTCACAGACTGGCTCAGTGCTGCCTTGTGTCCAGTTGGATCGTCTCCATGGCTCCCCTTGGAACACTGTTCCGTAGTCTGACAGGTTCACCTGGAAAGCTTTCTTTTCCCAGCCTAAGTGCCTTGATGGCCAACTTATGCCCACTTAACCCTTGTGTTGACATTTTCTTTTAACATACTTGCATCGCTGTTGTCTTCCTTTGTGTGCCTGTGTGTTATTGTGTGAGCACACAAAACTGGACTATCAAGTGAGGTACAAAACCAGTGTTAAAGTGTTAAGAATCCAGCAGCTGCCCTTTATTTCAGAATAAATGTTCCTGAGAAGGGGCGCAGAGGATTGTTGTGGGTTGCTACTAAATAATGTAATAACCTCCTTGCCAGTGTTGTCTAGGCAAGCTTTGTGTAGTGACAACGACTGAGACTCCCCAGAGAAGCTGCCTTTGCTTTTGTCAAGGAGAAGGGTATGTTTGGAGTTTTTATTTTTATATTATTTCCTTTGGTCAAGAGCCATGAAAATCTCAGCAGCTTCAGAAACTTAGGCTTTATATTCTGACTCACAGCCATTTTGAGAAAACATAGAACAAAAATCAGCAGCAACTGCAAAAGCATAGGATAAAAAAACATACCACCAGTATCCCCATTAAATATGTTTAAGGTCACTTTATAGAAGAATGAAGCCATAAAGAACCTCTTGCTTTATCTTGGCAACCGGAGAACAGGAAAAATTAAGTGAATTATTTTGGATAGTGGCTTGTGCTTATGCCCTGTTGTACACTAGTGCAAAACAGGTCTAAGTGAGGTGAGACCTGAAACTTAAACTGGACATAAACTTAAATGTCAACACTTTCCCATCGTTTTAGTCAAGAAACTTGCTTTTTCTTGCTTTCTTCTGGACTCCCAGAGGCATTAGTTGTCATTGTATCAGCCTTTCGGAGACCCCAGCTCCCTTTTCATAAGCATGTTGGATAGGCTTCCTTTGCCATGCTTATGGGTTGCTTCTTGCCCCTCGAGTCAGAGTCTGAACAGTTGTGTGAAAATCATGTAGCCTGTAAGCAAAGGTAATATGAATAATGAATTAAGAAAAGGATTATTGTCTTTCCTATTTTGGTAGTGTACTTCCCAGAGGGACATCATCTCAAAGAAATGTTTGTCTTTTTTGCTGTCTTTGCCATGGATTTCCATCCACAAAGTCCCATAGAAAGAGTGCCTTTTCCTGAAAAGGAGTGACTTCCTCCTTGTAGAGTCTGAAAGAGCTGCTGGGGTCTCTACGAGAATGGGATGCACCTCTGTAACCTCTGTCTCCAACCTCTGTTGGAAGGTGTGTAGGCATGGTCCTCCTCAGGCCTGGCACAACCCCAGGGATGATTAACCTTTTTTCAGGTGAAGTTGGGAGCCTTCCTTGGCTACAGGTGGCTTCTATGGACATGTAAGACAATACTGTAGCTGCTGTTTGATGGGTTGTTGTTTAGGTTGCTGCTCGGTGAGGGAAGTACTCTGTGGGCTGGGTTGTTCTGTCCGTCAGTTGCAGAGCAACAGCTTCAGCGGAATGGCTTTCCAGCTCTGCACTGAGAAGCACCCATCACTCAGCAATGGTACCAGCTCCTGTTTAGCTAAAGACAAAAAAGCTAAAGAGGAAATAACTTGGAGCTGCATATATTAGTGGTCTGAAATGTTTCTGGTTCAGAGAAGAACAAATAAACTTTCTGCATGAGCTTGGATGTGTGGTGCTCTGCTCCCTCACCATCCTCTGATGGCAGTGAGAGGTGAAGGCATTTGACAGCTTTCTATATTGGCATCAGGAAGAGACCTAAGCTTCTTAACACCTCCCAGCAGTTGAGTAACTTCAATTTCCTGAGAGGAGAGGGAGGAATGTTGTCCCCACTCTCCCTGGCAGGCTTTGGGAGGTGAATTCCTTTGTTTTGGAAACAAGTTTATCAGAAAACATTCTTTTCCGTAACAAAAATAGACTGTGTGGTACAGTCTCTAAACCTGATGTGAAGGCTGAGGGTTTCTGTCATGAGGAGGTGCCCTTGGGGTTGGGCAATAGATGGCTCCATGCATGGATGCCACAGTATCTCCTCTGAGTAGCAGCCATAGTATCAGTTATCTACTGGGGTCCAAAGAGCTGAAAATGTATGAGTGTGAGGGGTTTTATATTTCCTTTGCAGTCTTCTGATTTTCTGGTTCAGTAAAATCTTTTATATGGAGCTATTTATTTTAAGAAAAAGAGCCTAAGCAGCTTTGCTCCTCTGTTTCCTCTGCTTTCCTCCTTCCTCCTGCCCCTGTGCTGTCCTGGCTCTGGGTGGCTCAAATGGAGAGGATCTCTGCTTGGGATGTGTGCCGGCCTTTTGGATGGAGACCTGCTGCAGTGTGTGGTGAATTGCAATGTCCTGACCTGCTGCCTTTGGGAAAGCATTGCTGTTTTACTGCTGAACTCGCAGCTTTTCAGGTTGTTCCTTCTGTCTGCAAAACTACTGATCAGTCCCCTCTCCCTGAGAGACTGTTTTTCATTGTTATTTTTAAGAGAAATAACAATTACAAAACCAGCAAATGATGACTGATGTGAATGAGTTCCATTTATTGTATTTTCTAGCCTTGCCATGTTGGTAAGGATATATTAATGGTTTTCCTAACCTCAGTTCACTTTGATGGAATGTGTTTATGTATTATAAAGTAATAAATGTGTGCTATTCAGTAGAAATTAAATTCTTGCTTTAGTTCTGCTTTTCTTTTGTCCACAAATTTGTTAAGCAAATGAATGTATATTTATGGATTAGGTACTCGATGTAGGAATATGTTCCCAGAAGACAGTAAGGAATTAATACATGAAGACCATGTTGCAAATTGTGTTTAAATAGCTATTGCCTTCATTTTCACAGACTTGAGTGGGAAATCGTGCTGCAGAGAGAAATAATGACCCTGTGCTAAATCTTGAAAGAAGTACAGAAGAGGCGTCCTTATAATGAGATGTGATAATTAGCAATTGCTTTGTTTTGGATGGTATGGATGCAGCAGTTGTGTGGTGTGGTGAGAAAGCAGAGGAGGACCAGGATTAAGAAAACTGGTTCTTAACTCTCCTTTCTCAACCTCAACTAACCTAATATTGCAGAGTAGAAACATAGGCTAGAAAAAACACTGCTGAGAGATAAAATGCTGTTTTTTTCTCTTCCTCCCCCACCTCTTTGCCCTCTCAGCAGCACCTCTCTGCTGTCCTCTGCAGCATGTTTTCTTTGAGATAGTTGGTATATTGTCAAATCTTTTTGTCCTTTTTTTTGGTGCTGATGTTTTCCTTGCTGTGAAACAAAAGATCCAGCCTTACTCTCTTTTTCTTGCTGTGTGCGTTTTAATTAATGTTTTTGCAAAGTGTTGTAAGATCTTTGGATAACAGTGTGGTTTTGGCAGTGGTTCAGTCTCCTGGAGAAAAGGGTATGCTGTAGAGTCTAGCAAAAAATAATCTAACTGGGTTTTAGGGTTAGAAATAGACAGGTAAAAAAAAAACCTGTGGTTAAAAAAGTTGCTTTTCTTTGACTCCTGTAATCTGAAACTCTAGTCTCATAACAGCACATTTTGTAGTAAACGGGGTGTCTTTCCTCCTGGAGTTGGAAGTAATCCTTATTGAAATCTTAGGAACAATGTTCATTTTGAACTGGTTTATCTCCAAAACAGTGTTTTCTCATTCAGCTTTACCCCTCACTTCTCTGTTCTCGGGATAGAAATTAAAACTTTGAAATGCTTCATTTCAGCTGTCTTCTTAAAAAAGATGGAGCACGTCCTTTTTTAAGCAATCAAAGGAATGGAAACCACAAAACTGTCTGGATTGCTGTCAGTCCAGAGTGGGGTAAAGGTCCTGAACTTATCCCATATGGTCTGTGCCAGGGTTGTCTGTCTGACTCCACCAGCCCTCTTTCTCAGTTGCTGATAATAATGCTTTGAAACAGCTCTCCATTTCAGGCTGTTACCGCAGTGCTGAGTATTAAATCAGCAGCGGGACAAAACTGGTGAGATGATCACCCACTTCTTGGTGTTAAAGGCAAACACAAGAACAGGGTTTGCAGTGTGTTATGGGGAGGCTGTCGGGGTGTCCCAGAGTCTCCGACAGCCCAGGCTCTATGGAGGTGCTGTGGGGCGGACGTGCATGCAGCAGATGCTGCAGAGCTGTGAAATAGTCTTGAAAATTCCCTCTGACAGCACGGATAGAGAAGCCCTAAGAAACACTGTTTGAGCAGGTGTTGTGTTTTTTAGTTTTGTTTGTTTGTTTTGCTTTTGTGGTTTTTCATTGTTGTTGGTTTTGGTTTTGATTTTTTTGTTTTTTTAAGTTATCATTGTCTTAAAGGTCTTGGTTTGGCTGTTTGGGGATTTTTTTTGCATGGTTGACTTGAATTAAGTCACTGCTTACAAAATACACTTAAGGAAACCAGTAATATGAATGTTAGGAGTCACATCTGCAGTTAGCTTCATTTGGGGAACAGTTCTACATTTTCCACATGCTTGCTCTGAAATGTGGCTGTGAATCAGCTTGAGGACATCTGGAAGGCTTGATAGCTGGTACTTCTGCACAAATCAGGGAAGTCATTTGGGATGGAAAGCTGCTTGTTGCAAAATGTTTACTTGCTGGTGCAGATGCATTGTAGCGTGCGCGCTCACTAGCTCCTTTTTTGAGCACAAGGAATTCTGCATCCTGTGTCCTCATGTTTCATTTCCAGTGGTGGTGATGTTGCAGTTTTTCTATGCTAGGCATTGCTGTAGATTGCTCAGTTTAGTCCGCCTCAAGGCAAAGTCCTTGAAACTTCTGATAGGAAGTATGACCATGGGCTCTATGTTTCTGGAGAGCCACCTGATAGGTACTGTAGTAGACTGTGGGGTGGGCAGCTTGCTTGCATACAGAGATAGAGGTGATAGTTATCAAAATTTATCTCTCTGAGAAGCCCAGCAGCGTGGCTGGTGCTCATTTCAGCAGTGATCATCCAGGGATGGACTCTTAGATGAGGTCTAGCAGCCATGGGGCAGCC
The DNA here is from genome assembly GCA_020745705.1 of Hemiprocne comata. NCBI lineage: Eukaryota > Metazoa > Chordata > Aves > Apodiformes > Apodidae > Hemiprocne > Hemiprocne comata. The sequence goes on from CM036586.1 coordinate 66,016,692, forward strand.
AGGTGCTCCCCTCTGAGACCCGAGGTGTGTGGTGCCAAAGAGCCCGGCTGAGTTCACCCTTTCAGGAGCTGTTTGGTCTCTGGTTCTCGGCCGAAGCAGATGACTGAGGTACAAGTACATTAATACAGACAAGCTGCAAGCCATAAAGCAAACATCCCTACCTTATTTTTCCGGAATTGCCTCTGCCAAAGTGCTGTAAGACTGGCTGGCACGTGGGGCTCTGGATAAGCTCTCTTCTGGCCTTCTCATTACTGATTTTAAACACGTTACCATATCAATGTTATTTGTAGTAATTTATTTTTTTTTCCTGTCTGTGTATTGCTATTGTGAGATGACAAAAGCTTTTCCATTTATGAATCTGTCTGTTTGATTGACCCACAGAGTAGCAAGGCCAACCCTTTGAGGCTCGACAACATATGTTTCCATCAAAGCTGGCATCATTTGCTGGGAACTCAAAGGTAGGGTTGCCAAGAGGGTGCAAGTATCCTGCACTCTCTTGCTCAATAAATAAAAAAATTCAAAAGGTAGTTTTTCTCCATGAGTAGCTCTAATTATTTTTATCAGAACCTGAGCTGCGCCTGGACAGTATGGGTTTTGAGGGAGGTGAGCTCCCTCTGTAGCCGGTGGAGAGAAAGATGATCCCCAGAGGCTGACACAGAGGGAAGGGTGGCTCTGCATCAGTCTGCTCCTCCCCTTACCTTGCTGATCAAAAAGGGTGCACGGGGAGGCTCATTTTCCTTGGCAAAAGTTAGCCTTGCTGAATACCCCCTCTGCTGCTACTCTTCTTGCAGGGGTTTCCAAAGCTTTCACCATGATTTTAGTATGTGGCTTGAAGTGCTTTGTTTTGAGAGAGTAGATTGATCTGTCAGATTCCCAGTGCACACTGCCCTGATGATAGTTACTGAAGCAGAATAAAGAGGGCAGGAGAGGGAGCACATCCTCCCAGACAATGATGATCTTGAGCAGTGATGTGCTCTCACAAGTGTTGTAAATCCCGAGTGGTATGTTGGTTAGCGCCAGGAATGCTGGCAGGACATGGATGAACAGCACCTGGTGAGTTTATCTCATTTCTTCATCAAGTGCTGGCCCTCTACCAAAAGTTGTTTTAAAATATAATAATAAAGAAGTGAAAAGAAGTTATGATTCCTGCTGTGAAATCAGCAAGAGGTGGCTGTTGACACAAGTGAAAGTGGGATGGAGTCCGTTGGGTTTCCTCTTCCCTTTCTGTAACTTGGTGGATGCTGATATTCTTTATATCAGATGTGGCCTTGCAGTCAGTAAGAGAGAAAAAGAAATAGAAATACATAAAACATCTGCCAAGTTTGAGTTTTAAAGTGACTTTATGTGCAATTGGGGGATGGCTGGCTGTGACATGGTATAATACAGTCCTTTTTCTGGAGATGTTACCATACACAGGATCCCAGTTACATATTTGAAATACTTCCATGTACACCTATGTTTGCATTAGGTCAAAACCATGCAGATGGCTGTAAGCCTTGCTCTGTGCCCAGGAGATGGGGGAAGGGGATGGAGAGTCTTTGTGCAACCAGAGGTGCTGAAGTGTCTACCAGGGGCAGCTGCTGCTGCTGCTGCTGCCTACTCAGCCCAGCCCGAGCAGACGAGCCTGCAGTGGGGCAGCCCCAGGTTTGTAGCACTCCAGCCAGAACAGCAGTTTCCAAAATCAGCCTGTGCCAGCAAGGAACCAAAGCAGAGTGCAGCCTGCTGACCTTGGAGGAAGGAGGGAATAAGCATGAGCTCCTGTTGACTCTCAAAAAAGGATGAAAATACTAGATTCATCCTAATGAAAAACAAAACAAAACAAAACTGGACATCTTAAAAGCTCTCCTTAAACTGAACTGCAAAAAATACCAAAACATAAAACAAAAAGAAAAAAAAAAAGCATTTCTCAGTGAACAGCAGGTTTTGTTTCTATTTTTGGATATTTTCTAAATAAGAAATGTAGGAAAAAAGTTAGATTCAATTACAGTCACACTTTTCTCAGAGGTGGGGTAGAAAGAGGAGGCTATTAAGATGCTGCTCATTGTCCCCACCAGCCCAGGTTGCTGAAGGCTGGTCAATGCAATTCCTCTTATTTTTCTTGTGGACCTCATAGAAGTGCAGTGTGGGGCTGGCAAAGTTATTTGCAAATCCGGGTTAAAATAACAAAATAATTTGAACTGAAACAAATGCTCTCTTCCTCTCCAAGCATTTTAGGAATGTTACTGTTTCCCTGTGAAATTATCAGTATGGCACATATAATAGATAACTTCGTCTACCAAAAAGGAAGAACCAAATGAAGGAGGCAAAGAATTGGCTCCTGTTCCCTTTGGGAAGTGGTATTTCACCCAGCAGCAAAAGCTGCCTTTTGAGCCGTGGCAGAGTGGAGTCAGATCAGCAATTGTCCGAGGAGTCTGAATTTACATCTCACCTGAGTGCCTGCCCATGGTGGTCAGTGGAGCGTTGGATAAATGGTGTTGCTCTCTGGTCCCTCTCTTGATACTGCTCATTTGTGTCAGATACTGCAGGAGATGGTCTGCTTCCTTAATCCATATTTACATATGGATGCAATAACCTCTGTTCCTGCTATGTATTCCTTCTTCCTTACCCGACCCCATCTCTACATTAAATGTTTGAGAATAAATCGAGGACTCAGTGTCATGTGATACCTGACCTTTTGGAGTTTTCTTTTTTTTTATCCTTCAGTATGTTCATAAGGAAGCCAAATCATTTAAACCAGCTGGAAGATCCCCAAACTGCTACAGTTCTGTAATAATTTTCTTCCCAGCTTATAAAACTGGCTCTCTCCAGTTTACTGCCAGCCCCTTCCATTGCAGATTGAAAAAAGAAAGGTCTCCAAGGACCGTGTGCTTCTCAGCTCTCCTAGAGATCGATTGGATCAATTTGCCTCTGTGTGTTTGAATGTCTTGTCCTTATTCTGGAGACAGATGCTCTGCCATGCTGTTGGATGGCTGTTTGCAATGGGCGAGACTCCTAGATCTGAGTGGGCACTAAAACAAGCTCATTAGAGATTAAAAAATCCCCAGCAAACAAAAAAAGGAAGCAGAGGGTTGTTGCTCTCTAACAGGTACTGGTGAATTGGGCAGAATTTTTTTTTGTACCTGAGGCTTACAGGGTAGTGCAACACATATGGTGTGGTTAAGACTTTAAACTCATGCAGATGATTTGTAGTGGTTTTTGTAATATGAGTTTTATTAAGTTGCCCGAAGCACAGTACGTTCATCAACACTTTGCCTTGGTTCACTCCATCCAAAATGTAAAATCTATTTCTTTCTGGCCTTTGTGGAAAGTGCCCTTTTCTGTCTTCTCATCATAGCCCTCAGCTATGAAGTCAAGGAAAGAACTGAAGCAGATGGAATAGCTTTTCTCAAGTAAAGTGCACTTGGGCGAGCTTGTGCTCTCTGAAGGAAGCTTTGACAGGCAGCCACCACTTAGGTAAACTCCACCCCACCCCTTCTCTGCTCCTCAGAAAACATTGCAGTGACCCCCTGCCCTGAGCAGGGCAGATTAGAGACTCATCACCAAAGAGGAGAACCTCTGAGCCAGGACTGGTGTCCATAGTGTAGGTATCTCCCACACTGAGGGAGGGGTATGCAACAGCCAAATTTAATAGAAACTGCTGCAGGTTTGGAGGTGCTCCTTTCTCTTGGACTTGATGGTCTTAGAAGTATTTTCCAACTTGAATGATTCTATGATTCTTACCCATGTGGGATCTGAAAGCTTATGTCCTCAGTGTAATGGTGTGGCTGGTCTCTTCCAAAATGTCTGTGGGCAAGACTTGCTGCTCACTTGTTTGGGCTGCACAGTCTCCCTGGAGCCGTCCTCCGTGTCCTCCCAGCATGGCTTCCACCTCTGGCTCTTCACTTCTGGCAAGCCTGATGGCCTTTGGTGAGGATGTTTCTCTCTGTATTAATTTTTAGTGATTGAGACCACTAAATCAGGACATTTGTTTGGTATTATTCTTACTCTCAGAATAACCTTATTTTTTCAGGGTCTGGGGGCGAGAATTTACACAGTTAATTCAATAATGTTTTTCTTCCCATCTGTTTTATCACTTAAAAAAACTTCCACAGTAAATCACAAAGCATAAAAAAGGAAGTATTGCTTTATTTATTCCAGAAAACTGTCTATTTCACAAGATTTTTCCTACTGACATGTGTTGGAAAAAAACCCTTTTCCCTGAGTATAAACAACACTTATACATGTAATTTGAAAGTTTTCACAATGGCTTACAAACAACAGCCTGTATCGACACTTTTCATTTTTGAATTATGTTTTAAAAATCTTGCCTTTGTTTTTGCTCCACAGATCAGGTTTCTGTGATTTGTTTTTGTTTAGCTTGTGGGTATATTGGATGCGTTACTTGTTTAATTGCATTTTAACCACAAGAGTGTATATGATTGGCACTTGGAACAAGTCTTTTCTCTAAAATGTTTGCAGAATAGCAGTTCTGACTGCTGCTTTATGGATGTCACATTCAAACAGTAACTCAAATACGGAAATAATGGCAGCTCTCTGTCTTCAGTCTTGGTTAGCAGTATCACTCATGCTGGCTGGTACTTTTTTCTTAATTATCCAACAATTGCTGTGTTAAATAATAGGATCAAATATGTGCAGTGTAAATATTAAAGGGGAACAAGAAAAGAAAAAATTAGTTTTATGAAAATACCTGTTTTCTGTGAGCAAATTTATACAAGAGTCTTTAGATCAGTTTTGTTGCAGCATTGCTTGTCCTGAGCTTCTTTACAAGTGAGTTTGGGAGAATTGCTTCTCCCGCCATAGCTGCCACCACGCTACGGAGCAGTGGCTGTGCTGCTGTTCTTCCATAGCAACTCTTCTGATGGCCTTCGAGGCCAGGGTCCTGGCTGTGTCCATGCATCCATGCAGCAGTGGTCTGGAAGTTGTGGAAGCCCCATCCCTGGAAGTGTTTGAGGGCAGGTTAGATGGGGCTCTGAGCAACCTGGTCTAGTGGGAGGTGTGCCTGCCCATGCAGGAGGGTTGGATCTAGATGATCTTTTAGGTCCCTTCCAAACCAAACCATTCTGTGATCCCTTAAGGATGAGCTGATTCTGCTTCTCACGTTTCCCCATCTCCATCACCCGTGTCTTCTTGCCTGGACATCTGCAGCATTTTTGACCAGATCTCATTACTGTGTGGGATCTAGACATGCATAGACCACAGGAGTATCCTCTGAGGGACCTACAACCTTTCCCATGATGTGTGGTGGCTCCTTCTTGCCCGCCAGGATTTGTCTGCCCACAGCCTCTCTGCCTCCTTTTGGCTGGCTTGTGAGAGGGGTGCAGTGCCAGAGGATGCCCCAGTTGGTGCCCGAGCAGGTGTCCCTTTGGCAGTGCAGAGACACGTTGCCTAGTGGGGCTGTGGAAGGTACATGCGTTATGAGATGACCTTGTTAAAGTGGTCTTGGCTGTGATATAGCAGAACAACCCAGTTCATGGCTACGTTGGAGGGTGATGAAGCCTGAAACAAACTTTGCAGTGCCTCTCCATGGGTTTGCCTCAAGCCAAACAGGTGACGTGCCTTCCAGTGTGGGGTGTCTGGGGAAGAGAGGCTGTCACTTAGGTGGAGAGGTTTGGTTGTCCCTCCAAATAAGCATCTGAACATTACCAAGTGTCAGCTCTAGCCCCATCCTTTAAAAGTTGGATGTGGTTGAGGGTGTGTTACAGGCTGCTGCAAAACGCCCAAGGCAGAAGCTGCTCGTATTTTTGGCTAAGTGCAGTATCCTGTAAGCTTTCTTGTGAGCAACTGTGCAGGATCTTTCATAATTGCCAGACTCTTAAATAACTGAATTTAAGCCCACTTCTGTAGAGATGGAGACTACAAAATGATGTCGTTTTCTTGCTACTGCTTATTTTTGGACATTGCCAATGAAGTTCAAAGCGAATAACTTAGTGACTTAAAGAACACTGGTATATTTGCGGTCTCATTTTTCTGGCAGTAGATGAGTCTGAATTGTGGTCAAAATAGGATAAAATGTAATTATTTTTTCTAATTCTGCCAAGTTTCAGAATTATTCTTTTATTGATGTGCTTTTGGCTTTTACCATTTGTTATCTGTTTAGATGAGATCTAAAGAATAGCTTTGCAGAGGAAATCCATTTAAAGCAAGCCACTAATCTTTACTGGCTATTGAGGATTTTAATTTTTATTTTTCACAGATGAACCCTATCATAAATGAACCACAAGTGCCTGTGATGAAAGAACCAGTCCATTTTTAATGTGAAGAATTTAAGGATTTGTGTGTAGATGATTGAGTGGAAAAGTGACAGAGATAAAAGTTGTTGGAAGTATGGTGTTTGGTATTTCATGCCAACAGTAATAGCACAGGCACAATTTACTTACAGGGCTGCTGACAAAAGAAGTAATTTGCTGCCAATTTTTGAATTGCTTTCTTTCAGATTCTTTCTGTTTTGCAGTATAACTTTGGCATTGAGTTGCATTTGATTGCAAACATCAAAAAGTTTCTCTGAAAGGATACCAACTCTGAAGAATGTTATTTTGCTTCTTTGCTATATTGCTAACAGACTCGTGTCATTCATATTTAAAAAGAACAAGCTATTTTGGAGGATGCTAAAAATAACAGACAATTTCCTAAAAAGAAAAGAGTGAGGAACAGTGGGTTGTTTTTTTTTACCATTTATTTTGTATTTAGAGATGGCTGTGACATATTTACGGGTTGCTTTATTTAATCTGACACAAGCAAAGGGACATGTTAGATCAAATGTCAGATTAAGAATTTTCCAGAAGGGAAATACCTTCTTCCTGAAGTATTTAGCATTGACATCCAGTATACTGTTTTTTAAGTAGCTGATGCATGGGTTTCATTTTGAAGGATAAGTTTGTGGAAAACAGGCCAAGCTTCAGTTTGAGGACAACACAGCTGAATTTAACGTCTCTGCTGCTGGTGACTTTTGACAGAAAGACTGGATCCAAACAAGGACCATTCCTTTCTTTCCCACCATGTGAATTTGGGAAAATTCTCAGTGTTAATTAATAGATTATAACCTCTTTAAATTTAGAGGGCATGTTCAGGAGAATCCACAAAACTTTTTCCATCTTCATTAACACCTCTTTCAAGCAAACTGTTGCTACTGCAGTAGTGCCTTATGCGCTAGCTCTTGCTCTCTCCTCACTTGCTCCCACAAAGTTTGTGTCCTTTGTGGCCCTTAAATCCAGCTCCAGCCCTTGGAGCTTGCTGTCCTAGGGCAGAGGTGCAGGAGGGAAGATTATCAAATGCATGAATGTTCCCCCCCAAGTTTTGCCTGTTACTTGTTTTCACCTATTTTCTCATTAGCACTTGCTGTGTCTTTCTTGGTGTTGGTAAGCTGGTTCTTGGGCATTAAGGCTGGTGAACACACTCTGTTTTACTGCCCACAGTCCCCCTACCCCACCAGAGTGGTGTGATGACTGCTCTTCTTTGCATCTTCTTATCTTCAAGTCAAGGATTCAAACTGCAGACGCGTGATTTTCTCCCGTGTCCAATTAAGTGGAAAATGTGGGTTTAAATTAGGTTTGACAAGTAGTTTCGGGTTACAAGTAAATCACAGAAGAATTAAAACAAAAATCAAAACAAATAGGTTTTGAAATAAAGCAATACTCTTCAGGCAACATTTACAGGGGGTTTCAGGTGCTTATTTTCTTCCCACATTTCTTTGCTAATTATGCCCATGTCTCCTTCTGAAACCACACTTTCACTTACCACTTTCACTTGCTTTACCAGAAATGCTCACAACTAAAATATTATGTGCCTCTCCAAGTACTGCAAAAAGTTGTTTTTCGGGCTGACCCCAAATTATGATTTTGAAAATAAATTCAGTTCATCAAACAAAAGAAAAAACTACAAATGGGAGCATTTTCCCTGATTTGAGAGTGGGCTGAACTGTAGAAGTTTGCTTTATTCCTCTTCTTCCTCAAGTCAAACTCTGTACTAAATTCCTTAAAGAGGTGTTTCAGGAGCTGGGATTGGAACTAGCTGACCCTTACCTACCCCTGTGCTTGTCATCAGTGCCTGTCAGTTTTTTTAAGGCTGATGAATGGAGGAGGGAGGAGGTGATGGGCCTTTTCTCCAAGAGAGGTCTTTGCTGCTCTGGATGTGACCTGGTGGGTTGAGCGTGTCCATCCCCACCTGGAGGCTGGGTGCCTGGGCTCCTGCCTTTGCTGGGCATATTTACAGCTGGACTGTGCTCCTCACTGTGTTTTCTGGGGGCTGGTAGCATGTGTGGTGCCATGTGTTTTGTCTGTGAGAAGTAGGTAGACCGCCTGAATACAGTGCCTTCTGTTTCATCCTGTTCTTCCTATTTTTCTTTATTTTTCCATTCCTTAGTTCATCTTTTTGGTGCTGTATTTGAATCCAGAATGGTCTGCTGTTGCTAGCAGTGGTATGTATTATTTCCTGTGAGGTGTGTTATCTTTCCTCTCCTGTGCTGAATGCAGGATGCTCATCAGACACTGATTTCTGTGCTCTTTCTCTGCCATATTTTACTCATAGAAGGGATTTATTCCTCCTCTTGTGTCCTGTTGTAAACTCATTATTATTTTTTTAAGTTTCCTTACTGGGATCCCAGGCAAAGACAAAAGCAAAAAACTTGAGCCCCAACTCCCTAATTGCACACACATAATTTTAAAGCCACTGTGTTTCCTTCTGTAAATTAGCAGACTACTTGGACCAGTGTGTATTTACTGACATGAAATGCTTATGGAGAGCATCAAAGCAACGCAGCAGGCCTCTGCATCTTTTATGGTTTGTTTGTAAATTTTTACTAGGACACTCGATTCCCAGGGACACCTCATTAATTTCCACTCACAATAATGGAGCCTTGTACATGAGTGGTGGATAACCTTCTCCCTTCTGCACATAAAAGCTGGTGAGTAAGCAAGATTTTTTGCGACTAGGGAGTGTGTTTTAGATACCTGCCTTCTGGAGAAGACTGTATTTGGGAGCTGCCAGCTCTTTTCTGTGCAGAGACACAAGAGCAGCAGTCAGTCTGTAGGAGTCCTGGCTATCTTCTGTGGTTTTGGGTCCATCTGCTCATGCTAGATTGCTTTGCTGGAAGCACAGCTGCTTTCTTAAGCCCAGCTGTGCTGCAGAAGGCAGGCTCTTCTCTCCTGCCTCCGGTGCCACAGTCCAGCTCCTGAGTGCTCACTGGAAACACAAGTGAACGGAGCTCCAGTAGCAACAGATTTCTTGGATACTGCCACTGGATCTCTGACAGCAGCAGAGGTCTGAGTATCTCCTTCTACCTCCGTCTTTCTCTTCCTTTCTCTCCAGACCTGGCTTCTTTTTTGCTCCCATTGCTTTGCTCCTCATGCCTGCCTTCTCTTCTTTCTCCTTCATTCCTTCGCTTCCTTGTAACACATTGTCATGTAGCCTTTTCTTCAGCGACAGATTTTTTAGCCCTCTGAAGTCCAAGCAAATGGTCTCCTCCAGGTTGGATGCAAGCATTTCAGGAAAGAGTCTCCTATCTCAATGGCTTTGCAGGAGCAATGCAAGGAGATTCTGATGCTGTTCCTGCAGGCTCTTGCTAGATGGTGTTTGGTAGACCTAGAGACCCTGGGGAATTGATACAGATCTCTATAGTGAGTGTTGCAAATGGAGATTTTTCCCCAGTGTCTTGTCACATGCCTCGAAACAGAGCGAGTTGTCACTGAAAGCAACAGGCACATCTCTGCAGTCCCTCTGCTAAATTTCAAATTCCAGCTCCAAAATAGGGAACCACTGAAGTTTTCCCAATAAAGTGGTTGCACGAATTTGTTGAGATGGGCACATCTCTCTAATTGCTTTTTCAGGAACAGCCTAACTGTTTCACCTGATACTTTCAAGAAGGAAAACAATTTCAGTTTGACACAAGCTCCTGGAAGGGAAAACTTTCAGCCTGAATGAATAAAGCTTGTCAAAAGAACAAGCAGCTGAAAACAGGGATTTGTAGTTGAATGTGTGGAGCAGCCAAAGCTGCTATCAGTGCTGCTTATAATGCAGTTGCTTGAAATACCTCTATACCAATCCTTAACTGGCCTAGGAAGGGGAATAAAGAGCCTAATGGTGGATTTCAATGTCTCAGGTGTATGTGATGCAGAGGAAATAAAATGTCTGAAATCGATGGAGCTTTAAATTGCAGGCATGGAGCTTCGGTTTCCTGAGATCTGATGAAAGGTGGCTGTGCTTTTATTTTTCCTGTTAGCCCTGCTCCACCTTGTCTCCTCATGGCATTGGTGGAGTGTCTGGTATGAAGGGAAGCCCTTTTTCATCTTCTTGGTCACAACTTTGATCCTTTAAGTGCGTCTTGCTACTTTCCTTTTTTCTCTTTCTATTCCTCATCCCTTATTGTGCCTCTATTTCCTCCTTTCCCTGTTCCTCATGATTTTCTTCCTCTACTTTCATCCCACACAGAATGAGGTATGTACTGTCTGAAAGAATAAGGAAAAACCATGAGTGGGATCTCCTTCTCTGCTACATTTGCTAATGCAGTTATGCCCTGCTCTGCTTTTCCCAAAAATCCAATGAACAGCAAGAACTCCAAGTGTGGTCACAACTGAAAATGTACACGAAGAATACATGCCATTATCAGTGCAAATGAGTTAAAACAGTTGTGACTTTCATAAAATCTCTCCACAACTCCCTAAGGAGTCGATAAAACTGCTGCTGTTTATGTGTGTTTATGTATCTGGGTATGTGTGGGTAGTGGTTGCTGAGGTTTAAGGCTCTCTGGGGAGATAAGGAGCAAGGATGCCACACATACGCTGCAGGAAATGTCAAGACTATTCATAAAGATGGAAGCAGGAGGGCTTTTCTTTCTTCTGCCTTGGAAAACTTGTAGCTAAGGACTGGTATTTTATTTCCCTGCATTGACAGGTATTTTAAGCAAGTTAAAAAATCCAGATGTGTCTGGAATGTATTGGGTTTTCTTTTTTTTTAATCAATTTTTTACTCCATGATGGATTTTCATTCCTGTTTTCTCCCTGGGCTATAACATACACTTGCCCTTTGATGGTTGTCCTCAAGGACGAACACAGGCTGAGCTAGGTTGAAAAGACAGTTCTCCAGTGTAAGATATGGCTGGCTGGACAGATTATAAGGAAATAATCTTTAAGTAGAAAAGGTAAGGTGGTCTCTATAGACAAAATACGGCTCCTGCAGAGCTTGTGTATTCTCAGCAGGACAGTCTGTCAAACTGGTTTGGAATTAGGTGTGCATCTACCAATGACCTAAAGCGTTGATGTTCACTTTAAATAACCCCTTCTATGTTTAAAAATATCTTGGTTAGAGGTGTCTTACTGTTACCAATAATTAAGAATAAGTTAGCAGCCTTGCTTTTATACTCATCCTTCTAATGCCTTCCTTTAGAACAAGGGTTTTGAAAGTGCTAGTTCAAAACACTCATGGTTGCTGGAAGTTGGATCTGTTTCCTGAGAAGTATATAAATGGGAGCAATGATCCTCTCACAGTAGAAGGACCTGAACAAAACAAGCTCTCAAAATACCAAAGCTTGTTTTACTGTATACTTATCTTGGTCTTTTAGATGTCCCCAATGGGGAGCATCCATCAAACATCTTAACTGTTTGTTCGCTTCCCTTGAGAAAACCTTCAAAGAGAAAATGAGAGCGAGTCCACGTTTTATACCAAAGCTGAGTCAGCTGCAGTGTGGGATAAATGTGTTGCTGATACCAGTTTGTGATCATTTATGCAGCCGTAGCAGTGGACAGCAGCAGAGGAGCTGCCCTGCTCCTTTTCTCTAAAGTGTAGATGGCTCCAGCAGTCCAAGGGAATTAAAAAAGCAGCCTGATTCTCAGAGAAGTTTGTTTTGTTTAATACAGAGTCCATCTGGTACCAGCAAAGTTTACATTCCTGTAAACTGCACGGTATTGAGTTTTACTAGGCCACCTACCCTGCTGTCTTCAATTATAAAAATCTCTAAGTGCCCTGATGATGTAATTGATTTCAGGATGAGCCGAGCTTTTCAGGAAGCTGGAGCTGCCAAGTGTCTCTCTTGGCCTCCGCTTGAACCGTGCGAGAGAAGTCCCTGCATTATTAAGCATTTTGTGGATTTTTTGTTTGCTGCGATTCTGGTTGCTTCAGGGAGTATTCCTGAAAGGCTTTTAAAAGATAGCAAGTAGGCAATTACATGCTGGTTTGCTTTGTGGGAAAGCTGGCATGAAGCAGAGGTGGAACCGCTGCCCAAATGGGCTCTTCTCACACTTATTTAGCAAACCTGGTGATCTGGATTTCCTCCTCTAATTTTTATCTTTTCATCATCAATATCTGTGAGACCCACACCTTGGAATGTTTGCCTACTCTTGAAGTAGCATTTTGCTGCACAGAACTATGACCAATACAGTTTTCCTACACCTGTCCCATGCCTGCTCTCCTGTGGGAATAACTGTGTGTGTGTTTTGGCACCAGGAGCCACCCTATGCTGGTCGGGGTGGAGCAGGCAATAAGGAGTGGTTCCCATGATCAATGGGATGTTTGGCAGCTTCGTGTGGTTGGCAAATGCAGGGAAAGCTGACCTGTAAATGACTTTATACAAAGGAGCTGTTTAAAACAGGTATAAAACAGTTAAGCTGTTGTAATAGTAATTTATTTGATTGTGCTAGCTAAAGACAAAATAAAGAGCTTTGGCTGGTCTTAAGGTTGTCTAAGTGAAGTTCAACATAACTTTTGATGTTTTTGCAAGCTGCAATTTTACATGTAAAATGCTGCTGCATATTACATGTTGTGTGTCACTGACATTTAGCAAGCTTCCTCATCCAGGTCCCATTTGTAGTTCGTTTGATTTTAATACATAAACTGTGTGTTGCTCTTTGTCTGCAGCAGATGGGAGAGGTTTGCATAGTTACCTTTTCTGAAAATAAGTAGTAGCCTCAATAAGGTTCTCTGGAAAACCATGTGGTTCTTGTAAAGCTTTGATGTGCTGAGCATAAACCATATGCTTACGCCACTCCTACAGGTTGATCTGATGGGCAAACAGCTGGATTACCAAGCAACGAACCATTCTATCTTTTGTGGTTTCCAGATAGACTTCAAGACAGGAGCTTTCTCAAAATGGAAAAGCTTTGCTTATTAATTGAACTGTCACAGAAACATTTCTTAACTGAAGCTGCAAAGTAGCAGAAGCATTTGGAGGAAGGATTGGAAAACTCAGGGCTCTCTGAACTCCCCTTTCTTCATTCATTCCCAGTTACTTATTGCTTTCATTCTGATTCTTTCTTGCTTGCTGCCTTGTCTGCTCTTCAGTGCAGAGTGGTGATTTGCAGTTGGTGTCAATGCAGGGGTTTCTTTTTTTTTTTCTAAGAGGTGATAGCTACTGCTCCACAACATAAACTCTGAGAGACCTGTCAGGATTTTCTGAAATGCTTTCAAAAGGCCTGCTCTGCAGTGGCCAGAGTTACCTTGTAGTTGGTGCAGCTTGGTGGGGCACTTCAAATTAGTTTTGACGTGTACATAAACTCATGCCTCGAAACTGTGGTAGCTCACATGGTTTTATGCTTGGTGCAAGGAAAGTGCAAGGTTAGTTTTAGTTACTCAGAGGCAGACAAAAAAAGTCAAATTCAAGATGTTTAAAGAGTAAGCAGTCATGCACTGTACTGGAAAGGATGAAGGAGCAAATAACGCCTTCTGTTTACGTTCATTTTCTGGGTTTAATTTTCTCCTCAGGCCAGGCTTGAGAGGGAGCAGAGAGCTGGTAATGGCACATCTTCCATGCAAACTTGATCTGTGAGAAGTCAGCTCCACCCTGAACATGGCAAAGCAGTGGGGGCTGCGTGCCCCCACCTCCCCACAGGTGCTACCCCCATGGGTGGCTGTTTTGGAGGGCTGAAAACACACGGCCTGGAGATGGCAGCTGCTTCATGAGTTTTAGGTCACTGGTGCAAGGTGATGCAATTTCTCAAGGATGAAGTTGGCAGACTTCTTGACACCAATAAAAAGTGCTCCTTATCTCTAACTGAAGTCTTGGATAAAAAGCTAACTGTTCTACCTCCTCTTTTCCCAGAATAATTCCACCTAAAGGAAATATTTGTAATGGAAAATTTCTGCCCAAAGTGTTGCAGTTAAGTTAAAACTGCAAGTGAGTGAAAACAGTTTCTTGAAAAGAATCAGGCAGCATGATTAATACAGGGCTCTCCTCCCTCCACCTATAAAAATATAAACAAAATGCAACCCAACACTTATGTTCCTGCTGCAAATCGTGAGGGGGTTGAGTTTCATAAAAGGTCCCAGTAGGGAACAAAAGCCCAGGGTCTGATCCAAATGCTATTAAAGTCACCAAGAGTCTTTCCCGTTGGCTCCAGTGGGCTTTGGAGCAACTCCATGGTGAACACTTGAAGGCCAATTTGACCTTTCATGGAGAGAGAAAGCTGAAGGCTTAGTTTCATCTCACTTGTACTTGCTGGAGCCTGATTAAAATCAGTGGGAGCTCAAAAAACTTTGCTCTTTGTGGAGTTCAGCCCTTGAAGACCAATCTGACATTTAAGTCAGGTTCAGTGCTTAAATGTCAACATTTGTAAATAAGTGAACACCAAAGACTGAAAGTCATCTGGCTTGCTTTACAATGTAGGGTTTGGTTCCTAAGTCTTAGGCACGACACTCAGGGAGAGTTTTCTGGACAGCAGTTATTTTGTAGAGAGCACCCAGATGTACTTCTTTCTTCTTGTTAAACGTTGCCTCTGTTTCTTGCTGGCTTTGCCCAATTGCTTTTGTCTGCAGTGTAATCTTTGCTTGCAAACTTCCTACTATAGAAAATTTGAACAAAAAGCCAGATATTAAAGACTGTTGGCAGCATTAGACGTGCTGCAATCTTGTTATTTCGAAGACTTGAAGGGTGGAAGCAATCAGATGATAGACTGTCTTGAGGAATTTGGAGAGGAAATAAGATGCATTTTATATGCTAGATGGGAGAAACGTATGATGCTTTCATGCTTGGAAGGCTAACTTACATGCAGGTGTTGTGATTCATGCTGCAGTTTTTGTAAATCATTTAAACTGAGTATCCCAATACTGCTTGTATGTTACACAGAGGACCCACAAACGTTTTCATTCTGAATTTATTTTACTTGATATTTTAACTTCTTAAAATTATTTGCCATTTTTCCTATTGTTTTCTAGCCTCTCTATGCTTAAAATACTCCTGTTGTCTCTTTTGAATTTCTTTTTGTTTCTCATCACTTTATTACAATGACGAAGCCTCTGTGAGGTTCAATAGAAATTTAATTATCATTGAATTAATGTCATAGGTACAGCACTGCTTGTTAAATCAAGTAAGCTCCTTAGAATTTGGCAAGTGCTTCCACCCTGTATTAAAAGTATAGTTTTGGCTCCAGATACAGTTTAATTTTACTCATTGAGAAACAGGAAGGTTTATATGCATGCTTCTACAACAATAAGCCACCTGTGTGTTTGGCTCTGTGCAATTAATTGTCATAACACCTTATCAGCATTATTGTAATTAAACTTAAGCATACAGAATGCACTTTAAAAAAATATATGCTTAAAAGAAGTTCAGTTCTGCTCAACAGTTATTCCCATCTCTAGAGACTGAGGAGTGAGCTGGGAACAAGGAGGTTTTTGCGTTTTAATCATGGCCTAAAATTAAATTGCTGTGTTTGGGTGACCTTTTAAAAATGTGTCTCGGTGTAGTCTTCTGGGAATCTGAAGACAGCGCTCTTGGTGAGATACACGTGGGGGTTTTCTGAGTCTTAAGGAGTTAATAGATGATCTAAAAAAAACCAAACCAAAACCAAACCAGATTTTGATGGGGAAACTGCTGTGTATTATAGTGTGTATTATTTGAAGTGGTCTCAATATTTTACTTAAGTCATGTGGAAAGAGGTTTGAAGAGTAAGAGTGATGTCATTATAACTGCATGTTAGCTTAGAGTGGTTAAAACAATATGCAGGTTTTTTTTAGTTTGAAAAATGAGTTATGGTTTCAAAGTATTTGTACAAATATTTGTTTTCTTATTTTCAGCTACCTGACTGCAAATAACAACCAGAATTTCTTGTATACTGCAAGGCCTTTTTTGAAGAGAGCTGCTTTGGTGATAAGCTACGTAAGTATGAATGAACTTGACCGTGTATTTCTGTGTACGTGACAAGAATGAACTTTGGGTAGTATCCCAAAAGACTCAGAAAACTTTAGATGGCAGTTCTTAATACAAAGTTAGTCTTGGAAAATAGTCTAGAAAACTTCAGCTGGGCAGAGGCAAGAATATTGCCGTGTTTTCAGTTCAAATTTTATTTTAATTTATAGTGGCTGCCCTTACAACTGTGTAATCATCAGCAAGTATTTCCTGCCCTAAACACAGGGGGACTCTGTGGTGCTGGGCTGATATTCCAGTGGCATGCTGTCAGTTCCAGTGCAGGGCTCAGTAAGAGTCACAAGGAAAGCTCTGCCTGCAAATACCTGCTGCTTGGCACACTCCAAGCAGGACTTGACACATTACAGGGGAGAAAACAAGCACCTTGGTGGGCATGCGCTGGGTGTGCAATGCACTGTGCTGCTCTAGGAGCCAGATCCCCTTGCTTGTCCCTTGACGAGTGGCTCCCAGAAAGGTGGAGGAGTGCCAGCCCACAGAAGTTCTTCCAGGGGTTAGGATTACACAGCATGAGAAACACTGATGGAGCTTGTCCTTACACCTGTGCCAGCAGGAGAGAATGATAACAGCTTTTAAGACATCAGCCATGTTTTTCCCCCTCGCTGTTTAGGTAGAGGTCAATAGCAAAACTGTGCATTCTGAGCCTCAGCAGAGTGACGGATTTGTCCTTCAAAATGCTGCCTTAGTCGTGGGGAGCTGAGATGTGCTGGTTGCTGTCAGTAATGCACATGTGAAAGGGAAGCACACAACCACAGAATGGACTGTCTGTGCTGAGGGGGTTGGCATGTTTGTCACCCTGCCTAGGGTGGCAAAATTGAATTTTTCATAAGTGGCTGAGCTGACTCATTTCTAGGCACAGAGCAGAACATGGAGAGCTATTGGAGTGAAGTACATGCTGGAGGCCATAGTTCTTCTTAGTAGCACATTGCTAACTGAGTTGTTCTTCTTTGAAGGTGATCCTCGTGTTGTATTTCCGCCTCTGGATAATGGGAGGATCCATGCCAATGTTTTCGGAGCAGGACAATCCAGCTTCATTCTCGCCATATTTACTGACAAGGTACAATGCCACTAACCAAACAAAAGTCTTCAAAAGTGTAGTCTTGACATTATTTTTTCCCCGTGCTAAAATGTGTTCCAGATGGTGAATGAGAAGACTTGTTGTCTTAATTATTTCTTCTTACTGCTCTATCTAGAAAAGAAAGCAACCAGCATTTTCTGAACCCCAAAGCACACTCCGGGTCCTGTAGAGTAATATTACAGATGCTTTCTCACTGAAAAATGTGGAGTTATTTTTATAGAAAGCCAAATTATATAGTTTAATTGCCTGAGCACAGGACTGGAGAGCTCAGTGACTGAAGCCTAATCCTAAACTGTAAAACTGGCTGCTCCTGAGGTATGGGACACAAGCATTCAGTTTTGGCTTCAGCTGAAGTTTGTATAAAAAGGGGACAACCATGCCTGTTGGTGGAATATTGGTAGCTGATCAGTGAAGGTAGAAGGTGGGACTTCAGTGGCACAGAGTACTGACCTACCACTGCACAGCTCTGTCTGAGCATAGGATGGGCCACCATGGCTTAGTTAAGAACAGTGAACCTGAAGTTTGTAGTAACAGATTTCTATTACTTTGTAACTTTTTTTTTTTTAAGATACCTAAATGCTTATATTTGGTAATTTTTTTTTTTTTTCTTCTTGCCTGGGACACAGTATGTGGTTAGGTGGGCTGATAATACATCCTTCTGGTTCTGCTGGACAGGACCAGGAAGGCAGTGGCAGCTGCGACTTAGCCCTTCCCTCCAGACCTAACCAGACCAGTAGTCCGAGAAGGTGGTAGAAGGTTGATTTCCTCCTAACACAGGGCAATGTGCATAACTATTTACTCTGGTTAGCTACTGAACTGGGGAAAAACACTTTGGAGGCTTCTGGAGGAACTTCCTGATGTCTCAAATGAAATGGGAACGGTCCTTCTCTGTGTTACTTTCTGGCCTTGTTGGCTCCACATATCCCCCAGCAGAACTGCAGCTGAGACACAGGTTAAGACCAAGCAATCCTTATTCAACATCTGCTGCAGAATTGAGACTGGATCTCATTTGGGATACCTTTATTATAATGTGGAAACAGTTGCTATTACCATCAAGGCTAAAAGTGCTTCCAGGAAGCACATTGTCAGATTTGGAAAGCTCTGATCTGTTCACAGCATTTCTGACAGGGTCATTAATACCAGACTCTCTGCAGCACAGCGTAAAGGATTTGCTGCTGTCCCTTTTTGATATGTTTATGCTGAGATGGGAGATCATCAAGTCATAAGTGATCCTGGCCCGATTCCAATTATGTACTCTGTGCTGCAAATGTCTTTTTTTTTGTCTGTTTGTCTCTTTACATCTTGTAATGACAGGGGAAGGTTTTTTAAACCCAAAAGCTAAGTCGTTCTTGGAGTATGAAACAGTGACTATTTTTACCACTGGCACCGTGGATTTTATTAACAGCCTTATGAAAGACAAGTGAGAGTGCTGCTGACTGAGGTCCTCCCTGGCCCCAGCTTCTCCTGCAGTCCAGCAGCACCTACCTGCTCCAAACCTAATTAAGTAAACCTTTGCCAGAAAAAAAACCCCAGTATTATTGTTCTGGGGGCATTCTAAAACCCTGTAGTTAGCTCAGGTCTTCCACATCTGCTGAGCTTGATCTTAATCCTCACTTTAGCCTATTTACCCAGAAGCCTGTATGTTCTATCCAGAAAACCCATCCTTTCAGGAAGCCCAGGTGCCAGCTGTTAGGTGGCTTTCTAATATGCAGAGTTATATTTAGCTGGTCAGTTCCCTCTCTGCTGATCTAGCACCAACCTCCCGTGGCTGATGCTCAGGCACAGGTCCTGACAAAAGAAGCTGAAAGGTAGGCTTGTTGCTGAATTCTGGTCAGGGTCCAGTCAGGAGACAGGACTGGAGGCAAGGCTGCAGCAGTGGCCCAAAGTTCATCCAGGAGAAAGGGCAAGAGGCAGGAGTAGAGATAAACAAGAGCATATGTCTGAGGGGCCCCATCCAAGAGACAGGTTACCTGCAGCACAAGTCCAATGTCCATCCAAGAGACAGGGCTGCGCTGAAATGGGACTCCTAGAGCAAGGGCATTAGGTGTGGGGCCAGGTAAAACTCATCAGGAGTTTGACAGCCTCTTGCCACAGTTCAGTACCTGCTGCTTGCCCTGACATGGATCTTGTTGCTGACCTTCTGTGATAGTCCTTGTCCTCACCCTCTAGGCATTGTAGGATGTAGAAATATGCTGGTTCCTGAGCTTCTGATGACCTTATTAACCCTAGTCTCCTAGCA
The DNA here is from genome assembly GCA_020745705.1 of Hemiprocne comata. NCBI lineage: Eukaryota > Metazoa > Chordata > Aves > Apodiformes > Apodidae > Hemiprocne > Hemiprocne comata. The sequence goes on from CM036586.1 coordinate 66,036,132, forward strand.
TGAGCCTTCATTTTAGGTATGAAGTACCTGCAGAATCTGCCTGTAGATTCTTCTCTCCAATTCTTGTTTCTTCAAACCCAAACCGTAAGCTGACCACTACCTTGAACTTGCGGCCAAACAACCTGAAAGAAGCCAAACCCCAGCTCTCCTGATCCCTTACAACACCCTAAGCCTGCAGGATCCACCTGCCAGCACATTAGGCTTGCTCAGAGCACCTTCTTCCCTGAAGCCAGACCCTAACCCTTCACTTTAAAATAGTCCATGACCCACTGACTGCCTCAGAGCTAGCTATGGGCCCAGCTGTGCAGCTGGCAGCAGTCTTCATGTTAGACCTGGGAGGTTCACCCACACATAAGAAATCGGAGATGAGACCTGGTTTATTATTGTTGTATCTTGCCAGTCTTGCTGACGTGCGGAAACAAACTTCACAACCTCAGGAAGGTTCTAAAGTAGGTATGTTTATTGTGGTGCCGGGTGCAAGGGGGATAGCTCTTCCTAGCTTGCACACCCTGTGTTAGTAAAGCTCTATTTTTATCTAGCAGGTACATGAATATTCATAAGGCCATGATACATATTCATTAAATTCTTAGAAAAGGCGTTTGCTTATGCTACTTACTTCCCCGCCTAGTTCCGCAGGCGCAGTGCTGTCTGGTAGCGGTCTTATGGGGATGAAGGCTGAAAGTCTTCCTCACAGTGACCTCTTAACTTTGAAGCACTTTGACTCAGTGACTAATAGTAACCGCAAGTCTGGCTGCATCTAGCTCTGCTTAGCCAAGGAGAATTCCTACAGCATAGATAAGAGACTTCTACTCCCCTTATCTAAGGAATGTAGCACATCTCGGCCTTCTGTTGTCTGTTCAAATAGTCTTAACCCTTTTTTTCCCAATTCAATCCCCCTTTTTCTTTTTCCTAGTGCAAATTCTTTTGCTCAAATGATGCCCTCCCCTTCAATGTTTTGGCAAAATACTTCCCACTTTCAACTTTTTGCTGAAGATAATACTTCTTCCACTCCTCATAACTAGTCCCCGTCTGCTTATGCGTGCACATGAAACATTTCAGCATAACAAAAATTATTCCTATTATCCACTGTCCCTTTCCCATGATTGGTCCTAAAGCGGTTAAAACTTTCATCATGGTTTCTTCTGGAGGTGCAGCTTGAGGGGTCCTGTTGTCTTTATAGTCCGCAAGTCTCTCGGTGCCTTTTTCAGCCTTGAGTAGTGGATCCAGGCTGCTTGTTCACTGATCTTGATTGCAGTGGGGGTTGTCAGCAGAACCTGGAACGGACCTTCCCATTTCGGCTCCAGCGGTGAACCTGTAAAGGTCTTAACATATACATAATCACCTCTCTTGCTTTGTTGGTTCTGCATAGGATTGCTTCTGGCCAACCTGAAAAAGTGTCTGTTAATACCAATAGGTATTGAAACCCCATTCTCCTTGGTAGTTCTGAGAAATCAATTTGCTACTGTTGCCCTGGGAAGTTTGCTCTACCAATTGTTCCCAATTGCACCTGAGAATTATTTTTGGAGTTATTTTGCAAGCATATCTCACACTGCCATGAGACTTGTTTCACAGTGGTGTACAGGTTTTGGGCTATTATTTGCTTATTCAAAGATTTATACAAGGCCTCAGCTCCCCAGTGAGTCTTTCTATGTTCTGCCATTACTAGAGCCCATAATAAGGCAAAAGGCACTATCAATCGTCCATCTGCTGTTCTAGCCCACCCACTCTCTGAAATTTTTCCCTCCAAATCCTTTATAAATTTTAGATCCTCCTTTGAATATTTAGGTTTTATATCAGTTTAAATTTTACCGTGTGGAACCGAAGTTGTGACCTCAACATGCGACACTTCAGCTATCCATTGTGCCTCTTGGTCAGCCATCATGTTTCCAATCTCTTGGTCAGTACTCCACTTCTGGTGGGCTTTACAGTGCATGAGTGCCACTCTCTTAGGCAGTTGTATGGCATCCAGAAGCTTTAGGATTTCCTCAGCATTTTTTATTCGTTTCCCTTGAGCAGTCAATAGCCCTCGCTCCTTCCATACAGCCCCATGGGCATGAACTACACCAAATGCATACTTAGAGTCAGTCCAAATATTAATTTTCTTCCCTCTTGCCAATTCCAAGGCTCGAGTGAGGGCGGTGATCTCTGCTTTCTGAGCTGAGGTACCTGGGGGGCAAGGCATTAGACTCTATTACCCAGTTGATGGTAGTCACTGCATAGCCGGCCTTACGTGTCCCTTGCCGAACGAAGCTGCTCCTGTGGGTGAACCAGGAATCCTCTGCATTGTCCAGGGGTTCTTCCTTCAAGTCAGGCCAACTCGTGTACACTGCTTCGATAGTCTCGAGGCAATCGTGGGTCACAGGCTCTTCAGGAGTGCCACTAAGAAAAGAGGCTGGGTTGATAATGTTAGTCACTACAATTTCAGTATCATCTGGCTCCACCAAGATTGCCTGGTATTTGAGGAACCATTGTGGTGACAGCCAATGTCACCCTTTCTGTTCGAGCACTGCAGAAACTGTGTGGGAGACCAACACTGTTATCTTTTGTCCCATAGTAAATTTACGAGCCTCTTGGATGTTAAGAACGACTGCAGCTACCGCTCGCTGGCAGCTAGGCCATCCTCTGCTCACCTCATCCAGTTGCTTGGAGAAGTATGCCACAGCTCTCTTGTAGGGACCAATTTTCTGTGCTAGTACCCCCAGGGCTATCCCCTGTTTCTCGTGGGAAAATAGCCAGAAGGACTTGGAGACATCTGGCAGTCCTAAGGCAGGGGCTTTCATTAATTCCTGTTTGAGTTGCTGGAAAGCCCTTCGTGTTTCACCTGTCCGTGTTATTACAGATTGATTCCTTTTTATCAGTTCATAAAGTGGCTTTACTCGAAGTCCATAATTTTAAATCCAAAGGTGGCACCAACCTGTCATTCCCAGAAAGGTCCGTAGTTCTTTTACCGTCTGTGGTAGGGGTGTCTGACAAATGGCCTCTTTTTGCTCCGTTCCCAGCATGCGCTGTCCTCCAGAGATCTCATATCCCAGGTAGATGACTTGCTGTTGGATTAACTGTGCTTTCTGTGGAGAGACTCGATACCCATTAAGACCCAAAAAGTTCAAAAGACTCACAGTCCAGCTTATACAATTTTCCTTTGTCCTCGTGGCAAGTAATAGATCATCCACATGTTGGTGTAAGACCTCTTCAGTGTCTGGGGCCTCCCAGGTTTCAAGATCTTTTGCTAGTTGGCCAAGCTGTGGGAAGACTAATGTCAATGTGGATGATATCTTAGGATAAGTTTAAGAACAGCTGGAGTGGCAATTTTTTGCCAAATGGGTGAGTGGTGAATCCTGCAAGGCAGGCAGAGACATGGTGACTGTCTCTGAGCTGACAGCCCATGATTCACCCACTGGCCACGGCCCTTATCTTGGCAACAAACCTTTTCCTTCCTCACTTCCTCTTTCAGACTCAAACTATAACTCTCACCTAAGACTTTATCTTACCATGGCTGGAGCTGAAGCTCTTGCTGCAGAATTGACATTGTGCCTGTCACTGTGAGTGCAGGACTGGGATGTCAGATGGAGCAGCAAGGTTGAGTGGTGTTGACTTGGTTTCCAGGAAGATCTGTATCTGGCCAGTGGGAAGGTGAGGCTGAGGTGTAGGGCTGGCATTGAGCTCAGGTGCAAGGAATAGGGGAATAGGGAAGCTGAAGAGATAAGGTTGTTTTCAAAGCCTGGTATTTCCACAGAGTGGAAATAAGAAGTGGCATTAGCTGAATAAATTGCTTGGAGGTGGATTTGTAGGTGATACAGATTGCTAGCCCCAGTGTTAGGGGTGAAATTAGGCAAGGGTCTAGGACATCAAAGCTTGAGGATATTCAGCATCCAAGTAGGTGCTGGTTTGTGTGGTTGCTTACCCAACTGGTAGGATGTCCAGTCACATAGGAGAGTTTGCGATTATGGCCCAGCCTCAGAGAAGCTGCTAAGCAGTGTGTGTTCCTTAGCTGTGGATGCCTACAGCAGCATATGAAGAGTTGGTGTGAGATTAACAACGTTTTGAAGGCAGTAATTAGGTCACAGCACTGAATTTAAAGGCAGGATGTTATTTACAATTTGGGCAGAGTTGGGAGGAAGGGAGTGGGAAAGCTAAGTTTGGTGTCCAGACCAGAAGGGAGAAGCCCCATTAATATAAAAGAAAGGGCAATGTTGGGTAGTGATCTTGAGGTACTTACTAATACTTTAACTATGGCTGAAACAAGAGTTAGTGCTCAGGCAGTGGGCAAGTTATTTTGTAACTCTGAAGATCACACAGGGCACAAATGGGAGTTTCTGTTTGCAAGCAGTTGTCTTTATTTGCACTGAGCTGGAAATGTGGTTATTGCGCATGTCTTGCCAGGGTAAATGTTCTGGTTTTCAACAGAGTTGAAAGTTACAACAAGACTTGGCCAACTCCATGGAGCTAGGAGGAAGGCTGATGACAACAAGTGGAATAAAAAAGAAAAACAGTTTGCAAATACGTGGCAGTCTTGTGAAATGCATAAAGTTAGGTCTGGAGTTGGAATCTTTATGCTGACATAGGATAAACCCCAAGGAATACTGTTAACTCTTGCAAGGTTTCTGTGGCACCTGATGAGCTGTACAGGCACAGTTTGTCCAGAGGCTGGCAAGGGTTATTGGAGTGTGGCTAACATGAGGAGTAGGTTTGTAAGTATGAGTAATGTGTAAAGATGTAAGTAAGTATTGAGTAATGAGATCAGATTTTGTCAGCCCTTATAGTGCTTATGATGTAAATTAGATGTCAAAGGGCATGAGAGTGGTCTATGCACCCGTGGTTGCATAGAGAAGGGAAGCATATAGAAATTAAGGTGTATTAAACAGATCTAAGAACAGACAGGTTCCAAACAAGCCAAGGAGGGGATTTGCAAAAGGTAATTGAGCTGGGGAGCTCCTTGCTGCGGGATGCTGTGGGTGAGCTGAAAGTTTATGCAGGCTCCTAGAGAGATTTGCCAAGATAAAAAAAGAATTCCAGGCTACTAAATATGCAGAAACCACATCCAACTCAGGCACATCATGCTAGCTAGAAAATGGAATCAAGTATCGTGTTCTTATCCTGTTCTTATTTGGTCTGCTTGGCATTAATTTTTGGACACTGCTGGACAGACCTTTGGTGTGGCCCAGTTTGGCCTTTGAACATGACTGTGTGTTCTGTGTAGCCTTTCTCCAATCTTGAACAGCACAAACATATACATTAAAGTAGACAGAGAATTGATTCATTTAACCACTGGAAGATGAAACATGCAGAAATAGTGACAGTTTTTCAATCTTTTAAGTAAAATATAATCATCTATTCACTATGTTCACTAAATTACTGTCCTTAAAATGACAGGTGAATGGGGATGCAAATAAATGCTTTGGAAGTCAGAATATAAATGCTTCGGTCCTTGCAAGGTATTGGATTTTCTAATTTTTTCAAATACCTCAAAACTTCCAGTAAGATAGATGAAAGCCACATTTCCATGTCCTTCAGTGTGTTGTTTGTCCAGGGTGACCTGAGAAGATGAGATCTGTCCATCTTTCTCAGTGGAGGCAGAAAAGAAGGTGTTGGGAATCCTGCTGTTCATAAGCGCCGCCGTTAGAGCCTGTCCATGCTGGCTGGTGTAGGCTGCTGCAGAAAGGACGTACCTTCTCCAGTGGCCTACCTTAAAGAACACACATTTCCAGTCATTGTGACTTGCCATCTCAAAATCTGCTATGGGTGAGCTGTTGCAACGGAAAACCCAATCCCAAACATCTGTTACAACATTCTTGCTTGTATTAGCTGAAAGGTGAGGGAGAATGCAATTAGAAAGGTTCCAAGAGCCACCCAGCTTTAGATAAACAGTGTACTGAAGTGCAGCTCGAGTGTTAGCAGGGCGTTGAGCGGTGGGCTGTCATGCCTCAGACGTTTCGCACAATGTTCCTTTATTCTGCCATTCTTGAGGGAAAGAAGTAGGAGGCCTCTGAATAAACAGATTGTATTACTAACGCCATGGTAAGAGAAGGGAAAAGTCCATTGTACAGCATGTCTCAAGGTGTGTGAAACAGATTAATTACTACCAGTAATTTCAAACTAAGAAAATGTTTTTTAAAAATAACGTCTTTGGGAGTCAAGTTATGTTAATTTATATTAGCGTTTGCCTTGTAACATCTCTAGGCTGATCACTCCAGGCATGAAGTGGACTTATTTGTGCTGCTGCATAAAATCATTAATGCATTTCTACTATTTCTTGAGATAACATTGTCCTATGGTTGAACTGCTATCTCTGAAAGCTGGCTTTCTGTATTTCTTTGCTATTTCAATCAGGTAAATGAGAATTCAGTGCTGCAGAAGCTGAAGAAATGCTTATATGTAAAAACTGGCACATACTTCTTTTCATAGAGGTTTGTGACTGTTTTCTGAGCGATCCATTTAACCATCCCAGTTGTAACTACTGAGAGGCACAGAGCAGACCTCTGGTGGAGAAGTGGGTCCCTATGCCAGCCAGTTCTGCCAAGCCAATAGAAGTCAAGTGCAGGAACTACTCTGGTATGGGATCTTCCCTGACCTTTGGCTAGGAACTGGCATTAAAATGGACATATCAGTTCTTACTTAGCCAGGCTTGCACATGCTTCCTGGGTGGAAAAGTTCTGCCTCTTTTGTCAGTGGTTTCTATCTTGGGCCCAAAGGTACTTAACTTCAGCCCTGTGTGTACCCTCTGGAAGCACCCAGCATTCCAGGCTCACTTCTAGATGAAAGGGAGAACAACAGAGACAGATACATTACATTTAAAATGTATTCTTTATTGCAAGGGGGCTTGGGGGTTGGGTGGGAAGCTTATCTGGAAGACAGCAAAGCGAAGGCCATCCTACAGTAGCAGGTTCCCAGATGAACCTGTTTATCCCAGAGCCACGTGAAAGATCTCAGCATCTCTCTCAGTTAAGTTTTCTTGGTTTAATGAACAGACCCAGGCAGGTAGTGCTGCTCTGGAAATCAGCTTGATTGACATTTTTAACGGGTCATGGCACTTGCTGCAAGCGCTGGTCACAGAAGTCTTCCCTACCAAAAAAGCCTGCATGTGGAGCAGAGGGGGAGCAGCCAAAGCTGAGGCTATTGACTCCTATAGGCAATGCATTTTGCTTTTCAAAATACTTCCACGTAGGAGGGCTAGCCCGTAGCCAGTCTCTGAGGCAAAGCTGTGTGCCCAGGACATCCCTTTGGCTCCCACCAGCGTGGGGTAGGTAACGCTCCGAGCTGCAGCAGACCATTGCCAGAAATGTTACCACAGCAGGTTTATGAGCTCTGGTTTTAATTTCCTGAGGATCAGCCACGGGTATCTCAGTGGCTGTCCAAAGGAGCCTCCATCCCCTGCCACTTCTGTGAGCCTCTCCTGAAGCGATTGCCCACCGGTGGCTGGTGGGTTTCAGCGGCAGGACTTCTGGAGCCTGCCGCTGTTGGTGGGGCTGAGGGTCATGTTTGATTACAAGGCACCCTCTCACCCAGAGCACGTGGGGGGTTGCGGAGGAGAAACACTATGAGATCAATCCTGGGTTTTCCAGCGTTGAGACTCTGACAGCGGGCTCGGGTTTCACTGGAAATTCACATGCTCTTTGAAAGTCTTTACTCGTCAGGAATTTGATATTTTTCAGATTCTTAGCCACAGTGTTGAAACAACGGAGAGAGAGCTGTTCACCAGATCAAAGCTCTTCAGGCTGTGAAGATACAGAGGAAAACATAGTCTGCCTTTCCTCCTGTGCCCCTGGTGCACACAAATCCACCTTCCAGAGGAGTTACCTTGCTATTCATCAAGCTGCAGCTGCCTGTTCATCCCTATCTTTTGTCTTTCCTACTCCTACCCTCTACTGACTGACGGCTCTTTCCCCCTAGATGCGTAAATTTTGATGAAAGGGAATCCACAGGCACTTTTTCCAGTCACAAGTATTTTCTGTCTAGCTGATCTGGATGTTAAATTGGAATTTGTCTGTTGCTTGTTTGTTTAGTCTTACTCCACCATCATCAAATGTACTGGATAGACAGAGTGTGATTTTTGTGCTAAGACTATGAAAAGAAAATGTTTACGTTGACAATATACAGAGCAGGAAAATAAACTCATGTAGGTAGGTATGACTGGACTGGCAGCTCCCCAGGGGAAGTGCAAATACATAAAATTTTAAGACAATATCTTTAAATACCACCACCTGGTTATAATTGCAGCCACATGTGGCCTAGGAGGACATTATTATGAGGCAGCTCATCAAACGCTTGGATTTAAGGCTTTGTAGAGGATGAAGAGAGCCTTGAGGTGAAATCAGTTCAGCTGTTAATGCAAGTGAGAAGCTCTTTTCTGTACTAGAGGAGCTCTTCTCACCCTCACAGTGAACTGAAACCTCCCTGAGTCCCTGGTAGTGTGCAGGTCTTCCCAGAAGAGCATTAACAAGGTCTGTTATTTCTAAAAGGGCAACTACTCTCTTCCCACTTCTGTTTCTGATTGCCCTCTTCTTTGTACACTCCCTTCTTTTCCCAAATACCAGTTAAGTGCATTGTTACCACCTGTCTTCTAGATAGGTCCCTTTTTTTTTTTCCCAACCAGGAGAATATTTTGCCTTTGCCTTACTGAACCTCCCAGTGCAGGAACATCTTCAGCTTCTGGATGCATACCCTGTTGGGCCTTTGGGGTAAGGTGGCCACTTGTTTTTTTTCAGGAATGCGATGGGTTGTCCTAGAACTATGTAGGTGATAGGTTGCACCACTGTATGCACCTAGAAAGAATAGGGTCACTGGCCCCTACCTTTCTGTGCAGCCTCAGTGGGGCATGGTCTGAGTCTTGTGATCGCTTGTGTAGCACAGTTCTGAAAAAAAACTATAATCTCAGTCCCTGGGAGCTAGGGGAAAAAGCTTAAAATGCTCCAAAATCAGAAAGCAAATAAAACTCCCCATAATTTCTAAAATTCTCGTATTTTCTTTTTTTTTTTTGTAATCTATTCTCACAACCCTTAAGTGCTTTGATTGCCTGGCTTTGGCAGAGCTGAGACAAGGGCTTTTCCAAGCTCATTAGTCTATTACAGCAAAAGGGTAACAGACAATCCCTCAAGTATTTTGTGTCATATTGTTTATGGCTTTAAGTAGCACCCTTTGCTTTCATTTTTCCAGCAGAAACAATCAGTTCAGATAGTTGTTTTCTGCAACAGCTTCTAGACATGAGTCATCCTGTATTTATCACAAACAAACTAAAAAATTAAAAACTAAACAAACTGGATTGCCATGACAACACCTGCTACCTACAGGAGGAGCTCTGTTTTTCTGAACCTGCCAGAGATGCTGAGAAGTGAAAAGAAACATTTGCTACCTGCTGAAACTTGGATTGCCATGTTCAATTTACAAATTAAAAAAAGTGCTCTGCTGTAATGCAAATGCTGTTAACCAGTCTGGGGAAAAACTGATTGCCAATTAAGAGGCAGATTCTTCCAGCCACCTCACCAATACTCTGTTTTGCCTGGGATTAACTGATAGAGCAGGAGTTGTCACAGGCAGGGATTTGTCTCCCTTGGAATTCCAGCAGACGTGAACAGCAATACAGAGAGGAACATTAATTTAAAATGTAATTCACTTAGTCAACTAATTAAAAGAAAACACTTTTGTTGCCATTTGCAGGTAGGCTGCTGAAATTTAATTGGCTCCAGGGACAATTCCACAAATATTTTGACTCTTAAAAATTTGCAAACTATTTGCTTGCGGTGTCAGCTTTGGCGAGAGTGTTCTTTAAAAGTTTGTCCTGGCATTTATCTTTTCCCCTGGTTAGCCTTTAGATATGAGAATCACACAAGATGTAAAGGACTATCACTTGCTGTTGAGAGCCATAGGTAAAGAGCAGTGCTGAGTTGTGATGAACTATTATCATCATCCCGTTATTTTTCTGTTCCTAGTACCTAGAATGGCAATAGTTTTGCAGTGCTTTATTTTATACAGCCATCCATCATGTTCAAGGGCAGATTACCAATGCTGAAAGTGTATCCAAACTTTAGTTGGATCAGAGCTTGCTCAATGCTTTCTTGCAGCTTAGAAATGCCTCCTAAAATTAGGCAGTGCCCTCCTGGATCTTGCTTTCATGTCTGCATATTGGAATGTGTGAGAGGCTCTTCAGTGAGAGCCTTGAGGCTTGACAACAAGAGATGTGGCCAAGCATTCTCCAGGAGGATGCCTGGAGAGGTGAACCAGTTGACTGTACATAGATGGTAAGAATTGTCACGGGCTTTAAAATAGTTCACCGCTGTTGGCAGAGTGTATTTAAGATACTAATTATTACTGTAATGGAATGGATCAATAGTCAATTGATCAATGCATCAAAGGTCAAAGGTCTCTTCTGGGACCTGCCTCTGGCAGCAAGTTTTGTGTGTGGCTCCTGAGGAAGATGGAAACCCTACAAGCACATGAAAGGAGGGACTTGTTTACAAACCTCTCTTGATCAATGCATGTCCTGGAGCATATCCTCTCATCTTCAGCATCAGTCTGTCCTAACCTTCCAGCAGAAATACATTAACACACAGTACTCTGGCCACACTAAATTCCTCTTAAAATTTGGGAAACTGACTCATGTTTTTTATGGCAGCAAACTGTATTTACTTATTTTGTGCTGCATAATAACGTATCAGCTCTTGCCTTTTCAGCAAAGATGTAGAAAACCAACTAGTCAGTCTTTGAACTGCAGTGCTGCAGTTTGCAATGATCCCCAGTGTTGTCTTGTTCATTCCTACCCAGCAGCCCAGTCTGAGTAAGCAGGGGAAGGTTTCTGGTGTGCCTTATGTTTGCATACAAACTCTCATGAATATTGTGGATGCTTATTGAAAATGTTAATAAGCCAGACCATAAAAGGACACTCCCTCCAAAAACTGGCCTCTTTTAAGTTTTGTATCACATGCAAAACTAACTCAATGCTTCTGAAAATCCTGTCTAATATACACACTTGTAACAATGTCGTATGCCAGAACGTGATTCAGATTGACAGAAACAAACATGCTTTTTTATTTTAAAAGTTAAAGCTAGAAATGGATTTGTTTGGCTTTTAAGAAAGTAGGTGTAAATAAATGCTGGCAGCGTTTTCTGAGCTGACATTATATTGAAGCTGGTGCAGAAGTCTGTTTCTCATTGTGGCCAAGCAGAGGTGGGGCCAGGCCACACATAACATCACGAGTGAGCGCCTTGGCATGATGAAGCTCCACCAGATTTAGCGTTGCTGTGTTTCTCTGTAACACAGGCCAGAAAAGATTGGCTTGGTGACTAGAAAGGACCTATTTGTTTCTTTAGAAATACTGAACGGAGAAAATTGTAAGAAGGTTTTGAGTAAAATTAGATTTGTTTTTGAGGGATGCTTTCTTAAATAGAAACTGGCTTTTTTAATCGCTGCCTCTATTAAAAAAGAAGATAGATTTTCTCTCACTTTTCACCTTGTCTAGTGCCTCAGGATGGGGTAGGGGAGGAAAATAGAGGGGTGGATGAGAAATGTACCAAATGGCTGAAAACCTCAAAACTGTAGGAATATTCCATTATCCATCAGAGTTGGGAGCTTGGAAAGATTTGTGGGGAAATGGGAATGTGCCTTTTCCATTGTTTACAATGAAACATAATTCCAGCTATGTAAGCCTCCCTGCTTTTGGGTTGCTGTGGTGCTGGAGATGTTTGTTTTGGGGATGAGAAGAGAAACTGATATCCTACCTGTTTGTGGTTATTTTAAAATGTTTTCACAAAATTTAGGCCTGTTTCATCCATGTGTCTTAAGCCAAACACCCATCTGGGAACTTCTACCCCTGTGTGCCTGGAGTCACATTTAGCTTCGGTGTCTTACCCTTTCTGCCATAAATATAATACAATGTTGTAAATGCTGTTGTAAGGGGCTGTATTTTGACCCTAAAGAGGCATGTTTTTAAGTGGCGAGTGAAACAATTCTCTGTCTACATGGCTGAACATCTCTTGGGAGTCTTTTGTCATTGTTTTAATAAACCTGGTAAGGTACCATGGCAACTAGCTGTGATAACAACAACCCAAGCAGGCTCAGATGGAAGAAATCCTATGCAGGACAGAATAGAATTTCATTTCTTTTTGAGTATTTGCTGTCTTTGTTGCTGTGTACAATGTGGATTTTTCCATTTGTGAACCAAGAAAGGGTTTCTGTTTTCTAAGGTTGTCTCGATTTGGTTTGCTTGACTTTGTGATTGCTGGAATAATCTCCAGCCTCTTGCATACAAAAGTATTTGAACTTTTGTAAATGTGGTTTGAGGGGGATGCCCTTTTGGCAAGTAGGTGCAAAACGGAAAAAGGCTGTGGGTGGAGAGGGGATGTTGTTGGGGTTTTTTTTTATTAATATTTCCTTTTTATTATTTTTCTTGTTTTGTTTAGGCCAGTTGCACACATGCTGTTCTTCAATCTTTAAGCCTGCATAGTTCCCAGAGGGCAGCATGTTCCCCATTTCAATTCCAAATTAATTTCCTCTCTATTGAGAATACCAAATAATGAAGATTACAGCAATTTGCAAGGTTCTCTACTTGTCCATCACTTCTGTGGCACACCTTATGCAAGCTGTCCCCAGCCGTAATAAGCTGTGATTGGATCAGCCAGGAATCACCCTGTGCTTCTTTTCTTCTGTATTTTCTCTCTGTGCTGGGATGCTAAGAGAAAAGCCAGAGAGAGGTCTGACTTTAATTGCTCAATATTGTGCACATAGGAGAAATCCTAAATTGTAAGTTAAACCCAGCTAGAGGGATATTTTATATTGCCGGAGTGATGCAGTGAACTGTGAAACAGTTCAATAGATGTACGTACCTGCTTAGTTGTCATTCATTTGTTCTTGAAGCTGGTAGAAAGTCACTTCAAAATCGTAGCATTTGTATGGGAGGTGAAGATTTCTTAGTTTTCCAAAGGCTGGTGCATAGAAACAATGTAAATATTATTGATCTTATGTTATTTCTTTAAATGACCTGTTGAAGTGCCCCTTAAAGAGGTATAGTATTGCCTGTGTGTGCAGAGTGATTTATTTTTTTCCCTCCTCCCATACAGTGAGTGGTAATTGCCAAAGGGAAATGTTTTGTGTTTTGGCAGTCATTGCATTTATTAAGTTGCCTGTTTGCTTTTGCAGGTTTCTAACTTATTCCTATCTTCTGGCCTTCAATGCATGGCTTCTGCTGGCACCAATCACCCTGTGCTACGACTGGCAGGTCGGCAGCATCCCTTTGATTGAGTCCATCTGGGATGCAAGGAACTTAGCCACAGTGTTCCTGCTGCTGGTGATGGTGTTGCTCAGCCTACACTGCATAGCTGCATTCAAGGTAACACTGAAAGACGTGCAGTGCAATGTTTTTGTTTAAAATCTTTTCTACCCTAATCTTCAGATGAAATGGTCAGTAAGTGGAAGTTTCTCTCTCAAATGCCTTGGATTGAGGTGGAAAAAACATACCGCTACCTAAGTAGTGCAGGCAAGCTTAATAGATTAAAATGTCCCACTAGTTGAATGTCTCTGTCTCTAATTGGTCTGATTTGAGGGCAAATCTTGGCCTGGAGTCTTGCATTCAATTCCTGTTAATGATTCAAACCCCACTGAAGTTGTTAAGTGTCTCTGCCTCTCCTTTAGTCATTAGGCTCTTTGATACTTGGGTCAAACAGGACTGGGAACTGTCATCTGCAGTGTCATTTGGAAATGAAATAAATTATTGTATTTGTACCCTTGCTGTGCTTCTGAAACCTAAATGTTGGATACACCTTGATGAGAAGATTCCCCATCAGTGGAATAATCGAATGTGGGAAATCTGAAATTATCTCAATATTTATTTATTATAAATAACATAGTTGGAAAGTCAAGCTTCACAATTCAGCATTTGAGAGCCACCATCAATCATACTGCAGAAATGAAAGTAAGGTTGTACTAGACTTGTCAGAGATCAGGTATGAGCTTTCATGGAAGGATTCTTTGTGGATCAGAGCTATTCCTCCTTCAGTTGAATAGTGGAAGCTTCTTTAAGAAAGATGTTGGTAATAATTTTTGGAATAGAACCAAAGTTCCTTTTCCTTAAATGTAAGTGTCGCTGAAATCCATAGTAGGGCAGTGACAGGTTTTTAATACCTATGTTACACTAAAATGTGCAGGTCATGTACGTGCCTCAGTCTATCCTGTCAGTCTTCTCTGTGCTGCAGACAGAAAATTAACCAAACAGTTTGAGACTGCAGAGTTATTAATTTAGGCTACACATTGACAGATGCTGTAGAGGAAATATGGGAAAATACACAACAAGGTATTCACTAGTTCTACCTGCACATTGTACATAGTCTTTATTCTTCCTGCTTTCATTACTCACTGCTAAAAATATTCAGAAGTGTTTGTATTAGACATAATCCTGTTTTCAGGGAAGTTAATGATAAACTTCTCATTAGCTCAGTATTGAACACTTCTGAACAATCTAATCCTGTGTTCTTTGAAGTTATGTTTGCTTTTTATTTCTTCTGCTGTTGGAATTCATACTATGGGTAAAATTAATGTTGTTCCTTTGCTGGGAAAAAAATGTTTCAGTATTATCTAAAGCTATTTTGTGTTACTTTATTTTGGGTAAAATGATAATCTGGAAGGATTCCTTTGGGTCACTGATTTGTTTGTCTTCTGTCAAACTGCGAAACAAAATACTTTAAAATACTTTGTGCATTAAATGTCTAGATTTTATCCTCGTGGGTTTTTTGTTTGTTTTGTTTTGTTTTTCTTAAAGGCAAAACAATTCAGTCTGGATTTATGAATGCCACTGGTTGATTTGAAACTGCAACTTCTAAGTTTTTGTGAGAATAATTCACTGCTTTGCTCTTAACCACTGTTAATGTTGCATTAAGCAACATGAATTTCACTCTCTAGCCATTTACTTCCTGGATGCTTTGAAATTAATCTTGTAGTTTCCTTTGTGTTTATCCTTGAAAACCCCAAACATGGAATAAATTGGATCTGAAGCGATCTGCTTGTGTGTCTAACTCTAGTAAAACCAGAACTACCACCTAGTCTTGACAAACTGCTCTAAACACTCACAGCCTTCCAGAAAACCCACTGTGAACATGCAACTAGTAATGGTTCCTGAAGGTCAACTTGGACATACTTCTCCCAGTCTTAGGTATAATAAAGGTAGCTCAAATATTCTGCTTTTCAGGAAATTATAGATTTCTGAGTCTATTTTTTATTTTATTTTTAATTACTCTCATAACAACACAATTCGAATACTGCCATTAAGTGGTATGAAGGTGGTTGTGTTGTGCTGACCAGTACGAATTATTGAGGATAGCAAACAGCAGGAAGAGGCACATTTCCTGGAAATAAATTATCCCGTTTGGCTTCGGACACTTTCAGGAGTGTCTTCTACAGCAAGAGGAGGAAGTTCAGGACACATGAAAAGCAGGCACAAAATTATATTAGGCTCTTAAGAAAGCTTTTTTTCCAAATGCAACGTCAGTAGCCTTTCATACGATGTTGCTTCCCACAAGAAGGACCATCCTTCAGTCAAGCCCCAGACAAGTTATTTCTCAGTATTTTGCAGCTCATAGGCAGCATGAGACGCATCAGTTGATCTTTCACTTTTCATAAAGTGTAAAATGTTCTGCTTTCTTTTTGAAGCAGGCACACAAGTGTGTCTTAGCAGCCATTTTTCTCTCTTTTTTTCATTGCAAGGTCCAACCTGGAAGCAAGCAATAGCTTGCAATTTTCGAAGGAGTGGTTTTAGGGTGAACAGGGGTGCAGTTTGTTCTCATGGGCACTAACACTTCCCTTTCTGTGGCAGGGAGAATGGAAGGGCTAGAAGTTATTTTGGCAGAAGTGGAGGCATTTGTGCAGTGAACACTGCACTGATTCTCAGTGGCAGGAGGCAACACGTGGGCATCCACAAAATAAACTCACAGGAGACTTACAGAATATATCACATGGACTGTAGTTAGAGAGCACTTGTATTGGATTTCTGCCTTTGTTGCCCCTGAATTTTAAACAGGGCTAATTTGTTGTTGTTTGTGATTAGGGTAGTGACTGTGTTGGCATGTATGTGTAGTGCTGATAAAGGACATCTAAGGCATGAAGCTTTCTTGTTCCATTTCATTTTGTGTACCTTATTATACCTCAGAAGGAGAAGTGCTTTGTCTGGAATATGTCTAGTGCTAGATGGGGGTTTTTATGCTGAAAACCGCAGAAACAGAGAAGGCAGCTCTCCAGTTCGTTATTGTTTGGAGAGAGAAACCCCCCTGCTTGTCCTCTTTCTGCAGTTTCACTGTTGCTCTCACAGAATCACAGAATGATAAGGCTTGGAAGGGACCTCTGGAGTTCATCATATCCAGCCCCCCTGCCAGAGCAGGGCCACCACAGAATCTAGGGCAGGTCACTCAGAAATGCATCCAGACGGGTCTTGAAAGTCTCCAGAGAAGGAGACTCCACAACCTCTCTGGGCAGCCTGTTCCAGTGCTCTGTAACCCTTACAGTAAAGAAGTTCTTCCCCATGTTGAGGTGGAACTTCCTGTGCTCTAGCTTGCATTCGTTGCCCCTCATCCTATCACAAGGCATGACTGAAGGGAGATTGGCCCTTCCTTCTTGACACCCACCCTTCAAATATTTATATACATTAATAAGATTCCCTCTCAGTCTCCTTTTCTCTAAACACCCCAGGTCTCTCAGCCTTTCCTCATAAGACAGGTGTTCCTGTTCCTTAATCATCCTTGTAGCCCGCTGCTGGACTCTCTCAAGTAAGTTCCTGTCCCCCTTGAACTGGGGAGCCCAGAACTGGACACAATACTCCAGGTGGGGTCTCACTGGGGCAGAGTAGAGGGGGAGGGGAACCTCCCTCAATCTGCAGGATACGCTCTTCTTAATGCACCCCAGGATACCATTGGCCTTGTTGGCCACATGGGCACATTGCTGCCCCATGGATAATTTGTTGTCCACCAGGACTCCAAGGTCCTTCTCCACAGAGCTGCGTTCTAGCAGGTAAGCTCCTAACCTGTACAGGTGCATGTTGTTGTTCCTTCCCAGGTGCAGGACTGTACACTTACTCTTGTTAAACTTCATTAGGTTCCTCTTATCCAGCTCTCCAGTCTGTCCAAATCTTTCTGGATGGCTGCACAGCCTTCACACGAAACCAGCCAATCCTCCCAGTTTTGTATTATCAGCAAACTTGCTGAGAAGACACTGTCCCCTCATCCAGGTTGTTGATGAAGATGTTGAACAGGACTGGACCCAGCACTGATCCCTGAGGCACTTCACTAGTTACAGGTCTCCAGCTGGACTCTGCACCACTGATCACTACCCTCTGGGCTCTATTGTTTAACCAGTTCTTAATCCATCTGACTGTCCATTCTTCTACCCCACACTTCCTGAGCTTGTTCATAAGGATGTTATGGGAGACAGTGTCAAAAGCCTTGCTAAGGCCAAGGTAGAATACATCCAGTGGTCTCCCTGCATCTACCCATTCAGTCACACCATCATAGAAGGCTATCAGATTAGTCAAGCATGATTTCCGCTTGGTGAATCCATGCTGACTACTCCTGATAACCTTCTTCTCTTCCATGTGCTTAGAGATGACCTCCAGAATGAGCTGCTCCATCATCTTTCCAGGGATGGAGGTGAGGCAGACTGGTCTGTAGCTGACTGGATCTTCCTTCTTGCCCTTTTTGAAGACTGGAGTGACATTGGCTTTCCTTCAGTCCTCAGGCACCTCTCCTGTTTGCCATGATCTTTCAAAAATGATGGAGAGTGGTAGAGCAACAACATCAGCCAGCTCTCAACATTCATGGGTGCATCCCATTGGGGCCCATGGATTTGTATATATTCAATTTACCTAACCTTCTTACATAATGAGGAAATTGCTTGAAAAATTGCTTAGAATAATTCCTTGTATATAATTTTCATTCACTGGATTGTTTTGTGTGCATAATGGAAATTCTTCTTGCGTCTCGGCCAAAGACTTCCCTGTCAGCTGCTCCCCAAGAAAGACTTGTTGCTCTGCACAGTGTTTATGTGCATAGCCATGCTTGTCTCTTGCTGCAGCCATCCCTGTC
Organism: Hemiprocne comata; assembly: GCA_020745705.1. NCBI lineage: Eukaryota > Metazoa > Chordata > Aves > Apodiformes > Apodidae > Hemiprocne > Hemiprocne comata. Next base: position 66,054,180 of record CM036586.1, read on the forward strand.
ACATGCGACAATTAATGTCTGTCTTCAGCAGGCCTGATGGGAGTAAAGAAAAGGCCTGCTCCTTGGCAGTCCTCCCACTGTGGGAGTAAAGGACCTTGCTGTCATCTCTGACCAAGATTTTTTCATAGTGACTGATGTGGCAAAGTTGCAGTCCACTGTTAAGCAGTTCTTTGAAGACTTTTGAGATGATTTTTCACCACACAAATGCCCAGCATGCTCTGCAAATTGGCCTCTATTGAGCTTTTTAAGCCAAGGTGCCAGGAGTCACCAGTGGGTCTCAAAATCCTCAGGTTCTGCTCAGCTCTGTGCGGTGAACTTCCTCACCCAGACTTGTTGGGCTCCCAGTAGCATGCCAGGGATGTGACAAAGGCTGGGGATGCTATTGCATCCCAGAGAAATAAGAATAGTTGGGGAAAGAGGATGAGATTTGATTATTGTTCATTTTCAAAGACAGCTTCAGCTGCAAGTAATGGAGGTGGTCTGTCTTCCAGCTTTGGAGCTAAGTAGATTACAAAGGCACCAGTGAAATGAAGCATTCTCTTTTTGCTTGCCAAGCACACCAGTTACAAGGCCAGAGAAATAATCTATCTGATGCTTCAAATGGCCACCAATGTCCCCAGGGGCCCACAGTGCTGCCTTTTGATGCTGGAAGAAACAGTGAGCACCTGGTGAGCTAGAGAGAGGACAGCAGTTCTTGGCATATTGTCAGGATGACAGTCATTTCTTTGACATGTCATAATAATTCAGTGAACATGAAGGGAAAACCCTTCATATGTTTGAAATGCCACTCTGCATGGCATTTTTAGGTTGCTGCTTAATTAGCAGTGTGATTAAAATGCAGCTTGTCCTGCAGTTGTAGCTGTAAATGTATGTACAGAGCACATGGTGGATCAGATTCCATTTTTTATGTGGTACCTGATACATGGAAGGCTGAAAGTAGGAAAACCCATGTGTGTGCAGTGGGGTAATTCAGCAAAGTGATCTGGAAAACTAATTTGAAACAGTGGCTTTTGTACCTGACCAGTCTGGGGAAATTTATTGCACCTCATACTACTTGGCCCTTGTCTTGCATTTCTACTCATGACCAATGCTATGGAGGTACCTTATGGTGGTTCATAGCACCTTCTACTTGTTCAGCAGGAACACATGATGATGTGCAACAGCTTGCTGTTATCTGAGGAGGGAGTGCTGCTTATGTTTCATATCAATTTGGAAAAAGAAAACCTCTAGTGTCCTCCAGGATGTATCTTTTTAAAGCACGTGCTTTGCTGCTGTGTGTGACATGGCTAAATATGGTACAGGAAATTGTAATGATTTTCAGGTTATATTAATTACATACAACTGAGATACATATTATTATCCTGTTCTTTCTTATGCTACAGTTGGTTGTTTTTTATTCAGGTCTGATTTTAAGACACTGCTGTCTCTACGTTTCTCTGCATACTGCTTCTTAGGCAAGACAAGGCATTTTATACCAAATTATTACGACTTTAATTTGTGCTGTAATTGGCATCATATTGGCATTTCTCTGGTGGTTTGTATGTATGAATAGCATCCAAGCATGTTCCTCAGTAACTTGCAGACTGTATTTCTTAGCTGACAATGTTTAGTACCATCGAGGAGAGGAACACATTAGTGTCTTCTCTTTGTGTGCATGTTTCTCTTGGTTTTGCTGCACTCATTATGAGTGTTCTGTCATGCTATTTACTTTTACCTTGCACTCCTGAGACCCTTGCCTCCTTTCCCAGGTTTGGCATTTCATTAATAAATCACAGCTCATGGACCTTTTTGGGGAACAATTGCCTTTTATAATATTCTACAGTAATACCAGGATGGTTAGAAAGTATGCCTAGCAAAATTCACATGCCACAACACTTTCAGAACAATACCTGCTTCAAAGGCACAGCAAGGTGAATAGGGCTATTTATCGATGGAGTCTAACTGACGAGCTGGAAACCACAGTCATTTTCATAAAAGGTCCATTTAAAATAAACCCTGCTTTCGTTTTCCTGAGGGCCCACTTGAATTCCTTCAACATAGAGAGAAGGTCAGGACTGATGTTCTTAATCCTTAGCAGCGAGGTTTTTCTATGCTGCTTCTGTTGTTAATGTTGCTGCGGGGAGAGAGTAATAAGCCAGAAAGTCTCCGTTTAGTGAGAGCTGGAGGAAAAAGGGGGGAGCCCCTGGTGGGCACCCTGCCTGCTTCACCAGCTGAGTTTCTGCTCCATCAAGTGCTGCAAGCAGATCAACTGTGGGTCCCTGGTGGGGCTGGAAGAAACATGAAAGCCTTCCCAAGGTGGTTGGTGTGCCAGCTGACAGAAGCAAAAGAAGAAACATTCCTCAGTCAGTCTGCATGTGATTGCTGTTCTGAATTTAAAAAGCAAACACAAGAACTATTAAAATACCTTTTGCATCAGTTTTTTTTTTTTCTTGGTAGATGTTTGAAATAACAGGTTTGGAGTGTGGTCCTCTTGAGTAAATACAACTGTAGCTGAAGTAGTTCTGATTTGGCTCACCATGAAGATACTCAGCATCTCACCAAACAGGCTCTTAACTCCTGCAAGAGTTTGTCATGCTAGGTAGGTCATTTTCATAGGGACAGGTAGTTCTGCCATTTTCAGCACGTTAACACTGAATTACTGTATTTTCAAAGATACTCTTTTTGTTTCTACCATTTTCTTCTGATTTGAATTATTATTTCAAGGCCCACTCAGAGCTGAAAGGTGTTTTGGAGTGGCAAAATAGAGATGAGTAGGAAAAGGGTAGATGGAATGAGGGCCAAGAAATGTACAGCTGGGGGAGATAATGATGCTCGTTGTGGCTACTTGGGTTTAGTTAAACATTAGGGTGCCAAACTATTGTGCGATTTTTGTTAGCATCCTCTTGTTCTGTGTTACCTCTTAAGAACAAGCTTGCCATGAACTGAGTTCCTTTTCCAGTGATCATGCTTTACGTACTGCAAGTGGTCTGTGTGTGTTTAAATTTTACTTTTTTTTTTTTTTTTTTTTTTTTTTTTCCCCCCATGTAGTCAAGCAGTCACAGAATGAAAAGGGAAAAGGGATAAAAAACCTCAAGGGCAAAAGCACTAAATTAACTCCTGGAGCAATTTGTTGACTTTCCTATTTCCTTTTGGAAAGTTCCACTTCTCTTTCAAAGACGAGTGTTCTCCTGCATCCTGCTCAAATTGGCTCATCAAGTGGAATTAGAGGTTGCAGAGATTAGGGACTGGGAAAATGAGTTTATATCTTCAGGGAGTTTTAGAAACCTGGGTAAGAAAGACCTTAAACACACAGCTGAATGGAAGTGTAGCTGAGGTATACATGGAAAAAGAAAGTAGCAGATATAAAAAATTTACTTTAAGATACTAAAACAAAAAGCAAAATGCTGTGGGTTAAGGGATTGGGAAAGGATATTTTCTGCTTTTATTCCATAATTGAAAGCCTGATTTGGGAACTGTTGAGCATCCACAGTTCCCATTGATGTAAATAAACTTCTTAGGCACTTTCAGCATTTCTGAAAAATAGGCTGTTTTACCTAGTGGTACAGACCAGGACTTGCTTCCTTCTGGAAATGGAAAGTCAACAATCTCATTAGGTTGGTCTTAGATATGTGCCAGGGTTTTCTCTTCAGGCAATCCTGGATTATGAAGTCAAACATGCATTCAAGGGGTCTGATTCACTTTCTGACTGGGGTAAGCTTGCCTGTACACCAGTTCCTGAACAGGTGCTGCTGGTGGTGAACTGGAAAGTAGCTTTTGTGGTTGTCAAATGCTCAAAATAGGATCAACATGTCAGGTAGTTAATAAGCAGCCAGCAGTGATGGTCCAAATAGCATTGGAAATCTCCATGGCTTTGGACTATCTGTGAAGTATAAAATTTGCTTAAGTCTAGTCAGTAGTAACTGTGGGTGATTTTATCAGAACTAGATGATCACCAAGGAAAACAGTTATTTTAGGAAGACAGCGAGTTGCTAAGCCTGGCATTCAAGCAGCTGGTGCTACTGAAGGTGCTGGATTTTTTTTTTTAAATATTTTTTTTAATGAGATGAAGGAATAAAGCTCCTGAGAAACTGTAGTGATTACAGAATTTGTGTCTCTTTTTGTAGGAGCAAGCTGATTAAGCCGGGTGTCTGAGCCAGGTTTGAAGCTGGGCAGTTACCTTTTCCCCACCAAATGTTTGAGTTTTTCAGACCATCTGCTAACACCTGACTTTTGGCACTGTTTGCTTGGAAGTGGTGGCACAGGCAGCACAACAAAGCAGCCACAGCTCCACAGTGCCCTCCTTTTTGGCCACAAAAGAGAAAGATGCATATGTCCTGTCCTGATTTGGGCTGGTAACCTAAACGAGACCATGCTGGTAGTACATGGAGCATGGTACAGCTGTGCCATAACCTGTCTGTGCCTGCACCAGTGAAATGGGACTGGGAGCACCCAGTGCCTGTTTCTGTGAGCTTTACATTAACAGATTTTTTTACTGTGAAGGAATGAATCCCTAGGGTTGATTCCTGATTAGCTTAACTTTGCTTTTTATCACCTTATATATGAGTGCAGAGTGAATTCGACATGCTTCTACACCATCCCTTTTATCTTTAATACTGTATGTTGGAAGTGCAAAAGTAGATGTTTGCAGATCCTGACCTCTTGCCAGGGGAGATGCTGCCAGTGGTTTGGTGCAGGCCAGCAAGCAGTCATGTTGCTGAGCTGCTGGTGGCTTCCTGAGGAACTGATACAACAGGAATACGTGAATTAAGTTTGTGTGCAGTATGCACTAGGGGCTTGCTGAAATGGGTGTTAGGAAGAAATTGAAGTAGTGTAATCCTGAGTTTGTGGTCTACAGACAGTCATGTTGCTTCTTTGAATCTCTGTGTCTCTTTTGATGGATAATGCATTTACCTCCTAGGCCTGCAAGCATTTGAAAATGTGCAAGAGCAATCATTGCTTTTATACAGCCATGCACTACCAGCTTTCCTGCACTTGCAGTCAGAAGTTCCAAGCATAACATCTCACGGGCTGCAAGGGACCATCCAGAGGTCGCTTGCAGAAGGTGATCTATGCTTTTGGTAGGAAGGAAGTCTTTACTCCGTGGAGCTGTTAGTTCTGAATGGTGGAGAGGTGACACTTGCCTCATTCTCAAAATAAGCTGTTAGAGGAAGAAATTAAACCCATTTGATTGCCACCTTTCCATCAAACAGGTGTATAAACACCTTCAGAAATATTCCAGGATAGAACAGAACAGGATTTGCGTGGACTTGTTTGCCCAGCTGCTGTCTTCCCTGAGGTGCAACTTTGTCCAGCTGGGAGGAAGGATGTCCTCATGGCTCCACTTTCCAATGCCTTAGCCCTTGGAGATGCCAGGGGATGTGAACGTAAGTCCTGCCATCACAGCGTGAGACTTAATGGATCTGGCACCTCAGACAATGCTTTCTCAATGGTAAAAACAGAGAATTTATGCTGGGCTTATGCAAATTTGACAGATATGTCCATGTAATTTGTGTACCTCCTGCACTCATACTTTGTGGGCTTTGGCTTGTAGAAGATTTGTGATTTAACGACAGTCAGCAAATATTTATTTGTGGCTCAGAAATATGTCTTCTCCGTAATATGGGAAGATCCCTTTTAGTTGTAAACTCAAGGCTTTCTTCCTTTTCCTCTAAATTGCCAAGGAAGCAATTTTTGAGATTTATTGCTGTGTTGATGAGTTTTGGCCTTGGAGTGATTCTTTGCTATTTTGTTTGAGAGAATGTGACCACTTTTTGCCTTGCCTTCTTTGGGAGAAGAAGTGGTGTTCTTTAGTTCTTTGATAAATCTATGAAAAGTAGAAGGTTAAAAAAAAAATTATTTCTTGTTTTTTTGTTTGGTTTGTTGGGGTTTTTTTGTTTGTGGGTTTTTTGTTTGTGTTGGATTTTTTGTTTGTTTTGTTACGAATAGTAAAGGCCTAATTATAGTAAGAGGTAGATGTGAATTCAAAAACCCCCACCACCTATCTGCTATAAAGAAAGCTATTTTGATTTGAAGTTGGCTTGTCTTTAACAAAAGGAATAATTTTAAGGTTAATGAAAAGGTGCTTTTTTTTCCTCCCCTGGAGACCTCTGTGACAGATAGGAAGGTAAGTTCTGTATTTCCAAAAGAAAGCACTATCTTTAGGAGTAAAGGAGATGTGTCTCTGTAAAAAGAATGACATGATCTATAATTTCTAGCCCTAGCGCTTTTTTAAATTTTATTTTAAAGAAAAAGGAAGGAAAACAAAATTGCTAATTACTCTTTAAAAGCTTTTACTACTGCTCCAGGCACTTAGAAGATGCTGGTTCTGCCACCTTTAGCTCAGCTCTCTCTTAAGCGGAGTCATGTGAGCAGAGTAGTTAAACCAAATATATGGTCCCAATATTTTAATTTTTTTTCCCTGAAAAATGTAACATGCTACAGATTAGTTTTTTCATTTAAAAAAACACATGGAGGGCATCTCCTATGACTTATGTTGGATGGAAGATCCTGCTGACCTCTGTTCCTACAGCCCTACAGTACCAGTCTCTGACCTTCTTGTGTCATTCTTTCCTGCTTGTCTACTCATTTATAAATCTATCAACCCCTCCAGGGGAAGGGGGAATAAAAGGTGAATCTCCTCAGTAAATTTTGACAGGGAAAAAGATAAAGGAGGATATGGTGTCCTATGAGATTTGTGCTGATAGCTTTTAGCTGTCTGACATTATCACTTGTAGTACACGTAGTCCTTTAAACATATGATGGTTGTGTTTCTGTCCTTTTTGCTGTTTTCTCTGAGCTGCCTAGGTAAGCACGTGTTAGTGCTTGCTGGGAAGGCAGGGACAGATAGCTCTGCCATGCCTCCAGCCCTTGAAAAGTGAGGTAGAAGGGGGTAGAATCTCTCAGGTCAGGGCCGAGGCTGGTTTTGCTCAGCGTCTAATTGGTCAGTAGAAACTATTGAGGGAAGTGAAAAATAAGATCTGCCTGTGAATAAGGTAACTTTTTCCTCCAGTATAAATTCTGAACTACAGGCAGCCAGTGGCTTGGCCAGAGGCCACATCCTGACTGTCTTTTTAATGGCCACAGATGAGTTTAAGATGAGCAGCAACCCCCCCACCTGCTATTTCTGCCCAGGGGCTCTCTCCAGCCTCTCCTTCTAGGCAGGACCCTGCCCCAGGGCCAAGGTGTCAAAAGCATGAAGTGCCTGTACAAATTTTGGAAATGTTAATGGCTGGGGAGAGGAGAGAAATCCAAACTGAGCTCTGGATTGACCACAGCACCAGCCTGGCAGTTTGACCTGCTGACTTGCAGGCAGGACCACGTGTAGCACAGTATCAGCCGAAGCCTCGCCTGCCAGGACAGCTCTTCACAAAAGCCTCTGCCTGAACTAAATCTTTAAAAAGGGTGCTTGCAGCTGCCAGATATTTCTTGTTTCAGAAATAAGAAGCACCGCAGAGGGCTCTGCTGCTCTGTGAGGCTGGTTTGTGAGTTCTGGTCTCCCACCTCTGAGCCCTGCCCAAGGGACTGAGCTGGCAGCCCTCAATGGCATCAGACTAGAGCTGTGATTTGTTGTGTGGGGAAAAAAGGGTAAACAATACCATTTTCCTGTTCAGCTGAACTAATTCCCACATTTTCCTCTTTCCTGTTTGATGTACAGGTTTTATTTGTCTTTCTCCAGCATTCGGTTTCCTCTGCTTATCTGCAATGCTGCAGCCTTGAATAACACCATGTCTTTCCTAGGGATGTTAACTAGAGGTTGCTTTCACAATTAGGGATTTTATGAACAACAACTGGAGAAATATTTGACAGCTGGTTCATTTGAAAGGACAAGTGTATCTTGGGGACAGACAACATCCTGTGCATTAGCAATGCTCTCCCTTCGACCCAACATACCTTCTTTTGCCTCTGGATCTTTGTTGCTAACCCCCTGGGGTAAAGTGGTGGCAGCAAATGGGCACCATAATTAGGCCAGACAAGGTGGGAAGGGAGTGTCAGATTGCAGGAGAGAAATGGAGTATATGTCCAGAGCTGGGTGGGAGGAAAGTTGGAGTTGAGCTGGGACTGATAATTTGCATTCAGAGTTGAGAAATAACTTGTGATACTTTTTTCCCCCCCTATTCAGTTTTCTATTGCAATTACAAGCCAAAATGACCATTACCTTTTCTCATCAGCTTTGTGGATTGGTGTCAGCTTCAGCTCTGAGAATAATTTATGTGCTGTTGTGACTGCAACAAGGCACTAGTAACTATAATTCTAAGACACTGAAAAAGTAGAAAAAGCGGATAATAGAAGCAGATAACTGTGTTGCTGTTTCAAGCAGATATTGGTAAAGAATTCTGGAGACATGAATTCTGCTCCCTGCCTTGTGTTTCCTCTTTGAACCAGGGTAAGCCAGTGCACTTTTTTGTGATCCTGTGGTTCAGCTCCTCTAAAGCAACATCAGAGCTTCCTGACATGAACCCTTGCATTTGGTACCCATAGGAAATGTTCATTGTCCTTCCCACAGAATAGGGTGAATATATTTTAATACTGGGACTTCTGGATTTCAGCCACTGACTCAGCCAGTGGTAACTGGTGTTGCAGTCTGTAGCTTTGCAAAAGTGAAACAGGTTGTACTGCTCAGCCCTGCGTCATTGATCAAGCTCTGTTCCTCTACTCAAAAATCTTGTTCAGTTTTTCTAAATTTAGATCCCTCTGGTAAAGGGAAGATAATCTGCTCTCTGAAGTTGAGAAATTGCCCACAACAATTAGGAAGTGCTACAACCATTAGGTGATTCTGGTTGCATCTGTTTCTAAGCATGACAAAGCTTCTCCCAATGGCTGCAGAAGGGCTGCAGCGGTATCACGGGGCAGGAAAGCACAGATGATGAAAGCCTGGGTGATTTAACACACCTAATGCTGCACTTCTGTTGGCCTAGTGCCATTCTTTGAGATCACCAATGGAAAGCATGAGCTGATTGACTGTGAGGGTGGTGAGACACTAGAACAGGTTACCCAAGGAAGTCGTGGATGCCCCTCCCTGGAAGTGTTCAAGGCCAGGTGGGATGGGGCTTTGAGCAAGCTGGTCTGGTGGGAGGTTTCCCTGCCCATGCAGGGGGGTTGGAACTAGGTGATCTTTAAGGCCCCTTCCAACCCAACCCATTCTGTGATTCACCCTCTTGGGATGGAGGTGAATCTGAAGCTCAGCTTGCCCAACGAGGCTTGGGTCTCTTCATGGCAGGAGTGGTGGCTGCTGCTGACGCTTGTGTCGGCAGTGCTGATCACAGTTGTTTTGAACTGCATGTGGCAGTTTGGTTTCTCCTCAAAGAGCAAGCCAGCATTGAAGTGAGCTCAAGTGAAGGGCATTAAGTGAGCTAAAGTCAAAGACATTAATTTTAACATACAGCATGTCTCAAATTTCCAACAAGTATGCAGATATCATGTGCAAAAGTATCATTTCAAGTTTAGGTATGGTCTCAAAAGCGATAAAATGACTGCATTAATATGCCATTTGGGGGTAGTTTTCTTTACACAAAATGTGACTGATTTTCTCAGTTTCTCAGCTTTTTCTCAGTTATAAGCATTTAGGATTGAACACAGCAGTGTGTGTGTATGTGATATGCGTTTGTGTATTTACATATGGCCACGCTGTGGTAGACATGCTAATATATACATTCACACTATGCTATACTTACATATTACCAATATGGGGTCTATCTTAAGTACTGTCTATGCCATCTCAAGAGAGCTGCATACAGTAGATCTGACCTTGGTAAAGATACCAAGGGTAATAATACACACTGGTTAGTGTTTGTGTGCTTTCTGGGCATATCAGAAGCAAAAGAGTAGGTAAATATGGAAGGACAGTGTATTGGAACAATTTATTTTAAAAGCAAAACATATCAAAATTTAATCTAAGTTGCTCTTTTATGAATAAGAATCTAAAAAGGAAAGGGGGAAGTTAGTGGTGAATTAAGTTGTTTTTTTTTTAGTTGATATTTGTTTAATTTTGTGTTATTGCAGAAACTGGAACACAAAGAAGTTTTGGTTGGCTTGTTGTTCCTGGTTTTCCCATTCATCCCAGCCAGCAACCTCTTCTTCAGGGTGGGATTTGTGGTGGCAGAGCGAGTCCTTTACATGCCGAGGTAACTATTGCAATTGAATTCCTTTCTAATGAGACCACCATCCCATTTTCTAAAAGCAGGCATGATTACTTCTTCCCTTTTACAGTACTTTGAACATTATATTGCTAGTCAGTGTGTTCTCTGCCTTTGAGTTTTGGCTTGATAGCATGAGAGTTTTTATAGTCGGTTGAGAGCAGATTGCTTGGCAGGAGCAAAGCTATGCAAAATGCTTGTTGGTTTGGTTTTTTTTTTTTAACAGATTTTTTGTGTGTGTGCTTGAAACAGCTCAATACAGTGATGATGTGTTGTTTCTTGAGGATTGTCCTCCCAGACTCTTTCTCTTGGTAGCATTATCAACTTATATTGTCCAATGTCTTTACCTCAAGGACAGTATCTGAAAAGTTAACCTGTCATTTTTATTGTGGTAATGCTCAGCTTTCCCACTTCATTACGTGGCCAGTAAAACCAGAGGTAACTGTGTTGCTGTCTTAAAAGGCTGCTGGCTTCAGTTGCGGAATATGTGCATGACCTGCCTATAAGCTATTGACTGCATAAGCATCTAGGGACATGGGATTTGCAGTTGTTCAAGAGGATGAGAAAAATCCATCCACTCCTCCAAGCCTTCAGCCTCTGCCCTGGGATCCCCCTCAGCTTCCAGCCTCCAACAATTGGCACTTCAGCAGTTCGGGTGCTTCCGATTGCATTTACTCAAGGACAACTTCGAGGTGTTATTTCTGACATCTCCACAGTATCCAGACCAGAGGCAGCAGTGGCAGACAGAAGACAGTAATCCAAGATGCACCAGACCATTGCCTATTTCACGAAATCAAAGAATGGTTGAGGTTGTAAAGGACCTTTGGAGATCATCTGGTCCAAACCCCCTGCTCAAGCAGGGACACCTAGAGCTGGTTGCCTGGGACCACATCCAGATGGATTTTTAGTATCTCCAAGAAGGAGACTCTACAACCCCTCTGGGCAACCTGTGCCAGTGAAGTTTGCTCCAGCCATGAGCATAAATGGTCATTCTTGAATGCTGCAAGTCAGAAAGCCCACTTCTATTCTTGGGTGCAGGGGGTCAGCATCTGTTACCTCTAACGGGAGCTGCCATTGCGGAGCTGTTGACAAAGCACAAGTCCTCAATTTCGCTCTGGATTACTTTGTGATGACTGAAACAATACTTTTCTTCCAGAAAGTGTTTAAGTTGTATCAATGTGGATCCAAAAATCCCAAGGACAATGCTTATAGGTGATCTTATGTAAAGCTATATGCGTATTTTGTCAGTCATTTGCATAAGAACTGTCAAAAAAGGGCCACTCATTGGTGTAAAACTCAGGCTGTGTAGCAGTTGTTGCATTTATTACAAGCTTCTTAGGCAGTTAGGCTACATCTCCATGCTCTGCTGTATACTGATTTACTTTTTGGGTCAAATTCTGCTGACTTTATTCACATCACTAGCCCTGCTTTTGTTTGCTGAGAGTATACCTGGAAGTATAGTGAATGCAAGCTGTCCCTCGGAGTTATTTTGCACATGATACCCTCAGCTAATGCATCTTGCATCATTTCAAATTAACTTGGAAATCAGATTGCTTTAAATTCCTGTAACAGAAAAGGAGAAAACACATGAAAGCACAAAGCTATTAAGGAAACAGTCAGCTGAACATAGGGCTGTGTTGAGTGGTTGCATTTCTGAGTCTCAGAAGAACAACTGTGGAAAATACTTCAGCTGTCAGCAGTTCCTCGTCCTCCTCCAGATGAGACTGCTGATAATAATGAGAGGAGGGGCAATGAAGAAGAAAAAAGGGCTATGTTTGCGCAGAGAGAATTAATCAGCATTAACATGTGTGTATATAGTTTATATAATGCTTTTCATGCCCCTCAGGGCTTTGCAAATATATGACCTACAAAGTAGGTAATTGATAGTTGCTGCTTTTTTTCAGGCAGGAAAGCTGAGGCAGGAGGATTAAATGATTCCTCTGGAGTAAGTTTGTGTCAGAGTCCCTGGACCTCATACTTCGCTCAGATCACTCATATGCTGGTTTGCAATATTTGTTTTTTGCTCTTACCCCAGGCTGGCAGGCAGCTGGCATGAAAAGGGAAGGCAAACCCTGGCAGTTTGTGGGGGAGGGGGGCAGCTCCCAGCTAAAGGATCTGGAGAGAGCTGAGCTCAGCTCTTGCCTCTGAGTTACCAAGAAATGAGCTCTCTTGCATCCTTGGGGTGCAAAATGACACAAGCTGTAAAGGGGGACTTCTGTCAACATTCATGTCTGTGTCAGAACAAAAATAATATGGATTAGTTTTGTTAGTTTTATTTTTTCTCTTGGGAGTGTGACAGTTTAATAACAATGGTTTTAGGAAGGGCTCATGTTCTTTATTTAGAACAGCCTTTAGCAGTTTTCTTAGTTGGATCTCAAAAAGTGCTTTTCCTATCCTTTGCCATTCCTTCTCTAAAACTCACCAAGATAGGGGTTGCCAATTAGCTTTATTTAGACAAAAGTCCTCAATCAGATGGAGAGAACTTGGTGGTCTATGTTTTTGGGCTAATGTTGGAAGCTGTTTTTCTATCTCTATTTCAAATAATAGCTTTTTATTAATATTTATGGACATGACAGTTGCATATGTGTGTCACAGCCTGAAGTCCTAATTTAGTGTTGCTCAGTAGTTACGTGGGCAAAGTATCAAGCATTTTCTTTTCAACAGAAGTTAAGTAAGGACCCAAGGATTTATGTAAGAGATCTTGTAAACAGAAAGGAACAAGGAATAAGCCTTTTGCTTGATGTCTAATTATATGGCTGGGCCTTGCCCACTGGGGAGTGATGGGTATTTGGAACAATTCCACTTCTGTCTGCAGCTGTGCCTTGGGGGAGAGGGATAGATGCTAAGTCAAAATGGTTAAATGTTTCCTTTAATTGGCTTTAGCAAAACAGAAATATTCAGAGAAAATACTTCTTTTACATAGTTTTCATTTTAGGGTTATAAGCACTTATTTGTTTAAATAAGGAATTGTTAATAGTAATACTTTGGCCTGAAAAATTTCATAGTAAAATTATTTATTATCTTTCAAATTTCAATTTTGTTGTTGTTTGATTATCCTTAAGAAGGGAAAACATTTTCAGGAGGAGTGTGAAATACCTAACTTGAGAGTGATGAACAGGATACAATTCCATAGGCCACAGTTTTCCAAAGAGGTATCACAACCAGTAGCTGGATCAGTGAAAGACTTAAATCACTTCAGGTTTTTCTGTCTTCAAAATGTAGATGTAATTATGTGTCCTGTGTATCTGCTACTGCTGCTCAGAACACCACAGAGAGCCAAATTGTTTGAAAATCTAGAATGACTACGTGTAGCCAGTTGTTCTGAGCAGTAAGCAATTGGTCTATACTTAAACTGGATCACTAGCTTGTCCTCTGTGTTGCACTTCCCCATGCAGAAATTGGAGAGGCAGTGCAAACTCTTGGGTGTTCCAGGAGCTTTCTTCCCTACTGACATACCAGCAGAGCTGGAGTTGTTCTCACCTCATGCGATTGGACATTTCCCACCACAGCAATTTCTACGTTTTCCTCATCTTTCACTGCTACCCTGATAGCAATGGCTCCTGGCTGGGCTGATGTATTGTAGCTGGACAACTTAAGCTGTTTTCACAATCTGGTATGAACCAACAAATCACCCAAAACATTGCTACATGCCCTATTTCCAATTTGCTGAAAGCAATAGGCAATTCCATTGTAGCTGCACCATTTTTATGGCAACTCATTCATGGTGGGGATTGCAGAGTGCACGGTTACCAGCACAGGCAATCACAGGTTGCTGTCATTTTTGTCACCAGCTCTTCACTATATCAAGAGTTGCAATGCTAATTGTCAATACTAGAAGATGAGAGCGCTGCTGTATACAGGATGGCATTTGCTTCAGCATCTATCTCAACATCTGCAAGAAAGCCAGCATGCAGAAAAAAGCACACTTGTTTTTTTCAGGAACTTCACACATCATGTTAAAGCTTTTCCTGGGCCATAACAAAGCAGGAACAATAAGAATTTTTGCCTTTGCATAGAGCATGTTTTTTGTTCTTTGTGCTGATGCATTCGTTTAAATTAGTGTAACTTTTATTATATTAATGTTATTAACTTTTATAATTGGGAAAAAAAATAAGAACGTGGTAGGTAGTGGAATAATCTGTATTTTTTATGAACTTGAATATCCTTGAGCAGAAGTCTCCTTGGCTTACAAGGCAGCCGCTTGAGGATGAGACTTCCTGGTGCTTTACTTTCCTGGGAGCATGTTACACTCTCCATGTTATCTTTATTTTCTTAAAGACCAGTTGTGTAATAGGGGGGTGGTGGATTTTCAGTTTGCTTTGACGCACCTGTCTTTAACTTTATTTGGACAAGAAGTTCACCAGAAGCTGAATTCCTGTTTACCTGTATAGAATTCCTTCAGTATTGGATCAGATCCCTTAAGGAATCACCTGATTTACAGAAGCAAGTTCTCTTTACAATTTGAGTCAAACCGTGACCCCAGTGAAGGCAGCAGTGACAGGACCCTTTAACTTGTGGTTGGACTGGTGTAGACTTCACTGGGTAAAAAACTGGCTGATTGGTTGGGCCCAGAGAGTTCTGGTGAATGGAGTTAAACACAGTTGGTGGCTGGTCACAGGTGGTGTTCCCCAGGGCTCAGGATTGGGTCCAGTTCTCTTGAATATCTTTATCAGTGATCTGGATGAGGGGACTAAGTGCTTCTGCAGTAAGTTTGCAGATGACACCAAACTGGGTGGGAGTGTTGGTCTGCCTGAGGGTAGGAAGGCTCTGCAGAGAGACCTGGACAGGCTGGATCAATGGGCTGAGGCCAATTGTATGAGGTTTAACAAGGCCAAGTGCCAGGTCCTGCACTTGGATCACAAAAACCCCATGCAACTCTACAGGCTTGGGGAAGAGTGGCTGGAAAGCTGTTCAGAGGAAAAGGATGTGGGGGTGTTGGTTGACAGATGGTGGATATGAGCCAGCAGTGTGCTCAGGTGGCCAAGAAGGCCAGCGGTATCCTGGCTTGTATGACAAATAGTGTGGCCAGCTTGAGTAGGGAAGTGATGGTCCCCCTGTACTCGGCACTGGTGAGGGTGCACTTCAAGTAAGGTGTTCAGTCTTGAGCCCCTCACTACAAGAAGGACATTTTGGTGTTGGAGGGTGTCCAAAGAAGGGAGATGAAGCAGATGAAGGGTCTAGAGCCCAAGTTTTATAAGCAGTGGCTGAGGGAACTGGGGTTGTTTAGTCTGGTGAAAAGGAGGCTGAGGGGAGACCTTATCAGTCTCTACAGCTACCTGAAAGGAGGTTGCAGTGAGGTGGGTGTCAGTCTGTTCTCCCAAGTAACAAGTGATAGGACAAGAAGAAATGGCCTCAAGTTGTGCCAGGGGAGGTTTAGATTGGAAAAATTTCTTCACTGAAAGGGTTGTCAGGCACTGGAAGAGGATGCTCAGGGAAGTGGTGGAGGCACTATGCCTGGAGGTGTTTAAAAGACGTGTAGATGTGGTGCTTAGGGACATGGTTTAGTGGTGGACTTGGGCAGTGGTTAGTGGTTGGACTTCATGATCTTAAAGGTCTTCTCCAACCGAAATGATTCCATGACTCCGTGGAGCCAGTTTATATGCTCCCCAATCTCAAGCCAGCAACATAATTAAGCTTTTTGCCTCCTTTCAAGTTAAATCCACAATTCATTTGGGATTCAGATATGGAATCCAAGTTACACTTGTTCCATTTACTTAAAAACCCCATTATTTCAATGCCTTACTCTATTACCGCTGTTCTTGTGAGGGCCATGGAGCAGCTGAAGTTCAGAAAGAGAACACTGGATTATATTCCCTGTAATTCAGCTGTGGACCTGAGGGCACTGGGAAGGAACTAGGAGGGCATTACATTATGGTAGTGGGCCCCAACCCCAGCCTGGTCCCTTTTTAACTTGAGGGTTGCCTGTCCAGGTTGTCGATTGGAGCAGCTCTGCAAAATAGCTCGTGGCTGGACACAAGGACGTCGTGGCCTGGGCTGAGTCAAGTGGCTCCAGTTCTGCATTCCCAGCTGTTAAATAGGGATAATAACTCCACTTTGCCCTTTAAAAGGAAACAGAGAGAGTTCTCATTAATGAAAATTAACTGCTTGTAGAAAGGCTAAACGCTGCAAGCAGCTACCTTTCAGATGCGTATCCAAACTTAAGCTCCGAGCTTTTGAAGGCTTGCCCACCCCTATTAAACACTTTAAGGAGGAATCAAAGCAGCCATCCTCTGTTAATGCAGGCTAGAAAAGCTGAGATGCTAGTGCCAGATATTTTGGCAAAAGGCCGTAAAGACTAGGAATAAAAGCTGAAATGATTCTGCAAAGCTGAAAAAGATTAGCTCATGGCACGCTTGGTCTAGACTGCAGTTGTGCGTTATTTTAACTAAATTTAAAACATGCTTTTGAGAAACATATTGCATTTTGGCCATGTACAATCAATTCAGGAAAAAGCTAAACTTGTGTGGAATATGAGCATTAATGACTATACTGGAAAGATTTTCGTTCTCTTTGTGATATGTTAGGTTAATGGAAAACCTTCAAATGCATTTACTGTGCTCTTGAAGATAGTACAGATATGTAAGGATATTGCTTTTAAAAAATAGTAATAAGTTAAGTTAATATCATCTTCTGGTCTACTTGGTCATGCTGATTAAAAGAGGAATTCTTATTTACAACAGAATATGTTGTAAGAATGTCCCTACTATATATGTCCCTACTATAGAACTCCAGAAGTTAATACAGTATTTTAATTAAAAATGCAGCATACAGATCCTTCCTCAGTAAAGTATATAAGATTTAGGGAAATTTCTGTGGAATCCCCATGGAACAATACCAGATTTTTCATTTATAAGATGTTTTCTTTCCATAACGCATATACTAATCAAAAGCCTGAAAATTTCTGTATTACCTGTAAGTATTTCAGATAGGAATCTGTTGGAAGTGAAATCTTGGACTGAAACACTCTAATGAAGTGAATTTGTTTATCATGTGACTTACTGGAAAGAAGCGAAGGGAAATGTGTCCAAATGTTAAATAGCCATTCTAAGGTTAGCAAAATTAGTTGTTTCTAGTCCATATTTTCTGTCTAACAAGGAAAAGAAGAGTTTCTGCATTTTCTGCAATCATGTAGTGTTCTGACTAGAAGACCACATTGCTGGTGGAGGTAAATCATTTTGATGACTTAGTTGATTGTGTCTAAGTATCTTTAATATAGGCCTGCACAGCTTTTAATTTAGAGACAAGGACAAAGTCTAACACTAACTCATGAGGTACCTTTCCTGACAAGATGTATTCTGCCAGTGTTTATGGTTCTACATGTCTTTGTATTACAACTTGCAGACCTTATTTCAGTAAAAGACCTCTTAATTCTGGTGAAAATTGGATACTTTATTCAGCAGACTCAGGAATAATTTAAGTATGCTGCCGGTTACTTGGTTGTCACACTGATATTTCTGAGCTATGAGGCTTGTTTTTTTCCAATGGGATTTATTTGGTATGCTAAATATACCTGGATGGTCGTCCTGAAGTCTTTCAAAACCTCTACTAACCAAGAAAAAAAAACAACGGTTATTACTTCCATGTCATCATTACTGGGAGACAGGCATTTTAAACAATGCTTTTCCCTTTGTCCCCAAAACTCTGTACCAGTGAAGAAGCAGGGATGCATAGTGAATGCTGTGTGTGTGTGACAAAGGCACATACCATGTCCTCTTTGCCTTTGGACATTTAGTCCAAAAATATGGCTGTTCCAACAGGTTTTTCCCTAGTAGTCCCAACTGATTGAGAGAGTTTTGATACAACATTTCCCCATAGAAAACATGACATTTAAGGTAACCCAAAACTTTTTGCCAAGGTGTGCTGAGTACAGTGAAACTTTAGATAAAAAGGTTGGAAACAAAAGACTTCTCTAACCCAAGATGAAGTTTACAGTCAAAAGGACATGGACAACAGCAATTGTCAGATGGATGGATGTGGCCCAGAATTGCCTTTGTTGGGGTTGCTCATCTGAGAGTTGGGTCATCAAGGTACACCTCCCCCAAAGCAGCATTTTTCCAGGATTGCTAGTGCTGAATCTACACTCTGCTGGAGAAATCCGTGGTGGTGTTTTGATCTAGACCTGATCTAGGCCCATGCTTGCACTCCTGTTAAATTAGCCAGCCTGTAGCTTGCTGAATTTAGGCTAGCCTTGGACCAGCTGCAAGAGGAAATCTTGATCCAGCGGTAAGCTTGGCAATACAAAGTAAACTTCTCAAAAATCCTGGAATACATTTAGATCAGTGGAGTGTAGTTATTCCAGATCAGTATTTGGGCTTTGATGGCTGGAGAACTCTGGGGACCCCAAACTTGGAGCCCTACAAGTGCGCTCGCTGCACCCTCAGCTCTCAGCCTGACCTGGCACAGTGGTTTGAATCCACGTGATCCAGGTTGCAGGGAGAGCCCTGACTTCTGAGTTTCTGGTTGTTCTGAGTGACCTGAGTGCAAACTAACATGTACATAAGAACACACTGTTTTTCCAGATGAAAACATTTTTTTAAAAGTCCACATTTTGCCCTGGCCAAAAACAGCTCCAGCCTTGGAAAACTTTACATTTTTCATAAAACAGCATCTTTGCTACCCTTCCAGCACCATTCATCTCCGGAGCTCCAGGCCTGAAAGTGTGTTTTGGGGCAGAAAGAGCCACTCTGGCCACGCTTATTTTTGCCAGCCCTCCCTTCCACATCTGACTGCTGCACAGTGAGGCAGCAGCAGCCCGCACCACATGTCAAGCGCCCTTTTTGCAATCAATTACTCCCCATTAGAGACGTGTGAGCAGAGCCGATGAGTTTAACTGAGCTGCTTTTTTTCCCCTGCAGCAGTAACAGCCCTGCCTGCAAGCTGCATTTCAGCTGGCTTTGGCTCTTTCTCTCAGTGTGTTTCCTCACCTCAGGCTTCAGAGTTGGAGTGGCTTGGACTGGGAGCAGGAAAAGCGTGTTGTGCCAGGTAACATATATATGGGACTGTGGCTAGGAGGCTTGTGGGGAACTGTAAAACTGAGAGAATCAAATGTTTGTGTTCAGCATTTGGACCTGGCAGCAGACACTGTCTTTCTCAAGACTGCGCTCTCCCCGCTCTCTGAAGGGCAGCAGCAGAGTGTGCACGTAGTGTATGTCACACACGCAAGGGTTAAACTTGCTTCACATCAGCTTAAAAGTGAGGGTTAGTTTTTATGGAGGGAAAGGGAGTCATTTTAAAGAAGTGCTGGAAATCAAGAGGGAGGTTTGCAGCTCAGAAAGAGCCTCCGGGGTGAAATGTCAAAGCCAAGTGCGTTTTCTGGTCTCAGTATAGTTTTGAAATAACCCCTTCTGTGGCATTAGCAGCCTCTGAACGGGGCAGTATTTCTTCAATGCTTTGACAGGCTGCTTACAGGCAACTCTTTTCCTAACTGGTATGTATGTATGTATGCATCTGGATTTCTTATCTAGGCTGAGCTCTGAAATCTGAAGTAACTTCTTTGATTAAATCAGTGGATTTACTCCAAGGTTACATGCATGTAGCTGAGATTAAATCAGTTTTAATAAAAACAACCACAACTACTTCACAAGATTTGACATCCCCAAAATAACCATTAAACGTGTAAGGAAGGCATCTTCTCTACATAGTTTCTCCCACCCTTTTTCACTCCTGAACTTACAGCCCTACCTAGCTGAGTTAGAAAAGGCTGGGGCTGCAGCGCTGGTGTCCGGGCAGGTTCCCTCTTGCATGGTGCCTCTGAACTGCAGCGCTCAGCCTCCTCTGTCCACACACTCCTTTGTGGAGTGGAAACCTGGGCTGGGCAAAGTCACAAATTGGGAAATACAGTAAGATGCATGACTAGAACATGCCTTGGTTTTCAGGAGCTTCCTGCAGCAGTCAGTCTGCAAGCAGTTTCTGGAGGAGATAAGGTTGTTTCCAGTGCAGGCAGATTGCTGTAGCAGCTTGGGCTGTGGCATCAACCACCTATGTCTTTGACTAGATGCCCTTGCCAAGAACCAAGTGCAACAAAAGCCGTTCCAGTCTTACTAAAAAGTGAGACACATGATCCATACAGGGAGAGAGAAGCTGTGTGTAAGCATTGTCAGTAACAGCCTCGTCTTGGGAAAAGAGCCATGATGGCCAAAGAAAAAGTTGAATTTGTAACCCAGTTACCCAAGAAGTGTTTGCACATATGAAGTATCTGCTGTTTTGGCTCTTGTTTTGATCAGGCAATACACAAAGTGCACCATGGGCAACGATGTGTGCCACCTCATTCCCATCTGCTGGTGCCTCCTCTCACTTCACTTCCTTACAGGTAGAGCGATATTAACAAACCATGGAAATTATAGACAACAATCTGTCATTGCACAGCTCCCTGCGTGCGATCTGCCAGAACTACAGGGCAATGGCACAGAGGATAATTCAGATAATTCAGGATATGCCTAAGGTACCACTTCAGGACTGCAGGAGTCTGAAACGTGAAGAATCATGAAACTGTTGATCTGTTTGTTGTTTTGCAGAGCTCACCTGCAGCATCATTGAATTTCTGAAGCCACAGGTTCTCCCATGACAAGTGTGCTCACTGGGAGCCCACAGGAAAACTATTACAATGTTAGCCTGTTGGGTTGTCCCTCAGGTCCTGCTTCTCATCTGACCCGGGGACCAAGCTGACATGGGCTTTTCACAGAGGGGAACAGTTGCTGCAGCAGGCTGCTGCTTATCCTGCAGAAGGAAAAAAAAAAAAAAAAAAAAAAAAGCTTAGCAGTTTTACACTAATCGAGTGGAAAATGGACTTAAAAAAAAATAACAGCGGGTTGGGGATTTTGCTTGTTTCCCATTGTTTTGTTTTCAATACGAAGTATTTCAGGTAAGTGTTTGCATGGCAGGGGATGACAATGCCAAGAGAAAAGCCGTTCAGAAGTGGTCCCCTCCCTCCCCCTCCCTAGGAAATGCTAGAGTTAACAAAAAAACGAAACCCCAAAGCACAACCCTACAGCCTTGATACATATGCAGATAGCTATGGGGATGTCTGGAATGTAGTACTTAAGAGTAAGTTTTTTTAGTAGCAAATAGGTCTTTGATGAAACATCCTTTTGAGACATTTTCATTTTTTTCCCCTGTAAATGTGTGTGATTAAAATTTGATTTCCTGGTGAGCCAGCGCTAATGTTTGATGTGGATTTTAGCCCCCATCACTCTGAGAAGAGCAGCTAATGTACTTTAAATGTTCTCTGTGTTTTTAGGTGTTGACAGGGTTGTGGCAGAGTTAATCACAAAGGAAATGTCTTAAAGTCACCAGGCAAGTTACTTCAATTAGATAAATGCTGTCTCGCCTGGATGGGCTCTTTGCACCACAGCACAGCTGCCGGTGCTGCTGCCAACTTGCTGAAACTCATCGTGGCTTATCTGAAGCCTCATGAGTTTGGGAAGAAGGGAAATCCGATGAACTTGCATCCCATGGGTGAAGCACTGTGGAGGGGGCTCTTCAGGTCTAGCAACTGGAGGGTGTGTTGCTGCTGCAGGAACTCCAACTTAGCAAGCTTGGTGCCTTCCTGGTGCAAAACTTCATGGTCTTGATACCACAGCTAATTTCTGTACCAGGACTGTTGAGTCTAGTATGATACAAGTGTGTGGTAGGGTATGAGGGAATTATGCATTTTTGGGACTAGGAAACAACAGTAATATAAATTTTTTTTGACAGATGCTTAATACATTGGTGTGGACACTTTTGTTTAGAGCAGACCACAGGATCTGGAGGCAAATCTGGATTTGCCCAGCTTTCACCATAATTATTTGGCCTTAAGGTAGAAATGTAGAGAGAGACGCAAAAATTACTAAGAATAATAGCTTTGGGGATGTTGCAGGGAGTTGTTTTTTTGCAAACAATTTGTGGCATGAAGTCACAAATGCACATGCTTTCCTGGCGGCAAAGGACACGTGAGTCCTTGCTGTGCTTCTGGGAATCCCTGGCCTGCAAAAGACCTGTATCCAGGAATGTAGTATCTGCCCTCAGCCAGGGAATGGGCTTGAAGTGGCCATGTCATTAAAAAAAAAAAAAAAAAAAGGCAAAAAAATGTGGCTCCATCTGACCTCTGCACTGAAAGGTCCCTGACAAGACAATGCAGGTGTGGCCTCCCCGCCCTTTCCTTGATGATTTGTAGCAGGAAATTGTCTGAATTTTTAAACCAAGCTTAGCAGATTATGAAAATAAAAGTATTCACCTAATTCATGCTTTCTGATTGTTTTCCTTCTTTCCTGTCTTTTGGGTTACGGTGGACTTTGTAGTGCAGGTACATTGACTGTAGGCTGGTGAGGCTGTAAGCTGTGGCACAACTACAACTCAGCCCTGATGTTCTCACCGTTGTCTCCATCTTCTTAAACTGTAAATCATGCTTCAACCCTGCCCTCTTCAACATTACTCCTTTAACTTCACCCTTCGTGGTTTGGGATTCTGGTACATTAGCTACACAGTCCCCTTCCAGCAGCCATTTGGGAACTAGTTCCCCTCTGCATTTGTACTTACTGCTGAATCCTGTAGTCTTGCTACCTTGCTGAGTGTGGAGGTAGAGTTGCCTTTGGGTTACTTACCTGTTTATCACTCAGGGAGTCTTGTGGGCTTTTCAGCAAGATACTTCAGTTTCCATTGCGTGCTCTGCTGTGTTGTGGGTAAAGCCCTGGACTGCAGCTTTGTTACCTTTTTTGCCAGTCCCCCTGTCAGCAGAGCAGATCACTTCATTGCCATGTTTCAGGTTTCTGCTCTGTAAGAGGAAAATTGCAGCAGACCTCCCTTACAAAGTACTTTGGGAGCCCTGGATGGCAAGTGCCACATGGAGCTTGGGCACTGCTACATACCTGCACTGTGTCATTGTAGGAACAGCAGGGATGTGAGTTACAGTCTGAGATGAACCCTTACTCCTTTGTAGCACTTAGCATCTCTCTGCAACTGTTGTGGTGAATGCAATGCAGATGTTTGAGAATAACCCCTGGAAGCAACACCTTTCCAGTGGCTGTGTAAGCTGTAATGTGATGCTGGCCGTGCCCTGGACAAGCAGACTGAGTGCTTGAAACTTGCAACAGCTGGGGCAGGGTTTGACATAAATACCAAGGTATTAATGTTTGCAATTGTTGTTTTCTGGATGCATTCACAAGTCTGTTAGGAAACGCCTGTTCTTGAAAATGTGAAGGTGTAGGGAAATTGCTTCTAAAATGGCCTGGTGCTAAAACAATTAAATAATGTTTATGTCAGATAATTGATTCCAAGGGAAGGATGAAATTGCTGAAAGGCAAAATAACAGAGTGAAAACTGTCTGCAGGTTTTTGAGGCATTTCTTATTGGAAGGAAAGGGCTTATTACTGAGATTAGCTTTTCAGAGGTTTTAAAGTAGGGTCCAAAAGCTATAAAGGCTGGATTGTTTGGCACTGGCATCTTGGTTTGTAGCTCTAAATGTCTGCTTGCAGTTAGTGTAGGTGCAATAAAGGTGTGCAAAATAATTAATGGAAAAAAACCCCAACAATACAAGTGCCATAAAAAATGCTTTGCAGAAAAACGCAAGCATAGTTAGGTGAAAAAAAAAAATAAATTATGCCCACTTCTGAAAAATGGGAGAGCTCTAAGACAACAATGAAGTTCTGAATGATTGCCAGATCTGATTTTGTCTCTGGATTTGCCCCGTATGTCTATTCCCCTCTCAGTGTCCTGTACAGCACCTGTGCTGTGCCAGAGACAGCACCACTTTTTTCCTTGGTAAAAGCAAGAATTATTATTCCTCTCCATCCTTGGGAAGCCCAGGCAATAGCAATGTGCCCAGCTCTCCAAGACAGCAGAGAAACTGTGCCGAGATACATGCTCACAGCTCCTCAAAGATGGGATGTTTTTTCTTTCTCTGATTTCCAGACTGACTTTCACCATATTGTGTGCTTGCTTGCAAGGTCACCTCTGACAGAGGAATTGTGTTCTTAGCTTTTCTTACCTCAGAGCAGTCTCACGGGGAAGTTGCTTGAACATCTCGGTACAGACCAGGAAAGCCTGTGGATCTCCAGCTGGAGCATGGGCAGGTGCAATGTGCTGCCTGCCTCCAGCCTGCCTGGGTTCAAGTGTGGGATTCAGCTGGGGTTCAAGGTGTGCCAGTGTCTGAGGAGGGCTGCTCTTTTGTCCCTGTGTATTGATGGTCCCCAAGTGTTATTCTAGATCCTTTTGCTCCCTTTTTTCTTCAGGAGGAGCTGCCTGGACTAAGATAGCTTTTTATGTCTAAAACTAAATCAGATGCTAAGTAACTGTATTGAGGAGTTACGGATAAGCTAATAAAATTTCTTGAGCAATAGGAATTGAAATTCCTTTTTAAAAATAAGAAGTAGAATTAGCAGCTTACTAACTAACAGCAACGGAAAGCACTCCATTTCCAATTTAGAGGAGCATCATTGGAAGAATTAACATAACACTTGAGTTAAGGTAAATAATTACTGAATTGATTTGAAGTTATACAGGAATAAGACTTCAGTCCAAAATGCTGTTCTCTTCATAGAAAATGCCTCAGTAGTTACGTACAGAAAGCTGTGAAAGTGCCAGGAGGCTGGGTGCTGGAGAAGACAGTGTGTGATTCCATGGAAGGGCAGTGAGGATGCTCTGCTAGTGCATCTGAGCTGTTCTGGGGGGGATGCACTGGCCCTGATGTAGATGTACAAGAGCTGGGCAGGGTCTCCTGCTTTTTGACGTGGCCTCTGCCACCTGCTGTGGCACTGGCTACAGCACTCGCTCTCCCACCTCAGCCTGACAATTTATAAACTAGGATTAACACTGGCCACCACTGGGGTTGTTCAGAGACCTCCCTGTGTTAAAATGCTTTTTACTTCCACGTTGCTCCAGTAGTGCCCAGTATTACTGTTATTACATGATGCTTTCTTAGCTTGCTGTTCAGAAAAGCAGCTGCCTTCTGCAGGCTGGTGTAAGCTACCATTATGCTGGGTTGGTATTATGTGTGTTGCTGTACTTCTGGCATCCGGGTCTATCATTTAGATTAATTTGGAAATTGTGTAGTGACTTGAGGAAAACTGCTGTCAAATTGGAGTTTGTTAGCCTGGAAAATAGAATTAGTTCAAAAAACCTGTAATTGTGTAATAAATGCAATACTGAATGGTCTTGCATATCAACCGGAGCACTGGATTATAACTTTTCGTACCTTTTCCTTTTTTTTCTTTTTTTTTCCAGTATGGGGTACTGCATCCTTTTTGTCCATGGTCTGAAAAAGCTGTCTACATGGTTAAATAAGTGGAGAATTACTGTTCTGACCCTCTTTGCTTTACTGTTGCTGCTCTTCTCTTGGAAGACGGTGAAACAGAATGAAATCTGGCTGTCACGAGAATCCCTTTTCAGGTATGAGTGACCATGGGAGAACACTTGCATTTTTGTATTGTGTAAAATACATTTGTTACACAGAATAGTTTGCTTTAACATGAGTCCTGCTATTGATGCATTGCTGTTAACATTTTGATTATTATGAAATAACACCTACTTTCTGTTTTCTGGCAACTGTGCAAAAACTGGTGTCAGCACTTTATATGCTTATGCACAAACTTTGGTCCTGGCAATTGCATTTTTAAGACACGCTGCTCTTAAATAACTTCAATTCTGTAGATTTACCAATAATGTAACACTTTCCTTTTTAAAGACATAGCAAAAGTTCATTGCAACCCTCCAGAACGGCATAGTAACACTGTTGAATATATTGAATTTTCTTTAGCAATGTTCTTAATGACAAAATGAAATGCCACAAAGTGCCAAACTTAATGTACCATATTTCATTTTATTTGATTACTCTTTGCCAAGCAGCCCTCTTTACAACCTCATTTATATAATTTTTTGTGCACTGAAACAGACTGTTTCATTTTGTGTTTTGCTAGCAAATGTATTGCATTTGCCTCCAGCTGCTTTCAACAGTTGTCTAATTGTGAAGTAATTGCAGCAACGCAGGTGATCTGCACACTGGTTGCTTAGCTTTATTTTCTAACTTACTGGCCAGAGCAAAGTTTAATTTACACAGCACTAAAGGGTATGAAAATATTTTTTATGTCTACACTTTGGTCTTCAGGAAACACTATTGAAGTTGTTGAAGCTCCGTTAGTGGGATTCTTTTTTTTTTTTTTTTTTTAAATCTGGAATAGGGGTTTCTTTGCTCCAACATGATTCATTGCCTGTCTCCCTGAAGCACTGTTTGCTGTTCAAACAACAGCAGCCATGGTGACCAACCAGTCTGGGCTTGCACAACGATCCCCGTAAAGCACACCTCCACTCCAAACCCCTCTGGCTAACAGTGGCTGCTCAGAGGAAAGCTGGACGCCTTTCCAAGTTGGACAACTCACTTGTTGAAAGTGGGCTGGGATGATGGCAATTCCATATACCGAGTTGCAGGCATCCTCTGGTATTGCACTGCATACAGTTGTGATCACCTCTGTTTAAGAGCACTGAAGTCGATCTGGAGTGGATGACAGGAGGACATCTCCTGCTAAAGAGGACTCTTGGGATGATATAGGGTCCCAGGGTTCTGTCACAGCAGAGAAGGATAAGGTTCTGTCTGCTCTAGTTGGATGCAGATGGATTTCTGTTCATCCTACCTTTGTTCAAAGCAGGTAGCAGTCTACAAGCCAGCTCAAATTCAGAAACTGTGCCACTGCTTCAAAGCAACACTGAGCTGGAGCTAATACACCGTGGCTCAAGATAAGGATTTGGTGTTGCCCAGGGCAGTACACAGGGCTCAGTGGCTTGGGTCAAGATCCCTCACCCTTCTGCTTGGGTCTTTTGGGAGCAATTCAGAGAGAGAGATCTGCCTGGGCTTCTGAGGAGAAGGCAAGAACATAGGTGTGCTCCAGCTGGGTCACCTCATGTCCTTCCCCTGAGAGCAATTAGCAGCAGATGCCTAGAGAAGCAAGGTAAGAACAGGACCAGCAACAGCGATGCTTCTCTGCAATCCTTTCCCAGATTGCAGTAATCTGCAGTTTAAAGACTTCCTGAGTCAGGAGTTACTTGCTTTTTTTGCTTTTAACAGCCGCTGATGGACTTTTTTTCCCTTAATGTCTCTGCTTTTTCAAATCTATTTATAGTTTTGGCTTCTGCAGCATCCTGTGCACTGAGCTCTGTCGTTAAATTACACGGTGTGCACACTAAGATTTCCCTTCTCTGTACTGTGAGCCTTCTGCTTGATCATCTTGTTTGGTATCCCCTAGTTCTGGTGCACTGAATGAGTAGTGTGTAATCAACAGCTTACCACTTGTCCTCTGCCTTCCATGTCTCTACCCCCATGCCCTCACGTGAGGTTGTCATCTTTTTCACAGTGGAGTTTGCTAGTTTTGAACTCTCCTTATATGGATGCTGTTTCAGCATTTCTGATCCTGCTTGTCAGTCTTTGCTGGTGCTTTCAAACTCTACTCCGTCCTTTTGAGAAGGAGACCAGAATCACCTTCCAAGACATATGTGCAGCACAGTTACTTAGGACTTCTTTCTGGTTTTTGTTCTTTTCTCCTACTAATTCCTGATCTACCACTTGCCTTTTGTGACCTTTCCTAAGCAGTGGGAGATACTTTCACAGCACTGTCCACACGAACTCCAAGATACCTATTGTGAGTGGAAGCATCTAATTTATAGACATCAATCTGCATGCAGATTTATGCAGATTTAGAGTGTGTGTGTAAACACCCTCTGATATTTGTGCCACTACCAGAATTGCATTTTGTTTGCTATCTTCTTGCCCAGCCTTCAATACCATGAGATCCTTCTGCAACAATTACTAGTTAGCTTTAATTCCTGCAGTGGGATTCTTGTCGGTGACATCAGCAAATGTGACACCTTCCTGTTTGCTCCTTTTTCAAGATCTTTTGTGAACAAGTGAAGCAACCCAGATACCACTTCATGTCTTTTGGAAATCCTGCTTTTAGTCTTCTCCAATTGTAAAAACTGTTCACACACTTGAGCTCTTTGCTTGCTGCCTTTAACTAGGTATTGATTCAGGAAAGGACCTTCCCTCTTACTCTTTGATGCCTTTAAGAAATTGGAAGTCTTCAGTGAGGGATTTTATCAAAAGCCTTTTTGAGCATTTAAGTTCACTCCATTGATGTATGCTATTCTGACTGGGCTATATTTGGATTTTCATAAAAGCTTTCCTCAGTTTCAGTACCACATACCTGTTGAGTCTGTCAGAGAACAACAGATCTGCCCAACGGACTTATTTCTGCAAAATACAAGGCTGATTCTTTTCTGTTGGATTGTAGTTATCCAGCAGCTAGCTAGAACTAGTCTTTGTTATGGTTTTCCCCAAATTACCTCGAGTGGAAATCAGACTTGCAGGTCTGTTGACCCCCAGATCCCTCCCCTGAAGCCAAATGACATCGTGTTCATCAGCTCCTATTTCTCTAGTGCCAGCATTATTGAAATGACAGGCTGCATACTGCAGCTAATAGCAGCTTCACATTTTATTTCCTTTGGATGCATACTACCAGGCCAAATGGATTTATATCTGTTCTTGGTGTTGATTTGCTTTAAAGCCTCTTTTACTGCCACTTCTGTTTGAGACAGTGCTTCGGACTTGCCCCCGTAAAGAAAGGCTCCCATGTGGCAACCTCCTTCAGTTCCCCTGTAGTGAGCACTGGTGCAGATAATCCATTTAGCTTTTCTGCTGTGATCTTTTCTTCTTCAAGCACTGCTTTCAGACCTCCATCGTCTATTTGCCTTAGGGGTCTTTGGCAGGTTTCCTATATCTGATGTATTCCATTATTAGCTTTGATGGTTTCAGCAAGTTCTTCCTTAAATCTCTGTTAGTCTGACTAATTATGGCTTATGTTTAACTTGATGACGTTGATACACTTTTCTTTTTTACCTATGTAGCTGTGACATTCACTTTTTCAGTGGTGTTTTTCATTTCTCATAGCCTTCTTTCCTATGCTGTTTAATCGTATTGGCCTTTTTGTTGTCCTTTTAAGATCTTCTTTGATAGGTGTTACATATGTCTCATGAGTCTGTAATACAGTAGGACTCTTCTTGTTGATGGGAAGAAAATGCAAAAGAAGGATAGTATAGCAAGAATATAATATCCCAGGAGAGGGAGATCTCTTCTTTGAGGCAGAAGGAGGAGGCTGTATATAGGTTGATGAGAAGAGGAGGGAGAAGGGACTGGAGGCATGTGCAACAGCAATAAATCAGAAAGGACAGAGCAGGAGGAGATAAGGAACAGTAAAGAAGTATGAGGGAAAATAATAAGGAAACAGAGCAAATCTATAGATGTGGGAAAGGAGACATAAATCAACCTACTTGGTAGTCTCTCTGTGTGTTGATTTATTTTTTTTAAGAAGTATATCCTGAGAGAATCTTTACTCTCACTCCTAGTTCTTAATTCTTCTTTCTCCAGTTGCTGCTTTAATTAATTACTGCTTTTTCCCCTCTTCTTTTTTTCCCTTCACCTCTACTTCCCCTTACTCCCTTTGCTTAGAAGTGTTTCTGTCTCAATGCCCTTGCTGAGACCTGTTCTGTTATGCGTGATTTCTCTACGCTGGTCCAGGAGACATTTGCATACTCAGCATGTTATCAGTTTTGTGCTTGTACCCTATTTCATCCTGTTCTCAAGGCTTACTCCCCTTTGACATCGTGCAGCAGCACTGTTGCCTTCTCTGGAACATCCTGCTGGTCTCTAGCCCAGGGGCCAAGTTTTCTGGATGCCGAAATCCTGCTGTGTCCTGGCTGGAAGGGGCAGTGTGGGGGAGGATGCTGCTGTCTGAGGAAGTGATGCATTGATACATAGGTGCACAAGCATATGTGCAAGGACTAAATAAGAGGCAAATGAACCATAAGAAGTGGCCAAATGTATAGAGATCTAGATGTCTGAAGCATATTATTCCAACAGATCTCTTGAATCTTCAAGCAGTTTGTCTTAACTGTGTTGGCAGGTGGGCAGGGAGGGCTTATTTGTTAAATATTTAAGGAACTATCCTGTAGAGCAAATGCACAGGCCAGAAGGTCAAGCTCCAACCATGGTCGGTGTTGATGTCTGAAGACAGAGAGAGAGGGAGGTGAGAGCTGTGGGCTAACCTCTGCATCCGCTGTACTGACTGTTGCAAGGTTTGTGAAGCTGCCACGTTTCCTGTTGCTCCTGGAAAGCATCTGCATGTACTGCCCACGTTTGTGACAGTGCCTGGAAACACAGTTGTAACTAGCAAAGGAACTGTGTAAAAGTGGCACTTTCTTTGTCAGCAGTTTTCCCTCCCGAGCCAGGTCTGCTGACTTCAGTAATTTGCACAAGCCAACACAGCCCCAAATGTGGCATTTACTGCTGTGTGCTTTTCTTAATTCTGAAAGCTAGCTCAGCTGAGGAGAGCAAGTCCTATTAAATTTCGTGCCTCTTCTACAGGATGGCTTAATGCGGCCCAACATTGATATCTGTGAAAATCAATACGAGGGTAGGAGGCCAAGGAAAGCGGCTGTTTGTGTCATCCAGAGAACAATTTGCTGTAGAGAACCTTTATTGATGATAATGATCCTCAAAGCAGAGGAGACCCCATCAGTCTCCCAGGGCTCCTGCTGAGGCAGGAGTGGCCTCATTTCCTTGTAAACTGAGCACTTTTCATATGGAAATCACAGAAAATCAATGAAGCCTCTGCCCTGCACCCAGTCACTTTGCAGAGCAGAACATGCACTTAGGAAAACAACAGAGGGGAGCACAGGAGACCTTCCGCAACTGAAGTGGGATTTCGGTAATGCTGGTATTTGTAGTTGGGAAGTACCAGTGGTAATTTATTTCTCTGATTTATGGCTAATAGGCTTTTGCCTTTCCATGGAGAGAAAGTGTTTGCCTATTGTAGAAGGGTACATGTACAACGTAAAAGGGTTTGGCTATTGTTTATTTTCCATTTATGTCACTTACTGCTGTTGTAGAAGTCAAGAGGGAAGGAAATCCTCTGGAGAAGTGACGTCCAATCTCGGTGGGCTAGTTTCTGTCTGGAGCCAGATTGGTGCCATAGGTTTTCAGAAGGGCATGTGTGTGCTGAGCTGGGGAAGAGAGAAACAGGAGAGTTTGGGAAAGCACGTTGGAAAATTAGATTGAAATTGTGAGAGACCAGGGGCTTGTGGGAAGCAGAAATGGAAAAACATTGTGTTCTCCTTTGTTATTTATACTCCACCCTTTTCCTGCTTGACTTTCATTGTGGACATTATTGTTTCCCTTGTCAACGAGCTAGCAGCATTCTTGGCTGGTCAAGAATCAATTAGCAGAAGTGTTTGCCTAAACTCCCCTCTGCGTCCAGCCTTGTGTTTGCTACTACCTCCCACAGCACAGAGACTCCAGGAAGCCTCAGTCATCACTACGTGCATTTGCAAAATGAAACACCCCCCTCCCCACCCGTGCAAGGAGAATAAATAGGTCAGGGAGTGCGAGCAGCGTGATGCGGAAGAGAGCATCGTAAGAACCTGAGCCAATTCCTGCCTTTCTCATGTCACCCCCCACCCAAAGCATGCAGATGAAAGGAGTTTTATTAGTGACGTTTTAATAAATGGGACTAGCAGGATTAATAATAAATTCTACTTAAAGAGAAACAGTCCAGAATTAAAATATTTAAACATATGCATCTTGTTGTTAAAACTGTATCTCATTATAACTGAAGTATGTGTGCATATGTAATGTGCTCCTCACCGTTAACTCAGTTTGCTCTGTTTCAGTGGGGGCTGTAGCACAGCCAGCAACCCATTTCACATAGCTTGAGAGAGCAGCAGTTGTGAGTGCCTGTCCATGTCTCTGCCTGTAACGCTGGCACTGATGTAATGAAACGCTTTCTATATAAGAATTAATATTCCAGTAATGCCCAGAGGTTGTAAGTGTGTAGTTAATAGCTCCCAAGGCCAATGGAAATTAACACAGTCATAGCAGTCACGCATTACTTGCTGCTGGTGCAGTATATCTTTGTGAAAACTAATATAGAAAATCATTCTCTTAAGAATAGCATCAATTAACTGATTTAATTCAGCGATTAGTCACAAAATGTCTTATTCCTATAGTGCTCCCAGTAAGTAATTTGGAAATACCTGATGATTAGGAAGCCAAGTGCAAGGTGTATTTTTAATTTCTGTAGGCAAACTGTGGCTGTGTTGTGCTGAACTCTGTAAGGCAGCCGTGGGCGAAGCATTGGAAGCTCTCACAAGTAAGCATTAGTGCTGCTTTTGATACCACTGGCTGCAGATAACCAAAAAGATACCTTATTTGCCACTATGATTCTCCAGTGCCAATTTACAATGAAATCCCCAACAAAGGGTTTCCACAGCTGTGGGTGTGTTCTCCCCATGGGAAAGGGTGTGCACCCCACAGTAGGCGTTTTGAGTGGCCCCCTCTCATCATGATCAACTGCCATGCCCACCAACGTTAAACAGGAGAGACAGACAAGGCGAAGCAACAAGACTTTGAAAATTTCTAATCCCTGCTTTTCCTACTTGAGGTAGGAGGTGCAGAGATGATGGAGGGAGAAAAGGCAGCAGCTGGCAGGGATCTGCTTGTGAGCAAGAAACAGCACTTTGTCTGCTTTTACAGGAACAGATTCATCCATCCTTACTTCCCATTACCTTAGAGAGCCCGTGTTTATGTGCTGGAAAGGATTCCCCCATTTAACGGAGTACTGACTTCTCTGGATTCTTGCAGGGGAAATGTTTCCATGGTGTACGTGCTTCTGTGATTTCTTTCTTTAACCTTGAAATGGCATTTCCTCTAGCTGTGCAAGGTGTACCTTGCTTTCTGTGCTCTCAATTAAGTAAATAAGCATATGCTTGTTCTTCTCCTTTCCTCTTTGTGCCCTCATTATTCATTCCAAATGTTGAGTCCACGCTACGTGGCCGGGGAGAGAGAGATGAAGGGGAGGGATGGGGTGGCCTTGGAGCCCCGTGCTCACAGTCTTATAACATGAGAACGTACAACTTGCCAGCTAAGGGTGAGAGACCCATTAGCCCTCACCTCTGGGCTGTACTCTGCTCAGTGCTAAGTGGTGCATAGGTGCTGCTGGGTACCCAGAGTATGCTATGCGTCCCCTCTAGTGGCTGAGGGGTATGGAAAAGGTACCTTCTTTCTGGTACCTCCAGCCGACAGATTTAAATCAAGATTTTCATAAGGCACTTCGTGACAGTCAAGGTTAAGCAGGGAGCCTGTTATGGCTATATTATGGAAAGTACTACATACTTTCCCCTCTAAATATTAGCCTCTTTAGGATCTTTCAGTTCTATACTTTAACACTGGACACTTTTTAAGACTCAGCTTGGCAAGGTGCTGGGCCATCTCATCTAAACCATGTTCCTACCTAGAAAGGGTGGACCAGATGATCCTCGAGGTCCCTTCCAACCTGGCATTCTCTGATTCTATGAATAATTCAAATTCTGAAATATGACAGTATCTGGCCACAGAGTGTTGCAGTGTTGGTGCTAGAGGTGCCCACAGTGACAGTGGCCAGGACGAGATAAATTGCTGCCATACATGTATGTCCACCCGTGGCATGTGGTGTGCTAGTGCGTGGGGCAAGCTTGGGGTTGCAATATGACTTGTGTTGGTGTAAGTGCACAGGAGGCGACAGGGAGCTCAAAATCCCAGCAAACTTTTCAGAAAAAGGGAGCGTGACAAGGAGGTAGACCCTGTGGACAGTGA
Organism: Hemiprocne comata; assembly: GCA_020745705.1. Lineage (NCBI taxonomy): Eukaryota > Metazoa > Chordata > Aves > Apodiformes > Apodidae > Hemiprocne > Hemiprocne comata. The sequence continues at coordinate 66,087,936 of CM036586.1, forward strand.
GGTAACCTGGCTGCTAACATGGTCCTGCTTCTGTTCCTCTTTGCAGCTCAGGAGTGAAGACCCTGCCCCACAATGCCAAGGTGCACTACAACTACGCCAATTTTCTGAAAGACCAGGGCCGTAACGCTGAGGCAATCTACCACTACAAAACAGCTCTCAAGTAAGTCCCTGGAGGTCCCGGTGGGGCTCTGGCTGTGCCGTGCAGCCTGCCATTAGCCAAGCCTTGCCCTGCCAAGCATGGGGCATGTTGCCTGCTCTTCACCCCCAGCTCCCAGGGGCAGCTCGGCTTTTGGGGGCTGGGAAAGTTCCCTGGCTCGGTGTTTGCGTGTCATTAAATGAGGTAGCCTAGCTTCCCTCCAGCTCCACGTGTGTGTGTGTGCACTTCAATATATGAGATAGAAATGTTACCATAGCTACACATTGAGCAATGAGGTGTCATTTACTTGGCTCAATGTGTGCTGGTAAGCAGGAGGTAGTTGTCATAAATGCATTTTCAGGTTCCTGGGCCATTTATCTTAGTAAATTGTTAATGGTGCATGCCTGGAAAATGCCAGTGCTGTAGCCATCTGAAGTGCAGTAATAATAATAGTACTTACTACTTGTATTGAGGCTTCTGTCCACAGAGCTTTGCATGAACACTAAGCTAATTGATCCTGAAAATGCTCCTGTGCAGTAATAGGATAAATGTAATTACTGTGGTTCTGTAGAGGGGGAAGCTGAAGCAGGAGAGTGAATTGCCTTGCCCATAGAGGCATGGTAACTCTGGGCCCAGGGTTGGGCTTATTATGGGACATCTCTTATGGTATCTCTGAAGGACCCTCCTGACTGTGTGTGAATGGGGTCACTCCCTGAAAGCAGCATCCCTCTGCTCGCTGCTGCTGGAGGTGCTTAGTGCAGCTCTGCTAGGGCCTCAGCTTCTCCCCACTGCCTGGGCAGTGCTCAGTGCAGCAAGCAGGTCTCTCCAGTTACCCAGACTTCTCCCTTCTGGTTCTGGGGGCTTGGGAGAGGGGACAAGCCCCTCAGGGGAATGAGGGCAGGAGAAAGCAGGGGGGAGGTGGTGATAGTAAAGGAAAACAAATGTGGAGGGTGCAGATAATGTCTTTGGGAATAAAAGCATATGTGGGAAGGACAGACAAAGTGAAGAGGAGTGGCTCTGATGGAAAAAGGCTCAGCTCCATAGGAGACATTGGGAAGTGCAAGAAATGTTCTTGCCATGTGATGTGGCAGGAAACTCCAGAAATTACATATATGTTTCTCGCCAGCTGACAGGGCTATACCAATGGCCCTCCAAGGGCTCCTAACCGACCCAGGTTAAGCTGGGAAGACAGGAGTTCATTGTCACCGAGAAGGGCGTGAACCTGGATGAAGGTGATTTTTAGGTTTTTTAGCAGCGTCCTGTTCTGTTTTACCATGCTGGGCATTTAGGAAGTAATTTAGAAAAACCTCCATCCTATTTTTTAATGTTTCCAGGAATGGAAAATCTAGCAAAACCATCACTGAAGGTTAATTACCTTGGCTATTGAAAATGTCCTCCCTTATTTTTAGTTTGATTTTTGTAACGTCAGCTTCCAGTCATTGGATTTGTTTACATCTTTGAATGCCATGCTGTGAAGATCCCATTACCAAAAGTCTGTTTTCCATAGAGCAATCAACTCCTCTCTTAACCTGCTGCTGGATGCAAACCACTGATGTAGCTGCTGCTATTTTCAGTGTTACGTGAGTTTTTGCAGTCCTCCAGTCATTTCTGTAGCAAGTCTCTGAACTTTCTTCACCTTACCAGAAAAGCCCATTGCAGGTTAAAGAGGGACTAATGAAAATTATCCAAGTCCTGCAGTGAACATTCTGGTGCAAACAGTAACATAACTGCTCCTACAGACGTTGCCCATGCTTGTGTAAATGGGATTTGCTGACAAAAGATTTTACTCTTCTCTAACTCAGCAGCACCCATTTATTATAATTATAATGCTGACTTCGGCTCTGCAGTATTTCAATTATGAAAGAGTCTGTTTTGAGAGCTGATTGCAAACATTTCCTCAGCTTTGTTAGATAGCAAGGTTTGTGCTGATGGTATTGCTTATAGAGCATCCAAAGCCAGGTTGGGGCTTGGAGCCACACAGAACCAACTGTGCTCTTCTCTAGGTGCTCAGTGTCTCAGTGGCACTGCTACTACTGCTCCACTTGCTTCAGTAATTAGAGGATTAATTGGCACTTTTCTTATTTTTACCCCTCTTCCTACCCTTGTCATAGGGAAATTATTTGGGGCCTGTGTAGTGAGCAATCAAACAGTGTAGGTAGAAAGTGTAGTGTGTTCTCCTGTTGAGAATTACATTCTGTTTTCCCCTCAGACATACCCCTTCTGGAATGCCTGGGATTGTGTGTGGGCCTTGCAGCCTGCTTTAGGTGCCTATGCATGACAGCTGTGCTGAAGCAGTGGACTTCCTGTCAGAAGTCCAGGAGATCAAAATATTGTATCTGCCTAGCGAGCAGATCAATAAGGAAATTAATAAGGAACTGGAGTCAGTAAGGACACAGACTGCCGCTGCCACCACCCAGGAGCTCCTGGGAGGTAGGAAAGGGAGAGCGGCATCACCTCATACGTTCACAGTCTGTGGCACGTGGGTGATGATGGCTCATCCATCATTCCAGCTTAGTTATAAAGCTTGTGCCAAATTGCAATGTTGGTCTGCTTGATCTCCTGTGAATGAGTTTAACTGTTTGCTAAACAAAAGTGATCCAGTCAGTCCACACTCGGCTGCTTGAGCTGCTCGCAATTACCATTCCACCAACGTAAGGATGCGTTTCCACACACTGCCTCTCCTGCCAGAAGTGTCAGTTGCCATGTAGCCATTTAGGGAAACAGCCCATTGCTCCTGTGAAGTAGGCAGGTGATGTTGTATCTATAGCTGTGGGAAAGGATGTCGAAGTGCACACAGGTTATGTAGTGAAATAATAGCGGTTGACATGAAATCCAGGGAAAGCTGATCCCCGGTGCTTCAATCGCTTGCTCTCATTCCTGCTGTCTAAGGCAGGCAGGATCCTCTGCTGGCCCAGGTTGGTGTAGCTGTTAACTTCAGGGCAGATAAACGGTGGAGAAGAGGAACATGTTTTCTCTGACAGCAAAACTGCAGGGCAGGTTTCCAAGGCGAACTCAGCAGTTGATCCCATCAGTCACCTGCTGATGACACTGCAGGTAGCCTGTCAAAAAAGTCATTCCTCACCCCAGCCTAAGGATCAGTGACACAACACCCTGACTTAGGCTTAGATAATTAATGCAACCTAATCATGCTGTCCAAGAGCTGGGAAAATGAAAACTGAAATAAAATGCAAAAATGGAGAGTGACATTTGCATTGGAGAGCGGGAGAATGAAAAGAAGTTCTGCGTGCATAGGAAAAACTCCTCCTGTATGCTGGGTTCTTCAAAAGGGAATGAAAGCAGAGCCCTTTGGAGATGCAAGCTGGTTTACTCTTAAAGCAGACCTGATGAGCAGCTGGCGTTCTGCAGTCGCAGCAGTGGCTTATAAACCTTTCAGCTTACCTTCTGTAAAACAAGAAAAACACACTGCTGGAATAGACTGCTTCGCTGGTTTGCCTGACATATGGTAGTGACGCCAGGAGAGCCTTGTTTAGTTTTTTCCCCGCAAAAAAGTAAAGACCAGAAATAGTCTGTCTGAGATGTGTGTTGGCCATGGCTATTCTGAAAGCTGGCCTTAATATTGTTGCTGCTGATTCTGCTACTGATGTGTGGCTGTTGCTAGGAGTTTTGGAGACCTCCTGCTGCTGGAGATCAAACAGTTCTGGGCTTATCTGAACTAAAACTTGTCTTCCCACTCTCATGTTCGTGAGTGAGAATATGAGGTTGTGCAGCCTTGCGCAAATATGAAGAACAACTCCCATGTGCTAATAAAGACATTTTTGCTGTTGTTGATAGTTACCAAGCTTTTGTCCTGTTTCTCTGCATCCTTCTTTGCTTGATGTTGCTGTTGAGACTCTTTTGTCTTTCCTCAGGAGCGCACATAAGCTGACATGCAGAGAGAGAAAAACAGCAGAGCCTTAAAACCCAGCTGATGAACATTCATTACGTCTTTAACAACCTTTTTTAACAATGGACAGTGAAAGGAACTGCTCACCTTCCTTGCTACAATTGCACTCATGCAAAATATTAATTCCCAAAGCATCTCTGCCTTATCCTCTCCCTCTCGGTGTTTGTTGCCAGGGCTGTGCTTCCCATGGATGGCAGATCAATGTGAGCAAGAGGAGGTGGGGCTGAAGGAGGTTGTTGGGTTTCTTGCTGGAGTTGGGTGACTAAATGTGCTAATAGTAATTCTGTGCTATTTGACCTATTTTTCTGTGTCCAGGCAAAAAGTCAACATCTAAAATTTCATGTTTGCACTTTTGGACAAAAAAACATATAGCTCTGCCCTCAATTAAGAAAACATCAGTGGGAGTACTGTGTTTAACTTAATAGTAGGGGAAAGTTATCTTTGTGTAAAGGCAGACACTGTGAACATCAAATTATACAAAATGGTCAAATTGGAACTGCATTATTTCTTCATAACTGATTTTTGCTGGATGAAGGTCACAAGAATGAACTGGGATTGGGAGACTAAAGAAGGAAAAGTGCTAGAAAGAAAGAAATACAGATAGTAAGGCCACGACAGAGGGAGACTCAGGCTGGCCTTGCAAGCATCAGGCACCCTGGGGCAAGCCAGAGCTGTCCTCTGGGGTGCTGCCCTTTCCCAAGGGACACAGGGGCCAGTGTGTGAACTGACTCTTAGCATCAGTGGGATATCTGATAGTAGAGCTGTCCACTGTGTATGTAATACTGTGAGTTTATGCGCATAAATGCGCCAGTGCGTGTACTTGAGAGTGCACACACATTTGCAGTGTGCGTGTGTGTGTCCATCGACAGGTCCATAGCCACAAGGTCCCCTTGGACTTGCCCTGCCAAATGCTGCTGACTGAACAGAGTGGGAAGGGGAGCAGCCTGCCATGCGGAAACTTCCATTCTCCCTTGTGGCATCCTCCAGAGAAGGGAGCCTCTGGGAAGCAAGAAGGAACCCTTGGGCTGGCTTTCTTTGAGGCTCAGGGAGTTGCTCTGGTGCTCAGCCTTGAGAGAAAGGAGAGAGTGGGCCAGGGTGCAGATGAACCAGTATGAAAACACTAGATGCTGCAACATGTGCAGTGTGGCTGTTGCAGTTTGCAAATAATACAGCTTAGGGCATTGCTCACAGCCTCACAGGAAACAGGCAATACCAGTTTGTGGCATCAAGAAGTGTCATGAGATCATGCTTATATATACTTGGTACTTGAATGCAGGCTAGGTGGGGGAGGGAGAGGAAGCCCTGTGGGTACCATATCCATATCCCTCACTGAAGAAATAAAATTGGTACATAACATCACTCCAATGAATAGAAAAGGAGCAAGCGAGGCTGCTCATTCTTCTCACTCCAGTTCTGAAATAAAGGCCTAATGCTGTAAGGGAGACTCAGGTTTCTTGCTAAGCTTTCCCACACACCTACCCACTGGGTTTTTATATATCTTAAATCAACAGTATCAGGGGTTGTTTAAATTCGTTTAAATTGCACTCTCCATGCAGTAGAAAAAATTGTGTTCATACAGCCCTTTATGTGTGTGCGCGCCTTGAAAATGCCTCTCAGCGTGGACTGCAGGTGGCCTTGGATACCATCTGTGATTTATTTCTGGAAAGAATTAAAATACCAGCACCATTTGTTAGCCTGTTTTTTACAGTGAGACAAAAATGCGCAGCACTGCTTTGCTGTGACTGCCAGGGCTGCATTTGCTCCCGAAACCAAGAGTGTCCTTCTGACACTTAATGTTACTTAGGTCAGGCCCGTGGAGGAAGCCCTCTGGTTAGGCATTGGATGAAACATCTTCATAGAGACTTCACATAATACCCTGTTTTAGTGGACATTACAGACTTGAAGCAGATCGGGTCCAAGCTGTAGCTGTTGGAAGCATCTTTGTGCGGTGTTCTTCTGAATCACCCTCTGGCTTTTTGGGGTAATCGGTGCTCTCACATATGTATGTGGTGGCTGTCCTGAAGCTAGACAAAATTGTTGAGTGATACAATAGTAATTGATGGCTGAAAAGGCTGCCTGATAATTTGAATGAGGGACTTAATGGCCTTTACAACACAGTGCAAGGATGATGGCCAAATTACTTCAGCCAGCGTAATTTATTTTTGAACCTGTTCTCTGTGAAGCATGAATCTCTGTCTGTTTTGGGGTGTACTCCACCTCTGCTCACTTTTCCTGCGTATTATTGATCAAATACCAATCAATCAAGGCACAGACATTTATTTACTCAAACCCAAACTGGTGTAAGTGCAACTGTGATCTGTGATGCAGAAGCAGTTTGTCAGCAGTGTAACAGCACTGACAGTGATGGAAACTGGATGTTCTTGCCGGGATGTGCAAATGTATGAGTAACTCACCCCTGGACACTGGTATTTACAGGCAGGGTCCCTTCCTAGACTGTGGTGTCTGTCATGAGTGCAGGTCCTTCTGTACTGTCTTTCAGGAACTTGCTGGTTTTTCAAATGTATCTCCTTGAAAAATAGCCCCTATAGCTATGAGAATGACTGCTTGATAGCTTTTCTCAGCCACTGTATCATTGTTCTGACTACTTACATATCAGGGACTGATGCTAAGAATCTGGGGAATGGAAAATACTTCCCTAATGAGCTGCAAAGCTTTTGTCTTACTCAGGACAAGAGGTCTATTTTATTTTTTTTTTTGTGGGTTATGCAGAGAGAAACTTACAGTTGTATTTTGTAGATGTTTGAGTCTACTTTTCACTTTTGGCTAGTGTCAAATCCAAGGGTTAATTATTTGTTGTTCCTACACCCATTTCTTTTCCCCTAAGCCTGGCATCCTTGTCTTTATGAAAACTTGGTGTTGCCATTTTTTGTCAAAGAACAAGCAGGTAGCACTGATTATTGTTATACTGAATGGTCAGAGACTTGCCTTCACTGGTCCTTACCAAGGGGCAGCAAAAAAATTGGTTCCCAGTGTGCATCTGTCAAGGATAACCTTGGGATCTTCTGTGAAGGCTTGGCAGGAGAAGTTGTGCCACTCTGCTTGTGCTCAGACATGTAGATTGCCCCTTTGAGCAATTTGGGCAGTGCTGGAATGGGGCTGCTCTGATTTACATTGAAAACGGAGGCAACCTCCAGACATCTCAGAGACAGCCGTGATCACAGAGGCAGTATGGGGCTTCCTCCAGCACCTGTGAACCCTGGGAGATGACAAGCGTGATTTCACCCCATCTGCTGAGGTGAGAGAGATGATGTTGTTTCATCCCTTCATGTAACAGTTTGGTTGAAGAACTAATGTGATGGTCCTGTGTTTGCTGTGGTGTCCCTCTAGTTTCTGTGGGCTCTACAGAGGATCCTGGACTGTTCGTGCTGTCTGTAAGTCAATTGTGTCATGAATTATTAGTCCTTTGTTGGACTTGAGCAGTTTCTGGCATTTTTTAGGACTTGTGTGGATCCTGCATAAATGTTTTATGTGAGAGCATAATCAGGAAGCCCAGTTTGCTAACCTCATGTTGCCTTGGCATTGCAGGGAACACGTGAGTTCAAGAAGAAACTTTTTATTTATTTATACTTAGCTGTGGCATTGTTTGACTTAAGATCCTTTCTTTCTCTTCAACTCTTCACTCTTACACTTCTATCCCTTCCCAAGTTTGAAAATGTAATGAAAATTCATAAATTGCAGTATTGTTTAATGTGCTACAAGTGTTGTTTTTTTTTTAAATTATGTGCTTCTGGAAATGTTTTTTTTTTTCCTTAATGGATGCCAGGCTCAAAGAATTAATGGGGCTTTAGTCAACGTACAGATTAAATCTGTTCAGTTTCTCTTTTTTTTCACGTTTCTGTCCTGGAGAGGTTTCCCTCGATATTAGGGTACAGCACATCTGCCACCCCCTGTGCTCATCAGCTTTGGATGCTCACCCTGATAAAAGGGTTTGCTAGTTGCAGGGCCCCTGTGGGCTGCTGTTCCAGCTGGCTGGGCTGCTGGGCAGCTGGAAAAAGCCGTGCAGTCAGGACCTTTCTTCCTTCCACTGATCCCTGGCTGCAATTCAGCACTTACTATTTATACTAAATTGGCCTCTGGAGGTCCCACCTGAGATCAAGATCCCACTGTGTTGGCCACTGACCGTAGCTGGAGGTTGTCATTGCTTCTGCTGTGAGTGGAGAGGGAATAGTGTGGGGCAGGGAAGTTTTATTGTTGTCACTTTAGTGATGGGGCATGGAGACCCTGAGAGAGAGACCACGTGGGAAACATGGCAAAGATGAGCACCATCTCTCAGTGTCCACATAGTAGGTGTGCAGTGCCAAAATGTGGGTGACTTCTGTACACTAGAAGGTAGAAGACATCTGCAGTGGGCTGGGGCGCCCAAGGCATCTGGGGTGGACGCCCCTGCCCTTCAGCAGCAGCAAGGGGAGGACACCATGGGTGGGTGACTGAAATAGTTGTAGACACTGGTGATCAGGCACTGCCCCCATTGACATCTTGAGCAGCATCTCCATCAGGACTTGAGCTGGTCCCTGAAATGCCAGTGAGGACCCTAATGGGACCTTGCAGAGCTGCTCAGGGATGCTCTGAGAGCCCCTGGCACCATTCTGGGGTGGAATATCTCCCTGTCTTTTTCCTAGCATTGTGTCAGGGCCTGAGCTGGACCACCTCATAGCTGAGTACTTGGAAATGGGCATGACTGTGATACCCAGTTCTGGGCCGTGCTGCATACAGCCAGGAGTCCAGCTGCTTTGTCATGCTTTCACTGAAGAAGATTACGCCTAATGCTTTCAAAGGAACCCAGAAGCTTTAGATATCTTACTTGCCTGACTTTCAACAAGATTTCTGGGTTGTCTTTTTTTTACAAAAAAAGTAAAAAAAACCCAGCCTGCTAGAAACCTTCTGCCAAGCTGGAGGGTGGTACCTTTGAGGAAATACTGGTGCAACTTCTAAAACTCTTCAAGAGAAACCAGCTCCTGCTTAATAATGCAGGATCATCTCTCCTTCTAAAAAAATAATTCGAATGCTGCAAATTGCAGGTCTTGTTGAGAAAGGCACAGGATCTGGCTCTGTGACCTACACAACTCTGCATCGTGTAGAGCAGCTCTTGGAACAAGGTGCCATGCTATTGTGAGGCCATGGCCTGAGCTGTTGCCAGCTCAGGATTGTTCCCCATAGGGTGACTGGTCTCTGAATTACATCAAGTCAAGTTTTAATTCAACCTGACATGGAGCTTTATTGAGAACTTTACATAAATACATGAAAATGAGTATGATGTAATATTAAATTGGAAAATTGGCTTGAAATAGTATATCAGAGTAAATATAAAATGGGCTGTATAAAAATTTGGCACAGGTGAAACATTATTCACGTAACATTGTTACTTTTGTTGGCAAAATGATGCCAATAAAATATGGTATGTGTTGGAATGGGGCAAAACATGCCTTAAAAACAAGTTGCCATGCTTCCAGCAAGTAATTAGGCTTCAGTAATTAAGACCTGATTTCTGTATTCTTAATCTGGTTGAAGTGAGCCTCACAGGTGCTGAGCATTGCGGTAGGGTCGTGCAGGCACCAGGAGAGCTGAGTGTGGGTAGCAGGGAGGCATCCTGTGGGATGGAGGACTGGTGAGAGGAGGTCTGTCCCAGGGCTCTTCAGCCCCTCTTCTCCTCTTACCGGGAGAGAGGGAACACCACCTCTTTTCTCACAGCGGCACAGCAGTGGGGATTAATCACAGCTGCTTCAAAGGTGGAGCGTTGCCTGTGAGTGCTAAGCTTAAACACATTCCTTAATCAACAGATGCATTAGCAAAAACCAGACATGGTGGATCTCCCCAGCTGAAACAGTTGCTGATTTTTCTTTCTAGCAGAAATAAATATGCCTGGAGCCCCTTCAAATATTGTGCAAGGTGATGCAGGCAGGTTTTTTCTTTTTGCTGTTTCTGCCATGGCATAACCATTAGGTTAATGATGGCCAGTGTTGCCTACAGCTTCTATAATGGCTTTAAAGACTCACGTTTTAAGTCACTGGGGACATGCTTTGGACAGGCTTATCATCAGTGTTTGGAGGGTGGCAAGGGGCTGGGCACTGTGCTGGGTCATCAGGGAGAGTCCACCCCGGTGTGTGACATCTTGAGGCTTTCCCAGCTCTAGGGGGAGGCTCTGGACTGCTTTCAATAACTTCTTTTATCATGTGGTGGCTGCAGGGGGCTGCCTGGACCCCAGAAAACTGGCATTACAGCCTTTTCCATGCTGTTCGTGGTAGTTTCCCAGGCTAATTGCACATTAGCCTGGCCCCATCCCCTCTTGCTCTCTGCCCCCGCACAGCAATGGCTGCAAAAACCACGTAACACTCTTAAGAGTGAGCAGGGAATTGTCACACTAATGCCTTTTGCCCTCTGGATAGCTCTGGCACCAGACCAAGGGTTGTTTCAAGGCAGGACTGCAAGCAGAGCTTGCCAGTTGTTTAAGTGGTCTCTCTTGATCTGAATTAAAAGAATTTAAATTCTTGGTGGATTATAGGTTGTAGTCATGACAACAAATTCCCTCCCTTTCTCTTTTTTCTGTAGTTTCTTGTAGTTCAGATGGGTTGCCAAACAAAATCCCTCTTTTCTAAAAAAAATGAACCACAAAACAACTAATGTTGCAGGTAATAACAGCATTAAATTGAAAAGCAAAATAAATGATCATCAGTGTTTTGATGACTGTATATGTTTTATGCCTGTTGTCTTCTTGTGAAACTGAAAATGTCTTGACTCTGCAAATCACTAAGGCTTTTGTTCAGTAGTATTAGAGGGAATTTTGCTAGCCTAAAAGAAGTGGGGATAATTACTAACAGGAGTTGTTGTGCAGTGTATACCTGTAATAGTTAAAGGGAAAGCTGCTTAAATTTATTCTGACAATTGCAGATACAGCACTGGAGGAATCATTTGAATTATTCATTCTGCGACAAGGAAACATCCCACTTGTCTTCTCTTTAGAAATGAAATCCCAGTCCGATTTAAAATATACTTTTAGGGTTGGTATGTTTTTTTAAAGTAATTTTGCTGTTGCAAGACTTCTATTATAATTACCTGTGAATGTAGGTTTTTAAAGAAAATTATTCTGATTTCTAAAGGAAAAGAGAAATTGATTTTTACATGAACTGCTTCTTGTAGAATAAGTTTAATGAAATTCAGCTTTCTTTCATAAATAATGCAGCACTTGCATTTGATTAGGTGAAGCCTAGAGGAATTTCTACCTAATCAGATGCATAGTAAGAAGGATATTGCCTGCAGACTGTTACCATTATCAGTGGTGGTGGTGAGGAAAATACAGCTCCGTGTGTGTCCAGATAGAAAGCTTTGTTTCTTAAGAGAAGTTACAAAACAAGGTATGTATGTTCCAACAACTGATTCCTTGTGTCTCAGCGTGTCCTGGCTATCTGTAAAACAAGGTCTGGGTTCTGAGTATTGTCATTATTATGCCATGAAGAGACACCAGGTTAACTGGAGACCTCCTTGATCCAGTAAGGTACTTCTGACCCTTTCAAGAAATAAATACTTGTACATCTTTGCATCTGAGTGCTTACTGTCAAAATAAGCAAAGTAGACATTAAGAATCATGGGGACCAATTCCAAAAGTCTTGAAAAACAGCAGAAACCTTCCAATAACATAAAAATGAAAAAAAAAAAAAAATAGTTGTGTCTTCATTCTTTAAAACAATAGAGCAAATACAGCAAAAAGCAAACCCATTTGCAAATGGTGTATCTGCAAGTTTTGCAGAAGCATTTTGAGAGTTCTTGAGTAAATGTTGCTTTAATTAGTTACCTGCAGTCAAGTTTTACATTGTTCTGTGAATTTAGCGACAAGACTTTGTTCTACTCTGTCTTTATCCCCAGGAAGCTGTTAGTAACAGCAGTGGGTGTGCATGAACAGGAGGCAGTTTGAATAAGGCTGTTAGTCCTTTAGTCAATGTCCATATTAATAAATAAAAAAGCATCTGGTCCCCATTCTCTAGCCCTGAGGCCAACTGGCATCAATTGACCTGCAAATATTCAGTAACTGTATTCTCTGAGAGACGTTGGCCAAGCCCAAGGTAGCTTTTGGGACCTGACCCTTGTTTGAGCTCAGCCCTGGACCACTCCTGGGAACTATTTCAGGGCGGTGTAAAAAGTTTAGGGATCATGTTAACAGTGTAACATGTGGATGATCATGGGCTCAGGCTCTGGCTCTGGTTACTTCATTAGAGGTGATGCTCTCTTAGGGCTTGGTTATACTCTGTGCTGACCACAGTTGAGTGGCAATAGTGAAGTAATATTCCAAATTGAAACTTAAAGAACTGAACCCTAATGGCAAAGCCCAACACCACTGCTGTATCCCACTGGGCTCAGATTTTTTTCTTTGTGTTTGTTCAGATATGTAAAATTGCAAATGTTGGAAGTTCTATGGGCCAGATCCTAGGCGGGTTTAAGCTGACAATTTGTGCTAGCTAAGGTTTTGCTTTTTCACTTTTATTTCTTGCAAAGGGCCATGAGATGTAATGAATAAATGTAAAACACAAGAAATAGAGCCCGGGGTACATGGGAGATGTGCTTGCATACCGTGATTTGCTGTCGAGTGGTTTTAGTGCTGAGCTCAGAAGTGTATTTATGGAGCTGCTGGTCAGAACTGTGCAATTTAAAGGTGAAATCAGTTCTCTTTTTTAATCTTGAGCTTTCGTTCCTCTCCAAAGTGCTGCAAGCAAATCTCCTGGGCGAAAATGTCATCAGGGCACTAGAGGCCAAGAACAGAATTAATTTCTGAAAGTTTGAGAGCAAAACCATCAGGTTTAGGGCTGTAAAATGTTAATTTGGTTCTGACTTCCCCAAGAATTGTCTGAAATACTTTTGCCCACTCATAAGTCAAGTGACTTCATGTCAGATATTAAAGTTGTTCTTACGTGTGAGTACTGACAGAAGTAGTGCTTTTATCATAGCCAACTGGAAAAAAAAAACAACTCAAAAATATAACCTTTTTTTGGGTCCAAAATAATGTCAAAATCCCATGGAAGAAATGGGAAACAAGGCTGAGCCCTCAGTCATTTGTCCTTAGGTAGACAGAACATTCTTTGCTCAAGATCCTGGTCAAGGAATCACACAGAGCTGCCTGCCAAGTGCTGAGGAGAAGCAAGCTTGGTCCTTTCCCTTGCTCCCCTGCGGTTGCTATGGAAGGCATTTCTCCCAGTCTGTTTCAGCTGGGAAGACCTAGTCTTGATGACAGGTGGATTTTAGGGCCAAGGTCAGGACTCACCACTATACCGTCATCACCATCTTGTCCTTTGCTGATGCTTCTTCAAACACAGGCAGCCTCTCACATCCCGAAACACGCAGGCTCACTGGGTAGCTTAAGTGATGGAAAGTGATGCTGTTTCTGTGCCAACTGCAGCCTAGGTTTGGATTTCCTACTCTTTGCTCCTCTATGACAAAATCAATTAGGTAACTCTTCAAAAATCACTTGAGCAGCAAATGCAGGTGGTGTGGGTGGTGACACTGGGCAGTGCACCTAAGGGCAAGCCTCAGGAGGGCAGGAGAAGTGGTTACCTCTGAGGTACAGGAGGGATGTTAACAGTGTCTGCAGTCCTTAGTTACTGTGAGTGGTGGTTGCTATATTCATCTTTTGTCATTATCATAGGCTACATTTTAAGAAACTTGTGGCTGCATCCTTGAATGATCTCAGCCATGTGCCTTTGCAGTCCTTGTCCACTAGGCCTGGTGTTAGGTGGAAAAAGGACTTCTGTGCAGTGGAGCAAAAATGTGACTGATACAAGTGTTGCAGCAGTGTATAAAATGCTGAATTATTCATAGTACTTAAACACAGAAAATTGCAAGGCTGAGCTGGCATAATGAAAAACTCCAGACAAAAAAAAAAAAATAAAAATCCACCATGGAAAGTCTTAGATTAAAAACAGTTGTAAACTTTAGAGTCAGACTGTATTACAGAGTCTTAATCCCTTCTTCTACCTTTAAAAGCCCCTTCTCATGCTGCACCCTGGGCTATCATAGCCAACTACTTTTAATATCATTATCCACATAATTTTCCCATGAAAAGGGACCTAAGGCAAAGAAATGTCAGGTGACTTGTCCTGCTCCAAAATAGAAAATCTGAAGTGCCAGCAGGATTTACAACTAGACCTTCTCAAACTGAAGCCTTGACCATCTTAACCTATTTACCTGGAGGAGTTCAGTGGGCAAACACCTGTGCACTGTTTCATACCAGAGCATCAGACCTTCTCACACAGCTGGTCTTCCAGCTTCCCTTGGATCTCTGTGGGCTACTATCATAGAGTTATTTCTTTATCATGATGAACCCCGGTTTTCACCCATCTATGACACAAAGGGTCCTGACTGCTAAATCTTGCCCTGGATCACTTTCACCTCTGGAGTTTTCTGGTCAAAGACCTACAAAGCAAAATATTAATGTAAGAGCACAACTTCGAGAATTTAAGCAGCTGAATGGGCCATGACATGCTTCTTAATTAATGGAGAATTTTAACAAAGATGCACTGGGCCCAATATGTAGTGTTGTAACTAAAACAGGTAGATGTGAAGAACAGGTCCAGTTAAAAGGAGAACTGAACCAAGCAGTAAAAAAATAGAACTAGAAGCTTAGGGAATTCATAGTGTTAGGCAGTCTGTTTCTGGATTACTTTACCATTTCGCTTGGTCCTGAAAACATTGTTCAACAGCTGATTTCAAGTTCCCTTTTGCACTTTATTATCACCTCTGTTGTGGAAAACTGATTTAAAAAACCAACCAAACAAAACAGGTCAATTTAAACAGTATTATGCTGGTTTCTGTATATGTCAGAATGTATTTGCATTGGCAACTTATTTTCGACAAAGCAGTTCTTGCTTGTTTAAAAAACATTTTGAATAAAGATGTTCAAGCTGCTTTAGTCACTTTGTCTTTTGGTTGGAGGGTAAAATAGGCTTTCAAAACTGTTCAATGTTGCCTTTTGCCCTGGAGAAACACAGGAACTGTAAGAGAAGATCTGATTTGCAGTCTCCTTGGCAGCTGAAAAGGTTCCTCAGGATTCCATCAGGACCTGCAACAAATGAAGGGAAACCAGTGTTTCCTACTTGACATCCTTCACTTTACTGAGTGCTGAATGGTGGTGGTGGCAGCATTAGTGACCTTGGCTTTATTTGTCAATTAATGAGTGTCTGTAACTTGGTATTTCATTTTTCCTAGGCTGTACCCTCGTCACGCAAGTGCTCTCAACAACTTGGGGACGTTGACCAAAGACGTAGTGGAGGCAAAGGACTACTACAGACGGGCCCTTCAGTTAAACCCTCAGCACAATCGAGCACTCTTCAATCTCGGCAACCTGCTCAAGTAAGTTGAAAGCAAAACTGGCATCAAGGAAATTCATATTGTCTCTACACACATCACCAAAGTAGTTTTTTTCTGCTAGCTGGTGAAGGAATGACATTATTTCTTACTGCCGGCCAAGAGTGCCAGTGCAAAGGTGTGGGGCTTTGTTTGGATATCTTGATGCTGTCTGCCACATCACTTCAGGTACTGTCTACAATTGTGTTTCAGCTGAGGGGAATTCACTTGTTCCAAATCAGGCATCAAAAAATGAGGTGCCTAAAACCCAGCTAGTCACCTGAGACTCCCATCTCAGTGGAGAGGTGTAAGCCTTTCCAGTGGAGCAAGCCATGTTGTTCAAAGAAAGGCATCTGATACAGATCTAAGAAAGAACACAGATCCAACAAATTCCTCTCTGCAAATTCCCACTTCTCATTACCTGTATGGAAGGTCAATGCGTAGTTTAGGGATAAGCATCTAAGATGTGAGATGCTCACAGAAGCAGAAGGTTCATCCCATTGCAGAACTGGTAGGTCTGGATTTGAAGGGAAAGCTGGCTGAGCAAGAAAACAAATTAATTAGCTCATATTTTCACTCATTGTTATTTAGAGTGTCAGCTTTTAGCGAGGAGAATAGCAGACAATCATAATAATGCAAATTAATTTGACTAACCATATCTAAAGACTGAACTTAAATCTACATAAGAAGCTTTGCCAGTATGAGAAGATCTGCTAGGGGTGCAATTAAAAAAATGTATATCTATTCCTGCATTGCTATTTTGCACCAGCAAAAAATGCCTTGTTTTTGTGAGGGTAGTGTGTTATCTGCTGGCAGACTGCATACAATACAGCAATAAAAGTACATTTTTTATGATATAAACTCCAGCTATTTTGCTGGTAATAGGTCTTTGGTAAATCTTTTAATGCAGATCAGGCTTTAGTGTTGGGCTGGTTTTAAAGTGGCATGGTCTCATCAAAACATACTTGATCTCTCTGGTTCTGGAATGTTACTTTGAGTGTGAGTTCATGGGACAGATACTAAGTGTAGTGCTGAAGTTCTGCCTGGCCCATTTGGTAGTGGAGAAGTTGTTAGAACAACATTACAAGTAAACCTCACGGTTTGGGGTTAGAATATGGCAGCTGAGTAATTCTTAAATAGGAAGTAGGTGACTGTTTTACTGGAAATACAAGAAAGGAAAATGGCAAAGACAGTCTTATGACAAGAGAAATGGAAGGTTTTTGTATTACTCATCAAATTTGTTTGACAGAAATTAATCTTAGGTTGTGAGGGTGTTTAAAAACCTTAGTCATTATTCTCTGTGTTTATATTTTAAAATATAATTTTTAAAAAAATTTTTTTTTTAAATATAAAATAATAATACAAAAGGGTGTCAGCCAAAAGCAGCGTTGGGACATCCCATGTCAATTAGGCTTAAATCTGGCCTGTTGATGGGCTTTTACGACCCAGCAGATGGGTAGAAACTGGATTTGTTGCACTGGCAAAGCACAAAGATAACATGTGGGAAAATCTCTTAGAACTGCTGTTTGTTTTGTGTGCAATATGTCACATTTTTTCTAATCTGATAGTTAAGATACTGTGTGTCCTTTTGGACTGTATGTGCTCTGCATCTTTCTGTGGAACATCAATTGCCATATGTTAAAGGTGTATGATGCTTGTGCTAAACTCGTTAAAAGACAGTGCTCAGGTTCCATCTGCCCTTCTCCTACATCCATTTGCTCCCATTTTCTAGACTTTTTCTGAGGCTTCCAAAACAGCCTAGTGCATCTGGACACACCAATAGTATTAATTATAATGAAAACTGGGTGTCCTCATCTTTCTCTTCAGCTTTAAGAAAACTGCTGAAAAATAGGTAGAGTTCATGGTGGAGGGACTAGCACATACATAAAGCAGATGCTGCACAGGCAGATCCTATATGAATGTCTCCCCTAAAACTCTATCCCAGAACCCTTTGCCAGGACCTCTCCTGGATCATCCATCAACTTAGCAGAGATCATCCATCAG
This sequence comes from Hemiprocne comata, assembly GCA_020745705.1. NCBI lineage: Eukaryota > Metazoa > Chordata > Aves > Apodiformes > Apodidae > Hemiprocne > Hemiprocne comata. The sequence continues at coordinate 66,105,326 of CM036586.1, forward strand.
TTTAGCAGAGATCATTCATCAGCTTATCAGAAATCATCAGCCGTGCTGGAGCATGAGGTGACTTGTGTGATGACCAGATGGGAAGGAGGCAGAGATTTCAAGCTCTCTTTTTTACAACTTTGTCTTTATTTATGTTTTCTACCTGGCTCTCCAAATTATCATTTCATATATATATTTATATAGGGCAACCAGTATTTTGCAGACACTAAATATTAGTATAATCTAGGTAATAAATGAAAAACTACAGAGTATTACAGGCAGATATTACTTTCTGGCTGTGCTATAAGACATTACAAAGAGTGTTTTGATTTTTAAACGTATGGCAGAGAGACAATAACTGGTCATAAAAGCATTTTCTGTCCTCTTTGGAGAGCCTTCAGTGCATGGTGCAAATCAGGAAGAGCCAGATCTGCAACATTTGAAGCATGTCCAGGAACAGCACTACTTGCACAGAGACACCTAACAAAACTGTCTGGCAGGGGGAATTCCCAGTTGAATTCTGTTGAGTTTTGTATATCCACCCCTGCTTGAAGCATGGAAATCTGATGGTGGATATTAGATTTCACCTCCTCTGCAGTGCTGAGAGAGGGGAACTCCAGGATTTTGGAAGGATGGGTTTGCTGTTCCCATGTGGGAATCTGCCTCTCATCATTCCCTGTAAATATGCTCTCTATTTAAGCATCTATTGCTTGTGATTTAAGCTTGAGTAAAAATCTGTTTTGAGGGCCACAGGGTGGAATTTTAAAGTTTTTTCCTGCGGAAGTCCTAGATGAAAAAGGATGTTTCCATTTTCTGTTTGCACATAATGTGCAAAGACAGCTATCTGCCAGAAGATGAACGTTCTCAGGAAGCATTGCAAGGTAATGGCTGAATAAGCCTCTGGTTTTGTTTACATATCCTAATATCAAGTTGTATGTCATCATTTTCTTGCCTAATATAAATATTGGAGACTAGATAATTAAGCAATGCCAGCAGATTTCTTAGTTAGGATAAACCCAAAAGATGGCCTACGTAAAAATGAGAAATCTCTTTCTCTTTTTTTGTGGTCTGTGATCAGAGACGCAGAGCAGCCTGATGCTGTTTTCTTGTGTTTTGTTTTGAAGTTTCCCATTACATAAATATTTAACTCGTCTATATAGATTCAGTTTTGTTGAGATACAGCTTGAAAAACTGAGATAAATATTCAGAATAACTCAGAAATTCATAGCCTGTGGGATATTCTGTAAAGCGACAAGAAAAAAAATTATTAACATTTAAAGTAAATATTTATCTCGGCTTTCTGTTGCAGGAAGAATGGAAGAGAGTCTCATTTGCTTTACTGTATCTATCCATACCTAAAGCACTCTGATATTCAGTACACTATTTCTTATGAAGAAAAGCCTCATAACTCTTACATGCTTTGAGAGTGTTACAGCTGCATTTTCCAGGGGAAAGTGAAATGACTAGAAACCATGTCCACTGAAATCTTGAGTTTATTCAAAGGACTGGTTCTCTTCTGAATGCAGAGTAGCACAAAAGCTGTCTTGTGCATTTCTTGCTGTGATTTAGTCCCAAGTTTAGCAAGCCCATCTGTTCAAAGGAAGGAGGACTGACTGCCCTCTCTGATACAGGCTTCTGGATATGTATGTATGAGAATGTGCTGACACAGGCTTGTGTAACTGTCTGAAGGTGCTGAAAAACATCAGGTAGATATTATGTGTTTTGAGATTTAAGATCTTTCAGAGAGTGAAACATTCCTCCCTTCCATTCAAAGAAGCAAGATGAATGATAATGTTCAGTGATACTGCATCTGGCTTTCTAGATGGTCTCTGGTTAGGATACTCTGCGTTGCATGAGGTGCTGTAGTTATCCATCAGTATCACATACACATTGTAGCCTGCTTATTAAAAAAAAAGAAAACTCTGCCAGTGTCAAATTTATGTTAGATTAAAAAAATAATATAGGTTGGAGTGGACCTCTGAAGATCCTTTGGTCAAGCCCACTGCTCAGAGCAAGTCTAATTGGATTAGGTTGCTCAGAGCTGTGTCCAGCTGAATCTTGAACACCTCCAAGCACAGAGATGCCACAGTCTCTCCGTGCCACCCGTTCCAGTGTTTGACCACCCTCGTAGTGAAAAGTACTTGTTCTTAAACCTAATCAGCATTTCCCATGTTCCTGCTTGAGACCGTTGTCTCTTGTCCATCTTGGAGAAGAGTTTGGTTCTGGCTTTTCTGTATCCCCTGACCAGGTAGTTGCAGTCAGCACTGAAGTGCCCCCTGAGCCTTCTCTTCTCCAGGCAGCCCAGGCACAGCTCACTCAGCCTCTCCTCAGTGCAATGGGTGCTCTAGCCCTGACCTTCTTTAGTGACCTTCTCTTGGGCTTTCTCCAGTAAGTTCATGCCCTTCTTGCACTGGGGAGCCCAACTCTGAACAGACATTGCTCCAGATGTGGTCTGACAGGTATCATATAAGGGGGAAGGATCACTTCCCTGGGCCCCCTGTTGGCCTTCTTTGCCATGCTGGCCCATGGTCAACTTGTTGCCCACCCCACCAGGACCCTAGTCATTCCCCCATCTGTGCTTGAGCACTGGGATATCCCACTCCAGGTGCAGGACTTGGATTTGCTTTTGCTGAATTTCATGAGGTTCCCCATTAGACCTGGTTCCTCTGAAAAGCAGCCCTGCCTTGCAGTGTATTGCCTGCACCCCCACTTCAGGGTCATCCACACTGGATAGATGAATGGTAAAGGAGTGCATCTAAGTTATCTGAATCAGTTTTAAATCAGGGAGTTGAACTGGCTTGGAGGCTTCCTTTCAGTCAGGCAGAGTTAGACACTTGGGAGTAAGCTCCCCTTGGATTACGGTGTGAAACCAAGATGAGATGTTCAGAACAGTTGTTGAGCCCTTCTTAAGTTTTGTGTTTCTGGCTTTAATGCAGCCAAACTAACTTCACAAAATAAAACACACATTGAAAGCTAAAAAGTCTTCTAGAGCACTCATTCCCAGGTTACTGGAATGAAATTTGCTCCAGTGCTAACAGCCCGCACACAGCCCCGTGCATCCACCAGACTTCTGTGGAGTGGTTTAAGCTGATGCATCTCCAACTGCAGGGCACTTGCAAAAATATGGAAGAGATGCTCCCAGTGGAAAGAGCTGTTCCTTGCTCTTGGCTCGAGCACGCTGATTGTAGCGGGGAGGCTGGGAACTCGAGTGCAAGAGGGAATCAGGAGGGGGCATTGTAAGACAAGATCATTTGGGGAAAAACTGGATTAAGTGATCATAGACTCCTTGTGTCAGTTGAATTTGTTCTTCTCTCTGTCATAGCCAAGGTATACATTACCCGGCTTTTCCTGCTGCAGATCCCCAGTTTAGGGCACATTAGTGAATCTGACTGTTCTTCCAGTGCTCTGTGCTCTCCCAGATTGCAGGGGATTTATATAAGCAACGGCCTCGATCCTGCAAAGTGTTGGCCTTGATCCAGGAAAGCACTTCAGCCAGTAATTAATTTTCAACTTGCATACATAAAAGTTAAGTACGCGTTTAAGTGCTTGGCCAGAGTGCTTGGTATCTCACAGCCTAAGCTCTCTGAGAAACTACTGGATCTGCTTTTTAAAATGTAATTCAGTCTGTCACATAAAAAGATGCCATAATCTTTCCCTCTCTACCCCTACTTTCAGGAGACAAACATTGTTCTTGGATCAAACAGAAAATAAAAGGCCGTTTTGAAAAAAAGCCTAATTAAGAGGGCTGCCCCATGTTCAGAGTGCATGTTTGTGGTTAATGGGAACTTTTACTGCTGCTGAGTAACTTACTCCTTTTATTTCTGTAGCTGGCATTTCCTACATTTTTTTGCCAAACATCAATACCTTTATAAAGCAGTCATCTGTTTTTGATTTATAAAAATGTATCATGAAACTCCAGCCAAGGGATCCAAAAGTTTTATAAATTGACAAGCTAGCTAGTCTTTAATTAGTGTAGGAGAAAAGTGGTTCTTTATTTGTTTTTGCTTTGGTCATGTAATTTATGTGGAACACCACTGGAAGAAGAAAAAGACTAGCACAACTGGTTTTACTTAGCTTAATGCACAGGCAAAATATTCTTCCAGTTACACAACTAGAAAGGGAAAAATTCTGCAAAGCCACGTATAATATCAACTGAAATTTACACCTTATAAACAAGATCTGGTTACTTGACCATGTCACTTTGATGAAATCTAAGCCAAAGCGGCAAGGTGTTCACATATTTTCTGTGTCCCAGAGCCCTTTGTTTCTTTTTGTATGCCCTGCTATTCATATTCTTTCTACACCCAGCACAAGGAAAATGTTGTTCCAGTCCAGCAAAGCATCCTTAGATGTTTGTTCAGGAAACCTCATTTTTCCAAGGAAAGAAATACAGAGCGATACTGGAGAAATTGTAGCTCAAATAAATAAATATCATTAGCTTTTTGTTCAGGAAACCTTTTCTGCTTTCCATGGCAATCAACGCAGACCAATGCTGGAAAAAAACAACACCCTGGCTTATCACAATAGCTATCTCTCAACTATCTCTGTTCATAATCCTTAGGATCTGAAGAACAGACTCCTGTAGCCTAATAATTGACTTGCTAAGGAATTATTTCAACATCCCAGGCAGATTTAACTTAGCAATACTTTAATTTCAAAGTAGTAATTTAACTAAGTTATAAGTGGATCTATAACAGCACTCATTGTCTAGGAACATGCAAAGACTTGGCTGTTTTTTTAAGGAAATGCAAACGTTCTGGTGTCTTCAGCCTACTGATGTGAGAACAGGGTTGGTGAGAGCAAATGTCCTTTTTCCAGGTCAGTCAGTGCCTCAGTGACATATCTGGAGCTAGACCTCCAGAAGTTGACTGCAAACCTGATGTTACCCTGACAGCATCCCTTCCCACAGGGCATGTGGCTTTCCAAGGATATTGCTGGGAGGGTCTTGTGCAGCACTTAATGCCTGGAAACACTTTTGCTATCTCGTCATTCATGTATCTTGTAACTCCTGATGGGATAAATGGGGCCGAATTTGATGAATTTAAAGAGAAATATTGAGAGGAAAGGTACAGCAGGACTGAAGAAGTTTACAAAATCTACTGATTATGACTCAACAGATAGACCCTGTGGCCTGTAGTGCTTGCCTGATAGCCAAAATAAAATACTTGATGCTCTTCAGTGTGTGGGATTGAGAAATACACTGTTTTGGGGGTGTTTTGTCTTCACTGGGGTCATTGCATAGTGCTCAGTATGGTAGTCACCAGAATAGAAGACTGAATGGCAGATTCACTAAAGCCTGTGTCCTCCCAGCTCCTGAGAATAACATATGGAAGCAGCAATGGGCCAAGGAGGTGCTGGGTACCCACACTGTGGAGAGGACATGCGAGTGAATGATTTTGTCTTTGTTGAAAAGATCAAGCCGGGGAGTTTCATGTCTCTTTAAAATAGTTGGTCAGTGGGATGACCTAAACATGTGTTTACAGGAATGTTCCTTTCTTTTTTTCCCTCCTTCCTTGTCCTGCAGGTCCCAAGGGAAGAAGGAGGAAGCTGTAATCTTACTGCGGGACTCCATTAAGTACGGCCCAGAGTTTGCAGATGCTTACTCGAGCCTGGCCTCACTGCTGGCTGAACAGGTACTGGACATTGCTCCAGCTCTCATGCCTTCTGCGCCCGTGTGTGCGCTGCTGCCGCTGCCGCAGCACCCCCTGCGCATCCCGATGGAGCACCCTGGCCTTGCACATGGGTGCTGGCAGGCGTGGGTCCGTGGCTGCCTGCGGAGAGCTCTCGGGCTGCTTTAGAGATGGCTTTTTCAGGATAGGAGGCAACTCCACCCACGTGATGTGGCTCTGAGTCCAATCGCTGTGAGTAAATACCCACTCCGCAGCTCCCCTCCTCTGTTGCCAAGTCTTAATCCATCGCACCTTGAATGTTGTGACAGCAGAATAGGTGAGCACTTCCCCCTCACACACACACACCTATGTAGATAACCTCGAGATTTCATAATAAATTACTCCAAAGGCAGGAAATGTCAGAAACCAGGTGGCCTCTGCAGCCCAAATTCTGCCCCTTGCATGCACACATCAGAATATGGCCCTTAATTATCATGGTAGCTGGTCACGTACAGGGGTGGGAAGGCTGGCTAGCTTTGTCTTGCGCTTAATGAGCAATTGTTTGATATTTTATTTAACCTCATTGTTCAATATGTGCCCCCAGGCCTTATATACTGCATATGGCCCAGGCTGCGCTCTGGAGGCAGGATTACTCATTTCCTCTCAGGCTGTTCCCTGTGCTCATTGCTTGGGGCTCTCTCTACTCTCTGTAGTTCGGTAATTTTATTTCTACAAGGTCCCTGCAAGGTGAAATATTATCTATACAGATGAAAGAGAAAATTCAGGCACAGAATGCTTGATTCCAGAAGAAGCCACAAAGCGTGGGTGCCCATGTTGAGACCACCAAGCCCTGCTTTTCTCCACGCCCGCAGCAGCAGATAGGGGATGCTGTGCTTTAAAGATTGCTCCCACGGACTGCAGCAACCAGTGACCCCAGTCTGTGGTGGATGATGACGTCCTCATAAACTGCACAGCTCCAGCACACCTTTGCAAACCTTTTGAAAACTGATTTTTTTTTTTTTTTCTCCGTCAAGTTTCAAATCGAACTGTTCCATAGCATGGGGTGCTAAAGCTTTCTTAAAAGGTTGGCAAATGCAAATAGAGACAAAACAAAAGTGTATAATCTTTCACTGTTTTCCAGTAATCTGGTCAGTAAAAACTCTCTGTAACAGAACTGCTTATTTTTCAGCAAAATTATAAGCAAAAGTTTGTTCTGGTTTATGCTTCTTTAATGATGTAGGTAGGCACTCTGCAAAACTTACCTATGATATATGTGGATTACTGAAAGATGTGCTATTTTATTTTCCCTTTTAAGTAACTTTCAAATATTTGAATATTATCAATATCAGCTGCAGGGACCTAGAAATGTAGTGTATTAATTGAAAGAAGAGCCTTGTTGGATGGGAACTATGTTTTGAATAAACCCATCAACAAAGAGTGTCCTGCAGGTATAGGAAATGAGTCCTGGTTTTAATATTAGCTGAAATTTTTAATTAGAACTATTGATTGTAAGGTCAACAGAGCAATAAAACCATTATACAGTCCCGAGGCCTTCTGCCCAAAGTGAATGCCATTAGTAAGTCCAGCCATAATTCATCTATTCTTACGTATAGATTGTTCATCCTCTTGTGACTTGAGTAAGTGGTAGGGGAAAAAGATAGTACAATTTTCTCAGAAAACAGCAATTTCCTGCAGGCTTTTAACGCCTCAGGCTCAGCCACAGCAGATGACTGCCTGACTTTGCAGCTCATGCCTCACACACTCATACTAGTGACCGCAGAAGGGGCTGCCCTACAAACATGTGCTGCTGCCTGTGGCTGTGGGCTGCAGAATTGCACCCTGAAGCTGTGCCCTTCCTGGAGGGCTACAGGCAGAGGTTTTGGCATCTTCAGCCCAAAGGATGGCAACAGGAACCCATTTTTCTCTTTTGGGTTTTCCTCTTTGTCCAAGCAACAGTGTACAAAATGGGTAAAAGTTACAAACCTGTTTTTCTGTCTACTTGTGGACCAGAGTCTGTCTCACAGCTGTGGGGGTATCTGTGATGCCAGGCAGTGTGCAGGAGGCTGCAGGGACAGCATCACTGTGGAGCTTTGGGGAAAGGAGCACAAACTGGTTCCCTCTTGCTGGGATGTGATAGAAAGGGGCTGAAGTGCTGTAAGTGGCACCTTGAAATAACTTGCATGAGGTGACCATGGCCATGACAAACTGCTGCTCCTCCAGCTTTGTACTGAGGCTAAGAAGGGAGGAAATGGGTGGGCTGGGATTGTTTCAGTCAGTCCTGTGCAATGTGTTCTCCCCTGTCCAGAGGAGGACCATGAAGATGACGAAAGGGCTGGAGCACCTCTCCTATGAAGACAGGCTGAGAGAGTTGGGGTTGTTCAGCCTGGAGAAGAGAAAGCTCTGGGGAGACCTTATAGAGGCCTTTCAGTACCTGAAGGGGCTACAGGAAAGCTGGGGAGGGACTTTTTACAAGGGCATGGAGTGATAGGATGAGGGGTAATAGTTTTAAGCAGGAAGAGGTTAGATATTAGGAAGAAATTCTTTAGTGTGAGGGTGATGAGACACTGGAACAGGTTACCCAGGGAAGCTGTGGATGCCCCCTCCCTGGAAGTGTTCAAGACCAGGTTGGATGGGGCTTTGAGCAACCTGATGTAGTAGGAGGTGTCCCTGCCCATGCAGGGGGGTTGAAACTAGATGATCTTCTAGGTCCCTTCCAACTCAAGCCATTCTATGATTTGGTGATCTTAAAGGCAAACAATACAAAACAGGGCTTACAGGTCCTTTCCTCCTACAGCTGTTAAAAATGCTCCTAAGAGGAATGTCTCGTGCACCAGGGAATTAGCCTCTAACTCGATTAATTGCCCTTTTCTCTCCTTAATAGTTGACTCTGAGGCCAGAGCTGATGTAGAAAAAACCCACTGCCTCATTGTGTAGAACAGTTTGGGTTGTTTGTGCCTTTTATAAATGCTTGCCTTTCTTACTGCTCTTTCTGCTTGGTATCATAACTCTTTTGCAGTGTATTGTTGTTTTCCTTGTTCTTTGTGATCACTGCAGTGGCGCTAATATCAGAAATCAAACATTTTTGTTTGCTGTTTTCACAACACGCCTGTAATGCTGGCTCCCCAGGTTTTACTCTGATGCACTTTAACAACATCTTCTTCCCAGCACTTGCAGTTTCATTAGCCATCTCGTGCTACTTGATGGCTCTTTTCAGGCTCTAGTTTCTGGAGTAAAGAGATTTTGTGTGTGTGTAATAATATCAGCCTACACTAAGAAAAAGAAACTTTTTGACCCACTTGGCTGCAGAGGAGAGCATCCTAAGGCATTACCAGACTGAAAAACTGAGCCATAAAAACCCCCAGATTTAAAAACCCTGGAGTTCAACTGAGAGATCCTCATGTGTATAATTTTTTTAATATCATAAAAACTCATACATTTTATTAGGCCAATCTTCTGAATTTTGTGAGGACGATGTTTCGTGAAGGTCTGGGAGTGGCATTATTAAGTGTTAATGAGAATCAAGCCTTGATGGACTTCCAGCGTTTCTCCCAAGAAAAGGAGAAACTGTAGGGAGAAAGCCCTGGCACAAAAAGCTGATCCCACCCTTCCCAATTCCTGACTGCGCCTAATGCAAACACTTTGTTAGAGAAATCATCCCAGGCTCTGTGCTGAGCCTGAGGCAGGGTCAGAATGTTAGGTGCCAAAAAAGCATTGCAACCAAGATAAAAATGCCAGAAGTGCTCAATAGTGGTGAGTGTGACTGTTTTGACATGGAACACTGCTAATCCAGTTTAACACAGCCCTTCTATGCTTTAAAGGTCAGGTTTATGATCAGTAAATAAAATTAAGAAAACTGACATGTGCACAGAAATCCACATCCCTTTGCCAAAAATCAGAAGAATTAGGAAAAGAAATTAATGCTGAAAGCTTTGTAAATATGCTTATTTATGTCTCGGTGACACAGATGCTTTCTCAAAAAATTGCTCCTCATTTTAGTCAATTCTGATGATCGCTACACTTTTCCTGACCCCACAGGGTAATGATGTCAAATTCACATAAATATATCCAAAATGTCCAAACTGAAGCACTTTTAAAAAATGTGTTTCTGTGTTTTATCACACACTATCTTTTCTGCTGGATGACCTTTAGCATGTAAATGTGAAAGCACTTAACCGTGTGCTTTCATCAAGTCATACTCTTCCAATGTGATTAATTCCAGCTCTCCAGTTCTGAAATAGGAGGTGAGAAAGGAATCCACACATTTAAGCAGCTACAGAACAAAAGCTGCTGTGAGGTACACCCTTTAAATCCAGAGAGTCTTGGAGGCCTCGGGATTTGCAGGACTTGAGGAGAGGAGAGTCGATAGCTGGGAATGGACTGACCTCTTATTTCAGTGTGGATTTAGTTCCTGAGCAGAAGGTCTACATTGGTGGCTCCAGGCCTGTCTCAGTGGAGACCTGGATGGCTGATTTCACTTAAGAGCATCATCAAGAGCCTGTGGAGTTTGTCACCATAGGGCTGTGCCTCTCCATGGAAGGGGAAGAATTGAAAAAATTGTATTTGGTGCCAGAGGCTTGCCTGACAGCTCTCTGCTGTTCATGGCCTCCTTCCATAAATACACTCAACAGCAAAGCTCAGAAGTTAGGGGGGAGGAAGACTGTGATAACCCATGCTAGTGAATGTGCAGGCAGTGGGCATGCACTGGCTAGCTGGAGGGAAATTAAGTTGCTATTTGATCCAAACGAGACACCTTATTTTTGTTTCAGCACCAGGCTGCCTGTAGCTCAGACTAGACAGAGCTCAGCCAGTGGGACACCTTCCCTAGGCAAGGTGTTCCTAAAGAAAAGTTCTGTATTTTCTAGAAATGCGTAGCACCAACAAACCTTCTAGAAATCTGTACAAAATGTAAGGGCTCAGTGCATCTGGGAGTCAGCATGGTGGCACATCCCGTAGATCCCAGTGAGCTACATCTCATGCATTGACAATGCCTGGTTTTAATCTGAATCTGTCAGATTTTCCCCACTCTTTCATTGCCCCCCATCCTCCTTCAGCTTCCCTCATCATAAGCTCCCTATCCCCCAGCCATCACACACACCAAGCTTTTGCTCCTTGTATTTTCCCCACTGCTAAGAGAACAAACAGCAGAGCTCCAGAGGGAAAAAGTTAGCCAGCAAGATGCTCATTACACAAATAAAATATATCAGCTCACAGATGACACATATTTCTCAACATGACCAACACAACCCCTGTTGCTGTGTGTTTCCTGACTGGGTGCACGCCCAGCTGGGGCTTGCTGATGTTACACAAGAGCCACATTTTCTAGCTGTTATTTTTGTCTCACAGGTAGCTCCAATTGCAGATGTATGGGTGAAAGCTGCCTGAATTGCTCTGAGGTATCAAACAGCAGCTATATGGCATCCATGCCATGGGGTAAAATTTTTGCTTCCTGGAAGGTAGAGTGGGCTGGCTCCCTGAGCTCCCCATCCAGCAAGGGAGTTGTCACAAAATGCAGGTATGCGGCAAATGAAGCTGACACCCTTTCTGCCATGGCTAAGAAATCTCCTTATCTTTTAAGGAACGGCTTAAGGAAGCAGAGGAGGTCTATAAGGCTGGCATAGAGAATTGTCCAGAGAGCTCTGATCTGCATAACAACTATGGTGTCTTCTTGGTTGATTCCGGTAAGTGAGAAGGAGCAAGGGATTTTTTCCTCGCTGCCTTATTTGCTTTGATTTGATTTATTCAGCAGTACACATCTAAAAGGGTGTCAAAAGCTTCCAAAACCTCCACTGTTGCTTGGAAATAAATATCCCTGTGCTTCTGAGATGGCACAGTGCACTGATATTCCTAATGAATGCAGGCACTGCATGGCAGTGGCGTTCAGAGAGGCTGTTTCCTAGAGTGTTTCTCACTGTATTCACATAGGGAGTTTTCCTCTTCAAATTGAGCTGGGCAGCACCCTAACAATACTGCCATTTCTTCAGGCAAGTGTGGCCACAGCAAACCAAATCCCAGGTACAAAAATAGATTATTCTGGTCTTTGGAGCACTTGCAGCTCTACTTGGTGACAGAGCAGCTCTTTGACTGTAAAGGTTGTGTGTCACGGCTATAAAACCAAACATGGCTTTTAAACCACAATCATCTGTGGTTTAAAAGCCAAGACCTAAGATACTGTGGGGCCTTTATTTTCTAGGTTCCTGGTTCCCATGCAGCTTCCCTGGACTCGGGCAATGCCTGGCATCCACATAGCAAAACAACAAAAACAGAAAATCTGCTGTAACTCCTACCTTTTATTGACAGCTTTATAAGTGAGGCTAAGTTTGACAAACAACTAGTGGAAACCAAACTACCGTCTCACTCCAGTCCCTCCAGAACAGAGCTGAGACTCCATGATGAAGTATTACAGGTTTAAAATGTGTGATTGGTACCCATTTGGCCCCTTTCACACTGCACCCAGCTCCGGTGGTGCTTGGGACCAAAGGACAATAGCATCCTTCAGTCTGCAGCTGGCTGGCTGGTCCTACCTCAGAGCTGACGCTCAGCTGTCACTCTTCTGTAGCACGTACCAGTGTCGAAATGAATACAAAGACAAAATCAGTATTTGTAATCAAAAAAGGCATCATGGCATTAGCAACGGAGGCTGAGGTTCTGAATTTTTGCCTGGGAAAAGTTCAAGCTTGCGAATAATAAAAATCCCTCCGTTATTTCACTGTGACATTTTACTCATCTTTGCTTCCCAACCCAGATAAACTGCCCTATTCCTGCCAAAAATTGCAGTTCAAATGCAGTGCACTTTCTATTTTTTTGCACTTGTGTATTCTGCCAAAGTCAAACCTAACTTTTCCTGGTTTACTCCTACACTTCCCTACACACAAACAACAGGAAAAAAGCCTACTGACTTTTGATCCTTCAGGCATGATGTGTAAATAACCCTCCTGGAGACATGACAAGGTGTGAGGAAGTGGCTGGCAGGGAGCCAGTTGCAGGCTGCGCTCTTCCCTGACGGGCACACTGAGATGTTGTGAAGCACCACACCAGTTAACTTGCAGGATTTTCAAGCAAGTCCCAGCTCTGGGGACCCATGGCTCTAGACAGCTCCACAGTGGTCACAGACAGTCGATGCGTCTCCCTCGATGATAGGCATTACCCCTGTGTGTTGGGCAGCGAAGACACTGGCTGACTTATGGCCTGAGGTGCAGGCCCAGCTGCTTCCCAGGATGCTTTGTAGATACAATTTTCAAAAACATCCACTTGGTGGTGGGAGAAAATCAAGTCTGCTACTGGATTTTAAAAAAAAGTCCTACCCTGAAATATGTGGTTTTGGCCTTGGATGAGTCTTAAGTGCTTCTCTAACTCCCTACAGAGGTGAATCATAGAATCATAGAATGGTTTGAGTTGGAAGGGACCTAGAAGGATCATCTAGTTCCAATCCCCCTGCAAGTGCAGGGACACCTTCCACTAGACCAGGTTGCACAAAGCCCTGCCCAACCTGGCCTTGAACACCTGCAGGGAAGGGGCATCCACAACCTCCCTGGGCAACCTGTTCCAGTGTCTCATCACCCTCACACTAAAGAATTTCTTCCTAATGTTTAACCCGAATCTACCCTCTTCCAGTTTAAAACCATTACCCCTCATCCTATCAATACACACCCTGGTAAAAAGTCCCTCCCCAGCTTTCCTGTAGGCCCCCTTCAGATGTCCCTGGTCTCTTCTGTAACAGGAGCACCGAGAAGTGTCAACATTACTTCTACATTGCATACGTCTCAGGAAAATCAAACTAGATCGGAAAAGCTATAAAAATAAAATTCCCATGGCAGCATATGTCCAGTGCCCCAACATGCTCAGGCTGTTTTCAAGTTCTGCTTTCCAGCTAGAAATTGAATTAAATACATTGTGGAGTGATTTGGCTTAAAAAATGCCAATACTCAAAAGCTTTGTTGATGGACAAAGCTCTGTGAGTATCGGTTTTCATCAGGAGATTATCTGGTCTAGAGTATGCAAATAAATTAAACGAGCACTGGGGTTAAAATACGATATTCACTGCTGAAATGCTGGAAATTTATGCTGTGCCCCATTAATTTATTTAGTAGGCTGACAGCAGGCCCTGCATGAGGAAAACACTGCAAGATCCTTCTTCAGAAAAGCCATTATTTAGCTAAATAAAAATATACTAATAGAAATAGAACTTCAGGCTTTTGGGCTTGTGGTCTGGCACCTCCTTTTTTGCCCGGAGTTGTATTTTGTTGTGGTGCTCAGTGATGTCATGGACTGCGGGACCTTTCACGGGCGGTCATTTTCACACAGCAAAGCAGTGCCACCCAATGGCTCCTCTGCAACACAGAGACTGTGCCTATGTGCTCCAGAATAGGCATCTGGGCACTTCTGGTCTGGGATTTATTGCCCCTAGGTGGGAACTGGCTGGTCACTGGCAGCTACTCCCAGCCTGGTTGAGCAATGCACAGGGACTGAGCCAGGCCAATGCAACAGAAGTGGAAGGAATAGTCTCTGTTCAGAAAGAGCTGAAACTGTTTTGCAGCTCTGGTGGGGTTACTAAGTGGCTTGTTCTCCGTGTCTCTGTTGCCTGTGTCTCCAGTGGGCCAAGGTGGAAGGATGCTGTAGCAGGAGATGGGACACATGCCCTGGCCCCCTCTCTGGGGTGACCTCTGTCCTTAGCACAGGGGGGGGTGCATCCCCCTTGCAGTGTGAGCAGAGGGTGCTTTCAGTCAGAAGTCTTCTTCTGGTGACTGTATCCTTGACTTGCAAAAACCCACCCCTAGAAAAGCTGTTTCTCAGGATTGTCTCTGAATATTGAAGCCTATATCTTAGTTTGGACAACAATTTTCCTTATGTTTAATCTTGAACGGCTGAGGCAGGATTTCTTTCCCAAAATAGTTTCCATGCATAGAGCAGTAGATGAAATAACACCCAGAGCATTACTGCGTGCTGAATTTGGGGTAGGAATTTTCAGATGCACCAGTTTAATAGCTGTTTTCCTCTCCAGGGGCTCCTGAGCAAGCTGTGTCCCACTACAGGCAGGCCATCCTGCTGAGCCCCACTCACCATGTGGCCATGGTGAACCTGGGCAGACTACACCGCTCCCTGGGGCAGAACAGAGAGGCTGAAGTGTGGTACAAGCGGTAAGAATTTGAGATGGGAGACAGAGATTTCCCTCCTCCCCCTGTATGGCTTGTCTCTGCTAAAAAGCCTCTGATACTGAATCTCTCAGTGCATATTTGGATTTTCCTCCCTTCCTTCTCCATCTGTTTTGAAACCAGATTTACCTTTGCTTATCTGGCTATTTTGGGGGAGTGCTTGGAGAGGCAGCATGGAGTCAGGCAGCGTTGACTTCCCTGGACCATTTCCACAACCCCAGGATGGACACACTGCTGCTTTTGGCTGGGGGATGCTCTAATGATAAAGCCAGAGGTTCCTTGATGGCATGAGCAGGTTGTTAGCACAGCTCCCACCCTGCTTGAAGCTGGTCTGTGGGTGCTGCACCAGTAACAACCCTAATGCACCAAAACCAGCACCAAAACCTCGGCACCATTAGGAGCTCTGGCCCATCCCAGCAATGTGCCACTAGGCAGGCTCTGGCTCCCAGTGTGCAGCAGAGTGAACTAGTCTGTTTTCCATCTCCTTTTTGGCACCCAGATTTGTGTTCACACTTGCCAGGTTCTGCCACCATCAGCCATCCCCACCCCTGCTGTATGCTCACATGTGCATTGGAGGTGGCCCTCTCCCCTTCTCAGGTGGCCAGTGGGATTGCTGCTGTGGGCACGCTCATCCCTCCCTGGGACCTTAAATCTGTGCTCCCCAGGGTGGGATGGGCAGGGTGCAGAGCTTTGCTGCTCCATCCCAGCACAAGCCGCACCTCGCTCTTCCGCTTTGATCCCCACACCAGCTGGAAACATCTCTTCTTCCTAAATTCCAGGGCACTGAAGGTATCCCGGAAGGCTGAAATCCTGTCCCCACTGGGGGCTCTGTATTACAACACGGGGCGGTATGAAGAAGCGTTGCAGGTGTACAGAGAAGCAGCATCACTGCAGCCTTCTAACAGAGAGATCCGACTGGCACTGGTGAGTGTGGGGTGAGCTTGGCCAGGGCAGGGCCCAGAGAAGGGGCATGGGGTGGCTGGGTTACTGTGAATGTTGCCCAAGGCTCAGAGCTTGGTTCTACCTTCACGTGGGGTTCTACCTTCATGCTAGCCATCCAGCGACTATCTTTCCTGTCCTTTTTTTCCCCTCATCCTTCCTGACTTCAGACCCTTGTCTCAGACACTGCCTTTTCAGCTGCGTGAGTCTTCACATAGAGAAAATCTGGCCTGCCCCCCACTTGCTAGGAAGGGTCAGTCCTTCTGCCTTTCCATGAGGTGCCTCTTAACACCACCAGCAGGAGAAGAAGGAGCCCAGCACCAGCCACTGGGTGCAGCATCATGCATTAAAGAGGGCTGAGCTTTTTAAGATTATAACCCTTTATCATGTGGCTCCGTAGGCTCAGGTTTTAGCAATGATGGGACGGACGAAAGAAGCCGAAAAGATGACAAACCATATACTCAACGAGGATGCAGAATGTCTGGAGTGCTACCGCCTTCTGTCAGCCATCTACAGCAAGCAGGAGCACTACGCCAAGGTACTGTGGCCTCAGGGTACCCTTGTCTCAAGGGTTCACACACAGAGCTCAGGTTGAATTTTGCACTCCATCTCTCCAGAGACATTACATGCCTAGTGTACATCCAGTAGATTTATTTTTTCACTAAAACCTTCTGTTTATCTGAGTACTGGGATTGAAGCGAAGCAGTGTGCCTTTCTTATCATTTACTGCTCCTGCTGCTGTCAGCCCCACTGCCCATCAGCCACAAGCATCTAAAAAACTCATTTTCACATGTGTTAGTGGTGTGGGGCAAACAAGGGAAGGAGGAAGATGTCTTATGCTGGGAGGCCTTAGTGGTGAGGAGAGCATGAGAAGTGGAAAGGTGCAAAATACAGTAACACAATGTCCTCTTGCTTTTTCACAGGCACTTGAAGCTATAGAAAAAGCTCTTCTGCTAAAACCAAAGGATCCAAAAGTAATATCAGAGCTCTTTTTCACTAAAGGAAACCAGCTAAGAGAGCAGAATCTCCTTGACAAGGCTTTCGAGGTATGACTGCTCTAAGCCCTATGGATTCCTTTATAGGTTAAAATACAAGAGCTAGCTCATTGCATCTAATACTCCCTGGTGCACGCACCCTGGCTGTTGGCCTTGGGAGCTCAGCAGTTCACCTTCTTCTCCCATGCACAGTGTCCAAAGCAGTTGAAAGGACAACACTGCCCTCAGGTCTTTATGAAGCCTCCATGCAAGTGGCTGTACCGTAGTCTGCTGCCAGCTCCAAATTAGAGCTGTGCAGACAAGGAGCATCACAGCCCACCCTTGGCTTGTGGTTGGCAGGCACCTGCCCAAGGAAATGACCCTGATGTGCAGGAGACCCCAGTGGTGCAGGGTGGCAGGGAGGGGGTCCAAAGGGTTTGTTTGGCTCCTCATACAGTGCAGTGGGAAGGGAGGACCTGCAAGATAAACTCACTGGTGAAGCAGTAAACTATTGTTGCCTCTGCTATAAAAAAATTGAAATTCAGTTTGTGCATTGTAGATGAGAAGAATGTGAAATTATATTTTAAATGGATTCAGAAGGAGAGGAAACTTCGTTTCTCTTTCACCTCCAGCACTGGTTTTGTTTGAAGGGTCAGACTCTTCACCTAAAAATGTTTCATATTTATGTAGAGCTATAGACGGGCTGTGGAGCTCAACCCAGACCAAGCGCAGGCATGGATGAACATGGGAGGCATTGAGCACATCAAGGTATGACAATCTTGCTTTTCCTTAAGCTGTCAAGTGCAGAGACTACTACTCAGGACAGAAAGCTTAGTTTGTTTCAGACTGCCAAGATCTGCCGTGTTTGTGAAGTGAATGTCCCCAACATATTTCATCCAAGTAAGGAAGAAAGTCTGTCCACCCCAACTAGAATTTCCCAACCAGGGTGCTTGGGAATATGTATCCTGTAATGTGAATCTCATCTTCTATGAGGGCAGGCTGCAAGGAACAGCCTGCCCATCTCTAAAGTTTTCCTGCTTTAATTTTTGACCTACCTTAGAGAAATGTCACCGTGAGTTGACTTTTAAGATTCATCTTTACCTAATTAATTTAATGAAGATGTCTAATGCGGAACACTGGCATGAAATTATGGAAATAGGCAGCCCACCCTGTGGTTGCTTATCTTTTTGAATACTTCAGCATATCATTATGATTTGGGTCTGAAGGAGTCACATTGTGTGATATCCTCAAGCTATCATGTCACTGAATAAAATTAACTCTTCTAGTTCAACATAACAGAAAAATGTAAATCTACTTCTTACTACGCGTGTTTGATCAAATTCAGGCTAACGGCACTTGATGATCCACTGTATAATGAAGAAGTATTCCCCTTACCCAAGATTATCAAGTTTTATAAACTCTTTTTCCTTTGTATTATGGTCTTCACTGTTCACAAGGAATGAACTTTCTATGCCGGGGAACGCAAATGAGATCTGTCACTCATTTTCTTTGTAGGGGAGCTACGTCACTGCCCGTGGCTACTATGAAAAAGCCTTACAGCTGGTTCCAAACAGCAAGTTGCTGAAGGAGAATCTGGCGAAACTGGATCGCTTGGAGAAACGGTTTCAGGAAGTCCAGGAGAAAGACCAAACATAACATTCAGTCACCAGTGGAAAGAAACTCATACCCCTTGGAGAAGAGTATGGTAGAAGCCTATAGCTGGAAGTGATGCTGAAGGAACTTTGATAGGACTCAGAATTATGGAAGGCAGATTTTGAATGCATGCTTATGTTTGACCAAAGTTACAGGAGACACTTGGATCCTGTGGGACATGCTGGAGAATGAATGAGAACCTTCCTTTAATCAAGATTCATGTTTAGGCTGAACCCATTTTAATCATACCGGGAGTGCGGGTGGGACGTGTACCTTCAATATCTTGGTTATCATTGAGGAAACCGTGGAGACAAAGCACTCATCCATTGCAGCAGGGGAGGAGTGGCACCTCCTGTTACTCGACATAGGCTCACCTTGTCCACATAAAGTACCGCTGATGGGTTTCATTGCAAGTGCTGCCAGGTCCTTCTGAGCCAGGGAAGATGGTCATATTGGTCACATAAAAAGGTTTCAAGGGGTTAACACTGAGGAAGTGGTGGCCACTTTTACAGCTCTAAATGTGACTTGAAAATTATTCTAAAGAAAGGGAAAACGGTATCTGAATATCACCCTGGAAGGGTGAGTCTACAAGTAGGACACATGATCCTTTGAAGGAAAACCTCACCTGAATGTGTTACTCGTAAGAACAATTTGGTAGTAATTCAGGTTCATTATGTCAGTATTGTCAAATATATGGCTTTGCCCTGTGCCCTCTCCCTGAAGGCCAAATAACTACTCTGAAAAAAATGGAAGCATCCAAAGGCAATGGGAAGCTCTAAGATTACTTGTCCTCCTGTCCAATCCCCAGTAAAAAAAAACAAAACAACAGTCTGATCAATATAGGAGATAAAGCAAAGCCACAGAAAGATTAGGGAAGATTTTGTAGCCTGGAAAGGTACTAAGGAGGCATTTTTATGGGTGTGCAGGGACAAAGTCCATTTATCATGGTGATAACAAAACACTATGTCAGTGTTCTCACACCCCCCCCCCCAAAGATGCAGAAAATGACGTATAATTGCTCAGTCATAAATCTATATTTTTAAATACTGAAGTGGGAAAACAAATTCTCTTCAGAATCGGGGCTTTTATTTTTGAGCTTTATTTATTTAACTTATGATAGTCAAATAATTAATATATTTTCTCTGATTTATATGAATTGGGCAGTATCCTTCACAGCTGGCCACATGGCTGGGCATTGTGACTTGTATTGTCTGAAGTTAGAAGAATGCAGGACCAGCAAGGCATGCTTGAATAACTCCCCCTGATGACATTTCTAAAGCAAATGGCTGCAGAGCACATTGGACCTTATTGTCACTGCAATCACAGCACTTCTGCTGCTTCCACCAGGGTTTGTACCAGTTCACAGAGAGCGTTAGTGGGATCGTGCTTGATGCTGCTGCCTTTGGGTTTGGACATCAGAGTAGGTCAACAGTTTGTTCCTCTTGCAACAGGAAACTGCCACTGAAGTTGTTATATTTGAGCTTGATTGTGGCCAGTCCCTGGAGAAGAGCAGCCCAGGGTTTGGCATTACTAGTAAAGGACAGTTCAGATTAGGTATGTGATGCCTTGCTACTCATCTGCTAGGAAAAGCCTGGGTGGCAGTGACCCACGTGGCACCCAGATTTTATTAGTGCTGGCCATGACACCTCAAGAAGCTCCAAATTCACTCAGTGTGATGGGCAGCTGTGCACCAGTGGCTCCGCTGGCTTCATTTAAAAAGCTCAGTGTCCAGCTGCTACTAGTGGTCAAAATACTGACAAATTATTAACATGACTCCGACTGAATTTGGAGCTCAGAGGGAGTCCAGACTGGTGCAGATGTCAGCCGTGCTGGGGATTGTGAACCTGCTAGAGCCTTAGACGTGCTCACACTGAGATGAGGCTGGACTTGGGAGGTACTGGTTGGTCCCCACTGGCCAAGTAGACTGGTCAGTGCCTACAGCTGGGCAGAGGTGGGAGGGAGAGAGCCTTGGGGAGAGAAAGTGGTGACACATCCTTCTGGGCTGTCTCCCTTCAAACCAGTTTCTGAAGGGAGCAGCTGGGACAAAAGCAAGTCTTCTGCTAGTGAATCTTCCCTTCTCCCCAGAGCCCCAAGCAGTCTACTTTGCTTTCTGGGGTTGGGACCAGGTTGGAGGTCCTGGGGCTGGGTCAGCAACCCTTGTCTTTTCACACAACTTTTATGGCTATTGACTTGCTGACCTGACTTTTCTGTGGGTCCCTAGTGCAGGTGCTCCACTGGATCCCAGGCATGGAATAACTTTGCACAGCCCTGGCTCTGCCAAGATGGCCAGGAGGAGATGGGTTCATGCCAGCAGAGTCCCATTGGATGTGGAAACCAAAGCTGAAACAATCTCTGCGAGCAGCCATTTCCCCCACACACATTGAAAAGTTGTAGATGGTTCATTACCACGGCATTCAGAGGTACCTGGGCCATAAAGCTCTCTGCTTCTCCCTACGGTGAGCTTGCCTTCGAGGCAGCTTCACCAAATCCCAGTGTGCCCAGGGCTGTGAATGTGGCAGTGCTTGGCACTGACTTTGAGGGCTGGCAGAACCGTGTTTGGTGCAGCCCCCAAGAGCAGCGCTGTACAAAGAGCCCCACGGGGGAGGCATCTGCAGAGTGCTCCAACAGCTAGCTGAAGCATGGGGGATAGAGGTCAGGGGAGGTACGTCTCATTTAAAAATGTGTATCAGCTATAAACTTTGCCTAATAAAGATATATTAAATAAATACTATATATTCTGTAAGCCCCACATCAGTGCAGCTTTAAATTGTGGCCGGTGAAACATATTTTTTCAAATGCAGAAGTTGTATTTTTTATAGCAGTGCTTTGTGAGGCGGAAGACTTGGTTTTGTGTTTTTAACTTTGGCTTAAATCTTAGGTTGTCTTTCCTGAGAGACCTGGTAGAAATGATTGTCTTGTTCTTGTCCTAGAACCTGATCAAAGCCATCTTGACTGGTGCCACGTGTAAAACTATAATATAGCTTTGGGTGCCCTGCTCCCAGATCCTGGAGAAGGATTACCATTTTTGCAACACTGTCTTACTTGCAGAATAACGTAGAAAGGTGAGGCCATCCTCCCAGTGAGGGAGGTGGTTTGGTTGGAAGGCATGGGGTATGTTTGTTTACTCACCTGAATTAGGCAGGTAGCGTATCCACGGAGTTTAATCCCAATTGAACTGAATTATGTTTATGTGTTGAAAGGCCAACTCTCCACATTTTGGAGTTGGGTTTATGGTAGTTACAGAGAGAGGAGGGCTTGGTAATGAACCCTGCTTTCCTCAACCAGCACTTTATACCCCATCTATGCAGGATGTCAGTCTGCAAACTGGTAGCGTATTTGGAGAACGATTCAGACCATGAGCTACCAAAGCAGTTAAACTCTTGTGAAGTTTTGAGCTGATTCCCTGTCTTGTTGGCGTCCATGCTGAAACGCTGTGTTTGTTCAGGACATTAATCTTGTGAAAGGTTTATTGCAGGTGAAGAAGAAGAATGGAGTGTGATATGAAATGAGTTACCACCACCAAAATGGAATGCTATTGTGGAGGATAAATCGAGCGGCTTACCTTGTGATAAACTGGATATTATCCTAATTAATCACAGGAAACGTCCTTTTCCTGTAGCATTGCACAGCTTCTAGAATAATGAGTTATAAATGCATTGTTTTCTGCCAACTCCAGTGCTCAGCATGGTTCACAGAGATTACAAATTAATAAATGGCTGAAGCTGTACCTGGTGGGGGAGAGTTTGCTCTCTCGGCAAGTTGCATTGGCTAAACCTCAGTGCTCACCAATATTAATGTGGAGAATTAACAGAAAGCTGGTTAGACAGGGCTCATGTACTCACTGTGCGTTTTAATCCTAAATGAAAAACATAATAATTATGTTGCGTTTTCCTTTCCCCATGAATAATATTTTCAGCTGATGCATTTTGCTTTATTTTATTGCTTATTTAAAGTCCAGCATTCTTTGCTTCCATTCCTTTTCCATCCCCTGGGATAAAATATGCAGTGGGGGGTATTTTCTCTCTCCCGTAGACTGCTTGGACTGGATTTTCCTACAAATGTGCAGGCAACTTGTTTTGGCCAAACAGTAAGTGAATGCAGCAGTGCAAATAAATGGCCTTCATTCCAGAGATCTTGATGAGGACAGGGGTGTATGCATGCAGGCACATGGGTGGAAGAAGTCTAAGTCAAAACAATCCAATGCAAAGAGCCTAACTTGCAGGAGAGGCTGGACACCCCTAAAATTATCTCAAAACTATGAAAGCTTTTCAACAGTTATAGAAACCAGGCCAGATACCATGTACAATATTGGTGAAAGAAGATAATTGTCGTTCTAATTTTAATAATTAGGCAATTTAGAATATAGTTGTATGATCTTTTGCCCCCCTTGTCCTCCAACTCAGTGAAACAGTTGGACCACTTAAGTCTTCTCAATCTGTATGTGATTAATTTGCCCAAGTGCTCCATTTCTATCTTTCATATATGCAATTATGCACGATCTTTGGAAAAAAAATAGTCCCTAGAGGGTTTTTCTCCCCAACCTTCAGTCTCTTGCAGCAATTTCAAAATGCACCATTTTGCTTTCATGTACATTTAAACCCAGCAGCAAGAAAAAGAAAAGGAAAAAGAAAAAGCTCTTGGTATTCACTTGTGTTTCAATGTGGCAAAGCTACTTCAGGTAATGTTGATAACTTTGTGCAAAAGCTCATTGCCATGTTTGTACTGACTTGCTGAAAGTTTTTCCTTCTGGAAAATACCCCCAGTGGTACCCTCTGTAAAAGTGATGGCTTCTACAACCGTATTACTGTAGAAATCTCTGCCTGAAGTGGATGTCAACGCTGCGTGTTCCTCCCATGCGGGAGTTGTTTGCATTGCCTGTTGTTCATATGGTTATTCCTGTATCTATTCTTCTTTTTTTTTAATCAGTTGTGCATATCTAAAACAAAACAAAACCAAGAAAACAGCCCGTGGATTAGAAATCTTTAAAAAAACAAATTCACACTTAGCAGCAGCTGGATGTATGTCAGTGGTACAGGAATTTGCAAAGTCTTTGCTTTTTTCACTGTGGGATTTATGGCTAGATTTCACATAAAGGAGTTATGCTCCAAGTCTTTGCAAAAGAAAATGTATGTAAATGTCTATTTTATATAAAAAGTAAGAAAAGTAAGTGCCATGTCTGGTTTTGTTCTCTTGGCTATGGGGTTAGTCTGTTCCTTAGGACCAAGCATGAACAAGTTCTTCTGGAGGTGGAAGGGCCAAAGTTTCTTACTTCTTACATTTTACTGCTGAAGGAGTCCCAGTTATTGGTCACGTAGGAGCAACTATGCAGCACATGTATTTGAGTCTGGGCTTATAAAAATATTGGAGCAGGCATTTTTTGGAGCCTGAGTATGAGAAAGGATGAGTGCTGGTGCTTATGTGGTCTTGGTGATCAGACATGTTATACTGACATAAGCTTTTCATGTCAGGCTTTACACATCTGTCAGGAATGTGTCAAGACTACAAAGTGCAAAGAGAAAAATGGAACAGAAAAAGAAATTCCTTTTGTTCTAATTCCTTTCTTCCCAGTAGACCTTCTCACATGCTCCTGTGTGCTCCCAGGGCTTGGGTTCACTCTGGGGGTTGTGATAGTGATAAACACCTCAATTGAAAATAGACTTGAAAGAGAATCAAGAGCCCTGAATACAATCCATAGTGTTTCTTGCCATCTTAGTGTGTGCAAAACCCTCTGTAGCATGAAAGGTAATTGCACGCTCTCTTTGAAGCCAGCCAGTACACCTTGAAGTTCTTTGAGATCCCAACATGGAGGGTTTCTTAATGGAGCTTGGAACCCAATGCCCCCCCTACCCAGGTCCTCATTTGTACTGATGGAGAAATAAGATGTATGGCCAGGTCATAGCCTGGACCCTGCCCTGTGGAGCAGTGTGCATTTTTTGCCCTTTCATCAGAACCAGGAACACAGTGTGATGGTCTTGTCTCCCCCCGTTGCCTGCAGATAATATTGGCTTTTGGCACTCTCATATCACAGGAGAGGGACCTTCCTGCTGCCAGCTGGCCAACATGGCAGGCAGTGCCCACAGGGACAGGCAATGGCATGGCAAATGGGGACAGCTTGGGTAGCACTTGTCTCCTCTGGGCCATGGAGCCCCCAGGCTGCCCAGCAGCTCCTGAGGTGGGGTGGAGACACCCGCTCTGCTGTAAAAAGGCAGCTCCATGCTTTAGTTGCTCTTGCAGTACGTGGATGGCAGCTCTCCCTGTAAAAAAGGTCAGCTTTCAGCCTTATGGCAGCTACATAAGCCTCTCCATAAACCTCATGTATTGCTTCACAGATGAAAAGCTGCTAGGGGTGTCCAACTCTTGGTGTCCTCTGGGAAGGAAGAGGAAAACACACCACCATGTCTCATAAGCGTGATTCTCTCAGCTGGCCTGGTTAAGGAGAGACCACAGGGCAAGGAACTTGCCTGGACTTGCCTTGGCCTTGTGCTAACCCTCCTCTGTGAAAGCAGTTTTGTTTCAAACCGCAAGGGCTGAGGCAGCTCAGGGCTGGTGGCAATGGCAAGGGGGCACATTAGCTTTTGCTGATGCCTCCATGCAAAGTGGGCAACAAACTACAACTGGGAGCTGGCAACCCCAATGAGACATGGCTGGTGAGCCTCCAAACCCACCTGATTTGCAGCTCTGCAGCCTCACCTGACCAAACTCATTGGCCCATCATCTATTTAAGGGGCTCATTAGGTAGGGTGAAGGAGGCTTGTTTCTCCTGTGTGTAGCCCATCCCATCATATCATGTTCCAGTACTGAATACTTTGTCTGGGCTGTGGCAAGAGCTGGGCTCTTCTTGCTGCTGGTGTTCCTGCTTGTTCTGTGTGGTAAGTACTGTCCAAGGCCTGTGGGGTAGGGGCTGTGGAAAGATGTGCCTCAGTGTGGGTGTTACAGCACTGAGCACCAGTGTTATCTGCTCTTTTAGGGTACCAGACGGGTGAATGTAACCAGTTGGTTTTCATAAATCATACTGGAGCTTGGTGTGCTTGTCCCTGGCGAGTGAGTTTGGCCTGCCCTTGCTGTAGCTCTGCAGGGACTGGAGGTGATTCTTACCCTCTCCATGTAGGTGCTGTTTGTAACAGCCCCCTCCTGGCTGCTGGGGCAAATGATCCATTTCCCATGCAAGATCTTCAGCTATGGTGTGGTCCCTTGGCTGGGCAAGAAAGACAAATGGCTTGGTCTTGTGGAGCTTGTTCACTGGTGACCTTGGGACAGTCAGGTCAGAAAACTGTCTAGGAGAGCAATGAATGGCAGCATGTTCTCATATCTTTCTTACTCATCTGCCTGCAGTGATGAACTTACTTATACCTCCCTGTCTGACCTGCTCCCACATCATGTAAAAATTTATTTCCTAGGGATACTTAGGTAAGAGAGGAAATAGTAATGAAACTGGTGCTAAAAAATCTGCCCAGATGGGGAGAGAGATGGGATAACCACCTAACTGCCATTTCTCCTGCTCTAGTATGATGCTGTTCCTTCTGCTATTGCTAGTGCTAGTTCTCTCTCCACCTCAGGGAATGGTGTTTTCTCCATCATTTAGCTCCCTGATAAATTTACTTATTTTCTACTTCACTAGCAGAGTTGCTGCTATAGCAATAATCACCACAGTCTCTTTTTGGCAAAGCTAGTCAGCAGCAAGGGCTAGGGAGAGCTTGGTCCAGATCAATGGTTTAGAAAATTGTGACTGAGCTTTCTGCAGTAGTCAAATGCTTTGAGGTCAGATGGTGCTCTAGGAATATGATAAAATGCTATTAAAAAAAAGGGGAGTGGCTGGGCTGAAAGAGGCAGCAAGGAGCTCAGTTAGCCCCTCTACAGCCAGGAAGGGTACAGGAGTTGTGGAGCGAGTTCTGATTGTTGCTGTTGAGGTCTTGGGATGGCTGGGTAGAGGAGAAAGATGTGGGCTCTTCAACTCACTGGCACTTGGGTAAGAAGATGTGAGAGACTGGTGGGCTTTCTAATGCCTGTCAACCTGATGGGAGGCTGGAGGGATGGTGTTGTGATAGTTGGTAACATTCTGGATCCAGACTCAGTCTCCTGGTGACTCCAGTGGCTCTCACTGGGGCAGACACCTAAATCATGAGCATTATATTCCTTATGTTTGCTTGGCTGGGAACTGAACTCTTACCTAAGCCTTGGCTTGGGAGAGGCAGGGGACCCCTCCTATTGGCATGAGAAACACATTGGACAGGAGTGAGTAACAAAGTGATTTTTAGTTGAGGCAGACACAGGCCAGCTGAAGGGAGTGGAGGAAGAGCTGCCATCATCTCAGTAAAGGAGCCAGATGCTTGATGCTACCCCTCTGAAACCACCTAGCCTGGAGAAGCAGATCTCTGGTATGAGGAATTGCAATCAGTTCCTTGTCTTTGTGTTTCAAGTATTTGAGGTCACCCCTCCTGTGATTTTTGCTGTGATGATCACATTTTGGAGCAGCACACCCCTTCCTCCTCCACCCAGCGTGTGGTCTGGCAGACCTGTCGGTGTGTGCATTGATCCCTGCTGGGTGAGGGTTTAGGGCAGTTTTCCCAGAGACCATAAATGTGATTGCCATTAATTTATCTCAAACTGCACTGTTCAATGAGGCATCTAAAACTTAATCAGACCCAGCCATCCCTGGCTGGACCCTGCTCTGAGTCAAACTTCCCCCATGCTCATTGTCCACATTTCTAAGAAGCAGTCGGTGCCAAAAGCAATGTGAGAAAGCTCTGTCTCCTTGCAGTGTTTTTCAGACCAAAGCCAAGACTGAGAGCTGGGCCAGCTCAGTTCAGAGACAAGATCTTTCATGTTGCTTTGCTTGCCCAAGTTAAGCGCCCCAGGGCACTTCAGGTATGGAAGCTTTGAAACAGTAAACTTTGAATGAGGTCAGGTGGCATCATTGTGACCTATTGCTCTTGTTATGTAATTTTTTAAGTCCCAGTTGCATTCCATTAAGAATAATTAGGCTACTGGGTGAAATACAAATTTGGTTTTTTTATGTCTGTGCACACACATCATGAAAGGACCTCACGGGAGACCTCAGCTTTGCACACATCAGCTTCTTATCAAGAAATGCAATTTCTGTGTTTTCTCATTTATCTCCATATAATTGTCTTCAGCTTGGAGCTCTGGCTGGAGCCAGGAAAACTGGGACATCTGGGGTTTGTCCCATTAATTCCCTAACTGACAGAAGAGCCTGAGGTGATGCATTTGAACATAGCAGGGGGGGTCGTCTCACTGCAAAACACTCTGGTCTTCTGTGTAGGCCTGAAGCATGGAGTTTGTTGCTTTGACCTGAAGAGCTCAGAAGATCCTCTGCCACCAGGATTGTTCTCTTGAATCATTGGTGGGGGAGAGTCTGTGCCTGGAGGGCAGCCCTGGCAGGCTTCTGTTGCAGTGGTCTTCCTTTCCCCTGGGGAAGGTGGAAGAGAGGTAGGAGCATCTCTTTCATCCTCAAGTCACTGAACATTGATCACTCAGGACTGGAGGTTGGACTAAAAGTCCTTCTTGCCCAGCTCCCCAGGTTGAACCCCCCTCCCAAAGTGGGATGGAATGAGTTGATCTAATAATTAAGGCAAGATCTCTGGCTGGTGTAAGCTAATGCAGCTTTTGAGGTGTGCATCAGCTGAGGATTTGCTGGGGTTTATGGTATAGCAAGAGGCTGCAAAAGTGGGAGGGGAAAGTGGTCCCCTGCTGCAGAGGCAAGTTACCTTGCCTGGCAGTTCCATAAGGAGCATAGAGCAATGACTGTGGGATGATGTCTTAAGAGTAACTGAGCAGGGCATGGTTCTATTTAGAAAAGTACTACTTGTTTGCGTGTTGCCAGAGCAAACACTGGGACCTGTGGCAAGCAGCATTTGCCACCTCTTGCACTCCCAAAACCCAGTCTGTGCAGATGTAGCAGCTTGATAATGTGTGCAGGTAGTAGCATGAAGGGCAAGAATTATTTAATCACAGACTGGTTGGGAAAGGACCTTAAGATTATGTAGTTGCAACCCTCCTGCCATGGGCAGAGACAAAGGAAGGGGTGGTGTAGGGAGAGAGGGTAGGGTGCTGGGATCACAAGATAGATCCTCAAATCCTGGAAGCTCCGGAAGGCAAGGAAGAGGAGTGGTGTGTCTGTCCACTCCCCTCTGTTTCAGGATCCTCCAGGGTCTCATTCCTCTCATGTACTACTGGGGCCAAAGGGGGTTGCCAAGGGTCAGCCATGGCTTGGAAATGACCCCTCTGGGCTCCCAGGCAGTTGCGCATCCCACACACTAGTACTGAGAGGAAAAAGAAAAAAATTCTGGGCTAATCTTTGTTATTTCACATTTGGGAGGAAACAGGAGTCACCTTATTTCAAAATGTACCTCACCCTTTCTTTGAAGGTGACCCTCAAACCAGGCCATTTCCATTTTTGTGGTGGCCATCTGGTCTGAGAAGATTTGGTTATCACTGCTGCTCACTGCATGGTAAACCTGGAGCAGTAAGTCAGCCTGACCTCCCCACTTGCTCTTTACACCTCTTGCAGCACAAGCTCCTTTTAAGAACACAGGGAGCTCCTGGGCCTGGGTGTACGGTCCCCAGTCAGGGAGGGAAATGCACCCCCCTGCCTTCCCCCCCCCCTTCCCCCCTGCCCCAGGGCTGAGTGGGGCCATTGATCTGCCACAGTCAGGTATGCCATGAGTCCTCAAACACCCTATGAACTGCTTATGCTGGGTCTCTGCATGTTTCTCCCCAAAGCTTGGGAAGAGGGTTGCCCTGCACTGGGAGACTCCAGATCAAATTTAAATGTCCTGTTCAGTGCAAAGACCAGAGGAGCATTTCTGAGGCAGGAGAATCACTGCTGCTTCCTGGTAAAAGCAGCCCTGGCAACTCTCCCATTACTCCTAGCATTCACTTTGGCTTCTGTACTTTTAATGCAAGACCAGCTTCACAGGTCATGCTACAGACCTCTTAATGGGCAGGGACAATGATATAAGTGGCCCCTTTGCCAGCCCTTTTATAATCAATTATAATGTAATTGCAGACCAGTCAGCTTTACATCTGTTTCTTGCTAAACTCAAGCATCATTTTGAGGACTGATGTTGAATAATGAGAAAGTTGCTACGGTATAAAAATTTCAATGGGCAAAATTAACCTTGATAACGAGGCACCTCCTTGTCTCTCTTTTCAATGCAAAAGCAGCCACTGCTTTTACTCTCCTGTGTCATGCTGCCAATGCTGTTCTTATGTTCCCATTACTGCAGCATTAGCATTGCCAGGCAATCCTGGTGTCAGACATTGCTGGGAAGCATGGGAACTTTCCAGTTCCAGTAAACAGCCTCCTGGGATTAAAGCTGAGCTGTGCAATTAACAGGTCTGTTACTCGTGGCTGGAAGTGAGGAATGGTTTCCCTGAGTGGAAGAAACAAAATTAATAAAAATCTTAATTTGCTAGAAAGCACTGGAGCAAAGGCTCAGGTTGAACCTCCTGCAGCTTGATTCAAAATGCTCAGAGCCACACTTCAGGGCAGGCAGCCATAACAGTGTGGGCCTGCCAGCCCCCTCAAGCCAGACTGCCAGGACTTGCCACTTCCAAAGGCTGCATGAGTGAAATAATGTGTTGGTAATTCACAGCAGTCAGACTTTCATGAAGGGGTACAATCCCATGGAGGTTAGAGAAGAGATTGAGGGCAGAGATTTTTTTTTTTAAATAAAAATCTATAAAACTACTAGAAGTCAGTGATGAATAAATAGGCTTCAAAGTTCTTGTCCAAGCACTGGGTTTTCTTGGGCTCTCAAGTGAGCATAGTCTGGAAAGAAAAGGCAGTTGCTTCAGGTCTGGATTTTGTCCTCTTTCAGTACTAGTTCAAGTAGCCTTTTAATCAGCCCTAATTGCAAAGATCTCAAGATGAGCTTGCTGCTGCGTTGTACCCTGTGCTGTGGGAGTTGGTAATGGGAAACACTGACAGCTGAAGCAGAGGAATTGCGCAGCTCCTGTGGGCATCTCTTGGCAGTGCCTGGTTCTGGGCAGGCTGATGAACCCAGTTCATGTTTCCCATTGAATGCAAAACTGTCTCACTCTGCACCCCAGAGCACTTGCTGAGTCCCTAGAAAAGGGTAAACTCCTTTGCTAACTATCTGGTTTGCTAAAGATGGAATCTACTGTCCCTCTATTTATTGCCTACCTCTGCTCTAGTAGTGTAGCTATCTACCTAATTGGTAAAATAAATACTGAATGGTGTTTTGACTGTGCTGGAGTGGATTGCTTTCAGTCTGACTGTGACATTATATTGCTTATAAAATATGTAGGAAAGCTGTAATGAGCAAACACTTGTCTAGCATTAATTTAAACTACATGTAGCTGTCTAAAATCATCGTAAAGTTCTCAGATGTGGGCCCCTGCTCATCTCCTAAATGCACCGATAACAAAATTGGGAGGATTTATGGGGCCAAAATGACTTGGCAATCACTTCTCATTGCTTTTGATGCTTCTTGTGTGCCTTTTAAGATCCCAGACTGCACGTAACAAGGGCTGAGCTTGATGTTTCAAGGCCAAAAATGGCACAGGGGTTCTGTGAATCCCAACGTGAAAGATAAACTGTCCTTTTCCCTGTACTGAGCTGGCAGCGATGAAGCCTGCCATCATCTCCCCTGGCCTCCTGGCAGTGTGGTGCTGCCCATGTATGAACAGTGGCTTGGTGGATTGTAGATGAGACAAGAAACCTGTTCATCCAATGGGAAGTAAGTCCAGCTTTTCCAGATGGGGGGCCAGGAATTATCTGCTAATGTGAAATCAGCTCAGCTGAAAGCCCTGATATTAAAGGCCAGCTCCAGTTCCCAGGACCAGGAGCACATCTGGTGGGGTTGCAGACTCAGTAGCAGGCCTTGCTTTGTGGTGGCCAGCCCCTTCCCTCATTGCTCTTGCATTTTTTTTCCCCTCAAACTCCTGAAGAGCCTGGTGGTGACAGTGGGGGAGCATCACTTCCAGCAGGTGGACAGGCAGGAGCAGAGCATCACTGTCTCACGTGTCATCATCTAGCCTGTGTTCAACCGGTTGCAACATGGCCCCACTGCCCTTACAGCAGCCTGCCCGGTAGAGTAGGAG
Source organism: Hemiprocne comata (assembly GCA_020745705.1). Lineage (NCBI taxonomy): Eukaryota > Metazoa > Chordata > Aves > Apodiformes > Apodidae > Hemiprocne > Hemiprocne comata. The sequence goes on from CM036586.1 coordinate 66,136,715, forward strand.
AGAGTCCCAGGGGATGAGCTGCCACTGTGGGAGGGGGCATTACATGGGCAAAGTCCTCATCTGATGCTCTGGCCCAGAAAAAACACCCCTCTTCCTTTCCTTCCTTCTAGCTTTTTATGACAGAGAAATGTTGCCTCAGTTAGGCCTTTAATTCTTTTCAATGTAACACAATTGGGTTAATTCTTGCCCTCAGCTTTGATTAATTGCCCCAGAAGTTTATCCCTTGGTCAGGCTCTGTGCTCTGGCTATGCCCATGCTTTTTTTTTGTGCACCAGATTCTGATGTGCTCTTGTGTTCCCCTTGTACAATCTGTACCAGTGTGGTTCCTTCAGCCCTGTTGTGCCAATACTACTAACTCTTGGCCACCTGCTGAAAAGCCAGGAGCTTCCTCTTGGCCATACCCCTGGACTATTAGCTAGCAGTGGGCTGCAAAGGTCCTGCCTACTAAGAAGCAGGTTGGGTTAAAACCTGCTCACTCCAAGTACTTCTGCAGGCAAAGCAAAGCCTCTGCAGGTACTTTTAGAGTGTCAGATTTGGGAAGTGGCACAAGGCTTTAACTTCCTAGGCTTTTCAAAGGCAATTCCCTGAGTTGTATAGAGCTATGATGGGTTACAGGCCACTGGCCATGACTGCTTGTGACCATCAGATGGCAGATCAGCCAACATAAAATAACCTTATGTCACTGATATGTCTCAAATCACTGGCTTGGATGGTGATAGCCTTATAGTTTGCCCATAATGGCAGGAATAAGGGAAATAATATCAAAAAAATGTTTATTTCATGGCTTAGACATCCTGGCAGGCAGTGTGAGGAAGGCTGCTTGAGGGCTGCCTGTGTGCATGTACTCTGTGGCTAAACAGTTTGTAAGCAGGAACTGGGCTTGACAGCATCTGAGCCATGTGGACAACACATGAGGCAAATACAGGGCTCCCTGCTTAACCCTTCAGATGGCTGGGCACCACCCCTGGCTCCATGAAGGCAGCCAAGGAAATCTGTGATCCGTTTTTCTCACAGTATCAAGGAAAAACTAACTGATGTAGGTCTGGATTGAACTGAGCTGAATCTTACGGCTTTTTAATATCCTTCATAACTCCTGATCTGGTCAGCAATGGTCTTTGGGGAGAATTATGTACAGAGTTTCTCACAAGCACCAGCCTGTTTCCAAGCTATATGAGACCAACACAGAGGCAATCTGGTGGTCTTTTCTCTGCCATGCTGTTCCCCCTCTTTTATTGTCCACTTCCCAAGTATCCTCCTGCTTAAGTTAATATTCAAAGGTAGCTAACAATCCTCCTGATCTCTGTCTCTGAATTTGCCACATAGAAATTAAATTACATGTGACTAACCTCAGTTTGTATGCTCACTTTATAAATACCCATATGTGACTGCAGTGTTTTGGGAAGGGGAGAAATGTAACAGTGGGACTTGAAGGATGCTGTTTGTAGCTGTAAATCAGACGTGCTCCAGTCAACATGAGGTTCATGTGCTCACTCACTTGTGCACCCTTTCATCTCCAGGGGATGGTGTTCAACCCAATCTGCCTCCCCCACAGGGATGAAAACTTACAGGCAGGAACACTGTGTGGGGCTAGTGGCTGGGGCAAAGTCTCTGAGGAAAAGTCAAGTGGCAGGGTCTTCTGGTCACAGTTGCAGGAATAAAGGGTAGTGGATAAGGGAAAGGAGCCACTTCTGGAAACAGAAATGCAAGAGAAGGTGACTCCTGCCAGGTGGAAAATTCAAGTAACCCTTTGTTCATCAGGTCTCCTCTGCTTGACAGAGGACCAGTCTCTGTAGGGGTGTGTAGATCAGCATTTTCCTGTAACATGGAACCTTGGAGCACAGTAGGGGAGGCTGCACTTTGCAGTGCTGCTGTGCATATTCATGCATGCATATCAGAGCCTCTCACAAGCAGAGCTGTCCTTACAAATTATTACAGAAGTGGGAATAGTTCTCTTGTATGTAAAAATATATACTCTTTTATACTCTCTCTAGATGTCAGAAACCTGTTCTTTCAAAAGAATTGTGCTTGATTGAGTTTTATTAGATCTTCAGAGGCTGTGGGAATGTCTGTGAATGTTGCTTTTTATTTTTATATCCCCAGTGGTTTGGGGCTCATCTATAATAGAGGAGACTTACCTGTCCCCCACTCCTCAGCAGCCCTCCCAGGAGAGACCATGCTGTCTCCCAGCCAAGGCTGATCTCATGCTAGCAGCTTGCTGAGGGATTTGTACTGGCCCCTGAAAATCTCCAGCCCTGCAGCAGGATGTTGGGAGAAGAAAACAATGTCAGTTGTCCAACCTGCAGGAGAATGGCCTCTTCCAACCCTGTTTTGAGGCACTGGCTGGGGACAAACCAATGCATTACCTGCCTAGCTGGGTGCCTCTGCTCAGTGATCCCAAACTGCTTCAACACATCGCTGCCCTGGGCAGGCAACAGGTGTGGGACCCCCCAGCCACTCTTGCCAGGGTGTTGGGAAGGGGTAGATGTGGCTCCCAGGTGACAGGTCTGTTGGCCAGAAGGATGAGCTGTCTTGAAGATGCTGGATGTGGCCTGTTTGTTCCTGCAGCATCTGGGGCTCTGGCTGCCCCTCACTGACATCCAGACCCACAGTGCTCCGTGAGGGATGTGAACCTACCACTGGTGCAGGGCTCCACGCTGTGCACTGGCTTTCCTGGTGGTGGGAGTGGGGGGATGTTTGGAAGGTAACAGCTAATCTGTCCTGGCTCCTGCTGGGCAGCAGGTTTGTCCTGTCCACCCATGAACCTTCTCTCCAGGGGAGAAAAGGAAGCAATGCTAAATGTGCTGTCAGCACTTTGCTAAGGAAGGGCTTTACAAGGAGCTTCAGGGTAACAAAGGCAGGAGGAGTTTTTTTGCAGGTGGGAGTAGGGATGTGGACAGGAGACTGAAGCATGATTGCCACCTTGCCTAGACCCACCCTAGACATTGGTAACAGCAGGGCCTCTATGTCTGTGCGCAAGTGCCACCACTTCTGCTGAACCAGGGGTACCTTCAGTGGTGGGACTCCAGGCTATGGGAAAGGGAGCCTGCCATGGGCAACACTGCCAGGAGGTTGGAAAGAAGGCAGTTCTCACCTCTGCCTTGATGTCCCCTTACACACACTGAAGACTTCCAATACCTTCATTCAGGCAGTCCCACTGGGCAATGGACTGCAATAGAGGAGTTTGTTCAGTGCCAAGCTCTTCTCTGCTGGCCCTACCAGTGTGAGTGGGGCCCATCTTGCCCTGCCCCAGGGAAGGCTGCTGACCAGGCTGTCAGGCTAGTCTCCTTGGGGTGTACTTGCATGAATATTTTTTGTTAACCGAGCAGTTTCTTGGGAATCTCCCTGCCCTCTGTCAAACCTTGCGTGAACATTTTCAAAGCAGTGTTGCAGCTGGTGTTAGTGAAATGGCTTTCATTTTTATATTCTTCATGGAAAAAAGGGTCTTGTGTATGGGAGAAGGCAGGCTGCCAAACTGCAAGTCAGATCAGGGGAGTGAAACAACAAAGCTTAGATTGGTGCATTTTAGATTAAACAAGAACAGCTGAATGAGCAGGGATGGTGCCAGGACCCTGTGACTAGGGAGAAGCAAGCAAGGTTGTGTTGGCTTCTGCAGTAAAGCTGGCCTGTCATGCAACACTGACAAAGGTCAGAGCTGCTGGCACAGGAGTAAATGGCACATTTTCTCCCCAACAGGCTGCGGATAGGGTAACTCTGGAAGCCTCCCTGCATGTCTGAGGACCGGCAGCACACGGACCCTGGCCAATACAGTGTCCTGAGGAGTTGGTTGTGCCAGAGGATGGGATACCATTGAGAGAAGCACCATGACCCAGGGCTCACCAGGCATATTTTCCCAGGTGGCTGTGTTTGTGGACTTCATTGCCCAGCACAAGACACCAGGTAGGTATGAGTACTGGGAGGTGTTTTCCTCTCCTGTCTGTTTAGCACCATAGGGATCCAAATTGCCCTGCTATTGCTGCCTCCCTCCTGTCCACCCACAGCAGCTCTGCTTAATGTCCAGCAGCTGCACCATCAGCAGTGAGGTGTATTATATTTTAATTTGGCATGGCAAAACCAAAGGTCTAAACAGATAAGCCCCCCTTCAGAAACCCTGCTATAATAGCAGGTCTGACCCCTGCATCCCCTGAAGGAAAAGCAAAAGGCTACTCAAGCTGCTCTGTTTCTGGCTGAATGCAGCCCTGCCAGCTTGGTGAAGTGTCCCTCCAGCACTGCATACCAGCCCTGTTCTAATAAAAACCTGCTTTGAGATGCTTTTGCCAGCTCGAGATCTGAGCTGCTGTTGTGCTGCTGAAACAGCATGTAAGATTGATCAGGGGTGTTGTCTCCTCATCAAATACAACTTCGAATGCTTATGGGAAGAGGGGCACTGTATTAAGTGTCACAGTTTTAGTGGCTTATCAGAATTGCCTTTTATAGCTAGGCACGGATCTAACTGTATTTTCCTATACACATAATTACAGGGCTAATAAAAGTTACTGAAGAGATGGTGTTGTTTTTGTCATAGCCACCAAATTTGAGGTGTTGGTATTAACTTATACCCAACCTATTATGGCTTGCTAGGGTTCCTTAATGATTATGTTTTCTAAAGGGGGACTGTCTGCAGCTAAGAAAGGGCCTCTTAACTGGGAGCAGTAACTGAAGGTGCAGAAGACATGTGGCTACAAAGTGGGTGCATTACCCTTTGCACAGTGGAGCTATTGGGACTGACAAGTGCCCATAGAAGATGAAGAGAAGGCCAACATAAAAGTGATGTTTCATTAAAAATAAGTTTGGAGTAGCCGTGTCTGCTTTTGGCAGCCTGATTGAATGAGAGCCTACTGTGTCGGTGGGACAACTCCTGAAAGTTTGGGGATTTATAAGTAGGACTTTGGGAAAGAAATTGTGCCCTCATCTGAGGGTTCTCTCAGCTGCATGTCAAGCACTTTGTGTTTCAAAAAACTGCAGTGCCATAGCATGTGCCTTGACCAATAGTGCCCATACTACTCTTTCTCCCTGCCGTGCCAAGCCTTCTCCTTGTGCCAGCAGAGTGCTGTTCCCAAGGCATCCTGCTCTTTGGAGGAAGTGGCTGCATTCAGTACCCCTAGGCTTCAGGGGATAACTACCCTGACAACAGGTAGCTGTAGTTTGATTGCACTAGCCAAACACTGAATTTCATTCGGGGCACCTGCCAAAGTGTTTCCCAGGGCTCAGAAGTCCTGACTGCCACTGACCCAGACTCTGGTCTTGATAGTGTCCAGATGACAGCAGCTGTGTTCTCCTTACAATGCAAATCCCTAGCTACACTTGCTGGGCAGGATAATGCTGCAGGGGAAGGAAGGAAGACAAAGTCTATTTGTAATATAGATTCTGTAGGAGCCATGCTCTCCAAATGGCTGCGGCTGGCTAGAGATCTGTTGTACCCTTTATCCTTTGGTCTGGCCATGCCGATGTTAGCTGACACAAAGAAGCTTTCAGCCCCTGCAAGAGGTTGGGGAGTGAGAGGGACTGGGCTGGCTGTATGTCAGTCGCTCAGCACTGACATGCTGTAAGGAAGCGTCAGTCCCCACCTAGTGCTGAGAAAATTTGCAGCAGTCCTCTGCTACTGGTAACTCTCTCCCTAGGTGACTTATGCCGAGGGGGAAGATGACAAAATTTATCGAATGGAGCTGGTGACATGAGTTTTCAGCTTCTGGTGCATATGTGCAGGAAAGTAGCTGCTGGAGACTCCCAGCCCACAGTGGATCTGACAAGGGCTAAGCTCAGCCACACAGATACATGTCTTTAGTGTTGCTTGCTTTGAGCCTGTGCACCTGGAATATAATTGTGCTGGAGAACAAAATCCTGTTGATACACTTCAAATTGGATGTAGAGTACCAAGTTGGATGTGACCGTGGCTGGGTGTCCCTTTATTTGAATGGAAGAGAGCTAAGTCTGGGTGCACTGGAGGAGTGAGGGTTATTGCATGTAATTTCTTGTCACTCATTATCAGGAAGAACAGCAATTCTATCTGGCTTTTGAGAAGCCTTTTATACTTCTCATTACAAATCTAAAGAGCTAGAGACAACACCCAAACAGAGCAGGGGAGCTGAGGGGCACATCTGTATTTGCTCTGGCACCTAGTGCAGCATGATGGGCACCCCAGAAATGTCTTTTAGCCTGTACATAATTCTGTGCCACATCTGCCTCATCTCTAAATATAACTGTTTTACTCCTATGGACCCTGGGTAGCAGAATAATCTGAGAGCTTAGCCTTGTGTAGCTGGGGCATGTCTAGAGGGGTTTCCGATGTGTTAGCAGAGCCAGCAAGTGTTACGTGCATTGGAGACATAGCTCAAAGGCAGGCTCTTCCTTGGTTCACAATTGGTTATATGGCACAACAAGCATGTAGATTACTGAGTAACTCTACAGATGAGACTCTAAGAAACATGGCCTGTTGTCCCTCTGCAAGGTATGCTAGATACTGAACCGATAGATAATAAACTCTTCCTGCAAATACTGGCTGCCTCGCCACTCTGAGTACTAATGGTAACGTTTTGATAATAAAGTTAATCCTTGGTCCATGAAATTCATCCTCTAGGAGTATTTGGTTGTTCATGTGGTTGTCTTGGATGAAGTCCCATCTCCTCAAATTCTGTACCACCTCTACATCTTTTATAGGTAATGACAGTTGAATGGACAGTCTCTCCACTCAGTATGAGAAGAGACCTTCCCAATGGGATCTAGCTTAATGAACTGCAACAATATTTGCCTGAGTAAATGTACCTTCAGCCCACACTTACCACCAACTCCTTGTCTGCCTCAGGTAAGTCTTACGGGAATGTCTTCCAAACCCCTCTGCTGGTAGAGTCACACCAGGCCACCTTTATATTTGCTTCTGATGAGAGCAATGCTGGCCACAGCTTCGAGGTTACCTTCAGTGCTGTCCATAAGGACTCTGAAGCAGGACCTCACTGATGCTGAAGAAATGCCTTTCTTCTGCTTTCTGACCCCCCTGAAACAGTAATTATTCTTGGTGTGCCTGGGTTCCTGAAAAATCAAGTTGTTGATTTGGGTTTATTAAAAGCATTGTATAATCCCATCTGTTAAATTGTCCCCTTTCTCGTCTGTGTATTGCAGGTTTGGGCTGTGGGAGTGTTGCAATGTTAGTGGAAGAGCAGAAGATTGATACTGCTAATTACCCTGGATTGTATCCCAGGAACCCGAGATGCCACTGGCTCATTGGGCCTCCAGCAGAGTATGTCGGGAAGGTAATAAAAGGAGGAACTGCACTTAAACCTCTGCACTAAGAACTGTTCAAGGGAGCAATTCAATAAAATCCTGCCACAAACATCTGTGACATGCAGGACTGTAAACTGTAAGGTTTCCAGGTCACTGATTCTTTGCAAGGCATATTTTATCAGTTAGACATCACCTCCAAACTCATGTATGGAGAGGCTGTGACTGTTCTAAGTGCTTGAAGTCTGAAGGCACCAATCTCATTTCAAGATAGCTATATCTTGAAGGCCAGCCCAGATTTGATGGTAAAGGGAAGGTAGAGAGCATATGGCAAACAATAGTCAGCCTCTTCCTCAAGGCAGCATGAAACCCCACCAAGCTACTCCTTAGCCCCATGTGAAGGTGTCTGCTTCTCATTGTCCATGGGCTGTCTGATAATAGTTCCCACTCACAGTACCAGCATCTCTCTATTTTTATTGCCTGTTGCTGCTTGTGTGCAGCCAGCATCCCACCGAGATCATCCCAACCCATGATCAGTTGTGTTGCCATTTACATTATTCATAGCAACAACATCTCCTCCCCTGCTGCCTTGGCTAAGGGGTGGAAAAACAGTGTCAAGTTGAGGGAGGCTTGAGGGCACGCAGACCTGTTGCTTGGGTCACCGCTGCTCTGTTGCTGTGAGAACTTGTGGTCTGGATTAAAAACAAATCAAATGAAAGACCACCCACTTCCCATGCTTGAAAGAAAAGGTCTTGGAAGTTCACCCCATGTAGGACACTGACTGTTCAGAGGTACAAGGCATTGAGTGTTGCAGGAAAGATGACAGCTGAAATACCTTAAGGCAAATCTTAGGCCAGCTTCATCCTCTGCAGACCTGTCTGTAGCCCTACACAGGAGGGACAGTCAGGACAAGATTGCCAACAGACTGTTTTGATGTAAAATGTAATGCACGCTCCTCACCAAGGGAAGTCATGTTCAAATTTTTCTGCAATCTCACTTTTCTCCAGGCCATGGTTAAGAAGGTTAAGTGTTTCAGTCTTGATGATTCCTTCTTGCTTGTCTGCTTAGCAGCTGGAGTTTGAAGACTTCGGTGTGGAGCTTAGCCCAGGCTGCATTTATCATGCAGTTACTGTTTATGGTGATGAAGAGCAAAAACCAGTTGGGTGAGCACTAACTGTTTCAGACTTCAATTAGAAATTCCTGTGGAAATTAGAAATCCCTGTGGAAAAAGATGTGTTTTATCATCAAGATTTGGTCTCTCTGGTAACATGGTACTCAGTACCACTAGAAGGATGAGGAAAGGACTTCTGCAGTAGCCTTGAAGCTTGCCTGTCTGTCTTGTCCATCATGATGTGGCCAAGTACACTATTGGTACAGGAGGTCCCATATCCTGGTCCAAGGCCATGCTTTCTCATGGAGAGCCAGCTGGTGTTGTGGGGCTGGATATAGGACTGTGGTTCTATGTTCTGCTGTAGAGCCAGCAGAGCACACAAGTGTGTTGCTGGATCAGACTTCTGCTCTGCATCTCTATATCAAAGAAGAAAGCAAGAGCAACTTTGCCCTGTCTTTAAATGTTCAAAGTGAGGCAGATTGAAGGAGCAGTTGTTGATGGGTGTCTAGTTCCACTGAAGTGGATATTAATTCTTTATGAATTGAACTAATTCTGTTGGAACTTCATTAATGAAAAATTACTAACCTGAGGCATCACTTTCCCACACTTTCAAAAGGAAATATTTTTTATTTTCTCACTTTAAATCTGCTTCAGTTTTATCAATATAAAAATCTTTATCAATATAAATCTTTATCAATATAAAAAGTAGATGCTCCTACTGCTTGGACCAAATGAAAGCGTGTTGTAACACCCCAGCTTTTTTAAAAAAACAGCTCCCAGGCACCACCCTCACTTCAGCAGATACCTGATATCTGTTCTTCAGATGAAAAGCATTCTGGTGCTCAGAAGTGAAGATATTTTAATTAAACTCTGGCTAACTCTTTACAGACTTGTACGTGAACCAAAAGACAGAGTAGGGTGATGAGGGGCTGGCGCTCTTTTCTTGACACCAAATAAGCTATGTAAGAGGCTTGACCTGTCCTGAGTTTGCCATGAACAAGTGATCTTGGGCAAACAGCTTCTATTTTTTCCCTATCTGTTTTGTGGTGGTAATTTAGTTGTATGTGTTTACCAAATACTGAATAAGTATTAACACTACAAGTCCCTTGAAAATAAATCTGTTTTCCATTGGAAAGGAGTATTGAAGTGGGAGGATAGGGGCAGAAAGAAGGCTGACAAATTTGGACCTGGTATCTTTCAAGGGAGAGCTTTCAGCATCCCGGAACGTTTCACTCGATGCTTTCCAGCACAGCTTTGCCATTGGAAATTAAGATTCTTACAGGAAAGCTCCTCTGGAGTAAAGTGCAAGCTTCCTATCCAGCTGCAATTATAGGACTTCCAGATGCTATGCAAACTGAGTGCTCTCAATAGGAAGAAAAATCTAGCAGCTGTTCTTTAGGTCCTCAACCTGTACATGTAGACTATTCAAAAGAGACTTTGCTTGCACATCTCATTGGTGGCATGCAATCCTCAAGTGTGGGGTTGTTTGGTTTTTTTTTGTGCAATGGAGGGCATTCATGCTGTCTGTTGAATATTACTTGTAATTCCATTATGAAAAAAATAGGATTACTTTTGTGTTTCTGTAGCATAACAGTAGTAGATTAATTCTGGCTGCTATTGCTTGCTGATGTCACTGATTATCATTGCTTCACAGGCACCTCTTCTGCAAAAGTTCTTTTTTAGTCAGAAAGTCGCCAAGACTCTAGGGGTTTGGGTTTTTTATAGAAAACCAAATTAGCTAAAGCCACAGTGCTTATGGGATGACATTTCTCATTTTAGAAACACAGCTTCTTGTTCATTCCCACAGCTAATGTCTGTGGATGCTCAGCTCCCAAACCAGTGCTGAGTCCAGGGAATACCATGCTGGTACATTTTGAAAGTGACGGGGAGAGCAGCTCCAGAGGGTTCAGAGCCCAGCTCGCTTTTACTCATTCAGGTTAGTAGGAAGATGCTTGCTGTGTCTAACAATGTGCACATCATCTGCACCTATTCTTAGACACCTGAGCTTGTTTTTTAGGCTAATCCTGCTGCATTCTGTCAAGGTAGCTTTAAAACAGAATAGCTGCTTGTGGCAGAGGTCTCTTCCCTGAATAAGGGAGGTGAATAAAGTTGCATTTCTCACTGAGAAATGAGATGACTAACTTCTGTTACCTGAAACAAGCAGCCTTGTTAATTCTGTCAGCCTGATATTCCCTTTGAAAATCTCATCAGGGAGTCTTGATCCTGGGGGTTAGTCTGCTGTTGTTGCTTTCTACTTTCATGAATGTGAGCCAGCTGCTGCTTGAGGGAATGAATAACTTTTCCCTTCCAGAGTGGGGGCTTTTTCTGAGGGGATAAAACAGTTATTGACCCAAGTCAGCGCTAACTCATATTTCTTCTCTTGCTGAGGAGGCAAGAAGAGAGAAGATTCAGGATTAACTACTGCACTGATGTGACCTCTGAAGGATGTCCCCTGTGCTGGTTTGAGCCAGGAGAGGACCAATTTTCCGTTCATAATTTTACTTTTCAGTTAAGTCTCTTCTAAGTAACTTGCTGACCCAGAGTTAAACCCTGACACCCCTTAGGTCAAGAAATTAAATCCTCCTCATCTGATCTAGTCTGAGGAGCTTTCCTCTAACATATAAGAGGATTATGCAGTGAGGCAGATGCTTTCTGATGTCAGGTCCCCTTCTGTGCACTTCTTGGATGCATGAAAAGTGATGGGCAGGTGCTCCATCATTCTCCATACGTGTTGTATGTCCTCTCTATTCTGGTTGCATGCACTTCTTTTTCGGAGTTAGGACACAGGGTAGAGGATGGGAGAGACCCACTTTCAGTGCCTGAGTCTCACTTGCTCTCTGCAGTGCTCACATCCTTAGGATTTGAGGTTTTACATATCTGTTTTTCCTTCCCCACCACTACTTCCGGACAGAGCAGACAAATTTGGTCTCTCTTGGATTTTTGGCCTTGCTATATCTACTGTGTGAGGTTATCCAGGAAAACAAGAAACTTGCCCATGGAAAGTATGGCTACTTGTCTGGCTCTCTTGCAGATGCCTGTGGCCTTCTCCCAGTTACTCCCAAGAGGCTGTTGAAGTGTGTTAGTGGGGCTGAGGAGGCCTGTCCTCAGTGTTGGCCATGGCACGCTGCCATGAAGCTCCTTGAAAACTAGCAGTGTGATGGGGCTGTCATCAGCCCTCCGTGGCTGTCAACAGCCACTCACTCTGTCCAGCTGCCAGTGTGACCAGCACATGTCCCCAGGCCACCTCTGCTCCTCTCCTCATGCTGTACACTCCACCTGCTCCTCCAGGCTGGGGTGCTAACAGCTGGAGAGCTATAAATTATATTCACACCTTTCTGTCCTCTGCGAAACATTCCTTCTGCAATTCCTCCATGATCACTGATTTTAGAGATGGCAACAGTTTGGTCTTGCTTGTAGGAGATCCATTAAAGTTAATTGGACTATCTGAGCTGTAGCAAAACCAGAACTGATGCAACATATTTGTTGCGAAGAGAAGCTCTTGCTCAGCAGTCCTGGGAATAAGTGGCTAATTAGAGAAGAGCCAGAAGGGATGGATGACTGCTGAATAAGGAAGCTGTATGGCTGGCTTTAAGTAGCTCCAATATGTTTGCTTTCATTATAAAGATCCAATAAACCCTTGCACTGGACTGTGACAGCAGGAGACCATGACAGACCCTGAGAGAGTCAACAGAACAGGTGAAAACCAAGCAATACCATAAAAAATGTTGACTTTGATGTATTTGACCCTATGATATTTCTGAAAATGGATCTATATGCACAGATAAAACAGTGTTGACAGCAAGGCAAAGTGACTGATATGTAGCACAGATTGAGGAGTGAGAAAGGAAATCTAGTAACTCTGGTCTCATTCAGCTAACTTGCAGTTTATAGAAGTATGTTTTATATCTAGTTCTTATTACTAGAAGTAAAAAAGTTTTTATCAGAGATGACTGTCCTCAGCATCTTACTCTCTTGGTGCTGAGCAACAGATCTGTCTGTAAAAAACATGCTGATTCTTTTTCTTCCTGATGGGGAGGAGGAAGAAAAAAGTGGAAAAGAAGCACAAGTGACTCAGACTAGTCTTCTGCAAAACCTTAGTGGCTTGTGTTTTCACAACAAAGCAGTCAGCCTTCACTCTAGGCTCTGGAGGTCTATGTAATCCATCCCAATAATCTTCTCCACTAAAAAAATGGAGAAGTAGGGGATTCAAACTTCTTGCACCTTGTTTCTTTTAGTTACTTATTTTGAGCTTGGTCATTGTTTGTGGGATTTTTGTCCTCTTCCTTTACAAGTACTTCCTCATGGACAGGGTGATTAGACATTGGAATGGGCTACCCAGGGAAGTGGTGGAAGCACCATCCCTGGATGTGTTCAAGGAAAGGCTGGATGTGGCACTCAGTGCCATGGTCTAGCCAATGTGGTGGTGTTAGGTCATAGGCTGGACTTGGTGATCTTAAAGATCTTTTCCAGCCTTGGTGATTCTGTGAAGTATGCTTTCAGGATGCGCTTAGAGGGTAACTTGTTCCTTCTCTGCCCTGACCCCTCCATCCTGGTCACAGGTGATACAGGTGAAGACCATTGTGGTGCATCCTCACTTTGACATGCTGAGCTAGGACTCCAACATTGCCCCAGTGCAGCTAGAAATCTCTGGAATACAGTGCTGCTGTGAGGCCAGTGTGTGTGTGTCTAACAGCACAGAGACACTATCCTCCTCTTTCCTCTGCACTCTGTCTGCATGGGGGATCATCGAAGAAGGTGGCTCTTCTGATTTTGCAGGTCTGCCTATTATGAGCAGAACTTACATTTCCATCTCATATTTTATTATTCTGCCCAGACCTAACCTTGAATTTATTTCCCAAGCAGATGGGAGCCGAGCTAGACGATTGCAGCAGATACAAGTGCCTGTACTTGAGAATGAAATCTGTGGGAGAAATTTTTACTTCAGTCACCCTGGAGGGATCACAGCCGGGATGCTTTGCACTGCCTTTGTTTCTCTGGGAGGCCAGGACTCTTTTCAGGTGAGGTAAGTGCTCTTGAAAGTCTCTGCATATGGATGTCTGTAGATCATCTAGGGAAAGGGACTGGAGAGAACAGAGGAGAGAAAAACGTGTAGAAAGTGACATTTAAAAGCAACAACTGGCTGTCCCTGGAGTGAACAGTACTTATAAGAGCAATAGATGCAGTCTGTTCTCCCCTTGCACTTTCCAAGCATCATCTCTTATCCCAGTGGAACACTTCCCAATGCAACTTGCTTGGAACTCTTTAATGGCACTCTTTTGTCAAGATAAACTATGATGACATCTATTGTTTTTAGAAAACTCTTGTATTCAGACCACTGTTCAAGAACTAACTAATCTCCCTGAGATCATGAGGCAAGCAGGTAAGAACAGCTGAGTAAATAAAAAGCAAAGTAATTCTGACTGAGGCACTGTGAAGCTAAACTGCGGGTTCTGCTCAATACCGCAATCGTATGGCAGACTAGTAAATTATATGTAACGCTGAAGAGCTCTATTCAGTTGTATTTTGTCTGCAGCCTGTGCCCAGTCTTCATGCTGATAAGCCTTTAAATCAGTCCCCTCATTCTAGGTGTGGGCTGAGTTGCACCAGTGGCTGCATGCCCTGTTCCTGCATAGAGGCTCTTTCTTGGGCAAATCTGATCTGTGACAGCTCTCTTCTTAGATGCAGCAGTGGGGAGGCCAAATGAGAACTGTCAGTCTGCTGTCTTGGTTCCTAGGGTGGTTCTGGTGGCCCCCTTTGTTTGCAGCAGGAAAATGAACCATTTACTTTTTGGGGCATTGTCTGTCAGCTGTGCTGTTGGTTCTGCCAGTCCAAAGAACCTGGGTGTCAATTAAAGGAGGAGGATTTTCCTGGACTGGATGAGACTGATGATGAAAGGTGAGTTTTCTTTGTCTAAGTGAGATGAGTCCTGAATATAACCCCTTTGTATAAAATATCCCAAGCGTATTGAAGTTTTGTCTGGTAGACTTTTTGAGGCAACTGAAGAGGAAGGAAAAAAAACCCAGGTGATTTCCTGCAGAAAATCTCCACTTTCTCATGCCTTCCTTCTAAACAAAGCTTACTGGAAATTAGAATGGGAGTTTCAGAAGCATAAGACTTGTATTTAACACTTCTGGCTCTCAAATTGAGTGTAATCTCTGGACAGATACTCTTCTCAGTAAAAGGCAGCTGCTTGTGCAAATGTCTACCAGTCCCATGCTTTGGGCAGAATGGTTTGGGACAACACTGTATTTGTGTGTGTGAGCGTATCTAGATATAATTATCACCATATTCAGAAGTCTGCAGGATAAATTTTGCCCATGAAAGTGCTAGAGAAAGAGTAGGATATACTAGTGAATAAGAACTGATTACATAAAAGTGGTGGGTGTCTTACAAAAGGAAGATGCCCCTGTTCTTGAGCTGGGGACTCTCTCAGGCAGAGAAATGAGGGAAGCAAATCTGATTGAGGTGTTCCACATGAAACCAGCATTGTCATCCTGCTTCCCTGAACCAGCTCTCTCTTCTTTCCCAGAAGTTTCTTTCCTGTTGAGGCTACTCAGGTCAAGGTGAATTTGGATTTATATTTTCATTGGCAAATGGAGAAGTCCACCTCTTCAGCTTGTTTAAGTCTCTTTTCTTCTTCAAGTCTCTTTTCCATGTTATAAATAAACTTACTTGTCACTCTAGCGAAATGTTTCACTTTGGGCTTTGGCTCAAAGTAGTTGCACTGGGAAACTGCTGATGCAAAGCATTTGTCTTCCAAAGCTTTATCTTTCTTCCTTCCCTGCATGTGCACACATACAGCCAAGTGCAGAAATCTCTATCTAGTGAATAGCTGTGACTGTCCTACAGCATTTCTTGAGAAAGAGGAAAGAGCTAATCCTGGACAGAGTTTTCATGTTTCTGCCCATCCTATATTTTATTCTATTGCTACCAGCAGAAAATGGAGGACTTCTGCTAACAGGAATACATTTAATCATAATTTTTTTCTGTATTCTGAATAAAATGTGCTGCAGTTATGAGCAGGAAATTAAAGTGTATATTAAAGAACAGAGCACGTTTTGGGTAGTGCTTCACTCTCAGGTCAGATGAATACTTGGACTCTCCTGCTTTTTGCTGCACTTGCTGGTCTTTCTCCCTCATGGCATCATTCATAGTCCCACACTGACCTAACAGAAATGTTAGTACAGGTGCTGACTGAGGGAAAAATTTCTTCTAAACTAAAACCAGTTAAGAAAACAAGTCATCACTTGTATGGTAGCCAGACCATCATTGCAGATAAGTTGAGAGCTGGAGGGAGAACTTCCATACTCTTGGATCTGACACAACTGGCTGCTGACCGCTGGCTCTTTGAGGGCTGTAATGGTATTCATGGATTTCCTGTAGGTCAGGCAGTTTATGCAGGGAATTGCTCAGCTCTGTAGCTGTAAATCTTTCCTAGAGGCTATAGCTTTGCATACAGCTTTTACATATGGCTTCATACAAAAGGTTCAAAGCCCTGAGGGCTCTTTGAGCAAGATACGGGCTATTGGCTCCTTTATCTGATTTCCATATGATTACCTTTCTGTTGTGGGAAGTACTTAACCGTGCTGACTGCTCCGAAGTTGTGTATTAAAACTGTCTTCAAGCATGCTGTGCCTCTGCGTCCTCAGATGCTGAGCGGAGCGTGCTGCAGTGCAGTGGCAATGCACCGGAGACCCAGCACAGGAGCCGCCAGGGAAGCTGCGCACGAAGCTCACTGGGGGCGGGCAGGAAGGGTGACCCCAGAACTGTCCCCAGCTGTCGTGTGCCAGAGGCTGCAGCGCTTGGCTTGCAGGAGGTGGAGCTGGTTCAGTTTGGTAGCAGCTCTGGGTAGAGCCTAGTAACAAGTATGAGTCTCCTAACATCTTGGTGCAAGTAGACACAGCTCTCAGGATTTTTATGAGAAGAGTGTGTGTGTGTGTGGACACGCAGGGAGAGGGGAGGGAGGCTGGGAGCAGAGCCAAGGAAGGAAAGACTTGAAACAAAAATTTCGGAGCTTCCAAACCCCCTTGCTTTCTAACACTCCTCACCGAAGTGGGAGGGTAGGTGCGGCTGGGTAAGGATTCCGAGATGAAGACCCAATAACAACAAACAAGCTGTTATTAGGCAGGCATTCTTTATTGCAGCGCTGGGCAGCACTGGGGATTCTCCACCATAAATGCTCCAACGAGTTAGCAAAACACCCCAACTGATATACACCAAAAACATGCATATTCATCTTTTATGCCAATGAGTTCCCAGAATTCTTTTACATAGTAATTTCATTTCCTGGAATTGGCTATCTTCGTAATTATGCATGCTCGAGGGTCTCTCGGGGGGGGGGGGGGGGTCCTTTGTTGCTTCTAGTCTTTTGTCATCTTTGTCCGGTCTCCCATCCTGGTCCTGTCTCCAGTCTCCCGCTGGTAGATTGCCCAGGTGGGTCAGAGTCCACATGAGCGTTATCTGTAGGCGCCACAGGTCTTAGAAGGCTTGGTGTTATCACAACCTACAGGATGCTTGGCATAGTTGACTGATAGTTTCACAAAGCACCTTGGTTTAAAAAGCAACCCTCTTATTATAGCAAATTCATTATTTTAGTAAACTTTTATTAGGCTATATTTCTATGGAATTTATTAATGAATATCCTATGATGTATCAGACTCTTCTAGCTAGGAGCAGTGGGCTTGTGTTGAGGAGCCAGGGGTCCATTACCACTGATGCTCCGGGTTTCTGTGTGCTTGGGTATGTTGCTTAATCTGCTCTGTCTGTCCCTTACCATCCTTGGAATGAAGTCTTGTGTTATTTTTTTTTATCTTCCATGTTTTGGGCTGAGTTTCTCAGGCCAGGGAGAGTTACTTTATCTCTTATGCAGATGCTTAGCATAACCAGAGCTGTGGTCTTGGGTTAAGCACTCTTGTCAGTTTGCTGCTGCTTTTAAAGCACAGCAAAGGGACCTGTCCTACTGTTGTGCCTCCTCCTGCCTACTAAGCTTTTAAATGTCTTTTCACATCTGTGACAGTGTTGTAGGAAGACTGATGAAGAGGGCTGAAGTACCCCTGAGTTACTGGGTGATACTAGCTCTGGCAACAAACTGGGGAATGCTGTTGCTCACGGCTTTAAAAAAGCAATCTGTTCAGGAGAGGATGTGCTACCAGCTCTGCTCGCAGACTTGTGCTGTAGCCAGGGTGCTGGCATGCAGTGTGTGCTTTCCTCCTCTTCCCACTGGCATCCTTGCTGGTGCTCCAAGACATCACACCACTGAGGTAAAAATAAGTCTCCCAAAGTGGTAAGCACCAGGAGGTGGGAATGCTTTCTCTCTTTGAGAAAGTGCAGCACAGCCAGCAACTGCGGGGGCATCATTAGCACAGCAGCTCCAGGGCTGGTTAGCAGGGGCAGGAAACACATGTGAGGCTCTTGCCTGCACGGGAACAGGCTGGTCTCAGCTGAGCAACTCATCGCTGGGTGAGCTCCTACTCAGGGCAAGTGCATGGTGCTGTAATGATCTACATTGGGGTGCCATCCTGAATAGAAAAAATGATTTAAAAAATTAACATAGCGACAAACTGTTGTGGTTCAGCCTGTGGGGCTTTACCCCCTTCCAAACCACTGCAGTGCTGTTCCCTTCTGTCCCCCAATGCAAGCACAGGGACCCATCCTCCAGCAGTGCTGAGTACCCGCAGGAGCCTTTGACTTGTGCAAAGCTGTGTGGTGAACTCATTGCTCTTCAACCTAAACTGTGATGGAAGAGCTTTTGGGTTGGCTTTTTTTAAGCCTAGCTCTCCTGGAGGTAGGGTACCCTCCCCATAACTCAGTTTGGCCAAGCTCAAGCTCTCCCACCGTGGGTTAAGCCACACCATGCTCCTCTGTGTGCTTTCTGACAGCAGCTGCTACTATGGCACCTTCCTCAGGGGGCAAAATATTCCTCATCTCCCTTCTGGATTTGAAGGATTTCTACTTAGTTGAAGGGCTCAGTTCTCCCCTCTGAGCTCTCAGCATCCCGTGCAGGTATGCAGAGACGTGGCGTAGTGTCAGCATCCAATCTGAGCAGAAAGCTTGTAAGCCTTGGTGTGGGAGGGAGCACACTTAAATGGAACTTCAGCTGCTCTACCGAGGGTATGACTTTAAAAACTGCTGCCTTGGGAAGCAAACAACCCTGCTATGGTTGGCACTAAAGGGACATACAGTTCTCATTAGTGATCTTGTTTTCTCTCCTCCTGCTCTGTTATAGCCACTCAGATGCTTCCAACTATTTCCCTGTTGATTTGGTCTCTTACTTAACAAGTGTTGAATCTGACTGCATTGTGTGTGCATGCACCTATAGGCTGCATCTTCTTGTGTTTCTGGAGAACCAGGGAGTGCATAGTCAAAAGCATAACGTTTCATAACTCTTGGCCAGGGCTGATCACAAAGTAAATTTAAAAAGAAAAATAAAAATTACACTTCTTCCTCAGCAGTGAGTGAGCATTTGAGGTTGGTAGGCCTGTTGTTAGCCCAGATGCTTGACCAACCTGGTATTTGTTTTCCAGGCACTGATCCAAAGCAAATTTGCAAGCAAGCCTGCTTCCCTCCAAGGGCTGGCAGCTCACTCTGTTATGCTGCCTGGCTCTCCTAGGCTAAAGATGACAAGAGTGACCCTGCGCACTGAACTCCTGCAGGCCTGTACCAGCCTCCATGCTGGAGCCTAAGAAATTATTCAACTGATGAGAAAGGGTTTGAAACATGTTATATATATACACATGTATAGATAACGTGTGTATATATAAGAACCATCTCTACCCTATGTAAGATTAAGGTTTGTATCAGATCCATTAATTTTGGCCTGCAGTTGCTGTGCTTTTGCCAGTGATATTAGGATATTCAGATTTCCAGCAAGACCAGTAGAACTGCAGCAGAACAGCTTTGGGAAAAAGGAAAACCACTTTCCACTAACTTTATTGACCTGCTAGACTATCTTCAATCATGGGCAGAACTGGCAGGTTTTGTGGAAAGCTCTCACTGTCTTTTCTTAATGCTTTTATCACTGAAATACACATTTATCCATAGAATGTGCATCAGAAGTGGAGTTAGAAGAGCCCTAGGGGTTTGTCTCTGCTACTTCCTTGTCAGGATACATGGGAAGCACAGATACTCTGATGCTCTTGGATACTCTGACTGGCTCTGAAGGGCATGGCAAAGATTATAGTAAAGCACCTGTCAATAACATCATCACTGAACTGCCAAGAGGAGTTTGGGATTTATGAAGAAAGCCAGCAAGGAAGAAAAGTGCTAGGGAACAGCAAATGATCCAGCTGAATCAGTCTCAGAAATTTCTCACTTTCGCTTGGGCCAGCTTCATCAAAAGGTTTCAAGCCCCAGTTGCACAGCTCTGATGTCTGGCAACCTTGCGTTAAGCTTCAGAGCCCAGATCATTAACTTGGCTGAAGACCTTTATCCCCATGTCAGTGTGCTGCATTGACCCAGCAGGAGAACAGTCCTCTTAGTACACTAAGAAACTACCTGTGGTATTTGGGCAAACCCTTATGCAGACTTGCCTATATAAGTAACTTGTGACCCCCTGTATTGGCAGCTTCTTATTCCAAGTCAAGCCCACTTCTTCCATACCCTCTGAGACAATGAGGTGAGATGCAATGACAGTACCTATTATTTGCCTCTTGGAAGTGGAATGGATGACACTGAAGCATTAACATCTGGGAAACAGGAGTGTGGCTCTTAATACCAGAAAATACAATACAATACCTTCTGTGCAAAGATCTATGGTCTTCCTCACCCTGACCCTGCTGTGGTGTGATTTGTCAGTGGGATGCTATTCTAGACAAACACAATCCACAGAATTAAAATAAAGCTAAAATGAAAGAGAGAGCTTTAATGTTCAGGTAAAGAGCATTAAGTTTCTGGAGGCCTGTATGTGCACATATGTGGTTTGCTCGTGTGCTGCACACTGTGCAGTTAAGTAAAATCTAGTTGCAGTGCAGTGTGGAAGGATGAAGAAGCACATCAAGGTTACTCCACTGAGTTGGGCCATTTCAAAATGCATGGAGGAAATACTTTTTGCTTCCTGTTTTAAAGACTCTGTACACATAGTAGGGGAAAAAGTGGAAGAGAGAAGAGGCAGGGCAGTACTCCTACAGGTATTTGAAATGGCACGTCACGTGCCAACTTTCTTGTCTGCTGTACAAGCTGCGTAGTATATAAAGATTTTTATATATAAAGAAAATCAATCTCTACCTTCACTGTATTGAAATCTTGGGACAGGAGGGAAGGACCATCATGCATTTATGTACACAAACAATGGGCTTTAATTTAGCTACTCTTACTGAGACATTGTAGAGTTAGTAGAGCAGATTTGTAGCCATGAAAAATAAAAACCACGGTGCCAATGTCTGAGGTGTAAAGAATTAAACACACTACTGAGTAAGCCTCAGGAACTAATTTTTTTAATACTGGGGTGGGGGTGTGTGATTTAATTCTTCCTCTTCCTGCACACAGTCAGTCTGAAAAGGATCTGGAAGTATGGAGGAGCATGACAGGTATCCAGTGGTTGGTCTGGCTTGCTGCAGGGAGAGGCTAAACAGTCTCAGTGAGACTGAAAAGATAACAGAGGCAAAATGCAATGGCTTTATACACAGCTATAAATGTCCCAGCAAGATGACTAAGAAATGCTTAGTCACTAGTTTTTGTGAGGTAGGAGTAGAGACATCAAAGGGAATTAATTGGAACTTGTTGGCACAAAGTGTAAATGGGGAGCCGGGAAAAAACAGAAAATGAGTGTGGGGGGGGAAACTCATGAAAGTTAGATCTCAAAGAGTTTTTATGGGGTGTGCTGAAGGATCTCTGACCTGCAAAGATACTCCTCCTCTCGTTATCGCCTCCCCATTTGTTTCTTCCCCTCCCTCTTCTGCCTTTATTCTGCCTCTGTATAGCTTTAATTTATTGTGATTACGGATCTTATAACCCAGTTATACAGAAGCATTTCTCCTGAGTCGCTGTCCACAGTGACACCCTGCTAGACTAAGTGTGGTAGAGAAATCCACCATCAGCCTTCGAGTGTCCTGTGGATGATTTCTACTGTACCTACTCTAAATGTTTTCCAAATATTTTCAAAATTAAGTGATGCCTCTAGAGAAAGTTTATGGATAATAGCTATCCTGTGTCGACCTTCATCCTCTTGCATCACATCAGTGGTGGTGGCTAATCCTCTAGGGTAGAGGTCCTATTTAACTTCTATCTGGGTGTAGATGAAGGCTATATGCATGATCATCAGAGCTCTCAAGGGAAATAATCTGTTTTTTCCTGATGCTTGAACAAGAACACCCTTTTGTTGCCAAATACGGTAGTAATGCTTCCAGACGAAGACCTTTAGGGTAATGGAACATGCTAGGAATATTTTTTCATTAAGAAAAGAAAAAGCACCCACCAAATCTTAGGAGACCCCACTTGGAGTACTGTGTCCAGTTCTGGGACCCCCAACACAAGAAGGACATGGAGGTATTGGAGTAAGTCCGGAGAAGGGCCATGAAGATGATCAGAGGGCTGGAACACCTCTCCTACAAAGACAGAGAGCTGGGGTTGTTCAGCCTGGAGAAGAGAAGGCTCTGAGGAGACCTCATAGTGGACTTTCAGTATGTGAAGGGGCCTAGAGGAAAGATGGGAGAAGGACTTTTTACAAGGGCATGGAGTGGCAGGACAAGGGGTAATGGCTTTAAGCTGAAGGAGGGTAGATTTAGATTAGATATTAGGAGCACTCCACAGCCATCTTCCTCCAAGAACTTATTTATAAAAGCACACAAAAAAATTCTAGAAGTACGTCTATTACAGCTGAGAATAGTGGTTTACCTTTCATAACTATTTATATGCAGGATAGAGGAAAATGCTATCAGAAATGGGGCCATCAGTCAAACTTTCCTTGAATAGGAATCTAATAGATATTTCCCTGGAGTGTCCTCTGGCACACAGGCTTGCTGCTATGTAATAGCGTTTGTTATGGCTGGCAGTTTTTCAAGGCTGGGTATATTAAACTAGATTCCTAAGTCTATTTATATGCCAACATATTGAAACAGCTTGTTTTCTTTTTTTTTCCTCCCTTCTCTAGAGCCAGTGAACAACAGAAGTCAGTGGGGGCCTGTCTTTAAATGAAATTACTTTTACTGAGGAACCGAAAACATAGACCTGAGCTTTAGTGTCAGCATGAGCTAGAACTTTAGGATGATGGTATGACAGGGGAGAAAGAGTCTGGAAAATTCCGGGAGCCACAAAGTTACATGAAAACAATTTAACGTGCTTAACAACAGAAAATACCTATCAGTGGAGATGGAGTAATGGAAAAAAAAAATCCCTGTCCCATCCTACTTTCAATTTAAGGCCAAGAATGAAGCCTTAAGTAGTGTAGCAGTTTCTTGGAACAGATAAACTAAATGCTTAGCCTTGTAGGTAGGCTTAGGATATCTGCTATCTGTAATGAACTGAACAAATCCTTGCTGGCCAGCAGTAGGGCAGATCTTGCAGGACAGGGACTGGAGGTGCTGCCTGCTGCCTCATCAGGAAGTGACTGCCTAACAGCCATGTTACTGGCATTGACCATCTCTCAAGCCTGAATAGTTCCTCACTTTTCTGCCTTTCCACAAAGTAACTTGAATAGCTTTTGGTTACTTTTCTCAAATGGTGTTTTTAAAGTGGTAGTGTTGTGCTTGAATTTGTTTCTAGCTGTACTAAGTGGTACTGTGCAGTCTCCTGGGATGAAGATAGTTCTCTGCTCCAGTGGCCCTGCAGCTTTCAGCACTGAATGCTTGGTGCCCAGGGTCCAAGGTACAGTCAAGTTGTACAACCACTTCTTACTAAAGATGACTTGACCTGCTTGACTGAATCTTCAAGAATGTACTTGTTTCCAAGATGCCTTTATAGGCTTTCTGGAAACTTTGTGTACTACAGATGTTCTCCAAACATATGAGAAACCAGAGCTCTCCAAACCTCTAGGCTGAATAAAACTGACTGATATATGAAATGCTAAGCCTGAATCAAGGCCAAAGTGAGCTTGAGTTTTGTAGGGTTATGAAGAATGAGTTTGGACCTGGTAGAACAGGAATGTAGTAGCTTTCCTGAATTTTTTGTCCCCTAATTCAACACCTTTTTTTTCTTTTTTTCCAGATGAACTTCTAAAATGAGAATTTTTCAAGGTTCTGCTCTTCAAATTGGCTGTCAGCCATGATCCATGCTTTCCACTGGGGTGACATGTCATATAGGAATTGACCTGGTCCCTTGTGAAAGTCCATTTAAAATGTAATATTAAAGCTGAATTTAATGCTCTATGTTCTTACTCTTGCCAGGACAAAAATATGGCAATGCCCAAAAAAATCCTGAGGAGATGAGCTCAGAGTTGTCACAATGCACGTGTGTCATCCTTACAGATCGGGAAGTAATGATCCAGTCACCAGCATGAGACACTCAAACTCTACCAGGTGGGCACCCGATTTCTTCTGGCTTTTGTAACTCCCACATGAAAATCTGCAAATATATGTGATGTGGTTTTTAATGAATCCATAGGTATTTTAGTGCATGTTAGATGACTATGCGAGTTTCTCAAAAAGAGTTAGGAGACCTGGGGGGTACCAGTGCCTTCTTTCCTGCAAACAGCAGACATATCTGACACCTCTGAGCAAAGCTTTCATCATAAAGAACATCAGAGGCCTGAATGTGGCTTAAGCGAGAGGTTAACAGTGACAACACTAAACTATGTCACAAAAAAAAATCTTCTGGCACTTTAGTCTGTTTCTTTTTCTTCCTCCCTTATCATGCTTAGGGTAAGAGAGAACTTTCCATTCACATGGCAATAGCATGGGCTTCTAAACTGTTTGAAAGTTTAACTTCAGAAGTAATGACTAATATGACTGAAATAGATTTAGACCAGTATCCCATATTTGATTTTATCTTTTTCTTTTCTCTTTTTAATGGGTGTTACAGTCACTTTTGCCTTTGCTCACATTTTGATAACTATCCCTAGGAAACGAGCCAATTGTAAAAGATGCTGGCATTGTGACTTTTTTCCTTGCTTTGTGCTGCAGCTGCCACTGGAGGATTTTAGCCCCATTAAATTCCATTATTTAGCTTGAAGTCCTGGACTTCTGGACTGAATGAAATCTGTCTAATTGTCACACCAACTCACAGTGTATGTAGGTTTTGGACTAACCAAAGAGTTAATGGGTGAGAGAGAGCTCACCTTAATGCTGGGGTGAGAGAAACAGAGGAGTTGAACCAAGTTTCCTTTGCAGACAGGCCAGGAGTTTTACATGCCACACTTTCATGCACCAGGAGGGATTTCTGTTAGTACTCGGAGATAATTCAGCTTGCTCAGTATCTTTCCCTTTCCTGCTGTGATCAAATGTATTGGATGCAAGGTCCTAATCATGGCATGGCTGTGCCTCAGAACAACATGAGTCCCTCTAGGTTGCTCTTTCCCAGGCTTGAACTTGGCAGCATGACAGCTTGCTGCATGTGCCTGAAGCTGTGTGCCAAAGCAGCAAGTCAAAGTGGTGGGGCGAAGGGACTGGAAGCTTTTTCTACTGTCCTGCTATGCCAGGGGAGATACCATTCTGGTTACAAGTATAGCAAGCTATCTTCTGGACTTACCTGTAGTCCAATGCATGCATTCAAAGCTGAGTGCCATCACTAAGAAGCCTTTAGAAAGGGAAATATTTTCTGACACTGCATTTTGCAAGGCTTAGCTTTACAGCTCTCAAAAGAAAAAGGGGAAAGTGGAAGGCTCATGTCCCATCCTGCTCTATTTTGCAGGCAGCTTCTGTGATGATGCTTCCCTTTATCCCATAAAATCTTGAGGTTCAGTGGTGACAGTGACCTTCACTTCCAGGGCTGAGACAGCCATGAATGCCTTCCTCCTGACTTACTCTGTTCAGGATATATTACCTGGTAAGTCTATTAAGATTATGAGGTGGGGGTGGAGAAGCAGAGCCTAAATAATGGCTGTTATATTAGAAAAAAAGACAGAAAAAAAAGAAAAATAAATAAAAGAAACTGTTATTTAAGAACATAAAACCTTCCATGCTATTTAGATGATTTCTGAAGAAGCTGAGTGATGTGTTAAACAGTTTCCAATCTATTTGTTCAGAAGATAAATGGCGATTAAGAATAAGAGATCTATTAGTGGTCTTGGGTGCTAATAATCAACTAAGTAAGTAGTGCCCTAACTCCAGTGCTCCTCACTATAAACCTATAAAAAAAGGAGATAAATAACTCGGCAGTTGCTCTCTATGTGCCTCTTTCCATTCTACTCTACAAAGCCAGAATCCCCTGTCCCCACAGCCTGTCTGGTATTACTTCTATA
Organism: Hemiprocne comata; assembly: GCA_020745705.1. Lineage (NCBI taxonomy): Eukaryota > Metazoa > Chordata > Aves > Apodiformes > Apodidae > Hemiprocne > Hemiprocne comata. Next base: position 66,162,367 of record CM036586.1, read on the forward strand.
ATCTCTCTTCTGCTTCTCCACCTAGTAGGCAACAGTGCTGTTGGGTGCTGCTGTTACCACTGCTCCCCCCCACCAAATCTCACCTCTGCTGCATGCCCAGATGGCTACACAGTTAATTGGGCTTGACGCTTAAAGACCCAAGGTAACCTCTCTTGCTTCCCAGGCCAGGGGATGGTGGTGACATGGGCAGACAGTTTTCTCTGTGAATAGCACTGCCCTGGCACCATTAAGCAAATTAGTACTTTGATGCCTCAGATCAAAGAAACTTGCAGCTGGAGAGATGCATCCAGCCTGACTTTTCTGTTTTCTTGGAAGCAAACCGTTTTGTATTTCCCCCATCCACCTTTTTCCTGTCTTACCTGTGCTCCTCACTGCTGGGTGAATGAGCACATCTGCTTGTTCATGTGTCAGGCAAATTGCTTGGCTTTAGTAGTAAATCGCAGGGATTAAATTTCTCATCTTAAAATTCATCAGACTTCACAGCACCATCAACTGAGATACTTCTGCTTTTTCACGTGCGCGCACACATTTCTACAATGTGCTCCAAGTCCTGGCTCTGAAAATCAGGAGGTGCCTGTTTTACCTGTAGCCTGGCTCTAAAATCTTCTTGCTTCAGGCTGCCTTCCCCAGCATAGCCCTGTAACCTCCTCTGCATCTGTGTGCATCGGATAAGGCAGTGCTTTCCTTTTAGGTCTGGAATGTAAAAACATAAAGGTGACTGACAGAGGTAAGACTGGTTTTAACTTTCCACAAAGCTGGTGAGAGGGAAGGAGCAAAAAGCCTATTTAAAAACAAAACCAAACTAAGCCTGCCCCCACCTCCTTTTATGCATGTTCAGTACTTGTGGCTTGGGGGTTAACCTCTGTCTCAGGTAAGTGTGAACACTCGGTACGAGACTGTCACCAGCAACATTAGCCATGTCAGAACTAAATGTACCTTCTTAATTAGCACATCCCTATTTTGCTGTATGCATTTTCAGTTCCTGCTGCCAGAGATTCTATGTGAGCTTGGAGAAATGAATGGCTACTTGAAGGAAAACAAAACAAAACCCCACAAAAAAAAAAAAATCCCAAACCTGAGCTAATTCAAACAATCTCAAATACATTGGATCCAGGATCCTTGAACCTGTCTCTGCACTTTGTATGAAGGCTTGAACTTTAGCCAGGTTGACCAGCCTGCCTGAAGCATGTTCCTAGTGGTTCAACCAGAGGAACCCTCAAGGAGGAAGTCTAAAAACCTGAGCAAGCTTCCACATATTTTATGTGTTTATCTGTTTCCAGCAGGCTCAGCCACCTCTCTCTCATCACTGCAGGAACTGTGCTGTCAGCCCTGCTCTCCTTTCACCCCAGTGAACTGGGGTGTAATGGTAGCCAGTTTTATTTATGGAACTCCTGAAAACAATGTGGACTACTCCACAAAAATGTGTAATTAAAACATTAATATGCCTTCAACATGGCGTTCTGCATTTTGACCATCTTTATGACAACTATAAAGGCAAGGTGAAAGAAATATCTATGGAAACACTTTAGGAGAAGCTAATCATAGAACAGGTTGGGTTGGAAGGGATCTTAAAGATCATCTAGTTCCAACCACCCTGCATGGGCAGGGACACCTCCCACTAGAGCAGATTTGACTTCTTCAGGTATCTGTTTGGTAGAGTACTATGGGATAAAGCCCTGGAGGGGAGAGGAGCCCAAGAAAGCTGGTCAATATTCAAGTTTGAATTTGGCCCATTAGGAAAGGTTAGTCCACGTGATCCTGTTATGTAAGGTCCCAGTGTCTGGCCTCTAAATCACTCTTCAGAGTTCAAGTAGTTAGCCTTTTTCCTGGTTGAACAGTTCTCTTTGTAAATGGCAGGTAGAACCTCTGCTTTGAAGCCATGAAAATGTTCACTTCAACCAACAGAACTTAAAACCCAACCCTAAGATTGCTTCTTTCTGCAATTATTAATAGGCCTGCTGAAACAGGTTTTTCTTTGGGATATGATTTTTATTCTCTTACGAGTGCCCAGGCTTTTATCTAATTCCAGTTGGAGCCATACCTCCCAATAGTATTTATGATGGGACCATATCTCTCTTCAAAGTTTGTGTGAAGGTTGAACTACATGTTCATTTACTAGCTTCCTTTTCTGACCCCTTTTATTGAATGAAGGTGACCAAATTCCCTTCAAGTGTGGTGTGTGGGAGTCAGAGAGGAGGGCAACACTGATTAGTGCCTGCATGGCAGAGCCAAGCAGAAGCAGGCTTTCTGAGAGCCATTGAGAGCAACTCTTGTCACCCAGGGCTTCTTCAGTAGACGTGGCCTGGACTCAGCAACTCTTGACTTCCAGCATCATGGCTGTATCTGAGAGGGTAGCTCTATCAATCCTTCTTTTAAAACCTTTTTTCCTTAACCCTTTGTATCTTGGTACTAGTCTCACTCTGTGTCTGAAACTGAGCAGATTCTGCTGTGAGTACCAAAGCTGCCTGGTACCATATGGATATTATCATCTTTGGCTACAGAAATGTTCACTGGAATAGCTTCATGCCTTCCCTGTTCTCTCACTGTTTCCCCCCTTTCTCCTCCAATGCATGTAGACATTCAGAGAACTGGTTATTGAAGCAATCTCACTGAAATGTGAGAGATGCACTCATATAGAGCATGAGAACAGTTTGGCCATTGCACTAGGCTTCACCTCTTCAGCATGGATAGGGAATGATACTGCACAAGCCACTAGAGATAGATGTGCTGAAAGACCTCAGAGAAATCCCAGCATCCATTAATACCTTTGAGTATAAAAAAACTTGGATTAAAAATCTGTCCCTGGAAATAAATGTAGGGGCTGTGTCTCAAAGTACCTGGCCATGACTAAAACTGCAGTATTTTCTGCTTTCCCCCACCAGCAAACTTCTGTGGCCAGAAAATGTCTTTTAGCATTTTCTCAAACAGCAGTTTTTTCACCCTGCATTTCAAAACTTATGAATCTGTGGGATACAGAGGCTTCAAAATCCTTCTTGAAGAGTTGTATCAGCAGCTAACACCAAGTGACCTGGAAGGCAGCAGCAAATTTACGTAAGGCTCTGAGTCTTTCCCTGCCTATGGCACAAAGCAAACCTGTAGTTAAAATGCTATTGAAGGTTAAAAGCAGGGATATTTGTGACGTTTATTTGCTGAACATGCTTCCCCTAAAACTATTGTCTGAAATCACTTCAAGGTATTCTTCTGTGCTCTGATGTATCCAAAACCTGCAGCAAGTTAATTTGGTGCTTAACCCAGGCACCTCAAGCTGGGTGCTAGTCCTCATATCTCTGCAGTTTTCACTGTCACCAAGCCAAATACAGAAAGGTCCCTCAGGAATGACTGTTTGTTTAAACTAGGTTCTGGGTTGGCTTGGTTTTGTTTAAAACAGATGCTTATTGGGAGGAACGATTTGTCTTAGCATGTAACTGACCTCTGATTAATTAATAACCACTGCCTGGAACTTGACACTATAAACAGGAAGCAGAATGCCAAACAGTTTAATCCATCTGTGCTAACTTTTGCTTGAGAGCTTGGCTGCTCTTATTAGAAGGGCGTGCCTTTTCCTGGGGCATGCAGAAGGGATAGAGCCTGCTATAAAAAGGTTATTTGCATGGCATGATCCAGAGTGCCACCAAAAGAGGGGAAACAGGAGATGTGTCATATCTCAGCCCTTAAAAATCTCAGTAGGTTTCTCCAAACTAGCTCTACCAATGACAAGCTTTTAATGGAGTTATTTTCTGTTAAACCTTTTCATATCCCCTAGACCCATCCTCTGTATTACCATTTTCTGAGGAAAGTAAATACTGTTCACTTCTAGTTTTGTTTCTTTCCTTTCTCATGTGAACACCTCTTGTGATCACTGAAAGCTGCTGCTGGTGGGATACAGGTTATTTATGCACTGTTTAATTTACTGTTACTGGAGTCAGTTGGGAAAACTTTAGTGAACTAATTTTAGAAAATGGAGACTTACAGTACTGGAAACACTTCATAATTATGAGTTTTGACTAAAAAGGGGGTCAGGAAATCCTTCTCACCTGCAGAATGTGACTTCCTGAAAAATCTGTGGACAGCTGCTAACCCAGGACATGTTGTCAGCCTGTATATCTCTGGGACATTGAGGTTCAAATCCTTCCTCAACTGGTATTAGTTGAGGTCTTTATTTTTTGGTATAGCATGTACAGACAACTTCTGTTCTTTTGAAGGGAAAATTAGAGCAAAGTGTTCCCAACCCCCTTCAGTACAGAGGCTTCAATTCCACCTATTGTGGAACCTTTGGTGGACATGGCTGTCCAGAATGAGTGTGGTGCTTGTTTGGCATTGGAGCATATTAGTTCACCCAGCTGTGACCAATTTCTTTAAGAAAAAATGCAAGACCACCAAAACCAGTATGTCCCTGCTAACAGGGAGGAAATAATTCCAGAAAAATGTGGATTTCCAGTGGTGGATCCATTGCCTTTGCTGAGGCCTGCAACAAGTACTGAATTGCTGGTGGACCCTTGCGGGAAGCCCAGGATGGATGAAAGTGACAGGTCAGCCCTTGTGCCCAGGCCCTGCCTGGCCACCCTGCAGTATGATGGTCAAGGCTTCTAATTGATGAAAAATGGGTCCTGGCGACTGCACACTGCAACTTCAGCTACATGATGTCTTCTCAGCCCAGAGCATTGAGGACTTGCAAGCCTCCAGATAGGACAATTTCCAAGCCATCTTGCCAGTCCTGACAAATACAGATGGACTTACTTTTTCCCACATGTCTACATACACCCAGAGCTGCCCTCCAACAGTGTAAATCTTTCTGTGTAACGTTCTGTACCACTAGCAGTGGTGGCAGTAGAGATGGAGTGTGGGCATTGACTACTGTATCAATTACTGTATGAATGCAGCCTGGGAGAGCTTGTTCTCTGCTCTCCCCAAAAAACTGGTGATGCCTGTATTATGTCTCTGCCCCCGATTATATACTTTCTGACCTCAATTAGGCTGAGGTACCAAATGCTTCTCTTGAAACTTCATCTCTGTTGTATGTAGACACCCATGATGGTGGCAGAGGTCTTGAAAGTTTTGCCAGAGTAGGTATAGAGCCCAGCTCTGTAGCTTCGATGTAAACTCCATCAAGCTGGGGTCTGGTTCTTGAGAAGGTGAGCGACCTACTCGTCTCTGGATTCCCTGTGTTAATTGTAACAGCTGCAAGCCTTTGGAGGTACAAGTCAAAGTACATTGTCAGCACAGCATAAAAAGTACTGACATGTCAATGGAAATTCCCAAAAGTGTTTCTGGGATGTAAGGTTCTAAGTCTTGAAGTATGACTGTTGCTTGGCAGTAAATGTTACAAGTGAACTTTGGACTCTTCCTGTTGTCTGAACTATGGGGAGTTTTAGACTGAAAAATGTATTTGTTTTCCTTCTTCCTTGCCCAGTGCTCAGACAGAACAGTTCTGGGGAAAAAGTACTTGCTCCCAAATGTGAAAGATGGCAACCTCATGCTTGGGAAAGCTGTGCACAAACACTGTGGCTTTGGTGGGATTCCTTTCACAAATGACCTGGCACTTCTGGAGCTGCAGAAACCCATTGAGCCAGGTACTGCTTGGAGCCCATCATATTCAGCTGTGCTGGGGTTAATTATTATAAGACTCTGACATGGGACACAGTATTTAGTATGTGTGTGGGGAGCAGAGTGGGAGGGCATCTGGGGGTATTTGTCATCATCTGGCTGAATATGAGCCAGCAGTGTGTCTCAGTGGCCAAGAGGGCCAACAGCATCCTGACTTGTATCAGAATAGCCGGGAGGAGTAGGGAAGTGATTGTCCCCCTGTACTTGTCACTGGTGAGCCTGCACCTTGAATACTGTGTTCAGTTTTGGGACCCTCACCACAAGAAGGACATTGAGGTGCTGGACCATGTCCAAAAAAGGGCAATGAAGCTGCTGAAGGGTCTAGAGCACAAGCCTTATGAGGAGTGTCTGAGGGAACTGGGGTTGTTCAGTCTGGACAGACGGAGGCTGAGGGGAGACCTTGTCGCTCTCTGCAACTACCTGAGAGGAGGTTGCAGTGAGGTGGGGGTTGGTCTCTTCTTCCAAGTAGCAACTAATAGAACAAGATGAAAAGGCCTCAAGTTGTGCCAGGGGAGGTTTAGATTGTATATTGGGAAAAAATTTCTTTACTGAAGGGTTGTCAGGCACTGGAACAGGCTGCCCAGGGAAGTGGTGGAGTCACCATGCCTGAAGGTATTTAAAAGATGTGTAGATATGGTGCTTAAGGACATGGTTTAGTGGTGGACTTGGCAGTGCTAGGTTAACAGTTTGACTTGTTGATCTTAAAGGTCTTTTCCAACAAAAAAAAAATTACATGATTTTATATGTATATCTCATACACTAGGGGATGCTAAGAGTGAAATGAACGGTGAGCCTTTGGTAGGCTTGCTTCCTATTATCCAGTTAAAATACAGTATGAGGATTAGGAATGCTACTGCTTTTGTCAACAAGCTTTGAATCAGGCTCCTCCAAGCAGACTTGCCTGTGACTTTAAGGTATAAGTGTAGGCTAGACATGATTTAGAGAATAGCAAAGATCACCTGCTCTACCTGTCTTCCCAACCTGTCACAGCTGTACTGTGACCATTAAAGTTGATGAGCCAAAAATAAGCATGCGTGTCCCAAGGGATCTGATCTTATTTTTTTCTCCATACAGATTGGTATGCACAGCACTAATATGATGTGTACTTCCATGCTGTAGGCAAAGTAATGTCTGAGACAGCAGGGGCTGGCATTTAAAGAAAAAGCTTTTAAATTGCCTGTACCCTTTGTCTAAACCATGGAATATTCTTGTTAGAGGAATATTTTGCAGGAATATTTTGCTGCAGTATATATTTTAGATTTTATACCAAAAAAAGTGCAAAGCTTGGATAACGCTGAGAGAAGTTACTTGTTCCAGTTTTTTATGTGCAATGTGGGGCAGGAGTTGGGGGAAGGAAAGGGGAAGAACAGTAGATAAATGTTAGGCAGTGGGAAAATGGGATCTAAATAGAGCCAGTGCACCAGAGCAACACGTGAATAAGGAGGCTATATAAGCATATGGATCTCGCCATGTCCTGTTAATAGTATCCACAAAAAAATGGCACAGTCCTTCCAAGAACTGCCTAACTATGTGCAATAATGGTGGGAGGCATCTGCACACTGAGGTTCTGGGGCAAACTGGCCTGAGGAAAGTGTTTGCTCTCAATGCCTGGAATCTGTGCTCCTTTGGAAGGTCTCCTCTCTCATCTTCTTAGAAACAGCCTTCAAAAGATGACCAGTTTGACTGTGCTGTGGCCTCAGACAGTGATATTAGGAGGAAGCCAGATCTGACTCATTAAAACAGTGCTCTCAGGCATCCAGCGAGTACAGCGAGGGAGCGTATACATTATTAAAGCTCCATCTCATCTGCTTTGCAGTCTGGCTATAGGATATTTGGGAGGAGGGAGAAATGAAGCAGTGAGTTAAGAGGCAAGAAAAGCAGGGACAGACAAAAGTAAGGGCAGGGATGCGGTACCTGGTGTGGATGGGAATTTGTTTTCCAATGTAGGCAGTTCTGTAGTGACAACTTGCTCACCAGGCAGCAGGGAGGAAGCAAGCAGTGCCCCAAGATTGCTCAATGATGGCATTGGGAGAGTCAGGAGCTGGCAGTAAGTACAGGTTATTCTGACATGAAAGAGCACCTATGAACTACCAAGGGAAGCATCAGCTTAGTTTGGGGGCAGTGCCAGAAGAGACCATCCACACCCCTGCCCCCCAAATGTCACCTGCACTGTGTGAAATCCTTTCCAGATAGGAGCCAGGCTTCTTCTTTTGTAGGAAAGCTGCCACATCTGGGAAGGCAAAGCCAAGGTGGAGGCTAAGTGAAGGGGGATGAACTCAAGGGAGATGGGATCGCTCTCATGGTGTTTCAATGCCTGGGGTCCCCGACCCATGTCACCCCCACTGCCCAGCAGCATGCTCAGATACCTCCTGGTGCCTGTGTGGTAGTGCAGACTCCCTCTGGGCCACATCACAGTGTCAGCACCAGCCAACATTGTTTTTGTTCTAATTATAACTGTAGTGGGCCCAACATTGTTCTTGTTTTAATTACAAGTGCAGCAGGCTGGGGCAATCTGGCACTTTCTGATCTCACCTACTGGAGCAGTGAGTTGAGACAATCTGGTTCTTTCTTGTCCTGGTACAACTACAGTGAGCTGGGATGATTAGGCACTCCCTAACTGCACCAGAAACTCCTCCTACCTGGACTGCAGCCCACTCTGAAAGCTGCCAAGATTACCTGACAAGAAAAAGTACTAACTGAAGTCAATCAAGTTGCAACCCTATAAATTCTTATCCTTAGTGAAGCTCTTAGAGCTCTCAGTGATTTCAGCAGGCTGCTACTCCATATCATCCCCTGAGCTGGGATGCAGCTCAGGGCAGATTTCATTATGTTTAAGGGAGATTTTGTGATGTGTGTCAGATTGTCCACTGACAGAAGCTGACAAAGGGAAAAGACTGAGTAATTCACTATAGTTTTACTTCACAACATTTCAAGAATCGTTTGGTACCAATAATTTACTATAATCTGTGATGAAAAACAAATCTTAATCATAGGTTAACCTCTGTATCTCTGTGTGTATGTATGCAATTTGACTTAGGAAACTTTGTCATGTCTTCAACTAAGTCTCTGTGTTGATTATAACAGGTTGTTGATTACTGACTAAGTTTTGCTAGAAAATCATATAATGTAATCTTGTGATTTGTCGTAATAGTGTTAATGAATCTTAAATCGATGATATCCCAAAAGTTATATAGGACCTATAACCACACATGGAATCACCACCACTGAAATCCGTGTGCCTAATTCCATTAGACATAAACCATTTACCAGGTTTGGGACTAGGACTGGATCCAGCTGCACCCAGACTCCTCTCTGAGGAGTTTAGAAAGTTAGAGTGTCCAGTCTGAACCTTGTGATTCATCGGGAGGCCCTCCCTTATCCTTTTCCCCAGTCCCTGTATAAATCATTCCAGCCTGGTTCTAACATGATTTCCCCTGATCTCTGTGTAAACTATTCTAGCCTGATTCTAACTCCATTTCCTTTTATATGTTTCTTCCACATAGTAAGTAGTAGAGTGAACCTTGCTATCAAACTCTCAAGTCACAATTTTTATACATTCATACTAAAGTCACTTTTGTTAATATTTTTGATGGTGATTCTTTAAGCAACCTAAATCACTCTCCTTGACAGCCCATCTCCTTGAGACAGACTGGTGGCTGGGGAGGAGAAACTTCTCCCCCTCACCTTCAAATTAAAAAAGGCTGTACTACCTCCTCATTCAAAATAGCCATGGACCCCTCTGCCAGGAGAGGTGGGTACATGTGCCTGAACGCAGCTGGCACAGAGCTTGTCCATGTCCCATCTGACTGGCCCTTAGCCAAAGCCCAGCACCACTAGCAACAAGGAAACATGCTACTTGCTGGCAGGAGGTCAATCTGGGGAAGCTGGAGTGGTGATGACTGACTTGGGCATGCTGCTGGAAGGTTGGCGAGTGCTCATCTGTGCCCTGCAAGAGGCTTTTGTCCCTGGTGATGTGCTGGGTTTACTCTCTCTTAGGGCCTTGCCCCAACCTTTCTGGTCTGTTGGTGACTCCTGTGAGAGACAAGAGGTGTAGGGACTATAGGGCTTAATATATCATGCACACTTTCCACTGATGACCACCACCCTATTACTGCTCCTGGCTGATGGGCTTGGTTCCCGTTGCCAACTTCACACCACCCAGCTTCAGAGGGCTCTGCTCCAAGCTGGCTGACTGCTCTATACAACTGTCTGGAGAGAGACTGCTTCTCCTGAAGCATATTAAATAATGTCTTCTGTAATACTGGATAACATACGTGCAAAGGGAAGTAATCCTCAGGCTGGGGTCTGCCCCCAAAAGCACATTGAATGGTTGCCAGGAGCAGTTACAGGGCTCGGGCTCCCACCTCCACAGCCTCCCTGACCCAATTGCATTTCCCAGAGGAAGAACTGGCTGCCAGGTCCCAACAAGCAGAGATTGCTCTCCTCTCCCACAAGGACTGTGTGAACTGCTAGGAATAAGATACTGAAAAGATCCAAGAGCTGCATGGATGGCTTTTTCCATGGTATGTAACCAGCGGGGTGGAAATGCTGTGCTGCACACAACCAGGACTCAAAGCCATGCCCTCCCCTGACTTCCTGGGTATGGATGCTTTTGACACTGCTGACAGGTGATAACTCCTTGCTTTCTCCTTCTCTCCCCTTCCTTTTTTCTGCCTTTCAGGGCGGCTCTGGGTGGCCACTCATCTGTGTGTTTGACAGCACGATAAGCTGGTTGGTATTGCAAGCTGGGGCTGTGACAAGTGTCATCCAGAATCACCAACAGTTTACATCAGGGAGTCTGCCTACAGACACTGCATTTCATCAGTCACAAACCAAAACGTTTTATTAATATGAACAGGAGTTTTTCGGGTTTTTAATGCCTTTTACCTCAATGATGGTGTACACTGGGTAAGTGTTCATCATTCAGGTCACCTTCCTGCAAACCCTTCCTCTTTGGAAGTTCAAACTCGAGCACTTGGTTTCAGAAATCTTTTTACTGCAGCAAAGCTTGTGGTGCTGCAGCATTGATATAAATTCTGTTCCTGAAAGGTGCCTAGAAACTACAATCCTTCAGTGTTTGGGTGTATGTCTAGTGTCAAGTCCTTTACATAGCTGGTACACATCTGTCAAAATAAAATCGGTATGCCCTGTTTGTCTCAGATAACCTAATTTAGCAGAGTGAAGTAGCTGCTGCAGCAGCATGCATAGCTAAGATGGACTGCCTCAGCTGCAGTGTTACTGTGCTGAAAAGGAAGCAATCTGGAATTCAGTGTGATGGCTCATCCATTATAAATTTACCTTCAGGTTTCGGAGAGATTTATCTATGCCAAGCTCTTAACCTTGTCTATCATATTAAAAAAGCCATAGTGACATGATTTCAATTGCCAGAAGTAATTGGGGTTTTGTTTGAAAAGGAAGCATTTAAATATAGTTTCTTGGGGGAGGGAAAAGATGGAGTCTGACTTATCTAAAGCTCCTATGAGCTGGTAGCTAAAAAACTAGACTAGGAAGTATTTGTGAAGAAGGAATCACAGAATCACAGAACACCAGGTTGGAAGGGGCTTCAAGGACCATGTGGACCAACCCTTCTTGGCAAAAGCACTGTCTAGACAAGAGGGCCCAGCACCCTGTCCAGCTGAATCTTAAAAGCATCCAATGTCAGGGAATCCACCACATCCCTGGGGAGATTGTTCCAATGGCTGATTGTTCTCACTGTGAGAAATTTTCCTTTTGTGTTTAATAAGAACGTTGCCAGCAGTAACTCATACCCATTACCCCTTGTCTTTTCCATGTGACTTCTTGTAAAAAGGGAGTCTCCATCTTCTTGGTAGCCACCCTTGAAATACTGGAACATGGTGATAAGGTCTCCCCTAAGCCTCCTTTTCTCCAGGCTGAACCAACCCAGATCTCTCAGCCTTTCCTCACATGGCAGGCTTTCCAGTCCTTTGACTATCTTTGCGGTCCTTCTCTGGACCCTCTTCAGCTTGTCCACATCTTTTTTGCATAGCAGGCACCAAAACTGTACACAGTATTCCAGGTGTGGCCTGGAGGCCTTTAATGCTCAGCCCCATCAGCTTGTATCAATGAATTACAAGCCAGGAAACCTGTGCCTCCATCCATCTTCTCTGGTTTCAGCACTACATTGTTCTACATACGGATCTTTAAGCAGAAGGTAGCAGGCTCTTTTCCATCTCTGTGCAGTATATAGCAGTCCACTTCAATATGGAAATAAACATAGGAGTGCTTGCAATGGGACAATGTCATGGCTGTGTCTAGCTAAGTGAACTTGGCAACTAAAATAGCTGAAGAACTACAGCCTACTCTTACACCAGGTCTTTCAGGTACAACAGTTTAATAAACCAAAATTACACACATGATCTTTTAACTTACCAAATACTAGTATCTGTTGCTTAAAATAAACCTTTCTCTCTCCTATTCCTATCCTGTGCTTCTTTTGGGAAGAAAAAATAATATTCTAGCACAATTCAGAAAACATCAGTCAACCTTTACAAAAATAATAGTTCCCTTGAACTAGCAGAGCTGTAAATTGCAGTATTTTGTCAGGCTGCTGTTGTTGATGACTGACTTGTCACGTTATAACTAACTTTAAAAAACTGCTCTGCCATCATGACAGCAACTGGGTTGTGGGTTTTGGCTCAAAGATGTGATTTCCCCAATGTGTCTTTAGCTGTGCAAGTACAGCAGCTTAGGGTTTGTAATTCAGTGCTGTATCACAGGCCACATAGGCTTCCTGGTGTGCAAATGTGTGTGGCATTAGGTGAATAACATACTCACTGAAACCTTCAAAGATGTGGGGGTTGGATGGCTCTTGGTGACAGGGAGCTAGGGAGAGGGAAACATCTTCCCAGGACGCCTGACATGCCAGTAACCACTTCTCGCATCTGGAGAGAGGATGTGCTGACCAGTGAAGTGAGAGACACATCCCAGGCATGGTCCTGCCTATGCCTTGCAAGATTAGCAGGGCTGCAAGGTGAAACCAGTTCTGGAACAGGCTTGTGGTGGCAACAGAAACCCCTGGCCTGTCACAGGGCAATTCATACCTTAAATCTCACTGGGAGAAGAGTGTTGGAAACCTTCTGGTAAAGCTGAAGAGAAGCAATTAAGTGTCATCTGAATATTTTTTCTTTACTGACCTAGATATGTTTAACCAGGTAATTAAGGATATAACTACAGGCCTGGTAAGGAAAGTGTCAGTGCATAAAATAATTTGGACTTCCAGTGTGGAGCTAGAATTTAAATTAATATATCTGCTGTTTATATCATCCCTCAAGATCTGCTGCACACTGTCCTTTTGGACCATCTGTTTGATGCAGAGACATTTGGTAAGAGATGAGAGCGCCCTGGTCTAGGGTGAGGTGCAGCACTTTGTACAAAGGAGTTTTCCCTCTGCACCTTTTTACAAGCAAGTCTGGCTCTCATATTATATAAATACTCACTGGCAGAAAGGAAAAACCCAAACCAAGAATTATTTGCACCTTTTAAAGGAAGAAGCACTGAGATACTGAAGGAGACCTAAGTGGTGGGGGAAAGTAGAGTTGCATAATTAGAGCATGACAAGTTAATCCCCAAAAGCGTGGGCCTTAATGAGCTCTTTTCTCTAGCTCTAGACTTTTTTGAAGCAAGAGCAGAGCATAAATTAATCTACACAGCATTGCTTTTGCTCTGCTGTCCAAGACAGCAGCTTTACCACACTGCAGATGTTATTCCCAATTCATCCCTTCAGAAATACCTCATGCACAAATCCCACAGCACTGATGTTTTTCTGCTTAAAGAGGACAAATGTATACTGCACCAGTTAAAACTCTTCTATGCCATTTGTATTGCCAACACAGGAATTCAAAATCAGGAAGAAGTTCTCCTGTCCACCAACTCCTCCATCAGTTCAAGCTAACCTGGCTTCCCTGTTGCCAAGGCTCTGGGGTTTGTGTGCTAAGGTCTGGAGGGAGAGTGAAGGCTCCTATCTGGACGTGCTTGAATGCTGTGAGCGAGTTTGTATGGCACAAGAAATGGGATTATGAAATCCCAAAGAGGCTTCTCATTAAACTTCCTCAAGTAGCCAGGAACACAGCATGTCCTGATGCTTCTAGAAATGTCCTTCCATTAGCAGTTACAGCACTAAGCTGATTGTCTTATCAAAAAGGCACTTTCTGCTTAATTGCTATGAAGGTGTTATCCTGTTTCACTGGTCTCAGTGGATTTTTTTTCTCTTTGCTTAAAAGTATTTTAGCAAGAAACCACAAGCTGCTGATTGCACAAGGAATTTTTTTAATTTTTTTTTTTATTTTAGCAAGGACTGGTTTAAGATGAGCAGTGAAATGTTTTGTTTGGATGTTCTTTAAGAAAAAAAAAACACAAACAAAAAGAGGTTTTGATTACTCTTTTCCTGAAATAGCTCGTGCTTAATGTTGGGACTCAGATTTCTTCCTTTTAATACTCTAAATAGCCTGTTGTACGTGTATATGAAGGCTGAAAGGCCTACAAGAAGAATCTCTAGCATTTGACATAACTAAAACTTATAAACTAAAAAGCAGATTGGTATATTGACAGAACTCAGAGGGTTGTGAGCAGGGTCAAGTTGGAGGCCTGTAACCAGTGGTGCCCCCCTGGGGTCAATACTCAGTCTGATCTTGTTCAACGTATCAATGACCTGGACAAGGGGACAGTGTATCCACAGCAAGTTCACTGATGATACTGAACTGGGAGGGGTGGCTGACACTCCAGAGGGCTGTGCTGCCAATCAGCGTGACCTGGACAGGCTGGAGAGCTGGGCAGAGGAGAACCTAATGAGGTTCAACAAGGACAAATGTAAGGTCCTGCATCTGGGGAGGAAGAACCCCATGCACCAATATAGCTTAGGGGTGGACCTGCTGGAAAGCAGTTCTGAGGAGAAGGATCTGGGAGTCCTAGTAGATCGTAAATTATCGGTGAGCCAGAAATGTGCCTTTGTCATGAAGAAGGCCAGTGGAATCCTGGGGTGCATAAGGAAGAGTGTGGCCAGTAGATTTAGAGAGATAATTCTACCCCTCTACTCTGCCCTGGTGAGGCCACATCTGGAATACTGCATCCAGTTCTGGGCTCCCCAGTTCAAGAGAGACAGGGAACTACTAGACAGAGTCCAGTGGAGGGCAACAACTATGACTGGGGGGTTGGAGCATCTCCCTTATGAAGAAAGGCTGAGAGAGCTGAGACTCTTTAGCCTAGAGAAGACAAGGCTGAGGGGAGACCTTATTAATGCCTATAAGTATCTGAAGGGTTGATGCAAGGACGATGGAGCCAGACTCTTTTCAGTAGTTCCCACTGACAGTTGAGGGGCAATGGGCACAAGCTGGAACACAGGAAGTTCCATTGAAATATGAGGAAAAACTTCTTTACTGTGAGGGTGATGGAGCACTGGAACAGGCTGCCCAGGGAGGTTGTGGAGTCTCCTTCTCTGTAGATATTCAAGACCTGCCTGGATGCAGTCCTGAGTAATGTGCTCTGGGCAATCCTGCTTTAGCAGGGGGGTTGAACTACATGATCTCTAGAGGTCCCTTCCAACTCTGACAATTCCGTGATTCTGTGATGCTTGAAGCAAAAATCCTGAACTGGCTGGAAGCTGTGTTTTAGCATCTACATTTTCTTGGTAGAGCCAGTTCTTTGTGCTTATGTTTTCTTAGGATACAGAATGAATGCACCTACACAGAAATAAGGATCGGTTGCTATTTTTCTTTTTGAGATACATACAGGATTCGATCTATGCTTGCTGTACTCTCTGCCCTCCCTTTGTTTAGTGGCACAGTTTATGTAATTGCTGCTTTTCTGATTAAAGTGCATCAGTAGGAGCTGATAGTTTGACACAAGACAGCGAGCACTTATTAATTGCCTTTAGGTCAACCCTAGCTGTGGCACATCTCTTTGAATGCAGCTGACTTGCGAGAAAGTCTGGGAGAGAAACGGTGCACTTTTTTATTTGTGCTTTTTTCTCTGGCAAAATTACTCTGTGAATTTTTATCGTCTAATGTTTTCTCTGACACCTTTTAAAACTGTTTAGCTCTTCACCAGGAGACTATTTTATATGAGACTTGGGCCCGTAAAGCATTTCTGTGATCTGGAAAGTGCTGTCCTTCCTTCGCAGAGCAATCCATTTTGAAATTAGCTGGGCCTGCCTGCTCAAAAAGAACTCACAGTTGCTTGGCTGCTGGCCCTGAATGGACCTATTAAATGCCGTATTTCTGTTAAAAAAGCAGCAAAAATCTATTGCTGACTAGCAGGTCCTGAAATTCATGCCTATCAAGGGTAGCATAAATAGTTTCAGTGTGTGATTTCTGAGAGAACAGTGGTCCCTGGCTTAGTAAATACTAACTTCTATCCAGTCTGTTGAAAAAGGTGATTATATAAGGTGGAAATCAGCTGGGGCTTCAGCAGAGCTGGGAGGAACTGGCTTAACTTCTCTACAAAATACCTGCTAGAATAGACAGCACTCAGTGATACAGTTGTTAATTGACTTGTCCAGTATTAAGTTATGTCCAGCTGTGTTGTCCTTCTCCCATATGGTTCCAAAGCATGGTATGAAGCCCCAGGCCCTCCTCTCTCTCTTGTCTAAGGTATCTCTTAGAAAGCTCTCACCCAGTATCACCCCCATTGAGGTACAAGGGAGGTCTGGTCTATGGCAATTTATATGGGACATTGCTGCCTCTGGCCAGCAAGGTGGAGCTGTATTAGATTTAAGCACTTTGAATTGCTTTCTGGAAATCAATGTGTTATGGGTACGTGTCTGCTCACTATGGCAAATTGTAATGGCAGACTTCTGGCAAGTGATTTCCTGATTCTTTTGTTTTCAGACAAATGTTTCCAGCATGAACCCTAAACTAAGAGGCATGAGGAGTGTGTGCTGTAGGCAGAGAATGGGGACTGAAATGTATAGGCTTGAGAGCAGGAGAACACCATGCTCTAAAATCATGACAGCTTCCATGTTCAGACTTGGAATCAAGAAAAGCATGTTCCAGAAGGAGAAAGCACCAAAGTTTTATTTGGGATTGAGAGCTCTTTAGCCCTAGCAATAGGTTAGAGAAGAGAACTGGGTCCTAAAGAGTTACAGTTGGTCATCATTGAAGACAGTCAAAAACAGGTGTCCCAGGGTCCTTAGCCACTGCTAAGGAGAGGAATCCGAGTTAATGGCAACTGCATATGGTACTCAGACTGGGTTTCAGATCTTCATGATACAGAGCTACCCTAAATGCTAATGTCAGCACTCTATCCCCCTCCTTTTGGAGAAATACAATACTGCTGTCCTGTGTCCTGAAGACACATTCCCCATTGGATGTGAAGGTACCACCAACAGACACCGTTTCCTGAGGCACTGGCAGCATTCAGGAAACCAGTTCTGGGGTCTTTACTTTGTTGTTCGTCTACTGTTGGCATTGTGTGGGTTGGAAAAGGAAATGACAGTGCTGTGAGCACTGCACTGCTTGGGTTATCTGGTAATCAAACAAGTTGGTAGGGAGCAATTCATACTTTCTGGTCAGAAAATTAAAATATTTGGGGGGGGGGGGGGGGGGTGGTGCAATTTGAGTTTGACACCTTAGTAATTGTCCCTCTCCTCTCCCAGCGAGTTCTCAGGAAATACTGCTCCTGTGAAAAGCCAGAGGAGCAGCACCTTGCTCTACCACTCCCTTCTCTAGGTCAGCTGGGTTTCACTACATCTTTTCCACCAAAGCAAAAGCACTGAATTTAGCAAAAGAATGTGCTGTAGCCTTACCCCTCCTTGTAGATCCCTTTGAGATCTGCTCAGAGGTGACCTGGCTGGAAATACCAATATGGTCTAGTACCACTTAGGAGTCTGGGGACTATCAGGTGTCCTGTTCAACTGCTGGAGCCTTTCAGAGTGGTGGGGTAGAAGGATGCACCCCCCTGGCTTGCAAAAGGCAAAGCAGAGTTAACAATTTTAAAAGATCATAGAATCATAGAATCATAGAATCCTAGAATCCTAGGGGTTGGAAGGGACATCGAAAGATCATCTAGTCCAACCCCCCCTGCCAGAGCAGGGTCACCTAGAGCACATCACATAGGAACTTGTCCAGGCAGGTTTTGAATGTCTCCAGCGAAGGAGACTTCACAACCTCCCTGGGCAGCCTGTTCCAGTGCTCTGTCACTCTCACAGTAAAGAAGTTTTTTCTGATATTCACCTTGAACCTCCTATGCTCCAATTTACACCCATTACCCCTTGTCCTATCACTGGTCATCACTGAGAAGAGCCTAACTCCATCTCCCTGACACTCACCCCTTACATATTTGTAAACATTGATGAGGTCACCCCTCAGCCTCCTTTTTTCCAAGCTAAAGAGACCCAGCTCCCTCAG
This sequence comes from Hemiprocne comata, assembly GCA_020745705.1. Classification (NCBI taxonomy): domain Eukaryota; kingdom Metazoa; phylum Chordata; class Aves; order Apodiformes; family Apodidae; genus Hemiprocne; species Hemiprocne comata. The sequence goes on from CM036586.1 coordinate 66,180,330, forward strand.
CCTTTCCTCATAAGGGAGATGCAGCAGACTGAATTATACCAGGTATTTCTCAAAGTAAAAAAAACATTATTTGGTTGCTTGAGAGTTTTTTTCTTGTCTGCCTGTGTTTTTATTAAGCTATTTGTCTTTATTCCTGATCTGTGACAGCTGAAATAGTTTTCCTGGGGAAGAGAACATGAGAGTGTGCATGGTCATGGCAAAGAGCTGGGGAATAGCTGTCAGGCCAGTTCATTGTGTGAAGGATGCTGTACAGTTTGGGTTCAGCATGGACCACCCTTGTCCTGTGGTTCCCACACAAGGCTGGGAGTCCAAGCAGGGCCTCACACTTTTTTTTTTTTAAACTCAGGTCTTCCATCCTGTTTGACCACAGGCAAGTGAGCTGCTGGTTTTCTTAAAGCTAAGGTTTTTATTTCCCAGAGTTACAAGCAATAGCGAGACACTCCTTATGGGTGGATGCCATGTTGCTAACGTACATGGCAGGCTGCACCCTGCAGTGTGCCTGTACCTCTGGGGCTCAAAGGGAAACCCTGCCAATTCTTGCTGCCCTCTCCCTGCCCTTGCTACTCTGCTTCCAGCTGATGAAATCTGCTCCTTGCTTCTAGGTGCTGCTGGGCGTTGAGAGAATCTCTGAGGCACAGGAAGGAAAGTGTGTCTTTATGGTCGGTGGCACAGTGTGCTGTAAGCTCAGACATCTGCTCTTCCTCTGTAGAGCAGCTTCATTCCCAGACAGTGCCAGGTGACAACATGCTTATCATTGCTGTGGTGTGTAGAATTCAGTCTTCCAGCTGGATTTGGGTAGTCACAGATGCTCAGCACATTGGGTCACAGTCCTAATTTTGAAGATGCATGCACTTAAGTGTGCACTTAACTAAGAAACTCTCCAGCTCAGGTCACTAATGTTTCTCTTAGAGCTTCCTGTAGAGATTTCCTCACTTTCCTCCTCTGCTGCCACCACGTGGACATGTCTCTGAGTTAATTTAGGCTTTGTATTGATCTTTGAGAAGAATATGCTCCAACCTTGATTGCATTGCAATTTTTAACTGTACACAACATGTTTCTTAATGTCCTGTCAAATTCAGATAGGACAAATTTGACACATTAAAATAACAAAACATGGAGAGAAAATCTCCATCATATTTTTTCTTTCCCATTTTTCTATTGAAAGACTTCCAAAGAAAAGGTTATATAGAGTACCTGAGTGTGCATAGCTAGTTACAAATCTCAGACAGAAGTTTCATAGACATCTCAATCAAAAGGTAGGCTCAAGCCTGAGCAAAATTTTTCCAAATGGCTGTTTATGAGGCAATTATATGCAGAAGAATCTATGTCACTGAGGATTGATTGACTGGCTTTTACGTGCCTTACATTCAGCTCTGAAAACTGCACTTGGGGCTTGTCACCATTTATGCACTCCTGGAAATACTATTTTGAGAGCAGAACTCTATTAAAACTGCCAACATGGAGTTCAGGAGAAGAACAGCACTAATGAAGATGTCCGGTGCAGCTCATGCAGTTAAATGATGGAACAGCATTGGTGCAGCAGGGCAACCTGTATTATATTCACCTTGGGCCTTACTCAGGCCAGAGCTGGGTGAATAACTATTTGAATTGGGTACAGATAGGAAGATCTAATTTTAGATCAAACGATAACTTGCTTTCTGATATTTCTTCATCAATAACCTTCAGCATTTAATTAATAATTTATAATCTGCTGCCATATAAAAAAAACAAACCAGCATATAAATACAACTCTTTTAGGAGTGGTGGCATTCTTCTGGGGCAGGTCTTGCAACCTTAGCTTTTGTGTCATTAACTTGTTTCATTGTTACACATGAGCAAAACACTCAGCAAGTCCTTACTTTGCCTAGTGATAGAGTATCAGAAGGGAAAAGAAGGGTACTCTTTTCCTCAGCAATGAAATGCAATGGGTAGGTTGGGGTGGAGGGCTGATCTTGTCCCCTGTCCTCTTTCAGTCCAGAATGCAGTTCAGGGGCAGCTGCTGGAAGTAAAAACCTGTGAGTGCTTTCTCCTCACTTTGCACCAGAGAATATCCTTGTGAATGGCTGGAGCAGTCTCATTGGAATCACTTTACAGTCTTGTTAGGGGAAAAATGTTTAAAGGAGACACAGACTTTAATGCATCAAATGCAGTTACAGGTGTATAGAAAGCTGTGCGGAGGAGGCCATTTGTCCTCAGTGATATGTCAGCTGTCAGGACAGATCATAACTGGATTCAGGCCTTGATATTAGCCACATAGCAGGATGTTCACTGTGGTTACAGTATCTAAAAGAATTACTAAATCTCATGTGGTTTTATCCATTACAATAGCTCTGACAGAGCCAGTTTGGCCCCAGGGCTGTGAAGTGCTGGTGCCAATATGAAAGAAAACTGCTATTCAGCCTCGGAGAATCAAGAATGACTCTCATTCCATTTTCTCTCTCTTTCCTCCCTCTACTGGCAGACAGAATAAAATCATAAATCATTTAAAGTTTTCTTTTGGTCTTCAGAGATGTCTGAATCTATAATTCAGCAAAACTTCCAGCTCTGACTCATCTGAGCACAAATAGGTGCCTCAAAGGTCTATCTACTGTTTCTTTGTTGTTCTGGGGCTAATCTTGGTTTCAGCCCTGAGCAAGCATCCATAACAGGAATACTCTAAAAAAGTCAGTGTCCACTAGTGTCTTAGACAGAAAATGCCCCAAAAGGGAATGTGGTGCAACTGGCTGCCTGAGGCCAGGCTGACCATTATCATCTCAGAATTGCCGAGGTGTGAAGGCACCTCTGGAGGTGTCCAGTCCAAACCCTGCTCAGAGCAGGGTCACCAAGGACAGGTTGCCAAGGGATGTTTCCAGTCAGGTTTTGAATATCTCCAAGAATGTGGACTCCACAATTCCTCTGGGCAGCCTCTTGCAGTCTGACCATCTTCATGGTAAAAAAGCTTTTTCTTATGTTTAATTGGAATTTCCTGTATTTCGCTTTGTGCCCATTGCTTCTTAATCTTTGATTGGGCACCACGGAGAAGTACCTGGCTGTGTCTTCTTTACTCTCCCCTATCAGATATTTATACACATGGATAAGATCCCACTGAGCCTTCTCATCTCCAGGCTGTACTGGTGCATGGGGTTGTTCCTCCTCAGGTGCAGGACTTTTCACTTCTCCTTGTTGAACTTCATGACGTTCCTGTCAGACTGTCTCTGTAAGGTCCCTCTTCATGGCAGCACAACCTTCTGGCATACCAACCACTCCTCTCAATTTTGGATCATCTGAGGGTGCACTCTTCCTCCCCATCCAAGTCTTTAACAAAGATTTTAAACAAGTATTAGTCCCACTTTTAACCCCTGGGGTGTGCTGCTAAGAACCGGCCTCCAGGTGGAATGGAAAAAGAAGAAACGTCTCATTTAGAAGCTGTGTATTGTCCCATGTACTGCACAGATCAAGGACAAGAAAATGCTGTTGGTTTCTATACATGAGTTGAGGTGCATTTATGGAGCTGTGGTAGAGCGATGGAGCCTGCTGAGCGAAAAACAGCTTCGTTGCTTCCCATCTGGGAGAAAAATTTGGCCAATGTCCTTTGCTTCCAACCCAGCTAGTGTGGGAGATCCTGATGAACTCTTTCACTAGCAGTTTTCCTCAGATCTTGAGATCTTACTGTGCAACCACTGATAACATTGCTTGGAAACACACTACAGACTTCAATAGATGTGACCACCCCAGCAATCTGTATCATACCTGCTGCCTTGATATAACATTTTTTGGACCATAAGAGTCACTGATCATAAAAATACAACCTGTGTCATTCTGTTCCTTCCAGAAGCTTTTGAGGGTGCTAACAGCAAAACTTGCAAATATCCAGTATTGGTGTTAAAAGCTTTCACACACCAGAGTTTTAGACTTTTCCATCTATATTGCCTACTGGCTTATATCTTCTGAAAAGCTATCTCTAAGTATAAAATGAGATGATATAGCAGCTAACACTTTTTTTAAGGTCTACTTCTGCTGAAAGAATGCCTGTCCAGCTGCATTAAGAGAAATATGACCCTTTTAAATCTACTTACTCCCCCTGACAGAAGAAAGCTATATTCTGTTCTGCCTTAGTCAATTTAGTAGCAGCCATTTCAAAAACAGCCTTCAGCATCTTAAAAGAAACCATGCTGTTGACAAAGCTGCTAAACAGAAAAGGCCCTCATAAAATGCACGAGTAATAAAAGGTATTCTCTTAAAACAGCATGTGAAATAATGGGAGGTATACTGGACTGAAGTTAAATTTTGCTATCTGTTTGATTACTGGCACCTCAATGAAAAGGTTTTTCTCCTTTCCTGGTCTGCATGAGAGTTATTTGGAACAGATTTGCTTTAGATTTAGTACACTTTTTAGACTGACGGTGTAAGAAGCCGTCTTCAACTATCTCCTTCACCCTCAAGAGAGCTCTTCGTCTTTCTTCCCAGCTTCTTTGATGTTTTTCATCTATTGCAGACTGGATGTTCCACAGCTTTTATTATGAGAGACATAGAATTATCCTGTGTATTGTGGTAAGATACAGTTCTCATAAAACTTCTTTAAATCCTCTGTATAGAAGGTTCACCTCCTTATTGAAAGCAGTTTTGAATCTGTTAACCTACAACACCTTTGGCAATGTTTTATATGGCTATTTTAATGTAGCACTTAGTCTCTGGCTCTCCTTCTCCCCAAACTGCAGTTCTTCAAGGGACAATAGCCCTGCCTCCATAGATCACAGAGAATCCCATACACTAAGGAGGAATATCACACCCAGCCTATGCAGTTGTTTAGGATCGCCGTAATATTTTACCATCCCAATACTTGCTGGCCTGAGATTTTGGGGTTTTTTATTTTTTATTTATTTATTTCTGCGAAGGGTTATGGGGACACAGTTTAATCATCACCTTGCCAAAATAAGTATCTCAATTCTGATCTGAAATTATTGCGGTGAAGTGGTGCCAGTAGGATGTTTACTCACAGGAATGTAATGTGGACAGTCATAAGCAGTGGTAACAAACAAGTTGGCTTTTTTGTCCTGGATAAATATACAATGCAACAGTGATGCAGATGGCCTCTCAAATGCTGGTATCCTGGCATGTGTGTTTATGGTGTCAAAAAGCTGAATCCTTTGGAAACATCTGCAGAAAAAGGAATATGAGGATTTTGCGATGCAGCAGTGTCCATTGGATGACATGTGACGAAAAATGCCCAAGTGCTAACCAAAGCTTTCAGGTTAGTTTTTCTCCAAGCACATCAGGGCTAGCTCAGAAGTTATGGACTGCCATGTTAAGTACTGCAAAAGTAATCCCTGGAGGACTAAACATACAAAAGCCATGACTATTTCTTGCCCATATAAGAGATTTTGAAAAACTGTGTTTCCATTACACTTGCTTCCCAAGAGATCCAAGGGTGTAACTAACTGTACTGGAAAGGCAGATTTGGCATTTTGGTGGAATAGCCAGGTGCTGACTTTGCTGGGAATAGTGATGGAAACCTCCCTATTTCTTGTTCATTCTGGAAAGTATCGCATCCGAGTGTTGCAGGCATGGGAAATACCCTTCAACCTGTGGGATTTAGGAAGCTGTTACAATCAATTCAGCAATAACCTCTTCCTTCTCTCTTTTCTCTTTCTAGAGCTGCAACTCTTTCAGTCCAGCAAACCTGATGCTGTTTGGCATGTGTGCTTTGTACTTCTTCAGGATAAAATTAACAAAGAATTACCCCATCTTTGTATTCTTTTGTTTAGTAAGTGATTCTCCGTGACAGGTTCATGCTTAATGTCACTGTGAAAATGTCATCAGGTGAACAATCTTCCATAAACTGACTTGATGATTCCTTTGGATTTAGGTGCTCTCAGATGGTCCTTTTTCTTAAAAAGATGGAGCACTTTTTTTATTTTTTTTTATTTTTTTTTTTTAAAAAAACAAAACAAGACAAAAACCTGACTTTCCCTAAGTAGTTTCCTAAGCCTTCTGGGAGTACCAGGTAGTCAGACCCTCAAGGCTGCTACATACATTTCTGTGAGAGCTGCAGTTAGCTCTGGTACATAAACACTGCTGACACATCCATGTAGCAAGAAGTATTGTGGGTTGTAAAATACCTCTGCATCCCAGATTTTAAAGTGCTGTTAAATTTCTTTACAGCATCAGCTTTGATTGCATTATTGGTAGCAAAGTGGTGAATGAGGTGTTTGAGCATTTTGGTTGAAGACTTGTTTACAACTTTTTTAATCCAAATGGAACCATAATTCTGAGACATGCAAAAAAGGGGCCTGCCTAAGTAGTGGCAGCTCAGTCTTCCATCTTCTCATTTAGCTGAAGGGCTCAGCTTAGACATATTTAGACAGAGCTGCTATTGCTGCTGTGATGGTCTGAGAACTGACTAGTCCAGCCTGCCATTGTGCATCCGCATCTGAAACAGTAATTCTGTTTCTCTTTTCTTTGTGCCGTCTAGGGACAAAGCTGTGAGAGCCCTGTCCCTGCCTGTCATTTTTCAAGACCTTAGTTTGGTTTTGGTTTCTTGGAAAAGAGCACTTGCCCTTCCAGCAATATCAGGTTTGTAATACATTTTCTTTAGCAGTGACGCGTTTAACCTTTCTCAGAACCATTGCTACTATAAATATGGTGCTTTTTAAATATACAGTAAAAATCACCCTATAAAACATGATTTATTTACCATGTGTGGAGGTGAAATATTTTACAATAAAATTTTACTCCCTAGTTATCCAGAACTCTTCTCATCTTGGCAAGAACAGTACTTGGCTGCATACTCTGGGACATGAGGGTCAATGGACTTGGCTTTCAGCAACTCAGAGGCCAAAAATCTTCTGGGCACAAGAACAGAAACCTAGATCCTGCTAAGAAAGCAAGAGCCGAGACCTTTTGAAGATTGTTATCTTTAAGGTAAAAAATAAGAGTGGCAGGTACTGGGTGTCATCTACATAACCTGACTCTGGAAGGGGGATGTTAATGGGGACAAGCGGGACCTGCAAAGAGGATGGGGTGGCTTGGTTGTGCACCAGCTGCTGTGTGTACATCTGGAGGGCTGTGTGGCTTTGCTAGGAAGCAGTGTGATGTCCTGGGTAAAACATGGAGTTGGGCACTGGGAATCCTGCATGGTCCACCAGACCCTGCCCAAATGAGAATTTCTGAGATAAGGAAGTTCATTCAATGCACACTGGGTTTAAGTTTGGTTTCCAAAGGAAACAAAACTTGTCCAAGCACAGCATTATTGTCTGTCTGTGTTTGCTGTCACTTTACCAACTATTCCTCATTATTTGTCAACTCATTTACCTATTTAATCAGGTCTGACTGGGGGAGGATGGTGCAGAAGATATGAAGTTGCTGCAGGTTTTGGTGGCTGTGTCATGGAGTGGCATAATGACAGTACTTCCAATAGATCCAAATGAGTGCCACCACTGAGAGAAAGGCTTACATTTTGCTACTAGTCATTAGCCCCTGACACATTAGCTCTACAGGCCAGCTCAAAGCACTCCCAGCAGATGTGGTTTCTAGCCCAGCAAGGAAAGAAGGAAAGGCTGGAAGTATAGCAGGAAAGGGGATAGAGTGAAGGGTGCTGCAAGGGGCATGAGGAGGTATGAAGGGCTTAGAAGAAGCATATGGGAAAAGAAGGAATGAAAATTATGTGACTGAATGCGAAACCCAGCTTAATTAGTTGTGCTCTAACAGAGATTCTTGCTGTTTGTATCAGTGGCCTTTGGGGTGCAGTTTAATAAAACGAAATTATCCTGTTTTAGTCATGTTAAGGGGCATAACCTCCTTTTCTTTATTCCTCTAAAGTGGCTACTGTGGCTACAGCCATTGCTTTTGAAAATTTCCTCCTTTCTTCCTCATCTCTATTTCTAAACGCCCTCCATGCTGCTTCTAACAGCTTTTCAAAATTCCTATCTTCAGGTAGTTTTAGTTTTTGGAGTTTTCTCCTCATGTCAGGTGCTGATTGTCCCCAAAATAAAGACACTAATTGTTGCTTTCCAATATCTGAGGATGAGTCAAGAGGGGTATATTTTCTCATAGCTTCTCACAACTTGTCCAGAAATTCTGACGGGGTCTCTTTGGGACCTTGTTTTGCAGCATATAATGCTGACCAATTTATGGTTTTCAGAATTGCATTTTCCATACCCCTCTGTACCCATTCTCAGTACTGCACCAATAATTTGTACTGCATGCTTGAGTTCAGGTTCCAATGAGGGTCAGTTAGTGGGAAATGTCCTTCTACTGTGCCACAGAGAGCCCCACTAATGATGTGAGTTTGAACCAAATTTTTGGCTGTTTTTAATATCAATTGTTTTTCTGTCTCTGACATTTCACTCAACAGTAGATCAGTATCAGCCCAGTCAGAATTTTGTTGTTTTACTATTAATTCAGATCTTTTTACTACTTTAATTGGATCATCCAGTAACCCTTAGCTATATTTCTCCATGCCTCTAAATTGCTGGTAGTAAAAGGAACTCTGAGGTGGACTGGTTCTCCATCTGGCCTCACAGCTTCCCTTAAAGGAGCCAGTAAAGGGGGATTTTTACTTTGAGTCCTAGAAGCGATAGAGGATGAAGGTGCAATAGGTGGATGAAGGTGGGGAGACAGAGCCCTCAACTTCCCTCCCACCCTTTCCTTTACCCATCCTATAGGAGGCTGTGGTGGGCTTAAAGGGGCAGCTCTCAAATGAGGCAGAGGTGGGACAGTATAATCTTGTAAATCTTTGCCAAAATCCTCCTCAGGTTTAGGGTCTTTGATTTCTAAGCATCTCTGGCCTATGCTACAGGCAGAGAAACACCTCCACAGCCCTTTAGATCGATTTTGTTCTCATTCCAGGGCTAATACTAATGGGTCTTGGGGAGGTGTATTTACTCCACAATCCTTTTGCCATTCTAGGTGATTTCTGAGGGTGAAGAACATGTCCACATACAAAACCTCATCCCATTTCCCTTCTCTCCTTAGAAACAACATTAGCTGCAGCAAAGTGTTATATTTCAGAGTGCCGTTCACTGGCCATTTTCCCCCTCCCCAATTTATACAGTGGCTACCATTAGTTACAATATTTAATTAGATTTTTCTGATCCACGCTCCCTCCTGGAGGTCCAACTATATCTTTCCAATGAGCTATAATACAGCCTAGAAGACTCTTTTTCAAAATTCCTCCACTCTGTGACCCACCCTTTCTGGATTTCTAATTGTTGTTCTTGTTCAGGAGTAAGCCTCCTTCTGGTACGGCAACAAAACCAGGTAGGGAGATATGTATCAGATATAGCACAAAACTTCCCATAAATTTTACAATATAACTCAAGAGAATTCCACAAATAATGTATTTGGGGAAATTTAAATTGGTAGCAGTCTCTGCACACCAATTCAACGGCTAGGTGACAATTTTTACACGGGGGACAGGGAAAAACTGATGACACATTACCAAGCAAAAGGGTATACACACTGGTTTCCTCGAGTCCCTTTCCCATACAACTCCCAAGGTGTTCTTAGTTTTACACAAAACAATACATCACTCACTTAGTTCATCCCCAGCCACACCCCTTGCGGGGCAACGGAACCGCGGATCAGAACTCCACACTCGCTTCACAGCTGTGCCGTGTCTCAGTCACACAGTCCTGGCCAGTCCATTCATGCAAACATCCATTCATACAAACGCCAAATCCAAATAAATTTTAAAAACCCAAAACAGTTCCTTATGAGTCCATCCAAGTTCAATACCAATAAATCAATACCTTAGTATTTTATCACTCAGTCTCTTAACAGTCACTTTATCTCTGGCTGTTTCCCTCACTGGAGAACAGAACCATGGATCAAAACTCCACACTCACTTCGTGCTCAATTGCACGTTTCAATCACACAGACGTTTAACAAACACATTACACATTAATTCACACACAAAAAAAATTCATTAAGTTATAAAACAAATGGGTACCCCAAAACGACCAGTTTCAAATTGGCTCTTTACAATATACAAATCTAGGGTACACTTAAACAAAGCCTACAGTGAGACTCCAACCCACGATCCTAGATTATACTGAACAGGGAAAGCTATATTTGTGAAAACAAAACAGCCCCACAAATGGCACCAGCTACTGCTGCTGCCGCAATAAAGAGCCAATCAATCATTATATCAAAGGGTACTCAGGGACTTGGACTCCCATACCCTGCCCAGCACAGGATGTCTCCTACGGCTTACGGGTTACTTACTGGCCATTTCAAATAACAAAAATACCAAAAGAATACCTTATCCATTGAGATGGTCCTTGTCTGTCCCCGCAGTGGTCTGAATGAGTTGAAGAATCCCTCCAAGAAATCTCAGGGGCGCCCTAGGGAATCCTGTCCTCAGCAGGTCCTGCAGCCAGACAGAGAGGGTCCCATCTGGGGTGCCAAATTGACACGAGGAAGAAAACTCTATAGCCCTGTGAAGCTATAAAACAGGTATTCTTTATTGCAGCGCTGGGTGCACGGGGGATAGCTCCTCCAAACACGCACACCAATGGACAAAACCAGTATATATTTATTCACTTAAAGCATACGTATGCATTATTTTTCTAAAAGGTAGGAAGGATTATACAGATTAGTTCCCAGAATTCACTATAATATTTAAATAATTTCCCCAAAATCATTAATATAAAGCTACACCCATTCCCGCATGTGCAGTGCCTCTTGGTGGTCATGGGCAGGGATCTCTTGGAGGAAGGCTCGTAGTCTTCTTTGCTGTGTTGGATCATGTTGTTCCTTATTCTTGCGAGTTAGCTGATGTTGCAACCACAGACCCAACTGAATCTTGTTTCTGAGCTCTCACACAAGACACATCCTATTTCAACACCATGCCTCTAACAAATATTAACAGATTCTACTATTCATCATCATATAGGTTTAGCAAATCTAACCCTTAAGACTCTAATTCACATCATGCCACCTCGGGGACTTGTCTCTGTCCCTCTCTGAGGTCTTGACATGGATATCCTTGTACCAACTCTGGTGCCTGATTGTATCTGGCCTTGGGCCTCTGGCATGGCCATCATCATGCCGACTCTGGTACTTTTGTCATTTCCTCCCGGGTCCCTGGCATGGCCATCCACATGCAGCCTCCTTATGTGTCTCATTCCATTTTTGGGGACATGGCGTTGCCATTCTTGTGCCACCTTGGGGTCCAGTTTGGATCCATCCCTTCAGCCCTTGTGTTGGAATCCTTGTGCCAGCTCTGGTACCTGCTTTGGTCCCTCTTTGGTGCTGTGGCTTGGTCATTTTTCTGGCAATCTGGGGACCTGCTTCTGTGCCTCCTTGGATATCTGGTATAGCCATCCTTGTTCCAACTTGGGGATTTGATTCGGTCCCTCTCTGCAGCCCTGGCATGGCAATCCTCATAACACCTCAGGGACCTGTCTCTGTCCCTCCCTGGGTCCCTGATGAGCCATTTTTGTGCGTCCTCTCTTACCTTTTTTGGTCCCTCCATGGTGTCCTGACATGGCCATCCATGTGGCACCTTGGTGAACTGCTTCTGTCCCTCCCTACATCTCTGGCATGGCCATTCTTCTTTGGCCTTGGGGATCCGATTTGGTCCTTCTCTCTTCTGGCCCTGGCATGGCAATCCTCATGCCACCTCGGGGACCTATTTCTGTCACTCCCTTGGGCCCTGGCATGGCAGTTGTCGTGCCACAGATGGTACCTCCTTTGGTCCCTTTCTTGGTCCATGGCATGGCCATGCTTGGACAGTCGTGGGTACCTGCTTCAATCCATTTCTGGGGCCTTAGATTTTGCGTCCTTCTGTCACTTCTGATAATTGAGTCTGTCCATCCCTGGGGCCCTGGCGTGGACATCCACATGCTGCTTCCTTATGTGTTTCAGTCCCTTTTTGGGGACACAGCATTGCCATTCTTGTGCTACCTTGGGGTCCAGTCCCATTGGATTCATCCTTTTGGCCCTTGCGTTGAAATCCTCGTGCGACACTCTGGTACCTGCTTCAGTCCCTCTTCAGTGCCATGGCTTGGCCATTTTTGGGGTGCTGTGGGGACCTGCTTCCATGCCTCCTTGAATCTCTGGCATGGCCATCCTTGTTCTGCTCTGGGGAGCTGATTCGGTCCCTCTCTGTGGCCCTGGCATGCCAATCCTCAGGGACCTGTTTCTGTCCCTCTGTACCTCCTTCTGTCCCAGAGCCCTCCCTTGGGCTCTGGCATTGCCATCCTAGTACTGCATATGGTACCTGCTCTGGTCCCTCTATGGGCCCATGGCATGGACATTCTTGGATCACCTTTGGTACCTTCTTTGATCTGTATCTGGGCCCTGGTCTGCCCATACTGCTACCACCTCAGGAACCTACATTTGTCCCTCCCTTGGACGCTGAGGAGCCATTTTTCTGTGCCCTCTCTTACATTTTTGGTCCCTTCCTCATGTTGTGGCATGGCCATACTTGTTCCGCCTTGGGGATCTGATTCGGTTCCTCTGTGTGGCCCTGGTGTGGAAATCCTCATGCTGCCTCAACGACCTGTTTATGTCACTCCCTCAGTCTCTGGCATTGCCATCCTTGTGCCACATATGGTACCTGCTTTGGTCCCTCTCTGCGCCCATGGCATGGTTATGCTTGGACAGCCTTGGGTACCTGCTTCCATCCGTTTTTGGGGCACTGGCCTGGCCATCCTACTGCCCCTTGGGGATCTGCATCTATCCCTCCCTAGCGACCTGATGTGCCATTTTTGTGCGGCCTCTCTTACCTCTTTTGGTCCCTTCCTGGGCCCCTGGCATGCCCATCCTTGTGCCACCTTGGGGACCTGCTTCTGTGCCTCCCTGTATCTCTGGAATGGCCATCCTTGTTTCGCCTTGGGGATCTGATTCAGTTCGCTTCTGTGGCCCTGGCTTGGCAATCCTCATGCCACATCAAGGACCTGCTTCTTTCCCTCCCTTGTGCCCTGGCGTTGCCATCCTCGTGCCGCATATGGTACCTGCTTTATTCCCTTTCTTGGCCCTGGCATAGCAATCCTTATGCCACCTCGGGGACCTGCCTCATTCTCTTCCTGAGGTCATGAAATGGCCATCCTCATACCGACACTTGTACCTGGTTGTATCCATCCCTGGACCTCTGTAGTGGCCATCATCGTGCCGCCTCTGGTACTTCTGTCTGTCCCTCCCTGGAGCCCTGGCCTGGCCATCCTCATGCTGTCTCTTTTCATGTTTCAGTCCCTTTTTGGGTACATGGCATTGCCATTCTTGTACCACCATGAGGTCCAGTTTGGCTGCCTCCCTGAGGCCCTTGCATTGAAAACCTCGTGCCAGCTCTCGTACCTGCTTTGGTTTCTCTTTTGCGCCCTGGCTTGGCCATTTTTGTGGTGCTGTGAGGACCTGCTTCTGTCCCTCTTTGTTCCCCTGTCATGACCAACCTTGTGCTTCATCAGGGACCTGCTTCAGTCCATCTCTGGTGCCTTGGCATGACTGTCCTTGAGCTTCATTGGAGACCTTCTTCCATCTGTCTCTTGCCCTGGCATGCCCATCCTCATGCTTCATCTTGGACTGGTTTCCGTCCCTTTCTAAGGCCTGGCATGACCATCCTTTTGCTTTATGAGGCACCTGCTTCCATCCTTCTCTGTTATCCTTTCATGACCATCCTTGTGCTTCATCGAGGACCTGCTTCTGTCCCTCTAGAGGGCCCTGGCATGACCATCCTTTTGCTTCATGAGGCACCTGCTTCCATCCTTCTCTGTTATCCTTTCATGACCATCCTCGTGCTTCATCGGAGACCTGCTTCTGTCCCTCTAGAGGGCCCTGGCATGACCATCCTTTTGCTGCCTTGGGGACCTGCTTCTGTCCTTCCCTGGGACCATAGTGTAGCCATCCTCATGCCCCCTTGAGGAACTGCTTCTGTTCCTCCCGGGGGCACTGGCCTTGGCATCCTTGTGCTGCCTTTAGAATCTACGTCTTTCCCTCTCTGGGGACCTGGAGTGTCCATCTTGGCACATGTCATTGCCATCCTTGTTCACCCTTCGGGTCTAGGTTGGCTTCCTCCATGGGGCCCTTGCATTGAAATCCTCATGCAGGCTCTGGTACCTGCTTTCGTCCCTCTTTGGAACACTGGCTTGGCCATTTTTTTTTGTTATCTGGGGACCTGCTTCTGTGCCTCCCTGGATCTCTGGCATGACCATCCTTGCTCCGTCTTGGGGATCTGATTCAGTTGCTTTCTTTAACACTGGCATGGAAATCCTCATGCCGCCTCAAGGACCACCTGTTTCTGTCCCTCCACTGGGCTCTGGCGTCACCAACCTTGTGCCGCATACGGTACCTGCTTTGGTCCCTCTCTTGGCCCATGGCGTGGCCATTCTTGGACATCCTTGGGTACCTGCTTCGATCAGTGTTTGGGGCTCTGGCCTGGCCATCCTACTGCTGCCTTGGGGACCTGCATCTGTCTCTCCCTGGGGCCCTGGTGTGCCATTTTTGTGCAGCCTCTTTTACCTTTTTTTGGTCCATTCCTGGGGCTTGGTATGGCCATCCTTGTGCCACCTTGGGGACCTGTCTCTGTCCCTCCCTATGGTCGTAACATGGCCATCCTCATACCGACACTTGCACCTGATTGTATCCATCCCTGGGCCTCTGGCGTGGCCATCATCATGCCACCTCTGGTACCTTTGTCTGTTCCTCCCTGGAGCCTTGGCGTGGCCATCCACATGCTACCTCCTTATGTCTTTCAGACCCTTTTTGGGGACATTCTGTTGTCATTCCTTGTGCCACCTTGGGGTCCAGTTTGGCTCTCTTCCTGGAGCCCTTGCGATTAAATCCTCATGCTGGCTCTGGTACCTGCTTTGCTCTCTCTATAGAGCCATGCCATGGCCATTTTTGTGGTGCTGTGGGGTCCTGCTTCTGTGCCTCCCTGGATCTCTGGCATGGCTGTCCTTGTTCCGCCTCAAAGATCTATTTCTGTCCTTCTCTGTGGCCCTGCAGTGGCAGGCCTCATGCCACCTCGGGGAACTATTTCTGTACCTCCTTGGGGCCCTGGCATGGTTATCCTTGTGCCGCTTATGGTACCTGCTTGGGCCCCTCTCTTGGTCCATTGCATGGCCATTCTTGGACTTGCTTGGGTCACAGAGATGGACCGAATCAGATCCCCAAGGAGGAAAAAGGATGGCCGTGGCAGAGATCCAGGAAGGCACAAAAACAGGTCCCCAAGGCAGCACAAGGATGGCCATGCCAGGGCCCCAGGAAGGGACCAAAAAAGGTAAGAGAGGCTTGTACAGCCTTGGGTACCTGCTTCAGTCCATTTCTGGGTCCCTGGCCTGGCCATCCTACTGCCACCTCAGGGACCTGCATCCATCCCTCCCTGGGGCCCCGATGTGCCATGTTTGTGCGGCCTCTCTTACCTTTCTTGGTCCCTTCCTGGGGCCCTGGCTTGGCCATCCTTGTGCTGCCTTGTGGTCCTGCTTCTGTTCCTCCCTGGGTCTCTGGAATGGCCATAATTTTTCCACCTTGGGGGATCTGATTCAGTCCCTTTCTGGGGCTCTGGCATGCCCATCCTCATGCTGCATCAGGGACCTGTTTCTGTCTCTCTCTTGGGCCCTGGCGTTGTAGTCCTCGTGCTGCACATGGTACCTGCTTTGGCCCCTCTCTTGACCCATGGCAGAGCCATTCTTAGACTTTCTTGGGTACGTGTTTTTGTCCGTTTCCGGTGGCTTTGGCCTGTGCATCCTTCTGCTGCCTCTAATATTTGGATTTGTCCATGGTGTGGCCATTCTCATCGCACCTCGGGGTCCTGATTCTGCCCCTCACTGGGGCCCTGGCATGGCCATTTCATAACACCTCTGGTATTTGAATCTTTCTCTCCCAGGGGCATAGGCATCTGGTACCTGCTTCAGTCCCTCTCTGGAACCCTGGCATGATCATTCTTGTGCCACCTCAGGGACCTGTTTCTGTTCCTCCCTGGGGCCCTAGCATGGCCATTTTTTTGCTCCCCTAGGGACCTGCTTCCAACCTTTCCTGGGGCCTTGGAGTGTCCATCCTCTTGCCACATTTGGCACATCCTTCCAGCCATCTATGGGGCTCTGGCATGGCCATTCTTGTGCCACCTTGTAGAACTGTTTCTGTCCTTCCATGGAGCCCTAGCATGGCCATCATCATGCCACTTCTGGTACCTTTGTCTGTCCCTCTCTTGGGCCCTGGCATGGCCATCCACATGCCACCTCCCTTACATGTTTCAGTCCCTTCATGGGGCCCTGGCATGGCCATTCTTGTGCCTCCTTGGTGACCAGCTTGTCTATCTCCCTGGGGCCCTGGCATAGAAATCCTCATGCCACCTCTGGTACCTGCATCTGTCCCTTCCTGGGGATGTGGCATGGCCAATTTCATGCTGCCTCTGATATTTGCATGTGTCTGTCTGTGGGGCCCTGATTTGCAATTTTTGTTGCTGCCATTCTTACCTGCTTTGGTCCCTATCTGGGGCCCTGGCATAGCCATTCTTGTGCTGACTCGGGGATCTCCTTCTGTGTCTCCCTGGATCTCTGGCATGGCCACCCTCATTCCTCCTCGGGGATCTGCTTCAGTTCCTCTCTGGGGCACTGGCATGGCCATCCTCGTGCCACCTTGGGGACTTAATTCTGTCCCTCTCTGAGGCCTTGCATGATCATTCTTGTGTTGCCCCCACAATCAGCTTTATTCCTTTATTGGGCCCATGGTATGGCGCCATCCTCGTGCTGCCTCAGGGACCTCCTTCTGTCCCTCTCTGTGGCCCTTTCATGATCATCCTCATGCCACCTATAGCAGCTGCTTTTATCCCTCCAGTGGGCTCTGGCATGGCAATTTTTGTGCTGCCATGGGGACCGGACTCTGTCCCTCTCTGGACCCCTGTTGTGGCCATCCTCAAGGCACCTCGGGGACCTGTTTCATTCCCTTTCTGGGACTTTGGCATGGCCATCCTTGTGCTGCCTTCAGGACCTGCGTCTGTCTCTCCTGGGGCCCTGACCTGGCAATCCTCCTGCTGGCTCAGGGAACTTTGTCTGTCCGTCCCTTGAGCCCTGGCTTGGCCATCCTCGTGCCACCTCTCTTACCTGTTTTGGTCTACCTCTGGGGACCTGGCATGGCCATCCTGTTGCAACCCCAGGGACATGCTTTGGTCCCTCTCTGAGGTACTGATGTGGCCAGAGTCACGCCGCCGCTGGGACCTGGGTTTGTCCCTCCCTGGGTCCCCTGGCGTGTCCATTCTCCTGCCAACTCGGGGACATGTTTAGGTCCCTCCCTGGGGCCCTGGTGTGGCCACCCTCATGCTACTGTGGGGACCTTCGTCATTCTCTCCGGGGGCCCTGGCATAGCCATTCTCGTACTGCCTCTGGTGCCTGCTTCTGTCCCTCCCTGGGGCCGTCATGTAGCAATCCCCTTGCCACCTTGTGGACCTGCTTCAGTCTCTTTACAGGGTCCTGGTTTGGCCATTCTTGTCCTGCCACCCTAAGGTGGGTCCCATGCAATCACAGGGCAAAGGCTCTCCTGTATACCTGGAGAGAACCAGCCTGCCATACTGCTGTAGCAGAGTGCAGAGGACAGTCAGCAAGCTGATGGAAGAGGACTGTGAATCAGGAGCTTACTTAGGATATGCAGCAGTGAAGGACATTGTTCTTTCACTGCTTGCTTTCTGTGGAGTAAGTGCCAGTTAGCAGGAAGCTGTAGGTAGGTCTTGTTTGCTGCAGTGCAAAGGCAGGGTAGGTTATAAGTGTGTTTTGAGCATCATAAGATACTCCTGTACACCAGTGCCTGGCCCTGCACGTGCTAGCTGGGTACAGAGCACTGGAAGAGCACCTGGGGATGAGCTTATTGAGTTGGGTGTGAATGCAGGCTTAGGATGCTTGAAACAGAAAGCTGAGCTCCAGAGGTGTTTGGGATCTCTGTGCAGACCTAGCAGCTGTGAGCTAAATCACGGATGGTAAAAATGTGCCTTGGCCAAGATGTCAGGAGAGCTCAATGTGTGTGTGCCTCTGCATTTAAGACCAGGATTAACACAGTCCAGACTCTAATTTGGATTCCAGGAACAAATTTCAAGAATCTGTCCTTGCAAAGCCAGGGGGGCTATTTGAGGCAAAAGTGAAATTGATTTTGGTTTAAAAGGGCTGTAAATGAAGATACGAGTAAGTATGGAGAAAAATAATGTAAAATTGATTAGAAAAGAGCCATTACCCAGCAGGTGGTAAACCACTAAAGATAGGCCATTGAATAACCATGAAAAGAAAATGAGAATGCTCTGGTATATACAAATAAGAATCAGAACATTGCAGTCCTAGACTGGTATTTTTTTTCTTCAGTCCGTGTGTCACTCCTTTGTGTTTTAAGATTGTGAACCACTGTGAAAGCCTAGAGATGCACCCTATAACTTGGAAAAAAACTCTGGATCAGGATTGGTAACGAGCAGAAGGATTTATATAAAAGTTCACCCTAGAAAGCCAGTAGTGGGGATGCATTCATTGTGTGTGAAATTACATCAGAGACATCAAACTGGAGGAATAAAGATGGATTACATACTTAATGCTGGTATTGAAAAGGGAAATCTGGCTGTATACTCACAATATCTGGAACATGAAATTGTGGCAGTAGGTTTAATTACTTAGATGGGACTTACAGAATCTATCAGTTTGGAGACTAGAGACATTCCCAATTAGTGGCTGTATCACTGACATCTAGTAATTATACTGATTTTGACTACATTTTTACAACCATACCGTGGACTTTGAACCTTTAGCAATGTGTTCTGGGCACTTCTACTTTTAGCTCTCTGTTCAGCCCAGATTTGATGCTCTATATAAGGCACATCTAACATGTTAATGAGAAAATAAAATTATTAATTCCACTTTGTGCTTGGAAATTTATAGAGGCTGTATTACCAAATATACCTGTGAACTCCTTAGATGTACGGATTAGATGCAAGACAGTGAAATAATTAATTTATCACCAAGCTACATATGAGGCTTAATTAAATATTTTAAGAGCCTAATGGCTAGTTTAACCATTCAACTTGATTAAAGTTTAGATTTCAAATGTCGGGTGCAATCTTAAATCTCATTCACAGAACTATTTGTGGGAAGTGCTTTCAGGATAATCCTCATAACAACCAAGACACTAAGCTGTAATAATACCTCCATTTCAAATAATTACATTAATGTTAACTGTTGAATAGGTAAATTATATAGCAGACCTCCAATGCCATGCAGAGTGACTGTTTTTTTGAGACAAAGGTTTGAGAAAAGCAATGCGTGAGATACTACTTCCCTACCCCAAAGGGTGGGTATAGCTCAGTGTTGGTTTGGACCTGGCTGGTTAGACAGTGACCTAAGAGGCAGGAACAACAAATGGTCCAAAAGTCAAGGCTTTTTTACAGGCCTCTTAAATAGATCTTCCTGTAACACTGTGGTGTGGTTTCTTAGATGTTCTAAGTGGTCCACAGGAGAGTATATTAGGTATATAAACTTGTGACTTCAGGCTTAAGAAAAGCATGTTCTCCATCAGCACAAGTCAAGGACCGAACTTCTCTCAGAAACAAGAGACCTCCAGAGCATCAGTGCTGCTGTTTTACAGAAATGTGCCACAGGTGCTTGCCACATGTCTTACTGTGTTGTAATAATTAAGCAATGAGTATCAGAATGCACGATTATAAACTTAAATTAATTTCTGTTGTTTGTCTCAAAAAAAGCGATCCGACTCACAGCTGGATCCAGCCTCTGCACTTCTCCTGCATGTTCCCATATTGGTCTTCTTCAGTCCATACAGTTATGGTAAGTCGCTGAAGGGACCAGCTTTTCCCTATGTAAAGTAATGTGCAGCAGGGGGATCTGGCTGAGGGAGAGGATGACATTACAAGAAGCTGGTGGTGTGGGATGGAGGAGCTGTGTTTCTGTCTTTTGGGATTCATTTTCTTGTGAGACCTTAGGTTTTCCCTCAGGCATCTGTATCTGAAATCCTGTGATTTTGCACAAGAACCCAAACCTTTTGAAAAGAGAAAAATATGGTTTTTATCCAATGTATATGCATATAGAGGAGCTGAGGAGGGAGTTTTGAAGTGCCTTTATTTTCTGCCATGCTGGGGACAAAGAGACCAAAAGGGTTGTAAAGAAGATGACATTGCGTTTTTCAGAGGAGCAGTGAGAGCAGTTCTAAGTTAGGCACAGATATATATATATGCTTGCCCTGGTCTTACACTCTTTGTTGTATATTTAGTTTATGATAGCTTCTGGAAACAAAGAGCCAATATTAGGTTTGAAACTATGACTTATATAAGATAAAGGAACCCAAAAATACAACGCACATAAATATGAGAAAAGGGAATTGCTTACTTTCAGAAATGTGGAATAAATTTGCAGAGACACAGTAAAAGAGGAGAGATTATAAAAAGGCATTAGGGCTGTCACTGTAAAGGAGTCAAGGAATTACACAGCCAGCTCACATTACCAATTCAAACTGGGGTTTGCTGTAAAGAATGGCCTGGTCTTTAGAGGTAACAGAATAGCAGTGCAAAGTGCATTGAAATCTGATATTCTTTGGAGAATTCAGCAGGCTTATATGGGTACAGAAAAATGTAAATGGTAAGCATAAGCTATGTACATGTAGCAGCTTCATAAATACTCAGAGATAAAAAAAATTGTATAAATGAGCTATTTGTTCAAAATACCAACCTAGAAAAGAACAGAATTCATGCTGATAGATCAGGACACATTATAGCCAGGACACATTACAGCCATGGTTTGAAATAAGTGTAGTTATATTTATACTTCGCTTATCTGGTAGAGACAACATTGCAGTGTTGGATCATTATTTGCTTTTCCCTGTGGTTGTGCTATAGGGAATCTGGCATTAGAGCATCTCATAATGCCCATCATATCTGCATTTGCCAGGCAGAGAACCACAGAGGGGGGGCTGAGTAATGAGTCGTGGTTCAAAGGACAGGATTTTCAATCATTCTCAAGGGCTGATGGGGGCAATTCCACCATGTAACCTCTAGCCCCAGATATCCTGTATTGAAAGGTCTACTGAAAAACGGAGTTAAGATACTTGAGATTTCTTTCAAAAGCTACTGGATCTAAAAGAGATTTTTCTGCTGCTGAGCTGGAGAGACTGCATTTAAAACAGT
The DNA here is from genome assembly GCA_020745705.1 of Hemiprocne comata. NCBI lineage: Eukaryota > Metazoa > Chordata > Aves > Apodiformes > Apodidae > Hemiprocne > Hemiprocne comata. Next base: position 66,201,409 of record CM036586.1, read on the forward strand.
CAGTGTCCCTTTATTTTAAGAGGTGGTTGAGAACCAGACTTATTAGTACAGGACTAATCTGGGTGCTTATAAAACCCGATGAAGATATGCAAAAGACATACTATTTTATGGGGAACAAGGATACTAAAGTGCAAGGAGACACAGCCTGCATGCAAAAACAGGAGTTCATGGACTTACGCTGTTCTGCCTGCCGAGGAGATCACTTCTTTCTCCTTCGGAGTGCAAATGCCTGAAGGACAGGCTTTTGGGAGACAAGAATATGGAGATGAAGACTGGAGAGGTAACATCTAAAAAGACTCTATCAGTAGGAGCTCCTTGAAAGGCATTTTGCATGCTTTTATAGCAGCTAATGCCTTTTTAGGTTTTATTCTTTATAAGAACCACAGCAGGGGAAAAAAAAAAAAAAAAGAGGGATATGCAACACATGCTATTATTAAGAGGATCAGCGAGGACTGGCCTGAGAGGATCAGACTTGAGAGAAACGGAGGAAGAGAGGCCTGTTCTGATACCTGCACTTGCCTACACTATTATACATTTCTATTAACTTTCCCTACCGTAAACTCCTGTTAAGGTTTCCCTGAAATGGCATTTTGAACCTGTATGGTTGGATGGTCTTGGTCTGTTCTTTCGTTTCCTTGTTTTTGTTTTTTAAGCTGTGGTTCAAGGGTTTACAGAGCAGCTAAAAGTAACTTTGCAAGTGTTTGCAAGCCTGTATTTCTCCACCTGTGTTTATGTCACTAACATGTCTGTAGCCACAGTGGTGCATCCTTGGCCGGCACAGGCACTGTCTCACCAGAGCTCCTGCCCTACCAGATGGAGGACAACAGCTCCCAAGTGTCTGTCCCAGCAGTTGCATGACTGACTACAAACCTCATTTCTCCAGCTGGAGTTTCACCATGCTTGTGAGCTCACATGAACTCCTGAGCAAACCCCCCAGACGTTTGCAAGCCACCAATTTAGGATCTCCGGGTACCCTCTGCTGCTGTCCTGCTCTCCTACTGTCTGTTGTAGGGAAAGCCCACACCACATTGATCTCCCCTGCCCAGAAAAGGGTGGTTGTTGCCTACCAAACCCTTCAGGCAGCCCAACCACACCCTAGCTCCATGTTCATCACCCGATTCACCCCTTCTGGCTCCTCTTTCCATGCCTGGCCATTCCCACCTCCATGGCACCCACCTCTCTCCCAGTGCAGCTCAAAGGACTGACCCAGCTCTCCTGGGAACAGAAGGCCCTGCTGGAGGACGCTGAAGCAAGTGGACATGGTAGGTAGGAGTTGAGTTGGGTTGTGTGCAGTGCAAGCATGTTGTCTTGATAAAATAAAAGGACCAATGTTTTCGATTCTGCTGTGGCAAGGCATTATGGTACAAAAGTCTTAGTAAACAGTCTGCTTACTGTAAAACTGGGAATACATTTAAATTTAGCCTGATTTTGCTGTCTCATCTTCTGCTGTGACTGAATGGTGGCTTTGTTTATAGCACCTGTTTTCATGTACCAGTAAAGCAGCTCATGCAGAGGTGATGTTCTGGTGAGAAAGGTTAAGTCCTTCTGGGTGGGGAGCAGAGGGAATTTGATGGGGTTTCTCATTCTCAGCAAACTGAATGCCAGGTGTGTATTGAACATGGTGAGACCATCATCTCTGACCTTATTTCACTCTGGAGAACCTCTACAGAGGAAGAGAAAGTATGTCCATTTGTACCAGACTGTACTCAAAGGGTACCTTTGATAGTGCTGAGACATGAACTCCATGGCCACTGTGTTGTACTGGAGCAATATGGGCATAAATGGGGATTTTGCCCTGTTAGCTGTGGAACTCCAGTAGACTATCCAGTGTTCAATTCCCCCTTCCGTTGTGTGGCTTCTCTTCCTTAGCTTTGGAGTGGTTATGTTGCAATGCTAAGGGTACCCATCACACCTCTATTTGAGGCCTCAGGAACTCTGTTCTGCCTGCTTGTCAGCTGTTTGTAAGCTTTTTTAGGGCAGCTGCACCTCACCGATGTGAAAAATCCAAAAGGAAGAATTCTTTTCCCCTCTTCCCTAGTACCCTCTTCCACTTGATGTTCTTTTGCAAGACCTTTAGGAGACTTACAGCATGTAACTGTGTGTGTCATACACCTCTTACAGCTCACTGACCACTGCTAGAGACAACATTCTCGACTAGATGGACCTTTTGAGGTTTGAGGCTTGAATTTGTGCCTTTTCACCCTTATCTTAAAATTAAAGAAGACAAAAATAATTTTGCGGGTTACAATTGTACGTGAAGATAAATCACAGGTCTTTGCATTTGCTGCTTTCATGTCAACAGGTTGCCTTTCAGCACCATTTTCTCCCACTTGCATGACTTCAGAGCCACACATGCAGGTGTTTTCTAGGAGGAACTGCTGCCTAGTTGGCTTCAGACACCTGGGATCCCTGGTCACTGAGCAGCAGAGTATGAATACCTCATAGACAAGTCAGGGATTTACTTTTTTATTACTCATGAATGTTATATAACTCCTCAGCTACTCAAATGGAAGTTGGGAAAACCAAGTGTGTTTATTTTAAGGTTATGGAAAAATAAACCTTTCTCCCAGTCCTCAAAGCATGGCTCTGAGAGCAGAGTAAGGGCTTTGGGAGACTTTTAACTGTGTGTTTCAGAATTTTGTAATGCTTTGCTTCTTTGAAAGTTACCTGCAAAGAAGCCAGTTCTTGTCACTTGTGCCATGTATCTCTTGGTTTTGAAAATCTCTCAAGTCACATACCTGTAATTACAAAGTCAGATCTTGTTTGCTTTGAAAGGCTGTGCCTAATGGGCAAACAATTAAGACCTCCAGCCAACTGTAGCCAACTTCAGTCACAAAACCGTTCAGTTCAGTGGGAGCTGAAAGAATTGACTCAACTTTAGTCTGCTTTGAAAAACTTAAAACAGATTTTTCAGAATATTGGCAAAAAAAAAAGAAAATTAAATTTGACTTGCTCAATTGGGAATTGTTGATTCTGGTTTCCTGTTTGAGTTTTCAGAGCTATTTAAGTTATTTCTTCCCAATTCATAGTGAGCTGCAGTTTTTCACTTCTCAGTTAACAACCTGAGTCCTTAACTGAAGGAATATGCTCCTAAGATGTGTGAGACTGCTGAAGACTGCCACTGAGATTAAAAATAAAATTAGGGTGAGGACTTGTATGGTGAGACTGTGAAATACAGTCCAAGGAGACGGATCCATACATTTTTGTACAGTCGTGAAGAAGCACAGTAGGGCTTGTTAACCTTTTTCATTGATTTCAGTTTCCTTTATAGTTAAATTGGAATGTGTAATGTTTCCTTTTTTTTTATTACAGTGTAGTATAAAACAGTTGCTGTTGCTATTAACATTCAGGCAGACAGAAAATCAGTGAAGGCTGATGTGTTGTACACTTTTATCTGGAATATCCCTTGCACTCAGCTTCAGAGAAAATACTGTAAGACTTGATTTGTGATAAAGGTAGTGAGAATGGGAGGTAAAGTGGCTCAGAAAAGCCATTTTCTGTTGTCTGGTGGCAAACTCTACTTGTTTGGGCCAAAGATGTCTCTCAGTGCAGATGAAGGAGTTAGAGAAAGCAGACATAACTAAAACCCTACAAAAGCTTAATGTTCCATAATGGCACGTGGAGAAAGCACAACAGTAGCTGGGCTTGAATCCCCAGTGAAGAAAATCTCTGTTTGGTGCAACCAGCTCTTACCTGTGCAGGGATGGAACAGCAGAAGTCTCATAAAGATGTCACAAAACCTGGGCTGCACTCCAGTGGGACCTGCAGTTCTGTGCCTCCAGTGGGGCTGCTGTCATAAATTGTGTTGAAAAGATGTGGAGGCATCCTCTGTCCGAATGAGTGGTGAAATTTCTTTATTTTGGAGTGAGTTTGGTGGGTCTTAACATTTATTTTTAGACAGCAGCCTTTGAGGGGAAAGAGGCAGTGTTCCCTGGGGCCAGTGAGCGGGATGACTTGTTGTATTTTCACAACTTCTGCTTTCATGTATGTCCGCAGTGTCCTTCATGTCATCTGGATAATGTCTGTGGAAGGGACCTGCTATGCTGGGCTGCTGAAGATGCAGCTGCCAAAAAAAAACGGTGCAACTTACTTAGTATGAAACCAGGTTTACAGGACACACTGGGGCAAAGAGGTAGGACCATCAGGTCCTTGTTTTGAGTTTAAAAACTGAGGTTTTCTGAGTGTTGTTTAAACTATTCAAATACATTTAGCTAATGCCTTGGTACTACTTTGAAAAATTCAGCTGACAGTTCTCCTTAAGACACAGGCCAGTCAGGTACAGGATAGTAATTGAGGTATGCTCTCAGGTGGCAGAAAACAACACACCAGTGAAAGGCAAAAACACAGGGTGGAAGATTGCAGCAGAGGCCATAAGTGATTGCAGAGCTTGGGCTCATAAATCACATGGCAAACTCTGATAATACCAATTATTTTACTGTGGAATACTGATTAGCACAAAGTACTAAGTGACAGTTTAGCTCTTTCACAATTCGCTTTTGATACAAAATGTTGTGGAAACAGGTTTTTCCCATGTCCCTTGGAGTCTGTTATCAGAGCTGTGCTGCATCTGGCCTTTTGCAGCACTCTCTAGAATAAAAGGTAGAGATTTTGCTCTGCCCACTCATCAGAAATGCCTCCCATTCACTCCTTTACCACTCACTATTTGGACCCATGCTCTGGTAGCTGGACTTTTTGCACAACCGGTTTTGTTTTCCCTACCAGTGTTATGAATTTTATTTGCCTAGCCTGGAAGGGAGAGTGTCTCCTTCAAAAGAAAAACAGAGGGAGCTGGGGAAGGGCTCACAAAAAAAGAATGTGCAATCTGTGCAAAGTCCTTCCCTCTGCAAAGTCTAGATTTGCTCCACCTTGGTGTCTGTCTAATACTTTTGGTGCCAGCAACTGCATTGTTCAGGCTGGACTTTGTATTTAGAAATAACCCCTCTCTGCCTTTGGATAAGTTGCTATCAATGCATGGGAAGGGAAGACAGTTGGGCTCTTGTTATTAAGGTGGAGACGAGAATCCTTTTTAGTTTCACTGAGGGCACCTAGAAATAAGAAAATGGCCCAGTATTCCTGAATAATAAAGTTCATTTTCTTGAACTTACATATGGGGCATGTCGTTGTTCTTCTCTGGTTGTGTGATTAGTGTTTTTCTATCTCCCAAGACTAAGAGACTTCCCCAGGAGTCAGTGAACCATCCATGGGCCACAGAGCATTCAGTCGTACCTGAAAAATCATAAACTTTTTCTTGTGCTCCATGCATGGAGGGCTTGGTAAACATGTTCTCACCATTATTCCTGAGAGCCCATAGAAAATACTTCAGTCATTGATAGAAAATTCATTGGCACATACCTCAGTCCCTTAGTTACTGCTCTATCTCAGTCAAAAGGTATCGTCATTCTTGCATTCCCCTGGGGAAAAAACACCTGGCTGTGCATCAGCAGCAGTTGCAGGATGTACAGTCACAAGTAAATTTTGCCTGGGATGGATCCTTTCTGGTGACATATGCTGTATGCATGAATGCCCTTGGATGTATTGTGCTGCACCCACATAGCAAATGATGCTGTGGTGACCAGCATCTCAGAAAAGCTTTAGACAGGGGCAGAGTAAAGCCTCCACTCACCTGGAAGGAAGTGTCCCCAAGGAAGAAAACAGCATCTTGTCACCAAGAGTTTGTGACAGAACACAGCTCTTGCTTTAGCATTGGTGCTTCCCTGCCTGCCAGGGCCTGCACCTTAAACACAGTCAGTGCTGGGAAACACGGACAAGGTGCACTGACAATTCAGAGGGTATGGTTCTCCGGGACTTGTGTCCTTTTGTTGACTACCGTGTGTCTGGACAGGTGTGAGATGTGACCCCAGCTTTTCCAGCACGGGAGCTGACCACCCTCTCGCCTCCGGAGAGCCTCTTGCGCCTAACAGGATGCAAACCCGCTCCGTGGCTCCTCTTGCAGCCGCCTCCCTTGGCGCCCCTTGCCAGCTCCTCCCGGCAGGACGCCCGGGCGCCGAGGGGGACTGACCTGGCCGGGACCCGCCGCTCCCCGGCCTCCGCAGGCGGGTCCCCGCTCCCCGCCGGCCTCTCGTATGGTGGTGAGGGGAAGCCTCCTCCCGGGGGCGGCCCGGAACACGGAGCAGCGCCGCGCCGCCCCCGCCGCCCTGGGAACCCTCCTCCCCAGCCCCGGCGGAGGTGGAGGGGCCGTGCTCGGCGCAAACAAGGGTTAACACCAGCGAGCGGAGCAGAGCCGCACCGCCCCTCGCACAGCGGTCCCGCAGCGCCGCCGCCCGGCCCCGCCGCCGCCCCCCGCCGCCCCCCGCCTCCCTTCGGCTCTGCCGCTGCCCCGGCCTCGATCTCGGCTCGCCGCCGCCCACCTGGTCCTGTCCCGGTAAGTCCGCTGGGGAAAGCGTGGCTCCTCCGCGCCCGCCGCAACAAAAGCGGGGCGGTGTCGGGGCGGAGGGGACGAGCGGTGACAGGCGGGGGGGCCGGGCCGGGCCGGGCGAGCGGAGCCCCGCGAAGTAACGGGGCGGGAGTGCGGGGACTCCCTGGCGGCCGCCGGGATGGGAAACTACGTGACATTGTGGCGGCGGGCGGGGAAGCCGGGCCGGGAAGCGGGGTGGGCGAGGCCCCCGCGGGGCCGAGGCGCTCGGTCGGGGGTCGCCGGGCGCGCAGGTGGCAGGGGCAGGCGCCCTGGTGGCGCATAGCGTGCGGGCAGGGCCGGTGAGGAGCGGCCGGGCGGGCGGGCGTGAGCCATCCTCTGCGGCCTCCTGCCCCACCTTTCCGTTGCGAGGGCAGCTGATGGGAGGGCCTGGCCGGAGCCATCTGATGGGGAAATCTCCGGCGTTCGGCTCCGTGAGGCCAAGTGTGGCAACCTCAAGCGTGTCCCAGCTCACAGGCGGGCTGCCAGCCCCAGGACCGTGATGGCAAGGCAGGCAAGGCTGCTGCAAGAACTGTCCCGGCTGTGCTCCATGGCTGGGGCTGGAGGAGCTGTCGGTGCCCAGGGCAGTGGGAGGGGACGGGAACCCTGGTGCCAGAGGCAGGAATCCGGCAGCTTTGTCCTCTTTCTAGGGAGAAGGAGAGGAGCTGGTGTGCCAGGGTGAGGCCAGGGCAGCCTACGTTTTGGTAGGGATCCCACCCAGTGAGGGCTATAGAGCAGTTCTCCACGAAAGCAAACAAGCACTCTTGTTCAAGAGCTTTTTAGCCTGGAGAAAAGGAGACTGAGGGGAAACCTTATAGCTCTCTACAACTACCTGAAAGGAGGTTGTAGAGAGATGGGGGTTGGTCTCTTCTTCCAAGGAACAAGCAACGGGACAAGACGAAATGGCCTCAAGTTGTGCCAGGGGAGGTTTAGATTAGGAAGTAGAAACTTTCTTCACTGCAAGGATAATTAAACACTGGAATAGTCTGCCCAGGGAGGTGGTTGACTCATTATCCCTGCAGGTGTTTAAAAGACACCTAGATTAACATGTTTTAAGCACTGGACTTGGTAGAGTTAGGTTAATGGTTGGTATGATGTTATGGTTGGACTAGATTATCTTAAAGGTCTTTTCCAACCAGATTGATTCTGTGGTCTCCCATGTGTGACCTGCCTTCAGCCTTGGGAAAGACCACATTTTCTGGGACAAATGGAGAAGCTGTAATTTTGAGATCATCTTCTAAGGACTTCCTTCAATGGGTAGAGGCAGAGCCTACATTTCACTCAGCTGTGTTGTTGTCACTTAGGCAGTGTAGAGGGGAATGTAGATACCCCTGACCCTCTCCACAGGGGTGTGCTTGGTGTGGTCCATCCACAGGGAGAGCTGCCTTTGGCCTCTTTCTCCTAGCCCTTGGTGGAGTCGATTACAAGAAGGCCTGTGGGAGGAAGGGTGAGTAGAGGATTCTCAGTTTAATGAGGCTCTTTTAGAAGCTGAAACCAACTACTGGAGTTTAGAGTAGGTTTGAGGTAGTGCTAAACTCATCCTGAGCAGACATGCAGAAAACCGGAGCTGGTGCCTGAAGAGTTCCCACTCTGCTTTTAGAAGCAAGTGCTGGCTCCAGAGGGCTTCACACAGTCTTACTTAGAGGTATGTCCAGCGTTTATAAAAGGAAGAGCACTTCACCAAAATTCCCATAAATCAGACTCTGATTTACTGAAAGAAACAAGAGGAGCTTCTTCATATTTACCTTGTGTGTTTCATAGCATCTACGTTTCAGAAGTACATGAAAACCATGTGCGAACACCAATAGAAGGGGCATGTAGCCCAGCAGTTCCCTGGCAGGGCAAGGCCTTCCTGCACCGAGAGAGCACCCCTCGTGTATATATGTGTGTGTATTCACACACATACTTCCAAAGGTTGTTCCCTTAATGCTTCTGAGCAGAAACTCCTATACTTGATGAAGAACGCTCATTGAATAATACAACTGTCACGTCCCACAAGGTGGGCACGGTATTGTCACGTCCCACAAGGTGGGTACGGCTAGGGTTCCCCAGAGGTGGGGGTTGACCCAGGGAGATTCGGATCCAGTCCTTCTCTCTTAATTAATCTATTTTACAACCCATTTGGCGAGATAAAGCTCGGGAATTCTCTGCGTGGTACTCTAAGAGTAAGACCATTACCCAGGAGGCTTTCACAAAACACAGCTTTACTTAAGATTGAGTAAGGTTATAAAGCTTGTCAAAAGGAAACACACAACAATATCACTCTCAAAGCAACAGATTACAACTAGCAGAACTTAGCAAAATGGTACTCTCAAAACAACAGGTTACAACTGGAAAAACCTAGCAAATTAGAAATGATGTTGCCCCTATGTGCTGAGAATAAGGTTAGAAACAGAGAGAGGCAGAAAGACAGAGATAAAGAGTGGATAGTAAAGATATCACCACCCTTGGATCCAGCCGTGATCTCAGCATGACGCTGTGGTCCTTGGATGGTGGGTGCGCACCCCGAGCATTTTGAGTCTGCCCCTTTTATGGCACCGCGCCCCGCCTCTCCTGGTGAGGATCGGCCTGCTTTGTGCAGACTCAGTGTTGGATTTGGTATGGTTTTGGAAATGAGTCGGTGGGGCATGGGGGTCCAGGTGATCGCTTGGCCCCCTCATCTGGGTTGAAACAGGACAGCGGTCTTTCGCAAGGTGGCACTGTGCCTCCTCGGGGCTCCTCTTCCCAGCCACTGCTCCTTATCAAGTAAGGACAGTGTCCCCTTTATCAGGGTGGCTGGCAAAGGAGGGGCTCCCCTTTCAAAGACAGTGTCCACTTTATTAGGGTGGTTACCAAACTAGGGGCTCTCCTTTCAAGAACAGGGTCCAGGTGGTTATTGAATGAGGCCCCCACCCTGCACAATGTCCATTTTGTCAGGGCTGCTGTTTTGAGACAATTATTCTTTCCGGGACTCTACAACAACAAACCCCATCTCTCTGCCCAGGACAGAGAGCTAGTGATGGTAGTACAACCCCAATCAGGAAAAATTAGTTATTTTTCCATCTTGCCTTGTTCAAGAATAATCATGTCCAAAATTAAACAAAAGTGGTGTCATGATTTAACCCCAATCGGCAACTAAGCCCCACACAGCCGCTTGCTCACTCCTCCCTGGTGAGATGGGGGAGAGAATAGGAAGAGTAAAAGTGAGAAAACTCGTGGGCTGAGATAAAGACAATTTAACAAGTAAAGCAAAAGCTGCACACACAAGTAGAGCAAAACAAGGAATTCATGCACTACTTCCCATGGGCAGGCAAGTGTTCAGCAATCCCCAGGAAAGTAGGGCTCCATCATGCGTGCAGTTACTTGGGAACACAAACACCATCACTCTGAATGTCCTACCCTTCCTTCTTCCCCCCAGCTTTATACACGGAGCGTGACATCATGCGATGTGGAATATCCCTTTGGTCAGTTGGGATCCACTGTCCCTGCTGTGTCCCCACCCAACTTCTTGTGCACCCCCAGCTTCCACTGGCAGTGCAGTATGAGAAGCAGAAAAGTCCTTGATTTGATAGAAATGTGACTTAGCAACAATTAAAGCCTCAGTGTGTTATCAACATTTTCTCATCTTCAATCCAAAACACAGCACTATACTGTCTACTAAGAAGAAAATGGACTTTATTCAACTGAAACCAAGACATGCAGGTGAACAGTTTGTGTGGCAGAGGACAGTATCTCTTCAAGCCGAGAGGACATCTTTCTCTTTGAATCCTGAGCAATACCATTTTCCATGCCTTTCTTTTCCCATGCACTCGGAAAAGATGGCTTGTCCCCTTCATTCCCATACTGTTGGCCTGAGGAAGGACTGTCAACCTTGATGATGTCTCAGGCCTAAGAAGGAGGACTTATCTTGTTTCCGTCTTCTCATACGTCCCTGAGTCAGCGTGTCTCACTCAGCACAATGTAGAAGAGCCACAATGGCTGATCCTCCTTTGCTGCTAATTTCTCTCTTCTGTGCCCTGTATCAAGTGCTGGTCACCCACTGCATTGTTCAGGGCAACCAGCAGATTCCAGGCAGCAGCCTGCAACTCTTCCTCCCCCACTGCCTTCCCCATGGCCAACAACTGCTGAAGTCTCTGCAGTGAACTCTGCACGTGGTTATCTTGTAGCCTCAGGAGAAGATCTTGGATGTCACTGATGGACAGCTGTCCTTGCTGCTGGCCACTGGATGTCATGATTGTGGCATGTGGGTCAGAGGGATTTAGTTGCATTTTCTTGGACCATGGTGTGCCCTTATGTAAGGAGGTGGGTATCACAGCTACTTCTGTGTCATGGATGGAGCGGGCATTTGAAGGAGATGTGGGAAAAATGAGCTGGGGACTGAAGATGCCAGACAACATGGCATCACTGTTCATGGTCATGTCATTGAAGACTTGTGTGCTGTCCAGCTCAGCTTTTCTCTCTCCACGGCACACAGTTCTCTGTGGAGGAGAAAACACACCTCTGTGGAGGCAGTGGGGCTGGGGAGCAGGCACCTAGCCACCCCCCGTTCTGTGGGGTTAGCACTCACTGCAGAATCTCATCTTTCCCATTCCCTACAAAGATGAGCCCAAGACAGGAAAGAAACCTTTGTGTCCTTTCCATGTCAGGTCTCCCTAAGTCTCTTCTTAGGACTCCCAGTTGTCTTCTACTTTTCCTTTCCCAAAGGAAATCACCCTTTCTCCTAAATTGTGTCATCTTGCTTGGGAGCGAGAGCTGGAGATAAGGGCTGAGGTGGTCCTCAGAGGCTCATTTTCTTCAGGAATACCAGTCTCCAATTTTAAAGTGGCTGTAAGTGCCATCTGTGTCAGCTAGTCAGCTTGGTGTGCATGTCCCTGGAAGGTGGGCTGCTTGTGGCTCTCTTCTATCTTCCCTGTCTTTTAGTCTCCTGCTTTCCTACTTCCTCATTTTCAGGGCCCTCCCTGATAATTTCCCAGAGGACACCATGGTCTTCAGGAAATGGCTAAATAACTCACCTTAATGAAGTATCTTTTTGTAGTACAGCGATAAAAAGAAAAGGAGCAGAAGTCAGGAAAGAAGGGAGTTCCTGGCAGTTCGGAGCATATGGGCCCTAGAAAGAGGCAATTGGAGGCACAGACTCAGTGATAAACTCCAGTGCTGGGGTCCCACCGGCTCTCTGCAATAACCTCACTGTCAAATGACATCCCTCCATGAAAACCCCCATGCCATTTGGGGGCCTCCCTGAACTTCAGTGAGAAACTCCACCACTTCTTGGTCATCTCCATGACTCAAGGCATGGGAGGAGGCTGGCCCTAGGGACACACATGGTTGCAACTGAGTGTGAAAGAGGATGCTCGTGAGCACATATGTTCTTCTCACTGCAGGATTGCTACCCACCCCTCTCCCCCACCAGCTCACGAGTCTCTCTTCCCACCCAGCAATTAGGTCCAGTGCTGGCCATGCAGGACCCCCATCTATCTGCCTGCTCTTGGAAGTCATGGTCAGCTTTACCTTTAGGGATGACTCCATGGTTTTCATACTTGTCCAGTCTCTGGACCAGGGGGTTCTGGCAGCCGTACAGCACACGAAGGAGGCAGGCAGTTCTGGTGCGGTGGGCGACCTGGAGTAACATGAAGAACTGGCGGTAGTCCTGGTCAGAGAGTGGTGTTCCTGGCTGCTGTTCCTTCCTGCCCCAAGGGCTGGCTGTGCAGCCCCAGCCCAAGAGCACTGGTGAAAAATAAATAGCCAGGAGTCAGGGGGAGGAGGAAATGCTAACCATGGCACACACAAAAGAGCTGGAAGGCTGAACCCAGATCTTTGTTGCCTTCTCTGGATGCAGGATCCAGCACATGAGAAATGCTGCAACAGGCTCAAGATGGGGGTCTAGATCTAGGGAAAATCTGGTATGCTTGGGTTGGAAGGGACCATAAAGATCATCTAGTTCGAACCCCCCTGCATGGGCATGTACCTGTAGGCCCCCTTCAGGTACTGGAAGGTTGCTATAAGGTCTCCCTGGGGCCTTCTCTTCTCCAGACTCTTTTTCCCACAGCTTGGAAGGTATATGAAAGAATGAGTAAGACAGATGCTGGAAGGGCAAGGGTAGTTTTGTGGATGCTCTTCCAGGAAGTAGGTTTTATTCCTGGCTACACCACAGAGACTCATGTGTGATGCTAGATGGACCAGGTTTCTTAGTGTGTTATTAATAGCATTTTCCTTACCTTGTGGGTTGATGTTCATAGGAAGGCTGATATCTCTTGTCATTTTGGAGTCTGCATGTGGTGTGTTTTGAATGGCAAGTAAGTGCTACATTAGCATATATATATATATATATACACCTTGAGAAGACAAGGGTGAGATTATCTCAAACTGAGATTCTAAAATTAGTGAATGTTTTTGACTTTAATACCTCTCTGCCCTCATTTTGCCATTTCTAAAATCACTATAAACCAGTTAATAGCTGTGAAACACTAAAACATAGAGTAAAAATGTAAAGAGGAAATGAGTCATTCTGTCTATAGCGGACTTCAAAAGGGTTCAGTAAATAAATCAGAGAGTCAAACACTGACCAGTAAGGGTGACATAACGTACTGAATAGTGGCTCATTAGAAGGCAGTGTCCATCCAAGAGCTAAAGAAGCCAAAACCCGTGTGAAAAAAGTGAAGCCAGGTAATTAAAGAGCTGCATTACTACGTCCATGCTCGGGGGAACAAATCTAAGGTTCCAAAATGACATGCTTCGAGTTTGACTTTGCAACCTTTGTAATAGTCTCTTAACCAAATAAGTCTTTTTTTACCCTTCTGGGTTAGAAAAAATTTAAAAGCTTCCTCATGGCCTCTATCGTTTTGACACCTATGTGTCTGCAAATGCAGCAGGATCAAGCAAAAGCATGTAACTTGCCCCCCCCAGAGGACAGCGGGGGTTATCAAGCAGTTGATGAGGCAGTGTGAGATGATAGGATGATACTTTGCCAGGTGACTACATGGAGGTTTGCACAAAGCAGGGGAATGAGGAGACTGGGGGGATACAGAACCCCTCCAAGGTCTAACACCAAGATGTGGTGAGAGAAGCCTAGCTTTCCTATCTATTTCTTCCAGTTATGTCCCTTTTTGTTTGTCTTTAACCAAAGTCCTCTCTCAGACCTCTTTCTCCTGTCTCCCCTATCACTTCACCTGGCCAGCTCTTCCCTTCTGGCCTTGCAGCTGAAGTCCAGATCTCTGCAATTGCGCTTATGTCTAGTTTATGTGCCCAGCTGTCCCCTTCATCATGTCTCCAGTCTCCACTTCTGCTCCAGCCTCTGCCCACTGTTTCCAGCTCTAAGTCCTCTTCCCCAGCTCCTTGGTTACTCTCTGGCTCTCCTTGATGAATAAAATACCAGCCCCAGTGAGTAAATCAGCATAGAATCATAGAATCATAGAATCATAGAATGGTTTGGGTTGGAAGGAACCTTAAAGATCATCTAGTTCCAACCTCCCTGCATGGGCAGGGACACCTCAAAGGCCTATTGAACCTGTCCTTGAACATTTCCAGGGAGCAGGCATCCACAACTTCTCTGGGCAACAAGTTCCAGTGTCTCACCACCCTCACAGTAAAGAATTTCTTCCTAATATCTCTTCGTAGGAGAGGTGCTGCAGCCCTCTGATCATCTTTGTGGCCCTCCTGTGGATTCACTCAAGCAGGTCCATGTCGTTCTTGTGTTGGGTCTCCAGAACTGGACACAGTAATCCCAAGTTGGGTATCATGAGAGCAGAATAGAGGAGGAGAATCATCTTCATTGACCTGCTGGCCACATTTCTTCTGATGCAGCCCAGGATACGGTTTCCTTTCTGGGCTGCAAGTGCACATTGCTGGCTCATGTTGAGCAAAGACTGGCAAGATTTTAAGAAACTAAGGTATTTAGTTGCCTGAGGCATTGGAGAGTGCTTCTGGCAAAGCTGAGGAGCAATGGGGAGGGGTAAAGAGCAGCCAGGTCTCCCGCCCTTCCTCGCAGCCTGGCTTGAAGGAGAGGCATTTCTTACTCACCAAACAAAAACAGACAAGCCCATGTGGCCGACATCACACCGTGAGAAGCGCTTGCAACAGCCTGGGACCCACTGCGCTACCAGAGGTGTCACCTCTACTGTCTGCGTCCTCCTCCTGCCTCTTCAGGTTGGCTCAGGAGAGCTGGGGCGGCGACATGGGTGGTGGTGTCACAGATGCCTCTGTTCTCACCGTTCTTCTCTCCGTTGCCCCCACGGCCTCCCACTCAGGCCTCCCTTTCATCTCCTCTCCTGCCCTGCCACTGTGCCTGCATGCTGCCAGCTGCTGGGTTTGTGTTGGGGAAGGCAGCGGCAGCCACTTGCATGAGGTTGAGTTTGGACATGTCCCTCCTACTGCAGCAGTGGGGTCTGCCCTCCTCCTTGCTGTGCCACTGGGTCCAAACTCAGGGAAGGCCCCCATGGAGGATGTTTGGTTTCTCTGGGTTGACACCCACAACAGCTTTCTGTCCTCCATGTGTATCCTGTGGCTTGTGGCCTTGGCAGTGGCATGCCTGCCCCTGGCCAGCCATGTTGTTCTTGGGGCAGCCCCTTTGGGGCCTCTCTGCGTTGTCACAGGAGCTCGGTGCAGCCCATCACCTTGCCATGCTACAGGTCACTTCTCTTGTTCCTCATTTGGCCTCATAAGGACTGAGGTACCTCATCAGCCAGGATGCTACTTGGGGGCTTGGCTTTGCCCAGACATGGCTGCTGTGGCGACCAGCACCTTGTCCCTGTCTGGTGCTCAGTGGCATTTCAATTTTACCATCTTGCTTAGGGACGGATCTTTACTACACAGCACAAAATGTGTCTTTCTGCTGTATCCCACAACCTGCCTGGGTGTGGGATACAGCATCAGCTGTCTCCTGCATCTGCTTTCTGCCTTCTGTAGGTGTTCACCCACCGTTTTAGGATGCATGTTGACCATGTGTCCCCAGCAGCTTTTGAATGGCAGCAGGAGGACACTAAACCAGGACATTTCTCTCTTTCTAATATCAGAAAGATGGTTCAGCTATCTCAGGCTTACACACGGAGCGACACTGCCGTGTAAGTGGATGGGGGATGTATAGGAAGAGAGCCCTTGGCTTGCCTGCCTCTTACCTGGGATCAGAGCCTGCAGCTGCTGCTTGCTGCTGGGAGGAGTGGAAACATCCTCTCCCTGAGGGGTGATGCCCACCAAAACCACCATGGAGGAGGTGGCAGGGAGCAGGAAGGGTATGACTCCAGGCTGAGACAGAGCCAATAAAAAACATAGAATCCTAAAATCATAGGTTGGAAGGGACCTTAAACATCATCTAGTTCCAACATGTCAGCTCTCCATTTTATCAGGGGGCTCCTTTTATCGTGGTGGCATTATGCAGGTGGGGAAATCTTCCTTCTGCCCTAGGGAGGGCCTGGCAACCAATGTCTATCGCAGTACCCTCCTCTGGTACACCACTGAGAAGCCAGTTCAGTTTTTTTCTCATTTTGGAAGGAAAAGATGCTGTTTAACCTTTCTTAGGAACACCCAGCCATGAGTAATTTTACACTTGTTGCTAGTGGCATGGTAGGAATCCATGTGACCAAAATGGTGCAATACCATTGCAAAGCTGGCATTCGTATGTGCAGTTTCTAAGCGTTTTCTTTCTGTAACCTATGCATTTGTAGGATGTCACTGAGCCCTAAGCATCTTAAAATGCTGCTGTACAAATACCACTGCACAAATGTAGTGCTAAAACTAAATGGGTGACCTAATTTTATATCCCACAAACCCCACTACCACACAATGTACTTCTGCTCTGAAAAGAGATCATCGAGAAGCGGGATTTCATGTTGTCTGACTAAGTCATCTTGGTGTTCTTGCATAAACAGGTGTGTGTGACTGTTTTTGTTTTGTGTTTTTTTTGCTCACTGCCAGCCCTGTAAACTCCATCTGGAACAAGGCAGTCAAATTACCATTTTTCAGGAGCACAGGACAGGAAATTCTGCCTTTGGACTGCTCCTGTTGATAATGTGTGAGCAGAACAAAATGTCTTCTGTCACCCAGACCTGTGCATGCCTGGCTGGGCCACTGGAAGCAACCAAGCAAAATACTGCTTCAGTAAAGGCAGTAAACAGGATCTCAGACAGACACAGAAAGCAGCCCGTTGTGAAGGCAGCATTTTTCCTCCACCTGCAGAACAGAACTGCATTAACTACATTATGTTCTCATTTAGTTCACTAGGATGAAAAAACGGTTTGTGGAATTGGTATTTTTCTTATACAAAACTCAGCAGGAGGCATTTTTTTTCTGGAAGTGCAGCAGGAGGAACATCCAGACATTTGTGAGAAGGCAGCAAGCTGGCAGGCAGCTCTCTGCAGCATGTGTAGTTGACCTCATCTTTGCTATATGAGCTGGCCCTGGTTATTGGACACAAACAGTGGTGTCTTGGTGTGCATGGCAAAACAGTGACCCTGACTCATGTTTCTGGGTGTGATTTTTCCCCCGGTCTAGGTTGCTTTTGTCTCCTAAATAGTTATTCTCCTGTAATCTCACTCTATAGCATGGCTACTATGACAGGTATTTATTACTTCTGTTTTCTTTCTTCTGATCAGGATCTGCAGTCCCTGACTTGGCTGTAACCTCCTGGATGGAGTGAAGAGAAACAGCTTTGTGGCCAGAAGCATCTAAACACCAAAACAGTAGAGAGATTGCTCACAAGGTGAGAAATTGAATAGAGCATGTTGGGAAGGGAGGAAAAGAGCTGAAAGCTGAAAATCCTGCATGTACTGTGCTGCATGCTCTTCACTCATGCTGCCTCTTCTGCTCCTATAATGTAGTTTCTGCTTTCAGGAAGATTCATAGGGAAGGTACAATACAGATTAAGCACACTGCTGGGGAAATATTTTCAAAAAGAGCCTATCCAAAATGAAATAAAATCTTGTGTATTTTTCAGCAAAGGCTATATTCAGAATGTTAGAAGGCATAACTAACCAAAGCATGGCGTTTTCTTCCTTTTACACTGACAATATTTTTAATGTTTTACTGGTCATCTTTCTGCCTTGAGGTGTGTGCCTTGGCCAGTGCTGTACCTTTATTTGTGCTAGAAAATGTTTCTCAGCCCTGAGTGTTGTAAACAAAACTTTGGAAATCAGTATAACCAGTGTGGTGTTGTCTTCCAAAATCAGCAGATCACCCAAAACAGATCGTGAGGCATTTATCCTGCTGCATTCATCTCATATTCTGACCTCCCACATGCAAGAGGATGATGTTAACTCTGTGAGCAGTGCTATCCAGCTAATTGGCTTACCTCACACTCCAGCATCCATTTCTGAGGTGTGTTCTCCATGGAAGTAATAAAAAACCAGAAGCTTCTAAGTGTTTCAGTCTTAATGTGCATTACTGTGCTTGGTTAATAAAACAGTTCATCATTCCACTCACTTGCCTATCTGTTCTGTAGACAAATCTAGATAAAATTTGCTGCAGAATATGTAGGGCTTTCTTTTTAAGGAAAAGGGCTAAGACTGGAAAGAAGAAAGAAAATAGTCTGCTTGGCAGGGTGGATGTTCCTTTGGTGTTGGCTGCTTAATTTCCTGATTAAGCATGGGAATGCTGGAAGAAGAGTAGTGATTCATAGGCAATGGGAAGAGAAGCAGCTACAGGGGGAGTTGTTGAAGAGAGCAGTCATGATGTTCCTCTAACCTCACTAAACATGGGAACTTTGAGGACAAGCAAGGGACAGGTTTTGTCCTTCAGGGCTGTCACTTTATGACAGAGGACCCTCTTTGCAATCTGTGCCACAGTGGCTGCCCATCCTCGGGGTCACACTCCATTCCCACACTCCTTGGTTTCTGTGTCCTCACTATGCACAGACAAGATGCAAGATACAAGTGCAGGGGCTGGCTCCCTGCACTGTTAGCTAATGGTGGCTGACGTGCAGTAGGTCTCTGCAGTTGCCCTGTTTGGACTTCTCCCTCAGAGAAGTATGGGGGTTCATCGTATTCATTGCTGGTTCCTCTGTTCACTCCAGCAGGTGACAGGACCATGGATGACACACAGAAGGGCAGGCTTCATCAGGAAGGTCCTTTTGGAGCTGAACTGCATCTGTTCCCCTTCAGAAAGCTGACAGGAGATACTCTCCAGGATGCCTGTCAAAGACAGGTCTGCAAGCAGGAGCTGGAGACAGAAAGTGTGGTGGAGACATCTTTTGGAAAGAGACGGGGAATGATAACTTCCTGTGGGATGGAGGTCTGGGAGTGCGAGGACAGTGGTAGAGCCCACATCAGCAAGGTTATCTTTGCTGTGGACGAGCCAGACCCACCTGTGTGTGGGAACAGTGCCATTTGGATTCAGCAGGTGGGAGAGAAAACTTATGAGTGTCCCGAGTGTGGGAAGAGCTTCAGCCGGAGCTCATACCTAAGCCAGCACCAGAGGATCCACTTGGCAGAGAAACCCTTCATCTGCTCAGAATGTGGGAAGAGCTTCACCCGCAACTCAGACCTGATCAAACACCAGCGGATCCACACCGGTGAGAAGCCCTACCAGTGCAATGAGTGTGAGAAGACCTTCAGCCAGAGGTCCAATGTGATCAGGCACCAGCGGACCCACACGGGAGAGAGACACTACCAGTGCAATGAATGTGGGAAGAGTTTCAGTCAGAACTCACATCTCATTGTTCACCAGCGAAGCCACAAGGGTGAGAAACCCTTTAATTGCCCCCGGTGTGAGAAAAGCTTCAGCGACCGCTCCTCCCTGATCATACACCGGAGAGTCCACACTGGGGAGAAGCCCCACAAGTGCCAGGAGTGCGGTAAGCGTTTTCGGGACAGCTCAGCCATTATTCGGCATCAGAGGATCCACACGGGAGAGAAACCATACGAGTGCACCGAGTGTGGGAAAACCTTCCGGCAGAGCTCCTCGCTGGTGACCCATATGCGAACGCACACGGGCGAGAAGCCCTACAAGTGCCCCGTCTGTGGGAAGGGCTTTAGCCAGAGCTCAGCACTCACCACTCATCGCCGGATCCATGGGGGGAAGGCCTTGCCCATGTACCACAGCAGCCTCTCGCCTAACCCCTACCAGTGTGCCGAGTGTGGCCGGAGGTGCAGTGACCGCTCCACTCTGGCCAAGCACCAGACCACGCATGCTGAGGAACGGCCTTACATCTGCGTGGAGTGTGGGGACAGCTTCCGTCGGAGCTCGGCTCTCAACGTGCACCTGAGGATCCACCGCGGGGAGAGACCCTACAGGTGCGAGGAGTGCGGAAAAACATTCAGGCACAGCTCAGCCCTCGGTGCCCACCTGAGGATCCATGCAGGAGACAAGCCCTATGAGTGTGGTGAGTGTGGGAAAAGCTTCCGGAAAAGCTCAACACTTAAAGCGCATTTGAAAATCCACGTGGGCAAGAAACCTTATAAATGTACGGTGAGTAGGAGAATGCTCACTTCCTGCTCACTTCTGCCATAGGGCTAAGTGGGTGTTCAAAATAGGAAACAAAAGCATTATTTGGGGGCAACTGAAAAAGGTGGGTGATGAGAACCATGGTGGGAAGAGACTGTCTGGAGAGGCGGTGACTCTGGTGTCAGGGCTGGGTGCTTTGTGGCACAAAATCCAATAGGAGGTCTAGAAGCAGGGAGTTAGTCTTCAGATCTGAGCACTGGTGGTTTAGGAAGAGTGCTAAGAGCCTGAGGAATGGGCACCAGCTTGTGGGTAAATTGGGGACTGTGAATGTGGTAGAATATCAGTTGGGAGAATCAGGCTTGTAAAATAACTTTTCAGCTGAAGTGAAGATCAAAATAAAAGGTTCCATGTTGGTTCTGACTCAAAACTTCGGCTTGTTAGACACTGTACTACTCGTAGGAACTCTCTTTTACTACCCTCTTTTATTTTTCATTAATGTTTACCCAGTGTTTGACAAGGCACTTCCAAATCTTTTGAGTCTAAGACTTCGGAGCTGAACTTCGATCTACTTGTCTTTTCTCTCTGTTTTCCAAATCTTACGTGGGACAGTTAATTCCTACCTCTGCACGCAAAGCCTGAGTGATGTGATAGCTGAGGAACGCAGAATTGTTACGGCTGTTCCCAGAAAACGGGTGCACAAGCATTTCCAGTTGGAATCCAGCCTATTACTAGTCTGTGGCAGTTTTTCCCAAATTTGCCCTTGCTAGTTTGATACCCCTTCCAACTTGGGACATCAACAGAACATGGGCAAAAAAATGTGGCCTTACCCTATTTAACCAAAAAAATACTCCCCCCTTGCCCTGAGATGTGTCAGAATTGGTACACAGTGAGTTTCTTCTGGTAGTCCAGAGACTATTTGCAATTTTGTAGTCCTTTTTATTATAGAGTACTCTTCTTTAGCTCACTACTGCTTGCAAAGTATTAACATATAAAGTCAAGTGTTACCAGTTAGGAATTACTATAATTGCATTTATTACTATGCTAATGACTGTGTATTACATAAACCTGCTCTATATGGCTATGTTTTGTTACTAGCTGTGTGTTTCCATCCTAAATAAAACCTTTTTTTCTCCGTACAATCTGGTTTCTGCCCTTGCATATGACTGTAACTAGGGGCCAGGCCCTTGCTGAATTTGGCGTGGTGAGGAGCTCGTGAGGCTCTGACCAGAGAGAGGAGGATGAAGAGCAGCTTCAGTGGCCAGGCTGGGCTTTTTCAGAACCCAGGGCTCATCGTAGAATCGTTTTGGATGGAAAAGATCATCGAGTCCAGTCGTTCACCCAGCATTGCCAGGTCCACCACTAAACCATGTCCCCAAGCACCACATCTACGTGTCCTCTGACCACCTCCAGGGATGGTGATTCCCACCCAGTCCCCTGAAGGGCGGGCATGTGGACGTCCACCGCAGAGTCCGGCCGGGTGCGGCTCTGGTGCTTGGCTGGCTGCAGCTATAGAGTCGGAAATGTCTCGGGAAAGGCCCGAGGCGGTGCCAGAAGCGGCACAGCAACACCTGCAATCAAAAGCGGTTGAGGGGAACCCGGGTTTAGGGCTGAAAAGACAGAATCACCCAAGTTTTTTCCAGGTGTCGCGCAGGAGGCGGTGCACTCCCCCACGTTTCAGTCGGGGACGAGGGAGTGTGGGGGTGCCCTCCGGGGGAAGAGCGCAGCTGAACGACTCTGCGCTCCCAGTGCCCCGACCGACGTAAAATCGCCAGGCCCGGCCCAACCGGCCCCAGGGGCGGTGCGGGCCGGGCCTTCCGCTCCGCGCCGGCCGTCACCGGGGCGTCACGGGAAGAGGGCGGGGTGTCTCCGGCGCTCGGTTCGAAGCTGGGTGGCGGCGGCTGGGCTGGGGATGGAAAGCGGGGCGGCGGGCCCGCGGCCCGAGTCCCCGCAAGCAGCGGACGGCGCAGCGCCGGGCTCTGGGGAACGCCGGTTCCCGTTCCCCTACACGCCCTACCACATCCAGGAGCGGTTCATGGCGGCGCTGTACAGTGCGCTGGAGGCCGGCCGGGTCGGCATCTTCGAGAGTCCCACCGGCACGGTGAGGCAGTGCGGCGGGACAGCCCGGCAGGCTGCGGGGGCGGGGGCGGTGGCGGGGAGACGCCACCAGGGAAGTGGTGGAGGAGGGACTTTGGTAGCCAGATCGGGGCCTAATCCCTCTCCGAAGGGTCTACCCCCGAGCGGGTGGGCCCTGTGGAGGGGCACGGCTCTACGAGTGAGGATGACAAGAGTGCTCTGGCTTGCAGGAGCCTCAGAGTGTTTGCTTTCTGTGGCAGGGCAAATCACTGAGCCTCATTTGCGGGGCCCTGTCCTGGCTACGAGACTTTGAGAAGAAAAAGCAGCAGGAGGAGGCGCGACTTCTGGCACTTGAGGAGGGTGGACAGGAGGGGAAGAAGCAGCTGGCTTCAGCTGAGCCGGGACACGCAGAGGGCAAGGACACGGCGGGGGAACCAGACTGGATCACGGCATTTGTGCAGAAGAAAGAAGAGCGGGACATGGTGGACAGGCTAAAGGTTGAGAAATGCTCTTATGTAGAAGATGGGTACAAGAATGAGGTGTGAGGCTCAGAAAGGCTGATGTCCTGGGTGGTGATTGGGAAAACACATGAAACCATCTTTGGTGGTGGCATTTGTCTTTCACAGGGCTTTGTTTCAGTCAAGAGGGATGAGGCGTTGCTGTGCAGCTTGCATAAGATACAAAACTCTATTGCTCTGAATGTAGCAACATATAGTAGGGGTGCACTCTGGGAGAAAGGGTCTGTGTACTGGCAATTTTGTTTCAGAGTTAATTTTTTTCTATACCTAGGGCATAGGAAAGTAATTATACCTGGGGTTTAGGACTAAATGCATTTCATCCTGCCTTCACTCTCCCTTTATTTTAGGAAGAGCAGATCAGGAGGAAAAAGCGAGAAGATCGTCTTGAGAAAATTCGCCATAATGTGCACTTAAAATATGCAGCAAAGAGGAAGGTGAGTTATCCCACAGAGATTGGAACTTTCCATTTTGGTTACCTTGCATATTGTTCATACTTGGTTATATCTGTAACTTCACACTGGATTTTCCAACACATCTGTTTGGGGAGCTCTTTGTATTAGGTTGCTAAAATTGACCATCCAGATTTTTTTGTTAGATTTTTTTTTTTTTTGAAGTACAGATGAGACAAACAGATTTGCATAGAGAATTTTTATGTGGCAGTGTTTGTGTGTGGACAGAAACACCATATGTTCTTCTGGCCCTCTGCTTTTGCTTTAAAAGCTTTAATACTTGGATTTATGTATTTTTTTTAATGCTCTCTGGTTTACCCATGCTCATGAAAACTCTATGCTTCTGAAATAAAACCTGTAGAACTGTGATTAAATTTAAGATCGTGGGAACAGATGACCCTCCATGTCAAGCTTAGGTTGTGCTTTGCTCACCACCAGGAAACATTTCTATTTGTTTACTTTCATAGTAAATGTGATTGTATTGTTCAGAAACGTCTCTTTTCTATATATAAAAAAGTTGACAGATATATTTTTCTGCCATTTTGATGGGTGAACTGGCCTCAGTACTCTTGGCTCTAAGAGTTTTTTGATGGTATGAGTCAAACTTCCCAGAAATACCCACTTCAGGTCTCAGAACAGGCAGATTTATTATGTTGCCAGGCCATTAGTTTCTAGTGTGCTCCATCTCAAGTGCTCCTGCCAAGAGGATATGGCAGAAATAACAAAGGTTCAGAGGTGAGTGGCAAATCAAAAACAAGTGGAACAAAAACCTTTTGTCTCTTAATAGAAGATGAAGAGCGTGTGAAATGAGAAGCATGATAAAAGCAAGAAAGCAAATGAGAGAAGTATAGAGGTTTGGAAAAGTAACTGATTAATCTCTTCTGTAGTGCTCATAACTGTGTTTCTTCATAATGCCATGGTAAAAAAAAAAAGGTCATTGTCATTGGAAGGTACTGTTTTCAGATTGAAAAAACAAAACTCTTCTTTATCAGAACACGAAGTTAGTCAGAAAACTATTTGTAGAGGGCTAAACCTGTGTTAGAAAAAGAACCACATAACTGGAGAAAAAACAGCAAGAGAAACACTATGCTCTGCATTTTAAAACAGATGCTGAGTTTATTGTAGCTTTGAGTTCAGTATGGAGAGTGTTTGATTCAATGTCCTTATATGTTTGGTGAGTTTGGTTTATTTACACACATTTTTTTTCTCAGGAAGACACCTGTTATGGGCCACTTTAAGCAACTAATACTGGATTATGTGCATATTGTAATTTCAGGATCGTATTAGTTCAGTGAGCCTTTTGCATACAAGGTTCTTTGTTTCCCCTTCATACATGTCTGTGTGGGCAAGTCTTTGGTTGTTGGTAACAGTTGCATTCTGTGGGGCTGAACATCTTCAGACCCTTGGTGCATTTGCTTGTCCTGCTGCTGTTTTACTCAGAAAGCCATTCCCTGTGTTATGTGTGAGGGACTGTGCTGTCTTCTGACCTGTCCATGGCATAAAGCATGCATGTGCCACCTCTCTTTCTGTATGAGAAATAACGTGATCATGTGTTCCTTTCAGAGATCTGAGGAGGATGAGACAAACCGCCTTCTTCAGCTCAGCAAGGAGGTTCTTTCAGAGGAAGCTGGAGTGGATGTTCTTGAGCAGCTGGATCAGAATGAGGAGGAGCTGATTCTTGGTGAATATGAGAGTGATGAAGAAAAGAAAGTGGTATCTGGGTAAGGACAAGGACTGAGGGGGTTCCATGACAAGGAAACATTTTATGTATGTTTTTTGACTTGCCTTGATTAAGGAGTTTTCACCTGTGATTCTGCAGATATGGAGTTTCTCCCCCATTCAAGCTGTGTAAGGTAGTGGCTGTTCTGGGGGTTCCTTTATTGTTTCGGGGGTGTTTTGTTTTTAAGCTTTTGTTAGACTGATTAGAGTGATCTGAAGTGTTTTCCTTGAAAGTGCATCATTCTTAAAATGCTTGGCAACGTCCTCCTTTTATCCATGCCCGGATTCCCAAAGAACATCTCTGGATGCTGAGTGAATGGCTTGAGATCAAGTTCTTTGCATTAGAAAAGCAAAATGGAACTCAGGGCATCAGAGGAAGCTTACCAGTCCTGCAGATTGGCACTGGCATTTTTTGATACACTAAAGAGAGAGATGTTCACATTTCTAAAGAACGAGCTTCAGCATGAAGACCCCACACACACTTTGCTTTCTCTTATGTTTGCTTTATGCAAAAAGCCAGAAGCCATACTTCAGCATCAAAAGTCAAATACATTTAAAATACAAATTCACTGATTAGTATCAAGACAGATCCTCCTGCCTTAAAAATTGCAAAACACTCAACTACTTAGTTTATATGTAGTTTATCAAACATTAAAGGAGCTCTATGACAGCTAAATATCTTCCTGAAGCTTTTCTTTATGTAATAGCTTGAGGGTGGTAAATTGTCTCTAAAGGGAAAGTTTTACAAAAATAAATAAATAAGCTCACCAAAGAATAGCATTGCACTGATTAGCTTATGCCCAGGGCTTAGGAGCCCCACAATTAAAAGAAAAAAGTTCTTGAAGTCGCTAAAGACACAGCCCTGCAGACATTTTTCTTTTAAAGAGCAAAGCTTGACTTGATTGTGCACATTTACGCTATTCTTAAAAAGTTGATTTTTCTTTTACCTCCTGACTTAAGATCTGAGGCTCTTCTTGAGATGAGATAACCATCCGTCTTGAGACTTCTGTCTTGTAGTAGAGCATCATTTGACTCTGTCAGTGATCTGCTGAAAGGGAACTCTTTAAGCTTTCTTTTTTCTTAGGCTGGAAGAAGATGACGATGATTTGGAAGAGGACCATGTGACTAAGGTGAGATAAGGAAAGCAGATAGTACCACCTCATAGAACAGCGTAGGAGTGAGCAGAATTATGGCTTCCTTGCACTCTTCCCAGAGTCATGTGGTACAGAAGGATTTAGGAACTAACATCCAAGAACTGCCAAGTTTGTCAATAATAGTGACCAGTTCTGAGGTGCTCATCTCCTTCTGGACTACGCTGGCTGCCTGAGCAGCTTGCTCTGCTAGCACTGCTGAATTTTTGCTGTGGCTTGCTGTAAAACCATGCTGGAAGGAACAGTTTTTATTACTCCCCAATGATGACACCCTGTGTTTATAGGGACCTTGGAAAGCTAAATGGAAAATGCATAGGAGAAAACAAAGGCAAGGCCATTGGCGTCAACAGTTGTAAGGAGACATTCAAACATGTGCCTTCTCTTGTGTTCTTGAAGGCTTAAGCAAGATTAACCTTGTTGAAGTGCTTGACTGCTTCCTTGCAGCATTGGTCGTATCTAGGGGATTGGCTTCTATATTCATCTTGTTTTTCCTTTGTTCTTCCTCATTGTAGATTTACTACTGCAGCCGCACTCACTCCCAGCTGTCTCAGTTTGTGCATGAGGTGCAAAAAAGTCCTTTTGGCAAAGACACGCGTCTCGTCTCCTTGGGATCCAGGCAGGTGTGTGGTATTGTTCACAAGGGACCTAGAGTGCATGTTGACTTCATGCAGGAGACTTTGTGAGGAGGTGTGTTGATGGGATGGCCCAGAAGGCATCTTGGGGATTGACGGAATCTGCCACTGAAAAATGAAAGCAGTCATGGGTTGTGACACAGATTTGTGTGATGTAAATTTTTCTGTGAGCTGTGTTTTGCCATTTACCCTTTGATATAAATGCAAAAATTTGTTTTACCGCTTCTGATGTAGAATATTACAGATGTCTGAGGATTGGGAAGGCGCTCCTCTTAGTATTACTTCTGGCAGCATGTTCTAGAAGCTGTTGTGTAGCTGTGAGCCATCTTTTTTTTGTTTTCCCCCTTGCTAAGTTTTTATGGGTTTGGAGCATGTTTGTACCGGTTATAATGCACAATGTCTGACCGATGGACATTTCCATTTTGGAATCTGGCCAAAGATTGCTTTGAAGAAATCTTTTCTTTTACAACAAAGGGTGCACACGGGGCACTCAGCTCTTCATTGAGCCCCTACTGCTTCCTCTCTTTGCATGTCCCAGAACCTGTGTGTGAATGAGGAGGTGCGACGCTTGGGAGCTCTCCAGCTCATCAATGACCGCTGCATGGAGATGCAAAAGAACAAACATGGTAGGAACACTTCCAGCCTGGGGAAACAATCGCTGATAAAGCTGGTATCAGAGTCTGGAGACAGTGCACACTGCCAGTCAGTTCTAGCAAGAGAGTGGTGGGAGCTTGAAAATGACAGGTTGGAGGAGTAGGGCTAGAGGTCCTCGGCGCTTTTACTTTTCTTGACCTCCAGGGTAGGATGCTGAGATCTGCGTGTATTTTCTGAGTGTCTTAAGTTGGTCAGAACTTCTGCAACAGAAGGATACTTGTCTTTGTAACGGTACTAGAGACTGGCAAGAGTAATGTCCATTGTGGAGATGGAAATGTTACTGCTGAATAATTTTTAAATAGATGATAGGTCAAAAATACACTGGAGAGACCCTTTTTTGAAACCCGGAGGTTCTGCAAAGTGGTTGTTTTAGGCTGTTGTGTGTGTTGCTCATAACTTTCTTTTGATTCCTGCTGTTAGAAAAGAAGAACGATGAAGAGAAGGAAGGGAAGAAGAGACGTGTGAGTCGCACCGTTTGCCCATTTTATTCCTATGAGCAAATGCAGTTTCTCCGTGATGAAGTTCTAGTGGAAGTAAAAGATATTGAGCAGTTGGTGGCTTTGGGAAGGGAGACCAAAGCCTGCCCATATTATGGGAGTCGATATGCCATTCCTGCTGCTCAGGTAAGGGGTATGCAGTTGTAGTGGAATTAATGCTAGAGGCTCTAAGCATAAACCAATTGCCTGCTCCCTCTAGTACTGTTACTCAATACTGTGGGTGTTTGTGAACATGCTGTGTTTCTGTCAGCCATAGTTTTGGCTGGGAAAGCAAAGGAAAATTAGAATACCTATTAGAAGTTAATTGGGAGGCTGTGCGTATGGCTCAGCATACTGAAATACTTGAAAGGCTCAGTAACTCTGAGGCAATACTGACACATGGGTGTAATCTTAGCTCCTGCTACCGTTCTTGTTCCTTGCTTGGTTCTCTATCAGAACACATGCTTTCAGTGCTTCAGAGAAGGTTCAGAAGGTAACCTGAGCCGATATTGCAGTTGTAGCATAGTCATTTCTCTTCAGCTCACGTCTCAGTGGCCCTCAAAGCAGGTGCTTTTGTCTGCCTTCCTACCTTTCCTGTAATAAGAGTAAGAAACTTGTTTGAATTCTACCGGGCCATCTGATGTGGGCCTTTAATGAGTAGCTGAGGAATGCCCTATGTTTCTAAGGATGAAAGGTAGAATCAGGACACTGTGTGCTTCTCCTGTAGCTCGTGGTGCTGCCCTATCAGATGCTTTTGCATGAGCCTACCAGGACTGCAGCTGGGATCAAGCTGAAGGACCAGGTTGTAATCATTGACGAAGCCCACAACCTCATAGACACCATCACCTGTATCCATAGTGCAGAGATCAGTGGCTCTCAGGTGAGTCACAGCCCAGCCTGTTCATCGTGAGTGAGCTCTGCATCCAGCAGAATGCCCTTTCTTCACTCCTTCGTGATAACAGTTCCTGTTTTTTGTTCTTGTAGCTGTGCTGTGCCCACTCCCAGCTGTCGCAGTACATGGAGCGATACAGGTGAGGATCTGAGAGGAAGACAGCACAACAGGGGCAGGCAGTGTGGATGCCATGGCTTGTCTCATGTCTGCAGGGTCTCTCTTGCTTTTCCCCAGTGGAAAGTTATTTGCATTAATATTTCTGCTGATGAAAAGCCTCTTGCTGTATTATCTCTGTCGAGAATACAGCTAAGCCAGACTCCTGGGGCTGGTATTAAGCAGTGAGAAGGAGGGGGACCTTGGGGATTCTGACTTCTAATTATACTTTCAGTTCTTTACCAGTACCTCCCTCTAATCGTTCCTGTTTTGTGATACAGAATTCCAAAAGATGCAGTCTTTCTTGTCTCTCCTGGACCTTAGTCTTTTATGTGTTGACTGGCATTATGGCAGAGGCAGTAAGCTGAAGAGGAGGAAGCTATATGTGGTTTTAGTCTCTTGTGTCGTGTCATCCCTGCAGTGGTTGATCATTGTGCTCAGTGCTAATAACTTCGACTTTGTGAAGCATTATTGCAACAGGGACTTGAGGTGTTCCTGCCATTGTAATAAACAAACTGTAATTAGTGTGTGAAAATAAAGGTTTTGGTAGGAGCAGTGTGGGGTGCATGAGTCAGTGCTCTGGGGGGACCGTAGGCACGGTATCCAGCAGTCTGTGCCCTGTCACAAATAGGGAAAGTGAGCCTGGCAGAAGTCATTTTTGGTTCCCATCTCCCCAAAATGAAAGGGAGTTCAGGTGCTTGTTTCTGAAGCTCAGCTGCATGATTTAGTCCCTGAAAATGTTTTGGGGCCTAATACCTGTCTTGTTTTTCATAGGAAACGTTTGAAGGCAAAGAACTTGATGTATATTAAGCAGATCCTGTATTTGCTGGAGCGTTTTGTGGCCATGCTGGGAGGTAGGCAAACCTATTCTATCTCCAGGGATGTTGATAGACTCTGAGCTAGTTGGTGTCTCCTCAGGGCACTGTCCCCCTTCCCCCTCTGCAGCGACTGTGGGGAAGTGTTGCTCATGTATAGGTTCAGATGACAATTTTCTTTCTCAGGCTGTTCCGTAACATGGGGATGTTGACTGGTGTCTGCCTGAACCTCTCTGTTTGATTAGCTGAGGAGCAGCAGATGACATCCTAAGTTGGTTGAGGCAGTTTCCTTCTTTTTCTGTGTGGTTTTCAGATCTGATTTGAGTGGGGATGTGGTAGGATGCTAAGTGAGGGATACAGCAGATGTATGACAGTAATCAGGATAGCAGAAGAGCCGCACAGAGTAAATCTGGGTCATCTGGTAGCAAGACCTCTACCTGTGTCAGAATGATTCTTTCTTGAGTGGTGCCTTTCCTTTGTGAGAAAATATTATTTTGCTGTGATTTTTAAGTCCACTGGAATGTTCAGGGCTCCTTTCCTCTAATGATCTGTTTGCTATACCTCAGTGTATCTTGAGGAGACCCTATCATAAGTTCATTAAGAACGTCCTCCTTGCCCATGGAAAATAAATGCAGCTCCTTGGGGCAGGGGCCTGGTGGTGCTCTCTGCCTTTCTCTCAGATGTATACTTCTGTTTCCCCTCTCTTCCTGCCACTTCTCTCTTCTCCACACTCAGTTTAAGCGCATTCATTAGAAAATGCAGCCTGTGTACAGCTTCACAATTGAGGCTGCAAAAATGAGATGTGAGGTGGGTGTTAAACACCAGGACATAAAACGCAGTCAGTGGCAGCAATTAATCCTGTTCTGGCTGTCGAGATCTGGGCGTGGAGCTGTCCTCAGTTTTTACTCTCTTCCCAATCACCTGCCAGCCTGTGTGCCTCCCAGCTCCCCACTGCTGCACTGAGGAGGGGGAAGAGATGCATTGCAGTCCCTGTCCCTTCATCTTGGCAGCATGATGACTACAGTGTGTGAGCGTTTGTGTGCACTCACCCTACCTGCTGCCTCCTGCTACCAAAGGAACATAGGTGGTGTTTCTTAGGATGCAGCAGCACACTTGTCCTGCAATGTAGGGCTACCCTCCAGGGGAAATAAAAACTGAGCAGGAGCTGATGTCTTGTTTGTATAGCTACATTTTGCAGATGTATAGTTATTCCTTGGTTTTGTCCTGGTGTGGCAGCCCTTCCAGCTCAGTTGTTAGTCGCCTGCTTAATTTTTAGACAGAAGCATTGTAAGCCTTCCTTGAATCGGGTCCATGTTTTACAGGTAACGTGAATCAGAATCCTAGCTGTCAGGCAGTTTCCCAAACAGGTAAGACTGGAGGGAACATCTGGGATAAGCAGCCATCAGTCAGGGACGTGGGTGTGGGCAGTAAGGGCCTGCAGGCCCAGCAGCCAATAATCTTTTTCTCCTTTCCCCCTTTTCTTTCAGGGACAGTGCTAAAATCCATCAATGACTTTCTTTTTCAGAGCCAGATTGACAATATCAACCTCTTCAAGGTAATGCAAATGTCATCTGCCAGGGGACAGGTGGTGGTGACTTGTTCAAGGTCATCAGGAAGTGTGTGTGACAGTTGGAAGTAGAGCCAAGGCCCACATGGCACAGTCTGCTTTCTAGCAGATTCTCCCCACCTCCCCAGTGTATAGATCTCTTCTGTGGCATTAAAGCTGGATAGGTGGTCTTGGGGTAGGGGGAAGCAATCAATTAAACATGTACAAGTGCAGAGGCTGTCTGTAGGCAAAGCTAAACTGGAAGGGCTGAGGATGAAGAAACTATACTACTCCTGTAACTTAACCCATCCCTTGAAGCTCCAAACACAGCATCTTAACACCGTGTGTTTCCAGTCTGGAAGTAATGCCTCTGTAATAAACTGTTGTCTGGGAGGCAATGCTCACAATGAACTGGAAGAACAGCAAGTGATATCCATGCTGGACAGGGCTAAAGGACAGCAGGGTGGGAGAAGGGATGCTGATTGCCAGTTCATTTTTCTGTCTTTGTCCAACAGGTTCAGCGTTACTGCGAGAAGAGCCTCATCAGTAGGAAGGTAGTGCCCCTGAGGCTTTATGGCCAATGGCGTTTGAATGCTGAAGTTTGAAGTGGAAGATGCAGCATGGAGTGGGAGTCTGTCTTCTCCACCCTGCTCTGCAAACAAAATAGTTGCTGCAAAAAAGCACTGTATGGGCAGGCTGCCTTTTGCTTATATGGCAAAGAAACATACAACATGGCTTAGCACCAGACTAGGGTTATGTTAATGGTTGGACTGGATGATTTCAAAGGTCTTTTCCAACCAGAACGATGCTGTGATTCTGTAGCATGGTGCACCACAGCATTCCAGTGGGTGCTAATTCTGTGCTGCTTGGCCACAAACTTGGCAGCCTGGTAGGCTGCACTGCACTGGTGTGGGAACAAGCATCAGAGACTTGTTCTGGTTTTGGTTCAATGTGAGGAAGAAAATAATGGGAGCTCTTGGCTGCATTAATAGATGCTGATTGGGCTGGTTTGTGAACATGTACCAAGGAACTTTATCTGTGGCAGGCCAGTCAACCTGTTTTTATCTTGTCTGATTCCTGCTGTTGGTAGTCTTAGTCTCTCTGGCTTTTGCTTGGCAGCTTTTTGGGTTTGTGGAGCAATATGGAGGCCCTGCCACAGCTGTGAAAACCAACAAGGAGAACCAGAAGTTGGCTGGTTTGCAGAACTTTCTTCTGACCCTCCAGCAGGGATCTGATAAAAGGGGTGAGTTCAGACATCCTCTGGTTGCTCATTTGTGGACGAAGTGAGGACACGGAACCTGTATCTGTCTGCATGAGGAACCGTGGGAAGCAGATTTGAAGAACCAGAGACTGAAGAAGCTGTCCTGCACAGTTTTGTGTTTTTTTAATATATCAGACGAGGTGACCTAGGCACGTGTACATATGATTAGAAGATCTCCTGAGGTCCCTTCCAAGCTGAATGATTATAACAATTCCATGTTTACACTGCATGCACTCAAGCGTTGCACTGCTGTGACCTGGGGCTCTGTGACCTGAGCTACCGTGGGTAGCTCTTTTTAGTGGTGTCAGCTACAAAAAATGGATCTTTCTTATTTTTTTCCTATCCATGGGACAGAATATGGGTTCTCTCCTTTACTGGGTCTTTGTTCTCTGCCTGTGTATGTAGCTAGGTATCATGTTCCTGTAGAAAGGACCCATCTGTATTTCATGCTTAATCCCTGTCTTCAGAAGTGTGGCCTAAGTAGCCTGCCTCTCCTGTTCACTTAGGGCCAGCAGGTCCTCCCCAGAGCCCTTCCATGGAGGCTGAAAACGACCAGCTCCGAACTGCCTCTCCGCTGATGCAGGTTGAAGGATTTCTCTCAGCCCTCACAAATGCAAACCAAGATGGCCGAATCATTCTCAACAGGCAAGGTACTGGAAAGGGCGAGCTGGGAAGAGGTGGCATGAGTTGTAAGCAGGGTGCTTCACTGGTGGGGATGAAGGAGATCCTGAGCCTGGGGGAAGCCTACTGCAACATCTCTGTGCCATCCGTGATGCAGGCTGGCAGGCTTGGTCTGAGGGTGCTTATGAACCCAAAGGAAAATTCTTAACCAAGGGCATTGGGGCCAGGGTTTGCAGAGCTCTGCTCCCACTTGAGATGTCAGTTCACTGCACCTCTTCTACAGCTCCAGAAACATTAGGAAGCAGCAGGTAACTTCCAGGTCAGCGTAACTTGGCAGTGTTGAAGAGCAGCAAATCCTTGTGTTGAGAGGTGGGGGACCTGCCAGAGTGCCCAGTACATGAGAGAAAATCTCTTATATCACTGAGTGTGTGTCATAGCTAACTTCTGATGCTGTTTCTCTCCTTTTCCCAGGCACAGTTGGTCAGAGCAGCCTCAAGTTCCTCTTGCTGAATCCAGCTGTCCACTTTGCCAAGGTGGTGGAAGAATGCCGTGCTGTAATCATTGCTGGGGGCACCATGCAGCCGGTGAGGGAATAGGATGCTGAGCTCTCAGGAGGTCTCTAGTGCTATCTCCAGGCAGGCATGGAAACTTAGCAGCTTGGCCCCACTTTGATATGCTCTTCTCACTTCCCACACCATGTGTGGGAAAAGACCTCTCCTACCTCCCCTTTTATCTCCCTGGTATGGTTTGCCTGCATGAGGTTGTCACACTGCCTGTTCATGCAGGAAGTTGTAAGTGCAAGGGCAGGATTGCCCTTGTCAGCCTTTCTCGTCCTCAATATGATACAGGCTGAAGTTGAGCTCGTGGTAGGATGGAACTAGCATGAATAGCAGTCAGAGGACCTTCTAAACCCATCTGACCTTCTAAAGGACAGGAATCCCATAGGGACCATCCCACAGGGGATCTTTCAGAAAAATCCAGACTTCAGCCTTGCTGTGGTGGCAGGCAGCTTCTCATCGTTCTCCCGTTGCTGTAGTGCCTAAGAGACAGAGTGTTTGTGTTGTGCAGATGCTGGGGGGTGTGTCAGATGTTCCAGTTACATTTATCCTATTCCTGGATGTGAATATCCTGAAATTTCCTCTCTGTCCCTTGTGACAAGGGAGGGAAAGAAGGTGTGAAGTGCAGGACCTCCTTTTTTGGAAGACCACCATTCCAACTTTGAAGCCTTTAGGCTGCTACTTGGGGAAAAGATGTAGTTGCAGTCCAGGCTGTGGTCAGTGCAGCGCTTGGGAGTCCTGGTAACAAATTTTTGGGCCTGGGGAAGTTTGAAATGGGGGCTTGCTAGGCCAAGAGGGGCTGGGTGTTCCAGACGGGGGACCTGCCCTGTGGAGCCTGGCCACGGCAAGGCTCAGGACCATGGGCATTGAAGGGGGAGCCCTCCCTGCCCTTTCACGCTGCGTACTCTGCGTGGAGCAGCTTGAATGGCCGTGGCGGGCGCTCACGGGGCCCTGGCGGGGGCAGGACCAGGACAGGCGGGCTGGGGAGCGGCGGGACCCGCGCACCGCGGCAGAGCGCGGCGCCGGGCGTCCGGCAGGGGGCGCTGCCGCTCCGCGCGCAGCGGAGGCCCGGGGGGACGGCGGGGCTGCCTAGGCAGGTGAGCTCTCCACTCGGCAGCGGCTCCAGGCACTGCCTGACCTTGTGGGATGTACGCAGGCTCGTTCTCCTGCGTGCCCTGGACTCCAGCACGCCTCCCAGCCCTGGCTTGTGTGCTCAGCATTCCTCATGCCTTTGATTAACTCATCCCACCACCCCTGTGCCAGCAACCTAGCAGGCAGCATTGACCACCTGTGCCTCGACACTGGTGCTCAAGGAGCAGTACCAGTGTGGCTGATATAGTGTCTTTTGGGCCCCTGGTGCTTTACCTGTCTTTGGCTTGTGGTTCACAGGTGGCTGATTTCCGAGAGCAGCTGCTGTCCTGTGCTGGTGTGGATCCTGCACGTGTCGTGGAGTTCTCCTGTGGTGAGTGTGCCGTGGTGGCAGGGAGGGATCATAACCTGTCTCTGTGAGTGCCAGCTGTTGCTGTTTCCCTTTGGTACTGTTTTCTAAGCAACATCACGTTTCCTGGAAATTATGGCAGCAAAGGGGTTCTAGTTTCCTTCCCCTCTGAGCTTCCTCAGTGGTCTTGGCCAGTATCAGCAGGCAGGGTGCTGTGTCTTCTTCCCAGGGGCTGAGGGAATGGAAGTCAGAGCAGCTGACTGACTTAAGCAATTTGGCTTAGCCAGGCAAACATGTGCCTCACTCCAGGAAGGTAAAGCTCCTCAGCTAATGGGGTTTGTGCACTCAGCAGTGATGTTGACTCTCACTACTTGTTTTTGTCTCCAGGACATGTCATTCCTCCAGAAAACATTTTACCCATAATCCTCTGCAGTGGTCCTTCCAACCAGCAGCTGGAGTTCACCTACCAGACGAGAGACCTGCCCCAGATGGTCAGTCTTTCCTTTTCTCCCTTCCTTGGTATCTCTTTCTTGCTTCACTTGCTTACGTTGCATAGGACAGTGTGCTCTCTGAAAGGTGGGCTGACCAAAAGCCATGGCAAGGGAAATCCATAGGATTTGAGATAAGCGTTTTGTCAAGTAATTGGGAAAGAGTAGCAGCAGAAGGGGTTTTGAGCTGCTTGCTCAGAGGTAGGTATTGGAGACAAGGAATACTGGCAACGCCTGTTCAGCCATACTGAGGTCCTGCGTTTGTGTGCTGGGCATCAGAAGGAGATTTCTAATTGTGGTTCACTGTTTGAAGGGCTCAGTGACAGTGGAGCCTGGCAGCCCTGCAGAGCGCATCCCAAACCAGCAGCAGATGTTTCTGCTCTTCTCCCTTCTTTCTTTGGTGGGCCAGTAAGTACCCAAGGCCAGACACTGGATCTGCTCTGCCCCTGCTGAATCTCCACCGGATGTGCTAGCTAGCTCTTCATATCTGTTCTCGTGTGACAGGTCACGGGGACAATGGACATAAACCCTCTTTTCCTGAATGATGACTGCTCCACAGCAGTAACAGAAACATTGGATTAGGAGAGGCCAAGCAGTGAAGGATGTTCTGGCGATGCCCAGCTTCACCTAGAGAACTCTCTTAAACCTGATGTATTTCCCACTTTTTTCCTCCCCTAAGGCTTGTCATAGGGGAGGTGTGCTCCTGGGATTGAGCACAGAATTGGAATTAGCATTAGCTGGAGCTGCTGTCAGCTGCAATATGCTCTTGTCTCGTTTGCAGATGGATGAGACAGGTCGAATCCTTTGCAACCTGTGCAATGTGGTCCCAGGGGGTGTGGTGTGCTTCTTTCCCTCCTATGAATATGAGAAGCAGGTGTATGCACACTGGGAGAAGACGGGGCTGCTCACCCGCCTGGCAACCAGGAAGAAGGTAATTGTGCAGCCAGGGGCAGTTGGTACTTTAAATGGAGGTTTCAAAAACCAAACAATTATCTATGCATTACAGGCCTCTCACCCAGTTGTTCTCCTGCTCTGCACAGCAGAGCAGATGTTTATCTAGCCAATCCCCCCAGTAATGAATAAATGATACTTCCCAGGTGGCTGATCACTGAGCTGGGATCTAAATTAGATTAAATGCAGCTATAGATTCTCTAAGTGCACAGTCTGTGTAGAGGCCATCAGGGGAGACAATCCTCACTTTCCATAACCAGCAGGCTTGTTCCTGTGTGGCTGGGGGGCTGTTCAGGTTCAGCTCTTACAGGGAATTTGTTTTCCCAGGCTCAGTTATGTGTCGCTTGAACACAGACCAGCACAACTAAGGACTAGACAGAGTGGGACCAGACTGCAGTTCATAGGACAAAAGGTGGTGTTTTTTTTCTGGTAGAAGTGCAGAGATGAGAATTGAAAGACCAGCAGTGGTGTTGAAGAAGTGACGAGAAACATTAAATAGGGAGATGACTACAAATATAAAATCTTTTGCAATGACTCTTCCGAGCATTTGAAAGTTGGGTATTGAAGGTCAGGTGGTCTGACTGTCTCAGGGCATGGGGCAGGGATCTTGGATCATGTGCCAGGGGCAAAAAAAAAAAGCATTATATATACCCTGGCTGTGACTTCTGTTTACCAAAAGCTAAATAACTTACCAGGTGGGTTGGGAGAGCACAGTCCCAGATATTTCACAGCCTTGGTGTAGGCATTCCAGCATTTGGATCTGCCTGTAGGTTTCTGTGGTGGAAGCTCTGTGCTTCAGCTTCTTCATGTGTTTGTACAGCTACCACTCAGTGCCTTTCAGGTGTGTTCTGTCAGGGTCCCAGCGGTCTGCCTGGGGCCACCAAGGCTTTGTGCCATTATCATGCAGCTTGCTCTGCCTTTCAACTCTGATTTGTTCTTGTTTGGTCTTTGCAGTCTCCAGCAAATTGGATATGTGTTAGCAAAGCGATTTGGTAGAAGTGCAGCAAGGGTGACTTTCAGCTGCCCACACACCAGATCATATCATAGCAAAGGAAGGTTAAAGTCTTTCCTGAGTTGGCTGTGGTGAGATCACACTGAGATTATATATAAATTAAATTAATTTAAATAATAGGATTTAGGAGCTACTGTTTAATAAGTTAAATAGTTTTGGCTTGTATTTGGAATTGCCAGTTATTTTTCTACTGAAAGATTTATTCCGGCCTGTAGAATTTGATAGGACTTCTCGCTAACCAAGAGAACACACATCCTTTAGGTTCCTTACTGTCACAGAAAAGACAGATGTTGCACCTCTTGTTTACTAGGAAAACAATTTATGATTTAGGCCAAGGTGCAGCATCTATCAAAATGCAGCTTAATTAACTCCAGGGGCTTTCAGTAACTAATTAGACATGCTAGAATAACATAAATAAATACTACTTTATATATGGTTTGCATAGAAAACTAATTTATTCACTAGGCAAGGGGAGCTATTGGGAGTTGGTGGTCTAATTGATTGGTCCTGTCACTGTCCTCCAAGATATTGCAGCTGGAGGGTCTCCTCATCCTGCTGGATCTCTGTTCATAGGTGGAGAGGTGCACATTGCTTTCCTGCCGTCCAGCTCTCAGATGATGTGTAACTTCTTGCAGAATTAGACAAGTCTGTCAAAGCTCAGTTGGAAAGTGCTGTAGAGGACATGCAGTGCATTTCCAGGGTGGAGGGGAAAGGTGCTGGTTCAGTTGTTTTGCCAGACAATTTGCCTTCCCTCATCTTAGTTCTATGTGCAGTTAATGGCATAGGGGTGAACTGATTTGCTTTCTTTGAACTGTTTGCTTCCTGTTGCTGCAACTGACACACTGCATGTGACAGATCTTTCAGGAGCCTAAGAAAGCCAACCAGGTGGAGCAGGTGCTGGTGGAATATGCCAAGTGCATAAAGGTAAGTTGAGCTGGCAGGCATGTGGCATCCCAACTGTGTATATGAGTGCTGCTAAGGGCAGCACAGCTTTTAACAAGGAAAGAGGGCTCTAGCCCAGGACGCGGGAGTGTTTCTGAAACACAGGAATCTTCCCTACTCTGGTATAAGTTGCTGGTCCCTCTCCTGCAGCGCTGCAGCCAGGCAGGAGGACAGATGACAGGGGCCCTGCTGCTTTCTGTAGTTGGAGGCAAAATGAGCGAAGGGATCAACTTCTCCGATGACCTGGGAAGGTAAGGTGGGTGCTTCTTGGAAAAGTGAGCACTGGGCTTGTGGTGTGGTGACTGCAAGCAGGGTGGACACCTCAGTATTTGCATAGATAGAAGATCCTGGGGAGCACATGGCTTGGGGTGGTGCTTAAACCAACAGGACCAGGTCTGCTGGGTGTGGTGTAAAACCCACTAGTCCAGACTACTTTTCATGTGAGTAATGCAGTTAGGCTTCCTGTGCTCAATAATTCCTTGTTCTGGCACCCTGAATCCCTCTGCAGCTTTCTGTTCAGAAAGTGCTTGTCAGACTGCTGTGCTTTATTGCCGCCCTTTGGTTTTCAGGGCTGGCTGTCTTTCAAGGGGGGCAGTGACCTCTAAATTTATCAATCTGTTGGCAAAGTGCTCTAGGATGAGACACTAAGAATAATGCAGTCCTCCCTTGCCCCTTGCAGGTGTGTGATTATGGTGGGAATGCCTTACCCCAACATTAAATCTCCAGAGCTCCAGGAAAAAATGACTTGGCTTGACAAAACAATGGTAACAGAGACACTTACACCTCTGCCTCTTTCACTTCAGCTTTTTACTATTAACTTTCCTCCCGGCACACAAGTCCCAGGGCTGCTGGCAAAGGTTTTTTTTGCTTTGAGCTTGCCCTCATTTCCCAGATTGTGAGGTACCAAGAGCCCAGCCTTCTCTATGCTGTACAAGTGGCCCTAAACACAGGGAAGAAGCTCAGTGGAGAAAAATACCTCTGGGGCTCCCTGGGAACACTAAGTTCCAAGGGGAGCAAGATCCCTTCACCCCAGAGAAAGTGGTAGAAGCTGATCAAGAGAGATCACTTCTCTTGGCTCACTTGTTCCTTCTCACTGCCCACTACAGATGCTGTTCCTGGGCAGCTGGGGACAAGTTTTCTGCCTTCGGCTGGCTCTTGGTGAATGCTCAATGGTTTTCTGACTGCATCCTTTCTCCTGTCCCTCTTTACTCTCAGCTTAGGGTCTGCTTGGCCACCCAATCATGCTGCAGGGGTAAAAGCATTTACCTTGCTTTGTCATTAAGACTCCATAGTTTGCTTTACATCTGCCTTGTGTTCAGTCTTGCCTATTTCTCCTTTCCAGCCCAGAGCTGCAGGCCAGGCACCTAGCAGAGTGCTGATTGAAAACCTGTGCATGAAGGCAGTAAACCAGTCGATAGGTAATTCATCCTTCCTTGGACAGACTGGGGGATACAAAATGTGACTGCACTGGAGTAGGAGGGTGGGAAAAAGGGCACATTACCATTAGACTTAAGTAGAGATGATGGGAACACGCGCTTCCTTGCCTGAGAACAAACATGAGTGGGCCATTTTAATGTGATTGTACACCCTGTACAGGCAGAGCCATTCGCCATCAGAAGGACTTTGCAAGCATCCTCCTCCTGGACCACAGGTATGCACGTCCTGCCATCTTTAACAAACTGCCACAGTGGATCAGGGAGAGAACCCAAGTGAAACCTGCCTTTGGATCAGCATTTGCAGAGTTAAGAAAGGTCAGAAGTTGTATCTTTTGTAGTGCTACCCAAACTGTTTCCCACTGTACTCATCTTTCACTTTAGAGGAAGGCCAGAGACAAACTGGTTTTCTGTGTTTCTAGTTCCATCGAGGGAAGCTGGATGCTTCTTGATGCAGACCAGAGAGCAGGCTCTAGGTCACCTCTCTGAGCTACACTGCTGAAGACCACCTGAATCCACACAAGTTCCTGCTTTTCTGTACCAAGGAGTTTGTGAATCTCTGCCTTCTGCCTCTGTTGTGGATGTTTGCTGTTCAGTACCTGAGTGCTATGATGGTGAGACAGCCTTCAGCACCAAAACCAGGGGGAACCTGGTTGTAGGCCTGAGGCAGATGAAGGTAGTAGCAGCAGGTGTCTCCTTGTTTACAGCTGTTAAGGTTTTATTTAAAATTATTAAATATTTTCAACCCAAACACCTACATATGGGGAGTGTCATTACTTTAGATGAACACATCTGCCTTTTCCTGTCAACCATCAAGTGTAGGGGGCTTGATGCTAACAAAAATATAGACATTTTCACAAGAACTGTAAACTATCAGGCTATTAGTTTGTGTCTTGTTGGAATGACACAGTCAGACTGAGGAGAGACATGGCAGCTATGGGTAACATTTCTTACCCCTTCTTTCTACCTTGCTTCAAGCAGGCAAGAGATTCTTGGTTCATTCTTTCAAGTGGAATAAAGATATGGCTGTAATACAGCACAGCATTTCTCTTTTGAGAGAAATCCCACAGCTGTCCCCAGCTCTTTCTGTCACCCTGAGCACACCTCTTCCCAGGAGCTTTTGCTGCCTTGCCAGTTTCAGCAGCTGGATGCTACTTCTTGGGGCTCTTCACAATGAGGAAAGCACTTATAAGGGGTGGGTAACAGCTCTGTGTCTGATTCTATGTTAATTAGCCCCACAGGGAGAGAAACAGCTGCTTCTGAGAAACTTTCATGGTGTGGCTCCTGCCCCTTCCATAGGTACATACACCACCATCTGGCATAAGCTCTGCCTCAACCCCAGTGAAGGCAGAAGAAGGCATAGGGGACACCTGCTTGGAACAGCTGGTGCCCTCCAGCCCTGTGGCTGGTGGTGCTGGGTTGTAAGGCAGCTCCTGCCTGAGATAAGAGTAGACAGCTGGACTTGCCCTTAACACTCTTAATTAAGCACGTCCTGCTTTTGCCAGAGCGAAGGCTGCAAAAAGACCTGCTTCTTTCAACTTTATTAAAATTTTTCAGACAGCAACAGGCAAAGAATTACCATAAGCCAGGAGGAGAAAGAAACCATCGTGGGCAGAGGCACCAGGAATTAGACCCCCATAAAGAGACACGCACGCTCATTCATTCTTCTAGCACCAGCCAAGCAAACAGGAGCTTCAGCAGGCAAGCAGCAAGGAGACAAATGAGCCAAGGGCTGTTTGCCTGCAAGAGATGCTTTTGCAGTCATCACCAGCCACATTAGGAAAGACCCAAGGGCCCTTTAAATCAGGAGCAATGCTAGTTCTGATCCTCTGAGCACAGGCTGCCCCACTGCCCGCTGGCTAAGGCAGGATTTATTGTGCCAGCATGAGCAGCAGCATTTGAGATGGAATGTAGTCTT
Organism: Hemiprocne comata; assembly: GCA_020745705.1. Classification (NCBI taxonomy): domain Eukaryota; kingdom Metazoa; phylum Chordata; class Aves; order Apodiformes; family Apodidae; genus Hemiprocne; species Hemiprocne comata. The sequence goes on from CM036586.1 coordinate 66,242,867, forward strand.
TGGGGTGGAGAGTAACTGACACCTGAAGAAAAACCCCTTTTGGTAACTATAACCTCAGCAGCAGTTGGCTCCTGTTGCTACTGCTCCTCTTCAAAAAGAAACCACAGAGTTCCTTTGCCATGTCAGTGCCCACCCTCCAGGAGATACAGCCACGGGCTGGTGTCTCTCAAAGGTGCTTAGTTCAAGAGTTCTGGGATTCACACAGACACTCAACTGACCCCATCTATGTCTCCCAGTCATCCTCATCCTCATCACCCACAGGCTGCTGTGGGGGTGGAAGGGGTGGTATTGAGTCCGACATACGAGCAAAGGCACCAGCAGGACTTCCAGGGGCATCAGGATTTCCAGAGGCTCCTGGCCCTTTCCCTGAAATACCTGTGAGGGAAGGAAAAACACGAGTGAGTGACACCTAGAGACTAGAGAACACAGAGGCTCAGCAAAGGGGAAGGAGAAAAATCGCATCTCATACCACTGCCCCCAGCACCTAGGTGACCTGGGCAAGCACAACAGCCAACATGCTTAAAGGCCACCACAGCCTTACACAAGGCCTCATTTAACTCCACCTGAGCAAGTCCATGACCTCCTCTGCCCTGTGCCAACTACTAAGGGGCAAAACTGGCCCTAAATGCCCCAGGTACCTACCAAGGCCTTGTGGCAACTCAGGTGCCCCTACAAGTGAGGGGCCTAGCTGCCTCAGCACTGGATTAAAAAAGGCACCACTGTCCCTTCCTCAGAGGTTGCTTTCCGAGCCTGTCCTCTGCCTTACACAACCTCTTCAAGTGACTCCAGTGGGACTCGAGGTGGAGATTCCCTTGTTCACTCTGTATAGACACTCCCAGCCATGCTGTGGCATACTTGCCAGGGAAGGTGTCTCTGATCTTGTTCCTAGGGCTGTGGCTGACACAACTGGGGTGCCAGAAAGGGCTCTCCATCTTTCCTAGGGAGAAGGAGCAGCCCACCCTGCAGGACAGTACCTTTGCGCCTCAGCACCAGTTTATTGAAGAGGTCTGACATCAGATCGCCACCTTGTCCTGTAGCTCTCACTGAAACAGCATAACAAGTCAGACAAGAAGAAACATCAGTGTGAACTTCACACCACAGCATAAGCACTCTCCTGCAATACTGACTTCAGATTACAGAAAAAACCCCACCAAACCTCTAATCTTGTATCCCACCCCCCATCTTTCCCACTATAGTCCAGTTTCAGGTCAGGAAAACACTGCAGGTTAACAACATCTCTGGGGAAATCTCAGAGTGGAATTCCTTGAGAGGCAAGAGGGGCTGGGCATTTGCAGTCTCATTCTGCCAAGCCAGCTCCATCAATACGCTCCCTGGCTACCTAAACCAATGTGCTCAGACTGGCCTGGCCCTGCCCCTCTTGGCCTCAGGGTTTCCTTTGTGTCTGTCCCCCATGCAGCACACGTGAAACACATGGCCTGAAACAGAGCAGGTCTCCATCAAGAGCACGAATGCCATGGCAGATGGGATTTAGTAAGTTCACAGAGCTTTGGATGAACAGGAAACTCGTGAGGCCTACACCAGCCTGTGAGGAGAGACAACCCCCTTCCCCTCTGTAGGTTCACTGTGCTCCTGGCTAGCCCATCAGCCCCCTAGATGCACAGCTCTGCAGCCTGGGGCAGACAGCAAGGAAGATCAGTTCTGCTAAATAGCCTCAGCACCTTGTTCTTGTTCCTTCTGCTTCTTCTTCTCCAGCTTCCTCTCCTTGACACTGCGGAGATTGGCCTTCCCAATACCACCGGCCTGGCGGATGGACTCCAGGAGACTGGCACGCCCAGTAGAGGGGTTCACCACCTCCTTTGGGGCTCCCTGAACCGAAGCTGCAGGGACAAGAAGGACAGGCAGCAGCCGCAGGTCAGTGCACCAACTACAGGCCCAGCCAAATCCCCATGGAAAGGGCTGCTCTGATATCCTGCTAGCTTCTGCCTGGGACTGTGTCCCAGTCAGGCCCAGTCACCTCTCAGTGACAGGCTTATGCTCAGCCCCACCATGGGGGAACGGAAGGCTTGAAGCTCTCCAGCAGGCAGAAGCAGCTTCCCTCCTCTGCTGGAAGGCTGGGAAGCCACAGGGAACCAACCAAGCCCACAGGTTGAAGCTAAGGAGTCAGTTAGATTCTGCTGGCAAAGCTGTAGAGATGCCCAGCCCTTACCTGCAGGCACTGCATTGCTGCTCTCCTCACTTGCTGCCCGGGGTGGCTCAGAGGGGGCTGTTGGCTGGGGCAGGGGCGGCGGAGGAGGCACAGTACTTGGCATAACAGGAGGCGGTGGAGGAGGTGGTGGTGGAGGAGGTGGCAGTAGCTCAGCATCTTGAAGGTCTGAAAGATGAAAGACATTGCATCTGAAGAGTCCCAGAAGACAGCACAGAGAGCTTCAGCTCAGAGCTTCGCATGCCTCAGCATCAAGACATCAGAGTCCTCAGCGCACACCGTGCAGCGGAGCGCTCCCACCCTGTGCAGCATCACTTAAGAGCAGGCAGGGCCAAGGCAGGGCTTCAGATTCCCCTACTCTGCCCTCCCCAGCTGACTGTCACTGGGCCTGCCCAGCTTGCCCAAGGGCATCCTGCCAGGCTGCCATGAGGCAAGTCCCTGCACACGGTGCTCCCTCCTCCCTAGCCATGCAGGGGGGTAAGGGAGGTGAGGGGCCCCAAGTCTGGCCAGCACTTGAGCCAGCTGCAGCTTTTACTCAAGCCCAAGTACAAGCCAGAGGTATCGCCAACATCCAGCTTGAAATCTCCACCAAGGGACTTTCTGCCTTGTCTCCATCTTCTAGCAATCCCTGCATTCCTCCTTCACAGGGTCCCAGGATCAGGGATTGGAAATACCTGGTTGCAAAGGCTCCATGGACTCAGTGTTGAAAGTAGGCAGCTCTGGAATAGCACTGCTAGGGGCGGATGGTGCGATGCCAGGACCCAGATCCGCACTGTACATGAGATCTGCAGCAATGCCAGGCAGGTCTGGCAGGTAGGATGGCACATCGATCTCAGGGACCTGGCCCAGATCTGGCACGTAGAAGTAATTTTCGGCTACCTGAAAGAAACCCAAAGCAAAAAAGGCAGCGACTACGCACTTGCTTTCCCTGGCATCAAACGGTGGCACTGCAGGGAAGAGCCTGGGCGGCAGTCAGAGCTGGGCTTGTGAGCCTTGGTACAGTGGCTGCTCATCAACTACCCCTACAACTCTGTGCTCCTGTCCTGTGGCAGCTCCCTGTGCTCAGAGGCTATCCCTGGCAGAAAAGGCAGGCTGCAGGAGGAAGAAGAGGTGCAGGACTCGGTATTCCTAGTTTCTTGCAAGTGAACTCTCTTTTGAACATTTCATGCACCAACTTCTGCAACCTACATCAAGCCAGTCCCTTGTCTCCCAGTAGAGAATGGTGCCTGAACTGTTTCTGAGATTAAGATGCAGGAGAAGCATAACCAACTTGCTACAGAGGTTTGGTTTTGTGATTATCACACAGGCAAAACAGTACTGAAGGTGCACTGTGAATAAAGGCTGCACTACTGTCTCCTCCAGTCCAACATAAGCAAATGGCTCCCAGGCTCTTTTCCTTATGGCTACTACAAGGCATCAGGTACAAGGTCAGTCACATGTTGGGGCAGCTGAGCGGGTGCACTGCCTGCCTCATGTCCACACCAAGCACAAACCCTTTGCTCAGGCTGGCTGCCCTTCTGTTTGCATCAGCAGGTGCCTATTCCCAGCAGGAATGATGGGGATTGTACCTCCTCGCAGTGGCATCTCGCCCTCAGGCTGCTCATGAGGCTCAGGAGTTAGCACAAGGGCGATGATCAAGTGATGGAGCCTCCAAACTCCTCTCCACCCCCAAGTTCTATCAGCAAGGTGAAGTGGTACCATGTTACTCTTCTCACACTGCTCGGCAAAGGCTTGAGCAGTGAGAAACACCTGCCAAGTTTGAGGGTTTTGTCCCAGCCATCAAGCTCACACCAGGACTTCAAGCACAAAAACAGGCAAGGTCTTTCTGATGTGAGACACTCTGCAGCCATGAGGGGCCATTCTTCTACCTGCTCTCCAACCTACAGAAGCTCTCTCCTCTCAGAGAACTGAGCACAATCTTCCAAAGGGGAAATAGCTGCATCTCACCTGTCGGTCCAGCTGTCCCCTTTTGGTGATGGAGAGAGGAGCATCAAAGAGCTTCTCTTCTGTCTCTGTTTCCAGAGCCACATGGGTCTTGGTCACTGCTCCAGCCAGAGGATCCAGGAAAACATACTTCTTGTACCTAAGGGTAGAGGACAAGTATTTCAGTGATGCTGCCAGAGCTAAGGCCAAAAGAAACAGTGCAATCAAGAAGACCTTAGAGGTGGAGACTTCCCAACCCACTCATGAAACTGGAACATGTTTGGCCTTCCAGTTCCCTTCTTTTAGCCCCACACCTCCACAACCAGGAGTTGATCAGTTCCTCACCCTGCCAGTGCAGCCTCCACATTCCTCCCAAAGCAAAGCCCCAGTGAACTGCCATCATTATCAAGCTCTCCCCTTCCCACCACCTGGCCTGAAACAGTCCTACAGCCTGCAGCAAGATGCCAGTCTCTTCTGGTGACTTGTCACTCAAGGTCCAGGAGGAAAGACAAAGAGGGGAAATAATCCATGGCTCAGGAGAAGAAAGAGGGGGTCCATTGGCTGAAAGCTCAAGAAGGGTTTAAAGAAGCTCTTTACTATGAGCAGAAGGAGAAACCATGAGGCAAAGCCCAATGGGAAAGGGAACTGCAGTGAGGGAGGCAATAAAGATGCTAAAGCAGTGAGAGTGGTAAAGTGCTGTGTGAGGAATCATCAGGAGAAGGAGCAGTACCTGGGCTAGTGAATGGAGCAGAGAAGGGCAGGACTGACAGCAGCTCTCAACGCTGGAGCAGAATTACAGGGGAATTACAGGAAAACCTTTGGGGAAGCAAGTGCAAAACTGGGTTGAAAGCAGGTGAGTGGAAGATCAGGTCAGACAAAACAACTCCTTCCACCCAAGGGGAAGAGTGGGCAAGACAGGGCTGCTAGCTGGAAGCTAACGAAGAGGTGCCAAACCCTATCCTATTAGAAGCCTGATATGTAAGACCCCCAGCAAAGCAATTGGTTATTGCTGCCCCCAGGGAAGGGAAAGCTCCTATGAGGACAAGCAGGGGCAGGTGAGCAGCATGGTGCTGCTCCAGCTCTCACAAGTTCTCGGTGGTATTGAAGAGCAGTAGCGAGCTGAGGGAGCTGATGTTCCTGGGGAGGCTGCCAAGGCCTTCCTCTGCATCATCCTCCTGGTGAATTTTGGTGCTCACACAAACAGGGAAGTACTTGAGCTTTTCCTGCAAGAAGACAGATAACAGATGATAAGATGCTAAAACCAGAGTTGCTGAGACAGTTCTCCCCAGGTACCACAACCCACACTGCTGGATCCACTGCATGGTCTGGGAACTCTACTGCTCCCTCTCTACCTCCCTTTGAGCAAGGAAGCACATGGACAACACTGCAACCCTGCACTCATGACAAATTTCAGCAGTTCAGACTCATGGCATGTGCTTTTGGTGCCATGGATGGGTCATATTGAACAGGTGTTGCTGTGGCAAGGCTCCATCAAAATAAAACCACCATTTGGGCTCTATAACCAGAAGCAGGCAGCAAGTACCAGAGACTAAAAGCCATTTGTAACAGTGTCTCCAACTACCAGACATTTCCATGTAGGCAGAGTCCCATAAACATCTCTATTATGCTTTCCTCTGCTGCCTTCAGTTGATATTTTAAGAGGATGTGATCCCACTGGTGGGGTATGCAGGCAAGGCAAAGGAAAAAGAGGTTAGGAAAAAACAGAGTGCCTGCAGTAGGCAAGAGATCAGGCAGAAGGGAGTGTGCAGGGTAGAACGTGTGCCAGATGGTTTTGCAAAGCCTGAGGGATTTACAGGAGTTTTCAACTCTAATGAACTGAAATCTCCTCTCTGTCAGTTCTAAAACTTCATGCATAATATATAAAGCTCACTTTAGAAAAGGACTTATTACTTCTGAACTGCTTGACTTTTACAGAGCACAGGAATTGCCATCCCAGATCAGACCAGTGCTTCAGCTAGCGTGACAGTGCCCACTGTCACATGCTCTGGGGGATGAAGCTCAGTGCCCACAGCAAGCTTTGCTGTAGGGGGAACCCAGAGACAGCCCAAGATGGACAAACCTCCACCCCAGACCCCTCCCCCACACCATTCCTCAGCCCTTTCACAGCTCCTGTTCTTTCCACACAAACTAGGACAAGCAGCAGCCTGGCAGCTGTGAGGTGTTAAGTGTTCATACCAAAATAAACCACAGCACTAACCAGGACAGTTTGTCAGGTTAAATAATTGGCCATGCTCTCATCTTCTGTCACCAGAAGATGACCAAACAGGTCACTTCAAATACTGTACAAAGCCTCACTACATCCATCATCCCTGCTCAATCCCATTCTCCAAGTCCTTCTTCCCTCTTTATGCTTGTATGGAGGAAATGAAGACTGCCATTCAGCTTTAAGACCACATCTCAGCAACATAAGCAGTTCCTGCTGATTGAAATTTCAGTCTTGAATTTGGTAGCCAGAAATCTGAGGAAATGGCTTAGTCACAGCTCAGTTAATCCACTAAGAGTTTGTATGATGCTCTGAGTCTATAAAATGCTGTAAGAAAAGACTTGGGAGGTTTTGATTTAAATTTTTTTTTCCCCACCAAATAACACATTCCAACTTGTGAAAAATACACTGAAATAAACACAGTGAATTTTTACAGCAGCGAGTAGGCAAAAATATATAAATTGTTATTTAGAGACCACAGAAGCAGAGATTCAGAAATAAAGAGGTTTTTGATCATTAATATTCATTTCCCAATGTTTAATTTTTTAAGCATGAGGGAGTACTGACGTTTTTGTTAGAACTGTTCACACACACTTAGCCCTCAAGTCACATGTTTTTTTTTACTTCTCTCTTTGTAGATTTCAATTAGCAGTGGAAGACTGTCACTTTAAGGGTGGGGTGAGAAACCAACTATTACCTATATTTACTTTTAAGTCTCATCTAAGGCAGTTCTAAAAGCACTAAGCATGAGTATTACTCTGAAATGTGAGGCCCTACATAATCCTTTTAGTTTAAATGCCACCAAAATACTAGTCTTATTCAAGTACTTAGATATGATTTGAAATTTAGAACAGCTACCTACTGTTAATAATATCCTGCAACTGTGAATTCCACAAGTTAACATGCCATTTAAATATGAATTTTCTTGTAGGGACACTGAGGCCTTAAGTCAGAAGTTCAGCAACTTCAGACATACTGAAGTCATGAAGTGTGCTTAAATGCTCAAACATCCCAGCCTGGGGTTTGGCACCTGGCAGCATCTCACCTCTAAGGACGCTGCATTTCCAGGAATTTTTCTCCCTGACAGCCTATCGTTCAAACATATCAAGTCACCCTGGTTCTTAAGTTTAATTAAGCAAACACTTTTACAAAGGGAATTGGGCTGATACACCAGAAACCCCATTCCCCCTAGCCACCAGTGTGATGAGTCTAGCTGGAAAAGCACTTGAAGACGAGCAAGTGCCAAAAACCCAGTTTGGCCTTCTCATACCTATGTGGAGGGACAAGAACATGCCAACTTACTGACATTTTTGAAGCCTTGCAAGGTTACTCCAGCAGTGGGCCTCTTCCTAAGTCCTGGCAGACCATGTCTCCCACCTTGTTTTCCAGCCTCCTGAGGGGCACCTGCAGCACCTGGACACAGATCCCACTGCAAAGGCAGTGTCCAGCACCTGAGAAGCTCCACAGGGCTGCAGGCAACTTGCTGTTCAACCCTGCCTAGCTGCTACCACAGCAGTGTGCAAAGCAAGTTGCTTTCCAGGCTTACCAGAAGGACCTTGTTTCTGGCACTCTTAGCCATCAATGCTTACCTTACCAACGTAAACGGTGTCCTCAGATGAGTTTTCACTTGTGTGGGGTGTGGAGGAGGAAAGGAGAATTTCCCAGGAGTGAAGCATTTTTAAATAAGCTGCAGAACCACGCACATTCCCAACTCAGCTGCTTTTCCCCAGAGCACAAACCTAAGCACTGAGCACAGGCTGCCACCCCTTACCCTCAAACTGACAAGCAGAGTTTGCTTTCCTGCTGGGGTGTGTGTGTGCAGGCCCGAGTGAATTTAGCAAAGGCTACTGCAACTGCTCCCAGAAAAGGCCCTCATTATAAGTGAAAACAGGCAGCGAGCCTCTGCTGAAAGCCCTGAATAATTGAGGAGGGCCCAAATGCAAACATTAAACTTCCCTCTGACACATTTCATTACTGCAAGGCACATCATGCTCTGTGTTTGGTCAAGGCCAAGAACGGCCTATCCCCCTGGAATGTGGCCAGAGCTCGGCCACTCAGAGCCTGATTCAGCACATCAGCTGCTCCTGGCACAGGCCCCTCCATCATTCAGCACCACCACCTACCTCTGCTCCCCCCACATGCTGGTGGGATGGGGCCACCAGCCAGACAGCACAACCATCAGCGACCTCCCCTGGCCAGCCAGCAGCAGGTCCCACACAGCTCTGCCCTGTGCCACTGCCAGGGCCCAAAGGAAGAATGGACCCTGATTGAGTTTGTCAGCTGTCCATTCGGCCAGCAAACCTGCTTCCCTGGCCTGGCTGAAATATTCATGGCTACCTCATTGTGTGAGGTCTCAGCTCCATTAAATCTCAGGAAAGTTTAGCATGATAAATTATTCAGTAGCAGCTTTATTTTTGGGCCAAGGCACACAAGGATGAGGAAGGAAGTCTCTTTAGGGGTGGAGAAAAGGGAAGTTGTCAGGCTGATCCCTAACTTGCCAAGAAGAGGACATCTGCTACTCCTAAGAAGCTGCTTTCTGCCACACAATCCACAGGCTAAAAGGGAACTCAATACTTCAGGACCTCCTTCAACACAACCAGCTGCAGAAATCTGTGCTACGGGCACACCTGGAAGTCCCAGCTGTGCTGGGTACTGAGAGTTTCAGCTCCTCTGACAGGCCTGCAACCTACGATAACTAAGCACAAAGCAAAGGAGGAGCAAAGTACAAACAAAAGATGTAAAGAAGCAAAGTAACCTTTCCCCCAACATGTCAAATATAGCTGGGAACCTGGGAAGGACAATAGCCAAGTGTCATGCTTTCCTGGAAGAGAAAAATGCTCTAATGACTCAATTTTCTCCTGAAACGCTCACAAGCACTTTTACCATTTCCTTCTCACTAATGCTTATATTAGAGCCTTCAGAAACTATTTTTCAAACAATTATGACCCTGATCCCAGCTGCCTTGCTATATACAGCCAAAGCCTTGAGCCCAGCGAGCAGCACCCACCAGCATGACTGCAGGAAATGGCAGAGTTTCAGGAAATGGAACTGCTCCGGAGAGCTGGCAGCCGACAGCTACACAGAGCACTCAACCATCCAGCCAAGGTCTTGGACTGACATGGCCCTCTCAAACTGGCAACTCTGCAAGCTTCCCAGCCTGACCGCACACACACCCACCAACTGGCCAAGCAAAAAAGATGTTCTGCTCCTAGCCTATATCCTAAAGCCCTGGTCTACCTTATTTGAAAGACAAACAGCCTCCCAGCTTCTCTTTGCTTGTTCATCTCAAGGTCTGTTCTCCTCCCCCTTACCTGCAGAGCTTTCTCATCCAGCATTCGGTGTTTGCTCTGAATCTTGTGTCTTGGCCATTTCTCATTAGCTGGGTCTTCTGCACCAGCAAAAATTGAACTGTACTCCTGCAGCCGTTCAGGGGCTGGATACTTGGCACTGGAAAACACCTGTGGAGGAAGGAAGTGAAAAATCCCAACAACTAGGCAATCCTACAAAACAGCAACATGTGGATTGGAGTAAGCACACAATCTGCCAGTGCAACTGGACAGCCTTGGAGTCAACATCCTAAGCCCTCCTAACAGTTATCTACACAGACCCAAACATGCATGACCTGTCATTTCTGAAACTGGAAATGTCAGAGCTTTTCTATATATAAAAGTATTAGGAGATCATTGGCAAAAAGGCTTCCACTGGCAGGAAGGGAGTTGGCAATACTGTAAAAAATGGAGCAAGGATGGGGAAAAGACGGATTTTCACCAGTTTTACATGGCTCAATGGGATTAAGATGTACTAAGGGGAGGGTCTCTAACAGCAGCTTTCATTCAAAGAGCCAAAGTGCCTGAAGTCCAAGGGTGCTGGGCTTAGCTCAGTACATACCACTTCTCTTTCTCAGGAAGCAGCTGGGGCAGGAACCTATACAGGCTTCATAAGACCTGGAGCTGTGTGGCTCATGGGTCTGAAAATCATCAATTGGCCTAGTCAGGAAAGGGATTCTCATCCCAACCCTGCTCAGCAGCAAGGCATGGAGATGTGAGCTGGAAGCAGCTGTGGCAGCTGAGTACCTGTTCTTCTCCAGAGCTTACATCAGGGGGAGAGGGAGAAGGTGGAAGGAAGAAGGGGAAGAAGGGATGCCATGCAGCCTTCACTGAAGTCACTACCTTAATAGCCTTCTTGCTGCCCTTTATCTTCTCAATCTTTGCTTGAGCAAGTGTGACTCTCTCACCGATTGCCTGAAGCTGTGCCCGGCTGGCCTCCACCCGCTGAGAGATCCTAGGAAGCAAAGGAAGCAAACACCTTTCTTAAGATGAAGAATCCAGAGCCAGAGACTTTTTGGCAACAGCCAGTACCCAGGCCCTCAGGAAAGGATGTCAATCTCAGTGGACTGGATTGTTCCATAGGGCAAAATAGTGCTGGTTGACATTCACTTGTCTTAGTCCCACTGAGAGCTTTATGTGCTCCGACATGAAGGTAGATCTAGTCCATGACTCACAGCACAAAGTTCCTGCAGCTGTTTGAGGCACATGACAGAAAACTAAAGAAATGCAGCTTTTTTCCAACACCAGAGTGCCACAAACCCTAGGCCTCGCTGCAGGTACTGCAGACAAAACTCACAAAGAAGTTATCAACTGCCAACATATTTTTAATAAAAATGACTTGTTAAAAATGAAAAGAAACACATGCTAATGAGTAGAGTTCAAGACTCACAAGGCTCATCCTGTCACAGAATCACAGAATCACCAAGGCTGGAAAAGACCTTTAAGATCATCAAGTCCAGCCTATGACCAACACCACCACACCATCTAGACCATGGCACTAAGTGCCACATCCAGCCTTTCCTTGAACACATCCAGGGATGGTGCCTCCACCACTTCCCTGGTAAGTCTACTACACCAGCACTTCATTGCACGACTTCTTCCTTGTTGCTTCACAGCTTTGTGATTCAGTTTCCACATCAGTTAAACAACATTAGGCCTCATTTGGAGCAGTAAAGCATGCTAACTCACGTAATTTTTACATAACTAGATCAGCAACAAAATGCTTTGGGACTGAGGTGGAAAGCACTCTGTGGCAGCAGGGGACAGCAGCCACTGGTTAAGTACCTGTGCATTCACCGCATGGACATAGTCCTTTCCCACAAAGCTTACAGCAGACACTTTGCAGCCAGGGGCATGACTGAAGCTGCCAGTGTGTCGTGCACAGTTGCTACCATGCTGCAGGAACTGTCACACAGGTTCAACCAGAGGCCACCAGGGACATTGGGACCAGACATCAGCTACAGGTAACTATGGAGTCACCTTCTCAGAAGAGATCTTCATTCCCCATGCATAACTAGCAGGTTCTCCTTAGCTTTAAGCTCAAAAGCTGAAAACTGTTTTGAATCTTCACGCCTCTAACGAAGGCAGCAAAGAATATTTTTATGGCTATACAAACCCATTAGAAGAGACAGCATTTCACTTCAGCGATGTTTTGTAGCAATGAGCTCTGTTGGATCATTTTGTGCCTGTGAAAATCAATCTCAAGTATTGTCTTTAAATTTCACCAAAAGTCCCTCTTTACTTTGGAGTAGAGAGCTCCCATGCTTTTTTCCCCACTCTGTCTGTATAATGCCTTTTAACAAATTTGACATGAGCAGTGATCCATGATTCCCATTTTCAAATGGTACCAAATCCATCTTTTCAAGTATTTTCACTCTGTACAGCACATTCCCTATTACAGCACAGAAATGGACTTCACTAAAGCCCCCCCCACTGTAGGCAGTGAAAAAACAGCAAGCTGAAGCAGCCTGTTCACCTTGTATCATTCTGACAGAACCCCACTTCTTTCTCTAAACAGCTTTAAGTGTTTGTTTGTTTATAGCCATGCTCCCCTCTTCCTGGAGGTACGAAAATCCTTCCTCGTGCATATGGCAGGAGAGCACACAGCCTGTTTCTATGTTATTGTTCTTGGAGTGGGAGATGAGCAAAACTGAACCTCATGAGATTCTCCCTCTTGGAATTATTCTCCATTTCCCCATCCTTTTATTTTAAACACAGCCTAACAGCTTGTATTTTGTACCAACACTAAGTACAAATCTGTTGATTATTTCCTTCCCACTCCCTCTCTCTGTCTCAGTGGAGTAAGTCCACATCACTTATACACTTGATGAGTTCTCAGAGTAGTTTCTGTTGTTCCTTTCAGTGTGCATTTCCTAGCACCTGTCTGCAGCAAATTTCACGTCTCATAGGGCTGTCTCATTGCCTTGTTTTGTTAAACTGTGAGATGCCTCTGAAGGACCTAAGGCTTCCCTAACTGCTCTCCCCAACACATTTTCTCACCTCACGGTTCACCTCTTTTCTAGAAGTTTCATAATTTTATTGATTGACGCTCTTTCCAGTACTGCTCCTGGAGGCATCTGACTATTTTTACTTTCTTCAAAGCTGAAAAAAGTGGTCATTTATTTCTACTTTGCTGCTCTCCCTCAAATCAATGATGCAATTTTCCCTCTCATCTGTGAGTATACCCCTCTCCTAAAAGAGCTCAATGAAGCCTTCTTCCTGAAGCTCCAAATAAAAGCAAGATATCAATTGCCTTTTAGTCAGCACACTGCTGACTCCCAGACACAATTCTCAGGGGCTGACAAGGCACATGTTTCTCTCCCAGAAGGAAGTGTTAATCAAACAGTTATGCAAGCTCAGGCCTGGAAACCAGCAACCATTCTCCTCCCTTCCACTCCATGGATGTGAGTGGGTCAAGTAAGGCACCCAAAATGCTCCCTCAACTCCCCTTCCTGCCTCACGTTATCCCCAATGCTTTGCCAGGTATCAACTTCTCCCTTCCCACACTCTTTTGCTAGCTGTGAAGAAGCAAAGGAGTTTTTTAGGAATCCCAGTTATTCTTACCTTTCACTCATAAACATTTCCACATTTAACATTCATCCTCTCTAAGACACTGGGTTCTGTAGAAGAACAGTGCCACACCTCTCTTTATACCCTCAAACACAGGCAGTGCATTGACTATTACAAAGTGCTTCTTGGTGCTAGAGTAGTACACGGACAGCATCAGGGTAAGAACAGAAAAGCAAAGCACCTCTCAGCCCACAGTGCTGCATACATCTTTCTCATTTAAGGTTTGCTGAAACCTGTCCTAAAAAGGAAGCACCCCTAAAACCAGAACATGACCAGCAATTACTGTGCTCCAGCTCCAACAGCAATGGTGCATCCAGAAGGGAAAGAGGGAAGACATTTCAAACATCACTACCGTCCACCAAATATAACTGAGAGTGGCTACATTCGCCCATAAAACGACAGTATCAGGCTGACAGCCTGCTACCAGCACAGGCTGGGGAAGTTGTCCAGTCTCAGCTCAGGTATTTCAAACCATGATGGCCCTTCTCTGAGGCACCCTGTACTTTCTCCTGTGATCTCCTGCTCCAGGATTTGACAGGCCAAATCCCACAGAGCTTAGGAGATCTGCCAAAGACCTTCACTTGAGGTCCACAACAGGCCCACAACACAGAAGGAATACACACCACACTACAGAATCAATTTATTTGTTGCTGAGAAAGATAACTATGAAAAAAATTAAGCACCCTCAATCCAACTAATTCAAATTCCATCACTTGTACAGGCTCCTAAAAATGCATGACTATTATGCATGTACAGTTCAAGATACAGTTGCATGTGTTAGTTAAAAGATACAATGTACCATTACTGATACTGAAAAAATACATTTGAAAAAACCCCGCCTCACGTTCATGTATCCTCCAGCAACTGGAGTATTTCTACTGCTGTGGAAACTGAGCTTACTCCAAGGAGTCAGCCTGGTGTTTGTAGAGAAAGGAAACAGGAATGGATGGAGAGGGCTGTTGCCAATGATTTCAGGGGCAAAGTGGTGTTCAGATCTCAACCTCCATTTCAGAAGGAGCGTGTTACTGAGTGGTGTTTGAAAGGCAACCGCAGTCAGGACAGGAGGCATTAAGTGTTAATAAAATGGCCCTCATAACCCTGCACTCAGACAACCAAAAACACCATCAGCATCTGAATCCACCACGTGCCTACCCTATTAGTCACTGCTGTGTTATTTTGCTCTCAGTGCTCTTTTCTGCTTGAGAAATCGCTCCAGTTAGATTCAATGTGACTTTGGAGTTGCAAAGAAGTGGGAGGTGTTCAGTGACAGCCCCTCCCTCTGGGCAGGATGTGTGCTTCAGGACAAGCAAAAAGTGGGCCTGCAGAAGAAAGGAGAACATTATCACCTGCCTTCAAATCCTGGGCACTGAGCCAAACCAACCTTCCCCTCCCAATGCTCTTCTTTGGGGAAATAATACATCTGGCAGATTAAATCTATCTACTGGATTATCTCTTAATCCATGGAGATTTTTTTTTTCTAAGCAGATATTAAAGCCAATCTTCCAGCTGCTTTAATTCAAGCTTTCACATTCTCTTACCCATCCAAAATCTTTTGGCAGTCAAGCCCCCTGCACCTCACCTCCAACTTAGATTTCGTTTCTCCTTTCTCTTAAAGCCCTCGTCCTCCTGCCTCAAGCTCCTCTCCATCTTAGAGGCAACTCTCTCCAACACCCTCACCAGGTCCCAGGAATACCTCCCCCCACCTCACTGCCTCCCTTGCTTGCCCAGTGTCCTCTATCCCATCTGCAGCCATGGAGCAGATCAGCAGATCACTTCCCGTTATTTCCTTGTAACTCCTCTGATAAATCTCACATTCAGGTGGCTACAGAAAGACCTCCTCTGCTCCATCCGTGTCTGCTCATGGAGGAAAAAAATACTGTTCTGTTACTCCCCCATGAAAAAGATTTGAGGCATTAGGGATCTGGCATCCAGGACACTGGCCTTTGCCTGTCAGCCCTGGCAATAATAGTGTATTTCTATGAGGGCCTCCAAGCTCTCCACAATGCCAAAAAAGAATTGCAATTTTTATCATCTATATATGCTAGGGATTAGGCAGCATCTGAAAAAAAACAACAACTTTAAAATCAGAGCAGGTTTAAAGACAGGCTGACATTCTCAGAAAGGTGGCTGAGCAAGACAGAATGCCAATGGAAGTAAGCATCACAGCAGCAGGAGACCCTTTGCTGTCTATGTTGAGTGTACACATTATCCAAAAGCGATGGCGATGACAAAACTTGGGAAGTGGGAGAGAGAAGAGGTCATCTCCACACCAAGGTGAATGAGAAAGGTAAGGTAGCAAAGGCTGGGAGCAAACCTCTCTAGAATACCAAAGAACTTCAATTTCATGTCTGAAGTACAAAAGTAAGCGATCAACCAAGGAGAAAGAACATTACGGAGCAGAATGAGAAATGAAGTTGCACAGGAGGATAAGGCAGCCGAAGTATTAAATTACTTTTTCCTTAGATGAGGGCTGTACACATCACAGCAATTCAGCCTTATGGTCTCCTCCCAGTGCAAGCTCCAGCCCTGAGAGATAGCGAGGGGATGCTTGGCATTGCTGTTCTAAATTTCAGGGCAGATACAGTAAATTTGTTCTATAAAACCTTGGCTTTTTACCTAACAGTCAGGCTGGGTGGTGGGTTTTTTTTTTTGTCTTGTCGTCATTTTTTCCTTTTCAACAAAGCACGCTTTTATTAAATTCCTCCCTTAGTGCAGAGAGCATGAATTAGAGGGGATGAGTTTATGGTTCCTGCATTTTATTACATCCCCAGACTCTCCAAGTGGCTGGTGCTGGAGCAGGGTAACAAAGGAAGATAACAGTGCTGGCTGCCATTCATCCTGCCCTAGTACTGGTGCCAAAGCCAGCATGGTACCACTGCTGATGAGTGAGATACCACTAAACCTCTAGGACAAGTTTCAGTGTGAGAGAACCACTGGTGAGGTGAGGAGAGACTATCTCCCATGGGAGGGAAGACATCATCTCATAACGAATGCAGCAGAAGAAGGTGGCGCTGATGAACAAAATGTTAACCTTCCTTAGGCTACTGAGCCTCTTCCTCACCCACTTTTGTCCTGGGAGCCAGAAGCACATTGCTGTTCTCTTCTACTTGTACACTGGGGAGAAGAAGAAAATCTCAAACTTTTTCAAGTTTTAATTTGACCAAGAATCTTCCTCAAAAAAGGCCACAGGCTTTTATGCTCCTCAGGCTTCTGAAGTGATGGGGAAACATCAATGAATCGCCCCTGGTACCTGTAACTCAGCGCTTTGATGCGCAACTCACTAGACTGAGGCAGGCCTAGAGAGCTAGGCTAGAATATCTAAGTGTGTTCTGGCTTGCTAACAAAGGATAATGTTTTATGAGGCACTAGAGTGTGTTTTACCACACGTCAATGTTCACACACACTGCGGTGCGCCAGCTCAGAGTTCATGCAGCAATGACTGTCACAGTCAGAAATGGACTGTGAGAAGCCCAAGCCCTGCTCTCCCCACTCCCACACAGTGCCTCTGCCCCAGCAGCTGGCAACATTGCAGGATTGAGATGGAGAGGGCAAAGGAAAGGCTGCTAAGATATTGACGGTTTACGGTGATCCAGGGAAGCATTCAAAGCCAGTTCACAAAGCCAATTCACCTCAAAAGTCTGAAAGGCAAAAAGCAAAAATGCATGCTTTTATAGAAAGCCAAGTAAGTTCAACCACTCGAAGAAAGATCAACTTGTTTGCTTTCTGCTCTTCTGTCTCCATACTTAAGCAGTTTTTAAAGTCTTACTTCATGTCTGAGTAAGTGTAATCAGAAACTGTAATCATACACCATCCTCGACAGAAAAATCCCAAGTGAGAAAGTGTAATCAACATTCCTTCCTCCATTAAGGGTTTGGATTTTATACTAATTAATGTTTATCACACTTTGATTGCTCCTTGAGCCTGATTTGCAGGTGTTCCAGCATTCATATATTGCCCTGCTCCTGTGATGCTGAACGGCTTTGCAGACTAGAGGGTGATCAAGGTTGCCAGGTTATCCTCAGCAGGATCTGGCATACATCACTCTCCACAGGTCATGTTCACACACAAAAATAATTTCGTTTTGATTTTTAATCTCTCATTTCACAAGGTGCTTCTGCTACTGTGAATTGAGTTTACATAAAACTGGAAACTTCAAATTTTTACTTATTATCACCGCACTCTCCTCCCTATTCCCCTGCAGCTTGTTCTTCTCCACTAAAAAGCAGCTTTACTTTTTTTTCTTTTTCTTCACAAACAAGTTCTTCTTTAACCTTCTAACACTTTTATTTGCCTCCCACCACTGACTGATCTGAAAGCAGACACGCTTTCCTTTTTTTAGAAGACATTCTGAGTAGAAAGTCTGTGTTTGCAAATAAATTACACAATCATTTCTTCTATTTAAACTATACACACTACTTTTCATCCAACTACTTCTCCATTAATAGTATTAAGATATGTAAACACAACAGGTTCTACCATCATGCTGACAACTTTTTGGGAAGGAAGGTCTGAAAGAAGTAATGGGAAAAAAATGGTTCTTCTACCAATACTGCTGGAGTTTCATAGGTGACCTTTTGAGTTCCTCCACTGGCAATGTGGGGGCAAATACTGAACACCACCGTGGAACTGCTTCTCAAAGCAGCAGCCACAGGAATAGTCTTGAGATATTAGGCAGCAGATGCTGTAAGTATAGATTCATAGAATAGTTTGGGTTGGAAGGGAACTTTAAAGTTCCTATCTAGTCCAACGCACCCTGCAGTGAGCAGGGACATCTTCACGTAGACTAGGTTGCTCAGAGCCCTGTCCAACCTGACCTTGAATGTTTACAGGGATGGGGCATATACCACCCCTCTGGGCAACCTGTTCCAGTGTTTCACCACCATCATAATGAAAAACGTCTTCCTTTTATCTGGTCTAAATCAACTCTCTTCTAGTTTAAAACTTGCCCCTTTTCCTATCACTAAAGGCCCTACTGCAAAGCTTGTCCCCATCTTTGTTACATGCGCCCTTTAAGTTCTGAAACGCCCCAACAAGGTTTCCCCAGAGCCTTCTCTTCTGCAGGCTGAACAACCCAAACTCTCAGACTTTCTTCATAAGTAGAGGTGTTGTAACTGGTACTACTACTGTAACTAGTAAAATTTATTAGTAAAATACTAGTAACTGGTTTGTTATCTATATAGTCTTCACTCATCCTTGCAAAATTCTCACACATTTACTCGCTGAAGCTCAATTTTTTGTAGTAATAACCTTAAGTTGTTGGGGTTTTTTCCCTTTTTTTTTTTTTAAAATCACTTTTGAAAGGAAGGCTAATTGTGTTTGGACAGAATTTTACAAGACTGTCAGAAGTAAATTTTGTTTCCATGTTGCTTGAAGTTATGGATCTTACTTGGCAGATAGCTTGAGAAGGTGTTTTGGCACCTTGTAACCTTAAATTAATCATCTCTGTACACAACCAATAGGTTTTTCTTTTTCCCATCAAAGCTTCTTAGAATAGCCAGAGATCTTCCTCCCTGTCCCCGCTGAAGAGAAAATGTGTATCACCACAGAGTCACAGGAATCATAAGCAGTGGAGAAATGCCCAGGTGACCCTGTGGTCAACTATTTCTGGGGGTAGGGAGAGCTAGCACCTTTAAAAAGGTCTCAGATTCCTCTGAATCTCTGAGCGTAGAAGAAATTCCTTTCCAGCCTTTATTTCGGCACCATGTCTGATTCTACACAAACAACACTTCAGTCACACAACTCACTCTTAATCTTCATTACACTCTACATTTCCTATCAGCAGTCGTCACATGAGACAGAGCAACCTGGATTTAAACATCTCATCTGTACCTTTCTCCTACATGGGGTTGCAAGAGAAACTCGTAAGGCACCTGCCAAAACTGATGTTTCTTCTGAGCTTCACCAGAAGGTAGCAACAGCAGGAGACTAGCACTGACAAATCCACAGCAGCCTCCCAAGCCCTTTCAGCCTGTGCCTCACTTGACCCAAAGGTGCCTCACTATATTGCCATGATAACGTGAGAAGGAAGAGCGACATTTTCTGAGCCTTCTTGCCCACTGGCAAGGCAGTCCACAACAACTCAATATTGCAGAACAAGAGGACAGCCTGGTTTACAGCAGATGATCAGGAAGTTCCCCTTTATCTAGCTTTCCCCTATAGCTTCCAAGTGGTTTTAAATCAGTTTTCTTGACCAAGATAGGTAGCACCCAGTTGCACATGTGTGACAAGAACCCTAAAGGTTCTTCTCTGAGACTTGCCCTAATGTAAGGCCCAGGTACCAGGTAAGCTGAGCTCCTGCTCATTCATTGGGATGGAGGCTTTTTATACCAACACAGCACATAACACAAAAACTTCTACTAGTCTATTTACCTCTGCTATCAAAACTATCCATTGTCACCAATGTTGATCAAAACATGCCTGCCTCCAGAGCAGAAAATGATTCCTTGTGATAGAAGTTCAAACTCTAATCATACTCCAAGAAAAGCACTGCTTTTCTCTGCATATGTCCAACCACATATGATACTCTTTCTGAGAAAGAGTTATCAGCCCTTTGTTAGTTACAAAATCTCATTGCTAACTACATTTTTTCCTTTTCTTACCCATGCTTTCGATTTGAACTTCTCATAACATATCCTTCTCTCTCAAATCAGGTGTCCTTCTTTTAAAAGAAAGATTTCTTCCTGTAGTTTTTGCAAATGAAGCTTTTTATTTCACAATATTTGCTCTTCAAAAACAGAGGTTGTTTAGTGTTACTTCATTTTCCTACAATCAATTGCAGTTACACTCAAATCTCAAAAGGCACCTTCTATGATATGCCCATCAACAAGCTAATTTGAGCATAAGTGCTTCTTCAACAAATGAGAATAACTCTTTATGACACTAACACCTTTCCTGAGTGATTACACCACTTTCCTGAGTGATTTCTAGTTACTTTTCCTCAAAAAACTTTGGGCCCCAGCAGAGATTTTTATAACAGGATCAAAGAGCAGATGCCTCTCTGCTTGGACTGGCAGCTGCTCTGTCATTTCAATGGAAAAGTCTGTGGCACATCAGTGATCAGACACCACCTGTAGAGCAGTTCTAGACACGGGATTTCATTTTCCACACTGTCCTTTTAAAACTCATCTTCTCCATGTAGGTCTGACTCCCAAATACTCATTAAGAATGGAAATACCAACTTCACAATAATACCAGAACAAATTTATACAGCATATTTTTCAAACCTCCTTCCCTACCCCAAAACTGCCAAGACCATACATTCATAAATTTGAATAGCCTAACCACTTGCCCAGTGACATACTCACACAATAAATGTTTTCATGCATCAATGCTTTTAGCAGCAGCTAATCCCCTCACCCCAGCCAAAAGTAAGCATGAAGCATAATGAAGGGCATGATATTGGCTGTGGGGTTGTTTGGGGTTTCCCCCCCACCTAAATAGACCAGGTGCCACAGAGAACAAAAGACACCCTATCTGGTGCTCAGTAACCCATCAGGAGTTGGGAGCCTCTCACCCTCCCTCCCTCAGAAATGTCATATAAAGTCTGAATTTGTTCTGGAATCAACAAATTCCAGGATGCTGCTTTCAAAAGTAGCGTTGTTGAAACAAAAACAAAGAAACCCAGTCTTCAGGCCAAAGTGACAGAGAAAACAACGGTGCAGACAGAACTTCCAAGCTTCTTGGTGCTAAGCTGCTGGAATGACTGGCATGTTATATATATTTCATAGATAATCAGAAACGCTATTCCTGCTGCACAACTGCAGAGCAGAAGTGCAACAGCTTTACCTTCTCTTCTAAAAGCAATGTCCTGTTATGCCTCTTAAGCCCCTCAAGCATGTCTTCTTATTCAGCTTTGATGGTAGATCTAAAATGAAAGTCCTAGAAGTAAAATAAAACCAGGCATTTGCATTTAAAAATGTATATTAACCCAGAATAAGGATCATATTCTTGGATAAATTAAGAATGGAATCCAATTTGGAAAAGATACTAAATCACCCACCTGGGGTTTCTCTTTAACACACTTTACCATCCAAATCCTTCATCCCTGGCTCCAAAAATAATTTCTACCCCCTCCTCTCCCTAATGGCACAGCATGGTGGATTCCCTCAATAAGACAATTGGAGGATTGAGGTGGAAGAAAAACAAGAACTCCTTCATTAATGTCTGCAAATGGTTCTGCTGTCTCCAAAAGCGTGGTTCTGTCTTGGCTCTCAGTTGCATTAACACCCAGACTCTAACCTACCCTATCTGGAAAAGCCCAGTGAGAGTACCATGGCTAGTCAGAAAAAAGGACCATGGAAAGAGAATGTAATCCACCAGTCAAGTGTGAAGAACAGACCTTTGGCACTTGTGTTTCCTCCTGCAACCCTCTCCTCAGTGTGCACACTCCCACGTATATAGGAGGGATCTTGTAACACACATCAGGCCACTGAGTGTTATTTTCCCGACAGTTTTCTCCACACTAGATCCCCAATGGAAG
Source organism: Hemiprocne comata (assembly GCA_020745705.1). Taxonomy (NCBI): domain Eukaryota; kingdom Metazoa; phylum Chordata; class Aves; order Apodiformes; family Apodidae; genus Hemiprocne; species Hemiprocne comata. The sequence continues at coordinate 66,264,553 of CM036586.1, forward strand.
TCATGCCTGTAACAAGAAGTGACTTATTTGCATCTCCTCCTCCGGGGTTGACTGCATAGACAAATCGCATCCACAGGAACAGAAAATTACTCCAATACATGATTGGGAGTCCAGGGTCTGAAGCTGGTTGAGAAGGTAGAGCTATCACTTCGTATAAGAAAAGAACGACATGGCAATTGTGTCAAGAAGAGTGGGAGTGGGAGAATCTGACAATATTGCCAAACCTGCAGGCTAAGAAACTAGAAAAAAGGGAACATTTATTTTGCTGTGAGACACACACTGACTTCTTATGATCTGCTTATCCTTGGTTATTTCTAGAGAGTAGCAGTTACAGCTACATGGGGTAAAGGGCTAGGGGGGAGTGGAATGCTTCTCAAGATGGGGAAGTTCATAAAATATTTTCTAAGTCTCTGTTAATCAACAGCCATCTCCTGCCCTACTAGTTTATACACATGACTTACTGCTGGACAAAATCTCAGGCACCGGATCTCCCATCAAGTGGATCTGGATCCTTCTAACCCACAGCCATCCAGAGTACTTCAACAAAAGCAAGTTTACTCAGCCGCACAATGAGCAGAGTTTCAGAGTTCTTCTGAAGAATCTTCTCAGGGCACTGTTACTGTGGGAAGACACTGGGGAAGCACACTTAACACTCCCATGCTAAAGGACTGCAGCCATGAGATCTCTTTGCATCAGTCACTCCCAGGTGCAGCTGGGAGGAGGTCAGTCCCACCTCTGCTCTCTGGGTAGTCCTCAAGACCCAAGTCATTGCCTGGACCCCAAACTGACACTGAGATCCCATTAACCTACTGAGGGACTGGCACCATGACTGTGAGCAAAACACAGTCAGAGACACATTGTAGTCATCCTTTCCCTACACTCTAGAATTCACTTCCCCACCACACCTTCCCACCATGCTCACGCTGAACTGCTGCCTACCTCCAACCCAACACTACTTTTAAGACACAAGACACACTTGAATGTTTCTGAACACCACATACAAGTGATTCACATGTTAGCATCTGTCTGGATTGAGTAGAAACTCTGAAACACCATTCAAGAGATGAGCCTCGCCCTGGTTTGAGCCAGGATGAAGCCAATTTTCCTTTTACTGTTGTGTTGTTTTTTTTTTCCTTCAGTAAGCTCTCTTCTAACTAGCAGCAAGTGTTCCAGCTACTGGACTGGTAACACTAGAATGTTTATATTACTGCTGAGACTTCAAGGTCACTTCTTAGCTCTGCTGCTACAGAGGCTACCAGGGCAGAAGAATCGTATCTATGACCCTCCCCCATAGGGGAGCTGGACTAGACAGACAGCAGAACTGACCAAAGGTATTCCATTCCATGTATCTACGTAAGCTGTGAGGACGGTCAGAGATCACAGAAGACAACTTCCTTCCTGCTTCTTCTTCCCTTCTCTTCTGTCCATGGCTGGTGGCTGGGGAGGACTCCATCCATCCAGCACCATCGACCCCAGGCTCAGGCATCTCTGACCTCATAACCCTCAAAACCCAGCCCCTGTCTGCTCTGCCTTATCTCCTGCCTGTGGGCTGGGACATTTCGGGACTGCTCACAGCTCAGGAGAGTGCCAGGGGAGCTGCTGGGGGTGGGGGGGAGGCAAGAGGCTTTTGTACATTCCTGAACATACTTGTATATAATTGTACATGTAATTAAAGCTGTCTAGTTTAGTTTTCAATCCAGCAAAGTCTCTCTCCTTGTTTTCTCTCTCCTTTCCCTACCTGGGGGAGGGGATTGACAGCATTGTTGTCTCTGGTTTAATTGCCAATCCTGAGTCAAACCGTGACAAGCCTAGAAAAGATGTCAACATGGCCATGGAGCTCTGGCTTCAGAATTACCTGAAAATAAATAAGCAAAGGTGGACACTTGGTCCCAGTGTAAAGATTCGCTCACTGTCACAACTCTTATTGGCACCTGGTAAGGAAGACGGATCAACACCACTTCCATCTGTTGCCAATTTTTTTTACTTCTGTCTCAAAGGGCTCTCAGTGCTCTTACTATGCAGAAAATCCTGCTTTAGGGTTCAGTGTGGAATTCTCTTCTCACATACCTTTTTACAGCATCGCCACCATTGTTACTTCTGGATACATTACTCTCATACTCTCGGGTATTACAACTTTCAGCCATTTAAAACCTCACTTCATTAATGAGTCAGAAAGTATTTCTGAAGTCCATAAGCCTCCACAAGCATCAGCTGGTTCAGACCCTGCTGCGCTCAGCTTCAAAAAAGGTTATTTCACTGCAATTGCACAGTGCTTGAGCTCCAGGCTATTCACACACTACCTTTTCAATCCAGAAACAGTTCAGTAAGCAAAAGTTACATCTTGTCAATACAAGAGATGTCCTCTTGGGCTTCCACTTCTTAGAGCAGTAAAAGCAGGGGTAATGATACCTCTGTACTTTTCGCTACAAGACAGCTCATAAAAATTCAAACCAATTTATAGCAGTTGGGGGTATACAAAATGATCCATCCTTCAACTTAGCCATAGCTCTGTCCTCAAATTGACTGTGCTTTAAAATAATCGTTGGTGAAAGAAGGCACTGTTTATCAAGATAATTACTTCTCACCTTCACACATGGGTCTAACATTAGTTTCTTTTGCCTCCTACTGCTACAGGCTCTATTTCCATAGCTGGTTTTGAAACTGGCTTTATGTGGTTTTGGACCATAGCCTTTGAATAATAAACAATGGTAGGTACTATATGTGGCATCTTGTGTTAAAATCACAGCTCTTTAAAAGTTTTACTGAGCCATAGGGAGTCTACAGGTGGTAGTAAATTGATTTTAGCCTACAGACATACAAAAATATTAACAATAAGCAATGAAAATTAAGTCAGAAAACCACTATGAGCTATATGTGATTGGACCCCATTTCAAGATGCAAAGTTCTGCTACATGAACAGAATCTGTACAGCAAGAAGTTTCTATGCTCTCAAGAGCTTATGTTTATTAAGCGTTAAGATTAACCACAGACTCTTGTGGAACAGATCTTTTCAGGAAATCCAACTCACATAGTTGCAGACAATGACATCCCTGTTACAAACGACCAGCATTGCCGTAATCAATCCTCTAGAAGCTAAGGTGGGATTTCCTCTTGCTTATGATGAAACAAAGAAAATAAACCAAGTACCTTTAAAGCAAAGCCCTCCTTTACTGGAACAGCAACCTCGCCTCCCTCTGTTCTCTTTTGGTATCACTCCTTCACCTCTTGAGGAGCAGCAAATCCTCCTTTTGACAATGTATCTGATCTCCTCAGAGTTGCAAAAGAGAATGAGAGGAAGGAAGGGATTCAGGCCTCAGGATGGTCAAGCTGCAATGCCTATTCTACCTTTGTATTTTTCCAGCTACTGAGTTGCACGTAGGTAGGCAGGTGCATCTTCCTCTTCTTCCTACTTTCCAATCTGTTACATGCTTTCTCAGGGAGTCTGTCTAGTCCTGTCTCTAAAGGACCAGGGAAAGAATCAGCTCACAAGAACTTGAAACAAGGCACACAGTAGAAACAAGAGACTACCCTATCAGGGTTAAAAAAACGCCACAAACTAAAATAAAACAAAGATCCATATGTACCAAAGTTACGTAAGTTTCTCCCTGCTGTTTGCCCTTCCTCTTGCACATGCCACCTGTTTTGATCAAGCAGTATCACATTTCCACTAGATATCCCACTACCATGAAAGGCCCTGTAAGAGTAGAGAGAATCCTCTCAAGAGCTCCATTAATTCTGATATTGTTGCCTCCCTCATTTTGCTAAGCAGCTTTGAGACCAATTCCAGAAGTGGAAGAATGCCTCTCCTGCAACTTTTGCATTTTCCTTTTTTTACGACTTACAGAAAATTGATATATCAGCAGTTTAGCACCTAAACCATTCATTTTATTTTTAGTGACTGAGGATATGGGTACAGCTTGTATTTTCTTTGTGCTCCGAGATGGCCATTTCAGCATCCTGGACACAATATTTCATCACTTTCTTTTCAGAGGTAGAACCAAGCACTAAGAGCCCTTCCTCCCCACAGAATGTTTTCTGTAGCTAATGCAAACTCATCTCACGCTTTAAGAAACATTTTGCCTTAATGCTGGCACTGAGTCTTTTAGTCATTCATTAAAATGTACCACTATTTGCAGACCTGCTATTAGGTGTAAAAAGTTAAATCTGCTTGGAGGAGGATACTGAAGGTGAAGCACTTCAATCATTTTTTTAAATTGCTCATTTCAAACAATCCTGAAGGTCTTGTTAGTGTACAGAAGGCTACAGTTCTCTTATCAAGTTCAAGACTGCCTTCAAATCACTTAAGGCAGAATAGATTGATTACCCTCCTTTTAGAGGAATGGGATTCAAAGACAAACAGTGAAAGAAACTGATGTGGAAGAGCTGTTGTTACTGGACTTAGAACAAGGGTTTAAGTATCCATCAATACATTTCAATGATAATGCCATAAAAAGCACCTTGCTTGCAGAATCAAATTTAGCATTCTGTTCCTCTTCTTCAAAAGACACATTTAATCTCTGGAAGTCCAAAAGACAGATTTTCAGCACTTTCTGTAATGAACAGGAATCCTGTCTTGCTAATTCTCCACCATGTTTGTTTAATTTTGAAGGAATAATCTTTTAATGACTTAATACCATTCAGTCTCCTCTTTCCTACTATTCCCATTTCATTTCAAGCTGTGACAGCTCTGACTGTGCCCCTTCCCACCTGCTGCCCCACTCCATGGGCTGTCAAGGCATCTGAATTGAGCCTGGGCCTCACACCCTGCAATACTTTGAGTTTAGGGAATTTCACAGCATCCAGAAACAGTTGTAATCTGGACTCCTACAAAACAGTCACTATCCCTTTGCCTCTTTTTGAGGGCGTAGGATGCTTGTTACTGCCACCTGCCACCAACCTCCCAGGCAGGCCAATTTGACCCCCATATGTCACTTCCCGAAGTCTTCCCAATAGTTTGGGAACCTCCCTCAAGCTACATTGTTGCAAGCTTTCAAATTTAGCTTCCAGAGGACCATGAGCACTAAAACAAATGAGCAGTTTCTTACAAAGTATGTAGTACACTTAAACAAAATTTTAAAAACTAAAAAAAATCCACATTACTTGCACATGCCTCTACAAGAATAACCAATATCTGCAGACAATTCCTCCCTGTCTTTCCCATGCTCCATGTTCTCATGTCTGCAGGGCCATCACTCACTCCTTCACCTCACTGTTTCTGCTTCAACTTCCTGGCAGCCAATGGCTGTTCCTACAGCCGCTAAAGAGAGTTATCTGAAACCAAACTAGACCTTGCATCCTCTCTCAGATAACATCTAGGACAACTGTGAAGTACCATGAGGTGACTTGTTTCTTATTAAGAGCCATATAATTCTCAAATTACTGGAGAAAAATTGATTCCCTGTGCTACAGCCAGCCTCCTGGTGTACACTCACCTGAATGGTGACCCATCACATTGCAGCCTTCTTGATAGCTCTCCTCCTAGTAAGATCAAACCGTTAAAGCCAGCAGAGGAACAACTACAATGCAGTGTCCAAGCTCCAAGCTGCATCCCAGAGCCACAGTGCACAACAAACACAGTACCACTTGCATCAAGACTGTTCTTTGCAAGTTTCCGTGAATGTTTAATAATATACTCTACAGACCTCCTAAATCAAGTACATTCTTATAGATATATTCAGTCACCCATTTCCACTACTGATCATCATAACTAATCACAGTAAGAAGTTTAAAACAAGGGAGGGAACACCCAAATGCACACCAAGATGAAGGTTTTCTCTGTATTTTCAGTTTCAGGACTACATGCATCTCAGCCCTGCTTCTGTCCCAGACATTCCTTAAGGCTCTGCTGTCCAGCCAACCACTCCTTACTTTGCTTAATCACACACTTACCAGACTTACTGACCACGCTTAATTGGATTTCCACAGTGCTGTTGTTTTCCAACTACCACTTTCAGAAGTCTGGCTCTCAGTTAAACCTTTGCTTAATATTAAAGCCCTTTTCAAATATTTAATATCAATTTACTTTGAATCCATCCGGGGAGGAACAAAAAGGATATGCCTGTTTAGCAAAATATTATTCCAGACAGGCAAAAGACACTGAATAAGATCTTCAAAAAGATCAACCCAGAAATTCTTTTGTAAACTGATGAAAAGAAGCACAAGGATAAGAAATTTTATCTACAGGACAACTTATGGTTGGATCACAGGCAAAGGAGACCAGGACCTTGATAAAAACATTCCAGCCCCAAGTATTTTTCTTTCTACTGCTGTAATACTTGTTATACAAAAGTGTACACTCTGAATAATGAACTGATATATTAAAGGTTATTAACATCTCATGGCAACAAAAACACTCCTCAGAAATTGAGAAAACCCAAAGGGTGAGCCTAACCAACCAGGTGGGCATATCGGGAAAGCTAAACCCATCATGTATCTGAAGTACTTACCACAACAACATTCCTGTAAAAAATTTCACAGCACAACATTCCGACACAAGCTTTCACCCAGAAAATGCTGGTAATGATCAGACAAATAGATGAAAGTCTACTGGTTAATTGAGTGTTTAAATTGGTCATTCTGCTTTCTGTGACCTATACCAAAAGCCCTCCTTAAAAGTCCAGGAGTTACACTCATATAGATATTATGTCAGATCAGCTATGTTAGAATATTTATGTTTTAAGCAGTAATGATATGTGTAAAAATCTCAGTAGCTACGGGCGATGAATCTGATCTTTACTGTAGCTTTCATAGCAGATGAATTCAGTTAACATTACACAAGGTTAAAACTTCCATTACTCCAAAACATAACCCTGGAAAGTACGTGCAGCTTCTTGATCTCCTCGCAGTGCTGGTATCAGTACCAAGAGGACAGGACTGTTGACAGCACTAATCAAAGACATCAACCTGTACTGCCCAGCAGCCAAGAGCCTACCCGGATCAGTGCTCTCCCTCTGCAGGATGCAGCACTTCACTGTTCTTCATGTGGAAGAGGCTGGATGGGTACCTGCTACCCAGGGGCAGGAATATGACAGAGAGGGATGCTGAGCTACCCCCTGCTCACTCTTATGTCATTCCAGATCACAGTCCAGGTGCACTGTTAGCAAGGTACAGAGAAGGTTTAGCTGCTATGGATTGCTAGACCTACTCTCCAATGTTCCCAGTGGGTCTGCTCCAGGTCTTAGCCAGAGGTTACCTGTTTTTTGGCACCTGCACTTCCCTTAATTCTCTACAAACTAATAAACTCTGCAAAGTGCCTCATTCACCATGTATCTTGCCATAGTTAAACCTAACAGTGAGTTGGCTTGTTTGAGAGGATTTGGAACAAAGACACCCTGGAAGCGACTTGTCTCATGGCTTGTTTCCCAGACCCCCCAAACTGGGGGGGAAGGGCAGGAAAGCTGCTTATCTTCTTTTTCCCATTTCTCCAAATGCAAAGGTGTCTTTCTTGTGTCCCCTTGAGAAGACTGAAATAACTTTCGACCACTGCTGCTTCTGCACAGCCACTAACTGACCCAGGGAGTATTTCTTCTACAAGTACAGCAGGACCACAGTTGTCTTCCGTCAGTTTCCAAATAAAGAGAGAAAAAGCTCACCTTTCTTGCACAATGGATGAACAGGTTCATTTTAAAAATTCATACTCAATTGTCATGTCAGCAACATCTCAAAGCAGCAGCTTTGATCAGCTAACATGGAAAAAAAAGATTTGGTTGTAGAAAGATTCCTCCTTCCACAGAGAATAAGAGAGACCCTTTCCACCTTCAACAAATTACGAATCAGCTTGCCACTCTCAAGAGCACTGTACCAATCCAAGTGTTTCCACAAAACAACCCCAGAACATCTGCACCTCTGTAGTATTGAAGTAATGAGTTTGACACACTCAGATAAGTCTGCCATACTGAACAAGTTTCCCCTCCATCAACACTGCAAGCTGCTCTTTTGCAGATCAGAAGAGTCAGCTTCCCCAGATAAGGCAGCTCCTTCCTGGAAATGGAAGATAGAGCTGCCTTATCTCAGAAAAGGGAAGATAAAAGGTCACTCTTCACTAAGTGGCAAAGTTGTCACCTCCAAAGCTTTGCCCCTTGATTGGCATGGAACAACCAAGGTCACAGAACTTTTAATCAGACGCCTGCATAATTACTAAATCGTTATTAATTATATCAGAGAGCCGAGACCTCAGAGGAAAGGCAAAGCAAACAAAGAGCCCAATGAAGCCTCCTCTGTTGTTGGAAAAAAATTGGTAATTAAAAGTCATGAGTGCACCAAAGACTGAGGGAACAGCATCACAGTCACTGTTCAGGACTCAGGAGTGACTTGCATACAAAACAGCAGGCTTGTCTCCCTGGGGAAATTACAGGGCACTGCATTACAAAGCAGCAAGTAGGAAGGGGACAGAAAAAAAAAAATGGAGAAAGAACCACTCGTGTTTTATCAATAACTTTATCTGCCCTGCAGAGAGGGACAGCACTGCCAACCAGTGCCAAGTTTGAGAGGTGCCTTCCATATGTTTCTAGTAGCTCTAGAAAGCCTTCTCTCAGCCTTATATTATTAAGGGTTCCCCAACTGAGAACTGCACAAAGGAATAAGACCTTGTGTGCAGCCTAATCCAGCCTACATACACTCCTGGCCCTTGTCCAGGAGCCCTTGACCAAAGACTATGCCAATGAAAAGTCTTTATTTGCCTCAATGACCTGAGCTCAGCCTTAGGGACTACCCTTTCCCCAGAAGCTGCCCTTCAAAGTATCACCATAAAAAAAATGGAAGGACTTGAAATTGCCCTTAAAAAACAAAAGAACTAAAAAAAAGAAGGAAGAATGCTATGGTCCTGCTCACACTATAATAAATCAAACTATCTAGTAATGATCCATCCCCACTGAAACCAAAGCAAGTGCTTTTGCTCATCAGGCTATGAGAAAATAAATGCTGATCTGCTTCTCTACCAATGATACAATACACCATCTCAGGTCACTGAGATATCAAAGATGACATCAGATGAAAACAGGCACCACACTATCTACTATCATTTGTAGGGAAACACAAGAATCTCTGATCTGCCATATAGATAGTCTTATAGATCCAGCCCTAAAGAGGACCATATGCAAGAGATGGCAAGTCTGGGCCGAATCCCCCAAGAGATCACTTCCCAACATACAAAAAGAAGTGCAAAACACCAGAAGCCCAAGGAGTTGTAAGTTCCAGATATCAGAACAAAGGAACATTTTCTATTCCACTGCTCCAAGTGCAATGAATCAAAAAGATGTATCTTCCAGATACTCTAAATAAGAAAGTCTCCCATTTAAAACAAGAGCAAGAAAGAATAAAGGATAACTGAAGCAGAAGCAGTCTTGCAATTTGTGGGAGTCTACCACTGAATAAAAAATTAATAACAAACAACGGCTGGCTAACTGCAGCCATTTCATTATGCTTCACTTTGACAGATGCAAATCCAATGAACCTTTATTGAAGAAGGTCCTTCTTTATCCCTTTTCTGAACTTCCATTACTTGCTAATGTAATGTCCTTTCACTGCTGCAACCTTATCACAGCACTGTTCCCTATTACTGAATGCTAACCCCCTGACCCCCATGTGACAGCACCTTACCTGTTGAAGATATCACCCGACACCTTTTGCAGATACTGGAGTGCATCTGCCACCTGCTGAACAGCCTCCTCCCTGCGTAAGTCCGGTTGGATCAGGGGGACTGAGTACGTCTGCCCTTCCAAAAAATGCTTCTGGGCTACTGTAGCCATTGTGCCTAGAGGAAAGAGCAAATAGGTCATTACAGTAAACACACTTCCATTTTATCACAGCTTTTATTCAGGGACTTCCACTCCCTGCTCCCCTCACTGTTTTAGGAAAGCGTTTGCCATCAAATTGGTGAGCTGAGCAGATAGGCACAGGTAGTAAGGCTGACATATTGGATTTTTAAAAAAACCAAGGCCCCTACTGGGAGGTAGAATTCTCTTGCTTATCTGAATGCTCTTGGGAACCACAGTTTTCTTTTTAGCCCAATTCTGAAAAAAACTTCTGCTCAGTATGGTGCCAAAAACAAAGACCACACTTTGGAGAAAAGTTATCTCAGGGTGGTGATAAGACTTGTCTGAAATCACCCTGTCCCCTCCTCCCATCCTCATATTCCAGATGGATATATTTCAGGTCATTCAACCCTATTAGCAAAATGCAGTATTTCATCTTACACTTCTGCTCCAAGAAACACAACCACTCCTCCCTTCCAAGAACAGCAGCAATGAAATTATAGGGCATGCATGTGCACACATGCCCTTGCTCCAAGTAGGTTAATTAGAATTCTTCCATTCTGAGACTCCCAGGAGCTACTCATTGCTTCTGGTGACTGGATTTTTCCTTAGTAACTATCTTAAAAGAAGGCTCCTGATTCTTGGACCCTTTCACATACAAAACCTAAACTGTAACTGAATTATTTCAGCTGTATTCAACACATACATCAGAGTAGTATGTGTGCTCCTGGATGCAGCTGGGCAAATACCACTGCTCTATAGTTCAGCCAAGGGGTGCCTGCGCATCACCCATGTTTTCATCCTGCCAGCCTTGCTCACCTTTCCCTCAGCAATTCTCAAAGAGCCTGTGTCCCATGTTTTTGCTCAAAAAAAGTTCCCGGGTCATGGAGGAGGATTTAGAGAAGAAATCCATTTCTCTGAGCACACTGGAAATTGTAAACTCAAACACATTACTGTTAGGACAGCCTGATTAATGAACAGAGTAGAGTGTCCATGAAGTTTTCTAACCTAAACTCTATTGCTAGGCCTACACAACTTCCTTCAAACTTGTTTCCCCTGGGAATCTTGCTCATTCAGACCGTAAAGCAACAGTCTACAGCTGCTCATTGCAGGGTCCCATCATGCAGAGTGCTGTACGTCTGTATAAGAAAACAATCATTAAGCTAGAAAGAAGCAAAACACAGGAGAATCAAAAAGTAATGTATCAGAAACAGAGAGAGATATCTCAGAACACAACATGTTCCCTCTGTGGTACTTGGAGGTCTGCAGGAGCTAGTCCAGAGAGTGATGCTGTCTGCAAACTGTATTCCAGCCTGTACAGCAGAGCAGGCTGAGAATAACATAAAAACAACAGCCTATACTGGAGAAATTCACAAAACAAAAGACTGAAGAGGTAGATACAGCATAAACCCATTATTTAATAGGTGAGTATTAGGGGGGTTTCACACGCTCTTTCAAGTCCTATATTGTTGCACAAAATTAAAATATATCAGATTAGACTTGGCTACATCCATCCCTCTACATTTAAGAAACATCATCCACTCTCTCTGAATTTGTTCCTTCTGATCCTACCACAGCAGGTTAGGAAAGACTTTCTGTAAATGTGATGGGGCTGTTGTTTTGTTGTTTGGGGCTTTTTTTTTTTGGGGGGTAGGGTTTGTTGCAGGGGGAGGGTGTTTAATAAAGAATCATATGAGAAGTAAAACGGGGAGGAAACCTAGGAACCTTTCCACAGATAACAAATTTGCAAAATCAAAAGCCATCAGAAGATGTGGCTCTGCTGCAGGAAGCCTAGACCTATTCTGTTTCACTTCATGTGTTACTGGCAGCCAGACTGTATCCACACTTCAGCAGCAATGTTTGCACACTGATTAGTCTTTTTGACTGGGCCTATTTAACAGGCAGGAAATTAGAGTTGCAAAGCATAAAAGTTAATCTGAGAGAAGTACGGATAATTTTGAGACGGCATTTTTTGATCTGCTGACCACAACCAAGCTTGAATTCTTTTGCTTTCACATCTACTGTTAAACTGACTATGCAGAACAAAGCGACCAGATAACAGCGAGTTCGCAGTTATGGGACACTTCTGCTCCAGCAGCAAAACAAGTTTATGACCCTCCCTGCCACTGGTCACAACTCTTCTGTTGAATCAATGCTGCTGATGGCTGGGATGCCTATTTTTAACTCAGATCAGTTCAGTGACCCAGTTTACCAAAGCCAGATAAACAGCTGTAATTGCCCAGTCATGAAACAGAGTAGGAAGGAGGGGGAAGAAGGGACTTCTTAAACTTCCTCCACTACCAAAAGCATTACCGTATAATGGTCATCCTGCCCCTCAGGATGCCAAGGCCAAGCTTTTCACCTCTTGAGGTCAGATAAGATTACAATGCCCCAGTACAATTTCCCAGACTCTCGCCAATCCCAGTTCTCTTAGTGACCTTTCTAAAGCCAAGCTCAGTTCAGCTGCTGACAGATGCTCACACTCAGGAGCAGCACTCCCCTAGTTACTACCAAACTGTTTCTTTCCTCGCACTCGGAAGCTGCAGACTGTTCTTCAGGACCCACTGCTCCCTTGCAAAGAGAGGAGCACAGAGTGGTGAGGCAAAGCAGGAAAAGCCCTAGGTGCTCCTGCTGGCACTGTCACAGTTCAGCTGTGAGTAAACTTCAGTTTCAAGGGTTCTCAACATAGTCTCTCACAGGCGCTCCAGATTCTCACCTTTCCTAAAAAAAAAACACATGGTAGATTGTGGGAGCTGCTGTCAGAGACCGATAGAAAATTTTTTCTATGCAATGTAACAAATTAAAAGTTTATACCAAGAAAGAGAAAGAACAGCAACAGCCTTCTAAATAACTAGACTTGGGTAAAACCCCATGCTACAAATGGTATTTATTACCTCTTGTGACCAAACTAACTGGAGAAACAAGCCAGTTTTGCAAACACTTCAAGTAAAGGCCTGGCTATACAATTAGAATAAAAGCAGAATTGCTTCCCATAACAGACGGGCTCTGCAGGATCAAGGAAGATTTTAATAGGGAAAATTAAAAACATTTCCAACAAAAGTCAGGAAGGAAAGCACAGACTGTCACTCAGCAAGACTGAATCTTCCTTTAGCTCAGCTTCCAGTGCATTGACAAGAAAGCAGCACATTTCCTTGCCGTGCTCCATGTCATGGTTTGAGGGGACTAAGGCTAATTTTATGGCTATTACCAATACAAGGACCTAAATAGCGGGTGTTTAGTACCCTGAGGAGTCCAGGGGACAGAACAGACAGAGGAGTTAGTATTCCCTCCCATTTCCTGCCATGATCTTATAAAACCTAGGAGGAGCAGAAGTCCACACCTTTCCTGCTCCCTTCCTTGCTCAGAGGTCTTGGAGAGAGGCTCTTGCTTTGTCATCAGCTCACCATGTGCTCTCCAGGATCTGAATGGATCAGGTGCTGGACAGAGCTATGGACCCTTTTTCCCAAGTTGGCCCTGCCACAGGGGACCCTCAGACACTTATATCTGCAATCATCGAGGCTGGGTTTTGTATGTATTTGCTTCTCATCCCATGTGTTACTATCTTTTCCCTGTTCCAGTAAACCTGTTCTAGTTTTAACTTCCAACCTTTAAGTCTCTCTTCCTTATTCCCCTTTTATCTTCCCTTGGGAGGGTAGAGGGAAGTAAAAGAGAGTAACTCTGTTCTCTGGTTTTGGTTCACCCTGACCATTAAACCAAGACACTCCATTACCAGGATCAGACACTACATAAAAACAAAGTGCTGTATATTAGAAATATCTCAACTGTCCCACCATGCCCAACACATGTCAGGTTTTCATGTAATACACACACCAAAGCTGCAAGTAAACTGTTCATATCTTACACATACAAGTGACTTCCAGCAAAGCAATAAACTGGTTACAGTATCACTGCTGAATCTTAAAGAGGGAGTTGGTGTGCTTCAGCAGACAGTACAGCATTCTGGATCTGATGGCCAACATGAAATACTCAGATGCTACACTGAGAGATGGGCACATAAATCCCAAAGCAAGTATGATTCAGAAGAGCCGACATCGGATCACCCAAGAGATTTAATCATTAGTGGTGTGACCACCTGTGGGTCACATAAGGCAGAAGAAACAGCAACACAGTGCTTTTTTGTGATCAAAGAGGCTCTGGAAAAGAGTTGCAGCATCTGGGGGCTCTAGCCACTGTTTATTCAGTTATTTTTTCTATGTCAACTTTCACGATCAAGACAAATGTGCTCTGGTGTTATATAATAACCTCATTTGCCTTACTAAATTGCAAACAAAGAGAAAAAGGTTTCTCGCTGCACCACCTCCTTATGAGTGCTATATCCTGATTTGGAAGCTCTGACTAGAGCTAGCAACTGCTCAGATTTGCACTCCTGCCTTAAGCTCTCCATGCCTTTAACCTCAGGCAAGCTGGTACAAAGCTCATCAGGGCTGGTGGCTATCCCTGCGTGCCCAAAGCTGCTCTTTCCTTCTCAGTTCCACATTCATACTTAGCAAAAGCTGAGAGAAAAAACAGCAGTGGGAAATGCAAAATCAGCCTCCACCAAACTATCTCACCTTTCCAAAAGACTTACATGGGGAGAAGAGAGCTTAAATACTCTGAAAAAAAATGCAGTGTATTTTCTTCAAAGATACAAGGGCTGCTTCAGCAATTACTGTGCTGCTGCTTCTATCACTGCACTGGAAAGGTAGCATGAACTAGTGGCTTTTAATTCCCACACGCAGTATAATTTCCAAGAAGTGACAGGCTATCTCTAGCCCTATGTCTGTCTTTTGTAGGTCTCTAATAAAAGATCGAAGCCTTGTAGCCACCTGCAAGGATGCAGAGATCAGCAATATGCAATAGAACACAAGTCTGCATATCCCTCACCACATACCACTACGTCACTACCACCAGGATGGTTCCACATTGGAACAGACCAAATCACAAATCAAGTACAGGTCGAGATCAGACTCAAATGACTGAGCATAGACAGGCTTTGGGCAGCTCTTGTACCAAAGTTCTGTCTCCTCTGATAGAGGAAAGTTGCATGCATAACTTGGTTCAGTGAAAAGTCATTCCACATTCCTCACTGACAGTGATTTCTTACACAAAACACTGTCTTCCATGTTTACCTGGACAGATGTTGTCCCATCCTGACTGACAATAACAGACCTCTGCTATTCTCTTTTTCCTCTGCTCCAGTCTAGTGTATTACACCAGCACATTGCTCACAATACCTAAATGTGGCTTTTAGAGCTCATAGAGCTCCCAGCTGCTACAAGGTCTGTTGTGTGTCTCACCACAAACTTCTACTACTGTACACTTAACTACAGTACTCTGTAGCACTGTGCTTAATATACTACTACATCATTCTCATTCTCTACTTTCTGCACAGGCTTCCTAGAGAATTTCAAATCCAAATCCAATCTGCTGGCATACTCAAGTCATACCTTGGTTGAACTAGAAGCTTGCCTAAAGGCCATTCCAACAAATTAACAGAATTCTTTCAAGGAAAAAAAAAAATTAAAAGGGATAATTTTATCACCTTGCCCTCCATAGATAAAGCACACTCCTGTGAGTTTACCAGCTGAAAAGCCAGGGAACTGTATTTTTAAGACAGACTTAAAATGGTAGAAAAGCAAAACATGTCATTGCATATGCTCCTCCTGTTAACGGACAGGATAAGGCAGTGTGTGCTCATGCACTCACAATGTAGACACATAACTGAAATGAAAGCCAGAAGTTGCTAACATTCTGGTGGTAAACACAGTACAAGAGCCTAGATGCAAGTCCTATTTTATTGTGCAGCAAGTTATCATTCTGCCCTGTGTTGACATTCATTGGAGGGGTTGAAATTTAGTTCTCCAGCAGAGCACACAATATATAACTATCCTGGATAAGAGCAAGATGTATTTCCAGCAGTGAGACAAGAAGTTCACCACAGTCTCTGTGTTAAGCCAACTTTACCTTTTCTTTTTTATATTTCTTTTTTGGGGGTGGGGAGCAGGGAGGACAAGGGAGGAGGAGAAGCACTTTGGTAAGTTAAGAGGATGAAAAGCCTATTTATATTTTTTAATTAACCACGTTCTACAGTGTTATTAAGCAGCAATCAAAGATGCAGATGGTACTGATTTGACTGGCAAGAGGTGCACTGTGCTGAATATTAAGGAACTCTGCCCCTATAAATAGGTCTAATCACCATCTGAAGGCTGGAAGGCAGTGATGAAAGAAAGCATTAATAAGACCATAATTAGGCCCCATAGCAGGCTGTACTCCACCAGGGTGCTCATATTACTAGATGTCTCTTATAGTAGCATCCTCAGACTCCGTTATAGACATTACTGCTTTGGGTCTCAAGACCTCTAGTAGCTATTTTAGACAAAGCTATGAAGAGTGGGGCTTTTCCATCTTTGAAGGGCTTGCCATCTGTTAGGATTTTATCTTCCAGTACCATTTCTGGAGCAAGAGAGCGCTCCATTCCAGCTGTCCCACCCTGCCTACTCTCAATGAGTGAATTACACTGGGCAGCTGGAGCTCCCCAAACAGAGAGACTGGCAAGGAAGTGAGACTCTTTAGAAGCTGTTGCTCTCCCTCACAGCAGCAAGAGCACATTATGGCCACACCTACATCAAAAAGTTAACCTAGCTGCAGCTGTAAAAACCATTTCTGCTCCAGCTTTGCAAGGAGATACTTACTCAACCTCATACTTTCAGCCGGTTCTTACAGTATAGCATTACCTTAGAAGAACAGCATAAAAAAAAACGTCCACCTAGAAAATGAATCCCACAAGGCATCTGCTGGTACATGCCAACACTTTCATAAGCTGCTCATTGATACGGGACCACCTGAACAGCCCAGATCTTTTCAAAAGGAGTCGGCCTCACACATCACACCATAGCCCTGCAGAAATAGCAGAACACTGAGAAGCCTGACCCAAAACTCAGCAGGAATCCAGGGCTCATACCGCATTTCAGGCACTGCGCATCGTGGCCTTGTGGGCCAATATTCTGCTTGGAAATGGCAGGAGCAGATTCCATCACTGAAGCAGTCTCACCTCATCTGTCCTAAAAGCAGCTGCAGAAAAAGGAAAAGCTTTCTTTGCTGCACTGGTAGGCGGTCACTAACTATCCAGTGATATAACACCATTCAGTTCTCCATACTCAAAAGGTGTGGAATTACTGGCAGTTACCACATGCACAGTATCTCACACATCCAGGTACCACAAACACATCGTGTTGTGCCATGATGTCAGCTACAGCCTGTTAGCTGGATCTATGTACTGCTGATAGCCATTTAATTCAACCCAATGTACCTTGGGATCTGCATGAAAGGTGCCCAAGACCCATTCAATTTGAAATACACGTTTTGTTCAACCTACCAACTACCAGCATTGTACTAGAAAATACTAAAAAACCCTATTAAGTTAATGCTGTGAAGATACTAACTTCTGGAAAAAGTGAGACTCTGATATGACGCTTGCATCCAAAACCCCCCAAATTTTCTTTTTTTCCCCCCAGTTAATTCTCTAAGTTGCAGAGGGAACAGAATATATAGGCTGCTTTGCAACAAAAGAGCAGCTTAGTGACAGTTTCTGTAAACTAAGTGTCTGACAGGATCATGTCTCCCTGGACTACAGGCTGTGCCAGAGATGAACAAACACCCATTGCTACTTGGGTGTTTGTCCTATTCTGCTGTTTCCAGACTAAAAGGCTATCTGCACATGATCCTTCCTGAGCACTCAGAGCTGCCAAAGGAATAGCACTGGTCTGTCAAAAATCTGCCTCTGAAAGTGTGAACCCAGTAGTTCAGGCAGCCTCTCTCAAGAAGCCAGGGATTGATGACATCTTTAGCTGAGACACATTGCTTTGGAAGAAATAGCAGGTATTTTATCTACTAAAGACAGATGAAACCTATGAGCCATATGACATTAAGGCAAAGATGTTCTTGACGGGTAACTAAATGCACATGAACCAGAGAATTTGGTTTCCTACCAGCAGCACAGCCTCTTGGATCAGATAAGCATGGGCCTGAACTAATATATCAAGAGACTTGGTGATGGTTCTCAAATGGACACCCTCCCTTTCCCTAAAAAAGGCCACTTAGATTTGTTGGCTTGTCCAATACCACACCACCCTATTTCATTTAGGCTAATGAGAAAGAATGAAAATTTGAGATCATGGAGCTCAGCTTTACAATAGCAAAGGGCAACTCCCTGGCAAAATGCAAAATACCCGACTTTTAAAGATGGATCACATACAATCTAATGATACCAACTCTCCAGAAGACAGAATGCTAACATGTTACATTATTTTTAAAGAGAAAGGCAGAGACTGAGAAGAATTTAGAGGTGCACTTCAATCCTCCCAGCTCCACAAGCTAAGATGGCCTCTAAGCCATCACTGCCTTGAAGACAACCTGTCCTCTCAACGCAGAGCTCTGTGAAGCAGAGAGCAGCCTGCACCCAGCTGCAGGCTGCATTGCCTTGTTGAGAAAGTCCTGTGGCCTGAGCACAGGCTGAAATTGATTTCCTTCGGCTGGATACATGAAGTTCATTTTGACAGACAGATGTTGATATCCACAGTTAATCAGATAACCCACTCTGCAACTGTCACCTTTGGTTTCCATTACTAATGGAGACAACCAGGCACTCTAATGAACAATTGATCTGATTCGAAGGCAGCCATTAAAAACTGAGCAAAAGCACTGTGTTAATTGCCTACCTCCCCTTCCTCTCACTATTTATTATAAAAGAAGCCTAAGCAAATAGCTTAGCTACACCTACAATACAGACATCAAAAGTAATGTTGAGAATCACAGCCCAAACATCCAGATACAGGCTCTTCATTCTGCTTCTTAAATGGGGGCACTTTGGTTTTGTATGCCTAAAACACACAGAAGCTACTGGCTATGCCAGAAGTCCCCTGGAGGGCCATTTTCCTGCAGTAAGTTCTCTTAAATACCAAAGCATTTCAAAAGCAGACTAGCTGAAATGCTGCTGTAGAGCTTCCTCCAGAATGTTTGGTTCAGAAAAATGAGGAGCTGTTCAGTCTAACTATCAGACCACAGCAATGAAAAAAAAATTCCCAAAACATAGCACTTCTGTCCTCACAAAAAAAAAAAACCCAAAAAAACCAAAAACCACCAAAACCAGTTAATATTTCCCTCTAATTTTCTGATGCAAAATCAGCTACAGCCTCCTGCAGTGACCTTAACTGCAGATTTAACCATTGACACACCTCTCACTGCCCCAAACTCTAACTAGCAATGTCCCATCTTTCACCTCCACACCTCTGTTCCAAAGTTCTGGAGTTTTACAGCACTGATACCTCACACGCACTGTGTTACAACAGATCCTGAGATATTTAATAAAGGCAACAACCAAATCAAACTGGCAACCAAACCAGTTCCTGCCTGTTTTATACGTTCGGAAGCAAACGAAGTGCTTGAGTTTCTGTCAGGTGACAGGAGGGGAACTCAATCACTATAAGGATATGTTTTCAAGCCTGTTCACATCTGCTAGATGGAATGAATATCCAGGGTGGCCTGGATGACAGGAGCTGACAAAAAGCTAGGTCAAAAGAATGACACCTAGGGAACCAATAACCCACTAAACTGCTGGATGGACTATTTTCTGGCAAAGCTTATCTTGTGAAGGGGTCTAAGCTGAGCTGATTAGCTATAGAAATTGCTTTGTGAGTGATAAAAATTATTTCCTTCAAGCTCAAACACCACAGCCACGGGAAACATCACAATTTCAGAAATAATCCTCTTCTTCCTCTGCACACTACCTTTAATATAAAAAAAGAAACAAACAAAAAAACCCCAAAAAACAACAAACCTGCCTTGCTTTCAGGCTTATCTCAGTACAATTTTTCCTCTGCCCTCAATTTCCACCCTTCTCTTTTACTGCTCAGGCTGAGCATGCAGTGACTGTAGTTACCTAGTATTACCAGAACCCAGACTGCAGGGTAGGTCTCGGGGATTATTTGCTTTTAGTTTTCTTGCCAATGAACTCCTGAGTAGAGAGAAGAGAACAGCACTTTTCATCTGAAGGAATGAAGATTTAAAACTCAGTTTAAATATCCAGAGTGACAGAAGAAGGGCAGATGCTAAGGCTAGCAGCTGGTGTTGCTCTGGGAGTGCCTCGGGCATTTTTCTGCCTGAGGGCTCTTGGAGGTGTGGCTATTTCCCCCCAGCCAAAGCATCCCACGAATACAGAGGTGTACCAGGCAGCCTTTACATCCCAGCTTTACTACTCAGACAAGACAAACATAACTAAATATCAGGAGAACTTACAAGTCCTTAGCTAACCTTAGTTAAAGAAAGGCTAAGCAAGGGACAGTTGACTGGAGCACCTCCGATTCCCCGGAAAACTGAAATGCAGAAAGCCTCTAAAAAGGACATGCCAAAGTCACTTTGCTTCCAGCCCTCACTCTGGCAAGAGCAGCACTATCCGCTCCACTTCCTTTTACTGCTCAAAGAAGGCTCCGTATTTCAGAGAACCAAAAGAGGCAAGAAATAGGGACATTTTTAGCTTCTACCTCATCTACTCCAGGATAGGTCAATCCAGTCTGCAAATCACTGCCAGCAACACCCGCTGCACAACCTAAATGAAATAAATAGGTCATTTCAAGCCAACTTCTAGCTGACATTTGCTCGAATCACATGAAATGCCACAACCGCAGCTGTCACAACCTCACACTCCTTGCTGGAAGCTGCACTGTAGAAGCAAGCAGAGTTGAAAATTAACCTACTCTCCCCTGGGAAGAAAAGCCTCCTTTTCTGAAAGAGGCCTCTGGGAAAATCCAGGTGCTGTTCAACCACTCAACATTTGAACTACACCATTTAAAAAAAAATTTTTAAGTCCTGTCAGTACAACAGGACTTCTGTTGCTCACAGAAAAAATGCTAACAGTGATCACCACTGCTGGATGTGGATTCACAATGTTCACTACCTGCACCAGCAGCCTTTCTTCATTTGCACAGCTACGTCTAGTAGCTGGTGGTCTTTTTACTGTTGGGTGACTCATTAGTTATTTTGAGCATAGAAAAAAATTAATAAATAGATATATCACAACAGCACCCAGGTTCACTCACAAACAGTGACGACATGGTTATATCTGACAAATAGTTACATTACCACAGCTTGGAGCTTGGGAGTGAGGAATACGCCCTTGTGCAACTTAAGAAAGGCAATCCGTATTAAAACTGATTTGCCAGCACTCCAGGTGATAAACTGTATCAATGCACTGATGGACCAAAAGGTATGTCTTCTATAATCTGCAGTGCTCTTTGAATTAGCTGATAGCTAATAGTAACTAACTGGTACCTGGAATAGTATAAAACCCCCACAATTGTATTACAAGCCATTAGCTAACTTTTTGGTTAAAAATTATGGAACCCACAACTCAGAGTCCCCTGATCCTTTATCTTGGACATCTTTTTTCTTTTTCACAGCTCCCTTTAGGCTGCGGCATCTAGCTGTCAATCACTACAGGGCACCTAACCTACATGGAGAGAGGGCATCGCGCTTTTCCAATCCCCAAAGCACAATGTTAGGTGTGAGCATCCCATACATCGCTGCCAACTTGAGGCTGCCATGCTCCACCACCGCCTGACACCCTGGCAGGACTTCCAGCCTATTTCACGGCTCAGCACTGAAGCACCGCAGAAGTGTAACAAAAGATTTTCTAGGCCTGTTAGCCCACCCAAACAGGTACGGTGTGACTCCCACTTCACATTACCACGCTCTTTTTTCCAAGGCTGGAAGGGATTCCCGACAGGCAGCGCCTGTGGCCACCCACCACCGCTGGTGACGGGCCGCACACCCCGCAGCAGCCCCTCAGAAGGCCCGGCCGGCGCCTGCTGCCCCGCTCAGGCCCAGCGGCAGGGAACGCCCCCGAGCCCCGGCTCCTCGTCCCCGAACCCACCGAAAGTGCTCCTCTTCGAGCCGCGAGGATACCCCTCGCCCTTCTCGATGCCCCCACAGGCCCGGCCAGGCTGCAACGAACCTGCCCCGGGCACAGAAACACGAGGGGCAACTGGAGAGCGAGGACCCGGACCCGCACCCCGTGGCCGCGTAGAGCCCAGGGCGCGTTGCTTTCTTAACCGCGCGCCCCTCACCTGCCGCGAGCCAGCCACGCCCCGGCGCTGAGCAGGCAGCGGCGCCCTGAGCCGCTTCCGCCCTTCCTTTCATCACTTCCGCCCGGTTAGGACGCCCCTGCACTTCGCGGCGCAACCCTCGGCCGAGGCGAGTGTGGGGGCGGCGCTGCGCATACGCGCGACGGAGGGTGTGGCGCGGGGCGCGTCGGCCATCTTGGGGTCTGAAGCACCTCCCCTCCGCCTGGCCCTCGGTACTGCTGGGCCCGGCGTGACGTCGTCTGCCCCGCTTGAGCTTCCACCCGGCACTGCCAGCCTGCCGTGTCCCCAGGCTCTTTGCTGGCCTGGGCCCCAGGCAGCCTGCCAGCCCGAGCTGATGGCTAGCGAGAGTTAGTGATCTGCTGGCCCTGTGACGGGGCACTGGCGGCCCAGGGACCCCACCAGTGCCCTTCAGAGCATTTCTGGGTGCCTCGCAAGGGAGGTGATGGGGTTTCAGCACACCTCTGCAGATAGATGCCCTATTTGGGGCACAGCAGTTTTGTGAGCACTACCCCACTGCACAGAAAATGCTTGTTGGCACAGCTCTCTGCCCTGTCCTCTCCACGAGTTGCAGAGTCACGGTTTGAGAGAAAATCCCACAGATAATGTTTGTTTCCATATTCAGCCCTGGTTCTGCATCTGGCTGCTTTTCTGCTTTCACATATGTGATACAGAGCATAGCAATGAGAAGGGGGAAGCTCTGACTCATAGACTTGCTTGTTTTCTCCTCAGTGCTCGTGTTTAGAGTTTGACAGTTTAAAAATTGACTTTGTAAAATAGTGAATATTTTCTCAGTTTTTTTAAAGTATGTTCTAGTGTGCTTTTGTATCCCTTTTTTGCTCCCCCTTGTGCACACATTCAGGCAACTAAGTTATTCCAGAACAAATGTTTATGGAAAGTGAATTTCAGGAGTGCATCTATAAAGATTAAAACCATATTTTAAAGGGGTACGTGCTACACATGACAGAGGTATTTTGCATGCTCATCCACTTTAAGATTGAAAACAATTCCTTGAGACCTGTTTAAACAGTTACAACTTAACACTATTTGAATAGCAAATAGTAGTTTTTGAATGCAGCAGGGAACATATGTGATTGATACGTAGCATTAAAAACAGTGCACAAGGAAAAAATGAGGCAAGCCTGTTCAAACGGTGAATGCACTTGAAGACATCAGGACCTGCTCATGCATATTCAAGTTGGTGAAAAAGGTAAATCCATTGCATAAATTACCTGTTGCAGATTCTTTGCTTGGTTCCACCTCTTTGCAGTGGGAAGCACAGACTGAAGCGGGAGAGCGATGTTAGACCTGGTGTGGTTGCAGAGGAGATCAGGAGGCAGCAGCAGCAGGTTACCCATCTGAGAAACTGCAGGAAGGGTGCAGGGCTTGACCCTGTGGTGTTTTAATGATGGGCCTGGTAAGACCCATCAGTATGGAGAGTGTAGAGTCACAAGGCCTAAGAGTTAAAGACCAGGGTAAGAGCTACTGAAACTCTCTGTAAGGGAAGAAGGTTGTGAGGAATGGAAAAGCCTGCCAAAAACTCAAAGCAGACAGAAAAGCAGATCTAGCTGAGTTTGAGCAAGGAGTGTGTGTGTGTGGGTGTTGGGCCCTGTCAAAAACAAAATAGGGAAGTGGATATAAGAAGCAACAATCCAATCTATTCTGATCCATTTTTATTCATATACTGCTGATGGAAAGCCCTCCAAATGCTTTCTGCTGCTTGGATAAAGATCCAATTCAAAGCCTTTATAAAATTTAAAAGAAAGCAAGAGGTAATGGCAGACTGACACAGCCCCTTCCCATGTCCCCATCCCAGCCACCCTGAGGAATAGGACCCAGCAGGTTTGCAAAATCCATCAGTACAGGGCCAGAAGAGAGCTAACACAGAGAGAAAGGGAAGGCAGGGAGTCTTAGGCTGGGCAGGCAGAGAGGTGATTGAGTGGTGGGGACACAGTGAGCCCCACATGAGAAGCGATAACAGGGTAGCTTTCAACTGGATGAAGCACCAGAAAGATGCTGGTAGTGGGCGAGAGGCTGTAAATCGTAGTGAACTGCTGTGTAACCTTGTCATACATCAACCTGTGCAGACAAAACCTATCTGATCGGGCACAAGTAGGTGTTAATAACAACACAGAATGAGTCTGGAGGCAAACCAGGAGAGCAGCTGCTTAACATAGCATTTAATTCAACTGCAGAGGCACTAGTCTCCAGCCGGCTTGCATGTCTCAGCCCACACAACTGGCTGGAGTGACACCATTCCCAGCCACTGGAATAACAGACATAATTTATTCTCTCTCCAGAACAAAGTTTACTGGCTACAGTAAACCTTTCACTGGCTCATTTTCAGTGGTCCTGAGGACAGGATCCTCTTACTTAAGCAAGGGCTGCTCCTGGGGAGCTGAGTAGCATCTGTGGCCACCAAGCTCGTTCTGCTGCTGCTTTGCATTGGCAAGTTCCAGCCAACAAAAAATCACGCAGTGTTTTTCTCCTGTAACAAAAGGAGCACAACTACCCACAGTTGCCCAGGTACGGGAAGATTTAAGCAGAAGTCCTTCATCCCATACAGTCACTAAGGCATGATTTTTCACTGGGTGCAGAAAGCAGCACCCTGTGGTGTGCCAAGTCATGCATGACAGCATGGCAGAGGCTTTGCAGTTAGGAAATGCGCTAACTGCTGGTTTGGAAAATGCCTTCTGGCTTTCCCAGAGCTGCGGCCCAAGTTGATACCAATGAGAAACACTAGCTGGGAGGTGGGGGAGGGCTGCAGAGAGATCCTGTTTATGCATGGTGGCACTGCCACTTTCAATCACTTCGTTCTGCAGTGGCACAACACTGACTTGGACCCCCCCTCAGTCAGAACCTGCTTTTTCCCATAGCCTGATGAATAAATGAAGCCAGATGTTTCTACCGGTCTTCTTGCAGGCTGCACAGAGGCTTTGCACACTCTGCTTTGCTGTCATTTGCAGGCACAATCCTCACTGTGAGCAACTGGCTGATCCAGAGCAGCTCAGGGCACGTCAGGTTTTTTGTGCTTTTACATGCCACTCTCTGGCTAACTGTCTAGATTGCTTATTCTGTCTGTTAGCTTTTCTATCACTGCAGTATTCAAGTGCTTCCACCATGGCCAAAACTCTTGTGGTTTTTTTCCTGTAGGCTAGACTCATTGCAATTATCTATACACAAACTGATCACTCATCTGTTGTTGTGTCATAGCCACAAATTAATGTGCAAGAGCCAACCCTTTTAGATTCACATTATATTTGAACTCATTTTCACTTGTCTGAAACTGCATTTTCCCACCAGAGTGCTATTTCTCAAATAAAAAAAAAAAGCAAACCAGCAAACCCAACCTTCAAAACATTAAATTAACTTGCTCTTTCTCTTGCTGCAGTACCTTTTACTGAGCAAAGTCACCTTGGGCAAGTAATTAGTGCCTCACTTTCCTCACTAGGAACATGGAAACAATACTATTTTTCCATCTTTGATATCTTGAGGATGGAAAACGTTGCTACTTATTATTTATTACAATGTTTTACACCAAAATTTAATAACATAAAGCTCAGAACCTGAAGGGAAAATGTGAAAAGTGAAGGTGAGGAGAATACAGAGTGCTGCTGTCTGTGGTTGTGTGTTTTGAAGAGGCTGGAAATTTCTTGTAGTCTGTTGAATAGCATTTGTCAAACATTCAGGCAGAGCTGGCTGAGTTGCTTTTGCACAAGGTCAGGAGGGAGCCAGAAAATAGATCAGATCTTACTCCAGGCTTCCCTCTTGTTTTGGGGTTTTTCAGATCTGAGAAATGCTGTTGCAGTTGGATGAAGAGTTGAACTCATCCAATGTTTAGAAGTGCTTGGACCTCAGGTTTTGCTTCAGGTCTGACTCTAATGTTTTGTTTGTAACATCGCCTTAGAAGAACAGGCAGGATCCTCCTTGAACATCTGTCCCTCGTTCTCTGGTGACAATTAGCACCCCCTCCAAGTGCATGCTAACAACCGGTATATGCTCACAGGATGTTGAAAGTAGACATAACTAAACAATGTTCTGTAATTTGGGAGACACAAGTAGTATGCCAATAACATTTTTTTCCCCTAGAGCTATATGTATTCTATGTATAACATTAATATCTGTATTACCTCTGGGGTGTTCTTGTCGCAGGGGGATAAAATAAGGGCCAACTACAGCCACCTGTCCTTCTCCACAAGCTTTCATCTGACTCAGATTTGTGAAGAGGAGACACTTCTTTCCCACACACTTCCCCCCAAGCCAGTGGCCTTCTTCTTCTGAGTAATGGGGCATTGAGTAAAATGCAATGGAGTGGAAGAGATTGGAGCCTGAAGTTGACAGAACCATCCTATCTGTCCCCCTTTGCCTTGTCCTCTGCTGCTCTTATAAAAGTCCCCTCCTCAACCCCTTCTGCTTCTACACTTTCTTCCTTATCATCCAGGCCTACTCCTTAGCCCTGAACTCACAGCTTCAAACATCACTTGCCAGCATCACATTACTTATTCTTCACACATGGCAGAGCCCTTCTGACATCCCGTGCCTGCACTGCCCATCAGACTGTCAGTTCTCCAGGGCACAACGTGCCGCAGCGTTTCGTGTAGGGGTCAGGCTGTGCTTGGTTCTCAGGCAGTGCTGCAGAAAAACCCCACATGATTAACAATATTAGTGCAACTCTTCAGTGCACGCATGAGAACCAAATGACCCATGTATTATTATCATGGGTTAAAATGGTACCTTTTTGTGCAGCTGCACTGAACTGGTGTCTGGCATTGATGCACCTTGAACTGGTCTGTAAGGGAAGGATGAATTTCAAAGGTCTCCATCCTAAGCGTTGCTGGGAAGACTCTTAGCTATGAATTCCAAAATGCCATTCTTAGCATTGCATCCACACAGTTCTGCATACTCACAGTAATTGCCTTTGTTGACTTAAAAAAATACGTGTTTTTATGAAAGAATGATACATATGAGGGAAAAAAGGTGACAAGAAACAGACGACAAGAGAGTACAAACTCACTGGAGTGGAGCATAGGTGAGGACAGTGTTTCACGCACATTCTTTTATTCTGTGGCTCCTTTCCACATCCCCACAGCACCCCCAACTCTGCGAGTCCTGAGCACAGCTGACCTCACTGAACACGTGAGATCTGACGAGAGCACAGCACACAGCAGTATGGCTGCAGGCTACTGCTTTTATTTTTGTAACCGTGTATTCCTAAGAGCGTGGTAAGAGAAGTTAGGGATCAAATCCCTGCTTCTTGCATAACTGAACAGAGTATTCCCGCTAGGCTACCTGGCAAGAGATCAAACATTCCATACCAGGGCTTTAAAAAAAAGTAAAGGAAAGGGAGAAATACTAAGAACAGCCATGGCTGTAAGAGAAAAGCAACGAGTATTCTAAGGTGTCCACTTAACCATGCTCCTAACAGGCACAATTACTTGTTTAATTTTGAAGTCATCACATACAAGACTGACAGAATCTGCAACACTCAGACACCCAGCTTTTGGCCGTGCAGTCCCAGCTACTGTTGCATATTCAAACAAAAAAGCCAGCTAGCCAAACCTTCTCTACTTTGTTTCAGACGTGAACCTCATTGCTGAGCCATTCTTTTGTTGCTGTAAGGAAGTTAGGAGTTGTCACAAACTGACTAATCCTGCTCTGCCACGTGGAGAGGACATTAACCCAAGGATGAAGCAGCCAGCAACAATGATAGCAAGTCATCATACATGCATTCTTCTTTTGATTCTGACTACCTCAATTAAATAGTTGCTAAATATTGGGCCTTCTTTACAAAAAAAAAAAATTTTTTTTTCCATTCTGAAATAATCAAATAAATATCTGCATTTTGCTGAAAATTCACTGGCACACCCTTTGGACAGGCTTTTTTTTTTTTTTTTTTAATCTTCTGGACTTTAAATTCCTAAGTGAAATAATAATAATAATAATAATTAATAATAATAAAAAGAGATGGAATTTTCAAGATCATTCCCTCCTTTTTTAAAAATAGCTCTTTTAAAAATTCATATTTTTCAAATCACATATACTGAAACTGGGAACTTTTAATAGCATTTTATCAGTTTCCTACATTAGCTTCAGTGTTTTTAAATGTACATTTTAATGCTTCAACACATAAGTCAATGCTGGATGCAAATTAGAGGATTTCTGAATGTATTTGGAAAGTTAATAAAAAAAGAAGCATGAAAAGAGATGCAAGACCCTACATTAAATGTAAGATTAGAGTTAAACAGAACTAGAAAGAGAGAAAGATGTTCTATCAAATCCTACTGAAAATATTAGTGTCTATTAGGAACCTACTGACAAATGCATGTCTAAACAGTGACAGCAGGACACTCAATAAATTTTAGGACAGTCTGTTTCCAAACAGAATAATGAGGAGTGAAAGGAAAAAAAAAAAAAGCTTTCATGAAATAATTCACTTCAATTATTGTCACCATCAATTAGGACTCAGTCCTGCACCATTTAATTGTACTTTTGACATTGCCTTCTAGAAGCTTATTTCAGAAAATGAAGTAATATGTGGTAAAGAAAAAATTTGCACTGAAAAAATGTCTTTAATAAAAGCTTTTTCCTGCAGAGTTAGTTTCAAGCTTGAATTTTTTTTTTTCATATTTTCAAATATTCAATCTAAATAACAAAAATCAATATTCCCTTGGAATGAGACTCACCCCTATGAGAAGAAGTTAATCCAAACTCTTTGCTGTCAATGGTAAGCTCCTATTTTAGGATTTCAGTGGATGTTCAAATGGCTGTGTTGTGTGAATAATTTATTATTTGATTCAGTTGCTGAACCAAACAATTAAACTCTGCTTTTTTTCCGCAGCCAACCCCAAAACACCATTTTCAGTTTATTTGGTAAATAATAAAAATTCCATAGTTTTAGGGTAAATTATTTGCTAGCTGTTTGGTTGGAATCAACTTCAGTTCTGCCATTTTTTTCCAGGTATATGCAGTAAAAGCAAAGGATTAGATGCACAGAAGAGCCTAGGCATCACCTTCAGAGGTGTTTTTCCAATTTCTACTCAACTGGAAATCTAGTGAAAACTTCAAATTCTTACCTGAAGTATTTGCTTTCTGAATGAGCAGTTATGCATGTTACAAATACATGTTAAACCTTTCCAGTGACGTTGTTACTCTTGCATTTCAACCTTTCAGATGGTTTCTATTGCTGTTAAGTATTCACATGAAGTTATTTCATTTCAAAGCTATTATAATTCCTCTGTGCTGCAGGCCAAATTACATGGTGGTCCTTAAAATTATGCCATATTAACTGCCTTGTAAAAACTGTATACCAAGGTGCCATGTTAATTTTGCAAGATTTTTCTCTAGAAACAGGAATTTATTTTGCATTTGTATTGTAACATCAGGTCCCTACTTAATTCTATTTCTAAGACCAACAGATACCATCTTCCTTTTCATTTACAAAGCAGTAGGATATACATCTCCCACTTTAGCCTTTAATTCCCTTCTCTGTTTTAGAGAGATGTGAGCAGGCTAAAATAATAGTCTGCAACACAACATCTATTTTCACAGTATCTTTGTCACTGTTTCATAATAAAACCAGTGCAGTTATTTAATAAATATTTCTAATAGTACTTCTATGTGCTAGCTAAACTGCATAGCTCATTATTTTAAAAAACACAAAAGTTAGGCATCAGTAACTACTCCAGGTTTTAATTTTTTCCCGGTCCTTGGGAGAAGAAAAAGGACTGAGGAAAAAATACCACCCTCAAAACTCAAAAATTGGGGGAGTTTCATATGAACTGGAGAGGAGGAACAGGGTGCACCTTATGCTCCAGTGTTAAAGTGTCTTCCCTGAGAAATGGACTATGTTTGTGCACCTCTGTGGCCTGTGACACTGTTCTGTTGTCATCCACGTGAGCATCCTGACCAGAAGCTGCTGAACTGAAGGGTGGCAGCTGGGTGATGGTGTAGGACTCACCTCTGTCCCTACTACCTTAATGACTTCATCTAGGACATCCAAGCAATTTGTTAAAAAATGCATAAAAAAGAAGCATTTTGTCATTCCTATAATGTTGTCTTCATTGTTTTAAATGTCCAAAATGCTCAGTGAGTGCATTTCAAATTCACAAATAATTTTGCATTGACTGGATGTTTATTCTGGCAAATGAACAATTTACAACAAACAATTCACTACATCCATTTCAATGTGGTCTTCGGCAGTAGGTAAGCACATCCACTAAAATGAGCCAGGAACCAAGAATTTTCAGCAGGAAGGAAGACAGGATCAGTCAAGATCCTAACCTCTCAGTTCAGGCTGAGCTTCAATCAGCAACAAAAGCCTTGTTCTCAAATCTGTATGGATCATGGACACCCCTTTGAAATTCCCATTGAATGCAGAGAATCAGGGCTGAGCTCACCAATCCCGTAAGTTTGTTTGAGGGGGCCTCTCTATTTTTGGCCAAGTATTTTGGTGCCAGGCAGAGGTGCTGAGCTGTACTGCTAAAGACATTCCTGCACTGAATGGTGGGACAACACAGGCCTCCTCTGCCTGCAAACCTTGGGGTGCTCCTGCCTTCAAAGGGGGCGGTTGTGGATGTGTCCGTGTACGGTGTGTGGGACTTACAGACTTGACCTTTCTGGCACACAGGGAAGTAGGCTAAGCACAGAGATGGCCAAGACAGGAAGTCAAATGGCATTTGGAGCAAGAAGCAGCCTTGTAAGGAAAAGAGTCACAGGACCTTCATAAAACAACTGCTGGGGGTGGGAAAGAATATCTGAAAGGATCCAAATATATAAACCTAAAGGAAGAGGAGGAATTTTTTGGGGTACCTCCACATGAGTAAGTAGGACTTACCAGAAGACAAATGAAAATATAAACCAGCTACAAGAATGTTCCTTAATATTCAGACTGACCTAGTCATGATGGCACTAGCTCCAGTGAGGAGCAGGGGCAACACCTACCTCTTATTGTGCTGACTGATATTTACAATTGAGAGCTCCTGGTTTTCTTTGGGCTTCATTCCCTTTATAGTCATGCAACCTGTGGCACAATACTCCACCTTGTCTCTATCACTGCAAAGTAATTCATATTCACCACTACCCCAGAACCACTAGACAAGCAAGGGCGGTATCACGCAGTGTGAAATCTCAGCTGCTGGTAAAGTCAATGGGAGTTTTACTCTCTGACTTGGAAATCACGTTGTGAACCCTTGCCTTCAGCTGTACAGAGCTTGACTCTTACCCGTAAGAGAGGATTTTAATTTTTCAGGAGCCTACTGAACAAACAGCCTGCTGGCTACAGCATAGCTGTTTAAGTGGGACAAATTCCAATCAGGGCTACCTGCCAGTTCAGCTGAAGCAGCAGTGACACCACTGGAAGTGTCAGCAAGGACGGAGAGGGTTAATTAGCATGGTGGGTGGTAAAAATGCCAGCAGTTGCCAGAACATTATCTCCATTTGAGCTCCCATCACAGTAACTCCCTGGGTTTATCTGAACCAGGACTAGCAGTGATGAGGTGGTTTTTGCTCCTACTCCTCTTTGGAAACCTGGCCAGGACAGGCAAACTGTCACATTAGGAGTTCCTCCTTTTCCTCTTTGAAAATATCTGTGTGGAGGCAGAAGGAGCTTGGCCTTGAGTATGTCCCAGTACCTTCATAGAAGGGAAGGAAATACAACAAATTAATGCCAAAAGAAATATTGTCACATTCAATATTTTATAGGCCTGTTTTGTACAGTTTTGTATAATACTGTTTATGTTCTAAAATCTATGCTGTGAAACATCCAGAATGTACTTTATGGAAGAATTCCCACTGCTGCTACAATCTCAGCCTCTCCATTTCCAGAAGTGTGGGACTGTACATCCATCACCTACATGATGCACTAGTGCCAGGTTTGCCTTAAGAAATAACTGCTTTTATTTAGCCCCTCCTGAAAATTAACTTCGGTTCACTTTTAAAACTGACTGGCTTCATTCTGCAATCACCAGAGTCACAGAATAAATATTCTGTCAAAGAATAAATATTCTGTCATATTTTTTCATTACATGAAAACTCATGCCATATCAACAAAGTGTTATCTGCATCTGAAAGACTGGCAAAAGGAGGTAAATGGTATCTGCTGGATGATGCCCTGGCTAGACAGATTCTTGTGCTTGGCTTGAACCCACTGATTTCAAATGATGCCTCATGCACCTGCTTGCCTGGAGCAGCTTATAGGATTGGGGTCAGAACTGCAGCTACCAGGAGAAGCCTCTCCCTCAAACCTGCCTCCAGTTTTTTATCATCGTCATGCTTCTATCAACTTTAGTAGTGCTAATGCAGCCTGATCTCTCTAAACTACGTAATATGAGTAGAAGGGAAAAAAAAAAAAAAAGCTTATCTGCCCTCTCCTTCTTTGTACTCTCCTTTTTTGTATTTATTTTGGTTTTAGGTATGATGACCTCTATGAGAGTGCCAGATTTACTTTGGCAGATTTGGCTGCTGATTTGTATCTGTTAGGACTGAAAGACGTGATCTGAATTTGGGATGTCTCTCTATTAATAATCTGTTTGTTATCTTAATAAATATTTGTGAATTGTTTATCTGACACAGATGACATGTTTATTATTACAAATATGCTTATTGGTCATGATTCACATTGGTCTCTATTATTTTGGACTGTTTTCATTTATCTGTAGGCAGCTCATGCTGTTTTATACATTCTGTCACAGTTGGTTGTGTTTTGTCTTTTTGTGCTGATCTCTGTAAAAAACACAGCACATAAGAAATTAAAAAACAATGACAATGTTTCCAAAATCATCATTGTAGCACATCCATCCAGCAGTAATTTAAATGTGTATGAAACAGAGTACAAACCTAAACAGATGCAAAGCTTTTAAACAAATCATAACTTAAGACATGAGCAAATAACTCTGGCTGCTTTAGGATCCAGACCTGCGACTAAGACAGTCAATGGAGAGACTGGCATTGTCTTTTGACCAAGGCCCAGGTACTTAGGTGCTTCTGTATGGTGACATCTTTTGAGAGAGGACTCCGTTTGCTAATGTGGCCTTGATCTCTTGTGCAGGTATGTGATGCTGTCCTTGCTCCTCAGTAGTGCACAGAAAGAGATTTAAGTACAGCTGGAGCAAAGATCTGACACTCTCTGCTACAGGGTGCTGTGAATGCTAAAAATTCAGACAGGTTCAAGGCGAGACCTGACAAAATGATAGAAAACTACTGAGGACTTTTAATGCCAGGGTATCACCTCTGGCTCAGGAAGTCTGGTTGGAAGCGTGTTTTGGGAAAGTATCACTTTGTGCTGTTCCCACTGTAATTCTCTTTCATAGACATCTGATTTTTGTTATTTATATGCTCTTAAAGGTCTTCCACAGTGGACTTGAATCTAACTCCCAAGTTTTGAGTCTTCCTTTTAATCCTATTCAGCATGTCTTTGTAAGAAGTATTCAGCCATTCTTTTCAGTGAAAGGCCCTTCAGATACTTCCTGCCCTCACACCTTTCTGCCTCCTTCACTTCTCCACAACTTCCACATCAGTCTTGCCTGGAGACCAAACATCACCTTTCCCCCACCCCAGTTCTCAATCATCTCCCTATGTATCATCCTTCTCAATTCACATTGGTTTTCTCTCACAACCATCCAACCACTATTACTGCTTCTGGTTCCTAAGCCCACCCTCCCTCCAGGAACAAAACCCCTTATCTCTCTCCACCTTCCCCAGGCGAGCACTTCAGAGAGTGCTGCAGAGGGAAGGGGTAAGAGAACTGTCATCTCTGCATGGGATGGAAAGAAGCAGCAATGCTGCTGTGAGCTTCTGGGGATTTTTTTTCTTTTTTTTCCCTCTTTTAAAAATGAGTCTAGTGTTGTTTGAGAAAATATTTCTGCTCTCTATCCAAAAAGCTCTGCTAGGCTGCATTTACTTGGGCAAATATAGTAGCCAGCAAATCAGTGGGGAATTTCTCTCTGGCCAAGTTAAATATTGTAAGGTTTCAGCTGCCTGCCTTGTCACTGGATTGGCTTCAACCATCGCCAAAATCCCATCAGTTGGGAAGAAGCTCACAGGACAGAATTACTTGCATCAGAGTTTAACGTTATGTTAAGCTAATGAATGCAACACAAAAACTAGAACTGTGATCTGCCACCATTTGACCTATCTCCTCTTTACATCTGTGCCTCCCAAAACAGAGTAGTCTTTTGTGTCCACTGTAAGAGACTTGTGTAGACAGAGGTCCTACTGTATGCAATCAGTTGCAGGAATGTGGATGGTGGTAGCTATCTGAAGTAATTCTGCCATGTTTTTCAAAGAAGAATCTGTTGGTTCTGTTGGTTTTGAGTCACAGGATCCTTTTTGTCTCTTAATTTGCTCCTTGAAATGCTTTCAGACACCAAAATAGAACACAGAAATATTTATCACAAGTCAGCATGTCTGAGCACAAGTGAACCTGTCTGTAAGCAGATTTGATGGCAAAGGTTAGCCTGAGCAGAAGCCTGACCCCATAAATAATGAGCAGCAAGAGACAGAAACATATCTGAGCAGTGACCTCTTCAGCAAATATTTGGCCTGCCTCTAGTTGGACCACACTGTGTATCAGCACGTCTGAAGGATTACCTCAAAAGCCAAAAAAAACCAAAACAAACCTCAAGTTTTAAAAAAACCTGCATCATTGAAAGAATTCAGTCCATTTAGCTTGCTTAAAATAATATCATCGGATGATCTGATCAGTCACCTTCAAGGAGAGAAAAGCTTTAGGACTAAAGAGCTCTTTACCCTACTGGAGAACAGCATAAATACTCATGGCTGGAAATTAAAAAGGATAAATTCAAATGAGAAAAATATTCCAACTTGTCAACAATGACAGAGATTAACTACAGTGACAAGGTATCAAGGAACAAAACAAATGCTCTACCTTTTACTATCTTCACAGTGATACCAGAGGCATTTCTGGAGACAACGTTTTTCTTAAACTCATCTTCCAGGTTTGGTAGCTACATGAGATTATACAGCATGTCAAATGTCAGGCCAGATGCCTTATTGATTTGTCCCAGCCTTAATTTCCCTGAGAAGTCAGTGTCTGCTTACCCCTCTTATGTAACAGGAGCACAGATCCAACAAGCCCCTGCTTTCAAGGTGAAATGGGATGCCCCGGGGGGTCTGTAATCAGAAAGCTGTCCATGGGAGTGGACAGCAGGGCTTCCTCTGCACTGAGTGAAGGCAGGAGAAGTCCTCTGGCATCTTCATCCTTAGCCCTGCACCCAAGAGGCAGGTGGTATGGTCTGTGTAAACTGAAATCTGCAACAAGGTGAAATCTGTCTCTCTTGTTGGGACTGTTGAATTGCTAAGTCATACTGTTACCACCAAATCAGAAGGAAAAGGCAAAATATCTTGTTCTATAAATCAAACATAAAGAGCTGAGATGTAATAAGGACAAATATTTCAGATTCTTTCCATGTGGGGTTTTTTTTGCCTTTTCAGTGGAGCACAGCTAAGCTGACATATAAATATTTTAAACAGCTGTTCATCAGAAAAGTGGTATAATGTGTACTGTTCATGCATGGCTTTTTGTTTTCTTGACAGTACTTGATCTCTGCCATTGCAGAAAAAGCTTCTAGTTGGAGTATGAATTTAGACTTAATGTTATTCCATTCCTTCTTTTTTTCTCCCCCCTTTTTCTTTTTTTGTGAATCTTAGCAAGGTCAGATCACAAAAACTTGTCCCTAAAAATCCTCACGTAATTCAGTGGGACTAGTCAGATAAGATTTGGAGAATCAAGCTCATATTCAATTTTTTTCATTTTACCACAGTATTTACAAAAGACTGAACAACTGTCAGTTCAAACAAAAATCTGCCTGACTTTGAAGAAAATGTCTCTGTGTAGCTTTTGCTCTCTAGAATTAATCAATTAAGTGGTCAAAGTTTAATTTCATTAAAAAGACAGGAAATAATGTAACATTTAGCAACATTAAAAGGGAAAGTGCATTCCAAAGAGAGACCTTGATTCCTTTTAATTTGTAGTAAATAAAGCAAGGCTGCAATAGCACAAATACAGCCAAGATTTTAAAATGTGTCAAAACCACACATTTCAGCTAAGGCTACAATACAGAACCTGTACCTTTTTTTCTGATGAGCAGCTGTTTAAAAATATTTATATGTCAGCTTAACTGTACTCTACTGAAGAGAATTAAAAAAAAAAAAACACCACAAAAACAAAATTGAAAGAATCTGAAGTATTTGTCCTTACCACATCTCAGCTCGTTGTTTGGTTTATTGAATGAGGTATTTTCCCTTTCCTTCTGATTGTGTCATATCAGTGTGAATTAACAATTCAACAGCCCCAGCATGAAAGAGAGTTCACCTTGTTGCAGATTTCAGTTTAAAGAATGTAAGTAGGACGGCAGACCATGCCACTTGGTTTTTAGGTGCCGGACTGAGGTAGGAGATGCCAGAAGACTCCTCCTGCCTTTGCTCAATCCTCATCTCAAGCAGAGGAAGCACTGCTGTTGACTCCAGAGCTATGGGCAATGCACTTTACTTGATGTTAGCTTCATTTTATCCATCTGTTTAACAGGTGTAAGCAGATAGTGACTTGGCTTAGACTCAAAATGGTGAAACATCTCATATTGATCTGAATAGTTTTGGATGAGGCCTTCAGTGAAAGCAGCCTGAGTGAAAGAAGCCTTCAGGAGATGCGGATTTTTTTTCCCCAGCCATGAATTATGCATGAGTACATTGTGATTGTCTTGATTCTATCCTCTATTTTGAAATTATTCATCTAATTCCTGCAGATTTTTTTTGGTCTGTAGGCTGTTCGCAAGCAGTTCTGAGACTTTCTACTCAAGCAGCTGCTAACTTCCAGGTGGGACTAAAAAAGACCCCATCTTCCCCCAGAAATCAGAATGTCAACAGAAGACTGTCGTTCTTGCTTCTCTTTCTTCTTATCTTTTACTTCAATTCTGTCTATTTTATATGATTTGTTTCATGCTTCTTAGTGCATCCTTCTTAAGAATTGAATGAGAATGGATCCAGTGGGAAACACTGGCTGGCTCTGGGGATTTCACTCAAGATTCTGTCATGGTTTTGAAAGGGACAGGAAGAAGGAGAAAAACACTAGGTTAATTAAGGTGGGTTGGCCCACATTAAATCTGCCTTTCCTTGAGCACTAAGGCCTTGACCTCGAATACCAATTATCTTTGTTGTATTCAGGTGTGCTTGTACGGAATTCACCTTCTCCTAAAAGGAAGACAATAGAAATACATCTTATACAAGTATGAAAAACCTCATAATAAGCTCATAAGCTTACGATAAGAAGATGATAAAATCATAGCTGGGAAACTAAGCTATATGCCCAGTGTCTCAAACTGATGCTGAATACTGGAGATATTTGGGTACTGAATTACCATGAGAGAGTTGTTAACTTGCAAAGCCTGAGCCAGGAAGGTGGAGGAGAATGGGGTCAAAATGCAAGAAATGGAGAGAAGACTGCCTGGATTTGCTGTGAGGAGCTCCTGTGCAGGAGAAGGAGATGGAGTGTAATTGAAAGGAGAGAAGTGCCTTGAACAGAATTTCAAATGGAAAAATACAGGCAGTCTCTACCTGTTAAAAGGCTGAAGCGATTTGTTCGCATCAAGTTGCAGTGAGCTATTGCAAATTAAAGTGGGATTAAGACCTCTCAGAAAATGTTACAAGAACACTCTGTAGTGAAAATTTGTCTGTAGATGAAATACCTGAAGATGTTACTACCTTCCCTATCGTGTATGCTTATTAGTATAGCCTTATTTAAGGATTCACTGCCCTCTGATTGAATTAAATAGTGAAGTAAATATAAAATTAAATCATGTAGTATTACACCTTTCCATTAAATCCTAGGGCTTGACTCATTTGCATTTTGTTTTGTTTTTATAATGCATGCTTATTTTAATTACTACTGCTGCACTTTATTTGTAATTGTCTGTGCAATGCCCAAGCACCTTGCTAAGTGGATAAGGGAAGCACTTTATTCCATAATAACATAATTAATCCATTATTATTCATTATTATTTTTTCTGGAATGGACTGAAAAGAATCAGGACTTTGAAAAATACAATACCAACAAATTATCTATGGCAAAAATAATTTACAGAGAATTAATAATTTCCTTATCTTCACCATTGTTTTGCTCTAGATACCTCTCCTAAAGAGAGATACACCTTTTGTCTCATCTGAAACAGAAATGCTCCTTTACATTGCTCACTTCCTCACTTCAGGAAATCCTTGCAGGTGTAGCTGATCTGAAAAGGCAAAACATGAGTAGTTCTACGCTCAAAACCACCTACTTAAAAACAATTGTTTTTTGTTCTGTAGCCTTGCACCTTTTGTACACTCAGTTGAATCTGCTGACATCCTTGCCTAAAACCAGATCTGGCTGCTCCTGGATCTTCAGCACCCGCAGGGGTTTGAAATGATGCCTCTTTTTTACCCTTTACAGAAATAATCAGAGTTGTTCATGGATCTACACTAAAGTTCCTGACGGGAAGTTTATTACCCTTAGCCAGGTTACTTACTGATGAATAGAACAGTAAGTACACAGATGGTTTCTCAGACCCAAGTTTGTATGATTGTGAACTTGTAAGGCTGTGGATGAGGACGGGCAAGGGAAGCTATTTCTTTAGAAATTAACAACACAATTAACAACACCTGCACGGAGTCGTAACAGCAAAGGCCCTGCCTGACGTTTCTCTGGTATTACGTCCACAGCCCCCACAGTCACAAGTAGTCCTAGTTTTCTTCCTAAGAACCTAAAGGACACCAAAGACTCAGGTGACAAACTTGCAAGGAAGAAGCAGATTCCTTTGACATCCGTATTCCTCAGTAATGTCTTCCCTCAGGTTCAAATTTAGTCCTGCCTTCTGCATGCTAACCGGGCAGAGGAAAAAACAGGACCGTTATCAACAGGGCAGCCAAAACCAGACGTAACTATTTCAGTCACTTCGGGAAAAAAAAAAAAAAAAATAAATATATATATATATATATATATATATATATATATAAAAAAAAACACTGTCACCCGGGGGGTGGGGGGGGGCGGGGAAGAATGGCAAGACCTAAAAGTGACGCTCAGGGAGGAGAAGAGAACTGCTATTGGGCTGCGAAGGGCTCCCCGGAGGGGTCGGCTGGGTCCCGCAGTCGCTGCCCGCTCCCGCCGAGGGCTCCCCTCAGCACAGACCGCTCCGCAGCGGAGCGAGGCGGCCCCTCGCAGACGTGGCCGGAGCGGCGCAGAGTGGGGGGTGCGGGGGCAGCGGCACTGCAGCACCAGGACAGCTTTCCTCTTAGAAACGCCAGTCGGACCCCGGGCGGTTGTTCGGGACGTGACGGAACGTAACCGGACCAGACCCCCGATACCCTCCCGTCTCCCTCCCGCGCCTGCGCGGCCCGGCAGGGGGGCGGGGCCCGCCGCGGAGACCCCGCCCTGCTCCCCTTCGCCCCGGCCTCGCCGTGCGTGGCGCGCGGGGGCAGGGGCAGGCGCGCGCCAGCCACCTCCCCTCCCTTCCCGCGCGTGGCCGCGTCGGCGGCCGTCGGTCGCTCGTGTGCGCGTGGGGCGGTGAGGCGCCTCCCCGCAGCCCGCGCCGCTCTCGGCGGAGCGGCCGGCGGCCGGGCAGGGGGGCCCGGGGCGACCGCCGGGGCATGGAGAGCCTGTTGGAGAACCCGGTGCGCGCCGTGCTGTACCTGAAGGAGCTGACCGCCGTCGTGCAGAACCAGCAGAGCCTCATCCACACCCAGCGCCAGCGCATCGACGAGCTGGAGCGGCGGCTGGACGAGCTGAGCACCGAGAACCGCAACCTCCGCGGGCAGCAGCCGGCCCCCGCCGAGCCGCACCGGGGCCCTCCCCCGCCCGAGCAGCCCCCGCCGCCGGGCCAGCCCGACCAGCTCCAGCACCACCAACAGCTCCCGGCGCAGCAGCAGCCGCCGCAGCCGCCGCCGGCGCCGCCGGCGAGCAAGCAGGCACCGGCGGGCCCCGGCGGCAGCGGCCGGGCTGCCGGCCACCAGCACCCCCCTCCCCAGCCCCACCAGCACCCCGCGGAGAAGGACGGCAAGGAGAAGGGCTGCTGCGCCGCGCTGCTCCAGCACAAGACCCCCCAGGCCATAGGCAAAGGCGTCCTGAGCCGGAGACCGGAGTAAGTGAGCAGAGGGAAGGGGCGGACAGGGTGGCGGTGGGGGGGGAGCAGGAGCGTAACGGGCTCTTGCCGGGCCCAGGTCCAAGAGGGAACTGGGTTATACCCCCCGCAGCCTTGCACGGAGAGAGGCAGCGTGTGGGTGGGTGGGGAATCCCTCCCTCCTCCCTCCGTGCTTTCTCGGGGAGAGCAGGCAGAGTGCAACGAGGAAGCAGGATACTGCTTCCAAGAGGCATTTGCCTCCTGATTCACTGCCTTTATTGTAATGGACAAGTGTCCGTGGCCCGTTTGAACGCACTTGGGCTGCTCACCCGCCGTGCTTACACACAGCATCGTGCCCTCATTGTCTGTCATAAATAAGTCTTTGGTCAAAGATGAGTGCCGTTTAGCCCAGCTTTGCAAAGGACAGAAGCATTGTGGCAGCTTCTATTTGCCTTCAGTTGCTGGTATCTGTCAAAAAAAACCCATCAACCCTGGAATGAGCTGGGTTTTTCCTCATGTAAAGGTTCAGGGTATGCGTTATATTGCACATGATGTAGATTTGTTCATAGAGATACAGATGCTGTACATATGTTTGACATTTAGGATGCTTATCGTGTGTGGGTTGTCTTTTTTTTTTTTTTTTTTTTTTTTTGTGAGTGGCACCTGACACTGATCCAGCTCTTTCAAAAGGACAAAGTATTTTTTGCTGGTCTTTCCTCTTCAGTTAAGAAAGCATGACTACTAGTACTGCATACTGATAATGGTCTGTGTGCATGCATGTATAGTAAACAAGAGGGAGCATTCCAGCACTATAGGTGGTGGAAGAGGCTTCTATTGAAGAGTCACATTTTCTTGGATTATGTATCCAGTCTATGCCATCAGTTCACTAGCTGGTAATTACAACTGCACCCAGTAATTCCCTTTGTTTAGGCACTTTGAAAGCAGGGGAGTGTTTTTTTGGTTGAAAGCCAGAGTTAGTGAAGTTAGGAAGAGAAGGAGCATAGTTTCTGATGTGGTTTATTATATGTAAGAAAGAAGCTAATATAAACAGTAAAACTAGATTGAAATTTCTCTCCTAGAACAAACTGTATTGTTTTGAGTTTAGTAATGTCAAAACAAATGAAACAAATGAACAAATCTTTTGGTTAAAGTAATGTCAAAACAAATGAAGTACACGACACACTGTATAGCCAAAAACATCGTTCTTGTCTCTTTTAACACTTTAAATAAAAGGGACCTTTTTCTCTCATGTTTGTTCTGAATGCACAAGCATAGCTACAACATGGAGCTGGATTTTCAGCCATGTAAGTAGAGTTACACCACTTCTTAATAGCTAAGCGTCTGTCACCTGATTCTTTGAAAATCGGTAGAGAAATTACTATTGAAAGAAATCCTATTAAAGGAATATGTATTCTCAAGTCATGCTTGAATCCCAAAAGGCAGATCCATTCTTCTAAAATACTGCCCCGTGAAACTCAGTTTTGCAATCACAACTGAAAGGAGGTGAGTGGGCTACTCAGAGTATTAGTACAGGTCGCAAGCATTTCCAGGATCTGGCCCTTATTCATCATGCAATAGATGGAATTTTAAAATGACATAGGGCCAGATCCTGAACTCAGTCTGATTGGTGTAAATCCAGAATAGCATAGTTTTAAGTCACTAAAGTCAAAACATTAAGAAACCCACATAAAAATGCATAATCAACCTCATTGTGTTTTTTTCAGTAGTGAATCCCTGCAGTGAAGGCTCTGTAAGAAACATCGTATCAGCAAGGGCTTTCCTTTCTTCCGAACAGAGTTTGTAACATACGTCATTACACAGATTGAAGAATGAGTTTCTATGCCTAAGTCTAAATACCTCGTTCTTATCTGAGCTTTTTTTTTTTTGCAGCAGGGTTTGACTGGGGAAGAACTGTAGATTTTTTTTTTTTTCTCCATACCAAAATGAACAAAGAGAAGTGCATTAGGAACAGAACTGATGGCTGGTGTATCATATCATAATCTTTATATTTCAGATAGATGGATGGACGGATGTAGCCTTTTTGTGGAAAGTCAGGGCTGCTGCTGGGGATAACAGAGCAATCCCTGCAGCGCTCTTCACTCAGGAAGATTAAAATAGACTGCTTCTGTTTCCTTCTATAGCTTGGGCAAACCAAAGTCTTTGTATAGAAAAGGAAATACGAGAGATGCAAAACAGTCTATGTTCTCACTCCTGCAGGTTCTTTTTTTTTTCCCCCATTGATTATATTTACTGAGTTTTATCCTCTCTCATGTCTGACTGTTGGAAGGAAATCAAAGAGACTGCAAAATCTAACTTAAAGGTAACTTGGATGGAGGGGAGCAGAATCTTTTGCCACCTATTAAAAGCATGCCCAATGATCCAGCTGGCCAACCCGAGAGTTTTATTTTTGTTTTTTGTGTGATGACAGGGCACATGCTCTTTAATACCTACACGGATTAGGTATCTGCACTGTCTTCCTTCCTCCCCACATCTAAACATGTTTTTCCCTCTATTATAACCCCTGAAAGTCAATGTTGTCTAATTTTTCTCTCTTATCCAAGAACATAGGAACTGACCGTTCACTACAGAAAACAGCCACTCTAAACAGAACAGAAATGATATTTTAGCATGACAGGATGTGGTGGCTGAAATCAAGGGTTAAAGCAGCACCCAGGCAGTGCCTGACTATCACTGCCCAGTAATGGAATTTCATCTGCCTCTCACTAAACAGGAAGTTCTGGCAGCATATTTAAGTGTATTTCTGCTGGCCCTTGTCACCTCAGACCCAGCTCAGGGATTTAGCTCATTTTGAGTCAGGTTTGAGTTGGTTTTTTTTGCAGCCCATTTCACCTCAAGCACTGGATAGAAGTGAAAACCTGAGCTTTTTGACATGTGTGACTATTCATGTCAACTGGGGCAGTTTTCTTAAAGGGGCTTGGAAGAAAAACATTTGAAGCATCTCTCTTATTTTAAAGGAAAGTTTGGTCTTATTTCCGTTGTTCACTTTTTAAAAAAATATGAGTTTTCTTTTTTTTTAAAGCCCTTTTTTCATATACATTAAAAAAGCCTGCATTTTAGAAAGGAACAAAATCAAGCCCATCTACAGAAAGGGAAGAATTCCTTAGTTATGCAGAGGCCCACTCATTGTTGCTGTATTTTGTTGTGTGAGAAAGGTAGCACTGAGCTTACCTATGAAAGGAGAGGCAAGGAGAAAGATTTTTGCAGAGATTCTCAGCAAGAATTAGGCTGATTATTATTCCGCGGCATCTGTCTCTTTCTACCTTAGGAGTCTATTGCATAACACAGCTTTAAAAACAAAAAAATAAGGTCATTCGTCATGGAATGTTTTGCTTCAAAAATACAGGTTGCTGAATTAGCATAGCTTAGATCACCCTTACTAGGCAGCCTCTTGTCTTAAGGGACCATCCTGATGTATTGTCAAATCCTCTGAGTATAAATTTTCATTCCTTCCTTTATCAGAATGCTACCTTCTTTGCCAACCTTTCATTGAGTGTCAGGGAAATGCCACAGGGTTGAATTTAGTAGATTAAGTCTAAATGGCCCAAATCCTGCTGGTTTTTATCAGTGAAACTTGCAGTAGGAGCTCTGCATATGGAAGGGCTTCAGATTTTGAAGCATTAGCTGGAAAACTCACTTTGATAAATACAATTAGAATAATAGCTAATAATCTGTTACAGTTCTTTCCATCAGAGGACATGGGTGCACTTTACAAACATTCCACATTAAAGTGGCATTGAAGTC
Organism: Hemiprocne comata; assembly: GCA_020745705.1. NCBI lineage: Eukaryota > Metazoa > Chordata > Aves > Apodiformes > Apodidae > Hemiprocne > Hemiprocne comata. The sequence goes on from CM036586.1 coordinate 66,308,305, forward strand.
TTTTAACCGTGTCACCAACAGTGAAAACGAGGCATAGAAATGGTATTTGTCTAGCATGACAGGAAGAATCTAAGTACTGCCTTTAAATTATTAGCCTGTGTTTGCTCTACAAGGTATCTCCTTATGCAAAACAAACTCTTGGAACTCTTGGAAGACATTTTCTAAAATCACATTTTCCCAGAGGTCTTAAAGCTCATTTGGATTTGCATTGAGCTGAAATCTATTTAGTTTGATTTTATTTTGTATTGGTGTAGGATAGGATTTTTTACCTTAGCAAAGAGGCAAGTTTGAAAATACAATGTTAGAATCACTTAGTTGCTGTTGTGGTCTGAGGCTGTTTGCTATATTTTTGTTCAGTTTCAAAACCTCAATTATGCAACTTTAAAATGAAGATTTTGCATATGCAGAGGTGCTATTTTCCATAATTCTTCTTTTTAACTATGCATTAATGTTTCATTCTACGGATTATCTCCAGGGTAAAGGCATTAGACAAAATCCCACTAATTTCAATGGGTACTAACAATAACTGTAAATATTATGGCTTACTATTAACATATTTTGCTATATTTGCGCATTGCACCAGCACAAAAAAAAAAATAACAGAACAATTCTGAATGGCTTGTGTACCCCAGATAGCCATTCCTTTCACTTTGGGTGCACAAGGAATGCTGCATTTGCCCTCTGCTTCCATTCTGTTAGATTTCCCCCAGCCTCTTTCAGGGTTTAACTCCCTTGGGCTTTTGCACACCACAAGTAGTTGCATTGGTGCTGCCCTGGGTTCTGCAGATCCCTGCTAGCAATGTACTGTTTCGGCATCAGAAGTTATTTGGAGTGGAGTGCTGTAAACTGGGTTCAAATGACAGAGGTCTGCACTGGCATAGCTACACAGCTGCTAAAGTCCTGCTTAGATGATTTTGAAATAAAGAGCATAATATGCGAGGAAAAAAGAAACTAGAGCCTCTGTGACTATGTCCCATTTAAAAATATATCCATACTGGTTCCATTCACATTGCCATCAGCCTTAGACCTACTTTATGCCATGAACACACCTGCGTTGTATCTACAACATATCTATCTTCCTGGGCCTGTAAAATCCCAGGCAGAGGAATACGGAATTGATGATTCACAACAATATTTCAGAAGTAACAGGTGAAGCGAGAGGAGGAAATGGTCTCAGCTTAGGAAGGGCTCAGGATGAAGTTTTAGGTAAAAAAATTTCTCCGTAGAGATGGCATGAGGAATTCCACCCACAGGGATAGCACCTCAGGATGGTGCTGCATAAAGTCCTGGCCAGAGCAACATAGCGTCAAGGCTGAACATACAGGAAATCTCACTGGTGGGTTGGGAACCTCAGAAAATAATAACAAGGAAGGAATCTGTGGGAAATACTACCTAGCCAGTGCTTTGGATAGATACTACCCATGTATGTGTATCCTCAGCTCACTTAGAGCAGTACCTGGAGAAACAAAGACTCATCCTGATATTTAACACGAGAGGCCAAGGGCTGAAAGCAACAGCGAAAGAGGTAAATTTTTTCATGCTTAAATGAGGACGGATGCAAATGCAGTATTTTGTTTTTCTGATAAGATGGTGATATTTTTATGTTGCTCAGCTCTATGTTTGGTTGCAGCTGGACTGCCCTTCTCTGGTGGCAAGGGTGCCTTTCTTGCATATGCTTTGTATTGGCCCATTTGGTGTCACCTCCCAGGCAGATCCAAGGTATGGCTCTATGAGAGGACTTTAAGAGCAATGGGGTCACACGGCAACGCTGTTAGCGTTCAAAAGAATTTGCACGTGGCTATTTGGAAGAGGTATAAATGGAAACATGTCCCAGATGAATAGATGTTAACAATGCCCTTGAGAATTCCTGCCAGGGACTCAGTGCCAGGTGACCCTTGGGTTGGCTGTCCCGTTCTTTGCAGCATGTACGTTGTGGAAGGACACCCGTTGTTCTGAGATTGCAACAAGCGACTGATACTTCCATGTCCTTCATATAATGGTGCACACACAGAAATACACAATTTAGGCATGGTTCATAGAGTTTATGCATGCAGTGAGTGTTACTTATATGAGGCATAGACTGTACATGTTCTCACCTACACCGTATTTGGAATTACTAACACTTTTAGTCAGGCTAAGCCAGAGAAATCTAGGCTAGGAATGCTCTTCAAGTCATTAAATGGTGCCAGACCAGAGCCTGTCAGCTAGAAGTCTGGTCTTCTATTAATTATGGCTTCTACCTACTCATTCAAAAAAAGTGTTGACATGATAAAATGAAGTACACTTCTGCAAGCAAAAATACCTATAGACAAACAGATGTATTAGATTGTAGAAATTCCCTAGTTTTGTTTTGTTTTTTCTTTCTGCCTTGGAATCCAAGTAGAAACAGCAAAAAAGAGCTACTATCTCTACCTTAATCCTTCTGTAGGTAGGGTTTATTAATCTGCTTACCTGTTTTTTTTCCCTATAAATGCCTTGTTAGGTTGCTTGTATTTTCCTTTCTTTCCTAGTTCAGGAGTGGTTTATTTCTCTTTTTCCATTCTCAGTTATGAAACCTTTTATTGTTCTCCCTTAGGAAAACATTATTGAAAGCCAGAAATATTCCTCTGTTTAACAGATGGAAAACATTTTATTTGTTATAAAATTACCTGCAGCCTGTGATTGTTACTTGGTCCACATTCCCTGGAGCCATTTAAGAGCAAATAAGGGGAAAAGAAAAGAGTAATTTACAAAGACAGAGCCTGAAATGTGACCGTTTTCCCCTTCTTTTTCATCCTTTTTTTTTTTTTTTAATAGTAGATATATTTTTTCCCTCAGAGAGGTGTATCTTGAAACAAACTAGTAATTTCTTGTATTCATCTGTTCTGGAGTTTGTAATTTCATTTAGCTAAGCTCTAGGTGAGAGAATGAGAGTCTTGACTATTGGAGCCCAATGGCTCTTCCTACGATCTCTTAGCTACAGCATTGGACTAACAGCCTTAAGATCAAAGTTTAATTCCTTCTAAATGTATTTTTAAACAAACTTGTGATGCTGGACAGTCCCTTTCAGCTCTCTGATTTTAAGATCTGTAGCAAAGCAGTTGGAGATCTATTGCTACAGGTAAGAGTGGGCATGTAGATCAGGAATGATTCCTTTTGTAAATTTCAACACAGGAGGCAGCATAAAGCTTCTGTCATTACTTGCAATGTGTACTGCAAGGCAATATGTGTATTTGCATATAGAAGAATGTATTTGCATGAGCATTTGTCTACAGTAAGTGTCCAAGAGCAAAGTTGAACCAGCACCTAGTTTCTTTGCTTTTTACGCACAGAAGGCAAATTGTCAGCAGGAGGACATCAGTGTATCTGTACTGACGTCAACACAGCCATGACAATTTACATCACCTGAGGATCTGTACCAGATTTTGTGTATCTGTCCTCACACATAAAACACATAGATCCACTAGTGTGAATGAGTGTTGACAATAGCAATGGATAGCAACTCATAGCAGAAATAACAGTGAAAAATGAGAACACCATTAAGCAACATTCTGATTCTTCATATAATAGGTTTGTAATGTTTTCTTATGGTATTTTAATATAAGGTGGTAGGAGTTTTGTTGCTGCAGGCTTATGAAGATATATTTGCTCTGTTTGATGATGTTTTTTCTTTTCTCTACCCTGTGCATGCACCCTTAGTCTGCTTCTCACACAGGTATTATTTTTATTGCTTTTGCTAAGATTATATCCATTGATCATCTGTTATTTTCATGTGCTTTGAGGTTGCACTTTCTGAGGGGGATTTTCATGATTTAGACACAGCTAACAGGGGACATTTTGGTGAAACTGAAGTAAGTTTGAATAAGAAATTAAAAATGGCAAAGCTTATCCTTCCTGCCTTCTTCTAGATGAAAACAAGGGGGTCTATGAGCTGCAAAGCTAATGAAGCTTGGCTTCCAGAAGATTTGTGTCACGGTTACATTTTCTGATGCCTAACAAGATGTGAGTTCTGATCTAAGCTTCTCATGGCATTGAGGCTTTTATAACATCTCTCTGCAACATGGACACTTCTGTGTGGGATAATGGCTTTGGTTCACTCAGCAGTCTTTCCCTCAGTGGAGAACCTATGAAGTTCTCTCTGTTACACCCTGTCAGCTATTCTCACGGAACTCGTAAGAGGTTAGTATATCTGAGATCACTCGAACTTGGTTAAACCTCACAGTGAGATCTGCAGTTAAAATGTAGGAACCAACATAGACACACACACCCACACAGAGAAAGAGAGAGAGACACATGCATAAAAGGAAAAGATTATATAGTCACAGAAAACAAATTTTGCTTAGGAGCCCAATTAATAAAGACCAAGTCCTAGATAATTTTTTTTATTTAGCTCACCAGTATATCAAAATGACTGAACAGTCCCCTCCAGATCTGTGACCCTTGCTTGGAGCTGGTGTTCTTTGTGTAATAGCCTCTTAGAAGTCTTGGAATATTAAAGTTATAAAGATTTGGGAAATTACTGTAGGCACCTGGATGGAGGTTTACCATTGGCAAATGGGGTCTGTTGCTCCTCCTTGCTTTACATACGAAGCTGGTGGAACATCTTAATCCACTTTCCAACATTAGCACAGGCATGGGCTGCTGCTGAGGCAGTTGCTACTAGAGAGGTTAATTTATATTTGCTGAAACACACTAAAGCTTCTATGTCATTCTCAAGAGTAGTAGAAACTTGACATTGAAATTATTATAGATCTTAAGAAGGCTTAGGATTTTCTTCAGGTTTTGCTGTACTTTGGATGTTTGTTCAAATTCTAACCTTTCTATTAAAATTCGGGACCTTGCTGTCTATCTTTTTGTCTCTGTGACGTCAATTTCCAGGCAGACCTCCAAAGTGGTTCACACTGTCCTGCTCCAGTGGGAGAGTTACTCTGACAGCAACTCCTTCAGCCTCAGCATCCAGCATCTTGGTATTGCTGTGCCTGGGTAGGCAGTGCCTCCATGGAACACCCTTGCATCTGCCTCCCGGAGCAGTTTGGTTTTGGGCTTAAGGTTCTTAACAGACTTCATACGTGATGGCATTTTCCAGACGAGAGGGTGCCTCTTCAGTTTTATGGAGGTTATGGCTTTTCCTTTGACTTCAGTTATGGAACTTCAGACCTATCTTTCCTTGCTTTTTTCCCTGTGTGAGCAATACTGTTTCTGCCTCTGTTGGGCTGTTCCAGGAAAAGTTTCAGCTCTACAGTCAGTTCGGAATTGTCACAAATGTCCTTGTCTTCCATTTGCTTGTTTTTAATATGCAAATCCATTCCTATCAGGACACCAGTAGATTGCCCATGTCTGCCTAGGTACTCATGTGGCCACCTCCACCACAGTAACTAAGTATCTGGAGTTATCTTGAGAGCCCATCCTGGTATCCATGCGCACTAGACCACTAATCTTCATCTGGAATAGCAAAGAATCTGAGGAATCTTCTCCCTTTCTCTGAGCACTCCCTGGTTCTCAGGCCAATGACCTCTCTTCAGTAAGGCTGAAGCCTTTCTTCTAAAAGGTTTTGTGCCAATACAACTAGATCTAGTCAAACTTCTAATGCAGAGAGACAGCATGGCTCGGATCTGTAATTTGCACTATTTTGCAATCTAGCTAAGTCTACGAGCCAGATTCTGTTATCGCTTAGCTGTAAATCTGAGTAGCTGAACTTTCTTGACTAAGTTGGCTTCAAATTTGAAGAGATGTGAGGTAACACTCAATATAACTTCTGATGTTATGGGTTTTCTCAAACTGACTTCTGTCCCACCACTCGAACTAGTTAGAGTTAGCTATTAGCCTGTTAGATTTTGTGCATGCTTGCCATGGCAATAATTTGGGAGGCACAGCCAACTGCTGTAATGTTTCCCCCAATAATTCTTTATGACTCATTTGGGAAAATACTGATCTCCATGTTAGCTGCGGCAACATCCACTGCTGGTCCCTTGTTTCTGCCAAGAAAGAGTGAGTTTCTCATCTTTGTCAAGCTGAATGCATAAATATTGACTTCCTAGACATGCTCTTACTGGAGCTATTATACCACCTCTGTCACCTCATTTACCATAACTCTTACACAACCAAGCAGATAGAGAATAACAGATTGTATCCTTGATAGATGAAAAGTATTGGCACAGAGTTTCAATCTGACACTTAAAGGTATTTAGCCTCCTGAAGGTGGAAGAAAGAATCTACTAATTTTCAAGGGAGGGTTCAGACTTCTGACAAACTCTATTTGCTTTCAGCAAGTTATTTTACAGGTAGGCAGAAGAAAGAAAATACTGGTGACAGGGGAAGAGGGCAAGAAGAGGATGAGAGGCATCTACAGTGTGTCTCTACTCTCTGCTAAGGGCAACCCTCAGGCTGGTTTTAAGTTTCTGTTAACCTACTCTTCAAATCCCAAGCCTGAAAGCATGGCTGGAACGTTGCTTCAGGACTACATCCCAGCGGTGTGCACATCTGCTGCCCTCCAAAGCCTCTGCAGCAGTCATAAGATAGGGTGTGCCACACTTCTGGGTTCTGCAGAGCTTGGCTGTGCAGGGTGATACAAGCTGGTAGGAGAGTGGACAGCAGTGGGGAGGGGAAAGGCCTCAGTGGAAAATACAGAATGCAGGAGGGCCAGTATCCCCATAACTTTATCCTGCAGAGGCTGTGAAGTTTTGGAATGCCTGGTTCATTTATTTGTGCAAGTGTAATGATGCTGCGGTGTACCTGTGGGGGGAAGAAATGAGAGGGGTTTATGTTCTACTTTTATGAAGCCTTTTACTCAGGAGAAATTAATAATAAACAGCACACACTGGATGTTATCCTTAACAAATCCAGACTGATTGAAGCCACCTCCCCAGTAGGCAACTCCTGGTCTTAAGGAAGGAGCCCCCAGAGTATGTGTGACTAGTTCACATCACTGTGGGATGGGAGGTTTATCAGATCTCATAAAGCAATACAGTTTAACCTGGTTGGGCAGTGTCTGGGAGATCTCTAAGAAATTCCCAGAGTGCTAGCAGAGAACAGTGAAGTATTTCTGCAGATAGGATAATTTTCAGGATGTCGCTGCCCGGTGTCAGCACCTCTTCTTTCAAATTAGATGTTGGGGACCTTGACCACCTGCATCATCTCTTCACAGGTTTATGCACACAGACAGCAAAGGTGTTATCCCTATTCACATGCTGATGTAAATTTGTCATCATATTCCTCTCACTGTTTGCTTAATTAACAACAGGCCCCATTCTTCATTGTCTTCCTCTTGTGAAGGTATTTTCTTTTGTGTGACATGGGTTTGAGATGCTAGCAAATCCTCACTGAGCAATTTAGATCCCACTAGCTCAAGCACAAATGATAATATGACTTACAAAGCATAAGGAACCAGGGCCATTCTGCTGCTGCAGTTTTTTACAAGGCTTCATTGCAGGCTGCTATGGCCAACTCATATCTCACACCAAAAATAGCCACATTTCAGGGATGTGCACCTATACACAGTAATGTTATGTTTTCTGAAGTGTTTTGCAAAGTAAAGCACTTATACACAAATGGAATATTTTTAGTGTATGTCCCTACCAATATTTAAAAGTGCAGCAAGTAGCAAGTATGTAAACTTTGCCTGTAGTGCACCTCTAACAATAGCAAGATCTTGCTGCAGGATGGATGATAGAAACACCATGCAAAAATAGGTGGTGGTAAAAATAATAATAACAACAACAACAATAATACCATCTCTTCTGCACTACTCTTTATCAGTAGACCATCAGTGCTTACATAGGTAGTCCTCATTTTACAGAAGAGGATGAAGACATGGACATTTTTTTGCTTGAGTTCACCCAGCTAGTCAAAGCTGAGAGTAAAACCTGTGTCCCAGGGCTCTGATCTGTCAAGTAGGCTACAGTGCCTTGAAAGAAGGAGACAAACAGGACAAGAAGCGTTAAATGTTATGAGGTGATTTCTGTGCCATAAATAACTTTGCTCTAAATCCTGAAATCTGATTAACTCCCTGGAAAAACTGGTATCAGGAAGAGTTTTGGCCAATTGAAGTTCTATACCATGGCCAAAAATATTTAACAGCCGTTTATGATTGGTGTGTGTTACATACATTAGAAAGAAAGAGCAGTAGAGCCTGGAGATAAAATTGAATATTGAATTTGAGGGGGAATTGAGACACATGGTTTCAGGCTGGCAGGGCTGTGAATGTGTATTGCATGCAAGTCCAGCAAGGTTCACAAAAGAAGCTAGTCCAGCAAGAAAATGTATCGGAATAAAAAAGTGGCATAAATGTATTAGGGTAAAAAATCCAAGAAACCACACACATAATGAAGCATTTTTTTTTCTTGCAACAATGAACCAGTTATGAGTTGCACAGAATGATGAAGGGGGTGGGTAGCAAGAGCAGGTAGGTTAAGAGTCTATAATCTGTGCTGTGGTTTGATGGGAGAAAGCTCAGCAAGCACATGGAAGACACCAAAAATATTCCTCTCGTGGGAGCAAAAGGAAAAGCCTCCCACAGAGGCAGGCACTGCATGTGAGCTAGGGAAGCGGAAAGTAATTATCACATCTGTGCATATGAATAAGGTGTCAGAGTACCTTCTCCAAAAACCACAGCCTAGCAAGATGCAGTTTCTTTTTCCCACAGCTGTATTTTCCCTCCCCCTGTTCTCCTTTTCAATACAGAGCCATACTGAGGTCTGCTGCCTCCATCCCCTCCTCCCCTGACACAATCACAGCAATGCATGCAATCACCAAGTCATGCAGACAGTCTCAAACTCTTGCTCTGTCGGACTTTTCCTGCCTTGCCCAAGGAGAACTCTTGCATGACTGATATGTGTGGCTTAATGGTTCTGAGCTGAGGTTTTGATTGCTGGAAATAAGAAGAGCATTTGTGTTCCCCCATTCCTCTTACTTGTGATACAGGGCTTGATGGTAATAATGACTCGGTCTGATTAGCTATTACCTTGGGACATCACTTTGATAGGGATCCTGCATCCTGCCTGGTTTCTCATTAAGTATTGGGGTAAGCACCGGTGTCTTACAAACCCAAAGGGTGCTCTTTGGTATGCTTTTGTGTATGCATTGAGAGGGGGGCACACTCTGGGAATTCTTAGGAAACTTGACTACATTTCTCATAGTCAAGGGCTGCATTCAGTATAGACCTAGGCTGCATTTGATAATGGCAGAGATGGCAAGGGAAATCTGGAACGTGGGTAAGAATGTCTTCAGGATGTGAATGAGCCTTGGAGGTTGCTGGAATTCCTTCCTCTTACCAGCAAAGAGCTATTTATGTTGGTAACTTTTCCCTCTCAGCTTGTACTGTAGCAGTATGCTGATTTCCTCAATTTGAAAGGACTCAGCACCTCAGAGGATCAGGACATCACTCTCTCTCCTTTTTCTTCCAGCTCTATTTTATATTTCTCCATTCTGGTTTTATTTGCTGCTGTTTTGAATTCCCTGAGAGGATCACTAACCAGAGGCACAATTAGTAACTGTTCTTTTGGGATCCACTATGGCAGTAGTTGGAGATATGTCACAAAAAAATAGCTAAAATATGACCGATTAAATGATATTTCTCTATTGCTACTCCTTTTATTAAAGTCATGAAGAAAAGATAGGACTTGAGTGACTCCTGATAGCACAGCAGCATTTGCAAATATATCAGCAAGAATTAAACTGGTCTGCTTGGAGCCCCTCTCCAAACTTCACTGGCTCCTTTGAGACAGGACCACTTGTTCATCCTTAATTTGCTCACCTTTGTTCCTCTTTCTTATTGGCAGTTACACTCTCTCTTTCCCCCAAAACCTCCATTCTGCAGCACTGCTGTGAGAGTAGAGTAGGTGGCAACTACACCACAATGACAGCATATGAATACAGCACTGCTGAGATGAAGGCTGTGATGAAGGTTTCTGCTGCTGGATTCCCAATTAGCTGTTGGAAGGACAAGGAGCATGGCATGTCTGCATGTACTGAACAGGGAATGGGTGGGATAAAGTGGATGTGAATGATACACCTGTATTCTCATGAGAATATGTCTTCCTTTCCCTCTCAATATACATCTCTGTGTGGAGAAGTGAAGTCTGAAAGAGGGAGGGATTACAAAGTATTTAAACTTACATATTCACTCACAACTGGCTGGATGAGCAGTTTAAGTGAGATGTGCTTTATGTCACTTATATGCAGTTTTTACATCTGATGAGTTAGACAGGTTTCAGGAACCCACTGAATTAAGAAAATCATTAGTAAGGAAAGATGGAAGGGAAGCTTTGCCCAATGTTTTTAGAAAAGAACTTACATTTAATTGTTTTGTTTAGTGGTGTGGTGATGACCAAAGACAAAAAATCAGCTTTTTTGACCTGTGTTTTGTGCATCAAAGAGTAAGTGACCATATTCTGAACCTAGGACTAAGATGGCTCCAGAGATAGCTTAGAAGAAGCTCTGGGTAAGCAAAAAAGAAGTCATGCTACAAGAAGGCAAGAACTACGTAGAGGCTTCTAAGCAACAGAAAGTTGAGCTTGGGAAACGTCTGACAATGTGAAAAAACCACAGGTGGGAGTGCTCAGGAGGCAAGCAAAATGCTGACCAAGGCAAGCAAAATGCTGTCTCCCTGTTGCCCATTTCCTGGTATACACTGAAACAAAGAGCCATAGTTTGATATACTACTAAAATCAACCATCGTCTTTGTCAGTATCAACTGTCAGACCACAGTCCATGGAGCTAAAAGATGTCTCAACCTTTCTTGCCATTCCATGTCTGAGCTGTTACAGCAGACAGTGTGGCACGTGCTAGAAGATCATCAGCAGTTACAGCTTTGTTTTGACACAACTTTTAGAGATGTGTTTATTGATACTAACACCGTGACAGGGAATGTTCCTGTTTAAACTGAAACGGTACATTTTGTCTACTACCACTACCTTCTGCAAGGTGGGGAGAGCTCTGATGGCAAGAAGTCCTTAGAGTGTTTATCATCCAGTAGGCTACCATGGGTCTACCTTAAGGTAAACTAGAATGAGCTCAGTGATGTTTGTCTGCCCTTTATGTGGGGATTTCGCCAGATGGCAAACCCAGGTTGGCTCAGCAGAGCTGCTGTGCAAGTCCAGAACTACATTTGTAGGTTGGAGTTGCTGGGCAGACTTGAGATGAACGTGAGAGGTCTGCATTTTGAGGAGGAGACATGGACAACTGGAAGAAGTGATGCTGCAGGGCTCAGACAAAGACTGAATGTTGTGCAAAGGACTACCAAATGCTGCCCATGGTGAGACACGTGAAGGAGCAAGACTGGAATAGCATGGGAAAAGAGTAAGACAGGATTCTAATGCATCAGCAGAGCTGCATGGACAATCCATATGGGAACAAACAATGACATAGGCAGTGTTCTGCATCAGCAGCAGACCTATGTGGATGAACAGGTCTGGGCTAACAGTGTTTGGGTGTACTGGCCACTGCATGGGTAGTTAGAACTAAGCTAGTGGAGGTGCTGCAGGGGAGGAGAAACTGCAGAGCTGCACAAAGGAAGCCTGACTGTTCTCTGCTTGGCACCAAGAAGTTGCTATTATTCTTTCACTTCCCTGAGCACTGATATTCATGCAAATTATGAAGGAAAAAAAGTTGCTCAAATGCAGCAGGAAAGGTTCTTTATCTTCATTTTTATGAACTTAGATAAAAGAGAACTTGATATGAATCTGGAAAAGTGACATCTAAATTTTATCCTGCTCATCATGATGATGAGTGCAAGTGTAGGTTGATTACTTGCTACTGACCCTTCCCTTTCCCTCTTCCTTTGTAAAGTTCTGTTTCACAGGGAACTCCTTTTCACGGAATAGTTCAGGCTGTTCTTTGTCCTTTCAGCCTTGTGATTTCCACTAGCACCAAGCCAGAAACCTCCTCATTTGCTAATAGGTATTCTACTTAATAATAGCAAATCCATCCACTGAGGATATTTCTGGCTTGCTTTGTAAGACAAGAACACTGTTTTAATAGCACAATGCTGGCACTTGAGTGGGAATGCTTGCACCCATTTGTGTAGCTGCAGGTTGCACACAGTCTATCCACCCCTGAGAACTTGGGACGCCCCACGTCACTCACCAAACAGTAATTATGATGGTGGAGAGAGTGTAACAATTCCATAGATTGGTGAAAATCTCCTGGGTAGAAAGACTTGCTGGATTTCCATGGCACAGAATTTCTGTGGCTGTTCATTGGCGGTTTGGGGAGTTGACTATGAAGAATCCAAATGAATTTTCTCAATCAGGCTTTTGATGTTGTTGGTTTAATTATTAACTACATAAGAACAGGTTTTCAAGAAAAGATAGACAAGCCATCTCCCAAACAGCATTCAAACCAGTCTCCAAAACAGATTTTCTACAGCATGAGCTATAGATCTAAATAAGAAAATTACTGACATATTTTGCCTGTTCCCAATGTCTTCTAGACGCTTAGCATATAATTCCTGTTTTGTTTACCTTGGCACAAATGTAGCGTAATCATCAAAGGCAATGAAACCAGTACAGTGGAAACCCACAGCCATGAACAGACCAAAGTGAGGAGAGAGCAGGGGCCCTTGAAGTTCTAATGGGCCCACAGGAAACAAACACAGATTTAATTAAACTTTTAGTAGCTGGATCTAACGGTTAATAGGGAAGACTATTTCAGCCTTGGTAGGAATACAGGCTGCATAGCTAACTAAAAAAATATCTTGAATAAGCACACGAGAAGGGCAGTTCTGTAGTCAACAGTGGCTGTTGTCTATAAAAGAACAGTTCCCTGTAGTAATGGACATGGCATGGGTCCCAATGCCACAGCAGCTATTCTGTGCACGGCTGCACATCGCAAAGTTCATGCCCATCCTGATGCTGTCATGAGTGAGGCAAAGCACTGCATTGAAAAACAATTTTCTTTGAACTTGCCTTTTTTAGCCCAAACAGATTTTTACTCTCCAAACACTCCATGAAGTCTTAATTCCTCTAGTTCCTTCTTTTTGTTTAATTCAGTCAAGGATATTGGAGAATCCCAAACAGGAATGTCATATGAAGCCAACACTGACAGCACTGCATTCCTTCCACACTCCAGTATTTAAGTACAAAAAAACCTCAAAAAAAATCATCATTATCATCAAAACCCTCCCAAAATGGAACAAAATTTACCCTACCTTTATCCCTCATCCCACACTTCTTCCCTGACATGCACTGTCAAGACCAAAAGCTCTGTGTTCCTTTGAGTAGGGATCTGACACAAAAGAAAAAGGTGGTAAAGTTGAGTTGAATTGTGAGAGGAAAGGAGGTATGATATTAAAAATACAATGTCATATGAAGGCAACCTTTATAAATACTACAGAAGAAAAAAGCAAAACATTTTGTTTTGCCTTGCATTTTCCCAGAAAGCATTTACAGGGGCACGAGTGCAACGGGCAGTCTGTTGTAATACATGCCTAGTTTTTAGTATACTTACTCAGTTGCCTTCATTTAGCCTTCTCTTTTTACAGACTGAGGTTCTTGAGAAAGACTGGAAGCCTTCCCCAGGAGAGATAATAAAGTGAACATTGATACAAGAACTTGTTAAGACAAATGAGTTTCAGGAGAGTGATTTATGTAAAGAATCTTGTAATGACTCCAACCCCAACACTGTCTTGACAGCAGCTGTTTTTATGAAGGAAGTTAAACACAAGAGTGACTGCTGCATAGTCCTCCTTTAGAAGGCTGGCTTAATTAAACTAAACAAAGCAAAACAGACAGCTGGAAGGAGAAAATGAGGTAGTAGATAACGCTATCAACTGATAAGACCTCCTACATTTCAGAGGCACATGTTATCCAGGACTCTCAAAGTCTCAGCACATTCTGCAAGATGGCATGTGTTTATCAAAAGTTTCTGCTCCTGGGCCAGATGGCATTATTGCTGTTGCATGTTGAACAGTCTATTATCAGATGCCAGCATTGTTGTTTTGCGGAGAGCTAAGGGTGATGTGGCAAGTTTCCCATTCTCAAATGTGCTAGTATTGCTTGATCCTAGAGGGTGACAATTACCTCACAGCTTACTGTGTTTCATACGGAGCCCATCAAGCAGGGGAGCCTGCAGGTTCGTCTTTGAGGACCAACCTCCAGATGCGTCTGAATTTCAATTCTATAAGGTTGTACAACTTCCTTTTTCCTTTCTTCCTGACTGTATCCTCCATTTCCTTCCATTATTAACAATTCCTCATCTTATCTCTCATTGGAGTACTCCTTAGATTGATTTAAAAGCTGTAACTTAATTAGTTGCGGAGGCAGAATCAGGAAGCCCAAACCCCATGATAACACTTCACATCCACCTTTTGTACTTCCATCACATTCTATTCCTTTCCTTTTCTTGTCTTGCTCCTTGTAGGTTTTTCTACCCTTGAATCTCCCTTTGGTAAATAATGTCAGATAACCAGAAGGACAGAAGATGTCTTGTTTTGTCTGAGGTCCAACAGTTAAAGTGCGTGCCATCCCCTTGATTTTTTTGAGGTGCTGAGGCTGCCACAGTCTTTCTGAGCCATTACAAGCAAGAGAAAGGCTGAGGAAGGGGAATGAAGTGCAGGTACTTCCTAATTTCATCCTGACAGTAGGAGATCTCAGTACTAGCTATTAGAAAGTCACTGATTCTAGTTCCTGGCAGACAAAAGCAGTCATGCAGTAGATAACTAGCAGCAAAAATCCACAGCACTTTTGTTCTGTATGTGCACTGCAGGCAGCAAAAAAAAAGTGAAAGAACAAAAGCCAAAACTAGAAAATGTCCCAGAGAGAGAGCAAAGGAAATCAAGAATACTATACAAGTCATAGTTACTGTAGAAGTAAGGTGCAGTAAGTCAAACTCAATGACCGTAGAAAGCAAGCCATGCTGTCCACTGGAGAAAGGGCTGATTAGAAGACAATCTTAGGCTGAGCTCTGGCATGAAAGAATATGACAAATGCTTTGGATTTAGAATCTCCCAGAAAATATGAAAGAGTGGCACATACATACACATAATCAAACCCCTCCATCCCCAACAATAATAACCTCAGGAGCCCACAATTAAGGAACCTAAGTCTATTTCTAGGCATTCACAGAATTTTGTTCAGTGCACTTAACACATTAAAAGACCAACCTGTTGCATTGGACTAATATGTCCTGCGTCTTTCATGTCTACATAGAGACTACAAAACTTTGGGTATTATAAAAAGGAGAAAAAACTCCAACCCTACAGAGATTCAAAACACCATCACTCCTTCTCTTCTTGCTAGCATTTCATTTGCACCTTCTGCCCACAGCTGTGTTTTAGCTTTTAGAAGATGAAGAGCCAGTCTAGTTACAGACTTACTTTCAGAGGGGTAAGGGTTCAGCTCTGGGTTATGGAGAAGAGGGTGATAGGAAAGGACCCAGATGTCTTTTCCACTTTAATGATCATGAAGGAAAATGTAAGGCTATGACTCTGAACTGCTGAGCAAGGAATATTGAGGAATATCCTGCCAACCACTAATATCTTAGTCATTCCAGCTAGCTACCATTAGACTTCCAGTTAGATTTCCAGAATCAGTGTAATGCAAAACTGTAAACACATGTTAAAGTTCAGCTCATCCTTTAGTCTCTTTGCTATTTAGTTTTCTGTTATGGTTTTAGTGGACCCAGCAAATTGTTGACACTTATAAGAGGAACTAGAGTGAGAGGATCTTTAGGACCCCAAAGAACTGGGAGTGTTGGAACAGGGAGGGGTCAGTATTCCCTCCCACTTCCTGCCATAGTCTATAAAAGCCAGGAGAACTGGAAGCTCAGCCCCCTTTTTCCTGTGCCTTTCTTCCTTGGTGCTGGTGCTGCTTGGAGATTCTTCAACTCACCACATGCTCTGCAGAATCCAACTCTACCAGGTGCTGTGAGGAGCTGTGGACCCCTCTCCTGAGGCGGCCTTGCCACAAGGGACTCTCACCCACCTATCCCTGCGATCATCAAGATCAGTTTTGTATATATCTGTATGTAAATTTATACATCTGTTCCTCACCCCACGTGTTACTCCCTTTTCCGTGGTACAGTGAACTTGTTCCAGTTTCAATTTCCAGCCTTTAAGTCTCTCTTCCTTATTCCCCTTTTATCTTCCCTTGGGAGGGTGGAGGGGGGTAACAGATAGCAATTCTGCCCTCTGGTTTGTGGTTTGCCTAGACCACCAAGCTGAGACATTTTCCTAAGGCAAGTCTGGCATACACTTCCCTTCTGTGTATGGCCCTCAGCAGTGCCCAGCCCCACAGGTCACCTCTTTGACACAATGGTATGATACTTTCATTTCCAAGCATGCTTTTGGGGTGCCCATGACCATTCCAATGGATTCCATTTTTCCTGCTCTATGATCCCAGTTCTGTGGTTTGCTAGAGGCTTTGGTGTGCATTTCACAGGGGCCCTCACATAGCAGTGCAATTAAATTTCTATTAATTTCCAACAGTTGCATGAACTTTAGAGGGGTACTTGGTCTTCATATCCTGCAATGAAGCACTAGCTAACAGTTAAATTCTCTCTCTCCATGCATAGTCTTAACGAGGCTTTTCAGAAACATTATTCCCCTTAGAAAAAAAAGAGTTTGTGAATTAAGAAGTTCAGAGGATACGCAATTGGAAACAGTTCCATCTAATAATGGCTGTAGACTGGAATTCCCTTCTTGCCCTGAGGTGCACTGTACTTTGTTTCCAAGCCAGAAGAATATTAATTTCCATTGACAGAACCCTTCTTCTTTCTGAGTACTCGAACTGACCATTACCTGCCACTGAGACACAGCTGCCTCTGAGACAGAAGGCAACAGTCCTCTGTGATCAGAATTGCCATTGCTTCCACAAAATCTGTTGTTCAAGGGTTAGGCTAACCAATGACAACCAAGCCATTAGCTGGTGCATATAACCATAGCCCGAGTGGTTTCTGTTAACCAAATGGAGTTTGACAGAAGACTTCAAGTTCCAAGCATGGAACAACAACAAATCAATTTACTGGGAGTTCAAGTGACTTCAGCATTACGTCTTGCTAGGGACACTGAACCTTGTAGCACCATGCCATGGCACTGGTGCAGTGATGCCTCAGAAGGAAGACACCGCTTACTGCAGCACCCCCTTCAATTTTTACTGGGGGTCTTCAGTCCAACTGCATGCCTAGACTGACTCAGCTTATAATAGCTGACATGTGTGTAGCCTGAGGAAGCCTAGCTGTAGGCCACTGAGCTAAACAGACTTTTTCAACTTGGGAAAGGAGGTCTAGCAACTTCAGCGAAAACCTGTCACAGTTAATCTGCTTTGGAATCACCCTGAATCTGACTTTGCTATGAATTTGTCATCTTAAACACAAGGATCTCACTCCACTTCTTTTTAAAGGAAACATACCTTGCAGGTGGCAAGAATACAAGATAAGCAATGCCTAGTCTTATTCCTAGAATATTTCTGTCAGTCTTGAACTAGATGAGCATCGGTTTGTGCCTGTTCTCTGTATTTTCACATTTTTTCTTAAAGGTCCCTCATGCTGCAGTTTCTACTGGTGAGAAGAAACAAAGCTATCAAACACAAGTGAAAGTGTAATTTCCCTCTTTGTAATCCAATCAACTGCAACAATTTAGTCAGAAGTGCAGAAAGACTAGTGCAAAGTGATAAGGAATCACATAGAAGCTTACAGAGGGTCTAAAAGCAGTAGAATGACAAACTCTCTGGAAACTCGCATAATCCAGCCCATACACTTGCTGCAGGACAGCAGAGTAAGCTTCAGGAAACCAGTCATCTTTCAAAGAACATTGGTTTCTGAGGTCATGCTGCAGTCATATGTGGGATCTTCAGCTTACCTGTGATCTATATTCAAGCAGGATAGCTCTTAGTTCCTATCCAAAATGGCTTAGTGATCTGAGCATTTATTTTCAATAGGAGTTCAGTTCAAAGGCAAAGGATCTGGCTTCTAAGGAGCTCGCAGGGGAGCAGCAAATCTCGGATTTGAAATCTAAATGGCACCATTCCCATCTGCTCCGAATGAGTTAAAAAGTCCGAGTCTTCCAAAATCATAGAGAGATTTCAAATGCTTGGTTTCCATTACACTCATGGAAAGCCAGCATTTAGATCCTTCTAGGTGGACTGGAACCCCTAAATGATCTTCCAGTATATTTTGCAAGAGAAAGGGTTTGTTTCGATAACCTTGGGTCAGAGCTCCTCCTTACACAGCTCTATATCATACTGACTGCCAAATCCCACCTAAGAGATGGCTAGACATCAATGTCACTCTCTCTGTTTCTCACTCCATCCTACCCCCCTTATAAAGGGGGGATTGATGCAAGTATTTTAAAAGTTGCTTATTGTTCTCATTCCAAACAACTACTCTATCTTAATTTTACAAAACAGATTAGTAGTGCTGCAGAAGGCAAGGTATCATCACTGTTGTCTTTGCTCAGCTATGGCCCTCACACAGGTTGGGGACTCAAGACACTTAAGTTTATCATCAAAACATAATTTTTTATGTCTTTCACATATTTTCCAGCAATCAGGTTTCTGGTATTTTCCCCTTCCCAAGACAAATGCAATCATGTATGCATCCATGGTCATGACTACTGCTTGAGAAAGAGCACATGATATGTCCCAGATCAGTGAATAGCATGCCATGTCCTTCTCACAGCTACAGCATGGAAGCAAACATCATAATGCCAGTAGATGGGGTGGGGGGAGGAAGCGGGCATGTCTTCACAGGCAGTTTTGAACTGTAATAACACCATTCACAGGGAGACAACTTCACTTCTCTGGTGAAGTTCAGCCACCCTAAACTGAGACGGATCATGCTACCAAATGAGGCAGAAAACACTGCACTTGGTCCATGATGATAGAATTGTGCTATGAGAATAACAGCTTCTAATGGCTAGTTTCCAAGAGGATAGGTTCTCCATGTTAAGAAGTAACAGAGATTAGTTAGAATTCAAAAACTCTTCCAATTGAGCACAAGCATAAGGAGGTTTTGTAATCTCTCTCTGGCACTATTTGAGAATATTTATGAACACTAAAACTGTCTAAGAAACCACCCACACATTTCCAATGTTTGATAAGGTCTCATGAGAACCTGTATCTTTCAATAAAATGTGATGCTTAAGAATCAGCAAACTATTTTTTGTTCCTACATTTTCTATTGGAAGGTTGTTAAAGAAAGTTAACCAACATTTACAAATTTTTAAGTGTTCTTTCTGGGCCAAAAAAATACTTTCGGTCAGGAGAATGTTTGGACTCTTAACAATTTTTGACCAGTTGTTGTTTAATGAATTCAGACAAAAACTTGAATGCTTTGACTTCTGCTTCAACCAGAAGTGATAGGGATCATGACATCTTTGGAGCAGGCTGTCAGAAAACGACTCAACAATTTTGCCTCTAATTGTACCCATTAACAGAGCAAGGAAACTTCCTACTCCTTATTCCAAGAATAGCAACAGTGCCTTTTGAAAGGGGATTAGCTGAAATTTCAAGTGTGCCAGTACTCCTCAACTCTGAAACCTCTTCCACTGATGCCAAGCAGCAAGATTAGTCTGCAGGAGGAGGGAGCCTGCAGAGTAGTTACGTGGTGTTCCAGATTGATGGCATACATTGCAATGTGATGAAAACTCCTAGCTATTCCATACGAGTAAGCCCAGTTATAGCAAGATGGCCTTCCTACTGGCAGACTCAAGAGGAGAACTCATGCCTGTGGGAATCTGCAAAGGCTAGCAGCCTTCTCAAACCTAAAACCAAAGACAAGGCACAATGCTAGAACAACATGGAAGAGGGAAAAAGGCTGCTTTCTATTCTGCATGCATCATATGGCCTGTTGCTTTCATGTTTTCTTTCCATATAAAGGAATATGTGTTGGGATCAATTACAGAAAGGGATAAATCTCATTATGTGGGGGCTGCATTTTGTTTGTCTGTGTTGCTTAATAAGGAGAGAATGGCTCAAATGCTTATATGAAGTTTGTTGGTATTTGTTCCTGTTGGCAGGCTGAAGCTTCTATTTTGCTGGGTCCTGATTTAATTTTTTTTCCTTTGCTTGCAGTAGCTATTAGTGACAATGAGTAAGAGAGATTTATTGGTGCCTGTTAGGGCATGTTGCATCTTTTCAGTCTGATTATTTTATTATATCAACCCAAATTAAGTATCTTGCTTATGCTGCACTTCCCACCTCCTGATACACCTTCTGCCTGAATAGAACCAGGCAAGGTATGAGGACTCAAGTAGATTGTTAATGTGTGCCTTGAAGAAAGTTAACATTTTTAATGATCCCATGAAATAGATGCAAGTTTTAGACATACTCTTTTTCTCTAGTTTTTTTTTGTGCACATGTGCATCTGTTTTTTGCAGTGTAGTAGGAGAGATGGAGAATGTTTGCTTTAAGTAAGCCTAAAGAGTGGAGGAAATAATCCCAATGACACCTTCACATTCTCACAGAGATCCTCTTTTAGCTCAAGTTTTTTCACCATAAGAAGACATTGGGGGCTCCATTTCTCTACCATAAACTTACAAGCTGATCTTTAGCCAGAAGCTGCTGTGTCCATTTGTATGCTGCTGCAAGACTTTTATGAGCTGTAGTGGCAATTTCAACAGAAAGGTGTTGCTTATTTGGTGTGCTGACAAATAACTGGAGGTTCTCACTGTGTTATTGCGGCTATACGTCCTCTTCTAGAGAGGAGGAGACTGGTTAAAATAACTCTAAAGCTAGCCTATTAGTAACAACTGAGCAGTACAGGTCAGCTTCATTCCAGTTTCTGTGGTTTATTAGTTATGTGAACCACTTCATTCCAGTTCATTTTCTGTTGCCTTTGCTACTTGTAATGAATGAATTGGTTTGTGCAGCCTGGAAGGACCAGGTACATACTGCTCAGGTTCAAGGCATTTTTCTGGTTATGTGAGCTCATTTGCTATTCCAGTGACAGGTTACATAGCATCTAAAGCCCTGTCACAGCAAGACTCTTAATTCAGGTAGGCACAGCACAGTGCTTCTGAGACAGACCTTCTCTTTTGGGACCACAGTTTAGACTATGTAGAAGAGCACCAGGATTCAGATGCCAGCCTTTTCAAGAAGAGGTGCCCGGTTCTGTTCCTTGGGGCTGCTATCCAGTAAAGGAACTTATAGTGACCTTTAGGGGAGCACCTGGTCAGGTGAGCTACTGGGCAGAAGTGACTTGCACTCTGTTCTCTAGAAAGTTTCTCTCTCATTTAAAGAGGCTTTTTGCTCTCCAAATAATCATGAATCAGGGCAGGGGAAAGCAGTATGGGAGGGCTAGATTTGAAAATACAAGTTTTAGCAGTTAAGGATAGATTGTTTCTGTCTGTTAATCAGTACACACTTTCTTCACCCCTCAACTTGTTGAAATCTTTGTGCTGGTTTCTTCCTCTCCTGTGAAATGAATTCTTTTGGCTCCTGTTCAATACGGTGTTAAGTACTTACTTAATCCTTTGCAGTAGTTTGAGCTGCTGAACAGAGAGGAAACTTAGGCTATTGCTTGGAAACCAGGACTGAGGTGTTAGAAAGGTGGGAGCTGCATGCTACACACAAGCTATCTCTGTGTCAGTGGGCAAATTGTATTGCCTCGCTTTACTCTAGCATTGCCCTGTGTGACTAGAGGAGTGTTACTCACCTCCCTCGCAGGGGGTAGCACAAGGTGTCTGCCAGTGGGGTTTGTAAAGAGCTTTGAGATTGCTGCTTTTGAAAGATGAACAGTTTTGCTACGGGGAGTGCTGGATGACTGGACATGTTTGACAGCGCTTTGTGGAGCAAAGAAATGAGTGGGATTGTGCATTATTGTTAGAAAGGGGAGACAGTTTCTGAGACAGCTTTTGAAGTTTAATTCTATATATCATTCTAATGCAAGACTATATTTTAATTTAGACATAATACAAGGCGCCACAACTTCAAAAATTAGAGGCTGAATCAGGCAGACATACTGAAACATTCCTAGTGCTGTCCCAGAGCTAGGACTGAGCTTTGGGTCTTCAGAGCCTCTGATGGAGAGTCACGATCTATGCTTAACAACTTCATTTTTACTTCGAGTCAGGTTAGGTGGAGCCGTTCGAGGTACAAACACTGTTTGGTGAGAGATCTCTCAGGATGGCAGTTTTAAATTGCTTACCCGCATTCCTATTTTTCCAGCACCTCAAAGAAATTGATTAAGACATATGGATGACAGTACAACTTGCTATCCCAACAAGTGGAAGACAGACCCTGAAAAGAGGCAAGAGTTGCCTGGGAAAGCTCAAGGAAAACGAAACCAGTGAGAGTGTTCGGCTGGTCTCTGACAGAGATTGATAACATTTTTAGCATTAAAATCTGTTTTCACAATTAAATCTGTAGATGGCTGTGGCATTCCAAATGCATTGGTACAATTTTCCAGCAAGTAGACTTAAGAAAAAATCTGAAATTCAGATCTAGCTTAGCAATCTTTCAGGTAAGTTTTTTTGATTCAGAGGTCATTTGGGAAGGGAGAGAGGCATAAGTTCATGTCCCTGCAGACTCAGAGCAAAGGTTTTCCTCTTGAGTCACTCTGAATTAAGCAGAAGAGGAACATAGCTCATTCAGTCTTCCACATGCCATATCAACAACTGGAAAAGCCCATTATGCAGGTCATACACAACACGACAATCAGAGGTCTCCTTTTGGCCTTCTGGCACACTCATGAGAGGACGATGTAAGACAAGATATAACTAAACATAGAGATCGTTCCTGCTGCTCGTTTCCCTTCAAACAGAATTTAGCCCTGGTGAGAAGTTCAGAATTGACGTTACTAAGGTCTGAGCTTTCCTGTTTGCCTCAGAAAACAAGCACAGCACAGGCTGTGGTAGCTCAGGCTTCCATGAAATGCCTCAACAAATCATCGTCACCCCTCACCCAAAGGGATGCGCTGCAGGAGCACAGGGGCAGTATCCTTGCAGCCAAACCCACTTTGCTCTTTCAAAGTGTCTTCAGCCCAAGGATCAAAGGTCATTCCAGACATTCCTAAGTGATGTACCTAGCACCCACCAAGAGGTTCACTGATCTCGGTGGGGAGATGGAGCAACTAAGAACTACTGCTTTCCCCACCCCCCCACCCCCCTGCCAAAGTGAAGCACGCACTGCCTTGTACTGCAAACTGTGCCTGCTCTCAGTGTCAATTCAGTGGGACAGTGGAAGTCATATAGAGCTTTGTAATATTGGCACACAGACTCTGTACAGATAAGGGGGACAGTTCACACTTGTCTTGCTTTTGCTTTAGTCTTTCTGTGGCTCATGCTGGATCATATGTTGGGGGTTTATTTGTGAGCCACAGATTTTTAAAAACTGCATGCCTGCACACATAAACTCTCTCTAAACCCATGTTCAAGAAGCATTCAGCATGGAATCATTAGGGACTCTTAAGATCAGGCTGTTGATTCTGCTACCCATTGAAAAATATTCCCATTTGAAAGGGTTTAGTTACAAATATAAGAAGACTGAGGACAGAGAGGACAACATAGGCATTGCTAGGGAAGGCTGCTGTGTAACAAGCCATATTGTTTACTGATTCTCCCACTTGAAATGGCAATAAATGACATTTCTCATGCAACAGACACAAGAATAAAAATCTGTTTGTAAGTAGGAAGAGCCTTCATTTGAATGCAGATAGTTAGCATTTGTGTCAGGACAACCCTTAAGAGTGGAATTGGCTAGGATTCACTTCATGGGACTTGAAATCAGATCATATACAAATTCAGTGAAAATACTGTTTCAGTGGAGTTGGAGGACATCCCAGATGAATAACAATAAGATTCCATTTCAACCCTTACTCTTGGGCAGCTGCTTTTTTATGTATGTGCTGGGAAAGATTAAAAACTTCGGAAACAGTATTCATGTGGCACCTTATCACAGTTCTGGGGAATTCTGTCTCGCACTGTACCAGAAGTGCTAACAGTTTAGTAAGACCAGCATTCGGAATTTAAGAGTGGGATGTTACAGGATTGCATATAGCCAGCCAGGGTACATTCTGCTTCAATCAAACCCATTCTGCCTAGAGAAAACTTTAAGGACAAAGGATAATTAGATGTAGAATTGATGCCTACACAAGCAAGTAGGTGGTCAAAGACATTAAAAGGTTTATTTACCCTTTTCTGGCTAGCACATTTATTGCAGTTATTATAGCAGTTATTATTGTTTCCTCTGAAAAGAGTAAGGATTACACAGAGGCTTCCAAACTCCTCCCTTAGGTGCTGTACCTTGGACTCTATATACCAAGGTCTTACTGTGTGCATCATTGGAAACCTTTCAGTCTTCTGGAATGTTTCCAGTGTTTTGGTTATGGAGACTCTCCTAGTACCTTTATGTTTTGACTGTTTTACTTATGGGGTATCTTCTAATACGGTTAACCTTTGCCAGAATCTCTCATCCTGTCTCAGAATTGTTGGTAAGTGGATTGCATGGAAAAATTACCTATGAAGTTCTCCGGTAGTGCTGGACAAACTAATATGGGAGTAAGAAATACCATAAAGGTCACTGAATGTTTTATTCATTGATTTTCACTTTATTCACACAGCTCCAACATGAATAAAAACAAAGTATAAAATGACTCAATGTCATTTGCTTAGCTACTGTATAAGAACAGAATCTTGCTTCTCCTGATACCAAGGGCTGACATTACCATTAAACTTGTTGATTAGATAGGAGCTACAAGTCTCCAAACCAGATCCATCTGTGCATAGAATATGCAAATGCCACTGATGCCAATAAATTTACAGTAGGATTGTATTTTGCCTTAAGTGTCATTTTAGATGAGTCTTCTCCACAAAATCCAGTCTCCCATTGGTACTTTAATTTCACTGTAACACAAATTTGCCCTGGGTTTGACTAATGATTTTTTTAAAATAGCCTCATATCTTGAAAACATGCAAACCAGCAAGGAATTTTCAGCCATGTAAGCTGTGACTACTCCAGACAACTTCTTAACAATGGTACCTGAAATGTGCAATTGAATCATGGCATACAGTTACACCCCGTGGCTAAAGCAGCAAAAAACCTATTTTTTTTTTTCTCTATTGATGCCTTTTATATAATCCAGCATTGTTTTGCAAAGAGTCTTGAGCTGTCCTGTAACAATAATCACTATAAAATCTCAATAAATGCTAGAAAAGCATGATCTGTTCCAAGTGCAGCTTAACCATGAAACTCCAATCTGTAATGCAACCTGGTTTTCAAGATGGGAAATTCTGTCTCCATCCAACAAAGAATGGGTCACTGTTTGGAAGTGAATATGGGAAAAGGATCCAAGTCCTGCTATGGTAAGACCTGAAGAGAAAGACAGTCTCTTCCACTTAAGTTATTTGAAGGGCATTACTTGGACAAGAAAAGAAAAATTACTGCTATTCTAAGACCTCACATGTTCCAAAATAACAGCCCTCTGGAATATCCCAACGTACTCTTTCAGTGAGCCTTGTCTGTGCTGGATCCAATCATTGGACTATGGTCTTCACTGTTTTAGTACTGTATAGTGCAGAGACAAGTGGTATACAAGAAGAAAATTGTTAAGGCAGTGGTTGCTTCTAGAGATACCTGAATTAAAGCACCTAGTAACTGAGGACATAGAAACAGGGGCTGAAATGTCTTATGTATTCCAGTTATTCTGTTAATTTACTTTGGAAAAAAGAGATGGTGGCCTTCAGCATGCCTAAAAGGCTGGAAGAATTCAACTGTTGTGCACAAAGCTACAAAACCCAAGGAAATGCCATGAAATTCACAGTGGCATCAGTTACCCTGAGCCTGGGAATTTGGGAGATAAGCTTCAAATAATCGAGTAAAGCAGAAACAGCATAAATACAGTGAAGTGTGGCATTGCCTTCTACAGACAGAGAGTCATGGAGTGAAGTAGCAAAGCAGTCAGTACCACAGTTAACCAGAGGGTAATTTTGCAAGAGGAGAAGATAAGGCTTTAGAATCTGCCCTTTCCTTTAAGAGACAAACCTTAAGCTTTTTATGTACTTGCTGGCCCCAGCCCCCACACTCTGCATTGCTTCCTTACAGAGGGGAGCCTGGCACCAATCAGAAGGAATTCCACAGTGGCACAATTTAAAAATGCCATCGATGAGAGAAACTTCTGACTTGCAAGAATCAACTTAACTTCCCCATCCCCACCCCTGAGTATTCAGCTTTATACAAAATGGCTGTATCTCAGGACTGTAATATACTGCTTCTTTGTGCCGCATACTGACACACACCAGTACTTTTAATGACATCTCTTCAGTCATTTTGTAAATGTCATATAATGCATCCTTGCTTGCAAATCAGAGTACCCCACCATGTAATCTGTAGTGACCACTGTCATTGTCCTCTAGTCAAAGTATCCCTTGCTTATGATGATTCAGATCCCAGCAAGGACCACTGTGCTGAGGCCTGTCCCAGCTGTATTGTGGGCATAACTGCTGCCACACAGATGAGAGATATGAATCTGTTAGCATCAAGCTTAACTTGACAATATGGTGGGAAGAAGGAGAAACAAACACATCAGTGTGAGTTTATATGGCTTGAGTGAGCACTGACTAGAGTAGTGGTGAAAGCAACCAACATTCAGCTGAGAAACAACTGTTAGGAGAGGTATAACAAGAAGGGGAATAAAATGCAATGACAGTTCAAATTGAGCTGGGAGATCTGCTATTTGATGGAGAAGTCAGCTGAGAAACGTGGAGCTATCAATGCAACTGTTCTCATCTAGCCTGGATATGATGTTGGCCATTGTACTGAAGTAACCATGACAAGGGAGGAGGCAAGGCTAAGCAAAGTCCTGAGGAGATACCTTTCTAGTTAAAATAGAAAGAAAGTGTATAAAGGTAGATTTGCCTCTCAGTGTTATTTACTTGTTGGTTTTGCAAGCAAGACAGAACAACTTTTATCTCAAAAATAAAGAGGATGCCCCTTTCTCACTCCATTTAGGTGTTTTTTGTGAGTTTGCTGCCAGGAGGGACATTATTCAGCATTACTTGCCTTCCACTATGAATCGCTTTTGATTTTTATTATCAGGTGACTGCTGACTGTCTACCAAGAATGTCACTTTGCAGATTGTCCCCAGATCACTGTCCAAAATGACCTTGGAGGCTTCAGCATGTAGAGACTAAATAGTGGTTTGCAGGTGCAAATCATATTCTTCCTTTCTCAAGGGCACACAGGCAGGAGCCCGGGACAGCATTCCTGTTTCTTCATACATTTCAGGAGTGTTTCTGCTGTGTGGGCATGCTTGTCTCTGGTAACTGTGTAGGGAATCAAGTACTAATCCTTTAGAAGATGAAGTAGCGGCCGTGGGGAGACAGCAATTCTAGCAATCCAGAATGAAAACACAAGGCACAAAGAATCATATCACCCTGTAGGGTAGGACTGGGGTGGAGAAGCAGATCTACAAGTAAGCAGCATAGAGCTAGATGACCCTGGAGACAAGAGTACCCCCCTAGCACATGAGGGAGGGTGTTTAGTCT
Organism: Hemiprocne comata; assembly: GCA_020745705.1. NCBI lineage: Eukaryota > Metazoa > Chordata > Aves > Apodiformes > Apodidae > Hemiprocne > Hemiprocne comata. The sequence continues at coordinate 66,335,696 of CM036586.1, forward strand.
CCATGGCACATTGAGTGAGTTCTAATTCATTGCCATGAAAGAAATCCAGTGACTAATGAATCTCTGTAACAATTTGTTTGCTCTGGAGTCACCCTGAGAACAACTATTATGTGTAGCTACCCGTGTGGATGCAGAGGGCTGTGTTTCAGCTACAAGCAAGACCAAACCTCATAGCCTAATTGCTCTTGCCTGTTCATAAACATACCTAGAGAATAAGAAAAAAGATGGTTGTCCTTTCTAATCCAGAATTCTGCCTCTGTGCTTCTCACTGTTTGACACTTGTTTTATTAAAATCTTATTTTTACCAAGTTGTTTTTTTCCTGTGAGAGGCTTCATTGTCTCTTCCCAACACCTTTCCTACAGCTCTGGGATCTCTTCATGCACTACCCACTTTTTATACAAAGCAGCAGCTGCCAAAAGTGGAATTTCCCCCACCACCACACAGCTTCCAAGGCTAAACTAGAGTCTAGGCAGAATCTGTTCATCACAAGAATCAAGATTTCAACAGCTCCTAGTGCTAAAGTAACCACAGATCAGATACTACCACTGCTGTCACCTCTTCCCAAGTTGGGAAGCATTGTCACATCCCAGCATCTAGGGTCTGGAACCATCACTGATGTAGCTTCACAGCTGAAGTGTGAGAGCACAAATAGTGCTGCCAGCTTATGCTGAGCCACATGGTGTTGATTTACACTACAGCCCTGTTGGCACCAGGGTACTGAATCAAACTTGTTACATGTCAGTTGTAAGAGGAGATTGCACAGCTGTAAGTACCACAAGGTTCAGAAGGAAGGCATCAGCCATCTTGTATCAGGAGCAGAAACATAATCAGTCCTACAGCTCCTCACTAGTGATTTCTATTAATTGTTTTTGCAGCTTCCCTGAAGTATGGATGCAGAAATCAGGCTCCTGTAGTACAGGAAAATCTCTTATGTTTATTTTTTCCAGAACCACATATATATATGTGTGTGTGTATATAATTTTTTTTTTTCTTCAAAAAAAGGAAAGGAAACAAAGGAGTTTTCCAAAAAAAGGAAAGACAGATGCTTTAGCAAGTTAAGACTCCTCACAAGGCACAAGCTAGCTGTAATAAGGCACTAGAGAGATCCAGTAGTATAGGCAGATGTAAGCAGCTCATTTAATTAAAATGAGCTGTACATTTGGCTGCAGATGCATGCTATATAGGTTCCTATAGTCATCACTGACTGAAGCACTGCTCTTTAGACCAGGTAGATAAGTGTAAGCTGACATTTGTATCTCAGGTCTGAGATAGGGCTTGGATGAAGAATTAGTGTTTGCAAGGCATCAGGTTAAGAAGTGATGCCTTCTCCACTTTTATGGTCATTTTTTTTGCAATGCTGCTGCACCACGGAGGCAGTATTAAATAGTCAAACTCCTGGGAATTACTGAGCACTTAAAATGGGAAAAGGGAACAACTTTCATAGCTTTTTCAAATGTTAGGATACCTCATTAATTCCACCTGCTCTTCTGCTACCCTAGCAAGGTCAGGAGTTTATGAAGCCTCAAGAAACTCTGAAATCTCCTCTTAATCCAAAACCAAGTATCTGTGATGGTCAAGTGCCGAGCATACAAGTTGCATCCCTACCTCACTTCCATAAGGACCAAATTATACTTGCCTTTACATGTGAATTGCAATTACATGTGAAAATTATGCTTCTCTTGGTGTCAACCGGCTGCTGTGTACACAAGCAGTCTTGAACACTGCCTACTTCAATGCGCTGAAGTCAGATTCAGGGCTCAGTCACCGGGAGCAGACCTTAGGAGCCGGTCTGTCCCGCGGCTGATCGCGTCGTACCGGAAGGGTTTCCCGAGAGCGGGAGTCACATGGACAGTGGTGTGACCTCCCCAGCCCCCGGAGCCGGCATCTCTCGCAAGCGAGGCGAGCAAAGTGTGAGCGGAGCCGCACCCAGCGCAACCACCCGCCTCGCTCTAAGAAGCCGCAGGGGGCCGGTCCCTGCGCACCGAGAGAGGTTGAGCAGAGGGGGCGTGTCCTCTCATGAGGACTACAAAGATGTAATGAGGCTATGTAGGGAGAAAATTAGGAGAACCAGAGCCCAACTAGAACTCAAGCTATCTACAGCTATTAAAGACAATAAAAAATGTTTCTATAAATACGTAAACAACAAAAGGATGACTAGAGAAAACGTCTATCCTTTATGGGATGTGGGGAGAAACTTAGTGACAAAGGATGAGGAAAAGGCTGAGGTGCTTAATGCCTTACTTGCCTCAGTCTTTACCAGTAGAACTGGTTGCTCCCTGGACACCCAGCCCCCTGAGATGGAGGACAGGGGGGAGGGGACGGAATGAAGCCTTCTCAATCACAGAGGAAATGGTCAGTGACCTGCTGCAACACTTGAACATATACAAGTCTATGAGGCCAGATGGGTTGCACCCAAGAATACTGAAGGAGCTGGTGGATGTGCTCACCAAGCCTCTCTCCATAATTTACCCGAAGTCTTGGCAAATTGGGGAAGTCCCAGTGGACTGGAGGGTGGCAAATGGGACACCCATCAACAAGAAAGGCCGGAAGGATGATCTGGGAAACTACAGACCTGTCAGTCTGACCTCAGTACCAGGGAAGGTCATGGGACAAATAATCTTGAGTGTCATTATGCACCACATAGAGAACAACCAGGTGATCAGGACCAGTCAGAATGGGTTTATGAAAGGCTGGTCCTGCTAGACAAACCTGATCTCCTTCTGTGACAAGATGACCTGCCTGGTGGATGAGGGAAAGGCTGTGGGTGTTGTCTACCTGGACTTCCGTAAAGCCTTTGACACTGTCTCCCACAGCATTCTCATGAAAAAAATGGCATTTCATGACTTGGATGGGCATGCTGTCTGTTGGATAAAACACTGGCTGGACAGCTGGGCCCAGAGAGTAGTGTTGAATGGAGCTAAATCTAGCTGGCAGCTGGTCACAAGCGGAGTTCCTCAGAGCTTAATGTTTGGACCATTTCTGTTTAACATCTTTATCAATGACCTCAATAAGGAGATAGAATGCACCCTCAGTAAGTTTGCAGATGGCACCAAGTTGGGTGGGATTGTTGATCTGCTTGAAGGAGGCTCTACAGAGGGACTTAGACAGACTGGATTGATGGGCCGAGGCCAATTGTATGAGCTTCAACAAGGCCAAGTGCCGGGTCCTGCACTTGGGCCACAACAACCCCATGCAATGCTACAGGCTGGGGGAAGAGTGGCTGGAAAGCTGCCTGGCAGAGAGGGACCTCAGGATGATGATCAACAAGTGGCTGAATATGAGCCAGCAGTGTGGCCAGGTGGCCAGGAAGGCCAACAGCATCCTGGCTTGTATTAGAAATAGTGTTGCAAGCAGGTCTAGGGAAGTGATTGTGCCCCTGTACTCGGCCCTGGTGAGGCCCCACCTCGAGTACTGTGTTCAGTTGTTGGGCACCTCAATACAAGAAAAACATCAAGGTGCTGGAGTGGGTGCAGAGAAGAGCAACTAGGCTGGTGACAGGCCTAGAGAACAAGTCTTATGAGGAGTGGCTGAGGGAACTGGGGCTGTTTAGTCTAAAGAAAAGGAGGCTGAGGAGAGACCTTATCCCCTTCTACAACTACCTGAAAGGACACTGCAGAGAGGTAGGTGCTGGTCTCTTCTCACAAGTAAATAGTGATAGGACAAGAGGGAATGGCCTAAAGCTACACCAGTGGAGGTTTAGGCTGAACATTAGGAAGAATGTTTTCTCTGAAAGGGCTGTCAGGCATTGGAACAGGCTGCCCAGAGAGGTGGTTGAGTCACGATCCCTGGATGTGTTTAAAAGTCATAGATGTGGTGCCTGGGGATATGGTTTAGGGGTGAGCATGGTAGAGTAGGGTTAAAAGTTGGAGTTGATGATCTTTAAGGTCTTTTCCGACCTAAATGATTCTATGATTCTTTCCATATGTCAAGGCCCTAGTGGAAGCACACGGGTGTGTGTGGAAGGGAAATGGGGAAATTAATTTTCCACTGAAACAATGGTGACTATTCCTATCTGTCACCTGGGGCATTGAGTCGGCTCTGCAACTGGTCCTGCCCTTTTCCCATGATCTTTCTCACTGCATTCAACTGCACTCCTCTTCTTATACTGTTTTGTGTCAAGCCTCAACATTGAGTAGAGTCTGAGAAGCTCAGTACTGGGCAGCAGGACTTAGCCCACATAAAAATCTTTATAATCTTTGATAAGTATGCAGAATAAGACCACTACTTAAATTTTATGTATCAGCCCAATGTGGTAGTAACAAGCTTTTAAACTCATCTTTCATAGCTGGCACAATTTGCTGTCACACTACTCCTATTGAATGCAGAGCTGCCTGCAAGGGCACAGAACTGCCATGATACAAACAGCAGATCTGGCCGTGGATTTCCATGCAGGGGCAAGTCTACAGAAGACAGTGTTCCTAAGGTGCATGAAGAGCTCAGTGGTGAGCCATTTTTGTGCATGCAGCTAATTTGCATGTTTATGGGATTCTGAATTATTGAACAGCACTCCTTCATATAGCTTTGTGTCATTCTTCAGTGCTGAGGGACAGTTTGATTTTAGCCTCTGGAAAATTCCAGGGCTTTTTTTCCTGTATTAAGGGGTTAAACATGAACTACATGAGTGAGAAGCCAGTAAGAAGTCTGAGCCTGATTAAAAACAGATCTAGTACTCAATCATGACAAAAATCCTTTTACTGAATCCAATTCTGACACTTAAAAAGTAAAAATAATTTATTCTTACTGAGGAATAGACTTAAATTCTGTTTATATCTCACAGCCCCAGTAGCTACAAGAAGAGTTGCCAATTCCACTAACGCAAGCCTTAGCTTTTTTATAGTGTTCATACATATCAGCTCAAAAGAGGAGAGAATTAAAAAGGGGCTTACTCTGCTAGCAGAGCATTCAGGCAGAGTGCTAGTTCTGGATCTCTATGGGAGGACCACTTACTTATTGGTATTATGCTGACAAACTATAATTATTATCTGAAGAATTGGAGGGGATTTTGAGAATTCTCATCAGCACAATGAAAAGTGACCTTTTGCCAGATATTTCCATTTCATGTAGTTATATATCTATTATTTGAACAAAGAAGAAAGGGTCTTTGTGTAGTACAAAACAGAAGAGGTATGAAAAGATGTTTCAAAGCTACAGATGATTGCTATCAGCATGCATTTGCAGATGTAATTATCCCATTAAACATATAACCTTTAAAATAAATGGCGATATTGAAGATAGTTGTACGTGAGGAGTGCTGTCTTGGAAGAGGTCACATGTTTTCTTGGAAAATCAGTTTTGTATTAAAATATCATCTTTCAATTAGGAAATTAATCGATACAACTTCTGTTGCTGGTAATTATTTAATTGAAGTTATTTCAGGAACTTACACAAACTCCCCCTCACACATGCTTCAGATTTACATAGCAGCTTCCTAGTTGTGGTATCTGAAATATACTTTTGGCTACAACTTATTAAACCTCTGCTCACTTCCAGAGAGTGTTGTATGTGTCACTAGAGAATCCCCTCCCCACGATCAGCTGTGCACATACACTTAGAGCATCAGATTGTTCTTTTATACTGTAGCTGATTTTCTTGAGTACCACTATTCGCAGTGTTACCAAGTCACAGCGACTGATGTTGTGACTTGTCTATCACAATAAATCGTCAACTGTTTCCACCATTGACAGAGGTCATTAACAAGACTGGTGGTGCACACTAGGCTATTGTGTAGACCAATACACAGCATTTCCTCCCATCATGGCCACTTTGCTTTCTTTCTCTTAGTGCTTACAGAGCACCAATCCAATTAGCAGACAGCCATGCTCTATGTGGCTGAAGCTCCTCTGGAAGAGAGAAATCCAGTTTAAATGGAGTGAATGGACTCCCCACTGACATGTGATTCAAAGGCATTTCAGGAGAGGCAGCCCCCCCAAAGACCTCTAGCAGCTGATGACAAACTCTCTTCCACCCAGGAAGTTTCTTCCTGGGAATTGTTTAGTAAGTACAATCATGTCCCTCATCCCTGTTCCTACTGTGCCTTAGGAAAGAATAGCGAGAAGAGAAGCTTCTGAGTGAATCACTTCTGCTGCGCAAATAGAAGAGCATGAGAAGCATCACCCATAAACCCAAAGATTATTCCCTGAATTAGTAATTCTATCAGACTCATCAACATAGCTACATTAGAGATACAAGTTCCCCTCTACAGAGAGCTTTCAGCAATGCTCAGCTTCTCCCAGGCCATCCATGTGTGCCACATCTGAATGTTATGTTCCATCCAGGTTGAGTAGTATTTCCAAATCTGTTCAAGCTGCTGCCTTTTATTAAGGCACTGCGTGTGTATGCAATCACAGAATCATAAAATCATTAAGGTTGGAATTTGGAATAGACCTATAAGATCATGAAGTCCAACCGTCAACCCATCTCCACCATGCCAACTAAACCATGTCCTGAAGTGCCATGTCTGCATGTTTTTTGAAAACTTCCAGGAATGGTGACTGCCCCACTTCCCTGGGCAGCCTGTTCCAATGCTTGACCACTCTCTCAGTAAAGAATTGTTTCCAAATATCCAATCTAAACCTCCCCTGGTGCAACTTGAGGCCATTTCCTCTTGTTCTATCACTTAGTACATGGGAGAAGAGACCAACACCTGCCTCACTACAACCTCCTGTCAGGTAGTTGTAGAGAGCACTAAGGTCTCCCCTCAGCCTCCTTTTCTCCAGGCTAAACAACACCAGTTCTCTCAGATGCTCCTGATAAAACTTGTGCTCTAGACCCTTCACTGGCTTCATCTCCCTTTTTTGGACATGCTCCAGCACTACAACGTCCTTCTTGTATTGGGGGGCCCAAAACTGAACACAATACTCAAGGTGCGGCCTCACCAGTGCTGAGTACAGGGGGATAATCACTTTCCTACTCCTGCTGGCCAGGCTATTTCTGATACAAGCCAGGATGCCACTGGCCTTCTTGCCCACCTGAGCACACTGCTGGCTCATATTCAGCTGGCTGTCGACCAGCACCCCCCTGGTCCTTTTCCACTGGGCAGCTTTCCAGCCACTCTTCCCCAAGCCTGTAGCATTGCTTGGGGTTATTGTGACCCAAGTGCAAGACCTGACACTTGCCCTTGTTAAACCTCATAAAATTGACCTTGGCCCATTGATCCAGCCTGTCCAGGTCCTGCAGTAGATTATTCCTACCCACAGGCAGATCAACACTCCCTCCCAGCTTAGTGTCATCTGTAGACTTTCTGAGGATGCTCTCAATTCCCTCATCTAGATCATTGATAAAGACACTAAAAAGAACTGGCCCAAACACTGAGGCCTGGGGAACACCACTTGTGACCAATCACCAGCTGCACTTAACTCCATGCACCACAACTCTTTGGGCTCATCTGTCCAGCCAGTTTTTTACCCACTGAAGAGTACACCTGTCTAAGCCATGGGCCACCAGCTGTGGGAGACAGTGTCAAAGGCTTTACTGAAGTCTGTGAAGAAAACATCCAGAGCCTTTCCCTCATCCACTAGGCAAGTCACCTGGTCATAGAAAGAGATCAGGTTGGTCACACAGGACCTGCCTTTCATGAACTTATGCTGTCTGGGCCTGATCCCCTGGTTGTCCTGCAATACATTATGTTTACTGCATTACAGAACAGAACAGAATTAACAAGGCTGGAGAAGACCTTCAAGATCATCAAGTCCAGCCTATGACCAACACCACCACACCATCTAGACTATGGCACTAAGTGCCACATCCAGCCTTTCCTTGAACACATCCAGGGACGGTGCCTCCACCACTTCCCTGGGAAGTCCATTCCAATGTTTAATCACCCTCTCCATGAGGAAGTACTTCCTAATATCCAACCTAAAACTCCCCTGGAGCAGCTTCAGGCTGTGCCCTCTTGTCTTGTTGCTAGTTGCCTGGAAAAAGAGCCCAGCCCCCACCTGACTACAACCTCCCTTCAGGTAGTTGAAGAGAGTGATAAGGTCCCCCCTGAGTCTCCTCTTCTCCAGGCTAAACAACCCCAGAACCCTCAGCCTCTCCCTATAAGACTTTCCCTCTAGTCCTTTCACCAGCCTTGTTGCTCTCCTCTGGGCCTGCTCCAGCACCTCAACGTCCTTCTTGAAGTGAGGAGCCCAGAGCTGGCCACAGTACTCGAGGTGAGGTCTCACCAGTGCTGTGTACAGGGGGAGAATTACATCCCTACTCCTGCTGGCCACACTATTCCTGATACAAGCCAGGATGCCATTGGCCTTCCGGGCCACCTGGGCACACTGCTGGCTCATGTTCAACCGGCTGTCCACCAGGACTCCCAGGTCCCTCTCTGCCAGGCCGCTCTCCAGCCACTCTTCCCCCAGCCTGTAGCGCTGCCTGGGGTTATTGTGGCCAAAGTGCAGGACCCTGCACTTGGTCTTGTTGAATTTCATGCCGTTGGCCTCAGCCCATCGATCCAGCCTTTCCAGGTCCTCCTGCAGCCTCTTCCTACCCTCTGGCAGATCAACCCTCCCCCCAGCTTGGTGTCATCTGCGAATTTACTGAGGGTGGACTCAATCCCCACATCCAGGTCATCAATAAAGATATTGAATAGGACTGGGCCCAGTACTGATCCCTGGGGGACACCGTTGGTCACCAGACACCAGCTGGATGCAGCTCCATTCACCATCACTCTCTGGGCCCGGTCATCCAACCAGTTTTTGACCCAGCGAAGGGTGCACCTGTCGAAGCCATGGATTGCTAGCTTCTCCAGGAGGATGCTGTGGGAGACTATGTCAAAGGCCTTGCTGAAGTCGAGGTAGGCCACATCCACAGCCTTCCCCTCATCCACTAGGTGGGTCACCCAGTCATAGAAGGAGATCAGGCTTTCTTTGTACAGTAGATGCTTGATCTTAAGTTTCCTCCTGTGGACAGTTTCTGTCACCTGTACTGAGTCTGGTTATAATGAAGTTAGTCCACAAATAATTGAGAGTAAGTGTATCATCCTTAGTTCACCTTAAGTAAGTTACTTCATCTTGCTGTAGCAGAAGCACCAAGAGCCACAAGACTGCACAAAGAGTAATGCACCAGCTAGCATGAGAAGTGCTGGAAGTGGGTCCAAAAGTTGGCCCCAGACTTTGCTTCTGGCTGACTGGACCCAGAAACCAGTAGGGACTCTCCCCCTCCAGTTGACTCCTGTGGCATGTTCCATTTCTTTATCTGCTCTTTCCCATTTCTAGCATGTTGGACAGTTAGCCCAACCAGTCCCTGTAGGCTTAACAAATGGATTAGATTTCCTTCAAGTGTTTCTGGGTAACAAAATTGACTTGCCAGCAGTAATTTTCACTGAATATATAGTAGCCACAGGTGACATCTTTCCAATCTTCCTCTTTCTTGCTAGTGATGTGTGGAGCCTAGACCATCGGGTAAGGAAATTTCTGTCAAGTATCCTTTCACCAATAGGAGAAAAGAGAGAGTCTAGGTCTAAGGCAGAGCCAGAACACAAGAGGCCACAGCTCATTTTCACCATCTCCCAGGCATATTGCTGACTCTGATCCTAAGCCCATGAGCGCCACTTTGCACATTATGCCTTCAATCTCAGACCCTCTTTAATGCACAACCGCACATATTTGTCCACTGGTCATGTTCTTCGCACTGAAATTGGTGCAAAACACCCCAGATTCTTTCTAAAATCCATGCTCTCATCTGTCAGTTATGCCCACACTTTTCCTCAAGGATTTCTTCAAGGTAAGAGTGAGGATGTACAGGAGAAATGCCTGCCACGTATATTGACTAAAGTAAGCTGAGAAACCAACTGTTCAGGAAGATATGGCATTAATATCTCCATCCCTAGAAGCAGATGGTGATAATTGAATGACATATTTGACATATCTGTTGCAGTCACCCAACTAGTTAACCAAAAAAAGATCAGATCACAGCAGCATTGGCTCAGATCTTCTTCCTCCAACACAGGAAATTCCATTTCCTCAGCACGATGCCTTGTGCTTATCCTTCCAAGCTGTGCTGTTCTGAAGAACCCACAATAGCTCAAAGACACACATTTGCATCAGTGTGTCATGTTGAATTTTCACTTTCCAAACAGTAGTGTATTCATATGGTATTTTATATTACTGAGGTGAATTTGTTTTAAGATGTTCTAAGAGGGTCTCTAAAACCGACATATTCTGGTGAATGATAAACTTGAAATAGGAAACCCATCTTCATCCCATCCCCTAGCACCGAAAAAACAAAATTTATAGTACTGCTCTACCAGGGAGGTCTGACTTAAAATTAATTTGTACCAAGAAACAATATGATGATTAAGCAGATGCTAATAAGATTTTAGAGGATGAGCTCTGATCTTTTGATCATCGAATTTCTAGAGAAACATAATGGAAGAAGACATTCTCTCCAACACCCATGAGGTGCTGAAGGCAGGCCAAGCTCCTTGCATTTATTTTTAATCATGTGTGGTTTCCCTACAGCATAAAGTCTGCCCATACTCAACTCCTTCCAAAATACCAGACTAATGACCTGCAAGCAAGATGAGTAATTAAGACAGCTAGAAAGTTTTAGTGAAGGTATTTTGGAGTGAAGAACCGGAGGAGAAACGGTAGTTGCTAGAAGGTACACTTTTGGAAACACTGCCTCTTTCACATCTCACTTCGACTCTCAGTTCCAGGTTGACTGGAGTCAGAAATAGATCTAGCACAGGAGGGAGATGATAGAAGGAATAAGGCCTGCAGCTAACCTTAGCTAGGCTGTGTCACAACTCTGTTGGTAGGTAGAGGTAGCATTGAACTATACATTTTTGGGAAGTCAGAAGATCATGCAACCAGCCTTTCATAAACTTAGCAGTGCTAAATAGTTCCTGTTTGTGGCTCTCCAGTCCTCATCTTAGGAAAGATAACAGCCAGTAAAACTTCATCTGAGATGAATTCAGTTCTCCTTCAACTCTTTCTGTCTTTAATCTTTCCCTTCAAAGCCATTATTTTCTGTGACTCCATCTGTTCTCTTGGCAGCTATCTGAAAAAATGCAAGACAGAGACAATTAGCAAAAGACTCCAGGAAAGCTGAGATATCCAGCACTACAAACAATGACTTTCAGTCAAAGCCTCTAGCATTTCTTCAACAGGTGGAGTTTTAAAGGGAAACCAGAAAGGCTACATGAGTTGGACTAGTGATTTACTGATAAAACAATGCTTGAGGGAACATCATTTGCCTTTCAGCATTGTCTAAGGACTAATGTGCTCTTGGGACAAGGGCAAGGCTACTGAATATGCAGGTCAGTAGGGCCCAAGTACCAGGCTACAGAATTTAAGTACTGTCAGATGGAGAGCCCAGTGATCTTCATTGTTCTTGCAGAAAGGGTGATGCCAGCTACCCTACATAACTGACCAGGGCAGCAGTCAACGGTGGGATACAGGGGTGATGCAGCATGTTAGAGAGTAGCATGCTCTGTGTACCCATAGTGAGAGCAATTTTCATTCTGTATTGTTTTGGCATTTCTTGTAGTCTAAAGTCATTCATGCAGAAAAACACAGAGCTGCTCTTTATCTATGGGAACAGGCCACACTGGATATTTGTTGAATTAAGGCTGACTGCTGAAAAGCAGGGAGCACCACTGTTTCCCATATGCTGTCTGGGTTGGGGGGTTTGCTTTTCAGGGTGGGGGAGGAGGGCAGGAGAAGAAGAAAAAGGGGTTAGACTTGTTTACTGTAATACAGCTCTCAGCAGACAGACATCTCTATTTCAGGACAGCTATCATCAGTGCTGTACTATTGGGCACTGATGCTTAGGACGGGCAACAACACTGAATGAACGTCAAGCCCCAGGCACTTGTCCAAAGGGAAGATACAGCATTAAGGCAATTTTAGGAAAATTTGCTCTCCTTTGACCCTGTACTATTCAATCTAGGTGGCAACAGAGACTTTCAAGTTTTGGGATTCAACTCTTGTACCCCCTACAACACCAGTTTTTAAGAGAAAACTTTGGGATCCATAGCTGAAAAGACCAAGACAGCATGAGTCAGGGGCCCCCTTTGCAGTAGTCCATCTTTCTAAGAAGCCAGGAAGGTACAGCTAACTCCTGAACTGACTCGACAGCTTGTGCTAGCCAGAAGGTTTGGCACTGACCTCTCTAAAGTTCATCACAGAGCAGGAATTGCTGTGGCCGAGCAGTTAATTCACAGATACCTCAATTTAGGCTGCAGGCAGCTGGCTGGAGGATACCTCTTGTCAGGAACAATGTTAAAGACAACTGAATAAAAGTCAGTCAGTTTTTTTCTCTCAGAGGAGAGGGGGCTAACGTTTCAGTTGACAGCATGGGTTACTACTGGGCCAAGCACAGCATTCTTTGCATTTAAGAGGTCTGGACTGTCAAATCCTTGCCTCCGGAGCATGCGTCCCAGCTAGACAGAGGAAGGCACTGACAGGTTCAGGCTGTTTCCAGTTCTCCATTTACATCTATGCCTGTCTTTGTTGTCTGCTGCTCCTCCACACACAACTCGCATACTGCTGGCAACACTTAACAGGCCCTTCAGCATGCCTTCACCTCTTCCTCTTTTGACCACCCAGCTCCTCTTCACTCACTCAGAACACCTTTTTTTTGTTTCTGGCTGTTCCCTTCCAACCTTTCATCAAGGTGCTTCCCAAGAGAAAATAATTTGTTTTTAAAGCAAAAAAATTGAAACAGAACAGTTCAAAAGTATCCTGACAGAGGGGAGAGATCACCTCTCTTCCCAGTCACCTGCCTGATCTGCCATAACAGTGCCTTTTTAATGGCAATATCTGTGCTGGTTTGCAAGTCTGAGGAAGGCAAAGTAGATGACATAGAGGAAGAGTCACCTTGGACTTCCAGAGGCTGGACTTCAGCCTGTTAAGGACACTGTTTAAAAGAGTCCCTTCTGAGATAGCCCTGAAGGGTAAAGGGGTTCAGGAAGGGTGGATGCTCTTCAAGAAGGAAATCTTAAAGGTGTAGGAGCCAGCCGTCCCCATGTGTCACAAGATGAAAGGGCAGGGAAGATGGCTGGCCTGGCTGAAAGGAAGATTTTGCTGGAAAAAAGGAGGGTTTACCACCTTTGGAAGAAGGGATAGGCAACTCAAGAGGAGTACAGAGATCTCAGTAGGTCATACAGAGAGAAAATTAGGAAGGCAAAAGCCCAGCTGGAGCTCAACTTGGCCACTGACATAAAGGACAATAAAAAAAATTTTTAAAAATTAATCAACAATAAAAAAAGAGCCAGGGAGAATCTCCATCCCTTACTGAATGTGGGAGGGAACATTGCAACCAAAGATGAGGAAAAGGCTGAGATACTTAAAGCCTTCTTTGCCTCTATCTTTAGTAGTCAGACCAGCTGCCCCCAGGGCGTTCAGCCTCCTGAGCTGCAAGATAAGGATGGAGAGCAGAACAACCCCCCCATAATCCAGGAGGAAGTAGTTAATGATCTGATTCTGCACCCAAACATGCCTAAGTCTATGGGGCCTGATGGGATTCACCCAGGAGTACTAAGGGAGCTGGTGGGGGAGCTCGCTAAGCCTCTCTCCATCATTTGTCAACAGGGGAGGTCCCAGATGACTGGAGGCTGGCTAATGTGATGCCCATCTACAAGAAGGGCAGAAGGAGGATCCGGGAACTACAGGCCTGTCAGCCTGACCTCGGTACCAGGAAAGATCATGGAGAGGCTCATCTTGAGTGAGCTCTCACAGCAAGTGCAGGGCAGCCAGGGTATCAGGGCCAGCCAGTATGTGCTTATGAAAGGGAGGTCTTGCTTGACCAACTTGATCTCTTCTATGACCATGTGACCCACTTGTTGGATGAGGGTAAGGCTGTTGATGTTGTTTACCTAGAATTTGGTAAGGCCTTTGACACCGTCTCCCACAGCACACTCCTGGAGAAGCTGGTGAATCATGGCATAGACAAGTGTACTCTTCACTGGGTGAAAAACTGACTGGATTGCTGGGCCCAGAGAGTTGTGGTGAATGGGGTCAAATCTAGTTGGTAGCTGGTCACCAGTGGTGTCCCTCAGGGCTCAGTTTTGGGGCCAGTCTTGTTCAATATCTTTATAAATTATTTGGATGAGGGGATTGAGTACACCCTCAGTAAGTTTGCAGACAACACCAAATTGGGTGGAAGTGTAGATCTGCTTAAGGGTAGGAAGGCTCTACAGAGGGACCTGGAGAGGCTGGATTGATGGGCTGAGGCCAATTGTATGAGGTTCAATAAGGCCAAGTGCTGGGTCCTGCATTTCAGTCACAACAACCCCAGGCAATGCTCTAGGCTTGGACAAAAGTGGCTGGAAAGCTGCCCAGCAGAAAAGGACCTGAGGGTGCTGGTTGACAGCTGGATGATCATGAGCCAGCAGTGTGCCCAGGTGGCCAAGAAGGCAAACAGCATCCTGGCCTGCATGAGGAATAGTGTGACCAGCAGGAGTAGGAAAGTGATTGTGCCCTTGTACTTGGCACTGGTGGGGTTGCACCTTGAGCTCTGTGTGCAGTTCTGGGCCCCTCACTATAAGAACGACATTGAGGTGCTGGAGCATGTCCAGAGAAGGGTAACAAATGTGATGAAGGGTCTAGAGAACAAGTCATACGAGGAGCGGCTGAGGGAACTGGGGTTGTTTAGTTTGAAGAAGAGGAGGCTGAGAGGAGACCCCATCGCTCTCTACAACTACCTGAAAGGAGGTTGTAGTGAGGCAGGTGTTGGCCTCTTCTCCCAAGTAAATAACAGTAGGATCAGAGGAAATGGCCTGAAGCTGGAGCAGGGGAGGTTTAGATTGGATATTAGGAAGAATTTTTTTGCTGAAAGAGTGGTCAGGCACTGGAACAGCCTGCCCAGGGAGGTGGTTGAGTCACCATCCTTGGAGGTATTCAAGAAACCTGTAGATGTGGCACTTGAGGGCATGTTCTAGTGGCTAAGGTTGTGGGGCTTTTTGTGGGTGTCTTTAGGTGGAGTGTGTGTCCTTGTTTGTTTTTGTTTGGGTTTTTTTGTGTTGATGGTTGGACTTGGTGATCTCAGAGGTCCTTTCCAACCATGACGATTTTGTAAAGTTCTGTAAATTCATTAAAACTCTGGTTTGGGGGAAAATACCCAAGTTTACTGTTAAACACACTTATGTATTTTTCCTTATGTTTTCCCTCCCTGTTGTTTGCTTTCTTCATATGTAATTAGAAATTGGAGTGGTGCATCTGCTATTTGAATGAAAGCAGAGAACATTATAGTCCATTTAGGGAAGTATTGAGATTAGAAATGGCTGAAATTTGGGGTGTCCATTTTTTGGAAGATTCCATTTGGAAACTGGTGAAGGGTCTAGAGCACAAGTCTTATGAGGAGCATCTGAAGGAACTGGGGTTGTTTAGCCGGGAGAGAAGGAGGCTGAGGGGAGACCTTGTCGCTCTCTACAACTACCTGAAAGGAGGTTGTAGCGAGGTGGGGGTGACTCTCTTCCCCCAAGTAATCAGCAATAGGATGAGAGGAAATGTCCTCAAGGTCTGCCAGGGGAGGTTTGGATTGGACATTAGGAAAAATTTCTTCAGTGAAAGGGTTTTTAGGCACTGGAACAAGCTGCCCAGGGAAGTGGTGGAGTCACCATCCCTGAAGGCATCTAAAAGACATGTAGATGTGGTGCTTAGGGACATGGTTTAGTGGACTTGGCAGTGTGTTATATTAATGGTTGGACTCAGTGATCTTAAGGGTCTTTTCCAACCTAAATGACTCTATGATCTCAAAATATGTTGTTACTCTCCAAGCTGTTCCTGTAGAGATGAAATTCAGTAGGAAATATATAATACTTCTGAAACCAAGCGTGCTTCTCAGAATGAATGCTGGCGGTTCCTGAATCAGCTGAGAGCCTTGTGTGTTGCCACACTGCAACTGATGGTGTCTGTGACTCCCAGGCTGTTCTGCAGAACTGACTGCCTTGATGCCGGTGCGCCACATGTCTTGGGCTAGCTAGCTCCCAGCATTGCTGCTTTGGGATTTGGGCAGGACGAAGGGGTTTGTATGGCATGGCTTCACTAGAGATGTGGGATATGGAGACACGGCCCTCCAGCAGCCTGACAGGAAATCCAGGTAAAGCCCTGTAATTTGAAGAATCTTTATCAAACCCAAGATCTTTTCACCAGATAGTTTAAATTTGATGAATCAGTGTTCTTATGCAAAACCAAAATGTTACCAGAAAATTCCGAAAGGGTTCTAGCTGGAAGCAGAGTGACAAGAGGTAGGAGCTGAAGTATTTGTGCGAGTTGGCTTGAACATAGACTGAAATGGGATCCCACCACTTGCTTCAGCAAAAAGACAACACAAGTAATTTATGGACACATCAGTCAGATAGGTACTTGCCACCTGAGAAGGTTAAATTAGAAACATAGTGAGAACCAGCAATAACCAGGCTGGTAGGAGAGAAGGGTTGTGAATTGGGTAGTAACAGAAATGGAAGACCAGTGAGATGAACTTGATATGTCACACAAACATGTCCTCTTGTTTCCAGCTGGTTGCACGTCACAGGCAGGGACCAAGCGCATGGGCAGAGGTCAGTGAGGTACAGCTAACGATTTCATCTTCTTGCTGCTGTGTTGCTCCTACCAGTCCTGTTTTTTCTTAAGAAATATTTCTTTTGAGAATGCAGTGGAAGCCAGGGAAGTGGAAGGACTAAGCAGTTTGTTATATTAAGCTAGCTGGGAGGCTGGAAGGAGTTGGCTGAGAACAGTATTAGAATTGTCTGTAATTTAGCTAACTTTGTGGCCACGCCTGTCAGATTTTGAGAAAGACAAAGGTGATAAGCTTTGCATTTCAGAGTGATGGAAAGAGTGGCAGGGCCTTTGGAAGAATCTGAGACCCCATGGCAAGCCAGGAGACTTAGCTCTACTGCTTATGTCTGAGTTAGAAGCTGTAAAAATGTTTTTAAAAGGAGATGACCCCATTTGAGCCCTGGGTCTCTGCAGTAGCGCTGACAACGGAGCCCTTAAGTGCTGTTCCACTGACTTGGAGACAGGCTGATTTTATTCCATCTGAGGATTCAGCCGGCTTTATCTCCCCTTCTTTTCTTCTCCTCTTTTCATGTTCTTTTCCATTCCCCTAGCACTTTCCTCCCTTGACACTGTGTCTCTTTTTAGTGACGCCTTTTTATTGATGAAGGTCAGTGTATTCAAAATTGGCCATTGATTTGTGCTGCCTATGACACCTCAAGGGCCTCCCTGGAGGTATCTTGAAAGGATCTCATTTTCATTGGTGCTGAGCAGCTCTTACTGTGTTCCAATGCTCTGATAAGTGCCCAACACCCCTGAAAACCAGGCTCCTTACAAATGTTTCCAGGCAAGGGACCCAAGCACAAGTCACTCAAAATTAGAGTGCAGTTTTGGAAGTTTAGTCTAGTATTTCTTCCTTTGGATGAATTATTTTGCCTTTCTTATCTAATAAACACATTTTCAGCCATTTGTTTTCCTGTTTTGCTCAGGTTTGTTGGATCTTAGGGTTTTGCATTTCTTTGTTGTGATCTCTTCCTCTTTCATGATCTCAGCCCCCATACTTGCACTTGTCCTGTCAGTTTTCTGCTACTGTTTCTGGTAATGCCCAGTGCTGATGTGCTGAGGCCATTTCTGTGCTCCAGAGAGGTTTCAGGAGGAATGTCTGTAGAGTTAATTTAGCCACTAGAGACAAAAACCAACTACCTTGCTTTACAATGTATAGAAACCATATCTAAGGAAACACAGCTAAGAAGATGTTTCTGTCCCCAAAGAAATAAAAGTTAGAGACAGGCAAAACTGTTTTTCATGAGATGTAGGGGATCATGAGATAGATACGGATAGAAGGAAAAATTTTTATTTGGGCACTTTTACCCCGTTTTCTACAGCTTGACATCAGCAGCAGGACAGTGAATGTAGGGGAATAGAATTGTCAGCCCTCTTCTCTCCTGCTCCTCACCATCTCAGAATGCAAAACCATCATGTAATGATCAGGTTTCCCTCTCAGCATCTCTGGGAATCACTGTCCCCCTGTAACGGCCCTGGGAAAGGCATAATCCCTTGAGTTTTCTGGTGAGTGAGCTGAACACTGACCTGCTACAATTTGTTTTTTCTTACAGGAATGAAACTGTTTTACACCAGTTCTGTTGCCCAGCAGCTGATGCAGAGCAGAAGCCTTCAACTCCAGACTCCTCACCAAGGTGGGAAATTGCTGCCAGCAAGACCTTTTCTTTTCCATCCCCTACTTACTTCCTTATCATCCATCACCAATCCCGCTGCCCCAGACAAAACTCATATATTATACACACCCATCCTCTTCTATCATCCTTTATGTCCCATGTCCCCAGCACTGCTGGCCCTCTCTTTTCCCTCCCAGAGATTACTGTTTGTACTGTTGTGTATTTTTTTTTAATTTAATTTTTTTAATATTTAATTGCTCACAAACCCCCACTGGCCTCCACTCACATACATGCATGCACCTCCAAAAACATACTTTCAGTCTCCCTTCAAACATCTGCTTCCATCAACCCACATCCATGCTTCTACCTTTTCTTACCCTTCTGCATCCCTTCGACACTGACATACATGTTTCACTTTTCTTCTTTAAGTTATCTCACATTATAAGGTGCCTGGACACACACCAGTATAGACCCATAACCTTTAAGCAACAGCAGAAGTCACCAAACAAGGTCAGGGTTCTGTCTTACACCCTGAGATTCGGGGGGGGGGTTGCAGTTTTACATGTGTTGAAATGGTCTGAGCTTGCCTTTGTAGGACAGTTATAGACGGGTTATTACCACTTGTACCTGGTGCAGCCAGGTGTGACCAGCAAGTGTCATAGCTGTCCTTTATCACTTGTCACTGAATGACATCAGTGCCAAGACCAAGGGGCCCAAGGAGCTACAAAATAATTGAGATGAACCTACTTCATATACCTTCCATGCTGAGCCTTCTCCCTCTGTTCTTGCCATCTTCTCTCACAACTTCTTACATCTCCATCTCACAGACCTACTACTTTTTCTCATGCCTCATCACCCTTCTGTCACCAGCAAACAGGTTTCTCTAAAGATTTCCCTCATCACACTCTAGACTTTTACCTCTGACCATTGGAATCTGTATAAGAAGCCTGAGTTATTAGGGAGGGCTCTGGATGGAATTGGGCAGCTGAATTGCAGTAGTGAGGTTACAGCATTTTTAAAATTACATTTCTCTTGTTTGTTCTGCTCAATGGAGCAGACTTCGGTTTCTGATTTCCTTCCAAGGAAAAGTATGACTACTGGACAACTTAGAAGAGAACAGGAGTGTGTGTGTGTTTGTTCAAAAGTAGGGTTCAGTTGGAGACTGGATAAAGAAGTAGGACCCTTCCTGCCTATTTGTGTATGAAGATGGAAGGGTTAACTCCCATGATGTCTGTGCTGAGGGCTTTCAAGCATTGGTAAAGTTTGCACGGCAGCCCTATAGGACATCTGCAGCTACATCTCTGTGGCAGATGGGAGATGTTGACAAGGAAGAAGAGGAGTCAGCAGAGGTTTCTGTGGTAGGGATATCCACCTCTCCCTTGCATTTCTGGAGAGAGAAAGTTTTGGTTATGATGTGCTCTGTTTTGTCTGAACCAAGGCTCAACTTTGCCACAGTGTTTTATCTTCATACCCTGATCCTTGACCGTGCCCCATTCTTGTCATAGAATCATAGAATGGTTTGGGTTGGAAGGGACTTTAAAGATCTTCTAGTTCCAACCCCCCTGCTTGGGCAGGGACACCTCCCACTAGATAAGGTTGCTCAAAGCCCCATCCAACTGTTTCTGCCTCCTTCTTATTTCTGATCAGTTCCCTTAGTTTGTAACATTTTCTTATCCTACAAAGCTGTCACTCCTATACTCTCTTAAACTCTAGGGTCATTTTTTTCATGCTCATGCTTCAGGCTTTCCTTTTGTCCCAGTGACTCCGAAAGGCCCTACCCATCCCTTGAGCCTGAGTTTGCCTGCCCTCCTTGTGCTGGAAAGCACCAAATTTCTCACCTAGGGTTTGGCAGGTGAAGAGGACGCAATAATTTGTTTCAGTAATTTAACAACTTTGGCAAGTTGCGTCCAAAGATGAGCCTGAGCCGGCAGAGTCAGAAGTGGGAATGAATGACAATGACCCCTGCAGCATGTCAGTTCTGGGCTTCCAGTTAAGGGGCTTCTTATGTCTTTTGTAGCTTGTCCCACTCTGCTGGTTTCCTGCTTTCCTTACTTTTTTTCCCAAGGCTTTGTATTGTCCTCCCCATTTCTAATGCCCCCAGGCCTCAATAGCAGTGCTATCTGTGTGTGACACAATATTCTATGTAGAGATGGAGATGGTTGAAGCCACCAAGGCTATTTAAAGGTGAGAAAAAGGCACACAAAATGTTTTGCTTTTTGAAACAGATCAGCTTTTTCTTGTGTTCTCTATGTGATTGGCTCAGGTGAAAATAGCATCCCTGCTTCCCACGCTGTGCCAGAAGAAAGGCAGGGCACATGCAGGACTGTTAAACTTACCAGTCAGCTTTATGCTCACCAGAAAACACCTCCTTGTTTCTGGCAGGTCCTGCAGTCTGCCGTGGGCTTCCTTCCTATCTGAAGTTACATATACAATGCAGTGAGGAAGGCAAAAAAAAATGGCAGAGAGGGAAAAACACAGGGTGACT
This sequence comes from Hemiprocne comata, assembly GCA_020745705.1. Lineage (NCBI taxonomy): Eukaryota > Metazoa > Chordata > Aves > Apodiformes > Apodidae > Hemiprocne > Hemiprocne comata. The sequence goes on from CM036586.1 coordinate 66,356,285, forward strand.
GTGGAGCTGATGTCGATAGCCGATAGCTATGCTGCTCTGGAATGGCTCTAAATGCTGCTGGGAGAAGCTCATCAGATCATTTACAGAGCCAGTCACCCTGCTCAAATCATGAACGAGCTCCCTATTGAACCAAGGCAGAACAAAAGAAAATCAAGACTGAAATATGTGGGTCAGACAGCCTGAATAGGCAATCAGTTCCTGAGTGAGACAGGCATATCCCTAAATAAGCTCATCGGGGCTCCTGTTGGGACAGCCTGGGACACAGGGGAGCCCTGTTCAGCTCTCCTAAGCCCTGATGGATGGACACGCAGTCACAAGTGGTGCTGTGGTGAATTTGATAAACTAGCTCAGGTTTATTCTTTCTTTTCCCCCTCCATGATCAAGCATTTCCCTAAATGAGATAAATCCTGTCAGAACTGATGCCACTAATAACCATCAGCCGTCTAGTTTTAATTAGAGTTTGCTTCATTAATGCCCCAACTCCTCTCTGCGCAGCAGATTAAATAATGTACTTGCAGCTCATTTACACAAACCCCCAAACTGCAGGGCTGAGCTGCAATCCTTTAATTAAACAGCCCGACTGATCCCTACCGCTGCCTCGGCTCATCAGTCTAAGCCGATTAAAGAGAATAGGGACTAATAAAGAGCATAAACAGGGAAGTGACTCTCATCTCTTCAAGGGACTTGGAGACTCCAGTGATGATCAGCTGCTTTCTCCTCCTCTACCAGGAGCCTTACCTCAGCCCACATCACTTCCTTCTGGGACCTGCAAGAATGGTCCTGCTTTCAGCAGGAATCCAGCCTTATCTTGTGGAACAGAAATCCCTTGGGAGACTAAGGGAACATGGGCAGCAGGAGGGTAACATAGCAGGGAAGGTGAAGGGAGGCATCAAGGCAGTCAGAACAGTGACTCCCTGACTGTAGGAGAGACCAGCGAGAGCAGCCATACAGCTCAAGTGTGGGTCTTCCCTAATGTATGTCCTGCAAGATTTCTGATTCTTTCTTTGCTACCTGTCCAGGTAGCAATGCTTTGGCTTCACCTGGGTGGGAATGATTAGGAACATGCCCATGTCTAACCACTCAATAGAAGCCAACTCAAGGAGGCAGTTGTGATCAGTCACACTCATATTCTGCTTTTCTTCACCAATTACCACAAGCAGTGCTAGCTCACTTCTCTCTCTAGCATGTGAATTCCTTGGGGGGTAGGTTTACAGGTCTATGCAAATTTCTCCCCTGGCTGCTTAGCTGGGTTGCACCAGTAATCAGCAAGACTGGTGCTATGGGCCATGAATATTAGGAGACAGATTTGATCCCGCAGTCTGCCCCCAAGAAGCGCAGAGCCAAAGTACAGTATGAGGTGTTGGCAGCAGCAGGCAGATTGCTTTTGCTGAACTCCTACAGCTTCCTCATTTCAAATTACAGTGTAAATCCTGGATCTGGATCACCATGGTCTCCACTGGATTTGTACACCTCTGGCTTCGTGATCATAACCCATCTTAGAGGTTGAGCTTCCACTGGCTATGCCAAAGATCAGCTTGAAGGGAATGAGACTTCATGGATGGCAGTAGGACATAACCCTGCTCCTTTAGTGAGGTGCTGATTAGACTCTGATTTAACCAAACCTTATAATTTCATAAAGCAACTACTCTTTTTCTTGCTGGCTTCTGCCTATCAACGGCAGGGTTTCATTCTAGGGATTTGAATAGCCTAGTAATTGCATTTCCCACTTCTCCCAGTCTTGCACAGTGGAGACTGGCATCCCAGAACAATGACCTTAAAATATGTCCAGCAGCAGCCCAGCTCTAACAGGATTACATACCATTTTCCTTTGTGTGAGGTAATAGGACTGAGATGAGAAAGATTTGTTTCTATTAGAGTAACGAGAGGAAATGATGGAGTCACAATTGAAGAGAACAGTATATTCATTCAGTTGCCTTTCATAGGCTTTTTGGAGCCTGCCTCTGGCTTGCCCACAGTGCTGAATAGGAAATCAGCAGAAAATCACCTCTGCTCCAGTGATGGGAAAAGTTCTACCTAAATCTTTAGGCACCTGGGGCAGATCCACCTTGGCATGGACATGGGGATACCACTGGAGGGCTGAAGGATCATGTCACAAAGGAGACTGGATGGGATCCAGGTACATTTGTGAGAAGGGCAGGAGCAAGTGCCAGATAGCTCCTTGGGAAGGGAGGATGTTCCACCTGTATTTGTGGGAGAGAGAAGGTCCTTCCTATCTGGAAGAAGTGCAGATGAGACCTGACCTGCTTTTAAGGCAAAGGAGGCGAAGAATTCTCCCAGGCAGAGGAGAGCTTGGGGATCTGAACAGAGTCCTCTGGAGGGGCTTGGATGTGTACTGAGCAGAAGGGCTAGGGTCTCAGACATCTATGGAAACATCTATGGAGAAGCTGGGCAAGCTTTGCTCAAATTTTTCCATAATATTTCCTCACTTTCCAGTAGAGAGACTGCTGCTTAGATTAGGGTTGAAACATGATTAGTGCAACTGGCAAGTGTTTACTTCGTGATTATGGACCAATTAAATTGTAACTCAATATAGTTTAGACTTCAAACAGCTGTGTACTCATTTCTAAAATGCCTGCTGGATTAGTCACCATCACAGATTGGTTACTGCCTGGCATCACAGCACCAATTAGTGGTAAGGAGACATGTAGGCCATTGGCTACATCTCCAAGCCAGCCTTCCTTGCAGTTCTGGGTAAATTACCTCTCGCCCCACTTCTGACTTACCAAAGTACTCAAATGGAAATATGTGTTTTTGCTGGAAGAGGTCCTTTGTGCTTTTTGCTCTGTTTTTGCATGTGGGAGGATGAAAAGTGGATGGACAGATTTTGTACAGTTCTTTGAAAACAAGCCTTCAAACATCTTTTTCCCCCAGCTCCCTGAGCTGCATAAGAGGATGCAACACCCTAAGCAGCACATGGTTAAAAAACAAAATCTGATTTTATGCACTCTGGAGGTCTGCTGTCTCTAACTCTTCATGTCTCTGTACTTGAACTCTGTGTTTCCATTGAACATGCATTTGTCCCTTGTTCTATGAAGTCACACTGGAAGGTATTGGCACAAAAGAGACATGGATATTATCTGCTGTACCATCAGAGCATCATGTCCCTCTTTTGCTCCCCAGTGCTGTAGCCCAGGAGCATCTCTCCTCCCAGTACAACCCTCACTTTTCCCTTGGATTACTCTAGGTCCTCTAACAGCTAGATCCTTCTGAGAAATCCACAAGACTTTGTTTGGATTGTGAATGTGATATCCCTTGAGGCTGAGGCCCATGAAGTTGATGAGAACTGAACTGCTCTCCAAGTCGATCCTCCTTTTAGATAACCACTAAAGCATCTTGATAAAAACAGGTGGGGGATGATGATTTTCCACCAGTATCCATCACTCTTTAAGCATTACAGAAAAACAACTGAGATACTGAATTTGTCTGAACCTATAAAATACTGACCTTACCTGACAGAAAGAATGCAAATCCACACAGGAGAAATTTGAGCAACATTTCTGCTTTGTTAGCACATCCTGTGTGTGCTTCTTTTCTAATTTCTTTTCCTTATTGAGGCCACAGGCATGAAGAGGATTTTTTTCTGCTTCTTAACAGCTCATCTACTTCTTATTCTTTCCTCTCAGTAGACTTAATAATCCTGTTCAAGAATTTATGATTCAAGGTTGTGGGGATGCTGCAAACAGGCAGGGATGGGTCACCAAAGTTCACATAAATATTCCCCAGGCTCACAGTTGTCAGAGTTTGATTTTAGTCCGACACAGAAATGTGGGCGAGGAGTAATGTCTAGACCTAAATTTGAACTCCTCCTAAACTTGGGAGTGAGCAGATTCCTTGCTTTTTATGGGTGTTTTGTACAGTCAGGACTAGCAGTTTTAATTGTTTTGCAGAAGCCTACATCCAGAATCACAAAGGTATTTACTGCATGTAGATTTGGGGAAAATAGAGGAAAAAATAAAAAGAAAAAAAATGTTTTAGACAACCTCCGTAACATTGTAGTTACCAAGAACCTTGGGAATCTCTTGCAGGGAGGTATAGTTGGCAATTCTTCTGGTACTATGACCTGGGAGGAATGGCTCTTTCTGGAATCATCCAAAGAAACAGGAGGTGAGTTTCAGATGCAGCATCTCACTTCTGTAAAGGAGATCCACCAAGACATTTTGGCACTATCTCCCACACAGGCATTTCTCTGCTTCTTCTCTCCGACAGCTGGTGCAGCCACTTTCAGGCAAGTTTGGAGAACATGAGGGTGGAGAAGTAAAGCGAGGAATAGATGGGTTCTCCAACAGAAAAAAACCCCAAACCTCTGGCAGATACTGGAGACTCCCTGTCATACTGGTTGCTTTGTTTGCCTCTACCAACATCTTTCTTCAGGAAGGAGGAAGATGGCAGAAGAGAGACCACAGAAAACCTGTCTGAAGGCATCCTCTTTTGAAACAGCAAAGATACCCATCAGACATGTTTTCTCAGAGTCTGAAGCTGTATCCACCCATTGGCTGGCTATGTGTTCTCCCAGTCATTCCTCTTCCCCTGTTACTTCTGTTGCTTACATAGGTCCTGCCATAGAGGAATTCAGACTTGGATTCAGGTGACAGTGCTTGCTATTTCTTGGGCTGCAGCAGCAGTAACGTCAGTGAAAGAGACTTGATCACAGCCAACCTTACAGTTGTGGGAGCCACTTTCAACAACTGCTGAGATCAGTTAGTTGCTTTAATACTAGGTGATTTGCTCATGGCTTGCTGATGATCCTCATGTTCTCTCTCCTATATTGCAAAGAATTCCCTGCCCATAACTTGACAACTTCATGGTACCAGCAGAATGCAACATAAACACCAGCTGTATCCTGTGTTTTCTGTGTGATAACGCCACATGCATGAGAAGGGACTGTCACAGCTTTGAAATAAGTCCTGTATCTAGCACTGGAAAACAGGCATAGATGGTTGATGAAGTAATAGCAAATGGACTGCAGTGGGGCTCACACCTTTCATTCTGATCCTCTACTGATACCATCTGACCTGATCTGCATCAATCAAGATGCACCCACCTACAAAATTGGGCCATTCCAGATCTTTTGTACTCTGCAGTGTGTTCTGTTGAACTTGACAGGTGGTTTCTGTGGACCCTCTGTCCACACACTTGTTCATGACTTACAAGGCAGAGAGAGATAAGGCAAAGAGATGGAAAAAGGAGCCAATGTGAGAGAGAGACAGACTCACCCCAACGAAGATGACAGTGCTACTGTAAGGAGAATGGATGGCAAATATGCTATACAGAGAAGAATGACAGGAGAGAAGAAGCAGGAAAAGCAGGAAGTTAAAAAATAGTGTAAATTAAAGAAGAATCTGGAGGGAACAGGAACAAATGAACAGGAGATAAATGAGTAGGTCCCTTGGCTGGAATATTCCTGTTCATGCTAGCATTCTTTGGCAGTGACAGCAATGAGGCTCTGGCCTCTTATTAAACATTTTCTTGCAGTGTGATGTGAATCCAAAGGCCTTTTGTCTTTCCTGTGGTCTGCAACACTAACTCACACCTATGCAGGTTCATCTTCTGACCACTCCCATGGGGTGGGTTCTGTGCTCACATACAGTAATCTCTCCTTTTGGAAAAACATGTCTGTACTCCAGAGTTGTTTCTTCTGCATGTGGCCCTGGCAGGCTTTCACATGCTCCGTTAAGAACTGAAGAGTCTGAGATGCTGAGGAGGAGCTCATTGTACAGCTGCTCAGGCCACTCTATTTGGGCTCCACAAACAGCTAGATAGCTGAGGGAGAGGGTGTAAAAAAGCTGGGAGATTTTTGGGACTGTGACCTGGCCTGTTCAAAAACTGCACAAGAGCTGGAGACCACTCCATCTTCTGTGAGGAAACATCATCCTGAATAAAAGCATCAAGATGTAAATAGGAGCTGAGTTCAGTGTGGTTTTTCTTTTGAGACTGAGGAATCTAACCCACACCATTTGTAAGTGTGTTCTAGTAACTTTTAACCATCTTTGGCTGGCATCTTGGTTCTTTCCACACACAGATTGTACCATCATGCCACCGGGAACTGTGTTTGCCAAGTGACTAGATCCATGTATCACCTTTGTCATGTCACACACTGGTATGTTGCTGCTTTCTTGTAAACAGGTTATGATGCTGTTGTTATTGTCTGTGTATCTGGATTGACTGCAATCTCTTTTGGGGAAAGAGGGAAGATGGGGATAGACTACCCTATGTACACATCACTAGTAGTCTCTTGCATGTCTTCCAGGGTGACTGGTGAAATATAACAGATGCCTGCAAGAGATGCCTATAATTTCCCAGAATACACTAATGTGAGAGTGGTAGGTCAAGACGCACAAAAATGGATGGTGCAGAATTGCATTGGGAAAAGTATTGCTGTGCTGTTACAGCACAATTGGATCTGATAAGTGCCTTACAGATTGTCTTAAAATACATCATATTGGGCTAGATCCTCCATTGACTTTGGTGCAGTCCGCTGGCGTAATGCCATTTAGCACCAGTCATAGTTCTGCTCAACGACACAATAGGATTGCTTGTGTCATGGCAAACTCCTATTTTTTCTTAACCATCTTACAAGGTCCATGTCTGAGTATGAAGTAGGGGGACAGGAATCATTTTCATTCCTCATGGGGAAGAAATGTTTAAGTTGCCCTAGTGGAATCTGAGCCCGTGTGACCAGATGTGTAATCTGCCAAGTCATCCTGTTTTCCAAATGGGAATGAAGAAAGAAAAGAGAATAAGGCCTCAGGGAAAATAAGTGACATGAAGTGGATCAGAGTGTGAGTGAAGCAGCAGTGACAAAATAGGTTAGAACTTGGAAAAGTAGAGCTTTGTGCCTGCTGGGAGGGTGGTCACAGGATTGGGGAAAGGAGGAAGGAATGCAAACCATACTGTTTCTATCTTGATCTTCAGCCGTAGGCCAACCCAAAAAAACCCAACCCGTATATCTGAACACCCTGGCAAAGTTAAAATCTGGATCATATCTGATTTCCTAAAGCTGGTGAATCATGCTTGAACTGCCTGTATCGAGGATAGGGATTTGAGTGTATGTTACTCATTATGTTGAGGAGGACTGGGCTTCTTTCTCCTTGGTTTGACACAAGCAGTGGCCTTCTGGGCTGCAGTCATCACAAGAGGAGAAATAGCTAAGATACTTGAGAACAGAAATAAAATTTATCTGGGTTATGCAAAGATCTTCCTGTGAAGCAGCTCACTCATTGCCTTCAGTGATCAATTACTCTGATCCCTTAGGAAGAAACCCTGAGGTGCAATCCAATCCAGAGTCTGTCGTAACAGGTGGAAAAAGAAAACCACAGAAGCCCTTGCTTAGGTCTCGAAACACTAAGAGTTGTGTCCCTCACCCAGTGTGAGGTAGCTAGCATAGGAGAGCAATGAGCTGAGGAGACAAGCAAGGTTTCCTTGCCTTGTAGAGGTTCTGCTGCCTCCCAGCCCTGAATTCATCTCATTTTAGCAGTGAAATTCTATCTTCTGCATGATTGCACCGGCAGGCTTTTGTCAGCGGATTTGGTGATGTTCAAACCTGCCTCAGGGATGAGGAGCCAAGAGATCTGAGTCGAAATGGCAGAAAGGCTGCTGCTGAGAAGCCAAGTTACTCTTTCCCGGGGTGCTGAGTGGGCAGTTACACTAATGCAGGATGCCATCTGTTTTTTCCTTCTCTAAAAGGTCGTGTTTACCAACCATTGCAGAAGCAAGAGAGGTCTGGGGTTAAAGTAAAAGTAATTAAACCCTGCAGAGCAGGGCCTCACTATGCCTTCACTGTCCACTTGGTGCTTTTCACACTTCAGTGATAAGCACAGGTGCCCTGTTTGACACAGCCACAAGTAACCCCCTCTGCAGTGACAAGCTGTGTGACCTCCTCCTAGTCTAACCTGCAGAGACAGCCTAGCGACCAGCCTGGGGCCTCAAACACTGAGGTGTGGCAAGCAGCTGAGAAAGGAGCTGTACTGAGCCCTCTACTCCTGCAGCTGGTGGAATGGGAGGCATGACTGGGAAGGGAGGAGGAAAGAGAGGTATGCCAGAGAGGTGGCCCAAGTGTCATTCTGAGGTGTCACACAAACACACATAGGAACTAGAAGAAGAAAACTGAGTGACACCCACACCACTTGGCACAGCCAGTCTTGCACCATAAACACCACTTCTCATTCAGTGGGAGCTGCCTTTGCTGTTCCAAGTCACCCCCTGGAGGAGCCTGTCTGTCTCCATGAAAAAACGAAGCTCCTAGTCCTCAAGTGGCTGATGTTAGTCATGGAGAGCCCAGCCCTCAGACAAGCAGCCAGCCGAGGGTGACATCTGGACAATCATCTTTGCACCACAAGGACATGGAGTGCATCAGAAAAGTTTAGTTCCTGTAGTGCTGTTCTGTAGCAAATGGCAAAACAGCACAACAACGTGAAAATTACACAGTACATGGGAATAATTTTTAAATATCAAGTCTGAAATGGAGGCCCTGACTTTGTCATGTTGGACCCTGTGGGACATGAAGCATTTACTAGTATATTACATTTTCTGTCTGTTTAACATACATCTCACTGAAACTCCTCAAAGCAACGGTGAAAAGAAGTTGTCTGGTTTAGTCTGTGCTAAAGGATGTTACATTTAGTAGATTTCCAATATATTTACTGTATGGTATTGTCCAATCTATTTTACAGGTGTGTGTGCCAGCCCTTTTATGAACCCAGCAATATAGTCTGGGATGGATAATGAGCTTGCCTAATTGTCATTAATTCCTCTTGGGTAAAACTAGTGTCAGAAGATGGCTTGATGCCACTGTTTTGCAAGGTGTTATGTGAATGTAGACAAAATCAGAATCTTGTTCCTATATTTGTCTGTGCTGGGGGAGACTGTCTGTGAAAGCTGCAGCTTGGCTGGCAGGGGATGATTTGCCAAGATCAAGTTCCAAGTTCCCTGCCTCTATGGCAGGAGAGACTTTCGCCTTCCATCATTTTCAAGATGCTCCCAGAGAACATTGCCTCCAAGTGACCCTAAAACGTGAACTTAAAAGCAAATCAGAAGGAATTCTTCTGCACTCAGAGCCCCAGCATGTCAGAAATTTCTGAACCTTTAAAAGATCCCGTGAAGTATTACCAAACCTGTCTCAGTCATTTTTTTAAGTCAATTCTGATCAACCCATTCACCATATGTTATGGGTGTCCTCAGGGAACTTGGAAATTAAATAAACTGAAAAGGCACTTTGGACCCCGCTAACTCAGCAATTTATTTTTTTAATAGATATTTTTTTCTTTTCTGAGCAGGGAGACAAGAGAGGACAGCAGAAATGCTGAAATGTTGTAGGACACAGGTAGCACAGGTTCTTGCAGACTTGGGGTCTGGACTCCATTCTCTTGGCATTAGCTAGTGACCTCTTCATCTAATTCTCCATATGGCACTTTCTAAGGGTTTTTTGTCCTGACATCTCTGAAGCTTCGAAGCCTCATATAGCTCTCAGGCCATAATACTAGTTGCTTACAGCACTTCAGAGCAGCATATATACAGTAATCAACTGATCCCCATAAGGAACACTGTGAAGTGGATTCATACATTTTTGTGGTCCTTCACAACTAGTCCATGTAGTCTTTGCCTCAGTTACAGATGACAATTCTGCACACTGACCTTGAGTACCATGAAGAGGGCGTTTGGTAAGTTATACATGGGAAACAGCGACGTGGTCTTCTCCTGGAGTGACACAGGGACACAAAGAGCAGGTGAGATCAGCCTCTGTAGTACTTTCATAACACCTCACACCCATAGCTTCCTCTGATCCAGATAGCTAGATCTTTTTGCATAACCGCTATTCCTGCCAACAGGGCATCTGAGCATCCTCTTCCTGAGGGGCTGGTGTCTTACACCACTGCCCAAGTCCAGAAGAGCAATCACTATTTTTGTTATTCTGTTATTGCTCTTATTTATTTGCAATTATTTTTATTCTTGTAGGAAAGAAGGAGCAAAGAGATGAGTTTTGTGACTTGACCACATGAGAGCTGTGTAACTATGGAGTGATCCATGAGAAAGCTCAGTTTTAATTACTTACAGGACTAACATTACTGTCCTTGAGAAGAGTGGCTCTCCTGGCTCTAAACCCTGTTTAGTCACTCAGCTTATCTTCTAAACACCTTCCTGAGAGCTCTGAAAGCTACTCTCAGACCATGAACTGATTCTGGTATTTGACAGCAAGGCAATGGAATGTAATGTCTCCAGCATCCAACTTCTGTGTTCATGCCTGTAGGTCTAGCTTGAAATTGTCTTGAAATATTCTCAAGTCATCAGATATGGGAATGGTTAAGACTCATAGTCAAGATCCAACAGATAACCATGGTTCAGCTTCACAGCTGTCAGTTAGAAGCACAGATCCTTGCCAAGCTGGAAATGCATGTTTCCAGCAGCAAGGAGGTGGTGAGGAGTCTACAAGGAAGTGCACCATACTGATGCTGTAGGAACTGAAAAGCAGTCAAAGCTCTCCCAAGACAGAGTATGATACAACAGCTCTGTACAGACATAAGGAGCTGATACTACTAGAAATGTGTGGGTGGGCCTCTCTGATTTGATAATTTAGTATCACTGATTTGGGCTTTAGGTTTCCAAAATACCAGAAAGGAAGAAAAAAGGAAGCAGTTAAAAAACCTTTACATAATACCGTTTTTCCTCTGTCATCTCCCTACATCCTTCCCTCAGTGTATTCCTTATAGAAAATCTTCCTGAGAAATCTGCACATAGATGCTAAATATCGTAAGTCTCACACATGTTACACAAAAATATTTAGGAGTGCCCAGCTGAATTGTCTCAGTGAGAGCTTTTTCATCATCCTGCTTTCTTGAAACAAACATTAAGATTCAGCCCAGAACCCTGATATCCTTTTTCTGACGTGATAGACTAGCTATAGTATTTCGTAGAAGCCCTGAGTCAGATTGTCTATAGTCACCATCTTTGTTAGCAAAACTGGTTTCTCTCTGCAGCAGGCATATATAAGTCAGCAGTGCAAGATTAGCAGGGGATACCTGAAATGAGAGATGTTTTCTACAGCAAATTAAATGTATTTGTAATAATGACTAAGCTAGTTGCTATGGGTCATAAAAGTCATGTAGGAACATCTAGGAAGAACAGAAGAGCTGAATTTGTAGTCTTCCTTTTTTATCTGATTGCAAGGGATTTACATTAATATTACAACTTTCAATCAAACAGAATTCAAAGACACTACAAGCCTTCCCTACCTGATTGCATGCCTAGTGGTAAATTGCTTCATTTATCATGCAAGAGTAGCTGTACAAATTGTGAAAGCTGGTGGTATATGATACTTTAGGACAGCAAGTAAAGAACACTGATTACAGTTGAAACTGCAGGGGTGATGCTGGGATACAGAACTAAATTAACCTAGTTGGAGTTTGGCCAGGACATTGGGATTTGCACCTTAGACTCTGCATGAGACTTTCAGTTATTACAGGTCGTTAGAAAAATCTACTCATCCAAGAAACAGACCATGCAATAGCACCATTCCCTTCCTTCATCCTACAGCCAGGGAGGTTGATTGCTCACTGGCCAAGGGAAAGCAAGTGGTTTCCCGTAATTTACTTAATAACATTTAACTTAATAACAATACTCCTGAGCCTTCACTTACTAACAAAAACTGTGCTCTACCAACGCAAATCAACTGTGTCACTCACCACAGAAGGAAAAAATGAGGATCATTAAGGTTTTAGACTATATTTCACTGCAGCATCAGTTTTGCTCTTTAGCAGTGTCTTTTATCTCTCATATGGAGGCTTCATCCATTGCTGCTACTGGACAACAGAGAATAGGCCTCCCCACAACACTTTCTCAGAAACAGGTTCAAGATGGGAATAAACCTGGCAGGAATACAGAGTGGTAACTGGAACCATAGGACTGTAATGCTAACATTCTGGATTCTAAGCAAACTCCGTGTTTACCCTTTTTTTTCCATTGCTTATAAGTCACTGAAGTTCACCAGCTGAAGCTGAAATTTCTCCGTTTTGGTCTTTTGCCCAAAAGTGAAGTAGGTTTGTCTTTTCTTTTTTCTTTTTGAGATTTTTTTTTCACACTGATTAAAAGTGGTTCAGCCATTTTTTTTAAGGTGGTGGGGTTTTTCCCCCCACAAAAAGAACATGTAGAAGCAAGAGCATTTGCTATTGCTTTCTGAACAGCACAACAGCCAAACCAGCAGGGGGTTAAAAAGTTTATATTTAGCATAAAAACATCCAGCTGAAAAATGCCTTTGAGTGCTTCAGTGGAATTTGATTTTGATTTGACCGAGTTTTGACCCTCAGAAAATTCCACGCATAAGCACAATAGTTTCTGTATGGGCTTATTCACTGGGCTCAGAGCACACATGGAGGAGGAAGGCAAGGTTATAAGTGTGCGTGTGGTTAGCTTATGTCCTTATCCTAGCACACTGTCTTTAGGGGCTTCAGTTATGCACTATGAGCGGGAGCACTCAGCTTGGTGGTGCTTCTCAAACATTTGTGACTGAATGTGTGCACTTGGTGCTTGCAGTCTTAGGGCCTCATGTGTCTTGAGGAATATCCTAAATGCCTGATGGGGTTAAAGGGGGCTTCTTAGCATTTTGGGTTGGTTTGATGCCCTCTGCCTCATTGGCCAGGGTAAGGATCAGGTCCAGTGAGAGCACCTAGAGTCAGACACAGCCCAGTGATCAGTGGGTAGGTCCATGGTGATCAAGCAGGTCCAAGGTCAAGCTATGAAGTCAGTCTGCAGGTCAGAGTCCAGATCAGATGGGTCCATGGCCAAAGAAAGGGACAGGCTTTGGCAGAGCTGGAGACCAGCACTCTTACAGTGTTGCTGGGGTGGGGACTGGTGGCCCGGGGCTGGGCAGGAAAGGGAGAACTGTGCAGGGGATATTTGTGGGGGCCACATGTGAGTCTTGTCAGGCCATTAAGGTCTATTAATGCACTAAGGGTCCTGACAAGGCTTTCCAGAGAACCTGAGGCATCTTCATGTCTGGAGATATTCAAGAGTTGACTGCAGAAGGCCCAGATCAATCTTATCTGTCTTTGAAAATGGCCCTGTTTTGACCAGGGAGCTGCAATAGAGACCTCCAGCCTTCCCTCCTAGTGTAGGTTATTCTGTGAGTCTACAAAGCCTGATGGTTTTTCTTCTATATTAGCAGTGCATGCAGGATATCCTGTCGCTATGAATGTTCCTCAGTCAGGGTCTAAACTGCGTGCGACAGAGAACCAAGTAGGCCACACACACTGGAGGTGATGCACAGCCTCACGGAGCAACAGGCCCGCATGCTGCAAACTGCTATGCACACACTTGACGTTCTACCACGAGTGGTTAGTGAAGGCCCTCAGAAAAATAGATCTAAGCATATGTGCAAGTGGACCATCATGTCAGGGAATGTTTGCTGGCATTTAGAGTCCATTCATGCTCCAAGGGAAGTCAACTAGCTCTCTAGTCTACTGCCTCAGGCCCTTATCTACCCTAAAGAAAGTCTGTGTAGCACACTGCACTGTGGCCTTGACTCAGCAGAGCAATTTGGCATACGTGGCTTGCTGAATCAGAGCTTATGCATCTAGCTGAAATTGCTTTGTAGGGCACAGTCTTGGTTCCCACTGAAATACTTGTGAGGCTTTTGACACGCACTTCAGCAAAAATGGGATCAAATCTGTTCACCTGGGCTGAGGATAAAAATTACTTCTCTGCTGGTTAAAATTAGAATGGATAGAACAGAGGCTGCCAATAAAAATATTACAGTGAGAGCTGTAAGGGAAAAGTCTTTTATTAATGATTCCCGCAATGTGGATGGACATAGAACAGAAGGATGTTAAAATGGTTACATACTTTACATATATATCTTTAGGTGTAGAAAAAGGAATGTTCAATGATAAAGTATGAGGAATAGAATAAGGAAAGATTTTATAAGGTGTATAACCTAAAAGGACAGTTTCATGCCTCATTTTAATGGTGGCATTTCCTGATTGATGAGTATACAGATGTGTCATTTTAATATGCTTTAACAAAGTTGGTTAAATAGAATTTATGGACTGGACTGGTTTCTTCTGTGAATATATTTTTTAAGTCTAACTGGTGACTACATGCATGTGTATAAAAGAAGAAACTTTCTACCTTTAAATCCTTTGTCTTTCTTAAGTTCTGAAGTTGTGGTACTGTCTTTGGCTTATCAGATTTGGAGCCCTTTTAGAAGGGAATATTTCTAAATTTGATTGCTAAATCTACTGAACAGAAGAGCTGCCATTGGAGAGAATAAAAGTCCTTTTAAAGTACTAGTAAATATGCAAAAGTGCTCTGAGGCTTAGGAGGCAAAGTCTATTTACAGTTAGAAGACTTGTGCTCTTAAGTGCTTACAGCACTTTTGAAAATGAGACTTAAATGTTTCTAAGTAATTTGAGCACTACAGAAAATCATATCTAATTTCCCTGATTTAGCTCTGATATCAATACCAATCATAAAATTATTTGTTATCTAGATGACAGCAGAACTGATTGTATGTGGAGTAAATCCAAGAGAAAGAAATATGACTCAGAAGTGAATTAAATTATTTAATGGTGTTTAAATATGAGAGGCAGTACACATCCTTGGTTTCAATGGAATTAAATGTATTGGTTCTGTAGTAATTATTTCCAGATTAGATGTTGCTCTCAGCTAAATACTCATCCCCTGGAAACCAGTGGAGCTGTATCTGATGTACACAGGGCAGTAAAACCCAAAGTCCATGTGGACTGGCCTACACACTCTTGGAAACCATAGATTATTTCTCTGTAACCACTAGAAGGAGACTAATGTAACAACAAATAAACACTCCCATGGTTCAAACAATCCCCCAGAATACCAAAATATTGTTCAAAATTGGATTTTTTTTTTAATATTCAGCAAGAGAGGTTAATGACAGGCTTCCTCAGCACTTCAATAGATCAGACATATGCTAATCCCATGCTGTCAGGAGCAACATGTCAACTGTCTTAGAGTGCACTGTTGTCAGGCCCTGGTTGCACACAACTAGTACTGTGGCTGACAGGAGAATAGGGTGTTTGCCTGTCTCCACAAGGTATCAGTAGCACAGCAGTCTGTCCTGTGGGTCAGAAAGAATCATCTTCTTTCTAGGAAGCTCTGCAGTCTGCTATGGCTGTATTGCAGACATGCTTTAAAGAGTCAGGATCTCAGTGCTGGCTGGCCCTGTTATACTCTCAGCTCTCCAAGAGTTCCTCTGGAAACTCTGCAACATGCAGCTGCCTCTGCACCATTTCTCACATGCTCTTACAAACTCCAGGGGAAAGCTGGATCCTTGGGACTCAGGCTTTGTGCCAGATGGAACTCTGGGATGCACAGGGAGAAGCTGAGCAATAGTCAGCAAGGGCACAGGGGTGACTGGCAGCTGCTAGCTGTTCCAGGGAGCAGCAGAGGTACCTGTAGGCCATGACGCCCTCCTTGGCCCCTCACCTCCAACTGCAGCACCTTGAGCAGGGGCAGCCGGGCAGCTCCAGGAATCGCAGGACTGGTTTGTGCAGTGTGTGCAGCACAGGTGCCTGCTCTCAGGGCGGGAGTGATCAAAGCTGTGGCTGCATCAACCTGAAGTCCTGATCCATCACTGAGAGAGACCCCTCACAGCCCAGGCTCCCCACACATTTAAAATGCAGCTCAGTGTATGAGTATAGTGAACAACGATAAACATAATCGTAAACAAAATATAATAAAAACAAATAAAAAAAAGCGAAACATTGCGTTTTGTTCACAGTGATGGTCCCAGCGGTTCCGCAAGCAAGAAAGCCGGGTGTGAAACGGAGGATCCGAAGGAAGCCGGCAGACAGAGTGGCCAGGAAGGCAGGTCCGACACCCTGACGCTAAAAGCCCAGCATGCGGAGCTCCAAGAAGAGCAGGCAGCGGGGTGTTCCCCTCTGGTGCAGAAGGCGAGCCTCCACCACACGGGCTCCCCAGTGAGAGTGCAGCGCAGCAAAGGGACGGCCTCGTGTTCCCATGCAGCTGCCTCCGATTATGAGCTCTCCCTTGACCTAAAGAATAAACAGGTACAGAGGCTTCCTCCTCAGGCTGTGGGAGAAGGGGACTGGGTGGGTGGGACTGCATTTGCACCATGGTGGGAAGTCTTGCAGCAAGTAATACTTTAGCCTTTTGTTCACCTTCATCTTTTGCCCTGCCTGAACAGGCCTGGCCCTTTGGCTACATGGGGGAAGTAGCTTCTCTACCCCTGACTGCTACACCGTTTTAGCCAAACCTACTGGGCTTCTGTGGTCCAAAACGGACCCAGATTCTCAGTTGCGGCTGTAGGCTTAGAGACCGGTTGTGGGCAGCCAAGAGCTGAAGCATCCAGAAATGCTGCCTGGCTCATAAGCATACAATGCCTGTAAGGCTCCCAGGAGCTGATTGTCCCAAAAGACCTCCCTCATGGGAGAGGTTTCCAAGAGCCATCTTGCCCTCTTGGGTCACACTGGACAGACCCCCAGTGCACTTCCACATTATCCTCTTCAAAGCGTGAGCTTTCAGGGGAAGTGCGGTTTATTCAATGAGTGTCCTGCACGGTGTCTGCCATGATATTTGTGTATTGCTACCACCACTGTCTTCCATCTGGTGATGGATGGTGAAGAGACAGGCAGATTTACTAGGCTGAGAGAAAATTATTCCGTTCTTGAAGTTGCAAGCCTTGCCTCTTGTGCCTGAGGCTACAGCCCAGCTCCAGAGTAGAAGTCTACCCATCTCTAGCTGCATCTCCTGATGGACTCCCAGCAGGAGATAGCAGGACAGGGGCTAATAGCAGCTGGCCTCCTCACTCAAATGGAATGAGGTGGAACATGCACCACCTACCCTGCATCTCTGCACATTACAGCCCAAGAGAGCTGTTGTGCGAAACAAAACCTAAATAATTGTTTCCAGCTTTTCCCTGATATAGCAGCTCAACCAGAGGCTGTTTGATACGCAGACCCTGCAGTAGAATCATAGAATCATAGAATTGCTTTGGTTGGAAATGACCTTTAACATCATCAAGTCCAACCGTTAACTTAGTACACTGCCAAGTCCACCACTAAACCATGTCCCTAAGCACCACATCTACACATCTTTTACATACCTTCAGGGATGGTGACTCCACCACTTTCCTGGACTGCCTGTTCCAGTGCTTGACAACCCTTTCAGTGAAGAAATTTTTCCTAATATCCAATGTAAACCTCCCCTCATGCCATTTCCTCTTGTCCTGTGTAAGATGAGGAGGATAAGCAAGCGCTAGTGACAGTGTCCCGATTATGTTCAGTAGGAGAATTCAGTGGGAGCTGGGCTATTGCAGATGAAGGCTCTCAGCTAATGAGATTCCCACAGAAAATGCTGCTGCTTCTGAGACATCTCTCTGCCACTTCCCTTGAGGCATTGCTGCTGTCCTTAAACATACATGTCAGATCAATGGCCCAATAAATTCCTGAGCAGAAAAGAGACCTTGGCTCTTTAGGTCTGTCTTTCTCAAAATACTGCATACTCAACTTGGACAGAATTCTTGCTTCACACCAGGAAAGGAAACAAGAGACACTCATTAACTGCCTTCATAAACTAATCTGACATGTCTTCAGGGTGGGCCAGATCTTGGCTGCTATATATATGGGCTTAGCTTCCTTGATGTCCTAGAGCTGCTCTAATTTGTCCTGGGGAGTGTCTGTCCTGTGTTATTTTAGCTTTAAGGTTATGTTGTCCTATCACTGTTCTTGCAGCAGAGGCCAGACCTGCCCTGGATGCATGTGAGACAGAGAGACATGTTAGCTGCTCATTCATTAAATTCTGGTGCTTCACAGTACTGACCTTGCAGGGATTTAGCCTATCTCATAAGTGAAACCACTTTTCTCACAGCACAGGGGGCTTATAGTATGTGTGCTCTTTCAGCCTGATGGATGTCCTCAGTGAATTGCCTCCAACTCTGGAAGGGGAGATTTTCAGGGAGTGAACAGTATTAATTCTTCCAGTCTTGCACTCTGGTGTGTGTTTTCATAGGTATTCCTATCAACTTACTTGTCAGGTAGTTCTCTTGAATGGGAATAAGGGGGACTCTCACAGCACTGTCGCAGTAGTTCCCTAGTCACAGCACAAATCGTAATACAATAGTAGAACTTGCAGTAAGAAAAATTGATGGAAGGATGTGTTTTTAATCTCACAGTGCAGTTGAAGTTAAATTTAGATTTTGGAAGAGGGCTGAGAACTGATAAGGAAGGGTAGCAGACATTCTCTTCTGCAGGGTGTGAGGGTGCTGGTCATCTACCAGTCATTGCCCCTCAGCATCATACTACAGGGTTGGTGAGTGTGGTCATGGCTCTCTGCTCTCTATCCTATGAAACAGAGTATGCTGACAGGATGCAGAGCAGAAGTAGACTATGCTGGGAAATTGGAAAGCAAACTCAAGTGCTAAAGTTCCTCTATGTTTAGCCTCTGTTGTAATGTTGGGAAAATGGAGGGGATTACAGGAGAGAGGAGCATGCTTTCGGTTGTACATACTCTTCTGCTGTGCTGAAGGGTGGCAGATGTCCCACAGATTAAAGAAAACGTCCCATTAACACATGGCCCTTATTGCAATGTCCTTCTCATGTGAAAGGTTGGTGTGAGGGAAAGGTGTTAAAAATGGGTGATAGAGACCATGTATGCTCTGCATGTCTTTTTTTCATTTTTTACAATGCATGCATTGATTTGAGTGACTCAGATTCTGTCACTGAGCATGGTTCTCTTCTTGCTAATATGGTGGCATGTCGCCATGCTCAGTGGCAACCTGGGTGGAAAAACAGTGCTAACTAAAAATAAGATCAGGCCCATTCTCTCCTGGCAGATTTATGAATTTATTACTATGGGCAACAAAGCCAACCTCAAATGTTTGGCCATATCGAGGTCTGGAACTTCAGCTTACCTCAGGCTGACCTTGTTATAGTTCCCTTCATGAGCAATCCCTCATGGCAATGGATATTTCCCAGCCATTTCTAATTCAGCCTCAAGGCCTGAATTGCTCAGACTGAGTGTTCATATTGAGACCCAGAAATGTATTAAGCTGATTATTCTTTGAAATCCCCCCAGCCCCCCTCCTGCTTTTCCCTTCCTTTGGTGCTGGCTGTCGGATCATTTCCCAGAGAAGAGTGGCTTTAAGTAGACAATTACTTGTGACTCATAGGGTTTATTAGGAGTGAGAGAAGGCCAATCATGTCTGGCCTTTCTCACCTCTCAATGGGAAGAGAAGATTCCTCCAGCAAGCCAGACATACATCTCCATTACCTGTGACTGCTGTGGTGCTAATGGATGCCCTTTCCTCCTCTTGAGAGGAAGAAAACAGGCCAACAGCTGTGTGAAATCCTTAATTCCTCTGGAGTGTCATTTAGCTCGACCTGATAGCAAATGTGAATGTCTCAGACATCAGTAAACAGAAAATGGTTGGGCTACATCAATGAGAGAGAGACAGAGACCCACTCCTACCAAGGCAAGGGTGGGGAGGGCACTTCTTTACTTGGGGAGGTTGCTTTTGGCTTCGCCATTTTTCTCAAGCATCCTTTGGAGCAGTCCCTGGTCCTTGTTATCCCAGCTGCAAGACACTGTAGGATGCCCCTTACTTCAGAAAGGGCCAGATGGCAGTGGACCACATGCAGAACCTGTCCTTGCACACCTGGTATGAACTGGAGAATAGCCTAGGTTGGGAGTCCTCTCACTTTACATCTTGTTCTGCTCCTTAATGCCTCATCCCTTTGGGAAGCCTGAGATAATGGAGTGCAAAAAGCTGGCGATGTTTTATCAAGGCATACTGACAGCTTGCACCGTTCATTTAGACTTTCAGAAGGATCTCTCCTCTTAGTAGTTATTAAAGTCTGTCTTTTTGGGAACTGTCCTTGCATGAGATAAACTGGCCCTTTACTTCAGAACAGCAATGACATCTTGTCTTGGCCTCTAATAAGATCAGAGCATATGAATTTCATGTTTTCAGAATGGTTGTCACCTCCTTGGAAACATCAGATAATTGTAAGTCTCTTGCTTCTGCCTTATTTTGCATCTTACTATTATTCTGTCCTTCAGACAGCTGTGTCTGTCCCTCCCATTTGTTCCTCTTTCCCTCCCAACACAATTAGCTCTACATTTTGATTAACCAGACCGTTATATTAAGTGCTTATGGTCAGTTGTCAGTGATAACTGTCTGGGTTGGGCCTGTACAGGTTATTGGTTTAATTTGTATTTATCTGCATGAGACTTCTTCCTGAAGAGAAGGGCCAAGGAATTACTCAGCCTCTTTCCAGGGAGGCCAACTTTGAAGAGGTTTGGCAGGAGTGCTGGTTTTATGGAGGGTCATTTTGGAAAGAAGGACAAAGAATCCCAGCAAAACCCTTCTGCTTGCTACCCAGAATCTCTTCTTGTCCCTGTATTCCTCTTTCCTGCCACATCAAACTCTGGGGATAAGCAGAGACCTTGTTTATCCAAAAAGCCTACTGACAGGTCTTGTGGTAAATGAACTTGAATCCATGATCATTGTGTGAGTGATTTTTAGCACCAGTTCTGCAGACCCTTTCTGGGAGGGCAGCAGGGCAAGTATTAGGCCAATGTTTTTTAAATTAGGGATAAGCAGAACTTTGAGCCAGCTGCCTCTACAACTGCAGTGGTCAACCCCATTGCTAAACAAATTGCTAGTATTTCTTAGTGCTGAGCTTTGATGCTTGATTTGGACAGATGAGAATTCAAGGGGAAGGCAAACAGAAAAAAGAAGCCTACCTTATGTCTGAACACAAGGCAAAGGGTCCTCGCTTCATTTCTAGTGAGGGACATATGAAAGGATGTGTGTGTCCCCTGCTCCCTTCCAGAAATGGCAGCCCCTCATCCAGTGCAGCGGGATCCCTAGACCTGTTGCTGCCTGGGATGCTGGGATGCCAGTGGGCAAGGCCTTCAGTACTTTCTCCAACAGCCAAGATACCAGTGCAGGGACAGAATGTCTGGGGTCATGTTGTTCCTGTCTTCCTGTCGTCTCCCAAGGTCATACCACCTCCCCCTACCTCCAGAGAAGTTAGTATTGGAAAGATGCCAGAGGTGATTTCCAGTTCTCATAGCTGTCGTTCCAGGCCTTCACGTGTACCTAGATCAGTCACTGATGGTTTTATCTGCAAATTACATAGTGTTACAAAAAAAGAAAAGAAGGAAGCAGATTACACAATGTGACTCTACAAGCTGAGGCTCATGTCTCAGTCTCCCTATGACTACAAAACCAATTTGCACTCAAACTCAGATCTGTGAGCTCAGTCCTTCATCCTGTGAGTACTGGGCCAGCAAGGCACAGTGATGGGCAAGTGGTATCTGTCTGGGGATAAGGATGAAGACAGTAAAACTCATCCTTCAGATCTGCTAATGAGCTCATTCGCACCACAGAACTGATGTAGTGAATCCTCTGTTAATTCAGAATTGATTTTACCGGGACTCCCAGTCCTGCACTTCACCTTTTTTTGGCTTTCCCACATGTGCACACACACATAAACACTACAGTCTGCACTTGCACTCCGCCCTGTGAAATGCCAGCTGTGTGGAGTTTAGCTCATAGTTCAGCCAAAACCTCAGTGAAAGTAATTTGAGTTCATCCTTCTTTTTTTTTTAAATCCCATCATCCACCATCATCTTTGCACTGTCTCCCTTGTCCCCTAGCAGTCACTCACTGGAACCAAGTCATCTACAATTCTCTGGTAGCATGTTAGTGAAGGCCCAGGTGCAGAGGAAGAGTGAGGGGATTACCAGGAAATATAAATGCTAGACTATGGAAGAGAAATTACCATACATACTTGCTTTGTTGAAGCCTGTTGAGATACTACTTAGCTGTGTATGTATGTATGCTTACATGTGTGCTTGTTGTTACCAGCTCTGGAGGGAGTAAATCCTCCTGCTACTTGTTCTTAATACGTTGTCTCAACATTTAAAATCAGATTTTTTTACCTTTCAAACTGAGAGTCTTTCTTTTCTTGAGTGGTTTTAATTTTGCTGGTGGCTGACACTGGAAAGACTCAGATATCAGAAAGGAAGACACTTTGGGATTCAGAGCGGTCTTTAAAAACACTGAACAAACCCAGCCTCCGCTAGCTTCTGTGGAAGTTAAAATTAAATTAAACATTTAAAAATTAGCTTTTCTTTCCTTTTTCTGAATGATTTCTCCTTTCTCTGGGAGTATTTCCTAAAGTGACTGAGGAAGGGAGGAGCGTTAGTAACACTTTGAAATGAGGGATGATGCTTGACATTACCAGGGCACTGTTGAGCAGAAAGACACATAGCTGGAACACTATTTGCAGTGATGAGTTTGCCTTAAAGGCCATCAAAAGTGGGTCTGCAAGGGAAGGGCACCTCCAGGCTCCTGCTTGTGTGGCTGACACTCTAGAAGGAGGCACGACCATGTTAGCCATGCCCAAAGGAGGGCCTTCTGTTGAAATCAAGGGCATAGCAGTGCAGGAAAAATCTAATTCACCGTTAGAAGTTCCTCCAACAATCATTACAGACTAATCAGTGTAGGGTAGGAACTAAGGTCACAGAAAGCCATCAGAAGTCAATTAACAAAAAATAACCACTCCTGTTTGTATGTCTTTCAGATCGAAATGCTAGAGCACAAATATGGAGGTCACCTGGTGTCTCGCAGGGCAGCCTGCACCATCCAGACTGCTTTCCGGCAGTACCAGCTCAGCAAGAACTTTGAGAAGATTCGCAACTCACTGCTGGAGAGCCGCATGCCACGCCGCATCTCTCTGAGGAAAGTCCGGGTCCAGAACTCAGAGAGCTTCTCCGCTGAGAAGGCCCTGGTGGAGGGCTACAACTTTGTGGGCATCCCACTAGTGAGGTCCCCATCTTTGCCAGCCACCATCAGTGGGGCACTGACCGAGCTGGAGGACTCGTTCACAGAACAAGTTCAGTCCCTGGCCAAGTCTATTGATGATGCTCTCAGCACCTGGAGCCTGAAGACCATGTGCTCACTGCAAGATGGGGGCTCATATCAGATAAGAGAGACTTTCAGTGCCAGCTCAATGCAGCCAAATCAAGACTTAGAAACTGAGCTGCAGGACAAGGAGAAGGAGGAAGGGCTTCTGCCAGATACCCTACCCAAGAGCAGCAGCACTCTCATGATGGCTTTTCGAGATGTCACAGTCCAGATTGACAACAAGAACATCTCTGTCTCATCGTCTACCTCGGTGTCTATGGCAAACTGCCTCAGCAGCAATGCCCAGGCTGAGCTCTCTCAAGCTACCGAGGCTGAAGAAAGCCCAGGAGAAGGGGAGGGAGAAACCAATGAACCACTGGCTGTCCCAGAGAGCTTACCTGAGTCCAGAGCTCTCCAGAACAGCCACACTTTCACCGAGGTGGATGTCAGTACTAATGGCACAGAAGGCAGCAGTGCTGAGCCTGGAGAGATGACAGTGCAGAAGCTCCAGTTTGATGCTAGCAATGAGACAGGGCAAAGCAAAGGCTCTGAGTCAGAGAATGCAGACAACTCAGAGCAGCTGAGCAGCAGCAGCACCTCCACTTCAGCCAAGTCAGCCTCTGAGGTGTCCTCGAAAGAAGCACTGCAGGCTATGATCCTCAGCCTCCCAAGGTACCACTGCGAGAACCCAGCTAGCTGCAAGTCCCCCACACTTTCCACGGACACCATGAGGAAGCGCCTCTATCGCATTGGGCTGAACCTCTTTAATATGTAAGTGACTCTTCCTCTTTCATGTTTCCCAGCCTATTTCATGCCTCTCAGGAACAGGGGGTGGCAGGCTCTTGGTCTAGATCCATCTCCAGGGGAGTTCTTTCATATTCAAGAGCATGACCCCCTGGGTATGCAATGCAGACCACAGGTTAGATGCCCAGAAGCTTTCTCCCTAAAGTCCCCCAAGTGCTGTCCTTCTGCCCAACAGAGGAACAAGCCCAGTGCCCCATGAGTAGTGCCCCCACTCTCCTGAATTCTCAACCCTCAGTCTCATTTGCTGTCCATTTGGCATTTGCCAGCTGAGCCTGGGATCTCGGCTCCTTCTCCACTCTGTTGCAAAGGAACAAGCATAGCTGGGGATGTAAACCCAGGCCTGGTTACTAAACATGGAACATTTCCAAGTAAAGAGAGAGAGAGAAGTAGAGCTGAGCTTAGCCAGCCTAGTATGAGTGCTCTGGGTGTCATTTTCCTTCTGTTATTTGGGAAGGTTTTCACCTGATGACAGACTGGGTTTAGTCATCTCAGTCTGATATCATATGAAAAGGCTGTAGGTGTGAAAGCAAAGGCAGAGAATCCCAGAGATTACCATCAGAAGAGGTTAACTTGAGGGGTCACGCTTAGTCTATTTTGGATTGCCAAAAAGCAGCTGAGCTCCTATAAGGAGCTTTAGATTTGCTCGTTGCCTTTCAGTGATACTTATCAAAGTAAGCCATGAGAAATATTGGGTTTTGCTCCATCATCACACTCTCATCTTATGTTGTTTTGGTTTCCATTTGAGTCCCCTGATTAAGGTGCTGGGGATTTATTGTACCCATACAAGAAGAATATTTTGCCACACATTTTGTGGGCCTTTTGGTCAGAGGGAGGACTAAAGGTTACACAGTCTTAGGCAGAAGGTTTGCACAGACAAGGGGGCAATGCACAGGATTTATCTATGTGTAGTATGGAGGCTGTGGCCTCCAGGAGGCAGGAAGAGAGGTTTTTAGGGCTGGGCTCTGAGCACATCCACAACTGAAGTGATGTTAGAGCTGACAGATTTGAGACTCTTACAGAACTGAGGAGGACATTTTACTACCTCTGAGATCACATTGTGAACAGGTGAGTCCATGTATATATATCAAAGTCAGGCTCTGGGCACACAGAGATTTGCCTGATGAACACAAGCAGGCTGGAAGGAGAGAAGGTAGGCACCAGACACCGGTAGGTTTGGTTTTGATGGAGATAGTTCCAGGTCCACACAGATGTTCTGGTTTTTGTGTTGAGATAGGTGTACTTCTGGAAGGCGGATGTGGGGCTCACATCTCTGCTACTAAGAGTTTCAGTGTTCTCAGCTGTGCTTGGCAGGACTCCCTCCACCCAACGTGCTTTCCTTTGGTTCCTGCACATTTGACATGAGCACCAATGTGAAGATAAAGCAGGAGTGAAAATGCTTTTTCCCAGCCTCTCCTCCTCCCCCAGTCTGCCTGGCACACATTCATGTGACAGATGAGCAACACCAGGTCTGTTTTGGGGAAGCAGCTCTGCTGTCCTCCTTCATTCAGTGACCTGGGTTGTCTGCATCTTGCAGGTCCCTGTGGGATGGAAGATTTACTGTGGCACTCCGAAACACAGCTTCCTAGTCAGGCCTTCCCTGCTCCCTGGAAACTAGCTGCTGAAGTTATGTGTGATAACCTGTACGGCTCAGTTCTTCTGACAAAAGTTTGAAGGAGAGGGAGGGAGGGAACTGACCTGTAGCTCACGGGAGTGAAACCTGTTTTTTATTCTCTGAGCAGGATCTAAGTGACACGTGGCTCCCTTTGAGACACTGTACTGCACCTCCATCAAGGGGCTGGGAAGGCCATTCAGCTTCCTGCAGTTATTTAGTTGTTGGTTTCTCTGTCAATTTCTAACAAGGAGCCAGTTTACCACTGTAGGGTTTGCAGCGTGGGCACCAACCCTCAGGGCATGGAGCCGAAGCCATCTGTGTGCACACACATCCTTTTTGCAGATCCCTTCCCTGGACCAAGACCTGACAGCCTCCAGTTGCTAGCAGCATCTGCCATAGTCTATCCAGGATTGCATTTCCAGAAAGGAGCGCTCTGACTCGGAGCAGGCCCCTGGGAACACATCAATGCTGCTCTGTGGTGGCACTTTCCCCCTCCCCACTCCACAGTGAGGGGGTGGAATCCCTGGAACGGAGAGTGCTTCATTATGCAGCACTGCTGTAATAACTCAGTGTGTGTGGGCAGCTGGCTGCGTGGGCAGAGGGAAAGCCAGCAGGACATGAGGAATCCCACAGCATTTGCTGGCTGTGCTTGAAACTCCTGCAACGCTAAAGAAAATAGCAGGGACCAGGCTCAGGAGAGATGGAAGTGGAGGTGTCTGCTGCACATCTGGGTATGAGCCGCATGCTGCAGTACATGGCATACATCTGCAGGTGTTCAGTGGCAGAGATGCTATCAGGATTTTGTCAGGAACAAATTGAATCCCAGGAAAAACTGATGAAAGGCTGCTGTTAGTGGAAGAACAGTGTGTGCAAGTCTATTTGAGTTATAGTCTAGGCAGTGCAGGAGGGCTGTCACATCTGGACTGTTTTATTCTACATCCTCTTGTGTTGTGTGTGCCATCTCTACTGAAATGTGCAAGTCCATGGCACTGTGTAAGCTGATTTTTCAGACCTTATTCAGCTCCAGTCCAGTGGCTTTGGAGTCACACCAGTGTAGCTGAGATCATCCTCATGCTGTGAACATCATACTGTCCCTTGCCAAATAACAGAATGTGCAGGTGGAGGTGCATTTTAGGTATCTCAGTTGCTTAGCTTGACTTTAGCCCTGACCATATGACCTTTGCACTTAGCAAACAACTTTGCTTGTGCTCTTCAAAGGTGAACCAGGAGATCTGTGTGATAATACAGAAGGTGCACTCTGGCTTTTCTCTGAAGAAGGCCTGAGAATTTCAATATCAGATCTTGCAGCTCTGCTGTTTGTAAATTTGATGGGCTGACTTGTACTCCCAGCCACTCTCCCCAGGGATGCCACACTGACTAGGATATTTTATTTGTGACATTACAGAATAAGCAGAACTATTTCAGGCCTGCCCACTTTTTGTATACCCATGAGGCTCCTGTAAGTAGCAGGCCATTATCCTGAATGCTGATCCCCTTATAGCTAGACATATGTTTCTCACCCACATCTTCACCACCTGACAGTGTCACAGTCTGTGCCTGTGCATATCATGCATTCATGTGCTCTGAGATCTCATCCTATCCTTTCTTTACCCCAGGAACTGCCAGAGCAAACTCCTTAAGCCTTGACAAACATGCCTGAATTTGAGTTAATGATGGAAGTATGGCATTCTTTCATGAAGAAGCTACCCTCTTACCTCTTCCCACTCACCAGCTCAGAGAACCAAAGGAATGTGGAAACACTCCCCTCAGCAAGAGTGCATCATGACAGACACCCTTCAGTGGGGCAGACAGAAATAGAGGAAGAAAACCTCCTGCACAGAACATACATATGCACATGTTCCTGTCTGTACTGTGGGGTAGGCCCCACATAAGCTCACAGACACTCCCAGGACATAGAAGCATGTATGCTTATAGGAGAAGCATAGAATCATAGAATCATAGAAAGGTTAGGGTTGGAAGGGACCTTAAAGATAGATGATCCAACTCCCCTGTGTGGGCAGGGACACCTCCCACTAGATCAGGTTGCTTAGAGCCGCATCCAACCTGTCCTTGAATACTGCCAGGGTTGGGGCTTCCACGACCTCCCTGAACAACCTGTTCCAGTGCCTTACCACCCTCATAGTAAAGAATTTCCTCCTGATATCTAATCTAAATCTCCCCTCTTCAGGTTTTAAACCATTGCCCCTTGTCCTCTCACTACATGCCTGTGCAAAAAGTCCTGCCCTAGCTTTCTTGCAGGCCCCCTTCAGGTACTGGAAAGCCACTATAAGGTCACCTCGGAGCTTCATCTTCTCCAGGCTGAGCAACCCCAACTTCCTCAGCCTATCTTCAAAGGGGAGCTGCTCCAATCCTCTGATTATTTTTGTTGCCCTCCTCTGGACTCGCTCAAGGAGCATTATGTCCTTTTTATGTTGGGGGCTCCAGAACTGGACACAGTACTCCAGGTGTGGTCTCACAAGAGCAGAGTAGAGGGGGAGAATCACTTCCCTTGACCTACTGGCCGTGCTGCTTTTGATGCAGCCCAGGCTACAATTGGCTTTCTGGGCTGCGAGCACACATTGCCAGCTCATGTTGAGCTTCTCATCCACCGTCAACCCCAAGTCCTTCTCCTCAGGGCTGCCCTCAATCCTGTCTCCTCCCAACTTGGATTAGTGCATGGGATTGCCTTGACCCAGATGCAGAACCTTTCACTTGGCCTTGTTGAACTTAATGCAGTTAGCACGAGCCAACTTCTCAAGCCTGTCAAGGTCCTTCTGGATGGCATCCCTTCCCTCCAGTGTGTTGACTTCACCACACAGTTTGGTGTCGTCAGCAAACTTGCTGAGGGTGCACTCAATACCACTGTGCATGTCGCCGACAAAGATGTTAAACAGTACTGGTCCAAGTACGGACCCTTGAGGAACACCACTCGTCACATGTGTCCATTTGGACATCGAGCCATTGATCACAACTCTTTCGGTGCGACCATCCATCCAGTTCCTTATCCAATGAGTGGTCCATCCATCAAAACCATAACGTTCCAGTTTTGAGACCAGAATGTCATGTGGGACAGTGTCGAATGCTTTGCACAGGTCCAGGTAGATGACGT
Organism: Hemiprocne comata; assembly: GCA_020745705.1. NCBI lineage: Eukaryota > Metazoa > Chordata > Aves > Apodiformes > Apodidae > Hemiprocne > Hemiprocne comata. Next base: position 66,384,728 of record CM036586.1, read on the forward strand.
CTGTTGCTTTGCCTTTGTCCACCGAGTCTGTGACCCCATTGTAAAAGGCCACTAAATTATTCAGGCAGACTTGCCCTTAATGAAGCCATGTTGGCTGTCACCAATCACGCCTTGGTTATCTTCTTGCCTTAGCAGAGAGCCTTCAGGAGGATCTGCTCCATGATCTTGCCAGGCACAGAGGTGAGACTGACCGGGCTGTAGTTTGCTGGGTCTTCTTTTTTCCCCTGTTTGAAAATGGGCATTATGTTTCCCCTTTTCCAGTAAGCAGGGACTTCACCAGACTGCCGTGACTTTTGAAATATGATGGACAGTGGTTTTGCAACTTCATCTGCCAGTTCTTTCAGGAGCCATGGATGAATCCCATCAGGTCCCATGGACTTGTTCGCCTTCAGGTCCTTCAGGTGGTTATGAACCTGCTCTTTGTCTACAGTGGGGGGATCTTCCTTTTCCCAGTCCCTGCCTTTAGCTTCTGTAACTTGGTGGGTGTGACCAGAGTCCTTGCCATTGAAGACTGAGGCAAAGTAGTCATTGAATACCTCAGCCTTCTCTACTTCTTGGATGACCAGCTCTCCAGTTTCCTTCTGGAGTGGGCCCACATTTTTCCCAGTCTTCCACATTTATCCTAGTCTTCCATGAGACATAAGGAGAAAGCCAAACTATGCAGACACGGGGGCTGTGATGAACATGTACGGTGCAAGAGAAATCTGCATGTACAGGACATAGACACACACACAAACGTGTGTGCTTTTTGAGGCACATACTGCCCCCAAAGAGCTTCATAGGTGGGCACAGACACTGGCACACTAACAAGCAGAAAATCACTCCCACAACTAAGCAGCCAGGCCCACTCAGCACCAGGCCTGTTCTCAGAGAGACTCACAGGCTCAGAGGGAGAAAAACCCTCTGTCTGGGAGCTGCATGCAGCGCTATCCCAGCTCTGACAAGGCCTTCTCCAGGTGCCTGCTCTCATCCACCCACACACAGAGATTTCTGCCTGAGGGGGAAATCAATAGAGAAGGGAAGAACAACACAGCTAAGGGTGGCAGAAGTGGAGGAAAAGATAAGCAAATCTGAGCATGGGATTTGTCTTCAGGTGGCCAATGCCAGGCTCAGGCGAGGAAGGCAGAAAGTGTCACTCAACACTGAGCACTAAAAAATGAAAAAAACCAGAGAATTATTTTTTAAGAAAAAAGTGCCCACCTTTGGTTATCCCCCTTTGTGTCTTGAGTCTCATTTTCCCATGAACTGTGGCAGCAATGTCTCCTAAATCTCTTCACAGCCACGTTTTCCCTTTGCCTTTGTCTGCCCTACAGAAAGTGCAACCCCAGCTCTCCTAAAGCAAAGGGTCAGATGCCCAGCGCTCATCCCTGGTCCTTGGGGATGGCTCTTTCTGGGTTGCATTGGGAGCTGCTGAATGTACTGCTGTGTGGGACATACTGTTAAATCATGTCCTCACAGGGATCCTACAGAAACCAAGCTGGGGCAGGGAGAATAGAAGAGCCTTTGACTCTGGAGCAGACAGGTGGCAGAAGAGTCACCAATGAGGCTGGTATCATGAAGCAGAATCCATTGTGGCACTGGGATGGCACTTGTGATGGCCAGGTGACAGTAGGTGCTGCAAGTGACACAGCAGGTCCCATAGCATCCTTTTGTCCTCAGCAGCAACTGGCGGGGACTCTCCCAAGTCACTTCTCCTTGCCCCCACCACTCCCATCCCTGCCACACACATGAACTCAGAAGTACCCATGCACATACTGAGGGCTGCATCGCTGCAAGCCATCAGGTGAGCCAGAGGCAATAATGCTCCCTCAAAGGGAGCATGCAAACTCACTGTGTCTCTGTTCTTCCCTTTCAGAAACCCAGACAAGGGGATCCAGTTCCTGATCTCCCGAGGCTTCATCCCGGACACCCCCATTGGTGTGGCACACTTCCTGCTCCAGCGGAAAGGTCTCAGCCGCCAGATGATTGGGGAGTTCCTGGGCAACAGCAAGAAACAGTTCAACAGGGATGTCCTTGAGTAAGTGTGGAAACCTCTTCCTTCCTGCACTGTAAAGGAGTTGCCAGCCCACTCTGTCCCTGGCTGCAGCAGCAAGAACCCCATCTTCCATGCATCTCCATCCCCATTCCGCAGGAACTTCACCATTCCCACTTCCTATCCAGCACTTCTTGATGCATTTCCCAGCAGTGTGTTTCCCTCTTAATATCAGCAGCCCTTTCGTTTCAGTCTCTCCTCAGAGGGCCTGCAATCATCTAGCAGAGGCTCAGCACCATTGGGTGGTAGGACTAGTGATGCTTGGAGGTTTGGTGTCTGGAAAACTGTGGCTGGGGTCTCAACACATCCAGATAAAGCACCTCTGATTCTTTCTGGGAAGTACTAAGAGAGGCAGAGGAGGAAAAATATCTGCTCTTTGATGTGAGAACAGCAGGGAGCAGTGAATGCTGGCTACACACCTGGTTCTCTTTCTGCCCAGTTTTGAGTTGGGTGGCCTTTTCCATTTCTCCAACTGGACTATGGGGATAATAAGAGGGGAATTGGTTGTGTTTGTCATACTGAAGAGGCCTGCATGAGGAAGCATGCTACTAAGGATTTATCATTACCACTGCAGTCACTGAGCACTGAGAACTCCAGTGGGCTGAACTGTCCCCTTTCTGAACAAGATCTCACATTTCCTCCCTGCCTCTGTTCAGTGGCTGCCTTTGCTGGATTGTTCCCTTCAATTCTCTCACCGTGACCCCCTCCTGGTCACACAAGCCATGCATCTCTCAGCCTACACCTCTCTCCTCTTTCAAGTCTTGCAATTTGGGCTGGAAAATCCTGTGATTACCTGACAACCGTACTACCTCAGCTCCTGCCTGTTTCTCTGCCTTCTGCACTGCAACCATTGCTAACTTGTCAGCCCTCAACATCTCAGGAGCGGTGTCTGAAGTGCTGGGAAGAAAAGCATCTTATGTGTTGCTCTGAGCATTGTCTAAGATGACAGGCTCTCTGCAAAGATAAGCCTGGGGAACTGAGATGTGCCTTTGTTTCCTCCTTGGTCCTGATCTATGTCAGATAAGGGAAAAGGAGAAAGCACAGCACTCTATAATGATAAAAAGGGGACATCAGAAACAGGGGACACCACCTCTCCCGCCCTGAGAACTGTTACAGTGAAAGCAGGACAAATTTGCACCAGAGTGTGAATGTGAGGGCTACCATGCAAGGTGATGTGACCTGTGTAGTCAGGGGGCAACAACTCATTCAGAGACCCATTTCAAGGGATGACCAGCACTCAGATGGGTCTTTCTTTTATGAGGTAGAAGCACAGTTCTTAGTGAAAGCTGCCTTTCCTTTAGGTAGGAAGTCCTCTATTATATTGTCGCATTCTCCAAAATATTCTCTGTCTCCCTTGAATTTTGTAGCAATTTCTCTTTAACTAAGCCCAACGGAAACCCTAAATCCAATACACACACCACTTGAACTCCAGGGAAAGACAGGAGGATGCCAGTTCAAGAGCCAAATCTGGACCCAAATTTCAGGGATTCATTCTTGCTGCAATTGCTGCTGCTTATTGTTTCAGGTCCAGCTGCTGCTTATTGTTGCTGACTTTTGGTCCAGCTCTTTTTTTAATATACTGTATGAGTATTGATTTGGCCAGCACTGAGACACATGTTCTCTCCAGTCTCTTCATGCTGAGAGCTACAATTAAAAGTAATTGCCTCTTTTTCTCCAGCAAGCAATGTGTGGGCTGTTTCCCCTGACAGATACTTTGCTGGAGACCAAACCTAGTCTCTGCACAGACAGGGAAATACTGCAATAACAATATGCTGGGACTTCTTTGTAGTCCTATATTTGGCATCATCCCTGCAAATTATCATGTTCTTTGGCCTCACATGTGACTACAAACTCTGTGTCAGCAGCTCCTGGGAACAGTCTCTATTGCAAATCTTAGTGTCTGCCTCCCAGCCTCAATGTCGAGGAGCTGCTATGTTGTGGTTGCCTGTCTTGTCTCTGCATGTTGCAGGAGGGCCATTAAAGCAGGTGGCCCTACCCCATCATGCTCATTACTCTCAGTTTCCACTGCACCTCTCAATGTAGCACTCCAAATGTTCAATGAAGAAGTGACCCTGCCATCATAATCCCAAACACAAATGCAGGCTGGGCAGAGAATGGATTGAGAACAGCCCTGAGGAGAAAGACTGGGGGGCGTTGGTTGATGAGAAGTTCAACATGAGCCCACAATGTGTGCTTGCAGCCCAGAAAAAAAAAAAAAAAGGATATGGACCTGTTGGAGGAAGTGTAGTGGAGGGCCACAAAGATGATCAGAGGGCTGGGGCACTTCTCCTATGAAGACAGGCTGAGTTGGGGTTGTTCAGCCTGGAGAAGGTTCTGGGGAGACCTTAATAGTGGCCTTCCAGTACCTGAAGAGGCCTAGAGAAAAGCTCAGGAGCAACTTTTTACCAGGGAGTGTAGTGATAGGGCAAGGGGTAATGGTTTTAAGCTGAAAGTGGGTAGATTTAGATTGGATATTAGGAAGAAATTATTTACTGTGAGGGTGGTTAGACACTGGAACAGATTGCCCAGGAGTGTTGTGGATGTTCCCTCCTGGAAGTGTTCAAGGACAGGTTAGATGGGGCTTTGAGCAACTTGATCTAGTGGAAGGTGTCCCATGGCAAGAGAGTTGGAGCTAGTTGTTCATTAAGGTCCCTTCCAACCCAAACCATTCCATGATTCTCTGATACTATGATTTCTATGATTCTATGTACAGATGTGCAAAGCAAGGCTCCACAATGGGAACTGAGCTGTTGAGATTGTGTGTACGTGAACATATCCTCGACATGGACTGTGTGTACATGGACATATATCAAGCAACTGAGTCTGAATTTGGGGTTCATAGCTGTGTCTAATCTCTCCAGGCAACAGATTATGTTCTTGCATGAACAATCTATGCTGCCTTTCCCTCTTCACAATAAGTTGCTTATTTGTCTTCCTTAAAGGCAAAGATAAAAGTAGACATAAAATGTAAACAAAATGTTCTAAACAGGAAAGAAAAAACACACACATTCAGCTCATTGTAGCTGTGCTGTTTGCAGGTACTTTCACTCTCTTTCTGTGTCAGTTCAGAGCTTGGGGATAGCAATGGTTGGTGGTTTTTGTAAACAAATTTTCATCAAATGCTTGTGAGAGCTGGCTGGGCAATGGCTGCACACCCAGCAGTGTAACATGCCTGGAAATGAGGCATTGTCAGGAGAAATTCTGGTGCCGTATTATAGTTGTGGATATTTTTCCTGACCATGCTGCAGGAAGATGAGGGCTGGCAGTGTAGTATAGTGTGCTGGCATTTCTAGTGCACTAGAGCTCAAGGGCTAGTCACAACTTCTGAGCTGATTTGTGTGGGAGCAAGAGGTAGCTCAAAGACCTTTTGGCATTTCAGAACTGTTTAAGACCTAGCCTGGTTCCCATTCCCCATCCAACTCCAAACAAACTAGCTCAGGAACACTGTCACAGGTTGGGAGAACAGAGTCTACAAGGGCTGTCTCACAGTCCCCACATCTACCCAGACTTCACAAGCCAGTGTTAGGGTACATGGTATTCCCTGGAGAGCACTTGGCAGACAGGATAACTCCTACAGTAGCTGCTGCACAATTTGGCCAGTGCCACGCTAATTTTTGTGGCCCAAGTGAGCAGAAGAACAACCCTGGCAAGAAGAAGCTAGTCCTGGCAAGCTCAAATGCCCAGGCAGGGTGGCCATGAGCCGGCAGTAGCTGGTGGACAGGCTCTGACCACCTGCAGTGAGCAAGCCTGTATGCATGGGGAGATGTCGCTGCTCTTTCACATCCCAGACCTGGCCCTGGAGCCTTCCTGACCCATCCTCTCCCTTCCAAAAGCACTTTAAATTATTGATGCCACTTGCCACGTTAGTTTAGCTTTCACCCGATGTGAAAACCTGTGTTAGAATTGTGTGTTGTAAGCATTGTTTCTATTGCAGGCAGGTTGAACTAATCCAACGGCATGAATAAATAATAGGACAACTTTTAAAACATCTGCAAAAGTGTCAGCCTCCCTTGTGCATGTGGAGGTGGGGCAGAGCTGCCCAGGTCACAAACTCCAGACTCAGCTTCAAGTTCAGCCATAATCTGTATACTCTGCAAACTTCCTTTGGCTTCCATAGGTACCCAAGCTGTGCTGGCTGACAAACAAGCCAACCACTGCCTGTTCCTGGAGTCAGGCAACAGAGCTGAGGAGTGCACAGTGGCATTGGGCACTATGAAGATGATCCTTCTTTACTGTCCATCTAGGAAATGCAAAACTCCAGGGAAGTGTCATGCTGGTTGCAAAGCCTCTTACGTACATGGGCAGGGGGGTGAGTGAGGGTAAGCACAGTATGAGGCTTCAGCACTTTGGTGTGCTTTTTTGCCTTCCCACACCTGCAATGCCCAGCACCTAAATGCCCTGAAATTCTAGTGTCCCTTCCATCTTCCTACTCTGTCTTTAAACCTTTAACTGATTTTCTTGGACACCAGAAAAGGTAGCTGGGTAACTCACGAGGAAAAAGGGAGAGAGCAGGGGATTTTCAACAGTATCTGACTATAATTGGCACACGTCCTTTGATAACTCTAAACTGCTCAGGCCTGTCTGTTTCAGCAGATGCAGTATGTAATTTTCTCTTGCAGAAAAGGCTTCAATCTTCAAAGGCAGGATTTATTTCACCTATTATTAGCCTCCACTAAGTTTAGTGTCTTCTATCAATTTATTAGTTCCTTTAGTCAATGGAGAGACACAGGGCCCTTAAGAATGTGGTTTTTCTCAAGGTGCTAGTTTAGGCTGGACCTCTAGATTTTAGGCATTTTATGGTACAGGGGATAAATCCCATCAGGAAGCGATTTTGAGCATCCCACAGTAACAATCACTGACTGTGATCCAGCATTCCACAGTAAAATCTAGCATCCCACAATAAGATCCATTCTCTTCTCTTGGGGATCTGCTTCCACAACCTGCCCTGCAGCCACCTGGGAGGAGTCACTGGGGACCCACCCCAGGGTTTCAATATCTACCAGCCCAGGAAATATGGCTGCAACAAGGTAGCCTGGGCCATTAAAGCATTGAGTAGTTTTTATCAAATCTTCTTGCCAGGTACTGCAGAAAAATAATTACGTTATTTTGAAAAAGTCAGGCCCAAGGCATTAACATGTATTTTTTAATATGAGAGACATCATCATTCTTGCATCCTGTCTTCATTCCTCTCTTTTGTATTATGTGCTCAGATGTATTATTTCTTTTTGTTCACTCTTCATTCTGTGTTTGTCTGTTGCTTTTGTTCTCTTAATTCATACTTCCCTTCACTTTAGTTCATTCTTCCCCTCCACCTCTTTCTGACTCAGGAATTGCTTCCATTTATAGTTCATTCATGGACAAGATAATGTGAGTGATGCCATGAATTATGCTAGCGGTGCTGCTGGTACTGGGTGGCTTGTGTTCAGGTCATGGGGCTTGGAAGTGCAGAAGTGGCTGCCCTGGTGCATTTAGTGTCAGAGGAGAAAGGGGCAGGGTTTCAAGCAGAGGAGACCTTGTGCTGAGTCGGGGGCTGGTTGGTGTTAGACTGTAAGATGTTGTTAGGCACGTTCTCCCCGTGGCTGAGCAGCTCTCCTGTCTGTCAAGCTTGCATTGTCTTCTCTTTCTCTCATGGAACGTCAGGGAGAGAAAAGCTGCTCTTAGGAGTGTAAGTGCAGAGCTGAGAGCCCAGTAAAGGGGCTGTGTCTCAAAGAAGTTTTAGATTCTCCTTGGACCAGCAGAATGAACTTGACAGGTCAGCCCAAACTAGCTTCCCCACTCCTCCTCACTGAGGACATTACAGAGGATTAATATGGGACTTGCACTACAGGAGGATTTGAGCAGCACAGTGCTGCATCTTGTGCTGTGGAGCAATAACGATGGGATGGAAACTGGACAGAGGGAAGAATGTGTTAGGCAGTTCTGACCTGCTGCTGCAAGCAGAGCTGCGGCACAGACCAAACGTGAACAAGAGCAGCTTTCCCATGTCATGCTTACAAAGGCTGAAGGTGAAGTCTGAACCTGCCTAGGTGCCCAGGGAAATAGTGGCATCCAGTGTCCCTTGGAAGGGAAGATGAAGGCTAGGTAGAGCCCTCCCCTGCATGGCCAGTGTGCCTGGGGTGCGAACAGCTCTCCAGCTGGGAGGCAGCTCTGGTGCAAGGCATGGTACCCTAGGCAGTTTCTCACTTAGGAAGGAGTGGATGCCCAAGTGAGTAGGCATGAGCACTGCCAACAACTCTGGGAGGGCAAGGAGGCATGACTCAGCCCCAGAAAAAAAAAGGCAATAATACAATGTAGTTCATAACCCCCTCAGAAAGAGAAGACTGGTGTGGGCCATGGTGTCGGTTATAGTGACTACCCTCACACAAGGAGGGCAGGATTGGATCCCACTCCTGTGTCTGCTAGTGCAAGGGATCAGTGAGTCCTGCTCACTCTTCTTTCTGTGAGCCTCAGTTTAACACGTGCAGGGCAGCCTCCTCAAAAGGAGCTGAGCTGCAAGTCTACCCTAAGACTGGTTCATCTTCAGGAAGCTCATAGGATTAGGGAAGCTGAGAAGAGGAATCTTTTTCTGTTAATATCTTTGTGCCTCATGGTTTTAAACTTTTCACCTGGCTGCCTCCCCTCTTGCTCCCTCCCTGAGCACGGACTACAGGTTCATTAAAAACGCTTTTAGTTGCAGCCCAGCTCCAGCTGCATTGTCACCTGAGCGGAAAAGCTGCAAAATAGGTCATAATGCTTGGGCGAGCAGATCCCAGCCCCACACGATACAGCTGCTTCCTGCCTTCACTGAACCCTTTTGCCACAAGGCTTTTTTACCATGCTTAGCCCCGTGCTAAGTCCTTGCAGCTCTGATGCAACTATATCCACTTCCTTTTGGGGAGATCTGTGCCCTGCAGCCTAGGAGGCAGCATGGCCACCACACAGATAACAGCTGAGCAAAATGATCCAACCAGGACCCCACCCTTTGGTCCTGTCACCTGGCACCTGACATGCAGTTCTCTGCAGCTGTGAGGTGCCTGTCTGCCGAGTGCCTCCAGACAGATCAAGCTCCCCATGTATACAGGTGACACAGGAGCCCTCAAACTCCACCACCTTCTTTATGCAGCAGGGTGTCAGCACTATTCCTGCTCACTTCAGCAACATAATCCAAACATCCAAAGTCCTATCCCTGCAGGTACTGGGCCAAAAACATCTCTGGGTGCACTGCAAGCTCAATTCACAGGGCTTGTTGCAAGTCTGTGGGAAGGAAGAAATTGAAACAGGAGGAGATTATATATGGTGATTACTCTGCTTCGTTATCCCTCAGGCCTCCTGGTGGTCCTGGAATAGGCATCTCACAGGCGTTCTGCGGTTTGTGGAAAAATGAACTCAGCACTGGTTTTGGCACATGCACATAAACTGTGGGTTTATTCCTTGGATGCAGAGAGCCATCCACTCTCAGCTCAACCTTTGTCTCTTACAGTGGCAAATCCAGTTCTGAGGAGAGACACCCCCTCATGCATGCGGTTACACTACCTTTTACATTGCAGCTCTGGAGGCTGACAAGGTCCATGTACTTTTTGCAGTATGCTTGCCAAGATATCCTATGTCAGCTTCCAGGGTCCCTACCTTGGAAAGAAAAGACCTCCTTGCTCTGGTTTCACAAAGAGAAGTTGCATTGCAGTTTGGGGGAGCTCTGACATAGGCAGTGCATTCACAAAGTTAATGAGAGTCTGTAAAGGAGTCTGAGGTCAGGCAAGGCAGCCAAACATGTAGTCACCTAGAAGAGGAGCAGGAACATGATAGTCCCATGGCACAAGGCTCTTTGGCTGTTTGAATGGACTTAGCTGTGTAAAATTTGCTCAAAAAAAATACCAGACAGCTTTGATCCACCATTCTCTCTGTCTAGCAACAAAAAGTAGCAGCATACCTGATGGCTCCTCTAGGACCTATTCCTCAGGTCTTTGGCACTGGCTTTGTCAGGCTCAGGCAAACTTTTTTCCTAAACTGTTATTTCTGCCTAGTCAACTTTTTTGAGGAAGCACGACAGAGAGGCACTGTTCTTTAGGCTGAAAAGCAAATGGAAGAGACCCCCAGAAGTTCATCTTATAATTTACAAAGTAAACCCGCATCTGTCAGTCCATGAAAGAAACTCTCAAAGGAGAAGCTGAGCATTACTCATGTAGCCTGTTGGAGTTTGAAAAGCATTATAAACATCTGCCTTGTCTTGCTTGTCCTAATAAAGGTTCAATGCTTTCTGTGTCAAGGGCATTGACTATATTATTTGAGATTTGTACACAAAGTGGAAGATGCGTTAGAGCAGACTGTGTGGAGGGGAAAGGATTGATCAGAGTGAATGAGCGAAAGACACATGATTTAATGCAGGTGGATTGGGGTGACTAGGGTGACCTCAGCAGGTCTCACTGGTGTGTATAAGGACTCTGCTGTCACACGTCTGGAAGCAGACAATAACAGCAAAATCATTGGGGTCAATGGTGAGAAATATCATGCATTGGAAAGAATTAAAAAAATAATAACAAAGTCCAACTACAGAGGTGGTTGCAGCTGTGAACACAGTAACAACTAATCAGAGAAAAACTTTTTTACTATCAAAGATAAATTCCAAGAAGCAGAATGCCTTGATGTCAGCCCAAGGGACATGTGAATATGAGAAAAATAAAAATAACAAAGGAAAGAATCCAGTGGAGGAGGATTTTACTGTTGCCAGAAACCATTTGTGTTTCTGCAGTCCACCTCTTGGAGATGAAAAAAAAGATACCATGTAAGATTTCCTATGAGAGCAGCCCCATTCATTCTCTGCCCTTGCTCCTCTCCAGTTGTTGCTACATTTTGATTATTTGGAGCTAGTGCAGGGAAAGACCCCACATTTCCTAGCTGAGGTTGTAACGACTCCAGCCTTAGAAGATCCTGAACACTCTATGTTCAGCCAGAGCTCTTGGTAAGTTATTCTGAGGGTATCACTCCAGTTAAGCAATGATATTTCAACTCTTGAAACAATAGGGGAATGGAGGAATGGAGAGAGGTCCCTGAGCATTTGAATCCTGTCCCTTGCTCATTTGGGTCATCATGCAAGAGATACTTATTTAGCAAGACTGCTCATGGCATTCAGCAGCTTAGTTCACAAAGCACTTCCCAACAGCCTACAGCAAACTACAGCATGATAGAAAAGACCAAGAGACACATCTCCAGTTTATCACAGAAAGGAAGAAGAAAAAAATGATGACAGCACATCCCTTTATTAGCAGAGGTGTTGTTTGTTTCTTTTTTTTAAATCCAGATAATCATAGGAAATGGAAAGATCCAGAGGACAGCTAATCCCCTCCCCCTCTGTTTTCCCTGTATCACTCCTCATGCAGTACCAGACAACTTGTTTTGGGAAAAATTTCCTCCCAACCTTAAATTTGGGGTCAGTTTATCCTTTACAATTTGAGAAAGCAAACCAAACACAGTACGGAGGGAGAAATAAAGGGGGTACAGGGGAGATAGAATTAGTATCCAAGCTATAGTGAAACAGAAAATATGAAGTTTTTTAATTTTTAATACACTTGTAATGACAAGGTGATGCCATATGACTGGAGATCGGCAAATTAGTGACTTTGTATTTAAGGAAGGCTTGAAGAAAATGGGATTTTGGCAGTTGTGAATTTCTTGGTCTGTCAGATAGAATGTTACTTTTGGTAGGTTATTTATGGGAAAGAATAATGGCAGACAGGCAGGCAGGAAGGTAAATGGTATATACCAAAGCCAGTGGAGAGTAGATTAATTCAGTGTCTTTGTTAAAATAACTGGTTTTCTAGACAAGGAACATGCAGAAGGTAATTCTAGACTTCAGCAAATCATTTGACATGAGAAATTGTTAGTTGATAGCAGAGGGGAGAGAAATTAGCCACAGAATCATAAACGGGAGAAAATTGGCTGATGCAGACATTAGTGCCTACATATTCTGCTGAAATGGGAAGCTGGCCCTAAGGGAGGTTACGAACAGAGTTTTCTGAATCTAGTCTTCTGATTAATGCTTGCAGTAATGACCTGGATGCAAAAGGTAGGAATATGCTAACCAAATGTGCTGAAGCCACATGGGAAAGGTGCTCTTATTTCGAATGATCAAAATAAGAAGAACTAGATTATTTTACTAATACAGACAACAAGAACTGTAGTCGTAGATTTTGGAGCATAATAGTAGGACTTTTAGAAGCTGAGAATACTTTAGTTGGAAACATGGGAGATGACATCCCCTTTTTTGTGCATCTAAATTGGTTATGAATTACCAGTGTGCAGTGCATCACTGTGAAAGGAAAAGTAATACCAGATGTATGAGGTGAAGGATTTCCAGCCGATAACAGGGAAGCATGGCACTGAAGTATGGTGGAAATGGAAAAGATTGTGTGGGATATGTAGAAAGGTATAAAATGAATAGACATCTGGACAGAATGAATTGCTGAGGACTCCTGGTGTTTGACTACATTGGCAGAATTTTATCCAGCCTTGGTATTAGAAGCCAGCTGACATTGCAATGTGATTTCTGTACAGTAGCTTCCATTTCCTGTTTTTTCTGAACTGGCTCTGGTCTTTAAAGACATAATGAATGCTGTTGCTGCAGTAGTTGAGTGGGAGTGAAGAGTGGTGAAGAAGGTATGGGTTGCAAATGGGGATGTGCATTGGACAGAAAGGAAGGTGAGGAGAGGACAAGTGCAGGAACATCCCAGTGAGCAGAGATGAGAGAAGGATGGGTAAGTGGGTAGTGAACAGGTGAGCAAGTGAACAAGTGCATGTGCTGAAAGGGAGGGAGGAATGGACAATGTGTCAAGGATTACCAGATGATCATAGAACCATAGAATGGTTTGGGTTGGAAGGGACCTTAAAGATCATCTAGTTCCAACGTTCCTGCATAGGCAGGGACACCTTCCACTAGACCAGGTTGCTCAAAGCCCTATCAAACTTGTCCTTGAACACTTCCAGGGAGGGAGCACCCACAATTCCCTTGGGCAACCTGTTCCAGTGTCTCACCACCCTCACAGTAAAGAATTTCTTCCTAATATCTAATATAAGTCTACCCGCTTTACCATTCCACCTTGTCCTATCACTCCATGCCCTTGTAAAAAGTCCTTCCCCAGCTTTCCTGTAGGCCCCTTCAGGTACTTGAAGGCTGCTATGAGTTCTCCCTGGAGTCTTCTCTTCTCCAGAAGGGAGAAAGGACAGGAAAGGGAATGGAAAGGAAGGGGCAGAAATAGATGGATCTATATTGATATTGGTATTGATACAGGTCTAAATATTTATGTCACTACAGATGTCTAGATATCTGTATCTATATACATACAGATAAAGATCTATATATTTATATACTTTCTCTGAATATGTACATGTAAATATGCTGTTTATGGTATGATAAGATATATCTCTCTCTTATGGTGTCTATGCACACAAACACACACACATATATATATGGTTGAGCACAAAAATTGCTCACCTGCTGTAGAATGTGGGAATCACGCCTCTGAAATTACCGCCCATGTTAAGTACAATCTGGGCAGCGGTAGTGATGTCTTAGGGTCTCTCCCATGTTATTTCCCTTGGGGATTGAGCCTTGGCACTGTAGTGAAGGAAGCTGCCTGGTGGACTCTGCGGGAGGAGGTACTGATGAAAGCTGTGTCCCCCTCCCACAGCTGCGTGGTGGATGAGATGGACTTTTCAGGCATGGAGCTGGATGAAGCTCTTCGGAAATTCCAGGCCCACATCCGCGTGCAAGGGGAGGCGCAGAAGGTCGAGCGGCTAATTGAGGCTTTCAGGTAAGAGAATGGGTCCTGCAGCCCCACTGCTGCAACCAGGTGGAAGCAGAGAGGACACCCAGGGCAGAAAAGGTGCAGAAGCCAGGGAGTGAATGGCCAGGGACCTCTCCCTTCCAAAGGTAATCATGGAGGGGCTTCTGAAGCACAGAGTCCTCTGTGCAGCTGCTGCAGCAGTGACATGTGCTTTTTAGATGTCTTGTGGCATGGAGGACACAAAGGGCCGGAGTGAGGCCAGTCCTGACTTGCTTGTCAGCAAGGGACAGCCTGTTCATTGGTGACTCACAGGAAGAGCAGCACTGGGGCTTGCAGGGGTGCTGCATTGCTCCCTTGATGCATCCAGAGGAGTGCTTTGCCCTTAGCAAGGCAGGCTGGAGTAGACACCTCCTGTATTACCCTTACATAGTGACATGAGCCCGAGTAGTCCTCTCTAGTCTCACTTGCCCTTTTTGGTTCCTGAGGACAAGAAGGCTGAAGTTTCAGTGGCCTGCTTCAGCCACTCGTGGGTAAATTTGCCTTCAGAGACCAGTCAGTCCCTTCTCATTTGTGTGAGGGGTGGAATGAAAGAAGGAATTTCATCCATTTGTAATGGAGCCTTTGCCACCCTGGAGTAGGGGACTTTCATATTCCATGTTAAGTGTGTGCATCCCTCCTGCTGCAGCCAGAGGTACTGCATGTGTAACCCAGATGTGGTCCAGCAGTTTCACAACCCGGACACCATCTTCATCTTGGCCTTTGCAATCATCCTTCTCAATACGGACATGTACAGCCCCAACATAAAGCCTGACAGGAAGATGATGCTGGAGGACTTCATTCGCAATCTGAGAGGTGAGGGTCCTGCTTTGATTATTTTGCCCTCTTGTTGCTCTAACTTCTGCCTAGGTGAAGGCAGCAAAAAGCTAGTGGAGCTGCCTTTCTTCAGGGCTGCTGCTGCTCCCTATGAGCCACACATGGAGGGCCCTTTGAGATGTATTCTAGGATGCTGGAGAAGGGGAAAATCTAAGCTTTGCCTTTTGCAGAAAGCTTCTCAGCCTTCTCAGAAATCAACCATTTTCCTTGAGAGATGATTTCATCTTTTAATAGATCTCACTGCTTGGAAGCAGTCCATTGTATTACATTTTCCTATTGTTCAGCTCCATCCTTCTTAGACTCTGCTGGATTGTGCTAAATAAGCCCTTCCCCTCCTGGCTGCTTGGAATATATAAACACATTTTCCTTCTGTTCAGGCTAAATCTTCCCCTTCTTAATTGCTTGCAATTACTTATTGTAACTGTAGGCCTGACAGAGTTTGTGCATACATTATCTCTGCAATTTCTGATACATCAGTTTCCCAAATAAATTTTCTTCTGTTTTTCAAGGTCAGTCCTTCTCATCTTGTTACAGGTTGCTAAAAGCACTTTTTCAGATGTGGTCACAACATACTAATGTATGGAACCACTGCCACCTCCTTATTTTCAGCTAATGCAGTTTAGTATTGTTTGGCCTTTTTTACATCATGTCTAGACAAATTCTTGCCTAATTTCCCAGCCATGTTCACTCCTAGGTCATCCTAGGTCACCCGTCTTCCAAGTGTCTCTTACTGCACATCTGCAATTCAGATGAAGCTCCCTCAAAGTTTTTCCAGTGCAAATCCCTGTAGAGATTTTGAACTTATGTGGATTCCTCATACTTGTCCTGACTGCTGTTCAGAACGTGTTGTCTCAGCCTCCCACACCTTCCCCAATTTGTCAGCCACTTCTAACTGGTATAATGTGACAATGAGGCCCTTTCTCAAGTTATTTCCTGAGATACTGGATGGGGCTGATACCTGTCATCATCCCTTTTGGTATCACAGCTGATAGCACTAACTTAAAAGGGTTTTTTATGTTAACTTACACTTAGAGTTGCTTGAAAATCTGCCAGTTCAAGTCACAATGAATTCAGGCAGCATGTGGATCACCCACCTCATGTCTGTAACAGCAGTGAGTGAATGTAACCCCATTACAGACAAGGGGAGACAGTTCATTCCACATTCACCAGCAGGCCAGTGTCCAGGTCAGTAGCTTCACCAGCCTGTGTTTGAAAAAAGAGTATTCAGGCTACATTTGCAAGGTCATGGATGAGGGAGCCAGGATATGACAATGCCTCACCCATCCCTCAGCAGTTCTTCACCTGCCTCAATCAGGGTAGTACATCTCAGACCAGGGAGCTAGAGGGAAGGCAGAGAAAATCAATAAAAGGACTGAAGGAATTCAGTTCAGAGGAAAAACTGACAGTTTAATTTGTGGTGTTTTACTCAGAGAAGGGTGAAAGAAAACTTTTCTGCCAGGCTCTGCAAGGGTCAGACAGCAAAACTGAGAGAGTTACCTAAGGAGATGTAAAAGAGAAAAGGGACAGAGATATCACAGACAGAGTAAAGGGAAAGTAGTACTCCTAGGAGACAGGACAGAAGGAAAATGGCAGAGGCCACCACGCAAACAGGAGAGCTGATGCTTGCATTGGCAGGAGGAGCAGCTGGATCCTATTATAGATCTCCTTCACATCTAGCACTTCTGATGATATGAAATCAATGCAGGGGTTGCTGCTGAATGGCCCAAGATATATGAATGTTAAATTGTGGCTATAAAACCTTAGGGAACACATGGAAAGGAGCCACCATGCAGAGCAAAGGCATAATGAAATCTTCTGCATTGGCCTTAGAGATGTCAGTCTCTCCTGCTGGCACATTAGGTGTGTTAGAGCAAGAAAGAAAACAGCCTAAAGCAAAGCACTGCTCTTTCTCTTCAGCCTTCTCAGCACTGCATATTACAGAGGCAGTAGTTGCCTGTCAGGGACCACTGGTTCTTCCCTTTCCTTTTCTCTCTGCCTAGCCTGCCCAACGTTTTCTGTGTTTGACAGGGGTGGATGACGGTGCTGACATCCCACGGGAGCTGGTGGTAGGGATATATGAGAGGATCCAGCAGAAGGAGCTAAAATCCAATGAGGACCATGTGACTTATGTCACCAAAGTGGAGAAGTCCATAGTTGGAATGAAAACGGTGAGCAGCCATAACCCCTCTGGAACCCACTCACCCCTTTCCCCCCCATCTCCCTCACTGGTCTGCTTTTCTGCATTTTTCCTCTGTGCCCCTACTCATCTTCTGTAATGCTTTCCTTACTTGTCTTTATTAATTCACTATTTCATCTCCAAACACCTTTTTCTCTGCTATCTCATTCTTTCCTAATTTGGGGGGGGAATCTCCTTGGCCAGAGTTAACAATATCTGGTGCAGTAACTGCCCAAGAATCTCATTGCAGGTCCCGCCTGCCAATGCAAGTCCTGCCTGCCAATGCTCCAGTGATAGCCCTGCAGTGTTTCAAACTTTCAGGCTTTCTGAGGGCGTAGGAAGTGGAAGGCAAAGTGATAGAAAACAATTTCACCCTAATGAGTTCCCTAAGGACTGCTGGGGTTGAGAGACCCTCAAAGGCAGAAACGGCTTCTTTAGCAGTAGCTGATCTGTAATGCAAAAACATACATCCTGTTTACCCAAAATGAGCAGAATGATTTCTCAAAGTCCAGGAAACCTGCAGATGTCCAATGGGGGGAGAGAGGATGAACAGTCACCCAGTAACTAGAAGCCAGAAGTATATGAAGACAGGATGTGTGAGCAAGAGGGTTGCCCATAGCCTGTCTCCCTCCTCTGATTTATCCAGATCACAAAGGCATAGCTCTCTCTGATACTGCTCCAGCAGTCATGGTGAGGAGTGGTGGTGAGGAAATTATTTGATTGGGCAGTGTGGGCAGAACTGGTTTGTGCTACTGTCACTGGGCAGACACCGGCTGAGGGTGGGGGAGACCCACTGTGGCAGCTCCCTCAGCCCCTGCATGCTCTTGTGGGTCTTCTGCAGGTTCTGTCTGTGCCCCATCGCCGGCTGGTCTGCTGCAGCCGTTTGTATGAAGTGACTGATGTGAACAAAGTGCAGAAGCAGGCAGCTCACCAGAGGGAAGTTTTTCTCTTCAATGACCTACTGGTGGTGAGTGTGCTCTGGCAATTAGGAACTGCAGTGACAAAACTCTCCCTGATTTCTATAAAGACGTATAAAACCAGTCCACAACATCCATTTCCCCCGTGTCCTAAGGACAGACCATCCATCAACATTGTAAGACACAGCTCTAGATCCTTTGCTGTTAAAAACCTACCAAACGTAAAACTCCTCTAACCCTTTACAAAAACAAGCTGCCACATCCCACAGCCATCCAAGCAATGTCACTGCTCTCTCTCTCTCATGCCTTTGCCAGCAGGAAGGTTCATTTCATGAAAGGTAGGTTCATTTCTTCGCCTGTTTGTACTGCAGTAGACAGAGCCCTCCCAGACACTTTAAATCTTTCCTGCCAGGCACTTTAAAACCACTGCCTTCTAACATTGCAAAGGCTGTAGGAGAGTAGATACTACTTCCTGGAACCCCAAAAGTGTATACTACTTTTAAAAGTGTCTATGTTGCTAATGTAAGGCTAAAACCACACCGTTTTGTTAGAGCAGAGGACAAGAGAGATTTCCCCACCTGTTCCACTTCACCCATTGGGACAGTTATGAACCTGGGGAGGGGGTCTACTCTTTGCTATCCCTCTACTCCCCGGGGTAAATCAGATCCATAAGAACTAGTGCTGTGGGAGTAAGGGCAGTGCAGCATTTACATGTGCTCTTTTTCCCCACTCTACGGTATTTCTGACAGGCTTCCCTTCACCTTTTAATCTTGCCCTCACTGAAAAGAATTACCCTTGTAACGTCAAAAATGTGGGCTTCAAAAAGCCAGCACCCCTGGGAGACAGAGAGCTGAATGGGCCCCATGGCTGTGCATCCAGAATTTCAGAAGTGTTGTTACAAGTGCAGCATTCCTGGGCAAAGAGCCTGTCAGTCACCAAGTGTTACTCTCCGAGCTTGCAAAAAGCTTTTTTGCTTTGAGCAGTTTGCATTGTTCTTGCCTCAGTGTTCCCCAGTGACACCTGCCCAATGATGCATCTCTCCCTCCACCAGATCCTCAAGCTTTGCCCCAAGAAGAAAAGCTCCTCAACGTACACATTTTGCAAGTCGGTTGGCCTACTAGGGATGCAGTTCCATCTCTTTGAGAATGAATGTAAGTCCATTGCTCCTTGGTTGCCTGGAGGGGTTTGGCAGGGAGAAGAAGAAGAAGAAGAAGGGAGGGGGCTGTGTCACCCTGTTGGTATCAGAAGAGATATCAGGCTTAGAAGTGAAGGAGAGAAAACTTAGGCTCGGTGCTGAGGAGACCACCATGCAGGTACAATGTGATGAGAAGAGGCTCCTGGTGTCTCCTGATAGGTCTGACCACCTGCAGAAGGTGCATTGAAGGGTCTGGCTTGTCATGGTGACAGAGAGAGCACTAGTGGGGAGGAATGAAGGAATCAATCCCCAGATACATCTCACTGAGCCCTTAGGAGCCAACTGTAGGTGGAGAACCTTGTTGACAAGACTGCTGCTGCCAGCTTTAGCCTCTCTCCCCTCATGCCCAAAGTCACAATGCCCGTCTCTACCTTTGACATTGATAAAGGCTGAAGTGCTGCTTTTGCTTCCCCACACTGTGCCATATTGTGCCATGCTGAAAGCTTCCCAAGACAGAAGCAGAGCCCTTGGAACAGCACCCACCAAACCATGGCAAGAGGCCAGCCCTAGTCAGCCTGACCTTGATGGTCTTGGGATAGAGCCATGATGTGTCATGATTGAGGCTGGTTGTGTGGTGGAGGAGTTCCAAAAACAAGCAGGATTCCTGCTGGTGCAGTCAGAGGGGCTGCACACTGGCTGATGCCCACTGGGGTTTTTTTGTGAGCACCTACAGGACATGCTGCAAGGAGGAAAGACTGTAGCAGCACTGTGGCTATCCTGAGTTTTTACATCCTCCCTCTGTTGGCAGCCTGAGTCACTCCCTCCCCTACCCTCTGCAGCGTGCAGAGGCTTGCACATTCCTGTATGTACAAAAGAATCATTCATAACTGAGCATCCCCAGGAGGCACCATCAGAACTGTGATCAGCTTTCAGGGATATTGTGATTATCCCAGGAGTGCCCAAGGATCTTCTGGTAAAGGCCTCCTGTTGCCTATCCCCTGCAGAGACAGAAAAGCAGATGTCCTAAAGAGCTTATGATCTGAACAGATGAGACAGGCACAGGGTGGGAAAGGGGGCCTGGGACACAAACAGGCTGGCAGCAAATAGCAAGTTGGTCCTTTGACTTGTTTGGTAAAGATTGATGAAGGAAGAGAGTGGGGAACGGGGGAAAGAAGGCAGATGCAGGAGCAGTGGAGGAGAAGAGAAAGTGGGACAGGGGAAGAGAGAAATTAAATGTAGAGAAAGGTGAGAGGGAAGGAGAAAAGGGATTGAGAAAAAGATGGAGAAAGTCCAGTCACCATCAAACAAAGTTCTCTGCACACTCTCATTCTCCTGCTTCTGTTGGCTGAATATCCAGCCACCACCTCCCTGTGCCCAACCTGATCTTTAAAACACAAAGCCTTTTGTTGTGATATTTTCACTCTCTTGGCATGTCCTTTCATTTACATTCCCATGTGTTTTGCCTGTTGGGCAGTACTAGGTGGAGGGCTACAAACCCACATCTTTCTCTTTACTGTTCTCTCTGCACAGCACAATGAGCTCCCTACCCATGTGGTGCTAACACCCCTCCCATGTTCTCTGCTGCTGGAAGTAGAGACTGGGGACAAGTACTGCCACTGTGGATGTTAATGGCTGTTCTGGCTTTGACTCCAGGAGCCAGCCTTTCCTGCTGCATCTCCCACAGGAGAAAAAGTGTTATTGACCTCACATATATGTTCACTCCTCCACAGGTTCAGAAGGGCTTTGCAGTCCTACTTCTGTGCTTGGGTTCCCGGAGCCGATGTTGCATTAAGTGTACCTAAGAGCTAGAGTGTTCTGATTTTGGCAGTGCTGTGGTGCTGGTGGCACTTGCCTTGCTGCTGCAGCTTGGCCATCCTGTTCCCTTGGAGGGCTGCAATGCTGCAGGTTCCTACAGTTTGCATGCAGTATGACAAAGTCTAAGTGTAATACTATTTTGAACTCATGTTGGAAACAGTTTGTCCTGCAGAGGTACCAAAGCAGCCAGCCACTCCAGCAAGAATGCCTAACGTCTCTTCATTTTGTTAACCCATCTTCTTTGCAGATTACCCCCATGGAATCACACTGGTGACGCCAGTTTCAGGCTCAGAGAAGAAACAGATACTACACTTCTGTGCTCTGGGTGCTGAGGAAATGCAGAAGTTTGTGGAAGATCTGAAAGAGTCAATAGCAGAAGTGACAGAGCTGGAGCAGATAAGAATTGAGTGTAAGGGCCTCTAATACAATTCACACTCCAATACCATTACACTGTGTGTGTCTACGAGGGAGAAAGCATAAAGGAGATGGGTTTTTCAGGAAGAGTGGGAAAGAGGATGAGTAGCACAAATCTTCACAGGATTGTTCTTGTGTTCACCAATAAGATGAAAAAGCAGTCAGACTCTGTGACCACTCACCAGCATGAGAAATGGAAGAACTTACTGCTTATGATGCTTATTGAACAGGGTGTATGATGTAGTGGCCTGGAATAGTGAAGTTGAGACTGTCAGACCCAGAAGACTCTTCTCCATCCCATACTCCTTTGACTATGCAAATATGATCTGTAGATAGCTAGGAAGTACAGGATGGGTCTGGTAGCCTTAGCGGAGCTTATCCTTCACTTCAGGAATATCTGTACCGTGTCCCTCTGTGGCCTGTCTTACACATTTCAGATATCCATGTAGCCTTTGGTGGCTTTTAAATATATAAACTGATGAGCCAAAGTAGCTCAGCATCAGTGGCCCCCTCCTGTGCAGCAATAACCTATTGTGTATAAACACAGGTCATACATAGAAGGTCATGGGGAGATATACAAGTTCCTGCACAGGTCAAGTTCTCTCTAGTTTCTGGTTTTGGGTTGGTTTTTTTTGTTGGTTTGGTTTGGTTTTGGGGGTTTTTATGGTTTATTTTTTTCTTGGCTGTACATCTCTCCCTCCCTTCTTGACACTGTTGTCATTTTCTTGCATTAATTCTCCTTGCTGACTTCCCATGTTGCTCCTTCAATATGCTGGTGTCCTCTCCTCGTTCATGCTTCTATGTCTGTCTTGCAGGGGAGCTGGAGAAACAGCAAGGGGCAAAGACTCTCTCCTTAAGGACCAATGGAGCCCAAATGGAACTGCAGTCTAAGCAGGGCTCTCCAACAGGTAAGAGGACACCCAACTTCTCTTGATCAAGCAATGCTGCCTTTGCAAATGTGTTCTTATTGATTCCTGTGAGAATAACTGCAAAAAGAAATTATCAGCTTTTTAATTTCCTTTAGCCTTGAGCAAATAGTGAAAATATGAGGACATATGTGTTCTTCAAATACCCTAGAAAAGCCATTAAAGTCTCATTACCCAGTCTGTAGCTGTAATACCTAGCAAAGAGGTGTTACTGATGGAGCAGGGGTAACAGCTTGAGAATGTGGCCAACTTTTTCTTCCCTGAACTGATGCAACACAGTAACTGCACTATCAGCTTCCTCCAGCCTCTTCATCAACACTTTGGACCAGCCTGTGTTATCAAAGGCTTTGCGTCCATTCATGCCTTGGCTTGTATGCCAGCAAAAATCAAGTGCAGAGGTGAGTGGCTGCCAACTCACTAGAATGGCATTGAGATCAGGACCTAAGGATAGGACCCCAAAGGGGTCTCCCCCTGCCCCACTAAGCATCTATCAGGTTGCAGGAAGTTCTGGATTTGTTCTTGCAGTGAAGTGTGTTATTTGACCCTGTACCTTTCCCTTTAGCTTTCCAGTCCATGTTATAAGGGCCAGCTCTTGGCTAGAGGTACAGATGTCCTGATTGAGGTATTTTGGTTTTATTTCAAAGGCAAGAAGGATTTGGGGGAGAAGGTCTCGGACAGCACAGTGGAGGTAAGTAGAGTGCAGAGCAGCTGAGGTAAGTAATTTTCTCTCACTTCAGCTCTTCTCACATTCTCTGTTGTTTCTTTTCTCAGGTTTTAATCAATGCCTCCCCAGCCAGACTGACAATTTTACCAATTTCCAGAGATACAATTAAAAGTTACTGCTAGGACGGGTAATACAACTTTCAAATCCAAACTAAACTTCAAAGCATTTTCAATCCGTTTTTATAACTGTAACATCCCTCATGGACCAAGCTCCCAAACGCTGTAGACTAACCTACCCCACTGCTTATGGGGAGACTGAGAACCCCACTAAAGACTTCCCTGACATGCTAACTCCATGCAGCATCACATGCAAATTCCCTGCAGCCCAGCTTTCCTGCACAATCTCTGCAGCTCTGTCCCTCCATCCCCCCTTGAAGGGGATTAACCATGGCCTTTGGATACCACAGACTTTCCCTAGAGCTTCACCTTCCTAGGTAGGGAGCTTGGCTGTTCTGTGTACAACTGTCTTTCAAGGGATGTCTAGCATCCAGTGGGTTGCCTGTTTCTTCACAGACACCCATACTCCCACTGCCTGTGAGGAAACAGGAAAATGTGATCTTCACACTGAAAATCTTATCTACTACTTCCTACTTTCTCCCTGTCTGGAGTATCTCCATTGTCCCGAATTTACCCTTTTCCAAGGTAGTTCTTTCCTCTCTCATCAAATTATATTTACTTGAAGAGTTCAGCTTCTCTGTGGGAAGTGGGTGCTGCTTCTTTTCCCTGAAGAGCACCCTGTTTCCCTACAGGCACAACCTTCCTGGGGAAGCTGCCTCTCTCCCAGCCAATTTCCTATTCCTGTTGGGAGGAGTGTGTCCTTGTGGCGAATGACTTCCATGTATCCTAATGTAATTAATACTTCATGGCCCAGCAACCATGTTACTTTTTTTCCTAGGGGATGTTCCAGTGCCTGAATAAATACTGATACAATATTATGTCCTGCAGTGCAATGAGTCTGAGCAACCCCCGTGCTTGAGTTGGGACAAACAGCTCATCCTTGTTCCAGCATGGTGGGAAGCTTGGCCACTTCCACAGCTTCTCAACTGCTGGCGATGCTGCCCAACATGCCAGACCATCAGGACACTCCCACTGTCCCATCTGCCCATCTGCACCCTTGCCTAGCTGGAAGTGCCATGCCAATCTGTAAGCACTTGTTCCCTCCCCAGAGTATGTCACTTGACTGACATTCTATTTTCAGCTGGCAACTTTGCTTTGGTTTGGGGTCTCCATCAGCCAATGTCCTTGCCAGGAGGAGTTATAACTTCATCCACCATTCAGGAAGCACCATTTTCCTGCTGTGCTTCCCCCCCCTGCCAGGGACCTCCATTTCAGGCCAGCTCCTCCTTTTCAAACTGGACTCAATGATCTCACTTATTTGACTCCATTATCAGCATCTGTCTCTGAGGACCCTGATGACCTCTTGCTTCCCTTCCCCCTTTCAGCTGCCCAAGTAATACTCTGCCAGCAGAGGAGCATTATCATTTCTTTGAGATTATCTAATCTGCTGCCATTTCATCATGAATTTCTTTTATCATCCTATGAGCTAGATGGGCATTTTTTCTTTCTTTTTTCTTTCTTTGAAAATCATTTCCTTTCACTGGCAAACCATCAAATGGATCAGAGGGAGCTGCCTTTTGCTGGAGTATGTCAGATTTCTGCTTTTTCCTTTGTAAACAGATTAGCCAGTCATGTGGTGTACCTTCCTACTCAGATAGGCAGGGAGCTGGGAAAGGCTTGAGTCTCTCTGTCTCTCTCTATCTCAGATTCAGCTACTGAATTTAGTTTTGCTGAAACTTTCTACCTCGATTATCTGAAACCTTGCTGTCTGGTTCCCCTCTGCTTTTTGCTGGTGGGGACAAGGACATGACTTCTGAGGTCTGTTCATTGCCATGAGAATTCATGGAGGCCTCCACTTGTGGGGTTGCCTTGCGTTCCCTGTGCCATTTGGATAATCAAAGTTGCACTGCATTTGGGAACGCCGGCCCTGCTGTCTTTCACGTGATGGAAAGGACAGGGGCACTTAGGCCTAGATGGGGACGATGGGGCTATTGAGGGGGGCTTTACAGCCAGGAGTTGTGCCTATTCTTTTTTTTTTTCTTTTGAGGAGGGGGGGCAGGGTTCCTGCATGCGAGGCCGGCTGGTGGCGGGGGTTCAGGGCAGCCAGTAGCAGCAGATGGGAAAAGTCTTGTAACATTTAATGCTTCTTTGGCTGTTTCTAAACTAGGTGTCAATTCACAACAGGCTTCAAACGTACCAGCACAACTCCGCCCTGGGGCCCGAGAGTGGAATGCAGCCCAACACGCGTCTTAACATGCCACGGGAGCGGCTGGAGACAGCACTCATGCCCTCGCACCCCGCCTCGGCGGGGACACTTGTACAGTGCCAGCAGATCGTCAAAGTCATTGTCTTGGACAAGCCGTGCCTCGCTCGAATGGAGCCGGCCCTCAACCAGACTCTGACGCGCTATGTCACCTCCGACTCCTGCACCTCCACCCCCTGGCGCAGTGTGGGCAGCGGGCTCCCTGGGACCCCCATGAAGCTGGTCCATCAGCCTCCCCTCCCACCTCCACCACCTCCGTACAACCACCCCCACCAGTATTGCCCCCCCAGCTCCCTGCTTCAGAGGCGCAGGTACTCCAGTGGTTCACGCAGCCTCGTGTAGCCACACCACCAGCACCAAAACAGCACAGACTTGCCCGCTTCCCTTGCCACCACCTCCTGGGGACCCTTTCTGCCTACAGAGATCTAGTTTGTGATTTGTTTTTTAGTAAAAGAAGAAGAAAAGAAAAAAAAAAAGCTGACTGACCTAACTCTTACCCTTCAAGATGATGCTAACTGTGAGGAGCCATCTACAGAAACTGCCAACCTTACCTGCTCACACATCCTCACATGCTGCCAGCCCAGCTGACCTCCCATGATCCTGCTGTCCCCATGTAGCACTTTGCTGCCCTGTTCCTGAGAGGCTTGATGACCTGCTGCTCTATAGGCACCGTGTCTTCCGTTTGCTACTCCTCAGCCACCTTCCCTGCCTTGCATATACCTGGCCATAGGTTTGTTCCCATTCCAAAACGTCGCTAGCCTCAAAGAGAAACAGACTCACCCATGCCAAGGACCGACCCTGGGCCACTCCTGGGGGTGCAGTTCCCCCTGCCACCACTGCTGCTGCCTGCTAAGCTGGAGCTGAGAACTTGTACCACTTGCCATGCTTTCTCCTCATCGCTCTTCAAATATTATCTCCTTGCAGCAGCCAGATCCGAGTGAGGGAGTGCATGAGTGAAGGAGAGCTTGAGAGGAGGAGAGACTGTCCTGAGCTGCAGTACCATGCAAAGATGGCCTCACTCTGAACACCAAAACTCACTCTGTTGTTATACTGGAGCATTGTACCAGAGACCTCTGCTGAGACCTAGCAGACCTCATCACATGTAAATACACCTGTATGGTAGCGTATGTATGGCGCATGCTTACTAAGGAAACACCAAGCAGTTCTGAGGGAGCAGAAGGGAGAGATTAAGCCCAGGGGTCTTCCTGGAATGGATGAGTACTTTTCCAAAGAGATGGCACCAAGAGGTGCCCTCCCACCTCAACACACACACACACACACACACACACACACACGAAGATTGTCTTCTCTAGCATAAAATGGACCCACCTTGTCTCTCCTTCTAGCTGGTTTTGTGTTTCCTGCCCACCTGCTTTTTTATATTCTGAAAGCAAAGCTGAGTGTTATGTTCACCTTCTGGGGTGGATGATCCCTTCACTTGGGCTCTTCCTCCCATGTTAGAGGGAAGGGGCATTTTGGAGACCACCCATGTGAGGTCCCGTTTGTATCTCTAGCCTGGCTATACTCTTGCCTCTGTTAGCCCTTCCTATAGGACAGCTGCCCAGATACCAGACTCTAAGGCCTCTTCTCCTCTCTCCCTCCCTCTCCCAGCTTCATAGTGAGGGGCAGAGAAGATCTTAAGATAGAGATGACAGCTCAGCTCCTCTGCTTTAGTGGGGACATTGATGTGAAGGAAAACGGCATTAAAAATGGGCTATGGATGTATTTTTAGAAAAAAAATCTCTTGGAGCAGTAGGGAGGGGAAAGTATTAATTAGCTTAAAGGCTTTGGTCCCGCTCACTCACTCACTCAATCTCCATTTGAGTCCTAGGAAGATCAACTTTAGGGTTTAAAAATAGGACAGAGCATTTTAGGGCCTTTATTTTTATTATATTTTAAGAGGGAAAGAAAGAAATGCTCTTTCTTCCCATGCACAGCTGAGACATGAGCACTGGGTGCTGATGATACAGCCGTTGGGTGAGGAGTGACAGGAGTTGTTGGAAGTGGTGGAGATTTATAAAATGTCAGGGAAAGAGGGGCAGTGAGGACAGATGCAGGAAACTCTTTTTTACCTTGTGAGGTAAAAGCCAAACAGCAATTTCCCTAGGGATTATGCCAGACCGCTCATCTCTGGGGCTATTGCCAGTGACACAACCCACAGTGCATCAGAGACTGGCTCCCCTTGGTGCTCTTTGGATGTCTGCTGGCTCTGCTGAAATGTTCAGATGAGTGTGTTCACATATTCAACCCAGCTGGGGTCAGGGAAGCTGCCAGGGGCTGGGGTGAAGTCCTCCAGGGCAGGAGCCTGCTCTCTTCCAGGTCCCCTTACTTCTGAGTCTGGCCCATGTACCCAGGTGTGCCAACAGATCTGTCTAAGTTGTTTGCTTAGCTGTCCAGAGCAGGGCACTAGGCTGCTGCTTTTATACGCAATAACAGATGTTCTGACCAGGAGCCAACAGGCACAGCCTCAGGGAGGACTGTGGAAACCGAAGACAGAAAAGATTGTAAGAAAATCCTGAATAGAAGCCCAATCTCCCTCCAGACCAGAGAAGCTTCCTTCTAGCCAGGCCCCAAGGGCAGTGAGGTTGCTGCACATCTCAAAGCTGGGCCCAAGGAGAGGTCCTCACCCCCAGCCAGGGCTCAGCCTTGCACCCTCCAGCCAGCTGTGAGGCACAGCTGGCCTGATCTGCTGCTAGCTCCCTCCAGGGTGAGACCCTACCACCTCATAGCAGCCGGGATCTTTTCTGACTAGCCCGTAGCTTCCTGGGAAAGCAAACGTGTGCCATTTGCCATCGTCCAGTTAATGTAGTGTGTAGCTGCCAATTTACCTCTACTCACTGCTGTGGTGAAAGAGGTGGTGTCCAAGGGGGCACTGGCACTGCCCTCCCTTCTCAGCAGTTACTTCACTGTCTGAGAGGAATGGCAGTACTTGTTTGTTTGTTTATTCCCAGAGTGCAGTGAGGCACTGAAGGTCTCTGTGTGTGTGTTAAAATAAATAAATTAGATTTTACTTGGCATTTAACATGAAGACACAACAACAAAAACCTTAAGGTACTTGATGAAATAATTTTTTTAGATAAAATATTTATAGCAATGTCTATGAAGTTCCTACAAGAGAGGTTTGCTGCTTTAATAATTTATTGGGAGAGCTACGAGAATGTAAAGAAGAAATAAGGAAGCTTCCATAAGACTCCCTTCTTCCTGCTGGATGAAGGATGGAAGAGAGTTAACTGAAGTGCCAAGATACCTGAGGCACAGCAGACTCTCAGGGCAAGTTGGCTCCATTTCCCTGACCTTGCAAAGGCTACTGCTGGCCTTGAGTTTTGGACAGAGAAGCAAACACAGATAACCCTTGCTGTCTTCTAGCCTGCTGGCTACAACATCTTCTGTCAGGTTTAGCTGGAGAGACACAAAACCACTTGTTCCAGGTTGTCATGGAACACGTTGCTCTAAATTCTACTGTGTAGCTGAGCCCTTCGGACTTCACTTCAAAATAGGGATTTTTATTTTTTTTCTTTGAAGGTTGGTCTTGAAGGATGACAAGCACTTTAAAGCATGTCTACACTTCACCTGATCTATTGTATTGTCAGCTCCCACAGCCCTCCCACATGTAAGCAAGACACACAGACTCGGTGTAGCTGTAGTACTGTGAACAGACACCCTTGCACACAGATTGATCATCGACATGGTGCAGGCTAAGTGGAGCGTATCAGAGATAACATAATGAAGGACAAAATGTGTACCACAGCTCACCTGGAGGGACCAGCCCAAAGAAAAATCACCAGCTTGTGACAGCAGTGATTCTGATCTTGAACCTGGCACAATCTTTCAGGTGGTGGGATCAGGGCAGGAAGCTGCTGCAGAGATTAGATTAACCCAAATTAACCAGTGGCTTTTTGCTGCTGAATTCATACCCTTCTACATTAAAAAAGTAATGGGGAGGAGAGAGAAAAGAGAAACCCAGTAAAGAGCATTCTGCAGTGTCAAGTGCCCAGTGGCCAAACAAGACAGTGGCTCTGCTGGAAGGAGGAAGAGAGCAAGATGTTATTGATGTCTACAGAGCTGCGTTTCACAAACCATCAGGCTCTGTCCTGATTCTCTCTTGCTCATGCTGGTGCAGGTCCAGTGAAATTAATCTGTTTACACCAGTAGCAAAGGGATGGAAAAATGAGACAGGAGTATCAAGCTTAGTGCAATTTGCATTCAATGCCCTGTTTGTCCACTGCTGTGGTACTTTTAATGCCATAATCTGGGCCACTGTGGTAGCAACACTTAGTGCTTTCTGTAAGACCTTCAAAGCATGGCACTGCTCACTTTTTCTCTCCTCCCTGTAGATGAAAGGTGTGGGTATGGTCCACAACCAGAATTTCATCAATACTCAGAGTTCTTCACAAAAAGGTACCATCAGATTTTGAAGTATCTGAGGGCCTCTGAGCTGTAAGTACTTGAGTTCTGTTACATGTTTTTCAGAAGGCTCAACCTGCAACTATCTGCACCTTTGTGAGGTTTCCGAAACAAATCTGAGCCCTAAATCGAGGAAGCTGCTGCTTGGCAGAGCCTCTGCTTTGAAATGCAAGTTGCTGAGCAAGCTCCCCTGTCTCCCGCTTCACCAGCTGCCTCACTGTGCTAGTGTAGGCTCCAGGGACTGCCAGCAGTGTTTTGTGAGCTAGAGCTGTCCTTGTCCTGCTCGCTCTTTCACAGCCCTGCCTGGGACCAGCAGCTTTGAAGTCACTCAGCTATTCAACACAAGTCACAACCCCATCTGAATGTGTCTTTTTTTAAAAAGTAACAACAGAAGTGTTACCTGTGTGTAGGCTTTTGAAAGCTCCTGTCTGTCTGTGCCTGTTTCCTGCTGTAAATATCACCAAGAAAAGCTTCCTTTGGGGAAAAGTGGTGTGGTCACACCTAGCGGAGAGTCCAAATGGCTAATATTTTGTAACAAAATAAGAAAAATAGATCAGAGGTATTTTATCTGTTCAATTAATAGAGTTTTAGAAATTATATTGAGATATGTCACTTGTGCGCTAATGTCTTCCTTGCCTCAGCCCCCCCCCCGTGTCCCTGGGCTTTGTCAGTGTGCGCAGGCACACGGATGACACACCAAGGAATTCTCCCAAGGAGTGCTGAGCCTCGTGGCTTCCTGCTGGCCTCAGGGGCAGCCCGCTGCTGCTACTGCAGATTTTTCATCAAATGCAGCAGGCACTAGCTCAGTGCTCAGGCCCTCTGAGGACCAGATCCAGAGGAAACCAGGAAGAAATAATCTTGTCCAAGAGATGGCAACTCCATGTGAAATTCAGCCCTGCAGCGTGGCAGAGAGGAAAACGGGGCAGGGGGAAAAGGCAAAGCCCTTCCGTGCTGCAGCTCCTTCCTTTCTACCTTGCTGGCGCTCAGCAGAGCCAGCCACAAGCCCTCTGCTCACGTCTGCATAGCTCTGCACCTCACGGCACCCATGCAAAGAGCGTGCTGCCGCGCGTGCACCCTGCACCATGGAGATCAACTGCACGAGCCACATGTGCCAGGGCACGTGTCGGACGCCAGCTGGCTGCAGAGAAACTCGTGCACCCAGAGACATCAGCACATGCGGTGTGTTAATGCACACACCGTCTGCCAACGTGTAGAGCTATGTGGCAGATAACATGCAGGCACCTCTACTGTCCACTCAGCCGAACGTGCTGTGCAAAGCCATCAGGCACAGGCAGCCCTGCACTGCCTGAGCAGGACAGCTGTGCTGGCTACAGTTACCATTGCAGCACATCTCGCACGCAGCCGAGGCTCAGGCTCGGTTTACATTTGGATGGGAGACACGTAAGGAAAAATGACGTTTCCCGTGCAAATCAGATGTACGTGCATATTTACACAAGGCGTAACCCCAAGGTTAATGGCACTGACCTTTGTGAAGTTCTGCCCAGAGGTGAGAGAGATGATCAGAGACACACAGCTGCACACAAAGCAAGCTCTCCGCTGCCACGGGTGGGGGAAGGCAGCCTACATCTTTGCAGCTGAGTCAAACGTACTGGGTTCAGATTGCACCTGCTTAAAACCCCTGTCTATAGGTTGCACATTCTTTGCTGGCTTCAAATAATGCAAATAGATCCCCAGGCCCACAGATAAACACTTGAGAGGACAGGAATCCCTCCAAGACACAGATAGAAAATTTCCCAGGGACTCAGAGGCTTCCATTTATGTTTTTGTGTGCCACGGATATATTATAAATCAGCCCATCCCAGTAATTTTCTAAGATGTTTTGAAACAGGAGATAATTGGAGAAGTTTCTGCCTGATGTTTAGATCACACACCTGGCTGTAAAGATGAAAGCAATAAAAACAGATTGTCTATATGTGAAATACTCCGAAGTTGCTCCAATGTACAGATACTATAATTAATCAGAAGATGGCAGGTCCCTTTGGGATGAATATGGTGTGGACACATACAGGTAGTTCTGGTACAAAGAGATGATAATCCAAAAAGGATATACCATGACTGTCATATTGCATCTGTACACTGTTCTATCTATACACTATGCATAATGTGCAGTAACATACATATAGTGCTTTCAGAGTTGATCAAAATATGCCACTCTTTTCCACAGAGAATTTTGAAATTACAGTTTTTTCTGAAACTTTTAAGATGGACTTTAAGTTAAGCACATCTCTCAAGTGCTTTGCTGTAACTGGGTCTACCCACCCCCCATCAAGCAAGGTGCAGAAGACTTGCCACTGAAGTCAACACTACACAGCCTGCCAGCTAATGCTTCACAGGCGTTGTCCCTGGAGTCAGATACCCATCCCAAAGCCAAGGCAAAAACTGAAGCCCTCAAAGAGCAGTGTGGTTACCACAAACCCAGCACTGCCCTGTCACAGTTCCTTACTGGGGACAGCAAGGGGACAGTGCCTGCAATGTCACTGTTGTGCACAGGGCATGATGAGCCCCTTTCCCCCTCATCTGGGAGACTCTGGAAAGATTGCGCTGGTGCCTCAGGAGTGCCTGGGGCACAGCTGATCACAGAGTTGGGCTTCATTGTTCCCTATAGCTTCAGGTTTCCTGTCATCACCAGCTGCTGAGGGAGAGGTGCCCCTTGGTCAGTCACTGCCCAGCTCCTGAGCCTAGCATCCCAGAGTTGTACACGTGCTCCTGCCTGACTGAAGAAAGGTGGCTGAAAATAAGCAGGTATCTCAAGGATGAGGATGACTGGTGAGGAGGGCTGCACTATTTAACCAGTTTAGGAACTCTTGCACACTTGGGTGGTCTTGGAGCATCTTCCCTGCAGCTCATGAGTGCAACTGAAGTTAAAAACTGATTGAGGAGCCATGTTTTCTGCCTTAATCTATAAGCTGGGAATGTTCTCAAGCATGTAGGGTAGGATCTTCTTTTATGCAACATCCATGCTCCAGCCTTGGGGTCTGACAGTGTGGCACAGTCATCAGTGACTTCAGGAGTCCCGTCTTCCTAAGCCTTCCTCCTCACAAAGAGTAGGGACTCCCAAACAATATCAAGCTCATTAAAAAAACCCAAAAAAAACAGGGAGTGGAAGGGGAGAGGGAAGGATCTTTCTCCACAGGACAGTAAGGCCAAGGCTGTAGCAGCAAAAACACTTCAAGTGAAATGTGCCCATCCTGATATTCCGTCTACGCCTTCCTGTTCCCTCCCATTATAGACTTTTCAGAACATTTCAGCTCTTCATCTTGAATGTGCAGAAGCCTCACGCTGACTCCTTGTAGACTTGCTGATCAAACATGACTCATACAGTGCCAGCAGCAGGAGAAATTGCCTCTCTCCTCTACTCACCCAGCTTCACAAGCAGGATTTCCCTGAGCTGGCTGCCCTTCTTTGCAACTCTCATGAATTTCCCCGTGTTAAATCAGAGAGAACAGGGCAGCCCCCTCCCACACCCTGCTGCAAACTGGTGTCCACCCGTGGGCCACTAAAGCCACCCAGGGTGACATGTGCTGAAAGGTGATGGCTTTTCAGGGCTCTGTGCTGGCAGCAGCCGCAGGTGCCCTAAATTCTCCTCATCATGATGTGCAGCCCAATGGTACAGGGACACTCACTCCTCCCAAGGCCACCATCTCGATACTGATATGTCCCCATCACAGCTGCCTCCACAACCTTCTGCCTCCCGCCACTGCCTGCAACAGGGGAAGCACATCCCCCTTCCTCCCCTCACATTATATTTCATAAAAAACTTAGAGCAAAGTATTTGGACAGCACAGGAGGAGGGCAATGTGTTCCGTGTAGGAAAACAAAAACAAACAAACAAACAAAATATATTCTGAGGAGTCATCTCTGTGCTGGCTCTGGCTAAGCCCAGAAGAGCTAAGCCTGGAGCAGGCAGGCCATGCCAACACGAGGGTGTAGTGCAGGGGGCCTGCCAGCCAGGGCTAGCTGGACACCAGCCCTCCTGGGATGCTAGGAGCAAGGCTATTTCCCCAGCAGGATAAGCAGCCTTGACAGGAATAGGAGCAAGCTGGGACAGCTGATGTTAAAGCTGTTGTAACTCTCCCAGCAGAAGGCAAGAAAAGCCACCAAAACCCTCTTCAGCTTCTTAGGCAGGGCAAAATAAAGAAGGGGGAAGCAGAGCAGCAAGCAGTGCTGCAGCCCTGCCACGCAGGAAGCCCCGACCCACGCTAACCCTCTCGCTGAGGCAGGCTTGGCCAAACAGCTCGGTGCTAGTGGTACCATGTTCCCAGGACACTTGGCTTTGAAAACTCTTTAGGAAAACCATGTACAGAGACAGCCTGCTAAAAACAGGAAAAAAGTCACTGAAGGGAGCCTGACTGCACCAGGGCCTGGTGCCTGGTAATGGTGTCTCCACTGGGGCATTGCCACAAAGCAGCTGATACCCAAAGCCTCCTCCTGTTTCCCTGGTCTTCACTTTCATGCAAAGGGAAACTTTTCCCTTTCTCCTGCAGCAGGCCCGGAAGGGTTTGGGTCCTTGTACATCCCCATCAGAGATCAGGAGTCCGCAGCAGTGAGGTGAAATCACAGCTTGAGCTTTCTGAAATAGCTTTCAGCCCCTCTTACTGGCTGACCAGTCCCTGCTGCCTTAGCTCTCCTTTACCTTCTCAGTCACAGCCTGTGACCCTCTGCCTACAGAAGGAATTCCCTCCTTTGCAACTAATGGGCCACAGCAAAGCCACGCACCTGATGGTGGCGTGAGACAGAGGACAGGTCAGTCCGCTGCCTGCTCAGTGCTGGTTTCAGCACTTACTTCAGCTTTCTGTGCACTTAGGATCTGCCCTGTAGGACTCAGGGTTTGACACAGCCCTTCTCATCTTCCTGTGGGAACTGGTTCTCCATAACGTCTTTTTGTAGGGATGGATAGAGTTGCTCAGTAAGTGCCATATGAATCCGGGCAGAATTATCTTCCCTTTAAAAAGGGAAAGAAAAAACCTCTTCCCCTGGGATCTGACCTTGGCCTTCAGCATCAGCTCACATCCTCTCACATCCCCAGTGAAAAGGACAACCCATCCAGCAGCTAAGGACATGCAGCCAGGAAGAAAATGTGCAGGAGCCCTTATTAAATAGCTTGTTCAAAGATAAAACTCTGACCATCTGTCGACTTGCCCTGGCAGAGGCATTGCTATAATAATTAGCAGAGGGAAAGGCAGCAGAGATGCCAGTGAAAAAAATCAGCAGTTTGCTAACATTTCACACAGGTCTGCCATCAACACAGTGGGAGGAAGGAGAAAGGGGAAAAGTGCAAAGGAAGAAAGATCATGTTGTCTCGCCTGGGTAGATGCTGCCAGTGGTGAGGGGCAGAAGCTTCCCAGAGGCCACAGGGCCCATTAGTTGCAAAGGAGGGAATTCCTTCTGTAGGCAGAGGGTCACAGGCTCTGACTGGTCAGCCAGTAAGAGGGGCTGAAGCTGTTCCAGAAGCTGAAGCTGTGATTTCCCCTCACTCCTGCTGACTCCTGATCTCTGAAAGGAATGTACAAGGACCCAAACCTTTCTGGATCTGTCGCAGGATGTGGGTCTACATGTAGGTAAGGAGGTGAGGGCTTCTGGCCCCTGCTCACCCAGCACACTCACATTTAAACAGCAATGGCTAATACAGACTCACTCTTCCTGCCAAAGAGACTCCTCTTTCTTTCCAAAGCTCAAAGCATCCAGGAACCCCTGAAAAACCATTGGCTCAGTCCAACGGCAGCACCTGCCCAGTGGTCAGACACACTCTGCAGTGCCAAGGCAGATGTTCAGCTATGGGACACCTCCTATACCTTGGGCTGTGAAGTCTTCTGTCACGCCCCCCCCCTGCCCTGCCCAAGCGTCACCCCACACAGCCACTGCTGGAGCCCAGAGTGCACTGCTGAGACTCGACTGCTGCTGCCCAGGTGCCCATGATGGCTGGGGCTGTGAGAGCTGCTCTGCCACATAGCTCCCCTAGGAGCATCACACTAAAGTTCCCCTCACAGAACTGAAAAGCTGCTTTAAAATAAGATTCTTGGACTATAATTCCTAATCCCTTCATTGCGGTAAGTGCAGAGAGGGGACAGAGATGCTTGGCTCTCTTTCCCTCCCTCCTGCAGGATGAAATGTGATTCAAAAATGTGTTGAAGGGTTTGTGCCACAGGCTAGGCCCATAGTGACCGCTCAGCCATGACACTGTGGCACCACTGGGAGGGCAGGGAGAGGTGGAGGGAGATGTTTTCCCCCTCCCACCAAAAGCACTCATCCCTCTCCATCTCTTGTCCTTGTCCCCAGTGAGAAGTTATTTATAAAGACTTGTTAGCCAGCTCTGGCATGTGCCGGAGGGGGAAGCACAGACAAGGGGGTGGTGGGTGGCCAGGCTCAGCCACAAAGACAAGGATGAGCTGCAGCTGAAAGGCAGGAGGGCTCTCTGAGGATGGGCAGGGAGTGGGGCAGGGGGCCAGCCTGCGTGTGGAGACACGAGGCCCAGGAGCCCCAGTGTCCTTCCCCTGTCCCTCAGGGCCAGCCCAGGGCTGACACACCACCATGTCTGTATAGGCAGCTACAGAGCCATTAAGCAGATGGGAGGCAGCACGCTCCAGGCTGAGGACAAGGGCTGAGTTTACACTTGAAAAACCTCCCTCCTGGACAAATATAGGGCAGGTTTTGTCTGAAGTGGCGTCAGCAGCATCAGCACAAAACTTGTGGTTGCTTTTCTTCACAGGGTCACTGCGGGGTTATTTGTGTTTTCCCGAACAGCACGATGCAATGCAAATTGGGCATGAACCTTCTCTGAGACCCACAGCCTCCGAAGGGAGAAAATATCCATCCAGGCAGCCATGCCCTGCTCTGCCAGCAGCTCCTGGGCTCACAGGAGATGCAATATCTCAGCAGGAGCGCCCTTTATGTGTGTTACCTGCCCCGTGCTGTGGCTATGGGGCCCTCTGTTATCATTACACCAGTGACTCACATACCTTCTGCTGGGTTGAGTTTTCCCATCTGGAAGCAGAAACCTCTGGACTCCTGCAGAGGTTCATGGAGAAAACTGCTGTGGATCATGAATACAGCCAGGATGAGCCCCTTCATGGTTGCTCTGCATGGAGATGAAGAGGTGAGGGCTGCTGGTCCCCAGGGGCCTCTGCAGGGACATTTGCCATCCTGTGAGGGGCCACGGCTTTGCCCCCATGGCCAGGCTGCAGCAAGCCAAGGGGCTGTGGCTGCAGCCCAGGTCCCAAACAAAGGCTAGTGCTGTTTTCTTGGCAGCACACTGGCATCATGCTGGGCTGTCAGGAGGCATTTCCATCAGTGTCACAGCCATCAGGTATCAGCTCAGGGAGAATGAACCTCTCCTGAGTGTCTCCAGACACCGACACTTCACAGCTGACAGCATCACATCTATGAGGGACGGGTGCTTGGCAGAAGCCCCACACTGCCCTTGGCACTGCTGCCTCAGTGCTGTAGTGGGAACATTGGGATGCCACCCTTGTCCCCTGCCACCCCCAAGCATCTGCTCTGGGGCCACCACCTGGACTCACCCATAGGCATGGCTCTGAGGCTCAAAAGTCTTTATCCAGCAGTTGAACAGCTGCATGTGGGTCTGAGCCCCTTGGGATGTGGCAGGGCAAACGCTACAGAGGGAAGGTAAGAGCAGTGAGCAAGAGGATTTGAAGCAGAGAAGGGAGGAAGAAGTGACAGGTACCTGACACAAGGGCTGCTGCAGTGGCCAAAGATGGTGGAGGGGGAAATGGTAGCCAGCCCCCATGGGAGCCCATATCTTTCAGCCCTCCCTTGATATCACCTCTCTCCCCTTTCCAAGGGCTTTGAAAGGGTGCCATGACCAGAATAATCTTACACTCATTTCCCAGGTGTAATCAGCAAGTTTCAGCATTTCCAGGCTTATTCTTCCTACCCCTGAGCTGCTCAGGTGCAGTCTGATCAAAGGGTGAAGTTACACAGAGATGGGCTCAGACATCAGAAGAAAACCATGCTGTATGGGCCCACCGTGTGGCTTCCAATGCCAGTATTGGCATCCAATGATGAGCACCATGTTTCCTGTGCTCAGCTCCTGAGGAAAGCAGGCAGTGTGCTTGGTGCAAGCTCCATCACCATGGATGGGCTGGTAGCCCTCAATACAAGCAAAACCACAGTGGCCATGCCTCTTAGCGGAGCAGACCCTCTCCCCAGCTGGCCATCCCCACCAAAGCCAACCAGGGCCCCCTTAATCTAGAGACAATCCCCCCAGGACAGGAGAGGGATAAGGACAAGTTGTTTAGCCAGAATGACGCCAGCTTTAAGTGCAGCCCCCTGACACACAGCACAACTGCACCCAACACATCGTTTAATGGAGTTGTGGAGAGACTACAAGCCAGGCGGTGGGTGGCGAGCCGAAGCCTTACAGTGCCACATGGCATCAGTGTCCTGCTGAGGACGTGGCACACATGTTGTGTGACCAGCTGCCAGCTGTTGGAGCACATCTGGGAGCACGGCAGCAGGAAGAGCTCCCTTCTCCCAGGGGAGACGATCACACCCGCATCTCCAGGAGAAGCAGCACTTGAGCAGCAATGGAGCATTCTTGCCTTTCCCATCACCCCCTCAGTCTCCCCCGCTGCAGCAGAGGGTGGGGGCAATGGCATTTATTTTATTTTTTGCAGCCCTCAGGAGAAAGAGGATTTCAGAGGGATTTGAACACAGCTCCCTAAATAGCTCCTTAGAATTAAGAGGCTTCATGGGGATTATTTCAAGCAACTGCCTGTAGTGGGAGGGAGAAGCTGGCAGGTGTCTGGGGGGGGGCAAGGGGGCAGACAAAAGGCAGGAGCACTGTAGGTGAGCATGGGGGAAAGGAATCTCCTTCCAAACTTCAGCACAAGGGTGAGGGGGGCATCCCACCCCCTATCCTCTCTGCTGGGTGAGCCAAAAGGAGAGGGAGGCGTAGTCACCAAGAAGCGACACTCCATGGGAACAGCACAAAAGTGGCTGTCATGAAGGAGTCACTGGTGGCACCGACCACTGCACGTGCCTTTCAGCTGGTATCCAAAGCCTAAAGTCACCGAGTCAACACACAGATATGGCCCTTCGCTGGACCTGCCCACAGTGGCATTTCTGAGGCATGCGAGGAGCTCAAGGAGCTGTTCTCATCCCTGCTTTCTCACTAGATGAGAAACTTGCAAGTGATGGAGGTGGGAAGGCTTTCTATAAGGTCATGTAGCAATAGGACAAGGGGTAATGGTTATAAACTGGAAGAGGGTAGATTTAGGTTAAATATTAAGAAGAAATTATTTAGTGTAAGGGTGGTGAGACACTGGAACAGGTTGCCCAGGGAAGTTGTGGGTGCCTCATCACTGGAAGCATTCAACTAGGTTGGATGGGGCTTTGAGAAACCTGGTCTAGTGGAAGGTGTCCCTGCCCATGGCAGAGGGCTTGAAACTAGGTGATCGTGGAAGTCTCTTCCAACCCAAACCATTCAATGATTCTATGATTCTAGCTCTAAGGATGGGATGAGTTGGAAATGCTGAGAATGGGGATCAGTAAACCAGACAGAGCTTGACTAAGGGCAAATTCCTTCCTGCAAGGCTACAAATGCCAAACTTTGCAGATCCAAACATTCATGTTGGAAATAAAATAGTGCAAAAACAGGAAAGGCCACA
The DNA here is from genome assembly GCA_020745705.1 of Hemiprocne comata. Classification (NCBI taxonomy): domain Eukaryota; kingdom Metazoa; phylum Chordata; class Aves; order Apodiformes; family Apodidae; genus Hemiprocne; species Hemiprocne comata. The sequence goes on from CM036586.1 coordinate 66,423,866, forward strand.
AATTCTTTCCAAACAGGCACAGCTCTGCAGAGACTGGTGGAATATGGGTTGAAATGCCTCTTCTACTAGTAACAAGAGATAGCACTGGTTGGCACAGCCCTTTCTGGAAAAAAAAAGGAAGAGAAGGTAGCTGGAACTTTATCATAATTTTGGTATTGGGATGGAAACTGGTCCTTAGGGCCTACATCCTGCAAAAAGCTGAGCTCCTCCGTGGGGTCCTAAGCTCCAGCTTTCAGCAGGCAGAGGGTTAAGAGTGCTCACAGTGAGCAGCTGAACCACAGGCAGGAATGGGTAATAAGGCTAGCAGGAGAGTGCATGAGAGAAACAGAGAAATGAGGCTGGTAATAACATAGAGAGACAGCAACGAGGAAAGAATAGAAAGGAGAAGGGAGGGAGGGCTGTAACTTGACACTAGTGGATGCCAAAAAGCAGGCAGAAGCAAACTGAGGTAGGTAATTTCCACTGGATGGATGATAGTGGGGAAGCAGTGAGCTAAGTGAATGAAAAGAAGGAGGGTAAGAGGGAAAACAAAGGAGAAGTTCCCAAGCAGAAAAGTGAGCAAATGGTTAAATCTCATCAAATACTCTTATTATAAGCAGCCCATGTGTGGGGTAGCCCCTGCTGCTACACCTGGAGTGATGTTCTGCACCTGCCACACGCAAGGCCACAAGTCAGAGAGATGCTGGAACAAAAAACCCAGCAAAAAGGAATTGGAAATTTAAGGATTTCCTCAGCCACCAGGCAAGGGATTTTATTTTCTGGACCTTTCCTTCTCCATTTCCCTGGTGAAACAACCTGGACAGTATGGCCCTTTGAACACCTCTTCCAGCAACTGAGCTCTTTGTCCAAGAGTTTCAACAATGACCACTCACTAGCACTGATGTGTTCTACCTCAGACCCAAGCTGCCCCAATAAAGCTGTAAAAATTGGGTCTTCCATGATTCTAAGGCCTAACCCAAGAATTGACTCCTTTGCCCATCACCTGCAGCATAACTCTCAGTTTGCATTTAAGGGGAGGGAGATTACATGACCTGGGTGCAGAGGCAAAAGCAGGTTTCTAGTAAAGGTCATTGCTGCAGAGATCAGAGGTTAACATCTGTTTTCAACACAGATGTCCCTCTAAAAGGACATACATGTATGTAAGCAGTGGTTTCCTTTATCATCCAGTTTATAAAAATAGGTGAAAGTGGAACAGAAAATTTCAGCTATGCTTACAAATACAAAACAAGGGAAGACAGCACATCTCTGACTGGCTGAGATTAATTGTGATGAACTATGATTGCAGCTTTCAGCATTTGGCTTTCGGCTTTACAAGATCAAGCCTGTAAATTCAAGTGTTTCCTCATGTCTATTTAACAGCTGCCATTTTTTTGACGTAAACACCCTAACGACTAGATGTGGGACAGCTCATGTGATCTCAGCTCATGGTGCTGGAGAATGCAAAACATGCACTCAAGGCGTGGCAGCCACTGCTGCTGAGAGCCAGGACACAGCACGTGCCACATGGGCCAGCACAAATTGGTTACATATCTAAAGCAATGTTAATTGAGATGCACTGGTGAGCTGGCAGGTGACCCAACCCCAAAGGTGACTGACTTCAGCTTTAATCACCAGATGACTTCTTTCCTCTTTATGCTACTGATCCTCAGACTCAGAGACCAGCTGGCCCCAGGGATGGGGAGCAGAGGACCAACCTGCATCGTGTCACAGCTCCACAGTGTGAATGGGATGCACCATTCCTCTGACACTAGTTTATTAATTCCTTGCCTCTAAGCTGAGCTTGGGGAGTGTGAGCTGGTGGGAAGGCAGGACAGCAGACTTGGCGATGCTGTCAGGGTGCCAAGGCAGGGGAGAGACTAATTTGTACTCAGCCACACTGTGTGTGCACACATATGGTAGGTGCTCAGCAAGTGCTCTGAGTACATGGGCATCACTGCGTGAGGTTATTGGGAGGCTGTCACAAACAGGAGCACCACTGTCACATTTGCACACAGTGCTATGATGAACCACCTCCTTTCTCAAGGCTTTATAGACCAGAAATATGCTGCTGCTTTAGGACTGCTCTGAAACACTTCCCAGCCTTCTCTGAGGGGTTACATGCTCCTACAGCATTATTTACAAAAGCTCACAGTCCTCATGCTGTGTGTGCTGGGAGTTGGGATGTGCCAGCACCAGCAGCTGGCTGTACAGACATTTCCCAAGGGAAATCAGCACTCATGGGAGCTCATGGGGATGGGTTTAAGCATGGTGCTACATCCTACCAGCTTCTCCAGGAGCTCCTGCCTTCCATTGGCTGGGATTTGGGTGTTGCCACTTCCTGAAAAAGCTATAAGCTAAACCACCCATGGGCACTATGCTGTATCCTACTGCTTCCCACTCAAGGATGCAGCCATGGAAGGTATTTGGCAGGAACTGCCCTGTTCCAGCCAGGGGGAGATTTACACCATGCTGGAAAGTCTCTCCAACACACAGCAGACCTCTTGCCTCCACACAAAGCTGATTGCAGCTGAGCATGGTCATTGTAGGAGACTGGGACAGACTCTGGGAAAGAGCACCTACACTTACTCTCTTAACTGCATTTTATGATCAGGGAGTGACTACTGCACACAGCTGCAGAGGGCAGGAGACCCCGGAAGAAAAAGGCTGCCTGCTCTGCTAGGCTCTGGCTCACAGTATCAAACACAATGGATGTGATGAAAACATCTGGAGATTGTGCAGGGCTGAAACACAACATGTGCAAGCACAACACACTGTCCTGATGCCATTCTTTAGTTCCAGGGCGATGTCCTACAGCTACCAACATGCTGGACTCCTCACTCGAATCCCTCATTCTGCCACATCCCCTCCAGTTGTGCATTTGCTAGTGTTGGTTTATGCTAGATCAATTGACACCTGTCTGTGATTCAAACCTGGTTGCAGCTGGGTCTTTGGGGTGAAAGCACAGCTGTGTGCTACAGGATTATCTGCAGAAGTTCACATGGAAAGGCAAGACGAAGAACAAAGAAGTGGTCAGCAATCAGTCTAACTTCTCTAGAAACATCACCTCTTGTCAGGAGGAGGAAGATCTGAGCACTGACCGCTCCTCTCTGAGAGCCTGGACCAGGATGTTGCATGATGAAGACAGTCACCGCACAACGCCCTGGTGGCAGCTCAGGCAGAGCCTCGGTAAGCTGGGCCAGGAGGAAGAGACATGAGAGGGCTTCTCCACCAGTCCTCTCTTCAACAAGTTAAAGCCACCGCGAAGCCGGGGACAGCAAGCTGTGCTGGAGGAGCTCAAGGGACAACGTGGCGTGAGCAGCTACAGGGCAGGGCGAGAGGGTCCAGGCTCTCCTCCTAGACGGCGGCATCTGAGATCTTCCCATTCAAGGACGTCTTTGGCTGGAGGCCATTGTTCTGAGTGTGCACCTCTAGCTTGGGCTGTGTCATCTGCTGCAAACGCTGCCCAGGAATGAAGGGAGAGATCATGTCAGCTGGGGGACTGGGCACAACAGTGGTTGGACAGCCTGGGCATGGCAGTGGCTGAGGGTTGGGACCCCATGCCTCGAGCCTCAGAGGTGTCCTTAGTTACAGGGAGAGGGGACAGTGCATGTTGCAGGAGTTACTCCTCCAACACCATTCGCTACAAGCCTCTGCAAGTCACCTTTGCTTTGGTGCTGCGTACAGCACAGCAGTTCCTCCTTTTATTTAAAATACAGGAATCATCCTTACAAACCTGGGCAAACTGTTACCAGGCAATAGCAGCTGCAAGTAGGAATGAGAGCTGTGATGTCACAGGCTTCAGAGCAGACCCATTTTCCCAGTCTCTGTAATTTTTCAACTAGGATTTATTATAAAGCACTACTAAGTAGCTACAGCATGCTGACAAGGTTATAGTCTGTGCTGCTGATGCAGATCAGACCGGTCCACCTGCAGAAACCTCTGCATGAGCAGTGTTTCCTGTCACCCTGAGCTGATCAAATGAAAATTGCAGAGCCCAGTAAAGTGAAGGAAGAACCCAGGGAAATATGGAGGGGCAAGTCATTACTGGAGGCATGTGGACTGAGCATGAGGAGTGATGAAGAAGAGTGAATCACTTTCGCCTGTCAGGGAGGGACTGATGCTGTAAGTTGCAGAACAGAAGGCAGAGGAGGATGGAGCCTGACCTGAATAGACATCACTAAGTCAGGAAGAAGCTCTTCCCAGCAAAGGAAAACAAACTTCTACTTTCCAATACCTCTGAAGTCTCTGTTGCTGGTTGAAGTCCCTGAAATGTTCACTGAGCTGCTTCTGCCATTCATGTAGTTTTTTCTGCCCTCACATTCATGCTCATTAGAATCAAAATGACTTGTAATCTCTTTCCTGTCTGTCAAAACCACTTTATTCAGCATTGGCGTCTAATTTCCCTCCAGCTCCAGCTCTATTACAAACTAATCCAGGATCTGTGCATGTAAGAGGCCAAAAATTCTCTCTGTCTCTCTGACACCAACACACACACAGAGAAACCTACGTTCTTCCTGCTGGCCATCTGCTGCTCACTCCTGGATCTATGAACAGTGGGGAGGAGGTCTGGGTCTCCTGATGTGTGGGGGTGCTTTTAGAGAGAAAGTGGGATGAGGAGGGTGCACACCAGCCACTTGTGCTGCTGACTGGCACTGCTGGTTTGCACGACATGCTGAGGGGATGGGTGGAAACACACTAATGAGCTGCCCTCAGATGCCAGGACATGCTTTCACCATCTTCTGTAGAAATGAGATTGAGATGAAGGAAAGGGTTGAACCATTATCTCTATTTGCAGTCTTCACTTTCCCCCTTTTCCAGCTCATATTATGAGGGGATAAGGAACCCTTGAAACATCTGACAAAGGACCTACTATTGGAATTGCTGCTGGTCTTCAACCCCAAATCACCAAAGTGGCTTGATATAACACCCTGGCCTGAGTCCTGCAGGAACCTCAGTGGGGATCTCAACACCAATGGCAAGAACCTAAACTCAGTCTTAGATGAGAGACCAGAAACTGAAAGTAAATCTGAGACACCAAACCCACCCAGTTTCCACATCAGAGCCCATCCAAATGGAGAGTTGGGAGGAAGGAAAGTCAAATTGACCTGCAACTTGTCCTTAGAGGTAGAGAGCCTGAAGCTGGCCACAGATCAGGAATTCCCTCCAAAACATTTCTGATTAAAACATCATTCAAAATACAGCATCTATTAAGCAAACTAATGGCATTTTGAAGGCACCTGGTGGCTGTTGCAGCTGGGCTGGGAAAGCCACAAATCAGCACCCCATAAACCAGCCATAAATCAATCATCAGTAGGACTTCTTACACCTGCAGCTTGCAGCACAGAATCACAGAATCACAGAATGTCTTTGGTTGGAAGAGACATCCAAGGTCATCTAGTCCAACCTTTGACCTAACACCGCAAGCTCACCACTAAACCATGTCCCTAAGCACCAGGTCCACATGCTGTTTAAATGCCTCCAGAGATGGTGGCTCCACCACTGCCCTGGGCAAACTATTCCAATGCTTGACAACCCTTTCAGTGAAGAAATGCTTCCTGATATCTAGCCTAAACCTCCCCTGGTGCAGCTTGCATCCATTCCCTCTGGTCCTATCACATGTCACCAGGGAGAAGAGGCTGTCCCCTTCATCGCTCCAGCCTCCTTTCAGGTAGTTGTAAAGAGCAATGAGGTCTTCCCTCAGCCTCCTCTTCTCCAGACTGAACAACCCCAGCTCCCTCAGCTGCTCCTCGTAAGACTTGTGCTCTAGGACATTCACAAGCCTCGTTGCCCTATTTTGGACACACTTCAGCACTTCTATGTCCTTCTTATGGTGAGGGGTCCAGAACTGAACACAATATTCAAGGTGTGGCCTCACCAGTGCCAAGTACAGGGGGACTGGGGACTGGGACAGGAGTACAGGGACGATCACCTTCCTATTCCTGCTGGCCACAGTGTTCCTAATACAAGCCAGGATGCCACTGGCCCTCTTAGCCACCTGCGTGCACTGCTGACTCATATCTAGTCAAATATCGATGAGCACCCCCAGGTCCTTTTCCAACCTGCAGCTTTCCAACCACACATCACCAAGTCTGTAGCTTACCGTGGGGTTGTTATGACCCAAGTGCAGGACCTGGCACTTGGCCTTGTTGAACCCCATACAACTAACCTTGGCCCATTGATCTAACCTGTTTAGGTCCCGCTGTAGAGCTTCCCTACCCTCTAGCAGATTGACACACCCACCTAGCTTGGTGTCATCTGCAAACTTACTGAGGGTGCACTCAATCCCCTCATCCAGATCGTTAATAAAGATATTAAAGAGAACAGGCCCCAGTACTGAACCGTGGGGAACAACACCACTTGTGGCTGGATGCCAGCCAGATTTAGCTCCTTTAACTACCACTCTTTGGGCCTGGCCATCCAGCCAGTTTTTATCCAGCGCAGTGTATTTATCCAAGCCCAGCGCCACAAGTTTCTGAAGGAGAGTGCATAGTGCTCTCAAGACTGAATGTCAACGCTGTAAATAAAATCTGAACGGGTATTACTAGGTCTGACATACAGAAACTTAGGATTCACTGCTACATAAAATCCTGCTCAAACAAAAAAACAGATGTTTTCAACAAGATCAGAGTTGTGAGTATTGTGGGTCCTGCATGAAAGTCTGCCTTGCTTCTTAACCCCTCATTCACTGAGTGCCCTTTGCAAAACACATGACAAACTACCACTGTGCCTGTCTCTGTCACTAGAAAGTCCTTGTTGCCCTGAGGTATTTTGGGCTTCATGCTTAGAGGAAGCCAATCTCTGCTGAGAAGTGGCAGGTAACAACGCTCATAGCCAAAGACTGCCAGGAACCAGGGCTTTTTTGGCTTAAGAAACCTCAGGGGTTTTTTTCCCAGTCTCTTCCAGGGCTCCAGTCCTCTGGACCAAAGAGATATCCAGGAGATAGAGGGCTCCCTTTTTGTGATGGTGACAACACAAAGCTCAATGAGGGAAAACAAACTGACCTAAGGAGAGACTACCTGAAGGTCTACACTTGGCCAGATGCAGCAAGCCATGTGCTGCCCAAAAGTGCTCCCATCCATCTAGACATGTTAGTGCTCAGCTATGCCAGTAACTCCACTCCAGTGAGCCCAAGCCACTGGAGGCCATTCTGTGCCCAGGGGCTGATTTGAGTCCTCCTAGAGGAAAGGGTGCACAGAGCTCCTGCAGCACTGACCTGAAGTACTCTGACAGCTTTGTAAGAGCAGAGTCTGCTTGCTTCTCCTTAGATTTAGTTCACTGGGGGGGGCGTTACTCTAAGCAGAGAGCAGAAGAGGAGTGGTGAAGATGTTCATACCTGCTGGAGAGTCCCCGTTGAAGTGAAGAAAGAGTACAGCATGTATCCTGGAATCAGTACCATGGAGGACAGAGACATAAGCCAACCGATGCCTTGTCCCCATGCAGGATAGACATATTTTCCCAGTGTCAGAGGGGTCATTTCCACGACACTGAAGAAGAACACACCCTGAAAAAAGGAGAAAAGCCATTGAGGTGAAAGTGTGCAAAATCAGAGTGCATCCATCCATTCTTTCTTTTACTACCCTCTTAGCTCCCAAGAGTCTTACAAAAACCTAACAGCTCCTTAAACTAGCCTAGATTCTCTCAGCCCACCAACTGGTAATTTTAAATAATTTCTCCCCTGATTATCCTATGTGAAAAGCTGGAACTGGAATCCCCTTGATTTCCTTTTTCACCAGACTACACAGACGAGCAGTGCCCCCACACCAGCTCCTAAACAAGTTAATGGCATTCTCACAGCTGGTCTCAGGAATCTTCATCATCCTATCATTGGCTTTCTCATGCCATTCCTTGTATCTCTGCTGGAAGTGCAGGAACCAGCAAAGGCTAAATCGATCTGCTGTCAGCTATACTACATTTGCTGATGTCTTTTGCTCTGACAAGCCTATCAGGGGCTGAGGCTGGAGCTGGAGTAGCTGAGAGTCTTCACCAGAACCAATAATAGCTTTTTAAAACAGTACATTATTGGCTTATCTTTTGGCATCTCTGAAAGAAGATTGAAGAACTGATGACATCATTTAGATTAAAACAATCATCTAGAGTTTTTCCAGCAAGCAAAGAGTCTCCTGTATTACTTTATCCATCTCAGGTCTGCCTAGAACCACCTTGTAACCCACCTATACTGCGTTGAGAATGTAGTGTTTCCCCTACAGACCATCCAAGTCGAGAGGTCCTTCTGGATCCACTCCTATAGATAATATGCCTCTGTCCTTACCAGGCAGACAATAGGAGTGAAGAAGGCCCAGCAGATTTTCCACCAGATACAAGGTTGGTAGCCAATCATTTCTTCAATGTTTCTGTAAAATCTGTTCACACCTACAAGAAGAAATTAGTGTTGAAAAAAACATCCCATCTCAGCACTGTGGTCATCACTTCTCCTTACAGAGCACAGCCCAGCCACAGCTAGAGGGTGATGATGCTGTGGTATGAGAAGCTATCTGGAGGGGACAGGGGACTGGAACACAAAAGCAGATTTGTGCCAGCAGCTTCCATGTTCCTGGTGTCCTCTTGAAGGACCAGAGGGCAGGACCCTAGGCATCTGCCAGTTTGTGCAGAGGTCTTTGTGGAGGCCTGGGGAAATGAGATGACAGCCTTCTGCTCCTGATTTTCTGTAGTTATCAGCTGAAGTTATTTTCAGTTGCAAAGGTTTCATTGGCTTCATTGTAGGAGGCTCCTGAAATAACTCACTGTGTCCACAGAAAAAATAAAGGAACACTGTCCTTTGTGCTTACCATAACACCAAGAAATGGAGATGGTCTCAAAGAAGACAAGAAAGAGAAGACACATGCCACTGGCTGAGTAGTAATCAAACAGCTTGAAGACATAAATGCCACCCTGAGAAGACAAAACCAGGGACAAGGAGTTTAGTTATAGGTTATGGTCAACAATCTCAGCTGGCTGCTTGGATTGCCAATAGATCTGGCATTGCAATGTTTCCACCAGAGTCTAGTTCCCAGCAGCAAAACTGCTGTGCTCTTGCAGACAATTAGCCAGCCTGTTCAGGCATGGCTGAGGGTGAAAAGAGCAGGGATTCAGTAGGATTCCTTACTTTTCTCTGTTTTACATGGAGTCACTTCATTTAGTCTGCTATGCCCCTCCCAGGAGATTTGCTGACCTGTCTCTTCATGAACCTACAGTGCTCCACAGTTGGTCTCCATGCTATTCAGCCCAGACCTTGTGAACCTTGGCTTCAGCCCCAGAAGGGCTTCAAAGCCCAAACAGACTAGTCCTCTTTATGTTATCTTAACCCCTTCCACTAAATATTCCCTTAGCTTGGGTTGTGCTCACTTTAGCTGTTCATGGCAAATGGCAAAAGAACAAGCCAGACTGACAGCAGGATGGTGGTAAAAATTATGAAGGCATTCTAAGTCACTTGAGACATGGCAGTGATGAGCAAGCCCATTTATCCAGCATTAGGATGGTTCCTAGGGATGCTGTCACTTCTCCCAAAGCTTTCAGTGCTGCTGTACTATGCCACTGTGACTGGAAGGGTGTTGTGAATGGAGACACAAGCACAGCTGGCTATACCTGGGTGATGTTGGAGAATCCAATGACATAGGAGATGAAACAGACCACTGCAATGAAGATCTTCTTCCTGGCTCTCAGGAGATGAGGATACTCATCCATCAGGGCTGTAATGAACCCTTCCACAGTGCAGAACTACAGGAAAAGGCATACACCAAAGACATATGTGTAACTATCTTAGCCTGCCATCATCACCTCCAACGTTTAACTCCAATGCTGAGATCCTCATTGCTCTAAGTGCTCTCTGCAGATACTGGAAAAGAAGGAGGCACCTCTGCACAAAGTTGGCCCAAACCATCTTCTGTAAATGCCTCTCTCCCTCCACTGAACATAGAAGGAGCTAAAAGAATCAGGGTTAAATACTTAAAATTAGCTGAACTAAATCTTCGCTTTCTGCTTCTTACAGAAAGCCTCCTCTTTCTTTCCCTGGGCTCTTGAAGGCCTCCCTGCCACTGCCCTGCTCCCCTGTGCTGCCAAGTGCTCTGTCACAGCAATGGGTCTGTCTGCTGCTGGGCCACGTGCAGGACCTGGCTTGTGCTTCCTTTCCCACCTGTGCTCTTCCCAGCCTTTTGCAACAGTGCTTGTGCTGTTCACCCATCTAAAACACTAATTAAGGAGCCGCATTAGCCCAGTCTCACATGCGTGTGCATAGCAAAAACATCTCTGAGTACCCAGTCCTTCACTTTATTTCAAGCACACTATGCTAAGTGGATGCAGTGCATTAAAAGCCCATCCTCACAGCACATGGTCTTTCTAGAGCTGAAAAAACTGTCTGGCTTGTGCAGTGCTCTACCAGGCACAGTATATTAATGCTGTCTGCACCATAAGACATAATGAAGTCTCCGGGAGTGCCACCTTCAAACCAGTTTTCCTACTAGTTCTGCCCTATGACATGAGGACAGTTGGACTGTATATATGTGAAGTCCCTCCCCCCTACTTCTTGTTAAATTGTGAGATTCACTTTTATGTCTCACTCACAGGAAACACTGGTAACATAGAGCTCTCAGAGAGCACATCATGCCTCTAGCAGAAATACTGGGAAGTTTATGAAGACAGCAAGTTCCTAGTTCCCCTGGTCACCTTCAGTAAATGTACAAGCCAGTGCAATGAAAATGAAAGAAGTCTTGTTGTTCTTGGAAGTCGGGGACCTCCCAGTCCCTGGGAGAATGCTCTAAAAAGTGCTGGCATTTTTACATTCAGCTTTGAATAGGGAAACCGGAAGACAAAAACCTAGAGTGGAGGTAGAGGCAGATGTACACAGACTAAAAAGAACAGCAGAGGGCTGAAAAGATGTATGGAAGTAAAGCAGGGAGTCTGAGCCATGTCTATAGCTGGGCAGAGATGTTAGAAGAGCTGGCACACCTCTGGGTGCTGGGGCTGGCTTCCACCTGAGCATAGAGTGAGCAAAGGGTGATGTTTCTGCCCAGGGTTTTATATCCACATGCTGCAGTGTGGAGAGCTGGAATTCCCAGAGGGCCAAAGCTCACCTGGTTCAACTTGAATTTTTAATGTGTTAAGCCTTTTAGGTTGGACACAGGGGCTATTAAAGCATTTTTGCCATTTGCGCACGGTTTAAGCTGCCTTTATACTCATTGATAGCGAGGTCTTCACCCCATCGCACCTGGCTCGTTGTCTGAAAGAGTCAGGACTGAGCTGGCATCACAGTGGGAAGAGCCAGTGTAACAACAAAAAAAAACCTAACCAAAAATGCTGTCGCAAGTTATTCCTCCCACACAGATGCACGGCCAGGCACTGCCTGAGCCATGGGCTGAGCCAGGTGGTCTGGCACCAGGCAAGGCAGAGAGGGAAAAGAGTTTGGAGAGGGGCTGGAGGTAATCAGGGACAGAGGGTGGACGTGAGGGGTGTCCAGCAGAGAAGCAGCAAGGGAACTAATGCCTCAGGTTAGGGGAGGGAGTAAAACCAACAGCCCTTTGGTGCAGGAAGAGGGATGAAAGACAGGGAAAACACAGAGGGAAGGACTGGGAGATAAGTGGTGAGGAACAGGACTACAAAGTAGATTGAAACATCTTTGCCTTGTATCAAAATTAAGCTGTTATGTAACCAATGAGGTGAGAAACTAAATGGTGGAATGCTGCTTTTTCTAGTTGTAAAACAGGCAATGCCCTTCATACCACTTACTGAAAATTGCCACCTGCCAGCCTCAGGCTTCAGCTGTGATGCAGCCTGGAGGAGGTTCACCTTTACAGCCCTGGGGACTGTGGTCCCTGGCCCACCTGGGATCCACATTTCCCAGCCCGCATGCCCAACCTAAGATACTCCCACAAGATAAGTAGGCACCTGAATGAGAGCATGCTGCTTTCAGTAATGATGAGGATCTGGACATTGTCATACCTCCTGGTCTCACCCTTGCCCTGTGTGTGCACTTGTGCATGCGGGTGGACACACATACCTGCATGCACACTTCAGTCTGCGCACCAAGAAGTTTCATTCTTCTCACTGTCCCCAGCCACAATTTTTAGCACACACCCTGTTCTTTCTCATGCCTTGCCCCATGCTATTGTTTCTCACCTACAGATTTTATTTCCATTCGCTTTTCTCTTTTGCTCTTTTTCGCCTTCAGGGGTTTAATCATTACACAAGCTGCTGGGTCTGACAATCTGGGCTTGGGAGTCAATATAGGTGGCACCTCGGTTTGAATGAAAGTCTGTCTCCCTTCGTCTCCCAGTGTCAGGGGCTTGCTCTCACGTCGGCCATGCAGAGCAACCTGATTGGGATGCAGGGACCTACAGGGGGTTCAAACACAGCTGCCAGATGTGCAGCCACGGGTTGGGGTCTCGCTACTGGCAGCTGGAATTGTTAATGAATAACCTGTGAGAGGCAGCCTCACATGGGACAGACGCAGGCTTGCAGTCACAAGGCTTGCTAGCTCCTTTGGGCAGAAAACGCCTGACCTGGAAACTGGTAGGTTAAAAGAAAGCATTAGCATATTATGCAAGAGGGTCCAGACGCAAGAGAGCTAAAGCCTGGATGGATCAGAGGCAGAGTGAACATTAAGGCAGACGAGTGGCAAGCAGGGGCACAGGAGGGAGGCGCGTGTCTGTCAATATAGGTCATTCATCCCGTTCAAGAAACTGCAGACATGATGAGCACCCTGGCAGGTGTAGAGGCAGATGTAGCTGTGCTCCATCTGCAGAAGACTCGCTATTGAAGCTAATGGACAGAGGTGGACCTACACCCACCACTGTTCAGGGGTTGGGGCTTGTCACTGCAACGCAAACACAGACATCAGCCTTACCTTCCCTCGCTAGCCAGGCTTCCGAGCATCGCTGCTGTGCCTACAGCCCCCTGCCCCGCTGGTGACAAGGGGCAGTCCCAGCCCAGCAGCCCTGGAGGGTGCAGGGTGCAAGAAATAAATACCCTACAGCCCTGCTGTGCTGACCCGGACTGGGCTGCTGGCCCAAGTGAAAAATGGCTGCTCCCCACCTGCAAATACCACAAATTATATTTAATCAGCACAGAGCAAAACCATCTCATTTTTTTAACTCGATGCTTCAAAGTGTGTGTGCAATTGCAGCCGGTGTTATTTGTTTTATACCCATAAGCTGCCATGGTGTTAATGGTGTGTTTGATTGAATCAGAGCTCCAGCATGGAGACAGACAGCTTTTTCACATATATTTATCTGTGCTTTTCAAAAAGCTTGTTGTCCTTTTCATGCTTCATTCCCTCCCCTTCCTCCTCCTCCTCCAGGCAATGATAGCCCCCCACGGACTGCCTGCCCTCAAGACTAGCTGTCAGAAGGAACTTGGAGAATTTCAAGTGGTATTTCAGAAGCAAACGCAGCAAATAAATTCACACAGTGCTTAGAGGACTTATTGTCATGTCTCGGAATATTTACCAGTGCTGAGTGAATAATCCATGGAGAGTAGCATTATTTTTTTTCTATGAATGTATCTTATTTTGGAACATTCAGTCGTTATTTGAAATTATTTGCCAAATAATGTCTGTGGTAACGCAGACATGAGTTTTCTGATACGTTTATGTGAGTGAGCCATAATTAAATATCAGATTTAGTTGATTAGATTTTCCTGGAAACCAGGTGCCACATTTCAGGAATAGGTCTGAGTCTGGTTATGAACTAGACTCGGGTTTGTGAAGGCTACCTGTAACCCAAGGGAACATCCATTTTGAACCCTTGGCTTGCACTGCACAGGAAGAGCACACAAGCACAGGGAAGGATGTGATAGATCAAGCACGGGCTTTTGAAGGAGCCTTTGATTTTGATGCACTCTAAAGGGAGGCCCACTGCAACTGACTGCTTCACTGGGTAGCTGCTTTTATACTGAATTATCAGGAAAAAAAGTATCACTCCATGAAAGAATATAGAAACCATGATTTTTCGGTGTGTTTTGTGAGGGCTCTGAGGGGTGCAGTGTAGAGACCTTTTGCTACATTCAGCTGCTTCCCCCTCAAACACCTTGTAAGATTTCTATAATGGCAAAGCAGTCAGGGTACCCAGGCACCAGCCTTTCCCAAGGCATGGCTCCTTCCTCTGCAAGGATCTATCCCTGCTCACATACAAACCAGGCTAGGTTGCTTCCACTCCGCTAAGGGCCACTTTTATTATCACAAAGAATGCTGAAATGCTGTATCAAACAACCATTCCCATGGCAAAGCCCTAATTCAAATGCCACACCACTGCTTTCCTCAGGGCAACCTGTCTATGCTGTGTCAGAGCACTGTGGTCTGCCTGGAGACTGGTACTTTGTGCAGGGATGCTACTCCCAGCTCCTGAGAGTGGAGAAGATGGAGACTTTCTACTCATGTTCTTGACAGTGCCTCACAGTAAATGCAGTTTGCTCAGGGTGCTCCATGACACAATAAGGAAATCCAAAGCATCCACATCAAGCTTCTCACAAAATACCAAGAGAGCTGCGATGAGCACCAACTATTATCATGCAGACACAAAATGAAACAGTTAATACCTTTTTCCCTTATTTCACATTCTTATTTCTTGGGGGGAAAATTACATCTTAGAAGAGCAAAGCAGTTTTTACTTGAAATCGTTTTTCCTTTTTCCCTTGCCCCTAAGTATTTTGGCAGGGATAGTTTCCCACTAGCTCTACTGTGAGCCTGTGAGCTCAGCTGCCAGGGTCACCCAGCAAGATGGGAAGATATGATGCCCCCCACAGCAGCACTGATACTCCACTAGGGCCAACAATTGATCAGAACAAAGAAAAGCTTTCCAAAGATCCCCTCCTCTTATAAGGAAATAGTGATTGTCTTATGAGGTTGACTGGCTTTGCTGGGCTGCTGGAAGCAGGTCATTACTCTTATTTTTAACTGCCACCAGGACAAGAACTGGTGCATTGGGTAGTGGGCAGATACTACCTCACTTGCAGCATATTCACGTTGAATATTTTGTTCAGTTTTGGGCCTCCCACTACAAGAAGAACATTGGGGTGCTGGAGCAAGTCCAGAGAATGGCAACAAATGGGGTGAAGGGTCTAGAGCACAAGTCTTATGAGGAGCATTTGAGGGAAATGAGGTTGTTTAGCCTGGAGTAAAGGAGGCTGAGGGGAGACATTATTGCTCCCTCCAACTACCTGAAAAGAGGTTGGAACGGGGTGGGGGATGGTCTCTTCACCCTAGTAACAAGTTGTGGTGTGGCATGGTTTTGGTGGCAGGGGAGGGGCCCCACGGGTGGCTCCTGTGAGAAGCTTCTGAAAGCTTCCCTAGCTCCAAAAAAAATCTGGCTTGCCTCTGGTTATGGCTGAGCCCATCAGTGACAATGGATGCACCTCTGCAATTAACATAGGAGAGAAGGGGAAAAAACTGATACAAGGACCTCAGGGTGGAGGAGAGGGGGAGGTAAGAGCAGTGCTGGAGCAGAGAGAGATACTGAGGTCAGTGAGGAAGAAGGTGGAAAAGGTGCCTGAGCAGAGGTACCCTACAGCCTGTGGTGAGACAGCAAGTGGTGCCCTTGCAACCCGTCAAGGACCACGGTGGAGCAGATGTGGACCTGCAGCCATGGAGAACCCTGCATCAGGGGAGGTGACTGCTCCCAAAGCAGGCAGTGACTCTGTGGGAAGCCTGGAATGGAGCAGTCTGTTCCTGAGGGACTGCACCTCGTGGGAGGGACTCCAGTCAGAGGGGTTCGTGAAGAACTCTCTCCCATGGGACAGACCCTGCGGTGGCGCAGGGGAAGACTGAGAGGAATTCTTCTGCCTGAGGAGGAAGGAGCTGCAGAAAACAACATGTGATGCACTGACTCTAAACCCCATCCCCTGTCCCCTTGTGCCACTTGGGGGAAGGAGGTACAGAAATTGGGAACAGTAATTTGGGCCTGGGAAGAAGGGTGGGATGAGGTGAGGTATCTAAGCTCTGGTCTTTGTTTTCTCTTTGTCCTGTTTGCATCTGATTAGTGATAAATTAAATTAAATTTATTTTTTTCCCCAAGTTGAGTCCGTTTTGCCCGTTACCATAATTGTTGAGTGAACCCTCCTTGTCCTTGTCTCTACCCACAAGCTTTTAGTGGGATTTCTCCTTCCCATCCCACAGTGGGAGGAGGGGTGAGTGAGCGGCCACATGGTTCTTTGTTGTTGACTGGGCCTAAACCACAGCGGGAGTGATAGAACAAGAGGAATTGGACTCAAGTTGTGCCAGAGGAGGTTTTGATTAGGTATTAAAAGAAAGTTCTTCACTGAAAGGGTAATTAAACACTGGAATACACTGCCCAGAGACATAGTTGAATCACCATCCCTAGAGGTGTTTAAAAGACTTACAGATGTGGTGCTTAGGAACATGGTTTAACCAGTGGACTTGGTAGACTTAGGTTAATGGTTGGTAGAGTTAGGTTGTGGTTGGATCTTTAAGGTCTTTTCCAACCAGAATGATTCTGAGATTTTATGACATGCCTGCCTTAGGGAAAAACACAGAGACAGTGGCCACATGGGGGACTTTCATTCATGCAGTTGCATCTCACCATTAAGGGTAAGAAAAGACACCACTCAGCACTGTCCCAAGGTGCAGATGGGGATACCACCATTGTATCTGAAGATATCTTTGTCTCTTACCCCACTTTGTCCCTGGGTCATCTCACCTGACTATCCAGACCCAACATCATCAGCATGGAGAAGAAGAGGATTGACCAGAGTGGAGACAGGGGCAGCTGTGTTACAACCTGCGGGTAGGCAAGGAAAGCCAGTCCAGGGCCTGTGGTAATGAAAAGAGGGATGAGTGCATGTTTATAAAGCATTTGATGGGAAGTCTGAGCTAAGGGCCACAGTGGAACAGAGAGAAAATCATTACTGTCAAGAATTACAGATATTTAATATAGGAGCTAGAAACATCTGAGCCTTCAGCCATGACACACCAACCCGGTGGGGTGCACAGGGACAGGGAGGCAGGAATGACAGCCGAAATGCTTTGTCTTTTCTCTTCCTGCAAGCAAGAAAGTCATCAAATTACTGCTACCACATATAGCTGGAGCACTTTGCTAGAAAACCAACTGATATTTAGAGCTGGTTATAACTTTCTTGATGTGGTTTTTTTTCCATCACAAAATGCTATTTCTTGAAATAACAGCTTTCTCGGAAAAGGCAGCACTTTCAAAATACATCTTTGTGCAAAAAGACACAGTCCCATCTCAGTTAAAAAATTATTCTTCTTACAATTTCAAAAGTTTGCATGGAAAAGGGATGCCAAAGTTGGATCTCATCTACTGAAAACATCGACAGTATCTATTCTCCATAGGAAAGTTTCAAAAAGCAAATGGCCTAAATATTTCACTACAGCAAAAGCACATAAAACTTCAGCAGTAAAAGGTGAACATTAAAAGTGAGTGGAGATGCCCCTTGCAGCCAGAGAGCGATGAATATCAGTCACAGGTGCCTGAGCCCCATCTAATGGGAGAGCGTGCAAAAAAGTTTGCACACTTGGGTCCCAGTCAGGAGAGGCCTGGGAGCATCTCATGCTGACTGACAAATTGCTCTCAAAATTTCTGTTACACTTGAACCTAGGTTTCTACTTACCTGAGGAGGCCAGCTCTGAAATTGACTTCTTCGTGATGTGTGACATGAAGCCAACAATAGAGAAAATAACAAATCCAGCAAATATGCTTGTGGTGGAGTTTATACAGCAGACAATAATGGAGTCTCTGGAAGAGAGAAAGAAAGAAAAGAAACCACCTGCAGATCCCGACCAAGGCTAGGAATGAAAAGTGGCATAAACGAAAGCCCAGGCCCTTCCAAAAGCACTTCCTGTGCCTTGGAGAGGTGACATGTTAAGCGTGCTGCAGGCAGGGAAGCCCTTTGATGACAATTGCAGTGTGCACTGCGGGCTGCATGTTGCCAGTGAGGGGACATCAGAGATCAGAAATCCCCAGACTCACTGTGACCCCCTCCCTCACCCTTAAGCACTCCTTGCCATGCAGGAGGCTGGGAAAAAACTGACAGACCTGTAGACATTGTTGTGGAAAGTGTTGTAACTCCCCAATGCAATCAGGGACCCCAGCCCTAGGCCGTAAGAGAAGAAGATCTGTGTGGCTGCGTCCATCCAGACCTGTGGAGAAGAAGTTGGTGATGAGTGAGTCTTTCCTCTGCTCTGCCAGCTTGGTGGGTCCAGCCCTCCAAGCACAGCTGCCCTCCCTCCTTTGAGCAATAGCTGGACACTGAGGGGATGGATGAGACACCTGGACACTTCAGTGTTTATCCTGTCTATCAGAGAGGGTGTGGGAGCTGCTGGGTCTAAAATCTTAGTGTCTTTGCTTTGCCAGGTAAGGCTGTTGCACCCTGGAGACAAACACCCACTTCTGGACAATGCCACTGATCACGCCCTCCAGCTTTTGCAAACATGCTGCCCAGGTTACACAGGGAGAAGAGCACAGTGGGAAGGACTCCATGCTGCTGAGCTGCTGCAGGAGACATGTCTGCAGCCGAGGGACTCCATGCTGCAGGAGCATCTCCTGCAGCAGCTCAGTTCAGGGCTAGTGAGGTAGCTGGATTCAGGCCATGTGCTTGGCCACCCAGTCCACTGGGGTGGTCAGGACCTGCAGGCACCCTGTCACTAGGGCCACAGATGCCTGCAATGCTGGCTGCTGAGCCAAGCTCCAAGGAAATGTTTGGGCCAGTGGCTGGAAATGTCACAGAAGCCACCTTGAAACCTGTGGCTGTGTTACTGCCAGCTGGACTGAAAATGTTTGAAGAGCAGAGTTTTCTGTGCCTTTCTGAACACGGATCTCCAAGACAAGGTAGGGCTCAGAGCTGGTGGTCCACGTGTCTCCAGTAATGGAGACAGCCGGCGTGGCAGCATTTCACCTGCAGGGTGGTGATGCTGTGCATTTTTGCTGCACAGGCATGGCCTAAGCATGCTGCCTCCTGGAGCCACCACCTGTCTCACAGCTCCACGGGGTCAGCAGGGCCTGTCACCCCACGGGAAGGGGGCTGCCAGGGGACTTCAACACAGCATACTGAGTTGGAGATGTGGCATTTGTCTCTCCTGCTTGCAGTGTCAGAAGGGAGCCCGCTAGAGAGCAATGCCTCACGAGGAGGAGGAGGAGGAGCAGGGGGTCTGTGTCCTCCTCACATGGCAAGTGCATCAAGAGTGCAGTCCAGCACAGCACCAGATGTACAGCCCCAGCTCTCTGAAACCTGTGGCTTGAGGCTGCTTCTAGGGATGGATAGGGATGGAGCAAGGGTTGTGTATCCCATTTTGTGAACTATGACCCTCTGGCCTTGGTGCAGGTCAGAAAGGACTCACTCATCATCTGAATTTGTGTGTGTCTCCACTCGCTTTCCCACAGTGGCCGCTGAGGGGTGCTGCTCCCCTCAGAGACCCACATCCCACACTCATCCTCTCCATTTGTCTTCCACTACCATGTCTTTGATTTACCATCACAGAGTTTCTCATGCAAACAACTGCAGAGGACAGCTTGCAAAACTGGTCGTAGTGCCTTAAGGGTTTAAACACTAGAAGACACATGTGAAGGGGGCAGACCTTTAATTTCTTGATTGCATAGTATTTAAACATCTCTCCTGATCTTGAGAGCCCTGTCTCCAGCATTAGAGCCAATGCAACTGGCAGTGCAGTACAGTTACAGTGAGCTTCCTGTGAGAGGGATCAGTGGGACCTCTCAGGAAGTTGGTGTCCAGGATGTCACCACTCACACACGACTGCTAACCTCTGGAGCCACAGGAGCATCACTGCTACAAAAGGCAGAGGCTGTGACACCTGAAAGACTTTGCCTTTGCAAGCCTCCATGTTTCTCCTGGATCCCCCTGTGCTTTCCCTGACCAAAGCAACGTTACTGGCCACCAGCCATCATTTCAGCACTTCCAAATCTTACTGCCATGTGTACGTTTGCACTTCTGAGGAAGACTAATGCAGAGACAACAGGAGGTAAGAGCTTTCCTCACTTAGGAAACAAACCTCAGAGTCGGAGAGCTTTCTGAAGTCGGGTGTGAGGTAGAAGAGAATCCCCTCCTTGGCCCCTGGCAGCGTCACTCCCCGGAAGAAGAGGATGAAGAGCATGAAGTAGGGGTAGGTGGCTGAGAAATACACCACCTGCAAAAGACACCGTGGGAGAGAAGCCTTCAGCCCACCAGTGCCCAGGAGCTTTCCTGCCCATAGTGGCACTGGGTCCAGTGTGTGTCCCCGGTGGGGAAGGAGTTCCCCACACACTGCTGCTTTCAGCAGTATTTCCCTGGGTTTTCTGCCTCCCATTCCTGTGCTAGTGATGTTCCTGGCTGTTTGAGGTTTCTCTCTGCCAATGACAAGCAAGGACGCACTAATCACAAGAGTAGCATGCTGAAGTCTGGGTGAATTGCCCAGAGACAAGGGAATTGCACGGGGATAAATTTAGTCCACAGAAGTAATCCCTTTAAGTCATCACATCCTCATTTTACAGAGCTAAAGCTGCCATTTCTCTAGACCAATGCATGAAGCAACATGAGTCATCTTGACTTCACTGGTTGCTTCTCTGCAGTTTTGGGGACTGGCAGGCACATCCCACCCCTTATCACAGGGCCTATACCAGCAATCACTGGGGCTTTGCTGGGGCTGCGTAGCTGAAACCTCTTTGACAGCCAGTGGGAAAGTTAACAGTTTAGGTGACCTACACCTAAAGTGCTTCTTTCTGATCTCTCCGTTAGATTATTCCTTTCATAATATTGTCCTGCTACATCATGCTGAGCTCTAAATAACACATCTCAGTATCTCAGCATCGCAGTTTCACTAAACTAAGCAATTATCTTTCTGCTGTGCTTGCCTGAAATGCTACACAGTGAATAACAACATGCTTCTGATCTGGAGGTCTCCCACCAATCTCTAAAGCGCAGCAAGAAAATTTTCAAAAGAGGTGGTGAGGTTTTTTTTCCCCCAGCAGCATTTTAGGACACCATCATTTTCAAAGCCCAAAAGAGGCCTTGCTCTCTCAAAGGGTGGTCCTGAGGCAGGAAATGTAAGTAATCTCCGAAAAATCTCTTCCCAAGTCCTTCAGAGCAACTGAGTGCACAGGCCCATGACTTTACAGGGAAGAGTTATTCTTGGTGCTTAGAATGAAAATTACCATAAACATGGTAGCAATTTTTACAGCCATGAAAGGTAAATGTCAGAGATTTAATATCTTCTACTGCAATTCTGCCTTGAAGCATCATGACCTCAGTTATAGACACTCAAACAAAATTGAGTCCAGAGGACATTTCCACCGATGAGTCCCCAGCGCGACAATGAGAGGCAGCACTGAAACACCCTGTCCTTGCGCCGTACCTTGCCCGTCCACTCCACACCCTTCCAGATGGAGAAGTAGACCAGCAGCCAGGCCAGGGCCAGCATGCCAGCCAGGGGCCAGCGAACGGTGCCGGGCTCCCCCAGGCCCCCAGTCATCTGGTGCATGTTCCTCCTAGGGGTGGGAGAGTTTGCGTTAAGTGGAAATCCAACCCTTAGGGGCAGAGCGACCGGAGACCCCAGAGGCAGCTGGAGGGTGAAGGGCCAGGTGCAGACAAGCATGAGAAACCACAAAACCCTAAAGGGACCAGAGGGTCATCGTGATGGGATAAAGGAAGGGGAAGAGAGGTGGAGAGCTCTTACCCCTCTACCCATCTGACCCGTGGCTGCACAGCATACCCCATGCCCACCCCAGCTGCTGGCCGGCTCTGATCCCCCTCCTGCCAAGGCTGTCCAAGGAAAGGTGCTGGCAGGCACGGCCACAGCCCCAGCAAGCAAGTGCAATGGCCACGGTGAGGGGGAGGAACCTGGTGTAGGCAGGCTGTGGACGTACTCCCAGAACTCGGTGACAGCGCTGGTAAGGTTGGTGGTATCGCTCAGGGAGTAGTTGGAGAAGCAGCGGTCGGTGTTCCAGGCGTTCCCACAGCTCTGCCACGGCAGGTCCTGCACAAGCACAAGGATAGCAGGGTTATCATTAATGTACCCTCTCCAAAAGGCAGTGGTGAGAAAAGAAATTTGTCTTCTTTTAAACTGAAACCCCATTGTTTTGCAAAGAGGATAGGTGGGCTCCTCTGGGCAAGCAGGAACCCTGCAGCCAAAAGCATTAAACGATTTTCCAACATAATGATAAATTATGACATGGATTTTCCAGGAAACAATATCACAATGTGATTAGGGCAATGCTGTAGCTCTAATAAAATGTTAGCAATTCCCCAGATAGAAAGCCATTTCCAATTAACTGTTGGTAATTAATAGCTACTAATTAAAATAACTACTGGGGGATATTGTATTTATAATCATTACAGCTTTCGGCTAGCATCACTCAACAAGTGATTGGAATTTACTGCACAAAGAATAAACACTGATTTGTTCCTTATCTCTCATCTATGCCAAGCTTCAATGCTTAAAATGCAGTGTGGCACTGAGAATGAGGGCTAATGTTTGTTTACACAAAAAAACTACTGTAACATAAGCCCAGGAGTAAATTTAAAGTGCTGTAGTTATTTCATGCTGTCCCCTGCCCTGATTATAATCAGGACAAAGGGATTCCTGGGAGATGTTTACACTGTAGGTAGCAGTGTGACTGCTACAGATTTAATACCATCAGCTCTGGCACTGCAAGAGATGAAAGTGCAGCGTCAGGGGCTGTGGGAGCACGTGGGGCAAGTTGCCCTTGCTGCGTAGTGCCACAGCTGAAGCAACCCAATGAGAGCAGCTCAGGTACGTCTTCATGCAGAGCAATCTCATTTCCCAAGGGCAGAGCAAGTCGATAAATGCAGAATGGCTATTCCGGGTGATTTCCCTCTGCTGATAAGACCTCAGGCTCCAGCCCAACAAAGCTCAAAGAAAATGTTGTTATCCATTCCTATTCACCCACGAACACAGACCCCTTCAGAAATATTATGTGTTTTAAGTGCTTTGTGGCATCAGTGCCTTTAATTTCTGCCTTCATCCCCCCATCTAAATCAATTCACTCCAGCAGGTGATACCCTCGAACATACAGGCAGAGGAAAGGCTATGGAGGGGCAGGGACACCCCAGTGGCCACCCAAGCTGTCTGCACCCATCTAGTGTTTTCATTGAGGACTTACTCATTGCACTGAAGCAAATGCAATGGCTCAAGCAGCTCCCCACAGCAGCCCTCCAACTAAGTGGTTTGCATGTCAGAGACATCATGTAGCTCTTATAAGGAGGGGCAGGTAGGTGGATGGTTTGTAGCTGCTCCATTTCCTCTGAATTTCAGAGGGCAGAAACTGCAGAAGGCAAGTTAGGCTCCTGTTCAGGTTCAGAATACTCCTAGTCAAATTTAGGAGGAACAGGGGACAGACATCAGCCTAGCTTTTTTATTTGTACCCTGGCTTCTTTGAGGAATCTGGAAGTATCTCTGGTAAAAGAAAATGCCTTGACCCAAACACCTGGAGCTGTCTGTGTAGACACAAACACTGTCACCTGTCAGGTCTGTGACACCTGGATATACCAAAGCCTCATCCTAAGAGGTATCCTGCCCAGGGTCTAACTGGGATGGGTTCCTTTGGGGTAGACTTCTGTTCTTTCAGGAACCCCTGCGGATGCACCTAATCATCCATGACTATTTTGTTCCAGATCCTGGAGCCTAGAGTGGCTATTGGCAGTAGAAACTGGAAATGTCAAACAGGATATTTTTGAAAAATTCTTGATAGTTACTTGAAATTTTTGATCAATCAAAAAGTGGAATTGGATGTACAATATTTGTAGCAGCATTTCAGGGTTATACCTAAATGAAAATAAGATTCCCGTTTGAACCACAGAGTGAATGTCTTTAAGGCTGCAGGTTGCTGAGACAGTTAAGGGGGCTCTTTCCAGCTTCTGGGATGAAATAAGTTGTTCAGCTACCAAGAATTTAATGTGAGGTGTGATTCCAACCTCATACAGTAGAAGACCCTGCTATGGGAGAGGAAGTTGCTATAAACCACAATGCCAAAGTACATGCAAAGAGAGTCAAAAGCACATGTCTAAATGCTTTATGATTAATTTTCCCAGCAGAAAAAAATCCCTGGGATTTCATTTATCAAGAGAAGCATAAATGAGGACTAATTAAGTTCGGGACTAAGTCCTGGGTAATAAGAACATGTGACAAAACCAGTTGCAGAAATATGAGGCTTTCAGATTCACACAGCTCTAGAAATATGAAAGACACAGGGTGGGTTTTTAAAGACTGATGTGAGTGGAGAACAGTTCCCAGAGAGGGGATGGGACCAGTACCTCCAGAGGACAAACATCAGTACCCATCAGCACGGCCTTCAGGGGTAATGAACCTCTTTGGGAAGGGTCCAGCAGGGTGCTGACAAAAGCTACTTGCATGAACTGTAAGCAGTTAGTGCATGTTTTGTGGCATAAACACCACCTCCTCACAAAGCAGGGAGTAAGGACCCAGAACACAGCCAATGCCATGCTGTAGACATGTCTGTGACTCACCGCGGTGAAAGAGTTGAAGAGATAGTAGAGAGCCCAGGCAATGATGACAATGTAGTAGATGTTCAGCCAGAAAGAGAGAACCACAGCTGCCAGCCCCACTCCTGTGAAGGAAGGCAGAAAGCAGCATCAAACCAGGTGTCCGGTGCCCAACTGTGCTCATGGACATAACAAGTTTTGCGGCAGAGCCAGAAGAAGTGAACCGGTTCACCAATGCAGCCCAAACACAGCTGCACTGAACTGGTCAGCAGGGGATGCTTATTCCCTCACACCTCTAAGCATGCTACCTTTCAATATGCTATAGGTACTTCAGGGACAGAGCTCTTACCTAAATCCAAGGCATTTCTGAATCACCACTGGTTTCCATACATGGCGACAGCTTCATGTCCCCTACCTACAGCTTTCCCATGCAACTAAAGTGAGCCCACATGGGCTTATGCTTGGGGCAGGTCTTCTGCAACCACAAGCCCCTCCGTCACAGTCCCTGCTGCTCATGAAGTGCCTTGTCACCATGGAAGACCATGTGCTTGAGCAGAGCATAGTGATGTTAGTGACTGCAGACATCAAAGTCAAGGACAGCTTGGTAAAGACAGAGGGAAAAAACTCCCCTCACTTGCCACCCCATCGCAGTCCCCAGGGATTTGATTTGCTTCCCAAACCATCAAAGGGTTTTTGTCTGTTGTTACATGCCACTGCCTGCATAAACTGACAGTACCTTTAAACATGGGTGCTAATTTCCATACTCCCAGTCCACCGACAGAGGTATACTGGCCCAGAGCGGTTTCCAGCAGGAAGAGAGGAATTCCAGCAAACACCAGCGTCAGGAAATAGGGGATGAGGAAGGCCCCTGAAAGAAGGAGCAATGTCATCAGATGGCTCCCTCTTTTATCAACAAGTAAATGCCTCCAGCTGTGGTTTCTCACTCTGCAGCACCCACATGATGAGGAGCAGACTTGCTTGGAGGCGACAGTTTGCAACTGAATTTGGTGTGTTTAGTAGGTCTCCCATTGAGATCACCACCACCTTCCCCTTATCTGTTCTGATAACTATGGATATACAAGTATCGTATATACATATATGCTGGCATCACTAGCTATGTGATGCCAGTCTGAATTAATTGTTAGATATTTAGGCAATGCTAAGCCCAACCTGACAATGAACCCAAAAAGCCTGGACACTGGCACTGGTAACTTGCACTTGTTATTTCCCGTCTTACCTGCATCAGCTTGTCCTTCTTCACCTTGAAGGAAAAAGCCACAGGGATTTCTGGCATTGACCACTTCTTCTTTCTTTATAGCTATTTCAGTCTTTCAAGGAAACTGTGGCTATGTCTGTATTTGCTCTTGTAACAGCCCTATACATCTCCTTACCCTTGTTCTAGGTTTTACCTGTAACATTCCTGGTGAAAACATTATTCCTCTCTATGGACCCTGTGGAAGTCATCTCATCACTAGGAAGGCAGTAGTGCAGCCATTCATTAGAGATGTTATTTGCACCCTGTTTTTAGAAGAGCAAATACAATTGGAGAGAACTTCACCACGTGATTTGAAGGCTGTATGTTCAGGTCAGCCTGACTTCTAGGACTTGGGACACAGCTCATTTTTCAGCTTCCCTGTGCATGTGCTGGAGCATGCCATCATCCTTGAGGAGGACAAATTCCTGCAGCAGGTGATGGCTGGGAAGAGAGAAGGGACAACTCAGTTTGCTCAAAAGCAGCTGGCCGTGTGTCCTGGTTTTGCTGGGACAGAATTATGAAATCGTTTTTCTGTTTGGAGAAACTGTCGTTTTGAGAGGCTGCAGAGTCCAATTCTGTGAGAACAAAAGAGGTAAGATGCGTTGCTTTTGTTTATAGCCAGCTCCAGTATGCAGGTTTCTGTAGTGACCAAGGTTGAGGGTAGTTTTGAACCGTGAAGGTACAGTGGGCTTGGAGGGGTGAAACCCAGGGCAGCTCCTTCAAGCCAGCCAACCAAAGTATTCCATACCATAAATATCACCCTCACTATATACTGGGAAGTTTGGGGGAAGGTTTTTACTTCTACCATGGCTGCCTTCCCAAGAGGGTCCCATCTGTCTCACTGGTTATCCCACACCTGAGGCCTACTCCTTTGCTTGCTGTGAGTGTCACATTCTCACTGGAGCCATTGTGCTGGCAGTGTTGGGCATTCAGCCTGTACTGCTGGAAGTGCACAGCTTGCAACCACTACCTGGAGCTGAGTATAACTTTGCATCTTATATTAGTATTAGGGTTAATATGAGTTCATCATCATCATCATTATTATTAATATTAATAATATTATTAATATTATCATTAATATTATTATTATTCTATTAAATCTGTTTTCATTTCAGCCTGACCCCTCAGGTGGGTCAGGTGATAGAACAGTTAGCTAAACTACGACACTGTGTCTGGGGTGGCACCGGCTTCTGCACTAGCTGGAGGGCTGAGCTGTCAGCCTTTGTTGTCTTCACCAGATCTTAGTGGGAAAGCAAACACGGAGCCAGTGAGCAAAGCCACTCTGGAGATGCACAGCCCAGTTTGCACCTGGCAAAGCCAGGCTGCAGCAGCTGCTCTCTGAGGGAAGGGGTGAGGCACAGCCAGAGACGCCAGCTCAGGGGGCACCCAGCTGTGGATGCCTGCCTGCCAACCAGGGAGCTGAGCCCACCTGGGAGAGGCAGGAGCCAGCACCCAGCACGGGAGTCCATGGGAAGCAATGTGCAAGAGGAGCTGGCAGCGGGCGTCAGGGAGAAAACTCGCTCCGGGCCAGCAGCTCGATGACCGTGAGCCTGAATCGCAAGCTGGCATGGAAGCAGAAGCTCTCAGCTCCACCAACGGCCTGGTGTGGAGCAGTGAGCTGCTTTGAGCGTGGCTGTGGGAGGAGCACTGCCTGCTCGACATCCTCCCCTGCACAATCCATAGCTGCCACAGCCTGCAAGGCTGGGACAGGACCTGCTCGCCAGGAGCCCTGCAGGAAACCAGGGCCCTCTCCGAGGACACGGATGCTGCCTTGCTACCCTTGTGCCTCATTGTTAAGTTTGGAGACTGAGCTTATCAGCGGTCACAGTGCCTGCCTGGCTTTTGTGTGAGCAGCTAACAAAATTTGGCCACTGCCTTGATGATCCTGCATTTTTCATCTGCTGCAGGCCAGGAAGGTTTGTAGATGAAAGGTTTTATTAGACTGTTAAGAAAAAAAGAAAAAAGAAGACAAACATTTCGACTCAGGTGATTTATCCTGGTTTGACAAAAATCTTGTAGAATAAGGGGAAAAGCTACAAACCAGAGTGCAGTCTTGAAGTGAGGGCTATTGGCAATGACACAGCCGCTCTGGAGGATCAGGTCCCTCACCAGGCATGGATAACATTCCTGGGTGCTGTACAGCCAGAGGTTAAATCAGTCTGGAAATTTGTACCTAAAATTTGCATGCCTTTGCCTGAATCCTTGGCCCAGAGAGAAAGGGGTAGTCTTTAATCTCCGGTCCAGGATGGGCTGCAAGAAGGTCTGGCCCTGATTGTCCACACAAATGATTGTGTACGACCTTGGGAGAGTCCAAACCTGCCTCCAAATTCCAGGGGTCAAAGGGGTGAGGGCACTGGCCCTGCCCTGTCTGCTCAGGGCACCAGCCCTTGGAGACAGGGAAGGACTGATCACACAGCACGTGGCACTCACTGTGCAGCCCCAAACCTTCCTGCAGCCTCCAGCTCCTAATACCACACAACAAGGAATAACAATTACTCCTTAAAATGATGAACACTGCCCAAGAATCAATAGTTGACCATTGCAAGCTGTTACATGCCGTTGCTTGGAGTCTCAACTTGTAAATGAGAAATGCATGATGCTTATTTAAAGAAATGTTCTTCTCTCAAGTTATTCAAGCTCAGGATCTCACAGACAATTTTTAGCACCTACTGAGCCACATTTAAGAGTCAGCTTAGAGCCCAGTAAAATCCTGTTGACATCAGAAGGACTGCATAAGGTTAGAAATCAGTGTAGAGTCTGGAGCATTAGTCATAGCTGGGCACATTCAGTTGCGTGCAGAGCCAGCAGGGAGCCCAGGCATCACTTTGGGTAAGGCCCGCTCCCTGCAGCGGATGGGCCTTGAGCTGGGCTGCTGTACCCTAGGTGAATATCCCCTTATTATGTGCCTGATTACAATGCTGAGCAAATCAGCCGTGAGCTGATCCAATGTGACAGCAGTAAGTGAGACAACAATATTTCCATTCAGTTCAATTTGCCTGTGCGTAATGGAAGCAGCCCACACGGCTGTGCTCTGAGCAGAGCACATGCAGGACACTAAAATTAGAGTCCCATCCAGAGCCTGCTCTGCTCTGCAGGCACCTCCATCGGGGCAGAGCCAAGGCGGTGCCCATTTGATTGCAAATCAGATGCTGTGCCACCCTTCCTTGCTGCCCCGCGTTGGCTCCTGGTGATGCTTTCCTGCGTCAGATCTCCCAGCCTGTCTCCGGCATCAGCAGCCTCCACTTGCTGCTCATTATTGCTGGCTGTGGGAACAGTCGTGCCTGTGAGCACCCAGACTAAGCAGGGGCAAGAGGCATGAGTGACACCAGCTGCAATGACGGGCTGAACCGCCAGGCAAGGCAGGGCATCTGAGGGGATGCAGGAACCAATTCCTGCGTTTCATCTGCCCAGTGTTTGTGCTTGCAGCCAGCTGATCCCTCTGCCTGCCTGCAGCTGCCAGGGCACAGGTTACCCTGTGTGTTATGGTTAATGCTAATAATAGCACTCTGCACCTCCACAGCACTCTCTGTCCTAGGATCTCAGCTGACTTCATTTTGATTGATTTTAGCTTCAAAACACCCCTAATCTAATTATAGATACTGTCATCCTCACTCTTACGTGTGAGGATGACAGAGCCACGGCAGCACGGATCCAGTGTGTTTCAGATGGCGCAGCAACCACAAAGCAGAGAGACACTGGGCTAAAAACCAGTGCTGGGACTTAGTCATGGGGCTAATCTTGTGTGAGGAGGGCTAGTGCAGTCAGGTGCCAGAGTGTGTCTAGATAAAACTGGCAGACCCCCATAGTGGCTCCAGCAGTGGTGGCACAGGCTCTCTTAGCTAGACCTGGCTGATTCCTGTAAACCTCACCCAGCGCAGCCCCACACTCGGTCCTCTACACAAAACGACATACTGAGTTAGACATCTTTTCAAAATGGGAAACAGTCCAGTTGTCCACTGGCACTTGTCCCATGTGCTTCAGAGAAAGGGCCAAGATGCCTCTAAATGCCATGGAGCTACATGGACTGACAGCTGCAGGGTGCTAGGCCTGCCAGGGTGAGAGAAGAGCATTCTATGCCACCCATGGCATGGACAGCAGAAGAGGATGTGTGCAATGAGAAGTCACGCAAGCCAAAGGCAAAGCAAGTTTTGAAAAGGGAATTGAAGGCAGAAAGAGAAGAAAAAGGAAGTGGAAAAGAAGCTGAGAAGAGACCCTCAGAGCAGCATAAATGGACGTGGCACTGGGGACAGGGACTCCAGCCAGTGAAGAACTAGGAGGGAAACAAAGAGCAATATGGGAAGACTAGCAGGTTATACTCAAATTATATATACAGTCTTAAAGGTGAGGTGAAAGGGTTTAGACTATGTGGGAAGTCTGAGAAATGGTTCAAGGAGGCAAGCAGCATGTCAGAGGGGAGGGAAGGTCATTTTAGTAACAGGCATAAAGAGTTGGAGAACTGTGCATGGATACGGGAGAAGAAAGAGCCTCTGCTCTACTGATGCCAAAGCAGCCCATACTCCCTGCTATGGTATGAGGGGGCAGAAACTAATTTTATGGCATTGATGCAATGATCTCTGATGGCCAAGCCCGAGAGAGACAGAAGGCAATACTTAGGACCCCAAGGAGGTCCAGTGGACAGAACAGAGAAGGGTCAGATGACCTCAGTATGCACTCCCATTTTCTGCCATACTGCATAAAATGCCAGAAAGGTGGAAAAGTTGTCCCCAGCTCCCTTCTCTCTTCTGGCAGACATCTGGGAAGGAAGCTCCTGGCTCTCTGTCTTCAGCTCATGCTCTGCAGGATCCAACTCCATCCCTTGCTGAGAAGAGTCCCGGCCCTTCTTTCCAAGTCAGCTCTGCCACAAGGAACCTTCAGACTTTTCTATCAACACTGGGTGGTTTTGAATTTTCATCATCATCATCATCATCATCATCATCATTATTATTATTATTATTTACTTTCCTACTTGTTACTACCCATTCCCTGTTCCATTAAACCTGTTCCAGTTCTAATTTCCAACCTTGAAGTCTCTCTTCCTTATTCCCCTTTTTATCTTCCCTCAGGAGGAGTATGGAAGGAATAATAGAGCACAATTTGGTTCTCTGTGTTTTGGTTCACCCTGACCACTAAATAGAGACACTCCTGTCCACAAAAGGATCTCCCTGCCAAGACTGAAGAAAAAACATCATTGTAGAGGGGAGCTGAGGCACAAGAGTGTATTTTCTGACTTGATCCAAGACATGCAGAAAGTCTGTAGCTGGGCAGAAAGCTGATCTCCTAGATCTCTTAATTTCTAGCCCAGCACTGTTCCCCCATCTGCCTGCCTTTCTCTAGCCTTGAAATGGTTTGGCAAAGTCTCAGCTGAGGACTGGTAAGGAAAGGATGTAGTGGGGCAATAATAAAAATAATTTAAAAAGCTGGTGTTAGCTGTCCACAGAGGAGGGCACTGCTACCATCTGCATCACAGTTACTCTAAGTCCTTCACCATCTGCCTTCTTCTCTCATGGCCTCTGTTTTCCAAACATTAGGATGAAGACGATAACTGTGACCCTTCTTACAGCACTGTAGTAAGTCAAAGCTCATTTCCTTCCATAGATGATGACACTCATGCCTGCCTGTGTACATGTACAAACATATGCATGCTTAAGTATTTGTGTTCACAAACCTGCTATGGTCCATGCAAAGCTTCTAACCAAAACTCCTCAGATGTGTGAACCAAACTCAGATGCAAAACTGTTACCCCTTGAGAATACACTGGAACCCACCATTAGCAGATAAAAATTGATTTCCCTGGGAACACCCCTGCATCCAGCT
The DNA here is from genome assembly GCA_020745705.1 of Hemiprocne comata. Taxonomy (NCBI): domain Eukaryota; kingdom Metazoa; phylum Chordata; class Aves; order Apodiformes; family Apodidae; genus Hemiprocne; species Hemiprocne comata. The sequence continues at coordinate 66,455,325 of CM036586.1, forward strand.
GGGTGCCTGTGTGCATAGCCCTACTTGTAAATAAATGAGGTCCCAGACACTTTGCCATAGCCCTGCAAATCTGCAGAAGCTTGACAAAACTCAGACTTCCTGTTATATGTGTTTGGGCTGCTTCTTCTTCACAACCTGCCTTGCTAGTAAAGCCCACAGACCATGGGAATTAGTCTCCTGACAGCTTAATAACTCACAGCACGAGGGAGAGCTCTCAGCCAGGAGACCAGCCACTTGCCCAGACCCACATCAAACCTATGCCCATTAAGGGGACAAGGCTGCTCAGGAATAAGAGCAGGTGCTGAGTGTTTCTCTCACCTCCTCCGTTCTTGCCACAGAGATATGGGAAGCGCCAGACGTTGCCCAGCCCGATAGCATAGCCCACACAGGACAGCAAGAAGTCAAATCTCCCCTTCCAGGAGCCTCTGTCTGGGATCTCCTTCTTCTTTTCAGTGCTCACAGCCTCAGGCTTGATGGGCTCTGGCTCCTCCAGGGCTGCCTGCTTCACCTCGGAGGGGGAGCTCAGCTCCACAGAGGTGTTGTCCATCTTGCCCATCGTGTCTCAGATGTACAGCCACTCTTGCGCAGGAACTCAAGAAGCAGGAAGGGGCAGCCTCCACCCTGGCTGAGAGCGGATGAAATGGGAAGTGCTTGGCAAAGCTCCTGATGAGAAAGTAGAGAAAGAAGGTATCCCTTGTTAGTGTGGCAAGATTAGGGGAGGATCTTGCTGTGTCTGAAGTGGACTCAGTGGATAAATTGGTGCACTATACATGCCTCTCTGCTTTCCCCAGAGAGAAAACAGAGGATGATTTTGCCTTGCTCAACAGTTGCCCTTCTGAGGAGCCATGGTCACTCAGACTGCTAACAGGAAGTTCAGACCTGGCTGTTACCCAGCACACAGCAAACCCCTCAACTCTCATCTCATCTCCTCTTCAACCAAACACCTGCTCTGCAAGAAAAACTCCAGGACCAGTAGGCATCCAGGGAAGTCACAGCCTGTGGGTGACCCACCACAGAGCAATCCAGGTAGAGAAATATATCTAGCATGTCTGAGCAATGGTGGAGAGGGCATGAACAAGGTGCCATATCCCCAGGTCTGGGGCCCAAAACTGAGTGGGCCAGCTATGGAGCCATCTGAGAGATCATGTGCCCCAGCCAGCCTTGCATAGCAGTGACTGTAGCTTTGCAACAGCACCTCCACTGTGGACATGCCCCACATGGCAATCCCATGTCCTAATCCCATGTCATGGCAGTGACATGGCTGTGACCACAGTGGTGAACCTGCAACGCCTGGCAAGGAAATCTCTGATCTGCTCAGCACCTCCTTGTAGACCACATTGCATGTGATATTGCAATCACCAGGTATAATCAGATGATGCTTGCTTGTGACTATAGCCAGCCTGTGAATCACTGAAATCCCACTAAATCAGGACTCCAAAGTTCTGAGGATAATTGGATGAGTCTGACTAAAAATTCATTTAATATTTCCATTGATTTTAGGCCCTAAGAAGTGTATAACCAGCACACCAAAACAATTCAGAAAGAAGGTGAGAACAGGTTCTGTTATTAAACCAGTATCTAAAGCAATATTGCACTCATGTCTTGAAAACTAAGAGCAGTTTTCCTCTCCCCTTACAGAAGCTATTGCAGAGTTAGAAAAAGGCATGGAGAAGAGCCAAAAGGATGCTAAACAGTGGGAACATCTTACATGTGAGAAAAAGCTAAGCAAACTAGGATCCATTGTCCTGTGGAAGAGGTGACTGACAGGGGCCTATAAACTTCTCAGCGTCATAGAATATGAACATTCACCATTTCTGACATGAGAACTACAGGGGATTAAATCAAGACAGCAGGTGGTAGGTTCAAAAGGAGCAAAAACTGATACTCCACAGAATGCACAGCTATGGAACGAGAGTCCCCACCCCAGAACATGCTGAATGCTAAGAGTTTACATGACTTCAAAAAAGAAGAGGAAAAATAATGGAAGGAAAATCCACCAGGAGCTACCACTGCATTTCAAGAAATCCCCCTTTAGCTGCAAGTTTTTGGAGGTTGAGGGTATCTTCCAAGGAAGTATCACTTCCTACTTTCCCTGGTTTTATCCTCTCCCATCAGCATCTGCCCTTGGCCAGTGCAGAAGACAGGGACTGGGACTGGCATGGCATTGGCTCTCACCCAGTTCTCAGCCCATTTTACACAGAGCCAAATTTAAGCTTCCACAAGAGCCATAAGGGTGACCAGTGCTACAATCTCCCAGAAGCCTGTTGAGAAAAACATTCCCAGATGCACACATAAAAATTTTTTAAAAATAATAATAATAAAAAGCAAATATGAATGGTTATATCAAGAAACAAAGCAATGTTATGACGAGGTGGCATGCTCTATCAGTTAAAGCTGCTTACTCTTGGCAGTCTTGTCTCCAAAGCAAACAGTACCCAGTTGTCCCATGGGATGACTGGGGGACTCTTTAACTAGCATTCTAAAGCATCCTGAACAGAGATGGTCTCCCAAGCTCCTCCTTATTACAATTGACACCCCAGGATTACAGCAGGTGAATTTCCTCCTGCCACAAAATTTGTCACTAAGGTTAGTAAAATTGTGTCAGCTGTGAAGGGAATGACTGAACCAGAAAATAACTATAATTCATTTGAGTACATCAGTGGAGAAGCCAGAAAACTCCTTGCTGCGGGATGAAGGCTGTAACCAAAACACTCTGAGCTATGGACCCAGCCATGAGTCTCACAACTCCTCTAGCCCATAGATGGTTGCAGGTCAGCCCAGATGTGGCAGTACAAAAAAGCCTTCTGGGGAGAAGAGAGCATTTCACATAGCCCATGAGGCAGACACCAGAAGAAAGCATTGCTGGACACCTGAAGCAAAGCTTTTGGTTAATGGCTTCTCTTTATGTCGTACACCCTGTGATAGCACTACCACACCAGCTTCTGGCTGCTCAGCAAAAGAATTATACAGACTGTGTAGGAGGAAAGTAAAATAAAGACAGTTTCTAAATGAAAACAGAAGAAATAGCACCAAAGCCATGGGAAGAATTCAGAGCTGGGTTAAGTAATGATAATTAGCTATGCCTGGAAACATAACAAATTAGGCTCAGCATAAACTATTTTGACTCACTTTTTTTTTTCAGAGACAAAAAACCAGTAGGTAAGCAACTATCTTAAAAGAAGTATGTATATATCCTGCTCTCCCTGTGCTCTTTCCTCTGTTCTTGCTGCCACAGTTCTGGAGCAATACTGCAGCTAGATGATCACACCTCATCTTTTGTATACTTGAGGTAGGATGATAGAGGAGCAGCAGATCATCCTGGACCTCACCTGAGAAGTGAGGTCCTTCATCTCCAGCTGAGGAAAAATAAACTAGATTTATAGAGCTTTCTCCACAGTCAAGAAATAAAAAAACAGTCAAGAAGACCCACTGAAGCTTCGTTCCACCTGCTGTCCTGTCTCCTACAGGGACAGATGATCAGGGTAGAAAGGCTCATGCATGTCCTGCAGCCTGGCCTTGCTATGTCCTTCTCCAGACACGCAGCCCTGACCAGAAAAAACACAAACATTGGTTGCTCCAGGCTAAGTGTTTGACTCCTATCATCTGCTCACACGCTAGGCAAGTGGTCCTACTGGGACAAAATGCACCAGCGCCTCCACTTATCGACATGGGTCTCCTCCAGCATGAGCACAGGGCTCTGTCTATGCTGACAGCCTAAAGAGAGCAGAGTAGGTTCAGAAGCTCCCTGTCATGTCACATTATTCGTTCTGAAAAGCACACAGTGCTTTGGGCACAGCAAAACGCCTGAAGGACTCAAAATGATAATCAATAAGAGCAGAGCTACAAGCTGGAGGTGGGCTCTGTTTCACAAGGACTTGAAAACAAGGTCAAAGAGTTTTACCATGACACAGTAGAGGGCTTCTCATTTGGCTTCTTCTAAATATATCCTATTCTGAAGCCAAGACTTTCAAAACAATCACTAAAAGCTAGGGTCATACATCCTTCAACGCAAACTAGTGACCCGCGTTTCAGTGGGTTGTGCAGAAGGCCTGGTCCTCTGCTGCTCAAGTCAATTAAAAAAAATTGCAAGGCCCCCAGGAGGTACAGAGCCAGGCTGAAAGACATCCTGTAAAACAGTCTTTTCCCTCCTTTTTTGAGGAATTTCACTTCAAAGAAGACAATAGCCCTGAAAAGTATTACCTCCACTTGAAACATTGCCACCTGAACCTGCTAACAGCAGTCGCCTTTTTGCTTTGCCCTGCTTCAGTGTGAAATATCAACAGCCTCCTCAAATTTGACAGAACCAAAAATTTCAAGGGCATAAAATTGCCTGAAAGGAAACAGCAAAATTACCTGTGGAAACGCATGTAAGAAGTACTTTCACACCTCCCCACCTCTTATTTGTCAGTGCTTTAACAGCCACACAAATCACTTCTGACCCATGCAGGTAGAGCCACAATTAGTTTAATTACATGGCATGAGCTGTTGTTCAGTCAATTAGGCTTTTCCTTCCATCCACACCATTTTAATGACAGCCAAGTCGCCTCAAGGCTCTTGCATCTTGTTCAGAGCTGTGACCGGCTGATCAGGGCACAGCAGACTCTTGGCTGATTTTTTGCTCACTGCAACAAGAGCATATGCTGGAGCTTCCCTCATCAGTGAAAGCCTGAGGAAAAGCCTGTTGTGGGAACCTGAGGTTGCTGGTGGGGCGCAGGCCCCACATGGAACCTCCTTAGGGCTGGAGAATCACTGTCCTGCCTGGCTGGGTCAGGAAGACAGAGGGACTTGTGTTTTGCAGCCTCCTTCACCTGCTGCTTAAGAGACAGCCACCACAGCCACCCAACCTTTCATCCCCCTTCCCCTGAAGAGAAGTGATTGCTCGGTTAAAGGAGAAATCAGTGCTCATAGAGGACACAAGAAGAAAAGAGATCAGCTTTCCTGGGTGATGGAGGTGCCAGGTGGCCTCCACCCCCCTTTTTTACCCCCCTGCATGAGATTTGGGTTGTTGATGTCCGGATTTGACCTGTGGCTGTTGCCCAACCTTCCTCCTTTGTCATCAGCCCGAGGCAACACATGCCACTCCCAATAAAGTGGCAGATGATGTTGGCACAACACCACAACCCTATCCAGGTTTCCAGAGGGGCAAGGTGGACATGGGCCATGGTTTGTAAACCATTAAATGAACAGGACATCTACATGAGGCTGGAACACATATTGCAGCCTCTGGCCACGGTCCTGGGAGGGCTGTGGCAGTCCCTCGCAGCCCTGAAAAAAGAGCTTAAGAACTGCTGAGATGCTGGCACTGGCTGCAGCCTACCACATGGTCACTTTGCCAAGCAGCACCTTGATTTTTGCATTACTCAAACAGGACGACTCAGGCCAGCCATCACAATACGTTCCCTGGCCCCGGATGCCCACTTGAATCTCCTCTGGCTCCTCATCCCACAGGGAGAAGTGGGGTCAGATCCTGCTCCTGGCTGCAGACCATGACTCACCCACCGCCGCTGCTTTCACCTTGGTGGCTGGTGCCACCTCTGCACAAAGCAGGGGTTTTGTCCCTTTTTTTGAATTATGCAAACAATACAGCCTCTGAGATGTTTTGGCCCTCTTGTTTAAAGCCCATCCTAGTGCCTGAGAAGCTTCCCCAGGAAGTAGGGAGCTGGCAGGGCTCTTCTTGGCTCCTGCAGACTGCCCAGACCCAGTATGAGTGACTGCAGCAGGGTGACAATCGAGGCCAGGCCACATCCCACTCCCCTCATGACATCCTCTGAGCAGACTGCAAGCAGCTCCCTGAGCTCCTGCTTGCTTCAGGGTTGGGAAAGACAGTCAAGTGGCTTAAAGGCATCCCTCACTCCATCCTCGCCAGTGAAACTAACTCATCAACAAGATTAAAGGCCTATTTCTGCCCATTAAAATGTGCTGATTAAATTAAGAAACATTTTCCTTCTTTTATATAGTGCAAGCTGTCATGCTGGGATATCAGTTTCACAATTCTACTAGTTTATACAGTTTTGCTATGTTATTCTTTTGCTCTGCCTGAAGCAGCGTTGACATTTTTAGCCCAGACCCATCTACCTGTTCCTAATGCCGGTTACTTTTTGAGCTCACCAGCAAGTTTCACCCATACTGGAAAAAAGAGCACAGCCCTCAAAGACATCCAGTTCCTTGAAAAATAGGGAATGGAGAGAAGGAAGAGGTTCTACTTAGTTTTTCTCCCGATGAAGGGCTGTGGCTTGACCCTGAGAGTATCCCAGCCAGCCAACTTGCAGAGGGCTGAGGAGGAGAGAGGCAGGTCCTGGGAAGGCAGCCTGGAGACACGGGAGGCAGGCAGGAGCTCTGAGGATGGGGTGGTATGGGAGGATTAGAGAGACAGTAAACACTGCCATAAGGGGCCTGTCATGAGAGGTGGAGGGACAAAGGACATAATGAAGAAAAAAGCAGGTATCATTGGTTCTGCTGAGCAAAAAAAAACCAAAACCAACCCAACTCACCATTCCTCCTCTAGGACAGAAGCTGCTGTTTTGCATGTATTTTTCCATTTTTTTGTACACGCAAACCAGAGCACAAGTCTTATGAGGATCAGCTGAGGGAACTGGCATTGTTTAGCCTGGAGAAAAGGAGGGGAGACCTTATCACTCTCTACAACTACCTGAAAGGAGGTTGTAGCGAGGTGGGGGTCAGTCTCTTCTCCCAAGTAACAAGAGAGAGACCAAGAGGAAATGGCCTCAGTTCATGGCAGAGGAGGTTTAGATTGAATATGAGGAAAAATTTATTCACCAAAAGGGTTGTCAGGTCCCAGGAAGTGGGGGGGCTCACCATCCCTGGAGGTATTTAAAAACACGTAGCTTAGGGACATGGTTTAGTGGTGGACTTGGCAGTGTGCTATATTAATGGTTGAACTTGATGATCTTATAGGTCTTTTCCAACCAAAACATGTGCTATGCATGAGAGGGGGAATAATAACTCCATACACATAGAGCTGAATTTGATGCACCTCCAGAGACATTGCAAGTAATGTCAGTGGTTATTTGCTGTATTTGGCTTGATTTGTTTTGGGTTGGGTTTTTTTAGGGTTTTTTTTTTTTGGTGGTAGTGTTTTCTTTTTTATGAAGTCACTGAACAGAGCAAATTGAGCAAAAATTTTCTCGCAATGGAAAATGACAACCTTTGCCTGAGAAAGTCACCTTGGGCTTGTTGCCACAATTTAATAAGCCAAACGTGAATAAAGAAAAAAAATTGCAAGGCCTGAGCAAAAATAAGCATGAAACACACTGCCCTGAAGTGTCCAGCATAGCAGGGGGGCGACCTCTCCTCACCTTGCGTGCCAGAGGAGCAAAGGACTGGCCACTGCATGTCCCCTGTGGCAGGGAAACTCACAGCTGGGGACATGACCCATCTGCAGGGCATGGATGAGTCCAGCCTGCTCCATTCCAGCCAGCACCCACTACTGTTGGAGTAAAGCAAGCAGGTAAAAACCCTGCACTGCTTTAAAAATCTCTGCTACTGTATTCAGCTGAAAGCAGAGAGAAGATAGATAGAAGAAAGGAGACAAGCAGTAGACCTTCCCCCTGCTCCTTCTGGGCAGGGTCACCGCAGCTACCAAGCATCACATCAAGCCACCAAGAGTTCATCCAAAATGCACCACCTGTGAAACTGCCTGGCACCACTCCAGCACACATATTCAGCTCTGAGAAAGACCAGAGCCTCACGATGCAGAGGACAACATAGCTTTCCTGCTGCAGCACAGCCAAGCCAGAGAGGAAATCTCTGTCCCACTTTCAGATGCCAAACTCTTTGTTCTCCTTCTCTGTGAAAACGAAGACATAATCATGCCCCAGAGCCCAGAGATTACTGTGAGGCTCCACTTGTTCATACATTTTTTGGGGTGGAAAATGGGGAATGGCAGGTCCAGCTCTGTCCACAAGAATCACGCACAAACATTGTTAGCCAGCAGCTCCTTGGCTGAGTTTTTCCTTGAAATAGCCCAGAAAGTGTACTCATTACCCAGTAAGGGCATCATCCCTTGCCACCTAGGATCAGCCTGCAATTAGCTGGGCATTATTATTTCTACTACTTTAACACTCAGAGCTTCCCTCTCCTCTCCCTTCTTGTACTAAGCTCTATACAGCAGAGCAGAATGAGCAGCTCTTCCTCCAGGGCTTGTGATGTCAGGAGATAGGCAGGTGAAGGAAAGGAAACCAGAGCCAGTGCTCATACAGCCAACTTGTACCAGGGTGTAGACCCTGACCCTCTGGCCCCAGGCACAGCCTTTATTGCATGAGCATCTCCATAGGACTCAGACACAGCTCTCATTTGCTGTATCCCCAGAAAACGGGACTCAGTATCATGTGGAGGTCAACCCCCAGTATAAGGACATTCACTGTTTGTTCCTTGTGCCCATTAGTTTCTCCAGAAGAAAACACATTTGCAGCTGCTTGTCTTCAGCATGATTTTTGTTCTCAGCACAAAATCCTGAGCCATGGCAAATCTTCTCTTGGAGGGAGGGGAACCAAAATTAAATGTGCCAGAGGTCTCCACTAGATGCTGGTAGAACCACAGCAAGGTGACCAGTGAACTGGTGAGCCCTTGGTAGCCAGGCTGTGGCTGTCCTTTCCTCCAAGCAGTACTCATGGGAACTGGGGAGCAGGGAGAAGGTAGGAGGTGAGGGAGAGGGCTGATGAGTTTTACCAGTTCTCCAGTGCCATGGAGACAGAGGAGGGATGGGTAGGGCTTCACCTAGGGACCAAGGCATCTTCTTCAGGGTCAGAGTCACTCAGAGATAAACAAGAAGGAAAGGGACAGACACAACCCCCTGAAACACCCCAGCAGCTTTACAGGCAGGGAAGCTCAGCTCTGCTGTCTGATTCTGCCAGGTTTGCAGGACCCCAGCAAAGGGGTGAGAAGAGGCGAAAAAGTTATGTACTGGACTGATCCTTGGGACTGCAGCACACAGGCCAGGAAGGGCTGTCCCAGCTCCAGGCAGAGCTAGCTGCACCAATTCCTCCTCTATGGCTGTCACCTAGCCTGCCCCCACAGTCCTCCTCACTGCAGACCCTTGCCCAGGGAAACCTGTCCAGGGTTTCACCTAAGTGCTGTTACAGCATCTTTACTAAGCCAGCATTTAAGCTCATTACATCTCCCCCTTCAGCCCAAAGGCACCAAGAGAAGCTTCCCACTTTTCAGACCCTCAGTACCATTTCTGGGTGCTGCTCTGGGACCACCATCCTTCCCCTTACCGTGCCTGGCAGTGCCAGTTCCCCACATGAGACTGCATGGCTCATGCCCTGCTTCTCCACTGCAGCAGAAACACCCTTCCCAGCTTGGGCTTTTGCAGGAGGTGAGGGTGTCTTGAAGTGGAGGCTGGTGCTGCAGCTACCCATTAACACCAAGAGGAATCCTGTTGGCTCTATGTGCTGGGGACAGCTGGGAAGGACACTACCTTCCCAGCAACTGGCATCTTTTTTGACCAAAGGGACATGCAGTGGCACTGGCAATGGCAACTGGCAGAAAAAATTTAGGCATAGTAGTGGTGCAGCTGCTTTGGGCAGTATACCCACTTTGCACTGTCCCAGCTGAATGCCAGGCAGGCAGGTCTGCCCCCATTTGCTCACCTCCCCAGCACCTTCTGGGAGGCAGAAACCATCCTTCATCCTGCCTTGTCCTCAGGGAGCGGAGGCCCTCAGCCCCACATCCAATCCAGCGTGGAGAGAGGAGAGCTCAGCACCTCCAGCAACCCTTCCCCAGAGATGCTCATGCAGGCAGCCAGCTCTTCCCCACCACAGCTGCAATGCTCCCTTCTCTGACCCCAGTGCTCCCATCCCCAAAAACAGATGCTGCTGTCCCAGTGGAGACACCTACCTCACGGTGCCAGCTGGCTGCAGGTCCTTGGGGTGCGCAGAGCTGCTCATGGAGATGCCAGCCCAGGGAGGCACATACTGACCCACTCCCACACGCAGCAGGGAGCTATGAGCCCCTCCTGCCACGGGCCCCTCTTCCCCTGCCTCACCCCGTGCAGCTCCTCATTGCCTGTATCGATGAGCCCTTAATGAGTTTTGAGCTCATGTCCAGTCAAATCAACACCCTGCATGTCGCTGGTGCTGGGGGGGCGGGTGAGGGGTGTACCCAGAGCCACTGGAAAAACACACATCTCTGGGAGAGAAGAGGCTCCAAGGGCATGGTCAGGAGGGAGGGCAGGATCCTGGGCAAAAGGCCTGGTGCCAAAAAATGGGAAAGGCAGCAGGTGAGTGGGTTGCATGCAGTTGGTTGCACCTATGTTGCTGCAGCAGTTCCTGGAAGGATGGCTGCAGCAATAAGAGGCCTTGTAAAGGCACTGTGCACATCCCTTGCCTCTGTGTTTGCAGTTGGACAGTGGTCTCCATCTCCTCCATGAGCAGAGCTGGCTGTTGCCATGCAGAGGATACAGAGGTCTGGCACACCGTGCATGGCAGGGAGGTTGTGTCTCTCTCCATGGGCTGCTTCCACACAGCCCTGCCCAACACAGCCCCTGAACAGGACCAGGCTTGCACCAGCACAGCCCTGCAAAGGGTGAACAGGGCAGGCAGGGCTCAGGAAGAATCATCCCGAAGGACACCATGGCATCACCAGTGAGGTGCACTACTGGCTGTGGTTCAGGTTTTTAGGGTGGAGGGGGAAGGCAGAGGAAGAGAGATATTCTCATGTGAAGCATCAGGTGCCAGCTACCAGCCAAGGAAAAGAGCTTAGGGTGTAAATCTTGTCACTGGCTATAAAAACATTTGTGTGGAGTTTTTATTTCCCTTTCCTTTTTCTTTCTGAGGTCCAAGACCATTTGCATCCACTGGGAGCATGGAGAAGTCTCTCCCGAAGGCAACATGCAGGAGCTGCCGACTCTGTGAGCATTGCCTTGCCAGCAACAGCATTTTCAGAGATGCAGGGGAAGGAGCCCAAGTGAATGAAAGAATAATTCTGCCCAGAGATTGCTGGCAAAAAATGACACCTTCTCACTTACCTGCTCCACCCTTTGTGTGAAAGCAGAGGCAGGTATGCTTAAATTAGTGACAAATGTACACTTAGTGGCTTTCAGCACTGCAGAGACAACATGGACAGTGACCTGGATTCGCCCTGTACCCTCCAGCCCATACACAAGGGCTTGCTTCATTGCAGCCATCACTCTGCACGAGCTCTCTGGGTGCTCAGGTGGGCTGAGGGTACCCTGGCAGTCCCACATGTTTTATTCTTCTTTAGCAAAACTCACCTTCTTTAGAGCTCCCCGTGTGTCATCTTAAAGCAGGCAATCACGGCCATAACCCATCACAGCTAGACATAACACAGCTCATCTGTCAAAGCCCTTAACCCCTACAGATGGGAGGGAAAACATGCTGCCTTACATCTTTACTGAGGCTGCTGCTTGTGGTTCCATCTACCTCTGTGCTAGTATCCTGCCAATGGGCAATGTTTTAAGAACACATTTCAGTGGGCATTAGAGGAGCATTGAGGAGGCAGCAATATCCCCACCAGGTTATTTCAGCCATTAAAGGAGAAAGACAATGGTGTCAGGAAGGCTGGCAAGAGGGAAAATTGAGAAAGAAAAACATTTTTGCTGGGTAAATCCAGGAGGGTTTGAGAGCTGAGTGGGAGGATCACACACAGGCTGGAGGCATCCTGACAAAAAAGCATCCTCTCTGAGCAGAAGCAAATGCTGTCAGCAGGAATTCTTTCTGAGAGCAAGCCTTGGGTCTGACAGAACACCCTGATTCCTCTCCTCAGCCAGGGAGGCCATGTTCCCCATGCTGGTCTGTGAGCTTCAGTAGCCAATAAAGTTAAAAAGAGGTAAACTACATCTGCCTCAGAAATCTTTCCTTTAGATTCTTGTCTACCATAAAAACCAGCCAGTGAAAATGTTGCGCTGCCCCCACTCCTTAGAAAACACATTCTGCATTGCCAGACCTGCAAGGAGAGGAAGCCTGTAGTGCAGAACAGGGAAAACGTTATTGCCTGTCACGCCATGGAGCTCTGCTGGAATTGCTGCCAGCTGAGTCCTGCAGGAGTGAGATCATGTCCCTGCCCTGTGAGCCAAAGCTTGTGGTGTTTCGGAGAGCTTCTTCACAGCTCTGGGTGAAAGCAGGACTGGCAGACGTGCACTTCCCCATCTCCTAGGGAGTGCAAGGACACAGCTCTGAATGTGCTGGGCCATGGAGGAGGCTCAGCCCTCCCTCATCTGGCAGGTTTGTTTTGCAGTCACCACAGGGCCCAAGCTGGGAAAGGGCTTTTTGAATGTAATATCATGTTACTGGGTCAGATATGCTTCAGACAGAAAAACAAATTAGAGCAGGTACCTGCAGGAGGGTAGTTTCAGAGGGGAACCAGCAGCAAAGCCCCTGACCTCCTTTTGTTAAAAGGAATGAAACTTCAGCTACCAAGAGATCATAACTCACCCTTTTCTGAGCATGCCATGCCTGGCATTAGCCTGTCCATCACTGTTCCCTCTTGGTCTTCAATCTCTTCTCAAGGCCCATTGTTGATGTGACACCTCCTAAAATAAAAAGACAGAGAGAGAAGGTAGCAGTTCACTGGCAGGGCAGGTGCAGATCTCAGCCCTGGAGGAACATGCCTGCTATATGCATTTTCACAGCTCCCCACACAGGGAACACCTGAGGAACACCTGAGAACTGCAGCAGGTCAACTGGAAACACCAGTTGCCATAAGCAAAGATGTACATCCCTTTCACTGGAAGCACAGCAAACCATCTTCCCACCTCATGCACTGCTGGTCTGAAAAGAAAACAGGCCAGAAAGCAGTAATTTCCGTTGAAATTATAAAAGCTGAATTTGAAAGCAAGAAGTGTTTTCAGGCCCTGGAACAGGCTGTCAAGGGAAGTGGTGGAGTCACCATCCCAGGAGGTATTTAAAAGACGTGTGGATGTGGTGGTTAGGGATATGATTTAATGGTGGACTTGGCAGTGCTGGGTTTACAGTTGGACTCACTGATCGTAAAGGTCTTTTCCAACCAATTCTATGATTCTATAATTGTTGTGCAAGTTAGAGGCAGAAGCAGGCAGTGAGTATCAAAGGCACTAGGGAGCAAGAGTGTCTCTCAGTGTCAGTCTGAGCAACCCTTTCCTTTCCAAGAAGAAAGAAAAGTGGGACCACAAAAATAAGAGAGCATGTGGATATTTCATACTTGGCTAGAACTGGACACAGATGAATTTGTGAACATGCCTTAGGAGAGAAGTGGAATTTGCTTGGAAGGGTGGGATTTGGAGCTGTTCTCTAGGTTGTTGTCCATAAACATTAATGAGACTAAATTTTTATTCACCAGCGTGTTCCCAGAAAATGGAAGTTTGGCAGATACTGAGACACATACTCGCTGGCTTGAGTATTCACATTTGAAGCGTTTGGGCTGCCACCTCCAAAGCTTTTGGCAGCTTGGGAAGTATCCAGCAAAAGAACCCAACCCCACCATATAATCTGGGAGAGTAAACACAAGTGCAAAGAGTGTTTTCGAATAACAGCTATTGGATGAGATGACGGCAGTAAAAGCAGCCAAATAATCAGCCTAGCCATCTCTTGGTTTAAAATTCATTTGCAAAAATCATTAGCACAATCATTGTAAAATAAGCAGAAGTATAATCACTCAAGGATAATTTGCAAAGAGGACTAGGGCTGCACTCAGTGAAAAGGGCTGCCACTGGCTGTCAGGCTGCCTAGCTCTGACTGAGTCCAAGTCCACCACCTCTGAAGGGAAGCAAAGCTGGCCAGCACAGCAGATCCAGCAGGCATCATTTTTTTTTACCTCAGTCTAAGGCATGGCCTTATCCTCTACAATTTCAGCGATCCTGCCAAACAGCACTGGGGGCCAAGCTGGCTTGCGTTCTTCCTCCCTGAGAAGGCTCAGAGCTCAGATCTGGTCTTACTCCTGTCACCCAAGCCATTTTTCCCTAAATGGTGATCAGTAGGGCATAGGGAAAATGTGTAAGATGAAGGTAGACAAGGCAGGACAATTCCTGTGCTCAGTCCTCCCAGCTTCTGCCTGCAGGTGTTATGCAGGACTCCCAAACTAGGTGACCTGTTGAAAACTTCCCTGGTGGGGTCTAGGGTTGCTTCATCAGCAGTGGCTAGCCTGTCGATGCCCAGTAACATAATCACCTCGCACCTTACTAGCCTCGTCTCCTGAGGAATGTTGCCAGAACCTGGGCTCCTCCCAGTCTTGGGCACCTTGTGCAACTGCTCCAGGTCAAGGTGGGATGAGCCAGTCCTACAGCATAGGAGAGGTCTTGCACCACACATTCATAGTTCTCCACAGCCTGCCAGCCAAGCTTCCGGGGCACACAGCTTCTTGGAAATATCCTTCCCCTGGAAACTTGTCCAATACTTTCCACAGCTGGCACTTTCATTTACAGTAGCCTTCACCTACTGGTCTTAAACCTATATTTATGCCACTTGCCCCTGCAGCTGCTAGGAGCCCTTGGGAGCAATTTTATCTGCAGATCGCTTGTTTCAAAGACATTTTTAAATCACTTCCACTGCCAGCAGCACAAACAAAGCAGAACATGGTGGGGAAACAAAAAATTGTAGAAGAAATATAGGAAGAACAAACTGAAAGTAAGTATGAGAAAAGAAAAGGAATTTCCACCCTGGTGGAGATTAAATGTGACCTGCAAAAGAAAAAATAGATTGAGTTGGAGCACTTTTGTTCATTTTTCCCCTCAAATACTCTGGAGACAGGAAGAACTAGTGAGATAATATCAGTGAAAATACTGGCAGTAAGACTTCATCAGGTGTAAAGCAGCCAAGTTTTGTTAAGCTTAGTGGTTTTTCTGTTGTTTGTCCTGTGCACTTCACCTTAACTCATGTGGTTGAGGAACGCGTGGGAGAAAAGCTTCCTTGCTAAAGATTTATTGGCACCGAGCTTTCAGTCAGCAAGTGAGAGCTGAAGGACCAAGAATCCTCCAGTACATAATGAAGATGATCAATCAGACAAGTCCAGAGATGTGTTATGGGAGGAGGGGGAAAACTGGATATAAGAGAAAGAAAAGCCCACTAAAATAAAATCCATGTATTCAAAGAGGTTACATTGACATTTTCCTTATGCTTTCTTTCAGTGAAGAGCCTTCACTCCCAGTTTGCTTTGGCAGAGTACTTCTAGGTGTGTGACCAATTTTTCCATTTGATTGAAATAAATGGGACTGTATATATGGAAGTTTCTGAGAGGAGAGAAGCCTGGTGCTTCACATGGGGTAGCATGCCTATGGCTTTTGTTAACAGCTAAAGCACAGTGAAAGCTCAGGCCTCTGTGCCATCACACCACCTCCTTTCCCAGCTGCAGTGAAGCTGGCAGAGGTGCTTGAGGATGGCCTGTACCTGTGGGTAGCCCAGCCCATTTACCTGATCGTGCTGATATCTACAGCACCTCACTGTGACACAGATTCAGTTTTCTGCTGGGCAAAGCCAGACCTGACTTGTCCTTCAAAAGTTTAATTACAGGCACCTGCCCCCAGGAGCTGCCAGTAAGCTCTCAAGTTGACTGCTGGTTAGTCTCTAAGCACTGACAAGGGTATGGCACCTGCCTGTGGGCTTTTGGTTTTCTCCAGAGCTGATCTGAAGGTTGAAGTCCCAAGACTGCAAGCATGCCTGAGGTCCTGGTGACACAGAGACACTGGTGTTCCCAGGGGGCCCCTTGAGCATCCAGGAAACCATGTCCCACTGGTATCCATGGTGGGATCTGGAAGCAGACTCTGAGCATGGCAGTCTCCCCTTGCCCCCATCTTCCTGGCTATCTTCTCTGTATGAGGGGTATCAGAATGAAACTGGGTGTCCAATGTCTCTGTGATGTTGATCTCATGGCCAGCACACAAGCAAGGGGCATGAGGCTCCAGAAACCAGTAGCGAGAGCTAACATGGACACCAGCCATGAGATTTCTGCAGGGAGAAGGACTTCTGTCAGGTGTTACAGTACCTACCCACTGCAGGAAGCTCTCTTTGGTCACGTCTGCACACAAGCAACGAGTGTTGCTCATCTGAATCAAAACCAGTCAGGCTAAATTACACCAGAGCAGCCCACTCGGTGAGCATGATCATTCCAGTTTAAAGACCATTTGGATGACAGGTGGACATAGTCACATTAATAGAAGTGTGCCTGTGTCTGCAGGTTGTTTTGATAAATGAAGTTAAAAAACCTGAACATCTTTCTATCATTGAAATGGCTCTCTCTCACAAGTGACTGTGATGATTTAGCTCTATTGCTTCTAATCCACCCAAGGAAGTGTAAAAAGTAACACTGTGCTCAACTTAGCTCAAACTTCATCCTGATGGACTTAACATAAACTAAAATTAGAGTGCATGGAACATAAATAGAAGTGTCCTCACATACTTTGGAAGATTTAACTGAAATAACATACAGTGTTAAACCAACCTAACTTTAAAATAAATGTGCCTTTAGGTCTAGTTACATCATTGGTATCGCTCTGCCAGGAGAGCATATGATTTTTTTCTCTCTGTATTAACAGGTTTATGCTGATAAAAGCTCTGAGGTGGATGCTTTAAATCAGCATAAGTACAATCATACTGATAGAGCTGATGCCACTTCCCAATACAACTGTATAGCAATGCTCACCTACAGGGAGAAGAAGCCTTATTGCATGTCTGTGTTTGACCTCAAAAGCACAGGGGTGTGGAGAAAAATGTGATCTGTTTGGAGGAAAAAGAGGACAGATTTGGGTATAAGATGCAAGCCAGGGCAGTTTACCAACAGAGGCAGTATAACACTGCCCACCACAGGTGTTCCATCATTATAAGTAGGTGGGTATTGGGGACAAGGGTAGGAGGAAGAGCAAAGACCCGGCTCCTCTGTGACGTGCCCTGCAGGTCCAATCTCATTTATCACCACGTAGGAAGGGACAGTGCCTGTAGCATGAGGAAAAATGTCTCCAGCCTGCAGCCTTGCTACTGCTTGCCCATGTGATGCACACAACCAAAACCAGCCCTTGTTTGCAGCAATTGTTTTTCACCCCCTCAGGGGATTTGCTTCTATTGATAGAATCAGACGGTGGGAAATTGCTTTGCTGCCATTTGATGTGCCGCACATCAGCTCGTCCAAGGGAATTTGGCCAGAACAATCAAAAGGTGCTGCTGACACCTCTGCCCAGGGTCAGCAAAACACCCTTCCCTTCCTTCCAGAGAGGAAAGAAATTTTGGAAAGTTTTCCCAAGATTACAAATTACCCCTACTTATAGTCAAAGACCAAAGGCTCCCAAACTCAGTATTTCGGCAGCAATGTATTTATTCACCAGTCTCTGTCACACCATGGACATTGGTGATGTGACTGACACACAAAAATACCAAAGTGTAGTTGTCCCCCAGCTGCCCTGACACACGTGCACCCATGTGGAGATGCACAACATCTCAGATCAGCATCTCTAACTTTCTGAAAGGTTTCACATTTCTCCTCTTCACACGAGGCACCATGGGAACCAACAGGAAAAGTTTTCCTGCCACCTCCCCTGACCACAGGCTGCAACAGCTGCTTGGAGACAGCACCTCATATTGAACATTATAGTATGTAATTTTTAGGCACCAAAGAACTTCTAAAATCTGGATCTTCTAACTGCTGGCTAGGACAGGTAACGCATTTTAAAAAAAAAAATAAAATCCTGGCATTCATCAGAAGGAAAATATTGGCCCACTGTCAAACAGGAGAGGTGACTTAGTCACCAACAGCACTGAAAAGGCAGAGGTTCTCAACAAATTATTCACCTCTGTCTTTACCAGTGCTGTTGGGCCCCTGGCCTTAGGAACAAACATCTTGGTCAATGCAAACACAGACACACTATCAGTGAAGGAAGTGTTGGTAAGTGAACTATGACAGGGGCTTGACCCCTACAAAACAATGGGCCCAGACTCTACCCACCTGAGGGTGTTTAGAGAGCTGGCTGGTGGTGTTGTGAGACCACTCTCCATAATCTTTGAGAAGCCATGGAGATTGGGGGATGTCCCAGAACACTGGAAGAAGGCTAATGTCACCCCAATCTACAAGAAGGGCTTAAAGGAGGATCCCAGAAATTATAGGGCCATGAGTCTTATTTCCATCCCTGGGAAAGTCATGGAACCAATTCTCCTGGGAGCTATCAAAAGTCAAATGAAACACATGACTGGTAACTGCCAGCATGGATTCACTAAGGACAAATCATGCTTGACAAACTGATCTCCTTCTATGACAGATCAACCTGCTCATTTGATGTGGGGATGTTGTGGTTTGGGCCTAACATGACCACAAAGAACCAGCCACATGGCCACTCACTTCCCACACACACACACCAACTGTGGGACTGGGAGGACAAGGGCCAAGTAGAAGCTCGTGGGTCGAGACAAAGGACAAGGAGGGTTCTTCACCGATTAAGGTCATGGGCAAAACAGACTCTACTTAGGGAAAAATAATAATTTAATTTCACAGTAATCAGATGCACACAGGACACAGACAACACAAAGAGCAGTGCTTACATACGTTACCCCACCCCTCCCTTCTTCCTGGGCCCAAATTACTTTGTTCACGATTTCTCTCCCTCCTTCTCCCCAGCAGCACAAGGGGGACAGGGGATGGGGTTTAGAGTTAGTCCACAGTGCTGGGCTCTCTTCACTAGACTGTGCTTTTGCCAAGAAAGGTTGGACCAGATGATCCTTGAGGTCCCTTCTAACCTAGTGTTCTATGATTCTATGATTCCCATCTTATCACTGTAAAATCAGTATGTTCTCAATGAGTTAAAATATCCTCCACCCACAGGCTCTGAAATAACGGTGCCTGACCAGCCCCGCTTGCCCATGTGGAGACATACAGTCCCATGGCTGGGCTCCCAGACAAGGAGGTTTATGGGACAGGACAACTGGTGGCTGCCCCAGGCTCCAGTTTTACTTAGCCAGTAGCTTACACTTTAGCTAAGCAGCAGGTGTAAAGCTGAGCCCTACAAAAGCAGCCAGGAATGGGAGAGCCCAGTGTTGGTAATGGGACAGACACCCATGGAACAGGACAGCATGGAAGAGAGGACTCTTCCATCTCCTTGTTACACAACTGATGTACACATCACACCAGTGCTGATAGGGGCCACAGTCCCCTGGCCTGTCTGGGGAGTTCATACCTCATCCAAAAGTGCAACACAGAAAACTAATAGTGCCTGGACATGTTGTCCCCAAAATTATGAGATTAAGGCCCAGCACTGGGCAAGTTCCCATTGCCAGGCTGCCTCCCCCTGTTCTGAAGCTGCTAACCCAGGGTTTCTAACTTACATCCCTGTGCCTTGCCACTGGTGGGATTTCTCTTCAGCAGCTCCTGGGCCCACCTGTGCACTGCTTGCAGCATCCCATCCAGCACAAAGCCCACTGTTCCCAGAGAGCCTGGTCAAGAAACCCCAGTCTCCAGGTCTCAGGTCATCCCCACTTCAAACCTAGTGCATGTGGAGGGAGGTTCATGTTGCACAAAGTGACGATGGCCCTTCTCCAGGATATGGAAAAGTAACAGATTGCTTTTTTGTTTGGGGGTGGGTTTAGTCTTCCATGAGAAAAAGAAGCTCATTGCATCCCCTGTTGAAATACGAGGTCAAGAAAGGCACCAGACTGCCTGTAATCACTCATCCTTCTCCAGAGATCACTATCTACACCACAGCACAACAAAAGCCTCACACTCAATAAAGCATGTTTTGGAAAAGTCTAGTGGCCATCAGCAAATAAACAAGCATGAGCGCACCTCCAGTCCAGAGCAGCCATCCTAGACAGCTAGTGGGGTAAAGCTCCCTGTCCTGGCTATAACTCAGGCTGGGCAGAGAAACTATTCTGTAGCCTGTAAAAAAAAGGAGAAAAAAAAAATTAAGAGGCTGTTTCACAGCATGGTCTTGGCATGTCACCAAGAACAAGACAGGACAGAGTTGCCCACAACTGGCTTTGCACAGCCACTGAAAGCTTTTCTCCCTGGGAATCCCTCTCTTTTCCAAGCAGAGGATTGACAAACCAGAACAGACAGCTCTGAAAATACATGTTCTCTTTTGCAGAGACAGTCATGGGTCAGGGATTCAAAGCAGAGCCAGGATCGCGCTCCAAGAGCAGTTGAGGGGGCAGGGTTTATTTTAGGTTTTAAAACAAAGGAAAATGAACTTCCCACCACACCCATTTTCCCCCTCACCTCACCACACACAAGTGCTGTTGGACAGGTCTCATATCTTCCCTTGGCTCCAGCAAGGGATTTAGGAACAAAGACTTTGACTTCAATGCCCCAGCCCTTCCCTGCAGCTCTTCAGAGGGAACCAAATAGCAGCATATACACATCTCCTCAGCCTCTGAGGTCTTAAATTTTAATCCTTACTTTTTGAAAGCTTATATTATTTGAACTTCTCGTTTGATGAACATACTCTCCTCTTACCTTGTTCAAACCCAACTTAGCTAATTAGTAAGAAGTTACAGAACATAAGTGCATGTAACCTAATAAAGCAAAGAACCGCAAGATGACCTGACACTCTGTACCCTCATGACTGCAGACTGCCTCCTTCCTGGCTCTTGTTTGATGTACACCCCAGTTACTTGGCTACTGTCTCTTATTTCTACCTGGGAAAGGCCCACCTTCTTTCAAGACTGAGAAAGCACCTCACCAAACCCCTCCTGCCACACACCAGGGAGGCAAAGGCTCAAGAAAGCCCCCAGATGCAAGCACAAACCCCACCACCACTGCCGAGCACCCATGACTCATACAATACAAACATGACCTAAGACCTGAGAAACCCATCTGCCCTGCTCTTCTAAGGGTTTTCAGAAACAAAAATGCCCCATTTCTTCCAGCTCAGTCCCTACTGCCCTTTGTCCTCTCCTGGCCCTTGGCGAGGTGCAATACATGCACAAACAAGATCAAGGGAAAATCAGGAGCTTTGCTCAGGACAGAGCTGTGGCTCCAGTCCTTGGTAGCTAACCCCGGTGCTCAGGCTATCATGGGCACAGATTCTCTTCACCCGAAAAGCTAAGATGAGGGCTGGAGGGAGCTGAAACTCCAGCTCATTGGGAACTACAGCAGATCACTGTCCTTTCCCTGAAGGCTGCCATGGTCACCTAGAGCAGGAGAAGGTTTGAGAGCCAAGCTCCAACCAAGATGAAATGCCACTACAATTCTGTAGCAGGATGATCTGCCTCAGTGGGGGAAAAGACTTGACATTCACCCTAGTCTGTGTGCTTGCTGGTGAAGAGAACTACCAGATATGCTGGAAAGTCACACTGTGCCTTGGTGATAGAAAACAGTCTGAACCAGCCAGACCCAGACAGAGAGCAAAATAGAAAACTGATAAAGAAAGGCATAGTGTTCTTGTGAGATAGGAACATTTTGCTATGCTAGAAGGATCACTGAGATCTAGGTTTGGCTTAGCAACAAATGACTGACAGTCGATCACTTTATTCTATAAAAGCCCAGTCCCATTCTTGATCAGGCAGAATTCTTACACACTTTCTCCATGGGGTGTGTTTGATTACTCCCCCGTCGAACAGGGACTTCCCTCAAATGGTTACTCCCCTCAGAGGCTGAGGGAAAGGGTTGTTGGGTGGGGTAAGTAACATCAATCCCTAGTCAATAATTAAGCTAGCTTTAAAATACTGCTTTAGTTATTGTTCTATGTCTAGTAAATGCCAATTAATCAGTAGTCGCTATAGCACTTATATTGTGTAGTAGATATTCTGATTTATGTCCTTTAGCCCAGTCACATTATATATATTATATATATTACTATTGTTTACAATATAATTTTGCTTTATTTGCACATACAGTCTAGCCTGCCATCCTTAAACCCATATGGGACAAATTCTCCTCCCCTCAAAAAATGATCTTGAGGGTTGAAGTCATGAAAATTGAAGATATCCGGACAATGTGAAGAAATAAATATTACTTCATGAGTAAGAAGAATTGCCATGAGAGTCCTCCAGAGCCTGGATGCACCCTCCAGGGCCAGGATGGAAGGGGCTCCCTGGCAGGCTGCAGCCCCAGGGCTGTGCTAGAGACACCTTGGTGTCTCCCTGACTGACCAAGTGTAACGGATAGCAGTCCAGCCAGACCAGGAATCACCTTCATTCAGATGAGGATCTAAAGGAAGAGGCTCAAGAATGACATGTTTCTCTTTGGGAAAAAGAAAGTTGCCAGAAGAGCAGGGGAAAGGGCTTGTTTAGTGCTCAGAGGGGTGAACACAACCTCTCTGGTTGGGAGGGTGAATGAGTGCTGAGGGAAGCATCGTAAGTAAATAACTCTTGAAAACTTGTTTGGCTTGTTTACCATTTGTTTTATCTTCCTTTCTTCAAATTTTGCCCACTACCAGTTTCCAGCTGTCATTGCCTTCTCCTTTTTTTTTTTTTTTCATTTGCTGAAGGAAAGAGAGAAGGCTGAGTGGGGAGGGAATGGGAAAAATGGGAAGGAAAAAACAGAATGAAGAAAGGAGAAGGAAAACAGAAGACCTTTTGGCTTGTTTACTTTTTAATAAACTATTTTCCTGGCTTTCCTTTCTGGAGAGAGGGGTGAAAATGGCCTTTTTAATGAAAAACAATAAAACAAACAAACAAACAAACAAACAAAACAAACAAAAAAAACCCCAAAACAAAAAAAAAAACACCAACAACAAAAAAAAAAAACCCTGAAAACCCAGAAGTGGTAATTAGGTGTTTTGGCATGTAATCAACAATACAGGGGAAAAAAATCTTCTCCTCTCCATACCATCCATTCAATAGTGTATTTACACCCTGGTGGTGCACAGGAAGGGAGCAGGTTCCCATCAGACTCAGAAATCTCCAGAAGTGCCAGCTTCCAGGAGCTGATGGAGACCTGTCAGATCTGTCATATGCACACAGCAATACCTGAAGCATTTGTGTAAGTGTGGCAAACCATTACTTGTTCTCTTAACTACACCTGCATGCTGGGTGTCTCACAGCAAAAGACAGCCATTGGTGGCATTTTCCCCTGTTCCCCCAGCTGGGTGTGCCTGGGTCACTGAGCTTAAATTTCCTGAGACTGTCAATTCCACCCAAAGCATCTGGATTAATTTGCTGATCCTAGGACTTTTGTGATTGCTTTCAATGGGGACAGCAATCTCTCCTCTGTCTTCATTCAAATATGCTGCTTCCTGGCAGAGGTGAAATGCTACTATCAGACTATAAATAAGACTATAATAACAGAGGCACCAGTTCATGCATTATTTATTTTCAATATATTATATATCAATATTTCAAGCCCCACATTTGTGCTTCACACTGAAAAGTGGTTTATTTCTATCTAGGAATTTTGCAGTGTTATCCAGCTACCTCAGAAAAGGAGTGAACACATCTCCATGACTTCTCTGGCAGTACAACACCACTTTACATCCTAAAGATGTGGCAGCAGGAGCAAAGGGGTTAAATGTCCTACCAAGGATGGTACAAAAAAACCCATGCTAATGCCTAACATTGAAACTGGGTGGCAAGTCCCAGGCCTTTAACTTTCCTTTCTGTTGCTTGATCTAGAGAAGGCAGGTTTCCTCCTCAAAATCAATACCACCATTTGGACCACGGGTACTGCCAAAGCAGCTGCTGCCCATGCCTGAAATCAAACCTCTCATGCACGGCCCTGCCACATCTCCAAGCAAGGGGAGGAAGCCACAGAAACACCCAGCACCTGTCCAGGGTCAGTGATTCCTCCAGATGATCATCATGCTGTGCCACCCTAGAACTGGGGGTCCTTGGTGGCAGCCACTGGCTTTGCTCTGCCTGCAGGTAGAGAGAAACCCACTGCAGGGGCCTGCTCCTCCCACCAAATTGTGAGCAGCACCACCGGGAGAGAGAGGAAAAAACACCAAGATACTTACCATGAGGCCTGACTGCAAACCTCTGGATGTTAAGCTCTTTACATGACTATTGCTGCAAAGTGACACTCAGGTCTTTAAAAAATTAAAATAAAATAATGTGGTGCTTCGTCCTTTGCAGGGAACAATAAGGTGGTTTGCCAGCTATCTCTACCTTTTACTGTAGTAAATCCTCTCCAATCAAACGATAATGTCCCAGAGAAGTAAAGTTTTTGATTCCTGACTTTCAGCGTTCATTTCACCAACAGTTTTTAGTTTCTAGTTTTTTGAAGAAAGGAAATTAAATGGGGAAAAGATTGCCCTATGCTAATTCTCCAGTTAAACTCACAGGAAACTGCAAAAGATAAGGTTCCCATAGCGATTGGAATAGGTACCGAATCGCACAGATGAGGCCCAATTTTCCCACTTACTTTCAGTGTTGGTGGTTTATCTCCAGATAGCATAGGGAAAAGCAATTACTTGGAATGAGGAACAAGGGAAAAGAGCCTGTGGCATCTCTGATTCTTTTCAATGGCCATTCTTCAGAGTGGTTTGATGCGCCAGTATTGCAAAACAGCCATGCATCAATGTGTAAGCCCTTGACCAGGGTAAAGCTCCTGCAGGGACCCTGCCACTGTCTTGCCCTGTGGTTTGAACTGTGAAATTCTGGTAGGCATTCAAGCAAGTTTTGGCAAGGAGTTTTACAGCCCCAGCCTCCACAGGACAGAGCTGTGTGGCACTGCACCAAGCATCACATCCAAGTGCCTCACATTCATGACTACCCCGGCAATGACAGACCTTTAATTTGACACAAAGCGCTTCCAGTTAACCCATCTTATCTATTAATTATCACTTTATCTTGCCTGAGCTTATGATTATTTCACCTGATTATGGCTTCCTTATCCCCTGAGCAGTCATCTGCAGCAAAGCTGAGGGAGCACAATCCTTCTCCCACCCTTGCCCCAAAGCTACACTGCAGCACAGAATCAGGCCTATCAACTCCTTCATTAATTCCTCTACAAAATGCCCCAGAAGTGCACTTAGATTTGTGGGCGTGCAGTCCCCAGGGTCTCCTTGCTCCCTGCTGTACTGCAGCTCATTTTTTTTTACCAACTGCTCTGGGACTTTTTCTGTACTCCATGAATTTCCTGAAAGAATTGTCACATATTCAGCTGTTTCGCTCTCAGATGCATTTTCACATGGCCATGTAGTTTTGACCGAGAGTGAGTCCCCTAGATAGCTATTCTTCATCCCCTTTTCATCCTGACACTGCCTTGAGATCCACCATCAACTATGATTGCATTGAGCACCCTGTCACTCTCTTCCCTTTCAGTGACAACTATGAACACTGCAGCCTCCTTTTATCATTGCCTATATGTTCCTGGCTCCCTCTCCCTTGTACAAAGGTGACCTAGCAGCGCATTTTCGTTTGTCAGCCTCCAGCTTCTTATGTACTTCTGAACCAACTTATTTATTCCCTGCACCAACAACCCATCATTTTGTGCATTTGCATCCCTAATTTTGCTCCTGCATACCTTTATTCTCTGCTCTCTCTCACCACTGTGGTTTCCTTTCCTCCGCCCAACACAACCACATTTTTTTCTCTTTTTTTGTTAACACATTGTTTTTCTCTACCCCACCAGAGTCAGTACTAGAGGAGACTTCTGACAAAAAGCGTGTTGCTCTCTCCTCAGCTGCTGACAGGGAGAGTTGTCCCCAGGGAGTCAAAAGAATTGCTGCCCCTGATGTTGCAACCAGCAGGCTGGAAGGAGAAAATGTCCTAGATGCTTCTGTCTCAGATGTGAAGGAGGGAAGTGAAGAGCCCAGGAGCGAAAAGAAACCATTTTGGCCAGGAGAGAGCAAATCAGTCCAGGGTATGGAGGAGACATCCCCAGTGCCTTAGAAGTGAGTTTCTCTCTCTGTGATGCTGAGCACCTCCTGAACTGGAGGGGACCATCCCTTGCGCTTCAGCTCAGACAGACCCACCATGTGCTTCTTTGGCTGCGGCAGATCCTCTGCTGGGGAAATCAGATGTGTCAGCCGCTGCGGAGAGGAATTCTCTGTTAATTAAGCTGATAAACAAACTGACACCCAATAGTGATCCACAACCATTGCTGGGGGCAAAGGCATCTAGAGAACTAGTGCTCCCAGTCCCTCACTCCTTTCCTGCCAGATGGCTGTGAAAGGCAGAGGACACAGAGCAGGTTTGCTTTAGCTGCTCTCCGTGACAATTATCCAACCTCTGTGTTCAAACCCGGGCTGTGGACTGACAATTCGACCTACAGGTCTCCTCACAGACATGTTTCTGGCAGAAAGGATGATTAGCCCCACAGACATTTTCTGTGGCCTTGGAAAAATCACCATAAAGCCCTTTATTTTTCCCCCTGTGACAAGTAGCCATGCTTCCCATTGGCTTTGGTGGGAGCAGTGGAGCCTGACCATGGTCTGACTACAAGAAAGTGCTGAGCATCTCCTGCTATGGTCTGATACAGGGTGGCAGATAATACCTACCTACCTCAGTGGCAATTCCCTGGTAAAGTGCCTCTGCAGACTGGTTCCTGCCCCCAAGCCATCTCAGCTCCCCACTTCCAGCCAGCCAGACTGCAACAGTGCAGGCAGAGGCTGTGTGGCAGCTGCCTGCCCTTAGCTCCCCCTGTCCTCTGCAATACAGGGGTGCTGCAGGCTGCTCCACACACACATGTACACTAGTGTTGTGTCAGCGTTGGGGAGTTTAGTCTTCAAAAATGCAAAGAACTTGGAGCTCTTTGGGCAAAAGATGCTGGCCTGATGTGAATTTCTGGTCTTTCTTGTTGCACTTCTGAAGCCCCTCTGGTATCATACACCTTCCAGACCACCTTAGGCTCCTCCCAAAGCCAACTAATACACAGTGTTCTGCAGCCACCTGCCCAGCTCCGTGGGCCAGTGTATCACTTTCCTGCTGAATACCAACTTGCACAGTTAATAACTATTTCCATCTCAAGCTGTTCAGGCCAGTGCATGCTCAGCCATTGCAGAGGACATCACAAACAGAGCAGGCCATGACTCGTCGGATTAATTTCAGTGCTTCCACTCCTTGTGAAGTGCCTGCCAGGATCCTGCATTTGGCTCATTTATTCAGAAGTATTTGCCCCATGATTTCTGAAATCAGCCTTGGCCTGCAGCTGCTCTGTGAGCAGTTCATTGCAAGTTTTCAGTCTTTGGAGCTTAAGCTGTCTTAATCAGACACATTAGGAAACAACATTTGTGTTTCCTGGTCAGTCAAGTGAAACAAGAGGAACCAGTTTGTCACAGTGGCTAATCGTAATTACCAGTTATAAACTTGCTTTCAGTGAATGGTTTGCAACATTCAGTTGCAAGGCACTGTTCCTGGAAGCATCTGTGTCAGGAAATTAATTCACTACATTTCTGGGGTGTGACTGGAGAAAGGGAACAGGCGTATTTTGAGAAAACCTGTTTTCAAAACAGGAGCAACTATTCCAGGAGGTATTCTCTTGTTGGATTTGATTCTCCCCTGAATCAGTCAGGCTTAGCAGCTGATTCCTTCCTCCATGGCTAAACCACATCCTTGGAAGTTTCTTTATACTGATATAACTGTGAAGTCCCTGGAAATTACAACTAGTATCATCTAAACTAGGGCAAATAGAAAAACCCTCAATCTGAAATTGGCCAAATCAGTTTCTCGGATGTGCTTTAAAATAAGCATTAACATGACTCACAGCAACATTTCATTCCAAAGGCTCAAAGCACTTTGCAACAGGTGAGAAATAGTGCTTGTTTAACAGGCAGGACAATTGGGCAGTTACTTCACTGGCAGCTCCTAGTCTTTATTTAGACATATGAAACCTCTGAGCTGTGGGGAGTCAGATGTGTTGTCAACCACCCACTCAAACTCTTCAAATTGGCCATGGGAAAGGACATATGCATTACTGCTAAATGGCCCAGAGCATGGGAGAGGACTATAAGAGGCAGGACTCAAGGTCTGAACTTGGAGCAAATCGTATCACAGCACCCAGGTACAAGATTCACCTCGTGTTCCTCATATTGGGAGGTGTAGAGCTACCAGCTCCCTCCCAACTTTGTTATCTCTTCATGGCCACTAAGAGCAACCAGGAGGCCCAAGGGTCAAAGGCAGACAAACAGTAGCTATTTCATAACACTGTACCTTTCCTCCACCTCCCTGCCTGCACAGCTTATGCCCCTCTAACTGCGTCACTAAAGATTTTCGTCTCTACCTTACCTGTCTGGACATTACAGTGTATCTTCTCCTGAGCCTGAGATGGACATTAGCCATCTCTGCCACAACTCCTGTCACTCCCTATTAAGTCACATCTCCCACTCAGCAAACAAATGCTCTTGTGGAAACAGATTCATTTTCCCTAAGGCACCGGAGCCAATGAGGACTTCGTGCACCCGTCCCATCCCATCCCTGGCTGTGTTGTTGGCAACTCAAGTTCCTCCTTTCCCATGATCCCACAATATGACTGTCAAACCTACACCACAGCCCCAGGGATGCTCCTGTCCCCTGTTCACCTGCTCGCCACCCCAACCAGCTGCAGAAGCGCCAACAGTCACTTGAGGATGGGCAAGAACCAGAAGAGAAATTGTGCAGAAAATTAAATGCACTGTACATCACTCGAGTCTTTCTTCATGAGGTGTCATCTCTATGACACCATCTTCCTAACCATGCTACTGCCTAGGATGAGATGCCTACAGTGAAAGAGGACAGGCTTGGGCATGGCACAGAGTAGACCTTTACAACTCTGTGAGCCTGTCCTCATTAATAGCCATGTGTCATTTTTTCAGAGAAAAATAACACAGTCCTGACCCAGGACTAAAAGGAGAGCAGGGTCAAGCAACAAGAAAAGAGATCATGGCAAAAGAGATCATGGTTTTGTGCCTGGTTTGCACTGGCACTAGTCAGTAATAAAAGAGGAGGCATAGATGGTTGCAGGCCATCTTTACTTACATGGCCAGCAGGATCACCTGAACCATAAACCAAACCAATCAGCCTGTGTCCTTAGGTAGCCCACATTTAGGGGCTCTTATGCCATCCAGTGGAACCAGCTTTAGAGTTGCTCTGCATATGTCTACATACTGCACTGAGCACGGTGGTGCAACATCTCATGGGAGACACTGGACATTTGATGATCACCTTGGAAGCTGTGCTGAGACTCTCCAAGCCCTCCAATTTGCCAGAAAGAGCTATGAGGCATCCTGGGGAAGGACCACTCTCACCCTCCTTGACTTCTCAGAGGAGAAATGTGGCATGTACATCTTCCCTAGGGCCTTTCCCATGAACCTTCTGGGAAAAGCAGCAGCAAGTTGCCCAGTGACAACAATCCCAGTACCTGCTTTAGGGGTCCTTTGGTTTTCATGAAGATGAAGATGGCGTAGAGAGGAATGCAGACCATGGAGGAGAGTGCCATCAGCCAGCCCACCACGTAGCCCCAGAGGGGGTACACATACGAATTGTTGTATTTCAAGGGTGTGTACTTGATCAGGGAAAACAGGAAGACGGCCTGAGGAGCAGAAAACACAGACATAGCCAGAGGAAAGGGAGCAGAAGTGCCGGGCAGCCTGCACACCCTGCAAGCACCATCTGGGTAGCAATGAGTGTGATGTCTTCCATGAGCCAGCATGGACCTTGCTAGCTGCAGTGAGGCAGAGCTTGGTGCACGCTCACCATGCAAGGAGTTTTCTCAGAGCCAGGACCAGGCTTCTCTGCAGTGTAAAGCATTCAATCTTCTTAAGGGTTGAACCTCAAGTTAGCAAAGTTAGCAGCAGCTTTGAGGTTCCAACATCATTGAGACAGACATTTATTAATATCAAAGTCAGGAACTGTTTTTGTCCCTGGCAGAAGTCCTCCAGAAGTACCACACAAGAACAGATTTACCCCCTTGGGGCTTTCTAAGCACAGAGCTCTCAGATGAATTGGGCTAGATCAGGCTTGCTTAGAAAATTTCCCTGATACTCTGCTCCTGCTGGAGCCCAGGGAAAAAGGACTAGAAATCTTTTGCAAGCTGTAGCTATAGATCCCACCTGTGTTGCCACTGATGTCAAAGAAAACAACTCTCAACATTAGATGCAAGAGCAGAATTTAGCTCAGAAATCATGTAAAAGTCAGTGGAGCAAGACTGGCAAGAACTTGCCTGTCTTAGGGTGCATTTTCTTGAAACACAGTTGTCACTCAAGTTTTAAAAGAGATTTAATAACATAGAAAGCAAATGGCCATGGAAAGGTATTTCTGAATCACGGGAGGTCACAGGAACACAGGCTGAAGCCAGTATTTCAGAACAGGGTAATTCTCACTGCTCTTCTATTCAAAAGTAATTTGACCAAACCCCTCCCAGAGTTCGAGGATCCATTTCCCTTCGCCTTCACAGTAAACAAGTGGCTTTTCAGGCTCAATTAATTTTCCAGGCAAAAGATATGGCTTTACAAAGGAAATAAATTGCTGCCTCAGCTGTGGACAAGCTTCTGCTTTTCCATAGCAGTTGGAAAAAATTACAGCAGCACCTTGAAGACAAATCAACCTTTTCTACTGAGAACCCAGGTACCCAGAATAATATATCATGTTGTTGTAATTTCACTTACCAAGCACAGACCTGGGGTGAACACGAGCCAGCATATCTTGATCAAGGGCCACGGCCGGAAACCAATCATGTCCTCAATGTTGTCATAGAATCGGTTGGCACCTTGGCCACCAGCCAGCATAGAGACAAAGTCAGAGGTCAGATCATTTTTGCTTCCTTCAACCACTATTCACATCAGATCCCAACTTTCTTTATCCTCAGTGTTTACTCCTGGCAAAAACGTGTCTATCCTAATGATATTGCAGCAGGTTTTTATGGCATTGAAAAGGCCCATCTGTGGCTAAATACAGATGGAGGCTTTTAACTTCAGCCCTGTCTTTCAGACAGCAACAGCTGTAAGAGGATGCAACCCATGTGCCACTAGGCACTAGTAAGGAGGGGCACAAGGCAGAGAGGGGTGCCTGGTTTATAGGTCAACAAGGGAAAGCTCCTGCAGGTTGAGCACATGGGATTGTTTTAGTCCAGAGTGCTAAAAGGAACAGAGTGGGGAGCACCAAACAGAACCCTCTCTTTATAACCAGATCGTCACACCAGGGAAGTCACGTCAAGAGTCCCCACTGAGCAGGGCATTTCCCATGCCATCAAGAGACTGCTTTCCACAGAATATTTTATTTTTGACATAAACCCAAAAGACCTGGCAATCCAAACTCTGCTGGAAACCAAATCTTCCATTAGCAAGTGCTGCTATACTGTCCACTGGGAGCTATCCTATGGGTGACTAATCTCCTTCTCCTCTCATTACTTTCACTTACTAGATTATGTTGTTCACTGCATGCAGGATCCACCTGAATCTCATGGTGCACCAGAGTGGGATATACTTCTGAAAAGCATCTGCCACTGGCCAGACCCTATATATTTATTCTTCCCAACCCAAAGCACAGAGGAAATGTATGCAATGGTATGTAGAGGAGATGGCGTAATGCAGATGGACTTCAGCAGACCTTGTAGTAAGCTTTAAGATGTCTTCGAGGAACAAGAGCCTAATGCTGGCCAAAAGAAGATGTGAAATGAAGAAGAATCAAAAAGATGCCCTAACTTCTTCCTAACCAGAGTTAACCAGAGATACTATAACAGACTTGCCTCAGGTAAAATAGAGTAACAATATTAGAACAAAAAAATGGAGCTAACCTGTCTCCATAAAAAGGGTTACCAATTAATCATAGTGCTTAGTTGATAAAGAAGGGCTCTGCATTTAGGGGTGTTCATCCCACTGTGAACTCCAGGTCATGCCACACTGCCCACCCATAAGCATGATGAGGCCTTGCTTCTTTGCATCTTAACACCAGAAGGCTGGGCAAAATATATGCCTAGGGGACTGGCCATGCTTGGAAATGTTTGGGGTTTGGTGAGTTTTCTTTTGGTTTGTGATTTTGTGTCTTAGAATTAAATTGCTGTATTTTATTTCCTCTAAATATATGAATCCTACAAAAGCACATTATGTGTGCTTCTCTTTTTTTTTTTTTTAATTCTTTTCATTATTTTCTATATCCCATGACTAATGGTTGCAGGAAAGCTCTTTTAAACACAACTTTTTGAGGTATTTAGGCTGGGGAGGGCAGGTTCTTTGAACACCTCATATTTCCCATCTCAAACTGGCAAGTTAACAAGTAGCCTCAAGCAAAGACAACAAGCTGTGGCATATCAAGGGACACGCAGCCTTGTGTGGGAGGCCAGCCTACACCAGACAACAGAACCCAAAAACTTCCAAGCTGTAAATATCACGAGGCTTCAGATAGCATTTCTGAAATTATACTGGGGATGAAAGGGAGATAGTATAAAAAACTTATTTTGCCAAAAAGCAAAAATCTTCTACAGGGTGAAAAAAAAAAAAAAAAAGAGAGAGATATAAATTATGTGACTTACAGTTTGGAATATGAGAATAGTACAGCACAATCTTTTATATCATAGAGTGTTTCCACAAAAACACACTGTGATATCAGACGTAGATAAATTCATTTGTAATGCAACTTTGTGGAAGCCAAAGTTTCACTGCAACTTTGGATCTAGGATCTAGTGGAAGAGATGTAACAATTAAAGAAATACAAGGACACTAAACAAAAAGAAAGACACAACAGACATTCATCCTCCACCAAGAAAACAACCCAAAACTCATCTTATTAGTTACGGTGTGCCTCCACCTGTCCTATCCCTATTCTCTGTAGTACAACCATCAGGTCCTGCGTTTCCACAGCCGCTGTGGCAGTCAGTAGATGATATGATGAAACACAATGGGAACTGACATGAATGTCCTCAGAGAGTATATGAACAGGAGGTTTTACACATTCTATGTCTCAAAGGCAGATGAAAAAGTAATCAAGCTTAAGAAGTTATCAGTTCAATTACTCAACATTGGCTTTTTGAGCAAATTAGAAGCTAGAAGACAAGTGCAGTACCTCTTCCCAGCACATTAGAAGAATTAGATAAAGCTCCTGCAGAGAAAACCATAAAGATTTCCCTAAAGAGATTTTTTGTTGGAATGAACAAAGATGTTTGCTGCTATCCCCACTATCCCAAGACAAGGAAGAATGGTATACAGGCACAGTGCAGTTACCTGTGCGTGCTGGTACCACTTCTCTTGTGTTGACCAATCCCATGTACCTTCAAAGCCGTTGCATGCTTTTCCGAAAAATCATTTAATTTTGTTACATAAATTCATGGGAATAAATTTCACATGAACCCAGCTAGAGATTTTTTACATCCTTATGTCTTGTCCTTATGGAGACCTTCTCATTTTATGTAGCTTCTAACAACTGCAAGCGATATCCAAATGGAAAGGGAGAAAGATTTTCTTTTATTTTTTAAAATACCCAGAAATGGTGAGTTTCACCGATCTGCAGGTTTGGAATCTATGAAAAATCCCTCCATTTTAAATCTTTTCTCCCAAGCTGCGTTTGTTTGCACTCCTGTGCATCCAATTTCATCCACAGGACTTCAATAGGTGATGACCCCAGCTCTATGCCTTAGTACTACTCTCTGCTCCCTCTCTGCCTCAAACCTGCAGCTTCAACACCTGCACCAAACCTGTGCAAAATGCCAGCAACAGAGACGCTGTGGCTCTGCAACAACTGCAAACCCTTCGGGTATGAGGTGCACAGAGCCAGCCTCTTATGGTCCATGAATAAGTGATAAGATTGGCTGTAGCTGGTGCATCTGAGAGGACAAAGCACACACAGCCAGAGCAAGACTGACAGGCAGGATCCAGGCAGAAGGAGGCTGCCGCTTCTGGTAGCCACACTGCATGTGAGCAAGAGAGCCAGAGGAAGATTTATACCAGCACAACATGGGTTCACACTAGGGCCACCCACAGGTAGCTGCTGGCATCAGTTTGCTTTAGCTCTGTAAACAGTCTTCATCGTTGCAGCCCCTGCTCTCCTGCAGCAATGGAGGCACTCGCATTTTCCTGGAACAGCTAATCCTAATGTGCATGCTGTGACTGACTGGAAAACAGCCTCCCTCCAGCGTGTTTCAGCAGCATCGTGTTGTGAATCCCAGGGCTCAAAATCAACGCAAGCTTAATGAGGGCTGCCTGTCCCATAGCAGAAGGGGGAGAGAAGAAAGGGGGGAACCCACCAAAACCCTCCAGCACTCCCCTCTAGGGAACACGATCAGCAGGTCTGCCGCTGCATGATCCTTTCACAGGCAGAGAGCAGTAGGCAAGGAAATCCTCAGATCTTTGCAAGAGCAGCTGCCTGGCAGCAGAGGGAAGCTGCCAAGTGGTGGGTGGTTGGCGTATGTGCTGGGAGAGGGGAAACTCAGAACGCATATTTGTGTTAGCAAAAATGCTGTAATTCTTCACAGTGTAAGCAAGAGGCTCAGCCCTGCCAACTCTGAGGCCGGGGGAAAAAAAAACCACATTAATTAGCACCAGGCACTTTTTTTCACACTAAGATACCTCATCTTGGCCCTCTGACTACATTTAAAATCAGAATCAGCCCAATGGAGAGGGTAAAATCCCGCTGTGTGGAGTAAGGCAAAGGAGCCCATGGTGGTGAGGGAAAGGGCCATTTATCAATCCCCACCTGGTCAATCCCCCTTCCAGGCTGCTGGGGCAGCACCACCTTTCCTGCTACTCACTGTCTGTCATTGCTCCACTCCACAGATCATTGGAAAATGTGTGTGGCCTGTGTGACAGTGAAAATGAAAGGGGGGTTCTATACATTAAAGCATAATTCAGTTTAATGTACCTGAGCATGGTGATGATGAAACACTGTCACAGATAGACGGGAACCTCCATCCCCCTGTAAATCCCACAGGGACTGGGTAGAAGGCAACTCTAAATTAAAATCTGGCCAGGGTCTGGTACTGGAAGCTCTCAGGTGAGCTGCTCTTGCAGGACATCTCTCTAGAATAAATCTCTCTTACAGATCTGCTTTTTTTGCATTCCCCAGAGGTTAAGCTCAAGCATCTGGACCTGCTACCATTTCAGCAAGAGAGAAGTCCATACAGACTAGCAATTGGCTCCTGCTGTGCAGAAAGCATTTGGAGAAGCTGGTGATGCCTTAATCAGCAACTGCACTACAGCCAGTGCAACCTCTAAAACTGTAAGCACCAGTGAGAGAGCACACAGCGACTGACTGGCCACTGACACTTCTAAAATAAGACAAAGGTGGCACCAAATGAAATTTGCATGTGGCAGATTCAAAACAAGGAAACGTGTCTCCTCACACAACACCTGACCAAGCCATGGAGCACCTTGCTACAGCGTTTTGTGGGTGATAAATGCTTATTTGAGTCAACTGGAAAAAATAACAGATAAGAAATAAACAGAATTTACTTGTGGCTCTGGAAATCCCCAGGCAACAAACTGAGTACTGCATCTGGCTCCAGGACCTCCAACACAAGAAAGACATGGACCTGTTAGAATGGGTCCAGAGAAGGGCCATGAAAACAATCAGGGAGCTGGTGGAACACCTCTTCTGGGAAGAAAGGCTGAGAGAGTTGGGGTTGTTCAGCCTGAAGAAGAGAAGGCTCAAGGAGACATTGTTGTGGCCTTTTGATATATAAAGGGGGCTTGTAAGAAAGAGAGAGAATTTTTAATAGGGCTTGTAGTGACAGGAGAGGAGTAACAGTTTTACGCTGAAAGAGAGTGGATTTAGATTGGATATAAGGAAGAAATTTTTTACTATGAGGGTGCTGAGACACTGGAACACATTGCCCAGACAAGTTGTGGATGCTCCATCATTGCAAGTGTTCAAGGCCAAGTTGGATGGGGCTTTGAGAAACCTGATCTAGTGACAGATGTCCCTGCCTGTGGCAGAGGAAGTGGACTAGATGACCTTTAAATGTCCCTTCCAACTCAAATAATTCTATGGTTCTATAGTAAGTTACTAGAAGCTGGAAGAATAGTCACAGAAAATATCATTGTTAACTTTTCTGCTGTTCTACTCCATCCTGGGCCTCCACTCCTGTCCATTGAAAGACACACAACATGATGCTCATGCCTGCTGTGCTTTCCTTAGGTTAAGATGGCCACGCTGCTTGGTGTAGCTAGGGGCCCACAGGTGCATGATTGGGTGTTGAGGGTGTGCTCTAAGCTGGCATCCACTACATCTAAGCTTTGCATGATCCTTACAGGTACTGAGCTGCTGTAGCTCCATGAAGATAAGGAGAGAGAGCAGCTGCTCTACATCACACACAATGAGACCTTTTGTCTGAAAACCACCAGTCTTGACACGAGCTTCAGGGAGATCAACTGCAGCTTGCATGCTCAGGCACCATTCAGCAGGGAAGAGATCCCCTGTAGGATATCACAGGGTACTCTTCTTACTGCACAGACTAACAAGCAGTTGGTTTCCTTCCGTTAGTTCATGGAGCTCAGTTTAATCCTGCTGCTGAGTAGTTGAGTTACAGACCTCACTGAGAGCCAAAGCAGCTGCTCCCATTTCTTTCAGGAGTGGCAACACGGCCCGTGCAAACAGGAAGCAAGTCTGCATCCCAGCATTTTGTGTTAAATTAATGGACAGGACAAAACTAAGGGCACAATATAAGCAGACAGTAACAGAGACCAAAGAGCAGCAGTCACTCCTCTATAGCTTATTTTCTAAATTCAAAGGGCAGGTGGGAAGAGTAGCAAGGTAGTTCAACATGAGGAACCTTCAGAGAGGGAAAAAACATTCCTACACTAAATGTGGAGCAATTAAGAAACATTGTGAGGAAACAGAATGGAAACCAGACAAGAAAGAGGGTAATTACAGCACTGATTTGCCCCCTAATGATCTTTTTTACCCTCCCCCACTTCTCAACCCCCTATCCTTGCCTTGAGAAAGAGCAACACAGGTTTTCGTCCTCCACTTACCATACACCCATCCTACACAGATGACTTCAAAAATGGCCAGAAAGAGTAGGCACGTGCCACTGGCAGCATAGTAGTCAAAGAGCTGGAAGATGTACATCCCACCCTGTTGAAGAGGTAGACAAGAGAGACTTATTATGGTGAGACTATTCCAAGTGAGGGAAAAATGACCGAGGTGGTCTGAAGAATAGCAGCAGAAACACTGCACCTAGAGCAGGTGGAAGGAGAACGTTTCTCTTGACACTGCTCCCACTCTGCCCCGAAAAGACAGTCAGGCCTGTTGGCAGGAGACCATTTCATGCACAAGTTATGATACTGCTGGTTTCTCTGTCCACAGGAGCAGGAGCCAGTTTGTTTGCTTGTTTTAAGCAAGCTTCCAGCATAATTCCAAAATACCTTGTAGCAGCGCAGAACTTTGCACCCAAGAAATTTGGATCCTGAGGATCACGACATTCAGATACCTCATTTTAGCTGCATCCACCTTTACCTATTGCTCAAGGTCCAAGTCCTGCAATGGCAGAGGCATGTGGCTTCGCTGTTGCCTCTGTCTTTGAGCTGAGCCCTGCATAGTTGCCATCAGTCAAAACCTTTGCCCAAGGGTGAGCTTTGCACGCACAGAACAGCACAGCACTGTGCAGGAAGATGAGCTTGGCTCTCAGCTGCAGAGCAGGGCAAACACTATGCACAGATCATGGAGCTATAACAGCTCTGCTCCTTCTAGTTCCAGGCACCACAGGCTTTCTAGTGGCTCAGGCAGGGTTACGATGGTCCCATTACCCCCAGCCTCCCTTCCTGCTGCTTTGCTTCTTGTGTAAAGCAGCCAACAGAAGATCGCTGACCTTAGAAGAGCTTTTGCTTGTGCAGCTCAACTTGTTTTAGCCACCAGGCCTGGTATTTGCACAAAGCTATATGTCAGGCAGCCTCTCTGGGCTGTGGGACTGTCTGGAAGGCTCAGTTGTGCAGTGAGTACACTAGCATCACACATTAAAGCATCCCTGGCTGAGAGAAACACCAGCTAATGTATTAGAAATGAAGGATAATTAACAGTACCAAAGATGACCTTGCTGTCTCTACCCACTCCTCCAGAGCAGTCTAGCAGGGTTTCTGGTGTTTGACCATGTACCCCAGCTACTTCTTTCTTACTTCAGTGACCAGCAATAAGCCCAGCAGGTAGCATATGACTGCAATGGCCAGAATCAGCAGCTCGCGACGCCCCTTTCTCCGAAACACTCCTGGGAACATGTCCACGAGAGCAGTCACCATGCTTTCCACACAGACGAACTGCAGAAGAAGACAGGTTGGAAAAATCAGTCTCCCAGTCCCCAGGGACACACTCTCATTCAATGTCCTTTTTGCCCCCAGCCATGCAAACCCTTAATTTTTTGTTTTCTCTTTTTGTCTGTCTTGCTCCCACCAAGGGCCATCTGCAGCTGCTAGGTACCCAAACTCTGCTCAATCAGTGAGGTCCCCTCTGGAGATCCAGACCAAAGGGGTTAAAAGTACAGCCCCATGTTTGGGGAAGGAACTGTGAGATGAACAAGGAATTGCCTCAAACCCATGCTGCTGCACAGCTGGAGCAACTAAGGCATGGGGAGGCAAGGAGCAGACTGTACCCCTCAAGCAGGGTGAGGAAGCACCTAAGATAGCAGAAGGGATCTTATGAAAGAGGGGAGCTCTCCCTGCCACTCTGGAGCTAAGAGGAGCCAGGTGACTGTGGGGGCACAGCTCAGCCCTAACATTAAGCACACCCCTCGTACAGAGGACTGGCTGCACAATAGGCCATGACTGCCTGGGACAATCCAGTAGAGCAGGTGGCCGGAAGTCTCAAAGGTGAATTGTTGGCTTTGGGGGCTGACCATGGGACAGGATGCCTGCTCATCACCACGTGGATCTCAGTCCCACAGCTCACGTCACTCATGGAGTGCATAAGAGAACATCAGCCCAGCCAGCATGAAGCAGAGCCACAAGTGAGATAAGGCAGGAGGGGACCTTGACCCAGAAAAACAGGGAAAAGAGACCTTGTTCTCCAGGTGCAGGGGATTAGGTGTTGCAAAGCAGAGCCCAAGCAGAGCAGGCAGCCTGGCAGGCATGCCAGACATCCCCTGCTCCCTTCCTGCCAGCACACCAGGGGTGCACACTGCACTGCTCTGCTGGTTTTGCTTCTGGCAAAACAGGGGTATGGGAGACTGAGAGATGGGCGCACTAGCAAGGAGAGCACACAGGAATTGCTTTGGTGAGATGCAACTGGGAGAAAACAGTCTCATTCCCCTTCCCTAACTGCCCTGCTCAGTGCCAGGCCTTGCTACAGAGTGTGCATGCTTTCAGTGGAGGCATAGAGGTGGGAGAGGATGTAGCTAGGACACCCTCATGTACACATAGGAAGAAGGATGCCAAACAGAGATGCCAGCACACATAACCACTGGCTTCCCATGAGCCCTGAATCTGAGCTCCCACAGCATGAAATTGCTGCAGACAACATTGAGAAAGTATTTGAGGTACCAGCAAAGCAAATGACCACTTTATCCTTTCCTTGGGGAGTGCACAGGGTGGTGACAAACACCCAGGTGTTAGATGAGGAGGGGACATTTGCTGTACCTGACTGTCCAGTCCCAAGAAGATCAACATGAGGAAGAAGAGGCAGGACCAGAGCTGAGACACAGGCATCATTGTTACTGCCGTCGGATACGCTATGAAAGCCAGGCCAGGACCTGCCAACAGACCATAGGATGACCACATGTGCCCCCCACACCACCACCTGCCACCACTACCCTGCAGCACAGAGTGAGCTCATGTACTGCTTCAAAGCTCATATCTCCACAGCTCCTTGCCCCAACAGGGCTGCAAGATGTGTTGGGGAGCACTGGTCCTGCAGAGTTTGCTGCAGATTCCCATAGCAATAGAGGATGTAGAAACGATCCTGTGGTTCACTTCAGGAAAGTCCCCTCCCCTTCAGACTTTCCATTTTACCTTGGCTTTGAAGTTTTCTGGAAAAACCTACCTGATTCAGCCACTTTTGCAATAGGTACACCCTGCTCTCGAGCCATGAAGCCCAGCACAGAGAAAATGGCAAAACCAGCAACAAAGCTGGTGGCACTGTTCAGGAAGCAGAGCATGATACAGTCCCTGCAGGGGGGAGACCAGAGAGAAATCCATGTTTCCCACTGCAGAATGGGTCCACTTGGAACCATGTCTGTACTCACTTTCCCAGTCAGACAACATGGACCAAGAAAGAGCAATGCTGTTCTTGAACTCCCTCAGAAGTAAAAAGCTCACAACAGAGGCAAAAATCAGCCTACCTACCTTGTACCCTACTGTTCAAGAGTTACAGGACTATATGTGTCACAAAGAGAGACAAAGAGCAGCACCAGCAGCTTATGAATAGGATGCCCCAATGATCTACGTAGGGATGTGGCAACAAAAAAGTTTACAGGAGTTAAGAGAATAAAAACAACAGACAACACGAGGAAAACAGCAAATTAAAAAAAAAGATGATGTTGCAAAAGTAAACATAGTCAAGGAAGAAGAGCATTTTAAAGCATGAACACGTACAGGTTCAGTAGGTCTGGTAAAACAAGGAGTAATGCGTTAACAAAAAATCCTCACCTGGCAAGGATTGTGTCTATACTGTCTTTACTAACTATGCTCAGGAGACAGCAGGAACATGCAATGCCACTTGTCCTGAAACATTAGTGCACTTGCTCCCTGTGAGAATGGGGCACCAGTCTGAGCTGGCTGGGCTGGAAACCACACATCCTGGGATCCTGCCTGGGCATCTGCTGGAGCTGACCCACATCGCCCACTGCTATGGGGCAGTGTGGACACCCAGCACATTTGGGCCACTGAGAGCTAAGCTGCCAGTCCAAGGCACCTAAGGCATTACAGGAAAGTGTCAGTGCACTGTTTCATTGGTGACAGATACGTTTTGGAAGAGCCAAGGGAAAGTATTAATTGCCTGACCAACAGCCGTGGCAGCACCTCCTGGAGAACAGAAGAGGAGGAGGGATGATTTATGTCTTCCAAGTACCATTACATTTTCCCATTCATGCTGGAGCAATACATGAAGGAAAAACAAAGCCCGTGCTTCTCAGGGCTCTCTGGAAGATGTCAGAAATGGTCCTGATGGCTTCACTGAGCTCCTTGTCAGGTCATGAATAAAATAGATTTGTAATCCAAGGGCAAGGAGGAGGCCAGACAGACTTGATTAATCTCATTGATGGGATCAAAATGCCACTGGCAGTACATCACCCTGATGGTAGTAAAGCACTGGAGACAGGGGGCCCAGCCATTGCCATTGTACCATCTCCCCTGCCTAGCAAGTGACAGCAGACCTGACCGTGCCACCCCTGCTCACTCACCCTTGTCAAAATAGTCTGTGGTGTCTCCACAGTGACCAGAGCCACTTCCCATTTTCATTCCTCTCCCTCCTCCAGTCTTTCTTGTATCCAAGATGACTCACATGGGAGAGCACTATCAAAGCCATTTTCTGGAGCTCCTGTCTTCCCTCATCCCTACGCTGAGTCGTCTGCAGCTTCCACACCCTGAGCAGCTCATCAGTCAAGGCAGCATAACCCAAGGTCTCCCATGGGGAGAGAGCCTGTCTCAGATGCAGCTCTATGTTGTTTGTCTCTGACCAAATTTTTAAAGAAGGATATGAGGAGTCCAGACTCTTCTTACCTGTAACAGTTGTTGGTATATTTGTTGTAGCTTCCCAGAGCAGTCAGGCACCCCTGACAGATGGCATAGGAGAAGAGGATCTGGGTGCCTGCATCCATCCAGACCTGAAACAGAAGGTCAGTGGTCTCTAGACCTGGCAACAAAAAACAGATAGCTGTGCCCTGTCTAGCAACAACCTCTCCATCCATATAGAACAAACCCCATGAGACAGAGAGGGGCTCAGTGGATGTAGGAACTGAGATACCCCTCAGGAAAAACTGACCTATAGGACTGAAAGTCCTCTAGGAAAAGTCTCCTGAAGGGACAGTATTTTCACATCCCACTCAAGGTGACACCACTTCTCCATTCCACACCTTTGCGTTCTGGGTGGAGACAGCAGTCCTGATAGCATTGCTCCATCTGAAGTTGACATTTCAGATGTCTGTCATCCCTGCGTGGTCCAGGGTTCACAGAGCCATTGGTGAGTTTGCCCAAACCATTGAGTCCTTTGCTTGATCAATGTACTCCCTTCCCGACTCCCCAGTCTAGTTTCCCACATACCTGAGGCCACAGTTCAGTGTGAAGGGCAGAAAATTGCCAGGTTGAGAGATTTCAGTCTAGTCGGATGTCATGAGCTCAGGTTCCCCCTTGCTCTGGCATAGCATGGGAAAAACTGAGTGGGCTTGTTCCCTGTTGCTCCAGCCCTCTCCCGCATGGAGGAGTCCCTTCATTCCATGTGCCTCAGCTCCACTCTCACACCCTCCCAGGCAAAGCCCTGAGCTGTGGGATAGCAGGCAGGCAGGAAAACAGCCCACCTTTCTGTTTGCCTGTGTGTTCCCTCTCACTCTCTTTCTCCTCTAAGCAGCCCCCAGCTGCAAACATCCAGGCAGCTACAATTCGGCAGCCTTTAAAAAAATCCCAGCCTGGGCGTTTGCTGCTCAAATTCGCACAGATCCCTCCCAGATAGGCAGGTAGACAGGAGCCCTCCAGGCATGGGCACATGTCCCGCTTGACACCAAAGCCCCACATTCTGCCTAAACTCAGTCACAGCATCTCTCATTCCTGCTATGCTGGGCTGCAGCAGCCTGGAAAGACCATGTCGTCTTTAGTTAGGCTGTGTGAGATAAGCAGGTTTCCAGTGAATAAGTTCTGACCACGAATAAAACACATTCAGCCCCAGTCACTCCCCTCTTATTTATTTTGATATTAAAATGCCATTTACGTTCAGCTGGCTCTTTGCATTCAGCGCAACACAGATTTTGTATTGACAACACATAATTGCATCTGAAAGCCATTTGGGGGAAAGACAGTGTGTTTGGCAGCTGGTTTGGGAGCAGTTGGGGCTTTGGCCATCTGGGAAGATGCGGGAGGTAAGCTGACACAGTGGGCTAAGCATATTGCTTGACTGCCTCCACTAAAAGATTCAGCAGTGGAATAATTAGCAGCAGCGTCATTTAAATGCTCTTCTAGAGGGGGTCTGTATTAACACCTCCCTGGAATGATGGAGGCAGCCTGTGCAGCCTTGATGAGCCCACATGGGGAAGGGAAGCACCTGCTGCTACAGAAAGGTGCCAGAGCAGACACCCTGGGGGGATCCTCCAAAGAAGGGTCCTGTTGCCTGCCCTGTGCAGCCCCCAAGGGTGCTCCCCACCTCCTGCCAACTTGAGCTTCCTTGCAGGTCCTGGGTTTGGCTGCACTCTCTGCCCTAATGTGGACTTGCCTTTCCTGGGTACACAGAATCCTCCCTGCTAGGGTAGGGTATTTGTGAGTCCCAATGAGCGTGGCAGGGGCTCACCCTTTGGCCAGTCCCTGACCCAGGCAGGTAGGACCAGCCCCAAGGAGAGATGAAGGGAACCTGCTGCCCAGCATGCGTTACTTGTGTGCATTTCGTCTTGGCAAGCACAGGGGCTCTGTGTTCCCTGGGAGGGCCCTGTTGGAGCCAAACAAAGTGCTAACCAGGCCAGAAAAAAATGAAAAGTGGTATATTCTTTCCCCCAAAACACTTCCTTAATTATTTGTATTGAAGACCCACCCAGCAAAACCACCTGTTATATGTTGAATATTTCATATACTCTTTTGGTTTTGCTGAGTCCATGAGTGGAAATGACCAAACATGCCCATATGTTGCAGATGCACAAGCA
The DNA here is from genome assembly GCA_020745705.1 of Hemiprocne comata. Classification (NCBI taxonomy): domain Eukaryota; kingdom Metazoa; phylum Chordata; class Aves; order Apodiformes; family Apodidae; genus Hemiprocne; species Hemiprocne comata. Next base: position 66,498,798 of record CM036586.1, read on the forward strand.
AAAAAGCTGTGCTGTGCAGGGGGACTTGACCCCTCTTAGCTCTTTTCAGATCTCACTGTGTCACTGGTCTCCTTTCAGGCGAGACAGATAGATCCTCAGCCCGCAGCAGATCCAAGGGCCAGGGCACTGGCAACCTTCCCATGGCCAGCGCTTTCCTGACCCCCCACCCACCTGTGGGTCTGCCAGCCTGGAAATATCTGGCTTCAGGTAGAAGATGAGCCCCTCAGCAGCACCTGGCAGTGTGACTCCTCGCACCAGCAGGATGATAAGCATCACGTATGGGAAGGTGGCAGTGAAGAAAACAACCTGTGGGTGCAGGGAAGCAAGAGGAGAGAGGGTCAGTGGGGGTGTGTGGGGGGTGCAGGCAGCATCTCATCTCATCTCATCTCATCTCATCTCATCTCATCTCATCTCATCTCATCTCATCTCATCTCATCTCATCTCATCTCATCTCATCTCATCTCCAGTCCCCCTCCCCCAGCAAATGTCCCTGGACTCTGCTGTTGGCTATAGCTGCTGCTGCTAGCATAAAAGAGGAGTGGGGAAGAAATTAGTCAAGGTTACATCTCACCAGCCATTTGGTTAATCTACATTTTGTTCTTCACCCAAGGCTCTGCCACTGGATGCTCTGCCGTATTTTCTCTTTCCAGTCAGTGTAATTTCCCTGCTCTCCAGCTGTTCTCTTCATCTTTCTAGAGCTGCAGAAGAAACCCAGATCTCTTCGTGTCACTGAGTTTTAATGAGGAGTTATTAAAATGGTCCTATTCCCAGCAAGAGTTTTCCAAATTAAACAGCAACTTTTGCTGCCCAAGTTGAGACACCTCTGAGGGGTCTCATTTCCAGGGGATGCTTGTGTGGGTCTCTCATCCCCTTCAATGCCTCTGAATTCTGAGTAAAAATGAGGTACCTCAAAGCCTTTAAAGAAAACGTATACCATTATTTTTGTAAAAACTTCCTTTCACTTCTTCTTGTGTGTAATGTAAATAATTGTTACAGTAGAATTAACCTTCTCTAATCCATTGCCTCACGTAACATTTTTTTTTTCTATTTGCAAAATATCCGTGAGCAAGTTGCAACTTCCTAACATTTATTAATTATTAAAATTCATCAAAGTAATGTGAAGGCTTGTTTACTCTCTGGATTCATGGTGAGGGGCCTAAAATGATATTTTTTCCTGCTTAGTGATAACTGGTTGAATAAGTCACCGTACGTGGCACTTTTGCTGTTCCCCAACTGAATGAGAATGCAAGCAACTTTTGGTGCAAGCACTAAAATCTACCCTCAGAAATCACTTCTGGGAAACATTTGTACATATCAGCTGAATGCATAAGGAAAGGAAACATGGAAAGAGCACAAGGGTGGGCAAAAGAAATAAAAGGAAAAGGCCTTTATTGAAAACGGGTCTTCACAGAGTTATTCAAAATTATTTTCCAGTGGTTGCTATTGTTTCTTTAAGTTTGGACTCCTTATATCACAGAAGCATAAACACAAGGATCTGTCAGAGTTATCTGACAAAAGCAGAGTCTTAGTCAAGCACAACCTCCTGTTCCCTCTCAGCTGTTAAACAAAATTATGTACCTACTCAGAATTCCTGGGACCTCCGTATTTCTTATCCAGTGAGGAAAAAGAAGGAAGGAGCTTATTTTTTTAACAGTGCCCCTGTAAATCTCAAAATGACTACTTGCAGAAAAGACAACTGGCCTGCCAGACCTGCAGTATGACAGGACAGAAAAACCCACCCCTGTACTGCTGCACCATGTCCATAACGCCTGTCAGGTAAAAAGCCCTGTATCCTAAAATCTGTGGTCCCAGGAAAGCCATTCCAACTACTACCTGCACTTACTCTTTCCTCTCACTTTCTAAGATGACTTTGCGAAACCAAATCAGTCCAGCCAGCCTGACTGAACTTCATGAGCTTTCTCCTTGCGCAGGCAAGTTCTGCACACCAGGTCAGCACCAGGCAAGGGAGAGTCGGTGGAGAGGGTTGAGAGCTAAAGGGAAGCTGGAATGACTGAATTACACTTCCATATGGATCAAACTGCCTCTCAGGCTCAATCTCCCAAGATCAGAATGATCTCTTGTGAAGATGGTACTGTGGTATTCAAACCAGGGATCATCAGAGATTTAAGATAAAATGTGGACAATCCCCTCTCCCTGTAGGGAAATGGACAACTGGCTGTTGACAGCTGACAGTCGGACACTTCTACTCTGCCAACTCAGCATTGGGACAACTGGCCGCCGACCAGCAGGTGATGCTTATTCAGCACCATGACCAGAACCTTGGAGAGCAGGTGGCTCTGCTCACCATGCTCTGATTCTGCAAGGGAACTGTATATACGTGTGTGTGTGTGTGTGTGTGTGTAACACAAAAAGTTAATTATAAGAAGTTAAAAGCAACTTAAACAAATATATTACAAACAGCTCATTTCAGGTCACAGTCTGAACATCACCTTTAAAAACTACATTGTGATGTTTTTTAAGTGCATTTGTTCACATTACTTTTAAAAAAAATGTTTTCAGATGTTTTATAAATTAGCTCTGCTAAAATGGGTGTCCAGTGCAACTTTAAGGTAGGAGATAGGATTTGACACTGGAACACAGGTGTCCAGTACTACAGGGAATATCTGCCAATACTAGGGATAGTGATTTGAAGGGAAAAATCTGTCGCAGAAATTGGTTCCCCTCCCTCTGGTACTGGGGCATCTCCTGAATGCTCACAAGACCCAACCATCAATAATAACCCACCAATCTGATTGCAGCTCCAGGAGGGAAGGAGGTCCTGAACAAGTCAAGGCCATAGCAGTGTCCCTAACACCCACCCCTAGGCATCACACACTCATGCACTCCAAAAGGATAACCAGTCCACTGTATCCACGGGTTCACATCAGGAGGGAGCGCTGGTTCCAGCCTCACTATTGAAATGCAGTAAGTGACCCCCTGAGCCAAAAACTACAGAGCCAGGAAGAGTAAAAAGGAGAGCACAAAGGAGAGCACAAAGACACCACTCCCACACCAAGTGTTCTGCAGGGTAAAGAAGCAGGAGAGATTCATTATCTATTCACTGAGCTGGTTACAGGCAGCAGCTTGTCTGTTTTGCCCAAGTGTTTAATTATTGCCAGGGATTGGAAGTTTGACACTGCAGAGGATCTTGTTGAAAACACCAGAAAGTCACACCAGGACAACACACTAGTGAGTGGATGATACCCAAAGGCACTTTGGGAGTATCTATCAACCACTGTGGGTACCTGCAAGGGAAAAGGTGACCCAAGACTCTCCTCAGTTCCCAGGTCTTTCCCTGTTCTCCCCTCCCTGTTTGACCTTCCTCTCATGGGTCAAACACAACCAGTGTAAATCTGTATGGCTCCATCAGGTTTTATGTTTAACTTTTGTGCTGTATGTCTCCTGCCTCTACTTGAAGAAAAGGGAAAACAGATTGAGGAAGAAATGTAAGATGGGTACAAGGAGGCATATGGACCAGGAGGACAATCTCCATTTCCTACTTTGCCTGTGGACTTGACCCCTTTCCAGATGCAGAAGTAGCAGATGATCCACGCCAGCAGGAGACACAGAGCCAGCTCCCAGCGCACAGTGCCCAGTTTGTGAATACCATCCGTGAGCCCCAGGACTCGCTTCCTGCCGGTGTCCAGGGACAGGGAGAGAAGCATTAACACCCCAGACCCCACTCATCCATACAGACCTTTCCCATATTATCCCATCCAAAGACCACCACATCACTGACTACCCACAAACCATCTGCCCAGGGGTCCCAGCCATGTGAATCACCCCAGCTCTGCCTAAGGCTCCCCTTTCTGTCATTCCTGCTGATGCTGTTCCACCATGCCCTGTAGCTGACCCAAGCCCTCCCTCTCTCCAAGCTCATGGCACTGTGCCCATCAGATCCATGCAGCACAAAATCACCACCTGTCTCACATTGCTCTCCCACCCCAGCAGCTTCCCAGAAGACACTACTCAATCCAAAGAAGGCTGCCAATGCCATCATCACCCCATGGCCACTGCTCTTCTTCTGGCCTCCCCATATACTACAGACACTCTCTATATAATCATAAATAGCCTTTATGATTCCCATGTCTTTACTTCAGCCTTGTTTCATGAAGACTAACCATCATGAAGGTGGGCCATATGAGAGCTAGGCACTGCAGCTTATGCAGTCCCCAGAAGTCCAACCCACACTTCTTATTCCTCTGCACATTCTTCTCTAAACCAATGCCCTCAGAGTCCCCTTGCCCTTGCAACCTCTGCAGAAGGATAATTGTTTCAGAGGGGTCCCAGCTCTCACTAAACAGTGTGTGCAGAGAATAGGGCAGAAGAGGAGGTCCAGCACTATGCAGATTCTTTCTGCACCCACAGGCATATGTTGTCTTCTATGTGCTCTGTGGTGGCTTCAAGGGACAAAGGACACTCAACCCTTTCACAGGCACTTTAGGACCCCTGAATGGGAAAAATAAAATACTGCTGAAGCTGAGCGCCCCCTGACACCCCTCTTCCTTATCAGACCTTCCTCAGTTGAGTATGGAGAAATAGTTTGGCCCCAGTAGCCATTTCAAACTCTCAGGACTGCAGTGGTGACCCTCTCTGGATCTGTCTGGGCTTCTGCAGGACTCTTCACACAGAGGTGTTTCATTGCCTCCATCCCCACTATCAAACCTCTCTGAGCCCCTCTCTGGCATCTCACACATGCAATTCAACCCCTGCTCTCCAGAGATGAGCCTGAGCAGCCTGATGGACCACTTCCCTTAGGCACCAAGCAAGACGTGGTCAGAAGAAGGGAAAAGACAGTCCCTTTCTGTTTTACTGTAGAGGACTGTTCAGTCTGCTCTGGCCTCTGATAGCTTGCCTGCCAACACCCAAGACAAGTACCCCCTGCTTACAGCAAGTCCTCATCTTCTTTTGATGCCTCTTCCTGTGGCCACACTCACCCAGGCAGCTCAGTGCCAGAAAGGGAACATGCCCATGCGTGTGGGCACACGAGCACCCCTGGGCAGGCACACTGTAAGCAGGGTGTATCTAGTCCTCCTTCCCCTGGGCTCTGTGCCATCTCCTTGGCAGCTCGGTGCATTATGCTCCCCATGTTTGGGTCTGACATGTGGCTCCTCGCTTGGTCCTACAGAGACACACAGCTCTCTGCCCGGATACTCCTACGGCTGCAGCCTTTGGATGAGAGAGGAGTCTGAAGAGAGGGAAAGAGATCACATACTCCCAAAATTCAATCATTGGGGAGGTGGCATTCGTGGGCAAGGTCCTGTTGTCCAGGCTGGTGCTATTCAGAATGTCCACACAGAGATCTACCAAAAGAAAAGGAAGCTGATGAGCCAGAGAAATTCTCCAAGGCTCCTCCATGACTGATGTTCCTTCCCCTCTGTACCCTAACCCTCACTCTGGCAGCACATAGACCCTTTACCCCGAGCATCTCATTAAACTCTTGTCTTTCATTAGGCATCTCACTGAACTCTGGCTTTCCCCAGCTATGAATCCAAATCCAGTAGTAGACAGAGGGCTGCAGGAAGGGGAGGGATGAAGGCGAGAGCAATTCCCTTCCAAATGGAAACCAGATGGCTGCAAAATGTAGATTATTGAGGGATGGCCACTGTGAATAGTCAGGATAGAAAATCCCATTCTCCTCTCCCACCATGCACCGTTTCCTGTCCACATATGCATGCATATGTTCACAGACACCACAAATGTCTTCATGTTCTGCTCTGTCATCCCCAACTCTGTCACATAGTGTGAAATTCCTAGCACCAGAGCAGATGTCACACATCCAAGAAATACCCCTTATCTTGCATTTGGCAAGCAACAGACAATCCACCAGAAAACCAAGGAAGCCCAGCTCTGGCTGGGAAACTTCTGCCTGTTAAGAGAACATCTGTGGTTTTTCTTGCAAACAAACCTATTCTGAGGGAGCTGAAGGAATCAGATACACTTTTTAAAAAGCCTGGTTGCCTCTGCTGGGATGAAGGGGCAGTGGAAAGTGTGAGTGAATGGCCTATAGCATTGAGAAATTTAACATATTACAGAAATGAATCATCTGACCCAAGAGAAAAAGGGAGAGAACCAAGCTGCTGCCAAAGCTCTTCCCAGCCTAGCTTTCCACTGAAAGCAAACCAACCTGTTCAACCTGGTAAGAGAGGTCTGTCAAGGACATCAGATCCATGAGGATTGCCTCACAACTACCCCTGGGAACAGCCCAAATGCCTTGAATAAAACCAAAGCCAGGTCTTCTCTTCTGGGCACAGTTATGTGAATTGTGGGCATGAGATGAGACCTCTGGTCAATGTAATGGTATAGAGCCTTGTGAGGATGTGATTAGATCAGAAAAACAGTGCCTTTAGGGTTTTGTGTTACTGGTTCCTCCACTGGGAGACCTGTACTGGCAAAATCCTCTAGTGCAAGCTTGAGCTGATTTAGCCAAAAGCTGAGGGTGCAAAGAAAACTGTTCAGTAAGTGGCAGCAACTGTCCCAGTAACTCCAAAGGAATGGGGTAGAGCAAAGCAACTGTAAAATATATTGCTGTACCAAAGTACTACTGAAAAGTTCCTGCCACATGAGAAGGAGTCTAGATTGGTTTGAAAACTCTCCCAAGCCACCTAGCTCTCCTGCTTGCCAGAAAATGCTGCGTTTTCAGTGAAATCTTTACACCCAAAATGTCTCCACATGGAAATAATTTTACTGTCCCCTGCTGCTAGGTGACTCACCCTTCCTGACACTTTCCGCAGTGAATGAAGGCAGTTGCCTTTGCAGGAGACCCTAGCCACATTGCAGCTCATGAGATCTTTTTATCTGAATTTAAAATATTTTCTGCAAAACCCAAATAATTTCTGGGAATTGGGAAGGAGCCAACCAAGGGAAGGTGTACCTGAGTTCCAAGGGTTATTGCAGCTGGCCCATGGTAGCACTGTGGCGAAGGAGCTGAACAGGTAGAAGAGTGCCCAGGACAGGATGATGATGTAGTAAATATTCAGATACCCCTCAATGATTTGTGAAGCATACCCAATTCCTGTGAAGGAAAGCAAAGGAGGTGAGGATGGGGCTGCCAACCAGCTCCCAACACGTTGGGCTTAACCCTCAAACAAAGACACAGACCATGCCATGGTAAGAAGGGTGCGACACCAACCACATGGCTTAATAGAGAACAGGGAAAGACCTACCTTAGGGAAAATATTTTGTGACTGTGCATGCAGGCAGGAAACACTGTTAGTATCTCTACACAGATCTATGGTGGAACAGAAAGCCTTTCACTTACGAAAAAGCTTTTCTGACCACTACAATGTCACTGCATTACACTGCCTCTTCTGCAGGAAAGCCAGCTCCAGCTTTTAAAGATAAGACATGCAGGTGAGTTTCTTCCTTCTGAAAAGACTCAGGCAAAAATGGTTCTCACTGCCGATACACATAATGCATAGGTCTTGAGGCAAAAGTTGGGACTTAGGAGCTGAGCTCTTGTCTTGGGTCCTGCTTGTGTCCATCACTCACTGAGACACCAAAACAGTAATTGGATCAGAAAGGCCAAATTCATTTGTTTTAAAACTGGTTGTCAGTGTCCTTTGAGATGCCACTTCTGTCCACCTCCAGGCCCCGTGCCAGAGCGCAGGAGTCTCCAACACAGGAGGTCCCAGAACCCCAAGGAGTTTCAAATAGCACTGCTCACCTGTGCTTGAGCAAACTAACCAGGCCTTTAATCTGCCTGAGCACAGGTTTCTGTGACTACAACACATGGGTAATAAGCTCTCCTCTGGACAGGAAAATTGTGGATGTTAGTTTCATTAACATATTAATGCCATTAAACAACCTTCCCGAAGGCCACAGGAGTCTTGGTTCATAGACCTGTGCCTTAACCACAACGCCAGCCATCTCTGGGCTGTCAGAACAGTGCATGCATTGTGATTCCCCCCAGTTTGCAGGATACCAGCCTGCAAATGTTGCCACAGCAGCTCTGGGCACAGCAAGGGGCAGGAAATGTGCCATAAGCCAGCCAGCCTTCCTCATCTTTGTCTCTCTTCAGTATTTTTCCTGGACTACATGCCTGTATTTGTGTACAGACACTTCCATCCTCTTCCTTCTGCTTGCTGGCCATCCTGCTTCTCCGCTCTCCCAAGCTCTGATCATCTCACAGCAGACACCATGGCTGGGCTGGACCAGAACAGCCCCCAGCCAGCACCACATACCCTCAGTCACCTATGGGGGGGTTGGGGCACTGCCCTTGCACACACAGCAGTCACCAGGAGGGTGACCAGGAGGGAAAAACAAGGCTGGGAGAGAGAGGAAGGGAGGGAGAATAAAGGAGAAAGAAAGAAAACAAAACAAAAACCAAAACAAAAACCAAACAGAACAACATTTCAAAAAAAGGCTCTGAGTCACTAGTGGTTAGAGAGTACTGCCAGTAATTCCTGTAACTTGACTGACCTTCAAAGATGGGACAGATCTTCCTCCAGGCAGTCACCCCTCCCTGGCTGGTGTACTGTCCCAGTGCTGTCTCCAGGAAGAACAGGGGGATCCCACAGGTGAAGAGGAAGATGAGGTAAGGGATGAGGAATGCTCCTGCAGAGGGTGGTAAGATGCTGCCTCAGAAACCTCTTTAAAATCCCCCACCACCCCTTGCCAGGTACCAGGGGCCACAGCTCTGGAGTCAGCTAGATAAACACAAACATTTCTCCGAATTAACTGTGCAACTTCTGCTAAAAAAAAAAAAAAGTCTCCAACATCATTATTTTTCAGAAAAAAATACAAGCATGGTCTGTCTTGTGCGACTGCAGTACTTCTGCATTTGCTCTTGGCCAAAACCTAGAGGTAAGGAGTAGTCAGGCCAGAGGATAAAAAAAGACCATGCTGGAGAAGTTGTCCCTGCTTCACTCTCCTGACCTTGTTCTAGCTTTCAGCAGGAATCAGGTGAAGCAAAAGGAGTTCTTGTTGTTTCATGTAACCACATTTGTTCTGCCTTTCTCAGGAGCCACAGCAAAACTCCCACTTGCCCATAGGATACAAACCTGGAGGCTCATGACATTTCTTGGTAAGTAATACATTTGTGAGGATATACATTTTCTTAAGATATACTTCCCAACAAATTTGAAAAGCAGTTTGTACCAAAAGAATGGATATAGGGGAAGCGCAACAGAGTATCTTTCCAGCATTTTCAGCATGAAAAAGTTTAACTTCTCTCTTCAGTTTCATGCTCTTTGTTAGATACAGAGAAATGTCTTAAGAGAATCAGCCTGAAATGGCCCTCAGATTAACCCTGAATGAAATAGAAGTGAAAAGGGAAAGAAAGCAAGGTTTTTTTCCACAGACATTGATCAAAGGGTCAGAAAAAACAATGAAATAAAAAAATAGTTTAAAAAAAAAAAAGTTTGATGCCTGGGGTTTTCCCTTCTTTTTGGCTCTCCTGCCAAACCAAAAACACCTGATATTTTCACTGTTCCGGTCAAAACTGCTCCTGAGATTTCAGTTTCACTGCTGACCTTTCATCTATCATCTGACAGTCTCTCTCCCCATCATTATTGTAGTTTTTCACACTTTTGCTCCTCTCCAGAGAGTCCAAGGCAACTGCCTTCCTCACTGAAACAACGGTTGAGGTCTTGCCATCCCAAAGAGTAAACTTTTGGTCATGAGTACCTCTCAGTTCCTGGAGAGCATCTTGGTTGTTTCCAACCACGATAAGGGCCCCTTTCTCAGTTAAGCCAGACCTTGTACCCCAGGATCTTTCCTCCCCTGCCAGCACAGGCATTCACACTGAAATTCCTTCCTGTGACAATTAGCAACTAGGAACACTTTCCCTTGTTTTTAGGCCAACAATGTTACAATAACAAGCAACACCCACATTTCTCCTAAACACAGCTGTGTCATAGCTGCAGGGGACCTGGGGCCAGAGAGAGGGAGGCTGGTTCACAGTGTCAGTCCAGGTTTGTGGAGCAGAGTGGGAACTACACATGCTGAACTAGAGGCAGCTGCTGCTTTCAGTGCTGCAAGACATCTATCTGTACGTCAAATCTGTAAGACAGCTCTATCCTGCACACAAATGAGCCTTTCAGCAGGTCCCAGACACCCTCCTTGATACCATTTGTCCCAGAGGTTGATCCATTTTTGTCTCTGAGTAATGAGGGATTTCTTACACCTCTGTTGTCTCATCTCCCCAAACCTTCCCAGAGTAGCCAGCACCTGCAACTCCAGTTGTTATGTCCTCAGTTTGCTGCTCCACTGGAGGAGACTCAGCCCTGAGAGGGGCCCCCAGAAACAGACCTTCTCTCCTTATGAATCAATAACAAGTTCAGGATGCTGAGCAATTAGATCAAATTTGGAAGTGCAATCATAGATAAGTTTACACTGGGTTGCTTTACAGCAAGTAGCACAACTGTTTTTATGACATCTGTCTTTACAGCTTTATAACCATCTCACTACATCCAAAGGTAAAGAAAGGTGACAGGACAGCAGTCTCCATTTTGGGGTGGAGGGGTGAGTGGGACCAGGACACAGCATTTATAGGTAGAAAATGTCAGTTTTGCAATTTCAAGGACTTTTTGCATAGTGAGAATATCTTTGAGTGTCATGGGAAAGACAGTGCCTTGTCCTGTACTAGCTTATTGGCCATCTGGTTCCATAGAACCTAGAGAGAGAAGTGTACCTTCTGCAGTAGTAGCATACTTCCTGCAAAGGCAGTGTGTAAGCTGCAAGGGAAGGAATCTCCCATCCTAATTTTTCCCAAGCCTAGCCTTTTTAGCCTCTGAATCACAGCCTTAGATATTCCAGAGTAGTTTAATTAAAAAAAGAAGAAAAAAAAAAAGTTCTTCAGTGGAGATCTAAAATGAACAAAAGTGGCCTTTTCACTTACACTAATTAGCATATAAATTGCAAGGACTACTGAACTAGATACCATACATACAAACTATGCAAAGATATCATCTGAGCTCAGGAAGAAATTTTCCATGCAAAACCCATGACTTCTCTCTCACAGGGTCAATGCAGAATGGACTGTTCAATCATATGCACCACTAGTGTTTAGTAACCCATGCTGCTCTGACTCGCTTTTGGTGTCTCCAGTGCCTACCATCAAAACCTCAGAACGAGAGTGGAGGATCTCCTAAAAACGATCTCAGGTTCAAGAAAAACTCGATTCCATTTTCTTTAACGATCCTCTTATCCAACTCTTATTTGGTTCAGAGGAGAAGTATTGACTCCTGCTTGATTTGGATAAACTCCAGTAACAGCACAGGGGACAGGAATTAGGTAGTCCTGGGATAAATTATAGCTGAATCATCCATTGGTGAGAGCTCACAGCACCTTGGGAAAGAAAGGCCTCTGTGACATGGCCTGTAGAGAAAGGAAGTTTAAAGGGGGGGAACATGTAAGTCCCAAAGCATTTTTTCAAGGTGTCTCTAGAGAACAGGAACAAAAGGGACATTATTGCTGTATTTGACATGCAATTTATTATTCCTCCTTTTCTTTTACAAAGCTAGATTTTGACTCACCAAGAACAGTTAGTGACAGTCAATTATTCCCTTCCTCTTTCCCAGTTTCATTTTATTGTTACAAGAAAATTAATTTTTAACTATGTCAATATCTTGTTGCAGTGTTACTGGAAAAGGGGAGTCATGCAAGAAACAAGAGGGAAGGGGAATGAACTCTTCCTTGGGACAAGTTTCCCTAGCAGTGGGTTGACCACTGGAAAAACTGTTCCTGGGGAAGAGGTAGCAATGTCCTTCTAGGAGGTATCAGACCTCAGCAAGGATATCAGCACCATAAAAGCCTTTCCTCCTCTGTACCAATGGTCTGAGAGAGATGGGGGTGCTACAGAGAGTGGGAAAAGTGTATTACGTAGAAGGATGTTGCCGATGACTTGCTGACCCCTCACAGCATTTGATGGTTTCAGTAGACCACTTGTTTCTTGAGATGCCCAAGAGCCTTAAAGACTTGCTAAAGTTCAATTTGGCATCCAAACTTGGGAGAGCTGATTTGCGAAAGTACTCACTGGGCAGCTGGATTCACCCCTCCATTTTTATTCCTCCTGGTTTTGGCAGGAGCTAACTTGCTGGAGAAGAGAATAAGGGAGCACATGTGGAAGAACATGAAGCACAGGAGGAATGGGTCAAGGCACGCACATATCTCTTGTCATGCCCACAGATCTAGGACAACTCATGCATGCTGTGAACTTACCACCACCATTCTTGTAGCAGAGGTACGGGAACCTCCACACGTTACCCAGACCAATGATCTCCCCAGCCACAGATAGGACAAATTCCATTTTGCTACTCCACTGGCCTCTCTCTTCCATTTCCTCCTTTTTTATCTCTTCAGGAGTTGTTATGGTCTCATTGGACACTCCTTCCTTAGCTACAGCTCTTGTCATGGCTCTGTGGGTTAAGAAGAAAAAGAAAACATGGGACGTAGGGAGCTGCTGCAGGACACATTGGTAGGAAGAGGAGGGAGGGGACCAGTCTCCACAACAGATGTGTTCCTAGTATCACTTTAAGGTTCCCTCATACTATGGAAAAATGGCTTCTTTAGCATAAGCACAAATATTTTTCCCCAAGTTATGTCTGTGGAACAGAAAGTCTGTACTGAAGGGATAGAGGAAAGGTCACTGGTCAGGTGCAATGGGCCCACCTGCACCACTCCTTCACTGGACTCATCCCTGAATTCACCCTTCCTGCCCACACAGCCCCCTTCCTCATTCTCCCAGGCCACCAGCTTTAGTGTACCTCTATCTGCCTCTCCGCACCCTGACTAAATGCTCTGTCCCTCCATTGTTGCTAGAAACTTCACCAGAATTTTGGAAACAGCGGTTCAGAGGGAGAGAAAAGGAGCTGGAGCTGAAGCTGAAATGGGGCAGTAGGGCAGAAGGAGTTTCACTTCCACTTGTGCTTTATACAGCAACGGTCTCCTTCTGGAATGGCTTCAAATGGCAGGATAGAAATGTTACAGATTAATAGTCTGAACAAGAATGGATTATCTACCATCTTACTTCAAGGCATTGCCAGGAGAGTTGTCTTTGACCCCCTGCACACAATGTTACACTACCATACAGACTCCCACCTCAGCAAAACACACTCATGCTTGATAGACCTAACAAACAGGCTTGAGCACCAGTCCTCCACCTTTGCCCAACCCTGCAAAGAATACAGAACAAGGAAACAAAGCTCCTGAGACCAGGTAGTTGTGAGGTGCTTCAGGCCTGGGCAAGGGATTACTGAGATTAGACAAGCTCAGTTACTGCAGTGAAAATTTTAGTAGGAAAAAGCCCAGCCATGGAAACATGGAGCAAAGTCACTGTTGGAGGAGGTGCATTGGATGTGACTGCTCCTGTAGGGTGGTACAAGGAAGACATTCTCAGTCTTTTAAATCCTGAATTATATTTAGCACCATCTTAATTAAGCAAAGTTAGTGGCTTCTTGTTACAAGATAGTTTTCTATTATACATAAAGTACTTTAATTGGGTAGTTCTTTTAAATCCAGCCAAAATTCACACAGACCAGAGTGAATCTTCTTCTTGACAACTTTTCTTATTGTTCACAGGCATTTGTTTATGAGAAGAAATGGAAGTCTGAAGAGAGAAAGCTGTCTTTGATTCAGCTAAAAAAATCCCCCTCAAAAGCTTGCTATAATGAGTTACCTGAGGTAGGGATGGACACCTGAGTCCAGCCAGAAAGCACATGAAGAACACGAGCAGGGTAGCTGATGAACTACATCAGGGAAGTTCTAACTCTAGCCATGTCATTGGTGACATTACTGAGCAGAAGCTGGCCTTTGAAGGGGTGATTTTCATAAACAATGATTACACATTCCCACAATGGGATTAGGAAACTACACTGGAAACAAACCTCTCCAAAGCAGCAGCATCTCTGCTTCCATTCCCACCAGCTGAGAGTACCAAGAAATCAGGGCTTTGTTCCTTCACATTAACTTACAGATTCAGTTAGCTTGTCGTTTGATAGGTTTTTAATAGCACATCTGTCATTCCATGCCTCCTAAGGGGACATCTCCATTTCGAGGGAGCATCAGGGACAGCAATCTGCATCCCACACAATACTTAACTCTTCCACTGCCCCTGGATCTGCTCTGGAGCACTTCAGCTTGCTCTCTCCCAGGAAAAGTCCAAGCACAGATCTGAAGGTGGCTCAGGCCAGAGATCTCTCACAGTCAGCAGGTCAGCGATGAGCAAGACCTCATAACCCTGGATGTCCTCTACCTCACAGGACCACCAAACATATCCATCAAACTTTTGCACCAGGATGGTGCACCAGGACCACGATGGCAAACTATTCCCTCTCTCCATGTGCCTAGTTTCTCTCCAATCATCTCCCTCTGGGCTAGCATCACTGCAAAAGCCCTCTCATGGGGAGCAAGGAATACCAGGCAATCTGACCTAACTGAAAATAAGAGCAAGTGTAGTCCTGACATTAAACTGGCCCAGCAGCCTAGAAACACAATGGCACTTGTTTTGGTGCAGTTTTCAATGAGGCAAGGGGGGAAGGAAGCAGGAGCAGGAACTTGTTGGCCATGCTTGCACTTCTCCACACAAGACAGCATCATTACCACCATGGCTCATTTGTTTCTGTTAGTTGCCCAGTGGAAATAAAATAATTTCCTAAATGCTAACCCACTGGATATATCAGGCCCTAGAACAAAGAAAGATCCTTGCACGTGAAAAGACAACTTCATAGCAAAGCAAGGAGTTTTTTGACACAAGGCATGTTCCCTTCCTCTGTCATTCAAGTAAAGAAAGGAAACCAGATCTCACAGTGTAAAGCACCAGTTTCTCTCTAGATGCCCAGGACAACAACAGTCTTCATTCTCCCATCTGCTGAAAGGCCCATCCTATTTCCTTTGATCTCAGCAGCAGATTGCCATGGACTCTGAAAGCAGAGGGCTCAATCCCATGCAAAGCATTAACATTGCCTTAAGTAAGAGGGGCTGCAGCAAGAACAGGGGAGCATAACTGACGAGGTAGGGCATTCAGGCATCAGCGAAGACCATCCTCCAGGTTATATAGCCGCCTCTTCAAAAAAAATTGCAGGAGGATTCTGGTCTTCTATTAAATTTGAGAGTTTTTTAGAGTTATTTCCACAAAGGGCCAATACATGGGCAGTACACTGCAGTGGGCACAACCAGTTTCAGTGTCAAATGCAGATGCACCAGGGCACTAAGGAAGCGACCTCCCTTTTTTCCCCAGTCCTTGCCCATCATGGTCCATATGCTGGAAAGCACCAATTCACTGCTACGGCTTGCATTGCCCCAAGCCCACCAAGTACTACAACACTTGTGGATCTACACTTGAGTGTGAAGCTGAATCAGTCCTCTAGCAGGCTCACACAAACCTCTAACCTCACACTAAAAGAAAGTGGTGCAACCCAGAGATCAAGGCATGCACCCTAAATGCAGGCAGGTGCAGATCTCTGCAGCTCACCAACAGCTGACCAACACGGAGGTCCTCCTAACCCCACTTAGCTTTCCTGCTGGGTTGGATTGGCAGGTGGAAAGACCACATCCTCCAGCCAGCTATTTCTCAGCCTCTGAAGCCCAGACAAGGCTCCTTTCCCCATTGCCTGCTTGCAGCAAGGCCTGCCAGCTGGCTAATCAGTTCATTCAGATGCTGCAGCACAGCCTCCTCATCTTTGAGAGGAGCAGAGCTCCACGCACTGTCAAATGTGAGAGAAAATAATGACATGTACTTAATGAAACGTGTTTGATCTGTCACAGTCCTTGGCACGTTCCAATTTGCTGCAGTCCAGGGCACATTATCAAGTACAACGGTGCTTAAGTCTGGGCTTATTGAGGATGTCATGAGGAGCTGACAGGAGAGGACTTAGCTAATTCTTTGCTTTTATTCTTTTAATGCAAGGTGGCTCAAGAGCCAGCCTATTTCTACTAATATTTGTGTTTTACCTGGTTTTGTGTTAGACCTGTTTCACACATGGGGGCAGGGGAAGAGCACTATTAGGCAGTCACCTCCTCTCACCTAACCCCAGGAAGGGAGTGCCAGCCCACAGCCTCAGCCCTGTCACCAGCCTCCACCTCATGGACACCTGGACCCAGGCTTTGACTCTGCACCTGTCCTCTGACTCCTGAATAGGCTAACACAAAGGACAGGACCTGGGACACTGCAATGGAGAACAGGGCTGCAACAAACACAGACCAGCAGCAGAGGTTCAGCACTTGTGGCTTCATTTTGCAATTTTAAAATGGTGGAAGGCACCCTGGTCATGGGATCAAACCTTTTCAACTGGGTACAGGTGGTAGCTTAAACCGGTGCCCAAAGTTTTGGCCCTCTGTTCCATGAGCTTCAGCTTCTCCCTTCCCAGACAAGGTGATGCACAACATTGTACATCCCCACTACTTCCCTCTTTGCTTTGCCTGCTCTTTCTATGAGAAAGCCTATTCACACACCTCCTGGCTCTTTTCCTGAACATCTAATCCTACTGTGCCCTTGCCCTATATGTTCTCAGGCCAGATGGGGACTCAGATAGCTTCTTGCTACCAGCTAGGAACAATCTGGCTCTCCCACAGCAGCCACAGCCACCCACTGTGTTACATCCTCCTCAACAGGCAGACATTTTATTCTCTCTTTCGATGCCCCTCTCCTTAATACATTAATTCAGAGAAGAGACTTTGCCTCTCATTGCTTGTCTGCACTTTTTCTGCTGTTCCTTCGCCAAAGTTTGGAGAAAAATCCTCCAACTCCTTCATTCCCAGCCTCTTTTTTCCCCTCTGCCATGAAGTTTCTCCAAGTCTTAAGATGCTGCTTACGTAGCTCACAGTCAACCTGGACCCACTCAGCCACCAACCACCATCTTACCACCACCACCATCTTCCCTCCTCAGCTCCCTCTGACCTCACCAGTTTCTTCTAGAGGTGTCCTGCTGTATTTTCAACCCTCAGCACTTCCAGGAAGTGCCTTTTTCCAGGCCTGGAGTACCCTTTGCAGACATGACGTCTGGCCTGTCTTCCCACAGAGAAGAGAGGACAGCCCAGTGCAACAGGCAGCTCTGTATGAAATGATATTGGACTTGGTACCGGGCTTGGTGGAGGCAGCCACATTTTTCCCCAGAAGACTTATTGCTGAGAAAATAAGAACACACCTGGATTCTCCCAGGCACTAGAGAGGAGGCAGCATGCAGGCAACTGTAAACACAGACACCAACAAGTTCAGTTCTTCAGTATTTGAATGAGGTAGCCCAGTATCCCCTCAGTCACAAATTTTGGTCTGTGTTTGTCTCACACCTACCACCATGGGATTCTTCAAGTATGGCCACAAAAGGCAAGGAAAACCAAGGACAGTTCTGATGCTCTGTGAACACCCACCACTCAGGTCTGATGTGCTGAACACACTATGCAAAGCTGCAGGAGAACATCATTTGTTGGCTTTATTTGGGAACAAGCTCCAACTAAAGGGAAGAGGCAGAAATCAGAAGAAAGAAAAAAGGAGAGTCAAAGTGTCCTTTGAAAGAAAACCATGGTGGTACACTCAGCCTCTCCCAGGGCAAAAAAGGGTTTATTCAGGGCTGCTCAGGTGAGTCAAGGAACAAGAGAGAGACGAGAGAGACAAGAAAGATGAGAGAGAAGCTGCCTGGGGTCTTGGCACAAAGGAAGAAGCTGTTAGAAACTCTCCTGAAGCTTTTCTTACCACAAACTTACTGCCTCTTCCTGACTGCTATCACAGAGGAGCTCCTACTACTGGGAAGTTAACATCCTTCCTTTTGACCTCTTCTCCTTTTTTATCTTAAGGCAATTGAGAGGAGGACAATCTCAAGAGTGAACAGAGATGCCATTAAAAAGCAGTTGATAACATTTATTAGAAGAAGCACAGTTTGAAAGTATCTTTGGACACTCACAGGTGCTGCCTGAGCTGCAGAAGGTAGAATCACAAGTGACACTGCAAACAGCTGCACTGCATTTATATTTCTTGATTTCCTTTTGAAACAAGCAGCAACCAAGCACATAAACTTCAATTTAAGGTGGGGAGGGAGGAATCAGAAAGCAAGCAGGCTGGGCTGGGTTACAAAAGGAGGAGCAGGAGGACACAGAAAATTCTCTAGTTGCATAATAAGAGCCAGCAGTTAGCTGGCAGCTGAAATTCCTTGTTGCATTTTGATGGCAGGAGGCGGTGGCAATTGTGGAAGCAGAGGCAGAAAACGAGGGCTCAGCAAGGAACAGCAGTGCCAAGTTATAGCTCAAGGAACAAACCCAGTTAGATTAGTGTGTGGGGGCTGTGACTGGACTAGGTCATATCTGCAAGATGGACAGGAAAATACTAGCAGTAGAAGTAAGTGCTTTCCAGCCAATGTAAGAGCAGCTACATGACTGGGAATGGCTGCTTCCACACCTGAATGCTGCTGGAGAACGGCTCACTCCAGCTGCAAAAAGGAGAAAGGCAAGGAAAAACGTAACAAGAGAAAAACTGATCAACTCCAGGACAGCAGGCAAAATTAAAATGCCTTTCACCTCAATCTGTTGAGAGCTAGTTGGCTTCTTTACACCTTCTAATTAACTTCTAGGTTGTGTGGGCTTCAGGGCATTCTCTAAGCATCTGTTCAGCAAGGTTTGGGGGACACAGGAGGCTGTCACAAGGATCAGATCCTGCATACATTTTCTCCAACATGAAATAAGAGCAACACTTGTGCAGTCAGGGAGTTTGCTGCTGACACCAGCAAGAGTGAGATAAGGAGCAACTGTGAGTTTAGTAATGACATGTACATCTGTGATACAAGCTGCAAGGATTATAATAGAGCATCATCCTCCAGAGCATACACCCCCAGCTTAGGAGGGGACCAAATAGCTCCTGCCCTGTCCTCTGCTGCCAGGACAAGAGAGCCTCCCACATACCTAGCAGTGGCTGGACTTCCCTGAAGATGAGTAGCAAATCCCTTGCTAAAAGCAGTGTAGGCTGTTGTTCTCACTGTCAGTTCAGTGTCTGTCGGTGTCTGTGGCTCACAATCCCTGCTCTGGGATACAGAGATAAGAAGATGGTTTTTTACTTCAGTCTAGAAAAAAAATCCAAGACTAAATGATGAAGTCCATAAATGGGGTGTAAATATGATCAAAAACCAGTCTTTGCATCAAACCAGATACTCTCAAGACTTCCATTCAGCCCATAGTCAGGTTGTATCCACTGCCATATAGCAGAAGGCCCAGTAACATGCAAAAACTGACAGGATCCAGCTTTCTTACCACAGTGACGGGTCTCCTACGGATGCAGAACCAGGCTGGCCCCAGGGCAGCCCCTGGAGCCACCCACTCCGTAGAGCCAGAGGTGTCTGGCTGCAGACCTGCAGCTGTGTCAGGCTTGCTCAGAGGTCCCTGTGCACAGCCGAAGTGTGGGGACAGCACAGCTCCTGTCACTGCCTGCAGAAGCAGAGCAGGTGAATGGCACAGAGGGTGAAAGCCACGCTGCTCCAGCACCCACTCCGCAAACAGGCACTGCAGGGCCACGGTGGGGCAGAGACCTTTGGTGCAGCCCTGAGGTGCCCCACAGGGACAGGACAGAGTCCACAGGAGGGGACACAGCAGCTACAGGGCTGCCACCTCACCGGGGCAGCAAATTCGGGGAGCAAGGCACCCCACCCAGCAGTCCTATGCAGGTCAGGTGAAGGGATGGAGGCTGCCAGCCCCCAGTACTGACTCAAAGGGGTTAGGGAAGGGCAGGCAGCAAAGCAGCTACCCTCTGCAAGTGCCTGTGGGCCCTCACAAACCTCCTAACTTCTGCAGTGCCTAAAATCTGAACCTTGCAGTCTCTTCCATGGGGCTGCTGCACTAGGGCAGGAAAGCAGAAGAGCCAACACCGCTTGTAGCCGTCATCTCCAAAAGCCTGTGGTTCCAAGGCAGGAGAGCAGTGCAGGGGATTTGGCATCTCTCTGCTCTGGGCATTTCTAGTTAAACCCCTCCAGATAGGCACAAGCCTGGCTAACCTCCTGAAAGCACAGCCTGGGTTCTTGCTATCAGAGTGATGAGAAATGGGGAGCAGACAGAAGAGTACTCAAGAAAAACTCTTCCAAAACACAGGTGAGGTTATGGCATGACACATTACCTTATGCCTCCCAGCACTGGGGGTGAGGGGAGCCAACAGCTTATTTGACAGAGACCAGTGCAATGGCACAGCTGCATATGCAGCCATGGCAGAGCAGCTGAGCAGTGCTGGACATGCTCCCTGCTGTGACTGTCCCCACACCGAGCTCCCTCATCAGCCCACACAGAGAGCCCAGCACCCCACACCCTGCTCCAGTGCAGGCTGGGGATCTACCTGGCTGACCCTGGGCAGGCTCAGCCATCTCTAGTTGGTGCAGAGGACAAGTCACATGAGGTGAAATTGGGACAGACAGAGGCATGTGCAGAATACAATTCTAGCAGTGCTGTAACCCCTTCCAAGCAGTGCCTGCTGTAACGTTGCAATGTGAAGGGTCTGCATCCCACCTGCACCCTCCAAGAGGCAAGGTATCTGCTCTCCAACCTGAGGTGCCAAAACTTTCCTATAGCCCTGCCCAGAAGCACAGGGCTCATTAGGCTGCACTCCTCAAGGACCACAGCTGCACCACTAATCCATCAAAGGTGGGCTGTTGCAGAACTGCAAAGGTTAGGTCCAAGGTTCAGCAGCTGTCAAAGAGGAAAAACTGAGGCAATGGCATTTCCAATGGCATTGGATGAAAGCCCTGATTAGTAGTGATTACTTTAAAAGCACTGTTGATTTAAGAAGACACAGATCAGGTGTTATGAAACCCCCGTGTACTCTGCCTGGGTTTGTTCACAAATATATCCACAGATCCCCAAAATCCACCACATGCACAAACTGTGCTTTTTTCCTGCCTCATCCCTACACAGGAGCAAATTTGATGGAGCCTTTGAGGCATGAGGAACAAGGAACACACTCCCAGGCATGTCTTTCAGAGCTGCAGCCCCCAAGTCAATGTGCCAGGAGGGCAAGCACCTCCGAAGAGCTGCTCAGGAGGAGAAACAGTCACTGCCTCAAGTTTGCAGGAGCTGAAATACCCACAGCCTACCTCCCTCCTAGCAAGCACCTTTTCTCTAGTCCCTGTTATCACCTAGCCATCACTGCCCTTCATCACCATCCCTTTCTGGCCCACTATCATCTCCTGTCTCAATCTTTCAGCTGTCTGAGTCCCTTTCCTTCTCTGCTACCCCAACCTTCAGTACCAATTACCCATCCTCCAGGCATTCCTTTGCTCTGCAGCTTTCTGGCAGCCCCCCCAGCAGAACTGCTGCCTATAGGAACCACTGAAAGAAAAACCTCTTATCTGTGTTGATCCAAACTGAATATTTGCTCCCCATCCTCCAGCTCTCTCTTCCTTGGCTTAATGTTGGGAAGCTTTTCCCCATGCAGATTTGCTGGCCCACTCCCCAGAGCACAGCAGGCAGCTGGCAGGCAGCAGCTGGCTGCAGGAGTACTGGAGACACCAGCACTCCCAGTGTGACATGCACATCCCACCAGATCTGCTCAGTCAGATATGCCCACCTCACCTGAACCCAGTGCAGGTCTCTGCCAGGCAAGACTGTGCTGTCCTGGCCTGTCCTACTGGAGTCGAGGCAGGGAATCCACTGAGTGTCAAAGAGATACAGCAAGAGTTAAGGCAAAGATTCCCCTCTCTCCTCCTCCTGTCCCTCCCCCTCCAACAGCTCCCCCCACCAAATTATAACCCAGCTCATGTGTGGGTGGTGGCAAGGGAGGTGCATCAGGTCGGGAGAACTTTTTCCCCAGCTCCCTTACAACATACACCTCTCCAGACCTTGAACTGGGGCCCTGACAGAAAAGCAAGAAAAGAAAGCAGCCACAGTTGGGCAGGATAGAGGTCCAAAGTTTTCAAAGACCAGCTGCAGCAGTCAGTGGAGTGATTCCAGGTCCTCTCGACCTCAGCAGGATGGAGTTCTCACCTTTGCAGGCCCAGGCTGGCTGCCACATGTCCCTACTGCTCCGGGGCTCCAGCACGTTAGTGGCATGGTGGCATCCCTTAAAATCGTCCTGCAAATGTGCAGAATGAATCGTCTCCATCCCCAGGGACCACTATACTAAACCTGCTTCAGTAGCCAACTCGAGGCTCACCAACCCCACCAGGCAGATGAAGCAAAAAGCAGAGAAAGGTGGAGGGGGAGCATTTGCCCCAGGCTCAGACAGATCTCTCTGTGCCTGTGCAATGCACTGCGAGTGCAGACACAACTCATAAGAGCTCTGTCAGCAGGGAGAGATACTGCCAGAGTCTTTATTTTTATAATGCCTGTGTGCTCACTAGAAGTGAGTAATCCCTCTGTGCCTTTGCCCTGGCAGCTCTCTTTGTATCTGCCTCAACCCTGATGTGCTTTTCCAGGGCTTCTCACGACCAACACGAGCAGCAGGCATTCCAGTTATGACATTTTTCTCAAGATAGTTCAGCTCAGATTTTTTTTTTAAATGTTATGTTTAATGCTATTACTGTTTTGTCTTTTGCTTCATTTGTTAATGTGCCTGCCAAATTCCTATTGACCTTTTCATGTACCCATGTGGTCAAACCACAGCAGCACGTGGGATGGAAGCTAGGACACACGGCAGCACAAGCGCTGATCTGCTCGCCTGTGTCAGAACTCACCAGATGAGTATCCCACAGCCATCCCAGAGGGAAACCTGGGAGCTGACAAAAGCCCTCACTGCCTCAGAGTGGGGAAGAGATAGGTTTATGTGCCTGCACACTCTACAGAGGCCGTTTGTAATGTTGTCTCAAAAAAAGTCCTCCACGGGTGCCAGAAGCCAGTGAATCAGATTGCATTAGAGCATGTCAGATTGCCCTGGGGAGAAGCAAAGCTGGGGCTGTGCATGAAGGGAGTCACCCTTGTGCCTGGCAGGATCCTTAGGATAAACCACTGAGCCCAGTGCTGGAGGCAGTAAGGTAGAACATCTCAGTCCACTTTGGGGGTGTTTATTTACCACCTCAGATGACACTGAGGGTAGCTAGTGTGAACCCACACAGCTGGGCATTGTAAAGAGGGGGCAGAGCTGCTCAGGGCGAGTGCTGGGGGATGTCCTCGGGGTTGGGGAGGTCTGAACAAGCCCAGTCCTGTCCCAGAGGCCCCAGCTGGGCAATGGGGCTGTGAGGACAGAGGGCTGGGTGGCAGCTGAAGTAGGCAATGCCTTTCACAGTCAGCCAGAGACAATGTGTAGTACCTTGTTACCAGGACTAAACTTTCCAAGCATGCGATTTTTCAAAGCCCTGGCTTCACCTACCATTTGAGCTGGTTGAATGGATTGGTTCCACATCCAAAGAAATACAGACTGATTCTTCCATTGCATGGGCTGGGATCAACATCAGAGGGGCCAGGCTCCATCTTCTGCCTTTTGGGAGCTGCCTCTGAAGTCCTGAAAGACTGCAAGGTGAACATCTTGTGCTGGCTACACAAAACAGGCACTGCACTGCCTCCATCCCTACTAATGAAGGACATTGCTGCTGCCTGTCCTGCTACAGAGGACTGGTGTGAGCCAGCACAGCTGGGGAAAAGGTGCAATAGAGGTTATCTAGGTATGAAAACTGGACTGAGATAAGCCTAGGTAAGCCAAGCTGACCTAAAAACTTGATTTACTCACACTGAAGTGTTTCACAGGAACATCTCAGGTTTTTTTGCAAAACTGCAGATGAGAAATGACCTGTGATATTAAGGTAAAAAAAGAAGGACGTCAAGTTAAATGAAAACTTTATTCAGCATTTTGTGAAATTTATTCTGTAGCAGGAAAAAAAAGGCTGCAATTTCTGCTTTCCCCACCCAGAAGTTACACTCAGGCTTCAGAGTTTTCCACTAGGCAATAATGCACTGTTTTTAAATCTTGCTACAGGCATGGGGCACCTTTATCCCACCATGGTAGTCCCCATGTGAGGGATGACACTGGTGTGACAGCCCAGACTGAAAGACAGAAATCACCTTCTGACTGCTCAGATGCGGGACACTAATTGTCACCCTCACTGGCAGTCACAGTCTCTGAGCTGGCACCCTGGGCTGTGCAGCTGTGCAGGTAGGACAGGGCTGCTAAAGGATGCAGCAGTCTGGCTGCAGGTCTCCCCACTGCACGAGTTCCTCTTCCACCATTGCCATGGGTAGAGGCACCTTCCTGCAGGGACTAGCAGGGTGGCATTATGTGTCAGGATGCAAATTTGCAAGCAAGCCCAATGAGAGGAGCCACAGCCAAGGCTCAGCTGGCACAGGAGATAGACATGGGCAGGGATGAGCCCTGGGTGCTTCTGAGGAGGGAAAAATACTGACCCCAGGAAAGGTGGCTTGATGCAGTTATGGAGGGAGTTGAAGGGGGAAGAAGTTGTCCTGCTGGCAACAGGGATAGGAAAAGCATGGCCAAGGCAGGTCTTAAACACTCCATCCCCAAATGGGAAGCACTGCTTGCAATAAATCCTGTAAAGATTCAAAGCACCCCTCTCACCAGCCCTTCTCCAGGCAGCATGAACCTCTCTCAGAGTTGGGATGGTATCCCCTCCTCCATGTGTGGCTCTAACACTAGCAGCACCCAGATCTCTGTAACCCTCCCCACAGTGCATCCTGCGGCAAAGAAAGAAATGTCAGCATCCAATTTTGCTGGCAGGAAAATCAAGACAAGAGGAAGCTCCATTGCTGTGCCTAAGGGGCAGCAGCTTTCTCAACTGGAGAGCCCTCAAGCTGTAGGATATTCCCCTGCCTTGGAGTCAATGGCCTCGCCACATGGATGGTCCCACCATGCCCAGTGACTGAGGCTTGGCTGCCTTTGTTGTTTTCAGCCATTTTGAACCTGCTGCCCTGAGGATCTAGTTGATGGGGATGGGCTTCCCCACACCGCTGAGTTCCCTGGGAGCCACCTCAGGTCACCAGGACCAAGTGGCTCTCATAGAAGGGGCTGCCCCAAGTACATGCAGGGTGCACAGGAAGAATGGGGAAGCACTGTTGTCCCACCACACAGAGTGACCTGCTCCTTCTACAGCTGCCAGCTCAGAGCCTGCTGCAGGGGTTTCCATCCCCTCTCATCAGCAGAGGGAGAAATCTCTCTTTGAAATGATCTGATTCCTTCAGCCTGCCAGGCCCAGGGCAGCTGGAAACCAGGGCTCAACCTGCTGCACCAGCCTTTGACCTGACAGATGGCTGACCCCAACCTCAGAGATGTCCTGCAACTTTGCAAAGGCCTCCTCCTCCCCACCCCGCTCACCAGCTACCAGCTGGAAGTGCAGCCTCGCTTCCCTTTTTACCATCCCTTGTCTTCCCTCAGAGAACAAGTTGGCTTTTCCTATCATTTGGGTGTCCCCACTATTTTCTCCCGTTTGGATGTCTCTGACATGCCTGCTAAAGAGCCAGTCTAGAGTGGCAGGCTGCCAACAACAGCCCATGCTGGGGTCACGCTCCCTGGCAGCAGGGGGCCCTGAGCCCCATGATGCTTCCCTCTCCAAAATGAGCTAATTTCCTCCCAGCTCAGCTGCTGGGACAAGTCTCTCAGCGTGACACCCTACAGGTGCATCCAAAATACATTCCTGTTTTCCAAACATTAGAGGCTGGGGGAGGCAGGCACTGGGTTTTGTGCTGGAGACAGAGGAGCCAGCAGCGCTGGCTGTCCCCCCTTCCTAGGCCATCTGTGGTAGAAGCTGCCAATATCCCCACTTGTCCAGACTAATCCCACCTTTTGACACCTTTGCTAACACAACAGGAAAGACACTGGATCTCCCATGGGCACAACATTGCTGCTTCTTTGATCAAGAACTTGCCTAGCTGACTGCACACTATGTTTGCAGAGGAGTTTCCCCAAGGCATTCATATAATTTATTTTTTTAAGCTTATGGTTAATTTCTGCTTACATAAGACTGTGACTTCCTACAACAGTTTCACTGTAACTAATCACAAGTGAACATAACCAAAGTAATAAGCACTAATGAGGCCCCACAGAACCATGATGGGCTCCAGCAGCCGCAGAACCGCTCCTGGGCTGGGCTCCTGGAGAAGAGGAGGCTGTCAGGAGACTCCACCTTTGGAAGTATGGGCAGGATGAGACATCCCTTTTTTCACAGCATCCATGATGGGATTGTGGAGGAGAGGATGAGACATGGACAAACATCTTAGGAAACCACTGGCAGCAGTAAAACTGGGCAGGAGGGAAGATTAGTGATCCTGGGGAGACATCTGTGGTCTAACAGCCTCTGAATCTACCAGCAATGCTCGCTGTTGATCAGAGGCCAAGGAGGACCCCAGAAAATAGGCAGGGAGAGGACATAAGGGTACATGACTCTTTGCTCTTGCTTTCCTTCTCCAATTCCTCAGGGCAGCTGAGGGGACGTGTGTTGCCACAGGACGTGTGTTGTAACAGCAAACACTTCCAATGCGCAAGGCACAAGGATACAATCACAAGGTTGGTCTGTGGGGACAGGGAAGTGCATGTTACTGCCTAAAGTGATGTGACACTGGAGAGGTCAGATCGAGAAAGGGGTAACCAAGTCACCAGTAACTTCTCAGAAGTAATTACTTCCTGAATCCATCTTTGTGCTCCCCCACAGGAACTTTCCTTATCTTTGCCATGCAGATCCCCATCCTGCAGGCTGCTAACCACATTAGCAGACAAGGGCTGAGCCAAACAGCCTGCTCTGAGGGATATGCTCATTTGCACTGGCCTGTAGAACACATTTAACAGATTATTTGGGGATCTCTGCTTCACAGGATTACATATCCCACATGCTAAAATGTTAATCTTATTCTGTTCTCTTAATTTATGCACCATGGCCTGTCATCTCCCACCACATCCACCTTTCTGGTCACAAAAATGTGCAATACAACCCACACTACATGATTCTTCAATAGCCATGGAAAACTGTCTTGTATAACACCGGTGGCAAAAGGAGAAGGACCTCTCAAGGCATCTGTTAGAACATGCTGGGAGTCCCAGGGTCTAGGATGCTCCCCATGGGAGCAGATGAATCCTGCTTCATAGGTCCACAGGTCTGGCCCCAAGATTTGAAGTCTCTCCTCTGCCCTATGTGAGCATGTCCATCCATGGAGGAGGAGAGCAGGGTCAACACTATTTCTCTGCCTGATGAGAGGGCTGAGACTCTTCCCCAGGCACCACTGATGCAAGCACCACAGTATGGGAAAAACAGAGCCTGGTTTTCGTGGACAGATGGACAGAAGATTCTGCCCTCCTTTTCCAAGCATTAACAAGCTAGGACAGAATCTCAGGGACTTCTTTTTTTTTATGTGAACTTGTCCTTTGAAGCAAAACAAAACACCAACAAACTAACCCATAAACAACCCTAGGTCTTTAATCTCATCCCCATTTTCCCAATAATAATGAGTTGAATTCTCAGGCTAAGTTGCAGATTTTTGGATTCTGAAGGCGGGAAATTTCCAACCACACATCTCATGTCTAAAGGGACATCAGCATCTCCCCCACTGAAGAAGGTATGAGTAGGGTAAATTCCACAGACTGCAAAAAGAGGAGGACTGGGCTGATCCTGAATGCAGTGAAAATCCCATTCACTATATTCTAGATCATGAACAATCACCATATTCCAAATTTCACCAAAATTCCTTCTAACTACGGGGTCTTAAGAAGTCCTGTGAAAAATATGTCTGGAAGTTTCAAATATAATCATTTTAGATTTAGTCCATCAACCTTTTCAATGAGCAATACAGAATATACTTGCTCATATGTCAAGCCAGGTGTCACAGGTAGCAATACTTTGTCTTAAAGTCCTATCAGAAATAAGACATTTATTTTAAAATGTCCAGCACAACCTTTTGTTTTCTTGCTTATCTGACCTGCTTAGCTCATCCAAAGCTTTACACCAACTGGTTCAGGTAGGAACACAGGCCTGGGAGGTTTTCTGGCTCATATATAAACAGGATCAATAAACCACATGCCCAATTCACTTGACACCAGACTATTTTGAAACAATGCAAGTCACAAGCCTTTCAGGAGACTCCCACTTTGTCTACATGCATCTGAACACGTAAAGCTTTCCACATGCAGAGCATGTAGACTTTTTGTATCAGCCATATCTTTGGAGATAGCTGTGGACAGTTACTATTTTCCATTAGGGTTAAAATATCTTGCCAGTCAGCCAAACTTCTGTATCTGTAATATCTATAACATATTACTGGAAAATAAAAGGATAATTCTGTTTAAGATTAAAGTCACATGAGTAAAAATATCTGTTGCTGGAGCTTCTAAAATTATTCACACAAAAAGCCAATGAAAAAAACTTTTGCATTGAACTCCATTCACTCATTTCTAGAGGTAATTTCTACCAGCCAGTACCATATTCAAGTGGCAGGGCAGCTGGATGGTTCAATCCTCCATCACACCATGGGTTTCTTCCTCAAGGGGCTTCCTCTTGGTTTCTAAGCTCTTTCCTACACTCAGTTCACATATAAGCACCATCAAGCGCTGTGGCAGCTGGTGAATCTGGAGCTCTGAGACTTGGAGGCTTCCCAGGAAAGCTGTGACAGACAGTTCAGCCCTGACCTCCCACTCCCCAGCCCTATGCCTTCAGCCTCCCTGGCAATTTCTAGAGGCAGCAAGGGAGCTGTGCAGAATCCCAGTGGCTGAGATTTTGATTGGGGAAATGCAGGGCTGACCACCAGGGGATTCACCCATGGTTGTACATGTAGTCTAGCAAAAGAACCCACCCACCCAATATTCCCCTTGGAAAACAGGCTGGGAAATGGGAAAACAGGCTGGAAATTAGATGAAGTTTCCACAGCCAATTTAGAACAGAGCCAATGAAGCCCCAGAGGACCATATGATCCATGAGCTCTCCCTCCTGGGAGGTTAAACCTGCACCATCACAAACCCTCCCAGCAGCAAACCCCCCGATACTTAGTGCTCATCAGAGTTTTGCAGATTCTGTGAGTGAAAGTTCATGACCCCTTCTCACCACTGACATGGCTCCCATTGAGAGGGGAGGTGACTTGAGGGTCACCAGTATCCAACATCAGTAAACCAGAGAAAACCAAGCCCAAAAACTTAGAGTCATATAATTGTTTAGGTTGGAAAAACCTTTAAGATCATCAAGTCCAACTGTTAACCTGACATGGCGAAGTCCACCACTAAACTGTGTCCCTAAGCACCACATCTACACATTTTAAATACCTCCAGGGATAGTGACTCCACCACTTCCCTGGGCAGCCTGTTCCAGTGCCTGGCAAGCTTCACTTTCTTCACTTCTTTCCGTGAAGTAATTTTTCCTAATATTCAACCCAAACCTCCCCTGGCACAACTTGAGGCCTTTTCCCCTTTTTCTATTGCTTGTTTCTTGGAAGAAGAGACCAACCCCCACCTCACTACAACCTCCTTTCAGGTAGTTGAAGAGCAATAAGGTCTCCCCTCAGCCTCCTTTTCTCCAGATTAAATAACCCCAGTTCCCTCAGACGTTCTTCATAAGACTTGTGCTTTAGACCCTTCACCAGCTGCCTTGCCTTTCTTTGGACAGCTCCAGCACCTCAATGTCCTTCTTATAGTGAGGGGCCCAAAATCAAACACAATATTCGAGATGTAGCCTCACCAGTGCCAAGCACAGGGGAAACTCGCCATTGCCTAGAGCTCTAAACCAGTCCATGCCACGACCGGGGCCATGGTTCCCTGTGGGAGGCACCTGTCTGCAGATAAAACCTCAAGAGACAACGGGGAAGGGGAGTCGTGTGGAAATGAGGATCTTCCCAAGCAGGGGAGGAGGTGGGCGGGGGATGCCGGCCTGGCCCCGGGGGTGCCCGCTGCCCCTCGCCCGCCCGCAGGGACCGCGGCCCCGCGCTGCGGCGGTGGGTGAGGTCCTGGGGCCACCTTGTGGCTAGTGGCGTGGACTGCTCTAATTCTCCTCTTCCTCTCCCCGCGGCACCAGAGGCCTTGGCCGTAGCGTGGTGCCCACCAGTGTCCATGTGCACTTCGGGAACCTCCAGCTGCTCGTTCAGCTCTTCCTGCGCTCCAGCTTCCTGAGGGTTTCCTGGGAACCATCCAACTTCCTGGGGTTACGTGTCTCCTGGCTGCACTCCTCGGATGCTGGGTCTACAGCACTTCAAACACAAGCACTTTGATTTTTATTTTTTTTACCCAAGCAGCCTAGAAACCAGGGACCCTGTTTGTTGACATAACATGCAGATCCCACTTCAACCACGCAGCCCTTCTTGCATACGCAGGAAAACAAAAATGACTGGCTCATGAGCAGCTGGAAGGCCATCAGCAGAGAAAAAGATCTGCAGAGACAAGGGAGAGTTGCCCATGATCCTTCACTTGTACAAAAAAGCAAACCCACACACTTATCTCAGACCCCTGGAATGGCCCAGTGACTCAACAGCCAGATGACTGTTTTGGCTGGGATCTAGCAATGGCTCCAGCAGAATGTGGCATTGCAGTCTTCACCACACCAAGGGTACCCCAGGCCCACCACTTATGAGGACCGCCAAATTGGTGTTTCCTGTTTTCACTCCTACCCTAATCAAGCGGCTTCTCCCCTGGCCATCCTTCCAGACAGATGTGCCCATGAAAGAGGGATCCAGACCTGAATGCCCAGCACAGCTCCACTAAAATATATCCCACCTAATGTGGTATCAGCAAGGGATGCTGGTGACAAAACTGAGACAGAGCAGAACTGGAGGGGAAAACCAAGGATTTAATAGAATAAATGGAGAAGCTCCCAAAGTCCATGCTGGAGGCACACCTCTGAGACTCTCTGACACTCTCCACTCCAGGATCAGTCCTTCGTTTCTGCCCACCAGAAGGCTGGGGATGCTCAGGAACTCCAGTGCTTGGTCTGCCCCTTCAGAGCCCTCTCCAGAGAGAGTATTAAGGTGCATTGCTAACTCCACACAGACCATCTCCACGGCAGCCTCTTCCTCAGCCTTTCCAATCTTCCAGGGAAGGGGACTCAGCCCAGAAATCCCTCTCTCCTTGGTGAGTGAAGAATCCTTGCATTATCCAACAGGTGGTAAAGGCTGTATAGAAACCATCCTGGGGGGAGGGAGGGAGAGCCATACTGATCCTAGCAATGAGATTCAAGCTCTGTCAGCATCAGGAGGCCAGCTCTGGTGGAGGGAAGGGGCTGTCCCGTGCCTGGCCTGGAAGGCAAGTCCTCAAGTGGGCAGGTCAGTTGGCGGAGCCTCTGGAAGGCAAAGGTAGGCATTGAACACAGCCGCAAGGACAAAAGGTGACCTCAGCCTTCCCCTTCCACTCATGGATATCATTCAGCCAGACAGACAGGGCTGCAGGTCTGGTCCCTGAAGGCCAGAGATGTCCCAGATAAGGACAGTCAGCACTTCAAGAAACTGAGGGGATAAACTAATCTTTGAACCACTTGTCCCAAGACATGTGAGAGCAGAAATACTGAGATGGTAAGAAAGCTCTGTCCTCCATTTGCTCCAGACCAGGGCTAGAAAACAGTCTAAAGAAAGATTGATTCTCAGGTGCCTTCAGGTCATCCCCTCCATCAGCACAGACTGCAAAGGTAGAGCCTGTGCATACAGATCTGGCATTGACTGGGGCAGAAAGTGGATAGGTAAGGGGCTACCCTCTACATCATGCAGTTGTGGCCCTTGCTCCGCTCCTTCATCTGTGTCCACTCCTCCCTGTTCATTCTGGACACAGGGATGAGGGGCCCATTGCTGTCCCAACCCATTCTTGAGCACTTGCAGAAGGCAGAGAACAGGTGGGATCCTGGGGTATCAGGATGTCTGTGAAACCTCCAGTGAGCTGTGGCAGGGACAGGATGCCTGTCTGGAGCAAGTTCTGCTTTCTCCAATCCCTGGCTCTCCCAAGGCATGTTCAGGGCAGCCAGCAATGGGCCATAGCAGCTGAATAGGCCCAGGCCATGGACACTCAGCTGCCTGCATCACTCATGGGATCTGGAGCTTTGTCAAAGCAAGTCCCCGAGACTCAGTCAAGGGCAGCCTCCAAACTGACTCAAGGCACTAGACATCATCTTTGCCATCTCCATCTAATGAACTTTTTCCTAAAGGTGCTTGCAAAGTTACAGAAGCAATAAACAAAGGGCACCAAGAGGCAACAGCCATCTTGGAGCAGCCCTCCAGCCAGGCAGAACTTAATAAAACCAACAGTCAGTTATAGCAATGGACTCATTCGATCAATTTATTCTAGGCTCCCTGCTAATTAAACTGCAACACAAAAGTGATCCCTCTGCAAGGCTGGACTTCAACACAGAAGCACAGCCCATGCCCTGATCCCAGAGCACTAGCCTCACCTCTCTGAGGGAGCCTTTGATGCTGGAGAGTTTGTAGACGATCCAGAGAGGGATGCACACCATGGAGGAGAGGGCCAGCAGCCAGCCCAGGGTGTCTCCCCACCACGGGTACACGTACTTCTTGTTATAGGTCAGCGGAGTGTATTTAATCAGAGAAAAAAGGAAGGTTGCCTGGCAAGGTGGAAGAGACCAAGAGAAAAAAGCAAGAAAATCAACACCATTAGCCAAGAGAGGTCTTCCTGGTGACTCCACACCTGCTCAGACTATCGTGGTAACTAAGAGCTCCCCAGAACAGCAACAGAGGACACACCAGTCAAGCGAGGTTTTCTGGGACAGCCCCCATGTGCAGCACTGGGCATGGCAGCAAGGGGCTCTCCCCACCAGCAGACACCACTATCACTGCTGAGCTGGGCCTCTCTCCCTGTTGTTTAGCCCCACACCTAGCCCCCAAAGCCACAGAACAACAGGCTCCCATAGTACAGGCCACATAATCCCCAACACATGTGCACATCCCTCCGTATGTATGTAGGTATCTCTATCTCAGAGGCACCCAGCTCTGAC
Organism: Hemiprocne comata; assembly: GCA_020745705.1. Taxonomy (NCBI): domain Eukaryota; kingdom Metazoa; phylum Chordata; class Aves; order Apodiformes; family Apodidae; genus Hemiprocne; species Hemiprocne comata. The sequence continues at coordinate 66,531,539 of CM036586.1, forward strand.
AATCTTCCTCCCCCAGAGCTCCTCTTCCTGTGGGCCCTCACCATGCAAACTGCCGGGGTGATGAAAAGCCAGCAGTATTTGATGACAGGCCATGGCCTGTAGCCGATCATATCTTCAATGTTATCATAGAAACGCTCAGCACCTGCAGAAGAGGGGAAAGATGCCTCACTGCTACCAGGAAAGGAAGGTAGCATGGTCTGCATGACCAGGGTCCTGCTTCACCACTGTTTGGATGCTCCCCAGAAGATGAGGGAGTAACCTCAGCACAGCTGACAGCCCTGTTGGGGAGGTCACCAGGAGTGTGGCCAGCTTCAGTCTTTGTCCTGGACCAGGACAGGGCAGCAAGGCCAGCCCCTCAGCATCTCCCAGGCTAGGACCTGAACCCAGGCTGGGACCTGAATCCAGGTTTTACCCATCCCTTGTGAATGTCAGGGCTGAGAGAGGGCTCTCAAAATTGTCTGAGGGTCTCGGACTCCTCTATACACAGGTTGGGAAAAGATTTCCCAGCCAGCTCGAAGTCCCCAGGGAAGGAGGGCCTGAAAAGCAGGGGCACATAGGAACATGCTGGGGATATCTGCCAAGCAGATCCCTCAGGGCATTGCTGTGAGGAAGCCCCCACCAGCTGTGTCCAGGGGCACCAAAGCAAGGGTTTATAGGTCTGCCTTGCACTGCAAAGCAATTGCCAAGATGAGCTACAGACCAGCATTTTGAGGATGGACCAAGCAAGAGCCTGAGAGACCAGAGCTGGGGACCCCCCAGCAAGTTCATACTCACCGTAGACCCAGGCGATGCAGAGAGTCTCGAAGATGGCCACAAAGAGCAGGCACATGCCACTGGCAGCATAGTAATCAAAGAGCTGGAAGACATACATCCCACCCTGGGAAGGGCCAAGCAGGCAGTGAGGCAAGGTGGAGAGGAAGAGAGGGGAGAGGAATCAGGCACAGGCAAAGAGCTCCAGCCAGAGCAGGAAACAAACTTGACATCTTCCCCAGAGCACCTTTTTCTCTCTGAGTCATGGTTATAGCCAACAGCAAAGGCCACATCCCTTGTGCTCAAGGCCTGGAGACATGCAGCAGCCCTGCTCTCAGGAGTGTCTGCAAACCTTCATTCTAGGGCAGGGCAGGGGAGGACAAGTGACTGCCAGATGTTGTGGGGATATTGTAGGACAAGATAAACCCAAAGCAACTCTTGTAGCTGGAAGTGAGGGTGGAAATGCCCATACGAGATGGAATGCATCTTCTACCCTTCAGCCTCCTCATTTTCCCAGAGAAGTAGCAGCACATGTGGTTTTGCAAGCACCTGTTGTTGTGGGCCCAGAGGCTGGCAGCCAGCCCTCTTCACTGCCCAGGTCTGCAAGACTGTCTGCAAAATGGGCCTGCAGGTAAGTCCTGGCACAAAACTGCAACACCAAAGGCAGCTTCTTCAAAAGTATGTGCAAATGTAAACAGAAGATGCAAAGAGCAACATGGCAACGTCTACCCACACACACATACTGCTAGGAGGAGTTAAATATTTTAAACCAGAACAGTTTAACTCTCAGGCAATTAATCACAAGGGGAATACATAAGAAATTAGCATAACATATATAACATATAAGGGGCACACTCAGGCCCACCAAGTTTTCTTAAACCGAGTGTTCATGTAGCTCTATCCAGGAGGAAAGATGACCAAGATGCTTCCCTCCCTATGCACAGGCTGCAGCTGTAAAAGTTTGGCTCATGTAGAGATAAATCTATAACCAAAATATGGCCTGTCCAGAGCTCCAATTATCAGTCTTGGCAGGAGAGGTGTCGTGACTGTGACACACAAGGGGTGAGGACTTGAAGGGAAAATGCAAACGCCACAGGGAGGGAAGGGCAGCCTCCTTCAGGCACTGTGCAGCAGCATGGGGCTCACCAGCAAGCTTCCAGCCCCAGCATGGACCCCACCGCCCACCAGGCTTCCCTCTGCCAGGGGGACATTCTGACCCAACAAGCACCACACAGGTGGTCTGAACCCAAAATACCTCTGTGAGCATCAACAACCCAACCAGATAGGAGAGGATGGAGACCAGCAAGATGAGGGTCTCCCGGCGGTTCTTCTTGCGGAAGATGGTGGGGTACATGTCCACAAGAGCTGTTACGAGGCTCTCCACACAGACAAACTGCAAAGAGCAGAGATCCCACTTCTGTCAGCCCATCCTGACTGGCTCCCCAGCCCCACTGCCCTCTTCTCAGCCAAGTTCAAGCCTGTCCTGAAGGGACAGTGGCTTTTATCTGTCAGGGAATCACCCTGCACCTGTGTCTTTACCTGGCTGTCCAGTCCCAGCAAAACAACCATCAGGAAGAAGAAGCACGCCCAGAGCGGGGAGAATGGCAGCATGACCACAGCCCGAGGGTAGGCGATGAATGCCAGGCCAGGCCCTGCAGGGAGAAGGACTTTAAGAGCAGGCAGGGACATGGCTTGGCTTGTGCAGACCCACATGGGGCAGCTGCCCAGCCAAGGCACAGCCTGCAGCTACACAGTCTCTAACTCCAGTTATCCCAGCACCACGTGGGAAACCCAGGCTCCTTGAATGATGGAGGAGATCAGGAGGAAGGGAGGAAAAGGGAGCACAGCAAGCTCAGGCTGCATCACTCTCTCAAGTGCAGGGAAAGCCTCTGAGCCCAGGGGAGCACAGCATAAGCCTGGCCGTATGCCATGAAGGCACCTCACCCCCAGTTGAGAGACAGCAGCTGCCTAACCCTTATAGGCAGCTTCTACTGACCTCCAGACATGGCCATTGCATCTTAATATTTCACTAGTGTGCATCTGTTTCTCCTTTTTGGAGGTACAAAACAGAACTGCTTGCCAGGACGGACACCTGCAGCTGAGACATCGTTTGCCTGAGATGGGTACCCTGTGGGCATGGTCCCCTTGCTGAGGGGGGACAAATGGCAGCACCCCTGCAGCCCCGTCCCACCACAGCCCCACTCACCTGACTCAGCCACCTCAGCAATGGGCACGCCCTGCTCCCTTGCCATGAAGCCCAGGATGGAGAAGATAGCAAAGCCAGCCACGAAGCTGGTGCCACTGTTGAGGAAGCAGAGGGCCACGCAGTCCCTAGGAAGAAGGGACACAGCATCAGCCAGGTGGGGCTGATGACCCACACCCCATGGCAGCCCCTGGTGCAGCACCTACCTTCCCACCCCAGCCACTGTGCTCACAGCAGGGACTCGCTCTCAGCTCCCTCATGGCTTGGCTAAGCACTAGGACGATGCCCCAGGTTGGGAATCACCCCCCAGATAAAGCCTTCTCCAAGGACAGCATAAAGATGCGTTCCTCACCTAAGCTGCTCATTCATGAGGTAGTCTTGTTACACATCTAAATCCTTGATTTTTTCCCCCCTCACTCTCCCCTGGTCCCTCATGTAGCAGAGAGTACCAGAGTTTATTTTATCTGAGAAGGGGGCATGTTTGGTTTTTTTCCTTAGTAGATTTCTCAGACCAGTTACAATCTTGGTTCTCAGCACTACTAGGTATCTCCTGGTTCTCACATTATGAGAAAAAGATTAACAGAGACAATAGAATTTATTTTCTCTGATCTATTCCCTTCTGTCTCTGTTTCAACTCATTCTCATCCATCTACTCTTTAAACTAAACGTCTCTTATCTAACCAATTCCTTTTCATACTCCAGTCTCCCTAGTCCTCTTGTGACTGCATCCCTGGGGACAACAATAACATTTGCAGCATCTTTCTGAGATATTCTGAACCAAACTAAACACACCCTCTGGCATTTCATGGCCCACTCTGACTTTATTAAATGCTACTGTATAAATTCAGTGTGATTTTCTGTATCAGTCTTTAGGAATCTAGCATTTAGGGGGTTTCATGCTCCTCCCTGCATACTAACTAGATCTATTCATGGTCTGCAAGCATTTCTAGAAAGTACAGTTCATGCAGAGCCCCTATGCCATACAAATTCAGATTATTCCTTCCAAAGCACAGCTCTGGGAGCATTGTCAAGGACTGCACAGCATCGAACACCAATGCTCTGCCTTTGCACTTGGTTTCAAAGGCAGGAGAGATGGAAAGATACTTGCAGGGTGAGTCTCCATGAATGTCCCAGTTGGTAAACAGGGTCATGCTCTACCAAACTCAGCTAACCCAGTGGGTAGCCCATACCACAACTTCCTTTCTCTGCTTGCTATAAACCACCTGCTTTCCACTCCAATTATATTCTCAGCCATTTTATATAAATTCCCATTTATTTCAAAAAGCTTCTCTTCCCTTACAGTGTTTCTTCCTCTTGCCCCCAGATATATGCATGACAGGTCAAACCCTCCTCAGAAAAGCATGTTTTGGGAGGTGCTCTCCTGTCATCTAGCAGGTGGGAAGGGGTGTCGTGGTAGAGGGTAACACATGGGGAATGGCCAGAGCAAAGAGAAGTCTCCAGATTTTCACCCAAAAGGAAGCCAGGGAGCCCTGATGATATCCCTTAATGTCCCAGAAAATGAAAAATGGTCTATGCTATTTGATGCCATCTTGGACTGCCACCATATGAACAATGGTCCCTCCTGCTCACATGCTTTCTCTTACAGGTCACCAAAGGTGACACCTGGCCTGGAATAATGGAGTGGGACACCATGATGGTGTCTGCCCTGTTAAAGCCTAATCACGTCTTCCTATGCAAACCAAGCCTTCAGAGCACAGGACTGACTCAGTAAAACTGGGTTCCTGCCCAAGAACAGGCTGGTCAAAGGTTTGACACCAAAACTAAGACCAATTTCCCTAGCACAGCCACATAGCATAAAGGGTCTGTCTGTGAATAGACATCACTCTTTCTGTAGCTTCTGCCAGCTGCACTTACAGAAGCTCTTTACAATCTTACTGCCAAGCTGCCCCTGTCATCAAATCCATGCTATACACCTAGACTGGAGATGCAAAGGGCTAATGTCCAGGGGCATGCAGCATGCCACAGCCATCCATTATCTCTTCTTTTCCTAAAGCTTTTTCACTCAAAACTGCATCTGGGAGAAGGGACATGAAAAAGAAGTCCCAGCCCAGCTGCTGTTGGAGAGGCAACCCTACAGCAGGAGTGAATTTCTAAGGTGAAGAGAGAAAAAGGTGCCAAGCAAGGACCATAAAGCCAGTGGTCTGCCTGGACTTTCCATAGCAACAACCACGATTTTAAATTTAAAAGGTGGGGGAGAACCCAGTGCCGGTAGCAATGCAGTCAGCAGAGAGAGGGTAGAAAGCGATGGGTAGTTTTACCTAAAGTTGGCCTCTTGCTCTCACACTAGCCTTTTACCCCTGGAGATGCAGCTCCAGATGCTGGGTACATGTACAGCAATATTCATTTATTTCCACCCAACACTGCAACTTGACAACCTGATTCTGTTTGGCAGCTGGATCCATCTCTGTTTAATGGCAGTCCAGCACAGGAAGAGTGCACAAGAAACAGAAGTCATATCCACAGGCTTATATGTAGACCATAGATAGCACATTAGGAGCCCAGAGCACTGACAACTGTGCAAGACACAAGGTCTGAATGAACCTAGGAGGGATAAATCACAAGGTGAAAGGACTTCAGCCTAGAGTCATTAGATCTCACAGCTCTGCTTTCCCTATGGCTACTCGTACACCCACACAACAGAAGAGGTTGGAGTGTGGGCTGGGATCACAAAGCTAGCAAGGAAGATCTGACTTTGCTGGCTCTCAGCTGGTGTGGAAGAAGAGATTTGTCATCCATTGCACAAACAGAATTCCCTTGGGTAGAAAGCACAGAGAGCTGGATTTGAGAAGAAAACACCTGGAAAAAGTTTTCTTATGCCTTGAGTAGCCACAGAAGACAAAACACCTCAAAGGCCAGTAGCCTCCAGCAGTTCACCAGCCTGTGTGAACTGATGTTCAGGGAGGGAAAGGCTCTAGGTAGCGAAGCCGTGCTCCAGTTACCTGTAGCAGTTGTTATGGTATTTGTTATAGCTGCCCAGAGCTGTCAGGCATCCCAGGCAAATTGCATACGAAAAGAAGATTTGAGTGCCTGCATCCATCCAGACCTGCAAGGGAGATGCAAACACAGGTGAGACAAGGCCAGCACAGAGCAAAGACACTGCATGGATGTGAACAGGCAGAACCCTAGGGGCTCCTGTACCCAGCAGAAAGGTCAATGATCAGGAGGTCATCAATACTCAGCATTTAGACAAGTCTTTTCTGGGGCAGGTTATACAGTGCTGGGAATTACAGTGCACAGTGGGGCACACAGGGGGTGCTATGAGTGCCAAAGGGAAGGGATGCACTGGGAGCCTTGCAAACTCACAGAATGTATAGCTCTTCATCATAATCTCTTTCTTCCTTGGACAAATCTGCAAAACCCAATGACTCTCCAGAGCCTCCTAGCAGTGAGAGACCAGATGAACACTTTCCACCAAAGCTGAAGTAGCCCTCTGCTAGAAGAGGAGGGTGACTTGATTTGGGCAAGCTTGGTCTCCCAGTGGGTGACATGGTACATACAGCTTCTGGTGGTGGCTATTCTCTCCAAGACCTAATTTAAAGGCTCCAAAACTTAAAAGAAAATTAACTGGGGAGGAAAGGACTATTAGAAATAAACAGAGTTGTTTGGAAAAGACAGCTCCTAGAAGAAAATACAAGAATACAGTTAGTCCTGTGAGGTGCCTTTGAACTCTGCTTTGCCCTCACTGTCAATAACATGCCCAGTGCTCTAGGGCTGACATATGTCAATACTAAATTTGATCTGAAAGCCTAGCTGTGTGCAATCACCAGTGCAACCACTGCCACTATCTTCTGCAGAGAACAGCAAAAGCAGGAACCAACAGTGAAGAGTGAAGCAATGACAAAAAATATTAATTAAACTCTGTTTTCCAAGATCTTTCTTCCTAAGGGGTTTATGAAATAGAGATAAGACAATCATTCAACCAATGCTGAAGGACAGCTGTATTCTAGAGACAAAAGAGAAGCTAGTAAGGAAAGAAAAGCAGAAAACAGAAGTGCTACTGGGACAACGTTAAGGAGAAAAGTCTCCATTTGATGATACCCTCCTTCCCCAGAGTAACAGTGCTGATGAGCCCTTGGACAAACAAAAACCCTGTCCCAGGATGCCCTAAGAGAAGAAGAGAAGTTAATGAAAAGCACCACAGCAGTTTTGATGACTCCAAATCATACCTTTACTTGTCAGCCAAAACCTCATATCCTAAGGCAATAGTCAGCTGGGCAGCACTTGCCCAACCACCCCGGTTGCTCAGGCCACCCTCAGCAATGCATTGCTCTACTTGTCCTCCTCCGTACTGGTCAAGAGCAATCATGTGGCAAGAGATTTTGTTTCATATTTACCTGTTCTCCTTCCTAGGCTGATGGGGCTTACAAAAGGGTGTTGTAATCCCATTAGTTGTGATTTTCTGGAGGAAATTCTGGGTTTAGCTCAAGAGGCAGCTGCACAGAATGAATCTTCTCCTTGCCCACTGCTGCAAAATCCAGCAGCACAGTCCTCAGGGAGAGAAAGCAAAGTGCTGCTAGAGCTAGATGTGGTGAAAATGCTTTCCCTGACCATCCTGCAAGAAATATTCACCCCATCGTCTTTTCTTCAGTCCATGGAAACAGTGTTTGCAAGGTCACAGAGAGTCAGAACCAATCTCTAATTTGTAGAATGGAAAGGGACAGATGACGAGGTGGGACTGGGACAGCTAGTTAGAGGCAATGGGATGCTGAAAAAGTAATTGACCTCGATGTATTTAACTCTTTTTGGAGGAGCTGCATGGGGATGTGGGTTTTAGAGAGCATGGTATTAGTTCATTTTTGCATTTCAAAAATATTAGAAAAAAAATCAAAGCCATTTTTATAATTGATTCTTAAACATCACTGTGCTCATGGGCAGTAAGGGAACAGCCTTCACTTTTCAGCTACTTTTCAGACACAGCAAGGAACTGAGGAGAGATAGACCAGCTGATACCTTTGCAGCAATAATTTCAGCATCTTTGCACAGATTTGGGTAAAATGTTTCATTAGGTCTGCTTTTGGTTTTGCTGTTCATGGATAGAGCTCTGGGTTTTCAGCAAATCTGAGCCCAAATCACACCCTCTCATGGGTTTTGGAGCCCTTGTATTTCAATTTGTCAAGCTAACAAGACTTTTGCCATCAAACTGCCTACCCCACTCCATAACATTGGACCCAGCTTCAAGCAGATTAAACATTTGAAAGAAAACCCAAGGATATCAGCTACCTATGAATTTCAGAGGAGCCAGGGAACAGGGAAAAGACAGGAACTTGACATCCCCACTAAGCAGAAAGCTACAGGGAAGAAAAGTCAACCAGTGTTAAATATCAGATAAATCACATGAGCAGGAGACATGAGAAATACCCCAGGGACAGGAAAAGAACTGGTGCTTTACCATCCATGGTGGGAATCAAATATCAAGACACCAAGCTTCATTAGCTCTGTGGCTTATGAAGTGACTTATTTCTAAAACCCAGTGATACCCTTAACTGTGTAGCAGAGACCTGCATGGGATCTGTGGGATCCATGCTCTGCTGCCTTCTCTGGCCAACACAACAGCCAATGGGGTGCACACTGTGTTGTGTGGGACCCCAGCCCCAAAGGAATGTCTTTAGGGAATACAGGACCTGCCTTAGCACATGCTCCCATTTGAAGCAAGGCCACCTGTGGCTGAAACTAAATAAAGCTAAGCTTGTCTTGCAGAGCTTATGATCCTACTTAGTCAGCATGACTGTGAGCACCAGCTCAGGCTGCATGCACTTTATTTCCCATTTTAAAAAGTTCTGCAGCTCTTGGGCCAAAGGCTGAACCACCTTTTCATCCTTCCCAGCCCCCTGGCAGTTCCCAAATTACTTGAGGGTCAATGGAATGCAACACAAATTATGCCATGGCTGTTCCTGATTCACTGGTGATGGAGCCAAGCAGTGGCAGCAAGTCCCAGAACTGCAGGATCAGTAGGGTCAGAAGGTGCCTCAGCCCATTTGTGGTCCAGCCTCCAGCCACTCACAAGAAGCACCACTGCCCACAGGACCCCATGCACTCACAGGGGCTACACAGACAACTTGCTTCGGAAAACAGCAATCCAAATCTTCCCTCCCCAACCTGCTGCCTGTGCTCATTTTTCTCCCTGCAATGACTCAGACAAATGCTTTTTTTCAGCCCTTCCAAGACCTCCCCTTTCCTCCTGTGCTGCTGATCAACAGCCTCCCAGTATTTCCACTCTGACTAAAGGGGCTCTCTGGGGTCAGGCAGGGCTCTCTTTCTCCTGCAGATAAAAATGTGCTGCTGTTCTCTGACCACTGCTCCCAAAGAGATTGGTAAAGTTTATTCTGTTCAGATTTTGCTGGCACATTGGCAGCATGGGTATTTTAATTTGATTGTTGTCTGCAGTTTTCTAAGCCATCCAGTTTAATTCATAATTCAATTTCCTTGAACATGTTGTTTACTCCAGTTTGTAATAAACTCCTACTCTCTGTTTTTAGCCAAAGCCTTCACACCTGAGCTGCAGTTATCCAGGATGGTTATGACCTACTAGAGAACATATTCCTCCACCCCTTAATTTTCTCAGCAATATTCACCTTATTACATGTACTGGAATTTAATTGCCGCCTGTACTGAAACACATCCTTCCTTAGGAAGATCTCTGAGCACTTAAAATAACAGTAAAGACCGTTTTGGATGAAAACATTATTGAACCCTTGTCCATGTCATACACCAAATACAGGCGCCATGCTGAGAAGCGCCGAGTTGTCCCCATCAGCAAGAAGAGACAATGCAGCATGGAGTGGGTACATGCTGCATGGGTGGTCACACTGGGCATAATGAAGAGCAGAGAGAAAAAAACACCCAAGTCTTGAGCTGCAGTTCAGCATTACTTTTGCACCCAACATCACGGCCCACCACTCAGCCCATGGCCCTGGCACTACCCACCAGCCACCTGCTGCCCCCTGCAAACACATCACTTCAGCCCAGCCTTGAAAGGAGAGATCTTAATTCCTAAAATCTCACCTCAAGATGCTCAGAGCACCATTTCCAGATGATTGCCTTTCTCCCTTAGTTCAAGAGTGGCCAAAGGGCCCGAGCCCACAGACCCAGTCCACAAACCCACAGCACTGAAGTGGTACAGGGCTGTGCAGGCCTGAAGCCACGCTGCAGAAAGCCCACTGCTGTGCTGCACAGGCCAGGCACTGCTTTCTGTCATCCCAATTCACCCCAGAAGATAGGAGGCAGGGAATAAGTTACTGCCATTCCTACAAAGTGTTCCCATTCCTTCCGTCCACCCTATGCCTGGTCAAACATCGCATTCCCAGTCCCAAGCCCCAGCTGCTTAGAAAATAGATCCTTCACATCCTTGGGAGTGGGGGATGAGGTCTTTGTTCCCAAGTCAAGCTCCCTATGCTCGTACTCAAGCCCTCCACAATGCCCCACCAGTGAGCACTGACCTCATGTTACCCCCACTCCTCAGGGCACTTGCTGACCCCCAGTGACATTTTACACCAAGGGAGCCCTCCCACTGCTAGGGTTTCTACAAACACCACAAGAAAGCAAACAGGTTTCCTGGTTCATCCCCAAGAGCACAACTTCCTGCCCCAGGGTGTTGCAGAGGGGTGAGGGATGCTCCAAGGGATGTTCCCTGCTGCCTGGGAAGCCGAACTTTATGGTCCTCCCTGCTCTGCTGCTTGCAAGCAGACAGAGAGATGACTTTATTCCTTCCTGCTATGTCAGCACTGAGATCAGACTCAGCAGGGCCGTGCAGCCACAACCCACGCCATCAGGGCTGGCGAGAGGCACAGGAGGAGGAGGAGGAAGCCCCACAAGGTAAATACAGCTGTGGCCCATCCCACGCCGACCCATTGCTCCAGCAAGGCGGGGGAATAGAGGCCAGCCCCAAGGCCCTCCAGCATGCTCAAGTCCTCAGTCTCTGCTGTCCATACCCGCTCTTCATCCTCCAGGCAAGGACAGCAGCAGTGTCTGGGATCACAGACCCTTTGCAGACCCTCTGCCAGGGCTGGGGGGCACAGGGTGAGCACATGGTGCCTGCAGCAGCCCCACTGGCACACACATCCACGCACGGGCGCAGCAAGTCACCCTCCGGCATGAAAACAAACACGTTTGCCTTCAGAAAGGGGAAGTGGGGGGCCAGCAACAGGACAAACCAAGTGCACAGGGTCAAGTTAAAGGCGTGCTGTGAAAAAAATAAATTAGGGGAACAAATAATATTTAGCAGGCCCACAGTTTCCCTTCCCTCTCGCTGGGAAGAAACAGCTCTCACTGGCCATGGAGAAGCAGCAGGGAGGGCCTGAATTTGGAGAGGATCTGGGGGCTCTGACCCCTTCCCCAGTGTGGCTCTGGGGGCCCATGATTAACCCAGCAGGTCACAGCCCTGCAAGATGCACGTACCTCCCGTCCTCTCTGTGGTGGGCTGAGGGGTTTATCCTCACTGCAGTCTCAGCAGCGAGAGTTGCTCCAGTGCAAACCATGAGCTAGACCCTTGCAGCCTCCCTCTCCAGCCACAGACACAGTGTGCAGCCCCCCAAAAACTGGGGGCATCTTCATCTCTTGCCTCCCCTTCCTGCCACATCCATTGGGAAGCAGGAGCCTGTGGGGGACTCTGCAGGAGAAAACACTGCTCCAAAAAGCAGCCATCAGGGAAATGGGTGAAAGAAAATGAGAGGGACATAAGGAAGGTTATTTGAAAAGTAGTGCAGGTGAGAATGGGAGAGACAATGAGAAGCAGATGTTGGACGAAAATAATTCTCCAGAATTTAGCTCCACAGTGCCAGTCAGGGCACCCTGGAAGGGTGCTGTACAGTGCTGGGTGTCCCGTGCAGTGATGGGGACTGCTTATGGGGTGTCTGCAGAGCTGTGGGTCCTCTGCAAGTCCTTGGCACTGCCAGAGCTTCCCTGCCCCCAGGAGCAGGGGTACAGCCCCCACCAGAGGCTTCAGCATGGCTGGGCCAGATGGAAAGCAGCTCATCATAAAAAGGTCTTCCTTTATATAAAGACTGGATAATGTACAAGCACATACAGCGAGGTGGTAGGTTTTCTGGAAATTTCAAGAGCAAAACAAGAGTAGGAGGTTTTGAGAAACATTTGCTGCCTTTCCAGAAAGGGAAGTGCTCAGAGGCTGCTGAAGTTACTCCTTCATTTATACTCAACTAAACCTAACAAAATTTAGCTAAAATAACTTGAACTTGATACCAAAGTGAAAGGAGACCATCACAATACATCATTTTAAAGCAAACCAAAACACACTACTGGCACTTTCTGCATCAAGCCCATCACTCCTCTCTTCAAATATCTATTACAATGATGTCTGGTCATAGTATGAAAGCATCAAGCAATGCAGAGCCTGCCAGCACCCAAGAAAAGTTCTTCTAATGACAAATTTCCCACAATTGAACCTTAGTCCTACTCCAAATTCCTCGTTTCACCTTCCCACTAGTCAATCACACTGTGTATCCCTCTCCTTAATCACATCTGTAAATCCCCAGCATTATCTACTGAAATAAACAATTGATAAAATTGCCACAAAGTTAACTGCAAAGGGTGGAGTGATCAAAAGTGGAAATGGCTAAGAACCTCAAGTCCCCCTTCTGGTTAAAACACAACCGGCGTTATAAAAGAAGGAAGAACTTAAGTAGGAACCTTTTGGAGCACAGAAAATGAAATCAAGGTGGGAGATAAATTTGGTCTAGTAATGGCTGGCATGCTAATATCATGATACTAAATATTATACAAATAAAAAGCAAACTGTAAGGCTGCTTTTTTTTTTCTATTTTGGGGGCATATAGTTTAATAAAGATTATGTCTTTGGAGACTTTGCTGTTACCTACTTATATTTGAGCAGAACTGGACTTAATTATTCAAAACTTTTTTTGACAGTTTCTCTGTATAGTCTGATCTACCTATCAGATGCATTTAATCACCATTTTAATTATAAGCATTTCATAGATTTAGAAAATGAAGGTGCAGGAAGATTTAGGGCACTGTTGGCTTTCTGGCCAGAAAAGACCACCTTTAATCAGCTAGCCTGAGCTCTCATAGGTAGGATTTCCCAGTTCTGTCCAAGGTCATTTGGCAGGTGAAAAGCAATGATTTCCACACACCAGTCTGATATTCTGACACTTAATCACATCTTAGCTGCTGCTGCTCCCCTGGTAGAATCTGTTAAATAATTCATCCCCTCTTTTCACCTTGTTTTTCATATGCCTTAAAAGAGTTTTGATTTTTTTCCTCATATATTGCTTGCCCTATGTTTAAACCTCCTCTTGAGATGCCTTATCATAAGGCTTAGATTGGAGAGGGTATTTTTATTTTTTTTAAAATTTTTTTATTTCCAGAATCACTTCTCAGGCACTTTTCTAGGCAGTGCAGGATTGTAAAGGTAAACAAGTACAGCTTGCCACCCTTTGAGCACAAATCAATTATATTCAACTTGGCCCTGATGGACTGGCAGGACTCACACTGCCCCTGCCCAGAGAGAGGAGGGCACAGCCACACATGTATGGGGACTGGGGCACTAACCCTTCCCTCTCTGATGGGTAAATACAGGAGGAACACCAAGCCCTGATATTTGGTTTGGTAGGATGGTTAAAACATGCTGGAGGAAGGCAACCACCACTACTGACTCCTGCTTTTCTCCCACAGGAGTGAAGTATTCATCAGGGAATGATGGAGTCAGGGAAGGAGGAGCAAGTTTTCCTCCCCCAGACGAGGACAAACCATCCTCTTGCTCTGAAGGGTTATTCTGCCTTTCCATCAGTGCATTAGCATTTTCCAGGCTGGAAGGAAGCTGTGCTTCTAAAGCGCAAGCTGTAATTGGAAAAGTTTGCCAGGACAGACTTAATGAGTACACAGCTAGTACCAGCAAAACCATGCCATGCTTGAAGTGGTTTAATTCAGTCCCCTGGGCAACACAGTCACACTTATGACAGGACTTTTCATAAGTGAGCACCATTTCAAAGTGTTACTTTATTTCTGAGGTCTTTTGCACCTCATCGGCACAAATGGAGCCACGAACACTGCAAACACAGACCTGTCTTCATGCCCTTCCAAAACTTGCTGCACCTTCATACCAAAGAGCAGCTGTCCTACCCACCTCCTTCCATAGGCAAACCGAGAGAGCAAGAGAGCAGCCAGCACTATAAAATGAGGCTTTTCATGCCCTGCTCAGGCACAGCCTTGACCAGAGAGTGACTTCCAGAAAGCTGAGCAGGAATGCTGAGTCCTTCCCATGATAAAAACCAGACTGCCTGGAGCTGGAAACTGGACACTCATGTTTAGCTCCCCAGATCGGAAGCCATAAGTCAAACTGACTTGCACAGAGCCACACCACACTGGCGGCACAGGAGGGACCTGGGGATTACACCCAGCAGCCCCTGAGATGCTGCTACCCCCACCCACAGGGATCCTTTCTCCTCCATCAGGGAGGGCAGGATGGATGCACCAGAGTCGTTCCTTCCCCAACACTTATGCCCCTGTTTGAAAAATTAATAACCCAGGCAGCATTTGGGCTAGACCAGAAAGAGTTAATGGGGTTATAAAGGGTTTTGCTGGCCTATTTTCCAGGCAGGCACCCTTTAATCTCCTTTGGAAACACCTTCACACAAAGGCTGGTACAGTAGCTCAGCTGGAGCCAGGATTTAACGTGGAAGAACTTGTCCCAAAGAGATTAAAAGCAGGAGTCAGGCACTGACCCTCCTGACAGACAGGCAGGAATTTCTCACCAGGGGCAGGGAGGTGAGGAGGGTGGCTGGGTCCCAGAGAACTGCTGCAGCATGCCACAGCTCCCACCATCCATGCACCCAGTACACTTCTCGGGGAAGCCAGTGGAAGCATGCCAGAAGCAGGGCTCATCCCCATGAGCTGCCGGCACAGTACAGAGTGGCAGCCCATGCACTGGCTGCCTCTGCAGCACAGGAATCTCCCCAAGAAATTGGGGAAGTGTTGGTGCTGCTCAAGATGAAGGGTTAAATCCTACTGCCTACAGTTCAGACTCAACTCCGAGTACATACTGATATCACAGCCCTGCCTCATGCCCACAGAAGGGAAAAAGAAGAGCCAGAAAAAAGAACTGGAAGAAGAGTGAGAAAAGAAAAAAGAGAGGACAGCCACAGGCATCCATGTAAACACTGCTCAGCCATTCGTTTCCCCCTCCACCTTACCTGGGGGTCCCCAAGACGACTGAGGTCTGGATAAAGGTAAAACAGGATTCCCTGGGATGCCCCAGGCAAGGAGACTCCTCTGATTAGCAGAACAACCAGCATGAGGTACGGGAATGTGGCCGTGAAATAAACCACCTGGGAGGAGGATGAAGGGACAAGCGTCAGAGAGCAGCAGGGGCGAAAGCACCCAGCTCCAGCCAGCAGCACAGCACCAGCCCCTGGGCTAGGGGAGGTGGGCAGGGAATGGGCCAGGCTGCCTTGCCAAGAATCTTGTGGTCACCTGCAGCAGAAAGAAATGCATTTTAAAATGTGCCTAGGAAACTTGCGACTTTCCATGGCATGTCTTGAGCCAGAGAAAACCTTTCTAGTCCTAAAAGCAATCCAGAGCCTGAGCCAAGCTGTCACCAGGCTAGAGTCAAGAGTAGCTCTACTGAAGCCAGTGGTATAATATCTACATCCATCAGAGACGGAGATGCTCCCAGTACCTACCTGCAGACCCCTACCCCAAATAGTGTCTGAGTCACACACAGAAAACCTCTTCTTCACAACATGTAGTGGCAAGGGTGAAAGTGTGTGCAGATAAGAGACACACTGTGAAACGTGATTGCTACCAAAGGACCACCAGGGGCAACACTGGAGGTCCCCCACTCAGGGCTGGCACTGGCAACTGGCTTGTGCCCGCTGCTCCCTCCTGCAGCAACTTGCAGCCACTGCCTCTGACTGACCCCTGTTCAAATACACAACATGGGCATTTCAGGCAGAGCAGGGCAGCACATCTCAGACTTGGCACCAAGGATGCAGACCCAAAGGGGACCTTTAACCTGTGTCCTCTTGCTTTTTATGACTCTAGCCCCTTGAGGAATGCAGACATACACAGGTAGGGTTGAAATCCCTTCCTCTAGCAAAGGAGCCACGTCCCTCGGGGAAATGTAGCAGGCCACCATCAGCTAATCCTTTCAGGGATTCCACTTCTGGTAAATACAACATTCAATTTGGGGATAATAAAGGTACTTTCAGGACTGTTCAGGCTAATTGCTGTAGCATGCCACAACAACAACATGATGTAGACTGTGTTCACACACCCAAAAAAAACTGATACCACGGGCTCATGCAGCCTCTCCAGTGATTCAAGTAGTATCACTAATTCCTTTGCATCGCTCCACACCTTCAAGGCTTTTTCACCACCTTGAAAAAAAAGCTGTTCAGTCTGTTGCATCATGCTAGGACAAATAATAAATGTTGCCCCTTCAGGCTTTTCCCATGTGGACATGCTGAGTGAGGATTCACATCAGCACACTTACCTGAATGCTGCCCTACAGCTCTTTTCTCAGCTTTGGCAGTTACCCGTCAGAGAGCTAAAGCTCATCTCTGGAGCAACCACAAAATGTAATGATGTGAATGATCTATTTCTCGCACCTGCCCATCCATCTAGATGGAATTGTTTCAAAATCCACCTAAATCCCACTGTCTCTGAGCAGGGGTCATAGGCTCTGCCACAGCTATAGCAGTTTCTGCACCAGAGAAGGTCCTACTAAGAACAAGAATATGATTTCCCTGGACAGTGCAGCCACTTTTCTTCTGTCCCTGGGTAATCATTACAATCCAAGTAGCGAGTCAATATGAGATTTTTTTCTGGATCCACTGTGATGTCCTCCACCTGAATAAAACCAGGTCAAAAGCACCTAATGCTGCAGTGCAATTCCTCCTCTAAGTCAAGACATACACTTTGCAGTGATTCTATTTTGTAATGCAGAAGGACAGAAGGATTTGAGAGATATCCCATCCTTGGAAGACCACACTACTAGATTACCATCTCTGTCTGTAGCTCCAGGTTTTCTATGCATTTCATGTGCCCTGCTCTATATATCATGGTAAGTCTTGGTTAATGCCACAGAGGTCAGTGAAAAACACCTCCTTGCTGGGGCTCATATTTGCCTGAGATGTCTGTATGAGCAGATCCATCCCTGTCCTTCTGAATCTGCATCCTGAACAGTGAAGGAACCCAGGAACAGCATCCTTCAACACAGGCAAACTCCATCATTTGGTTCATTTGCAAATTTTCAAGGAGTCTCTGATTTAGAGCTTCTCAGTGACAGTTAATCAAATCTGTAGGTCCTGAGAGTTTAACAATCACCCTTGTATTTGCCACACAACCAAGTTCTTTCTGCGGGAAATGACAGGATCTTTCTCAGCTTATGAAGCAGGATTAAAAACAAAAATTAAAAAAAAAACAACATTGCTTTTGAACCCTAGTGCATGTTCCAGGATGCCAGGTTGCACATTCTCAGCTGGATCTCTAAATAATATCAGTTTTAAGAGCTCAGAACACAAACTGATAGCTGTCTGGCATATCATTTCGATTCACATTTTGGTGATGTCCTATGTGCTTTACAGCCTGCACAAACTAGTGTATTAAGCTTTTCACTCAACGGTCACTCACATCTGCACTGAGATCAGAGACCTGAATTTGAAGAATGTTTTGCTGGATTAAGAGCTCCAAACTTTTATCTAACAACAGGAACATCTGGATCCAATGAGATATTACTCAGTGCTTGGCTCAGACCCAATCTTTTTATTTCTCAGGCAATGTTAGCACTAACTACATCACTAGGAACCTTGCCGGGATCAGTGTGATTGTTCTGTCACATGCTGGTCAACAACATCTCTGGTTTTATTTGAATCTGATCCACATGCCTGAGCAAAGTAGTTCCATCTGTGACAACCTCCTGCATCTGTGAGCTCTCCTCTGAGATGGACAGTCCCCACGAGGAAGGATGTGAACCACTGGCTGCTGTTCTGAGTAGGGTGATTTCGGCTCATGGTGTTTGCCCCTCCACAGTCAAATCCCCAGGACTAAGGTATATCTCTTCCCCAATAGGATTGTATTCCCACAGCAGTCATTTTAGCTGGATTATTAAATATGCAGAGGGTTGATAAACCTATGGACACTGTTGCTTTACTGAAAGAAAGTTTCTGTTTTCAAGAAGATAAGATCCCACCATTGCTAGTCCTTTTTGCTAAAACTTGCATTTTAACCTAGAACTTGTGTCTAAAATAGATTTAATTTGTTCTCAGCACTTCCCACACTATGTTTGATGTATATTTGCTGTTATTAGATTGCCTCTGCTTTCTTTTACCAGGCCACCACAGCAAGCAGTTGCTCTTTTCTTCTAATTTTACTCCATGGAAACCAGAAAACATCATCTCTGCAAGCTGCTTGATTTCCCTGTCATGTTTCATAATCCTTGACCATTCTGGAAGTAGGAGAAACTGCTAACATCCATGCCATCAACCTGATGGAAATGGATGCAGCTAAAATTTACACCCCATCACACATGATACCTTGTTCAAAGCATGCAGAGAAGACACCCTTTAGTCAACATACTAAACCTTTTCATTTCCATCAGTTCTTTCTAGCTTCAGACAACACTGGCTGGGAATGGGTCAGGAGGCAGTAGCAGAAACTAAGTAATGGGGTCAGTGCAAATGAGAGTGGTGCACACTGCAACAGAGAGAGCATGGGTTGGAGCTGGACAGTTACAAGACTCCCAGAAGGAAAAATCATAGAATCATAGAAAGGTTTGGGTTGGAAGGGACCTTCAAGATCATCTAGTTCCAATGCCCCTGCCATGGGCTGGGTCACTTGCCACTAGACTACATTGCTCAAATTCCCATCCAAAATGGCCATGAACACATCCAGGGAGGCAGTGTCCACAGCTTCTCTAGGGAAGCTGTTCCAGTCTCTCACCACCCTCACAGTAATGATTTCTTCCTAATACCTAATATAAACCTACCCTTTTACAGATTAAAACTGTTACCCCTTGTCCTGTCACTACATGCCCTTGTAAAAAGTCCCTCTCCAGCTATTAGATGGGGATATACATGTTGGAAGTTAATGCTTTGAGACGCCTCAGTGCTCCCATCCTTTCCTACCCAAAACAGAGCCTGGCTCGTGCTCCTGCCTCAGGTTGAGCCCCACAGGCTCCTGCCAGCTTATTCAGGGAAAGAGGGTTGATCTCAACCAAGGACTCACCTTGCCTGTGGACTTGACCCCTTTCCAAATGCAGAAGTAACAGATGATCCATGCCAGCAAGAGACACAGAGCTAGCTCCCAGCGCAGGCTGCCTAGGTGCTGGATGCCATCAGAAATCTTTAGCACTCTCCTCCTGCATTGGGGGAAAGCAAAGGAACATCCAAGTGTCACTGATACTGACCAATAATGTTCACAACATCATGCTTGTTCTCACCACACCTCCACAGTATCTGGTGGCTTTGGGGAGAAGAATTGTCTTACTAACAAAGACCAGGTCTGAGCTGCAAGCCTCAGAGGAATCAATCAGTGCTCCCCTCTTAAAGCTATCAGCCTGGCAAATCACACATGGACACTTGCTTCTACACTGACTCCAGTGCTGGCCTGTTGGGCCAAAACACCTCTTCTCCTGTCCTCCTCCTACCCTTTATCTGTCCTCTAGCGTAAGAGCTCTCTCTCTCTCTGCAAGAATATGCAGCACTTTGCACACACAAGCTCTACCCAGGTCTTCTTCATGCACATTACAAAGTTCACCTGTGTTTCTGACATGCTTCAAACCTCAAAGTGAATGATACATTGCACTGACAGTGCAGAATCCATCAGAACCACCCAAGGTCTAATCCATTCTCCATAGCACACTTCTTCTGGTTTTAGGAGCAGCTTCATATTTCACCTCAGGACCAAGAGCAGCATAACATCCCATGCCATGACTAAGACCCAACCAAAACCACAATAATGCCCACTGCATAGTCAGAAGAGGCCACCTTGAACATCCTCTTTCAGCTAGTGTGGAGATACGTTCCTGGGCTAGGTAGACCTTGGTTCAGCTAAAGTCTTACAGTCTCACCTTGGCCATGTAGTATCTTCACATGTCATGTTTATGTCAAATCTTCCTCATCACTTACAGAAGACTCACCCTCCTCCATGTCCTCCATCACAGAGATGGATTTGAATGTGAAACACAATGGTGCAGTCCCAAAACACCAAGCCTGAGACAGGCAGAGAGGGGGACACACTACCCTCAAGTCCAGCGGCAATGCCCACCCTGCTGCAAAAGACAACAATTACCCCAAAAATAAAGGTAGGTCTCCTGAAGAACCATGGTCTGAGGCACACTGCCTCTCTTCCTGCCTTACAGACTTACAGTGGATTGAGAAGATGAGAAGGGTCAGAAAAATCATGCTGCTCCAACAGATACATTTCGTCACATTGCTCTTTACCTGTTTCTAAGGACACGGACTCTGTAACCAGTGCAGAATGGGTGCCAGTGGACCATAACTAAATGGGCACTATATTGCAGCCAGAAGAGGCCTCAAGCATGCCACCAGCCCACTGGCAGGTCAGTGCTTCTCAAGGAAATGGTGGCCTCCTACCTCCCTGCCCAGAGAGGGCAGGAACAGATGCTGCATCAGAATTAATGGACAGAAGAGATTTCCAGTCCTGTGGGCTTATTTCCCAGTTCCACAGGGACAGACACAGCAGTGATGAGAACATCAACTTTCCCAGCAACAAGTCTCAAGAAAAATAGTCTAAGGCAGCCACCATCTAATCATGTGAACAGCAGGCTTAGCAAAAGTGCAGACTCAGGAAGCACACAGGAGACAAAGAAAACTGAAAAACTTCTAAGTTTAAAACCAGCATCCCCGTGCTAAACCAGGGATGCCCTCGAGGTGCTGTGTGCTCCATGCACTGACAGCACCCAGCAGCACTGCTAAGGGCAGAGCCTTCCAACCATCCAAATGCACAAGGGGAATTCACAGTGGCAGCAGAGGAGTTACTTGCACAGTCTATTAGCCAGGGCTCAGTGCTTAACTGGGTCTGCTCTCCCAGGAAGTGCTGAGAATCATCAGAGATCCCAAGCCAACAGGCCTATGCCTTCATGCCAGGAAAAAAAGCTACTCTGTACCTCAGGGTAACTAACACCAGGGGAGAAAACGATGAAAACGAGGGAACAAATTTCAGCATGAAGTAAGCTGACCCTAGCACTTCATTTCAAGTTTGGTGAGTTTCTCTCCTCAGAATAGCTTGCATATTAGTCACTCTAAAATGAAAACATCACCTCTTCTGCTATTTTTTTTTTTTAAATTAAGACTAGGTCACATACAAAGGTCACCACCCAGCATGCCAGAGCCTCCTGGGAACATGCTGGTGTCACATAGCAGCACAGATTGAAAGGAAAGAGATCACCTACTACACCACCAGCATGGACTCCTACAGTACATCACAAGGCTTTAAAGTCTCCTCTTCAACAGCTGAACATGCTACAGCTTGCAAAACATGCAGACAAAAACCCAACACAAAGCTGCTGCTTTGTGGATCACCACAGATCTCATCCCACTCCCACCTCTGGTCTTGGCACCCCTCTCCTGAGCATGGTTATAATGGATGCAGCCACCAGGCAGGTCAAAGACTTGCATGGGACAGACTGCTCCAAACAGAACAAGAGCACTGGAGAATCCAGCATATTTTAAACTGTAATACAATCCGCAGGGTCATGTCCACTAGACCCTGAGGAGTGCAAATAATTTTATTGAGTTTTGCACCCTGGGTAAGTCTGAACCAAGCTGCAGGAAGGGGAACATGCAGCCAGTTCACCTGTTGCAGGAGGAAACACTGTAAGAGGAAATCCACAGCTGGCAATGAGAACAAGGGAGGAGGCAGTGACAGAAGCAGCACAAACAGAGAAAGGGAAAGTGCAACAGCAGGGGAGGAGGAAGGGAGAAAAGGACAATGAACAAAATATAGAGGACCAGGGGAGACAAAGCATTGGTGAGGTAAGGTCTCTTGCACAGTCAGCTAGCCATCACTGAGGTGAGTGAGCTGAGAAGCCCAAAAGGTCCAGAGGGACAGGAATACAGCATCAGAGAAGGATAAAGTTAGATGGTGGTGAGGCATGCCATCACAGCTCCAGACAAACACCACGAGCCTAGCAATGTTACCCTTGACTGACAGTGCTTCCCCTGAGAGCCTTCACCCTGACCTGCCCAGCTTCCTCTCTTGTGTTCTCTTCTGGCAAGGATGGGTTAATAGGACATGCCACCATAGGGTTTGCTCCTTGCCCAGGGAAGGTATGTTCTGGAGGAAAGGGGGGTACAGGTTTGTCCTTTACTTACTCCCAGAACTCAATGACAGGGGAGGTGGCATTTTCACTAGTCACATTGAGTGTCAAGTTCGCCTTCTGGAGCTCCATGCAGTTCCCTATGGGAGAGGCCCAGGGAGAGAGGCAGAGTTAGTAGCAGTGGCTGGAGTACCCAAGGATCTGAATAACACTCACTGACATCGACTCTGAGACAAATTCTGTCCCAAAGATGCACAAAAGGAGTCCCCCTCCAGGGTAAGGCTGGCAAGAAACCTAAGACAATTAGGATGATAGCATTTAATTTTTCCTTCCAGTGGGCACAGTGAGCAGTCCCAAGCAGCACTAGGTCTATGGCTATCGCACAGCACAGTATGACTGGAAGATGCCAAGAAGGTGTCCACGGTGGCTTGAGCCCAGAGCAGAAGCCACCAGGGAGGCCATCACTTCGCAGCACGGGTCAGGTGCTGCAAGTGTTTGGGCAATGCAAAGACCTGGATCAACCAAGCCTTTTCCCCAAAAGTGCCAGCAGCACTGCAGTGACCCACTGTCCCACCCAAGTGGGGGCAAGCTGCTTGCCTGAGGTTTGGCTCTGGGCAGCAACAGATTTCCCTCAGCCAAGATCCAATGGAGAACTGGGAGGGGGCTCCTCACCTACCTGTGTTCCACTCATGGTTGCAGCTGCCCCAGGGGAGGTCGATGGTGAATGAACTGAAGAGATAAAACAAGGCCCAGGCCAGGACAACGATGTAATAGAAGTTCAGTAGGACAACGATGACCTGTGAGGCATAGCCAATTCCTGCAGAAAGCAAGCCCCAAAGGCAGTTGACCCACATGCCAGGGAATGGGAATAGGACTCCCCTTGGGAGCTGCTCACCCTACATTTTCATCTGCTACTCTGGGTTTTTACTGCACTGCCGGATGAATGCCAGTGGGGCAGCCACCAGAGCCATCATCCCCTCCCCAAAGCCCACCTTGCCACATCAGCAGGGGGTTCCCAGCAGGGCCCTTAGGGACTCCTTCTTCCTGCCACCCCACTGCAACCTTCCCTGGTGAAAGGGTGGAGGAAGTCTGGGCAGGGGAGGGCAGATTACGGTTGGAATGTCACCCAAAGTGATAGAAATATATGATAGCACTCTGCCTCCTGAATAACATCTCTTCTACCAAAATTCAGCTTTTATTTCATTTGCTCATCCTTTTTCACTTTTGTTTGGGAAGCTCTTGTATTAACACCACACACCTTCTCTGGGAGGTTCTGGAGAAACATCTAAAGGTTTTGGTACATAGGAAGGAGGCAACTGAGACTTTCAGAGAAATCATGGAGAGTGCCTTGAGGCTGGATGTCTGTGCTGAAACACCATTAGAAGTGGATCTGACTGCTAACTATTTATTAAGATAGCTGACACCTTTCTCCACTAAGGTTTTAAGCCATATGCAAACTTAGCAAAATGACATAGCATTGACTTTAAAAAATAGTTTTAGGTTCCTCATAACTGCCAGAAGCATTTTCACCATTTAGCTCATGGAGGATGACCTTGATTGGGCGCAAAGCTCCTGGCCAGAGCTGTGGCCATTGAGAAGGAAATAGTGTTGCAATGTTAACAGTAGGAGCAGTTTGGTGAGAAAGGTGATCAATTTTTTCCAGCATGATTTTGGAAGGGGGGCATCCAGTGGCCCTCCCAGGCTAGGATCTCCAGGGGTGGGCAGTGGATGAGCAGAGGTACATAACCATCCAGGCTGTGGGGAGGGGCATCGCTACTCATTCCCCTGAGGTCCCCCCACCTCACTATGCCTTCCTGGGTTCACCCCACTCACCTTCAAAAAGGGGGCAGATCCTGCGCCAGGCCGTCACCCCTCCCTGACTGGTGTACTGCCCCAGTGCCGTCTCCAGGAAGAAAACAGGGATCCCACACGTGAAGAGGAAGATGAGGTAGGGGATGAAGAAGGCACCTGGCAGATTCAAGCAGCAGATAGGAAAAATAAGCCACATGGGATGACTGGGGTCAGGCCATCTCCAACCTGGCACAAGGCAGGTCCCTCCCTGGGGTGGAAAACCTGGGAGGGATTGAGGCTGCATGGGTGAGAAGACCACAAACAGGATGCCAGGAGAAAGGGATTTTCCTCACATTTCATCTCCAGGAATGATATGATTGCATGAGAAACTCAACATTTAGAAAAGATAGAGAGGAAAGAAAATATTCTAGGCCTGATTTTTGTGCAGAAGAGCGTAAAATAAGTTCTCAATAGCTGTACAGAAATACAGGAGAACACCCTGCTGTAAAACCATTGTGACTTTTGATGAAGTTAGTGAATCCTTTCACATCGATTATTCTGAGTAAGTTGACAAGCCCATGGATGACAACACCAAGGCACTGGGGAGCACATAGAGACTAACACCTTCACTCAGTCTGTGGGACTCACCAAAAAGGAGCAGACACACAAATAAAAAGCAAGCAGTGCAGGAGAGTATGCACCTCGCACGAGAGGCCAGGGGTGCCCTCCTGCTCAAGCCCTGTCATGAAACCAGGCAAGGAGAGATAAAATGCACCAGGCTTTAGATTACCCCAGTCTGTTGTTAAATGCAGCAATGGCTTTTTCCCCGCCAAGCACAGGAGACAGCCCTGCAACATCCATGCTCTCTCCTGCACTACCGAAGCTGCCCAAGCCCTGTTGCAAAGGCAGGGACATGGAACAGGGCAAGTAGCTGGTATGAAAAAGGGTGGTCCTGAGTGGAGAGCAACAGCTGTGCTATGGTGGGCTCAGAGGGGCACGCAGGGTCAGAGGTGGCAACCCAGCCAGCCACTAAATATGTTTCCCTGCATAGGCCTTTTCTGTGCTGCTGAGGTGCTAACTGGCTCTGGGGTTGGGTCGGTGGGGGTGTATGGGAAATAAGAGCCCCAGTGCAGAAATAAACTCAAAAAACCAAGAGATTTTATTAAGAAGCTTAGGTAGCATACAGGGGCAGGGAGAGAAAAAAGGGGCTTTAGGGACCAGCCAGAAGTTCCACCCCACACTTATCCCAGTGGTGGACAGAACCACAGATTTCCCCTTCCTGCAAAAATATGCCATCAACAAAATAGACAGAGACGTCATCTTGGTAGCTCCCTGGGGGTAAACTGCAGCTGAAGGGCAGGATGTTGGTACCTGGCAGCCCCAGGGAACAATAAGCATCTGCCCACGTGCTCTCCCTCCACCAGTAAAGAGAAGCTGGTGAGGGCAGAGGAAATGGTTGTATCAACACCATCCCCTCAGCTCCCAACTTGCATGCAATCATATTATCAAAAAAGTGGACCCGATTTTCAAGAAAGCTTATGCTCTTGTAAAAGTTTGCATTAAACTTAACTGCAGCAGGGGAGGTCTCTATGGTGGTAGGTCGACCTCCCCAGACTGAGTTTCCCTTATTTGAAGCCTGTGGTCTGGGCCTGTCACCTTCCTCAGCATCTCAGGTTATCCCAGGTTTCAGGCAGGTTTTGTGCTTTGGGAGTCTAACTGGAGTGTCCTGACACACAGGCTGTGATATGATACAAAATTATGATGGGGCGAAAGAGGGATTTACAGAGACATATTTGGGCCAGGGGCTGTGATCTACCCTGCTTCCCCTCACCATCCAGGTGGGACAACCCTGACACCAGCCCCACTGCCACCCCCCATCTCATTTCAGCTGGCAGAGAACTGCTGCTTGCCCACACAGGCAGGGAAGGGCAGCCGGCAGGCAGGACAGTCTTCAGGCAGGAACTGCAAGGGGGAAAAGCCAAGGACAGTCACCCAGCAGAGCTGCCCTGCTCAATTGCTGTGGGGGGCAGCAGGAAGGGCAATCCACAGCAGGGGCTGACCGGGGTCCATCAGCACACCTCAGCAGCCCCCAGTGCTGGCTGACATCCCTCCAGCCCCCAGCTCGCACAGGTGAACCCTGTTGAAGGTGAAGGGGGAAACCCTGCTGCACATCCCCCACCATGGCCTCCTTCCCCCTCTGCATCTGCAGCGATGGTGGTGACTGTGGGCCCTTGGGACCAGCTGGTTTGGGGAGTGCTGGGGAGGGGGTGAGGCACAGGCAGCCACAGCACCAGACAGGCTTCCCCAGTATTTCCCAATCAGTGGGGCCAGCCTGCCCAGGGAGGGCCTGGCCCCACCATGGGAGGAGAAAGCAAGAGCGAACAAGAGGAAAAAACATTTTGTTGCTCTTTTTTTTTTTTTTCCTCCACTCTGTCGGGCCTTGGTATCAGACACTGAGTGCTAAATACGTAAGGGACTACTCTTTCTTTGTCATGTGGAAGTATCCCTAAAGAAAAGAAATCTTTGCATAACTCAGATTTTGCAGATACTTTCTTTGTGAAGAGCTTGATATTAAGTCAAGCAAAGCAAGAGCTGAGAGCAGTTTTCACCACTGCCTACACACATTTCAGTGGGGAGAGAAAGAGGCAGCCAGCTGGGCAGAGCTATTGCAGCCAAACTGTAATGCTGGCAACAAGACCTAATGGCTGTAGGCTGACCATGGTTGACCTGGAGCTGGAAATTAAATAAAGATCCCTCTCCTTTACTGAGGTAGCAGAGAAGCAAGTGCCTAGACCAGCCTTTCTAAAGGAGTAGAGGACAAAATCTCTGGCAGCTATTAAACTTAATCTTGAGGCATTACAAGAGATTTCATACAGCACCAGTCAGGGTAGGCTGGGTTCCATGAAGCAGGAGGGAGACTCAGGTCCTGTCCAGCCTCCTTACACTGTCTTGCCACAGAAGAAACCATATGGGAAATGCTTTCCCCTCTGGATGAGAGTCTCATGTGCCATCCTTTCTCTAACCTCATAGGAAGGGGGCTGCATATGAAAAATTTGCCTGAGACTTCAAACTCCTCATTGTCTCTGCTGCTTCACAGGGCTGTGCCTCAGACCCAGTTATGGGGGAAAAAAGGCTGAGAAACCCTTTTGCATCTTGTCTCCGCTGTCCAACCACACACAGCAGCTCCCCTTTCCCCAGAGCCCTCCTCGAGCTCATCCCTGGCACCCAAGGCATGGAGTGCCAGGACAGGATCCCAGGTCCTGGTCCCCCCAGTGGGATGGCACCCAGGAAGGGTTCAGCAGCGGGAGCAGACACAGCTCAGCAAGCAGCCTAGAAATGTTCCCCGTGGAAAAAGAAAACACAAAAAATCCTTCTTTTTCAACAGGGAAATAAAATGCTGGACCACCTGGTGAAAAGAAACAAGTACTGAGCAAAGCACGGCGTGAAAGTAGCTAAACAGCAGTTAATCCTCTTTTATGCCACTGGGATGAAAGCAGTTTAGTGAGGCCCATGAGACTACCCCAAGCTCAAGCCATGGTATTTCAGCCCCAGGTCTGCAGCACTCACTCCCTGCCAGCTCCCAGCCAAGCACCATTTCCCCTCTCCCCTGCCCTTCCGGAGAGCCCAATTAGCAATTAATCACCAGACAGGGAGAGCAACTCCCTCTCTCCATGAGCCACTGAGTCAAACTTGAGAAAAGCTTCAGACCTCTTTTCTATTTTTTAAGCAGTTTTCTCCCTTAAAAGGCAGCCATAAACTAAAAGCAGGCTCAAACACCTATAAAACACCTATAAAAGCCCACAGCAAACCTCCACCAGCAAAAGCCAGTCCAACTCTGCTGCCGAGCCATGTGGCAGCCTGTCCATGGGGAAATTGGTCACTGGTCTCTTCCAAGCACAGCCAGAGCAGCACCAATGTGCCAGCACCTCATCAGTAACAGCCATGCCCACTACCACACTCTCCATCAGACGTGTCCATCTGCACCCCTGACAGCCCTGCCATGCAGCTCAGGGGCAGGTGTCCCCTCTCCCACATGCTCAAGGTCCGGCAGATGCCGTGGAGATGCTCTAGGGCACGGTATGAGTGCTGTGCTTCTGTATCAAAGCAGGGAAAACCCCATCACTCTGCCCTGTCCCTGCCATCTGGTCCCAGTACGTGGTGGACATCCCTCCATGGTCAGACACCAGATCAGCCCCTTGAGGCCCCCTGATACTCCAAGGAATACTGCTGCTCCTCACAGAACCTGCAAAGACATTGGTGCCCTTTGGCATCCTACACAGCTCTCTGCTGTGTCACTGGGATCCACCACCTTATTTGCACAGGGTGCCTGGTGCTCCTCAAGGAAGAGGTGCCTGGAGGGAGTCATGCTCCTCAGAGAGCTGAGCCCCCACCCTGATCCTTCTGCCTCCCCCTACAGATGGTCACCCACCTCACCAGCAGGACCAGGGCTCTGCACACCTCAGGGAAAAGTGGCTACAGTCACCAGAAAACCTGGGATGTTGCCACTCAGTCACCCACATCCCATTAGGTCAAAACAGCCCCAGCTTGTGGCTCAGATGGTGGCACTACGCTGGCAGGTTGGCGTCCTCTCTTCAGATTCACTACTTGGAAATTGCTGAGAAGCCTCTGACAGAGGTGAACATGGTCAGAGGTTGCAGAGACAGGATGGATTCATGGAGGGACACTAGTGACCAAGCATCTCCAGGGCTGACTGGGGCTGGGGCTGCACTTACCTCCACCGTTCTTGTAGCAAAGGTAGGGGAAGCGCCAGACATTTCCCAGGCCAATGATCTCCCCAGCCACAGACAGGACATACTCCAGCTTGTTGTTCCACTGCCCTCGCTCCAGGGTCTTGTCCTCCTCTTCCTTTTCCATGCCGGAGTGTGAGGGCACCGTTTCACCATTGCTGACAGCACCAGGGACTCTGTAATCCATCCCACCTTCAGAAAGAGTTTCCTCCATTACTTTCAGCACAAGCCATGCAACAGGGCAGAAATTTGGACTTCAGGAGGCAAGAGGACCACACACACAAGCTGAATTGTTCCTCTCTTGCTCCTCATACTGATTCCTGCTGGCAGCAAGGCACAAAGAGCACACATGCATTTTCATTGCTTAGTCTAAACTAGTCCCTAAAAGCCACTATCAGTTTCATTATTTGTAGTTGACTCATCTCAGAACACTCCTGCTTCTGGAAGCCCATTCTTCAAAGCACAGTGTTACTCTGAAGACCCAGTAGCTGAACCAGGATCTCCCACTGGAGCAGATACTGGGAACAGACTTAAGGCTGGAAAGGGGGTGAGAGCAGGATCAAACACTCAACAAGGTATTTTATAAGGGTTTGTTTCTCCCTTGTTACTGCTTACCAAGGTCTGGTTTTACAGGCCACATAATGAAGGTCACAAAACACACAGAAATCGTAGATGTGGGAAGAGTACAAACTGAAGCAAGAGGGGAAACAAGTTTCTGCTTTCAGTGGTGGCAACTGCTGCTGGCAAGCTATGAGGCTACAAGAGAAGGTGATTTTTCAGGATGGTGCTATCCTTCTAATAGAAGGAAAAGAAAGAGGGCAGATGCCGTGGCCACCTGGGATCTCTCCTCTCCCAGAGTCCACCCCTCCAAACATCTGCCCATTGCCTGCAGAGGCTCCCCGCAACACTGCTCTTGAGAAGCTTTGGTACCACAAGAGCTTCTTCCCACCTCTAAACAGATCTCTGCTAAGAGAGGTAGAAGATTGGCACAGAGTAGGTGGGCACCTCTCTCACTGTCCCACCTTCCCCAGAAAAACTTCAAGAGTACACCTCTGCTCTCAGGAAAGCCAGGGCATGGTGTGACTGCTGGTGCACAGCTGATACCTTGAGCACAGAGAGGAGACAGGTACTGGAGGTGTGAGTGGCACCAGCTCTGCCGCAGTCATTTAGGAGGCTCAGGGGGTGTTTGAAGCTGTTCCTTGTGGGCAGGATGCCCTCCTGGCTGCTGATCCCCATGGGGCAAAGGGTGAGGACTACAGTTCCAACCAATGTCTGGTGCCAAAGCTGGAATTGCTGAGGACCTCATCCCAAGGAGGGCACCTTCTTCCTCATGATGCCAGCCCTTAAGCCCACTCATGCCCAGCAGAGGCAGCTCTTCCAGCCCCAGCCTAACACTACCATTCATTCCCGCCTGCAACTCCCGCACCAGGAGAGCAGGAAAAGGCACTGGCAGCAAATGACACACTCCCCCATCCAAGGAGAGGAAAATAAAGGCAAAGCAGCACTTTCGACCTCTCCCCTCCCCCTACACAGTCCCCTGTAAAACACTTTGGGACGTGAAGAGGAGCAAGAAACCCTGGCAGGCATTTGACAGTAGCCACAAGGAAGGACCGGGAGGACCCCTCCATGCTAGAAAATTATTAAACAGGCAGAAAGCGCACTGTGACCTCTCATCTACGGCAGACCCGGGTGGGTGTGGGGCACGGGGGGAGTAGGGCAGAAGAAAACAGGGGCAGAGATGTTACCTTGCAGACGGCACGGCCGGGACACGAGCTGACAGGAGACGTGAAGGCAGGACCAAAAGGTGCTGGCTATTTAAATTGTGGAAAGAAAAAATTCAGCTGTGGTGTAATTCTAGACTTCGCCCAACCCACATTCCTTCCCCCACCCCCCAGGGCTGGACAAAAACCTACACATGACTGATTTCATGGCCAGTGCAAAGGGGCTCGTTCCCCCCCGCCTGTGAGAAGGGCTCACAATGCCTCTACCAGTGGTTTCCCTCCCAGGCTGGGACTGCTTGACTCCTGCTCTCCATTGTCTCTCTGCCCAAGGCTGTCCCTGGAGGGGCAGGACACCACAGCACACAGGTGCCCTCGCAGCCCTGCCCAAGGGAGCTGAAGCCCTGAGACCTGCTGAGAAGACATAAGGAATGAAATACAAATTTGTGGTGAATTCCCATCACAGGGTGTCTGCTCGGCAAGGAAGACACCAGCACTGGGCAAGGTCCTGCATCAACAGCCCAAACCACAGTGTTCAGGGGGGTTTCAGTGGTAGGCACCAAAGCTCCAAGCTGCAAATAAACTCTGCTAAACTCTCTGCTGCTTCTTACTCAGGGTCCAAAACAGCTTCATTCAGTAAGAGAGTTGCGAACTGTCTTCCCTCACATGCAGGGGGATCTTTGCCACCAGTCTTTCCCAGGAGCAGCACTGCCCCATCACAGGACATCACTCCAGAAGCCACAAGGGGAGCAGGCAATCAAGCAGCAGATAAAAAATCATGCAGCAGGGAGAAAAAAAAGCCCCAGTTATGCATTCCCAAAACAGGGCTGCAAAATCAGCTGTGGCTGCTTGGGAAGGAGGTCTTGGGATTACTACAGGTAGTTTACCTGATGACATTAGGTCCATGCTTTGAGGCCATAAAAAAGCTGAACAGAACAGGATATTGTTCATGGTAGATGTGTTACAGCCCTGATAGCCCAAGGATGTTAAGTGAGGCAAAGTTTTAAAATATTTTATTGCATCTGTTGATTAATCATCTGGGGCAAGAGGGTATAAAAAAGTGACACTTATGAGTTCATTGCCTTTGTATCAGGCCTGCAAAGAAGCAGGAAAACCTGAGCTGTGTACAGGCAGTTTGAGAAGGTATTAGGAGAACGACAGGAATGAAGCAGCAAACTCTGTGGTGTCACCACATCAATCTATCATGTACCACCCAGCACCGGGTTTCCTACAGGAGAAACAGGGGAAGGGAAGAGGGATGGGCAGAGGTAAGGAACAGATTCAACCAAGGAGTGATCAAATATATGATGACTCCTCATCTAGAAAAGAGATGCCTAGGATAAAAAGAGGATGATAACAGAGGTCCAGGAAACAAGGAAAAGACAGGAAAGAAGACTATATTTTACTACATTTCATAGTGCAACAGCTAATGACATCCAATGAAATAGTCAGGTTTAAACCAAAAGGAAATGCTTTTTCCTCCCACCGTGCATAATTAATTAAACATGGTACCTGTGGCCATTGCCACAGAGTAAGGAACTAGGCAAAGTCACAAAGGGCTGCTCCTTCTCCGCAGTGATTGAGCAGGATGGTCCAAATAAAACAGTCAGCTCCAGCCCTCAAATTGGCAATTGTTGAAAATTAGGGAAGATGTTCCAGAGAAGGAATTACACAAGACAGTGAGAAGTGAAGAACATCCCCCTGCAGAAATAATCTCCCAGTGAATAGTGTAGTTGTTAAATAGTTAGAGTAAGGATATAGGGAATAAAAAACAACAGCAAAGTCAAATAATACCTTGCCTGGTAGCACAGATTGGTGTATGGAGAAAGGAGATTGAATAAAGAAACGTTTCTAAAGGTTCTCAAAACTATTGTGTGCATCAGCATCACTACTAAAATATCCCTGGATAACTACAATCACTACAGTGCACCAGTGGCAATAGTCTTATCAACGAGATGACAAGCTAATTGGCAGGAATGAATAGACTATAATAGGAAACCATGTAATCAATAACAAACTATTTGACTTCCTACCAGTGAGATAACACATTGCTGAACACAACAATAAGTTGAAAATGAAAGCAAATGTTCAGTGTAGACATAAGCAGCAAGGGGAAATATTAAATCCACAGGTGCAAAAGTAAGCTGGAAAATCCCAAGTGAAGCATATTTAAAGTAAAACATCACTTTACACATCTTCTGGAGTGAAACAAGAAAAAGTCCATATGGTTTTGGAAGAGGTTACTTGAGAGATTTAAAAAACAAACAAAAAAACCCCAAAACAACAAAAAAAAAAACCCAAACAAACCTTTTTACTGGAGATAGGAAGAGTACCAAAAAATATCACAAAAGATCACTTAAGACTGCAAAAAAAAGATGTTTTCAAAACACCTTTTTGAAATTGCAGAAAACAAAGAAACTGAGAGGGACTTCAACCAGTCTGGCAGAGGCAATAAAAACCTAAAGGAAAAAATGCAAAGGATGAAATATTTATTCTAAGATTTTGAGTCTGTAACCATATCTAAGCCGAGTGGAAGAATGGGGGCAGTCATAAAATAAGCCTTAAGAAAGAGAATTGGAAGAAAAAAATTAGAGAGATGGAAGAATGTGAGTAGTTTTTGTTGTTTGGGGTGTTTTTTTTTTAAAAAGTAACAAGCCTAGATACCAAACACATGGTAATAACAGAAGAATAAATTTATACTGAGATCTACTGAGATAATGCAATTTAAAAATATTTTTATAGGTACACATACATTTATTTGATTTATATGAATGAGGAAGACACCAGGGAAAGGCTTTTGCAGCAGCGTTTGCCACCCTGAGCTGTGCAAGCTGAACCTCACCAGGTGGCTGCAGAGCATCATCCTCCCAATGCCACAAGTGCTGGCAAGTGGCAGCACTGATGCTGGTGCCTGTCCTGCGTTCATCACTCTCATGCCACCCCCCAGGATGGCACAACAATGGGGTTATTTTGCAGATAGCCTCCCCTGCCAGAGGTACAAAATGGAATTCTGTCTGCTTAGCAATCCCTCTGACCACAGGGCTGAAGATGGCACTAGCTGGAGCAGCCAGACTCCTCCAAGCCCCACCATAACTGGTTATGCTGTGACCCCACCATTTACTGGGACAGACTGCACTGAGTGATCCTTTCCCAAGCGGGTCCTGAAGCAGCTTCCAAGTCCAGGGAGGCTGCCAAATTGCCTTTGCTGGCACAGAGCAGCACAGCAGTGAGGCACAGGTGGCTTAGCCACTTCTCCCCAAC
The DNA here is from genome assembly GCA_020745705.1 of Hemiprocne comata. NCBI lineage: Eukaryota > Metazoa > Chordata > Aves > Apodiformes > Apodidae > Hemiprocne > Hemiprocne comata. Next base: position 66,565,280 of record CM036586.1, read on the forward strand.
ACTCATTTTGGAGAAAAGCAAGAGCACTGAAGCAGGACAATCTCTGTTAGTGTACCTCACACCTTAGCCAGGACAAGGGCTAGAAAAATCCTGTTCCTAAAGGCTACCTATTCCTCTCTTGAAATTTATGTTGCATTTTGCTCATCTTTCTCATTACCTTACAGCATTTGCCAAGATTTCTGTCTTCAGCTCGGATCCAGTCTTCCACCAGCAGCTGAGGCTGCACCCCTTGGGAAGAGCTCATTGCCTGAACACAGCAAGCCTGGAACAAGCATCCTCTGGAGTTAAAGAAGTACTTCAACATTACTGGGTCGGATGTGCACAAGAACTGGCCCCAGCCCCCCACATCCTGCACAGCCCACACACAGGAGTGCTGGCCCTGTGCACTCTATCAAGAACCACAGGACCTACTCCCAGGTCTGCTCTTGCTTCACATCAATATCCAGCTAAGCAAGGAATGAGCGTTGATTAGATTCTTTCCTCCAAAGCATCCAGCTATCTCCAGCCACTGGGAGAGGTGGTTCAAAAGTTAAAGGAGGTGGGATTCAAAGGCACTCAGAGGAAGGATGAGGGGTAAAGAGGAGAGGAAAATGGTATTCCCAATGTTAAGAAGCCATCAGCCATATCTGCCCTTTGCTGAGCACCCAGAGCAGCTATGCTCCCCACTTCCACCTCCCTCTCCACTCCTCTGTCACATGTGACAAACTGCCTCCATGCGTTTCAGGGCTGTGTAATCTTGCAAGCCACCTCCCAGCTTCCAGGAACACGATTTGCCGTTATATTATCTAGGAACCAAAGGCCAGAGCAAATACAATGCATTTCCTCTATCTGATAACCACCCAGCTACTTGCCTTTTCAGCCTGAAAATGTTATTCAGCTTAAGCCACCGTGGCTGGTAGCAAGCAAAATTGTCACACATATGCACAGAAAAAGGATAAACAGAGACTGATACTGGCTAGCACATTACAGGAACCTGGAGACTACTCAGCAGACAAAGAAACCAAAGTAAGCACAAAGGATTGACTCCTGCTTGAGCCACTGGAGTGCCAGAAGCCAAAAGCCATTGCAAGTGCCTGCAGTTCCTGCAGTGACAGAAGATCCTGCTGCAGCCATTTGGCCAGTCTCATTCAGCTGCAGCTTCCCTAGTGCATGCCTGCTTCAGAATAATGACCCAAAAGACCAGAATCCTGAGGCAAGGAAAAACCTGTCCCTGCTGGACATCTGCAGAGTGGCAGAGGTCTCACTTTTGTGCCTAGGCTGCTTGAGGTGCAAGATACAGCTGCCTGTGGACACTCTGCTCTGCATACAGGAGATAAACAGATGACACTCCTGCCAGAGCTCAGGAACAACCTCGAACCCCTGTTTCATTTATGGGCAAAAATGAAGGCACTGTAAGGTTATGCAGTTATAAGCACATATGTATATATACCCCTGTGTATGCTGATAATATAATATAAACAAGAGTCGAGTGGCAACCAAAGACTCCTGAGCCTAAAGACTTGAATCTTTTTAGCACCTCCCTCTACTTCCCCCCACGCCCTATCAGGTACCACCAGTTCCTAAAGGCTCTTCTCTAGTTCCACTTTGCCAGTGACTGGGCAGCCTGAATAAATCCTTGCAGAGTAACTAAGGGAACTGAGCCTGAGGCCATGTTAGGGAGAGGGCAGGAATCACCACTTTTCCAAAGACTGGTAATTGCCATCCTGATGTGAAAATCGATAGCTTGCATCAAGAAAATAAAGCTCACCAGTTTGTTCTTGCATCCAATGAGCTAATTAGAGGGCATTTTCATACCAAGTACCACGAGCCAAAGGAAATCAGAATTTCAGGCTAGTAATTATAGCAATATTGCTTACGTGGCCCAGAAGTGAGAAGTTTAAGATCAGCAGATTGATTTCCTTGTGCTCTGCACATTCCACTCCTTTGAGGTGAAGATACAAATCTGAAACAACCTGTCTGCAGAAAGAATTAAATCAAAGCCATTGATAGGGATAGGATTTACATGCTCCTGCACCTTGTCTGCCTGCAAGGGGGATGTTCTGGCAGGAAAAAGGAAAATACTTCCTCAGACGTGAGACAGGCTTGCACCCAATTCACTCATTCTTCCACAGAAAACCCATCATCTGGTTTTGAACAGGAAAGGTTTGAGCAGAGTTCTCTCAGTATCTGTTCGTACTTGTTTACACACTCCAAAAAAAAGTGAAAGGATACTTTTTAATTCAGGAGACCTACTGGGCTGGTAACTACTCAGAATACAAAGTTTCCATCTGGGAAAAAAATCCAATGGTCAGATAGTCATTAGTGGACAGAGTAAGTTAAAGTTTAAATAAGTTATCTAAATAGAAGAAGACAACTTTGGCATTTCAAAAAAGCTCAGTAAAATAAAACATGGGTTCAGCTTTTCCAGCTTCCAAAAAATCAGAAAAACAGCAGATTTTAGAAAGGCCCCGCACTGCCAGGCAGCTGTTCAGAACATCCCAGGCTGCCCTCATCTCAGCACAGGGAGTGCCCGGTCTGAGCTCCTGTGCCAGCACAGCATGCCGGGATGCTGTGCTTGGAGAAGCACCACCCACCTGGGAGTCCAGAGCCCATCCCTGAAATGCCACCCAGCCACAAGCACCCTTGCAAGGCTCTGCAGAGCGTGCCAGATCCTGGCTGCTGCTCATCAGAAGGCATTTGTGTCTCCTGTTTTGCTTTTGCTGTCATCAGCAGCCTGAGGCAGGGCAGGAGGAAGTGGAGGGACCTGTGCCACCCGTCTTCTCTAACCTTCCCATTGGCCACCCTGCTGAGGTCCCCACAAGGTAGCATAGGCAGACACTGCAGAGTTACCTCTGCAGAGAAAAATAGAAGCTCACAAACTGGAAACATGCTCACTGACACTCACCTACTGAACTGGCTCAGTGCTTGGTGGGGCTTGGAGACAAAACGTGAGCAAGACCTAGAGCCTTTAGACATCTTCCCAGATAGAATTCTGCCTGAAGCAAGCTTCAGAGTGAGGCTGATCTTGTGTCTACAAGTCAATCCTGTTCTGGGGGTCAGTTGCAACATATCATGGCACTGAGTCTCCTTGTTTCAGGCTTAGACATTTTTTCCCAAAAAATTTAGGTAAAGAGTCATTTGCAAGTTTTGATAACTTAAGGCCATCTTAGTTTTCTATTGATGAGTGTCAGATATGAAAAAGCTAATTTTCAAATCAGATCCAGCTGATGTTTGAAAAACAAACAACCATTCAATATCTGAAAGGGATTCAAAGGGGCAACCCACACCTTACATGGGCTGCGTTAGCTAAGGAACTGGTAGAATGTGGGAAGTTACATGGTGAATCTGGCAGTACTGGCCCCACACTAACCCTGCCAGTCAAGAGGAGGAATGGCAGCAGAGCAACACTGCCAAGCACAGAGATATAAGCAAAGCCACAGGCGTATCAGGGTCTGGCTGGATCAACCCACCACACACGTACTTAACGGAGAAGGTAGCTTCTTGCCACTGCTTAAGAGCCTTCTCCAGAGGGAACAAAAGGGGTGCTGCTGCTCAAGTACTTCACTCTTTGCCATTTTTGAATATCAAATTCCAAGCCTCATTACCCTCTTGCCACCATGAATTCAAACACTGATGCCCACCTGAAAAAAAACCAAAACAAACACACAGGGGCTGACCTGACCAAGAGATCAGAGGGAGAAATACACACAAACCCAAGGTATTTCCATAATTAAGTAATTAATTTCCTTCAGCCAGACAGGCTCAGCCCATCACTGCTCCTTTTGAAAGAAGACACGTCATTCCTGGCCATTCAAGGTAAGGCAGAGGGTGAGGTACTACTTGCCAATCATCTGCTAAGTGCTGGAAATGTGGTTTCATTAAGTCAGTCACAGCCCAGATGTGAAGCTTTCATGACAATCAGACAAAAATGCAAGCGCCCATAGTGATGTGTCCAGATAGGGGAAATAATTAAAAATATTGAGTCAATTAAACCTTTAATCTTACTATTCACCATAACTGGGATCTAGGTGGAAAATAAGACTGGTCTTTGACATTCTTCTTTACCCTACAAGTTTCCTACAGCAGTGTTTGAACTGCGTAGCAGTACCGGCACACACCCGACTACTAGAACAGAAGTGATGAATTGACACCAGAGCAAACCAGAAAATAGCCTTTTTATTGCAGTCCAAATCTGGTCCTAACAATGCTAATGGCCACGGGCGTAGCACTCTGGTCACTGAGGAGGGAAGGCAGGGACTTGAGGGGGCAGCAACTTACCATAGAGATAAAACCATGCTTTGACCATGCAGCTGCAGTGAGGAACCCAGGCAATGCCCCCACACAGCCCGTTGACTGTGACAGCACATGTAAGAGCTCAGCGCCACTGTCAAAAGTAGTCTGAAGAAGCTCATGCCTCTGTGCTGTTCCCAAGTTCAGCCTGGGGCTGCCTGGAAGGCTGAGTTGTAGAGTTTTGCTGCTTCCAGTAACCCGTTGGTGGAAAAGCTGGAGTATCGACCAGGGCCAATAGGACATCAGCAAAGGGCTAACCTGCACGGAGGACCCTCCATCTTGGAGGTGGAGAACGGCGGCTTCACACTTCCCACAGTGGGGTAAGGAAATACTGAGCTGCAAGGTAGAAAAAGCTCACAGCCTCACAGCTTCTCTGGAAGCAGACAAGGAGCCCTAGAAGGGTGGGAGATGTGATCTCCCCTGCTGGGAAAGGATTTCCCAAGATGTAATGGGAAGGGCCCGAGGGAAGAAAGCAAAAAGCCCAAGAAGCAATTGAGTTTCTCTGAGACCACCAGAGCTGAGAGAGAAACAGGGACGTGGAACAGCTGCTTCTCAGGACAAAGCAAAGAGTTTCTTTTTGCAGAATGTCAGGTATTGCTTGCGCAGCAGCGCTCCCTGCACACTCTGTATACAGGAGTTACAAAAAAAAAAAGGCCTGCTTTCTGCTACAAACAGGAATCTAACCCATCAGCTTCCTAGAATTACCTTACTAAGCAAGAAAAAAAAATAAAATTAAAATCAATCTTTAAGTTGTGAGTAGCTTTTCTGTTGCTATGTACTCTCTTCCATTGTTATTAATTCCGATTTGTGTATTCTCTTACACCCCTAAATCCTGGGGTGTGACCAATTCCAAGTGTATTCCTACCAGAAGCCAGGGGAAATCAGTGCTCCAGCCTTCAATTCCCTGTGCACATATATACATTCAGGAACAGGGCAGGATCCTTTCAGAGCACTGTACTGCATGTTTACTTATTCATAACCTGTCATCCATACCCCTCTAACAAATACAGCTTGCAAAAATACTGGAGATACAAAACATCATGAAAGCATCTTTAAGATCGTGGGGAGCACTCTCCTAAACACCTTAATTCTTCTGAAAACCACTTAAAATCCACTTTCTTATGCATCTACACTCCCTGCAGATACAGGGAGTGATAGTCCAGGGACTTGGGCATCAGCGCCAGACTATGTCAGCTTCTTCCCTCCTTCACATCCAGTAGGCACTCCAGACACATGTTGATTACCAGTCAAGTCTGTCCACCCCTCAGGGCAAAGACTCTGGTTTCCCTCTGGCAAGCTATTCCCCACTCTCCTTTCACACGATAGTGATTGTGACAAAGAGTAGCCAAGACTGACGATCTGCCAATCTTGATTAAAAACTATTAAATAAGGGGATGGTGTGAGACAACACCCAGAAAACAAGCAACCCAGCTGCCTTGAAACCTTAGGAGTATGGATACAAACCTGGATAGTGGTTTGCAGCTGCACCAGTAGATCACCAGCTTCGAGCCATAGGTGGAGAGCAGAAGTACCACACACTCACCTGGGGGTTAATCAACAGGTAGGATTGCTGCCAGATGATTTCACTACTTCGTTACCAGGTATTCTCACCCACTGGTGTGCAGCAATCTTCTCTCCCAAGAATGCTTCTAGGCAAAGCTAAGGCATCTATCTCTTGCCTCCCCTTCTAAGAGACTATCAGGAAAGCTGGCAAACAAATGATGGGATGCAATGCTATCAATGCACAGATAATGTCTACGTTTTTTATCTTTACAGTACTGCACTCTGATGTTTCCATTGCAGGGACACACATAAGACCTGACTAACTACTTTTCCAGCTGTATAAAGAGAGAAGTTAAACCATTAGCTGATAGAAGTAGACAGAAGGTGCTGCTCACCTCACATACCATTAAAATCTGAGCTGTTTCTCAGATTTGTAATTTGGATTTGTGTAGGACCCACTGCTATTATACAACAGCAAACCCCTTATCTCTCTGGGGAGGAAAGCAGTGTGCCCAGTGCCTGGCAGGTGACTTGAGTTGCTTCGAGTCTGAGCACAGACTGCATCCAGCTAGAAACAGACAGCAGTTGGATCCTGCAGATCCAACAGTCAAGCATTAAAAGCAGATGCTGGGCTGGCTAGTGACATCAGCTGCATCAGGACCTGCATGTTTAGAGACGGCTGCTTTCCTCAGATATGAATACCCAGGGCACTTACCTCAGGCATTTGAGGGGGATAGGGGATGATACACAGAATGCCAAAAAACTGTCTCATGAAAAACCTTCTGAGATACAATGGCCCATCTAGGATTAAAACTCTTCACTGCAGCAGGGCTTTTGTTTCAAAGGCACTCACAGAGCACATCTCCTTACAAATATTCTTCAATAAACACTTTCTACTTTCATTGCCTTTACCTTGCAGCTTAACATGCATTCGTACCGAGCCATCTCATTACATAAGGCTCAATGCTCTCAATCTCTTGCTGTGCAGTTTCCAGCTGTCCTACGCATTTATCACCCTTCCAAAGCCAGCGTGGCTAGAATTTTGATAATGGCTGGATTTATTGCATCTCCCCGCTGACTCAGTGCTCCAGGCAGAGTTCCTGTTTGGTTCAGCCAGGCTGACCAAACACATTCTTAAGGACCACAGCTGGAGAGGATCTAGAGTCCCCTGCCTTCCATTTTCATCTAACTCAAGGAAGTCTCAGGTCTTGTTTTCAGCAGACCACAGGTCTCATCTTCTTACAGGGAAATTCACAGTAATTTGAAGGAGAATTATTTTAAGAAGATTTTACACCCTTTCCAAGTCTTTCATTTCCAACATAGAAAATTACTGATAATGTACAGCAGTTCTTTCAATCAGTCATTATTTTTAAAGGTATGCAACATGTTCCCAGAATGACAGCAAAGCATACCTGGTGAGCAATTGATGAATATCTGAATAGTTTTTGCTTTACTGGGAGAGACTTTTTACAAGGGGTGGGACAAGGGGTAACAGTTTTAAGCTGAAAAAGGGTAGCTTTATATTAGATATTAGGAAGAAATGCTTTACTGTGAGGGTAGTGAGAGACTGGAACAGGTTGTTCAGAGAAGCTGTGGATGCCACCTCCCTGGAAACGTTCAAGGCCACATCAGATGGGGCTTGCCCTTGCCCATGCAGGGAGGTTGAAACTTAGGTGATCTTTAAAGTCCCTTCCAACCCAAACCATCCTACAGCACTTTGTTACATGTCTGTTCCATTTACTCTAGTAACTGTTAACAAAATAAAGGTGGTAACCATCCTTGGACAGATGCCTAGTAAACAGCCTACTGTTGAATGAGGCAGCTGTAGACTATTTTGTTTCTCCTAGAAGATCAGATGCCCCCATTCATGCTCATTCATGTTATGCTTTTCTTCCAGTCCAAAGAACTGTGTACAAAAGGACCATGTATCGACAGCATTGACATCAACCAGACCAGTTTGGACTCATATCTAGACATACAAGACCAACATAACTGCCCATGGAGTTTAGGTATGAGCAGTGCTTGAAACAGCTTGGTTCTGCCATTAGTTTTCCATTCAACTTACAAACAGCAACTCAAACAGGCTGTTTTGCATGTTTGTTGTTGTGTTTTTTTTATTTCATATGCCACAATGATGAACGAAGCCTAGAAAAACGCCAGTATGGAGGATAATTTTCTTGATGGAGTGATGAACCCTTCTGCACATCACACCCATTCAGTGAAAAGGAGGAAACAAGGAGCATGCAGGCAACTACACGGCACCTATCCTCACTGCAATCCCTGGGAAGATTCCAGAACAAATCTTCCTAAAGCCACATCCAGGTCCAAGAAGGATAAGGTGAGCATAAGAGTCAGCACTACAGCTTCATTTGGCTGCCTTCTGTGATGAGCCCTGTGGATAAGGGGAGAGCAGTGGATGTTTATGCCAACTTACAGCAAAAACACAGTTACAGAGTGGATGGGCAACCTACAATGTGAATGAAAAACAGGGCAGACTCCCGTGCTCAGACTTCAGTAGTCAACAGTTTGAAATCTAGCAGCTACAAGTGGAGTACCTCAGGGCTTGGTACTGGAAACAGTAGTTTTCTGTCTTATACACCTGAGTGGTGGGAGAGAGAGCACCCAAGTTTGCAGATAACACAAAACTGAATGTTAGTGGAGGACAGAAGCAGGACAACTCAAAACAGGGGAGGAAAGGGCTCCTATTCGGTTGAATCCTGACCAGCTGGAGTGATGTGCTGATGGAAAATTGTTGAGTTCATCAGTACTGCACCTGAGAAATAATAAACCAAGGGACCTTGGGCTAATGGTGAACACGTTGAACAGGAGTCAGCAGTGTGTCCTCTTACAGCTATACAGGCCAAGTCCATAGCAGGCTCCATAGCAAAAGCAGGGCCGCCAGGTTAAAGGAAGTAATTTTGCCCCTGTATAACACACTTGTAAACTGCATCTGGAGTACTATGTCGAGTTTTGGGCTTCTCAGTACAAACCCAGCTTTTGGCAAAGCTGATGCAAGTCCAGCAGAGGACCACCGAGACTGTTAGAAGGCTGCAGCATGACCCAAGGGAGGCTGAGCTGTATTTGTTTAGCTTGGAAATTAAGGCTGCAGGACCTGCAGCCTTCAACTACCTAATGGATGGTTACAGAAAATATGGAGCCAGTCTCTTCGAGAGGCAACAAGCAAGCTAGAGCAAGTGAATCTCTGACCATACATTAGACAAAAGTTTGCATTTAAGATGGTACAAAACCCAAACAGGAAGCCAGAGAGGTTGTCAAATATCTACGCCTGGAGATACACACAACTTGATTGGACATAGCCCTGATAAATTTGACCTACTTTCAAAGTCAGCCCTGCTTTGCTCAGGAGGTTGACCCAGATGATCTCCACAAGTCCTCCAACCTAAATTACCTTATGATTCTAAAACCAGAAAATCCTCAAAGCAAACTTCACAGCGTGGCTAACAAAACACACAGGCCTCTTGCTTGTAATCTTATGCAGTGGGTGTATTCCAATCCTTTAAGATAATTTTCATAATATCATTATTTTTACCTTAAGCACTCATTATCAAATATTCCAGGCTGCACAAGCATTCAGGTACAGATGATCTGTCAAAAGAATAAATCCTAAAAGTAATGGTACTAAAGTTCAGGTGTGATGTTTATCTCTATGCAAATAAAGCTGCCCAATTCCAGGCCCTGGCTCTTAAAAAAAAAAATTAAAAATCATGAAGCCACATGGTTTGGCTACAATACACAACTCAAGTCCTGGCCATTTTTAGTTCCTCGCCAACAGCTCAGGTCATTTCTTTGACCTTTTGTGTCAGAAACATGAAGAGAAATAACATGAGCAGTGCCTGGTATCCTTTGTAGAATACAGCATTAAGACATGTGCCTTTCTAGATACATATGATTTTGTGTATGCTGAGATTTTGTCCCCAAAGCATGGAAGATTTATTTTTTTTTTTTCCTACAGTTGTAGCAGACATGTAAGAAAATTAATTCCTTAGCTTAACTTTGACTTGCTTCTGTGCACATGTGTTTATAAAAATTCAAAACCCTAAGATCTGGAGACAATACCACAGCTCCAGCTTTAGGTTTTTCAACCACTAACTACATTACATATCTACAGATTTTTCCAAAAGTTAACATTTATTCGTAAGTTCATACTATCAGCAATCCTTTGAGAGCAACTATGTTCTTAAAAAATAAGCTTAAACCAGGACAAACAGTATGACGTAAAGCTAATAATGGTCTTCGGTTTATGAACACCTTACCCAAAAGCAGATGAGACATCCATAACCAGGAAAAGTGTGGCAACCTCTTCTCAACAGTGTAATAAAGAGCCTCTCCATGTGATAATATGAAAAACAGCTACTAGAAGTGTGAGCTTTTGCACATTATTTACACATTTTCTGTTGTTAACTCTTCTGTGCCTGCTACAAACAGAACGACTGACCACTGCATCATAGAACTGTTTGTTTCCAACTCGTGGTAACTAGTGCTACAGTTCACATTCTCCACCACACCTTCTACTCAGAGAACAGTAACATTCAACGCAGATTTACTAAAAGATCTCTTTTCCAGTTGATGGTAGTTACACACAACAATGATTTTACCAAACAGAAAATGTAGGAATGGTTAAAAGGATACACTCAGTGGCTAACACGATACACTAACCATATTTTCCCTGTTGTGTCATGGATTCTAGGAGTCAGGAAAGAATACAGAGCACTGGGATTCTTTAAGAAATCTTGTACTAGTCTACTTCTGGAACAAGTAAACATCTGTGACAGATAGTCTATCCACTCCATATAGGGAAACATTTATGTAGTACCATCAGTTAAAGCTTGAAGGAAAGTAGCATCTGTTTAAACCAGTTTACCAAAACTGAGTGTACACTGAGAAGAAAAAAATGTAACTGGAGGCAAGAAGGGGATGTGTCTAGCTACAGCATAGACTCCTTCATAAATAAGTAAACAAATAATACTCTTTAAGTATGCTAGGCTGCCTGTTCAGCCATGTGCTTAACCACAGCTTGCTTTAAACACCATATTAGTCTTTAAGAAGTAGGAATTAGAAGTCTGTGCCCCATTTGCACTCCAAAGCTCTCAAGACCCTGAATCTTCTGCCCTCCATCTTAGTTTTTTTTTCTTTTGCACATCTTCTTCTTCCCAGGTAGCAGGCACAAATCAAACAAACCAATAGTTCGTCTACCTGAGCTGAATTTTTTTTTTTTTTGATGGATAATTCTGCCAGATAAATAAACTTCCAAATATTAGAGAACAAAAGAGATACAGAACAGTCAAGACAGAACACTTTTGTTTTTGTCAATATTTCTTTAAATCCCAATCCAGCTCCTAATAAGACTGGACACTACTTACAACACTCCTAGAACTGCAGAAGAATGGAAACACAATAGGGAGCGAGTGGAGAGGGGGACAAGACAGCCCAGTGGCTGGCTTCAGACATTCACACACACAAAGCCAGCATCCACTGGAGTCATTAAGGCCCAGATGCCCCACTAATAGGAAAAAACCCAAACACAAAGGTAGCACATGAAATGTATTTACCTATTTAAACACAGGCAGCTGGTCAGGCTAGAATGGGGAAGGTAACTGCTAATTCCTTGTACTACAAGGAAGGAATGGAGTAAAAAAACCCAAGCCCATGGGCAGGTTTTTGCTTTGTGAACCTCTGTCTGTGCTGCTGGTTAACAGTGGTAAGTATAAAAAAATCAAAGAAAAATAATCTATTTATAGAACAAGTCAGTAGTCTGAGACATTTAGAAAAAAGTAAAAACAAGTCCTTCTTTAAAAATGGATTTACTAAAACAACTGTCACCCAGGATGACCCCAAACCCTCTGGTCCTCTGGCAAAGCCAGGGGCAACTTCAAACCAGAACTGTTGCTGATTGTACACTGGTACACATCCAGCAAAGCCAGCAGGGAGGGGGATTTGCACTGCCAACAGTATTCTGCAGACTGCTTGCTGGTATCGCTTGAGGCCATGCCCATAGCCTGGTGATACTAGAAATAGTTGTGAGTCAAACTTTTCACAGAAGCACACGTCAGTGTAACCTCTGAGGTAAGTGGGCTGTCTTCTTTCCTTTCCCATCCCTGGGTACAGATCGCAGAAGCTGGTGCCCTGCGTGCTGTACCTCCTTGCCAGCTCCATCCTGCGTGAGACAACTTTATGTGCAGGAGTGCAGAATTCTAAGCAAAGGCTAAAAGAGGAGAGGGCACCCCTGTGGAAAGGGAAACACTCTGCTTTTCCCAAGTTCTGGTCTAGCTAGACATCTTCATCAATGCTTTCTGGCCCTCCTCAGGACAGGAAGATCAGCTGTTCCCCACTAAGGAAAAAAATTGCCTAGTGAAGAAGAGCTGGGTTTCTTTTTTGGTAAATAGAACCTTTCCTGATTTCTGAGATCATGAGCTCCTCTGCCCTTTAGCTACAAAAGAGAAATTAAAAGAAATTCATCCACTTGCTCCCATCCTTATAGTGTAGTGTTAGCTGGCTGGATATGGAGGCAACTTAACTCTCCCAAAACATTGCCCTACTCACTGGGATGGCATGGGGGAGGCAAAAGGTAACTTCCAAAGTCACCTCCTTAAGGTGATATGGTAGCCCTAAAAGCTCCAGCTTATGCCCACCAATTCCAGGCCAGCTCCACTGTCAACACGTACTTCTAACACCCTGAAGTGTCTAATCTAACAGCCTTGGGTCTGCTCAGTCTCTAAGAGCAACAGCCACACCCAAAGATGGAAATACTCAAGTCAAAAAACACTGGCTGGAGCTCCTAATCAGGCGGTGTCTGCATAGATGAGTTGGTACCACTGTGCCTTGATGCTCCCATTGTATGAAGGAAGCCAGCTGTAAGGAAGGGACCAACTCTGCTGCAGGTCTGTACATCCTTGCAAGTGAAGCTCAGTGGCTACATTAGCTTCAAACCCTCTCTTTCTGGAGGGTTTCAGTGGTCCATTTCCCAACAAGTTCCAGGCATCGAGTAGTTGCTAACTTGTCTCCTTAAGATCTTCCATTGGTAGTTTGTAACTCAATAAGAAAGGAGGAGGTGGTGCATGAGCAGGGCTACTTGGTCCCTGCATTGGCTTCTTTGCACAGTTTATACAGATGTAATCCTCATTCTCAGCCATTTCCGGAGAGACACCAACACAAATTTGGTGAAACCACTCATCACAGCCACCGTCACACTGCACCCAATCTACCTGCAAGAGATCAGATCAGCAGCACATAGCACATTACAAGAAAAGGCAGACAGGCACAGTTTCTATGAAGAAAACATCTTACATTAAACCTACCTGATGTACCTAGAATACAAAAGCTTTTGGCACAAAAGCCTTAGTGCCTTTATTGAGCTTGTTTTTACAAGCTGCTTCAGTTTTTTAAAAATAAGACTCTTCCAACAAACCTTGCCCCCTCTTGCATCCTTAGAGCATGACAACAGAAGCACACACTACACTACTGCTGAGGAAGATGACATTAAGATGAAAGACAGGTATGCTAGACCACATTTTAAATAGGAGTGTGCTCAGGGACAGTTACAGCAGCATAGATGAGAATCTACAGATACACATCCTAAACTACATATATCCCCTTAGACTGCATTATTAAATGGCAGCTTTTGTAACTTAAAAATGACAGAAAACAGATGGACTTGATTACTGCTTTTGGAAAAAAAAAAAAGGCCACATGACATCAGCAGCTTTAATGTTTCTCTACCAGCTGGATACTGGGTATACAGCTGGCCATCAAATGCCAAAAAATGCACAAAAACTGTAACTGCAAAGTGTCAGAATATTTAAGTTAAAATATTTCAAACTCTGAGCTGAACTTGCTACAGAACAATTAGGAAAAGGCATTAAAAGCCAATTAAAACTTAGGAAGGAAAAAACAGATAGATTATTAGATTTCTGTAATTCCCTGAGTAAAAGTACATGTTCATTTGAGTCAGTCACTTGGGCAGAAACTAAGATCTGCAGGATAAGGGACACAGATTCTTACTTGTAATGGCAAGCGCCGGTACAGCTATAAAAATTGTTACTGCTGTAGTTCTGCTTTCACCTTACAGAGGAATGTGAAAATAAATATATATTGCAAAAAATAACTGCAGCAGCAACCTAACTGAAATCAAGAAACACTAACAGCTCAGGATTTTACTTTAGTTTGTAGGAAAACTACTCCTGAATAAACTGATAAATGCGACTAGTAGTGGACACTAACAGCTGCAGCTTTAGTCATTACATTCCTGTATCTGCCATTTTTCACTTGTGTGGCATTCAACTGTTGAATGTACAAAAAACATGTCCAGCCATATGGAAAGAGAGGCATTCCATTAAAAGCTCTGATTATACAATCTGGAATTTTACTCAGTTTAATTTATAGAGGCTTGACAAATTTAGAATTTAGTACAACCTTCTTTATAATATGAACTCTATAGCACTCTCCTCCCTCTTGCAATCTCAATTTCTGTAAAAAAAATGTACCAATATAAGCTAATCATAACCTGTGAAGTAAATAGAACAGTGACAAAAAGACTATCATCTTTTGAGTGACTGAGTGTAATTTCTATCTTTGGCCTAAGTTTAAGACCTAAAACTGGTCTTTTAACAAGTCTTTTATGTGTTCAAATGAACACTTGCAGTCCATATTTCAATTCTGCAAAAGAAGTAATTAGTTCTTGGTATTTCTATTTGTTCCTACTCTCTCTTGTGCAAGCCAGTGCAGTACACTGTCAAACCCTCAGTTATTTTGGGGAGCTTTTTTTTCTTCTTCTTTCTAAATAGCAGAAAAAACATTCAGAAAACCACATTTTTTAATAATAAATTAGTCCCTGTTAAATTAGTCCCCTGTATTGTCCCTGACAATAAGGACAGGCAATACCACAGAAAGAGGCAGAACAAGTTTCTTTTGTAATAATCCAATCAATTCTAAAATAATGGACAATTTATCTCCAACAAGAAAAGTGAAGCACTGCAGTTTGCAGATCCCTCAGCCTGCAGCATCACTGTTCACAGACTGTATGCAAGAAGCACAGAAAATTTACTTAATTTAGGAACATTGCACATCCCACTTCTGCTCAGAAACACGCTGAATTAAGGAACATTTCCAGCTGAGTCAAAGAACTAAGCAGACAATGCTTGTTGCACATAGCCAGCAAAAACCTACACAGCTCTAAGAGGTTAGATTTTCCAACCAAGTCAGAGCACCTTTTCTCAGATTCTAATTTTCTATGTTCTTCTCCTGTGACACAGTTTAAGAGAATACAGAATTTCTATAGTTTTATCTCCTGCTTCTGTGTATCTACCCATGTACTACTCAATCCTCTCTCATTTCCAATCACACCACTTCTCTTGCTCATGCTGTTTAATGTAATTATTAAACTGCACTGGGGTTTTTGACTTTGTATGGAATTGCCTGTAACAGAACTAAGTGAAAACTTACTTTGTCCTTGCAGGGCCTCTGGCAGTTTTGTGCAGCACATACAGCATTCTCATCGTCTGACTCTTCTGCTCCTGACCAGTCATACTTGGAAGGAATATCTAGAACCTTCTTCTCTCTTTTCTTCTCTGTGCTCTCCTTTGTTAGTTCCACCTTTGCAACCACTGTTTTCTCTCGCTTCTTCTTCCGTTCCTCTTCCTTAGCCAGTTTCTTAGCCAGCTTGTTTAGCTCCTTTGTCTTATCCATGGTGAGCTTTAGCTTCTTCTTCTTGGGTTTTTCCAGTTTTTTCAGCTCTCTGGATTTTTGCTTCATATCTCCAAAGAACTGCTCTGCTCTCTCCAGCTTTCGTTTCCGCTTCCTCTCAGAAGAGTCTCTTCCTCTCATTTTCAGCGGTTTCTCATCCATGCTGTCATCCTTCACAGAAAGAGTAAAAAGAGATTTTTCCAATGTAAATTTCTATATATTGTAAATCTGTGGTTTCAGAGATGTACTTACTTCCAGCATTACCCTGACAAAGTACGAAGGAACCTATTCAACAACATACTGTTACAAATTCTAAGCAAAAAAGGGCTCAACTTTATTTTCACCATACTAGAAAAAAGCCTATCAGTGTCTATCAACTGTGTTACAGTACAATAAATCAAAACTGTCCAGTGGAAAAAGTAAATCATCAGCAAGGGTAAAGGGGCAGAATAGCAATAATTACAACTTCTTTCTTGCATTGCATTTTAATACAGTTGAGCAGATTAATCACTTCTTGTTAGATGCTCTTGCTTATTTTTCATCTTAAGTCAGTCTTGCCTGTAATTATTTTTGAGAGAAAGCCATTAGTATTCTGGAGATTAAGAAAGAACAATTGGTGACTTCTTAAAATGTATCATCACCTTAAGCAAGAGAAGAAAGTAAAAGATCCATTTATTTGAATAGCTTCCAAACTGACACACATTGTAAATATCCTGGCATCATTAACAAATCTTAAATAGCATATTCAAATCAGAAGTGAAGCTTAAAATTTGCAAACTCGGTCACTGCAGGTAGCACCCACAGTGACAAGTCCTATTTATAACTGAAAGATGTACATGCATAGCTCCTTTGTCCAAACAAGACTGACTCAATTTCCATTTATCCAGCTATATACTTTAACCTTAGTAATTATTAATAGACTAAGGACATACTATAAAACCCAGTAAAGGACTGTTTACTGTACATTACTTAATATAGCTACTCCACACAAAAACAAATCCTCTGAAGATTATTTTACAAAACTCTACCTATTTGGCACGTAAATAGCTGTAGAAAGGTATTCAATTCAAAATTAGTATTTCTGGTCAAACAAGTATTCATAAGGGTTAACCAGAAAATGTTGTAACACACACACACACACCCTCTTACCCCACCTTCCCCACCCCCCAAAAAAAAAATAAGCTGTGCTTAACTATTAATGTAACAGTCTGACATACTATTTATAAATTGCTATTTGCTGGCATTCAAACTGTTCCTTCGGTCAATTCCATGCCAAAACCGCTACATTACAAGAACATTAAGCTTAAAAAGTACTTGGGACAAAACATTAAAAACATTATAAACTTCTTTGGAAGCAGGATAGGCTTTATACTACTGGCCTAACTGATGGCAGTTTGGCAACACTTTTACTTATCCATTGTATGCCGGTGGCACTCAGAAAGTGAGACAACTGATTAAAATGCTCATCTAGCCTCATTGTTCACACCTTCCATCTTGTATTACTGTACACTGCCAAAAAGTCAAGAAAGAACCGTCTTCAATATATTCCCCATGCTGTTCAGTAACTCAAGAAACAATCATACACTCCACAACAATGCATGACCAAACTGACCCCTAACTTCAGCTGACAGATGATAAAGGATGGCTTCCATTACAGCTCTTTAACCCAAGAGTTTAGCTTCTCTTCCAGCACGCATCCCTTCCCCTCAGCATGAATGAAGCTAAGTGATTTGGACTAGACCTCAGAATCAGCAGATCAACCTGCCTCATTCATTGTCCCCACCTAAGTGACCAGCACATTTTCAACTATAATAAAAAAATTGTTATGTCTATGTTAATTTGAGCAAGAATAGGAATCTCACTACCTGCAACACAAAACTATGTTTTATTTTTAAAATGTGTTGGTCCCTTCCTTACAGTTGGCTTCCTTCATACAATGGGAGCAACAACAGAAGTTCAGCAACACACAAGTATCAAGTTATACCAGCTAAGTGTAGACTCTCCACCTTCCTAAATGTTTCCTGTCATTCTTTCGCAGATCAGTTCCGATTCCCAGCATCATCAAGAACTGTTTCCTTCCCTAACCTTTTATTTTCTAAAAAAGGCTTTGCATATGGAACTGCCTGAGAAATCTCTTCCAAATATGGTTAACTGGGGAGTACAGTGCTACAGCACGAGTGATCAAGAACTGAATTTCTGTATCTCTTATTCTGTGATTTTCCAGAATCTGCTGCTACTCGGTTGAAATGCAAATATGTGAAGTAACTAAGCACTCAACTACACAAAATTCTATTAAAAAAAACAAACAAACACTAAAATAATGTGGTGGGGTTTCTTTCCATACCAAAGTATTTCTTCAAGTTCCATACCTCCATGACATGAAGGAACCTGTTCTCAGAGGGTGGATGAGTAGCCTGTAAAATCCGCCAGATGTGCTGAGTCTCATCGAGTGATACCTCTAGTAGATCTCCTACCATCATTAGATCTTCTAGCTGAGCTTTTGCTCCAGGTGAAAGCTCCAATACAGGAGGCTCCAAACTGCGAGGTACCAGTGGACTCTTCCGAGCCTGCTTCCTTGGAGTGTTAGAACCTTTCAGAAAGAAGCAAGTCATATAAGGATAGAAGGAAGAAATCAAAACTGAAACAGATTACAAACTGTTTACAACAACCAACTAAGGAGGGAGACAATCCCAAGCAAAAAACATTGACACATGCTTATGTATCAGACACCAGCAAATTAACTGCAAGTAACTCAACTGTACCTTCTTACAGACAACACATTCTCTACTACTAGCACAGATAAGAAAGCAGTTCCCCTCCTTACTGACTGCTCATCCTAGTTATGTGTTCAATTTTATCTCAATGTATACAAAAGAAAATACCTTGAGAGCAGCTTTTAGAAGCAGATGAATATGCGTGTTCGGCACAGAATGAGGGAGCAGTCCACATGTGTGTTACCACTTCCTCTGATTTAATGGGGATTTCCTCATCACAAAACAAATTTGGCTCCAAGCTGCTAGAAGATTTTACACTGGCATTGTCCTGAAAAAGACCCACAGAAAACATGCAACATCTGGATCCAGAAAATAGCTACTTCAAAGTAAATTATTCTAAGACTGACCAGTCTGCCATTCCTAAAACCCTGCTTTGAAGCACCCCACCAGATACACCAAAACCATGTGCAAAAAGGTACAAGTTGCATCCCTACTTAAATAATGGATGAACATAACAACTATGAAGATAGGTCAAAAGATTTATAGTTAGTGCATGAGAAACACTTGACAAGTTTCCTCACTCAGCAGTCCCTCAAGCATAGTCTTCAAAAGTCAACATAATGAAAAGAGGCTTGCTGTTACCCTACATAATTTTTTTTTCTTGAAAAATGTGACTGTAAGACCACAAACACTGGCATCTTCAGTAAAACAGGGGTATGTTGAATAAATAATCATTATTCCACAGGAAAAAAAAAAAAAAAAGATCTTACAGGTGAGTAAAAACTAGGATGTTCCAGCACAGCAATATCAGCATAATGGCAATCAAACCTTGCCCTTTAGTCTTGAGTCAATTTAAGATAGGACCAAAAATTAAGAGAAGAGGGCTGTAATACTTGAGATTGTTGTGTTTCCATGAACAGAATAACGATGGCATTGGCTTGCACTCAGCTCAATGCATTGTGTAGCATGGATCCTTTTCTAGATACATCACACTCTGAAATGCAACACATGCCTTCAGGTGCAGGTGGATCCAGTGAGAAGAGAGATAGGAATATCTTGGCAATGGGAGAAGCTTTGTTTGACTTTGCATTACATTAGGCAGAGAATCCAGAGAAGGCACAAGCCCATCTGAGCAGATTCCCTGATGCCCATTAGTACTAACTCCTCCCTCTTCTTACCCACCCCTGCAGGTGAAATTAGTAAGGAAAATCTTCTCAACCAGATGTCTATTTCCACAGCACTTTCCAGAACTTAGCTACCCAGTCACATTTGTAATGAAACTGGCCAACAGGTTAAACATACTTAGCACGCCGTGTAAGACTGAAATCTTTCAGAAAACACTAAAAAACAAGAAGCTGGCTTAAAAGAAGAGAAAGGCTGTAGAGCAGTTATTGACAATATTTACCTGAAGATTAGCTGTATGGATCCCAAAATGGCCAACTCAGGATATTGTACCACCCAGACACTGTCATTTCATGACATAAAAAGGGAGTTTAAGAATGGTAATCTCTCTCTGGCTTTCAGTTACATGTTTAAAAGGAAGTCAAGTGCACACTAATGACTTCAGCACAGAACCAGAAGTGGGAAACTCAGATTAAAATTGCCCAGATGAAAAGGTAGAATAAATATATTGAGAAAGACAAAGGTATTTCTCCCGACATAGTAAAGGATGTATGTCATATAATATCTTGTTCTGGACATCATATTCTACTACACTAAGGAAAGTTCAGGGCCAATAGGGAAATGAATAAAAAGATATCACCATTTGGTGGTGGGTGATAGGCAACACAGGTGCAAAGGAATGAGAAAAAATACTAAGAAAAATGAAAGGTGAAGAAAATTTACAGTAAATTTCATCAGTAAATCAGTCAGCTTGGAACAAATCTTAAAAGTAGTCTAGCTATTGCACTCATAGTAAAGTATATGCTAGCAAGAATCATGTTTGAATTCAAAGAAGCACAATGTCATCAAACAGGCCTCTTCATACCTGTTTTTGTAACCATTATTGTACTTGAGATGTCCGAGAACCTGGTTTTTTGAAATACAGTCTATGGACCCTAGGGATCCAAGGATTACTTCTACAGGGTCCACAAGATGTGACTTAAAGCAAATTCATACATGATGCATCATGATCTATACACTTTTTGTTTAAAACACATCACTCCACTGGAAAATGTTTGTAGATCATGAGAAACTGAGAACGAAGAAAACCCAACTCTTGAAAGCCAAAGTATAAGAATAATTAAACTCTGAGCAACTTTGCTATGTCTTTTGAATTTGCTGCTCTTAGTTTAGAACTGAAGAATTTGGTTGCCCAAAACTTTGTCTATTCCAATTATCTTAATTGACCTAAAAAAAGATATTTCTGGTCTCTCTCAACTTTGGGTTAAGTAAACAATTTTGAAATCATGACAACAGAATCGTTAAACAAATGAAATTAGACTCCTGCAAAACCCTCAGATCCTGACAAGCATATGCCATCTTTCTTGACATATGCTTTATCACAGCCTCAGAAAATGACACATCTTTCAGAAATGCCTTATTATGACTCCTGACGCAAATAACAGTTTGGAAATTATGTTTTTTAAAATATAAAACTAATTGAATTAAAAGCTTTAACACCCAGCTACAATATACTCTTGTCGGTATTTCACATGGGACTATAATACAAAGGCATGTATTTGCATAAAGGTGCTTAGAGACAAAATACTAAAAATAGGATATTGAGGAAAATCATACCTGGGAAATTTGCTGTCCCTTTATAAGCCAGAAAATCTTCCTTAAAAGAATTGACATGCCCACACTGTCTTTTAAGTTGGCATCATTTAAGGTAGATATGATGCTATCACTAAAGAAAACTCGTTGCACAAGAACAAACAGCAGCATTGCTTTTGTCTCTCATTGAAGGACATTTCAGAAGTTCTGAAGTTAATTACATCACATGGAAAACACCTGGCTATCTCTACAATTGCCTTTTCTTGTGACAGTTATTCTCTAGTCTAGTTAAAGTGTTCTAAAAATTTAACTGCAGTTACGATTTCTGAACTGAATGCAGACACTAATTTTACAACATGATCCAGACACATTCAAAATTAAAGTCATGTACCTCCTTCTATGTGAGGGCTGAAACAAGAGGAAGGTATGAAAAACATAAGAGAAGCTCTGGCATCAAGAAACTTCTTACAGGCCATGCTGTTTTCAAAGACTGATTTTTTTTTTCTGCAGCAAAAACTGTTGAAGAGCTCTCCATATAGACACTTACTCATATTTATGATTCATGGTATCTCTGAATGGAGCATAAAGATAATGCTCATCCTCCATGTATTATAAATACAAAACCCTTGAGAAGTGTGTCTTTTTCCTTAGCACAAAAAAGTACCTTTTGAAACTCAAACAGGACATTTGGAAATTTTGAATAAATACGTTACAAAACTTTTCAAGAGTCCAGAACTGAGACATCCAGATAAAATAAATTTCTTCTGCAACAGAAGCCAGGGTAGAACGCCCATAGATAGCTTAAGATACAAAAAAATAAATCTGAAATAAATTGAATTAATAAAAAAAAGATGTTCTGTATTAATTCCATGCAGAGAAGCCACATTGGAATACTCACCTTTATGTCATAGCCATACGTTTCCCTGATGTCTTCATCAGAGTCTGTCTCTTCATCATCATAATCCAAAGTCTGTCGTGGGGATGAGGACACACTCCCTATTACTCTGCTAAAGGCTGATTGCTGGAAACTAGTCAAGTGTCCCTAAAAGAAAAATGGAATACAGGAATGAAACAATAACATTTCTAGAAAAATCTATACAAACACCAAAGAGTTACTGAAAAAGAAAACAGTGGTTCTTTTGGCCTGAGGATAACTGTCTGGACAGTCACAGAAAAGCCTAGTTACAGGAAGATGATAGAATCATAGAATGGTCAGAGTTGGAAGGGACCTTAAAGATGATTGAGTTCCAACTTCCCTGCATGAGCAGGGACACCTCCCACTAGACCAGGTTGCTCAGAGCCCCATCCAACCTGAGCTTGAACGCCCCCAGGGATGGAGCCTCCACAGCTTCTCTGGGCAACCTGTTCCAGTGTCTCACTACCTTCACACTAAAGAATTTCCTTCTTATCTTTAACCTAAATCTCTCCTCCTGCAGTTTCAAACCATTACCCCTTGTCCTATCACTATGTGCTCTTGTAAAAAGCCCCTCCCCAGCTTTCCTGTAGGCCCCCTTCAGGTACTGGAAGGCTGCTATGAGGTCTCCCCGGAGCCTTCTCTTCTTCAGGCTGAACAACCCTAACTCCCTCAGCCTTTCTTCATAAGAGAGCTGCTCCAGCCCTTGGATCGTTTTCGTGGCCCTCCTCTGGACACGCTCCAGCAGGTCCACATCTTTCTTGTGATGGAGGCTCCAGAGCTGGACATAGTATTCTAGGTGAGTTGTCACCAGGGCAGAATAGAGGGGCAGAATCACCTCGCTTGATCTGCTGTTCTTTTGATACAGCCCAGGATGCTGTTGGCCCTCTGGGCTGCAGTTGCACATTGGTGGCTCATGTCCAGCTTTGGATCCACTAGTACCCCCAGGTCTTTTTCCCTAGGGCTGCTCTCTAGCACATCTTACCCCAGCCTGTATTGATGTTTCTGGTTGCCCCAGCCCAGATGTGAAGAAAGATAGGGCAATATTCAAGAAAAAGGTTGAATTAGATTTTATTTCCAAGATTTTGAGTAACAGTAACCAGAAAGACCTAAAAACTGCTGTTCAGTGCCACCAAATTACACCCCACGGTTGTACAAACTACTTTACCACAGCATCATCTGATCTCAATCTGAGGATGAAGAGCTCAGCTGTAATAGTACCAGTGCCTGCCTACACTCCTCTCTGAAACTTACTAAAAAGATACCAAATGCCTAAGAATGACAACCCATGAGAAATTATAAATACTGAGACTTCTGATTTTGTCAAGAGGGAAATGGAATTTGGACACCCAAGTAGCCCCTGCTTTACACATCTTCAGGCCCTTATCCAGCTGTTGTATCTGAACCGATGTTCCTTGCAAGCACCAAAAGTTGCTTCTTCTCTAAGAAAGATGAGGCATTTCAACACACTGAAGGACAAGCACAGTAAAGAGCAAGACATACACATTCCTACCTGCAGGTCTGGGTTAGCTGCTGCTTTCTGAAGCTCTGCACTGATTATTTTCTCTGTTTTCTCCCGTGCTGCCTGCTCCACCATTCGCTGGCTGAGCACAGAAAGCTTAGCCAAAGCAGAGGACAACTCGTCAGTGGCCAAAGCCTGCCGAGCTCGGTCCTGCCAGCTCATGGCGCGTTCTGTCAGGCACTGCAACGCCTCCCCTTCTGGCAGTCGTACAGGCAGCTTCTGCAGGGACACCAGCAGGGACAGGATTGTCTCGAGCCGCGGCCTTCGAGAACGCATGCAAAGTGGACACAAAAACTTCACTTCTTTGGCCTGCCAACTAGAACCCTTCTTCTGAGAACTTGTTTTGGGAAGGGGCACGCAGCCACTATGAAACCAGTCTTTGCACAGCTCACACTGTAGCATGAATCCACTAGCTGTTTTGCGGCAGATACAGAATTTGACTTCTTCGATTCGATCCACCATAGTCATCTTGGCCAGGTTAGCTGCCCTGAGAGCATGCATGGCTTCAATCTCCTTTTGTTCCCGCTCCTTGAATATAGCCACCTACCCAGCAAAGACAAAAAACAGTTCAAGACCTTCACAGCTAAAGAAAGATTACATTTTTTTAGGAAAGTAGGAAAAAGAAAATAACAAACAACAACAAATACCAAGATCTTCCTAGATAAACTAGCACAAAAGCTAGGAATTGTGTGATCTAATTAAACCTTTAGCTAAAATACCTTTTCCTCAATTACTTATTACTCCCCTGAGTCCTTCTGAGGTAGATTCTTTGTAAACTTCAGATAACGTTCTCCGTATCTACAAAGCTCATAACTAAATCTGTTATAAGGCCACCAGAAGAACAGGTTTTGACTACAGAAAGTAAGTCAGAATCTGTTCCATCCGTCTACCAAGACAATGCAGCTGAGCACTGTTCAAAAGCTGACTCAGCAGCAGGAGCATCTGGGACACCACATATCTTCCTGAACCAACTTGCATTAACCCAGTGTCTCCATTCAGGTAACTATAACAAATCATACTACGGTAAAATACACCATGTATAAGCCAAATGAATAAGCTTGCATGTATTTTGTTTCTGGAGAAAGGGCAGCTAGATGACAGCAAATTCTTCTGCTGAGCTGCATCAATACCCTCCCAACAAGGAGGAATGAAATATAACATTGTCCCCAGCCCAGTTCCTATGACCAAGCCCTCAAAATCAACCTAATCAAATATGTCTTGGTACTGTTGAAGGTAGAGCTGCACCTCATCCCACAGTATTTTGATGGGTTTTCAATAAATGTTAATAACATTACATGAGCTGCCACAGATACTAACCCAGGAGTATTTAAGCCTTACACATAGCCCAAAACACATTAAATAACCAGCACTTACACTCTGAACTGTGCTCCCCTCTACTTTCACTGCAATTAAAGCTGAACTATATTCTTGTGTCAAACATCATACTACGAGATACATGGTTTTTTTCAATTATCAGTTCTCCCATCAGCTTTCTACAAAGACTAGAAACCAATTAAACCCACATATCAGGAGACACTACCTTTCATTGCTCCTTACCACAGCTGCAGTGTCCCTGGCCTCCTCCAGTCCATCCTCAAGTTCACTCAGGGATTCCAAGTCAAGATCTTTCTCTTTTTCCTTCTCCATCAACTCCTTGGCCCTCTTCCGTCTATTCTTACTGCTCCCATAAATACCAATATCAGTACGAGGGCTCAGAACCTGTAACCACCAAGAAAACTTCCACTGTCAGAGCCAAGGATGCCAAGAAGAGAAAAAAAAGTTCTAATCTATAATGTTATTATGTCAGGGACATACACCGGAAAGCAAGTAATACTCAGCAACCTAACACCTTTGATACCTGTCAATTAATGCTAAGAAAGGGAGCAAGAAACAGAAAAGGACACAAGTATTTCATAGATCTGGAATCTGAACGTAATCAGCACCACAGTGATGTCGCAGGTCAACTTGAAAGCCACGTTTTCATGATTAAATGACAAAATCTATTCTGATTAAGCTATCACACATATAGCTAACAAATACTGTATGCAGTTCAGTATCAGCAGTTTAGCATTCACTTCAAGCACCTTTATCAACTGCAAGTCTAAAAGATCTGCCATGATTTCACATCTACATCAGCAATATGTTGCCTGAAACAAAAATAAAAAATATGCTATAAGCTTTTTAATATCAAACATAAAAGGCTGCAAAGCACTTTCAAGAAAACGAATTAAACTTTAAGTAATCTTGATTAGTTGGAAGGCATACTTTAATATAAGATCTAGTAAATTAAATTTAACATAGGAAAGTTCAAATTTATACAGGTAGAGAAAAGCCAAATGTAAAACCAGAACATATTAAATAACTAGTTAGGCAGATGAATAGAGAAAAAATTTTGGACCTCGAGTGCATCATAACATGAAATCAGTGT
This sequence comes from Hemiprocne comata, assembly GCA_020745705.1. Classification (NCBI taxonomy): domain Eukaryota; kingdom Metazoa; phylum Chordata; class Aves; order Apodiformes; family Apodidae; genus Hemiprocne; species Hemiprocne comata. Next base: position 66,591,043 of record CM036586.1, read on the forward strand.
GATGTTGTTGCAATAGGGGCAGAGTCCCACCGGGAAATATTAACAGCAGCATCCCTTTTGAGACACAAGATGTAATTATTGCACTTCATGTGGCACTAGGGAAGCCATAGTGAGAGGACTCTCTCTGGTTTTGGACATCACACTAAAAGTGAAGACAAACCTCAGAGAATAGCAACATGGTAAGAGATGAAAAATACAGCCTACAAGAAAGCACTGAAAGAACTGGAATTGTCTTCCCTAGAAAAGGGAAGCCTGTCAAGTAGATATGATAAAACTTGAAACAAGTGAATGATTTTTATTAAAACAAAGACAATGACTACATTCATTGAAGTGGTTATGAACAGTAGCTGACAATTTTTCTTATAGCTAAACAGCTTATAAAATACATAATTTATTTTCTTAGAATTTAAGCAGTGGAACAAGTTAAAACATTCATCAAATAAAGATAGCTTCTATGTCCATTTCAGGCATACATTCCTAAAATTACACAAAAAGATAAATCCTTTTCTTTCCCTCCCCAAAATGAGAGTTTTCATTTGTTTATTCAAGTCACAGTTGAGGTTGTCTATACATAAAAAGAGAGTAGCCAAACAGGCTTTTTGGTTTTTTTGTTGTTTTCACCTGAGAACAACCGAAGTTTTTTATTACACGCTATTCCCAAGAGCTGTAATCTACTCTTAACTGAACGAGCTGTTCCCCTCAGACCACAGAGGGTCATCAGGATCAGTGTCTGCTGCTCACCTGTAACAGACTGTAGCTGGAGTTCTTCTTCAGGAAGGTTCTTCCTGTGCGCTCTCTCCAGGCACGCGCGGCAGCCACCTGTGACTCCAGCTGCGGCAAGGCGTCAAGACGCACTGGTATTGGGCGGCCTTTGGCAGACAAGCTCTCCAGTTGCTCCAGGTACGCATAGTTGCTCCCATTCTGGGGTAACAGAGATTTTTCTAAGCCAACAATTCCACCATTGTACCAGTGGCCAGCTTAACTTCAAGCAATACACTATTTTGTCACTGACTAAAACAGAATGCCATGGGGAAGGCAAGGAGGGCAGAGTTTCAGTCTTACTCAGCTTTTTAAAAACTATCTCATACAATTTTTATTTTAACAGCCATTCAGCCATGGCCAGCTGGCTTATGGACTAAGACAACATTCATTTCTAGGTGGTTGTCTTAAATGTTGCCTGCTTAACAACAAGCTACAATATCTGAGAGTTGCACAGGGGCTGATGCAAAATCAACTGGGATTCTCACTTCGGTTCACTGATAGAAGAACAGCAGCTGCAGTCCAGGGATCAACAACTAGAAACGTCACAGAAACCACATCCCTTTTGGATCCAGTTATGTAGGTAGAGCAATAAAAGGGGGGGCTACTGAACTGACAATGTCATAACCTATTTCAGATAGAAAATTTCAGCCCTCAGTGCCATTAAATCTTGTAGAAAAAAATAAAACAAAACAAAAAAACCCCAACCATTTCCACAGCCAGCTCCAAAACTGAAGACCTGTGAGCAGAACATCTTCCACTGCAGCTAAATACCTCCAGTGACAGCATGCAAAACAGTTTCAATACCAAGTAAGCTCTTTTGAGAGTTAAATTTGTATCATAATGAATTTGCCAGCTTTTACATACTCCATGAAATGCATAAAAGGAAGGGAAAAAGAAACAGGATAACAAAGGAGGAAACAGCAGCACAAAAAGACATTCAAGCACATGAGCTACAGTAAGCACACTTAACAGCTATAGTAAGGTTTCCCTTCAGGTCACCTTTGTGGGTAGAGGGGCTAGGAATAAAGAACACATCTAAATAAAAGGATGCAAGCGGAAGATTCCAGTCCCTGCTGTAACTCCTACCTGGATGGCCTCCACTTTGGCTGTCCAGTCTCTAGCCCGCTGCAGTGCTTCTTTCAGTGCCAGCACATTGGGCAGATATGCAGGGATGTTCTTAGCTTCGTTCACGATGCCCTCCAGGGCCATCATACTTTGGCGTGGTCTAGAGTAAGAAAAAAAACAATTCTAGTTTTCTCTCAAAATGCCAGTCAACTAAAGACATAAATTTGATAGGCTGGTGATGCAACTTCATCGCTACAGTGCGGTGCAGGATTACCACGGAACTATTCTTGGAGGGTGCTACCGGCTACCAAATAACAGAAGAGGCAACAAAGCTGATGGACTTTGCATAACCAAGTTCAAAAGGGCACAGCATCAGAACTCAGCATCAAGAAAGCTGTCTTGTGTAGCATACTCAGGGTTTTTTCCTGCTGAAGGGGCATGAATAGCAAAGACAGCAGCAATTCACAGCCTCCTGCCACTGTGCAACATTACAGAGAATCAACTCTTCTGCAACTTACCAACAACCTCAAATGCAATTCCTGAGCAATCAAACTGTTGGAAGGTAAAAAAAAGCACTACAGATTCAAAGCCCTACTTTTCACCACACCCCTAAACAGAGGCTGAGAATCCCTGAAGTGTGTGCCCTGTAAGAACAGTTTGCAAAGGAACACTCACCTGGCCTGCAGGCAGACCTTGGCCTTCTCCTCCCACCTCTCTGAGACTGTAAGCAGCTCCTGTAGCTCAGCCATGGCTTTCTCTACAGCGTGGTGTGGTGCCAAGCCCACACCCGAGTCAATCAGCTTCTTCATCATATCTAGGGTGACCCTCTGGGGATCCAAGAGGGTACACCTCACCTCATCCAGCCACCGTGCCTGCTGCAGCTCTTGCTTCAGCCTTGGCAGTTCAGGAAGTTCTACATAAAGACCAGAGCCCATGTCTATCAACTCCTGCAGCTTGGAAGAGTCTGGGATCTCATCCATCATAGCTTCTTGAGCACGCTCATGAAATTCTTCCACATCATCAAGCAGATTCTGAAGTAACATACAGTACAAATCAATTAGGAAAAAACACCCATAGAATCAAAAGGGAAAGTTGACTGAGGGATCAGTCAGCTGTGCATTTGTATGTGATCACCACATAATCAGTCAGAGCTTCTACACACACTGCCAGCTGGTTTCACACAAGCCATCAAGTCTGACACATATTCAGTAACAGAGCACCTAAACTCATTTAGCCTGTTTCATACACTATGCTTATTAGGTGCATGAAACTCTGCACCTAAAACAGTACAACTGCAACTAACTACAGCTGCCAACAAAACAGAATATTAAGCACTGCCCTGTCAACAATGATTTTAAAACAGTGGGGGGAAAGGAGGCTTCTGTAAGCAGATCGTTCTTCCAATCTAGTATCAAGGCCATTACAGTAAAAATGGTAATACATAACAGAACACACTGAGGAAGAAGAATGAGGCAGAGTTGTACAAGGACATGCATACCAAAAAGATAATTAAAATAATGATCAGGTTTTAAATTACTATTTCCTAAAGTAGGCCCACTATTTCAACACACCTGGGTTTTATCTCAAAAAGGAAAAAAATGAAAATGTAAAACCCTGTAATGAAAAAGTAAGACAATTTCACAGAAAAGTAACTGCACTGCTGCAGTTGTCCTCATCCTCATGTCTTGACACTGCAATGAAAAAATCCAAGAAAGCAAACAGACAGGAAAGACAGGAAAGAACCTCTGCAGGAGATTCATTCAAGGACATTCAACCAGTATGCTCAATTGATTAACTCCTGAGTATCATACAAAAAGACACATACTTCTGACGGCAGGTAGATAATACAATGAGGAGCAAAACGTGCATTTCCTAGCCCCCTTAGCTTACTGCCCCCTTTCATGACTGTCTGGAAACCAGAAGGCATTTACAAAAAAGAACAAGATCCACATTGTAAGGATTTTTGTTTATGGAACCTATGCTGAATGCTTCAGTGTGACAACAGTAAATTATTACAGTTAACAATTATAATGCCTTTTGTGTTAGAAAATACTCATCATCCAACATGACAATTATTTTGCAATTCATTATGATGGATAATTGCATTCAAATGCCATGCTGAAAGTTAGTGATGGCTTACAGGATAAATGATCATTATATGACTTCATTCAAAAACTAAGAGACTGTAGTCTGTAAATCATATTTATTTTACTGGTTAGTGATTAAGTTGAAGCTTCAAGAACATACACACGCACAGAGCACCTTAACAGAACCGGTTTCCTAAGGCTGGGGAGGGTGGAACAGAGTGACTGAGTGAAAATGTTTAGACAAAAATATGAATTACAGCTGTTAAGAGTTTATCATACACCCTCAGCTCTGTTACCTATGAGTTATGTCTTAATTAGAAGTAAATTTTAAATACACTAGAAATAAATAACTCCTTTGAGAACAACCTCGTAGGTCTATTAATAGATTATGATAAAATATCTTTAATAAATATTAGTTAATATTTCTGGTTTGTATTTGGAAAGACGTGTAGTAAAATCTTCCTATCATATGAGGATGATAATATACTTTCCACTCTATTGGCTGCTGGGAAACCCATGAAAGAACATCTTTGAGGGATAAACACTAAACAGGCATGGAAAATATGTATCCTAGAGTTCTATAGTTTTCTGAAGGTACCTGCTTTCACAAACAACATGCCCATATCAAAGACAAGAAGTAAATCCAATATAAAGTCTCTCTATGATATCAAAAATTAACACTAAGAAACATTTATGAAAAAGGGGCCTTCCCAAACAACACTATTATATGTTTGGTTATGTAGGGCTAGCTGCACATACACTTTTAGAATTTTAGGACGTCAGTCTAGCACTATAGAACATTCTTCTTAAAACTGCATGAACAAAAAATACGTGGGTAATAAATGGTTAACATACACCTCAAGAACCATTTCCCAAGGTGGAAAAAAAAAAATCTTTATTAAGTATGTTTCTTGAAGGAGTTTTCCAGAAGTTGGTTAGTAGGCGAAACACTATTTAACATTTCATCATCCGTGACACAGAAACAAATTAAGATTACTGCTGAAAACACTTGCTATGATACAGACTGCCAGAATGATGAATGATAATAGCAGCCAGGGGAATTGTATGATCTGGATTACTTATTAGTCCAGATTCATTCAAAGACAGGTGCAAAGATATATATGAAGGACAAGAAATGCAGGCCATGCATACAGATCAAGGGGGTTGCAACCTGGAAAGCAAGGCTGAGAAGTATTTACTGAACAATTGTCAATGTGGTAATGCTTTTCCTCTCCCCTGAACAAGCACACCAATATAACTTTCAGAAGTTTCTGCTGAAAACTTGTAAAGAGGAGGATTTAACTGGGAATTCAACCCCTATAGATAGCATTAAAGATGCTGGAATAAGAATAACTGGTTCAGAGAGATAAAACTGGGCTGCCTGGACATTGACAGGTGGAGAGGATCTTTTATCTTGCTCAAGTTACAGTGAGAACACCACATCTGACCACACCTACTGCAACAGGGACCTTAAAAAACATACGCACAGTCAAGCAAAGTGCTCTGCTCATCGGCCAAAACACTGACCACCATGTGCAATACCCTGCAGTGCTTGAGACTGCCACATAAGAGAGCTAATGCATTCTTCCAGAATGGCAGTGGAGGGCAGGTGGAATACTACAGAGCATTTCACAGGTCACTAGATAGCTGTGCTTAAGATACCAAATTGAGTCTTCAGCTGCTATGACTACACTAGCATGAAAGTACAAACGCCATCACTGCCCACTTGAGAGACATGCTTGTAAATGAGACCATCCTATTATGGAGACACAGCAACATGTCATCAGCAAAACTTCAATGACAACAGCAAGATTACTTAGTAAAACACAAAGGCACTGGCTTAGAAGTACCCAGAGTATTTGACTTCCTTTCTTGACATCACAGATACCATAGCAAAGGAGCAACTTGCTTTATATTAGAAGCTGGACATGAAACATCCCATTCAATCCATCTTTGCCAGTGCAGGACTGTTTTTTTGTGGGTTTGTTTTTTTTTTTAAAGCCGTTCATATTTTAGATTAGGCAGCATTATCTGCTTAAAAAACAAAACCAAAAACAAAAGAAAAAAGAAAAAAGCAAAAAGCATAACATCTGTGTTATATCCAAGGAGCAGATGCAAACTTACCTTTACTTGTCGGGCCTGGCTGATAACACAGGGCAAGCTAAACAACTGCTGAACAAATGCTTTAAGCTCCTCCATAGTTAGCTTGGTCCGTGTCCTCCCACTATCTTGGCTCTGTCTGCTGTATGAATGGACATAATTAAACAATATCACATGAACGAGATCCCCGGATTTACTTCCAGTGACAGAAAGCTATTAAGACTACTGAGAAGTTAAAAAAAAGAACTCCTATCACTTGAGAACTCAAAAAAAACCCAAACTCCACAAGAATTCCAAAATCTTGAAAACTAAATTTAATGTAATTCCTCTAAGCATCAAGAGAATTTACCCTGCTCTTCAGAGGCAGGAATGTCTAGATGACTTTCAAATCAGGTTTGTTCCAAATAGGTAAAAAAACATAGTCCCAAAAAGCTTGCTTTAGGCAGCTCAAGAAGTTAACTGCCATGACAGGCACTGACAAGAAGTCTCAGGTATGTCACAGCAACAAGCTCTGAAAAGAAGTCTTATTTCTAGAGTGCTCTCTCTTGTAGCCAGAGAACTGTTGAAACTAGCCTTGCAACAGGGAAAGACTGCTACTGAGTGGGACATGTTCTACAAAGACATTTCCATATAAATATCACTTGCAGTGAGTATCACAAGCCTGCTGAATGCAGTAGAAGACACACTGCACAAATTAAACACTTGGTATACACGTATCACTGACAGGTACAACAATTTCCCAAGCAGGACAGATTTTAAACACTCAAGAGCTGTTCCCTGCTAACAAATCCATATTTTAATACTATAGAAACATTAAAGAAAAAATTCAATCTTTCAACCTATGGACTTAAATATAATTGTAAAAGTAAAATTCAGATTAATCCTCAAATATTACATACTATGTAAAACTCAGGGGGGGAGGAAGAAAACTGCAGGCTTTGACTGGCTACGACAGACAGCGAGGAGCGGTGGCTGCACTGGACTTGTGCCTCCACTATTCCTGCGTGAGAGTGCATGGGGTGCAGTGCTCCAAGAGACACCAGAGTGAGAGAGCACACTCCTCAAAATGTCCCAATGGCATTCTCTCCCTAGTCCAACCATGGACTGCCACAGCAGGAAATGCTGCACAAAAAGACAACTATCTCTGTCTATGGAAACCCACAACATTCAACAGCAGGGAAGAGGTACAGGATTGGAATATTGGACACACGTGCATAGTTACACCTATTTTTCAGGTTTATAGATAAACAAACGCATAAGGGATAGATTTTCTTTTGCTGCATTTGACCATGAGTTTATTGCTGCTTTGGTCCCTGCAGAATTGTTCTGTTTGAGCACTCATTTTAATTTGCTTTTTTAATAACCTTATCCTTTTTGTAAATACAATCATAAATGTTAAAGAAGCCGAATGTAACCTCTGTATTTAAATTTCAAAACACTGTTCAAAGAAGTTTCAAAACCGTTCTCAAACCTCAATTTTGTAAGATATTGCTATTTAGCATACAACAGCCCTCAGACATCATACATACAAGTCCTTTTTTTTGCCCCATGGAATTCCTTTCAGCTTTAGATCAGACACACCACTGAAAGTTGTCAAATCTTTCTACTCCTCCTGTTTCTTCAGATAAGTGCTGAAAATCCACCAAATAATTAACTGAATGGAAACCTGTTGAGAGAAGTCTGAAACTCCCAACAGCATAAGGAGGAAGAAGCAGCAACAGACCAGGAACAGCTGGGAGCTACTGAAATGAACTTCACTAGGAACAGGGAAACACAGCCCCCTCTAGCATTGCTTCCCTCACCCAGACCAGCGTTCTAAGTGACCATACCTCTCTGTGGTAGTGGGACTCTACAAGCAATAAAAACCAAGAGAGCTTTCTTTCCCCTTCAAATACAGCAAAAATGTTTCTTGATTTTGTAGCAGCTTTCCAACTACATCAGGTATTATTGTACTTGGATCTGTGATGTAGCTCTAACATTTCACTGTTCAAATTCAAGCAATTATGACATGCACAATGGTTTTAGTTTGTTTTTTTCCTACAGAATTATTAAGGCTGGAAAAGACCTCTGAGACCATCAAGTCCAGCCTATGACCTAGTTCCGTATAGCAAAGCTGCGTATTATAATTAAAAAGGTATTTACTTTTTACCTCCCTCCCACAAAAAAGTCTTAAGTTACATGCAAAAAATAAACATGCAAAAACGCCATCCAACTACAAAGCCAAATTGTATACTCAGAGGAAACGGAAGCTATAGAAGCTTACCAAGCAACTCTGGCCACAAGAATTATGGTCACCTGATCAAATTCTTTTCTATGGGACTTTTATGCAGTGCACAGAATGCACAGAAGGAGGAACACACTGCTGAAGGCTCATGTCAGCAGAACAAGGGGACACATCCAGCAGATTGCTGAGGTAAGGCCAGTGGACAGATTAAGAAAGCAGCCACGGCAAGACAGGCAACACAAAGAACTCAGGGAGTCTAAACTTCCAGAAGTCACTGTGGCAAGCCACTACTTTTCAGCCACATGTCACTGGCTCCTGTGGCCCTTTCCAAGAAGTAAAAGACTGGCTTGAACTATGGACTGCTTTTGCTCTCTGCACTGCTTTGGCTCCCCAAGATCCTCCCGTCCCAGTCAATGCTGGCAAGACACAATTCCTTTGCATCTTCCAGTAACTCCACCAGCACCACAACACATTCTGCAACTTAGGAACAGCTGGCAAAATTACAAATACTTCTGAGAAACACTGTACAAGAAGATACAACTGCACTTTTTTCATCAGTCATAATTGGCATTTCCTACTTTTCAAGCGCTTTGCTTTCCAATCCAATGTTTTAATTTTTCTTTCCATAGTTTTAAGTTACGTACTCAGCCATACTACCTAAATTCCAAGCATTCAAGTCAAGACTTAACTTTCACTACGTTTTTTCGACTAGTTGTCTTTCCCTACAACTCTCCCACACATGTAGAGAAATACCTGATCAGTGATCAAACATGTAACTCCTCCACAGAATTACACATTTCAGTTCATAAGTCAGCTGAAAACAGCGTTTAACACATTCCAACCAAGTCTGCTTTTTTGTCCCTTTGTGTCACTGTATCTGCCTGCCCTACCTCTCAATGAGGCACAGCGCTAAGGGCAGGAAACACTGAAAAAGGTTAGTAGGCAGTGAGACCTCAGGGTTCTTAACATTTCTAGGTCCAATCAACAAAACAAACACATGGGAACTGTTGAAAAAATGCCTGTCCTACCTGTGTTTCTGCTTTTTGCTCAGCAGCAGCTGTGCTACTGAAGCACAGGTCTCCGCTTCTTTCACAGCATCTCGGAGCCTGCGGAAAAGATCATTCTCTGGATACTTCCTGTCTTCAGCATCCTCCAACATGACTCTCAGCTCGATCACATCTGTAATAACAATACATAACTTGAATACCAACACAAAAGAGATTTTAGACTGCTTCAAAGGCCTTGAATCAAGGTTCAACAGGCTAGTTCAATTTGAAATGCACAAAGACGAGTTGCTTAACACTCTCAGATTAGCCCATGTCTTTCTTTCCACTAAACAATACAGTGTTTCTCTCACTAAATGGGAACACATAACAAATGTAGAAATGTCAGGACATCCTACTATGAATGATAGAAGTCTGACCTTTCTTGTGGTTGAGATTGGCAGACAGAGCCTCTGTAACTCTACTGACCCAAGTGTCATAAGACTGTGCTCTAACTTTTACTCCATACAGCAAAGAAGGAAGGTCTTCTAGTGGGTACCGGTACCTGGAGATACGGAAGGAAAACATAGAAAGAGTATTAATGCCCATACAAAAGCCAGGATATTGCTTATATTGAGTTTTTCCAGCTACAAGGCCAGAAAGACAGAACACATATAATACTTGATGCCTTGGAATCAAGAAACAAGGAAAGAGAGTAAAAATACTTCCTTAGATAAGAGAGAAGTGTGGCCAAATGTTGTATTTGGCCACTGGTCTCCAGCAAACTAGTGGATATAGAAGAAAAGTGGGGGAAGAAAAACTCCTGTGTACCTTAGACACTTCTTCTGCATGGGACATGGACATAAATCAGACGGATGGTATAAGCATACCAGACGCTCAGGATTACAGGAACACGTAAGAGCTGACAAGAAGCACGTGGTTCTGCAAGCTGTGCACTGACGCTCATCATCTGGAACCAGTTCAAACACCTCTTCTTCAGACATCAACACTCCCTAACAAGAAAAAATTAGATCCTTGCTAAAAGCTCTAATCCAGGCTGAGGGATGGGGAAGCAAAATTCTTTTGCAAGCACAGTAAGAGAGTTGTCTTACTACTCACCATCTGTACAACAGACTCCCTTAAACGTGTCTCTTCCTCTATCATTAGAGTCATCTCCTTGCAGACCATGGCAGCTAGTCCAACATCCAAGCACTCTGGATCTGCAGCCATCTTGAAAATCAGCTCTTCATGGGAGAAAACACAATGACGTCCTAGCCTTCGGTAATGACTCACACACTGCCGTCCAATGGGAAGCTACAAAAAAAGGACATCCATCATTCTAGGAAAAGATGTTTCAAGATGATCTCTTAGCTCCCACTTTCCTTCCTTTGTGAAAAGCTGAGAACAGACTAAGACAGCTGTATCTTATGGGACAGAGCCAATTAGACAACCTTAACTCATGTCACAGATGAGGTCAAAGAGGATATCCATGTTGACAGGATATCTACCATAGCCTTATGTGCCTAACTTTCAGACACAAGGTAGAGTTGTCCTAAGTTATTTTTACTTCCGGTGGAAAGGAACTGGCACCAAAAAGAAGCAATCTGGTCTACCCTAGGGTAAATGCACTGCCCTCTGGATATTACTATGCTTGGACATAGACGTTTAACACAGGATGCCTAGAGATAACCCAAATTGATACCGTTCATTTTGTGCCATTTAAAGCAAAAAAAAAAAAAGCTAGAGGAATTTGCTACACAGATTTCTGGTTACATTTTGGATAAGCAAAGGAAATCTCAAATAGCTGGTGTGAGTTTAGCAGTTTTTCAGAGGCTACAACAGATTACATCACAAGCACAGGAGAAAAGACGAACACTGACACACTGTCAATCCTGCAAGACAATTTTTCTGATGAATGAATACAATTCTTTGATTAAGGACTAAAATTCCTATTTGAAGGTAACAAAAAAAGAAGTTAGCGACAGATGAACTACAGATGAGGTTGTACTTCCACCTGTAAATTCTGGATAGTGACAACTTCTGACAACTTACTGAAGAATCCACATAAACTACACTCTGGTGTGGCACAGTTATTAGAACGAGCACCAATATGATTAAAAGGTCTATGTGCTGGCACAAGAGACTGTATATGCCTGCCTCCAACATTCAAATGACAATAGCTGTTCAATACAGTACATTAATCTCTCAAATTCAGGAACAGGCATCACAGAAATACGAGCTAAAGGTATTCTGAGATGTCACTTTTTGGTTAAATCAATACTTTAAAAGGACGACCACATGCCAAAGTTCTAGTTTGAAGCTGCTTAAAATTATGTGCTTATCAAAATTATTTTGTGTAATGGAAACTCATATCAGTATTCTAACTGTTGTACCAGGAACTACAAACACATAACACTACTCTTCAGATAAGAAAGTTAATAACACTGTCCTTGCTAAGGACAGTAGAGACATAGCAAACACATACAAACATACAAATGAACCAACCCAGTCAGCAGTGCAGAAGTTCACAGCTTCAGCAAAGTTATACCCCTGGTTAAATCCAGAGTGATAGGCACGAGGAAAGGTCACAACAAATTCACCAGCACACTGATTGGTCCTGTATACCTAATACAAACGAGGATAAAGAAAAAAAACAAAACAAAATATTAAATTTACAGAGTTTAAGCACATATACATGACATTTTAACACCACCTGCTTTACCTATAGCACACCACAGGCAACACAGCTACACCATGTTCTGTCAAAGTGAATCCTTAATTTATAGCTCTACTCAGAAAGGCTGAATATATAGAGCAACAGTTGAAAATTTTCCTCATTAATCCCAAAACTAATGTCTCTCTATCATATTTTAAAACATTGCACCACAAAATCCAAAAGCTTCCAGAAACAGTTTGTGGTTTGCTTTGTTAGGGTATGTCCCAGAGAAGCATTTATCCTAAGAAAAAAGCAAATGATAGTGACTGCTGCTTTAAGATTTCCACAGAACTAAAACCATTTCAAAGACAAACAAGCTGCTATGGCAGGGTTTTTTCAATTAAAAATGAAATTTAACAGACAATGTACACTTATTCTGTAAGATATTTTATGTAAGAAGCTTGGCACAATCACTTCTAATACAATTTCATGGCAAGCCTAGAGAAGATTCTAGACAATAGCTTTAAAAAACACCCTATAACTAATGAATTGAGTATGTAAATATACACTATAAAAATTCTTCAGAGTTTTGCCAAACCTTTGTTAGGCAAATCTGGCATGGAATGAAAAAAAACCCAGAAAGCGCATAGGACTACTCATGTCAAAATTGATCATGTGCTACTCACTGGTACACCATGTTCCATCAGCACATTGGGGTTCATAATAGTGACCAGCTGATGCAAGAGATCAGGCTGGGATTCAAATAGCTCAGGAGCCAATTCCTTCATCACATCCTCCAGCTGCTCTGCTGCATGAGAGGGCACTCCATACCATGTCTTTGGCTCTCCCCTAACAAAACACAATGACAATAATACACACATTACTTAAAGGAAAGTAATAATGCCACCCAACTGCAAAGCATACCTCAAATATAGCACCACTGTCCACATATACCAAATGTTTTTCATATAGACACAAAAAAGTCTGGACTCAACAACCATCTTCTTCAGGATATATCACTCTAGTCTGAAAAATCAATTACACTACAACACAGTTCTCAACATACCTGACAGCGTATTTGCCATGACAAGCCTAATGTGGAAGATAATTGTTATTTACCATGCTCTAAAGGGATAAGATGGGCAATCATCTCCCTTCAGGAAGAAGACAGTTTAAGAAACAAAACCTTGGCCATCACAGCTAATGTTTAAGAGAAAAGAGATCATGGTACTTCTCCACTTACTTAATTAGGCTTGGAGCATTCCTATGTCTGAAACTAATGGAACAGTATCCCAGCTAAGCAGAATTGGAAAGAATAAAACACCAGACAGTGAAATGAAATAAGCAATTCTTCTAATATACATGACCAATTACTGTAAAGCACTGGTCCTCTAGACTCTTTAAGATAAAAAATTCCTAATAACATGAATTGGTTCAATATGAGAGAAGAAAGAGATTAGCAAGACCAAAACTAAACAGAAAATTATTTGGGAACATATTTTTCTAGTCCTTCCAGTCCTGCCTAAACCAAAATAAACTGTAATGACCTAGAATCTATGGTGCTGATGTTTATTTTTAAATTTTATATTATTAAGAGCTACAAACAGTAGCCTCCTGAAATATCTGAAACTGTTTCTATAGCACTATTTAACTGTATTACCCATCTTGTCACCAACCATTGCAAAGTTCAGAAGAGGAACAGTGCAGCATTTTCTGTGGTTCCTACAGTCTTCAGTGACACCTGCCGGTATAACCAAGTAAAACGGCATCTGGGCTGCTGGAACTCACCAGCTGCCTCGAAACTCTCACATACCGATTCGGTTAACAGCACGCTGAGGACAATAACTGATCCCTAAACAAAATGCATCTCCCTCCCGAGCCTGTGCATCAGACCCTACTGGCAAACATGCTTCTCCAGAAATGTGGAATCACAATCTGAAGGCTATCAACTCATCCTTACCACATGTACAACTAAGTTTCTATCCTGAAGGGGTGCTTCCCACAGCCTCCCCCCTGCTCCATCCACTGTGACTGAGCCTGATGAACTGGGAAGACTGCAATGCAAACAGTTCATCTGTCACAATTCTTCTTTTAAAACCCAAAAGTTGAACACCAGAACACTTTGTTCGGAAAGTCGGAATCACTTCCAAATTTCTTCTCTCCTGAATAGCAGTATTTCTGTGTATACACAGATCTGCTGCTTAACTGTCAGCTCTGTGTAAGCCACTAGACAGCAGTCTCCACTGCCAGCACAGGACATACCAACTTTCAATCGTAAAGCAGTGAACTGTAACTCAGTTCAAAACCAAAAGCTTTCTTAGAAAAGATGTGAGCCTGTAAAACATGATTATACAGTGACACTGGATCTTTGGCAACACAGGAGTATTAAATCAGTTAATGAAAAATACTAAACTGCTTAAAACAGTATCTGTATTCTCTTTTAATCAGCTTCAGTTAAGAATATGGACCACATTTAGCTTTTTGGTTAAAAATGTCATTAGCATTATGTAGCCATTTTCAGGAACAGCTACAAATTTACTAATGGCAAACACTGTAAGGTAGAAGCACAAAGGAGAGTCCTTACCAATGCAGGTAGTTGATGGAATAGCTCCAGTGATCTTCAATATGCCAGCAAAATGAGGAGAAACACATCCCTACATACAGCCAAGGTACCTTCATGCCAGAGATATCTGCATTGATGTGAGCAAGGACTGATTGTTCTAGAATTGGCATGTTATTCAAGTTCCAACCAGAAAGCGCATAGTCCTGCCAAAACAAAGGACAAAAACGAACAGATCAGAACAACATAAGGACACCAATTCCAGAAAAGGAAAGTACAAAGGAAGAGATCAGCCTATCCATTTCTATAGTAGACAGTGTGTAATATTACGCAACAATGAAGCATCAAAACTAGGAAATAATTCCTTAAATACCTCAGTCAGCAATCAGACTAAAAGTTAAGGCTAGTCCTAGTATTTCAACATACATGGCCCATTTTCTTTGGATCAAGGCTTACGTATTTAGGCTCTGACTTCCCTTCCTCCGTGCTCCCCTCCCCCCCCAAGCTTACAGGTTTCATGCTTTCCCAGTGGAACAAAATACCAGCAACACTAGCAGAAGAACAAAAGTATTTGATAAAATTGGGTAACTTAAGATTGTAAACAACCGTGAATCTTATGTTATTATTTCAGCTTAAGACCTGCTTTACTGTACTGCAGTTTATCTTGATCTTCTTTAGGTATTACTTTAACATACTTTAACCTTCTTTATATATTACATTAGAAAGTTTTCTCAAAAGAAGAAACTACTACACATTCATTTCTGAGAAGACAGCATCACCAGTTAAGCAGTCACACCTTTACTTGCAAATAAAATTTGTTCAAAAAAGGAGAATCCAAACAGACTGCCTTAAAAGCTCACTACCATGCTTTAAAATTAGTCTACTTGCCACCTCAAAGCTGCTAGCACAGATTCACAGTCATTTTAGGCATATCCCATAGCTGCTGAAAGGACTGGTCACACTTTGTTTTGCTCTGACACTATAAAGACAATGCAGTGAGTCAGATGACCTAAGTAATCCGGCTAGAAAATATTTTTTTAAATTACTACTTTCATACAAATAGGTTAACAAGTCGTTCTGACTCACTAAGCAGCTACACAATCACTGCATAGCCACAAAGGTAGAGGAAGGAAGGTGCAGGTATGGGTGGAAGACACTAGAGAGCAGGATTACCTCTTTCAGTGAGCAGTATAAATTGATGTGGGGCTGTGTAATCACAAAACTACACCTTTACTCTCATTTTGTCAGAATTTAAAAATATAACCAAACAGAAAAATTGATACAGTACAGTGAGGTCTGGGGGAAAATAGATAATATACTTACCAGATGGGCACATATACTTAGTATATATAATGGGCACAAGTTACTTCTGGGGAGATTCTGATTGGACACAAGAGGTAAATTTTTCACCATGAGGACCATCAAATATTGGAATAATCTCCCAACGGAACTGGTAGATTCCCCCACATTGGACAGTTCTAAGTCTCAGCTTCACAGGGTGCTGAGCCATCTCACATAAACTACAGTATTAACTGAAAAGGTTGGACTAGATGATCCTTGAGGTCCCTTTCAACCTGATATTCTATGATTCTATGATCAGATGTTCCTTATAAATATCCTTATAAAAAATATATCTACATCTTTCCATTCTTACACTATGCCCAGTCAGAGAAACAAGCTAAATCCAATTAAGTCTCCCCTATTAAGAACCTCCTAAGGAGGTGAGAATCAAGTTCTGTAGCTAACTCTACAACAAGAAGGTTTAGAAGAAGAAAGAAAAAAAATCTTATCAGTCTCACAGTACCCTGACTTACTGTAACAACTTGCACATCTTTGCCTGCTAAGATTAAGTGATACGAAACAGTTGTCAAATAATGAAAAGCAGCTTAGCCATCAGCAACCAGATCTACAAAAGAACCTAAAATATCAGACTAATGCCCTAATCAAAAGGAATGTTAAGTGCATGCAAAAGCCTTAAGCCATTTCTTCATGACAAAAATCCATTCTGATCTCTGACCTAAATTCTTAATGCAAAATCTTACGCAGAGCAAAGAATGGGGTCAGTTTGCATATCCTGTTCCTCACCTCCTCCTCTGGCATAAGCTTTCGTCTGCCATCCTTCACTGGGAAGCCACTTCCAAAGTCCTTGGATGAGATATCAGCCCCATACTCCACAATGACGTCTTCTTCTATGCTGCTCACCAGTCGCCAGAATTCTTTTTCTACAAGCTCAGTGGGAACCATCTGAAAGTGGAAAAGATGTTAGGGTATGTGCAGATAAGACCCAACATTAAAGTTACCATTCAAGTAGTAAATCATTACTAATCCCCCATGAATTTTCAAATGCTCAGGCTACTCCCTCTCTCCCCTTCCTCTCTTCAAAGTCATACTCTTGGGTCTGCATTCCTTAGTAGTGGCTATAATGTAACAGAACTAGGATGCTACATCAATAAGGGATGAAATTAACAGAAAATGGAGTTACCAGAAGTCCAGCTAAAAAAGAACAAGAGAAGACAGCAAGCAAAAGCCTAGCAGCAAACAGAATGAAAAGCATGCCAAGTCCAAACTATTACAGAGGATAATGACCAGAACTTCTGAGTAACAGTACGGAAATTCAGATAAAGAACTGTGTTCAAGAGTGTAGTCTTTATCTATCTCATTAGAACTCCTACTTATATGTATTTATTTATGAAGCTTATTTGTAAAATAAACTTTGTTTCTTGTTTTGCTCCATGTCCCAAACTTGTATCATAAATTGGAGTCCTTAAAAGGTAGAAGCTTTAACAACAATGTCCATAAATTAACACAGAACCCGAAGAGGAGAAGGAGCCTGGTGCAGTCTACAGCACAGTGCAATCACGGAAGTGTGCCAAAGCAGAAATCCCAGTTTTAAAAATGCTGCTGAGATGCAGAACAAAAATACACCTGACTATCAGACAGACTGTCTGTTGACTACCTACAAGAAAAGACTGTAAGAGCAGGGAAAACAACAATTTATTCTGTGAACAAACTAAAGCAAGACAAAACGCATAGAAGGGCACGAGAAAGACCAAACAAGAACCAACATCTTCAGTTCAATTAATCAAAAAGGGCAAGAACTTAACTGGAGTATGGCAAATAAAGTATATCATACATAGCAATTAAGCTATCTATTAATCACAGGAAAAGGCTGAAATGAAGTTGAAATGAGACCAGATGTCAGAAAGCTGCATCATTTGTTTATATGTTTGAAGCTTACGGTGCCTCTTTAAACAAAGCTAAGATGCCTCAGCAAAAACTCAGGATAAGATGAAGCCTCTTATCTTTTTCTCCTGCAAGCAATCACAACAAAATTTGAAACTCACATGGACTGGCATGTTGAAATAATCAGACTTGAAGTTATCAGCCATTTCACCAAAGCTCTGGAGAGTATATTCCCTGACAGCTTGTTCAAATCCAAAGGCCTCCCGGGGTTTGTTGCATTCCTAGGAGATACAACATAAAAATATTGTTCCCTGCAGCAGATTATGAGACAGTTACATCTTTAGCAAAAAAAAAAACCCAAACAAAACAAAAGCCAACTAGTGTTGATCCAAGTCCTTACCAAACACAATAAGCTATCAGTTTTGAGTGCCTTTCTCAGCTGAGGAAGTCCTACCACAACGGAAACAGAACAGAATTAATTGTACATAAGCTAATCTAACACAGTAAACCTCAATGCCACACACTTCTGCTTTCCTGTCCCAAATGAAGTTTCATTATCTACCGCTGCCAGCCACAAAGTAAGACAGTAACACAAGAAGCTTAGACTGACGTAAGACATTTCTTAGACACATTGGATTCAAACACCTGCAGAATGACTACTCAGGAACAAGTCCTGCAAGTGCTTCAGTTCTATCACATCAGCAAATCATCAACTGATTTGGCGCTGTCAAAGTGCAGAGAAGAGGAAAAAGGACATTAAAACAATGCAACACAACTAACAACAGACATGGTCCATCTGACTGAAAACCTTCAAGCCTTCCACTCTTCTGTCCCGATTCATCCCAAGAGTGCAGAAAACACCAGTTCACATTTCAGCTACTCTCTTCACCCATTTCCACAGTGTCATTTTCAGTTAACATAACCCAAAACAGAAAAAGACCACAGCCAGGGTCGGGGGGGCAAATGGGTACACATACACTTCTGTGTGTGACTGCCCCTTTTGGAAAAAACATGGTCTAAAAAGTTAAACTCAGACACAAAATTAAAGATTTGAAAAAAGTAAGCTTTTTTTTCCCCTCTGAATTCTACATCTACCAATCTTCTGAGCTTGCAAAATCTGTTCCCTTAAGACAAACGATGTTCGCTACCCTTAAGCTGTTGATCAGCCATATTTTTTAACTTGGTACCTGATCTTTTTTGAACAATGAAATGTAACTAGCTTCCATGTTTGGAGCCTCAGCAGTTCCTTTTATAGTCTAAACCAAATCTAAAATAGCTACAAATTTTTAAATTAGTTCTTTCTGCTACAAGCTATTCCGAACCATGCCATAATGACTTCCCGATAATCAAACTCCCTCTTATGCCCAAATCACATCCTTCGATGACCTCACAGTTCACAAAATTTCTCATCATTATGTCAAAACACCTATCATAATGCCACTTCTCACCCTAGTTTCCCACTACCAGATTATCAAATTGAGTTTCAGCTCTTAGCATACAAAGGCCAAAGTTTTAGATGTCACATGGCAGTATGATAAACAAAGGTTATGCCCAAGCTTTAGAAGGAACATTTCTCTCTCCTTACGGCTCATCAGCCAAGAACAGTTGGAAATTCACAGATCATCTTGACAACACTCCAAACAAAACTACAGCTTCTACCCAGATGGAGCGGCATTGACCTGAACGGCTGCTCTTTTGATCTTTTCAGGAACACAAGTACACATGCAAAGCTTCAGTCCTTGAACTGTACCTCAGCAACACACTTCGGACACCTCCAGTCACCCTTGGGTACATCAGGTAAAGGAGGAATCAAGCAAAAAGTGTGATAGCTGTCATCACATCCATCACACAGTAGCAGTTTGTCCTCGTTATTTCCTCTGCCGCAGAATAAGCAAACATACAGATCAACCTGTGTAGAAAAAAAAAAAAAGAAAAAAGTTACAAGAAGTTTCCTCATCCAGAACCTGCCTTCCTTAAACTGAAGAACAAAGGATGTCACCCTAAAGTCTGATATTAGAACACCAGTGCAGTCTTCTCTGGTTTTTGAGGAGCATTCTTAATGAACAATTATGCTTCCACTTCTCAAAGCAGTAACACGTGGGGGGCAGGGAGACCTTGGGTGCTGCAAAATTAACTATCCAATTCAGTTGGACAGCTGTTTTCTATATAACTCAAAGCAGCATTTCATTTACATTATTCTAAGGCAAAAACGTAGGTTGCAGTTTTTATAACTTCATGCTCTCCCTCTATTTGGGCCTCTTTCACAGAAAACAATTCAAACTAAATCCCTACAAAGAGCACATGGCCAAGGAATATCTCCAAGAACTATTTCAGAAACATACATGCCACCACTTGCAACAGTACAGCGATTATCTTCGCAATGGAAAAGAGAAGACAAAACCCACAAACCTACAGCTTTCAATCTAAAAATCTAAGAGGAAGCGAAGAAAACTGCATGTAAATGTACTAACTTCTCTCTCATTTTCTCAAAAATACAGGATAAAAACTCCAAATAGTAAGAGAGAAGTATTAACACCAAGATGATAGCAAACAGTTTTCGCTGGTGTCTGTCGAGGATCATCTCTCCACAAGAACTACACTCACTGGAAGATATTCTCATGGACCAAAGAGAAAATCTTATCAACAGGTTTCAAATTTTCTTTGCTGTTGCTTTCTGAATTATCCAAAGGACTTTTAATTTAATTTAAACATTTAATATAGGACTGAAGATTGGTAACATAATCTAAATGAAAAAACTGTGTATTACTTTACAGATAAAAAATTCTTATTTTTTTAACAACATGAGCTTCATGAATAACACTTTCTCCAAATTCTGCTACAACTCCCATCAGAGTCACTGGGCACATGAGGCAATTTCTGTTTCCTTCACACAGCTCACAGTAACACCAGAAGTGGTGGGATTCTTTATTGGGGGTCTTATTTTTTCACCAAGATGCCACAGAAGCAGGTGCTTTTCAGCTTTTTATGTTCACAGAGTTGTGTTAAAATACTTGATGTCAACCCCATCTTTGTTACACCAGCCTAGTTAAGCATGCAACTTCCTAGCAACGCAACAGTACACTTAAGAAGATTGCTCAGGTTTCTTAAGAAACAACTTTAAAAAATAATGCAGTTCTAGTAAGTGACATATCATCTTCCTCTTTCTAAAAAAATCCATGCGCTCACCCTCATAGAATATCATGTCTGCTTTTTCTGCAAATATATAGAAAAAAGCGAGGGTACCAAAGCAGACATTCCCAGGTGCTCTTCCCAAAACTAAAAATGCATTAAAATGGTGATCATAAGAGAAGGGTACTGCATGATACTCACTAGTTACCTATCACTGATAAAACCTTCTTCTCTCCAAATTAATATTAACATATGCAATCTTCATTATGTCAGCCCAAGTGTTTATTTGTCAAATACAAAGACTGCATTGAAATACACATTCACAACAAGCAGGTCTGTGATTACACAACCACAAATAAGCCCCCTAGCCATGTAACAAAACACGGTGAGACTATGATGACATATCACTGTATTTATGAGGGGGAAAGGGAATAAAAAGGGATATTTTATTTCACAGTTAACAATTCACATGAAGTAAATTTCACAGTTAGCATTTCACAAAAAAATAAATTAATTGGGGAGAAGTATAAATAAAACTGCAGCAGAGTATTTTTCAGCCAGAAGTTATATAAGGCTAATGTATCAGCTACGCACTTCAAAGACTGCTCTCCCTGAAGGTCTCTCATCCAAGTATAAAAAAAAAAAGGGTGGAACCAAATAGTACCAAGTCACAGAATTTCACAAGATTACAGTTACAGCAATACAGTTGCAAAATAGTAGTGTTCTGCTGCTACAGTATTTAGATTTTCCCTTATAAACAAGAGTAAATGGTAAGAGTAAACAAACATAATTTTCTATAGAGACTAGAAAAAAAATATTTTTAAATTAAATCATACTTAAACAAAATGGTCACAACACTTAGGCAGCCTAGAAACACCATATAATCAGAGTAGTGCAATTAAAAAAATAATCAAGTCTGGTTTTTAAATATCCAACTTCTCCCACATTTTTCTCCCCAGGAGGCATTTCCACATATAAAAATATGATCACTAGAACCTTGGTCTTCTATGGTTAAAATTTGAAACAAGCTCTTGTAAGCTCAGGCCAAGAAAAAAAAAAATAACATTGATTTATTACTTAAGAGTCTAATTCTTAAGACATTAAAAGCACGCATCTTCATTCATAGTTGCATACACATGCTAAATTCCAACACACTAATAGTCAAGCATCACGTGCTAGAAAAGAAATTAAAAACAACTATACACTGCTTTTCCATTGTCAAACATCAGAGTGCTAGACATTTCAGTTTTCCCCTTCAGGGTTTCTCTTGCACAGGCTTGTATAATGACTAGTCTAAACTCAACTGAAAAAACATGAACACTGGAATTGCTAAAAACTGAACTCATGAAGTACTGGAGCATCTCAAAATATATTTTAAAGAAGAGAAATAGTATTATAATCCTTCTACAAAGGGGAGCTCAAATAGAAAATGAGCTACGGAAGGCATGCAAGAAGCATGTGGCAAAGCAAGCCCTCAACGCCATCATCAGCAAGTACCTTCATGTTGCAACATTCTTCCTATCCAAAAGATTAAAACATAAACCTAGAGCATAGATTATGTTTCAAAATACTGTTCCTTCTTTCCATAACATTATCATGTGCTGCAATGTCCATACCTTCAACTATCTGGGGTGCTTGGGGGGGTGTTTTAGAAAGAAAAAAATCTTAGTAAATCAAAGGATTTCTTATTATCAGAAATCACAGCAAAGGAATCAAACTTACAAAGTTGACAGAAAGAGTTCCTTTGCGTTGCCTCATCTGCATTCCAAATGCTTCTGATCTGGTTCCCTTGCGTCTTCTTGACACCTCATCTTGAAGTAAAATAAAGTTAAATATTACTAATATCACATGAAAATAGACTTAACTTGCGAAGAAAACACAGATGTCCAGCCTACTACCCAGCCTTTCATACCACAAGCTACCTGACAATCAAAAGAACGCAAAAACACCTTGTTATACTTGGCCCATCTAAAATAAACAGGGATTAGGAAAACACACTGTACTTATCCTTACAGGTAATCCAAATTGCCTGATGAAACAGAGTGAATGACACTCATAATTTGTGCAGGTAGCTCGTAGGATCAGTTTCGGTATTGTCAAATCCTGTTTTCCCTTTCAGTCACTCAGTTCATGCAACAGCTGCTTAATTGTTATTGTTACTATATAATACCTAAGCAGCTGAAACTACGCCAAGTTACACAAAGCACATTGTAAATCTCTCTCATGAATGAAAGGCTCGAACACTTAGCTTTCTTTTTCCAGTTATAATGATTTGCTTAGTACTTAATGTTGTCTCTAGAGACACGCAGAAAGATTTAACAGCTTTGTTACTTTACAAAGTGATGAGCCCAAGATTTAATTACCCTCTTTATCCTTTGCTCCCAACGCCAGTCCCATCATCTTGGGTCCAGCTCCAAAGATCTGCAGCTTCTTCAGTTCAGTATTTCTACTCATTTCTCCTGCCTCCGCCTAAAAATAAAAACAAGACCACATCAGCACAAACCATCACTATTTCCCTTCTGGGTATCTTCACAATTCATTTATATTCCTCTCTCCCAACATCAGCTCACCAAAAGAAAGGAAACGGAGGCATGAAAAGACACTATTTTCTGATCCTAAAGCCAATTAACAACTGCAAATGCAATAAAAGAGCATTTTTGTCCAAACTTTCCAAATATTTCCCATTTAGGATTACAGATAAACTACAGAGTCACCTATACAGCAAATAAAAGAACTAGTTTTGACATTTAGCAAAAAAAAAAAAAAAGAATGCAACAGCAGGATTTCTGAAAAACACCATGATTCAGTTGAGTGCTTGGATCTTACCACATACAGTTTCAACAGGATTTTTTTTAACTGCTTCTCTGCGTAGACACACGACACTAATGAGTTCAAACCTACTTCCTTAAGCTTGGCTGCTCCTGGGTTTATTTGTGGTGAAATGTTGTGAGTACAACTCTTGAAATCACAGCTACTCATGGTGCCCTTGCAACCCCAAAATCAGAGGTGAAAAGACCCGTTAGGAGGCAACTCCATGCCCCCGCCCCCAGTCAGGTCTCCCAAAGTGTGCTATTCAATGGAACTTCTTCCTGTCTTCCATTAGTCACCTACCTCATTGTCCTACATCGTTGTCACCAACCTAACAGCAAAAATAAACTCCCTATACTGATTTATCTGCAATGCAAGTACGTTGGTATTCTTCTTTATGTTGTCTCCTTGCACTTTGAAAATCCTTCCTAAGCTGACACAGAAAGCCACTAAATCCTCATCATTTGCAGTCTTCCTCCTGAAATTCACTCATCTTAAAAGATCTCAGCAAATCTCATTTCAACAAGGTTATCTTCAAGTAACTCATCGATAATACTAAAAGAAGCTAAATATTGATTATTGATCAATAAACAAAGTTCAAACGCACTGCAATAAAGCTAAAAGAAGATAATTTCCATTAATTCAGTCTAAATTGGTTTTCTTGCTTCCAGAACACATTAAAAGACAGCATTTCCCAAGCATTATTACTCTAAGGAATTTGTAGTGATATTTAGAGTCCCTGTTCCCACTGAACTGTGTATGCAGTACACTAACCAGCATCTTCCCAAACTGATCATTGCTGATATTCTAATTTTGAACACTTATGAATTCTATGGTGCTATTAAATTACTTTCACTTTAGATTTAACAACTTTGTAAGCCCACTCTGAAGTTGCATGCTAACAGGCAATTTTTCCTCATAAATTCCTCTCTTTTTGGCTAACAACAATAACTATTTTGCTGGACAGCTAAGCTTACCACCTGGAGACTCCACAGTCCCTCAGTTCCCATTTGAAATTCATTAACAGCTCACCCATTCTCTCAACTAATAGAACCTAACAGAATCAACCAACATTACATTTCTCAGCACAGTAAAATTCTCCATCATTTCAGCAACATTTATGAACTATCTCCACAATTTCTCTCCTGCTATGGTGATCTAAGATCATTTTCTCAATGATACCTGAAACATAATTTTACTATTGCATTTAGCAGAAGTACCTAATTAACGTGCAGCAACTTCTGTTCAGTTGTACAGCTTTGCTTAAAAAAGCATTGCCTAAATATATTTTCATAACTCTGTAACTCGGATTTATTTGGGTTCCACTAAACTGGATTCCACTAAAGTCAATGCAAACCATTCATGTTCAGGTGGAAAAAGCTATACAGTTTCAAAAAGAACAGACTTCATATTGAAAAAGAAATTTAAAATAAAATTCCTATAATTCTGTAATTTAAAAAAATGAAATTCCCAGGATTCCTATATAACCTTATGAAAACTGCCAGGGTATTGATAGTTTAAGGTGTGAATACCAAACGCATTCAGCAACCTCAACGAGTGGTCTTTCTGTGGTGCCCTTAAGACTGTATACAGCCACCAAACTCAAAACTGAACACATGGAAGCAGAAATCTTGCATTTCTTGCCATTTTCTCATTGCTAACAACACAAAACTCCATCACAGTTTTGCATATTTTTTCCATATAAGCAAAATGAGCTTGATTAAACTGCAATTCTATTCCAGCTCCTCTTTCTCCTGAAGGATGCAGACATATTTTTATATTACTTTCTCAACTGAACGTACAATTTAAAGGCTTTTCTTGTATATGGGGGAATCCTAGTCACACGATCACGTTACACTAGATTCATTTGCTATCTTTTCTGTTGTCCTACCCTCATCAACTTTCAAACATTTGTATCCCCACGCCTCCACCCCCAACATGCAAGACCAGAATAGTTAAAACTAAGAATCAAAATATTTACACATTTTGGGCATTTGTCAGCATGTCCTAGAGTACTTTTGTTTTACACAACTAGTCCCATGGAAGGAAATTTTTCAAATTGAAAAAATAGAAGCTTATTTTATTAATTCTGTTATTCTGCAATCAATCAAATTTGTAAAAAAAACCAAAACCCTGAAAGCAAAGTACTACTTGAATTGCTTTTAATTTCTCAGAAAATTCTCTGGGCGTGAATCCTTTGAAAAGACAGGACTTCGTTATTTATTTATTTTTTCAACTGACATTTGACTGTAGTATCCAAAGATTACCAACCAACCCATCTTTCACAAAAAAGAATTCTCTTCCCCTAATTTCTTTCATTCTTCACTAATTTTTCAAATTTTGCTTTCAAAAAGCCCACTTTGCTTTTCGAAAGTCTAACACCTTCTTCTACTGCTGAGGATCTTCATTTATGTCAGTATTTTCTTATTACTATCTTCATGCTTTCTTTTTCATCACCTGTTTTTGGGTAAGTTACTCCAGGAAGAAGATGCAGAGCAATTCTGGAAAGTACTTACTGCATTGGAAGAAATCTA
Source organism: Hemiprocne comata (assembly GCA_020745705.1). Lineage (NCBI taxonomy): Eukaryota > Metazoa > Chordata > Aves > Apodiformes > Apodidae > Hemiprocne > Hemiprocne comata. Next base: position 66,617,134 of record CM036586.1, read on the forward strand.
CTGACATGCAGAAGTCATATGTAGTTATCCATGCTCACTACCCAAGCACTGGACTACTTGGCACACTACACACAAATCCTTCAGATGTTTCAGCTAGAGCACAATGATGACGTTTATCTGGCAGGTTTTCACATTACTTGCACATCACCTGTTCTCTGAAGACTATCTGGACAATCTCTGGTAATATTCCAGGTAAGGACTTTGAACAATCAACAGTCCTGTCTAGAATAAGGAGGTGTACTGAAACCTGGAACAATGTCTCAGCATTCCCCAGATACTTACACTTCTACCATTTGGAACTACTGAGGACAAATCTGTGTTTCTAAATACAGTTCCAGAGTTGACTTAGGAAAGTTACGTGCAGCTTCCAAGAAAGCCAAAAACTACTTCTCCTGGCTATGCAAGTAGGTTGAGTTTTTCCTGCATTAAAGATCTCATTTCAGCCGTATGAATAACTGTAATGCTTAAAAGACTGTGTGGTTACAGGCCTAATATAAGGCATTAAAAATATATATGTACACACATATTCAAGTTTTTGCAGACGATTTAAGTAAAATCACCCTGTTCACTTCTGAAATGCAGCCCCTTTAAATTAAATTAAGCCAGGATCACCACAGAATCATTTTTTCCAACAAGGAGAAATGAGAACATTTTTCTACTGAAATCAGCAGGAGAAAAGATTCCATGGGATCCTAATAACATTGTGACACTTTTATACCATGTATGAGAAAAAAGTCATACTGGCATTAACCCATGAGATTTGTTCAAATCCAAAGCAGAATTCCATGTAGAGAATGACCACTTCAGCTCCTGCAGCATTCTCAGTTTTTCTGGATAGCTCACTAACAATACGTTATTTGAGAGATCCCGTAACATCACAGCCTGGGACTGCTTGTGTGATGCATTGTTAGATGGCTACAATAAATAACATCAAGGCAGCTTCAGTAAGTTGAGAAAACAGACTGAAAAAGACAAATCATCATGACATCAGAGAAGAAGACGTAAGTATATAAAGGATATTCAAATATATCCACGTCAAGTAAGATGCATTTGAAAAAAATCATTAAGAGCACTTGAAGAAACTTTGTGTTGCTTAAAATAAATCTAGAATGGCATCAAGCAAGTAGTAAGTTTGTTGCATATAAACCCAGCTTTCGTCCACGTTCTGCTGACTGGCCAGCAGTGAGCCACTAGACCTGCTGTGAAGAGCCCTAGGATGCTGCCTGCAATAGAAATCTTTGTCAAAAAGTGAAGGCCTGCTTTAATAAGTGTAAAAGGAGCAACAGAACCATCAGGACAAACCTCCAAGATTTTTTTTAATGATACAGCATTTAAAATGGTGGTGATTCAGTTTGAACTGAGATCTACTTAAGGGTACTCCCAGGATTTACTATCCCCTCATAGAATACCAGAAGTTCCTATAAGCACCACTAACTGCTTTTCAGTAGCAAAACTGCAGAAATCCTATACACCTCCAGCCATCACTGAGCATCTACCCATATTCCTCTTCCATTTCTTCAGAAAAAGTCTGTCTAGCTCGAGATAGTTAGTCCCAAGTGCCATTTCCACATTTAACATAGACTTACCTACACATACTTGCATTCGTGTAACTAAAGGGCATATTTGGAAGAGTTTTATAAAACTTTTCAAACTTTGCACAAGCAGAAGCTTCAACACCATTTCACAAATGGTTATTTATCTGTTTAGTTTTCACAGTTACATTCACTACAAAGGTACCTGGGCCACTTGCCAGTAAACAAAAAGCAGCTTTTAAGTTTTCAGACAAACAGGGCATCTACCACAAGCAAACCAGGCCTCAGAGAAATGTCCTTCCCTGGATTTTACGTAAACGAAGACTTGCTTCCTGGTGGTGCTTTTGAGCAGGCTCTGGCAGCCAGACAAAGGCTGCTGCATTGCCAAGACTGCTGGACTGGTGGAAGGAGTAAGTGATCTCTGTCAGTAAAAGCCAATTAACAGGAGTACCTGCGATTTGACACGCCTGGTTCTCTTCAGCACAACATTCATTCTTGAAGCCTGCTTCGGGGAAGCCTGAGCATCTGAGCTGAGCTCCTCAGCTTCCACTTTTTCCTTAAGGTCCAAGTTTGGCTTTTGGATGCCCTAAATAATCAGAGGACAGAACATTAGGTTCATACATCAGGCAGTGCTAGTCACTCCATGGTCTGTCAATCATTCTGCTTGCTAAGAAACAGGATGAGCTAAATCACACAGCATTACACATGCCATTTGGACGAGAGGCCAACTAATCACGCACCCTTCAAATAAGGAAACTGAATCTCAACTGCCAGCTTATTAAGGGAGAAAGACATCTTTCCAATTGATCATATAATATTTTGCCCTCTCTCCCCTTCCAATGAGGTTGGCCTCTGCCCCATAAAGAAACAGCTATCAGAAAATGACTACACAAGGTCATGTTACAACTTCTAGCACTATTCTGTCACAAGTATGAGGGGTGGTTCTAGGTTTGTTTACATAGTTAAAACTTTCAAAAGCATAAACCCTATGTCCTAGCTTCGTATGCAATAGCAAGTAGCATTCTAAATCCAGTTTGGGTCTCCTCTTCATACAGTGAAAGAGAAGTGTCTCACCATAAGGCTGACCCCAGACTGGAAGAGCTCGTAGGGGTATAAGATCCGTTCATAATGAGACTTGAGTAAAGACCCTGTGCCTTTTCCTGGCAGGTAGCCAAGCCGACTTGCCACTTTGGACCATTTCTTCTCTTTAGTCACTACTTCAAAGCCTCCTTTGCTGGCAACAATCTGAAACGCATAAATAAAAAAAGTTAAGGGTTTTGAGCTGCTCTCACCACCTTGCATAAACCAAGAATCAATTAAACCAATGAAATGTTAAAAGCTTCTATTAAAAAGTGACAGAATCTTCAATTTAGTTTTTGTTTCCTGAAGGACTAGTACTTTAATAAGTAAGCACTTATTTATCCTCATTACTTAATTTATCTAATATGACAATTTTCCTAGTAAATGTAAATTGCATACGGTCCTGGACAGAAGGAGTACAACAGTTAAGATTTATGATGTGTTGGAAAGAATGCAAACTCCACCATCAGACAGATGAAAAGTTAACTCTCACCAGACTTGTACTCTGATGCAAAACACAAGTCTGGCCAAAAACAAATCCTGTCCTAACAGACCCCAGGCAGAAAGGAGCACTGGAGCTCACAACTTCAGTTATAGAAATTCTCACAAAACCCCGAATGGAAGAGAGACTACTGTAAAATAGGAGAAAATTAATTTACGTTCTGATTAACTCAGTCCAGTTTTTACATCTGATTTCAATTAGTTTCGAGTCTAATAATTCACATATAGAACTATCACTGCTTACATGTAACTAACGTATATAGAATGAAAAAGAAGAGACCATTTGCCTTCAAACAACAACCATAACAGTATGAGTTGCTTCCTCAATAACACTGGCCACGTTTCCACTGCCTCCATTCCCTTTACAGTTTCACTGCTAAGTAGCTTAAAACCCAAATGGATTGTAATTTCATTTACATTACTGTAGGACTAGCATTTCCACAACAGTATAGTACATTTCTTTACATGAGGACTTAGATAAAATAATAGTATTATTGATCATTCTTTTTCCCCATACTTACAGTGAAGCACTAGAAAAAACATTTTAAATTAAACTATTTCTGAATTTCAACTTACCTTCAAAATGTCCATGAAAAATTGATTTCTAAAATTAGCTACACATGAACAATGGCTAGAGAAGCCACTAAGTGACTAAATAAGCTTAGACCTGCAGTCAACTGTATGTTCCAACTCATAACAGTGCCTCAGATATTCCCCAGTACCATTTTAATAACACAACCCAAACAAACCACCACAGACACTTAAAAAATACCAGCAAAATACTTAGACATTTTATCAGCTTTTTTTCTGCATCTTATCAGCAATTCCAGATTGTCCAAAAGACTGACTTCCTTCCTCAGAAATAACAGCTATTCAGTTCTGTACATTTTTACTTACCTGAAAGAAAGAAATCTAGATGGAGAAGGGAAACTGATGCTCTAACCTAGAAGCACTAGAACTAGCTCAATTCTGTACCTTGCAAGAAGAAACCTACCTAATTATATCAATAATCCATCCTTTGCAGGTAAGTTTACAACAGTACCTAGATTTTACCAATGCAAAGGCAAATGCCAATAGCGATTGTATTTGTGTGCAAACTTTGAAAAAACCACACCAAACACAACTACAGCGGTATGAATTTCTAGCCTGCCTTCAGACTAGCCTGTTTGGAATGTAATTAAAATAATTATTCCAAAAGTTGATATTATAAACTCTCCAAGATGCACGCTGATGTCATGTAGAGAGCCGCTGTTGGGCGAGACAAGGGATTACAACAATTACAACAGTTCCTTACAGTATTGCTAGGCAGGGGCCTTGTCTTCTCAAAAGCCACCTCAAACTCCTGCAGCTCTACCGTATGTAAAAAAAGGAGAACTAAGCAGCAAGTGGCCTGCTGACACCAGGATGGTCAGGCTGCATACAAGGTAATAAATGAATACATGCTGTACAGAATCAAACCAATTGATTTAACTGTGCTTCACGCATCTGCCGTAATAATTCAACTGCAAAATTTTCTTTCACTATATTTTTTCCACTGCCTCATTTAATCTCCACATTAATTAGATTAATGCTGTAAAAAAAGCCCCTCCCTGTTGCTTGGCTTCTTGATCTTGAAACACGAGGTCCCTGTCTGACCAAGGCCTACCACTCACCTTGCTCAGAGCATAGAGATCCAGTATTTTTCTCTCCACCACAGGGATTTTTAAATTGGATCCTTGGAGTTCCCAGAATTTTGCTAACTGATCCAAGAAGTCCAGCTTTACTCTTGTCATTGCCTGCAATAAATAAGACAAACGCATATATCCCAACATAAGAGTTACAAAACCTTACAGTCCTGAGAAAAAACATGACAAGTTTTTATTGTGTTTATACTTTCAAAGTGCAACTTGGCAAGTGAGGTATTTCTTAGTCATGTAAAAAAAGCCAGAGATAGAAATATTGATTAAAAAAATAAGATCTTTATATAAAGGAAATTGCATATGCTTTCCTCTGCATTCAAGAGCCTATAAACCAAACTCCTACCCAACAGTTTTTCTTGGTTTGAAACCAAAACTCATACTTATGAAAATTCAGCATTCCAGGGAGAAACACAAGGGCAATTATTAAAATATACATTGGGGAGGAGGGAGAAAGTTACACACAGTTTTTATATATGCCTTAACCATGCAGAAGGGCCTCCTCCCTAGAGTATTTCTGGAGTCCTCAAATCACTTTCCATAAGGAGACCCATTTACAAGCCAAACGATACATGACATTTCGGTAAATGAACAGAGCAAGGCTTTGAGAAATGTTGTAGAGAAAAAGGAAAACCAGGACAGAATGAGACTCATACTGTTTTCAAGAAAGCTCCCATTCATTTTTTAATCATAAAATTAACCAACTATAATAAACCTATAAAAAAAAACATTTCCTTTTAAGGCTTAAAAGGCATTATCAAGACAATATAAGGTAACCAGAGGTTTCAGAACAGCAGTAAATATTTTAAGAAAAAAATTCATTGCCTGTGGAGCTCTGAAGGATAGACACTGGCTGCTCTTACTACACAACATGGTACTTGGCATTCGTTTTAGACATTTCCAGTTGAATTTGAAACAGTCTTGCGGTTATTTTGGGTAATAAAATAAAAACCAGACTTTTCTCAAAGCCGTGGAGAATTATTTTATATGAACTCTGCCACTGCCAAGTATAAACATTGATGTGGTCCATGGGTTTTCTAAAGCCTAGCCCAATCAGAAACCTGCAAAGATGCTAATCTCAAGCAGGGAGATCTACTGCTTTCAGTGCAAACACTAAATTGTATCAACAGAGGAAAAGCTCACCTCCAGTTCATTCAGGCGCTGAATTCGTGGAGTGAAACGAAAACTTTGTACTTCACATGCAAATGGAGGCTGCCAGTCCTAAGCAGAGACAGAAAGACACTTTATTGCTTCAAGAAATTTCTCAGAAAATGCACAAAACAGAAGACCTTATGTCTGAGCAAACAGGCTCCCAATAGCAACAGAGTTTCTCAGTACTACTGGTGATATTCTCCGATTTTATGACATCCTTGTGCCTTTAAAACAATGTTCTTCCCACACTATTTTAGTTTGAAGAAAGCGATCCTCACAGAATTAGAAATAGAAAAGAAGGTTCAAAACACTTTAGTTTGCATTACCTCACACTGAGTTTAAATATGAAAGATACCCTGTAGCTTGCTGGTTCTTTATTTACTTTAAAAAAGTTCCATACGTCCTACACATTGCAAAATCCTCACCATCAACAGTGACAAACACTAAATAAAGCACATTATCACACATCTAACTTTTTTTCATATCTGTCTTTAGTCACTTCAACAAAAGTAAGACCAACAGTCGGGAGGCCAAATCTTTAACAGAAATACGGCCTTAAAGAATGACCTTCTCAACACAGTCAGCCGTCCATTCAACCACAAGTACCTCCCAGCCTCATCTCTCAAAACTGTGCTGCAACATCAAAGGAAGGATAATTCAGCCTTTTCATACTTTTTAAGAAAGGTTAGAACACAGCAGATTGTCTGCCTGGCAGCTAATGCAACAGGGTAAAGGACACCCCACTTCAGGTGGACAAGCCACACTAAATATTTATTATTTGCACTGCTGCAGCACATAAAGGCCTGAAGCACAATCGTAAAATATTTACAACTTCGAATAATGGAAAAGAATAATAAACCAGCAAAGTTAGGTTAGTATGAAGTGTCTGATTTAGTCCTTATTGCAGGTTGCAAATCAACCTGATGGATGCATCCTGCAAAACCCTGCAACGTAAACAGCTCAGCAATCATGGAGAAATACTAACGCATTCAGTGCCCACGAAAGTTCTAGTTATTCTCAATGAACAGGATTTGGATCAGTTTCTTGGGGCCTCTCAACCTAAGCCATTCTGCTTATTTTAGAAAGGGCAACCCCTTGGAGGTCAAGTTTTCACCATCGTCATTAAACCAACTAAACAGATCCCAGCAAACCAGACAGGTCAGAAAGAGAGGAAGGATCATGAAATCTAATCAGCAAGCCCGTATCCAAGTCATTCTCAGTTACATGCTTTCCTTTCAGGTTTTTTCCTCTGTCTCTCAGCATTTTCAACTCTCTTATTTTACGGCTATATTTAAAGTTTATTTGCACTTTAATTATCAAGTCGTCTAACCGCCTTTTGCCAAATTACCTGATGTCCTCGTCTAAATGTTCTACCAGGTCACAGAACAGATTATCATAAAATAATGATCAAGTCATTGGAGAAACTAAGCTTCTACCTTCCAACACAACATAATTCCCCTGCACAAACCTATTGCCCTATTTTGGCAACCCCTGCCCTAGGCTGCCACTTCCACTAACAGCTTCAAGATTATGTTTATAAACAATAACCCCTTACAAAGAAATACCCTTCCTCCTCCCTCTTCCTCCTCCCGGTGCACACGCCTGATATCATCTACAACACCTTTGCAGTTTTCCCAAGTGAGATGTTGTTTGGTTTTGTTTTTTTATAAAAGAGTGTGAAGCCTCGGACACCACCATACACTACTAGCTTCTCTCCTGCTCCAAAGCAACCTCTACAAAACCCAGCTCTGAGGTCAAAGACCATACAGACTCCTTGGTGCCCCTGGCACAGCACCGAGGCCTAAGGAAGGCGACAGACGAAACTCCAGGCGAGCCCCGGTGATGGGGGAAGGGGCTCCCCGCGTCCCCAAGCCCTAGGGAAGGCAACAAACGAAACCCCAGGCGAGCCCCTTGGGTCGGGGAAGGGGCTCCCCGAGTCCCCAAGCCCACCGCTCTGCAACCGAGACATCGGGCCCTCTAACACCTCTCGGCGCATCCCGCAGAGCGCAGGGCATACATCAGGCCCCTCCCGGCCACCCTGGGCCCAGCCCCCCCGCCCTGCCCCCTCTCAGACCCAGCCAGGCAGTACCTTGGGGGGCCGGATCTTGCAGATACCGGTTTTCTCGGCCAGGCCGCGGATGCGGCCGATGAAGCCGAGCGGGTCACTGAACTCCTCCCAGCTCGGCTCGAACACGGGGCACTCGGGGGGGGGGGACGAATTCGGCCGCATAGCGCAACCCACCGCCCCCCGACATGGCCGCAGGGGGAGGGCGCCGCCGACGAAGGAAGCACACGGAGGGCCGCGGCGGGGCAGGGCGGAGCGGCCGGGGCAGTGGGGGGGCCCTCAGGGGCTGCCAGCGGGGCTGGGCCGGCGGCCGAGGCGCATCCTCCGGTGGCGGCTGCCAGGCAGGTCGGCGACCGTGATAAGAGGGGGCGGGATGGGAGCAGTGACGGCGCGGGCGACGGCGGCGGCTGCTGGCGAGTGTTGTGGTCCCGTCCCCCGGGGCGACCTCCCCCCGCGCCGAGCCCCTCGCTCGCGTTCCAGCTCGCCGGAAGTTACGCGTCTGCTTTTCAGCCCTTCCCCGGAAGCAGGAGGAGCTGTTGGCTTCCGATCCAAAAAGTAGTCCCTCCGCCACTCTGTTGGTCAGGCAGGTCACAGCGCTGAGGAGCCGCCAGCCTCCCGGGCCCGCCGCTACGGGCGACACTCCTCAGACAGATCCAAGAGAGAAGCTCCTCCGCCCGCCATCCCTCGGAACACCCTAAGGCGCGGCTGGGGGAGGAGGGGGCCGGCGAAGTGGGGGGGGTGGTCGTCGAGGAGGGCGGCGCCGACTTTACTTCCGCCGCGGAGGAATGTGCGACGAAACTCGAGCCATTCACTTCCGGTGCTGAAAGGCCAGTTAGTCCATTGTCTGAGCCGAACGTCAGGAGGAGCGCCAGGAGCCCCGCCCCCTCCAGCAGGCCCCGCCCCCCACGAGGCCCCGCCCCGCGGCGGCTGTTGGCCTCGTGGGAGGGGGAGGGGCGGCCCGGCGTTCCCTTGGGGCCCGGGGGGGTCCGGCCTGCCCGGGTAGTGCTGGCTTAGCCCTTCGGGCTGCGCCTCCGGGCAGCCGGTGCAGAGCGCCTGGGCGGATGCTTAATCGCCCGGTTTTCAGCTTTCGCAGAAAACAAGCCATCGGCCCCGCGGCGCTCGGGGCAGGGCTGACCCCCGGCACCCGGGCGGCTGCTGGGCGCCTCTGGCAAGGGCCGCGTTTGTGAGGTGGCCGTTCTGGCCACTCATTTAAGTTTAATCTCAATTAACCGGTGCTAACATCAGTCAATACACATTTCTGTTGGCAGCTCCACCATCTTGGGCCCAGAGCGTCCCTGTAGCTGCTTCTACATTAGGATCTCAGAAGTCCGGTTTGTAATTACAAGGTTGTGTTAAGTGCTCCACAATCAACCCTCAACCTCTGCTGATCTCCTTCCCATACAGAATGTTGCATTTCCAATGTCACAAGCTAGGACTCCTTGGTACCTCTTCTAACTGACCCACTATGGCGTAGTCTTCAAAAAAGAATCACATTTGGTTTCTTTTAGCCAAAACCCTGCTTCAGTGTTCACCATACTCCACAGTTGATTTTATTCTTACTGTTTATTCCAGCCTCGTTCCTGGTGTTCTATTTCAGTCTCAGAAAAAGTTAATTTCCCCCTCCCGTTACCATGAAGCTTACACATTCTGCTTCAGACTAGTTCACGTATCTGCATCGCTTCCCTGCCAGATTGAAGAGGTGCCGCCTATGTTTTCCATATGGGAAACAAATGGCTCCAATGTGAAAGGTTAATGTTGACAAAAGATACAGGTAAGAGCAAACTGACCTTGTAAAACACTGAGTGAATTTACCAATGGTTATTGTGTTCTTGCAATGTCTTCTTATATTTTGCAGGGAGTTTGTGTCACAGATGCCTGATACTGTTACGACTGTAAAAGCATGTGGAGTGCAGATGTTTCCTTACCACTATGTAGAAATTGTACTTTTACATTCTCCTGCTGGGTTTTTTGGTTGGTTGTGTTGTTTTTTTTTCCTTTTATTATTTAGTTGTGTGTGTCCTCTGATGAGCTGTACCAGATTCTTTTCAGGAAATGTGTATGTTATGTATATGTGTTTGCATATTCCCAACAGCAGAATCACCAACGTACCCAATTTCAAGATAAGCAGTGATTTAGCCAGAAGTACCAGAAGGGAAAAACTCCATGCTAGAAAGCCCCTAATCCATGAAAAAGCTTTCTTTTGAGAACAAGTCTTTTCCTGATTTTCCTATTCAAGGTTGTTTCAGTTTTGTGTTAAGAAGTTTAGGAAAATAGTGGGCTCTGCAGGGCACTGCTTGGGAGGGGTGAAGGCTGCAGAGTAAAAAGCTAAAAATCCCAAGTAACCTGTAAGGGGGGCATTTTTTCATTTTACCTGTTCTGCAAGATACACTTTTGGAACAGAATGTTAAGCTTTTCTCTCCAGTTTGGGGGCTCTTGGCTTCTGACACACAAGTTTCTGACTCGTGTACCCCACATCAGAAGTTAATCCCATGTAGCAACTAAATTAGGAAATCGTGTATTGTGTATATTGTGAGGAGGATACCGAGCACTACTGGGTCTGGGAAGATACAGGGGAGATGAAGAAGCTAAAAATCATCATCGTGTTGATCTAAAAAATACACATTCACCCAGAATGTGACTCTACAGTGGCCTCACTCGCCCTGTGCTTTGTTGGCAAGGTTTAATGCTGGGCTGGCAATTAAACAAATGACAGATGCTCTCTAATAACTCCTCTCCCTTCCCAAAAAGAGAACAAGAATAAGGAAGAGACACGTGCCAGAAACTAAACTACACAGATTTAATGAAACAATAATGATGAAAAAGAATATATGTATCAATATATACAAATCCAGTATCACACTACCCCCGATAATGCTCACATCACCACCAAGGCTACAGGGCAGCCCTGGCAAAGTCCTGAACTGGGCTTCTGGACTCAGTGGCAGATGGGAGCTGGATTCAGGAACACATGCACAGGGACCAAAGGCGGAAGAATGGACAGAGTCCTCCCAGGACACTCGCCATGGATGAAGAAAGCCTGACTCTCGTGATCCCTCAGATTTACACCAAGTACGATGCATATGGAATGGAATACTTTGGTCAATTTTGGTCACCTTCACCCTCCAGGAGGGTCACAGGTGTAATCGCTTTTCCTCCCTTTTGTTTCCAGCACACAAGAAGCTTGGCAGAACCAAGCAGTGTCCTTGGTTTCTATAGGAGGGGGGCCTTTCTGCATGCCATTCTTCAGCAGTAACTATAAACATCGAGTGTTACCAGTCCTAGAAACAGACACTGGGTGAAAAACATACTGGTAATTTCATAAAATGCAGTTACTTAGAAGAGACTTAAATGAAAACTAAAATTACTAAAAAACAATTTGGTTCTGCCCTGGCTTAAACCAGGACATTTGTTCAGCGCGTTTCCCCAGACAAACAGATATTTGGGTGGGAGGTTTTTTGCCGCTGCTGATGCATGAATTCCCAGTGCAAGCTGCATTTATCTTGCCCGCAGCTCTAAGCCGTGCCATCATAGAAGCCGGGTTACGAAGAGAGCTCCCCATGTTTCTGCCCCAAACAACCGGCCGCCCCATCCCCCAGGCGTTGGGCCCGGCGCAGCCCTGCAGCCACCCCCGCGTTGGCCGCGCACGCGCAGTGCCCCCACCGCCCTCTGTCGACGACCCGAGGACTACAACTACCAGGCGCGCCGGCGCGTGGCCCCTAGCCGCGAGTGCTGATTGGTAGAGGCGGCCGGTTCTTCATGGAAAGCTGCCTGTGATTGGAGGAGGCGGTGCGCGGCAGGTTGTCTCGCTCTTTAAGTCGTAGCAAGAGGAGTTGCGGCGGTCATTTTGCCGTTGGGGCCTCTCCCGGGCGGCCGCCGTGTGCGGGGCGGCGGGGGTGCCGGGCCCTTCCCGCGCTACCTGGGGAGCTGGCACTTGGCTCCTTTGGCGAGAGCTTTTCCGCATGGCTGTGACCATTCCCAGGGGGGCCTGCAGCACGCTTCTAGCTAGTGTTTTCTCCAGGCACTCCCCTACGCTGCCGGCCTTTCGGGGTACCTGGGGCCACAGGTGGCCTGGCACAGTCTCGACGTTCAGCTTCTGTCCCCTGCCCGTGGTGGGCACGGCCCTTCTATAGAGGCGCCATGGCCGCGACGGACTCCTCTCCGGGGGCCTCCCCTCCCTCCAGAAGGTAGTGTGGGGGTTGCATCTGTGGTCACCCTGTGCCGAAACGGCTCTGCGGGCTCCGGGCCCGGAGCACTTCCGGTTTTGTCCGGTAGCCACGCTTAACGTAAGGCACCGTTTTGGCTGACCTTAGACCTGCTGGCTTTCCTTATCCTTAGGCCTCTCCATTTCTACTGTTTTTTAGTTCAGTAATAAAGTATTCACCTTGTGCCTGTTAGTTGTTTTCCTTCCTCAGTTGCTGTTTTTATTTTATTTTCCAAGAGTGTAGTTTAAGGAATTTTTGGGCACAGCTGGTGGGAAAGTTCCTATATGAAATAATCATATTATTGTGTATTTAATACTTTCCTGCAGTGCTAGGAGTTAAGGAGCTTGGCACATTTTCATGGATGGTAGCTAGCACATTGGAATTCTGATCTAAGCAGCTTTGGTCAGCTGGTCCATAAAGGTCACAGGTGCCTCAGTGTCACCTGTGAGATCACTTTATGATCGAAGTTCTGTCAATAGAATCAAATTCTGAGTTGTGTTTTTCTTGAGCAGATCCATTAAAGAGGCATCCATAATTCTGTTACTTGTGGTATTTAAAAAAAAAATGTATGTCAGATCAACATAAATAATGAACACTTTTCAAGACAATTATGAACTCGGAGTGCAGCTCTGTTTGCAAATTTGTTGCTTGTCTGAGCAAATTAAATGTTTGAATGCAGTAAACATTTCTTAAAGAAAAATCAGATGTGATTGCACAGACATATTCTTAATTTGATTTGGCATGCCTTCCATTTGGTACCTCAAGATTCAAGAATTTGGAAGTTTCTATTTTACTGTCAAGGGTGGACAAGCTATGTGGATGAGAATGTGAAGCACACCATAAAGGAAAGGATGTAGATTCCTAGACCTGTACCTTAAATGGTGGTGTCTGGTGTATCAGCTAACCTGAATTACTGTTTTTATTCAACAGTCTTTCTTTAGAAAGTGATTTTCTCCCTGGATATCAGATAGCGATTCTGTCACAAATCATCTTCCTGTTTCTCTCAGTGGCTGCTGATGCTTCTAATGTCACAACAATGTACTTTTTATCCCCTTTTTTTCGCCTTCTTTTCTTATTATTCTTTCATGTTCACCCTCTCCAAATAACTTGTGAGACTTCCCTTCCATACCATTTTTCTTTCTCCCTCTTCCATCAGCTGGCCCCATCTCCACAGTATAGAAAGCCTGCCTGCTGTTCTGTATCAAAGCTTTGGGTTCTCCTAAATGCTGTCCTCTGTTAGAACCCCGAGCACAGACAAGCTGGTCTGTGTTTGAAATTGGACCTGTGTTAAAATAAAAAAATCTATTTTTAACAATATTAGAAAGTTTATTTTATTGTCTGAAGCGTACATGTCATTAAAACTGTTTCTGTCCAGGCTGGCAACTCCCCATGTTTCATCCAGATGTGCTACTTCTCAGTCTCCAAGTCAGGAGGACTTTACTCCTCTCCCCTCAATCAGTGAGCGCTTGGCCTTTCTCCGTCCCTCCCGGGAGCTGCTGGAATACTACCGCAAGAAGATTGCTGGCTTTGATGAGGAACATGAAGATTTGGTTAAAAGGCTGGAGAGATACAAAGAAACCTATGACGAGCAGGTTAGGAAAAACAATTTTTTAATTATGATGGGCTTTGTATCCTTACACAAACTTCATATTTTTCTTCAGTTGAAAACTCAGCAGAGATGGTCTTAAGATTCAGCAGTGATGTGGTAGAACTGAGCTAAGAAGAAATAAGTAGATTTCAGTGTCTGATTGTAAATCTAGCTGCCTGTCTTCTGTCAAAACAAACAGAAACATGCATGTGGGATAGTCTTCTTAAGTTGTTATAGTTTGGCTATATCCTCACAGTGGGTTGTTAATTTCTGTTGTTTGTTTTGTTTTTTTTAAATAGGCCTGGGTTTAGATGTTCAGTTGCCATGTTATCCAACTTATTTCCCTTGTTTCTTGTGAAGAATGCTTTCTCTTTTGTCCAAATGTAATGGGCTTTGAGATACAGATATCATTCATATTGACTGTAATGGAATTCATAACCTTGGCCATATGCTATTAAGCAGTATACTACACAGCAAATAAAGGCAAATTTAAAAGAACCTCCAAGCCTTACAAATCTCTGTCTCTTAAAAGGAAAAAAATCTTACAGAATATCTGGAAGATATTCAATGCTCTGATACACCTTACAGCATACCTCTGTCTAGCAATCATCTTTGTAGTTGTGAATGACCCTTTGGGAACACAGCGATCACTTCTAAGGTGCCTGCTCAAGTATTGGCCCATGCTTGAATAGCCTGTTGGGAAATATGTGGCATACAAGTTACTTTCCTTCAACATATGGGAAAAAGAATTGCAGGTTCCAAAATAGCAACTTGTCCTCCATGGGAATGTTTTTTTGAAAGGTGTGTCAATTTTCCACACCAGGTGGAAAAACATTAGCTAAACTTAATAACCAGATTTCTCACTACTAAACCATAAGGATATTATTTATTCTTCAATTATTTCTTTTAAGAGTAAGTGCTGTTACAGAGGCTTTGCTGGGTTTTTGTTGACATCAGACTGCCCAGACTGCCAGTGTGGAAGTGCAACCACTGGGTACTGGAGACCCCCAACTTAGGCCTTATTTGGCTGTTTGTCTCAGGGCTCTGAACTTACTGTTGAAACCTTGTTTTGTCATTTTTCCAATACTGCCCTCATCTGATCAAATTTTGTAAAAGAACAAAATAATTCACTTGAACTGGCAGTCATTCTATACCAGTTCAGGGCTCGGGGCACAAGCAGCTTGAAGTTTTTAAGCGTTGCCCAGTGCTCTGTATCATTTCAAGTAACTTACTCTCTCTACCTAGCACAAATTGCAATGGGAGGTACATCAGCGAGAAGAGGAGATTGCAGAGTTGCAAAAGGCTTTGAGTGATATGCAAGTCTACCTCTTCCAGGAGAGGGAACATGTCCTTCGTCTCTACGCAGAGAATGACCGGCTGAAAATCAGGTGTGCTGTCTTAAATGGTGGGCTGGGTTGCTGGCAGTAGCAGTTGCATGTGTCATGTTCTAATCCTCATCCAGATCTGGAGCTTTCAGAGAAGCAGTTATGCCACACTTTGCAGGGAGGGCTCTTAGGAAATCATACCAGTCTAGGAGGTGGAATGCAATCTGCTGGGCTGCTAAATATGTTTCCACTTATTAATCCTTCTATTGCAGTAATAGAAGGAAGAGCAGTTGAACATAGATTCAGATAGGAATTGTGAGTTCTCAGTTTGAATGTGGAGGTTCTGATTCAGGCAAACTGAAGTGAATTGACCTTGACTGCATGCCAGGCGCACACTGAGCCGCTCTGTCACTCTGCTCCTCAGCTGGACAGGGGGAGAAAAACTATGACAAAAAACTTGTGGATTCAGATAAGGACAGGGAGATATCACTCACCGATTACTATCACCGGCAAAACAGACTTATCTTGGGGAAATTAATTTATTACCAACAAAATCAGAGTAGGATAATGAGAAATAAAACAAAATCTTGAAACACTTTCCCCCCCACCGCTCCCTTCTTCTTGGGCTGAACTTCACTCCCAAATTTTCTGCCTCCTCCCTCCGGGTGGCACAGGGGAATGAGGGATGGAAGTTGCAGTCAGTTCATCACACGTTGTCTCTGCTGCTCCTTTTTCCTCCCTCTCTTCCCCTGCTCCAGTGTGGGTTGCCTCCCACAGGAGGCAGTCTTCCATGAACTTCTTCAACATGAGTCCTTCCCATAGTCTGCAGTTCTTCACCAACTGTTCCATGGTTCCCTTCCACAGTGTGCAGTCCTAGAGGAACACACTGCTCCAGTAGTGGTCCCCCACGGGGTCACAGTTCCTGCCAGGAGCAGGAACCAGTCCAGTGTGTACTTCCCATGGGTGGGGTCACATGGGATGCTTATTTGGGCCTCCACCTGCTCCTGTGTGGAGTCCTCCACAGGCTGCAGGTGGCTATCTGCTTCATCATGGACCTCTATGGGCTGCAGGGGGACATCCTGCCTCAGCATGGTCTTCTGGCACCTGGAGCACCTCTTTCCCTTCCTTCTTCACTGACCTTTGTGTCTGCCGAGTTGTTTCTCTCACATTCTCACTCCTCTCTTCCAGCTGCTGCTGTGTAGCAGTGTTTTCCCCTTCTTAATAAGTTACCTCTGAGGTGCTGCCACTGTTGCTGATGGACTCAGTCTTGGCCAGTGGTTGGTCTGTCTTAGACCCCACTGGCATTGGCTCTTTCAGACATGGGGGAAGTTTCTAGTAGATTCTCACAGAAGCCACCCACTAGCCTCCCTGCTACCCAAACCTTGTAATGCAAACCCAATTCACAGACCTTGCACCTGCCTGGCAAAAACTCCTCCCTCAGCCTTAAGAACATTTAAGCTCAAGTAGAAAATACAGATGAAAGCAAATAGTTTCCCTTCACTCTGAGATAGTGTTGACAGCCACTCCTTTTTAATGTCATTTAGTTAGTGAACTGGAATATAACCTGCTGTACCAGACCAGCTGCCAGTGGCAAAGGAGTTCCCAACCTTCTTCAGAACATTTGTGGGTGCTAATACCAAGTTTTCTGCTAAAGGTTTAAGAACTTAAAACATGTATTGGTGTGCTTTGGCACTTCTCAAGAGTGTGATGAAAAGTCTGATACAGTCCTTAGTGTAGTTTGCTTTAAAAACAATGGACACTATCTACTGAATGAAGTGTCTGAAAGGATTGTAGGTAGTTCAGAACTCTGGAATACAAGTTCTTTACCACCATGTGTTATTGTTGTATTCAGCCTATGTAGTATTGTCATATTTGAAGAGAGGAATGCTCCCTGATAGCAGCAGAATTGGCAGTGTTCTTATTATTAATATCTGCAACATCAGTAATGTCTTTGGGAGTTTATTTTAAAGCAGTATTCTCAAGAATTGCAACAGTTTGGAAATTGTGTAAGCATTAACAAGTAAACTAGAAGGACAGTGTGTCACAGTGTCTTGATGTATTGACCACCTTCTTTGAATTCCAGGGAATTGGAGGATAGAAAAAAAATTCAACGTCTCCTGGCTTTAGTAGGAACAAACAAAGGAGAAATTACTTATTTTCACACGGAGCCTCCACATAAGGTAAGTTCTATTTTTCTGCAGAACTCTTTTGATTGTAACATGAAGATCTCTACCCCAGAAGCTGACCACAGACCAGATCTGTCCCACAAATCAAAAGCTGCTAAATTATTTCAAAGCAGGAGGGATCTGTAGCTCTGTAGCAATATCAGGTTTTAGTATAGCTGCTGACAGATACATAGGAATAAGCACACTGGAAGTAGGTTCTCTTACCATCAGGTTCCTTCAGCCTTCAAAGCATACCTCGAGATTGGCCTCCTAAATGTCAGATAGGAGTCTGAAGCTGTCTGGTATATGGTCACAGAGAAGCTGGAGAGAATACCACAAAGAGAAAAAGGAAAAAAGCAAGTGCAAAAATGAGCAGGTATTTGAAGATCAGCTATCTCAGAGTGCTATCTCTTAGAGCCATCCCCTCTAAGCAATATTTTGTCGCATATTTCAGAAATAATGTCCAATTGATTAAACAGCAATGCATATGGAGTGCGGTGTAGTTGACCCTACTTAAGAAAGTCATGAATCATAAATGATTCGGACATACAGAGACTACGATGAATATAGGATTTGTCTTGGAATAAGGTGCAGAAAAGCTGAATTGCTTGTACTTGATCTGCACTGCTCAAGCAGTTAAAAAATCTCATAGAAGCTTTAAAGTCACCTGATGCAGGGTAGCTCTTAAATTTGGCCTATTACATAGCATTGATCTCAAGATAAGTATTGGGGTTATAACCTGCCCCCTCATGGCCTCCTGTTTTTGTTCAGTTGGTTGCAGTCAACAGTAGAGTAATTTCAATGGTTTTATTGGTTTGCTCAGTTGCTTGAGTGAATGTGCTGATAAATCAAGCTTCATGTTTCTCTGTCTTGCTAAGGCAAGAAGGAGTATGAAAGAAGAACATAACAATCTTCATCTTCACCTTCCTCTTCTCCTCTCTGTCACCAAAATGCTCCTTTTCCTGCTGAGGGTGCTGATTTTCATCCTAATGAAGCCAGCAAAGGCAGGATTACTTTCCATTTGTTTTGGTGAAAAAAAAATAGATGCAGAAATGGCAAATCTCAGCTGTGATACAGGAAACTTTTCAACATGGACATTACACTTGTGAATGTCTTCCTTGTCTTGTGGTAGAAGTAAGGTAATGCTGTTCTTTTGAATATCTCATTTTACTCTAAGATTTGTACCTGACCATTGCAACTCTGGAGAAGTCAGATGTTCAGCACAGATATCTAATCTTGTTTCTATAGGTTACTGTTCTGCAAAGGCCAGCTAAATCCAGAGAGTCACGTGAACAAAATGATACTCCTAGAACAGGTACCACACCAAGCTGCTTAACTGCAGTTTGGCTATTGATACTTGTTTCTCTGTGTTTTGTGTCTGGTCTGCCAAAATGATTCCTTACTATGAAGATTTTGGTGTACCTCCATTAAGTTCCCTAAATATATCCACATGTGCATACATCTACATGCAATACTCCTGGCTTCCCTTCAAAATAATTTAAAATAATCTGAGGTGGCTGTCATGTCTGTGATCAGCTCAGGTAAGGCAGAGGCTGGTATGACTGTTGAAATGGCTCTTCTGGAACTGTGCAGGTACCAATGGGACAGACATCCTTAACATCCTTAGCCACAGTCATTCCAAGGTGTTGGGCTTCTGCTGCCTGCCTTTTGTGTAGACAGAACTGCATCTTCCAAATTGACTGAAATTAGCTAACAAGCTCAAAACTCGTTCAAGGCCTGATGCTTGTGTAGCTGTGTCATCTGCCTATTTATCATTAATTTAAGAAAATTTGCTGTTTGCTTTCTGTATATGCCAAGAAAATTAGTAGGTTGCCTAAATACTGTGGTGTGACCATGGGTTAAGTATGTGATCACTTTAAGTTCTGAAACTCTTTTCCAGCAAGCCCTCTTAGAAGTCCTTGTGACTGTAGCAGTGGAAAGCTTTTCCCTGTTCTTACAGCCCTGCCAGAACATAGAATATTTCATGCTTGGAAAGATACTGCAGGTAGATTGGAAAACCCTTTTCTACTTCTGTTAAACTTCTGCAATAGGCACCAAGAGGGACACTTCAAAACCAGCAGCAATAGAAGAGAAACCACAAAGTCCTGAGAGATACCAGAGAGATAATCAAACACTTCTACTTCAGGTAAAAACGTTTGCTAACTGATGGACACAATTCTTGGCTGTCCAGGAAATTACGATAGACAAATACACTGTCTGCTTAGATAAGATGAAGACATACAAATTTTATCAGTCCCCACGTCTTACTATCAATTCCCACTTATTGTCAGTTTACTTAGCTGTTTCTTTGCAATGGATGTAGGCTTAGATTTAAGAACTTGGGTCTGATTCTGGAAGCTTTACATAAGCAGATGTTCCAGTACTGTCAACTGGAATATGTTGCCCTTAAATACAGAATATGTAATTGATGTTATGTCCCATAATTTGATTGTGGCTATGAATTTACATTAAACCCACAGAAGATCTGCAGGGTGGGGTATTTTGTGGAAGTCTGACAAAAGCAATGTGTCTGAGACAGAAATAGGCAGGCGTGTTAAGATGCACTAGTACAACAAAATGCTCCCTTTGTTAGACTTCAGTGAAAGACAAGGGTGTAGGCAGCATGAAAGCCAAAAAGTACATAATCATGGATTGGGGAAGATACCAGAAGCTGCATGCAAATAACGAGGCAGGATAAGTCATTAAAAGCAGATAGGATGTTTTTTTAATTCAAGTGCAATGGCAACTGACCCAGTGGCCAGTTAGCTGTCTAACAATATTTATTCTGAAGCAAAGGCATCGTACAAAATTTCTTATAAAACTACGCAATCTAAATACACACCAAGTTTTTTCAGATAGTATTTTACACAAAGGCCAGATGCACATTTTTCAGTTACTTGTTCCAGTTTGTCTCCCTGGCTATGTGCCCTAGATCAATATTATTTGCATCACTCTCCTTCACTCATTATCTGGTTTACATTTAGTAATTCATTCTGGTTGAGTAGTTTCTTTTGTTCAAAATACGTGGACTTGCTGCCTTCCTATAATTTAGGTATTTTTATATCACTCTTTCATTGGAAGATAGTAACATAAGGACAGAAGTATCTCTGCATATCCTGTGTCTCATTTAAATCTTTCCAATATCTTCTGTCTATATTGTTGCTGCTTATAATATGCCTGTCTTATCTATAGCATTATTTTTTTGTTCATGTTTTAGTAGTGTGAAATACTTAATGCTAAAACAAAAATTAAAATTTGATAAATTAGAACTTTCAAACTTACCAGGTAGTCTTTGATCTGAACCTTGGAATTTAAGAGACTTGCAAGGACAGGAGCAGAACTGCTGTGAGGTCTTACTCAGTAATGTCTGTCTTTGCTTATTGAGGTGGAGGCCCTGCAAGCCCAGCTAGAAGAGCAGACACGATTATCCAAGGAACAGGTTGAGGCACTACTAGAGGACAGGCGGATTCACATGGAGGAAGCCCAGGTCCAGCATCAGAGGGACCAGGACAAGATCAAAACTCTAACAGATAAGTGAGTGGGAGAGAATGACCATTACATAGGCATGAGATGAGAAGAGAGGGGAACAACAGAAATATTTTGGCTTTCAGTATCTTGCTTCCGGCAGCAGGCAGAAAAGCAAATTATGCAGCCATCTGTTTGGTGGTGTGTGGGGAAGGAGGTGAATGAAGGAATCTATATATTAAAAATCCTATTTCACACTGGAAGGATATAGCCTCTTTCATTAAATGAGAAGAGCTAAACTTGTTAGGAAAGCGCCTATCTTTTTCTTCCATGCTTCTTCCAACTTGGAATGATGACTGAGGAAATTAAGGTAGGAACTAGGACAGAAGTTAATGAACTCTACTGCGATCCTTTTTTATAGACTCCATAAGACCCAAAGTCTCTTATATGAGAGTACCCGTGATTTTCTCCAGCTGAAGTCTGATGCCCGAGCCAATGAGAGTGCGTGGATGGCAGAGAAGGACAGCCTGTTGAGGAAACTTGACAAAGACCTGGATCAGCTTATTATCAGCAGGGAGCCAGGAAGAGAGAAGAAGCAGAGAGATACAAAGAAGATGCTTCGAGCAGGTGGTGGAGCTTTGAAACTCCACAGCAAAGAAATAAAGGTATTTTTTTTGTCCTGCGTAGAGGCTCCTTAGCAGGTTTTGACTAGGAAATAGTAAACATCTGGGTGTTGACAAGATAGGCAGTAGCTAGTAGCTGTTTCAAAGCTGTACTGGCTTGCTATAAGTTACATTGTTGGCACTAACATTAAAAAAAAGCCTCTCCTGCCTCAAAATCAGCATTGCTTGCCGTTTTTAGATAAAATGTGTAATTAGGATTTATGGTAGCACTTCACTGTCAATTTCTTTTATGCCCAGAACAAATCCCTGCTTCTACAAGCCATGTGATAGGTGGGCCAACAGTTCTTAACCTGCCTGTTGCACGTCCTGTAGTCCACATGGTTTCAGCTAAGAGGCTGTGTCTGGATCATCTTTGCTGCTATCAGGGGAGAACAAGTCCTTTCAGATGTTTTCTCCTAGGTCTTCTGCAGTAGTCAGGGTTTTTCTTTAATTTCTAGTATACTTCCAGTGAGAAGTTGGGAGATCCAAAGTGGGTAAACAGGCAAAAAGGAATTGGAAAGTAAACAGGCAGTAGGGAATTATTTTCATCTAGGACTGAATACAGATGCTTCTGAAATGCAAAACTGGGCAAGCAGCTTTGAAAAGGGGAATTACAGCATTAGTTTAATAGTATTTTTAAAGGAAAGAGGAGAGAGTTCTTTAACTGATGCTGAGCAGTCACATAGAACTGGTAAGCTAATTAAGAGGTTTCAGTAGTGGAAGTGGTGTTCAAATATTGTCCTTACCTAATTATTTTCTTAGCTGTAGCGCCAATTGATTTGTATTTGCCTATCATATTGTTAATCTACCACACTTTTTTTCCAGAGCAGGGAGAATTTTGTGAGCACTGGCTTTTGAATTGATTCTTTGTGTTCCTCCTATGTCCTAGTCACTGCAAGATCAGCTAATGCAGGAACAGAGCCTGTCAAACATGTATAGGGAGCAGTGTATTAGCCTGGAAGGTGAGCTGGCTAGGATTCGTGAGGAGGGAGATGCTGGCAGAGAACTCTTAAAGGTAATTAGTATGAAATCATGCGCTAGCTATGTGATGATCTTGGAGCCTTTATTTTGTTTACCACATTGAGTTTTTATCTCCACAGAAACGCTCAGAAAAGATGGGGACACGTCTGAAGCTGATGACTCAGCGATATGAGGCCTTGGAAAAACGTCGTAATATGGAAGTGGAAGGCTTCAAGAATGATATTAAACAGCTTCGGCAGAAGCTGAAAGATGTAGAGAATCAGCTTTTTAAGGTAATAGCTAAACATTTCTGAGGCAGACTATCACAGGCTTGCCCTACAGAGGTATATTCTCAGTATTTAAATGCAGTATTCTCCTAGAGTTAAGGAAATAATTTATTTCCTGAATGCTCCTTTAGATATTAATATTTGACGAAATTTGCCCTCTTACGTATTTTATGAAGCAAAAATAAGTCAGGCATGAGGTTTGCCAGGAACTGTCCTGATTATATATTAGCTGTGTATTTTTGTTGTAACTCTGAAAGGTGTTACCTGACTTCTGCAGCTCACTTAGCTGTCTTTAATATTGCAAGGCAGTAGTTTGCTTCAGAAGTATATCCTACAATGAAAATTGATTGGTTTTCTTCTGGGGGCTATAGTGTTTGGGTTTATTCCCATAAGAGGTAGATCATTGACTTAAGTATTATGAATATTGTATTTGTTCCTTGGATAATATCTCATTTGTAACTCTTCAAAAATCACTGCAAAAGCAGTGGCTGGAATTTGAAGCTGTGTACTGTGTAGTAACTTGCAGATGTGGATGAACATCAAAACAGCTTAGAAGGGAGCCACAGCCTTGATGTTACTTTGAGATACTTATTATCTAAGCTATGCATGAGAGAATGATCTAGGCATAGCTGCTTTTGTCCAGCTGACTCTTAGGAGTCTGGCAGTGCCCCTGATTCACTTTTTCTGTACTTTTTGGTGCACAGCTAAGTTTACTTATACTAGCGTTTCTCTTCACTAAAGGCCTTGTTGTTGGGTTTTTTTGTTGGGCTGTCGGTTTTTAAACTTTATTATTTAAGGACTAAACAGCATATGTGAATGCAGGAAAATTGCCTATGATACCATTACTGCAGACCTGTATGTTTTTTAACGGTGGGTGTGCTCTTAATTGTATTCTTAATTTCTTTACGCTTTTAGCCACAAGAGGGCAGAGGAACAAAACACTTGCTATAAGTCTCCAGAGTGATCTTTAAATCCTTCTCATCACTTGAGGTCAAAAGGACTACAGATGACTAAATTTCCTGATTTGCATATTAAAATATTTGACCAAGAACTACATGACAGTGAGACTCCCTAGAGGGTCGAGAGAAAAGAGGGCTTTGAGAGCAGCTTCTAAGGCTGTGCTGCTTTGCTATTGAAAGTGACTGGGCTGGTATGCTCTCCAGTTCCAGGGTGACAGGAAATGGCAGCCCTGGCTAGCTTGCCATCAAGAATTCTGATTATTCAGTAGCCTTTGTTCAGCTCAGTATGGGCCATATGGCATGGCTTGAGACTGGGTGTTGTACTTGAACTGCTCTTGAATCATATGCAGTTCAGAAGGCAGTAGGTTGGCCACAGCAGTTAAGCCACCTCTAGTTCTAGCAGCAAAAAGACAAATATCAGGTGAGGCACTTAGACCTAGATAAAAGTTAGTTGATAAAATATTTTAACTTGCCTCTCTTTGTGAGTCTCTGAATAATACAGGAATTAGAAAAGAGTCAACAAGTTATGGGTAAAATTTATGTTTTATCCAGATTTCTTTCTCACCAGTAATATGACCCCATAATGTTTTAAAGCTTTGTTCTTTATTTTTGGTTCTGGAGCACCTGTCTATTGTTGGTGTGCATTAACCTAGTGATATTAGCCTGAGCATCTTCTTTGCTAGCTACAAAGGTTATCTTTAAGTTGTTTTCACTCATCTCCTCATAATACTCCCTAAATTGTATTCTGTACAGCTTTATTTTTCTTAATTGGTTTTTCTTTTCCTTTTTAGTTGACTCTGAATATTGGCCCAGACCAGGATCTTGCAATTCTACATGAGGTCTGCCAAGGAAACAGACTAACCCGTAAAATCCAAGGAGAACTAAAAAACTTAAAAGCAAAAATTTATGCCTTAGAGAATGAACTACGAGTCTGCTGAAGCTGAGGTATTACCTGGCATCCAATTTTAGGAATGGAACATTACTAGGCTGGAATAGTCATACGTGAGAGCAGCTCCTGCCTGTCTGTTTCCTGGCATCCAGTGACAGAAGGCTTGAGGAAATCTGCAGTTAATTGTCATTACACTGTACATGAGCCATTATATTGCTGTTTCGGCTGAGATGGCACCTGATAAGCCTGACATAGAAAGTACATGATGACTGATCTATCAGGAATATGCTTATGACTTCACCTCACCTTCATATCTGTGGTAGAGGTCAGTGTATACTGGCCTTCACCTCTACTTGGAGGATATTATAAACCACATATGGTTATAATTAAATTAATAATCATGGAAGGATCTATTTCAAGGTCTGAATTGCTTGACTGACCTTTTTATATGTGAGAAGCAGCTTTTAAAGTGGTTTAAATGATTACTGTTTTAGTGCTTAGGCACTTCAGGGTGTAACTGGAAATTTTATTTGCAAAAGACCACACATAGGAAGTACATACTAAAGTGTATTGCATCTGACTTTTCCCTTGACAGTGGAACTATTTTTAAATGGCTTTCCTTTGATTCCAACCTAATTAGGACAAACCTGACTGAACTAACCTGCAAGAACCAGCAACATCTACACTTGTTTTGAATGTTTGAGGGGAAGGGAAATACTACAAGTGTCATCTCGTATTCTTCCTCCCAGTTTACCTTAACACACAGAGAAAGCCCATAATAAAAGGCATGTTCCTTAACCACTGTTTTATCTGTCTCTGTAGATTTAAACCATGTCATGGTTATGTACTTTTGCTACAACTTTTGCTACAGCAGTTGTTGCTGATAAACTAAGTGGAATTAGGGTGGAAGAGCAGGTGTCTAGTTGTTACATGATAAACTAAATTCTGGCTATATGATGATTATCTTCATACCAGACATCAGGACATCACATTTCTAGAAAAAAAATTAAATCATGAAAAGGGTTACAACATGACTTCAGCCCAGTTTGTAATTGTGAGTATTCATGCTTTTACTGTAGCATCAGCAAATCTTGTCCACTTGTAGACTGAGAGCAGATCTATGTTGGAAAAGAGATTTCAGTGCCTCTGTTTCTTACTGTACCTTCCCTACCTTGTTAAATGTGACAGAAGTGGAATACTGTCTTTCTGAGGTATACACCTATAGGCTGCCAGTACTTCCTTTCCTATTGAAAAGAACTTGATGTGTGAAAGTAGACAGTTTCTTTTGGACATGGTAGTGGTCATGGAGGTCCTCATTCCGTGTTTGGGAGAGGTAGAGATGTGAAAGATGTTTTTCTGCTGTCAGGATTTGGAGAAAGAATTCTAATTCCCTGAAAAAATCACAGCCCACTTCAATTGTGTTATCCTTTTTGTGACAAGCTTGCTGTCCCTTATGGCTCTCTACTGTGACTTTTCTTTTGTATGTGTTCTTGGTCAAGTTCATCACAGACAGACTTAAGTGTGGGTGGCTGACAGTCTGTACCTACATGCTCAACTACTACTAGAACTTAACAAAAGGCTGTTTTAAAGTATGTCGCACTGATTAGTTTAGCTGAAAATGCAGAAACTGATTCATTAACAACTTGGGTGCCAATGCCTTGTGGACAGTTGAGGAAGATGATTAAATAATGCCATCCATCATCTAATTTCACTCTTTCTTAGTTGACTAGTACTTTCTCAGATAAGTCTAGTAATTAAAATGAGTTTTTTATGTGAAATAACATGCTAGTGGCTTGAAGATGTCAGTTATCACAGGTCCTGGAAGGCTGCTTCTGAAAAGTGCTACATAATGAAGTATTAGTCACTTATTCAGCAGGATCTGTCTGCTTAAGTTCAGCTGATGGGAAGCTAGCAAAAAGATCTCTTGAACCTATAGAAATAAATGGGTTTCTGTTTATTTTCAACTCTTCCAAGCTAAATAATTGCCTATGAAATTACATCTTCCTTACTTGAAAGCCATGAAGTGTCTGGATAAAGACTGTGGGCTTTTACATTAAAGTTAGTAAGATTGTGAGGAAGTATTGGAGGAAGAAGGATGTAAATGTTTAATTTCCTGTCTTCCTTACCAGTATTCCTTATTACTTGAAAGACTGAACAGAAAAAAATTACAACATTCCTAACATCTGCTGTCAAAATCAAAGTGCAGCTTGAACTTTATTCTTAATTTGTCACTAGGCTGTGAACCTTTCCTATTTGAGGGGGGGGTGGCAATGGTGGAAATTATGATAGTGCTGATCTCTAAATCCATTTTATTTGGAAGCAGGAATTGCAAAATATTTTACATGCTCTTTCTGTGTGATGTCGTGTGATCATGTGACATGTTGGTTTATGTCACCAAAATCAATTTGGACCTTGAAGCCAAGAACTGCTTTTAAGATGTCAGTAAAGAATTATTGGCATTTCCAAAAGGATTTCCTGGGAAAGGTTCCAAGACGTATATTAGTCAATTTTCTTAAACAATTTTTGGGTAGAAAAACAATGGCATTTACACCAAAGACTGATTGGGGGTTTTTTTGCCAATTTAAGTTGGTAATGTGTTTATCACATTTATCATTTCAATGTAACTAAATGCTGGGTTATGTATGTATGAGCACAGAATCTGAAATATGTCCAAAATGGCTGATTCTAGGAATACAGAGACTATCCTACAGAGAATTAAAGATTGGAGCTGGACAAATGTTCTTATCGTGAGCCAAGATACTGAAATGTTTCTTGCATAAATATGAGAAAAATGAGCAGCAGGAGAAAACTTTATTGTTGTGGAGTCTTAAGTAAGGAAGGTGTGTGTACATTTCAGAAAGGATGTTGAAATTGGGGTAAGCCACAGAACCAGAGGTGATTGAGAAGGAGAGAAAAGGTTACACAAGAGCTCATATTGTATGAAAGAAGACATTAAGAAGACTGATTAATATACATGTATCTTGAAGATGAAAAACTACCAAAGACAGACAACTCTATCTCAGCAGAGAGGCTGAGCAAGACCCAGTAGCCTGAACCTGAATTTTAAAAAAAGCCCACATTTTAACAGGAAGATTGCACCTTACCCTCATTATAACAAACTGTATGTAGAGGCAACAAATTCTCCAGCTCTGTCTTCAAGTAAAAAAACTGATTGCACCTCTGGAGAAGGTAGCTTGTCTTGATTTACTGGGTTTAGACACATTAGAACTTAATGAAATATAATTATGTGAAGTAAGAAAATAATTTAATGTTTCCTTTTGGCTTTAAACCTATGATTTACTTAGATTCAGTATTTGTAGGAGTTTTTCAGCACTCATGCAGATGCCTTAATTATAGGAATGTATGCTGTGTCAGCTCAGCCTACATAGCGAGGTTACCCAAGGTAAAAAAACCAAAACAAAATTAAGAAATCCCTTATGATCTTTCTATGCCACAACTTGCAGTAATTCCAAAATTAATTGATGCTGTGATTGTGCTTAGGCAAATTTACAGCAGCCACAATTCTGATAGTTGTGTAGAATAAATCTATCTAAATAATAGTACAGTAGACACTTGTCTGCAGTGGCTGTAGTTAAATTGCTTATGTAAGTAGTAGTATCAATTCACAAACAAGCACATTTTGCCTGTGTGGATGGACTCTGTGGGCAGCCTAATATTCTGGAATTGTAATGTCCCTGTATGTAAGCCAGGAAGTAATTCTTTGATAATCGGATACTTTCTTGAGACTAGCTGGAAGCAACATCCCTGTGTGCTTTGTTCTGGTGGATCTGTTCATATTCTTTAAAAGCTGTGTCATTCAGACTTGTAATTACAGCTCAGAAACACATTTAGTTTTTGCTACACTAGAATGTATTTTTGCCTACCCTGTCAAAATCCTAATAAAGCTGTCTCATTTGTCCCTATTCCAAGTGGGACTATAGGTCATTTGTACATAAAGGACATTTTAAGATTTTCTAATTTTTCTGCAATATTTTACTTTTATATTCTCCAGTTGCTTTGAATTGTAAGAAACATCCCCTTTACTCCCTAAACATTTGATCTTAAATTTGCAAGTCAAGTTGTAGAAGTATATGCATTTTTTAGCATGTGGACTAGGATTATGTATCAAAACATACTTGGATGCAGTATAGGTGTGGGAGCTGAAAGCTGTGATTCCTTTTGGCTTCAGTGTTCCTAGGGTTTTGGCAATAAGAACAAGGTTTGTTTCAATTCTTACATTGCATTAAAAGTTTGGGACTTTGTCTGGAACGGGCCATCGGAGGTAGCTGGAATTAACGCCCTAGCAGGAAACATTTCTTTTATGACTCCTGTATTGATGCAGAGATCAAACTGCCTTTCTGCTACTGTAAACATTTATCTCAGTAGAGCCACTTCTAAGCTGTTCAGTAAAACAGTTTTTTCCTTTTCGGTGCTTGCTTGGGTGGATAGAATTCTGCTTGGCATTGTCACAGTGAGAGCTTCTCAACTTTGTGTTCTGTTGTGTCCCTAATGAAATGACTGTGATGCATCTTTGGAACTTCGTGAAAGATAAGGATGATAAGTACAGGGACTTAAAATATAAACCAAGTACTGGTACTTTTAAGACTGGGGAAGGAGGTGATGCAGGCAAGACTTTAGTTAGATTTGAAAAAGTGGATTTCTAAAATTACCAATTACATAGATGTATCTTTTATTATGGTAAAAGTCTAAACCTTGGTAAGTCTTTTGAAAGTTCTCAGCTTGAAGTATATAAAAACTTCTTTTTCTGGAAGTGCAAACGTGCTCTAGATACTGAGAGATTGTTCTGATGTGCAGACAGCAATTCAGGCCAAGTCATGGGATAGGACCTACAAAGACGAGTTGCTTCTAGTGGTCCTCAGTGAAGTTCATGTAAAAATGTGTCCTCTTTACAGCTGAAAAGGAAGGGCAGTGACTTCTGTGTCATTTTATCTGGGCAGCTAGAGCTTGAGACTTATGAAAAAAAGACAATCACAACTGAGCCTTTCCACCCAGACAGGTAAGTTGTAGGAAAGCAATGGTGTGACTGTGGTGCTGTCAGTCAGAGTTGGAGTGGAAGGAGCAAAGCCGTGTGACCAGCAAAAGCAAGAAGAATTCTCAAACCCAGGCTCAGGCTAGTTCATACATATCAGCACAACTTAACTGGGAAAGAGTGCCTTTTTTTAATAGCTGGTTTATTATGGGACCACACTGATTCCCTTACTGTGATGTTAAACTGCAGCGTTGACAGGGATTTTTCTGGGATAGCTCCACCAGTAGTGCTTTTTAGAGCCTGGCCCATTCCTGACGAGCCAAAAAGGGAAATAATGGGGAACTGTGTCTTGAGAGACTGCCTTTTCCTCTTAGAAACACTTCTGCCTTTGAGTTGTTTCGATTATGAATGTTGAGATGAAGTCATTGTTTGTGCTTCAGAGCATGGCTGAGGTCAGGAAGAGGGGTGTGGAGCCACCGGGGTGGTGAAAGCTAGGGACAGTTGGGTGTTTTTGGTGTGGAGCTAGTAATTAGTGTTAAAATGAAAATCACACAAGAAGAAAGAAGGGAAGGACCAAGTGGCAGATAATTGAACCTTTGGGGAGCTGACAGAAGGGATGTTGGCACAGAGCTAAAGGTAATTTACAGAACAGAGAAACAGTTGTTAGATAACTAGAAGCAAAAGCGTAACAAGAAGAGGCAGGGATGCACAGAGGCAGAGAGATGGGAGGAACAGGAGATGAGTGTTATTAAGTCCTGCACTCATATCAAAGACTGCTTTTATCTTGAGGAAACATAGCCAAAATAGAAAACAAAAGCCCAAACAAAGCAAAAAATACTAATCTGGCAAATTGTCGGTTTCTTTGAAGCGGGCATGCAGTGTAGGCCAGAAGAGGTGTATCCTGAAGCCAGCAGCAATCTGTCCGATGTTTGAGGATGGCCTGTCAGGGCAATCAACACCGTCAACTCCCTGAGTCATCCAAACATGACCCAGGCTCTGTTCCTGCACCACCTGCTTCCAGCTCACTTGCTGTTTGTTTCCCTAATGGGACTGACCTCAGCTCACAGGATTATTGCAAGCTGTGGTTTCTACCACTGCTATATTGCACCCAGTGAAGATCAGAGATGTGGAGGTCTGGGCATGCACTTGTGACTTGAGACACTTGAGGAATTGGGAATACAAGACTGCTGGTAGACTTGAGATAAAAACATTGATGTGAGGTGTTTTTAAAGCACTAGTGTAAGTGATAAACTTGCTCCTGGCCATCTGTGCTTTCTGCAATGAGTAAGTGGTCCAAAATAAGTTATTTTAAGTACAGTGTAGGATTATTCAAATTCCTTGTTTCACTATTACACATCCAGATTAATTTTGTTCCTCAGTATGGTTCTATTATAGTTATACTGTATCAGATAGTCCTCAATATGCCACACTTGCTTCCTTAAGTTTTTTCTCCAGAGATGAGCTTTTCTGTTTTCATTATAGCATGGTCCTATTGTGACAAAGATACTGTTTCTTTACAAGTCGACAATGCTACTCCAAGGCGGAGCTGTTCACCAGCCTCCCCCACAGCAGGTTTTGTTTCCATCTTGAGAAACATCATGTCTTTCCACCTCCACAATGAACTATAAAACTCTCTGGATGCACTTTCCCAAAACAAGAGAGACCTCTCCAGCACAGAGATGAAGGCAAACAGCTCTGAAACCCTTGTGAGACATTCAGAAAAAGGAAACCTATTGTCCATCTGTCCATCTCAGTGTGTGACAGGTGATAGCAGGGTCTCCAGGTGCTGCCTGGACACTGGGAAGATGAGTTTGGCTCTTGATGCCAGGGACTACAGACACTGCTTCTGCCCCCAACCAGTACAGCACTCTGTTAATGCCAGCCTGTCCCTGCTGGGACTCGCACTGCTGTTCTGTGGCCCTCTGTGCCATTTAAAAGGCCTTTGACACTTTTTCTAAGCCTATTTAGCATGCAATGGTGGGCATCCTTTTGCGCAGCATCCTGCTTCAGATGGCTGCTGTGAAAGGAAGCTGGACCCTCAAAAAAAGGTCTACCATTGTTGCATACATTGAAAACTTTAAATTCAGCCTAAGGGTTTCTCTTCACTGTTGCATACTGCATGGGGCTGCATCTCTGTAGGAGCAGCTCTGCAGCTGCAGAACTACGAAGGGAAGCAACTGGTGCCAACGACCCAACCCCCACACCATACATGTTTGGAAAGAGGTTATCTGGACCAGCTCCCCAGCTGGACATATAATGTGTATCCCAGACAGCAGCTTCCAGTTTAGTTTCACCCAGGAGGAATCCAGTTTGCATCCTTCAAGACCACTTGACAATGTGAACCAATCCAAGAGCATGGGGGGGGCAACAAATGGGAGAGTCACTTCTAAACTGTGTTTGAGATGTGAAATAAAACACTGAGCACACCTAGGGAAGGTCCTGGTCTGCATGTGGGCCTCCAACATCCTCCCTTGGTGGGTTTGCGTGGTGTAAAATGGCATCTAGCCAGCTGCTTCAGAAGGAAGACCTGGAGACTTGGTGAGCCCTGTTCCTCCTGACTGAGCAAAGCGCTTTGAAGTAAATCCACTTGCTGCACCAAGTGAAACACACTTTAAAACAGATTCAGCTGTGCGTGTAACTGTGAATTTGAATCGCCCCGCTCCCATCCTGTTTTCCTCAGTGCAGAGGCGTTACCATCTCCCGTCCTCTCACTGGAGGGATTCACTAACACTCCTACGGGCCCGAAAACCGGCTTTGAGGGGGATTTGGAGCGGGGAAGCGTACCCGCCTCCTCTGCCACTGAAGCAGCTTTCCTATTGCCTTGGCAGGAACGGACATCGCCGGTCCAGGCGGTGATGGCTCCGTTCCCGGTGCCCGCCAACCCGCGAGCAGCCAAGGGGACGTCGTCGGAGGCAGCCCCCGCCACCGCCCCAGAGCCCCCGGCTCGGCCCCCACGGGGCGGAGGCAGGTGCGGGGGGCGGTGGCAGAGCCCGCCCGGGAGCTGCCCCCGCGGGGGCGCGGTGCCGCCCCGCACCTGGGCCCGCCCCGCGGGGGAGGGGGCCCGAGGCAGCGGCGCCGGGACCGTGCCCGTGCCGTGCCGGTGCGGCCAGAGCATGGCCCGGAGCGCTGGTGGGGGCCGAGCGCCCTGAGCGGCGCCATGCGGGGCTGGCTGCTGGCGCGGCTGCGGCGGCGGCGGCGGCTGCTGAGGCTACTGCTGGCCCTGGGCGCGCTGGCCTTCGGGCTCTGGGCCGCTTACCTGGAGCTGGTGGCGCCGGCCGGCGGCGGGACTCCCCCGGACCGCAGTGAGTTACCCCGTGCGGCGCCAGGGGAAGGGAAGGCGGGGAGGGGTGGTCCCGTCCACGTCCCGTCCATTCCCTCGCAGCCCGGCGCGGCGCCGGCATCCCCCCGGCGCTCTGTCCCGCCCGGGAGCCCGGTGCTACG
Organism: Hemiprocne comata; assembly: GCA_020745705.1. Classification (NCBI taxonomy): domain Eukaryota; kingdom Metazoa; phylum Chordata; class Aves; order Apodiformes; family Apodidae; genus Hemiprocne; species Hemiprocne comata. The sequence goes on from CM036586.1 coordinate 66,650,073, forward strand.
CTCCCGTTTCAGGCCGGCCAGGGAAGAGGCGGCTAGGGCAGCCCGCGGTGAGCGACAGAACGCTGCCGGCGAGCCGGGATCCGCTCCCTGGGGAGCCCTTGGGCATGGAGGGTGGTGTTTGTCCCCGGGAAAGAGATGCGTGTTGGAGTTTTTCGCTTTTCTGCCCTGCCGGCTTTCGCCCTCCCCTCTGTCAGGAGCCCTGTCAAAATGTGACCTGGCTGGAATTACAGCGCCCGGGGTCACGGCTGTGAGGTGTCTCTTTTTTCTCGGTGCTCTGGTGCTAACCTGGAAGGTAGCAAAGGTGTTTTGAATGTTGCTTTGATGAGAGACGGAGCATATGCAAAGAAGGAGGGAATATATAACCTGGAGATGCACACTGCTCACCTAGTAACAGGTTCACTTTGTGCAAACTTTCAGGAGTACGGCAAGACAGACTAAGTGCAATGAGCTTTTTTCAGGAGTAGAGGCAAAGTTATTTCTGTCAGTGTCATGTGGGATTTTATGCGGGGGTTTTTTTTGTTTTTTTTTTACAGTTACAAGAAAGTTTTGAATGTCCCAAGGTTTTGTAAAAGCTTATGGTGGTGTTGCTGCTGTGCTAAAAATAGCATCAGTGCTTGATGCCAATCTAATTTGATAGTAGTTTTTAAAATACATGTGCACATTTAACTGTTAATACTTTTCAGCATCTTGGTCCCTTCATTATACATTATAAACCCCCTGATTCTTCCTCCTGTGAGTCAGGCTTGGTTTCAGTATTAAAACTTCAGACTGTGGTTGTGCAAGGAGCTCCATGAATGTCTGCTCCCACAAAATCCATTACAGGACTTCAGCTTGTCCCTTTGTTCTGTACTATATATGATGGTAAGGCTAAAAATGTGTGTTCATTGTTCCAGCAGTGTAAGAGATCTGATTTCTTTGGCTAGGACAAACCCTGTAGTCATATTCTGCCTTTTATGCCCAGTGGAATTAGTTGGGACATAGGAAGATGGGTTGCTCTATGAGTCTACTTCGCATTCCATCTTTCATGCAATGTAGCCAAGCCTCTTTCTGCACACCACCTTGCCACAACCCCAAAAAAATCCTTAGAGGAAACTGCAGAGTTATGTAGAAGACTTGTGCAGTGCAGCAAGGCAGAAAACAAACTGCTTGGATGTATTTTAAATAGTGGTTACAAGGAGAGAGAGCCTGAGTCAGGTGTTTGGAGCCGTGCAGCTGACAGTCCTTTTGCTGCCAGCAATGCAAAGGGAGAGAGAGGGGATGGGAGAAACATGCAGAAAGCGTGAGGACAGAAGAGATTTGCAGGAGCAAACAACTTTTCTTATTAATTGGGTTCTTCCTCTTTGCTTTTAGACAGGGTTATTTTTATATCTCTGTTATAAAAGTAATTATGTTTTAAGACTGCAACTGGAAACAGTGACATTAGTCAGTCACTACCAACTAAAACAGAAGATGAGAGAATAGTTACATTATATTAAAGTTCAATTATATAAAAGTCCAGATTTCTCCCAAATCCAACAGCAACATTGCTGCTCGTTGCACGTGGAAGGCATTTAAAAGCTGCTGGAAAGGGTAGGAGAGTGAAACCCTCTGGCAGGCAGCTCTTCATGGGCTCTGGAGCAGCTGTGCCCAGAGAGACGTGGCTCTGTGGGTGGACTGGGCACTTGGCGTCGTGTCTTCCTGGCCTTATGGCCAGGATCCTGGAACTTGCTAACAGAAAGAAGGTTAATCTGTGACCCTCCCCACCCTTCCTCTTGCCCTGGTATTTCTAAAAGCCTGTTTTAAAAGAAATCAGAAGTCAGAGTGAAAGACAAATATGTTTTTTCTTTTGGCTGTTTAAGTAATGTTTTCTTCTCTGGGGACTGGGGCGCCTGTGTTTGTGACTCCACATGGTGACTCTTTCCAGAGATCCCAGGGAGCTAATGTGGGAAGGGAGTGACTCTCAGAGCAATTAATACTTTTTCCCTCTTGTTTCTGCATTGTTTTCTGTCACATGTCCCAGGTGGGAACCCTACTGTAAGTCTCACCTGGGGCTACCACCTCAACTTAACTGATGCAACAGCCTCCCCAGTTATTGCTGATACAATACAAAGGCTGTTTAGTGGGTAATTTTTCTAGGAAAAAGGCTAAGAGGCTCCTTGCATTGGGGCTAGAAAGCTGAAGAGCTGCTGGGTTTGGAAGGAGACCTACAGAAGATCACTGTTTCCATTTCCTGTGTCCATAACAGAGCTTTCTTCTTACCTCCCTGAAAGACATTGCTGAACAGCCTGTGTATGGGAAGCCAAGTATGTTTCCTCCTTCTTGGAGAGGTGAGCCCTCCTCTTGCAAGGATGTAAAGAGTCACAGAAAATACTCCCTTTCCTCTCAGCCACACGTTATGGAGCACAAAGCTGCTGTGATGCCTGCATGCCATCACTGCTCCCAGATCAGTGCCTTAGAACAAGTCTTCAGGTATGGTGATGGATCCTCTCCAGCTTTATGCTCCTCTCCTACTCTTCCCCCACCAGATCAGTGTGTGGTAGAGGAAGCAAAGGTCAGATGGCCTGGGTTTGGATGTTTGAGTAAGTGATACTTATATAAGAACCATATAAAGAAGGTTGGATGAAAGAGAATAAAAGGCCTAAGAGAATATGCTGTAATCATTGGTACCCACCATCTTCTGTGATGTTGCATCACTGTATGCTGGGAGAGGCTCTGTCCATGAGGTTGTTTTTGCTGTAATGTTAAAGTCAAAGGTTGAAGGACCAGCCTGAGGTGTAGAACTTGTACTCTGTACACCCCATGGGTACTGTGGGATTCATGTGTGCCCAAGTTGATTTGGGCCCTTTTCTAACTAACAAGGAGGTTTGGGATGGGCTGGACAGGGATGGATGATACTATGGGCTCTCATGAGTGATGGCCTTTCTTTGATGGTGATGCTGAAATGAACAGTTCATCTGGTAAAAAAAATAAACCATTATTTCTTGTGATGTGACTGCATCAACGTATTTCTATTCCTAATGAGCCTTTTTGGCAGGACTGTTGACATAGGCAGGAGGGTGCTTCTGTTCCTCTTGTTGCGGGGCTTGCCTTTTTCTTTTTTCTTTTTTCTTTTTTTTTTTTTTTTTTTTAAACAAGCACATTTGGCTGGGCTGCTGCCCAATCGGTATTTATAGGAATCTTAAACATGTTTACAGCCGAGTGAAGAAAAACAATCAGGCTGATGTGAGTTGAAGATGGGCACAACTCTCCTCACATTAAATGTGGCCTGTTGTCATTGAAAACAAGTTGTAACAGGCAGAACATTGCTTCCCTGCCAAGAAACCTGAGGACTTGGAGACAGTCTGTTTACTCTTGGTGCTGACAGGCCCTAACCTCTGTGAAGTGCGCTCTCCAGTAGAAATGTTTTTCTCGTCTTTGCTAGCTGCTAGACAGCACCCTTTGCTCCCACAAGTGAATGCTGGACACTGGGATCTTTCTTATTTCAAAGGTGAATGAGGTGTTGGGGAGGGAGAAAATACCACTAAAGCACAGAGAAGCCAGGTCTGGAGAACGAGTCCTGTACCCTGCCTTTACTGCTGTAATGATGTTGGCTCAGGAGCACGGCTGGAAGGGACAAGGGCAGGGACAGGTCTTCCTCAAGGAAGACCCCCACCCCAAGACACTGCCTCTTCCCAGAACTGTTGCAGTGCTCTGGATGGAAAGGCTGTGAGTCTGGGACCTTCTCCTGCTACCTCTTTTTTTCTCAGCAGTGCCTCATGTTGCCCACCCATGCAGAAAGGTATGACTCTGAGGGAGCACAGCTGGTGTCAGCGAGCCATGCATGCAGGCCAAGAAGATGTGCAATGATCTCACTTCGCTTTAACACCTCCTGTCAACTTAGTAAACTTAGTAAAAGGGAGTCCTGGTCCCTGAAGAAACTTGGAGGTGAGGTCATTCCCAGCTGTTGCTGTGCAGACTCTGTTGTTTCTGCTGCAAAGACCATGGTATCTCGGGAGACTATGAATCACTTGCACTAATTTCCTTTATTGCAGATGTGAGCGTCACACTGAGCCAGGCACAAGCACGGTGTGCAGGATTACATTAGATTGCTGGGAAGTGCAGCTTGTAGGAACAAGGGATCAGAGGGGCCCTTCCTTAACCTGCTTTTCCTGGCTGCTTCAACCCACTCCTGTTCCTCTACATTTTATTGTGGTGTGTAAATAACACTGGGAGTGTGTTATCTTCCCACCTTGGATTGTGACAAGTGGTTTCTGTCTCACTTCCAGTGTTTCAGACTGCTGCTTTTCTAGTGCAGTCCTGCTCTCTGAAGTGGGAAATAGGAGGGGTTCTGAAGAAACGGTGGAGATGTGCGAGTAAAAAAAGTCCTTATGGCAGGACTTCCACCACCTCAGTATGTACATCTTTTGTGTCCCTCTCCTTCCCCATAAAACTGGTTTCTTACCACTTACCCCGCCATCATGGTGATCTCGCTGATCTTCAGGCATCCAGGCTACTACAAAGCAGTGTGAGCTGCTTAAAAGCTGACCCAACTGTTGGTGTGAAAGGGCAGGTGCATGTGTTTGTATGAGCAACGTAGCTGGTAGGAAGCTAAAGTTGCTCATTTAATGTAATGCATCGACTTCCTTCTCTAGCCTCTCTGCCCAGGTACCCTCAGCAGCACCTATGCATAAGGGTGAGCACACCTACCTGTGCAGGTTCATTCCCATGCGCGTGTGGGCTGACTTTTGCAATCGCTCACATGCAAGGTTACTTGCCTGTACATGCACAGTATCACTCTTTTGCATAGCTAATTGCACCAAAGGTGGGAGGGATTGGACCATGTGGCTCTCCAGTGGTGACTGAAGTATCCATTTCCTCCCTGTGGAAACTGTTAACCCAGAGGAAAAGTTAAACTAGGTATCGCCCCCAAAGCGCCTCATCCCAACTGAGGAGAAATTTTGGCAGCAGGGGAACATCTATACCAGGAAGTTTGCATATGATATTTCTCTGCTTTTGAAGACACTAGTGAGACCTTCATTCACAGGGAACTGTGCCAAGCAACACTGTTCCCCAAAGCACATCGTGGGCCACTATAGCTGCAGTGATAAGGATGGGCACTGCAGGCAGGGCAGAGTTTTCACTTTGAGGTGGTCGGTTCTGTCTCCCAGGAGGATGAGCAGAAATGCTGTCATATCTTGGTCTTCACTGATGTATATAAAGTGAGCCAACATCCCCAGGCCGATATTCACAGCACAAACCGGTGTCACAGACTCAGCAGGGAAGCCAGAGCCACTAAGAGCAATTTGGATCATACTCTAACTTGGTTGTGGGGCGCATTGGTGCAGCAGCCAGGGGATGCCTGTACCTCGTGCTAGCTGTGCTACACTTGTCCTGGGCCAGTGTATCCTTTCACTGCTGCTGGGCCACGTACCAGCTAATTTGGGAACCTGGCTTTTTTTACCTCTTGACTTGAAGTCGGCTGGGGATTTGACTCTTACATAACCTTTTTTTGAAACAGAACCAAATGCCTGGATCCCTGCATGCTCGAGAGAGCTGTAAGTGTTTGTTTCCTTGGAACCTGGCCTGCAGCTTGTCTGGCCCCAGAAGATCCCCAGATCATTTGCCAAGATTATATATTATCCTTATAAATAAACTCATGCACCATTCCTTTATGTACACTTGTCACCTGTGACTGTTTTGTGTAGTGGTGTGCCAACAGAGCGTGTGCTCCCCACACAACACCTTCCTGTCTTGAGTCAGACTGGTTTAGGATGACTGAGATCTCACTGAATGTTGCCCTCTGTGCATCTCCTCCACTCTGTGGGGTTGCCAGAGGAATGGTATTATCTTCTGGAGATGCACGGATGTGTACAGCATAGTAACATCCCTTCTCTCACCTGCAAGTTCAGGCAGATATGAAGGAAGAGTGGCACTGGGAGAGATGATGTCCATCATCTTTAATCTGGTGGTTTGGAATTGCTGATGCAATAAAATAGAAGGCAGGAATGCTTTCCTGAAAATGGAGGTTGCCTTGTAGATCGTGGCAGTGGGGAATGGAGTGATGATGGTGTTCATTCTCCAGCACTTACAATGATAGCCTCAAGAACTGATGGGTTTACAGATTGCGTTGCTCTTTGAGTTTCTCTTTCCTATTCATTCTTACTGTGTATCGATGCTACCTCTTCTAGTCATTTCCCAAAACAATTGCTTTTTTCAGGCTTGAAGTAATAGCTGACACGGGCTTTCCAGAAGAGAAAATAAGCTGTCTTACTGTAGATGTGGTGTGAGATTTAAGAAAGATCCATGTCTTGCCTTGGGTAAAACCAGATTTGAACCTGGTCCTTAGATACTTACACTTATCATTATGTTAGAAATTCATAGTCTGTGTGTGTGATCAGCCAAACCAAAATACACTGGGATCTTGACCAGAGCTCCTCTGCACTTCTGTTTTCTTGTGAAGACTTTTCCATGCCAAAGCACAAAGGCTTTGATATTCCTGATCTAGAGAGAGTCACCTATACTTTGAGATGCTAAGATGGTCTGGGGCAACGTTGCTTTTAAGTAAATCCACCTTCTCCAAAGACACCTCAGAACAACAGTTCATGTTGGCATAATAAATAATTTAATCAACTATATAGAGTAATGAGATTCAATTTGTCTTTGCAATGTTAGATCATTTCAGACAATCAAAAGATTGTCATGTGGACCTGTGAGTCCCCCTGAAGCATCAGTGCCTCTCTCAAAAGGCAGCTCATTCCAGTTTTATAATTTCCTAAGGCTTAGTTATTTCAACATTCTGTGACCATTTCCCATTCAATATTTTTTGGGAGGAAAAGAGGCTGATGTGGCTGGAAAAGCTGTCACCTATTACTTTACATTGTAGGTCTATCTGATATCCTTCTGTGACAAAAGTATTGCCTCTTGTGCTATTCTTGCTTTTCTGTGTCACTGTGTTCCATCAGAAATGCAAATGGTAAGTCATAGACTCATAGAATGGTTAAGGTTGGAAGCGACCTTAAAGATGATCAGGTTCCAACCTCCCTGCTATGAGCAGGGACACCTCGCACTAGACCAGGCTGCACAAACCCTCATCCAATCTGGTCCAGGGAGGGGGCATCCAAAACTTACCCGGGCAACCTATTCCAGTGCCTTACTACCCTCCAGGTGAAGTTTTTCTTCCTAATATCTAACCTAAATCTATCCTCTTTCAGTTTAAAACCATTACCCCTTGTCCTATCACTGCGCTGTATGGTGAAAAGCACCTCCCCAGCTTTCCTGTAGCCCCTTCAGGCACTGGAAGGCTGCTATAAGGTCTCCCTGGAGCCTTCCCTTCTCCAGGCTGAATAGCCCCTACTTTCTCAACCTGTTTTCATAGCACAGGTGCTCCAGCCCTGTGATCATCTTTGTGGCCCTTCTCTGGACCCTTTCCAACAGGTCCATGTCTCTCCTGCGCTGAGGGCTTCAGAGCTGGACACAGTGTTCCAGGTGTGGTCTCACCAGAGCAAAGTAGAGGTGCAAAGTCCCAGGCAGGCCCTTGCATCTTTTTAACTTTCTTTTCTGCTAGCGCTCTGGACTGTGAGTATTAGGAGGTAGTGGACTTATATGGAAGCCTGTATTTCACAGAAATTGTGTAAATTCATGCACGCTAAACAGTAGTTCATCGTCAGATACAGTTTTATCCCATTTACCAGTAAAAATACATCTGCGTCATCACCTACTGGGCTGCAGGATTTCCTAGTAGAGCTCTTTTGAAGTGAAGATAATCTACATTAATGATACGTGTATTTTTTCCTGCCATTCTAAATAAATCTGTTTCTGCCTTGCTTCAAGAGGCCACTTATTTCCATGTCATTAGCGTGGGCTGTTTGACTTGGCCCGTATATTTGGTGTTGGCAACTCCAACAGCTTCCTCAGTGCTGCCGTTCATTTAAGCCCAGTTAAGATACTTCAGTCCTTCTCGTAAATACTTCACTTCCTAAATTATTTTTATTTCTATTTTGTAATGTTATTTTCTGTAAAATTGCAGTAGTCATGTCTGGGTGCTATTAACCCCATCTAAGCTGCAGAACGAAATTTATAATGGGCTGATAATATCCTGTCCAGACCACCCTGTGTAGTAATAGCCTCAATTACCTCCTGTGGCAGCTCACTCAGCATTAGTTGCCACAGTTCATGTTTTGTTGCAGACAGGCCAGTTGGCAGGGTTTTATTTGTTTCCAATCAAAAATGCAAAATAAACAAACAATCTGCCAAAACCAAACTTTCATATCAAACCTGACTGAACTAATAATTTCCAGAGGTGTAGCTTGAAATTAAATTGTCTGCCTAACATAAGGAATAAATATAAGAAGTCCCATTTTCTCATTGCTGTGTCTTGAAAACGTCAATGCATGCCTATTTCAGAGGAAGTTCTGTGAACAGCAATTGTGACCCACAGTCTGTACTCTCATACCAACGGGACAGAGCAGCTGCATCTATTTAGATATTCAAAATAACACCCAAGCCAAGGTGTTCAGAACAAACGCATTATTAAGGTCTTCCCCAGGTCATATGTTGCCCCTTTCTTAATAGGGGAAAAAAAGAAAAAGAACAGTGAGAAGTTTTGCTGTTAAAACTAGGGAATAGAACAAGGGTGAACCTTGGAGTGGAAAGAAACCCTGCCACCTCCAGGCCCCACAGCCCTCCATCAGTAGACACTGACAGACTCCTTGGGTTGTGCTGGCAGAATGGCCTGAGGGATGCTGGGCCCTATCCTGCCCTCTCCTCTGGGGCTCTGTGTGGATGAGATGGCACCTTTCCATGGTCCCGGGACAGGGCTGGGAGACAGTAAAGAGGGGCCCACGCAACACTTGGCAATTGACAATGACTTTATGGAGTGCTGGCAAACATTGCATGGGCTGTCTGCGCCTGCCTTTGCTGTGGCGGGATGTCTGGATGCTTCATCCCCTCGCACCTGTGGTTGAGGGTGGGGGACTGAGTTGGCTGGGAGTCACTGAGGACCCTAGCCATACAGGAACATTGTGGCCACCATCTCATCCAGGAGATCCCAGGCATTAGATGAGGAAGGGGCTGGAGCCTAGGACATGTGAGGGGAGGTGGAGGTTTCTGAGGGACAGCCGAATGGTGCAGGGGAGAGTTTCCCAAGAAAGGGGCCCTTAGCCCCCCCGACCTCCTCCTCCTTGCACAGTAGCACATCTTTCAGGCCACAGGCCCCCCAACTCTCAGAACAGTCATCTTTGGCCACATGCATCACCATAACAGTGGCCGCCTGATGCCATGAGCCACCTTGCTGCTTTCTCTTCAGGCCATATAAATACAGGGACCCCAGCAGCTGGCCCACAATTTCCTGAGCTTCAGGACCCTTGGGTTTCAAGGACAACTGGAAGAAAAAGGTCCCACAGCAGCAAGGCAAGGGACTGCCCACTTTTGCATGGGAAGGCAGATAGGCTTTTGCAGGAGATGTGGAGGAAGAGGAGGCAGTGTCAGAGAGGTGACACCATCAGCTGCACGGTAGCGGTTGTCATCATTCATGTGGTTGATGGTGTGGAGCCCATGGAGGTAAATCCACCTGAAGATCAAGAAGAACCAGTGGAAGTGGATCTGCCTTCAGAATGGCTTGCCTGGCACCACCGCACTATGCCAGGGATGCTCTCCATGATGCTGTGGCAGCAGAGTCACAGGAACACCTAGCCAGCACCCTACCATCAGCCCAGCCTCCGTGCCCAGTATCAGCTGGAAGGTCCAGCCTTCACACCTGGCCATCCTGTGGGCTTGCCTGTTCCATCTCCTGGCATCAACAAATATTTTGTTGATTGCCACAGGTTGTGTGAGACCTTCCTGGTCTCCCCAGTCCACTGGTGTGGGCCCAGCCCAGAGTCCTCATGATAGTGAGGGGCTGGGGTGCACGAGGCAGGCTGAGGGAAGTCTCTCTGGTTATAAGGGCAGTGAGACACTGGAACAGGTTGCCCAGAGAAGTTGTGGATGCTCCATCCCTGGAAAGATTCATGGCTAAGTTGGTTGGGGTGTTGAGCAACCTGATCTTGAGAAATATGTCCCTGCCCATGGTAGGGGGCTTGGACTAGGTGACCTTTAAAAGTCTCTTACCACCCAAACCATTCTATGAGTCTGTGAGACAGGCAATGTGCTGCTGGGCTTGATACACCTCCATTTTTATGGCCTCTGCTAGCAAGGGTCTGCAATCACCATCTCTCTGTTAGGCTTATCTTCAGTTTGTAAATCAGGCTTGAACAGCAAAACCAACTGATGTGTCAGCTGTGGATCAGTGAATTACTGCTTATTCTCAAAGCACTAAGCCTGCATTATTTCTTTGTCAGTGCCTGTGCCTGCAGAATGTTTTAGCTCTGTCGGACATTTTTTCAAACGTATAATTTCTTTGATATAATTCAGTATTCCAAGAGTAGTGAATTTTGAGAGAGACACCCTGACAGCAGCCTCAGCATTACTGTTGCCAACACCTCACCTTTCCATTTTTTTCTTTTTGCCACATGGGTTATGTAGACCCATTTGCTTAAACCCGGCAGATCTAGCTTTTCCCAATCCTTCGGTGATAATCCTCTAGGACTGTCCCCCTGTCTCGAGTAAACATCTGCATGGATTTAAATTCATACGGGTCCTAGAAAGAGCTTCCTTCATTGCCAAACACAGCCTGAATAGTGGTCTGTGGAAAAAGGTTTTTCCCAGTTGATGCTTGGTTTGTCTCCACATGCTGGCCAGACTGCCAGCTGTGAGCACCTCATGCACCAGAAGTGGTTTGGTTATCAACCATCATTCTCCTCTCCCCTCACAGGTAGGGGCAAAATCCTCTTTAATAAAGGTGTTTAATTCTTTGCTGAAGCAATCAGGTTTATGGGGAGAGGAGCATGGTGGAGGCTGCTTCATCACCTCTGTCTGCCCAAGCACCTGGGCTGCTCCAGCTCCGTTGCTGATTGCCAGGACTGTTCCTGGCCCAGCTCTTTTGCGGCCGCTTCCTCAGGGCAGGAAGAGCTTTGTAAGGTGTATGAGTTGAAGGACAGTGGTACTGCTCCGGTTTGCACTATGTTGGGAGCTTGTTTATCCTTGGATAGATGTTCTAATTCTGTCTCTGCTGTTTTGGACTCCTGGCTCTTGAGGGAATTGGACACACTTTGTGAGAACCAGGGTTTGACAGACTTTAACCTTGGTGATGGGTGTTTTCCTGTAGTTACTGGCTGTAGCCAATTTTGTGTTTACTTGTCCATGTTTTTCACCTGCTCCAGAAGCGGAGGTCACCAGCATTCAGCCGGAATTTTATTTGGTTTTCCCGCCAGGGCCTTTTCATCCATTGGCAGTTCCTCTGTTGCTGGCATGGTGCTGCTCACCTGCACCTAGTCTGCAGGTAATAAATGCCTCTACTTTCCATGTCCTCTCTCACCAAGTCCTCGTCTTCATTCCTGCTGCTCCTCTGCAGAAGTCTGTAATGCTGCTGCTGCCCCACAGTCATGCTCTGCACTTTCAGTTCCTCTGAACATGCCGCCGTTCCTTCCAGGTCTTGCAAGGCATCTCCCAGTGCATCTCACTGACTTGTGCTGCTTGCTGCAGTGGGGAGAAGGGTCTTCTGTGTGTGCTGGTGGGGCAGGGGAGGATGCACTCCCTCTCTGAACTCCTACTGTCCTGCTGCCTCAGTCTGGCTAGTATTATTTCAGTTTGTCTGTACTGTCTGATCACTGTCTGCATTCCATCAGCTCCAGCCATGCGGCCAATCTCCTTTGCTTCACAAGTTGTAATTACTTTGCCAATTAACTCCAGGTCTTCCAGTAGTCTCTCAAGTGATTTGTCCCAAACCCCTATGCTTCCCATATGGCATGATTAGTTGGATTTTTTCCTAAACTTAGATCCTTCGTCAATTCTGTTTTCACATTTTTCTTGTAGCTCTGTTTGAAGTAGATGTCTGACATAGGTACATCGAGGAGGGGAAAGAAATATTTTAGCAAGTCTTGCAGCTCATGCAGAAATAGCAGAAAAAAGAAAAGTGAAAGCAGGAGAGAAGAGGCAGCATTTGGGAATACAGACAACAGGAATTATTTAACAAAAGTAAGCAGCAGCCAAAAATGGGGCACTGTGAAGTAAGTGTAAGGGTAGAGTGATCAGAAAATGCCAAGGGTCACTAAAAAGCTGTAAGGGGGAAGAGACTGAACACTACATTAGAAGCAAATACTTGGGATTTCGGTGAAGCAGAGAGAATTGGAATCAACAGTTTCAAGTGCAGAGATCAAAATATGAGGAGGTGTAGAAAGGAGTCTGAGGGCATGGAGTAAACCACTGACTCAGAGTTTTAAAAGAGATGGAGAAAAATGCAGGGATAATAACTGCAGGAGCTGGTGGGGACCATAAGCAGCTCTACTGGTATGATTAAGAACATATTTGGTGTCATAAGGGTGCTTGATGCTTTGAAAATTAGTACCACTGTGGCTTTTTAGTGTAGACAGTGTCAGCCAAGACATCTGGTTTCCCTGTGTGGAGCATTGTGTTCAGTGCTGCAGCTGCTCTGCCTGATTTGCAGTTACCTGTTTTGTCCTGGGTGTCTAGCAAATGCTTAGCACTTTGCCAGTTGTTTCTGTAGAAAAATGATTTGCTGATGTAGTCAAGGATTTTTCATGCACCCTTCTTTATTTTCGAAGGAGGTGAAGTCCTTTTGTCTAGCTACAGTGAAAATTAAAGAAAAGGTGCTTGGTTTGTGCATAGTCCTGTGGTCCATGGTCAGTTAGCATTTAATGCAGAAACTCTCTAGATTCACTGAGATTCATGCTACCTCTGCTCCTTTCAAAATCCTTGGGGATCTCTGTCTTTCTTTCCATGCCCTTTTGGGGTTTTTCACTCACACGGGAGGACAGGCGTTGTTTGCTGGAACCACTACAAGTTTGCATCGAGGCACAGGGGAAAGCTGGCCCTACTCGACTCCCACCCCAAGCACTGCCTCCTAGAGGAGAGACTGCGATGTCACAGCTGTCAGCCTCAGCAGGGAGGGCGTCCCGCCAACGGGTAACCAATTTGTAGGAGGCAGCATGGTGGAGAAGAGACCATTACAGGATGGAGTCGGATCGTGCTCTCTTAGGAGTCATGTTTGCAAAGTTTTGCTTGCTTGGCATGGCGTGCTGGGGTCCAAGGCACACCAGCTCCATCTTTCCAACAATATGTGAAACATACGGGATCCTGCTGCGAGTTTGCAGCCTAAATTATCCCTCTGGGCAGAATGAGAGTCCTGCGAGCGCTGCCTGGGTCTGGGAGCAGATCCCCTTGGAATCACACAGAATCACAGAATCACAGAATCATCAAGGCTGGAAAAGACCTTTAAGATCATCAAGTCCAACCTATGACCAACACCACCACACCATCTAGACCATGGCACTAAGAGCCACATCCAGCCTTGCCTTGAACACATCCAGGGACGGTGCCTCCACCACTTCCCTGGGAAGTCTATTCCAATGTCTAATCACCCTCTCCGTGAGGAAGTGCTTCCTAATATCCAACCTAAAGCTCCCTTGGAGCAACTTCAGGCTATGCCCTCTTGTCCTGTCACTGGTTGCCTGGGAGAAGAGCCCAGCCCCCACCTGACTACAACCTCCCTTCAGGTAGCTGAAGAGAGTGATGAGGTCCCCCCTGAGTCTTCTCTTCTCCAGTCTAAACAACCCCAACATCCTCAACCTCTCCCTATAAGACTTTCCCTCTAGTCCTTTCACCAGCCTTGTTGCTCTCCTCTGGACCCGCTCCAGCACCTCAACATCCTTCTTGAAGTGAGGGGCCCAGAACTGGACACAGTACTCAAGGTGAAGCCTCACCAGTGCTGAGTACAAGGGGAGAATTACATCCCTACTCCTGCTGGCCACACTATTCCTGTTACAAGCCAGGATGCCACTGGCCTTCCGGGCCACCTGGGCACACTGCTGGCTCATGTTCAACCGGCTGTCCACCAGTACTCCCAGGTCCCTCTCTGCCAGGCTGCTCTCCAGCCACTCTTCCCCCAGCCTGTAGCGCTGCCTGGGGTTATTGTGGCCAAAGTGCAGGACCCTGCACTTGGTCTTGTTGAATTTCATGCCGTTGGCCGTTGGAAGCTGCAGTTTGTCCTTGCTCTGTCTCTGGGTGATGGGGGGAAGGATTTGCTTCAGCCTGAGCCAGCACAGCTCCCCCCCTGCCTGCAACCAGTTTATATTTAGCTGGCAGCACGTGGCCATATGGGCTGTTTGAAGGCAGCGTCTCCCTGCCCTCACCCCGGTGCTGCCCAGCTTTCCATAGTGGTTGAGCTGCTGCTGCCTGGGTGGAGAACTGGAGGCTAAAATTAGCAGGAGCAATTCTCTTGCCAACTGCTGTGTCTGACCCAGCCGAGCCTGGCAAGGGGGAGAGGAAAACAGTCTTAAATCTTTCCACACAGAGCACTCAGCATACCTGCCAGCTTCTTGGAGGTCTTGTTGTGACTGGTGGGGATAGCCTGCCAGGGGGGTGCTTGCGGAGATGCTGAAGCAGTGAGAAGAGTAGGGCACTGCCAGGACAATCTCGAGACACAGTAGGAAATCCTGATTTTCAGAACTCCATTTCCTTCTCAGTCTCCCTTTGAATATCATATAAACAGTGAGGGAGGCCAGTTCTTGCTCCTGGATGTCTTCAAAGCCATAGGCATCTCCCTGCTTAGGGAGAGGTTTTCTGGGCAGATGTGGGGTTTGGCTGCCATAAGAAACCAGTATGTTATTCACTGCTCCCACCCTGCTAGTAGAAGCTGCTGAAGATTTCACTGCCCCAAGTAGCTGCCCACCCTAAATGAGCACTTGTTCACTCTCTTATTACAGAGCAGTCTTCCAGCAGGGCAGGGTCTGTGAGGGGCAGTGGTCTGGTGGTTACAGAACAAATTTGGGCGAACAGGGATGCATGCCATCCTTGTCTCTGCTGCTGAGCAGCTGAGGCTTCAAAACAAGCTACTTTAGCAGCTTGTGCCTCAATTAGCCTCTATGGTAAAGATGTCAATGATAATTGTTGTTTATCCTTTTGAAATACTCAGTGTCCATGGATGGAAAATCATTAATTGGGCTCCAAATTACTTCAGTGCAAAGCGAAAGCATGTTGTTTCATTATCAGCTGTTCTGCCAGACCCAGAACTGGTACAGTCCTGCTGGTTTGGCTGCCCCAGGCATGCCACTACCCTGTCTTCTGAGAACCAACTTTGCTAGTGTGTATAATGCAGGAACTCTTATGGCCCCACAGAATTCAGGTCTCACCTCTGACCTTTCCCATTCATTGCACTTGACTGAATTGTGCAGCCTGGGGCAAGAATTGTGTGAAAGGCTGCAGCTGAGGTGGGGGCCTCGGTCCCTAAGCCCTATTCCTTTCATCCATGGCCTTTGGAAAGACCTATGTGCAGCTTAGTGCAAGGGCAGCACAATGGCAAACCCTGATCTTTGCAGGGAGGGCTGCCGTGGGTTTTGCATGTTATTGGTCCTGACAGCTCAGGAGGAGGCAGTCAGAGGTACACTAGGGGTATGCAAAATGAGCACCTTCTGACAGCCTAATGAAGGTCAGAGTGAATGTAAACAAGGTTTACATTGAGATTTCTGTTTTTTCAGTAAGGATTGGCAGGCACTGCTCATGGGGAAAGCTGGGCCAACTGCAGGAAGAAGAAAAACAACAGGAAGGCATGTTCATGGTCTGCCTGACAGCTGTTGCTGCTGAAAGAGAGGTGAAATTCTCCTTTTCCTGTAAAGAGCAGAGAAACAAGAGCAGCTAGGATGGCTGCACTAGCTGTATCTTAACTACACCAGCTAACTTGGAAAGTGACCTCTCTGTGTCTGGAGGTGTGTAAAGAGATGTGTGCCAGGCCTCTGCCAGGGCTCCATTACATTTAGGTGTTCGAGAAGGAGGGAGCTCCAGGAACTGGAGGGGATTCGGTACTGACATGCCTGTCCTTGCTCCCATCTTGGCTCCAGGCACAGGTGCCTCCCTCCTGAGACCACCACTCAGCGGTTTCATTTCAGTGAACTAAAGGAAATAAAACTTTGAAGTGAGTCCCTGGCTTCCCTTTCCCTGCTGGAGGCGGAATGAGGAGTGCCTATGTGAAGGACATCAAGATATTTTTAGCATGGGTAAAGAAAGGCAAAAAATAAAATATATAGGAAAATATGCCTCAGCTGCAACAGGAATTGCACTCTATGTCAGACCAGCTCAGGGCTACCGTTTTTTGCTGGGAAGGATTTATTTGCCTAAAACCCAGCAAGGTGAAGAAAGCACCACCAAACTGCAAACTTACTGGTAGGCTGAGGGAGAAAGTGGCTGTATCCTGCTCTTTCCCCTTCACACAAATCTGGCAAGTCCTCTAGTACAAGCTTTCTTCCTGATGCTGGAACCCTGCACTCCTGGAAGCTCCTGGCTCTCTGTGATGGCACTGGGAACGTAGGAGGGCTGGGGCTGGAGTGACTGTGCAGGGACTGGCACTTCTGAGGCTGGGGACTTAAGCCTGTTGTGTCACCAGCTCACCAGCCTGAGAGGACAGACATGTCTTTTCCCAGCTGAATGCTGTTCTAGGGTGGAAAAGTGGCTTTTTCCTGCACTTGCTGGTAACAATGAGAGGGACATTCTTGCTCTTTATAATTTACTGAGAAGGGGGGGGAGAGGGTGGGAATTGTTCTTCCATGTTCTTGTCCCCTCACTGAACTCTGTTCTGGCATTGACTACTGGCAAAAAATACTAATTTCTAACCAGACTTGAAATGGCCTGCCTTTTCTGTCTGAGGCTATCCAGGAAGAGTCTGTTTTCCAGCTGCAGCACTGGGCTCCTCTGTCCCTACCAGGCAGGCTGTCAGCATCCCTGCCGAAAGCCCTGCAGAATTGCTGGGAAGATGCTACAGGACAGTAAGTGCTTTAGGTGCTGTGCAGCATGGAGGCTTCTCCACTGCACTAGAGAAGGCATTGGGAAGGGGCTGGTGCTCCCCTGAAGTCGGGTCAGGATGCATTGCCAGCACTTTGGCAAAGAGAGGAGTGCTGGAGTAGGACTTGGATTGTGCCCACATGTTTCTGTACTCAAACTGACTTCTGCAAGCAGTGTGTTTAAAATCCACTATTGAAATACTCTGCTGTCTCCCCTTTGCAGAGCTGAGCATTTACAAGATCTGCTGAGATCTCTTCTTAAAATCGAGCTGCTAAAATCCACAGAAATGCCTTTTTTGGGCTCTGCAGGTCTTAAGACTGCTTATAATTCTCATCTCAAACTCTGTAACTGGAGTGGTTCAAGTGGGGTGACCTGCCACTATTTCCCCAGAGTGGTTAATTAGGCTAAGCAGGATCCCCATATCCCCTGGTGTTAGATCTATGTGTATTTCTCTACTGCTGAGTAATACGGCGCAAAGGCAGCTTAAGGCTTTAGTTACTGGAAAGCTTTTTTCAGGAGAGTGGGGCTTCATACATTACTTAGCTGAGGGTAGAGACCCCTGGAGGGAGGATGGCTCAGTTCAATGATATTGGTCTGGTCCTTGAACTGGGCCAAGCTCATGGGAGTCTCCTAGAGCAGGCATGTTTAAGTAAAAGAAAAAAATAGAGAATGAGAGAGAAAATAGCAATAGAAGGGAGGAAAGGATTTGAGCCACCTCTTGTACTGGTAGCAAACACTCAAGACAGGCCTTGTCCAGCCCTGGCCACCTTGGCAGTTCCAGCAGAGCTGCTTTGCTCCCTGGAAGAGGCAGAAGCATGTGGCATTGGTGCTTCTTCTCATGCACATAGCAGATACATTTGTACAGTTGCAGACACGTAGGCTATGATTCTTCCTTCACACTTTTGGATTTTACCAACTATGTCTGTTGTGAGTGCTTGGGATTTGTCATCTCACTATATGGCTTAAATAAAACAGTACAAATCCCTGTGTCCATTTCTTTGCATTCCTTTGCAAATAATCCTAATAATGCATTATTATTATTATTATTATTGAAAATGTATGTGATAGTACTGTCTGATTCTGTAGCTTTGTAAATAAATGTCTATAACTTTACTCTCTGAGGGTATGTGTATCTCAGGCTCTAAAGGCATTTCCATGTGTAGCATTTTCCATATATAGAGGGTCTCTGTGTTCTCCAAGTACTACCAATCAGCCCAGAGGCCAGAAACTAGCAATTGAATCTCCCAAGAAAATAAAGGTCTAACATAATTTTGCATCATGTGCTAAGATAGTCTCATGATAGTGCCTTTTAAGTGTCCTGTGCTCTGAAGGCACCTGTGCTCCTCATGTTTGCTTTGCACATCTAACCAAACCTGTTTGCTCCAGGTCCAGAATGATTATTTCCCAGCAGAAGGAATGCAGCACCTGCACTTCCTTTTGTGTCATTTCAAGTGGCCAGGGAATTTGATGCTGAGCTCCGTTGCATGGCAGACCGCTGGGCTAGCGCTAGGGCCATTTTACATCCACCTTGTTGACTCAAGGTGGCCTGCATGGAGCTGATCTGCAATGAACATCTAGTTGCAGCTCTTTCCTCCTCCTTCCAAGCCTGAGGAGGCCACGGTGTGGAGTGGAGGTGAGGTGTGAGTTTTAGCAGCTAAGCAGTGTGCATCTGCTCTTAAACAACCTGCTGACAGTGCTTGGTGCATTGTCTTATATACTGGAGGCACATCTTCCACCCCAGCTTTGCTGTTCTGCATAAAAGCCTTTCAAGCTGCAGTGGTTTCCTTTGTGTAGAGCCAGGCTGTGGGACACTTCATTATACTCTACCCTACCTTAGGGTTAATGTTAAGCTTGGGTTTCCTGAGGTCACAGGTTTCAATGCTGTGTTAAAACACCCTGAGTGATGCAGGCTGTGTTCTGCACTTGCCATCAACCAGAAGAGCAAGTGGTTTCAGGGATTGTTAAATGAGCTTTCTCTCCAGTGTTGGTCCCTTGTTGACACAGGGTCTCTCTTGTTGTCTTCCCTCATGCATGGTGATAAGCAAGGATTCTCTCTGTGTAGGATACTTGTGCAATGAAAGTGCCAGAGGCGAGGGACTTCAGTAAATAATATTTGTCTAATAGGTGCTGTTGTCTCTCACGTAAAAGTCTCCTAAGGAATCATAGTACATATATAGGAACATCACAGATGTGTGCTGCAATTTCTGTTCCTGCTCTCTGCCCAGGGCAAGTCAGCAGCACCTGGAAACCCCAGTATATGCATCAGTGCTTGCAGCACGTTTTCGCTTCTGGTTGCTGCTGCACCAGTTTTCCTCATCTCCTGGCTTCCCCACCCACACCAGCATGGAGGCACACCCAAAGCCCTGCATCTCTCTTCTTCTCCCTATGAAACATCTCTCCTCCTGCCAAAATGCTCCATCCCTTCATCTCTGAGGCTGTCCACCCACCTCCTCTCACAGCTGTACGCTCCTCTCTGCTCTGTGAGCATGTGGGTGTGCTGCTCCCTGTGTATTCACACCTCTTCATACATACCTGTCCACGCCAAGATGCGAGTACCTGCGTGTTGCTGACCTCACCTACTCAGTGCTCTTTCATGGTGTTCCCCTGCATGTTTTCATAACCTTGAAAGCCTTACTGTCTTCTGTCAAGCTCCTGGGACTGCGCAGCTTCCTATGTATTGCAGTGTTTTTCTCTTCTGGGTTCCTTGACAGTGGAGAGCAATGCTCACTTATGTGGTAGGTCAGATCCTGGAATAAATAAGATACGACATGGTGATGGCACTTGCAAGTTTCCTGTCTAGGGTTGCAACCGTGCATTTCCATTTCAAATTCTGACACTACGTATGTGCCTCTGCAGACCCAGAACTGTCCTGGGAAACCCATGTATTTTTAGAGCCTGTAGTCAATCGCAAAGTGTACCCATGTTGTATTTTAGCATCCTGTTCCACAGTTGTTTTACAAAGGCTTTCTTAATCTCATTTTGCTTCATCAAAGCTGCAAGATCTTCCTGTTTCTCTCCCCAGATGTTTCTGTAGTTTTCAAATCCTGGCAGGTATGCAAATACCTGAAGGTGTTGGGCACCTTCCTAAAGAAAGCACAAAGAAACTATTGTATTTCAGCAGGCAGGAATCTTGGAGCAAAGGGTTGTCACTTGTGGGTCAGTAAGATGAAAAGAATACTGTTGCTGAAAAAAAAATTTACAATTCTGATAAATCATTCTTAATTTCTGAGAGTCTTAGTTGTGCTTCCATTAGCCAAGATAACAGATACTGTTACTAGTTGTTCAGTCACTGCAGGACCTTCTTAGAGGTTAACAGGGCACAGCAGCACACAAACAGCACTAAGACAGTCTGCAGGGCTCTTGAAATTTCTACGCTATAACAAATTCTCCCCATTTTTCTATAAAAAACTTCACAACTGAATTGTGTTCTCCTGCCTCCCAAGTCTGCCTTGTCCGTATCTGAAGGGAACTCTGGTACTCCTTTCCCTCTGTACTAGGCACTGGTGAGGCCACACCTGGAATATGATGTTCAGTTTTGGGCCCCTCACTACAAGAAAGACATTGAGGTGCTGGAGCGAGTCCAGAGAAGGGCAACAAAGCTGGTGAAGGGTCTGGAGAACAAGTCTTATGAGGAGTGTCTGAGGGAACTGGGGTTGTTCAGCCTGGAGTAAAGGAGGTTGAGGGGAGACCTCATCGCTCTCTACAACTACCTGAAAGGAGGTCGTAGTGAGGTGGGGATTGGTCTCTTTTCCCCAGTAACAAGGAACAAGACAAGAGGGAATGGTCTCAAGTTGCACCAGGGGAGGTTTAGATTAGATATTAGAAGAAACTTCTTCGCTTTAAGGGTTGTTAAACACTGGAATAGGCTGCCCAGGAGGGCGATTGGATCACCATCCCTGGAGGTGTTTAAAAGACATGTACATGTGGTGCTTAGGAATATGGTTTACCACTGGACTCAGTGGAGTTAGGTTATAGTTGGACTCAATGGTATTGAAGGTCTTTTCCAACCAGAACGATTCTTTGATTCGTGCAGAGGGTCTCTTAGACAGCCCCTGCATTCTGTGGCGTTTGCCATATTTCCCATCCTGGCACAGCCCATCAGTGCCTGACTTGATAGCTCTTCTTCAGGAAGGCTTTGATGGGACAGTCTGTACAGGGTCTTGCTGTCAGTTATTGTGTGCTGCGACTCTGCTTGGGGAAGGCTGTATGGACTTCCAAGAGCAGGGTGTCACAGGGGGCCTTTCTGCCTTCTCCCAGCTCTAGCTCATGCACCTTCCCCACCTCGCCTGAGAAATTTAGCTTTAGGAATTAAGGATAAAAAGAAGCAGGGGTGCTTGTGAATCTGTCAAAATGCATGATGTTGTTGAAACCTCTCTGCCTTTCATTGTGGTGCTGAAGGTGCTGCAGAGGAGGCTGAGAGGTCACGGCCAAGGGAAGTGGATGTGAAGTGGGTGATGCTGGCTGTGGATTGGTGGGAACAGGAAAAGTAAGGGGATGAATCCAAACCCCAGCCACACTCTGGCTCAGGGTGGGTTGCTGCTGGCCTTTGGGGACCTATCTAGGTCTCCTAATGACCCAGAGAGAAGTACAGGTGAATGACAGACCTTGTTTCTCAAGACCACTGTCACTTGCTCTTACCCAGTCTCCAGCTCAGTTCAGCTGCTGTTCCCACCCAACTTGTCTAGGAGAGAGCTGCCTCCTGAGCCAGCTGCACAGGGAGTTGAGCTACTCCTGTCACAGATAACAATCAGGTGGGTAGTGCTACAATTTAGGACGCTACCTCCTGGCCATATACATGTAGTTGTTTTTATTAATCTACTCAGTCCAAGCACTGGTGCTGGCTCGATCAGGTCATCTGGGCTTCTTTGCTTTGGGGGCAGCTCCTAGAATACTCCTTGTGTCGCCACAGGCCACCAGTGCCAGTAAGTAGCAGTAGCTCTGTGGTACCTCACCACCTACCTGGCCTGTACAAATCATTATCAGGGCCACAACACTGCTGAGCAAAGGTCTGGAAGGACTCAGGTAACAATCCTGAGCACTTTGCTTTGGGGTCTGGCAGTGGTGGAGTAAGAAACAGGGTGATCAAGGACTCAATACAGATAAATGCTAAATTGTGGTATGAGGAGGGGTTACAGTGGGACTGGGTGCCAGCACAAACCATAATATTTATACATTTCCAGGCACCAACGTGTATCCTTCAGGAAAAAGGTATAAGCCAAATGATTTTCCTCTGGATATCGGTCGCAAAAATCCTCTTGACCTCAGGTAGAGCAAGGTGTAGCTTACTGCAGCTGATTCTTCAGTGCCTGATGTAATGGGGAGGTGGCCAGTAAAGCAAAATGGAGCTCTTTTTTTCCCCCGGGTACATTTGGCTGCTGCTCACACAGGCTATCAAACCTGCAAAAATCTTGCTTGTCCACCATGCAGGCCTAGTAGGAGCATTTCAGTGCTGGTTACTTTGAATGAGACCTGTATTCAGATGCTTCAGTCTGACACCGTTGGAGTTGCATGGTTTGAGGGAGCAAGCTATAGATGATACAAGTCTCAAACAAGTGAAATTGCTTGCAGTGTTAACAGGGAAGGCACCAAAGAGGAGGCTGCTATGCCTGGACTGTGTCTCCTGGAAGAGTTGCACAGGGAGCTAGACACAGGGAGGCCAGGGGTCAACTGGACATAGCTAGAGCATGAGCTAGGATAAGGGTAACAGATAAGCATCCAAGGAAATGACTGCAGAACAGCCAGGATTAGTGGTAATGGTGAATAATGGAAAAGACTAGGATTGGGGCAGCTAGGGGGGGATAGTCAGAGGTGGCAGGTCAGTGCCATCCCCGAGGTAGATAAACTAACCCCTGGCACCCCTTTTGGGATGGGGAGCTGGTGAGGAACTGTCTGCAAGCATGTTTGTACAAGTGTGTTTCCTATATGAGTGGCCAAATGCAAAGAAGCATGTATTTTCCAGCCCTTCAGCAAGGCCCATACCTCAGCCAGGCTATTTGTGGTGCTCAAGGACCTGGTAACAGCCAGGCAGCCCACGCTCTTTGGATGTCTGTGTGAAAACAGCAGTGGAACGGCAGGAAGATGTCTGTGTTGCAGCAGCATTTGGCAGTGTCATGTGCTGCAAGGACAAGAAGGTGTAAGGCTGTGGGCCAAGCACAGCTCTGATCTGAGCAGATGAACCTCCGCTGAGATCTTCATGTATGTGCTAGTCCTGAACTAAACCCAGAAGGAGTAACACCCCTTGGTTGCACCCAGATTCAGCTACTCTACAGCAGGACACCCTTCACCTTCCCGTCCTCTGCGCTGTTTTCAAGCTGGGCTGAAATGCTTGGGTTTCCTCAGGGGTTGGCTTTAGGCAAGCCGCTCTCACCCCCAAGAGCTCCTACAGGAGGAGAGCATGGGATGCTGAGGCAAGGTCCTGACTCTGAGAAGTGCCTCGCTTGACATAGACTTGCTGGTTTTGATGCACCTGGGTCTGAAAGCTGAGCCCTGGAAGTTTGGTTTTGCCAGAACTGCTCTTATGGCTGTTTACTGATCAGCCCTTGCAGGAGCGCACAGAAGGTCTGAACTTCATTCCGGGGGCCAAATGCCATTCTCAAAACTCTGCTCCTCAGTGGGGTTACTCCAGATTCATCATAGCATTTCTGAGCTCAAAATCAGTCTGTAAAGAGCTAATTAAAGTCAGACTGCAATGAGATTTGATACGGTCAAACCAATACATTCTTCATCTGCATAACTGGATCCCTCTGAGTTACTGGAGTTGTCTGGAAGGGCCACAGTAAAACCAGATGCCAGTTACCACGAATTGAAAAATCCAAGCATATCTCTTTTAAAAATTGTCATGCAGGGGGCTGCTCGGAAGGGTGAGCAACCCAGGAGTTACTGACTAGGCAGAAGGGTAAAAATTGGCTAAGCAACAAAGCTATCTGCCTTGATTGCTGCAGCTAATCAAAATGAAAGAGTGAGGGCCAAGGGCTGCATCTAAGCCCACAGAAGCTAGTAGAAGGGCTCCCACGGGGTTGAAGCCAGTATGGTCCAGAGCAGCTTTGTTTTAAAAATGGAAGAGAACATAAGCAGACATGACTGAGTTCTGACATTCTCTTGAACCCAAATACATCTCCATCTGGAGCAGAGCAGTTAGCTCTGTGTGCTTCATGCTCAGGGATATCGTAAGGTCTGAGAAGGACCAAGGGAAAGCAACAGCAAAGGTTGTTGGGGCAGAAGAGGTTTACTTGTGACAGGATTTACTTGTTTAAGATACCTATTATCTACTTTTTTTTTCCCCCCCATGAAGAGAGAAAGGTTAAAGCTGGTCTACAGCAAATTCAAAGTGGCTCTAGAAATGAAATCAGTCTCTTGGTTTCCTTCAGCCCTATGGCATGAGAGTTGTGCCATTAAATTAAAAAGCATTGTTTGTAAAATCAGTCTATCGTGTATGTGCTGGGTAATTTCAGCATAGTTAATTCAGTGCTGCAGGAGCCAATGATGCAAGTGGTGTGACTGGATTTTAATATTTTTTTTAAGGGTTGGATAATTTCATGACTAATCGTAACACTTGCAACTACGCATGGCAAGAGAAGAGTAATCACAATTTTTGCTGCAGGGCATAAGCTGACTGTTGCATAGGTCATGAAGACCTTTTTTTTTTTTTCTCCTCCTCTGTGAAGTAATACAGCTAAAGGTACTTTTGAAGGTTGCTTTGTTCTGCCTTTTAAACACTAGTTGTTGGCCACTGGTCAAAGGTAGATTATCTGATGGGATGAGCCAATGGTCTGATCTGCTAATTACTGAATTCCTACGTCAGGCTTTTATTTCCTGCACAGGGAGGTACTGTGCATATGCTGTGCCTTTTTCAGAGAGACCTTTCTTTGTAAGATGGAATTAAAGCACCAGCTCTAGTCCCTAATTGAAACCAGCAGCATCCAGTAAATGTGGACCACATCTGCATGCTGCGTAGCCCTAGGCAGGCCTCTGCGGTTACAGTTCCATGCAGGGGAACTGTATTTCTGGCAGAAGCTCGTAGAGTTGAGTGAAGAAATTGCAATAAATAATCTACCATATTTATTTCACTTTGTTTGCTTGCTCGTGGAACTTCCAGGAGCAGATCAAAATCTCCTCGTGTGTATTTGATGTTGTTTAGCAACAGTTCATTAGATGGGCATGGCTTTTTTTTCCTCCTGATTTGGCTAAGGCTAACTCTTTGATAATCCAGGCCTGTTGAGAATGCTTGTAAGAAGTACAATAAAAATTGGCTCTCTCTGAGTAAACAAAAACACAGGTTTAAAATGCATTGGGGGGGGTCGATTCTTCCAGGGTGGTTCAATCACCCAGAAAACTTGGAGAAAGCTACCTTAATTACTGGGAAGATGAGTGATAAAAGGAATCTTTTTAATGTTGCTGCTTGTGGCAACTTGGTTTTGCTCTGTTCCTTCTGCTCCTATTGCTGTAGGATCGTACAAATCGCATACAGCTGTGCACACAAATGAGCAGCTGGGCAGTTTTGACCATTGGGCAAGATCCACGGTGGGTGGCGTGTTCTTTCAAAGAGCAAAAAATAACCTGGCTTGTTTTTTCAGCTTGTGGTTTGCAGCACCATTGGTTAGAAAACATCCTTTTGATTTAAAAACTGAGCAAACTGGAGCAAGCAACTTAAAAGAGAGATAATACAGGATACTGAGATGCTGTCCTATATCACCTCTTTGACTGTAATTGCATTTTGGTGTCTCATGGGTCCTGATTAAAACCTGCACATTGGGCTGCTGAGTGCTCCTGCTGTGGCTCCTACCTTGCTCGTGGTGTTGAAGCAGTTGGGATTTCACTAGGGATTTAGTCTTCCATCTCAGGTTCACATGTATCGGGGTCTCCCCAAATTCTGCTCCTACCAATCCATTCAAGTTCAGTACTATGTCTTGTCAGACAGGAGGAGGGGAAAGGATTCCTTTGCTCTGAGAAATGCAGCCCTGCACCTTAAGGACATTAACCCTAAGGGTTCCCCCCTGGCCCTTGTAGCCCGGCCTTTTGGTGTCCGTCGCACCCAGCCCTTGCTGGGCCTCTGGGAGTCTGCTGGAATGGTTTAATTGGTGCTTTCCACATGTCTGACATGGGCAAGTCCTGGGTGGGAAGAATAGCTTATAAATTTTTCTTGTATGACATTTATTCTTTTCTCTGTCTTGTCATTGCGTGTGTTTTTTAGCTTTACCATGGGGTGAGGGCTGAGTCATGACATCTAATAGATTTTCATCAGAAGAGCCTTGAGTACCGAGCAGGCAAGGACCAGGAAGCAGCAGCTGATTTCTCCAGGGCTATGGTGGAAGCACAAGCCGTCCGTAGCCTCCAAACAAAATGCAGTGGTGCCTTGAGCTCTGATGGCATGGGAAGCTGCTGGGGAAGCTCCCTCGGTGGAGGTGTCCCCCAGGGGATGCTGGGCTGGATGGGAGCCCTTGTTGTCCCTCTGGCTGAACTCATCAGGCCTTTTCCACCCAAGATGCCAGCAGGATGCCAGGGCAGCTGAGAAGAGCAGCATTTTGGCTCGCTGAGCAACCTGCTTGGATGGCACCGAGGCCTGGAGTCAGCCTGGGGACTTGACGTGGCAGCACCACAGCCTAGCCAGAGTGCATGCTTGCTCATTGCCTCGGCCACAGGTGGATCACTTACAGGCAGAGAAGAAGAGGTGAAAAGGGAGAGGAGGGACTAGCTATCATTTATTCATGCTATCGGGTTGCTATTTTTTCCAGTGCTGTAAGACTGGGGCAGAACTTGAAAGCAGCTGATGAAAGAGGAGACAGAGCTCACCAGAAAAGAGAACTTGAAGGAGGAGTCTAGGAGAGTCAGTGGGAGGTGGGAATGTATGGATGCTCCCCAAAAACTGTCAGAGGCTGGAAGAGTCTGAGAGGGCAAGGGAATGACAGGGGGAAAGGAATGAAATAAAAAGCATGGGGAGGCCAATTGAGAAGGGATGGTAGAAACTGGACAGTTACCTTTCTAATGCAGAGTTGGTAGAAAGAAAGATCATTTTTTTCCTCTTCTGTGATGTTTCCTGTTTGCTCATAATTTTCAGATAGTGTTATGTTTGGGATGTCTTTCCTGTCATTTGAGCTTTTGCGGGGTGAGACCTTACCTATACAGAGACCATAGCACATTGCTAGGGTAAGTGCATACAGATTTTATGAGGAAGACCTGTACGAGTTTCTAGGGTTAACTGTGAGGCTCAAATTTGGAAGTATCCTAAAAATTTCTGTAGAGTTTGGTGGAAAATTACACACGCTCTACATGTTTTTGTAACTTTCTTTAACAGTCTGTAGCAGGAATCAAGTTGCTAATTAAACTCTTCTTTTGTTTGAGGTGGCCTAAAATAGTTAGAGATGTTCATAAAGGGCATCCCCTCCACAAGGGTCACTTATAGCAGCTGAATGCTTCAGTGACCAGATTTCACCAAGGGTCTGGGATGTGCTGTGTGTCTCATCTGGCTTTGTGACAATCATGCTTTTGATCAAAAGCAAAGATGCATAAAAAATGTTACTCTGACATTTCCTAATTATGCAAAGTTATAAGCATTTGAAGTTGAATCCAGTGAGGCTTACTTTGCCAGCTTCAGAGCTGGAGAGATGCAGAGATTCCTAGACAAGAAACTTTTTTTATCTTTCACTAGAAAGCCTTTTTCTTATTTCTAATGAGGATCAGAGGTGCCCAGGGGCCTGATTTTTCCAATAGGGCCAGCAGAACTTATGTAACAAGCGCGTGTGACCCTGAATGCATGGACCCTGTGAATCAGCCTCTTCACCCTTGCCATTTTTGGTGTTTTAGAAAGCGAGATAATCGAGCCTTCCGGTACTCCTGGGAACCAAAATATTTATGTTATTCTCACCATCAGATAGTGACTGAAAAGACTTAAAAACAGTCAAGGAGAGCACGCTGGCATCCAGGATATGCCCGAATTTCAGCAACTGTGTGCATGCAGCCGCATTCATGGGCTGATGTGTCCCTATTGACACTTGTGCAGTAATGGCTTGGGCTCATTCCATGTTTACTCTTCATGATGTTTGTCCTGTTACTTCATTAGTGCTGCTGTTCAGATTACTGAATTTTCAAAATTTTCAAGCACTGACACAGCTGCTTTTTAGACTGGTTGAAAGCCCCATCTTCACCATAGTGAGATGTCAAAACCTGTGCTGAACAAACACCTGATGTTTTAGTCAGTATTGAAAAAAAAAAAAAGTCTGAAAAATTCAGACAAGCAGCCCAGATCCTTAAAAGCAGGTAAAAAAAAAGCGTGTTATATGCTGAGTGAGTGTCACTCTTGATGTCAGGTAAAAGAGATCCTTGTTTGGCCATTCTGAAATGGTGCTGTCTCCATTTCATGCACTACACCAGGTCTTCCTCTGTTGCTGAGATCCAGGGCAGAGCAACAAAGAAATAAACCTGGCTGAGGTGAGCCATTTTGTTTGTTTGCCAGTTTACCTGTTAGTGTATTGTATCACAGCAGGACTTTTTTTGATGGATAAGCTCCCAGACAATAGGCTGCTGCCAATCCCATTGCATAATTTTGGCATTAATACTCAAAGTAGAAGAGCGTGTCTAACACTGACACGTATGTTATTAAATATAATGGACAAAACCTTAACATTCTGCAGCAAACAGGATTTGCACTCTGCTCCAAGTTTTCTAAACCCTTTGAAATGCTGATGTGGTAGCTTGTATATTATTCTGTGGGTGCTTTATTTGAATGAAAAAATCAGTATCTCATTAATCTGGTAGGGACATGTATAATAAATTTAGCTTACAAGACCTCTCACATTTCCTTCTAGCATTCATTCTCTTCTCTTTTGTCCTTCCATTCTCATTTTTCAGGATCACAAAGAATTTGATCACAGACTTGAAACTCACTGTGGAGAAGTTGAATTTCTAATGGGGGGGGTGGAGAGCACAGAAAGAAAGAGTGATTTTGCAAACTCTGAAGTAGTTAATTGTATTGCCATTTTAGGTTGGGCTCTAAAAACGCATATGTGTGGCTTGGCTCAAATCCCAGCACTTTCCCTTGGGACTTCTGCTTCCAAGGTACTTACAGGCAGATTTTTCAAAAGCAGTGAAGTTGTAAACTTTTGGGTTTCAGAGTTATCAATGTGTTTAGATGACTGGCTGGTTTAAATTTACTTTCACAAATTATTTTTGCCTTCTGTGGTAAACAGATTTGAGTTAACTTGGAACAAGGCAAGTAACAGCCCTGGACTTGAGGAGAGCAGACTTTGCCATGTTCAGGGACCTTTTTCAAAGAATCCTGTGGGAGACAGTCTTAGGGACTCTTAGTCTTCCCTGCCCCAGTACAGGCAGTTTTGCAGGAAAAAACCTTGGGATCCTGGTGGACAGTAAGTTGAAAATGAGCCAGCAATGTACCCTTGTAGCAAAGAGCAGCAGCCTCCTGAGCTTCATTAGGTCAGATGGAGGGAGATGATCCTTCCACTCTGTGCACATGAGACATCTGTAGCACTGTGTCCAGTTCCGGGCTCCTCAGATGAGAGACATGGACACACTGGAGTGAGTCCTGCCAAAGGCCATGAAGATGAGTACAGAGCTGGAAAATCTGACATACAAAGAGAGGCTGAGAGAGCTGGGGCTGTTCAACCCGGAGAGGAGAAGGCTCACGGAGATCTTATCCATGTGTATAAATACCTGATGGGAGGCAGTCAGGAATAAGGAGACAGGCTCTTCCCAGTGGCATTGAGGGAAAGGGCAGGAGGCAATAGGCACAAACCAACCCAGAGGAAATGCCGTTTAAACATAAGAAAAACTTTTTTTTCAAGAGACTGGAACAGGTTGCCCAAAGAATTTGTGGAGTCTCTGTCCTTAGAGGTATTCAATACCTGACTGGACATGGTCCTATGCAACCTGCTTTAGGTGATAGATACCCTGCTCTGAACAGAGGTTCAGACTAGGTAATTTCCTGAAGTGCCTTCTAACCTCAGCAATTCTGTGTTTTTGTATTAGCATGCAGAAAAAATAGATTAGAAGAGTAATCAAGAACGGACTGCCCTGGGCTATTTATGGAGCCTAGGAATTCAGAGATACACAATCTTTGTCTCCATCCCAGGAGACACCACATTAGGAACTTGTCCCATAAAACAGTATGTAGCATATACACTGTACTGTAGTGCTTCAAGGCATCAGAGCTGAGGTCTGATGCTCTCCTAGCTATGTAAAATGTGGAGCTTTGTGAGTTACTGGGGTCAGCGGCACACAAAAGACAGTAGAGAGGTCAGCTGCTTTCCCTCACCTTTAGTTTTGGCAGAATATGCTAGAAATGGATATTTTGACCTATGTGGTTAATTTGTATAAGGCAGTGCAGTCATCCCATCATGGAAAGAGAATGAAATTGAACAGTCTGTGGAGCTTAGTAGGAAACACACCAGGAGTCTGTGGAAAAGGTCAGTAAGACTTAGCAAAGAGTCTGAGAACGGAGGTTGGATGAAATTTCAGGTCAGCATGTAAATAACTGATGCCATTTTCATTGGGTATTTATTCTGGAGCCAGTGCAGGAATTACTGTGTGAGTTTCCTGTACTGAATTACACAAGAGGCGGATTGGACAGTCGTTATGGTTTCATTTGTCCTTCAGCTCATTAGGCACTTGCTGAATGAATGCTGGGCAGTAGAAACCTCTCCTCCTCGACTTATGGAAATTTCCAATGCATTGGAAAGAAAACAATAATTTTGCAATCAGTCTTTGCAAGCCACTTTAAACAGTTGGCAGGGTGAATTTAATGCTCTGATAGAAGGCTGTAGCACGGGTAAATATTCCACTGAAACAGGATAGCTCTGTGAGGCACACTGGCCTGGAAGCCCTCAGGAAAGGCCTGCTGGTGGCAGGGATTGCTTGTGGAAAACCGGGGCCCAGCAGCAGCTTTTGGCTGGCCCCTGCAGTCTGGGCTCTGAAAAGTTAAGCTGTGTCTCAGCTTGTGAATGGCTCCAGGTTTGTTCTCTCTGGGACAAGGGCTGGTTTCTGTGAACTCCTGTTTCCCACTTTCTTAGTGATTTTTGTCAAGTGTGAGGCACAGGCTGGTTTGAGACCCAGAGCAGGACATTGATGTAGGATTTAGTCAAGAAAGAGGAGAAACAGCATTTCAGAAGTTGGTATTTTGCAATTATGTCAGTGGGTAAGAGCTCTATAAAGATAGTTTACACAACCAAGATTCTTCTCCATAGCAACCCATGTAGAGTAAATAAAGCCAGTCAAGAAGAAAGTGTCTGTGCTTTTGCAGCCCACCTCATTGCACAGCATACGTTTGCTTGGAGGCCGGATGCCCAAAGGGAAAACTGGCAGCTTGTTTTGTCCACATGAATTTTGAGCCTGTGTCCTGGAGGAGCATGAGTATGCATTTGCCTTCTAAGTACTCTGAGGCTTAATTGGGTTTTTAAGACATAGGTATGTAGGATTTTCCACAACATGTGAAACTGTTGTCTTGCGTGTTTTTCTGCCCTGACTAGCAGTCGGTATGTGATGATGATTCAGAGGAAGTCAGTGTTACAAATTGCAACTTTGCTAAACAGAAATGGTGGTGTTGGGTTGACGTACATGCACACAGTTCATCTGTGAAGAGAAATGAAGGCTGGGATTTAGGCTTAGAGGCCAGATGGAGCTTTGGGCTTAAGTTTGGTGTTGTCAGCTTCTGATTAGAAATTTCAGACGTTCTCGAAGGATATGCTGAAATGGCAGTTGCTTTTTGCCATCATTTGAATCAACATTTGATCATTGTAAACTTGAACCAGAAGCTGTAGTTCTGACTCTTGAATCAGAATCATGGAAGTAAACTTGTACACAAGGATTACATGCAAGTTCCTGAAATTCTTGGATTATTTTTAGAGTCTCATCCAAAACTCATTAACATTAATAGAAGGACTTCATCTGACTGAACATTTAGTCATCAAATAATTTCTAATCTGATGTACCTAGACAGCAATACCAAAGCAATACCTCAACCACTGCACTGCCAGTTCCTTGGTTATTTATACTTGTTATATTTCTCTGGTTTTGGTATTCATCAATCATTCGTTTGATATGTCTGCTCTTTTTTTCTCTCTTCAGCAAAGCGAAGTGTTGTGTTGTCCCACATTTAGGGGTGTCTCTGTCTTCAGGGTTTTGTTTGGTGGTGTCAGAGCAGGTGTCCTATGCAGAGCCCTGGGAAAAACAGTCATTCTATTACCCTCAATAACATGGGCAATTGAAAATAATTTGAACATATCGTAAGATATTTCTTGGGTGGCCTTCAGGAGTGTCGGTTTAGCTCGCTTCCTTGCCTCAAGGTTGGGTCAACCCTACCTGCACCATTTCTGGTGGATGTTTGTCCAACCTGTTCTTAATTCCTTTCTTCCTTCAGTCTCGTCCCTAGACTGCCTCCAGTCACCACTGCAACTGATGGCATAGGGTAATAATTTTGTCACAGTGCTCCCGGAGACCATGGAAAGAATACATTTGAGCCTGAGTGGATTTTCTGCCTTTGAGGTGAATTCAGGGGAAGAAAGTGGCTACAGCAGCTTTCAGCAAAATGGCAAATAGAAATGGCGAGTACAGAAATAAATAAGGTGTGGGGTTTTTTTCGTGGAAGCAGTGGATGACATTTTATACAGCACAAAGTTCCACAGAACTTGAGTGAAAACCAAGCTCCAAACAGATATTTTGGGAATGCTACATCTACAAGGAAGTGGCAAGCTGTTGAGTCTTCAGGAAAATCCCTGTGCAAGATAGAAAAAATAATGTGTTTGCTATGTTCAGTAAAGCAGTAACAAATGCTGACTTGAAGGTCTATTGCACAGTTGATGTTCAGCTTCACACCCTAGACAGTTCCTGTATAAAAAAGATCTATTGGAAAGCCCTTCAAGCAATCTGTGTGCTGCAGTGTTTGGATCAGTTCAGAAAAATGTACTTACTAAAACTTTCTGAAAGCTGCATGGATGACCTTGTTGAACTTTCTTGGACATAGTCTTGTTGCAAAAAGAAAAATGGATGGCAAAGGCTGCTGAGCATAGAATTGCCATTTTCTTTCTTTACTGTTGCAGGTACCTCCCTGCTCCCAGGGGAGGGAAGCCACATACATATGTTGCTTCTTAGTCACTGTATTTATTCAGATACCCTGGACATCAAAGCAGCAGATCGGTTCATGGTTGAAAGCATTTAGAAACAGGTGTGGTAACAAGTTAATTACAGCTAAAGTTTGCCTCTATGTATTACCAGCTCAGTCCAGCAAATCATATGCACTGCACTTGGAGACAGACCATATTGTCTCTCATATCTCTAAGGGCATGGCTTCACCAGTGCCTCCAGACAAAGGGCAGAGTGCCAGGAATACCACTTTCAGTGATCATAACCAGGTGGAACATCTGCTTTCATGCTACTCATCTTGAGGGCCAGATAGGAATTTTAAAAATTGTTATTATTATTAATATATAAAAAAAAAGGCAGACTGTATGCAGAGTGTGAGTCTGCAGTTGAGGATGTGGTCACTGGTAGAAACCTATGTAGATGTTCCAGGATTAAAGGTATTTTTGTTCCAAAAATAATGTCAGGTGTTACTGTTTAATGATTTAGGGTTAAATGAAAAAAAGGGGGTCGGGGGGAAAGCAAAGCATGAAACCAGAGTGCATGAAGTAGCAAATTATTTTGCTCTTAAAAGCTGGAATAAAAAATCAATACTTAGATTTGTGTCACAACACCTGACTCTGTGGTCTTCTGTTAACCTGCCAGTTTTTCAAAGCACTGCAAGTATTGTAATTCAAGCAAGCCAAACATCTTGATCTCTCATCAGTAACTGGTTTGATGCAAACCCCATGTTTTAAAGACAATTGCCTGGCTTGGTAAGTGTGATACCATTATGTGAAATACTCAAAAATACCTTAATCTTGGTATGACTAGAAGCAGCTCTTTTTAACACTGCCTGTAGCTGTTTTGAGAAATCTATTGCTGTGCATGAAGAATGTAAAAAGTGAGAGACGGTTTACTTTTTGATAGCAATATCTTACAGGGGAAATGGATACAGAGCTGGCCTGTGTGCAACACACACACTGTAATTGCAGGACAGCTGCCACACGTTCCATAAATTAAAGAGTTGAACTTGCCAGCAGTTCATGATTTTAACTGCACAGCTATTGTGGCTGTCATGTTGAAAACATATTTTATTATTTAAAAGCTTCTACATGTGTTTTGTGTGGTTAAGATGGCCTGTGGATTACTGAGAAAGAGTAGCAGAATAGAAAGCATTTCTCCTACCTTTGCTGTGGAAGTTAACATTGCCAAAATCATGGTCTTTATCTTCTGTTCCTCAAAGTAACAGAATGTGCTCTTCTTCTCAGGCTTCATTTCAGTCAATGTTGCCTTCTTCTCCTGAAAAATAAAGTGCCCTACTCTTTCTCCTTTCCCAGTATAATCCTTTGGGGCTCCTTAGTGCAACTTTCCAGAGGCAGAAGAGAGGAAGGTGAGGAGGGAGTAAGTTGCATGGTGAGAAAGGTGAGAATGGGCAGAAGACATGTCGCCGTTGTTCAGGGCCCCTGTTGGCTGTAAGTGCCCGGAGCAGGGGATTACAGCTGCACAGCCAAAGCTGGCCTTCATGGCCAGGCACCTCAGCTGGCTGCAGGTCATACTCATCTTTCCACACTGGCATTGGCTCCTGAACCTCCTCTGCCTTCAGCTTGGCAAGTGCAGGTAGTTTTGCCATTTTTTTTATTCTACCACACGCAAGGTTGAAACAGAAGCATTTCTGGAGCTGACTTAGGAGCTCAGCCTCATAATTTTGAAGGATAGTGCAACTGGCAGCAACATCATGGGCTTTCTCACTCAAATCCAGCAGTGCATGTCTACGTGCATATGCTCACTGAGCTTTCAGAAGGCAGGCAAGATTTGCCAGAGAATCTTGTGGCATAGGTGGATTTCCTGATACAGCTAGAGCAATGGAAAATTTTAGTGGCAGAAGCAAGATTTGAATTTTATCTTGCACAAAACAGGTTAGTGCCCCAGCCATTGCTTATCAGTTCCTCCCTTCCTGTATGAAATACATTTCCTATACCTAGAGGGCAACATCAGCAAGGTATTATTTGGTGGGTGAGCCTGGAAGTGAGACTGCATGAATGCCCTGTGTAGTTTCATCTGATCATTTTCTTCTCATTCCTAAGTGCAGTGCTCTGCCTTGTCCTCCTTTGTTGTTCATGTACTTTTAATGTTCTTCAGCTTATTGTCCACGCTTGCAAACTCACAGACAGCAAAGCTGTGCAGTTTCACAAAGCAGTGAATCAGAGTTGTAACTGGAAGAAGGATGGAGTAATTTATATTTGCACACATGGTCTCTAACTTGTGATTTTCCCTTGAAGAGGTCAGCAATCATATTCACAGGGTTTTGTGCTAACCAAAAATGGAAAGGTTTGCAGGGCTCTGTATCACCAGGCTTCTTAACTTCTTGAATCCTTTTAACTCCAACAGTGTTGTTCTGATCTTGATCTAAGGGGAAGGAGTTCGCTGTTTCTGCCTATGCCTTTTATTGACTTAAATAAGTAACCAGAGAGATTCTTTTGGCCTGGCTCTACCGTTGAATGATTTTTTGGTGGTTTCTCTGTCCCCATCTGTGATTCATGACTTGACCTAGCCTTCATTCACCCCTATGGCCAGAAACGGTTGGCTTTTCCTTTTCACTTTATCCTTCCCTGACCTCTCTGTTTTTAGGAGGTCAGTTTACACCTCGTCTTTATTCTTTGTACACTTGGCATTGCAGGGCTGCATGTGTGTGTGTGTGTGGTAGACCAGGAGGTGGGTGTTGCTTCCCCTGTGTCATGGCACTAGCAGTGCGGGTTTGCTCAGGTCAGAGCGCATTGAAGACTTGTCAAACTCTCTAAATATCCCCTTCCCCAGAGCATGATGCAGCACTGCCGTGGCCAGGTGACAAGGAGGTGGCCCTCTCCAGCTGCAGCCACAAAACCATGCTGCCTGGGGTGCACAGCACAATGTGGCAGCTTGTCCCCGTGATCTCACTGGCCACAAGTATTTGGTTGCTGGACCACAATCTCACTGCCCATGACACTCAGCATCATGTGGTGGGGTGAAGGCACTTCTAGTGCTCTGCCTATGCAATGGGGTATAATCTAAGTGAGAGTAACTGGGGCAGGAGGTAGAGTTGAGGTTCATGTCCAGGGCAGGCGGTTTGATGCATATGTGTGTAAGAGCCTGCACATAGCTCCCTGCATTGAGCTTCTATGTCATGTTCAGTTTCAAGCAACTTTCCCCAGCATCTTTAGGATAAGTATGTTTGCAAGACACCTCATGGTAATATCTGGGGGTTTTGGGTACTGCACCTACACACCTGATTAGCCAAGAATAATACTGGGAGAGACCCGCAGGACAACAGCAAGTTGAAAAAATTCAACCAGGCTAAGAGGAGAAATAGAATCATCCAAAAGAGGGTTAAAACATCATGCCATGCTGAGGGGTCTGTGGGCATGCCGCATAAGGAAGAACAAAATCTTGCTTCATACTTGCAAGTTTTTTGTTGTGCTGTCTCTGCAACAAAAGAGGAGGAGGATGGTCTCAGACCCAAAGGAAAATGCTTTTCGTGCAAACCAGCCGGTGAACCTGCTGTTTCCTGAGGCTGCTGACTGAAATCATTTAGCAGGGTTACAAAAGGGCTGGATAGCATGTAGGCATTAATAGCATTTGCAGATATGTAAGCAGCAGTAACAACAGCAGAGTAATCAAATCTCATCCTTCAGAGAGGAAGCTGATCACCTGAGTGGGTCTGGGATTTCCCCCTTGCACAATTGCCACGTACCTTCACAGGCTAATTGAAACGTTGAGTGCCAGCTGGGGACCGGGGCACAATGGTGACTTGATGGATCTAATCTCCGAACAGACAGAGCAACTCTGGTCATGCTTATGCCCCAAGGCCCAGTAGGTCCCTGGGTGCTGCTGTTATCTCTGGCTGTGGCTTTCTGCTTTTTTAATTTTAATTTTTTTTTTCCTCTTGAGCTGGGCTTCAGGTGCATTGCTCTGGCAGAGTCATAACTGCTGGATGAGATCTCCTCATCTCCACTTGCTGTTCCTGCAGCTTCCTTTGCTGACTTTAACCCAAGAGCCATAAAAAGCATAGCTGAAAAGAGGCAGACATGGCCCTGGGCCCTGATCAGAGCCAAGGCAAGAAACATCTTCATGTTATTTCCCCATGTTACAGCTTTTCTGTCCCTTAGCCGTTGGTCTGCTGGCTCTGCGGGCAACTGGCTCCAGACCGGCTGCCTCTTGAGGTTGTTTCTGCTGTAGGATGCAGCATCTGTCTCAGCTCCCTCTTCACCTCTTCAGCCTATTTCCTTTTTTTTTTTTTTTTTTTGTGTCCACCTGCCTCTATTTCCAAAAGCAAACTGAAGTCCTGAGGTCTTCAAATCGCAAATCCAGAGGGGCAGCTGGGGCTCAGCCCTGATAGGCATAAGGGTCCTCAGCAGGCAGCTGCCAGCCTGCCTAGTGGGAACAGAGAGAAGACAGACCCCCTTGCTCTGAAGAAGAACCACCACATTCACGTTTCTGAGCTATGACTGATCCCTATGAGGCTTGAGCCTTGGACCACCAGTGCAAAAAAGCAGAAAGAAAGGTGTATCACTGCTTGTAGAAATGAGGTTGGCCAAGTATCTGGTTGTAGATGTAGGGAAAATGTCCTGGAGTGAGGATATAAACACCACTTGAGTGTGCTCTGCACAAAACCCCTGTCATTGCCATGAGTCTGTCTGCCCTTTTGCTCCTCCACAGTGCCTTTGAGAATATCTCCTTGCTCATCAGGTCCTTCTCGGCAAAAAATTGTACGAATCTCCCCATCCACCACGCTCTGGTGCCATCTGCTCTGTCTTAGGCAATGATGGTGATGGGACAGGTCTGACATCACACCGTGTGTGGCGTAACTGCAGGTCACCAGAAGCTTGGATGCTGCTCTACCATGGCTACAGCATCATCCCCCTTCCTGGGGTCTGCTGTGGTGCTTTTGTGGCGACTGGCCAGCTCAATTGGGCAAGCTGGCCAAGCAGAAAGCCATGAGCCTTTCTTTCCTCTGGGTTGGATTTTGGGTGAATCACTGTACTGAACCATCCCTTATGGCCGTGAGGAGGCTGGTCCTGATGCCAAGGAGGGGGACTATGTGACATCAAGGCTGGCTGCTGCTCCTGACATGCTGTGCCTGCATCAGAGTTGCCTTCCTTGGAGGTGTTTGGGGTGAAAAAATAGCCTTGGAAAACAAACAGTGTGCTTCAGGATGTGATGGGAAGTGCTTTGGGAATTGGTGCCCAGAAAAGAGAAAGGCCAGGAGCTGGCTGGTGCCTCTGTCTGACAGGCTAATGGCAACAAAGCCCAATCCAACATCTTCAGCTATTCATCTGGCTGTGGGACAGGCTCTTCCCAAACCTTTTAATTCTGCCTATACAGTTTTTTTGCCTTTTCCCATCCTAACTAGAAGCCGTTTTGTAGAGGGGATGGAGCAAAACCATCAAAGCAAATAGTTCTAGCATTCCTTCTTAGAAATACTAAAGTGTTTGTGGAGGTATTTTAGTGCCTGCCTACTGATTTTTTCCAGGTGTATTCTTGTTGACTTTAAATAGCCATCAAAGAAAGTTCTGAAGCCAGCTGGGCTGCTCATGGAGAGCTTGAGGACGGGCTGAACCTGTGGTAGACCACCTTGCTCTGGTGCTCTTGAGACAGAGCAGTGAATTGCTCCTCAGTTGTCATGCAGAAGGGGATACCTGCAAGGTGATGTCTCGAATCCTGTGGCCTGTGCTGGGGAGAAAATTTGGGTTACCAGTTGGCATCTGCAGATCTTCTGGCTGCAGCAGGCTGGAGGAGCTATGTCTCTTTTCTATAGGTCCCTTCCTCCTCCTGGTAAGGAGAGCATGGGCAAAGCCAGGTCCTTCTCCAAGGGTGACCCATAGAGATCCCTAGGGAAAAGCTGGTCTTTTGAGAAGGAGCTGGAGCACCAAGAACTTTCTGCAAGGGGAGTGTTTATCCTATTATTTTCTGAAAATCATTTCCTACCATGTTGGAGAATTAGCCTGCCAAATTACAAATGACCCAGCAAGGAAATCGCTACCTCCAGATTAATTCCTAGCTGTTTTGTCTCTTCCATGTTTGGTTGATGTAAGTGCTAGGTAAATATTTGTACAACACAGAGAATTGTCCCATTTTCTTCTCTGTTCCAAGGGTCAGAGAAATGTCAGCCGTTGGCACTAGTGTGCAGCCAGGCTTCCCTGTTTGCTCTCAGGTGGGCTCTGTGCCAGCCCTGCACAGGAACCCCAGCACAGACAAGCCTGGGAGCTGCCGTGATGGAGAGGTCGGAGTGGCCAGCTGTGGTGGCCACCATCCTTTTCCCAGGAGAGGCGAGTTCCTGACATTTTGTCCTGAGCTTATTCCTCAGAGAAGTGAAGTCCTGAGTTTCACAGTGAAACCAATCAGTCTTTCCCCTCTGCACAAACTGAAAAAACTGCTTCTCTTGCTGTCTTCCATCAGTGATTCACCCAGAGTGAGCCAACTTCTGTTGCCTTTTAAAAATGTTATTCCTATTTTACTTGGCTTCTCTCTAATTTAGCCAGTCCCACTCTTCTGGGTCTCTCCTCTGAAAAAAGCCAGGTTCCCCTCTCCCACTAGTACAATGAGCCCTCAAAGTAGTGAGTGATGAATTTCATGCAAACTAGTACTACTTATTTCAGCCCTGTTGCAAGTGGGGCCATGTGTCCAGCTCCAGGACACTCAGAAACAGTGGTTCCTGCCTCATTGCTGTGAACAAGGTGGGAGCTCACCAGTTATACATCATTTTATGTGAAGACACAGGATTTTCTCTTCCATTCCCATTACAGTCAGTCCCTGAACCACAGAATGTGCTTTAATTAGTAGGTTACTCACCTAGAGTGTCTGACTGAAAAATCTTCTGCAGAAGGTAAATGCTGATGTTGATATTTTTAGTCACAGACTTAAAGCCATAGCCTCAGATAAGAATTTGGGGGTGGGAAGACCTAGATCAGAAATTTGTGCATGTTCAGTATCTAATAGGGCCTGAATGAAACCCACGCATCTAAGCTGACACTCATGTCAGTAAAGTAGGACACCCTCGTTGCCTCTGAGTCTTGTCTATCAGTTGCATCTCTGAATACTTACATATCTTCCACATTTCTTGCACTTTATTTTCATTTATTTTCCCCCTTTTTTCCACCACATCATAGGAGGCAGCTTCAGCATGGCTTTCTGCTCACCTCTGCCAGACCCCACAGATTGAGAAGCAAGTAGAGACAAGAGTTTTGCAACTCTGTTTGTAGGTGCAATAACAGGCTAACAGCTTAGCACAGCCACGGGAGGGGATCTGTCAAAAAAATTCCTTTGTGAATTCTAGTTCCTGGGGTCGTTATGGGTTTGCCTTGGCCATAATATACCTGAGAGATGTTTTGGAGCTGACCTAAGTCACGTGGCTTGTAAATGCCCCCTCCAAAGCAAACTGATGGAGCATGCTCCTACTTAAGCCACAGTGAGTCTCCCAGACTGCTGGGTTGGGTGGGTAGGGTCAAGGTGGGTATGCTGGCTCTGAAGCAGTAGTGGTTTCTCCAGCAGTGGGCTGTGCTGCCCCGTCAGAGCACATCCCTACAACTTCAGCTGCAGGAAAAGTGCAGAGGGCTCAGATAATTCATCTCAATACTCAGACTTGAAGCTGGTGGGATGGTTCCATGTATAGGCAGCCAACTTCTCTGGACCTCTGAGGGCTTTGGGGATGATTTCTTTTTTTAAAGAAAAAGGGCAGAGAGCCTGTTTCTGCTCCCTGGTACATGGATATTGAGCTGGTCTGCCACTAGCTTGGGAGAAGCAAATGCTTGGGAAGGTTTTGGCACTTGCACTCTTCACAACTATTGTGTGGTGTGGGCACAGCTCTGAGCTGCTGGCAGGTTGATGAGTTTCTAACTCAATGCCAAAATGTTTAACAGTTCTAAAAACTGCATAGTGGGAGCCACTGTAACACCGCTGGGAGGTGTAAGCTCTGCTCATCAGCACTGTCACGAGTGCTATGGACAGTGGTCACGGAGAACTACAAGGTTATACTGCATCTGCTTGCCTTTGTCCTTCCTAAGACCAGAAGGACAATGGAGTAGTAGAAGGAAACTGAAATTGATCCTGGCTCCTGGATTGAGCAGACTGGGAGGGAAGGGGATAACAGATTAAGTTGCTTTGAACCTGGAAGCTGACTTCACTTAAATGGCGACGTCCTCAACTGCATCACTGCTAGTATTTTAGGCATTACAGCTGAAAGTCCCATCAGGTGCGTTATTTGCAATTATTTCTTTCAAGAAAGGAAGATTAAAAGCTTTTATTGTGCAAATAGGTGCATATTCAGAATAATAGTCTTTTGATGGTTAAACTAATTAGTAATCTGGTTATTGTCTTACCTATTTTTCTTTGAGACTGCTAGTTGAAAAAAATGTGTGTTCTTTAGTTTGACCAATGGGATTACCTGAGGGATCTGCAAAGAGGTTCCCAGTCCTGTGGGGATTAATAAAATCTCTTGACATGTATTTTAGAACTATGATGAATCTTTAATACTACAAATTAATAAGAAGGAGGGAAAAGCTTTTAAGGAAGACAAAGGCAAAATTTCTCTTTGTGTGTTAGTATGCCAGCTCTGGGTAACATAAACAACTCCTGGTCTCTGCTGGAGCATTCCAGTGTTAGAGGTCTCACCCTTGTAAAGGACCAGTTTATTCTGGTACCTGCTGTGGCTTCTTTTTTTAGCCTGTACTCTAACAACTCTTTCTGTTTCCTCTGTGCAGGATATGAAAGCTGGAGGGAGCTGGCTAAGGCTCTGGCAGACACTAATGTCCCAGGTGGGGACCCAAGCCTTCGTTTTTACTATCCACAGAAGCTGGGACACCAGGTGAGGAGGCTTGGTATGTCTTCTGAATGTTCAGAAAGGCAGACCTTCCTTTCTGATGCTGGCCCTGAGAGACAGCTCTCTCTTAATGCAGGAAAGAGAGCATGCCACAGGGCAAAATCTGAGCTGACTCACAGCAACATGAATGTACAATGACTCCACTGTCAATGAAGTTATTTTAGATGTACTAAGCCACAGCAGTGGGCTGAAGCTGGCTGGGTATGTGGCACAGGAAGGTACCACTAAGCAAGATAGAAGCAGAAATGAAAGGTCAGGAGAGAGTTTGTAGCTCTCTAGTGAAGCACTTCTTCGTACTGTTGCCTGAAAGAAGTGTTGGAAGAATTATTCCTTGGATCTTTTGGAAACAAGAATGTGGAAAAAAAGGGGCAAAATTACCGAAGTTTTAACTCTGTGCTAGCAAACACCTATAAAGTGCTGGCATCTTTCCCCCCCAGTAGCTCACCATGGAAATTTTCTATCAAAAAAGCCAGGGAGCATTCTCACCCCTTTGGAAAGGGAGCTTGGGAACTTGCTTTTTTCTCATACGTTCTTGTGACCAGGTTTGAGCCCTCCTGTGTAGGTGTCGGTGCCAGGTCACTTATCAGGTTATTTTGAATTTTTGTCTACTTGTATTTCAGAACCAAGAGCTGCAAAGAGGTGGGAGGAATAAATCGAATTATGCAGCTGTTGTCAACCCTGTCCAGTGGATGCCGGAGGTGGGTGCCTTTCTCCATCATTTTGTACGAGGCAGCTGTAGTTAGAGACCTGTGCAGTGGGACCTCTGCCTGCAAATGCAATTGCTTCACTACAAATCTATTCCCTGCCACTGCCTCCTGGCTTAATGACACAGTCCTGAGTAATCATCTGGAAAGACAGGAGTGTCCAGATTCCTGATAATTTCTCCACCAGCCATCAAGGCACCAAGCACCCACCCACAATTCCCTGAGAGCAAGCAGCCTGCACTCCCTGTAACGTGAAGCTTATTCAGGGCTGGGAGTGTGTAGGGCCAAGCATTCAACAAGCAAATACATGACTGTGGCATGCAGAAGTGTCATGCTCTGCTCTTGCTTTTGCTTGCTATCCAACCCCCGTGTGTCGTGGGTAGAGATTTCTCCACTTCACTGACACTTCTGCTGAACAGAGACCTTCTCTGGTGACCCTTGAAGACTGGGGTAAACATTCCCTTTGTTTCCTTCATGCCTCATTTATTCTTTCCTCCCCTGTTCCCTTATCTCACCATTCCTCTTCAGATAAGGGAGCAATGCAGCCTGCTGATAATGAGGGACACCAGCCAGGGGGCATTTAGCTAATGGACTCAACTCACTAAATTCCTCAAGGTGATTAGGGACCTACACAAATTAGAATGGCCTGTGTGGCTCCCCCGGGGAGGGAGTAGGCTGCAGTCCCTGTGCTCAGGACAGGAGATGAAAGCACTTCCCTCCAGCCATGGCACTGAGCAGTTTAGGTCCCTGCAGCATGAGGTAAAGCTTT
This sequence comes from Hemiprocne comata, assembly GCA_020745705.1. NCBI lineage: Eukaryota > Metazoa > Chordata > Aves > Apodiformes > Apodidae > Hemiprocne > Hemiprocne comata. The sequence continues at coordinate 66,693,304 of CM036586.1, forward strand.
CCTGGAAGCAGCCATCACCAGTCACCCTCCAGTGCCCAGAACCAGACCAGACCATTGATCTGTTCTGCTGCATCAGCTATGGTGAGTTCTTCCACAGCTGGAGCCTGTGGGCTTCCTCCAGCCACAGGGCCTTGCAGGCAGGGTGTGGGCAAGTCTACTGCATAGTTTACCAGCTGCTGGTGGAAATCCTTCAGGGCATCAGGTCCAGGACTGCTGCTACACACAGGGATGACATGGAGCAAATACTGCTCCCATCTCCCACAGCACCAGGCATTACAGTCTCTGTGTGGCATCCCCCAGCTTCTCTGAGGCTTTGCCTGATGTCTTCGATCCCCTCCCTGATCATTTCTCAAAAGCATGTTCCTCTTGAAACCTGCCAGTTGTAGTGTACAATGAGCCTTTACTGGGTTAGAAATGGAACTGGTGGGGTGCAAGCTGTGGCTTGGGCGAAGGTGCATGTTTAGCCCAGAGCTGATATGCAAAGCCCTCAGCTTTGTGCTGGGGTGGCTTCATGCCCTTGTGTGCCACAGTGCTGGGCAGGTCACCCAGCAGCCTGCAAACCTGCCACCCCGGTGCAGTGCTGCCAAGGGGGGAGCAAGCGGAAAGATGTTCTGGCCAAGGGGAAGGGATGGGACTTGAGGTGCACTGTGCAGAACGGCCCCATGCCTGGAAAGGTGCTGCATGCCTCCTGCCTAGTCCTGCACTGCTCCCTGTTGGGGAGGAGAGCTCTGCCAGGTAGCAGCGCTGATGACTGAGACCAGCTGTGTTGGGAGTTTGTGGGTGCCTGGCCGTGCCCTGTGGGAGGTGATGTGCAGCAGATGTGCCACGAGAAGACTTTGAGTCCCAGGGTGGCGTACAGATACCAGGCTGGGGAGCTGCTTTGAGTGGCCTTGCCCCACTCAGATGTCCTGCTGTTCTCCCCCATCAGTCCTGCTCTTTAACGCTGCTTCTGTGAAGCATCCACCACCTTCACCAATTCTTTATTTGCCTCTATAATTCCAAGTTTCCTGCCCTTGGTTTGGCACTGTCTGTACCCAGAGGTTCAGCAGAGCCACCCTGACTGCAAACAGAGGCCAGCGGTTCACCAGTACCAGCTGCAGGAGATGGAGAGGGATCCTTGGGCACAGCTCTGTATAGAGCTGCTTGCTGTCCTCTTAACCACCAGCAGAAATTTCTCCTGGCCTGGGGATTAAGTTTTTCTGTAACTCTGCCTAAATTAATTACCCAGGGTCCATGGTTCCATTGTGCCCTCCCTGCAGCATCTCTAAGAACTTAATTGCAACCTGAGTCATGGGGTGAGGGGTGGCAGGTTGTGTCCCATGGACTGGGGAGCTGGGCTTTGTTTGAAGAGATATATTCCTGACAAACATAAATAGTTAACAGGGTTACAGGGTGAGCTGGCAGCCAGCATGGCCACAAAAGGACAGGTTTCCATTTTCCACTTTTAGTTTCAGGAGATGAAATTGGAGGTTTAAGTCTTCAGCTTTGGATAATGTGGTGGGAAATTGTGCGCATAGGAAATCCCTAATGAAGTTATACTCTGTGTATAGGGGAAAGCAGAGTTCAGCCTCACTCCTGGGTTCCTCAGGGTGTCCATGATGCCACATGATGCCTTCCAGGCACCAGAGTGAAGTCTCCCAGCTCCCAGCATTGCCCACTGCCTCCTCAGGCTGGAGAGATGAGGGGCATTTTCTTTCATTAATTCAGAAAGGTGTGTGGTTATCACCAAGGTGAACCTGTGCTGTGGTGCCACAAGTGCCACCATTTGGCACTGCTGTAGGTGTGTGAGGAGGATTTTCAGAAATGTGCCTGGTGAGCCTGATCCTTCTCATTTACCTCTGCCAAAGCTTCCGTTCAGCTCTGAGAGGAAAAAGGTCTGGGCACCCCTGGGGTGTATTTAAAATGCACCCTGCCCACCTCATCGTGTCTGCACAGCCTCAGGACTTTCTTCTCACTGGAAGGAGGTGTGGGGGATGTCCAGGAGAGCAGCCCCTTGCAAGCAGTGCCTGTGTAGGTGCATAGGTGCTGCACAAAACCAGAGCGTTTTGCTAGGGCAACCTCCTGCTACCGAACCTGCCCTAAGGGGAAGCATCCTTTCCTTAGCGGACTATAAGAGAAAGCTATTGCTGCTTGCTCTGTCCATTCCTCACCCACTTGTGCCCATGAGGTGTCAGGGCACAATGGGACAGGGGACCTTTGTTTCTAACTTGTCTTGATGGATTCCTGCAAGTGCCCGGTGGGGCAGAGCTTGCAGCGAAGCCCAGCTGCTGCCTGCTGAATGTCACCCAGTCAGGGGAGCTGGGCCAGGCAGGAGGAGGGGCTGCGGCTGCCCTGCAGAGACAGAAGAGTCTTACAAACTCAGGAGTTTCCAGTTGGCAGCACAATGTCGCCTTTCTTCCCTGGCTCAGGCCCTCTCTGTGCCCCATTTATCATCCCGGGCGCTGTGCATTCCTGGGGCTGCACGCAGCTACGCAGCTGATTTGCCTCCATGATTCCAAAAGCGCCTGGGATTAAATTAGGAAAGACCTCTCTTCTCCATCCTGCTCCAGTTACAGTGCAGCAGGCCATGTCTCCACTGCTGCAATCCTCCCAGCTGCCGCTTCATCTTCCTTCCCTGGGGCTTTTTCCTCACCAGGAGCAGCTAGGGGTGTGATGCCACCCCCCTGGGCCATTTTGACACCATAGGGTTTGGGCTGGGAAGGGAGGTTTATGCTCTCTGCATGCACACTGATCTTCCTTTACAGTTTTCCTAGGAGCATCTGATAATCTAAAATTCCTCACTAGAAGGAAGCGGAAATACCAAAGACTCTTAATACAAAGCCAGGGCTGCAGGCGGGTGTTAATTCAGCGTGCTCGGTGGGAAGGGTGCATGCTGGGGCTGGGAGCTGAAGCTGCAGAGGCTGCTGTGTCAACACTAAAGCAAGGGCCTGTCCCAGCTCTCACCTCCCTGTGCTTGTTGAAGCTCAGCGGTCCCTTCCCTCGGCTAGTGCCATTGCTTTGTGCCCCCTGAGGCCTTGTGCTCACAAGTGTATCAGCCTGCCTGGGCCTCCTTGGGAAGAACAACTCTTATGCTCCTGGGTGTACTCATGCCATTCTGACAGTGCCCTTGGTGCACGACCTGTGCTCACTTTGGATCTGAGCTGGGTTCTTGCAATGCTGCTATTTCAACAAGGTGGTAATAAGCCACCAGGAGGAGGGGTTGGGACAGGGAGGAAGCTGAGGGACAGGAGAAGCCCTCTAAATGGGAAGGCACAGACTGCATAATACCAGCTCCCGTTGAAATCCCAAACTCTTGGCTTCTGTTCCTGGTTCTGGCCAAATCAGCCTATCCAAAATTTTCAAAGCAGATGTTTTTTAAGGGGAGAAGGGGAACTTGTTGCTTACCAGATCCTAAATTTCCAGCCCTTTGAAAACCAGGGCCAGGTAGTTCCAAGGTGGGAAGTCAAACTCCGCAGCCATGTTTTAGAAAGTCCTTTGACATTTCTCAGGAGCTATGTGCATTGATTGGGAATAATGGTGCCATTTATCCATTGCTGCAATCTGCAGGAGCCCCAAGCAGGAGGTTTTTACTGCCTGTTCCAGAGGAGTATCATTCCAAATAGCAAACAGAGAATTTTTCAGCTGCCCGCAGTGGGCAGCCATGAGTTGAGTTGGAGGGACAGAGGTGATAGGGTTTCAAAACAGCTGCTGCACTGATGACTTGTGGGGGCCTAAAATTAAAGCCTAGCTCAGTTTTCAGTCCCAGAGCAGTGCCTTCGGCAGCCAGCGCTTATCTGTCACTAATGTTCTTCTTTTCCCTTTCAGAGGAAGCAGAGAGTAAGTTAGACTGCTGTGGCTCAGGAGAAAATCTGTTGCTTTAGAAAAGACTCTGAAACTGCATGCAAGAAATGCTTATTATTTACCAGTTAATTAATTCTAATAGCTGTGAGTGCAGGAAAGTGAAGAGATTTCATTAGCTCCTGCCAGAATCTCCTCTCAGGTGGCTTTGTAAAGACTTTGGAGGCAGAATTGTCAGGCTAGAAATCTCAGGGACCATCTCTTACAGCATTGATGGAGCATCTGGTACAGTGGTGTCCGGCTTGTCTCGTAATAGGCTGCCCTCTCCCTGATACTGCCAAACTCTGCAGTAAAGTGTTACATTAGAAAGGGACTGGTCCAATTTCCTCTGCAAACGTTTGAACAAGTCTAGACACTCTTTTGGGATTTCCATCGTAAAGATCTATTTTGGCATTTGGGCTACCACAACCAAAGCCAGCCCAGCTCCATTGCAGTCCTGAGCCTCTGGAGCATCCCCTGGGTCTGTCTTTGCCGGGAGAAGACTGCAGTGCCAGCTTCTCCACAGTGTGGGAGTGTTGTGCTACATTTGATAGAGATCTGAGCCTGCTATCTGCAGTGTGCAAAGAATTCTTCAAGAAGAAAAACCAGCATCCCTTGTGGATGGCAGCAGACTGCCATAAAGACTCAGTGACTCACTGGGGGAGCCCAGCCTGTTCACCTCACTTCATGTTTCACAGGAAACAGCTATTGTCACTATTTGATTTGGCTGAGAAAAGCAGTGTAAGACCCTTGGGTGTGAACCTGGATTTGGCCAAGGGGCATGGGACTGCATAGCAATTACATTCCAATTCTGTGTCTGTCATGCTTGCAGTAATTTGTTTGTATCACAAGTCCCGTCAGAGCTCCAGGTTTCTCTTGGCTGCATCCATTGCCCCAAGCCCTGTGTGATTTTGTGCAGCATCACTCTGGGCAATTACATCCACTTTGTCTTGCTGCTTTTCCTCTTGCCTGATGGGCAGAATGCAGGCTGAGGGAAGTCAGCAGAGAAGGAACAAAGAGGAGATAGTAGTGGAGGACAAGACGGACTTTCTGACATCAGTCCAGCCGTAGCAGTGCAGACACCAGTGAGAGAGATCTGACAAGAGACCACTCAAGAACAGCAGCGGTTGTGAATTGTTTTGCCTGGCACACAGATGGTTTTCACGTGCATGACTAAAGCCCACAGCTTGCAAGGAGCATTACTGCATAAGCTGATGCCAGGCCAAGTCTGCTCCGTGTCCTTCCTTCAAGCCATGGTTTATTACAAAACAAAACCCCAACCTGCTATCCTGGGAAAAATAACTTAGTGAGGTGGTTTCTCCGACAGGATTGCACTGAGGGGTTGGGCCCTCCTCCACCATGCTGCTTCAGCCCTGCTAGACACTCCCCAGCGAAAACTAAGAATTTGCTGCCATCTGGAGACATTTGGGTACTGTTCAGGCAGTTTCCCCAGCCCTGCTCACACAGCCCTTATATAGGCAAGGCAGCTGCAGCAAAACCTCCCTGGTCCCAAGGCAACCTATTCATTTCTTCAGCGTTTCCCCATCTAAGGTAGCTTCTACAGTCTCCAGATTATTTATTCTCTGCTGTTGGATGCCAGTCGTGTGAGAAGGATTTCAGCATCCAGCTCCACTGCTTGCAGGCAGAGCGCTTGGGCTTTGCTGGGGGGCAGCCAGCTCCTCCCTTCTGAATGGCTCTGACAAAAAGAAGGAAATCTTTCCATTGAGGAGCATATTGCTGAAATCCCACAGGGACCAGCAAGCTTATCCCAGCATAGCTGTGCTCCAGGTCTCCGTTGGGTACCAACAGCCTCTCCCAGTGGGCTTGGTAATGGGGACAGCATACTCACACTGCACACTCTCCTACACTGTCTGGGAGAGGACCACTGCTCCCCTGGCATTTCTGTGTCTCTGTGGGCATGTGGAAGGCACTCCACTCACTGACCCACCTGCACTGCTGCTCCCCAGCCTATCGGGCCTCTGTCTCCCTGTCCTTATGTCCTCCATGAGCTTCACCTTGCAGATGTGCTTTGAGAAGGGGATCTGCCATCTACCATGTCTAGGGTGTCCCCTCTTCCTTGGCTCAGGGAAACAGTCCTGAAATGATGAAGGAGCCCAAAGTACCTTCTTGAAGGACACAAGGCCCTGTGCTCTCTTTGCTGGATCGTGAGGGGCTGGGGGGCTGCATGTCCCACACCACAGCCTCAGAGCACAGCACTCTGGTTAAACACCTCCTCAATGGAGCAAAATGAAGTGGTGCCCAGCCACTTAAGTGAGCCATCCTGATCATTATCACACTTCCCTGGTGTCATTCAGACTGTTACCTGGCCCAACCCCAAAACTTCAGCTGATGAGACACAGAGGTCTGGACCCAAGTCTCCTGGAAACCAGCCCCTTGGGGCAGCAGCATCTTCCTTCACTCTCACAAGTTGTCCAGTGTCAGGGTCTGTGGTCAAGGTTGACAGGACAGGGAGGGATGGAGTGAGGGGACTCAGCAATTCACGTTGCCCCACTTCTGTCTCCCAGTTCCAGGGCCAGGCCAATCTACATGTGTTTGAGGACTGGTGTGGCAGCTCCACTGAGCAGCTCAGGAAAAACCTCCACTTCCCTCTCTTCCCCCATGTGAGTAAGACCTTGATACCCACTGTCCCACACTTTCCAGCTCTGCTTCCCAGCTGAATCACCCCTGCTTCCAGTGTATCCTGTCCCTACCCCTCTCCATCACCTCCTCTGTCCTGGTTCTGGGGGAGCAGGAACTTTTTTCATGGGTTCAATGGTAGCAGCTCTTCTGCTGCACGGTTGGAGCTCCTTTTACCCATGCTGGCCTGCTAGGCCTTGGACATGGGGTGAAGGAGCTCTCTATTTGGTGCTCTCCCTCCAAGTGGCTAAGGAATGCCACATCGTGTCCCCACCATCTCACTGGCAGCTCTCCCCTCTCTGCAGCAACACTTCAATTTGTCTGTCATCTCACCTGCTCTTTCCTGCCGCCTCCATCACACACTGTGCCCCATCTTCCTCCCACAGCAAACATACTTCTCTTTGCCCACCTGTCCCAGCGTTTTTGCATCCCTCCTTGTTCCTGTAACATCTAATTATTTTTATTATTTTTCCTTTCTTCCACTTCAGACACGAACTACAGTGAAGAAGCTGGCTGTCTCCCCAAAATGGACCAACTATGGTCTCCGGATATTTGGCTACCTGCATCCTTTCACCAGTGGTGAGGGCTCTGAGGCTGCTGTGCCACTGCTCCCATCTCTCCTCACCTGTGTCTCCCTCCCCTCCTAGTGCTGAGCCACTGGTGCCCTTACCCCAGCAAGCCCGACGTGAGGTCCCTCACATGGGCAGCCCAGCTAGCTGTGTGTGACTGGCCGTGGCCTTGGCACGGGTGAAACACATCTGCCTCCCCTGTAGGGTGGAAAGGAAAAGCACAGAAGAAAACAGATGGGAAATGCTAGATACAAAACAATGCTGTTATGAATGCACAGCCCCGTGGCGTGTACATGGGCACGAGCAATCCCTGAGTTTTTCCTCTCTCCTTCGAATGCACAGAACTCTACATGACATCATTTATATTCCTGCTGCTCCCCGGGTGCATGAATACCATCTGACAGCAGCTGACATCTGTATCTCCCAGCTGCATGCTTCTGCCCGGAGCAGCCCGCTAGCATTCACCCATGTCTCCTGGTCCCATGGCCCTCAACTGCCATCCATGTAACCCTGGCCAGAACAGTGAGACTCAAGCACCGCTGTCTCCCTTTGTGGCTCCACATGCACGTTCCTCCATCCAAGCACAGCTTCTCACACAAAAAATTTGCTCTTGAAACGAAAGTGGAGGCAGGGAGATTTTCGTGGACTTCTTTGCTTTCCAGGTTAGATGTCAGGTGAAGCCAATGCAGGAGGAGTAGTGAACCAGTAGCACCTCTAAAGTTTTGTTTGCAATCACAGCAGAGGTACGGAATTAGAGGGGTTCAGAGGGGTGGGAGTGGTAATACCAAAAGGCAAGGTATGGTCTCACCAGGAAAAAGGGTGAAGACAGCATTTTAGAAGAGCAGAAGCCATTCTGTGCACAAGTCCTTACCCCAGAGCCCTACTCACTGCCTCCATCTCTCGACAGGGGAGTTTCAGTTTGCCATTGCTGCGGATGACAATGCTGAGTTCTGGCTGAGTCCAGATGAAAAGACCTCTGGTCTCCAGCTGCTAGCAAGTGTAGGCAAGGTACAGTGCATGTTGTGTGGCTTCTTCCATCAAGGCTTTAATGTTTCTGTGGGGATACAGACCTTCCGGTCTTACATACTTCCTTGGATTAGCCAGGTTTCTTCTCCTGCCGAACTACAGACACCATCACAACAGATGCCAGACAGGTATGACGTGACATTCCTTAAGCCAGTTGCATATTGGCACTGGTCTTGAGAGCCCCAGGTTCATTATTAAGGGACTTTAAATCTGTCCACAGACAGCTGACTAGGAGGAGAAGCTCAACTTTACCGCTCCATTGCTCCAGCACAGTAACTGGGAAGAAACTCATCTTAACTAGAGCATTTTCTGTCTCTTCACAGACAGGGAAGGAATGGACTGCACCAGGGGAGTTTGGGAAATTTCACAGCCAGCAGTCAAAGATGGTGAGGTGAGTGAGCAGAGCCCCTTGCTCCCAGCCACCTCTGCACATGGCCAGGAAATCACAAGGACAAGGAAAAAGAACCCAGAGTTGTTCTGAAGAATTTAGCAACATAGATAAAGGGATTGTTCTGGGGTGTTGCCAGAGCTGAAGTGACCCATCCACACCTGTGTCAGTTGCTTTGCTGATTTACTGCAGGAATCCAACACTGAATTTCTCTTCCCTGGAGGAAGCAGCCACCAGCAAATCCAGACTCCTCTATATTAACTGTACCCCAAGCTTACTTCCTTGGAACTGGCCAAGTTTCCCAGAGGCCAAGACCCAGCAGGCAAGACTGAAAGGGAGTTATTAAAAAATAACTGAGAGGGGTCTGGAGCACTCCAGGTGCACAAGGAAAGCTACCTTTCTCACTGTCAGCATCTGGGTTTTCTTGGCAGTCTTAACCCTGCTCACCCTAAGAATTAGGTTGTTTTGTAGGTGCGGTTGCTCTCCAATCATTATCTGTTGACAAGCTAAGAGATATTCCATAATACTCTCGGTGACAGACACGTTGTTCTTCACAGGTTGTCAGCTGCAGGCAGGTACTATTTTGAGGTGCTGCACAAGCAGGATGACAGAGGAACAGACCATGTGGAAGTAGCAGTGAGTCTGTGCAAATGGCCGTGCTGTATATGTATCCCCGCAGAGCCTGGGAATAACATTTGTAATGATTCCCTCTTTTCCCAGGCTCCAGCTCCTCTTTGCATGAGGTGTATCTATTCCCATCCAGAGCCCTTATCTACTTCTATGTGGGATAGTCCTGACCACATGTCAGGACATTTTCCTGTGCTTGCTTGGGATAGTTCTGCCCTCTCCAGACTCTGTTGCGGCTCTTGGTCCTTTCCTGCTTTGGATGTATTCTGGGGGATCTCAGCTCATTCCCAGTCTTTTGCTGCTAGGTAAACTCGGTCATAGTAAGGAGAAAGAGGAAGCTGTGAGCCCATCTGCTGAAAAAACATCTTGTGCCTGTTCCTTTTGTTCAAGGTTGGTTAACTCCATAAGCACACAATTTTAATGTGTTTCTCTGTTCCAGTGGAGACTGAATGACCCAGAAGCGAAGTTCAAAGTCATTGACTCCCAATACCTCTCCCTTTTTGCTAGTAAGTATCTTCACCACAGGCTTTCCCGAGTACCTCCTCATTCTTCCAGAACATATCAATGGTGTTTCACCATGAATCATAGTCTAGCCAGGCAAATAGCATGCATATAGATCATTACAACAAAGAAGTGGAGACAGGTCAGTAGAGAGACCTCCAGACAAGAGTGTGATTCATTATTAAGCATAGGAGAATTTGTAGAAGGATTGGAACATTATTTCAGGGAAATCTGGAGGCAGTGAGGGAGGGCAGAGAGCAGAGTCTGCAAGGGTGAGAACTGTTATAGATGTGAGAGTAACACGGGATGGAGGTTGCCTGCAGAGAGTTAGGATGAACATGAGGCCCATTGCATGAGAGCTGTGGGGGTGTGTTTGCAACCCAGGTCCTCCTATTTTGTAAATCCTTCTTAGCACAGTAAGTGATGCCTTTATCAGTTAAGGAGCTCCTTAGTCCTGTTTACACTTTTCTAGCTTTGTCAGCATCACTTTCCTCTGCCAGCACTCATCCTTTCCATATCTACCACTGTTACCTTCCAACACCTCTGGGCTTTTTTCCATGCCAACACTTTTGCCCATGGAAGACTCCCTGAAGTAACTGAGACATCTGTTTGCTCTGTCTTGGATTGCAGTCTGCTACTGAATTTTTTGAAACCTGCCATTTGTCCAGGACTAGGCTTTCCATTAGGTCTTCTGTCCTCATCTTTTTTCCTTCTGCTCTTTTCTTATTATTATTTCCATGTAGAAGGGAAGACTCATATCCCAGAAGATCCCTTCATGGTTGGGCACAGTGCTGCAGTCTCATTGTTATCTGGCACCTTCTGCCAATGTAGCATTGACCTCTTCCACATCAGCTTTTGGTTATGACATATATCATCCCATTCCTTCTGGGTTCCTCTGTTCCTTACCCAAAAGCTGCTAACAGTAACCGCAGTGCCCTGGGCAGCATGTTGTCTTTCCCTTCTGGATATTTATTCAGTTCCCCTCAGCTCAGCGTAAGATCCATGGAGACGTGAAGTCCTCTGGCCGCAACACCCAAGAAAAAACATAACCAAAATGTAAACCCAGTCTTGAATTTAAGCTTCCTGGTGCTTCTGACTTACTGCAGGTCTCCATGCCCCTACTGGAGCATCATCCTCCTCAGCCACTGAAGGCCTCAGCCAGGGTCTTGCTGCTTTTCCAGCACAGGAGGAAGCTGCACTCCTCAAATTTTTCCTCCCTTTCATCTTTTCTGTCTCCTTTTAAAATAAATTTGATGCTAGTAATTCAGATGTGTCCAGTAATTCCTGCCAGCATGGGACTTCTTCAGCACACCACTGCTGGCACGTCCAAGGCAGGAGGTAATTTTCCTCCATTACTCATCACTGTGTTTGTTTGCTTTCAGTGATAACCATGTTCCTACCTCACAGCTTCTGTATCCAGCTGAGTCAAAGCCTTTCGTTCCCACAGTGTCTTTGTATTGAAGCTCCTGATCAGCACCACTTAGGCATTGCTATGCCAGAGACAGTGTTAGTGCCACGGATACAATGCCATTTGGAAAGGGCTGACACTGGGGAAGGGTACTTTTTGGGACAAGGGACAAATTAGCCCTTCCTCCCCCTTCTGTTCTCTCTCTGGTTTCTAGACGAGACGCTTTTAAAGATGGATGAGGTTGGGCATATCCCGCAGACACTGGCCAGTCACACGAGGCGGCCTGCTGACAATGCAGACAGCAAGGCACACCCAGCTGACATGCTGAAGCCTGACCCCCGGGACACCCTTTACAAAGGTAAGACTTGCAAAGCAGTTGAGGAGGTGGCTGCAGCCTGTCACAGCACGTGCAGCATCACCACTGAGGAAGATTGTCCTCCTTTGCCACGGTTATCAAAGGCTTTGCTTTTTTCTCCCCAGTGCAGAGCAGACAGGCAGCATTCAGGATCAGTCACTGTAGGAGACAAAGCACAGACTAAATCCACCTCCTCTTTCTTGGCATCCAGCTCACACAACATCCCCAGGCATAGTTTTTTCATATAAGTGCCATAGCGGAATGTAAAGAGATGAGCTGTGCAAGATAGTTTATGTTTCTGTTAGTATTTCACATGGATAAATAGACAACAGGCACAGGAGTAACTAAGCTGGTGCATCAGTTGCAGCAGGGCTCCTCCACCTACATTTGCCTACGTGTTTCTTCCTCTCAGTGCCTCTGCTCAGCAAGTCTCGTGTGCGCAGAGCCTTGCCAGACTGCCCCTACAAGCCCAGCTACCTGGTGAATGGATTCCCTCTGCAGCGCTACCAAGGACTCCAGTTTGTAAGTTTTATTCCTTAAGCAGGTACTTGCCCAGGGAAAACAAAGAGGAAGGAGAGAGACCCTATTAACCATGGGGGCCTCTTAAAACTGGTCTGGAAGGGGAGCTACCATCTATGGGGCATGCAACATTGCAGGGATTAATCCTCTGCATAGCAGAGCAGACTCTGAGGTCTGCTGGGGACAGATGACCAGCATAGTTTGCTCTCCCTGGAGGCCAGTACAAGCCTGCACTCCCTGGTGGACTTGTATCCCAGGCAGCCCAAGCTCCCTCAACCTTGCCTGGAGGCCTCCCCACATGCTTTCTGGACTCCTGTGATTCCTCTGCATCTCTTCAGGAGGACTTGCCTACCTCTCTCCCAGCTAGTACTCACTCTGTTCCAGGTCTTAAGCACACAGTTACAGAGGTGGACAGACAGGTGCTGAGAGAGAGAGAAAAAGACACACCCATGCACACATCCCGAAACACTTCTTTCTGTTTTCCATTCTCACAGCCTGCTGGTGGGTGCCTTGGAGAGGTATATATAGTAAGCAACCTCTCAAAAGGGCTGGTCACCCTGCAACTGTGTTTGAGTCACCTTGGGACTGATATCTGGCATTTATGAGGGTTTTACTTTTGTTTTCCTCCCTTCTTTCTAGGTTCATTTAACCTTTGTTTACCCGAATGATTACAGCCGCCTGAGCCACATGGAGAAAGACAACAAATGCTTCTATCAGGAAAACCCTTATTACTTGGAAAGGTAGGGTGCTGCAAATGCAGGTTTACTAGCAGGCAGGGAGGAGATAGTTTGAAGTCTGGAATTGGAGTGGAATTTCATACTTCTAAAGGACTTAAAGATCCCCTAAGCCTTACAAAACATTAAAGCATTTATAGTTTCTTTCAGTAATTTATGTTCCCTTTAAGTGAAAATATGTTTAGGTCTCAAGGGGAAACTGCCACTGTTTTTCTTGCTCTATTAACCCAGTAGCTGGGTCAGAGCATGTTTGTTCCACTACATCAGCAAGTGTATTTCCAGCAAACTTTGCCTGCCAGCAGCTGAAGCCTCCTGATGGCTGTTGCTGTGAAAGCCAAATCATGCCCACCACTAGGCATCTCTCTGGGGGAAGAAATGCATGTTGTTCATCTTCACTGGGGTCCAAGTCCCAGCGGTGGCCCTGCAAGGAAACCACCACTCACATGCTGACCACTGCAACAGGCAGACACCTTGTGTGGGGACACCCCTCAGTTCCAGAGGACTTTTTTGCAGGTTAAGGAGAGTGACTTTTCCAGTGAGATAACTGATGGTGCTCAGGATCTTCTCACTCCCTACAGGACTATTTTGTGAGCTGGAACAATAGATCCTATCATAGGTTTGGGAGGGAACTCCTGGGACTGGGGTTCATAGTGAGGGATGGAGAAGGTGGCTGCCGTGGGCTGGAAGGTGCCACACAGGTTTATTGCTTTGACAGTTTGTATTGTGACAGGATTTGGGAACTAGGGGCCCATTTGGCTTCACATCAAGTACACATGGAAGGAAACAGTCCTGGAAAGTTATCCCAAAAGCCTGAAGCACAGGCATATGAGGACAGCACAGAGACGGTGGTGGTATGAGAGGAGAGAGGGAGATCATTGCAGTTACCTACCTGAGCCACTTTTGCAGCATGATGGCTTGTGTTTGTGAGCACTACGCTATAAGTGAGCTTGAAGGAGCAGTTTAAAGGAGGCTGAAGAAGTGTTTCAGGGTACTTATATTGGGATTTTTCATCCTGCACTTCTGAGAAAATGTCTGAGAGACCAGGATGATAAGCAAGGAAAACTGACATCTTTGACAGTGCAGAGTAAGATCTTATTGCCCACAGATATGGAAGATGGTGATGATGATAGGAAGGGAGAATCTAGAGATGCTGGATAGGTGTAATCAGAGTAATGGACCATAACCTCCAAAGCAGTGGCTATAATTTATTTGGAGAGGGCAAATTAACTTTCATTAAACTTGTGTTTTGCCCTTTCCACTGCAGATTTGGATTCTACAAGTACATGAAAATGGACCGGCCAGAGAAGAACCTGGACACTGGAGAAAAGACAGAGCAGCCAGGTAGGGACCCTCATATCCTTTTACCTGTCATGTTTGTGTGTGATCTGCCAGCACCAGCTGAAAGAAGCTGTTGACTTTCCATGCCAAGGAAGTCAAAACCCCTCCCTGCCAGATTCCTGTGGCTGGAAGGAGATTTTTGCTGCCATTTTCACTTCACTTAAGGGCAGGTTGCGAGGTCACCGAAGAATGGGCTGTAGTGGACAACATGACAATTACCTCTCAGGCCTGCAGCTTAGCTGAGCTGCAATTCCAGCAAAAACGTGGGCAGAAATGACAGAGCCAAAGGCGTGCATCCTGGCAGCCTGTGCTCATACCTGCCCTGGAAAGCTGTGGCCAGATGAACAGCTAAAGGCACAGGCAGACCCTCCACAGCCTTTGGCAATGCTTGCTCATAAGTGCTGAGGAGGTTGGTACAAGCAAGAGCACAGCTCCTGTGTCTGAGAGCATCCCTGTCCTTCCAAGCAGGAGAGACAACACTGAGATGAGGCAAGAAGGAGCTGCCCCTGGCAGGGTGGGTGCCTGGGTCAGGATAGGGAAGGCAGTGGGAGGATGCCAGAGGTGTAACTGCAATTACTCCTGCAGGATCCCAGGAAGGGAACCTGGATGACCTGCAGTACATGGAGCAGGACGTGGAGAGTACCAGCCCCCCTGAGCACCCTGGCACGGGGCAAGCAGAGCTGGCAGGCAATGCTCCCAGCAGCATGGCAGGCAGCGATAATCTTCACGAGGACTATTCCCTCCAGGAGCATCGTCGGCTCCTCTCCATCATGGGTGGTGACACACAAGAAGGTCTGCAGAGGAGAAGGGTGAAGAGGTCTGATGTCATATCAGCCACACTGGCCTCTGCCAACCACAGCCTCAGCCAGGTTGGCCTAGAGGGGAACCCAGTAATGAAGAGACCCCGTTTAAAAGCTGGCATCAAAGACAACTCCAGGAGCCCTGCTCAGCACGCCAGGGCTGTCCAGGGGAGAGTGCCTGTCAAAAAGGCAAACCCTCCTTCTAGGACTGTGTCTCAAAGGCAGCAGCCTCTCAGCAACCCCAGGGACTCAGGGGTCACGATTCCCAAAGGGATGAGACCTCAAGGAGACCTCAGCACCTCTAAGGGTGGGCTGCAGCCAGCAGGCACAGTGCCAGCCGCGAGAGGAGGCCCAGTCCCTGGCAAAGCCAGCAGACACAATGTGAGTGCTGCCAGCCCCAGCCATCAGCCTGGGCTACCACAGTGGCTGAAGCAAGTGGAGGCTTACATTGCTGAGCAGAAGGCAGCCAATGGTGGGGATGTGGGTGAGAGAGAAGCACAGGTGGCATCTCCTGTGAAGGGCAAGTCTGGACCTGTGGCACTAGAAGAGGAAGAGGAAGAAGAGGCTGATGGGGAGCCAGAGGAGGAAGATGAGGAGGATTTTTATTACCTACCAGTGTTCGACCAGGCAGTGAACTGGGAGCAGACCTTCAGCATGAGCAACCTGGACTTCCATATGCTACGCACAGACTGGATTGACCTGAAATGCAACACATCAGGAAACTTGCTGCTAAGAGAAAGGGAGGCCCTGGAAGTCACACGTGTCTTCCTGAAGAAGCTCAACCAGAAGAGTAAAGGGTAAGGCAGAGTGTAAAAACCAAAGGGCAGTGTCCCAAGGCTGGTGTACCACACTTCACAGGGAGTACCTGTTGTGTGAGGAGCTAGTACGATAGACTAGATGTGGGAAATAAGACTTCAGACAAGGAATCTGTGTAAAAACCTGAACTTTTTTGGCTGAGAAAGGGAAATTGTTGGACACCAGACCATGTCTAGGGGCTGAATATCACCCTCCAACAGCTGGTGGCAGTAAACATGAAAGAGTGGAGGTTTTCATCCAGTCAAAAGGATCACTGACCTTTTGCTGGCTTCCTCCTTGCACAGTGTAGGTATTGAGAGCATATAGGGGCATTTTACCAGCTGAAGATTAAGAAACCCTGATGATAGGAAGTAGGATGGGAGCTCCTTGTGGTTTGATGTCTGCCACATCTCAGCTTGTGAATCAGAGGAGACCTATCAGATAATGTGGATCAGTACACTGACTGCAGAGACAGCAGAGTACCCTACACTGTAATCAGATTGTGCACCTCCAGATTTCTAGGTCCTAGTACTGATTTGATGACCTAATGGAGATCAGTTTTTGCTGGTACTCTGTTTTTTACATGGTCTTGATACGGTTATTTTTCTTCTCAAGACTTACCATCTCAATTGCCTTCCTGGCAAACAGACATACCTCCTCTGAGGCTCTGTAAGCCAAACAATCTGACTCCTGACCCTTCTGTTGAGCTGGCCTCTTCTTTCCATAATATTCCTATCTGTCATTCTCTATGCTGATTTCAGTTTGGGTTAATTTTTCTGTATCCTGGATGTTTTTTAGAATGGGTGTCATTAGTTCCCTATCCCTGCTGGAAGTAGCTCTCATGCTACATCTTAAGATCCCTTTTGTTTTTTCAAGGCCACATCAGTCACAGTCATGGTGTGAGTGATAAGTATACTCAAGCTTTTCTCAGCCTTTTTAACGGATGAGTATCCATTTTACAGCAGAAACTCCTGCTATGATCTGAAAGGACATGACCTAGCATTTCATCCTGTTTTGACCATTCCAAACCTACAAACTCACCCAAGTTTTTACTGTATGATTGCTCAGTCCTACTCCATATTATTGGCTGATAAGCTGTCATCAGCCCATTTCACTAGCCCAAACATACTCCTTGTGCCAAGATCATTGTAGGAGGTGTTGAATACACTCACTGTTACCAGCCCTACCATCATACAGACACATTTGTTATTTTCTGTGTCACCTTTATTTCATTTCCCTTGCCAACTATT
The DNA here is from genome assembly GCA_020745705.1 of Hemiprocne comata. Lineage (NCBI taxonomy): Eukaryota > Metazoa > Chordata > Aves > Apodiformes > Apodidae > Hemiprocne > Hemiprocne comata. Next base: position 66,710,067 of record CM036586.1, read on the forward strand.
TCCTCTTGGCTGGAATCCCAGATCTAATCCCACATGCTTGTGGATTTAGGAAACAGGTGCTAAACCTTCCCATGGGACTTCGGAAGCAGTGAAGCAAAAGGGAGGGGAAGCTGGGGACAAAAAGTTTTGTGCTAGCCAGACGGAAACGGCCTAGCAGAGCTGAATGGGCTGGAGGTGGGAGAGGGGCTGGTGTACGGGGCCATGTCCACCCCAGCTGTATCTCCTGCAGGCGGTTCCAGCTGCAGCGGATCGTCAACGTGGAGAAACGCCAGGACCGCATGCGGGGCAGTCGATATCTGCTGGAACTGGAGCTGCTGGAGCAGGGGGAGCGGCTCGTCCGCTTCTCCGAGTTTGTCTTTGCACGGGGTTGGCAGGGGGTTGGCAGCGATGAGGAGGAAGAGAGGAAGATGAGGAACCTGGCATGGGGTCGCCAGCGGCACCTGATGGCTGTGGCAAACGAGCCAGAGCTGTGCTGGCCCCAGGGCTTTTCCTGGAACCACCGTGCCGTGGTTCACTTTGTGGTGCCAGGTAAGGGGGACCTGCCTTCCCGGGACATTGAGGGACAGCACAGCGTGTGCTTTCTGTGAGGGCAGTGCTGAACAGCAGGTCTGGACCATCCTCAACCATCTCATTTGGGTCAGTTCCAATTTCTGTCCTCTCCAAGTTAAATCCCGTCAGAAATATGATAGGGCCCAAACTCCCATGGGCTTGTAAGCTCAAATAAAACTCCTTTCACACACTGGGAAAGAACCTGCACTGATTCCTGGGCTCTTTGGTTCCAGTTTTCAGCCTGGGCCTATTTCAGCATCTCTGCAATGTTAGCAGGGTTTGAGGGGAGGAAGAAGCCTTGCCTGTTGAGAAGCCACACCGTCTTTGAAATAAGGTATGTTTTGATTCTCTCTCTCTTGCCAGTGAAAAACCAGGCACGTTGGGTGCTTCAGTTCATCTCTGACATGGAAGAGCTGTTCCGAGTCACTAAGGATCCGAACTTCAACATTATCATTACAGACTACAGCAGCAATGACATGGATGTAGAGAAGGCTCTGAAAAGGTCTAATTTGCACAGGTAAGAGTGCTGCTTGGTCACAAAAAAACTACTCAAGTGTATATGCCTGGAGACACAACACATTGGGCAGTTTCTGTGTATTGACCAGCCACAGCCTCCTGCAGCTGGAAACCCAGAGATGACGTCCATCCAGACCTTGCACATATACATACATATATTGTTATTGTCATGTACGTACATTGATACTGCATATAGTAGTGTTATAAAACTGGAAGGCAATTCCTGTTGTAGTCGTCCATCCAGATGCATCTCTTTTCTTCTGGCTTTTGTTCAAGTTTGCAAGAGAGGACGGAAAGCTAGTCTCGCAGTGATGGGGCAGGGGGAGGACAGAGAAGACAAGAAAGCTGTGAGAAATGGTCAGAGTGTGGAGATCTCTGGAAACTCCGCTTGCTGGAATAGCTGTCTGGCTTACCCTACGCTGACCTGAACCAGCCTTGGCTGCTCCTTTAGGTGGCAGGGGTTCCCAGCAACAGGTCTAGTCCTAGGATGGAGCTGGACTAGGGCTGAAAAGACTTTTGCTAGGGACTGCCCTGTCCTTGCTACATAAGTGGGAAGCCCCTCAGGGCACGCTGGGACCTACAGCAGCACTGGGCTTGCGCACACTCGCAGCAAAGGCTTGCAAAGGGTGCATGGAGGCGACAGGCAGCTCTGCAGTGTGATGCCTGGGGTTTACCTCTCACCAGCAGGCAGACACTGAACTTCTCTTTCCCATCTGACCCACAGCTATCGGTACTTGAAGCTGACAGGGAATTTTGAGCGTTCTGCTGGGCTGCAGGCGGGGATAGATCTTGTGACGGTAAGCCTGGGAGCCATGGGGTCCACATGTATGTATGGTGCTACCTCTTGCCATTCATACTGAGCACACTGGATTTTAGGGAAGGAAATAACCTAGCAAACCAGATCAAATGTAGATGTGTTTCCTGTTGCGCCAGAGTAAGGATCTCTTCCCTTACTCCAGGAAGCCTGTGGTCCAGTAACTTCTTGGCCCACCTGCAGGGGCTATGAGACAGGAGAGAAATCACCAGTAGCAGCTTTATGATACTGGCTCTGCCAGGTCGTAGTCATAGTATTTCATACCCATCATTGAACAACCAGTAGGTGGCCATTCTGGCAGCCTCTAGGACCTCAATTTCTGACCTAGCAACAAATGGCTCTTCAAGTCACTCCCATATCTCTTGTCTTTCTGCTCCTCAAGAAGGACTTACTTAAAGTCAACCTGGTTTTTTTTTCCCAACTGATGTGGTTGATTCCAGGACCCGCACAGCATAGTTTTCCTGTGTGACCTCCATATCCACTTCCCAGCTGGAGTAATTGATTCAATCCGGAAGCACTGTGTGGAAGGCAAGATGGCATTTGCACCCATGGTCATGAGGTTGCACTGCGGCATGTCCCCACAGTGGCCTGATGGTAAGAGGGAGTGGAGCCGCTCTGGCTCAGACCTTGGGGTGTGGGGAAAGAAGGAAGGTACCTGCCACCTCTAGATTTGTTCCTCTGGTGTTGTTGAGGTCTGGAGCTTAAGATACTTCTAGAGTCACTAGGTGAGACTGCATTAGACACAGAATGTGGTTTAACAGTGTCAGGTACCTGGAACCAGAGTTCAAAGAGCCCGCATGATGTTTCTCCTCATCATCTCCTAGAGCTCTCTATGGATTTGAGGACCTTGGAAATGCCCTCCTTTACTCCTTTCTGTCTGTGTCTCTTCTTACGGGGCACAGCCTGTCCTGAGGAGAGCTGATAGCCCAAGAGTGAGGGAAAACAACCAAAGTCAGGGGGAGGAAAGTGGCACAGACCATCCGAGCATAGGATTTCCTTTAGACAGATTTGGTCATCCTAAGCCATCCAGGCACAGGGACAGCCCCTTGATGTTGGGACAGTCCAGGTACATTAGGTACTGTGTTGCCAGACAGGAGATGTGAGAGGGTTTGCTGACAAGTTCATAGAGTGGCCCATAATGTCTGTCTGCAAGCCTTTCTCACTTCCCAAAGCTTTAATATGGTTGGCTCTGCCTTGGTGCTGAGTTGGCTCTCTGGTGTCAACATTGTTCTAGAAGTAGCTTGAGTCTTGCTGCAGCACCCCTGGTGAAGTCATCAATAGTTCAAAGCACCAACATGCCTGTGCCTCTTTTATGCTCTCCTCAGGCTACTGGGAGGTGAATGGGTTTGGTCTCCTGGGCATATACAAGTCTGACCTGGACAAGATCGGAGGAATGAACACAAAAGAGTTTCGGGACCGCTGGGGAGGAGAGGACTGGGAACTCTTGGACAGGTGGGCATCCATCATCGTCATTCAGGAGGGGAGATCCATCAGGTCCTAGAGGACCAATGACCAAGGGGTAGGGGATCTGAGGAGGCTGAGGTGACTAATGCCACCATAAGCTTGGTCAGAGAGTCTTTGAGCATGTCCTGACCTCCAACCTAGTGGGTGAGTGGACCCAAAATATACTACTAAAACCACTGATGAGAGAGGAGCCATTTCCTGGTGCTTTCCAGCCACACTGCTGGTTGGTCACAGGCAGATCAGGCACTGGTGACCGTGAAGGCTTTGTCCTCTTCAGGCAGTGCACAGTGGGTTCACGTTGGGTCCCTTGAACTGTCCATCCTATGTATAGCAATTGCCCAGAAGAGCAACTTCCAGAGAGACATTTAAAGATCACAAGGTACAGTTACAGTTTCTGAGAGTTTATGATGAGGAAGCTCTGCTGTACAAATCCTAGGCCTCTGGGTTTGTAGTTCAAAGTTTTGAGGCCTCTCCTGTCTTTTCTGTCAAATGATTGCAGAAAAGACTAGCATCCTGAGCAATCCCATGTTGCCAGCTGTCCTTCCTCCTAGCCTGGCATGTGCAGCCCACTCCTGACCAGTGCTGCTCTCAGGAGTGAATAAACACTCAGCAAGTGTCATGAGATGCCTGCTAATGGATATGAGATACCACTGAGCTATTCTGGACTCTTCAATTTGATTGCAGTCTCTTGACAGCAGCCCAACTTAAAAGAGATTTCCTGGAGCTGAGCACCCCCCCTGTATCTTTGTGATCAAGTTTTCCCTAAACCTACCCTTCTTCTTTCTGCCAGAATCTTGCAGGCTGGGCTGGAAGTGGAGCGTCTCTCCTTGAGAAACTTTTTCCACTGGTTTCACTCGAAGCGGGGCATGTGGAACCGGCACCAGCTGAAGACACTGTAGCCTTCAAGCCCAAAGCTGGCTGGCAGCACCGTCCACCATCTCATCTCAATGTGCACTTTATTGAGGCACACAGCCGAGCGCACAAACTCTTCCTCTGCCTCCAGAACCATCCGATGGGATGGTGTAGCTGAGGAAGGGACAGTCAGACTAGGGGAGCGGGAGCTTCTCTTTGTGTGCTGTTGCATCCAAGACGTGGGATCCATGTCTTGCTGGGAAGGCATGCAGGGGAGATGTTGACAAGTGAAGGACTCATATTTCCTGCCATGCTGTCTGGCGGATGGTACAGTGGGAGAGGTGCCATATTTCCTGTTGAGTCTTGCGTGGTGCAAACCAAACAAACACAAATCCCAGCTAAGCTCAGAATGGTTTATTTACAGTGACGCGACTTCTCTTTCAATACTTGAAGGAAAAAAAAAAGAAAAAGATAAAGAAAAACACAACCCTCCCCATTTCTCCTTCCCCATCTCTCCAGTATCCGTGCTTTTGGACAGGGGACCAAAGTAAGTTCTCTGAACTGTATTGTGTCCGCATGCCCATGTGCTGACTCACGGAAATCTGGATGTGGAGGAGCTGATAGGCACTTTAGGCTGCTAGTGCTTAGATGTTCCTCTGTGCTTTTCACTTTAGTCATTATGAAAAACCATGCTCATATTCAGCAAATTATGGGCCATGGTTGGAGACTTGAGTGCATTTCCCTTATGAAAACCACATTTGCCTGCAACTGGGCAAGGTGGCAGGGGCTGATGTAACAGCTCCACCTAAATTATTGATCCACTGCCTGAGGGTAGTGGAGGGGTTATACAGAGAAGCGAGGAAGGCATCTCAGGAGGAACTTTGCAGCCTTATCTGACAGACATGTGTGTTTGTCCTAACAATATCAGGGAAACCCTAGCAGGGAAGAAGTGGCAATATTTTATTAGTTGAAATATTGTGATTTTGTCAGAAAAAGAGGAGATAGAGTATTCTGCTCTCTAAGTCCTGTATGTTTATGCAGCATCTAAAGGTTAATTTACTAAGTTATGGCCTCACAGTTACGTCTTGTGATAGACTTTTATGTGAAGAACAGGCTTCTTGGTTGAAGAACTGGCACAGCAGTTGGTGCTTTAGCTCTGCAACAGCCCTGGGAGCTCTGGCCCAGTACGGAGGAGGTGGCCTCAGGCCTTGTCACTTGCACCGAGTGCAGGGAACAGTGAGGACAGATGAAGGTTGAGTGAATGAAAGGATGGGCAGACTCATGTCAGCATTGATCCAAGAACTGTGGAAAGAGCCTCTGTCTACAGCTGGCCTGATGCTACAGGGAATTCTCAGCCCCTAGAACTCCCATTCATGTAAGGCAAGATTTTTTAACTTTGGAACCATTTTACAGGGCCATAGAAACCCAGAGATCCCAGCACAGTCAGTGCTGTCCGCTGGAGGTTCAGGGTCTCCATACCATGCTGCAAAGGCTGCTACTGGTCTCAGGCTTGAGAGTAGGACATGACATAGGATGCTGCTCATGGTGCCCAGCTCTGTGGGGAGTTGTTGAAAAGTGAGTAATGAAGGTATGCAGGATACAAGCAATGCTGACACGGTTCTGGAGTTGTTTGCTTTTTACACAGTGGATGCCACTTCTGAATAGGCATTAATCTATTATTTATTCTGTGGTGCTTGACAAGTCCATCAAGTTCCACTATTGCAGTAGAAAACTCAACATGCAAGTCCTGGCACGTGAGATAGACATCTTGTCAAATCATCTGCTTGCCTCAGTCTGAGTTTTGTGTCTGATGGAGTCAGAAAAAGTCAACCAGATTTCAGACAGTTTCACTGTGCAATGTGCAGCAATGGTGAGAACTAGACAAGAGATGGCTGTGTCTCGGAGTCCCTGGAGTCCTCAGAGCCGTTCCCAGAATGCAGACACTGAAAATTTCAGAACAGGCAGCCTTAGCCTTCTGCCCAATCCAGAGCAGTCTTTTTATTGATGGGAAGTACTTCACCCATGTAAAGACTAAGAAATTAAACACTGCGGTTGGGGTGAGAGGGAAGAGGCTGATGGCAGTCAACACTATTTTATTTTTTTAAAAATAATAATTTATATATAGTTTATAATAGGAGTTTAGGAAGCCAGAGCCCTGTGATGCAATGTTGCAATAAGCTCTGTTTCTGCCTGGAATGTGCAGTGTCAGTCATGCTCTTGGTGCGTGTCAGAGCTTGTGCTTCACTCAAAAAGGGGAACAGCCCCATTGAGTGTGCAGGTGAGATGCTCTCCAAGCTCCAGGACTGCGCCTCCACAGCTTGTCCAGGCTGGCTCTGTCACGCAATCCCTGTGGAATGGGGAGAGGCTGGTGAGGAGGACAAGCTCCGGGATGCAGCAAGGCATTAGCAGGACCCAGCTGTTTAGCCCCATCAAGCAGAGGATGGCACAACGCCCAGTTTGCAGATGGAGAACTGATGGATTCTGTGGCTGCCCTTGTGTCAGGGTCAGGGAGGCAGCGTTATTTGTGCCATGTGCTTTCACATCAGACTTAAATGTGGTCTGCAGCACCTAAAGTTAGCAGCTGGTGCTCATCTGCAGACACTGGCAAGAATTAGGTGCATCCAGAAGGTAACTCACTTGGCTTAAATGAGATGAGTAACCCCTCTTCCTCACCAGAGAGGACAGTCAGCAAAGAGTGAACTGGAAAGCAGGATGCAGCCCTCTCTCCAGTGCTGCCAGGAGAATTTGAGGATTTTGCCCCCATGCTTTAGCTATGCCTGTGCTCCTTCCTTCACGCCTTGTAACCTAGACCAGTGGCAGGCAGAACTGCTTACCTCATGAGAATTCCTTGGTGGAGATGTAAGGAGTTACTGGGTTTCAGTCCAGTTTCCTGATGGCCAGTATCCCCACTGTCAAAGTTGCTATCACAAATGTTCTTCCCTTTCAAGAACAGTGAGGATTCTTAGCTTATATTTAAGCATTGCGGCAAAAAACATGACTATTACTAATTGGCACTGGTTGACTGCCTCCATGCAGCCCATGGGAGCAAAAGCTGTCTTCCAGCTCACATGCTCAGAGACCACTGTGAGTTGTAGGGAGAGAAGGGGCTACCTGCTCCCTGGCTTGCGAGCAGAAAACTTGCAGGAGTGGCACCAAGCTTTGCTCTGCGGCTGCTGCCCCGCTTCCAAAACAACCTGCAGTTTTTCTCCTCAGAGTTATGAAGCGTGGGAGAGCAGGGGCACAGCAGGAGTAGTGGTCAGGCCCATCACTGTTGTTGCATGCTGTGCACTGCTGCTGTGAGGATGGCTCGTCTCCAGGACTGGTGCAGCTCTCTGAGAGCAAGAGGGAACCTGGCTTCACCACATCCAGGAAGCTCACTCCCCCCCAACAGTCGATCTCATTTCTATCACCAGGATCTTTTTCGGAAGCTGTGACTGACTGTGTGGTGAAGTCTGCCCTGCGTTTCTGGCCTTCATGTGCATCCTGGCTGTGTCCTGCCTCTACAGCAGGAGGAAATCAGTTGCAGGGGGTTTCCTGTGCATCAGACAGGTGGGCAGGAGGGAGCTGCTCTGATAGCTCTCTGGCTGGGGACAGCTGGGGAGATCATGGGCCATGCTGCAGAAGAGACCTTCCCTGAGGCAGGATGTGGCCAGGTTGGGGATACTGGACCCCCAAGCACAGGGTGCACAGTAAGGGGGCTCTGCCCACAAATTCCAACTCGGTCTTCAGGACTGTGAATTGTGGGACCAAGGCTTGTTTTGCAGGTCAACGAAGGGAATGAAGAAGGGCTGGCTTTTATCCTGAGAGAAATGTATTGTGTGGAAATCATAATGTGACTTGTTTTGTCATTGTCTTTGATGTTTGCCTGGTATGAACATCTCACCTCTTCTTATTGCCTACAAATGTCTGAAATTGATTGTTTTTTAGATACTGATGCCTTGTGTTAAAAATATGAATTGTACCTTTGAATTATCTGCCTTAGAGTGGCTCTGTGCCTTCAAAGTTACTCTTGGGCCACCTCTCTGTTAGAGCTGGGGGATGTACTGATTCTTCCTCACATTTGATAAATACATTGGCTTCCTACAAGAGCACAGTTCTGTCCGTGTGTTACTCACATCTGCATAGCCATGCAGCAGGGATTAGAAGCCAGATGTTTACTCCTCTGGTTTCTGTAACTGAAGGCATGGGCAATAGCAGAGAGACAAGTCACTCTCTGCCCAAGCCAGTGAGAGCTCTGCAGCAGGAGGTGAGTAGATGCAGTGAACAAGGTTAGCCAGGAGTGAGACCCATTTCCATCCCCTCTACAGCTGTAGAAAGTGACATAGTAACGAAACAGGTATTTTTTTCCTTTCTTCTGTGTTTATCATTTGAAACCTTGGACAAATACCCCTCTCAGCACAGCACAAATGTAATGTGATCATAGAGAGAGAATGCAGAGAATTAAGTGGTCCCACTCGCAGGCAGGGGACAATTCCTGAAGAAGACCACAGGTGACAACCTAGACGTGAGCTCGGTACTTGGCACAGCCAACAGAAATGGGAGGTCAGCTCTTTCACAGTAACTGCTTATTTAAATTCAAATTTGGCCTTTTTTTTGCTTCAGCTGTGCCTCCTTTGAGTATAAAAAACTTGGCAGGAATGGGAGTCAGACAGGGAGAGGGAAAAAGGCAGCCAAGGTTGCTCATGAGTCTGATTCCATTATAATGAAGAATTATTATTAAAGGTGATGTGGGAAAAGCATTCCAGAACACTGTGGGTCTTCTGCTTCCCTGGGCTGGGTTGATGGGAAGTCCTCTGTGCTTGGGCAGACTGTGCGCTGCCTTACCTGACCTGGCAGCTCTCTCAGAGGATGATGTTGAAGTTAAGATCTGGTAATTAAATTCCTCTGACTGCTTCTTTTCCTGCTGAACCTTTTAATTATTTTTTTTCTCTTTACATTCAGTCACCAATGCTAATTGCCTTCTGCTCTGTGAAGCAATGAGTTGCAGGATTTGGGATCTGCACACTGGATAACATAATTTTTACCCTTTCATGAACCCAGCTGGCCAGTAGTGGCTGGAAGCCCTTAGCTGATAGTTTTGCATTGGCTAGAACAAGTTTTGCTGCCTCTACAGTGAAGCCTTTTTCTAGAGGAGAGCAGGGTAACAGGCTTCCCAGAAACATTCACCCCTGTTTGCTGTTGGATTTAGCAGAGCCCAAGGACTGAGAAAAGCAGCAAACTCAGTGTTGCTCCAGACCTGCCATCCCCTGGACAAAGAGGAGGATGAATCTTCACCTGCTTCACCAAACAGATCTCAGACTATGCTCGGCCTTGCTGATGTAAATTCTGGTAAATATATAAATGGCATATTCCACCCTACTCTTTCTATGCAACTTTCTTCAGCTGCAAAAAAGCCACTGTCACTTGCAGGTACTAGCTGATGCTGACCTGTAGCCTTAGCCACCAGCCTTGGTGGGTGAGACCTTTCACACCCTCTCCAGAAAAAAGCACTACCTGTGACTTGAAACAGAAATGTAGTTCTGTAAAGTCAAATATACAGCACAAATGAAATCTGCCCATATCTGGGTTTTTTTAAGTGTCAGACACTCTCAGTAGCTCCTGAAGACCAATGTGTGGACATTTTCATGATGTTTCTTTCTCAGTGTTGGCAAGAATATGCAAAATGAAAAATCCATATTGAACTCAGATTCTGCCATACAATGAAAAAATCATTTAATAATCAGAAAAGCGTGTCATTATGTAAATAGGCTTACACCAGGCTATTAAAACATCAATTTTTTAGCATTACTGGAGAGTTAACAAAAATTAGGATAAAAAATTTTTACTCTTTAAAAAAAACCTGAAAATATCCCATTAAAATACTTATTTTAAGAAATTGTTCTGGTACAAGAGAATTCCCAGCATTTACCATATAAAAATGATATATTTAAAAACATTTATGTTAGTGATAAGACCTTAAATTATAATGGTGATTTTTAAATAAGGTAATACACCTGTCATCTCTCTTTGTGGCAATAAGGCTAGAGTGTCTCCTTATGTGTAATGTTTCTTCATTTTCCACTAAATACTATCAGGCTATTGTGACATCATTCCTGATAGGTGCCTGGCAATAATATCAGACCAAAATATCTATTTTCTGTCATTGTTAATTTTCCAGTGCTGGAAATATCTGATCATTTTCTTAATTGTGTTGCATTTAATTTTATTTTTGAACAACTAGGGAAACATTTGAACTGGTTTTAATTATGCTGACATCCACGTACTTTTCTATCCTCCCATGAGAACTACTTTTTCTTTCAGTTTGAGAAATCCATGCCAACATTTGGGAGGTAAACTATTAGATAATACTGCTTTAAGTACAGCAACTGATACTTGAGACAAAGAAGCTGGACTTTTCGTGTTTACTTAGGCTACAAAGTAAATCATTCAGTCTTCTCTACAAAGTGAGCCAATATTGAATAGGTGAAGCAGGCAACTAAAATAAGAGATGAGATTTACAGAACTGTGCGTTTAAATTGTGTACCTGCTGCTGCTCCTGCAGCTTTCTCTAGCAAAGTTTGCTCTGGCTTTGAAAGGCAATGTTTTAACCCCTTCAGAACTGCGAAAGCATTATGGTGGGGGGCTGATGTACCATGATGCACACCATTTTGGAAGTTTAACCCAGTTCTCTGGATTCGTCAGTGGGCTCCTGCTGAGGTCAGTGAGAACATCCAGGAGGAGAGCTTTCCCCACCAGCCACGCTGCTCAGATCCTGCAGGGAAGACAACAAATGCCAGTGAGGTCACAGCAGGCTCCTCCACACTGCACAGGCAGAGAACTGCAGTCCCAGTGTAGTGGGTGACTCAGGCACCACAGCTGCCCCTACAGGTGTGGGGTGCTGCTCTCCAGTGCTTGCAGCCTTTGGGATCCCAAGCCAGCAGTGTTTCTACAGAGGCCTTTGGCCTTTGCATCCTCCTTCATCATATCATGAGTCTATTGAGCTTTCTCACTGGCTGGTGCCCCAGTGTATTGCATTTAAAGTGCTCACATACTGCAAAGCATGTAAGCAAGAGACGTGAACTTTACTTGTTGACCCAAAATACTTTTGATGTAAAAACAAGTAATTCCCTTATTGACCTGACATGGGAAGCCAAGCACTTAGTTGGACTCTTATTCAGAAGAATCTCTCTTGAAATTGACAGTTAGATTCTTAAAATAGCCTATTCTAAACCACACTGGCTGTTGTGAAGAGCTCTTTCACTCCTGCCTTGCCAGCACCTTTCTTTCTTCTGCTCAGATAACACTGCCATCTTTGGATACCTCCCAGAACATACCTAGTTTTCTTTCCCAAATTTAGCTCCTGTCCACAGCTATAGGTATCTAGCATGAAGCCTGCAGCCTTCTGAAAATCACTTGCTGCTAAAACATCTCAGCAGTTGGGCTGTTTGGTTTAAAGACCAAGCAAGGAGAAATCCTCCTCCTCTGAGGGAATTTTTTCAATGGCCCCAGATGCCCATGGGACAACAAAATGCCTCTGGAAAGGCCTTGTTAATTTGTGCAGCTTTGCTTTCTCCTCCTCCACCTTGAAATGATGTTTTCTGAGAATGAGAGCCTTTCCAGGGGCTGGCAGTGATGGGAACTCACCCCTTTCTTACCTGACTGCACTGCCCCGTGACTTAATAAGGTCGAAAATTCCTGGTAGGGTAGAGGCCAGTCTTCTGCACCCCAAAGGCTGTGATGAAGATGTTTAGGATGACCGTGATGAAGATGAGAGCTGTGGCAGTGTTGTTGAGTATATTGAGTTGGGGTTGCTTTGCAACATCATTCAGGTTCAAACGAGCTGTGCGATGCAATGCAAAAAGAAAGGGAAATTTGTAGCTTGTCTTCAAGTCTCCCAGCCCCTACAAGCCCTCCCTGCCTGGTGAATGTCCATGGTGTCCCCGGCCACTGCAGCCACAGAGCAGGGAGAATAGTCCAAAGAAATTTACAGGGGCCACAGCTTGCCATAGAACACCATAGGAGAATGGAGCAGAGGAAAAACATCTCTTTTTTATGTTATGTCTTTGTTTTGCCATGGAGGTGCCATGGCCCTCCAACGGGTCAACCCTAAATAGCCAAATTACTGCTGCGTGCTAGCCAGGCATGTGCTGTGTGACACACACCCACACCCCCCCCCCCCCCCCACTGCATGGGACATGGGCAAGGGAAGGCTGGGTGACATGGGTGACAAGGTCAGCAACGTTTTACTTGGGTTGGGAGGCCAGGTCCTCTTTGACACCCAGATCTCACGTATGTGCTGACCAGCTATCAATCCCTCCTCGTCCCCAGACCAAGAGGTATCTGGGTAGATGAATGGAATCAGCCCTAGCTGATGGGCATTGATCAGTTCAGACATGGGAACGCCCCGGTTACTAGGTTGTCTGCCTGACCAACACATCATATAAACGGCAGCCTTGTGGCTCCCTGCCTGCTGTTGTGGTCCCCTCTCCCCCTTCTCACTGCTGGCTCCAGCCACTGCAGCTGCCACCAGGAAAAGCTGTGCCATGTGGGACAGGGGAAGAAACCTATCACAGGATTTCCCATAGCCTCTGATCCAATGTTCCACATGAAAAACCATGTGGGATCTACAGGAAAAGGCAACATTCTGCAGACTTCTACTACTGGACATGTGCTGGAGGCTGAAATACAGCAACTCCTGTATCAGATGGAGTGCTGGGTAAGCCTGAAATAGTGGTGTTAACATACTGCCTGAATGGCACTGTGGGATTGGTTAAATGTGAGGTTAATATAGGAAATATCTCTGTCAAAATTGTTCTGTTAGGCCCCAGATTGAGTGAGGCAAAAGATACAGCTAAAGTGTTGTATCTGCAAGAGCTACATGGAGGGGCACGTTACAGGACAGGCAGCAAGAGGCCTGAAACCCAGCTCTCTCCCTACAACAGGGATTCAGCCATGGAGAAGTGAAGGAAGAGTAGTGTTGTGCAAGAGAAATAAACAACCGACTCCCCGCTTTGAAAAGCAGTGATGCAGAACATCCCCATGTCCCATGCAAAGTAGTCTTCAACCCTCCTGCAGCCCTGGTTGGAGCTAGGGGGAAATGGTTCAGGGGAAGAGGCTTCTCAGAATCACAGAATCATCCTAGTTGGAAAAGACCTTTAAGATCATCAAGGGCTCCCTCCCACCCCCATGCCAGCCAGCCATGCCCTACCACAGCAGCACCCTGTGAAAATACACGTGCCTCAGCAGCCGCCTTACCAGTGATGATGAGGAGAATCCCAATCACCACCTGGAAGAAGAGGGAGATGCTGATGAGCACGATGAGAGTGGTGTAGTACTGGAAGGAAGCCCCCTGCTCCAGCACTGCTTTGAGCTGTGTGACATTTGCCATGAACAGGGCCACGTCCAGCATGCTTTCCGCCACGCTCTTCTTCGTCGCGTAGTGGTTGATGTTCATCGGCCCATTAAACCGAAGATGAGGATTCACGCCCTGGGGAGAGAGGAGAAACCGCGTGAACTGGTACAATCGCTGAGCTGACAGAACCTTCCGTGTCAAATGGGTTGCTGCCTCCCCACGGGGTTTGTCTAGAAAGCCTGGGAAAGCGCTGGAGTTGCGTGTTTTAAACGAGTTAAGAGTGCCCAGTTTCCCCTCACAGTTGCCTTGTGATATTAATAGGCACAAGATATTTGCAGTGATCAAGAGCTCAGCAAGGTTAGAAAAATACTGGGTATTTTTGTGGAAAACAAACTTGTCCGAAGTTACAGTAATGTAGATTACCCAGAGCCTAGAATTTTGCAAGGAATATTAAATTATCTTCCTTCAGGGCACAGGCAAACTTAGAGGGGATTAGAGATCTTCTCTTTGGGCTGGGTGTTCAAAGGACTCTCAGTGGTTGGGCTTTATATCTCCTTTAAACACTTTTTGCTGGCTCCTCTCTTAGATGCTACAGCAGATGGGACAATCTGCATTTTTGTTTCTGAAACCAGGGGCACTATTTCTTCAAAACATCAGGCACTGAAACCCACTGATGGAAGGAGTGGGACACATCACACCTCGCTTTAATCATTCAGGCACAATTTTTGAGGGTAGAAAGAAACAGGTACTTACAAGGGGTAAATCACTTGGTTGCCCTTAACCTAATTACAAGCTGTGGGTAATTTGGCTGCTTTTAGCCATCCACCTTTTCTTAATCTTTCTTGTTAAGTGAGTTCCGCTGTTAGCTGTCTTGACACAAACCATGACAAAAAAAAAGTTTCCTCAGCTGGTAACAAAGCAGGCAACAAGAAATATTTGGATATATCAGCAGCAAGCGAAGATGATCTTTCTAAAAAGAAAGAAAACCAACACTTGTGCATAACAGGCAGGCTTCAGCTCTGGGTAATCAGCCTTCTGCCAGCTGTAGTGAAGACCAGCAGCCTTGTCCTCAGTGCTGTCTGATGGATTGTCCTTTAAATCTGGAGATAAGGGTTAGTTGTGTGTCTGAGGTGACCTCTTTTGCTCAGAGTAGTGAAAGAGGTTTCTCTAGGTGCCTACTAGAAGTAGGACTGTGCTTCCATCACATGGTAAGTCCTATTTTAGTCCTTTTGTATGACAAAAAGTACAAAAATGAAAGCTTTTGTCCATGTGTGATACCAGAGAAGGGTTATGGTTGCTGCTTTATGGGGCTGTCTCTGGTGTCTTTGTGTATCCCTGTGTGAGAGTGGCTCTCTCTGTGCCAGGCTGGGCATGTGAGTAAAACCAGTGATTCTGGGAGAGGCCTGCACTTGGTTTTGTGTCTGACACTGGCATTGAGGCTGAGTTTTAGAAGGGGACTGTGGCCTGAGCCAGGAATCACCTTTATGTGAGAAAGATGCATAGTAAAAAGAAGGAAGGACTGTGTCCAGTTTGAACTATGGGTGAACTGCCTTCACTAAGAAGGGCCTGGTGTGGGGTGGGAAAGTGCTTTTGGGGGCTTTTATTTTTTGGTAGCTTGAAGCATGTAATTCTTTACTGTTTCTAACAGGAAAGTTACTGTGGTTAAGAGGGTCCTTCGCAAAGCCTGTATTTTTTTTTGCCGTGAAAGTTAGAAGTTAAAAGACACCAGAAGAAGATAGAAATCTAGAGAGCCAGTAAGGACTCCAAGGCAGTGTTCAGGGATTCAGGACTTCTTAAACATTACCATCTGGGGTAGAATAGAGGTATCTCACATCTTGGGGGAAGGAGGCCAGTAAAAGGTCTGATCCTGGGAACATGTTTTAAAAACGCTAGATTTAGGTACTGGCCCCTCTCAGCTGGTTTAAAAGCATGTGATCCTGTTTCTATAGAGTAGCACCCATTCCAAGTGGTGCAAGGTTTGAAATTTGACCCCTTTCATGTGTTGTTTATGTGTTTTCTTCCTATTCCTGAAGAGTCATTCCTCCTCCCTGCAGAATCACAAGGCTGGACATTGATAGTTTGTGTAATGATGAGTTAAGGGTGGGAGAACAAGGACACTGTACAAACAAGACAGAGCTTTTTTTAAGTGAGTGACTGGTACAAGGAGGCTGAGACATCTGTTCCCAGTTGCTTTTTTTGGAGACAAATAAAGCAAGTCAGGAGCTCTTGTTGAATGAAAACACATCCTCTTTTTGAGCTTCCCCCATGCTCTTTCACACGGAGTGTGAAAAGAGTTGCAATCTACTGAACTTGGTGACCCAGATGATCAGGTAATGAAAATAGACAGCTTTCACATAGGCTTTTCTGGATGAGAGCAATGGCACCTTCCCTTGTCTGAGACAGGATACCACAGCCAGGGATGGCTACCACTCTCCGTTGTGGAGTCACTGGATCTGGGAAACCCTGGTACTGAGCAATCAAAAACTGTGATTCCTGTTTTAAAGTTCTGTCAGCCTAGGCTTAGTAAATCCACAAAGGTGGCCAGAAGGTTACTGGATGATGAAAGCTGGAGATCAAGCTTTCATTTAGGCAGCTAAACATTTAACCCTGATGCAGAAGTCCTGGTTGTACAGGAGTCCCATAAATACAGAGAAATCCAGCTCCCCTAGCCTTGAGCCTCAAATACCAAGAGGCTTAAACAAACCAGGAGCCTTCAAAAACCTGGTATTTCAATTAATGCAGGAGATAGCCTTGCTTGGGGTGCCTGGTGCCATAGCTGTCACCAGCTAACTATGGCATCTGTGGGCTGTGAACATGGTTGTGATTGTCTTTTTTTTTTTTTTTTTTTTTTTTTTTTTAGCGGCCACAATGTGTGCACAGCTTTTCAAAATGGGACCATTTCTTCTGTTGCTTTGTCTTTAAGCTCTGTCCTGTAAACTGCTGTGGCTCAGGAGCTGTTCATAGAATCATAGAATCATAGAATCCTAGGGGTTGGAAGGGACCTCGAAAGATCATCTAGTCCAACCCCCCTGCCAGAGCAGGGTCACCTAGAGCACATCACATAGGAACGCATCCATATTTGTAAACATTGATGAGGTCACCCCTCAGCCTCCTTTTTTCCAAGCTAAAGAGACCCAGCTCCCTCAGCCTTTCCTCATAAGGGAGATGTTCCACTCCCTTAATCATCTTTGTGGCTCTGCGCTGGACTCTTTCAAGCAGATCCCTGTCCTTCTTGAACTGAGGGGCCCAGAACTGGACACAATACTCCAGATGCGGCCTCACCAATGCAGAATAGAGGGGGAGGAGAACCTCTCTTGACCTACTAACCACACCCTTTCTAATGCACCCCAGGATGCCATTGGCCTTCTTGGCCACAAGGGCACATTGCTGGCTCATGGTCATCCTCCTGCTGTTCCTCAAGCAACTCGGGTTTCCCTGCAGGAGGATTGCACAGACAGCCACAGGGGGTTATGTGGGATCACTGGGGAGATGAAATTGTTCCCTATTGGCAAACAGAGCCCTGAGTCAAATCAAAGGACATACCTGAAGGCTCATCAAAGTGATTTATGTCACTGGGCTAGAGCTGGTGTCTTTCTAGTCACTTTGGAGGTGTTCCACTTCTGAGAGTGGGGAATGTTGCCTTCTCCATAGTGCATCAAAGAGAGGAGACCTGGATCTGGCAGTCAGACACAGAGTTCATCTTGCAATTGTTGCAGAGCCAGCATGCCTGCTGGAAAACTGCACCTACCAGTATGCAGCGTTTTCCCAAGATGTGGATGCATCACCATTGCCCACTTTTTAAGGTAGGGAAGTTAGGACTTAAAAAATTTCAGCCCAGTCACACAGCAGTGCTGGCTGAACTGGTGCTGGAGCTGGGCTCCTGTGTCCCATTTCTGGGTGTTTTGGCTTCCCATATGAGACAGCCTCTGGCCCTGCAGACTCTGCTGGCTTCAGTCTGGCCTCAGGCAAATTCTCTTTCCTTTTGTGTAAACGTGGCACGGTGATACAGGTCACCACAGGGGCTGAGTGAAGCACCTGTCTACCCTGTTGTAAGTCAAAGGCTTTATTCTTACTCAAAGCACACACCCACCCACACAAATATTTAATTCTCACTTATATTGTTATTTTTAATTTTTGTATGAATTCTTGTAGAAAGAAGGAAGAGTATCACCACAAGTGTGGGGGTTTTTTAATTTACTTTTTTTGTTTCTTCCTTTTTTAATCTTGATCTCTATTTTTGTTGTAGGGAGCTGGCAGGTTCCAGGGCCTGTGAAACCTGGCTCTGGCACCAGAGGGCATGCTGAGCTCCACAGTTCACTGAAGCAACCTGAAAAATTTCGACCATAATTAGTTTTCAAGGGAAATCCTTTGCTTTTTGTTATGGATTTGTTTTTACAAGAAATAACTACTTTCTTCTGAAAACATTTGGAGGAGATTGATCTAAATATCTTTCCAAAGCTTGCAGATTTTGGGCCAAGGGAAGCGCAGACCTTTCTTGAAGCCACTTGGACAATTTATGCAAAACCTACAGTTTATCTTGTCGTAGTTTTCAGGGTAGAAAAAAAATAATTACAAAGCAGATCTAATTGCAAATCAGGGGAGAACAGCCTGAAAGAGAGAGTGGGATAGCATGAGGCTCGCAAGTTTGAGAATGATAATCCTCTTCATGGGAGCATAGGGGGATATCTAAGGAGAAACTATATTATTTGCCATTACTTCCAAGGGAAATGCTGGAAGATGCCAAAGAAAACAGAGTGAATGCAGGCTGTGCACTCGGAGGGGTAGGTACAGAGATGCCCATCACGAGGATCCAGGCAGATAAAAAAACAGCCAGCCGCATACGGGCACGCACTCACTGCATCAGGCACCAGGGAAAATCCAGGGTATTTTTCCACAGTATTTGCCAGTTGGCAGCTTTAGAAGTACTTTGTAAACATCAGTTGATGAAGGTTAAAGCACACTGAGAGTTGTCATCTTGCAAGGTAGGAGAGGAGCACAGTTCCCTTTCTACAGGCAGGAAGTGGAGAGATTAAAGGCTCTGCTCCCAATCAATACTTCTACTTGTAAGTGCACAGTAGCTACTCCACTTTTCCAGAGAAGCTCACTCCCTGCAGCTCTCGACCACTTCACTTGGGATGAAGAGAGCCAATTCTAATATATTTGGTGTGTGTCATGCCTAGGCATAGAGAGAATCAGTGGCAGTGCTGGGAACAGCAGTGATGACCAGACATGGGACTTCCCTTGTAGAGCTGTATATGTCGGCCTGCAGGTGAGGAAGCAGGTTTGCACAGCCATGTGCACAAAGGGGGGAACACACTTTGGTCAATACCAACTATATTGTGAACTCTGCAAGGCAAGGGCTGGTTTTCTCCCATTTGGCACCAGAGCAAGGATCTTGGCTGCGTTCCACCAAAAAAAGTAATAGTAAACCTTGTCATAGGTGCTGCAGGCAAAAGGAAAACCGAGTGTTCAGGGCCAGTCCCCCACTTTGGCCTCCTTGGAGGCTGTCAGCTAGCCCACTTGTGCTTAAGGTTTTTTCCTTTTAATCTAGCCATCTGTTCTGCTCACTAGGGGTTCCATTCAGAGCCAAATGGTTGTGTTGCCTTCAAATAATATTTAATAAATCCCAGAAAATAAATCAGGGATGCTTCCCTGGCATCTCATGCTCTCCCCATGTATGGGACTGGTCCTGGTGAAGATCTTTCTCTGAGGTGTTCCTGCACTTCTGTGACAGGTTGCTGCTCAGTGTAACAGAGGCCTCCCCCATGCCAGCTGTTTGAATGAGAGCGCTCTAACCAAAAACTTCCAGGAGCTGAGGACCAGCACCTCTTCCTAAGTGGAAGCCTAGGCAATGGCAGGCACAGATTCTGTGTACTTGCTAAGCACTGTTTGTGTTCTCCAACGTCACCAAACTCCCACTCTCTCCACTTGCTTTATCTACCTCCTGCGCCTCACACCCACAAGGCAACTTGGTGAGCAGAGGTGTCCCTGTGGTGCAGCACTTAAGACCCTTATCCTCGAGTGAAGGGATGCCTAAGTAGGACACTACTATTGATAAAGGGATGAAAGTGCAGTTGGGTGGGAGTGCCAGCAGAGCCCCTCTCATGTACCCAGCCGAAACGCTGCCCTCATGTTCTTACTGCAGCTCCCTGAAATGAGGCCATGCAGGAGCGGGAGGCTAACAGCAAAGCTGAACACCACGTACAGCTGAAGGGGTGGAAGTGAGTAGGGAAGTGGGGCAGTCCCCTGGCTGTGGCTGGCAGGGGCAGCAGAGGAGGGGAGTGGGGGCGGGTCAGGAGGTAGCAGAGCCCCCTGAGAGCTGGTGTGCCTCTCCTCACCCTTGCCCTCCGGCTGACACGGCAGTCAGCTTCTGCTGCCTGGCTGGCTGTGGCAAGCGCAGCCTGCAGAGACCTGCTTGTCACATCAAGTGTGCACACTCTGCTCTCTGCTTCTCCCTTTCCATGCTGCTGCTTGTCTCTTACTCATCCTGCAGACCCTCTCTGTCTCTGTCTGCATGTTCTGCTCAGCTCTTCCTCTCATCCTCTTTTTCTATTCTCTCTTTCTCTGTTCTTTCCTCCCCCTGTGCCTTTCACCTTGTCTTTCTTTCATGCTTTTTCCTACTGTTGAGCTTGTCTCTTCCTTCATGCACCCTCTTCTTTGGGTTGCTGTCTCTTTTTTCTCCCCCCACTCTCTTCCCCCTTTGGCACTCTGCACTGCTGCACGGTGAGTTTCTTGAATCTGCTCACTCTCAGACACCACTCACGGCTTCCTGTGCTACAGGGCAACATAAATTATGTATCGCTCAAATAACTGTCTTACCAAATCTATATTAAACTCCCTTGTTACGTGTATTTATGATACTGAATTGAAGGGATCCAGGAATCGACTGGCAGGCTGCAGGGCTGAGCTGGAATAGAAGATATTTTTTCTTTTCCAGGTAGCTGGGATGAGGACAAAGCAGTCAGAGCAGTGACAGTGGTGGAGGAGCCTCCATCCTTGGCTCTGAAGCAGTTAGTGGGTTTGGGGGCTCAACAACTGCTTGGCACCAGCAATTACAATGTGCTGATGCATGATCTCTGATTGTTGAACAGAAGCAATTGGGTCTGTATGTATAGTGGGGGGACAGCTCTTCGACTGTATGGAATTGAGAGTGCACTCAAAAGGATTAGTGGGAACAATTCTTTGCAAAGCCAGGATATAGAAGCTGGAGACTATTCAAGTCACTAGTGTTTAGCACCCAAAGCAGTTTTATCTCAGTGTTTTGGGGAAAGAAAAAAAAAGAAGCAAGGGAACACTAAAAACAGCTTTACAAAAAAACATTAAAAGTAGGTTAGCAGAGAAAATGAGTTTATAAAAAATGGAAGAGCAGCCGGGAGGCACAACAGTAACTACTGCATTGTGCTTACAAAGCTAAACACGTTAAGATGAATAAATCCCCAAGCTGGATGGCTTATGGCCCAAAATATTAAGAAAAGCTGGGCCTGATTGCAGGCTGCTGCCAGATTCAAAGAGCAAATGTGTTCATATAAATCATTTTAATACAAAACATTCCTGAAGCAAGGTCCTACATTTGAACTTCTTCCAAGTCTAAGGGTGTTTGCATTCAGTGCTGAGGGGTCAGGTCCATTTCCAAAACTGAGGGAACATGGTAACAGCTGTACTGGATCAGACCAAAGGTTCAAGTCCTCTCTTGACTGTGGTTTGTAGCAGATGTGTAGGGTGAAAAAAAAAAAAGTTAGAATGGCACAAGCATTATAGCAATGGTCCTTTGTGCACTGTTCACTCAGTGACATGCACCTCCCTGTAGAGAACCATCCCAGCCTGGGTCTAATGTTGCTTTTCATGTGAGGAAGCCCAAGGTTAATTTGTCACTTGCTGTGTGGCTTAGGGCATCCTACTTGTTGTCCCTGAATTTTAGTTTCCTCATCTGTAAAATAATGAGAATGCTCACGTAGGTGCTATCTAGGGAGAGAGATGGCTAAGTTCTAACTGTAGAAGAGCAATATGTGCCTGTGTTTTTATATCTAATACACATGGACTGAATTAATCATGCAGGTATGCCACTGAAGCTGATGAACTTAGTTAGGTAGGTGATTTTCTTATTCCCAGGGGGCTTTACATCTTGCAATGTTTCTTAGATAAACTTCACTCTCAGGCACTGGAGTTCAAGTTCATCTGCAGATTTTGACACACATGTGCCCCTTGTCACTCTCTGAGTGCTCAGGGCTCTCCACAGAAAGGAAGCTGTGAGAGTCTGGATGGAAAGAGGGGAGAATATGACAGAGTTTCAACAGAGGCAGAGCTGATGAAATCACTTCCATAAATAGTGGAACTCAGGGGTTTTAGTCCCTCTATTATTTATAAGGCCTTTCATCCACAAAGCATTTTTTCCAGTTTCATGTGTACTAACACTCACAGTGTCTTTGTCCTGTGGGTCAATGTCTGTCTCCTATTGCAGTGCTCACCAGCATCTCCAAACAGACACAGTTGATTTAGTCTCACCTGGGTGCACGGTATTCTCTTTCTTCAAAAACTGCCAGGCTTAGCTTCCTCCTCTGCTGGGAAATTGAGCCAATCTCTGGATCTAAACAAGCTGAATCTGCTGATTTTGCCCAGAACTGGCACGCCCTGAGTTGTGTCAGTTTGCAGCTGAGCATTTGGCCTCGACCCTCAGGAGAGGTAAAAAAAAAAGGTATTGCTGATCTAGACTTTCATAAACCCTTAATCCAAATTGTCTGTATATTGTTTTTTCAAGGCTGACCAAACTAGGTATGGAAAATAGAAACTAGTGAGGGAGTAACTGGGGTCACAGGGGCAGATACTTGTAGTCATCAATGGACTTCAGGATAGGAGAGTCTGCAGAACAGCATCTCAGCTCCATGCTAACCCGCTCGGGAATGTCATGCTTAGAAACAACATCAGCCGTCACTGGAATGATTTTAAACACATTAGGAGTGCTCTGACAAATGGCTGTTGCATTTTAACATGAGAAAATGCAAAGTGATGCATGGCTATGGCTGTTCAGATTCAATTAGTGTTGATGCCCCGCCAGCCAGAGCCTAATGGAAGGGCTGCCTCTTGCTTGGAAGCCTGCTGTGCCAAGGAAGGCAGCTACTGCCTTGCCAGGGCTGGGGTGATGGGTGACCTGGAGGGGGTGTGAAATGCCACGCTTGAAAGGAACAGGGCTGTGTTCTCAGCAGCGTGTGGGGGAGCACCTCTGCATTCCTCTGGGCACATCTACTGTGTATCTCCCAGCCTGGCTGAGGACCTGTCATGTTTGTCTGCTGTGGGTTTAGTATTGCTTTGAGTGGGGTGAATACATTTGCATTTCTGCTTGTGGTTTGGTTATTGTCTGACTGAGGCTATTGCTCCTGTTCTTGCATCGATTATGGCAAGTCATTTAGCTACACTTTAGAGGGTTTCACCGCTGCTGTGGCTAAAGTGGACAAGAATGGGACTGTGTGGACAAAGGCACTTCTAGGAGTTGGAGAGGTCTGAGCTTGGCTCTAAACTGTTCCATGATTTCTGTCTTGGATTCTTGGTAAAAATGGGGATAAAACAATTGAATGTCTCATATGTTAAGAGCTAGAGTGCAGCACAAGAAAATGCCTCCTTTTTTTGTTTGTGTACAGTAACTAGTGTGATGGGGGTCTGGTCTCAGAGCCTCTTATCCCAACTCTATCAGAGATAAAAAGGTAGAAGGTTTCTCAGAGTTTAACTGAATTTTAAAAGGATTGATTGCTAGTTTGTGCAGAGCATTTACACATGTAACTCTTACCTGTGTTCTCTTACCTGTGTTCTAGCAAGCGAACCAGCTGAGGACCCAAAAGGCATCATCACAGGTCAGTGAAGAATGGCAGAATACATAATGAGACCAGTGTCCTACCTTGGAGTCTCTTGCTTTCACCACAAAGCTTAACCTACCTGACAGCAGTTATGGATGGCTACCAGTGACTAGAAACTCTGCTTTTTCCATGACAAGACATGATCATAGCTGATTTCTAGAGTACCCCATATGGGCCATTCCTTTCTCCTACAGTTGCTACACCAGACCTTCAAGGTCTTCAAGCTTCTTAAGTGAGTATGGATTCACTGGCTTAGGAAATCACAGAATCGTCATGGTTGGAAAGGACCTCTGAGATCACTGAGTCCAACCATCAGCACAAAAAAAGCCCCAAACAAACACAAAAAACCACACACACTCCACCAGAAAACACCAACGAAAAAAAAACAAACAAAAAAAACCCCTACAACAGTTTCATCTCTCCTTTGAGTGATAAAACATTATACAATTGTTTAGGCATGCATTGCTTCAAAAAGGGTCACTATGAAGCAAGACTGAATCAAGAAGATACTTGAAACAAATTCCCATTAGAAAAGGTAGCTATTTTTCACCTGGGTCCTATGGACCATTGTTTGTCTACTTCTTAAGCATCCTCAAAAGGCAGCTAAGAAAAATGAGCTCATTTATGTAAGACACCTCTTGAATATATAAGTGATATCTCTGAAATGATCTGCCACTCTGCTGGGAAACATTTACAAGTTCAGAGTTTTAAAGCAGTGGAGAACACCCAGTGAAATGCCTTAGAGATGCCTAGAGGTATTCCCTTCCAAGCAACTAAGGTTAATCTCCTGACATTCTGAACCTGTGAGCAGGTAAGGTGCTGGATACAATGGCTCTTTACTCCACTCACCTTCTGGAAAAAATTGTCACTATAGTTCAAGTCAGGAAGGAGATATCTCAATTGCAGAAGCAGAGGATATGTCCCACAAGGAGGGGATGCTATTTTTTTCTGATCTGAGTGGCACCCAGACACCTCATCACACGTGGGTGTCCTGTTACAACAGACAAAAATAAACTTGCTTAGGAGGAGGAGCACACAGGCAGTCTGCAACAGAAGTTACCCAGAACTTGATCTAGTTGTCTGACAGATGCAGCATCTGTGAGATGCAGCAGCTTGCTGAGTCCTTGACCATGTTGAAACCAAATAATCCCACCCTTTGGCTCTTCCTCTCCAATTTTCCTCTTTCATTGGCACATCTTTAGTTTGGGGAGATGCAGACATTGTTTTGGGAATGACATTGCAAAGGAAATGCTCAGGCTTCTCTGCAGTCTTGTTGCTGTTAGCTGAAGTTACATGAATCTGAACCAACAGGAAAATCCAGATGGGGTCAGCATAAGTTTTATGCCAGAACCTGTTTTTTTGGCCATATGTGACAGAAACCTGAATCAGCCAGAACCTTGAGGTGGAATCACATCAAAAGGAATAAAAAAGCCTCTAGTCTGTAAAACTGGAGTTATGAGAAAAGTCTATTAAGCTAAAACAAACAAACAAAAGATAAAGAAAAGTTTATTTAATTGTACAAATTGTTGGGTGAGACAAATTAGCTTTTAAAACAAAATGTCTTTGTGTGGGGAGTCTATTACTTGTCTTGCTTTCCCTGTCAGTGACTTCCGTGGACTACCTGGTGTGTATAAACCTCCTGGTCTCTTTCAAGTCCCCTGAGAGCCTTCTACCTGCTGCTTGCTGAGTTACTCACCCTCTTTTCCCTGTGCAGCCCTGTGGCATGTGCTCTGGATGCTCTTCCCCCTCTTCTAGAGCCTTCTGATGGCCAAGGGAACAAGAGCTGGCACAGGGCAAATGTGCAGCTGTCTTCCCATGTTGTCCCCAAGTGGGGAAGTGTGCCCCAGCCATGTCCTTTTTCCTGGAGTATGCAATTTAGTCTCTATACAGTAAATTAGAAGCAACCAAGCTAACCAGTTATGCCATCTGAGGCAATTAGTGTTTGTGGAACTTTATTCTGGAAGGAACTAGCCCTGTGCAAGACCCAGCTCCCCAAGCTTGCATCCCAGCCCACATGGTGAGTCCCTGTGCAGAAAGGCAGCAGCACTGGGCTCTGTGGGATATTCTCACAGCCCAAGCAAGTCCCTGGGACAGCTGCTTGGCAGGCTGACCCTGGCAGTGAGAGACAGTGAAGGAGTTGAGGGCAACAGAAAGATTGCAAGGAGAATTTTTCTCTTTTTTATTTTTTCCCCTGGTGCAGATTTTTCCAAACCACACAGACTCAGTAAGATCTCAAACACTGTCACATAGAGGGTCCAAGCTCTGTAATTAAGCCCCTGGAGAGGCTCAGCTCTTGCAGGGGACCTGGCATTCCCAGGCAAGGTGTTGTCACCAGAGAGCACTGGGGTCCAGGGACGCAACTAACCAGGTCACCAAGGGAGCCCTTCCTACATTTGGAACAAAGGAAAGATCCAACATAATATCCTTACAAAACCCTGGGTACAGGAGGAAAATCTGAAATCAGCGTATCTGATGTCACGTTGCTTTATATGAGTTTAACAACTTCGGCCATCTGAGTGGGGAAACTTTGACTCTATTGTTCCTATTAATAATTTAATTGGAAGCTGGGCCAGGCCCTGCCTTAGGATGTACAGTAAAGCTCAGGGAGGAGGTTTAAGGTGATTAGAAAATGGAAGGTTTTCTTTGGTAATTAGAAATATTAGGTTTGGCTTTCCCTTGTCTTCCTGGAGAAATTTCAAGGGTGGGGTCATCCTGTTGTTTGGCTTTATAGCTTGCTATGTTGACAGAAGGATTCACAGGATGAGGCTGGTTTTCCTTTTTCTTTCCATCCTTCCGTGCAGCTTCATGGTGCCATAAGATGTACTAAATTCAGGGCAGTGATAGAGTGTGCTATAAAAATGGCCTTTGGTATGCTAAACATACATTGTGAAATACTGTTGGGCAGAGATCAGAAGTGAAACAGCTGGTAGCCAGTCATATCTCCCATTTCTGAAAAATGGTACTGGGACTTTCCTGTCCAGCTTCCAATGAATTCAAGGAAAGTTAAACAGTTAAAACACTTTGGCCATCAGAGTCTAATGTCACAGTGTTGAATTAAATTATACTCCAACAGCATGGCTCTGAAAGCATCTCCGTCAAGATACTTAATAAGATCAAAGTCGTTTAATTGAAGTGCTAGGACTGGATTTTTTTCATAATAATAGGTACAGGCTTATGTTAAATTGAGATCACCAGATCACTGGCATAACAGAGGAATTAGGTGAGAAAATTAGCAACTTGCATGTCATTACAAGGGGATGCTGGAGAGAGTAAGGCAAAATC
Organism: Hemiprocne comata; assembly: GCA_020745705.1. Lineage (NCBI taxonomy): Eukaryota > Metazoa > Chordata > Aves > Apodiformes > Apodidae > Hemiprocne > Hemiprocne comata. The sequence goes on from CM036586.1 coordinate 66,736,720, forward strand.
ATATATTTTAGGATAATTCAATTAAAATTAGGAGGATGAGGCACACAGGAATTCAACAGAATAGGAAAGGACCTCTGCTGCTTTTGCTTTTTATTTGTGAGTTGCTTGTTTTGTGTTGGTCTCTGAGACCCAGTAGGGAGTGGATGCAGTGGGGAGGGCTGTTGCCCCACTGCTCCATGTTAGGGAGTTGCAGACGTTTGTCTTCCTTGAGGGGCCACTCCAGCTGTGGCATCACAGCTGCCTCCACCTTCGTGTCTTGCTGAATTCAGAAGCTCATCTTCGAAATGTCGGGTCCCACGTTATAACACTTAGCTGGAACATCTACAGCAGTATGTCTCCTAAAATCTAGGGTCTGCTATCAGCATTTACGAGGAGGAGGCAGGAGAAATAGCCGAATTAGATGCCATAACCAGCAGGTGGTGCTCCGTCGCAAATGCAAAGGGTTGCTCCCTCGTAAAGGTGGTAGCAAGAATTTTTGCAGGCCAGTTAGTTATCCTATGCCCCTGCTAGTAAGCTAGCATTCTTTTTCCAGTAGATCATTATTTAGATATAAGGATGACTAAAAGGATTATGCTACCTAGATAGTCCTAGTTTCCAAAGTGTGACAAAAGTGTGTTGTATAATTTGGAAACTTCTCCGACCAGCTACAAACAGATGAAGTCTAAGGGCAAAGAGTTCAGAGAGCATAATTGTTTGGGCCTTAAAGATGACTGATATAACTTAAGATTCAGTGCTGTAGGAATCCACACAGTAAAATAAACATATAGCAACTGTAGAGCACTCCCTCCCTCCTTTTCCCTGTATTAACCATCTATTTTAGAGTTAATTTTGTGCTTTTATGCTGCGTTAAAATAATACACAAGACCCTGGACTAAGTTGTGACTGGAAGACTATAGTGAGTAATGTTTATAACAGCTCAGGAGGGGAGCTCTAAAAAGAGCTACTTCAGAAATTTGTCATGTGTGTAAAACACATTAAATTTTATATATTTTTAATGGTTGCTGTAGCCCTAGATTGTATTCTTTTGAATGGTGAATACCAACCGCCTGAGACATTCTTCCAAGAAAATTTCTTTTCAGTTAAAACTGTCTTTCCTGCTTTAACACTACATACCCTGAACATCAGTAGTAGCCTCCTGAAGTCTTAAATGTATCTCCCTTGCACCACAAGAAGGACATTGCAGTATGGCTTGGAGAAGTATTACGTTTTGGGCTCAGTTCCTCACACAGCTGTCGCTGTGGCTGCTTTATGTAAAAGCAACACTAAAGGTCAGATTAGATGGCATTTTGGAAATAAAACTGGCCTTGACCTAAATCCTATGCAACCCCACTTACTGATAGCACACAGAATGCAAGCAAGCATAGACTTCATTCTCCTGATTCAGTTTTTAAAACAATGATTTAGAGCAATCATGCTCTGAAGGGAGTGTTCCTGTATATGTTTGCATGGTCTGCCTGCCTCACATCCAGCAGGAAAAGGAACACAGACCATCACTTTCTACTCCAAGACATAAAGCTTAGGGAACAGTATCTGAAAAATAGACTGTTTCAGCATCCCAGAGACTGGAGTTTGGTGCTTTCAAAAGAGCTGAGGGCTTTCCAGATGGTTGAATAGAAATGAGATAGTAAGCACTGATGGGCTACCAAGAAAGCTTATGTGGCTGAAGTTGTGCTTGTGAGAGGGCTCTGCAAACAGCAGGAGTGCGTGGAGAGAAAGATCAGATTGCTGATTCCTGCCTGGCTCGTGGAGACAAGGTGTCCTGCATGGGTTTGTCTCTTACCAGAGTGGTAGGACACATCAGACCTTGTTGTTACCCATCCAGTCCAGCGTTCTTTCTCAGACTCATAGAAGCAATAACTGATTTATAAATCCTCCACTTCAAAATTAATAGTGGTCTTTCCTAACCATTAAGCCAAGTGCTGTTTCTTTTAATGATCCTAACAGGGCTGGAACTTCTAGTACAACCAGTGGGAACTTCTCAGCCACAATATTTTGCTTAGGCAGCTGTTCCAGGCAACAGTACAGCAAAATACTGCTCTCTGAAAATTATACCATCTGAGGTCTTTCTAGTCACTTGAAAGGCAGTGGATGGAAATAAACTCTGAGGTTCATTAAGCTGATACGTCTAAAATGTCACAGGAAGTGTTTTGCATCAGGGCAGCCAAAGCAACATTTAAGCAAATGGATGTGGGATGGCTGCAGCCAGCTCCAGCCAGGGACTTGTTTGACATGTACCTGACTTGATGGCCAGCTGTGTTTCCACTGAAAGCTGTGAGGAAGACACCTTCCATTCATCTCCTCGGGGGAATTAGAAGCAGGCATTCAGTAGGCAGTGCTGGGGTGTGGCTTTCTGTCTAAGGGCACTGATTAGTAAGTCCTGTTGGCTTTGGTGGATTTGGCACGGTTTCAGCATTTCTGCAAGTCAGACTGGGCTTATGTGCATTTGAGGCAGTCTTCCCTCATGTAATTAATTACTTAAGAAAGACGCATTTAATTAGGCTGCAGAAATAAATTAAGAAAATCAGAGCCCTGTTCAACAGAAGCTGTGCTTGCTTTCATAACCAAAACAATGCCTTTGAAACAGCTTCCTGTGAATTAAGTTAGGTATCCTTACTGACAGCAAAACAGATGTCTGGGGGAACAGTGTTATATCAATATGTTGGGGGGGGGAACAAATCCCAAAGAAAAACAAAACCCCAAAGAAACCATGAGACCAGATGAATCTAGAACTGTAACTTGGTCACTGGACACACCTGGGAGTTGTGGAAAATTTTGTTAGTTATGTCTAAGATGTCTAACTGTGGATGCTCAAACTGAATGCAATTAGCATTGCTAACAAAGCAAGAGAACTCAGATGGACATCCAGATCTCTCACAGAGGTTGCATCACTCAGATGTGTCACATCTTAATGTGGAAAGTGAGATGAAAAATGTAAACCATGGCCAGGAAGAAATTCAGGAATGGTCATTGTCTCTAGCTGTGCTGTCAGCTCCACTCCAGCTGCTGATATGGCACCTGAACTTCTGAATTTTTATTCTTATCAGTAATGCACTCGAGGGTTTGGCAGGTGACTCGTGTACACTGATTCACAATTAATCCTGGGTGAAGTTTGCAGCAAAAGGTACTATCTTTGGTGTTGTATACACGGGGGAAAATCAGAACCCATGATCAGAATCTTCCCTAGCATAAATGTTCTTCACCGTGACCTACAGACTGCTGCCTGTGAAGTTGGAAGGGAGATTTTTTTTCTGGCAACTTACACACCATCATCTCTCACTTATCTCTGGGTGGTTTATTCAGGTTACGGATTAACTGAGCGATCATTTAACAACACCCTGCTCTCTGCTGCTTCCAGTCCAACTTGGTACAGCTGCATGACACTGTGTGGGGCTGCACAGACTTATTGACTTGGCTCAGTGCTAATTTAGGAATCTCTACAGCCTGCTGTCTGCTGTATTGCTGAGCTTTCTTTTCTCCTTTATACCTTTGGTGTTTGCTCTTGCAGCCTGGACACAGTAATACCTTACTACAGCAAAACATAAGTTATAATAGTTACCTAGGAAATTATGGACTGAATGTATCAGCAAACTTTTTTTTTTGGTGGGAAGCCTATCCAGGTCAGAAAATCCCAGCAGCTTTTTCCTTTCAAACAGTTACTTTTGATGGAAAAACTGTGGAGTGACTTCACAGGAGGAGGAAATGGCCTGCAATAATCATCACCTGTCAATCCAAGGACCCCCAAGACCAAACCCAACAAAGCCTCTCAGCAGTTCTCGGAGTGCCAGCACAGTTGATGGCTTTGAAGAGCCAGCATAAGCTGTGCTGAGGCATCCTCTGTATTTTCTTACAGACACCAGAATTAGAGCCACAGATCTGAAGGGTCTGTATCTGAAGGCACAGGAAGGTTCAAGTATCAAAAGCACAAGTTCTGGAGCTTACATTCTTTGTGCAAGGAGATCATCACAGAAGTGGCATTACTGTCCTGTTCTATGCCTTGAGCTGCTGGGGGACTTGTACATGAAGGCTCAAGGCCCCAGCCAGACTCCACCAGCATTAATGGAACATGTAATTAGTTTTGTGGTGAAGTAAAAAGATGCATCCTGCATCCTTGTGAGTACAGAAGGGTCTGTTCAGATAATGAGGCAGGATTCAGATGCACACAGTCCTGGAGCAGCTCAGAACAGTCAGCCACTTTCCCAAAGCCAGCTTATGCTATCATTTTGAATGTTTACCTTCACTGTACAAAGAAAAAAAGAGGTGTATTTATTGATGGAGTAAACAGGCACACTTCTCTCCCAAGAAACCAGTTTGGTTAGTCAGCCTGGGTGCTGACAAGAGATGGAAGGAAATAATTAAAGGAGACTGCATAGTAGGTATGATAATTAGCCATGTGGTTGGTACCAAACAATAGAGGCTTATGTGGAGCCCAGGGAATGTGGAGAGATAATTTTACCTTTCCAAACAGGAAAGGCGAAACAGGAGGGCATCAAGCTGTGCTCCCCTGCCTCGGAAGTAGGTCAAGAGGAAGTGCACTTTCAATTCATATTCATCTCATAATTATTTCACGTACTGAAGAACAGCGTTTCTGTCAAGGGGAAGATGCCTCTGTGGCCAGTCTTATGGAAGAACAATCCTCCACTCAAAGCACCAGCATGCATATTTGACGCTTTCAGCATCAGCGCCCATCAGCTCTGCCTTCCACATGAACTCCCATTGCACTTCTGCTGTTAGTCCTGACCTTGCCAAGCTTCACAGACACTCCAGACATCACCACCAGCAGATCCAGAGTGCTTTCACTGGCACTGTAGGAGAAGCAAGTGATTCTGGCAAAATACTTGTATCAGGATGTGTACGATAAACAGGAGACCACTAAAAACTGTCTCCCTTTTCAATTCTCAAGAGGAGAAAAGAGCATACTTTAACATGTATTTGCTTACTTTCAAATGATAGAGAGAAAAACTTAAGTTGGAAAGGACCTTTAGAGGTTGTCTGGTCCAACCGTCTGCTCAAAGCTGGGCCAAATGTGAGGATACCTGAGTTTTCTCAGGGTCATATCATTAAACTGTTACCTGGATGGAGTGTCCAAAACCTCTCTCAGGAGACTATTGCAATGTTTGACCACCATTTTTTTCTTTTCTTAGAGGTTTCAAAGGTGTGTTTTAAAGATGGATGTCAAAGGTTAAGTAAGGATATATCTGTATTAGCCTAGGTAGAGAACAAGTGTTGCATAGTCACCTACAGTACCCGTTCTTGGTTTTTTGGTATATAAGAACTATGTTTTGGAAGTAGAAAGGAGGCCTTCCCAGCAAAAAATAATCAAATACTTATGTTCAAAGTAAATTTTCCCATGATTTAAAGGGATGTGTAAAGCAACAGTGAAAAAAAATCATAAAACAGCTAAGTAACAGTGTCTTAGAGAATGTATACAACATAATGGCTCTAATTTAGCATTCAACTATAGAGAAATTTAAACATAAGACTAAATATGGCCACTCTAATTTGACAAATCCTCTGTTTGACATGCAACATTCTGTTGTATGTTGAAAAAAAATGTACGTAGGATGTGAAATACTTCAGCTAGAAAGCACATTGCTTTCAAGCTGCAGTGTAAAATTTCCACATATGCCACTTACTAATGTTTCTTTAAAAAAAAAAACAAACAAGAAAAAACCAAAAAACTGACCTATTTTTGAAAAAGAATTACGAACAGCAGCACAGAAAGCCAAACCTTCTGCACCAAACTATGTATCTTCCAGGTCTTTGTCAGTAGTTAAATATTTAGTAGCTAGTTCTATTCCCAGCCCCAGTTAAACTATTTCTTTTCATAACATTTTCTTGGTTTCACTGTGACTGAGAACTAGTTGCGGTATTATTTCATCATTATATTTTCAAGATAACTAAATTGAACTCCAATGAAGGTAGACCACTGTGGATTTTATTTTAGTCTAAAAATTGAGACTAATCCCTTATGTTAATTTTTGCCAGCTAAGGAAGCCAGTGAAGTCAGAAATTTTTGTATCTCTTCTCATGCAAGACTTTAAACTTAAAAATAAGCTAATATGAGGAGGGTGATTGGGTGGGGGGAAAAAAATCCACTTTTTTATTAGTCTACTGGAATTATTGCTCTGTAATACTATACATAAAACTCGGCTCTTGCATCAGTTATATAGCCTGAAGTAACAGTATAACTGCAGACATGCCTGGGATGACGCAGTCTTTTCTTAAGGTTAACAATTGTCATTTCTCTTCTGACAGACCCTTGACATCTGCATACCCCAAAGCCCTGATTTCATCCTGCTATATATTTAATTTTTCCCTGCTGCCAGCCATTTTTGCCTGTTTTCTGCTATAACTATTTTGTTTTCCTCAAAAATAGCAGTACTAAAATCAAGTAAGTAGCTATAATGTTGTAGCAAAGTTTGTATAATATTTACTAGGAAGTCTATTTTCCCAAAACTTTTTTTTCCCCTTCCCTGTAGCTGTGGCAGTAGATCTGATTTAAGAGACAAAAATAAAAACAAAACAAAACAAAAAAAAACGTTTAGGAGTTTTGTTTATACATGGTTAGATACTCCTTTCTTTGTGTGTGTTATTATACCTAGCCTTAAGGAACAACAAAAAAAAAGTCTGCCAAGAATTAGCTTTATATTTATACAACATCTTTGCTAAATCAATGTTCAGTTGTCATCAAGACTCATCTTACAATCATTAGCCCTTTCAGTTCTAGCAAACTTCTACATCATTAGGAATGCTTGCTCTTTGCCTCCCTATGATTCTTAACCAGCAGCATTTTGCAGGGAGGAAAAGCATCAACTAGACGATTTCATTTATCTGTTCATCATTTTTTGGGTACACTACACATTTTGCTTCCTTTACCAACATACTCCAAAAAAATCTTGCAAGCTAATACTTTGCCTCAGTGTTTTCTCGCAGGACTCCCCAGTCCAACACAGCTCACTAACAGTGCATCTAATCATCATTACTGTTAATAAAGCACAAGCTTCTGGAAGGTTTAATAGCAGTAAATAAGTAAGTACTCAGTATTTTAGTGCTTCTTGGAACTTCTGGTCTTTTGAATCTCATTTTCCCAGTTGCTTCTCATTTCTTTGGTAATAGTGTCTGTAACAGAATTCCAATAATTTTCAAGTTAAGTAGAGCCGGTTAATTCCTCAAAAAGAGGCTGCCAGGGCAAGCCTAGTAACTCCTGCTAATGAGTAAGTAATTAGACTAAATTAGAACAGGAACTCAACCCCACTCCAGCATATTCTGAAGAAATGTCGAGGAAAAATCTCCTTTTTTCTTGTTAGGATGTTAAACCAAGAGCTTTCTATCCTGCCCAAGCAAAGACACAAGATTTACTTTCTATTCTGTTTACTATGGCTCTGTCTAGTTAGGTATTTCGTGCTCCCAAATGGTTATTTTACAAAGCAACTAGGGAAACAGTGAATGGAAGTGGTTGGGAAGAGAAACTTGGACAGAAGTAGTGTGATTTAGACAGGAAAATGTGAATGAAAACTAGAAATTATTCTAGGAAAGATTACTAGATGACTAAAAACCACAATTTCATAATTGTGAATAAAGACATCTTTGGTTAGCAGCACCTCCTTATTAAGTGAGGAAGCAAAGGCAGCTATTAAAAATATATCAAATAAATGGGGAAGAAGAGAAGAAAGAGAAAGGAGGAAGCAATCATGTAAATTAGAGACTGTGGAAATACGAAGAGGGGAAAGACTTGAGAGAGAGCAAAAGAAACCTCTACTTCGCAGCCTAAGGCAATTTAAAGGATAACAGCAATAAAATAATTCCTGACAATAGCATAGCTTGCTTGCTAAAAGAAAATGGTGAAAGTGTTAATGATTCAGGAAGGGCAGAAATACTCAATAGTTCTCTTTTGTGTTTAGAAAGAAGCAAGATGATGTAATCAGGCATCATGGGAATGCAGACGTACCTTCCAACCCTCCCAAGTAACTAGGAAAGATGATAAACAGCAACCAGAGAGAATTAAAAAATAAATCTTAACATGCCTAGATAGCACCAGATAAGCAAGAGAGTTGTGTCAGGTTCATAGCCTGCCCTTGCTAATTGGTAATACATCTTTGAGCAACAAGGAAACTTCTGGGTCTAGAGGAGAGTCAACTCAAAGTCGGGCAAAACAAGATGACCTGGGTAATCCTGACCCGGCTTTTTTGGCAAGAGAGGACAAATATTGGGAAAGCTTGATATGAGATTCCCCTAGTAGAGGAGGCAAGTGAATATTCCACATTATGCCCAGTATAAAGTGAGATTTGGATTCTTTTGCATTATTTTTTATTTCAGAAAATATGACTTGAAAATATCCATTGTGTTACATGATACCTTGCCAGATTTTTTGCCCTTGACAGTCCTTTATCAGCCCCAGTGATGTGCCCTGGTGGCTGTAATTAGTTGATACTATAGCTGCATTTAGCACAGATGTTGAGTGTTAGAGCTGGGACCATCCAAACTAGGATCAGCATGATGATTGCTGCTGAGACTGTTCAGTATTTTTATCTGTGGCATTTCTTGAGCCTGGAGCTGGCTTAAAATAAGTGTTAGAAAAGACACTTGCAAGCCTGTAGAGTAGAATATATGAGAGGTAGCCTATCGTGGAAGGCAGATGTGCCATGAGGCAAAAAATATGCCTAAAAGGTCACATAAGACTAATACTTTTTTTAGAAAGGTCTATTCATTTTTATTTGTGGAGGTAGAGAAGGCAAGAGAACAGCATTCAACTTTGTGTGTTACAAAGTGAAACCAGCCTCAGTTGAACCAATAGAGTTGACTTGATTCTGATCAACATGGTCGTACGCCAAGTAGTTTTGCCAGGCCAATTTTACATTGATTTGGCATTAAATAATAGATAAAGGTAACTGTAATCAGTTTCTCATCTAGTCTTTTTATTAATCACTAGGTACAATACGAGTGAAATACCCCATATGAGCCTTAAGAACCATACAGCTGGAAGGCAGTAATTCAAAATGGATTGAAGGATCCTAATGGAAATAGGGCTGAACGTGAGCTTGCTGTGGGACATGGCAGTGATGACAGGAGCAGGGTTGTGTTCATAAGATTCATTAGTTTAATATCAGAATAACATGAGAAACTCTCTCACAGCTGAAAAACCCATAAAAACTGGAGAGTGCACAGGAAAAGAGCCTTACAAATTACGAAAATACTAAAAAATGCCTTCCAAAGGGAAACTGAAAGAGATCCAGCCTTCCTGCTTAAAAGAAGACTTGATTCAAACTTAATAAGTAGCACACAGTCTAGCTGGTATTAAAGTAATTTTGTATTATTGCTGGAGAAAGCATATTAAAAAACCTTATAACAGGAAGCTGAATCAAGGCAAGTTTAAATTAGAAATGAAGACCACGAGATAACTTGCCAAGAGAGGGGGGTAAATTCTCCATCTCTTGAAACCTTCAAATCAAGATGTGACCCCTGATATGCTCTAGTCAAATGCCAGTTACTGGATTCAGTACAGAAGCAGCAAAGTGATACAGCATCAGCCTTACACAGAAGGTGACACTGAATAATTCAGTGATTCCCAAGGACTCATGAGTATCTGTTACTCTTCCTAAACTTTCAAAATGTATTGCTGTACACTGGTAAACCTGACTCAGCTTTGGTGCTGATAAAGCAATTATTCTATCCATGTGTTACACTGGGGGTAAAGTTAGACTTAGTCAATTCTGAAGTTTAATCAAGTCACTTATGTAGCATCTTTGTTCAAACAGCTCCGTGGGATCAGGATATTGGTGGCAAAAAGCGTAAGCTTAAGAGATTCCAAAACCAAGGGTGCTCATAAGGACTTTCCCATGTGATTATGATAATGTACATTTCTCTCAGTAATTGATATTATTTTTTTTTAAGAAGGCTGTATTTTCCCTGAAGTGACTTCTCTGTTTTTACTTACTTTCCTGCCAGATAAAAGAACAAATTCTAAAATCCCTCCCATATGGCTGTGTCTTTTATTATTTTCCTCTCTATAAATAATCTAGCGTGACTTGAAAGGACAACACACTGCAGAGTTAAATCGACGGTGAAGGCAGAGAATCATTCGGATCTGGTTATGTCCTGACATCCACAGTTTCTTCCATTGAATTGGTTCACCTAGCTTTAATCCCAAAGACATAAATGGTTGGTCAGTAGGATTATGCAGGGCTGAAATAGATTTCTGTCCCCTGAAAAGGCTGTGGAACTGTACTTACACTACTGCAGTTGCATGACAAGCTGGATGAGTTCTGAACCAACTGAAGTGATGACTTCAATAGAACACAGCTATGGAACAGCACCTGAAGGTGTTGTTATATCCAGCTCGTGGCCTCAACATGGCATGGCCATCTGCAGGATCTTTCAAGTATGTGAATAACCAAGAGCACCAGAGGGTTATCCTATGTGTGGCTCCATGAGCTTAATAATTTCTTCATAAATTTGATACAGCGATGAATTATGAAGATCTAAATAACTATGTAAGAGCCTATGGCACACCAGTGTGTGGGACATCTTCCTTTGGAGGGCAAGCTTTAGCATACAAAATCCATCTACCTGCTGTGCTGCAGCTAAGTAAGCCTGCCCTGCCAAACTGTAGATTAGAAACATCTGCAGAGATACCTGCACATCTGGAAGTAACATAAAAACAGCAGTCAGAGACATGGCCACTATCTGAGTCAAATCCTGAACCAAAACATTCCTCTGCTTCACTCCTCAACACCAAAGCCATCTGATTCAATGCACAAAGAGGTTAACGTTTCGAGAACAGGTTAGAAAGGGGTTGATCCTTGGAAGATGCAGGAACAGTGTGAGCACTTGCTGGTTTTGGCTGGTAAATTTCCAACTCTTTCCAGGGTTTACCTGTAACAACTTCAATTACATGCCCTAGCAACCATCATTGAATTTCTTGTAGTGTAGTTCAAGATCATTGTATTCAGCTGGAGAAAACTTGCATCTCACCCAATAGTTACACATAATCAATAATTACCTAGCGGAAAACTGACTGCTTGCAGCTCTTTTTCTGATCCTCAGAACCAAGAAAGGGAAACATTTTATGCAGAAAATCTCAGTTCTCCACACAGCGGTCTCAGAAAACCTGAACTCTCCCATTTTATTAATTGGCATCTTAGAAGTACAAAGTGTTTGTTCAAGACATCTTGCTACAGAGTCTGGAATTTGCTCTGTGTTTACTGAGACCACACACTCAGTGAGTTTTACAGTGCCAGGATTACAGAATCCAGTGAGTACAGATACTGTTGTGATAACCAATGCTTTGACACTGAAGTCTTAACTAGAGAACGTCCAAAGCTGAGCATGTGAGTCCCTGCAGCCTGAGGTGAAGAGCCAAGCTCTTCAGCAGAAAGCTGTAACTGATCCAGATCTTGTGTGGCTTGGATCCAGAGGGGAGTTCATAATATGCACTGATCACTTGGTTACATTCCGTTTATTTTGTTCTGTTCTGGAAGGATGGTGCTAGCTTTTTCAGAATTCTCTGGTAAAAACAGTATCTATATTACGTTGAGAGAAAATGTTTTAACTAATCCAACAATATTTTAAATGTTTTGTAAAACAAAATACTAGGACACTCAAATAAATTTTAAAAAGGAGCTATTTCAAGGTGAAAAAATTAAATGTTTCATTCTGGGCCATTTAGATGGAAAATTTTCACAAATTTTCCTTCGGTCAACACAGTTTTGAAAAGATTTATTAGAACTGTGTTTTTTTCCAATGGAATATAATTCCATATCAAGATTTTATTTCTGAAAAACTTATGGCTAAGCTGTTGTATTGCTCCAAGTAAATGTTAACTACACTTGTTCAATATTTTACCATCAGCTCTTTTAGAACACTGATCTGCCCAGGGAAAAAAAATCCAAAAAACGACCCAAAACTTTCCCATGAAATGTGCATATGTCACAGTTGTCAAACTGGCAGTAGCAACACTAGCATATATTTGGAAGGATGAACATTTTTTGTTTAAAGAGTATTCCTCATTTCAAAGAAGACCATAAAATCATTCCAGACTAGATTTTTTTAAACATAAAGAGAGGAAGAAATAACTGCCCATTATGACTTGCTTGTGTAATGAACCCAGATTGTGCATACGTGTAGCCCCACTTGATAATGTTAAATGATTTACAGATCATCGTCAAAAGAGAAAATGGAGAATCACTGTTTGAATAGCAGCTGCCCAGGAGAATATTCATTAAGGTTAGGTCAGAACTCAACAATGTGGTTCAGAAAACATAGTTCAGCAGTTGGAAACAGCTTAAATTTTTTCTGGTTTTTCATCTTGGCAAATATATCCACAGAAAAAAAAAATAACCAACTGCTGGCCAATTGCACAGAGGCATTGAATGCACGCGGCTGGTGAATAATAGCAGATACAGTGGACACTGATTCCAAAAGAAATTTTAATCAGTGCTCAACTCTCAAATTCTGCTCTTGCAAAAGCTAAAGTGGTTAGTATCTTGTATTTTTGTGGTCAAGTGATGTCAGCCTCTGTGGAGCAGCTGGGTCTATAGGATAAAGAATTAAGGGCTTGCTATCAAAAATACCCTGTCGCGGATAACAGTCAGGTCACTGGAATGTCAGCAAAATCACTGCAGTGGGTCTGAGCTTTTCCAGCTACAGCTAGGGTAAGAGATGGCTACTACTGCAAACAGATCATAAGTGCTTTTAAAACTGCATTTAATCCCTTGGAGTACATCTAGAAATGCAGAGGAAAATGGAGAAAACACTTCTTCCATCAGCTATATATTTGACAGTTAAATGAACAAGCAGCCCCATTTGGACTACCTAGTGTTTCTGGACAGCTTGCAAGCCTGTACTCTCTGGAATATATCCTTGAACTGACTGAGAAATCACTGCATTGTGGAAATGACATCTCCATCAAAAATAAATTATTGCAGCTACCTGGCAGAGGCACAGAAGGGCTCTTCCTGGCAATTCCTTTCCCTTGGGAATCCAGGATCCCATATAAAGACAGACCATAATAAAATCTAATAGTAGTGTCCAGTACAAACGGTTTTCATTCTATTCACTTCATTCCAAAGACCCCTCCCCAAACCTTTTCTGCTTCTCTGTCATGGGGCTATGCAACATGCAGGCCTTGCAGGTGTGCTTTGAAGTCCCTGAGTAATAAAGTAGATGCTGCCCCACTACCATTTTCCCCCAACACCCCTACTACCACAATCATCTTTAGAACAAGCTTTCAGTCAACGTGCTATTGCGTCTTGGCGCAGAGGAACAGAATGAGCAGTCCTTGCCAATGTGAATGTTTACTGCCTATTGAAGATGCCCAGCTAAAATGGTTTAACTATCTACCTTCAGAATCCCTTCATCAAAGTCAATAGGAAAAGGGTCATCGTGGAACCCTTCATGATGGGGACATGCTGGCATGTGCCTAATTTGCCTAATGGTGCCTCCAGGCCTGCGCCTGCTGGTGCTGTGCTCCTGTGCACATGCTGCCTTCTGCCACTGCCTCCAGGGTGACCATTCATCTCCTCTTACATCTCCCCACCTTCTCCATGCCACCATGTATTCTTGAAAGCTTTGTTTTGGTACAGCAAGTGAACTTGTGTGCTTTTAATTTTTTTAATTTACTTTTTCAGAAAGAAATTCTGTGGTTATAAAGGAATTACCAAGTCTTAGTAGCATAGAGGAGTAAAAAAAAGTGAAAGTTTTGGGGAAAAAAGTCAAGGTTATTGATGCAACTAAATCAAAGTTGGCATAAAATTTCTTAATTCAAAACTGTTATCAAATCCAGTTCAGGTTTAAAAGACTCAGGAAAATAAAAAATTTCTACAGAATACTGAAGTCAAAGTTAATCACACCTTTCTTAATAATTTGTGATTGAAAAAATGTTTACTTAATCAAGCTAAGATGATCTATCATCCCATGACCCCAGCCATTCAGAAGCACTATCAAACTCAGGATGTGAGGGACCAGACCTATATCCAGCAGATGTAGTGGGCTGAATCTTGTAAATTATCTACCGTAAGTCTAGCTTTGTTTGGAATGATAAATAAGCAGGACTCACTGAAATCTACTTTGAAATTAAAACTGAAGTACTTTTTTCTTTTTCTGCCATGAGATGGAGAAACTATTTTCTTTTCAATTCAGTTCAGAATAAATAGAGAGTCTTGGGATATTTAGGAATACCTGCATGAGCTGAAAAGCAGGGTACCTGTTAGATACTTCAGTGAAAAACCAAGACAAGATTTCAAATGAGTTCTGAAAGACTTTAAAAGTGTCAGCTTCAGACATCTTTGGAGTACTTCTCACTTTGTCTCTTATAAAACTCATAGAACGGAATGGACAATTTCAAGCTAAAGCCCCCACAGTGACAACAAATAGAGTCAAAAGCTGAATCTGCTTTGTACCCATAGGAGAGGAGTCCCCCTTTCATGGAGTGGAAGTTGGAGTTGAAGAGTTCCAGATGTCCTCCGGGTTATAGGTTGAGGTATTGAATGTAAATCACGCCTTTCTTTCCTACCTCTGTTGGTTTGGCTGGAGATGCAAATGTCCTTGCTATTTCACACTTCAGATATTTAGAAACACTTCTCACACTGAGAGAAGTTTTACATCAGCAATTTAAGAAACTAAAAGAAGAAAGACTAATACCCATGTTGTTCTTAATTAGCAAGCCACAGTTACAATATGTAACTAAATCAGAGCCTGGAGTGTGAATTTTGCAGGAGTTATAAAGCAATGATTAATCCCTAAATGAGGATTCCTCCCCTCTTCTTTAAGCTGAGAGATTGTTCTCCCTCTTAGCAGAGGAAAGGACTTTGCTAAATTGTGTTTGCCAAATTGTACTGGCAAAAAATGCTGGCTGGTAAAGACAAAAGCCGTCATGTTATTAATGCATCAAAATTAATTATGCCAGTATAACTGGTTATCTTTGGCACAAGTAGAGCTTGAGGGACCAGACATGGTGCTGCCCAATTTGTTACCATGGTAGACAATTATGAAAGAAGTACAGATCTGGACTTGCATAACTCAAAAGCAGTTCTGAGCAGATTGTAAATTTCCAGGTTAAGAGTAAAAGAAATATTCCTCTCTCAAAAGCTATGATTTAGGACCCAGAGGGAATCTGACCCACTTGCAGGGGAAAACAAGTACAGTTTAAAGAGCTGTGATCAGTGCTGTACTGACTAATGGGTTATCACAAACCACTCTGGACAATTCACTTGGTGTGCACTTAGTCTGGCACAAGGTGACAAGAGCAATCTTAGTGTGGTACCAGTTCAGTATTTTTAGCTTGGACATCTCTGGCCATATCTTCTATAGTTGGGGCTAAATATGAAAGCAGTGCTGAGCAGCTTCTGTGAGGCTGCAATAACCTATTCAATCTGGGTAAGACTGTGTAACTACTTGCTACTTGAGATAGCTGCTTTACTTGAAATTGGAGCTTGGTCAAACAGTTAACTTAGGAACTGTGATTGCTTGTAAATACTGCTCCGTATTTGTGCAGGGTAAACAAATAACATCTGGGATACGGAGATAGGTTCTCTACTTCCCAAGAATGAAAAGCACCTATGTTGATAATCCTGTGGATGCAAGGCTGCAGAATCTTCATCAGGAAGTGGCAGGCAATCGTGACCATCTTTGATACATAATAATTTCAGGAAAATACTCAATAAGGTTTTGCATCTCCTGACAACACGGCAACTTTTTCAAGAATGTGTGCAGACCTGAACACACTCCAGCAGTTGAAGCACATTTTAAAGAGTGTGCCATGCAGTGTGCTCTTTGTGTGTGCCAGATGTAAGCAAGCTGTGATTTATGTGTGCAAATGCCACTGTGTATACGTGCCTATTAGCTCAGTCAAAATTTAACATGAGCACTTTGGAGAACCTGAATTCTGAGTTGCACTTCCCACTTTGTTTGTTCTTTCGCATTAGAACAGGCTCTGCTTCTGAAAAGATACAGGGTGGAACTTCACAAGAAACTGAGGAGATAAAAATTCTAGCTCAGTAACAAATGGAGGTGAGTGCTAGTGAGTCATCTGCTTAGTTTTGAGGGCAGATGGCTGGATGAGAAATTCCGAACCATTCTTTTAACACCACAAAAATGTCTCTAATCTCTGACCATAACTATGGGGTTGTTCAAAACCAAAATCTGGAAAGATGAGAACAGTTCACTTTCTCAGAACTTAACTTCCAAATACGGTTGCTAAGACCAATTTGTAAACTTTTAACCTGTGTCCAATGATAACAGTTACACATCTGTCATCTCTGTGCAGAAACTAAGTGCTGAAAGGAGCAAATGCACATGTATTTGTGGGGAGGCAAAGACACTCCAGTGGGGGTAACACTGAAGCTTCTTTAAGGATTCTGACACAGCACCCTCCAGGTCCAGGGCAAGCAAAACTGGACAGAGAAAATGGGCTTGAATTCTGCACACTTGGTGTATTTCTGTGTGTTTTACCCTAGTGATAGATGCTGTTTCAAGCCACAGGGAAGACATGTGGGAATATCTGACAGTGACTAAAGCGTTGTGCAGCTCTTACTGGCTGTGCTGCCTTGCCACAATGGTATGTTCAACCTATAAAGGCTATTCCAGTTGTGTGTCATCAGTTCTAATTGCCCTTCTTCATTCTTTTGCGGTATTGCATGGTACAGCTCTATGAGGCCTGAATTATTCTCTCTTCTGCATTTGTAGCTGAATACAACTTCTGAATTACACCAGTTATTCTGGTAATCCCCTTTCTGGCTTGAGCAAATGATCTCAGAAAGTAGCTGTGGTAATCTTTGTGAAGAAGAGAAACTTCCAGCAAGGGGGCATCTTCTGCATAAATCTGAGGGTTACACCTAGCAGCTAAAGTGATCTAAGAGTTCAGAGCAAATGCTCCTGGTAGGAGTCTTTTACTCTTTTGCACTCTCGCTTTCATAAGACCCTGTTCTGAGTCAATTCAGCTCATTAAGCCAAGATAAATTTAAAATAAAAGGAAAGAAAAATAGACAATTTTCTCCAACTTCAGTGAGCCAAATTGTTTGTGAGAAGGGTTTGGCAAATGCCAGCACAAGGTAGGATGTGTCTCTGGGAGCAGGAGATAAGCAGGGAGCAAAGGGTGGTGGGTTGAAGAGGAGCAGGATCTCTTCCTTTTGGGAACAGCAGGCTATTAGATCATCCTGATATTTAATCTTTTTGGTTTTTAGTCATTGCCTTAGACTCGGGGTGTCATGACAAAGCCTTCGTTGCTATTGTTGTTACCCTTATGACACAGAGGAAACATGACTTGTTTCACATAATTCCTCATGTAAACACTGAATAGGAATTCCGTGTCTCTGTGGGTTTGGGACACAGACAATGACTTTGCAACAGCTTTTGCTGTCTGATGAGAGTGCTGAGCTGGAAAATAAGGGTTATATTGGCTCTGGAAATGGCTACAAAGAGCAAGATGTAATCCTCATGTAAAATACATACTGAGAGACCCTGAGGAAAGGAATCACTTATCTCAATATATATTGTCCTCTTAAGGTCACTTAGGTAAGGTCAGTGCAGCAACACTTGATGGTGCACTTGTGCCAAAAAGTCATGAGTAATTCAGTTAAGCCATAAAAACTGTTAATGATGCAGTAGAAGCTGTATTTCCACTGGAAGTTTTGACAGTATAAACACCACCAGCAACACCTTCACAGTACCATGTATGAAGTATAGGCTGAGATTCATATGTGGCCCAGAATGGTGCAGCACCTGGGGTTTTGTGAAATGAAGCTACACTGTGGAATGGTTCCCCAGCAGAGATGGGCTAACAGTGCAAAGTGTGGGTCTGGATCCAAAATTTCCAGCAGTTCACAAGTGGTCTACACTAATCTCTTATTTCTAGTCCCTGACTTTTGATATACTTATCTATGGTTGTATATATTTTTGAAGTCCCAGACTGGTTTCAGAAAACATACAAGAGCGTGCCAAGCAGGAAATGCAAGAGTAGTACATAGAATTTCACATTAGAGTCAAGTAGCTGTGCATGAACTCACCTAGTACTCTGTGTATTTGCACAATGTAATCTTCGGTTACCTGATTTGTGTACAGGTGCTCAATTTTTTGTATGTGGAATGTCAGCAGTTGATTTACTGAAAACATTAAAAAATAGGTTACTATGTCTGTGCAAGTTTACTGCAAAGAATGCTCCCAAACTTGCCTATACATGTTAATTCTTTCCTTTCTGTACACAATAGCCTATCTTCCTATCAGTGCATCAGTGGCAACATCTACGGAGCATCAATTTTATTTACCCCTCCTGAAGGAGGCTGTTCACCATTTGCAGGAGCCTTTTGTGGCCCTTAGATGAAAGACACTTCATCTGTGTAAAATATTATTATTATTGTTGCTAGTCTAGTGTTTTCAGCGGGTTTTCTTGGAACCTGATGTCCTGCCAGAAGTAACACCCTGGGAATCTTTCAACAACAGTTCCTGGGTGTTCTGTAGATTACTGCTGTTTTCTCATACACTGTCCCTGCGAATTACATACTCAGATTAGAAAAAAATGTCAGTCCTCTTCCCTCTGTGAAAAGAACTACTTTTCAGGCTCTATATTAAAAGATTAGGCCAGTACTTTTTTTTCTGGTGACTTATTATTCAGGTTGTGCTTGGTTTCCCCTTACCCCTTCTGCAAAATAGGTTCAAAATGTTAAATAAGATTGATGTGAATGATCTTGTAGCATTATGCAAACACTTTGCATAGCTGAGAATGGCCAGTTAAAGGAAGACTGGTGGAAAATTGGACCCAGACATTCAGTCAGCAACTTTCAACCCTGCAGAGACAAAGAACCTTTAAGAGCTAACTTCATAATGAGGAGCTATAGTACAGCATGGCAGAAATTAAAGGGAGGCCCAAATCCCCTAAGTGACAATTGTGTTTTTCAGAGATCTCCTGGGTAGATGTTGCTTTGAGAGACCTTTGGGAAGGGGTGTAGCAAATGAGGCCTTCCTATGAGACTGGGGAAGCAAATGCCTCTGGGCCAGAATAGGAGTGGGAGGAGATTAAAGCAGAATAACCATTTCTCTGACAATTGAATGCCCAAATTCTGCAAATACAGTCTTCTTCTGAAACCATTCACATTCAGCTACCACAAAAAGTAAGTTTCTGGAGTGGGAAACAAAATTTTGCAGGAACTGAAGGTTCTTATGATTTCTTTATCACTGTATCTGATGTTCATCCTGTAGTTTCCCACTTCAACATGGTTAAGGGACAAAAGAAGTGGGAACCACTGATGCAGAACAAATGCCCTGGGTTTCAAGTGAGGTTCACTCGATATGTGTTTTGAACTGGAGCTGGGTTCTTACAAGAGAGTAGCCAAAAAGCTGTGTCAAAATGAACTCCTGAATGGTTGAGGAGGGATGGAAGAGTTAGGGAGAAGGAGGGGAAAGAAAACCCTGGAGCCTCTGGGCCAGACTGGGCACTGGGTGTCTGTCTTTGGATCACCATAGTGGTTTTGATCATCATTAATTGGTATGGGCTCAGAGAATCAACTTATAATAGCTCCGATTTTTAGCTGCATGTTGAAACATTTGCACACACCTAGCACAAAGTCATGGAGGAGTTTATCCCTATAGCTTATTCACTTTTGATCACGCTCTTCTTTTTCTGGTTTCTGCCTCCCCCTGAGGAGCTCACTGTCTTTGGAGCAGCTCAGCTTTATTGTCAATATGTTGTGCAGTAGCCCAGTGAAGGGTTTTTTTGGTACATTTCTGGGTGCTCACTGCAGTCTGTTTCTCTGAAAAAGCAAAACCAAATACCACTTTGCACCTTTTTGTTTATTCATAGTTTCTCATGTCCTGTTTGGGCATCCTGATATTCTGTTTGATGCTGTTGCTGACATGACCAGAAAAGATGGGCAAAATAAACTCCTTTTCTCCTATTGATATGATTTTCATGACCAGTGAGTCTTAATCTATATTCATCCCTACCTGACAGGACAGTAAATATTTAATGAAATCTTTACAACTGTTCTCCTCTGTTCTTGACTCTGGTATCAAATATTCTTGTTTTCGTTGGACCTTTTGAATAGGTTTTACTCTGTAATCTACTTTCTGAAGAAATACTGCCTCAAAGGATACCTCCTCGACCTTCAGTCTTGAAGACCTTCACTCAACTATACCTATTACATCTAAATGTAGCTGCAAAGTCTTTCCTCTCCTTCCCTGCCCTCCTGATTTCATACATCCTTTTAACACCTCAGCTCCTGAAGCGTTTGAGTACAGAATGTGAATTTCCCCTCTGCTTACAGGTACCAACATGTTAGTGTTGATTGTGTACGTAGTATAGGTGCCTTGGGCAAAAAAAAAGGCAGACTGAATGCTGCTGTAATGATAAAATATTCCTGCAGCTTTGGGGCCAATGAATATGGCACAACCAAGAGGAATCAGAGAGACCTACCTGCCCTTAGCAATGCACCAGGAGGAGAAGAGAGCCTTCAAAGAACATAGATCTTTCCAAACAAAGATTGTGATCAGTAAATCACAGCCTTCTCTTAGGCAATGTATTTTGCTGGTCCTAAGACAAACTTCCCACAAGTGTGCTCTCATTTCTGCTGAGTCAGCCTTCCAATTACGCCCACTCAGCAGCTGATAACAAATGACGATGTACTTTGTCATGTGTGGGATACAAACGTATGTGTATGGAAATGGCTGACAGACCTAGAGGAGTTACTCAGCTAGATACTGTCCCTCATTTCTCAGAGAGATCAAGAGCAGTGCTAGAGACAGTGTCTTCTGATTGAAAGATATCCACTGGGAATGGTGTCCTTTCAGGTTGCTCCAGCCAGATCGGCAAGAGTATACACCCACAATGGGCTTCATTAACAGTCTTATCAAGTCCATGGACATACATGCTTAATTGTACAGGGCTCATGATAAAGCTCAGTGCAACTTGCTGTTGCATAACTCCTTTCAGGTTTAGTTGGCCGAACTTTACTTTTCACAAGTCATTTGATAATATGTAAAATTTAAAAAAAAAATAAAAAAAATGGAAGGAATATAAAAAATTATGTTAGGCACACCAATAACAGACAGACTGGGCTCCTGGCTGGGAAACAAGTTCTCATCACATAGGAAAAAACTGGGAGGGGAACAAAGGAAGAAAAAATTGCTTTTGGATCAGAATGAAGAGGAATGTATTGTTATCACTTGCAGCCACAGAGTGATCCATCTTTTTATTTTTTAGTTATTCTTTGCTGTTGGTGGCTATGGGGACACTTTTCCCTGCAGCTGGCCAAGGATCTGAGTCAGTTGCTCCCGTAGGAGAGATAATGTCCCTGTTTGTACGTGAGGAAGTGCTTTCAAATGACCCTGCCCTGCCCAGGCTGTAAACACCTGAGTTCACCACCACGCTGGCCTGCATCTGAACCCTGAGCCCATTCCTCCACCTGGGCATCCATAAGGCAACTGCCATTTTGCTATGGCCCAAAAAAGTGAACATGGTAAGACTGACCTAGTTGGAGAACTCAGGGTGGTGCCTGGAGGCTTGTGGCTGAAGGTAGCGCAGAGAGGGTTGGAAAGGAATCAGAGGGCTACTCAGCTCAACACGGCTAACCAAAAGCTAACCTAATTAGTAGCCACTAAGACCTGTTGCCATCTGCTCCTGAGTTGCCTGTCTGAGCCTGGTCCTGAGTTCAAATCTCGGCATAAAGATACAGATCTACAGCATGCCTGCAATATTGTCCACATCAGAGATGCCCTTAGTTATCTCTTTTTTTTTTCTCACCGTCTCAGGCAGAATAATTATGTATTAGATCAGTTCAGAGATGAAACACACCTGTTACTGTACTTAGCTGCTCAGGCTAGGATCAAGTGGGGAGCTCCATCTTCTCTAGTTTCTGGGGACAGAGACCTCCAGGACTCTCAGGTCTCTGCATCTGTTCCCTCTATTTGGCTTACTAACATCTGTCATCTGTCATGATGTGGAACACATCCCACTGGAGCTCTCTTTTGGGGCTGCACTCGATTTTTATTTTATTTC
Source organism: Hemiprocne comata (assembly GCA_020745705.1). Taxonomy (NCBI): domain Eukaryota; kingdom Metazoa; phylum Chordata; class Aves; order Apodiformes; family Apodidae; genus Hemiprocne; species Hemiprocne comata. Next base: position 66,758,702 of record CM036586.1, read on the forward strand.
AGTCTCCTTCACTGTTTGCATCCTATACATAAGTAGCTGTTTTTTGGTGTGGCGTCCTTTCCTTTCCTTTCCTTTCCTTTCCTTTCCTTTCCTTTCCTTTCCTTTCCTTTCCTTTCCTTTCCTTTCCTTTCCTTTCCTTTCCTTTCCTTTCCTTTCCTTTCCTTTCCTTTCCTTTCCTTTCCTTTCCTTTCCTTTCCTTTCCTTTCCTTTCCTTTCCTTTCCTTTCCTTTCCTTTCCTTTCCTTTCCTTTCCTTCCTTTCCTTTCCTTTCCTTTCCTTTCCTTTCCTTTCCTTTCCTTTCCTTTCCTTTCCTTTCCTTTCCTTTCCTTTCCTTTCCTTTCCTTTCCTTTCCTTTCCTTTCCTTTCCTTTCCTTTCCTTTCCTTTCCTTTCCTTTCCTTTCCTTTCCTTTCCTTTCTTTCCTTTCCTTTCCTTTCCTTTCCTTTCCTTTCCTTTCCTTTCCTTTCCTTTCCTTTCCTTTCCTTTCCTTTCCTTTCCTTTCCTTTCCTTTCCTTTCCTTTCCTTTCCTTTCCTTTCCTTTCCTTTCCTTTCCTTTCCTTTCCTTTCCTTTCCTTTCCTTTCCTTTCCTTTCCTTTCCTTTCCTTTCCTTTCCTTTCCTTTCCTTTCCTTTCCTTTCCTTTCCTTTCCTTTCCTTTCCTTTCCTTTCCTTTCCTTTCCTTTCCTTTCCTTTCCTTTCCTTTCCTTTCCTTTCCTTTCCTTTCCTTTCCTTTCCTTTCCTTTCCTTTCCTTTCCTTCCTTTCCTTTCCTTTCCTTTCCTTTCCTTTCCTTTCCTTTCCTTTCCTTTCCTTTCCTTTCCTTTCCTTTCCTTTCCTTTCCTTTCCTTTCCTTTCCTTTCCTTTCCTTTCCTTTCCTTTCCTTTCCTTTCCTTTCCTTTCCTTTCCTTTCCTTTCCTTTCCTTTCCTTTCCTTTCCTTTCCTTTCCTTTCCTTTCCTTTCCTCTCCTCTCCTCTCCTCTCCTCTCCTCTCCTCTCCTCTCCTCTCCTCTCCTCTCCTCTCCTCTCCTCTCCTCTCCTCTCCTCTCCTCTCCTCTCCTCTCCTCTCCTCTCCTCTCCTCTCCTCTCCTCTCCTCTCCTCTCCTCTCCTCTCCTCTCCTCTCCTCTCCTCTCCTCTCCTCTCCTCTCCTCTCCTCTCCTCTCCTCTCCTCTCCTCTCCTCTCCTCTCCTCTCCTCTCCTCTCCTCTCCTCTCCTCTCCTCTCCTCTCCTCTCCTCTCCTCTCTTTTTCTGAGTAGCTGAAGATATTGCCTACTCTGAGCGTGTGTTAGCTTTTTTATTTTGGTAGGCCCATATCTCTTTACCCTAAGATTTGTGTAGCTGTGCTTGGATATGAGCAGATTTCTCCCTCAGATTTTGTTACATCCTGGCTCCCCATCTGAGAAGGAAGGAAGAGGGGCTTTTATTGTGCTGGTGGACTTTGCCCATCCCTCTCCAGATCTGAATAGGCCAGCATTATTTCACAAGTGGTAAATCCACTTACAATGGTTTTAAATGGTTGAGCTGCTGAGCCAGCTGAACAGCAAACACCAGAGGGGAAACCACATTTCGTGAGCACTTCAGATTCCTTCAGACTGTATGTGGAGCCATTAAGACCAAAGTAAAAGCCCTTTGACACAACTCCCTTCGGCAACTTTTTCACAGCTACATGCCAAAAATGGGGGCTGGCTGAGGAATTAATCCAGAATTGGCTCCCAAGAATCTAGCACATGAAGATAAAGATGGAGTTCAAATCTGTTTCTGTTAAAAGGGAGGAAAACAGCAGCATATTGTATTTTCTTGTAGCATATTAATCCTTTGCTGGATGTCTCTCTGATCAGTGTGAATTGCCGGTCAAGATATCACCATGGGCAAAAGATGAAAAAAACCCACGTGTTTATGTTATGTAGGAATATTTGTTACTGTATTTGTGTTTGTATCTGTTTTCCTTATTCTTTACATCTTAGTTAGAAGAAGCCAGATTGTATATCTCATGGTCTTCTGATCATCCCAGAAGAAATAGAGCTTCAGCTAATATGACCAGCCAAGAAATATCCAAGAACACAAACAATTACCCCATTGCAATAAGATGGATGAAGGCCTATCTAAAGACGCTGCTATTTCTGTCTCTGTCCAGACTTGTGAAGACTGGGGACTTAATTCTTCCTTAGAAGACATAATTGCATATTCCCTAAACAGGTTATTTCACAATGATCTGGGTTAGGTTAGACATTCAGTAATGGAGGTTTCCTAGCCCAGACAGTCTTGATAGAGTGATTACTTTGAGTAGTTGCAATAATAATTGATGGTGGTGATGAGAATGAACCTCTGACCTTCAGTGCTTCAGCTCCAGTCAGCAAAAAATGGGTGGCCACAACCTGAAATCACACAGGGACATGCAGAAACTTTCCATCTTGAATCAGCTTAAAAAAAAAAGGTGCAAACTTGAAGTAGAATAGTTGCATTGAGAACCTGTATTGTCATTCTGAGTCAGAATTTATGTTTACTATACTTTAGCTTGTTTCACCTTGGCTTTGGGGCTTGCTTCCTACACCAACATGGTTGAGCATGACTGTAGCTCCACCAAGGAAAAGGTGCAAACACAGCTGTGTGCCTGAACTTTTGGAAGTGTGTCAAAATTTGTTTCCAATGATGCTGAAGTTCCATTTAGCAGGAAAGGAATTGTGTTTCTTCTCTTACTGATAGCTTTAGTTCAACATTGTGTGAAGTAACAGAACGGGCTCTGATGACTGAATGAAACAATCTTTAACCATTTATTAAAAAAAAAATAGTAACTAAAAAAGATAGTAAGAATTTAGCCAGTGAGAAGTAGAGGTGCAACAACATAACATGCTGCTGCTGCATGGCAATCCATGCACCCAGAGATGCTCAGCTTTTCCTTCCTGCTTCTGTCACTTTCTACTTGTGTGTCCTTGGGTACATCAGTGGTCATTTAACTGTCTCTGCCTTGACCTAATATCTGTAAAATAGGCAGGAAAACACCTCTTGCTTCATATGGGGACTGTGAAATTAAATTCACTGATATTTCCAAAATGTCTAGAGAACTAGACACAGCAGAACTTGGTTCTCACACAAGTCCTGTGAGAGTACAAAGTATTGCTGTGGTTTTATTTTCTGCAGAAATGTTCCTTCAGTAAAACATAGGTCACAGAAGAGTAGTTGGTTACCCTTTGACTCTTGTTAGATTGGTAGGAGAAGTTATTTTTCTCACAATAACTAAGGTCTGCAGTGAATTTGGGACTTTTTTGTAAGCCCCCCCAATATCATTTGGAGTTGTGTGAGTGCATAGAGAAAAAATCTGCAACTATGCATAAATATTTGCAAAAATTAAAAGCCTAAAGAAAAAAAAAAAAAAGAGCCCGAACAATCCACAAACCAGTGCATCATCTCATTTTCTTGTTCTCATTTCTTTAAACCTGCTGACAGGATTCCCCCAGAATTTCCAGCACTCTCTGAACCTTGACCTAAGCAGCTTCATGAGAAATTTCTTCCCCAAGGGTTATTTTGGATAGAAAGTTCTAAGATCCTGAGTATAATGGTTTTCACAGCTGTAATTATAGAGTCACACATCTGATTCATGTAATTTGACAGGGAATTATAACTTGCCTGGTTCAAAGGAGTGTGTCAAGGTGTATGGTAACTGGTGATGTGAATCTTGCAGCATCTGCACATGGGCTCTTCCATCATTCTTGTGTCCAGATTAAATGTTTCTGTTACATGTTTACATACCTGGGGCAGTCTAGATTACAGTACTGGAACTCATTTATTGTATTGACTTTTCTCAGAGAGAGTTTTATAAACATTTGACTCACCATCCAAGGATGGAAAAATGACAGTGAAAATGCCCATGCACCCTTTCATATGTGGAGAAGTTCACACTTCTCTTTGTGGTTATTGTATGCAAGCAGCATTGCCTGTTTTTAGTTCTCAGAAGAGAAACATAAAGGAAGACCTACTTTTCAGGAAGGGCTGAGAAATTTAGCCATTTTTAGTGACTAAATGAGTGGTTGTATTGTGCCTGTTTGTCGGCTGAAGGCAGAGAAGCAAGTGCATGGTTCAGCCCTCAGGCATGGGCTGGAATAAAGCTGAGGGAAGGAACTTTTTGACAAAAGACATAAAAATTGATTTAGGAGTGATTTAGCAGGTACTTCACATTGCAGAGGACTCCCACTCCCAAAAATGTCTCTGTGAGAGGTTTTGCTGTTTGCCAGAGAGGAGAACCATGTTGCTACCACCATAACCAGTTTACTCACTAAAACTCATTGTTTGTGCACTCAAATCAACAAAATGCAAGTGTGGGTGAGATGTACCTGCATGCATCTCAATGTGTGAAAGAGGTACGTGGTGAGTGATGGTGCCCCTAAAGGTTATGCTTTATGGAGAGATGGTGGGGTGAGGGGAAAGGGGTCCTGCTGGCACATGGCTGCTGTGAGCAGGCCAGGCCAAGCTGGCCATGTGGCATAGGAGTGGCAGGAGGGTTGTCCTCAGCTGGTCTGGTGAAGTTGCTGGCTGACCTTGTTCTCCAAACGGGGTGTAGCAGTGCTGACTTGACTTCCTGCGACTCTCAGTAGGACATGGGGCCCACAACATGCAAAGCCCTGAGCATCCCCTCATCTCCCAGTGCTGCACAGGCACTACCTTATCACCCCTCAGGTCCTGTGCCACTTCACCACTTCCCACTCCATCAGGGAAACCTCACGCTTCCTGGGCCTTACTCCCTCCCTGCTCTCCCTGCTTCAGTTGTACAAACTTTATAAAGTAGGCACAGAAGTCTTTTAATAAGCTTCTGCAGCTGCCAACCTCTAGGGTCCTCTCCCCTTACAGCAGCACCCCTTGGTGGTAGCACCCCTTGGCCCAAGGAAGACCTCCTTCCCAATCTCCTCTTTGGAAATATTTGGGCTTCCTCAGATTACTTTTATACCGCCCATTTCTCCTCCCTCACAACTTCGACCACTTCTAGCTGTGACCCGAGCTCTGTCTCTGCTGTCTTTATCAGACACGGAGGTGAGGTACCTTTTGCTCTGGTCTGCAATGGACCAATCCTACAAGGCAGTGGGGGAAAACATCCCATAATTTACAGTTATGGTAGACCCGGCTTTGAACAAAACTCCTATGTCTAGTGCAACAGTTTGTAGACTGACATGCATTGTCACTGTGGACCTCTGTGCAACTGCAGGCAGAGCCTCTCATGGAGCCTGGGGAGGTCTGGGCCCCCCTCATCCCTGCGAGGCCGAAGATGTGGCACCACTCATATGGCAGCTTCACCCTCTGCCTCAGCAGGACTGGGGGCTGAATGGTCTGCTGTCACTGCCTTCTGGCAGTAAGGACTTTCTGTAGTTTATACCACTGGCAGGCAATTCTTCAGATACTTCAGAGGAAATCACTGTTCTAATGGTGTGTCATTGCTTTTTTCTTTCTGTTGCAAGGTTAATCCTACCCTAACCCTCAACCCAGCAGAAGGATCCTATTTAACAACAATCCCTTCTACTCTTCCGCGGCAAGCCTCTGCCTGCCTATTGTTTCCATGAGAGCAGATTCACCGACTGACGGGGCAATCAGGCTAATTCACTATTTGATATGCTCTCTATCAACAGCCCCTTTGCCCTCTTTCCCTTCTCTGCCTTCCCCTGCAGGGCTTCACAATGGACGTGGCCTGCCCAGTGCACAACATGGGACCACGCTCCCTGTCTCAGAAAGAAGCTGGTACTTTTCTCTCACTACCCCTCAACAAGGTGCAGTGTGAGGGACCAGATCAATCTCTGGTGTAAGGCCTCTGATTTCCACGGGATAACTCCAAAGGTATATTTGACTCCACATGTTCCACATGTGCCTCATTTTCCCCAGATACCCTAAAACCTGGTGTCCAGTTCTTCAAGATGAGAAAATACCATCCCCATGTTTGGAAAGGGCCTAAGTGAGCATTCACCCTAATTGGGAAAGCTGGCTGTGTCCAGGTAGAGCAGGCAGGAGGAATGTATAGGGAAGAGGAGAAATGCCACATCTGACTATAGAAAAAGGACCAAGTAATACTGGCTGCAAGAAAAACTCTCCTCTGCGCATTGTGATCATGCTTGTCTGTCTTCTACTTAATGTTACTGGTTTCTGGGTAATGCCACACAGACTTGCAGGTCCCTGCGGCTGGGGGAGAAGAGCATAGGATCATTCTTGCTCCTAAGCATGACATCCTATTTCACACCTGCCTTTTGACCAACTAGAGCAGGTGAGTCTCTAAGCCTTTAGCTAGCCCTGTAAAGACTTTACTCTCAAAGAGCAGCCTGAAATCTTGCAGTCTGAGTGACACCCACAGTAATTGCTACTGTTTGGGTCTTTCTTGCTTCTTCCACTGGCTACATCCAGGCGTGCACCTTCAGCTAACTGATCTGAAATGAGAGATCCTGCTGCCTCTACATGGTTTCATGGCCTCACAATCCTAGTCATTGGCAGTTGTCTGATCCTCCCATGAACCACTGCAGGACAGCAAATGAGAACACTAACCCTGCCAAAAAGTGGTTAGTTTTAGGTCTCTGAACCAGGTTTATCAGGGTCAAATGAATGGCAAAGGCAGTGGAGCATACCCTTGGGAGTGGGATGCTGTTTGAGGGGCTGTAGTAATTGGGTTAGTTTAGTTAGAAACACATTGAGATAAGTTCCTTAAATTGATGGCTGAGTTGCACACACCATACGGTGATGTCACAGGAATGGCTTTTTCTAAAGCACTTGTGATTGCCTTTCTGAAAGGCTCTTTCTCTCTCTCAATGCAGACTGTCATTGTCCAGTCCTAATTATAGAACCTAAATAATGCTAATGATGGCACTAGAAAGCACAAGCTGGCTGTTGCTGTAGAAGCCAAGAAATTGTATACACATCACAGCCTTGAGGGACATGTTAAAGCCACAAAAACACACAAACCCAAAATTCTAACCCAGTTGTGAACACACTCCCTGCATCCCCTCATCAGGCCTAGCCTCAGAGTGGGATGTGGGTGATGGGATTTGCAGTGGTAAGTGGGACTTTCCATTTGGTTTGTGTGCATTTTGGAAAAGTCCACACTGTCTCACGCCTGTAGCTAGCTCTATTTATCTGCCTGTCTAAAATCTTCCTGCTGTAGATCTGTCCAAAAACTGAGCACTGGAAGTAAACTATCCAATTATTTTAAATCATTTTTCCATGTGAGTTGTCTTTAAACCTGTCTTTATTTCCGCAGATGTATTTTGCATTCAAAGTATTCACCAAGCAGCTTCTGCCAAAAAAATTCAGTGTAGGGTCTGTTTTCCAGAATGATTATTTAATCTGTTTACTCTTTTTACTTTTGATGTATGAACGATTCCCTAAATGGTGAGGTATTATTTCTGCTTCTCATGCCAGAGGGCTGTAAATTTTTTTATTCAAAGAATAAGAAACTATAAAAAGGAAGACACAATCTACAATATATAGCCTCTTTTGCAATATGAATATGGGTGACATTCATCCAGCACACATCCCTTAAATACCCATTTATACAGAACACAACACCTATTCATGAATAAGACAATATAAAAATACAAATGTAATAAAACTCTGGAGTAGTTTAGTATCAAACCAAATTTTTGCTCCATTCTGCAATATTCATCTAGGGCTCTGAGAGACTTAGCCATAATAATGCCTGAGTGTTACTGATTTCAGCTGTCCACAGACTTTCTCCTGGTTATTGCTGCTGTGGTGGGTGTGGTGGAATGGATGTTGTCTCAGTCGCTCCCATTCAAAGTCTGGTACATTAGCTTAAATCACCAATGAAACAGGGTTGTGTTAGGATGCCAAATCGTGAACTGCAGCAGCTGAGGTACACAGCTAAACAGATTTAATGGGTCTTTTGCTGCTGAAAAGAATGGTCCTGTATGGCTCCCTCCTCCTCTCTCCCCCTGCAAATATCTATGGAAGGGCTGAAGGCGAGAGTCTGGGAGAATAATAGCATAAAGAAGTGCAGATAAATCAGCCAGAATGTGACTATCAAAGCCATACTCCTATTCTATTTTATAAACCTTTGATTCCTGAAGTAAAAAGGAATTGGTGATGGGATCTTGTTGGATTGTTTTATTTTTTTTCTATCCCAAAGGTGTTTTTCTGATCCTGGCTATCTCAGGATGTACTCTCTTATAGTTCATCAGGTTGCTGGTCTGCCTGCCTGGTTTCTGGTCAGTGGCAGATGCTTAATAGAGGATGGTGAAACTTCACTTGGAACACACAAATAGAGATGTCTGAGAAGAAAAATGAATAATTCAAACTAATTCATATTGAAGTTTTATCATTTAATGGGTAAATTAATCTTTTTAATTAAAATATTTTAATTCAAGTGTGTTTGTTTTTTTTTTTATAGTTGGCATAGATCTTTTTGGCTGGCTGGCACAGATCTGGTGAGGCTGCTCTACAGCCTTGTGGCTTATTTTTTTCCACTTCAGCACCATTTTCTTTTAGCATCTCTCCTTGCACAGTCTGAGATTTTGTTGGTCTTCCTAGAAGTCAGAACTGGAAAAGAGACTTCTTTGAAACAGACAGAACAAGAGAATATTTGTGAGGGTGAAATGAAATGAATGAGATGAATGAGAGATATTTCTTGCTGTTGAAAAGCAGCCCTATGTCTCACTTATGGACAGCTGATGTATAACTTCTCTAATGCAAAGTAACACTTCCAGTCTGCTCAGCAATTGTGCCATTGCCTTTAAGGAACTGAAAAGGGTATGTATTTTTATCCTGCTATTGGGTTATGGGATTTGAAAGTAACTTTTTTAGCTTGCATAAGTAAATATTGTTACTGGACCTCCCAGTCTCTTTTCAATGCTTTCTCCAATATTTGACCTTCTGACCTGCTCCAGGCCATGGCAAATTCCACAGGTTGACAACACACCGGGTGAGGGAGGGTCTGCTGCTATGGTGACTTTCAATTTTGCTGAGTGAGCTCCTGTTCTCATGCTTTATGATGACCAAAAAGGTTGGGAGCTAATCAGTTCTCTTCTGAGCCTTCTTAAATCTTGGTTGCCTCTTTTAGCTCTCTCCTATGCTAGGCCAGAGGCTCACATAATTTCCATTCTGTTGTTACCTGTCTAGCCTGGCCATGTAAATGTTGTATAAGAAATGCTAGTAGGTACTGTTAACTTCCACGACTGTTCCTGCTACTCCATCCAGGAACTCCTTGAGGAGGAGTGAGTCATGCGCTACCACCCCAGAGCATACAGTGCACGTTCCCACAAGCTCTTCACAAACCCACAGCTGGAAACTTCCAAGATGACACCTGCTCTGTTTCAGTGCTCAGAGCAAGGACTCAAAAGAGGCTTTTAAAAGTACTTTCAATTGAAAGACTTCTTTTTCTTTCTCAACTGCTAATGACTCCTTCCCTCACTTCACACTTCTCAAGTCACGTAATTGCCAGGACCCTCTGCTTGTCTCAGCTATGTGGTTGTATGTAACACTCTTTCCCTCCTTTGTCAGCATCATGTATTTCCTGGTCATAAGATGCAGAAATCAGTGTGCATTCTTCTGTAGGAGGGGGCTGGAGCACCTCTCCTATGAAGACAGGCTGAGAGACCTGGGGTTGTTAAGCCTGGAGAAGTGAATGCTCCAGATAGACCTTATAGCAGCCTTCCAATACCTGAAGGGGCCTACAGGAAAGCTGGAGAGGAACTAGATTTAGGTTAGACATTAGGAAGAAATTCTTCACTATGAGAGTGGTAAGACACTGGAACAGGTTGCCCAGAGAAACTGTGGATGCCTCATCCCTGGAAGTGTTCAAGGCCAGGTTGGATGGGGCTTTGAGCAGCCTGGTCTAGTGGAAAGTGTCCCTGCCAGTGCAGCCAGGTTGGAACTAAATGACCTTTACGGTCCCTTCCAACCCAAACCATTCTATAATTCTGTTATTCTATGTATTTTGTACTGACTGGTGGCTTCATGAAATCCCTGTAAGGTGTCACAAAGAAAATCTCAGTAGCATGTTTTCTCTTGTGGCAACCTGTGTAGAGGTGGGTAAGACACATTCTGAACCTTTCTGCTCTAGAAACTGATAGGTATGCGTTTTTCAGTTTTGTAATTCAAGGAACCTTTGACCTTATGGACTTATTTATTTGAGTATTGTAAAAGCTGAGTATCACTTTTGGCTCTTCACCTCAAGATGGGTTGAAAGAGAAAAATTTTAACCCTAGATTTTTCAGAAGTTCATGAGCATTTTATTCGGTGAAGCTGTTTTTTTCCATCTATAAAACCTGGGCCTCCAATCCACAATAGACCCGAAACTTTCCATAGAGCGGAATGATTTAATATACAAGGAGTTAATCTGACTTTTTATTTATAATAATATTCTAGTACTCTTTTCCCCCAATTCCTGGCTTACTGATTTCTATATTTTCGCCCTTATTATCTAGTTACAGGAAAGCCTTAACCTCTTTCTTCCTCAGTCCTAAGTAGACTACATTTTCACCAACTGTCACAGCTACCTGCGTGTCTTCTTCAGTTACTGTGTCTCTTATCTGAGCATAACTGTTCCCAGCTCTTAAAAAACTGCTCTGCACCTCATATCTCAGTGGAGATACATTCTGCAGGATCAAGCAGTCTCAGTCCTTCTTTCTAGTTAGGGATAACAGTCCTGATTATTTCCAGGGGTACAAATCTTTCCATTCTACTTTTTTTGACATGGGCTAAAGAAATAAAAATTGAGACTCCAGATAGTCTTCCGACTTTCAAGTCTAAGGATGGTTAAGATGATCACAGACAGAAATATCAGCTGCAAAATTTGGACCCTGATGCCAACCCACTAAGGGGTGGAAGCTGTGCCTTGGGCAATGTTTCATATTCCTCCCTTCTCCAGAGTTGTTTGGATTGTGGATCTGGACTTGAACTTCTCAAGTTTGACGGGTGTTTGTGATCTGGGCTTTTGATTCCATTTCATTTCTAATAGTTTCTGTTTCCAAACACTTGGGCAGTTGCCCTTTCCTAGAACACACGCTGAGCACAAGAAACACCCTTCTTAAAAAACACAAACACTCAGAAGAGGAACACAGAGAACTGAAAGAGCTTCACTAAGAAGTTTTTTCTCTCTATAACCCCTACATAGGAAATCCTGGCCTCTGCGTTCCCTCAGCATTCACTGTATTTATTTCTTTTCCTCCTCTCCAGATTGGGAGCACTTTCTGCCAAACAGAGAAAGGCTTTGTGAGATGAGGAACGGCTCAGATTTTTGCAGCTTGTAAAGTATGTGCTGCCTCCTTCTGAGAGCTGAAGGCTAACTTCTGCCCCTGCTTCTCCCCCTTTCCCCCAAGAAGCAACGCTTTTTAGTAATACCTCTCTTCTTACCACCACTCTATTAGAAAAAGGCCCATAACAGCTCCTGGCAGAACAGGGCAGAGATCCTGCCACTAGCTTTTTTTCAAAGGAGAACAGAGGAAAAGAGCAGCACTAGGTTTTCAAGTGAAATTGGCTGCCGCAGCTGAGGAGTGAGTGATAGGAGCGGTGAATATTTCCCCAAAACTGGGAGTCTTCCCTCCCGCTTCTCCCTCCCACAAGTATTTCCCCAAGATGGACTCACTTGAAGATTGATACTCTCCCCTTCTGAGGCCATCCTTTTGCCCCAAGCTCTCTTCCTCTGCTGACAGTGCACGGAGCAGGACACTCTGCACTCCCGGAGACTCTCCCTTCACTCGACCGGGACACGCAGCTGCTGGAACAGACCTGCTATTCATCTGCCGGCGGCCGGCCGCCCGCCTTGGCATCAGCTGGGGGGGGAGAGAGAGGGGGTGGCAAGCCAATTCTTCATTGTCTGGGCAGTCCGTGGAACAAATGTCCCTCTTAGACTTTCCATGACAGTTGTGTTCGTTACGTGTGTGTGCTACCTCTCCGAGGCCAGCTGAGCCTCATGAGCTCACTTGGGCTGGGACGCGGTGAAGCAGCCAGTGTACCAAGAGGTTCCTGGCATGGGCTGTACAACAGCAGCAGTGATCCCGATCTCTCCCTCTCTCCCCAGCACACAGCAGAGTGTATGGATGAAAAACTAACAGTTGAAGAGATTAGGTTGAGAAAGTCGTGCCTGTTAGCTGCTGCTCCAGCAAAGCTATTGTTACATCACAGATAAAATTTCCACTCCGGTCTCTTGAAAGTCCCTTCTCCTCATTTTCCTCCCCAGCCAAAAAGTCCTTCCTTCCCCCCCGCCCCCACACACACACTTTTTTTTAGTTGAACTTGATATGTCTGGTTTTAGCTGAAATCAAATACTGTTTTTTGCTTAAGTTAAAAGCAACTACGAATGACACTGGAATGGAAACGTACGCTGCCAGAATCAAGTCACAGTGTAGGAAAATATGTTGTTGTTATTAGGTGGAATCCTCAGGCAGAAAAATCAGTATAATATTCTAGATTTTAGAGGAGTTACTCTGTACTATCTGTAGATCAGGTAGGTATGTTTGGCCTTTGAAGGACAGTTTCTGTAGTTACAGTATTGTAGAAAATGTATGGTTAGTAATATATTCTGTTTAAACGGTTTAGCCAAATGCACATTCTAGTACTCCAGCCTGGCTGAAAGTGCTGATGAGTCTGTCAGTAGACGATTGCGTTGCATTGATGCTTCCCAGCAAAAGGCCTCATTTTGCAATGAAAATACCAGTGCTTAGTACTGCAAGTTCATTTCAAAGTGCTGATGAATTCAGCCTCTCCGCATTCCTCTCAAACAGCTTTTTTTTTTTTTTTTTAACTTATAGCTGTATAAGCTGAAGCAGCGAGATGCATTTAGAGGCTGGGCTAATCTCGCACAGGAAAGCAGGGCTAGGATACAGCTCATTTCATCTTTAGTGTTTGGCCTGAGGCTGAAAGCCTCTCAGGAACCATGAGGCTTGCTTCTACAATCAAAAGCCACACTCATGGTTCCTAGTTTTGAATAAAATTCAAGATCCCTGTGTCTTTCAATCACTGAAGTGATTGTTCGAATCACTTCAAGTGAGGGGCAAAAGAGGACATCATTGCTACTCTTCAGCACCTGTTGGCTTCATTTTTATTTTTAAATGTAAGGAACATATAAATTAAATTCAGCCACCTACTGCTCCTGTTAATTTGCTTTTCTGATGGAAATCCATATGTTTACTGAAAACTCCCTGTAAGTATAGTGTTGCACAGGTGTTAATAAAGATAATTACTTGGTTTAATTTACTTTTCTTAGAACAGTCTATAAAAAGACTCTATGTTTGATCAGTTTATACATAAATATTGTTTATTAATAAATAATATTCACCAAGTGGGCATCCACTGTGTTTTTTGAGACACTCCTGGGAGTTGAAAGGACTTAATGTTGTGCAGGTCCTTTGTGAACAGGCTTCCAGCAAACGACCCCTGAAGTCTGGTCAAAGTTTTTTGAATCCCTACATGTGCCATAAGCGTAGAAACAAGTCCAAAATACATTGTAGCAATCAGACAGGAATGAAGTATCTGACATTTTATTTAGTAGATAAACAAATATCACCAGTGTGCAAATTTCAGACAAGGCTGCAGGATATATAACAACGTGCCTTTTAAAAACTTTCTTCTCAGTACTTTATCTAAATGCTATGCCAGGGGTTGTTTTTTGTTGTTTTTTTCTTTTAAATAATCTTGCACTATGTCCTCATCAGTCAAAAGTTACAGTAACCCTTGTGTCCTTGTAGACACTTGAATCAAACCAGGTTTGCAATGTCCTCCCCCAGGGTAACATGAAAGAGTCTTTCTCCCAAGCGTATTAGTAGTGAAGGCTGTATCAGCCTCTCTTGAAATGTCTGGAGCCAAACACGTTCGAATGAGTAAACTTCAAACAATAAAATTTCTCTTGGAAATTATTTGTCTATGTCATTAAGAGCAAAGCTCAGAGCCAAGAAATGTGAGAAGAGAGGGGAGTGGGTTTATTTTAACTTGAATTGTAATAGCTGCCCAAAAAAGGAGGAGTGTGTCAGTGAACACAGTTATGACTAAGATTTACTTATTAAATGTGATGACAAAGAACTACATTTTTCAACCTATCTTTCTAGTAACTGTTAATTATGATCATAGAATCATAGACTCATAGAACGGCTAAGGTTGGATAAAGATCATCAAGTTCCAACCTCCCTGCTATGAGCAGGGACACCCCACACTAGACCAGGCTGCACAAACCTTCATCCAACCTGGCCTTAAACACCTTCAGGGAGAGGGCTTCCACAACCTCCCTGGTCAACTCATTCCAGTGCCTTACTACCCTCGTGGTGAAGAATTTCTTCCTGATGTCTAACCTAAATCTCCCCTCTTTCAGTTTAAAACTGTTACCCCTTGTCCTATCACTAACCTCTCTCATGAAAAGCCCCTCCCCAGCTTTCCTGTAGGCCCCCTTCAAGTACTGGAAGGCAGATGATGCAAGAATGCACCACTGTAATAGCTCAAAGATTAAGCTATAGAAAATGCAGTCCAACTTCTAAAAGGGATTGAGTGACACGAGTGACAGCACTCACCAGTTTTAGACTCAACAGCCCCTGAAGCTCTCTTCCAGTCTGGTTTTGTAACACAAGATAAGTGGGAGACCTCAAAAACCTGGCTGTACTAATGGATGTTGATTGATTATAGAGTCTTTCTGCTAATGCATGCTAGAGATGGATGGGGAAAGAGCAGTGTTCCTTGAAAGAAGAGTGGGGAGCATTTAGGGCATGCCAAAGAACAAGTAATTTCCCTTGCAAGACCAGCCCACGCCAGCTGAGTGTGGAGGGGAGGCTCTGTGGATCAGCCACATTCACTTGGGAGGAGCAGGCATGGTAAAGCTGCTTATTTCCACCCCCATCCTGTTCCCTCCCTTATGCCAGCCAAAGGGCTTGTGCAGCCACCCAAGAAACCAGACAGAAGAACTTCTTCCAGCTGGAAAAAAAATTATAAATGTGCAGGCCATTTTTTTGGCTGGGATCAGATCCCTGACCTGGTTCTGCACATAACTGCACAAACAATTATGCTGGCAGTAGGGAGGGCGCCCGGTGGGAAATGGAAAAAGCAGCTGGGAGTGGAGAAGGGTGGGGACGAGCCGGTTCAAGCAGCATTGCTGCCGAATGTGTAACCACAGCGTTGCAGTGCTGGTGCCACCTGTGGGGCTGGTGCCACCTGTGGGGCTGGCCTCTGCAAAGGGGACATGGGAAGACAAGCTGCAATTCTTGAGCTTCAGCACTAGCCAGTAGAGACTGCTGAGAGCAGAAAGTAGGCCATGTAGTGTGAAGATGGATGGAAGAATTCCTCTTCCCCACCACTCTCAGATTTGTTGCCGTATTCGAGAGAGAACCATAACCAAGACCACAAGAGTTTCTGTAGGGCAGCTACACTTCTAACAGAGCAAATAACAGGACAACTTCACTTCTTAACTCTTCCCAGGCCTCAATTTTGTGTTATAAAAATGGTTTGGTTTTGTTTTTTTGAGTTTTTTGGTTTTGTTTTCTCCATCCTTCATGTTGTACCACCACTGTATCAGGAAAGAAGTGTGCTACTGATCTATCATGGGTGCATTAACCAAATTCTCTGAGAAGATACAAATAGAGCTTGACCTGTTTAGCCTTATAGAATGAAAATCAAAAGAGATACTGATGCCAACTACAAATTCACTAAACTGGAAAACTCTAGGGAGATGGAAATGCAGCATTAGCACAGGAACTAATTAATAAACTTGCCAAGGAAAAATGCTAGGTTGAAAGTTAGAGGAAGGTTCTTGGCTGCCTAAGTGCTGATGTTCTGGAGAAGCCAGCCAGTAAGGGTAGCAAGGACAAGCAACCAAACTGGACTGGAGATAGAGTTTGCTGAGTTTACCAAAAGGATTACCTGATACAGCTGCCTGTGTCAGCCAGGGTCTGACCCTGCTAACTGTTCTTGTTAGGTCCTATTTTCTGTGTTTCACTGGTGGCTGTCTCTGAAGAGCAAAACTCAGCAATGCTGTACACAGTGCGTGCTGCTGCAAAAGTGAAGGCAAGTGACTAGGTAGCCAAAGGCCCATTTTTTTAGGACCATTAGTCCCATTGTCTTTCAATTAATGATCTGGTTGTAGCTCCTGGTTGGCAAGATTAGCTTCACCTTTTATAGGAGAGAACTACAGAGTATAGCCTAGTGTTTGGAAGAGAAATAATCGTGAGAAAGGCTCTGGAGACAAAGAAAACAAAGATGCAAGCAGTACTTCTGAAATTCTCCCAGAGGGTGTTAAATGAACATGTACTTATCCAATGAATGATTAAATTCTACAAAAGCAAGGTTAGAAGGGATTTTAAGGAGTCACTAACTCCTCTTCCTGCTCCAAGAGCACAGCAACTCAGTGGTACCTGTCCCGTTAGCATAGACGTTGCTCCAGCCTGCTTTGAAAGCATTCCAGACGTGGAAATTTCCAAGGCAAGCTACCCCAGTGCTTCAGTAACACCATCTTAACAGCTAGAAGTGGTTTTGCTAATATCTAATAAAAAAGTCCCTGCTGCAATTTTAGCCAGTTATTCTTATCCTCTCCATGTGGGAGAGAAGAGATTATTTCCTTCCTCTTTGCTGCAGTCGTTTACATTTTTGAGGACTGTTATCATGTCTCTGTTCAGTCTTCTCTATAGTTAAGAAAACAAATATTCCTTTGCAGTTTCCTCATAGGTTATATTTCATGGATCTCAGAATGCTCTAGTTGCTCTCTGAACTCTTCCCTGTTGAATTATTGGAGTTTTGAACTGCTGGCAGTCTGCATTAGCACAGGTGAAAATGGTCATAGGGGTGTGAGAGAAATCATAGAGGAATAATCTTTTGTGTGTTTGGATTGATAATGGGAGTCTGGAGCACAGACTGTAATTTTTGTGGGGTCTGACCAAATGTGAGTTTTCTGTCTGTCCTTTAGAGAAAATCACTACTAGAAGGCCAGGACAGATGCTAGACAAGAAAGATTCTTTTAGCATTTTTCAACTTCTTAAAATGTTGTGGTAAGCCACAGTCAGAGTGAGAATAGACTAAAGGTGGATCAGGCTGTAGGGTGTCCAAGATTACCTCCTGAAGTTAATGTAACCAGCTACTGATATTTCCCAGGAGCCCTAGCGGTTCAGGCTTACTTTGTCTCTCAAATTAAGGATTAAACCATGTCCCACTTTGAGAATAGGTTCTGAAGCATGAATGCTCTTTCTAGGTGCTAGACTGTTGGATTTTGTCTTCCTTAGTCAAAAACTTGCACTGGAAAGGTAGATTAAGAACATTAATTAACCACAGGCCTGGCAGGAGAAGATATCACTCAAGAAACAGGGAGCTCAGTTTAACTACAGACTGACTGGCAGTTTCTTGAGCTTTCTGAGAGCTCGAGTGGACAAATAACTCCCACGTCAACCCTTATCTTCTATACGGGAAGGCGTGCAAGGTTAGGAAAGGGTTATGTGCATTCCAGTATACACCCCCCTCTCTTTAACACCTCAGCCACAGCCTACAGAAATTACAGGTTGCTTCATGCTCTCTTTTCATCTCATTAGTTCAAGACAGACTGATACTTGAAGATTTTCAACACCAGTGGGTCAGGAGGCACGCACGTGCCTGCCTGCACACACACACACGCATCGGCACACCCCCCATTACATGATCATTATTAACATTACATGCTCTTTTAGAGAGTCATAACACATACTTTTATTCTGAGTCCTCCAGTGATTACGAAAACATCTTCCGTGATACTTCTCAACCTAACATTTGCTGCTATTTAAATTTCCTTCTGAATATTTCTACTGACTTCAGTACTTATGGCCTTGGCCCCTATCTGACTTCAGCCTCAGCCATGTTTCCCAGCCTTGCTGTACCTGGCATCTTTGAAAGCCATCTTCTAGAGTAAAGCTTGGAAATATCATCTAATTAAGACTCCATCTTACATACTCCTTTGCTTTTCTTCTGGAAGTCTCTGAGTCTGGCCCTCGTGAACTGGGCAAATTAGGGATTTCCCTTTCTTGCCCATTTCAGTTTTGGTACTTTTCCTGGTGTTCCTCTCTGCTTGAACTGAGTCTTTCCTGAATCTGATCCTGGCAGCAGATCTTGCCATGGGCACATTTTGCACGCTGTGAACAAATGCTGCAAAATTCCCTATGTGGCATTTCACCTGTATGATGCCTTCCCAACTACCATTTTGAAGCTCGAGCACAATCATAGCTTATTCATACAGACTAATTTATAATATTCGGATCACTCCCATTTGCTTCAGCTGCGGGTGAATACCTTTTGCAGAAAGCAAACAAATTGTCTATAATGAACAACACCCAAATTCCCTCTCTGTACCCTCCCTCCTTCTAGTGTCCACCCCCACCTCCTCACCTAATGCTGCAAAGAACTGACCCGAGGGGTAGATTTGGGAATGTTAATAGCATTCCCTTCTGAGACCTTTGTTTCTTCCCATCTTAATGCCACACACTAAATAGAAAAGAAACCCTCAGCCTTGCTTACCCTCTCCCTTCCCCCATCTCTCCCTTCCTGACAGTTTCCAAATAAACCTTGAAACCCACTATCAGTTGTAAAACGTCTAATCAATGAAAGACACAGGAGCCAGTAATATGAAACCCCTTGCCTCAAGATCTTAGTGTTTCTTGCTGAACTTCAGTCTTTAAGGTCAGGCATTCTAGCTGCTGTTTGGCTTGATGTTCCTTGAATACAAAGTCAAACAAGGGGCAAGCCTGAGTAGGTTAATCCTCTGTTTACAGAGCAAGCAGCATACTGACTTGAGGCAAAGTGGACATTAAAAGGGCATCCTCACCTAGAGAACAGAGGGGGAAAAGCGGAGAGATTTCGTATGGCAGGACCTGGAACATCACTCTCAGTGGGCTGCTTTGCCCCAAATATTGATGAAATGCAAGACAACTCAAGAAGTGATGACTGCAAGACAGTGAAAGACATCATTTGCAAAGGCCTGTTTCAAAAGCAAAGCATGTGGAGGACAGCGAAAGTCAGTGCCTCCTCCAAAGCCCCTTTAAATCCACAGAAAGTCCTCTTGTCTACAGTTAGCTTTACAGCAGCCCTGAAGGAACACAGCAGGGGAGGAGGAGATTCCACCAGTATTTGAAACAGGAGAGAGGAGGGAAGTTATTTAAGGCGGTAAAAATACAAGTACAATGGAATGACATGTGAAACCACAGCACCCGACAATCACACAGACTTTACTGATGTTTTTTGGCATCATGTCTCCAGTAAGAGGAATACTCATGTTTTTATTATGGTTCTAATTTGATGTGATTTAGCTCTGAGAAGTGTACAGCAACAAGACAAAATGATTTATGTTTATGGTGGAAGGTGCAATTAGGAAGTGTAATGCGATTACTGGATCTGTGTCTTGCATGTACTTTTGTTTTCTTGCTGTGGAGTTCCAAGGGAAAACAGAATTTGCAGGCTCAAAAAATGGTTTCTGTAGAGTCATTTATGGCTAGATTGTTCCTCCCTGCTATGATCTCCCTACAACAAATGGGGACTAGGACGTTTAAATGTTTGGTGTCTTCAAACAATTTTGTCAACACACAGCTGAGACCTGTTTACATTTTAAAGACAGTCTATTTAGTGAAACTGTCAAGTGTTACAAGAACTGTGGTTACAGCAATGCCTCAGGTCAGGACCAGAAATACAAAGTGCAATAATGTGTATTATTCAGAAGGTCCTGTTACTGAGGACAACCCCCTCTGCAGTCAGAGGAAAGACTTTGTATCTTTAAAGAGCTTAAGAGCAACCATGGACTAACCCAGTAACTACGTGCAAAATATATATTTATTTGCAGTCGAACTCCCATTTTGTGCTGCAAAGTGCAAATCAAAAACTTGTGCTTAATCTGGTTTGATGGGTATTTTATATTATGTGGGGCAGACACAAGAGCTACTAAAGCATTTTTGCTTTAGCTTTGTCACTTCCTCAGCATTTGTGATATTTGTGAGAAGCCCTTTAAAGATCTTTTGCAGTATAATTTCCCAGTGGAATAGGAGAATTTCAGGCCTGACAGTGAGTCTTACTTGATGAAAATCACTGGTCTCTACAGTTTTGGTTCTGAATCAGACACAAGGATTTCACTGGTGCGGTTCCAAACGTTTTGCTGGAATCCCTCTCATTTACACCCATATGAGATCAGCATCAGGCCCCAGTGTTTTCATTTTTCATTTGTTATTCTTGGCCCTTGTGTCCTTTTACCACTGTTGAATACAATGTTCCTAAAACACCAGATGTGCTTGTGAGATGAGGGAATACAGGGGGAAAAAAAAATAGATTGCAGGAATTTGCTAAACAACACATGATCTTATTTTGCACCATAGTCTGAATTCTGGGCTTTATATACACCAGTATAACTATATTTCTTTCTACAGGGCTGTTTCTGATTACCATTAGGAAATGAAGTTATAAACCCTTCCTAGTATACTGTTACATTGTCTCCTTAACAGGATCATTGCACTATGCTCAATATTAGCGTGTATAATGACTGATGCTTAATATACAACATTGGCCACAGATTTTGTTCAAAGTCTGGGTTTTCAATCACTTTTATAATATTTCAATCATTATATTATTTACTGGTTTCAAAGTATTATGGGCTCTGGTGCTCCTTCACTACAGGCTATCTCAGTTAGTGCTTATATTATGTGCTTGGAGATTTTAAGCATCATAGTTATTACACATAGTTCATACCAGTTATCACATAGTTTATACTGGTTAAAACTGATGGGAGATCCAAATCTGCCCCAGTATTGAGATTCCTTTGATGTGGTAGGAAGAACAGGTTCAAATCTGCAGAGTGCTGGCCATTGCAATTTAAACAGCATTATACAAAGTGCTCAGCTTTAGTTGAATGAGTAATGTGACCAAACGACCCATCTGCTCTTCAACCTGCTCAGCCAAGCCCTGTGTGAACAGGGAAGCCAAGGCTGTGGTGTGTGATCACCTGCATCATTTTGTGCTTGAACCTGAGACCTTGCTACTATAGCCAGGCTATAGTAACCTACTCACAAAGTCATCTATTTAAAAGGTCTGAGGCATCTTCATTGATCATGGAAGCTGCAGGGAACCATCTCCTTCCTTCTTGAAGTAATTCACTCACTGAAGATCAGGCTGCAGGTAAGGGAAATGAACAAATGGAAAAAACAAACAAACGAACAAAACAACCAGAGAGCATCAACAGCATTCTACCATGTACCCCACCAGAAATTAACTTTCAGTTTGTTAGGATGAGCTGTTGCTGAAGTATTGTGTATCTTTAATTAGTCTTTTGGGATGATAAATGTTTTGAAACCTTTTTTAAAGCATTGACAGTCATACAGGCAGCAACAGTAAATTTAGTACTTCAGAGTCATGTTTTGATCTCATTTACATCACAGTATATTTAGAGCTGATCACCTGATGTCAGAAATTTAACTCTAATTATCATTGGTACAGATGATGCCAGACTCTAGTCCAGTGAATATCCACTTTTTGCTGCATCCACTAATTTGCATTCAAATGATGCAATGGGAGTGAGATCCAACCCTTCCCTGCATGTGCATGAATGAAAGTATTGGTATTTCCAAGTGACAGTATGTCAGTCCTGGTTGAGCCATGAAGCTGGGGTCTGCCAAGATAGAAAAGAGGGGAAAAAAGGTGCTGCCCTTGATACCAGCTTTGCTTCCTGTGGATCCATAACTGACTCAGATCCTCTGGCAGAAAGCAAAGACCTTGTGGCAGACATACTTATTTTGTCTGGTTCTCCAGGCACCAATTCTTTTTACAAGGTACTCAAAATGCAGACAGGGTTAGTCCCTCTTCTCCTAAAAAATATTAGAAAACAGTGTTGGCAGTACTTTCCCCTGGGCCAATCTCCAGCATGTTATTTAGCAGGCAGCGTGTTTTATATGGTGGCGGCTTTCAGCTCAGAGGTAAAACCAGGGACTTAACCAATTGTGCCAGTTAAAATGCTGTGTCACTTTCTTTGTAAATCTCTCTTATCCAGACAACATCCTCAATGGGTAATTAATTAATTTCTGTCTAAAATTCCCGCTTAATTAAGAACATGACATTCAGTACTTTATGTTTAGATCCCTCAAGTAATACACGCTCTCTAAAATACTACCTTTCATCCCAGAGGTGGCTGAATCGCAATGGTGAGCAAAATGACACTGTGTAGACAGTAATCAGGTGGTGAATTCCATTGGGTGCTTGGAGGTCTCTGGGCAGAGGATACAGCATAAGTGTCAGGCACTCCTTGGCAGGAGTGTATGTGGGCTCTGGATGATGGGTAAAGTGAGAAGGCCAAGAGTGTTAAGAATCTAACATAAGCTGAAGGCTTACATCATACTGTTTTTATTTTTCAGTCATAAAAGAAAGTGCATTTTAAAAGGTTTTTCTATTGCCTAAGTAAAAGGTGTCAAAGACATTAAAAAAATAAAATTATCTCTGTGGCTTTAAAAAAGCCTTCCCCTTTCTGCTGTCTTATCTGGTGAAGGGGTTGCTGAAGGAATAAAAGATGACATCATACCTATGTTCAAGTTTTGAAAAGTCTACTAGGGTGATGGTTCTGTGATGTGAATCTGAGTGACAGGTGACCAAATACCTGTGCTCCAGAAGTTTTAAGGACTTTATTGAAAGATGCTGAAGGTAATGGATATATCCCCAGTGATGTAGCCCCAGAACTTTACATTCTGCTATCAGGCTTGTGCAATTTCAAATGTTTGCCCTTTATGCTGTAAATCCTCCATTCCAACACGTTAATTATGTATCAGTTTTCCTTTACAAAGTGATTGGGATGCTCCTCAAGGTAGTAAGCAAAGGAAAAATAAATACATGTTATTTTTCAGTCCACCATCTCATGCTTAGTTCTAAGTGAATTTCATGTGTCAAAAAATGTCAGGTTGATGGCCCAGGCCCAGGCATTCTCTTTTCATCTACAAACACTTATTCCAGCAGCAGAACAAAAGCCTTCTCCATACTGATCCCTGACAGTACATCTTCATACTGAAAAGACTTCAGATGGCAGGCCCTCTAAGTCCTTGATCTGTCTGGCAGCCTCTGTAACAAAGGGGCAAATTTGTGATGGTGCTTTTTATGATATGCTTCTCTAGCAGAAACTCAGCTGGGAGTCTCAAATTGTCACAGAGATCAGTGCTGTCTAATATTATTCACTGGTGTTCTAAAAATATTTATGATTAGATTATAATAGATAGAAACCCACGCAAATGGCTTAGAATACTAACAGTTTATTTTGGAATAAACAGAATGTTTTCCTTGTGACACCTATCATTATGCTAGAAAAAAATTGCTCCCAGGGGAATTTTTTTTTTTTTTATATGCTCATGAAGTAATACGAAGGTTAGTTTGTGTTGGTTTGTTTTTTACAAAAAAAAAAAATAAAAATCCTGGACTGTAGAAGCCAAGAAATATGGTAACAGAAGCATTTCTCACAAACATTACCAGTCTTGTGGAAATGCTGACCATGATACCTGATTATACCAGGCATAGGTGACTGTCCATTGTATAGGAGTTACAAGGTCACCATGACCTAAACAGGCAAAGGAGAACCCCAGAATATAATCCATGGCAAATACAAAGCATATGGGGGATTATGAGTTTGCATGAAAAGGTAACCATCTTGCTTAGAGATGCCTGAAACAGAACTCTCATAATCCACTCTTTGTAACTCCTCAGCTTAATCCTGACTCACTTTTTGGTTTTCTCTTTATAGTAGAATTACTGTTTCAGGAGCAGTTCTCCTTCCTTGAAAACTAGTTTAGAAATTTTCCCTGTCAGGCAGCCTCAGGAAGTTGAATGTAAGCAGCAACCTTGGAAACTGGTATTTTATGCTGGTCGCCTGCAGACAGAGGCCCTGAGCCTTCACTACCAGTTCCCTGATCTGAAACATCACAACCAGATATTTTCCCTCATTACTGAGGGCAGCTGGCAGTGTGCATCCCTCAGTCAGGAAGGAGAAAAAAGTGAAGAAAGCAGGACAGTTTTATAAGCAGCTTGGATGGAGTGATGCTGATAGAGGAAAGCTCCTGCTCTTTACCATCACAGGACAGTCTTGCCTCCTGCCAGCTTATGATAATGAACACCATGGGCACTTGCCTGAAAGAATCTCAATTTAAGCTTTTTTCCCCGTAATGAATCAAAGGAAAGGAACAATTCGACTCATCAAATAAGAAAAAAACCCTGTCATGCTTCAGCCCATGGGGAAGGGCTGCCTTTGTGTTGAACGGCTGGACAGGTCTCTGTCCATCCCCTACTGAAGCATTGCATCTTCTCTTCCCTATTTGCATCTCTCATCTGGGACCTGTGCCCTCGGGCGAATTCCCAGCACCTGTGCATTTTTCATTATAGAGCTGGACCAGCTGCTTCTGCCAGCTTCTTAGAGGGCCCGTATGCCCTGCTATGAGCAGCAGCAGGAGAAGGACAGTGTGTCCTTCTGCCAGACCCTGCCTGAAAAAGAAAGTTGCAGTTTACCTTTCAATAGCCCTAATGCCTTAAGTCCAGGATTTTTTTGAAGGGGGACTTCATACCCAGGGAGAGATGCTGCTTCCAGCAGCACTGGGACACAGAGGAGCAGCCTGCTGTGTGCTGTCTCACGTGTTGAGCAGGGTGTGACAACCATTAGCTTTTCTTCAGAAGTGGTGAGGAGAAAAAGAGACATTCCATTCACATCACAAGATTTTATCCTCAGGTTTTTTTGCCTCTGCCTAAATGTGTCTGTTTATCTGAGGTGCTCCTGTGTTCTAGCATAACAGAGATCAAATGGATAATAAAAACAATTACAAAACAGAACCGCAGAAAAGGAATGTAAGGGAACAAAATAGAGCACAACTGAAAAAAAAAATTGTATTTTACACTTAAAAATTCCACCTCAGACTAAAGGCTAGCCAGAAGAACTTTCAAGGAGTAGGCAACAAGAGAAGTTAATTGCTATGACTCACAAGTATACTCACAAGTACACATGATGTTGCACTTTAAAGGTGAATAAAGACTGACCAACAGCACATGGACAACCTAATTTTCTAAGTGAACTACACAGTAATCAGACTTCAAGTTTTGAAAATGCCATTTGTGAGTTCTCTGCTCAGTGAGCTGCCTGGATTTACTTCACAGGGTTACACAACCCTGAAGGCCTCATGAGCTTTGGACTGTCTGTACCAGAGTTCTGAAAACAAGATCCATTTTGCTTGGAATATTT
This sequence comes from Hemiprocne comata, assembly GCA_020745705.1. NCBI lineage: Eukaryota > Metazoa > Chordata > Aves > Apodiformes > Apodidae > Hemiprocne > Hemiprocne comata. Next base: position 66,783,836 of record CM036586.1, read on the forward strand.
TATATACATCAACTGCTTTCTACTTCTACAAAATGTATGCTTTCTCCTCAGTTATTATAGTACAACTTAAGAGAAACTTCATAGAAGTCAGTGGTGCTTGTTGTAAAACCTGCCTTGCTGAAACACTTGTTTTCTTAAAAAAAATTTTTCCAGCAGCATCGGCATTTCCTCCTCCTCCCCAAACCACCTCACCTTTTTCCAGTCATCTATTCTTTTGACTATTGTTTTAAGTACACCAGTAACAATATTGATGTAAGTTCAGTCCAGAGTGCTTAAAATAATAGAAAACTGCAGGCAAACCCTTGGGCTTCTTATTTGTACTCGGTGTGGAACTGTTAGCACAAAAGCTGATAGCTGATAATGAGCAACCCTATTGCGAAGGAAGCTGGAACACTAAGCTGTTTTTGTGGGCTGATCCAAACTATAAGGAAGTTAATAGATGGCTTTATACTTCAGGCTCCAAGATGATGGGCTGGTATCAGGTTTTAAGAGGATGTATAATAGGCTAATTGTTCTGAACAGATAACAGCAATTTGCAGCTGGATGGGTATAAAGGGGCATTCATTCTGGAATGTTTTTACATGCAGTAAAGCAATTTTTTTTACTCTTTATAAACCTGTTTGCCAAGGAATTTAATACAAGAGAAAAATAATACTTTTGGAAGGGCCGGATTCCTTAAGTGGGATATATCCTACCTGCACACCTGACAGTAAATTCACCTGCTGATTGGAAGAGTAGTTATACTCTGGTGGCAGGATGTACTGTGGAGTGTTGCATGCTGCCTGTGTTACCTGCAGAATTACCAGAAAGGACAAATATAAATGTAATAAGAATGGCATAACAATGAGAAAAAAATCCATGCAACATGACAAAAATAATGGAACTATTCTCAGTTACTTATCCACAGTCCAATTGGTCTCTGTGGCGGTTGCATGGCTTTAGTGCATAAAAGTGATATTTGCCTCAAATTATCTAAAATAAAAGTGGGAGGGAATAGCTGATAGCTAACATGGAAGTTCAAGGGAAAGACCCTCATTATAATAAGGAGTATCTAAGGTCATTGAACTTGGAAAACACAGAATGTCTGAAAATGAAAGTAATTTGATAACTCCATGGAGAGAAGAAGCTCAGATGTTTAAGTCATCACTGGAGCTAAAATGGCAAGCCTGAGCCCTGGCTCTAGCTGCAGCCTGTGCTACCCTGCAGACAGCCAAAAGGGGAGCTCCAGCTGCAAGCCCAAGAGTCCAAGATAACAATCGCTTAGAAAACATTGTGCCAAGAATTGTGGCTCCATTACTGCTCTCCCACTAATGCAAAGGATAATAGAATCAGAATGATGCAGGTCTGGAAGGGGCCTCAGCAAGTCCTTCCGTTGGTTTCCTGCCTGAAGGCAGAATCAACTGTACTTATGCTGTTTCTGGTCAGCGTGTGTCTAACCTGTTCTTAAAGGACTCCATTGATGCAGGCTTTGCAGGCTCAGAGGAGAGGGCAGGTGGTGATGACACCCAAGGTGGGATGGCAGGATAGAAAGGCAGACAGAGGTGGAGAACCGCTTAACCAGGAGGAGCTGGGTGCTAGAGCAAAGGAATGTGATAAAAAGAAGCAAAAAAGTGAAAAATGTCACCCATAACATCTATAGAAAAGATCCAAAGAATACGGAGCATGGGGTACAAAAGCCAGAGCAAGGCTATTTGTCAGGAATTAGTTGAGAAAACATGGAGTTCACACAGCAGGAAGTTAGGTAAGAGAAGGAGGACTTACGTAGCAGGAAAGGTGGACCAGTGCTGGATGCTCTGAACATTTTATTATTTGATTTTTTTAAAAACACTCTTCTTCATGTTGCTTAACCACTGATCCTATGAATATTCATGCAAAAATTACCTTGAAGTCTCTGTAGATACCCAGGGCACACTTTATGAATTGCTATGGGCTAGAGGTGGTTGTTGTAACTGATAGATCCACAAGTAAGGGTCTCAGGATCAGCACTCAAGTGAGAGCACATTACCGTCAAGTGTGAAAGCCTAGCTAGAGCCATGAAGTTCTTTCCTGGACATCTGCCAACCTAATGCTGCCACTGAGAGATTGCTACAACATTAGGGAGAACTTCTTTCTAAGATAACAAATTTGATACATCAATTTTTACAAGCAATTAACGTCTACCGAAAACAGTAGACCAGTACCAGATGAGGAGAGGAACGTAAGAGAAAGGAGGAAATGAAGGCTGAGCACCTCACCTGGTAGAAATGAGCTTGCTGGCCATACTAGCTGACTTGACATCATCCATGAAGGGCTGGAGACAACTTGCAGAAGGTCATTCTCAGAACTTTGTTTAGGTACTGAACACTCTATGATTCCAATGTGGTTCAACCAGTTAGGATTATCATATGGAAGTGAAAGAACAGGTATAATTCTACAGCTCAGGTTAAACAGAATGTCCAGTCTGACTATGGAGATGATCCCTTTTGGCCTTAAAGTTAATGTAACTTGGAAGTGTCCACAAGCAGTTGGTAACCCCATTCTCAGCCTCTGCCTGAAATGGTCATTTCCTCAGAAGAACAGTGCTACTTCAAACACTCTGATCCCACCTAACCAGTGCATAGGTGGCTCTGAAGAGCTGTTTGGCCTTTGTTACAACAGGAGGAAATTGGGAAGAGATTAAAACTCCCTAAAATGAGCTGAAGTTACAGGACACAGTACATGGCTATTCATTAGCACCAAGCATGCTGTCTTGACACTGACTGCATATCGGGACAAAAATCCATACCAGCTAGGGTAAATGAAACAAGTTAGGGTTTTACTTAGTAATCTGCTTTTCAAACACACATCTCAGCAGAAACAGGCTGAGAAGCTGCATTTTAGAGACATCCCCTCTGTCTTAAACGGACTGCACCATTACCCGAACTGTGTAGGAGCATGATGCATTAAAGGTGCCCCAGGTGAGACAGTGATGACAGAAGCTTGATAATAATGCTTATCTTACTTCTTAGCAAAGAACAGTACTACACTACATCATCAGCTCTGGGCCAAGTCCCAGCTTCTTTGATGGTGAGGTGATGTAATGGTTCGAGCCTGGAATGACACTGAGAAGCTGTAAGAAAAAAGGATACTCTGTAGTATCTCTGTGCAGGGCCTTGCTGCCTCACATGTTTCCTATAAGAAAGCTGTGCTCTGCATAGACAGGCTAGTAATGGTTGCTTTGTGGGGGGTGGGTCATGCTGTAGAAAGCCACTCTCTGCCTCACGTGTCAGGTGTTGAATATATTATAAAAGTGCAGCAGAACTATGTGATTACTCAGAAGAACATCCCTGCAGTAATCAAAATATTTTAAGAGTGAGGCAGAATCTCTGACCACTTTGCAAAAAAGTGTTGCTTTCCTGCTTCTTCTCCATGCAGTGGTGAAATCTCACAGCACATTGACCAGCAGACAGCTACACCACCATAGGTCAAGACCTCCCAGGCCTTTCTTTCCTAGAAAGTTTTAAATTAGCCAGCTGAAGACTATAATGCCTGGACTTCAATAAACTCAACCAAGCACGAAAAGAGACAGAAGCAGTCATTCTGGCCACCACAAACAAGGGGGACATCTGTTTGCATAGCAGCTAGGGTGAACCTGCAGTGCCTGCCTAGATTCCACCCACGTGACTTCACTCCTGAAACGAGTAATGGGTTGCATGTATTGCTCTAAGGCCAAGTTTGAGGCAAGAGATTCCTTCTCTGTCTCCAGTGTTATTTTGGTGTATTTTATTTGGCCCAGAACTTGGGAAAACAAGAGGGAGGTTTTCCGTAGGGAGTGGAACGAGGAGGCAGGAAGGGCTACCATATTTCTCCAGACGGAAACTCCTACAGTGTTAGAGTCCAGCACTGCTGCAAGTGTCAACAGATCAAGTACGATACAGAAGGCCCTCTGCCAACTCTTTGCTACTGCAGCAACAAACTGGGAGGAAAGCAGAAATTAATAACCAGTACCACTGAGTTAAGTTCAGCCTTTGCTGCAGAGGGATGGAGCAGGAAGGAATTAGTAACCACCTTCTCCTTTCCACATGCTAGGACATGGGTTGGACCAGGGCCCCCAGCAGGATAGGGCTGACCCAGAGAGGCTCAGAGCCAGGGTGTTCAGGCCATCCGCTGAGTCAGGTACGGTGGCAGCAGCATCTGTGATAGGATCTTAATATGTGGAGTCCTTGTCCCAGTCGTTGCCTCCCAAGGAAGACCCTGAAAATTAAGTTACCTCCAGTGCACCACGCTGCAAACTGTGTCCCTCCATGCCAGCAGGTGTGATTCAGACCCATAGTGGCCGAGGGCAAGAGACTGAGCAGTAATTAGCTGCTATTAGTCATCTTCTTCCCAAGTACAAGTGGCACAGCATTTGATTATTTCAACACAGTTGGATGTGGGAGGGAAGGTAGGCCTGGAAACATTTTCCTGACAGCATACTTCTCAGCTCTTTTAAAACACCTCTCATGTTGACACACAGCACAGGATTTAAGAAAAAAAGCTATTTCCTCTTGTAGAGCAGCGAGGAAAAAATGCTGTCACAGGTTGTATAACAAACATTAGGTAAGCAGCAATCATAGCCATTGTGCAATGTGGAATTCAGGCAGGAAAACAATCCATAGATGGCTAAAAGAGGTACTGGCTGTCTTAGCAATCTGAATAAGATGTGAACTGCTTGAGGACCACAGAGAAGGGATGGAGTTGAACAGGTTAGTGGGACAACTTTACGCTGGTAAGTGTGAAGAACAAAAAGGCATAGTTTTTAGACTGAAAGCTAAAAATGACACTGCTGGAGGAAATGTGGGTTATTTGTGCTCAATTAAATTATTCTTGTTCCTTTCTCGTGACATCATGGATGTGTGCAGTGGCCTGCCTTCAGCAATCTTCTGGCCTTCTGGCAGAGATCTCATTCATCATGTAGCATCAGTGGTGATGTTGATTCATACTATTAAAGCCACCTTCTTTAAATAGAAAAAAATTTACAAAAACTTTTTTTTTCATCTGTTGCCTCAGTATTTCACCCCCTCCTGAATTCACAATACCCCAGAAATTTGAGAGCTGCCTTTCTCCTGTTTTCTCTTGAGCAGGTATGTTTGAACTTCCTACACATCTCTTGCTGTAGCACCTGTAACACTGAAGCTCTCTCTGAAGAGCTTTGTGTTGGTCCTCTCAAAATCCTTGATGTACAGAAGTCCCTTTGGAGAGAAGCATTTAGGGATATGGGACATATACAGATCCTAGCAAGTTCTCAAAATCCACAGAGTAAACTTCTGAGTGGTAACAGAGGATTTAACAAAGACAGTTCCAATATATAATTTTTGGCTTACTTTGGGAGAGCTTAATGGGACTCAAACAAAAAGTAGTTAGGATTACATTGGGATTGTAGCATTGCCAATACTATGTGTCCAGACTGAGAGCATCCCCTGCACAAGTAGAGCCTTGCATTGCATACTACAGGTTTAGCTGTCTATCTTTCAAAAGGCAAAATATTTCATTCTTACCAAGAAAACTTGAAAGAAGAAGGAATCAAGACAGTAAGATAAGCACTCTGAAATTGCTTAGTCCAACATTTAGAGCATGTTGTTGTCAGCTTGCACTTTCAAAAACTCTCAACCAGCCAGCTGAGTTAGCTGAGCTGCTACCCAGCAGGTCAGAAACCACACCACAGTGGTGGTTACTTCTCTCTCCTGTACAAAGATCTCAAGAGCATTGATAAAATGATATGAACAGCTTGATATCTTGGCATGGTGTACAGGTGTTACCAGTTTTACAGGCACTAAAGAGGGTGTATGTTTTGAAACAGGGGGTGTGGATGACCAAGAAAGTGTCCATATTCAGGGTGTGAAAATGAAGCAATGTAAACCAGTATAGGGTTTTTCCTTCTCAACCAAAGGTTTCCAACTATACCATTTACTGACAATGATCAACTCATTACTCTCAGTATCAGGGTGATGGTCTGCTTATAGCAGTTTGTGCAAGTAATCAGTTTCACATTTTAATGTCTCTTGCCTTACATGTTTTAACCTGACAGTAGATCTTGAATGCTCTTTTGGGTTTATCACTGAAACAATGTCAAGTAATGCAGTATCAGCTCTCTCTTATTGGGAGATTATTCCACATTCAAATATATTCAGACTGTTCCATTTTTCCATTCCATAATTCACCCTAGTAGTTCTAATGTTACTTTCCTGTATTACATTAACCCTCTCTGGGGTTTAATGCTTTAAATATTTATAGACTGTTATAATGCCCATTTAATCACATTTCTAGTCCTCGATAACTGCATGGTAATAATACCTGAATTTTAACAGAACTTCAGGCTTTGAAGAGGTAAAAAAAGTGCCTCATAAAGAAGTAATAACCACAGCATTGTAATTGTCCTCCTTTTTCTTGTTGTTTTGTTGTTGTTGCAATTGACCGTCAATACATGATCTATCATGAGTGATGTTACATATTAAGTAGAGTGAGGGGACACAAAATGTTCAGATTCAATCACAATAATTTTTTTGATGTGTCTGATAACAAATATGGTGTTTGAATTTTGGGCAAAGAAACAAAGCATCAGCTACGATTTTTTTTAATCATTGGGAAGAAAGCTCATGCAGATGTTGAGCACAGAATTTCCACAAACTCCGACATTTGTGTGATTTGTGCCTCATGGTATCTTGGGCTGCTGCCAAAACTGTAAGCTGCTCAGAGATTGTTTGGTTCCCCTGAGATTATATATTGCGTGTAATGCAAGATGTTTTTAAAAAGTAATTTACTCACTGTGATTTTGAAAAGTCCTAATGAGTGTATCTATATTTCTTTCTGGGTCTTTTCTGCTTAAAAATCCTTGTAATGAATGTTGTGTAATCTCTGTCACTTGATTGTCAATCTAATTTTAGGTACTGATGTTTGATTTGGGGATTTTTAGTACTTTAGGAGAGACCAGAATGATTTGCATTTCCATGACCTGCATTGTTTTGAATCTTAACTGCTGTACCTGTAATCAGATAACCACTAGGAGCTTGACCCTGCAGACACTTACTGCTGTGTGAAATGTAAAATGTCAATGAGACTGTTCATAGGACTCAATACTGTTTCTCAGCTGAAGTGTTTGCAGATTTGGGTCCTGACAATGCACATTTGTGTGCAGTCTCCAGCCACAATAGAGAGGTTACTGAGGTGCTGGGAGTAAACAGCTCAGGGTTCGGGTTGCAGACACCAGGAGAAGTCAAGCACTGCATCCCAAAGAGGGTGGAGCAAACTGCAGGAAATGAGTCTGACTCATCAAGGAGTTTTATTAATTTGTCCTATTTACTGGTGTTGCTGTAGACAATCTGTCTATGTAATGTTAGTGTAGCTGGAAGTTTTGAAGCCATGGCTGTATCTAAACATACCTGTTTGTTGAGGCTTTGTCTTATCTACCTAAGGCAGCTGAAGAGTTGTCTGAGCAGAGAGACATCATTCCTACTGTTCTTCATAGCTTGGTCTTTACTGTGCTGTTGCTTGTGTCTCCATAAGGCAACATCTTTGCTTTCTAGTTATCGGTGAATGTTAATGGTTTGCGGAGGGATGTATAAGAAGGGGAAGTTGTTTTCAGAAAACAAGAATATGAAACAGAAATATTATAAAAGACTGATATTTCAGAACTGAAACAGCAGAACCACTGTGTTGGTTTCAGAGATCAATTAACTGGGCAAGCTCTTTCTCAGAGATGGACAATAAAATAGATGTGTCACATATATTTGTATTTTTACTACTTCTAAAACCATTTTTGAGACATCTCAAAAACAACTAAATGATTAATTTCTATCCTGCTTTATTTGAGGCTACTATATGAGTTCTTGAATCCCTCATTAGCTTGGAGAAGCTGGTGTTTTCTGATGGATTTAGTAACCAATAAATTGTGACAGTCCTACCTTTTATAGTTTTTATCAGTTTTCAAATACACTCAGTTCTCCTTCCCCTTCTCACCTGGAGCTTTAAGACACTCATCAGCCTCCCGACATCTCTGATAAACATGAAGTAGATTCCCTGGAGCATTTCACTTAGATCAAGCACAGCAAAAGATCTAGTGCTATCTGTGAGGCAGCTACAGCTCCCTGATTCTCTGCCCAACCTTGCACATGGATTTGAGCAACATGAGAGCTGCTCTGACCTGTGTCATCTGGCAGTGGTTCCCAAGAGCTTGTTTACAGGGGATATTTTTTTCATTAGACTGTAATTACACCACTGAAACTACACAAGAGTGAAAACTTTGCACACATGTAGCAGAGGTCATTCAGGTAAGGAGCTTTGTTTTAAGTCACTTTTAATACCAGTGTGCTTATATCATCAATATACACAGTCGCTACTGTCAGAGCACTATGGCAGGCCATGCATCAGCTGTGGATTGCCAGGATGTGTTACGTTTCAACTTTGTGCCTTTGCTCGTGGTCCCCATGGACTGCAAGAGGAGCCAGCTAAGTCCACAAGCAGACAGCTCTGTAACATACATGACATGCCAATCACTCCTCACGCTACGTATTTTGCCAGGAGAGAAGGGACCTGAATAGGTTACTCCAGGTTCACATTGCTCCCTTCAGCCAAATGGACACGTTTCTTTTTTATTTAGGACTCCTGCCTTTTCAAGGGCTTGAGTCTGCAAGGTGTTGAGCCCTGCCATAAGGGGCTGAGTGCTCTCGGTTTCCCTGCCCTCAGTGGCCGTGGAGAGCACTCATCCTTCAGGGATGCTCAATACCTTTCAGAAATGACAAGCACTTTCCAGTACTGGAGCTAGAATAAATGACACAGGAACAGACTAACGTTTTGCATTTGCACCAGACTGTTCCTTTGAAGGACAAGAGGAAGTTCTTTATGCTGGACTATAAGCCTACTCCGGTTTTGACTGAAGTGAGTAGTATTTTATTTTTGTACTTTGATGAAGAGAGGAGCAGGACTGGACCTGCTGTGAGACTGATTGATTTTCATCAGCTTGTGAGCAGTGAACAGCAAGCAGGGCAGGTTGACTGCTGCACAGCATCACCAACAGATTCAGTCACAAACACAGTATCACCATCTTTTTCACACTTCCCTCCACCCACCTTCATTAAACAGCTCCTCTTCATTAAAGCAGTGCCCCTGCTTCTGTGCTTGCTTTAGAAGTGTTATGACACTGCTGTGAAGCACAGAATTCCCTAAAGCCTTAGAGAGAAAAAAGAAAAATGAGGCATCTTTAGCAATGACTAAAGACACAGAAAAAGGAAGAACACAATGCTGATTTCAGCAAATATTCATGCTTCCACAACACTTACTCATTGTTAGACTACTTCACAAACTTGTGTAAAGAAACACTGCAAGAATAGCCACGAAGATGACTCAAAGAAAGAAGTGAGCAATGATTTTCCCCTGCCCCCAACAAGGTTGACACTGAACTTGGCCACAGCACCTGCTATTATGGCTTGGTACAGTTTGAAATACTGCATGAATAATTGAGTCTCATCTCTGATAAAATTCAGTGTTTGAGTTATTTAAAATACCTTTCTATCATGTTCCTGTTGTTTGACGTTATCTGAATGGATTATATTTGGAGAATGTACTTGGATAAATAGATATGGTCATAATAAATAAAATAATTTATTAGATATAAACAACAGGGAGGCAGCAGTGCAGCCTACAATGAGCTGTAGACTAAAAATGTTTACTAATGTAACTGAAAACTGTACTTTGGTCATTCAAAAACACAGGTAACAGAACAATGATATATCCTTTTACTGCTTCTCTCACTGGTTTACTTTCATGTGGCTAGAATACGTTTTTTAATGTAGCTCAAGAAAATGGTGAAAGAAAAGAAAGAAGAAGAGTTATGCTTTCTGTTCCAGTAGCTAGGATGGGGGTGGATGGGTGGGTGAAAGGGAAACATAGGTTTCAATCTGATGAAGAAGCACGTGCTACGCTCCGGTTTTATGGTGCAGGGTTGTTGACATTTTCTCCAGCAATAAATAAGAAATGTCACATAAATTAATCATCTCAGAATTCAGCCTTTCTTATACACTCTGGCTGCTTCTTTTACTTGTCCTTGAATTAGAGCTCATACTTTGCTCAGGTGTCTTGGGCATGGTGTGAACCTCTCTTCCTGCAGAACTATCAGACTCTGTAAGCCCAGAGAGCACAAAAGAGGAATGTATAGTTTTGAACCCTGTAACACTTGTAGTTCTTGCTCTTTTTCAATTCCCATGGTCCCTGCTTGTGGAGAGACTACCCAGATGCAAAGGTTTTGGCAGAACTCACCGTTCAACACAATCTGATGGATCGCCTACTGCAGAGTCTGCAGACTTAAACTGCCCATAGATCCCAGAGACATTTACAATGATTTCATAATCAACCTGATCTACTTAAAAGTTCAAAATATCAGTAAAGATAAAAGATTAGAAGAAATGTAAGGTTTTAGAACAAGTTTCCAATTAAATTTGACTTTCTGGGGGGGAAACAAAGCAAAAAGAATAACTGAAACATTAAATACTCCCATTTCTCAAGCATGCTGTCTTGAAATACTTTGTTTCGCGAACTTCCAGCATTAAGAAACAGAAGTGAACACTTTTGGCAGAAGCCTAGGTTTGAGAAATGTCAAGAAAAAAGAAGAAACTGTGGTAAAAAATGTGGATTGTCACTGTAATTTCATGGCACTGTAGCTCCAACCTGGTAGTGTGCAATGAAACTGAGATAGACAGTTTGCTTTGAAAAGCACTTAGGTTATGGAATAAAATCACATGCATTAAAATTATGGCATAGCCTTCTGTATTGCATAATGTATTGCATAAGAGAAAATAGAGACTAGCTGTTTCACATTAATACTTTGTCACATGGGCAGGTCATGAATGCCAACAGTGAATGAAATTTCACTGGAGAAAGCAAAACAGGAAAAAAGTTTCTGATTCAGTCAAACTCAAAATTACACTTCATTCAGAGTAATTTCTTAAACTATTATTGTTCCAAGCAAGATGACTGTAACTAAAAGAGGCTTGACAGAAGAAGGATATTTTTACTATGTCAAGTGTCAGCCCTTTGGATTTAATCAAAAGATCGTTTAAGTCTCTTTGCCTGTAATTTCTCAAGTATAGTCAGGCTTCCTATTTCTGCGGATTTTTCTTACAGCAACAGGCAAAATAAGTATTTTTCATTGGTTGAGGAACTCTGGCACCGAAACTATTTTAATTACTTGTTTCTAAACATAGAATACACATAGAATTTACTTTAATGCTTTATTAAATCTTGCTGCAATACTGAAATGTTCCATTTAGCCTAAACACAGTTTTACAGACTAAAAGAAATAAAATCGAGGGGAAAGCAAGCCCAAACTATTACATTTGTCTTTTTTTAGAATGACAGAATTAAAACAACACCCACATAAAATTTAATTGCCAATATCATTCCACTTCATTTTTCAGAGCTAAAAAAGACAAAATCCATCATTCCCACCTCCAGGTCAGCTGCTCAGCTTTTTTTTTAGCCGCCGAGATGACTGCTATACCTATCTCTGCCTAGAAGAGGAGCCAGTGAGAAGAGCTGGGTGCCAGGGACCTCACACTGAACAGGTTGGGCTCAGAGGACTAACCTTCTTGAATTTCAAGACGACTAAGGAATGTGCTGGATCAGACACTGGGGAGGTGCTTTTTTACATAATTACCACAATTTTTTTAGTCGAAGACTGCCTCCGGCCCCCTGTGGTTATGAACCGCTGGGATGCAGGTCTCTTTTGCAAAGCTTTTTGCTTAATCAACTAAGGGAAAATACATTTAAGAACAATGGGTGAAAGGCACTTGAGTAAGAGAGGGGCTACACGCAAAGTCTCATTTAAACCACACGTGTAGACCACAGGGAGGTGGATCCCCAGCTGCAGCCGACCTACCTTTTGCAGTAGATCATACGGTACGTGGCTGGGTGCAGACCTGGGAGCTGCTTGCCAAAGACTGCCAGTGATGCAAGTGGAATTCACCTAACAGCTCTGTAGGCTTACACCACAAGGCATGATTTATCACTGCATTATTTTAGGTATACGCTCATGCAGTTACATCAGGCATCAAGCTTGAGCAAGGTTTGCTATCTACTCCTACTTATCCCATCCAAAGGGTTAGTAAAAATGCAGTGGGCAGTGAAGGAAAGCAGATCTCTCCTTTAATGTAGCTCCAGAAGGCAACTGTGGTGAAGATGGAGTGGCACAGACCAGGGTAGGTAAAAGGGCCATGGTTGCCAGCCCTTGCTGGAGCTCTGCTACCGTGTCCTACTATTCTTAACATTATAAAGCTAGCATGGATACACCAGCTGCTACTACAAATGAATCTTCATTTTGGCGTCTAAAGACATGCACAAATACCTGTAGCCAAGAGTTGAGTGAAGCTGAGCACTGCGTGGTATTAGAGGAGATATTGATGGTCAATTGCTGGTGCCATTGGTCCTGGCACTGCAGCGGGAATGTGGCAGATTGAATTGTGAGTTAATCAGTTTTGATACAGTCACTCTTTGCTGCTAATCAAATTATTCTGTTCAGCTCAGCATTGTTCTGGAGAGTGTCCACTCTTGTGCCAATTCAGTTCAAGTGACACACTAATGAATATGCTAATACACTAATAATAATACTAAACTTTTATATAAATGTTTAACTTTTTAATAATGTTTTTAATAAACTTCAAAATAAACTTTTAAATACTACTACTAAACTTCATCAGTGAAGGCAAGCTCTCAAAGGCTTAGGCTGTGCACAAGTTGTTACTGAAGAGTTGTACAATGAAGTACGTATTGTCCCTTTTGTGAAGACTGTATCATCGTTTGTTGTCACAAAGATGAGTAGCTGCTAGGCAGAAAACAATGTATTCCAGTTGCCATGTGGTATTAAATTTTATACATGAAGAATTGCTCAGGTTGGTATTTTGTGGCTGGGGGCTGTGGAGGTCTGAAAGGGCCATTTGTGTTATGTTTTGCAAAAGGAGTTAAGGCCTCACATCAGCAATGCTCAACTTCCTCTAAACTGCTGGTTTAAAAGTAACTTTTAAAAAAAGTATTTGAAATGTCAGTGTGTTTGCTGGGAACATTTTATTTGCATACGGAAAATTCCTATTTATTTATTTTTTTTCTTAACATAATTATTGATTTGTAGTTGCTTGAAAGACATGGTACCAAATCTTTCATCCCTTCTTCAGTGCATTCCCATTCACTTCAAAACAGTGCTCTCGTAAGAAGGAAAGTGCCTGGTTTTGCTTTATTAATACGAAAGAGGAACATGATATAAATAAACTAGATGACTCGTGTGTGCACCAAGGCTGCGTTAACCTGAAAGTTCCCGATTTGTGTCAGTGTTCGCAGGGGCTCTCACTGCTCCTCTGGCTGCTGCACAGGCTTGGTTCAAGCGCAGCAGCTGTGGTCACCGCTGAAACAGCCACGGGGCAACGATCGTTTTCAGGGCAAAGGCTGAAAATCCCGTTTCTTTTAAATAAATAATGGAAAGCACACATTTACATGGCAGTTATTTGCATTTTAGGTTGCCTGGGCAATTAACGCCTCTTCAGATGACCTAAACTGAAGAAAAACACAAACCCTCACTTGTTCCTGCAGTGCACGGAGTTATCATTGCCCACAATTGGAAAGAATTTTAAAGGCTGTTTGAAGATACAAAGTTAAATATTTAATATTTTGAATAGGTGTAACATCAGACTTGAAGAAACAAGCAACGAGAGCAGACTCAGCGCCTTTCGAACCTCCTGCGGCCCTGCCCAGCCCGCCCCGGCCGCCGGCTCCCGCCCAGGCCTCCCCGAGGGCCGGGAGGGCGCGCCTCGCCACCGCCCGGGTTTGGCAAGAGCAGGAGTTGGAGAGCAGCCTCACTCCCCCACACCCCGCAGGTCCTCCATCCCTGAGCACACCGGGAACCTCCTTCTTCCCCGGGGCAGGGGGAAACCACGGGCAACCCGCATCCCAGGCCCGGCCCGGCAGGCGCGCGCCCACCCACGGAAACTACAACTCTCGTGATGCTCCGCGCGCGACGCGGTGCATGACGGGAGCTTCCACCTCTCCGAGGCTGCGGCGGGGGCAGAGGGAGAGCCGCTTTCGCAGAGCGGGCGTGCGCGCGTGCGCAGGGCGGGCGCGGAAGGGGGCGTGGCTAGCGGTGCGGTTCCTCCCCGCCTCCCACCCCTCCTCTCCTGTGTGTCGGTTTCGGGCTCCCGTCGCCATTTAGCGCGGAGACGTCCCCAGGGCGGCCGCGGCGGCTCCCGCTCACTCCTCCCCGCCGCGGCGCGGGGCGCCTCCCGGACTCGGCTCACCTGTGGCGGCGCGGCGGCGGGCGGCCCCCGGTGAGGAGAGGCTGCGAGCCGCGGGCGGGGGGCAGGAGGAGGGTTTCCGGCTCCTTGCGAGGCAGCGGCTGCCGCTGCTGCTGTTGGAAGGGAGCGCGGCCCGGCCGCGCGCGGGCGGTGGCTGCCTGCCGGGAGGTGGAGGCCGCGGCCGCCATGGGCGCCCCTGTGAGGCGGGGCTGAGCCCCTGGCCCCCCTTTCCCTGCCCCCTCGCCGGGGTGAGGGCGCTGGGCCTGCCCAGGCCTCCCTCGGCCGGTGCGAGTGACGGAGCGCGGCAGCTTCCTCAGCGGCCGGCGTGCGGGGCCTGCCCCCCTCTCCCCGTCTCGCCTCCCGGCCCCTTCTCCTCCCCTCCCTGCAGGCCCTCGTTCCGGGGGGCACCCGGAGTTCTCCCGCTTTCTTTCCATCGCCGGGGGATAATTAAAAAGCTCTCCCCTCGCTTCAGAGCAGCTGGGCGAGGCACCGGTTTCTCCCCGGTCGGGGGCCTGCCCCCCGGGCTCCTCCCTCCCCGCCCGGGCCCGGTGCTTGGGCTTTTCCTCCCCTCGCCGCCCCCATCCCCGCGCCCTGTCTTCGCTCCTGGTGCTCCATGTCGGTCCCGCTGCCCGGCTCCTCGCTGCAGGATGGATGCAGACACTAACCGGGGGCCCACCCCACCGGCCCAGCCTCCCCAGCAGCCGCCTCCCAGCTCCGCCGTAAGGAGCCCCTGGGACCCTCCTCTGTTGCAGCTGCAGCGGCAGCCGCGGACAGGCGCGCTCCCCGCTCAGTGACCGGCCCTTTCCCTCGCCTCCTCCCGCCGCCGCCTCGCCCTTGCAGCGCTCCCCCGGGGCATGATGTCGGGGAGCGCAGCAGACAGCGGCACCCCGGCCTCTCGCTTCTTGGCGCCGCCGCCGCCGCCGCCTCCCAAGAATGGTTCCAGCTCGGACAGCTCCATTGGGGAGAAACTAGGAGCTGCCGCCGCTGCCGATCACGCAGCCTCCGGGGCCGGTGGAGCGGGCGGCGGAGCGGGGAGCGGAGGCCGTAGTGAGGAGTACCGGCGCCGCCGCCACACCATGGACAAGGACAGCCGAGGGGCGGCAGCCACTGAGCACCGCTTCTTCCGCCGTAGTGTGATCTGCGACTCCAACGCTACGGCCTTGGAGCTACCCAGTTTGCAGCCCGCGGCGCCCTCGGCTCCTGTCTCGGGAGGCAGTGCCGCTCCCTTGGTCTCTCCTCCCGAGTGTGCTAGCCGGACCTCTTGCATCGCTGTCAGCGCCACCCAGGCCCCCTCGCTGCTGCAGCAGCCGCCGCCGCCTGCCCCGCTTCCCCTCGAAGGACAGTCTGCTCAGGAGCCCCCCGCCGCAAAGGATGCCGCCCCGCTGCTGCCCAAGGAGGAGGAGGACGAGGCAACCGCGCTACCCCCTACCAGTGCCGCTGGCAGCGTGTCAGCTGCCAGCCGGGAATTTGAGGAAAGGAGAGCACAGCAGGAAGACATTGAAGAGCTTGAGACCAAGGCAGTGGGCATCTCCCCGGATGGCCGCTTCCTGAAGTTTGACATCGAGATTGGAAGAGGCTCTTTCAAAACTGTCTATAAAGGACTGGATACGGATACCACTGTGGAAGTTGCCTGGTGCGAGCTGCAGGTAAAATAGATAACATTTATGAATTACCAAAGTATAGTCACTCTCCCAGGTGCTAGGCTGTGTGCTTGAAAGAGGTAAAATCTATTGACTTGAGGTCTGCTTTATTCAGACAGGCAACTGTAGACCTTACCTGAAGCACTGCTTTGGAAGAAAGGTGCAGCTTTTCTTTGGAATCAGTTTGCCTTTTAATTATTTTAAATACTCTGTCTCTGAAGACTTTTTTAGCTTTATTGTCAGAAAACATACTATGGTTCTGTTTCTTAGCGTCTTGCATTTTACGCCTCCAAAAGGTAGCTTGGAGGATTGTAAAAATACACACGCAGCTTCAGGGAAGCTGAGGGGAAAACATGTAAGTGAATATCAACTTGAGCTAACATCAATTCTTCAACTTTTAGGTAATATTCTTAGAAAAAAAAGGTAATTTCACAGACATTTCATATGTTTGTGGCAGTGGATTCTTGTAGGAGGTAACTCTATAATATACACAGTCATGTAGTACATCACATGGTTTAGGTTTGCAAAACTGTTTTTTCCATTCTAAATTCTGGAGTTCACACTTGATTACAGGTACATGGAAAGGGGGAAAGTAATTGTCACCTCTCTAAGGCTTTAAAAAAAATCCTGAAGTTTAACCAAATGACGGCTACATTGAACTGGACTAAGACACTATTCTACCAAGTGCTTGGGCCAGAGTTCTGTAGAAGTCCAGTCTAACAATGGCAAGAACACTCTTAGTTCCACACGAGTCAGAGCTTGTATAACCAAGACACAGGTTGCTGTGCAACAACCTTAAAAAGTGAAAAGAGCTTGGAGTACCAGGAACAAACACCTGGTATACTAGTTTGTTTTCAAAGCCTTAGCATTAAATTAAGAGGACAGCGCTTTGGTGTTTGGTTGGGTTTTCGTGCAAGCTATAGAGAAGCTCATGTAGTATGGCTTTATTATTGTCTGTGTTCCCATCCAATTTAGGGCAGACAAAAAAAGCATTGGATCAAAATTCCAGAAGTCTTTGAGGGGTTTTTAAGCCGTTAGCTGCTCACAAATGATTGATTGCCGTGACTGTACCAAAACTCTTTTCCCTTCAAAAGCAATTTTCCAGTCAAACTGAGAGAATTTATGAAGAGATCTTTCTATTTGTATCCATATTTGCTTTTGGTTGATCGCTCAAGCATTCTACCAGTATCTTGGCTGATTATGTTATTGCCTTTATTCTACACTTGCTGTGGAAGTAAGCTTCCAGTTTTCTTAGTGACCCTTAAGCATGCCGCCCTCCTCAGTGCTAGCTATGTACTTGCTGTGGCAGTTGTTTGAGCATTAATTTTAATCAAAAAAGTGAAATTATCCAGTATTGGGCTCTGCTTAAGCTTTTCACATGCAGTTTAAACTGAGAAGTGATTAATAATCCACCAAAATTATACTACTTTTATTTTAAATGTTAATCTTTGCAATTTTGGAGTTCCTTTAACCCCTGAAATCTGTTTTAATTTTCACACTTTACTTACTAATCAGAAACCATTGTCAGCTTGGCATCAGCCACTTTTCACTAACATTGCTTCTGTTGAAGTGTTACAACCATAATCAGTACCATGTGGACAAACTGTCTAAAGAAGCACCTTCTTCGAAGTAATTTAATAAAGAAGCTCATTTATAAAGGACATGTTGCTGAGCTTTCAATTCATTGAAGAATTTAATGAGTAATGTTTAAAATGACAGATTGCAAAAAACATCAATGAAAAAAATTGTAAGAGGGAAATATTTGATATTTTGCTTGGAGGTCAACTACATTCAGAAATGCCTTGTGGGTTAAATTATTCTGAAGGCTGTAACTTCTCTTCAGGAGACTTCATACAAAATGACAAGTTTAAAACATGTACATAAATAAAATTTTATAACAGTTGAAAGTATTTGCTAAAGGAGCAAGACTCTACCATTAGAATATTCTAAGATGAAGTCCTGTTTTATTGTTTGCATCTAGAAATTAAAGGTGGAACTTGGTGTTTATTGGTATAATGAGTACATCCTTTATCTAAGAAATTGTTGGCAGGTTAGTGATATTCATTATGCATAATTTGTATCAAAATACAATCTGGATTCATGAAGATGTACTGAGACTTAAGTGTCATTGGTGTTCCAGGATGCCATTGTTTGAGGATTGGTGAACCTTCAAATTGTAATTAAAGACATGTGAATTATTTTTTTTTCCATCCTATATTCCACCAACTGTAACTAACTGATGGTTACTTTTAATTGTCTTGAAATAACATTCCTTCACAATAGAAGAGCTTTTCTTCTCTGTATTCATGCTAGCAAGTGTAGGTGTTCCATCTCTCCTCAAGTCTTCTAAGCAGTGCTACTGTAGTGTTGCTGGAATGAATCTGCTTAGCATGATTATGCAGACTAAGCTGTTCCTCTCCTAAAATTGTCCAAAATTGACAAAGGTGTATCACAGTTCTTGACTGCAAGATATATAACCGAATGGGGTGAGAACTGTTTGTACTTGGCAGAATCTTTGGGTGTATGTTCTTTTAAGGCTTTTTGAGCATACCTTGAATGTTTCAGTTTCTTTAAAATCTCTCCTATTTGGAAGGAAGGGAGATGCCAGCTGCTTTCAGTTCAGTTAAATTTCAATGTTTAAGTATTGGAGCAAATTCTGTAGTAGGAATCTTGGGGATCAAGGGCAGTACAGAAGACTTTGTGCTGGTCTCTGGTGGAATGACTTTTTAATGCTGAATTATACAGCTGTACCTAATTTTTACGTATGTGCTCTGTAGTGATAAAACGTGGAGCATGAGAACATCAATATGCTTCCTTTCAAAGGGGCTTTGGGTGCTGCTTATGAAATGCAGCTTGGGTTCCCAAGTTACGGCTGATACTCTGAAGAATATTTCTCCATATTCTTTAAGAAGGCTCTTGAACTGTGCTGTAATGCACTCATGCTTGACCTACTGAACTGTGAAAGAAACAGGAGGAAGAGCTGAAATTCTATGGATGATGTAATGGTGGTGTTAGGATCTCCAGCAAGGGAGGGCTTGGCCAAGACTAGTTTTTCTTGAGCTGTGGAAGACCACAAGATTTGATTTGAAAAAGTCAAGTGCTTATAGATGTGTAACAAAATCCCAACAAAGGTGTAACTGATAAACTATCCTAGTTTTCTTTGTTGCCTGTCTATGTTAAGTAAATTGTCACTGAATCTAGTTTAACTAGATTTACTTTAAATGTGAAATACCTTCCCTGCCATGAGTGTAATAGAGCTGTGAAGAACTCAGCAGCAACTGCTGAGGGCCAGTGCTCAGCTTCAGTTACTGCAAGGAAATTTTTAGTGTAGTGTTAGCCTTCAAATAATTTTGTTGCCATTGTATATATTAATCCCAACTCTATTTATTCTTAGTCAAGTGTGCCTCCTACTGTTGTCATTAATACATCTTATAAATTGAGTGTAGTAGTAGTTAGGGTTACTGCTTTAATGGTCTTTAAGAAGGTAGAATTTGGCAGAAGGGGTTATTGCTGCTGTTTTCTATTTTAATTTAAAATTACTCCTCCTGAACAGTCATGTTACTTGTTAGTCTTTTAAAATTACATTTCTTAGCAATGAATCTTTTGTCACCTCTGTACAGTTCAGCTAACATTGTGGCTAAAATGTGATGCCTTTTCCAATTGCAAAAACTTTATCTGTGTGAAGTAATACTCATGCCAAAGGTAGCAAGAGTCACAGATCTGACCGTAAAAGTCAAATCTTGGGGACTATGTGTCATCCTCTGAGTCCCTGTTTCAATTTCAGTTGGTTTTAAATCAGGATTGTCATTTAACTTCTAGTTTACAGAACAATACAGGGTGGTGCAGTCACTTGCTGGACTGCAAAATCATATGTCTAGAACTAGTGCCCTGGGTTCTGTCATTCAGATCAGTAACTTTTCAAATACGAAAGTGCACTTGATATGGAAGGCAAATTGGGCTATTTTTTTAACTGTATGTTGTTGATCATTTGAAGACTTATCATCTTTTATTTGGACAGTGTCTTCTCTTAAAGGAAGCAAGATTTAGAAACCGTTATTAGAAAGACACTTAATTGAAAATGTAATTCCTGGCAAATTTTGTGCATTGGAGAACTGTACAGCTTGTCTGGTATGTGCTAAATAACTCCTGTCCGCTGTATTCTTTGACAGAAAGAGTAGGTTGGTCAGTCAGAAGTTATAGTTCATGAACACGTCTTCTTGCTGATATGACACTTTGCCATTCTTACTCTGGCGTCAGTGCGGTGTTAGGTTGTTGTGCTTAACATGTGAGCTGCTGAAGGGGGAAAGGAGGTCAAGGCCTGCCTGCAAGTGAGGTAGAGCATTTGAGGATAATGAGTTCAGGAGGTGAAAGTGGTACAAGAATAGTATTTTTACTTGTTACTGCTTTGAGGGGAAGCTGAATGTGAATTTGATTACCTTTAGTTGTAAGTCTTCAGAGTAATAAACTAGTGTAGGTTACATGTATGCAATTCTGTTGCAGGCCAAGCCTAGTGTACAAATGCTCCAACTTACAAATGTCTTTTTTCTTTACATAGTCAGTAGCAATGAAAAAAGTGTTGAGAACAAGTATAATACCATAATTCTCTGTGAACCATGAAATTCTGTAGTGCAGTCTGGTAAAAATGGTAGTGCAACTCGTCATCACTTTATTACAGGAAGTAGTGAGGTGCTAAATAATATTTCCGTGTGTCAGAATTTTTGAGTCTAACAATATATAAAAGTTAACTCAAAAGTAACAATACAGGAAGTTGCTTGGATGTGATATATATCTTAGCTTCTAACGACACTTCAGATTCAACCATACCAATCTTTATCTCTTAGACTTAAAGCTCTATTTAGTAATGATTTTTAGGTCAGCAGACAATGATAGAATGTCGTTTCTGTCCTCTTGTACATAGACTCCACTACAGGCTCACTGCAGTAAATATCAGCTCACTGAAGTCCAAGTATGATTCTTAAAAATCTCTTTGCTTTCTGAACTGGCTGAGCTTAGAATGTTTCAGAAGCTGCACATTCAAGTCTGACAACCAAAAAAGGTCTTGTAACACATAACTGTGGTATCCTGTAGTTTTTTTTGTGCTTTTTTTTTAAAGCTGGTTGCATATTGCCCACTAGGAGGCCTGACTGCAAAGATGTTAGATCTGATGCACAATTGTATAGCTGCATATAAAGCAAAATGGAAAATGAGATCAAAGCCTTTATGCAGTGAGAGGAAGCTGAGAAGTGTGGACCTGGGATTCATTTGTCAAGTGCTTTTGGAAATCCATTACGTTCTGCTAGGAATAGTCAAAATGTCCTGAAACAAATGATACACATTCTTTGAAGGCTCTAACTGTGGTTTAATTCTGAATACTTTAGAATATATTTTATAAAACCACTCAAGTCTAATGCAGTATGGTGGCTCCCATGCCTACCCTGTACTTCACATCAGTGTTTAAAATAACTACTCGTCTGTGAGCATAACTGTATCTGGCTATAGCCACTATAACAGCAGCAGTGGGCCTCCTTTTCATGTCTATGTCTGGGTCAGATGCATAATTGTCACAAATGTAGGTTAATAAAGGTATGTGACAATCTCTGTGAACATCCCTTCTGACCTTATTAACTCTTTCTTTGTTACGAGCTCTACACATTCCAAAATACTGAAAGCAAAAAAGCTGTAAAACCATTAGCATATAATCAGTTTATAATACTTTCAGTTTACAGTGGATTTCGAAGTGTCTTCAAGTGTGCACGTATGGGGAGCTTGAAATTTTGTGCAGTAAAGTCTAGATTTTCTGTTGATTTTCCGTGTTGTAGGGCAGAATGAATTATTGTTACTTACTTGCTTCATGTATCTGATGTGAAAATTTCTTCTTTGCCTAAGGAGCAAAAACCAGCCGTAGTCTTGAGTGTGCTGTAATTGATACAATTGACAACTTGATAAATGGCATGGGAAAAGAGCCAGACTAATTACCTGAAGAAGTATAAACAATGGTCAGGCTCCCTCAGACTTTACGAAGGTGACCCTGAAAGAGAGAAGAGAGCTTTCAAGTACATTCTGGAGCTGCAGCTGTTGGGAGACCTCTGCTTGGGAGAATAATCTTACCTCAAAGGGATATCGCTTTTGGAGATGGCTGTGGTTCAATTTGTAACTGGCTGGTTGTGAGGCAATAAACACAATCAGATAAGTACATTCTGAAAATGCAGCATTTCCTATGGAAAAAAAACAGGTTCTTATTTGTCACTGCAGAAATAAATCATAGCTGTTGCATTTTAGAATAAAAACTCTTAACTCCATAACTAGACTTTTCAGGTCTTTTGAAAAGTATCAGGACTGTAATCTTTCTTTGACAGGGGAAAGTCTCCACCTGATAAAACTCCCTGGAGATATCCTGTATAGAGTCCTTTGAGAGCTGTCTAGCAGAGTAATAAATAAAACAAGCAGTAGTCTCCATGGATGCAGTTCATGGTGCAGTGTAGAATCAGTGCCTTTTGGTTAACAACATCCCTCCAGGCCATATGTTCTTTTTCTTATTTAGTTGGGGTTTTTTGGTTGTTTCATACCAGCAGCTTGTTAAACAGCACAGCTCCAACAGTCACCAAGGTTCTCCATTCTGCATTTGCTGTGCAGTGGCAGTCTTGATGTTTCCTGTCATGCATCTCTTCAGAAACTCTTGCTTTCTGTAAAGATTAGCAGCTTTTTTTTCTTTTAGATATCACTAATTAATTTTTCCAAGTCGTGGTTAAGTTGAAATAAAAGTTGAGTATTTTTCTGTTTCAGTCTTCCAGTGAACATCTTCAAGCTTGTCTTAGTCTTGAGAGTTATTAGCTTATGAAAAATGGAGATGCAGACATAATGGCTCTAACTTTTAGGCTATATGAAAAAAAAATAATGCAAGTTTGCAGTGTTTATGCAGTTGGGTCTAAGATTTTCTCTTGGCAGAGAATATGTGGGGTTTTTTTAATAACAGATGGTAGAAGGTTACTATTTTTGACGCTGATTCCATGATTTTAATGATTCCATGGTTTTAACTTTATCATGACATGTACACTATGTCTGGAAAAATACTCTTCCAATAGACTTGAGGCAATTCCTATTCTAAATAGCTGGATTTGCAGTGCTGCTTGAAAATTGATTGAAGAGCAGTTGAAGGCTTCTATGCAACATGAGGCATCTGAAAATCTTTTCAATTATGGTGTTAAAATTGTTGTCCTAATGAATGAGACTCAACTTTTTATACTGGCTTCATATGTATTTTTGTGAAAGCTGCTTCCAGGACTTTCTTCTAGATGATTTAAAGAATGAGTCAGGCTATGTACCAAAACTTAAATAGTGTTTGAATGACTCTGGACAAGATACTTCAGATATCCTTCTGTCTTCCTTACTTCCAACTTCCTCACCTTCTTTAGGAATTGTAATACAAGCACTTCTCAATGTGTGGTTTTGGTTGCCCTCATTATTCCCCTTGGGAGAGCCAGGGGAAGTGAAGAGGTGACTAGAATTGAATCTGTGGCTCAGTTCTTGTTTTTTGGGCACAGCTTGCAGAATACTTTTGAACTCCATGCAGCAAACGATCAGCTTTGTGTTAATGATGTTCTGTGTTATGTGAGGCTATCCTTTTAACCCAAGTGGAGATCATTGCAACAAGATCATCACAGATGTTCCCAGTTTGGTTGTGTTTTTGTTTTTTTTTTTCCCTAATAAGTCAGAGTAAAATAACTGGGCTGGAATACAGAATAATTCAGGTTCAGTTCTCAAACATATTCTGAACTTTTCACCTGGTGATGACAGGTGCATTGCACATACCCAGATTATGCTAAAGCACTTCCAGATTTGCCTGGGTAATTCCTAGCAGCACTGTATGTTACTTTGCATGGTTTACAGGCAACTTAACATGCTTGCATTTCTCAACAAAGGAAACTGCAGCCTGCTGAAAAAGGTATTTGTGTGTAGGTATTTTTTACTTCTTCCAGAAGCTGTTTAAATATTAATATCTACATAAAGCAGTGAGCAATTTTTACAGGGAAAACTAATTCTAAATCACTCAGGGAGGCAAACTTACCAAGCTTGGATTTCTCATTTTAGGTCTAAGCAAAATCTTTGGGATTGCTACCTACATTCTGAGTTTAGAAATTCTGTAAAAAGTCTGTTTCTGTAAAAAAAAAAAAAAAAAAAAAAAAAAAAAAAAGCAGCCATCTGTCTTGTAACTAGCTTGACACTTGTGGTATGTTAGTGACACTGGAACTAATGCTTTGCCCAGTGCTGTGTAGGGGATTCAGTTTCTTTTTGTACTCGTGCCCAAGAATATGATTGTAAAATCACCTGGTTCATCTATTGGCAGTGGTCTGGGCCACATTTTTCTGGGGTATCTGTTCTCAGGACAAGATTGCTATGATGCTTTTCAAGTTTTCTAGTTTTGTGAGTGGTTAGCAGCAGTTCTTTTAGCATTTTTAGTGTTTCAGGTACAGTTAAAACAAGGAGGAGGTTTTGGCAGCTCTGCTAACTTGTGACGTGGATGCTATATTTTGAGCCATAATTCAGAATGGTTCAGACCCTGTTCCCTCTGCTAATAAGCAGTAACTGATAGAATTTTTTTATAGTTATCCACTGAACAGCTGGTTTTCTGCTTTAGGAGAGCAGGTGGTGTGGAAAATGAGCTTTATTAGACCCCTTACTTGAGGAAGAAGCTTTGGTTCTGTTGAGCTGTTCTGGATCATCTTTTTTGTCTGAATGGTTTCAGCCATTCCTAATTTCATTGTGTTGTTAGTTAAAGATAGTGGGTTCTGATAGTAGATTTGGGGCTAGAAACAGAAAGCAAAAAGCTACAAATGGAAAAAGTCATTTAAATAATTGAGAGTTTACTACCACCCTTTAGAAGAAATTGAAAAGAATGGGAATACTGACCTCTTTGGGGGTAAATCTGAAACAACTATATAGGAATGCTGAGCTAAGTGGAAGATAGTACAAAACTGATACCAAGAATCATGTGCATTTTATCTGTTTTTGGCCAGTTGTTATGGTCTCATGATAGTTTGACTATCCAACTGATGGTGTTACCCAGTTTTCCTTGGACACTTTCCTCTCTTAGAGTAACCCTGTGACTTGTTTCTGCCTTGCTGACTGTTACTGACAAGTTTATGACCCTAATCTGAATGTATTTTGACTGCTTCTATCCTGGCAGAGGCTAATGACATACAAACAATAACCCACAAATACTGCTATTAAAAGCTTCAGCAATTCAGACTGATTATCTTAAGGGTCTGCAAATCTGTGTGCGCTTATGTAATACGCATCTGCTAACGGCAATTTCTGAACTATTAGCAGGTTTTGCTTCAATGTTGCAAAATGTTACCGTGTCTGTTTTCAAATGTGCTGCTTCGAAGTGAGGTTCTGTTCTTACAGATACTTTCCAACATAAAACTATTTTTTGTCTCTTTCTTTATTCAGCTATTTACAATATGCTTGCATTTGGGAAATATAGGTTGTGTATCATACAAAAATACAGATGCTAACTTAATGTGCTCTGCTTTGCTATAGCCGATTTGGACTTTGAGCCTTTGAGTTCTCCCAAAAGAAAAAATAAGTGAGACTAAACTTGAGAGAGTTTGAGAAGCAGTCAATTCAGACAAGTATCTTACAGTAAGAAATACTGTCTGAAAAGTAATTTTTTTTCTTATATGTCCCTCTCTGGATGTAGACAAATGGAGATTGACAACATGTATACCATGGTTGGGTATGGGATTTTTTTTGCATTTATTGTGACTTGGGGCTCAGTGAGTTTGTTAGCTTTGCCAGGAACAGTGTGCTGAAAATAGAGAAACTACAGAAGTGTCTGATAAACATACAATTTTAAGTTTAGTTTTAGCATGTTTTTTCTGTGGTTTTCTCTACTTCCTTTACATGCAGCCTGAGCTTTTTTCTGCAGACAAAAGCAGGATGCATTTCAGGTTATCTGTTCCTGAGGGGGATTACACAGAGCACTTGAATTTGCTTTTTTTTTACCTGTTAATGGCAACTGTGAGCCAGTTCAGGTGATGCTATAATTTCTTTTGCTGATCTCATTATACAGGCCTTAATGTATCTGAGAGGTGCTGTATTTACCCTCGGGAACAAAAAAAACAGCAAAGAGGCTCTGGGTTGCTGCCTAAGACTTAGATGTTGCAGTACATTAATAGATTGTGCATCATATATATACATGGAGTTCTCTCATAAAAAGCTGTCTTTAATTCTCAAGCTTTGTCTAGGAAAACGTGCATGTGTTTCCTGTGGACTTCATTTGGTTTTGTAGACTACCTGCTTAAACGTTCAGTGCTTTTCAATTGTGGCAACAAAAAAAAATTGTGAGAAATCTGAGAAGAATGAACAAGGAATTTTGGCCTCTCAAGTTGTAGTCATCTTGTGTTTGCAGAAAATGAAAATGAGAATTCTGGTTCAAGTAGCATTTGTGCTTGAATTAAGTTTCCTGTGTAGAACAAATGTAAGTAAGTAACAACTGGTTGTTTAGGCATGGCATTTTCTGTTTGTGTAGGAGAAAAGATCTTTCCAGTTGCTTTAGATTGTAATGCAACTATTTAAGAATGGTCCTATAGTTTGTAATTTGTGCCTTCTATCTGGGTGTTAGTAATGAAAAAACAGTTTTGTCCAAATGAGCTGCTTGATTTTTTCAGGTATTATGCCTCTAAAGAAAAACTTAATACAGTCAGGTTGGACTAATATAGCCTAGTATCTTTTACTGTTGACTTCCTTTGTTCCTTTTTTGACAGATTTGTTATTTTTCTTATAGTTGTTGTCCCTAGGGTTTCCACGGTGCTTGGACAGATACATCAAATGAGATATAGGGATTGTGAAACTGTGTATGTATGGGGAGGGTAAAAAAAAAAGTGCTACAACAGTACTACAGCACAAGTTACAGCACATCAGTTCAACTGAACATGACTAAGTGTGTATGATAGCACTTCAAATAGGAAAAATAGCCACTTGTCATGTCTGTATCTTGGGACTAGGGTTCAAAAAAGTGTTTTTCTTCCTCCCACCCAGTATGAAATCTTACTACTTAATTTGGGTGAATCCCAGAAAAGTAGGCAGAATTGAGGTTTGATTTATTGGTGTTTGAGACTCTTAAATCTGTCATTACCGTTGACTTCAGTGGTTTCTTCTAAGGAACTCGGAGTTGAAGAGGCGGTTACAGGACAAAGGTGAGAAATAATAAAAAAGCTTGTTTCTTATGATTGCGTGACATGAATTTTAAAGTTTTAGGACCAGGCAAGTTTAAAACAATTGATTCTGAAAATTCCCGTTGCTGCAGCCAGTTCATGAAAGTATCCTTGATATCATACTGGTACTAAAGTTTGTGGGTTTCTTCACTGCTTTTTGCCAAAAGACCTCCCTTTGTACTCTTAGTTTAGTAATCTCTATGACCATGATTTAGGTGTTTGAAAGAGGTTTTTTTGAACTGGAGAGACACCTATCCCAAACCAGCATCTTTGGCCTGGTTAGTGGCAGATGACTAGCTGTTCCAGAAGGTTTCTGGGTCTGTTCTCCAAGATATGTAAGTGAAGAGCTTTAAAATATTGAGTTGAACAAGAGAAATTTTGCAGTGTATTGCTGCCCCAAATATAGAGATGTTGGGAAAACTCCTAACGTACCTACTGTAAAGTTTTCTGCTTGGTAAACCCATACTTTAAAATCCTATTATTAATTGGTGTCTGGGAGAATGCATCCTTAGATTTTGAACCATGTAAGTGGTAGAGTTTTCAGTTGGAAATTGCTGATAAACTGATTCAGAAGAATCTGCAAGAACTCTGGTAGTCCTTTTTTTACACACTGGTGTAAACAGTAATTATTTCCAATGGTGAAGCCAAGATATGGTTCAGTTTTGTGAGGAAAGCTTAAGTAGCTTTAGATTAGGTCAGGCTAACCAAAAAATAAGCCAGGATCAGCTGTGCTAAAGCAGCTAGCTGTACTTTGAACATCAGTAAACTAATTCCCAAAATTCTTTTTGTGGTAGCCTCTGTTACTCACTATTATTGCAAATTGCTGGTTGGTGTTCTGAATGGTTTAACTGAAGGTTTGCTTCACTGTAGTTCTTCAGTGGTTTGACCTCTTGTCAGGAAACAGATGTGGCTTCCAATGTGGCAGCTTATAAGATAATACTGTATTTCTGAGGTATGCTTGTGTTGTGTGATTTTTACTGTTGTTTCACATTCAAGACTGTATGTTGCTCAACTTCTGATCTTGATAAATTTTTGCAACAAACCACATGGTTTGGGTAAACTTGTAAAATTTTAGGAGTGCAACTACTTTATCTAAAATCACTAGTAAATACCAGGTAATGACACAACTGATAGGCATGTTAACTAAGTTGGTGTGGATGAATGCAGTTAAAAAGCATTAGGCTGTAAGCATAGTGATGTTTTAAGTATATTTTGTCACTGAAGAGGAATATGAAATGTGAGGAAGTTGGCACTGGAATTTAGAATGGAAAGAATGAGTTGGTTGATGATGTAGAGAACTATTTTCCACTTTCCCTTTGACTTCTGTCCTTATCTTCTCTGGCAATAATATGTAGGGAAATGGTATCTTTTGTTTTTCTTGTTCCTGTGTGGGAATGGTAATTGTTCTTGCTTCTTACCTGTTCAGGAAGTATTCTAATTCCTCCTCCCCAACAAAACACTGTATCAGTCATTGCCAGCATTGGGTTTTTTTGCTTTATTTTCTAACTTTGGCCTTCCTGAATTCTCCTGTGGTCCCTATATAAGCCATCTGGCAAAACAAAGATTTTTTTTTTTTTGGCTCCTCCCCCTCTTGCACCCTGGAACAAAGCAGATTTTGTATCTGTGGTCTGCTACCCTTATGTGGAAGTATAGTGAGCATGGTTAAAACCTGCATCTAAATTTTGATTCCTGGAGCTGCCTTCTTCCAAACTTAGATTTTCCAGATGGTATATCAATCTTATCCATGGAAATGTTCTTACAGTTCTCTTGGGAGTCTGCCTTATACTGTTGCCTTCTCCCTTCCCCCTTCGCAAGCCAAATCTCTTTCCAGGAAGGAAAAAAAAAAAAAATCCATGGACTAGATTGAGCTTCAGTTGAATAGGGTGTCTCATTTCAGATACACTTTCTGCTGCTTCTCAAATGACCAAAACATAAGTGACAGCTGAGTTGTCTGTTTGTCATGGGTCAAGGGCAGTCGAACTCAGCAGTTTCCCTTTCCTCTTCCCTGAGTTTTGTTTGGAAGCAGTAGTGATTTGCCATTCTATATAGTCATCTTCTTGTCATGAAGACAAGATGGAAATACGTCAGTTGTTTCATGTATAAATACTGAGCCCAACAGCTGTGAGTTTATCAGGAGTCACTGGGATCACAAGTTGGTGACCAAATTGTTAGCTTAAGAGAGCTGTAAGTATTACTCTTAAATTAAAATAAAGCTGTACTGTAAAACTGTTAGAATCACAGAATGTTAGGGCTGGAAGGGACCTCTGAAGATCGAGTCCAACACCCCTGCCAGAGCAGGACTGAGACAAAAAAAAAACAAACAAAAAATAAAAAACAAAAAAAACCCCACCACACACACCACAGAAACAAGGGCAGATCACAAACTAGGGCAGATCACTCAGGCATCCAGACAGGTCTTCAAAGTCTCCGAAGAAGGAGACTCCACAGCCTCTCTAGGGAGCCTGTTCCAGTGCTCTGTAACCCTCACAGTAAAGAAGTTCTTCCTCATGTTGAGATGAAACTTCCTGTGTTTGAGTTGGAGTCCATTGCCCCTCATCCTGTCACAGGGCACAAGTGAAAAAGAGGTTGTCTCTGCCTTCTTGACACCCAGCTCTCATGTATTTATAGACATTAATTAGATCCCCCCTCAGTCTTGTCTTCTCTAGACTAAACAGCCCCAGGTCTCTCAGCCTTTCCTCATAAGGCAGGTCTTCCAGTCCCTTTATCATACTCGTAGCCCTTTGTTGGTCTCTCAAGTAAATCCCTGTCACTCTTAAAGTGGGGAGCCCAGAACTGGACACAATACTCCAAGTGAGGTCTCACCAGTGTCAAGTCGAGGGGGAGGAGAATCTCCCACGATCTGCTGGAGACACTCCTCTTAATGCACCCCAAGATACCATTGGCCTTTATGGCCACAAGGGCATGTTGTTGTCCCATGGAGAACTTGTTGTCTACCAGGACTCCAAGGTCCTTCTCCACGGAGCTGCTCTCTAGCAGATCACCTCCCAGCCTGTACTGGTGCATTTTGTTGTTTCTTCCCAGGTGCAGGACTCTGCATTTGGTGTTACTGAACCTCATTAAATTCCTCTTTGCCCAGATTTCCAGTAAGACTCACTGAAAGAAGGAGGAATGAAGCTGAACCACTTAAATGCAAATTCCTTTTTCAGGTGAAGTTATACTTATTTTTTTATAGCGTTACTGAAGTCCTCTTATACCATGATCATTTTCCAGTCACTGATGCTGTTCCTAAAGTAGCTAAAAGTATTGTTCTGAAATCTTGTCTCCTTTCCTTTTGTAGTTTTATTAGGTAAGAATGTTTATCCAGATGACTACCCGGTGATGTTTTGGTCAGTTGACATTCCTTGGTCTGTGTTTCAACAAGGATTTCTAGCAAAAAAACCTGAGACGCCTGATCTGATTGTAGCTAACAATGAATCAAGTGTAATGAGATTCATAATAAATCTATTTGACACTGATAATTAAGGGGGTTAACTTGACTTTACAGGTTGCAAAGGGTTTTTGCTGCCATCCATGTGCAAATAAGCCTTGATTTATTTCAATGATATTGAGAAAGGGGGGGGGGTGTTGGAAGTCTGCCAATGGCCTTTGGGTGTTTGGTTGCAAAATGCAGTGTGTTGCATGGGCTGCTGAGCATAATGTGAAACAGTGCCATAAAAAAACCCAAACTTGAGTGCTAAGTACATGACTGAAGAAGCACTTTAAATGGAGAATGGGCATGGACATTAACTTAAAATAGCTTCTCTGCAGAAAATGAATGTAAAGCTGAGACATTGCTCTTGACTAGTGAAAATTGGAGTGCATAGGACTGAAACTGAATTAGAAATAAAACAAAAATTTGCAACAACTGCAGACTTACCCTAAAAAAACCCCAAACAACAGGGAAACTGGCTGTGTTTTAGTTGAACCACCTGCTTCTCAAAGCTTGAGAGGAGTTGTGCCTGTTCCTCTAAAAAGCTTTGTAGTTCTAAGCTACTTAAGATATTTTTAATGTCTATGGTTAATACTTCTAGACAATGGAACAATAAATGTAATTGACTACACTGTTAGCTTTACCAGGACACATGCAACTAATACAAAGATAGCACCACTTCAGTTTGATTCCTGTCATAAGATCCTGCTTTTGGTGTTCCAGCTGGTGTGTGTGCCTTACCACCTGGGCTGCAAACTTTCAAGCCAAGTGTCTGTATTGAGCTTAAGTGTTCAAGAAGCTTCAGCCAATATGGTACAGGTGCTTCAGAGAAGTGCTGCTTTGTTGCATCCATTGGTGCCTTAAGCTTTTGTAATTCAGAGTTGTGAAGGAGGAACCTGAAAGTAGTGTTTAGACAGATGAGTTGTCTTTACGCTGAGGAAATATTTCCAAGTAAATAGTTTTCATATAATAGAGCGTTTAAATAAATCATATTTTCTAGATTAGATTTACTTGGAAACTATCTTTTTTTAAACTTGAAAGACTTGATCCAGGCTTTAGCCTGCTGGTAGTCTGTGTTAGCATCCACAGGATGCCATATGTAGCAGTTTGTTCAATTTACAATGTGTTGGCCTTGGGTTTTACAAATGTATAATTACTTTTTGTACAACATGTGCAAGTCAAACCTCAGGATGGTAAATGGAAAATAGAAAGCTGTACAATATAATTCAGTTTCCTTGTTTGTAACTGTTTAAGCTTATTATCCTCAAATGGCTTGCTTCATCAGGATGTAATTTTCTCAGGAGGAACAGGAGTTGGAAGTTATCAGGTAGAAAATCTTGTGTAACATCAACCTCTATTTTTGCAGAAGCAACAGCCTTTGCAGCTATTAACTTCAGTGTTCAGATGATGGAGAACTAGCTTTGGTACTGGTACATTGTAGTTAGTTTGCAAACATCTTTGAAAACATACTGCTCAAATGACTTTGGGTATGGTAAATTCAGATCTTGCAAAGGAACTTATTATTTTAAAAGCAAATGCTGTGTCAAATCTGTCTGCTTTCCCACAAGCCTAGAGGGAAAAATTATATGGATAGTGTATAATATATATTTACTAGATTTGTCAAATATCTGTATCCTTTTCTGTCTAATGTATTTTAAAATACAGAAGTTGACATATTTACAGTTTGGCCCTTTAGATACCTTTTGGATTTTTCACATCAAATTGGGTTCCTGATTTTCAGGGTTTAAGTGAATAGGGCCACCAGTAAATACTATTGCTATACAGACTGCAGAGTTAGAGAAGTGTGTGTTTGGTTTTTAAATTATAGTAGTCATGATTGTGCAGAGGGAGGGGGGAAATTGAAAGTCCAAAGAGAGGTATGTAAATGTAACAAGTGCAAAAATCTAAACATAGCTATAATTAGAGTAGAACTTGACTGCTTTTAGTTTTGTTCTAGTGTTTAGTATCTAGCACATTGTATGGGAATTCCTTTTTAATTAGCTCAGACCCAGGTCTGTGCTATGTCTAATGTTGTTTGGCCTTCCTGGGAAGTGGAAACTTAAAGTACTTTGGAAGGAAGGGTTGGTAGAAGCTTATAATAGGAAAAGATAGTTGTCCCTTGGATTACCTGGAAATTGTTTCCTCTGTTTGTTTTTTTTTTAATGAAACTTTGGGTACTTGTAGCCATAGTCTCTTCTGTGGTCTTAAGATTTCCCAGTGTCCTTCATTGTCTGTTTTTGGAAAGAACATGAATTTTGGAGGAAAGCATCCAGTTTCTACAAAGCTGATGACTGCCAACAGATCTCTTGCAAAGTCCTTATTTAGATGCAAGCATACTGAAGTCGGTTGAGATAAGAAGAGGTCATAGAGGCACAAATTTTGGTTTCCATCGTACAGCCTTGTATGTGTGGCTAATTGTGGAATGGAGTCATTTGGACTGAGTCAGCAATTCAGTATGTTGAAAGTGCGAAGGGTATCTTGGTTTGGTTTGGATTGAGCATTAATTTGCTCTTTAGATGTAGAGCCAAACCGATTGGTTATGTGAACCTTCAGCAGAAGGTAACGAAGTATGGACCAGGTCTCTCTGAGAAAGCATACTTTGAAATAGCAAATCACGAGTTTCTGTGAGATTCCACTTGTTGGAAGCATAGGAGAGATTAATATAGCATCAGAAAACTAGGAACCTCTGTTGTCAAAGTGCTCAGGGCAAGAGCAAGCGAGGGGGAACTGCAGTTCTTTGTTTGCAATGCAGTCTGGATTTTATTACTTGCAAAGTGAAATCACAAGGGGGAATATCTGTTTGCGATGGACAGATAATGTTGTGGCTCACTGTGAAGAAGCTTGTTCATAAATCTTTCAGCCTGCTGAAAGCTTTGGAGATAGGACTGTAATTCTGAGACTGATTCTTCTGTCCATCTCCTGCTTATTGGACAGCCTGTTGGTCTTGTCCTGCTTTCAGAGTTGCAGACTGTATCAGTGCTCTTGAAGTTAATACTGAGTTTTAAATCTTGCTAGTCTGTACTCGAATATTAATTGCTGGCTGCTGAAGCCTATTTCTAATATTTCTGAGATGCTGCAGCAGCAGGTGCTTATGCTTGGCCCTCAAAAACATTGGGAAGTGAGGAGGAGATTAAGTACTTAAGCTTCTCTCTCTGTGTCTTGTGACCCAAACTAGGTTCAGTTTTGCGGCCTACGCTAAGAAACTGGAAGATGTAACCACAAAACCCTGTGGTGGTAACAGTAATACTATCTGAAGGATTTCCTTGTGTTTTCAGGATTTAAAACTATCTAATGATACTTCCACCTTTTGAACCCCTAACAAAAGAGATCTTGGGATTGGACGCCCAAGACACTGTTTTGCACAGCTGTCCATTGGAAGTACTGAGATCTCTATTTGGATCATAGCAATCCTCTGGAAAAATCACTATATTGTACTGGTAGGATCTTAAGGAGAAAAAAATTAAAGCTTTCTGAAACTCTTCAGATGGACTTAGTGAGGTTTTTATAAAGATCTTTAGATACTGAGCATCCAAACATTAGAATTTTGATTGAAGAGTTTATCTTAGAGCTCGGATTGTTCCTGAGGTAATTGAAGAAAATGTGGGAGTGGCAAGGAAGGATGGGGAAAGGAACTGGTTCTTGTGTGCCTCCAGACGGCTGCTTATATGGACTTTGTCCTGCTTCTACTTGCATCCTGTTGCCTGGTAGTTGGACAGAAGACTTAATCTCTTGATCAATATGGCTGCTCTGTTAGATACATGTCAAGAGATCTATCTGGGTCTGGTCTCTGCTTGTGAAAAAGGGTGTTTGTGTAGCCTTGGTTGCCTCAAGAGTGAGGATAGATAATTCTTGACTGAGCTTTCCAGCAAGAGTAAGCCTGTGTACTTGTTAAAGTAGTTACTGGTGGATTTGAGACTAAAACCAGCTCCGAATATCTGTTTTCTTTATGATGCTGTCTTTAGCTTAATTTAAATTGTTTTATTGGGGTGTAGTTTATGGTTTGTGTCGTAGGACTAGGAATTTAATTTAAACAGAAATACGGAATGTCTCAGATCTACTTACCTACTCATATCCCCACAGAAATTTAGTCATTGCCACTGAAGCAAATTACCAGAACACTTGCAGTTTTTCTGACAAACCACTTCTATTTGAATTCCAGCTTCCATGGCTTCTTGTGTATGCAGATTTGCTGAACACGTAAGAGTGTGTTTCAGATGGAGCTGTGATGCTAAAAATGTCATCAGATAACTTTTTGGCTAAGGAGACTTTTTCAATGTTAAACATGATTAATAATTTTAGTATCTGATGTTCTGTGTATCATATATTTCACTGTATGGAAAGATTATTTGAATATTTTAAACATATTTTAGATGAAGCTCTTTAGTTCGCAACTAAAATTAATTTTTAATGGCAGGTGGGGTTCTCCAGTGTGACAAAGTAGGAGGTAAACTGCAAATAAGGAAGTCTGTTTACAGGTTATGATGACCCTTTAAAGGTAGGCCCTCTGGACCATGACATTCTCAGGCATTATAGTTTGTCTTCAAGAAATTCCCTCAGTGTTCCTGTTCAAACAGTGAAAATCAAGTGGCACCAGACCAAGGACAGACAGTGTGTAACTAAAGCACAATGTAATGAGAAACAGACTTTTTGGATAAGCTGTAAAAGTTTGAATAGCTGATTCATAGATAGGTTGTGGTGATTATCTGAGGCCTTCTAGGTCATGGTTGGTCTTCTGGCAGTGCAGGATATTTCCAGTAGTAACCTTTAGAAAAAGACGTAGTTTAATACAGAATAACCTTGCTAATGGGAGGACTACCCTATGTAGTCCCCAAATTCCAAGGAAAAAGTCCTGAGTATTCATCTTAGACTTCCTCTAGCACTTTTCCCTAGCTGTCCGCTTCAAATCACTTTGGAGATTACTCTGTTGATAATCTTTGGTCTCTGCTGTCTTACAACACTAAATTTTGGTTGTCAAAGTGTTTTCTTGCAGGTCAGTCCAACACTTTAGGGTTTTTTTCCAGCTTCTGTAAAGATAGTCCTGTTATGTCCAAGGTGTGTGTGTTATTACCTTGATTTATCATAGAGCAAAACACTTGCTGTTTTTATGTATTGTACCCTGTGTTATTTTAGATAATATGAACTGACTCGTCTCTCCATCTGCATTTCAATTACGCTGTGTTCTCTTGTATTTTAACTAATTTAAAAATTATTCAGGGTTGAACGGTAAAGCCAGTTATGTGTCTGGATGGAGAGTATGCTTCATCATGCCAGTATTCTTAGCTGTTCATTCTACCACATGGCTACTGGTAAAATATTTAAGTGTTTTCTGTCTCCTGACTCAACTATGCTCAGTTTCCTTGCTCTGTGAAAGATGATGTGTATATATTTTAGTTTTTAGTGGTACAGTTGATTTTGTCTGAAATACTTCCAACTTTGTGAGTAGTTTTTTAGATCTACATCTCGTATGGTCTTTGCTAAGGAAGATGTATGTGGTGCATTGTAATCATAGGTGTCTCTAATGTTTATGGTATCATTGTGAAAGTCTGCAAAAAACACGTAAGTGGTGCAAGAACATGAAAATGGGCATGATGGTAGAACACAGGAAGACTACATCATTGGGGCAGTGAGGCTTAAAAAAATAAACCTGCTCCTTCAGTGTGTTTTAGGACTTTCATACTTGTGAAATTCTAGTACTAATCCTAGTATTTATGCAAGATATTCCTGAGACTTCATCTAGAATGCAAATTTGTCACCCCATAAAACGCACTGTTTCTGAAACTGTCTTTTCCTACATGAGATCTTTCTTTGATTTTGTCTGTCTTGAAAGAACATGCAGAACACCTGGCAACTGTTTGAGGGGTTTATGATGAATCCCTGAGGGATCACTGCATGAGAGATCTGCCTCTGAACAAGAGATGTCTGGCAAGGAGTTCTCTAGCGATTATTGTAAGGATTTTCTGTTGGTTGCCAGTACTTGTCCTACACTTCATTTGTCATCCTGTCATAACTTGATAGTAATCCACAATTTTGTAAATGAAATGAAGTACATTTTTAGGATGTGTATGCAGAAAAATAAGTGAAGCTGGAAAGAGTAACTCTTCTAGTGTGATCAGGCTGCGTATGCCGTATATATACCAATGTTATATGTAAAGTTGAAGCTAGCGTGTAGTGTAGGCTGAGGTGAATCCATTTTACAACGGGAGGAGCGCAGGAGGCAGCATCGCAGGGACTGCTGCCTAGGTACTTGTGTAGACAAGTTAAGTTTGTTGCCTCTAGGCTTTATGCTAGGATTTTTGCAAGAAAGCTAGCCAGAGGCACAAGAATATTACTAGTTCTAGTGTACATCCTACTTTGATCGTTCTTAGTACTCTTTGGAGTAATCTTGACACTTCTGCAAGATTTCCAACCAGCATATTGATGCAACTTTTTAGCATAATGAAAAATGGATGTAGCTAAGTCTTCCCTTTCTTCAATAGCTTTGTGAGCTATTTAGGATGAAGAATTGTAGTGTATTTTTGATTCTCTAAATTGATTTGCCTTTATAAGAATTAAGGGTTCACCTTAATTTTTTGGACATGAGTCTACTCACAGAAAGACATGGTCATGCAGAAATATACGAAACAAAAAGAGCTATGGTTGCACTCTTTGGTGCAATGAGTTAATAAATCTGTAAGGTAACCAGGATGGATTGTGGAGGAGGCTTTTTTCCTGCAGCATTGTCACCCCCTGAATGGAGAACTGGATTTTCATAGTAAAATTAAATAGAGATGATTGGATGTACCTTCCCTCTCACTGACAAAGCAATCAATTCTGTGTAACATGAGAATCTATGTGAGCGTCAAAACTTTCAATGAGGCATCTGAGCCAAGTAACAAGATGGTCCAGCTGGTTAATAGCTCATAACAAATTCAGTTCAGCTAACACTTCAATTCTGTAATAAGCTGTATGTAATAAACATAAGCCTTATTGAATTGGTATCAGATAGCAAACTTGTCCACTTATCTTCCATTGATCAAACAGCAATTTTAAAGTGAAAAGAAATAGATGACCTCTCTGTTCTCATATGGATTATTTTTGTATAACTCAGCATTTTGATTGCTGTCTCTTATGTTCAGTCTCTCAGGATGAATAAACTGAATAAATCACTTAGCCATCTTTTATTCCAGACTTCTGTGCAAGAAAACATAAATACTGCCAAGAGCAATCCAAGAATAGAAATGACTGAAGCCTAAACAGTTGCTTGCCATTCGTAGACTAGATTCCTGAGGACCTGAGAGATTCTAGAAGATGTCATGTTTAAACCATAGATTGCATATCTACAGTTTTCTTATTGGTTGTATGGAGAGCAAAGGAAAATAAATAATTGATTTGATGAAGTATGAGTATAGTTCTTAATTTACTCTGAAGCTGCTATGTAGTCTTCATGGCTGTATTCTGAAGAGTGCAAGTTTCCCAAAGGAAATTGTGGGATTAGGCAATGTACTGATTAGTCTTAGTAATTGTTTTCTGTGGAAGTGAAATTTGGTTCAGTTCTTCAGTTTGACCTACTTGTTTTGCCTATGAAAGTTAGTGCTGATGTGAGAGACTGGTGAGAGGAATAGTGTAGTCTTGAATTAATGTCTATATTCACACACAACACAGCTTTGAGAAAGAAGCCACTAATCCAATAGAGACTCACAAGTGGTACAGTTTTGTTTGTTTGATTTTCCTGGGAAAAATGAGGTACTCTGCTGCCAGGTATGTTGTATTCATGCTTCTTAAAATTTAGAGTGGAAACCTGAAAGTCTGTACTGGTGGAATTCTTTGGAAGCCTGTCATCCAGCCAGACTATTCTAGCCTTTTTGGAGTTGTAAAAATTCTTTTTGACATTATCTTCTCAAGAGGGACTTGAGGTATAGCTGGCTGCCCCAGTCTTTAAGCAGCATAGACTCATAGAATCAAGGAATTATTTAGGTTGGAAAAGACCTTTAAGATAATCAAGCCCACCTTTAACCCTGCTCTACCATGTTCACCTCTAAACCATATCCCCAAGCACCACATCTATGACTTTCAAACACATCCAGGAATGGTGACTCAACCACCTCTGTGGGCAGCCTGTTCCAATGCCTGACAATCCTTTCAGATAAATTTCCTAATGTTCAGCCTAAACCTCCACTGGTGTAGCTTTAGGCCATTCCCTCTTGTCCTATCACTATGTACTTGTGAGAATAGACCAGCACCTACCTCTCTGCAGTGTCCTTTCAGGTAGTTGTAGAGCAGGATAAAGTCTCCCCTCAGCCTCCTTTTCTTTAGACTAAACAGCCCCAGTTCCCTCAGCCACTCCTCATAAGACTTGTTCTCTAGGCCTGTCACCAGCCTAGTTGCTCTTCTCTGCACCCCCTCCAGCACCTCAATGTCTTTCTTGTATTGAGGTGTCCAACAACTGTACTCGAGGTGGGGCCTCACCAGGGCCGAGTACAGGGGCACAATCACTTCCCTAGACCTGCTTGCAACACTATTTCTAACACAAGCCAGGATGCTGTTGGCCTTCCTGGCCACCTGGCCACACTGCTGGCTCATATTCAGCCACTTGTTGATCATCATTCTGAGGTCCCTTTCTGCCAGGCAACTTTCCAGCCACTCTTCCCCCAGCCTGTAGTGTTGCATGGGGTTGTTGTGGCCCAAGTGCAGGACTCTGCACTTGGCCTTGTTGAAGCTCATACAATTTGCCTCAGCCTATCAATCCAGTCTGTCTAAGTCCCTCTGTAGAGCCTTCCTACCCTCAAGCAGATCAACAATCCCACCCAACTTTGTCATCTGCAAATTTACTGTTTGCTTGCATCTGTCTATCTCTGGTGAGCACCAGGCAAGAGCCTTCCATCTAGTGTTGCACATGGTATTGAAATACTCTAGTGTAGCACTGTAGTAATCTTTGGCATTGCTGAAAATAAAAATTCCCTCAGTGCAATTGTAGCAAGAGATAAAATTTGTTACTGGGAGTTGTCCTTTAAGATTTCTTGTGACTTTACACAAAAAGGAAGCGTTCTTGTCCCGCTGAGAAACAAATGTGTTTTTCTGCTTCTGTGTTCATGATGCATGTTGTATTTGCATGCTCTTTACACTTACCCCACTTCTACCATTTGTTCAGTGTGAGAAAGTGAGGCACAATGGCTTTGTATCTCATGAAGTTAGTGAGCTCATCTCTGATGCAGTGTTCCTAAGTTCCTTTTTTTTTAAAAGCATCTATGTTTTTTGTGTGTTCTAGTTATTCTTCACTGCCTGCTTCCTGTACGGCAATACCAGTATTAGCAGTAGACATTTCTGAATGTTCTTATGAGTTATAGGATCCTGAAAAGTTGAGTATTTAGCCAATGTTCTTTTTTCTAGCTGAAGACCTGCACAGGCAAGCACTACTGTCAGTTCTCATGCATTTTCTGTTATCAGCAGGCTCTCACTGTGCATCTCTTCAAGCATAGGTTAAGTCTCTGTGACATTGCTGCCACCAGGTGTCTTAGATGCTGTTACTACTACTGCTGGCACAGGTGCTACTGCATATATAAAAGTGCAAAGTGACTACATCAGAGGAGTATAATTATTGGTGATGTTCTTACCCCTTCCCCTGTGGTGATCAATCATAGCTTCATCAAAACCGAGAATTAATTCTAGGATAAAATGGAGAGCAGCGTTCATGTCTTTCAGTCACATACACAGGCTTTAGTTGCAGATACTGCCCCTTCAATGTTAAGACAAAGTTGCATTTCTAATTTCTGAAGCTTACTGAAGTATTCATTCTTCCAGGAGATATGATTGACTTCTTCAAACTAATCCTGACTGATGAAGGCTTCTGTCTGTTCACCTTCTGTCTGATCATTGAGTTTAATTTCCTTCCTTTTCTTCCTTTTGCCATTAGTTTACAGAAGTATGATCTCTGTCGAGATGTGTGTAATTTGTTTCTTTAATTCTAATCTTTGAGCAACAGCAATAAACTTGCATACATTTTTTGTATAACTTACCTGTATCAATGGTAAGAGGACAAGAAGCAATTTTTTTTTTTTAGTGTTTTTTTAACAAACTGACTGCATCTTCTAATTAATTTGTGCTGTGCTACTGTTGTGCATTGAAATGCCAGAAATGAAAATACAGAAGAGAATGTACATGTAGATGCTTTTCACCAGGAAACCGCACAACTAATAGGAATAATCTGTCATCCTTTCTCTTGGTTGACTACTTGTGTACTTTCCTGAAACTTAAAGCATTTTGAAGACCTTATGTAAGTGGAAGACAACAAAAAACATACACCCTTAATCGGGAACTTTAAAAGGTGTGGTAAGTGTTTTAAGCCTGCTTTTTTCTATTGTGTTAGGTATGTATATTGTACTTTAGTATTATCTTAAGGTTATTTGTCTACTCCACAAATACTGTAACTTAAGTAAAATTGATTCTTCATGTGGAGACTCGCCAAGCGGCAATGTGAAATTTCACTTTCAGTAAGTGTTAACTTAGTGTTGTGTTTCATTCTGCTACCCTTTCTCAGGAACTTCATCTTCCATCTTTAAACTAAAACGAAGAGGAAAGGGACTGAAAATTTTTGAGCCCCCTCACTACAGGAAAGACATTGAGGTGCTGGAGTGTGAAGGGCAACAAAGCTGCTGAAGGGTCTAGAGCACAAGTCTTATGCGGAGCGTCTGAGGGAACTGGGGTTGTTCAGCCCGGCAAAAGGAGACTGAGGGAAGACCTTATTCCTCGCTACAGCTACCTGAAAGGAGGTTGTAGTGAGGTGGTGGTTGGTCTCTTCTCTCAAGTAGTAAGTGATAGAACAAGAGGGAACAGCTTCAAATTGCACTAGGGGAGGTTTAGATTGGATATTAGGAAAAATGTCTTAACTGAAACAGTTGTCAAGCACCAGAACAGGCTGCCTAGGGAAGTGGTGGAGTCACCATCCCTAGAGGTATTTAAGACATGTCAGTGTGGTGTTTAGGGACATGGTTTAGTGGTGGACTTGGCAGTGTTGCATTAACGATGGGACTTGATGATCTTAAAGGTCTCTTCCAGTCATAACCATTCTATGATTCTAAGTACCAGTTGCCAGTATTCAGAATGCAAGAATACTGAAATAATCAGATTGACTTACTATTTCTTCTGTTGTTTTGGGACCCTGCGACCTAATGAGAACAAGATGGCATGTGTTACATTCTTCCCTTCTCCTAAACCATGTGACTTCATGGAGCCACAGAGATTGATCTTGATTTCTGAATTCCTGAACTGTAGATAAGGAAGCAACACTGAAGTAACAAGCAAGCAAACCTTTTCTTCCTGAAAACTTCCCAGAAGTCTTTGCAGAGCTATTTCCGGGGACATATGAACTGGGAGGGATAGTTCAGGAGTTTCAAGGTTGTGAGATATTTAGCCTTCTGCAAGCTAAAGAGGATTTGGGCATTACAGTTTCATGACAAGGTAGCCTGACACTTTTTTCTGTTCTTGCCTTTGGCGAGTAGCTTTTTGATTTGGTCTTTCCCTTCAGGTATTTTTTTATGATGCTTATCTTTTGACTAATGCATATGGTTTTGGGGGGAGAGAAATAATACTTGATTTATGTAAAGAACAAAAAGTGTGTAGTAAGGCAGTCTGTTTTAATAGGTTACTCCATGTTTGTGCGGAGTGCAGCCTGGGAGCACTGACAGCTATGTTCTGTCACTTCTTGATTTAGTGACTTCTCATGTACTGCTTTGGGATATCCTAATCTGGCACTTGCTGTACTTGGTAGCTGCAGTTTTTAAGTACTGCTTTTTCTAAACGCTTTTTACCAAGCATCTGGCAATCTTGGCTGCTGCTGATCTTCCCCAGTGTGCTGAGAGCCCCCAAATTATCAAGTGTAAATTCTGGAATCAAATTCTGCAATCTTATCTGTAGAGAATTGCCCATGAAAGGTTGGACTACTGGAAGGCAGGAGAGCTGTAGCAAGAAGTGTGCATTAAGCAGGCGTTGTCTGAAGACTGAATGTCTTCCATTAGGTGTGCAGACCTGATTCCTGACTTTGTGGTTATCTAAGGTTTATGTAACTCTAGAAACATTATATTATACAATTAAGCTCTTGGGCAGGGCACTCAAATGCTCTGAGCATTTTAGAAACACTACTGTCAAATGAAATAGCCCTTGCATGTATGCTTTTGGAACAGCAGCTATTCAGCTCCATTTAATCAGTTTTTCATGTTCAGTGGTTTGTAGAAAGGTATACTGGTAAGAGGATCTGTGC
Source organism: Hemiprocne comata (assembly GCA_020745705.1). Classification (NCBI taxonomy): domain Eukaryota; kingdom Metazoa; phylum Chordata; class Aves; order Apodiformes; family Apodidae; genus Hemiprocne; species Hemiprocne comata. The sequence goes on from CM036586.1 coordinate 66,826,618, forward strand.
AGATCCTTGATCAATTTTCATGTCTGTTGCTCTACAGGGGTGCATTTTGAATGGTTTTACCCCTTCCTTCCTTTTTTCTGTCTACCTAGTAGTTAATACTGGAAAGCCTAAAGTGGTTTGTGTGGACAGAAAAGTAGATGCAGTTCTTACGGACTGAGACTTCCATTTCTAGGCAGCAACTGTATAATGCAGGATATTTAAGCTCAGTGGGTTCTTTGTGGATATTTTGTTAATCTAGCTCAGTGGTCCTTGTGCTCATTTTTCCTCTTAACTGCTAATTTTTTCAGGATGAGAACACTGCAGCCCACAAAGCCTGAGTTCCATTAACAGTGCTGAATATCAGAGTGCAGCCTTGCTAGCTTCTCCTCTGATGACCCCTCATTAACCTCTCCTAAAAGGCTTGCAAAGCCTTTCTCGTATGCTGCAGAAATGCACACAGAAGAACATTTGTCCTTCTGTATACTACTTCCTCTGAATAATAGGCTCAGAGCAACAGTGTCTTCCCCTCAAATTTTTGGACATTTGGAAAGCTTCATAAAATGCTACTTGGTGTAACCTCAGCACAAATAGATAATTTACCTTGATTGTGATTCAGAGTATCTATAATTCAGCAGTACTTTGAAGTCTGTCATGGCTGTACATTTTTAGATCACACCACTTAGAGAGTTCATTGCTACTAATTTTTCAAGTGTGGTTTTCTAGTGCATCTCTTTGTATAAAAGCTACATAGTGTGGCTGAAGTGTGATTTAAAAAAAAATCAGAGCAACTGCCCCTCATTAACTGTCCCTGCAATGCAGCTATTTGGATTTTCTAGATCAAGTGGTACGATATGCAGAAAGCTAGTATATGCTACTACCTCTCTGTAGTATATAAAGTGTTCAGTCTTTCTCTGTTTCCTCTTTATTTATCTTCCTAAATATTGTGGAAGAAGAAACAGCTCTCAAGTTGTATAGCAGCTCACACACTCAGCTTTTTTTTAAAGTCCAGTGTAAAGTTGACCTCTATCACCAGTCAGTCTACTTATGTATAGAAGATGGAGACCATGGAAGATTTCCGGATCAGGTTTGTTCTATTGTGCATAAAGGATTGCTGGCACTTCAGCTATGTTAATTGTACTGGATACTGAGAAAAATAAAATCACCTTTGAGGATGTATAACATGAGTTAGCAGATCTAATTCCTTCCATATGGAGTATTTCTCGCTATCCACTTGCTTAGTATCCTGTACCATGTTTGAGAGTGAAGTGCGGTGTGTCTCTTCTGCGTAACTCTCTGTCTAATGCTGGCTGAATTGTCCTAGAATTTAGCTCAGGCCATTGGTGTTGGTTAGTAAAAAAGGACAGTGGAGGCAAGACCCTTGGCTGAGCTCAGTCTGAGTGAAGAGCAGACTCAACTGGCCTGAGCAGATTGCCTTGCTAAGATGGCTCACCTGCTGCTTCAGGTGTCTGAGCCAGGCTCTGTGACCACTTGCCACAGTGTGATGTGCATTGCAGATGTGTGATTTCTTGTCGTGATGTTAATAGCACAGAACTCAGAAGGACTGTGGAAAGTTAGAAAGAAAAACATCTGAGAAATTACTCAATAGACTCAATGGCTATGTGAGAAACCCACTTGAAATTTAAGGTTAATTTAGGTGCCAGAACTGTATTTTCTTTCCTCATTAAGGGTGCTGAATAGATATTAAGCCTTGGCTGAAAAAAGTCACTGAAGGAATATAGGTCTTTTTGACGGATGAGCTTTGTTTTTTGGGTCTTGGTACAATAGCTTGTCTTGGGCTTGGGAGATTGTTTTGGGTTGGATTTTTTGCATTTATATGAAGCGCCTGGGTATAGGAATAGAAAGAGGGTAGTAACAGTTCTGTGTGTATTTCATACTCCAGTAAATTGAGTACATTTGTGAAAGAGTAAGCCTATACCTGCTTTACCATGGATGGCAGAGATGCCTGTTTTACATTTAGGAATGTAAACATCTCTGATAGCTCTTTCCTGACCAGAAAAAAATCAGAGTACGTGGATAAATGGAAACAGCCAAGAAAAGCTTATTGCATAGTTCTGAGTTGAACAATTGTTTCACTTGTTGCCTGTCTCTGTTCAGGCCCCTGGCACTGCAGAGCTGTAGGTCACGTGCTGGAAAGCTTTGCTGTTTGTCCTGGCTTGTCAAAACAAGTTAATGTAGGTGGAAAGGCATGAATGAAATTAACGGAGTGGGCTTGATGCATCTGTTTCGGTTTGTTCGAAGGGCAGCCCACTGATTGGGATGTGACACTTAAGTCCTCCGGGAAGCTATCAGTTCAGGAAGAACAATGCTGGCCATTTTACAGGATAGTTAAATCCATTTTAGAACAGAAGCTCTCCTACAGTTTGACAGCTTTGTATATTTTTAAATATTTGGGCTGTATCTGCTCAGCATGTGCTAACTGAGATTCAATAATGTGATTTGCTAACTTCTAGACTTAAGACTTTGTCTTCCCTGCCTAAGGTTGCTTCATTATGCTAAAAAAAAAGACTGGGGGAGGAGAGAGTGTCCGTTTTAAAATTTTATTAATAGGAATTTCAAGAGAAATTGGTCAAGGATAGGTTATCAAGCTGTATGTTGTTAACTGTTCTTAAAGTGATGGTTTCTTTTATAAAATAGTTGAAGTTTCCCAGGCTTATGGGAAAAGCATCTTATATGCCTTTCTGTTTTGTTAAGTGGCTGGCTGTTTGATTTTAACATTAAAAAAATAATAAAACGTAATGTTTGTTTAACCAGTCGTAGACTTTATGGCACTGGATTAAGTTTAGAAACCTCTATTTTTGCTTCAAGATGAAAACAGTAAATACATGCTAAAATGATCAATTTATATGCCTAGTTAGATGGTGAAAGAGGCTACAGGGGATAGATCTGCTTATTTGATTCACCCTCAAGATAATTTAATCAAATAGAGTGCTTATTTTGAATTATTTGCCACAAACTTTTTGCTACGTCTTTAGAGGTGGTGATGAAGCGGTCTTGCATTCCTGCAGATTCCTGCTCAAAGGTCATAGTGGAATCTGATCATTGCCCCAAGTAGTTGCCTTTTTGGAAAGACACATCTGGGGTTTTGGGTCTCTTGGAGGATATGCTTAAAACTGGGGATTGTGCAACTGTCCCTTTCCCAAATTCTTGAAAAATCCTTTAAAAAAATCTTCGGAATTGATGGCAGCTCCTTTCTCTCAGCTGCAGCTCTGCTGTACAGCAACGTTGTGTGTGGATTTCATGTGATAGACTAAAATGTCATAATTCGCCTGCCTTTCCCCAAGTATTCATACCTAACGTGGCTGCTGGCACCATTTTTCAGTCTCATAGATTACATATGGTGCTTTATTTTCTTGCTTATCTCAGTATTTCAGTAGCTGCAGCTGCTTAAATTGCATTTTTGTACAAGAAAAAGCACAAGTTGTCACATGTGCCCACGCTAATAGCTCAGAGGATGCCAAAATGTAGTATTTGGGACAGGCTTTGTTGTAGTCCATCTGAATGCATTCTGGGAGATCTTACATGCTTTAAGGTTCTGGTGTATGGAATACTCAATTTTTGAGAGTGTACTTTAATTTTAAAATCACATGTTAGCCTGTAGTCTAGCTATTTGCAGGCTGCATTAGAATGTAGTTTGTACGAGCATAACCAGTCATTGTGTATACAATTAATTTTTTTGCTGTAATCATACGTGAGATCTAATATTTTCTTGAATGCTAGCGTTGTATTTTTTGTTGTTTTTTAAAGTGTATTCACCCTTTTCTGTTACCTAGCATTAGTGTTCCTTTAGGAAAAGAATATAAATAACTTATGGATGAGTGTATGGTTCGGTATCTAAGGAAATGGAGGTAGTTAAAGGTAGTATGCATTGCTAGTATTATGAAGCAAGTGGCCTCTCTGTCTTTTACTTACAGCTCTGTTCAATGTTCACTTCTGCTGCTGCAATACGGTACTGAAGGGTGCGATGTTTCCTTGGTTGCAAAAACTTAGCTGTCTTCCCTGGGTGAAATTTGTTGGCCTGTGTTTGTGTCCAAGCTTGTCTCAGATCATTAGGGCACTGTGACTTTCAAAGAAGTGTTCAATTTTTATATTGTCACTGGCTTGGTGGGGTTTCTTTGGGTTCATTATTGGTTTTTTTCAATGCCAGCGCTGAAGTGTTGAGTGCCTGTTTTAATGTCACAGATACATTTGCAGGAACACGATGCTGCCATTGATGTGACCAGAAAGCAAAATGAGTCAAAATATGCATGCCTGTCATGAGTCTGTTCATTGATAAGAGTGATTAGCACTTGTTAGTTTCTATTTGGGGCTAGCAGTACAGTGGTAGGGAAAACTGAATAAGGCACTTAAGGGAGATTAGGTTTACACAGATTAAAATGAGAATTTAATGTCAAGTGTAGTCTAAAACTGGTTAGTAGTGTCTGGGGTAGATACTGTGTTATAATGCACAAAATAAAGTAAATGTAATCAAAACATGTAACTAAAATCTAGGTTTTGTTCAAAAACCTAGGTGTTTGTATTATGTAGCTAAATTTGAAAATGATACAGAAGTAATTGTTGCAGCTTTGTTTTTATAGTTACTGTGTACAATAATTGGATTTACATCTATACACTAGATTTAAAATGTGAATTATGGTTCAAGTGCAGAGGCTGGAAGACTGTGCTTTATTTTACTCTAAGATTGGTTATGGTGTTGTGATTTTGTATCGCTTGAAGCACTGAGTGTTGTAGGTGCATGTGTGTATAGTCTGTGCTTGTTGCAGCTCACTGCTTTTCTGTATCACAGCTGTTCGTAGCAGTCGAGATTAACTGGTTTTGAACAGAATTTGTGCTGCCCTGTTTATTGTAATGGAAGGGAAGCTATTAGGTGGGTAAGATAGCTCAAATGGAAGTATTACTTCTGTATTAAAAAAAAAAATCACCTATTCAGACATGAACACCTTAGGTGTTTGCAGAGTGTTTCTGCAAACGTTATATTGAAATTTGTGCAAGTAAGCTTATTAAAGAGTGAAAAGAGATGGTAGTACTAATTTCTGCAGAGTGAAATAGTTGTAGGATTGAATGCTTTTGATGTCTATAGACTAAATTTGCAAGGCTTAAGAATTTAGCATCTTCCTAAGAAACGTAAAAGTATCTGTGTTATTGACATTCATGGGCACTGATCCCTGAGGTAATTTCAAACCTGTTTTCAGACTTTCATCTTAAGGTTTTTGTGTCTGAAAATTGGAGCTTCATCTGGAAGTGATGTTTGTCCATACCCAAAGATATTCTTTGAGCCTTTTAGGAAAAGTTAATGATCTAAGTAAATCTGGGATGGTTTAGATATTGGCATAGCTGAGCGATATTGAGGAAACACATAACCTGTAAACAAAGGAAGAGAAATTATGGCCTGGAGGGCGACAGGAGGTTGTGAGCAGTATAAGTAAACTGTGCATGTCTTTACTACCTCCTTTTAATAGAAAAGTAAATACGAAATTAAGTGATCTAAAACTGTTACTCAGATTTGACAAGGAGGTTCACTGGTTATTCCTAAACAACTGTTAGTAACAATGATTCTAAAATTCTGGGCTTTAAGTATATCCTGAAGTGATTTTTTTAAATACAAACTGCATATGGATCCAATTTATGTCAATCGATCAATCTGACTGGTGTGATCAATGCATTGGGGAGCTGACAGGACTGAATGACACAGAGGGACTGTTTTCTCTTGAGGTGTGTGCAGCTTATTCTGGTAATAGCTTCTCAAGAGTCTTGATGATATCTCATAGCCAATTGTTGGTAGGTAATACAGCAGCACTGTCCGGGAATGCTCCTTCATGATCTCTGCTTCTGGCTAAAAGATCACTTTCTGTCTCTAGCATGAGTTATGTTTTTGTTTTCTGTGATGCTAGATAATAGGACACTTGCTCAATCATGAGATGCTTTTAATCAAAGAAAACTCAACTAATTTGCCTGTTCTTCTACAGTTACAAGTAAATATTATATGTTAGAGAGGTTTGATGCGCTACCCCCTATATGGAGTGTTAATCTAATATGTTACCAGTGCTCTGGATATTATGCACATAGGAATAACTAAAGATTAGTATGTACAACCTGCTTTAAATTATGCTATTTTGGGTACTCTTGAGCACTTGAGTATTTGAGGACATTATGTCCCCTTTCCACCTTAAGTCAGGCAACAGCTAAATTTATTAAACCAGGAGAGGAGGAAACAGGAAGAGGAGAATCTACAGACTCACAATTCTTGACTCTGAGAGCAACCAGATTGTAAGGAAAAATATGATAAAGACTGCAATAGAATGCCTTCTAACTAGCATATTTAAAGGTAATTGTAAACAAAATGGCATTAAAGACTGCTGATTCTTACTTGTTCATTGACTGTACCCAACTCTTTTTCAAGTTGCTGCTTCTCTGAGTAAGAAATAAAGCTTTCTGATGTACCTTTTCTTTTTCATTAGGATCGAAAGCTGTCCAAGTCAGAGCGACAAAGATTTAAAGAAGAAGCTGGGATGCTGAAAGGGCTTCAGCATCCCAATATCGTCAGGTTCTATGATTCCTGGGAGTCTACAGTCAAAGGAAAAAAGTGTATTGTTCTTGTGACGGAACTCATGACATCTGGAACGCTGAAAACGTAAGTAAATTAAGGCACATAAGAATCATTAGCACAAAATCAGAGCACTAGAAATGGATTGTATTTCAGAATAGATAAGAACTTTTGCTGTGGGCTAAACTTCTGTAGGGGAGTTCTTTTTAAAGAGGAATCTAACCAGCACTGCAGGGTATGGTAGAACGTTCTGTAGTTTAGCAAGCTTGTTATATTCTTCCTCATGATGTCCTAGTAAGCAGATGCAGAGAACTTCAGATTTCAAGAGCTCAGGAAGACAATGCTCTATTTTCACTTCTCAGAATTATTAGTTTTATTCTCCAACTGCCTTCCACGTAGCACAATATGGTTTGTAAAGGTCAAAGCATGAATTAATTCACCTCTTCTGGAAGGTTTTGGGTTTTACTTAAGTACAAATACTATGTAAAAAGAAAAAAAACCCTCACCACCTCTTTACTTAATGGAAACTTCATGAAGGACTACTTAAAAAAAAACAACTGAAAATGTGCAGATGTCTGCAGTTTCAACCTGTGAAGTCGTTGAGTGAAACGAGGTCTATTTTTAAGCCAGAGTTAAAAGTAGACACTAGTAAATCGAACTGCTGCGAGGGCCCCCTTGTGGTATGTAGAGCCCATGAGGAGTTATACTGAAGTCACGCTTTTACCTTGCACTGTAGAAATTTACAGAACTGTGAGCTTGTTCACGAGCATCCAGTCACCATTAATCTACTGCAAATAAAACTGCCAACATTTTAAATTCAGGGATTGTGGGTCGTTGCCTTAGTTCAGTGCCCATTTGAGTCTTGGAGAGGCATTCAAATACTAAATATGTAACCAGGCTGTAAGAGATGGAAACAATTTGCAGTCCATTTGGTTAAAATAGCCTGTGAGTGTCTTGTGTTTTTATGAGGCTTATTGATAGCCACAAATTTAAATATTTAAAAAAGGAAAAAAAATGGTTCTTTGGGAGCCTGGACTGCAATTACAGGGAAATGTTTGTCTCCTGAAATAGTATTGGAGAGCTAAAGATACTTCAGCTTCTTAGCCGTATGTTCAGGGAAGACTTTTCTGAGGTTGTTTAAGGTATTTCAAAGAAAATAATAGATTTGTTGCTTCATGTGCTGTTTTCAGAGCAGTAATAAAGGTTTTACAGGTTGATATAGATGCCTTTAAAGCTACCTAATTTTATGCTAGAATTTGCAATGTTAGATTTACCTTCTTTCTCTACCTGACAGATTTTAATATTTGGAGTGGCTTGTTATGTGGTGGCATAAGCAAGATGATAAAGTAATAATAGACAATTCCAAAGTAACTTGTTGGTATGAAGAAATACCTCAGATTTGCTGGCTATAGTATTGTTTTGTACTCTGAAGTATGAAGGGCTTTTTTTTATCCAGAAAGAACTAACAGGCTCTTCAGTTGAAATTCTTCTAATCTGTAGACTTCTGGGTGGATTTTTCCCCATTACTGTATTGTTGGTGTTATAATTGTGATTTATTTTCTTCTTCACTCATGGGAAATCTCTGATATGCCCAATTTATTATCATTATTTCATGTACCTGTGTTATATTCCTACATTTAAACTGTTTATTTGTGTTTATCAATGATATTTGGCTGACAGTATTGCTTCCATATCTTTTTTCATTATGTTTACGTTACTTATATTTAATACAAGTAAAACCTTCCTCATTTTGAGACTTGGGACATAGACATTGTTGTCACTTGATGTACAAAAAGTAAATAGAAGAAAAATATAGTGACAGCCTAAAGTATATTTTCCTTTTTTTGGTATTTGTGTAGCTTTAGGTATAAATTTACACACATAAATCATGTTAAAGTACTATGGACTCATTCTTTTCAAATGCGGTGTGGACAAATTTGTAATTTTGCATGAAGAAGAGTCCCTGAACTTCTGCATACCAATGAAAAAGTTTTACAGCTCAATTGTTGTAAAGAATTAAACTGCTTTCTGACATTGTATGCTGTCATTGAATTTAAAGATTGGGGAAAAAAATGGAGCTGCCTATTTAAAAAAATACTGTCTTCATGAATAGTGTAATGAAGCCTTAGTCTGACCTAGGTCTCAGCCACTAGTTTTGTCTAAGACTGTTGTGGTGTGTGCTTCTGATCCACTTCAAATGCCAGTGTCAATTATCTGGTAGGATATATACATTAACAACTATCTCTGGTAACTTAGAGGTGCTGAGATCAGGAGGTCAGGTCAGCAGCCTTCCTGCTTAAAAATCCCCCACAAAACAGTAACCTTGAGACAGGAAGCCAAACTCTAATTCCTGTTTCTCTCTGTTCATTGAAGCTAATTATTAAGAAAGCCTCGTGTTCTCATCTTTGCTTGCATTCTGTGCAAAGGTCAAATATCTATCTTTCAATTGGCTTGTACCCTGTAAAATAGACAAGAACACATTGGTTAACCAGGAGGAAGTTCAGTGGGGGGCCACCAAGATGGTCAGGTGCTGAAGTACTTGCTGTGTGAGGAGAAACTGAGGGAACTGTGAGGAGAGGCTGAGGGAACTGGACTGTGTCATCCTGAAGAAGATCCTTTGGGGGAGATCTAACGGCAGTCTTCCAGGATGTATGAGTCAGACTCTTCACAGTGGTGCATGGTGGGAGGATTAGAGACAAGAGGCATAAATTGAAATTAAAGGGGTCCAGACATAAATAAGAAGAAGCTATTTCAGTGGTGATACTCAGGCAGGGGAACAGGTTGTCCCAAGACATTGTGCAGACTCCATCCTTGGAGATACTAGAAACCTGGCTGGATACAGCCCAGAGTAGCCACATCTGACTTCCTGACTGACCCTATCTTGAGCAGAAACTTAGACTAGAAACCTCCTGAGGTCTCTTTAAGCCTGAATTGTCCTCTGCTACTAGGAAAACTAAAAACATACTGTCTAGTAGGGTTGCCTAGTGTATTTTTATGTATTTATATATGCTTCCATTTAAAGATGGTTTCTGCCTTAAGTGACATGTGACTTAGTTCATTACAGTGTTACGGAAAAATGACAGCAACACTGCAGGATGTGCTGGGTGATGGTTGGACCCAGATCTTTTAACAGTGAGAAGCTGGCAGTAGGCTAGTATATTTGAAACCAAGAATGTAATTAGGGATTCCAGATGCTGAACTGGAGTGCCCCTACCATGTGATCTTTGGAGCAGGCTCAAGAGATGAATGAGGGCTATGTCAATAGCAAGAATTCAAGTGGTAGCTGATGTGATCCAGAACCTCCTTCAGTTTGTCTCCTTCCTTGGCTTGGCTTTTTCCCTGCCTGTTTTTACATTCTGTTTTGAGACTTGATTTCTTTCTGGAACTGGGTCCCAATTGCTTTTAGAGATCTGTTTTCACAGCCAGATTATTGCTAGCAGTGTGATTTTCCTGATCTTTTGAACTGGAGAAATTCAAGTAAAAGGGATTAATACACTGCATTTTTATGTTGGTTTTGATTCAAGTGATTTCATCACAACTTTTTCTTCTGATAAAGTGGATATGCGAATGAGATGAACACTGCCACAGAATCATTGAACATGACTTGGTTTCAAGACTGTAGTTGCTAGACTCTGTGCTGTTCACAGAACTTACTACCTACCAGTCTTGCAGAAGTGTGAAACTGGTATTTAACTGAGACTTGGACTGAGGAAAATTGGCTGAATAAGAATAAAGTCCTTGCTTTACACAGCATGCTAGTTCCTTTCTCTAAATGTATTTCAGTCCATACTTTTCCAAAAGGAAGAAAGCAACAACTTTTCACTTCAAATTGTTTTATCCAAAGAATGTGAGAATACACTGCTAGAAAGCACCTAAATACTGTCATAGGTTATTCACCTTGTGGCTTCTCTAATCTGCTGAAGTTAAGGAGTAGAGTAAGTTCATAATCTTAGGTTATAAGCATTGGAAAATATTTTTGTGAAATTTGACTCTTCTTCCATGGGATTAAAAAAGGTGGCAATATTAGAACAATTAAGGTTGGGTCACATTCCTCCTGCAAAGGGATACTGTGATGTGACATATGAACTCTTCCATGTCACTTATTAGGCAGAGCCTTTTTAAAGATTCCCCTCCCCATCCATATCTGGCCATAGTTTTAAAGCAGTGAGTAGTACCAGTCAGATCCAGGTGATTAAACTTTGTCCTGTACCAGGTAAGTAATCTCTAAGAATTTCTAATTTTCTTGAGAACTCAACAGGTAAATTTGAAGCAGGTTTGAAGTGAAACCTGGAAACCTTGACCAGAGTGATTTGACTAATACTGGTAACTAAGGTATAACAAATTCAGAGTTCTCACACAGTTTGCAACAACTCTGTAGTTGGTTGGTTGCTATTGGTGTGTTGGCTCTAGTGCTCCACCTTCCCACCCAGTTATATTTAATCAAGGAAAAAGTTTTAACTACTTAAGCAGTTTCAGGGTAAAAGGGAAGAAAAAAAGTCTTAAATGAAGGATTGTTGTAATGCATAAGCCTTTAACTCTGTCATGGAAGCAGTGCCTTGAGATCTAGCAAACGAACTGTCTAATTACCATAATTATTAGCCATAGATCAAGCATTTTCCATTTGTCTTTCAGCATTATAGTCCCCTGGCTAGAAGAAAGTGGATAGGTTTTAGGAGGAGGAATCATCTTTACCTCCTGTGAAGGTTTGAAGTGCCCAGGTGGATTTTAAAATAGGCAAAGTTCAAATTTGTGCATCTCTTTAATGACTACTTTTTTTACTTCAGAACAGCAAATAATATAGCATGATTTATTAATTGTTAGCAGAACCTGTTTAACCTATTGTTACTTTTCTCATTAGGTATTTGAAAAGATTTAAAGTGATGAAAATTAAAGTACTACGAAGCTGGTGCCGACAGATACTGAAAGGCTTACAATTTCTACACACGCGCACTCCTCCCATTATTCATAGAGACTTAAAATGTGACAACATCTTCATTACTGGCCCCACTGGATCAGTCAAGATTGGAGACCTCGGTCTGGCAACCCTGAAACGAGCTTCTTTTGCCAAAAGTGTGATAGGTAAGCCTCTCCTGTTTTGAAGGCTAATAAGCCAGCCTACCTGTTTGGAAAATTGAGTCTTTTAAGAGCTTTCCTTAAAAATATGGTTTTGAAGGTACATGGTCAAAGCCTGGAAATACGTAGGCTTTGTTTCTTGGCTGTTGAGGTCATTCTGGGTTCCTGATGAGATTACATATTGAAATTTTGGTTGTACTTTTGATATTTGCATATCAACAACTAAGTATTTTGGAATAATAGGTTCGTTGCCCTGCCCAACAGTTTAGTGCAACATTGTTGATAAAACCACTCTTGACTGCATATAAATCTTGGCTTTAATATGACACTTCTTCAAGAAATGTACAAATGCATTTTGGTGACCAGAAAGCATTTTAATACTTAGTGTAGCATTAATTTATACAGCCAATTTTTTTTATCACCGGGGGTTATTCAATCTCTTATGCTTTGTGAGTAATCAGAAACTAAGGTATATGAAAGAAAGTATCTCTCAATATATTATATCACAGTGAGTCTGTGGTGTAATAGCTTACTCAAGAAGTCGATAGAGTGTGGATTTATGTAAGTTAGGAGAAAGCATTGGGGAAGTACTGTCTTATCCTCGCTCTGTTTTTGTGTATCTACTAATAACCCTTTTCAGAAATCAGTTTGATGAAACTAGTATAGTCTTTCTTGTGAATTCTTGAAAGAATTGGTTTTATCAGCTTTGTTTTTGTAGTTGAGTGAATAGACTGCAGGGAATGAAGTTGCTCTTGCTCTCAGTATTTAGAGCTTGCTAAAATGCAGTATTACTCAACAGTCCTATACTAGATTCCTAGATGGGATCAATGGTGTATTGCAAATTGTCTTGCAAGCTGTCACTGAAGTATTTCCTGCTTCTTAACCAGGTCAAAGTATTAATAGTAAAGTATGCAGTGTCAAAAATATATTTTCTTAAGCATGCTCACCTTATTCTCAAATTTATCATTGGAAAATTACTACTTGCTATCTAGCTATCTGTTAAGAGTTAGTCTTTGGATAAATGACTGCATTTACATAATTCTTTTTCTTTTTTGGTTTAGTGTGGTGAAAATAAGCAATGTGGCTACAGAATGATCTGTAAACTGTCTTGAACCTGGTGTCTGCAGGAAATAATTCTATGCTTAAATTTACAAAAAGCAAGCTTGCAACTCTGTCTTAGAAGTAAATCTGATCACAATGCAGTCCCTGTACTTACAGAGGGGACACTGTGATGCTTCACTGGGCAATAATTTTCTGCACACTATTTAAATGGGACTTGTTGAATCTCACGCTCTATGCCTGTAACTCAATCTCTCTGTATTTCTGAGTATTTTTGACTGTAGGATGTCCCTCACTAATGCCTGTATCTGCAGTAGGCCTATAAATATACTGCAGGTGGGAAGGTAAGTATGTGAAGAAAAGGGCTCTGGTGAGTGGCCTTTGCAGAAAATTACTTTTTAATCCTTTTTTTAATGAAGATTTATTTGTAGCAACAGAGTTTTTCATTGCAAGGCCTTTCCCAAACCATTCTACTTGAAAAAGTAGATGGAGAGCACGAGGTCAGAGACTAGCTGTGGGTTCTTACCAATACTACTTCTTTTGCAGCAGAGGGCAGTCAGGTAATTTTTGAAATTAAGTTTAAAGTGTCTCCTTTCTTACAGGGAGAGAAGGTAAGTGGCTTAACTCTCCTTAGTATTTGGTTTGCAGCCTATGGCTAGTCTGCAGTTTTCCCCTCTTCTTATCCCCTCCCGTCCATTTGACTCCAGCCTGATCCAATCTGGTTTGATACTTACATTAACTAACATGCATAAACCAGGAATTTCATCAGTCCTTTCATGCCATTCTTATTCCATAAAGGCCTTGCAATGGAAGACTCACAAAGTACGTTGGTGCAACAGAGTGACTAAGGGTTTCCTCCCTCTTCTTTTTGCCTCCACTTTCTCTTGTCTCACAGGTCTGTCCATCCGCTTCCCCCTGCGGTGAGTAACGCCAGCAGCCTCTGCTCGCTTTGAGACATTTAGAGTCTGAATCGTTCTTTTAATTTAAGGTACCCCAGAGTTCATGGCCCCCGAGATGTATGAGGAGAAATATGATGAATCCGTTGATGTATATGCTTTTGGGATGTGTATGCTAGAGATGGCCACGTCTGAGTATCCTTATTCTGAGTGCCAAAATGCTGCGCAGATCTACCGTCGAGTGACCAGTGTAAGTCCCTCACCATTACTGATTCTAAAGCTACTACTACTGGCAACAAAGGAGTATAGCTGGGTAGCATGGTACTGTGCAAGTGTGTGTGGGGAAAAAGAGGCTGACAAGAAGTTTTTGGGGGAATGGGTGGAAAGGTGTAGGATGATTCAACTTACCAGTCAGTCAGAAGCCTGTAAGATACGAGAATGTAAATAAAATGGTGTATGTTCATACTCCTCCTTCAGTATGTAAGAAGGTATTGCATTGGGTTTTAAACAAAAAAAAAAAACAGAACACCTTAGAATAACAACAAATTATTTTCTAAGCCACTGGGGTGATGGTGGGAATATTTCAGTTTTGAAGATTAGCTGCTAGCTTTGTTCTGTGAAGAAACTGGATCACAAATTCAGAGCACTTTGGCTTAGCCGTCTGCCAAGGCCAGTAACAAATTGTTCCTTAGAGTGATTTTAAGTTAATCGTTTACTCAATTTCAAATGGCCCTTAGCTACTGTGTGTCAGGTGCACTTCTTATGCAGTGGAAATAACTCGGTAAGTAGCAGGAAGGTATTCCACCCTGAAAAGTGCCGGTTAGTGTAGTAGTGGTGGTGGAGGCATTGTGAGTGAAACCAAATAATGCTGCGAAGGCAAGCCAGAGATTTGATTTTGCTTGTCTGATTAGATCAAGTGGCACCTACAGACCTTGAATGTAAGAAGCAGAACTGTAATGCTAGCAATGTTCAGTGGCTGTGGCTAGATTTACTTTGTGATCTCTAACAGTGTGTCGTCAAGATCATACCAGTGCAGTAAAACAAACTACACATGTTCAACCTTCTAATTTAGGCATTCAGAAAGAATAGTGAGGTGGCTACTTGGGGGAGTAAAAACTTGCATTGGATTTCTCAGAATACTTGTGTGGATGTGCAAAGGCAAGAAAAAAAAGCTTACCTCTTTCTCCGAGCTGTAGACAAACTAATTTCTGTTAATATCTTGGTGTGTATTATCTTGGACTATTTAATAGGCGACTTGCTTAGCTTTGGCCAAACAAAATGCTTTCTTATTCCTGATCCCTCACTCTATAAAAGCTAGATGTAAATAACCACTTAGAGATATGGAAATAAGGGTCTTCATGTCAGAAGTATTGAATTCTGAAAGAAGGCTTGGTGAAATTAAATTACTCCTTGTTTGAAGGGGAATATTGGAGAGGCACAGAAGGAGGAAGAAGGAAGGAACAAATAGCCATTTTTGTTTTTTTAACAGATGTTACAGTAAGTTTACAGAAATATATGCACACACACAGAGTCTCTTTTTTGTATATTTGAGGACCTATCTGTAATTTTCTAAATAGAGAGAAAAACAAAGGGTAAAGTTGAGCCGTTACTTTGCTTACAACATGATCTGCAGTGAAAGAAAACCAAGTATCTTACTGAAACAGTCTTAGTGGCACCTTTTGCTACATTTCTGTATGTATCTTGGCCAGAACCAAAGAAACAGTTTCAATATGGAATGGGCACTTTTTCTCTAAACAGATGCCTAATGTAAGTGCTCTGCCCATACCTTAAAAAGCGCTAGAAACTGGGCTGTGGTGAGAACAATCCTCAGCTCTTGAGACAATCTCAGCCTTGGAAGTCCCCAGGTCTTAAAGACTTGTCTTTTCCCTGGTCTGTGAAGTACTTAGCAATTGGAAAGCCTTGTAGGGGCATGTAGCAGACAAACTTATCTAGAGACTTACCAGAGTTCAACTTGCCACTTTTATATTGTGCTTGATGCTTCTTTCCCCCTATTGTTTTTGGTTGATGGTTGGACTTCTAAGTGGATGAGAAACACTGGTAATTCTTCTGTCTGTCCAACACCACCTTCTACCCTATTCTGCTGCTGATGGTCCACAGATTGAATTTAATTGTTGATTTTTTTCCCCTACTGTTTCATCTACTGCTTGAGAGCTTTAAAAAGTGCTTTGATATGAAATAAGGAAGTCTTGCTTTCTTTCAGAAGGAGCAAAAATGGTAGGAAGGTAAATAAAATGAAATGTACATTTATCTACTTCTACAGAGGATGAAAGGCTGTGTGCTTTGGTATATTTAGGTTTGTTTATTTCACTGTAGTTGCAAAGCAGTTTGGTTTTTGTTTTGTTGTTGTTTTGTTTGTTTGTTTTTTTTTTAAACAACCACAATCAGAACTTGTATAACTTTCAAGGAATGTTTTCAGTGAGGGAAAGACCATATTATCTGGAAACAAAGCACAAACCTGTCTTAATTGATAATGGAGAATTTAGTGTTTCTTCTATAAGGTGGAGAGCAGAACCGTGTTATGAAAGCGAAGTAAAATACTCTTTGTATTTTTTTTACCACTCTGAAAGCTCTGTAAACCAACGTAAAAAGAGCCATATAGTTTTCTGCCCTTGTCCTTTGCTCTCTGTTGAAGAACATAAGATTTTCTTTCATTTCAAAAGAGGCTTTAGAAATTCAGACAACATCCGCAATTGTGGGTGAGGGGTGAACCAGTTGAGAAATTCAGAAGTTAAAAGGGCAGTGTGTTAGCCATTGGTGACAGAGTGGAGTCAGAGAGTTTCTTGTGTAGGTGACTCCAGTAGTACTTACCGACACATTTCCTTGTAATGTATGTCGGGAGATGAATGTGGTTTGTGGAAGATGTTTGACATTTCCATTTCAACCCCTTAGTTTGCTATTTTCCTAGGCATGTTTAGGAATATTTTGAGGTAGCAGCTGTAGTCTTGCTGAGCCTTAAATGAAAATGTTACTTTGTCTAGGTATACACACAGATATCAGAGGGAAAGACAATAGTAATTGTCTGCTATTGACAGTCATGAAAGATCATGCCACTTGAGAGTTCAAAAACGACTGAAACCCCAAAGGCAACATTATCAAAATGTGTAGCTGCTCAGTGCAAGCGATATGTATTTGAATTATTTCCCTCACCCCCTCTGCTGTAACTATTAGGCTTAGTAAACAGCTGAGTTGGTCTGTTAGCTTTAATCCTTGCCATTGCTTGGGACGGGAGGTTGTAAAAGGTGTCTTAATGCCCAGGGTGGTCTCTCTGGACTGGAATTGGTGCTTTGATCTCCCTTCTAGAGTGGCTTTCAGCCTCACTGCATTTTGACCGTACACCTTTTGTCTTAAGGACTGCTGGAGCTGATCTCTGGCGTTGGGTTGGGGTATTTACCAGAATTGCTCAGAGTAGCGTTGTGTTCTGCCTCTTCTGTTCAGGGTCTTCCCTCATGATTGGAAGCAGTTTTCTGATTAAATACTACAGTTAGGTAAGCAAAGGTCTGGATTGCAGATTTAAAGGCTGAAGTCCTTCTAGAGATGAGGCTTTTTTTTTTTTTGGCCCAGGCAGTTATTGTTGCTTCACATACTGGATAATAGCACTGTGGCCTGGGTTTGCTCTTAGAAAGATGCTTGTCTACATTGTCTCACTGGGATGTTCCTGATTTTGCTTAAAACAGTGCTGGGGTAAAGTTTCTGAATTTTGCCTGGCCCAAGAAACAGAAGTGCAATTACATTGGTTTTCTGGCTTATTTTGACTAGAAGAATTCTTCTTTCAGTACATGAGTTCTTAGTAAATGTCTGGCTTAAAAAAAATAGCGAGCTGTCTACAATTAGTAGAGCTCAAGGTGTTAAGCGAAACTTTGTTTTATAGTTCTGGTGAGGAAGTCAGGAGGAGTTTCACACAGTGATTGACCTCTGTTTCTACTTGCATCCTGTAGCATACTCAGTCCAGACCCTTTCACTAACAGTTCCTTTAGAATGGAAAATGAGATCTGCATGTCTTGTCACTCAAACATAAAAGAGCCTAGGCTTCCTCTTTGTTTTCATTAATCATAATGTTCCAAATTTGTTTCAAAAAACCCTGTTCTGTTCATTGAAGCTCTCTTCTCCTCTTTGGAAATGGTTCCAAATAAATTAGTACTTAAAAATCCCAGGAGTTGCAATTTAATTACCTTATTGGGCAGGGAAAAAAAATAAATCTGAGTCTTAAGCAGTACCTCTCCTCGGCTGGGACTGAACGCAACCAGTGGGCACTTCACTGCCTATTTGGCCTCAGTAAAAAACATTTAAGCCTGTAATTAATTGAAAATAAGATGCGCTGTTAAGGTTGTCTTGCCTACTTCTGTGATTTAATCTTTTTTTTTTCCCCTCCTCTTCCCTCTTGCACAGACAACTGTCTGTGATGTATTGCTAGATTAGGGAATGGGTCAACCCCTGTTTATATCAATTTGCCAATCTGAACCATATCAAAACAATACAGGCAGTTCCGATACCAAATGTAACCAAGATACTTAATTCTGTTACGTACTTACAAAAAGTGGAGTGTAATATTTTAGGAAAATTCTGGAACATTTCCCTGCCTCTGTTCCTCTCTGGAGACTGGTACACTTTCTTTGACCTGTTCCATGCGTATTTCATTTAAACAATTTGTCACAGCAGATATTTGTAATGGGCTACATGTGCATTTAAATGAAAATAAAGATATTTATAGAGCAGACATCTTGAGTATAATTTCTTAATTTAGGCTGGGAAGTAAGGCAGTAAAGGCATAACTAACTGCAGTAGCTTCATCTGCTTTGCCTCAGCCTCTGGTGAGGCTGATGTAACCCATGCAGTTGCCTCAAAAGCTAGCTTTTTTTTTTCTTGCTCATATTGCAGTTACCACTCACAGATATAGTACAGACTTCAGTTACTTCTATGCTATACTTCCCTCCAGCTTGCTTTTTGCAGCACAGAGATAATTTTTATACGTATGTAGAGGCACTGATTACTCAATCTCTAACATTTGTATGTACTAAGTCTTGAATTTGCTAGGTGATTGACTAGTTCCAGGACTAGTAAGAAGACAATTAATGCATTTATTATGCAGATTTCTCATTTTTGCATATCTATCAATAACATAAAAATCCAAACATGTTAATTGCAAAAAAGTTAGTCAGACCATCCTCAGTTTCAGACGTACTAATCAGCTGAGTATGAGCAGAAAACTCCCTTTTCTCTTTCACCACCTTCAATTATATAAACTTACCATTTAAGTTCTCCTGATGAGCTTGTGCTCTATAGTTCGTTTTCTCCATGCTTACTTTGATAAAGTGAAGTTTGCACTTACCCTTGCTTTCACTAAAGTCCAGTCTCTTCTCTGTAAACAAATGTCTGCCTTCTGAGCTGGTCCTTAAGATAAGAAGGGTGGAAAAAAAGCACTTTTACTTTAAAAGTTGTTCTGTACAGAAATGTTCCACAGATTGGGCACAACATTTTTCTTCTCTGTTCTACAGAGCTTAAAAAAAAAAAAAGGCCCAAGGGAACAAGGGATATAATGAGTAACCTGACCAGGCAGTGTCTAACTGGTTTAAAAGTCCTTAATTTCCTTAACTGGTGAGAACTGAAGCTCACTGGTTAGAGTGAAGGTCACTCTTTTGACTGGAAACCAGGCAGTTATGAAGCACTGCAGTTTGGTTAACTGAGAGGAAATGAATCTCTTCTTTAGTGTCTTGAAAGTTAAGCATCATAATTTCCTAGACTTGTCAACTACTTAATTTATTCTAGAGATGCAATGGACAAAGCATCCCACCTCTTTTCTTTTTTCCTTCTTTCTGAGGTGTCCTAGGTTGCAAATATAAATGCTTAACCTTTAGACTTATGATTAATTTTATTAGCAGTGCTTAATGAATTGTGATGAATGTACTCTTTTGCTTTTTGGAAGCAAGATGCAACTTTTTAAAGGCATGTATGCTCTGTTTCTCTACCTTGAATAACTTGGTTTCTTAGCCTGGTTCAGATAGGTATAGACACTCCCTTTCTACCAAGCTTTCCAGTGGAAGAAACACAGGAAAAAAAAATTAATGGAAAAGTAGGGGGAGGTAACCCTCAAACAGAGCAAGTAGTCTTTTGTTAAAGCAGATACTGTAAGACCATGAACATTCAAACAAGCACAAGAAACAGATTAATCTTAAGAAAGAGCAAACTCTTGTAATTGTACTTATTGAAAAAGAAACTTCAGGCACTTAAGTATCAAATGGAAAAATTTCACATCAGATACAATTCCTCTGTGTTGCACTGAATGCAATGGAGAACACTGAAGTGCTTGTCTACCGCTTGCCTCTTGTAGCTGTTGAACTCAGTTGCAAGCATTTTGCTGAAACATTTTGAAGAGTGAAGAATCTTTTTGGGTGGAGGCTCAGTCAATGACTCATCCATTCGGAAATAGCCTTAAAAATGGAAGATAGGAATTCAGGGTTTTGAAGCATTCTGATCTTTAGAAGCTTTGCGTCTTAGATTAGAAGTCCCCTTTAGGAAATGTCAGTGATCTAAGTAAGGAAAAGCAGGGATCAGATTGAACACTGAGATGTGCTATATGGTTTGCATAGGTAGGGCAGTTGATGGCTAAAGTTGAAAGGAAAAAAGACTCATTCAGCTGAATTCCTTTCTAAAAGTAGCTCACTTCTACTAGTTGATCTTGGAGGTGCTTGTACTATTCAGCATCAAAAGCTTCTAGATTACAGCTAGAACTGTTTTGTCAATATTTATATTGTACAGCAAACTTGGTTTGAAGTGAAAGGAGATCTTTCTTACTTATATTCACTGCAGAGCCTGGAATGTGTCTTTTAGCATTTTTGAATTGGATATGATTTTAAAAGGAAGGGAGACTACAATCAGTTGAGTTGCATAAAATCAAGATCTAATGTACTTTTTCAATCTGAAATTCTAAAATTTGGTTGTATTGCAGAGTTTCCAAATGTGGTTTTTTATTTATTTTTTCAGGAACCTAAGTTCACAGGATATTGAGTAAAGATTGTATAGTTAAAAGTAAAAGTTCATTATTTGTTAAGGATCAGGCCTCTTAAAAGTGTGATACTAATATTTAATATTCCGTTCTCTACTGATATCTATTGAACTTATATTATCTGAGTGTAATTTAGTTTAACAAGAGATGGGAAGGTGGCTGCTCTTGGGAACAGGGAGGCAGTAAATAGACTTAAAATGTCTGGCTTTGCAGTGTGATGGGAACCATGGATGTATTACTGAAGTATTACTGTGGGGAGACTGATAGCTCAATGTTACTTGTCAAGATAGTGACACTAGTGAAAAATGCTGACATTAAGAATGCATGGACTACTATTTATTGTCCTGTCAGCTGTACTGCTATAGTTGCAAAGGGGCAGAAATAGGATAAGTCCAGGAAAGGTTTAGTCATGTGGAAGCTCACAGGGTCACTGAGTAAAAAGAAGTTATTTTGAGATTGTTATGTGATACATAGGTGAGAACACCAACATTTTATGTAAACCCTTTAAAATTGCGTCCAGGTTACTCAGAGCTGTTGCCAGAGCAGGCAGTAAGATGGGGCATATATGCCTATTTGAATGCTTTTGTTTGTTCCTGTATTTGAAGAGTGAAAGTTGCTAAAGTTGAATGTGATTTTGCAGATACAATTTATTCCCAAAATTGGAGAGAAAAACTAGGATTGAAAAGAATATGTAAGAAACTATGCACAATAAGCAATGGTATGTTTTTGCACCACAGGGGCAAAAAAACCCTGTTGCTTCACTGTCTAGTGAAGGTATTTAAAAGCTTCCTCACACTATGAACCTGTGCCTTTGATTTAAGGTAAACTTCTTTCAGAGGCATTTCTACCTTACCACCTATTACTACCATCATAGAGTTCTCTGTGTAACAGAAACTTTTTAGGACCACTCTCTGAAACTGTTGAATTTCTTGGTACACAAATAGAATTTCTTCACTCCTATTAGAATAAGTCATAAAATAAAAAGGAAGATTACTTTTGGTGCATTGTCTGAATAGTGCACTGTATTTGGTGTTTGATTCTTCTAAGGGCTAGTTCTGGTACCAAATGTGTTTTGTGGCCCATGGAAAAGACTTAATGTTGTCTCCTTCTTTTTAGTTAGGTTCCAAGTCCACTGGACCTCATCTGTGGTGCTTGAATTACTGTTGCTGTACTTCAATTTAAAAATGTGTACTAGAATGGTATTTTTCTGTCAGAGTGGTAGCAGATGAAAGCAGAGAATGCAACTAATATGATCTGAGTTTCCAAAAATGTATTTTCCATACTGAAAATAGAAGACACTTTTAGTATTATGTGGCTGTGGCATTTCTAAATTTATACTACTGAAATGTGTGCCTAGGCATGTCTGGATTTTTGAAAGCGATATCCAAGCTGAAGTCCCAACAAAGCAAAGGGTCATTCAGCTAGCTCAAGGTGTTCACCGCTGCGTATTCTTGTTCGGATGATAAAGGTGGCATCCCTGCTCTTTAGTGTGAGGTCTGAGAACTCTGCATGATACATTAAACTGATCCTACCTTTATACTCTTTTACAAGAATAAAAGCAGAAAAGTGAGTGCTCAGTCCACTTGTCCAATCAGACTTTACTGTTGTTTCAGAAGAACTTCTGTCCTCAAACTGCATGTTTCTAAACAAGGCCCTTCTCATTGTTACATGCACCAGTATCCTAATGGTTTGACAGCAATGCACCAAGAAACTGTGTTCTGCCTTGTAGTTACAGAATTTCCTGTTCTAGAGCTTGAGTAATTTCTTATTTTCATTAGAACTGCTGCAATTACAGTAGGTGCTGTGATTAATTAATCTATTTTTTTAACTAAAAACACTTGCTTAGCTAGTCATAAGGACTCCTGATTCTTAGGACCTTTGAAATAGGTTGATGTTTTTATTCACCTGGATGTTCTGAAGTACAGGGGACTTTCATGTCTAAAATAAAAACTTAAAATGCCTTGTGTGCTGGGCCAGATAATTAGTCAATGGGGTAATTGTAAGATGTAGTGTATGTTCAGCAGTAGTGCATAGTGTAAGTTGCATTTCAATGTTATCACAAATACAGTGTTTGGGTTTTTTTTACGCTGTTACAGCCTTTTATTTGAGAGTGCTGGTAAGGATCACTAGGAAGAGTTATGGCTGGTTCTTGTTCAAAATTAACTATGTGAAAAAAAGCGACAGAACTGTCTGCAGCCTACCATACTGGTCTTAAAGTGGCTTTGTTGACTGGATGGATTTGCAAATACATGGAGTTATAAGTCTCTCAATGCTGTAAATTATCTTGCGTTAATAAGTAAAAACAGTATTGAGAAACTGGCAAAGAAGCTGGTTTAACAGGCAGTGTCACTGTTCTGTGGCTCCTGGGTTTGGAGATCAGTTGCAGAAGACAGGTGTGGAGATGATAGCAGGCAGTGATGGCTTGTAAAATAAGGAGTCTGTTATGTTATTTCCACCAAAGAATATCTGAGACGAATGAGTACATGCTTCTTTCAAGCAACCTCACAAGCTTTAGGAATAAACAGGATGTGTCAATCAAAGTACAAACATATCTTTCGTGTAAAACAGCTTTAATAATGTATATTGGAGAAGATTTTTTGCTGTTGTGACTGGCCTCTTGTTTTTGTTAATACCTCAAAAATACTTTGAGAATAGGTGGTAAATTGAGGTGAAAAGCAGTTTCTAAATTGCGATCAGTCATGTTGCAGCAAGTAGGCCTGCGTAAATACTACAGAGCCTCTATTGTCTTTATAATGTGCTTTTGAAATCTGGGCATACACTTGTTATCTGTTGCAAGTCATGAAGACAGCTGGTCTGGAGAAATTTAAGAATTATGGACTTTGATAACTTACACACCTGCATTGCAGAGGGTGAAGACAGGCTGTGTAGAAGACAAAGCTGTTTCAGTGATGTAGAGCTCTCAAATGGCTGAGATATGAATTTTGTTCTGGGTGATGGTTGGTCAATCACGTTCAAAAGGTATCTGGTTCAAAATGTGCAGTTGTCATTTTTGATCAGAAGAGAAGAAAACTAGCCCTGTCCTAGTCTAAATACTGACTCATGAGCTAACTCATTGGAAGCTTTAATCTGCTCCGACTGCTTATATTGCAGTAATGCTATTTACTCTGTTAGGATACAGATCTGATGCAGAGCTTATTCTGCAGGATTTAGTGATTTAGTTCTTGACAGAATTATCAATTGTCCAGAATTAATTGCTATGATGCTATGAAAATACTGAAATTGGAGAAGCTAAGTTTTCACTTCTGTTAAATGTGTTGCGTTGTTCTAAATTCCACCGGCCCTCCCCCCCGGAATTACCAACTAATCTATCTTGCTTTTTAAAAGGAACAATAAAACCAGTCTTCTGTAGGCAATTTACATCTTTTCTGAACTCAATAAATCTTAAACTGAAGTCTTTCTTTTCACAATAGGCATTTGGACTGGGATGAGAATTATCTAATAGGTGTATGCTGTATGAAATAAGGAAGAAACTATATCAGATTATTTCTAGAAGAGACAACAGAATTAAGATGACATTAAAGGTGGCAAAGGTGGCGAAATGGTTAAACCTGTAGGTTCTGAGGGCTGGGTAAGTAAGCAAGAGCAGGCAGTGAAATTTAGATAATCGTGGGGTAAACCAATTTAGATGCCATATATACCATCGCCTGGGGGCTTCTTCGAGACTTATTTTCCACTGGAATCATATGCTCTGTCTAAATTCCTGGAATTAATGGTTTGTGGCAGCCTGGGACTGGCTCAAACTAGAATGGTAACAACTTAGCAAAAGAGAAAATGTAGAGCTTTTAATTACCTTGTTTGTGTGATTTGACTTTGCTACTGATTCTATTAGCCTCTGGACTCTGCAGTGTTAGAACATTTTGTTTGAGAAGATTAATCAGTTACGGTAGAATTCCTTTCAAGCTCTGCAGTTAGAGCACCTTTCAAAAGAGCAAAGCAAGAGTTCTGGTTAGACTGGGACAGGTAGACTGTGTGCTTGTTAAAAGCTGAAGCATTTAATGTTTTTTGCAGGTCATGCAGTGTACCCCAGAAAAATGTAGCCTTAATTAGGTGTGCAATACATGACATTTTTATTCCAGTGAAGTAGATTTCCTTTGACTACAGAGTGTCTATGTGGTTTCAGTGCAACTGTAACAGCAAAAAATATATGTAGTGACAAGCAAAATTCCAACATGCTCTATTCCCGATACCACTAAGTGTTGTTACAGTGGAGATGATAATCAACAGGTAGTTGTTTTTTCTTTTTTGTGTGTATAAAATGTTTAAGCAGTTGGAAGGCCACTCAACATAGCAGGATTTTTAATGATCCCTTTTCCTTTGACCCCTCTAAAGTTTCATAGCAGCTGGTAGAGAGGATTTCTAAAATGTCTAATAAAGGATCAAAAAATACTGCTTTTGCAACATTGATGTTGCATGGTATAACAACAACATTGGTATAATTGTGATACACTTGAGGAACTAAGTACGCTGTTTTAGGATGAAAAGTGATCTTGATGATTTGAAATTGAATTTTATCACAGTTGCTCATCACTAGTTGGTCAAAATTTAAATTGCTCACTTCACACTTCAAAATGGTGTCTGTGAACTTTCTTGACTTTGTTCCTTATTTCCTTCCAAAAAAAACCCCAAAAGCCCTGAAGCTGTATGCAATGTTTATTAATAATCAAGTTTTACAATGGCTGTTTGAAACTATATACAAGAGGGAAAAAAAGATGACAGATTTATGGTTTAGGTTTGGAGTCTAGCAAGGGGTGTTATAAAATATAACTGAATTATTTGTGCACATGTGGTATAAAAAAAAAACCACAACAATGTGGCTGTCTAACTTTGTCCAACAGTGTGAAAATTGCCTTAAAATGCCTCTTCCTTACACTAAGGTGATGTTGCCAAAGGCAGCAGAATGTGATTGTCAGGAAGGAGGGAGGTGGAATATTTTGTATTATCGCAGTGCTGTCTTGTGTTCTATTAGGATTAAAGTTAGTCAGCTCTAAGTGTACTTCCGTAGCACTGTTGAAAGAAAAGATGAAACAGCAGCTGCCTTCATCTTCCCCCCAGTACAAAACTAATGCCAGCAACCTCAGGTCAGAATAACACACTAGATGGACCCATTCTGCTCCATTTGAAAAGGTACAACAGCGGGAGTGAACTACATGCAGCCTTGCACTATGGCAGGAAACTTGGGTGGAGAATAGGCAGAGCAGCCAAGCAGGGAGGCGGGGACATGCAGGAAGTAAAGGATCCTTGTGCTGCCCCTTCTTCCTCCTCCTCACAGCTAGAGCTGGGCAGGTAGAAAGGACATCCTTACCTCTTCCTTACGTTTATTCTTTCTATTCAATATTTGAGTGACAAAAGCAGATATTGAGCTCAAATCTCTGCAGCCTCATGTACTGGACTTGGAAAAGTACAAGAGGTGTCAAACAGAAAACAATGCTCCCTTCTAACTTTGATGTCTGCTTTCCTTCTGCTGTGCGTTAAGTCCACAGCCTAGTGGATTGCCATCGGAAACTAGCACCTAACTAACTCTTTAGTGTGTGTGCCTCTCTTTTCCTGATGGATTTTACAAAAAGAGAGATCTGTCCCATATTTGTAATTGTTAATTCCCACTGTTGCTGCTCTCACAAGGATTGCACTAAAGAGGTAAGTATGAATTTCAGTTCTATAGAGTAAGTGTGTGTAGCCACAGAAAAGGGCTTTGGGGGTGAATCAGAATTCGTTGTCAAATCTGCTGAACTGCTGTACATATGCATAGCTTTGGTCTTCAACTTTTCAACTTGACTGTACTTCTTTCCCTGTAATTTTTTTAATGTAGATTAAAATTCTGAGCAGCAAGCCTGGAACACTTACTGTTTCTGCTGTTTTCCACCTGTGGTGTTATTCCACATCTATTTTTAAAAATTTAGGATTGTTGAGGGTATGCCACGCTTCCTCTGTCTTCATTTTGGTTTGGTGTAAAAGTTATAGGTCACTCACTGTGCATTCTTTTAAGAAGTAAATTATACTTTCAGTATCTCTTGCATTATAACAAGATGCTAAACCACTGACCCAGTAATCTGGTGATCTAACTAATGCAAAATACAATGTGTTTCTAGGCAAAAATTGTAGAGTTCTCCATAGCTTATGCTTTGTTTAAAGTATCCTGAAAATCTAGTGTTTGTAAGAGTACCTAACTTGCTTTTAATGGGTCAAAGAACCATATAAATGTGCATGTTGAATTTTGAAACACTTTTTTTTCACCTGATCAAAATCTGATAAAATCACAAACTTTACCAAATCCAAAATACGCAAAATAGTTGTTATGGCTTACCATGAAGACTGTAAGATAAATACTTTATTTTGCATCTGTTGTACTTTGTGCTACCTATGTATACACACATGCACGTATTTAAAAGGTGCTCTCAAAATATAAGTGTTCAGTAGGTTTTAAGTTGGCACTTCTTTCAAAGGAAGCAGTTCTGCCCTTGTTAGCTATTGTAGTATCACTTTCCTTCTGTAAGCTTGAGAGCTAGTGTAGCAGTGTAGGGAACCAGATAGGGGAGCTTCATTTCACTGGAAACTGCTGCAGGCTTTTTTTGGCTGGATTTGTTTCAAGTCTGATAAACACTGTGATCGGGTTCATTATGCAGTTGTGTGAGTGTATGTACTGGAAAAAGAGAGGAAATGACAGGTATTTGGGAACAGAAGATGGAGAACGGGAGACTGTTACTTTCAGCAGCACTGCCAGTTCATGCTATTTTAGGTGGTAGCTTCAGAAAATGTTGATGATTTTCATGTCTGTTACACCTGCCTACACTTTTTTCCTCTGTAAGAGAGCTTCCTTATATCTCCTTAGCAAACTCAGAAAAAAGTGGTAGTGGGACTTAGTTGCTTAGTTCCCCCTAAACTGCCACGGGGGAATAGGACTAGTAGATGAAAAGATTGGAGTTGTCCTGTGATTCTTCTGAGGAGTTTGGAGCTGGGAAAGGCATATAGGAATGTGACTGCCTTGCGGTAAGTGTCATGAAAAGCAGGAAATAACTGAATGGCACTTAGGTGCCTTTGGGTTCAGAAACTAATGAGTGTATGCTTGGCTGCACAGCTCATGCGCTCCTAAGGACACATCAAGGTTGTGTGGGAATTGCAGGGATTGGCCTCCCTTTCGTTCCTCTGTGATGGCAGGTTAAAGTGTATATGCAGCTCAGGGTATGTAAGAGTTCACTGATTTATTGATTTTTAGTTATCATTCACAGTATCCTTTGTCATCTTTACATAAAAATAATTTGACACATCCTCTAGTGCTTGAGGAGGGAAAAAAAATAAAAGCTGTTGGTACTTAAGTGGCCCAAACTTTAGCACCAGGGGTGCTTGGTCAGCACTATAGACTAGGCTTTGGCAGCTCTTCTTGTGGACTGTGGAATGCACTGAGAAATAGGTACCTGCTTGAACACAGAATCCTCTGTTGGTTTAAGGGCCAAGTGTTAGGTTCTTCCAGATTTTCTGAGGAGCCGTTTGGAACATTGAAGCTGTGCTGGAGGGGACTGGTAGGATCTGCTTTTTAAAACTGAACTCTTGGTTTGCAGTTCACAAAATGGGGTATTGTTAAATGGCCCTCATGAAAGGGCCTGAAGGTTGTATTTTTTGTATTTCAGGATAGCGAGATACAGGGTAGCAGACTGAACCACTGATTTTACAATCTGTTCTTAGCTTTTAGCTTTTCAGTCTTCATGCAAGAACAGAGCATGTTGTAAAATAGTTAAGAAGAAAACATAGGTTCTGGCTTCATTATGTTAGTATTTTGCTGTAGGAGTTGTCTTGCTCAGCTTTTAGTTTTTCTGGAATGTGGTTGTCACAGATCTGACATCTGCTGGCACAGTGTGAATGAACATACATGCAGGTTTCTGTGATGTATGGGGCTTGAGCTCTTTAGGAAGTGTAGTGTTAAACTTTGTCAAATTTAGATTAAAATATATAATAAGCAGTTTAATAATTGTTGTATTGGTTATACATGTAAGTGTGTGTGTATATATACATAGGAGAGCATTTAGTTATGTATAGAAACATCTATGGCTACTTAATGAACCTGAACCCCCAGGACCATTTTAAGCTTGGTCGTAACTAAAGGTGGGGGTGTCTGCCTAGTCTGCCAAATGAGCAGACCCACCTGCAAACAGGTACTTGATGCCAGCAGTAGACACTAACTCCAGTTTTATAAATCCCTATAGAGTCTAGGGTTCTGAAGTCCGGCTAGGAAGATGGAGATTTTTCTTGTATGACCTGGTTACAGTATTAAACTTAGGCGTCCAAACTTTGATCTGGTGTTTTATCAGCTGAGCCATTGATCTCTCAAAGTCTTGATGTTCAGTGAAGCTTCTAAAAGCATTAAGTTAATGTTCCCTGACAGACCGTGTTTCAGGACTTACTCTAGTCACAATATACTCTTCAGTTCTGTGAATTTTAATTGGTAGAATTTCATAAGAGGAAATTTTATAAGAGCGAAGAAAAAATAACTGAAATACTGTTGTGACAGGAAGCTTTTTATTGAGTGGAAAACTGTCTTTCGTAGTGTATTTTTTGTCCTTTTAAAAATTGTAGATACAACACCTTTGTAAAATGTAGTGACAAATAGCACTGTCTACTGAAAGACTGGACTCGTGTTTTTCCTGGTCTTTGCATCTGTTAAAGCTGATATTGACTGTGCCCTCTACTGGAAGTGTGTGGTATAATACAAATAATATTTTCGGTAGTAAGTATATGAAGTCAGTATACTTCCATGTCTGGCCAAGGGGAAAAAAACGTATCTAAATGTAGGTGGAAATTATTATCATATTAAATCTTCATTGTCAGTTAAATGAAGGTCTGTAATTACAAAGGCTCTGGTTCAGAGACTTGGAACCTTTATGTTTCAAGATTTGTTGTCCACTGACAATAGAGGTTGTGCCTTGATGCCCCTGTTTGGTGGGAAGCAGTATTGTGTAGGATATTAGGAGAAGTACTTTCTGGTTAGAACACGAATCATGATGCTTGTACTGCTACTTCATTCGTTTCTAAACTTCACACTCTATGGTTTTCACTTTTTATTTAGTTGTTCTTCACTAGTGACGCAGGGTCAGATATATCAAGTATATGATTTCAAGATTGTTCAGCTTGAAAATGTGAGCTCTTCATAGAACAGGATTTGAACAGGATGTCTTCATCCTATCTCATTCTGCGGTCTTAAATACAGAGTTTGAAGCTAAAAGCCAAGTCAAGTAAAGTTGAGTGCCAAATTTTGCTGTGATGGACAATTACCCCAGAAATAGAGCTTCTGGCCATGACTAAGTGATGAAGCTTGACTCTGCCTGCAGTGTTTTGCACAATTCCCAGATGGTCTTATCTCATGGCCTGTTTGCTTTATTGATTTGAGTACCTGATCATACTTAGATGCTGTTTCCTACCCCACTGGTGACTTTATCATGTATTGTACAAAGGAGTGCCATGTATTGTTGAAGGGCTTTTGTAAAGGTCCGTATTGCTGAACTTGTTTTCCTGAACTCACAACAGCAGTGATGTAGGAGTGTGCTTTGAGAATAGCTGGTCTTCTGAAGAGAGATAAAATACAGGATAAAGGAAGGGTTTTGTTTTGGGGGGTTTTTTGTGTGTGGTTTTGTTTTTTTTATTACTTTAAACATTTGAGTTTTTTTTAATGATCCAGTCAGATCATTCTGGGCTAAGGCCTTTCCTGTAAAATCAGTCCATGCCAAAATTACTTCGCATAGTGGCATGTTGGAAACATTCTTGGAAGCAGCAGAATCCTTTGAAGACTTAAGTTAGCCATGTGGGTTCATACATTAATGCTACATAGGAAACATTTCCTTTAATTCTCAGTCCAGTCTGTGTACTTGCCTCTAACCAGCATAACTTCCATGGAAACTAAACAGTTCTCGCATCGTAATTGAGAACCTAACTGCCAAAGCCTTCTGTTATGGAAGCATAGCTGAGAAATACAGCGGGGTGGGGAAATGTTTGCAAAAAGTCACTAACAGATGAACAGAAATACTGGGGTTGGATTTCCCTATAATTTGCACTAGTGGGGAATTCAGGCCAGTTATCAATTGAGTAAAAATAGTTGGTTTATAAACAATCAAAACCTAAATCAAGCCAGTTTCTCTGTTGTTGCTTGTATGTTCCAGGGTGTCAAGCCAGCTAGCTTCGATAAAGTAGCAATCCCTGAGGTAAAGGAGATTATCGAGGGGTGCATTCGGCAAAACAAAGGCGAAAGGTAAGTACTTTCTTCTCAGATAGAGGTATAACTTGCTGCAATGGTACTAGAACTAGTTAGTTCCTGGGCTCTTCTGTGTTCTTAGGAGAGCTGGGAAGCCAGTATTACTTCTGCAGGTTCTATTCTTTGGTAGATCCTATTTAATGTTTGCTTTAGAGCATTATTAATCAGTGTCAGGAAAAGTGCAAATGTTACAGTAACCATCCATGTCAGTTTGTTCAGAAATTCTACCATTTATATTAAAACTTTGACCTAGTCAGCAAAATAGTGTAGGACAATCCTTCTGGATTCCCAGGTATTTGTATTGTTTGGTTGGTTTGTTATTCTGGAATCCTTTGTTTTTCCTGCCCCTTTGATTTTTGTTTGATTTTATGGCTGATTATTTTGAAGCCTGTTTTTATTTTTTTAAATTCTTGCTGCTGCTTTACACCCACATTTGCTGTAAGATGACCTCAACTTGAAGTGATTAACTTACACCATTACAGGAAATCTGTAACAGCTGCTCTTGCTTATTTGTAGGATTTGTTTTGTTTTCTGCTTTTACATAGTTGTTGCTTACTGAATGTGTGATTTAAGAATACTTCAGCCTTCGGTCCTCTTCCAACCTCCTGCTATTCCATTCAGAGCCAGATTTGATAGTTCACAGGTGTTTGTTCATCCCTTTCTATTAACTTGAAGTTCTATGTCTGATGTCATTACTGTGTATAATTTCTGTTCTTTCTTTTAAATAGTTTGATATTTTTTCCATTTTAAGTTAATTTTGTTGCTGCACATCACTTGTTTCTTGCCATTTAGTTTCAGTGGTTAACTTTTTGACTGCTAATGCTGTGCATATATATTAACCTAGAACATTTGTCTACCTTTGGGACAAACCTTCTAATTCTGCTAAACAGAATGCAAGTCGAAGTGGTTCAAAATAGTATAAAATATGAAAGGAATGATGTGGTGCTTATCTAGTGCTGAATTTACTAGATGAGGCTTTTAAGGATTTTGACACAGACTGAAATACACATTTGGATTATTGGACTGCTTTGATGACAGGGTTGTGTGTTGGATCTTAATGTTCAGTAAAACCAAAGTGGTTTCTGCAAGGTTTCTTATTATATTAGCTTAAATCCTGTTCAGTTGGCTTCAATCTGTTGGTACTTCTGCTGACCAATATGTGATTTTTTTTTTTTTTAATATATGTAGCATTGTTGCATTTTGTTTCTCCATCATGCTTTTAAATAGAAATTTGAATGATAGGCTGTCAGACAATTCAAGGTAGAAGTCTGGAATGTAGAGAATAAATTCGGGGGATCATCAGGCAAGGATATTCCTTAATATTTTATGAAAACCTAATAACTATATATGCTTTCTACATTTTTTTCCAATATGCTAGATATGCTATTAAGGACCTTTTGAATCATGCTTTCTTCCAAGAAGAGACTGGAGTACGGGTAGAACTAGCAGAGGAAGATGATGGAGAAAAAATTGCCATTAAACTCTGGCTGCGAATTGAAGACATCAAAAAACTCAAGGGCAAATATAAAGATAATGAGGCAATAGAGTTTTCCTTTGACTTGGAGAGAGATGTCCCAGAGGATGTAGCACAGGAAATGGTAAGTGCTGGTGGTCTTACAGAGCATCAGAAGTATTTGTGTTCTCTGACAGTGTAATGTAGTCTGTTAGCCTCTGTATTTGCTGTTATTATGGTCTAGAAATAAACCAGCTTCAGAAGTTTTTGAATGAGAAGTTAGTGCTAGAGAGCAGTAGTGTATATTGTAGCACTACAACAGTGGCTGTCTATGACAGTCTGAATTCTGTGAATATATCCTCCTTCAGGTGGAATCTGGCTATGTCTGTGAAGGGGATCACAAGACAATGGCAAAAGCTATCAAGGACAGGGTATCTTTGATTAAGCGAAAGCGAGAGCAGCGTCAGTTGGTGCGAGAAGAACAGGAGAAGAAGCTTCAGGAAGAAGGTAGTCAGAAGCAGCAGCTGGAGCAACAGCAACCATCAAGTGCTTCCCATGCAGGGTCAAAGCATCCCCTATCTGTCACTGGTACTACTCCTGTCCCTACTACTTCAGCATCGGTTTCTACACAAGTGGAGCCTGAAGAACCAGAAGCTGATCAACACCAACAACTGCAGTTCCAGCAGCCCAGTATATCTGTTCTTTGTAAGTGTGTCAGTTGGTTTATTTAGGAACTCTTGCACTTACACAATTCCCCCTCCTTAGAGCTTTAAACCTTTAGTGGTTATAGCAGTAAATATATTAAGATGTTGCTGTCTGCTGACAAACAGCCTGATAGAAAGCACAGCAAAATAAGATGCATTCCTGTGCCTTACCTGAGCCAAATCTTGGTGCAATTTACAGTCCAGTGTCTTAGCACAAAATAATTTTCCTTGTTTTCAAGTTAATACACTAAATTGACTGGGGCACCTGAAGCATAAAGCCATGTCCAAGTTTTTGTTGCCCTCCTTTAGGGACAGTATATTGTGGCCCTGCAAAAGGCTGTATACACTTGCACCAGTGCAGTTAGAGCTATTAGAAACACTTGAATCCTTGTTAACTTAGGTTTAAGGTGGAAATGAGATTAATGTACAAACAGTTCAGCTCATAATTTGCTTTCTGGAAAAAGGGTTTAATTTTCTGTTTTACATATTATGCGTGAAAAGTTGAATTAACTCTTCCAACTCTTCCTCTTCTGCCATCCCAACATCTGAATGAGTATTTGAATAATGATGGTAGATGAGAACTTAGAATGGTGAAGGTAGAAAGCAAATCACTATCTGCGCTTTAGGTAATAGGGACTTTAGGTTCTCTACTATGCCTACTTCAGATATATGTGCCAGCCAGCACAACAGACCTGTTTTATACATCTATGTAAAATTAAATAGATAAAAATAATAAAAAGACATGGAAGACCATTCATAACAGTGGAATTTAATTTTGTTTCCAGTCTAGCCTTTTATAGGAAGCATAAGTTAGTGTTCAGTATCTTCCCAAAGAAGTCCTGAAATTACTGATACTTTTCAGAGTTTGGGTAAGGAATTACTGTATTGAGAGAAAAAACAAACAATTTCTTAACCAGTTTTAAGTATTACAAGAGATAAAATGCTGATAAGGTCCATGTGACATGGCACAGACATCAATTTAATATTTGATTATAATATATTATAAAGTTGTTAATCCAGACTGCAGTTGTTGAAATGCAGATTTTTATCTTTAACTTCTGCAGCTGATGGGACAGTTGACAGTGGCCAGGGGTCATCTGTTTATACTGAATCATGTGTGAGCAGTCAACAGACTGTGTCGTATGGTTCCCAGCATGACCAGTCAATCTCAACAGCTGCAGTCCAGGGATATGCAGCTTCAGTTGGCCAAGTGCAGTCACAACAGCATGGAGGATATCAGCCACCTGCAGCGGTAAGCCAGAACTTACAGTATTGCAAACACATGAAGTTATTTGATTTTATATTTCTGTTGAAAAGTGAAAGGAAAGTCTGCCTGGCAGTCTTCCATTTATCTTTTATTTTGCATGTGACACAGACTCTGCATGGGAGTAGTTAAGGGGCTGTTTTTGCAAGGTGACTGAGTCTGTGGGTCAGGGAAGTGCAAGAGCAAATTTGTCTTTAAGCTTTAATTTAATCTTAAGTGCACTTAAGCAGAATGGTGGGTTAGCTTTTTATAGATGGAAGTAACATCCTCAGAACAAGACTAACTCATAAAAGTAACAATTTAGTCCCACTTGGGAAGGTGATGTGTGTTTATGAAGGTGAAGTTGCCAGGGATAAAGCTGTTGGCTTGATTTAAAGAGGGGATTAGAAGAATTTGAGCTACTGTATAAGTATGAAATTGCTCTGTGTGTTCTGTGAGATTTTGATTACAGATCGTGCAGGTAAGATTTTTTAAAACTGTTACAGAATGCTGCATGTGAGAATTCCAGACTGAGAAGACCCCACACCCTTGTTCCCAATTTTATTTCTAGCTTGTGTTGGTTTGCTCATCAGTTGCCATGCATATTCCTTTTTCTTGGAAAGTCTGCACTGGGCACAGATACTTTTCCTACTATGTTGGTTCGTGTTGCCCTTTTATTTTGGTATGTTTTTTCCTTTGGTATGTTTTTAGATCAGAGTATGAGAGCATGCAGAAATCTATTCTAACTCTGGAGTAGAACTTCTGCTACTGTTACATTGTCTTCAGTGGTTCCCTTGTCACTTGTTCTTTTAAACAAATAAACATCTAAGGCAGAGACACTATGGTATAATGCAGCAATACCATAAGGGAGATGATGTGGCACTTAAGACTGAGTCTGTTTTTTGGTACCTGTGGTTGTAGGCTTTACTACAGAATCATTGGTGTCACTAGCATTTTGGAAAACATGCTGGTTTCACTCAAGCAAAACATCTCCAACTTTTTCAAAGGCACATAACCTGAAGTATGTGGTACTGCTAGTCCTTGATAAAATGAGTTTTTAATCCCCCTAATTCAGGTTTGGGTTTTTTTGGGTAAGCCATTTTTTGGTGTGTGGGCATATATCTTGGACCAGAAGCCATTTCACTGTCTTGGGATGGTTAGCTTCCAGATTGAAAGACCATAATCTTTTGAGAGGGGATGGGAGAACAAGCATATGACAGAGGTACAGTCCAGCTGCTTGGTTCACTGCTAAAATCTGCTCATGCTTATGGTGATGATAGTGATACCACAAGGTTGACAGATTGGAGTAGAACACTACAGGAACTACCAAGAGTCTGTTGGGAAGACAGGATGGCAAGTCAAAATGACATTGACAATGGGAGGAATGGCCTTAAAAATAAGTAGAATGCAGTTCAATCAGGACAAGACAAGGTTCATGCTTAAACAGGAATAATCAGCTACACAATACAGGATGAGCAACAACTGACTAGGCAGCGAATCTGCCAAAAAAAACCCAAACAGCAAAGGGTCAGGGATTACATTCGAACACATGCTGCTGGACATGGTCAAAAACATCATGCTGTTGTCAGAAAGGCAAACATCATCTTATGTAGAGTAGTTCTACTCTTGACCATTGGTAAGTCTATCCTGCACACCCTGCTTGAGAGAATCTGGGGGTGAATTGGGAGAGAATTCAGAGGAGAGTAACAAAAACCCCACCAGAACATACAGAGAACACGGTTTACATGGGAAGGTTGAATGAGTTCGGGAAGGCCTATGAAAGATGAGCTTGAGGAGATGGAAAGCTGTAAAGGCTGCTGTAAAATAGTAGGAGACTAATCAGATCACAACATTGTTGTCAGATAGAATAAGAGATAATAATAATTCCATGATGCTGTTTAGGTTTGTTTGGAAGGTTTTCTTCCTGAACAACAGGGACATTAAGTACAGCAGTGACCATAGCTAAAGAACTTTCTGAACAGGCTGGATAAATTAGTTAGCAATGACATATATAACTAGTCCTGTCTTGGAACAGGTGAGGATTTTAAATAAAGTATTTATTTAACCCTTTGAATTCTCTAATGCCTCTTTCAAATTATTGAGCAGTCTAGTGGGATTTCTGACATCAGAAATCTTTAAAATCGGATCTCCACTGGATGCCTTGAATTTTTTTTTTTCCCCTGCAGGTCTGTATTTAATTTTGGTTATGTTAAGAAATGGTAGATTAAGAGGCATATGCCATTAGAGAAGGGAAGCTTGTAGTTGAAGACTGCCTCTTCCTATTCATTTAAAGTACAACAAAATACACCACACCAAAAAAGCAATGACAACAAAAACCAACAACCCAACCCAAGCCCCTAAATTCTGACTCTTCCAATTTGGTTGGGTAAAATCTTGATGCCTTTATTGGCCTGGTGTCTGGAAAATGCTTGTCTAAGACTAATTTACTGAATTTTCCACACATTAAACCAACTTTTTTTCCACAGCTCAGGTTGTAGAATGTGTAATGTTTACATTTTTATGGTAATGCTTTAGTTGTTAAAGATCCAGCTGCATACAGTTAGTCCACTTAATACGGGCAGGGAGGTGACCAAGCAGAGAGAGACTCATGAGGAGTTATGTGTAAAAACACATCCACTCAATACTAAACTGAGAATTTAAGAACGTTTAAAAGCTCATCAGTATCTGTTTAGATGCTTCTATTTGTCAGACTACCAGATGCTGTGAGAACTCACAGTATGGGGTGCATCAGTCACCCCAGAGAAAATATTCTCTCCTGTCTCCTCTGCCTTCCACACGTTTCTTCTTATAAGGGTGCTAGGGAACTTCCTGCACTGCTCAGTAAGGCAAACTTGGGTCCTCAGAGGTGCACATAGCCTATTCCCAGTATACGTTGGCATTCATTCAGCATTTGTCATGTCTTTTGCACACATAATAGACAGTATCGGGCCTATCATTGTGTGTCCGCATTTCTTTTGTACCTCATCGTTTTTGCTGGTTTTGTTACTCATTTTTTTTTTAAGTGGTCAATTCTTAACTTTTGTTTCCCTCCTTTAGCCTCAACGTGGTCGTAGCATGTCAGTTTGTGTTCCCCACCTTCCTGCTCTTCCCTCTATGTCCTGCATCCCTCTCAGTGCTCCTTGCACCCCACCACCAGCGTTGTCCGCACCTCTTTCTCCTTTCTACCTTCGAACTGTCCCTGAAGAAACCTTTGAGGAAAAGCTTTCTAAAGCCCTGGAAAGTGTCCTGCCCATGCACTCTGCCTCTCCACGCAAGCATCGACGCTCCAGCCTGCCCTCCCTCTTTGTCAGTCCTGTATGTGTTACCATTTGCCTCCTGGCACAGTAAGATAAGTTATCATTAAATACATCCTGGGCTTTGGACATTTTAAAAATGAGAAAATGAAGAGTTGATTCTTGTCCCTCATACCATGCTGCTGGAACGTTGACTTTTTCTGGGAAGCAGTGCACTTAAACATTATCAAACAGTGGCTGACCATCTGTTTTTTGCATTTTTGGGCAGTATAAATGTGAATTACCCCGTTCTACCACAGAAAGGGAAGACTAGCTGTTATCCTCTCAAGTCAGAAGACCAGCTTTTTATTTTGCAACTTTGAAGCAACTATTGGATGTTAACTAAGCTCTGCACAAAACAACTAGTTTTTAAAGCTTGGTTGCTGTGGCTGGTTATTCTGAAAGTTTTGGCTAGCTGTGCTAGTGATACTAGAAATTCAGAGTATCAGTACTTTTGAGGATTTTTCTGTAAGTTTTAATTGGAAATGCCACTTCCACTGCTTCTTGATGGGAAGAAGCTGTAGTTTCGTGTTTCTCAAAGTTAGATGTAAGATAGCAGGATAGATAGGACATAGTCTCTTCAGTTTTGGGCTTCAGTTTACACAAAATGAACTTTGAGAAACAATTCTCAGTAATTGAAGAAAGTGGAACCAGTTTTCATAACATAGGAAGAGCTCTTCATCCTGTGGGACCTTCGTGTTAGGGTTGGTTAACATGGAAATTTGCTGCTGCTTTTCTGGAAAAAAAGGGCTGGGGAGAAAGAACAATGTGGAAACAGCAACTTGAAAAAGTCATAAACGTCACCTGTCTTAAAGACAGTGTATTTGCTACTGACTCTTGCAATTTTTTTTTTCCTTTAGTGTGGAGAATACATTGTCTCTCTGCCATACTGTAGGCAGAGATGAAAAAATGCAGCATTACTAAATTATTTTATATTCTTCCATAGAGCTCTCTTTAGTGAAATTTTCCCTATAAATCGTAAATAAGATGAGCCTCATCTGAATTAGTACATCAGATGGAGTGGAATTGCCTGAGGACTCTGCTGTTATTAAACTTGTGAATGTTTTATTGTCCATGCAAGAGTTAGGTTTGTTTCAGTGAGTGCTAATTTTCTATGTGAAAAAGTATGTTCAAAAGAGATGATCAGCTGTGGCAGAACCCAAAGGCGCTCTGCACATTTATCATACCTTTTTTTTTTCCAGCTGTGGGCTGGAATAGTTCAGCTTTGTCTCATACAAGGTTTCTCTTTAGCTCTTTGGATAACATTTGCAACACTAGCACTGTGCTTTTTTTGTGTTGGATAATACTAAGATTTAATGTCTTTTTATCTTCTAAGTGCAAACTAGAAACACTGCATTGTTGCTGCCATCGAGTTCTAAATTTTCATATTCCCTGTATGGCAATAACATCAGGAATTTGATTGGATTTCAAGCACTAATCACAATAGATATTCCATGACAATAAATCTCATTTCCATTGTCAGGAGCAACAGTGGTTTCTTTTTGGGAATTACTGGAATTGGTCTGGAAAAGCAGCTCTAACACAAGCAAATGTTTCCATTTGTAACTATGCCTGCCATGGATGTATTTAATGGATATTTACGACTCACCTAAATTTCCTAAGTATTGTATGTTTTTGACCATAAATTGAGTAGTCATTCTATAAAGTTACTTCACAGAACTGCCTAGTGAACTGTGCATGTTGATGTGCTTTCACTTTTAATGTATGAATTACTTGTCTTGTTCATGTCAATACAGCCTCAGCATCCGCGTGGGGGAACACCAACGTTCCCAGATTCACAGATATTTTTCCCAACCGTTCATGAACGGCCGGTGTCTTTCTCACCACCACCAGTCTGCCCGCCGAAGGTGGCAGTTGCTCAGCGGCGCAAGAGCACTTCATTTTTGGAAGCCCAAACTTGCCACTTCCAGCCATTGCTGAAGACTGGCCAGAGCTTAGTTCCACCTGGTGGTAGTCCCACCAATTGGACACCAGAGGCATTTGTTATGCTGAGCACAGCAGCTCAGAGAGTCGCTGGGGAGCCTCTGCATGTGCAAGTTAATCCCGTGTTTGAGCCAGCTCCTGTACAGAGTGACTATAGATCTGGACCAACACCTCCAGAGGATGCTCACTACAGAATGCATCCAGAAGCTGTATATTTGGTGGGCATGCACTATCCATCACAGGTATCGGAGCAGTTTGATCAAGTAGCTTCTAACTCTCATGCGACTGAACAACATTTGAAGCAGGTCTCTGAGTCAAACCAGGGGCAAGGTGGTCCTCCACAAAGCTCTGTGTTTGACTTTCAATTGGGGCAAACGTACCTGGCAAGACATGTTCAGAACCTGAGGTTGGATTCTGGGATGGGTCCCCTTTCTCCATTATCCAGTGTTTCAGCTCCTCTGAGTGCAGATCCTGCTCAGATGACATTCCACCAAGTTTTTGTTCCACACTCTGCCCCAGCTGTGCTCTCTCACACTGGTGATGGCAGAACGAGCTGTGTCTTTGAGTTCCATGTGCACACACCGACTTCTGCTCCAGCAGAAGGGGCAGTTTTACCCCAGCGGGTCTACAGAAGTCGCCGGGGCTCTGTGGAGACCAGTCAAGAGGAATCCACTCAAGGCATAGGGTCACACAGTCGGCTTCAGCCTGTGACAGAGGAGCAGTGTAACTATCTTGGTCCTGAGTTAGCAGGTCCCAGAGGGGGTTCTGCCAGGCGGAGCTGGCCAGAAGGAAGCCCAGAATACTCCAGTGATTCCTCACAGCTGACTTCCTCTGACACTGGCGATTTCCAGTCTCCTCCCCCGACAGGGGGGTCATCTTCTGCTTTTGGTTCAGACTTCTCATTGCCCATTGTTCAGCTGTCTCAGAAGGTATTGCAAGAGTCGCAGCTCTTCATCTGCTTCCCCCAGGGAGCTTCGACTCAGCAGGCCTTGTCCACCTCGCTTTCATCAGGACCACCTACACTCTATCCTCAGGTTACAGGAGCAAACCCTTCCAAAATTTCTGTGCTTTTTTATAAGTTATACCTTGCACTTAGAGGGGAACCTTGCTCTTAGATGTGCTCCACATGGTTTTAAGTACTGGCATTCATGGGGGTGACTTTCCACCAAGTCAGTAGTATACTAGGATCCCTTCAAGTTACCAGGTTGCAATGAAATAGTGAGGCATTAGCAACCACTTGGTCTGTGTTCAGCTTTGGCTGAAACACTGGTAGGGCTTTTGTGTTAAGGGTAACAACAAATGGTCAGTGTTCCTCCTGGGACTAGTTTTTCTTTTGGCAAGAGATAGGTGGAGTACCAGGCTGTCTTTTAAACAATGTGTTTAATGAAATGTATCTTCTCTACAGTTGGAATTGGCAGTGATAGTAAAACTTGCTTTGTATTTTTGTTCCTGCTCCTTAGTAATTTAATGAGAATGTGTTATCTGAAGTTGAACTTTTGTATTAATAATGTTTTATTGGACAACAACAAAGTTAATTTGGTGACTGTCCAGAATGCCAGAGATTTTTCTCGGCTTGGGGGAAAGAAGTGAGAAGAGATGAAGGGAAGGAGCTGTATTATGTATATGTACACAGATATAAAACTGGATCATTAAAGAAATTAAACAAGCTAATTAGTAACTTAGTGGCACAAACAGCTGTTGCTAGTAAATATTGCTTCCTTGTAAGCCTAGAATATAGTGTCCTTTTCAAAAGGAAAATTTGAAGCCTGGAGCTTAGTTTGGAGGTACATGTTCTATCAGCATATATGGTATTTTCATTTGCAATGGTCAGTAACATTTGTACACTGTGACTGAGGTGTGTGTATCTACATTGTGTCTGCACTTTTAGTCTGAAGCTCTTCATAAGATAATTTTTTGTGAGACGAGAAGATTTACTTCAAGTAGACTTCTCTTACTCCTTCTGTTCTTGCAGTTAGGGGCTATCTGACATTTTAATTATTGGAGTATTGGCAACTTTGGGATTTGTGTGAAGGAATTGGAGGAGAATCTTTGGGTTTTATGGTAAGATCGAGAACTGAGGCTCTCTATATGGGATAATAAAGGTGTTTTATTAAAGCTGAAACAGCTTTAATCACTAGTCTAATAGTAATTTCTATGCTTTAGAAGAATTTGTGGAGGGAAGCTGCTAAGCAGGAAGTTTGAAAATTACTTGAGGATTGTTTCTTCATAAGCCACCTTTTAAACTTCAGGAGGTGACTTCTGATACATGTAAAATACATCTGGAAAACACAATGCAGGATCATGATTATTTTACAGAATATACATTCTGGGATCTTTAATGAAAATATCAGAATTTGAAGTACAACCTGAGTCAATGTGAACAGATGTTGGAGCACTGTGATATAGCACACATTTAGATCCTAGCCGATAAGAGCCTCAAGCTTCTAAAACAGAAAAAAATTGGTTCTCTTCATATGCATTCTGCTTTCCCCAAAGTTTCTATAATTAAAGACATATGTAATTTAAATAAACTTGTTCCTAATAACCTTATCTGAGCTGAATGTTCACAGCATTAAGGAATTTCTAGGTATTTCTGACATGAGAATGTAAACATCAAGTATGTTTCTTACATTGGCAGTTCACCAAATTGATGCATGCTTAGGGAACTCATCTGGAGGTCTTTGTCTAGTTGTCTCCCAGGATCTGATAAAGAAATAAAATGGTAACAAAACTAATAATGAAAATCCTGGGATCTGACCAAAGGTGTCAGCCACAATAATAATAATAATGAAGAACCGTTCCATTTTTCTCTACATTATCCACATTCATTTGTATGCCGTTCTTCCATTTTTTTTGTTGCTTATTCATTCAAAAATTCTGTCTTGGGTTAGAATGTGGACCCATGGATTGTTCAATATCCAGTTCTTGGAAGCCTTTGAATGGTAGTGAGCCTGGAAATTTATTATTTCTAGCCTGTATTTTGACATGTCTCTCAAAGGGAGATTGTGACATGTACATGTGCTGAGTACTTTGTTACTGGTCTAGAATTCTGTATATTTTTGGGTTTTTTCCTTTAACAATTTTATTTCCTTTTAGCCTCCTTCTATTCCCCCACCTAACTGTGTTTAAAACACATGTAAAGGTAAAACGTAATGCCTCTATTTCCAGTTATCATACCAAGGCATCATCATCAGTGGAAGAAGAAGCTGGTAGGCTGATCTGTCTCATGTTGAGGGGCATGTGGGTTGCAAAGACTTTCTGTATTGGAAGACTTAAAATGGAGTTCAGCATTTTCCAGATTTCTCTGCTTTGTTCTGGTTGTCTTAGTGGAATTTGGCCAAAAGAACTAATTGTCCAAAAGGACATCTCAAAACTTATTCCAACCAGATCATTCCAGGCAGAAGTGATTTTTAACTGCCTGCTGCAGAAACCATAGGTTTTTTTTAAGATGAGTCAGTCCTTTTTTTTTTTTTCTCCTCCAGACACAGGTGCAAGGCCAGTCAGCCTCAAGCAGTGCATCAGTGCCA
This sequence comes from Hemiprocne comata, assembly GCA_020745705.1. NCBI lineage: Eukaryota > Metazoa > Chordata > Aves > Apodiformes > Apodidae > Hemiprocne > Hemiprocne comata. Next base: position 66,869,627 of record CM036586.1, read on the forward strand.
TCCCAGCCTACCCAACACACTCAGCAGGTAAGATCACAGTCCCTCAACCCAGGACTAAAATACTTCTGGTATAGGATTTTGATGGCTAAGAGCAACTGACTATCTCTGTCTCCCCTTCAATCCGTGGTTTTAAACAAAAGCAAAGGAATCCTCTGCTTCTCACCCAGTCTTAACATCCTATGAGATTAACTTCGTTGACATTCTGAAATTGATTTTTAGAATCATGTAATGCTTGTTTCATGTGTCTGTCTTCCCCAACTTCCACCTGAGCTTGCAGTGGGTATACATCCGGATTTGCAAGATAGACTGACAGGCAGACTTCATCCTCATGATTTTTTCTGACTGGAAAATACTATCTTCTGCAACATCATCTTCTCTTAACTACTTTTCTTCCTTTATGGAATCTTCATTCTTGTTTTCTCAGGTGAAATAATTATGTTGCAAGATTCAGTGCTGATAATGGAGTTGTATTAGTCGTGTTAATAAGAAATTGTTAAATCTTAATTGACTCAGCATATTCAGAAGAGCCACTGATGTCACTTATGAGGGAGTAAAAGTAGGATTTAATTAGGACATGCTTTAAAAACTTCCGTGTGGAGGGGAAAATAGCTTCTGCCTCTTTTCCCTACTACAGAATGCACAGCAGCCAGCCTCTTCTCAACAGCCTGGACAGTACCAGCTGCAGCAGCCATCAGTTTCTGCTGGTGCCACTCCCACACAAACTGTCTCTCAGACTCAAACTTCACAGATTATGCCAATTCCTCAGGCAACAGCTGCGACACAGGTAAACAAAATTCTAGTAGACTTTTTTTTCCTCTTCACAGCTGGCAAATTCAACATGCTGGTACTTTTCACTTTTGTCATATTTTCTAACAGTTCAAAAACATTTATCCAGATAATAGTATTCTTAGTGTACTACAACTGTCAGTTTTGTTGGAAAATGTGTTGGAAATCCTTTCTTTCACAGATGGCAGTCATGAGCAATTTGAGGGAGGGATAGCACTTTTCATGCACAAAGATCTTGAAATTGTCAAAAAATATTGTGAAGCATATTGATGAATGGTGTATTATGCATGGATTTTCAGGAACTTGTAAATTCTCTGCTTCCCATACAGTGTCTATCTTCTGCACCATTTTGTGTGTAAAACATGTTCACTTGTTTAGGTAGTGAACCATAAGGACTGCCTTCTCCACTCTGTCGTCTTTCTTATTCAGCTCTTTTCTTTTACTCCCTGATCAAGAAACTTACTGAGTATTACTTCATTTTGGCTCATATCTCTATCTTCAACATGTGAGCCTTGATTTTGTTTCTAAAATTGTTTTGTTGCTTGTTCATCTAAACTGCCTTACCAGTTGCATCGTTTGCTGGCTTTAATTGACGTATCCCCTGCCATTCTCTGAATACTGGCACAGTGGCTTTTCATCCTCCATTGCTTTAGTTCCCATACCCAAAGCTGAGAGATTTGTTGAAAGATTTGCACTTCTTTCCTATAAAGAAGGCAGACTTGGCTTTGGGGACAGTTGAGGGGAATTTGATTTTGTTTATGCACAAGTCGGTGCTTCAAGGTAATTGAACATTGCTCTTTCACCCTCTGTGGGCGTCTGTTTCAAGAGCTTGTTGAGTTCTCCAGGGGAAATGTTGTGAAGTGAGGACCTCTTGGAACTCCTGCCAACTTCCTAGCCACTCTGCCAACTGTGCTACCTGCCCACTTTAACGGAGTGCTGTAACTGGAATAATTCTTTCTTTGACTAATGCATAAAAATTCTGCTTTCTGCAACCCTGCTTTAAAAAAAAAAAATCTATCTCTATTTTCTTTACCTCCCCAGCTTCCTGTTTCCCAGCCAGTGTCGATCATCCAAGGCGAGCCTCAGTTACCTGTTGCAGCACCTTCTCTCCCTCAGCCTTCAGTTGCCCCATCAGTCCCCATTGGCTCTCATTTTCTACCCATGGGACAGCCCCTTCCTACTTCCATAGTTCCCCAGTTCTCAGTCTCTCAGTTGCCAGTAGCAGCTCCTCATGTGTCAGTGACTCAGCCAGGTTTCCAGTCATTGCCCATTTCGATGGCAGCTGGCATAAATCAGCCATTGCTCACACTGGCAACATCTGCTGCGGCAGCCACTGTCCCTGTGGGATCAACTGTTGTCCCTAGCCAGCTTCCCACACTGATGCAGCCTGTGGCTCAGTTGCCAAGCCAGGTTCTCCCCCAGCTCCTGCAGCCGGCTGTCCAGTCCGTGGGATTGCCAGTCAGCATTGGACAAGCTGCTGAAGCTTCACTTCCTGCTGGAGATGCTCTTTACCAGGTATTGTTGCAAGCCAGCAGAGCTCTTCTCCACATTTTTACCTGTCCTTTAAGGTACCGGATTTGAACTGCATGCCCTGGCCATCTCACTTCTCATAAGAGAGCCATTAAGCTGTGAAGATGAATTCTGTTAAGTGGTGAAGGAATATTTTAAGGAGGGGGAAAAAAAAAGTGCTTGGACACCCTAGTGTGTCAAGTTTTTTGTATTTGGCAATTGAATTTGTTGAAAATGACAGAATCGTAGTGCAGGACTTTAGTCAACCACTATGTGAAAGAGGAGAGCCATATATCCAAGACATTTGCCAACTTGGAAAAAAAATCCATAAAATTGTGATCTTTAAGAAAGAAAATAAATGACAGCGTATTCAACAATGTCAGTGTTTAATTCCAAGCCTGGGAAGGGAGGTGGGGAACAGGGGACATGGATTTTCTAGAAATAAATCGTATGGCGTGGATCTTGAATGTGATGTAAGTACCTGATGCTAGTCATGAAAAGCTAGACTGTTGGGCACAGGCTACTTCGTGCTACTGCTGTAAAAACGACAGTCTGAATAGTGGCAAAACCAGTGAGCCAGCATATGATTGTTCTTCTGGCAAAAAAATTGTATAGATGTAAAAATATCTCCACTGGGATTATAAGGAGTGCTGTAGAACAGCAACAGTGTGTAGGAATGTTCCTTGGCTCCTGAGTCAGCTCGTCATGAGGAAAGGAAGAACATGAGCAGTTTTGCTGCAAGTCTCAAGAATCAGCAGCAGTTGCATAACATGTTCTGAGCAGTAGTTGTTCAGCATGAAAATTCTTCAAACTCCTTTCAAGTCTAAGGCCTTAAATTATTAAGCCAAAGAGGCAACTGCTAGAGTTGGGAGCTGGAGATTGTTTGGCCTAAGACTTGGAAATCAGAGTGGGTATTGGCTTTTTTCAAGCATGGTGACTTGCAAGCTGAGCTTTGGCTGTGGGAGCTGTTTGCTGTGCCTTTCTGAGACAATAGTCTTTGGGAGTGCTTGAAAAAGTGTACAAGGTTGGAATATGCCTCTGAGATTGATTTTTCTTTTTTCCCCCCCCCCCTCTTCTTTCCTAATGAGCTCTGACTTTCGCTAACTTGACTCCCTCATTTCTATTACAGGGCTTCCCATCTCTGCTGCCGCCTCAGTACCCAGGCGATTCGAATGTTGCACCTTCCTCTGCTGTGGCCTCTGTTAGCATTCCTTCTGCCGTACTGTCCCCTCCCTTGCCCGCAGATGCAATGGCTCAGCCAGGGTATCTTGCTCCTGTTGTGCAGCCATATGTGGAGCAGAACGTTTTAGTTCCCATGGGCAGCCTAGGAGGACAGGTTCAAGTGCCCCAGCCTACAGTGAGTTTAGCACAACAGGCCTCATCTGCCTCCTCGCAGCAGGCAGTTATGGAGGTAAATATGTTGAATATAATGTAACAATACATTTAGGGTGTTTGAATTATGCAACAGTGTTGTGTGTGGGGAACAAATCCATTCCATGCTTGTATTCATTTGGAAACTAATATTTCAAATGACGTTTTTCTTACAGCAGAATGTCATGCCAATGTGGGGACCTTGTTGCCACTGGCTGTTCTGTTGGGAAGTGAGTGTGCATCCTGCAGGCAAAAACCTGTCAACACTTCACTTCTTGCTACTACTGTAGGACATTTTTGCCATATCAAAGACCAACTGCAACTGATAGCCTTTGAGAATCTGTCGTTTTGCCTATGCCCTGCAGTGTTGTTCTTGCTAGGGAGAATTTGAGCTGTCTTTGTGTTCTGTGTTGGCTTGCCTGTTGCACCTTCTGTTAGTAAGACACTGGCTACACGGCTAATTGTAGTGACACGTAGCAGTAGAAAGGGTGGCTGATTTCTTCTCTGCACCCTGCCCCAGATGATGATTTGCTTCACTGCAGTTTGCTCTTGAATCTTTTGTAAACTACAGCTGTCTAGATGTCAGCTGATTGGAGTTCTAAAAAGGCAGTGCTTTTCACTTTACAGATGATTTGGGAGGAAACTGAAGACTACTGGGTTATTTGAAAAGGAATGATATTCTTTGAGGGGTTTCCTGATGTAGGTTTCTATCCATAGGGTACCCAAGGAGCTTCACAGACTGCTCCTTCAGAGACTCTTCCAGCAACACAGCCTGCTCAGTCTACCCCTTTGGCTTCCTCTATGGATAGGTAAGCATTGTTTTCTTTTCACCAAACTGAATTTCGATTCAATGTGTTAGATTATTCTTCCTTGGGTTATCTTTAGGTATCTTTATTCACCAGGGATACTTTTTTCACTAAGGGTATTCTTGAGGATGAGGGGAAATAAACTTCCTAGAGGAAAAAAAAAATGAGCTGATGAGAGTTGGAGTAAGTTTTTATTTACAGCAGGGAGTAAATAGACAGCAGGGAGTAAATAGGATTGTCTATAGAAATTCAATTTCTAATCCTTTATTTGCTGTGTCAAATGAATCGTAAGGGATGTTATGTCCTTTTGGCACTTAAACAGAATTCAAACTCCAAATAGCTTGAAAACGTATTCAGGACATATATTTGTACAACTCAGTTTGCAAGAGATACGTAGCTAAATAATTACTATTAGAATTGCTATTCAAGCAACCCTAAGTGTTGACAGGACTCTTCTCCCCTACTCTGTGATTAACAGACATTCTCTGCTGTCACAGGGAGCATACCATCTGGTAGGGTAAACTGTATCGTTGCAGTTAGAGTGCATGGATACTAATGTAAAGTTACTGGCTTTTTTTTTTTTTCAGTGCGCATTCTGATGTTGCTTCAGGATTGAGTGATGGCAACGAGAATGTTCCAGCTTCTAGTGGAAGGCATGAAGGAAGGACTACTAAACGTCACATGCGGAGGTCTGTCCGCAGTCGCTCTCGCCATGAGAAGACCGCTAGGCCAAAACTCAGAATTCTTAATGTGAGTATTTTTTTATTTTAGTAGCAGTTTGGAAGTGATGATACCTTTTTTTGAGCTTAAAAATTTTAATTTCTTCTGAAAAATGTGTTTTATGTGGTCTTGTATTGTGTTATCCCCCCTCCCCCCACCTCTGAGCACAGAGGATATCCAGTGTATTTCTTCTGCTTCTGGTGTCAGCGTTCCAAATACCATCTATTAAGAGCTTTTTGGAGCATTAGATGTGGTAAAATTGTCTTGTTTAGCCACCAGTGATTCCGTAGACTTATTTCAGAATGTTTGGTTTAGTCTTACTAGTAAAGCTAGGCCAGTGACCTGACCTGTAAACTAGAAAGACACAAGGGAACATCAGGAGTTTTGGAGAAAAGTGTGGATGAGGTGACCTTGGAGTTATGAGTAATTGGCAGATCCAGAGAAAAAAAATCTGCTGGATGTGGCACGATTTATTAAACTGGAAAATGTGTTTGTCTCTGTGAGCTTTAAAGCACGAGTCTTACATTCTCATGCTTTTGGTTTGAACTATTATTTTCTTTGCTTTAGGTTTCAAATAAAGGCGATCGGGTAGTGGAATGCCAGCTGGAGACGCACAATCGGAAAATGGTTACATTCAAATTTGATTTGGATGGTGACAACCCTGAGGAAATAGCGTCAATTATGGTAAGATGTACTTTAGAGATGAAGAATTGAATCCAGTCTAACTCACAACAATAATATAAGCAGTCTGACATTTGTGTTTCAGAATGTCTCTTCCTCTTCCATGTAGCATGGCCTGTGCATACCTTATTGGTGTGCAGGCACAACTAGAGACTGACCACAGACTGGTATACTGAAATGACAGTTAATATTGCATGCTCAGTTCACATGAAAATTTGTGTAATTTTATCAAGTAAATCTGCTTTTGGTTTTTTTGCAATCTCATTTTTTGAAAAACAGCAAAAAACTTTCTGAAAGCACCAGGTTAAACAAGTTCTGTTTCCTTTTCTAAGAGTAAACATTGCTACATTTTTAAAATGTAGGCTGAAGCTTTGAGTTTTTTGCTGTTGTTCTCAACTGCCCTTAAATTAAGGAATAGCAATCACTTTCTGGTTTCTGAAAATCAATGATGACTGGTGCTGCTTTTGACTTTCTCAAAGGCAAAAAACCCTCTCCAGTCAATGTATAATAGTCAAGCATAGAAAAGAACTGTAATGCATTTAAATAAGACCACTGTGTAGCATGGAATAGAACCTTCTTCCCCCTTCTTTTTTGTTTGTTTGGGTTTTTTGTTTTTATTTGTTTTTGTTGTGTTTCCTTAAATTTAAATTCATGTTCCTGGACTGGTATAATCTGAATGAAACTGAGATTGTTTTAGTGTTACTGAAATGAGGTGGGGATGACAAAAAGCAGTATCTTTTGCCAGCTTCTCGGGCACCTGTGCAGTATGCATCTTTCGGTTTAGAGAGGTGGCAGAATAATTACACAATCATGGAGTGGTTTGGGTTGGAAGAGACCATAAAGATCATCTAGTTCCAGCCCCCCTGCATGGGCAGGTTTCTCAAAGTGCCATCCAGCTTGGCCTTCGACACTTCCAGGGAGGAGGCATTCACAGCTTCTACAGTAATAGGTGATATGTGCTGGATTTCTCCATGTCAAAAGGAACCAAATTAGTGACATGGGAGAAGTTATCTCTTCACCATTATAGACTTCCAAGAAAAGAGAGAGAAACTGGTTCTTGGATGCATGTTTGTATTTTCAGTGCATACAAGTCAATAACAAAGTCAAGTGCCAAGAAATATGGAGAGAATACACAGGTATCTGCCTCATACCTGAAGTGATCCTGTGGAGGAATAAAAGAATATGGTTAATTTAAAAACAAAAAAAAAGAAAACAACAACAAAAAACCCAACCAAACAACCCCCAAAAAGAAAACAAAAGCAACAAAAGATGCAGATACTTGAAGATGAGTAGAAGCAAAATAAGTGGACTGTGCATCCAAAATGTAGCCATATAGTTGCAAGTGTGCAACCTTATTTAGACAACTGAATCTGGAACTTTGTGCTCATTGATTTCTTGTTGAATGTTGAGGAAACTTGATTGTGAGAGTCTGGTTTCCTTTCAATCAGGATAATGTTAGGCATTTGCCATATGGGTATTTGTCATTACTCAGCTTAAAGCACTGAAGGTTTCTTTAATGAGCAAGTATTCATATGGCAAAGACTGATCCAGGCACATCATGCTTCTCTTTTCTGTTTCTGATCAGCATCCCAGGAACTTGATGTAAAAATGTCTTGGGCTTTACCTGTCAGGCAGTTTCCCTGTATCACTGCTGGGAAAGAGAGACACTGACAGCTTTACTTCTGTTTCATAGACTAACTGTCTCTGAGAGTTTTAGGAAACACCATTTTCTCATGGGTTAGATGAAACTAAGAATGTCTTTCTGAATGCCAAGTATACTTGATTAAGCTTGTTTTCTCCAACATAAGCAACAGAATGTATTTTTAGAAAGCAATACAATGTGTTGAGGCTAGATAGGCTGAACAATCTTCCTCTCCCTGTGTAGGGAACATAATTAATAATTGCATTTATGTACTACAGCCAGACTTCGAGTTATTGGTGTGCAACTTGCATAGAGAAAAAGTTGTATATAGCATGGAAAGAATCTTGCAATACAGAATTTTCAATCTTTTTAAATATTATAGTTTCCTTTAGATGTGGCTCTTAATGTACATTACACTGGATATGAGGCACTACAGTAGGATAAGGCTGCTAATTTTAAATTTCACTGTGCTGGGCAAAGATTGAGGTGACAATTTGAGGAAGTGAAATTGAACGTTGTTGCACAGCAAAGAGTAAACCAAGTTAAGTACTTCTGTGCTGGAGATGGTGTCACAATCTTCATTTTGTGTATAAGAACAGCAAAGGGAGGACAGACACTAACACCAAAAGTAAATTATGGTTGTTCAATATATAGTTTTCAAATAATTTGTGGAAAAATATTGTTGCTTTGTTCTCTTTACAGGTGCAGAATGAGTTTATTTTAGCAACTGAGAGAGACTCATTTGTAGAACAGGTACGAGAGATTATTGAGAAAGCAGATGAAATGCTAAGTGAGGATGTAAGTGTGGAGCCAGAAGGTGATCAGGGTTTGGAGAGTATGCAGACAAAAGATGATGGCTTCTTTCCAGGGTCACAGGTATGTAAAGGACAGATTTTTTTAATTATTTGTATTTTCCATTTTGGGTGGTATGGTTTTGTGAGTAGAGCTAGCTAGAAACTGAAACTTTCTTTCAGGAGAAATATCAAAGCTTTAAAATTCAAAGAGAGAGAGCACTTCAAATCAGGGTGAGAGCCTAAAATTCATTTAGAAAGCTAAATAATGTAGACATTTTGCTTTTTAATGTGTTCTAATGCTTCCAAAGCTGCTGAATCTCCCAACAGTCCACTAAGCAGACAGTCTTAAATGCTAAGGCTTCTTGAATTGGAGGCTATTGTGAGGCAGGACACTAAAACCCCCAGCTCTGTGCTCCTCACTAAACACTAAGAGCCTGGATTCAGGCCCTCTACCCAGTGAACTACTGAGAGATTGGATGGCTCAGGCAGAAAACACAGGTTTTGAAACTGGTTGCTGGGAATAAGAAGGGATGACATTCCCCAATTCTCTGCCTTGTTTCCATCCAGAAATAGTTTGAAACATCCACTTATCTGTGGAATGTTTAAGGAAATCAGTTGAACTGCCCGTTAACAAGAGTGTTTAGATCAGTTTGCTGTACTGACAGTCATTAAGCTGAGAAACTCCAAAAGCCCTTTAGCTCACACTTAACTGGGCAGAATTCTACTAGTTTGGTAATGGTGCTTAGGTCCAAGGTACTGCTTACCTTAAATGCCCACATTTCAGTAAGCTAGCATTTTAAGAACTATCTTATGGGTTTGTTTCAGAATAGAACTTTAAATTCTATCTTACTTTACAGAAATTAGAGTTCAAACAGCCAGATCCTACATCTTCCATGCCACAAAGAATAGGTAAGTGTTTTGTGATTTTTTCAACAGTTACCTTTTTTCTGTTTCAGCGGATGGGTGCAGCCAGGTTTTTATTTTGTATGATGGAGTGCACATTCCATATTGCAGGTTATGCATTCAGTCACAACCATGTGTCACTAAATATCTCACTTGTTTCTGTTTAGGGGTTCCTCCTAGCTCCTTTACCCAGGTTGTCCATTCTGCAGGAAGACGGTTTATTGTTAGCCCTGTCCCCGAGAGTCGGTTAAAAGAGCAGGGCTTTTTCACATCTGCTGTTCCTGGAGGAAAAGAAACTTCGGATATGGGTAAGTTTTCTAAACACTAAAAATCAGATGGCTAAGACGTGCTCATCAAAACGCAGAAGTTAGTTAATTAAACTGTTCCTGAACACCTCTTAAAGTGCTTGAGGAAGTAAGGAACTGTCTGTGCTGGTAAGAAGTGATTATAATTTGGGTGATGCTGTGCAGGATTCTCAGGGGAAAAAAATGTTGATGGGCTGCCTGCAAGACTCTGAAAACTGAATTCTGTGTTTCAGTGTAAGCCTGGATTTGTAATTTTTTTTTTTGTTGTTGAGAGGTAAATGTGATCTTAGTCTAGCAATAGACAATAACACTATGATGAACTTTTCCAAGTGGACTGACATTTTTCTGTTCTTCCAGTTGCTGCATCTCCACTACATGGTCCTGGAATGAATCTTTCCCACTCGGCATCGTCGCTGAGCTTGCAGCAAGCTTTCTCTGAGATGGCGCATGCTCAAATGACAGAAGGACCTAGTACAGCTCCTCCAGTGTTCAATCAAACAGTGCCACCATTTCCACCTGCGCTTTCTACCGTGGCAGGCAGTGGTACACCTTCTGTATCTGTGGCTGCTTCTTCAATGTCTGTTCCCTCCAGCACAGGTGTTTCTCTTCCAGGATCTGTTACTTTGCCTTCAGAAAGTGCAGCTGTTGGAGTTGCACCAAGTGCAAGTGTGCCAAGCTCTATTTCTCCACCTCCAGCCTCACAATCTGGACAGCAATCAACTGGTGTTGCTTCCAGTGTGAGCGCCCCTGCTTCTTTCTCTTTACCTACCACATCCCAGCCTGCTCAACCAGTAACTGGAGACATTGCTCCCAGTAACAGCACACCGTCGTCTTTGGCTCTGCCATCTACCCAGGTTCCTGGTGTCACTGGTCTTGGTGTTGTTGCACCAGCTGTGACATCTCAGTCTACTCCTCAGATTGTAAGTAGTGTGGCAGCACCACAGACATCTGTTGCTCAGAATGTGGCTTTGCAGCTTCCTCAGCTTAGTAGCAGTGGCTCTGTCTCCAGTCTGGCAGAAACAACAGTTGTGAGTGCCCCACAGTCACTACCTGAGAGTGGGCAGTCTATGGATAAAGCACAGCTCTGCAGTGCAGCTGGCTTATCTCTCCCAATTTCTGCACCTTTATCATCCTCGGTAGCAACAAGCGTATGTGGTTCAGTCACTCAGCCAGCGATACATCCCTTACTTGGCCCGTCAGGAATTACATCAACTCCTGTCCTACCCCAGATTCCAGGTTCAACACCCATGTTGCCCCAGGTTCCCTTACCTGGTGTCTTACCACAACCAGTTACTAACTTGCCTGCAGTACAGCAAACTTTGATACACAGCCAGCCTCAACCAGCTCCATTAGCCAATCAACCTCATATTCACTGTCTGGAGGCTGATGCTGATGCTCAGTCTAAAGCTCCTGGTATTGATGATATAAAGACCCTGGAGGAAAAGCTACGGTCCCTCTTCAGTGAACATGGTGGTAACGTGGGAACAGCGCATCCATCAGTATCCCTGGAGACATCGCTGGTGATGGAAACTACAGTTACTCCTGGAATACCAACCACTGTTGTTGCACCAACTAAACCCCTGACATCCGTTAGCACTTGTATACCTCCGAGCAGTTTGCCTCTTGGACCAACTGGCTTGCCAGTGCTGACACCAGTTGCTACTCCTGGGCAAGTGATCACACCAGTCAGCTATATTTCAGCATCGAGCAGCATTGCAACAGCAGTGGTGAAACCAGGGACCTCTCCTTCAAAGCCCCCTCTTAGCAGGGTACCGGTAAGAAATGCAACATTTGTGTGAATATTTAAGTATTGTAGGAAATGGCCTTCTTGAACAGAATCCCTTGTATAAATCAAAATATTTATTCAGGCAGAGGTGTCTTCATTTAATATTGTAATTTTTACACTCTGGTTGTTTCAGTGTCCCAAGAGTTGATTTATTTTGTCCATATTGGGAAAAACATAAGTTTAATTCTATATTGTGTGTCTGAGAGAGTTCTCTGGTGTTGCTGTTAATTTTTCCTACTCCTAAACTACAAAGAGTGGAGCAATTGTGTTTGGGTTTTTTGAGAGTTTTTTTTTTTTGGTTATTTTTTCCAATAGAATTTGGAAGGCTTGCTTTAAATAGGCTTGTTTTATCTTGTACATGATCACTAGGATGAGATGGGGTAGTTGTACATTTCACAAGGTAGTCAGGATAGCTTAGCTTTGCTTCTTATCGTTAGCCTGCTCCTTGAAAGCAAGGGTGAGCCTGACTGAAAGTGGGGGATTTTTTGTTGCTTTTGTTTTAAGTCCTCTGCTGCCTAAGTGGTGCCTGGATATTATTTTTTCCTTCCAAATATTAGATTTGTGAAAACAGAATTCTGAGAAGTTCAAAACATATCTGGATGTCTGGAAAAAAACCCTATTTTGTTTGTTTATTGAATCTTGCTCTTCAAACAAACACTTTCATAGATAGTCATTACTTACAGTAACAACTGGAGATGTGTTGTGGATGTTGTTACCTCCTCACTAACCAGAAGTACCAATATGTGTGATCAGACTACATGTTTTCTTTTAAGTGGCTCCCTGTGTTGGGAGACAGTGCATTTCAATATTTTAAACTACTGGTAGTCCTTTCCTTTTCCAGATTAAATGGAAATAGATTGAAGAAAGTCTCAGTTGTTTAACAAACCAAAAACCATAATACTCACTCCCTTGTTTTTTTCCTTGTAACATTCTCTTCTACTCACCAACACGAAGTGTTGGTGGTCTTCAGCCAGCCTTGCTATTCACAAGTTTCAGGCCATTTGAATTGTGCCAATGCTCCTAGGATCTCCGTTCATTAGTAGTTTTTCCCTTGTACTCTTTGTATTCAAACAAAGTAGAAAATTTCCACCATGCAGGAGAAGGAATATGTGCCAAGAAGCTGGGAAGGAAATCTAGATGCAGAGGCATTCCTTTATATAGAAATGAAGCTGAGAATTAGAAAAGAGCGATTAATAATAAAAAGAGTAATAAAAACTGTTGCTGGTTCAGGAACAGTAGGAGTAGTTAGAAATCTGCTAACTGCAAACCTATAAATACAAAGGCTTGGGTTTAAATGTCATCAGTGTTTTTGGGGTTTTTGTTGTCAGTTGTGGGAAAACTGCCTCCTCTTTGAAGTTTTTACTTATGAGTTTGGGTTTTTTCAAAGCTTTATTTTAGTTTCACTTTATGTTGTTTTTGAGCTTTGAGGAGATGGTTGTTTTGGTTTTTTGGGGTTTACTAATCTGTGTGTATGTATTTTACTTTGTTTATGGCCAGCCTGTTAAGCTAGACAGTTAAAGGTGTTCTGACTTGTCTTTGGAATTTATTTAAAGCATATTTTGCCTCTTACGTATAAACTAAATTATTAACTTACCACAGCTTAACAATTCAAGATGCTTCAGAGCATGTCATGTCCACGTGTATGTTCCCAGTGCACAAAACAGGTGTGGTAGTGCAACTTCGTGTAGTTCCTGCTGAAACATTTTTGAAAGGATAAATAGATACGACGTGTATCTCCACTGGGCAGTTATTACTGTAGTTTGAACCATCGGTTAAGCCGTGGTAACTAGAACAAGCTAGAACTGGTTCTCCTTGTTGAGGACCAGAGTAGACTTTGGCCCAATTACACATATCCAGCAGTGCTTGCTGCCGTACAAGGGAAGCCAGCTGACCAATTCTAACTCATAAGGCTGTCATGTGTTTCTCAAGCTTCAAAGTCATGGTGAAGCCTCAAGATTACAGCTAAGAACAAGAATTGCAAATTGTATAATGGATCACTTAATTCCTTAAAACTTCTCGCTTCCCTAACATGGAAATGACTAACTGGAATGTGCTATTTGACCTGGCAGGAAGGCTTTGATGCCTCCTTCTAACCTTTCCAGTCTCTCTAACCTCTTCCACATAACTGGGACAACTTCCCCTTACCCAGTTGCATGGCCTAGTCATCCTCTGTGGGTCATCAACATCCTTCAGGTTCAAAAAAAGTGATGGATCAAGAGATTGGTGTGGGTCTATAAATCTGCTTCTCAGTAAGTGGAGACATCCTCAGGCATGAGAGTTCCTGTTCTCAAGTCATATTGCTTGAAACAATTTGCCAGAAGCATGTAGCTTGCTGTTCCTAATGGGCAGTTAACATAGATCTGTTGTAAGGAGATTGAGTGCATTTTTGCACTCTTTTATAGCTTAAGCTTCTTGGAAACTTAATTGAGTTTTGGAAGAATATTGTGGACTTTAAAATAATATTCCCTGCTCCTGGACACAGCAGCTTGTTTAAACTGAAAATTGTGTCCACTCAAAGATAATCTGGAATAAAGAAAATAAAAGCAAACAACTTCCCTTAACTTTGTTGCAAAAATCCATAAAGACTCTGTGCTAACTCTCCAGGAAGGAACTCTACAGAAAAAAAGGTTGAAGCTTCTGTTGTATGACATGACTGACTGTAGCCTGGTATCTGATCCTTCTGTTCCATGTCTGATGGACTCGCGTTTCCTCTTCGTTATCCATAGGTGCTACCAGTAGGTTCTGAACTTCCGGCTGGCACTCCATCCAGTGAGCCGCTGCCACCTTTTCCAGGACCTTCACTAACTCAGGTGCTACATGACTGGGCAGATTTTATCTGCTTCTTTTCCTTTCAAAGAGCATGTTTCTATTAAACTTTCAATTGCATGCTATTAATGCCTTTGTTTTTCTTTTCTTTTGACTGAGTAACCCCCTTTGTGTAACTGTAGCAATGGCCAGAGTCACTTCAGCACTGGGTATCTAGCTTGCCCTTCAGGATGTTGTGCCCAGTGTTTGAAGCACAGGAATAATTAATCAGGCTTGGAGTGTTTTAGTGTGTTGACCTGAACTTTAGAGGTGTTTTTATTTTTTGTTTAACAAAGGATAATAAAGGTGAGCGTGTGCATAAAGCTTGAACTTGTTTTCTTCTTGAAAAGGGTATAGTAGCAAAATAAGAGCTCTATGTAGTGCAATTACACATTAATGAAAATGCAAAATTGCTGTTTTTGTGAATTCCTGGATTTTTGTTTGTTTTTTCTTTGTTTTTCCCCAGTTTTTGCTACACTGTGATGTCACTAGGCTTTCAGATTTGCAAAAGGTCTGAAGCACCTGATCATAAACATGAGTTTAAATGTAACAGTGGCCTTCCTTACTGAGATTCTGGCCCTGTATGCACTAGTTAGCTTGGCTATCTTGTATGTAAATGGGACAGGTGTTTGGCTCAAGACCACAAAGGTTAAATCTGTCTTCACTTTTGTTTAAAAACTAGAACCTCCCGCCTGTGTTAAGACACAACTGTTTTATGAATCTTGTAAATATTGTGTGATGAGATGTAACATGGGAACACTACACTTCGATATGCAAAGAAAAGCTGAAAAAATAACCAAACAAACCCCATGAGATAGAGTTGTACTACTTTGGAAAGAAGTCGGTGAATAAACACAAAGATGTCTTTCTCTAAAATTATACTAAAGTACACTTGGCACAGAATTATCATCCCAGTGTTAAATTCAAACCTGTAAAGAAGTTATGAATCAAGTAGGTACCTAGTGGTGCCTGTTCAAGGTTCAGAGTAATTTTGTCTTAAACGTAGTGTTCCCTGTGTACAATTCTTCTTACAGTGTTAACACCTTCCACCTGTGGCTTAAGTCCTCAGTAAATAGTCTTAGAATATGTGTCCAAAAGCTACACTTGAATTGGAGTCTGGCTTTTTATAGAAAGGAACTATTTACTTAAGTTTTAAATACAATTTTAAAGTAATTTTAATAAAATAGCTGCAGTATGAAAGTTTGTACAATGCTTATTAGGGTTATGGGCCGATTTTTTTTTGTTTTATTCTTCTTGACCATTGAGAATTTTAATGCAGGCTGAGCTAATCTTGATGAAGTTTTCTCCATAACACTCTGGTAGTATTCTGCCACTCATCTCTTGCAACTGAGCTCTTGAATTCAGGTTTCACCTGTGGAAGGGAACTTAAAATAAGCTTCAAAGCTTTTTATAGTTCTTTAGAAGCTGTTCCTTTTTGGAGATTTACAGTAGCTTCATGAGAAGTTTTATCTTGAAGGATTTAAGCTTTCTGTCATGTGAAGGAATAGTGTTAGAATACTGCAAATCTAAAGTGTGCTAAGGCAACTTATGGTAATGAGCTGTCATAACTCATTCTACAGCTAAAACTGTAAAAACAATTACATTTTTTAGGGTACTAATCTTCAAAGATACTGTTGGAATAGTATTTTCATTTCTGTCTTACAACTGTGGGAACCATGGCATTGGGTGGCTCTAAAGACATGAGTTGAGCAGCAGGACTTGTTAGCTGCTTTTGTGTAGCTTTATGTTGGTTATGACATGAGTAGTCATGTCATAACCCTTTACGTTTTCCAGCTTTTTTCCTCCAGTGCTGTCTATGCAGAAGCTCTGTCTTTATTCAGCAGTTTCTTGAATTCTCCCAATAAGTGTCATTATCTTGTGAAGCAAATGCAAATCAGCGACCTTAATCAGAGTCCTTGCAGATGGCCTCGGTGTCCAGAACTACTTCTTAGTTACCTCTTCTTTCTCATTCAAAGGTGTTTAAATCTTTTGTAAGCAATGAGAATCAATCCACTACTTGAAAAGTATTATTCTGTGTGAAAAGGCAGAAACTTGTACCCTTTATGTAAGAAAACTATGAAAGTGAATGTATGTCTCTTGAAACCTGTCATGGAAAAGGAGTGCTGCTGTGTTTGGTTTTAGGCAGCTTATTTCTAGCTGGCTGAATGAGGAATGTATTCCTGCCCTGTGAGTAATCAGGAAATGGGTGTCTTCTACCTCCAAACGGAGCAAGAAGCTGAATGACTTAGGTGGTAGAGCTGTGAGATGTTAGTATTAGCAAGCAACACTTCCTTTTCCACCGGCTCCTGGAGGCAAAACCTGGTTTATGCCTTTCAACCAGTTCTTTCTGAAGCATGGTTTTCCTGAAGAGGAGACAGCAACAATTTGGTGATAATTCTTATCTGTGTTCTTAACCATGAGCAAGGGTAGCAAAAGGATCTGAAGGCAGCTGGTTAAAATCAGTCACATTATGTTCATAGTACTTTTTATTGTCATTGCTTGGAACTGGGTGTATTACTAATATTTTTCCCCAAACTCAAAGCATTTGTAACCACGGAGGTGACTCAGGCCACTGTACCACTGCAAAAGGATTCTTCCTGTTTGTCATAGGTATTTCTGGCAGGATTTGTGATATGGAAGAGGCACAGATATATAGATCCCTTGCTGCTTGTTCTTTCCAAACAGCTTACCTAATTTTCCTTCTCATTTGAACTCTAAAGCCTGTCTAGGAGTGAGACAAAATTGGAGGAGACCAACTGGATCAAATCTAATTGACTGTTAAGAGATTTGCTGCTGTCACATAATACTATCTGGAAAATTACTGGCTTGTCTTAAAGTAGATAGGGTTGCCTTTCTTACTGATTCCAGTAGCTCATTATGTAACTGTTTTTTTCTTTCCTTAGTACCAGACTTCTAATTTGCAGACAAAGATGTCACATCTGAAGACCAGTTTTGGACAGCTTGTTCCTTAGTCTTACATTTGTGTTTTGTTTATTCCTTAATTACTTGAAAAAGTATATCTGGATTAATTTTTCAAGCTTCATTTTGGCACCCAATTTCCTGATCATACTGTTATCTCAGCTCTTTTTTTACTTGAAGCAAAATATCTTGTGAGTGCAGGTGATGAGAATTGTACAGTAGTTTAGGTGAAATGTCATCTTTATTTTACAATATTATTGAATTCTGTTAGCTTGCTTGTCTGCTAAGCATTTAAATTTCTGAATGGAGTTATAGAAGTCTGCATAATCTTGTGCTTTTTTAAAAATTTGGATGGAATTGATATGGGGTTTATTTTTCTTAGTTTTTTTGGCTGTGTTTTGAAATCCTCAGTTCAGAAACAATATCATCCTGGCAACCTGTTGAAAACATCTTTATGCTATTGTGTACCTCTTAACTTTGAGTCTCTTGAAAGTAGAAGGTGATGTTATGTTGCCATGACTGCAGCTTCAGTTGTAAAACAGATCCAGCTTTTTTATATAAAAGACTTAGATTAATGATGATAAAGTTTGGATGGAAAATTCTACTCCATTGAACTGCAACTTGGTGATATCTGCCAACACTTTCTTCTTCCATATCTATCTTATGGGTATGGCCTTAATTAATGATTTTTGAGTGAATCTGGACTTTTCTTATCTTGTAAGATACTTTTAGGTAATTGTTATTCTCTTCTCCTCCCCAAATCAATTGGCCAAGTTTAAAAAACATCTTGGATGCCAACTCAAACAGCTGCAATCTCAGTAGTAAGCATACTTGAGAGAGATCTGTCCTTCTCCCTTCCTCCTCTTCCAGTCAATCTATCCAGATAGTTTCTTAGAGGGAACTTAAAAAAATTGTGAGGGTTTTTTTTTTAAATTTGAGTTATCATCAATCTTGCCTTATTTATGATTGCTTTTGGGCATATTCTTGAATTTTTCTGTGGCCTTTTTTTTGGTAATTGATTTTTTTCAAGATTTAGATACTTAATACAAATTACGTCAGTTATCCTCCAACCAAAAAAAATAGAACTTGGAGCATCTTTGAGTTCTTAAAGGTGGGAATGCAAACTTCATGCTAACTTCAGGAAGAAGAGACGTTCCAATTAATGCTTCTTTTCTGTATTTTACCAAATGTGTTGCTTAAATTGTTTCTAGTCTTACTGTGCTAGACATGTTAAATGTAAACATGTAGGAAGGGAACATGATAGAAATATGGAAGCTGTACTGACTGCTTTAAATTTTAGTATTAAATGTAGCTGTCTCTCAAATGTGATGTAGTTCTGAGCTGGGACAGATGTTTACTCTTTCCTTTCTCAGTCCCAACAGCCACTGGAAGATCTGGATGCTAAGCTGAGAAGAACCCTTAGTCCAGAGACAGTCCCAGTGACATCTGCTCCTGCCTGTGTATGTTTGCAACGTTGGCAGTTTAGTAGTCTTGAAAGACTTGAGTGTTTTCTGAAGGTTGTGCTCTTAGGTCACTGCCTTTAATATCACTACACCAGTCTTTAAAATTCTAAAAACAGAAAGTCATCTTCCAGTTGGTGGTATTCAACCAAAATAGGAAAACTCTGTATGTTGCAATAGATTACGTGTTTCCTGATGTTGGCTTTGGTATTAGTTCTTAATCTAGTTTTTCTGGTGATGTCTTTAATGTCACCAAAGTAGAAGGGGAAGTGACTATGGAATAAGGGGAAAGAGCACTGAACAAGCAGTATGTGATAAGTCAGTCTTAATTTGGGAGGGGTGTTTAAGTGGGAATCTGAAATTTTGAAAGACTATAATAATAAATTTCAGTGCAAAATGAAGATAATGATTGACATTGTAATCTTCAATCAAACTGCTGATTCTTTTAATTTAATTCTATTTTGTTTTCCCACCTTGAACCCATAGTCTGTGCCCTCAGTAGCATCTACAACGGTTACCGGGCTGGTGTCCACAGCAACTCAGTCTCTGAAGGATGGTAAGACAGCCTTGATTATTTTAGATGGTTTGTCAGCATGGAGATAGAATCCAAACTTGAACAGACTAGCAACTTAGAAGGACACAGCCTTTTTTTATTAAGTCATACAACAGTAATTCCTTAAGGATTGTATAAGTTTTTAGTAGCTAGTGTGAAATTTTCCACTGTAGGTCAGGAGAACAAAATATGCATATATTATAGTAACTCATTTAGGATTTAAAGCTGTCCAGAATCCTAAGGGAAGACTTGCAAAGCATCTCCAGTATGCTGCTAACGAACAGCTTCAGGATTTGAAGGAACCGTTTTCTGTCTTGTGTTACATTCTTGGCAAGAACAAGACTTCTCATTTGGTGTCATTGTACTGTGTTCTGTATGTAGGGTACCTCTTCCTAAACTAAGTGGTTCCTTGTGATGTAAAATGGAGAAATGAAGGTTAAACAACTACAAAGTTAGGAAAAGTAGTAGGAAAACCAGATTCTGGTTGCTTTAGAACAATTTAAGGTTGACTGGATGATCAACAATTGAAGTCTGAATGCTCAATGACTTTCTAATCTACACAAGTTAAATTGTTGGGAGGGATCAGGAACCCCAGCAACTCGCAAAATAGTCTGAGACTCTCCTGTCAGTATTCCCCTAATTGTTTTAATTTTAAAACAATCTTCTGTTTTTAAAAGAAACTGTTAATGTGGTACTAGGATTATTTCTAATCTGCCTAGTAAACATTATTTAACTTGTATGTGCCTCTGAAGTTCGGTGAGAAACCTTCAACAGCTAATAAAACCCAAAGGGAAACAAAATATTCCCATTTTATTATGTTGGTAGTGAGCTGTACCATAGAACTCTTTTGTTTGCTAACAAATGAGTTGGTTTTTGCCTGCTGAAGTTTAGCAGGTAAAAGTAAACAAAATTGTAAGTTGCTTAATAAACATAGCAAGCTGTCCAATAGGACCGATTTAAAAATAGAATGTAATTTCTCAGCTTTGTAATGTTATGCTGTCAGTGTATACAGCAACAAAAGCAGAGCTGACACCCAAGGATCCAGCTTTGAAAGCTTCATATAGACTGTTCTGGGTAAATGTGGTTTATAGCATTTCTTCAGTTTTACCACTTTTCTATTAATAAATTGTCCCTAGCATTTGTGAAGTTTAGTGAGTGTGGGTATTGAATTAAAGTAAGCTTTTTTCTTTCATGGATTTCAGCTCTGTTTTTCACTCTTTGGCTATTTCACATTCCTGTTTGAAATAAAGTTTTTTTGGGTTTTCTTGTGATTTTTTTTTTTTAATTATTTTTCAGTCTGAAAGTATGCTTTTAGCAAGTGCACTGTACAGGGAAACCTTATAGAAAAATACTTTGGTATTGCAGTTTGATATTCTGTGTGGTAAAGTTGAAAAAGAGATCAGGTTCCATGAACCAAAGACCTGCTGGGAGTTAACTGATAGTTGAGTTTGAAGTAGATAAAAATAGGTGGTTGGAGTTTAAATAATTTGTTGCTCCTTTTCTACTTAATCCCATTCTCCTTTTCCTTAGGTTCAGCATCATGTGGTGGAGAGAGCAGTGCTATGGCTACCACAGCAGGCACCAGTGTTCTTAAGATGGGACGGTTTCAGGTAGGAGATGTTAAGCTGATTTGGTTCTTGATATAGGATCTTTGCTGAGAAATTCCTGCATAGTACCAGCTCGGTGTGCCTCATGGTGGGTTTTTCTGTCACAAAAAGATGTCCCTGTTAAGCCTGGGAATGCAGGGCTTTGGGCAGGTGCTGTTTTCAGGGCAGAGATTGCACTAGATAATATGCAGATCTAGAATTGTGAATACAGCATTTCATCCTGTCAGGCCTTAGCTGTGTAGCTGTTAGCCTTGCTCTTTAATGTTAGCTGCTTTTTTGGCTAACAATGCTTGGATGTTTGCTGTATTATGTCCAGTGTGTGATGGAACTCCCCTCTGAATCTGCTGTGTTTCTGGGAGTTAATCCTCCAGATTGCTTAAAAGTACTGTTTTGTGTGGCAGTGTGCTACTTGGGGGAAAGCAGCAGCTTGCTTTGTGGCATAGCAAGGAAAGGAGTTTATTTTGCCCTCTCAGACACATCTTCATAGTAAGGTAAATAAAAGCGTCACGTTAAGGAAGCCTGCATGATGGCATTTCTATTCTAGGTATCTGTGGCAGTGGATGATGTGCTAAAAGAGGGTGACAGACCTGAAATGAAGCCAGTGCAATTTGAAACCACCTCCACTGATTCTTCATCTCTTTCTGGCAGTAGCCCAGAGAGTACACTGGTAAAGCAAGCTGACAGTCAGAAAAGTGAGGCTGTTGCTGACTCTTCCTTGGATGTGGTAGATGGCATTCCTCAGACAGTTCCTGTGCTGCAATTACCAGTAGATGTTGGTCAGCCTACTAAGGTCGGGCGCTTTCAGGTAACAACAACAACAGATCAAGTGGGGCGCTTTTCGGTGTCAAAGACACAGGATGAGGTCACCTGTGCAGAGAAAGAGCCAATGACTCTTCCTCTCTCTGTGGACTTGGAACAAGTTGCTTCGTCAGCTGCAGCTCCGAAGAAAGAGTTGGAGTCAAGGCAGTCCCCACAAATGAATGGTCCGTCCTCTGAACCGGAGGCCGCCTTCTTAAGCGGGATGGGGAAGGATTTGGATGATGGCTCAGGGAGCCCAGACTCCTTCCAGCCCCTGGGGTCAAAGATCAGCCTCCCTGTACAGAGCCTTAGCAACTCGTTCAACTCTTCCTACATGAGCAGTGACAATGAGTCGGATATTGAAGATGAAGACTTGAAATTGGAACTCCGTCGGTTACGGGAGAAGTAAGGCTTTTTTTCCTTGTGTAGTGGTTGTGTATGGAGTGCATGTAACAGAGGCTTAACGTGGATTTCTCTTCATCTGGACTTTTGAAAAGTAAAGGAAAAGAGTAAACTTCTTTGAGACTAAACCTTTGCTCAATGGGATCCATTCTCTGTGTTTGAGAGAAGTAAGATTCTTTGGTGGGGATAATAGTATGTAATAATTCCAAATAAGTATATACGTCTGTTCTTAATTTTCTAACCTGCAAAATTGTTGCCTGTGTTTAAATGTAGATTGATTGCAACACTGTTGATAAGACTGCAGATGTATAGAAGCTTTTTGCATATCACAGAAATGTAGTAGTTAGTGGGAATAGTAGTGTCTCATTTGAAAATGACTTACAACTCTCTGTATTTCTAGTGATTATCCTTTCCCTAAGAATCCCTGTTGGCTCAGAAAAAAAGTCAAGCAAATGGGACCTGTTAATTTATTTATATTGAAAGTTGAACTTTTTTAGAGCAGCTGGCAATTCTAAGTCCTGTGTATGCAACTGCTCTGAAAAAAATGAGGCAATACAAACGTAGAAGTGTCCAAGGCTGTATATCTCAGAAAATGAGTTATCTAGCTATTCTTTTAGCACTTTAATGCTGCGCGATTTGATTTTCTGCAGTAGGTATATATTTTTGTTTGTACTTGTGTTTATCCTGGCTTTACAATTACAACATTGGTAACTTCTTGTTGGAATTCTAGCCAAGGTTTTAGAGCACAATGGACAGTGGCAAGTGTTCTGCCACGTGCCTTCAGCGGTTATTTCTGGATTTGTGTTAGTTGAGATTATTTCCTCTGTTCTTAAATGCTAATGTGAATTTGACTGAAGAAGCTGGTCAAGCTTGACTGGAGGGGCAGGGATTGTATGCATGCATGTATATACACACAATTTTTGTAAGTCATCCTCTTTTGTAACTTATTAGGCACCTTAAAGAGATCCAGGAGCTGCAGAGTCGCCAGAAGCAGGAGATTGAGTCACTGTACATGAAACTGGGAAAGGCCCCCCCTGCAGTAATTATTCCCCCAGCTGCACCCCTTTCAGGAAGGAGGAGACGACCTACTAAAGGAAAAAGCAGCAAGTCCAGTCGTAGCAGCTCCCAGGGAAATAAGAGCCCTCAGCTATCAGGTAAGGCTTTCTCCAAATTTTTGAGTAGACAAAACAGACAAGGTACCATCTCTCATTTTCAGATCTAAGTCTGTGTCTCTGTCTTGTCTTTTGAGGGGGGGTGGGGAGAGTGTGTGTCCCAGTTCCTCCACTGCTTGGATTACTAGATCATTTTTTAAAGTGCTTTTGCTAATAAGTAGTCTTGCTTGTGACATTTGCAATCTACTGAAAGATTCTATTATATTGTTCTATAAGAGCAGTTTTAACAGTTGTGATTTGTATTCTGTAGAGATTAGTCACAGGGCTCTGACTAGGAGGATTGGGAAATCTCTTTTCTGGTGTTAAAACTGTAAATTTACAGTATGGGGGGAAAACTTTTATTTAAGCTAAACTGTTCTCCATGCCTCCTGGAACTGGTTTTGCAGAATAGAGCTGGTCTCTTCAGTCATCTTTAGAGTCTGTTTTCTTTCTACTTTAGCAGCACTTAAGCATGGCATTACTAGTGTCCTTACACTTCAGAAACTTAGCCACAGTTGATGGATGTTAAAGTAGTGATTTTATTTTTAATGGAGTTTCAATTTTTTTTTATACTTAGAAACTGAGAAACAATGGTCAAGGCTTCCTTTCATACTAAAATAGTTTTTAAAACAAGCAGAACTCAGAAAAATAGGTCTGTTGACTGTTTGAATGACACGGTTGTCAGATGCTTGCTGGGTAATTGTAGGTGTCTCTCAAATCCTGTAGCATTGAGTAAACAGTATTGGAGGGCCAGCACTGTGAGCAGAACTATTTGTTATTGCTTTCTGCATGTTCGTTTTGGTAATTCCATGTCATGCTGTGATATCTGTATCCAGTCACCCTGGCTGCTCACTTCTGTTTTGTTCTATGATAGTGACAGTAAGCATGTGACAGTAAGCTAATACAGAGTTCCCTTAAAACTTAAGTAAATAAGAATTTTTCTAGTCTTACTGCTTTCTTAGAAACTAGAGTAGTTCCCTCCCCCGGCCTGCCTCTCTCTTGCCTGGACTGTCATGCTTGACCAGAGGATGGTGTCCTTTTCCCCCCCACCACAGCATTTTTTTCCTGTATCACTACTGCAACAGCTCAGCTGATCATTTGAGTTACTTGGTGGTGACTTCGCTCCCTGGTACATGTTCCATTCAAACTTTCCTTTGTTTTTTCTCCTGTCCCTTGAGAACAGTAACAGAAGCTTGGAAAATGATGTGGGGGAACCGAGACGATGAGTGTCTTCTTGCCTTCTTTCTTCCTCTAGGCAATCTGTCAGCTCAAAGTGCACCATCGGTCTTGCCCCCACAGCAGACTCTTCATCCTCCTGGCAGCATGCCAGAGACTGGGCAGAACCATTTGTTACAGCCCCTCAAACCTTCACCTTCTAGCGAAAATCTCTACTCTGCCTTTACCAGTGATGGTGCTCTTTCAGTACCAAGCCTTTCTGCACCAGGCCAAGGTAAGATTTTGAATGGAATTAGTGTTGAACCTTGCACCTTTGTTACTGGGGTACAAACTGTCAACTTGATGACCCTTGACTTTTGATACATAGCATAAAGTAGATCGGTAGTCTCTAGCCTGCGTGTGCAGGCTGATACGGGTGGACTTTTTTATTACTGTATTTCTACCTTCTCACATAGGTGTGAAGTGTGTTGAGGTTGTTGAAGTAATGACTATGTAGCACATGGTGCTGTCTGCTGTAATGAAAGCACCGAGGGAGAACACAAGAGTGCAGTATGCTGGTGGCAAGCAATGTTCTGCTGACCTGAGGGAAAGGCATTGACTGAAAGGATGAGGAGACAGATGAGAATGAGGGGTTGGAAATGTCAAGTGAGAGTAAGGGTAGGCTGAAGCAGCTTTGTTCTTGACAGATAATTGAAATGGCAGGAAATTTTTGAAGAGTCAGAGTACTTCTAGACTTCCAGACTGCTTTGGCTCTTTTCTGTCAATGGAATTTTTAACAATAAAAGTCAGGAAAATGCTCATGTTTTTCAACTGTGAGTTAAATAATTATCCTGGAAGGAAGAGTTAGTGCAGGAGGATGGAATGGTAGGAATAATAAATTGTTCATTTACTCAAGTTACTCAGGTTGTGGGTTGTTTGTTATTATTCTGTTAACCAATTTCTCAGACATCACTCTGATTGATTTGGTAAGGAGGGCTTTTTTGCTTGCCAGTCATTAAGGGCATGATAGCTTGATTCCTTGACTTCTCCAAACTTAAGGGATTCAGGTTTTTTTTTCCCTTGAACATCTTTTTCAAAAGCTTTACCATAGACTGATTCTGTACATCAATTCTAATGCCTGTTTTTGCTGAAATTGGAGTACAGACAGAAAATGGAAACGGGCTTTTTGGAAGAATTTTCTGTAGGTTTTTTTTAATGAACTGTTTCAAGTATTTTGGAGCTACTTGATTCATCTCCCTGTATCTGGAGTTGTGCAGTACCTTTTATAATTAGATACTTTTGCCAGGATTTGGCTTGGCTATGGATTGCAACCTCATTGTTCAGTTGTGTACTGGAGAGTAACACTGCAAACTGGGCCTAATGTCTCGAGGTGTTGGAAGGAGTCTTTTTGCTCCGTATATCGTCTGCATACTCTTTGGTCCACACTGGAGGCTTATTCTTGTGTGTCATGTTAATGCATTTCACCCTTCCAACCTCAAGTTGCTAACATCTTGTAGTGGTGTTCTGTCTCTTCTCCTCTCCTTTCTCTGTTCTTCCTATTTTTGTTTTCTCACAGGCTGTGCGAAGTTTAACTGTGCATCTGAGAGGGTGACGTTCAAGCCTGGTGGCAGGAGGACACGATTTCTGAGTACGCCCTGCTTGGCTCTTTGTGTGTAACACCTTTACTCCTTCCTTGTCTGTTTTTGTTTTGTCTTTTCGTTTTGTTTTGGTTTTTTTTGTTTGTTTTTTGTTTTTTCTGCTGCTTGGATCTGTTTCATGCAGCCCATTCTCACCTGTCACCTTGTATTCCCTTCCATCCCATGGCTCAGCTGAGCTGCTCTTAGCACACCTTTAGAAGTTTGGGTTCTCATGTTAGGTATTCTCTGTTGTTAAACTCATCGTAACAATCACTCATTTTCCCTAAGCTTTTGGTGGAAACTTTTTCAGGACAGTTCAGTGGAAGGACAGAAACTGGGGAGAGTTGGCAAGTCATAGGTGCGTGGGTGTGTTCTTTTGGCCCATTTCTTTTGGTAATTTCTTTAGTAGTTATGCTTCAGCATATGTTAGCTGACACCAGGCTTGGAGGGGAGGTCGTCCTTCTAGTGGAGCAGCGAGGAACATTTGTTTTCCAAATTATTCCTTTATTGGACAGTACTGTAGCTGCTGGGGGCAATATGTTGACTTCCTCCAGCAGTAGGCTTGCTGTGCAATTTGGGTGTGTTTTAGCATGTTCTCAGCACTAGTGCTGATGACAGTGCAGAGCATTGATGCCACCTGGAGGCAGTTAATATTGACTTCTTATATTCACTAGCCAGATGGGTAGCCGAAAACTGAAGTGCTGAGGGTTTTAAAAATAGAGGGTGTTTTCAGGCAAACTCAAAAGATCCTTACCTACTGATGAACTCAGGTTTAGAAGTTTTTACTGTGAATTTGAGATATGCTACATGTGCAACAAATAGCTGTAAAGGTGGGTAAATAGACATCTTTAAACATGCTGTCAGCCCTCACGAGTTACCTTGCAGCCCTTTTCAAAACCCGTTCATTAGGCCAGATTTACAAGAGAGCCTCAAACTTCTGATGTGGTTGAAGTAAATGAAATGCTTGAGCTGAGGCTGCTGATGTGATGCTTTTTATTGGGAGTGCTGCAATATCTCCCATGCTGCTCCTGCGGGCCGGACTCCTTAAATGTCTGACGTGTATTTCCTACCCTCTGAAATGACTTGGTATGAGAAAGCTTGAAGTGCTGTGAAGAGACGTTCAGTCACCACACTGCGTGAGAGGACCACGCATCTGTAACATCTGTCTCACTGCAGGTGGCAGTAGCACAGCTAAGCCAGAGAGTTGTGTGCAGGAGCTGGGCCTGGCCTTGTGCAGAGGCAGCTGCAATGCAACCCGCTCCATCCTCTGAGGAGGGGAGTGTGTCAGAAGGAGGGAACATTTTTTCCTGGCTGTTCAGATTTGCAATGATACCTCTATCCCAGTTCAGTTGATTTGGGGATATAAATACTAATAGTATTTAATTTTTCAACTTGAGCAGCTTTAAATGTTTTTGCTAGGTATATTAATGTGCAGATGTGCACTGACATCTGCAGTCTCAAGATTTATGGCTCCTTTCTTGGAAGAAGTTAAATTCTTACCAAAGCTGACTCTTTAAAATCATCTTTAGTCTGGCCTTTTTTTTTTTCTGGGGGTGGGGGGATGGGGGTGGGTAGGGAATATAAAGAACAGCCATTCAGTTTCTAGAATTGACAAGGACCTGAATATGAGAGTATCATTTACTTGTAAGGCCTTGGCTTGCTGCAAATTGAGCATCATCTGGCTATAAGAGTACTTTGGCATGTGTATCTTTTTCTTATGGGGCAGGTGCTAAGGGAAGCAGTTTCCTTTTGAAAAGCATGTTGTAGCTGTCCTGTAAAAGCAGAGAGTACTTGGCATGGCACAGCTTGGCCTGGCACTTGGCTTATTGCAGGTTGCTTGCTTCCTGGAGTCTTGTCCTTGAAATGTTGTTGCAGACCGTTGTGGAGAGTGACAACCAGAGAAGATGCTGGGTTAGAATCAGAGTGTTGAAGAAAGAGTAATTGATGGTTTTAACTGTGCAGCTAGAGAAACAGAGTGGTACAGCTTGGCAGGGAACGTGTGAACTATTCCAGGGGTCTGAGAAAACAGGGTGACAAGCTAAAAGCACTTGAACAATCCAATGAATTTTTCTCATTTTGTAAACTGGTCAAACTTCAGTGGTTGCAACATGCTTCCCATCTCCTGACAAAAATGGAGGATGTACTTACTTTTCCTTTTGTGATAACAGCCAGTTGAGACAGCAATGTCTCCTGACGTTTTTCAGTATGGTTTGGGAATTCCGAAGAATAAATGTAGGAGGCTGGGCCTCTCCCCTTTCTGAAAGTACAACAGATTCAACTGTCAGACCAGCCTTTGGGTTTTTCCTAGAATGTCCCAGTAGTGACTACAAGAGCCCTGCCTTGCTGTGTCCTCTGTTTCTCACCAAGCTTTTTGTACTGTTTGCTTATACTAAACATTTCTCACTGTTTATCTTTAACAAATTACTCTCTCTTTGTGCTTCAGGGAAGATGGTGAAAAAAGTCTGTCCTTGCAACCAGCTCTGTAGTAATTATCTTATTTCTGTTATCTCCAATTTCTGATTGTAAAGCTATTCATCAGCTTTTTCTGGTCACTGAAGCCTTACCTCCCTGACTCTGTCTCCAGCACAACATGTGTCTGTCTATGTTATGCCCTCTGTGTCCTCTGTCCTTAATATATTGAAAAGTCTGGCTATTACTCTTGCAGACAAGTGGAGGCAGGCAGAACCTTACCTTCACTGTGGAACTCTTTGCTAAAGAGAGCAAATTGAGCATCAGGGTCAGTTGCTCGCTGTAATGTGCTGGAATTGTATCTCTGAGCAGCTGGTTTGTTTACAGATCTGATGGGGCTTGCCACCTCAGTGATGGATCCAATTGCAGACACTGCCTCAACATTTCAAAAGAGTGAGAGTAAGCCATCAGAGCTCTTCAGTGTGTCTCCCAAAGCAAGAGATGTTTAGAAAAGCCTGTGTGTGCTCATGTAATTTAAGATTGTTTAAAGGTGTCTTCTGACTGCTAGTTTATAGGGGGAAAAATAAAAGGGCAGAATAAAGGCATTATAGGTAACAGGCTGGAGACAAAGAAGCCTGTTTCTCTTCAGATCCTTCATGTCAGAGCAGAACTGGGGATGGCTGCTGTGACCGAGCAGGAATGTGGGGGGTTGTTTCCATTGAATGCTACAAGTTGAAGCACTTCCTTTTCAGACTCTTCTGGATGGCAGTTTCTGCAGGCAGTGACTACTTCAGAGCTAAAATGTGACATTCTTCAGAAGTGGTTTTTAAAATTGACACTAGGTGGGAGCTTTAGTAATTGTATAGCTTGCCTATAATGGTGCAGGCTGGTCTGCATCCTAGACCTGAGATAGGAGCTCTTTAGCACTTTTGGAGATGAAGGTCTCACAGTCTCCTGCCTTTCCCACTCTGAACCAATCCAATCCTTTTCAAAACACTCAAACTTTCCTAAATTATCTTTTGTATCTTCAGATTGAGTGCACTCTAATGTATATAGCTTGATTCATTCTTTCCCTTCCATGAGTTGAGGAAGCTCCCCAACATAAATCCAAGATCCTAGGTTATAAGCTGTGTGGTTACTGATCAAAGTGGAAATGTGAAATACCAAAAGCAGATACTGGCCATCATTAAGAGGATGAGAGCTAGTGTGTTAATCCCTGCATGAACCCTCATGATGGAATGTGATTATCACTGTTTTTGACAGCTCCCCCCCAAATACCTCTTTGTTGCTTCTGCCTCATTTGTCCTTAATTTCGCCTTTCACATCATTGCTCTTATTAAATAACTATTCTGAGCCCTTTCCACATGATGCACACGTAAGGTTCATGTTATTTTGCTGTAGATTCTCCTTGGCACCTTACAGTGTGTTCCTGTTGCTCCTCCTCTGAGCTGCAGCTGCACTCCCTCCTCAAGGAACCTTATTCTTTTCTTTTTTGAGCTGTTGCATGTGTCTGCCTGCCTGTAACAACTGCTGCCCGATCGGTGGGCACCCAGACCGGGAAACACTTCCATGCTTGAGCTGGAACTGGTGGGAGGGATACATATCCTTCCTTCCTCAGCACTTCTAGAGGCAGTAACACTTTGCTTATTTGTCCTGCATAGTAAGTATGTCACCTTCCTAATTCACTCCTCAATATGAAACATTCCTGCAGGGATTTGGAGCCAGTTCTTTCTTTGATACGGTGGTTGCAAGGAATATGAAGTAGCTGTCAGGCAAGAGACAGCAACTCCATTATTTGGCTTGTGCAATAGAGAGATGATTTTCATTGCTGGCATTTTTGATGCTCCACGTCTAATCAGTTTTCTTCAGAAATGTTTGCCATGAACTCAGGTTTTCTGCAATTTCCCAGTTGCAGGTATTCAGACTGAGGGAGTAGAAATGTTTGAAGAACTTTGAGAACCAAGTAGGTGAGGATGTGTGCTTGCGAGGAGTGCTGGGTTTAGCACTGCAGTGGTCATGTACTTGTTTTATTGTTTGGTTTTGTGCTAAATGGATTTGAAAAACCAAGATTCATTCTGCCTTTACTGTGTCCTTCAGAAGAAGACTGCCTTTCTAGTTAATGGGCGCTTCCATATCTGTAGATGAGGATACTTGGCAATGCTGCTGGGAACTGAGGATACTTCATAATACACTATTTCTTTAATTCCTGTTATGAGGTCTGACTTTGAAAAACTTAAATTTGAGTGCAGTTGTTAGTTTGAGTGTGAAGAGGACAGTGAGACCATCCAAAACAAAGCTGCTAGGTTTGTTTTTTTTTTCTACAGGACAACGTTCAGCTTTGTAGCAGAACCGAAGCCTGGTATCTGTATCAAGGTTTTTGTGTTCTTGCAATCAGCCTGAAGAATAGAAAAACTTGTCAAAGCATGTCTGAGGAACTACTCTCGTTTCTGCCTTCCTTAAGCTGTGTTAGGTGTTTGCATCTGAAATGCTTGTTCTTCTGACATAGGAAATCTGAACATAATGGCAAAAAAAGGTTTTCAGAGACAAAAAGCAAAAATGTAATGCAGTGCAGACTTCCCCTGCTGATCCTGGCTGTTTGGTGGATGAAGACAGTCCCATCTGGTTATCCTCAACAACATAAGTATGGCAGCTATTGGAACCAACAGTTGCTGTTTCTCACTGTGCCTTTTTTGTGTGATCTGGGTGAATTTTTCTTTGTTTTACAAGGTGGAGATAATTTGCTACAGAGCAGCTGGCAATGCTGATTGTACTGCTCCTTATTCAGCATCCAGCATTGTCCAAGGTGGAATTGACTTGTGTCAGTAGTGGTTGCTGCTAATTAAAAGGTGTAGGATCAGAGGAAGATGTGACTGTACTGTCATTCAGTGCTGAAATCTAATCTCCTTTTTCCTCTACGAAGACCTGTAGGCTGCTACCATTCCCCTCTTAAGATGCCTACTTGCAGCACTTCTTGAAAAGTAAACATGGCTATGAAATACTCTTAATCTGAGGAAAATGCCTGTAGGAGTCCTTGTAGTTCCCACTTCAGTGTGTCCCAGAATCGAAACGTAGCATTAATCTGCATGGCACTTTAACTGGCTCTCTATTGATGTATCCATTACCACAATTATTACATTTACTAGAGAATGATGGTCTTTAACCTAAGTTTTGATCACCATTTCTTGTATTTATAGGGACCAGCAGCACTAACATAGTCGGGGCTACAGTGAACAGCCAAGCACCCCAGTCTCAGCCTACTGCTATTGCCTCAAGCCGGAAAGGGACTTTCACAGATGACCTGCACCAGCTGGTAGATAACTGGGCCCGAGATGCCATGAACCTGTCTGGCAAGAAAGTTGGCAAAGGGCATAGCAACTATGAGGTAAGGTGTAACCTGTGAATGTTTATGGTAAGAAACAGTCAGGGTCGTTGCTATCTCATTAGAGAGTCAAACACAGCTAGAGTACAGTTGCCATGTAGCTTGGACTCTAGAAAACTCTAGAAAAGCTCTAGAAAACTGCTGGCTGTTTTTTATGTGTAGGATTGTACCACCTGCTACGGAAGGGAAAAAAATAACTAAAGAGGAGGGTCGTGGCCTGTTCTTGTAAACATCCATTGGGAATGGCTTGTGGGCCAAGGGGTGAACCTGTGGTTTCTAAGCGCAGTTGTGTAACTTTTCGTGGGGGTTGGTTTTCTTTCAGGGCCCTGGAATGGCAAGGAAGTTCTCGGCACCAGGTCAGCTCTGTATCTCTATGACATCTTCCCTGGGTGCTACGCCCATCTCTGCAGCATCAGCTACCTCTTTAGGTCCCTTCACAAAGGCTATGTGCCCTCCGCAGCAGTACGGTTATCCGGCAGCGTCTTTTGCCGCTCCGTGGAGTGGGACGGGTGGCCCAGCACAGCCACCGCTCGGCCAGTTCCAGCCTGTAGGTGCCACATCTTTGCAAAGCTTCAACATCAGCAATTTGCAAAAATCGATCAGCAACCCTCCCGGCTCCAACCTGCGGACCACTTAGCCATGCTCGGAGACCGTGCTGGCTAGACCTCGGGACAGGACGTGGGGAGGGAGATGGGGCCCTGTATCAACTACTAGTGCTGCAATGAACTGGTAGCTTGCCAGACTGGGAATGAATTACTCTTTTCCAACCATTGCTGTCAACTCTCTGTAGAGGGAGTTTCCCCACACACTTTCAAGGGGGAGGAGGATGATCAGCATCCTTATGATGGGACAGTGCTTTTGACTGAGGGGTTCTGCTCTTGTGTGGAACAAGAGTTGTGAAGAGAAGTCACGGGGTCAGTTAAGGCAGTCTTGCTGTAGTATTTTTCTCTGGTTTGAGGCTGAATCCACACGTTTTGAGGTGGGAGAGCTGAATCCTAGCATGAGGCTTTAGCATGCTTCTCATCTCCCCCTGAAGAACCAAGACCAGGAGAAAAGCTGTCCAAATCCCCCTCCTCTCCCTCTCCCCAGTCAACCGTATCTGGCTCCGAAATGGTGGGGCACACGAATGGACTTGCAGTGCAGCCCGTGCTTGATAGGTCATTACTGCTTTAAGTAAGATATTAACAGCTTTGACTGCAGCATTAGAGCAATTTAAATTGTTTAAAAATTTTTAAAAGTTCCCTGCGGACATGTACTTACCATCAGTTTTGATGTGGAAACACTGTGATATATAAATGTTGTTGGACAACAGTAGTTTAAAAATGAGTGGAATATAGAGGGTTAAAAAACTTAAACAGAAAAAAAAATGGGAAAAAAAGCTAGCTATATCCTTATACTTATTGGAGACACTTTAACTTTTTCCTTTGTATTTTCATTGTATTAGATAAATAAATGTGAATGTAAAATTGTATAAATTAATGTACTTGAATACTTGTCTGTTCTCCCAGTATGCTTGCTGGATATTTTAGTGCCTTGGACTTCTATTGCTTCTGCAGTTAGCATCGTCTTCCCAGCAGACCCCCAGGTGGACAGAGGGCAAGTTCAGAGAAGGATGGATTGTTTGTACCTTAGTGACTGGGACATTGGAGTTTATTTAGGGATACTGTCACTGTCTAGAGTAGGTGTATGGAGGGGGAAGTCATTGAGGCAGAGGGTTGGAACAACATTCTGTGTGTTGGGGAAACTTGTCCAGGCGGGCAGATCTGAAGTTGCTGGTGTGACAGGGGCCAGGTGGGGGTGGAGCAGTGGGTTGTGGGTGAAGCTAAAATGAGACTAACCAATACTGTCTACGAAGGCAGGAGGTCTGGATCAGAAACAGAGAGAGGATGGGGAGAACATGTATCTTTGGGAAAGGCCCAACTTAAGATGCAGTTTGACTCCACCTGTGAAGTGGTAAAGATGTTTGGTCAGGATGTGACTTGAGGGAGAGGTGCCATTGCTCGTTGGCATGGGTGGGCTTGTCTGCTGGGATTGCTTTTCTTACTGTTTTTGGTAGGGTTTTTTTGGTTTTGGTTTTGTTTTTTGGGGTTTTTGTTTTGTTTTTTTTTGTTTTGTTTTGTAAAATCCATTTAAGCCAGGAATAAACTCTCCTGGTGCAACGTCCATTGCCGGCAATGGATGTACTTGAAACAGCCGGCATCAAGAAGCTTCCTCTGTCTTGGAGGATTTACAATTTTGTTGACTAACAAATTTCAAGCTGGTACCAGGACTGTAACTATCTGTCACCTCTTAGTAACTGTACTGTACCTTCTGCTTTGGTCATTCTCCCGTTCTGTATTTAAAAAAAAATACTGGTTTCCTCTTCAAAGTAAAAATAATACCAGCCAGTATTTATGTAGTGCTGCAAAAAGCTGTGAAGGACGAGAGTGCTGCTTCCTGGTACCTGGGAGTAGCTCACTGGTACCAATCCTGGAAGCTGGTGCATCACAGATGTTACTTGCCTGAATTTTTTTTCTAGGAGCGCTATTCCCCCATGGAGCCTTAACAGGGAGTTTTTCTGTCTGCAGATGTTCTCACTCTTTGGAAAAAGAAACACGCCAGATCGTTCCTTTCCTGTCACGATTTTTACAGCAGTTCTGGCAGCAAGGGCAGGCACAGGCTGGAGGTGAAGGCCTGAGGGTGAGAGCTTGGTGGCAGGTGGCTGGGTTCAGAGCTCCTGAGGTCTGGGGGTTTGTTCTTTGTAACTGAAGGGCAGATAGTGACAGAACGAGAGAGGAGGCTCATGGTGTGCCTGTGGTGGAAGAGGGGGAGAAAGCAGGGGGCCCTGCACCCAAAGTGAAACAGGGAACCTCTGCTCTTGTCCGAAGGGATGCAGAGAGGTTTCCTGAACATGCCCGGTGTAAGGGAAGAGGCTCTGGGAACAAGAGCAGTGACAAACCTGGGGCAGTAACCAAACAAGGGGAATACTCGTGACAGGGGAACCAATCAGCTGGATGCAGCACGTGGTTATTTAATTTTGATCTAATAAGTTTGAGGTCGTTTTTTCACTTAATGTTATGCAAGAACTGGTTTTATTTACCATTGATTCCCCCTCCCCGCCTCCTCCTGTGGATGAATAACTGAAGTCTAGAGGAATAAACTAATGCTACTGAACTGTTAAATTATTTTGTTTAATATTACACTTTGAGTATCTTTTTCCACATAAAATCTGTTTCTGAATTACAAGCGTTTACTTTACATTATTTAACAATGTACACTGTAAAAAATAAAAAAAAAATAAAATGAATTGAAACTTTGGGCTTCCCTGGCCGTAGTTAGTTGTATGTTTTGCACTAAACCCAGGCACTGCGCTTCTTGTACGATTGCGCTTTGTGCTGCAATTTGTTACCTTTGTAGAATATTTAATGAAGTCATTCAAATAAACCAAACCTGCTTTTGTTGAGCTGTGGGTTTTCTTGTTAAGCTGCAGGTTCCAACCTCTCCATCCTCTTCCTGGAGTGATATAAATGCTAACCCAGTTGATCAGTTTATCACAGAAAAGTACAAGAAACCCATTTTAATGCGACCCTTAACTTCTCAAAAGCAGTGATCAGTACTGAGCCTTTGGCCTTTTGATAGAATAGTCTGAACCGAGGTACTATAAAGAGTAATTCATAGAATGGATCTTCTTTGTTGAGAGGAGGGGCTGAAGGGAAGGGGAGGGAGAAGCTGTGCAGGGTGACCTATAAGCAGTAAGATTGCTTTTACGGCTGAGCCTGTCAAGTTACCAAATAGCAGGGAAACAGGCTGAGCTGTGACAGTTCAGAACTTGGTGGCTCTCCCTGTTTGAAGCACAGGTGGAGCTTCACTAGCTGTGGTTCTGTGCTTGTTTGGCAGTGAAGCTCGAGCAGGGTATGCCACAAAGGCTGGGGCAGCCTGGTCCCAGGCACAGAAGGGTTCTACTCTTTTTTTCTTTTGGGCCTTCCTTTCTGGG
The DNA here is from genome assembly GCA_020745705.1 of Hemiprocne comata. Lineage (NCBI taxonomy): Eukaryota > Metazoa > Chordata > Aves > Apodiformes > Apodidae > Hemiprocne > Hemiprocne comata. The sequence continues at coordinate 66,905,178 of CM036586.1, forward strand.
GTGGAAGGGAGCAGGGGAGGAGATGCAAATTTTGGGATGGAATTCCTATTATACAACTGTATGTGTGGTAGCAGAAGAGTGGAACTACTTTACAGGGTCATTCTCAAATAGCTGTAGACTTACAGGAATTATTTGGTATTTCTAAACACTAATTGCTGCTGCATTTCTTTCCATTTTAAGAACAGCTTCTGTTATGAGTCATGCTGTGCATGGCCTTAAAGGGGAAAAAAAAAGTTCCAAGTAGAAGTTTTACTGCCCTTTTCAAAAGGACCAATCCTGAAGAGGCACATTGCAGTGACTCCTCTTAGAAGAGGCATGGCTATGCTTGGACTGTTTCCATAGGAAAACTGATGCAGTTGTATTTATATGAGACTTCTAATTTTTTTGTTGTAAAGGTTTAGAGCAGCTTTGAATACAGTAATTCTGGATGTCTGCACATTCCCTTCCTTGCAGGTTTCAACAGTGAGTGCATGACTCAAACGTGTGGTATGTATCCCCTCCCTGAGCTGTTCTGAGGGCAGCACTTGCTGCACACAGATTTGGGAGAGAAACTAGTATGGTGAAATGTGAAACTATTTTCAAGATGTCATCTATAACAGCTAATTATAATTTGTCCTGTCTTTCCATACTGAAGTCAGTCCTTGTTCTTTATCCTCTTGAGGAGGTAAGTGGATAGTAGAGGATCTTTTAAGGAAGGAGGACTGATTAAGTGATGGAGGTAAAGTAGCAGGAACAGGAATAAATGCCAAATACTTCAATGTATTTCTATTTAGACAGCTTTAACAGACTCGACCAGATAAAGCAGTCCTGCAGTATCATCCTCCTTGTCTCCAGGACTGCACTTCTGAAAAATACTACTGTATCCAATTTGAAATACTGCTTAAAAAGTCTTCCATTGAGCTTCTTACTGAAAGGAACAGCTGTTGCTTTGCTCTAGCCTTTAAAACCCACTTGAAGTTTTCTGTTGCCCATCCTAAAGCAAACACAAGACATGGTGTTCATCTCTCCCACTGTCACGGTTTGACTCAAGATTGCCAGTTAAACCAGAGACAACAACCTCTCGATCCCCTCCCCCTCCCACCCAGCTAGGGAAGGAGAGAGAGAATTAGGAGAGAGACTTTGCTGGACTGAAAACTAAATTAGCCAGTTTTAATTACAGGTACAATTACATACAAGTATGTTCAGGAATGTGCCAAAGCCTCTTGCCTCCCCCCACACCCAGCAGCTCCCCCGGCACTCTCCTGAGCTGTGAGCAGTCCCGAAATGTCCCAGCCCACAGGCAGGAGATAAGGCAGAGCAGACAGGGGCTGGGTTATGAGGGTTATGAGGTCAGAGATGCCTGAGCCTGGGGTCGATGGTGCTGGATGGATGGATGGAGTCCTCCCCAGCCACCGGCCATGGACGGAAGAGAAGGGAAGGGGAAGCAGGAAGGAAGTTGTCTTCTGTGATCTCTGACCTTCCTCGGAGCTTATGTAGATACATGGAATGGAATACCTTTGGTCAGTTCTGCTGTCTGTCTAGTCCAGCTCCCCTACGGGGGGGTCATACATACAATTCTCCTGCCCTGGTAGCCTCTGTAGCAGCAGAGCTAAGAAGTGACCTTGGAGTCTCAGCAGTAACATAAACATTCCAGTGTTATCAGTCCACTAGCTGGAACACTTGCTGCTAGTTAAAAGAGAGCTTACTGAAGGAAAAAAAAAAACACAGTAAAAGGTAAATTAGCTTCATCCTGGCTCAAACCAGGACACCCACTTACTACTTGCAACTTGTCAGAATGTGTTAATTTCTTTGAGCTTTTTAAACAGGGAAGGCGGTTTAATAGTTTGAAGGGTACAGAGGCATGAACAGCTACCAGAGTGGTGTGTATTTCATGTTTATTTTTATATTGAAAAGAGTTGAAAGCTTATTTAAAAACCAAAGTGCAGCTCCCATTCATTTTACAATGGAGCCAAGCAAACCCTGTCTGAGATGCTCCAGGTAACTCCTCGGCAGTGGTCCCAGCATGCTCCTGCCCCTGAGCTGCCCTGTTGCACAGGCACAGCTGAACCTGCTGCTGCATTAAATGACATTTAATGTCAGCTTGTCATACAGCCACAAGTCAAATGCTGCAGGAGCACCAGTGACTACTGGTTTATAGAAAAAGACATCTGAAACATGTAATAACCTGAAAGTACATTAAGTCCTTGCTGGCTGTTTTAAACTCCTCTGTGTTGCTTCACCATCATGTACAGGAAAATCCATTAATGCATTAGACTTCCCCACATGGTTTGGAACAGCCAACTGCAGTCTGCTGATGTAATCCAGTATGGAGGTAATGGTATCATCAGGTGTCTTACATAGGTTCTAGCCTCCTTTTCTTCAAGCTTTGACTCCTGTAGGGGCTGTGCTCTGCCAAACAGGGAGATTGTGAGAAATGGAAGTTTCTTAAAGCTTTTGTTCTGCTTCTAAAAGTGCTTCTCAATTCTTTTTCTAGCTCCTCCTTGAAAGGACAATTGGATGGAAATACCAGCCAGTTCTCCTAGCCCACTATCTGCAGCCAGGTCCAAGAAAAGATGCAGGTTTATCCCACTCCAATTTATTAGTCTAACAGTGCTGCTTTCAAAGCCAAGGACCACTGCTAAGGCAGAACTCAAGTCATTTTTGGTAGCACGTACCTGCCGTCTGCTGGTTGGCACAACTGCTCTTGCTCACAAAGGTAGTAGGAGGCTGCAACTGTGCAAATCTAGCAGAAGCTTTGTGGTGATTCATTCTGTGAGGTGTCTTGGTACAAGTAGTTATTTGATGATGTCCATGGGATGTTTCAGGTGTCTGGTGTTCTGCTGACGGGTCTGCCATTTTGTGACCTGTTATCTTAAGATCAGTGCTGTCCAAGGAAATGTCCCAAAGTTCAGGATCATCTACAATGAGTAAAAAGATGACTGAACTAAAGATGATGGTGTTGTACTACAGGAATGATAGTAACTCCAGGACCAGACCACTCTTCTCCTACAAGTGGTGGCCACTACAAAAGAGAAACTAAAACAACCTTTGTGTCAGTGCACGGCAGGGAAATGGTACCACCCCTGTGCTCTGGACTTAACCAACCTTCAGGAACCATGGTGTAAGTATGACCCAAATAGCCATGGTTACGTTAAGGCAGCCCCTCGCCCCCACAAATGTTCTGTTTCTGTGCAGTATCACTTGAGGAAAAGGGTGTACTGAATATGTATAACAAGTCCCTGCTGAAAAGCATGGTGTGCAACCCCTCATAGTGATGGACATAATAATACAAGCCTTGCTTGAGCAGCAAGGAAATTAAGATCAGGTTCATACTCACACTTCTGTTATTCCAACCTCTTCAGGCCTTTTTCCTTTACACTCTACTCTGAAGAGTTGATTTAAATGCTTTAATAATTTAAGACTCATCACTTTTTGACTGACCTGCAAAGAACTCTTCTTCTGTTGCTGGTTCCTGTTGTACTGCTGCTGGAGTGCTGTGCTTTACAGGAGGATTGGATGTTGCTGGACAGAGGTAACATAAGAAGAGACTACTATTAGAAATACAGAAGAACCCTTTTGCTCTTTCTTAACAGAGCATGAGTCTGAAATGATAAGCAGCAGCTGCCACCAGGAACTCTCTCTTTTTTTCTAGAGCTAGTTCTGTTTTGGTAGCAGGATGTGGAATGGGAAGATTCTGTACCTGATGACAGCTGACAAGACCAACTGCAGTACTTTAAAATGGTTTTTAGCCTCTTTACCCCAAGTTCCTGCTTACCACACAGCTGTCCAGACTTCCCCAGGACTAAGGAGAAACACATTAGTAGCCAAGGCAGTGTCTGTTTGCCTGCAGTCCCCTCAGTGAAGTGCTGCAGCCTCAGCTCAGATGCAGCATGTTGATGGTGCTGACATCAGCTGCTGTGCTGCATGAAGCTTTAGGACGATTGGGAAGTTGCAGTTTTAATGATGCAGTTTTAGAGCTGACATTCCTGCCACTTTAAGAACATGGGAGGGAAAGTATGGTGATCCTTCTTCCTTTGGCCTCAAAGGTGTGTTGATAGTACAGTACAAAAGCAAATGGAAGGGAGTGGGCTCCCGTACTGAGGGTAACACACACCTGCCAGCAGCTGTCATTAAAACCAACCAGTTTAACTGCCAAGCCTTACCCTGTTTGCTGCTAGGAGGAACGACTGGAACCTGATGCTTTTTCTCCATCTGCTCCCGGAACTGTTGCTGTAGCTGCTTTTGTCGCACTTTCCGCTGGTAAGTGGCGTCATCACACTCAACAGCCGAGGAGTCTGTACTTCTGCCCCTCCCCACCAGCAAGCACAAAGTTAAGCAGGATTTCAGCAACGACATTTTAGGAAGAGAAAGATGCACAAAGAAATAACACCAAGGAAATTCCACTGAACTAGCACTTTATGGCATCTTCCAAATTGGGCTGTGTGTTTTAAGAGGTGCAGTAACTTCTAATAAAGCTTATAAAATATAAATTTATAATAGCAGTCTCACCTGGAACTATTTGGCTGTTGCAGATCTACTATCCCTACAGCAGCTTCTGTCTGACCAGGCTTACAAGTAGATGTCATCTCATAATGTTGTCTTCCTCCTGTGTTCTGCCTGTCCACACAGCTATTGTATCTTGCCTTCTCTATTTCAGGCTCATAGTCCTGCCTTTTAGCTCTGCTCAAATCTAACCCAGGGGGTATCTGGTAAAGAAAAAAAGAAAACATAATCAGATATTTCATTTATCAACTTAATGAAACATGCAGAGGCTTTTTCCATACGGTACTGTTGAAAAATGTAGTTTGTTTTCTCTAAGTGGAATAGTAAGTTAAGAAACTGAAATCCGTTTTGAGACAAAAACATTCCGTTAATTAATCATCGACTTGATTGCAGAATTTCACAGCTTCTCAGACAGTCTCACAAATCTTTTTGTGTTGCCAGTTCTGTTTCCACCCTTGTATTAAAGGGCATGGTAAACCTTGACTCAGCTCTGCAGTCATGAGGTCACTGAGGAAGGTACACCACCCTCTTTTTATTAAAGATGGGATGGTTTGGCTGTGTGATTTTTATGAATTCATGGCAATGCTGCTAACAGACAATGACCCTGACAAAGCAGAGAGCTGTGCTACCTTTACTTGGCAAGGTGTCACTTTGGATCTGCTCCCATAGGCCAGGCTAGCTAGACAGAACCTACTCACAGCTCTAGGCTGGCTAGCAGGGTTTGGTGAACCCTAGTATGATGAAGGCAACTTTACTATGAAATTCCATGAATTAGCAGTTGTAAAAGGTTTGCTTTTTATTCAATGAGCAAGGTAAGTTACCGCCTAGAAGCCTACTGCCCCCAACTGGTACGTGCCAGGAGCTAACAAGATTAACATTGGTTACTGAAGTGCAGCCTCAGTAATGGCCGGGACAACTTCAATACTACAAAAACTGCTCTTTTACCTCACAGCATACTTATAAATAGTGACAGCTCTGAAAGAATGAAGCTAAGGCATGTTTGTCACTGGTGACGTGCATCACAATTTCTTGTCTCTGTCTGGACCAAAGACCTCCACAGGAGGCGTTTCTCCTTGGTGGTGGTTACCTCAGAAGGTTCACTGACTAATGCTTCACAAAGGAAAAGTAACTGCAGCTCTTCCCTTGCAAACTGAACACTAAGGAGATAAGGAGTCTGCAAAGCAAAGCAAGATCTAACATGGCTTCTTAATGTTCAGTAAGGATAAGAACCATATTATGGCAAGAAACATAAGCACTCAGGTACACATCAGTTGTAGATGCCAACTCTTCATACCTTCAAGAGCCACAGTTTGCCAGCAGTATTGTATCAGGTATTTTAAAACAAATCAATTGGAGTGTAGATCTTCCTAATGTTATTCCTCATCCTCCAGCAGCCAAGTCCAGTACATCCTGCTCTCATAAGCCAGTTGCAAAATTCAGGTACCAACACATTTTTTAAAAGTCAAGCAGAGGATGTTTGCAGGGCCATTTGTACACTCTTCATGTAGCAAAACAATAGTGCTACCTTTATTGCTGTTCTGTGATAAAATTTCGAAGAGATTGTCAACAGCTAGAAGTTGTTGTGGGTCCAGTCTAAACAGCCTGGTTCACCTTTTCCATCATAGATACATCTAGTATTTTGCAGTGCTCTTTTGGGAAAGGTCCAATTTGGTAAACTGAAATTTGAAACCACCTTTAGAAGTTACCTTTGCTTGAGACCTCAGCACAAAACCACTGTTACAGAATAACTACTTGTTAACTATTCTAACAAGAACAATAAGGGGTGAAATACAGGCACACTAAATTCTGTTTCAAGGACCGTGCTGAGTATTTTTTCCATCTTTTAGGGCCTCGTGGAGTTTGAATACCAGTTAGTAAAAGGACAAAGCAACTCTCAGTGCATTTATTGACATCAGTACTGTATGAATCTTGCTTAAAATTAAGTGAAAGTTGCAACTGCAATAAGCAGCTTTGGTATATGACACTTCCAGTATTGTTTCTAGGATAACCTGGGCTATACATATGAAAAACTCTATTTGAAGGAGGAAGTCTTTCTCATGGAAAAACTTTCCTGTTTTCTGCCAGAGGTCCCTAAACATCCCTAAACAGAATGCTGCTTTTTCCTGCTGCCCAGTGGCTGACATACAGGCTGTCAGCCTGAGATTTTAGGACTAAAGGAAATAATCCTGATTTTTCAAGGATGTGCAGAGGAGCCATACCTGCTTTAGGGTAGGTTACACAGATAATAGATGTACCATCTGCCTACTCATCTGCCCTGCCCACAGCCTCTGGTTTTATAAGCTATTACAGCAATTGGAAATTGCCTAACTGCATGCAGGTTTTTTTTTTTTAATTCCCGAAAAAGTCCAGTAATGAAGAATATGACAAGTAAGTTTGATTTTAAAAATTCATAATAGTAAACTGGATTGTGCTACCACTGACAATGAGAACAAGCTGACAGATACCTTGTTTTTTGCTTTATGCAGTGCAAAAACATACAGTAAAGAAACACAGACACAGCCTTGACACTCTCTTCTCCCAAGGACTTCCACTTCACCCATTACTGATACACATTTAAAGCAGAAGTGGCTGAGTGACTGCAATGAACTGAGTTGCTGCAACTGACAAAGCTTGAACAGTCTTAAGAACTGCAATACATGGAGAAAAATGGCATCTAAACCAAGATAATTTAAACAGTTTAGTGCTTCCTGTGGTAACATGAAACCTGCTGTGAACACAGATGTATGTGTTGCTGGCACTGAACAGAGAGACTGAGACAAACACAGCCATAAATGTCACATGAGAACTGGAGTAGGATACTGTTTCTTCACTAAAGTAATCTCGCCTACTGCAAGTAGTAAAAATTTAGAGTATTTCTGGTAAAATACAAACAGTTCACACAAACTAGCAGGCAAAGGGAATTGGTCTTATAGCTGGAAACATTCAGGGATGAGATGCATTCATGCATTATTTATAATCTTTTTAGTATGAAGAACCAGGAGCAGCAGACATCTAGCAGTTCCTGCTCTAAGAGCCCCATGTACTGTACCTGACGTGGAAGCTTATTCACAGCTTGTAGGTAGTCTTTGTCTAAGATGCAGTTCCCAAGAGCATTCCCAAAGCACCTGAGACATGAGAGAGCTCACTGTGACTAAAAATAACACTTAATTCTCAACTTCTGAAAATGTACAAGTACTGATCTTCACTTACTTTAGTGCCCTCTTCAGTCCATCTGTTACTGCCTCCTTTCTTGCCTTTTCTAGGGACAAGGCCTTAGACTTTAGGCCTTCACTGACTCCATACCCCACATCTTCATGGTATGACCCATCCTGCAGTAAATTTTTTAAAATAGTAAGTATAAGGGAATTTCTGCACATACAGCACTTCTTGTTAGATGCTGTGCTTTCCTAGGCCTGATTGCTTGCTCTTAGCTGGTTGTTACATAGCAAGGCCAATGTTTTGGACACCACTAGGTTCTCTGGTACAGTACAGTACTTGAGAACCACAGTCTGACCTGTGGATGAACTTTCATTCACAGCTTCAGGAAATTGATCAGCTTTAGACAGAGTAAACAGAAAAACCCACTTACCTTAAGCTGAACTTTCACAAATGCACAGACCCCCACATAGAACCTGCCATTGTTGAGATCAACAAAGTCTGAGGGAGGGAAAAGTAGCATCCTAAATAGTACAAAAGACTTCTGATCCACATTTAGATCCATTTAGATCTTATTTTTTCCTTTGAAGACATTCATAAATCTTCACTATCCTTGCTGAACGTGCCCAAAATATGGTATAATCTTCTATAAAATACAGCATGACTTACAAAATATTTACTGTAGTTTGAGAATTGTGACTTACATATATGGTCTAGGCATGTTACATTATACTTTCTGGTTATTACTGGTTATACTTGCCAAACACTCACACCCTGCTGCTACATGTATAAACTTAAACACATGAAAGAAGGAAGAGTTGTCAAGATTATATCTCATTCACTTACAAATCCAAAATTTTCACAGTATAACAATTTTTTTTCATCTGGAAGGGAAGATTTAAAGTATCAGTTTATAAAAACAGCAATGGAAAAGAAACTGTGGTCTATAAAAGTAATTTATTTCCTATTATGTACTAGAAGTCTCCAGTTTGCAAGATTTTGCACAAGGTTTTACCCAGGACAGAGCACCTGAAGAGCTTAACAAGTTGCAATACAACTCTCAGTCCAGAATCTCTATTCTACCTTATTTTACACCAAAAGCAATGCTATATAATATACACAGGGCACTTAAGTTAGCAGTCTTGCAGGTCTGATAGAAACATGACAGTCTGAAATGAAATGCTTTGAAATTCAAGCAACTGTACTCATCTGGTCTATTTGTTCAGCTGCTCTATGAACCCGTTGGAGGTGCAATCCCATGTTCTACCCAGGAATTAAAAATCAAACCACACAATCCTCTGTCTCTCAATTGCTAAGGAACTACTCGTTACAGCAATATTTGAAAAAGATAAAACTTTTAAGGATGTCAGCCCTTTCTTGACTAAAAAGGGGGGGGAAAGTGGTACAGAAGAGATGGAAACCCATGATGTTACTTGTTTTATGCCTAAAATCTACCAGCCTGAGGTAAGAAAAGATTTCTGAAGGCAGGAGGGGAGTGGAAGGATGTACATTTACACAGCTATGTTGAGCTACTTCAACAACCAGTCTTTGGTCTAAGCATAGCAGATCTGCAAGCAAAGGAAATACTCCTCTGGTAGGTACCATTTCAGCTATCAAGATGGAAGAAGCTTGATCTTGAAGATCACCTCAATACTGTTTTCTAGATTAATAATTTTTCCAAACCTTTCTACTCTAAAAATCTCAAAACTACTTATTGGCTAGAAGAGGAATCTGCAGAAAAAGATGGGTCCCCAAAGATAAGTGGAATATTAACTGAGAATATTAACTTGTTAGAATATAAAAATTACAGGTGAGTATGAAAGTTGGCTCAGGGCTGCTGGGTGTTAAATAGTTTAATTACTTACTCCTCACTGAGCGTTACCATAGAGATCAGAAAACTTTATTAGAATAGCTCAAGAATAATCAAAAGCACACTTAGAATAATTACTATGACATATTCCAGTGCAAGATCTAAAAAGAAAACAGAAGCTCCGTTCTTACCAAATGCTAAGACACCTGGAAATTCCACATGCCTCTCCCCAGGTTCTTTGAAGTGATTAAGTTCTAGGATAGATACTCTGGTCCTTATCTGAGAGACTTTTTCTTCAGGGCCCCACAGTGAAACAAGAGGAAAGACTACCTTATCTTCAAGATACTTACCAACATTCTGCTGAGTAACTGAATGAGCCCAGCCATTGAAGCCAAACATCTCATTGGCCAGACTGATTACCTTGTGACCCTCAATGTAACAGACCTGAAAAGAAAAACATATACATAAATACAGACATGCATGCTTTATTTTAAAGAGGGATTACATACATCATCTTACACTGAGGAAACCCAGCTAAGTTCCAGATAATGTGAACAGAAAGATGACAGTGCAGCTTTGGGTTCACCCTCTTCCAGCAACTGTGATGGGGCTTAATATGACAAATACGACTTAATGAAGGGAAGGCAGAGCTAGCAGGCACTAAAGAGGGTAAAATGCAGCCAGTGATATATAATACTTCATATATTCCAGTTCTGGGAAAAAATAAGAGAAATGTATCAATGTTCCATAAGTAGACAAGTATTTTCTTGTGAAGAATGAAGCACCGGAAAGTCAAAGTCTTTTTTAAAAAACGTAAAAAGAAACCTGTGGCTCAGTAAAAGCCAGAATTTATGGTATATTGACTTTGCTTTCATATCTGCACATTAAGCTACCAGTGGGAAATTAACTTTTTTTTTTTTAAAGGATTATTTCAAATTTTTTTTATCCTAGGTTTCCTGGAAAAAAATGAGTTGAAATGTCTATGCATGTTTGTTCATACCTTCTGTCCTCCTCCAGCTTGCCGACTGCTGATATATTCTGGACCCAGCCTCTGACGAAGGGCATGCTGGATAGCTTGATATTCACTTGCTGTATATTGATACTTAACAAAAAAAAAAAAAAGGTAAGATAAATCTTCTCACTCTCTCTATTTTAGCTCCCTCCCTTCTCCTAATATTGCATCGTTATCCCATTTTCCCATGTACAGTCCTTCCAAGAGGTGTATGTTCCATTTTTAGAATTGGGATGTAACAGACAAGGAAAGACTTCAGGGGGTGTGTGTACATTACATTTGTGCATTATATTGTGGTTTTTTCCCTCTTATTCTTTAAGTATATGTATATAAGCATTAATTATTGAGCTGTAGCAATTCTTTTTCATTTCTCATAAATACCACTTACATTAGAAGAAATGAGATGAGCCAGGCCTATTAGTATCCTATTGGAATCTTAATGCAGTCATAATCCTTGTGAAGGTTGCCAGGAACACACACACAAGCTCGTATTTTACCTCTCAAAAATAAAATGTAGTATCTCTGTGACCAACAAGAAAAGTGTATTTTAAAACTCCAAGCAAACCAAAGTTTAAACTTATTCCACCACCATATGCCATCAGGGCAGGGAAGATGGCAGCTCAGGCCTTCACATGGGGAAGGTCCTTTGGATAACTCCAGCATCACTGGAAGCCTAAAGTGTTGTAACTTTTGTTCCTTGTCTTAGTAGAAATGCAATTTACAATCAGTAAAGGTTAGAGAAGCCTAAATGCATATTAAAGGATTCAAGCACTAAAAAGCCTGTAGCAGTTCTGAACCAGTACTTATGATTTGTGTAAGCATGATCCAGGCCATCTGGGAACCAGAATAAAATGAGCCCAATTTTTAAGGAATAAAATTAAAAACCTTTTGTGAAGAATCCAGAGCAATTTATTATAACTCAAGGCATGCCGAGGCTATCATGGAGTAAAATGTAATGTATAATTAGGTACAGCCTAGCTAGGATAATGGCTATGACTGCAGTCTTTCTGTATCCAACTTTAAAATGAATAAATATGCAGAGCAGATTCCCAGAAGTACAAGCATAAAACTTCTATTTCCCTCTCAGGCAAAAGGAACTGACCTGTCCGAAACAAGCAACTGAATTGCTAGTGCTGGAACTGTTGCTGCTGATGTGGCTTTCACTTTCAGGCATCCCTAAAGATAAAACACAAACAGGGAAGATAACAGAACAGTCTGTATGAAGACATGCCATAAAGCTGTTGAAGTCCACTGCCCAACAAGTATAACAATATCCTACACTAGATGTGTTGGCCATTACAGTAATACTATACTTCTTAGTCCATGGAACTGCTGCAGCACCAGCTGGAAATTCGTGATGTTTTTTCAGAACAGTCTAAGTTTTTCTTCTTAAATAAATTATACTATGTAGGCAGAAATGGCTAGTTTCATCCTAGAAACAGAGACACTGTTCTGGTCTTCCATCCACATAACCAGTAAGGGTGAGCCTAAATTAAACTATATGAAAACAGTGAAGCAATTATTTTATTTAAAGAATAAATAAATTACTCTTGCTAGTAAAAAAAACCACCAAAAAAACCCCAACTTCAACAGCATCTGGATCCTGCATAAGGTCAGAGTCTTGAACAAAAAATGAATCATATCTCAAGTTCTTATTCCAAATACTACACTGGTAACAAATTATATTATCCCCCCCTTTTATGTAAAAGGGAATGCATTGTACCATTGTAGGTTAAGAAATACAAAATAAATCGGTGTCTCAGATTCTTCAGCACTATCTTTCTTGATCACTTGAAATATTCATTAATACTTAGACTGATAAAAAGCAGAGGCAAGTTTCTAAAATCTTACTTGTCTAATACTCTGACTTGTCAGTCTTCATTTTTGATGATAATTATTTGACTGTAGTCATACTGTCTTGTGTGACGATGGTATCATATAAACTATGCAGAGTTGAAAAAGCTACAGAACCTGTTAAGAATGTTGTACCGATAATTCAGTAGATGGCAGCCTTTTCCAAGCCAGTGCCCAACAACTACCCAGTACTGCTTTCCCACTCCACCCTGCTGCTGGAGAACTGGCCTTGCTGAGAGCTTACACAGCAGCCGTGCCAAGGAGCTGCTGCAGCACTTCTGTGCAAGCCCACAGAGGCAACATTTTATTTTAGTTGCACAAATGCTGAGTACAATTGGTAGTCTATCACTAAGACTTTTGTATACAATACAAATATAAGACAAATCAATATACATATAAGACAGTTGGAGATGTCAAGACAGTTAGAGAAAGTCTAAACTCCCCAGTAGACAGTGTTAGTTGACAGTCAGTCAGAACCTGGCTAATATTATGTTTTCCTACCATACTCCAGGTTGAAGCACTTTTTAAAACAAGTTGTTTTTCTAGTCGCTGAACAGGGAAGCCAAAGTTTACTGAGAACTTGGCAAACAATTTTCAGAAAAAGGATACTAGTTATTTCATTGGTAATTATGCTCGGTGTAGCTAAAACTCTCCTTAATTTTGCTTGGCTAGAATTATTCATCTCTGGTCCAAAAGTTGTACAATTGTACAGTGTTTATACATTTGAATGCATTTCAATTAAAAGTTTCCTGCAAGTTGTGGTAAATACATTTGCTTTTGGATGAGAACATTTAAAAATTAGTATTACCAGGAGATACACTTGTGATTGAAGCAAGCTATTGCCCCTGTTAAGCAGAGTCCGTTGTATCAAGGGAGACAAAATAGTACCTGTAGTGAGTGGCAGAAGGAATAATTTTGAACAGTACTAGATTTTTTTTCCTCCCCACTCTAAGCAGCCTAAATCAGATCTTGTAAAGCCCTTGGGAAAAAGCAATGCACAAAATGTGTGCACTTGCCTACATAGCCCTATTACCAGTTTTGCCACTAATCTTTACGCACAATAGGTAGGTGGCGTTTTGAAGCAAAATTGCTTTAGCTGAAAACAGTATTAAGTCCTTTAGGTTTTGGTGTTTTTTTTATGGTGTGCACAATTGTCAGGCTAAATTCTCTAAAGAGATAGGCCCTTAATGAAGCTCTGAACAAGATGTGGGAATTGGTTCTGAATGAGAACAAGAAGTACAGAATTCTGCTGAAGACAACGTAACATCACACAGTTCTAATCCAACTGATCAGATGCCACTAGGGAATACTAACAAGATACTTCTTTGCAATAAACAGTTTTAAAACATGTCAGTGGTTTGTATTCAAATTCAACTCTACAGCTTGTGTGAAGGAGACAGATGATGCTAGTTCAGTTTCAGACTTTGCCTGTGGGAACAGTTTGCTTCAGCTGTGAGCCTGGTTTAAACCAAACATTGTATTAGAGCAATGTGGTGGTTCTTTTCCCATCTGGTGAACTGCAGCACAGCAAAGCCTTCTGTCTCAAAGCAACTGTCAGAGCATTTCAATGTGAGAGAACTTCAATTTCAAAATTATTTGAGTATGGGTTTGGACGGGAGAAAAGTTAATTCTGCAAATGTAGTTATAAATCTACCTCAACACCAGAGCTAGGGAAGGCAAGGCACTTTCATTCCCCAGTAGAATATTGTTTCGTCACCTTCCCTCTCCTAACATTGTAACTCACATGAACGGAAGACTAGAAAAATGTGGGCCCTTTCTGGAAGGAAACAGGAGATCTGGTTTCCTGGGTTATGGAGGAGGCTGAGGTACTCAACAACTTTTCTGCCTCAGTCATTGCTGCTCAAGTCACAGAAGGCAAATGCAGGGACTGGGAAAAGAATGCTCTGCCTACTGTAGGAGATCACATTTGAGACCATCTAAGGAACCTGAAGGTGCACAAGTTCCTGATAAGATGCATCTGCAGGTCCTGAGGGAACTGGTGGATGAAGTTGCTAAGCAACTATCCATCATATTTGAGAAGTCATGGCAGTCCAGTGAAGTTCCCACTGACTGGAAAAGGGGAAACATAACCTCATTTTCAAAAAGGAAAAATAAGACCCAGGATACTACAGGCAGTCAGCTTCACCTCTGTACCTGGCAAGATCATGGAGCAGATCCTCCTGGAAACTGCTCAGGCACATGGATAATAAGGAAGTGATTGCTGACAGCTGACATGACTTCACTAGGAGCAAACCTCACCTGACAAATTTGGTGGCCTTCTATAATGGGGTTACAGAGTTGGTGGATAAGAGAAGAGCAACTGATATAATCTACCTGGATTTGACACTGTCCTGTATGATATCCTTGTCTCTAAACAGGAGAGACACGAACTTTACAGACCACTCAGCTGGATGGTCGCACTCAAAGAGTTGTGGTCAATGGCTCAGTGTTCAAGTGGTGTTCCTCAGGGGTCAGACTGGTGCTGTTTAACCTCTTTGTCAGCTACATGGATGGTGGAATTGAGTGCACCCTCAGCAAGTCTGCCAGCGACATTAAGCTGTGTGGTATGGTCGACACACTGGAGGGAAGGGAGGCCATCCAGAGGAACCTTGACAGGCTTGAGATGTGGGCCCATACCAACCTCATGAAGTTCAATATAGCCAAATGCAAGGTCCTGCACATGGGTCAGGACAATCCCAAGCACAAATACAGGTTGGGTGGAAAACGGATTGAGAGTAGACCTGCAGAGAAGGACTTTGTGGTACTGCTGGATAAGAAGCTGGACATGAGCTGACAATGTGCGTTTGCAGCCCAGAAAGCCAGCTGTATCCTGGACTGCACCAAAAGCATGGGAGGTGATTTTCCCCCCTACTCCACTCTCATGAGACCCCACCTGGGATACTGTGTCCAGTTCTGGAATCCCCAACACAAAAAGGACAAGGAGCTCCTAGAGCGAATCCAGAGGAGGGCCACGAAGATGATCAGAGGGCTGGAGCACCTCTCCTATGAAGACAGACTGAGAGAGCTGAGGGTTGTTCAGTCTGGAGAAGGCTCCAGGAAGAAGTTACAGCCACCTTCCAATACCAGAAGGAGGCCTACAGGAGCGCTGGGGAGGGGCATGTGGTGATAGCACAAGGGGGAACACTTTTAAGCTGAAAGAGTGTAGATTTATATTAGACAATTAGCTATTAGGAAGAAATTCTTTACGGTGAGTGTGGCGGGAGACTGGCAACAGGTTGCCCAGGAGGGTGGTGGATGCCTCATCCCTGGAAGTGTTTGTGACCAGGCTGGATGGGGCTTTGAGCAACCTGGTCTAGTTGGAGGTGTCCCTGGGACTAGATGAGCTTTAAGGTCCCTTTCAACCCAAATCATTCTATGAAACATTAATACTGAAGTAGATAACCTATTGATGAGAGTACAGAAGAGCCTCAAATACCCTCTGGTGTTATAAAAACTGCCGTTTCAAACCCCCTTAAAGGCTAAAAATTCAAGTTGAAATACGTTTCTCTGCATGCAGGAAGATTAAAGCAGTTTATCATCAGTTTAAAGACACCTAGCAATTATAACTAATTTTCAACTGCATTCTAGAAGTAGGTATTTGTATGGTGGTAGTGAACTGACCACCTGCTGATAAAAATCTGGGTGTGTACACAGATTCCCATGTAGGAAATGAACCAATTTTCTGGAACAGTATTTAATCTGAATTTAATCTGTTCAAGAACAATTACTGCTGTAGGTTACGGCAGCAACACCTTCACCTTCCATGAAAGTATGGACATAACTTCTAATTTTCTAAATGAACATATCCTCACGCACCTTTCTACCTTATTGTCCATTACCACAAAAAGAAATTTTGTCTTAAATCACCTCTTTTCCTATCAGTTCCCCTCCATCTTGATAAACCAGGTTTTGGAACTATTCACTGTGCCTTAATCCCATGCTAGGAGTGTCAGTTCCCAGTTCTCTTCACATGTTAAGTAGGAGCAGGCAGTTTTGCATCACTTTGAAATAGTTTGCATACCATGAATTGTCTAAGTACCACAACTCGTGAAACCGTCAGCTAGGACATTGCTGTCTCAAGAAATTAATTACAGCATCACACAGTCTGAAAGATAGGGCTTTAACATAGACTGCACACTTCTATAGGGCGTTTTATTTGACCTCATCATTCTCTATATGGTAAGCTTCCTTCACAGTGAAGCGTTCGTTTGCTGAGCAAAACCCTTTAACATTCTTTTAACTAATGTCATTCTGTTAAGCACATGAAGAGCAAATAGCTATGCATGTAGCAACAAGTGATTTAGCAAGCACTAAGTATAATACCACCTATTTATACTTAGGGTTTATATTGCTCCAACACCAAAAATAACCAAACCAAAACAAAAAACCCTAAAAAAACTAACTTCAAAAACTGTATATTTCTGTGGAGTATTCTCTCCTCTGGGAACGTCAAACTGTAAGTTGATCAACCTGTTAGGCAAAGGTTGCTTCATCCAACACAGAGCTGAGGTGTACATATTTTAAGTAGATGTTCCTAATCAAGACAGGTGTGTGCTGTGCCACAGTTTAAAACCAATGGAAAACAGATTACGAAATTGCTGTGGGAAAATTGCATACAATACCACTCTTCAGTTTTGGCTTCTGATAATGTCGAGGCAATCAACCTTGATGGCCTGATAAAAGTGAGGCAATGTTCTGTTAACTTCATTAGAAGAAAAAGATGTTCAGTGTTTTTTTAGGTTAATCAATGAAATGCACAGGTAAGTCATGAGACTGGATGTCTACTGTAGACTAAAGGCAGCCCCTGATACTTGCCAATACCACATCGATGCAGCTCAATCATACTGATTGAGGCCACATTCTGTAGTAAAACCACCCCAGCAAGAGAATAAAAAGGTAACATGTAGAAAGTTTGAGCTATCTGCAGTAGTTTAAATATCTTTGCTTTCAAGGGATACAATTTTTCCTTAATTACAGCATGTTTCAGATTTGACAGACCATCAAACCGTCCCACTTATTTGAGTGGAATCTACATACATGGCTCCAAAAGCAGAAGTTAACCCATAGATTTATCAAGCAGTACCATGGTTACTTTTGGTATGTGTAGGATGATGATTCCCTCCCTGTCCAAAACAGAAAACACTAATGCTGGTTACACTTTTTACTGATTAACATTTTAATGAACACAGTGTAAAGGTCTTTTCTTCCTATCTTTATACAAGCTTAGCAGAATAACATAGTGCATCTGTGGGGGAGTGTTTCTTTTTAGAATGAATACATCCAACACCCGAACTGAAGCCTATCTGCTCAGCTCCTGCATTTTTGCAACGCAGGATGAGAAACATCTTACTCATGCTGAGTTTCCTGTCATAACAGCCTTTATACACTTGTCACAAAATAATAAAACATCAGTATGTCTGTTGAAAGGAGTTTTAGGACCCTCCTTCCCCAGCAATTACAAATCTAATTCCTGTCTAAATTGGTTAGTTTCACGCATGTGTTCTTGTGTTTTATACTGCATATTTTTCAAATTTTGCTGGTCCCACCTCCAAACATGTTCTTAATAGCAATGCTAAGGTAAATTACTTCCTCTCCTACACCATTTTGTTTAGTGTTTCAAAATTCAGCACCCACTGTCTCTTTTGCCTTACAATGGGTCCACAAATTTTCATTAGATAAAAATGCATCAATAACATCTTAGGAAACAGATAATTCAAAACAATTCTAAATTTGAAATACATTTGTATTCTAAGACTATAAATCCGACTTCATTTCTTGCATTACTTCACAATTCTGTATAGAAAATGTTTCATTAAAAGGATCAACCAGTACTCCTTCACAAATAATATTTCAATTATGTTATTTTAAAAAAACCCTGTAAGAACAAACAATGAGCTAGGTTTGTATAAAGAGGTGCTCTCTTTGATTACACCAAGTGGTAGAACTGAAGGAAAAGAGAACTTGTTTGGCATGCAAGCTCTTTTCCAGGTGTGAACCAGTTAAGACCTCAGTTACAAAGTGAACAATCCACTCTTGAACAAGTAGTTTCACATTTCTAAAGACTGGGTAGAAAAAAGAGCTTGTTCTGGAGACCAGACCTGGCAGAAATATTACTCAAATATAATAAATTATTTATGTGGGTACTTCTTCCTAAAAGCCTGTCAGATTGATTTATAACCACATCATTTATGTATAAGCCACTTTAGTCAATGCTAGGAAAAGAGAGCAGGCTTCTTAACTCAAGAGTTATGCTTTGGGACTTACAAGAGAAAAGCAGCCTGTCCAATTGTGTTTTGCCAAATGCAATTACTAGACAAGAAATTAATCCAGGCTTGAACCTACAACATCTGAACTCTGTAACAGCTGCGGGGGATCTGTCAAACTGCACATCATAAAAAACATTGTGATTGCAGGCACAGATGACAATTCTGGCAGCAAAACCATATTAAGCTGACACACTAATTAAATTACCACAAAAAATCTAAACCTTTCAAGCTCTCTGTTTTGATACAGGTTGATACTGTTTATTTTTATACAGAAAGTAATTTACATGGGCAAGTCTGTACCTATTTTCATCTTTCTGCTTTCTCAGCAATGTGAAGTAAACCTTTTTTGGGATACTTTAGGCTTGACAGATAGCATGCACTTACCTGCACTATGTTGTTCTTCAGAAATGAATTTAAAGTGGATTCTGTGCTTCTACAGTTGAAAAGGAAGTTTAGGCTATTGGGACCTCTATGTATATCAGCTATCATAATTGTGAGAGATCTGAATTATTGTATTTATTGCAGAAATATATTGATTTAAACAGTGATCATTGATATGTCAATCACTAACAGCTTAATTCCTTGTGTAGTATTACACATCTGTCTAATTCACTACAATCTCTCACTTCAGTGTCCCCTGGGAATAATAGCTAAGGATGTCAAGGTTGTTTTCTGCAATTTACACCCTGAAATCACACAAAAAAAAATCGAACTAGGAAGATGTCTGAGCAGGTTATTTGCTCTGTCTGCCTAAAAGAAGGCAGCTACAGACTGTATATATACAGACTCGGTTGTAGCAAGCTGGAAGTCTTCTGGGAAAGGATAATTTATAGAATCATAGAATCGTTTTGGGCATTAAGATCATCACATCCAACCATTAAAATAGCACACTGCCAAGTCCACCACTAAACCATGTCTCTAAGCACCGCATCTACACGTCTTTTAAATACCTCTGGGGGTGGTAACCCCACCACTTCCCTGGGCAGCCTGTTCCAGGGCCTGACAACCCTTTCGGTGACGAAATTTTTCCTAATATCCAATTTAAACGTCCCCTGGCTCAACCTGGGGCAATTTCCTCTTGTTCTATCGCTTGGGAGAAGGGGGAAACCGAAGTTTACCCAAGGTAAGAGTGTCTAGGTAGCAGCGGGGTCAAGCATGCCAGCTCCGGCATTCCCTTTGTGGGAATCCCATGGGCTGAGAGGATTTTTACCCGAGGAGAGCAGCGCTGCCTCCACAAGCCCCAGCCACTCGCGCTCATTCGGCCGCGGCTGCAGGGCCACAGGTCCTGGAGCCTTGCCGCTCGGAGGTTGGGGAACGGGATGGCAGGAGGGCAGCGGCCGCAGGCCCGCGGGTCTGGCGCAGGCAACGGTTTCCCCGGCGCCTGGGCCCCTGAGGATGTGCGCGCCCGCCCGCCTGCCCGCCGATCGCCCACCGGGTGGGTCCACGAGAGGGGGGCAGCTTCTGGCCCTGCCGCAGTACCTGGGCCGATGGGGCCTCCTCCGTCTTCCAGCAGAAGTTCACAATTCCCGCTCGGGGAGGAGAAAGGCAGGAGGGGCGCCCGAAACAGCCGCTACGGCACGCGGGAGGAATCAAACTTCCTACGCCCGCGCTAGGAGGTGACGCAGCCTCCGGGGTTGCCGAAGGCCACGCCCACGCTGCGGCTGGGGGAGAGAGGCGAGAGGCGAGGGGAGGAGGCGAGGCGAGGAGGCGAGGGGTGGGGCCCGGAGCAACCCGCCCCCGGGGGGAGGGGGCGGGGCAACCTGGGCTTGTGAGCGCGCGCTGTGGGCGGGGCGCTGCGCGGCCCTGTCAGGGCGGGGCTGCGGGGCTTCGCGCTTCGGCGGCGGCGGGGGCGGGGTTTGCGTGTCTCGCGCCGGGGGCGCGGGAGGGAGGGATCGAGGGAGCGAGCGGCGGGGCTCGCGTGCGAGAGGCGGCGGAGGGCGGCGGGTGCGGAGTGGACCTGGTCGGGGTGCCGCTGCCGCCCCCCGTTCCCGCTGTCGCGCCCCCGCCCCGCCGGCTGACAGGCAGGTAAGGGGCCTCGCTTGGTGCTGGGGGTCGGGGAGGGTTAAGGCTTCTTACCGGCCACTGGGGGGAGCCAGGGGCGGGGCGGGGCCTGCGAGAGCCGGTAGCGGCGGGCGGCCGCCGGGGCTAGGCACGGGGAGCTGCGGCGGCGGGGCCGGGGGCAGGCGGCGGCGGGGCCTGTCGCCGGGGAGCTGCCGCTCAGGTGGGTGCGGGTCCGCTGGAGGCCCCCACGAGGGTTACGTGGCCTGTCGGCCAGCCGGAGAGAGGGGGCGCCCGGGCGCGGCCGGGGGAGGCGGCCGGGGGGGTGCGGGGCCTCGCCCCTGCCGGGCCCCGCGCACGCTGTCACCGCCCGCGGGCTGGGCGGTGGCAGCCCTCCCACGGCCCCGGCCGGCCCGCGGGGACCGTGGCGGGGACGGCCACATCACCCTCCCCGCAGCCTCGCCGGCGGCAGGCGAGCGGGCGCGCGTCCTGCCGGGCATTGCTCGTGGTGGTGGGGCGCCGGGTGGGGTGTGGGTTTGCCTCCCACAGTAGTAGGTCCTTCGTCCTGTTCCCGTGTATTTTTTTCCGCCTCTACTTATTTAGTCCGTCCTTGGGAAGCGCACGCTTTTGTTGTCTTAGGCACATCGTCTCGGGTAATGGTCACCGGTGCCTTGTCTGACTAGACCTTGCGATGCTGATAGATTTTTATTTTTTTCCCTGGGAACGTTGAATGGTCACATTTCATTAATTTTATTACGTCTACTACATAGTAAGCGTCAGCTGACACGATGCTTTGTTTCTGACTCTGCTGCCATCCTGAAGCATGTGTCGGGAATTGCTGCCTTTCCACATCTGTCTCATTTCTAACATGAACTCTACATCTCAGTTATGAAGTATACAGTTTATTTCACATGGAACGTTGCATGCATGCTGGAATTTCACATCATGGTTCATGCCGATGTGATGTGAAATGGTTTAAAGTGACCCCAATGGAAATGGGAGAAATCAGGATATAAGAAGAAAAGATAGAAAGAAACACCCACGCTGGTAGTAGGGGGGGGAAGTGGTACAGAAACGGACAAAATGAAAGCAAATGGATAGAGATACAGTTGGTCTGAAGAACAATGCATAGTTAACATTTTATCCAAGCTTGTTTTGGGGTCACATTGATGTATGTGAGGTGGTTGTACCTGGATAACATGCTACCTCAAATCCAACAGGTTGTAACCAAAAAAAGTTGTCTGGTTTGGCTGCAGGGTTATGATTCTTAGACAATGGCCAATTTGGCTAGGATGTCTATGGCAGTAACCTCCACCAGCTGCCTGCCCTCGTTTTCTCCTGGAGGTTACTGCATCTATAGCAGTAGGTGGCTGAACATACGTCTCCTCCTGAGCTACTGCGGTCTGCAGCCTGACATTCTGCTGTAAGATATATTTTGGTGTTTTGTGTCGAGAACTGCAGCAGGTCATACATGTGCCTCAATTCAGGGTCACTTATGAGTCAGCACCCTTACAGCCACATCAAGTAAAATTAAAAGAGAAAAAAATCACTACCTTGCCCATGCTCGTATGAGCCGAGTTGGTAGTACAATAATTTTTTTTTTCAGTAATGAAGTATTTGGATTAAACCCCTAGTTATTAAATAACTAATTCAACTGTGCTGAATGTAGTTCAGTTCTGGAAGGATAGGTCAGAACTTCTATCACAGAACAGCAGTTCCCTGAATAGTCAAGTGTATGACTTTACTATATCATCCAAAATTTGGAATTGTCTAAATCTACCAAGCTGCAGCAGGGGTTGCACCTAGAAAAGGTTTGGGATCTGCTGGATAAAACATGAGTTTATCATAATACTTTATACAATTTGAACTTTATCCACATTTTCTGAGAAACCAGTTTAGCTGTAATCAAATCACTGTAAAGATGTTAGCAGGTTTTCTTTAGTTTGGGATTCTGTTATCTGGGCTATTTTAAAGCATCATGTTTTTCATAAGTTTCAGCATTGTTTCTTTGATGCTGTCACAAGCTTTTATGAGAGTCGCATAACTTTTCATCTCTAACATCTGGCTAATGGCCTGACTGGCAAAAAAGGGGGTTTGGTATTTATGTGGCCTGTACCTTTTTATTGAATTGCAAATCTTCGTCATGAAAGAAACCTAGGAGTTTGTTTTTTTTTTCTGAATCTGCCACTTTTCTTGGTTCCTTGTAGCAGTTACCTGTGTTGCTGCATGAATAGAAATATTTCAGCATACTATTGTAGCCAGTGGGCAAGTTCCTTGCTGTTATTCCGTATTTTGTGAAGCAGGATACTTGCCCATTGTTATCCCTCCTCCCCTCACTCCTCCCTATTTTCAAGCTTGTTCCCCCAAAAGCCTTTCTTTTGGGAGAGATTTTTTGCAACACTTACCTGCTTAAGCCACTTGGAAACTGTAGTACATCTAGAGGGTCTGGCTTGTTTTATATGAGTGTGGTATGCTCAGAAATATATGGGTGGATGCATGCATGCAACTTCTTAAATAATCAGGCTGATTGCTAAAATTAAGGAACAATAATACAAGTTCTTGAATGTTGCTGGTTACACTCCTGTAAGAGCACTCTGGATGATGAGGATTCTATCAATTAGTGCCTGTTTAAGCCAAGAGTTTAGCTCTATGATATGCAGTGGACTGCATGGCAGTGGTAGAGCATAAGATCCTAAAAAATCCAATGCTGATTTAGGAACAGTGATGTTTTCTGCTGTGTGGTTTGTGTCAATATTGTTAATGCAACTTTGTTGTTAGGGTAAGATTATGATGGAATTTCTGTAGGTGGAGTATGCTTTGCTTTGCACAGTGATGTTACCAGTGGTGGCTTTAGGTTAGCAGTCTACCTGGATTCAGTAGTGCTTCTAGGTACTTCTGGGCTTTCAACATCTTGATCACTTTTTAGCATTGTGTTTCCACTCTTGGGAAGCCGGTTGTTGGTTGCATGGCACCTGGGGGGAAGAGAGAAACAACCATGCTCATAAACGCCTAGTATTTACTGACTGTGTACTCTTCAGAGTCAGGCTATAAATTCTTTAGCCATACAATGATGGAAAATTAATATCTACAGGTCTTCAGTTTCCTAGGTAGTTGTAACAATAAGAATTCCTTTAATCAGTTCATCACTAGGTTTATGTGCATGTTCTGATTCCTGTTGCTTTTTCTGTTTTGGACTTTTTTGAAAAGGAGAAAAACACATGGTCATTTTTGCTGTATATCTCCTATCTGCTTTAAATTTAGAGACTTATAATCAGCTCCCATTCACAGCCACAAAACAAATCCTGATGCACCTTCCCAGCCTCCCTACACATGTCAGTGTGAAGAGCATAGGACAGGGTGGGGGACTTTGTGGGTCACTGAGTCCAGTCCCAGGTAAACCCAGGCTAGAATCAGGAATTGAGAATAGTCCACAATATATCTGCACTTTGTGCTAATCATCCTGTAACAAATTCAATGCTGACAGTCTTAAAGCTAGCAGAGAGAACGGGTGTTGGAACAGTGTCCAAGTCTTCTGCCATACCTGGGAAGACTTTAAGTGTGATGTCCATACAGTGTTAAGAAATACATGCTCCAGTCGCTGGAGGAAGTCAGAAGCATTTCTATTGGTACACAGCAACCTGACAAATGGAAAGAACTTGCTTGTCCAGGGACAGGTTAACTCTTACTATACTGTGAATAGAACCATTTTAGTCTGACAAGTGAGATACGAGGTAAGGCATATAGAAGTATCAATACAGCACCTCATGTTCTGCCTCGAGTTGAGGCCAGACTTCAGAGCCTTAGGAAAAAATCCTTATAAGCAAGTGGTGTATCACAAAGAGTATATAAATAGAGGTAAATAAAGATTCAGCTGATATATATATTTTATAATAATAATGAAAGAAGCTATAAAGGAATGAAGCTGTGATATTGAAGGTATACCCTTTATGCTGATACCAAGACTTATGGGAATTATAAGAAACAAAACCTGATGTCAGGTAGAACTGATTTTGCAAAGAAGCTACCATAGAGTTGAGCATGTTCTGTCATTTATTTCTTCTTTGTGGAGTAAGCAAATCTCATGAAAGGAACTGTATACTTGTGGGAGAGAAATTAACTAGGAAGTTGATGAATATTTCTGGTTGTTGTTTAGAGACTCACAGGTAGTGTATTCAGTATGGGGTATCTTGTAGGAATGGGAGAGAAGAATGGGAAACAGACTGGTGTCTGAAAGGGACAGATAATCAAGATGATGGCACGTGTTGTGATGATTTGAAGTGTACGTGTACCATTTATGCTAATCACTTAAATTTTAAAAGTGTGTAACTGGGCCTGCCTTTTACAAAACATGGTTTTCAATATGTCAATTACCTAAATATTATCAGGAGTTTTTGAGATATTTCTGGGAAGGTTTTTCTGTGTATAAGGGGGAATACATATAAATTCCTCTCTTCTCATGTTCGGAAAGGCAGAAAAGGGCACTGTTACTTTTGGTGAACTTGACAGATGTGAAAGGTGGTGAACTTGCCTTTAAAAAAAAAAACAACAACCTACCTTTAAAAAGGATTGGATGTAAACAGATATTGGTGCTTGGGCATCTATTAATGTGCTATCTAGGGAATAGGATCAGTCATAATACAAACAGTTCAATTTTTGTCTTCTTTCCATTTTAATTTCATTCATCCCTTTTGCTTTCTTGCTGTCAAGGCCGTGAGGATAAGAACATTTTGATATGGATAAACAACCCCAAATTCCATGGGTTCAATGCCTTGTGTTCAGCATTGGCTGGCTTCCAAACAATTTCAAAAGTAAACTTTTTTCTGTTGTTTTTTGTGTAATAGTAATTAATTTAACATGAAAAGTAGTGAGCGTTTTTACCTTCCAGAACTAGTCAGACCTAAAATCTACATTATAGACCTAAGATAAATACTTCAATTTTTTTAATGAAAAGTAGCACAGCAACAATAGCTTTTGTAATTGTTGCGTGCACCAGAAAGTAAGAGGAATTCAATTTTTTTATCTTCGTCTTGGTTGACACACCTCTAAGTTGTTGTGAATCGTGTCTATTCTCTAATTGTGCCTGCTGTTTGCATTCAAGGGTAAAGATTTTTATCAGGGTTTTACTGGAATATAAGCTTTTCATGTTTTGGAATTCCATTTTTTTTTTCCCCCCTCTTGCTCTGTTTTGGCATCCCATTGTATAATCTAGTTATTCTTATTTGTGATTAACTATTGTTATGAATTATGAAAATGTGAACAATTGCTACCTCTGTCAATGAAGTCTAATGTGTCTGCTACACTGCTTTATCAGATTAAGACAGCTCTTTTAAAGGCTGCCTTTTCTGTTGCTATTATAGAACTCGTATTCAAAGCTTTCTTTGTGCAGACAGGGATGGGTGCTACAAAAAAGTTCAGTCTTCTGGAGCTGGGTATATGGCTCCTGTGGTGCCGATGGGAGGTACCGGAGTAGTCACTGTGCTGTAAGGTGTGCTTGCCTGCCTGGTTCGTGATCAAACCTGACTATCAGGAGGTGATGGTGTTATGGAGTTGACTCTGTGAATGTTGTTGTCTGTCAGCTGGTGTCAGTCCTGAACAGAAATAAACTGCAGAAAAGAAATTCAGAGGGGATGTTACTTATTGAAGGCTGCAAAGTTACTAATAAATTATTTTTGTTTGAATAGATGTCAACAGGGATTTTTCTATATTTCTGCAGTATGTTTTTCTCTATTTGATTTGCTTACTTACCTGGAAGTAGTTACTGGAGTAGGGGGAGGCATTGTGTTATTTATACAACAGAGATCCTCCAGAGGTTAACAAAACTCTGTGTTAATGAATCTTCTGCTTTAGGTTGGCTGTAGCCAGGAATGTCTGCTTTATGGTGCCCATAAAATTCTAGATACAGGGCCTGAGCGGGACAGTGTTAGTAAATGCATCTTGTTTTATTGGATTCTTTATCCTGAAGTTGGTTTCTTAACATTTTTACTATGCCTGAATATAGCTCTTTTATTGAAAATCACCAGACCTATTGCTGTTCTCTCTTGCTTCATGATAGTCTTACAAGTAAATCTGCATGAAGTTGTGCAAGTTGCATTTTACTGTTCTTTCAGCATGAGAGGTTCTGATGCCAGAGTTCCTATCTTTCATGCTGCTTTGAATTACAGTTTTCATTGATACATGATTCTAGATACCACTGTACTTCTTGGAGTGGTATATGCTTTGCTGTTTTGAAGGAGGCTTTATTCTCAGTTGCTTTTCACTGGCTATGACTAGGCTATTGTAAAAAAACAGATTCAGTTTAGTTGCTGCAAGTTGCACTGTAGTACATTTAAATGTTTACTGTCGAGTTATAAACTTTTTTCACAGTTCATGATGTTTGTCTCCAAGTGGTTTTGAGCAGTTCCCTGTCATCTAAGAAGACATTTTTCTTAGCTGGCACTTCAGGCAGGATGTACTGTTATCTATCCTATCATTTTAATACAGAAAATGTGTTAATAACTCTCCTTTTTTCAAACCTTCTTCTATAATATTGTGTAATTCTATTCTTTTTATGCTTCTGTTAGTCCTCCTTTCAGGCTTTCTCGTAATCACTAGGAAGCATTTTCAACTAATACTAAAGCAGCTTGATCATATGTCTCTGTACTTCCAAAGCTGTTATACCAATCTGTAGAGATATATATATATATATGAAGCTTTTACTTTGGCTGGCATAATTTTTTCTAATTTTTTTTTTTATTATTATTTTGTTTGGCTTGCAGGCAGGATGCTCTTTTGCAATTTTTTTTCTTGTAGTGAACAAGACAGTTTTATCTGTATGCAAGCGATCTTGAGGGAAAATGGTTTAGCACTGGCTTCAGTGCTTTTGGTTTTGGTTTGTTGTTTTTTTAAGTACTTTTAGTCTATAGTTTTTTTCTTTGTAATCCTAGGTGAGGATTCCTGTATTGGCAGAAAAGCACCAAAGGTGTTTGACACCTACAGGAGTGTTTGCACAGGAAAAATGGTCAATACCTTCATGTAATAGTTGGACAGTGTTCCTTGGGGTTACCACCACTCTGTAAGGTTAAGGGATGATTTAGTTGTGACTAAATTTAGAGTCACAGTAGAAGATGAAAAAAAAAACCTAGCAGTGCTGCATGTTGGCCTTATGGATAAGTGAGATTCCTAGTAAAATGCTAATGTGGATCAGAATATTGAAAAACTTTAACTTTTCTAGTTATAGTGCTACCTGAAAGAAATCTTCCATGGAATTTTGCTTGGGCTCCTAGAGGGAAACTGGAACCCTTTCTTCTTCCTTATTAATTGGTACTGCAAATGAGAAAATGCATTTCTGTCCTTTCCTTCACTACACTGATTCCAGGATGAAAGATGTTTTTCCTGGTGTGAATTGTTAATATCTACTTGCATTTATGGATTCCTAATAGCAACAAAGTGAAATGGCTGGTGATAAATGGTACTATATATATATATATATTTATTTTAAAAAAAGAAAGAGTAAGATTTATCTTGTAAAATGTGTGTTGTTTTTTTTCTCTTGAATGATGACAAATCTCTGCCAGTGAAAATACTGAAACTTTCTGCGTGGTTGGAATGGTGTGTTTAGTTAATATTTGGAATATTCACAATTTTGCAGTCTATCAATGGCATAATGAAAGTTCTTATTTCAAGATAAATAGCATTAATTAATTGATTTGTGTGGATTAGCAGAGAGGATGGTGCATACCTGTGGTGCGAAACTTAGCGCTGAATTAGCACAGGACTGGTGTTTCCACTTAAGGTGGAGGGGAGCCTGCCTGATATATTAGAAGATGGCTATGGCACAGCACCATCTATGCTACCAGCTCCTTTTAGCTGCCTGGGAAGCTAATTCTCTGTCAAGGACATCAGTCACTTTCATTTTCTGAGAAGCTATTAATATTTTAACAAAACATTTGCTAAAGCAAGGGGAAAGCAATTCCATGACTTCTCCATTTTGGAGGTGATTAACTCATTAGAAATTATCGAATTGTGTGCTTCTTGTGTGTGGTTAAGCACTTTACTGGGTGATCCTTCTGCATGCAGCACTAATGTGCTTCTAGCAGCATTTAAACTTAGTGGGTTTTTTTGGGAAGTGCTTTAACTAAAACACAGAGAATGAAACATGTTTAATCTTTTTGGTTCAAGTTAATCTCATTTAAAGCTGTTAAATGAATGAGTATTTGCACTGATTTACTGTGGTGTGAGTTTCCAGGAAATTATTTAAATGCTGTGATTTGGATTACTTTTCAAGAGAATCCTCTGAATACAAGCACTCAGTTGAGTGTCCTTTATGTGATGTCTAAGACATCATATCTGACTTGTTTTGAGTGCTCAACTGGTGTCACAGCAGCATTTTTAGCATTCTGGTATCTCAAACAGTGAGATCAGTCTGAAATAGCTTTTCTATTTGGAAGAAGTGTTTTTCTTCCAGATCTGAGGCACAGTGTCTTACTGAAACAACTCCAACACTGTACACTTTGTTACATAGTCGTTTATATTTCTCTACTGTATTGCATAAAGATATGTAGCTGAAATAGAATAAATGTCTTATCTGTAACTTGTATTTTAAAAAATTATCTATAGGTGGTGTTTTGGAAGCTAACTTAAATTATTAATGCTGCTGGCTATCTTTCCTTGGCCCTGTTATTCTTTCATATGTGTTTAAAATAGCAATACTGTTGCTAGCTTTGATTCTCATTTAAAAACAAAGAGAAAGTGAGAGTGAGCACTTGAAGATAGCTCACAAAACAGGATCAGCTTCCATAAGCTTTGTAAAATTACTCATGCTACGATATCTTGTGTCAAATAGTGTGAAAATAAAAAAAATGCTGGCCTACTCTGGTCTAGTTTTCCATTTCAAACTTAGGGTTAAACTAAACATTTAAAAACTATTTTTAGTTGTGTCTTTTCCTATACTAACTTGTTCCTGAAAAGAAAAACATGTATTTTCTTCATCAGGGTTTTACTTTTTTCTTTCTACCCTTTTCCAGTATTTTTTGCAATATTATTTTTAGGTCTCTTCTCCTTCACCCACTTTTACTATTTGTACGATTTCTTTTGTAAGTGTATTCCTCTTTTAAGCCTAATCTTTCATCTGCTTGCCCAGTTATTATCTCACAAACAGACCTTCAGCCATAGGTTTTGGAAAAATGTATTCCTTATATGTGGCGAACCTAACTT
This sequence comes from Hemiprocne comata, assembly GCA_020745705.1. NCBI lineage: Eukaryota > Metazoa > Chordata > Aves > Apodiformes > Apodidae > Hemiprocne > Hemiprocne comata. Next base: position 66,934,948 of record CM036586.1, read on the forward strand.
CTGAGCAGAAGATGTGGCTAGATGGAAAGCTGGTGTGAAAGGAAGGACGTTGGGATATATAGGATGCTGCTGCTCTTTGGATACTATTTGGTATTCTTTCATCTTATGGGCCGAGGTCAGACCAGCCATGTTCCAGTGTTATGGTTTTGATTTCAGTTGAGCCCAACAGTGACTTGAAATAGTTTACACTGGAAAAAATAGGGAAGAAAAAAAAAGGGAGACCGATATAGTGGGAGTAGTTCTACAGTGCAGTAGTTCAGTCACAAGTGGATTTCCTCCCTGTTTCTTAGTCCTCTACTAGATCTTGACTACTAACAGTGGTCTCAGCTCAGTGCCCCTGTAACAAAGAGATACCTGCTAGGGCTTGTAGAACAGCATAATGTTGCACTGTAAAAATAAGAATTTCTATTGCATATGCTACCAGAGTCTGTGTTTAAAGAAAAAGGAGATGGGATGAGGAACTACAACATGATAATGTCGTACCGTTTTTTGTTTTCAGAAGTCCCTGCTGTTGGAATGATATTATTTAATGGAATTAATCTGAGCTGCTTAATGATGAGTATATTTTGATTGAAATCTTTGCTTAACCTGAACAAAGATTTAAGTCATAAAATCATAGAATCATAGGTGTTGTAAGGGACCTCTGAAGATCATTGAGTCCAACCCCCTTGCTGCAGCAGGAGCACCTAGGGCAGATCACACAGGAACGCATCGAGATGGGTCTTGAAAGTCTCCAGAGAAGGAGACTCCACAGCCTCTTTGGGCAGCCTGTTCCAGTGCTCCGACTAGTTGTGTTTAGGACTGAATCCCAGTTTGAGAGAAAATAAGAGATGAACCGGTTTTCAGTGCAGGTGTGATTATCTTGTTCCTCTTAACCTCACTGGTCCCATTGCTCTGTGGCTGCTGTTCTTTTGGAGCTGTATCTATACTTGCTTAAACTTTGTGGTCAGTAAAGATTTAATGATGATTTATAGCTTTGTTCTGACTTCTAGGTTTGAAGGAGGGCTGACAGCAACACTAAAGGGACACGCTAGTCTAGATCATGATCGGAATGATTTCAGTCCATCCTACGTTCCCATTTTCAGGGTTTTTTTTTCAGAGCAACAAGGTTCAGAAATTCTGTTATAGGAGAGCTAGCAGTGCTTCAAGGACAGAAATCTTACTGAATGGGCTTTAAATTTTGATTGTGTCTCTTACTCAGGTAGCAGAATACACTTTATTCTAGTATGGGACAAATAATTTTGTGATAAACTAGGTATTTATTATGTTATTTTTATTGATACAGTTTTTAATATGTTATTCTTATTAATACAGATATGGTCCTGAACATTGTGAGCACGTGACATCAAAGATGGACAACTGGATCTGTTAAGTGTTGTGATTGGCCTTAAGCTGACTTAAAACCATTGAAGAACTTAACAGGATTTCTTTCATTCCTGATTTATGCCTATCTAGTTGCCTCACACCACCAGCTTAATCATGTATGGAAGTGCTCGGTCAGTTGGTAAGGTTGAGCCAAGCAACCAGAGTCCAGGGCGTTCACCAAGGCTGCCACGGTCACCACGCTTGGGCCATCGTCGAACCAACAGCACGGGAGGCAGTTCTGGGAGTAGTACTGGGGGTGGCAGTGGGAAAACCCTTTCTATGGAAAACATTCAGTCCTTAAATGCTGCCTATGCTACATCTGGCCCTATGTATCTTAGTGACCATGAGAACGTGGGTGCAGACACTCCAAAAAGCACCATGACTTTGGGCCGGTCTGGGGGGCGGCTGCCTTACGGTGTTAGGATGACTGCAATGGGTAGCAGCCCTAATATTGCCAGTAGTGGAGTTGCCAGTGATACTATTGCATTTGGAGAGCACCATCTCCCTCCAGTGAGTATGGCATCCACTGTGCCTCACTCACTGCGGCAGGCCAGGGATAACACAATCATGGATCTGCAGACACAACTCAAAGAAGTGTTAAGGGAAAATGATCTACTTCGCAAGGATGTGGAGGTGAAAGAAAGCAAGCTGAGTTCTTCTATGAACAGTATCAAGACCTTCTGGAGTCCTGAGCTAAAAAAGGAGAGAGCTCTGAGGAAAGATGAAGCTTCAAAAATCACCATTTGGAAGGAACAATACAGAGTTTTGCAAGAAGAAAATCAGGTTTGTCATCTAATGTCACTGTTCTGTTAGTGCAGTAGCATGATTGAATAAGTTTAATAAACTTGCATGTCACTTGTAAGGAGCTAAATTATATTGGTGCTTTTCCCAGTTAATCAGTGTGATTAAGATGTGTTTTCAACTTGCAAGCCTCTTTTTAAGTGTTTCTTGTCAGACTTAAAAGCCACCCCTTGAGTGCTGATTTCTCCTTGTGTGTCATGTGTTTTTTTTCCTAGGACTGATGCTAACTACTTAGTTTCCTTTTGGAAGTATTTCGCCCCAATCATAATTAGTATTTCTGTAGTGCTTACCTTTTGAAGTGTTCTCTGAAATGCAGAACGTACTAACTGCTGACCCCAGATACAACTGAATTGTTGCTGGATGTTGACAGGTTGCCAGTAAAACAAAGTTCACGTTACATTAGTCTTATTTTAGAGCGCCAGTTAAAACTTCCAGACCTGCAGTTTTCACAAACAAATGTAAATTATATTATTTGCTACATTTAAGTAATACTGTTTAAGACCTGCTCATCTACTCTTTTGTCATAAGCTGTGCATATCTTGTCATGCAACTATCATAAAGCACCCTACAGTTGTTTGGTTTTTTTTAATTGGTCTGGCTAGTTAGAGAATAGGCAGGAGAGAATTTTGGGTGTCTAGTTCCTTTTTCTTGTCCCTCTTAAAGGCATCCCTGAATTACAAGAGAGCTGAGAGGCTGATTAAAATTGAAGTCTCTTTGTAGTCAGCTCTACTTATTAAAAGCTTTTTTAAAATTTCCCCACTTAGACTTTCTTAGCTTAATCCTGAAGTAACTACTAGTCTGTGAGTCAGTGTCCTCCTGTTTAGTTTCTGGCCAAAGGCGAGTTAGGCACCTCTCCAGACTCTTACGGAAAACAGGCCCAATGTCCAACTTCAAAAGTTTCTTGAAATGTAAATCAGCTTTCACCATGACAAAATTACCTTCCCTATTCAGTTTTTTAAATATCGAAGAAAGTTTAATGAAATAGTACCCGTAATTCAAGTGTGATCAAGTTCTTCAACCTTTTAAGGTATACTTGCTATTTTAGGCAGCGCTTTTTTGAAGATTTCCTTTAGAAAGTGAAGGGGAGAAGGAAACTGCTGGAGGTAGAAAGTAGTGCTGGAAGTATTTGACATGTTATACTCTACTTTCAGATGACCTGTCTCAAATAGTAGAGTCCTTTTGGTTAGTGATAACCTGCTACACTGAAGCTGTCTGAGATTTTCTTTTCACATTTTAAAGAACTGAGTTGGAGAAAGTAACTTGCCTTTCCTGAGTTAGTATGAAATAATTTAATGAACTTTGTCATGTAGTTTTAAAGCTGTATTCTTACCAAATGGTAAGTATCACAACATGGGATTTGTTAATATGTGCGACATCTCAAACTCATTTTCATCTGTCTTCTTGGAGTGAAGAAAATCTAAAGTTAAATAATTTCTATTACAATAGTAGGAATTCCTTAGAAGGAGTAATCTAGTGAAAAATTCAGTTACAGTACCAGTATCACAAATATATGAAATACCATTCACTCAACTTTCTGCTGCTCTTAGTATTTCAGCCGCAGGTAAGTATTTTAATTCTCAAATTCTTTGCATTTTCAAGTTCTGTTTTCATACTGAAGATGATGTCTTGGAATATAATGACGTTTTTTCTGAAACCAGTTTTGACATTTGAGGATGCTGTGGAAATCTTGCAAGAAAAATGCAGTGAACTAATGGTTGAGAATTGATTAAGCAGTTACTAAATATGTATAGATTGGAGAACAGTGATTCCTCTATCTGAGGGCGTTTTTTTCTTCCCTTGTATTTCCTTTATCCCCTAATTAAACATTTACAGATATTTCCAGGCTGCTGTTCTCTAGGCAATCACTATAATTACTACCACACTGGTAGAATTGTGTAACTTTGGTCCAAAAAAAGAAGGGTGCAATTTGGAAGTAAAAATGTATTATTGTATTGAGCTGTAAAAACTAAGAATGCTAATTAATAGATTATAGTTAGCTAACAGTGTGTCCTAATTAAACTCTGAATTCATTATGTCTTCTATAGCCTTTTGGAGTTGGTCACTTTAGCCCTTCATAAGGAAGATCAGTTTAATAGGATTTACTGTAATTAAACAGACTTCTCTGTGTAGACACTGAACAAGGGATTTCTCTGATCTGTTGGGGGACCAGAAAAATCTCTTCATTACTCCTCCAGCCTCCCCATAAAATGAGTTCCAGTATAATTGCAAAAACTGGTGTTTTAGACCTCGGTATGAGTATTTCAGCGCATCACTTTAAATAAAGACTTCTCACATGGGCAGAACTAAGTTTAGCTAAGGCCAAAAGCATTGTTAAAAAATTGACTCAACTCATGGAGCTGAGATGCTGACTGACTCATGCCATTATCTCCTAGTCATCTTAATCTCTTTGCTGTGGTCTTGGCTCTTTAATCCTCCCTCCACACTTGATTGTCCCTGATTGTGTTTTTTCATTGCTGTCTTTGTCACCTCACCTTTGAATGACTGAATTGTCTTGAGGTTTTGGAAACTCTTAAAAATACATGGAAGTGTGAGTTCTGTTTGATTGCAACCTTAGGCTCTTGTGAAAAATGCAGTAGTGTCTTGTGGTTTGTATTGCTCATGGATTTCTGAGATGTTTCTGGATTCAGTGAAGATCAGAGAATGAACAGGGAAATTAAAGACCATGCTATGAGGCAGTCCCATCTCTTTTTTGTTTGGTTGTCTTCTTAGGGCAATAGGTATCAGGGGTATCTTTGATATCACAGACTTGTCAAAGTTGCATGGGACCTCTAGAGACCTGCTAAAGCAGGATCGCCCAGAGCACATCACTCAGGACTGCATCCAGGCAGGTCTTGAATATCTACAGAGAAGGAGACTCCACAACCTCCCTGGGCAGCCTGTTCCAGTGCTCTGTCACCCTCACCGTGAAGAAGTTTTTACTCATATTTAAATGGAACTTCCTGTGTTCCAGCTTGTGCCCATTGCCCCTCAACCTGTCACTGGGAACTACTGAAAAGAGTCTGGCTCTATCCTCCTTGCCCCCACCCTTCGGATACTTACAGGCATTAATAAGGTCTCCCCTCAGCCTTGTCTTCTCTAGGCTAAAGAGTCCCAGCTCTCTCAGCCTTTCCTCATAAGGGAGATGCTCCAACCCCCCAGTCATCTTTGGTGCCCTCCAATGGACTCTCTCTAGTGGTTCCCTGTCTCTCAAACTGGGGACGCCAGGACTGGATGCAGTATTCCAGATGTGGCCTCACCAGGGCAGAGTAGAAGGGGAGAATGACCTCTTCTCACCGGCTGGCCAAACACTTCCTTATGCACCCCAGAATTCCATTGGCCTTCTTGGCAACAAGGGCACATTTCTGGCTCGTGGATAATTTACTATCTACCAGGACTCCCAGATCCATCTCCTCAGAACTGCTTTCTGGCAGGTCCACCCCTAAGCTATATTTATGCATAGGGTTCTTCCTCCCCAGGTGCAGGACCCTATGGTTGCCCTTCTTGAACCTCATTAGGTTCTCCTCTGCCCAGCTCTCCAGCCTGTCCAGGTCATGCTGGATGGCAGCACAGCCCTCTGGAGTGTCAGCCACCCCTCCCAGTTTGGTATCATCAGTGAACTTGCTGAGGATACACTCTGTCCCCTTGTCCAGGTCACTGATGGATATGCTGAAAAAGACCGGACCCAGCACTAACTCCTGGGGGCCTCCACTGGCTTCAGTCCTTCCATATAGCCTTCACTGGGGTTGAGAGAACTTCAGTCTTGCCCTGCTGTGGTGTTTTCACCAGTTGCTGTGCAGCACACCTGCATCAGCTACTCTGAGAAAATACTGCATCTGTGGAGTGTAGCATATACTGAACTTTATATTCGTCCTTTGTTACTGATCTTTAAGAGTCAGAAAATCCTTTCTTCTCAAAAATGGGGAGGGTCATTGTCATCTCATTTTGAAGAGCTCAAAAGTAAACGTGGAAAGTGTTCCTGTAGTTAACAAGTTCTTGGAAAAATACAATAGTTTTCAGTGTGGTGGGGTTTTGTTAACCAGTTACACTTTGCAAGAAGACAAAAGGAGAATGTAAATGATTTCTTAAATGTTAACTAACTCATGCATATCCAGGGAAGAACTGATGGAGTCAATAAACACGAGCTTGTTTTTGGCATGGTGTCACTCTCCTCAACATGCTTTAGGAGGAACTGTATTTTTTGAGTTGAAAAATATTTTTTTTAGTGTGGTTTAAAGTCTCCCTGGAAGCCCCTTCATTGGAAGCCAGAAGAGGGAAGGAAAGACAGTATTTTTTGCACTTCAGTAGAAATAGTTTCCCTGAAACTGAACCATGGTGGAATATGTGGAACTCAAGAACAAAGGAATTCCTCTCAGCTGAAACTTGCTTATAACAAGGTGATTGTACCTTAAGTAGTGCAATGCAAATTTGATGCTTAATGCCCTGCACTGGTATTTCCCACATTTGACTGATCTACGTTTAAGATCTCATTTATGTTTCATCTGAAATAATGTGGTACTGCTGAAAAAATCTTTTTACTTTGATGTATTACTGCGGTCTTTTTGTGGTCAGAGACCTTGGATGTCTGAGTGAGAGTTTAACCAAGAAAATACTTCTGAAAGGAATTTCACCTTGCTTGGGGTAAGCACTTGAAGAACATCCTACTTTATTGTGATGGAGAAGTGTGATGGGTATACTCAGTGTTCTTCTCCAGAGTCACAAGTACTATCCATTTTATAGTAGTGTCAAATGAGCCTCTTACTTTTAAAAATATAGTTGCCCATGTATTAGCCTCTTGAATGCATTGAGTGCTGCTGTTGTGAGACTGGCTGAGCTTCTGATGAGTACATTCTTCTTCTGAAAATCAGATTAATTCTCACTTCTGTGTTGATTTAATTTTGAGGTTTTTAAATATCTAAAGCTTTGGTTTGTCTTAGTACTGTGTCATTCTAATGCTAGTACCATTCCTGAGTTGGTTATTAGTTGATAGGAAGCTAAACTTTCTCCCCTTACGGATGTTGAACTGCGCAATATGCGGATCTATAGGAATTGCTTAAAGGCATTATCTGTATCCCACAGCATTACGCTTAAATAAGTCTTTGAGTGGCAAATGTCTGTTGGCTCTCTCAAGTGCTGCCAGCTTTGTGGTTCCCTCTGTCTTTGCCCAGTTGCAGCATGAAATGATAGCTTAATTCTCTTTTAGAATAACTCAAAACTGTCTCTTCAAGGGTGTTTGATATCTGAGGCATTTATCAAGTTGCAGCACCTTGTAGTGACTTCAGAAATTGTCATGTAATCACCCAAGAGACAGGCCTTCTGTGTTGTGTCTTTTTGCAATTCTGTAAGGAAATAAAATTAGACTTTTTATGCTAATCTAGGTTTCCCCAATGCCCCTTTTCTCCCATGTTTCCTGTTGAGGTATAATCTAATACCCTGAGTTGCTTTGAACTGTAGCATAGGCTGAATGACTGGTCTTGATCCATTAAACATACAAGGGGATTACTACCAACTTAAAAGCAGCTTGTAGTAAAATGGGTGATGTCGGTGTTACTATTGAACTTAGTAGTTTAACTGTGCTTTTTGCTATTAAGCTGGGGGAGGGATTACTTTAAATTCTGCAGAGTTTTAAATAGCAGACTCTCTGCTATAATTCTCTGTCAGCTATGTATTGAGACCGTTCAGACATTATACTCCTAACTAGGGTTGCAGTGTATTATTCCACCATTCAGTATGTACTTTGCCAAAAAGTCTTGTCTGTGTTACTGTATTTCTCTAGAAGCCATTGTCTCTTCCAGCATTATTGGAATTCTGGTATTTGAATTATTAACTTTTTCCCTTAAGTCTCCTTACTTTCTGAAGTCTGGACTAGATAGCTTGAAAGTGTGTAAGGCTCTGGTTTGGAACAGGCTTCCTTTCAGTCACTCCCTGAACAGCGGAACAATGATAATGACAGCAATAGCATGGCTGTACTCTTACCTTATAGTTCATTTTGGCAGCAGTCTTGAACTGATGTTATAGCTTTCTGATACGAAATTCAGTATTTTCCTGCGTCTTTCTTACTCTGTATTGTATTGGTTTAGGTAAAAGGGAGAGGAACACTTTTGAATCCACAGAAAAGGGATTGAAGCTGTACCAGTGATACGTATGCCAGTCTTTGTATATGCCTCCAAGACTGAAAACTAAACTAAAACTTTTTAAAAACTCTTTTCAATTTGGTGATATTAGAAAGCGTCATAGACTTTAAGGTGATGCAGCAGAGTGTACCACCATGACTAAACTGTTAGTTGGAAATATTTTTTTTTCAGCAAAGTAGGTATTTAATATCCTGTTAACAGTCAGTGTAACACTGAAGATATTAGTAAGACTGAACTTTTGTATTTAGGATAAAAAATATATGTGTGTGTATTCTGAGATAAGAGCTAGAGACCAAAAGAGTTTAGAGGAGACATTTCTATAATCTGAAAGTGATTACTGTGTTGGATAATTTAGCAAGAGCAGTCATGCCAGGTATCTGAAGTAGTAATTGAAGAAATAAACATTGTGAAATGCCACTTTAGTCTCAGCTGGCAGGAGGTGGAAAAGAGAAGAAACTTGGTAATGCTCAAGATATTCCAGGGTACAACTCCTTTGAATTCACTTTGTATATACACTTGTGTTTAGTGAACACAATAAAATACCAGTGCTTTTGGTAACAGTGATTTGCGGTGATTTGAGCTCCTCAACAGAAATCAGATTTCAGTGGTTTGTCTGCAGGTAAGTGTGGCTATTTGGAATTACAGTTTTTGTTTTCCTGTATGGGTAATGGTGTGTAGTTCTTCTGTATGATTTTTCACCTACTCTGACGAACAGAGAGGAAAAATTATGGCATCTGCTAAATGTAGTGGGTCATAATTATATCTCCATTTTTTCATCTGAAGATAACAATTACTAGATTATAAAAAGAAAGTCTTGTCAGCAAAACTTAGTTTCATAATGCACAAGGTCTACATAAGTATATATTTACATAGTATTTGCAGATTTATATTGGGTCCTCTTGGAAATACCAGAGTTGTCTTTTGTAGTGGAAAAAAAAACCACAAGGGCAAAATGTAGTTAGTTTCCTTCTGTGTTGATGCCATTTGTTATATCTAAGTGATTTGTTTAGTGCTTGCAGCACTAGTATCTTAGACTGCAAAGCAGAAATGTGGTGGATTTTAAAATTTATTATTATATTAGCTGCCTTGAGAAGCAGGAAGCAATGATCAGTTTTTGTAAAGCTCCATTGTAACTTAGAGACAGTACCAAATCACCAAAATCCCCATTGATTTAGTGATCATTATTTTTATTGCAGAAATGTTTTGTAACTCCTCTTGCTGTCTTGTGTTTTGTATAGTCACTTTTGCTTCCAAAGAATATGACAGTCTGTTTTCCTTTATTTATCCTGAGGGAACTATACTTCCCCCCCATTTCTAACCCTTTACTAAACACCGAGAACTTCTGTACAGATTGGGAGAAATTGGGCCATACCAATATATATAATGTTTTGCATTTGCAGAGTCAGTATTTACATGTAAACCAAAAAGAGAAGAGAATCCATGGAAAGATCCATTTGCAACATCTAGATCAGTATTTGAGGAGATCTCATGGTAATTTGAATTTTTTGTCAGTTGACCTCCATCTTCTTATGGATTCACCCTAGGAAGAGATTTACAGATTCCTGTAAAAAAGAAAAACAAACCAAAACGACCCCCAAAACAACACACCAACTACGTCCCCCCCAAAAAAAAACCAACCCAAACCAATCCAACAACAAACCCAACTAAAACAAAAACCCAAAGAAAACCAAGCCAAAAATGTGTGCTGATTGAACTGAGTATGATCAGATGCCAAAATACCAGTATAGAACACTATTAAGAGTGCTTCTAGTTATCATTTCATTAGAAATCAGGGGAGTTAGACTTACGTATGACAGTTACAGGAATAAATACCATGTGACTGGTATCTTCAGTTTAATTTTAGCAACATCATTTGTAAACTGGAATGCTAAGTGATGTACTATCATCATTAAACCCAAGATTTTGATTGCTGTTGCATTTAAAGTGTTTATTCATTTATATACAAGCTTTCTAAAAATGTTATGTATGTACTACTACTTTTTCTTACTTAAATGACTCAAGTGTATGTGCAGTGGGCTGCTTTGCAATTCCCTAGGTAGGGACTGCTGGTCTAGGATCCCCTTGAAACATGAGAGAAACATTATTTAATCCTTGCTGCCCTATGCTGCTTACAGTTCCCATATGGATTGCTTTTAAAATCTAATTGTTGTTGTCATTATTTTGGAAAATAAATACTGTAAGCCAGCAGGAGTGAGCATTTGTTTGGAGGCAGTTAGATTCTTCCGGAATTTGAATCCACAACATCAAAGGAATTTAAAGGCAGTATCTAGTTTCCTAATGATCTTGGGCAGCTCATTGCAAGCACACAAAATAAGACCATGTCATAGGTTCATGGCTTTTCTAATTTCGTGCATAACACCACAAACATACAGTTTTTATTGAGGAAGGGGGAAGGGATGGAGATCAAGTGTCCAATAAATTATCTTATTAAGTGCTCTGCAAATATAGCAGAGAGGTGGAGAATAAATTCTACTTTTTAAAAAGGTGCTTTGTTTAATGCCTGTTGCTGTTTGATATCTGCATTGTTACCATGTTCTGTGGTGTGTTGCTATGCTTTTCTGTTTCTACAGTAGTACAATTTCCTACTTCCCTATTTTTCCCTCCCCTTTACATCCCTGCTTCAGTGGACTGGGAAGAGAAGCAGGGGAACAGCTCAGGTTTGGAAAAACACGCAAATAATAAATGGTAGTCTGAAATGAACTAAGCCTCACTGGTATCTCTACCAAAGATGAGCGTAATTGCATTTTTTTCTGGCTAATGCACACGACATCATCACCACGTTCTGATGAGCAGCACTACCCAGGAGTAGGCACTTCACTAAATAATCTTTTGCCATCTAAATGTTTCACAGATGCAGGCCTTCTATATGAGAAAGTATGCTTGACATTAAGTTTATGAATTTTTGATCCATCTTGTCAGATGATCAGGTACCAGCTACCTTGGGTTGTTGAATTTTGAGAACAGATGGTCTTCTAATTATATGTTGATGTGGATTCCAAATAATACAGGGCCATGCATTTGTCACTTGTTTCTGCAAGTAAAATTAGTCAGCACATGAACTACCACCATTCAGAGATGAAAATCTTTTTCCTTCAGGTACTTTGTGCAGAGTCTGGTTCTTCCATAGTAGTTGATTGTGCCTGGCATTAAAAAAAAATAATATCCAAATCCTGCCTTTTTTTAATGCAGTGTGATGAGGCTTACATACCTTTTTCCCTTCCAAGAGTCGTGAAATTGTCTGAGTAATGGTCTGGTTTTCAGTGGAATCATGTATCAGATGGCAAGTACTTATTTTTGGCTGAGGGGAGGGAAGAGCTTTCTGAACATACATTTATGTTGTAGTGTGTTGACTTTGAGGACCTGTAAGTGCAAGAATGCTCATCTCATGCTTAACTTTTTGAGTTACTTTGGACCAGAAGGAAGTTCTAACACTGGAAACAGTGTGTCTCCTATAGTAGACCTCCAGTCTTGCTGTGAGAAGTTATGTTATAAGTGGATATCAGTTCTCAGATGAACAGAGACATACTTCAGAGCAACAAAAGTAACTTGAGATAAATAGGGCTTTCCTTATTAAAGAGGTAATATACCCACACAGTCTATTCCAGCATCTGATCTCACAGCTGTAAGCCTCCATGACACTTATTGTTATGGCTACGTCTCTTTTGAGATACGGAAACATTTAATACTAAACATTTGATTTGCTAAAGGATTCAGGATATCATACCAAAGCTCTTAAGCTCTTACTAGAGATGTTATAAATGGCAAAAGCAAGACAGCTAAGGACCACCAACCTCCTTGGAAACTAAAGCTTTACTGTAGTAGATACTAACTCTCCATAGTCAATTCATGTCTTGGATCTGATCTAAACAAGCAGTAGATTGATGAGAAAGGCGTTGTCTTTGACAACCTAGGCTAGATCCTTTCAGTGGATCTAGATATTATGATTGAAGGTTTCTATAATGTGTCTATACTGAACACTTCTTGTCAGTGTGCTACAAAATGAAGTTATTTTTTCTGCTTTTCAGGACTAGGAAGGTGCATCTCATGCACACAAATGGAAAGCAACTGTGAAGTTTCTCTCTTCCACACAAGAAAAAGATGGTCTTAGTTTCATTGTAGACTTAAAGAGAGTGAAGAAGCATTCAGGATAAGATTTTGTCCTATCTCTTTTTAGGTTAGGGGTTGTTTCATGGAAGTCTTATGGGACATAGTTGTTTACCTGATCCACAAGGGATCTTGCAGTTCACAGTAAGAATGATTGGTCTGGATTTTGCATCGACTAGAAGTGCACATATGAAGTTCCTGAAAATGGTTTTGGCTTCTATGGCAAGAGAGTTAAGTATTTCTTTGCTGGATGAGAGAAGTACATCCATGGAGAGGATGACAGAAGCTTTAGGTTGATTAATTCTAATAGGTAAAAGGATGAATCCCAGAATAATCCTAGAAAAAGGAAATGGGCAGAAAGAATAAGCATAGTAAAGGCTTGTAATTAGGTTGTTAGGAAGTGCTTGCCCTACACTGGACATTTAGGAAATAACTGCCTTATTTCCTTTTATAATTGTGGAGAATCAGGTTGTTCAATGATTCATTATTCGTATCTGCTCAGTTTAGGAGTGCAAATGTCAGTGTTGTTTACTAGGTGGAGCATAGTTAACTACTAAAATTTCAGTGTTTTTCTGATTATGGTGTTCAGTAATGCTGATGAGGAAGGAGAAAAGAACTTCGAGGGAGGGCAGACATGAAAATTTAGATAATTCTTTGATATGACCCAGTATGGTAGTCTTTGTGTGTTTTACATCAGTATAGCAATTATATGTACTTTCCTGAAGTCTGCTGTTGGTGTGTTAAAATTAACAGATGTAGTTGCTTGTGGAGGTTAACAATTTATCCAGAGTAATTGTACAAAAGCCCTTCAACCATAGATGTGCATTTTTTTTGAGGGTAGAGGAATTTCCCAGTCTTCATCAGCCTGTATATCAGTTGAGTAATGACAGTTATTCTGTTTATGGAAGCTTTGATTTGGGGGGCAATTTTTAAGGCTTTCTCCTTCAGCCAGTAGCTGATGGGTCACTTCTGGCCATATGGTTGTGTGCCTGTTAATGTGTAACCAGTTTAATAGACCTGTGAACCTAGTTACTCAAAGGAGGGATCTTTCTAAGGTAGCATAGGTATACTTTAATATGAGAAAATAAATAGTGAGCTATATATGTGCAGACAACAGCAATTTTTGTGGATAAAGAATAATGAAAACATCAACCATTTTGTATTTATCTTTGCAGAGAATGTTTGGACCTTCTGATCACCTGACCGTGATCTGGGAGGTTCCAAAGAATGGAATTATCTGCAGTAATTTTTTTGGGGAGGACCCAAAAAAACACCTTCCAACAAAATGAGTTCATCCAAATTCTTAACACTGAACTAGCAGATGGTTTTAACAGTAAGAAATGTTTTAATAAATATGCTTTGGCCATGATTCATGAGAAGCTCTGTGCACACATTTGACCAAACAGTTAAAGTAAGTGTGCTACTGTGTGTCCTCAGATCAAGATCTGTATTACTTCTTCCAGTTGTGTAAAATGCTAGTGAGATCCTACTAGTAGTTCTACAATTAATCCTTTATAAGCCATTTCAGTTGGAAATATCATACCTTCTAGTTACAATTACAAAACCTTACTTTTTTGATCGTTAAATATGTTTACAATTTGACTTTAAAATTGGGATTTGCACTTAACGTACAACAGTTTAACAAATCTGGTCATACTGCTGTTATGTCCTCTCTTGCCCATCATCCTAGAAATAAGATGAAAATCCAATATTTACCATTTAAAGAAGGTTCCAAGTTATTATTTCTATCCAGGAAAAGCTTTTACATTTTTTTGCTAAGGCTGGGAATGCATTCAAGCCTAGCCTTCTAAAATTGCATGCTGTGTTTTCTCAAAGCAGAATCAATTTAGTATGTACTTATTCAGAAATTATTATTCTCCTTCTTTCCTTTTAGCTGAATCAGCTCAAATCTGTGAGCTTTTAAGAGGTCTGAGGTCTGTCTCTTTTTTGACTGTGTGAGAATTGTCATTCATTCATATTTAGTGTAACTTTCTTGTTAATTAGCTGTTTCATGTCAGATTTCTCTAATCTGAAAGACTGGGAACTTGTGGAAGAAATAATTAATCCACTTTCTTTTATACTTAATACACTGGTTAATGTTTCTTTGTGAACTGCTGAATGGTAGACAGTCTTCGAAGACTGATCTGGAAAAAGCAGATCTGTGCTTCACAGGTTGAACTTGTTAGCAAGTTACTTGGTGCAGTAAGGCCTGCTTGCCAGCATCATCAACTACTGTCTTCCTTTCATAAATGCTGTATAGAATTTGGCTATCTGATCTCTTGACTAGATTTATTCTGGTCAATTGAACTAACCATTCCCCTACACATGTGGTTTTGTGCTGTCTGAAGGAGTGATACTCAATTCACTTATTTAGTTCTCCATTAGGGATTGGGGTATGTTTGGTGTGCACCTGGAGCAGAGCTGCTGTTTTAGTTTATCCTGATTTCTGTCTAGTTTATACACACCTAAACTGTTTTGTGAAACTATCAACTCATGACAAGTAGGAACTATCTGAGAATGTTCAAACAGGGCTGCTTTTGAAATCATGTTTGTACAGCTTCTAATGCTTGAGCCTCCAAAGGAGTTTAAATACCGATGAATTAAACATTTCAACATTCAGGAAGGTAAGTGTTATTTTCGTCAATGAATGCATATTGCAAAATGTTTCCAAACCAGTAAATTGGGTTAGAGATAATGTGATTATTCAAAATCGTTCAGTTAGTGGTTGCTGTAGTTTGAGACATCGGAGAATTTTTGTACGCTGAGTTAACCACTAGGAAGCAAAATCACTTCCTACTTCAAAAAGTAATTGGATATATTAAGTGCTGTGAGCTCAATTGCAGGCTTAGGTTAGGCTTGAAGCAAGATTTATTTTATTTTTGCCACCCTTTCTTGAGGAGTGTTGAGTTTCAGCTGACCTGCACAGTTGACATGTATTTCTCTGTGATTGAACAACTCTTGGCAGTCAATTTTGTTAGCCATCTGTGAGTGAAGGTGCTAATTTTAGTAGTACACCAATCACAAGAAGAGTCAATATGCCATACAGACTTATATGTAACTGAAATAATGAGATGAGGTTTTACTGCTGAGCACTTTAGTTTTCTGGACTTCTAATCTGTTCAATTAGAACTTCATGAATAGCAGACTTCACTAGTAAAATGCATACATTGTATTTTCATTCATGAAAATTGGTAATTTAAACTCAATATTTCTATATTGTCACTGCTTTTTCATTTTAAGAGGGAATATACTCATATAGATTTTTTTTTCTTAATTCTCATAGGATGGACAATATTTCTACCCCTAATCTTCCATTCACGTAGGCTTCTTTTGTCATTCTTTTAAGCTATGAAAATCAGTGTTTTGTACTTTTAAATTCACATTTATGCATATTGCAAACAAATCATTATTATTAACTTGCAAAACTTTTTACCATGTGACCAATTTCTCTCACGTTTTTGAAGCAATGGGAGGCCTGATAAAAAGCCCGCTTTTAATTTGTGGAAGTCACTTCCTGAAGTGAATTGGCCAACAGATTTGCACACAACAGAGTAACTAGTAAGGTGTTTTGTAATTAAAAAGGTCAGATGGTACTACTTGAATTTGATGTCTTATAATCACTATTAATCCTAAAGTAACTGGTTGAGGTTCTGCCAGGTAGCACTGATACTTTGCAGCCCTTGTACATTACATCATAAACCTGAATTGCAAGTAATGGGTGTTAGTACTTCATCAAGTTACAAAATTGCTGTTACTGCCATAAACAGATTCAGTTTCCAGTAGGAAACCTCTTTCCTTTTAGCTTGTTTTAACACATTCTGAATTAACTTTTCAGCTGTTTTCAGAGTTTTTGTCTATCACATCAGGTTTTTTCTCATTAAAACGGTGCTATTGAAGTGTATTAAATTAAACCGAAATAATAAGAACTTGCATCAAACACGAAGTATAAGGTGTTAGAGATGTATTTGGGTATCAGAAATAAATGACTGGTAATTATTAACAGTACCTTCATATACAATACTTAAGTTGGTAGGTAAAATGGATGTTGTTTCTTCTGAAAATCTTTCAGATCTTTATTTGTGTTGTTTTGGCCTGCTTTACTCTTCAGCATTGGGCAGGCTGTTGGGAGATGAATAGCATAATTGTTATGTCACTTTTGATGTTGGAATAATTGAAATTGCACAAGTTAAGTTTTGTGCAACAGGTTATGCCCTAAGGCACACACATGTATGTATTCAAGCTACCCATTTACATGGCTAATGTGGAAACGAGAAGGGCCCAGTTTTTCATGGAGTTCTTATAATACTTCATGTTCAAAGCACAGTTTATGTTGCATTGATAGTTGCAAATGATTTGTGCGTCTTCTGAAAGGCCAACAGTCAACAATATAAGACTGTGGACATCATAAATTGTAGGGAAATGTTTAACCAATTTGAAAATCAACACCTGACAGAAACTTTCTGGAAAAAGAAGACATACAGCTGTTGTCTTTACTGTGTTTTGCCACTAATCTGAGTGTTCTGCTCATTCTTGATGCATCTTTAATTTCTGCAATAGACTTCCAGATCTGTTGAGCAGTATCAGTAGATACTACCACTAAGAGATTTTTTTCCCCTCTAGTACCCATCAGTCTCTGCACAACATGAGGCTGGTATTGCAATAATGTGAGCACATATTCAGCATATGGTGAATAAGGCAGAATGAAGTCAATATGAATCCACCCAAATGTTTGGAAGTCCTGAACTTTGCACATATTTTAATGTAGTTCTTGGATAGAATTTGCTTTGAAAAGGATTAATCTTACGTAGCTTGTCATTTTTGTCCCCTTTTGCTGCTACTAGTTTTAGTGAGTTGAGTGAATTCTTCAGGTGAACTAAGTGTTAGGGAACTGTTCTGGTTAAAGAGTGACTTGGTGAAAAGGCTGATGTTCACATGACTTTATTCCTTAAAATAGCAGTGCTGGGGTAAATAAGATTAAAAGATACAACCTTAAAACCGTAAAGATATTTTTATTACTGTAAAACATGTTTTGTGATGAACTCTAGTATGAAATCAGTCTTATTCAGACACTCATGAATAATTTATTTCCTGCTCAAAATGTCTGTTTGCAGAACAGAATTTGGACGGAGGTAATAAATAAGGATTGAATTTTCCTTTCAATTTTATAAACTCACTAAAAATATGCTTCAGTTTCTGAAGATTCCCATTCTTGGGCAAGTATTGAGGAAAGGAATAAGGAAGCTTTTTCTCAACTCCTGCTTGTGGAACTGAGAGATTTCTTCAAGAACTTTTAATGTGAAATGTAGACTAGTGTTGATTACTCAATTTCTTCAGCCTTCCCACTTAGCTTCCTACATTCTCCCACAGTATGCAAATAGAGATATAATGCATCTGAACAAAATATTGCATCTTTCTGTGCTATACCAATCTGCTTGGGTACTTGAGAAGATCTCCCAGGTCTCTGTGATCAGAGGCAGGGTTCAAGGAGTAGAACTACCAGCAGTGAATTAAATGAGGGTTGAGTCAGGGATTACTTCAAAGAACTCAATCCATACAAGGCCACATCCATATAAGGATGAATCTGAGGGTGCTGAAATTAACATTACAGTGATGCCACTGGAAGGCTTATTTCTATTATCTTTAAAAGACTAAAGAAATTGGGGAGGGGTTTCAAACTGTGGAAAGGCACATGTTCCACAGTCTTCAAAACAGGACAGAGGATGAGCCATAGGATTACAGGCTAGTGCTGCTCGCTTTACTCCCCAGAAATGTTGTGGGGTGAGTCCTTTTGGAACACATTTCTCTGTGTGTCAATGACAAGAAGGTGACTGGGCACAGTCACCGTGGATTTAGCAAGGATAAAGGTCATGCTTGACCTCTTTGCCTTCTGTGATAACATGCCTGGATTTGTGGATGAGGAAGGAGCAGTGGATATCATTCACCTTGCCTTTAGTAAGGCTGTCACCTATGTATTCTTGCCATTCTAGTTTAGAATGCTGTCGTCTTAAGTGGTTGGGCAGCCAGATGAATAAAAAGCTGGTTGCATGATCAGGCTTAAAAGGTAGTGATTAGTGGGTTAATTGCCTGTAACAAGTTGAGTCCTGTTTGGTATCTTTATCAGTTACTTGCATGGAGGTGACATGGCCCATATTAATTCAGATTGTAGATGACACCAAACTAAGGGGACCAGCTGATATACTCAGGGACAGAGCTGCCATGCAGAAGGACCTAGTCTACAGGAATGAGCAAGCTTATGAGATTCAACAAGGATGAATGGGAATAAAGAGACCTTCAGAAAGATGGATGCTAGGGTCTGACTGTTTGGGAAGCAGCTCTGCAGAGAAGGATTTGTGGGGCCTGGTGGACAGCAAGTTGATCATGACCCAGGGGTTCATCCAGGCAGTGGAGAAGTTTATTGTGAAATGATGATCTCCTTCAGCTTGGCACTTGTTAAACCACGTGTGGAATACTCTATCCAGCTTTTGGCTATCTGATATAAAAAGAGGAGGCTTTGGTGGGACCTAATAGCAGCCTTCCTGTACTATGAGGCAGTTATTAAGAAGAGGAGTCAGGCTCTTCACATGGTAGGAGATTGAGAAGTCATGGATATAAATAGAAATGAGAGGTTATGATAAAATGTAAGAAAAACCATGGAGGTTTTCAGGATTGTACTGGATCAAGCCCTGAGTAAGTTGTTTTAATCTCATAGATGACTGTACCTTGAGTAGGAGGTTAAACTAGATGACCTCCGGTAGTCCTTTCCATTTCATTCATGTCAATTCATTCTGTCATAATTCTGTTCTGAAATACTGATTGGCAGATTGTATTATGTGTGCTTAGATTTCTAGCCTAAATAATGACCTAAGTTTTCCAGTTGTCTGAGCCTTGATAGTAATCAAAGATCTTTTGTTCTTCTGTAGTGACTGGACTTCCTAGGTATGTGTCCTGGTTTGAGCCAGGATGAAACTCATTTTCCTTTTACTGATTTTTTTTTTTTTTTTTCCCCTTCAGTAAGCTTTCATTTAACTAGCAACAAGAGTTCCAGCTAGTGGACTGGTACCACTGGAATGTTTGTTACTGCTGAGACTCCAAGGTCGCTTCTTAGCTCTCCTGCTACAGAGACTACCGGGGCAGGAGAATTGTATGTATGATCCCCCCGTAGGGGAGCTGGACTAGACAGACAGCAGAACTGACCAAAGGTATTCCATTCCATGTATCTCCATAAGGTCTGAGGAAGGTCAGAGATCACAGAAGACAACTTCCTTCCTGCTGCTTCTTCCCTTCTCTTCCGTCCATGGCCGGTGGCCGGGGGGGGGGACTCCATCCATCCATCCCCGTCGACTCTGGGCTCAGGCATCTCTGACCTCATAACCCTCATAACCCAGCCCCTGTCTGCTCTGCCTTATCTCCTGCCTGTGGGCTGAGACATTTTGGGACTGCTCACAGCTCAGGAGAGTGCTGGGGGAGCTGCTGGGCATGGGGGGAGGCAAGAGGCAAGAGGCATATTCCTGAACATACTTGTATATAATTGTACATGTAATTAAAGCTGTCTAATTTAGTTTTCAGTCCAGCAAAGTCTCTCTCCTTGTTTTCTCTCTCCTTTCCCTACCTGGGGGAGGGGATTGACAGCATTGTTGTCTCTGGTTTAATTGCCAATCCTGAGTCAAACCGGGACAGTGTGCTTAGCTGCAAAAACACCCTGCATGAAGTATAGTAGTATCAAGTAGACTTTCAAAGAACCAAAGCATTGCACCCCAAAACTATACTGAGCACATCAGCAGTGCTGCAACTGCAACTTGTCTGCTTTTGTTTCCAGTATGACTGATGTGTTCCTGCTAGATGTACCAGTGCTGAGACAGTATCAGTGGCTCTGGCTTACACTTGCTCCATGTCACTGACTAGTCTGTTCTCTTCTGGCCTGACAGTCAGTCAATGGCATCAATACCTTGTCTATGTAAAATGATAGAGTGTCAGGTATGACAATTGCTGTTGTACTGTTGCTAGCACTGTGTTAATTTTCTACCTCAAGCATGCAGGCTTTTTCCAGGGAGGAGTTACAGTCCAGATGCATTAGATTTAGGTTGACTTCAAGGCTTACGTTTGACAGTATTCGCACAAATCTAAGGTTATTTATAAAAGTATAACTGTTTTCTTTCCAAATTCTAATTCAGGACTCAGGTTGGTTTTTTTCCTTTTTTGTCTCTCACCTTTTCACTAACTTTGGCTCTATTGCAGGTTTATCTTTTAAATGTTGATTAGTTTCTTTACTAGATGCATTTTTCTCGTTCTTTATAGTTTTAATGTTAACACCTATGTACAGTTTTTGTGTTTCAAAGCACTGAACTAATAATGCTCATGACTATCATTTATTTTTAAGTATGTCTCTGTGGGAGGAAGTTATTATGTTACAGATGGTAATGGTACATTTAAAATATTAATCACTATGTAGGCATATCTGTATGAGAGTTTGTGGTGAACCTTATGTTGTCACTTGATCTTTTTATAACTTCGAGAAGAGCGTTCAGTCTGCATGACAGTTCTGTAGCTGCTCTGCCTTTGGCTCACTGTACACTTTCAATTCAGGTCAGACCATCTTAATGTTAGCTTTTTCAATAGTCTTGCCATCCATGTTTCCTGAGGGTTTTCTCTAGTCTTACAGTTTGATTTTTTTCAGACTGTACTTAGCCATTTTATTTTGATCTATGCGCTGTTTTAACCAATTTATAAAATGCATGGCTGTGGTCAGACTTTAAAAAATCAGCTCTTTAATTTTTTTATATTGGATATAAATCTTATATGCTAAAAAAAATTACATCTTGTTAAAAATAAAAAAAACCCTGGTTTTTGTTTTTTATTTTGTAGTAAACTGATTTAGCTGAGTTATCACTACAGTCTTTCCAGGTGTTAGAACATAAATTTTTATCGGCACCCCTGGATGCACATAATATGTCTAAAATGATAGCTTGTCCAATGCCACAGTCAATAGCCTTCTTGTCTAAATGATCTAATTTTCCCACTTTCATAAAATTTTATTTCTTTCTTTCTAATTTCATAGCCTTCCAATTCCAGTCTTTGCCATCTTTATCATGTTCTGCTGTCTGTGGGCAGCATGGAAGATATGAACTGTGTTTGACTTGTAGCAAATGAGTTAAATCACGCTGAATCTGACTTGCCTGTAAGTTCTAATCAGTTTTCTCATTTCATCCTGATACTACTAGAACAAGGATAGTGAAAGCAGCTTCTCTTTCACAGCTTCTTGTGGTGGGCTGACCTTGGTCAGCTGCCAGATGTTCTCTTGTTCCTCCCCTCAACAGGACAGGAGAGAGAAAATAAGATTAAAAAGCTTGTGGTTGAGAAAGACAGGGGGACTGCTTACCAGTTACTGTGATGGGCAACACAGTCTCAACTTGGGGAAAATGAATCTAATTTTTTTTGAATTAAAAATAGAATAGGCAGGTTAAACAAAAAACTAAACAACACTTTCCGGTCCCCGTTCTTTCCAGGCTCAACCTCACTCCTTCCTTCCTGCCTCTTCTATTTGCCTGACATGGGTGCAATTCCAGATCTCTTCTCACAGAGGCCCTCCCCTACAGCCCCCCACTACCAAATCCTTGCCATGTAAACTCAGTACACCTATGCATACCTCAGAATGAGTGCTCTCGTTGACTTCTGAGTATTCAAGTTTATAACAGATGACTTATGCATTACTAGGTCATTACAGATTTCAGCAGTCTCCCGTTACTTTCCAGATAATTGGAGTACTCATGCTAGCGTGAGCACTTTCAAAGTTTGTAAATATACAGGCAGCAATCTGATTTTTTAATTTTTATTTTATTTTTTCATCTTTCACCACTAATGTATTGATTCAGTTTCCTTATGACAATCTAGTAAAATACTAGTTTGTGTAAGTACCTTGCAAGTAGTATACCTTTCCCGATTTTATGCTGTGAAAGATCTTTGTTTGGTCACTTGACCTTCATTTATTTATATGGATATCTTCAGCTTCCCAAATCTAGCATTTAGCTCCATCAGGAAATCCTGGTGTTGATCAGGAACTGCTGTCCTGATAATATTTTTTTTTTTCCTTCTGTCTTGTTTTCAGGCTTTAAAGGTATTTACTAGTACTTTTTAATTTCCTTTTTTGAGTCTGACTCTCAAACTTTGGGGTGTGTCGGGACATTCTTTTCTATTTTCTATATAATATACTTCTGTTTGTGTATTTATGCATATGTGTATATACAAACCCCTGCATTAATTTTAATACTTTAAATCTTTTTAGCATCTCTCTGTTGAATCAGTTGTATGTTTTCATTGCTATCTATCTTGTTCATTCTGGATTTTCCCTGTCACAGTTCCACTGTGTTGGTGAAGTTGATTTGTTGTTAAGCAGTTTTGGTTTCTTTACTCAGCTACTTCGTATAACTTTCTTTCTTGCATGTCTGAATTCCCTTTGTGCTCATAGTCTTTAATTTGTTCAAGTCATAGCTCACTTTCTTGTTGTTGCTACTCAGGTACAAACACGCTGTTGCACCCCCACTCTGTATATTGCCCATACCTGTCTGCACCTGCTTAAATAGTTACATCTCTGAGATCCTCTCCCCTGTTCAGCTTAGTGAATCTGTTCGAAGAGACTACTTTCTTCCTTCCCTTCAGTGCTGAGGTCATTGGTTTTTGACACTGAGGAACTTAGCTTGTTTCTGCCAAGAATTTAGTTTTAGTGCCAGAAAATGTATTGGTGGAAGTGCTTGGTCTTCTAAGATTTTTGTATCGAAGTAGCAGGCTTGATGCATCCAAGAGTTAAGGGTTCCCTTCTTTTTTTTTCCCCCACAGGTATAATCCCTGTTTGGGAAAGAGGCTTTTGTTTCAATAAATTAGACAATTTTTGTAAATAATTTCCTCAACAGAGAGAGTGTATTTTAAAATATTTAAAGTTACTGTGTACTTTCAGAACCTTCAGTTCTCAACTCCCAGGGACCTATCTCAACAGATGAGATGGGATTTGAAAGTTGTTTTTTTTCCCCTCAGACACTGCTTCAGAAATTAAAACATTTTCTGCCACATCTGCTCTAGGGGAAGGAGTGTATTTATGGTGTTTTCAAATACTGGAAAGAAAATCCAAGATGGACTTCTGTCCTTGTTTTAAGAGGATTGAGTACCTTTCTCTCGCATTTTAAGTTCCTAATGGTAATATCCCCACTGATAGTACTGCCACTAATAGTACAGGCACTAAGGCTTTTTTAAAATTTATTTAAAGTTCATAATGAATCATGTAAATGTTTAACAGCATATTCAAAGAAAAAGACTAATGATGACAGAGGTTAAATGCATTTCACTTGTTGGGATATGGCTATTATACTAAAGTCAATTAAAGAAGACACATTAGCATGTTTGTTGAATCAGAAACTAATTAATCAGTTTCTTACTAAAGCATCAAAGGTTTCATTAAACATGAATGTGAAAGGTACAAAGAAATCCAGGTCAGGCTTAACATGACTTATTTCCATCTTAGTGTATTTGTTTTAAAAAATTATTTCCATTACATTCATTGATAAGAAGTCAGTTGCGAGCTTATTTTCCAGGGCAGGGAGGTACTGGGCTGCAATTCAGAAACTAATTTATTATTCCTTATAAATTCCCAAATCCTGCTTTCACATCTGCTTGATCATATCACCTTATTCCATTATTACATCATGACAATATTGTTTGCACTGCAGTTACTCTGATGTAGCCTGACTCAGGTAGACAAAAAGCATCAAAAGTGTTTTAGAAGTAGACCCTGTATGAGTTCAGCCACTAAGCATTTCATAAAAAACACATTAGATTGAGGAAGCAGTCCAGTCTTACTTGGAATTGCAAGAAAGCAGAAGGCAACATTAACTTCTAATAATAAAGTACTCCTCGTCTGTTAGTAGTAATATTTAGCCCAACACTCCCTTTTCCACATTTCCAGAATATTATTAATAAAGAAGAAATATTTGGAGTTCCAGTTATAACTGTATTGGGTGCAGGTACTCAGCTGTTGGCAATGAGAAGCTGCAGCTGGTTTCTGTAGGAGGAGGTCAAGGGCTGCCCTGTGATAGACACCCAACTGCAGCAGCTCCACAACAGATCCACTGCAGGACACAGCTGAACCCCTTGGCCATGTGTGGGGTGCTTTAGTGAAAACATATTTAGGAAAGGGCAGAAAACAGAGGAAGAAACAACAGAGGGAATGAGAGAATAATAGGATCAGGAGAAGAAGAGAAGGAGGAGGAAGAGAAGATGCTCAGTATCGAAGCCAGTACACTGCCAAAGGCATAGCAGCCTGTGGAGGATCCACACTGCAGCAAAGGAAAAGAAAAACATAGAAGCAGCAGAAAAGCTGCTGTGCCCTGACTCCAATCCCCTGCACCACCATCTGCCTTGCTGGAGGGACTGGGTGTACCCTGCAGCGGTTACAAGGCAGGAGAGGTGTCTGGAGTGAAGCTAAGCCTGGGAAAGGAGGAGGGATGATTTTCCCCAAGTGTTTTAATGCTTGCCTTTTTTTTTTGTTTCCCACTAATTAAATATATATGTTAATTTGCATTAAATTAAGTTAAATCCCCCAAATCCAGCCTGCTATACCCATGACAGTAATTGGCCAGTGATTTCCCTGTCTTTATTTCAACCCTGGAGCTTTCTGGCCCCAGTTCTCTCTATTTGCTCCCTGTCCTGCTGGGACAGAGGGCAGGGATGGAGTGAGCAGCTGTGTGGGTGCCTGGGTGCTTGCCAAGGCCAACCCACCACAGGGACTTTATAACATAACATTATTGCATTCGACCCAATTTTCACACAGGCAAAACTTACAATCCTTAGAATTGTGTTAATTTGTTACCAAAATTATTGCCATTAAAGAGGAGATATTCTTTAGTGGGGAAACTGAATACCAGACAACCAGGCGTGCCTGTACTAATTTAGTAAGAAATCTTTACTTCCTTGAGCCGTGACTCCAAGGGCCTGAACACTTAATTCTAATTTCTTTGCAGTAAAATGCAGAGCATGAGCTGCACAGAAAAGATATGCGTGTGGAAAAGTGCCTACAACAAACATGTCCAAAAATCCTTCAAGACACCTGTCCACTAGTGAATTAAATCTGTTCCCTAGTCTAAACTGACTACTTAATATAGAATTGTTTGAGTTGGAAGGGACCTTAAAGATAATCTAGTTCCAACACCCCTGCCATGGGCAGGGACACCTCCCACTAGACCAGGCTGTTCAGAGCTACATCCAACCTGGCCATGAACACTTCCAGGGATGGGGATTCCACAACCTGCCTGGGCAACCTGTTTCAGTGTCTCACCACCCTCACACTAAAGAATGTCTTCCTAATGCCTAACCTAAATCTCCCTTCTTGCAGTTTTAATCCATTCCCCCTTGTCCTCTCACTACAACAACTTAATCAAAGTGTCTTCCACAGATATGGATGAGTCCAAGTGCTCTTCGGATCTTGAAAATGGACTGAATATGTCTTACTGGTGTTTCAAGAGTCTAATATGCCCAGCAGGGGTTCTCTACACAGTGTACTCAGCACTGGTGAGGCAGCAGCTTGAGTACTGTGTTCAGTTCTGGGCCTCTCACTACAAGAATGACTTTGAGGTGCTAGAGTGAGTCCAGGGAAGAGCAACCAAGCTGATGAAGGGTCTAGAGAACAAGTCCTATGAGGAGAGGCTAAGTGAACTGGAGTTGTCTACTTTGGAGAAGAGGAGCCTGAGGGGAGAGCTTACCACTCTCCACAATTACCTGAAAGGAGGTTGTAGTGAGGCAGGCTTTGGCCTCTTCTCCCAAGTAGATAACGGTAAGACTAGAGGAAATGGCCTGAAGTTGTGCCAGGGGAGGTTTAGACTAGATATTAGGAAGAATTTCCTTACCAAAAGAGTAGTCAGGCACTGGATCAGTCAGCCCAGAGAGCTGGTGGGGTCACCATCTCTCGAGGTATTTAAAAACCGTGTAGATGTGGTGCTAAGGGACATGCTGTAGTAGGCATGGTTTTTTTTCAGGGTTGACAGTTGGACTTGGTGATTTAGAGGTCTTTTCCAACTGTAACAATTCTGTGATTGTCTGATTTTCACTTCTTAGTGTTTATGTGATTATTTTTAACTTCTAAATATGACTGAGTGACCTAACTTTTCATGTTTCTTCCATGTCACTCTTGCTCTACCAACTTGGTATCAAATGGAATAGAGGCGTGCTCATGAACAACAGTAATTAACAAAACCTAGCAAAACATTAATGATTAATGGACGTGTAGGTCCAATAACTGTTTATATTGAGGCCTGGATTTCACATGCTAGATACAACTTTATTAATTATATAGACTTCAGAATATCCATATGATTTTAAATAAAAATATAATCTCTTTAGTGACATCACACCTCAATTCCTATTACAGAACTCAGTGTTAAACAAAATCTACCAACTTTTCAGCTGTTACCTTCTTTTTCTGATAACTTAAAGACAGACTGACCCCATGTTAAAGATTAGCTGCTGATGTGCAAGTGATCAAAAGCTTCTCTTCCCATCTGGGCTTGTGTGTCTCTAACCAGGTTAGACAACAGAAGAGAAATAGATACGTTGTTGAGTTGTGTGGCTTTTGAATGAGGTCTTTAAGGCATGTGGTCTCGATGGAGTTTGTGTGTTTTGGCTGTGAATGGCATTTTTAATTCATGAACAAATTAAATTTTGTTCTGCTTTTTAATGTATAGGCATTTTCCTATCTTGCCACTAAGTGGTAATCTGAGTGGTAGGCTTTTCAGCTGGCACCTGCGATCACAGGCAGCCTCAGTAGCTGTATGTTTCAGAGGATCTATATGCAAAGAGCTGATAATGTCCTTGTTTTATGTTTGTAGCTTGGGAGTGTGCAGCTGCTGAAATTCAGGCACTAGCTTGCTTGGGTTAGAATTCAAGCTATGGGATTTTTTATTATTTTTTTTTAAACATAAAAAATAATACTAAAAAAAAAAATCTGTCAGCCAAGTACTTAATCTCACAGAATTAGCTTGCCTCAAAAATACCACAGGCAGTAATTCTAAGTTAGTGCTTATAAGCAGATGAGTCCCAGCAAAGTCCTCTTGTCATTTCTGTTGGTGGAAAAAATGGAATATTTCTTTAACTGCTACTTTCTTTGCATAAATTGTGGAAGAAATAAACCTTTGTGCCTCATGGATGAGGTTAGATGAAATTAAGGTTTTCAGTTTCTGTCTTGGCTTTCAAAGAATGCCTGAGGTATACCTGCCTAATAGAAGCACTGGAAATTTAACATATGTGGGAACATAATTTTCTTAGAAATAAAATTTCTCCAACAATATATTTATCTGCATGTTTTTAATTTTTGTTTTATTCACATGTATATGTGAATTTTGTTCTTACATATGCGTGTGAGAAATAGGTGAAAAGTGAAACAATTCTTAGAAGGGATATATCGGAGAAGCAATAGATGGTATAAAAACACTAAGGAAGCAGTAACAAATGCCTTATCTACATGGCATTACTCATAGCCATTTTTGCTATCAATGTGCCTTCACCGAATAGATCAGCTTCCTTGGGTACAAAGTGTCTCAGAAGAAATGTTCTGAACTTTAAAAAAGCCGTGTCTTTCTTCAGGGTCACAGTGATGGTGGGAGTCAGCCCTTTCTCAGGATGGAACAATGTTCCGTATGTTGTTTAGTTGCTTATTGCTTACTAATTAACTTCTTCCTGATGAGATTTATGCAGAGAGAATATTCACCTTTGATGCGTAAGCAAACTGCCTGGAGACCAGTTTCATCCCATTTGCACTCTGTCTGGGCTTCCAGATTTTTTAAAAAGTTAGTGTTACCAAGTTATGCTGTCCTCAGTAGCTGCTGTAAATAGCTGTGTGTAGCCCGCCCTGCTAGTTTTAATTTACATGAGTCTACTGTGCCAAAATACTAACTCAGTTCACTTGCGTATGAAAACATTTCTTAAAAAGCAGTTTGAGAGGGGAGAGGGAGCAGCAAGGTCTTTGGCACATTACGTTAATCTGTAACAAGAAGCCTAAAATGTTAGTTGAAGGAAAGCAAAGATCTTTTCTGATTTCTTTTAAAATTATCGGACTTTCAGTATTGAAGCTTGTGTAACTTCCCTTCAGCACTGCCTTGTTTAAGGGCACATAGATCCCTACAAATCCCAATACTGCTCATCATTATTCTAATAAACTAATGAGTTTTATTATTTTTTTTCCTTTCAGCTCTTACCTTTTAGGTTGGTTAAACCTGTCCTTTGCTAAGCTGGTTTCTGTTTTCCATTGCATAGAAGTTGGCCAGTGTTCCAAACAGATAAAGAGGAAAGGAAAGGAAGTTGCTTGAGGGAGTGCAGAGGCCTTTGTGAAAGTAGGAGATGGTGCATTGAAAGATGTGGTACTATTGATCTTTGGTGAAGAGTGCAGCATTGTTGTGGTCTAGAAAGCATAAATCCTTATTAACTGATTTTTTTTTCTAGTTTTTTTCGTACTTAGATACTGCTGTTGCTAGAGTTTTGTAGATGTTTTTATACGTAGTATTTTTGCTTCTTTTTCTTGCATTGGTTTAATTTTAATGAAGATGAATTGTGAAAAACACTGAGGTATAAAAGAAACTGAATCTGAATAGTTGATATTCTAATGTTTTGCTGCTGTGATACTCTATTTGTGAGAATTGATTTTTTAAGATGGAGGCAGTTCTGCTATGTTATAGGCTTTTGTAATACAGGTCTGTAGGATAAAGCTTTATTTTATTGCTATTACCTTGAACAGTTCTGATTGAACAAATATATGCTCAGGTTAATATTCTTACATATATGCAGCACATACATGATACAGAATTCTAGCTTGAATAACTGCATATGTATATGAGCAAGACTGAAATTTTTGTCTGTCTGCACAAATGCCATACAAGATATTTTCTGTTTAAAAAAACTGAAAGGAAAATTCTGTCGGTATACGTCAAGGCTTGAAATAGGTATGAAGTTGCTAATTCACAGGCTATGGCACAAGGATAAGTATTTGAGAGGAGCTAACCTCATCTAGTGTTGCTACTAGCCCTGCTTAAAGTGGGAGGTTGGATTAGATTCCGACCAAATTTTTGATGGATCTGTAAAGTATAGGAGAAATAGGTAGTGCATCTCTCAAGCACACAGCTGACACAGTATTTTTAGTGGCACTGGGCTGAGCAACAGCTTGCATTGCATAGACTTCGGTTTTGTGCCTTTTAGTTGGTTTTAAGTAATTCTTTCTCTTCGCTTTCCCTTCATGTGTCTGTCTCATTTCCTGAAGCTGACACATTTTAAATGGCATCCGTTATACCTTGATAGGCAGGAATGCCAAATACTTATGTTTTCTTGGAGGACCAGATCCCTGAGGACATGTTTGGTTTACAAAGGCTTCAAGTCTAATGCCTTTCCAGGAAAGGAGGAGAGATGACTTAATTATTTGCTGGAGACATCCATGAGTTTCAGCCTTTATTCAGAGTGCTCTTGAATATTTGACATCTGCATAAACATCCAGCTTTGATTCCTCCTCCAGTTTGCAGACAATGAGTTTAGCTTAAAGTTACTCCTTTGACAGTCTATCCATACGGTCTTGTTCCCAAGACTTGCTCACTTCCAGAGCAAGATCCCTTCCGTTTTTGAAGACTACAACTCCATTTATGGCTGCTAGAGTGAAAGGATGATATAAAGTACAAAGCTTCTACTTTTGCCAAATAGTGGTTTCCCATTACATGTGAACTGCCTTCTATTTCTAGATTGTACTCTGCTCTGGAGCACTGGGCTTTTCCTTTCACAAAAGACAGATATTTCACTTGAGTCTCTTATTATCTTTTTACATCTTTTCTTCCCGTCATCTTGAATGAAGTGATACAGGTGGTGTGCAGGTAGAAAACGCCTGGTTGCAGGCATCTACAAACCATCTCCCATTCTGTTCTTGGTGCTTTGGGAAATGAGCTTGCTGCTTCAGCCATCAGTCTTTGAAAACCTTAATATCTCTTCCTGTACGTAAGTAAGCCCAAGAGGTGAATCAGAGGATATTACACTTACGTCTGTGTCAGCTTTTCCTACCTGAGTTGACGACCTCATTCAAAGAAAAACATTTTTCTTGTGTATCCTGGACTTGGGGGATGCCTGTGTCTTCTGTCATGTCTGTTTAAAATACTTGATGGATCTGTTGTGGCAAGTGGTCAGTGGACTGTAGTTACATCAAAGTCTGTGCAAAAACTTGCCTTCTGTTCCGTCCATAGTGCTCTGACCTATTCTGCACATATTTTTTAAATTGTGTGCTTTACCAGACAGTGCTATAACTGACTTTTTCCCCAAGGAATATTGTTGCTTCCACATGGCCTTGAGAAGATCAGTGTGTTTAAGTCTTGACATGGAAGCAAAATTTCTCTTTTCACATCTCTCCTTGAATTATTTTGTTGCAGTGGTGAAATCAGAGGGATTGAATTATGTTTACAATTCTTATCAGTATGGATTCTAAGAGATGTCATGTGTTAGGTTTCAGGGGAACCCTCTCTTCTAGCATTATCTTGTGTAGAATTGTCAAACATCTGAAGCTTTTCAGACCTGTGTATACTTGACTTTCAATTGGATCAACTCAAAGCACTCCTAGATTATTGCCCCGCTGAGAAAGCTTCTCATAAATAGGCCCAAGCTGGAGGCTTGGTCTCATGAAGCAAATTTAGATGGGACAGATACTGCTATGCAGCCTACTGCATAGAGAGCCCAACATTGTCTCCTGCTTTAAATTTTGGGCAGACATTACAGTTTATCTAAGTGTCATCTTTTGATGATCTTTATATGCAGGCTACCATTTACAACTCCGTCACTTGCTCAGTTTGTGTTCTGTCGTTGGCATGTTTTGAGGTTCGTTGAGAAAGATATGACTCATTTTGCCTCAATCCCTGTCCCACTTCGGTAGTCACTTTTGGTTATTCACGTTTCTGGTTGAAATGCCTTTATTTTGGATTCCTGTCTGCTGGATACTGAGAGTCATGTGCATAACATCCTGCTTTTTCCTCGCCCTCATTTTTCATGGACTCCTTCTATCAGTCGACAGAAGCACCACACAGTCAGAATCACATATTACATCCTGTAAAAGGATACTGCTTCTTACAGGTGTCAAAGAAACAGGCAATTTGACCTCTTGTCATGTCAGGTCATATTACTTGGGACTTTTATTCTACTAAAGATGCTTTTCTTGCATAAATGTTCTCAAGGCATGAGAAGTTAGGAAAGCATGCCACAGGTTTCTCTCTGTTTTAAGCCATCAATTGCAGATGATGACTTATAAGGACTAAAACAGTATCAGTAAATAAAGGGAATTAAAATTCCCCCTCTTCTAACACCTGGAGGTTCACTAGATCCTGACATATGTATAATTGGAAGTAGTGGTTGTCAATCTGATTGCAGGGAACAATGGCTATCATAGTTGTATAAGATGACATTTTAGGTGATACATTACTGTGAGCTTTTTTAGTTTTTTCATTTGGCTTTTACAGAGGATCTGAGATCAGCGTCCTTGAGATCCAGGAGAATAATGTTGATTCCTCTGATTCACAGCAAGTCTATTTCCTGGGTTGTCTGGAGTTTCTGTGTTCTGTAGGGCTGACCAGCTAACGTCTCTGTCTTCTGCAGGCTCCTAGATGTTGCAGAAGGTAATGAAGGTTGTGTCTGATGTGGTTGCAGCTATAGTGGCATGACTGAGGTATTAATGGATTTGGAACCTTAATCTGTTCATGCAGATATCTTGACTTTTGCTTTTATGAACAGCTTTCCTTTTCAGGAGCTTGAAGTGCAGGAAAGGTGGAACATATTCATTTCATAGTGCTTTTACTTAAGATTATAAGATTGTCTCAGAATTCCAGAGAGGCTCCTTCTTTTGTCTTTATGAATGATAGGAAAGCATACATATGTTAGTGGCAACATGAAGTGTTAAGGTTTTCTTTTGGTTTCTGGGCAGGTCTGTTATTCAGAAAGTCCTTCTCTGTATGATTTTAAAGTTGATCTCAAGAACATTAGCCTATTACCTTCATCCAGGTTCTCTTAACAGCCATTTTAGGACTTCAGCTTTCTGTCATTCTTGTGTAAAATGTTCTTTCCTAGTCTTTCTGACCAGCTGTCAGGAAATTTCAGTGTCTGTTTCAGTAGCTTCTTCTCTGCTGTGCTGTGTGCTGGAAAGCCTTTATTGTTATCACTGTTCATTGGAAGATTTTTCTTTGAACCCTCCACCTTGGCCATGCATGCTGTGACCGTAGTTGTCATTAGTCTCAGAGCAGTGTGCTATGGGCAGAACACGACTTAAATTCCTACATAAAATAGTGTTCTGTTAACCAATTTGTTACAGCCTTAAAGTGAGGAATTATCTGTAGCTAAGCTACCTCTTAGACACACTTCTTGTTAAAGTAACGATATGTGAGCAAATATGAAATAACGCCATTATAAATGGCTTATGAAAGAGCAATGTACAGAATTAGAAGAGGAACCTTCTTAATCTCTTTATGCCAAAACTGAATCTCAAAGCTCTTCTACCCCACATCATCTTCACCAAGATTCCCAGCTGTTACATTGAAGACCTACCTCTTGGTGGGATGTGCTTCCTTGGGTAGTTTGTCTCTGCATGCCTGATGCCTCAATTTCCATGCACAAAGGAGAAATTCAGCTTGGTGTAACATTAGTTTTTATAACTGATTGCCTTATTGAAGTCTTCTGTCCAGACAGATTGAAATTTTCCCTTTGCTAATTCTTTCATTTAGAAATTTATTTAGAACTTCTTTGGAAGTTCTACTGCTCTAACTAAAATAAGCAACATTCATTTTCCTGAGGATGTAAAACGTTGCTTTTTAGACCAGCTGTCTTCTCTTCTTGTGGATTTCTTGATCAACTGATTGACTCAGTAAGAGGTACTCCTCTCTACCATGTGTTTTGGAGATTTAGCACCTGGTAAGTGTCTCCATGCTTTGAACTTTTAGTTTGCTTTTTCTTTTTTATTTATTTTATTTAATCTATTCATTAGCAAAAGTATTAAAAATAAATATCTAAATCGTGCTAAATGAATGTAGCTGATTACTGATTCTTTATTACCATCCAGATGAAATTCAGCTAAGAAATGCCAGTAGGCTTGGAGTAAATAAATAATCTCTGATATTTTTCTTCTAAAGAAATTGTTGTTTTCTGCTATTCATTCGTGGGTACCACAAGTCAGTGACACAAACCCCCACTGGATCATGAAACAAGTATCAACAATAGACTAAGCTTTTGAGGTTATGGTCTTCCTCTCTTTGTCTGTCCACAGGAGTGGATGTCTTAATAGCGATTGTCTCAGCAGACAGGACTGTAGAAATTCAGTCATTTGAGAACTGATCCTCTTCTCCCCCTGCCTCTTTCCTTCAGTGTACAGTTGAGCGTTGTTCATATCTGAAGCCCATGTGGTTTGAGTTGCATTTTTTGAGGGGAAGGGTCCTTTGCCTGTTTCCAAAGTATTCCATTAATCCTTACCAGAGACAGCGTTACACAGGCTACCTACTAATGAGTGTTATAATCTTATTTATTGACTTGACTTATCTTATTTATTAACTTAATCTTATTGATTAACTTATGACTTAATCTTATTTATTAACTTTATTTATTAACTTATGACTTAATCTTATTTATTAACTTGACTTTCTTGAAAACATGCCTTTTTTTTGTTGTTGTTTTCCTGATGGGAAGATTCTGAGTTTGACAGTTTCTCTTTGTCTGGGTCACCAGGTCGTGTTGTAATGGAACAAAGGGGGGAATTTCTAGTTTGCAGACATGATCTCTCTGTAGCATTTCTGGGAAATTAGCCTTTGGGAGATGCACAGAGCTGCAAGTGGACTTCCATTCATACATTTGTTAAGCTTGATACTAATTGAAGTGTCCAGCCAACAGAAAAGTTTTTAAGTACCTCGAGTCTTTGAGTTGTCTGATAATCTGTCCTGTAGGCTGGTCACCTGCCTACTGCATGCAGTTACCTGTAGTGTGGTGGTGACACAAATGGACAGGGACAATAATTTAAAGAAAACAGGAAAGTTATGAATGGAAATTATTTGAAATGTCCAGTCTGTATTTATCTTCATCTCCTGTATGTCTTACCTACTTCTTATTTTTACTTTTTTTTCTTAAGCCCTTATCTTATTTTTACAGTATCTCTTTAAGACAGGATATCCCTGTGGTTGAGGAGAAAGTGGTGGCTGGGAGAAATATGGAGGTCCTTCATAAAACGAGTGGTGGAAGGTGAGGGATTTGGCATGTACTTAGGAGGTTCTGTTAGGGTTAACAGTCTCTGCCTTAAGTGCTTTAGACAGTACTTCAGTGCAATAAATTGTGAATAGAGATTAGTCATCTCTTAAACTTTATGTGGAGAGCTGTGTTGGCAAGGAGCATAAGAAAGTTCTAGTAAAAGACATAGCTATTAATTAAAAAATATAGTATTGATACAGTATTCCTGGCAATGAGTGGCAGAGTGTTTTAGCCTTTACCTCTTCCCTGACAAAACAGGATCAGGTAGAGGAATTTTGAACTCATTGTGTCTTTATACTCATGCAATAGTCAACTGGGGGTTCAGCTTTAAGAATGCTGATGTTTCTTCTTGTAATTATGATGTTTCTTTCTTGGATCATTCTTCTGTAAATATGGAAACATGCTGACCATCACTGTTCTTACTGACCATGTTGCATAGTTACTAGACTCATTGCAAGTAAAAGAGAGGTTACTGACATCTCCCATGCAAGAGTGATAGGGACTAAAGCTGAGGAGATTTCTTCAGGGAAGCTTCTACACCAGCCAGAACTGGGAAGCTCAGTGGGAGGCTAGTGTTTCTTGTTGATTTTTCAGTATAATCAAGCTCCTTGAAAAAAGAGGTAAGGTTGTTGCAAATACTGTTTTCATCCTTTCTGAATCTACACAGGAACTTCTGTCAGTATTTCCTATGAGATAATCCCTGTGGTTTTTAAGTGCTTTATCTGTGGTTTCTAGAGTTGATTTTGATTCTGAAATCAAGAAAATGTCTTCTGAACTTTCTTTTTCGTGTACTTTTTTGTTTCTTTGAGTTTTTAGTGAGTCTTGTCACCAAGGAGTACTACTAAAACATGGACAATGTGCTTGTATTACAGATTCTTCTAAAATATATGATGAGGCTGAAGCATATATATGTGGATAGACAGGAACTGAGAAGATATTGAAGTATCTTTTGTCATGTAAGGCAGCTGCTTCCTTAGTTTCACATTTTTGTCAAAAGCATCTTTTCAATTTTTTAAACTTTATTTTTGCTACTGTCATTCTTTACCATGTTTTTTTTTACACTCATTTATAGAAAGTGGCCTTATTTTTAAGTTATTTCTAGTTTAATTATTTGTATTTTGGGAAAGGAAAAGCTTTCTTCATAAATTTTAGTGTTGCCTTCTGAATTCTGCCATCATACTGAATAAATGGATTTAGTGGATCAATAGAGTCGGTTCAGGTTTGGATTAATTACTCAGCTGTTATCTATTTATTTTACATAATTAAATCAACCATCTGTTGGTTGTGAGGGAATCAAGGTTCCTGTGTTACTTTTTCTTAAGAAATAAAGAGAATTTTTCTGTCAGACTAATTTTGGATAATTGTATTTTTTTCTCCTAAAATCACTTACAAAAAATACTTAATTTTCTTTAAAGACACTGTAGCAGCATAGTTTTATTTTTAATGAGTTATTTTTCATTATATATTCCTATCACTTAAAACATTTATAGAGCAAACAAGCCAATAAAAAGTTGAAAATCCTTGAAACTTTTCATTGAAAATGTTAAATGCGTTTGGTTAAGACAAGTGTTTATCTTTTGAACTATGGTCACTAGTACAGGAAGGAGAGAAATCAAAGAATCCATGAAAGTCTTTTTGAAGATTTTAATCACAGTTCCCATTTATTTTAGTAGTATTAGAATGTAGCCAAAGCTTTTTGGGTTGAATAAGTCCAGTTGCTCTTATGTAAGAGAGGCAGGATATGGGGCATCATCTTTATTACCTGGCTGTGGAGGTTAGTTGCGTGAAACTGAGAGGGTTAGAAAGGCTGCTGAAGGAGTGATGTGCACAGAAGCCTGCATCATGGGAAATCTTGGCCTGAGTGGAGCTGCTGGTGAGTCACTGCCAGTCCTAGCAGTTGAGAAGCACAGGAAGGTTATTGTATCATGCCACTGCCTGGTGTCAACAGTGAGTCATGGATACTTCTGCTGCAAGGAGAATAATGCAGATAGATTTGAGGGTTAAATTCTTCCTCTAAATAAATTATCAAATGTTCCAGTGAGATGATCAGACCATATTCTAGGAAAATTAAGATATGTTTAGTATCTAGGTGCCATTATGTCCAAGTGTTACTTCATTATTATATCAGTAATACACAGTTTGGTTGCAAGGAGATTTTTTCAGAAAAGAACTTGGAAAGAAACCTCCTATTAACAACAGCCTCGAACTATTGTATTTATTTTAAAATAAGTGCTAGAGATTGTAATACAGTTGTACTGCTTATGTCTGTATTACTGTAGTACAGCTTTTTTTGGGTACAATAAAATATTCTGATGGTCTGTATGACAATACCTTCCCCTTTTTTGAGGGGAAGAAACATTTCCATGGAGAAGCTGATTACCACAGCAAGGCTTGTACAGAAATAAGAAGTTTTGCTAGATTAAATAATAGAATGATAGAATCATTCTGGTTGGAAAAGACCTTTAAGATCATCAAGTCCAACCATAACCTAACTATACCAACCATTAACCTAACTCCAGTATTCAATCATGTCCCTAAGCACCACATCTACACATCTTCTAAACACCTCCAGGGATGGTGATCCAATCGCCCTCCTGGGCAGCCTATTCCAGTGTTTAACAACCCTTAAAGCGAAGAAGTTTCTTCTAATATCTAATCTAAACCTCCCCTGGCACAACTTGAGGCTGTTTCCTCTCTTTCTGTCACTTGTTACTAGGGAGAAGAGACCAACATCCACCTCACTACAACCTCCTGTCAGGTAGCTGTAGAGAGCTCTAAAGGTCTCCCCTCAACCTCCCTTTCTCCAGGCTAAACAACCCCAGTTCCCTCAGCTGGTCCTCGTAAGACTTTTTCTCCAGACCCTTCACCAACTTCATTGCCCTTCTCTGGACACACTTCAGCGCCTCACTGGCTTTCTTGTAGTGAGGGGCCCAAAACCAAACACAGTATTTGAGGTGTGGCCTCACCAGTGCCAGGTACAGGAATGATGTAGCCAGAGAAGAGCAAACAAACTTTTGGACCTCTTGTTTATGGGAGGAAAAGGGGCAGAACTAGCAATTTTCACGTTGAGAACAAATTAATAAATTTTACACTGAGTAATGCTACTCAGTTTCAGCAGAAAAAATTCTGGCTGGTAGCTGTAGATAAGGGGAGGGGATATTATGGAGGGAGTTCATTACAGTAACTAACTCCTTTGACATAGAATTGTCTGTTGATAATGGACAAGTCTGTCTGCATTCATTATTTATTGCTCTCAATCCTTTTCTACTTTAACAGTTTGATTCACTATTTATATTGTGGTTGTGTTTAAGGGTTGGTGTTGTATTATTCTGGTTGTTGTACCAGCACATAGACCAAAATGACAGTTGCTGCCTGAAGGACTGATAATCAAGGTGTGAAAAACGGACATAAAAAGTGTTATTTTGTGAAAATGGGAAAACTGAAATGAATGTTAGAAAAATACAAAATTGTAGAAATCTTTCTGCGCATAGCTAGACACAGAGAGGCAGATTTTGGGGCATGATGGATTTCTGCTTTCCATTTGTTGGACTAGTGTGTACTTGAAGAATTAGGGGCACTTCATTTCAGTCGTAACTTTGTAAATTGTCTGCTTGAAATCTCCATAGCAAAAGTATCTCAAAGCAGTGTTACCAACAGACAGTTTTAATGATGAGTAAAACGTGTGTAAATGTTAGGTGAAATCTAAAAGGAATGAAAGAATCATGAAATTCAAGATTGTGGTGTGGTTTCTTTGTAGTATGTTCAGGGTTACTGCGTTGATCAGGTGTATGAGTCTTCTGTCTAGAGAAGCTCATCTAGACATCTTTTTGTTCAAGTGAAAAAAGAGAGAAACTCTGCTGCATTTAACTTTTATGTAACTTTTGATGTGTTTCCTGACTAATGAGTACTGTCTGCAAAAGCTACAAGAAAGGGGTGTGGAGAGAGGGAGGGCGTGTGGGTAAAGCACAGCAAGTTGTTCTGAAGTGTTCCTTGAACTTTGAATTTTAGTAAGTATCACCATGGGCCCTTCAGCCTTGCGCTGAGATTGGTTTAGAAAGAGGGAGTCCCCTCCTGAATTCTTTCGAGGTCCCAAAACATACCCAACTGATGAGGAGAGTTTGGGGCTTCAGAAGCCACCTTGATCTGTTCCCCTGAATTCAAATGCATAACATTAAGACAAATGAGCTTTTCAGATTTTCAGTGCTACAAGCCCTTTTCAGTTTTTTCTTTTTTTTTTAAGTTCTGAATTAAAAGACTTTTAAAACATGTAGCTCTGAGATTGATATCTGTGTTCAGACACTTTGCCGTGCTTAAGCTCTTGCTTGAGTTGGTGGATTTACACCTCAAACTCACAACAAGGAATTTCACTCTACTTTGTCTTGACAGTTGTTCATACAGATAGATCAACAGATTAAGGTGCTTCTCTGAATAATTTTTAAATGAAGAGCACTTGGTTACAAGATGATTTGTATAAATGACCTTGCACCAGAACCAAAAGACTATTGTAGAGAATTTCGATCAATTTTATCTCTACTTTTACAGATCTTGTACAGTTAACGTGTTCTCAATCTGGTATATAAAGAAGTAAGGGAGTTCAGTCATTGCTCTGCAGGAAGCCTAACAGCATGACATACTGCTTGAATGACCATGTAGTAATGATTCATGAGTAAGTAGTTTCTGAAAAGGTTTATTAAGAGCCAGTATTTGTTCAGTGAGAAGAGATTGACCCTAAATTATTATACCGACACAGTGTATAACCGTTTTGATCCATGGGCAATGCAAGACTATTCTGTGTTAGATAGTTCTGTGTTTATTACCATGAACTTGGATCTCCTTCATGTTCTTGTCTATTTTTGTGATTCCTAGAGTCACATGTGAGGTTAGACAGGATAGTATTAAAGCTTTTCCCTGACAAATGTTGCCATAGGTGTCAGTTGTATTGCACGTACCTATTTTAGCTTGTCTGATTAACATTCTGATCAGATGCGTTTCAGATGTATACTAAGAACCCAATTTACTGCACTTGATGGCTTGAGTATTGAGTGACTGAGTATTGCTGCCAAAGGGAATTGACTCTTGCTTTGAAAATTCACACATCTGGCAAGATGTATGTGGGAAAGAACCATTCATGAATGGAAAAACTTTTCTGTTTAGACATTTTCATCACATTTTAGGATCCAGTGAAGGGTTTCATAGTGAAAATCCTTGACTTTGTACTTCTAAAGCAGCATGTGAGGCTAGCATCTATCACTGTCATGGTACATCTAGCAGAAATTTGAACACCACCTATTCAGGCACGTTGTGCTTGTCCTCCTTATTTCCAAAGCTATCAAAGTTCCTCTTCGTGCTTTCCTGTCATTTATCTCTTGAACTCCCTTAAGTGGGCAGTGTGTCTTAAAGGTCACAGAGAGCTCCTTTAGAACTTGGTGTAACGTGCTGTGTTCTGCTTCACTGTCAGAGGTGCTGCTGTCATTTCAGCACAAGTGTCAGTGCCAGAACATTTTGATCAGAGGTTTTTAATATGTTCTTTCACAGGGACAATGATTACTGCAGCCATATTCTAAATTTATCCTGAAATTCCAGTAACACATTTGATCTGCTTGTCTTCCCAGAACTATACTCAGCATAAGAGAGTTGAGCTATCCAGAAAAAAAAAAACATTCGTCTGTTCCTTTGTGAGCTTAGCCAATATTTCATGGCAGAGAGCTGAGAAGATAACATGCATCATGCCAAAAAGCCACAGGTTTGAAAAGGCTTAGTTGAGTTTCACTGATGGTTGCTGCTGTTGTAAATTTTGTTTAAAATGGATTTCTATTTTCTTCTTCTTTGCATTTCAAAGAAAATGAGAAAACTTATGAAGATGAATGCATATCTTCCATTTGGCAAGAACTTGACTTGCTTCTGAGAACTTCAAGAATCTTGCAAGACAGACTTAATATGATTGCTGCCATTGTGACTGACTGCTGTGCATTGCTATCTCTAAAAAAGACCATGCTTCTTACTTCAAGAAGGAACAATGAATCTGGCTGATGAAGTACATGGGTACTGCTCTTGTTTCAGCTATAATTTTAGGCCTTTTGGATTTGGGGCCAATTGAGTATGGAAGTCTGTAGTTGTTCCTTATTGCAGCTTAAAACACGCAAATGCTTTTCTGGGAAACTTGTTTTACTTTACCTGAAAAACTGATAATACAGCAGATTTGAGAAGATGCAATGTTTGCAATTATAAATGGATATATGGGATAGAAAGCAGTTAGGAAGGCATATTGGAGAGACAAAGAACTAGTAAAGCAAGTATGAAAGTGTTAGCATGACATAGCCAAACTGGTCCTATCTTCTGAAACAGTGGGATGAGATGTTGGGCAGACAGGGCCTCGACACTCTGTAGCCATCTCCCTAAGGTGACTTTTGCCTTGTAAGGTTGCCATCTAATCAGCATAAGGAAAACTATAAGTGGCTGGCAAATTTCATTCTATACATGGTCTGTGCAGCTTAGAAGCCATAGCTGGTTTTTTGCTGCTGGTTATCTCCCTATCTTGGTTGAATTTTGTGCAAAGACTCCATTGGCAGGAACTTTCCATGTGTCAGAGTACAGCCATATGTTGTTTATGACAACCTGAATGTCGTGTGTTCTATTATTTGACAGGATCAAATCCTCCATGCAGTGTTCTCCCATTTATGGCCATATCTGGTCATCTGATGCTTTTCTTGCTCAAGAAAATGTCTATAAAAAGCCTACAAACAAAACACCAGTAAATTGCAGTGTTTTCAAATCGCTGGTGATTCACTGTCCAGGTGCTAGCAAATATTTCTTCAGCTGAGCAGCTGAATAATGGGCTCTTGATACCTTATTCACAACAGTGATGCAATACCTCGAGGCACAAGTTTGGAAAGGACAATTATTGCTGTGGTCATCAATCCATAGTCTGAACATTGGGTAGCTCATG
The DNA here is from genome assembly GCA_020745705.1 of Hemiprocne comata. Lineage (NCBI taxonomy): Eukaryota > Metazoa > Chordata > Aves > Apodiformes > Apodidae > Hemiprocne > Hemiprocne comata. Next base: position 66,976,582 of record CM036586.1, read on the forward strand.
AGATCTTCCACTGTTGTTTGCTCCAAACCAACTTTTTTCAGTTCTTTCTTGTGCATCTTTTTTTTGTAAGTACTCTTTCATTAACACTCATCAGCTATTTTTCCTTTTTGGATAATAGTGTTGATGTATGCTCATATCTTGGAAAATACTGAACACAAGATCAAAGGTTGTGTAGCAGAGCACCTTTTATCTTGGATTAATTCCATGCCTCAGCTAATGGAAAAATATGCTTGCTGACCTCCCTAATAGAGGTAACTAATGAGAATGTTTTTGCAGAGAAGCTCCTAATCTATTAATAAAATTAGAAATATTTCATATAGATGCTAATAATTTGAAAATATTGGACATTTATACATATGTAAATGTTAAAATTCTCCTTTCCTCAAGTACCATAATGATTTCTAATTACTTTTGTGGGATGAGAGGTTCACAGAAGCCAAATTTGGCACTTAAGCACCAAATGGATGCAACTTTTAGGGGTAATCTGTATTGTGGATGAAATTGAGTGTGTTGGGGTGAAATTTTCTGTTTTGCATGCACATGCAAAACCACTTACGATCGAATTCTACAAGTTCATGGCCGGCCTGAATATAGATCAGTCTGATATTTGTGTATTGGCTTTTTTGTTTAGTAGAAACCTCTTACATGAAGATCGATTTTATCAACATGGTTTGTGACAAAAGAAGTTTGTACTTGTCAGGCAGGGAAGACAGAAACTGTAAAAAATTCTCTTACTCCAATGTGTGAAACAAGGACTCATGTTTCTTTAGCAACGTAAGAGAAAATAATCAAAGCTCATGTTTGTGTATTAATAAAACATGATGTAGTGTAATGCTAACCCAATTTGGACGGCCTAGCAGGAAATAGAGATTAAAATGAGTATGGCAATTGTTGATTCTGATGAGAAATTCTAAACATTTGCCCCAATTCCAAAACGCCTGTTCTCAAGAAAGATGAAGGGCACTTAAAAGAATCCAGTTTCTGCACTGCAGGATCTCAGCATGCTGACACTCGAAGTGTGTGAAATGTAGATGCTAGGAAGATTTGCATGAGAAGAAGCTTTTGAAGCATGCCAAACTACTAATGTAGATGTACATTTGGAAATGTAGACACATTGTACCTGAGACTAACTGGTATGACATCAGAAATATTTTTTCCTTTGTCTTCTACTGCCTACTACACCATTAGTAACAGAGCTCAAATTGCTTCTTCCCGTAGGAAGCCAGAAAACTGTCAGAATTGTATTCATAGTTCAAAACGTGATAAACTGATGCTTTTCAGAAGTTTACTAAGTTTACCTATGCTTAAATCAGAATTTTTATTCTTTCCACACAAGTGCACATATTTCTTCAGAATAAATAATATTTTTTACTGTGTATCAGGTATTCCATAGAAACTGCCCATATATATGCTTTATTCCTTGGAAATATAAATAGCTGACTTTTTTCCTTTGTAAGATAAGCAGCTTCATGTTTACCATAGGTAAAATATTTCATGTGGACACTTACCAGGGAATAACTTGTGTACTGCATTTTTTCTCTTTTACCTTGCAGTATTTTTTATGGATGTACCTATACACTTAGTATGAGGTGATTGCATTGCAGTTTTGGTTCTTCTGTGGCTACAGGTTTATTAGATTGTTTCTGATCTGCTTAGTTTGGGAGTTTAAATTCATTCCTGCTGGGTTACTTCTGTTTTCTTGGGTTTGGTTTTGGTTTTGTGGTTGTTTTTTTTTTACAGACAGGGGCAAAGGAATTATACTGCTGCACACTGCCCCCTTAAACCAAATGAGTCATTTTGTGTGAGTCTAGTTCAGCTGACAAATGTATTAGTGACAACTTAAGCTCTTTATCTACCACATTTTTTAACCATCTTGCCCTTATGCTGTCTCAGAGATAATGCAATGTATGATTGTCTTTAAAATGCAAGTTTCTTTCTTTGACTCTGTCACAAATTAAATCCTATTAAAATCATAGCTGTATTTTCTATCTGAGCTAAACATTATAAAGATCACCCATTCATTTACATTTAAATAAGGGTTTTGAAGCCCCCGATCCATCTTACAGCAAATAGTAGCATTTCTGGAATCAGCAAGTTCTGTTTCATCACAACCCTGCTGGACACCTGACATTAGCCCTTTTTTCAGTTTCTTTGCGTGGGCTGCAGCTGAATGTCAGCAGGGACTCCCTCAGACAGCCAGGCTTTTGCTTCTGTGGTGCATTCAGCAGAATCTATTCCCAGAAACACTGCCAAAACATTAACTCTTTGAGAATGCGAGAGAACGATTTCCCATAGTGACCAAATCCTATTCTAGCATTTAGCATGGGATCACTTTTAAGCTCAATGTGGTTCATCCTATTACAAATGTTTGAAACACTGTCATTGTGAAGACCATGACAGGAATTGACATATTGCAAAAGTTTGTAATTGTGCTTGCAGATTTGCTGGCAAGAAAAGCATCTGTAAGTTCTGTTGTTTCCTGGTGCCGTACATTTGAATTGTCCTTCTGACATAAAATGTATCATAATTATTGTATCTTTTCTTTCCAGAGTAGTAGCATTATAGTCATTATGATCTAAAGGCAAAAGTAAGGCAGGGTTTGGAGGTACTATAAGTACATCTGCTTCAGACTTGGAAGTCCTTTGTAGCTGAAAGCTTGTCTCTTTTTCCCAGCTTTAAAAATAGTTGGCTGAATAAGAGATTAGCTCTAAACTGGCATCCTCAGAAACCTGGTTTTTGGTCAATTAACAAATTACATCTGTCTCTTTTTTTTTGTTTTTTCTTTATTCCTGGTATGTATCTTGAAAAATAAATACAGAAATATGTGATATGTTTTAAAAAATGCCAACCTGTCCTGTGTCTTTCCAAGCACTTACTGTTTTCTGTGTGAAGAACAGCTTGGTCACTGAGCAGATTTGCAGAAAACTGCCAAATACATGGACATCATAAAGCTGTCATTCAGTACAAGAGGTACTGGTGTTGTGGGTTAACAGTAGAAGTAATCAGGAAATTCTTAGTAGCAAAGTTTTTCAATAATATTTTTATAAGAAACTTTTATTGAATCTGGTGATTTCAGCAAAATTTTTGTTAGGAAAAAATGTCTTCCATCTGGAGTGGAATTTCTGATAAAAAATTAGAGAAGAGTGAGATGAGATCAACTCCTGAGCAGGAAATAGGCTTGGTCAGAGACATTCACAGGGAGATGCTAAAGGGCCTCTTCAGATATTTATACAAAGCAGAATCTCAGTCCCTTCTGTAAGAATATCTTGTTAGAGATCCACCCAAGAACAGCTTATTGTCTATTGACTAGAGTCCCATTTGGAATGTATGAAGATGATGAGTAAGAGCTTGAACCTGTATCTTCCAGGCTGAAGCTTTTCTAACGTATCACTACCAACTCTACGAGGATCTCTTTTTCTCCCCATCCTTTCCATCACCCCATATTGTCTGGCTCATGAATATGAAAGTCTTCAATTTTCTTCTGGTGTAAATACAGAATTTTTTCAAGTTGTTGAGTTTTGCAGAATGTTATGATGCTTCCCACCCCATTGTGACACATTTCTGTGACACAGTGTCATACAATTGCATGTTATGTTTTCCCTTGTTGCTGGGAAAGAGTAGGTTCTTCTCTTCATTTTTGCTGATTGTAGAGAGGCATGTCTTGAATATACGGGGTTTTTTTGTTAGTGTTCAAAATATTTAAGTAATTTCCCTGATTAAATTACGTAGAAATTAACACAAGGAGATTAAGGAGAACTTAACTATGGAACTGTTCAGTTTCTAGGTGCCTTCCCTCTGTTGCACATCTCACAGTTCTAATTTAGGCATTTAGACTTCTTGAATAAAGTATGGGATGAGTTAATTATCTGATTACAATAGTTTTAGACAGTATCCACAGTGTGAATAGCCTAAATCACACAACAAAACCCAAAAAGGCAAATACATATATGTGGGAATCTTAAACACGGTAGCTTGATAGTAATTAATACTTGGTAGTATCAATTCAATTCCTTTTTATGTCTGAGTATGTTAAAATGGCACATCCCCCACTTTCTTTGGAATTGTAAGATGTTAAACATTGAAGTTAATTGGAAGTATTGCTGTTCAGGTCTTTCTGTTCTTAGGTGTTCTACCAATTACACTAAGAAGCTGTGCTCCCTTTACTATTTTCTGTCAGGACTACTGAATCTTTAAATATTTCATGAAAAACTGAAAAGCTTAAACAGGGAGATGAAAAGAGCTGCCTGCAGGAAGGTTCCCAAACTCACCAGGATAGAATAGGTATGTTGCATTATCCTGAGGCCATAACAACAGGAATGCTTGATGAACCAAATATAAGGAACTTCCATATCATTGGCTGTAGTTGAACTGTAGGTTGGAAACTCATCTAATAAATCTGCCAAGGTGTGGAAAATGTGAATTTGAATCCTTTTAGTGGAGGCGGAAATTGAGTCTTGTTCTGCTACTTAAAGATGTAAATTTTGTGCTGCTGGAGGAAAGGCAAACTGTCCCTGCATAGAGCCTGGTTAACAAACTTTAAGCTGCTCCATGGAAGTAATACAGGCAGAGGAACACTTGGTAAGAGGTTATGTTTGCACCTTGACCTTTTAGGATTTACATTTGAGGTGGACCTGAAAAGGCTTAGGTCTGTCAAGAGAAAACTACATTTGGGCATAATCAGTAAGAGACTTACTAGAGAGCTATGCTCACAGAAATATTTTTTCTGATTTGCAGGTGTAGTTATAATTTGTAGTGAGGCTTAAAGACCAATTTTCATTACGTGGAAAAACAGGGAATCCTCAAGGTCTGAAATGAGAGCAATAAGCTTCAAGCGAAGTACAAGTTCAACATAATTGCTTTGACTTTAGTTATGTTACCTTTAATAAACTATTTAATAACTGTTTAAGAAAAGTGAGATTGGTATTTATTTGGCAGAGTATGATGTAACCAAGCGCAGTATTATTAAAAGTATTCTTGCTTGTTTATTTGTAGATAAGACAATTTCAACAGTAGTTTTCAAATTTCATTGAGGTCTCTAGTCAGGTCCAAGAAATAGAATTCAGCATCAGTGGCTAGCATCGCATGAACTTTCACAATATTTTGCCTTTCTGGGATAGTCACTGATTTAAAAGTGAAGTCTGAGAAATGGATGAGAAGCTAGAAAGACTTGCCTGTTCCTTCAGGGGGAAAAGGATGTTTTCTTTGAAATTATGTAGAAGATGAGCTGTTTTGACTTAAGAAGTAGTTTATTTATGATGCCAACTAATAAAGGGTATTGTTCCACTATTATGAAAATCATAAAAAATTGTTGGAAAGCAGAGAAAAGAACCCATTTTGCATACATCTTGCATGTTGGAAAGCAGTGGGCGTTGAAAGCATAGTGTAATTTTCTATGCCATATTCTCCAGTTACCTTGCACATAATGAAGTTTGTTCTCAGCTGAGCAGTACAGAGAACAGTAATAGTAATTCATGAGCTTGGTGCTTACCCTTCCTCTCACCCCACCTCTTCATTTTTCTTGGGAAACTAAATTCAAGGCAGTTGCTGACCATTTCTGTCGTGTGTTCCAAACTCTCTTTTCCTTACTCAGCAGACTGATGAATACCAATAAATACTGTTTGTCACTGGTATTTTTTTTTCCCCCCCATTGTCTTTCTGAACCGTATAATACATGTTGGTTCTTTGACCCAAAAGTTGCACAGGAGCTTTTCCAGCTTTAAGGGGGAGAGTTTTTGTGGGTCTGAGACACAGCTGTTGCCTATGTAACCTGAAATGAAATTTCACAGCCGATCAAATGGTAAAAATGTGGCAGTTTGGTTGTGGTGATTTAGTCTATTAATGTTTATAAATAACCCAAGTTTGATTCTGAGACAACGCTGAGTAGAGGAAGTAATTTTATTTAGTAAATTATGTGGTTGTTCAGAAGAAGCTCTTTTCTTGCTTGGGAGAAAGGAAGTGCTGAAGTGGCAGTATGTGAAGAGGCAGGTGGAAGCATGTGGGAATTTGTTTGTTAACTGGAGGAACAACACACAGCTGGGCTGTGGATAAGTAGGGCTTCTCAAATACAAATGAAATTAACTCCTTTGTGGAATTGTAAAGTTATATCTAGTGAGGTTACTGGTTAAATTTAAGGATATTCTCTCACTACTGCGGTTATAGTCCCACCAACTTTCTTGGTGTTGTATAGGTACAGGTGAGGCAGTGAAGTGAATTGTGAACTGGTTGAAGGAAAGAAGACAGAGAGTTGTGGTCAATGAGACAGAGTCTAGTTGGAAGCCTGTATCTAGTGGGGTCCCTCAGGGTCAGTACTGGGACCGGACCAGCACTATTCAACGTCCTGCATGAGGGAACATAGTGCACTGTCAGCAAGTTTGCTGTCACGGTTTGACTCAGAATCGGCAATTAAACCAGAGACAACAAGCTCTCGATCCCCTCCCACCCAGGTAGGGAAGGAGAGGGAGAATTAGGAGAGAGACTTACCTGGATTGAAAACTAAATTAGACAGCTTTAATTATATGTACAATTATGTATAAGTATGTTCAGGAATGTGCAAAAGCCTTGTCTCCCCCCACCCTCAGCAACTCCCCTGGCACTCTCCTGAGCTGTGAGCAGTCCTGAAAACTCTCAGCCCGCAGGCAGGAGATAAAGCAGAGCAGACAGGGGCTGGGTTATGAGGTCAGAGCCTAGGGGTCGACGGTGATGGATGGATGGAGTCCTCCCCAGACGCCGGCCATGGACAGAAGAGAAGGGAAGAAGAAGCAGGAAGGAAGTTGTCTTCTGTGATCTCTGACCTTCCTTGGAGCTTATGTAGATATATGGAATGGAATACCTTTGGTCAGTTCTGCTGTCTGTCTAGTCCAGCTCCCCTACAGGGAGGTCACAGATGCAATTCTCCTGCCCTGGTAGCCTCTGTAGCAGCAGATTCACTGAGTAGAACAAACTGACCTTTGCATCTCAGCAGAAATGTAAACATTCCAGTGTTGTCAGTCCACTAGCTGGAACACTTGCTGCTAGTTAAAAGAGAGCTTACTGAAGGAAAAAAAAATCAATAAAAGGAAAATTAGCTTCATCCTGGCTCTAACTGGGACATTTGCTCATGACGCTAAACTGGGAGGAGTGGCTGACACACCAGAAGGCTGTGCTGCCATTCAGCGAGACCTAGACAGGTTGGAGAGTTGGGCAGGGAGAAATGTAATGAAATACAGCAAGGGCGAGTGTAGAGTCTTGCATCTGGGGAAGAACAACCCCATGTACCAGTACAGGCTGGGGACTGACCTGTTGGAGAGCGGTGTCGGGGAAAGAGGCCTGGGCATCCCGGCACACAGAATTATGACCATGCGCCAGCAATGTGCCCTTGTGGCCAAGAACACTGGAACAGGCTGCCCAGAGAGGCTGTGGAGTCTCCTTCTCTGTAGACATTCAAAACCCACCTGGACGCGTTCCTGTGTGATCTACTCTAGGGGATCCTACTCTGGCAGGGGGGTTGGACTAGATGATCTTTCCAGGTCACTTCCAACCCCTAACGTCCTGTGATTCTGTGTGAAATCCTTTTATGAGTGCAGTAGCTTTTCTTTTACAGCTTGGTCAGCATACCTTAATTGAATAGATGTTGTAGTTTTGATTGCCTACCTGCACACTGGTGTGTTTTTGTTAGTGCCTCAGTTTTAACGCTTGGAGGTTGTATAACATTCTCACTTTGACTGTGGTTTGGAGAAATGGCAATAAATGAAAACTGAAATCTCCAATTAAAAAAAAAAAATTTCTAAAACAATCTTTGAAATCTGTGTTGATTCCCTTAAAGTATTTATACTACTAAATGCTGACTTGAAAATAAATATGAGCTTCCACCAATATATAAAAACAATGTACCTTTCAGAGCAATAAATTACCCCTCACCTAATATACCTGTGTTATCCCACATACTCTGTAACCTAAAGTATAGGTTTAGATTAGTAACTGCCAAGTATTGTGTTACTGAAATAGAAGATAAGGCAATTACAGCATCTTAAATCAATCATGAAGCTATGCATTTGAGCTGATTTCAGTTCATGGTGATACCATAAAGGGTGCTTCCATTTTTTTCTCTACCAGCCCCTGACTGCACTTTCCAACCTGTACTTTGCTCCAGGAGGATCAGCATGGGTGGGGTCACATAATCAACTGGATCAGAGATCTAGCGGGAAAGATGTTTTGTTCGGTTTTGATGGGGGTGGTTTTCAGCTAGGTGAAGTTTTGATCCAGTTGTCAGCACCAGCCACCTATGGAAGGACAGATAAGATGGATGGTTCTTTTTAATGGCAGAGAGGACTTTGGTGAGCTGGTTGTGAAATAGCACGTTTAGTTTTGAAAAGCTCTTCATAAAGGAGGGGAACTACTCTGTAGTACTGGCCTTTGTAAAGAAAATTGGGTTGGAGTGTCTTTACGCACAATTCTATCCAACCAAACCAACGGTTAGTGTTTCTAAAACAGGTTAGGATAGATGACTGTGCTGCAAATAGTGTCTGCTCTCTATTGTCTTTTCATAGAATCACGGGATGATTGAGGCTGGAAGAGACCTCTGGAGGTCAGCTGGTCCAAATCCCCTGCTCACGCAGGGCCACCTGAGCCCAGGACAATTTACAGACAGCTTTTGAGTGTCTCCAAGGAATGTTACATAAGAATTGTGATAAATATATTCTTGAAGTAATACTTAAATCCGAATCTTTTTACATCTTCTCTTTTCACAAATATTTAAGTGAAGTACTTGAGTTTATGTCAAACAGTTTAGCACCATCTTTACATAATAAACCTTAAGACTGTGTCTCATGCGTCAAGCTTGATAATAGATTATAACTCTATTTTACTAGTACTTTAATCGTAGACAATAGTGGAAGTAGCTCTGTTGCAGACACTGTTTTTTGCAATATAAAGGTACATGCCAGGGATCTGTCCATCTGACTTGTTCACATTAAGACTAAATTGTAAGCATGCCTTCCACTCTTGAGGGAGTAGAGATGTATCACTTAGTGTGTACCTCATCCTTGGTAATCAGATATTTTTTCCATGTGTAAGGACTTCTCCGTTATTGTCTTAATAGTTCTGTCTTGCTGAGAAGAAAACAAATGTTTATCCAAATATGAAGTGAATACTTTTTTCTAGGCTAACTGTGCTTCTCCTATATTATCCCACTATATTAACCCATTGTATCCACAATCATTGAGACAGGATTTATTGTCTTGTCCAACCACAAATTACTGCTGATCATTTGATTGACTTCACATTTCTCTTTGTAAGGTGGAAATTTCTATTCTGTACTAAAATCCTCATGCATAAAATTTTATGATGTGACCCTTCTCCCCAGTCACTGTATATCCAGTTTTCTATAGCTGTAGATCTTCCTGACATTCTGAAGTTTCTTTTGTAAGTCAACTGTGAAATCTGTGCTACATGTAGTGTTAGTACTGAAGACCTTGGGAGCCTTCATGGGTGACTGCTTTCTGTTAGATGGTAGGTAGATTCTAATATTCATGTGTCCCTCTGATTTGTCAAGATAGTAATTCTAGTCTATGGCTTCTTTTGCAGAATTCTTCTGTAGGGTAGTCAAATATTTGGAAAAAACAAATATTTTAAGCTTTTAGCTTACTGACAAATGCCTACTGACATTTTCAATTTGAAACAGTGACTTACTCAAGTTGGTGGAAGTCAGAGTCACCTGAGTAAGAGGTTTCTAGGATTAAGAAACCGGTACCACACAGAAGGAAGAACTTGAAATTTCTGTATCATAACCCGGTTCCACCTCAATTCTGCTTTCAAGAAACAGTGTTGGTCTGTTGGTGTTGCAATTTCCTCTTGGTTGGTAGTTCAGGAGGAATGATGTGCCTCATACTTTTGTCTTTATTTCTCCAGTGGACGGAATCCTCTGATTTTATTTATTTATTTATTCTTTTAGCATATGCAGATGACTATCCAGGCTCTCCAAGATGAGCTTCGGATCCAGCGGGACCTCAACCAGCTGTTCCAGCAGAACAGCAGCACTAGAACCAGTGAGCCCTTGGTGGCAGAGCTAACAGAGGAAAACTTCCAACGACTTCATGCAGAGCATGAACGCCAGGCCAAGGAACTCTTCCTGCTACGTAAAACCTTAGAAGAGATGGAACTGCGTATTGAGACACAGAAACAGACCTTAAATGCACGTGATGAGTCCATCAAAAAGCTGCTGGAGATGCTGCAGAGTAAAGGTCTGTCAGCAAAAGCCACTGAGGAAGATCATGAGCGAACAAGACGGTTGGCTGAGGCAGAGATGCACGTGCACCACCTGGAGAGCCTTCTTGAACAGAAGGAAAAAGAAAACAACATGCTGAGAGAGGTAAGTGACCAAGCTCTGGCTTCATCTCCAATCTTAAGCTTTTCTGTGTCTTTTCTCCATTTCAGAATGGTAAGGAAAGAATCTTCCATCCTATCTATAAGCTGTATTTTACATTGCAGACTTAACAGAATTTGTCCTTGTTGTTAAAACTTCTTTATAAAGGTTTCCTTGTGTGTGTTTTTTGGGGTTTTGTGCTTTAGACCCCACTTTTCCTGTAGCCTCCATATGAAGCTCTGGAGGTGAATTGTCACACAGACTGTAAAATTTAGTAGCTACCTGTATTTCGGAGAGAGCTGAGAGAAATCTTTGCAGGAGTAATGGATGATTGCTCTACAGTTTCCATGGAAACAGTCGCCTTGCTGTGAAGGGTATTTGATAAAACTATTAGCTGCCCTGGATGCACAGCCAAAAAAAAGATTACTTAAAGGGACACTGTTGCACACAGGGTAACCCCTTTCACCAATCTCTCTGAAAATAGAAAAGAAAAACCATTGTTATATCTGTATTACACCTTAGAGGACTACAATGGCAAGCATTCTACACTATTAATCATCCTAAAGTAATTATAATAAAATATGGGCTACATGTAAGTATCTTAGAAAAATAAAGGAAAATAAATTAGTTGTTGTGTAGCCAGTATCATTAAATTTCTTGATTTTGTTAAATGCATTTTCCTCTTGTTAACCAGCCTCCTAGAGTATTTGAGTGTTCACTTCTAAAAGGCTGGTAATTCAGCATGTGTTGTGTAAATACAGAGGTATGTATGTATGCACATGCATGCATTCACTAATGATAAGAATTTCTGGAAAGATTATTTTACATATTTCTGTAGATTGAATGTATGAATTGATAGCTACACACGTATATGTAGTATGTGTGTGTGAATCTAATGCCCTGTTTTGCACATTGTGTGTCTACTTTATGGTTCAGCATTATTTTGAAAGCCTGACACATACACAAGATTAAAGCCCCCTCTCTAAGAAGCCAGAGAAGCAGGGTCTAGCACAGAGTTTTGTGAGATGAGTGTTTGCAGTAAATAAATACTTCTGAATATCCCTTATTCATATATTTTCCGTGGCCTGACCCATTGTACTTGTGCTCTTGCAAGCATTTATATAAGAAAGCTAGAGTGAGCCCACTGCATTTCTGAGCCAGATTTATGCCAGATTTATTTTTTTAGAGCAGTAATCTCTTGAGTGTCTGGAGCGAAGATAATGTGATTCCAGAGTTTCTACACTACAGTTTTTCCTTTATTTAGCAACCAATGATAATTCTGTTCCAAATCTTGTGTCTATTTCAGGAAGAGCCCCAAATGGCTTCCATTTGATTCCACGTTAAGTCCAGCAAGATAAATGAAAAACTCTCAGGAGCTGTGTAATTTTTTAGGAATGCAGTTATTTTTGTTTCTGAGTAGATGTTGAGAGATAAGAATTCTTGTTTCATTTACACATATCTGGGAATCATCAACCATTTAGATCACAGCCTTTATGGTAAAAGATTTCCTGGAAAAGGTAGAGATGACTTACTGATTTTGAAAGTACAAATACTGTTTATCTAACATTTTAAAGTTAATTACTCCTTGTTGGTCACCCAAATTGAGAAGGGTAGGCTGAATATACTTTAATTTGCAACTCAAGCCATTGATACAGTGTGGGATCCAGCCTTGAAGCTGAGCACCCTAGTAGCCTTGGAAGCATGGTGCTATGTGCAGACAGGCCAAATTAACCTTGTTATGGGACTGGGTCACAGCAGGAAGGGTTTAGTTAGTATCCATGTGTTGCCATGAGCTCTGAGCTAACAGCTCAGGCTTGTCTGCATAAAACTCAGGTCTCATGCTTGGGGCTCCAGGAGGCTGAAGAGAACCAGGGGATGTTGCTGAACTATAGTTGACTGCATCTGACTTCCTGACCACCAAGTTGCTTAACTCTGCAGGATCTGGTACAGAGTTGTTGTCACTGTTTCACACTTATAATTTGTCTCTGTGCAGAACCTCTTAAGCATGTCTGCATCACCCTCCTCAGTTAATCTTCTATTATGTTTTTATCTGTAATTCCATAGTTTTAGGTTATTTTAGCCCTTTGCTACCCCAGATACTATCGGGTTTTGAGCGACCTTGAAGAAATCAATCTAGTTTCTGGATGGTTCTGTATCTAGCATTCCCAGTGTCTGGAAAGGCACACTAAACTCTTCTTTAAATACAGCTGTTAAAGAAAGCATTATTATCTCAAAGGGATTTGCTTGTGCTTGGGAGGTCAGCATTTATACTTCATGTTCTAACACATTAGAAAACTGAGAAAAACTTTAATAGCAGTTTTGACCATCTTAAGTAAAGCATGTTATGAGATGTTAGAATCCGCTAGTACTGTTTCTGACTTTACAATTGTGTTAGACTTCTGGTAAAAACTTTTACTGAGAAGAATAATAATAAGAAAGATCTTTATCTTCAAGCAAAAAGGTATTCCTTTGTTTTTCAACTTTGAAGCCTACATGTAATTTGAACCATGATGTTGAGACTCAAGGTAATCATCTCAGACAGACAGTGTAGGTGCCACCAGTCTGACTTTGCAAATTAAATGTGAATTCATGGATTCCTTCAGCTAGCACTATTACTGTGATTGTACTGCACTAATTTCCTAAGGAAAGGAATTATTAGAGAGCTCCCAGACTTGTGGTTCTGATAAGATCATAACCAAGGAATAGATGTAGTGGTTAAGGCCAGTGATCCCGTTAGTCCAGCATTCTGTTCAACATAATGGCCATATGCAGATGAAGAAGGGGTAAGAACAAGGCAAACATGATACTTCTCTATAAGGTTGTCCCATCTTCCCAGCTGTTTACAGAGGAGGGTTTTCTTGAACTTTTTGTGGCTTCACAGGTTAGTATCCTCCATAGATCTGCCATCCAAGTACATAGTCAGTGTCCTCTTGAGCCTGTGTAAACTTTTGCAGCTGTAGCATCATCTGGTAAGTGATTCTACAAGCCTGCTCTCCACTGCAGGAAGAATCTGCCTCATTTCTTCTGAGTTTGAACCTGTCTCCCAGTAGCTTCATTGACAGCCTCTTGCTCTTGCACTGGAAGACACACTGAAGGGGTGATTGCTATTGAGACTCTGTGCCACTCAGAATTTTAGATCTGTCATATCCCTTCCAAGTTTTCTCTTTTTCCAGGCTTAAAAGTCCAATGCTACTTAGTTGTTACTTATATAAAAGATATTGCATATATTTTATAATCTCCCAGAGCGTTTCCTCAGTCTCCCATATCCAGGTTATGAAATGGAGCCTCCTGCAGATAGTGAGAGGTATCTTCATAAGCAATATGACTCTTTTGGGCTCTTCCCAAATGTCCCAAATTTTGGGAAACTCGAGCAATCTTTCTGTGCAAGTCCATAGGAAAGATCCTGTATCCAGCATAGCATGTATTTGGCAACTCACTAATACAGATGGCAGTCTCTCATTAACATAAAATAATGAAAAATTAAATGTTTCATTGAGCATCTGAACACAGACATGGATCGGGATGCCCTGACTTCAGCTGATGACAGTGTGGCTGCATCACATTCCTCTACCCTAGAAAACAAGCTTAAACTTCATAGCTTATAAAACGATGGCTACTATTTTGAATACCTCTTCTCAGGTCTTAATGAAAATTATTTATATTATTGGTGGTATTCTAGACTTAACTTTCAGAAACCAGATTATTATCATACCAGCAAGAAATACTTGATGAAATCCAGCAGCAGGACTGCAGCTTCCAGAATAGCTCCAAAGTTACATTAACTCCTGCCTCATTGTTCAAGACTCACCTGTTGCAGAATTATCAGTGATGGCAGTGACAGCACATAACTCTAAAGATACCTAAGTCTGCTGTGCTCTTTTTGACAACCTCTCTGCTCCCTGCACCCAAAATGCTAGATGCAGTGAGTAGAAATATATTTTTCTCAGCTACACAGAGTAATAGATACCAAATAGCGTGCAACTTATGGCAGAGTATGATGTGATTGTATCACACCTGGTGTTCTATACACTTGGAATACTTCGTGCAAACTATACTTTGTAAGGACAGTCCAACATCATTACTCCAACTTGGTTGAACTTTTCTCCTTTGAATGGTTTACGACTGTTTTTAGGAATTTGTGTCTGAAGAACTGAAATCATACACTTCTATCATCACAGTCAATAAAGAGGTAACTTCTTGAGAGTTCTTGGAGAAGAAAGTTTAGGCCGAATTTGTCATCTGCCTCGAACAAAGTATAGAAACAAAACTATCTGTATTTGTTCTACCCAGAGGGAACAAAATGAAGTTGTTCATTGAGTGTTATTGCCAGATATTTGCCAGACAACTTTGAAAGTGTTGTCCCATTTTCTTACTCCTTCATAAGGGATATCAGGACAGATTTTACAACAGTAGTTAATCTGATGACCTGTTTGTCTCTGGGTTGCTACTGGACATACATCCTCTGTAAGCCAAATACATCTTTGTTCACAGCAGTGCTGTGGCATGTACTAGTTGGAGTCTCTGGGTTATACTGACTTATCTCTGCATTTCTCCTACTCAGGAAGCGCTACCCTTTGATGTCTTAAATCGTAAGAACTAAGAATGATGTATGAGAGGAAATTCCTAAATGTATTACCTTCGGTTCATTGGCAAGTGTGCTTATTGGTATCTACCCAATATACCTATGAAGTCATCAATCCCATTGCACCCTGTATAGCAAATATTCAGAGTTCTGTTAATATACATGACCCTAACAATTGGCTTTTCCTGAAAAGATGCAGTAGAAGTCATGCACAGTGCTGGTTTCTTCTTCCTTCATAACAGTTTTGTCACACATTTATAATGAAAGATGTGTAAGTCCTGCAAGTGACCTGTGACAGGCTGCATGTGGCTCTTAATACCTTCAGCAAGAGGTCAAAACCAAGTGTCCCTTTAAGTTAAACTGTGGTCTTGCAGCATTTTTCTGGGAAAAGGCAGTGGTTGGCTCAAACTTTGAGGTTAAGCAGGTATTGAAGGTGCGTTAAAGGTGTTCATTGAAATATTCATGTAATAGAATGGCAACATAGTTAATAATAAAAAATGAAATAGTCATTTGATTTGATAGACAAAAATTAGAGTGTTATTCCCTGAACTGTGAATCCAGACCTAGGACAGATGGCTGACTACAACCTTCTATTCAGAAGCAGAGAGCAAGCTCATTATCTAGAACGTTTCTTTCGGAGTCAGTTCTAGGTTCAAGGTTTCCATGTTACAAGTGTTGTGAAACAAGAAAAGAACCACGAGTAGCTTTGCAGTTTGTGTCACAAAACCTGTGTTTGGTAGTAAATTACAGTTTTCATTTTTTTCTTTTTTTTTTTTTTTTTTTAATAATTGAGGCCATTGAAGCAAGATGGATTTTTAATACAACCAACTGCAAAACTGAATTAAGGAGTTCAGATTGTAGTGCTTAACAAATAAAGGGAGGTTTTGTATGTAAAGCCGTCACTGAAATGGGTCATTCATAAGAGTACTTGTTTACAATGAACTTTAGGAAAGAAGCAGTGGTAGAAAATGGTATTATTTCTTTTCATCTTCAGTGTTTGTTGAAATGGCAACCCTACAAAGTCCTGTTTGTGAACTGTACGTACTACAGTTATCTCATATGGCCTTATCACAAGAACTGATCCCTGTTTGTAGCTATTTTGACTCAAACAGTGCTCACTTTATTCTAGGAAATAACATTTCTGTGAGCACTCTTTATTTTGTCTCCATTTGGGGTAGATGTCTGTCAGAGCAGGCGCACTAGCCTATAACCTACATACATTTGACTTAGCTTTAGATTATCAAACTTGATACTGTGATGACCAAAGAATAGCACCAAGTAGTAAGAAAGGATCAATGTACCATGTAGATGCAGCATCGGAGCACTGCTGAGCACTGCCCAATGAAGAGAAAGGTTGTTTGCCTTATCTGAACAGATTTTAATTACTTGTGACAAGTTTTGCAAAGAAGTTCTTTTTCCATGCTTGTGTTAAAATTCTTACCCTTTTCTGCTCCAGGCTTAGAGGAGGATTTAGAAATTTTAATTGGAGCAATCATAGTTATCTCAAAGAACACTTTTGTCCTGTTCCAGTACTTTGTAACATAAAAAAGACACATTTTTAGAGAGAATTTTTGCTTTGCTGTAACAGATAGATTCAGTAACTGGAACTCCTACTACCATCGTACTAGGGGACATCTTTCTGTTAAGTTAAAAAAATTAAGCTTCTGTTTTTTCTGTTTCTCCTTCATTCTTTTGACCTTTTAGAAGAGGATAGCAGTGAGAAGTGATTTAAATAAAGGTAATTTACTAGTTACGTCTTTAGTAGAATCACTTGATTGGCCTAGAAGTAGTTTTAAAACATACCGAGTTTTCGTAGATCAAAGTTGGGGAAAATGTGCTATTGCAACTTGAGAGCATGCATGATTTATTCTTTTATACATTTTGCTTTCTTAAATACCATTGTAGTTTGCAATGTCTTACACGTCACTTCATGAAAGAATGACGGTTAAAAGTGTTCAGAGATATATAAAATTATTTTCAGCTTTCCTCAGTTTACAGGTTGGTAGCTTCATAGTTCTTAGGAAGCTGAAAAATGTGGATAAAAAGTAACGTATTTGTTTCGTGTCTTTCCAGACTACAAAGAAATCATAAACACCTTCTGATTCTTGTATAGCAAATTTCTGATTTTTATATAATGGTGTAGGAATTAAGTGAATGGAATAAAGAACTGCAGTCATCTGTTAGGGTGTTTTCTCTGTATTATAGTTACGATCTCATCAAAATGAAATAATCCATAAAATTTCAATGGGTCTATTCATGTGCTTTTTCTAGCATAGGGGGCTAAAATTATAGAGATTTGATTTTTAAACTTGTTTCAAACTTCTCTATCTATATGAATGAGCTGCTTAGTCTCCAAAGAGATTTTTTTTTTCTTTTTATTCACACAAGGTAAAATGTCTAACTGGTACACTTTAGCACCTCCATCCCCTTTAGGTGGGATTTTTAAAACTACATGAAACAGTTTAGAAATACATAAATCTGGCTGGTGATTAGAGGTTTAAAATATGTAAATATTAATATATTTTGATGTTTTGTTATATTAGAAGATTTTCTCTGTCAATATGTATTACATGATTTGATTTGTTTACAAATTACAGCTTAGGTGTACTTTCCTTGGAGATGTTAATATTATCCTGCACTTTTCTTCAGTAGAGATGAAATCTGTGGAATTCTGTTTCTGCAAGTGTGAAACTGCAGTAGAAGAAAAAAAAGTGAAAATACCACACAAGCTGGAAGTTAATTTCAATAGAAAATAGATGCTTTTTCACCTTAAGTAAGAGGGAAGAAAGGAACAATGAAGAATTAATAACACATATGTAAATAAAGTTCTGAATTATTAAGATTTTAATTTTTAATTGACTTTAGCTTTTGAACTTATGCTTCTGTAGTCAAATTTCAACACAATGGCTTGCTACTTAAAAGTAATAAGATAGTGTGAATTGATATCTTTATCTTGCTTTTGCTCTAATGCTGAAGCTTTGAGGGATTTTGATTTTGTTTCTTGCTGATTGGAATATTGAGATGAACTGGAAGCTGTGTTTTAATTTTCACTTTAGATAATGCCTACGTTAAGAAACTTAAGTGTCCTAATATCTGAGATTTTGGTTGGATTTAGAAATCACCATCTGAATGTATTCATAAAATCTCAAAACACAGAGAGGAGTTTTTTTTTAGCCAGGAGTAACTAAGCTTCAAAGCAACTATCACCCTGCATTATTGATGTGTGTGTAATTTTCAGCACATCTTTCGAAGTTATGCCCTGTATTAATACCATCAATTTATTTTTCAGGGAATTATGTTGATTGTGTGTGTTTGCAAATACGGGAGATGACAAATGGAGAAGTACAGAAATAATTTCTGAAGGAACTACCGTGATTATTGGTTCCAAATTTATGTAACTATATCTTTTTAGTGGCAAAACTCTAACAGTAATGGGATAAACTATACAGGACTCTTATTATACATTGTTTTTTCAGTTCACTTCTACATGTTGTTGAGACAGAAGTTAAACTTACTGGTCTCAAGCACTTTCTGAAAAATACTCATAAAAATCCTGAAACTAAACAATTAAAATACTATCCAGTCACCTTTTGATCCCATTTAGTGAAGATGTTTTTATAAATGTCTGAGGCAGGTTGAAGGGCTCTCCCAGAGGTTATTTCATGCAACCTCCTGCTCAGATCGGCAATTTCAAGTGATAGGGATTCCACAGCGTCTTAGGGCACTTGGTCCTGTGTTTGGTTGCTCTCCTGGTAAAATCTTTTCCATATTAACAAGTCTGATTTTTCTGTGCTGCAGCTGTTACCTGTTGCCTATCATCCTTCCACTGTGTACTTCTGGAAAGACTTTTGTTTCCATCATCTGTACAGCTTCCAGTTGGATAGTTCTAGAGAGCATTAAGGTTCTCCACAAGCCTTCTTTGCCTCTCAGCTGAACAAACTCAGTTTGGTGTTCAGCCACCATCTTGGTGGCTGTCCTGTGGACTCTCTTCATCTTCTGATGTCATCCTTTTACTGGGGAGTCTGAAATAGGGCACTACTCCAGCAGTGGTCTCGCAAGAGCTGCATAGAGAGAAATATCTGCTTCCCTTCTGGTTGTATAGTCTTGTTAATACCACCACCCAGGATGCAGTTGGCCATTATTGTTTTTTTTTTTACAGCAAAGGCACAGTGCTTACTCCTAATTCATGTCTTCCCCAAATTTCATATAATCCACAAGCGTGCTGAGGATGCCACCTCTCCCATCGTTTAGATCATTGATACAGGCACTGGACAGTATTGGCCACAGTATTAGCCTCTGAGGATTGTCAGCAGCTAGCAATCTGAATACATGAGAGATAGGATATATTATTATTTCTTGATTCTGCCACTGAAAGGTAAATATGTAACCTGTATTTCAAATTTAGGAGGAATATATATTTGCTTCCTTCCCTCAGCAACCACACTTAAATCTGTGTTCTAGGGAGGTTCATTCTGCCTGCAGCCCTGCTTTCAGGCTCTTTAGAATTGTAGGCATGTTGCCAAAATTAAATCCTTACTATGCAGTTGAGAGGTGGGAGGTGTTGTTTTTCAGCAGGTTATGCCATCCAAATCACAGTGGTATTACTGAAGATGATAGAAGTAGAACATTTCCTTTGCTGAAGTGCAAAGCATCACTTCAGACAGTGGAGATACAGGCATTTTGAAAGAAAAAAGCTTAAAAGGATTTTCTATTTGAGAAAACACTATGCAATGTAAAAAGCACACACTGTTGTGTCAGCATCCCTTTGGTGATGTGCTGTTTTCTTACTGTGTATCCCATCTATTTCATTTCCATAGTAGTAGTTGCTTTTATGTTCTTAGGTCAGAGACTGTCTCTCCGCACAAGTGGAAATTATCTACTATGTATTGTAGTACTAAAATAAAAACAATACATTGTTCAAAATAGACTTTTGGCATATTATTTTTTTTACCTTCTTATCTTTTGTTTTCTCAGCTTCTAACCAGTCACAATAATTTGTTTTAACTTCTTTTCTGTGATCAAGCTGTTTCATTTTATTCTAAAATAAAAGTTTTTGGAGGATTGTGCCACTGATGTGACAGGAGCAGCTGGAGACATAACTTTCTGCATTTAGCAAAAGCTCATGCAATTCAGAATATTCTCACGATAATTCTCACTCATGGATCTTTCTTCATCTTTTTAAGCTTAAATAATCTTCTTCAGAATTACTTCCCTTTTTCCCATAGATGAGTTTGGGAGTTAAGGAAAGCCACTTTTTAAAAATTCTAAAATCTGGGGGCTTAAAACCCTCTTTTCTTCCCATATAACATTTTTTTTGAAGTGGACATGAATTTGAGCATGCTGCCAAGATGTGACTGGACTGTGGACTGTTTTACTATTAAATGGCATTCTTGGAGTTGCATTGTTTATATGCATGTTGTTATTAGGTGTTCTCATAGCCAAACAGAGATTACGGAATAATTTGGTATTACAGCAATATAGGATGTGTGCTACAAGAGGTGTTCTCAAATACTACCTCCCTTAACATGCCACATCTGGATTTACAAAAGGAACGGCTTGTGTCTTAACCTCTCAGTTCTCAGGCTGGGAATCACAGGAAAATACTTGAGAATTCTGAGAAGGGACTGAAGGTTGTGGGAGCCTCTCCAGAGGGATAGTCAGAAGTCATGTTTCTTTCTTATTCAGATGTTTGTGTACTTGTACAAGCAGTGCTGTTCACTTCAGCCAAATAGATACAGGCCTGTGGTTCCAGAGCAGTAAAGTGTCTGGATGCCTCTCCAGCAGTGTGCTGCTTGGGGAGTGCATGAATGGAGTCCCCAGTGTTCACTCTGCAAACCTCGCATATGGAGAAGTTCCAGGAGGAAGCCACTCCTGTCACTTGAGTTTTACATCAGCATCCTTTGAAAATTTCTGAAGGCTCCAGTCTGGCTACAGAGTCATACATGCTAAGATATTGGAAAGGTTTCTGTAACAACATTGTGCCAGTGGCAGGACAGAAACTCACTCTATCTAGAGCTCATGAGAAGGACTGACAGCCACAGTATCTTGGAATTACAGTGCAATTCTCAAATCAATTCTCAGATCAACCTGGTAGAGCTGGCTGAGTTGGAAACAGGGAAAAATATACCACAGCTACCTTAAGGAAGACAACTGGGATCATTCCCTATGGAGGAAGAACAGAGACACTGAAGAAGAGGGATGTTTTTCATGACAGGTACTGGTAAAAGCACTGAGAAACAGGTGGAGGGTGCTGGATCTGCTCCCCCTCATATTTCTAAATGCTCAGTCTGGTCCTGAGTGTTAGGAGCTCATCATAGCTTATTCTTATTAAGGCAATATGTAGCATTATGATTTTTGTCTCTGATCCTTGACTGAGGGTAGTAAGATTAGTTCTGAGTTACTTATGGGCAGAGTATGTAGCAGACTGTCCTATGCTTAGTTGATACTACATTTTTAAAGCAAATTCTGCCTCATGATGAGGTTCTTTTCTAACATTATGTACAGCAAATGAATCTCTGACATTTTACCTCTGAAGAGGTAGTGACTGGAATAGTAAGTAGTGGAGACAGACTGGAAAAGTATTTTTGTTTATGTGTCTCAAAAAAATGCTGAGGATGGAGCAGGTAATAAAAGTGATGTGAGGATGTTGGTCCAGCTTGTATTGATGATACTCTGTTGGCTGTAGAAAAAGGTTCAATTGGTTGGACTGACTACTTTTGGCTTTGAAAAAGCTGAACAGCACTGCTAAGGAAATGATCCCAGAGATAATGCTTGCAGTTTTTAGATGGCTCTATGATCAAACCCCTGTAGGCAGATGGAAAAGTGGAAAAGTGCTAGAGACCAACAGTTTTGGAAGGCTGTTGATGAGAAATTACTGATTATGCTGTGCTTTGGCCAAGAGTTGAGAAAAATATCAGAGAGGAATGCACACTGCTCTTTTTTGGACATGTATATTACAGGCAGATACAGGAAATCTTGGGCCAAAGGAGAAGTTTGGCTAAACTGTTCAGATTTAAGTAAATCCATGAGAATGCAGGTACAGGTAAGTAAAAGAATAATAGCAGTATTGCTCCACTCTGGTCTATATGGTGTCAGTGATACATGACCAGAGACTCTCAAGTTACCTGTTGACTGTGGGAGAAACAAATATATTTAGATGGGTTATCTGGTTTATTTTTTCAGGAGGTTTTTGGTTTTTTTTTCAGAAAATACCACCCTACACCGTGAACGTACTTGTAAAAGTAGCTTCTCAGGAAATACACAAGTGTATTATTTAAAACAGACAAACCTTCTACTGGATTTTCTTGTTAATACCACTTACAGGCATCAACTTACACAAATGTCCTTCTGCTAAATTTATGCAAAATTCTTCTGGTGGCCCTTGACATATCACTAAACGTTTCTATCTTGCTCACTTGACAGCTATGGAAGAGCATTTTACGATTTTACAAGACAAGTAGTGTTTTCAGTATTTTGAAAAGCACTATACAACTCTGCCTTTCTCATTCAAATAATTAATCATACGGAGCAAGTTGCATGTATGACTACCATACAAAATATTATCCCTTCACCATGTCTATAGGTAACATCAGTTTGTTGTTGTCATTTTGAATTTGTCTTCTAGGTCTTTGATGGCAGTGGGTGGCTTCACTGTGTGTGTGCATATAGAATGTGTTGTTAGGATAACTGATACCACAGTGCATACTCTATGGGTACCAAAGTATTTTTATGTCATATAAGATTAATGTTCTGACAGTATTCACATTCATACAGTAGTGTGTGGTGCAAGGACAAATAATGAAAAAGTGAAATAGATACTGTATTGTTTCTCCTATATTCCCAGTTTCTGGTTTGAAATCCCTAATTACTTTATATGGTAGAACAAGTTGTTTCAGCTTTCTATAATTTTATTCCTTAGTGAGCAGACTGAAACATGCTAGTTCTGTGAATTGACATCAACAGAAATATCAAATGGGTTTTGTGTCCTCCTGTCTCTGTATTCTGAGCTTCCAGAGCAATGTGCTATCCAGTCGTATACTTGCAGCTATGCTCAAGACCCAGTGAAGAAAGATTTTTATCATGCATAATAAATGTTGCTACTCTGCAGTAAAAAAGTTGGAAACAGAGAGTGATCAACACAGATGCACCCTATAGTTTCTTGAAACAGAATCCACAGCATTATTGTTTTTAATAAGCATCTAGACAAGTAAATTATGTGTACGTCTTCCATGAGAAACTAGTAATAGTTTAGATTAGTTTAGCAGGGTGATGACAGGAGATTTTAATAGACGCCACTGTCATTTTAGCAGTTTATTTTGAGTAAGTAGGTAGTCAAAAGACACAGTTTCTGTTGTGCCATTTTAACTGAGGCTGTAGTTCTGTTGAATGAACTTTGCCTATCCTTTCTTTGATACTTGTGTTGGTTTGGCAAAATGATAACAAAGTGTATGAACTGGTAACATCAGAAAGCAGCTTTAAATTAGGCTATGTATTAAAAGAGAAGTTTCTAGTCATTTTGTTTGTATTTGGCAAGTGGGACAAAATGCCATTAGGCTAACTCTTGCTTTCTTTTCTGCTGGTACAGGAGATCCATCGTCGGTTTGAAAATGCTCCTGATACAGCCAAGACAAAAGCTTTGCAAACTGTTATTGAGATGAAGGTAAATTATCACATATAGGCAGCAGTAGAGTTTGTTCTCTGGAAAATACGTTTTTATATGAAAAGTGACTCTACCAAATGCCATATACTTCTGTCAGTTTTCTAATTTGAAATAAGTATACTTATTTTCCCTATTTTACTATCTATTATTAATTTATCTGTTATTATTGATAAGAGACAAAACTCCCTCATGATACAATAGAAACCTGTCTTCTGTCTGCCTGCAGCAGTTATTTCAGTTAACCAAGAGTCCATTGGATTACAGGAATGGGAATAATGTTTTAGTAAGTTTTTTATGATGATGTGGGTTATTTTCTTTTTATAGTGTCAACATTTAAAGTACTGCTTTGCCTTCTGTGTGTCAACAAAGTTAACGATTTACAAACTCAAAACCCACTTAAAGAGTGGGTCATACAGCCAGAAAGATGTCTGTATGTCATCGTAAACCTAACTTCCAGATGAATTTGTGATTGAATTCTTAAACCATTAACTCGGGTATCTAATGGAACAATGGCAATTTGCCAAGAGCTCAGGAGCCACGAGTGGAGCGTGTGGTTTACACAGCTTTATTCAATCTCGTTTCATATTGTGTGATTCATAACATACATCAGACAGGATTTGGACAAATACAGTTAAAAAATTGGGAACTATCTTTGGGAACTATTCCCTTCCATTTACATATCCTTCCTTTCTCCCTCCTTCTTTATCTGTCTGTTTTTCTTTTATTTCCCTTCCTTTTGTCCCTTAAAACTCTTTCCATTCCATCTCAATGTTTTCCATAGTAATTTCCCATCTTTCTACTCTGGAGCCTTTAATTTACCATTTCTTTCATTAGACATCTTTGTGGTCCATAGTAATGAAAACTAATTGACCATCTGGTAACAAGAAGTCCTCTTTACTTTCAAAAGAGAAGCACTGGTATTTCTGGGAAGTGATGCGAACAAAATAATGTTGTAAATTACAACATATCACTTAACCTTACTTTGTATCTTAATTTTTTGTTGCAAAAGTCCACTTGACCGATATTAACTTAAACATCAAACATAAAGCAAGAGATCTGACTAGATCTCAATAATGGTCCTTCAGAAAAATCTGATCTCATGAATTAAAACCTGTATGTGAAAATTTTTCATGGTTTTTTTTCAGCTTCGCTTTGATTATCAGACACACACACACACAAAAAAAAAAAGGACTGGTCTGTGAAAGAATGGAGAATAGTTTCAAATCCTACCTGTAGTTCCGGAAAGACGCAATATTTTGGAGAAATTAAATAAAAGAAAAATCGACTAATTTAAGAGATTACAGTTCCTAAATACCTATCTGTGTTCATGAGTATGTATGAAGCTGTTTATGCTGTATAAATCTGTTCTTGCCATTCCTAACACAGAAGGCTTCTAAAGAAACTGTAAACCAAGTAGATTGAAAACCTCTGACTCTTCAGGATAATGGTAGATTAACTTTCTTATTTTTCCAGATGTATATTTTTTAACCATGGAAATGTTTTATATGTTGTATATATGAGCCAGAATGCTTGAAGGATTCTCCAGCTTTATCCACTCAACACTAGATTGTTGCATCTTTTCCTTGCTTATGGTGCTTTTTATGTTCTCCATTTGTGACCCCACTTAAATTACTAGTAGCATAAACTTTTTTTTGCCATTCTTGCAGCCGCATTTTGATGTTCATCCAATTAGAATTAAATTCCTCTTTTTTATACTGGTTTTGTGTCACAAGGCAACCTTTTTTCATGTTCCTCTATTTACTTATCATATACTGTGTTCCTGCCCCTAGCCATGTTTTCTTTCAGTACTAAAGTCTTGCTTTCCTTGAAAGGTATAAAAAATTGAAAAATGAGTACTTGAGCACTCAGCCAGATGCTATCTAAAGAGGTGTAGACTGATTTCTGTAGGAACTTCAGGAGTAAATTTCAAGGGCAGGTACACCTCCAAAAAAATGATTTCCTTTTTTTGATCCAGTGGTATGTTAACAAATCATCTAACTGTGTATCTTTAACTGTCTCTTCTAATCGATTTCAGGATTCAAAAATTTCTTCCATGGAGCGTGGCCTCCGGGATTTGGAAGAGGAGATTCAGATGTTGAAGTCAAATGGAGCTCTGAGCACAGAGGAGCGCGAAGAGGAAATGAAGCAAATGGAGGTGTACCGTAGTCATTCCAAATTCATGAAAAATAAGGTATTGAGAAAACAAAAGACAGTAGTAAGACACACTGAGCTTAGCGAACAGATGAGAGAAATTTTCGTGCTTCAGTAAGGAGTTAGGGTCTGGGTTCCCATTCAAGTGCTGGGAAACAGAATGTATTTGTATTCTGCCATGTAACCTCTGCAATAACATAAAATTATTCAAGGTAATTTTAAATTTTAATTTTATTTGTTCTAGAGCCTTTTCAAAGTATTCTGTTGAAAAAAGAGTGTTTCTTTTTGCAACTATTGTACTATAACTGGTAGGTATTTTATTATGTAAAGGCTGAAAAGAGCAGGAACTTTCACTATAATGGCTTTCCATTACACTCTTTCCAGTAGTGGAGTCAGAATGAGAGTAGAATCTGCAACAGTGGTGGTGCTAATGTTAATTTATGCCATTAGGAATAGAGAACAAATACAGCAGTGAGACATGCTGATCTTCAAGTATAAAGATGGACTTTGATTACTGAATTTTCTGTAGCCAGAAGTCAATTAATTCTTTGTTTCTCCCAAAACGTATCTCAGTCTTTTAGTGGGCCCTAACATTTTCTAATGAAGATTCAGGCCACCTGGTACAGTAAGTTTAAGTATATTGTGAGCAGTCCTGCTTTTCTTAGTTAGCTTTTATGTACTTCCTGCAAGCAGTGTATCAATCCCTGGAATGGAGGTTAAAAATTACTCTGCTAGGTCCTGAAGAATTGTAACATACTGCATTTGTCCTGCTTGAAATTATTTGTTGAAAAAAGAATGCTGGAGAACACTTCTTGGAGAAGTGTTACTTGCCCTAACGTAGAAACAAGTGTGTGTTTCTTCCACTCCCCTCATGCCAGCTCACTGATTTACCTCAAGATAACCACATCTGTTCTTTTATACCTTTGCATTGCTTATAGGAACTGAAGGATACCGCCTTAGGATCAGAGAGATTGTTTTAGTGCCTCTTCCCTCCATCTTTTCTTCTTTATTTTTTCTTTCCTTCTCTCCTTGTTAGCAACTCTTCAATTTCCCCTTCTCCTCCCCCTCTCTGGGCCTATAGATCTGTTCAGCCACTCAATTTCTGCATCTCTTCTGTCTACTGTGTCTGCTTGTTTATTTTCCTGCAGAATATTTGCTCCCTTTTGATAACTATTCACGCATGACTTGTAGCCAGCTTCAATCTCCATATCTCACTGTCCTACCTTGTTTTGTAATTGCACAACATTTTTTTTTTCATTATCCTATAGCCATCTATACCTTGATAATTAACTTTATTTATCTTAAACTGAAAAATGTCCCTTTTTCTGTTCTGATTCCTTCATGAATTCCAGTTTCAAAACCACTGGGTGAAGCGCCCAGTACTTCACATATATAAGCATAACCACAGCTTTACATCTTTGTTTCATAACCAAATTTTGTCTGGCAGCCTATGTGAAATTTCAGAGACATTAAACTTTTGAGAAGACTTAATGAAGAATGGAAGAGAAAATGAATGACCAGTGTTGATCCTTCGGTTCAGTTCTTTGTCACTTTTAGTTACTTGGACTGAAACAGGCCAACTAGAAGCTAACAAATTACAAATATTTAAAAGCATAACAATGTCGTGACAGGTAGAGCAACTGAAGGAAGAGCTAAGTGCCAAAGAGGCCCAAGGGGAGGACCTGAAAAAAAGAGTGGCTGGTCTCCAGGCCGAGGTCTCTGCAGTAAGATTTATTTTTTGTGTGCAGTGGCCATTCACTGGGGCTTGCTAGCTCTCTGGCTTTCGGGGTAGCTTTTCTTTTCTTACATTCTTTATGACTTGATATAACAGTAGAACTAACA
This sequence comes from Hemiprocne comata, assembly GCA_020745705.1. Lineage (NCBI taxonomy): Eukaryota > Metazoa > Chordata > Aves > Apodiformes > Apodidae > Hemiprocne > Hemiprocne comata. The sequence continues at coordinate 67,004,155 of CM036586.1, forward strand.
GCCCATGCAGGCTTGTAGCTGCCTTTTTGTTCAAATGGTTTTGGTGTCTATAACATCACTCCTCAACTGAACATCTGTGTTTGTTTTTTTAATATTTTTTAATGGTATGAGCTGTTGTAGCACTAACTTACTCTTCTCTGTCGACGCAGATTTTCAAAAGTATTCAGCACCCATTTTGGGCCCAGACTTTCAAAGAGGTTTGCTTTCCCTTGCATAACAAAAATAATTTAAAAATGTGTGCTGAACGTCTTAACATTGTTTCACAAAATATAACAAAAGCTAGATGCTGAACGCTTTTCAGACTGATTGTTTAATTTTAGCAGCATGAATTTAGGTTATTCCTTTACCATGACATTAGTGCATTTGTTGAGTGATCACAGTGTCTCCCCAAGAAGAGAGAACTCGATGCTGCCTTAACTTCCCTTGCAACTTGAAATGGTTTGCGCTGCGTTCTTTCTAAAGAGCTTTAGCACAGTGGCAGTGTGGGCTTACAGCTCTGAAATGGGGATTTCTAGAGAGAATGAACTTAGGGTGCTTCTTGGGAATTTTAATGTAATGAAATGTGGTTGTGTTAGATGAGAGCATTTCCCCAAAACACAAGTATTTAGTGTAAACTTCTCTTCTGAGATGACCCCAAAATAATTTATCTTTTCAAACAAAGACCAAACTGGTTTGCAAAAGTTTTCTATAATTTGGGCTTTCTACTACTTGGAAAAGGTGGTGTCATCTGAAATGTTTAAGAAGGCTTTTTTGTTTAGATACTCAGAAAACATAACTAGCAGTTAGCATCTTCCCAGCTATTCCGTTGTGCAGCTGGTTGTATTGCCCCAGTAGCTGACAGCAGAAATACTGCTGCCAGCATCAGTGCTTTTGTATCTAATTTAAATAGGTGGACATATTTGCTTTTAGTAAAAATTTCAAAGCAAACATCATGCTTCTGAGAGAGACTTCTAGGTATCTCATCTTTTTTGATATTGAAGGGTAAGAGTACTTTCTCATTACAGTTCTGCTTTGTCTTCTTCATTAAAAACTTGTCCCTGCTAAGTAACTAGCTGGTTTTGGTCAATCATTTGAAAGATGACTCAGAACACACTGACTCTGTTAAAAAGAACCTGTCTTGAAAAATGGATGCTCCTCCCCTCTTTTTCGTTGTATCTTTTGCTTATGACACAAATTTTTGCTGGCCTTGCATTCAAGAGAACTGAAAGCTTCACAATTATGTGGGATAAGTTTGGAGTATCATAGTGGTTGTTGGCAGTTGTGTGACTTTTCTTTTGTGAGGAAGCCATAAATTACTTTTTCCTTTGCCCATCTTTCGTTTCTTTTTCAGATCGGTCAGGTAAAACAGGAGCTGTCACGCAAAGACACTGAGTTGCTGGCCTTGCAGACAAAGCTGGAGACCCTCACAAATCAGTTCTCTGACAGCAAGCAGCATATTGAAGTTCTGAAAGAGTCTCTTACAGCTAAAGAGCAAAGAGCTGCCATCTTGCAGACAGAGGTAAAATGGACAGTTCTGTACTTTTTGACTTCTCACAGAAAAAAAGAGATAAAAAGCGTAATTTCTGTTCTTCTTGCTTAGGTTATACAATCCCATAGCCATTCAGTACTGCTTGTTGTGGGCACATTGTAATTTTGATTGTATGTTTGCTTGTCTATGCCAGGGGATTGATTGTAAAGACAAATATACGTGTCTAAGTGCGCACATATCCTGTGGATGAATACACAGTTGTATGACATGCTCCACTAACATGCAGTCCCTAATTATTTTTCCTAAGCACAGCTAAATTAGAAGTTGCAATGCCTGAGCTTAGGGGATTTATTTTCAGTGACCTTGTAGCTAAAAGACCAGAGAATGGAAGAGTGTTCCAGTAGTATACAACTCGCTGAGGCTTCACCGCTACTGTCGGCATGTATGGGAACTCCTGCATGGATGCCTGGGCACCTGAAACATGGGCTTTCAGGTTTTATGATGCATATTCCAATGTAAAGGGAAAATATTTTCAAAACTGTGTTTTGATAGCAAATGCTTAATAAATTCCCATATTATGGAAGACACAGCTGTGTGTCTGAACATCAAATGGATAATTGCTATAGTATACATTTATTGCTTCTGGATATTCTTGAAGAACAGGCATGAAATGTTCAGTGAAGACAGCATTTCAATCCCGACTTGGAAAACTGTAGTGTTAGTAGAAGTCCAAAAGATGGCGGTCACGCATCAAAAAATGTTTGTGTTCTTACAGCTACAACAGTGAAAAGCCAAAGCAGCTATGAAATAGGCATGCAGAAAATTTGTGGGTAACACTAGTACAAAGATTCCATAATACAAAAGCATAAGAGAATTTATATGAACTTTTTACCCTAGTGTAGCTTTTCTTTAACTGGGGAGGGGCTTTTAAAAATACAAGGGCTTGTAGCGAGAGGACAAGGGGTAGTGGATCAAAACTGGTAAAGGGGAGATTTAGGTTATACATTGGGAGGAAATTCTTTAGTGTGAGGGTGGTGAGACACTGGAACAGGTTGCCCAGGGAAGTTGTGGAAGCCCCATCCCTGGAAGTGTTCAAGGCCAGGTTGGATGGGGCTCTGAGCAACCTGATCTAGTGGGAGGTGTCCCTGCCCATGCAGGGGGGTTGTAACTAGATGATCTTTTAGGTCCCTTCCTACTCAAACCATCCTATGATTCTATGATATGATTCTATGTTGAGTGAATCTATGGGTGCACATGGCCTTGCCAATGTGCAGAAATCAAGTTACATAGTAAATATCTCTTATGTTTCAAGATGGCTTTTCTAATTATTCTCGAATTGATATAGAAGCTGATACTGCAGCTTCAGTTTCCTTTAAAGCAGTAGCTTTGTAGGTATGACAATGAAAGACTGTAAGTGACAGAAGCCTTGCAGGGAGAGTAAATATCTTTAGTTATTAGATTAACTGACACAGAAACAGAAGGAAATTCAGACAGGACCCACAGGTTTTTCTCCAGGTCTGAAATAAAGGCAGCAATTTTGAAGCTTAAGTAGAAATTGAGAACAATAGCTCCATGTTAAACTTGACAACAATTTCAGATGTGTAAACTATTTGAGGTGACTGAACAGGAAGAAAAAAAGAAAAATCTTGTCTTATGGTTTGTTTGTTTTTTTTAAAAAAATGCTGTTAAAAACTTGCCTTCCTAGTTTCATATTGGACAGAAAGAAAATGGTTTAACTTGTGACTTGTGAATTCTACAAGCTAGAAACATTTATTTTTAATTTCTACTTCTATTTTATATTGATTTTTTGGATTGTTCACTTGAGACAGTTAATTTGCATTAGTCTGTATAACTGTCCTAGTTTACAGTCATAAAATTCTTGTTAAATTTGTTCAACTCTTTTTTGCTAGTTAGGAATGTACTGTAGGTTCATACATGTTTATTTTAAAAAATATTTACGTTTCAAAATATCATTGGAAGTAGGGATTAGGTAAATAAATATTTTAAGATGTAAATTGCAGGTTTTGATCTATTACAGGGATTGAAAATAATATATATATATATTTATCAAATCACTGTGCAGTATTGTGACAAAACTGCAAAGCTAGAAATAAATTTATTTTCTTACTTTTGAATAACGAAAAGTGGTACTTCTCTGCCCATGAGTTAAAATTCTTGAAAAAATGTACTTCATTAACAATTTAAAAGACTTAGGTAGATGGTAATAATTTCAGCTGTTTCAGTAAGTTAACCTATTTATACAAACAAAATTTATGTAATTTAAACAAGATATTTAAAACCAAAAATATTATGCTGTATACAATTGATACTCTTGATAGTTATTCAAGATTTTTTTTTTTGTAACTGAAGGCCAAAATAGGGTTTTGATCTAGAAAATTATTATATTGTCTAACTTGTGATATTACTAAATAATAATTGAGAATATTTGTTCTTCCCTGGGTTTTTCCAAATTAAATTCTTATATAGCACCACAATACAAAACCAAATCAGATTCTTCCTCCAAAACATGCAAGTTCTTTTTTTACTAATACAGAAGTGGCTGAAAGGAGGTGGGGCCAGGGGAGGTAGAGATATTTTCTACTTAACTGCTTTTAGGTTATTCACATAGTATGCTTTGAGATAGCATAAGTGAAACATCACTGCAGTAACAGTGCAAGTTGATTTCCTGTCCTGTCTTTCAGTAAGAAGTTGCTGTGGAGTTAAAACATAAACAATACTGTTTTAGAATTATGTTTTTATGATAGACTTAATAGATTCAATACAGTCTAGCATGTTCTCCAGAGGAAGATGTACCAAACTGGTATGGATTTAACACATAGGAAGCATAGTTGATTATCAGGCTATTCCATTGTATCAGAGTAAGTTGATTACTTCCAATGATTCATTTATGTTCCTGAGAATTTTTATGTAATTCCAAAAAGATATTTATTCCTTTTGAAAGAGAATCACATCTTTTTCATCCTTGCTGATGTTCTTGACAAGAAAGCTCAACCATTAAATCATTATACACAGTTACTTCTCTTCCATCTTCACGAGTGATCCTCTCAACACATTGATAAAACGCAGCATGGAGATGTCTGTCCTTGCATCCTGTGATGTATTTGGATTTTTTTTAAGGATAATATGTCTTTCTATAGATGAGTTTTCACTGGGGATAGAGGAATAGAGTAGGAATGTGAAATCCTGCCTGGCTTTGTTTGTTGAGAGCACTGGTCAATGTTAAAACATGACTAGCTTGCCTCTGTATGCCTCGAGAGAGTTTTGAGGAGGGAAAGGAGTGCATTTTCTGTCCCATATTGGCAGACATCTTCATAGAAGATTGGTATTTTAAAGTCATATTTAAAGAAACATTTTGAGACAAAAGAGCATTCCTTCATAAACCTCTGCTGTTTAGTCTTCTGTTAAAGAAAACTGCAGGTAGGTGGGGAAAAGATGGTGGTATAATATGTCAAAAATGGCTTTCCTACCTGTCGCACCAGAACTACAAAGAACAGTGAGCTGTTTGTGGGATGTTTTTCTTGAGGGCTATTTGGTGGAGAGGATATTGGGGTTAACTTTTCAATTTATGAAGGAACCTTTAAAAATAGCTCTAAAAATGTACAATCTCTTTGTAAACAAAACAAATAATAAATCAATATTTACTTTTGGATTAAGACTTAATCCATATAAAGTTTGTCATTTGCCCAATGAGCCCTTCAGCTTAGGTCAGTGATAGAAGGTATGTGGTTTATGGGAGGTTAAATGTGGCACTGGGAAGAAGTTAATCAGTGAGGATATTCCCCTTTATTTTTATATATTGCCCAAGTTGGCATGGTTCTGTAATTGGTCTTCTCCATATGGTAAATTCAGATTCAGTAAATTCAGTAGAAAAATTAATCCAGTCCTCTGGAAGTATTTTAGTTGCTCTGAGTGTCTCAGTACTACACAAAATTCTCTAAGGGCCTTTCTATACTGGGGCTTCTGTTGGCATTTTGAAATTATAGTAGACTCTTTGAAATCAGCATTGGTTAAGGAATGGATCATGTTTAGTGAGGAATGTGCAAATGGTAACTGGGTGTCTCTAACAAGACTTGTTAGCACCAGCTATATGAAGACCTGTGCTGACACCTGCAACCATTAAGCTCAGGTCACACAACTGAGTTAACTGTGTTTAGGTATTTAATACCTTGTGCAAGAGGTTTTGGAAGAACAGTTGAACTGATTTCTGACCTGAGCAGGCCCTGGAAGAAGTACATCGGTCCTGCATTGTGTTTATAACCCTTGCCAAGAACCAGGTGTGTGCACCTCTGTAATCTGACTTAAGTTGTCCAGGTAACTGGGAGCTGTATGTTCATAAAGAATTCATTCTCAGTTCTTCCACAGACCATACTGGATATTGCTGCAGTTCATACAAGAGTCAACTCCAATGTAATTAATAACAAAGATCAATGTCAAAAATAGACAATTAAGTCTTGTGAACTACCACTGCAATCAAAATGAGTCAGTAAACATAGCTTTTAAGTCTTAATTACAGACTACGCTGTCACAAAACCAGCTTAACTCTTTTTTGTCTTTAATATGATGTGTTTGCAAGATAGTAATAGAATGTCAAAAACTGATCCTTTTAAAAATATACTCATTTCAGGTACTTGGAATCTTCACATAGCAATATATACAGCAGGATAAAAACACCATTCCAAATAGAAGTTCATGTCTTCCTTTGCATTTCTCAATTATCATTTAATTCCAAGTGCTGGCATAGAATTACTTTAACATCTACTCTAAAAAGTAGCTGCCTCTTGTTAGAAACCATAGCAAGCTCTAAACTTGTTTCAGGACTGATATTCTGTCGGTTCCTTTCACTGCTATTAATTTAGTCATGCCAACAGAGAATAAATATTTTGAATTTTTGCCATTACAGAGGAATCAGGGCTTGGATATAACATAAGGGAGACTACCTTCTGCCATAACTGAATGGAGTATGGCTTGGTTTACTGATCTAAATCAATACCTCAGCCATGGTTTGAACAGGTGACAAGTAGTTGGGAAGAATCACTCAGTCTCAGGAAAAAAGTAGAGAACTATTTTTTCTTGACATCACTGTCATGTCATCCTAAACCCAAGTGAAAATCACCAGTATCATAATACCCTGATTACTACAGTACAATGGAGATCATAGAATCATAGAATACCGAGTTGGAAGGGACCACAAGGACCATCTGGTCCAACCTTTCTAGGTAGGAACACAGTTTAGACAAGATGACCCAGCACCTTGTCGAGCTGAGTCATAAAATTGTCAAATGTTGGGGAATACACCACTTTCCTGGAGAGACTATTTAAAAGTCCACCTGTTCTCATAGCGAAAAATCTTCTCATGTCCAACTGGGATCTTCCCAGGAGTAACTTGCACCCATTACCCCTTGTCTTTTCTGTCTGACTCCTTGTAAAGAGGCAATCTCCATCTTCTTGGTAGCCACCCTTTAAGTACTGGAAACCCAGCAATAAGGTCTCCCCTAAGCATTTGTTTCTCCAGGCTGAACAAACCCAGTTCTCCCAGCCTTTCCTCATACAGCAGGCTGCCCAGTCCTTTGATCATCTTTGTGATGCTTCTCTGGACACTCTCAAGCCTGTTCACATCTTTTTTGTGTAGCAGGGACCAGAATTGAACACAGTATCCCAGGTGTGGCCTGACAAGCACTGAGTAGAATGGGATGATGACTTCTTTATCTCTGCTGGTGATGCCCTTGTTGATGCAGCCCAGAATCCTGTTGGCTTTCTTTGCTGCTGCAGTGCACTGTTCACTCATCTTGAGCCTGTTATCCACCGAGACTCCCACGTCCCTTTCCACAGGGCTGCTCTCCAGCTAGGTGGATCCCAGTCTGTGCTGTACTCCTGGGTTATGTTTTCCCATGCACATGATCTTACACTTGTCCCCATTAATGAGATTATGGTGAAAATTAGAAAAAACATGTGGGCAACCTAAGTTGTATTGATTGAAGCTTTTGAATCGGTTCTGACTGACATTGTGGACTTCAGAAAATTTCAGTGATTTCCCTAAGTTATAAATTGGGATTATTCTTAAAGCTAAGACTTCAATTACAGAATCAAAGACTTAAGAAAAAATACCTAAGAATAAATTCAAATTTAATATTATGTCATTTATTGTGTTTATTCTGGCAGTCATTGCAGTGACTAATATAGTAGTTTTTCTAGGAAATCTGGAATTCTACATGTTTAATGTATGGCTATCCATATTATGAACAGAGTCATAGAGTATTATTTACTGCTACTGGAAGATTCAGTGAAGACAGATCAATGGGTTCCAACACAGTTTTTCATTCATGGTTCCTACAGTGAAGAAATTGAAGTCCTCTGTATGGTACCCAGCTGAAGAGAGAGGTACCTGTTGTACCTGTACCTAGGAAGGCTATTGTGTTGAAGGTGGCAATAAATGTGCTTATTTTGCTAAAGCTTCATGGGAAGTTGGAGGGTACATGCAGGTCAAGTTAGCCAGCCTGTTGTTATATAAAGGACTAGCAGTTGCCTAAGCCATACTGGAAGATTTTACTTGCCATGCATAATTAAAGACATGGCAGTCTATTACTGTGAAAGCAATTAGACCAACCTAGGGTTAAGGCAACACCATCCAAGACACAGAAGTCAGGAGAAGGGGCGTCAGCACCTCAGTAGCTGTTTGCCCAGTCATTTCCATGTGCAGAGAAAATCTTAAGCTGGCTTTGTTGAAGCTGGCATCACCTGACTCCCACAGACCTCAATTCTTGTCATTGTGGGAGGATGCCATACATAAACTCAGCTGACATGAATGTGACATGAAGTGCAGTGTTCTGCCAGGAATAGTGCAAAGGTGATGATTGTGTGACCTGCCAGGCTTTGAAAAGATTCTTGAAAGTGTTTTTTGTGGTTTCCTAGGCAGGGACCTCACACAAATAAAACCAGGAATGCAATTTACCCCAAACCGTAAGCTAATATAGAGTTCAAAGAGAATAATCAATCAGAAAATGGAAAGCATTCTGTGGATAAATTTCTGTTTGCAGATGTTCTCTTTTCGCTTAATATTGTGCTGTAGGCATCTGGACTGTCTCAAATATTTTGCAAACTATTTGTTGAGAGTATGTGGATTTGCTCATGAGGGAGATTTTCAGTTTCTCTTCAAGAAAGGAAGAATTTGACTCTTAGCTTTAATGTTAGAGATATCCAGAGAATATACCTAATAAATCTATAAATCTGTGTTTTTAAAAAGAAGACAAAACCTGATCCACCTGCTAAACTTCTCATTACAAACACTAGCAAACCTATAAAACATATTTTGGTATATTACCTGGCACTCTAATATCACTGCAGAATATACTCCATGCCCCATTTGCTGGGTGAGAGGTCAGGAATGTGATTTTAATAACGTATGTGTAAGTGAGAAGGCTCCAGACACAGAGGTGGCAGCGGGATTGCAGAGCTGATGGGGAGAGCAGGGCAGTTCTTTTCCTCTCTGGCAAGTGCTTATTGCTCCACGTAAAAGGAATCACACAAAACAGCAAAAGATTTTGTGGGTGGAACATAGTGTAAATGTAGAGCCTTAGAGGCAACTTTTCTATTAGCAAATTGAAATGAAGTGGAATTAGAGTAACACATTGAAACTAAAAGTTGCTGACAGTACTGTAAGCATAGTGACTACCTAAATTCTTCCCCTAGCTGGAGTTGTCCAAGTCCTCTTTTCAGTTCATGTCTCTGCTAGCTTATGCTGTGCAGAAGGACCAGGAAATTCATTGATCACCCTGTTTACTCTGTGTGACTGATGTCCTGTAATGGATTCAGCTAACAGGAACCAAATCTGATACTGTCAAATAAGATTAGCAGCCAAGCTGAGAGATTTGAGCTCTGACTGAATGCTGAGTGGATAAGGGTCAGTGGGTTTCTTTTGGTATCTTGAGCAGGTTGGTGGTGTTGGATTTCGTATTCCATAATGGTCTTTGAGATTAGTCTGTGCTCTGTGGTGACCTTTTTCTTCTCATCAAATTTATATTCAGATAGCTCTGATTCCTTTTCTGATTTCTTTTGTCTTGTGAGCTCTGTGTTTTGTTTGTGTAAGAGCAAATGCAGTAGGAAAAGCAAAGTTTTATAGTTTGAGGATACCATAGGATTCCTAAGGTGTTTTTCTAAACTTATTGAGGCCATGGGAGCTGTAAGTATGTTTATGTGTCCAAATTGCACACACAGTACCTTGTTTCATTTGTTCCATTTTATCTTAAATATAAAACTGCATCCTGCATGTTACATTTAAACTATTATGTTGCTATTTAAGCCAAAATACTCTTAGCCATCCTAAGGTAACCCTCTTTCCATGTTCTGATCTGCAGTGGCCACAAAGACCTCTGCTTTCATGACCTCTAGGCTGAGTTAATAGTCTGATTAAAACCTAGCATATAAAGTGACTGGTACTAAGAGTCAGTGTTTGAATTGTTGAACATTAGTAATGTTTCAACTAAAGGGGTAAGTTTTCCTACACACTTCTCAACAACACATTGTGTTGGCTTCTACTTTGAGGAGAAGAATTACAGACTTGTATCTTACAAGACTGAAGTAGGGTTTGAGATTTTCCAAGAAGGAACATGTCTCATATGACTTGGGAATAAAACATTTTATTATTTTTACTGTTCAGTCTCCTACCACTTGTAAGAAATGTTTTATTACCATCTTATCCACGTTGAAGTCTGAAAGTAAGAGATGTTAGTTTTGTAAAGCTATTTGTAATTTGACAGCACTCATTCCTTGTGGATGTGTAGTTTACTTTTTCTAAAATTTCTCTCCTTTAGTACTAAACAAATCCTGTTTCTGCATGTCTGAATCTAGGTGGATGCATTACGATTACGCCTGGAAGAGAAAGAGACTATGCTAAATAAGAAGACAAAGCAGATTCAGGAGATGGCAGAGGAAAAGGGGACTCAAGCAGGAGAGATTCATGACCTCAAGGACATGTTAGAGGTGAAGGAACGCAAAGTTAATGTTCTTCAGAAGAAGGTAAGATCATAGAGGTCTAAGCGAGATGCACACCTCTGATGCATCTCAATTTCTACCTCTGTCAAAATGTCTGAACTAGATTTTCCATTTTGGAGATTAATGATTGAGTCCATTTGTGTAATGGGAAGGTGGTGAATTTTGAATTTCAGTTTGAAGAAAAAAATAGAACTCAAAGCACATGTTGCCTTTCAGTGGCTGCATGTGCTGCTTCTGTTTCCACTTCACTATTATCAATGACTGAAATATTTGTAGGAAGACACATAATCTGAAAAATCAATCCTTTCACACCCCCCACCTCAACAAAGCCACGCTGATATGAAGTACAGGGCACTGGATGACCATGAGTTCAGTACGTGACTACATGAATGAGGGGTTGTATCAGTTAGAAGCAATTAGGATGGTTCCTCTGTAATATACTGAGAAAAGTTCAGAAAGAACTTTATGTAACTTTCATTAGAAATGCTGCTTTATCATATTTAGTATTTCTTGGGAACTACTAGAATAGGATAATCAGGGTTCAGACTTTCCTATGTATCTTTCTGGATAAGAAAATGTAGGTCTTGTCAGTGAAATGGAGGAGGTCTGGATAAGAAACAATAGACCCTGTCGGAGAAATTAGAGAGGTTTCCCAAAGGGCATTGAGTCCTAGGGCAATGAATGTCATTATGGATGATTGTTTACAAATTGCACACAATATTTCCCAAATGGCTGCTACACATGCTAAAAAGAGAGAAATGCATGTATCATAATAAATTTTAATTTACAGAATATTTTTTCCGCTGTATTTTTAGAGAAGCTGCTCTTGGAGCTTGTATTTAATGTACTACGCTGTGAATGTCAGGTTTTTTTCTAGACCATTAAGCAATGTGGAATTCTTGTAATTTCAATTGTTCAGAATATTGATTAATTTCTGATGCCTGGCCAGTGCCTTTTCTGTTAGTGGATAGTTATGAATCATGAGGGTTTAGGTCATGTTCAGTTCTGTTACAGCCAACTTCATGCAGGAATGGAAGCTCAGGCATGGAGTTTAGCCATAAGTCAGCCATTAATAATACTACAACAGAGCCCTAATTCCCAGTCTTCATGGTCTCATTTTCTGACTGTTCGTCTTTTTAGAAACACTTACAGATTTCTAAGTTTTGTGCTGTGTTTTCTCTTTGTTTTCAAAATTGGTCATGCACACTCCAGATGTTGACTGAGATCCCAGCTGAATGTTTAACCAAGAAGTGGGGAATCTGACATTTGCGTAGATGTTAAATGTCAGTGAGATTGTTTTACTTCCATTTACCGTGTTTTTTCACATGATTCCTTATTTGCTCTACTTAACTCTTTAGGATGATCTTTCATTGGTTCATTTTTATAGGCAGTGCTAAAGGTTCTCTCTTTACTCACATTGTATACTTGTTTCTTGATACCCCTGTAATTCAGATGAAGACAGTTTCATCTTGTCTCTTCATGTGGCTAGCCTATTTTTTGAGGTTAGTTTGCTGCTGCTTTCAAGTAAAAGTACCTGGTCTCTTTAGAGTAGAAAGTAAGGGCCCAGGCTTTCAGACATAGAGGTTTTGGGATCTTGTTCTCCTAGGTAGTTCAACAGAGAATAACACTACCATAATAAACAGCAATTTGAGTTGTTTTGTAAACCTGTCTCTGAGCTTCTTAAACAAACATATAGCCTATCTATAGAAAAATGTCTCTTTCCTGTTGCTAACTAGAACCACATGCGGAGATTTGAATTTGCTTCAGACTTCAAGTTGTTGGAACCATTTCCTTTAACATGAACAGTTAAATTGTGAGGATTTAAAAGTGATTTTTTTCTGTTTCTGTAACTACCAAACCTAGAATATTTTTATGGTGAATCCAGCTGAAAATACTTTTATCTGAGGTTTGTCGTGCAATATGGAATTATTTTTATTTTTTATATAGCCTAGGGTAAATGAGCATCAATCCAATCCTTAAAAGGTTTAGGATTGATGTCTTTAACTGAATTTTTAATTGGTTCTCCAGACCTGAAATCTAAGACTAGTTTGGGATTTTCTATAGATTTGGCTTTGCATTTTCTTGTTCTCTTTAGCAGTTTTCCACAGAAAAGCAGAGCTTGAGAAAATACTGAAGGAAGGACAGATCTGATTTGTCCTTTTTTGGCTGTACAGATAGCTATTTCTGTCCTCTGTCTGGAACTTAGAAGCCTGTAGCTCCTCTCATGTAAATGTCTTTCTTTTAACACTTGCGAACTCTGATTTAGTTTTTTTAATTTTTTTTTCCACAGTGCACATTCATATTAAAGTGTACAGCCTATTTTCTCCTTTATCTGAGTGCTGTCTTTCAGACCTTCCAGGACAGTTCAGAATTTTATTTTCATTGTTTTTTTTGAAAGTGCAGCCTTTAAACTTTTGCCTCCATGCACAATAGCCTTTTTTTTTCCTCTCTCTGATTATGAACTGAAATGTTGAGACAGATCAGGTCTTAATGTATATATTCTAATTGAAGATCTGGAAGGTACAGTTTAAAGTATCTTCAGAGGTCATAGATAGTTTTTTGGTTTTTTTTACTGGCTTAGTTATCTGATACTAAATGCTTGTTTTAAGTTCATCAACATGATTTAAGTGGTACTTAGGCATTTTAATTGAATACAGTCTATGAAAGGCGTGTTGTATGAAACAGGATTTTGCTCTTGTGTAGTGTTAAATATTTTGTCATGGATATTTGGAAACAGCAGCAGCAGTAGCATATAACTGTTCTTTGCAGTTACAAGGTGGTATGGGGTACAGTTGTTGGCATGTTGAAGGAGTTTAACCGAATTAAGACTTAGTAGACACCATTCAATCAGTTTTTACCACGTACTCTTGCCTTAACATATCCTCAGATTGGAGGATATTTTTGAAGTGGGTATTCTTCTGAGCTAAATTATTAACATTATTGAAAAATACAAAATTTTTAATGCTAGGTAAAAAGAAAATTTATAACAAAACTAAAATAATTGTTGAAAAGGGTAGAATTTATTGAAAAATCATTAACGTGAATAACCTCTCCGTTTAGGAAAAGTTGTTTGCTTGCTTTTTAAATTAAGAGAGATTGCCTCTACTTGTAATATGGCCATAGCCAAATGATACATGGCTATACTGGGCATTTGGACTTCTGATATTTTTTTTTTTCTGTGACTGTTTTAAATGTGTAATCACTTATTCTGATGATACTGACAATAATTTGTTTGGTGTAGTGCCCAAAACCATACTATACTTACTTTCTGCGGTATCTGTTGTTGAAACAAAAGTTGTTTAAAATGTATGCTTTACTACTGGGTCTCTGCTTGGATTCATTGACACAGGCCACTGCATAGTTTGTTTTATGAACTATTAATATCATTGATCAATGGTGCTGAACTAGAAAGTATACATTTTGGTCATTCAAAAATTCATATGAAGAAAGTAATGAAAGTTTACTGACCGATCAGGGATTCTATAAAAGACACAGAAGAAGATTATGAGCAACAAAGATCTGGAAAATTAACATGACAATCAGCATCAATACTGATACCCAGTAGGCACCAAAATACATGTTCCAGGTTGCTGAGGAAACCACATGCTTCACATTTCAAATTCTGGAATCTTTCCAGTCCTAAGCTCCTACAGTGATGCTGCTTGCTGGATCCTTTATTTAAGACAATAGAAACAGACAAATGCTACAAATGTGGAGACTGCAGAAATTACTTTTAGCTTTATGTCTGAAAATTTGATGCAAAAGCTTTTTAAGTTTTATAGAGCTTCAGAATATTTTTTTTCATTTCATTGAAAATAAATCTTGTATAAAATCTCATTTTCAGTTGTTAGAAATCCAGGCAAGGGGAGAATGTCAGAAAGTAAAATAGGGACCATGCTGGGCAAATTCAAACTCTGAACCTGAAAAACATTAAATTGTGCTTTGTTATTTTTCTTTGCCACATCTGTCTTATCTGTGCTAGTAGACCAGGATGAAAAGGAATGAGGGGGGGGGGAAAAAATCAATACTTTACAATCAAAGCATTTTAGAGAAATAGCATTTGGGACAAAAGATAAGTAACAGTTACTCTGAAAGGGAAAGGGGAAAAAAAAAGGCGCAGTGAAATCAGTCACTCCTTGCTTTGGGGGGAGGTCATGTTTTGTCTTGGGGAGGGAGGTTAACACTCCTGTCATTGTGCAATGCAGCTTCAGGCAAATAAAATGCAAGTTTTAGTGTCTGAACGTAGAAGTGTTTTTGGCAGCTCCCCATGCACTATGTGATAATTGACCTGTGATAAAGTAAAGAAAGAACATAGTTGGGGTTTTTTGTTTTGGTTTTTTTTGGCTGTGCTGATGTTAGTTGTTCAGCTAGGATTTGGGAATACTCCAAGTGCAATTTTCCTGCTCTTTTAGATAAGAAGGATTGACTTTCTCCGTAGGAAATAAATGCCCTCTGCTTTTCAAAAAGCTTAGAAATCAAAATAAGTATCTTATACTTAATTATAAGAAATACTCTGTGGCAGGATTAAGGGAGTGGAACATCTCCCTTATGAGGAAAGGCTGAGGGAGCTGGGTCTCTTTAGCTTGGAAAAAAGGAGGCTGAGGGGTGACCTCATCAATGTTTACAAATATGTAAGGGGTGAGTGTCAGGAAGATGGAGTTAGGCTCTTCTCAGTGATGACCAGTGATAGGACAAGGGGTAATGGGTGTAAATTGGAGCATAGGAGGTTCAATGTGAATATCAGAAAAAACTTCTTTACTGTAAGAGTGACAGAGCACTGGAACAGGCTGCCCAGAGAGGTTGTGGAGTCTCCTTCACTGGAGACATTCAAGACCCGCCTGGACAAGTTCCTGTGTGATGTGCTCTAGGTGACCCTGCTCTGGCAGGGGGGGTTGGACTAGATGATCTTTCGAGGTCCCTTCCAACCCCTAGTATTCTATGATTCTATGATTCTATGATTCAGGAGAGAGGGACTGCAAATAAAATTTATAACTCAGTTGTTTAAAGTCAGTAGTGATATAGTTACTACAAGAGCAGTGTTAGTTTAGTATTCATAACTTTTAAAGTTCCATGTTTGTACTTTAAGGATTATTTTCTTTCCGTTCTCTCATCTGTGAAGTAGATTTACCTCCTCAGGCAGCTCTGGTGCTCCAACTCTGAAGAGATGAAAGTGCAGAGAGAAGAAAATGCATTTTCAAACATTTAATTCAGTGTATGGTAGTTTCATCTTCCCTGGTGTTGCCTTGAACTTGCCTGCCAGGTGAATGAATATATCTTTTTCTAACAATTAGTAAAATGCAGGATGGACTTACAGATATCCCTTTGAGACTCTCCAATATGACAATGCTTAAAAATCCTCTATTAACACTGTACATGAGGGCCCATTGAAACCTGCAGCGTGTCTGAGTCTCTGGTTGTGCAAACTCTACAGAAAAGAACAAAGTAAGATTGTCCCAACAAAGATGGTCCACGTATGAATTTACGAAGTGGGTAAGCATGTGCCCTCTTATTTAAGACCAAATAATTTTTTGCCTTTGTAATATACCTTTGGGCAAGCTTATTCTCTGCTTTGTTACATGCTTGAATCATGAACATTTAAGGAGGAGCACAGGACAGTGCTCCAGGATCACATTAGTCTGCTCAGGAGCCCAGCTTCTGCAGAGAGGTCTAGGCTTTCTGCTCAGCTGGGACTGATGAAATAGCCGCTTTTCTTCAGGAACTTTGTGGCTTAAAAAGCAGTACAAATACAAGAGTATTTCTGTAAATACCTCTCTGTCAGAAAAATACATACTTCTGCTGCTTTTACTCCAGATCTCAAGGCACGCCACTGAACTGGTTCCAAACCCAGTTCAGAGATTTTAAATGCCACAAAAAAGACCTGAAGTCCCCACAGGCTTGTGCCAGCTTCCTCATTAAAACTGACAGACATGACCTCAAAGATATGTCCTGGAGAGTCATGGGGCATTTTTCCCTCCATGTCCCTGGAGGGGTATCAAACCTCTTCTGCTGATGCTTTTTCTTTCATTCAAACCTTTCTGTTATAGGCTTGCTGACTACCACTGAACATAACAACAAAGTTGAAATTTATGGCTTTTAGACATTTTCAGAAGCTGTTCTGTCTAATTTGTTACCCTGTGTCTCCAAGATGCCAGTCTCTTTTCAGCAGTATCTTCTCAGAATTGTTTTACCATGTAGGATAGGATTTTTAGATAGAAATATTATCTTCAGTTAGAGCAATAACAGGAAAAATTAGACAAGCTTTAATCCTTCATCCCTGTCAAAATATCGTTAGATAAAATCTTGTGGTGGCGATGAAAGTGCCAAAGAAGACTGGATAGGCTTCATTGTATGAGTTCCAATTCAGCATAATTATCCTGTGAGATCTTTTCATTTCTACCATTCAGGAAGGAGATGAGTTGCTTAATTTCCACATGGTAAATGAGGACACAGCACAGAATTTATATTCATTTTACAGTGAGCCATGACCACTTTGGAAATAGGATCCTTATCCTTCCATCTTGACTTTCCACTTCTCTGAGGATCCAGTGAGACTTTTTAGAGCAATTGCAGCCCAGCTTACATGGCATAGTGTCTTTTTTTTCTTCTATAAATGTACAGGTAAGAAGACATTATTAGGGCAGGAGAATAACTCAGTTCCTTTATACCGCTTTTCAGCTCTTTCCTAGTTTAGTTTTAAAGGTGACTGGTTACCATACAGATCTTAGGGTTTATTACAACAGTTTCAGGGTATGATGTCAGCAAGATCCTTCCCTCTCAGGAGAGGCTTTAGCTCTTGAGACTTGATCTTTTTTGTATTCTTTCTGAGCCATATAATAACATAACCTTTGTCTGATTTGGTATTTGGGTCCTAAAAGGTCCACAAGCTTAGCTTCACATAATATTTTTAGTGGCAGATAGTCCTTAGTTTACAGGTGCTAGTAGAGGTGACAGTGTATTCTCCAAGGACTGCCACAAGGACTATACTTTTGATCTTCATGCCTAATCCAGATCAGTTATGGCCGATACCTTGTGGCTTAAGGTGCACTCAGGCATTCTCATTGTAAGGGCTTTTAGTTTCCAAAGGAGCACGTGTTTCATGGCTCTAAGTTGGATGTTGTTGTGGTCCTCACCAATGAATTCATAGCCTATAGTAACAGGTATTTTGTTTAGGTTATAATAAACAGTACATGATCACTTTTATTAATTGGTGAAATTCCCTTTTGTCTGTTGGATACTTCAGTCTTAGTTATTGAAAACAAGGAAGCTTCTCCTGGGCATTCTTGGCACTATAGGGAGGAGTTTGAATTGCTTTATGTCATTAAACCAGAAATGGTAGACCTAGTACAGTTTTCCTAAGCACAGACTTCTGCTGCTGCAGAATATTGTAAGATGTTTTTGCATTAAACATCAATAGAGGAAGCATGAAAGTTTCTATTCTTCAGGGTATTTGTTCAGTGCGTTTATAGCTTTATGGCAAATTATTTTCATAGAATCACAGAATGGTTGAGGTTGGAAGAGATCTCTGGAGGTCATCTTGTCCAAATACCCTGCTTAAGCAGGGCTACCCAAAGCCACTTGCCTAGAACCACATCCAGACTGCTTTTGAATGGGGTTGCATAAGAATCACTTTTACTAAACTTCAGAGCAGTGAAATCTGTGAGTGAATTTACTCATAGGTGCCTAAGATGTACTTGAAGATTGTTCAGTAAATTACATGGGATGTCTAAACTAGTGGAGGAGGCAGAAGTTAAATTTGAAAAATATATTTTACACCAAACAAATGTTATGCTATGACAGTAATTTTTGGTGCACAGTTGTGGGTACCAATGCAGCAGCTATGTTAGAGGGACCTGCTGGATTTGCAATAAATTTTTATGCCTGACTACATTATGAATTAGAATTTATAAATGGAGAATATACTGCTTTATTTTTGTATAACTCCCTCTTTTGCTTGGAGCATTTTGTGATACCACAATAAAAACAAAAACATCTGGCTTATATGTAGCACAGGTACCTATATTCCCTGATGTATGCAAATATTCTTTTAAAAAATCAAACATTGTTCTTATGTATGCAAAAGATAGCAAACTAATTTCTTATTTTGAGATCTAGTAATGTAAGGAACATTCTTTCAATTTATATTGATGTTATTAAAGAACCTTGCCTGTTGCCTTTAGAAATCAGAGTAGTTGGTGGTTTTTTTTTTGGTGAAGTAATGAATATCATCTCCTCCTTTTAGATAGTAGTTTCAAGCAAAGAAGGAAAACAGGACTGTGAGGTTAACAATGTTAGTTCTACAGTTCAGCTATTGTAGCTGGCTAATGTAGGGTTTTAAACTGATACACATTGCTGTAAGTGTCACATAAGATTGATAGCAATAGCGAAGTTACAAGAAAACTGAAACCACAATTCAGCAAATCTGTCATAGATGGGAGGAATCTTTTTTTGTTAGTATCCCTCAAAGAGGAGCAGTCATTTTAATAATAAGTCCTTCTTGTGCCTTGAGATAACCCCTTGATTGGCAAGATGGAACATTACTCATAGGTAGTGGGACTGACAAATTCTGGTTTCTTGAAGGGCTCTGGGAAAACAGCCAAGTGTGGGGCCTCTTGACTTCATTATAAATTAAACGTGTAGCTTTCCTGGCAAGATAAAGCTAATAAGGTTTGTTGGTGCATTCTCTGTCAGACTAGACAAATGCAAAGTTCGCCGTGATTGAAGAGGCAGGAAAAGCAAGGGCATATGCCATTTTTGAGGTTGCTTACATCAGTCTTATTCACACGGCTTTTCTTTGCTCTCTGGGTTGAAAGACTTCACAATTTCCAATGCTTTGGTCACCAGGCATCCAGGCGTTTTCTACCCCTGGGGGAATTGTCTGAGCTGTGTCTGGAACAGACATTAGTGATCACATTAGCTAACTTAGGGATCTTCACTAGAACAAAGGAGGAGTAATTTTTCACTTTAAATCAACATTTTCCTGGATTCAAGAGTGAATTTTGAATCCACTAGACAGTCTTCTAAGGTGGGTCTCTGCACAATATTTAGACAGTCATTAGGACTGTCATGAGGCACAAATATATGAATAGCTTTCAAGCCTGCTATTTCACTTATCCAAAGAGTAAGAAAACTGGTCAGTATGGAGTAGTGTCACCAGGAGAAACTAAGATCACCTTGTCCCAGAATAGCATGAATGTGATAATTTGGATGCTCCTCTGCATGATGAAGGGCTTACGTACCTTCCGACAAAGATGAGTGGAGGACAGTTTTAGACACAGAAATTCTGGATAAAGAGGACCACTCTCTCTCCCTTCCTGCCTTTATTTTCAGTAGAGATTTGGAGTGTTGCTTAGCCTAAAGCAGTCTGTGGTATAAAATGGAAAGAATATAATAAAATCATGGTACTAATTTCGTACGTTGTGTTCTTAAAGTTTTTTGAGGTTATTTTTGAGCATGGGCCATGAAAGAATTTTATTTGAGAGTTTGATATTTTGTCACCTATCACTGTATGTTCTGAAGTAATTCTGTAAGAGCGGTGCTAGCTAAATACTGAAGACTAGACACACACACACTCTCTCTTGTGTTTACTATTTACAGTATGACTTCCTAATCCCTTCCTATTCATCACTCTCTGTCCTTTCTAGGAGAATGAAGCAAGACAATCACAGTTGACTGGGCATGTTTTACACTAGGATTAGAAGCATCCCTCCTTTCCAGACCTCTCCCCTCTGGTTTAGGGCAGTTTTACCTTACAGTATTTCTTTGATCATTTTATAAAATCAGTGATTTGGACCAAGTAATTCAGTATCTGAATCCAAATCTCATTTAAAATCTTTGTTAGAGTTGTACAGCCTTCTGCTTGAGTGATCCTAAATGGTGGTGTAAATGGAGTTTAGTTTGCTATGAGGATTTCCTTTATAGTCAAGATTAAATCCAATGTTCCCATCCTATCCATTGGTCTGCCTTAATGTTTGGTCTTTTCTGCTCCCTGATTTTCATTCTTGGCTATTGCAGTCCTGTGATGAGTTAAGCCTTTCTTTTCTTCATGTCTTCTCTCGTCACTCTTTTTTTCTGTAATGAGAATGCAATATGTAGCACTGCACTGTCTGTGAATCAAAGCAGGGAAGTGTCAGTTGTAATGGTATCCTTACTCTGTGTAGAACCACAATATAAAGCAAATCAGGAAAACAGTGTCAGTATTCCCAAGTATATGAGATCAAGTCGCTATGGAATGAAGAGTGTTTGTTTCAAAATAATAATTAATGGGACACTGTACTCGGTTTATCCAATTAAAGAAGTTTAATTAATAATACAGTAAGTTTTTCACTTGGCACTTTTAAAATGTTACCTAACCTTGTGAAGCTCAAGCTATTCTAAAACTGATGCCACAACTTCTTAGTTCTTTCTTGCTTCTTACAAAACAGAATATCATATCTAAGTTAACATTTGCTGGTTCCATTTTTCCCTTTGTTTTATCAGCTTTCCACAGTGAAGTAGTTTTGATTTCCCTTATTTTGAACATTTGGGAACCATCAATATGAAAATACTCCAAGTTATAGTATTTGTATTTTTTCTGTAATGAACTTTTCTAAATCACACATTTATTGTCAGAGTCTTTTCTGAGACTTTGAACAGGAAGGAGCAAACATCCCCAAAAAAGTAAGGTTTTTTTTAATCCATTTGTATTTGGTAGGTCTTCGGAGTAAAACTGCAGAAAGCATAGTCACAGAGATTGCTTCATAATGTCAAGACACAGCTGAAAGGAGAATTAACATTATGTTATTCTGCATGATTAGCCCAGGATTTCAACAAAATGGATATAATCCATAGTTAGATTGTGAAATAAATTACCAGATGATTGCAATTACGGTTCTCACAATAAGTTACATTTTAACATATATGAAGTAAAGGAGTAAAATATAAGCGTAATGTTTCATTCAAGAGGAGAAGCAGAGTCTAAATGAATTTGTTTAGTTATTTATGATGGCAATGTTCTGTTTTGAATTTATTGGGTAAATGGAAATACTGCATTCAAGCTGTAAAAAACAAATGGTCTTAACAAACAATGCAGGTTGAAATCTTGGTGGTGGTGGATAATGGATACATTTTATTAGCTGATGAATACCAGTAAAAACAAGGAGTCTCCCAGTGAAGCTTTAAGATAAACCAGTGATAGAATTGGGGTTTTTTTTCCAATGGTTTACATAATTAACTATATGTATTTAACCAACTGGCCCACATATTGCCAAATGAAATCTCTTACGATCACTTTTGTTATTTAATTTGCATTAATATATATATTATAATATAAAATTACATAAGTATTCTCCATTCATATTAGAACATGTATACTTTGAGACAGAACCAATATCAGTGGGTTGGAAAGAGTTCCATCCCCCTGCACTCCTCACTTCAAAACCCTCTCTTGTATTGGCCAGTGTCCATGGTAGGATTTTACAATTCAAAGACTCCGCTTTTGACGAGGTTAGGCTATTGAGATTCTTGAACCTCCTCAGAATGAAGCAATTTCTTCACATTTATCTGGTTTACAGCTGTCTAAGGATATGACTTATTGCTAATGCATGATTTTTTCTAGGCAAATGCTTTGGAACTTAGACAATTCTTAAGAACATACACATTGGCTCCCCTGAAAATGTGAATTTAAGTAATTTAGCAAATCAGTCTTCAGTCTTGGGGTCCTAACTTCTTTTTTTTTTTTTCTTTTTTTTTTTTTTTTTCCCCAACTTAAATTATACTGGAGTCTTCTTAGAAGCTTGTAAGGAAAATGCCTCTCAGTATCAGTTTTCAGCAAACTATAGAGATAGGATTGTGTTAGAAGGATTGAAGAAAATTCAAGCTACTTACTAGCAGAGCAGAACAATCTCAAACATGCAATTAATATTCTCAGAATATTATTTGAAACATCTGGTTTAAGTACTGCTAGTTGTAGGGAATATAACAGTATGGGAAAAGTTCTTTACTATTTGAAAGATACTATAATTACAATTCAGTTCATGATGACTGTTCTTGTTAGTTCTACTTTGCAGTGAACTGTCAGTAAACTGGTGCTACCAGAGGATGATTAGGCGTGCAAAGGAAAGGAGGACAAAAAGAAACAAAGGGATGGAAACATTCTTAGAGATTATTTATGTAAACATAGCTGAACTATTTTTCTGGCTGATATAAATCTGCTTGCAAAGTACCTTTGTAAGAAAACGCACTGGAAAGAGAATATTCTTTTGGATTAGTGTCAATTTTTTGTTGCTCCTTCACCAAAGGTGCAAAATAATTAACTGTCTATAAAATCAAGTCAATTTTTGTTGTAGTACCCCTTTTTCCTGCATGCCATTCTTTTCTCAAGTCAACCTTACTGCATACATATGCATGCAAAGTTAAGTCAAGAATGAAGCTTTAATTGCGTTAAGTGTCCTGCAATTTCAAGATACTTGCTTAAGCTTTGTTTTTTGCTGTGTGCAAGTTTCTTTCTTTACAAGTAGTAACGATGTGGCTGTTTGTGATCTGTACATGTATTTGACAATTCAGGTTTTATTTTAATTAGGAAATAAATTATTTGTGCTTTTTAAGCTGCATAGCAACAAGATGCTTTATTTGTAAAACTAAGCCCTGTAGAACTTTATGCTAATTTCAAAGGACTTTTTGCAGATTGAAGATCATGAGAGTAAAAATGATGAAAATATTTTATCTTCTGAAAAAACAAGCAAATTTTTTATTATTTTTTTTCTTGGGAGCTGTTCTGAATTTTAACTGGACCTGAGTAGCAGTAAACAACTTTGTAAGACGTATCACTATGCTGGAGTTTCCTGATCTCAAAATCTCTTTTTGTTGTGTCCTTATCCATGCTCTCCTCACCCCATCTAGCCTGGTTCTCTTTTTTAAGCCAACTGTATATTTGTTTGTAGCCAGGTGACTGAAGGAGGCTCCTGGTATAAGATTCTCCATACTAGTTCAAGGTGTTACAGAATCCTGCTATGTTAGGTTCAGCAACATCAGTGCATTTCCAGAGTGCACAGTGATATTCTAATATGATGTTGCAAGGAAAGTAATGTTCCATATAAGCACGGAAGTAGAGCATAAATAAGAAGGAGAAAACTTTCTTGGGAGGCAAAATAAAGATCAGTCCTGTCTTCACTAGGTAGCAAAATTAATGTAAACTGAACAGTTCATCATCTCTACACTTAAGTGTTAATTGGGACCCCAGAAATTAAAGTTCTTTAAAAAGACAGTGAGAGAGACCACCACTGGTATCTTGCATTTCATAGAGTCTTTAATTTACTTTGTGATTAACAACTTTATGAAATTAACTGATATGCAAACTACTTGAAGATTATTTTTAGTATGATGATTCCAGAACAAAATCGGAATTTAACTTGACAACCATGTAACCATGTTTACATCAATCGGTTTGGATTGCAAAGTAAAAAGAGCATACTGAATGCAGCTGAAGTTTGGGGAGGAACTCTGGCTTGTGTTTGCCAAAATGTTACTGAAAAAAGGAAAATTGTTCTCCTTTATCCTGATGTTCAACTTAAAAATCTCACCCTCACAAGAAGACATGGGATGCCTGAAGCTTCAGCATTCATGCAGCTTCAGCACATTGTTGCTAGTCTTAAGAATTTAACCTTTAAAATTAATAGCAAGAACATTACCTTCAGTCTGATTGATTCATTATAGCTACTCATTGATCCTGGAGCTGACTTGACAAATAGTGCCTGTACAAAACCCAGGAAGAACTGCTTGTAGAAAGCTTACAGCTTATGTGAAGTTTTGAGTTTATTTGGGTGGCTATGCCACAGGAATAGAACAGAAAATCTCTCCACCCACCTGATTAGTTAGATCCTTTTTACAGTACTGCTTCCACCAGATGAAATCTAGGAGTGAAAAAAGTCAGAGGCTTAGCAACACACTGAGAAATTCTTTTGTACATCTGCTCTTGTAACACAATTGGTTAATATTATAGTGTCAAATTGATTGTCTTCTCTATTGGTAATGAAGATATCATGTTACCAATCAAAACAATCTCTTTGTGGAACTGCACTGGGGAATTCAAGTGCAGAGTGTAAGCAAAGGCATTTTTGCCTTTTTTTTAGAAAAAGGTATAGTGAAAGATTTGTCTGCAGGTAAGTAATATAACTAGTTGCTATATATTGGAGATATACACACACAGAGTGGATTATGCGAGACACTTTCTGAAGTTGAAAAAGATTTTTAATTCAAAGTGGACACTGCATTTTTAAAAATAATTCCAAAGATAATTGAATCTTTGTATTTCTAAGAGGATTGTTTCACTTTTTTCTTATTGTCTCAGAATGAACTAAGTTAAAGGGCTTTTACCACTTAGAATTTTTTTTTTTCTTTCACCACTGTGTTCCTTTTAAAAGTCAAACAGAACAGCAAGAAGAAAACTGAAAGTGGGCAAATAAACAGAAATGCAGTTGACTCTCTTACATCCCAGGTGACGAAAAAAATTATCATTGCAAAGTGCCGATCCTTGATTAAAAACAAATATTTTGAAGGAGGAAAAAGGTGATTTTCCAGTAACACAGAGACTGCATGACCAGTTCTCAAACCCACTTCATTTATTCTAAATTGAAATTCACTGTTACAATAGAAATTGTTTACGGGTGTTCAATTTCTACATACCTTCATGATGGTTCTACAGAGGGATTTCTTGGTTGAAACATGGTAAAGAAGAATCCACTAGTAGCATCTAACTAGAGGAATTTGGGAATCTAGTGGTTTTGATGGGTATTAAACTAGACGTGACTCGTTTAAATCCTTGGGCTGTTTTTAATTTACATTTGCTTGGGGTTTTCAGTGAGATCTGTAGTTGCAAAAAGTAGAATTCTTCCTTGCCTTTGGAACAGAATGCCAGAGGAAACTTCTGCCTCTGCTCCTGTGCTTCAGGGCTGGAAAGCTAAATTAGTTCCACACAACTAGGAATAAATCAACCAGGTTGAAACATGATAGTGCCTGACAACTAGTAATGTTGGAAAAAAATATTTCAGTAAATCATTACTGATGAGGAAATCTGTATGCCAAGCAGATTTTCCAGTGTATGTAAGTGTACCTTTTCAGTAAGCTTACTGTTGCCAACTTAGGCATAGATTGCTGTCTTTACCCTGCAAAATACGTATATATGGCAAGAATAAAGATTGTTAATAATCTAATAATTTTATGTTTTTTATTTTTCTTTTTGAGAAATTTAGTAATGCATATTCATTAGGTTTGTAGACCATTTCGGAGGAAATTTATTATCTTCCAAATATTTGAAGACTAAATAGTATTCATTGAATCCTTGTCCCTTTATGTTTTCCAGAGGGCTTGGAGATTCCATTGTGATTTATTTAATCTTTTGTTGGCGAGCTAAGAGAGACTCTCATTTTGTTATCTGTTTTATTTCTATCTGTTATTTAAGAATTTGTTCAGAATTCCTTTTTTCTGGGTGGTTGATAGGAAAAAAGGATGGTAAAGGAAATATGACATATTATGTATTCTTTTTGAAAAGGATTCTCAAGCTACTTGCAAGCAGATAACAGCAAAATTCTTCATTAACTATACGGGCAAAGTAAAGATTATTCTTTGGTTTTTTTGTTCAGTTTACATCATTTTGGAGAACCTACAGTTTAGTTACTGTGTTACAGTAGTGCAGGTTTGAGAGAAAAATGGAATAAGGGCAACTATTTGATTGTTGATTGTGATATCATAAAGGAATTTTTGCATCTGTTATTATACAAATGTTTCTATTTGGATACATCAGTTGATCTAGTTGTAGCTTTCTGTAGTTCTTAAAGGCGTGTCTCTGTTGGGGACCATCAGTTATCTGACCCTGCAAAAGGCACAGTTGTGGGTAGAGTGGGTTTCTTAGATAGTGCCTAGCTTTCAGCATGACTTAGAGCATTTCTGTGTACCTGCTGTTCCCTGGATGGTAACAAAAACCACAATTCCTTATTTCAGACTGAAAAGTATTGCATGTTCCTGAAAGAATAGACAGGTCCACACTTTCTACACATTACATTTATTTTTATTATTTTTATTTTTATTTCTTGGAATACAGGAGAGTGCATTTGTAACAGGGAGATTCAGCAGTCATATATAGTACTGAATACAGCTGTCATCTTATTTTGATGGCAGTAAACAGTGTTATTGAAACATGAAAATGCATGCTGTGCTTGTGCAAATGCTCGTGCTGCCCTGGCAAGCACCTTAATATAAGCTGAAGATGAATTATTTATCAGTCTCTTCTGTGTGGTTTGCTCACAGCAGAAAGTCACCCGGCACTGTCTCTTCTTTAGCCAGTTGGAGCCTTTGCAAGAGTGTTTCACCCCCAGAAGTAAACACAAGTCTAAGAATAGCTCACCCTTCTTTGT
This sequence comes from Hemiprocne comata, assembly GCA_020745705.1. Lineage (NCBI taxonomy): Eukaryota > Metazoa > Chordata > Aves > Apodiformes > Apodidae > Hemiprocne > Hemiprocne comata. Next base: position 67,031,017 of record CM036586.1, read on the forward strand.
AGTATATTTTCATGGTTGGCTGTCTAAACAGCCAGCCTGTCTAGACAGCTGACGACACTGAAAGCTTGTAAGGTCAAAAGCAGCCACATAGGCTGCTCTTGGGGATGCTACCTCCTTGGGAGCAGTACATGTGGGCACCAGGAGAACTTTTTAGTCTATACTAGTAGAGTTCCTTTTCCATGGGCTTACAAACTGTCCTGGTTTGAGCCAGGATGAAGCTAATTTTCCATTTACTGATTTTTTTTTTTCCTGCAGTAAGCTTTATTTTAACTAGCAACAAGTGTTCCAGCTAGTGGACTGATAACACTGGAATGTTTATGTTACTGCTGAGACTCCAAGGTTGCTTCTTAGCTCTGCTGCTACAGAGGCTACTGGGGCAGGAGAATTGTATCTGTGACCCCCCCCCGTGGGGGGCTGGACTAGACAGACAGCAGAACTGACCAAAGGTATTCCATTCCATGTATCTATGTAAGCTCCGAGGAAGGTCAGAGATCACAGAAGACAACTTCCTTCCTGCTTCTTCTTCCTTTCTCTTCCGTCCATGGCCAGTGGCCGGGGGGGGGGACTCCATCCATCCATCCAGCACTGTCAACTCCGGGCTCAGGCATCTCTGACCTCATAACCCTCATAACCCAGCCCCTGTCTGCTCTGCCTTATCTCCTGCCTGTGGGCTGGGACATTTCGGGACTGCTCACAGCTCAGGAGAGTGCCAGGGGAGTTGCTGGAGGTGGGGGGGAGGCAAGAAGCTTTGGCACATTCCTGAACATACTTGTATATAATTGTACATGTTATTAAAGCTGTCTAGTTTAGTTTTTCAATCCAGCTAAGTCTCTCTCCTAATTCTCTCTCTCCTTCCCTACCTGGGTGGGAGGGGGAGGGGATCGAGAGCTTGTTGTCTCTGGTTTAATTGGCGATCCTGAGTCAAACCGTGACACAAGCGTATGCTAGTAAGGCATCAAAGAATAGATATGAGGATGTGAAGAAGGAATTTTCAATTCTTATAGTTATTTCTGACTCACATGGTATGTCACAGGTTGTGGTTTTTTGGTGGTCTCTAAAATTTGCTTTGTAGTGTGATTTAACCATAACTTGGAGGTAAAATATTTTTTCTAATAGAAAATAATGACAAAGGTAAACCAAAAACAATTTCAGTCCATTCCTAAAAAAGTTAACAAAAAAACCCAAAACCTGACATATCTCTTTTGCAATTAACAATATATAGATTGTATACAAAGCTGGATTGCAAGTTTACATGTGCTTGCATTAAAGAAATGGGAAAAAAAATGACAATGTGAAGAGTTTTACACCTGGAGACTCATTCCATGATCATGAGTTACAGAGGAATATCAGCAAGGGTTTCCCTGAATGAGGTTGTTCTTCCTCCTAGCTTCCACTTGTAACACATTTACTGTTATTTGTGACTAGATGTTCAGGCTTCTGCAAAATCTTTTACATTTATCATCACATATCTAGACCATTTTCTAAAACTATATTGCAGATTTAATTTTCCTAGAGATAGCAAAGACACAGTGGATATGTCTAAGTAGCCTTTTGCTCTGTAATCACAGCAGCTCAGTTTTACCAGGGTTGAAGAGTAAAATGTGGGGATAGTTGCTGTATTTCCAATAACTAAGGAGCTGCTGACTGCTGTTCTACAGTTGAAGCAAAAAGACTAGTTTATGCTTTAGTTTAGCTTATTCAATGGGCTTGTCTGGTTACATTATTTCTTAAAAATGTCTTTGAAATAATATCTTGCTACAGGTGTTTTTGAGATAGATAGGTACCTTACATGCCACATGTAATTCACCAGTTTATGATGAACATTCACTGTCAGCAACAAGGAAGCTACAGAGGAATCTACCTTTAATCCTGTGCTGATAAATCTGTTTTCAACGTGTTATCATAATGTTAATGTGTGTGTTTCTTGTGTGTGTTTATGCATAAAATGGGTTTAGCATCAGGTCTTCTCAGTCTGTTAAAAGATGTATTCAGAAATCAGAAATGTATTGACTTCTACACCCACAGAAAACAAGGCTGGTATATTTTCTACCCAGGGAATGATGCTGTGTGTTAGTGCACCACATAGCAAACCACCATGTGAGATGAAAAAGCAACATGCCAGTACAATAAAGAATATGACAGTACCAAAGGAAATACTTAAAATAATACTTCTTCACAACTTCTTAAATACCAAGTGCCTTTTTTTGGTTTATATATGCAGTAATGTTTTTCTTAGCTTTTTTCCTTTCACATTGCTAATACATTAATCATCCTTCAGTCTTGCAGTGCCCAAGATCCTCAGAAATTAAAAATAGCACCCGTTCTTTACAATGTTCTTATAAATACTATTTAGACACTATTGTTCTGAATTCTTTCCTGATTATTGGAAAGGTTACTGATTCCTTGTTAGTATTTAGTTTGGTTGCATTGCTTGATGTTTTAATGTAGGGTTATAGGACCTAGGCCCTTGCCTACTTCTTTTGCTTTAAGAATATTTTTAAGAGTTTAAGATTATTTTGGATTAATTTGCTTGCTGTTTTTTTAAAACGTATTCCTTCTCTTTAAGATTGAAAATCTTCAAGAACAGTTAAGAGACAAGGAGAAGCAAATGAGCAGCTTAAAGGATCGAGTGAAATCCTTGCAGGCTGACACCACCAATACCGACACTGCCTTGACCACGCTGGAAGAAGCGCTGGCAGAAAAAGTGAGTATGGAAAGCCTGAGGCCCTTCCTTCGAACGGTTCCTTCTGCTAATAAACTCCAAAGTCGGCTTTTCCGCAGGCTCTCTCCACCTGACATCCCTAGTGCAGTGGTGCAGTGACCCCTTGTCTCAGGGCTGGGGGGTGGTGAGGGGAGCGCGGGCGCTGCTGCGGCTCCTCCCTCACCAGAGGCCGCTGCAGGACGCGAGGAGCGGCCCGGGGGCTCGGCCACGGGTGCGGGGTCTGTGCCGTGGGGAGGGCAGGGGGGGAGATGAGATGAGCTGAGCCACCAGCCGTTGGTCTAGTCCTTAGCTACTCTCTGTCGTTTTCTGTGAAATAAATCGGTGTTCTCCTGTTGTCTCTTTACGTGGTGTATCTTCGGTGGGTTGTCATAAATTTCCGCTGTGGATTCTTCTGCTTTTTGCCATTTATTTTTTTTAGAGTCTAGCTAATACCTTATTTATTTTACCTTCTTTGCTCAGATATTTTAATAATAGATTTATTTTTAAAGTTTGGCTGTGTGAAATGGAGTTCTCAATATCGAATCAAAATTACTAGTTATCCTGATGCAGCTGTATTTCAGTCTCACTTTGCAGCTTTATTGTTCTCAGTGTGTTTTTTAACCCTTGCCCAATACTCAGGAGATACCTGACTTAGGAAACAGCCTTGTCTATTCTATTTTGGTGAGGTGACTTTTTGGAATGACTGTATATTTTTTCTTGATTTCTGCAGAACCAGGATTACAGCTCTTTTAGTCTGTCAGATTCTATAAACGTAAAATTCTATAATAAAAGCTTTGCCTGAGGTTGGGGAATTCACTTGCATCCCTTCAAGCTTGCAAGATAACCGAAGCTCCATTGACATCTAGTGTACAGAAAGGTTGCTTTGTTGCCTTGTCTTACTGTATATCAATCCTGGTGTCATATATGCACTACACTCCTTCCTCTCTGAAGGGCCACAGACTTAACTGTACATTTTGGAAAAGTAAGATTTAAATAAGTAAGGAAGCAATGTGTACTGTATCCTGGTCAAACAGTACGGTGAGCTTTCAGAGATGCAGAAGGCCTGGTATTTCTTAGCAATGAATCTATAGATTTCACAAGTTTCTTTCTTCCTGAGGATCTGTTTTACAACCATAAAGAAAAAAAAATGCCAATATCCTGCACTACTCCTCATGTAAAGTGTGTGAGAAGTGTTGTGATAAGAAGTCTCACAAGTTGAACTGACTAAGAGGGATTTTCTTCACAGAGTGCTTTCTTTTGTCAGGAAAGGACCATTGAGCGCCTAAAGGAGCAACGTGACAGAGATGAACGAGAAAAACAGGAAGAGATTGACAACTACAAAAAGGACATCAAGGACCTGAAAGAGAAAGTCAGCGTTTTACAAGGAGATCTCACAGAGAAAGAGGTTAACCACCAAAATGAATCTGTTGTGCTAGATTTGTTTGTTGTATATGTATGCTGTGGCCAAATCTAATTTTAAAATACAATTTTATTTAAAGCCAATTTTTCTTAAACAAGACTATCACTGAAGTATTAGTTTGAGTTTACAGAATTTTCCATCTTAAAAAAATATTTTAAAATTAATTTACACAAGGCTTTGTTTTGATTCTGAATACAGGGATTAAATCAAGCTGTCTTAAGTCAGTGACATGAACATCCTGACAAATATGTTGCTGTAAGTTGCATCCTGAACGTAGTGTGAAGGGATAGGAAGAAAATAAAGACAAAATAAGCAACAGTTGCAAATAAAAAGTACTTACTTTACAGTTATTGTACATCTTATATTTTAGACATCCCTGCTGGATCTGAAGGAACATGCTTCATCCTTAGCTTCATCAGGACTGAAGAAGGATTCAAGACTCAAGACACTGGAAATTGCATTGGAACAGAAAAAGGAAGAATGTTTGAAGATGGAAAATCAATTGAAGAAGGTAATCTGACTTGATATTTATGTATGTGGTGTAGACATTCAGTGTTAGACAAATTGACCATGTCTACACAGAAGACTTTGGGTCTTAAGTTTGAGTTCTGTGAATTGCTTTTCAGAAGGTACTGTGAAGTTGTGTCCATGCAAACTGTATTACAAGCTAAGTCAATCAGAAATTAACTTTCAGACATGGGTGCTAATTTTGGAATGCATTTTCATGAAGTAACACTGCTGTTGACTGGCTTTTTTTTTAACAGGTACCAGAAATTAAAGACTTAGTCTGCTTCAATACAGTTAATTGTAGTAATTGTGCCATTAAAATGGTAGGTATAACACCTAAAAATTTAACGGCTAAACATTTCACATAGCAATTAGCAACACAGGTAGGTGTTAAATGCAATTAAATTCAGCGGCATGATTTCCCTGGCCCATAGAAATGCATAAAAACAAATGAAAATAATATATCACCAGTGAAGTGTATGTTCTTTTGTTTTAATCTCATTGCCAATCACAGCTTGTACATTGGTAGGAGTTGGCTGTTCAGAAGAGTAATACCTATTACAAGCAAGCTAATTCATTTGAACAGAATCTTTGGGTTATGTTTACATTTCAAGCCTTCTTTATTTTAACTGAGTAGCATTGTCACAGTTTGGCTCAGGATTGGCGATTAGACCAGTGACTATAACGCTCTCGATCCCCTCTCACCCAGGTAGGGAAAGGAGAGAGAAAAATGGGAGAGAGACTTTCCGGGTTGAAAACTAAACTAGACAGCTTTAATTAAATGCTAATGATAAAAGAAAATATGTATGATTATATACAAATGTGTTCAGGAATGTGCAGAACCCCTATTGCCTCCCCCAACCCCCAGCAACTCCCACAGCAACTCCTGAGCTTTGAGCAGTTCCGAAATGTCCCAGAGCGCTGCCAGAGAGAGTGACAGAGCAGACAGGAGCTGAGGGGAGAGTTATGAGGGTCAGGAATGCACGAGCTTAGGGATCAACAGTGATGGATAGATGGAGTCCTCCCCGGATGCCAGCCTTGGACGGAAGAGAACGGAAGACAAAACTGGAAGGGGCTTGACTTCCGTGATCCCTGAATTTATACCGAGCCTTACATAGATATATGGGATGGAATACTTTGGTTCGCTGATCTTGCCATCTGTCTAGTCTGCTCCTCCCTATGGGAGGGTTGCAGATACGACTCTTCTGCTCCTTTAGCACCTGAAACCAAAGCAGAGCAAAGTGTCCTTGATGTCTCAGCAGTATCTATAAACATTACAGTGTTATCAGTCCACTAGCTGGAAAACTTGCTGCTAGTTAAAAGAGAGTTCACTGAAGAAAAAACAATCAGTAAAAAGTAAATTGCCTTCATCCTGGCTCAAACCAGGACAAGCATAAATACTGCACTGTTTAGAGGAGTATTGATTTGTTTTTAACTCTGATTTTAAAAGAGCAGGTGATACAGATGCACAAAACACACTAACCGAAATAGGGATAACACTTCTGTTTATAAAATTAGAACAAGACAAGAGGCAACACAATTTTTTAAAGAAATTTAAGTCTTGGATTGTGGAGTTCTAGCTGTTTCTTTACATCTGACCCAGGAAAAGGAGGAGTGCCCATGCTGTAGTTTGGAACTCTGTCCTGGTTCCTCAAATGAATGCGAGATCAAGTTCTGAGTCATCAGTTAAGACCTGTTTAGGATTTTTGTTGTGTGGGTGCAAGGCAGGTGTTAATGCACCTAAGAATACTGTGTAAATGAAACTCCATATATACATACCTAGATCTGTGTTTGCCCTTCTTTTTAATTCTATTACACAAAATGAACGGTTCTGTTATTCAGCATCAACAAAGTGCATTAGCAAGAGTAAATAGTTGTGCACGTTTAATCAGTCTCACAGGCTGTTTTCAGTGTACCATAGAGCAGGTGAGTATTTCAGAAGTCCTGAAAGACCCATTCATTTGAATTCTCTGTCATGAGTTGCGGCTTGACCTGCTGTCAGTGTGTTACTTGCAATGAGTTGAGGAGAGGCTGTCTTTAGGCAGACAGCTGCAGTGGAAAATGTTGTTACAATTACTTTTTTAAAGAAACAAACAAACAAAAACTAACTGGGAGAGGATATAACAAATAGTTAGCTTATGAAAAACAAGTTCTGGAACTTGTTGAAGTATTTAGGGAATGTGTCTCCATACTTAGGATTTGTAAATGTATGGCTTTTCAGTTCTTCCCGAGATTGCTTTTCTCACTACAAGCAGTGAGTATATCAGTAGTATAAGTGGGTGTGGAGGTCAATCAAAATCTGGTGAAGCGCACAGCTAACTAAAAGGTGAACATGCAGCCAATTTCTACTGCGATGACAGCACTTCATTATAATTCCTTTAGGCCTACTTCTGCCACTCCATCTGAGAGAGGATTGTGCTTAATAGCTGGGATCCAGGAACATTACCCAAGGACACTGAGCCCATTCATAAGACTATGTATTTTTATAATCTAATCTCTTTTTTTCAGGAAATAATCAAGAGGGTGAATTATTCTCCTGTGATCATTTTCCTGAGGGTTAAAATAGGAAAATAGCTCATATGTAAAGAGCACTATTAACTGTACAGAACAACTGTGGGACAAATAACTGTATTCTTAATTGGATTCTGAGAAAAAATATGAATATAAATTCACTGTATTGTAAACAGAAATAGGTTCACGTCTTCACATCCAAAGAAGCTGCCTCACCTCATTCAGTCAGGATCATTGCAGTGCTATGAGTAAAAAAAAAATGATAGCCTACTACTGCCTCTGTGCAGTATAAAGCCCTTCCATCATGCTCTGGGTATTTGCTCCTCTGCGTCAGGTATTTGGACAACTGCCCTACAGGTCTTCTGTGCAGAGACCCTAAAATACTCACTCAAATCCTACTGAGACAAAAACATCAATTCCTTGTTCCTTTTTTAAGTACTGTGTCATGTTGGGCTGCTGTATTCTTCTTATTGAGGGAACATTCAGATTCAATGGGAAGATTATTTTGTTGAGAAGAAGTCAGTCCACAATGGTTTTTATAAAGGAATTGAAGCTCTAGGACCCAGGTATGCTTTCATGTAATTAGGATGCATTTGCTTCAGCTCAAGCTGTATGAAAGAGTCCACTTCTACCACTGATCCTCCTTGATTTCTCGAAGCAAGTCACGGGTACGCTTAGTTACTCAAGTAAATACAGATAGCAGCCACTTTAATATGTTTTATACTTATGAGTAAGTTTAGATATTTCATTAATAAACTTTTTTTCCAGCTTTTTTTAATTTGCCAATGGCTTTTCTTGTCACTTGCAGAAAAGTAAAAAATGTATCTTTAGAACTCTTTCTCTCTTTAAATGCATTGCAGATATTTATTTAGGCAGTTTGACATTTTCAAGGTGGATTAGTTCCTTGTCATCCTTGATACAGTTATGATAGATAATCCAGCTCCATTTTAAAGCTTCTAAAAACTCAGTTTTACACATCTGCATTGTCAACCATTGCAAATAACTGTCTTAATTAACCTTAAAACTAATGGCTACACAAGAACATTTGGTTTAAAACCGAATTAGAGGTTTATTATGTTGAGTTTTATTACATTAACTTAGTGCTGTTTTGCATAAGACATGCAGGAAAGACGCTTTTCTGTAGCTTTTAACAGCAAATGGCAAAAAGCTTTTCCTTGTACATTGTTTCCCTTACTGTTTGAACAGAGATATGTCTAACATCAGTCTTGTTTCCCTCTTATTTTTCCTGAACAGTTTTGAGTACTTTCAGTTAAATCTATTAGCCTTGTAAGTTAAGAAGCAGACCAAAGAGACTGAATTGGACTACTGTTAAGCCATTAGATAAAAAAAGATTTGGGCAGTACTTGGAAAAAAACTCTTGTTAATCTCTAAACAGTGAGCCTTTGAGAAATCATGAACAGTGCAAGCTCCCACTTTTTCTGTAGAAGTTATTTCACTTTACACAAAAATGAAATATTATTAACCAAGTGGAGTGCAGGGGTGCTGAAAAGTTTCTGATATTATTTTTCTTTCCTCTTCTTACTAATGAATATTTTATGTTGAACCCTGTCTTTTTTAATAACATTGCAGGGGTTTTCGTATTTGGGATTGAAGTTTTTTTAATAATGATACTATGGTCATGCAAATCTCCATGCTTAATATTCTAATTATTCTACTATCACTGCTTCTGTGCTCAATTGCCAGCCCGCTGCCAGCAGGAGATACTGTGGGAGTTTCTGAATACTGAAAGCAAGCCATAAATCCCAATTGAGTTTACATGGCCTGGTGTCCTGCCTTAAATAGTCTCCTTTTTTACTGAAATGGAATCATTAAGGGGAAATCACACACGGGGGGCTCTCTCGCTGTTTTTCTGTGAAGTGGTTTTATGCTGTGTGGTTGTTTGGGTTTTTTTCTTAGGAAACTCTTTTTTCAGATTTCTATTTTAATGAAGCAGTTTTATAATGAAAAAGTTTTCTTATAGTTGTTTTTCTTTAGGCTACTATTTTCCTAGCTTTTTCTGTCTTGTCTTCCCAGCCAATCTGCTTTATTTAATTTTGTTTGTATAATCTGGGAGAAACCAACTTACATTAGAATTTGTTCCAGCAAAGATGAACGGATTTTCATCTGTCTTCATTTCCAGTGCATAGTTTTTCTCCCTATAGATACTTTCCTTCTTTGAAAGGGATCAAGGTAAGAGGAGTCCAAAACCATATGTTAACAAAATTTCCCTTCGTGCAGTTCTAGGAACTTTTCATCAGAGAATGTTAGCAGTGATCCCCTGCCAGGAAAATACCTCTAGATTCAACAGGCTCACTCAGAGAATGTTGGTTTTTTTTCTGCTGTGGCGTTCTTCCTTCAAGCTCGGGGGATAATATTTTTCAAAAGACAGGAAAAGATGACCCAGTGACAAGACCCAAATTCTGTGCATCCCAAGATTTAGCTCAGCTAGTCTCATACAGGCTCTAGTGCTTTTTATTTTTGTCAACATAGATTTCCTGCAACAACTGAATATTGTTCGATGAGGTAGGAGTACTATTTTTTGTTCCAGCTGCCGATGTGTTTTTTCAAAGAAGGGACAATAAGTTATATGTTCCACATAGCAACCTAGAAAGAAAAAGGCTTCCAAGGAAATCAGGATGTCTTGTAAAAATAAAATTAAAAATGCAGCAGTTGTGTTCAGCATTCAGATAGTGCCAGTTAATGAACTAGTTTTACTAGTTTTCTAAACCATTTAGCTGTCTTGTAATTGATTGAAGTGAAGCACTAGAAATTAAAGTTCTGCTCAACCTGTAAAACTGTCTCCTGTAAACCCAAACACAGGACTACGTTAAGTACTTCAGGACTGGACGAAACTGTTATACTGGGAAATAAAGGTCAAGTTTGGAACTTGCATGAGGGTAACTCTTCATGTTTCTCGTGTTTCAAAAGCTGGTTAGTAGTACATGCCAAAGCCACAAATTAAGATTCTGTTGTCTTAGTAACTTAATGTTGCAGCTGTTATTTTAAATTATTTTCTTGTTGCATCTTTTCTTTTTCTGTCTCACATTGTTCCTATCCCAAATTTTCCCCATCTTTTCCTGTTTTCTTTCTCTCTTTAGCATCCTGAAGTTTTATTGAGTCATCCATCCAAGCCAGTAAGTTCCCTGGGAACAGGAGAGGCTATTGCCAGCCCCATGTAATTTTGTGTTGCGTGTGTATTCACCTGTGCTTTTATATTTGGGCTAACACAGAGAATATTGGTGAATTACTTCAGTAGTGGGTGTAGATCATAGGGGTACAAACAAAATGCTATGTTATGTCTGACCAGTCATGCTCAAAAAAGCCTTCTAAGATGCTTCTACTTTTTGGCTGCATTGGTCTAACTTCATTTTTGTTTGGACAGCTTAATATTGTGCCAATGTTTTTGCTCCCCTTTGCTGCAGCTTGAATTGTCCTGTGGCTTTTCTTTCATCTCTGTTGTCTGTGCATTTGCAGAGCAAGAATGTAGAATTTCCATGTAAATCAAGCTTCTTGTGTTAAAATATTCTGTTACACCATGTACAGCAGTGCATTTAGAAATAATAATTAAATTATGGCAAGTAAAAGATTGCTCAACAACTTGTGGTAACCATTAAGCTCACTGGTACTATGTCAGTTTAATTTTGGATCCTGTTACCAGCCTTCTGTTTGATGTCAGAGAGCACTCCTTTCAAGGAGTGTTTGTATAATAATATCTTGACACCATGAATTATGTAATCTGAGGTGTATTTCATCAGAGATTTCTTTTGTGACTGTGTGCATAAAAATTGTGTTACGAAACTTTCAGGAGGCTGGTATGTGTGTTACTCTTGACAATGTTCTGAGTAAGTGTAGCTGTCTATACTGCCAGTCATTGTCTGGAGGTCAGAGAATTCCTGGTGCTTTTATAGCTCAGTTTTTGCAACATCCCATATTAGAAATAATTTTAATAGAGCAGATAATACAATGCATTTATGGGACAAGACTTGGGAAGAGAGTTGTGATGTGCAATAGGGAAAAGTGTTTTGTTAGGACTATCAGAAATAACAATGAATAGTCAACTAGGGCATAAAAACTCCTACACTACATTTTGAGTTATTTATATATAGAAGCAGTCATTAATAAATACTCTAAGGTATTTGATTATAAAATATAAGATTATAAGATTAGCGTATGTGGCATTGAAGGATTCCTTTATTTGGTATTTCCTGTCAGAGAATTGTTTTTTCCTCAAAGGGAAATTTTTTTTATTTATTTTGTGTATTCAGGTATGAAAAGCAGACTGAAGGCTTTTCTGGTAAATTGATTCATTCTTCCACTTTAAAATAATTTGCTAGCCTCCTAACCTGTAGATTACACTGGTTTAGTCTGTTGCTAAACTTGTTTAATGTATCCTGTTGAATAAATTTTGTAATAATTTTTTATCATTTTGCAAAACCTTTAAAACTTTTTAGCTGAAGTTACTTATGTTGTTTGTTTCAGTCTGAGATTTTGTTCAGTTTTCTGTCTTTGAAAGAAACTCTCAGCCATAACAGCTCACTGTTTTCAGAGAAAAAATATAGAAATATGTTGATTTGAATCTTTTTTTTAACACTAGTGATTTTTTTATTAGAAGATCTGGCCTTTGTACCAGATTTTTTTTATGCTCTTGTTTAAATCTATCTAAAGTGGTTAAAGGTTAAATGCATTACACTTCCTGAAGATTCCACCTGCCCTGGCTTTACCCCATCCAGAAGAGGGAGGAAGATCTTCCCCATGTCTGCATTGCCACAGCCTCTTCTAGGTCTGGCCCTTTGAGCAGGCAGCAGCAATGCCAAGAACTTTATTCACCAAATACCACGCTGGTTCCAAGCAGCAGCTGCTGGATACAAATACAGCAGAAGCAAGAATCAGCATCTCAGTGTGCAGAACAGGTCAGGAGAAACAATCTGTTAGGATTGGAAATGAGTACTGAAAGTTGCCATTGGGAGGAGAAAAACAGATTGGAGAAACTAGGGTAAGTAGGAAACCTGGGACTTGGGGAAGACATGTTATGAGCAGGGGGTTTCATATGGGCAGAAGACATGGCACTACATGCTGTGTAGGTGCTGTTGGATAGAACTAACTGCAAAATGTCCCCAAAATGTGAAAATAAGTGGTAGGAAGAGAATGAGGTGACCTGGTAGATTGTGGAATCTACCTCGATAGGAAGAGTGGAATTTGCACCTGTTGATAAAAGGTTGGGGAAATGAGATAGAGTACAGAAGGATTGTACTTGGTGCAAATAGAGGAATTTATGTCCAGGAGAGCATATTCTCTACAAAATCTATAATTGCATGAAAAATTTATCAGACTCCCCATTACTCTGAAGTCAGAAAATACCAAATGTGGGAAGAAACTGTATTCCCCAGTATGATATTGCCAGCATAGAGGATAAGGTAGAAGTGCATGTCAGCATCAACTTTTGCAGTGGAAAGTTGGTGGATTTATCCACCTGATTCTCTTAAACTTAAAAAAATTAAATTTACCTACTTTACCCCTCCCAGAAACCTTATTAAGATAACATTCATTTTGAAAAATTAAATATCCTAAAGCTAGGAAATGGCTGATAGGACACTGTGTAGCCTTCTCGTTTTTCATTGTGAGGTAGTTTTTATAACTAAATTTAGTTTTTTAAACTAAATTATTGTCTGCCAGACTCTTGCAGTCTTCAATATAGTGTGAAAAATGATCCAAGACTGAGCCACAGATATGTGAGGAAGATGGTAATCATCTAGAGGAATTAGATGACAAAATATTTTTTTTAGTAGTGGGGAAGCATTAAGTGAATAAGGCAGGATATTTTTTCACCTGCACAAGTTATACTAATGCATGGTCATTTCCCACTGGTGGTGTTAAGAAGTGGTTCATTACCATTTGCCAAGAAATAGCCTACAGTCATGATTAGCACAATAGAAAGAAAACTGGGAAAATACTTTTTTTTTTTCAGTGTAATTTAGAGTAAACAAGGCCTAGAGCCAGACACTGCATATCAAAAAACAGATACTCAGTATCTGCCAGTTACTTGTGTAAATCCCTACATCAAATCCGTAATTCCTCTGAAACAGTAGCTTGTGGCCAGGTGAGTAAAGCCTGGCTCAGATGAGGCTGAGGTACATTCACAAAGACAGCCATTATCTGGGCATTTCCCTTCTGTCTTTGTACAACACTGTGTTGGTTTAAATTCTGATGAGAGCTAATTGTTAATGTTTGATAACGACTATGGGAATTCAAAGATTTCTGAAGAGATCATTTTTTTCAGTACTGGGTTTTCATGAGGCATCTTTCTCTTATTTACACTTTCAGCCATCTTCATTACATGATTCCAACCAAATACTTGCTTATTCACTGTCAAAAATGTACAGTTACATTAACATAGACTAACCATTTAAAAGATGTTGTCAATAATAAGATAACAAATAACTCTCTGTGACAGACTCAAATTTTTATGGTGCACAGTATATCAGAGAATTAATTCTCTGAGCCTCTAACTTCCAGTACAGGCTTTTTGAAAAGCTGTTATAGTACATGGTGTTTAGAACAATGGAACTAAAGGAGGAAGAAGTCAGGTTGTTTTTCAAATTAATAGTTCTGTTGAAAGTAATGAAGACATGATAGAAGGCAGCACACATTTTATCACTTGAATTGCTGCCTTCACAATAGAAAAAATTAAGAAAATGGTTAAATGTGTTTGTCTTTTGCAGTAAATGGTCGTAATGTATTTTTGTATTTGTGTGTGGATTTGCTATTTTTAGGAGATCTGAGGCACACTTGGAGGTAGGAGGGTGGATTCTTGGGAACTTGTATTTTGTGGCCAGAAGTTCTTGGCAACATTTGTACATGAAATGTTAAACTGAATGTGCTGTCTCAATTCATAGGTAAAAGTAGAAAGTGTTTGCTGTGAATTATTTGCTGTGTGCTTTAGTTAATCTTTTAGGAATATTGATTTTGAATCTTAGTCATAATGTTTGGAATTTTTACTTACATTTTAGAGCCTTTAAATTAGATCTGTGCTATTGTTTCCTTCCCTGCTTCTGGCACAATTTAAGCTGTGTAAGATCACCTTTCCTCTTAGTAAAGACTTTTTTGGCATGAGAAATATCAACTTAGAAAAATCTATTAAATGTGTTTTGTCGTCTTCTCCTTTCCATCTGTAAATAGTGGTTATGTCTGTGAAACATTGGCCATCTTTGTTCTAGTTGTAGAAGTTGGCTTTGTCAGCTGATTTTATGTGGAAGCAATAGAAGTTATAGTACATTTATTTGAGGAACAATCACTCTTTCTTTTATGCTTTAGGTACCTGAAGTACTCACCCCATCACTTACCACATTCCAGATGGGAAATGATGGCTAAGAGCAGAAAAGCAGAAAGCTGTTAAACCACCTCTTAGTTTATAGTCCCGCTTAAGAACTTTGAGAGCATATCCAGAGTAGTAAGATTAACCTAAGTAGCAAGCTTAAACTATTCTCAGTCCTGAACCACTTGGAATTTCCAATTAAATTCACACTGGCAAAGATTAATACTGATCAGATGAGCTTTGCTAATAAAAACATAGCTTAAGAAGGTGTTGCTTTCCAGCTAAAACGTGACCGTGTTTCTTATGCAGATCAGTGCAGAATCAAACGTGCAAGTTTGGTTGTGCTGTTGAAAGTAGCTTAAATTCAGTTTTTTGACTCCACATGGGAGCAGACCTGGAGAGCTAATGACAGGGCCAGTAGTAACAGTTAAGAATTTTAAAATAGCCTGTTATCAGGTAAACTCAATGTAAACATACGTTTTTAATTTCTCATTTGTCAGAGGAGGAAGTGGAATGTTCCCTTTACCCTAAGCAAGCTGCTTTTTCAATTTATTTCTTTTGTATCATACTTCTACATATTTTAGTTTTTGTTTGTAACTATATTAAGAGGTTTCAGATTTAGGAATGCTGTCTCAGACAGAGCTGAAAGTTGAACCTATCAAAATGCACTTCTTACAGTCTCCTAGTACAGCAGAAACTGTGTTAGTGCATTTGTCATGGATATGTTTTGAAAATGAAATTCCTACCTGATTTTGGAATTTTTGTACACCTTTGGTGGGTGAGGGAAGTTGTAAGTGTTTGGTTGGGGTTTTTTTGTTTGTTTTTGTTTGATTGCTTGGTTTGGTTTTTTGTTTTGGTTTGTTTGGTTTTTTTTTTACTGCGAATATAGGAATTCATTATTTGTGTTTAACTTTCTTTTCGGTTAAAAAAAACCACTGCTGAATTATTTTGCACAATGTTGCATTGGGAAGGTAGCCAATTTCATCTGTTCCAGATCTTGATGTGAGTTTGTGGGAAACCTCTAAATGCATTGGTTTTCTCTCCTATACAATAAATTAATCCAGTAGGATTTTAGATATGGTCACGTAACACATATTTTGTACATAAGCCACAAAATGGACCGAAGTCACTCAGTCAGTAATTCACAACTCAGGAAGTGGTCTCCAGTTTACACTGTATCATATAACGTTCACTTTGTGTTAGGTGAAAGTATCCATACTTATGTGCATTATATACAAATAACATGTGTTATGTGTCTTAACTAATAATTTATGTCATGTAAATAGCCCTTTCGTTCTATAAGAACCAGACACACTGACTTGTTGGCTAATTTTCTACAAAAGAAAATCGATTTCCTCTTCTCGGGAGTGTCTCTTGGGTTGCTGTGGAGATGCTTTTATTAACACAAAGTAATATAAATCAGGACCGTCTTGACAGTAGAACTGCATTAGATATTATAACTTATTTTGAATTAGGGAGTTTAGTAATCCAGGCTAACAGCCTAGCTTTGCTTTATTTTAAATAAGTTTCTTGATTATCTGAGTATTTATTCTGGACCACTTTAAAGTGCCTGGAGGAGTATTTGTTAAAACAAACTATTTGAGATGCTGGACATGTACCTAAATCCAGTGAATTCAGGCTTTGCCTCTGGTGAAAACCAGACTTAACTCTATACCAGGTATCTCTTAGGAGAATATAGATGGCCCAAAACCCAGTATTCCCAGCTCCTGCAAAATGGTATTTGGGAGGGAAAGATAGAGCTTTTGTTTGAAATTTAAGCATAGTTGAAAAGGAAGTTAAATATTTCAGATTTCCTGCAGGCTGGAAATCCCAGTAAGGCGTTTCAGGAACTGACGCTTCCACAGCAGAGTATGTTCCCTGATGCTTTCAGCTGTTCATGGAACTGACACATTTGTCAGTCTCATCGCTACAATGTCCTCCTGGAGTCTGTATCACCTTGGCAATACATGAATTAGACTTCCACTTGTGGTAGAGAGCCTTTTCCAAGGCTGTGTAATTCAAAGTGCTTATGGGACAGTAAGGAATCTGGAAGCATAGACAGTCCTAACTCCGAAAGGCTTCTCAAAGCTTCCAGGCTCACCAGGGATGCACTTGGAGCCAGGTTTCAGTCAGAAGCAGGATTTTCAGACTTGCATCTCAGTGGCAGAGGAGTGGCAAGGCTTGACTTGAAGGGCCCTCAGAAGTAGGGAGCCCTTTAAGTCTTCCTGAATGGATTGCCTCAGGAAGGGTTTCTGCTCTTCCAGGATCTATGGTTATTGGGCATTCCTGCTGAGATCTGCCTGGGAGACCTGGGCATTGCCACGCATGTTTTTCTAGGATAAAAATACTGTGGAGGTCATCCAGCTTTCTGAAATTCTTGCTTCAGAAAAAAGAAAACCAAAACAGCATCAAGACTCAGGCAGGATCTGCAGGGCCAAGGCCCTGAAACATGAAGCATTCCAATATTTGGGAAACCCAGATCCATCCCAATGTCAAAGTCCCAGTAAAGACAGGCATCAAGATGTTCTTCAGTCCTAGAATATTCTGCTCTGAGATTATCCTGGATTTCGCTAGAATGTGGCCTTGGTTTTAATGGAGCTAATTAAAAACAAGAGACTTCGAGGCAAAAATGTTGGGGTCAATGAATGGATATTTTCATTCAGTCTTACTTTACTGAGTAACTAAACAGATTTAACCAAGTGTACTTTTGCTGTCATTTGGTTCCTTGGAAACAGCAGCTTCTGACCCTGAGTTTTATGCTGTTGCAGTTCTGTCCAATACCTTTAAAAGCAACAGAGTCCTATACTATTTGATTTAAACTTACTGTGCTTTGGAGCAGAATGCTGGCAGCTTGTAAAACAACTTTCTGCAGGTACACACAAGGGAAAAAAGTCTGTAGTCTTATTTTCTTTTGTACGCTTGTTTCAGAGAAGAGAAAGGCTTTGAGTTTGCAGGCAGTCTTGGCTGCCAGTATAGCTCCACCAAACCTGCTATTCACTGAAGCAAAATGGAGCAATTCTGAAATTTACATCAAATAGCAGTTGAAGATCCAAGAGCAGAGGGGCAGGTGGAGAATGAAAAGATAGTCCTTAGCCTGCTGGTTTACATTCTATCATAAATACTGCTTTTTCATTGTCTCTAATATGCTTGGGTACTGTTGGATTAATCTTACTAATAAATAATGATTTTTATAACAAACCAAGCCATAAAAAAAAACCAAACCAAAACACACCTTCTCTTTATCAGGGTAATTTTTTCTTTGGTCCTCTGATGCTTTTTATGCCCATAGCCTGATTTTTAAAAATCGTATTTCCTAGGCAAAGATAATTTCAGTAAGTAGCCATATGCATAGTAGCCCTAGTCTGTAGGGCTCAGATAACTAGCAAGGACTTCAGTACATCAGCATCATCTGTGCATATCTGTCTGATACTTTGCATACTGATGGAGCTCATGAATGCTATTAAACTCTGATTTGTTTTTCTAGATTATCTAGATAAAAATACCTCCACGGTATATTTTCGTGATTTTTATACCCACTCACATATACTTTTCTTTTTCCTTCCTTTCGAGGAAGTTTAGCTTTTTTCATATTTTTACTTTTTTCATATGTTGAGTCTGTTTCAGATCAAAAAATCACTTAAATTTTTTATTCTGGATTAAAAAACTTCAATTGGTTTTTGAATTTGTCTTTTCCTAGAAGGTATTTCCCTGTATATTCATTTCTGTGCAATTATTAGTCTTGCCATTTTGAAACAGATCTCTAGACAGCATTTTGCAGTCGTCATAGTATCTGTGAAATACAAAAGTGTGAATGAAGTGTTTTTTCTTGAACCTTTTTCTCACAGGCTCATGAGGCAACACTGGAGGCGAGGTCCAGCCAAGAGCTGAGTGATCGTATGCAGCAGCTGGAACGGGAGGTAGCACGGTATCGGGAAGAATCTAGCAAGGCTCAAGCTGAAGTGGATCGTCTTCTGGAAATCTTGAAAGAGATGGAAAATGAGAAGAATGATAAGGATAAGAAGATAGCCGAACTGGAGAGGTGAGAATGGTATAAAGTTACTAGAGGAGCCAAGGAGCTGATTACAGTTAGAGATAACTTAGTCCCTTTTGCTTGTCTTAAAAACCTCAGAGTGCCTATTTTGGTAAAGTGTTTAGAGTTTTTCTGCCATTAGTCCATTCTTTGGTAGATTGTAAGCAAAAAGTTGTCTTACTGTGTGCTTTCATTACCTGGCTGCTCAAAAATAGGGCTGATACAGATGGAACTAGAAGGGTAGATAGAGCTGTGAGGGAACGGAGATGATAAGAAAAGTTAACAACACTGTGGTGTGTTTGCAGAACAATTTGTTCTTTTGATTTGATCAATTCCTCAGGCATTCTCCAAAAAATGAACAAGAAAAATGGCTTTTAAGAGCTTGTGATACCAGTTACTCAAGTTCTTCTGATGAGTGGCATTGAAATTCTTTTATAGCGGTAGGGACACAGGTAAACTTTGGCTCATGAAAAGCTGAATGAACTATTTTGCTTTTGGAGAGACAAAATGTGATTCAGCACTTTTCAGCATTTTCCATCTTCCTGTTGAGCCTGGATGTTCAGATAATTTTTCTAGACTTTAATGTCCCAAACAAAAATCATTATGATTCCATGATGTTTGTATCACAATTATTAATAGTACGTCTTGGGAAAGGCTTGAAACAGAATTTGTTTTCTGCCATTTTCTCACCTTGCAGTGGGCCAAGAGGGAATTTCTAGGCAGTAAGGTCTGTTTGGGGATTTTTGTTATCAATTCTCAATGAAGAATCACTAACTTGGAACTGCAAAATGGAAATCTGATTATTTCCATTTGCCTTGTGCCAGAATAGTCTTTCTGTTTTCTATCCTATCACTATTTAACTGTTCTGCATTTAGTGTCACGAAGATTAAGGGAACTGAGTAGAGGACATTTCAGGTTCTGCGTGATGGCAATGGTTACTGTTCTTTAGCTTGATGATTGTCAAATTATGGGCCTCTCTGAATTATTTTAAAATCTGTTTTCTAAGAAGTCCATTCTTTTTTCCTTGTAAGTGACAGAGCTGTGAAACGGTTCAACACTTCAGCTGAGTTTCTCCTCTCTGTGATTGTAAGCAGCATCCTGTTAGTTTTCTTTAAGTTGTTTTATTTAACCAAAATTTTGTATACCTGTGGTGGAAGCTTGACCACCCAAAAGTGAGGATATGTCCTTTTTAACTGTCCTCCCTTTTTTTTTTTTTTCTAAGTGATAAAACTTTCAGCCCATAGATAAACTATGTATTCAGCAGAACATTCAGGCAATAGGTTGATAGAGTAGGTACATTTAGTGTAGGCATGAAAGAGTTAAATAACAGTTACAAGTCGTATTTGTGATTTTTTTTCAGTCCCTTAGAGGTGCCCATCTTGGGTGTGGAGTTCATCATCTTCTCATTTTAGAGCTTGCAAGCTGCCTAGGGATCAGGGTATGAGCAGCAAACTTCTATTAGGAGTAAGGTATGAAATATGTAAAGTAAGAAATATGTTTATAGCGCCTTAGTTTTTTGTGAGTGCAGAAGGAATTACTGTTTTGGAAAAGCAAGTCAGAAATATTCATTATTCCTCAACCTGATTCCTAGGGGAGACTGGAATGGCAGGAAGAGGGTTTTCTTATGCAAGCCTTTAATGGAAGTATGATTTTTTTTATTACATTACTGTTCAGATACTCTAATCAAGATTGGGACTTGGAGTATCAAACTCTGAATAAGCACATATAAATGGCCAATAATCAAGGGAGTTTATAGTCTACAAAGCAACAACAAAAAAACAACACCAAAAAAAACCCAAAGAGAAATTAAGATGGGCCCCCTCCTCTGTTACAGATAAATGCATTGACACCCAATCTTCCAAGAGTTAGAAAGGAACTTTTTCTTTTGAAAGGTGCCGTTCAGGAGATCTGCAAAGCATTTATTGTTTTTCATGTTGCGGTGGTAGTTTCTTGCTGTTTCTGTTGCAGAACAAATGCTTATGATATCAATGAAAGCATAAAAACCCCAAAACCCCAAGTGACTGGACATCATTCCCTAGTAATTTAGTGAATACTTGGACCCTTCATTCTTTCTTATCACCTGATTTTCACTCCTAAAAAATAACAAAAAGGGAGTGGTCCTCTTCTTGACTGTTATCTTTTCTAACAGTAGTGAGATAACATAGAATATTTTTTCTTCTTTTTCCAGTAATTAGAATAGGTATTTCAGCTATGTCAAAGAAAAGACTGCTTTTGTTATCATGTGATTGTCAGCAGCCATGTAAATCAAAGGGAGGAGGGGAAACTAAGTATATTTACATTCTCTAATCACTGTAGGTGGAAAGGAAAATGGAAAAGGTCTTCACGATCTGGAGACCTAAGGTGCATACTGTTAGTATGGTGCATTAGCCAGAGCATCAACACCTGAAATGATTTTTCACATGGAACTGTAATGTAATCACAGCACTGAAGAAAAGAGACAGGGTTTCAGATACTTGGCAGTGAGGTGTTTTCTAGCAATTTCTCTTTTTCTGAATAATTGTTGAAATTTTTATTTGGCCTTAGTTTATTTCAACTGCTCCCCCAAACTCCTGTTCTCTGGAAACTTGCTTTCTCCTTGGGAGTTACACAAAGCAGAGATTTTAACAACCCTGTTAAACGTATAGGTTGGTCCTGGTTTTATCTACTATGCTTGTTTGTAAAGTATACTTTCATGGCTGAACTGATATATCTAGGCATGTTACAAGGATGTTTTAGAGCTAGAGTCTTGGTTTCCTGGAAAGAATAAATAATTCCTTGTAGAGCAAGATGAGAAGAAGTAAGTCACATTCAGGGAATAACTGTACTAAAAAAAAAAAATGGGATTTTTCAAAAGAGAGAGTCTCTTCCTGGAGTTTCTCAAGCTAGTTATATGGGACAACTAGACCATACATCATCAGGAGAAGATAAATAGTAACACTATTTCATCCATAGAAGAAGAGAAATTAGTGACCTATTAGGGAGGTATGTATAGGGGAACAGAGGAAGAAAAAAGGAGCAGAGGAAGATGAAATGAAAAGCTGCCCTCGTAAGTGTTTTCAATGGCAAAGCTGTCTTAAGTTCAAATTAAAATCAAGAGGGAAATGCTTCCACTCTTTAGTAACTGTTGCTATTCCTGGGTGGGGGACGTTGTTTTTCAGCTGTCAATGGGAGGCAAGATACCAAAAAATAATGTGTTAAATATGATGCATGCTATGCAAAAGTTTGAAAAATACTTGAATCAAAATGAGATTGAAAGCACAACCTCATTAATTTACATGAACTGTGGGCAGGATCTTGCTTTTTCTTAGGGGAAGGTGGGCCATAAGTTCACATTTCTTCTGTGGGTGAACAGCCCTATAAATTTTATTTCTGTCCCTGGATTGTGGTGGTGTAGAGGGTTTTGTTGCTGTCTGGTTGTTCACTTTCTTTGTAACTAACGGTTTGCTTTTTGTATTGCCATTCCATAACGTCCTTGTCTCTCTGTAACTTTTAATTTTGCGTTTTGTTCCCTTCCTTGCTTTTTCTTTCCCTTTGTACTGTCACGCCCCGGTTCCATGAGTTGTTTTGTTTTCTACCTGCGGGGGGTTTTTTTGACTATGCCTTTTCTCAGAAAGCACGCCTCCCGCAAATTGCACCCTCCCTACCAGGTGTCGGTCCCTGCACCGCAACACGTAGGGGGGGTTTGTGTGGGACTTCCTGGGAAAGTGAGTGCTCTGTAAGGCTTCTGTTTCCTACGGGGTGGAATGTCACTGCTGGCTGCCCGGCTGCTGCTGCTGCTGCTGTTTGGGTCTGCTGCAATTACGCTTTTTTTCTTAGGTCAAACAGGAACTAGTTATGTCAAGTACAAGCTCTAACAGTCTCTGCCTTCAACTCTCGTGTCACAGTGGTTATGACCACAGTCCAAAGGAGGTTTGCTGCTATTCTCCCCGATTTAAATTTGATGGAAGCTGTTGCTTTTTATTCTAATTCTGTTGCTGTGTTTTACCTTTGGTTCTAATCTCTGCTATCAGTTCTGCCTGAACCAGCTAAAACTCAAGTGTTCTAAAATATGTCATTGATAGAGGTCAGTATTGCCTTATTCTTGAGTTTTATTTGATTATTGTCTTGTAATAAGAAAAAGAAAAAAAAAGAAAAGAAAGAAAAATAATGCTAATCATCTCAGACATGGCCATCACAGCCTTCAGATGGGTAATTTACACCTAGAGGTATTTGTGATTATATTCTGCAAATAAGAACTGACTTGGTGCTTGAGAGGTGGCAGTAAATATACATGCATATGTTGCTTCAGAAAGAAGCACAGAGTGAATATATATGAAAGTCCTGATTCGTGTTACAGACTTAAAATTGATTTTCACTTGGCATGCTGACTATGTATGATAGGTAGTCCTTGTGAAGATGTAGGGTACTACATTTTTTCCTGAAGGAAACATGACTTTGATTTGGGAACAAGGAAGACAGAACTCAACTTTGGAATACCAGCAGTCCTGCTAAGGACAGTTGGAAGTGATGGCTATTTTAAAAGAGAGATTTTGAGGAGTTTTTCTAAAAAGAATGTAAGGATGCTCTATTAAAGAAGAAACCTTCAAACTATTGATGTGTAGCAGCCAAGAGGTGTACTCTTAATCTTAAATATTTTCTTCTCAACAGCAAGTAAAAGATAAAAAAGCATAGGGTGATAAAGATAAAAAAATAAAGATAGAAAAGCATATGAGTGCTGAAAAAATGTAGACAGTAGATGGAGGTATCTCACTCTATGTCTTTAAGACAGTGATATGTTTGCGTAGTGGTCTGTGAAGGATAGATGGAAGGAGAAATTAACTGCATGTTCCATTAACTTCATGGTTTCCTAGAGCAGTGTGAAGGAAACCAAGTTGTGCCCTAAGCTTAAGTCAACAATTTGAAGTTGAAATACGTGTTTTCAAACCACTACTTGTATTCTTATAATAACTGTCTTTGGTTTTCAAGTAGGTTGGTTGTGTGAATTTTTAAATAATTTTTTAGAGAGTTGCTAAACAAGAATCATATCAGGGCATAGAAGTAATTTAAAGTAAAAGGGCTGCTGTCAAATTAAAGAACAAAAGGTGTCAGTAAAGTCATAATCATCACCATTGTTAATCTTGAGAGATGGTATGACTGTAATTCTGTATTATCGTAACTCATTAAAGTCCTTCCAAATTAAACTGAACTCTGATTCAGACATAGGAAAAACTGAAATACGAAGTATTACTTTAAGATACTTTAATCAATTTTGATACCATAAATCATTAAAGCAAATCAAATGTATTTATTTTCATGGCTGCGCAGTATTATTACAAGGCAGAATTTGTTGTTGATGTGTTTCTCATCTGCTTCCCTCAAAAATCCATAGCTTTAATGAATATAAAGATTCTAAGGTTAATCACTCAAAACTTGAGGACATTCCAAAATGAAGAATGCCGTGTAATTTAGATTCACCTCTTCTGTGAATCTGTGTACCTCAGGAAAGTGATACAGTCTTCAACCATATGAATCATTTTTTTTCCACAAGAATGCTGCCTTTAAAGGACATAACTGAAATTGTCCCCAAAAAATCCTAAGTGAGGCCAACACCTGACGTGGAAAATTTCAGCACAAATTGTTAATATTTGGCAAGCAACTGAGAACTTTGTAATGGAAAGAAGTGGTCAGGCCCGTGGTTAGTCCAGCTCCACCTCTGAGCACACAGATCTATTGGATATTAAGATTTTCATCATTTCCAAGCTAGGAAATTAAGAAGTAATTTCTTTCTTCGCAGTCTTGCTTTATCTTCATACAAAATGAATATTACACCTGAAGTCCCACATCAAGGTTCACAGAGGAAAGAAAGAATACATTTTATATCAAAATAAGTGCTCTAAACAGATAAGAATATAAGATGCAGGCACCTTTACAAACAGATACTTAACTTCAGATGGGTGAAAGTATGCCGATTTTCAGAAGGCAAGTGTCTGCCTTCTGAAAGTCAACCTTTGTTAAAGTGCCTTATGATCAACACTCAAACTCACTAATCGCTCTTGAAGCCTACATCTAAGAAAAGAAAGAGAGAGAAACACTGCCAGTAATTGCAAATCCATCTGTAGAGAGCACCAGATAAAAAAGCCATCATAGTGATTTTATGGTGACTCCTCAATCCGTCCTCACCTTTTTCATATAATGGGATATCCTTTCTCCATTTTCTCTTTATTCAGCTGTCCTTTGTTTCCTATTCTCGCCTTTTTCCTGTGTTTTGGGAGAAACTGAAACTTTGTGATATTGCAGAAACAGCTGTTCTAAAAAGCAAGGTCAAAGAACCCCAATTAGTCCAGCCCTTGACATGGTGAGAGGTCAGGGCTAGTGCAGGCTTGGGTTGAATGAACTTACTGTGTTATCCCATCACTTAACCACCTAAGCCCTGGGTATTTGCCCTAGTGTTATTTCCATGTTCAAGCAGGCAGGACTGACGCTGTTAAACGGAGTGATTCATCTCTATGGAACTGAGTAGGGACTGACTCCTTTGTTAAATTCAGCAATGGACAGAAAGCTTTGTTTGTCTTTTAATCTAAGACTAAGGATCTGATCTTTGATCCTCCAAGAAGGACCCTACCCTAGAAAAATCATAGAATCATAGAATGGTTTGGGTTGGAAGGGTCCTTAAAGATCATATAGTTCTAACATGCCTGCCTGGGCCAGGACACCTCCCACTAGACCAGGTTGCTCAAAGCGCCATCCAGCCTGCCCTTGGACACTTCCAGGGATGGAGTCTCCACAGCTGCTCTGGGCAACCTGATACAGTGCTTCACCACCCTCAAAGTGAAAAATTTCCTCTTAATATCTAATGTAAATCTCCCCTCTTCCAGTTTTAATCCATTACCCCTTGACCTCTCATTACATGCCCCTGTAAAAAATCCCTCCCCAGCTTTCTTGTAGGCAAAATACTTCACAGTAATGAGAAGCACTGCTTGTGGACTTTTTTGAAAGCTTCACTTGCTACCAAATTTCCTGTAGAATTAAAGTCCTGTTAGTTTTTGTCATTAAATCAAGGTGGTTATCAAGCCTTCCCTCTCATGCCTAAGTCTGTTATCTGTAATAAATATAAGAGCTGTCATCCAATGACTTATACTCTATTTGCATTGCAGCAATGGTGGGTTTATTTAGCAGGTATCTCCTATTCCAACTGCTAGATCAGTGGAGTGTAAGAGCTATGATATAATTAATATAATTAGAAAACCAGGGGACAAAGAACATAATGTAAATAATAAGCCTAGTTTTCATACCACGGTTTCATTGTTACCTGCCTTGACTGCATCTCTTCAAAAGTTGTTTCGTAGCTTCGTTTCAGACAACATCTTGAGGGTATCTATACTCACAAACCAGTATGTAAGGAGTAAAAACAAAGAAACAAAAAACAGCAAAGCCTCCAACCCCTCCTTTCATGCAACTGATACAGTAAAAATAAAAGTGTCAGATCCACACATTGTCTTGGAATACAGTAACAACAAAAGGAAAATCCAATAAGCGCCACTAAGCCAGTTAAATAGCAACATTAGTGCTCCATGACCATCTGTGGTCGTGTGTGGGCTCTTAGATCCATGCATGCATCTGCGCATGGATGCACACACAAACCTCCTTCTGTCTGTCCATTGCTTCCCCATCCTTCTAAATATCAGAGAAAAAGAAAGAAAAAGACCACCCATCATTCTTTTTACCAAAAAAAGGTGTCAAAAGCAGTAACCATAAATAGTCTTTCTGCTTTGACTGACAAAAAGAAGATGAAATGCGCATTATTCCCTGTCAGACTGCTTTAAAGGAATGACAAAGTAGTAAATATACACAGTCATACACTGCCAAACAAGTGGAATTCAAAGGTTGAACAGAAACTGTTACATAAACTTCTCCCTAAGTACATCTGAGACTAATGTAGCATACTCATTCCACTCCCTAGAATATACAAGCATGTGGAAAAAATTAGAGCTGGAATAATCAACAGCTTTTAAAATATATATAGTTCTTAATTAAAATACTAAAGTGTTTACAGAATCACAGAATCACAGAACTACCAAGGCTGGAAAAGACCTTTAAGATCATCAAGTCCAGCCTATGACCAACACCACCACACCGTCTACATCTCACCGATTTTTTTAGATCTGCACCCAGCGATCAGATTTAAGTTGGCTATATCTTTAAAATTAATGAGATGGCATTTTAAAAGAAAATGGATTTCTCTGAGACTACTATTTGGTGTTACAATTGTATTGTCTCCCTGTGTGACTGTTGCATCGGAGTGTGCAGTAAATGGGGCTGGGCAGAAACGCTTCTGCTGGATCTTGTAAGGAATGCTGCAAGTTTGTGTTCTTGTTTGAAGGGAAACAGTGCAAACTACAAATTGTTATCTTGCTCTGTAATGAGCATGTCTCGGTATGTATCTGGTCCTGCTTGCTTGGGGCTGCTTTCTGGGGCAGATGCTTGCTGTGCTCCTCTGCTCAATTTCACTGATGTAGCCCTGTGCGCTAAGGCTTCACCTCCAGTCTGTAGCAGATCTTTCTGACATATTCCTCATTTTTGTTTGGATAAGTGTTATGATTATTCTAAAAAGCCACATTTAAAAAAAATAATTTTGGACCCCTGTAAAAAAAACATGGGAAAAGGAGCTAGCAATTACACAAAATGTGTTTTTCTTTGGAAGAAATAATTTATTCCATGATAAAATGAAGATGTAGCAATAATTATTCTGCATTCAAATCCTGTGCAGCTGGCTAAATAATGTTTCTGTAGCCGACACAAAATTGCAAGTGATCAAAGCATAATGTTTCAGGTATTGTTTTGCCTCCTTCTTGTGCCTGCAAAAGATGTTACCTCTAACAGCAGCTAAAAGAACAGCACAGTTCATTCAGAATCTACAGGGCTATTCTGAATTCTAGCCTTAACTTTTATTCACTGTTAAATCGGAGAAACGATATTACTACATCATTGCAGTAGAACCAGGAACTACAAAGGGTCCCTGAAGCACAAAATAAGAAGTCCTAAATTTTCATAATCTAAATTCAGTATCAGTCATTAAAAAGTCGAGGATTTTTCCTCCTTACCTTATTTATTTCCATATCTAACCAAGTGTTTATTTTCACTTTTTTGTTCCATTTTGTTAAATTTGTTTGACCAGTCATAGCTCTCTAGCTCAATTTAGGGAGCGTACTCTTGGATTTCAGTCAGAATTGTCAGCTTTTCTATATTAATTAACTGAGGCTTTTGGAACATTATAGCTTGCTTCAAGGTTGAACACTGAGATGTGTTATTTGGCATTTTGCAAGTCTCATCTTTCCCAAAGTCCCCAAATAACACAGTCTTAAAACAGCTGTCCTTGAAGAACTTGATTCGAACAATGTTAGTTTAAAAGCCAAAGTATTTTTATTCTAGTTTATCTGTTACAGACCAACAATCACTTCTCAGCTGTACCTCACTCTGAAACTGCTGCTTATACAAATTCAGTATCCTACATTGTTGTTTGTAAAATTTATTCCAGAAATATGCCTTTGAATTTCACTTACATAGTTCCATATATCAAGAGTAATAAAGCATATAGCAATTACCCTATCCTATAGAAATACTTTTCTCCAGACCATATCCTGCCTTCTTAGAGTGAAATTTTGTATGAGAGAAATACAACATATGTTGCAGAAGCCAAATTGACGTTTTGGAGAGGAGAATGTACTTTTTCTCTCTTCTATTGCCTGAAAAGCAAATAAAGTTTAAAATGAGATGGAAGAGATCTATATTTATGGCTCCTTGTTGGCTTACCTTGCTGTTATCAGTGAAATTGACAGCAGATGCCTATGAAAAGATATTGGAGATATTTGGGGAGAAAAAAGCAATAATGAACCTATGGGACCTCATGTCATACAGGGAACTCCAGCATTTTGCCTTGGTCAATTCTACTATTGAACAATGTTGGAGAGAACTGTCAAAATATGCCTGTTTGGTCATTATTGTTTTTAGATTGCACCTTATATGGGAGAATTAAGACCACAACAATGCAGGAAGAAGAGGAAGGGTGACTTCAATGTCAAAATTAAGAAAGATTAACTTTTATTTTTGACAAGTCTTCAGGTCTTGAAGACGTTACTCCATGGTTGGGTTTTTTGTCCCTTCTGTATTTATTTGCTTTTGACAAGTCTGGTTCATCTGCAGGAAAAGTGAAGAAATTGTGTGTCTTGCTCATGGAAAGAAAATAAGCCCCTGGAAGATGGCATAAAGGAACAAATTAGGGTTCATCTCAGAGAGTTAGACTCCACATTTTTGAAATCTTAGTTAGCATTTTGGAAGAAGGGTACTTGCTAATGATGTGGTGTAAATCCAGAGTTTTCTACAGTTGGCTTATTCCCTTTTCCAAGAACCGTTATGCACTGGAGATTATTTTCTCTACAGAAAGCTGCCTCTAAGTGAAATGGTGTAATCTAATGTAAAGGTCCATTTTTTATTTTTTTTATTTGATGTCTATAAAATGTGCAGCTCTGTGTTTGTGAAGGATTGTGTGTCTGTGTGTCATTACCTGATTTATATCTGCTTATGTTGTCCTGTATTCTTGAACTGCCTTATCTCTGGACACTGTTTTCACGAACTCTAACTCTTTTTCTTTCACATCTCCCTCCTGGATTTGCTGCTTCCTTCAGCCTCACCTCAAGGTCAGTATTCATTCTTAATAAGGATGTTTATAAGACTGTTGTCTATTCCTACAAAACTGAGATATCACAGAAGATTGCACATCAGATTACATGATCTACAAAATAGAAGATCAGAGATTTGATTAAGTCTGTGTAGGAGGATGGGGTAGATAAACTACACGTTTAGAAGAAACTTGTACTTGAAGGAAAGCATTTATATCAAACCACTGTAAAGCAATGTTGTCGTGCACTGGGAAGAAGGGATAAGATTTACCCATGAAGCCTTTCAAGGGAAAAAGTTACAAGAACAGGAAGCTGAAGCAAGACAATTTAAATATTATTTGGCTTATCGTTACTTTAAGAAGAAAAAGGATTGAACATTAGCCATATTTTCTGATACACACTGTTGAGTGCAAAAGTAGTTCCTTTAAAATACTAGTCATGCATACTTTTAACTGTTGGATTTTTATAATTGCATCTGTGTCTGAAAAGTGGCAGTGATGTTGCAGAACTAGTTTTAGTGCAGTCTTGGTGTGTTGTGCTGTCAGAAAGAACCCAGGGCTGAGGATTAAAGATAAGTAAATTAGCAAGAGGATAAATTAGTTAAAGGCACAAAATAATAAACTACTGAAAAAACCCTACCAAGAGACAGCATGTTTTGAAGTCTTTCAGTCATGGCTCAATTTTTTTATTTTTATATTTTAAAAGCAGTTGCTAAACATAGATTTTGGGATTTCAGTAGAGTAGCTAGGAGGAAATATCAATGGCCTACATAATACAAGTCAGAGTACATTATCTAATGACCCCCAGTTGCCTCTGAAAGGCTCTGAAACCATTTTTGGTTCTAGTAATTGCTGATAAAGTCTGTTTGGTAGAAAGCATCTGTGACTCCTGGTGAAGGAATGATCATAATCGTTTCAGGCAATTTCTTTGCCCAGAAAGCCACTACTTAGTGACTAAAGTTCTGAGTTATTGACCAACATCTGACTTTCCTCTTCCTGATTAACACTGTGAAAAATGTGGTGGTGAGTGAAATCCCACGATGCTGTGATGCTGCTGACGCCTTTAAATTGTGTCGGCGTTCTGACCTTGGTTTGGCACAGACGTTACACTTGTGGCCTTGGCTCCATAATTTCCTTCCTCCCACAAACTGGAAAAAGATGGGAAGTTAATCATGTTGTTGTCCATCAATACCTTCTGTATTCAGTGTGTCGTACTGGCATACTTGTACTTGTTGGGGAGAAGAGGGCTGTCCTTGAATGACCCTCTTTCTTCAGATCCCAAAGAACTGAACTGCCAGGAAGCTTCTCTGCCCTGTGAGCATTCTGCCCTGAAATACACACAGTGTCCTTGCACAAACAGGACCTCTGTGGGGTAGTCTGTATTTGCCAGTTGCCAGTGAGTGAAGTTTGATGTGTTTTGTCCGGCTGATAAAGTTCTAAATGTTATGGAATCCATATGTTAAATGTACTTATGCTTCAATCCCTTTGTCTATAGATCCTATCAACACCTGCACTTTCTGATGAATGCGAGGGGGAACTGTTTTTAGGGTGTAGTTTGGGTGTGGTTTTTTTGAGACCTGGCATAATTTCTCTTTCCCCAAAAAAGCTAACCCTATCTTTTATTTCTTTATTTAGAACATATTGTAAAATTTGTCTAGAGAATATACAACTGCAGGTTGAGTTGTCCAAGTGTTAAGATCTTTGAAGAGTTTTCTGATAAGGCAGTGAAGAAGTGATCCATTCTGTCCTCATAGTTTTTAAGTGGATTTTTTGTTTTGGTTTGGTTTTTTTCCCCTCATTTTTAAAAAGGGATTGCTATGATGGCTAGTTGCTGAGGTTTTAATATATTTGTTAAAATAAACCGTGAGTGTAAGGGGAATAGGTGGAATGACTGCTTTAGGAACTACAAAATCCCTTCTGGCCAGAAGCACAATGGAAAGATTCTCCTAAGGACAAGCAGGAAAATTACAGGGGTTGCAGTACCACTCATTTTCTTCCCTATGCATTTCAGTGTTTGTCTAGTTACTGTTAACTACAACATATGAAGAAATAGCTGTTCTGTGGAGTTACAGTCTACATTGGAAGCTACTGTGGGAGCCATAACTTTTGTTTTTCTCTTAATATGGTGTAAAGCAGTTATTTTCTTCACACATGAAACACAATGTGTTTCCCTAGAAAATAACTGAATATGTGAAAAACGGTGTTAGGTACATCTGTCTTCTTGAAACCAGAAGAAATTCTCTGAATTATATCTTTTCTCATCAAGAATAGCTTTGCTTACTGTAATCAGTGCAAAACCTCTGAATTTTCTGATCTGTCTGTTTAGCTTTCATCATCTTTGCCCTGCTGATAAATTCAGTGGATCAGAATGGAATAGTGTAATCCACATCACTGTTGCTGTTCCAGCACGTACTTACTGCTCATAATTCTAAGGTTCTAGAGTGGATATCATACTGATTCATAGTAAATAAAATAGTCTTGGAAGGCATGGAGATTAAAGCAGTTTTCCATTGGGACTTTTTGCTAAGCACCCCTGTTGATGACACGTTTACATAAAGAACTATCCATTGCCAAGTTCAAGAGTAACAAGCCAAATAACACTACTCTGGTGTCATCAGCTGCAGCAGTGAAAAAGCAGAAAAATACCATTAATTCATATGCAGTGGTTCTTTTCAGTGGTTCTTACAAATATGTCACCAAAGTTGCATGGGAAAAGAAAGCAAAATCAGGTGCTATAGTGAGCAACCGCATACTTTTTCAAAGCAAGAATGAGCTATATTGAGAAAGCAAAAGCAAGACTTCTCACTTCAAATTGGATAACAAACAGCTATCTATCTATTATACATTTATTTATGTAGCATAGCACTGACGTGTAAAAATAGCTGGAACACTAGGACAGGAGGCCTCCTGCAGGAGGCTTGTCTTTTAGTGTCCTGCTTTCTAGTGCCAAATTGTCTAATAGCTTACATCACATGGTTAATCGTGGTGTCTGTCGTCTTTTGAAGGAAGTAATCCAGATCTTAAGAGAAAGAAGTTTTCTGGATTTTTTTGCTATACCAAAGAGAATTTGATGCAATAGGAAGTAATAAGAAAATACTGTAAACCTTATTTCCGCACAGTGAAGTGGTTTAGTGATTAGATGATTACAGGCTGGTGGCATGAATCCAGATAGAAGTCAGCTGTGAGTGTCCATGTGTCAGTGTAGCAACTCAAGTGTAGCCTTATAAAATCGAAGTAAAAACAAAATAATAAATCTGAGGGGATTATTTCAGTCTTTTTTCCAGAGTCCTAAATTTACATTAAACAGAACACATCCAACAACCCAAGAAATATTTTAAACATACCATCCTTCTGTAAGAAAAGGACAGAGAATCTTGCATAGAAAGTTAAGCAAATACAGGAAACTTAGGACACTAATCAATAATTGTGTGTTTCGTTGTTTGGGTTTTTTTTCAAAAAAAGCAGAGTACTTAGTTACAGGCATACAATCTATAGTACCTGTGGGTTTTTCATTGTGATGGAAATACTGGTATACTGTTATACACAGCATCATATACTGTATCTCCAAGAAGCTGTGTATCTGAGCACTGAGAAAGTGGCTGGGCAGTCAGGAGAAATTTCTCTGGAAGTGTGGCTGGCTCTTTAGCTTCATACATTCAGAATATTGAGTTATTCATTGTGCCACCATGCTGGTCATTAACCACATCAGGAAATGAGAAAAATTTCAACCATGTTGAGTCAGCAATGGTTAGTTTAAGCTCAGTGGAAACAAATGTGTAGTGTTTAAAGAAATTTCCATGTAAATTTCCTTGGTGTCTCTAAAAAATAACAACCTCTAATAGTTGTTTTCTATTTAATGTTTCCTTTAATTGTACTTAGAGCAAAAATGGCTTTATGGAATTCTTTACATTTAAAAGTACTCCGCTTGCAGGAGTTGTCTTTTCCATGTGAGCAAAGAGAAGTAAGGCATCTTAGAGATGATAGTGGAGAAAGGAAGAAATGAAGGCATCAGACTTTGTTGGCTGTGAATGTTGGGTGCTGATGAGCAGGG
This sequence comes from Hemiprocne comata, assembly GCA_020745705.1. NCBI lineage: Eukaryota > Metazoa > Chordata > Aves > Apodiformes > Apodidae > Hemiprocne > Hemiprocne comata. The sequence continues at coordinate 67,064,203 of CM036586.1, forward strand.
CACAAAACAGAACTATGGGTTTTCCTTAAAACAGGTCACTGACATAGTCTTTCAAATTTGCTTTAGGTGTAGTGATTGTCAGAGCTTTGTACCTCTGTTTGAAAAGGAATATGTAGCATTTCTATCAAAGGTCCTCTTTTCTTGCCTCATTTCATGGCATCTTAACAAAGCAAAATGATTCACAGCTGTACATCATCTCAGAATTCTCCCTTTTCTGCAGTCTCACCTGATCTGATTTCTTTCCTATTACCTGCTGAAATTAATTTAATTATGTGAAACACTGATGAGTTGCCTTTCTTTATGTGTTATTGCTCTGTTTTCAGTACATGTATTCACAAAGCAGATTTTCCTATGGGGATTCAAACTGAGGTAGCATTAGGAATACACATGACTGGCTATGGCACTAGGGAGGATATTTGTATGCCAGCAGTATTCTGTGAATTCTGAACAGTGCTCCAAGTCAAATATGCTGAGAGATTTGCTTTTTTGAGAAAGAACAAAAAGAAGGCTTTTTACCATGCTATTTGAAACATGACATTTTCTTAGAAGATGTTTTAAAGCTTGTCTTTCGTTCATATATCCCAATGTTAACCAAATACCTTACGTGTCATCATCAGAAGACTAACTGAAATTATCATTCAAACTTCATGCAACATTAAACATTTTGACTAACCCATATGTGTCACATCATGTTTAGTCAAAGGAATAAAATCTGAAGGTTATTTTTCTTCTTTAATGGCTAACTTCTGTGCAAAAAATTATCCCCTCAAATGGCTACATTTTTGTTTCTCTTAAAACTCTCAAAGCCAAGTAAGTATATGGACAGACAGTGAATGTATGTGTTTATGATAAAATAGTCTTGGTGCAGATTTCTGTAGCTGACAGTGCCAAAAGCTTTAACAGATCCTGGACTCAGCAATAATGCAATAGTTACAGAGAACTCAGTTGGACAGGACACCTTTTTAAAAGGTCGTTGAAAAGGATGAGGAGCTCAGTAGCTTCTTTTCCTCCTCGTTTACTGATAGGGGCTCCTTTCAGATCCCTGAGCATAGTGGTAGAGTCTGCTGGAGTGAACCATTACTCACAGAAGTGGAAGACCAAGTTACAGACCATTTAAACAAATGAGAAATATGCAGGTTGATGGAATCAGATCAGATGCCTACGAGGTTGCTGAAGGAGCCAGCTGATGTCATAGCAAGGACTCTTTCTATTATCTTCAAAAGCTCATGGCTGTCAGGGTAAGTTCCTCATGACTGGCAAGCATGACACCCATCTTCAAGAAGGATGATGACAAGGAAGATCCAGGGATTTGCAGGCCAGTCAGCATAACTTAATGCGCTAGGAAGTTTTTGGATCAGATCCTCCTGAAAGCCTTCCCCAAACACCTGAAGGACAACAAAGTGATAGGGAATAGCCAGTAAAGATATACAAGGGCAAATCATGCCTGACCAACCTGATTGCCTTCAGTGATGAGATGGCTTAGAGGGGAATCAGCACTGTTTAATGTCTTTTTTAATTATGTGGATGATGAGACACAGTACACCTTCAAAAACTTCATGGATGATAGCAAACTGAGGGGAGTGGTTATGGGGAGTATATATGCTGGAGGGCAGGACTCCTATTTAGGGTGACCTTGACAGGCTGACAAAATGAACTGGCAGAAACCTTACGAATTTCAATAAAGGCAAGTGCAAAGCTCTGCAACTTGGATTGAATAAACCCTGCATCTGTACCAGATGAGGGATAACTGGTTAGAAGGCTGGTTCATAGAGAAGGACCAAGGAGTAGCTGAGGACAAGTTGAACTTGAGTCAACTGTGTCACATTACTGTGAAGAAAGCCAGATGCATATTGGGCTGTGTTAGCAGAAGCACAGCTAGCAGGTCAAGAGGAGTGGTTGTTTCCTTCTAGTTGACACGTGAGGCTGCATCTGGAGTGCAGTCTAGCTTGGGGCTTCCAGGTACAAAAAACACATTGGGATAATGGAGTGAGTCTAGGCAGGCCAGCTGGCGAGGTGACTGAGTGCTACAGAACATGACAGAAAAGGAGGCTTGGAGAGAACTGGGTGTGTTCAAGCCTAGGAAAAGTAGCCTCGTGGGTGATCATTCTGGTCTTTCAGCTATGTAATGGGAAGGTCCAGAGCAGACAGAGCCAGACTCTTCTCACAGGTGTTCCATACAAGTTTGAGAAGCAACAAATGCAAATTGCAAAACTTTCCAATCTAATTTCCAATGAGATAATCGGCAGAGAAAAAATCACAGTGATGGGGTCAGATACTGAAACAGGTACCCATAGAGTCTGAGAAGTTTTAGTCACTGGAGATACTCAAAACCCATCTGAACAAAACCATGAACAACCTGCTCTAAATTGGCCTTTTTTTGAGCAGAGGATTGAACCAGGTAACCTTCAGAGATCACTCCAACCAAAGTTACTCCATGATTCTAACTTACTATGGTAATTTATTCAGTATTCTAGGGCAAACTCTACAAGTTTTGTGAGTTTTTGGTAATAATTTGCTGCATAATACTGACCTTGAAGAACAGGCTAAACAAGAATTCTCTTGTTATTTCATAGCGCTACAGCTGTAAGAAAAGAAAGAAAAAAGTGTGGGGGGTCCACTGCACTTTTATTTCTTGCAGATTTCAACTTGTATTCTGGTTTTAAGCAATTTTTAAAACCCCCAAGAATTGCTGCTCTCTGGGATAATGCATCACTGTGATATGTGTCAGTGTGGTATTAATAGGCTTGTCCTTTCATAAATAATAATTTATTCAGATATTATTCTTTTAAGATTTCTCATGTAACTCCTCCTACTTCTGTCCCCTTCTTCCCCATCTCTAAGCATCGATACTCTCAAACCTTATTTCTGTTATTTGAACTAGAGAAGATAAAATTGAAAATTATCTGTTTCCCATGGTTTTTATATGTTCTCTGTAAGTTTCTTTTGCTGGCTCAGAGCTTAGACTGGGACAGTGACCTTAGATCTGACAGCGTGGGTATTTACTAGTCTCCATCTGTAGTTACCAGGTATGCTGTTCTGCCTTATCATTCGGGTTGAAAGAACCATTTTCCATTTGCAGTATTCACATCCCTTTTTTCCATATCCTTTCTCCTGCTCAGGTTTGGGAAAATTAAATAGAGCATAGTTGATTCAGCATCTTCTCACTAGGAAGTTACTCTTTGTGTGTTTAGTCTGTGCCTGTGACTAAACTGAAATGTGACCTTTTGTTCTTGTGCAACTTTTGAAGATCACATTCCATTTTTGACCTACACACAAGGTGATGTCACTGTCTCGGATGAGGGCATTGGATCCCTTGTGTTTCAGATGTACCTTTCAGTACTTTGCTCACCAATTGAGAGCATTTCTTACTATTTCTTAGATTTGTCATCCTGTTTCCTGTGAAACCAGCTTTCCTAACTGTCCAGTGCATCTTCTCTGGAAATAACTGCTCATCTTTTGGATGAAAAATATGCTAGATAAGCATAGATATTTATGACAGTCATGCAGTTTATAGATTTGATGCATGCTTCTACTGCTATCACTTAATTAATTTGAAATCACTCTTAATCACATTACACATTTGTCTCCCACAGCATCCTCGTAGATAAGCTAAGAAAGTGTGGTCTTGATGATCAGGTAGTGAGATGGATCGTGAACTGGTTGAAAGGAAGAAGTCAGAGAGTTGTGGTCAATGGGACAGAATCTAGTTGGAGGTCTGTGACTAGCGGAGTCCCTCAGGGGTCGGTACTGGGACTCGTACTGTTGAATATTTTCATCAACGACCTGGATGAGGGAACAGAGTGTACCCTCAGCAAGTTTGCTGATGACACTAAACTGGGAGGAGTGGCTGACACACCAGATGGCTGTGCTGCCATTCAGCAACACCTGGACAGGCTGGAGAGTTGGGCGGGGAGAAACTTGATGAAATTCAACAAGGGCAAGTGTAGAGTTTTGCATCTGGGGAAGAGAAACACCATGTACCAGTACAGGTTGGGGGCTGACCTGCTGGAGAGCAGTGCAGGTGAAAGGGACCTGGGGGTCCTGGTAGACACGAGGATGACCATGAGCCAGCAATGTGCCCTTATGGCCAAGAAGGCCAATGGCATTCTGGGGTGCATTAGAAAGGGTGTGGTTAGTAGGTCAAGAGAGGTTCTTCTCCCCCTCTATTCTGCCTTGGTGAGGCCGCATCTGGAGTATTGTGTTCAGTTCTGGGCCCCACAGTTCAAGAAGGACAGGGATCTGCTTGAAAGAGTCCAGCGCAGAGCCACAAAGATGATTAAGGGAATGGAACATCTCCCTTATGAGGAAAGGCTGAGGGAGCTGGGTCTCTTTAGCTTGGAGAAGAGGAGACTGAGGGGCGACCTCATCAAAGTTTACAAATACGTTAAGGGGGAGTGTCAGGATGATGGAGCCAGGCTTTTTTCAGTGATGTCCATTGGTAGGACAAGGGGCAATGGGTGCAAATTGGAGCATAGGAGGTTCCATGTAAATATCAGAAAAAACTTCTTTACTGTGAGAGTGACAGAGCACTGGAACAGGCTGCCCAGGGAGGTTGTGGAGTCTCCTTCACTGGAGACATTCAAAACCCGCCTGGACAAGTTCCTGTGTGATGTGCTCTAGGTGACCCTGCTCTGGCAGGGGGGGTTGGACTAGATGATCTTTCGAGGTCCCTTCCAACCCCTAGGATTCTGTGATTCTGTGACACAGTAAAATGAAAATAAAATTGCTTATCTATAAAATCCCAAGAAGGCTAGTACAAATATTACATTCTTACGCTAAGATTAATTTGGTAAGCTCTCTTTTTCACCCTTTTCTTTCTCTTCTGTGGCTCTCTTCCATTCGATTGTCCTGACAGGGTGGTATAGTCAAGTATTACCTCCTTCTGTAGAACATGTTCTTAATTTGCAAACAATAGAGGGCCCCTTTCTTGCTGGAATATGTCTGATTTTCTAGCCAGTCTTTTTCTTTAAGTACCTCAGGTAAGGTTTAAACATGCTCTCAGAAGCTTACTTCATTTCCTTCTCACCCAGCAAATAAGCCATTCGTCTTAATTAAAAAACAAACAAAAAAACCAGGTTTTTTTCACTTCTTTGGAGAACAAAAGATTTCTAGTTGTCACTTTCTGTTCAGGACTGACTAATGAACTCCTAACTCTAAGGGGTAAAGTGCCACCTATCTCCTTAGTGACCCAGCATACTGACTTTGATGTGAAGTGCTTTTGAATGTTAACATTATTATGTATTTTTTTACAATACTGAGCAGATTTGATAGAAATTGGGATCAAGCATGATGGTGGTTTTGGGGTGACAGTGGGGTTGGAGTCATTCAGTTCCAGCATCCTTCTTTCGAGCGCTCTGGAATGAACTTGATCGTTACAAGCAACCTCTTTTTATAAAAACCAAGAGAAAGAATAAGAAACTTGAGCTGCATCCCCCAGCTGTGGGGATGCTGTATCTTTGAAAATATATTGTTTTGGGGCATCTCCTGTCACACATTTTCTCTCCGTTCCTTTAGTCTGCATTGTGGTTTGTTTGTTTGCTTTTTTTTTTTAAAAGTGTATTCTCTTTTATTTTTGAATTTTCAGCAGGTAGGATTCTTGGTTTTGCTGGATGTGCCTGAAATCTTCAGGTGGTTGTACCAAATAAATAACAGCATTAATCTTATTAATTTATAACCAACTACTAGCTAGATGTACACATTCACTTCGTTCTTCAGTGTGTAATTTTTCACTTTACATAGGTAATATCAGCAGAATATATTAACCATGTCACATAGAGACCTGAACAAGCAGTTTAGAAATAGGTCTTTCTCACTTTTTCAGTTTTCGACGTGTCAAAATACTTTAAAGGGTTCATACCCCATTAGTCAACATAAGGTGTCTTCTAGCATTGCTTGGTTGCTCCCTGTTCTCTTACTCCTTGCACAGAAAATCTTTGTCTTTTTCATCATTTCCTTTTAGGCCATCCTGTGTGAAAAAACCTGGGAGAGAGCATTAAATGAAGTCACTAGTAAAAACTTTATTAGGCTACTGCAAAATGATGCTTTATATGGCAAAAGTGGCCACTGACTTGGAATGTGAAAAAAATGTTTGGTGCATTTGGAGTACAACACTTATGTAACACCTGCAACATGTTATGTAATTGCTTCTTAAAGGAAATGTTTCATTATCATATCTTTCCATCAAAGGGATTTTTCACTATATTATACATAATAATGTGCACTGGCTTTATAGAGGGGTTATCAGTGAGATGTAAATATCTCTTGTTTCTTACTTGTTAGTTTATTACATGCCTTCTTCCCCTTCTCATGTGTCTTGCTTTCAACACAGATTACACATTTTAACATGTAATATACAGATGTCTTTGCTCCGAAAGATGGGGCTCGGTACACAGTTTTTGACAGTTTCTTTCCTTTGACTGCTTACTTCTATGTTCTTTTTCGAGTATGCTTGAATCACATAAACAAATGATAGTTGAAGTTTAGCTGAAGGAGTCTGCATTGTATTTTTAAGTGCTTAAATCTTCACACATTATTGTAACTTGGGCAAAAACCTTATAGTGTGAACAAAAGCTAAACATTTGGAAGATCATTTCAAAGTAATACTGTGTTGGTTAATGTTAAATAGAAGGGCTAATTAGATACTATTTCCAACTTACTCTAAATTTTCTCCTAAATTATATTGTGAGGCTTCTGATTGTGTAATATGCTTTGCTTAAATTACCCACCCTTAGCTGTACAGGTGCACCACACTCTTGTTGAATGCATTAAATGTTCCTAAAAATTACTTCTTTTCTCTGTCTATAAAGAAACAGCGGATCCCCAAACTCAGAACCATTCTCACTATCAAGCCTAAGTTTATTCTCCTCAGAATAAACATGTGCTGCGGCAAAAAAAATAAACATTAAAAATTGCCTTATAGTAGCTGCAGTTCATATTGCATCCAAACCAGACTGGTGCCATGCCTCAGTCTCTTTGTGGACCCAAAGATTTACTCAGTGAGTGCTTGTAAAACTGAAATTCAGCAACACCAGTGAGGGTTTCTTGATATTCTTATGCCTTTGTCTTGGGAAGTCCAGGAGGAGCCTTGGTATCAGTGCTGCTGGGTTCATGAAGAATGGGCTGTGTGTAAAGTCCTGGAAGGTTGTTTTTGCAGGTATCTGCAAGGAAAATCTAATGTTGAGCCAAGAGATCACAGAATCATAGAATGGTTAAGGTTGGAAGGGAGCATAAAGATCATCAGGTTCCAACCTGCATTTGATTAAAGCAGCATGTTTTTTTAAATTTTTTAATTAGTTTAAAAGGTTTGTACATTGCTACATTCTTCCTTACATTCAACTGCACAAGCAGAATGCAATTAAAAACCAAAAAACCACCAAAACCTTTGAAGGAGTTTCAGCTTGAAAATTCCAGAGGGGAAGGAGTGTGTTTTCTTCTGCATCTTGTAATACTGGAGGATGCTTTTTGAGTTATAGGTAGATAAAATTTATTTCATAGTAGAAAGGTACTGGAACTCTCTCCTCTTGTCTTTCTGTATTCTATTTTGACCATAGCCTCAGTAATTCCTTATTAGGTTTTCAACACTGGTTATATCTCTAAACTTGCAATTTATGTCTTCGTATAAAAAAGACATAAAATTTATAGAAAGTATAAGAGATTCCTATTACAAATACTTTATTTTACAGTAAAGGCTGTAATTTCTTGATTTTTCCCAATGATTAGGAGTGTTCCCAGTTACATGTAAGATTAATTCATTGAAGGGAAGTGGAAAAGATCTCAGTGACAGGCTACATCAAGGCAGTTCCCCTGATAGGAGGATCATCTCAATTAAAATCTTAATTTTGCCTCATTTGTCTCAAGGTCACCATATAAAAAGTAGTTCACTGGAGTAGTATAATTGTCTAGATAAAGAATTTATCTACCTTGGCAGATACTCCAAAGTAGAGATAATTTAATTAACGAACTTTGTGATCACTGGGGATATTAGCGAGAGTGTATTTCAGTCATCTGAAGCATGAGGCATCTTATCACTAGATATTTTTTTTTCTGTTTTCCTTCAGGGTTACGAAAAATATATTTATTCAGAACACTCATAGGCATACTAACTAGCTCTGTAGCAGATGTACTTACTGTGAAATGGTAGAAATCCCTCCTCAAATGCATAAGCCAGTAACCTTGTCAATGCACATTACCAAGGCTATTACAGAAACCTCCGATAAAGAGGTACTCGTAAGTGTTGTTTGCAGCACTCACTGAGTTTTCCAGAAACCCAGGGGCATTTGCTCAACTTGCAAAGTATTCCTAGCTGTATCCTGGAGTCCTACAGCTGACAAATTGAGCAGACAGTATTACAGCTATATCAGAGAAAGAAGAGCTAAGCCATCTGCACTGTTTAGACAGCCTGTTCAGCCCCGTATGTGGTATATTTATTACAAAAAATGCTGTCCCCCATTTTCCAGGCAGTCAGAAGTCTGTAACAAATCAGCTCAGTAGGTGCTCTTCATATTAACCTGATGTGAGCTGTCAAAGCCGGTGCTACAGAATGTTTTTCAGAAGAGGAAATACCTCTTAATAAATCTGTTCGCTAAGCACCCAAAAGAAATATGCCAAACATGCCAGTCTGAGAGGCATTGTGGTCTGCATTCCTGACCAGAAACACTCTCACCCAGTGGATACCAAAATAGAGCTGTGTGCTTCCCATCTCACATTCTCATGGTAATGAAGATGCTGTAGGAAGGTACAGTTTGATGAGAATGGTAACGTTGCTTTTCAATCAACTCCATCCTTTTGCATACTTTTCCCAGTATAGTCTCTTAGTATGGCCAACTTGGGATCAGATTTGGTTCAGCTACTTTCTAGCTAACAGGGTAGATGCTTTTCCATTCACATCTATGGAGAAAATCTTTTTGGAAGATTCTTCTAGGAAACAATTTTGGTTTTAAGGAGATAAGCTAAATTATATATTTATTTGGGTGTCCAAGCAACATAAAATCACAAGGCTTTTAGCTCTGAAATGGACTGGTTTACAGTTTTTCAGAATGGTCCTGCTAGCATCACTGTCCTCACATAATTTTCTTAGCTCAAGATTCTCAGTGTTCTCACGCATGTTTTTCTCTTACATCAGAAATCCTCTTCCACTGAGTTGGGACATTCTCTGTATATTTTTTGTCCTTGGCAACTGCTCAGTTTAGTAACTTTTGCTGAAGACTGGCTTTTCAGTAGCTGTCATCTTGAAAGCATAAGACTTGATTCTTTAACATACAGTATTTTGAAGTGTCAGGATAATATTCAACTGTTATCCCAAATTTCTGCAAATTTTTAGAAGACGACTTTTCTCTCTTGATAGCTTATTCAGTATAGGCTGTAAAGCAAATATAAGCTACTTTGGCATAGTTGTCAAATGCTTTGCTTTTAGAATGTTGTTATCCTTGCATTAAATTTCATTTGTTTTGTTTCAATGACTGATTTTTGCATTTGATTTTTTCCTATTGGTTGTATCAGGCGTTATTCTAGAAGGAATGAAAAGATCGCATACCCGTATGAAAGAAAACAACTACTGTATTTTGATTTGTTTTCTTTTCTGGCTAATGGGACTGCAGTTAAAAGAGACATGTGTGATCTTAGATCACAAACATGCCCTCTGAAACCTCAATAAAATGCCATTCATAAGGAAGATTTTATTGCTGTTTAGAAAATACTTTTTTCAGCCAAATGGTGCAGGTCTCTTGTGCAGAGGGTGACTCGCTGTGTGTGATCTGTTCACAGGGCAGTTGGCTCGTGCATTCGAGTTAAAGGTAAAAAGAACAGCACCTTTGGGACTTTTTCCCACACTGTTAGGGCCAAATTCAACTAACCCAGCATGTTGCAAGGAGAAGGAGTCCACATTGAGGCTTAATCAGCCATTTTATAAATGTCATTTTTGGCTTTACATCTGTTTGCTTATTTAACAAAAGGAAAAGAAAAAATACAGCAGAAAAAACTTATTTGTTGAACTACTGAATGCTTTTATTAAAATCCTTAAAGCATTAGTATTTTTCTTAACAAAGGAACATCCATATCATTATCTTACAGATTTATGTCAGAGTTCACCTTCAGTTTTTATTTTTAATGGTCTAAGCTTCAAACTAAAAGTTTTAAGATTTTATGGTTAAAGGCTTCTTTTCTAGTTCAGTTGCCATCAGCTTTCAAAAATAGTTATAGAACTTGACATACAATTAATTTGGTATTTAATTTCTGAATCCTGATTTCATATTTTTCATCAGTTGTAAAATTATGGTAATGTATTCATTATTTTCATCACAAAACTTGTTTCCTAGTAAATAGATGCTGAAAATTTAAATAGTTGGGAAACTGCATATTGATTTTATTAGGGTTTTTTTTAGCTGCACATTAGTGGGGTGAACAGGTGTAGTGGGTTATGTCTACAAAGCTGGAATTATAGATAAGTGAAAACATGAGGTGCTGTGGATGTTTACCTGAAGTTTTTAGAGTGTCTTGGTTTTTGTATGTTGTATCTGGCCCTAACCAAACCTTTGGTTTGCTTAATTTGATATCTCTCTTCCGAGGAAAGGTTGAGAGAGCTGGGACTGTTTAGCCTGGAGAGGAGAAGACTAGGAGCAGACGTTATCAATGTCTATATATATCTGAAGGGTGGGTGCAAGAAGGGTAGAGCCAGTTACTTTTAAGTAGTTCCCAGTGACAGGACAAGGGGCAACAGGCACAGGAAGTTCCATCTGAACATAAGGAAAAACTTCTTCACAAACAAAACACTGGAACAATTCTAGTGACGAAACACTGGAACAGGCTGCCCAGGGAGGTTGTGGAGTCTCCTTCTCTGGAGATATTCAAGACCCGCCTGGATGCAGTCCTGAGTAATGTGCTCTGGGCGATGCTGCTTTAGCGGGGGAGTTGGACAAGATGATCTCTAGAGGTCCCTTCCAACTCTGACAAGTCTGTGATATGGGCTCATTACACTAAAGCAAAGACACTTCTGTTAATCCCTCAGTTCTAGCCAGTTGATCAAGTTAGTCTTTTCCTCCAACTATTTTGAGAATATGAAGACAACAGCACTTGACTTCACCATTGTTTGTGTGTAATTGATCCTATCGCATCATGACTGGAGTATAGCTTGGTTTATTCTGGTTTTGTTCAATCTATTGAATGAAAAAAATAAGTCTATTTTCCCTGAAATATATTACTTTGATAGTGCTTAGAGCATGCATTTGAAACATGTGCTTCTCATCCTTAGTTAGATATTTCTCTTTCTGTTTATGTATTTATTATGTACCTTTCTCTAAATTCACTAACTGTTGATGCTGCATCATTTCACTCTTTCATAAGGAAATCTGTTTCCATAAGTGCATGTTCCCTACTGAGTGCTGTGAAATAGCATTTCACAGTGGAAGCACCTGTAACATTCAGATTTACTGCATATGGTTTTGATTATATTTCTTGGTCTTCTGCTAGACTGAATCAGAGAGATTAATACAATAAGATTTTTTTTTTTTTAATTACATGTTTTATGACCAAATGTGTGAGGTTGTCATGTTTGACAGTTTTAAGTTTTTACTTTGGAGAAGCTTGGGCCTGAGTTTGAAGGCCTTTAATTACTCACATGAATAATTCTTCACATCGAGGCAAGAAGACAACCAATGTAAAGTCAAGATCTACTTCTAGTGTTTGACTTCCACACCTCCTGATTTAGACATTATTAGGCTTCTGCTCCTAAAATCTGGGGCAAGCTGGTTTCCCATAGCCTCTCTAGTCTTCATCCCTTGCCCCCTGCAGTGCTGGTCTGAACACACACTTTGTTTTTAAGCATCAAAGTTTCCTAGTTTCAGGAAATGAAGTCCACTCTCCGCATCTCTTAAAGCCGCTGTGGGACTTCTTGTCTCACATACAGCAGACCAGTTAAAATTTCAGAGTCTGTTAATATTTTCATTGGCATATGTTACCTTGTCATGTAAGTGGCACAGAACAGCAAGGAACAGTGTAATAAAATGATGACAGATTGAGGGAGGAGAGGCTCACAAGCAGAAGAGGTAACTGAGTGCTGGAGTTTGCCATTTGTGCATCTGAACAAGAGCAACTCATTGAAAGGATGTTGATTGGTCTTTTTTAGCTCAGATACAATGTGCAACAGAGGTGGTAATATTAAACCAAGCTGTTCGAAAAGCGTAGTGAAATTCTTGTTTCTTTTTCTTAGTAACTTAGTGCACCATTTTTTGGCCTTAGTATTATGTTGAGGAATAGTGACAAGCTGCTTAAGAAGCCCAACAAAGCAAAGGAAAGAGGCCCGTATGACACTTACTGTTCCAAAAAAATAAATCCAGCCTGACCCTAATGTTTCAATGTATAAGATGGGGAATTTTGTTCAGCTTTTGGCAGCTTTCCTTTGACTGTCAATCAGACACCCAGTTGTGGTGATGGGACAGTGTGATGTGGTCAGTCTTGTTTCCTTCATCACTTACTTAACTTCCTTTCATTGCTTTCTTCTTCTTGAGGTTAAGCAATTAGACTTTCCAAATGCTGCCATTATTCTCTGTGGTTTGGTGATCAACCACTGGTAAGGTGAAGTGAGTTTTGAGATACTAAAAGCTAAAGTAAAACATATCAAAAGAGGGGTTTTTCTTCTTTTCAAAACAAATTAGCATTTTTGGGAAGAGTTTCTCCTTGGCTTCCTTCTGCTATAATTCCCAGAATATAAATGTTTTTCTTTGTTTCCTAAAACTACAAAAAAATCCACCCCAAAATCTAACAACTCTGCTATGTCTCACTGTGTTCATGATCCTTTACATTTGTAGGTTAAGGTTAAGGATATGGCCAGCTAAAATATTAGGTGGGGCAGACCTTAAAAACAAAGAAGTAATTAGGGAAAGGGTGGGGATAATGTAGTAAGTTAGACACTTTCCTCTGAGTTTTAAATCAAGACAACTCAGATCACTAGTATCCCATTGTTGGGGTTTTTTGCAATAACGATTTTTTCTCACCCATCTAATCATTAATGAACAAGACTCGTAATAAAGGTCTGGACAACTTCGCAGGTTGTTTCCTGCCTTCCAGTATTTCCTTCCAGAATTTTTTCCCATTATAGTGTGTTTTGTATTCTGACCTAATGGCTGTAGTATTATAGGCTTTCAGATGACTGCTCCATTTCATTCCACAGGTGAGTAAGTGTACTCCTTTGTGTCTCTTAGGCCTACAAAGTGCTTTGAGTTCTTACGCAATGAGACCAACTTCCTCAATGGGGGTTGTCACAGGTTTGACTCAGGATCGGCAATTAAACCAGTGACAATAATGCTCTCATTCCCCTCCCCCTCCCACCCAGGTAGGAAAGGAGAGAGAGAAGAATAGGAGAGAGACTTTCTGGATTGAAAACTAAACTGGACAGCTTTAATTATATACTAATTATAAAAGAAACTATGTACAATTATATACAAATCTGTTCAGGAATGTGCAAAACCCTGTTGCCTCCCCCCACCCCCAGCAACTCCCACAGCACTCTCCTTAGCTGTGAGAAGTTCTGAAATGTCCCAGATAGCTTCCAGAGAGAGCAGCAGAGCAAAACTGGAGCTGAGGGGACAGATACGAGGGTCAGGAATGCACAAGCCTAGAGGTCAGTGGTGATGGCTAGATGGAGTCCTCCCCGGACTCCAGCCATGGGCGGAAGAGGAAGCAAAAGAGACTTGACTTCCGTGATGCCTGAATTATATATGGGATGGAATGCTTTGGTTCACTGATTTTGCTATCTGTCTAGTCCGCTTCTTCCTACAGGAGGGTTGTAGATACGAGTCTTCTGCTTTAGAAGTGTTCGAAGTAGGAAATCCAACAAGTAGAGCAAAGTGTCCTTGGTTTCTCGGCACTAAGTATAAACATCCAGGTGTTATCAGTCCACTAGCTGGAAAACTTGAGTGCTGCTTAAAAGAGAGTTCACTGAAGGAAAAAAAAAAATCAGTAAAAAGAAAATTGGCTTCATCCTGGCTCAAACCAGGAGAGGGGCAACAGAGAGGGAAGTGCTGATCTCCTCACTCTGGTGACCAGTGATAGGACATGAGGAAATAGAATGAAGCTGCATCAGGGGAAGTAAGGTTCTTCACTGAGGGGGTGGTGGGTCACTGGAACAGGCTCCCCAAGGAAGTGGTCACGGTATGAAGACTGTCAGAATTCAAGTGACTGGATGATGAACATAGTCATATGGTTTCGTTTGGGGTAGTCCTGTTAGGAGCAGGGAGTTGGACTCGATGGTCCTTGTGGGTCCCTTCCAACTTGAGACATTCTATGATTCCATATTATACATTATAGAATCTAATATTTCATAATACAAGGCACATTCGCAGTTTTCAACTGAATAATATATTACTTCATTGCTTATCATTTTCTTTGCAGTTTTTTTTTAGTAATGTTGGCTATTTTGTCAGTTTAACTTAGGTTGAGGAGCAAAGTGTCCTTCAAAGCAAATGAAGTTAATCTGTCCATCAGGATTAGTAGTTGCAGCAACAAGGGCCTCTCCTGTGGGTGGTGGTAATGCTATGTCAATGAATGCTCGAGCTAAACAATCTTCTGACATGGCTGACTGACACAAGGAAATATCTTCTGAGTACATAAGTCAGATTAATACAACAGGCTGTTTCTATAGCTGTGCACAAGATCTGTAAGTTTTTTCCTACTGTGTGTATTCATTAGGTACAATATAGTATGTGTGTATACATTTTATCTTGAAGGGAAGCTTCTGTCATGGTTTGAATGCCTTGTAAATATATACTTATACTCAGATTTTTATAAAAACACTGTTGTGTGTTAGGTGCATAACTATGAAGCAAAACTATATTAAAATATAATTACAAAATTCAAATTAACTTATCCATATTTTCAGTTAATATTTTGTCACCTTTTATTTTATAAGAACATCTGAAATTATGCCAGAAAAGATAACCAGATGAGGATGTTAGCTTAGATTACATTAAGATATAGCATGAAAATCCATACAAGGTAAGAATTAACAGCTATATATGCTGATGTTCAATACAATAAAAGATAATGAGATTAGTATTAAAATAATAAAAAAACAGTGTTAGTGCAGAAAATATTACCTTCATAAAAGCCTTGATAAATAATAGAGCCTATAAAGCAATTAATCTTATTAGGGAGGAAACCTCTTCTAAAAGACTCACAGGTGATAAAGCGACTTCCCACTTTTCAGGAATGCTTCATGGCTCAATGGTTTTCTATTGCTTATATTCTCCTTCCTGTTTTAAAATTATTTTAAAATGTGAAATCTTTTAATTTGAAAGTTTTTATTCCTTATTCTGATTATTTTAATTCATTCTCCATCATGTTCAGCTGTATCTCATCACTGGAAATTCAAAAGTTTCAGAGAGAAGTGGGAAGGTGTGAGTTTTTTGCAGTGATGAAGCTTTGTTTTATTAAAAAAAGAATAAAGTCATAGACATTAATAGTTCTTTTCAGGATCCATATTGAGATTTTTTTTTTTTTCCTGCAGACATATGGCTTAAATTGAGCACCCAAAATCAAAAGATGTGAAATGATGAATTTGGAAAATTTTGGCCTTTCTTTAGTTGAAAGACTCAGGGGTTTATTTTTTTAAGTCAGAAGCCTGATTTTGATTCTACTTCCTTTTCTGTCTTATATTCCATTGTAATAATACTTGGCACAACATATTGTGAAATGGAGAAATATTCTAAGCAATGGAAAAGATTTTTCACTTTTGAGTGCTAAATTTTTTAGGAGCCTTACCGCAAAAAAAAAAAAGTTATTATCTGAAAATTGCTATTAAAATGCAAAAGAGTTGTTATTTCCAAAATGAGTGAGATTCTTCACTGTACTTCAGCATAATGAACATTCTCACTAGATTGTTCTTCTTTAATATATGACTAGAACATTTTTTATTATTTGATTTGAGGGCAACTCTGAGAATAAACATATTCTGAGATTAAGTAGTTCTGCTTTTGTTTTGTTATTGTTTCTCTTTATTACAGTGATACCGTTCTTTAGAGCTTTATGTCATTGAACATGAACTGGCTCTCCAATTTTTATTAGACTCACCAGTATTCTTTTTTTCTCTGTAGTCCCATTTTAAAAAGATATTTTGGTAGGAATATGTACTTATAGTAATATTTAATGCTCTGTATCTCTCAGAAATTAATGTGCTTTTTAAATGATGAGAATTCCACGTGTACACTGCAAATTGGTTTTTACTCATTTGCTGTGCATGCTAATGCTAGAAAACACTCATAAATCTCTCAGCTGTTGCCATCATTGTAATTATTTCTTTTGCTTTTTGCTACCTTTAATCCTGTGCAGGTTTTGCAGTTTTAATAAAAGTACTCTTACAGATGAAGGATTTATTTGAAAACTCACTATACCTTTGCCAGGGTTATATGCTATCTATATATGTGTAATTACATTCACAGGAGTTATGAGAACATTCAGTTTACAAAGTGAAGCTCTCAAACTATAAGGGAATTCCATAGCACTTTTCTTTTCCCCCCCTGGAGTCCTAATTAGCTTCCTTGTGCCCGTATATTACCACAAATCTTTATCTTCCTCTTGACCGTATCATAGAATCATAGAATCCTAGGGGTTGGAAGGGACCTCGAAAGATCATCTAGTCCAACCCCCCTGCCAGAGCAGGGTCACCTAGAGCACATCACACAGGAACATGTCCAGGCAGGTTTTGAATGTCTCCAGCGAAGGAGACTCCACAACCTCCCTGGGCAGCCTGTTCCAGTGCTCTGTCACTCTCACAGTAAAGAAGTTTTTTCTGATATTCACCTTGAACCTCCTATGCTCCAATTTGCTCCGTCTCCTTATAGAATGTATCCGTTGCAGTGTGCTTGCTTTAAGATAGATACTTTACAGTTTCATAGAACTTTCATGGTGCAAATGTTCTAGGAATCTGGGCTCGAATACGCTAAACCTTTTACACAATTATTTGCATGAAGTATTGTAAAAGAGAGATGGATCATTTGGTACCAGGGGCATTGGGATAAGGTGAGATGTGTTTTCATGCAACAGATGACTGCAAGCCTTTTAGATTTATAGATTTAAAGTTTTGCATTACCTTCTCAGTATATGTAGTTAAACCATTGGGGAAAATCTAAGCAATGCCTTAGATACCTGTATCATTTGAAAGGTTTATTGGCCAACTTCAGTTGCTTTTTCATATCAAAGGTGCAGAGGGATAGTTGTTTCCTGCATGTGAATTGAAGTTTCCAAACAGTATAACAATTATAAGCTTTGACCTGAGTTTTACAAGTACTTGCTAATCTCAGGATTTCCATCTTTTTTACTGCTTTAGGAAAGCTTGAGTTTGTCTCCAAATGTCTACCTAGTATATTAGAAAGACATCAGTTTTGGTTCAGACATGAAAAGGTGGAAGTCAATAGTATGTATCCTTATAACTCCTTTCTTTGAAATACATGTTTTGTTCAAAAGAGATTTGGGCTGTGTGGGAGATGACCACCTTCAGACATATTTGATGAGACTTGTGGCTTTATTAATATTGTTGTCTCTTATCCAACTAGTAGATTACAGTAACACAGACCAGCTTTCCAACAGGTGAATCTAGGTTTGGAAGTTTATAAAAAATAATTAATTCCTTAAGGTTAATGTAGAAGTTGCAGAAGAATTCTCCTGTGAAATGGTGTGTGTTTGCCTTACATATTTTCCTTTTCTGCATTAACTTATCTGTACTTGCTATGCTTATTTCATTGAATAGATAGAACCATGTATTGTACAAGCTGAGTTGGTGCCACCATAGTATTTCCAATAAGTTGTTTAATCACTGAACAAGTCAGCTTTCAAACTGGGCAATGAGCCCATTGCCAGCATGCAGCACTGGGTTAGAACAACTTAACTATTAGACTGGTTGTGTTTAAAAAAGCATCCTGACTCAAATCAGCTGTAACTGTTGGACAAGGTAGTTAAGTACACTAATAATTCTTTAACATAATCAGAAAAGGACTTTGCTATTTTCTGGGTCTCTGGAGATCATCAGCACTTTTTTGTTTAGCACCAAGGAAAATTTGCTGTCTTTGCCATTTTCCCAGCTCCAGTTGGCTCACATTGCAAAAAGTAGAGCTCAGTGTTGAACCTAAATATATTTGGAAGAACTCAAAGCACTGACTAGCCGTATGCCCCATTATTTAAACATATATATCACAAAGAGATATGTTCTTGATTGTACTTTTGTTATGGGTTCTGAAGAAGATATTAAAGCAATCGGAGTTGTTTGTGATCTGTTCGGAAAGTATTTCTGAAATACAGAAGAAACATTCTTCCCTCTCTGTGTGGATAACATACTAGATAGGAAGCTAGTATATCATTCTGCTTTCTAAACAGTAAATTAAAGAGCTGTCTCTACTACTTGCATGATGTTTGGGGAAATCTTGCGACCAAAGAATCTGTCTTTTAGTCCAAAATCCAAACTCCAGATATAATTATGGAGAAAAGGGCTGAGGAAGCACAGCTAGCCTGTTTTGTTTTGATTGGACTAAAAGTTTAGACTTAAGTTCTATGTGGTCAGGAGGCTGAGATTAAAGGGTCTGTAATTAGATTCAATACTCTGTGTGTCTTAATGCCCAGAAAGGCCAAACCCTGTCTGCAGGCAATGGTAGTTGCCAGGATCATAAAAAATAATTCATAGATGCAAGTGAAAAGGAAATTATGCACGCTTTCTGAAATAGTTTGGTCTTACTTTCTCTGTCTTGTTTCTGGAAAAAAGAAAGGATAGGAAATCCCTCAAAATACCTAGTAAACAAGGAGAACTTGAGGTTGAAAAGAAATAGTTTTACTTGTGAAAAGAGATTGTCTAGATCTTGAAGGTAGTCCTCTATATTCAAGTTATGTTTCATTAGTTTTTCCTTTTGATCCTCCTGTTTTCCTTACATTAAATACAGTGGTACCCAAAGCAAAACAGGCTATTAGGTAGAATACATGTCTGGGGTTTTTTATATGTGCAAGTGTGTATCAACAGAGAAAAGGTTTCTATGTAGCACATAGTCAAAAGAGGGCAGCTGCATCTTATACCCAATAGGAATTAAGGTGTTTGTTTCAGAAGTTTCCATGTTTAGGGTAATGGTAATGAGCAAAACAAAAGTGGGATTTTGTCTGTATTAACAGTTGAGGGTAACGCTTGAGAATGAGTTTGGTGTTGGTGACCTTCTGCAAACAAAGTGATGTTACTTGAGGGTTCCGCTCTTCACCAGTCCAGCTGCCCAGTGCTGGGGCTGGCAGGAAGCATCCTCTGGACCACGCTCTGAGTGCTCTTCTCTTTTACAGGCAAGTTAAAGATCAAAACAAGAAAGTAGCAAATCTGAAGCATAAAGAGCAAGTGGAGAAAAAGAAGAGTGCACAGATGCTGGAGGAGGCCAGGAGACGAGAGGATAATCTTAATGACAGCTCCCAACAGCTTCAGGTAACATGGGTATTGAAATAAAGCAATGTGGCCAAACAGCCAGGCTTAGCTGCCTCACTCTCTGCTGTACCTCCTGATCCATTTTCACAGCTCTTACCTAAAAAATTTGTTACTGATTGTTTAAAAGGACACATCTACCAAAAGCACTTCAAAGAAAGCAAGGTCTCTCAGTTGCCTTCGTAGCTTACTCCATTTTCATAAAAGGGAAAAATAGTTTTCACTCTCAACTCAATTATGAAGTGCATCATTGAAATAATTGTATCGTTTTGGTATTGAGATTGGTGACATTTCTTTCTTTGCTGCTCTTCTAACAGCCTTTTCTTTAGTGGTTGTATGTATTTTCCCAGCTGGTTTTACCTCAGATTGGTGCATTTTCTTCAGTAAATTAAAGATAACCAAGTAAGTACTCCTATATCCATGGAAAATTGTCATGGGGCATCTAGAGGAGTGTGTTCTCTATGTTTATTCATCCTCGTTTGGCAGTGAAACCCTACTCTACCTCATGAATTCTTCGTATCCTTACTTGTCAGTTTGGTTTACTTCTGAAATGATAACATGCCCCACAGAATTATCTGGTTACTTCAGATCTACCTAGGCATATGAAAATCACCAGTATGAAAGCAAGTCCAATATTTTTCAGTGTTCTATATGTTGATATTAGCTATAGATGGTTTATCAAACAGTAAGTTTTCAAGTGCTGTCATTAAAATGTTAAACTATTGCTGTGAAAGGAATCCAAGACACCATGATGCTAAATGAGGAGATAATAGATATTTTGCCTGTGATTTCCTTAGTTTACAAAAATAGTGAAAATAAACATAGCAAACATGGAAACGGTAACCTACCCTTGAGGTCTTTTTAAATTATTTTGTAAATCTTTATAAAGCAAGCCTTGTCCTAAATGTTTTCCTTTGTTATCCTAGTTTAAATCCTGTTTCTTGCTACCAGCTACAAGAAACGTAACAGCTTAATAGATCTACAGTGAAGACACAGAATAAATCCTAATAGTTCGCTAGCAAAGATAAATCCCCTTTATAATTTAAACAAATAATTCTTTGCTCTGCTCTGTGGAATTCCAGGGGGATGGTTTCAACTCTTTAAGAACTTTTGAAAGAACCACAGATCCATGTGTCCATGTGGAATGCTCTCAGATGCACCATTTTGTAGTTTTCCCCCTCAGTCCCAGTCGCTGTATGTGCAGGGCATTGAAATAGTTACATTCCAAGTGTATAAAAATGATTTTGTAACTGCAGATGTTTATAAAAGGCTGAGGTGTGGGATTTCTACATCTGCTAATGGGTTTTGTGGCTGTAATGCTACAGCAGTCCACAAGGCTCTCGTTTTGTGGCAGTTTAAGTTTCAATAATGCAATCTTCCTTGTATTAGTGAAATATCTCTAAAAATTCCTAAAGCTAATACAATAGTTGTTTGGATTTCTAATCTGCATTTGATTAAATCTGTATTTTAAGTTCGAAAAGATAAGTGGTAGTTGACATTTGCCTTACAGTTATGTGCATGGTGAATTTATTGAATTACACCAGTTCACCTTCTTCTTTGGTTTTATGTAGCACTTTCAGATTTTAAAAGCTATGGCTTTTTTTTTTTTTTTTACTTCTTCCCCACAATTATGCTTTCCCTTTTCCTTTTTCTTTCTTTTATGTAAGCAGAAAAAGCCTGACATGTTTTCTCTCAGCTCCTATTTGCATACTAAAATTGCTCTGTTTGTTTGTTTGTTTTAAGAAACGCTAAGATTTGTAATGAGTTTTTGTGACTAGACATAGCAATGGACACAGTGATATTCTGGTTACTGATAACTTTAAATCATGTTAAAAGTGTTTAATACCAGTTTCTGATACTTCAAAGAGATTGCACAGCTTTGGTGGCAGCAGTGAGGCAGCTGTTTGCTCAAAAAAATAGTATTGCTTAGTATTGGAGTATGTATAGCTGCCCTGATAATGTCCTATCCAATTCTTGCAAAGTGCTTTAGCAGGAGAGAGATCATAGATCTAAAACTATGAATAACATAACATAATTTTACTCTAAATATTTCCTCTTTTCAAATTTCAAGTAACCAACTTACATCTAAGAACAAGAAACAAAAAACAACTGTCTCTTTTGAGGAAGCCAAGTTGTTTGGTAATTTTCTCTTTTTGCTCTAGTGTTACTTTGTTGTAGTTTGGTGGTCTAATAGGGAAGCTAAAATTTGGAACAAAGATGTCCGAGTGTGTAATTTTATTATCTTTACATTCAAGTTTTCCAAGTCGAAATGTAAGCAGTACTTACTTTTTCCACTTGGTTTATGTTGGGTTTTATTCTGCACTGATGTCTGTTGCTTTCTATATAATTATATACAGGTATTAGTGAGATCAAAAATAGACATTATTAAATGCATGTAAGAATTTAGGATTGAAGGGGGATGTGATAGTCGACATTGAAATGTGTATGTTATCATCATATTAATATTACTTGATTTTCCCTAGTGTGTTTCCTACTTTTTTTAACCTAATTGTCCTCTTTGGGTGGGCTCAATTTTCGAGAGTCTTTCCCCATATTCAACACAAGGCTGAAGGCAATGCTTTCATTCACAGATGAAAAAGGTCTGTATGCTGTAATGAAAATATCAGACTAAGGTAAAATATGGAGTGTTTAATGACAAGTGACAGGTTCAATAAAAACTCCTTCCTTTGGAAGAGCCCTCTGCTTATAGCCTCCCTCTCTCAAAGACTGCAACGTTTTGGTTTCCTGGAAGTAAAATTTACGCAGGGCCACATTTCAATATGTTAGTTATGGAGACCTGTCTTCTCCATAGACTCTAAAGGGCATTGCCTTCTAATTGATTGGAAAAAATAATAATAAATAAACCTGAGAGGAACGTAGAATTTTAAAAATTTTTTTTATGCAACCATTGTTGGCTTTGGGGTCAGGACACACAAGCACCAATTTCAGATAATTTTGGTCTTGGTGGTTTTGGCTGGAATTAATAATAAGACATTATGAAATGCTTAAAAATATATGATCTGCATGTTCTTCGGTTGACCGTCTGCAATCCAGTCAAATAAACACTCCCCCAAGCACATACTCCACTCCTCCTCACTGTGTCCCTAACAGGCATGTGGTTTCTTTCTTCCTGAGTCCAGTAACAAAATGTTCGTTTATTCAGAGAGCTCTGATGATGGAAATTTGGTATTTTGGGGAGTGGGGGAAGAACGAAAACCATAATGTCTCAATTCTAGTGAGATGGATAAATGGCTTTCCAAATTCGTCTTTTCCTCCTGGGTTCCCTTAAACCACAACTCTCCAGAGATCTGAGAGGTTAACGAGTGTCTGGTCTATAAGCAGGATAAGAAAACAAGCTGTTGGGCTAAAGTAGAAAATCTTTCCTTCAAGTAACTAAAGCTTGTCTCTTGTAAAAAGGAATTGATGTCCTGTCTTATCCTAGAAAGGTAACATTTACTGAAATGCCACGATATTTGAATGGATACTTGGAACTGACATCTGGAAGGTAGTATGTATATTTTCTTGTCCTATCACTCAAGCATCTTCCAGAGTGTATAGGAGGAATTTTCAGAATATCTTGTGGCATAGAGTTGTCTACTGTATTGCACGGCAGTGATTGCTGCTGACAAACTGTATATCCAGCAGCTGTGCAAAATACATTTGAATGTATGACCCTGCTTTTTGGACAGTGTGTATAAAGCTTCTGAAGAAATGGCTAGATTTAAAGAAAAGCTTTCCAAACTTAATGTTCAGTATTGCCTCCATAACTTTCTAGGCATCATCAGCTTTGAAACAAATTGGTGTTACACTAGTCAAACGGGGTTACATGTTTTCCTGGGATAAGTGTATTTCAAGTGCTGAGTTCCTGGCTAGTTCCTCTTCCATATAGACCACTGCCATATCAGATTCTAGCCTTGCCTGCTAGCTGAGAGGAATGGACTTTCTTTTTCCCTTGGATAGCACAGCTCAACACGTTAAGGCCCATTAAACTGTCAGTTACTCCATTTCAGCCTGGTAGAAATCTGTTCTTTCATGTCATCTTGCATCTGTAGGATATATTCCAGACAACAGTCTTAACATATCAGACCTGTATTTTCTCATTGAGCCCAACTTTGGGAATCATTCGGATCAAAATGTTCTTTCTCTGTCTATTCCTCTCCCAGTACTTTTTTAGACATTAGTTATGTCAGGAAGAAGTTTTGGCCTTCCCGTTCTGGATAATTATTTGTGCTGCCTTGTAGGTGTTAGTGTTGTTTGGGCATGACTTGGTGCCATTATCTCCTATGCAGGTGGCTATAATTTCACTAGGTAGTATATTCAGTCCCCCTTGTGTCCTCTAGGACAGAACTCCTTACATACATCACTGAAAGGATATTAATTCACTTTGCAATTCACTTCTTAAGAAATTTGTTATCATTTTTGAGGGGGTGACCTTTTCTTCTCAGTCACCAGATTATCCCATAGTTCACCACACAGGATGAAAATTAACATTGGTACATGTTCTTCATAATTAAACTAAATGTGATTCTGAGTTCAGAGATGGTGTGCGTCAGAATTGTACTGTCTATCTCTCAGTATTGCACAGGACTTTTGTTAATGAAAATGCAGCAGGTATGAACAAATACAGGCTCTAAAGAACAATCATACTTCATAAAAAAATCTAAATAGAATAAATGTGTCCAAATTATTCCTCCTATTTTATTTGGGCTAGATGCAGTGATACTCAGTCAGTAGTTTTGGGATCAACTGACCCTCCAACCCTTTCTCAGGGAGATTCTGTGAGACCTGACTAGGCATTAGAAAACAGGATATACATATGCAGTGGAGAGTTTAATATGCCTTGTGATTTATTTGTAATGTATCATTCCAGTAACAATTTGAATTTACATCAGCTTTTACAATATTTTACAGAAAATAAAACAGAACTTGTGTTCTGTGCTTGCTTGGAGGGCTGTGATTTTCAGCACAGTTGATGCAGTTACCAAAGACATAAGGAAATACGTAATCCTGGCAGATGCCTGGAAAAAAACAGCTCTTCCTCTTATCATGTCGTAACTCTCCCTGTCAAGAGAGCTTTCCCTAGCTTTTCTGGATGTCTGGGAGAAGTTCCAAAAATGATGACCTTTTAGCTAGACTTTTTTGACTTACAGTGAGGGGAAGTTTCTTGGGGGCGGGTGTATTACTTTTATCATTTTTTTGAGGGAGATGAAAATTCATAATTGAGCATTCCTAGAGACATCTACTTAAATGAAGCAGATGGTGTATGAATGATGAGTAGACAGCCTCACTTCATATTTTGTTATATATGTATGAAGTAATATAGTAGTTATAGACAATACTCAGGTATGGTACTATTCATTTGCAATGCTCTCTAATGCAAAAAAGATACAGGAATTTTCACAATGTTTATACCTTAATAATTTTTATCATTTAACATCACAGAAACAGGACTAGAAAGAAATGCTAGTTCATTGAATAGTGGAGAAATACTGCACAGTAACAAATATTGCTGCATAATATGAAATAGGGATAGCATGAAATCACATGTTTATGTAAAAATTACACTATTGGATTTCCACCTCCGCAAGAGAGTAGTGGACATAAAAATTAGCTTCTAGCTAAAAGAGAAGGTTTCTTCTGTTTTTCTGTTGAAGTCATGAAGTGCAACTTAATTTCAAGGAAGATCATGAAGACTTTCTAACAGATTGTCTGAAAGTAAACAGAAGATAGGGAAATTATCTTGACAAACAAGAAGGAATGAAGTTAAGTCCTGCAGCATCTGCTTAGATGAGATCTTGTTCTTAGGATTATTAGTCCTTTTCATCTCTTATCCTTTTTGATCCAATGGACTTTGCAAGACAGTAAAGTCTCCATTTACTAAAAGGAAGCTCATGAAGACAAACTTGTACACATTAAGCCTTAAGAGTATTTACTTGAGTCTGTTTCTAATACCAATTTTTCCAATTTCTGTATTTCTCCAAACAGCTGCATAGAGTATATAGTAGTATGGGTGATAATTCAAAAAGTCTAATTTTCTCTCTCCCATTTCTTAATCTTCTTGAATTTGTGAGATTTTGGTATGTTACAATGCTTAAAAAAGTAAGCTGTGAGCCATGAACAAATTGTGGGGACAGCCCCATCTCCAGCTTTCATGAAGGCTTTTTTTTCTCATGAATGTGTACAAGATCTGAGTAACTTCATTGTTGCTCATGTAAGCAGTGTTGCATGTTGAAGCAACAACAAAAACAATATACATTTGAACATGAAAATTATTTGTCTCAGAAACAGATTTCTCTGTTGATTTATGAATTTTCAGTTGTGTTATTAAAGAAGGGAGATGCATATTTTAAGGGACTTTAACATCTCTCTTATGAAGAAAGACTGAGAGAACTGGGGCTCTTTAGTCTTGAGAAGAGAAGGCTGGGAGGGGGTCTTACATCTGTCCGTGGATTTCTGAGGGGTGAGTGTCAAGAGGAAGGGGCCAGTCTCTTTTCAGTGGTGCCCAGTAACAGGACAAGGAACAATGCATATAAGTTAGAACACAGGAAGTTCCACCTCAACATGAGAAACTTCTTTACTCTGGGGGTGACGGAGCACAGGAACAGGCTGCCCAGAGAGGTTGTGGAGGCTTCTTCTCTGGAGACTTTCAAAACCCACCTGTTTGAGTTCCTGTGTGGCCTGCCCTAAGTGATCCTGCTTTGGCAGTGGAGTTGGACTAGATCTCTAGAGGTCCCTTCCAACCCCTATGATTCTATGATTTTTCCTCTATCTAAAATAGAATACACATTTCTGAATATCAGAAAAAATACCTGACCTTGTTCTTAGGTTTGATACGGCAGCTCTTATAGAGACAGAATCTGTCATTTCTACATAATCAAAGTTTATGGCATTAAATATATAGTTAGGAATTGATGCCTTCTGTGTTCGACCAGAAGAGAGCACTCCTTACAGAGTACTTGTTACTGTAACATTTACAGAAACGAAGCTTGAAGAGACTTGACATTTGAAATGCATAAGCATATCCCTGGATAGACACTTAGCCATCTGCTCTATTTGTTTTCACTGTATGGTTTAGTTTGCCATACGTTTATTATGTTCAGGTTAGACATTCACCGACTTCACATCTTTAAAAAAGATGAACCATTTGACTCTGTCTTCTTATATAATGTAAAAATGCTCTGCAGTTTTGAACAGACAGCTGGAAAAATGTTGTGGAAGTCGCTATTTACAACTAGCATTAGGCAGCCTCCCAATTATCCCAGTATTTCCTTAACTGCAAATTGAGATTTGTAGTGAGAGAAAGCTATTATATGGCTTGAGAGTTTTTAATCGAGGAAAGAGGACTTCCAGCATCCTAACTTTTCTCTGTGATCCATCAGGAATATTATTCTCCAGACACACTTTCACCCAGTCTTTTCTGCAGAAACATTAGGTGTCAGTGGAAGATGAAACCGGCTGTTTGTTGCCTGTTTGGCAAAGAGCAGAGTTGGTACCTTTATGATACACCAGAAACTAAGCATGGTGAAGACTGGACAGCTGAATGTGTGCCAACAACCTTAACCACTAGATGTATTTTGCAAGGATTTTTTTTCCCCCCCCTAGATTAGTATTTGAGTTCAAACTCCTTTCCTAAAAACTGTCAGAGAGATTAATGTAACTGTTGACAACATGGTGTGGTTCCTGTGAGGAGGTGTCTCCTGAGAGTAGAAAACATGGAGGGCCAGATTTAAGTGAAACAATAGGAGTACATTCAAGGGGAAGAACATCTCTCTTTTCATTTTGGTGTCTTATTTCATGAGCTTGAGAAGTGGCAATAAATTTGCATTTTTTCCCTCTTCTGATTTTTTTTTCTTTCTCTCACAGGCGCTTTTTTTTTTTAACTTGGTGTGTGTGTTGTTTCTAACTCATCTCTCCCCAAGAATAAAAATGCCCAGTGCTGCAACTAATTTCATAGTCTCATTGTTTAATTAAATTGCTATTATGCCTTATTCTTGTTTTGCCCAACAGAAAAGGAAAGGGAATGGGGTGATGGTGGGAACCTAAAGTCAGACAGAATCCACAATGTATTTTACGAAAAATAATATACGTGGAAATTTTTTTTTTCCTGTGGCAACAAATGCTTTGGCACTTCCTTTGAAATAGTTCCTCTAATTGATTTCAAATAGCAATAAATCTGATTAATTTCGTTCTAATTCAGTATTATTCCATAATCTTACTTATGAAGCTGCCCAAATTGTGTTTACCTGTACTCTTTTTTTTTTTTCTTTTTTTCCTTTTTTTTTTGCCTAGAGAAAACAAGCCTATTCTGCCTTTAATTAGCACTTTCCCTATGCAATTTTCCTCTTTGGCTAACATTTATACACTTACATGATATATCAGAACAACAACTCTTACTTTGACTTGCAAATATTAGCTAAGATTCAGCTGCAAATCATGTATTCAGAACTGACAGAAGGATGTAAATATAGAAAGTCAGCACCAGTCCTTTGACCTGTTGAATTCTGAGAGGTACACTGTGATCTGAATGCAGGTGTTGGGAGAGGAAAAACTAACTGTATTGGTACCACTTAGTTTTTTACTGATAATTAAAGGAGGGTTATCTCCTTATCATTCCAGAAAATGTCTGTAGTCAGTTAAAATTCATCAACAAATTCAGTTTAGGACATGGTGTTGTAAACAATTTTTGCAGTATAAGTGCATATGTCTTAATATCTATGAAACAATTGCTGCTTTATGCTGTGTCTAATCAGAAATGGCAAATGTATTGTTTTCTGAAAATTAACTAAATTTCCGAGTTATATGAATTTATTCAGGATATTTAAACAAAATATAACCTTTGTAGCTCCACAAATATAATTCTAACCCATC
The DNA here is from genome assembly GCA_020745705.1 of Hemiprocne comata. Classification (NCBI taxonomy): domain Eukaryota; kingdom Metazoa; phylum Chordata; class Aves; order Apodiformes; family Apodidae; genus Hemiprocne; species Hemiprocne comata. The sequence goes on from CM036586.1 coordinate 67,092,500, forward strand.
AATAAAATGGCAGATGCAATTCAGTATGAGTATGTATATTAATAAATGTCAGGAAAAACAATCTTAAATATACATATGCAATGACATGTTCTGATCTGGAGATATTACCATATGGCAATCTTGGAATTAAAAGAAATATTTTCATTAAAATACCATTGAATAGCAGTATGGTTAAAAAAGGCAATGTTGAGAAATACTAAAGGATAAAACTGAAAATACCACAGTGCCACTCTATGCATCAGCAGTGCATTCACCCCTGGAATAATATGCAGTGTTGTGGACCATCCACCTCAGAGAGGATATGACCAAAGTAGAAAAGGTAAAGAAAAGAAAGAAAATAATAAAAATAGGGACAAGCTTCTGTTCAAACATAAGAAATAAATTTAAACTCTTGAATATGGAAAATAAATGAGTGAAGAGAAGAGCCAGGGAGTATTTTTTCCAGTGTTGCAGGCTGAGAACAATAGATGATCATTATGGAATATTTAGGGCTAAAGAAAAACAGTAATTATTTTTCTCTTTCCTCTAAATTAGTTCAGGCTTTTATAGAAACAATTGAAATTTCATACAAAGAAGTGAGAATCTCTCAGAATGTGAAGAGTTTCCACTTTCTCATCCTTTTGGCTTTTATGCCAGTGACATGAAATGGTCATTTTTCTGAATTCTGTGGTGCTCTGTTATCTGTTCAAATGATACTATCAGTGCAACACTGAAAATACATGATCAAGGAGCTTTTCTTTTTAAATACTTAATTTCAGTATTTTAAAATTCATTATGTTATTATCCTGTTAGTATCTAAATGTCCATTTTTTACTTTTTCCTTTCAGCTTTCTGTTCTTAGCTGTTTTATATCATATGTTTCATGTTTCATATATATGTGTGGATTGACACACTTCAGTCATTGTGTTCTTCCTGACACTTTCTTGCTGATATTTTTTAAAGTTTCTGTTATTGTATCTGTCCTGGGTTGAGCCAGGTTTAAGCTAATTTTCCTTTTACTGATTTTTTTTCCTTCAGTAAGCTTCCTTTTAAGTCGCAGCAAGTGTTCCAGCTAGTGGGCTGGTAACACTGGAATGGTGTGAAGGTCAGTTTTTTCTACTCAGTGAATCTGCCACTGCAGATGCTACTGAGAGCAGAAAAGTTGTATCTGTGACCCCCCCATAGGGGAGCTGGACTAGACAGACAGCAGAACTGACCAAAGGTATTCCATTCCATATATCTACGTAAGCTGTGAGGAAGGTCAGAGATCACAGAAGACAACTTCCTTCCTGCTGCTTCTTCCCTTCTCTTCTGTCCATGGCCGGCATCCCGGGAGGACTCCATCCATCCAGCACCATCGACCCCAGGCTCAGCCCTGACCCTCATCACTCTCCCCACAGCCCTGTCTGCTCTGCTGTTATCTCAGCCAGTGGTCCGAGAGTTTTCGGGACTGCTCACAGCTCAGGAGAGTGCCAGGGGAGCTGCTGGGGGTGGGGGGGAGGCAAGAGGCTTTGGCACATTCCTGAACATACTTGTATATAATTGTACATATAATTAAAGCTGTCTAGTTTAGTTTTCAGTCCAGCAAAGTCTCTCTCCTAATTCTCCCTCTCCTTCCCTACCTGGGTGAGAGGGGGAGGGGGTCGAGAGCTTGTTGTCTCTGGTTTAATTGCCAATCCTGAGTCAAACCTTGACAGTATCCAAGTCATAAGTATTTTTTTAATTATGTTTATTTTGTGGCTTCAAATGTGTCTTCAGGTTTTCAGATACAGATACAGTGTTAAAGCTGATCTGTTAGGTTACTGTTGAAGGTACTGAGAACAGAAACCATTTTTTTCTATTTTAAGCAAAAAGAATCCCTAAATTAATATGTTGGGTTAGTAGCCCAATCCAGGTTGTATCAAGACAGATCTTTTCTTTGAAATAAACTTTACTTGATGCATCTGGCTTCCAGGGGGATTGTGGGTGGGTTGGTTGATTTCCAGATGGTGTGAGATCCCTTGATAATTTAATTCTGACATGTGAAATTGTTTTGATGATCTCTAGTGTGAAGTTGGGGAGATAGGAGAAGGTGAAAGTATTTATGTTTGAATTGGGTTTTTTGTTTTTTAAGGGTGGGGTTTTTTTGCATTAAACAAAATGAATTGTAGTTAGAATTGGCACCTCACTAGATTGTTAGTTCTATCCAGTAACTGATGGCTGCTTTAAAGGAGGCAATTTCTAGCACAAATTCAATAGCTACTCTTATGTGATGAAAATCAAGAACGGTACATTAGAGACCAGAGTAAATGTATGAGACAGGGGTTGATTGAAGAAATTCCCCTTGAAATTGAGAGACCGAGAGAGATTCAATGGAATAAACTGCTCGGTAAACATTTCCTCAGTGGTGTATCACTAGCAATTTTTGTCCTATGTTCAGCTATAAAAAAGAGGGAAGTCAATAGAAGTGAACTTTTATAGCTGGCTGTCTATGCATGTTGCTTCTGCTGCTCTCTTTTGCTGAATGACTGAAAACAAGCAAAGAAAGGTAGGTCTTAAACCTGTTGTGATATATTAGTATAGTTATGGTGACAGGACTGATATTGGCAAGAAGAGTTTGGAGGAAAAGGGCTGTATCAAGAGAGTAACGTTTGGGTTCAAGCTTTGTATTAATAGTGAATTTAGTTAGAACTGTCACTGCTTTTTGCTGTAATCACGTATCAGCTTAGGAGTTGAGTTATAGTGTTGATTTATGTGTGAAGAATAACTCTTTTTACAGTAGCATTTCCCCAAATAGCCTCTCAAAATAACTAACAAACAAAACCCAAAAAACCCCGCAAAAACAATGCACAAAAAATCCACAAAAACACACACACACAAAACCAACCAACCAACAAAAAAACCCACAAAAACCCAAACCAATTACAGATTCTGTTGCTTTTGCTCACTTCAGAACATTTTCACAGCTGTATTTTCAGCATTGGGTCTCATGCTAATAGTCCATGCAGTGACCCACTGTGGTTGTATAGAAGCACAGTCCCTATAGTTTTTAAAAAATACAAATGTCGTAATTTGCAAGAGCTGAAGCAAAATGTTGAAGCTGCTGGCAACCTGCATGAGCTGCTAAATGGTAAACCTGGTTGTTAGTATTGGCAAGGTACTTTAGTCTGTGTAGGTTGTTGCTAATGAAAAGTGCCTATACAAAACCAACTTCCCTAACCAATTGCTGTGTTGGGAGCACCAAGCTTAGAGTAACAAAGTTTCTTAGGAAAGAAGTGTTGAAAGCATGGCAGCTATCAGGAAGAGATGTTGCCAGTTTCTCACAGGAATAATCACTTCTGCCTTTCCCTTTTTTTCACCTTGCTCTCCATTCTCCTTCAAGAAAGGTATAAAGGATCTAGACTGCAGTTTTCACCTTGTCAGTAGCAGAGAAAGATATTGGAATTGCGGAGCTTTATGATGGACATAATTCAACTAGTATTGATTAGGATCCTTGTTTTATTGTTGTCACAAGCTCAATGTATTTTGGAAACACTTTCTGAAAGTAGTACACCTGACTGGTAACACCTAAACTATCTTGGAAGAAAAAAATGTGAATGGCTGTTCAGACAGTTTTGTAGACATACTAAATAATGTTTGGAAACATTATGCAATGTGTTCAATGTATACAAATGTATACAGTCCATTTGTAGCAATTTTCAGGCAATAATAGCAATATGCGTAAGTTTTGTGAAGGACTTGATGTGTGTTCAAGAAGTAGACAATGGGGAAAATAAAGCACTTCTTTTCACTAAGTTTTCACCAGGAATTTTTTCTTCCCCTTCACTTCCCTTTCATTTAAATTAGATACATTAACATTAGTGTATATGTGTCTGGGTATTATCTGTTACAGCTTTTCTTTAGAGTTGGTAGCTTTCTTTTCCAGTTTTCATGGGTTTGGCTAGGGTTTTTCCCATGTTCTAGGGACAAATGCATGCATGCTTCACCCCCTAGAATTGCACATGTCACATATGGAACATTGTTTACAACTTGATGTTCCTCAAAAGTATTCCTTTTCCTGATAACTATCATTCAATGCTAATGCCATTGTATAGCATTGTCATTTCATCTGTAATTTTTGCTGCTTCTTTGTGACTTACATGTTTAAGAACAGAAGTGAGTTCAGGTAACTTCTGATGGATGGATTAGTTCTGTATTTCTTTTCTCAGCATGTAGAGAAGAGCATATGTTTACAGATGCTTCACACTTAAGTTATTTTCTATATAAGTAAACTTGATACCAACATGTTTCCCATTCTAAGTTTATAATGTTATTTTACAGACATATTTTACCATCTGAGTGGGTTTTTTTTTTTCTTCCTTAGTAAGGTAGGTAGCCACGAGGACTCTCTGCAGGGTAAAACCACAGCCTTCCTGTTTTTATTCTTTGTATTGGACAACACTTGTAGTCATATGGTTTAGTTTTCGGTAGTCCTGCAAGGAGCAGGGAGTTGAACTTGATGGTCCTTACATGGGTCCCTTCCAACTCAAGATATTTTATGATTCTGTGATTATATTTTATTAACTCCCATAGTTGCATACATTTTATTATTTTCTTTCAAGTGATTGTCTATACATATAACTTTTAAAGTGTACATCCTTCCCGTGTAGACGAGAGCAGGTATTTTTGTCAGCAGCATCGTTTCTAGTCCTGCATCACTCTTTAATATGTTCCTACATTGCACCAATGATACTCAAGGGACTGTACTGTCCAAACGCCACTCCTTTTTCTACCTTTTTATTTCAAAAGAAAAATTCACTAGCCATTTCTCATAAACTGTTGGCTTTCTTATGTTTTTTTTCACCATGCTAATTTTAATGCGCTGGTTCAATTGTATTTATCTTGTCTGGAAATACTTTTTATCTATTTTTTCTTTTTACTATAAATATATTTTTGTTCTTCCTTCAATTGATGATACGCAAGTGCATGCATATTCTAGATGTATATGTCTTCTCTTTTTCCATTGTGGTACTCTTGGGAGAATGTTCTCATCCCCTTCTGCTGTCCCTCCTGTTTTCAAATGTGGCATATGCAGTGCTGTGGCCAGCTTTCTTGCACTTCCCTCTCAAACCCTAGTGGAATTAAATTCTTCTACTGCAGTTTTTCTCCTGTTGTCTCCTGTAGTTATTTTTCTGCATCTATGCAACTTGTCAGGCTTGAATTCCAATCCCTGTGTCTTATTTGGCAGATACAGTTTTCCAGATGTTGACATATGTTTGTCCTAATGAGGCAGTCATCATGCATCTTAGGTCTGAGGAAATGTTAATCGAGGAGTTCCTGCTTGGCAGTTGCTGTCTCTTCAGCTCTCAGACTGTTCCTTTAATTTGGAAACTCATGATAATTACATGTGCTGTTGCTGTACTTCCTAAAAAGCTGTCTTTGGCTCACTGTGATAAACAAGGGCTTCACATAAACCTAATACTTGGATATGCCCAGCTTCTGCCTAAACAGACAGAAGTTTCCCCATCAGGAATAATTCCCAATACCTCAGTTATTTTACCAGTTGAGGACATCAAGACAGCTGTATGCAATACTGATGTTACTAGCATTAGCATTTGTAGTCATTCTAGAAACTCCACTGTTTTTTTATGCCCAGCAGCAGCTGTTTATATGGTAGTTTGCCCCTCTGTTACTTTATTTTTGTTTTCAGAATCTTTAGTATTGGATCTATGTTTGTTTGTGGTTCATGCTACATCTTGGTACCAAGCTATATACCACCCTAAAAGTATTTCCTACTTCAGGAATTTATAAATATTTATTTTCTTCCACTCATCAAGACAGCATGCTTCTTTTGTTATTGTTGCCATCTTCGTCACATGGTAATAAATATATATAGAGAAAGAGTTCACTATGGACGTATCCTACTTTGGATGAGTTGCACAGGGACCCCAAACACTCTTTTTGAGGTAGATTCTATGGTAGGTAACTACCGTTCAGGTTATGTACTATGATGTTCTAGCCTTCAGCATTTACTCAGTGTGCATTCTTGAAAACTCATTAATCAAAGTATTGTCCCATCAGTGTAAGAGATATATCTCAATTTATGAGGGAAGATTTTCCATGCTTTTCTTGTTGAGAGGCTTCTGCAAGTAGTTGATCAGTGTGTGGAACCAAATGAAGATCCACCATGCTCACTTGAACTTTACGGCCCTATGATGCTTTGCTTCTGAAATCAAATGAAACTGTAATACCACCTTTTGATACCACCACATTGTATATTCCCTTAAAGCTTCAGGACCTTCTTAAAAACATCTGCAGGTTTTACGAGTATTTTTCCAAGAAAAACAGAGATTAATTAAAAAATTGATTCGTTTTCATCAATCTTCCTGTTCTGAAGAGGAGCCTTCTGATTTTGGCATAGCATCTTTCCTTCTGGGTTCAGCAGTGCTGTAGTTCAATCAACACTGCAGAAACCTGCCTCCCATAATTTGGTGAGAGTCTTTTGGCATCTTTTGTTAGACTTTTGAGATGACAAATGAGAAGTCCTTGGTAATGGGCTGACTATAGCAGAACCAGTTTTTCCACTTTACATTAGGTATTGGTTATGGCTGAAGACAGAAAGCAAGGGAACTTTATGTCAGAAATTTAGTAAGTTTTCAATTTTTCACAGTAATCGATGAGCGTGCACTTTAGAGTCCCAGTTAATAAGGCCCTCCTATTTTTTTTATTTGTGAAAAGTTCCTAACATTAGTAGATGGGCTATCTCCAAGTGTTGTTGAAGAATTTGTTCTATTAATAACTGAATGACAGTGCTCATAAAAAGTGCTTGTAATTGTATGATGATTTCACTGTTTAAAAAATAATTTATTCCTAGTTCAAAACACTTCCAGTACTGTGTTCTTCTACCCTTCTGCTCTATGAAAGCACACAGGCAAAATATGCTACTGCACTAGTTACAGGGTTAAATAAAAATGATCTTTCTCTTCCTAGGTGGTTGGCTAGTCCTAGAAATATTACTAGCAGTTAAAAGAAGTATTTCATTGCCTTCTCAGACTGTTAAGTCATCTTTCCAAAGAGTTAACTAAAGAAATCCACCTTAATTCCAATTTAAAGAGTCAAATTAGACCATAAAGACCTTTGCAAGTCTAGTTCAAGGTACAACTATGAAGAAGTTTGCCAGGATACCTCAAATTTAATTGAACATAAATGCCTCAGTGAAAACTTACATCCTATTTTATGCACTTTCTTAAAACTTCATGGCAGATTACACTTCACATGAATGCAGTATAGAGTAAATTGATACATCCTTTTAACATGCATCACTTGGACATTTTACCACTTCTTTCCTGAAGTGGAAGAAGAAGCCCAGAAATATGCATCAGTCACACATCCTTTTCCTTTCAGGCTTTCAGATGGACATGTGTTGGAGTGTGTTTTGCATACAAATCTGCTACAGGATCATAATAGATGTCGCAAGAGTTTGTATTGTGCTTTAACTCTTGGTACTCCTGCATTGTTGAATGGGTTTTTCATTTTCTTTATACTGCCACCAGTGAGCATAAAGGCAGAGCCAGCTCCTCTATCCCAGTTTAATTCTGTCTCTGTTCTGGAATCTCATGCATATGGGATTTGGCAAGAGAGGGAGGGAGGGAGGGTGGGTCACAGCGATACTTGGGTAGGTCATACATCGGGAAGAATCCAGTTGCTGTACAGGTAAGTAATTTTTTTTTTTCTTTCTTTCTGAATAGCTATCTGTATAAGCTTTGTAAAAGGAGACTGCCACTGTTTATCATTCTGCAATTTTATCAAAATACAGGACGATAATATTGCCCTCAGTGTCACGTTCTAATGTATGTGAAGCCAATCAAGTTGTATTCTACTCCATTGCTTCAGAGGATCAGTCACCACAGGAATAAAGTTATAACTGTAGTTATAATTAACAGAAGTTTTTCTCCTGAGTTTAGTGCTTATCACATTAAAGATACAATACTTCATGTAACTGAAAAGAGGAAAGCAGCAGCAGCACAGTTTGAAGGTTAGCACAAGCCTGTCATGTTTCAGAGTTTAGAGACAAATAGTTGGAAAAATGTGCTGGTATTTTAAAAGGCAAATGCTGGTTTGCTTTTATTTTCTTTTTCCCTTTTAATATATTTTGCTTGAAAGAGCAGCTTGTAATTTAAAAAATAATAATTCAAATGCCAGTCAATTTGTCATGAATCAAAGAGCTAGAAACAAAATAATTATTTTAAAGTGTCTTGAGACTCTTCTGCACTAGAAGAGGTGCTGTCTGGCTAAGCAACATCTGCTGCTTCTGCCAGGTGTTGGTGTGGTTTTGTAAGGTCATGGCACACATTGTGGCACCGTTACAAGAGCAAACTTGCACATCATTTAGCTAGGTTTGTATGAGACAGCAAGTGAAAACCTGTGACCAATCTCTCCTTACTGGACGGGTTATTATGAGGGTAAGGTTAAAAGATCATAATTTCTAGGCAGTTGTAAGTCAACTGGTTCTAAGTCAACACTGGATTGTTTTAACTTGCAACCCTCTGGCGTATATGCAAAAGTTGGAGTGTCATTTTAGGGAGAGTAATTATATGTGAATGCAAACCTTTTGAGTGCAGTAATGTGACAGTGACTTGATCAGATTTGTTACCAGCGATTGTTCTTCCTCCTGTGCCTCAAGACTTCACCTGTCTGAAGAGAGCACTGTTCCATGTCAAAGTGAAGAGTGTTGAATTCACCTGTTAAATGTTTGCATGGGATGTAGAGTGGACATACCTTATATGTTAGAATGTTTTATTCTGCATTCTTATTTCAAAGCAGTTTTCCTTTTACATACAGCTGTTCAAATGAACCATTCCCACTTCTGTTATTGGAAATTGAGATCTGAACTTGCACACTTCCTTGGCTATCCATTAATAATATCTCAAGAAGGACAGTCAATATTTATTGTGTAATGCAGATAGGCAAGTAAATATTTTTCCTGTCTGGCACAGTTAATATTCTGTGCTCAGTTTTTTGTAAACTTGTCATTTATCTTTTTGATGAGTCTCTGGTTAGGCTAATCATAACCATAAAGTAGTTTTGGAAGATGATATAGATGTTTCAGAAAGATTCAGAAAACATGAAAACATGTTCTGCAACTGCTGTTTTTGAAATGAAGATCTGCCTCTTCATTCATTTCTTTTGACATCAGCAATTACTTTCCCTGTGAACTCACTTTGGAAAGTAACCATCAACAGAAAGCTTCTCTGCCTGCAAAGCCTAACAAATACTGTTACCTGTACTAGCAGCTGAATGCCAGCCTTTCTCTACACAAGGGCAGTGGTGCCAGAGGTCTTGTACTGGTCTGGTACAAAGCTTTGCATCTCTGTAAGAACACTCTCATTGAAAGTGGCAGACTGCCAGAAATGGTGTTCATACAACAAGCATTCTTGGTGATGTATCCCAAGTCCTAGAAAGCAGGAATCAAAAGACTAAGTCAGGTTCATTCTTTAAACTCCAGTGACTAATTTTTGCATTATGAAGGATGCAAGGTCATGTATTTTCCAAGTTGGTCATCTTTTTCCTTATCCTTTTTATGGTGTGAAACACTTTCAGAAGAACAGTGGAAAAATTCAGTCCTAAATACAATAGGACAGGAGACTAAGGCTTAAATCTGACAAAAAGCAAAACACAGGAAACAAAGAGAAACATTTTTTATTCTTCCACTGCAGCTGAGATGGCTAAAAAGCCCATGTGGTAACTTAAATGTGTATTGATATCTCATCTGAACCCTGTAATCTAAAGAGATCTGCAAGACAAGAAATGCAGAAATCTTCCATGAAGCTGCTTATTTCTGATGGATTTATTAAGCAGCCATGGTCCAAGACATTAATACCATAAGCAGGAGATGCACATTTATTTCCTAGCAATATTAAAGGAAAGTCTCCTTTACAAATAACAATACCGTTGATTTTGTATATAATTTGTCTGAGTTATATGGGTTGTGTAAACCAATAAATCTGTGTATTTTCTGAGAAGCAATACAGCTTTCTTCAGTGGTCTTTGAATATGTGGGACATCTGAACTTGCAACTGCGAAGATGCTCTTAAAGAATATTTTTTTAAAGGAGCCTTGATCTGAGATTCAGACATCCCAGATGAATGGTCTAGAAGGTCCTAGAGAGTTTTTGATTAAAAGCTTCCTTGAAGACTTAATCTGAGCAATGGAAAACTCTGTTGGGTTAACGTTTGCTTTTCTACCCCTTAACCTGGACTAGGCAAATTCCAAACTGCAGCACTGTGTTTCGCTTCTTACCACACCTGCAATGTGTGAGCAAATGGGCAATGCTGAATGCCTGCTGCTTTCCCAACAATTCTGGCTTCTCTGCTTCTTTGGAACTGCTTACTAATCTTTACCAACAACCCTTGCTTATCTATGCTATATAAGCTGACAGGACTGAGGTATGTCCAACACAGAGGGCAAGCACTCTCGCTTTAAGGTCTTGCTTTGCTAGCTTTCTCCTTCACTTTACTGTAACCTTCTTCCTACTCTTGCATCCCTTCATCTTTCTTTCCTTTGCGTGAAGATAATGTGCCTGCAGTTGTGCCTTGGGAGGGAGAAACACAATTTGCTTGGCATAAAACTTGGTTGATTTGAAGGCTGTCGTTCCAAACAAGTCATCTTCACCTAGTCTCCCATCATTTTCCAGGACAATCTACGTAAAAAGGATGATCGGATTGAAGAATTGGAAGAGGCACTCAGAGAAAGTGTTCAGATAACTGCAGAGCGGGAAATGGTGCTAGCACAAGAGGAGTCAGCCAGGATCAATGCTGAGAAACAGGTCTGCAATCTTACAAAGTCACTGGTAGTTTTCTGAGGAAAGTGATCAGACAGTAAAGTACAACTTTCCCTACTTCACTGTGAAACAGAGCTGGTTTTGTTTGATGATCCTGTATCTCTGTTCCAACATTAGATAACAGAACTCATGAAGTCTGCAAAGCCTTCATGATAAGTTGTATTTCATAGGTAAGGTTTTCTTGATACTAAAAAGAACTATAAGATATCCTGAGCTTTAAAATATTGTTTTAAGTAGTAGCTCTTCTGGTCTGTCTTGCCTGTCAACACTATCTTCTTAAGTGTAAGCATACTTAGGTTCACTGTATTGTTCATTGACAGTATTTAATGCTGATGGGTTTTATTAGCATAGTTGTGTTTATGGACAACAGTCTCATTGCACTTGGAAAACTACTGGATAAAGAGACAAATCCCTTGGCTTGAGGCAAGCATACACCCAGAAAATACAAACTTGTGTGTTGAAGCCACAAGTGTAAGTATTTTGCATTAATTGGTTCTATGCCACTGATGAAATATTCTGAAGAATCATGTATATGTCCAGTTTCAACTCACGTAAGTAATCGTCAAGAAAACATACCATAAGTAGTGACTAAAATTCCATGAGGATTTGGTAAAGCTTTTGAAGCACAAGCTGAATCTGACATTCTTACTGTGCTTTTGGTGAGCTTCTTCCATGCTTTTCACTGTTCCTTACTTGACCATAATTAGCAAACAAGATCATTTGGTCAGTTGTGTTGCAATGGCATAACCTCTTTCTCTTTGTTACTTAAATAAAAAAGTTCTGATTAAATGCACTTTAAAATGTTTTAAGGGCCTTTTCCCAACGTGTATTCTCATATCAGGTCCTTTTAAAAGAATATAATACCTCAGTGCAACTCTTGCTTGTTAGGCTCGAGTCAAACTCAGCTATTTGCTGATAGACGTATTGAGGATAATTCTGGTTACTGTACCTTAAGATCCTAGACAATGTTAGGGAGTTCACTTTCAAGACTGCCTTATTTTAAAACTTCTTGTAGGCTTTAAAAAAACCTGCGTGAAATAGAAATGTTAACTAGGTAGTGAATACCACATCAAAGATCAGATCTCCTTGAAAGGAAAATAGGTATCTCACAAAGGAGCAGGTTCTATGCTGAGATGCAACATTAAACAGAGCAGTATGTGATTTGATGCCTAGGATGTCATAATGTTTTAATTTCTTTGTTACAAGACAAAGTGACCATTTTTATATTCTTTGAGCATCTAGAAGCCTGTTGAACTCATCCTTTTGTGAGGTCTGTGCTCAAAATGCAGAACAAGATGCATAAGGCTTAGTACATTTTTTGAGGGAAGGTTTTGAAGAAGGTAGAATGTGTTCATTTTGTAGGGGTTAGAAGTATATGAAGTTAGGGAAATAAGCACAAAGATGAACATTTGCAAATTGTGCATGCATAATGTAGGGCTTGTATTACAGGATGATCACGTCATCTCAGAGTTGAAAGTGAAAGGTGGGTGGAGTACTGTTTGTGAAAGATGAGTGGCTTACATTTGATTCAACAATGAAGAGGCATGCTGGTAGCATTAACATGATTGAAAATACAGGCAAGGACATTCTTGCACAAATGGGCACAACCTGCAGAAGAAAGATTTTTGCATAGATCCAGACACAGAAAAAGTCCTACCAAAGAGCTCCAGTTATGTAGATGCAATCAGAAAAGTCTTAAGTTGGAGATACTCCATTAAAGAGATTCTGCAAGTTGTTTTAAATAACCTTTACAAGAAGGTTTGTGTCAAAGATACTGTCAAGATTAGCAAAAAAATTTTAAGTTCTGTCTCATATGAAAAGAAATGGCACGGCACAGGGCTTGGAACTAGATGATCTTTAAGGTTCCTTCCAACCTAAACCATTTTATGAAATGAAGTGTAGTGAGGAGGATTTCAGTCACAGGATGGAAAGGAGGATGCCTTTTCAGCCTGTTGAGCATGAGGTCCTCATAGATATCTGTCTGCTGTGAGCTGTTTTCACCAGGTTTGTTATGGGAAGGAGAAGAGATAAGTCTGGATTAGTGAAATACGGAACTGTTGTCATAGAAGTGAAGTTTTATTTATGCACTAGGCATCATACAACAAGAACATGGAAAGGGAATAGTGCTCTGGGAATATGTACAAATTTCAGGTTTGGCAGTAAGGAGGCTTTTCAAAAGAACTCACCAGCAAAGCCTGGTGAGAGGCACACAATGAGATCAGATTATCAAAGGTTGGTGGAAAAGGGAAATAGCTGATGAATAGAGGGTTGGAATTGAGTGTACAATCTGAGATGAGGCAAGGTAGGGAAATGTGCAGCCTGAGCATCAATAAGCCATAAAGGTCAGTGAGAGAGATTGAGAGGTGAGAAAGAGAGCCAAGAGGAGTAAGATTTGTGGGAAGAGATTGGTGGAATATGGTGGGCAACAGCATCATGAAAAAGAAATTCATTTGGATGTAGTAATGTGTACAGAAGTGAGGAGGAGAAACACGGATGGATTGAAAGCAGAAGAATCAAAAGAGGTAAAAGTCACCATCTGTACGGTCACTGATTGAGAACAGTGTCTTGCTCCAACAGAAGAGGTAATCTGCCAGCTCTGGCCACTTAACAGTTTTTAAAATATGACCAACAAGATGATGTGAAAGAAAAGCAACCAGAGTGTCTTGTTCCAGTCAGTACTGGGAGAGCTGCTATGCCCCATTTTGTCCAATAGGATTTTGTTTTGATATCAATTAAATACAGTCAAGTGATAGAGTGATGGCAAGTAGCTGATTTCCAAGGTGAGGAGGTGAATTTCCTTCAAATGTTTTTAATTTCATATTCCTTTCATTACTTTAAAATAATGCCCTCTTTGTTTTATTATGTTCTAAGGAGGTTCTTTGTAGGATTGTGAAAGACACCCTCAGATAGATTTAGAGTTTTAAAATGCAAGGCTCTGCTTTCTGTAAGATACTAATGGCAAATCATTTGATTTGTACAAGCAATAATAAGTTAGGATCATTTTTAGACCGAGTATGGATTATATGTATGATTTTAAAATGTTAATGTTGTCCAAACTGATTATAATTTGCTTTTAATTGCATGCTTTTTCTTTCCTCTCTTCTGTTTATCTTGTTTTCTACCATTCCGCCACTTCACTGCCTGTCTGAAGCTGTTTAATGAATCAGTGCATGAGGTCAACCATTTTGGCTTTAAGTGGTTCAAGGTATGAGGACATCTCATTTGTGTGTACCTCTGCCCCAATATTTAGTGTTGTTTTGTAGCCCTGTGTTGTGTTAATCCTACCCTCCATCATCTCATGATGTATGATTTCTGGCTATTTTACAGGCCTCAGATTTAAATTGCAGTGTCCATGAAGCTACTAGAATTTTATGGTTCTCAGATAATTGTTTCAGATTAAGATCTTGCTCTCTTTAATCCAATGTTTGAAAATACCCTGACAATGTGTATTAATTGACTGTGTTAATACACAACCTGTGTATGGCAAGATGTCTCCAGCTGACTAAAGCTTTCTGTTTATTTCAGGATCTTAGACCTGTTCTTTCTTTCATCTATTACAAAAAAGAAATCAGGCATTTCCTGCTGGGAGCAGAGCACACATTGGATTGGGCATAGTTTTATTAATGTTATTAATGTTATTAATTAATGTTCTATATAATAGAAACCCTGCCATACAGAAAGCAGATGAGGGCGTCTTACATAGAAAAATTTGAAATTTCTTCAAGTTCTTCCTTTCCAACATGTTCAGTCTGTTTTGTTGGTGTATCTACTGAATCCTGCATGTAAATATTACTGCTTACAGCTGTGGGTTTATGTACAACTTTGATTGATCCCACTCGTTAGGTGCTCTAGGTCAAAGGTCAGAAGGTGCATGGAGACTTCTTTTTGAGTACTCTCCATAAGGCTGACAGTAAGATTTCTTGGATAAACACTTGTATTATAAAGTTCTTTCTGTTAGAGATGGCAAATCCAAATGTGGATGCAGGCACTTTTTCTGAATTGACCCAATTTGAGCTTACTTTAGTAAAGCTATCGTTGCATTCCTCAGGAAAAAAAAAAAAACAAAACAAAAAAAACAACTGTTTTTTCCCTACTCAAAAATAGAGTGATAGTTTTACTTCCCTAGGAAAAACTGCTAGAGGTCGTAGTTGACAAAAGTCTCTGTCTTGCTCACAAACTTTATTTCACTGTCCTGGTGCATCCTACCATCCCTTTTCCTTCAGCAGGAGACAGGAGGTTATCTTATATATCAACATACTCATAATCAGCATCATTCCCAGAACAGTGCTGGAAATATGTTTCAATCTTTGTTGAAGTATCAGGCTCTTTTTGTGGAACGAAGTGAAACAGGAGTTGAGGTTCTATGATTCAGTGTCAATCAATAATAAGCAGTGTCAGGTCCTTGGCTCAAGAAGCACGAGGTTAGACATACTTGCATTTTTGGGCCTTTGTTATTGGAGGGCATAGTTCCCAAATGCGTAGTGACCTAAGATACCTAAGATACTGATGCCCTTCCTCTTTTTTCTCGCTGTCATCCCCTTATTTCACTGCACATCCCTTCAGTTTTCTGCCTGGGTGTTTCTGGGGCCATGCTGTGAAATGGAGCAGTGACCTAATTCAGCATAAGAATTATCTTATTTTTTGAAGGACTTTTTTTCATGTGAACAACTTCACTGATCTGGTTCATGAATCCCCATGCAGTTGTACCTGAGGAGGCATGGAACAGCAGGGGCAGGACTGACAAATGGAAGCAGGAATTGCTTAGTATTATTAATAAAAATATTTTTACCTGAAGCTGTTATTGTGGCCTTTACAACAGTCTCCTATTTCTATGAGTGAGATGGTGGCCTGACCACAATGTTTGTTTCTCTACCTTATTTTATATTTCCTTCAAATTTGAAAAGCAGTAGATTTTAGAAATGTTAATAGTATCTCCACTGAGTAGTGCAGTTCTGTTCTCTCATTAAGATCAACTCCAGCTTAAATGCACTCTCTGTGTCGTATCAGCTGACATCTAACTTCTTACCCTAAAATGTTATGACAAATAAATGCAGGAAATACTGGCCATTACCTGTT
Source organism: Hemiprocne comata (assembly GCA_020745705.1). Taxonomy (NCBI): domain Eukaryota; kingdom Metazoa; phylum Chordata; class Aves; order Apodiformes; family Apodidae; genus Hemiprocne; species Hemiprocne comata. Next base: position 67,108,353 of record CM036586.1, read on the forward strand.
CTTTCCTTCCTTCCTTAAGTAGCTACTTAAACTCAAATTTTTGACTTGACAGTCTGAGCTTGACACCTTCCATCAACTTTTTTGAAGTTACAGTTCTCAGTCAGAAATTTTAAATGAGGTTAGGTATGTAGACCTATAAATAGCTATGTATATGTTCATACACTCTATCTTTTTATCCTACAAGATAAAAAACATATTTCTCTGCTTTGCCTTTTGAGAAAAAAATAAAATACTGAATATTGTAATAATAATGTATTGTTTAAATGTATTTTCTTATGGTAAGTCCTTTCTCCCAGTATCTTCAGGAGTTACTTCAGCAGGATTTAATATTCTTTCAGGTACATATTACATGCAAAATATGTTGATAACAAGACTCCTGAAATTCCCTATCACATGTGACTACTTCAAAATTCCCATCTTTTTGTTAAGGAAAAAAAAAAAAATGAAGTATGTTAATAACTCAACTAGAGCCGCCTTCACAATCCTCTCCTTTTCCCCAATCTACTGTTCACTGGGATTTCCCTATTTTAAGTACAAGATCTGCAGATGTTTGAATGTAGATACAGCCTCCAAGAGCCTTTTCTTTTTTACTCGTAAGTTACTTTACAGAAATTCTAGCCAAGTTTTGAATGATACCTCTTAATTGCTCTGCCATCAGACCAACATTCTGGTCCCATTTTAACTTTCTAGCATATATTCCTTAGACTACATTTTCTTGTAAGAATAGAAACTACATTTACAAAAGAATTATTGCATATTGGGCCCTATCCCATCAAGTACCTTCTAAAAATGCAAAACAAATTAAAACACACACTCTTTTTCCCGAGCATTCTGTTACTGAACTAGATCTAAAATATATTCTAAGCTATGAATGTTGGAATGTTGAATGTTGGAATTACTTCACAGCACAAATTCTGACACATCAAGTTACTTCATACAAGTCCCTGTAAATGGAACATATAAAGTCTAATTTCTACAGGAATTACATATAGGTGTTTTCTGAGCACTGTAGAAATGTCAGAATTCTGACAGCTCTGTAACAGATGCTGGACAGTTTGCTTTTACTGAACGGTTTTGTCTCTTCTTCTGTATCTCCTAATGAGATGTTTGATAAACCAGGTGATTGGAGATCAAGGCAGTAATCCAAGATATGGTTTGGGGGTGAAGGTACTGCAGCCTCATTGCTTCCCACTGATTTTTCTACACAGTTTACATTCTCTTTGGCTAAACTTCTCTCAAACATTTTTTGCAAAGTTCCTTTCTATAAAAGTCTGCCAAACTAATTTTGGTTTTTGAGTGTATGTGTATATATGCATATACAAAGTCATTTGTGTATTGAATTCATATTAAGTAAAAAATGTGTGCTAAAACCTCGTATTTTAATTGCTTTTACTGATACGAATCGCTTTAAGAGCTTTTAACACAGCTGTCAGCCTGAAGTGTAGTTTTGCCATTGTTTTTCAAGAGATTTTTTTTTTTTCCAACCTTTTGTCTGATTCTTTTTCTTTGGTTAGCAAAAGCATTTTGGCAAGGTAAAGTTGACTGGGCACTGTGTCCTTGTTGACGAATATGCTTGCAGTCATTGTTAGAGGCACTGCTTCTCCCTAAAGTTACTTCTTCCCAAGTATTTAAATTTAAATAAAAATACCCAGGTTTTTATTGAGTCACATTCCTTACATGGAAGGGGTGATTCAGTATGTAGTTCCTTCAGTATTCAGCAACGTACTTTTTAAGAGGTGTAACAGGGTAGAATTTTTATTCTTTTCTGTCTTAGATGTTCAGCTTTGCTAATAGGGGGGTTGGGGGATTGGTTTTTTTTGCCTCCAGTAGAGTGGAATGAATAGGGGAAAAAAAGGATGAATAAAAAATCAAGCCCAAAGACTTTGGGACAGAGATCTTTTTCTAACATTATAGGGAATACCCCCTTTTTTTTTATTTGTTGCACTCATTTAAGGTTGCAAAGTGGGCAAATTGTGATTACTTTTAGGAGATCTGGGGACACCAAAAAGATCATTAACCTCTGTTAAAAACATACATTGAGCATTTCTCCATATAAGTCACCTTCTCATTTAATGAAATGAGAAATACTTCTGGAAACTCTTATGTAGAAATCTTGTGCAAATACTGATTTTAAGATCTTTTTTGTCTGGATTTTTATCCCTTTTTATTAATACATAAATACGATTTTACATTGTCTTTTATTATAGTCAAGTAATCTAGAGAAAGCTTTATCTTGGCATCTCTGTTAGCTGTACCTACCTCTAGATAGTATTTTGTGTTGTGGCTCAAGAGAAAATCGAAGTCTTCAGTCACCTTCAGATCTCGTTTGAAGGAGGAAATTGTGCAGGTTTGGTTACATTATTGCTTGCTTGGAATTGTAAGGACTTTAGCAAATAGTTGTGTTAATATTTGTTTAAGGCTAGTCACGTGCTTTTTTCATTTGGTATTTCTTTTCCAATTTCCAGTTGAGTTCTGCAATCTTAGATGCAAGTGTGATGCAATAAATGTAGATTAGAGCATTAGAAAAGTTCATTAGACTTGTATGTTAGATTAATAAATTAAAAATATATACTCTTTTTTTTGGTGTAATTTATTTTTCCCAAAAATCTATGGAGTGCAAGAAAATAAATTATATTCCTTTCTGGCCCATTCTTCTGTACAGAAGAACACAGAAGAGTGTCAGAGCTGAGGTTCATTAAATTGAGGATGCATCTCCGTTTTGAAATGTTTCTTACACAAAAGCTTCCAGGTGTTGCTGTACTGCTGTTTACCATCACATTCCTTCAAACCCTTCACTGAAGTTCAGCCTGAATTCAGTTGGCTCAGTAGGGTGGGATTACTTTTTAGTTACTGTGGCTAGGTTCTGCTATTTGCTTTCTGTTAACTACAACGCTAGAGATTTGCTTCCACAAGTTAGTAGAGGTGGAAACTGTCCCGAGCTTGCCAATGAGACTGTACTTCTTCAGTTAGCCACATGTTCAACCATCCTGTGGCAATGCATGTGCTTTCAGATAATTGAGTGTGCTTTCATTTATTTATGTTCATGATCCTTAACGTCTTTTGGGAAAATAGTGTAAAAATTGTATGTGGAATTAGCACACCGTTTTTTCACTGCTTGTAATGAGTTAGCACATCATCCCAGAGTTTTTCTCATTGGAGAATCAATCTGCTATGCCTTATAAATTGACAATCTATGCTGTGCTGCACAGCATTAAATGCTTACTTCTAATATTATTCGGTCATGTCCAAACTGTCTGCCGTGGTGACATATCCTAGTTAACTTGAAACTGTCTCAAATGCAGCAAAAGAGAAATGAGCACGGTCTGCAAAAGACCTGCTGAAATCCTTGGCAATTAGTCTGAGCTGTAAGGCTTCCTTTGGCCCCGTTGCTACTGCTACCTTAGCAGCAATCACAGAGTAGACATACTCTAAGAAAGGTTATTTTGAAGGTGTCTGTGTTTGGATTTGTGGCTGGAATATCATGAATTAACCATAGGTCTAGAGATTCTGTTTGAACTTAACGAATTGTACTAAATGAACGTGTGTAAAATGTGCTGAATAAGCTGAATTCTGGTCTCTCTGCCTCTGTAGAGATTTTTAAATGGTGATCAAAACACAGGTTTTTGCAAGATTGCTATGCCTTGAATTGTTTGTTATTCCTTGAAGTAATGATTGCTGCTGTGTTCCTAAGAGGCTGGAGAGATTCATTGCTACCCACAGAAGATAAACACAAGACAGTTTCCAAAGACTGTAGATCCATGTAAAATAAAACAGGACAGCTTCCTTTGGTATGATTACAAGGGTAAAAAAGCACAATGGGAGTACTTTATTCGATAATGGTTCCAGTTGAGGGAAATGCAGAAACAAAACTGTAATTTGTTACAGTCTTCAGATACCAGAGACTACAGCAGGTTTCTGTCCTCAGTGGAAATCAGAATTCAGTTTTTCACTCTTTCATCCAGGCCTGACTCAAATATTTTGAATGTGTTAAGCAGGGACAGTTATTGCTTCCTTCTCGAGAGCTCTTGTCCCAGCAGTAGGCTGTTGCTTATTTATATGGCCCAGATTTCGGAGATACAACTGTCAAAGCTAGCTCCAAATATCTGAACAGGACACAGCTGTGACTTATTCAGTCCTGAAGTCTGGTGGCTCAGGAGTTTTCTCTTTTCCGAACATCTGTGAATTTTGATTCCTTCTCCTTCATACAAAAGTTCAGTGCTCTCAGAGTTTGAGCAAAAAGCTCTCTTGATTGATACTCCTGTATTTTTATTTCTGTGGGTTCTGCAGGAGTAACATAGTAATGTCAGATATTATCTGGTCAGACTTATAATAATCATCTTCCTTGCCTAGAGTCATCAGTGGAGACAGTAAGGAGGAACACAGAGCATTAACTCCAGAGCATCCTCAGATGCTTTTTTTATAATGAAAGTTTTTGTTTATAGAGACCAGCTCACGGAAATAAGATAAATCAACTGTCTTTAGTGTCTCATTTTCACTGTGATAAGAAAATTCACATTCAACTACGGTGTCCTGCAGCTTTTGAGACCATAGTCTTTTGTTCTCTCATTATATTTCTCCTCTCCTTTTTCCCAATTAATAATGTAAGAATGGTACAGTGGCACCAGTTCAGTTAAGCCACAAAACCACTGTATTTTATTAGGGATGCTGAATGTACAAAACCCTAACAACCTTAAAAACTAAAGGCACAAAGACTTAAGAAAGCCACATACTAATTCAAACTGAAAGAGGTTAGATTTAGATTTAGATTAGACATTAAGAAGAAATTCTTCACTATGAGGGTGGTAAGACATGGGAACAGGTTGCCCAGAGGATTTGTGGAGGCTCCATTATTGGAAGTGTTCAAGGCCAGGGGGGATGGGGCTAGTGGATGGTGTCCCTGCCTATGGCAGGGGGGTTGGATCTGGATGATCTCTGAGGTCCCTTGCAACCCAAACCTTTCTATGAGTCTACAATATAAAGAAACACAAAGTTAATCCCTAAAATTACGGCTGTATATTACAGAAGATCAGAAGATTCTGCCTTTTCTCTGGAGAACTGATAATCCACCAACCATTTTCACAGCTTTGTAACTGACTTCCCTCTTTATTGTGAGCAAATCAGAACTTCTCCCTTTGCCCCTGTGCACAGTCTGCCACAGTCCTCTCATATACGCAGCTGACCTTGGCAAACAGGGTGCTGTAAATTTAAAATCCTCTTTGAGATGGAGGTAAATGTGTTGCATAGAAATGTCTTAATTGTTGCACAATATTCTGCGGTGTTTATTTCCAACTTTCTTTAGGTAGGGTCTTCAACTAAGGAATTCCAACTTAGGAAGAAAAAACATTTTTTCACATGTCTGCATAGGATCTTATGGAAAAGTTCATCAACAGTGATCACATGGAACAAGTAAAGCATTTATGTAGGCTGATATGTATAGTGTAGAGAAGAACACTCTTTAGGTGAACATCTGTTCACCTTAGTGTGTCTTTAATAGTGCCTACAATTACAGAATAAAAATGAAGTTAAAGGATCTTAAGCCGTTATGTATCTGCTTCAGAGGGATTAGTGGTGGTCACACTGCCATAGTAGAGAAGCCAGTAGCTATGGTGCATTCATCATTCATGCACTGATGGTGAATAAGAGAGGCTTGAATTGGAGCCAGAGCTCCAGTCTGTGTGGTGGGTCAGAGCCATTCTGCTTCATACCCTTCTGCTGTTAGTATGGCAGAGCTTTCAGCTGTTCATTAGTTGAGGGCTGTCCTTATCTTCCAAACCAGAAATTACATTTTAATTTTATTGGGGGAGGGGGGATTTTTTTTTTCTTACTGCATACTTACTTCTCATATTTTCTTCTGATATTTTTAGATCTCAAAAAACTATGCCTAACAGCTTTCCCAATATCTAGAAGAATTTGAATGTTGCTCCCTTAATTCAGAATAGCCAAGAATTTAGTTAAGTGTCTTGGATACAGTCTTTAAGAGTACCTAAAGCCACCCTGCTGCTTTAACGAAAATGGGGCAATGAAGAAACCATAATTCATTTCCCTCTTAACTTTTTGTAAAGGTTTATTAGCTTGTGATTTAAGCAAACCATCTGGTCCTGCTGGCAATCCAAGTTATGTCAGACTCAATGCTTTCTCCCTGTAATATGTTACTTGAGGCAGTTAAATTACATACTTAAGTCCCAAGTCTGGCCTGTGCTTTTTCCATGTCTCAACATCTGTTCTGGGAAAGTTTTCTGGGATCCAAACAAGTTTGCATGGAGCCAGAACTCTTGTCTTTGTGTTTCTTTTCATGTCTATTTCTTTCACTTCCCTCTGTCCTGCAATCTAATCAGTTCAACTAAGTAAAAGATAGTGCAGAAATTTGCAGTCCCTTGTTTCAGTAATGTACATAGTGAAATGAAAAATAGTTTAAAAACTCAAGAGCTGTAAAACAGGAGGAGAGAGTCTTCTGAGAAAGTTCTGCTTTATGAGAAATGTTAACTATTTTTTTCAGTCCTTGTAGTGTTCTTACTACTGACTTGTAATTGGAAGACTTTTTGTTTTGCTGGCCTAATTCATTCTGGGCAAAAGTACAGATTTCTAGTACATTTTGTCTTGTAATGCTAATTTATTGTTTATACAAGAAAGGTCTATGTTCAGAAAGCAAATAATTTTAAATATACAAGTTAAGCCTGCTGAGGTGGTTTTGAAAACAAGATCTCTAGTGATTGATTTATACAATGCTCATGGAAAATGAATTGTTCATGTTGGTATTTGTATCTTTATTCTCTAAAATGTCATCATTTTGTATTATGTCTGGGATTTTTGAGACACAATAATGAATATAACCAGCTATCCCGTAGCCCACTGTGTCTTTCCTTAAATCAGAAACTTAAAAATGTGTCTGTTTTCAGGCCTGCAATTAAACGTTAAACTGTAAGTTTCCCATATATTGCATCTAAAGTACAGCATCTCCAGTTTTGGAGTAGGGTTCTTTGTGTAATAGTCATATCCTTTTGTCATGCCATTTGAATCCTTTAATTATGGGCTGATGTGTAGTCTTCTGTGCTTGATCAAAATAAAAATAAGAAAGAAGGAAAAATACCGAGACTAACAGATACCTTGGACCATCTGTACAACTGAAACTTTAGCTGAATCAGTGAAAAAATGTATCAGGTTCAATAAGACCAAGTGCAAAGTCCTGCACCTGGTTTGAGGCAATCCCCAATATCAGTACAAACTGGGGGATGAATGGATTGGGAGCAGCAGCCCTGCAGAGAAGAACTTGGGGGAACTGGTGGATGAAAAATTGAACGTGAGCTGGCAATATATGCTTGCAGCACAGAAAGCCTATTATGTCCTGAGCTGCATAAAAAGAAGCACGGCCAGCATGTTGAGGGAGCTGAAAAAGGTAGCTGCTCCACTGCTTTGTAATTTAAACACACCGAAGTGTTTGAGCATCCCGAGGCTGCTTTACTTATCCTGTGTGTCTGGACTGACCTTTGTATTGGAGTGTTTGTGCTCACATTTTAAGAGGCAACCAGCACCAGCCACATAAATTGATGTGGTCTTAGTCCTGGCATGAAGTATTTGCTGTGTCTCAGAAATTTTAAGCAGTGCATTAGTTCTCTGATAACAGGTGGGAATTTGAGCTTGCCCGGCCTGATCATCAGTAGTCTTTCCATGAACTCGTACAGAGGTTAGTAGGGTTCACAGCCTCATTAATATTTTGCATATCCAGTCCTTTTCTCAAATTTTGCCAGCTATTATTAAGACTTCTGGGGAGCTTGATCAATCTCTTTGGAAGTCCTTGCCTTCACACTACCCAATGCCAAGATAATCTCACCAGATACACCACATACTTGGAGATAATGTGGTATCTGTATGTTTATGCAACAGCCTGTTTTCTTGTTATGATGGTTGCATCGGAGGAGCTTAAAGGTAGAGTTTATAGGAGCAGGGGAAGCTGAGATGGTAGACAGTCTCCTGAAGAGGACTTAATTGTTTTGGTATTACGTAACTTCTGTTTCTTTACAGGCTGCCATTGGCACGGTAGATAAACTTCTCCTGTTTTACTGCCATTTTTCTCCACCTTGCTTTCATGCTTTCTAATGAGATGTAATACTATGTAAAAAAAAATTGTTGTATACTGACATTTCCCTTTTCCATTACTGTGATTCCCATACCAATCTAATTTATGTAGTTTGCCTTCTTTCATGTTGTTTGTTCAGAACCTTGGAAAGTCTCTCCTCTAATGGAAACTTCATTCAGCTTCTTCTTCTTACTTAAAGATAAGCTGTCACCTGGTCAGGTCACTTAGGGCCTAGAAACAATGAAAAAATAGTCTCCATTTCAGTTCTCTGTAGATCCATCCTGCTCAGAATACACGGAGGCCTTTCAGGCCTGTCTATGGAGAACTGAATCACAGGTAGTCAAAAATATACTCTGCTTTATATGCTGTCGTTTCAGCAGAGAGAAAAGAAGAGCAAAAGTGTACTCTTTACACCTTCTGAAATGGAAACTTTCTAGTTATAGCTGACAGGGCACAAGCTTACCTGCAGTTAAATTTAAAATGTCAACAGGATGTCTCCTCAAAATGTCTCAGTGTGCCAAGAAGTCTGGTTGTTGGCAAGTATCTTTTCTTTATTACATAATTAGCTGCTCTCAGGGGAAGAATATCAAGGGTTTTTTGTATAGGCTAAATTAGATGTGCTTTGCAAGCAGTTTGCTTCCAGTGAATATTCATGTATAATTTCTCACAAGACTACTTACTAGGACATACACAGACAGGTCTACACTAAGATTCATAAGCTGCCAAATAAAACGTTTTGTTTTGTAGAAGTTCAGTTTAAATGCTCCCATGGAATGTCTATAACTTGATAAATCTGAACAATTAAGTCTTTATTGTGAATACAGTCATCACTATTTTGGTGAATTTTGTCTTTAGTAAATCACATGACAAATGGTACTTGCTGGAGAGGATGGAAAGCTAATGGCAGTTACATGAACTAAGCTGTTGGCACGGTTTAAAAGCCACCTGCATTCCAGCCATTTCTAATGCATGATTAGATCAATTTTCCATTAACCTGCAAAAATATAGACTATAACCTTAGAATTAAAAGAATGACCAAATGGAGCAATAAGAAAAGTATTTAAGTACCTGCAATAACCACTACTGCAAAGTGCTCTTGGAGAGTTGGATCTTGCCACCCAGCACTAAAAGACCTGGCCTAGATATCAGTCTCTAGCCACAGGTCTTCTTAACAGCACGGAGTTGTTATGCTGCAGATCTGCACCAAGCAGATGTTACCGTCACAAATCTTGGTGACTGGGAATGGAATGAAGGCTGTCAGAAATCTTTCAAACCTGATTATGGAAAAGTGTTGCTTCAGATATTGTTTTATCTTGGCAACTGACAGATTGACACAAACTGTTTTGATTGCTGCGGTTGGCTGGGGGCTTGTTTATTGTTTATTTGAGGTTGTTTTCTGTTATAAGCACAGGGTTTTGTAGTTGGCCTGCCTCATGTTGTTGACAGATTAAAGGAAAATGTTTATGTAGGTAATTCTGATCCATCCAAAGTAAGTAGAAGCTCATATCCTAGAAGCTGGTACACTAGTACACCTTCACTTCCTCAGCACATTGCTATTTTTCTCTTTCTAGGCATATATTTTGTTCCTAGTAGTATTTTTGCTATTCATTGTTTCTGCAGTTTTTCCTTGCATTCTTTTCTGATATTTTCTCAATTTCCTTTTATGGAGCTTTCTCTTTGTTTTTAGAATTGACAGGGTTTCTGATCTTAATTTGCACACTGAACACTAAGACAGGAAATTTGTTTATTGTATGCGTGCTGGCCAGTTTGGACTCTGTTTCACTGAAATTCCCCTTCAGTCTGTTGAGTACCGGATGCATGATTTTTGCTGTACATGTTGAATAGTTTTTTGATAATTACATATTTTAAATTTTTCTTAATTTTCTGGGCATAAGAAGAATGCTTGTTGTCAAGCTGCATTTGAGTGGAAGTAGATAGGCTTTCAGTAGTAACCACTACGCAATGATTTTTATAAATCTGCTGATTCTGAACTGCAATATTTCTTGCTCTATCACTGATTGAGGATGAAAACCCATCTTATTATCTGTGTTTATCCTGAGGCATTAGCTCTGCCTTTGGGAGTACTGAATTTATTAAAGCAAGAGGTGATGTGTTCCATACCTTTCATCCTCCAGCACCTTTATAGCGAGTGACGTGCACAACTCTCTTTGTAAAAATACGTAAGTAGAAATTGAGCTTAATATCATTTTGGTAATTCAGTTCCACAATGGAGCACAAGTTGATTGTTACGTAGGGGCATAAATGCAGTGCTGTATTGTCATACTAAATTTATACAAATGTTTGATTATGTGCAACAGTAGCATCTGAGTTTCTGCCATTTGAAGCACATTACAAAATTGTTTATGAACACTTGGTTGTGATAGAAGGATAAAATCTAGATGCAACAGGTCAGTGAAAGTCATATTTGCCACTGAGCATTATTATAAAATTATTAAAAGAATATCTAGAGTGTTTTGTATGTTACATGTACCTATAATTGAGCATTTTTTGTGGTTTTCCATGTTAATTAGTGATAAATTCTAGCTGAGGCAGAAACTGCTCCGAGTTAAAAATAAAATGTGACAATGTTCATTTATGCAATATCTGTGGCTAGAATTTACAGTAGTGTTAAATCTGAATCTTTCCCATTTGCCAAAGATAGGAGCATTATTCTGCTGTACCAATCTACCATCAACAACTCTTTGAATGTCTTTTAGGTTGTTAAATCACAAGAAGTGCCATTAAGCATCACTCAACAGATAGTTTGAGGGAAGTAGCCTTACTTAACATCTACTGGGGAACCCAGTCCTCTCCATGTTTCAGACACATTAACTTTGTTCTTAAAGTGTATATGTGTGTAGTTTTTCTTTTGGCATCATTTACAGATTTTTCTTTTATATACTTCTGCTATGTTATTGATGTATTCAATTTAATACCTAGCTTTTTGGGGGCTAATTTTAATATATATAGGCCATCCTTTTGTCCTCGTGGTACATTTCCTGAAATAGAAATACTGAACAGTTGAAGATATGTAATTTGGTCTTGTAATGGTAGCATTCCAATGACCAGACTGTGTTAATTCACAGACTGTAATGTTACTTCAGTCAACTGTAGACATCCTGTCCACAGCACTAGATGGTGCTTCCAGTCTACAGAAGTGTTATGCAGTGTATGTGTACGGGTAACCTTTGTGCTCCAACTTAGTTATGGCATTGAGTAAGTTCAAGCTGGTCACATTACACCAGTTTTCTCTCTTCCTGTCTTCCCCAAAAATGTTTTAGGTAGAAGAGCTGATGATGGCCATGGAGAAGGTTAAGCAGGAGCTAGAGTCAATGAAAGCAAAATTGTCCTCTACACAACAGTCCTTGGCTGAGAAGGAAACCCATTTGACCAACCTACGAGCTGAAAGAAGGAAACATTTGGAGGAAGTCCTGGAGATGAAGTAAGTGTTGCTTTCCATTATTTGTAAGCATGTTTTATTGATATCTCTGAATTCTCCTCAGATCTCTGGTGTTCTAAAGAGCAACCACTGTATGAATATGTCTCTGTAGGTAACAACTGTCTGTGTAATCAGTCGAGCCTTCAGAAGTGACTTCTGACCAGGGATTACCTACATTACTTTAATGCTTTCTTTAGAGCTCTCCCTCTGATCGTTTGCAGTAGACTACTGTTATTTGCACAGTAGCATCTCCAAAGTTCCTAAAGTTATTTGGACTCAATTATTTTGTGTGTCTTATGAATGTGCCATCTTGCTTGGAGTAGCCCATAATCTCCTTTAAGGTAAGACACAAGTCAGTGTACCAAATGACAAAAAAGGAAAGAGGCAAGAGATAGATGTAATATCAGGTAGTTGTAATGCTAAAATGAGACTGCAGATGTCTGATCTGCTAAGGTGTTTTTCAAACCCATGTCAGTGATTCATTAGCACTGGAACAGAGTTTGATACTGTCAGTCAGACTTTCCATCTTTACAGAAGGAGACCCGAATAAAACCAGACTTGATAAGGTGGGGAGAAGGGAGAAATTAGACTTCCAGGGCTTCCTAATTTCTGACCATGCATTATAGATAAATAGTTATCCTTAGTTTAGAGAGACATGAATCCATTTAGTGCAATGATGGATAGTGCTGCCAGCAGTTCATTAGCAACACTTTCAGTTGTTTAGCCAGCCCTGAAGAGAAGGAACATTTTTATTGGCAGGACCAGCAGTGGTTCCTCCACTGTGGTTTTGTGAGCCATTATTTATTTATATAACTTTTCTACTCTAGCCTTTTTCCCTTTTTTTTTTTTTTGTTAATGAAAGGATAGAAAAACAGCTGTTACAAAATGGAAAGAGAAATGGCTTAGATCTTGAAACTTTAACTTAGGGGTGCTGTATAAAGTGAGCCAAGCCTCCCCAGCTTCATATTCAGCTACAACAGTCTGATCTAGACCTGGCATAAGGACACTGGAAGACTGCAGTACTTAAAAGCCGCACTTTTTATTTTTAATAAAACATTTTATTGAGCTATAAATTTGTCTGCCTCGAAAGTCAATGTATTGGGGGATGGGAAGAATAGCTCTTAAGGTGATGTGGGAGTCCAAAGCAACTGGAGATATATCCTATATCCAATCACTTGGCAGTACTTTCTCCTGCCAAACTGCTCTGCCAAACCTTCTCATTAAAATATATACGAAGTGTACAGTTTATCCTGAAATGTATTTGGAATTGTGTAGCTCTAGAGCCTTTAATATAACTACTCCCTTCTTTCAAATGATGACCTCTCTTAGCTAAGTAAGTTATTGTTGGAAAGTTGTTGTACTGAAATGTAGTATCAGGAACTGCATAAACTGGTAGATCCATTGTACCTCAAAAGGAAGACAAACACTGGAGAGAATGGTAATGCTGTCAGCGCATGGAGAGAAAGATGGAAAAAACATTATGTTTGTATAGTTAACAAGCTGAGCATGTTTTAGTCATAGCTGGTTTGTCTTAAAGTTCTATAAAGCTGCCAAAGGCATCCAAACTTCAAAAACTCACCCTCACCATGAGGCTCTGTTGCAAACAAGTCTCTACTGAGAGCTTCCAGTCAGTTAAATATATTTATATACAGAAACTCCACTATATTGTTTTTTGCCCTACTTTCCCAGCCTATGCCTTTTATAAAAAGCACTCTTCCCATCTGTTTTCTAGTTTTACAGAAAGCTTCTGTTGTTCTTAAAATGTTTCCTACTATTTCAACTCAAAAATAACAGTAATTGAATGAGTGGTCAATTCTATGAAGCAGTTAGCTGGTTTTGGTATCCTTAAGGGGAAACAATAGCTGTTGTATAGCTACTGTTCAAAGATATAGTAAAGCAGTATTGTTTTCCAAATTTTAGGGCATGCTTCACTGGGAAAAGTCTGAGGTGCTCAAAAGCACTGCTGAGTAAATTTGAGATTTGAAAGAGGTGTAAGTTTAACAGCCTGGGCCCTGCAGTCAGCTAATAGGCAGGGGAGCATCCAAGGAAGAAAGCTTAGGAAATGCTACTTCAGGAGATTCTAGATACAGGTTGAAAGAAAGTGTTAAAGCAACAAGAGGACTTCAGAAAGTTACCTCTGGGTTTTAATAGGAAGTTGTTAGGTATTAGTTAACTAAAATACATATTTAAAATACTGTTTCTTAGAGTAGAACTTGTGTTTACTACTGACTCTGTAGCACTGAGAAGATAATTTCACCCTCTTTAGGGAATACTGTAGCATTAGAACAGAACAAGTGTGAATTATTCCAAGGAATTAATTTCACTCCTTAAAGAAATACTATGTATTTTGAAGCCCTCTTCCTTTAAGTAAAATATTTTCATTTTCTTTAAAAATAAACTTTGTTGTAAAAAGTTATGAGAGAGGTAGATAATGGTCTCTCTATCTATCTCACCAAACATGATCTACTGTAAAAAAATGCTAGTGAACTGCTCGGATTTTTATTTTGTTTTGTTTTCTTTAAGAAGTTCTAATGTTTCCATCATTCACAGCAAATCTTTTAAATTAGGCAGGAATAAAGTGCTGTCTACAGTGAAATCTCTGTTCTTTGTCCCGTAAAAACCTGCTTAGGCTGAGCTGAGTTATAAACTGTTGAAAATCACCAGTTTTCCTTTCCTTTTTTTTTCTCCTGGTGTTGTCAGCGAATTTTGGCAGTGTGTGAAAATAACCGAGCACAAACAGTCTAATCTGGGGCCGAGTTCATGCAATTGCCAAAACTGTAGCAGCAGACACTGCATTTATAGGGAAGGGGAACAGACACTGTGTCTGCATCTAGAGAAAAGGGGTTGTTGTTTTTTTTAATTTTTTTTTTTTTTTTTTTTTTGACTAGGCAGGCCTTTTGTTATGGTCAGAAGGACCAGAAGATCCTTCCTAGTCATCTGCTGCAGGGTTGAAAAGTCCCACTTGGAACATTTCTCAATCTGTTCTTTTAGACCTGGAAAACTGTCCAACAGCCCTTTCCTGAATTATGCCTTCTCTTGCTAATTGCAATTGCTGCTAGCCCTATAATTCAAGGGATGCAGACTTACATAATGAAGTTGGCGCTTCAGAATTGAATCCTTCATCCTGCTGGCACATAACAGAAAGATTATTACTTGTCCAGGAATAATTTACTATCCTCTCTTTTCTTTAAAAATAATCAAAGATATTTCAGATGAATGAATTGTTAGAATAGAATATAATTTATGTATGTTTCAAAACCAAGCTGTCAAAATGTCTTTTGATTTCTTATGTGACTTTCCTTGAGTGGTCTTTTGAATATTTATTGCAGTAGTCTCTAATTACGGGAATACATCCCACAGACAGTGTTTCGTTTGATACAGAGTGTAGGCAGTGATGAACCAGGCCTGTGTGGCTTAATGAAGCTTTTTATTGTGTTCCTTCCTTATTTCATCTCAGAATCAGAAGGCCTGCTGAGAGCTATATGAGGGCTACTATTAAAAATAAGATGCCAGCCTAGGCAGGGCTATGTGGGAAGACAGTTCAGCCTTGGCTCTGCTGCAGTTTTCATGCAAGTCACTTGAAAATCTTTGGTAGGTGGTTGATAAGTCCACGTTCATTTTCTGGCTATGAGATAAAACACATGCAAACACATGCACAGCAACACTCATAACTGAAAATGAAGTCAGGGGAAGCTGAGGTTGTTCATCTTCTGAAAAGTTCATCCTCTTGGCAATAAAGCAGTATTGTCTGGAGGTATGAGTATAAGGTTGAAATTGAATGTAGTCCAAGAGAAACCGATTAATTGGCACATAGTTTATTTGCCAGAAAAGTAACTTGAGTTGATCCAAAATGAGGTGTGAAGTAATTTCAAATGCAGCAAACAGTTTAACCAAACAAAAATATTTCAGGTTATGTGCACCCACGGTGAACAGAACAAAAAAATAAAAAAACAGAAAAGTGTCAACGTCCATCCAATGGTAACTTGTCAGCTCATCAGAAACTGTCTTCTTGGAAATTAAATAATCCTTTTTGTCCTTAGAGAAACAATGGTTTATGCTGATGGTTTAACAGCAGTTCTCCAAGGAAGTGATTCCTAGTTGCAGAAGTACATGTATGTTCTATGTGTATAAACAGTTGTTGCTGCAGCTTGAAGTCGCTTCACATTTGCTGTCAGTGTTACAAAGCAGTAATATGTTAATCTTGCATCTGCAAGGGGTGGCTTTCCTGGCCCAGTGCAAACTCTTCAACGTATTGAACTGGGCTAAATGGTCTGTGGGCCACTTGGTGTATCAGGCCATCATGTGACTGGAGCAATGGGTACAAAAGCATCTCCTGTAATTACTTTGTGTGAAATTAAATAAGCTGAAGTCCCACAGGGGGCACTCCATGTCCATAGTATTTAACGTCTGGGGTAAAGCTGAACAAGTGCATCTGCATCAGTCCCTTTTTTCCTTCTATAAGCTTACATTATTTTTCTTTAAAATGTTTTTTTCAGGGCTTTCAGTGAAAATGACTGTAACAATAGCCTAGTACCATTGTTTTGTCCTTTTTAATTTTCCAGTATAAAATATATAATTATATATGTTTATTTTCATTTTATATGGTCACCCAGTTAGATTTTCGTATTGAAGTTGTAAAAAGTTCAGTTGCAGTAGTCTGAAATGTGAAAAATTATCTATTTCTAATTACTGGACAATGCAGACATTACATTTAAATTAATTTAATAATACATTAGATTTAAACCAACCTTGGAACTGCTCTTACTCTCCAAGTGAATCACACAGAATCCAATAGCAAAGCTGAAATGCAGTCTGTAGGTGTATTGTGTGTCTTTTAAGGCTAAAATTTACTGGAAGGCTAGAATTTTTATTTTATTTTTTAACTGCACAGTTCTCACTGTAATGGAACATTAGGCTTCTCATAAATGTAATTGTAGATACGGTTACCTTCAAATTTGGTGGCTTCTGCTATTAGTTTTTAATTCAGGTGAAAGCTTAAGGCTCTTTTGCACTTTTTCTCTCTTGGCAATTAAGGAATGAAGCCTGTTACCCTTTCTGTCCTCCTGCCTTGTCAGTGAGCCTTTGAGAGCTCTGAAATGCTCAGTGTCGTGGCAGCATTAGAGGCAGCCTGCCGCTTTGTTTTCCGTGCAACTGATACCAGAATGACCTGAATCATGGAAACAAGCAGAAAAACTTAAGCCTATTTATGGGCTAGTACAAAGCTGCTTGGTCAAATTATTCACATAGGTGAGAGAACTATTAAATCTCAAAATTTCAGAGAAGGTAAACTGAAAAGCAAAGATTTAGCAAAGCCTGCGTAAATACAGTGCCCCATATGAACACACACAAACTGTCGTGATTTACTCTGTTTCTTAAAGTATTGGGAAGTTATTTTTATCTTTTGTAACTGGTTTGTTTTACTCTTCAGCTTCCTTGAAAAACTTTCCTTCTGTGACTTTTTCAGACACTAAAATCTTGGCACGATATGTCACAGTCCTGTTTTGTCCCATGATAAAACCTCTGTATCTCATTTTATCTTGAATTCTATGGTCCTCACTAACAGTTTTGCAGAGGGAAAGTACTGTACTATCTTAATGAGCCATGACAGGCCTGGAAGCAAGACCAACTGCTGAAAATTACACCAGGTGGTGTTAAAGGGGTTTGTTCCACTCAGTAATTTCTAAGACTATTAATGTTGTAGGGAGGAGCTGGGAAAAGAAGGTCCAGTCATTAACTTCCTGAGAATTTAGCCTACACTGTGCTCTCGTTTCCATGCCTTTTCATGGGAGATTTTTTTTTTTTCTTCTGTATATGTTTTCTGGGGACTGAGTTTAGTGTAAGTGATCCCTTCGGTAGTTCTTGCAACATAGTTTCTAGATTGTGCAATCAAATCAGACTTGAAAAGTAAGAATGTGAAAAACGTAGCACGTAACCTCAGTGTTAATTTTTTCTTTTCTATTAATAGATTACAGCATTCTCACAGAAATTGCCATGGAGGATCTCATCAGTAGAGATCTTGGCATACATACACAGAGTACTAAAATGTGTATTTTTTTTAGGCTTACACAGTCCTAGCATTAATGTATGAATAACTGTCTTGTCTTTTCTCAGTTTGCTAGTTCATTATAGAAAATACATTTAGAGAGCAGGTGCAGCTTTGCTGCCCAAAGGGGTTGCTTTGGGAAAAGTTTGTCTTCACCATAACCTGCATATTGTACATACCATCTTATCTAAAAGACTAACAAGAATAATGCTTTTTTCCTAGAAATAATTACTCAGCTAACCCAGTGTTAAACTGGAAGAGGAATGGAGAGGACAGTTTTTATTTTGACTAAAGTATAAATATATTGCTTGTAAGATATCTCTAAGGTCACCAATATACTGCCTTCTGCTAGCTAATTCTGCATGCTTTTTCTAGTACAAAACACTGTTCTTCTTCTATATTCTAACATACACTTTCTGTAATTATATACATTCAGAAGTTGTGTTGGAAGTAAGGGTTTATCTGTTCAAGAGAATCTGTGTAATCTTCCAATGGGTGTATGAATCCTCCACTCCAATTATTTCTAGAACGACACAGACAAAAAAAGATTTCCAGGTCTTCAGCATGCCTTTTTTATTCTTCCTATATACTTATGTACACAACAAACATAAATACCACTGTAATTTTTGTTCTTAAATATTCAGCAGTGTTTTGGCTCAAGATTGGTGGCAATAGTACATTTCCTATGCTAGTTGTTTCAGCTGCATCAGTGATTGCTGTCGCCCTCGCTAATCCAGCTATAAGATTCTGGGGCTTCCAGGGGTGTTGCTGAGCTAAACCAAATCAGGCACTTTTTACTTTCTGTTAAAGTCAAAAGAACCATGAGTTCCTTAGGGTGCTTTTTCCTCTTTTAGAAATGTGCACTGTAAATAGTGATGCATATAAATCAACTCTGTGAGCACTACATATTTCATTAAATACAGTCAAGTTGTGGGTTAATAGAAGTTCCAAGTGAAAATATTATGGTATCTCATTGCATATATTGTAGATTTAATGTAGTGTGAACAATAGTAGCTTTGAGCCATTGTAAATCCCATCCAGACATCGTCAACATAGTTCAAAATACAAGAAGGGAAATCTCAAAGGTTAGATGTGCTCATATGGCCACTGTGCATATGTGAGTCATTCTTTTATTGTTTTTAAAATAACAGTGTAGCTTTGTGGGGTTTAGGTAAGGCAAAGTCTAACTTCGGACTGTTTTCTGGAGGTAAACAGAAATTCCTTTTTGTAAGTCAGGCCAATTTGCTTTAATTACAGAAATAACCTCTGAAGCAAGTAATTGATTCCCTACCATCCTGGAAGACAACAAACAGGACTTGTGTACAAAAAATTGGAAAAATCAGTCAAGTTGTTGGCAGTCCCTACAGTCTTTGTCATTACACTGTATGGGAATATTTACTATATCCTCTTGGTTTTCTTCCTTCCCAAACAAAACTTTCAAGTTATTTTAAGTAAAATAAAACCCTCCATCTACAAGTCTATGGAATTTTTGAGAAAACTCAGAATTTTTGGTAAACACTTAGAAAATAGTGAAGTGCTAAGTAACAGATAACCTTAATTTGTTGAGACTAAATAGTGACAGATCAATCAGGTTTCCCCATATGCCAAGTCATAGTTTTGGTTATACAGTACATGTGTTATGTTTGGATCTCAGGAGGAGTTCTGTCATTTGTCACAGAACTGTCTCATCAACAACGTAGGGGTTGTATTTCTGATTAAACTACTGTAAAGTGAGTAAGCAGGTAGCTGGAAAGGAATACTTAGTAGTTCATTGTCAAAATGGAAACCTGTGTTACATAGTTTCCTTAGAGGTCTCTCCCAGGTCTGCTGCTGTTCAAAATGTCCATTAATGTAGGTGGATGACAAGCCAAAGGGTGTGTTTTGCCAAAATGCCATTGGGGGTATTCAGGCATTTTGGAGAACAAGATGAGAATTCAAAATTGTCTCGATAAAGTGAAGAGTTCTAAGGAGGCTGTAGAATACTGTTCTCTGGAGGTTTTTACAGACAAATTACACCAACATATCACAAATAGCTTAAACATAGTTGCATGTGCTTTGGGGGTAATTTAGATTAAATTGAGGATAGAGAGTGTATTATTGTGCAGGTTTTGTGATTCTTCAGCCCAAATCTTACTTCTCTTAATGAATGTCTTCAAGAACAAAAAATTTTTCTCATATATATATGTATATTATACCCATGAGTTTGTTGCGTATATTATGCGGGCTCAGTTCTTCTGTTAATACTGACTTTGGATTGCAGATTCAGTTTCTGAGGAGAAATTTTGCTGTTGTAGGTAATCCATTTGGAGTATTCTTCATGCAAAGGAAACTTTTTTTCCTAATTGAAAGAAGTATACGTCATTCGGTTTGTTGGTTCAAGGTAGCTGCAAAATTCTTGCTGCCCTTCAAGCTCTCAGTAAGCAGGAAATCTGGAAGGGCTAGGTCTGGTTAGGTTATAAAGAATGCCAATTATATATTCTGATATTTGGAGAAAGCCTTTATGACCTCAGCTAGGCACATTTTCTTAAGAAATATTAATAATGCAACATATAAAAGTACTTTGCAGTTTAGTTCTTTTCATTGAAGGATCTTACAGGTCAAAGTCTTCTTTTTTTATAAAAACAGAGAAATAATGTTGTTGTTCCTCAAAGGAGTAAACTGAAATCAAAATCATGAAATTACTTGTTCACCCACGGCCACAGAACTTCAGTGCTGTCAGGAATTAAAATCTGAAGATAATAGGTTTGTAGGTTTTTTAAGTATCTTATTGGTTGAGTCACAAATTTTAATAGTAAATATTGTCCATATAAAATGCATGCTGCTTCATTTCTTTTGTTCTTCTAGCATGTTCTCATACAGATCGTTTCTACATCCTCATTTTTTATTTATATGTCTATACCTAAAATTAACTATGCTTATCTTACCACTTTAGTGCTGTAAATGAAGAGAAGCAATCTGTTCTCACTTTTCTAAGCTGATCTTTGGATTTGTCTTGCATCCTAAGTGCCCATTGTTAGTGAGGGCTTTGGTTTGGAGTCTGAAAAACTAGATTAATTTAGCCAGGAGATGTTAATTTAAAACAAAAACAAATACATTTTTGCCATGCCCTGAAAAATACGAAGCTGACTTTGGACTACAGTTTCATAGGTTTTGTGACAAATGAGGCATGAAACAAATTGGCAGACCCACAATGTCTACAGTACAGTGTTACAGTGTGCTCTCTTAATTCCCAGCCCTAAAGATCTCAACAAAGGTCACAAATTCAACAAAGTCAAAATTAATCAACTCTACAATCAAAATACAATTATTAAGGCATTCGTTTACTACAAAGAAGCAGTCATGAAAGAGGCACTGGAGCAAGTTCTTCTGTGCAGTTAAGGGAAAATCAAGAGCAAGGTGTTGAACAGAAAAGTGAAACCCTGCAGGTGAAGCTGTCTTTGGAGCCAGAAAAAAACAGATCTTATGCAGAAATGCAAGTAAACTGTTGGGGAATGGAAAAGGTGTTTGGTGCTGAGCTGCAGAGTGTGTCAACATTGCGTTTGGCCCAAACAGAAAGAAGCCTGTGGAGTAAAGTCATGCACTGTAGTCATGCACAGCCACTTGAAACAACCTCTCACCAAGGCTTCACTCCAGTGGTCTCAACTGCTGTAGCTTTTGCCTCCTTTTCAACATGGAGCGTGGGATTAGCACTTCCTCTGTGTGGGAAGTTGAAAAGTGCAGTCAGGGATGCCTAGAGAAACTGTAGATGAAAACACCCTTCTTTATACACTTTGTGCCCTCATTTTGTGGAGACAGGGTGCTCCAGATTACTTTGTCGTGTGTATGAATACATCTCCATTGTCTTGAGTACATTCTTTATACAAATGCTGAATATCTTGTTCAGTTTTATGGACAAATATGCTCTCAATGCAATTTAAATACAACTAAGTGTAAGAAATTATTCTTTTATTACCTGTTCCTGAAACAGAACTTGTAGACCTTTAATGAAGATAGTTTAGGACAGAAATTACACTGGTTTTCATCTATGTGGTACGAATCATGTAAAAGCTTAATTCCCGTAGATGGGAGATGCATTCTCTTTTAATAGATCTCTGTTCTGCTTTCATTTTTTGTTTTACTACATGATAACATAGCAATGTGGAATTATTATGTAAATAGTGTAGTAAGTTAACTCTTTATTCACACCAGTGAGTCCTAATAATGAAATACATGCTTTTTAGTATACGCCTGCCTTAGCCCAATTACTGTTAAACTTTTCCCTGGTGCAGAAACCCATGTGTATGCATCACTTGTGTTTTGTTTGACCTGCCTAGAGCATGGGTAATTTTTAATTTTATAAATAAGTATAGCTAATTTTCTGTAGATTTTGATAAGCTTTACAAGTTTCTTAGCAAATGAGTAATTTAATGATAACTTAATACATTCGCAAGGTAGGAATACTTGCTTAAGAACTGTTAGGTTATAGCATGAGGCATGGAATAAAAAGCTCAACACTCCTGAGTTGCTCTACCCTTCTTGTTTCCACTGCCAAGGCATTTTTGAAGCAGTTGCACAGAAATCAGCAGACCATCATCAGGAAATGCCTGCTTGAAAAGATGGAAAATTTGACTGCTCATGACCAAAAGTCACAGATTTTCGGTTAGACTTTCATCCCCATTCTGTATACTGATATGACTTGTCTGGAAGATGCATTGTGAGGGACAAAATCTACCTTTTCCAGTTACTGTATTCCCAAGGAAATCCCACAGGTCTTAGAAAGTCTTCTAAAAATATTAACGGAAGGAACACACGCAAAAATAAATTACATTCCTCTTTGCAATTCATGCACTGCGTTTGCACATTTTTCTAGCTCATGTCTTAACTATGTGTTTTGATTTGAGGTAAGAGTTAGGATAGTCGGGTGGAAGTATTTCATTTACCTAACGTCTTAACTCTTCCAGATGAACATGGTGGCAGTCTGCTGGGACAAGAGTTTCCTGATACAATGGGATACAGTAACTTGTGCCCACGTGACCTTAACATACTTCTGGGAATATATTCTATTTTTTTAACTATGCAGCCTTCTATGAAATCAATTTATGCTGTGGCATTCAGCTCTCATTATGATACGTCACATTATATCACACTTTCCCATCTAGGAATGTTAAAGCAGGTATAAATGCTGTGTTAAATCTCAAAAGACTGCTCTGAAAAAAAAAAAAAAAAAGTATTCATCTTACTTAGGGATAAGGAAAACTCAGCATGGCATGAAGAAAATCATCTGTGTTGCTTGTTGCAAAGTGACCTCTGGACCATGCTCAAGTCATTTAACTGTATCTTATACTGCAAGGTTAGATTTCATTTGCTAGGAAATGAGTTATTTTTTTCCATTTATACAGTCTATATTCCATTGCAAGTGAATAAAAGACAGTTATTAAAGTACTGTTTAAAGGGCAATATTGGAATTAGTTTTCTTGGTTATGATAGACTTTTTTTTAATAGGACAGAGACCAAGAGATATACAGCTAGATTCTTTTCTGTCTTCTCTGTTCTCCACGTCTTCACTTTCTCCTCTTTGGTTGAGTGGCCTTTAGAGCCTTGTTCTCTGCCTAGGAGTGACCATTTATAATTGACATTTGACTACAAGAAACATTTTTCAAGACTTCCGCCATTCTGTATACAAGATATACATTGGATAAGAAAGGAGCTCCTGTCTATCTCTGAGAAACCTGTTGATTGCTTAATTGCTGGTTCTAAGCAGAACAGCACTGCATTGTCTGAACCTAGGAGTCTATTGCCATTTCAGGTGCAGTAGATTATCCCACTGGACCTCCAAGTGCCTCTTCAGAAAGGCGTGGATCTTCCATATATTCTGTCACACTGCTGGTCTTTTGTCTCTTATATCCTAGGACAGTTAATGTGGCATTAGATACTGTTATTTGGGCAATGGAATCCAAGAGCAGGACCAAGAAAAACTGAATCATCACAATTCCTGTCAGCATCAGTTAGAGAGACAAGACTGCAGTCTGCTCAGACAGCTTCTCAGCACTGACAGAGGTCATCCTGAAGTGATGCCGAATGTATCGATATCCCCAAATTTGACGTCATAAATATATTATGTGCTGCAAGACTTCATAGTGTCAGTGGAACTTTTATCATCTCTTTTGACCCCTCTAAATTAGAGTCATGTTCTCAAAGTTGTCTGCTGCTTATTCAGGAACACAGTGCTTCCCAGGGTTATTTGGTTTAGGAGTCATTGGTCTCATGACATTTCAGATCACATACTTTTCTAAAAGCTTTGAAATTATTAGCTCCAAAACACTTACAGTCAAGCCACTTCCACACCATAGGTTAGTCATAACCACTGAGGCTGAAAGAGTCTTTTAGTGGAGTTTTCTTTTTCATATTGCTAGCCTAGAAGCTGACTCTTAAGTTTCACCTTCTACTTTGAGGATGCTACAGTGTATTCGACAGCTCTTTCCATGACTGAACTACTTTACTTAGAAAAAAATAAAGTATGTTTTTTCTTATATAATTAAAGTACATTATTACTTAACAAAGAACAGTAAATTCTCAATGTCATTCTAACATCTTTTCTGGTTTTGCTTGATATTTTTGCTGTCCTTTAGTTTCTTTTCAGTGAGAGTTCACAGAATTCTAACAGGCACATGCACAAATATGTTCTCACTCTGTTTCACAGTTCCAATAAAATCCTCTTTTTTAAAAAAAAAAAAAAAATTGATACTGTAGTCATTCTTAAGAAAAAGCTAGCTTTGAATTAATTTTTCTATAGTTAAAAAGCTTTGTAGTTGTCATTAAAGGTGTTTGGGACTGAGTTCTGGTTTCATTGGCCAATTGCTGAAACAAGTCTTTCTCCTGCTGACACAAGGCTGGCTGTTCCAGTATTCCAGAACCAGTCCTGCAAATTTTTGATCAGTGTTAGTTAACAAGAAAAATTACTAATTTTAACAAAGGATATGTGGAAAGCCAGTTTTTTTAACAAAGATGTACATCAAATGCATTGTGTTAGTGAATGAATGGGCTGTAAAGATATATATTCCTCATTTTATAACTTTTGAAGTTGTCAAGTATAAAAGTAAATGCAAAAACTTAGAGATTTAGCTTAAAATTTGAGTGCCTGTCTTAGAATTGAAAAATTAGAACACTAAGAGAAGGGCGCGATTTCTTTATCAAAGGTGCAGGGGCAGGGTGGTCTTTATACTGTTTAATAAAAAGTATTTGTAGAAGTGGTGAAATTATGTATTTATTTATTTTAAAATATTTATTTTATGTGTTGTGCTTATCAACTTCTCCTGGGCTCAGGAAACTGGTTTTGGTTGGGCCCTTAGGTGAACAGGAGGTATTGTTTACATTATGTATGGCAAGATGCTGACTCTTCCATTTCTCTTCTTTATTATCCTGCTCCATATGTCAGGATTTCATATGCATCTAGAAAGGTAGAAAGGAGAGAAGCTGCGATCACACAAGTAAGACTTCTGAGATTAAAATCATCCTGATTGAGAAAAGGATTATTAACATGTGTTGATGCTCCTAATAATTCATGCCATGTGCTGATCTGTATCCAGAGCCACCACTTTGGAATTTTTCCCAGGCTTAGACTTAGGTTTTACAACGACACTGTCATTTTGTTACTACTCTTTGAATTTGTTCCTGTTGGTCTTTTTTTATAAGTAAGATGCTCCAGAATGGCAAAACTGAAGTTTACTCTTTCTAAATGGCATTTGTTAGTTTTTCTAGGTGTGCAGTTTACCTTAGCCAACTCACTTCATAAAGTTTCCAAGCTCTAAAATTAATATATAACAACTTTTTTCATATATTTTTCTCATAACTCAGTGACAGTTTTCTTTAAGCCTTTAAGTATGAAAACCTATTTGAGATGCCAGAGAATTATAATACTGTTTCTTTATTCATATCTTCTGCAGCAGGTCAAGGAAAACAAAATTATACAGACAATCTTAAGAAAAATAATTCTTTCTCTCTGAGTATCAGAATTAGCCATGCTTTCCACACAGTTGTTTAGGCCCTGTTGAAATATATTAATATGAAAGTAAACAGAAGAGTTCTTCTTGATGTTATGGTTCAGTAAAATCCCCTTTATGAAGCATTTTAGCTTCATGTGCAATTTCTTATTCTGTCTTACTGTATGAAAAAAGCTGTGCTCTGCAGTGTACAGGCAAAGACTGAAAACACACTCTTGGGAACATGGGGAGTTGTGTTCTGACTGCACAGTAGGCTGAGGTACTGACCCATCTGGTCCTGCTCCCCTCTCCCAGTTCCTCCTGTACACTGTATCTGGCACTCAGGGATCTCCACTGAACTAATTCAGCACACTAACCTAGCAATAAAATGTTCACATTTTTCTGAAGTTAGTTTTTTGCTGGCTTAGTGCACTGAACTGGCAATCCATGGTCAGATAAGTCGCAGACAACACAAGACAAGGCTTAAAACTTATGTCTGTGTCCTGGGAAAGAACTCTGTGACAGCAAGCTGCAGGATGGGCTTGAACTGCAGCTTCAGTTGCAAAACCAAGAACCAACCAACTTTGCATGGAGTAAATGCCTTCTGGTCTTCATTCATAGCTTGTGTAATGTGATGAGATCTTAATGTTTAATCATCTTCTCTTGCTTCATAATCCTTTCCTCTACTACTTTCTCCACTAGAAGGTCTGTCCTGCTCTTGACCTGCTAGGCCTGCTGCCTGTGGCCAGCAGCCTCCCGTGTCAGCAGAGTATGGGAGACGGAGTCGTGTTTCCTGTACAGATCTGAGCTGCCATTCTGTGCCTGTCATTCTGTGCCTGTCAGTTATTCTTTGTTCTGAGTTGAGTGGGTTGATTAGACTGATTAAAGTAGGTGTCTGGATTGAGAGGGTTAAAGAGCATCCATCTGTTCTGGATTTACTGCTGCTTCAGTGGAGGCAGGAAGGCCAGGAATTAGTGAGTGGCTTAGTCCTTTCTCACTGCTGGCAGCTGACAGGAGCACTGATGAGGTGATAATGAACTAAAAAGTCTGCCCTGTTGGCTGGGTGGGAAGGGGACCCAGACAGTGGGCAAATCTCACCCCCATTCTTGCCAAGATTTTCACATTTTAATAGAATCCATCTAAAGCAAAATTAACAGGTATATTTCCTGGACGAATTTCAGTAACGTAACTTATCGCCAGCGGATACAAAAGAAATATGTATTGTGTTACTTACAGCCTGGCAGCTCTGTAGGGTTCAGGCACTAGACATCCCAGCCAAATCGGAGCAATGGCAGAAACAGAAATGTTTATCAAAAGCAGCTCCTTTTAAAATACCATATGAAGTTCTGCAGAAGATAACTCTTTCATTTTAATTCTGAGTTTTGGTGGCACTTATTAACTTTTCTTGACAGTAACAATTCGTCCTTACAGTATTCAGATTGGGATTTGCAGATCATGGAATTGTCCAAGTTGGAAGGGACCTCTAGAGATCATCTAGTCCAACTCCCCTGCTAAAGCAGGATCGCCCAGAGCACATTACTCAGGACTGCATCCAGGCAGGTCTTGAATATCTCCAGAGAAGGAGACTCCACAACCTCCCTGGGCAGCCTGTTCCAGTGCTCTGTCACCCTCACTGTAAATAAGTTTTTTCTCATGTTTTAATGCAACTTCCTATGTCCCAGCTTATGCCCATTGCCCCTCAACCTGTCACTGGGAACTACTGAAAAGAGTCTGGCTCCATCCTCTTTGCATCAATCCTTCAGATACTTCAGGCATTAATAAGGTCTCCCCTCAGCCTTCTCTTCTCCAGGCTAAAGAGTCCCAGCTCTCTCAGACTTTCCTCATAAGGGAGATGCTCCAATCCCCCAGTCATCTTTGTAGCCCTCCGCTGGACTCTCTCGAGTCTCTCTTGAACTGGGGAGCCAGATACATTGTTTTGTGTTTTCCCTCCCTGCTTTAGGTGCTACAAAGCATTAGTTTTCTTACTTCTTCTTTAAACCTCTGTCTTTCATCAGAACATATTCCAAATTCCCTGTAACCTCACAATATTTTACTTGTGACACAAGTCCATCTGATGCCAAGCATGAGTGTTCATTATGTGTATATGCTAATGCAGTACAAATACACTAACATTTCAAGGTGTAAGAAGCATTTTAAGCCGGTCAGATAGCTGAGGAATACAATGTAGGCACTCAATGGGCTTCTTAAATTAACATATGGTGTTCTCCTCAACTTACTTGTTGCTGACAGACTTAAAAGTTCAAGATTTTACAGACCTTTAATTTATAAAGAGTCGACAGAGAGTATGAATATGAAAACTCTTTGCAAGAGTTTGCTTTTTTCTTAGAAAACAATGCTAAGAGTTTTGCAAGCTGAGTTAGAAACTGTTTATTCCATAGTCAAAGTGTTTGGAAAGCAGCTTCATTCATAGAGGGTAAAACTCTGTGACCTTTATGCAGAACACTGAGGGTGTTGGGTACAGGGAAGATCATGACCCCAGAGTCTCTGGTGGCTGTTGATTGAAACCTTGTGTTTCAAGAAATAAATGTTTAAGAACACTTCCTTATAAGACCTGAGCTGCATACACAGACTTTTTTAATAGCAATTTAACTATTTTGGTAGAAGGTGTTTCTTCCCCTGCCCCCCTTCTGGTCCTAACAGAAAGGGCTAACTCAGCACAATCATTGCTATGACCCTTAGATTGAATGCAATTTTGTCATTATAAACAGGACTTAAATTGATAATAGCTACTTTTCCTAAGGCCACAGGCCCAAAACTGTCTCTGCATAAGTATGTGTGACTATAACAATGTCTGTATTCACGGCGTTGCACATGTCAATTGCAGTGATATGTTGTGTAGGTACAAACCAGTCCAAAAAGGAACAATTAGTAACTTCAACCTTAAGAAAAGACAACTCTAAGGGGTGGGATTGCATGTGAGGGATGTTGGGAGAAACATAAAGACCTTATATATAAAAACCGCATTTGTTTGTTTAATTGTTAGCAGTCAGACAGATTGAAGCAAATGTTTTCATACCATTTATTTGATTCCTGTATATATTCAGAGGAAGAAATTCAGGAATTTCAGAAATTCTTACTTTGTCAGCCTTGTTCACATACACCTGTAGTATTGTTAGAAAAACACAGGGATGCAAATAGTCCTGCTCATAAAGTCAGAGCAACTAACCACTTTCAGATTAGATCTGTCTTTTCTTAATTGATAAAATCTTCTGCTTTGTTTGCTGTACCAGGGCACATCATGTGTTGTACATGATGCCTCATCTGTAACATGAATGTTGTAATTCAGAAGAGGAAGGATTTATTTGTAATCTGATATATTTGGAAGAGGTAGCAAGGAGTTAACATCATGGACTGTTAGTTACAACTGGCAAAAACTATCCTCTTTCATGGTTGTAATTCATAGTTTTCAAATTAATTAAAATTAATATATCTGTGTTCTTGTATTATTTTGGAGGGGCAGGGTATTTGTTCAAAAGCTATACCACTTAGGATAAAATAAAATGAGATGTGGTTGATAACTACCCACTAATGAATCTCAAAAAGTAGTCTGTCCACTTGCAAGCCTTTCTCAAGAGTCTCCCTCAAATAAAGCCATCCGTGGTGTTAAGTAGAGTTACTAATAATCTTCTAGCCATACTATCTTCCTTTTCTTCTAATAGAATGGATGGAAGGTTATCAAATGGCATTCTTGTGTCTGCGTTTTTGTTTGTTTGTTTTGATCAGATCAGTTTAGTCAAAATTTCTGCCACAATAATTTAGAGCAACAGGTTCAAACATTCTTGTTTGAACAGAATTTTCTCCTCTGTTTCTCTTCTCTGCTGTTTTATTTTGAATTATAACCATTCCCTCCCGTGTGATGTGTGCCTATTATTCATGTCTAAAATACAAAATCTTTTCATACAGAATCATAGAATGGTTTGAGTTGGAAGGGACTCTAAAGATGATCTAGATCCAACTGCCCCGCATGGGCAGAGACACCTCCCACTAGATCAGGTTGATCAAAGCCCCTGCCCCTACCCAGGAGGGGAAAGGAATGGCAAGGAAGGGAAACAAAGAGAAAGCAGGGGAAAGGAAGGGAAAGGAGGAGAAAGGAATGAAAAGGAGTGGAAAGGAAGGAAAAGCAGGGGAAATGAAGGAGGAAGCAGGGCAAGGAAAGTCAAGGAAGGGAAAGGAAAAGAAAGGAGGGGAAAAGAATGGCAAGGAAGGGAAAGGAGAGAAAAGGAAGGGAAAGCGGGGGAAAGGAAGGGGAAAAAGCAGGGCAAGGAAAGTCAAGGAAGGGAAAGGAGGGGAAAGGAAGAAGAAGGAAGGGAAAGTGGGGGAAAGGCAGGGGAAAGCAGGGCTAGAAAAGTCAAGGAAGGGAAAGAAAGAGAAAGGAGAGGAAAGGAACGGCAAGGAGGGGAAAGTGGGGGAAAGGAAGGGAAAGCAGGGGAAAGGAAGGGTCAGGGAAGGGCAAGGATAGGAAAGGAGGGGAAAAACATGGGAAAGTAAGTGCAAAGTGGGGCAAGGAAAGTCAAGGGAGGGCAAAGAAGGTAAAAAGTGACAAGGAAGGGCATGGAAGGGCAAGGAAAAGCAATGAAGGGCAAAGAAGAGCAATTAAGGAAAAGGAGTGGATGAAGGGAAAGGAAGGGAAAGATGTGGAAAGAAGTTGAAAGGAGGGAAAAAAGAAGGGAAAGGCAGAGAAAGGAGGGGAATGGAAGGGACAGATAGGTAAAAGAATTGAAAGAAAGGGAAAGGAAGAGAAATTAAGGGAAAGAAGGGGAAAGAAGGGCAAAGGGAAAAGTGAATTACAGGCACTCCAGTGCTCTGGTATCCAGTAATTAATGCCCTAGATTTCCAAGGATACAGGATATAGAGAACAAAAATGAAACTTTTGCCAGAGAAAAATGTCTATTCATGGACACTTCAGAATGACACTGATATCATCGTAATCACAGTATCTTTACGAGTCTTGTCCCCTCCTTCCCCTCTCCTTATACAAGGTCTGAAGGGAAGCAGACTCTGGAAAGTGGAGCCACTGCATAAAAGGAAAAAACTAATCTCCAGATTTCTTCTGTGCAAGACTTGGACATAAAGGCAATCAGCTTTGTCTTCTATCTAATGTCACTTTACATTTTCAATATTTTGTGGGTTGATAGGCTCCAGGTAAGGATTTCTAACTCTTGGAAGAATTAGGAGAGCTATATATTATAACAAAAAATTAACTAGAAAAACAGATGTATCTTGATTAAAAGTATTTCTTGGTGTTCTAGGTAGCAACTTATGTAGATGACTATTGCCAAAATTTCACATCCCCTTCATATTTAGCTTCCCATATTTTTTCTGTCAAGGAAACCAGACTGCACTGTTTTTAAACTTGATTATGGGTTAGAAAATACCAAGTAATTATCTGCCCAGATATACTATACTCACAAGTCAGGGTGTGTGTCAGAATTCCTGATCCTCCTCAGTAAACATTCTAATCTTCTCTGGTTTCTTACTACTGTTTAATGAATGTTTCCTTCTGCAAGATTGTCCAGAGAAACCAAGGTGCCTGCTTGTACACAGGAAGTATGTGAATAGTGTGAGGGCATGTTTCATGACATTGTGTAGAGCTAAAAAGAATCACTCTAGCCTAGGAAACATTTCCTTTCGGATGAGGCTGTATAAAAACTTCTTTGGCTTCTTCCAGGGCTTTATTGACATTGCTGCCATTGTGATGAGTTTCTTCGTCTTGCTGATTATAGTGAAGGCATAGAGCCAAAATCACTGTTGCTTTTGGCTGAGTAGAGTAAAAGACAGCATGAAAATGTTTTGGCAAAAAAAAAAAATAGTTAAGGCTGAGAAGATTATTGTTGTAGCTTTTGTATCATATTAGTAATTAAGCTAATTTTTAAACACCGTAATTTTTAGTATATTTCATGGCAGAGGTACTGGGTGAGGCAGCATTTAAAAATAGCAGTTCTTTGCTGAATACATAGAGTGGGTAAAAAGAAAGCTGACTGAGTGCACTTCCCTGCTGTGGTTCATTGCTTCTTGGGAGTTTCATTCTGGAGAGCAGGTGCCTCTGTTCTTTCCCATTGGCTCAGCTGTAGCTTGCTTGATCCAATGCAGTTTTCTTTCAATGCCAGGGGTCATGGTGACAATTCTTTCGTTTATTCACATTCCATGATACCCATGACTGCAGTTCAACCTCTTTATGAAAACTGGTCTTTTTCTTCTCCAACCTGAAGAGTTAAACATGGTCACTTCTGAGCCCCAGTTCATAGCTAGAACTTTACCTACAACTTCAAAAGCCACCTTGAGAAAGTGAATGTGTAGGCTTACTTCCAATGAGACCTTACCTTCTGATGTTAAAAGTATGTTTCTAAGCTGGTGTTTGGACATAAAAATGTGTCTGCAGTGGGCTAACTTTGGCTAAGGGCCAGACTCCCACCCTGCCGCTCACTCACTCACTCCCCCTCCTCAACACACCAGGAGGAGAAGATAGGATGAGAAGGTTCCTGTGTCATGATAGAGACAGGAATATGGCTTACTGGTTATTGTCACGGGCAAAACAAACTCAACTTAGGGAAAATTAATTCTTGCCAATTAAAATAGATTTGGGTTGTGAGAAACAAAGATAAACAATAACACAATATCTTTTGTCCCCCATTTCCCATGCTGAACTTCACTCCATCACTCCTGACTCCTCTGCCCCCCTCTCTGAGTGGTGCAGGGAGGGTTGGGAATGGTCAGTACATAGTTTCTCTCTGATAATCCTTCCCTCTCACACCTCTCCTCTACTCCAGTGTGGACTCTCACCACAGGGCTGCAGTCCTTCAGGACAAAGTCTGCCCTGGCATGGGCTCTGCAAAGACTGAAGCGGGTATCTGCTCCAGCATGGACTGTCCACAGGCTGCAACAGATACGTACTTCGGCACCTAAAGCACCTCTTCCCCATTCTCCTTCTCTGACCTTGATGTTCCCATTGCTGTTTCTCACTCTCTCCCCCACCACCTCATTCTTCTGCCTGTATGGTGGGTTTTGCCCCTTCTAAAATATGTTTTCCCAGAGGTGCCATCAACTTGGCTGCAGGGCTCAGCTGTGCCCTGCAGTGGGTCCATTGCAGTGGTCAGGAGCTGGCTGTGTCCAGCACAGGCAGCCCCAGTCTCTTGTCACAGAGGCTCCTGCAATCCCACTGCTGCCAACACCTCATTGTGGACACTCAACAGAGTGTCAGTGTTATTTCTAGGGGATGCTACAAAGTCTAACAATGCTTACTGGTGCAGACTGTGCCACTTACCAAGTGAAGAAGAATGTTTTCTTCATGGGAAGAAGGAATTTCATTATCACTTTGGGCTTTACCTTATACGAATGTAGACAAGGCTGCTTGTGCAGGAGGACAGGGCTGCTGTGGGAAGGCTGTACTCCTCTGCTAAGTGCAGGACTGCAGTGAAGGTGAGCATTGTCTGTTTTCAGCTCAGATGATCCCTCTCATGGGCTGATGCTACATTTCATTGCAGTAGAGTTGGGCTTTACTCAGTGAATCTAGTGATCAGTTTAAAACATGTAAAAGCCCTTTATGCAGCAGTTAGTGAGGCTTTGTGGCCACAGGGTGCTGTAGAGACAGCAGGATCAAACGTGGCTTAGACAGACTCATGGACATAGGTTCGTAAGTGGATGTTAGAATGAGATAAGACAGGGATGTGCTCTATAATGTCCTTAATCCTGTAATTCTCAATGTTAGCAGAATATAAAGTGAATAGACCAACAGGCTACATTACAGATTGAATTAGAACTGAAAAAGTGCAACCAAGAGAGACATGTGATAGTGAGGTCTGAAAGACTGCACTTACAAAAAGTATCTGAAGAACACGAAGGGATTTTGAAAGATTGTGTAAAAAAAAAAATAAAGAAATCATTGTATGTGTTTCTCTTTTTGGTACCGAAATTAACTAATGCCAATATAAAGAATGCCAAAAAGATTTAAAGAGGGATATTGAAAATGGGAAGAGAAACAGATACAGGCAATGAGGGAGTATTAGTCTGTTTAAGGAGTAGGAACTGAATATTAGTCATAAGACTGTGGAAGAAAAGTTTGTGTTATGTAATGTGAAGTGAACAAATAGAGACCAAATTCATGGGGAAGCTGGAGTAAATCCCTGTAGGTACTGAAATTAAGGAGACAACATTGAACTCAAATTAATCTGTAATCAGTGGCATTGTTCAAGGAAGATGCTGTGGAAATGATGGGGTTTTTTCCTGAAAAGATAAGCGGCAGAATTCAGTTTCTTGTTTAAGTGGGTGTTGTATAACACTAAAAATCTCCAGATCTTTTTGTCACATGGCTTTAATCCTGTTTCTCTTGAGAATGCCTCCTTCTTCAATGCTTCTGTATATTATCAAGTGTCAAAGTGGATCACATCTAAGTGGTTAGTTGGAGTTGAGATCACTTCAATTACCCTGATTGTTCGTAAAAACAGCAAGACTTGATTGGAGGAAGCAGATTTGGAGTTTCTTCAGAAGTGCCTGCAAATAGTTTTTAAGCAGTTTGATCACACAGTGATTCTTTTAAACCAGAAATTGTATTGCTTTAGGTTTCCCTATAAAGGAAATATCTATCTGGTTCCTTTTTGCTACAATTGCAATCACTGTTTTCATTCCTCCGTTTTGTAACTTTATCTTGCTTTACTTCAGATTTTTCCATTAATTTCAGGAAATAAGAGCCTGACATGGTAATGGTTATGAGTGAAGCCTGGTCCTTGGCATTCTGATGTTTGAACTTTATGGATTAGAACTGTTGACTCACAGCAATCAGGTTCAGTCTTGTTGTGTCTGACAGGGAACAGAGGGGACTAAGCCAAAACCAGAGCCTCCAGAGTAAGGGCATTAGTTCTGTCTTTTCCAAAGTGAATGGTTTCCCTTCTAAACAGACTCTGGAAAGAAGCTTAGTTAATTCCTTAGGGAGGCAAGTTATAAAACTTGAGATGCAGAAATTTAAATCCTATGAGCCAGCCAGCAGTAGTGGAATTGGCTGTCAGAACTTGTAAAAATCTCAACCAGTTGCTTTTATTGTCTTGTGGCTGCAGCAATGAGGCATCTCAGCTTTTGCAGGGTGAACTTTCCCTACTATATCTCATTTGCTGCTGTTTATGTGTATACAAAAAGTGACGTGAATTGTATCTAAAATAAGGATCTCTAAGGTGGGAAAGGTTATCACAGAGGTCCTTTCATCTGCTGAAGTGTAAGAACACGTGGATTTAAATCCATTATACTAGAGGGGCTACCTATTCATAAACTGAAACTCAGAGAGAGTAGTTCTGAATAGTAAACCTCTCCATCTTATGTACCAAGTCTCAAAAAATCTTTTCCCATTCAAGCTATGGGCCCTAGTCTGGTTCCAGTTAGAATTCTGTTGTCTTAGACAGCAGACCGATGTCATTTCTGGAAGTCTACTGATAGCCATAGTGGGTTGAAGAGGAAATTGTACTGCATTTAAGAGTGATTATATGCTATGGTTGTCTGTGATGGCAAGAGATTGAACTTGGTGAACTTACTAAAACAGGAATAGACAGAAAAATCGATGTGGGTGGCAGCCATTTAGATGATAAGACATTAATTCAGTCATTCATGTGGTCCTTCTTTTTATGCACTAACATGTGATTTAGACAAAGGATATCCATAGAGAGACACATGAAGTGTCTGTTATTTGTTTCTTTTGAGACACACAAAAAAGATGAATACTGTAGCTTCTTAGCATGTAATGTAAGGTCTTGATCTGCTTTATATAAATGTATTTGATGCTGAAACATTGCTGTGTTAAACTGTGGTCCTCAGGTCCTGGGTTCAGGAATCAGTTGTAGACTTTCAATTTCTGACATACTGGTATTATCATTGATTATGCAATTGCAAGTGATGCTGCCCTGGTAACTTTGGTTGATTTTGGAACCTTATACAAAAGGAGACATACTGAAAAATTTTCATTGGTGTGGTTGCCCCTTGATTCAAAAAGAGAAATGTTTGCATGCAAGTGAACTGGAAGAAAAATTCTAGAATGGAAATCAGCATGTTAGAGTGTTGCTCTTAAAAATTGTTAGTATCTATCTAATATAATTCTGTATGTATAACTGGATCAATGTTTTTTCTGTTGAGTTGCATTTGCAGTAGAGAATCTTCTATTGTCTTGCAAAAATGTTCTTTGGCATTTATAAAGTCCGCTATGCTGGTTGATAACTTGACTGCTCTTCAGGTCTTCCATCTTTTTAGGGGCATTGACTCCAACTTTTGTCAGTACTTGGTTTGCTGGGTCACAGCAGTCCAGGCTCACCTATGTGGTATTTCAGAGGCCATTTATGATCCTTCTGGAGCTGTTATGCACAATTGTTATGCAATTGTGGTCGCTATGGTTTCAAGAAAAGTGGGGAAGTTGAAGGCTTAATCCTTAAGAACTAGTCAATAAAAAAGTGTTTAACCTAGAAAACAACCCCGAGGAGCAGAATATTTCCAGTGCCAGTTCCTTTATTTTCAGAGTGCAGAGGACTAACTTTCAAACTTCACCTTTGGTTGATTTGTTGTGCAAAGGAGACTTTGCCTACTGCACCTGTGCTTTAACTGTTCTTAAATGCAAAACTGCCTTCTACGCTTTCTTAAAGAGGCCATTCTGTTTACCTGGTGTGAGTTTCTTTAACAATAGAAAAATCAAAAGTGCACCATCCAAAGATTAAAAAAATAAAATATCATTTAAGATAGCTTAATTTAAAGAGAAGAACCTCATTGAGTGTTGCCAGTAAAGATTCCCAGTTTTGTATTTCCTTTGGCACAGGAAGGGAAAAATCATCCTAGAATACAGCATATAGCCTGATTACTCCAGTAGCTTTCCTGCAGTGTGGGTCTGAACTTTTAGAGACTGAACATTTCGCAGTTCCTGGGCAGTGTTATAAAAAACAGATTGCTGTAGATGAGGTGGTCTCTACTGTGTCCTTTCTCAGTCATCATTCAGTTCTAACTTACATGCTGTAAAAGAAGTTGATGCAAGCAGTTGTAAGCAAATGCCTGTTTTAGACAGGCATCCTCAGGAGCACTTGTGGGCTGTGGATCCCACTTTTACAGATAGATCCTCCCATGGCAGTAGTTGGAATTCGTAAAATGAGGAATGAAACAAATTCTTTCTCACTTTCCTGTTGATTAAAGTGTTCCTCTGGTTTTTTGCCTGACATTAATTCCACTAAGAGGTGCATGACTTTCCTCATTAGCTTCAAAGGTAACTTGTGCATGTAATTCTGGATGGTGAATTCCACTTGTGGAGCAAGTGCCTGGTTTGATGCAATACTGAGAGTGATAGCACAAATAAATGCCTTTGAAAGTGGGCTAGATTTATGCTTCACAGGTCCATTCCCAGAGTGCTGTGTAATGATCATTATTTCGGAAAAAATCTAGTAATAATATTAAAATATTAAAAATCTGATATTTCTCAGGGTGTTGTTAAAAATCATGAATCAAATCTCAGAAATTGTTAAATCTGTTCATTGCATTATTATAATTTTCAATAAAAATTACTGCAATGCCTAAGCATTGTTTACTATTCAGTATTTTTTCTAAATAATCATAAAATGTTATTACTTATTGCCTGTGCTATTTGAGCTACCCTTGTAATTACCCATTGTCGTGCTCTCTGTAGTCTTTTGACTATTGCTAAAATAACGATGTGCATTCTAGTAGGAGCACACGCTGCACTGAATTTAACAAGGTGCTTGTTTTTAATTAAAACATTTAATGTACATTTTTTAGACTTCACAATTAACCTTTGTCAAATATAATAATAATAGTAGTAATAATTGAAGACATTTCTAGTTTCAGAAAAACAGAAAGATCTTAAATGCTTGCAGAGGGTTTTTTATAAAAATCCTGATATGAAACTGCCTGGGAAGTGAGGAGGGGCAGTGCCCCGCTTTGCCATGTTTCAGCCCCAAGTGAATTCTGATGGCAAA
Source organism: Hemiprocne comata (assembly GCA_020745705.1). Lineage (NCBI taxonomy): Eukaryota > Metazoa > Chordata > Aves > Apodiformes > Apodidae > Hemiprocne > Hemiprocne comata. The sequence continues at coordinate 67,145,833 of CM036586.1, forward strand.
ATTCCAACCCCCTAAAGCCCTGGGACATCAAGTAAGTGTTGACATTGATGTAACCTGAGCGGTACAAATGAGGTTGCTTTAGTACTGTGGATGTTCAGGAGCAGTGATTACTGATGGAAAATACAGAAGTGCAGATAATGTACAGGAAGAGCCATTATGAATTTGCTTCACCAAGTCCTTCCTAACAGGGTTTGTAAGGGGCTGCTATGGTTGTCGATGACTTACAGCTGCATTGCCTTTCTTAACCATGCTATAGAGGTAGGAAGTTGTAAGTCACAGTCTAAATGCACAGCTAATGCCTTCTGCCACTTTAAGGGTCTGTGAAGAGTTTCTTTAATTGCAAAAGATGGCTGAAGCCTCGCTCTGTTACATGCTCCTAATTTCCTTCCTTTTTCCCTCGTGCCAACTCCGCCAGGTACCCCCTCTTCCAGCCCTGATGTTTCTGTGTGCAGCTTCGTGCAAGAAGTGTTTTTTATAGAGTTCACATACTCAGGTGTCTGGGACCTGCACAGGCTCAGCCTGTGTACAAATCCGGTCGATGATCTCATGGTGTGGTTTGAATAGGCTCTGTGTGGTCAGCGCTGCTGCTGGCACCTGAGGGAACCAGGGCTGTCTTTTCACATTACCAACACAGAGCAGACTGCATTCAGAATAGGCTTGCTGTGGTGGTGGAGGTTCTCAAAGCTCTTGTGCAGAGGAGGAGCCTCAGAAACTCACCAAGAGAGAGACCTCTCGACACTGGGTATACTGGAAGGGAGTCATCTCTGTGACATGGGAATCATTTTCCTGCATAAACAACTGTGCTTAAAGGGCAGCCAAGCCTTTTTCTGTACTGATAGCACCTCTCTCTTTGGTTCTTGAACAGTTTCATGCTTCTTACGGTGGGAATTGGGTATTTTTGGTAGTAATGTCTTCCTACTCCCTGCTTTCCTTTCCTTGCTCAAACCAGGATGTCATTTTTACTCCTGTCTCTCAGGCATCATCCTTATACTACTCCCCAGAACACCCCAAACTAATCAACTTAGCACTGGGCATTCTGAAATGTTTGCTGAGAAAACAGCACTGTTTTGACAGACAGCAATTATAGCACTTGGGCTATAGGCAGACTTTATAGCTCTTCTGGGGATCTCTTATGAATAGTCACCATGAGGCCAGCACAGCCCTGTGCAAACAAGCTTTGTAACCAAATTGCACTGAAAAACCCCCTTCTTCTCTACCCACACCCTCCCCTCCCAAAACGACTGAGTAGCATGGATGTGCCTCCTTTACCTGTTCTGAATCTGAAAAAGTTCTCAGTCTTTGTAAGAAAATGCTGGTTCAGCTTAGGGAGAGTTACTGACTTATTCATATGTGCTTGTTTGAAGTCCCATGTATGGGTGCGTGGGTGTCATACACACTCATTTTACGTTATTGGATTTGAATTTGTCTTTTCATGATTTTGAGAACTCCACAAAATGTATGAGGGCTTAGCGTGATTCAAGTACATGAAGAATTAAGAAGGGGGTGTCAGTTAATATAAACACAGCCTTTGTCTGTGTCCCTTGGGGGGAAGCAAATTGTCTGATCTTGTTTCCCGTGGTGAAATTGCTCGTTAGTCATAAATCGCACTTTTTTTGAGAGAGAGGAAGCAGTGTTCTGTCTGAGGTCACGCAGTCCTCTGCTACCCTTTCAAGTCTTTCTTGGAGAACCTGAGATCTCTTCTCAGCTGACTTTTTTTTTCTTCCACTGCTTTGGTTTATGCCTACATCACTCCTTGCTCTGAAGGAGTTTAATGGAAGCTAAAAATTCTTCTGTAGGTAACATTCTTCTACTCTTCAGTAGTCTCAGTTAGAGGAAAAGGAAAGGAAAATGTCTACAATCAGGTAGCTAACTCAATACATCAAAAAATGGTAAAATGCTAATTTAAACAAAAAATATTGACTAGCCATATTAATGAAAAGCTGCCATTAACTTTAATGTTGTAAAGCTGTTACAGCATGATAGCCTTCTTGTTCTAAAACATTCTTTTCCCCCAAGAGTCTTCTGGGCCATTACTCTCAGCAGTATTTTCTGCAGGCTGGAATAGGTTATATTTAGTGTGTGTACTTTATTTCTGCTTCGAAAGCAGACTCTCTGCTCTATTTCTAAATGAAATACTTAAAAATCTTTCACAGTGAGGTGTGCAAGACCAAAAACGTAAATGACTGACTTCTCTGTGAAGAAGGTGTCTGTTCCAGTCAGGTTGTTATTGCTTTCCCCTCAGAGTGAACTCCGCTATGAACATGCACTAGCCTCTGTCAGCGTCTTGACAGGGAAGAGGGGCTTTCATACCTCTCTGAACACACTGTTCCCTTTGCAGCCAGATGAAAAGGCACTGATCTCTCTGAGGAGCACAGCAATGGCTCTGGAGCCACATGAAAGTTTGCGGTGTTAATCCCCTCGCTATGGCTTGTGGTAGACTTGGGTTGGCATGCCGTGCCACGCGTAATGCTTTCCTAGGACATGCTTGTCTGGAGGGAAGGAAAGAAAAAGTTCCCTTGGTATCTGCTGCAGCCTAAAAAAATCACCTGGAAAAGTTGGAGAGTTTGGTACGTTACTGAGCTTTTCATGGCATCTCTGGCATGTTTGCTGTTGTTGCACAAATGAGCTCTCAGGTCTAAACACCATGGACAGATGTCTTGCTTGACAAAGACAGGATATTGTTACATTTGAATAGAAGATGAAATAGAGTACCACCATCAGGTGGAGAAGACAGAGGAGATCATTCTGATTTCTACCATTTATTCTACTTAGTTACCAGGATCTTCCCTTTGTCACACCAGTAAATAAATAAGCAAGAAAAAAAAAATACAGCTTATATTTAATTTTATATCTCTACTTTGTTTGGCATTGAAACAATGTTAATGCTAAAACATTTCCTGTCAATGTTTTTGAAAACAGGATTACATGGTCGAGAGAAAAATCTAAAAATCAAACCTAAAAATCAAAACTTGGTTTTTCACTCCACCCTTGAAGTTATTCTTTATGTCACAGTTAAGCACTCTGCTGCAAATGATTAGCTAGAAAATTCTTAGGGTTCTGCCAGTACTGATTTCTGTTTTATCTGAAGATGATTTTGCTCAGTAACTTAAGGTGCATTCCTGCCACAATTCCTGAAAGTATTATTGTCATGGGTAAATAAGCTTTTCAAGATGAAATAACATAGAAGTTATTTGGTTAAACCTATATATGTTAATTTAATAAAAGACTAAAACAGCATAAAGCATCCCCACAAGTAGATAGTGTTATGTTTCTCAGCCTCTGCAAATTTCACTTTGAAACCATAAAATGGTTTTTTTGTTATGTATGATTTTATGAGTATTTTTCAATAGATAGATGGAATGCTGAGAGTTTTTCAGGAATATTTAATGTGTATGTAAAGCTGTTTAGACAACACAGGGAATCCAGTCCCTCAATGCAACTGTTACTATATGAAGTCAATGGGAATTTATATTTGGTTTCAGCGAGAATACCATTCGTGTTTGCTGTGGGGATGAAATGGCCCCTGCTTTTCTTAATGCCAGCATTCAAATTAATAAAAACCTATTCAGTATATAAATTTGCTTTTTCCCGTTGGTAGTAGTCAGCATAATCAGAATTACCAGGAAAACAAAGTCAAGAAAGATCTATTTCTTTTTTTTTTTTCCCATTCATGAAGCCATTTGAGGTATTTGCAGTATGCCTAAACTAATTTTACAGCTTTGTGACATACTTTACTATTAATCTAGATCACACAGGAATCAAATAAATGTTTTTTGCATCTCTTCTTAGAAAGGCACTTTGGCATTCCATATCTCTTTCTTTTCAATATAAGAAACTGCTGAAGATGTTATACATGTGTTGGGTTGGCACGCCAAGATTTCTGGTATCTAAGAACACTAAGAGAAATTGGCTGAAGGGCAGTTAAAAAGCCTTGATTCTGCCTACTGTAAGCTCTGAAATAATCCACAGAAGTGAAGGATATCCTTTAAGTAGGATCAAACAAAAATAAGCAGGTGGAAGAAGTAGTTTTCCACACAGCTGTTATCACTTGTAGGAAATGTTAATCACAAAACAAATAGCTTCAGGAGTGTTCGGTCTTGGACAAATCTGATGGGCTTAGTGTTACATTTGTTATATCAATCTTTCTTTTTTCCCCTTTCCTTATCTAGGTGTTTTGTTTGTTTTTTTTAATTTGACTAGTTCAATAGCATTCTTAACTTTCAGTGTTTGATGAGTTCTCCCCTGAATTTCCCCTAGTCTTCCTCTCCTCTATCACTTTCTCTTAGGTTCTTGTCCTCTGAAAATCTCACATTCATTCAGGTGTGTCTCAATATATGTAAGCTTCTTGTTCCTAGCTGTGTTTTCCATGAAGCAGCTTCCCAAGGACATGTTACCTTGTTATGTCTATAGTTTTAAGATTTGAAAGAACTTTGAAGAGTGAAAAAAATAAGAATCTCTTCTACTATTTGCAGAGTGACAGAGCAGAGTGACTTACTGTCAGCAAAACCATAGGGAAGTTGTGCCCTTTGCCAGTAAATGCTTGAAGGGAAGCTTCCTTCCCTTTTCTTACTCATGCTTCTCATTGTTGAATGATGGATAATAAAAAATTATACCTGAGTGAAACTCTTATTCCAGTGATGCATTGTGGATCTGAAGGAAGCAAAACATGTTTTTCTTCTATCCCACTTTGTGTGAACATGGGTGCCAAGGACAAGAGCAGAAGGGCAGTCAGCACATGCCTCGCCTTTATATGAGGGGCAACTAGGATACATGGTAGGTTGCTCCTTTGCAGCCCAGAAGGCCTGTGTGATTTAAGTGTTTAGAGGTAAGGCTGCTGAAAATATTTGGAGCAGAAAATGCCCACTGCTTTGTTCCATGGCTTAAAAATTTCTCCTGAAAATGTAACCTGTGGATAAGAGCGACATTACTCTTAGCTGAGATTGAGAGTTTTCGGGAGTCTAACAGTACCGTAATCTCTGTCACTACCTCAGTTCTTTTCAGGTGCCAAACCCAAATCTCAGATCAGAGTCCTTGATCGCAGTGAGAACATCGATATTGCAACCTAAAAGGCACAGAGTGTTTTTCAGCTTGCAAAAAAAAAAACACCCTCTCAGTGAAGGATCTGCTTGCTAACAGAGAAACTAGTGAGTTACCTTTCAATTCCTGTGTTGCCTTAACATTTTGAGTCCAATTTTTACAGTGCAGGAAAGACCTGAAAGCTAACATGGAATGAAAAACAACAGATGGAGAATATTTATTTCTTGGATGGGGAGCTATGGCTGAAGAATAGGATTGTATCAGTACATTGACTCCACAGTTTTGTCACCTTAGTAATCTGTTGCAGAAGGAGGTCGTTTTGGATGGTAATCCTGTATTTAGCATTAGAGGCAGCGGGCCCTGGGCAGCACAGGCCGGCAAGGAGAGGCAGCAGCAGGGCTGAGCCCCATTGTTTCTGTCAGTGGTTGCAGGGCTGTCCAGGTGTCCTGATTTAAAGGCTGCTCCTTAAGACAGGAAATTGTATCTTGTTCTGAGGTTTACTGTAATAAAGTACATAGTCCTGGGGGAATGCGCTGCTGGGCCCATGAATCACTTTATGGGCTGGCTCTTCTGACCTCAGCCCTGTGATTTATTCACGCCATACCACAGCAGGAATGGCAAAAATGTAACCGGTGCATGGTCTTCCCAGCCTCCTCGCCCTCCAACCCAGATGAGTTCGAGACTGGGAGGCTGCCATAAATCTGTAAACGCAGGTTTGCTCGGAGCTGGCAGTTTTGCTCGTCTTGCCCAAGATCTCTCCGCTGTGAGTCTGCTTGGGGTTTGGTGGTGGAGGAATCCTCTTGCTTCTCAGGTGTTTCCTTCACAGTTTTGTGGCCTTGTAGCCCCTCGAGCTTCTGGTGTGCAGAAGTGAAAATCTCAGTGCAGTCATGATACTCTTAGCAACAATAAGGCATCTTGAAGTGTGCAAGATCTCAAGATTCTGCTAATCCCCTTTTTCGTTTAAGTTAACAATACATTAAAAAAAGAGACTTGGCTGTTTTCGGCTCAGTATGTCACTGTTTTACAGATAGTACCAGGTGTACTTGTACAATTCTTCTCTTAAGTAAATATTAGTATTTGCTTTTACAGAAGTAGTTAAATGATGTGCCCTTAGCCAAACCACAAGTGGCAGGCATGAAGAATAGATCCTGACTCTCAACTACACTAAGCCATGTTACTATTTCAATTGACTGTGTTTATGTGTTTTGCAATTAGCAGTTGTTAGTTTGAAAAATCTTACACTCTTCTTTGTTGGTTGTCTTCCATCTCAGTTTTTAAAAAACGTATTTTGCATTAAGTGTCCTTACATTTTCCTGTAAATTGCTTGATCCATACACTTCAGAAAATACTCAGAATTTTTCCTCATGTTGTGCAAAATGCCCATTTTTTAAGGATAGTTGTGGAATTAAAAATTGTCCAATGCACTAATGTTCACCCCACCTCTGTTATTTTCTGCCCCTATCCCCTGTGAATCTTCGTGCAACTAAATATAAATCTCCACTGTGTATTTTTGCCATGAATTTGCCTTTTTTAACTTAATAGTTTTAAATAGTTCAGACATAATAGGGAATTGACAGAATGAGCCATCCATTTCCTCTAATAGTTTGTAAATAACACTGTTAGAATGAAGAAGCTGTAACCTGTGAAGTAGTCCTCTTCCTTGCAACACGCTCAAATTTCTGCTTTAACTGTCTCATCCTGAAATCAGCCTTGGAAAGTATCCACAGTTTTTCCCTGAAGTAGATTAAAATGTAAACATCTTGAAATTTAGCAAAAAAAAACGTTGCAAGACATTAGCTTAGTCATGACTAAGTCCTAATATCTAAGTAGATATCAAATTATACATCTCAGCAATGACACAGGCAATTAAAGGCAACTATATCAAAACAAGCAAGAGGTTAATATGTGCAGTGTACCTAGGTTTTCATGAGAGCCAGTCTCTCTGTGTGATACAAGGTGGTATGAGTTTGTGTCTTCTATTTCACATCCTTGGAATTGGAAGGGTTTTTTACTTTTTCTGAGATACTAGAGTTATATCTGTAGATCTACATATGATAATGTTTCCTCGATAAGGCAGTTTTCATGGGAGTTTTATTTGGCAGGGTAAACACAGCTTCAAATTTGTTCAGCAGGAAAGGTGTTGGTAGCTGGAATGTGCTAAAATGAGTTTTTTCCAATTCCCTCACATATGAATGGCTTGCTATCTCACTTTCAACATATTTAAGGTTCATGTACCTTGTGTCTCATAAAAAGACAGACAGTGACAGCTTTGAGGTTGTTAAGCTTTTTCTTTTTTTAATCTCTTTAAATCTGTACATGAAAAAAGCCTTTGTATAACAGAATGTATCATTATGTTTAGCAAGGATGTGATAATAAAGGGTTGTCAAGGGTCTGTTTCCATGGTTTAGATCAGGCTTAACATTGCTTGTTCTGTAGCAGAGTGTGCATGCTCAATCTCTTACACTGTTTTTACAGCATGCAGATTCAGTTTCTTCTCATGAAGAACAGGGACTGCTTATAGATAAAAACAGAAAAATAAAGATGATAGGATGCTCCCTCCCTATGGTAGAATGCCAGTTGCTTTAAGCATCTGAAAAGTTTTTTTATCTTGAATGCTCATCAGAATAGACTGTAGTGCCAATTCAAACAAGTCTTCTGCACTAATGGACTGCAAGTAGCTACACCTACTTTTCGACCTGGATCTGAAAAAGGAAGTGAAATAAAACCTCTCAGGCACCCTCTGCTGCAATTACGGGACTAAAGCTATCCAAATTTTATCCATAGCCCCTGACACCTGCTCCATTCCTGTCTTCAACCCTTTCAACAACTTCTGTTTGCTTACAAAACACTTTTCTGGCACTACTTCAGCAGCAGTCTTTGAAGCTACCAGGAGCATTAGGTAAAGTGATGCCCCCGTACTAATGAACTGCTTCCATCCCCTTTTTTTTCCCTAATGATGCTGTTCCTGGCCTTATCCAGACATTTCTTGTGCTTCCTTTTCAATCCATCTCCTGGGTGGCAGCAGCAGCCAGAAAAGACTGAAATACAAGTAATAAGCATTAGGATAAGGATGGAACAGATGTCAGCATTAGTGTTGCTGTAATTACTATCACCAAATGCTAAGACATCCTTTGCAAGTTAATGTAAGCAGTCCCATATACTGTTCCTGACCTTATAGAAAATTTATCTTTTTAGAAATCAGACACGGTGCTTCTGGAAGAGAGGCTTGCACAATCATACAAAAGAACCCTCAGAAAAGAGTTAGGAGGAAGTTAGGTGAGACACTATCGGATTGGTAGTCAGATAGACAATAAATAATGAGAGCAATCTGTAACTCTAGCAAGAAAATCTGTTGAAGCACAGAGGAAAATTGGGATATTTGTAAAAGAACAACAAAATTAAGTAGCTTTACACATCTGGTATGTAACATGAAACCAGATGTTACAAGGATAATGGCAATTAATGGGAAATAAAATAATATTTGTAGGTGGACTGTGGGTACAAATTTTTCAGGAAAGCTAGAAATGAAAGTAGAGGTGTCTTATACTAATGATACTGGAGATTCTGGGAAGTAAAAAAAAGTGATAGCATGACTGCAATGGCATTGCTTTGAGTCAAAATAACATAAAGGCCATAAAAGGAGCGATACAAAGATAGTGGATTATAGCCTGCTATGGATGTTAGGTGTAGAATTGTGATAAATATAAATAACAATGGAGAAATATGTTTTTATTTATTGGATACAAATCAGAGAAACTGCTGGACTTCTTAGCTCACTACTTACTAGACCACCAAGAAGTAATGTTGATGTAAGGCCTCAGGATTGTAGTAAGTGTTGATGATCCTAGAGAAGAAATCATTACCAAAAACAGCTTCAGCTGTAGTGACCATGAACTGAGTACACTTAAATTAAAAACAAAAAAACCCACAACACTGTACTAAACCAGTTAAGTTTTCCATTTCAAAGTAGTAAACTGAAAAATTAAGAATATTAGGTAGCAAGTAAACTGGACAGAAGGGACTCAGAGATTCAAGTGTAGAAGAAGCAGGGAATTTATTTAAATAAAAAGTCCAAAACTGGGAGGTCTTTGCATCCCACACAAAGGGGGAAAAGTGTTAGGAAGAGTTACAAACCTAACTGGCTGTTTGTCTGCATCCAAAAGGAAATTAGCAGCAGCCTTAAAAATTGGTCAAGAAAGAGGGTTGTTTCTCAGAGGCAGAAATTACAGGAATAAAGTGAGAATTGTGAAAATTTATGCTAAACTGGACCTTCCAAAGGAAATCAAAACAAATAGTAAAACACTCTATAGCCACAGATTGGAACCACAGTGCACTGTGGATGGGGCTAGCATTACTGATAGTATGCATATGGTCCCAAAATTAAAATAACGTCTTTGCCTTGGTTTTCAATGAGCAGAGAGATAAAATATGAAGAAAGGAACTTAGGATGACCTATCAGAATGAGTGTGTCAAGCATGGAAACAAGACAGCTGCAGAAAGAAGTGAGATGAATTATACTAACTAGAAATAAGTCATGATAGTCATTTTGCAAGGAGGTAGTTTCTCTATCAGTTTGAATCTTTGAGTCTAAAGGTGAGATTTTTTTTTTTAAATAACTGTTATAAATCATTACTTATTTTTTTACATAATCAGAAACCACACTAAGACTGCAGTGTTGCTGTCATTCTTTGACTGGTATAGCTGAAATTTCTTTCTACCATCTTTCACCTGGAGTCTGATTCACAAAGACATAATTTAAGAACAATTGTTTTCACTCTAGTTGTTTGATATGTCATTTTCAATGTGAATTCCATTACTCACTTTCCATTCTTATGTTTTGGCTGTACTGGCTTTGGCAACTAAGACTTTGAGGCTCTCACAGCATCTTGAAGACCTGCATTTCCTCCAGGGATAAGGAACTGGTGCTGGAACCTGAAGATGGGAGGGCAGAGCCATCTCTTTCTGCAAGAGCCTGTCTTGTGTCAGCTTCAGCCAATTGTGAAACCACATGCTAAGCTAAAGGCCATGTCATAGGAAAAGAGACAGACGCCGCTTTTCCTAAATGGTCATTTTTCAAAACCTGGTGAATGTATTCTTTTGACCTGAATTGCCTAGATGAAAATTACACCTTAAGTTTGTGCTCTGTTTGCACTGCTGTTAAATTGCAGATCAAGAAAGAATCATAGAATCATTTAGGTTGGAAAAGACCTTAAAGAACATCAAGCCCAATCTTTAACCCTGCTTAACCGTTTTCACCCCTGAACCATATCCCCAGGCACCACATCTATACAACTTTTAAACACATCCAGATAAATTTCCTAATGTTCAGCCTAAACCTCCACTGGTGTAGCTTTAGGCCATTCCCTCTTGTCCTATCACTATGTACTTGTGAGAAGAGACCAGCACCTACCTCTTTGCAATGTCCTTTCAGGTAGCTGTAGAAAGGGATAAGGTCTCCCCTCAGCCTCCTTTTCTTTAGACTAAACAGCCGCAGTTCCCTCAGCCACTCCTCATAAGACTTGTTCTCTAGGCCTGTCACCAGCCTAGCTGCTCTTCTTTGCACCCCCTCCAGCACCTCAATGTCTTTCTTGTAATGAGGTGCCCAACAACTGAACACAGTACTCGAGGTGGGGCCTCACCAGGGCCGAGTACAGGGGCACAATCACTTCCCTAGACCTGCTTGCAACACTATTTCTAATACAAGCCAGGATGCTGTTGGCCTTCCTGGCCACCTGGCCACACTGCTGGCTCATATTCAGCCACTTGTTGATCATCATCCTGAGGTCCCTTTCTGCAGAGCAGCTTTCCAGCCACTCTTCCCCCAGCCTGTAGCATTGCATGGGGTTGTTGTGGCCCAAGTGCAGGACCCAGCACTTGCCTTTGTTGAAGCTCTTACAATTGGCCTCAGCCCATCAATCCAGTCTGTCTAAGTCCCTCTGTAGAGCCTCTGTAGACTGCTCTAGTTTCAGGACTTCTCAGTAAAGCTGGCTCTGTGGAACTTGAGAGCCTTGTGAGTACTTCTGTCTCTCATCCAGCTTCTGCACTGAAGGCTGATAAAACAGGGAAGGTTGTCTTAAAAAAAAAAACCAAACAGCTACCCTTTATGGGGAGACATCTCCTGTAACATCAGGTGCCAGGATTGAAGGTTCATTCTAAAATGTACCATCTTCAAGCACTCCCACTTTTCACAGGCAACTAGGTTAAGGTGCATGTACTATCAGTTTAGCAGCTGTAATGTGCAGCAGCCTCTTTTTCGCTGACGGAATTAATCAATAAAAATAGTTCAGGAAATTAGTTGTGGGTTGGAATGTCCTTCTGCAAAAGCTTTACATTTTTTTCTGGGCATGCTGGCAGACACAGTCTAAAGCTGTACTGCAATTCTGAGTGCTCCAAGCTGAGACATGATTAAGACAAGGAATTGCAAATCTTTGCCTCAGGTGCCAAAATAGTAAAATTATGATGGAAAGCTTATGTAAAAGAAGGGCTAAAACACTGATAGGAAAGGTAATATAAAATATTAATAGGATTCCTTCTGACTAGATCAAATACATTGAGGGAAAGGACTTTGAAAAGCATGGCATCAGTCCTAGTAAGGAATGATGCTTCTGTGATTCTAGACACTTAGTATGTTAGAGGAAATGTGTATAGGAAAATCAAAGTATGTTATCAGTATCTTTTTATTTAAACAAGCACAGCAGAAATGGCAACGCTTCCTGTGTCTAGTATTAACATTGATTTATTATCACACCATTCCTACAACGGAAAATTAAAGGAGCATCTCTCTTGTGATCACACAACTCTATACACAAATAATTTATATTTTTATCTCTTGTTTTCCAGTTGTGGTCATTTGTATACAATGACATTGAAATGAACAGTAAAAGGGTATAAATTAAATTCACTTATGACAAACAACTTTTTATTTTCTTCTTACTTGGTTTGCTTGAATTTGTTACACCTTTTTTGGTAGCTGTGAGTGTGTAGATCCAGGGTGAGAAAGATGGCTGATGTGCCATCCAGACAAGGCAAAGGTAACTTGCCGACTCAGGAAACAAGAACAAGAATGGAAGCAGTGGTATTATCCCTTTTACTGAGGGTGTAAGGCTGTGTTTGGAAAATTAATTTGCAGCCTGAGGTTTGATTATTCCCAGCTGTAACTAAAAGAGCATGTAGCACAATGCACCAAGTTAAATTTTTTTCCCACTGTCTTGCAGCCAGAGGTTGCTGCTGTATCATCTTTGGAAAAAGGGGCAGATGAATCAGGAAGTATTTAAGGATATTTTAAGGGCATGTAGAAAGAGAATGAGAGATGCAAAAGCTCAGCTAGAACTTAATCTGGCCATCTCTGTAAAGGATAATACAAAAATGCTTTTATAAATAAATTAATAATAAAAGGAGGGTCAGGGAAAATCTTCAATCCTTATTGGATGAGGGGGGGGGAACTTAGTAATGGAGGACAGGGAAAAGGCTGAGGTGCTTAACACCTTCTTTGCCTCAGTCTTTAACAAAAAGACTAGCTACCCTCAGGACAAATGGACTCCTGAGTTGGTAGACAGGAATGAGGAGCAGAATTCCCCTCCTGTAATCCAGGAGGAAGTAGTTAGGGACCTGCTGTGCCACTTAGATTGGATCCCAGCAAGTCCATGGCTCTGGATGGGATTCATCCTAGGGTGCTGAGGGAGCTGGTGGAAGAACTGGCTAAGCCACTCTCCATCATTTATCACCAGTCCTGGCTGACCAGGGAGGTCCCAGATGACTGGAGGTTGGCCAATGTGACGCCCATCCACAAGAAGGGCCGGAAGGAGGATCCATAGATCCTATAGACCTGTCAGCCTGGCCTCAGTGCCTGGCAAGGTTATGGAACAGATCATCCTGAGTGCCATCAAGCAGCATGTGGAAGACAACCAGGGGATCAGGTCCAGCCAACATGGGTTTAGGAAGGGACGGTCCTGCCTGACCAGTCTCATCTCCTTCTATGACTGGGTGACCCACCTAGTGAATGAGGGGAAGGCTGTGAATGTGGTCTACCTTGACTTCAGCAAGGCCTTTGACATCCTCCTGGAAAAGCTAGCAATCCATGGCTTGGACAGGTGCACCCTTCACTCGGTTAAAAACTGGTTGGATGACCGGGCCCAGAGAGTGATGGTGAATGGAGCTGCATCCAGCTGGTGTCTGGTGACCAGCGGTGTCCCCCAGGGATCAGTACTGGGCCCAGTCCTATTCAACATCTTTATTGATGACCTGGATGTGGGGATTGAGTCCCCCCTTAGTAAGTTCACAGATGACACCAAGCTAGGGGGGAGTGTCGATCTGCCAGAGGGTAGGAAGAAGCTGCAGGAGGACCTGGACAGGCTGGATCAATGGGCCGAGGCCAACAGCATGAAATTCAACAAGACCAAGTGCAGGGTCCTGCACTTTGGCCACAATAACCCCAGGCAGCGCTACAGGCTGGGGAAAGAGTGGCTGGAGAGCAGCCCGGCAGAGAGGGACCTGGGAGTGCTGGTGGACAGCTGGTTGAACATGAGCCAGCAGTGTGCCCAGGTGGCCCGGAAGGCCAACAGCATCCTGGCTTGTATCAGGAATAGTGTGGCCAGCAGGAGTAGGGATGTAATTCTCCCCCTGTACTCAGCACTGGTGAGGCCTCACCTCAAGTACTGTGTCCAGTTCTGGGCCCCTCACTTCAAGAAGGATGTTGAGGTACTGGAGCGGGTCCAGAGGAGAGCAACAAGGCTGGTGAAGGGACTAGAGGGAAAGTCTTACAGGGATAGGCTGAGGGTTCTGGGGTTGTTTAGCCTGGAGAAGAGGAGACTCAGGGGGGACCTTATCACTCTCTTCAACTACCTGAAGGGAGGTTGTAGTCAGGTGGGGGCTGGGCTCTTCTCCCAGGCAACTAGCGACAAGACAAGAGGGCACAGCCTGAAGCTGCGCCAGGGGAGGTTTAGGTTGGACATTAGGAAGCACTTCCTCACGGAGAGGGTGATTAGACATTGGAATAGACTTCCCAGGGAAGTGGTGGAGGCACCATCCCTGGCTGTGTTCAAGGCAAGGCTGGATGTGGCACTTAGTGCCATGGTCTAGCTGATGTGGTGATGTTAAGTCATAGGCTGGACTTGATGATCTTAAAGGTCTTTTCCAGCCTTGGTGATTCTGTGATTCCTTTTGGATAAATGTTTTGCTCACTTTGGGATACTTTTTGCTTTTCATATAGCTGCAGCTTAAATACCGCATAAATTGTAGCTGGCGCAGAATTAGGCAACCTGTGTATTAAGGAAGGTACTGGTCTATTAGCAGCTTGAAATGGTGTTCTGTGGTACGACTGCCAGTGTTTTTAAAGGTTACTTCTAAGAACCAGATTCTGATACCCAGGGCTGTGCAAAGACTGCCTCCTGCCTGTGAGGTACTGCAAGTTAAGTACTGATAGGATGATGGCTCTTAGTTGCTAGGATCTCAGGGTGTTAGCAGCTGGAATTTACTGTCCATGTGGTTCAAAGCAGTTGGAGTTCCTTAATTTTCTGAAGACGTTCTATAATGAGCAAAAAGAGTTAGAAAAAAAAAAAAGGTGAGATTGGAGCTACCACTGTAGATGTGTTGACATAGTTTCTGATTAAAAGGGTGATGTTAGTCAGCTGTTTGGTGTGTTGTATTAGTAATTACTTATTAAGAATTTATCAAGTGTGATCTACCCAAACAGTGTCATTCTACTAATCTTACAAAATCACTATATCCTGCATCCCAACACCTTTATGTTCTAAGTTGTCGCGTAAATGTCTGTCTAGCTCTCATGATGCTGCAGTACTTTATCCAGATCTCTTTGCCTCCTAGTTCTTTATGTTGTTGTCACCTTATGGGAGGGGTTTTTTTAATTTGTATGCAAATAATACAGTTCTATGGTAATGATGATTTGCCATGGTAAGTCTTACAAATGCTATGATAGAAAAGCATTAAAAGCTAGATCAGCATTTTCTGTAGACTTTGAGTAAATGCAGTGGGCAAAAATCAGACATCTGAAGCAAGTACTGCCCAAGCAGCAGCTTTTTCCTTCTGTGGCAACTGATGTCCTTACCACTGGAGTGACTGAACAGTTTATGAAACAGCAGAACCTTTCCAGTTCAGAACCTTGTGTATTAAAGGCATAAAAGCCGTAATTGCAGATTATGTTAATATGCCAGGTTTAAAACTCTGGCAGGTCAGTCATCCCTCATGGAAGAGCAACAGTCATTGTTGAAGGGACTGACTGGATTGCTATGGGTTAGAACTACCTGAGCTCTACAAATTTGTGTCAAAGCCTTAAATGTTGTAGTGTAATGCCAGTCAGAAGGAAAACAGATTTGATCCCTATAATTAGACTAGACCTGGTGGAATTATCCCTGTTCTTTGGTGACATTAAAATCAAAGCTACTGCTGATCTCGATATTGCTTTTATACTATCTGATCCACACTCTCAGAAATGTTCCACTTGGAAAGAAAACTCATAATTTGAAATAAAATTAAATAGAAAAATGTATTTAGAATATTTCTCTATGGAATTTGTGTTCTCTCTGGCATATGTAAACATATTCTTTTGATGAATATGTATGATTTTTATGTTTTGAAGCATCATTAATTCATCATTGTTTGCAGCCTGTTACTCTTTCTAATGATACAGCTGATAAATATTCCAGCATTATGACCCTGAGAACTGTGCTGCAAAGTAGAAAACTGCTTTTTAAAATTCACTTTCTGTTAAATTTTACTAAAAGGATTCCTCTCCATTGCTAGGAAGGAGCTGTGAAGAAATAATGTAGTCTCCTGAAACCAAGTGCTGTAGAGAACCATTAAAAGACATCTTGATTCTATTAGTATTTGCAAGCCAGAGGAAAAACTTGGCTACCCTGGTAGTTAAAACATTTTGTATTGTGGATGAACCTTGTTTATTACTCCTTATTGGACTTACCCAGCTTATTATCCAGGAATACAGGGCATTAGTCCTGCAGTGCTGAGGGTAACTGAGTAGTTAGAAAGTCTCATGTCCCCATTTGCAAAAATATGCTGTGCTTCACCAAATTGGAAAAGAGGAATGAAACAAGACTGGTCCCTACAGTACTCTGGGTTTGACTACACTGCACACCAGGGTGTTTTGGTACTAAGAGGACTCGGTAGCAGACTCTGTATGAGCTGTAGTTCCTTATTCTCTAGGTTATTCAAGTACTTTGCCACTCAAACTGCCAAATCACTTATTTATCCTCACCCAAGCCCATCCAAGAAATCTCATCTACGCTGTGTATGTCTTCTTCTAGGGCTGAGTTGTGTCTGAGATGCTAGCACCTGCCACTTTTACTAAAGTCACTGCAGCTGAAGTATTCTCCAAGAAAAATATTGTTCAGCAACTGAAGTTAAATGCTGTACAATTCTTTAAGTCCTTTCTTACCTGCTACAGAAAGAGTTAGAAAATACTGCCTTGCCTGGTGCCTTCCTTCTATTTGTACTATTAGTAATACCTAATAGTATTATAGTACATTGTTCTCATTTTTAAGCTTTAATTCAGAAGAAAAAGATTCTTTCTGTAGTTAAGGGATATTCTTAAAGCTTTGCCTTGATTCAAGTCCTGTACTGCATACCAAGCTGCAGTTTAAACTGTTGCTGTCTTACCCAGTTACCTTCCTAAAATCAGACATTGCCATTCTGAAGGAGATGTGCATCCTGTTCTTCTTTGTGTGTTGACAAACGTATTATAATGATACTAGAACCATAGAATGGTTTGGGTTGGAAGGGACCCTAAAGATGATCTAGTTCTAACCTCCCTGCATGGTCAGAGACACCTCCTACTTCCTCAAAGCCCCATCCATCACTTCTAGGGATGAGGCATCCACAACTTCTCTGGGCAACCTGTTCCAGTGTCTCACCACCCTCACACTAAAGAATTTATTCCTAATGTCTAACTTAAATCTACCCTCTTTTCATTCAAAACCATAACCCCTCATCCCATCGCTACTTGCCCATGTAAAAAGTCCCTCCCCAGCTTTCCTGTAGGCCCCCTTTCAGGTACTGGAAGGCTACTACAAGGTCTCCCCGGATCCTTCTCTTCTTTATGCTCTCTCAGCCTGTATGATCATTGTCACGGCCCTCCTCTGGACTCGCTCCAACAGCTCCATGTCTTTCCTGTGTTGGGGGCTCCAGAACTGGACACAGTATCCCAGGTGGGTTCTCACGAGACTGTAGTAGAGGGGAAGAATCACCTCCCTTGACCTGCTTGCCACACTTATTTTGGTACAGCCCAGGATATGGTCATCTTTCTGGGCTGCAAACACACTTTGATGGCTCATTTTGAGCTTCTCATCAACCAACACCCCCAAGTCCTCAGTTTTCAATCAGTTCTCCATCCACCCTGTATTTATGCTTGGGATTGCCCTGGCCCAGGAGCAGGACCTTTCACTTGGCCTTGTTGAACTTCATGAGTTTGACTGTCCATGTCTCCAACAAAGATGTTAAACAGCACTGGTCCCAGTACTGACCCTTGAGGAGCTCCCCTCATCACTGGTCTCCCTTTGGACATCAAGCCATTGACCACTGCTGCCTCTATTAGGATGGCCAGTAAATGCTACTGGATAACCTCATCAGGCATGCTTCAAAGGCTCATGACATTTGGCATGAGAAGAATTCAGTCATGGTGATTTTCAGTGACTTCTTGGCTCTGCAATCATCGCTGTCTTCCATAAGACATTTCAGTCCTCTAGATCAGTCAGTATCTTGGATCACTGTGATCATTATCACTGTGTCCTTGGCATCAGCTATAAGATCTCTCAGTCCCAGCTGAACTTCAAACAAAATGGGGACAGTGGATAAATCAGAAGTACTCTAGAGGCAGCTCTGCTGCCATATAACTCCTCTGTAGTCATCTATTTTAAAAATGCAAACCCATCTCTCTTTGCTTTTTTTTTTTAAGACTGCACACTATACTTGCACACTATACTTGCTATTTTTTGCTTTTTCTGGTCTTTCAGAAGCATTTAAGCAATTCCAAGCTCTGTTGAAAACAGTAATACACCATTATAGACATCTCTCCTTTTAGGAGAGCTGACTGACACCTGCACTTCTCCTACATGAAACATTATCCATTCAGCCTGCAGAATTCAAAAGCACAGCTAAAATCCACGTATCACATCACCAGATATTTTTCTTATATTGTTTCAGACTTCATTTTGTACCAGTTCCAAAAAACAGTTCAAAAACCACACTTTTCGCTCCATGTCTTGAGCAACACCCCTGTCTCATACACTATATAGCATTGAAGTTTTTAGCAGTAAGTTGTTTTTTTCTAAGGCAATGGTGGCAAAAATTATCCAGCAATAAATAAGTAATGGACTGTTGCCATATCTCATTGTCCTGGTCCTGGCATTTTTGCTAAGGAAGTAGAGATGGGCAGCAAAGGATTTGATTGCAGAAGGTATTCTTTACATGCTGTTTGAGGCACCTCCCATTTCCATACCAGAGTAATGGCTATTAGATACTATTACAGATATATTCTTGGCACTGGTCCTGAATCATCAGCAAGGATTGTGGGTTTACTATTAAAAGAATAAATGTTTCTTTAGAATCAAAACAGATTAAAGAAAGTGAAAATTACCAGAGCTCCAAGCCAGCCTGTCTTTCCCAGGATACCAAGAGCTAGAAAGAAGCAGAGGTCATGGATCATGTTCTGTCACTTCACTCTATTGATATTTTTCATATGTCAGGCAGACATCCAAAATTTGATACTTTTCCATAAAAGAAAAACTACACTAACAAAGTGGCAATAATAATTCACCCGTTATCAGTCGTTCCCACACCTACCACTTTGACACTGCAGCTGAGAATCTGATGTGCACCTTTTCCTTTCTTCTACTTTTTGGCTCCCTGAAGTCATTAAGTATCTTTAAAAAATTGCCTAACTTTTGTGGTTTTATGTCTTGAAAGACAGGGAATAATTTAAGATGTTATTTTTTCTAGATATGATCTAGGCAGGATCCAGGTACTCTCTAAACTGTATCTGTCAGATTTTTTATGTGCTGGTAGTCCACTTAAAGCAAGCTTACTCTATTTGTGTATTCAGGAAACACTTGTATAAATCCAGAAATAAATTCCACCCACAAAAAGTCCATTGTTTAAGTCCATTCTGCTGTCAGATGGTGAACAACTTTGTCTGTCAAAACACACCTTTTCCTCTTGAAATACATCATTCTTTCACATTTTTTGATAAAGGATATATGGCTTCAGTTGAGATCCTGGCAATAGCAAGCTTCTATGTATGGATAGCTTCAGCAAAACTCTAGCAATCCTTGGAGTGACTGAAGGGAACAGAGCTCAGATCTCAGCAGTGGTTTTTTATGCTCTAGTTTCTTCTGCCTGTGCAGTGACAGGGGTCTTAAACTTTTAGTAGTATAACTATTTCCAAGAGCTGGGTCACTGGCTGGGATCAGAAGGAAGCCAGGTCATCATCACCTCCTTCTCCCACCTTAGCACGTAATGTGTAAGAAAAAGTTATTCTTCCATCCCAGTTATCAGTCATCTGAAAGCAATCATGGACTTAGTCATCAGGGAGTCAATTTTCACCCATTGTCTTAGCAAAACTTCACACTTTTCAAGACAGAGCAGCATTATTTTTTTTTTCACCTGCAGAAATAACAAAGGCTTTTTAAATGTGGTGTCTCAGCCATACAACTCTCAAAGAGAAACAACCTCAAAACCTGGTGGTTTCTGCTCCAGGGCTGTGGAGTC
This sequence comes from Hemiprocne comata, assembly GCA_020745705.1. NCBI lineage: Eukaryota > Metazoa > Chordata > Aves > Apodiformes > Apodidae > Hemiprocne > Hemiprocne comata. Next base: position 67,165,603 of record CM036586.1, read on the forward strand.
AGTGAGCCTTCCACATAATTCTGTGGGCAGAAGTGCTGTGCTGACTGCTGCCCAGCTGGGTTAAAATGTTGTAGCCCTGAGCCACTTCTCAGGGGCCACCGTCTTCTCACATCTGTCAGCAGGACTTCATGTGTAGTTGCTTCCTGGTCCCATTCCATTAAAATGGAATGACCCGGGGTTTTTTTCTGAGAGGCAAAACAGTATTCTTTGGAATTCTTAGAACAAGATTAAGAAGCAAATATATATGTAGTTATAGGTCGGAGAAGGGATTACTAAGTAAGTATCCTGGATGATAAGTTCATTATCTGCCAGTGCAAGCGATGTGACTACATCCTACATATTGAGGTGTGCATCTCCCTGCTTCCTTGATTTAACCACTGAAGTACCTGATGCATCTATTTCACTCTCCATCCTCAGAAACATTACACTATTAAATACATCTTTTCATGCTTACCAAGGTGATAAAATAAGTAAAAGTTTTCAGCATTTTAGCAGGTCAAAAATTTTGTACTCCATTAGTACTAGTCCTTTCCCTTTTGAGGCCTTAGTTTAAATGTCCAATATGTTAGATGCCTATGTTCAAAGCATCAGTATTAAATAAAAGCATTGCCCATTTGTCCTGTTCTTCTCAAATTTTCTCAGTTATGTATTCTTTCACGTGGAGCTCTAAGAGTATTTTTGGAGTAAGTGTTTTTGTTTTAGCCACAAATTCATAACTAAGATTAAGTTAACTTGTTTAGAAAGAAGATATAGGAAGAAAAAAGAGAAAGCTATTTTAGTACAGATAAAGTCTGCTCATGGAGTGGTAACAATTGACTTAGAAAATGCAGATTTCGTGTCACTTCTACCCTCAAGAGTTTGCCATTATGATCCGAAGTCACCAGATTGTGATGGATCTTTTTAAATAAACATCTTGACAACAAAGGAAAATATATTGGTAAAATTTGAAACAATCTTAATCATTTACATTAAGCTTCTATAACTTTTCTTACTTCTTTAATAAAAGACTAAGCGTTACAGCAAAGTTATTAGCATAATAATTGCTATCGATATGATTAGCAGAATGGTTTTAACACATTTGATTATTTTCAAGAAACCATTCTCTGAAACTAGCAATATTAGTATGTTTTTGTTTATAAACTAAATCAGGTAAAAATTTGAATTATTTGAGAATTTGAAATTTTTACTACTTTAACTGCATTTGCAACTAAACATTTTTAGATGAAAGGTAGTAGGAAATCTGTAGTATTCGGAGTTTGTTTTTCATCATCAATCCTGCATCAATCCTTTCACACGGCCACAAATGGACAGGACCTCATTTGACTCCTTCTTTGCAAGGTGATGAGAGGTGGAACAAGCCACTCCTATTGGACAGTAAGGCCAAAGTTTTTTTTTTATGTCCTGTTGCACGTCCTGATTTGGTGGCCTCATCAGTTGTTTTCCCTAACATAGGGCAATCCTTTGAGTTCACTTGACAACTGCTGTTTTATGATCAGTGCTATTGTCTTTGTCTCCTCTATTCCCAGTATCTCTAAAATGCTTCTGAACAGTGTTTGTAAGAGATTTTGCTACTGAGAAAGAGTATGGCAAGGTTGTGTTTCTATAACTAGTTATAGTGCTTGAGCCTCAATATCTTGCCACAGAATTTTCTTACACCATTTCTGTAAAGCTACAAAAGGTTTGTGATGAGGGCAGGCCTACCTTTGTCTCAATTACTCAGAAAATGCATCCAACAAGCTCATCATATTGGTTACTCACTTGAAAAGACAAAGGATAGTTCAGGCAGCCTTGAAGGCATTTATTTCAACATCTGTCATGTAGCACAAAAGTGTCTGTGTCATCATTTTCTTCTGGGAATACACTGTATTGTTCAAGTGATTTCAATAAACTTGTCACATGCCACCTTCCTTCTAAAACAGCTGCATGAATAGGCAGTATAACCCAATATAATTTAACACAGAAGTCTTATGATTAGTCCAGTATTTGTGCATGTATTCTCAAAATCTCTTCTGGAAATGTTTAGAACATAACAAAGAATGAAAATGTTCAGCCAAAGTAATAACAAATGGTAATTGTTAAAAACTGAGAAGCTGAGTGCAGAATAAGATCATATTATTATATGTTTTTCTTATCCTATTAGCAATAGTTTGGTATCAGCACAGTTACTGTAGGGTGAGGTGAGTGGGTCTTGACTTCCTTCTCCACCAATGGACATATAACCATGACAACTATATCTATTCCTGCTCTTCAGAGTTGCCTGCTGCTACAGCATTTATGGTATGTTCAACTCTTTGTAGAGGCTTACTCTAAATTGTGCAGGATGATAATATATTTATCTGTTTTCTTTTCAGACAAGAAGCCCTTCTTGCTGCCATTAGTGAAAAAGATGCCAATATTGCTCTGCTAGAACTTTCATCCTCTAAGAAGAAGACCCAAGATGAAGTGGCTGCACTGAAACGAGAGAAAGACCGTCTTGTGCAACAGCTCAAGCAGCAGGTGAGTGGAGGAGGGCTAGGAGAGAAACCAGCTGATAAAACTGGTGTGAGATTATTATCTTGATTTATGGAACTAAGGATGTATATTCTTGTCGTATAGTGGGATAGAAAGTGCATAAACAACAATTTAAAACTAGCTACCAGTCATGAAGCCTGTAAAACCTGCTGGGGAAGGAAGAAGCCTCAGTGTTGAGGGAAGTTGCTTTGTGTCACTACCTGCATAGTAAACGTGTGATAGAATGTATAGGAAACTGTGAATGAAAAGGACTTTGGTAATTATCTTCTACAGGAACAAATAACTACTGATTCAGGGAAATGCAGTGATACTTCTTTTAGTGGACTGTATTTGCTTTGCTGGGGAAGAAGCCTACATGGAAGAAAAGTCTGCCTGCTGCAAAGCTCAAATATGAATGCGTTATACCACACAGTCTCTACTGTGGTTTCTAATCTGCAACAGGAGCACCATATGGGAATGCCAGCTACTAGAGTGGAATTTGGGAGGTCTCGTGCTTGTGAAGAGATTGGTCCTTTCCTGTTTCTGGCCTCTCCCATTTCGAAGGTCTTTTTGTGTTGGCATAACAATCAGAAAAAGTATGTTTCTATTCAGGCATTTAATACTGCACTTCCGTATGGAATGCAATATGAAAATACCGTGACAATAAAACACAGAGGAAGCAAAAGGCATCCCTGGCAATAGAAGATTTAGGATCTGAAAAATTTGTTTATATTTTTTTACTTCAGCATTTCTGGTGGGTTTTTCCAAGTTGCTCCCTTGCCACGTTCCCTGTAACAGTACATACGCAGCTGCTAATCCAGTATCAAGTTCTTCTGTGCCACTGATTCCATTTTCGTAAAGTTTTATGTGCCACATTTCATCTGTCAACCAGATGATTTCTGTTGCTATCAAACACGGTAAGACAAAACCAGGTCTGCTTTCTGGTAAAGGGTTTCTCTGCTTCTTCCTTAGGAAACACAGTCAGGTTACTGGCCATGTATTTTTAAGATAACCATTATTTTGGGTTTAATTTAAGAACAGTAATTTTTATTATTATACCAACTTTAAAATGAGCAAGAAGTATAATTTACAGTCTTAATTTCCCAAATAAACTAAAATTTAATTTAATCTCCTTTACAAAGGAGATTAATTTGACATTGTTCTTGCTATGAAATGAGACCAATTCTGAACTGAATTTGGAGCAACAGTCCTTTTTCAAAAAATTCATTGAAATATCCAAATTCCTTAGAAGTTTTTGGTTCTAAAACTGCCCTCAGCTATACTCATCGTTCTTTAAGCTTGTCATCTTTTTAAAAAATGAAGAAAGCAGAAACTAATCTCCTCAACACATCTATGCTATGAGTAGTAGAAATGCAAATATAAAATCACAGATAGTGGGGCTGCAAGGTATTCTCCAGTGCATTCCCTGAGGCAGAACATGTGCTTATATATGAACAATCTGAACTATATTTAAATCGTATCTGAGAGATACTTATTTGATCTAACATATCTTTGATGCATCCTCTCTAAATTCTATTCTACATCTTAAGAAAGTATCATCTTACATCCTTCCTGTGTGTACCCTTCAATACTATTGAAAGAAAAGCTATTTACAAAGTCACTTACAGGATAGTGATATGCACACCTCTGCAAGTTGCAGAGGATCTGACATTTTTTCAGTACCAGTAGTTCTAGTATGTACTTCGTACTTCTTCTGCATTGAGGTCATTAATTCAAATAATTCCAACTTTGACAGCTCAACAAATAGGAGATGGGTCAGAAGAGAAGGCTATGAGATTTTACAGGATCTTCATTACTGATACAGTCAAAGGGAATCTCATCTTTCCACATGCTTTGCAAATAATCTGTGTACTTGGCCCTTGTGATCCTCTTCACTTATTACAAGTCACCAGATTCATATTTTCCAGCAAAACTAATATGCTACTTCATCAGTTTAAGCTTTCTCTGCATGGACCCTTTTCTACATCTTGAGAACAAAGGTTCATCTGTGTTAGCAGTTCCACTATATAGCATTTCAGGAACTTCCTAAAAGTTTAACTGTAATTCCTAAATTTACAGTAGAAATTGTGAATGAAAAATCTTACAGGCTTGCAGATGTTCTGAACACAGCTGTTCAAGAAAGGCAAGTGTTGCTAGTTAATCAAGATCTTCTGGTAGACTTTGAAAAATAGTTCTGGAGCCTAAAAAGTTTATTCAACCCTTCAGATTCAGAACTGGGATCCTGACCTCAGTAATTCCTTCCTTCTGCCTTTAACATTGTTTCAGAGCTGTTGAGATCCCTAATAAGTATTTCAGTCCATTTTTAGGAAATGCTTAGACTTTGTGGTGGGAAAGCAGCTCTTTCAATTGGCTGTCAGGCACAGTTGGCTAAAAGGTTCCTGTTTCCATGTACATAGAATGCAAAGAGAAATGCTGAGCAGCATTGGAAGAGGGTGGTTTGTGTGAAGAGTTATGCAACTTCTGATGTTTTTTATTTCTTTAAAAATATTGGTAAAGACGCATAGATTCATCAAGGAAAGGTTGTACAGATTCTGGAGGACTCTGTGCTTATTCTTTGCTTTAACTTTCCTGTCTCACTTCCCAACACTGTCACGTTCCTGGTCCCTTGCATGGGAAGGGTATTACTGCAAAAGAGAGGGAAGGAGTACTGCCAAAGACATTTTGTTTCTTTAATTTCTCTAAGCATGTGTATTAAAGTTTGGATGAAGAGAGGCATTTCAGAAAGAGGATATGCCATCAATGTTGTTTTAATTTAGAGTTCCTAGGCTCTGAATTGCAGGAATGTGCCTCAATATAGAGACCATTTCCTAATGAGGCACTCAGCATTGACCAGGCTTTCCAGTAAATGGAGCTGCCTGTTTCATATTGGTTGTCAGTTTGTATGAGGGATTTCCTCTATCATCGGAAAGGCAGGCCAATTGCAGGGCGAGGGTCACCAGCTAATGTGGTCCCAATTTACTTCCTCCCCGAGTATTTTGTCTCCATGAGTAGTTCATGGAGAAGCAGTGGTTGGGAGGCTGCTTCACCGGAGGGGGCCAGGGCTGATGCAAGAAAACAGAGCTGAGGGTTGTCTAACAAAGTCCAGATGTAGTGTGGCGAGCGCCAGCCAGCGTGCTCGGATCGTGCGCCACACAGAAGCCCCCACGACGTGTGTCACACTGGAATTGACGTGGACCCAAGGAGCTTTGGCCTGCTTTGAGGCAGCCCATCCACCACTCGTCTGCTAGAAAGTAACCTGTTTGCCATTTATTCCTTTCCTTGTCAAGCTAGTTGTGGCAATCAGGATATATTTATTGTAACAGGGCAAAGCTTTGAGTTGCAAAGGGGAGGCATATCTGAGTGGGCTGAGGTTTTCCTGTCTGTGGGCTTTGAGCCTTAAATGCTTGGGGTTTTCTACTAGGAGCTGTTTGGAGCAAAGATTGTCATTTTGTGTATTTGTACAGTGTCTAGCACAGTGGGGGCCCGACTTGACCAACATCTCTAGGCACTGTTATGCCATAAATGTTAAGTAATAGTGATGAAAGTTTTAGGAGGCTCTGAACTGTATCAATGTCTGTTTTCTGAGAGCTTGGAGTATTAGTCAATTGAATTGTTTGTAAATCATTGTATTCACTTGTATTATTAGATATTGTTTCATAACTATTCCCAATTCTTTTTTTTAAATAGACTGTAGCAGAAGTAACCAGGGACTAGCTTGATTCATTGTTATTGATGACAGGATCCCAAAATTTTCATTTTAAATGGTCTGACTCCAGCTAAGGTTAATGCTGGATACATTTTTATTATGCTGCCTTTCCAGATCAGTTCCTCAGTCTTTTAAGAACATGTTGAGTTTTGATCCTATGCTTCTGCATGCTTGCAGGACCATCCAGCTAAGCTTTATCCACATACTTCATAAAGGTGTATTTTCTTCTGCCACACAGATTGTTAATTAAAAACACTGAAGAACAGTACTGGGGTCAACTCAGAACTCCGTGTAACCCACTTGATTTATTCATCCATTTTATTTCTCAACATCTGATAATTACTATGTAGTAAAAAATTCCCAAATAGTTTTGTACCCACATTTTTGTATTTTAATGATTGAAAATTTGTCTCACTTCAAAGCAGTAGCAATTATACCTGTAATCTCCTCTTAAAGACTATTAGTGAAAGATACCCTCAGTCTTGGAAGTCTTTTCTGTGGCTCATCTGTCTTTTTCATTGTAGTGTCATTGGGCATTTGTAATCTCCCTTACTTCGATTTAAGGTCATTACTACTTTTTCTGTTGTGGGCATAGAAAAAAAAAACAACACTATTTCTTGGCACATTTAGCAGCCCTTTTAGTTTATCATGGTATCTCCACTGTGTTTTTCTCTAAAGTAGACAGTCTCAGTTCTCCCAGTTTTCGTGTGTCTTATTTTCTAGATATCTGATCATTTCCATTGTTCTTTCTCTATTTGATTTGTCCGAAACTGGACAAAGCTCAAAATGAGGCCTTTCCTTAGCTGAACTTGTTCAGGAGCATGTCATGTGAGACACTGTCAGAAACCTTAATAGAGTCTTCAAATATCTCACCAGTTCCCACAGGTTCCCAAAAATAACCATTAATAGCTTCCATTATAGTAGATAAACTCTTTCCTAGTGTAGTCAGAGCTAGCAAATTTGAAGACATATGAGTTTCTTGAGAACCATCTTGTTTGTTCTTTTTCTTTTCTGACCTAAAATTACATTCTCTGAGGATTGAAATAAATTTCATTAGTCACCTGAGTACAGTTTTTAGTGAAGACTAACACAGAAAATGCGTGATGAACGCTTTGAGCTTCTTGGCTTTATTTTTTTATGGCCTTCACTTTTGACTGAATAGAAGGTCAACCTTTGTTTTCAGCTTCCTCTTCATTCGCATCTCTGATATCTACTTTTTCTCCCTTAGAGCTTCCATTTCATATGGTCTCTTGCCTTTCCTGTTCTTGCCATGTACACTCTTGCTGTTCACTTAACTTACTGGGAAGAGCTCCTTTCTGTTTTAGTGAAGGGAGATGAGAAACCTCATACTATTGGATGTACAGGTTACATAGTCAGCTTCCTTGCTATTCAGAGGAATCTTTAATACCTGTTGTTCCCTTCTGCTTTTACCTCCTCATCATGATTGTTCCTTCCTCTCTGGGCCAGGATGAATTGAGGAGCTGTTATTTACCAGTCAGGAATTATTTGGCGATGACTAATAGTATTAACGGTTAGCATTTATGCAATATTTAATATAGATTTCCTCTAGCCATGCAAGTCCCAAAGCTGTTTTCTCTGTGCTACTTTGTGCTTCTTCCCTGCAAAGATTTTGGCTGACTTTCCCTACAAGGCCAAGGTACTGCAAAGATTTGTTTCTCAAGTGAACGTGGTTTATAGGATCATGAGGAAAAGGAAAATATTTCAGATTCCAGAATAGCTTTTCCCCCTGAAAATGCTAGTTTTCCACTGTTATTTGTTTCCCTGGAAACCCCCCGCACTGACACCTGACACTCCTCTGCTGTGAACTTTTCCAAAGTGAAGTTCCACGAGTTGGAGTAATTTCTGTCATTTCTCTTTGTAATAGGAGAATGTAAAACAGGTCAAAGGAGACTGACAGACAAGCGTTTTCCTCTTACTGCCATGGGGCTGTGTCAGCCTGACCACACTTCTGGCAGTTGTTATTAGCACCCTGCCTGATGAAATAATACAGATTCTCCAAGGCATGCAGTTAGTCTTTGCTTTGCCTTAGCTGCCTTGATTTGAAACCATGTCTGATGAGAGTGATTACCCTATTAGCAAACAAATTTATTCTTCAGGTGACATGGATACAGTCACTGCAGGTAATTGCTAAATGTAGTGCTGTTTCTGAGACAGAACTACTGTTGTTCTCCAATAGCATCTGAGAGGTCCCACTGGTGCGATCTTGCCCACTGAAGTTTGATGAGCAGAGGTACCTCGCAAACTGTTGTCAGAAGGGGACTTAGGAAATATTTAAGTTGTCTGAGTGTGGTGGTGGTGGTGGCTTCTTTATAGCTGAGAAAACAAAGTGGAAGTTAACGGTTGAAATTAGTGATGACATTCATGGCACTTGGATCTATCATTTTTATTGACCTGTTCACCACAGTACCCACATACTTCCACTAGCAAGAGTGGAAATAGATCATCATAGAATCACAGAGTGGTTTGGGTTGGAAGGGACCTTAAAGATCATCTAGTTGCAACCCCCCTGCATGGGCAGAGACACCTTCCACTAGACCAGATTTGCTCAAAGCCCCATCCAACCTGGCCTAGGACATTTCCAGGGAGGGGGCAAAAGGGCGTGATGAAATGCAAAAGATGCAGAAGTGGGGAAGGAAAACCTGTGGGATAATAAAGTTAAGAACAGACATATGAGTTTGAAGGGGATTTGCATGTCTGATGTTCCTACAGGTTTTGGGCAGAAGAGAAGGTACTCTGGGAATTCTGCTATTCTCTGAATGCCAGATTAGCCTATTTGAAAAAGCAACAAACATATTAATGTACATTTCCAGGAAATTTCAGCAATAGTGAAGCATTTTGGGAACTATTGTCACTTGTAGTGGACTTGGTACCTAAATAGTACAGTTGCAGCCTCCTTTACATACTGTGTGGTATGTAGAGTCAGTGTAAAGTCATCCTTTTTCAGGTTATTGTACCACCACTATCTGTAGGATCAAATCTAGCTTTACAAAATTCAAATCTACTGGCTTTAATTTACAAAGATGCCAAAATATGTCGTTTTTGTAGTATATTCTTAGCTATACTGACGTGTGAGCAGGCAGAAGTGGAGGGAAGCACTCGGTACACTTCTTCAGGAAACTATTGAACTAGAAACAGAAGACATTCTGGCTGAAGTGAATATATATCCAGTAATTGGCTCTCATCAAGCATTGCCAGCTGTCAAGTTTAAGCATTGTGGATTTTGTCGAAGGCCTGTAATCCACCCCGATTATCAATCACAGCGACGCTTGCTTTGCCAGGCTTTGCTCCTCAACAATTGTTTCTTTCAAGGGGGGATCTCTGCCAGGAGCAGACCCCAGCACCCTGACAGCAGCCGAGCAGGCACAGAAAGCGAGGCTTTGTCATGCCCTTGGACACTGCTTCCTGAAGCTCAGCGCAAGAATCCCTCGCAGATTAGGAGAAAGCACCTTCTCTTTGCCATGTTTTCCATACTTTTTTCCCATCATTTTTAATTATCAGTTACCAGAGTTGTGGCACTCAGTGCAGTGTCAGCAGTCTCTTCTGGGGCAGCATTTCATCTTCCTGCAGTGTTACTTATACTCTCATTCCCTTCACCTTCCTCTTTTTACCTTTACCCTCTGCCTCTTGTATTACTAAATAAGAATGTATATTCAGGTGAATCCCTGCTGTCACTGGCCTCATGGTGCTGGAGAAAGGAACTGCCTGTTGTCCCTGCTGTAAACAGCCATGTCTGCTTTCTTTTTGTGCCTTCACTTGTGTCTCAGCCGGTTGTTTTTAGGGCATTGGGATGGCAGCTCTGTAGGTTTGCTTGAAGGGAAAGGTTCTTGACCTCACTGAGAGACTTGAGCTTTAAGGTTTGTAAAAGAACTTTGGAACTCAGATGACAGTACAGTACTTGCTACCCTTTCTTTTTAGACATTCGTAACATTTTAAAAACTACTCTATGGACCAATATTTCTCAAGTTTTATCTCAGTTTTCAAAAACCTGTTTCAGTCTATTAGAAATATTCCTCCCTTTATTGATTATATTAGGATTTTCATATTACAGTTTTACAGCTTTTTAATTCACTAAAACTTTGCACAAAGAAATGTAAATTTATTGGATAGTTGCTGACAGCATCTAATGCCATATTTACCATCTCTCTCATTCATTCAAGGATTATGAACTCCTATACTAAGTTATTTAAGCAACATTGTCCCTGACTAGAAAATCAGGATTGCTGGACAAATCTAGGTTAGCAGTTGAGAGACCCTGCATCCCATTTCTGTAAATGACAACCAACCTGCTGGTGTTTGATATCTGTTAAAATTGTTAAGCCTACAGTGGGAGGACCAGGCTTGTTAGTGGTATTAAAGAGTTAAGAACACGGGGAGAGCTTGGGTTTCTTCAGAAGACTGCACTAGGAAATTTAATGTTGGGCCTTAATTTCTAATTCCTTAGTCTGTGAGTAGTATTTTTGGATCTTAATGCAATGAAAATATAGTCACTGTCATTTCATATCACCATTGTACTGTATGGTGGTTTTCTGTAGTTATCGTGGCACAAACCACTGATCTGATATGCATTTTTTTTCAGTTAAACAAATAGAATATATTAAAACAGCTCTTTTTAATACATACATCCAACAGACTGTTTATGTATTTGTTTTGATGGACTTTTGTACTCCAAATTTTATGTTGAGAACAGTTACCCTCCCTCAGTTTCTGACAGTCATCGTGTTAGCTGATGAGTTCATGAGATAGATGCACAAGCTCAAAAGAGAGCAGTTTAGAAGAGCTCAAGATTGCCAATACTTGTTCATTCAAGGAATAAGATTATGGGTGCATCTTCTTTTGCTTAGCTTCTACAGTTTGTGGGGTAGTTGGGAAGGATCCATACACAACTACTCCCTGTTTATTGTCCAGCAGCAGGATGTGCCTCAGGGGTAAAATATTTGAGACTTTCCGACAATCAGTTCTTGTGGCTGTGTTGGTTTGGCATTACTCTCTTGGTATTTGAATTGATGATGTTTGAAGGCTGACCGGAAAATACAGTGAGTTGATGATGACATTTCAATCTTGTCATCTAGACACATTGTTTAGGGAACTCTGAAGTTTTGGTGGCAGAGAGGATTCCACTTAAACTTGTAAATAATCTTGAGGAGATAAACCCGTGAATATATTTTTTTGTGAAGAACAGGAATTTCACACCAAAAGTTCGGATACGGGGAGATTTTTCAATTAGTTGTTTGAATTCAGTAAAAGTACTGTGATTTTCAAAGATGAGTCTGTAACCATCCTTGGTGTTATATCATTGATTGGATGCAGTTTTTTCTATACTAAATTATACCTGTTCATTTGGTCTGTTTTGCCCAGCACTGGCAAGCACTAGAAGGCACACGTGTCCCTTTACCTCCATTCAAAATAAGCTAACTTTGTACAGGTTATGCTTATCTGTTCCTACGTTTGTTGGCATTATTCCCGTGGGAACATGGAAAACACTAAGCAGTTTCACACTAAAGCTATAGAGCAAGACTTTATTTGTGGTTACTTCTCTTTGGATAAAAACTCTAATGAACCTGTGACTTTAAACGCTGTCTTATGCAAAAAGCAATTCACCTATTGATAGTTGGTAGAAAGGCAGTGGCAGACAGCTGAGAAGCATTTTACCAGCTGTAGTATTGGTTTTAATTTGTGTAAGATCTGTAACTGGTGAGGTGATAGATGATGAAAGGTGTGTTCCAAAAATGTGTAAGGAGAAGGTGAAGTCAGAGATATGAGGTGACTGATCTGTTTCATAAACTAAATATATAGAATCTTCAAGTAGATTACAGATTAACAGTTGTATGACTTAATAAGTCAGTAATGTGTTCTTTACTTGAAGGAGGAATGGTGGAAAGCATTGTGCACCTAGAAAAATGTAATGAAAATTAATGAGCTGTAATATATTGGGTATTTGGGACTTCAGTGTGTTATCAGGAGAGTAACAGAATCAGTGCTTTTTTTGCTTGAGTAGGGAAAAATACATTGTCTACAGCAGAGAATTTTAATCCCCTCCATCATAAAAAATTATAATGAAAAATTAAGTCTTAACTGTACAGAATGAACATCAGCTTCAGTAGATAGTGAGCTGTTGATGAACAGTGGTCTCAGGTATTTTTGAGCTTATGTACTGAAACACTCGGATGAGGAGCAATGGATTCAAACTTGAGTACAGGAAGTTCCACCTCAACATGAAGAAGAACTTCTTTACTGTGAGGATTACAGAGCACTGGAACAGGCTGCCCAGAGAGGTTGTGGAGCCTCCTTCTCTAGAGACTTTCAAGACCTATCTGGATGCCTTTCTGAGTGATCTGCCCTAGTTTTTGATCCTGCTCTGGCAGGGGTGTTGGACTCGATGATCTTTGGAGGTCCCTTCCAATCCCTAACATTCTGTGATTCTGTGATTCTATGATACAGATTTGTTTTCTCATCCACTGTATTAAGCTGCTTAGAATTCTGAAAATAATTTCCCTTTTTGAATCAATCTGATAGAGCCTAGTCCAGTGCACCGTATCTCAGGCTAATTAATGGATCCTGCAGGGGAAAAAAGACATTTCATATTGTGGGTGGAAATCTGAGATATATGCTGTCAATTAGGACTAGTTTCTTGATACTAACCCTTTACTAATTTACATACTAAGTTGTAGAAATTGATAGGATAGTATATCAGATTTACCAAAAGGAGTCATAGATTTATTAAATTAGGTGTCAGTTACTCATGATAGCTTCTGCAAATGGACAGGTGCTGATGGCTGCAGACTTCTTTCAGTTCTGTTAAATTCCTGGTATTATGTTCTAAAGAATCTAAGTCTAAAAAAATCACTGTTCAGGTTTGGTGCTGAATAAATTATGCATTTTACTCCTTATTAAGTGCATGTTGTTCCCTACACCTCTTTGCTAAGATGAAAAAATATTCATAACCAAATAAAAGGTGTGTAGTTTTCCCCTAGGGGTAATGTTTTTGCCACTTGACATTTGTGAATGTCTGTAGGGAGGGGATGGAGATTTTTCTGCTTGCTGCTAACTTGGGAATCTATGAGGATCCTGTTAACAGCTGCCAACTCCAAAAGATAAAGATGAGAAAGTTGGTACTGGTGGAGATCCTGCTTCCAGTCCCACCCTTGAATGGGGATCTCCAGACGATGCTGTCAAATACGAGGCAGTGATTTTGACAGATCATCTTTAGGGCAGTTGTGTTCTGCTGTCTCTGCATGGACCTGTTTTGAACACAAAATAAAAGGAATGGCTTCTGCCTGCTCTTCTGTCCCTTAAATGTGGTACCAAAGGTTTGAGCCTTTTCAGCACCAAGAAATGCTTTCAGGAATTAGTCCAAAATTGTGCACAAAGACAAAATAAGTCTCAAACTCAGTTATCAAAAGATGGCTGTCTGATTTTACTTGGCATAATCAAACATTTATCACGTAGACAGAAGATCGATAAGGCAGTCAAGCATTGGCAGTTTTGAATAGGACTACATTTACCTTTGCAATAATGTTATACAATTTTGGATTGTCAGTGGTATAGGTGATTCTTAGTTTCTCATCTTCCATACAACTGTAGTCTCTGAATACGTATTAACCTCTGATCACAATACAGGTGCCTGGGGGAAGTAATGGTCTTTTATCTTGAATACAGGCCTGCTTATGGGGTAGCCATTTTATTAGGGGTACTGTTCTCTTTGTTTGAGCACAACTTTACAGTCATAGAACGTAGTCTTTTGTTCTCTTTCTTTCTGTTTACTACCAATCACTGTCTGTCTTAATGTGCATGCAAACATTTCCCATAGTTGAGTAAACAAAAAATAAATTGAGCCCTCACAGCTGACTCCAGCCAAGTTCTTCTTAAGATCCGAACAACCTGGGTATCTTGTTTTAAAGGTGGATTTTTATTTTGGGGAAAAACTTAACTTTTTTAACATTCAGTGTCACCGTTGTACCACACTTAATCCTCAAAATAGTTTCAGAAATCCCCCTTCTTACTTTTTTCACATTAACCTGAAAGGTAACTGTAATTTCCGATCCCAAGCCACTGTGCCCTCCATCTCCAAAACAGTAGCAGATAAAACCTTGGCTTCACCTCCTTTATTACAGTGAGCAACCCAAACTTCTGCCAACTGCTGACATTAATGGTGTTGAAAAAATAATAAAAGCAATGTAGTGATCCTTAAGAACACACACATTTATAAGTTGTTTAAAACTTGAAAGGCTGCATGGGTTTATTTGCTCTATGGAAGGTAATAAGCACTATACCTTCTCATTACAGGTTTTTTTTGTTTGTTTTGGTTTTTGTTTGTTTTTTAAGAGGAAATATATTTATTTATGCACATAGATCTTAATTTTGTGCACCTTTCAAGCTTCTTGCGTATCTCTTAGAGAGACAGGCAATGGATCAGTATGTTCTTCTGGACTTGAAAAAGGGGAATCCACAGATTTGGTGGGAAGGATCCACAGATTGGGAGATTCTAAGACTAGTTCCTTATTGTCCATCTCCATCCTTTTAATCACTATGATGATGATGAAATGATTTCTTGATGTCACCTCCCTCATTTCCGTATTACCAAAACTAGCTAAGTCCTTCTCCATTGCCAGCCAACAATATTTTTTATGATACAAAGAGAGCTTAAAAAATATGAAGGCTTCCTTATTTCCTCCTAGGTCTTCTAGTTACAAATACATCAATTGAAGTTGCTCCCATCCTTCTATTCATTCATCTCTACTTCTTCCTCTGCTTTGTCAGGGCTCTTTAACGTGTGGCATCACGTATTTAAGTTTAATGATTTTGCAGTAAAAGGATCATTAAGGCAAAAAACTGTGAAGGTATGACTGGCTGTTTGTTCATCTTGTTCCACGGATCTTTTTCTTTTGGTGGTTCTATAGGAGAGACAGACTTTTCTAAGATTTTTTTCCTGAGCTTTACAGTGTTCTTTAGGGTGTCCATTGGCTGGGTCTCTACTCATATTTAATGGTATAATATAGTGTAAATCACAGAAGAGAACAGAGTAGGAGTGGAGCAGGCAATGACAGAAATACTGTCTGAAATGCAGACATCTTCAAGAAATTCATCTGACCAAACTGGCACATCTTTACATTGTGTGTCATGAATTCTGTAGAAAGGAAAAGATCATCTTTTCTTGGTAAGAATAATTTTGGCAGAAGTACAGTAGCAGACCTGGATGTTTTTCAGTCTTTCCAGCTAGTGCTGTTATCTAAGCTTTGATGCAGAAAAATCAACCTCTGCAGGAAGGAAAAAAAAACAAAACAAAGTGTGGGTTTATTGTCATTCCCCTTGCTTGTGTACTGCGTGCAAGAGCAGGGCAGATAGATGGGAATCATCTGTCCAACTCTGTGCTGCACATGTGCTGCAGTGTGCTCAGGCAGGAATCCTGCCTCTGTGGACCAAACACAGGGACAGTGTGGATGGACAGGAATCCTGTGTCTGCAGACCACACGCGCAGATGGTGTGGACAGACAGGAATGTAATGTCTGTGTGTTGTTTCTGTGGATCTTATGAGGCAGGACTCTTCAACGTGGATGTCAACTCTAATAATTGGCTGTACAGAGAAAATTTTTAACTTTAATTTCATTTGGGGTAGCAAAGCTCTGTTGGTTGTCAAAGGAAATGCCCTTTCAACTCTTCCCTCCCGCAGTTACCATGGAGGGTTTTGCCTAGATTCAAAGATGAAAGAGAGGCAGAAAAAGAATAATACTGGTTTTCTTTTTCTTTTATATGCAACAGCTTTTAAAATTAATTTCAGAACAAGCATAAATAGTCTTGAGGTTTTGGTGTGGTTTTTTTTTAAAGTTGCTATCAACACTGTTTATATCATGTAGACACAGACATTCATGTATACACCCAGAGCTGGGTTCTGGGCAGTTACAGACAGTCTGTGTTGAGATGATACTGAGCAGCTCACATCACTTTAGCATCTAGGAATTTGTATCTGTACATAACTACTTTTTTTGCCAGGAACAGCATGTGTAGAAGAAGGTTGCTATTAACAGCTCTCTGAAGCTGCAGGCAAATGCATTTGAAGTGGTACATCATATAACAAAATATGTAAGGCTAAAAGAGCTGTGGCAAAAATACTTACATATACCATCCAAAAATCCAAATACCTTGATAAAGGAATGCTTTTACTGTATTTATTGTAAAGACACAGTCACAATAGATGAAGATCTGAAAACTTCCAAATGGCATCAGCTAGTAAAGGTGTATGTAGGTATACACGAGCAGATGGCCTACAAATTATTTAGTTGAAAAAGGGGATCTTGAGTAGGTTTTAAGATTTTACGGTAGGATACATCTTGTTTATAAATTCCTAGAAGAGATTTTGCCAGTCAGTTTTCATAGGTATCTCTGGACTGAGAAACTTTGTGATTTCAGGCTAGGAGAAAGATTGAGAGACAAAACCAGACGTGACTAAGTGTTACATGGGCAGCTTTGTGAAGTTTCGCATATGCAAGTGGATTTACTTTGGAAAGGAGAACCAAAAAGAACAATGAAGGAAAGAGAGACAGAGTAAGGTAGATGAGAGCAAGATGAGCAGGGTCTGGAATGAAGCTGAAGTGAAAAAGGAAGGAGAAATTTTTAGTAAATAGACGAAACAGGAGTCCCATCAACAATGTCAAACAAAGCTTGTTCTGTTTCTGGTAGAAATACTTGCCTATTCTGTGGGATATGATGCAGGTGATTTAGGGGATTTGCCTTCAGATATTTTTAGGTTTTGTAAGACTAACCTTATCTCTGGTGCTTAATGTTGGGGTTTAAATTGCACAAGTTTAAATAAATCACAGGATCGTTATAGTGTTGAAATAACCTTAGCATAACCTGAGATACATTTTACATTTTGCTTTATAAAACACCTGTATCACCAACCCATCAACATTTTTAGGGAGTGTTTATGCTCCAAAGTACATTTCAGTTGGTTTTTCTTGCTGCTTGTTTGTCTTTGTTATCTCTCAATTGATAAAATATAAGGTGCAATTTTTAACTTGGACCCACAAACACACCATGAGGGGGGAAGAATGAGCAACGGGAGAAGTACAATCAGGAGTTTTCAACGGTTAGAGTAATGAGGACCATGACAAAGACTGGTATTTCCTTTCACATTATTCTTGAAGTAGCATTTCACTTTTTTGTTCAAGTGAGTTATTCTTGGTGGTATGTACCAAAGTAGTTAGAGAGACTGAGTAAACTGTATATATTAAACGTTCAGCAGACACATTAACTAAACATGAGAAGCTTGCTGCTGTTCACTTGAGAATTTGTAGCAGTTCGGCCTCCCACAGTCTTCAAGAAAGGCATGGAGAGTAGTATCAGAAAACTCCACTCTGCAACATTTAATGCAAGGATATATTGAGGGGCTACGTCCAGACTCTTAGGACTCAAGCAAAACATGCTAGTTTGAACCAGCCTTTATCCTAAAGTCTTCCAAAGAAGAGTTTAAATGACATTGCTGTCCATCTGATTAGCTGAGCTATAGTTCCCACCAAGCAACTTTTCAATTTATTGAACATTTTGGACCAAATTTGACAGAGGGAAAAAAGTCTCAAAGATTGTATAACTTATAGGAAGTTAATTAATATCCACAGCTGGGTAGAGACAAAAAAAGCCTGAAGTAGTGCTCCCACACAGGGAAAGGCAAGAAGAATTGAACCGTGATATATTTTGTTTGGCTGTAGCTCACGCGTATGGCTGGCCATTCAGAACATACATAGTTTCACACTGGTCCCAGCTGGCTTTTGCCTGGAGACACTGTGGGGGAGGCAGGCTGGAGAAAGAGATTATTATAGGGTTGAAGGCCGTGCTTAGAAGATGTAGGATACAAATCCAGAGCACACAGATTTCATTAGCCAACATAAAATGGGTAATAAAGTGGACTCCTGTGTTCTTAAAGGGTAGCCATGCTGTCTGCAAAAGAAATCAGTTCTTAACTGATGAAAGAAGTAATGAAGATGGCACAATAGATGGAGAGTGGATGTAGCAGTGTGATTTAGCAAAAAGCAGTTGCTGTTAAGCTAAATTAAATAAATTAGTCTTTTCTGCTTTCGGGACATGGGGCAGCTAAGGATCCTGATTTTATATTCTCTGGCAGGAAATTCTGCACTAAGGCCCTTCTTCTCTGCTGTGGCATGAAACCAAGATTAGACTTGCCCTAAGAAACTGCAGCATGGGGCAGGCTTTTAGCACAAAAACAGAATACTATTAGTCCTTTTGACCTTGCCTGAAATGTTATTTTGATGCATAGGCCACCCAGTCAGTATAAATTAGATTTACAGTATGGTGGTAATGTTATCAGCATCCAGCCCTTGTTGAGGCATCTTTGAGATACAGGAAAACACACCTTACTGAGCCTTCTTCTGAAGACCCTTCCATGCAGTGGAAAAGATGCCAAAGAACTAACATAACTGGTTTGCTTCTGAGTAGCTAGCCATGAGAGAAAGAAGGATTTTGTAATTTATTTTTTTTTCCTTTTAAATCTGGGACTGGGCAGATTCTAGTTCTTGTGAAAGAAATAAGAGAAAGGCAGTTCTGTTGCCACTGATCTGTTTTAAAAAACAGCTTGACATATCTCTAAAGTGAATACAAGAGAGCTAAAGGAACTATAATTACTGTTCAAGTGGTATAACACAATAAGGAATCCCAGGTGCAAGATGTGATTTGGCTTGTCTTTTGTGTTGCTACTTTTCCTCTCTACAGGATTCAGAGCAATAGATTTCAATAAACTATGTCATCAGGCAAACCCATTGTTAGTTATTTGTTCATCTCCTAAGGAACTAATAGAGCTCCAAGAGACATACTTCTATACAGGGAAAATTTCAGTTCAAAAGTTGTTTCTTAAATCCATCAATGTGTATCTATATTTGTCAAGCCTCGGAGAAAACTCCATATCTAAATGATCTGCCTCCTTTAGTTTAGTTCAAAAGTTTTGAATATGAATTTTCCAGAATTAAGCTTCTTTGTAATTATCACAAGTGGGGAGATGAACAGAAAAACAAAATCATTAAACACAGAAATCACCTGGGCTGATAAAGTAACTTTTAAATGTCACGTTGTTGTAACTTTGCCAACAGTCAATGCAGAAGGCTCTATCTCAGGTAGAATCTGTGTTAAATCCTGCAGCCCTTGATAAACCCCAGCAGCTGCATGCTGCTTTGTTGGGCTCACAAAAACACAGGCTCCAGGATGTACAGAACTGTAGTGACCAGAATGGTTTTCATTTATGTGCAGCTGAACATTGTATTCGTTTGCTGCTAATAGAGGAATCTCAGCTGATAATCTTAAACATAGCCAAAAGGAAAACCAAACCTAACTAAGGATGTCTTTTAAGCCCGAAAAGCAAAAATGACAACTCAGCATGTACCATCTCTTTACAAATTTGAAAAATGTCTTCCATTATAATTAAATCATTATCTCCCCAAAATTATTCAATATCATGAATGGGAGGGAGGCATAGAGTAAAATAATTGAAACAATCTTTTAAGGACCCTGTGCTCAAGGTAGGCATGTATTTAAGGTAGGTGTAGATAATATTCAACATAGTTACTACAGAGAAAGAGGGATTATTCTCTCCATGTTTCTGACAGCCAGATTCCAGCAGGGAGCTGGTTGAGTATATACAAGGAGTATGGCTCACTACATGTTTTGAGCAAATAGAAAAGGACTATCTGAAAGTTTTTGCAAGAACAGAGTTTTGAGAGATACTGAATTTGGCTCTCAAATTAGAAAAAAATAATTGTCTGAGCTTTTCAGTTGTATTTGTATGTAATTAGTGGTGAAAAGGTTTCTAAACTGTTGAATTTGTATGTGTGTGCTTCCAGAGAAACATTCAACTCAGATTTAAGGGGGATGACTCCTTTAATTCACTGACAGACTGTCTCCACCACATATCCATTTGTCACAAGTACAGTCATTATATTAATGTTTACTTAATGTGGCTTTTTAAACTCAGCATTAAAGGATTAATAAAGCTTGTTTAGACTAGTTAGCAAAGCCAGAAATTACCCTACTCAAATACTTTAGAAAAAAAATGACAAAGTAGTCACTGATGCCATGGTTTCTGCTGCGTTGAATGGCAGAGAAACAGACTTGATGCAAACTCTTGGAGTAAGTTACTTCAGTATAAGTATGAAGCAGACTAGATTAAAACAGCACAACGTAGGTGCTGGTATCTACTGTTTATTGGAGGTCTTCTCTAGAATTACAGAAATGCACTATTCCTACAAACAAAATTTGGTTTCAAAAACTTACCAGGCTAATGGTTATCAAAACACTGGCTATCTTGCAGAAATGCTTAAGATAGGTATGTATTCTCATTATAACATACAACTTAGTGCAAACTTTCAAATAAAAACATTCCTTAAAATAGAAACAATATCTGTAGTTAAATCTGTGGGTTTCAAATTTATATGTGGAATTCAACAACAACAAGCTTGTTAGACGTGGGCAGGAATCCTCTAGCTTTTACTAGCTGTGTTCCAGAATATGTGTCTTGATTTTCCCCTGCACTTTGTGGACCAGCGTCCGTTCTGTTTTTTCTCATGTAATAGCTTAACTGTGATAAAATCTATTAATTTGGTCTTCAGGGTGGAGGTGCACAAACAAGCTACCAGTGTAGCCTGCACTGAGCATAAAATAACTTGCACTTAGGAACCTACAGATGAGAGTGTGCTTTGAAGCAGTACATCCATGAAAAAGGAACTTCGTGATTCTTAAACAAAATTCACCATGGCTACAGTCTTGGCAGCTAAAATATTATACATGTGCTGTTTGGAATGAAGGTTTTCAGGTGTTGGCCGTGTTAGAAATAGTCTACTCCATGGTAATTTCCTACTTTACCCAAACATTTTGTGCTTACAGAATTCAGGCAGAAGTAAACTAGATGATAACCAGAAAAAGAATGGTAAAAATACAGTTAAATCCCTGCAGGACCACAAAACAACAAAAGAAAAGAGAGCACGTTTAAAAGTGCTGATGTTGACTATTCATATGTATTATTTGAACAAGCTTATCTCTTATTTTCTCCTGATGCTGTTTTCTTTTAATATAACTGCCTGCTGTAGCAAGGGATAGGGCAGAGGCTAAATAATGACAAGAAGCAAGAAGGGCATTAAGAATAAGTGTATCAGAGAGGCAAAAGAACAATTGCAGAAGTTCAGGGGGCAGGGAGGGAAAGTGAGCAAGGTCTGATAGTGCTAGAGTATATAATATAAAACCAGGGGAAGTTGGGGTTATTTAAATATGTTGCAAATGTTATACTTTAAATCTGAGGTTTACAGACTTCTGGTCTGCAGACCAAGTGTAGGAAGTTCTCCATAGTCATTCCTGGCTTTCAGTTAGGAGCTTCAGAGTGTGTGATGGCTCCTTAGTAGTATTGAGAACTGACACTAGCCTAAAGGGTTTAGGACTGTTCTTTTGCAAGGTGATTACTGGGAGAATAAAGAGTGTTAAGGGCTTTGAGAAGGTGTGGGGTTTGGGGTGGGAGGTGTGATTGGAAAGCAAGGAATAAGGTTACAAAATCTGCTCTGCCCCCAAAAAAAAAAAAAAAAGGGAAAAAAATGAAGAAACCGATTGGGTTGTGGAGTTCTGGCCTTTTTTCATTCTAGTGTTTTAGCTGCACATGCATGAAGCAGGTGCCTGTAATGGTGCATGCTATTTTTTTTAAGCAAAATTTGGATCTGACATCCAGTTCTTATCATCACTGGTCCTGCTTACAGGCTCTGGAGGTTTTAGACAAAAGCAATCCTGACACAACCGATTTGTCTGCACTGCTCATTTATTTTCTCACAGGACACAGTGGTTAAACCACTTTGTTGTTCATACTTTTTGCAGTGATGTAGAAATGTTTGCCCTAGGATCTGAGCCATAACCTCATAAGGTGGGAGAGGATTTTATAATAGCACCATGACAAAGCAGTTCAGGACTGCAGGATGTTGGAGTGGTTCCCCACAGTAAAGTAAACCGTTTGTTTTTAAATCATTGCAGAAGCCATATGCTCTAGAAATTTCCATCCTTTTGAACATGTTTTTTTCTGGAGAGGAGTAATAGGGGAGAAACTGAGTTCATGTATTTCCAGTTATTTTAAAAATTTCCAATTAGAAGTTCATCAGTTAGTATTCCAGTCCTAAGCAGAAGCTTTTTATTTCCATGTTTGACATAGAGAATTAGAAAAATACTATTCTAGTTTCTATTTTCAACACTGCTTGGAGTTTTACTCTTAGAAAATAATTTTTAGTAGTAGCCATCAGGAAATAAAATGCTTTTCTTCCCTCTCTTGACTTTTGTCTGATCCCAACAGTAAATGTGTAAATTAGTTCCTGCAGTGAAATCTCAAGACTTTTTTGGTATTTTCTTGCCAAGACTTGTATATCACAAACATGCACTTGTATATCACAAACAGGAGAAGCAGTGGAAGGTCAGGTTGGATTAAAAAGGAAACACAGAAAATGTCTGTCTAGGTGGACTGATCCTGTACAATCGACATCATCAGGATGCTGCAGAGATTGTACTGGTTTAAAATGGTCGAAGAGCTGTAATGGAGCTAAGCAGCTAAATCATATTTAGCAACTAGGAGGAATTTTGGAACTTAGCTCCCTCTTATTTTAAAAACCCCAGCCTTGATAGACACAAAATTATCTGAAGGTGATTATCTTCTCTATTTCCTCCTGTCAAGGAATTAAAGAAGCCCTCTCTTTTTCAGGCTAAACAAGCCCAATTCTTTTACCTCTTCCCATACCTCCTGCCAAGTATTAACTGTAGGATAGTCTACTTGAAGTTAAGTGGCAGAAGTATGCAACCTCTTCAATTCCACTTCAGACTTTTGAGAGAGATCCAGTGCTTTAAATGTTTAGATCTTTATATTCTTCCTTTCCTGTGTTAATGCTAACATAAGGGGGGTTTTCATGCAGTATCAGAACACGTACAGCCTTGCTGTGGGAAGAGCTATTTTTTTCTCTCAGAAAAGTTCATATTCTGTACCAAGATTTTGATGAACTTAATCGATTTTTTCACATATGCGTTGAAAGTCATGTGAGAAGTTATTATTTATTATCAAAACCAGAAATTTCCAGAGAGATGTGAAATCATTTACGATTTGAAGCTCTCATTGCGAATAAGAAATTGTTAGAGAGCCAACCTTAAATATAATAAAATCATAAATATGGAGAAAACGTCTTTACAATAAACTGCCTAAGTATTAATATAGCATGTTTCGAGTAGTGATTTATGACTGGTGAGTCAGACTTGGAATTCAGAAGTTGTTTGGTGAAACAGAGCAAACAATATAAAGATTCTGTATGATTAAATTGCTTATTGCTTAAGCTCAGTTCACTATTAGCATTTGTTAAATTAATCCAAAATAAAATCAAATCCAGATCCAAACCCCGGACCTTCTCCATAATGATCTGAGTACAGTCAAGTAGAATCTACATTCTCTAGTGTCGAGATGCTCATTAAATTCGGAGGTTTATGTGGGAAACTATTCAGTTAAGGGATTGAATCAACTGCTGGCATTTTTACAGTGAGCTTCAAGCTTTCATTTAAGGCATTTAATTTTAGTGCATCTCCAATGATTTAATATGTCTAGCTATACATAATTTACTGTGTATCATAGCTAACATAGATCTGGCTAGCCTCTGGTTTGGGTTTTGTTATGTTTTGTTTTCAAAGAAGGATTTCCCAAAGCTCAAAATGGGCTTTTTCTACCTAATGAGCTGGGAGGAGAAATGCCATCACTCCATTTTGGGTCTGCTCCAGGTGTAAGTGCCCAGTGCCAGTGGCATCCAGATAACTTTAAGTATAGCAGCTGAGGCAGGGTTAGAAGTTCACTTGGCAAGATCCTAGACCCAGCTCTTTCATAGTCCCCTCTTGGCTACTCCTAGGGTGTCATTGCTGCCTGTATGGTCCTTGTAAGCCCTGCTGGGGAGGTGGGATATTTTGCCCAGGTGGATGTCTTTCCTTGTTTCAGTACGTTTGTAGGTGCTTGGGGACCTCATTTCAGGATAACCTGTTAAAAGGGCTTTGTCTCACTAATGCTGTCCTTTACAGACTGAGGCATGTAGTATATTTTAATGTTCATTGCAATTGCTTATTTAGAATGGTAATCTTAAGGCAAGGCAGTCCATTTATTCTTACACAATTTATTTTGTATTTTGTGTTCTTAAATATTATGTATCTGCTAGAATATGAAATTTCCTCAAAAGTTGAAGGAAAACCAAAAACTTGTTTTGTATTTTGTTAATTCTTTGCTTGACTGTAAGGAGCTTGACTTTTATAAATATTTATTATGTCACCTTTTCTTCCCAAAGACTTATTTATTAACGTTTGAATTTCCTCACTTGAAGGCTTTTCTACAATTCTCATTTTTCTGACCAGTCTCAGAATTTTCTGACTCCCTGGTAAATTGATTGAAAACTGATTTGCATATGGAAACTGGGTGGACTATTTAAGTAATAGCCTATTTTCAGCTTGCTTACTGTCTTTTATAAATTTATTTCTTTGGGGGTTTTTTTTGTTGTTGTTGTTTTTTTTAACTGACTTAGGAACAGCTAACTGATGAATTGAACTGGTCTCCAAAATGGTGTTTGAACCTTAACCCCAAGGTTCTGTAAAAAGAAATTAGGTTCTCTGAACACACATGTGCAGCACAAGTTTTAGTAGGTACAAGTCAGATGAGCCACTTCAGTACAAAACTAATTTACCCCCAAAGTTAAGTGTTTGGAATGTGTCTCACAGTTTTTACTAATTCTCTACAGTAATACGTACTAATGTTTTATGCATCTGTCTTATTTTTTTCCATGTATGGATTTCAAATATACAGGGTAGCATAAGTACCCTTTTCCCTTTAGTCCCTAGGATCACATTAGAAGGTAGATTGAGATTCTTTTTTGTTGTTGTTTTTTAATAGACTCAGAACCGTATGAAGCTGATGGCTGACAACTATGAGGATGACCACCTCAAATCCTCATCCCATTCCAACCAAACCAACCACAAGCCCTCCCCTGACCAGGTAATGTGTCTCTCTTTTTCACTTGTAAAGTAGTTTTTAGTATGGGGGCCGATTGTTTTGAGTTGTAATTTTCCCTGACATGCCTGTAGTACCCTGTAACAAAAATAGCATTCCAGAGTGCACTTAGAAACCAGGAATGGATGTTGCTGTTGTGTTGGCTTCCTTGAAAACTCCTGAAATGTGAACAAACAGATCCCAGTACCAGTACCAAGCTGTTATTAAGCGGATGGAGAAGAGGGGGCAGACAATGAACGGGAAGGAAGAAATGTTACTCTCTTAAAATGCTAGACTGGAGTCCTTGTCTGGCATATTCAAACTTCAGTAATTCAGGTTTACTGCTTGAGTGTGTGGAGTGTCCAGGACTGTTTCTTGTCTTCAGTAGCAGGAAATCATGCTCCAGGATCAGCTTTCTGATCTATAGATTGCATACAAGCAGTTCCCTTCATTTCCCATGAGGAAATCCTGGCCTTTGTGCCAAATGAGCACAGGCTGCTCCCTCACAAACTCAATGGGCCGTGAACTGAAGGAAAATCAATTTAAAATCTCCAGGGCAGTGAGGAGACTCCTGTGTCATTTACAAAGCACAGCCATGTCCTTGATAACTATCAGAGATTACCTATCCCTTGAGTAGCACAGAAAATGCCAGCATAATTGCATATCCCATGTTGTAATCTCATCCATTCCAGTTTAATTAAAATATTAGCGATCATTAATCACTGCCTTGACAGAGTGAGGGAATGGTTGGCGCTCCTCTTAGCCCTCTGGCTCATCTAGAAATTGTTGAGATTTGAAGAAAGGCATCTCATTCTAGATCTTAAAGCACCAACCTAGCGATATGCAGAAATTATGAGTAAGGAACAAGAAGAAAATGACAACAAACAATTACATATTCACCTTGCGAAAACAGATCTTTAAAAAATCTTTTTTCATGTCTGTATCAGAAGACAATTAGGAATATATACAAAGCAGAAAATTACTTATTTTCAGAGCAGCTTCCTTTTGCATCTGGTTTTAATACCCTCCTTCAGATGATAAATGAAGAACTGTACATTGATTGGCTTTAATTTTCTGCAGTGTTTTTGGAAAATGTTAGTCTTACCTTCTTCAGGATAGTGCAGTTGTTAAAAACTGCAAAGTAAATGCCTCTCCTAATTTTAATATGGAGGAAATGTTAAAGTATCTGTTGTTTCTACACTGCAAGTCTACAGAGAAATTAAGCCATTTCCAGAATGTAACTGTAGTACATGCTTGCAAATGAATGCAGTGTAGCATTCACGGGTGAAGTGAAAAGATAAAATGTAAAGAAAATACAAAATTTAAACATTTAAGGAAATTCTTGCAAAGACCTCACAGGGCAGGGCAATAGGGAGGAAGGAGCGGGAGGAGGGTCTGGCTGCACTTTCCCTTTTTGTAAGGGTATTTTAAAAGCTGGCAAATCCTACAAGAAAGCAAAAAAAGCTGTACCTCAAGGTGGCTCAGAATATTGCATAAGGAATTAAACAGTTTGTACTACTATTTGTACTTACGTATGTGCTTTAAACACTAACCAACTCTTTATTTCATTCCCATGCTGCTCTGGGCCTTTTCTCCCATTGCCACCTCTGCACCCCTAGGATGAGGAGGAGGGCATTTGGGCATAACCAGTCAGATGCTCTTAGTTCAGCCATTTTGTTCAGAACGGTGAGAATCAGCTTTTCTTGCCAATAGAAGTTTCCAACACTCTCACACCTCTTTCCTGTGTGCTTTGTGAAATGTGGTTGTACTCCCTCCCCCTTGCTTGCGTAGTCTCTGCATGAGGGTGTTTCTGGTGTGTTTATGTGTAGTTTGTGATTTTCTCCTTCTAATCATCATCTCATTGTTTCATGATGTTGTGGGGAGAGCTTTCCAGGGCATGTAATTGAGTTTCTATGCAAAGCAAACTCTTAATGTGTACAGGAGAACAGGAAATGTCTCTCATATCATTTATCATTGACTTCATGGAGGAAATGTTTTCAGTCAGGTTCTTTTTCAAAGTAGTTTGCACTGTAGCCAAATCTATGTATGCTTTTTCGATTCTGGTTAGTAAAGAATTTGCTCAGAGATAATGTTCCTCCTGAAGATAATGTTCCTCCTGAAGGTTTTAAGCATGTTGAGATCTGCTGCTGAGATTGCTGCCATGCATGCTGACCTAACTAGTCACAGATATTTATTAGCTCAGAATAGATGAGTCTTGATATGGTATAAGAATATAAATTTTCTATAAATTTGAAGACGAAGAGGAATATCCCATTAACCTTCCCCTCTCCTTTCCATCTCCCTTGTTCTCTGAAAACAATGGGGGAGAAATTCGTAGCTATTTGTCATTTAAAGTACATTTTGTTTCTCTGTGTCTGTATCCACCATTTTCTCTTTTCTGGAATCAAATTGTCTCCACAACAACCTCCATTGCCAGAAGAGAAGGCAATACACAGGACAGAGCCCTTCTCTTCACTCCTGTTCTCTGGCAAAGTAAAAGACATACTTTACTGACCAGGAACCTTGATATAGAGCTACAAAAGTCAAATATCAATTATTAGGCTACAGGATGTAGAATTACAGTATCAGTTTTAAAGCAGAATACATTTATTTTAGGTACTTCAAGTATTTTAAAGGATAGAGATGCAATCACGATATTTTAATATTTTATATAAAACTTTTTCTTTCTTCACTTATCCTTTTAAGAAGAAATACTGCACGAGTTTCTTCACAGTTTTCCTCAGATTTTGATTTTTCCGTCTCAATTATTTGAAAGAAAACTTGTCTCAAAATTTCTGTGGAAATTTTGGACCCTTGCATTTCTGAAAGTTAATACTTTATATTAGATTTGTAAAAAACGTTTATGAAAGAACAAGCTATTCTCTTATCTCTTCACAATTGCTCAGTTAACTGCAGATTTACTGTATAAACCAGATCCCTCTCTTCAAGTCAACCATCTGAAAAATTCAATCCAACTGTGGCAGTGTCAGACTTGAATTTCATGCCTTGGGGTTTGAACTGAGAAAATCTCTGTAGTGGAAAAATTGATAAAAGTGCTTCATTAATTTACACTCGCTGTTGATTTCACATTCTTTTTGAATCACCGCTCTTACAATGGTTCTGTGCTAGGATACGATATTGAAAGTTTTAGAGATAATGCTTGTAAAGGTCTGCTGAAGCACAGTAATTGAACAGGAAAGATCAGGTAAGTAAATAATGAAAAGGAAGAAGACACTCACGAGGAAGGTAGGAATAATTCTGATTTTCGTTCTACAGCAAACCTGGAGGCTCTGTAGAAATCACTGATAGCTCTTTCTCTTTTTCTCTTCCATCTGCTGATACATTTATGAATGCAGTTGTGCTAAGAATATGCACTCTCTTTGATTTGAATTAATGGGTGGTTCATATTAAATAGAGCATGTCTCTCCACTCTGCATTTGAGGCTTTTTCCTCAGGAGAGCATGTTACAGAATATCCTAGACAAAATAATGAGGCAGTCAGCATCCCTGCCTTACATGCATATCATCTGAGAAAGATGCCAGCCTCAAGATTGTCTTGACTGATGCCTCCCAAGTCAGGAATTCCCAACAAAGTAAATGTTCTTACCATGATATTCCACCTACATTTTTTTTTAAAAGTCCTTATTCTCTTTGTAAAAGCAAAGATCATGTAAGTCACAGAGTCCCTATCCTGCATGTATTAAATTAAATGTATGTATTCCAATAATTAAAAAGTGGCTAATAGCATAGGACTTGGTGGTAACTTTGTTTTTTAATGGTCCTTTAGGTCTGAGGATGTAATAATCTCTGGTCAATACTGAAGATAAAATAGCAAACTACATTGCTTTATTTTTGTGTTTTGGGGTTTAAGGCTTTTCCCCTCCAGCATTCTGGAATTGACTGAATCTAATATTTAATTATGCCAGTTCTGTACATGACATTGTTATCAGATATAGCTCCCCTGGAATGGAGCACTGTTTCTAAACATATGCACCCTTCCTGTAGTTTCAGAGAATGGCAGTTTACATTTCAGTTTACATTTCAATGTAAATACCATCTTTCATCCTGAAATAGTCTTTCCTAGCCTTTGTCTCTAGGCTCGCTTCCTTGCTGTCTGAATTTCTTATGACATTTATTCCCCAGATGGATGGAGCTCTGTCCCGCTCTATATCCAAGTGTATTCCAATGTGCTTTCTCATGAGGATGCCCCTTTGTCTTTCTCAAATACTAGAATGGTCTCACCAACTACTTAATTAGTTATTCACTTATATTAAAAAATAATACTAATTTACACTTTATTATACCTAATACATATAAAAATAAATGTGTGTATACTTTGCACCTCAAATACTGTGAGGTATTTCTCTATCAGAGAAAGAGCAAACCTGAAACTCAGAGATCTGAGACATTTACCCTGGCATGTAATTTATACATACAGTATGTGTGTTTTTAAATACGTATCCTGTTGTAGAGCATTTTTCTTCCCATCTTCCACAGCTCTGGCTTGCGGTAGGAGTTGGAGCCTAGGTGCTCTCAAGAGACAAGCTTTTTGAACTCATTCTGTGGAAGCATTTTCTATTAACGGTTGCCAGCAAATCCTGAAGTCTCAGACATGCCTGCTAAGGAGCAAAACATTTGCTTTCACTGTGCTTGGATTCCAGGAACAAAACCTGAATATTAATTTTATGCTTATTAGAGTAACAGTGGAGCAGTCAAAGAGCTAGCATTGAACTGGAGTGCATAAAAATGGGTATTTTTTCAATATGATGAAAATACTGACACATTCCTATTACCATAAAAATATTGCAAGACAAAAAGCCTTTTATTGGTGGTGGTTTTCTTTTATAGTCGAGTTTGACTTATTTTAAGATAGAACTAGTAAGTATTGCGAGTTTACTGCTGAAGACACTGGAATAATTTAACACATCTCTTAAGATTTCGGAGGTGATGTCTGTGGGGGTAAATCATAACAGGAGAATATTGGAATCATTTTTAAGACCTGAAAAACAGTCAATTCAAGTAAATTTCATAGACTCCTTGTCAAAAACAGTATAAATTATAATTTACAGCATATCCGGATTACACTTACGCATTGTGTACCAAAGGCTACATCTTTAATGTTGTAATTTGATTTTGCCAAGAGTATTTCTGTAGACAAGAGTCATCTAAGAACTGAAATAGAGGGAAAGTCATCAATATGAAGAATGCTTAATTAGGTCTGAATTTTTTTAACTATAGTTTTTAATTAAGAGCTCATAATATTCTTAAGGACACTTTTAATGGATGTATTGTTTCTGAAAACAGACTCATTCTAAACAGCCATTTGTGATTATTAAGGGGTAATGGAGCTTGAGTGACATTTCTGTATTCTATTTATTAGCCCAAAGGTTTAATAAAGGATTAAAGTAAGGATGACAGAAATAGCTACATGTCACAGAAATAGATTCTAGTAAACATATGCAAAAACTAGTTCAGTGCTCAAGATTGTAAGCCATGTGTTTCTAACTCGTGTCTGCAGAGCAGTTTTGTCTCACCCCTAAGAATGCCGAGGATGAGCATCCACCCTTTCCTTTTTGCTGGTTTGGGAGTAGGTGTTTATTTATCTTACAGCTAAAAAATGCACAACGAGCAGACACCTAGAGGAAAGTGGCAAAAGCAGGTGACAGGCAACAAGTCGTAGTCTGAAGAACTGTGACTACTGTGACAGTAAAGAGTGACAGAAATAATGACATTGAGGGAGATAGGGCAGGACATCTTGGGACTTGATTTAACCTTCGCCACAGCTGTCAAACCCCGTGAAATTTTCATTAAGATCACTACAGAGCTTAAAAGTGTCTATGCTTTCAGAAGTTTGAGGATATTGGGTTTTTCCTACATTATATATTTGGCCCGTGGATTATTATACAGATTTATTTTAGCAAAGTAAATATCTTATTCATGATGATTTTCATTTTCAAATGATTACACAGGCATTCATTCTCTGCATAAATGTGATATTTCTCTCCACACGAGACACATTTTATTGCTTGCAGAATGTAGAGAGCTGCTCGTCTGACTGTCACACTTCTTTTAGGTTCTCAGTATTGTCACTTATTAAACTGTGACCTCATAGGCCTTTTAAATAAACTTATTTTCAATATAGTTTTTTGAATTGTTAGATTATGCAGAATGGTCAAAACTACCAAGCTTCCATGCCTGACTCGTGTTACAATGTAATTGACTGGACACAGCACTAGACCATGATTCAGAAGATAAATTCTTTCCTGGCATCATCTCCCAACCACTCACTTGTTCTTTTTCTCCCCATCTCAAATTGTCTAATTGTAAAATGAGCTGAAGTTTTTTATAAAGTGGAAGTTTTGCTTGGAAAAATTGCTACATAAATGGTAGGTAGTATTATTACATAATATTTTAAAATAGTGTTGTTACAGTGATATGATGGTGATTTAAATACCTCGTTTTGAATTTGTTCCCAAAATTATGTTATATTTGTATTTGACTCAATTTATTAATACTTATTTTTCCTTCCAAGATCTTGTTCCTTCCCAAAAAAGGGAAAATAGCCCATATGTTAAACATTTCAAGGAGCTGCCATTCCAGCATGCTGAACAAAGCTCTTCACACTGCTACCTCTTCTTCTTGTCATCTTTTGTCCTCAGATGGGTCATTTCTTCCCCTCTCTAAAAAAATTACAAACTAATAGCGTAGTAATGATCTGTCATAGTATGTCCATTACAGTTCTTCATTCATATGTGTAAAAACACAATTAAGAATGTGTCTTATGCTTGCCTTAGGGACATACCCTGTGAAAAATCTGAAGGCAGCTACATGAAATAATCTTACTTTACTTAAACATTATCACTTGGTCTGACTGAGAGATGCCAGATTTGTTTTGTCATACTGGTGACAGCCAGAGCTTCTCACTCCCACTTTCCAGATGGGCAACCCTTTAGTAAGAAACCTAGTGTGATGCACACAAATAAGGTGATCTAACTAATTACTCATTACAAGAGCAGCACTTTGAATACAGTTGTCCTGGATAATCACAGGATCTGCCTTCCATCCCTGCTTTTCTGAAGCCCTGCTTATGAGAATGCCATCATTAATTATTAAACTGAAAGACTCCTGTGCTGTCAAGCTCAGGCAAGGAGACACAAATTGTTCATGGGCTGACAATTACTTCTCTGAGGAAGTACAATTCAAAATCCTGATTTAGCTACCATGCAAGGATCCATTCTTTTTTAGCCTTTTCAAGCTTTGCCTTCTTCAGAGAAGAACCTTTTCTCCTTTGGCTGTAATAACTTTGAATAATGGAAAGCCTTTTGTAGTCACCTCACTTTAGTGTAAGTAACAATCCTGTTATGGGGAGCAACTTCAGCAATGCTGATCTCAAACTTAATGTTTTGGTTTACGATTAATTTTCTACCATTCCAATTAGGAATCAGCGCTTTTCCACCTTCTCTCTTTTTTTGTACCCATGCATTTAATCTTTTAACCGGTAAGTAAAGAGTACTGTAAAATTGGGAGGGGCCAACCTAGAGAAAAATGCTGTCCTTAAAATTATGTGAACTTCTGCTCTTAGTGCTTTCTCTGTTTCTGGGAACAGATCTTTTGCTAGCTTGGTTTAAAAAAAAAACAACAAACAAACCTCTACTATTTTGCTATCTTAATAATTATTTTATGTTTTAAGCATATATTCTCTGTCCAAGAATGTTGTATCTACCAGCACAACAGAACAATCTTGATACACTGTTCATCTTCTTTCTGATCCTCGAATGATAAGACTAAGGTTTCCAGATGGAATTTTGTAATCTGCAGCTCTGGTATGAATTAAGTGCTCACAACCGAGGTGTAACTGGATTGTATCACTGTCTTCCCTAGTATTCTTACAGATCAAAGAATAACACAAGTAGATACTTACATTCTAAAATATTCAAAACAGATGGCTGGTTTCTTTTTGTAGAGATTTGTGCTTTTCAGCAAAACAATTGCAAAAAGGCCATCATTCATTTCTACCAAATGAGATTATTCCAGGTCTGTGTCTTACTTTCTTTTTTTGATTTGCAGCTGAGTATGGTCTTCTGCTAGTGGCTTGGTCTGTGTAGCAAGTTGGAATTCTGTACTCAAACATTTTTCGTTTCTGGCCACTTCCAGGAGAGTTGTTGCTTACAGCTTGTGACATAGCCTGTACTATCTCATAGTTACTTTGCCAGTTAGATTTCTTATAGCACTCATCCATATCCAGGAATGCAATCATGCGAGGCCAGAAGCTTCTGCAAACTATGAACATGCTTTATGGTGACATAAAGTAGAGGGGAGCTGAGCCCTGGCACTCATAGACAGCATAGAGACAGAAGAGGAATAGCTGCAGCACCTTTTAGTTGTCAGGAGGAAAGAAACTGAGGGAAGGGGAAATCAACAGTATTAGAGAAAGAATCAAGCCCAAACCTGCTTTCCAACATGTATAAACTATGAAAATAAGCTCAAGAGAAATATGACTAAAATAAAAACTGATAAGGGCATGTAGCCAGTCTAGACGCTGTATTTTCCTGGCGGGTAAACTTCGTAATTACTGATGGAGATGTCAGGATTTACAGTTCCAACTCCTAGTAGGCTCACCACAGGCACAACTACATCTGATTATTAATGCAACATACAGGTAAAATTACTATAGATATACATATCTGTGTAAATAGGCGTATTATTAATAGGATTTTGCATTTGCATGTAGAGCAAACAACTAAAAAGAATTCCTAAAGATGGATAAAGCTGGCGTTTGGTGGCTTCATGTGGCTTTGCTTTGAAAGTGTCACGTAGCAGGTAGAGAGCTGGAACAGCAGAATGAAGACCCAGTGTTAGAGAAGGACGAAACAAAAGTTTCCTATCACCTGTGGACAGGGAGGTTATAGTTCATGCGAACAGGAAAAGCACTGATTGTGTTCTCTGCTAGACTACTTAAGAAATACCTTCTGTTTTCCATTAGCAATGGAACAGGCAGCAGGGAGACAGAAGAATGCAGCCACTGATACATAAGCATTCCCATGAACACACTCTCCCAGTGTATGTGCTGCAATGTTCTTCTTTCAAACAAAAGCATATTAGCCCCTGTTTCCTTTTATCCCTTGTAATAGGAAGAAGCAATAGACAAAATACAGTACAGCAAGGAGTGTGTGTCCTTTCTTGTTCACTGTGATATGGATAACAAGTGCTAGAAAGCTCAAATGGATTAAAAACACAAGCAGGTTGTTCTTACTTATTCTCAAGTCGCTATCTTCTTGTAGAGAGACAGTCAGCATAAAATATAATGGATTCTGTGAAATCAAAACTTGCTTTATTACACCTCCGAAAGTTTGATCAGGAGGATGCTATTTAAATCCATAGTGTCATGAACAAGCTGCAGACACTTGTTAAACTTTTTCCATTTGCTGTGGGAATTTTTTTTTTTCTTGAAGATACTCTAATTGTCAATATTGTAAGTCTGACTACTCAGTTTCACCACGTTCTGTAATTTCCTTCATTATTCAAAATTTTACATAACTTACAGGAACAAAATTCTTGAATGAAGGAGATTTTAATATATTGACATGGAAGAGTTTGGATTCTCTATAGATCTGATCCTACTTTGTCCATTCTGTTTTGCTGCAGAACTAAGCTGCTGGGTTTCTGGACTCCCAAGAAACCTTGAAGACAAAAGAAAACTTATACAAATAAAAGCAGCATTTGAATATTTATATAATGCATTTAAGCCACAAATTTCTTTCATCTGCTTCAGCTAGGAAAGAAGCATATGGACTGTTAGAGGAGAAAGAGATGCAGCATGTGCACAGTGCAATTGGTTATGTTTAGGAGCGAGGGTTTGGGTGAATTCTCTTGCTTTTGAAAGTAAGGGATTGACAAAACAGGAAAAATTGAAGCTGTATATAGACACCCCCTTCAGCTGTGTCAAAGTACCTTGTTCCTTAGTGTTTGTATACCCCAATGATCAAGTTTCAAGCTTCTCAAAGTCCTGCCAGTGTATTTCAATTCTGGTCTGCAGTAGTCTCTGCTATTCCACACATGATTCCCCGCAAGGTCTTGCTCCACAGCCCATGTAAGCAAAAGTTGCCAGTGTAATGAAAAAGTACTTCTGGAAACATTATGTAGGAAAATATTCTTTAACTACTCACTCATTTTCAGTGCTTTAGGAATCCTACCAACCCACTGCAATTCTTTGCTTCACCTGCATTATGAAGGAAAGGTTTTCTTTAAACAGAGGGAACTAATGACAAAACTACTTTCCCTGTTTTGTGTTTTCTCTATTCTGGTCTGGATTTTTCCCAAGGTGAAGAGGGTGAACTCTGGAAATTATTAATCCATGGGATTTGTTCATGGTGTATAAAAATTTCAAAAAGAGTTTGCTATATAAAAATGATTTCCTAATTGATTCTGTCAGAAGTGAACAGAGTAAGACAGCTCTGTCAAAATAGCCCCAGACTGTCTTCTGTCTTTCAGCTCCTCAAGCATGTTGTTTTGTTTTGGTTTATGAGGAGAAGAGGAGAAAATAAGGAAGGTTAGATATTTTTTTTTTTTTTTTTTTCCATTTAAAACAAATCTAAAGACAACTGAGCCTGTCCCTGAGCTTTCGTGTTGTGGTCTTCAGAAGAAACCAAGTAGCTGTGCAGCACTGAACTGAGCTGAACTGAGCTGAGGTCAGGCTGTGTCTTTTTGACAACTTTCTTCTGTTTCCATTTAAAATAATGAAGGGAAGACATCAGTGATAAATTGTTCTGAATTTGGGAAAGCTTGGCACTTTCTGAGCCAAATTCATGCCTCATAAAAATCCATTGCATTCAATGGTCACAAGATGATCGTAGTTGAACCTTTGCATTTGTTGCCAAACAAACACAAATAATCTGAACAAGAAGGCGTCATTCACTTTGCCATGCAAATACTTCCAGACTATATAATTCGGTGTCTTAGTTTATTTCCATAACTCCCAATATAAGATATTTTGCTATATAGGCAAAATTTTCTTGTCTGGCAATATTTATAATAAAATGCAAATACAGGAAGGCATCTGAAGACCCACTATAATCCACTCTATCTTTTGTTAGATTTGACAGGTCCTCCTTGGAATAATATCTTTTTAACAAACATACGTGTTTACCCAGACTTGGAGCCCATCTTTTCCTGTGTAATGGTTGTTTGGAAAGTAGGTTTTTTTGGGTAGCATGGATGCATCTGTATGTAACAAAGTGTAAAATAATTTCACACACTCACATAAAAAATTTGATTAATAGGAGATAAAGGGCTATTGCAATTTAACTTCTTTTCCAAGCATAGTTGTTATGTCCAGTCTGAAGTTTTGAGGGGGTCTTTGGTGGTGTTTTGGGTTTTTGTTGGGTTTTTTTTTTTTCAGAATTCCTGATTTTTTTGGTGCCTTTGCAGGATCTACAAAGAACACTCAAGGTCCATTGACCAGGCTAACAAGCTAGAGCCTTTTTCATAGATTCATAGACTCAGATAATCATTAGAATGGTTAAGATTGGAAGGGACCTTAAAGATCATCAGGTTCCAACCCCCCTGCTATGAGCAGGGACACCCCACACTAGACCAGGCTGCACAAAGCCTCGTCCAACCTGGCCTTAAACACCTCCAGGGAGGGGGCTTCAACAACCTCCCTGGGCAACCTATTCCAGCACCTTACTACCCCCATGGTGATGAATTTCTTCCTGATGTCTAACCTAAATCTCCCCTCTTTCAGTTTAAAGCCATTACCCCTTGTTCTATCACTACCTTCTCTCATGAAAAGCCCCTCCCCAGCTTTCCTGTAGGGCCCCTTCAGGTACTAAAGTTAGTTAATTCCTTGGAAACGTTCAGATTTGTTCCGTCTACACTTCTTTGTAACACTTTTGATACAAAAACAGTGACATTTTTATCTCATCTTATTTACTTTGACCCTGAGATTATGTGTCAATTCTATTTTATTTTCTTCTTGATGTAGCTGTTTTTCTAGTGATTTTTCTCAAAGATTTAAAGATTTATGAGTTAATTGAGAAAAAACTACTGCATTATTTGACTGCAAAATGAAAACCACTTCTCTGCATTAGTCTGCCTTTTAGCATTCTGTAGTGAATCTATACATGTGCATATATTTGTGTAAGCAGGATAAGTCAAGGTAAGAGGGGAGTATGACAGCAGTGCCAAGGGTATGTATGGTGCTTTGTATTGGCATTGTTTTGTCAAGAAGATGCTATTTTCTCCCTTTTTATGCTCACTCAAAGAAATCATAAGCATGTATCTGTAAGAAAAAGATTACTGCTGTTCCATGATTCTGGTGAGTAAGGCAAGTTGTGTAAGGAGATAACTTTTACAAGATGTAGCTGGAAAAACAGACAAGCTTTTAGGGGTTCATGTAGAGACTTTCTTCAAAATAGGAGCTGCAGATGTATTGCTAAGTAGAAATTAATAACATTCTCTGAAATTAACTAAATTAAGTTAAAAGAAAAGTGGTTGCTTCCTTCAGAGAAGAAAGGAATGTTAGGAGGGAGAAAGGTGATCAGGTCATCAGCCCTTCTGCCTGGAGAACCCATAATTTAAAGCTGGTGGTTGTGGTGAGTCCTATTATACATTGATTAAAACCATACTTTACTCCAAGTCTTCTATGGATAGTCAATATCGCATTTGTCTCCAATCGACACTGCTGCACTTATACCACCCACTGGTTAATTTTCTTTTTCATAAAACCACCTACGTGTTTTTGCATATTTACATTTGACACTGCTTAGACAAACTTTCAGACACCACAGTCTTTGTGTAAGAGGTATATTCTTCTTTCACAGTAAAAGCGAACAAACATTTACATAGGTCTCTCCAACCATCTTTTCTTATGTATGCATCATATATATATATATGTATTTAAATGCAGACTCTTATCATAAAAAAACTTTTAAATATGGTTACTCCTACTTCAGCTTATCATTGTACAGCAACGGGACTACCACTGAAGAAGCCATATGAATTCCATTCTAAAGCAAATTTTTGTCCCAATGATTTGTTAAACTATGATTAGATTCACATTTGTCATGCTCCAATTTAAAAAATAATCTGTGAAATCTCAAAAAGCCGGAGCATGGTTTTTCTGAGTTGAATTTGTTCTGGAATATGTTCCCAAATGTCTTTTATCAGTTGGTAGAGATGGTTTGGGATTGTATCAGAGATCTGTGAGGCATTTCATGCTTCTGCTTCAGCATTATAGTGATTGCCTTTTTTAGTGAAACGTGTTGTCAAACTTAGCCGGCCACTAACAATATTCTGAACTTGAGGGTAC
This sequence comes from Hemiprocne comata, assembly GCA_020745705.1. Taxonomy (NCBI): domain Eukaryota; kingdom Metazoa; phylum Chordata; class Aves; order Apodiformes; family Apodidae; genus Hemiprocne; species Hemiprocne comata. Next base: position 67,204,149 of record CM036586.1, read on the forward strand.
ATTGAGCAGACTTCATTCCATGCATTGATGAGGATGACCTAAACCTATCAGGGCAATTAATTAAGCTTGGCTGCTTTAGAAGATATTCCAGGGTTTGGTCTGTTTGCCCGTTGTTTTCCTAGAAAGCTTTACAGCTCTGGGCTGATCATGAGAACACGATGTGGTTTATGAATCCAGTGCTGCCCTGGCTTTCCACTTAGCAAATGCTCTTACACCCTCTCGAGATAAGGCAGTGGCAGCTCTGCTGTGTGGGAAGCCCAGTGCCTCTTGCTAAGTGGCTAGTTCAAATTAGATATGGCAGGAACGCAGATATAAGGGCATTTCCGAGTTGACTGGCAGGGTTTAATGGATCCCAAGTGAGAGGAATGATTGCTCTGCGAACAGCTTTGGGAGGGCTGCTAGTTAAGAACTTTCACACGCCTCATTTGGCCTGTTTCCAGCTCGAGGTAAGGGGGAAGGGTACAGGAGGAATGTGCTTCGAAAGATGACTTGTCCCTTAGCAATCAAGTGTGACTGTTGTATGAAAATCGTCCATCTTTACTTGCCAGATAGCTCTGCTTTCTCTTTATCAGGGAAGTTTTCTGTTCAGAAAGAACAGCCGGGAAGGCTGGCAAGTCGGATTTTTTTCAGACTGAAATCTGCACATCTGATCGATATTCAATAGACTGCAGTATCTGAAAAAGAATACAAGGCAGCTACTATGTTGGTTGGACAGCTGGTTATTAGACATTGACTAATTTTCACATTTTTATAAAACAATATTTTTTTAAGTTGTGACATTCCATCACTCCACCCTCTGTGGGCAAACCGAATAGTAAGAAAGATGGGAAAAACATCCTTTAAATTAGAAGCATCACTTTTTTTCACCTGCACAGGCAGTAAACTTTCAGATCATAATCTAAATAACCCAAATTATAAGAAATTGGAGTAAATAGTGCAAATTCGGCAAACAGCCAAAGCTGATGGATATAATTGGCTAAATACAGTTGAGCTTGGTAATGGAAGTCAAATGTAACTGTGTTGATGCTACTAAAATATTCTTTCCTATTGCCCTTTTCACCAGAGAGCAGAGTATTCTGTCCTGATACATCGAACTTTTATTTTTCCATGTGTGTTTCTATCTACAAGCAGATGTTGATCCAAGGCTCCACATAAGAGTAGGTTTTTTCATAAAGCACGTGAGCTCGCTCTCTCTGCAGGTTTCTTGTCTGTCTCCTCTACCACAGCTGCCGTGTCTCTGTGGCTTTTTGTAGCTGCTGCCACCCTGATGCTCCGGGGTAGGCTGCTGAGTGCATCTACGCTCTGCAGGACAAGGGGCCTGACATTAGTTAGCTGCTTAGCCATGGCTCTCAGATCCTCTCACTCTACAGAAATTAATCCATGTAGAACAGTGTTAGAAGCAAAACAAGTGAGCCCTGACAGCCTTATTAAAAGGGGTCGAAGGCAGAGCCTTTGTTGAAAGTAGTGCCAGCACCCTGTTCCTGTTGACTCAGAGATTATCTCACTCCTCATTCATTAGCAGGGTCAGAGGTGTCCTATTGAAAAGATATCCCACCCGCTAACAAACAGCAGGTGCAGCCCCTGCCTGGGAACACGAAGACAAGTTGCCAGTATCGTGGCAAGGCTTTCCAGCCCTCCTTGCTGGTGCACATCAGGGCCCATACTTTCAGCACCTCGTTTTGTGGTGTGGAGGTACAGAGCCCCATTCTTCCTCCATTTTTCATCAGCTGCAAACCTTAGAGGTTTGTATTACTGCAGTTTTGAATACATGCCCATGAGTACCTAGAACAATATGAAACAGTGTTCTTGTAGGAGAGCATAGTGTGAGATGCCAGGTACACATTTATGCACTTGAGCTCTCTATTTTTTGTAAAACAAATGAAAAATTACTCTTCAAATACTATTTATGGGAACTGGATGACTCCAGTTTGGATTGCAAAGAAGAACAAAGATTAGATTCAGATTTGGTAAAGCGTAATGAAATAAAATAGTACTTACTGAAGTCCTTTGATCTTAGTTTTTTAGTCTGTTGTATAGAATCTGGCTTGCATAATAAATGAAAGTAATTGCTTTTTCAAAACTATGGAAAACTATATATTAACTTCCTGGTTAAGATATGTCTCTATCCAGTTTCTACAGTAGATATATGTTAATCTTAAACATCTTGGCTTCCTTTGAAACTGTTGTCTTTAGAACATGTTAATTGCATACTTAAGTTACCGTGAAATGTTTGTTGGTAAAATGGGTTAAAGTCTCCATTGCTGTTGCCTTAGATGTAAACAGACACCTTTTATCAGAAAATTAGCTTTTCCTTGAGGCAGGGAGTTGAAATAGCTGACTGAAGCACTGTTGGATAATCAGTAGCATTAATGCATTCAATTTAATACTGTTTCATTTTTCACCCATATCATCATTATTTCCTATATTGATCAGTTATCATCACCACATCCCCTTCCCATAGTGTACTTGGTTTCCTTTTGCTTCCGCTGGGAGGTTGCTGGGTTATGGGATAGAAGTTTTGGGGGGTGGGAGGGTGCTCAGGTTTCTTCCAGTATGAAGCTGAAGAAGATTGTCACGTAGAGGTTGATCTTTGCCTTCACCACTGCAGGGGTCTCAGGCTGTTCCTCACTGTCTCTGTTCTCTTACTTCAGATAATTCAGCCCCTCTTAGAACTTGATCAGAATCGGAGCAAGTTGAAGTTGTACATTGGACATCTGACAGCCCTCTGCCATGACCGTGACCCCCTGATTCTGCGTGGACTCACCCCACCTGCTTCCTACCACCTGGATGATGACCGGGCAGCTTGGGAGAAAGAGCTGCAGAAGATGACCCAGGAGCAGGTGAGTTTATGGTCTGAAGCTCTGAACGAGGGCCTGAACTGCTGATGTAGGTCTTATTGATGTGCCACACCAAAATGCTGGGAAAACATTCTGTAAGTGGTGAAAACAGATAGTAAAGATCCACTCTTCACCTGGCAGAAGGAGTCAATAATTTCTTTAATCATGCCATTTAACATCATGTATTCCATATATGATGGAATTTCATCTGTTCTTTTATTTGAACTTGAGGCCATACATCTACACACTCACAGGAAATCAAACTGCAAGATAACACTTTTGCTGTGTTTTACCTTTTAACAAATTTTAACTGCTCTATATAATTTAAGGTAGTCCTAGGGATCTTAAATCTTTTTTTAATGACATTAGCCACTTATATTTTACTTGGCACATTTTTATGTCACTCCATGTAAATGAAGACAGGGTCTTTAACTTCTGTTACGGTACGTTCTGCCAGTAATTTTTCCTGCTTACCACCTTACTTGGAAACCTAAATCAAGAGTTGGATCCAGTGTGCTAGATTAAATACCCCCGGCTTATGCACACACAAACACAGTGATTTCAGAAGTCCAACAGTGTATTTCCAGGAGTTTTGGAATACAGAACTGAAAGGGTTTAGTAACAGCTCATCTGATGAAGTCTCTACAGAGACTTCTATCAATCTAGCTGTAATTTAGCTACTGAAATAATCTTCCTTTCTCCCAGCCCTGGTGATGTCTTGCCTTCCTTAATCCCTTCAGTGGCAGTTTTTATCTCTTGTTTTCATACTATAATTCATCATTCCCCAGAACCCTTTTTTCTCATTCCTTCTTACTTTTTAACTTCAGAATTTTACTCATATAATACAGAACCCTTTTTTTTTCCTAGTTAAACTAAGACAAAGAATCGTATCAGAAATATTTTTTGTCTTTTTGACCCTGACATTGGATTATAAGGCACATTCTTTCACTGTATTATTCATTTTCATATTTCTATACCAAACTCAATCCACTATGCACACAAACTACTGTAAGGCTTATATAGTTAAAAGTTGTTTTGCAGGTCAGTGAAACTATCTTGAGCCTACTCTGAACACTTCAGCTCTGGTTTTCTTCTTTGGTGATGTTTAAGCTCATTTCCTTGCACTTTCAACTCAAAGCTGAATTTTGATCCAAAAATTGGAGAGAGCAGCTCAGCAGCCAAGTTAGAGGAAGCCAACAGGAGCACGTCTAACAATTCAGAAAGAAGACCAGACCTCCAGAGATAAATATGCCTGTAACAAGGCCTAGATGGTACAAGACAGTTGATCTCTGTCTTTGTACCTGTCTTCATACATTTATTTGATTCAGCATATGTTGTGTACCTTGCTTGATATCTTCATTTGCCTCCATAGACCTGACACATTCCTTTTCCCAGCAGAGCAAGTTAGCCCCTACGCACCCAAAGTCAGCATTTTAGTTATGTCTTGGTTTCCGCAATCGCTGATACAGGATTAAAAGTTTTTCAGTGCACTGCATGCCATCTTCATATATTAAAGAGATATGGCTCCTGTATTAAAGCCAGGAACATGAGGCATACCAATTAGAACTGCCTTGTCTGTCAGATTGGGATGAAGCAGCAGATGACAAAACATGTAGCACGTACGGGAGGCGTCTCTGAAAACAAAGATAAAGGTTGGATGTGGGCAAAGTTTGAATATCCCTGAAATAAGTTAACTAGTCTGTTATAGCTGTGATGATCTTTTAGTATAATCAGGATCTATGGAGATAGGTGATATCTTCAATTTGATCAGGAGATGCAGATAAAGAAAATAGAAGAGGCTTCTTTGGCAATCCTTCTGAATAGACAGTCAGCCCAAAACAGCATCTGTTTTTTCCAGTTCTGTGTACTGATCTAATAAAAGATAATAATTCTCATGCAAACTTTATTAGTCCATTAGCAACATTTATTGAAAGAGAGCATTGAAGCCTAAATTGTGAGAAAAAGAATTATCTAAGTTGTTCTGGAGAAGAGAAAAAATGTAATTTTCTATCCTTTCCCATTATTGTCTTAATTCTTAATTGCTATCACCACAGTTGTTGAAAGTTACTGCTCCATTTGTGATTCCCATGCATAACTAACATCTGCTAAAATAAAATGTAGCAGTCTGTTCTGCTTTCCCATACTCACTTAGATTGTATTTAGCAAGCTTCAGTTGAAAAATACAAACTAATGATATATTTCAATTTACGTAGCACATTTTTCATTTAAGTCATAGATCTTCTGATCTTCTTTCTAACTGCAGAATTTCCTTTGTGTTTAAAGTATTCCCATGGGGGGTGGGAATCAGTTCTCCAGATTTGCAGAAGCCCATCACAGAATACCCATTTTGCATCTTTGGAATTTTAATGAGTTTTGTAAATTACTTCAAATCCAGTGCATTAAATTCTCTCCTGTCCCTTCTAATATGATCTTCTGTAGATAATGCTTCACAAGCCTCAGTGGGAAAAAATTAATCCTCTTGAATGTTAAGAGGTGCTAACATTATTAGGGGGGATATATTTAAATGAACAGAAACAATATTTCAGAATGATGCCAATGTATCCGCTCTCACCAACGAGGTTATTTAGTGTGTTTTGGTTTGGTCTGGTTTTTTATAAATAGTTGAGAATTCATTTTCCTCTGACTGCTTTTGGAGCTGTGGTTTCTCACTGCAGCAACTAGTATTGGTGAAGGTTGGTCTTGCTGTGTTTCATCATATACCTTGTAGGTCTTTCATACCTGCTGAGGAGGCTCAGATACAAATAGTAGGAGTTCTCTCTGGCTTTTTCTGGTAGGTAAAATATGAAGTAGGTGTAAGCTTTTCACTCTTCCAGCACATCCCCGGTGACTCACAGAAACTAATGTACAAGTCACTGTAAAAGCTTCTGCCAGCATCAACACCATGGTTCTAAGGAGACTTTGTTGCCACAAAAATAATTTTGTGGACTCTCAGAGTTTGATGGATAATTGGTACCTCTCGTGTGTAATAGTTTCTTTATGCTACCATTAAGTTCAGCTGTATTCCTTAGTGACATCAATTGATTTTAATCAAAATGTGGGGTCAAGGTCCTATATAATTCTTTGTTGGCATTTTATCAAAGACATTTTGTAAAGCTGACTTTCTGTTGTAAAGTTTTTGTCCATTTGTAATGAAAGCCTGAGGGCAGTACTTCACGAGTTTATGGTATCTCAAAACCTAATCTAAACTACTATGCCAGACTAAGATGTGGACAATAAAGAATCTATGGTGCTTGGAACCATGTCATTAAGTTACTCCTTTGGTGGAAAATATTCCTTTAAGTCAGGTCTGACCCAACGTCCCCAAAGAATTTAAGCAGCACTCTTTCTGGAACTGTCCTTCTTTGACCGATTCATGTCCTCTTCAGCTTTTCTGATTAAAAAAGTCGAAGCTACCAGAAAGGAGGAAGAATGTTCCAAGTCGTGACACTGAGAAATAAAAATTCCATTCATTCATTGTAACTAATTGCATTATCCTAACAATTTTTATTAAATACAATATTTTCTGTCACTTTGTCCTAAACATATGATTATGTTAATATTCTTGGGCTCTGTGGAACGATTGCTACGTTTCATGTTTCAGATGGTTGCCTTCAAGTGAGGCATTTTATTCCTGTATGAAAGGAAATGACATTAAGAACATAACTATATGTTCAACATTTTTATTTATAGTTAGGTTTTTGTTTTTCTCTTATCTTTACAAAAGGAAAGAATGGAATAGAAACAGGAACTTGCTGAAAATCATCATTTAAATATGTTGTTGGTGGTGCATTGCACTGTGCTTGGAAGGCGGTGTTGCGAAAAAAGTAAAAAGAGACAACCAAAGTAAGCAACCAGATGTTAGTAGGCTTAAGCAGTATTATAAATGTTTCCTGTTGCTTCAAGCCTAGCTCTAAAACGTGTAGAACCTCATATTATGGAGAGCTTCTTATTTCCATAGGTCATAGCATCATAAAGTGGGTTGGGTTGGAAGGGACCTTAAAGGTCATCTAGTTCCAACCGCCCTGCATGGGCAGGGACACCTCCCACTGCACTACTGCTCAAAGCCCCACCCAACCTGGCCTTGAACGTTTCCAGGGAGGGGGCATCCACAACTCCTCTGGACAACCTGTTCCAGTGTCTCACCAGCCTTACGCTGAATAATTTATTCCTAGTGTCTGACCTAAATCTCCCCTCTTCCAGTTTAAAACCATTACCCCTCGTCCTATCATTACAAGCCCTTGTAAAAAGCCCCTCCCCATCTTGCCTGTAGCCCCTTCAGATACTGGAAGGCCACTACAAGGTCTCCCTGGCGCCTTCTCTTCTCCAGGCTGAACAGCCCCAGCTCTCTCAGCCTGTCTTCACAGGAGAGGTGCCCTCATATCATCTTTGTGGCCCTCCTCTGGACTCCCTCCAGGAGCTCCATGTCTTTCTTATTTTGGGGACTCTAGAACTGGGCACAGTACTTCAGTACTTCAGAACAGGTCCTGCAGTTGTTCTGAAAAAATATTTCTTCCAACAAAAGAGGACCTATAGGACCTGGGCAGATATATTTCCACAAGATGCTCTCTCAGATGATTCCCGCTTTGGGAGCTTTTCTCACCCCACTACTAACACAGTGTTGTGAGTTATGTAGAGAGACACTTTTGAAAAATCTTTATGGTCACAGAAGAGCCTTTGTAGTGAGAAAAGGTTGTCTTCCCTCTCCCTGTACCAGCTTCAGCCAAAGCACTGACTAACTAGGGATTCCTGCCTACTAATCTTCTCCCAAGAAAACAGGAATGTCTTTTCTGCTCAGCTGCTCCAAGCAGAGGAAGGAAAAAGGTGATATCACTTCACTGTATCAGTCACAACCTGCTGTATCAGCTAAATAGCCATGGCTTGTTTCCAAGGAGCATAATTTACATTGCACATAATTCATGTTTCACTCTCAGCAAAGTTAATGTTAATCTTTTCATACAAAAGGATATCAGACCATTTGTATGTAGCTTTCAAATTCTATTTTAAAATTGCATACATGCTTGCTGAATTTTGAAAGTATTAAACACATTTTGATTTGTTCCACAAACAATATTGTAAGCGGGGATAAACTTTACTTGAAGTTACAAATAGCTATTTTATAAACATCCTGTGTACTTATTTGTTTTAGATTCCACTTGTGTCCTTAGTTCTGTATCATCTGTGAGAAATTGCTCAACTTATTTAGTTTCTGTAAAGAAATTACTCTGCCATGTTTTGCATTTAGTCATTCTAAATTACTCTGTTACTTCAGAGTTTACCCTGCCTTTCTTCTCTGACTGCTCTTCCATTAACTTATTATCTTCCTCACCTGATTTATGTCATTTATTTTTAATTTGTAATCTTATGGGAATGCATAATGTATTTTAAAGTTAAACAGCCCACTTCTGGTCTCTGTTAGAAATTAGAAGTAATAATTGCAACAATTTATATCCTTCTCTGTGTGCAAATGTATTTCCTGAGTTTAGCTGAGAAAGTAATGGATAAAAGGGGCTCTCTAAGATTATTACATTTTATAGCCTTTTAAACTTTTACATTACATTAGTGTTTTGGGTGAGGGTGAGAACTTGGGATCACTGTCATAGTTCTTAAATACTGGTTAAAGTCACAAACATTATCCATAAGTTGACCATATCCATAATGCCATAACATTTTCCATTTTTATTTGTGCATGGAATTACTAATTTTAATTAAAATATATACTATAAATCAGTAACATTAACTATTCCTAACTTGAAAAGAGATATAAAGGGAAAAGCATGACTTTCAGGACATCACCAAGTGTTTCATGTGTGTGTATGTGTGGTATGTCTAAAATTTACTGTGGTCTCATTTCAAGCAGTTCCTGCAAGCAGATGGTGTACCAGCCTGCACTATTACCTTATTTTTTCAAGGCAGTTCACGTCTCCATATGTTTTGCTATTAGGAACAAGTTTTGTTACCCTGTGCCTTGCTTAGACACTGTGGTGTTTGTGGAAGCTTTTTTGCAGCATCTCCTGGTATGAACTTCTACTATAGATTTTTGTTTTTTGGCTGTGCAGGGGTTGCTGAGGACACCTCTGTGGGCATTTTATCCTGAGTGGAGAAAAGGAACCACATGCAGGAGCAGCTGGGTCCTCTGTTGGCTCGTTGGCCTCACTGGATTGCATGGAGCAAAATATTCCATGAGAATTTATTTCTTGGAGTATCTGTCAGAAATTTCAGAGCTAATAGGATTCTCCATGACTTCATAATAAACAAAATTAACTTCCTCTTAAAGACAAATCAGAAGTGTGGAAAGAGTAGAAAGGCCTCCAGCTCTGATCCTGAATAATGGGATGCACGCAACTTCATCATCTCATTCAAGTCCTTCCTGCTTTGTCCTTTCTCCTCTTGTTTTGTGCTGTGCAGGTAGAAAACCATCACTGCCCCCCGACCCTCTGTTCCAACAATTCAAACATTTTTCCAAAACTCATCAGCTAGGATATGTAAGAGAGGTAGTGAAGATTTGCCTTGTGGACAGGTGAATTTGCCCTGTGTTTGTGACTGTGAGGTCCTGCCTTGACTAAACTGGCAGAGTCCCCGTGGGCATGCCAAGGCCTAAGTCATCTACAGAGAAGTAAAGGGGCAAGGTACTAGCCCAGCACGAAGGGTGCAGCACAGAGTGATTCTGGCAGTGTCTAGCAGTCCAGCTTCAGGAGAGGAAACTGACACCTAAGGTAATGCATGGCAACTCAAACTAGGAGAAGCCTGACTCTTTTCCAACGTCTCTTTAACATGCAGAACTGCGAGGTGTTAGGGATTAGGGCTGGGGGGTTTGCTTGCATGGTGCATGCTCAGGTCAGCGAGGTCTGGCCCTAGCAGACAGCCCTATGGCACAGGCAGTAACTATGATTTGTTCTGCTTAGCCACGGAAAAACAAATTTCTGTACACTATAATAACTGCATTAATTTTTAGTGTATAACATACACCAGAATTTACATTAACAGGAAATGGTCCTCTGACTGAAATAATTTCTGCTGTTTCTGGAGGATGGATGTATTACCTACAAGTGCAGGAAAACTTCTCCAGTCAAATGCAAAATATAACTTACAGACACTTCTTCCCATTTAAATAATTTTGAAATTCATTCATTACCAAGGAAATCATAATATTTCTGCTTTTCACAAAGCTTACAGATGCTCAGCATTGCAGGATAAATCCCACATGCAAAATTATTTCAAATATATGGTGCAAGACCCCTCAACAATTTTTTTCAGGTTTTTTCTCAAAAATTGTAAAATATATTCAAGTGTATTTAAATATATTTAAAACATTTTTTTAAGTTTACTTTTTTTTTTTTTAAAGACAAGGCTTAATTTGAAATCTTACTTTAATTTTTAAATGCATGTGTTTTTAATATTTGAAAAAGATAACATAAAAACAAAATTTCCGTATCGAGCAAAAATATTTAAGGGTCTAAAAAAAAGTATCTTTTATGTTGGTGTTTTATTTTAAAGTTTGGCATACTCGGATCTCTATATTCCTAATCCTTTCTTTTGGCCCTTTTATAGGTCTATAGTTGAGAAATACAGATTTGTATGTAATTGGCTTCTCTCACTTCTTCAAGCATACATATTTACTGTGGTTGGTCTGGGAAGATGCAAAAGCTCTTGACCATTTGCCTGGAGACACAGTGTAGTTTAAGCTATTTTGAGACAAAACAAAGGTTAGGATTAAATCAGTTTTGTTTCTTTCTGATGCTTATTTCTGTTACTTTAAGCTCAAAAGGTATTTTTCAGACTAACCATAGTCTGATACAAGAACACCTAAACTTTGAAGAAACCTAATTCCAGATCCCAGTATTGTAGCCTTATGGAAGTCCTGCAATTAACTTTCTTTTTGTGCTGCTCTACAAGCACCTTATATTCTTTATTCCGTTTCGCTGTCTATAGGGTGAGATGAGATACTACTTTGTTCATCAGGGTTTTTTGTGGAATGGCTAATGAAAGGAAAATAACACTTTAGGGAGTAAGCCTCCTGCATATAAATAAATTTTAAAGGATCTTAGCTTAGTATTACCTTGTTTACATTATGGGGTAAGCAAAGGACACAAAGGTTCTGCAGAGCAGCACCACCATTCGCCTGGTGTGCATACAAAACCATAGTTATCCTCCCTCTGTCAATTAATATTTAAATAAATTATCTAATATCTTGGACCAGAGAAGCACAATGCAATTTAAATTACTGGTGAATTGTTTGGGATTTTTTTCACTGATTGAGTTTAACTATAATTGGAAAAGTGTTCCTATCATGACTTGCTCTAAACCCAGGAAGGAAGGCAGCAGTGGTGAAATGTATCTGAACCTATCACAGATTATCTGCAAGCTTCCATTCCCCTGAGATGCTGATGGTCCTTTCTGTTCTTCTATCCAAAGATAAATACTATAAAGCACTTCTGAGGTCCTTGCTACCCTTTCCTTTTTGAGCTATTTTTACTTGTCGTCAACTAGACCAACATATCTGGCCTTGCCTTCTCTTTTTTGGTTATTTCTGTGAGGTATATGAATCTCCTCATATGCTCAGATGAAAATGCCAGGAAAAAAATGAGTTAACGCTTTTTTATTTTCATAGAAAAATGGCACGGGGAAGATAGCACAATTTTCATTTGCATTCACAAGAGGAAAATTTAGGAAACCAGGAGCCGAATTGGTAGCAATGCTTTCAGAGGAACTTCCCTAAAATTTGGACTGCCAAACGTGTAGGTGAATCGAGTTATACCATGGAGAACTGGATGTTCCCCATTAAGGAGCTTGTCTGAAGGAGGAGTGACGTGTGCTGCTCACAGCTGTTTCTGAAAGGAATGACGCAAACGGAGATGACATACATGATACAGAAATGCTGCAACCAGCCACATAGTCAATTAAGATGTCTTTGTTTAAGTACAAATCCCATTATTAAACCTAGATGTTCCGAAGCTAGCAAACTCAACACAAGGCTATCATTGCTACTTTTTTCAAAGACGTTTCATCACAGACATCTGCCAGCCAGCTGTGTAGACTTTCTGTCTGCACTAATTTGCAAAGTATTATTGCTGGCCTTCAGCATTCAGAGCTGTCTCCTTTTGGGCTCTTGATGGTCAAAAACGTATGTCTTGGAAATATTTTCTTCCTCTGGTTAAGTTGGTGACTTTTGTTTGATTGCATTGGATTTATTTAGCTTTGGCACGGGCTTATTTTGTTGGGCCTACCCATTTTATAAGGAATCTTGTAAATACATAAATGCTGACTAGTACAGCAAGAAATTGAAATATCACTGACTTTGCAGTACTGCCCCGCTGAGGACAACATCCTGCAGGATTCTGCCTTGTCCACCAACCTCCTTTCAGTTTTGAAGGTTTATCTCTTTGAGATGCTTTTATATTGGATTATTTAATTGCTTTGACCTTTCCTGGAGCTTCACCTGGAGGATTTGGCTGAGGCCGCCAGAGGAGGGATGCTGGCTGGGCAGGTGGTGGTGCAGGACACAAAGGGAGCCAGCCAGCCCCTTTCCCTACTAACACTGCCCTCTCCTGGCTCTCTTGCGGGCCCAGGCCCCTTGCAGGAGCCAGATGAAAAGAAGGGTGACGTCCTTGGTTTCTTCTCCTGTTCCTTGCCATCTCTCCCGACCTCTCACCCACCTGAGGAGTGGCACCCTGGAAACTTTGTGCTGGGCCAAGAAGCCAAGGCAGCCCTGCCTCAGAGTTCAGCATCCAAATCAGTCCTGTGAAGTTCCCTGTGGTGAGGTGGTTTGCAGGCTGCTGTAACTGGGGCCATCTGAACCACTGGGGCTGAGCAACCTGAGACTCAGAGGTAGTCCCTGCAGCCCAGTCCCCTAGCTTTTACTATCCAGCACAGCTCCTAGCTGGCTGTGCTGGCTCTTTCAATCCTGCTTGCTGACTGGGCCTCTCCTAGGCTTATCCATCCATCGCAAGTTTCTGACTAATAACTCTGCCAGGCTGTTGGGACCAGGTTAATCGCCTATCCACACCACGCCGTTTCTGAGCCATTATGGGCTTCTGCTGAATTCCCCCCCTCCTCCCCTTTTCCCCTGAGAGCCCTTGCAGAGCCTGGAGTGCTCCCATCCCTCTCGTTTTCCCCACTTCCCCGGCTCATGTCACTCCACAGAGCAGGATCGGGTTGCTTTTGCATTGTGATTCTTGGCAGGAGCCCCTCTCGGATTCCTATAGCTGTTCTGCGAGTACGGCAGCCAGTAGGAACAAAGCACATAAGAACACATTAAACTAACATTCAGCACACAAAGCCCAAATAATTTACTATATGCTACTCTGCCTAGTAAAGGAAATAGCGTAGCAGGCTTGCCCTTTTAATTTCCTTTCTCTCACTTTTGTCTACAGAAGTCTATCCCATAGCTTCCTTAAAAAGTGTTTATATTTATTCTGTAGTCTTTCTTAGGCTGTTTGTTTTTATGCAGTAGTTCTTGCAGTAACAATCTCCTGTGCTTTGCTTGATACTATCATTAAACAGAAACATACTGTTGTCTCTGATTAGAATTTTAATTGTAGAAATATAACCTTTCCCACTGCATTGTGCTCTCACTGTGGTAAAATTATCCCTGTTGTGCTGCTGTCTGACAGTTCTCTCTTTTTAAAACCTACAACAAAAGGTGTCATGGAAGTACAAAACACAGATCCAGAAATGTGCATACTAATGACCAGTTGTCCCTTCAGGGATGAAAAATTCCAATTTTACATTCTTTTCATGTCATATATTAAAGCAGTAGAGTTTCAGTAAAAATATTCATCACTTAGGAATAAGACGTGTTGCAGGACTGACAGATAATACTAGAAAAAAAATTAAAAGAAGGCTCAAAAGTAGGTAAGCTAGGTGCTACACTTGCTCAAAATGACAAAGAACTTTGGATGTAGAAGCTTGCAATAAACTTCAGAATCCCTCTAAGTATTTGCTATAAATATGCTTGTCTTATTTTCATCAGGAATATACCTTATTAGAAGAACATCATATCACTGAAATAACAAGAAGATATTTAGTATATGAAAGCTATCTGCTTGAAAGCTTAGCCAATCTATCTATCCATATCATCTGGTCTAGTAAGAGATACTGCTTCTCCTTGTTCTGATAGATCCTTACACCATTGTGAGTACAGTGATCCCTAAAATGCTTGCACAGATGACAGCCTTACTTGGGATTCTGCACAGTTCACAGGCTAGCACGGGCTTTATCAGTTGCTGGTCAGATAAACAGGTTACTGAAGGCAGGTGTTTCCTCCTCTTCATAAAAACACTGTAGGCCCCTGATTCTGGCAGTGGCATTAGGCTAGGAGCTAAAAATTGTGCTCACGTGTACTCCAAGATGTTGCAAGGCATGGTTTGTGACACCGCTTGTTGGGAAAACTGTTTATAGACTGTAGACAGCATGAATAAGACAGAAGTTTGAAGTTCCACATCTTGTTCTGAGCCAATTATAGTAGTCTGACCAATGATCCATCAGGAAATGCAGAGTTAGTAAACAAAACCTGTGTATGCTGCACCACAATTGTGTATAGTCATCTTATGACAGAGTTAGGAAACACAGTCTCTTAAAATTATAAATTCCACAGAAAAATTACAATTCTGGTTAATTCTGAGTGTATTATGTATAATTATGTAACAGTTCTACTGATTTGAAATAGGAAGTAATTTTGAAGTGATGTCCTATGAAGCATCCTATTGTTCATGAATAAAAATCAAACTATTTAAAATAATGTACTAGTGATATGCTGTGTTGCTGCTGGAACACAGCTGCTTTCAGAAAGACATTCTACAGAGGAAGCTTTTCTAATATTTATCATAAAACAATTTATTCAGGAATAGTTAAGCCAGTTTTCCCACGTGGACATGACCTTAATTGGGAATGTCACAAGCCTGGTCCTGTAGAGTGAAAAAGTAAAATAAAGAGGGGGGGGAAATCATCCAGTTCTGGTGAGGGAGTCATCGAGGGAAGATGCCAGTCCTGGAAGTGCCCAGCATGTTGCGCCGCTGCTAGCTCCCTTTCTAAAACTGGTGGTTTAGCTTAGAGCTGAGCCTGCTGAGCAGGTCTCTTTCTACTGTGAACATGTTTAATAGTTGAGAATGACCGTGCCTCTGTGTGTTTCTTGCAGCTCCATGACGAGTTAGAAAAGGGCGAGAAGGAAAGCGCGGAGCTGCAGGAGTTTGCCAATGCCATCTTACAGCAGATAGCAGATCACTGCCCTGACATCCTGGAGCAAGTCGTCAATGCACTTGAGGAGTCGTCATGACCTCGGCCACTTAGCCCCACTGAGCAGCACCCCAGTGGCCAAGCCCAGTCCAGTCCAAGGAGCAATGAGAGTGGATAGGAATGTGAAAGACAGAACGTGGAATATAAACTTCTGGTGCACCTTTTACAAAGAAAACAAAAGCAAAAAAACCCTCTAAAAACTACATGCTCTCTAGGTTCTTCCAATTTATGATTAATCAGTCATGTTTGCATTCATCTGCTCACTGCCTTTCTACTTTAGAATCTGATTCCCCGTTGACTTTGTTGATGGTGACATTTGGATACCGCTAACTAGAGCTCTTCCGAGTCTACTGAGCAAAGAAGAGGGGATCCGCTGAATATAAGCAGCTCTCGTTCACCATGAGGTTGCAGAAGGGTAGCCCTTGCCTTTCATTCATTTATTGCTTCTTTTTTCTTTCTTTTTCTTCTTTTTTTCTTTTTATTTTTCGTTGTTGTTGTTGGGGGTTATTTTTGTTTGTTTTTGGTTTTCATAAAAGCTGAAAGCCTGAATTTCATAGTGCTAAAACCAAACCTGAGTGTGCTCTGATTATGGCTTACAACTGGCCAGCATCAGTTAACTCAGGTCTTACTGCCTGTCTCAATGTTTCATATGTTCTTAAGTAACAGAGAGAGGAAAGGAAAGTTTCCCTATTTCTTCCTTTTAGTCACTTGATCTAGCAGCTGAGAAACAAGGTAGGCATACTGGTACTTTCTGTTTGCTTAACTTGGATTTTTATTGTTCACTGATCTGACTCAGAAGTGCTGAGTTTTTCAGGTAAACTTGTTTTTCATCATTGATTTCTTGGGGTTTTTTTTAGCTGAGGTTTATTATCATAGGTCTGTGTCTCCTAAGTCCTTATTTTATAGAGAGCTCTCTCCCTTTGAGCAGGTGTGGTCAACAGGTCAGCTCCAAGCTTTAACTTGTATAGTTTGTCCATTGCCAATTTTTCAGGCCATAGCTTTGTGAACACTAGCTGCCATCGGAATAGTCTTAGACATTTTGTAAATGAGAAAATTGCATCATTCAGCTTAAAAGTATAATTTTAAAGCTAAATTAGGTAAATTGGTAACCTAATTCTTACTATAATTGTAATTTAATTTATTTTAGTTTAGCTTAGTTTGACAAGGAATGAGTTCAGTTCAGAGCAATAACCCATTCTTATAAAGAGGAGCATCTCTGCTGGAGTTGGCACCCAGCTGAGAAGATAAATATTAAAATCACAGCTTTAGTTAAACCAGTGCAATTCTTATATGTATATGAGAGGCCTTAGTCTTGTTCCCATCCATCTTTGACACTCATTAAAGCTCCTGCTGATAGGTAATATGACCTGAAATCGCAGGTTGGTTTGTCATTGTGGTAGCAAGTCACAATCCTATTTATGAGTAGGACTTGGGTGTTCAATCTTGGACTTTGCATTAGTGGGCAGACACGGTTTTTTCCCTGGCTACCAATGGTTATGTGTGTCTGGGGGCATCTGCAGGACAGACCCGTTCAACACCTCCCCGTGTGCTCCTGAAAGGAGTTGTTCCCCTTTAGCTTTCTCATGTTGCTTAAGAGAATGAGGAGAGGGGGAAAGGAGACCAAATATCAACACAGCAGTGGAGGAAATCTTGGTTTTCTAGTCACTAGCTCATTATGAATCCTCTCAGTAAACCTTCCATTCAGAGCCTGCAGTTTAATTACGTATGACTTATTACATTTTGAGCTTAATTACTAAACTGTTATGCTAAGGAAAATGTTCCAAGCCCTTTCAGGAAAACTGCATTTCTTACGTCTTTCAAATCTACAGCACAGCTCCCCTGGAGGTCTTTCACACCTTATTTTTGTCTTAAGCAGTGACCAACTGCTTCCAGATAGAAAGGAGATCAGCAAAAGTTTGAGTAAGGGAAGACGTACCCTGTCTTTTTTTCCAACAAGCACTGAAAATTGAGCAAAAACTGAAACCTTATATACCTGTAGACTCTGTTGAAATCTAACAGATTTAAAATAAATCACATCCCAATTCATTCTACTGTAATGATTCAGCAGAAGGAACTGGATCCATAACCATGGTGACCACTAGGAAGAAATATCTACAAGTCTCCAAAGAAGAGGTGATTCACACCTTTTCCAGGTTTTCAACTGCCAGTGCTTTGTAAATCAGGAAATGTAGCTTTAGTTCTGGCTATAGTAGCAGCCTGTGTCTGAAGCTTTTTTTTTGTCATGGATGAGAAGGGTCATGGGAACCTGAATGTGTGCATGGAGGCAACACCGGAAGGCGTGTAGACAGTGACTGTACATACCACTGAGTCGTGCCTCATCCCAGAACCACCCCTTTGGTCCCATTATTTGAGTCAGCATGTTTCAATAGGAGCTGTTGTTTTGAAATCTTTCTTCTTGCTTTTTCTTCATCACCCCTAATTACTCACTCAAGGAATTTAATGCCGCCTGTAAAAGCATCAGAGCCATCAGCCTAACATCATCACACCACCACCACCACTCCTGACTATCTCATTAACTTATATGGTCAAATCTCCAGCTGCCCTGGTTCCCTGCTGTAAAACAATCCCTCCTCTGTGAGAAGCTGTGGAATTTCCCTTATCGATGGTTCAAATGACTCCTGCTTGTAAACCTCTTACTGAGATGTTCCTTGATAGCATTTCTGCTTCAGTCAGGGGGAGGGGGAGGGGATGGGAACAAGAGGTGGTCACTTTGGGCTGTTACTTCAATTCCCTGGTTTCACTGCATTGCCCACGCATTGCAGGAAAGCTGCAAGTTTCAGTGCTGGTTCTTCTGCATCTTTAACTCAGCTGCCAGCCTGTGGCTGCATTTCTAGAGTTAAAAGTGCCCCAGCCAAAGGCATGTTGCTGTCATGACAGCATGTGCAGGATGCATGCGTTTGCAGCCAGGTGAATCTCACTGTTTACATATCTCCCAGCCTCTTCCCTGAGAGGATTTGTCAAGCCTGGCTAGTTTTCACGCTGGCCATTTGGTCTTTTATCTCCCAGCCACACACCTGCTGTTCCTCCCATCTGGATTGTTGGCCCTTTGCAATTTTTCTCGTTAACCAAGTCTTCTAGGCTTCCCATCTTAAACATTGATCTTAGACCTCAGTAAAGGGCTTTCAGGGAGAGAGCAGATCTCATTTAGGAGCAGACTTGATCCAACTTATCTCCATTGAGCTATTTCAGGTAATCTCTCTGATCCTCTGTTGACAGAGATCTTGTCATAGTGAATAGCTTGAGGAACTATGTGATTTGGGAGGTGCTGCTGGCCACGATTTAATGCTGAATGTGACCAGTGAAAGCTTTTTCTTTTCGCTTGTGTGGAGTGCCACAACATTGGCCTTAGGGCAATGAAGGATTTTGTTACCATAATCCATCACAAAATTGCGTATCAGGCACATGGCAAGCAGGCCATTTGTGTGCACGTACTGCAATGCTCATCCAGTTGCCTAACCCATTGCTGCTCTTTTAAAACTTTATACCCAGGTGTCAGCAGCCAGGCAGATGCTGTTTCCTAGCACAGCAGTCCTGCAAAGCAGCAGCTCTGTGAAATTCAGGGACCCTTCCCAGGGAGCCTGGGGAAACTTGCTTTTTCTTCTCCTCTTGAATGATGTTCCATTTGCTACAGGAGCTGTGAAAGTTTTAATTAGTCTAAAGTGTTACGTTTTTTTCTTTCAAGCTGTCATTTCTAGAGAAACTGAGAGATGTAAGGACTTGAGGAGCTGTCTTCAGAAAATGAAATAGGTCATTTGAGCTGGGTTTGGGCTAAAAAATAACTCAAGCTTGAAGCCCACATACAGAGTAAAAGCTGACACCCCAACCATGCTTGTTTGTTACATTCACAAGGCCCAGCACATCTTTTCCTTTGAATCCAGCCTCATGTAAAACACTAAAAGGACATTACAACACTAGAATTGCAGGGTGAGGACATGAGCACTGTTTGCAATTGGAAGAAGAATTGCCTGGCGTGCTCCCAAACGAAGCTTTAAGCTTCTAGTATTCTCTCTCATTTTGACTGCCTTTAACCAGCTTTCCCTCTAGAAAATGCCAAACCCTCTTTGGAGTATCCAGTTTTTGCCAAGTCTGGGGGATGGAAGGTGGAGGTCTGACGTGATGCACAAAACTGTGTGTGCAGTTTCTGGTTGCAGGGCTGGAATATCCCTTCCCTAGCAAATTTTCTTGGTACTTCAGGGCTCTTGGTATTTTGCACAAGGGAGCATTAATGTTATAAATCTCACAGATGTAACCCTGTTCCGCGAACCAAAGGGGCACCACTTTTCATTTGCCCTGTAATTCCCACCCATTCTGCTGCTAATGCTCAATTTTTTGGGAAATTTCTACAACCGGTAGAAGGTTGACAGGGTTGAGTCCCCACTCCTGTACTAATTGCCAGTCATTGCCGCTGCAGGGGTCTTTTTACAAAGGACATTGAGAGTCACCTGCTGATACCATTTTAAAGCAAAAATGTCACTGTGTAAGTAATGTGTGTATTCCTCAAATGGCTCCAATGAAATGCAAAAGGGAAATAGTACAATCAAGGCGTCTGATGTTAAAGGAAGCCTCTGCTCAGCTCAACACCCGCACAGAAAGAGGGAACGGGAGAGGATGTGGAAGGCTGTGGATAACTAACACTGCCCTAGTGAAGCTGGAGGGGTGGGAGGGTCAGGCACAGGCCAGCTCTGCCAACCCGTCTTGTCAGCGTGGGGAGGAAAAGGAGTGTCGGGGGGGTTTTTAAACAAAATAATGTTTTTAATTGTTTTTGGTGGTTTTTTTTCCACATAAATGGAAGGAACCTTACGCAACAGCAAATCCTTCTGAACAAAATGGCTGTGTCTGCTGAGTATTTTTAAAAAAAAAAAAAGAAAAAAAAAAAAGAAAAACTGTTTCAAAACTTTTTAGTGTCAAAAGCATAAACACAGAAATCCTGACTTTTTCCAGTGTGTGTGGTGAGTGCTGTAACCCTGTCATCAGTATCTCTCCTGAATTTTTCAGGGGTGTTTTTTCCTGTTTTGTTTTCTGCTTGTCGATATTGTCTGTGTGGTCCTAAGGCTGGGGCAGTTACCAACAATGTGTGTCTGTTGTCGGATTAAAAAAAGATAGTAGTAGAACTGAAAAAGATGTGTTTTAAAAAAATATATAAATAAATTTCATCAAAAGGAATTCAAGTAAAAGAAGCAACAAAGCTGTGACTCCTCCTCTTGGGATTGTACGGAAAAGGATTTGTGGGCTTATAATTATAACCAGTTGCCTCTCACAGGCTTTTGAGGTCCAAGGCAGCTTGGCCTCTTAGGAAATGTTACAAACCCTGTATAAATTCCTGCTTTCCCAGGTTTAAACTGTACACGTGTAATAGAGAAATGGGCAGAATGAAACTATTTTTGGAAAACAATCTTTTCTGGTGACAGTTATCAACACCAGGTGTCTGTTAAGATAAGAACCGCTGATGTAAATGGGCCAAATGCTTTGTGCAAATTTTCCCTGTCTTCTCAGTCACACCCATCAATACCAGGGACACCTGCAAGTGCAGATCAGCTGGTGCAGGTGGTCGTGTGTAGATCCATTATCAAAGCTGTATTTCGTTTTGTTGGATAGTGGTCACATAGCTGCAGTGGGTTATGGTACAGGAGAGGACTAGCAGCCACCTTCTGCCGTGGTTGCATCAAAGATTTGCACTGCCTAAAAGGAACAACATGAGGCTAAATGGGAATGTAACGTGAACAAAAAGAGCCATGCAAATCACTTCACCTATCAGACCAGGTAAAGAATTTCAGTAAAATAATGTATTTTTAATATCTAAGTATGCTGTTTGTCCCCATTTTGCACTTGTAGTCTGGATCTTGAAAACCAAGTCAATCAGTTTGGATTTTAAATAGATGTTTCCACTTTAGGTTCTCAGTGCTTTGGTGGGGCTTTTTGTTCAAAACATTGTTTTTCCATTTGGAAACTGGCAAAAAAAAAAGGATCTATCAGTCACATGTAGTCTTATTTGTTCTAAAATGTGGTTATCTAAAAGCCGAATTTGAAGCCAAATTTTACAAGTAGGCCTTGCTCCTTTAATCTACCCCATTTCCCAGCTCTCCATGGACATTGCCAAGTCTCGGTCTGCCCCGTGCATTTGGCCCTTACTGACATGCTTGTTACAGTTTATCTGGGGAGGCTTTAGTGGCAGATGTCTTTATCTGTTCAAATGCTGATGGAAGATAAATCAAACAGGACCATGAACAGGGGGGTGATTTCTCTGCTAGCCTAACATGCTGCTCCAAGCCCACTAAAACACTACATTGCCATTTCCCTCCAAGTCAGTAAATGAGGAGAGCCACACACCAAGTTCACAAATTGTTTGTGGCATTAAAAAAAAAAAAAAGTGGGATGCTCCATCCACTCCACAGACACAAATCCCTCATTTGCTTTGAAAGAGACGTGTTGCACTTTAGCAGAGGAGGAGACAGGCTTTGGGGATGGGATCTAGAATACTTGAATTCCTTTTTGAAATAACAGCAGCGGGAGACATTGATGTCTGTGATGCAAGTGCACACGCTGCCTTCAACTTGTATGTGTTTTATTGCTGGAGTCATGTTACTGACAGGATAATGAAATTGCAAAGAAAATGTGTTATATTCAACTTTGCCTTGATAATATAAACACTTTGTTCATTTTTTTTTTCTTCTTTTTTTATTCACAGACTAAGTTCATCAGGAAATTATAAAATTATTTAAAAATCCTGTGCTGTGTCTTCATTTTGATCAGGTTCGGTGTGTGTTGCTCAGTGCCCCCTCCAGTGTGTCCAGGATTGGAGAGCAGGTAGGAAGCCTGTGTGGCAGTTCCCCACGACCAGGCTCGAGGTCCTGTTTGTTTCCCACCCACACCACTGGAACAACCCTGCTGAGGGGGCTCGGTTGCACCATGTTCCTGGCAGCACTCATGGGCATAGCTAGGCCTGGCTGCAAGGTGAATGCAAGGGGCTGTCAGTCACAGGAATGTCCTGGGTTACCCTTGGACCTCACAGGTCAGGTAAATGGAGTTCTAGCAACTGAGTTTACAATCAGCTGTTTCCTGTGTCTCTCTCATGCCTGTTTTCCAAGTAAATGTGACTTAAACGTTGCTGATGAGGGGCTGAATCCCAGATGTGCATCCAGCATTGAGTCAGTGTTGGGATAATGTCTTACAGAATTATGTGCTTGGAAAGCCTTGCTGTGCAAAGGCCAGCGAGACTGTCCTACAGAACGTGTTCCTGGTGAGACCTGGACATGAGTCCTGTCCCCACGGGAGCAGACGAGAGCCATCACTTTGTGATGTAAGGCAGGCTGTGCCCCCCTGCAACGCCGGAGGGAATAGGCTTTACCCAGCACCCAGTCTCCAGACGCATTTTGAGGACATGGGAAAGTGCCTGAATACTGTCACTGTAAAAATCTCATTTTTCTGGTGTCTTTAACTGTTCTAAAGAGAATAGCATTGCAACACTGGGTCCCACTGGTAGAACAATGTCCATGTTAAACACACTCCACCAGATTCTCCGCAGCTATCCCGAAGCACTGGCAGAGCAGACCTCCCCAAGTCGGAACACTTTCTAACCAATTCTTTTCTCAAAGCCTCTATGTTTTTTCTCCTTTTGTCTATCTGTGCAGCCAGTTTTTCTCTGGGCTTTCTTGCTGGCCTTGTCCATTCTGTTTTCAGTAGATTTATCATTTTAAGGGGTTCTTAAGATCCCAACTTGCTGTTTCCGTACAAGTGACTTCATGTGTGACAGGAACAGGCATCCTGATCTCCATGCTGGAACATTCCACTCCTTATGCTAATTGGGTTTTGATCACTTGGGCTTCAATCAGGCACGTAAAGCGGCATGTGGAAAAAGGATACACGAGGATTAAGGGTCTCGGGAGCTTTGAAAGGACGAGTCCATCGGCCTTTTGGTTCCCAGTCTGTTTTATGTTCGCTTGAGCGTCTTTGGCTGAGAAGGGGATTCGTGATTCCCATCAGGCCAGGGTGTGCCTGGCTTGTGCAGCGCAGTCCAGATCAGCTGAATGAAACCACATGCCACATAAATTTAACCGGTTACTGTACAACGGGGTATCTCTCAGCCTGGAAGCCATACAAATGCCATTGCTGAACGGCTTGTCCTTTCAAAAGAGGAGGACAAGTGAAATGCAAGAGTCGCAGCCGCCGCCAGCGGGGAGCACATCTGCAGGGGGAGCAGAGCTGAGCTGAGCTGCTGCAGCCCACGCTGGCTCTGGCTGCTTGGGGTGTTGCACCGCCATATCCCCGCAGGCTGACTCATATTTTGGATGGCCCATAACAATAACATTGTCCGTGCTACAAAGTGAAGATGCCAAATCCCTTTTGTGTGTTATCAGGTTACGTTTTATGCATTGTGCAGTAAAACACAACAAGGCGTCTGAATAAATTTGTCCGTGGTGACTGCTGTTACTGTGACACACAGCAGGAGAGGCAGCAGTGGAAAGGGCGAATGGTCAGCCCTGGGATCAAGCACACACAAGTTTAAAATGTTGTCCTTTGTACATACTGCAACAAAAGGTTCATAGGGGTGTGAGGACCCCCTATGTTACCCAGGCTGCTGATTAAACACAGGCCATCCGCAGTCTTCTAGCAGGGGTGACTTTGTAAAACCTACTTTTCTGAATTACACCAGTTAGGGAAACTGCTGAAACCACAGCGGCGATCCACTGGGGAGAGCAACGTTTTTAGGATCTCCTGTTTCCAGCAGAATCTGCTGCACCTGTGCTGCACAGATGCCTCCTGCTTATGTGGACTGATGCAATACGAATGCATCAGCTGTACTGCACAAGATTACCCAAAATGCCAATTACAAACTAATTGCCTGGGGTAGTGAGGTGATCTGTATATGGCTAGTGACCTTTAAACTGGGACTTTGAGAAATCAAGTAGCCACCCTTCTCCCTGGACTTGAGGATGTTTAGAAATCTTAGGCAAATGGCCAAAGTCCTCTGTTTTTTACCGTCTTTAAAAACCCTCAAACTCAAGAAAGGGCATATGCCCTGGAAAACTAAATGTATTGTAGCTGTATATAATAAAATTAATTGCAAAATTTTTTTTTTTTTTTTTTTTTTTTTTTTGCTTGTCAAGCAAACAAAGCCATACACCTTGTCTTGGTTGACTTTGTTTCTGAACGTTCTGATGATGTAGTAGAAAATGTTCGTGGAACAGCTGGGACCAGCTTGGGTGTAGCCATGGTGTTACACCAAGTGATTCTCTGGGTGTGGGCTTTAAATCCAGCTGGTTTTAAGTACGTGGTCTGTAGCTTCTCCCAGTGGTTACTACTGCAAGCATTAAAACTGTTCTAGATGAATGACTAAGAAGTTAAATATTTAGGCCCAGGTTCTGTAGCCCGTTTGTGTGAAGGTGTTGCTTACTTCAGCAGGAATTCAGCTCCAGGAATGTCTATGGATGCAAACCTTGTGACAAGGCAAGTTACAAAATGTGTGGTTTCTTTATATATTGGGAACAGGATGGGTTGCTGCTGTAGCTCATAACCCTTCCTAGAAGGATTTTTGTTCAGCTTGAGTAAACCCTTCATTTTCTGTAAGGGTGCACCATTTTGGGGAGCCACAAGTCTTGGAATGTATATGAATATGCTTAAATTCTCTTATATAACACATCAAAACTGTTTTTAACTTTAAACAGTGTATCATCTTATAGCCCAGTGTATTGAATACACATGGGTGCATATATCTCTATGTGTCTGTGCCCATCTGTGTGATAATACATAAATATATACAGCTGCATGCTGAAAACCATGTTTCAAGAATACTAAGCTTGTAATGCCAAAGGTCTGGAAACTAGAAAATCTACATGACTTCATGCCTAATAGGTCCAGCATGCATTTTCAGCCATATTTTTATGTAACTGTTTTTTTGCTGGACCTTTCCTTCTATAAGTGTGCAGGATGAATTGATTTCTTCAAGTCAGCGATTGCATAAACTTTAGTATTGCTGCCATCCGTGCTTCTTCCAAGATCACCAGTTCTCTGCTGCAAGTCTTTTGTTACTTTAATTCTGTAAATTGTCCCTCATATTATAGACGGCTTAGATATCTAGAGGGCTGCTTCTATAAAGAAGAAATTGCCTCAAAGTCCTTCCATATTTTTCAGGAGATACAAGCTCATATCTGCTGTAATGTGACTCTAAAATGAACCAAATCCTGACACTTGGGAAGACCTACCTAGACTTCAAATTCCACAGCCCACAAGTGCAGGGAGCAGGGGATTTGGTCTAGCACAGCACACATATCATGCATATCCAGTGCTAAATTTTGGTTCCTCTCTTCTACCTGTACATGTGTTCCTTTCTTTAGGTCTGCAAGAAAAATCTTGTTGTTCCAGGGATATGTGCATCACACACCTATTGGGGTATTTGGCTCAGTTTAGTTTTGCAAGTGTAAAAATGCAATCTAGTTCTCTTTAACCACACGCCTGCATTTGCCCAAACCTTCCATTTGTTTCTGTGCTCATCCCCCTCTCTTGACAGAGGTATCTGACCCTTCTCTACAAAACACTTGCCACAAGTACTTGAGGCTGCAAAGCACCTGCAATTCAACCCTGAGGGTAAGCTGACCCCTGCTTCTACCTTCAC
Organism: Hemiprocne comata; assembly: GCA_020745705.1. Classification (NCBI taxonomy): domain Eukaryota; kingdom Metazoa; phylum Chordata; class Aves; order Apodiformes; family Apodidae; genus Hemiprocne; species Hemiprocne comata. The sequence continues at coordinate 67,229,847 of CM036586.1, forward strand.
CCCACACCAAACACAGCCCTGCCCTACTGTGACAGCAGCCTGTGCTGTTGCTCCACAGGCACTGTCCCATGTGACATGTATTTGGACTTTAATTGCCCCCACTCATTTCCAATGGGTCTGATAATTGAAATCTTCATCTAGCAAAGGTGACTCCTGTTCCCTCAGACACACAGCTGGACATAAACTATGATCAGACAGCATAAGCAGCAAAGATTGCCTGAGGCTTGCTAGGGAGTCACAGTCTCAGAGGGAGATCTGGTTTGACATTAAAATGGAGGTAGCAATGTGTTTCCTCTGTATTTCCTTATTGTCCACAAAATGCATTGCCTTTCTCAGCCAGGTCATTCCTGGCAGCACAAGTCTCCCACAAGGTTCTGTATAAAATATTTGGGACTTTAGAGAGACTGACCTATCACAGAAGAGGCACATGTTTGCAGACATTTCTAGACTGCAGTTGCTAAGAGCTGTAAGATGCGATGTCAGATACTTAATAACTTGAAGGATACATGAAATACATGTACATGGGATTTAAAGACTGAGTGTGAAGTGCAGAAGGAGGTAAGTTTGATTTCAGCATCTCATTTTTTGGTCCCCCTGTGACTTCAATCAGCAGTTCATGCCGTTCTTCTATGAATTAATTTAGCATTAATAGTTACGATTAGTATTTTGGTGGTGGTGGTCATTAAAGTTTGAGAAAGCAAAGGGTGTGATGATTAAGATTATTTTGAATTATTACCACTTTTGCTGATATCCTTCATTGCTGCAAAGTAGCATATCTTAGCTTGAGGGATGTTTTCCCAATCCAAGTGGTAACTGCAAGGCTGTTTTCAGAGGGAGCCAGGGCTCAGCAGCAACCAGAGCTGGAGCAGCCAGGGAGCTCCCTAGGCCCATGGCAATCGTCAAAGCCAAGGAAGCTCAGCTGTTCGTAGGGAAGGCACTTTATGCATCACTCACCATGGAGAAGATCAAACATGCAATTATAATAAAACTGTCATGTTACCTGGCCCAGGCAGCTTGCAACTTGAGTGTTATCAGCTGTTGCTTTATATTAAATGTTCAACCCTCTTTGGAGACACTTTCAGCCCAAGCAGAAAACACCATGATTTTTACCAGAGACTATAAAAACTGCCCTTACTTCTCCGTGGAAATGTGGTCTTCCTCTTGTTAGGTTACTGTGGGTGGGGACCAAGGTAAAGTTCTGGCAAAAGACAGCAGTTGGTGGCTGTCTCCTTGTGCTGTACAGAGCATACCCAGCCTTCCTAAAGGCCAATGTTCAGTAGAAGATGGGAGTTAGATTGTTTGGTTCTGTTTCTGCAGTTGCAGAAATGGGTGTCTTCATTGCTGCTTTGATCTGATGCAGAAGGGGGGGGAAAAAAGCAGTACTGAATGGCTTTTTTTGTATAATTTTGACTCTGCTGAGGAGTTCATTTGGAGGACTAATCCCTTATGCATAAATCCAGCAGAATGATGCTTGTACAGGATATCGTCTTTTCTCTTTTTTTTAACTTTTTTTTTTTTTTTAAAACACTTTTTAGCAGAATGCAGCTGAAGTAGTAACAAAGATTTTAATGGGTTTGAGTGGAGCTTGGTTCTCTTCCCAAGATGTCCTCTTTACTGCGCCTGGAGCAACTGGTGAATACTCACATTTTTACTCGGGGCTCCAAAGATATAAAATGTACCAGGGTAAGTGGGAATTCATGCTGTTATCTTGATTCTCTGCATAAGAGAAGCCCCAGCAACAGAGGATTGTATGGAAAACCAAGAATCTCTGCTGAGGATGACATATGATCCTGGCAAGGTCTTTCTGCTACTCAGCAAGGAAGGAGAGGACAATGGTAGCTGGCAGCTACTGTTCCAGCTGCCATACTCAACTTGGATTTGTGTTGGGCTAAGAAGAGCCTGCATACTGCCAATCTCTACAGCTCAGCTCACTTGCAGCAATTTGTTAAGCCATAGGAACTCGATGGCTTGCATTGTCTCTTCAGATGACAAACTAGTAAGACACTTTAAGACAGTAGCACCCAATTTTTCAGTACTGTCAAATTTCAGCATGTCTCACAAAGCAGCACCCTTTTTTTTTTGACTTTTTTTTTTTTTTCAAAACTTAAACATGAGGATTTGGCTGGTTACTCTGGATTGGCTGCAAAGTTATCTGATGGGAGTGACAGAAGCAGGAATCACTGCCCCAGAGCACATGGTGTTGCTGGTCCTTCAAGAGGAGATGAACTAAGTTACTCAATCCACTCTGGCTTCTGCAAACTCCTCTGTGACCATTTCTAATACAATACTGTAAGGTCTCTATTTTTCCTACCCCAGTGACATGAGAAATGCAAAACACTCTTCTGAGCACATAAAATATAAACAGATAAACTCTTTTCCCTTGTGCATTTAGGGCAGCATTCAAAATCCTCTATCACTGCGATGATACTGCACAGCATGAATTGTGCTTCCTACCAGTACCCTCTGAAGGCTTCTCTCCTGTTAGTTTGTCAGCAACACACCTTGAATCCAAAATGGATCCTTCCCTAGACCCAGGGCAGGAGAGGTACAAAAGCCTGGAGGAACACCAAAGAAATGACAGAACCAGGATTTGTCAGCAAAACATAATGCAATTTTGCAGCTTCCATCTGGAATCCATGTCCACAGCCGTCCCAGGGATGGCAGAGAGGAATTAATGTCTTCAAACACCCACTCTCTGTTTGTAGCCCACGGTTCCTCCTGGACCCGAGGAAGGGTTTGGCCACTTACCCAGCCCATGAGCCTGGTGTGCTGGGGAGAGGCAGCACCTGCTGGCTTCGCACCAAACTGCAAGAACTTTGCCAAACAGCGGATGTTGGAGATGGAGTGCACCCAGTGCAACATCAGTCTTTACAATCTTCCCCCCCAGTAGCCCACCTTGGGTACAATGACTTCAAGGTGACAGTGAAAGGCTGCTCACCACCCTTACTGTTGGAGGCTTTAATTTGATCCCTTTGTTAATGAAGTGATGACTCTTGAAAACAAGAGCGGTAACACAATTATTTATGCTTATCTGTCAGAAGAGTAGATCAAAGCTATCTATAGAGCCGCAGACAAATATCACCATGGATGACCCAGAGGCTTCCTTTGTGTGAAGTGGCAGACCAGAGCATGACTTCACTGGGAAACCAGTCTCAGATCCATACAGCAAAGTCACCCAGCCTAACGCTGACCCAGAGCTTTCCTCTGCATTTGCTTACAGCTGAGCAGCGACAGGGGTTAGAAGAGATGACATCAACTTTCCCTGTTTTTGTTTTTCTGGTAAGAGACCTTATTCAGCACAACAGTATCACTTACGCTCATCGTTGTGTGTGCAATCTTAAGATGGTATCTCAGCAAGTTCAGACATGATGGAGGCCTTTGGGCTGTGTCGCTGCGGCGTGTGTTGCAGCCTGGCACTGTGCAGAGAGGGTGTCGTGGATCATTTGGGAACCTCTGTGTGAGGACTCAGTGGCATAGCAATCACTTCATGCCCAGCTTGCAGCCAAACCTGACCGGATCCCTGCCATCTGGGTGTCTCAAAGCACATCCTCACCTTGACGCTGACACCATTACTACTAACATCTTCTCAACAAGGAAGGGCCAAGGAAAGGTAAGAAAAGATAGAGAGCAAATCCACCAAAGACGATGGCAAAGGCCAGCTCCTCCCTTGCCTTCAGCAGAGCTCTGTCAGCACATACCAGCTCAGGATCAGGGCTCTGAAAGGACTACTGATGCCTGGAGCTTGGGAAGTTTCCCATAACTCACTGACAATGAATGATGTGGTCATCCCTAAAGCCTAATTTATATACTCATTAAAGACCAAGAGAGGCAGATCTGTGCCCTCTGCACCACACAAAAGTTTGTTCACTCTCCATAGATCTCTGCAGACATTGTTATTCGGGCTCCTATAAAAGGAATTATATACAAGCCATATCTTGAAGGGCGTTGAACACGTTAGTCTTCCGTGATGTTTTGTTCTTCCAAACAGAGCTCCTGAAGCCCTGTGATGGAAAGAGGGTCCCCGTCTGTGTTTAAAAAAAAAAAAAAAAAAAAAAAAAAAAGGAATTCCAGCTGCATTTGCTAGAGGGAAATGAAGGAAAATGTAGCTTCAGTGAACAGTACAAGCTCAGAAACAAGAATCAAATCCACCAAAAAAAAAAGCCTCCCTAGGTAAAAACTAAGATCTTACACGTGTGAGCAAATTTGGTTTGGGGCATGAATCATGGTGTCTTTGGTTTTTGCTTTTGTTGTTTGGGTTTTTTGGGGAGTTTTTTGGTTTTTGCAGGTGTGCATAATTACAGTCCCAGGATGTGTTGAAGCATTTAGTGATTTGGCTTAACTTCAGATGCCACAAGTGGTGTTAGCAGGTAGGTGCTCTGTGCATCCTGGAAAATGAGTGTCTCAAGCTGAAAATTGAATCATGACTTAAGGATGTCAACCACAGCAAATACAGAACACAGCCACAATTACACTTAAATCACGTGGGGGAACTCTTATTTCTTAATTTTTTTCTTTGCAAGAGTACATGACAGCAATTTGAACTCGAACTCATTGGTTTATAAGTCTTTAGGATCTTGCACTTCTAAATACATACCCACACACACTTTTTTCGTGATTAAGCCCTTGAAATGTGCCAAGGGCTGCTTGTGCCATGGGAACATCAGTATCCATGTGCATCCCTTTGTCTGGTGGCAGAGCACTGAGGCCATATTCAGCACAACATCCAAGTACCTTAGAAGAAAACTGTCTATTGCCACGTGGTTTCTTCCCTCTTTCTATCTTGTGGCTGCAGTGCTGCCTACTTTTGCATGCTTTTATGCTGATGTTTGTGTAACCCTGTATATTACCCATGCTATATATATATTTTTTAGAAGCCACAGTGTTTAAGAATTGTATTTATGCTCCCTTGAGCTTGCTGTGAAGGTGAGACTATTAAGCAAAGGCATTTGTCATCAAAAGACACTTCAGAACCTACAAAACACAGTGGTTTTCATACAAAGTCTTTATTGTCATCAGGTCGGTTTGTGGAATGATTTGTGAGCAGCAAAGCCAGGAGCTACAGAGCCCATCCTAAGCCTTGCTTACGCTCTTCAGTTCATCCCTGGGCTTTGTGCGACCCAGAAATAAAAGCAGGAAACGTGCTGTGGTTTCACTAGCTGTAAATAGCGACTGTCCCCCGGGCTGCTCGAGATCCTTCCCAGGGCAGCGTCTGCCTCCGGGCAGCAGCACTAGCAATCACGCTCCTGGCAGATGTACCTCAGAGCATACGTGTTATCCCTCCCTGCACGCTGCCCTAAGCCTCCCTCTGCAGCCCTGCCATCCCGGATGCTCTGTCCCTCCCTCCCATTCTGTGCGATGATTTTCCCGACCCCATCCAGCCTCTTCCTGCTGTCCCAACTCCTTGGTGACAGGGTGGCAGTGGTTGCACCCTCCCGGCTTGGTGTCTCAGCACATTTTGTTCCCTTCTCTTGCTGCCTGCCAGGCCGTGGAGCGTGTGCCACCCGCCCCAGAAGCCGGCTGTGTCACCTGCACGGCCCCACAGCCAGGAGTGCCCAAGCCAGCGGTGACACAGAAAGGCACTGAGCAAGCCTGCCCCGAAAGCAGTTTTCATGCCAGGTTTGGGGAATTCTGCCCCTCATCCCCACCCACACAGGTGCCTGTGAGAGCTCGACCCTGTTGGCCCATCCTCTGCCTCTAGCCATCAGCATGAGCCCATCCATCTGCATGGGCCGTGGGAAACCTGGATGTAATGTGTGAATTGTGTTTGTGATTGTAAGAAGAATAATCCCCTTTCACCTCGATGGTGCCAGAGTCAGACAGAGCCCTGTCCTCCTGTCCTGCATTTGAAGAAAGAAATTACAGAAGAATGTTTGAGCAAGTGAAAAAAGAAATTACAAAGGGAGGTGATGGGAAAAGAGGGAGAGGAGGAAAGGGAAATACATGGAGGAATTAGAAAGCATGTAGTGGAGTGAGGTAAACCCTTCTCACCAGCTGAGACTTTCCTTATGTCATCCTGAGGAAGGGGTATGGAGTGGAGGGGCATACAGCCCCTCCCAGCCCAGCTGCACACCCTGAGCAGCCATGGACCACAGGAGAGGGAGATGCTGGGGCTTGTCTGTCTTTGACAGATCCCAGTTTGAGCCTTGCATGTGCTTTCCCCGAAACCACCCGTGGATGCTCAGCTGTTTTGGGACATCTTACCAGATTTGTGGGACTTCAGCATCACTCCACTAATCCGGAGGGAGAGCACTGGAGGAGCAACAGCTCCCTTCTGAGAGTGCAGGGCAGGAATCTAGGTTTTATCATTCCCTGACAGTCAGGTGTTGGGGGGAGCCTTCTGTCACAGCACCTGGGGTGAAGAGCCCCACCACTGTAGCCTCAGTGCCCCCATGTCCTAGCCCAGCTGTGCCCTGGGCTTGCTCGTGTCCTCACAAGGTGATGCTTGCCCTGCCTGCAAGTGGGCAGGGGGTGTGCTGGCACCTCCCATGCACCCCAGCCTGCACACAGAGACACACACATGCACACCCATGAGCTGCTGCCGCTGGTAAAGCCCATCACATGGTTGCTATCACAGATCATGTTTAATTGCTCTGTGGAGTTCATTACCACAGGAAACAGCCAAGGCCAAGAATTAAGTAAGAATTTAGAATGGGATCAGCCATTTGAACAGACAATAAGAATATCCAGAGTTGTCATCATTCATGCCGATAAAAATTTTGGAAAGGATGTACAACTCTTCGCCTCAGGGTTTAAGCCAAGTAGAGGAGACCAAGAGACAATCTGAGGGGAGGGGAGTCGTGGGGGCAGATTACCTCACTGTCTGGCTATGGCTGTGGCCCTGCGCCTCCCTGAAGCACATAGTCCTGGTCCTTATCAGTGGCAGGGCACAGGGCTTGGTGCCCCAAGTTGGCTTCAGGGGCCTCTCCTGTCCCCCCCCTTGCCCAGCAGTGCCATGAGGCCAGGTGATGCTTACCTGCCCCTGGGGGGAAGGATGGGTAAAATGTCCCAACTCCATAGGACAAAAAGCAACAGGGTCCTGGTCCATCCTCACAGCCATCACGGGGATGCGGGGCAGCTACCCCCATGCCAGCCTGCAGTCGGGTGCAGCCTGCATCCCTGCCCAAGCCAGCAGCAAAAGCTGGTGGGACCCGGGTGGGAGGCTGGTCCTGCCCTGGTCACATGAGCCGGGGCTCCTCAATGGGGGCTGCCAAAGAGGGCAGTTACAGTTTAACTTGCTCAGCCCACAGAGCCTGCTGTTGGGAGAGCCTGTCTAATGATTAAAGCACTAAATGAGGAGGCATGAACTCTGCGTGATCTCCCCAGCCTTGCTACTGAGTTACGTGGAGCCAGCAAGTCAGGAGTTCACCACAGCCACCAAGTCTGTCTGGTTACTACCGGGTCCTTTAAATCCTTGTGCCTTCACAGAGGTTTCTTGTTATTTGATTTCTTGCTATTCATAACCTAGTAAATGCCTCCGTTCAACTCTTTGTTCAAGGACCGGGAAGGAAGAGAAAGGAGTTACAAGGATGAGGGCTGCAGCTGCAGGACATCCACCACAGGAGAGCTGTTCCCTGATCCGCCCTCCACCCTATGAAGCTTGACATTCAGAAATGCAGCTCCAGACACTGAATCCCTTGCGAGCACCTGACAGGCTTCCCAGAGCTGTGCTTCAGAGGACCAGGAGGGCAGAGGCAAACAGGAGGGAGTATAACATTTGTAGCCACTGAGCATGAAGAGGTAGCCCGCCAGCTGGCAGAGTGGCACACACCAGCCAGCATCACGAGCTCTCTCCATCTGAGCTCTGGAGCAGTCCCGAGCCAGGAGCACCATCCAGCTGGGAAGAGCACTCCCAGGGACCCTGCTAGTGCATCACCAAGGTGAGGAAAGGCAAACACACATCATACAGTTGCTGCATTGCCCTTTGTGCCCTGTGCTGGTGGAGGGGAAGAGCATGCTTGGAGATGTTCACCTCCAAAGGCAGCAGCTTCTGTCCAGCCCATGGAACTCCTGTTTGGCTCCCATCTCTTCTCAGCAGGGTGTCCCTGAGTCCAGGATGGATTTTATTTGGTGATGTCAGGCCAGATGAATCCTGGTTTAATTGACCGTAGGTGAAATCGTGCTTCGATGGTTAATGTTACACTTGAGGCTGGGAAAACTACTGTAAGATCATAGCAATTAGAGCTGAAAATGATTCAAGTAATCTAATTTATTTCCTCTCTCACCCCTCACTGTCTTTCCTGGGGACTGGGACAGTAAGGTTCCCAACAATACATCTCCCTGTGCATTGTCTAGTCCTGTCTCCCTGACTCAAGGAACAGAGCTTCCATGTGTCCCTGGGGAAATGATTCCACCGTTTGAAAGACGTCAACATTAGGAAATGTTCCAGAAGTTTAGCCTATATTTCCTTTTGTGGAGTGCCACAAATTCTCAGGTCATGAGCTTTATGCCTTAAGGAAACTGGCTGCTTCCCACGAGGGCAGTGGCTGGGAATAAGGTGATGGTTTTCTTAGGTCTTTGCAGGGGCAGGTAGAGAACATGGGGGCGGGTCAGTGAAGGTTTTCATACCTGCAAGGCAGGTCAGATCAGGTAACTTGTCTGGAACGAACCCTTCTTTGTCAGAAGCTCAAGGTTACTTTTTTTTTCTATTTTTTTTTTTCCATTTCCAGATTCTTATTACATGAATTTCACCTTGACTTATAAAAAAACCTCACTGCTGGAAACTTGTCCAGTTCCTCACAAAAAATTCACCCCTTTTTACTTGCTCCTACTATTGCTACTAATCCCACCACAGTAATGTGGGGTGAGTGGTGACGAAAGGACAAAAAAGGCCCATCCTAATGAAAGAAGCAGAGTGAGGAGTAGCAGGTACTCCTTGAATAGGCATCATCTCGACCTTTGGCTCTCCACTACATACAGAGAGGACACAGGACCATTTGACTAGGGGGAAGATGATTGCGCAGGTGCAACAGGAATCGAAGAAACTTCTCAGGAGATCAGAATTTATGAGCACCACAGAAATGCTACTCTGGGCCTACATCTTTGTTAAGAAAAGTTGGCTCGCTTTCTAGTGATAAGGTCTCCTACTGCTGAATGTATTCTGCAGGGTCATGCCATTAACTGATAGTGACTTATGTTCCTTACACATTTTAAAATCACTCTTCTCTGCCAAGTGAGCTGAGTATTTCCGCATCTCAAGCAGTTTCAGCACTTCCCCACCCTCTTTCTGCTCACCAGCAGCAGAGGCCAGCCAGGTGAGACACAGAACAACCATTTCTGTAGCAGATGAGAAAGGGGAGTGTGGGGGTGACTGGAGCCATAGGAATGTTTCAGCGAGAGGAAGAGAAGTAAAACGGCTTGTGGTGTCCAGGGGGCTGCATGAGTTAAGCTACTTTTTGCAACTGATCAGGTGTAACTTCGTCCGTGGGTCGGCTGTGCCAGTGTCCCACCAATTAGTCACACCTGAGACTCTGGTTGTGGAGTGAAGTCCAGTTCCAGTAGTGGATACTGCTCATTATTAAAACAGTGAGGCTTAATCATATCGGGACTTCTTCTAAAGAATACCTGGATGACATCTTCAGCAGCTGAAACTAGACAGGAGCCCCTCCTACTGGCAGCTGGTGCCCCCAGTACCTAGTGAGGCTCACCCCTGGCCAGGTATAAGTGCCGTTTCCTCATTGGTCCTCTTCTGTAGATGCAGGAATAGCTTCAGTGAACAAAAACAGCCTTCCTCTTTTGCCACCTCTAACCCTGATGTAAGACACCATCTCAGGGTGTAAAGCAGTGCCAGCCTCAGGAGGATTCCCATAAGGACTGATGAGGATCTCTGGTCTGCTAACCCGTTGTGGCCAGCTGTCCCTTGTAACACCAAAAGTGGAAAAGTGTGTTACTCTACAGGCCAAGCAATTTATTACGAAGCCTTAGGTCTGTGACCCTCCCCTTCACATCTTCACGTCCCAGGAGGGGACCCTGGTGTTTTCTAGGGCCCCAAAGGACAACCCTGCCCTCCACAGCCTGAATGCGCAAGTTAGAAGTTTGCTTGACAAGCCGGGAACAACAGCCTGTATGGTAAACCAGCTTTACCTCGGAGTGAAAAAGCTGGCACCTAAAATTTCCTGCAGCCAGCTGCAATTTCGAGACTGCCTTTGCCCTCTAATTAGTTGGTATTTGCTGTACCAACTATTATCTTTCTAGTTACATAGTGCTGAGGACAATGGCTCCTTATTTCCTACCACAAACACTGGTTACTATTTACCTCCAGCTGTACCTCCGCTATCTCCTATTCCCATTAAAAGAAAGTATCGTTAATGACTACAGCAATGGGAAACACTGGCACAGTTGGTCATAAATTAAGACACTCGGAGCTTTCAATTATTTGTACCATGTGGCCTGTATTCAAACATTTACCAGCTCCTCTAAAAATGCTCACGTGAATATTTCCCTTCTGAACCCGAATGGATGCTCGCGTTTGAAACCAGGTACTGATGCAGTGGTCCGTGCCTTAAGCTGTACCAACTCCCAACCCGGTACAAATTTGAGTAATTCCAGGGTGGGGGGTGGGGGGGCAAATGCCTCCCTGGTGTAATTCCCATTGGATACTCACCCACATAGGGCTGTGCATGTGCCAGAGCAGCAAGGCGCTCCTTTGCACTGTGCACCAGGCTCCGCAGCTCCTGCCGCATGGAGATTTTGGATGTCTGACGCTGTGGGGCCCGGAGATGGGGATCCCGACACAACAAGTGTAAATCCTGCCTTCCTTGGCTGCTGCAGAGCTGCCACCAAGCTCGGGGGCCGGGCACGTGATTCCTGCCTCTGTGCCCTGAGATGCCCAAGGATCCCGAGGGCTTGGCACCGCTTTCGGTTACACCGACATAAATTTGCAGTGATCCTGCTAATGCCTGTGCAGATACTCCCTGCTTCTGCCAGGAAAAGTGAGAACAGGATCTGGCTGTGAATCTGTGAAGTTTTATGGCGGTAGAGGCGGGGGAGAGACCCTGGTGCGATTCCTGGTGTTGCAGGCAAGGGATGGATGTGCCTGTTGAGAGCCAGCCCTATCAAGAGCTTCATGCAAGCTGTGCGCTGTCTCCTCTGCCAACCTTTGCCAGCCCCTTTAAACAGCGTCCCGAACCAGGCTTTGCTGCGTTTGCACCTTCCCTGCAACCCACCCCTGCCCGCGCTGGAAGACAGATGCCAAAAATCCCAACTCGGATGAAGCAGCAGGTCACCAGCTCAAAACCGAAGACCCCACTGTCCATGCCACAGGGGCTTTGGCTTCCAGCACATTGTGTCTCCCCTGGCCAGGGGCCACATGAGCAGGGTGCCTGTGAGCACCCACAGGGAGAAATGTAAGACAGGGAGCTGCCTCCTGCCCAGGGCGGTGGCGGGCCCCGCACTCACCGACGGCCTGGCAGCCAGTGATACTACAAAGCTGCGCTGAGACCGACATATGAGTGACTTAAAGTCCCTGTAGGGGCAGCGCTGCCGGGCCCGGGGGGGGCGGCAGAGACCGGAGGGCTGCAAAGGAACCCGCCCGGTCCCCGCGGCCACCCCGCACCGGCACGCCACTGCCCGGGGCTCTCCTCCGGCCCCCTCTGCCGCAAAGGGCGCAGCACCGGGCCCGCACCTCGCCCTCCGGGCTGGGCCCCCGCCCGCCCCACCCCGGAGCCTCCCCGTCGAGGGAGGCCACCGCGCCCCCTCGAGCAAGCCCCATCCCGGCGGCGGCGGCGGTGCCCGCGGTAGGGCGGGCGCAGGGGGCGGGCACAGGGCGGGGGAAGGCGGGGCGGAGGCGGCCGGAGCCCCCGGGATCCGCCGGCACCTCCAGGGCCCGGCACTCGGCACCGCCGCCAACTTCGGCCGGGAGTCGCCCTCGGTGCCGCCGTTCCCGGAGCTCAGCGCCGCCGCGGCGACAGGGAGAGCAGCGCCGGCAGCCTCCCCCTGCTCCCTTCTCGCTGCCGGCGGGGGGCTCGGCCCGGCGCGGCGACGGGGCCGCGGCCCCCGGGGCAGGTGCGTCCCCTCGCGGTCTCCGGCCGCCGCGACGCCGCGGCGAGGGGCGCGGAGCCCCGTACCCGCCGCGGGCGCCCGCTCACCTGCCGCTGCCGCCGCCCGGGGACGCGGCGCCCGGGAGATGCAGGTAGGAGGCGGCCCCGGCCCGCGGCAGCGGGGAGGGCGGCGGCAGCGGAGGGAGGAGGCCGGGGGGCGGGAGGCGTTTCGCCGTGGCGGACAGTGCGGCTGCCCGAGTTGGTCGCGGTCTCCGGACGCCTCCACGGGCGGTCCCCGATGGGGCGGGAGGCGGCGCGGCTAGCGCCGGGGGGTCGCTGGTTTCTCCCAGCCCGGGAGTTACGATCGCTTTTCGCCGCCGACCCCCGGCAGCGCGGCCCGGGGGCGCCCCCGGCCCGTTACGGCCGCCAGTGGGGCAGGGCAGGGGCTGCGGGGGGCCGCGGGGATGGGGCGGTCCGGGCTGCGCGGAGCCCCCGCGGCGGGTGGCCCCGACCGAGAGAGAAGGAGCCGTCGGGGGCCGCGGCTGTCGGGGGCGTGGGGGGGCGCTGATCGGCAGCTGCCACGGGCATCAGCCCCCGGGCGAGCCCTCCGCGACACGACACGGAGCAGAGGGGGGGCGACCGAAGCACCGGGCTAGAGCCCGTTGCAGGGTGGCGCCGGGGTGGTCGTGGAGACGCTGCGGGGGCCTGAGGGGCCATACTCCGGCACGAGGGACATTTGTAGGATGTGAGGGATGCTCCTCTGGTGTGGCGGACGTTGAGCTGGTAAAACAGATTTTCCTTTGACATGACAGAGAGGAGTTTGGCAAAACAGATGTCACTCCAGTAAGGTGGGCGCTACTCTAGAGTGGAGAGATGTTACTCTCAGATGAGGGCCCTTTCCCTGAGCTTGAGTCCAGTGGCTTTCCCGGGAGCACCCAAGACCATCCCCTTCTCACTCACACGTCCGCAGAGTGGCAGCACATGCAGTCATGGACCATGGCACGTGGGGTGGGAGAAGGTGCTACTGTGGATGGAAACGCAGAGTAGCAGCGATGTGCCTGGTCTCACAGTACCAGGGCATGAGCATCCCAGTTATGTCCGTAACAAACACACTGTTTTATGAAACTTGTGGTTTTTTTTTTCCCTGGGAATTATGGTGCAATACTTCCCTTACTGGTATGGGTAAAATAACTTCCTCAAACCTATTTTTGTGTGCTGTGACACACTTTGTTGCCTCATGTTTTTCATACTTTTCCTCTGCCACCAGATGAGTGTCCCCATTGGTCTCCCTGTCCAACTTCTACCTGCCTCTTAATGCTTTCCTGCCTGCACTCTCCAGCATGTGATCCATCCATCACCCTTGCTTTGCCGCCTGCACCCACATACTCACCTGTTCATCTTTGGGGTTGTTTGTTTTTTTTTTTTTGTGACAGCTTCTCACACATGTACCAGCAGTTACGTGCTCACTTAATTTCCTTCATAGCCAAAAACTTGGCTGCTTGTGCATCATGTTCCTTGTGTGCACCTGCATGTTTCCAATATAACTTGCTCCACTTCACCCGTGCACACGGATCGTCTTCTCCACTGATGCCCTCTTGTCTGACTACACATCAAGGGCTCTTTGCTGTTGCCCTTTATTTGGGCTTTTGTGTCTGCACAGCATATAACAGGCACACAAGTTATCTCCTTCCTTTACACTCATCTTCATCTGTCTGTCCCTTTGGTACCTGTCTGGTACATGCCTATCTCTAATGTCTCCCCCACCTTCTGCGGGTGGGAGGTCTTTGGGGGGCACCAACACTCAGGCATAAGTCTGTCCTTGCCCTTCCTTCCCACATTTGCTGCTGGGCATCGACACATGAGCTTAAGTGACCACTTTTTCTGGTGGTGGCAGGTTTAACCTGCAGCTGCCTGTCTTCTCTCACATGCACAGATGTTATTCTAAAAGGATAATGGATTTTAGTACATGCACTTCTTCCAAAAAGTGATAGAAGTGGTCATTCTTAAAGCTGGCAGGAGAGACAGACTCCTCTTGAACCAGTGTCCTATGGACAAACACCTGGGTTTATCCAAGGTAAAGGTTGAGCACTGCAGGAATCCAGGTGACATTTTTTTACCCCAAGCATCCATCCTATGGGATAAGTTACCATGTGTGGCAGTGAAGCTGAAGTATATGAAGAGAAAAGCGTGAGGCAGAGCTGGGGAGTCGAGCTGGCTTCATTCCAGCTTGGGGTTTCCTCTGCTCCTAGGTGTTGTCGCTTGCTTGTGTTTCTGTCCCCAGTAGTGTCCATGACAGCTTCCTCCCTTTTGGAAGGGAGTCCTTCCCTAGGTCCTTTTGTGCCTTCAGTATTAGCACACCTCTCCTCAGTAGCTGTAAACAGCCCCTGTGTCCTTTCCCCTGTCTCTAGTGCATGCACAATGAAAATGTCCTTCCATGTGTGACTAACCTCTGTTTAGGGAAAGCTGAAATGATGGCTGCAGACTCCCAGCCCTGTGAAGTCTTCTCTCTCAGCCCCTTCCCTACCAATCTGCCAGAATTCATTACAACTGAAGTTTGGAAAGAGCTGGGACCAAAATATTGGGAGGTTTTTTGTTTGTTTGTTTTCAGATAGTAAGGTATGTCCCAATTGTATTTTACAGACTTACTCTGCAAAGACCAGAAACACACCTTTTAAAGAAAAACGCACATTCTTGTATAGTGAAGTCTCCAGGAGCTTGGACTTTTAGGAAGAGATCAAATATTGTGAAATTAAAAAAAATAATAATAAATCAATGCTGTCACCTCTAATGCTATTTGCTCCTTTCACAGAATCACAGAATCACTCTAGCCAAGTCAGCCTCTCTGTTTCTGAACTGCTTCAGATCTTGAATCTTTTGTCCTGAAGTCATTGGGTTTGAGTTTCAAGGCAGGCAGGGAAACAAGTATTTTCTGAAAACTACATGATCGCTCATTTAAATGAATAGAAATTGTTTCTATTCATAAGATCTTTTTCCTAATGACTGATCAAAGTTCGAGTGAAAACCATTTCATCATTTCCAAATTAATTGGACACACACACAATAAGCATTTCAGAGAGACTTTTAAACACAATCCTGTTAAAATCAAGATGCAGATAGCCAAGGCATGTTGTCATGTAAGACAGGGCAGTCTGTGATTTGCTTCCATTTCTTGCAGAGAAAGGGACCTTCACTTGTTGGAAAAAGGCATACAGACTTCATTTAAAACTGAAGTCAGTGCAGAGAAGAGTCGTGGGAATTTTTCCTGAACTGGAAAAAATTATTTTCTAATGGGAGATTTGAGGAAGGTGGCCCTAGGTAGCATTTCAGAAAGAAAATTAAGAGGTAGCATGGTGTGATACCTGAGCATTTTCAGTGGCACTGAGAATAGCTGGTACCTGGAGAGCTTTCAAATTCCAGAGGAGAACTTAAAGCGTGTGGCTGGGCGTTTAAGATCTATATGCTCATGTTAGAAACAGGCAACGTTTTTAACAGAGGGGTGATTAACCAGTGGAACAAATGACCAAAGGCAACGTTAGCTTCTCCAGCTCTTAAAATCTTAAAATAAAGACTGAATGTCTTTTTGGAAAAGACGCTTTAGTGGAGTGTGAGTTCTTGGGCTCACTGCAGAGATAACTGCCTGAGACCGTATGGATGGAATTACAGATGAGACCAGACCCTGTGATCTGCCGCCCCCTTCCAAGCTTTGGCTTAGGCCTTGGTAAAGCTTACACAAGCCTTCCCCAGCTCTGCGTGAGGCAGAGCAGCAGGGTCACTGGAAGCAGATTGTCACTTTACAGCACAGCTGTTTTCACAAAGTAGGGATGCTCTCGTGTGCCTCGTAATGGCATGGCTGCTTTCTGCCAAAGTGCTTTTTGATGGCAGGATGTCTGTATGTGGGGACCCTTCACTTGTCCTTGGGAGCTGGGGAATGGGCAGTGAGGTTTGATGGCAGGGAAAGGAGTGCTGTGTGTCCCCTCCACTCGTCACAGCCTGAAAGACTCAAGCTTGAGTTTGGTTGAGTTTGCAAGACTTGAACTCCTTGCTCTCGCATTAAGTGGCATGAGCAATCACCAAGCCTCTTCTACTCCCTTCTCCCTCAAAAAGGAAGTTCAGCAGGGCTCTGGCACACAAATGGCTACATCAGTGCTGTGGTCCCTGTGTTTCTCGTTGGGTTTTCACTAATACCTTTCCTTTGCATGGTCCTCATGCAATGTGCATACTCAACTGGTGGGAGTGTGGCTCTCCTCAGGCTGCACTGTCCTGCATGCTTTTCTCAACAGCTTTCCTGCTTCCTGGGGAGGTTCTTGGAGCGCATGACAGTGAAAAAATGTCCATGCAGTTGAGTGCTCCCCCACCTTCTTGCCCCCAATGGCCCTATTTTGGGGAGCCCCAGCCTGCGGCTGCAGGCCCCCAGCTGTTTTGTTGGGGGGTCCTCCCCAGGGCCTGGCAGTGGTAGATGGTGAGAGCTGTGTGAACCCTGTCGCTTCCCCTTTGGTATGTTTACCTGTCTAAATTTAACTCCCCAGCCAACTTCATCCATCCTAAGCCGACCTGTTCTCTTGTGGCTGAGCTGTGGGTCTGGCTCCTGCTGCAGCGTTTCCTGGCTGCTGCGGGCTGGCGGTTTGCTGCTTGCTCCCTCTCTCTGGCAGACTCTGGCTCTTTCGAGGTCCCAGGCAAGCCAGTTCTCCCTGCTTGTAGGTTTTATTTTTAAATCTGGTTGCTCAGCCCTCGGGACTGGAGGGTCCCTTGTTCTCTTGTCCCTGGTTGCTCTGAATATTTGCTCTGCAGTGGGCTTCAGGAAATCTCCCCTTGTTCCGCTACAGCCCACAGCCATTTCCCTTTTGGCTGTGGTTGCTTCCAAATGGAGACCAGGCATGCTGAGTAGCTCCCTGGCCATCTCTGAAGGGACAGTGCCTCTTTCTGTCCCAGTTGGGACCCCAGTGGTGGGATTAGTTGGTTCTTCCCTGTGAAGGCATCTTCCTCATTTTCACTTTGTTCAGAGCTGGGCTTTCCTGAGCTGGCTTTCATCCCAGTTTGTTTGGGAATCGAGTGATGTGCCCCTCAGCTTCAGAGGAGCTGGAGGGAGGGAGAGGCAGGGGAGAGGAGTGCTCCTTTTTCTGTTGAGCTGTACAGAATTCACTTTCTTTAAAGTTTCAGAGTTTGGGTCAGTAAATATGGCCCAGCCTGGCAGCCTTCTTCATCTAAATAAAACCATCGGGATCAAACCATTCATGTCCTGCCTAACCCTGCAAGAGACCCCTAATTGATCTCTGCTTTTCCAGGCATGCCTGCTTGTCATGTAGTTAATGCTGTGGTCAACCACATGAGAGGGATGGTTTGAATCCTGGTCTCCTCTAGTCACTCTTTGAGCTAACCCGGTGGCCTTGTGTTTAATGCTCTCATATTCAGAGGGAAGGTAATGAAGGCCGAGGTTTTCAGCAATGACTAGTGATTTGGGGTATCTGACTTAAAATGCTGTCAAAGGCCTTGATTTTTTTCCAAGGTTCAGCTATTTCTGACTCTTGGGCAGGCGTAAGTAGTCTGGACTTCGAGTACTCAGAATGACTAGTTCATTATGCAAACCTTCAGCTCAGGATCTGGAGCAGAATTCGGCAAAATGAAACAAGATAAAATAATGCATGATGTAGGTCTCTAGCAGGGATACTCAAATGGAATGAGTCTCCTAGAGTGGGAATTGGTTCGTGGCTGAAGAGCTCATGGCACTGTTGTGTGCAGGGATTTGAAAAAAGAGTGCTTAGTTTAGTGTAATTTGTGGTTTTCAATAGCTCATGGGAAAGGCTTAAAGGGTTTAATAGTTTTTCTCTTAGGGAAAGAAAAGGAGAGCAACATTGTCTCTTTATATTTAGCTCTGTGTGTTTGTGTATCTATATATACACACACATGAAGTTTAAGTCTTAGTTTATTTGAAGAATCTGGGGAAAATACAAGATGTTTTCTGTAAACTCTCCCATCTCATTTGGAGATGAAGGAGACTGAAGTGGTTGGACAGAGCATGTTCTGGGTTGGTTTTTTTTCATCATTAAGGGTAGAGGGTTAACAAAAGTCATACCAATGGTAGTATTTCAGTGGTCTCCCTAAATTTGTCTTCGTTTGTTCTCTGTTTAGCTTCTTGGCTGGCTTGGTATCATTGTTTCACTGAGTCCTGAAGCATTATAACACCTCTATTATGGACAAGTTGGAGTTCTAAAGCAAATTAAATGAGATTCTCTCTTACTTACCTGTGAAAACATTTCTAAGTCTTCTTATGTGTTAAAGAATGGCAAGAGAAACATATGAGCCCAAGTATGTCTTCAGTAATGGAACATTTTTCAGAAAAAATAATTTTGTGACTGTCAGGTTCATTACTCTCTGAGGTGTTCCTAAGTACACCAAAGTTTTCTCTAATAATAAAAAATTGATACTGTAAAAAAGAAAGCTATGTTCCTTTCTTTCCTCCTCTTTTTACAAATATGGCAATTGTAGACATTTCTTT
Organism: Hemiprocne comata; assembly: GCA_020745705.1. NCBI lineage: Eukaryota > Metazoa > Chordata > Aves > Apodiformes > Apodidae > Hemiprocne > Hemiprocne comata. The sequence goes on from CM036586.1 coordinate 67,248,315, forward strand.
ATTATATTCTGTGGCCCAGATTTGTTAATAATCACTGTAAATATTGGGCCTGGCAGAATGTCAGGGTTTTGTTTAGTAAATATTTTGCCATTAACGTTTCTGTGTCACAGCTGGGAAGGTTTGGGATATCTTGTGGCTGTCATCACTATCAACTCTGCCTGGCTTTGCATCTCTGAAAACTAGCTGGACCTTTACAATCTTGTATCGAGATGATACAGATATTCATGGGGTAGCCCCATTACTCTACATGCTCTAGTGGAAGCTTCTGGTTTTGAACCAAAATGTCAGCTCTTGCTCCAGTGCATAGTGTGTCCAGAACCAGATTTGCTCCAGTGTGTGGTGTGTCTAAACCAGATTTCTCACTCCTTGCGGGCGGCTGTAAATGTTATTCCACCTGTGGAGATTTTACAGCCTGGCATACAGGTAGAGTGGAGTGAGTGCTCCTCTGAATTATGACCAATTACCTGTCTCGGTTTCTTTTCTGTTTTTATAACTATTCCCCATTTCCACCTACTCTTAACAAGCTGTTTGGGAGTTTTTCCAAAGTACAAAATGAACTTCTATTATTTTTTTATTAATGGCAAGGAAGTTTTCAGCTGGGTAAGCTTGCGAAGTGCGCACTGCTTACATTTATGTTTTACTGTAGCTGTACAGGCTTTTTCAGCATCTTTGCTATTTCCTAAGAAGCCTGAGCAATCATGAAAGACTTGAGAGCTGGTTGTCTCCTCCATAGCATGCTGTGATGATCTAAGAGTCGGTCTGAACTTGGAAATGTATTTTAAATACATTAGAGATATGGCTCTGACAATGCATTGCCACTTTTGGTAAACCTGTGTGAGATCTGAGTTGGTGAACCTCATGCTTCATGCAGTTGATTCTGAGCTGAGCAGATTGGAGGTGACCAGGTGCTGCTCACCATCACAGCATGCCCCTGAGCTAGCACTGACTGCTTTGCCTCTCACCTGTACCAATTCCTGCACTTCCATGAGGCAACAGGGAAGATCCCTGTTATTTCCTAGCCAGTGCAGTAACTCATTCTTCCTCCTGTTAAAAGCAGTGGTGATGTTCACAGGGCCCAAAACCTTTGTCCATAGCCAGGGAAGGATTATCCAGCAGACCAATGTGCAAGAGGACGTGTATGCTGGCCTGTATGGTGTGCTGGAGCCAGACCAGGGATGCAGGAGGATACAGCCCTGTGGAAATTGTGGTTCAGTCGCATCTTGGGACAGGCATCAGAGGCTGCCATGAGGTGGGCATAGTTTTATAACCTCAGCCTGGGATTGGAAGTGCTCAAAAGCAACACCCGTTCCTCAGTTATGGATTGTCATCCAGAAGGTCCATCAGTATAGCAGGTGCTGGCCTGATGTTGAAAGCTGCAGAGTCACTTGAACATAATCCATTCCCTGTTTTGGTCTCAGGAATATGCTGCTGCTCTCCTCAGTCACAGTGTGACTCCACCTAAATAATTTTCCCTTCAGGTTCTCTGCCCAAATGTGCAGGAGTGTTTGGCTTTAAATACCAACATCATCACATCAAATTTATCACTTGATCCTATCAGCCCTTCCTTGGTAGTGCTTTCTCTCCGTGTACCTCAGCATTGTGCTGAGAGATCTTCCACACCATCTTGTTGACCTGCAATCTGAGGTCCCACGTCTGTGACTAGTCACAGTAAATTGGCTTGCTGTGTGATTTTTGTGCTGCACAGACTCACATGTTCATAGCCATTGTCCCATGAATCCAAAACAGCAAATGTCTGCGGCGTAGTTGCCTTTTCAGTTGAACTTTACAACTCTGTGTTTGGGTGTTTGGGATATACTGCTTTCTCTCGTTGTCCCATCTTCCTCAGAAAACTCTGGCTGGTTATTTCTGCACAGGGCAGAGGTTGCTAGTAGTTGTGCATCTGCTTAGAGACATCTTCAGAAATGTTGTGGATTCCCAGAGTTTAAATGAGGGTTTTGTTTGTGTTTTTCTGCAAATAATTAATATTAAAGAAGTAACAAGTGGTTAGAGGTAATTTTATGTTTCCAGAGTCCCATCTGCCTTTTCCTTTCTAAAGTCTTGCAAAGCAGACTTTGGAAAGAGGTCTGTCTTCTTGCATGCCAATGAAGAGCTGCTGCTTTGGAGAGGGCATCTAGGTGTATCTTCAGACACTACTCCTCATCTGTATGCAGAAATGGGTTTCTGTTTGTTCAGTGCTCATCATGGACACTTGCCCCTAAATTAAAATCTGTAATTGCTCTGTAATATTTCAGAGTATGATGTTCCTAAGTAAGTCTGGGTGCAGCTATGCCAAATTCCTGGACTTTTGTAAGGGATCTCCAGTGTTTCCCCAGTGTGGATATGACCATTGCGGACATCCATATGCTTAGACCAGATGCTCAGTCCTCAAGCAGCAAATCAAGCAAACATGGAGCTGTTAAAATAAAAAGGCCTTCATAAGAAAACATGGTTTGTTCTAAATTAAAAATTTCAGAAGAAAACATATTTTTCCATAGTGATGTTTCAAAACCTAATGAATTCTGTTTTCCATTGACGTTCAGCCTTAAATGTAATTTTAAGTTGAAACCTGAAACAACAGTTTAAATTTCAGGTCAATGTCCCAGAATCTTTTGTTTTGGATCAACCTTTCATTTTTTTATGTTTTGTTTCTATCAATAATATCTTGGGTTTTTTCCCCCCCCACATTTTGGAGTTGTTCATGACCTGAAATAGTATGATATTTTGACCTTTCATCCTTATTTGGGACACAGGCAAATGTTGAAATCCCAACCCTTCTTGGGGAACAGAGATTCCATTCTCTGACTAGATCCACAAAAGTGTATTTCCACTGGTTTGGCTGGCTGGCTACTTCAATATTTTGTGTGTGATCACTTGTAATTCACTGCAGATTGAATCCGTGGCGCATCCACGTGACTGGTCTGGAGAGGCCGAGGGCAGTTAATCTTTCTTGCTCTGTGTTGTTCTTTCAAATTAATATCCAGATTTCTCTCCCAAGATAAATTTGCCTTTCTAACCAGCATTTCATAGTGCACTGTGCAGCTGCCTGATACATATTCCATGCACGGATGAGGATTCTGGTGCTCTCTTAGTCTAGCTACAAGCTCTTCAAGCTCTTCTATGAAATCAGGATGTTTTAAAACTTGAGACAGCTTCTTGGTCGTCTATTGTTTGCAGTCTAGCAGACTGCCATATATCTTTCTGCTCAGAATACTTTTTCCCCTTCCCACCATTGTGGGGAACTTTTTCCTGCCGGGCTCTGTGCAGTGTGTCTCTGAAGCAGTTTTATGGTGTTCCCCCAGAAGCATGCTTTTGTCAAGCTGCCTCAAAGCATAATCCAGAGAAAAGTCTCCGAAGCAAAAAAAAGTCTTTTTCTGTTTGGCTTTGAGGTGTTATCTCCCCTCTTCCAAAAATGCAATTGGCTCCATCTACATCCCTAAGCTGTTTTGTTTGGAGTGAAGAGAACTCAGAAAATCAAGGGAGGCCTCACACATAAACAGCTGTGTGTGAAATCTATTAATCTAAACGAGCAGGAGGCATATTCTTGAGGGAGAAAAGATGGGTCCCACAGAAACCTCCCTTGTGTACGGCATAGGCGGGACTGTTACAAACATTATGTCACTGGAACAGTTATAAGCTAGGTGAATATCTTGAACTTGTCAGCTAGTATTGGCCAATATTTAGAGGAATAGAGATGTGTGATTGAGTTTGAAGAGTCTTCCATGCTCTTTGGGAATATTCTAACAAATTATTTTCCTAATGGAAATGCTCACATTAGCATGCTAAAGCAAACACTGTTGAAGGGACCTAAATCTCGATATCTCAACTTCAAATATTTGCATCATAAACTTGATTGCAGGAATTGCACTCATCCAGTCAAGGGTAAGAAGTCATGCTTGTCATTCCTGTGTGTTCAGGTAGCAGGTATTGTCAGCAATATGTACACAAGCAGCCTATGAGACAGGAATGATATGCAGGAGTTTTTATAAACAATTTTTTATCTCCAATTAGAGAAAAATCTTATATTGCTTTTTAAAAAATCTGATAAGAAAAAGAGGTTTCCTCAAGCCGTATGTTATAAACTGTTATTCATCTCTGCGGCTGAAGAACTGTGAAACAGGACACCAATGTGTAGAGATTTCTAAACCTGGTTAGCTCTTGGATTGTGGTCCTGCAGTGCAGCAGTGCCCAGCCCTCCCCACAGGATGAGGGTTATTCACGTCTCAGCACATTGTGGTCCTGTGCTTTGGGGTGCCCCAGGCATTGTAGTAATTACAATCATATCCCAATTCCTCTCTGCACCTCTTTAAATAATAGTCTCCTGTCTTAGCCAGCTGGCCTGGGGCAGGGATAACACGTGCTGGGAACAAAAAGCTGTGGTGGACCTTTCTTGGATGAGGGAAGACCATGGAAAGAAGCCTCAAGAGAGCACTCTGCAGGAGAAAGGGATGAAAGGTTGGGAAATGTAGGAGACGACTGCTCTGCTCAACTTCCTCAGTTGTCACAGAAGAGGATGTAGTAGTGCAACTCTGAGAAATCAAAAGTCTTTGGGCTTGCAGTGTTACTCAAAGTCTGTCCCTATCTTTTCTGTTATTTGAGGATAAGGAAAATAATAAGGGAAATTGTTTTCTGTTTTGCACTGAATTCTCCCTAATAAATCACACTCTGCTTAGTCCAGCCCTGAACTGAAAGTTTGTCCTGTGGAGTGAAAGATTCCTAAGGGCTTGAACTAAAACCAGCCATATAAGGAAAAGGTGCAGGATAGGGGTCTTGATAGGATACTCCTGTTCATGCAACCTTGTAATTAGGTTTTGCTCTGATTTCTTGTTTCATTCCTAGTATGTAATGGATTATTTCCCTGATTTTAGAAGAAAGTCCTTTATAGCTAAGATTTCAGTGTGTAATTTGTTATTTGAGGCCAGGAAATTGTCCAGCATGGAAGCCAAGAGGATGCCCTGTGTTCCTGCGCTGCAGTTGGGAGCCCTTCTGGAGGAGGCAGAGTGCCCTCCCTGTTGCTTTCCAGGTGGAAAGGAATCACCACATTCAACTGGCCGGTGCCAAAACCCAAGAGGTTGGCTGGCACTCCTGAGCAGCCACTGCCTTTTCTCATTCTGATCACCATCATTTGTGATATTTGCTGTCTGATTTGATGGAGGCTGAGAAGGAGATCACTTCCCATGGCCCTGAGGGCAAAACCTGGGCTTCCTAGAGCTATGCTCTTTTTCTGACCCTCCCACAGCCCTGGGGTGACCCCCTGAGGAATCTTTCCCGGAGGGTGTCTACTGAGATGTACCAAATCATCTGCAAGTTAGCTGGCTATACACCACTGAAATTCATCAAGCTCTTGTCCAGACCCCAAAAGCAACCGGTGTGCTTCATCGGGCACCTTAATATTGCTATTAAAGTGGCATATTGCCCCCTAGTTTCACATCTATGAAAGAGGAGTCCCAGCATGTTCATGTTTCCATGATGCTCATGGGGCGCTTATTTTCACTCACAACAACCCTGAGGAGGAAGGGTATGGAGATGCCGTCCTTGTCTCCTACATTCTCGTCTGGTGCTTGGATGGAAATACAAAGAAGATTCGACAACACAAATAAATTAAACTGTTAATTTCCAGGACGTAATTACAGCTCTTGGGTTTGCTGCCTGACCTGAAAATAAAGCTCCTCTTGCAAAGTTTCCTTGTTTTGTTTTTTGTTTGTTTGTTTTATACAAAGAAAGTAAACAAGAGCCACGCTACTGAATGGGAGAGGATGGTTTGCCCAGTTCATTTTCCTGTATTCCTCCCTGGGTTTTGCTCAGCTGGTTGTGCCCCACGCTGAGCTTTGGGAGGGGCATACCGGGCTAAATATATCTGCCCTGCCTGTGAAATGCAGTATGGGGTGCTGCGTCATTTGGTGGAGTTCACTTGGAAACTAAGGTGGGAAGCCAGCTTTTATTTTCAGCCTTGGGTCAGATGCATTGGTCAGTCATCTCACCCAGAATTTTAGTGTTGATCAGGAGCTTGTTCTTGAAAGACAGACATAAAACCTACTCTCTAAACAAAGAGCCAAGCTAATTGCAGCAACCAAATAATTTTGGGCAACAATATTTTTCTTCTGCAGCAACCAGATTTACAATTTGAGAGCTCCTTCAGATAGGTCACCTTAAAAAAAAAGAGAAAAAAAACCCCGTAGCTCAAATATCATGGCTTATTGAGTAGAGGAGTGATGCTACATGCTCTAAATATATCAGAGAGTGCTCCAGCGCTGGCAGCACCCTGACAACTGCAGTCCTTGGGCTTTCACGTATGTTGGGACACAAATGTATACCTCCAAGAAATATGTGAGGAACAGATGCAACTTGGTGACTAAAGAGGATTTAGATTTTCCAATTTCTAGTCCTCCTTTTTGGCTTGTCATCATCTGATGTTTCTGCTAGTGCAGTGGGAGTGATTTCACTGGAAAGGAGGGTATCCCTACAGCATGGAAATGCCGAGGGGTGGATGCAGTGCAAGGAAGCCACCTGAGCTCACTCTTATGTCACACACAGGTAGCAGCAGCAGGGCAAGCATAGCTGCACTGGTGACATACACCTGGTGGGGAATCTCAGGGTCTTACCCAAGCAAATGCACGAGTGGAAACCCTTGCGTTTTCTCTGTGAGCTCGCAAGAAGTGCCTGCCTGCATGTCTGATGTACTGCAGTCACATCTCTGGTGGCTGAATACATTTTTCTCTCTTCTTCCTTATGCCACTAGAAGTGAGAGGAATGCCAGTGTCACTATATAGCTGCCTTACTAAAAAAGGAGATGAGTAAACTCTTCACTATAAGGTTTTATATTTATCCAGGGGGATAGTGATGATGTGAAGTAACTTCTGCCTTGGGCTTTTTATTGCCTAGCACACTGGGGCCTCTGAGTATTAGTGCAGTGCAAGCCACATGTTGCAGACCAAAGCCTTACAGCTTTGCCAGCATAGAGATCCTGGCACACTGGGAGTCCTGGTCTGCACCAAGGGGTACTAGGGCTCTGGTTCGTGCTAATGACAATGAAGTGTTGCAGATTTCTCTCAGGGGATTCAGTTGTGAGGATGAGGGCTGGGCACTGGGATTTCTGCGGTTAACCCAGGCTCTGTGACTTCTGGTAAGCCTGTGTGCTGTCTTTCCTTCATGGACCTCACCTGGGCACTGATGGCTGTGAGAACCACAGAGTGCAGAGGATTACCATTGCCATCTGAGCCTGCCCAGCTGTAGCTTGTAGCTTATCCTCTCTGTAACACAGGAGCCTTGAGAGAGCAGATGGGAATTATTCTCTTTAGCTTCTGTTGTCAGCTCTGTGTCTGGTCCTGCTTTTTCGACTGTGCAGCGGTTCATAGGAAGGCAGTAGGTAAGTGAGCAATCCTAGCAGATGCTCTTATGGAAGTTTGACAGCTTTGCATCTCCTTGGCTTTCCTATATGTTGTTCCTTGGTGCTTTACTGTAAAGTGATCCATTCCCTCCCTCTTCTAGCCCACTGGCATCCTCACCTCAGCCCCAAGGAGTTGGTACAGCTTTTGTAGCTGGGATTACCAGGTTTCAGCAGTGGGACGGCAGGGCTCAGGGAAGGTTTTGGGTTTTTTTCTGGCGGGGGTAGGCAGAATTCACCAATGGCTGACCCACAGCCATGTGCTCTGGCTGCTGTACCACATGCTGTGACTCAGACTTAATATTCATGGCTTTCATTCAGCCATTCTGTGGAAAGAACAGGCTGTCTGCACAATATACCAGAAAGATACCTCTGTTAGGTAAGGAGGTGCTGGATGGAAGCACATGTCTCTCTCTAGTCCATCTCAGGTTATTAATTAAACCATAGTAACATGTAATTAACCATTCAAAAATAAGCATTGCTCTTGTGTGAAGTTTGCTCCCTTCCTCCTTTCCCCCTTAATTCTTCTCCTTACCCCTGTTATCACTATGGATTACCTCCCGGCTGGGCACTTCAGTTATCTGGTATCCGTGAGCAGGTTGCAGCCTGAGTACTTTTTGAAGAGTATCTGTGGCCTTGCCTTGGATCTAGCTGCAGAAGGTGAAACTGGCTGAATCTGTCACTGTGCCTGCACAGAGGGCAGGGTGTGTGAAACTGCTGAGATAATGCTGTGCTTGCGAGGACACTGTGAGGTTTTGCCCATGAGTAACGCTGCTGGAGTGACTCTGGGTGTGCTGAAGGGATTTGGTCTGTGTGTCAGTATGTCCTCAGTCCCTGTATCCTGGCGACTCCAGGGCAGGAAACTGCCTGCAAAGGGCAGCTGATCTTGAGATACAGAGTTCCCAAACTGCAGGTTCCCAGTCCCCTCTGCAGAGTGATGTAAGATAGCACCAGAGGATGCAGTGGACAGGAAAAATGTGCACTTCTCCACCAGTTCTGCTGCCTAATGCAAGTGTAAACATAAAGTAGCAGCTAGATCCTGGCAGCCCCTGCTCTCCCTTTGCCTTCTGCATGGGCCTCTCATTCAGTGCCTTTGAGAGAACAGCTGACGAGTTCAGGGCTGCAGTTTTGGGGAGCAGCCCGGCCTTACAGCAGCAATTCCTTCAGCTGCACCAGCCAGAGCAACCGTGAGCTTCCCTGCCATTGGCAGGCATTGACTGCAAGGGAATGAGAAGAGAGGCCAAGAAGGGAAAAGCAGCCTCGGGACTGGAAAGAGCAGGAACAGAAAAGGAAATTAATACGAGAGAGCACGTGGTAACCCTGCTGGTATATGGCATACGAGAAGGAGGGTGCAGGTTTGATCATCCACCTCCCAGTATAGACACTGCACTGGTGTCCTATGCTGGTGACCCCAGCACGAAATCTCACGCAACCGATGGGCAGTGAGTGGTGTGAGTGTGGAAGGAGATGGGAAAGGAGGGGATGTGATAACACAGAAGATTAACCCCACTGCTGTGAGCTTTTCTCTATTGGCATCTATCTCCTGCTCTGTATTTTCTCACCCTTGCTTACCTGAGCACTGTCATCTCCCAAATAAAACCTGTGTGTTGCTGATATTCTGTGTAGGAAAGCTGCAAAGAAACGTTATGACTGCAGAAAGCAAAGGAGGAGATAACTTTAAAAAAATTATTATTCCTCAGCCATTACTGAGCCAATGTTCCAGGAAAAAAAGAAAAAAGAAAAAAAAAAAAAAGAGGGTGTTGTGTCATGGGAGAAACAATCTTTCTCGTGGGATATAAAACTTTGTGTCTGCCCAGTGAAGGTCTCCTGGCGCTGATGCTAATCCTGCCCAGGTTTTACTGGGCAGTATGTAATGTAAAACACGTGATAATTCCTTCTGTAGTTTCAGTAGAAATTTTTCATTTCCTAAACAAGCGTGCTGTGTTCCTACGTCCTGTTAAGCTGCTGCTGTGTGCTGCTCCAGCAGCCCTACCTTAACAGCTCGGCTGGTTTGCTGGGTGGTTTGGAGCCTTTTGATGGAAGGCGCTATTTAATTATCAGCGGTGTTATGTTCCCAGAGCTCCCGACATGAAAGCAAAACACCGGCAGCCTGTAATTAATCTAAGCTAATGTGCCACTGTTTACACTCCATCTCCTAAACCAGACAGATGTAAGAAGACACCCAGCCTTCATCTGGGATCCTCCCAGGTTATTTCTGAGCTATCTTTGGAGAACTGCAGTGAGCCTATCTACCCGCCCCGCAAGTCCCTCAGAAATGAGTACCTTTAACTTTTCTAAGGAATGAGTGGGAGACTTTGTTCCCTAGCAGGGAGCAGCCTTAATGCCTTTTCGTTTGCATTACCACAGCCAACAGTGGCTGGCATGGGACAGGAGGACATAACTCCTCCAGTCGTTGTGAACTTTACAGCTTGAAAGGGTCCGATGTAATAAGCCCTGCTTCCCCCGTTGCTCCCCTCACTTTGAGTGAGGAGGCGGCTGCTGGCAATGGGGATGTGCTGGATCTCTTTGGTGGAAAGATGAGTGATTCTCTGGGGCTCTGGTGTTAAAAATAAAACATCATACGTTCATTTTCAATCGCTCTGCTACAAATATTTAGCAGGAAAAGGTGATGAAAGTGCTTAGAGCTGTGGAGAGACTGAAAAGATTACGCATCCTTAGTTAGAGTGAAGAGTAATAAAAAGCAACATGACAGAAGTATATAAACTTTGAAGTACAGAGAAGTAAACCAGGCATTCCTCTGTATACTTTTATGTAATATAAGGTTTTTGGTGAAACTGAAATAAAACATCTGACATAGGTGAAACTTAATTTTTTTCTTACAGCACATAAATAATTGAGTCCAGGAACTTAGTAGAATGCAGAAAGGATTAGACATTTATGTTGATAAAAATCTTATGCACAGCTTATGAATTTTATTCTTGCTGATTTAGAAGGTATCAAGCTTCCTGCTCCTGGACAGTCTTCCAGCTGCAGCTGGTTAAATGCTCTTCCTGGCCCTGTAAACCTCCAGTACCTTCCTTTGGAACATCTGACAGTGGATACTAGCTCAGAGGAGTCATTGCCTGAGCTTTGCATCCTGAACATCTCTGTGTTGAATGATGACTATAAACCTGTGTGGGATCAGAGGAGACCACAACTTTCTAATCACCTGAAGGCTTAGATGTGGCCTAAGAGGATATTATTGACATCTTCCCTGACCATAGAGTCAAGATAACAATTATTCACCTTGCCAAACCACCAACTCTGTTGTCTCGGTTACCACTTTGCTAGTCATCCAGCTCAGTGTTGGGGTGGATAGGTGACCTCTGCAGGTCTGACTCCCAGTAGGACACATTACAACATCAGAGCCCATATGGCTCCTGTCTTCTTGGGGAATTGTGCATTTTGGATGTTGCAGTGGCATCTTTTCTTAAGCAAAATGTTTTGTTCAGACTGAAGTAAATTGTAAGCAGCTCAGTCAGATGGAGAAGGCTTTTGCTGATTTCAGCTTTTTCTTGTTCTGAGTATGCCCTTGGGTTCTGATTATTTTCAATGAATACTGACTTACCCGCTGCAGAGTAGTCCCCCCAGTGTACTGGGCATGTTGTATGCTGGGGTATCCAGGGGATATCCAGCGATCCCTGCTTCCGCACCCCAGCATTTTGTTGGTTTGGTAGAGGTAGCCTGCCAGCATCGGCTGGCCTGGAGGGAAGAAAAATTTGTAATATCCAGCAGAGGGTGCTCATAAACAGATATCCCAAGTAACCAAGTACCTCTGCACTCCAGTTCTCTGGTGGCTGAGCCCCAGTTTTTGGTGGCCATGGCTGTGTTAGCAGGCAGAGTGGGCCATGAGAAGTGGGTCCAGAGGGTGAACAGTTGATGCTGAAGACCTAGCACATACGCAGTAGCACTGTGTGGTGAAGGGATGTTATTTTGGACGAGTTCTTGCCTGGTCCCATGGTTGTGGAGGAGGTGTGTGAGATAGCTTCAAGTACAGTCTCCTGTGCAGTTTCATCCAAAGGGAATCCAGTTTGGGAGCTCTAAGGCTGCACCACTTTGCAAACCACTGTGTGGGCAGTGGGATTGCTGGAAAACTTGCTTCAGAAGTGAATCCTGAATTGAACTACAATACTGGCATGCTCATGGCTGCTCCCATATTGGTAGTGGTCAGGTCTGCTGTCTAGTCCCTGTTGCCCGTGTCAAGCTGATCCTTTTTTGCCCTGCAGGTGAGTGCAGATACTCCAGCTGCTTTCCATTCAAGGCAGTTTTTAGCCTCCAGATTTTGAACCAAGTATATGGCTGAACTGAATTCGAACTCTCCAAGTGCACCTCCATCAAAGCTTCCAAATTTGATCAGATTTTCTTTTGTCCAAGCCACAAAATACAATGCAAAATTATAACTTGGTCTTGGCTGTGCTCAGAAGGGTCACAAACCTTTCAGTGAACCTAGGCTGAGTTTGTGCCAAATCCCCAAACCAGGTGTATTTTTCATGTGTTTTTAGGACTGTGTGTTGTAAATGTCACATGGCTCTGAAATGGAGTCCCCAGAGCAAACATAGCATGTGATCAGAGCACTGGGATTAAGGAAGAAGAGGAGGAATTTTTCTTCAGATAATTATAGACAGCTGAGTTGCCTGTGGAAAAAAAAAAAAAAATCATGCTAATGCTCAGCACCTTGAGAGTACTTACTGTAGAGTAGGCATGATCAAACTCCTCTGCATCGAAGGGGGAAATACCTGTCTGGTCTGTAATCTGAGGCACTCTTGCATTAAAGGAAGATCATAGGTCATTATTATATCAAATGCAGAAGACTTCACTGCTAGCTTTACAAAGCTCTCTTATTTTCCCTAACACCTTTTCTTCTGAAAAAAAATCCCAGAGTGTTTAACCAGCATACCTAATTAATAGAGCCATCTCGCATAATTCATCTTTGTAGTACTGTTGTGCGTGGAGTGTTCACCTGTAGCCCTCAATGCATTTAACAATACAAGATTCTAATTGTGATCCTCCTTTTGCACAGGGGGAAAGCCATGGAGAGGGGAAAGTAGAATAGACTTACTTGGCTTATGCTGCCAACCAAAGGTGGGGTCAGCAATAAAGTTCCAGGTTTTTAGTTTTGGGCTCTGCTGGAACTGCTCCTCCAACCACCAAAGTGCATTTAGGGCTGGACGAAACACAGCAGCTATTGAAACAATTCGGGACAGAAAGCGGAGGAAGGCAGAAATGTAATTACGCACATAGGGAGCGGTCACGTAGCCAAATGCCAATGTTTGTGTAAAGCAACATGTTGTCTTTAATAACCACAAGTGTGGTCAGGTACCCACTTATTTCCTCTGAAAGACAACCACCGAGCAGGTCAGCGCCCTCCGGCGTGATGCTGAAACACTGGGTCAGTGTTGACTCAGAGGAAGGAGCTCCACTGCCTGAGTCGCCCGCATCGCTTCCTGAGGGACCCTGGTTTCTCCGGGAGTATCAGCGAGCCCCAGCGCTGCCATCCTGCTGAGATCAGATGAGATCATGACCTGAAGTGGTCTGGCTGCAGTTAAATGTAAAGAGATACCAAAAAAAACCCCACATCTCACTCTAAGGGCTAGAATGGTGAGGTTTTTCTTGGTTGCTTTTAAAAAAAAATATTATTTTTAATTGTTTTAATTATTTTTGTCTTGAATTACAGATTTCCCCCCCCCAAAAAAAAAAAAAAAAAAAATTTTTTTTCTTCTTTTTTTCTTAACTAACTTGGTAATAATAGTATGGTTTTAAAAGTATTTGTTTAGCCAATGCTGACTATATGCTTACACAGCTACCTCTGGCCTGGGAAGGATTGAAACCACAATGGCTAAGTATAGAGGCCTCTAAAATATCTTCATATATACAGTGCCTGAATACACAAACAGAACTGGCCTCTCTTCTGTCTACAGGAGCAATATTTTCCATAGGATTTGTATGGACAGAGGTTTTTCCCCCTGGAGTTACTCCTATTTATTAAATAAAACTCCTCCAGAACTGCATCCATGTGCTGAACCCCATTCCACAGCCACCTTCAACCTGATATATATAAAAAATACAGTATCTTCCTGAAGAAAAGTAAGCACTTTTTCATTCTGTGGTGTGACAGGCTCCTGACTAGGGATTGGGGTTTTTCTTTTTTTCTTTACGTTTTCGGGAGTGTTTTTTCTTTGTTTTTAAGGAGAGGGGGAAGCTATTGCCAGGATTTCAGTCTTAGCTGTTGAGAACAGCTAGTGCATGAAGGAGAAACACTTCTATCATTGAAGCCTGGTAGGATCCATGGACTAAGCAACCGAGCCATACTAGATGATGGGCATAGAGATGCATTCAGTTCTGTAAAGGAAGCACGTCTGTAAGCAGCGTGAATCTTGCTGCTGGGATAAGATAAACTCCTCTTTGCATTTAGTGCTTTGTAGCCTGTTTTCTGGAGTGCAAATCTCTGTCTCTTTTGGAGCCTGACCCATGACTTCTCTGAGTGCCTCCCTTTAAGTGTTTGACTTAAACTGCCACAGTTGCTGTTGGGCAGTTGCGGGCAAAGCAGTTTTTCTGTTCCTCCTCTGTGAGTGTGATACCTCAAATATGTTCCTGCTGATTCCCAGCTGTGGGCTAGTTTTGCACTGACACAAGATATTCTCGGGTAAATGACAGATTTCTCTGAACTGGGGTTGGCGCTACTCACTCTGCACGTAGCTGTAGGCAGTGCGTGACATTGTTCTGGTGGGAGCCAGGAGGTGGTAGGAGTGGCACACTGAATGCATGCCCAAATTATGTGCTCCAGGGAGCAACACCTGGTTTATGAGACGTGCAGATGTTGCGTAGGTGGTCCTCAGGCGCTTGGAGATTTTTCCTATCGTTCCTACTGTGATTATCTATCCTGGCTCTGGTTCGTTCACTGGCACACCAGCAACCTTGGAAACCCCCCAGCTTTTGCAATAAGAACTTGTCCTTCCTTTTTGGATACAGCAGCTTCTTTAAATGTTTGTAGCAGTATGCAGCTGAATATATAGACAGTTCTTTCAACACCGAGCCCCCATCTGACACAATATGTCTGCAGTTACTATACTCAAGCTGCATTTTGAAACCCTTCTGTCTACGAAGCCCGTTCTTCAGGGAAATGGTATGGAAGGGGGCAGAAATGAACATGTGCTAGGACCTCCTCTGTAGTTGCTGGGTGGCTCTGACACAGGAAGATCAGGCACAGGAATAATGGTTGATTATAGCTGAGACTTCTGTAATGACTTCCATGCAGAGGTCTTGAGTATTTTTTTTAAAACTTCCAAAAATAAGCTTTTCTTTTCCTATGTGTATGTAGTACTCTCAGCTTAAGTATGAAGGTGGTATGCAGAGGGGTGGTAGGACTTGCCTGCAGATGTGTGGCAAGCCTGGGACACAATCCACTCTTATTTTTCCTGGGAGGTGCAAGTCACCAGAAGCTCCCATGGCACTCTGGGACATCTGAGTGCCTAGACTTTGAAAAAAAATCAAGGTGTAAACATCTTCACTTGGCATGCTCCACTGCCACCAATGCCCTTTGCATTGCATAGCTACACAGGAGGGTGATACAGTGTAATTATTTTTAAAAAATGATAAAAAATTATTAAAAGATACACACCTGCAATTTCCTGGATAAGCAATGTTATTTCTGTACTGTATTGTAGCTTGGCACTTCTGTTCAGTGACAAGATTGAAATTGTGTCTCAAAAATAGTGCAAGGTATGTGTAACATACCTTCTCTGAGTACAGTGACAGCATGACTGCTGAGAGCTGGAAAGGGATTTTTTTTTCACTCTATGATTGTGGGACATCCTGTACTGCTGAGAGAATTGACAAGAGCCCATGAAGTTCAAAGGTCTGTAATACTGACGCCAGGACAGTTTTGGTGTAGTGTCCAACTTGAACAGGAATAGTTCCAGTTGTCATGGCCTGTCAGTTCCCTCTTTTCACTTGCATCATAAAGCTACACTAGAAAAATGAGATCCTTCTACTTTGTGCAGCTGCATGTGACGCACTGGTTATCTTCAGTCTTACTGAGCTGCCCACATCCCTCATGTCTCCATTGGTGGCCCCAGGGTAGGGGACAGAATTGTTGACCCTGTTGACTCCCGTGAGGAATGCTGCTGTTAGATCAAGGGTTATGAGAGAACACCCATGAGGAGGATAAAGGAGCAGGGCTGGCAGGTATCTATGAAACAAGGTGGTGGGAGTGCTGAGACAGAGGGCAGATACTGAATTATCTACATGTCTTACGAAGCTTTAACAATTTACAAGTGGTATGCTGTAGCTTTGGAATATCTTTATGGTATATGTTATAATATTGTAAAATATAAAATGTTTATAGCATCCCGGTGAGCAAATCACTTCACATTGGGCTTTGAGATTCAAGACTTGCAGACTACAAACATTTGGGAGGATCATAATAGTTTCCAGATGTGTTTATTGTACATCTAGAAATCCACCTGTATAATGCAGCATGATAATTTGGCCCTTCACAAGGCAGACCCTGTGCAGAGGTGGAATTGAAGCATGTTGCAGTTGAGATGCATCTGCAGGGGACTGAGCATGAGGATTAAGGAAAAGGAGTTAGGGTCCAGACCATAAGAGGTTGCCCTAAACATAGCAGTCATCAACTCTTTTCTGTTACCGGTTGTGGAGAGCATTAAAAACACAGCTTAATCTGCAGGAAAAATAGAATAATAGAATGCCAGGTTGGAAGGGACCTCAAGGGTCATCTGGTCCAACCTTTTTAGGTAATACTATAGTTCATATGAGATGGGTCAGCACCCTGTCAAGCTGAGAGTTCAAATTGTCCAGTGTGGGGGAATATACCACTTCCCCTGGGAGACTATTCCAATGTTTGATGGTCCTCATGGTGAAAAATTTACCTCTTGTGTCCAATTGGAATCTCCCCAGGAGAAACTTGTGCCCATTACCCTTGTCTTTTCCATGTGACTCCTTGTAAATAGAGAGTCTCCATCTTCTTGGTAGCGACCCTTTAAGTACTGGAACATGGTAATGAGGTCTCTCCCAAGCCTCATTTTCTCATATGGCAGGTCCTCCAGTCCTCTGATCATCCTCGTGGTCCTTCTCTGGACCCTCTCCAGCCTGTCCACATCCTTTTTTGTGTAGCGGGGACCAAAACTGAACACAGTACTCCAGGTGTGTCTGACAAGTACTGAGTAGAGTGGGATGATAACTTCTTTATCTCTGCTGGTGATGCCCTTGTTGATGCAGCCCAGCATCCTGTTGGCTTTCTTTGCTTCTGCAGTGCACTGTTCACTCATCTTGAGCCTGTTATCCACCAAGACCCCTGGGTCCCTTTCCAGTGAGGTGGATCCCAGTCTGAACTGCTCTCCTGGGTTGTGTGTTCCCAAGTGCAAGAAGTTACACTTCTCCCCGTTGAATTTCATAAGGTTCCTGCTAGCCCACTCCTCCAGCCTGTCCAGGTCATCCTGGAGGGTGACCCTTCCTTCTGGAGTGTCAACCTCTCCACTCATCTTGGTGTTGTCAGCAAACTTCATCAGGGTGCTCTTGATCCCAACATCCACGTCACTTATAAAGATGTTGAACAGCATTGGGCCCAATATCAGTCCCTGGAGGACCCGACTTGTGACCAGTTGCCAGCTTCAGAAGGAACTATTTACTATCACCCTGTGGGTACGATTTGTCAGCCCGTTCCCCACCCACTGCACAGACCACTTGTCAAGGCCGTACGAGTCAGTTTCTCCAGGAGGAGGCTGTGTGGGACCTTTTCAAGAGCCTTGGGGAAGTCCAAGTAGACAATGTCCACTGCTCGCCCTGCATCAACCAAGCAGGTTACTTTGTCATAGAAAGCGATCAAGTTTGTCAAGCACGATTTGTCCCTGGTGAATCCATGTTGGCTTTTGCCAATCATGTGCTTCAATTGACTTGTGACAATTGAATATTTAAGGTGGATAAAGAAAAAAACAAATATTAGAAGTAAACTGAAAGTAGTTGGGTAGGGGAGCTGAAGGCTATGCCTTCAGGGAGTTCTAGGAATGGGTAAGATAAATCCTTGTCGGGAATGATCCAAGTATACTTGATCCTGCCTTTGTGTAGAATGGGGATGGTGATCTCTGGAAGTCCCCAGTGTTTCTGTACTGTAAGGCTTTTCAAGGTTATCTGTGGACAGCAGGCTGTGTATAAATAGACTCAGGACTGCAAGAGTGAGGCTCACTGACAGCATTCAGGAACAGCAGGCTGGAGGAAAGATCTATTTTTTTGGATGTAGTAAAGAACGTCTCTCCTGGGGCGCTATGCCTGGTGCTTTGTTTCTTAGGGTGAGACAATGGAGGTGGACCTGACTTTTCACCTGACCTTACATTTCTAGTGCTGCTAGTGAATCACAGAGGTCACAATCCTACACTACTATTTACTGGTGACCCTGGGTCCCTTGCATTTGGATGCTGAAGTTCTCGTGCTATCTTGGAGAGCAGGGTCATCCATCTTCCGGAAGTTAGACATGTACAGAGTATCTTAAAGCTCATCAGCCTTAATGAGTTATTTTGAGAAGCTAGGCCATTTGTCTTTTTACCTTACTACCTTAAAACTCTACAAAACAGTGTCCATGCGGATGGAGAGAATGACATAGATAGGAACGGAAGACCTGATCCGAGAAAAAAAACACAAACCAAATTACATTTAGGCAGAATGCAAAACTGCAAAATCAAAATCCCCAACTTAAGCACCACCTAGCTCCTACCAGCATCTAAATTCCACAAATGCCTCATTTGTCACATTCTCTGTGTTTGTCTGGTTTTTAAAATTATTTTTAACACCCCTTAGGTGCTGAGTGTTGTACTTACTTGCCTGCCCAAAACTGCTTGAGTCTGATCACAATCCAGAAAGAAAGCACCCTGGCCCCTTGGCCTCCCTGAGTGCTTTCAGAGCACACCTAGCACACACAGACACCCTAAGACTGAAAACCCATAGGCAGCTGCCACTTTCTTTTGAAACCTCCTTTATAGTCAGCCAAATGGTTGGAAAGCTCAGGGGACAAAATCTACTTCTCCTGTTTTATCCAACAGCTGCTTTATGCAATATGCTGAGAAGTTTCAGAAGGAGAGACTGGCCCTCAGAGTAAACACTCATGATCTATAGCTGTTGCATCTCTCATGTACTCTGTGTCTTGCACTGAATCTCAAATAATCATCAGTGTGGCTTAGATGGGAGTAGCGAAGAGCAGCCCTTTCTCCTGGCCCTCACCTGAGGGCTGGTGGTTAGTGCCTTCCTTGAGAGGTGGTTGGTTTGAAGTGTCATGAAGGGAAGGAGGAATTAAAGCAGGTCTTCCACTTCCTTAGGCTACTTCTTAAAAGCAGGGCACACTGCTGCTTCCTCCAGGCATGGCTTGCTTGCACATGAGCGGGTGTGTGGCAATTTGGTGGTAGAGAAGAAGCACCTAATTTTGGATCACAGTGAGCGTAGGCAGTTCTCAGTAGCTCTGAGCAAGGTATGGAGCTCCTCAGGCAGGAGAGCCAGAAGCGTTTCTCCTCTGGCTAGCCCATGCTAAGCGTGCTGACAGTAAGTGGCTCTGCGCCCAGCAAGAAGTTGTTTTGGAGCTTCGGAGGTATCTGACTCTTCTCAGAGGCCATAAAAGCACTGAAGACCCCTAACCCTGGGATCCACCCTTGGAGCAAGGCTCTTAAAAGCTGGGTGTTGCAGCACACACATTTTCAGTGCCAAGTCTTTTTTGGAGTTTGCTGCAAGTAACTTGTATGAGACCTCCTGCATAATGGCTTTGCAGAGCCAAAGCCCAGCCTGTCCAGTGGACTGCATCCCTTGCCTCCTCCTTGGTTTTTCAGTTCTGCTCACAAGTGTGGAATCAGTGTCTTTTTCTCAAGCTGTTACTGTAAAAAAAAACCCCAAGTTTCTAGTGTTACTTCTGTTGAAAAGCATTTCTGTTTGTTGCATGGTGCTGGAGTGGGACTCATCTAACCCAGAGGCTGGCGTCTGTCCCATAGGAGAGAAAGGAGGTGTGCTGTCCAGCTGAGCCCTGGTTTTGCTGGATCCAGCTGCAGTGGTTTAAGTTTCTGGCTGAGTCTGTCTGAAAGCAGCAGAGAGCAAAACACAAAGAGAGGGAGGATCGTAAGTACCCCCATTCTCTCCTGATAATCCCTTAAAAAATAATTGCAGGCCTAAACCTCTGGCCTCCAGCAAATTTTCCACTCGATTAGAGGCTTTTGTGAAGCTGGGCAAAGGGACACGCAGACTTGCACATTGTGCCGCTGCCCGAAACTTCCAGCTGGGATTTTTTCCATCAAAAGGGGATTTTAGTAAACCATTATAAGGGGCTTAGTCACAGAAAGCAGTTGAGCTGAGACAGGGGTAGATTAGCTTTAACATGCTTGTTTTTGGCACTAGGGACAGGGTGGAAGTTATACCCAGCCACTCACATGCAGCCTCCCCCTGTCTGGCTGAGTCCCCAGCAGGTGTGTGCATGAGATGTCCCCCTCATGTTCTGCGATGTCCCTGCAGCCCGCTGCGCCTGAAACCTGCAGAAGTGAGGAGGAGGGAGTGGGCAGCCCAGGTGCAAGTCCTCATACCCTGTGGTCTGGGTCTGCAAGTCAAAAGTCGCTGTCACTGGGTCAGTCATTGGTGTGGTCTGAGTGAGTTTTTGCTGATGGGCAGGTGCCTCTCGGGATGGAAAACCATGAGGGGTGATAGCCTTGGCAGCCTTAAGGACTGTATCCTGCCCATGCCTTTGATCTGCATGGGTGGTCCCATGCAGGGACAGTCCGGGTGAAGGACAGAGGAGCTGGGAGAGCTGCCACCCCAGCCCTACCTGTTGTTGTGACTGGACATCAGCCTTCAGGGCGGTCAAGGCAGTGGTGCTTTTTTGTCAGCTCCCTATTTATTTGGCGAGACTCACCGTTGCCTGAAATAAAAACCATGAGGCGTCCAAAAGATAGGGATGGTTTGTTGGAGTGGTTCCTGCTGCTGGGAGCTCTTCCCACACTCACACACCAGTGCTTCTGGGGGGCTCCAGTGTGGGAAGACTGGGACGATGTCCTCTGCGCTTAGTGTTTCTCTGCCCTGATCCGCCTTCTCCCTCCAGGGTTACACGAGGCTGGAAAACTCATTTATTTCAGGTTTTGCCGCTCCAAGTAGCACAGAAAACCAGCAAGACCGGAGATGCGGAAGGTGTGGACATCAGGCGGGTTTAGCCACTCAGGAGTTTGGGATGTAACCGTAGTCGAGTTTGCTTCACCTCTCAGCCTTTGGCCCGGGATGAGTCAACCCGACGCCCCCTCCCTTCCCCCTTACGGGGGGGCCGGTTGACCTGTGTCAGGCGGCGGCACTCGGCGGGCAATGCTGCCCCCTGGCGGAACGAAGCTGCACCTACAGGGGGACCCGACCCTGCCATGCCGTGGGGAGGTGGCGGGTCCCCGGAGGTGCTGGGAGAAGGGGAGAGAAACCTGGTGTCTGTACGGCTCCGGGTAAGGGATCATAGAATCGGTTTTTCTGGAAAAGACCTTTAAGGTCAGCGAGCTGACAAGTCCACCACTAAACCGTCTCCCGGGGCACCACATCTACACGTCTTTTAAATACTTCCAGGGATGGTGACTCCACCACTTCCCTGAGCAGCCTGTTCCAGTGCCTGGCAACCCTTTCAGTAAGGAAATTTTTCCTAATATCCAACCGAAACCTCCTCTGGTGCAACTTCAGGCTGTTTCCTCTTGTTCTATTACTTGTTACTTCGGAGAAGAGACCAACCCACACCTCACAAAAACCTTTCAGGTAATTGTAGAGAGCAATAAGGTCTCCCTCAGCCTCCTTTTCTCCAGGCTAGATGACCTCAGTTCTCTGAGCTGCTCTTCGTAAGACTCGTACTCTAGACCCTTCAGTGCCTTCCTTGCTTTTCTTTGGACACACTCTGGCACCTCAATGTTGTTCTTGTAGTGAGGATCCCAAAACAGAACACGGTATTCAAGGTGCAGCCTCACCAGGGCCAAATAGAGGAACACAATCACTTCCCTATTTCTGCTGGTCACACTACTCCTGATACAGGCCAGGATGCTGTTGGCCTTCTTGGCCACCTGGGCACACTGCTGGGTCATATTCAGCTGGCTGTCTATCAACACCCCCAGGTCCTTTTCCTCTGGGCAGCTTTCTAGCCCCTCCTCACCAAGCCTGTAGCTTGCATGGGGTTTTTGTGACCCAGGTGCAGGACCTGACATTTGGCCTTTTTGAATCTCACACAACTGGCTTTGGCCCTTCAATCCAGCCTGTCCAGATCCCTCTGCAGAGCCTTCCTACCCCCAAGCAGATCAATACTCCCACCCAACCTCGTGTCATCTGCAAAGTTACTGGGGATGCATGAGATCCCCTTGTCCAGATCATTGATAAAGATATTAGAGAGAGCTGGCCCCAGTAATGAGCCCTGGGGAACACCACTTGGGACTGGCTGCAGATGTAGGGGATGAGTTACATATGGGGGATGGGGATGCTTCACGCAGCCCCCACCGATGTAGAAACCCCACTGGTATCATGGGCAGCATTCACTTTTCTGTCTTACTATGTTGTCCCTGTCTGGTTTTACTGGGTGTTTGGCAGATGAGCTGTCTGAGGGATCTCGTCCCCATCGCCTCTGGCCAATCTGCATAGGGATTGGTGGTATGTAGGGGCTTTGGCCAAGTGGCTGGAGATCTGCTGTTGTCAAGAGGCAGATGTTACATCCTGGGCAGCTTCGCAAGCCTGGAAGAGCAGAGGAAGCCAGCATGCTTGTGGCATGAGCAGCCTTACAGGACTACTTACTTCTTGACTTGTGATGAGAGGAGTTAATAGCACTGAAGGATGCACATGCTTCACACTGAAGCTGGGGTGCTGGGCATGCAGCTGTGGCTGTCATAAAGTAAGATAATGGCACGGTATTATTGCTGGGTGTTTGGCAATTTAGCTCACAAAACAAGGAGAGAGGCTACTGGCCACAGCGCTGTGATCAGTGTGCTCATGTGGTGCTGTCTGTACACCTTTGGTGCCAACCTACCAAGCCCCTTAAGTTGCCCAGCATTTGTAAAGTTGGGGACACTTTAGGGGGAGAAAGAGGGGAAGGAGAGGGAGGAAGACGACTAACTTCAGATGAAGTTTTTTGGGTGTTTTCTTTTTAAAGCTGGGAGGGGAAATTGCTTCATCTTAAAATCACTAAATTGTGCCTGGAGACAAAGATTCAAAGGAAGGAAAATAACTAGGATGAGTTGCCCCTTTCTAGATCCGAGTGAGTTTCTGTAGCAGAAGAGGAGTTTCATTTATGTCTCAGTTAACTCTCTCATGTGGAAATACTTGCTCAGGGTGTGTGTCCAGACCCTGATATTAAGCTTTTGACACCCTGTCCAAAACATGCCTCAGAGTTTAGGAAATCTTTTAGGAAAATCCCATTTTCGTTCATCTTTCTGCTGTAAGGACAGATCAGATTCAGATCATTCAAAATCTCTGCAGTGCTGCTTCAGGTTGGGCTGCCGTTGAGCTAACGCATTTGGTAGATTTAATTAAAGAAGGGGGAGAAGCACTAGTGTCCCTGCCAAAAGTGGCTGGAGTCTGAGTTCTGGCATAGGAGCCTGACAAGCTCTCTCCAGCTCTTTCTTCCTTGCAGCTTGGGGCTGGGGAATTGAGCAGGACTGCCTCACTGGCTGGCCATGCTGGGGAGTGTCATGTAGCCCAGCCAGCAGCTCTGGTCCCTGAGGGGTCCTCACATCCAGCCCGCACCACCCAGTTTGGTTTATCGATGATATTTTTCCTCCTCAGAAGGCACTGTTAAAGAGCTGCTGGCTAAAACAGTGGGATTTAAGGTAGAGGAGGGAAAGAGAGAAAACAAAAAGGGCCCACTTTGCCAGAAGCATCCTGTGTACTTATGTAGTGAGGCTGCCAGATCCAAGGGATGCCTGCCCTTGAGCTGTTAATGGCAGCCTGTGCTAAGTTCCAGCTTTGGTTCCAAAAACTTTGGGTGTCTTGGCCACCCAGCTCTCATTTTAACTCTTCCCTGACTGCCAAAGGGCAGGTTCAGTGGTAAGCTTTATACTATCGAGCACAGAGATCACCTCTCATCCTAGCAAAGGCCTCAGGCGGTTTGCGTGACAGCTGCCCCATGACCCTGTTATTTATTATCGGGGAAACAAAGGACCCCAGAATCACCACGACAAACTGATTCAGTCCAAACCACAGTGTGGGGTGGGAAGGTATAAAGTGTATAAATCTGTCATGCTCAGACCTCCCATATGCTAGTCCAAGGGCAGTAAGACCCAGGGGGAGCCTCCTTGTTCTCCCCATCTCCCAGGGAGAGGAGCCAGCCTCTGGCTAGGGGAGCAGCTGCTGCAGCAGACCAGGGACCTCTGTGCACACAGGGGCTTCACTGCAGCTTGTGAGCCAGCAGCCCCCACCACTGCCTCTCAGTCCCTGGCTGCCTGCTTTCCTGCCCAGTCTCTTCATTCCTACTTTCTCGTCGCTGCTGCTCTGCTCAACTTGCTGCTGCTACCTCTCAAGCATGACCCCTCTGCTCCCCAGAGTCATTAGTCCATAAAGCAAGTCCTTGGTACATCCTAGGTGCTCCAGCTTGCGTGGCTGTAGGCGAGGGACCCTGCTGTCCCAACTGGCATGGCTGGGTGGACTGGGAGCACTATTGCTGGGCACAGTGGCAAAATCTGGCACCAAAGCCACTGCTGGGGCACTGTGGGCTCGTTGACACAGATGGGAGACCTCCAGCTCACTTCCAAATAGCAGTGTGGTTTTTTTATGGTCTTGTACCCCAGCTGCCAATTCAGTCATCGTCAAAAATTCAAGAGTAGTTGGAGAGTGAAAATTAAGTTTCCTTGTTACCCTGAGGAGTCATATGGTAGTTGGTATATGGCTGCTGGCAATGGATTATTTATTTTAAGAAACCCTTCTCTTCAGTAGTAAACACATGCGTTTCCCCCAGCCCTGGCCTTGCTGGATGGTGAGGACTGCCTGTGTGCCTGAGGAGATGCTGTCCCACTGGGGCATGAGGAAGGCATGAGGAGCTCTTATCTGTGTATAGGAACAGCCCCAGGTGTCTAAATGCTGGGCTTTGGGGAGGCTTTGGTTTTGGCAGCTTCCTTAGGCTTGGGTTCCCCTTAACTAGCATTGTGGGCCTTATATGCAATGTTTTGTTTTGGTTTTTTTAAGTTGGGAGAGGAAGTTTGAAAGGTTGGGGTTTTTTTGGGGGGGGGGAAAGTCCTGACCTTGTTTTGGTTACAGAGCTTATGAGCACACACATTACATAGACGCCCCACTATTATCCATATGAACATGGGACTTTATGAGATACCATTTTCACTCAAACCCAGCAGAAACAAACATACCTTATGAGGGATGTATCTTGTTCCCCATCCCTGTCTGGAACTGCTCCCTACTTCAGGAACATTTACATTTACAGCAGTAATGGGAACCTGATCTGGAATTCCCATTGTTTATAACATTCATACATACATCCTCTTTTTTAGTCAAGAAGTTACTGTAAACTTTTTCCTTAAGACAGGAAAGACAGACCCCACATCTCCCTCCAAGGAAAGGAAGATGGATATAGTGTCAGGCTCAATTAGATCCAATTGTGGTGGCTTTCCCAAAAGTGAACAATGCAGCTTTTGTGATGGACTCCCAGCAGAAAGCTTGGAAGTCTTGGAAAGAGAGGAGGAAAAACCACCACACAGCCCGGAGTCTAAACCTTGAGACAGTCCAGGTCCTTAGGATGTGGAGAAGATAGTGTTTCTTCTTAGGAGGGCCAGATTTGGGCACTATTTTCCCCTTTGAAATGCAGCAGTGACATAAAAGGGGTGAGGTGGTTAAAGCTAGCAACAAAGAAGTATGCCCAGTCCAGCCTCAGCCAAATACAGCTGTGGAGGCAGAGGCTAAGCACCTGGGGCAGAGGGGCCTTCCTTTGGTAGGGCATCCGACCCACCGGGAGCAGCACCCCAGCGAGGACTGCCAGAGCAGGGTAGCACAGCGGGAACAAAGTGGCCTGCTCAGTGCTGGAAGTGCTTAAAATGCAAATGTACAGGAACTTCAGACCATCCCCCTCCCTCCTCCTCGCCGTGGAGGAAAGCAGCTTAAATACAGCCAGGCCTGGAGAGGAATGTTAAAAAGAGGGGAAGAATTGCCCTCCTCCTTTCCATAGGGACCCGGGCCCGGCCAGATTGAGTATGCATGACTGAGCAAGCAAGCAAGGACAGCTCCTCTTTTAACTTTCCTGAACAATGGCTCCAGCTTCATCCACCATTTCGCATTCCCCCTCCTTCGAGGCAGGAAGGGGCAGCGGGGCGAGCCAGCCCCGCCACCGGGCTGGGGGAGAGGGGCTTTGTCATTGCCCTATAAACAGTGCTTAAGCTCCATCTCCAACAATAAAAAACCCACATCGTGGAGGGCTAAAAAGCAGCCCTGTCAGGTTAAAAGTCATACATGGAGAAGAAAGATTACGGTCAAGGACAAAGGACACCTTAGATTAGTCAAACTTTTTTTTTTTTTTCTTTTTACATTACTACTTTACCTCCTCTTTAATCTTAGCCTGGGCAGTGGAAACCAACAAAGACATTTTGGATTTCCCAGGTCCTTGTTCACTGGCGAGGACATGGTTTTAGGGGGTTGTCACTGCTGGCAAATGCTTTTATTTGATGGGTCTTCCACCCAGAGTAGGCCTGAATTTAAGTTAATCACAAAAAACCTCTGCCATCTACCTGGAGCTTTAAAAAATTAGGAAATGCAGGCCGTCTGTCCCCCCTCCCAAATGTCTTCCTCTGCCACTGAATACTCACTTGTTAGTGAGCTTCAGCACTTTTGGTCTGTCTGACCTCAGAACAAGCTGATGCCTCAGACCAATGGGCAGCTGAACTCAGTTTCTCCCCATGGCTGCTGCGAGCACACTTGCAGACAAGGCTGGTCCTACCAAACCCCTTTCAGACTCTTCATGATGATGTTACTCAACATCCTGCACAGGAGGCACCAGGCTCTCTTCCTTCCTTCTCCATCACTCATTGGAAGAAGAGCAAGCAGCCCCAGACCCGTGGCATGAGCCACATGGCATACTTACCAAACCCAATGCATAGACAGAGAGATACTTGCTTTAAGAAGCACAGACAACACAGATACGGTGTTTTTTTGTTGTTTTTTTTTTCAAAAACATACTTCATATTTCCTCTTTTATTATATAAATATGTTTAACCTTTTACTGTAAGAATATAAAATGTTTTAAGAGGATCTTTGTTATTTTTTTTTATACAAATTCACAAACAGTACAATTAATCCATAGGGGTCTCTGGGTTTGTGTTAACTCCATGGTCTGGCCTGTTACTGTGGAGGATTTGAGATTTTAAACAGATGAGCACAAAAAAGCCAAGATATTTTTCTTAAAAAAAAAAAACAAACAAAACAAAAAACAAACTTACTCTTCCTCTTTAAAATAATAATTAAAAAAAATATCTAAAGACCCAGCTCCATTTTATTGACAGAACAGAGATAAGACAGATGAACTTCAGTCTCCTCCCCTTCACATTGCAGCCTCAGGGCCTGCAGGCCAGCTCTGCTCCTCTCCACCTACAAACAGGAAGCCTGGCACAGTGACCTTTTGTAGGTGATTTGGGAGGGGAAAGCATTTGCATATATCTATATATATAATTTATTTTTTTAAAAAACGAGCTTGCATTTTACACGTTTCTGTTAACAGTAGCCAAATCCTCAGCATGGATTCTCACGTTACATGTTTGTGCTAGAAGAGTAAAATGCAGAAGCACAGTTCGGGTCCCCAGTTCCCAGTGAAGAGGGAGGGAGAGGCACAACCAGAATGTGAAGGTGGGACACAACAGGGTAAGCTTAAAAACCAAAACAAAAATATAAAAAAAGGCAGGGGGGCAGGGAGAAAAAGAACAAACCCAAGGGGCATTATTCCAGTCTAGGCACAAAAATGTTTCAGTCTCAAGATCTCTTTCCTGTAAGAATTCCAGGGCTTTTGAGGAGAAAAAAAAAAAAAAGTAACAAATTAAAACGAGGTAGCCAGACATCATATATATATTTATATATATAGAATATATTCAGCAGAAAAAAAATGTACTTAAAAATCCACAAGAACAGCAACTTCAAATGTCTTTAAAAATAAAACCATGTAAGAAAATGAATACTGTGAAGAGGAGAATCAGTGAGGAAAACTGGGATCAGTTACAGGACATAAGCAAGGGATAGATGGGAGTAAGAGGCTGTTTTTGTAGCAGTAATTTTTTTTATGCATTTAAAAATAAAAACAGGTCACAGTATCTCAAATGAAGCAGAAATGAAGCTGGAGATTCTTCCTCAAGTCCCCCAAGTAGAGAGGAGCTAGCCACCCCATCTACTCACTCACCCCTGACCCAAAGAGGAATGGATATGTAGCTGGATATGTCTATCCCTGTTGCCAAGAAGGAGGGGAGAAAAAGAGAGAATGATGAAAGGGAAGATGAGGCTTGGTAACTGTCAGTGTCCCCCAGTGCATGGGAAAGCTTAAGAGACTGGGGTCCGTGTCCAGTCCCCACAGAGAAGGGAGAAGGAAGAAATGTTATCTTCACCTCCAGTAGAGATGGGAGAGAGAATGGAGTGCCCTAGGCTTTTCCATTAACCATAGTGCAGGATGACACAGAAATATACTGACAAAAGGAGAGGCTGTAGCTAGCTATCCCTAGTCTCAGTGCAGTGAAGAACTGGAATAGTGGGAGGTTGGATCCACCCACAGCAGAGAATAACATGGAACTGGAGATTGAAAACAGATTTAAAAAAATAAAAATAATTAAAAAAAAAAAATCAATGTACCTAGGGAGCAGTATTTCTGTCACAATTCCCAGTTGACAGGGGGAGGGGCAAGCGCAGAGGTGGAATGGTTATTTTACCAAAAGCTGTGTCTGTGCCCAGCGCAGGATGACTTAGGTGGCTGGGTACCTAGGTGTAGCTAGGAAGCCTTTTCTGCTGTTGTTATTGTTTGTTCCCATCTCCATTCCCACTCTCCTTTACATAAACCAAAAATATCTATTCTGAATACATGGCAGAACAAGGGTCTTTCTTTATCCATCCTTAGTGCATGAGGGGATGGAATCAGGGAGTGGGGATAAAGAGGGGTGTCTCTAGCCCCAGTGCATAAGAGTGTGAGCTTCTGCCTCTTCCACAGCGAAGGATGCTGTGGGGGAAGGGGGAGCTCTGTCTCCCCAGCATGGAGCTGGAGGCATGACCTGGAAAAAGGATAGGTGCTTTCTCTCCTCATGTCCCCCCTTCCTCCTCCTCCTCCAGAGCAGGGTTAGGTAGGCAGCACAGAAGGGTCAAGGATATACTCTCTTTCTCTATGCTCCTCCCTCCAGTGCTAGGGCGCGTGGGTAGCATGGCTCTGTGCGTGCCCCTCTCTCTCTCCTCCATTGCAGCAGTCAGTCAGTCAATGAGTCCCTCCAGAGGAGATGGAGGTCTCAGGCTGCCCCCCTGCTCTCACCTGACTTTCTCGCTCTCAGTCATTTCCCAAAGTCCCAGATTGAGCACCTTGAGGCAGGGCAGCTGGGTGATGCGCTCCAAGCCCCGCTTGGTAATGCGGGTGCAGCCATAGAGATCGATGCCCGTCAGCTGGCTGAGGTGTTCGGCAATGAGCTCCAGGCCCTTGTCAGTGATGCGGACGCACTGGCCAATGTTGAGGGTGCGGAGCCCGTGCATCTGCCGCACCATGCGGTTGATGCCCTCATCGCTAATGTGGCAGGAGCAGAGGGAGAGGGAGCGCAGCCCATCCAGGCCCTGTGCGATATAGGCTAGGCTCTGGTCCCCCACCTTGTCACAGAAGGACACGTCGAGGCCGGACAGCCGCAGGCTGCCCATGGCCAGGTGCATGATGCCCGTGTCACTGATGTTGTCGCAGGAGCGCAGGTTGAGGCTGCGCAGGCTGCTCATGTGCGACAGGTGCAGCAGCCCCGCGTCCGAGATGCCCCCGCAGAAGCTGAGGTTGAGCTGGCGGAGGCGGCCCAGCCCACGGGCCAGGTGCTTGAGAGAGAGGTCACTGAGCTTCTGGCAGTCCTGCAGTGTGAGCTGCTCCAGGCCCAGGCAGCCCTCAGCCGCGCTGCGCGTCATGCCCGCCAGGTGCCCAATGCCCACGTCGGAGAGGTGCCGGCAGGAGCGCAGGTTGAGGCTCTTGAGGCGCTGCAGGCCCCAGGCGATGAGGAGGAGGCCGGTGTTGGTGATGTTGCTGCAGCCCCCCAGCTCGAGCACCTCCAGGCCTTTGAGGTACTGGGCGATGCGACCCAGGCTGCTGTCCGTGATCTGTTTGCAGAGGCTCAGGTTGAGCGAGCGCAGGGAGCTGATCTCCGCCACGAAGGCGTGGCCCAGCCCGTTGTCGGTGAGGTTGTAGCAGCCGCTGAGGTTGAGGCTCTCGATGTCCGCCATGCCCTGGATCACGTAGCTCAGGCTGCGCCGCAGCGACAGGATCTGCACCCGCCGGATGCCCCGCGCCGCCAGGCTGGGGAAGAGCGAGGGGTTGGCGCGGCGCAGGTGCAGCTTGGCCTCCACGCCCCGCCAGACCGAGCGGTGGTAGGCGGCGTCCCGCCAGGCCGTGCACACCTGCGCCGCCCGGCCCTTGTCCCGCACCTCCAGGTACCCGAAGATCATGGCCAGCAGCTCGGGGAACAGGCACGAGATGTGCGTTTCCATCGCACGCCCGCGCCCGGCCGCCCCCGCCGGCGCCGCGCTCCTCCTCGCCGCCGGGCCCGGCCCGCTTCCGCTCGGGGCCCGCCCGCCTTCCGCTCCGCGCCGTGCCGCGCTCCTCCTCGCCGCCGCCGCCGCCCTCACATCGCCGGCCCGGGCGGCGCGGCCCGGCCCGCGGGAGACGCTGCTGCGCGACCGCCGGCCCGGCCCGGCCCCGCGCCCTGCGGCCGCCGCCTCTACCGCCGCGCCGGGCGGGCCGCGCCGCTGCTGCCGCCGCGCTGCTGCGGCCGCGCCGCCCCGTGCCGCATCGTGCCGCCTCCCGGCGGGCGGGCGGGTGCGCCCCGGAGGCGGCGGCGGCCCCCGCACTTCGTCCCTGGTGCCGGCCGCCGAGTCCCGCCGCCTCCCTTTGTCTCCGCGGTGCCGCCGCTCACAGCCCGCGGCCCCGGGCCGCCTGCATCCCGCGGCGGAGGCGGCGAGAAGGCAGCGAGGGCAGGGAGTCGCCGCGGCCCCGGCCCGCCCCGCCGCCGGTACCGACTCCGCTGCTCCGGGCCCGCCGGCCGCCTGCTCCGCTCCGCCGCGCGCCGCTCGCTGCTGGGCCCCGGCGCCGCGCTCCGGCCGGGCGGGAGGGGGAGGAGGCGCGGCGAGGCGAGGCGGGGGGGGAGGAGGGAGGGAGGGAGGAGGCGGCCCTGGGACGGGCCTGGCTGCGGCGGCGGCGCTGCTCGCGTTCTCCCCCTCCCCCCGCGCCACTTGCGCAATGGTACGATCCGGAACACTCCGAGCCGTCGCCCTGGAAACAACGCGGCCCATTCGCTGCGCCCCGCCGTTAACCGTTGCCGCGCCGCGCGGCGCCCCGCTGGCGCCCCACCGTCCGCCGCTCCTCCGCCGGGGGCGCTCGGAGGGTGCCTCGGGTGACCCCGACGGGCAGGGCCCGGAGGTCTCCCTGCCCGTCGGGATCACCCGAGGCACCCTCCGAGCGCCGCCGGCGGCCGTCACCCCCTTCCCGCCCTGCCAACGAGAAGTCTCGGCTGGGCGCTGTGTTGTCACCCTCGGGTGACTTGTCCTCTCTTGGGCGGGGGTGGCGAAGCCTCGTCTCCTTGAGGAGGGTTGAACCGTGGATGGCAGCCCCGCTTCAGTCCTGCCAGTTTCCCCATCAGCCCCCAGCGCCTGCCACGGGCCCACGTCGGCATCAAAGCCGTGTTGGGCCAGCGGGTGAACAAGCCCTTGAGCTCTCTGGGGAGCCCCTGGGCTACTGGACACCGTGTGGAGGGACCAGGGGCTCACACTGCTGCACAGAGGGGCAAGGGGAAAGCAGAGGGTACTGCCTTGTCCCATGCCCGTTGGCACACAGGCTACTGCAGTCTGCAGTTCAGCCTCGAGACTGCGTGATGACCTTGAGGGCCAAAATTTGGGAACTCCCTGTCTAGGCATCCCTGCAGGAGCGATAGGAGCATAACATATATGTAAATAGCACGGGGAGCTGAGTAACTGTCAAGGTTAATAGATCTCTAGGTAGACCATGTTAGGACCTCCATGATGGGAAACAGAAAAACTCCTGAAAATGGCTTTCAGCTAATGGTCTTCTTGAACTGGCTCTGAAAGTAGTTTAAGGACTCTCAGAAACCAAGCTATTTCCAGTTATTTCCAGCAATTTCAAGAAAGAATGTTTGAAATCCACATTTCCTACATTTCTGTAGCCTTGTGTAATGGTAACTGTGCATGTTTCAACACTGGGCACTGTTGCAGCAGTGTTAAAAATGGGTCAAGTTCTACCAGAGATCAGGTAAGGCTTTTCAAAACAGTTTCTAAGAGCAGGACTGCCCTTCTGTGCCAAAGGGCTGTAAAAATAATAATAAAGTTCACATTTGTTCAACACAACAGGGAGCATTTTTAATACTGTTTGGATTACTAAAATACTGCTAAAATCAGCCTAGTTACTGATGTGTTTACTGTACCAGGACATTAACCTGAAGGAATAGGCTCTATTTTAATAATAATCTAAATCTACCTGCTACAGAAACACCCATGGCTCTTACCTTCACCTAAAGAGTCCATATTAGTAGACTCGGTTGACTGCTTAGAGGTTAAATGTTTAGATTTCATTCTGCTTTTTTCTTCTTGCTTTGAGTTGGAAGCAACGCAAGTTGAAGGACTCTGAGGCCCTGATCATGCAATGAGATCCGTGTGCATCTAAGTATCTCATCGACATTAGGCTGTGGTTTGGCAGCACAGAGAATCCAGCAGTACAACTCCTATTATTGGCTCAAAAATGGGGTGGCTGCATGATGACATGAAGCGCTGGCCTGGTATTCATTCACTCTGCCTGCTCAAGTTAATTCAAGAAGTTTTTGACAGGTTAACTTTTTACTAGCAGACTTTATGCCGGATCAGGTATCACTGTACACAACTCCAGCCAGATCAGGTATCGTCTGCACCCCTGCGGCTGGCATACGGCCAGCGTAAAATTGGCGCTGGCTCCATATCCTGTGCTCTGGCTCATTCAGCAGAAGTGTGATCACGTGCCTTGGCCTGATCCCGATCAAATTTGTACTCCTGGGTGATCCCAGCAATGTGCAGACCTGGTTTTAGTGAGCGTGGAGCCACAGCCCCACACAGTTGCTGTACCCGGAGGTCACCTGGTACGAATTATCTTTGCGGCATTATTGTTTTGTGCTGTGGTGGGGGGTGGTTAACCATCAGGTTAATAAGAAAACTATTAGGGGGGATAGATTTTGCTTGAGCAGCCACCCTATAGGTCTGCTGTGCTCTGACCAGTTGTAGAGCATCACAACCGAAAAGGAGCATTTCTGTGGTGTGAGGAGCAGGTGAAAGGTGCGGCCTCTTGCACGCCGTGTGGGCCTGCCTTGGCGAGGATTGCTTGGCTGAAGACAGCGACATGGCTTATGAGAGGGCTGAGTCTGCTAGACATCAGGCAACACGAGAAAGAAATGGTGGTGTTGGTGTATCTTAGCGATTGTTGCATTACTCACAACTGGCAAAGCTACCAGCAAGTTATACAAGTCATCCTGAAAGAGTGCTCATGAAGTCTTTTACAGTATTATCCTGAACTCAACTGCAGAATCTTACCATGGAAATAATGCATTGTTTCCTCTCTCTAAGCCTGTCACCTTCAAACCATGTTTGAGGGGAAGCAGGGAAAGGCACAATTTTTAAGGCATAAAAGCTTACCTGAAATAATTTCTTTATGTTTTAACAGGTTGTGTCTTTAAATCCTGTTGTGTGTAACCAGCAAAGTTTAGAAATAGGTGATGCATTTTTTGGAGATCCTGAAGTTCCCTTTCTCACATGTTATGTATTTCAAGCATCTATGCTTCCATGTGAGCAATTAAGATTTACATATTAAATGGAACAGCCCTGGAATTTGGACTCAGAATCCTAACCTACTGTGGGATGGGTTTTTTTGAGGGGGGGGATGACAGTATTTTCTAGTAGATTTTTATTGCTTGCTTTATCTAAATGATAGATGTTTCGAAATAGAGATTTAGAAAGACAAAGTAAAAGTGCATGAAAAGGGCCAATTTATCACATGGTTGTTCAGCTGATTTTGTGTTTCCAGGAAAAAGGAAATATGTGCCATGTTTTTCATTATCTCATATGGTAAAAATAGGAGGTGGTAATCACCCTGCGATAAACTGCATTTTATTAAAAATCCCTGCCTGCCTCGTATACACACTGACAGCTGATCCATCCCCCTGGAACTGTCTCCAGCATTCCAGCCCCTTGAGCAGCTCCCAACAGCCGCTTTCTCTTTTTTGAAAGCACTTGCCAGATAAATGTTTCTTTTTTTTTTTTTTTTTTCCCCCAATTACACCAGTGTTCAGCAGAGGCCAGTTTTGCTTGGCAGGGGTTCAGGAGGATCCGCATAACTTGCTTGTGGCTTCTGCAATTGCAAGTAATTCGTGCTGATAAAGCTGCATCATCATCTGCCCTGTATCTTTCACTCCATGGTTGGGCATAATGTTCACCAGGTCTTGTTGCAGCTCCCATTTGTCTGGCCATATTTGTTTATTTTGCTTCTAAATTTGCAGGGTAGCTTTTGACTCAAATTAATCATGTAAGAGATAACAAATACAGAGGCTCCCCTACCCTTCCTTTTCTTCTGCCACCCTACTCCATGTGCTTTCTGCATTTTTATGGCTTCAGCCATGGAACGGAAAACTCGTTAATTTACCCATGGGGATCTCCTTAGCATTTGGCTTTTTCTTACCTATGGGCAGTGGCCACTGGGACTGCAGGACAGAAATGACACAAAACTGCTTGAACAATAAAGCTGTGCTCTGCTGGCTCTTCTCTCTCTTTTGATGCATTTAACATAAAAATTAATTCTTAAAGTTCTATATTTCCCCCCCTTATTTCTCCTAGGTAACCATACTCCTTTCCCTGACCTAGCTGCTTGAGGGACTGTGTCCCTTCTTGCCTTTTCTTGTGCCCTGCAGTTGCTAATCCCTCCCATTGCCCCACCAGACCAGATGTGCTGAGAGAGGAGAGGCAGCTTCAACTGAGGGAGCAGAGAAAGCTGCAGGGAAGGGGTGTGCAGGCAGCTCAGATGCATGTGCTCCACAGCTATGATGGATATCGGGCAGGTAGGAGCCCAGTGGGGTCCTTGTTCATGCAGACAGCTCTGGAGCTCTAGGCTTTCATTTAAAATAGTGGTGCTTTACTTCCTACCCTTGAAATAAGCATGGATGGCCAGAGCCTCCCTCATCTGCTGCAGAGCCTGCAGGCTGGTGCCTTTTGGGGTGTATCCGGATACAATCCCATATCTGATTTCCTGTGACTGGCTGATGTGGAGTTTTCAGTCTTTTTGTCCAGCCCAACACAACATTACTACTCAGTTTAAAGCATTTTCCCACAGCCTAAGATACAGTGGGGAAATTTCTCCTCTCTAAAAAATACAGCTGGCTTGAGTAGTTCAGCTAATGCTGGTTTGGGACTGGTTACAAGTTCTAATGTCAGCCATGCTTCAGGGGTCTACAACTGTCCTTCAAGAATTGGCTTACAGACCTTCTTAATCAGATCTGAAGCATGTTCACAAAAATCAGCTAAGCCTGATAGAACCCATGGTCTTAAACTGAGTTTAAAGCTCGTTTAGTGGAACTTCTCAAAAGTCAACTTGGGGAATGGTTTTTGTGTATGGACGAGACCAAAACAGTCCTTTTGCACTGTTGGCACCTAAGCCATCATCTTCTGACATGGCTCAGCAAAACAATGGCGCCAGCTTGTTGTGGAGAGAATGTGGTGCTCATCGGT
Organism: Hemiprocne comata; assembly: GCA_020745705.1. NCBI lineage: Eukaryota > Metazoa > Chordata > Aves > Apodiformes > Apodidae > Hemiprocne > Hemiprocne comata. Next base: position 67,283,623 of record CM036586.1, read on the forward strand.
GTTTTATGCTGAGTGGACTCCTGACTACTGCTGTGCAGCTTTTCTGCTCTTAGCAGGGTGTCAGAGAAGCTGTGGTGGGGTGTTTTAGAGGTTCATTTCCCTTCTTGAATGTAAAGCAAAAATGATCCACTAGAAGTCTTCTGTGAATGCAACCAGTAATTACATGACAAAGGTCTCTCTTAAGACTTATGCATTTAAGTGTAGGCAGAACAGATGTGTGATGTGCATATTTTAGATATATAAGCATATATACATATCTGTGTTCCCATGCATACATGCATATATAAATCAGGATAAGGCTGCCAAGTGAATGGATTCTGTTTGGAATTCATGCTGGTCACAATCGTTTTTTTTGACCAGGTACTATAAGGGAAATGTAACTAACTGGGTTGTTTGGAAATTGTAACGAGGACCTAAGCTCTTGTTGGGGAGCTTAGGTCATTATGTAGCTTTCCTTGAATATAAAAAAATGGTGTTTATTCTGTACTTCGCAGGTATCATGTCTCTAACAGAATCACAGTATTACCAAGGCTGGAAAAGACCTTTAAGATCATCAAATCCAGCCTAACAGGTGATAACAGGTGATAATCAAGCTGTATTTTAGGATTACATGGCTCCTCTTGCATAAAGTAATTCTGATCTGTCAGGTATTTCCTGGTGTTGGGGGTGGCTTATTCAAAATACAGTGTACTGTGAATATGTGGTTAGGTGCTGGGGCAAAATTCAGAGCTGATGTCTCAGTGCTGACTCAAGCTCTATGTTTGACTCCAGCAAGTGACCTGGGCCCCTGGCCACAGGCGATTCTCTGACTCCACCATTGTGTCACACCCTACGTGACTTGTACAAAACTCAGTGCTCAGTGGTTGAAGTCATCAAAGGGAAAGTGCTCTGGGAGGGCAGGATGTAAAATCTCAACCTCAGCACTTGGTAGTTCAGTGCATTGGGTGCTGTTTTACGTGTCAGGCTTCGTCATTTCTTTATTGGCAGTACCAAAAAGATCGAGATGGCAGAAACTATCTGATGTAATCATTATTATTAAAACCAGTGGCACGACAACAAAGAGACCTTTCAGGTAGTAATTACTTTCATAAGCCATTCCTGGGGATTGAACTCTGAGACCTCTTACAACTCAATCTAAAAGGGGCAGTCCTTGCAGCCACAGCACGAACATGTGTGTCTGACATGCTGTGTGGGACCTTGTTAGAGTAGCAGGTTTGTGGAATCTCCCTCTCCAACAGCTGTTTAGCCCAAAACCCAGTGGAGATGGGCAAATGCTGTGTGTGTGTAGCTCCACTTACAGCCAGCACATTGAGCCAGCGATGGAGGAGATGTTCTGGCCTTTGGCTGGGGTGGGAGAAGGGTGGGAGAAGAGTGAGTGCAGCCTCCCCTCTGCTGAAGGTTTCCAGCAGTCAGGGCAGATGTAGCAATACTGGCTAGCTTGCCAGTAAGGGTTATTTAGCTATCACACCAGCTTGTCGCTGGTCCTCTTTGTCAGAAGCTCCAAGGAAGAAAAGGCATCAGTACCTGAGCTTGTCCCTCTCTGGTCAAGCCTTGCCAGGAGCCCCAGGAGCGAAGTCCAGGGATGGGTAATTCATATATTCTTGCAACAGCAAGAGTTAGAAGTAACCTCACAAGAAGGTAAGCTTGGCCCAGGAAGGGTAATGATGTAGCTGGATAGTTCCTAAAACACAAGATTTTTGTACCCATGGATTACTGCAGCATTACTTTTAACTCTTAACTCCTCCCTCCCTGGACTGTGGCCACCAGCACATTTTCAGGTAGTAAATAGCATTCTAAAATTGGCAGTTCACTAGAATCGGACAGAGTTATGTCACCTGCCCTATGGAGCATTGGCTCCGAAGTAAGTTGTAAGAGGAAAGCTGAAGAATAGGGCAGTACTGTTTTGGAAACAGTATGCTGTGAAATGCTGTGAAAATCAGATTCACAGTTAGAACCTGGCACAAACTGCAGGTGAGAGTTAGAAAATACAGTTTTATACGGAAGCCAGGATAAAGATACAAAGATGTGGTTTTATACTTAATGGAGGATTTGCATTAGTTCTGCCCCATGGAAGGTTACACTAACATCTTGTTCCCAAAAGTAATTGTACAGAAACTGTGGATGCTAGATTTCCCTGATTTTCTGAAAGTTTTCTGCTGCAACTCCAATGGATGCACAGAGAAGTGGTGGCAAAAGAAGGTGCTTTCAGAAACTGCTTTCATTCTTGCTTCCATTCTTGAGTACGTGCAGATGATCCCAAACTACAAGTTCACCACTGTGTTATCTACCTGTGCACGACAAAAACCTTGAAAATCCTCTCTGAAAATATAAATGGGTGGAAATATAAATGGGTAAAACAGGATCTGTGTTTTAAACTGCTTCTTTCAACTTGCTTCTGCGCTATTCTGAAAAAAACCCACAATAATGCTTTGCCTACAGTATAATGTAAATTAATCTTCTATGTGACCAGACCCTGTCATGTACAATGAGAACACAACTTGTTTTAATCCAGATGGTTCCCAGTTTTTTAAAAACATGTGTGTTCACAGGAAAACATAAGCTAGAAATACTCCTTTTTTTTTTTTTTTTCCCCCAGCATACATGCTGACTAAATTATGTGGAAAAGCTGCTTTCTTTCCACTATTTCGCCCCTGAAATCTAGTATTTTCTTAGTCTTGTCAGTGTTGTTGTTCCATGCTTTTTGCCAGCAATCCTGGTCTGTATTCTTTATGTTCCTTTTGGAACAGCAGATCCTTTTGTAAGAAGGTTATTCCTTGATGCCCTGAAGTGGGAAATATAAACAAAAAGTCTTGAAACCTGTGAAAATATTTATAGAATGGTAATAGTTGTCAGGACGTGGGAAACAACAGGTAACTAAATAATACACCTTTGCATATGTGTAGCACCTCTCCTTTGGCAAAGTGAGAGGTCTATATAATCATGTAAATACCTGCAGCTTTGTGGCATTTTGCGTTGCTTCACAGGTTTTCTGCCCTGTTGCATCTGTGATGAAACTGGGCCCCAAAAATATGTCTTCTGCATGGATGGGAAGTTGGTACCTGCAGCTGAACTTAGTTTGAAATCCTGGCTGTCTCACTCTAGGTGCCCAGAAGTATAGGCATGAAATCAGTTTTTGGAAACTTAGAGCTGAATGACTTTGCAGCGTCACATGCTGGGTTTGTTGCAGGGCCAGGAATACAGCCCAGATCTCCTTGCTCCCCACCCACTGCCTGAACAGCAAGGCCAGTTGTCAACTCCGTTTCAAGGGATCCTAGAGAGCACTGGCATTTTAGCAAGTCAGCTGGCAACATCGCTGTGTTTTGTTTAGAATGGTTCACATTCTTCCATCTAATTCCCACACTGAAAATTTCCAGCTTCTTATTTTCCCTGAGCTGTCCCAGCAAGACGTATTGAATATGCAGATGTGATGGCGCACACACACACACGTGCTTTTCCTGAAGCAACCTCTCAAAAGTTTGTTCTGGATGTTTGTTTTACTCCGGTTTCTCTAATCCCCAAAGTGATGTTAAAAAGATTTTTTTGTTTAACCTTTGTATGAAACGCTCTCTCTCTCCCTTTATTTGTAAGGATAAGCAGTTTTACTTACATTTTTTTATATTCCCTTGTGCGTGGAGAAGACACTGTGTAAATGAAAACATATTATAATTATTACATACCATGCACAAACGTCTTCTCAAACATCTCCCATACATGCCTTCTCTAGAACACATTTTGGACATGCACGTCACTATAATTTCAAACCCATTCATGTCATCAATAACTGCTTGCACTCTATGAGTGTTCAGCAGTATAAAGGCTGTCCACCCCAAGTCTTGGAGATATATCTCAAAGGCAACTGAAATGGAGACCGAGAGCAGGACTAAGAGCTAGGAGGGTCGGTAGCCTGTTTCCTAGTGATGAATCTCTCTGTACAAAACCAGCACAGGGCTTGACCGAGGAACTGCACGCTGTCAGCACGAGTGAAGTAAAGACAATGAAAAAAGCTGGCTTCTGCTACAAGTGAGGAAGTTATTTTGCTGGAACAGCATAAATCCTTAATAGGATTTCTTGCTTTCCCTGCAATACAGAGACTCGGGCAATTCCTTCTGTCCTCCTACACCCTGCCCACTGCAGGGATGGGGCACATATATATCTTCATTGACCAGCTTGCTTTGGTCCATACCTGCCAACACACATACAAGCATAACCCTTCCATGCAGTGCAGCCTGGTTCCCTCACCTGCAAGAGAAGCAATCCTTGCCTTGAAAATGCACTGTTTTTTGCAGAACAAACACATTTTTCACTGCAGGAACTTTGTGTTTGTCCAAAAAAGCCAAGATTGCATTCCAGTTGTACAGCTGTTCCACCTACAGAAATTCCCTACTCCTGTCTAATCAACATATTCAATAATGTATTGCCCAGAGGGAATAAATATGTTCAAAATAATGGAAAAAAATGAATCTGGTACTGTAAATGTCCTTTTGAATGATAGCATAGAATAGATAATTTTAATTTTCTCTATTTGAGTGGTAATTGGAACAACTCAACCCACTGGATTTCTCCCACTGGGTACATGTTTTCCCCTTAGCTTTAAGGGAAGAATGAACACATTTCTTTCTTTGAAAAAAAGCTGTCTCCTATGGACTGTTCTCTCGTGTATGCTAAGTTCTGCCTGGGGCATTACTGGGAACATGGACTTAATAATAATGGTATTTACATGTTTTCACTGAAGGATCTTAATGTGCTGAAGTACATTAGAGCCTGTAATGGATCACAGCATCCACAGGCAAGATCATAATACTGGTCCCGAAATAAATTTACCTCCCCTTGGCAGATGAAAAAACTGAATTTCAGAGTCACAGTTTGTTATAACCAAAACGAGAGGGCTAAGCAAATCAGCAGCAGTGCTGGGAAGACAAGGTCCTGACCTGACCCCTTCCTGTAGCCACCAGACACAGGGTCATATCCCCACCTTGCCTAGATCAGCAGAGCTCCAGACAGACTCACCGTGGTGAGGACTGTTCGTGCCAAATTGTCAGCTTCGTACGTGCTCCTCGCTGGAAATGCCAACGCAGTTCAACTTAAGTGCCACGCGTTATATGGCCAACAAGTACCATTAGCATAAAGGTCTGATGCAGCCTCGGTTACTGGGGAGGGGAGGCAGGCTGTCCCTGCAGGGGACCTGACCTGATGTCCACCCTGTGCCCAGGGTTAAGTTTGGCCACAGGAGAGGATTTTAGCCTCTGTCTTCCAAGCTCTGGTTGCTGTTGAGGGGCGTGCCCTTCCCCCTGATAAATTAGCGCGTGATTGTTTATATACCTGAATTTTCACCATGAATGAGAATAACTCAGTTGTTACTTGTTTCCTTCTTCAAGTGTGATTTTGTGACCTGGTGACAGTCTCACGCCATGTGAGGCTGTAGGTTTATGATCATTCAAAGATGACATCAACCCACATTGCGTCAAAAGAAGCAATCCTGCTCTTCCTCAGTTCTTGATAGCAAACTGTATTGGAAAACTGGTTAGCAATGGAAGCCTTCGTATCCGAGTGCCCTTGGTTACCCAATCGGGTATCCTTATCCAGCTCAGTGGCACCTGCTGCAGGAAATGTGACTTTATGTGACTTCAAATACTCAATATTTGAAGAGCTGTGAACTGCGAGTACTACTGAGTGGACTCTCAGAACAGCTTAGGGCCAAATTCTCTGGTGTCCATCATTGACCAACTTGAACAGCACTTTGTGAGTAGATGAGGTGTTAGATAAGCAACTACATTTTCCAGATAATTTAACCCCTTGGAGTTTTCCTTCTTGTGGTTACAACATTTTTCATAACAAAAGCAGGAAAGGGAAAGCTCGATTTTCCACAGGCACCTCTGAAACCTGAGTCCTTGTTTTGAAGTCTAGATGTGGGTTGAGCTCTTTGGAGGGTAAAGTCCCCACCGGGGGAGTGCAGGATGTGCTCAGAAACCCTCATGATGGGTGGAAAGCCGGTCTGGTGACAACTTGCACTGGTTGTGTTGAGGTAAAGCAAATTTTGACTTTCATTAGTCCTGCTGGGCCAGCAGACCTGTAGGAGGAGATGGGTGCTATTCTAGTGTCTGTACCAACAGCAAAAATGTCACATTACAGTTTGTGTTGAGAAGAGAAGCAGGGAAAAAGCATAGCTTTTTTTTGGAAAGCTTTTGGATCGCTTTGGCAGTTAAAATAGCTATATAATATGGTTTGAAAACTGAGTCAAATTCAGAGGGATTGCAAAGGAATAAATTTCAGTAAAGTGCGCTAGCAAATTTAGTTACTTTTCCAGTTCTTTTTTTCTTTCTGCTCAGGGAAGGAGCAAAGCAGCAAATACTAGTTGCTGCACTGGAAGCCTCATCTGTTCCAAAGCAGGTAGTTTTACTCAGAGGCATCTTTCAAATGAATGCTTTGTTGCTAATTTTTTAAGCCTTGGATTTAATTTTTATTTCTTTTTACTACCTTGTTCTTGCACCTCAGGCCTTGCCCTGGTAACACAGGGGCTTTGGCAGCTGTATGGGTTTAAGTAGTTCCTGTCCAAGAAGCTGATGTTCAACCTCTGTGCAGTTGTGCCCTCAGGCTGTGGCAGTGAGCTGTGAAATCGGTCAGGGAACAGATCCACAATCAAAAAAACCTCCCAGGAATATAACTTTTCTTGACGTGTCAGTGTGACTCCATGCAAATTTAACTCAGGTGAAGGTGGTACTGCCGTGGCTCAGCCCACTCCAGCCACGCGTTCCTGCCCCGCTCTGCTGCACTTCTGACTCCCATATGAACCAATCCAGGCTTCTAAATAAGTAAAACCTAGTGTTTTGTTTTTGTAGGTTTAATTTTAAATCTTTTAAACTTCTTCTGTCATCTTTTTAACTTCTTATATTGTCAAGGGGCTGCACCTTGAAAGAGCAGTGTCCTGTGGTACAGGGCTGGGATAAGCCCCCAGGCTGGGAGGGAGAGTCTTTATTACCCTGGTCGTGCTGCCAGCAGGACCATATTGTTGGGCTCTAGCCTCAGTTTTGGCATCCTAAGCTTTAAGGGACAAGCTGGCACATGAACAAATGGGTGTGAGCTGAACACGAATAAATTTAGACTGGAAATTAGAGAAAGAGTCACAGTTTCTTGCATGGTGAGATGCCAGACAGAGTAGGGACCAATGTCTATCAAGACAGTCTCTGAGTTTATATATGAGATCATATGATGTGTCACTGAAAAGAAGCACTACCCCTTGTTCCTAATATTAGACCTTATCTACTTAAAAAGAAAAAAAAAAGCCCTCAGTGATTCAACTGAACAGTCTAGTTAAATCAGTACAGATCTTAATTTTGAAGGCTTTGCTTTTGGTTTAAAGGGTAACTAACCTACACAACACTGATATACTGATATAACTCTGCCAGATTAGGGTTGCATGAATGCACATTTTTTGCTGAAAATTTGTATCTGGAAGCCCTTTATTTAAGCAGGTAATAATGTTACAGTGGCATTTTACAAGCAAGTTTTTAAACAGGATACTTTATTTTCTGCAGTTAGAATTGCACATATGTGATTGGTGCAAGAATAAAGGTGAGATATAAAATTATCTTATTTTGGCTACAAATGTATATGCAGTCTATTCCCAAGATGGTTTAACAGGTTTAGTTTAAATCTGTTGCATCCAGAAGTAACAGGAAATTCCTACACTGAAGTGTGACAGCATAGAAGGTAAGTTTTGAAATTGGTTAAATCAGTGTAATCTTATGCTATAGACAGGGCTTTATTTATGGTGTTTCAGCCTTTTCTCAACATATTTTTTAAATACTAAAACATAATAAGCATGCTTGGAAAATGTTTTTTTCTTTTGTTTGGAAACTGTGATAACTATGTAGATGATACAGTTGATACACTGGGGCAGCATTCCCAAAATCTTTAGTTTACTAGTCACACTTTGAATGTCCCATACATGAGCAGGAACAACATTTAATTGATGGCAGAAGTATTTGATGTTTGCAAGGATGGAAAAAGCAAGCAGATTTTAATTTTTATCCTGATTCAGCAAAAATTAATAGGTGTAATGCTTACTTTCAAGCACCTGGTTTAATGCTTTGCTGAATGGAGGTAAATATGCACTACAGATTTACTGTTTTAAACCTGTTACCCAGCCATTTCTGCACCTCTCTCTTTCCCTTTCTATAAAGTAAGGGGAAAATAGCGGCTGTTAGAGTTGTGGGGTCTCATATGTGCTTGCTTTGTAATTCTAGAGTGGAGGAAGAGCTGATCATTAATGTTATTTTCATTAGACTGGACTTTATAAGAAGAATCTTTGAAGACTCTAAGAGGAAGGAGAGAAATTAAATTAAATTTGAATTTATTCCATGCCTTACTATTTCCTTTGGAAATGTCTGTATCAAGCTTTGCTGGTGATGATTTAACTGACAGGAGGCTATTGATCTGAGTCAGTGTGACACCAGTCCCTGTGAGCTACACTGAGGTATTGAATGTCCAAGACAGAAGTAACTGTGCATTTCCCCTTTTCCCCTGGTCATTCACTTCTAGAGAGCTAAGAACCACTGCAGCAGCAGCAGCTTAACTGTATTTTACATACTTCACTGTCTTTGCCAGTTAATGTAATTACTGCAGAGTGTGGAACAAACTAAAAGGAATATATACTCAGAGCAAAAATGAAGTCCAGGCCTGTGAGATGCAGAGACATAAATCTTCTCAGTTTGGGATGGCTCCAGTGGGACTGGAAGAGCCAGACACCCCTTTGGGGATGAAGGGTGCTCCATGCTTTTCAAGACCAGAGTGAGGAAGAAAACACTTAAACTCATCCAGCTGTTTCCATCCCCTGGCCTGTTCTGAAATCTCTGCAGAGAAGTTGCTATGTCTTGGATTGCTTTTTGCTGCCTTGTTGCTCTCGCTGTCAGAGAACTTTGTCCTGTTATCCTTCCTAATCTTCAAGGAGGGCTGACGTACATGCTCATAACCACTATAATCTGAGTCCAGAGTTCTCATGCAAATCCTGCAGCCAGCATCAGCTCTCTAGCAGGATGAGGGCTGCCCTCCTGTCACTGCTTGAGGGGTCCATGTCATTGTCAGCTACAGCAGCTCCCACGGTTGACCCCTGGAAAACAAATACAGGAGGGGTGTACTTTCTTCTTTTTCACTTTCCTCATGTTTTATTCCCCTCTAAGATGGTTAATCCTCCATGTAAACTTAACAGTCGGGGAAGGTGTTGGCTAGATGGCCTTAAGGGTTGGAGTCTTTCATTCCTAAAAACCCACAATATTGGGGAGCAGCAGCGTGGGCTTCCTAACACTGCCTGGGCTTGTGGTTCAACCTGACCTCCCATGGATCCTTTGAGCAGGTCTGGGGAACAATTTCTGAAGACGAAATTGTTAGTAAAAATTAAGGAGATGGGGTGCCTGTTTGGCAAGTAAGCTGCAACACTGTGGGCATGTGAAATAAGCCACTGAATGGTCATCAGAGGATAATGCTTGGTACTTTTTTCAAATATATGTGTTTAGTGATTTATTAGATTATGACTACACATAGTGGAGCTGGTCTAACTTCTTACAGGGCTTGCCCATGTAAATAAAGGAGGCTAAGAAGGTTTCAGTTCATGATTACGGATGATTTGCTGCAGCCCCAGAAACAATTGTATTCTAGTAGTCGTGGGAATAAGAAGTGCAAATTTTGGGCCAGGCATGTCCTAGTTCAGTTCTCTGGCTCTTGACTGAAGTCGCCAATATGCAAATAGAGTTCCCATGGAAAAGAGAACCGGATGGCCTGGATCTGTCCCTGGGAATATCATAAATGTGGACGGTTTCCAGCCAGCCATGTACCTTCAGGGGTGGATCTATGTTGCTGCTTTATTGATTTCAAAAAATCCATTTTGTTTCAGCTCCACAGGTTGCTGCTCAGTCTCTTGCACTTTTCTTTGCAACATCTGGTCTCAGTGGACCCAGTTAGCTCAACACTGGGATTAAATCTTCTGTAAGAGTACAAGTAGCATTGAATCACCTTGAGCGGGAGGAGGGTCATGTCCTGGTTTATTCTTGGAGTTTGCTCCTTTTTTTGTAGTGGGTGAGATGGTCTTGCTCCAGGTTGCCTGTCATGTGAAATACTGTGTCATAAATGACAATGCTCATAAGACTTTAAAATATTCTGTATTTTTCATTGATGAGAAGCTGTTTTATTCATAGAATCACTATCCTTTATACCTATTCTGGTTTTAGATTGTGAAAATATTTAGTATCTAGCCTCTCTTGTTATCTAATACATCTGCTTTTCTTGCAACCTTCCTCCATTCTAGCTCTCCTTGGTGAGAGGGACAGCTGTCACTGGGTCTGCTGAGACTGGCAGGTATATCTTGGCATTTGCTGCACTACATGCCCTGGTGACAGTGAGACTGGATGTCATTGGCCAGGGGAGTCATGGAAAAATGAAAGAGCAAGGTAGTGGTGAAAGGAAATCTGGATCTGTCAGCGGGGGTGACAGGTGATGAGATGCAGAAAAAGGTAGCACATGAGCACATCAGGAGATAAAACTGAGTGTATAAGTACCAAAAGAAGCAAGCAGGACATAAGCAGGACTAATCTGCCCTTCCAGTGGAGACAGACAGTGTGTAACAATTCAACAAGGCAAGACAATGCCAAGACAAAAGAGGTGGACACAAATGGCTGATGTACTGGGATACTTTGAGAAGGTTTTTTTACACCTTCTGAAACACCCCAGCTGGATCTGGACCTATGGAGGTGACTCCAGTTGCTGTTTAAGTAATGATCACAATATAAATAACTTAACATATTTAGATCTGGGAAGGTTGACACTAGTACAGCAGTATGGTGGTACAGTGCTGAGAGAGGGGCAGGTTGGCAGCAGGGGAGCAGCACAGGACCAAACAAGTGGGCGGTGTTGGGTTCAAGGATGATACAGGTTTTTTGTGTGAGTGCTGGAATTCAGCTTCAAGGGACATCTTTTTCATTATATTTTCTTTTAATCTACACTCTCTCTAAAACTGGTTCAGCTGAATGGGCAAGTATGTGACTTTAATGAGATTCCTGAAGTCTTTGTAAGAAGTGTGGTTAAACCCAATCCTGGCTGCCAGAAGCAGATGTATAGCAGGACATTACAGTACATTTCTCAGTGCTGTCAACCAGCAGGTTCATGGCACAGAACCAGAGGGCAGGGATTCTCTTCGAGCAGCACATGTAAACCCTCCTTCCCAGGTAATGCATCTCTACTGGCTCTTTAAGTAGAGGAGACCCTACTTCAGTGAATATTTTTCCCATCTTGAGTAAGTGTCTATGTCGGAGAAAGCAATGTTTCTGGATGCACTGGACATTGTGAGGCATTAAAAACAAGCATTGAACTACAGTCAAGTTGCAAAAATAAACAGGAACTTGAAAGAAGCTCTTGATCATGACAGGAAGAATGTAAGTCCAGTTGTCCCCAGCCTGGGAGAAAGAAGGCAAGAGGCAGAAATGAGGATCATTGGAGTTACATGAAAAGAGACCTATGTTTTCTTCAAAACCCAAGCAGCACTTGATAGAAGATCTGCATCGCACTTGGGGACATCCCAAATTTTTGAAGAACAGTAAGGGTAGGACAAGGAATTTGCATGAGTAACTCTCCTTTTCTCATTTATCAGGGCTGTCTTCCAGCCAGGGTTCAACTTTTGTCACGGTCTGCCAAATCTTTGCAAATGATCTCATGGACATGACCTCCCCTTCTTTCCTGGAGCCTTGCAGCTTCCCTCCAGCAAACGCAGCAGGGATGGTATTGAGAAAGCGGTGATAGCTCTCCAGCTGCTCTGACGTGACTTTGGAAACTAGATGTGCAAATTCTTGCTTCATGCCCAGTTGTCACCTCTGAAAATCAAACAAAGGCAAACACAGGTACTAATTTTAGGCAGCCAGGCAACACAGCAGACAGATGCCTAGGAGTAGCAGGTTGTTGAATGCAGCAGAATGCCAAGGCTTTACGAAGATGCAGGCTTGCTGCCGCTGCTCTTTCCTCTAAGAAGGGAGCATTAGACCTTTAATCTGAGGGTTTAGATTCATGGCCCATTTTCAGGTGACAGTGATCTGGGTGCAGCCATCAGACCTGCAGTGCTCAAGCTCCAGTGTGGGTTCACTGCCACCATTTGAGTCAGCCAGACCCACTGGAAGGGGTGGGATGGGGCCTTTCCCAGCAGAAGCAAGAGCAACTGATGGTTCCAGAGTTGTTTCTATGGCCACTTCTTCCCCTCCTGTAGCAGGAGCGGTGTGAGTTGGTGTGAGTGGGCTGCTGCAGGGGACAGATGATTTGGGATGAAAGTGGGAGTCACTTGGGTGGTGGGGGGTGGGCAGGGGTGATGACCAGGAGGGGTGGTCTGCCTGGAGTGAGGTTGGGCTCTCCTGGATCTAAGGCAAGTGTTATCCAGGGAACAGGCAGGTGAGACCAGCTTCCTCCAGGGCCTTCCCAATACCTGTTAGCATAGTGACCCCCTTCATGTCACTCACATGGAGCCACCCCAGAATCCTGCTTACTCTTAGACTCCTTCTCCTGAACCCTGTAAGTCCTGATGACCCTCCCAGCATCCCAGTCAATCATGCGGGATTACCCACCAGCAGCTCCTTACCTCCCTCTGTTACGTGACACTTCACTGATTTTGTTCATCCCAGCCCTCCAGCAGCCCCTCTTCACCCCACCTCTCATCCTCACAAAATTTCACTTACTTCTGCCACCCGACCCTGCTTTGGCAAACAACTCTCCCAAGCTGTTTCAACCAGCCCTGCAATTTGGCTTAAAAAATAACACAAGCCTTTTATTTACAAAAAGGAAATCTTGCTTTCAAGATTTTGGTGGCAAGTAAGAAGAGGCACAAGGAAGATGGATAGGCAGTATTATTCAGACCACTGACCAAGTGCTTTGTAGCTTTTGGTCTGGAAGTTGCTGGTTGAGGCTAAATCCCTCCAACAGCACCTCACCTGCTGTTACCACTTTATCTGAAGTCACAAACACAGCCAGTGAAAAAATTATTTCCAGCACCTTAAAAAGGACTCACTTCCACATTTTGCATCTTAACTCAATGGCTGTCACTCTTACCAGCAGCAGAATTGGGTAGAACTCAGAGTTCAGGCCTTTCCTGCTGAAGCATCTTCTTTAGTTGCTGCCTTTGACAGGATATGGTGTTGGCTGGATATGCGATCTTACCCCATACAGCAATTTTTATGTCTCTTGTTTCAAAATAAGACCATTGCCTTACTTGTAGCTTGTTGGCGATTGGGTTGCTACTAGCAGTATTCTTTCCTATTGTTAATCATCAGCTGCCTTCCCATATTAATACTTAAAATGAGATATTTAATTAATGCCATGTGTTTCTGGACCAAGTGTAATGTGAGCCTCTCCCAGGAGAGAGGCTTTACCCGCAGGAAAAGGTTTTCCTTTCCATGGTGCCCCAGCGCTGGAGGTGGACCGCTGGTGCAGCACCACATGGTGGTACATCCTTGTTGCCCCGTGGAGTGCCGCAGCTGCGCACACGTGCTCGGAGAAGCTCACACAAACTTGGACATTGACATCACCCGTATTTGTGGAAGTGCCTCATCGGCTGGTGCTGTCTCACATTCCTGGCTGGGAGAGGCACCAGGGCGGCTCGACATGGTTTACTACTTTCTCAGAATCTGTGAGGAGACTTGGTGAGGGTGAAACTTGGAGATACACCTCTCTCGTTGTGTCATCTATTTACATGGTGCCTGGCATGTGTGAGACATCGAGGGCTTTTTTTTTTTTTTCCCTCTGCCCTAGTTCTTCCTTCTGGCTGTGGTGAGATGGAAAGGTGGGACGCTCTCTCCTCTGCCAGCAAGAAGGTTTCTGTATCTAAGGCTGGCTTGGAAATTCTTTAGGTGACATCACACCATGTCTGTGCAGACTCATTGTTTGTCATGGAAAAGCCATTCATCCATACACAACTTCCTTCCTCCCCAGACTCCTGGAGATAAACTTTCCATTCTGTCTATTCCCTATAGAAACAGACCCAAAACATGTATGCGTGGCTACACACACATACACCTCTCCATCCCTCCGTCACGCTCGGGGCTGTGGGAGGAGGAAGAGGGAGGATACAGAAGATGTGAATAAAGTCACCCTGTTTTCTTCAGACGTGGATCCTGCTGTGCCCGAGCAGTAAAACTCTCCGCCCGCCGAGGTTCTGGGTCACACAAGGCTTTTTTGTCCTGAAGCTAATTCTGGCACTCGCAGCCCCACATCTGCCTGCCAGGTGAGATGGGCCACCAGCTGCAGGTACAACACATCTGGATGGGGGAGGAAGCGAAGCGTGCTGCAAACAAACAGAGCAACTCCACCGTGGTGGGCACGAGGAATGCGATAAAAAATATACTTCAGTGGTCTGGGCTGCCGAGTCTGGTGATTCATGTCTCGGGTGCTGCTTGTGAGGTAGAGCGAAGGGCTGGGTACTTGTGGGTCTTGGACCACATATGCCGTGGCCACAACCTGGGAGCCGCTGGAGGGGACCCGCACACTCAGCCTGCGTTTAGGGAGCTGCCACCACAGGGACAGGGTTTGGGGGATGCCAGGCCTGGCGAGGAGATTGTGTCAGAGAGGGGGGGAGGGGAGGCATTTGCCCATGGCATGGTGGTTTGGACTGTGTGGTATAGGGTAGTAGGAGAGGACAGGATCTGTCCGTGTAGAGATTGGAGGTAGCAGAAGTATCGATGGTGGGATAAGGTGGCTGTTTCCCTGCAGCGTGAGGGAGGCAGGGTCAGAGATGCATTTGTCACAAATACCCGCATGGGTCCGGGATGCCTGTGTTTGCTTTCTGCCGCTGTTTGGGGGAAAAAGGGCTGAGGAACTGAGAGCTTGCCCTGACCTTTGAGGTTCCCGGTGGGTCGAGCAGGGAAAGGAAAAGGGTGTTTAGAAAAGAGAAGCCTTTGAAACTTTTCTCCTGCCCACCTCCCCTGCCCATAAAGTCATTAAGCTCTGGTGCCAGCCGCAATCTGTGCTCGTCGCCAGCAGCCCGGCCGAGCCTCGCAGACCCCCCCCCCCTGGGGCGCGCGGCTGGGGCCATGGCGTGGGGCTCTTCCTTCGGGAGGCCGTTTTGGGGAGGGGGCAGCTCATTTCCGAGCCTGCCCTGCATTACAAAGGCGACGGGGCCAGCGCCAGTGCTTTGATGTGTCCCGCCGGCTCCTCGCACACCTGCAGCCGCGGGGCTCCCCGCCACGGCCCGGCCCGGCGCGGCCCGGCGCAGGGGGCACCGGCGGACCACGGCCCAGGGATGTAGGGCCCATCAAAGGCGGCTAACCTAGAGGCGTCCCGGAGGCTCCGGGCGTCCCTCCCGACGCCCCTAAGAGCGAGGCCAGCCCCACACGTCTCCCTACTTCCCCCGGGCGGGACTGGGAGGCTCCGTCGGTGGCGGCGGAGCCCCGTCAGCGTACCCCCTACCCTGGGGCCGAGGGCGGGCGGGAGGCAGGGCCGCCGCCAGAGCCCCCGGGAGGCGGTGGCCGGGGGAGGGTCCTGCGGGGGGCGGTGGGGGGCGACAGGGGCGGGGTGGGAGGGGGGCGGCAGCAGCCGGGCTGTGCTCGCCGCGCCCCCGCTGCACGCAGGCCCCTCTCCAGGCTTTCTCCTCGGCGTTTCTCCGCAGGGCGCCCCGTCCCGGCGGCCGGCTCTGCGGGGGCTGCCCCAGCGCCGCCGCCGCTCGCAGCCCACCATGACCGGGCCGAGGCTGGCCCTCGCCGCCGCCCTCCTCTGCAGCTGCACCTCGCCGGTGGCCGACGCCAACTCCTGGTGGTGAGTGAGGGCGCGGGACAGCCAGCGGAGCCTTTGTCCGCCGCCGCGGGCCGGGGACCAGGGGCCGGGACCGTCCCGGGGCGGGCGGCGGAGCGGGAGTGGGGCGGCTGCCCTGCGCTCCCTGCGGGAATTTTCCTGCCTCCCAGGTTTTTTTCCCAGCAGCTCGCTTCTTTCTAGTTTTTCCTTTTCCACCGTCCCGGCTCAGGTTTTGGGGAGGTGGGACGCTGCCCCCTCTTCTCCAGGCATTTCTGAGCTTCTTTTGTGCGGGCTTGCTGAAATCCCGTCCAGGCTTTAAGATGTGGAGAAAGCGTAAGGAGAGGATGGGTAAGGTTTCCTAGCCGCTGCCAAAAGCCCTGGGAGCGGCCGCGGAGCCCCTCTTCCCCTAAAGAGCGGAAAATAGCCCGGGTCGAAGGCAGGCATCGCTCGCCGGCGGTGTGCAAAAAAGCGGCTCACTTTCTTCTTTTGCAGAGAAAGTGCTGAGCTTTCTCTCTGCCCCCTCCCCATCCCGGGTGTCCTCAGTGTTTAAACTCGGCTGTGTTTCTCCCGCTAAAGCCCTAGAAAAGCCTCGCATCTGGCAGAGCCGTAGAGTGAGGCAGCTTACATGAGAAATGCGCCCGGGCTTTGGGAGCGGGGATGGGCTGGGCTGGGCTAGGCTGGCGGGGAAAGGTGCTGGGCGTTTCGCGGAGGGGGGCTCTCCCTCCAGACTCCCTTGGATGTTTTTCTCATCGTAGGTCTTTGGCCATGAACCCCATCCAGAGACCTGAGATGTACATCATCGGCGCTCAGCCGGTGTGCAGTCAGCTGCCGGGGCTCTCCCCCGGGCAGCGCAAGCTCTGCCAGCTCTACCAGGAGCACATGGTGTTCATCGGGGAAGGGGCCCGCAGTGCCATCAAGGAATGCCAGTACCAGTTTCGGCAGCGGCGGTGGAACTGCAGCACGGTGGACAACACCTCAGTCTTTGGGCGAGTCATGAAAATAGGTAGGAGGACCGGGCACGGGGCAGGTGCAGGGCACAGGCTGGCTGTCCCTGTGCAACTTTCTCCCTTTCACCAAATACACAGGAGTGATGAGCCCTGTTAGCACCGCTCCTAAAGCTGCCTTTAACGAGCTTTTCCACTTGCTTGGCGTGCTGGTGCTGCCTATGTGCTGCCTGCACCCGGGCGGGTGGCAGCAGTGCACCTGAGTCACAGCAGGAGCTAGCTGGGGCAGCGGGGGGATCGGACACTTTCTTTGGGGAGCATGGGAAGGTCAGGAAGAGAAGGGCTGCTTTTGTTTTGTATGCTTGTTAAAAAGGTAGGGAGGGAAGAAGCTGGGGGCTGGAACAATGGACCCACGTTATCATTCCCAGCATCTGGAGTGCCCTTGGACAGGGAATGCAGCCCTGAAATGTTGGAAATATGGACTCCCCTGGCATGGGATGTCCCCCCTTCCTTGTTGTGCCACTTTCTGTGTAAACTTAAGAAATTTTTATAATTCCTGTCCTGCTGACTGTAAGAGGCACATTGACAGGCCATTACTGCACTTGAATTGAGGTGTGACCTAGCTACATTGTCCCAGCTCCTTTTGAAATGCAGTCATCTGATGGCAAGAAACTGAGAAATCCGGGCTCAGTTTGATGTGTCCGACAGCCAGGACAATAAAGAAAAGGTGTTAAAATGGCTGCTTACACACACATAGGCACACATACACTCACTCTCTCCAACCTCACGTTTTCTTTCCCACCCACAAAGCTGATCATTTACACTGAAGAATCCAGAACCAGCACTATTTCTCGGTTGTAAGGTCAAGGAAAACACTTAGTAAGGGATGGAAAAAGACTTGCAGCTCCTGCACGCATACACACAAACCTACAACCCCCCCGCTGCCCCCAGCGTTTCTTACACCTTTTTGGCCTCACTGTCAAAAAGACACGCATAGGCAGCAGGACACAGAGAGATGCATCTTTAATACCTTTGGGGCATCAAGGTAATAGGGCACTGGGGTAACCCAGTTCCTTGATCCCTTCCATTTGATCCTGGAATTCTTGTGTGTCATCCTGGAGAATATTAGGGACTTTTTTTGCATGTGTTATTCAACCTTTCAGAATCCCTGTTTCAGCCCACCAGAGCCATTCTAATTCCTCCCTTTCTACCCAGCTCATACCTCGACAAATCCTCACTCCTCTGGAGTGCTCCACTGGGAAATGCTGTTTCCTGACACATACTTTCAGCTCCTGACACACATCCAAGGCATCTGCGCATCATTGATCTCTTGCTTTCTGGTAGCAAGGGTGGTGGCCAGATGAGTCTGAACGCAGTCCCAGATTGTTAAAGCTTGTGCTTTAGGGGATGAAAACTGACATTTCAGCCACAAAAGGGAAATAACAGAAAATATACCTCCGTCTCTCCCTTCTGGTGTTCCTTCCTCACATGTAACTTATCCCAAAGAACAGGGTAAATTTCAGATCCCCAAGGAGATCCTAGTGATTCCACAAGGACACAAGAAAATAGGAATTTTCCCTTGTGGAGCGAACCTCCTCCTCTTCTTCAGTACCTTTCTGCAGCCCCAGCTTGGTCCAGTGGGTGAGTCTGCACCTGCAGAAAAGAAGGGGGAACTAAGAGAAAATGAAGTTCAGAGATGAAGGATGAAAAGCAGTAAGGAAGGATCAGAGGGTGTGTGGGAAGAAGGGACTAGAGTAGCTAGTGGAAGAGGGAAGATTCCTCCTCTCTAAAATGAATTTGATCCTCCTCCTTTAGATAGGGAGTAGGTTTGGGTTTTGATGAGGAAGGAGGTGGTGTGGGCATGTGATGGGTATGTCCAGTAGTCCTGCTGCTGTTTGGTTTGTGTACATGTGCATTTGTTTGCTGGGAGTGCTGTTGTATCTCTATTAGGAATCTGCTGATGGTAGTGTCTGTGAGGTGACTGTGGTTTCCCGCTGTTTAATCGACTATCCTAACAAAGAGTTTTGAAGCCAGCTCCTTTAGGTTCTCTGGTCAGTTGGAGCACAGTCAGATGTTTACACTTCAGCACAAAATAGCACAGAAGAGAAAAAATGGCACAGAAGAAAAAAGTCACCAGAGGTGGCCTGGGGTCTTACAGGGTTTGAGATGGTTCATTGCTGTTTTCTAAGTCAGTGATAAGCTGTTGTGAAGGGGAATGCAGCCTCTGTTCTCTTAGTTCCACCTTCTGCTTTTACTTGGTAATGAGGCATCCTTGTGCATCATTCCAGCAAATCTGTTTTCCATGCTGGCGAAGAAAACAAAGCCTTTCAGTCTCTCAGGTCACGTCAACTATAAAGTCATTTTTCCGTGGGTTCAGACTGTGTGCCTGTCTCCTGTTTTCAACCTCTGAGCCCCAGTTCTGGACCACAGCCCTTTTTCTGTATGCTGTGCCAATGGTATGAGAAAGGTCTGGAGACCAGAATATCTGCAGGAGGGCAGAGGCATGCCAGAGTGTTGTGGAGAGGAGGGGGGGGGGAAAAAAGAGATAAGAAGGACTCAGAAGGTGTATAGTGTGCCAGGAACCCTCGGCTGCCCACCCACCGATGCAGGCATGGCATATATTACATGATTTCTTGAGCTGCTCTAGATTGTGAGAGGGCAGGAGAACCAAGTCCAAAAGCCTGGGAGATCCTCGGGAGAGCATTCACTCAGAAACCTGGAAGATTAGTTTCCTTTCCCCCTTGCAGAACTTGGCTCAGCTTGGAAACGGGAGACCCAGTCGGTCTGTGTTTAATCATTACACCTTCATTTTGTGCATTTCATAGAGGTGAGGCAGTCCAGTGATACAAAGCTTTTGTAGAGGCATATGTAGCACTGAAGCAGGCTGCTTTTTAGCATTGTTTTTTCGTAGTGTTTGTGTTGTTGTGACAATTGTTCTTACCTTTTAAATGGGTTTTATTCGATAATGGTATCTGGCAATATACAAAAATTTTCCTTCTGAAGTTGCTTCTTGTTCTGTCAATACAGATTTTAGACTACATGTGTGTGCATGTTTATCTCCATACGTTACATACGGACACATTCCTTACTTTTACTTTTATAAGGGAGAGGACAGCACCCAAGAAGGTCGTGTTAGAATTCCCTCAGGGGAGGAGAGAACATAACCCCCAGGCATTTCTGGAACCAAAGGTCTTCTCCCTTCTGCCTTTTCAATTCCAAAGGGGGAGGAAAAAAAAGGTGTCATAAAAGATAAGAACAAAGATAAATATTTTTCCTCGTTTTACTTTGAGAGTGCCAAACTTTAGGGAAATGCTTTTTTTTAAAAAAAAAGTAAGTTGAAATTAAAACTTTTTCATTAAAAAAGGTGGAGCCACACATTTTTATCATCTTTGCATCAGTCTCCCCACCGGGCTCCGTTCTCCTCCCATCTCCTTGTCGCACAGTTCCAGAAAAGCAAGCCGCGGGGCCCGACACCTCGCCTGGTTACAGCTCATCCTCTCCGAGGTGCCCCCGAGGGCCGCCGCAGCCCCGGGCTCCCCGCTGCCGGTGGCGGTGGCCGGCGGGCACAGGAGGGCAGCAGAGCTCCGCGGAGTTCCGCGCTTGCGGGCAGAGTCTTCCGGGCATCATCCCAGTCCCCTGGCTGGAGCCCACCGCTCGGGAGAGCTCGGCAGAGGTGTGAGTGTTTGCTCATGTTCACGTTTGCACAAATTTGGGGAATAGTGCCCCTGTCCGTTTAGATAGATGACGGCACAGTGACGTAGAACCAGAGTGAATTTGGAGACGATGAGCGGAACCCCAAATACATTTTCAAGGCTGGAAGGCATGGTAGGAGAGCAGAGAAAACTAAGATGTATAAGCCCACAATTGCCATCGACAAAGTCGCTTTGTATTAGTGCAGGGCTTCACCCACACATCCCATCCTGTCTCCCAAACCAAGTCTTCCAAACGTGTATCTACTGAGCACCATGGTTTGTTCTGCTCTGTGGACAGCAAGGGACAAAAAAAACCCAACCCATGACTTGCTTCAGCCTCTCCCACCACCATCCTCAGTAGCCTAAACTCCTCATGTGGATCCAGGGGCTGCACATTGAGTTGTCAGGCTGCTAGTCTGAAAGGTGATGGTTAAAACATGGACAGTAAAAGTGTGAATCCAGTTACTGCTTTCAGGGATCTCAATCAAGCTGTGAGGATGCTAAGCACCTGGAGCCATTCAGGCTCTGCTGCACAAGCTGTAACACTGGGAGGTCCTTTCCTTGATTTTTTTTTTAAGCCCTATAGATTCAGGGAGTTCTCTACTTAACAGGACAATTGGTGTGTCTGCAGGGCTCTTGCCGTGTAGGCACAGACTGGTAGGAGCAGAACTGCACATTGCACTGTTACTTTAAAATACCCATAACGTGCAAAACAAACTAGATGAGAAAAAGCTTGATTGTGGTTGTTGAAAAAATGACTGTAGCTCCCTATTGGTCCAGTTTCAGCCAAATTGCCTTAACTAGGAGTCATTCCTCTTTTCCTTTTGGATCAGGGGGGTTTCAGGGGGACACAGTCCTCTCCTTATGGCCTGCTAGTAAGGCCCTCCTTTCTATATTATGTGTCTCATAGCATTTTATCAGCCTTGCACTGTACTCCAGAGCAGAAGCCCTTAGTGTGCAACTAATTTAGGGGGAGAAAAAAAAATCACAAGTTGTTCAGCAAGGTGGATGCCATTCACAGCCTTGCCTTTGTCTTGGGTCATTACCATTAAGCCGGTGATAAGCTGCTATTAATTACAGATTGTCAGCACATGCAAATTGGAACAAGAGCATACCAAAAGCATCAGCTCAGTCCTGCTGAGGAAGCTGGCACTGAGAGCCTCGTGGACTGGTGACAAACTGTTGCTGGAGGATCTGCCCTCTGAAGTAAATCATATTTGCTTCAGAGCAATAGAGGGCCACCTCTTGCTGGGTTTGGTGTGAGTAGCTCTTCGCCATCAGATTGCTTATTCTAATGAAGCTTTGGCAGTTGTTCTCTTTATCACCTGAAAGTTTGGTGATGCACACAATTACTTTGGAGGTGTCAGTCTGGCTTATTCATTACACCATGCAGTGAGAGTCCAGGTGTGGATTGCCTCCCTCTCCTCTTCCTCCCCCTCTATTCACCCCCTTCAGACCCACAGCACTTGCTGGTGCAGCACACTTGGCCTCATGCAGTGTTCTGGCTGCATTGGTGTCCCGGTCAAATTGGGGCTGAATCACTGCCAGGAATACATAGCTGGAGTCCCGATCCAGCTGCTTGGCTCAGACTCGAAGCTGTATAGAGCAAACACTCCAAGCAGGGCAGGCTCTAGTAAACCTGCTAAAGGAAAGTCTTTTCATTTATTATTGTCTACATGGGAAAGTTCTACTTGTTCCAGCACTGCAGTTTTGTAGGCGTTGGGAGAGCCTCTGCCTTGATGCTTCAGTGTAAAAATGGGTTTCCTTAAGTTTGTCTCAGAACAATTCTCAGCTGACCTTATGTAAACCAAAATTAAGGTCAATAAACTGAGGAGTCCATAAAGAGTAGTTGTCCTTATTAAATGAAAACCATTCCAGAGTGATATCTGGCTCAACCAGAGCACTCCTTTTGCACAGACCCAACCTTGTTAGTTGTTTTTAATGATTATTGGCAAATTCAGTGTCTGAGGCAGCAGCTGTATTTTCAGCAACTGAATACCTTCTTGCTGCTTAAAAGTTTCATCTGGATTAAAATGAGAGGATGCTGAAGGGTTGACCTGAGGGGAAGGAGGTCGAGCAGTCCCTGCCTGTGGTGTTGCTGTTTCTTTTGGGCAAGGCCTGGACTTGCCAGGGCTCTTAAATGATCAAACATAAGTGTGATAAAAATAATAACCACTGAGGAACAGTACCTACAAATCTGTGAAGAACATGCTCTTCCCAAGAATATTCCTCCAGGCAACAGCATGAATGTCAGCCTCTGCATGTCAGAGAATCAGATTTGGGTTTGGTCCTGGTTACACAGAAACTGCCATCTCTGGGCAGGCAGTTGACTGGAGCTGTTACTGTGAAATGAAACCAAAAATGGAACACAAGCATGTGTTATGACAGTTCCCCCTCTACCAGAATGGGGCGATACCCTTGTGCTTGACCACCCCATTCCTTTGTTCCAACTAAATATGTGCACTGTCTTGGAGCACACCATGTCCTACTCTCCAGAGCCTGTTCCCTGGCTCCTTGCTGCACATCGTGTTTGTTACATGAGATCTGTCCCTCGTTCATTTGCTTCTCACATCTCTCACAGGTAGCCGAGAGACTGCTTTCACCTATGCTGTCAGTGCTGCTGGGGTGGTGAACGCGATCAGCCGGGCTTGCCGTGAAGGAGAGCTCTCCAGCTGTGGCTGCAGCCGGACTGCCCGGCCCAAGGACTTGCCCCGAGACTGGCTGTGGGGTGGCTGCGGGGATAACGTGGAGTATGGATATCGTTTTGCCAAGGAGTTTGTGGATGCCAAGGAGAGGGAGAAGAACTACGTGAGAGGTTCAGAGGAGCAGGCTCGTATGCTGATGAACTTGCAGAACAATGAGGCTGGTCGCCGGGTAAGACAAGTGCTGACCCTTTCGTCTTTCTCAGAGGCAGATTGAGAAGGCTTGAGACAGCTAGATACCAAATTACTTGGAGGTTTGATGAGGGATAGTCCAATGATGGCCCACTAACTCCCTTGAAATAGTGGGTGGTCACATTTTCTGTATTTTTGTGAATATTACAAACAATATTGTCAATATTATATTCCAGACTCCCATTGCCAGCTAAAGCCAGTGAGTTTTTGAGTCTGTTGAGATAGTGCATGGCACACATGTGCAGACATGTAAGCCCTTTCCAAATAAACTAGCTGCTGTCATGGCCCACTTTCAAGGTTTACGTCTCAGATATTGGCTTCCCAGAGCTGCCAAAGTGCCAGGCTGGTGGCAAAGAGGAGAATCCATTGGCATCTGCTGCCATTGTTCAGATTTTGGAGAGTAAAGGCCAGAAGGAAACATCGTATCAGGCTATCTGGCTATCTCAGAAACTTACACCTTGCTCAGTTAACTTGGTATTGGGCAAAATAAATAATTTGCAGGTGACAGACATTTTCTGAGAAGATACAGTTTTGATCTGGAGACCCCCAAGGATGGAGAATCCATCACTTCCCCTTGTAGTATGCTGGCATCATTAATCACCCTGTTTCAACACTGTGCCTCATTATCATTTGAATTTATCTGGCATCAGCTTCCAATCAGTTCTTTTTCTGACTTTGAGAGCTAGATCCAAAAGCCCATTAGTAATCACAATTTCCTCTGCATAGAAGTATTTATGTGCTGTAATTTATTCACCACTCTTTCTTGACAAACTAGATTGAGGTCTGAAGACTCTCTCACATTCAGATGTTTTCATCAGCCATCAAATGATTTTCACATCACTGTAGCGTACCCTTTCCAGTTTTCCCATATACTTCAAGAAACTGGATACCCAAATGACATACTGGATTCTGGCATGGGTCTCACTGATGCTGTAAATGTAGGTGAAGTTGCCCCCTTTGTATGCATTCAGTGTATGTAAATCTGCTTTTTACACAGTTCCTCTGTGATTAAGAGCCCAGAAGGTGCAGCATCGTTTATGGTGCGATACAACTATGCAGTAGTTATATGTGATATCCTGTATGCGACACAACTCTAATCCTGCCTCTTTCCAAATGCAGAACAGGAATACTTACTTTTGAACATTTGTGCCTTCTCCAGAGAGTGTTTAACATTTTTATCATTCTTCCCTCGTAGCGAGCTTTTCTAAGGTTAATTTTTTTCTAGTGCATATTAAAAAATCCTATTAAGAGTACTTAGCCTTGCTTTTATGCACATGCTTAACTGATATCCTTCGTTTCCTTATCAACTTTCTACCCTTTCCTACTTCTAGTTGTTACTGAATTATCTTTCCCTTTCCCATGTATGTCTGTCTTTTCTGCGTGTAATTTTGGCTTAATTTTGCCACCAAAGAAAATTTGCTCTGGTTTTTTTGATTGTGAAATCAGTGTGTCTAGTGGAAGCATTGCAAATACTCCAGTCTTTTGCAAAATGGGGTAAGTTTGCAGTAGGTGGAAAACTATAGACTTGAAAGCTGTAGAACTCAGTGGGTTTTGGGTTGGGGTTGGGTTGTTTTTGTTTTGTTTTGGTTTGGTTTTTTTTGCTTGGAAGGGCAGAGGGTCTGCATTTGCTCAGAAACTGGGGGTCATTCCTCCTCAGAGTAGTAGTCTGAAAGTGACATTCTTCTCTGCATGACTTGCTTTGAAAATCTTGTACGTTTGGAGCAATGAACTTGGATTACTACAAATAAATACCCTGCCTAAAATAGGGAGTGAATTTGTTATGAGACTTTTTAATAGCTGGTCCTATTGCCTGGAGGGATGCGGAGACAGAAAATAGCCAATATTTTGAGGCGCCAGTTGGACAGTAGTAACGTCTGTATTAGAAGATCAAATCAGAAGACACTTGCTCTATGGCATGGGTAAAACACTACCCTGTCTTCTTATTCTTGTTATATGGGCAAGAATCATAGAATCACAGAATGTCTTGGGTTGGAAGGGACCTCTAAAGGTCATCTAGTCCAACCCCCCTACAATAAGCAGGCACATCTCACACTAGAACAGACTGCTCAGAGCCGCATCAAGCCTGACCTTGAAAGTCTCCAGGGATAGGGCCTCCACCACCTCTCTAGGCAACCCATTCTAGTGATCGACCACCCTCATATTAAAGAACTTTTTCCTAATGTCCAACCTAACCCAACTGGGCTGTGATTTCAGATGATAAGGTTTTAGATGGAAGAAAGCTTTGGCCCGCTTTAAGGATAGAGCTAAAACGAGTTATGTCCTGCCTTTACTACAGTGCAAAAAGTAGTTTAAATTGTGCATGGAATGCTACAGTGCCCGTGCTTCTCTGGACTCCATGGAAAAGTGCTCAAGGTGATTTCTGTAGCTGTAGTTAACCAAGGACCCGGACAAAAGCTTTCTGAAGGGCTCAGCAAAAGACAATGTTATGTCAAGCTTGGGTTTTGTAGACTCTTTAGAACAGGTAGCCACAGAAAATAACCTTATATTAAATCAACAGAAATAATTTTAGATTAAATTAAATGGAAGTATAAATCAGTGTGTAATTAAGCTTGTGGATTTCAAAGAACAAACTCTGATAAACAAGAGGAGCTGGTTAGTAAACTAAGTCGAGGAACTCGATGTGGAGGAGGTCTGGAAATTTTTCAAGTCAGAGATGCTAAAGCCATTACAATTCTGTATGCCAAGCAAGAGGAATAAGCTTGTAGGAAGAATATCCAGACCTCACTGAATGAATAACTACCACAGAGAAACTGTTAGGGACAGACCGAGAGCCTGTAAGAATGGAAAAAAAAAAGTGATAGCAAATAAATAATGCAAAGCTCTGTCTTAGAGGTCAAGAAGTGTAAAGATGAAGTGAGAACAGTAAAAAAATCATGCTGAGTCAGGCCTTGAAAACGGTAGTAAAATAAAGTTTTTTAAAGTTTATAAATTAGAAGAGATTGGAAGAAAGGAGGCTTCTAGTCAGTGGGACAGGGCTGAGTCTAAAGACAGAATAGTTTTCATCCCCAAAGTAAATTAGTGTTTACTTGGGGCTTCAAGTCAGAATAAGGGGCATTGCTCATGGGGAGGGGTACCATATGTCTGCTGCAAAATGCAGATGTCTCTTTGTGTCCTCAACATGTCTGCCTAGGGGAGTAAGTGCTCCTAGTGTAGATTTTTATATTCCCCTGGAACTGTGCTTTTTTGGGGAAGGCAGGCAGTGGCCAATGGTGTTAGCACCCTGTAGGAGCAAGCAAGGCATGAGGATGCAGCTGTTGTGCTCAAACAGGTAGAGGGTACTGAAGTTTGGGGCCAGCAGATGTGGGATGTATGGGATGGTGTAGGGCGAGGCTGATGGAGGGGAGCTGGGATTGGGTCATATGGTTCCAATGGGGGTCAAGTGGCAGCAAAGGGTTGGGAGAACAGAGGGCTCTGGAGTAAATGAGACTGGGGCTTTGGGGTGGATTGAGTGGGTGTGATTAGGGGTAGTGACGAGTGCAGATGCTGGGATTGGGAAAGGAGGTGAATATAAAAGGATGTGGATGGAGATGAGACCTGGGGTGGGTCTGAAATGGCATTGCTATGGGTTCCAGGGTTGTCTGGTCAGGATGGTATTTGGCCAGTACAGGGCAGTCTTTCCTCCTGGCTCTTAGAAATGTATTTGCATGGGAGCAAAGGAGAAAGGCTGGAAATGTAAATGATCACCACCAAGCTGGAAGCAAAGCTCAGGCAGTGTAAAGCCTGAGTCACAGGGAGTGCCTGCTTTCTTTTTGGCACTCTCAAACAGCTGGCACCTGGCAGCACAGGCAGTGTGACCTCAGCAGCATTTTCAGGAGGACCTGGGGGAAAGGATGTCTCAGAGGAAGAGGCAAAATAGGAAATAATGTGAGAAGGATTTCTCGAAGATTGATCACACAGTCACTTAGAACATCATTGATTTCCCAAAAAAGCAAAATACATCTGATAGTTCTTTGAGGCATTTAATGTATTTCCCACATGGGAGGCACCTGTTTAAGTTGGGAAAGATAAGGGGAAATGCAGCAGCTATGAGATGGACAAGAAACTGGTTCAAGGAAAGATGTCAGTAAGTTGTGTGAAAGGACATAGCTTGATCTTTACGGAGCTTAATTAGGAGAGTTCTTCGAGGATTTGCCTCAAGACCAGCACTTAGTATTTTTGATTTCGGCCTCAAAACAAAAATTAGGAATGGGCTGGTGAAGTTTGCTGATGATGCAAAGGTGGCAGGCATCATGAATCTGAATTTTGTACAGCAGCTAATGGCATCCAATAAAACAACATTAAGACTATCATTTGGGGTCTTGTATTAAAAACATTTTTAGTCCTTAGGAAACAAGTAGAAAAGAATTGGTCACAGCAGTCAGCTGCAGATGACTGCAGATGTAATGTGGCTTGAAGGTGGTAAATATCCTATAATGTATTAGGGAAAGTCTTTTCATAAAACATGAGGAAATACTAATGCCATTGTATTAAGATCTTGTGAAGCCCCAAAGTATTGTATGTTCTCATACTCCCAAGCAAAATGACCTCAGACTAGAAAAGGCTTGTTATGGCTGATCCAAGGGATAGGAATCTTTTCTTAAGAAACTGGGCTGGAACAGCTTGCCATGTTTAGCCTAGCAAAGTGAAAGTTGAGAGAGGGTATGACTGATGTCTGTGTTAGTGGGAGAAATAATAGGGAAGGAAAAGTACTTTGTAAGCAAAAGGCCAATTTGGCACAATAGCAAATGGGCATGAAGTGCATACATATAAGGTGGAAATTAGAAAAAGGAACTTTATCACTGGAATAGTGATCAGAATAATGGTGGCTGAAAACCTAATTGATTTTATAAGGATGCTCTATACATTTAAGGAAAATATTATTTGAAGAAGTGCCTACAATAGCAAGAGATCATATTAATAACCGAGGAGGGGGACTCCTGTCTTAGTCCTGCATTCCTAAAATTCTGAGACTCTGGTTTTGGAAGTAGGAAGGTGCATGTGTAACTCCATACTCCTGAAAGCTGGTGGTGAAAAAAGGGAGTACTAGAGACATGGCAGTGAGCAGTGCTAAGTGACCAGCAGGTGCCATCCCACATAGAGCCTTGGCCCACTTTCCCAGCCACTGTTTTCAGTTTATGTTTTGTGATTTCTAGGCAGGCTTCTGACGTGCCCCCTCACTCAGTTTCTCGTGGGTACAAAAGTTCTCCTTGAACCCTGAGGAGCTCTGGCAGCAGGAGAGAAGATTGTCCCTGCTCCCCATAATTGTCAGAAGGAGACAAGAAGGATGGGAGGGGACCAGGGGTCTTTTATCTTTCAGGCAGTCCTGACCCCATCACCCCTTCACTCCACATTGGAGTCCTTGTGGTGGTGGCTCCTGGCTTTATTGCCCTTGTTTGTTTGTCTTTGGCTGTTATCTCAATATGTCCTTTCCTTCCATCTGTCTTTTTCTTCCAGTTGGTCTCCATTACCCTCTCTTATTTCCCCCTTTTCCTTATCTGTTGCCCTGTCTGGTGGACTGTGACGGTCAGTCCTTCCACGCTGTTTACCCAGTCGGCATATGGCAGGCCTCAGTCATCAGTCACTCGAGCCAGTGCCAGAAGAGCCTGGAAGGGGGTCTGGCTAATTGACCACATAGGAATTCTCCATTAATTCTCTTCCCATTCCCATTCTTGCAAGGAGAGAATTGGAAGAGAACTTGGGCTTATGGGAAAGGGATTTAAGCCTTTCCATTTAGAGGCGTTTTCAACCTGTTTAAGTGGCATGGCCATCGATCAGCCCCTGCCCTCAGAACTGCATGTGGGGTCTGTTATTCTTTACCTTGACCTGAGCCCAGTCAGAGAGGAATTATCCAATTTCCTCTGCTTTCTTCCCATCCGGACAGCCAAGGGGGAGAGTGGGAGAGTCATTTAGCAGCTGAAGCTATGGTTACCTCTGTGGGACACTGATAGTGGGGGCTGCGGAGGGCTGAGTAGCGCCATGCTTACCTGTGATAACTGGTAGCGTTTGAATTCCCCGGCACAGCTACTACCCGCATGGGCCAGATGTTTTGAGCATCAGTTGCTTAAAGCCAAGTCAGAGTGAACTCAGTCCCATGACATTAGCTGAGGGGGATCAAGTTGCAGTGTTTTTATAAAGGAACAAAGCCCGGGATTAGGAAGAATCGTAATACTTTATAAAAACACATGCAAGGGCAAGGGAGGCACGAGTGGCCTGGGATTTGACAGACCCATAACCAAAAAGTGCTAACACAAACTTATAAAAAGCAGGCTGGCAGTGCAGTGAGGATATAGTAAGTGTCTGGGGCTCGGGAAATTCAGCTGTAGCTCTGTCTGGTTATAGTACAGCAGGAATCCTTAAGTAACGGTGTGGTTGGTCCTCCACAGTTGTAGTTCGATCCAAGACAAGTGCTTAACTCTCAGCCTGTAGCTGTTACATTGCACCGTGAGGGGTTGCCTCAGTAAATTGAGCTCTGAGGAGCAGAACTAAAGCTTCTCTGTTTTAAGTAGTCACTCCATTGACTTTCTTGGGAGCTGGATCAGCCTCCATGTGATTTAGCCATTAAGCCAAACTGAATCTTCACTAGCTGTCAAAAGCACTAGATGTTAGACCAGGAGCAACCAGTTGTTGTAGGAGAACTGTGACCTCTCACTGCTGGTCCAGAACGTAGTCGTAGGCAGGTATTGCTTGCAGTATGCTTGGTTGCCATAATCACCTACTCCTTGGCAAGCAAATGCAGAGAGCTGGGGAGCTTTCTTCTGTGTCAGTGAGTGAGGCAGAAAAGAAACCTCAGTGTTTGGCTGCTTTCTTCAGCAGAAAAAACAGCTAGAAGACATAGTGCTGCCTCCTTCAGAACATCCTAGTTTTTGCTCATGTTCCTTGATCTCCCTCACCAGATACAGCTGGTGGTAATTTTGCAGCTGATATCAAACAGCTCTGCTTGGCACATGGGATCTGGCAGAGGTGCAGCCTTGCGAACATGCAGGACGCAGGATGGTCGTGGGAGAGCAGATGTGAGCCTGATGGTGAGAGCATGAGGAGCGAGGGCTGGGGAGTAAGCTGCTGTAACATGGAGTAGCTCTGATGGGGTGGGGATGCCAGCTCTTCCCTTCGTAAACTGCCAGTGCCTGTGAGCGCTGATGGCATCTCATGTACCATGCAGTTTTGTTCCTGTCTCTGAATTAATGGAAAGAACAAACCCAGCCTGCATTTTCAGTTTATTATTTTGAGCTTTGTTGCTCTAGAATATTTTTCAGTCTTTCTCTCTCCTCTGAGCTCGTGCCGGGAGAAGGAGAGTAACCACCGTTATCCTTTACATCGTGCACTTGCCCTGCTCAGGATTTAACGCTTGCTGGCCTGAATTTTCAATACTATCTGTTAATTTTGATGCCAGGTTTTCTGGGGTATGATGCATCTAGGGCCCCCGCAGACTCCTGAAAATGTAGCTGAAGGTATCTGGGAAAAGACAGCACAAAAAGCTTGCCTTTGTGGCGTGAAGCGTAGGCCCTTCTGCATGACGAGTCCTGTTAGTGCAGGGAAATGTCTGGGCACAAGATGGCGCAGGTTTGTAGTTAGGGCTCGCAACTCGGACCTGCTCCTCAGGGAGGGTGCCTAGTAACACTCAGAGGTGAGCTGCTCTGCTCCAGGATGGAGGTGTCCATCTTTGGTACCACCACTCCTGCTTTCTCTTGTCTGGAAGGCGATGTCTTTTCTGTACCACTGTCCCTGGATGAGCTCCTCTCAGCAGAGATGGAAGGAAAGGGTGTGAGTCCGTGGATTTATGTCAAAAGGATGCAGATGTATCCCTACAGCAATAGCATCAGTTCCTGGTGCAGGTGGTAGGAAATTGACACGTTCCCATGTGTTCTCTTTTCGCTGCTCTGAAGGGAAAAACATGCAATACCGTGTTGGTCCGCAAAACTGGGGAATTTCCAGAGTCCACACAGAGAGGACTCTTCCCCTCCTTCTTTTCTGCAAGTCAGAAATCTGCCAGGGAAGAAGCAGGTGGGGTGGGGAAGTAATGCTGGAGGCAATATGACCAGAAATAGAAATATTTGGAAAGTCGAAACACAGCAGTTGCAACTGGAGGAAGGGGAGACTTTTGTCTCTTCTGAAGGGCAAAACAACAGAAATTGGGGAATAATTAAAGCAGCTATGAAATTACAGTGATGAATTCACTGTAATTCAGCCAGCTGCCAGTGCAGCAGGAATAAACGCAGCTCTGCCTGATTGCAGTCCTTTTCCCGCAGGCCGTGTACAAGCTGGCAGACGTGGCCTGCAAGTGCCATGGTGTGTCGGGCTCCTGCAGCCTCAAGACCTGCTGGCTGCAGCTGGCTGACTTCCGCAAGGTGGGCGACCTGCTGAAGGAGAAGTACGACAGTGCTGCTGCCATGAGGATCAGCCGCAAGGGCAAGCTGGAGCTGGTGAACAACCGTTTCAACATGCCGACACAAGAGGACCTTGTCTACGTCGACCCCAGCCCGGACTATTGCCTGCGCAATGAGACCACTGGCTCGCTGGGCACCCAGGGCCGACTGTGCAACAAGACCTCAGAGGGCATGGATGGGTGTGAGCTGATGTGCTGCGGACGGGGCTATGACCAATTCAAGAGTGTCCAGGTGGAGCGTTGCCACTGCAAGTTCCATTGGTGCTGTTATGTCAAGTGTAAAAAGTGCACAGAGATCGTTGACCAGTACGTCTGTAAATGAAAAGAGCCACCAAAGCAACAAATCTATATTATATAAATCTATATAAATATATTTTATATTTGTATAAATAAACAGATGATGATAATAATTAAAGAAGCTTATTTAAGAGACATTTTGGTTTTGAAATTTCCCCCATCAGGCTGGCTGGTTTGCCATTGATGCAGTTCTGCTGGGGAGTTTGCCTTTGGGTGCATCTCCCCTTGGATGTTTCAGTCAGGGTGAAGAGGCTGAGGAGCTGCTGACAAAGTGAACTC
Organism: Hemiprocne comata; assembly: GCA_020745705.1. Classification (NCBI taxonomy): domain Eukaryota; kingdom Metazoa; phylum Chordata; class Aves; order Apodiformes; family Apodidae; genus Hemiprocne; species Hemiprocne comata. Next base: position 67,315,859 of record CM036586.1, read on the forward strand.
CTCCCTGCACATGAGCACATACTATTTCATTACAGAAACAAAGCCAGCAAGAAGGAAAAGAGTGGCTTCTTTCTGCTCTCTCATCTGTAAATGTCAGCATTTTGCATAGTTACTGCAGCTCTGAAGTTACAGCCAGACCTAGGTGAGTCCTGGTTACCTTGAGTTTCAAACCCTGCCACCCCACTAAACTCAGTGGAGAATTCGGAACCAATTCTTGATCCCTCTAAAGGGCTTTTCAGCATTAGAGGGAAGGTTAGCCAAGGCTTTTCCTCAATAATATGACTTGAGGATCCAGAGTCCTGTAAACCATTCCTGGACACTTCACAGACCACAATGTGGTGGAGGCAGGTTTACAATCTGCTGTTGTGAGGAAGGAAGGTGTGACCTGTGGCTGACCAGTGCGCAGCCTGAGAGTCCCCATGAAGTCAGCACCCAGCTCTTCTGTGTTGCCTGGGCAAAGAGGAAGTCTGTCCAGCTCAGACTACAGGGCTATGTGCATGAGGGAGATTTTTATTTTTTTTCCCTTTTAATCCATCCTGAAGCTTAATTTGTCGATATAGAGGAGAAGCTGCCAGTGCCCAGGGATGTTTGTAAAGGCAATATACGTCACGTTTTCTCAGTAGAAAGAAGCATTGAATGCACACATGTGCACATGACTGCATAAGCGCTCCTCATACCTCTGCTGGTTTTCCTTTTTGAAGTGGATGCAGGTGGTCACCTTGTTCAGCTCTATTAAGTCCTCCTCACCACCATCCCAGATGTATAGTTTCTCTTAAACATTAAACACCCCTCAATGACATTTCTTTCCCTCTGTTGCTTGTGTATATGTGTGGTTTTGTTTTATTCTTTTGGTGGGGTGTCTTTTATTTTGCTGCCTTGTATTTCAGAGTCCAGGGGCCATGCTTTTACCTGGCATAAGCTAACCAGATACGTTTGCTCCCAAAATGTGGGCGTATGTTCAGGAATAGAAGTATTTTCTGTGTTTTTCATTGGTAATAAAAGAGTATAATAAAATTGTACTAGGGCAGAAGGCATTACCAAAGTCTGCTAATCAGTCTTACCACATTGGAATTTAAGTAGAATCCAATTCATAAAGCAGGGAACAAATGCTGCTTCTAGCACAAGACATTTCCTGTGCCTCTCAGCATCTGCAGAGTTCATTTGCAGTCAGAATAATCAAGAGAAGCCAGTCACCAAAATATAAGGGTTTGCTAATATACATCCTCTTTGTTACTGACATTCCAAGGCTGTTGTTTTTTGGTTTTTGTTTTTTTTACTGTAAATTTTAAAATGCGCAAAATATGCCAATAAGCAAAGAGCCAGTCATGAAGATTATTATTTTTTATATTAAACCTCTGTTTCTTGTAAAGCATTACAGTTTTACAGATTCCACCATTTCAACCACCAGAGAAGAATTTATATGTACCTTTCATACTTTAAATATTTGAGGACTCCAGAAAAGCACAAGGAAGAAAAATTATGTTTAATAATTAGGAACTGTTGTTTTTTTAAACCAATGTGTCCAGTTTTTATTTTATTTTTTTTAATCCAACAGGCAATATATTTGCTGGCATCCCAGAATGCAGTTTCTTGGAATATAAACAGTGGCCTAGATTTATTTCATTATATAAAATCCAAAGCCAGTGGTATTGTAATTCAAAGTAACGGAAATAGTTTTCCATGCATGGAAAAAATGTGAGTGCAATGGCCTGATCCAACTCCCATTAAACTTCAGTGGGAGCTGGACTGAGCCCAACATTGGATCAAATGTGTGAGCTATTCACTCCTGGGATACTATACGTTTCTAACCCGGTAATAAAACTTAGTCTACCTTGGATACATCTAAAAAAGACCTTGCCTCCCACCACCCTCACCTCATGTTCTTGTCCATCCTTATTGCATCAGTACTTAAAGGTGTCAGCTATTTGTATATGACACTCCCAGGCATTGTTAATGTGTCTAATAATTCCAAATTATTTCATTTGGCCTTCCCAATACAGACCACACATTTTAGGGAGTCGCAACTCTCCTTGCAGTTTGGCACCACAATTAATTTTGTGGGTGTAAACAACTTCGGGAGTGGAAAAGTTGACATTGTTAGGGCTACTATTCATCTGAGTGTCCCTGGATATGTCCTTCTTTTTCCACCTAAAATGTTGTTTGGATGGAAAAATAGATGATTTTTGGCCTTTTGTCCCAGCACTGTGGACTTCTGGCAGCCTCGTTGGAGCCAGCAGTTCCTATTGGACTGGGACCATAAAGCGATAGGAGAGAAGTGACCGTTGGATTTTTTTCCTCCCTCCCCCCCTTTTTTACAAGACCTAGGTTTTAGTCTTCTGTGCTTTCTGGGGGTTTTGTATCCAAAAGCTCAATCCCACTAAACTGTATCTTAAAACTTGATTTCTACAGTGCCCACACATAAAAGAACCTCCTTAGGGTGGTAGTAGGTATAAAATAAGGGCACAGCCGGTTTGGTTTAATGCAACACCAAAGAAAGCCTAACAGGAAGCTGTAGCAGAACTGCTTCTTTACCATTAACGTTAAAAAGTGCTGGATTTTAAGTTGTGCCTTGTTAGATGCACAAAGTGGTAGAGGGATGTGGGGGTGGGGAGCTAAGCTTGATTCTGAGCTCTGCCGATTATCTGCTTTGTAATCTCCAACAAGTTACTTAATTTCTTTGCATTTTAGCCTGCAGCCTCCTCCTGTATAAAATGAGGAGCAGAATATCTCTTCTTTCTGAAAATCTCTTTGAGAAATATGGCTGAAAAAAACATAATTGAAGGCCTACCCTCTATGCTCATTAACTCTGGCAGGCAGACAGCTGTACCCCATTGTGAGGGGACATGCTCTATTCGGGACAAAGAGGCTCAGCAGCACCTCAGAGGGTCAGATGCTCAGAGGTGGTTGCTGTGGGGGCTCAGCAGGAGCCTTGCAGGGTTTGTTGCAGCAAAGCTCTACTCCAGCACAATGCTGGAGGAAAGACTGTTCTATAAAAGAGAGGTGAACTTGGGGCTTGTTTATTTATGGGTATTGAATATCTTGTAGGAAGACTGAGGCTTAGCAGGGTTAGCCTGGTTTCTGAATCAAATACCTGCCTGCTCAAATTCTGCTTGGCCTTCATATGGATAAGATATTCATACAACACGCGATTATATAGTGTGTGCTGGTAACCGGCTGCCACATTCCAACCCTGAAGTCACTGCATTTCAAGGCTGACAGAAATGACCACCCGTAAGTCATGTAAAACTAAAATATTCTGGAGTTAAAGGCACTATGCAAATATACGGTTATTGCAAGTCAGTGAACATCAGCTCCTAAACGGAGCAGAACAGGATGCAAATCTGTCATCATTTTCCAACTGGCTAGTAATACATAAGTTATAATGTGAATGAATGAGGCCTTAGTATGTTCTGCTGCAAGGTAAGCTAAGCAATAGCTGACCCCAGAACAAACAGAAACTTTCATTTTATATTAATTATGGTAAAAAGACTGGACTCTAGGCCATTTGCATCATTTGAAGGCTCCCTTTCTTTGTCCCCAAGAAGTCTATGTCTACCCAGAGCTCAGTGTAATGGAGAGACTGCTGCTTTTTGCAATTCAGGAAACAGTGAAGTTGAACCCAAACATGGAGCATGAGTGTAACTTACACTTTCTATATGGACCCAAGTTTTGTGGTCCAGACAAAGCACAAATGAAGCAGATCTTACTCAGTCATATAAAATCAAACATGCAAGGGTCTCTCCTGGCTCACTTGACCCCATCCAGGGAGAAGCCTAGGAGGTTTAAATTACACGGTGGGAGCAAATTGTCATCACCTGTGGCTACAGAAATACAGTCAGTATTTTCATCAGCTGACACAGACATAGAACATTCCAAAGAGACCTTGGGAAATATCTTCCAGCAATTAAAGGGCATTTCTCAAGCATCTGTCACAAGGTTTTCCAGAACCTACTGCTTATATGGTCATTGACTTTCCTTTAGCTTTTGTTTAACTACAAATTAAAGAGATTCTAGAAAATAATCTGTGAAATCAAGTTCACTGAATGGCAGACTCTGAAGGAACTGTCCTATGGCAGACAGTGAGCAGATGTGAACATAATATTGGATCCCCTTCTCCTCAAAGGTAGACTCTGGCTATGTCTAATCCATGGAACACAGTGAATGTGTCCCATCTCCTTGGTCCAGCTGTGTTTCCTGGCCATGTACTGACTCCCTGCCAGAGGAGGTGCAAAGGCTCCATGTGCAAAGGCTGATGGATACAGAAACTGTCAAACTGGGTAGCCTGTCGCTACAGCTCCAGTGTAGACAGCTGGTGGCTTTGGGACCTGGCCGTGTTGTAAGCATACCAGGTCTGAAGTCTAAATATAACCAGCCTCAAAGATAAGCAAAACAGGTTTCTGTGACCAATAGGACACATACCAGAAAGGACAAAAAGAATCACAATCAGCCATTGTAAATGCCAAAAGAACAGTAATAACAAAAAAGTGTGATACAATGATCACAGCATGCTCATGCCTTCAACTCATTGTTGATCATCTCCTACAGGGCCTGAAGCTGTTACTATACCCTCTTCTTTCTTATCTCCATTTAAATGGTATTTTAATTTTTTTTTTTTGCATTAGTATTAAAAAAAGGCATGGCTTACATTACCTCAAAGAGAGAGAGAACAAACAGTAGGGTCAGAAATTCTCCTTCCTCTGTGAGCAGGGATAAAATGCAGTAGCCTTAAAATAGGGTACTAAATATTGCCCCGGGACACCCAAGTTGGACACTTGGCCTAAGTGTCACAGTTACCTCTCCACACTGCTGGCCCAAAGCAAACTGGATCTGATGGCATCCTGGTACCAGCAACAGCTCTGCCTGTTTGGAACATGGCACCTGCAGCACGCACTGGCCTTAAGCAGTGTGAGGGAGTGTGCGGTGAGGGTCAGGCCCCTGGTGCTTTGGGAGAGGAAGAGGACTCTGATAAGGAAGGAAATGCAAAGAGAATGAGCAGGTACCGCTTTACAGAGGGGCAGGGAGATGATAATACCTCCCCCAGGCTCTTTCCCCATTAGTGCTGCCCCATGGTGCTGTCACATGGTGGCAGCCATCCTGGACAATTCAGAAGGGAGCTGCTCAAGTGTGTTCGCCAATAGAGATGAACCAGTTTAAAGGCTTGCAGCAGTAAGGTATGTCCTGAAAAAAAATGATGAAAAAAGGTCCTGGCTCTTCCTTATCCTAGGGCAGTTTTATTCTGAATCATGATTTGTCTTCTGCTCTTCCTAGAGTGCCATGTAGTTGTGTCACTCCTTCGCATGACTGCAAGCACATGGAGGTCACGCGGGCTGGGCAGGATGAGGCATTGCCATGCAAAGACACATTACAATCCTGCCTTCCAGGGGAAAAGCAACAACAAGATGTGGGATAGACCCAGTGTCACTTAATGACTGTCACAGTCACTGTGCTGGAGCTAATTGTAGGCCTGCCTCACTCCCAGCTCCAAGGAGCTGCACAGGTGCTTAGCCATTACCTTTCTTGGGCTGAGAGGACATCTAGACCAGGTTTTAAAGAGGGAGCCCCTCTGCATTTCACTGTGATGACTCTGGCCAGTCTCAGTTTCATTTACTACAGACAAATTCGTTGTCTCTTGCTCCAGTACAATGGTGGAGTTAACTAATGACCTGCCAACTTTCACAAAGCATAATTGTATTTAAGACAAAAACATTCAGAGATGGAATTAAGGCAATAGACATTTTATATTAATGCTACAATTTCTATGAATTATCGATAAATGCCCAGGAAGTGCATAACTCAGTTTTGTAAAATGTGTCTTTTTGTGTGAATACTTTGTATGGCAGAGCACAGCTTCACTTTTTAATAAACTACCCAAATTCCTTTTATTTAATATTTAATGATACAGTTTTCCTATCTCAATTTCCCTCTTAATTGGCTGAGTACATCTTAAGTTATGGAGACAGGAAATGACAGATGAAAATGACATTCAGTTTTTATGTATCTTTTTTGTCAATGGAGCTCAAAATATTTAAAAATAATTAGCACCATTTTACAGATGAAATACTGAAAGACGGAGCAGGAAATACTTCATCCAACAGGCACAGGGTGGAGCTGGAGCAGGCGCTGCAGCTGCTGCTCTCTGTGCTGCTGCTCGATGGCTGTCAAAATACATTTTGATTGATGAGAGAAACCGTAAATACATGTAAGAGTGCAGCTGCGATGTTTTGCCTTGCTCCTTTCACAATAAGAAAGATTTCAGCAAATGCATGAGATGGGTCATCTTTTAAAAGAGACAATAGGGAATCATAGTTTTGTAAACAGAGTTTTAAGGATAGCCAGGATGTATTTAATGTCGGTGGGTACGAGGGATCAAAACGTTTCGCATACTCATTTTTAGGGATAATTTTGCCTCCACTAACTATCTTGTTTACAGCAAAGTGTTTGGGCTAAAATTTGTGTGGCTACAAGTGTATTGAAGTGTGATCAGCAAAGTGCTGAACTGTGTTGAGCCACACAAACCACTGATAAGCAAGTCCTCTCAGATCAGCGAAGTGTTCTCTGTGTCAGTTCAAGGCTGTCCTCTAACAAGATCGTGTTTCTATAGTGTTTTGACTAGTCTCACTGTACAACATGCAGGCTTAGGGTTTCCATCGTTTTCCCCAAGGGCAGGATTTCAGAAACTGAGATCTCCATGTCACGTTGGTTTTCCCATTGTTTGGACACGTCCCATTACTGAACGAGGAACTTCTTGTTCTTTTTGGTGTTGCCTCTCCATGCCTTTACATCAGGCATAGGTGTCTGGGCCCTGTCACCAGAGCCAGCCTCCGCCTTGTTTTTGTAATTTCTGGTGTTGTACTAGCTGTCACCTCCCTGCTCCCTGGCATGCTCCAGAGCACGCAGTTCAGTTCTGAGCATTAAACGCCAGTCCAGTGGGGCCTGTTCCCCCCTCAGCAGGATCTGTGGCAGCTGCCGTGGCCCTGGGGGTCCCTTCACAACTCAGTGAGTTTCACAGTGCCTCTCTCAGCTTGGATGGCTCCGGCTCCGTGCTGTCACCACGGGTGGCCCTTCTCGGGCCCCTTTCCCTCACGCCTGCGGGAAGGGCTGCGTGGCCTGGAGCTTCCGCTTTCAGTAGGAAAGGCTGACGCCCAGCCGCCTGCTCAGGACCCAGAGGAAGCGGTGTCACAACACAGCTCCCCCGCCACCCACCGCTCGCCCTTCCCCAGGAGGCAGGACGGGTGCGCCGGCGGGGCCAGCCCTTCCCGAGGGTCTACCGCGCCCGCGCCCGCGCCCCCCCCCAACTACGCCTGCCACGGCAACCGCCCCACACACGAAGAACAAAAGCCCGCGCACACGTCCCCCGCTCCCCTCAGCCAATCAGAGCCGGCGGCCGCGGCGGAGGGGGCCGCACCCCTACTTTTCCCGGCCGGGTGGGAGGGCGCCCCGTGCGCCTGCGCGTCCCAGCAGACCCCGACACCCCAGCCGCTCCCCACCTGACTACATTCCCCAAGACGCACTCTGAGCTGCCCCCTGCGCTTCCTTCCGGGGGGCCTGCGCAGGCGCAGTGCCCCGTCCCGCATTGGCGGCGGCGGCCTCGTGCGATGATGACGTTCTAGGGCAAGGGGGAGGCGAGAGGGCCGGGGAGGCGGCGGTGGCGGCAGCGGTTGCCGCAGGAGGGGGGCGGCGGCGGCGCGGGGCGGCGGGCAGCACCTCGCGGGCGCCGGGGCGGGAGCCGGCCGTTGCCAGGTGAGTGCCCCGGGGGGGCCTGCGCGCCCAGATCCTCAGCGGAGCGGGGGCTGCGCGGCCTGGCCACCGCCCGCGGGGCTCGGCGGGGCGGCGAGGGGGAGTCCCCGCGGTAGGCGGGACGCCTTCTTTTCTCCCGCCGCTCTTCGGAACGGTGGCGGGGTCGGGGCCGCGGCTGCTCCTAGGGCGGGTGAGTGGCCGGGGTGCTGGCGACAGCCGGCGGTGAGTGCTGCTCTCGGCCGGGGCCGCGATCTGTCGGCGAGGCGGGGAGCGGGCCCGGCGGGCGGTTGTCCGAGGGCAGAAGTGAGGCGGGCTTAAGGTCAGGGTGTTTGCTCAGGGGCAGGAAAGAGCACTTGGAAATGCTCGGCTGGAGGAGGCTTAGGCCGGTGAAGCACTGTAAGTGGGTCAAGAGCACTGTAAGTGGGTCTTGTTAGTCTTCTGTACACTTGTTGCTTGTCAGGACAGGGCAATCTACTGCTGCTCCCCCTAAAATCTTTTTATGGAGGCGATAAAAATAATAACTCTTAAGCTTGCACAGTACGGGAACCTTGCCTTGTCCGTTGAGCACTGTGTGTGTGTGTGTGTAAGTGCATATATCTGTAAACAGTGGAGTTATCAACAGTAGATAATGTAAATATTTGACACTAGAGTAATGACAATTTGGAGATTCCCAAGTGGCATTTAAATAAACTTCTTTTATTTCCCTGAGAGGATGAGGTAGTAATCTCTTCTTTGCTTAGGATGAGCACCAAAGATGTTGAGACATATGGTAATCGACTAGAAGAAGGCAAAGAAGCTATGACAGCTGTTGTTCTCACTGAGCTTTTCAAGAAGTGTTGTTTTCTGTTTGTGTCTGTCTTAGCCTTACAAGTCAGTTGATGGTAGTGGCTTTAGATGTCCGTGTTAACAAATGTTTAAGAAAATCATTAATATTAAATTATAAATTATTTGATATATAGGCCTTGTCACTTCATGTATGCAGACTATCATATGCACCTGTCACTTAGCAGAAAAGTTTTTAGATATTATTCCTTATTTAAAGATGCATCACGTTCTTAGTGCAGCATTGAAGTTCTTCAGGCAGTTGAATTGCCTTGTGTATCACAACTGTGCTGTGTGTTTTTAAAAATTGACCAGGTTTTATAAAGTTGGCCAGGTCCTCTGGGCAAACCCTTCTGGGCGTAATCTGGTTTTCAAGAGTTGAGGTCTTGATGTGTAATTTAAACTCTTGTTTTCGCTCCCTTGCTGTAGTCAGTGTCAGAGAGTATTAAATTTCTGGTTATGTCCTGGCTGTGGTCTTTACAGATCTGGAAGTCTGTGAAGAGCTGTGTACTTACTGCACAGTCCTGTTATATTGTAAAAATCCTCAGCTTTCAGAGGCCTTTTTGTAGCATTTTGGTAGTGAGGTGCTTGCTTTCTACAAAACCTTAATGAGACCACTTCAAATTTGGTGGTAGCTGCTATAACAGTGGAAAATACTTTTATCTTAACACAGATCAACAGAACTTGATGTCGTGTCATGGAATTATGGGTGCAGCACAGTCATAAAACTCAGCCTGTTTTCCTTGTTATCTTGAGCAATGAGCTAATACTGTTTATAGAAGAAAGGAAGTGATAATGTATGGGTACTAACCAGTTGCAGTTATGAAGATTTTATGCTGTGGCTCTTATGTTACAGAGATAACTTACTATGTGTAGACTTGTGAAGACTGTGTTAGTGGGCAACTTGAAGGAAGTTCGTTGTTGTGTTGGAAGTGTAAGATTAGTTGATTAACACATGGAAATTACTCCCTTGACTGAGCTGACAACTAGATAGGGTTAAGTAAGCCTGTGGATAGTGTTGCTGGCAGCTTCGTGGTGAAAAACATGGGAAATAGTTGCTAATGTGAAAAACTGAGTTGGAATTAGTGATGGAGGAGTTAGAAGCTGCACCCCAATTCAGTCCAGGTTTTTAAAATTATGCTTTCTGAGTATAAATCACATCTGAAAAAATAATCTGGTGTGAAGTAAGAGAGTGTATTTTTTGCGTACTTAAGCAAAACCTTTCATGGTGAACACTCATTCAACAGGTGCTTATCTATTATATGTATACTTTCAAACATAAATATTAAATTTGATGAGTATAGGAGCTTAAATTGTCTAAGATCTTCAAGACAGCCAGACACAAAGGGCTCCCTCTTACCCCTGCCCACCACCACCCCAGTTTAAGCAGTTAACTGTTGAACTGTTAACTGCTTTTGAACTGTTAACTGGTGAACTGTTGGCATTACTGCAAGCTTGCTTAAGTGACTAGTGAACAGTGGTTTTGGCAGCTGTGGATGCGATTCAGACTTGAAGCCTGACTCCTGGATACAGGATCAAAAGGCTGGAGTTTGAAAAGCCTGTGCTTGCTCTAGGCAAGAGTTTCTGTTGATTTGTCATGAAGGAAAATTAATAGGAATTGGCAGGGCATGTAATGCCAGTGATTTTAGTGCTTGGATCTCTACTGTTATCTTAGGTCTTCAGTTGCATATTCAAGGAGCAGTGTCAAGCATTCATGTGCAAAACCACTCAATATTAGACACTAAAAAATTAGCGTTTTTTACAAGTTTCTGATTGTGCAGCTATATTGTCCAAGATGCTGTGCAAAGAAACAAGACTTGCTTTCGTCAGTGGAGATGCTGTCTGTGCATGAGGAAAATCTTGATAAGGAAACTTCAGGAGGTCATCAGCAATTCAGATGCTTAAATAGAAGTAGTTCTGAAATGGAAATAGCAGTTTTGAGTATTTATGATTTGAAAGTGTCTGTGTCTGAGTCATTCAGTGAATTTTTTCGCAGATGGTCTTGGTAGATTTGAAAAGATGTTATACAAGATAATGGTAGTGATTATGAAAAAATCTTTAGGACAGTATTTAAGGGGAAGACTTACTTTAAGCTGTTTCGTTCTCTGATAAAACTTGTCTTAAATGCCTTATGCTTTCTGCAAGATATTGTGCTTAATGTAGTGGCTGGCTGCCTTTGCTTTTTAAAGCAGTATGTTTGTCAAGACAAGTTCAATAAACAAAAGTTTTTGCAAAAATTAAGTATATGGAGACAAACAAGATACCAGTTAGCTTCTTCAGAAAACAGATTTCTGAAAACACTTTTAGCTTTCACTTGTTTATTTGAATATGTTCCTACTACCAGAACATTTTACTTTTAAGGTAGGATCCTGCAGATCAGTATGTAAACTAATAAGAAGCAGGAGGTGAGTTGTTTCCACATAGTTCCTCTTGCTGTGCTTTGAAAAGAATGCCTTCCATGTGGCAACAGCTAGGAGTGAAGAGATTCAGACTTTTATCATCAGGTAACTGTAAAAATGAGCTAGACTTTTAACTCCGCCAGTGATGATGTATGTTTTCTGGAAAGCTTGTTGTAATGGCTTGACATAAAAATAAAATCTGTATCTTAGTCCAATTTGAAGACGAATCTGAAGGTTTCCTTTCAGGGCACTGTGAGGATCTTTTTGTATACAGAAGACAGCTCACCACATTGCAATGTGGCATCTGTTGTGGTGATAAGCAGACAGCCTCTCTCAGGAAAGGAGGTGCCACAGCTTATACTGCTGCTGCTTGATTTGAGAAGTAGCAAAGAACTTGAAGTAAGGAGGGGTTGGCAAAATTAAGGTGCTCAGAATTTCGAAGAGGAGATACTACATGTTTAATTACAGTTTGCCCACTGATTTAACATGATTTTCAATTGTAACATCTTTTGAATTTTCAGAACCTCATGGCAATAACTCTGTCTTTCATTGTTTTTTGTTAAATGGCATTTGTTTGAGGTATGATATGGCCAGGTTAGGAAGAAAGTTACTGTAGGTTGTGTTTGGGTTTTTTTTTTTTTATTTGTAGCTTAGTGGTCTCTTGAGCAGATTAAATATGTTGTAGGGATGGTGGGTGTAAAACAAAATTAGACAGCAGTTGTGTTTGTTGTTGCGTGTAGCCATGATTACTCTTGTATTCTAGAGTTACAGATCTCTGCTGCTCTGTTAGCAGAGGGGAGAGGCTCTTTTTTTGGCCATGCAGAAGTCTCTGGCCTTCTGTGAACTGTGTGTCAGAGAATGTTTCAGGACTTCTCAGGGCTGCCTTGTGGTTAAGTTGCTTGCAGAAAGGTGTCTTAAAAATGTGTTGGTAGAGGTAAGGTTCACAGGACATGTAATTGTCAGTGTAGAAAAATTTGCAGCATGCTTCAGATGGATTTCAGTAGCTGTGAAAATGTGATGGAGTCTGCTGGGATGTGCCAGCTGCTGTAGCTCTTTGTGTACGGGGCTAATTAAGCCCTTGTGAGAACAGAAAATAGGCACTATTTACAGGAAGAAAGTGTTGGAACAAGCAGAGCTATAATCATTGGCTCTAAGGTACTTTTGGACAGCAGTAAGCGAGAGAGTAGACAATTTACTTGTGGAATGGATGGAAAGTAAAGTCTGAATACTTACAATGGGTGTTGCAGTGTTCTGCTGGCAGATCAGAGTACACTGCCAACTTCTGTTAGGGCCTGCTGCAGGAAAGGCTACTTCCTTTTTTTTGCCCTGTCTTACTCTTTTCTTTCTGGCAAACGGTTAGCATACATGTTTCTTCATCTAATGCTGAAAACCAAATTTATACTAGATACAAATGTCAGTGTTACAACGCTGCCTGCATTTGAGTAGGTCATGTAGAAGTCCAGCTGTCTGCCAATGTGAATTCTTGTTTTTCTAAACGTAGCTAAGATCATCTGCACATATTCAAAGGAAAGGTGTGGCTAGGCTGACTCATCATAAGTACACCAAAGCCATGAAAGGAGTATGCCATGGACCTCTTGCTGCATAAAACATTTTCTTCACATAATTCTGCAGACTTTAATAAAGTCACTTATTTGTGCTCTTTTTTTTTGTTTGTTTTGTTTTTTTGTTGTTGTTGCGCAAACTACTTGGTGAGTGATATTAGGTTTTGGGACCTGATACCAGGATAAGCACTTGAAGCCAACAGATATCTATATATAGTTTCTGAGTTTTTCTAAAATGCACAACTTCTTATGAAAATGGAATAATTGAATCGAGGCAGTAAAAGGTGGCTTTTGAGAGCAAGTGCCAGCTCTGACTGCTTAGATTAAATCTGAATGGTAAAATTCTTTTGCCTAGTGGTGACATTCCTTTAGCTAATCATTAACTCCTGTTTGTACTAGAAGTACTCGTATCTCTGTCTCCCAGTCTGCAGTGGGAGCTACTTTAAAAAGCCATGCAATGCAAAGGCACAGCTGAGACTGGTTATACTCTCAGTCCCAGTATTTGCAAGCTTTTACCTGCAGGGAGAGGGATTTTAGCATTTGGAACAAGGAGGTGGAAGGCTAGTTGAACTTGAGGTGAAGAACCACTGAACATGCAGTTCAGCTTCTCTCAGCTGGCAATTTAGGTATGCTTTTGTTACGAAGAATGCTGCACTACATTTCCTTGTGGGCTGCTCCTGAGATTTAATGGTTGCTATTCCCTGGTGTAAACTGAAGGATGTGCCTTCTTTGTTTTCCTTCCTAATGTTTTCATTTATGTCTTTCTTGGTCTCCATCACTGGTGGAATTGTGGGCATTACTTAGGCAAGTAATAACGTTGTGGACATAAGTTAGTGGTGGTAGAATCCGGTACTTTCTGACATAGGATGATGAAACTAATATACTGGTGAAGAACGGTGTGCTTTGCAAATGGCATTAGTTTAAGCAATGCATGTGTGTGTGTATTCCCTGGAACAGCATATAGCATTGCAAGGATGGTAATCCTATATGGTAATACTATGACTCTTCGGTAGTTCCCAGTGACAGGACATGTGGCAATGGGCACAAGCTGGAACACAGGAAGTTCCACTTAAATATGAGAAAAAACTTCTTTATGGTGAGGGTGACAGAGCACTGGAACAGGCTGCCCAGGGAGGTTGTGGAGTCTCCTTCTCTGGAGATATTCTGAACCTGCCTGGATGTAGTCCTGGGTGATGTGCTCTGGGTGATCCTGCTTTAGCAGGGGAGTTGGACTAGATCTGACAAGTCTGTGATGCTGTGATTCTGTAACAGCAATATTCTGCTGTTCTCGCTGTTAATATTTTAGGCAAATAGTTTTTTTTGTTTTAATGGAACATGACTGTAGGAATAAAAAGAAGAGCCTATTCGTAATTCTTATTAAAGTAGCTATGTGACAAAGTGCCAGCTATTGGCTTTCTGCCTGCTGTACCTTCAGTGGGGAACAAAATGGATTATTTTCTGAAGTGGGTGTCCTGAGAGTTGGGAAAAGCATAGCAAAGTCAACAAAAGCTTTACTTAGTGGTTTTCTGACCTTTATATAGTCCAAGCTAAGAGGAGGGTACTGAAAAAAGGCTTGTGTCCTGAAGATCTTAATGTCCATGGTTAAGTGCAACCACTCTTCAACTTCCTGCTCTGTGACCTTTTAATAATTGGCAACCATATGAATTCTGCAGTGTTACAGAAATAGTTCAATAATGGATGTGTTATAAAAATACTTCCCTTTTTGTAAGCTTCACTAATGCAGTAAAGGAAGTTGCTAGGTAGCTGAGACTTGATTTGTAAGATTTTTTTTTATGGGGCAATTTTCAAATAAGTTTCTGGTATAGAAGATAAATTCTAAATTTCTCTGACCACCTGATAATTATGAATTATTCATTTCAATCCTATGAAAGATATAGAGCAATAGTTCTTTGTGATTGTTTTTTGTTCTCACTTTAGGTCATCCTCCAGAAACACGGAGCATAATTTGCTAAGCCTCCTTTTTATTAAAGTTTTTCATAGGTGTTCTGGCATTCTTACATTAACTAGAACTGTAATAAATCATTAAAACTTTCTGGGTTACCAAAACCCAATGTTGGATTCAGTAGTAGGTGACTTGTTGTGAAAATAATCAAGATGATGTGTGTCGGTTTTAGCTACTGTATCTGTACAACTTTTCAAATTTGGCCTTGATCCTATACTCTGGAGTTTAAAGGTAGGATATTTGCTGTCTTCTGCCATGAAGGCAAACTCAGAATTTCAAGTTAAGTTTGTCCTTGATAGGGTGAGAGAGGCTGACCAAGTTTCACACTACTTGCATAAATATTTGTGTCCAAATCATCTAGCTAGCGCGTGATGCTGTTGAAAATGCCAGTTATGTCAACTGATTTGGAAAGGCTCCAGTATACGGGTCAGTGTAGGGAAAGGGAGATGATACAGAAGGCTGTTGGAGATACTGAAAAATCTCAAAAATCTCAGGAAAAGGTCAGGGTTGATCTAACAGTACCGCTCTGCATGACTGCTAGTAACTTAGTTCCACTTTGGGTTTTGAGCAGCAGTCTTAAAATGCTGTTGGAAAAGTGGTAAAGATGCTGTCAGAAGGACATGAGTCCTTCCAGCTGACTTCTTCTGTATTAGTTAACAGGTTCAAATACCCCTTTGTTACACATCACAGTAAAGTCATTGTGGAAAACAACGCATGATCACAGAACCCATGACTGTTTTCCTCTAAAAACTCATGCCTTGGCTCTGTTTCAATACTTCATATTATGTAAGTGCCTGGGGGCTTATCTGCCTGCAAGACTCACATGCATGTTTTGTGCAGTCTAAGGTCATCCTTGAAAAGGTACAATTCCACATTCCTGTTCTTTTAGCAGTAAGTCTGATGTGTCCAGTAGTTCTCGTAGTACCACCTGAAATTTTGCTACCTTTTGAGAGGCTTATTCCTATGCAGAGAATAAAATTGCCTTAAAACTCAGTGCTCCTTTCTTGGAGATCCTGTTCTGAGGTAACAGAATATTTGAACCCTTTCTCATTTCAAGCCGAAGGGACTCCTGAATTGGGTGGTAAGCTAAGTTAAGTGTTTGTAATAAATGAATAGTTTATAAGCATATTATTTGTTACAACATTCAAAGGCACAGCTAACAGTGGCGGTATTTGGGGTTGACCATTATGCATAGTTGCATAATTCCTATCGTAGAATGACATTTAGTCAACAGTGATGGAGTAATTGAGAATTACTGGCACTTAAAATTAATTACTAGGCAGACATAAAAAGGAAAGGTGTAGAATGTATGCATTACTGCTGCTTGTATTGGAGGCTGCTGCTTCAGGGGATGAGACAGGTAATAGACCTGTATCAGCATATTGTGCTGATGGTGGTCCAGTCGTTAAGCAAACACACAGGATGTGTATGCTAAAACTACTTTTCTTCAGTGACTGTCCGACTGTCATTATTTGTCCTTGAACTTTTCATTTGATTGTGCTGAAAATCTTGGATCATCTGGTAAGTTGTCTAGAGGATTGGTTATACTAGGAGACAAGTGGTCTGTTAGTGAAAACCAGTTCTGCTTTCTGTTGGAAATACTGAATAAGGAAGGCTTTAAAGTGTTAGGTATAAGACTTAGTATAGAAATATTACTAGCACTTATTGTACGTAATCTAATACATGTAATGTTTGAGCCAGCTTCTCTGTCTTGTGCACTAATTGCAGTGTGGATAAAGCTGGTTGTATAATTTACAAACCTTCTCTCCTCTGCTGGAGTGCAATGAATGTCAGTGTGAAGCTGGCATGCAAGTGCTGTGTGCTTTACAACTCCAGTGACACAAGATCCTAAGATAAATTCAGCCTTCATTTAGTGCAGTTTTTAGGCTCTGACAACATGCTATGAAGCGAAGCAGAGTAAATGGAAATGGATTACAGGAAAAGTCTTCTGCATTCCTTGCTGGTTTCATGCTGTAATATTTATGTCATAGAGGATCTCTCCCAAGCTCTGATTTCAAACTCCCAAGTGGACCAAAGCAACATTGTATATAGATTGACAAAAGTCCTTTCTGACGAAGTTTAAGTGACCTGAGGCAGATTAACATGTGGATTAATGTATTTGACAGCAATAAATCAGTTTTAACAAGTACTGAAGAAGAGATTTTTTTAGCAGACTGAATAAAATATGGTATCTGGAGTTACACTGATAATTTTATGGAGAATCATGTAGCTGAGATGGTTACAATTCTTGCTTTCCTTGGTTTTGTGCTGATGCATATTTATACAATTTAGCTGTAACTATGTGGAGTTTTATTTAAGTCAAAATTGTTACCTTAGTGAGCAAGCCTATAAAAATCCAAGGATTCGAATTTGAATGGAATGCGTGCATTTTGTCATCCACTGTAAATGTTTAATAGCTGCTGTATAGCATGTGTAGTCTAAGGATTTTTTTCCTCTGCATAAATTTATTATTTATTATTATTTAAGCTAACTAGGAGAAACACCATTCATGTTGTTTTCATGTCCATCTTACAGGAATCTTGGACTGTAGCCTTCCCAGGCTTGAATACAAACACCAAGAACCAGTGACAAGTTTGAGGCAAGAGAAGTTGATCTGTGCTTCCTCATAGGTAGCACAGCTATTTGTTAGAGAGACTGTAACAAATTAGAGATCAGGAATACTGGGTGTTTTTGTGAAGTGTATTTTGGTGGTTAGCTGCTGTGTGTTACTTCTCAGGGAAGGTACAAGATCTGTGTTTCATTGTTCTAAGTTGTATTTCTCAGGACTGAGGCTTACAGAAAATTTGTAAGTTTCTGAAATGAGGTGACACTTAAATGTGACAAGCTTCCTTTCCGAATTGGAGTTGATAGTTGAGGTGAGTGCTTGGTACACCCATGAGAGTATCAACCAGTCATAAACAGGACTTGGACTAGTCACTCTTTTCCCCTTCATGAAGGAAACTAGCAATCCATCAGATATTTGGTAGGGTTGGTTTTTTGGTTGGTTGCTTTTGTTTTTTGGTTGTGGTTTGATTTTTTTTTTTTCTCTTTAGGTTTGTTTTGTGTTTGTTTTAGGGTTTTTTTTGTGTGTGGTTGGTTTTTTATTGTTGGTTTTGGGTTGGATTTTTTTTTTTCTTAGACCTTTGATCTTACTGTTCTGACTTTGGCAATATAAATCAATGACATCAAATTGCTGCGTGACAGTTTAAGCACAATTCATGGAAGAGGGTAAAAATCATAGTCATAGTAGTTAACAGATTTATATCTAATCTGTATGTAAGAATTAAAATTAGGGCACACTGATTTCCTTGAGTCTCTGGAAGAAGGCAAATCATTCAACTGAAACTTGGAATTGCAGAATAGCTGTAACAAACCAGGCTGATTCAAACTAGAAACCCCTCTGGCCCAGGATCCTACCTTCATTGTAGAGCTGCTGCTTAAACTTCTGCCCCACAAAACCCTCTGACCATCCTCTTGTGTGTAACCCAAGTAGGCTGCTTGATACCCACCCAGACTGCCTCCAACCAGTGCTACAGAAACATCTTTACATTCTTACACTCCATTTGCTCAGTTTTCTTGCCCTTGTGTCCCACTCATGCACCAAGGCCACCTGCCTGAAGTGGAGAGACCAAGAAGCTTTGGGCTGGCTTGTATTCAGTAGATTCTGCGTTTCACAAATTGATGTTAGAGAGTTGTGCTATGGGTGTGTTCATTGTACAGTTCACTTGGTGTGTGCCCCTGCAACAGGATGAAATTCTGACATGCATATGCCAGACGTGCCAGGCTGCAGCACCTCTTACTGAGGCTTTGACTGTGCTTTGTCCCTAATCTTTCTATTTATACTCTTAGAGTCTGAAGCCTGGCCAAGTTGTAGGACCACCTACTGGTCCCAGCCAAGCTGGCCACTCAGGGGAGAAGGAGGAAACTTGGCAAATGAGATTCTGGCAGCTATAGTTTTTTTCTGTTCTCTTGACCTCTTATGTAAGTTGCTGGCCAGAACATCTCAGGGTGGTGCCTACTGGCTTCTTGGGTACCTTTGGGAAGTTATTGGCACTGTTAGGGTCCTTTGCCTGGTGTCCCTGAGAAATTTTCTGTCTCAACTCTCATTCTTTCTTCTGTGGCATTTTTCATTTTCTGTCTCAATCATTTGACTTCTTCCCTGTTTTATTTTGTTTTTTTTTCATTAGACCCCTTGCTGTCCTTTGTCAGAGAGGACTCTAAGGTTTTAGTAAGAGTGCTCATCCCTGAAAGAAGAAAGTCTCTTCTAAGCGTAAATATGCAAGCTATATATGATAGGCATGCACTGGTATTTAGGGTCTTTTATAAGTGGCTTCATGTGCTGATGGATTTATCCTGTGTGTTTGTCCAGTTTCCATGTGGACCCTCATCCTGTAGCAAGGAGTTCCAAGGTTTACCTATTTGCTGTGTCAAGAACAACTTATTTTTGTGTTTGGGGTGGCCATCTACTTTCTCTGTGACCTTACCTTGGCTGGCAGGCAATGCTTGGCATTTTCGCTTTTTCTTGTTTAGGGTGGTGGTGCTGCTGTTGTAGACATGAAGATTGGGAAACTTAGTGCTGTGTTGAAATCTTATTGCAATTTTGTGTGGTCAGCTCTGGTTTTAAATAGAACTTCCTTCGCTATTGCAAAGTAAATCCTTTCTCAAATAATTTAGTATATGTGTGAAATGTCATGTAAAACATCTGAAGTATTACTGATTATCTAGCACATGATAAAAATAGATACCAGATTCTGTATTTCATAAATGCGAGGCTTATGTCATTTCATACTCATTTCCTTAGCTGCAGCTGCCTGCTTGTCTACATAGACCAGGGTTTGCCTGGTTATCTGGGCAGGTCAGTTTTCCTCCAGGTTTTATTTCTGTTCTCTTCTAACATACGAAATTGATTATAGACATTTTTCTTTGGACTTACAAATCTGTCTGTCTTCTTTTTTTTTTTTTCTGAAAGCATGCATGCCATTTCTGTGCTGTCAATACTAGAAGAACCTTTCATTATTTTCATAATAGTATATCTGGGGATTTTAGAAGTGGGTAAGGCAGTGGTTATGCTCTCTTTACACCTGACCCCTGTTTTAGAGGTCTCAGCTAGTTTTCCAAGTACATCTTTGTCATACAGATTAGTGGCTGTCTCCGATGTGTAACGCTCATCCTCTACTGAGAAGCTTGGGCTGCGTTTTCTCAGTATGGAGAACATATTCATCTCATGTGCACAGACAGACAGCTAAAGAGCTATTTTGCACTTCAGTCACAACTACAAACAGTCTTTGCATCAAAATTGTACTAGATAGCCTGGTTTTCTTAAAGGAAGAGATCAAATATATACTGGAATGACATCCCTTATTTGCTAACTCCATTGAAAGTAGGTGTTGTGTTAACATAAGGTATTTTTTCTTCTTTCCAAAATAGTTTATCTGAATAGTTGTATGTGTATTAATACCCCTTACAGATGGAGTTGGGCTAGAGTAAGAGTACATTCAGTGAGTATTTGAAAACTAGAACAAATAACTATGCAGTAGTTTGCTGACCCAGTTCTTGCTCTCTCCTAGTGTTCCTCCTGTCTGGGCCCTTGTCCAGGAAATCAACCCAAACTCCTGCCCTTCCTACTCTTAAGACCGTGGATGCTTATCAACTTGGCCATGTTTCCTTCCTGTTCTTAGGGTTTCTTAAAGAAATCAAGTGTCTTCTATGATGTCTAGGGCTTCTTTCTGCAAACAGAAAGTGCGGACAGTGACTGCATAGCTTGCTGGTTTTTTATTTGAGGTATTGTTGTAGGACTGTATACATGTACAAAAGGCCCTTTAGTACAAAACAACATTGACTGGGTCACCCTGGTGAAGAGAGTTCTCTCTGGGGAAAGAAGTTCAGAGGGCCCATTTGGTTGCTTTTCCTGGGGCTGCATCTGGCTTTGTAATTTTATTGTCATTTTCCTGTAACACTTTAGAGACTCATAATGCTCTTCAGAGTTGCAAAAAGGGAGAAGGAATGGAGCACTCCATCCATATTGTTACATTCTTGTTTATCGGCAAAGAGGAAGGATCCCTTGTGCATGTATCTGTGTAAATAAAAGTAACGTGCGTAAGTAAAGCCAAGAATTTATTGCTAATATAATGGAAATCTTAACAGTCTGACTCAAAAATCATTAGCCTAGATTTGATTGTTGAAGAAAAATTATGAAGAATATTGTGTTGGAGTACTTGCTACAAACAGGAAAGTGTTGCCAAATGAACCTAAAATTGTAACGTGCTTTTTGGTTTCTGTCCCTTCTGGAGTTAGTTTCACCTTTTTGTTGCTTCTCTGGATTTTTAAGTCACCAGCTTTGGACTGCTGGAGAGGATAACAGGAGGTCTTCAGCCTTGGCAGTAATTTGTTGGGAGGAGTATGATGTCAATGTTGCCTGTTTCTTCTTCCTAGGATCAACTTAGGGTTTGTTTTTGTATGTTGCTAACCTGCTTTTACAACTCGTCTTTCTTCATTGGTCTACAGGTTCAAGTTATGTCTGAATTGACTATATATGGTGTCCATTATGTATGTTAGCTGCTATTTCTTTGTTATCCCTGTAGCCAGGTTTGTCCAGGTCATCATTTTTTTTAGTGAGCTGTTTATAGCCACAGAGTCTCTGGTGGCAAGCCTGTGCCCTATGTTTCATCCCATGCCTGGACTCCGCTAATCTGCATCCTGTCTCTCCAATTCTCAGAGCCTCTGTTGTCATAATAGGCCAGTATTTCCTGCCAAAATTGTAAATGTCTCTTTCTATGGAGGGTAGCTGGAGGTTATATCACACCCAGCTAAAAAAAAGTAAAATAAATTAGCCATAGACATTACTCAATTAGAGAAGTTGCTGTCACAGCTAAACTGAGTAAAAGGCAGGTCAAGAAGAGTTCAGACAGAGCAAGCCTGACAACCCTTGATCTTAAGGCCTTGTGGCTCAATATGGAGCTTATGGTCTGCTGCTGGCACCAGGCTATATGGTTATGATTCCCCCTGTTCAATATCCCCCGATTGCTGCCAGTCACTCATGAGGCTAGGAAGGGTGTTGCAAACCCTCCTGTGACTTAAGGCTCCTAACCAAGACCTGGCTAATGCAAATGTTTTCTGTTTTATGTGAAATTATGATTTTTATTTATGTATTTTTATAAGTGTAATTATTGTCTGTTTCCTTTGAGGAATTTTTGCTTAATCTCCTGTTGTCACTGTCGTATGTTGTGAGTTTTTGACTGTAAATAGTTTGACATAATAAAATTAAGGTTATTTTCCTTTAATGGTGCTGACTGTTGTTGATCCAATGTTACAGCCAGTCCTCATTTTACTAAACAAGCAGTGTAAGTCTGATATCAAAGATAGATTTCAATTACATGCTTCAAAGTATAGGATGGTATCTTTTTCACTGAAAGCATATAGAAGTGAAGTGCTCCTCATTGCCAAAGCTCACTTACAGTGTTTTTAAAGACTATTTCAATTTGTATTTGGGGAGTGTTCTTTTAGGGGCTTTTTTTATTTGGTTGATTTTGGTTTGTTTTTTTTTTGTTTTATTTTTGAGTTGGAAGAGACATGGATCACTTCCCCCCTGCCCTCCCTGTGTGGCTATCTGGTTGCATCAATAAGTAATATTAAGTCATGTAAAACAGCTAATGTGTATATACCCAGAATGCTTCCTTGTTACTTGAAGATGAACTTGGAACATGTTTATGGTCTTAAATGGTTTCAAACTTAAAATTGACACTAGCATAGCTACACTGGCAGAAACCTCTGCAGGGACCACAGTTACACTAGCAAAAATTGTGATGTCAAGATGGTAAAACAAACCACTGCAGGATGACTTTTTATGTTTCTTTGTCTAGGTCCTGTAAATGCGTTTTGAGTTTAAGCTACATCCCTACTTCAAGGGCTTGGATGTGTAGAGATAATAATTTTTGTTCTTAGAATTTTAGCAGTAATCTCACAGAGTATCACAAATAGACTGTGGATGTTTTGCTATTTCTCTTTAGTTTACTTTGTAGAAGGTAAAATATTAACTTCACCTCTCTGCCCTTGAGTTATGTCAGTGATGTGTTGTAATATAGAATCATAGAATGGTTTGAGTTGGAAGGGACCTTAACAAAGATCATCTAGTTCCAGCCCCCCTGCATGATCAGTGTCATTGGTCCTGTTTTCAGGTTATTTCAAACAATGTTACCAGCAAAGAAATGTGTCTCTGGAAGCGTGGCACTAAATGGTAGATGTGACTAAAAGCTCACTTAAGCGTATTTCTTAACAATGATTATATTTAAAAAAACCCCGAAGTAGCTTTACCTGGTCATGTCTAGAACTTAAGCCATTTGACTAAATCTGCTTCTGACTGATGTAAATTAGGTGCAGTCTAGTTGAAGTAGATCTGCCTCTTTTCATAGAATCATAGAATGGTTTGGTTTGGAAGGGACCTTAAAGATCATCTACTTCCAACCCCCCCTGCCATGGGCAGGGACACCTCCCACTAGATCAGGTTGCTCAGAGCCCCATCCAGCCTGCCCTTGAACACTTCCAGGGATGGGGCTTCCACAACTTCCCTGGGCAACTTGTTCCAGTGTCTCACCACCCTCACACTAAAGAATTTCCTCCCCATGTCTCACCTAAATCTCCCCTGTACCAGTTTTGATCCACTACCCCTTGTCCTCTCACTACAAGCCCGTGTAAAAAGTCCCTCCCCAGCTTTCCTGTAGGCCCCTTTAGGCACTGGAAGACCACTGTAAGGTCTACCCGGAGCCTTCTCCAGCCCTTGGAGGTTCCAGTGTTGAAGGCTTTGCAGAGGTCCAGGTAGATGACGTTGGTTGTCTACTGATGCTGTGAACCCATTGGAGGAGGCCACCAAATTAGGCAGGATTTGCCCTTGGTGAAGCTGTGCTGGCTGTCACCAGTCACCTCTTTGTTTTCCACGTGCCTTGGCAGGGCCTTCAGGAGGATTTGCTGTTTTGCTTGAGTTCTAGTGGTTAAGAAAGTACCTGAAAAAGATGCTGCACTGCTTTTTTGATCTTGAACTATAGCAAAGCTGTGGGTGTGGATGGTGGTTAATCTTTCGATGTTTTTGTAACATTATTGCTATAGAAAAGTAGCAGATTTTTAGAGCTGTCTGACTTGTAGCAAAACAACTTCAAGGTTTTTCGGGAGAGGAATATATGCTGTTTTCAACTGCAGAAATGTCATTGTTGCACGTGAGTAAAGGAGTAAGCTTTCTTTGTTCTTATTTCGTACAATCATATGAATGCAAATATATTTTGTAGACCAAACCTGTCAGCCACATAACAAAACACTGATGAGCAAGCTCACAACCTCATGAGTAAAGGTTATCAAGATTACCAGCAAAATTAGAGAGTAGGTGCTTCCAAAAAATGGGAAGAGTGTGATGGTTAGCTTTTTGCAATCAAGCTTCTGAGATCTGACCAGTGTATTAAAGTCAGTAATCTTGGTAAGGTGTCTGGTTTGCTAAGCCAGGTGTGGTCTGCAGCTGGTCAGCAGGTCATAACCAAGGCTGTGTTACGTACATACATGAGAATTAAAGGCTTGGGTCGACAGATAACTGTCACTCCTTAACAGGTTAGGAAAATACTGCCTAGGAAATGAATAAAGAATTAAAATCTTGAGTATGTGGTCCTGCCCTTTCTGTCGTGTTGTCCATGCTGCTTCTCTGAAAGTGGATTGAGCAAATTCAGTTTGCTAGTTTGATAGAAAATTATTACCTCATTCTCCTCCCTGTGTTAACATCTTCCCAGACTGTCACCTGGAATGGGTTGTGACAAACATCAGAGCACCTCTGGGGGGGACAGCAATGGGGGGTGGGGCTGTTTGTACACCCAGGGAAGAATGGGGCTGCCCCCTCTTGGCACGAGCCAGCCCTTAAACCTAACCTACACAGTGATGAAATCTTAGGAAAGAGGTATCCAAGCAACCCAGTAAGAATTGCTGAAGGCAACTTTCTTAAATGCTTTCTTGCTTTAAGTTTGCAGCCTAAAACGTGTGTATTCCTCTTCAGTTTTAAAAGCAAGGTGGTAGTAATTTTTTTTTTTTGTACAGTTGCTCCAGGCATTTCAGTGTTCTTTTGAGTTGTAAAAGATCTCGCTTCAGTTTCTAGAGAGGTTCAAACAAACACTTCCTAGGAGGAGTGTGTTGTACCTGCCAGGGTAGAGGAGTGTTTACTCTCTGGTTTGCAGGTGTTGATCTTGATGCCATTTACTTTCTTATGCAAAGATCCTCTGTGTAGAGGGGTCAAATGAATGTAACTTCACTTGAGTAGTCTGGCTCTGGATTTTAGTGCCTGTTCCAAAGACCTTGGCTTCTTCATCTTCACCTGACAGTTCTGTGAATTGGGAATCCTTGAGGCAGTAGTTGAAAGGATGTATACTAAATTTTCACTTAAGAGGAAAGTAATATCTAATTTCAGTCTCTCACTTTTAGACAGTCTGTGATCCTAAGTGTTACTAAGGAAACCCAACTGCATCTTTTTGTTGCTGGCAACCATGAACTAAGTTGGTGTGAGCTAGTAACGTGCCATAGAAATAAAATTGTAGGAGGGCACAAAGATTCGGTGTTTCTCACTTGGAGAAACTGGGTCATCTAATGAAAAAAAAAAAAGAAACAAAAGCAAGTTTTCCAGGTCTGGGCTGTGTTTTTTTTGTGGAATGTGATGTGAGAAGAACTTGAACTTATGTTCCTTATTTTGTACTGCTTTTGTGGCCATTCTCTTGGTTTAGTTTTACTCTTCAACCGATTTACAGCTGTCATCCAGGCTGTAACAACCGGACATTGTGCACTGGGGGGTGGGCCAACCTCTGACATACTGCTTAACCCAGTTGCAAAACTGGGGTCCAATTTGCAGTACAAATTGGACAAATGTTGTAACAATGTAATGGGATCCTCTGAAATGGAAGCATTTCGTTAATGCAGGCAGGCTGCTGGCTTGTTCCCTTTCTTTGGATCCAAATGCATCAGAATGTGCTTGATTGTTTGCCTCTGCAGCCTGCTGTGAAATAGCTTAGGCTGAAGTGTCCAGTGACAGTTTACAAGTTACAAAGACAGCTTTTTGGCCGCTGACCCTCTGCGGGAGTCTAATCTTTGTTTTGTAGATGTCTCTTTATCTAGGGAAATTACATCTAGGAGAAGAGGTGCTGGATTGCTTCCTCATTGTTCCTTATTGTTAAAGATGACCTCCAAAGAATTTTTACAGCCCAGTTCTTTCTTTTCCTTTAGAGTGCATTGAGAAAACAAGGCTTTCTGTGATTTTCCTCCTTCCCCCATTCATACATACCCTTGTTTGCTTTGGTTTTGGCTGTAGTTTTAGAGAACATTTGGAATATTTGGTGGATGTTTAACTCCTTAATTGAAAAAGACAGCTCAATCATCAAAAGACTCTAAGGAAAAAAAAGGACAAAATTTCCTTATTTCAAGTTATACTCCTGAATCTTTCAATATTATTACTGTTCTATTAACTTTTTTGCGGTGGCCTTCTAACATAGGGTCAATTCACAAACCACTTAAAATGTATGGATTTCTTACCTCTTCTGCTTTGCTTTAGGCATGATGAAAAAAGCCACCAACCAGTGGATGCCCCATATGGTTGGCAAGCGACCCAGTGTGAGTTAGCTAGGCCACGTGTATGGGTGACCCTCAACAACAGTCTTAACTTATGTGACACAGTACCTGCTGACTTCCTCTTTCCTTACCCAAACTGCATACCCCTGTCTTGTGTTGGCACTGGTGCTTGCCTAATTTCCCTAATAATGGAGCAGAGTGCCACATAGGCAGAAAGGCAAAGACCGCCACCCTCCAAAAAAACCCCCAAGCACAAAACCACCTTGCCAACAGCTTACTGTTGATGAACTCAGTTGAGCATCTGTACTGGTGTTAGGGAGTGAGGGAACCAGATGGGTGATAGGATGATGCTGATGTCACCTGAGAATAATATAAGCTTTTGCATGGTATTATTGAATACTGTTTGTGGTGTTAAACTATTTGGGAGGGACTACTTGTGAGGAATCTCCCTACCAGAAGATAGTAGTAGAAATACTACATGCTTACATTCTGGGTAGTGTTCCTTACTTCAGTCAAGGTAGCCAGAATCAACTATTTTATAGACAAAAAAAAATCCCCTCAATCACCCTATATACAATGTGTTGTTATAGTGAACAATTTGCCTGTGGATTGCACTGGAAGTGCTTTGCCATTTGTATGTGTGCGAACAGTTCTGGAAATGGAGTTGTGCCTAGTTTATTACTAAGGCCTAGTCGAAACAACTTTGGATTTGGTAGTTATTCAACACATAGGTGGTTTACTGTTCAGTTCTACTGGCATGGTTGTAGCTGGCCAACTAGTGATGCAGTTGTAGCTAGCCAACTAGCGATGCGGTTGTAGCTGTGATGGTTCTTGCACACAGGCAAGGAAAAGATTGTAGATTGACATAGTATCCCTTACAAGGTTTTTCAGTCACTCAATCCCTTCATTAAACATGAATGAATGTTTTGAGAAATGGTGTAGCCTGAAATTTTCATGATGACCTTTCCTTCTTTTGTCAACTAAGCTCTGTTAGGGGAATGAGCTAATTTAATGCAGATTTGTCCAGTGTGTATACGTTACTTATGCTAGTTTAAGGGATGCTTTGAAGGGGATTAGCAAGGAAAGAGCATACAGTGGATGCCATGGCCCTGAACAAGAAAGTTTCTATCAGAAAGGCTGTTCATCAATGGGAGAGCTGAATGGAGAGGGATGCTATTTTCATTTTTCTTCCAAATAGCAGCTACAGGCAGAACAAAATAGCTTTGAAGGGATCAGTCTTGTGCTGCTGGAGTGATTGTTTTGCCTAGGAGTACTTGGGGGGTAATCTGACCATCCAGAACTATTTTATCCTCAAAAGGGAGTTACAGATCTCTCAAATTTAATTACAAAGAGTACCCCCTTAGCGTGCTTTCTTTGCGTTGCTACCATGTGGCATTGTTTAGCTTGGGTAGAAAGCTGGTGCTTATGCTAGGTGAATTCTGGGAGGTTGGAAGAGCTGTATCACTTATCCTGGGGAATATTCAGGAAGATCTTACAAAAAATAGTAGCATTATCCTGTGATGCTTAAGATTGTTACCATTCCTCAAGATGACAAGGAAAGAGTATTTACACAATGTCCTAAATGTGCTCTGTAATTGTGGATGTTGACTCCTCTGACATTGCACAGTTGCAGTGAACTGCTCAAATAGCTCTGAGTCTGTTTTCAGAAAGATGATGAGTATCTGTCTACGTGTAGCCTGAAACTGGCACTGGCTCCCCTTACTGTGGGGTTGATGACTTCTGAGCTGGAGTGGGGTGGGCAGCTGGGAGTGATGACCGCTTAGGCTATTGTAGGTTGGGTGGTGGCAGCAGCACATTAAGTCTAGTAATGGAGTCCTAGTTTGTTTTTAGAAGCTGTGTTTAGAATGATGATAATATTAAACTGCAAAGTCCTTTCTAAAAGTTGACTTAACCTTTAGAAGTCTTCTATATTAAAAAACCCCTAATAACCCAACAAACCAAACTCTGTAGATGCTTTTCTCAGCTGATTTTAAACACAGCAGGAACTTGCAGATTGATCTAGATACTGATACTATGCTTATTATATATGCAATTATTAGAGTAGGTTCTAAGTTTTACATGGCAACTTCTTTACATGGAAGCTAATTTTAATGAGAGCTTTTAGTTTGTTTCATGCTGCAAGAAAATTAAAGGACTTAAATATAAGATTTATGATCTCAATGAAACACAAACCAAACTTTTCCAAGACCTCAAGTGTTCTATAGCTTTCCATCTTCCAGTTTTAGTTTTCTGTAGTCTTAGAGACTGAATGGGGCAATAAATCTCTTAATTCACAATGTGTCAAACATTTTCTTCTGGCTAGATGCTGCTGACGATACTTAGTCTTCCTGTTTTCTTAGGAAAAGGTCAGTCTAGTCATTCAAACCCTTCATTAAGCTGACGAGTCATAGAAACTTTGTAATAGAAATTAAAGACCATCTATGCCTTCCCTATTCGTGATCAGATGGCTTTCTTTCACTTGTGAAAACGTAGGTCTGGCTATTAGCAATTTTCTGTTGGCAACACCGTGTTGCATTCAGGCACGTGGTTTTGGCTTTTTTGTAGTACATTTTTTAAAAATACTGAAAACCAGTAGCGATACCTTTGGACTATCTTTTGGCTTGATTACCTTTACATGCTCAGTAATGGCAAGCATATTTAGCGCTAAAAGGATCCTGCATGAAGGACAACATGGAAACATCTTAGTTCATTGAGCAATTCCACTGTAATTTCAGGAAACAACAACATTACTTATGCAGAGTTCTAAAGTTCAGCTCTACTGCTGAGTGCAAATCTCACTCGCTGGAGGTGAAATGCGTCTTTATTTTTAACCTTAGTGATTGCTTGGCAGTGAGTGCCAGTGAAGTAAATCTTCGAGGCCTGATTTAAGCAGTCTCTTGGCATTGTTGTATCTTATTTTATTAGAAGAACATTTTGCAAGCATCTTGGCCAAATGTGGTTAAGCTTGTTGTGTTGATTGTTTCTGTGTCTCTTTGAGCATTGCTTCAACAATGTCATAGAGGTAATGTGAGCTCATGCTCTGAGGCAATATAACAGGTAATGCAGCACAACAGTGGCAATTCTATTGCTTAAAGCTGGTAAAAAGAAACTAGTAAAGCTTGCTGGTTAAATGTCTAATGCAGATTGAGCAATCCCTGAAATGAACTATGGCTGTTTCAACTAACTACCTGTTTGCAATGTTGGGTGGAATATCAAATAGGGGTGTGTACATGTGTGTTTGTCACATGTTTACAAAAAGCTGCTTACTTGCACTTTTTTGGTTTTAGCTGCAGCTTCAAATTGGTGCAGTGTACTGTCATGAAATTAGTCTCTTATAAGTTGCCTTTTAAATTAAGTCACTCAGTTAATTTCAAGCTGTAGTTCTTGTTGCATATGCTTTTCTTTCTTCCCTAGCTCCATTTTGCCAAATGGCAGCATGACGATGTCTTCATGTTTCTTGCATAAAAATAGGGATGTGAATTGGCTGCTTGAAATAAGACAAGAACAGGCAGGACTTCAGTTGTTCTGTTGCTTTCTAAATATTTGTTCTTGGTTTTAGAATCCACTTGCTCAACTTCTTCATTGGGCTTCCTGTGTAATGTAAAACCTTGGCTTAATTCCCACAGGGTGAATATTCCTGTGGCTCTCCTGTTTACCAAGTTAACAGCTGTGGCCATTTTAGATGTTACTTCTCAGATGGAGGTTACTGACTCTGTAGTGGAGTTAGCAGGAAGGTGAGCATGCCATCTGCTTTGCTGTCATACTGTAGACTTACCTTCTTGGGTGATTAAAGCAGTGTGCCATGCTGAACTCAGACAACTGAGGTATCATTTAGTTCTGCAAAGTCTGTTACCTGCTCATTAGCAGCTGTCTCCTCTGGGAATTGCCAGACAGCTGAGGGGATATAATATTACAAACTGCTGCAGCTAAATGAACTGTAGCACATTTGTCAGAGCTGAGAATTATCTAGCAGTGATCATATATAAATGAGATTGGTCCCTGAAAGGAAGGAGTGTATTATTTATTGGCTTTTTGGAGGTGACATTTTATTACAAGACTGCCAATATCAATCCCCTAGCTTGTATTTTTAATTTGCCCTCCTACGTTATGACAAAGTTCAGCATCTTTTACTGGGCACTAAAAATTTCAATCTAATTATGCACCCTGGCGAGTTAAAACTTGTTAAATGGATTATCTTAATGTTATGTGGTAGTCACATCTAAATACTTAGATGCTGCAGGAACAGAATGACACAAAGTGATTACTACAGAATGAGTAGATTCTCATTCAAAGTGTTTCTGAACCCTTAGCTGAGCATTAACTTAGTTCATTCTGATGGCTTCTGGCACTGTGATTTCAACGTGCTCTGGCTCTTCTGTCTCCCAAGGCAACCAGTATCAAACAGATTGGCTTGGCTGGCTATTGAAATTACCACCACCCAGTGATGTAAAAGATAAATAGGTAACCAATAATACTCTTGGCTGAGAGCTCAGATTAACTGGTTGTGTCATTAGGTAATTTTCCACAAATTTAGTTAATCTTTAGCATCTTGAGTTTACCTCAAAACCTTTTTGCAGTGTTTTAAGTGTCAAATATAGTTACTCTTCTGAGTAGAAAGCATGGGTTATGGTTTTCTGCAGGAATTAATTGTTTCTGATTGCTGTGATGCAATGGTGTTTAAATCTGTCTGGTCTAATTCGTATAGACAGGTAAGGGTACAGACCTGTTGCTAGCAGTAATTGTGAACATGTTAACTTAAGCAAAAGAAACAGTCAGTGTGTACTACTGTCCTTCTTGCAGTCTGTCTAAAGTTTGTTGCTGCTTGAGCTGTGCTTGCTCGCTACTGCTTGAGCAGCTGTACCAGTACTTTGGGTCCTAGTTTTGGTGAAACCTGGCTAGGTGATTGAGCTTGGGTATGAGCTTCATACTCACAAAATGCTGATAATTATAGAATGCCTGTGATAAGTAGTTTATTTTTAAATGGAATGAACAGCCTGGTGTTTGCAACTTTGTAAAACAAAAAAAATGTATGTTAGGAAAACTTCACTGTGCTTTTGTGAATTTACTGTTTTATGGAGCTCACTTTCTGTCGTCTTTCTAAATTGTGTTTAACTTGTGCCAGGATATGAAATTATTGGTGGTCACAATAAGAGTTCATTGTCCAGCAGTGTAGAAATTGATCCCGTGGGAGTTTGTGCACATATAAACGCAGTTGTTCATAGCTGTCTGGTAGCCTTTGAGCATGCTCTTCTTCCAGCCAACTCTTACATTCTTCTTTTTAACTTCAGTTTAGTTACATGAGCTGTTTGTCTTTCAGAACCAACACGTAATCAGCCAAACCGAACCAGGAGGAAGCAGAGTATTTGAGAAGGCTCCCTGCATCTCATGAACGAACTAACGGAACTCGATAATGCTGGTTCTGCAGAGCCAGTTCTACGGCTCAGAAAAGGACACATGTCTGGCACTGCAACAACACAGGCAGCCTTTGAAGAGGACAGCTCTGAGCAGAGGCTTCTTTTAGTGAAGCCACCTCTGTCTTCTGACCAGGAAAATGTAAGTTACATGATTATCTGTTGGGTTTGCTAGGAAAAAAGAGTTTTGACATAAGTCCTTCAGTGCTTGAAATAAGTTCTAGGAGTGTGAACCATCAGCCTGCAACCTCTTCCTGCATGCTAAATAATTGTAATAAAACCAGAATGATATCAGAAATATTTAGTTGAATTTACGGGAGCTTGGGTGACAAGATGGGACATAACTGTAGGTTTACCAGCATTGTATTTTTGGTTCCCTCCTCAAAGAAATCGACTCATCATGGTTTGTTTTCTGCTGAGATGCTGCTCTTAAGAGATTTTTGTTCTGTAACTTCCAGTTAACCGTAAATGAAAGGAGAAAAGATATATTGACTCTGGCTGAATGTAATCTGAACCTTGGCTAATTGCTATCATTTTAGAGATTAAGGCAGAAAAATCTGTTTGCAGATTGTTGGAAGAATGGCCATAGTGGATTAGACCAAACATCCATAGCACACAATATCCTCTCATGACAGTAGGCAGTAACAGACTTAAAAGGAAGGGTGCAAGGATGGGGAAGCACGTTGTGTTGCTTTGCTAGGACACTCTCACAGCTTTTAGTAAATTGGTGGTTTACAGATTTCCTGAGCCTGTGGCAATGTTTTTGAATTTTTGGAGCATAAGCCTTTGTAAATTTTAGCAGCCACAACATCCTGCTGAAAGGTGTTCCACAGCTTCATTAGGTGTTGTATGCAAGTAATGTCTCCAGGCATTGGACTAAAGTACCTTCTGGTTAGAGAGTTTCAGGATTGTAATTAGTGCTTCTCCTAGGATATGTAAAGATAGGTATCAGCACAGTTAAATGGAAGAGGCATTCAGCTTCGGCTCACTGTTAAATTTATCACAGCTTAATGAGTTTATTGTATCAGCTCAGTTTTCCAGCAACTGTGTGGTTTTAGCCAGCAGTAAAAACATGCTGATGCTAGCTACTTAAGGCAGCCTTCAATGCAGAAGAGTTGGACTGTTGCTTTCCAAATGGCATTTACCACAGATTCTGGGAGTGTGCATGGACCACTATTGTGGTTCAGCTGATGTGAGAATGTTTATTACGCTAGCTTAACTTGATTAGTTTGAGCTCTTACTGAATTTAGTTTCAGGTGTCCTTATAATGAGAAGTCAGAACAGGTATTCATGGCTAATAAGCCAAGCCAGTGGACTATGAGTTGTACACTGCTAAAACTTCTCTAGGAGACACTTGGTATCATGGCAACAGCAAATGCCCAGAGTCTTTTTATTTGCATGATGTGGAAGGTCATAAAGCATGTGTATAAGGTGCAAAGTGTTAGCCAACAGCTGAATTTGCTAGGGTTAGGAAAAAGAAAAGTTGAGTTGCACTAGCAGATACTTTGAACATATGTACGTTTATCTGGCAGTGTGTTTGGGATCATCTTTTTTGAAGGCTGTTTTCATTCTTGTCTCTGATGTTCCTGGTTGCCTACTCTTAACTTACATGTTGCCTGCAGATGAAATAGCCCGAAGTAAAAGCCCATAACTGATTCTGGCCTCTAATTATTTCTGTACATTTGCTTAGCTAAATAAAGTGTATTTTGGATGAGTCAAAGTGTTCAATTTTAGAACTTGGGTGATAAAATGGTTAGAGTACTCTCTTTCTCTCTTCTGCTTTTTCTGGTATTCTTAGCATGTGTTAGTGTTTTTTTTTGTGTGTGTGTGTGTTTGCTTTCATCCTTATGACAAAAGTAGGTGTTTCTTTTGCTTTGGCTCACTACAAATGTTTAACTTTTTTGTATTTGATGTCTTCTGTCTTTCCCAGTCTCCTAAAATGCTGCCACAGAAATTTGTTTTTGCCATTTGTGTCTTGACCTGTATCACTGTCACTTTCTCTTCCTTATGTGGGCTCCTGCTTTTTGGACTTTTTTCAGCTTGTCCTTTGTCCTTTGTGGTTTCTTGTTTTTAATAGTGCGATTTATTTTTTTTTTTTCTTCCTTCTAAAAAGGTTGAATAATTGATGTTTCAAGTGGAGCATCTCAAAACAGTCTGCTGTCAAAAGCACCAAGATTAGCTTGCCAAATGGCCTTTATTGTGTGACATACTGCAGTGTTCTAAGTAAACTGCAAAAAAAATTACGCTGTATATCTTCCTCGGTCTTGTATAAGCCTCAGCACAGCTGTTACCTGAATGCCAGCTAGGATTCACTTTTTTGCTCTTCTGTATGTTCTGGCTATGTGCCGCTGCCTCAGTAGAGATTACTTATTAGTTCCAAAGCATGATTTTCCTCTGGCTTTGAGAGGCTTTTGTTTAGGTAGCAGTAATATAAGGTTATTGTTCTTCTGTAGATGGCCATAGTACTTGGGCACACTGGCTAAACATAGCCTTATAAAAGGACTCAAATGGTGCCTACTTGCGTTAGTATTCTAATTGCTAAATGCAACCTTGTTGAAGCCAGTGGTAACAATCTGGGAATTTCTATGTTGGAGAAGTGGATGAGAGCTATGTAGTATCTTGATGGTAGAACAACCATGGTCATTTAATATGCTTTTAAATGCTTCTGCTTATGACAAGCTAATAATACTTTCTTGAATATCGTAATATAGATGTATTCTAATAGATACAATACTTCCCCAAAACTTACTGGGCCTAAGACTTGAGGTACTGGTGTAAAACTGTGTGTATTTTTATCCTGTGATAATACAGCATTGTACAGTTATTCTCTGGCCTCCTATTATTATATTTACATCATTACAGCTCATTTATATAAAAACTACCCCAAACTCACCTATACAAGATTCCTTTCCCTCTGCCTACTTATATCCACTTTCTGCTCCACTTGTAGGAGGAAGCAGTCTGAGCTCTTAAGAGGTAGTAGTTGCTTTTGATGAATTATTTTAATAGTCTTTTCTAAGGAGGTATGTGGAAGCATACTACTGTATTGTTCAGAAATACTTTCCATCTCCTCCCAACTTCCATTGTATACTATATTTCTAATTTTGATGGGCCAAAATACTGATCCTCTTTAGAAATAAGGCATCTCAATATAAAAAAAAAATAGCGGTGTTATTAAGAAATCAAATTTAGTCCTAAAATTTTTTTCTGAGGCCTTTGTCCCTGGCACTAGTAACCTGCTTGGCTGGTTGCTTAGCTGTGAACTAGAAATTACATTAAAGATCCAACTTCATGTAAATTGTGGCATTCACTGAATACATGTAGCAAAGATTTACTGACTATATTGAGCATGCTTATCCAAAATAATAATAAAACAGCTGCATCCTTCTGCCAGTGCTCTTCATCTGCCAGTTTTATAATGATGCTTGTAAGAAGATGTGTATAATATAAAATCAATATCATTTTACACTTTGAGTCTCTTCTTCTGTATTTTATGCCATAGTTCTTATGTTCTCTCCCAGAGTGCATATATGTTCATAGTTTATCTCCTCTTCCAAGTACCAGTTCCCAAGAACAGATACACATCTTGCTATCTTGTTTAAACGTGCAAAAAGTGTAGTGGCAGATGAGTGATGTACCTTCTTGGAGAAGTAGTAACCATTTATCTGAATGTTAAGGATTTGGTGGTGAGAAAAGGATCAGACAAGCTGTGTAAGTCCTCTCTTTCAGCAGTTTAAATTTTTGTTTTCCTTTATCTAGCTTGCTTGTGCTGTGTATGAGCTGATAAGGCATTTTTCAGCAGGTGCTTCCCTCCTATAGCATGCTAGATTGCTCATCCTTTGGGACATAATATTTTCTGCTCTCCTAGTGTTTCTGTGTCTCAACTGCCTTTTTAATTTCAGCAGTGATAGTTCCTAAAGAAACCTTTCTTGCTCTGGCTTTGCTAAGCTAACACAGTCACATGCATGTGACTTTTTATAACTTGATGAATGGGCTCTTTATGCAGCCCTAAAAACCTGGGCTTGATGCTTTCCTTCTTTACTTTAACCTGTCAGGTGACAGCAGGCAAGCAAAAGAACCAACTTTATTCCGATAATCAGGCTTTAATGATGATTCCTTTCATGCAGTTGAGCTGCATTGTGCATTTGTCCTCTGTGGCACCAAAATGCACCCATGAAGTGGAGACCTGTTGCTCTTAAGTGTTTGATAATAATACTGTAAGGGTTTGGGAGGAGGTATGTGTAGTTCTTAAGCCATCTGAATGGACAGAAGAAATTCGGGCACATACTCATCTGGATTGCTTCTCAAGGAGGACAGGTTTTGACTACAAGTGGAACTTACTTGACCTCTGACAAATTTCATGATACCTGCATGTAGCTGTAAGTGTCTTTCTAGAGCTTAAATGCCAAAGTGATTTGAGGGAAGGAGGCAGAAGGATGTAACAGATTTTCAGGTACAATGGAAAAGTTTTGGAATAATTGGAAGGTGGGCTTTACTTGAGGCCTTAAAGTTGAATCATAGAACTTACTCAAAGCCTTTTCTGTTCCAGAAGTGTGTATATATGTGCAAAAACAGACCAAAAAATAGTTTTGGTATTGACAGAAGGGTGCATGGAAATTCATGGAATTGTCAGCTTGTCTTTATGATGCATGCTGTCTGAGTGGAAAAGGTACAGGTGAAGGTTAAGGCCAAAGGTAGACATTTGAGGCCTAAGGATAGCCTTGCTGGAGCTGATACTGGTCAATTCTGATAGCCTTTTTTTTAAAATTCCTTTATGGATTTATTTGGAAGTTTCTTGCTCAGTTTGAAACCATCTAGTTTTATTTTCAAGCTAGCATTTTATTACTGGCACTTGGAGTTACGATTTAAAACTCGGCATCTGGTTCTGTATTTGCCTTCTTCCTTTTTGTTGGTAGAGGTTGTCTTCTGTGTGTGTATGGGAGAGGCCTGGCATTACAGAATTTGAGGGCCCACCAAAACGTGTTTGCTTTTATTTTAAGGCAGATGGTGTTCAAAATTTTTTGTTCTGTAGAATTTATAATTTCTTCCTTTCATTCCACTTTTGCAGCTCTTGTGAAAGAATGTTATTTCTTTGAAAGCA
The DNA here is from genome assembly GCA_020745705.1 of Hemiprocne comata. Classification (NCBI taxonomy): domain Eukaryota; kingdom Metazoa; phylum Chordata; class Aves; order Apodiformes; family Apodidae; genus Hemiprocne; species Hemiprocne comata. The sequence continues at coordinate 67,352,434 of CM036586.1, forward strand.
TGTGAATAGGCATTTTACTTAAGATCAAAATATGTTAACATCTGAATTTCTCCTTCACTTGCTGGTCTAAGCACTGGAAATAATGCATATTTTACTCAGACTGCTAGTCACTGAAGTGCTTGAATCTAGTATCTTTCCCTACAAATATGCCTTTTTTTTTTTGTACGACAAAATATTTTTGGTACACAGAGCAGAATATCTCCAAGTATTCTCACTTAAACAGTGCAAAGACTTGGTATGTCTATGGAGATGGTTTCCAGGCTCCACAGGCTGGAGTTGGTTGGATTGTGATGCATCCTTTGCTGACAGTTGATGTGCCTGGCTTATTAACAGGCTTTTAGAGCTTGAATGTCTGCAGAAAAGACAAAGTGGTGACCTAGTCAACCAGGAGTAGACAGTATTCTGCACAGAAGGCTGGTAGCATGTGGGAAATGGCCATGTCTCTGTTTCTACCCTATCTCCCAGAAAACTCTCATGTGAATTAACACAAAAGATGTAATAGGTTATGGCTTGTTGAGTTGCAGCTGGGTTCAACTGTCTCCTGTTAGTCTGTAGGAGAGAGTCTTTGCTCTTTGAGAGGGGAGCTGTTGGTACTCTGCCGAGTTTGCTGCCTGCCAGCTGGTTTTGTAACCATTGCTTGCTGTGCTGTGTGTTGAAACTAGGAGAGGGAGGGAGTGGTTTTGTTTGTAATTCACTGGCACAACTGTTTCCCTGGGCAAGGGTTAGATTCCACAGTTTTTGCCTTTGTTCTCCTGGAGATCGTATCGGCCTGATTTGGGCAGCAGTGGGGGATGTGTTGGCCTTCTGTAGTGACATAAGAGAAAACAGTGTTGTACTGGGGGGATAACTTGCATCTTCCTCCAACTGTTTTAGATGTATTGACTCTCCTCTTAAGTTCAGCAGTACACTTTCAGTCTCTATTTATTTTTAACAGAGCATTTTTTCCGTAAGACCTGCTTGTTTATTTCCTTTTTCTGTTGTCAGGATTAACAATGACAAAGGAGCAGAACATGGCACGGGAGAATCTTCTGGATTAGGAGCAATTTTTACAGGCTTTTCCCAGTGTACTGATGAGTACATGTGGGTGGGCATTGAGGTCTTTGGTCCTTGTCAAGTACTGGGCATTGATAGAAAATTGGTAGTTGCGATTTCTTAAGAGATTAAACAAATCCTTTTAATCTGAAGATATTTAATGAGCTAGTTCTAATAAGGGTGTATTAGCAAGGTTGCTGAAGCTGAAGTGTGATTTTGTCCCAGGACTATTTGCTAAACGAATGTTAAATGTTAGTGCTTGTTTTTAATGAGTGCCAGCAAGCAGTCACCCATGACAAGTTGTATAAAACTGTTTCCAAGTGCTATATTAAATGGCGTGTAGCTTTCATAAGAAGGTGACCTACAAAGGAAAAATACTAAGCTCCAGGAACCTTCAAGCAATTAACATTTTGACCAACAGGCTGAAAAAGTCTTTGGCACAGTGCTAGTGAAAGACTTTTTTTGGTCCTGTGACAGCACAAACAGCTTTGCACACCCTGCTTAGAGGGTGAATGTAGCTGGCCTTTTGGAAACTGGTGTGTGTATGTTTACAAGCCTGCCAGATTAAGAGAGAATGTAAACTCTAAATGACAAAACTGTTATTTTGAAATAACTTGGTATATTCAGAAATTAGGGGAAGTCAGGGAAAGTTTTGAGGTGCTTTGCTTTTCCAGTTAATTACCTACAATCCAAAGAACATAAGCTGATGAAATTCTGGAAAATGCTCAACAGGCTTTTAGGAGAAATAGCATGGCATGGCACCACCTATCACTGTTTTCCCCTTACAAAAGACTAGTTGATAAAAGGTCAGTTGAGAGAAAGGGCACAGAGGAATTGCTGAAAAAAGCAATCTGAATAGTTGAAAAGGATGTTATAGGACTGAGATTAGAAAAATAGCATTTTTATATTTTAGCCTTGAACCTATCTTGGCCATTATGCTGAATGCTCTCAAGTTACTGAATCTGGCTTGCTGCCCCAAGAAACATTAAATGACTTGAATGTCATGTTAAACACTATTAATCATTCATCTGATGAGATCAAGATAAACAAGAGCAAAAACTCCAAGTTGTGTCTAGACTTTGTGACTTCAGTTTAATATGGGGGATAACGGTGGTATTGTAAATGCAGCAACATATGTTTTTTAACTTGCATTTTAAGAAAAGAATTGTAAGTACTGAGTTGTATAATACCCCATGACTCTCTTAAGACATTTGCTTTTTCTGAACTAACTTGCCTGTGTTACAGTGATGTGTTTGTACTGAGGCAGAGTTCTGTCAGGACACAGATCAGGAAGAGAGTGGGGGAGGATCTATCAGCAGCTGAGGGAAGCAACAAAAGCATTAAATAAAATTCAGACTGCATCACTCTTTGGAAATTCCTGTGATGGTAGCTTTAGGGCACTGGTGGTGTCTTGATGGTGAATTGGCATCACAAACAGCTGAGCTTTGAAACGTGGGACTTCATTAACTCCAGGGCTTAATACTACATAGGTATGTGCACGGTCAGTTAGGCCCTCAAGTAACTGAGTGATGACTCTGTCCAAAAAGTAACTCTTAACACAGGAAAGTTCTGCCCTTTCTGTGGGTTAGGAGACTTGTGTTGCAGTTACTGGTGTTACTGGTTAACGCGTGCACTTCTGGTTCTGCATCAAATACCATACATGCAGCCAATGAGAACTGTCAGATTTCTGAAGGTGTGTTCCCAGAAGCTGCTGAAAGTTTTGATAGTACAGCAGCCTATTGAAGTGATCAGTAGTTTAACTTTCCTTAGTCCATGTCTAGCTAGATTAAGTGCCTTTTTAGCTGATGAACACTGCAAAAAGGGGGACTGCAGATCATTTGGCATCCAACTGATATGCCTTTAAAAGAAACATGGCCTTGCACATGACCCACAGAAAGTATTCTGTAATGGATTTCAGTAAAATGGGAGCTGACGCTCCCTTTGTTTCTCTTTCACTAGCTTGAGCTCCTTAAATCTCCTGGTTTCCTGAACCAACTTTATTATATAAGAGGAAGCTCACCTGGCAAAATATGTGTAATTTCTGCCAGATTAGTAAGCTAATCAACCGAAGGATCAGAGGGGTGCCAGAAGCAGTGTAAAGATGGGGGTGGGCTGAGGGAGAAGAGGACCACTTTTGACAGAGTATGCTTCTTAGGCTTCTTCAAGCCTGACTTATATTTCAGTTGCACACTGTAAGGTACACAGATGACCTTTTGTAGCAAAATTGCAATCTGAAGCAAGGAACGAGAGCTTGCTCGTCACCTGTGCAATTAAGTAGTAACGTGCAAACTCTCAAACTGTCAAGAAATCTAAAAACTGACATCAAGAAACTACAGACCTCAAGCAATTGCACTTTACTACTTGAAGTCCAGAGAACACAAGCCTCTCAAAAGTGAGAAAAGGGTTTCTGGACTCTTTTTCTGCCATTGTGACTTGAGTTCTGACAGGCTTTTCCATAGTAAGGGCATTAATAAACAGTGTGTCTGTTAACAGATTTGAGAATGATAGCGTAAAAACTGTTAATCTATATGAGAAGGATAAGCTGTTGAAGTAGATAAGTATATTGCATTTACTGGGACAGGTTTTACTGCAGTTTTGTCTGTAACAGGGTCTTTGGCTATGTGATCTTTTTTTGGACTCAATTCAGGCAGCAAATTCTTGTACTAAACGTAAACTTTTTTCTTTAAACTTTTGTGCCATTACTATAAAAGAGTGAGACTTAATGTGAAAATAAACTTATTTAACGATGGGGACTGTGCAATTGGGCTCTTAGGTTTCTTGCTTTTGTTTGTGCTGAGTCTTGGTTTTGCCATTAAACCTCTCCCTCCAAAGCCAAGCACACTCTGAAATTCTTGTTTAGAAGATGATCTGTCCCTTGAAGTGTATTGCCTGGAACTCTGTACAAAGTAGTATAATTAAGTCTATTTCTACCTCTTTCTTTTACCTTCTTTTTCTCTCAAAAGAATCTGGAAAACTTCCCAAAACAAAGTAAGTGTGGATAAACTAGTAAAACTATTTTCTTCTGGCCATTGTCACTTGTCCTTCAGGTTTAGTTTATTCTCTGGTAGCATAATTCAACTCGGGTTGTGTTTATACTTCTGTTGTATTATTTCCATCTCATTAGGTATCTGTACTGTGTTTGTTGGTAGCTTTAAAACACTGTGAATTTTCAAAGGGGGTAAGAATAAAATTTGAAGGATTTTTTGGCATTTCCATAGAACTAAGTGTCCAGACCCTCTAGAGTGTAAGGATACAGAAGCCATGATTTCTGATTTGTATGGAAGACTGATCATACACATTGCTGTGTATGTGCAGCAGAATGACAGCTGATGATTGCAACAAGTTTGCTTCTTAGAAGCAAAAATGGGATTTTTATTGAAAGATACTCCAAAATGCACTGAAGGCTTCACAGAATTTTAATTTATTTAGTCAAAATCTAAGACTGCTTTTAAAAAAGTTTGAGTGAATTAGATGATGTAAAAGAACATCTGAAACATTAGCCAAGTGAAAAACCTTTTTGCCTATGATCTAGGAGGTACAAAGGCAAAAGTTATTCTGGAAGCACTTGGTTCACTTAAAAGTGGGAGTATCAGAGTTTTGTTCTGGGCAATCATTGCTTGCATGGTGTTAGGCAAGTGAGATTTTTTTACCCAGTGTGTTCCCCATTTAAAAATGTGATTCTGTGGACAGAACTTAGAAATAGTTAAGAACAGGTCCCAAAGCTTATTTTGCTACATGCTAGAAATATGCCTGAATTTCTGATATGATCAGCCAAAGAAGAGAGAATGTAGGAATCCTAAGATAAGAAGGAACCTGTCACAGTGGAGGTTTTACCACAAGATACCTTTTTAACATAAAAGTGATTTTTTTTCTTTCAGTCATTGTTGGAAGAATTGAAGGCCAATAGACTTCTTCAGATTTCCAGATGAAAACCACCATTTGTGTTGCACTCCAACTTTAGATTTCCACTTTCCAAGCAGCACAAATTTACTGTTCTTTCTGATAGGACATTATGGGGAGGAGTCAAGAGAGGACGGACATTCCAGAATGGACCTCATTTTGCCTCCTTAGCAAGAAAAGGACTAAGAAGTTGAGCTTTAGTGATTGTTTTGTTTGTTTTTTGTTTTGTTTTTTTTTTTCCTTGAATGCTAATTTTGCAGATTAATGGCAGGAAGGAGATAGTAAAATCAATTCCATTTTCTGGCAGTAATCTGGACTGTACATATGATATGAATTCTTTTTATCACTAAAAGAAGCTCAGTAATGATTTGTTTGTAGGCACACTGCCAAAATGCAAAGATTGTGGACTAGTTCATAAATAGCTGTGCTCTTCGAGCTTTACAGTCTGTTCAAATTTAAACCTTCCCATCGTTCTAGAAATGGGAGTATGTGGAGAGGGGGAAATGAACATATTTTGGCTTTGAGTCACTGGGTAGACTGCAATGAATACAGGCTTTGATTACATAAGGGACCTTTTTTCCTTCAGTCCACCCAGTTTTGTAAATTGAGGATTACTAACTTGTTCACCCCATCCCATCTGGTCATTGTGTGGTGTTGGGGGAGGGAATTCAAGGGTAGCTAAAAGGCCTAGTAGTGCTTCTTGTATCAAGTACACTGGAACTTAAGCACAAATCTTGCTTTTCTGTAAGGCCTGGTTTTAGAAATGGAAGATTTCTTAGATTTCCAAGATTGTGCTGACTATCATGAGCATCTTATCCAGACCCTCATGGCAGGGGGTATGGACTAGATGATCTTTAGAGGTCCCCTCTGACCCAAACCTTTCTATGTTTCTATGACCTTGAGTTAATTATTTATAAAACTGAAAACTGAGAATCCTAACCAGAGATCCATTAGTAGAAAAAGCCAGTAGAAAAATTGACAGTGTGTGAAATAATGTCAGTGAATGTTGTTTAGTCAGAGTGAAACCAAATTTGTGTTCTATTAATGCACTTTCTGGTCCAACAGGACATGTGCCTGTTTTAGAAAGATATTAAACCCGTTTGCATCTCAGTGTTGCCTGATACCTTTCTCAGTAGAATTAATGGGATAATCTAGACAGTGAGACTGTATTTAATACTGTCTTATGCAGCTGTAGGATCTGCCTAGAGCTGATCAATATTTATATCAATCATCTGCTATAAAATATGAAATTGTTGCCCAGACTTGCTCAGAGGGGGTATTGACTGGAATGATAAATGAAGGTGGGTAGACAGTACAAGGGACATGGATTACATTCAAAGATTAGTTTAGTCGATAGAATTGTCCTAGTGTGGACCAATGTGAAGTCATACACAAAACATAAAGGGTATGTACTGTATATTACGTATCTGGATAAGCAGAACTGGGTCAAGAACTATGTGATGGGGGACCCCTTCAAAAGGTGAAGCTTCAGTGGCTACTGCAAGCCTTGGGTTCAAAAGCAAGTATGAGCATGTCATTTCTCTCAAAATGCCAAAAAATTTGAGGAATCTAGATAGCTCACAGTATGTTGGAAGAAGTCTCCTTTTATTTATTAACAAATAAAAGTTCTAAGCAGCTTGTTCAGTTAACTTGTTGATGGAAATCGTTGATAAGGCCTTATTCTAAGGAGAGAGCTGTTATGTGGTACTAGTACACAGCCAGATCTGATCTCTGGCTCAAAGTTCAGGACATTAACCTGAACATTAACGATGATAATTTGTAGATTAAGTATGTGAGGTTGTATACCAGAGTCTTAGTTGCTTTGAATGGCATTACTGATAAGTAATCATAGAATGCCAGGTTGGAAGGGACCTCAGGGATCATCTGGTCCAAACTTTCTAGGTAGTAGTATAGTTTATATGAGGTGCCTCAGCACCCTGTCAAGCTGAGACTTAAACCTGTGCAATGTGGGGGAATCTACCACTTTCCTTGGGAGACTATTCCAATGTTTGATGGTCCTCATGGTGTAAAATTTACCTCTTGTGTCCAATCAGAATCTCCCCAGCAGCAACTTGTGCCCACAACTCCTTGTCTTTTCCGTGTGACTCTTTGTAAATAGGGAGTCTCCATCTTCTTGGTAGCCACCCTTTAAAGTACTGGAACATGGTAATGAGGTCTTCCCAAAGCCTTCTTTTTTCAAGGCTGAACAAACCCAGTTTTCTCAGCCTCTCCTCATATGGCAGGTCCTCCAGTCCTCTGATCATCCTTGTGGTCCTTCTCTGGACCCTCTCCAGCCTGTCCGCATTGTGGCTTGTAATACAGAGGAGACTACTCTCCGTACAGAATGTGGGGCTTTCTTGGGTTGGTCGTAAGATGTGGGACAGCTCTCTGCATCAAGTCTGAAGGGTACAAAAGGCTCATTCTCTTTGCTAGCTTTCTCAAACTTGCTTACCTTGGAAGCTGAAGTGTTGAATGGAGTCTCTGGTGGGCCATGAGCATTGTAGTAAGCAAAAAGGAGTGTAGAACTTTTGTGGCCCCTCTGCTTTTTTCCTCAATGGACAGCTAGAGTGTATCATAATATGTAGATGATGTGGTAAGTCAACATAAGGTAGAAAACTACCAAAGCTTGTTCCTAGAAAGTTTCTAGTGATATGTACCAGCTGAATATCCAGGCTCAGTGTTGTTTTTTTTTCCTGTTTGTTTGCCTAATTCTCTTGGTACATTTTGGGTATATGGATGCTTCTCTTTATTGGAATTTTGCCTCTTGCTGCTTTTCTTTGATAACTTGCCTTTATCTAACTGGCAAAAGTTTTGTACTAGTTTCTGAAATTCTTTGAAAGTCAAACAAATGAGGAAATGTCCACTACTGGATTATGAGCTGAACAGAAGTCTCAGTTAAACAGAATAGATCTTCAGATTTGAACTGAAAGTTGAGGTGAAGCATTTATAACAAGGTAAATGGATTCCTCTCTTTGGCTTGCCTTTTATTATCCTAAAATGCCAAATATGTTATAGAGGCATTAAGGCAAGCATTATAGTGACATTGAAACATAAAATAGGAAGTAATCCTTCCCTAGAGGTGAGTGGGCTGCAAGACTCAGACTCCATATCTGGGCTTTAATGAAGCATAACTTCCAGAAGAACACTGCTTTCTCCCAAACCTGGTGAAAACATGTGCAAAATGGATTAGACATGTGAGCTGTTCTCACATACCTAAGAATTTTATAATTTTTTTGCTGTTCTTTTGAATCCCTTTCTCAGTGCCATACAAGGAAAGCAGACTTCTTTATTTACCAAGCCCTAAAACCAATAATTTTGTATGGAAAACAAAGTCACCTTTATCTGTTCATCTCTGAATTCTCTGTTGTTTTTCCCCCCCCAGTGTTCTGAGGAATATAAACACAATGATGAGTCACCTCAAGAAGATGAAGGGTTTATGGGTATGTCACCTCTTCTACAAGCCCACCATGCTATGGAGAGAATGGAAGAATTTGTGTGTAAGGTAAGGGCACGTGGAAAGAGCTGAAGTAGTTACCTTTCTTGAGGTAGCTCCAGTGGGCAACAGAGTAAATGTGCAGCAGCTGCACTACTAACATGAGGGAGAGCAGGTACAGACCATCCCTGAATGGACATCTCTTATAACTAGTATATTACAACTAGTAACACTACAGCTTCTCAGGATCTCAATCTGCCATAAATGAATAAATTGTAAAGCATGGAACAACAGGGATTACAAATGAGACTCTAAAGCTGATCGTGCAACTGAGGAGTCTCTTGAGAAACACCTGTGAGTGGAAAGCAGAATAAAAGCCTTCTGGTTCAAGGCACTTTCATTTACAAGGTCATTTTTTTCCAGGTTTCTTCAAACTTGCAAATATTTTGCTTTTCCAGCACCATTTGCCTCCATTGTAGAATAAGCTTTGTCCCTTACTTGAAAGGAAACAAAGCTGTGTTAAACCTATACCTAAGTTAATCCATTGTAGATTTTGCAATAGCTGACCTTGGCTCAATTTTTGCTACTTTTTAAAGCCATGGGACTGTATCAGTCTCTGGCGCTCCTTTCTTGGTGAAAGGAGTGTTCCTTTATACACTTGTTCCTGCTGGTTTTAGGAATGATTCTTTGATGTTTTTGCAGGGGAACCCTAGTTACTTAGTCTTTTGTGTGTGGGTTGTTTTGTTGATTTTTTTTTATTTTTTTTTTTACTATGCATCTTTTTCCTATTTAAGATGTTCTGTAGGGTGGATTGTGTAAAATGAATTCCATCCTGCTGTTCCTACCTCAATTCCAGTTTTTAATTCATGAAGTAAACAATTTATTTTCTTACTTAATGTGTTTGAACACCCAGTCTTTAACTGGGTTGGTTATTCTGATTAGTTTTCTTTTGCTTCCATGAAGGACTGTGGAGAATTGGTTTAAAAACTCTGGGCTCTTGTTGAAACTGAAATAAGAATATAAGCTTTTCAAACTTAGTGTTTCAGGATTCTTCAAGCTTGCTCCTGTATTGCTAGCCAGACGACAAATCCAAGGAACACTGCAGAAACAACCCCGGTACATAAAGCATTCCCTGATACCCCTCTGCTTGGCAGTGCTGCTGCTGGAGCCAAACTGAAGACTTCTTGTACCTTATGCTGCTGAAGCAGCACTAAGAACACCTGTGAACACTTTTTTCATTTGGAACCAGCTGCAAGAACAGATGTGTGCACATGTGCTCTCTCTCCCTTTAAAGAAGAAATCTGATGGAGTTGAGAGTCATGGATCTGTTTCCTTAACTGATCTGTCACCATTTCTTTTGGGAGTGTGGGAGCATTTTTTTTTTCCAACATGGATAAGGGACTGGCCACTTCTCACAGGACTCTCGCCACTTGATGCTTTCTGACCCATATTAGTGCTGATGAATAGCTTTTTTGCTAGGCTGCCCCAAATGCTAGCAGATGCACACTCAGACTAGCTTGTGGTTGGAAGAGCAGACTTCTACTTCCCTATTTCTTGGAGACAACAAGGTGTAGGCTTCTTCAGTTAAATGGAAAGGATGATCTGTGAAAATACAGAACATGGAAATGAATGAAATGCTTTCCCTTCATTACCAGTGAAAATGCCCAGTAGCTTTCCTGTTCAAGGAAATGCTGAAGTACTTATTTCTCTGATGGTGGAGCTCAGCTTCATAATGATAGTGTTTTGAATAGGGAATGGTGACTTAAGCATTGTATTTCAAGTGTAAAGCCTTTTCCCCAGAGATGTCCCATCAACCCTTTTCTGTTTAGATTAGATTAACACTTTTACTAATACAGGTTTTTTTACTTTTGCCATACATCAGTGGAACTCGATTCCCTGCATTGAACTAAAATCTTCTAACTTCTAGGTATGGGAGGGCCGATGGAGAGTCATTCCCCATGATGTTCTGCCTGACTGGCTAAAGGACAATGACTACCTGTTGCATGGACACAGACCACCCATGCCTTCCTTCCGGGCTTGTTTCAAGAGTATCTTCAGAATACATACAGAGACTGGTAACATCTGGACACATCTTCTAGGTATTTTCAGCTTCCTCTAATGCTAATTGGTTTAATTGCTCTCTTTCTTTGAGAGCAAGATAGAAAAGGGTCTGGGGTGATCAGCATTGTCATGCCACTAGTAACCTGTTAAAGTGACAGGTTGGTATCCCTCTCCTAATTTTATCCCACCAGGGTTGGATGAGACTTCCTTAACTATGGCATTCAATACAAATGAATGAAATAAAAATGTCCTCATTGTTAGTAAATTACCAGTAAGTAGTCTTTTTTCCCCAAGCGTGTAGGTGTTAATCGAGATTGCATTTATTGCCAGAGAAAAACACTTAAACTGCAGCTTGTGTGAGTGGTTTTCAACTTGCAAGGAGCCTTGAAGGGAAAGGGGTTTTTTGAACTTTACCCTTCTCTTTTTACATTTTGCAATTGTTCTAGAATTACTGTTGTTCTAGAATGTCCACCTAGTTGTTAGGCATCTTCCAAAACATGTAAAAATAGTCCATGCAAGTCTGTGTTGGATCAGTCTGAGACAGAAATGAGGTTGAGATGCATAACTAAGGTAGGGCAGTACTTTCTTCTGCATGCGTGCTGCTGGTTGTGCAGCTCCTTTGTTTAGTGCTCCTGTACATTAAAGTCATGTTTGTAAAAAGAAAAGCTTTTGGGGTACATATACTTGACACCTTTCTGCCTTCCTGTTTTTCAGGATGTGTGTTCTTCCTTTGTCTGGGAATCTTCTACATGTTCCGGCCAAACATGTCCTTTGTAGCACCTGTGCAGGAGAAGGTGGTTGTTGGATTGTTCTTCTTGGGAGCCATACTCTGCCTCTCCTTCTCGTGGCTCTTCCACACAGTTTATTGCCACTCAGAAGGTGTTTCCCGGCTCTTCTCCAAGTAAGTGCTTAGAGGAGAGGGCAGGCCAAATAGGATACAGGTGGGAAACCAGGGTTGGGATTTATGCCTGGAGTCTCTGTGTAGGAGTTGTTCATTGCATGACTGCATGTATTTTGGAACAGAGAATCAATGCAGCTTCTTGTAATTATTGTTTGTTTCAGCATGAGTTTTTATGCTGTTTTAGTCTGAAAACTCCTTACATGCATCTTGCTGCTGTAAGTAGTACACCTAGAGCTTAGTTGCAGGACTTTGAATTTTTAATGCAACTGTCACTTCTCATCATTTCAACTATTTTGAGTAACTTTGAATCTTTAACTTACGTAAGACAGCTCCACAATGTGTATCAAGATGTTTTTTTGGTTTTGCTATGCTTTACTTTTTGGCTAGCTGCTAAGTATCTCCTATTTCCTAAGGTTACTCAATCTATGAGTATGTAATCTGCAAGACCCCCCTCTAAGGTAACCCAGCAATTAAAATCTTCTACTGAAAAATTAACTCCATCTTTTGTAGGAGCATTTTGTCCAGTTGTGGTAAAAAGCAATGGCTGTAGGAATTCCTTTTCTTCACTGGTATATAGGAAAACAACATAGTTGAAAAATTGTGACATTAATTCCCAGTGGTCACTAAAACTGATGCCTAACTAGCTCATGCTTGTCAGATACTAAAGTGTTTGTGTTGGCTGGGCTCTCACAACATATTGTGTGTCCTTTTTTGTGTTCAGAGGACTCTTGTGCTGCTTTTTTCCTCATATGAAGCTTATATCTGAGTTTCCTCCAAAAAGCTTTCATCTAAATGCTGTTGTATTTATTGCTGATGACTGTCCAAAAATGGCCTTACTAGTTGTTTATCTAGGAAATCCCTTACTGTCAGAGGGTAATGGTAGAAGAGTTGCAATCAAGAAGTAAGTTGCAATAGTGAAATAACTTGATTTTGCAATGAGATGTAGGCAGTTCTTCTACTAAAGAAGAGTGGGTTGGTCTGAAGACTTCCAAAGGTTCACATTTCTTACCAAACTGATTTGTGTTTTCCTCTAGGCTGGATTATTCTGGCATTGCACTTCTCATAATGGGCAGCTTTGTACCATGGCTGTATTATTCCTTCTATTGCAACCCTCAGCCTTGCTTCATCTACTTGATTGTGATTTGTGTCCTGGGCATCGCAGCCATAATTGTCTCACAATGGGACATGTTTGCAACTCCTGAATACCGGGGTGTAAGGGCAGGTAAGACCTGAAGTTAGTTGTTTTACTTCTTGTCTGCCTTGTCTCCTTCCTACTTACCACTTGGAAAAACCATCTTGGGAAGACTTAAAAGAGCTTCATTTTATAGAGAGCTAATTTTCCTTGCTTGGGGGCCTGATGGGTTTTCTTTCAGCACTTATTGTAGCCAGCTGAATGCACAGATGAGGGCTGGTGCCAGGCTTGGAAGGGCATTCCTGAAATGGACAGTAACACATGCAGTAGGAAAGGCAGTACAAAGTATTTCTAGCCGTATCTACCAACTTTGCTATCACAGAAAAATTACTGACTGCTTGGTGTGTGTATGTGTATATTCCTTCTGCTGTTTGTCTTGGTTTTGTAATACTAGGCTTAGACAGTAGCAAATCATTGCATTAATGATTGAATTAATCTGAATAATTTACCTAGATGAAACAAGTTTAAGACAAAGAGCTTAGTATTTCTCTTGATAAGATCAAAAGAACGAAGAGATTTGGTTTAGTGTTCTGAGGTAGGAAGAAAGACAAGGCTTAAGGGGGCAGCTATGGAATCTGAACATAGCTGGGTCTAATAGCAATGTTTCTTATCACTTAACCTGCCCATGCTGTCTACAGTAAATCTAGATTTCCTGGGCAAGCTATGGGTGTACCTTCAGAGAGTTCAGCCTTCCAACCTTAAAATCTGGACGCGACATGGTTATTCCCCACACACACACTTTCTTAACTTGCTGCTAAAATCTAAATGAATCAACCGTGTTCTCATATATGGCAGATCAGATGAGCCTCAGATGCTACTTTTCTGTTTCCTAGGACTACTTGTACAGTATATGAGAAATGATCTCTTTGTGTCTCCCTGTTGTCTTGCTCTTGAGAGATTACAGTCAAGCGAGACATAGTTGGTGTAGTCTCAGTGCCCTCTACAGTCCAAGTTGTGTACCTGGCTTTAGGAACATCAAAGCTGGCTGACACAATCATTAAATGAAATACTTCGGTATCTGCTGGAATATAAAACTAAGTAGCTTCTGGTATATGAAGGAAGTCCTCTAACTTCCTCTCCAATAAAGCTCTTCTAGGGACCTCCAACATCAAGAGTTGCCAGCTTTTTGGTGCTTTGGCAAATACTGAGTTTTTTTTCCATAGCTTTTGTATTTTCGTTGTCTCCCTTTACTGCCACTGTGTTCAAATCTGACTCTCCCACATTTTTTTTACCTCCCAGGAGTATTTCTAGGTCTGGGTCTTAGTGGGGTTATTCCCACGCTGCACTTTGTCATCTCTGAGGGGCTCCTGAAAGCAGCCACCATGGGGCAGATAGGCTGGCTGGCTCTCATGGCATGCCTGTACATCACTGGTGCTGCACTATATGCCGCCCGCATCCCGGAGCGATTCTTCCCTGGCAAGTGCGACATCTGGGTGAGTCTATAGAATGACTGGATGAAGGGACCAACGTGAAAGCCCCTTGAGGCTTGTCCATGTTTTCTTATTAGAAGTATCAAACTGCTGCACCAGAAGCATAGGTCCTTAAGGGGCCAAACAGTTGTGGGCTCTCTGAGCCTGACTTACCTGGTGCCTCTCTTGCTGGCTTATCACAAGCTGTCTGGTCTGAGGTAACTGCCAGTGTGCAAATTCACTCCAGTACGTGTACTAGATGTCTTTACTAGATGGGTAAGTGACTTTGTGAACCTTTGTGTGTGTGTGTGTGTGTGTGTTGAGCATCCTGCAAACACACATGGTACCTGGCTTCTGTGCAGAAAAGTGCATGGTGATTTCTCTGTTCAGTGTGCTCTCTGGGATCTTCACCATGTCTGGCTCCTCATCTTGTGCAGCTAGTGAAAATGCTGCGTAGAAATGGTAGACTTCGGAGGGACCTCTGGCCCAGAAGAAAGGAGAGTGGGGTGAACAACTGGGTGGGTGGGGGAAACTTGGTATGAGGGAAAGGATCATGAAAACTGTGGAGGGAAGTATGTGGGGAAGATATAAAGAAAGAAATTGGATGGAACAAGAGTAGAAATGAGAGGGAGGTGGACCTTTTGGAAGGCCACTGTACTTCCACTAGGATAGTTTAGGGCCCCTGAAGAAGATGGAATGAGGCCTGGGTTGTTTGAGTGTCTTTTGCACAGCAACAGTTTGTTAGGTTGGTTTAAGTGGCCAAACAAAGCCTTATTACAATAATGAGCTAGGCTCCAAAAGCCCTGGTGTACCACCAACTCTTTTTTTCCAAGCTTCCTGTGGAGCCTGCAAACGCACGTTTGTAGAAGTTTTTGAAGAGCATTGTCCATACTGATATGGCTTTCCTCAAACAAGAGCATGCTTTGTCATGGAGCTCCCTCATGGTTTTTATTTGGCTGTACTATAATCAATAGCATCCTGGGCAGTCATTCAAAACATCTGGTTCATTCTGTCTTTTAATATAATATAATAATTTATTTTTTGTTGTTCTGTTTCTCTGTGGATAAAATCACATTCTGAAAATCTGCTTGGTAAAATTTTTGCCTGTGACCAGAGCAGAGCTTATACCTGTTGGCTGAATGACACAGCCCTTTTTATTAATAAACCACCAGTGTGTGTTGTGGAGGCACTAATTTAATAAGTGTCCTGCTTAAGGCTTTTGTCCAAAGCTGTGAATTATCCTTGTCCCTGCACAAAGATGCACTGTGACATTTATGTAGCTTATTTGTCGGTTGACCAGCTGGTTAAGATGACTGAAGGGAAGGGTGTGTGGGGGGGTGTGTGTGGAGAATTTGATTGTTTTGCTAATGATAGGAGATGGATGGGCTTTCAATACACAACGTAGAGAACTTCCCAGCTTGTAGTTTGAGTTACCTCTACTCGGTGCTGTGTGCTTCAGCTGAACGCGTGGCTTTGTTGGAGACAGGGCATCACTAGAAGTACCCTGGCTGAACAGAAGTGTTTTCTCTCCTGCAGTTTCACTCCCATCAGCTGTTTCACGTCTTTGTAGTGGCTGGTGCTTTCGTGCACTTCCACGGGGTTTCGAACCTCCAGGAGTTCCGCTTCACGGTGGGAGGAGGCTGCACAGAGGAAGATGGGATGCAGTAAAACCAGCCTTCAGCCCGAGATCGTAACCAAAACAGAGCCGCGCGCGCGGCTGAAGCATACAGGCTAGCAAAATGAATACCTAAGAAGAATCCAAGTTTCAGCTGATGAAGCATGGAGCTTCACGGGGATTCTGACTAACCAAGATAAATTCTATACCTCAAGCAATGGAATGAATCAATTTGAAGACCAGGAAATTCTGAAACCCTAATTTATTCTTGGGATCTACAGATTGAGCTACAGAGGACCCTTTCCAAATCGGCTTCTGTTCAATGCCATATTTATTTGTAGAATTGGGGAGGGATAGCTTAGCAGTTTCCTTTTTTTTAAAAAAGAAAAAAAATGAGGTTAAATTTAGATCCTCTTGGAGGGTTTGGGAGTTGATTTTAGATGCTCTTTTGGGAGAAAAAAAAAATTGTAAATAAGATTTCTAACTTTCTGTTTAAATAAAATTTATATAAATGTTTTAAACAACGGGTGGGGGGAAAAGGGTTTTTGTAAAGAATGCAACATGCAAGTACCACACACTGTTTCAATTTTGCACAAAATAAATGATTGCAGGAGGACCAGGTAAAATTCCCAGGAGTGAAGCATGTTGGTCCTGTGATTTTCCTGGTGTCCAGGATGCCCTGGGCAATGTGGGGTCCTGGCCAGCACTTGGAGTAGCTTCAGTATGTTTACACAAGGGTTGTGAAGGCTGGATTAATCATGTTGTCATCCAGGTCACAGTGTTAGCAAGTTTATTTACTCAAATAACTTGAAAGATACATCTGCACCCTGCCTAAGCATGTGGGACAGCTGCCTTCCAAGCTTGCGTGGCCTGTATAGTTTTGGATAGTGGATCTTACAGCTAGTTGGTTTGGTTCTCATCATATGAATTGGACCGTGATGGGAAAACTGCACATGGAATGGCAAACAGTCCAACTCCATCAGTGCCTGCCTGTTCCCAAAGGCCACCGTTGAGTAGATGGTTGCCATTTGCTGGCCTGCCCTGTTTTGTCTGAAGAAATGATGGTAATGCACTTGTCAAGAGATAGTAGAGCATGTGAGGGGAAACAGAGATGGGGTTAAGAGGGACTGGAAAGAGGAAGCTGGATGCTCCATGACTTGGATTTAACAGTTACTGCAGGCCTCAAGCACATTACTCTCTCATGTGTCAGGCTCCGCATGCCAAGGGAGGTTGCAGGTTTTTCTTTTTAAGAGGAAAAATCCACAATCGGCCCAATGCAGTTCCATTTTTTTTTTTTTTTTTCCTTAGGTCTGCTTCCCATTTGTGCTTTAGCACTGGGACTGCTGGTATTTCTTAAACCTGAGAGTTCAGTTGGATTGCTGTGGAGCAGACGCACCTCCTATATAAGGGGAGGCATATAACCTTCTCTTGTGTAATTGATGTAGCTTGATCTTTGGAGCCCAGTCAGAAGCCAGACTGAAGGAGAATCTTTGGAGCTGTAAGATGAAACTTGAACGTTTTGTTTATTATGGCACAGGTATTGCTTGGAGTGTTTAGTTGGAAATTCAGAGCAATTACCTCTCTCATAGATGAGTTAAACAGCTCATAAAATGCTGTTATTTCACAAGGAAGGAAGGTAAAGGGTGGGTTTTGTTGTGGTGGTTTTTCCTTTTTTTTTTTTTTTTTCCCAAGACTCCTGCAAGTTCATCCTTCAAGAGAAAAATGTGGATTGCAAAGACCTGCTATAGTCTGGATATCATGGAGTGTGTTTTGGGGAGTTACTTTGCCTAATGGAGTCAAGTAGAAGCAGAATGCCTTCTGAAAGTTGACGGGATATTAAGGCTTCACCCCTCAAATGGAATCTTTGTAAAGCCTCTGAGAGCAAGGTCAGCTGCAGAAAGAGGTGCTGCAGCAGAGTCTGTGAGCTTAGAGGGACATGTTCTCAGTAGGATCACTACACTGGATGCCTGTAGGGCCAGAAGGGGTTATCACAGGTCTGTGTGGTTCTAAAAATGAAGTAAAGAGCAGTATTAACTTGGATGTAAGGGCTGATAGCACTGGCATCCTGGACAAAGATGCAGAGTTGCCTGGCAAGAAGTATACTGGTGTCTGAGAAAAGCACGGTACATATCAGAATCAAAGTTGTCTGTAAGGTGCTTTGGATACCTCTGTAACAGCACCAGCAGAAGTGGCAGTCTCCATCCTGAATCATCCCATGTTCACTCCTCAAAGGGTGATTGTAACCTGGTCCTACACAGCACAGAACTATTACAGAAACACAGTACTCCACCTGCTATTCTTAACCCAGTCAGTCTCTCCTTTCAAGAAGTTTGTGTTCCAATAAAAACAACTTAGCTGTGCACTTTTCTGTAGCTCTTGCTGAGAACTCTTCCCAGGTTGGCACCTGAATGCCTTACTCTCAGCAGTCAGAGGCTTGCTTGCTCTGTGTGCAGGTTATTGCCATAGAATAGTTAGGACCTACAGCTTCTTTCCTTCCCCATTAAATAGTGGCCTTGTTCAGTATATTTCTTTTTAAAAATTGCTTACTGTTGAAAGCAATGAAGCACATTCTGGGGTTTTGATGGTCGGGGACTCTGGTGATGGTTCCATATGAGATGGGATCTTATTACTTGCTGTATTCTTAACTTCTGCTAATAAAAGAACCAAATTGAATATTGTCTAGTTTGGGTCTTTCCGTGCTCTGCGTGAAGCTCAAGGGAGTTGCTCTCCCTTTCTTCCTTCCCAACGCTCACAGGCAACACTTCATAGATAAGACTTCTGCTGGTGCAGCAACTAAACTGGTGCCTAAAGGCTTCTTTACGTACGGTTCAACCGATGCTTGTCGTGTGCCTCCTCCAGCAAAAGCCAGCGGGTGGTGGGAGTTTGTGTGACTGAAGCATTAGTTCTGCCAATAATTCTGTCTGTAATTTGCATCAAGTTTGTGACTGGTTTTGCTGTAAGGTTTCAGTAGTGTTTAACATGTATAAACATCACAGCAGGCAAGTGTCCATGGACTGTGCTGACTCTG
Organism: Hemiprocne comata; assembly: GCA_020745705.1. Classification (NCBI taxonomy): domain Eukaryota; kingdom Metazoa; phylum Chordata; class Aves; order Apodiformes; family Apodidae; genus Hemiprocne; species Hemiprocne comata. The sequence goes on from CM036586.1 coordinate 67,371,005, forward strand.
TGCTAATCTCGAAGGAAATTTGTTTTTCCAGAGTCTAGACTTTTATTCGATGCCCACTGGAGTTGCCAGTTTAGTATGGGGCAGATAGTGGTGTAGTGAAAGGAGGTGGTGTTAGGTGTGTCTGGTGCCACCACTTTATGAAGCTGCTCATCATAGGAATTCCCCTGGCATACAATTATTCTGAACTTGCAGAGAATGAAGAGCGTAAGACCACCTTTGTCCTCTCCCATGACTGCTTGTTTTTGACATCTGCTGTGTTTTAAAAGTAACTTGAGGATAAGGTGGCATTGGTGTTACTGCTAAGTCATATTTTGTTTTGGAAAGCTTATCTGAACCTTATCTGCAGAGCAAGGGTAAGCAGGGTGGTCTTGGGGCTGATTAGCCCTTGTCAGGTCTCCCTCTCCATATCCCAAGCCTCTGTCTGAACCTAGGCCAGCTGTAATTTCAAAAATTACCTACTTTTGTGTGGTTAGAGACACTAATTTTCAGTGACTCGGTTTTCCGTTTCCTGGTCTTGCAGGTTTTAGAGCAGACTGTGTGTGTACTGTCCCCATCCTTGCTCCAAGGTTTAAAAGGGCCTACCACTGCAGGTAGTGTGCCAGGGGTGACAGGCACGCAAGGGAAAAAGAACAAACTGGCCTGGGTGGAGCATTGTGCAAGGAGCAAGAAACTCTGATTTATGGACAGTAGTGGAAAGCCAAAGGTGAAGCACTGGGGGGGGTGAGAGAGTGCAAGGAGAAAAATGAGCAGGAGGGACTGAGGGTGTGATGAACAAGAGGTGGGGGGGGAAAAAGGGTGGGTGCTGGAGACCTTGGTGGTTGTGTGCAAATTTTTAGGTGAGCTGAGATTGAGAAAGGACCTTCAGGAAGCCTGGACTCAAATTCCTGGTGTAGAGGAAATGCCTCCCAAAGTAATGAACTGACCATCTCCTCCTGATACGCAGGCTTAGGGGTGGGAAGGAATCAGGTTTGGCTGGGGAGGGAACAGGGCTGGTGCTGACCAGAACAACCCTGTGCCTGGAGTGAGGTCTTCATCGAGGTTCCTTGGCTGTCAGCAAACATCTGGTGAACTGCCTGGGCAAGATAGGCCTAATCCTCCTCTTGTGTTGGTTCACACTGAATCTGGGCATCTACAGCTGTGCTGTTTATCAGTTCCTTGACTCAAGATACATGTTTGGCAGTGACTTGTGGGAGAGCCAGCTCCAGTAAATGACCTGTGACAGCATGAGGTCTCAGGATGGATTTTTTTTATATGCAAAGCAAACTCAGGGAACATGGACCTTATCAGCATCGATTGCATGCAAATGACATGAAAAGAAGCTGCCACGTTTGACTATGAATTAGGTTTATTTTGTTTTCAGAAAGCAGGGTGATTCTTAAAAGTCACCTGGGCAGGCTGAAGTTGTACATCCTACCTCTTCTGCGTGTAGCTGTGGCCCTGCTTTGCCCTGGCCCAAGAGCCACTTGCTTCATTCCTTGTGAAGGGTGAACTTACCTTGAGTATGGATTAAAGCGCTGCAGTCAAGGTGAATGTCTAAGGCCATTGCCTAGCTTTTTTTGAGGAACTGGAAATAAATGAAGCATATAATTAGTGTGGAGGAGCTGAGTTTGTTTTAGTAGAGCCCATTAGAGACTTTCCTGCAAGACTGACTTCTTTTTTCCCCTGCCTTTCCCCACGCCTGCTTTGTGGCATCAAGCAGTTTGTTTGAACCAAGCTCTCCTGCTGTTCAGTGCTTTATTTGTCTGGAGTGTCCCAGCTGACATTGTCCAGGCTGATTTCCAGAAGTGCTGAGCACCGAAGTGCTTTGAATAAAGTTCCCTGAAACAATCAGCTCCCTGGAGAAGACGTGTTAATTCCTAGGTCCATATTTCTATTTATGAAGAAGGAATACCAGCCTTGAGCTCACAGCAATGTAGAGTGAGTCACATTGGATCATCTTCAAGCACTTGCAGGAGCAGGCTGCCTGGGGAGGTGGTGGAGTTGCCATCCCTGGAGGTATTTAAAAGAAATATAGTGCTTAGCGACACGGTTTAAGCACTGAACGAGTAGATTAGGTTACGGTAGGTGGATTTAGGTTATGGTTGGAGTTGATGATCTTCAAGGTTCTTTCCAATCAGGATGATTATGATTCTACTTGAATGGTGAGCGATGCAGGAGAAGCATACGAGGAAACCCTCTGCCCAGCATCACCTGGGCCGTTCTGCCAGTCCAAGCCACTGCAAGAGGACCACAGTGTATGTGGTCCCTAGTTCACCCTTGGGAAGGTAAGTTCCTTGGGGATGGATGGCAGGATGGGAGCCTGACACTCCTGCCATGTGCACAAGGGGCGGGTTTGCCTGGCATTCTCCAGGAGCTTCACCTTTGCCCCTCCCTCCTCTAGTGGAATTCATGTTTGCACAACAAAGCTGTTACTGTTTCTGAGCTCTGAGCTGTTTGCACTGGAGATTGACGCTGATCTTGCTTTCTAGCAGCTTCATCTCTGGTACGACTGGGCACAGAGGCTCTTCACAGCTGGCATAAAAACTGAACTCGTCTAGTAAATGAAATGAGAAAATCATGGGCCTGGCTGGGTTCCCAGAGCAGCGATGCATTGCCCTAATGGAGGCAAATGACGCCCAGACCAGCTCCAGTAGCGATCTGTTGTTTTCATCTCCAGCCGTGCCGAACCTGCGCGTATGGTTTGGGGTTTGCTGTAGCGCTGGCCTGGAGCCGAGCTCCCCTAAACCAATGCAGTTGTTCTCTGCAGCCCCCCCCGGCTGGCAACAGGAGCAGCCGGGGCCGTGGGGTGGCAGCTGCTGCTGGGAAGGGGAGAACTGGGAAGCCATCCCTCCTGGGAGGGATGGAGCAGCCGCTGCCACCACCACCTCCCTGCCTGCTGCTGGCCCTGGCTCTGGCCCAACTCCCCTGTCCTGCTGCCTGCAGCTGGGTTTGCTGCCTTTGCTAGGGAAGCCTCCTGCCAGTTTTGAAAGCGATGCTGTGTCCCTCAGAGCTGGGCAGGAGGGGGGTTGACAGCAGGCTCCAGGCCCTGCTGCCAGGGGGTGGGGAGGCAGCTGAAGGAAGCTGCTGCTGGCTGAAATTTAGGCAAGGATGCGCAGCTTTTGGCTAGTGTGTCACATACAGTATCCGTGTACTTGCTCTCACTGGCGTGGGGCACTTCTCCAGCAGCTCCCTGGCCACTTCTCTGCTATCTGTGTGAGGCCAGCCCCTGGTGTGGCTGGCCTCTAGGAAGGCTGGTGGCCTCCAGGAAGGCTGGCAGCCTCCTGCCACTGTCCCCGCAGCCTTCTCTTGGGAAGGGCTCAGGAAGCTCATGTGTGCATCCCTGTGCAATGCACACGGTGCTCCTCATAATGCCAGTGGGAAGGACAGTAGTGAGGAGGACAACAGCAGCTGCCCGGCCCCAGTGGAGCCAAATGGGAGTGTGAGGATGGGTCTCACTGCACAGCCCTCTCCCACCATTGGTGGTCTGCTTGGGGAAAGGCAGGGTGCTGGGGCTTTCAAAACATGGCGTAGCAGCAGGAAGCAAAGCAGGAGGAGCTGGATAAATTTCCTGCATGGCCCACAAGGTATTTATTGAAGAACCGTGCTTGGTAGTGTTCAGGTGGGGCTGTTACAGTTTGCATCATACTCTGATGACACGCTGTGTTGCTGTGGCTGATGTCATGGCAGGTAATGACAGCAGCGTTGGCTGAGTGACAGAAGGTGTAAAGGCTCCTTTTCAAGTGCAGGCAGAGGTGGTGTAAGGGGCCCTGCAGCAGGAACAGGGCAGAGGCTAGGGGAACAGCCTGCACTGAGGGATGGATGGATGGATGGAGGAGTTCCCCAGCATCCAGTGGGGACAGGAGCAGCAACCCCCTCCAGCGAGGGCCCAGCTGGTGATGGAGTCATTCAGCAAGTGGGAATTTGATGCTTCTTCCCCATTTGCTTTTGAAAATTTGCTTTGGACGAAAGTAAGTGCAGTGTTTGGCTGCACTCAGCCCCCTCTTCCTCTGCAAACACAGAGCTGTGAGAGTGTAGGGTTTCTGTGCAGAAAGTACTGGTGGGCTTTGTCAGCAAAAAAAGCATCCTGGAAAATAGTCTGAGGAGTTCTAGTCCGAGAGTTGTGTGTAAAACCAAGCAAGACTGTGGTACTGGTCCTTTGCTCTAGTAGAGAAGGGCACCCCCTCTCCTTAACCCACTTGGAGCATGTAATTTTCTGGCTGCAACCACTGCTATCTCCAGCCTCTTGCTAAGCATAAGCCAACTCAGACCAGCCTGCTGAAAAGCAGCTGCTTTTGTACCCACTCCCAGTTGCAAACAGCTGCTGTAAATCTAGGGCTGATTTTCCTACTATATTGTAGGATGAAGTCATCCCCGTCTGGTCCTACTTGAAGATGTAGTCATCTGTCTGCTCTGTCCTAAGGCATGAGTCAAGGGAGGGCATATATGTACATGATGCTGAGTGAGGTGTGTGTCCCTGCCTGTGGCTCAGATGCCCTCAGTGCCCACCACAGCACTGGGGGCAGGAGGGTAAGGTTACCTCAGCCTGCAGTGGAGTGTTTCTGAAGTCTGTAAGGAGTGTAACGGAGGCATTTCAGGTCCCTTCCTAGCTCCCTTTCCACCTGCTTGGGAGGAAATTGGCTGCAGGTTTAGGGCTTGTGAAGTCCTTGATTTGTGTGGCAGGCAGATGAGGCTGGGTGGGTCTGAGGGACAGCCCTTACTGCAGAGCACTGCTTGTGACTTCTCACCCATTGAGTCTTGCCTTAATAGAATAAACCCCAGTACCTATAGTTTGCGTGCTTATGGTGATGGATGGCATCTTGCATGAGGTACAGCTGTGGTTTATAGTCCTGTTATCAGGAAGGCAGTGGGATGCTGCTCATCTGGAAGTGAGAGATGGTTCCTCTTACAGCTGCTCTGCTGCTGGTTGGATTCTCGGATCTCTGCTCTTGCTGACCTGTTTTTGTCTGCTGTACCCAGCATATGGTTGAAGAAGTTGGGAGCTGGAGCAGCTACTCTTCCTGGGGGCTTTTCTCATGCTGTAGGGCTAGGAGAACAGAGCAGGAGGTGGAATTTGCATAATCCCATGTCAGAGAGAAGAAACAGGTAGGTGTGCTTTGCTGGAAATAAAAAAGCAAGCCATACCTGGGCACAGCTCAACCCACTGGGGATCAGCAGCACTGTGGAAAGAAAAGGTCTGTGTTTGCCTCCTAATAAATGGCTAAGATAAATCTCATTAACTGAAGCAGGAGCTTCTCTGGCAAAACTATGCCACAGCATCTGTGTGTTGCCCCTCCTGGGGAGCACTAGCACAGGTGCCCTGGGAGCTGCATTGGCCAAGCACTCCAGCTGGGCTTTCAAGGACAGCTGTGCCAAGCCCAGCCAGTCTGTAAATCGCCTCCTCCCCAGGGGGCAGGGAGTCCCCTGCAGAGGGTTACCCAGCACTGCCCAAATGGTGCTGCTGGAGCTTCTCAGGGACCCTGGGGTCTCCTCCATCCCCCTGTGCAGGAATGGGCAATCCCTATCAAGCAATAAATGCAAGCATGGAGGTAGGCGCTGGAGCATGGCAGGAGAGCTGGCAGTGCAGCCCAGTGAGGGAGAACAAGATGTCTCCCCCCATGGCCCTGCAGCCAGAGTCTTGGTAGCTGTGCCACAGCACTGGGGCGCCCCCAGACCAACCCCAGCTTAGATGGCGAGGGGCTGTGAGGTCCTGCCTTACCCTCACCCCCTCAGAGGGGCCAGTCTCCACTGGAGACACACCAGACCATCTCCCGACTATTAGTTGCTATCCATTTGCACCCCTGCATCCCCATCTCAAACCCTGCAGTGTGGGTGGGAGGAGGCTGTTTGCTGAGGGGTGTGGGGAGTGCCTGGGGAGCAGCTGGTGAGCACTGGAGGAGGCAGCGTGGGCTGGCAGGATGGGATCTGTGGGACTGAGGCTGCACAGGCTGGGGCAAGCACTTGACATCCCCTGCCAGCCCTGGCAGGGCCCAGCTGAACCTGCCAGCTGTCCCCACAGCCTGGCTCTTCCTGCCTGGCAGGTGCCCAGGGAGACCCTGCCACAGAGGCACCGGCAGCTCTGGGAATGGCTCCTTTTGCTGTAGCCAGGTGCACCCCAGCACTGGTGGCACGGAGGGAGACATCCATCCTGCTCCTCCATGCTGTGGTGTGCAAATGGTGCAAAGTGGCTCTACAGCCCAGTTCCCCCTGTGTGCTTGGGTTTTAAGTCAGGGCAAACTTCCACCCTTATTTTTTGGTTTAAGAAGTAATCCAGGTCTCTCTCACCCCTGTTCTGTTCCCTCCAGTTACAACCTATGCAGAAGCTTGCTGAAGCAACTAAGCTGTGCAAAATTCACAACTTCACTCTTTAAAGGACCACATGTACTGTGGATTAATACACCTAGAACCAAACATGGTTCATATGCCATGGGGCAGTGTGTATTTATGTCTCTTTTTTAAGCTGAGTGGAGATGGGACTGCTAATCCTTTCTGACAGGGAGGTCACCCTTGAGTGGTGCCCCGGGAGGGGAGGCACCAAGGGCAGGCACATGGAGCTGGGGAAGCTGTGCCAGCCAGTGGGGGATGCCCGGAGCTGGTGGCTTCTCCGTCTGCAAGCAGTTCCTGACTCTTTGGCCTTGACAGCAGCCCCTTTTCCCTCTGTTCTGCTTTTGTCTTCCTCAGCTGCTTCTGGCTCTGATAAGGTCACTGCATCCGAAGCCTGGAAACCATTTCCACCTCCAGATTTACTTCCAGTACTGCAGTTGTTCCTCTCCCCCTTGCTGTAACACTGCCTCTAGCAAGGCAAAACCAGCTACAGCAGGAGCTGTAATGTCCTGAAAGGTCCCCACCATGACCTGGTTGTCACCAGTACTGTCCCCTTGGTGTTGGGTGACACTGGTGGCAAGAGAAGCAGCATCTGTACTGACCCTAGCACACCTGGGCTGCACTGTGGGCTCCTGCTTGTGCAGGGAAGAGGACAGCCCTGTTTTGAGGATAAAGCCCTTTCCCATAAAACTGCCCTTTGCAGTTAGACCTTTGGTCTCACCCCAGCGGTGGTGGCTGTGGGAGCAGGTGGCTTGGTGTGCTCGGTGAGGAGCCCCGTGCACGTGGAGGGCAGTGTTGCAGGCGGTGCTGCTTGTCAGGTGGCAAGCGAGAAGGGTGCAGATGCACGCCCTGCAGGAGGTGGCAGCTGGGCTCTCAGGGGGCCTGAAGGGGTGCAGGGGGCTCCCAAAGTGGCCCACCTGGCAGAGGAGGCCAGGACAAGGTTCTGCCCTGCTGGCCTGCTCCCTTGGTGCCACCATGGTGTACCTGGGTGCTGGAGTGGCTACAGCTGAGGATGGTGCAAAGCTCAAGGTGAGACTCTATTTCCATCTGTAGCCATTGCTATGGCATCCCTACCCCTGGCATATACTCTGCTGGTGCCAGGACCCCCACCCTGCCTCAGAGGTGACCAAGAACTGTGGGGTGCAGCTGGCTGGTTCACAGTATGCCCTGCACAGCCAGACAACTCCTCTTCCTGTAGCTCTAGTAAAAACACCAGTACAGCAACCAGGGGCACTTCTTGGCATCCCTCTGAATTGCTGGCACATCCCTGATGGCCAGGCCATGACAGCTGTGTTTGCAGTCCCTTCACCCATGGGTTCAGGGGTTTCTGGAGTGTAGAGTAGGGTACAGATTAGTTAGCACCAGCCATGACATGCTGAAGCTTAAGTGTTTATTTAAAATATGCCATGTATTTGTTTTTAATGAGATGGTATGGAGCACTTAATACAAAAAAGGAAAGGGAAAATGAGTGCTCCCCACCCATTGTCCATAAAGCTCTGTGAGAAATGGCCCATGCCTGCCAGCCAGGAGCGCCAGGCTCAGGGCAGGGGGCTGCTTGCCCTGTGACAACCAAGGGCAGCTTCAATGAGCAGGGCAGTGCTGCTCCAAGGGCAAAGTGCCTGTTTCTTAGCTGCTTCTGCAGTGAAACTAGCAGGCAGTGGGGGACATACCCCCTCTTTTGGTGGGTCATACATAACCCTTTCCCAGACTTAAGTCCACATCTAGACAAGAATCTGGATGCTGTGCTAGCAGTGTTAGGAGGAGTCTTCAGTAGAGCTGGCATAGCTGCAGCTAACTAGGCAATTCATGCTACTTCCCATCATCCAGTTGCGTGTTAAGTTAGTCCAGTTCAGATTAGGTGCTGTATCCTGATCCTGGGGTCTTGGACCATCCCCAAGATCAGGAGATGCTGCCTCCCTGCTGGTGACCACGAAGGGCCATGTTTTGGTGGGGTTGTGCCTGGGCTGCTCAGGTCCTGGGTGTGCAAAATCCTGGTGGTTCACCCTGAGGGACAGGCAGACAGTGTCCCCTGCCTCTCCTAAGGCCAGATTTGCCCCACTGAGCCCTTTGTTTCCTGAGGCCAACTACCCCAAAGTGACTTGTGGGTGATGGTGAAACGCCAGCCATGCCAATGACCTCAGCAGTCCTGGCTGTGAGCCAACGTCCGGGAGGAGCAGCTCAGCAGGTGGTGTGTCGGAGCTGACCCTGCTGTTCCTTGCACAGGCCTTTCACTGTGGGCTTTTGAGGAGGGAGCAGCTTCCACTGTCGGCACGACGCTGGACCTTGCAGCGAAGTGCACAGGATGTGCTGTGTCGTTGACACCTCGGTCTCCTCAAGAAGACGTATTGGGTGACCCAGAATGGCCTGTGTTCCCATCTTCTCCTCTCCTGCTGCTCTGGCCAGTGGCAGCCCTGTCCTCCTGGCTCTCTGCCATGTAAGGTGTGTTGCAGGCAGTGTCACTGTTGCAATGTCACCGCAAAAGCAGAGCCAAGGGCAGGAGGAGCAGGGTTGGTGACATGGAGACCTCAGCAGCACCACCACAGTCTTGGGCATTTTCCTGGGAGACAAGAGATAGTGTCAGCTTGCTTACTGCCAGGGTGGCAGTTGGCAGAAGGAAGGGAGCATGCCTCTTGCCTTTGGAAGGAGGAGCAATGCCAAAAGGAAGGCATGGTGGCCACCTGTGAGCTAGGAAGCCATCTGCTTCCCCAGCTCTCAGTATGCTCTGCCCCACACCCTCATTCCCATCCCTCAGCCTTGGAGGCTGCAGCAGGATCACCTACCGCCAGCACATCCCTCCTGCAGCTCCTTCCAGAGTCCCCTGCCTGCCAGCAGGTGCCTGCTCCTGGCTCCATGGGGCAGGGACAGGCAGCTGGGCTGCCTCATATGCTGTGCAAAGGTGCCTGGGCCAAAATCCTGCTGGCCCAGCAGGTGGGAGAGCTGCCTGGCTGCACCCAAGCCCAGGCTGCAAGGGCTAATTACAGGAATTGGGGCTCTTCCAGCAGGTGAACCCTCCAAAAAAACCAGCAATGCTGCACCCTTCCCAGGTGCCACTAGCATGACTGTCCCTCCTGCTGGGAACATCCTTAGGGAGTCACACGGCTGTGTCTGTGTCCAACCAGTGGGATGGGCACGTGATACACACAATTCAGGGGTGCAAGAGGGGACATGTGAGCATAGGTGCAGGCATGCCCACGGCAAAACCCAGCCACGTGCTCTCCCTCCCTTCCACACTGCCCTGGGGTACCTCAGGGTGAAACGCGTGGCATGAGTCCGGCCGCCGCCTCAGCTTCTGGGACCGCATCCGTTCACACTTCACTGAAGCGTTATGTGCGAGGCTGTTAAGGACACAAGGCAGGGAGAAGGGGGACGAGGGCAGTGTGGACCCACAGAGCCCCGATGCAAGTTGTCTATGTGTACCTGCATGGCCTGAGAGACAGAGCAGGGAGGATGAGGGAAGGGTGTGTTCACCCTGCGTGGGCTGGAGACACCTCCAAGTGCTAGAAAGCGGCAAGGAAAGCCAGGCAACGAAAGTGGGCAAAATGCATGGAGAGGGCTCAGCTTCATGGTGACAAGTTGCACCACATAACCACCCTTACAAGGAGCGAGGGACAAAGACCCAGCAGGGATGGGTTACAGATGCACCTGGAAGCACTACTGGAAAGCCAGCCCAACTGTGCCCACCCCACCACTGACCCTTTTTCCTGGCCTGTCTCACCCTCACCCAATACATTTGACAGCCTGGCTGGTGGCAACTGCCTTTTCCTCCCCTCCACCACACTGCAACCCTGTCTGCTCTGTCTCTCCCTGGCTGTCCCACGAGTTAGGCCATGCCATCCACCCCCATCCCAATTGTTCTGGGAGCAGGTTTTTCCACTCTAGCAAACACTGAAACGAAAGGGCCTGTGGTGCTGTGTGTCCCTGCTGCATATGGAAGGATATATTTGACCTCTTTCACATCCAGTAGGACAGGGGGAAAGATGCTGCAGTCACAGGTGGCATCTGTGACGAGGAGCAGGAGGTTACTGTTGGTGATCTGCTGCACCACAAACATCCTGCAAAGAAAAGAGCGGGTAGGAGAAAGCACATCCCTCCCACTGCAAAGCCAGAGCAGCAGCCCTGACATCACCTGGCCCACAGGAAAGAAATCCAAAGACAAAAGAGATCATTGGAAATGGGATGTCAGCAGGAAGCAGGAGAGACACAGTGAGCAGCCATGTGCTTGGGGGTAGAGGGTGTTAGCCCACCTTTTTTGGCCTCAAGAATCTCCAGACTGTCTCAGATTTGTATCTCCACGCTAGGCACAAAAGCCAAATTCAAACCCCAAACCCAACCAACCAGTCAAAAATACCAACCAACAACACAAGCCCTCCCCAAATGGGGTAGCCATGTCACAGCAGATAACACCTGAGAAGGCCTGGTTTCATCTGAAGGTGTGCCAGTGCCCAATCAGTGTATGTATTATCCATGTCCTTATACAATTCAAAGCTGTACATACTATGCAGGCCTGCAAGGGGCAGGGTTTTACTAAATTTCATGTTACAGGAGTGAGAAAGGAGGATCCCAGTAGTATACACATGACATTGGTGTGATGGGACTAGCGACCAACTGGTGCTTGGTCTTGCCTACTGCCGTGAACAATGTGCAGCTTCACTTTGCAGCCACAAGTTCGCCTGTCTCTTCTCCTCTCTGTCAGACAAGCAGACTAGAGAAAAGGGCCAGTGACAAGCGCAGGCGCACGCTGGTGAAGCTGTGTCCAGATGGAAGCATCTTCCTGGGGACGTGCACGTGAGGGCTGGTGGGATCGCTGAAGGCGGTGGAGGGCTTGCATGGGCAGAGCAGGATGAGGGCAGGCACGTATTTCATCTGGGTGCACAGCTTGGTGCATGAGTGTGTGGGCGTGTGGGGGCAGCTCAGACATGTCTCTGTGCTCACGAGGCTGCATGTGCCTGTGACCGTGGGTTTGCACACTGGCATGTGCCCATCTGTGGCCCCCCTGGGCGAGCACAGGGGTGGTCAGCAGTGCGTGTCACTGCAAATGCACGCTGGTGTCACTGCAAGGCACTGCACGTGTCTGAGCATCTCACCAGCCTGTGCCTGATGCCTCGCAGGCACTGCCTGCCCCCTGCCAGCACAGAGGCTGCAACCAGCCAAAGCCAGGCTGAGCTGCCCACGCTGCCGTGCCCCCTGCCTGCTTGCAGGCTGTACTGTCACTGGGCAGCAGGAAACCGTACAGCCCTGGCAAGGAGCCTGCAGGCTGGCCTGGGGCTGCTTGGCACAAGGAAGGCCAGGGACGTTGTTCTTGGCATGCCTGTGCTGGTGGCAGGGCTATGATGCTGCAGCTAGTACGTGGCTCTGTGCACTCCTGGCCCTGCTAACCACCTGCCAGCCAAGGGAGAGGGCTTCTGGATTAGAAACACAGGTTTGTGAGGATGTGCACACTGCACCCACCAACCCAACTGCACTGGAGGACCACCCTGTCTCCCTGTTTATTTGCCACCTAGTCTTGCTGCCTTCAAGTCTCCAGGGATTTCTGTAGTTACTCTTGGAGGTATGCAATGTCACAGTGTCGGGAGACCATTTCATCAGTATTCCTGGCTGATGATTGCTTTGACAAGCAGATTTTTAACCCCTATGCAAATTCAGTAACAGGGCAGAGGTGCCCCATGCACCAATCTGCAAGCTAACTTTCTGCCCATGATGGAGCACCCAATTTATCCTTGCTCCACCGGGAACCACCTGGGCTTGCAAAAGGTGATGGGGAAAACATGCACGCCCCAGTGAGCCACTGTCTAACGCTTCACAGAGCCTGTGTTGGGGCACATGTCTCTCCCTAACATGAAAGTTGCAAACCAGATGTGCCCAGGACCCAGAGGTGGCAATCCAGTCCTGTAAGCAAAGCTATGAAGGAGCTGAGCAGGACTCAGGGGCTGCTGCTTCTGGAGCTGGTGAGGTGCTGCCTCCCCACTTTGTACTATAAGGCTTTATACCCCACCCTTTATACCATGTATTCATGCGGGATGGGCAGTAGGAGACACAGTGTTTAGGCTCATCACTCTGGGATCATTCTAGCCCTCCCCACATCTCCCACAACTAAGGGTATTGCTGTAACCACCACCGTACATGATAGACATGGTGGAAACCTCTGGCACCTTTTTCAGGGAGGGTCGGTGGGTGTTGGGGTCCATCAAGGAGGGCGTCAGCCCCAGGCTGCATTGGAGATCTCTGCAGCACCAGCTTAATGCACAAACAGGTCAGTTTGGGGAACTCAGCGCCTCTGGATCTGCCCAGAGCTTCATGCATGTACACAATACCTTCTTGTCAGCAAAGCTGCAATCAAACAATGTTTGGCAAGGCCTGGTTTTCCTAAAGTCATGCTGACTAGTGCAGGCTGTTTTCCTAACCTTTAAGTCTTTCCTGCAGTTGGTCCAAGACTGAAGTTAGACTAGGTGGGATTGCCTACTTTTTTTTTTTATTATTTTTAAAACAGGATTCCAGTCAGATCTGTTTGGATGCCTCATGTTAGGAAAAGCTGGATCAGTGGAAATTCATCCTTCTGTCACCTTTCAGCACATGAGTGCTGGTGGCACTATGCAGCTGCTGAGAACAGCCTCTTTTCACAATGACTTTTCCGTTATTTGGGACTGCTTATTCTCTTAAAATGAAAACGGAAAAATAAAAAAAGTGGATCCATGTTTTCATTTCTTTCAGTTTAACATGTCTTTTTTTTCTCCTCCTTTTTTTTTTTTTTTTTCCCCATAGAAAAACAGAAAAGGGGGTGGGGAAGGAATGCCAAAAGCATTGCAAAAAGGAAAATTTTCTAAGGGTAAAACTTTTGCCAGAAACGTGAACAAACAGAGAAAGTTCCTTTCTGAAATCTGTGGAATGGAAAGAGAGGTATATATTTAAATGCTCTTTCCCTTGTTTTACACTTCTGCTTATTAACAGATGGTTTTATATTTTTTTTCTCCTTTATCGATAAGTCGTAACTCGGTCCTTTCACCTCCTCATTGACCAGTGTGGCTGTTGAGCTCTGCTCTGCAGCCAGAGCTGCACATGTGTCATGGGCCACGTGATGGGCAGAGCAGCAGGAGACTCTTCTCAGGTTGCTGCTGTCACCAACAGGCTCTGCAACAAGGCTCGTGTGCTGTCAGGACCCAGGGATAGGTGTAGGAACCCTCAAATGAAAGGGACGCTGCAACGCTTACTTTTGGCAATCTCCACACTCGATCAGCCCGTTGGTCTCCTTGATGGCCGGCTCGTACACAAAGACGGGGTACTCGGTGTCGCAGGGCTGCAAGGTGTCGTGCTTCTTGTGCTTGTGAGCTGCGATGGTAAGGAGACAAGGTGAGAAATGAGGGGCAGAGGATCTTTTGGGAGCGGTCTGCACTGAGATGGAGATGGCGATGTGGGCTGGAGGAGGAGCCTTGCGCCCCTCCCTGATAGTGGTCAAGAGCAGGTGCCTGGCAGAGAAGGAGATAGCGGATGCTGCAGAAAGCAGCCAGGCAGTGATCCCTGCTCCCACTAGGTGGGGTGGGAAAACCGGCCTATGTGAGAAATGTGCCCAGGATTTCCCGAAGCAAGCCTGGAGCCTGCTCTGCCGAAGCCGTAGCCGTGGGGCCGCAGCAGCCGCAGCACCCCAGGGACCCCCTGCAGCCAGTTAGGCAGGGGCATTTGGGCACTCGTACCCTTGTGTTCAAAGGAGGGGGGTGTCTACCAAACAAGCAGTGTTAATAAAGTCCCTCCTGCCCAACCCAGCCCTGGGTCATGCACTTTTTTCAACATTCAAAGCTGTGACTGGGCTGGTCCTCAGCGCCCTGCTGAGGGATCTGCTCCTGTGGGGGACCCTGTGTGTCTGTGGTGGGGTTCCCCATTAACTGCTGATCCATCCTGAGCCCCCTGCCATTTCAGAGCGAGCGCACAGCAGGCAGGGGTTGAATATGTGTCACATTACAAAGGAAACATCTCTACGAAACAGTTCTGGCCTGAGACCCCAGGGAAGCGGATGATGGCCCTTGAGGCCCAGCAGAGACCTAGCTAACACACAGCAGTGGCTCCGGGAGGGACCTTCCATGGCAGCGGCAGGGAACATCTGCTCGATCACTCATCAGTCACACTCTGTGGGACTCCCAAACTAATTCAGGGATGTGGGATGTGGGGGAGCTGAATTGCCTTACTGAGCCTTCCTCCAGAAGCAAGAACATACTTTCTAGAAGTTCAGCAAAGTCTGCCTTGCCTGAAACTACTGCCTTGGGCCCTTCTGGCAATTATTTTCTGCAGTCAGAGGTAGCAAGCCAGCTCCTGCCTCTGTAAGACACAGGGGAACACTGCCGATGGAAATGCAAGGCTTTGTTGCTAGGGGAGAGGTTGTTGCAGCTCAGCCAACAAGTATGAGAAATGGTTTCCATACGAAGACTGACTCCCCAGCCCTCCATCCACACAGAGGCTGCAGGCAGCCCTGCCAGGGTGGGACAGAGAGGGAAGAGGGTCCTTCTAATGTGGAGGATGACCAGCTTATCCCTTGTAGCAGTGGCACTGAAGATTTATAGAAAAATACAGCAATGTGGGTTTTAATTAGTAAATGTATGGTAAGAAGGCACCAAGAGCTCATCCATGATCCTGATGAGTAAAACCCTCACTGAAAGCTGGGATCTCCTCTCCCCCAGCACTGCCAGAGCACACAGAAAGAGGCAGGCACCACACCGCAGAGCTTGCTGCCTAAACAATGTGGATTATGTGAGAGAAAGAAAAGCTGGAGGATTGTCTGATTTTTGTCTCCACCACAGCAATCCAGTAACACAAGACATCCATTTAAGAGCCAGGAGCTGCAGCCCAATCTGCCCTCTAATACTTCCCCCAGCTGAATATGATGGGTACTCAAACACCTCCAGAGTCACCCATAGCTGTGCCTTGTGCTTTTCTCCTGAACTCCCCACAAACGTCACTCACAAGGCAGCCTCCTACTCAAATCCTCCCAGATGGTGGGACCCATCTTTTGGTATCATGGGTAGGTTCAGTTTGCACAGAGCCAAAAGCACACAGAGCTTGGTTTCAGCATGATGCCTTGCTCTGTATTCACCCTGAATTGACACAAAATGAATCAACTAAACTCAGTGTTTCAGGGTCTGGCAGCAACTCTGCCACCAGCCAGGAGCTGCCTGGCTGTGCTCTGTCTCCATTCGCCCTCCCTCTGTGCAAACCCCACATTGCAGAAGCACGGAAAAGCCTTTCCCATTTTTACTAAGGGAGAACGTCTCTGACTAGTATCTATCTTGGGGCCAAACAGTCTTGTGACCTTGTTACTGAGGTGAATTTCAAAGGCTTAGACATTTCTGACCAAACATGCAGAATATCCTCATTTATGCTGTAAGGAAAGAAGCTGCAAATGCTTTCCAGCTCAGACCAGCTCCAGGGCTGGTAACTGTATTCTGAACAGTGAAGTCCCTGATGGACTAAAGGATTGTGAGGAACAGAGCAGAAGCCCTTTCCTTCAGCCTTAATTCACTTTACTAGTGACTGGGAAAACAGCTCCAAACTCCAAAACAAGTGGCCAGACTAACATAGCCTGGGCCAGGGACAGACCTTTTGGCAACATGTTTGTGGCAAGACCACATGTTGGTCCCTCAGCCACAAACCATCAAAGTCCCATTGTGTAACCCTTAGATTCTCCGCACCGGGTGACCAGGGCTGTCATGGCAGCACAGCTGTTGGTGATGGACTATGATGATTCTTGGTCAGAAGATCATCTGTGATGACCACAAAGGTGACCTGATAGAGTTAGTGCACACCTTCATGCAAGCATTTATCGTATTGCTCATGTCAGGAGTGGCAAAGGTCCTCATTTTTTTCCCTGTCCCTGACAAAGAATGCCATTCTCCACTAGCTCTCGCTTCCTGATGCAGTGTCAACAAAGTGGATGGTGTTAAAGCCACATAAAAACCACTGGTGTGAAGAATGGGGTGCAGGAAAGGGGTGAATCAGACCATTGGCTTGGAAAATATGGGATGGAAAGATCTGAGTCCTCCCAGCCTCAGTCAGTATTGAATCGGGGCCATTGTGCTGGACTTGGTCGGCTTCAAAGGGAAAGACAACCAAGGAGACTGCAGGACCCATACCCAGGACAAATCTGGCCAGTGCTGCTTGTTGGCCTGACCTACACATGGGCAAAAGCTGTCCCTCAGCTCTGGACACAGGACCAGAGAGGCAACACTTAAGCAGTAGTCCTGGGCCAAACTGCACTGTGGTGGCACTCACAGGAGGAGCCCATGCATCTGGAAGTGGGGAGTGCACCACGTTTATTTCCTTCAGGGGCACGTTCACCACTGGCAGTATGGACCAAGTCATGAACAGAAGTTGTGTTTCTGTTTCAAATCTTCCACAAACATCTGCAATTTGACTTGCTCTGGGTCAGCCTCGTCACGTGCACCAAGCTGTATTTTTAAGCCGTGCTAAATTGGCACAAGTCCCCTGCACAGACCATCTTAAATCAGTTTCTTGGCACAGGCTAAATGAAAAGAAGCCACTTTAAAATCCCCTAACTTCTGCACCCAGACAAGACCTATGACAGAGGTGATGCTTAAGCCTACTGCCACTTAATTTGCTTGGAAGTGACGCAGCTGCACCAGTATTGAGAAGTTCAGAGGAGCCCAGTAGCATGTACATCATCAGCAGAACGTCTGGGCTGAGCCTCTGCGTACACATGCTGGACATCTCAATGTTATCAGCACTCTGAGAGTCTGGTGGTCAGGGATTAGTAAACAGTCAGAGGAACTGATAACAAATTGCAAACTTTATAGTAAAGAGTGAGTTAATTCCAGGCTGTCGTTGCTACCATCTGCACTTCCAGAAAGGCTTTGTCAGATATTTGGCAACCAATCCTTCTGAGTAGCAAAGGCAGCCACCGTGCCTTGTTATGAACTATACAGCCCAGACTGTTGAATTCCTTCCCACCAGCATAAATCATGCATAACTGCACCCAGTCAGTGGATTTACTCTGGGACACAGGAGACAAAATCTGCCACCTGGTTACAAATACAAAACAGAATTTAATCAATTATCTTGTAAAATATCCTCTGTGTATATTGCCATGCAGTCAAAAAGAAACTTTTCTGAGGTACTGAATTCTAGAAATAGTCCTTTCTCGGCTGCATGCCTTGGCTAGAAGTATTTTTTTGCTTAATTAAAGGCTTTCACATCTGTGGTGATGTCCATAAAAGCAGAAGCCTTTAAAAACACAGAGAGGAACGAGATGCTGAGAGCAGTGAAAAAATCTGTGGAAGCAAACATGTCTTCTCACCACCTCTGAAAAGCTGATTTGCATGATGAGTGAGTGCAGTCTGAATATATCATGCCCATATTTGAACAGCAAGTCTCGTCTTCCCAGAAAGAAGAGAACTTGGGCAGCAGGAATAGGCTCAGTGCTGCAGAGCCAGAGGTGCACAGGCAGGCATTAAGTCCCCTACCGTTAATTCCTCTGCACATATTCCTGAATAAATGTGCTCGATTTCTCTCTCACAAAATGTCTCCTTCTCTCCAAATTTTTTGCACACACCAGCCTTGGCATGCAGTCAATAAAATGTTAACATCTCTGGCAAAAATCTACAGCCCGTTCTTAGCAACATGTGCAATCAATTTCTTTCAGCCCCACTAGTATTCCTCCACCCTGCTACTCCCCCCTCCCCCCCCACATGGACACTAATTCTTTTCATCTGTGGTCACTCTCTCTTTCTCTTCCTCTTCTTCATATAGTAAGACACATTCCAACTGTCTCTATTTCTCTATCTCTGTCTCACACATACGTCTTTCTGGGCAGAGAGCAAATCAGTGAATAGAAGCTAGATATGGAGCAGGGAGTGACAAGCACAGCCACAGTCTGGACTCAACCTGGAGGGATTTCTAACTAGCCCATAGGAACAGATTTATGACCCAGAGCATATAACTTATCAGTTGAACTGCTTGAAAGTAATTCTGCATTATCTTGAATCTGGGCTGGGATTCATCAGAAGGAGCTAAACCGTTGGGTGTGGAAAAGAAGACTTAAGTTGCCTCTTAATAGCTGAAGTCCATCAGACCAGTACAGTTTTTTCTGAGAAGGCATGGGTTGGTCTTTGGTTTTAGTGTAATGGCAGAAAACAATGGGGCAGCTGGAAACCTAAGTGCCTTAAGGACATGCCATGGTACACAGGCTACAGGCCCATCTATGCCATAGTGACGAGGGATGGTTTTGTCTGCATCTGCAGTCGCTGAGGAGGCTGGTGTGTCCCTTCTTTTATTGCTTTCTCAGTGACAGACCTTCAATCACCAGCTCAGCCAGCTAAACGAGCAACAGTGCTCCTTGCAATGCAGGAAACTAGAGCCAGGCACTGCCTTGTCCCTGTCACGCCTTTCTCCAAGTTCCCCATTGCCCAAAAAGTGGAAAAAAAGTCTTTCTGAGCCTGGGATTTCTAGCTAAATCCACTTCTTTTCACTGCTAAGTGGTTTTACTTACAGTGATGGAAGACAGCCTTGGCTGGAAACGTCGCATGACACACACCGACACGCAATGAAGATGGAGCCACGTGACAGTTTCACATGATGGCAGCAGAGCAAAGAGATGAATTTGCACACAGCAGTCATGGAGGTGAGGCAGGAGAGAGATGAAGAAAGCACAAAAGGAAATGGTGATGAGCAGGGCAGCAGTCAGAACCCTCCTCCCTTTATCTCACATCTCCTCAAGCAAAGACTAAACCAAACTGCAGCCATTTAGCATCCACAGCAGGTCTCTGCAGGAACGCCAGGTCTGTCTGTCCTTCAGAAGGAGCAGTCCCTCCTGCACTGCCACAAGTACTCCTGCACTTGCTCATCTGACTCTTCCTCACCCATTTCTGCATGGGGTCATGTTAGGTAGCAACCAGGGCCACAGAGAGGGTATCTGCAACTTCTACCACCATGGCCAGTGATCCTCTTTGGAAGAGGAGAGTGGAACCTTAACAGTATGCAGACATTGGGCTGCTTCTCTGACTAGAAGGAAATTTTGCTTTCTAAAATTACAGTTTTCCCATTACGCCAGGAGAATTTAGTGCAGCCCCACAGTTAGCAGGGAAAGCATGACTGTCTTCACTAGATGCACCACATGGCTGCACAGAGCACTCCTCACCTTTCCTGTTGGGTCACCTCAGGGCCTCTGACATCTCCCCTGCCTGCAGGAGCAGGGATGGGACCGCAGAGACTCCCAGGATGTTTTTAGCAGGCAGCACTACAGCTGCAAGGCAGGTCACTGGATTTCAAACCAGACATACTATTCTGCTGCACTCAGCTGTTGTGCAATACCACGTGCTGTCATCTCTCAGAGAGGGATCCAGTGGGCAAGTTAAGGCCCTCCATGTGTTACTGAACCTTAGAGGTTTCTGGCTAGCTTTCTGGGACTCCTGCTAGGCTCTGGAGAGCCTGCTGCTCCAGCCCTGCTCTCTCCTATCCTGTAGGCCACCCTCAGGAAAGACAAGAAAGGAGTCTCTCCAACCCAAGGGCTTTGCAGCTGATGGTCTCATCTGTTGCACATAGGGTGGGGGTCCTTGGAAAGAAGAGCCTCCCCCACCCCAGCAGTTACCCTGAGGAAAGCAATCAGCATGCTCCAAGCTGCACACACCCCACCCTGGCCGCCCTGGTGCTGTGGCAGCCGGAAACTGGGGGTGCGGGGAAGATGGGGTGATGGTGGGACCTGGAAGCTGGATTCCAGTGTCCATGGAGGGAGAGGTGGTGGGGCAGAGGATGGGCTGCTTGCATGAGGCCAGGCTTCCTCATCCAGCTTCTTCTGCCACCAGTGTGTGTAGCACTCATGCGCTGTGGGGTGGCTGGACTCTTGGGTACTCACCATCTGCCAAGTTGTCTGAGTGCCAGAAGCTACTCAAGTTAAACTCCAAAAGGAAGCTGTCAAAAGAGCAAGAACAGAGGATGCTTTTTCAGCAATCTAGAAGGATGCAGGTGTCAGGGAGATGGCCCTGTCGCCTGGCAAGTATCAGTTCTAAAATGTTTACTATGAATTTGCTGGCAGTGGAAGTCTGAGGTTTTTTATTTTTATTTTTTTAATTTATTTTTTTTCCTCTCCACATGATGAGTGTGCAGCTCTGTACCATGGGATCTGTACTGTGGAATAACTGAATGGGCTTCTCCCTGAAGTACATACTGTGCAGGGGCCTTGCCAGCCAAGGAAGGACTGAGTATGGCAGCCCTGGAGGCTATGAGGGGATCCAGCCACCAGGAGCCCCACCTGAGAAGCAGGCCTGGATGGCCATCAGGGGGCCCGTACACTGGCTACTTGCAGGTAAGCTGCACATCACATTGAATTATTCTGAATTACGCTCAAGCCTTGGGAGCTGGATCTTTTCCACACCTTGCCTTTTGCACATCCAGCAAACTAAGCAGTGGCACTTTCATCCTCATTTGACCTTGAACTTTCCCCCTAGCAATTTGAGATGAGCCCAGCTCTGGAGCTTGATTCATGGCCTCCTCTCTCTCCTCCCTTTGCTGTCACTCAGACCTGAGCTCTCTTCCTTTAGTCTTCACCCCCTGCAAAGCATAGGTGTGCATTTGCTCATCACGAGCAAAGGAGACAGGCAAGAGGACTCAGCATCAAGGATCTGCACGCAGCCCCTGGAGACCTGAGTCCTATTTCTGACTCCACCACTTTGTACTGAGTGACTTCAGGTAAATCCCAGACCCACTCCGGGCCTCTGCCTCTCAAAATGGGAATAGTAATAGCTTTCTGTCTCCCAGGAGCAAGGCACTGAGCTGAATGTCAGAAGGCTGAGAGCAATGCCCTGTGTGGGGGCCTCCGCTTGTAGCTTTCTCAGCTTTCACCCCATTGGTCTGAGCTTCCCAAACACCCCCATCTTTTGGTACTCACATGAGGAAATCACTTATCAGCCATTTCACTGCAGCTAGAAAGGCATAAATTGGCTGGAGAACAAAAGAAGAAATGAGAAATACCATAAGGACCTGGTCATAGAGTTTGTAGTTGTTACGCAGGACCCCACGTTTCAGACCAATTCCCTCCACTGATCAGAGCTCTTGAAAACAGGCTGGAAATTCAAGGTCTGAGCATCACTGGAAAATGTTCAAAATACATCAAAAGCCAGTGGAGCTGCCTTGCTACTAATAATATCTTCTCACCCCCTCCCCGTCAGGGTCAGGGAGTTTATCACAAATGTATGAAGGACTTTGAAGATGTAATTGCTTGATGATTTCTCTCCAGTATGGATGACCTTGAGAGCTCAGAGCAGAAGAGAAACACAGCTAAATGGGACACCACCAGTATAGGATGCTTTTATATTCCGATAGCAAGTGGTGTTTCTGGGACAGGCCACAGCATTGCCCAGGATTTAGTATTATCTGCCATGGATTGATTATGCTTAACTGTGCTTTCATCCAGCTTTTCCTCAAGATGGCATGACTTCTATCATCTTCCTGCTTTTCAGCTACAAATTGTAAATCCAGCATTGTCCCAGGGACAATTCATCTGCAGAGGATCCTGCTGCTTCTTTTCCTCATGGTAACTATGTCTAATTTTCATCTCTCTCTCTCTGATAATCATGCCCATATTCTCAAACCCAAAACAGATGCAGCAGTCACAGGACACAAGACAATGTACCATTACAGCTAACTAACTTATCTTCAACTGAAATAAGTCAGCAAAGAGTAATATGTATAGATGGTTGGGAATTTGACTTTTTTTCCTTTGAATGATACATATAAAAAAATGGACTTTTCTTGATTTCTTCCTTCTTGAAGGTTTTGTTAAGAGGGTAAATGGAAAGACGAAGGCCGAATGCTCACCCTTTTATTCTCTTCCCAATTCAGCTGGGTTTTGACAGCTGGTATTTTGTGACATTTCTTTCAGTAATCAAAATTCTTGAGGATATGATCAAGCAAGTACTTTCACTGCAATCACAGTATTTTACCTATCCAGCTTAAGTGCAGCTATTGCCAAAATGGATATATTGTTAAACATTGTAACACATAATTAAAAAGAAGTACTTTGTTGAGAACTCTTTTACTGGAAAAAAGAACCATGTCATGCTGTTCGATGTACTGCCAGCACACCACATTTTAAAGTATCAAAACCCCAATCGTAACAGCAATAAACACATCACTGTTCAGAGTTGCTTCAACTAGTTTGAAGTGGCCTGAGTGTTAAGTACTTAGTGCTGCCTGTTTGAGGACAGGTTAGGAAGGTAGAGTGGGATTAGATTATTATCATGTACCAGAATAAAGAGAGGTTGCATTTGGGTACTGGAAAAACTATTCACTCTGATAGCTTGTTCCCTGTGCTATTAGCATTTCACAGCAGCTTTAAACCCTCTCTCTGTTGCTCCAGGCCCACTCGTGCTTCCCTGAGAGGCTGATAGCTTTCTCCCAGATATTCTGTTTTCTGACAGTGCAGCTCTCCTTTTTTGAGCTGCTGAGTAAAATCATGCCTTGTACAAGCATTTCTGTTCATTTCAGCTGCTAGCTGTTTCCTCAACTTTTAGAAGAAGCCTGTCATAGTTTAGTTCCCATCCTCTCCCTGGTCTTTCTGATTTTCAGTGAGATCCTATACAGCAATAGAGAGCCAAATTGGAAACCACTGGCAGTGGCCATCACTGCCTCAGAAATCTGCCTTAGATGAGATTGGACATTCCCATCACTTGCAAGCAAACAGCTACTCAGCTCTTTTGGGGACCGTGCTACATCAAGGTCTAGGAGATGTCCTAGGAGAAAGCCTCCACAGCTAAGCCCAGAGAGGGCTGCACGCCGACAGATACGTACGCTGAGTAGAGGCCGGGCACCGCTGTGGTGGTGGTAGTGTGCTTTGCACATTGCTTGGTAATCATACATGGTCACCCTGCAATCAACACAAGACAAGCAAGCGGTCAAAAGCAAGCAATGCAACTGCCTACGGGACACATATATCAGCCTGCAATATTTTTTCTACAAAAATTTCTGCATGGAGGAACTAACGCAGTGGCCTGCTTACGTGTGTCTTTGCTTTTTGGTCAGTGCTGGATTTTGCAGAGAGAAATACAGGTCCCAGATTAATGTAACTAGGTCAGCACAGGAGGAAATATGTCCCTAATTTCAGATGGTGAGTAAATCAGGCTCTGAAGTAGAAGAATTGTAATTGTATCTACATCAGCCCCCCCTAGTTTCTCTTTTCAAGCCACTGAAACTCTGAATTTTTAGGAGAGAGAGAAATGTGCTCAGCCAGCTGCAATCACAGAATGCCAGGTTGGAAGGGACCTCAAGGATCATCCGGTCCAACCTTTCTAGGTAATAATCTAGTTTAAATGAAATGGCCCAGCACCCTGCAAGCTGATTCTTAAAACTGTCTGATGCAGGGGAACCCAGCGCTTCCAATCACATCCCAGGGGGCTCAGACAACTGCTCACAGAAAGTCTTTCCAAGTGATGGGAGAAACTGAAGCACTTCACTCAAAATGCCAAGAAGTGTTTCCCACATCATCTTACCCTGGAAAAGACAGAGGAGCAGCTGCTTTCTGGACACCTGGAGATCAGGAGTTGCTGTCTCTCTCGGTGCTTTGCAGAAGGTGGAAGAGCCAGAGATGAGGAAAAACAAGGTGTGTGGTGACAATGGCTGAGCGAGTTCATGGAGGGGGCAGGTAGCTAAAGGGGCTCTTGTAGCAAAATAAGAGAGTCACATGCATCTGCATGTGCATTTTCCCCTGCTCAAGTGCTGCTTATGGGGACCAATATCCTCTGACCCACACACCAGCTGATGAAAGAGAAGTATAGCACAGAGATCCCCCACTTACCGCCTGAACATGCCCATGTTTAGCAGCTGGGTCATTACTGAGCCATCCACTGCACCAAAAAATTTTCCAGTCTGCAAGCACAAAAAAGGGAAAAAAACCAGAATAAACTGTCAACAGTAAATTTCCAAATGTTTGATGGCACCAGCCAATCAACTCTCTCTGGAGGCCTACTACACATAACGAGTGTTTTATAAGAAGGCAATGCTGAGCTTTGTCCTTTGGCTGGCTGGAAAGCTTGAGGGAGGACTTCCTCTTCCTCCAGGTGGGCATCCTGTACCATTCCTACTGTGTTTGGAAATGATGTAGCCCATGTAAGTCCCTGCAGCTTGTGATATAAAAAGGCAGAGTCTCAAGCTGCAGAGACCCAGGCACGTTGATTCACTGGGAGCCTGGGATCTCCTGTGTTTTTTGTAAACCCACATTCTCTGAATCTCAATGCCCAAGTCTCTTCTGCTTGCACCTCTCTGCTAGCCTGCAGCCACAGTGGCTTTGGAAGCCTCTGCTCTCCTGCTGCTCCAGGCGAGCTGCCCCACCACTCCTAAGTGCGCTGTACAGATTTATTTAGGTAGCAAATGCAATTTTACAACTCAGTGCTGTGCAAGTTCTGAGCAGGCAGTAACCCAAACAACACACACACCCCCATCCCTTTGCACTGGCATGGCCAGAGCTGTTGCACAGTCTCCACCCTAGCAGAAGTTGCATTTGTGGGGCAACAACCCCCAAATCCCACTTGCATGCCTGGAGTAAAAGCAGAGCTTGTGGCACTCTGGTCCCATTTATGTTTTAGAGTAACTAACTTCAAATACAGTCCCAAATCTGGGAACTGCTGCTCAAAAGACTTCTTCAAACAACAGTTCTGGCTGTCCTAAGTACTAAACCATGACAAATCTATTGCAAAAATGCTTCAGATCTGCCAAATCCACTCCTTTGTTTGCAAGCAAGTAAATAAATACTCGTAAATAATGAAAACACAGATATAAGCTGTGCTCTGTCTATTTTCCTGGCCCATGGGTCTTGACACAGTAAATAGCCCCCATACGTTATGGAACCATTCACGCAGTTTGGTGGGACATTTTACTTTTCCACTGCTAAGCTAGCAGTCATTTAGCATATACTAGTAGATGACAGATGACTTCATTTGAGTGGGCCATTTCCACTAAAAAAAAGCCCCTTGGGCAGATTTACCTAAGACGATCTAACAGCAGTGTTACATGGTTATGAGCCTCTTCCCAACAGGCTTTAGAAGGCGTTTTACTGTATAAATCAATACATAATATCAACTCCCCTTTAAGCATTTAGGCTGTAATTGTTTCAGACATAGTCAAATGTGTCTGAGCAAGTGCTAACTTTTTTTCACCTCCTTCACTCTTTCAATCTGATTAGGGTGTTGAGGAGGCCAGCTGCTTCCATTTAATAGTCTGCAGGCCCAGCAGGAGCCAGAGCCGTGGGGTTTAGTGCAGTGCAAGCTGCAGCCGGTGTAGCAAGGGGAGGGGTCACTGCAGGACTGTAAATGTGGTCTGCCCGGTCCAGAGATGCTGATGCCTGACTGAATTGCTCTGGGCTAGGATGTTCCTACAGGTACAAATATGAGGAGCTGTAAGTGTAATTGAGAGCAAAGTGTAGGGAATGTGTTCAGAAAAGCATCAGCAAGCTGTCCTGTAACACCGAATCAGATATTCAAAGCTCAGTGCTGTTTTAAGTACCATGTGCAGGCAGTGACACAGGAAAGTATCACTTGGTGTAAAACAAAGCAGTCCTGTACTGAAGCAACATTTTGCAAAGCAGGTCTCATTACAACCTGCTTCCTCCAGTGACTGGCTGCTGGTATTCCAGAAACCCCTCTGCTGTGTTTCTCCTAACTCCAAGCTCTGGGCAGGTTTCCACAGGCCCTTCCAATTTCAGAGGGTCACAGCACAAAGCATCGCCTCTGACACCCTGTGTGACACATGAGGTACCACATCCCCCTGCAGCTCAGCATGTACAAGTGCAGATGCACAGGACACAGGCATTGCTGAGCATGCAAATGGCTCAGAAGGTACATCACTGCTCACAGACATGTATGTGTCCATGCTTTGCTGGCTTGTTGAGCAGTTTGCAATTTTGGAACACACAAAAGCTGTAGACAAACAGGATTTGCCAAATGGGCCACGCTTTGGGAGAGCAGGCAGCCTCCTCGTTGCATGGCTTAAACAAAGGCAGCCCTTGCTTCTTCACAAGCTCTGCTTGGCCCCAGTGGGGTCTTGGTCTTTTAGCTGCCACCTTGCACCCTGTCCCCGGAGTCCCACCTGGGCAGCTCTTGCAGACACGACCTGCAAGATACCCCAGGGAGAAGGCAGCAATCCTAGAGAAAGAGGTTTAGTGAGTGAGGGGATATCTGGATGCAGCAGGCGGAGGTAGCTCCAGACTTGTGATCTGCAGCTGTGCCTCTGGCTGGCAGCAAAAGGCAGTGAAACATTCAGGGGGCAGTTGTGGGCCACCACTGCAAACACTGGCAGAAACAGTGCCATAGTGTGGAGCAGCCCCACCTCTAGCACAGCCTGGGCCTGCCACTGAGGGGCCAATCTCGTTTCAATCGTGCCCTGTGATAGGACAAGGGGCAATAGATGCAAACTGGAACAATGGAAGTTCCACCTCAACATGGGGAAGAACTTCTTTACTGTAAGGGTGATGGAGCACTGGAACAGGCTGCCCAGAGAGGTTGTGGAGTCTCCTTCTCTGGAGACTTTCAAGACCTGTCTGGATGCATTTCTGTGTGACCTGCCCAAGATTCTGTGGTGGTCCTGCTCTCGCAGGAGGTTGGACTCGATGATCTCCAGAGGTCCCTTCCAACCCCTACCATTCTGCAATTCTGGGATTCCTCCTCCACCCTAGATTGACTGGTCCTCTCCCTCACTCACTCCCTTTTCCTGGCTTTGGCTATTAAATCTTTGCTCCTCTGCGATGAGTCTGGATGATAAGATTAGCTCGACTTAAGAGATTACCCATTCCTTCCCAAGTAATCCTGCAGGGAGCTTCCAGCTTGCCACTCCTTAAAATCCTGAGTCCCTCTTTCTTCTGTGGTGTCTTCTGGCTGCCAGTAAGCTTCCTGCCACCTTCAGGCAGAGGTTATCAGAGCTGATCCCTCATTCTAATTCCCCATTCCAAGGGCAGAGCAGGGCACAGCCTGATACAGGTTGTCCTCCCCCCATTCCTGTGTGAAGTTTCTAGTGTGGTCACCCAGGAAAGGAGGTGTGGGCAGTGGGCAGCCAGCAGCCACAGGCAGGCAGCCCCTGGCAGGCAGCAGGCTGAGCACACCTTAAAGCACCACAGACCCAAGGAAGCAAGCAGAGAGATGGAGCAAAGCATCTCAGAGACCTCAGAGCAGGTCTCTGGTGCCAGCTGCTTGCCCTAGGGGCTGTAAGGACACAGGCACTTTGGTACCTCTCTTCTATTCTTAACTTGCACTTTGTCCTGGTAAACAGTTGTGTTAGGTGTGAAAGCTCCTCAGCTGGCTTCCTTGGGGAAGGAAGGATGGGATGTGCACGGGGCCCTGCTTGTGCTAGAGCCGCCACAGCCTCTGCAGCTCAGTGAGGCAGGTGACTTGTCTGTGCACCCTCGCTCCTTTGGCATCCAATCAGCTCCCTCCCATCCTGGATGGTGAGGCAGCATGCCTGTTAGTTTGCCTTCAGTACCAGGGAAGCTGATGGAGCAGCTCATCCTAAGTACCATTATGCGGTACATTCAGGACAAGCAGGTGATCAGGCCCAGTCAGCATGGGTTCATGAAGGGCAGGTCCTGTTTGACTAACCCGATCTCCTTCTACGACAGGGTGACTCGTGAGGAGGGAAGGGCTGTGGATGTTGTCTACCTTGACTTTAGCAAGGGCTTTGATACGGTTCCTCATAGCATTCTCCTAGCTGGCTGCATGTGTCTTGGATGCACATATGCTTTGCTGGATAAAAAAACTGGTTGGATGGCTGGGTCCAAAGAGTTGTGTAGAATGGAGTTAAATTCAGTTGATGGCCAGTCATGAATGGTGTTCCCCAGGGCTCCAAGTGCTGGAGCCGCTCCTGTTTAACACCTTTATTGATGACTGGGGATTGAGTGCATCCTCAGTAAGTTTGCAGATGACACTAAGTTGGGTGGGAGTGTTGATCTGCTTGAGGGCAGAGAGGCTCTGCAGAGGGATCTGGACAGGCTTGACCAGTGGGGCAAGGCGAACAGCATGAGTTTCAATAAGGCCAAATGTATGGTACTGCACTTCAGCCACAACAAACCCCAGCAGCGCTACAGGCTTGGGGAGGAGTGGCTGGAGAGCTGCCCAGCAGAGAGGGACCTGGGGGTGCTGAGTGACAGTGGGCTGAACATGAGCCAGCAGTGTGCCCAGGTGGCCAAGAAGGCTAACACCATCCTGGCCTGCATCGAGAATAGTGTGACCAGTAGGACCAGGGAGGTGATCCAGCCCCTCTACTTGGCCTTGGTGAGGCTTCACCTCTAGCACTGTGTGCAGATTTGGGCACCGCAGTATAGGAAGGACATTGAGGTGCTGGAGAGGGTGCAGAGAAGGGCAACTAGGCTGATTAGGGGTCTGGAGAACTAGCCCTCTGATGAGAAGCTGAGGGAGCTGGACCTGTTCAGCCTAGAGAAGAGGAGGTTGAGAGGAGACCTCACTGCTCTCTACAATTACCTGACAGGAGGTTGTGGTGAGGTGAGTGTTGGCCTCTTCTCCCTAGTGACTAGTGATAGGACAAGAGGAAATGGGGTCAAGTTGCACCAGGGGAGGTTCAGATTAGATATTAGGAAAAATTTCTTCACAGAAAGAGTGGTGAGGCATTGAAACAGGCTTCCCAAGGAGGTGGTACAGGCACTGCCCCTGGAGGTGTTCAAAAAAACAGGTAGACGTGGTGTTCCAGAAGATGGTTTAGTGGCTAGGGGTTGTAGGGCGGATGGTGGGATTTGATGATCTTGAAGGTCTTTTCCAACCTTAATGATTCTATGATTCTCCCTGACACTGGGCTGAAATGCTGACCTGGGCAGCTGAGGCACTTTTGCTGGTCTTGGTGCCAGGTATGAGGCAGGGACAGAGGGAAGCAAACTAGCTGACTTCTCAAGAAATGCAAAAATCCAGAAAAATTCAGGAATGGCTTTTTTTTTTTTTTGGCATTGTTTTAAAGGATGCACTTTGGGAAGAGCGTGGGATGGTGCAGAAAAGGCCACATAGCAGCAAGTGATCCCACACAACAATATCCAGGTAGCAAGGCTATGAAACCCAGGGTATTGATTTAATGCTGCTACTGTCTTGAATTCCCTGTAGGGTTTAACAGTAGGGACACGCGTGGTGCCACTGGGAAACAAAAGCAGTAACTGGAACAAGATAAAGAAATCAGGAGAAAAGTAGCAGTGAACTTTCTGAGGTCAAGGGAGCTAACAGCTGGGTGAGATGACAGCTCTGGTGCCTGCCAAAATGCCTGATCTTGGAGTCATATGGATAATGTTTATAATTTACTCAAATCCCACATAATGCCACGTTTCTGCTAGTCAGATCTTTCAGAGAGGAGCTTTTTGAAAAACCCATTTTCCATAAGATGCAGGAATAATACAGAGACAGAACCCAGGAGTGTGGTGCAGTGGACAAGCAGGAGGTGTGGTACCTAAGGGGTGTACTTGCCTTTATCTATGGCCACGTGCCATGGGACCCCGTAAAGCACCTTTAAAAATGCTGAGTGTCAGAGGAGGAAACAGCAACTTCTAAGACTACCAAGCCCATCCCAAACACACAGCATGACCTGGCCTCCCAGAGTAGGGAGCCAAGATAACTTCACACCATTTCCCTCCCTTATTTTTCAAATTTTCTTTGCTTTTTTGGCACACCAAGTATCAAAGGGGCAATTTTACTGGAATATCCAATGTGCTGGCTAGGTCACTTTCTTGACAGAAAAAAAGGTTGGTTATCCCTTGCAATATGGCCTTATTGATATTTGTCTGTATCAACCCCTGGTGCCACTGTGTTGCTGATTAATTTTGCTTTCTGAGACTCATTTTGTGAGTTCTCATTCTGGCCTCTCTGAATATGCTGTATAGTGCCTGCAGAATTCACCATCTCACCTTTTTCTTTTGCCAGCCTATTCTGAGTATGCTAACCAACACAAGTCCAGATGGGAAACCACGGGACTCATTTAGCTGACATTTTCCATCTAAAAAGTCCTTCTTTTCTATCCAAGCTACTTTGAGATCAATGACACTACTTCACGTTTCACACTTTAACCAGAAATTATTTATCAGCCTTTTGTAAGGGACTCTGTTCAAGGCTTTTAGAAAAACTGAAATGCAGTAGGTCATCCATTCTTCCTTATCTCCTTATTTACTCACACTTTCAAAGAACTATAGCTGATAAGATAGGACTTCTTCCCTTACAGATGCTGTGCAGATTGTCCCAATCGCATCCATCAGGTGTTCTGTTACTTTATTTTAAATTTCCATTTCAACTTGCTTGTTACATCTTGAAGAAAGTAATTTCTGGGACTGGACCTACTGTCTTATGCAAATACGCATACATTATTTGTTAATTCCAGTACGACAGCAATTTTAATGAAACTCCACACTTGTGTCAGTAACAAAACTGCTTAATTTTCAATTTCTTCTATAAGCCCACTCTTGTTATTGACTTACTGCTTTGTAATTTATGAGGCTGTTCCAATATGTCACTTCCAAATCTATGGCATTTTATTATTTTTTTGAAACAAATAGCTCTGTGGTGAATTTATCAGAGAGCAGAAAAATACAGCTAAACTATGTAGGGGCTGGTAGTGCTGACTTTAGTGAGACTGCATGGGATGTCACATCCCACAGATTGCCCCTTTAGCTCCCTAGAAATGGTTGTGGAGGTGCTGGCAGTATGAGGAAAGGAAGCCACTTTTGTTGCTTATACTTTAATCACTACTCTGAGTCTTTTTCCTTGCTCCTGTCATCTCTGCAAGTCCAGTAAATCCTCCAGTTCTTGAGGTCTACTCCTCTTTCCAATTTGCTTAAATTATTTTGTCTTAATTTTTGCCTTAGGCATTTTGCTCTTACCATCCCCTCTGTTTCCTCTCTTAAAGAACACCTGCTTCAGCTCCCAAGGTGCTCTTTTCCCTTCCCTTTCTCTCTCTCCCTTCCCTTTCTCCCTTCCCCTTCCCCTTTCCCTTCCCCTACCCCTACCCCTTCCCCTTCCCCTACCCCTTCCCCTAGCCATGCCAGGGCACGCCTGCATTCTGGGACCCTCTCAGATCACCTTTCAGTAGCATCTGCACCGAGGGAAAGGAGTCTAATTTCCTCACTTCTGATGAAAAGGTATTTTGACTAATTCCTTCCTTATCATTGCAAATTCCTTTCTTTCCTAGGATGTGCTGTCACTCTGTTGAGAGGCTTCCCCCTCACTGCACAGTCAAATTTAATTACGCCGTGGCCACCCTTATTACACAGTTGAACTTCATTTGTTTTAACCAGCTCTGGTGGGTTATTTAAGAACAAGCCAAGCACACTCCCTCACTTCTGCTCTCTTACCTCTGAAGGTCTTTTGGAAATGAGTATAAAGCCATTGTTATCAACGAGGAAGCAATTCAGAATCTGCAGAGATGAAAGAGAAGCAACATTAAAGACAGCTTTTTGCGTGGTTGTCTGGTACATGCTGCTGTGTGCAGGATGGAGCGGTGTGGGCTTGTGCTTATGGCAACAGCCTCAGCATTTCCATGCCTAGCCCCATGGCTCAGCTACCAAGGGTTTTAGACAAGTGACTCTTCCCTCTCTGCCCCCATTTTTGAGGTATTTATTTTGTGAGCTGTCTGTGACAGAGATTGTCTCTTACCAGGTTTATTGTGCAGGCCTAGCAGGCTCTGAGCCACATTTAAGAAGACAAGGTATCCTGCAGGAAGTGACAGGATATTTTGAGAGCACTTCTCCTTTATCTAATTCTTTCCCTCTTCAGATTTCAGAGTTGAAATAACCCTCTCCTCACCACTGAGTATCATCAGTGCTGCTCTTATTTTTGTTTTACAGAGCAGGAAATGGAGGCACAGATTTTAGATTAAAACCTGTAGGTCTCTCAGGGAAAAACTAGGATGCAGAGGAACCCCACATGAACACAGAAGGAAAATTCTCTGGTGCTCTCAATCTCCAGGGCAGAGGAGCTCCTGTCCCAAATATGTCTGAGACCAAGGTTGAAGCAGTGACGTAAATGCCAGAAGGAGTGTCCAGCATGTGTATCATCATGCTGAAAACCACTCTCTTTGGCAGGCCTGGGGTGCCAGTGAGACAGCCTTAGAGGAGACAGATTCTCCTTAGAGTCACTAGCTAGAATCCCCATGCCCCTGCCCAGGTTTTGCTGACAACTCACAGCTAAGGGAAAGACTTAAACTGCAGGTTAGTCTCAACAGCATGATGTCCTGCCCCAGCTGTGCAACCTCTTGTGAGGAGATGACATAAATATCTTTATTTGGGGGAGAAAGAGATCTCCACAGAGCAGGTAGACAATCACATGCACCACAGGTACAGAGAAGAAATGTGGGCAACTTACATCATCCTGACAGCTTAGTGGACAGGCACCATCGAAGGCACTGCACTGGAAAGGAAAAGCAGCATGGCATGATCTCATCTTACAGTTTAACCCTGGGGACTGCTAAGCTAGAGGTCTCAATACCAGCATCTCATAAAGCTCTGCAAGTTAGCTGGCGTTTCCACCAAGATGAGCTCTATGGTGCGCACAGGTACCACCCCCCGAGTTGGCCACTCAGTGGCTCTGTGTTGTTCCCAATTCTCTGAGCAACGTCCACATTGCTGAGGGCTCTGATCCTCCCTGACACGCTTCCAGCAGCACCTAGGCACTTCAAGCAGACACTTGCTAATGAAGGGGGCAGCATCAAGCTCTCTGGCTGTGCAAGCAAAGGTTATTGTGCAACGGTGAGAATCCAGCATGCACTTCAGCATCTGCAGGTATCTGAATTAAACACATGGCATGGTATTTTAGATCAGGATTCTTCTCAGGCAGGGATTTTTTTGTTGTTGTTGCTGTTGGTTTCTTTATTCTCCAGACAGCTAATGATAAAATAAGATGTGAATGGTGCTCATGTAGCCCAAGGCTCCATCCATTTGCTTCATTTAGGATTTCTGTGTACTGGACTTGACATGTGTTTCACAACACTGAACTGGGTGGGGACATGAGGGATTAAGTGGTGAGTAACAAAGCCCTTCAGGTGCTTATTGATTTAATAATTGTTCAGAGTTTGCCGTGGCTGTGTGTGTCTGTCTCTTTCTATTATCTTTTAATGCTATTTTCTCTAGCAGCAGAGGGGTGAAAGCTGACATGGCATTGCCATTTCTGTACATGGGGTCCTCTTCCTGCCAGAGGTTTTCTGGGGTCAGAGAAGGACACTGATGTGTTGCGTAGACTGCTCTAAGCCAGCCGTCCTTTATTTCTGCAAAACCCTTACACATAAGCCCCAGCCCCCTTTCTGGATGATTCTCAGTAACAAGAAGTGAATTTGCTATTTCAGACCACAACAAGACCATTGCTTTCTTTCAGTTAGAATTTGTTTCTCCTCTTGAGTTTCACAGAACAAAACTAATATTTTCAGGTTTCTGTCCCTCTGCTCAACTTCACAGGAAGCTTAGAGATGCCTGAGTTTGTTTCAAGCCCGATGGCTTTGTAATATCGCATGATCATGCTCCAACTCTGACTCTGACTCTAAGCATGATGGTTTAAAAACACCTGTTTACCCACAGTTGCAAGCATTGTCTCCCCTGTGCCTCCTCACAAAACAGCATGATGCTGCTTTGTCTCCCTGGACATATGCACAGAAGTGGCCCTGTACTTCATCCCTGAGGGATTCCTTCCTTTAGTCAGCAGAGAAATATGGCCATAACAAACCACTATTATTGCCTTTAGGCATCATAACCAATATAGAGCCCAGAGCTCAGAAATCAGAACACAAACAGAACAGGTAAAGTAGGGTGGTTTCCTACAAGAAGGGCCTGTATCTCACAGCATCTTCCTCCATGGTGTGAGGACTGAGTCTCAGTGCCGCTACTCTTCCAGACCTGGAGAAGCTCCAGCAGTGCCTGGGCTGGCCAAGCAGAAGTGGGAATACAGTGAGAAGCCTGGTCTGAGAGCACTGGCAGCTTGCAGGGAGCCCCTGAGGAGGGAGCAGAGCTGAACCTGAGCTCCTTGATAGCTCTGAGACCACATCTACTATCTTATCAGCACAGCTTCCGCCTCAGAGGCCAGACTACCTCACAGCATTCTCCTGCTGCTGGTCAGATCTCTGAAACACTGTGACCCAAAGCACTTCCAGCTTTGTCAAAGACCCTTAATTACTGTGAAGACAAATACAGCCTATGACAGGCTTGGAATGTCTCCAGTGGCTACATACAAGGGCCAGGGCCTCTAATACACTGGTACACGACACAATTACGAAGCCGAGTTGTGGTGAGGCACACTGGGATGCCTCCCCATCCCCAGCTTTTGTCTACTTACATCAGTGTCATTGGGCTGGGAGACGGGAGGCACAGCGTGGACATCCAGAACAGCATAGCATGCAGTGAAGCAGGAGAGAGAGAGAAAAACCAAATCTGTTAGTCATTCCTCTGTCAAACGGCAGTTGTGTCCTGGGAAACCATACACAGGCTTTTTTCATACCAGCACCTCCCAGGGCTGTGGCACGCGGGCACTTGGCACACAGGCCTCCTTTCAGCTTCTTTAATGAGGGTTCTCAGTTTCACTTAACACCCATGCGGGCGTGTATGTGTTAGAACTGCTTGGGTATGGCCTTCAGGAGTCTTTTAAAAACGAAGCTCTCTGCTGATGCTTCAGGATGTGCTCATCTGCTTTGTAGAAGTCTTTTTAGCTCAGGTTAGTTATATGTGATCTCCCACCTGTGAGGATGCTCCTGCCACCACGGCCAGCTCTGGGCTTTTCCATTCCCCATGTGTGCACACTCCCAGTGAGCAGCCTCCTGCCCTCCTCTCTGCCATCCCCACCTGATGACAGTTCCCTCTCCTGACAGCAAAGAGCTGCTTCTGCTGTGTGCTGCTTCTGTTCCACCAGTCTCACCCTCCTGGTATGCTGACCCAAAAGCAAAGTCTGAGGTAAAAGCCCCTGGGCCACAAGGGAAAAGTGTTTCACTTTTCCTGCCCCTCAGACCAGGGAGCTGTTTTAATTATTCCACCTCTCTCAGTCCGGCAAGAGTCTCCAAAATTAGGACAACAGCCAGAGCTTATCCTCAGAGCAAATTATTTTTTATTTTGGCAAACTAGCAGCATTTTGTTACCATTATCAAGATGACAAGAGAGGGCAGTAGATATTTTTTTTTCCATGTGCCCAAACCTGCAGATTTCCATGAGGTTTCTGAAAGGCTGAATGAACACAAACATATTTCCACAATTAAATGTGTCATATGCAGCAGACCTAATGCCAGGCCAGGATGCTGACACTGTCAACACGGCATTTGCAGAACAGACTCACGACCCACATGGCATTAGTGCCGTCAAAGGATTATAGAAATCTGTGACTTGAAACTAATCTACTTCATAAGTCTTTTAATATGAATTTCACAAAAGCCCTCATCAAAATGCCATCGTATGTGATGCAACATAGCATTAACGTAGCTGATGAAGAGCATTAAATGGTCTCTCTGCACGATTGCTGATGCTCCTACCTGTTGCATGGCCATCCAAAACTTGCGTTGGAGCAACTCCAGCCTAATTTGCACACCCACCGCTAGGGGAAACAAAAAGAGGGGAGGATGAAAAGAGGAACATGCAAGAGAGAGAAAGACAAACACAAATTAGGAAAGGAGAGGTAAATATTTGCCCAAAGCGTTGGGATGGAAATTGCAATCACAACCTGCTTCTAAGTGTGAATGACAAGCATCAAGGTGTCAGAGCTGAGTCAGACTGCAAAGTGAGAGTCAGAGGTTTAACAAGGTAGAGGAAAAGGGGAGACTGACTGTACTAAGGTACTGACACCTTCCTCCCACTAAACACTATGAAGCTACAAACAAATTAATTAAAATAATAAAAAATAAAAATCCCACCAAAAAACTCGGGAGAGCAAGTGTGAAGAAGGGATTCATTTGAAACCCCACCTGTCTCAAGGGGAGACCACAGCAGTTTAGGTTGCTCCTAAGCGGCTGCAAAAGTGCAAAAATATGAATGCCACTTGATGGAAAAGTGTTGATTAGATGGAGTGCTTTGCTACCCAGTCCCAGCCTAGTGCACGCTCCGCTAAGCAACAGTGTGTGTGTGTGTTTCTTCATGAAGTGCATCCTAATTTCCTGCCTTAATTTCACTTGTATTCCCAGCATCATGTTCCTGAAGTAAGGCATAGCTCCACAGGAGAAGAAATGATGAAGGGTCTCCCCGGTGGAATAACCTAGCTGTCCTTGAGCAGGTAGCCTACAAGCACACGTAATAACCAGCGCACTCATGCACAGCCTGGCACAGTAATGGAGAACAACAGGGCTGTGTGTTAACCAGTTGAATCCAACAGCTCTGCAGGAATTACAGCCTCAAATGGCACCTTGAAATAGAATATAAAGTGCAAGGGAGGGAGAAAAAGAAAAGAGGGAGAGTCTGAGCCTTTTTTCACAACCACTAATATTGGACAGATGAAGTGTTGCTGTTTCTACAGATCTCCTCTGAATTAGCAGGGGCTTCAAAGGGGGCAACAGACCCTTTAAAGCTGAATCATACAGTGTGGGTGCTTTTAAGTCAACAGTACGATCTGATGGTCGAATTCAGATGGTATGAATTAAAACTGGAGTATGCAATGGTATATTTTCTTGCAACATGCACAGAGACCCTAGCACCTGGCACTAGCTCTGCCTTTTATACGAGTGTCCTTCTTGTCACATTCTCACTGCTGGTACATCTTACAAAATCCCATTCGCAGGCACGTTTCTTACCCAGCTCTCCCTGCTGTAGACTGAATCTGACTGACTGTACGTGAGGGAATGATTTTGTAGAGCTGCTTTGCCCTAAGCCTCGCAGAGCATAAACCAGACCAGACAAAGAATGCAAACAAAGAAGGAAGGATGGGGCTGAGTCCAGCCCGGGTGAAGATTCATCAGCTTCAGCAGGGCTATTGCAGGCATGGTTTGGCTCGGTGCCCCTGCTGACAAATCGGCAGTCATCGGTGGCTCCTGTTTTTGCCAGTGGGAACATCTAGCCTCAAACTGTTCTTCAAAAGAGCTTGGTCTCTGGTTGCAAATCCTCACCTCTGCCCAGGAGGCATGAGTGGCACATACTGAACTTGGACAGAGTTGCTTGCAACATGAGGATGGAGAATACCTGGGGGCTTGCACTGGTGGCTGGTGGCAGTGACAGAAAGCCAAGGCTCCTAGCTCTCTCCTTCCTCTTTCCACATAGCTTACAGCCATGTCTAAGCTGTCTGTGCCATCTGTCACCAAGCCTTGTCCTTTGGATGCAATCTTTGCAACCCTAACCTCTCTGTAGGGTTTGCGCTTACTCATCTCTGCACCAGCCCTTTCTTTCTTTCCCAGGGGTTCAGCAGACTTTTCTAGCTACTCCCTGTGGAGCTGCGGTGAGCTCCACTCTCTTCCTTCCATGGTACATCCTGAGGAGGTCATTCAAAGCAAAGCTGGTGGCTATTCTGCCTTGCAGCCAGGTTTGTCTGTCTGGATGGTACCATCACAGGGAACCATACTAAAGCAATTGCTCAGTGCTTCTTCCTGGCAGCACCACTCCTTGCCAGTCAGGGTGGATTGGCAGCGCCTGGCAAGAACTGTGAGAAACTTCCATGCATTCAGGTGACCTAAGTAAGACACTGGAATTGAGGAGAAACAGGCCACAACCAACCTCCCAGTGCTAGTAAAAAATAGTCACCTGGGTGCCTTAAGGCTGTTGGTGAGGACAAGTAGAAAGAAGGAAAGCAGTGATTCAATCCAAGGTAAACATGATGCTGCAGCTCAGGTGAGAGGCAGAAGACTGGAATAACCCCCCTCTTTTTGTTCCAAAGTAGATGGATTGTTCATGAGCCTTTTTGCTCTGGTGGCAAAGAGTACGCTGCAGGAGCAGGAAGATCCGAGGTTCAGGAAATGATGAGGCCTTGGTGTGCAGCTCAGCAACAACCACAGAGGCCTCAGAGAGACCACGGCTGATAGTTTTATTCCTACTAATGTGCAAACAACCTTTGCAACTGTAGCATCCCAGCAATGAAATAAAACATGAGGACAATCAATGCTGCACACCTTGCATAGTTAAGACATTGCTTCACCATATTGATGAGCTACCCAGACCTATGCATGACTTCCCACCACCAGGCCCCCTGCCTGCCTGCCTGCCTGCCTGCAAACCCAAGCAGTGCCTGCTGCATGGCTACAGCTGGCTTTCTCCAGGGTTGTGTGCTGCCATTTATCATCAAGATAAGAGTCTTCCTCTCCACCTGTTCATTTCTTCGTTGAGCATGTCTGCCTCATTAGCTCATCCTCTGCTTGTCTCTCTTTCTGTCTGCCTTCCCTGGCTTGTCTCCTTGATTATCCATATGCTGTTCTCATAAGGAGCTTTCCCTGAGATTTAATTCTCAGCCTTGCCACACAACAAAAAGGCACAGCAAAGAGTTGCAAGATTACATCCTCTTTATCAAAATGTACCTTACCATTAAAAATTTATTTTCATGGCTGCTGGTTTGATGGTTAAATAAAAACCTGTGATTCAAATGGGAGAACATACCAGAGCAGCAGGTCAGCCCTGCCCATACTGTCTGTTTGCATTTCCCATACCCTATTTCTGAAATATTCCCATTTTCCCTCTTAAGCCAGCAGCAGAGCTGCCCTGCTCAAAATTTTACTTGAAGTCTGCTAAACATTTTACTTAAAGAAGAACTTCCAGGAAAATTACAAAGAACAAAAAGCCCAAATGAAGGACAGCCTGCCTATGCTACTGGACCTGACAGAAGAGGCAGTTCAAGTGGATCAGCACAACAATAATTCTTGCAAATGGGGCTACTGGGGTTCTCAAGAAGCTAGAGGAAGGCAAACAAGGGGTCTGATTTTGGGGGGACAGGCTGCAGGAGCCCATGGGTGAGCACAGGGGGAATCCTGACAGAGGCAGTGGGCTGGATTCAGGTGCTTGCTGCACTCCTGTACCCAGCAGGTTGTGTTAGGGAGGGCAGTGGATGCCTGTGCAACTGTGTGGATGCTATTGCACCCAACACCTTGTGCTGGGCATATGGTCTGAGCACGCTCGCCCCAGTGCACACCAAATGCAGTGGAGCAAACTGTGTGTGAAAACGCTCCTCTTTGAACCCATTCCCCTCATCCCACTACCCTTCAGGACTCCTCAAGTTTTGCCCAGATCCCAAAGGGCACAGAGGCTGGATCGTGCCTGCATCTGATCAGGGAAGCATTACAGCAGCCAGAGTGCTCAGCCGCTATGGCCGGGCAGGATGCGGCCAGCCCGCCGTGGGCACCTCTCGCTGTTTCTCAGTGTCGGACACACCGCCTCCCTCTGCCGTCTTTGGAGCACTGGTGGGAAGAGAGTGCCTTGCTCCCAAGCCTCCCGGTTTCTCCCCCGCTGCCTCCCCTTCGCCGCAGTCACTCGCCTCATCCCTATACAAAACCCAGCCGAAAGCAAGGCTCGCCCCTTCCCTTCCTCGTGCCTTTCTCTCCAGGTTTATTGTCATCAGCCATACCAGGCAGGGGAGGGATGGAGTGAGGGGAGGAGGCGTTTGGCTCGGTGCTTCCTCTCGTAACCTGTGCCTGACCAATCTGCCTCTTGAGGGGCTGTAGGGAGCTCCCCCCGCCCCAGAATCTCCTCATCCCTCCTCGAGTCCCTCGGCTCCCGGCACCCGGAGAAGGATGGCGGCAGGGAGCGGAGATGGGAAAGAAAGGGACTGACAGCAACTGCTCTTTCTCCAAGATGGGTTGAAATGAAAACCTCCTAAGCTCCTTCCTCTGGGTGTTTCGGAGCAGATCCTGCCTGCCTGGCGGGGTGACTCCGCTGCACTGTCTGTGCGCGCTCCTGTGCGTGTGCTGCTGCCATCGCAGATGTACCCCCAGCTGTCACTTCGCTGCGCGCAGTCGCTCCCTCTCCCGCCTCCCTCTCTCTTTCCCTCTCCCCCTATTTATTATTTACAGAGGATTACAGTCCCTTTCCCACGCTGCCATCTCGCCGTGTCGCTCCTCTGCCCTCCACACGGAGAGAGCAGCTGGCTAGGAGGGGCTCCTGCCAACTAGGGTCCAGCGAGAGCCCAGCCAGCAACGGAGGGACTTTCTGCTGGATTTGCTTTGGGATTGTACCGGGTTTGCTGGAAGACCTGCCATTCTCACAGGAGGGTCGATCCCGGCCCGAGAGAGGTAAGTAAAGACGTCTCTCTTTTGTATTTCCCCGCTCCCCGACTATGTGAGATCAGTGGGTCTGCCCCCCAGGAACCGGCTTCCCCGGGGAGGAGAGTGGCGGTCAGGGGCAGCACCGTCTGCCAGGCGGCACAGAGGAGAAGTCCTGCTTGTGCGTGGCTGATGGGCAGCAACCTCACCGATAAGGCAAGATGACAAAACCCTGCCGCAGAGGCTGCTGGTACTGGTTCCACTCCAGTTTCAGTGCTGGCAGCTGGGAGCAACTTCTCCCAGCTGTGAACGGCACCAGCATCTTTCAATGCAGCATGCAGCTCAGGTGCAGCTTTGAGGCTAAGCACTTGGTGCTGTGGTCACCAGGTACCAGGCAGCTCCTGGAGAGCCCTGGATTTTGTCCCCTCCTCAAGGCTGTGAGAGGGGCCAGCATGTGAGGTGCCACTCACCTGACTTATGGTAGCTTTGCTGGGTATCGTTTTTGGTCTCAGCTGTCTTAGTGAGAATGATTTAAAATGGAGAAGTGGGGACTAAAACCGGGTAGGTCAAGCATTCAGTAAACAGGCTTTAGGGTGAGTGGTGTGTATATGTGTGAGTCTCTGTGTACGTGTGTGCACAATATACAATTTCACACACACAGCTCACAGACATGACCACAGGACATGAAGTGAAGGATGATGTACCAGAAGGAGAGCAAAAAATAAGTCTGAAGTTGCTTTCAGCATCCCTGGCTGTGATTTCTGAACTTTTTGGTGGAAGGCACAGCACTGAGGATGGGGGTGGAACACAGCACAGAGAAACTTCACAGCCTTTTCCAGGGAGGAAAGGGGAAGAAAATGTACTGAATTATTTGATGTGAAGCTACCTATGGATATGGGTATATATGTGAGCATTAGCATGTGTGTATGCGTGCATATATACACGTGTGCATATATACGTGTGCATATAGACACATGCACAGACACGTGCACACATACATCCCACATGGCACATTCTGCTCCCCTTCTCCTGCTGCCTGCCCAGCTTATTACTGCCACTGCATTTACACTAATTAAGAAAGACATGTAAAATTGGAGCTCTCCCTGTTTAAGAGAGTGAGGATGATTGGAGCTGTTGCTCCAATCAGGTCATGACCGAGCCAGGCCCCAGGCCCCCGATGGGGACTGTCAGGTAGCCTGAATGTGCCACCTCCAGCACATCCCTGATGCCAAAGGTCATGAGCAGGATACAGCACTGCTCTGCTGCCCCTGTCTGATCTGCCACCCAAGAAAGGAGGGAGAAAGAAAGATCTCATTTGGGGAAGTGCTGGAACAGCCACTATTGCAGAGTTTAGAGAAGGAAACCCTTAAAAGACAGGGGGACCCTTAAAGACACACAAGGACATGTCAATAAGCAGGGGACATTTCCAGAAGTGAGGAGGAGGGGGTGCCTTTCCAAAATCGCATAACATTTTTTTTCTGAGCTTTGTTGCTCAGGTCTGTTGGGGAGCGGGGGGGGCGGATCTGCCTCTAACTGCTGTGGGCAAACAACATTTGCAAGGGAATTATTCCACATGAGCAAAAGGCTTGAGGGAGTTGTCTCCCTGTCAAACATCAGTGCAGTCTCTGTTAGTGTGTCATGCCCACTTGGAAGAATTATGGTAAATCCTGAGCATAGGGGCTGTTTGCAAAGAGAGAGGGGGGAAGCCCTCTTCTGTAATTTTTACACCAGATCACAGCTCTACCCTTGCCTCTAGCAGAGTCAATGCCACATCCTAGCAAGGTGCACTCTCAGCTCAGATATCTTCATGAGCTACTCCAGCTTCCTGCCCTTCCCCTGGCTTTTCTAAACCCGATGCAGAAAGGATTTGACTTTCTAGACTTTTCAGTACCACAGAAGCCTGATGAAGGCAGCAGACCTGTCTCAATGCGTCAGGGAGGGTCAGCAGCAGCACAGAGTTGTCTATGAGGGTACCTGGACAGGAGTACCCAGGGAGTGGCAGAGGCTGGAACAGGACAGAGACAGACTCAAGCCTGTGGTAGGGCATTTCTGGGCAGTTCTTTGGTGACTCTTCAGCACTTGCCTGTTGCTGATTCAAAAGAGAGACCAAGCAGTTTCCCTCACTTGCCATGTTTGGTTACAAGCAGCTGCTTACACTGTTTGACATCTGTCCCAGCCCTGGGTGGCTCAAGCTGTAATTCAAATGACCATACTGGGATGCTCCTGCCAGCTGGGTAATGCTCCAGAGGGCTACACCATGACACACACACACTCCAGTCCTCAGTGGGAAGGAGCTGGAGTTGGAGTCCTGAACTGTTTCTATGCCTACTGCATGGAAATACCTCATAACACATCCCTTATTCCTGCTGTGTCTTTACCAAAATTCTGGCTCACAAAAAAATGCTTCGTGTGGCTAAGAGCACTCTAATAGAGGAAGAACTTTTTTTCCTATAAACTAGTTCAATTCCAGGGTCGAGAGATGGAAGGAAAAGTTGCTTCACCTGCAAGGGATGGGATTATGTGAAATACAGTTTTATTCACATTGCAAAAACGAGCAGTTGAAAGTCAGGAAATGTCGAAATTCGGGGCAGCGTGCCATCTCCACTGGATTGCAGTCCTGACTGGTAGGATCACACCCTGTATTTTCATGAGCTGCCTCATCTGGGGCATCAGCTACATGGTGCTCAGGGAGTGAAGCAGGGGGCTGTTATTTTTTTTTTGGTACTGCAAAGTGTGTGCCTGTTTTATTTGTTTACTGCTTGCCATTCAAGCCCTGCAGGCAATGCATCATTATTCATTGTCTTGTGGTGTTCTGAAGATGTTTGCTGCTACAGTTGCCTCCGTAGCTGATGACAGAGAATTTATGCTCCTGATGAGGCCAGAGAGAGTGATTATTTTCCCTGCTTTTGAAGGGAAAAGGGACTTCCCCTTTAGCCACGAGGGGAAGGAGCAGCAGGTGCATGAGAAGAGCTTGGGGCCTCTTGGCTCTCAGTGCCATTGAGACCTTGAGACTGGACCAGGTTGCTGGCTAAGCTGCCAGCATTTTGGAACACAGCTGTGAGTGCTCAGCAGTTCTGCAAAATGGCCCCTAGGGTCTCATGTTGGGCACCCGCAACATTAGGAATGTACAGACTGTGGCCACCTGCCAGAACTGTGTTTTAATATTTAATGCTGACCATACAAAAATAGCCTTATTTATTACCACATCCCCATTGTTAGCTTGAGTATCATGTGTCCTTTGCACTGAATATGGGACAGGGTCCTGTGAAATAAAGAAATAGTACTTGCTCAGGTCAGCAAAGGCTGTGTTGTCATGCATACATGCAAGTGGCTGAATGAAGGTTCTGCAGGTATTAACTGACATTTTGGTGCTTGGCTTTACAAGCCAAATGGCATATTTTATCATATGGCAATTTTTAAACAAAATTAAAAGGACACTTTATAGATTATTTTTTTTTTTTTTTAATGAATGGGAAAACAAGAGACTTTCCATTATTTATACACTGCAATGCCCAACATCCATCACAGGAAGGACTGAGACTTAAATTTACAGCAGGGCCATACAGGTCTAAACTTAACAACTAACTGCAAGCAAAAGCTGTTAGTCTGAAGACAGGCCCTGCTACCATGCTCTTCCTCACTCCAAGGAGGCTGGGAAGCTCAGAAGCTTCCTTCCCCATGGACCATGCCCTCACTAACAAGCATTCCCACAGTATTCTGATGAAAAAATTGGCTGCTCATGGCTTGGACAAGTGTATGCTCTGCTGGGTAAAACACTGGCTGGACGGCTGAGCCCAGAGAGTGGTGGTGAATGGAGTTAAATCCAGTTGGCGGACGGTCACAGTGGGGTTCCTTGGGGCTCAGTGTTGGGATCACTTGTG
Source organism: Hemiprocne comata (assembly GCA_020745705.1). Taxonomy (NCBI): domain Eukaryota; kingdom Metazoa; phylum Chordata; class Aves; order Apodiformes; family Apodidae; genus Hemiprocne; species Hemiprocne comata. Next base: position 67,415,263 of record CM036586.1, read on the forward strand.
TTTAACAACTTTATCAACAATCTCGATGAGGAGATAGAATGCACCCTCAGTAAGTTTGCAGATGACACCAAGTTGGGAGGGAGTGTTGAACTGCCTGAGGGCAGGGAGGCTCTACAGAGAGACTTGGACAGACTAGATTGATGGGCCGAGGGCAATTGTATGAAGTTTAACAAGGCCAAGTGCCAGGTCCTGCACTTGGGCCACAACAACACCATGCAAGGCCACAGGCTTGGGGAGGAGTGGCTGGAAAGCTGTCCAGCAGAAAGGGACCTGGGGATTCTCACTGATAGGTGGCTGAATATGAGCCAGCAGTGTGCCCAGGTGGCCAAGAAAGCCAATGGCATCCTGGCCTGTGTTAGAAATAGTGTGGCAAGTAGGACCAGGGAGGTGATCGCCCCTCTGTAGTTGGCATTGATGAGGCCACACCTTGAATACTGTGTCCAGTTTTGGGCATCTCAATACAAGAAAGACTTCGAGGTGCTGGAGCGCATCCAAAGAAGGGCAACGAAGCTGGTGAAGGGCCTTGAGAACAAGTCTTATGAGGAACAGTTGAGGGAAATGGGGCTATTTAGTCTGAAGAAAAGGAGGCTGAGGGGAGACCTCATCACCCTCTACAACTACCTGAAAGGATGTTGTAAAGAGATAGGCACTGGTCTCCTCTCACAAGTAACTGGTGATAGAACAAGAGGAAATGGCCTCAAGCTGTGCCAGGGGAGGTTTAGACTAGACATTAGGAAGAACTTTTTAACTGAAAGGGTTGACAGACATTTGAACATGCTGCCCAGGGAGGTGGTTGAGTCACCATCCCTGGATGAGTTTAGAAGTCATCTAGATGTGGTGCTTGGGGATATGGCTTAGTGCTGGACTTGGTAGAGTAGGGTTAATGCTTAGACTCAATGATCTTGAAGGTTTTTTCCAACCTAAGTGATTCTGTAATTCTGTGAATAAAAAAGTAGCACCACATCTTGAGTCTGGAAAGGAGTTGCTGGAGGGGACTTGACTTAGCATTTAACACTTGGGCTCCCCAAAGCCAGGAGTGTTGCTGCTGCTGCTGCAATTTTGCAGTGAGGTACCTGTGTAGAGGCAGAGGAGCTGAAGGTGGGCCCTGTTCTCCACACCACTTGTGTTTAGTGATATTGATGGAATGTGAACATTGTCATGCCTGTATATCTTCTGTGGCTGCAAACCCTCCAGAAAACTGAGTCACATCAAATGTGAAGACCTTCCCCAGCCTCTGCAAGCTCTGCAGCATGGGGCTGTGATGTGTTTGCTAACCCAGATCCATCCTGGCTGGAACTCTGGGTTGTGAGAACGGTCACCACATCCTGTTGAGCTATGGGTAATGTTCCCAGCTTGCAAGTGGGATTGTAAGTGTGTCCCAGAGATCCTCAGGCACCCCTGGACTTGCAGGTAGCAGCCTGGACTTCATGCAGTTTGTGTGGACTTTCCAGGGAGGCTCCTCTTGGATGTTCTAGGAAGACAATGGGGGGTGATGGGGAAGGGGAGGAAGAGCTCCGGGCTCTCTCTAACAGGCAGCACCACCGACCTTGTGCCACAGTTGACAACCAAGTGAAACAGATTTATGCAACTCACTAAGACAGAAAAAGGTCTCCTTCAGAGTTCAGGATAAATGCGTTGTGTGTAAACAATGAGAGTCAGCCTTTCCTTGGGAGGTTTGCCAGGAGCTGTGTGCATGCTGGGTCACTGATCCCCTCATGATAAGACCAGACAGAATTTTTACTGATGGCATCTTGTGTTCTGTCCTACCGCTGTGCATGCATCCCTGCCCCATCAAGGTGCCTGTGGCAAAGGCTTGTGAGGTGAGACAGTAGTAAAGTTCTTCCCTTGTCCTACCACGTTTTCTACCTCCTCTCTCTCCACCTGCTCCAACTGCTGAGGTGGCAAGCCACTATCCTTGCAGCTGGTGGTCTCATTCTGAGAGGCTCGGCAGCCAGGGAAGCACAGCCAGGGTGCTGGGTGAGGAAGAGGGGGAGGGACTCTCTCTCACTCAGCAACTTAGGTGGCAGCATTTCTCCATCATGTTGGCTTCTCCAGCAGAAGCGAAAGAAACAAGAGTCAAGGACTATGAAGGCTAGTGAGCTTGGGATCCTGGTGTATTTCAGAATACAGACTATGAAAGAAGGCAAAGCCAGTTCTTGGGATAATGCAGACATGAATGATAGCAAACAAGCAGATGTGAGACATTTTGTATGCATGGCATCACCCAGGCTTCCAGAAGCTCACCTGATTATAGGAATGAGGAAGTACAAGGAGAAAGGCTTATGGCTGAGGTGTCTTGTCCCCCATAAGTTACAATAGAGGTTTCGTGGTATTGATCTGGAAGCCTCTTGATTTGGAAGTCTGGCCATAGTGTTTGATAGATATCTGGCCTAGCACTACAGGGGCAGAACTGTGAACTGAGAGTTTACATTGATTTAAAAAATTACATTTTTCTGTCTTGCTGACAAATTGATGCATCTCCATCTACTACTCTATGTATGTAAATGTATCTCTCATCTCAGACAGGTTGGCACCTTCTGTCTTATGAACCTGCTGCATCCTTTGTCCCTAATAAAAGACCAAGGGAAGGTCATCTGAAAATTTCTGAGCCCTTAGAGAATCCTTCACAGACCCTCCTTCTTGAACACGACCCAAAAAAAGCAAGAAAGAGTTTACTTTGGGATCCCGAGCACCCTCCAACTGGCTTTTTTCTCTCAGCCATGTAAAAGCTGCTATGCTTGACTCCAGCCTGCTGTGGCAAACCACTCCACATGCCATTTGATTGTGCTAAACATCTCCACTTTGAGTTTACAGGAAAAAGAACTCTCAGCATTTATTCTTGCTATGCCTGTAACATAAAGCAACCGTGTTTCAATTAAGAAGCGCAGAAAATAAAAGTGTGTGGGGAATGAAGACCACAGAATCAGGATTCTCCCACCAAGCCACCTTCTCTGCCTGGAGGCTCTCCCTGGGGTATGCCAACCACACACACCCCCAGAGCAGGCTTGGCAAGAAGGAGGAAGCAGCATTTTAAATGCCAGTGAGCTGAAGGGTGTTCACGGGGTGTAAAGGAGAAGCTGAGAGCCAGAGGAAGCCTCCCTCAGATCTGCTGGGTCAGAAGCAGCCACAGTCCTTCTGTCAAGGGGCTGAGTGCAAGGATTAAGGGTCTGAGCTACTACTGACCATGGGATTAACCCCTGCAGGAAATTAAAGTTGTTGAGAAGGCTCTTCATTCCACAGCTGAGAGAAAGAGAAAAAACTGGGATCTGGATTAGAATTGGCAGGGCTGGTGACAAGCCACCACCCACAGCCAACTGTTCCTGGCTGGATCAGAAAATGTTATCTCAGCCTTCATGTAGAAACCCCCTCCACATCTCACTTGGTTATCAATTTTTGCCAACAGTGTGAGAAGAACAAAAACATCACTCTGTGGCAAGAAAAAGAGGAGGAAACCAAGTAGCCAGCTCACGTGTCCCTCCTCTGAGCCCCTCTCCCACTCCCTCACCCGCTTCCCTTCTCAGCTGCCTCCCTTTTGCAGGGAGGAAACATGCACGTGGTCTGTAGCATTCAATATTGGAGAAGATGCTGGCACACACATGGCTAGATTTCTTCCTGTCAGCTGCCCCCCTCAGCTCTCCTCCTGCTGCTGCACTGGGCCTCCTCCATATGCCGCACTCTCGCTGTGCTGGGACTTTCCTGTCACTCCAGTGTTGGATATCCCAGTTTCCCCACCTGCTTCCGCAGCTTCCCCAGGAATCCCACTTCTCCACAGCAATTTGGATCTTTGCCATCAGTGCTACCCACTCTGGCTCCCCTTAGGATGCTCCATACTTTCTCAGAGGGTTCGACGGGGCCTGATGCCCTTGGTATTCCCAGCCCCTCCCACATCTCCCAATCTTGTTACTGTGTGTTGGTCAGGGAGGCTTGGGATGCAAATAATATTTCCTATTTAAAGTAGAGGCTTCTTTCCTGATTTTGCCACAGGTTTGTTAGGAAACTTAGGGAAAGCCTGGCCAAAACTTCTTTATTCTGTGCAACTTTGACAAGCCCTACAGATCACCTCTGCAGGACAGGAGAACATTTACAAGCCCAAGTGATTCCAGTGCAAGCATTGCACTTGGTGGGTTTGAAAATTTCAGCCAGCCAAACTCAGCAGCCATTTTTACCTCATAGTTTACCCCTCCACAAAATGAAGATAAAGTCGACATTTCTTGGAGGGGGTGGGGAGTAAAAACTTCTTAACACCAATCACATTTGCATATCAGAGGTGCCTACACACTGCCATTTCAAAGATCAGAAGCTTTTTGCCCTCTTCATATGCCAGAGAATAGGGTGAGGTTATTATTCACACCAAGTCAGGAACACGGCAGAGTCCCTTACATTACTGAGTGGGTTTTGCACGCTTTCTACTTGACAGCTTTCTGTATGAGGTGTTTTGCTTAGCTGTGATCCATCACTGCAAGTCAGATGGCACCATTTCTTCTGCAGCTGGATTTCTCGTGTGAATCTAAAATGTGCTGTCCATTGATTGTGACAGCACAACACTAATGAATCCTGAACATGTGTTAATAAATCAGCAAGTGCTGAAAATGAAGCCCCCAGTTATTTAGCTTAGAAGCTCACTGGGGCAGTGACACACACAGTATGTTTCTACCGTGCTGCTGAGCTTGGCTGCCATCTTGGGGTCCTTTTGCAGTTCAAATAGACAACAAATGAGAAGCTGCCTCTGAGACAATGTGACCTCTTGTGGTCAATAATTTGATCGACTGACCTAGGTCTTATCACAGAATGGTAGGGGTTGGAAGTGACCTCTGGAGATCAAGTCCAACCCCCTTGCCAGAGCAGGACCTCCACAGAATCTTGGGCAGGTCACACAGAAACGCTTCCAGATGGGTCTTGCAAGTCTCCAGAGAAGGAGACTCCTGGGCAGCCTGTTCCTGTGCCCCGTCATCCTTACAGTAAAGAAATTTTTCCTCATGTTGAGGTGGAACTTCCTGTGTTCTAGCTTGCATCCATTGCCCCTTGTCCTATCACAGGGCATGACTGAAAACAGATTGACCCCTTCTTCTTGACACCCACCCTTCAGATATTTATTTACATTAATAAGATCCCCTCTCAGTCTTCTCTTCTCTAGACTGAAAAGCCCCAGGTCTCTCAGCTTTTCCTCATAAAGCAGGTGTTCCAGTCCCTTAATCATCCTCGTAGCCCTCTGTTGGACTCTCTCAAGTAAACCCCTGTCTCTTGGGGGACCAAGAATGGGCATCACCTCCAAGCCACCAAAACCCACTTGTGGTACTGTCAGGAGCACGACTCCTCACTAGGACTGCTCAGCCAGATTATTTCAAGAGAACTTCCAGTTGCTGTAATCAAACGACATGCCTGACATGTCTCCCTGCCCTCTGGGTACTGACCCTTGCCTGCCAAGGGCTGATGAAGGAACTGAGAGAACAACATGCTTCAGTCACTTGATGCTGGGGTACCACTGTCCCCCTGTATTATGGGTTGACAGTAATAAAATAGGAATCCTAAAAGCAAAAAGGAACGGGAAGAGAAAAAAGATAATCTCCTTAGAGTGCCCTCCATGCCCCCCCTCCCCTTGCTGCTTTTCTGTAAAGGCTAAAGCAATCCAGCGTTGGAAAGGGGAAAGAGACTTTGCCATCATTCATCAAGGGGAGCGTGGGGGAGGGATGAATGTCCACATGTACTTCCTGATAATTTATTGCTGGCATCTGTTGCAGCCTCTGTTACCTACCCTTTTGTAATATAGGTCACCCACATGCCCTGCCAATGCTCATAAGCCAGGCTGTTAACGGAGTCTGATCCCTGAGCCATGATCCAAGGGTTAGTGCAAAGGGCTAGGAGAGATAATCAGAAACAGAGGTTGCTGGGCTCTGTTTCTGACACTGGCTCATCCTAGTGGCACAGTCACCTGCCTCTCCTGCTTCAGTGTTTCTGTCTGGAAAATGGGATAACTTTATCCAGCTACCTAAAGCAGAGGCACTACGGGCTCTGACCTCAGCCTTACTTCTGGGGGTCATTAAATACAAAACAACACCACCTACAACCATGGTAAGAGCCATTCATAGAGCAGATGGAAAGCTTTGGATAGAAGGTGTCACGGAATTGCGAAGTGTTACTAAAACAGTTATGTGGATGCAGTAAAGTGAAACTCTCCCCACCCTCACAGTGTGTTCCTTGGGACCCCGCTTTTGAAAGCTAAGGCTTTAGAATGATACTGCAAACATTACTGGTATCTGGGCAGGGAGAAGGGAAGCCACAAGACAGGCATAGTGCCTGCTGCAGCTTTTATGCCCTGGCAAGTGCTGCACAGTCATTACAATCTCCTCAGCATCCTACCTCAGCAGTAAAGTTCCCTGTTCAAACTAATTAGGGGAATCCTCATTAGAGAGTCTTCCAGAGTCTGACAGCAGGCCAAATGTCCAAGTGGCACTTCAGCTCAGTGTATTTTTGGCCACTGGACCCCATGGGCCAGAAATGGATGATTTGATTCTCTTGCTTTGAGCTGAAAACTAAAAAAGTTGTCTTTTACTGTCCTATATCAAATGGCAAGAAGAAAAGGCTATCACCAGCCCCACAGGCTACTCTGTCAATTTCTCCAATATCTGGAAAAGAGATTCAACTCCAAGCACGTGGAAGAAAGCTCTGGACACCGTGTCCCATGGATCAGAGGGCATTTGGCTGACATGTTGCTCCAGGGAGAAGGAACTGTCTAGTAAGCCCAGAAGAAAGACTAATGCCTGGTTTGTGGAGGACTTGGGTGACTTCAGAACACCCAGAGCTCCAGCAATGCAGATCAACCTTGAGCCTCCAAACCCAGGCAATGCCACACCAGTTCAGAATGGATGGCATGGTGCCTCCCGGCTTGGGCTGGGGGTGTATGGGGAGCACTTCTAGGTCTGGCAGAGTCCTAGCTGCTGGAGAAGTCCCTGGCTACCAAGCTGAAAGCAGCCAGACAGCTTTGGTGGTGCTGTGGAGAGCCTTGAGGTGTGGTCAGGTTCCGATTGCCCCAGGACTATGGGGTTCCCAGTGCTGTGTTGGCAGTGAGCACAGCTGGCCTGGTGCTCTGCAGAGCAGAAAGCACCTCTTGGGCCACAGTAAAAGAGCTAATTAAGTCAGAATTCAAGAAAAATCAGAGAAAACCTTTATAAAAGAAACTCCCCCAAATTATCTCTGCCTCCTTGCTTTGTCCTGGGTGCAGAATATTAATCACTAAGGGTCTAACATGCTTATTGGCAATACGTGCATGGAAGAAACCGTTTTTTCTGGATCCTTGGAATTAAAATTTCTCCATAAACATACTACTTCCAAGATATAAATGCAGAAGCTCACTGGCCTTTTCACTTCAGCAGTCAGGAACCTCTACCTATTCCACATCTACTGCTCTGCCACCTGAGCATATGTTATGCATGGAGAAGCAGGCAGTTTTGTGCAAGACGTGTATCCACGTGTATGCAAGACGTGTGTATGTTGATATATATGGGTCACAGAAGAGTCCCCAGTACATGTGCAAGCCCAACTCTGTGCACACATTTGTAAATGTAAGCCAGATTGGAGACTATATCTGGACATGTACATGAAGATAGCTGCTTTTAAGTCTTAAAATATTTGTATGAGTGCACAAAGGGTGGCTGCTATCTGTAGGGTGGGGAGTGCTGTGTTTATGTGACATGCTTTAAAATAATCTTGGGTTTATCAAGGTGCCTCCATCTTTGTGTGTGTTGCAGCACAGGAGATAGCATTAAAGCCTGAGCAGGTGTTAATCACTATGTACTGTAATAAATTCTAAACATAGGGAAAGCGCTTATTTATACACGGCTGCTCCTCCCACCCTGCACTCTGTGCTTTAGCCTTGGTGCTGCCTGAGAGGAAAAGGTGCCTGTGAGGTACTAGAAACCAGTGCAAGAGCTGGACTTGCTCTGCTGGAGCAGAAGGAGCTAGGGGTAGAAACTCTGACCTTGTCACTGTCCTCATGCCTGGGGATGCCAGGCCTGCTCCAGCCCCCCACTGTCGCCAGGGGATGGGGGGATGGTGTGGCTGAATTGCACAGAGCAGCAAGAGGGATGGGGTGGACACCAGGCCATGGCCTGAGCGGGGGCCTGGACTGAGGGGAGACCATAGAAAGAAGCTGTGTCACAAAGCACCCAAGGAGGCTGTTTTGTTTTATTTTCTTGTTTTTAAAGCTTAGCCCCTCTGATTGGATCCAAGCCAGCTGATACAGATGGGGTGTTACAAAACAGAGCCAAAAGGCAAGAGCGCAAGGAACAGAGCTATCTATAACCCTGACAAAGTTAGATGGAGTGAAGGTGGGGAAGAGGGAAAGACAGAGCATGGCAGGCAACCCCTGATGCTGAGAGCAAGGACACGATTGTTCGGCAATGGGATTTGGAGCTGATCAGCTCCTGCTATCCAGCAGGCAGATAAGGCTCTGTGGCTGTCAGCTTAACTCTGCCGTTTATTCCTGTGCTGTAGGGAGTTAAATAGAGCACACGGAAAGCCTGCTGCTGGGGAGTGAAAGTCAAGGAGGGAGAGGGAAGGAAGAGATTGTAATTGGGCAGTGCCTGGAGAGTCGGGTGGACGTGGCTGTGGGCAGAGCCCCTCCAGGTAAGTGTTTGCAGCTTTTCATACTCCTTGTTGATACTGACAGCCAGGGACAGAAGCTTCAGGGGTGGCATTTAGGACAGAGACATTGATATGGGGGAGGCTGAAGTCTCTTTCTCAGCCAGGGCCAGCACAAGCACCGAATGGGGACAGCTATTTGTTGCAGCTTCTTCTTTGGTGGGGACTGCAGGGAAGGGGCTCTGGGTGGATCAGTTTTGGTGCTGTGAGAGGTATTCTTCTATTTGGTGCATTGGTACTTGGGTAAATGATCTAAATAGCCTTGCAAAATGTACCAGTGCAGGTACTGAACCTGCTAATCTTTCTCATTGAGATGCCAATTTCAATATTTCCTGGCCATTTACATTCACATATAAAATAAATCAGTCCTGGGAGCCTGTGGGAGGGGGAGCAGCTGGCACGTGTGTGGGGAGAGTGTCCCAGTGGGAGTGCAGCTCCCAGCTAAAATAATGGCTGTGGATGTTGTCAGAGCCCCTCAGAGGGGATGGAGGATGGTTTATTTCTGTACCCTGGTAGAAATGTGTCCATCCAAATGCTGCTGCTGTGACTGGGTGGTATGTCAGAAAGCAAGCAGGGGGGCAGGAGGGTCCATGGTGCTTCTCCTTTTGCTGCTTGCCTGTATCCAAAAGAGAAGCGGGAGGGAAGTTGGAACCTGTTGTCAGTCACTTACTGTCAGGGGAGAGTTTATGGTCTTTGGGTTTCTAATTAGACTGAACATTTTTCCTTCTTCTAATTAAGATGTAATTCCTCGCTTTTCAACACTCCTACTCAGTCTCCCCCGCCCCAGGTCCTCCCTTCTCCGAGGCTTGCTTGCTCTTCAGCTCCTGCAGTTACTGCATTGTGAAATCCCCAAGCCAAAGCTGTGCTCTGCTCAGCCCTGCTCTAGTCACCACATCCATTTTACCTTAAAAGAGAAATGATGTGCTGGTGGTGAATACAGGAGGGGGAGAACAGGCTTGGCAGCTGCTGGTGCCCAGACCTCAGTGAGCCTGAGCTGTGTGTCAGGGAGAGGATGCACAGGTGGTACCAGCCTGCGTGGAGGCAAGAGGGAATGAGCTGGAGTCTGGTGCCCTGACAGGGTCACCTCAGCAATTCATCATGTTAACCTTGAGCATGAGGCTAATGTAGCAGGCCCAGGCTTGTTCTCTTCTGCACTTAAGTGAATAAGGCCTTATTTCTGTACTGTGAGGTTCAAAATGAATTAACGTTGTGCCTTTATCATGCTGCACCTCCTGAAACATCCTTCATCTCTCCTCCAAAACGGAGCTGATGCCTCAAAGGCAAAAGTCTAGCTGGGGAGGGGAGAGCACAACATTGAGCCCAGCCCCGTGTCCTGAACCCAGGGAACTGAATCCCACCCACTCTGCTCTGCTCTCCCCATCCAGGACCTGGGAGGCAGGCTACAAGGTCACTCCTCCTTCCTTCGGGGCCGTGTGCCAGGCTGGCTGGTGGATGTGAAGACATGCTGGAGAAGACAACAATGCTGCCTACAACTGCTAGCCACCGGTGGAGGAGCAGGTTCCTCATGAGGTGGCAAGAGGCTTGTCGTAAGTAATGCCTACTCAGTTACTAAGTATGATGATCCTGTTTGTCAAGGGAGTGGAAAGAAAATAGGTCACATCAGGGTTAAGAATAGGGGAGAGGGACAGCTAAGAATGGAGATGTTTGAACTAATTCCTGATTCCTTTAGAGGCCAGGCTAGCTGGGAGGGAGAGTGAGACTCTAAAGCTGAAGATGGGCTTAAAGTGGGACAGTGAGTGATGAATGTTTCTGAATTCCAGTGGGCCTGGCAGGTGAGGAACAGCGAGACAGATACCACTGCACAAAGATCCACCCTGAACATTTCTCAGATCAGCATCCTACAAGCTGCAGACTCCCCTCTGTGGTAGGGGTTTATATGTAGGCTGCTGAGCAAGGCTCCCAGGTCTTCATGGCAAAAGTCATGACAGATTTTAGAAGGGAATGCAGGATGCGAATGCAGAATTCTCCCACTGGGCACTGCCACATGTAGTGAAAATCAAGGAGTAAATAAAGAAGATCTCTTTAGATCTATTTTAAATTAAATTGTAAAAGTTCAGCCTGTGCATCTTCCCAGTGGACCAGGGCATCTGCTACAGTATCCCTGACTGCAGGGCAGAGACTGCTAGGGTGATGTGGAGCTTCAGGGAATGTACCTGCGCTTCAGAGAGGCATCTAAGGACCACAGTAGAGGAAAGGGAGCACTTGGGAGTGCATCCATCACTACTGCATGATGAGGCAGCCGAGCAGGTCTGTGGTTTTCTTTGTTCCTGCCCCCTGATCAAATTCGGGGCTGCCACTGTAAGAAGCTGGGGGAATTATTTCCTTCTCCAGAAAACAGGCATCTTTGTAATCCATCCTCACAGGCTAGACTGCTGTACAAATTATTTATAATGAATGCTACTGAGTCTTGACTTAATCTGATATACCTAGATCAGCTTTCTGCCACCTACTGGAGTCACCAAACACCCCACAAAGTAACTTCATCTTCCCCTTGCACAAAAACACATACTACTCTTCCTTCTGTACAGCTGGAAGACAGCTTCAAGTTCTGTCTATTGCTTCCCTGCCTCTCTTCCCCATAGAGTTGCATCCTAACCAGTGTGATCTATTCCTTGCTCTCAGCTCACATCTTAGTGGATGCATCTCTTATACGGACTGAAAATTAAATCAGGCTTTCTCCTCTCTATTATTTTAGTCAAATATTTCCAAGGACACAAAGCAATATATGGGTAACAACAAGACATTTTTGGCACATCCTACGTGGCTGCAGAAACTTGGCATAAGTCCAGTTCCTGAACACAACCACAGCCAGCTGCATGAGACTTTGTTCCTACCAGCCACTGCCAACGTACATACCAGTGGAACCCCACAGCCAGCCCCACTGGGGCTGGTGGTGGGTAGGCATTTTCACAGATAAGCCCTGAACAGAATGCCACCTGTATAGCATTACATACTGTCTGCTCTTGCCTTTCTTGGTATACAAAGCAGCTAAGTGCTATCTCATCATCACAGCTGTCAATCTATTATTAATACTGTACTTTTGTTAAGCATCCAGAAAAAGAGGGGGGCTCACTTGAGTGACTCAGGCTCTCTCCTATTCCTACTCTAGCTCCCATTCTTTTAATTCTTTCCCTACAACAAGAGTGCAATGTGTTCTGAATGGAATTAAATATCAGCCAGCTAGATAGTACCTGCACTGCGCCAGTCCACAGGCTATAATTTGTTTTCATGGCAATCTCTGCTGTTGACCCCAACCTCTGCATGACAAGAAAGCACAGAGGTACTCAGGGTTAAGATTTCTCTTGTATTTCACCATAATGATCCATAATTATCACTAAAAGAGCACACTGATTGGCATGGCCTGGGCTGATGTATACCTGAGATCTCTGTATGAGATTGAAGGAATTGTGAAGGATGGATGAAATAAAAAAGGTCAGAGGCACTGTCTCTGCTTATCCGTTGATACTTTAAAAAGCCATATAGCATAGGATCCAAGCTGTGTACTCTTCTCAGGCTACCAGTCAAAAAATCTGTCAATTCTCACAAGGGTTGCTGGGAACACAGAAAGACCTGACACAGGATGACAGGATTTGAGTATGAGGTTTCACTGACAGAAACCAAGTCAATATGAAAAAATGGACAATGGGGCAGGCTAAACTCCAGAGAGAGTGGTGTGAGGGAAGAGAGGAAGACCATGGCTGACTGCAGAGCTCTTCCAGGCAGAGCTTCTCCATAGCATGAGTCTCCACTGGCTCCCTCTCCTATGACAGTCCTTTCAAAATTCCCTTAGTGTTAAGAATATTGGTTGTTCAGAAATAAAAAACCCACAAAAGGAGAACCTGGTTTCCAGTCGAGGAAAGAACAGCAAGACAATAAATGCATCCATTTTAGCTCCCATTCACCCCTAAAAAGACTCTACCAACCCCAAGTGACTGCCTACTCTGAAGAAACCTGAGAAAGGGAAAGGACAGGGCATGACGTACAGGTAAACCTGCTTCAGTTTTAGTTAAATGCTCAAACTTGTCACCTTAAAAAACAGCGAGGGAGCTGAATTTGCTTCCCACATTGAAGAAACTAATTTCAGTACCACAAAAGGAATTAAGATGAAAGATGCAAATGTTTTACATAGTCTGCTTAAACATAACTCCTACTCGTCTAATGACAGGAGGCACAAAGCTTACTTCCCTGTTGCCGATGCTTCTTCGTCACAGAAATGAGAGTTTTAAAAGCCACTGGCTCCCAGGTAGGGTTGGTAACTAATGCCCTGACACCACCCACAGGATCTAGACCCACGTCTGGAGTGGTGATCCACAACAGGTTTAAAAGATGCTGTTTTGTGGATTGCCTGACCTTACCTTTGAGACACTGCAGGAGAAGGGGGATGTGTGCTAATGCTTTTCCTAACACTCCTGTCTTCAACTACCAACCTGCAGTTTTTTTCCTCATCTCCATTGCTATGGGCAATTTTGAACAGAGGAGACACTTGTGGGGCTATTGCTGTGGGATTCAGAAACTATTTGGAGAGCAATGGCAAGTACTAGGTGTCCAGTGCTTTAGGGTCTCTTTGTTACTTTTTAACAGCCTTCTTGGTCATCCCTTTGTAATGTAATCTAATTAATAAAAAAAGTCTTTTGCCACACGGCCCACCCAACACACTGCAGATATGGAAAGCAAATGATACCCTGATTTAGAGGCTAACTGAGACCTGAGTCTGATCTACCACAAAGATTAGGATTCAAACTGCAGGAGCACAACTGAGATGTAGGTTGTTTTGCTTTCATTTTTCTTAAAAGCTTTTCATTAACATGTCTATTTCTGAAAAGACAGAGCTTCTTAAATATATACCAGTCCCTCCTCTCTCAATCCTGACTATTTAGAAAGAGCCGTCCTCTACCAGAGGTGACATCTCCCACCAGTCTCTCTTCCATTCTCTTCTGACAGCTTGCAGTGCTCTAGTATCTGGCAGCAAAGTCCTCTGGGATGCACTGTTCCTACTTCCTTGTGAAGCTGGAGGGATATTTACTTGCTTGCTCATAAAAATGACTAAGAGGAAACTCATACTGCTAGGGTGCAAGCCAGCAGTAAAGGGACATAGCTGTGAGGAAGTTCATGACTCTGCAGGACCCTGTGGTGAAGAGTCCTGCTGTGGGGGTCATTCTGTAGCCTCAGCTGTGTTCAAGCAGCAATGGGTGAGGATGAGGAAGCACTGCTCTAATACATGCACTCTCTCTTCCCTGCTTTTCATCTACCAGTGCTTGGATGCTGGCTGTCACTATGTGCTGCTGAGTCCTTCTTTGCTTGCCCTTCCTCCTGCAAGTGTAACAGTGGCAATCTGGAAGTGGACTGTAGTGGCTTGGGCCTCTCTTCCATCCCTTCAGACATCCCCACAAACACCAGGACCTTCCTTTTTCTCAACAACAAACTCAGCATCCTTCCAGGAGCAGTGTTTTCCAACCTCTCTGCCCTACAGAGACTGGATCTATCCAACAACTTCTTGGATCAGCTCCCTCAGAACATCTTCAGTGACCTGGGGAACCTCACAGAGCTCCAGCTGAGGAACAACAGCATCCGGGCCTTGGACAAGGACTTGCTACAACACACAGCCCTGCTGCGCCAGCTGGATCTCTCCATCAACGGCCTGGCTCAGATACCCTCGGGCATCTTTGATGACCTGCCTGCTCTCCGCTCCCTCTCTCTCAGGTCCAATCGCCTGCAGAGCCTGGACAGGGGGACCTTCGAACCGCTCATCAGTCTGCAGCACCTCCAAGTTGGGGATAACCCCTGGGAATGTGACTGCAACCTCCGAGACTTCAAACACTGGATGGAGTGGTTCTCCTATAGAGGTAGGTGCTCGTGCAGGGGGAGCCAAGTGCAGAAGTGCTGATCTTCCATGGAAAGGCAGACAAAGGCAGGCAGGGAAGAATCACGAGCAGATACATCTGGCAGGTCAGGCTGACCTGAATGCCAGATTTTAGCCAAGGAGCACAAGGCCTGTGCTACAATGCTAAGAGACGGTTTAGCACCAGTGCACCTTCATATAGCAATACTGCCAGGCTGAGAAGTACTCTGCAGCCCCAGATCTCCTATTTCCTTTATTTGAACTTTCCTCAAATAACATCAAAGTTTTAGGATTTCCCTTAAACCTTTTCTGCCTAAAGAGAAGAAACACTTTTCACACTTGAAAGTAACAATCCCCTTCTCTTTCTTAAGCCAGGAGAACTAAAAGGCAGATTTAGCTGTACAGCATCAGGTTTGCTTTCAAAAAAAGAACCATAGGAAACAGTGCCACTTAGGAAAATACTGGAACTAATATTGGCAAACCCAAAGTAAACCTCAAATTAACAAGCCAAGTTCCAAGTCAGACTGGCTATAAAATTGTTATTTCAAACCAAGCAGTTTTTGACAAGTTTGTATTTCCAGCTTTTCCTCGAAGTACGGAAGGCTGGGAAGGTGAATATCACTCAGCAGCAATGCCAATGGGATGACATGCTTGCAGGAACTGTGACTCAAAGAAAGATGGCACATTTTACAGGAATGACGATTGAAGGCCTGACCTTCTGTCGCTGAAGCCAATGAGTAGGAAAGGGTCTCAAATCATGCGGATAGCAACAGTCAGCTGTCACATCCCTGCTGATCACAGTCATGCTGCAAAGAGATTATCTATGCCTATGGCTACACTGCAGTCTGAAATATGCATTTGTGTGAGCAGAATCAAACAAGCATACGAGTGCCACTTTCATCTTTTTTTTGGGTTTTTTTTTGTTGTTGTTTGTTTCCTTTCTTGACACTCATATCACAGAGATGATGGAAAGCACACAGAGTTAATTTTTTCTTTTTTTTCCCCTTCCAAAGAAATTGCCCAAACTCGCTCAAGCATTTGTATCAACATCTGTCACTATTTTCACAGAGCCGAGATGGATGAGTTGTTAGAAGATGGGACTGTGTGTCTGTTGTTATTTTGAGAAGATACAGCCTGGTCCTATCATTTTGCTTTTATTTCTCCTTTTCTAAAATGGTTCTACTGACACTTACATAACTCACTAAACAGTGTGAGGCTGACTTAATAGATGGTTTTAGAGGGCTTTCATGTCTTGGCCTGAAAGATGTCTATGCAATATCATGCACCATGAGCTCTACCGTCAAATCCAACCTAGGCAGAAGCATACCAGCCAGCTGCTATGGTTGAAGCTGTTCCAGCTGTGGAAGGCTAAGGCATGTAAAATGTCTGCAAGTTAGGCAAAACAATAATTTTAAAGGACACCATGTGTGCTCCTTCTGCCAGGCACATGTAGGCACAGCCATTTCTCCCTCCCTCCACCTTTGACAAGCACTGAGGATCTGGCAGGCTCTCTTGAATACTCTCTCTACTCATCGATGCATTCACTCATGAGGGACTGGATTTTATAGTCCTACTGCTATCATAAAGCAGTTCCCCACTTGATAACTGTAATGCTGCTATGCTTGACTTCTGTAGGGCAAATACTTAGCAGATGTGAATGGACACATAGGAACTTACCCCACCTAAGAACCTAGCTCTGCTGTCACTGTATTGGGATGAAGCTGTGGTTCACTTTTGTTATCTCTATTGGAACAGGTGGGAAAATCGACCAGCTGGCCTGTACCCTGCCCAAGGAGCTGAAAGGGAAGGATATGCGAATGGTACCCATGGAGATGTTTAACTACTGCTCCCAGCTGGATGATGAGAACAGCTCTACAGTGCTGGACAATACTGGCCCACCGTGCACTAAAGGAAGCCCAACTCCTCCCAAAACTAAATCAGGCACAGAAACAGAAGTGGAGCCCAGTGTGGGATGCCCTCAAAAACAGCGATATAGGCCTGTGAGCGTGCGCCGGGCTATAGGCACTGTGATCATCGCAGGGGTGGTTTGTGGCATTGTTTGCATCATGATGGTGGTGGCAGCTGCTTATGGTTGCATCTATGCCTCCCTTATGGCCAAGTACCACCGGGAGCTGAAGAAGAGGCAGCCACTCATGGGTGATACAGAGGGTGAACACGAAGAACAAAAACAAATCTCTTCTGTGGCATGAAACTCTTCTAGGAAGGAAGGGACAGTAATGAACAAAGGTACCTGAGAGCAGTCAAGCATGAGGTCCTCCCAAAATACATCTTCCCAGACAGACAGACAGACTGTGCTATTGCTCCACTCACCCAAGTAGTGTAACATGCTTCTGGGGGGTCAGGGCATCTGGCTCAATATCTGTTCCTCTGCCCCAGGCCCGTTTTGTGCCCTTTCACCCGTGGGCCCTTCCAGACAAATAAAGTAGAGTCAGACCTCGAGTGCTCACTGTGCCTCATGCCCTTGCACAGAGCTTCCCTCACATGCCTGCTGTGGAGGCAGCTGGCACCTTCTGGGAACCTGTGTCATTCTCTCAGCTTTGGTCCTGAGTTGTCCTGTATGCTGTCAAGAGCTCTTTGCAAACAGAGAGCAGCTCTGTGAAAGCTTATGTGAGGAGCAGGGACACCAGAAGTGTCCACGCTTCGCTGTTAGGGTCACTGCTGTTGTGTGACAGTAAGTTGCTGCCCATCCTATAAGTCAGTGCTGCAGAAAGCACATCAGGGAGGAGGGAAGGTCCCTAGGGGATGACAACAGTCAGGGCAAGATTTACCTTCTCACTTTTAAAGGTGGAAAAATACCTGTATCACTCAACACCCTGCCAGGGAGCAGTGTTCCTCTTTTAGCTCCTGGCCAAGTCCAAATCTGCAAGCTGACACACAAGTCATCTGCTGTAAGTGCACAGATAGAGAGCCGTCCTCCTGTACACACACACACACTGACTCATTCTGATCCCAAAACACGCACACAGTCAACCCCAGCTGCAGACATCCAGGCACCCCACCTGCGCATGCAGGGCCACATGTGCCCATGCTGATCTGCCCTCTGCGTACAGCTATGAATACATCCAGCCACTTCACCTTACCATCATAACAGCGCATAGCACCTTCTGCTTCAGACAAAATACATGTACCCTGCCACTGAGCAGCTAACAAAAAACATCTCAGCCGCAGTGCAGAGCCCGTGGAAATGGGCAGGAGAGGACAGAGAGAGGCAAAGCTATTATGGTTACAGCATGAGTCTGTGGAAATAAGTAGACAGCATGATAAAAACAAAGTGTGATCTTGTTGTCTATTTTCTGTTTTCTATGATAAATGGAGAGGGTAAGAATACGAAGCCTCTGTTTGGAAACGTCTGATTGGCAGAGCAGAAGCGAGTCTCTCTTTTTCAGAAAAAGGACTAGAGAAGGAGGTGGTTCACCAGCCTCAGTTAGTGTAGGCCATGCTGAGGAGTAAGTAGTGTGAACCTAGGGGAGGGCGGTGAGGGAAGATGACAAACAACCCAAGGGCTGGCGTGGGTGGCAGAAGGGCAAGCATGGTGTATGGAGCAGGGTTAAGCAGCTGGGGTGACTGGAGAGAGGGATCACAATTCTGGAGGGTCTTGAGGTGAAGGCTGAAACCTGGACCACAGCGTGGCATGGGTGGGAGAGCCCAAGAAGGGTCTGGCATAGTAGGCAGCACAGCCCACAGATGTTACCCTCACCATCACTGCCGTGTTCACTGCCATCCACAGCTGCACGTGAGTGTGCCCCCAAACAAAGCTGCGCACACTGCCACTGCCATGTAGGGTGACTTCCCTTAACCAGATTTTAAAGCCCTCAGACTGCAGTGCCTCCTATTAGTCTGAGCTCTCTCTAACCTGAGAAAAAAAAAGAGGGGAAAAAAAAATGAGAGGAACTTAACATAAGGACTCATTTTATATCACTGGAAGTGAGAGAGTGCACATCGCCATGGTAACCTGCTCTAACCCGTCACAGTGGGTATTCCTGGGCGAGGAAGATGACACCGGAGGTCGTGCATCCACAGTGCCTGTGGATGGTGTGATCCCTGCCATCAGGAAACAAGCTGGCAGTCAGCCCAGCTTTGCAGGGTGTTTCAACTAGCAACCTGTGTTCAGAGCTCAGCATGCACTGCAGGTGGACCCTGCCAGGGCACATCACCTCTTCCCCCTGCTCCAGCTGGATCCCTTGCCTCAGATGTCTCACAGCCCTCCTGCTCACTGCTGCTGGATCCCTGTGGAAGCAATGCACACTGGCTCCTCACCTCCTTCTGGTCCCAGACAGGTGGTTGTACTGACCCATGGGCACACAACACCTAGTCTTTAATTAAAGCCTGGAGTGGCAAAACCCCTCCTGGCCTACCCAGGGTCACCAGAGACAAAAAGAGACAGGATGCTCTGGACTCTTTTAGCATGACTTCCCTTTGACACAGGGATGTATTGGACAGGGGAGGATGTTCTTCAGGAAGCAGAAGACCAGGCTGCCCTGGAAGAAGGACTAGGAGAAGCAGTCCACCCAAAAGTGTGTGCACACGTTGTACCCCCACTCCCAGCACACTGCTTGTGGGGAAAAGGAGGAGGAGGGGTTGGCAAGATGTGAGGAGGAAGGACTCTTCCCCCATGCATTGTATAGCCACTCCATCCACACCATCTGCTGCAACCGTAGCCTGCTCTGAAGGGCGGAACGGGTGCACTGCAGACTCCTTATGAGTGTTACTGCTGCTCCACATTCCCAGCAAGCCAGGACTAAATTCTGTCTGCTGGATCCAAACCTCTCCCCAACCTCCCTCTCAGGGGAACTTCTCCCTTTACCATATTGGATTCTGCAATCATACTTGAAATGGGACTTGAGTCACAGTGGTATATTTATAGATCTATATTTTACTTGCATCAAATAATGTTGAAACATTGCACAAAACAAATGGGATCTATATATGTGTGTGCGTGTACGTGCGTGTGTGTGTGTGTGTGTGAGCAAGAGAGTGATAGAGAGATTGTTTTTAAGTGGATGGACAAGAGGTAAAACAAATGGGAGGAGGAAGGGGACAATACAGGGTATGGGGGGAGGGAAATCCTCCTTTCCCTGCACCTTCCCTGTGATGTCCTCTTGCCCTGACCAATTTTTCTTTGTTGCTAATAATATTTTCTATATCTTGTGTTGTGGGGCTGAAGATGACCTTGCCCATTCTTTCCTTTTCGTTTTCATTTGTAAGGCAGAAAGTCTGGATTCATCTCAACCCTAGACAAGGGACTGCTGTGTTTAGAAACCCACCCAGGAAAAGAGAAGATGGGAAAGGGGAGAAAAGAGAGTAGCTAAGAAACATTGAAGGCTGGCTGCTATGGGGAGTCCGACTGGAAAGCAAATACTGTGCTTAGGAGAAGGACCTGTCCTCTTTCATGCAGAGCAGAGTAACAGGGTTCACTGGGAAATGCCCTCTTTATACCACTGCTTGCAAACAGGCTTTTACTCTTCCCTAGCACACCTGGAAAACATGCTGCCCTAGTGTGACTGAGCTGCTGCACTGTCCACAGGCACTCCAGAGAAGATGGTACCCAGTGTGGTGAGAAACGAAGGTCTCCTGTGGGATGCTGGATACAGAATGAGACCCAGTGCTCCTTGTGTGCCCAGGCAATGGGTCCCGTTATCCCTGCAGGCATGGCTAGGCACCGGGGGAATCACCCTGAATGCACCATTTGCTGTAGGCAGGTGTACCAATGCCACATGCAGGTGCCTGCCCCCAGGAAATGGTCTTCTAGGGCAGGCAGGTCCAAACATGTGCCAGGTTGATGTAGGGGCTGGCAGGGCCACCAGAAACACCCCTTCTGCTCCCCCAGCTTCCCTTCCCCACACACTCAACTGTGATACAGGCAGGCACATTTATTGCAGGGAACAGATGGCACTTGTAATTTCTTTTTCTTTTCATTACTGTTTGAGGGAGAGCAACAAGATTTTCTAAAATGATTGAATGGAGGTTTCTTTGGCATGAGACAGAAAATTTTTAAAGGTATATTATATTTCTGGCTTGTTGTTACAGAAGAATAATAAAGAATGTATTTTCCTATGCTCCTTCTTGTTTAAATGACACGTCTGATAGTAACCTTCCCCCTCTCCCTGCCCCCTGCAAAAGCAAACAAGGCAGGGATACAACCAGCCAAATGAAAAAGCCCCTGAATTCCTACATATGTGTATGATTGTTTGTATGTAGCGCTTGAACTTGCAATGAACATGCACATATATATACACGCACATACACTAGATCAGTGTAAAACCTAGGCAAGCATGTACCTGTAGTCGGGGTGAGGCTGTAGGACTAAATACACAGTCAGTCAAGGTGAGACCCTAGATCTAGAAAGACACACACACACAGTGCTCCAGGGACACAGCCAGACAAGGGCGATTGTGTAACAAGGATAAGATACTGTGGCAATCAGCTCATTACATAAAAGTAGAAAGGGCCAAATTAATCCCTAGTGTAAGAACGCAGAAGCCAATAGAGTTATATTCAGGTCAGATTTGATTCCAAAGGCTTTTTTTTTTTTTTTTAATTGGAGCATAATGTTCAATAAGACACTAACAAATAGTGAGCTAAGGGTTCCTACACCTCCAGATTCTTGACCCTTCTGAGCAAGGTTATTTTGAAATGAATAGAAATTGCTGTCTAATCCTATTGCACCCCCAAGTACACAAGCTGTCACCCCTAGAGCTAAAAGAGTCTCTCCACTAGCTGTTCACTAGCTAAGTCTATCACACACAGCTAAGGCGTTTAAATTCCTCAATTCTCCACTTTGAGTGCTAAACATACAAAATTCATCACATACTCCTCCTGTGATAAAATGCTCGTCCTGATGTGTGTGGAAACACAAAAGATGTTAAACCCTGCCACAAGCAAACCCTTGTGTACTCACACTGTTATACGTGACCACCCTGTTATACTCGGTCTGATCTTCAGAGAGAAACTGGGAGCAGAACCGAGATGCTATTAATCTGGTAGCAGCTGAGGCATCTGTTCTTCTGAAAAGGTATGTGCCACAAGAGAATCACCATTATTGTTTAACAGTATGGTGTCTATGACACATAGTTTAATCTAATTTTGCCATGTAGGTAGAGGAGCACACAGATACTACTAAGCACTTCATATAATACCAGAAATGTAGAGCAGAAAAAAAGCAAAGCCAGCATGCTCACCTGATGACTCCAGGTTTTTTCAGTTCATGAATTATCTGGGAGCAGGCTATGATTTTCTGCAATTTGATTATCTTTCATTTGGCAAATGTATTTGGCCCACATACATATCTATTAATGCACACATATAACACCATATACATTAATATGTAATTATGTATATGTATGTATAATACATGTTAAATACACAAAATAGAATTCTTCCTTAGCACGTTGCTTATCAGCAGCTTGCTGTGCTGGTATGAAGAGTGTTTGCTAGCACTGATTGGAAGCACAGGTCAGAGGGTCAGCTTCTATTCTCTGATTAGCTAAGTCCAAGTCCTAGCATGGGATTTCTGAGGACCAAAAAGGCTTTCCTGTGAGAATGCTGTGCAATACAAACAAAAGAATAAGCAGTCCCTGATGAGTACAATTACAGAATGGGGTGTGAGTCAATAAAGATTTCCCGTGCTACTTCGGGGAGATCTCCACATCATTGGCAGCCCTGGAAATCTGGGGACAAGGCAGCATCCTCACAGCTTTTCTCCTTTAGAGGGTGGGGGAGAAGAAACTAGACGCTACAACTCTCCTTCCCATGGTGGCACTGTGCTGCAGCCAGGCAGAAGCTTTTGCAGGGCACGTGGAGCCAAGGAGAAATCAAAGTGTGATCCTAAGAATAACTCTGCCCTGTGTGGAGCTTCTGGGCCAGGACAACAACATGCTGCTCTTTGCTCATGGCTTCAAGTTGAGATTTGGCCCTTCGCATTTTTTTTTCTGTGTCCTAACTTGGGAATAAACTTGTTTGTTAGAACAGCTGCTGAGAATCAACTTGTAAAGGGCACCAAATGAGTGACAAATGCAGGTATTTCGTTTGAGGAAATACACACAGACGATACACTGAGATATTCCACCAGCTCTGTATAAAGCTCAAGGGAAATATCCAGAGTAATAACAATGCTTTTGCATTTCTATGGTGCTTGCCTTTGGCAGCTCTCTGGGAGCTTGCAAACATTAATGAATTCACAGAGGCAGAGATTCAAAGAGTATAAAGGCCAGAAGGGACTTTAGATCATCCAGTCTGACCTTCTGCGTATCGCACGCTACTTGGAGAGCATGTGGAAAAGAACCACAAACCTTATTTGAGAGTGGCAGAAAATGCCTTGCTGGAAAAGGCTTAAAGAGCTCAATCTGTTTAGCTTATGAAACAGAAAATACAGAAGTTATCCTGTAGAAAGTCCGACAGTGAGTGTTTACCTGCAGCTAAGGTGAATCTTCCAGAAAGGCATCTACCTTTGATTTGAAAAACATTCAAGAGATGAAAAACCCCCTTCTCCTTAGTACCTTACTACAATAACTATTCATGCCTACTGTTAGCATTCATGCTTAACATCTCATTTGAATCTGTTTGGTTTCCTGTCACAGGGTTTTCTTATGCTTCTCTCCCTTAGATTAAAAAACTAAACATTCAGTAACCAGCATTTCTCTCTGTGAAGGTACTTCATACTCAAATCAAACAATCTCTCAGTCGTCTGTTTTTGGCAAGATAAGCAGATTGAGTTCATTAAGTCTTTCACTGTAAAGCATTTTCTCACCTCTGGAACAACACTGTAGCCTTCTGTTGCGCTCTTTCAAATCTTTCCTCCCCCCTTTTAGAAGTATGCTCCTCATCCATCAAAATCTGTGTTCTGTATTGTAGATACTACCCAACTATTGCCATACAATAGTAAATACCACCTTTCCCTACTCCTCTCCACCAAACAAAGTGTCACAGCACACTTCCTAGGCTGTGTGAACGTAGTTCCTACTTTAAAGAAGGAGGCATATGAAAATGCTTGGGCAAATCCCTAACATTTTGAGGGAACCAGATTATGGGAAACTGGTTCTGATCCCAATCATAACCACCTTTATAGTAGTAAAAACTACCTGGATTTTAAACAAGAGTCTCCAGATCTATGCAATTCTTGGCAAGAAACAAATCCAGCCCTTTGTTTAAACTGATGGTCCCCTTCTAGTAGTCTCCACTTTCTTATGCACTCATGGTTTCATACGGTTATTTTTCATACCTTTCCCACTGGACATAAATGTCTTTGACTCCTCAATTATTTTTTCTTTCTCCCCCTTGATTTCATCCCCTTTTCAGTGACTGCCCCGGACCAGCTGCTTTTTAGATTCTCCCTTCTCTAATCTCCTCAACTGCCACTTCTCAGCTGCCACGAAACACGCCAGCCCCCACAAAACACGCCAGCCCCCACATCCCCACCTGCTTTTTAAAGGCTTGTTATCATAAGCAGGGGCTTCTCCGCTCACTCTGTTTCATTTTGCCAAACCCAAATCACTCAAGAGAAACTACCATGCTGTCAAAGGCTGAGAGAGGGGCTTAGGTCAGTCCTAACTTCTGGCCTTCCTGGCGCTGTGCAGGGGCTTTCAGCTGAACTAATGAGCATATTTTTATTCAGTCATGACTAAAATCATGGAGTGTGTGAATTACATGGTAAAAAGGCACAGCATTGCACCCAAAGGGAGTGCTGCAATGAACAGGAAGGGCCCTGAGTGACCACCCTGTGGCTCGCTTGCTTGCTGGTAGCTGTACTGTGGCATGGTAAGACAAGGGACTTCAGCTGTTCCCTGGTGATGGAGAAGGGACTGCAGGCTAGCACAGTCTCATCTCTTTATATTCAAGGCACTACCACCTTCTGACAGACTTTTCAAGGCCCAGCTTAAACCCATTTGTCTTTTTACCTCAGATTCCAGCTGAAGCTGCATTATCCTAGCAGTTAGAAACCCTCTCCTAGTTTCCCACCCTAAATATTTTCATGGCCTTTCTATACTACACTGCCTTTACATTAGCCATATGCTTTAGTTAAAACGTTTCCTCCAAGATGCATTTATTACAGCAAACCTATCTGTTTCAGCCTTAGTTGCATGTGGTTAAACAAGCTGGTTTCTCCCAGGCTCTTCTCAGGAAGTCAGGCTTCCCTTTCCTCTCCTAATCTTTCTGTCCTGTCTGTACCTATCTCAGCCTATATTCCTTTGGTCAAAACTGTAACGCAAAGTGGACGAGAGGTCTCTCAGGGCTTTGGGTAGGAGCACCAATGCATCCCCATCCGCAGTGGGAACACCTGTCCAGGCACATTCTGGGACAATGTTTGCTTCATCCACAACTGCATCACATTGTCACTCGCCATCATCCTACCATCACTAATACAGAAGTTCTCAGCTTTTTTTTCCTGAGCTTTCTCAGGATATGTTGAACACTGATTCTACCTAGCTGCTTTTCAACAAGGATCTCAGGATGGAGCCTGGCAGATGACAAAGGTTCCCTGAATTTCATGTGGGCATCACAGGACAATACAGCTTACAATGAGGATCCTCATTGAGACTTGGCAAAATGGGACCAACAGTTCCCAGAAGGACTGCCTCTAGTCCTGCTTGCTGTGCTCTCTGTCAGCTCTCACAGAGTTCCTAGCTTACAGAAGATTTCTAATATTAGCTCTCAAGCATATGACCTTGTCTGTCGTACTACTGCAATTCATTCTGCTTCTAGTACTCCTGCCAAGGTCAAATAAGGCTTTCTCTACGCTATCCTGGTCCTTCCCTGTACTAGCAATGCCTTCTAGTGTTGAATCATCAGGACACTTCCTCACTGCCTACTGCTATCTGAGTAAGGGTTTCAGGTTAACGTTAGCAAAGACTAATCCCATGGCTGACCATGGGAGAGTGTTACAGGTAACATTTTGCCAGACTTTGATACGAGATCTTGCTGCTGCCATCTTCCCAGACTGACTTCTACCTCCCTGCTACTTACAACTCCACTGCTTTTCCTGATCTCCTCTAGTTTAACTGTTTCCTATGTGCCACTGTATCAAGTGCTTTACTGTAATACAGAGATGAGACCTTTGAAATTTCTTTTGCCTACTAGGAAAACAATAATCTGAAAGAAAGCTGTTGGGTTAGTGTGGTATGATCCAGCATTGATAGACTCATATTGCCCGACTCCCTCTTCCCCTAACTGCTTGGTAATATTTATACTTTCCTTCAAGATCTCCTCTAAAGTGCTACAAACATTACAGAGGTCATGCTTACAGGTCTGAGACTGACAAACTTATTTCTCCCCCATCCTTAACCATAACCACTGAATTTTCACTTTTCCAGCCTGCATGGAGTCATCACTGTGGGAAGAGTTGGAAAAAAACCCCTTGCTATAAGCTTGCGTTTCGATGTGCCATCTCTCCTGGGGCTGGAGAGCACCCAGGCTGTGAGTGCACTAAGCGGCTTGAGCAGCTTATTCCCAGTAGTCAGCTTGTTTCTTTCCCCAAGGATGATGCTGCTGTCCTTATCAATAACTTGGGCAGAGAGTCCTCTCTGGTTTTGGCTCAGATTATAGTCTCCTTGATCTTGACTTCACTCTTACTGCCCAGAAGTGGCCTTGCTTCTCTTTAGCTGAAGGATCTTTTGCTGTTTGCTTTAATCTCCTTTGCAAGGTCTAACTCAGCTTGATTTGTATGCAATCCTCACTTCATCCCCACATTTCCTGACCTCTAAGACACAGCTTTCTTTGCTTTCTGTTCTTTTTCCATTCCACACAGGCCCTCTGCAGAGCTAGCTTAAGGAGCCTAAGCAGATGCCTGAGGTGACAGTCAGATGGAGGCCAACAGAATCAGGCATTGCCATTTACTGACTCCCCAGAAATGGGGCTCCACAGCATCCCTGAAAGCTGAACTGCTCCCTCCCCATAGTTTCACAGCTGCCTGTGAAAGCAGTGCCAAAAGCCAGCAGCAGGCCAGCTCTCCACAGGCCCTGGGCAAGCAGAGTTGCCCACGTCTTGCCTGCCTCCTGCACACACATTTCTCCCCTGCCTTGGGAAAGCCTGAAGGCTCCCAGCTAACCTCTCCCTCAGGCAGAAGCAGGATGGTTGCTTTCCAATTCTCCTTTCCTTTCACACCCTCCATGCCTCAGCACCCAACAGTGGGCCCATACCCTCTGCATCCAGCACCTCTGCATGAAGACTTACTGATAGTCCTCATATAGAGCAAGGATAGGGAGAGAAAAAGAGAATGGCTATCAGGACAGCCTCTATATGGTACAGACAGTGAAGGCACAGCATATGAGCATTAGGGAGGAATAAGGAATATTTCTGGGAATATTACTGCAATAAGGCTCTAAGCAAACTGGTCTGATCTCATAGCTGACGCTGCTTTGAGCAGGAGTCTGTCTAGAGACCTCTTGAGGTGTCTTGCAACTGGAATTAACCTATGGTCCTATGAATGGGCTTCAATATCCCAGTGAGGGAAAGCAGGAGGAGTGAAAGGACTTAGGATGGGAAAGGGCTGGTAGTAGGAGTCCCATTACATAGCCTTATAATGAGGAGATTTGTGCCTTAATTGGATAGGTAGGGCAGGAGAAGAGGAACTCAGGAAGCAAACAGGCTGCGTTTGGTGGTAAAAGGGATGCATCTTAGGACCAGACTGGAGCTGTCCTCAGATCTGATAAATTTCTGTGATTCTCACCCCGCTAAACTTGTCTATTTGTGCCTTGGCTGAATTTAAACCAAGTCATCTCACAAGACACTTCCTATAGCCTTCTCTGCTGTAGTACTTACCCCCTTCATCCCTACATCTACAGACTGCTTCTGTGAACCCTTTCAGCATCTTCTCCCATGACTTTGCTCCTCTGCTCAACTATAGGTTCTAACAGAGGTCATGACATCAATTATACCTATGCTAAGGCTAATGTCCTTGCATGTACAACACTGCTTTCCTCCCTGTACTTTAGATGTGGGCTGTTGAGGAGGGACACAGGTGAGTGAGTCGATGAAATGGCCTTGCAACCGCACAAGATTTAGGTATGCACCCTACTTGATCAGAGTTGTTAATGCCACTTGCTTGGCAGTCTGGATCTTCACACACCTCTGAATGGAAGGGCCTGGCCCATTCGTGACTCTCGCTGTTAGTCAGTTCCCCTGAATACCGAGTGCACACTGACAGACTCTACACACTGAGCACACTTCCATGTCCACACAAATTACTCATGTACATACCTGTGTGCGCACACAGAAAACACGTCAGTATGTAGCCCCACCACAGACAGAAAGAAGTGCAAATCACTCTGTGAGTACATGCATCTGTTCACACCCCTGGTTACACACACAGGCAGGTGTCACAGCCACACAATGCACTGCAGAGAAACTGCTCGTGTGTGCAAAAACACTCACGTACACACAAATCCCCTCACACATGGTGCATCTACACATACTCTACACGCATCATGCTCCCACAGGCCCATGTGGTTCCAGGCAGAGGTACAGGTCCTTGCTGATGCTGGCTAGGTAGGAGTTAATGCAAGAGAGGCTGGTAAGGAAACTAAAAGGCAAAAAAAAAAAAAGTTGAAAGCCCAGCAGATGATTCTTCTCCTATCACATCTGTGAATCCTGGAGCGCAAGAGTAATTGTCTGCAATGAGTCAGACCAAAAGGCACACGGAAATGGTTGCCATGACAACCCGTGCACTGCTCTAATTCGGCTCAGAATTAAAATGATATCAAATAATTTGCAAGCAAAGGGAACACAGCAAAGGCACTGGGTGCCAATCTAAAAAATCCAGCTATATGCAAGCCTCTCCTGAGCCAGTGTCAAGGGCTCTTTTCCCTTCAAGCGTGACAGCCATGGCAATCAGAGGAGCTACAGAGGCAGCAGTGATGGATAACCTTAGGCTAGAAGATTTCTGCTGCGCACAGGCAAGAATGAGCTTCTGGGCTGGAGCTCCAGCCTGGAACAGGCTCCAGGACCTGGGATGTCCCAGAGCGATGCCTCACTGGACCCCACAAGAGAAATCCTATTGCTCCCAAGTTGTTATGGTGTCCCATTGAAACAAATATCCTGAAACAGCTGGTGAGGGCAGTCTGGGCAGAGTCACCCACCAACAGTGGAGGCTGTGTGCTGGGTGAAGCGATGCCCACATTGTCTGAGGAAAGGAGGGATGAATCACTTAATGTTTTTCTCCTGGTAAGTGGTGCAGCATGCAAACTCAAAGGCTGAAGGAGCTGGGTCTCTTTAGCTTGGAGAAGAGGAGACTGAGGGGTGACCTCATCAATGTTTACAAATATGTAAGGGGTGAGTGTCAGGAAGATGGAGTTAAGCTTTCCTCAGTGGTGACCAGTGATAGGACAAGGGGTCTTGGGTGCAAATTGGAGCATAGGAGGTTCAAGGTGAATATCAGAAAAAACTTCTTTACTGTGAGAGTGACAGAGCACTGGAACAGGCTGCCCAGAGAGGTTGTGGAGTCTCCTTCGCTGGAGACATTCAAAACCCGCCTGGACAAGTTCCTGTGTGATGTGCTCTAGGTGACCCTGCTCTGGCAGGGGGGGTTGGACTAGATGATCTTTCGAGGTCCCTTCCAACCCCTAGGATTCTATGATTCTATGATTCAGCTGAGGCTACAAGCAATTCTTTATTGGCTATTGTCTTTGCTTTTCCTCCAGCCAAGGGCTCATCCCCAAGGCAACAGGTAATATCCACACATACACATGGAGAAGGCACAATCCCTGTGCTGAAGGTCTTAGAGCCTACACAGACAGCAGATACACCATGGAAGAAAAGGAAATTGCTTATGTCCAGGCAGAGTGGGCAGAATGCTATGGAAGAAGTCTCTCATACCTATTTTTAGCATTCTTTTGGGGATAAAATAAAGGTATTTGACTCCCTTGTCATCAGTTACTACCTATGCATGAAGACATCTATATGGAGTTTTGCAGGCAGATGCTTGCTTTTTCTGCATGTTCACTGACCTGGCTGGAGGATCACCAATTCTCGACAGGGAGCCATGTGGCCCCAGCACTGATACCAAACCTCATCGAAAGGTAGAGTTTGTAAAATCTGGGCCAGTGCAAAACCAGACAACCATCTCCCATTTGTTTGGCTCATGGAATGGCTTGTGTCTGCCCCAGAAACACCCCAAAAGGCAGCCTTTATGCTTAGAAGTTTCTTCCTCAAGGATGAGTAAATAAAATAGATTGCAATGGATGGCAGGCAGATGGATGGATGCAGGATGCAAGATACACTGGTTTTGGCACACCAACAGCGTGTTATGTTGATACCCTGGCCTGCAGGGTACTGGCTCAACCCTTAGGCCAGCCAAATGTGTACTGACTGGTAACAGCCTCCAGACAGATGTCCTGCGAGGTGGAGAAGGCATGGCTCCTGTTAGTACTAAACTCATCAGCATTTCTGCCTTACCAAGTGCCCCTAACACTTTCTACAACTGAGCTCCCAGGCACGGCTCCTTCAGACTTCTCCCATTGTGTCAGACTAAAGGGATGCCTGAGAAACTGCCTGGGCTTTGGGGGTTGCCAGGAGGGAATGGCAACAGGCAGAAACCAGACATAGCAGGTGATGGGCTGAAAACATGTTGAATCTCCCTTCTCCTGTTTAACATCTTTATAAATTATTTGGATGAGGGGATGGAGTGCACCCTCAGTAAGTTTGCAGATGACACTAAGCTGGGTGGAAGTGGTAATCTGCTTGAGGGCAGGGAGGCTCTCCAGAGGAATCTGGACAGGCTTGACCAATGGGCCAAGGCCAAAGGCATGAGTTTCAATAAGGCCAAACGTGTGGTATTGCACTTCAGCCACAACAAACCCCAGCAGCACTACAGGCTTGGGGAGGAGTGGCTGGAGAGCTGCCCAGCAGAGAGGGACCTGGGGGTGCTGACTGACAGTGGGCTGAACATGAGCCAGCAGTGTGCCCAGCTGGCCAAGAAGGCCAACACCATCCTGGCCTGCATCAGGAATAGTGTGACCAGCAGGACCAGGGAGGTGATCCAGCCCCTATACTTGGCCTTGGTGATTCTGTGATTCTTCCTAGGCACCACTGGATGCAGGGGACACTGTGACTTCCATAAAGGCAACTGGGTGATGTTACAGGAGTTTAGAGAAGTCCCTGCACTGGGACAATGTTGACACAACCTCCAGCATTAGAATAGGGACAGCATTTGTTCTGAATACTGCAGCACATATTCAAGAGATCAGCTGCTCTCAGGTTTTGTATAGGTAACATTATGCTGGTTTCTGAGGCAGCCTAGAGAAATAATTTTAATTTTCCAGCTTGGATGCAGCTATTCCCATGTAAAGGTGCTTATATACTATCGTAGTTTATTTCCATGTATTTTAGCAGCTTCTACAGGTGCAACTGTCACTTTCTAGAGAGAAGGTTGAAATGTTTTATCCACCCAAGGAACAAAGCTGTAGAAATACAGAATTGTGTGTAGATTAGTTTGAAAAGATGCCACGGCAGTAGAACTGCTGAAAAAGCTACCTGCACCTCATCTCCCTGCTCGCTGGTAACAGACAGCAGGAAGCCAAAATTGGAGGCCAAGGAAGAGGATGGAGAGACATCACGCTGGCCAGTAATAGCTTTTCAAATGAAGAGCTTCTGTTAGACTGATAGAGGTTGGATTTTAACCAGTGGGATAATGAAAAAAGGACTTCCCACTACCTATTTTTCAGACTGATTGATTTCAAATACTTTTGAGAAAAAAAAAATTCTAAGCTTTTTTGAAAATCTGCTCCTGGTATGAGTACAGAGCTCTTCTGAAAACACTGGCATTAATAACTCAGTGTACCAAAACGCTCTCTGTAAAATAGGGACAAAATTTCTCTTCTCTCACCTTTCTTTGAGCTTGTTAAGGCCTCTCCCTAAATACATCCCGTGTCATCACAGGATAATGATTTCACTGTGGCCAAGCCACTGCAGATAAGAACTAACAATAACTTTCAATATACAGGAGAGAGGTATTGTAGAAAGTAAACTTGCATCTCCCACAGGCTCATTTGGATTTGGTTTATTAGGCACCACAGAGCCTATGCATGCCCCATGGTTTGCTAGTATTGGCTGTCTCCCATTCCTGAGACACGGCAACCACGGAAAGGAACATAATGAAAAGAAACTCCCACCAGGCCCTGTTGGGACTGGCAGCCAGCTGACAACCACGTAACTCGAACAGTGAGAAGGTCAGGCAATGAAAGAGACGTCATACACAGCCCCAAGTAACAGCTAAACTCCTGCACAGACTCCAGCAGTTTCACTGGGGCTTTAAATCACTAAAAGCTTCTGTCAGCAGCTACATGTGATTTCTGCAGCGCACGCCCTGAAGACCAGAAAGCCCTAGGCTACTGACTCACGGGAGGGAGCAGATGACAATGCTATCTGGGGCAGGACTTGGCTTGGGGAGAGTGCCATCACAATTCCTTATTTTTCATTTCCAACAAAGTTAGTGTGCGTGAAAGGTACTGGACTGACATCCCAGGAGAACAGCTGCCTTTAATTAATTATAATTAATCATCCAGGTATTACTTAATGTTTTATAGCGGTTTCAAGTGCCAAAGCATTATATAGCAGGTAGATATTATTAATTCAAAGAAACAGGTATAGCCAAGCCAGAGGTAGGTTTGTGTGTGTGGCTTCCCACCAACTCAGCTTGCTCAAGCAGACCCTGCCTTGGCTTCCCCATGTCCTCTGAGAAACCTGTGGGTACCTTGAGCCCTTTATAGGTCCCCTTGTGCTCCAGGTACAGAGGCTTGGCCCATGGGGGAAGGAGAGGGATAAGTAAAAAGAGGAGAGGGTAGGGCAGGAAAGAGGACACCACTTTTTTCTCCTTAATTTGGCCACCTCTGCACCTGTCTTTGTGTGAACCAGCCCCTCTAACAGAGAGAGAAGCATCTTGGTCTCCCCCTCAAACCTGTTCTGAGATTCCCTACTGAGCCAAGCCAGACCAAAACAGGAGGAAAGAGGCCCTTGTACTCTCCCTCCACCTCTGTCCTCAGCCCTCCAGCCTGGCTGCTCTCTAATTCCATCTGACTGCTCCCCCATGCCCTGACAGCGTCCAGGCCTGCGTCATCTTCCTGGACATTTGATTTTCCAGTTCGCCTTTCTCTGCCTTGGCTGGAGACTGCCATTGCTCTGCCAGAAGAAAAGGGGCCCAACGCTCCCTTGTCACTGGTGTCCTCCCCACGGGGGCAATGGAGATGCTCCCTCCTCACAGCCATGGCTGTAAATCCCAGAGCTTAATTTTTCACTGAGTGCATAGCGAACACTTCGGAGTGCTTACAAATCCCCCCAAGCACCGTCAAGTCAAACAAATGACAGTAATAATCAGTGGCAGAATGACAGGCCAGTTCATACCACTTGCACTTTTACAGGGGCATGTAAAAAGCCTCTGTTCTGCTTTTACAGAACAGCATCTACCCACAAACTACAAGCCTACCCAGCTATTTGGCTTTTTGGGAACCAATGCTGGGTACCAAACTGGCTTCTGGTAGTATCCTAACTCTAAATGAACGCTGTATCAAGCCCACTGAAGTCTGATGCCATCAGAATAACAACAATCTGTATCCCATTCTCCACTCTCTCCCCTTCCTTCAACTTGCTCTTGTATCGTGGATGGTATCACAGCACTGCTCAGCATCATTTGAGCTGCAGCCTCCACTGTAGGGTGATGTCCCTTAGAATTGGGTCTCAACTACTCAGGATTATTATATTAGTGTGAGGGGAGATGAAGAGAGACTTATATCCTTACTCTCAAAGCTGCTATCCTCAAGATCAAACAGTAGTGGATTTAGAATTCTTCTATGGTCACACCACCATAAAAGAATTCTGGTAGTGTGACCATAATTTTTTTTTTTTTTTTTTTTTTAACCACTACTGGTCTTACGAAAGATTCAGATAATGAACCTAGTAACTACTGGAAACAAAAAAAAACACCACAACAAAGCAGATGGTAATATAGTACCTTTTTGCTCCCTGAAACCCCCAAAATGTTTTAAACCTACATCCAAGCCAGCTGATGGGACATACATCAGCAAACCCTTGCACTTCCACTAAAATCAATGGTGGCTACAGTTGAGGCCCTGAAGGATTTTGAACCCTTTGGGAGAAATTCTTTCCCTCAGTGTTGCCCTGCAGCCCATACTTTGGATGAAATATGGGTAGTGTTCCTAAATGCATAAGAAACAGGGAATAAAGAACACCCAACTGAATGTACCATGTGTGGAAGTAAGAAGATGGTTGTGGTCAGGTGACCTAATGTGCCTGTTAGCAACAGGGACCATGGTACCTTTAAGGAACAAAAGCAATTGAGAATTCATTTCTGTGTCTCAACTTCTGTGATAACCAGTGAGGAAACTGGTTTGTTCTGTATCATTTCCATACATGATAGCAATTTTACCTTATTCTTACAGTTTTAACATGATTTACTTTCCCTATTCTCTGCTGCTTTCTCCACCCTCCTCTTTCCTTTCCAGAGGATCCTGCCCCTTCACAGCATGTCCACACAGACAGTCAATTCAGCATTCAGCATAACTGAGGGGGGTGGAAATCTCCACAGGGGTTGTGAAAAGCGCTGCTGACAGAAGAGAAATGGCTCAGTCAGGGGCAGATCCTCCTGCCACTTGTTCTTGCTCCAGCTCTTCGACCCAGAAGTTTCCTTCCTTGCATTTATGCTGAGTGCCAGATGTACTGCTTGTATGCGCCTGCTCTAACTCACAGACCAGGAAAGGGAAGGAAAAGGATCAAGAAAAACGATTTTTTAATGAAAAAATGTTTTCTCTCCTCCCAAATATATGCTTAGAAAAATGCTCCAGTGCTGCACCAGGACCCTTGGTATGCTTCAATGCTATTTCATTCTCTGGTAGGTACATTCATAACAGCACGAGCTGGTATCAGTTTTGAGAGCATATTCTACAACCCAAGCACCTGCTTAACATGAACTTTACTAAAACCATTTCTATTTCACAGGGGTCTCTGGGCAGGTTTCATAATAATTTTCTGGTTTTGAGCTTGAAACCGTGGTCTGTTAGTGAAAAGTATTACTTCATAACAGCTCTCCTTCAGCTTTTAAGTGCTTTCTCAATGTCCAGGTGATGCTTAAAAGAGTACCACTCTCAACTGGCACTTACTGGAAGCCTGGAAATTAAGGAACTCTTTATCGGATGAAGTTAAACTGCCATAGTTTTACTGACTAGTAGTACTAAAGACCATTCATTGTATCCAACCCAACCTAGGCAAAAGCAATGGCTGACTTTTGATCTGAAGGTACCTGTTATATGGCCTTTTCTCTTCTGGATATTCCTACAACAAAGTCATTGTTTAGTATCAATTCTGCTTGGTCATTCCTTTCACCATCCAGGACTCCATTTTTTCACAAGCAGCTTTGCATTTCGGCATGTTTCTGGTGATAACTACTTCATTAGCTGTTCCAGCAAACTTTTCCCTTAGTCAGTGCTTCCAGATCTTTAAAAAAATTCCACTGAGCTACATCTTCTCTTGCTCCAATACTCCTACACAGAGCATTTAAGTTAGATATGATGCCAGCATTATCAATGAATGCTGCTTGGTTTGTTTAAATGGCTGCTCCATTTCACTTCTGAGTTTACTGTACTTCTGCAAAGACTTGAAGC
This sequence comes from Hemiprocne comata, assembly GCA_020745705.1. Lineage (NCBI taxonomy): Eukaryota > Metazoa > Chordata > Aves > Apodiformes > Apodidae > Hemiprocne > Hemiprocne comata. Next base: position 67,450,381 of record CM036586.1, read on the forward strand.
AATTGCTGCAGAAAATGGTAAAAGTTTTGAAAGTTTTGGGGTTCTGGTGGAATTAATGTGCTTTATGAATTTTCCAGAAGTGGATGCAGAGCCCAGTAAAGGTCTGCCAAAACGGGATTAAAGCTCAGTTACAAACATAAGTTTGGCGATGTTTATGTCTGAGATGGAAATATAGCAACAAGCCCATTCCACTGGCAAAAGTTATTTTTCAGCTAAGATAACAGTAAGAGATGCACAAACATGCTGTTCTTCCAAAACCAAAAGTGTCTCCTGCAAACAGTTCAAAACCTCCACGGACTTATTAACCTACTCATGCTCCAAGGAAATAGTCTCAATCCACAAATTCACCAATATTGAAGTTGGGAAGTTTCCATTCAAACAGCCAATTTCCTTTTCAAAAAGCCTATCAGCCATTCAGTACCTGTTCTAATATTCTCTGTTTAGCCCAGTTTTCAACACCACAAGCTATTGCAGCTCCTGTCATTTCTCTTGAATGACAAGCTAACAGCTCTCAGCTCCCACTCTCAAATCAAGAAGCAACGATTTCATTAAAGAGAGAAACCACAGTGTCCTACCTGCAGCAATACCCATCTTCCCATTCACAGTTACAGCCACAGCCGTGCTCACTGTCACCACATTTGGTAGGCCACCTCCCTCTGTCAAGACACAAATAGAGCAAGCTTGGTTAGCTTACCACCAGAGAGGAGTAAAATGAAGCAGCAGCAGCTTGCTCACACACTTTCACATCCAGGCCAGTGTGTATTGTGTTCCTCAACCCTGAAACATCCAAGAGTTGGAGGACTGCATCTTTCAAGGCAATGTAAGGGGCTATGAGTAGGTTGGTTTTTTTTTCCTCTAGAAAGTAGCGTCCTCAGCATAAAATGTAAAGGACTGGTCTCCTCAATTCGGGGCATGTAGAGCTGCTCTCAGGCCAGAAAGCTGCTCTGTTTCATGCACCACCTAACCTCTGCAGACAGAGGAGAAGCAGGACAGGTAATCCTGACACCAGCTCTTGCACAGCAAAGGCCAGGCTTATGCTTAGCTCTCTTACCCGAGCCAGGCCGGCCCTATGAACTGAAAAGACAGACTCCGCACCTGCAGGTACTTCCAGGGTGCACTCCATTTTAGAAGCAAAGTCTTCTGGGACTTTGCTGCCTAAACTCTGTTATGCTCCCAATTATCCTTTAGCTGCTGCTTTAAGTGTCCTGTATGTCCTGTGTCACATCTGCTATCCCTGTGCAGATCTCTTAGCTCCCACAGGGCACTTAAAATAGCATGGCCGGGTAAGTTTAAGCAACAGAACCTCACCTCCCCTCTCTCTGTTAGTGCTGTTGTTTCAGTCTGCAATTGTCCATGTGACAGATTCCATTTCTGTATTTTTTTAAAGCGATTAGATTAGCTTCAGCTGGGGCACCTCTTCTGGAACTGCCAGGGGACACTGTGAAGGTCAGCATGATCGATTTAGCCTGTAACTGATCCCCTATTCGCATGCTGTATGGAAATCTCTTGTTCAGACAGATGGGCCAGGGATTCTTTCCTTCCCAAGAGCTCCAGCATTTGTTACTGCTTTCCATTTCTGCCTTCATCATTCTAGGTGGTTCCCAGTGTGTCCAGAGCACAATTCAGTGTCTACCACAGTTTAGCCAGGAATCTCTCACAGATTTTTTTTTTTTCTCTTGGACTGAAGCCAGATTAACTTGTCCAAGGATGTCAGAAATATTAAAGCCGTTGTGAAACAAATACCCAGCCAACTTATCCTCATATGCCTTGAGCCTGATCCTGCCTTTACAGTGAATCCCAAATGTCTTGCTCTTCCTAGGATAGGACAAAGAAGCAAAATACACTTAGCATTTCTACTAAAAAAAACCAAACCCACCCAACACATGGGAGATCTGGGCTGCAAGAACAGTTCTACTTGACTTGTAAAGCTTTCCCTGTTGTTGTCTTCCCTCTGGGACTTTTAGAAACTGGAAGGAAGTATCCTGGATAAATTATTCTGATGACCTGCAGCCATTCCTGCTGGTTTCCCCCCCAACTGGAACGTCTTGGGCTCTTCCCTCTTCTGCGATGACAAGTGCATCTGCCATGAAAACCTCTTGACACAGAGCAAGCATTTACTGACTCTCATGAAAAGCATGAAAGGGGGGACTTTGGAATCTAATACACAAGAATTTTTAAAGAAACTGGGTGGTTTATTCTGGCCAAGAGGTGGGGCACCCCTGCTTCATCAGATGTCAAGAAAGGGCCTGGACTCTGCTCTGATAGTGAAGCACTGTGGCTCAGAAGCATGACTATGATTTCCTGGCTCTCCAAAGGCATCTTCTTCTGTGATCTCATGGATCACAGTCTCTCTAAGCCCAGCTGCTTGTCTCTAAACAGATGAAGGATCTCCCCCACAGTTTAGAGCATAAGGTCTTCAGGGCCAGGCACTACTTCTTACAATATGCCCACAGAGTTTCCAGGTGAATTGGGTCCTGGACTGATAGCCATATAATTCAAAAAACAGTGGCAACTGCTTGTCTACTTTGTTTATCTATGCAAAACTACCTGTAACTTCTCAGAAAGCAGCATCAAGCCACGACCCCAATGTTTAGTCAGCAGTGACTACTGGGGCCAGGGTAATGGCTGCCCTAGGAAGTCCCACTGGGTGACACTGACTGGTTTCCTAACCCGTGCTCTATTCCAAAGAGCAAATGCTGTGGCATGCAAGGGAGTAAACATCCCTTCTGCTATGCCTCCCCCTATCTCCACATTTGCTTTTAAGTGAGATGTAAGGGTGCTGGACAGAAAGGCTTTCATGGAAGGTTTACAGTATTTTCTTTTTCCATCCCTGTACCTTGGCATCCTGGTTCATCTCTTGCATCCCAGTCTGGTTTTCTCCTCTGCTGCTTGCTTTCCCACCCACCAGCCTCCCACCACTGCGCCACAAAAAGCTTTAACAGCTAAAGTGCTGAGCTCCGTGACAGAGATGGAGTGCTAGGGGCCAGGGACGAGCATAGAGGGGATTTTCTGCCTTCTGTGTAGGAGTCTCACATGAGTATTTTGTTTTGATTGTTTCATTCTAGGCTCTTCTGCTCTCTTCGAGCTTATGAGGAGGTTGTGGCTGGCCCTGCACACTCAAAGGAACCAACACCCCAAGCAAGAGACACTAAAAAGCCACTTCTTGCTTCCCTCCTGGGTTTAAGCTCCTTAGCTGAGCAAGAGGTGCCATAGTCTAGTAGTATGATGAGACAGGGGATCGGTAAGGCACTCTCACCAAGAGGAAACTATGGAAAAGCTCTCCCTTTTCCTCCACGATCTTCCATAACAAACCCATACTTTCCTGTCATGAAAAGTGGTGATGGAAAAAATTACTCCCTCTAAACTTGTGTTTGCTGACTGAGTGCTTGCTGATCCTGCATCAGTCCCATCTATTACTGTCATCCAGTCCTCCTGATGATGTTCCCTCCCAGAACTGGGTCACACATGTCTAATTCCTTCAGCGATACCTTTCCCTTCCCCTTCTCACAGTTCACATGTTCTCCAGCTCTACAAGTACCTTGTGATCCCCTGCATCCCTAAATCCTTTGGTTTACCCAGGCTCTGCATTTCCATGCAACCTTCACCTCCTGTGAAACCTCACGTTACACAGCCCTGACTGCCTTTTCCATAGGTTATAGCTCTGTCTTTCCACTGTGTCCAGTATCTTGGCCATGACAAGACATCAGGTCTCAGCATGTCCCACTAGGCAAGAGAGAGTGGTAAAGGGATCAGGACGAGCATGGTGTGTGGAGTTGAAGATATGAGAGGGTTTATCTTCCCCTCTCCTCTGGTGTTCAGGCTGGGGTTACCTGAGTCCTCTTCTGATACAATGCTGTAGATGAAGCTCCCAGGGGGATGTTCGGCTGCCCGACGGTACCACAGAGGGAAGTGATCCATGGTGAAGATACTTTCCTTGTCCTTCCGTGTCAGGAATTTCCTGCCGGGAGAAAACCCAGAGGAGGCTTCGTACAGTGTGAAGGAGTGGCAGCTCTCCTTGGGGCAATGCAGTGGGGGCTGGGAGCACTGCCTGCATCTCATCACCTGGGGCTTGCCCTGTGGCAAAAGGAGCCCAGGGACCCCCAGGTGACCGAAACATGCCACTGCCAGGGTCCCCGTGAAGCACCTCTCGCCCCGCGGAGTCTGGGGTGGTTTCCCTCACTACCAAAACGTGAACGCGGCTGTATTGCAACCCTATGCCTCGCACCTCAGGGTGGGTGTGGGTCAGCGACCGATCCCCGGGCCAGGCTCAGCGACCCTCCGCGGACGGCCAAGGCCCAAGCCCTCTCCCGCGGGACTGCGCCGCCATGTTCTATCACCGCCTCTGCCCCGCCCCGCTCCCCGCCGCGCCGGGGCCAGCACCGCCCCGCCGCTGCCGGCCGCCCGCCAGGTGCCGCTGTTGCCCCGGCCGAGGCCGTCGGCGCCGCTACCGCCGCCGGCCCCGAGGGCGGGCGAGGGGAGGCTGCGGGACGCCAGCTTCTTGCTGGCCGCCAGGCGGTGGTTGCCGCGGCGTGCCGCGGTTTGCGAGAGGGGGTGGCGGTGGCTGGGGAGAGCGGGAGGGGAGGTGACGCCCTTGTCCGCCTGCCCCCGCGGTAGGTCTGGCGGGGTACGCCGAGAGCAGCAAGGGGCAGGGCCGGGAGTGAGAAGTTGGGCAGATGGGCAAGAGCAGTGAAGGCGGTAAGTGCCTAGTCCAAGACTGTTAATTACCGCAGGAGATTGGGAGCAGGTGAAAAAATTCAATTAGACAGTCTTCTAAAATACTAATTAAAAACAGCAACAAAAAAACACCACCCCGAACCGAAGGTCATGGTACAGTGGCTAAATACTGATCTAGAGATACACGGACTGAAGTACTTGAGGAAACAGGCAAGAGGATGAGTCCTGAGGGCATGGCAAGACAGGCAGTGGGTGCTCAGGAGACACCATGTGAAAATCAGGTCATTGGCTTCCCTGGAGGTCCCTGCCTCTTGCCTGACAAATCCCCTTTGTTTGCAGACTCTTGTTTTGCTGTATGTTTTGACGTAATTATAATTACTCATTTGTATGGTTCTTTCCTTCCAGGGGGGGTTTCAGAAGTGTCTCTCGTGTGATGTTCGGGGGTCTGTCACTGCAGTGTGGTGTCTGTGGCTGTTTAAATGCAATGAACAGTGCTCCCTGATGAGTAGTGGGGGGATAGGGAATCATCCTATCAGTCTCTGGCAGCACATGTCATTTTCTCCCTTGTTGCCAGAGCCTGACTACTATGACTTATCCAGACTGCCTCAAAATCATGAAGGGTGTCACCTTACACTCACAGCAGAGCTCTCTATCTTGAATCTGTGTGGGGAACTTGGGGACAGTGAAACAGCTGCCAAGAAGCTAAGGACCACCACCGACATTGTCCCCTTCGGTTTTATCTGTTGGCATGCCTCTGTGACCTGTCCTTTCTTACAGCAGCATGCACCAGCCTGTGTATTCAAAATGCAACAAAAATGCAAACTATATCCTTTCCATGTCAAAATCTTCCACTGAACACACACTTCTGCCTTGAGGAAGAGGACAAGAGAACAAATCATATATGACAGATGTCAGTCACATCACTTATGCCTCACTGGAAGGCACTGTGATGTTACTGCAAAATGTGCAATGGAAGAGGCAGAACAGAACAAACCTGGAAGAGGAATTGAGACAGAAAAATCAAACCTAGCCAAGCTGGAATGTCACCAGGCCATTGGAGTGCAGAACCTCTGCACTGCAAAATGGTTCTGGGGTTATATAGTAACTATGGACATTTTCTCTGCTAGTTGATTGAAGTCAGGGAATGATTGAAGATTTTCATTTAAATGAATGCACTTTGGGACAGTATTTTAAGAAAAACTTAAAAGGAACAGAGGAAGACAAAGGACCCCTATCCCGACTCTAAATCAACACCAATACCATCAAGGTGTTGCACATTTCCTTTCTGTTTCTGTCTCCCCAAATACGTTTCTAAGGGTAGTGGTTTCATGCTGTCCCTTCAGAGAGATTGAGAGAAACCCCTTAGTACAGTTTAGGGTCTTACCGGTTGGAAATTTTCTCAGAGCCCACATATAGGACACTCCTCATGAGTCCAGCCCGAGTACCCAGAAATGCCATCTCAACACCTGTTTCAGTCTCCCTGTGGAACAGAAACACACTAGCAGAAGCAAACAGTTCTCAAGAAAACAGCCATCTCCCTGCCCCAGGGTGAGGACCTTTCAAACTAGAAGCCACACCTGAAGATGTGGTCCCAAGTTCATTTGCACTATAATTTATTTACAGCAAGAGTGACACTGGCTCCTACCAGCTAATGGCAACAGGTTGTTACTGGCTACCAATTGGCAGGCATAGACTTGCACCTACATTCACCCCTATGAAGTTTGCTTGTTTGATTATCTTGTGAGTAGGTCATAAGTTTCTCTCCTCCAGCCAGCCCTGCTCCAGACTGCCTGGATGAGGCTGAAATGAGGAAGAGGGGCTGCAGAGAGAGAGTGGCTGTCTCAGGCATGCACACCCTGGGCATGCAGACTGTCTCTGGAGCTGTAGATTGATTCGGACTCGTCTTGCAGGAGGTATCAAGGGCACAGATCGGACAGCTACATGGTGGAGAGCCAGCTGCAGTGTGGTGGCCTAAAAGTGAAGGGTGTGTGTTGGTGTAGCCATTTAAGGATGTGCTCATAATTGGATGTCCAAGCAAGATTGATGCTGGCTCAAGCTCTTTTAGTGGCAGGGATACTGGTAACTGAAACAGGGACAGTAGTAGCGCAAGTTGCATGTTGTCTGCTGAAAGATGAGTGTGATAGAAGCAAGAGGTGCCTCACTGGAAATAATGAAGTAGAAAGTTGTTTACTGAAGCCAGCCTATCCACTCCCTTCCTGAGGCTCAGTCTGAAGCTATCACCAACAGAGACAAGATCGAACTCCCTTTTTTTCACTGCTGTTTAGGGAACAAATTTCTTGCCACCTGGGATGGGACTTCCGCTGCAGTCATATGAAAGTTGAGCCAAACCACGCTGCTGTTGTCCAAAGGAATAACTGATGTATGAGGAAATAACTCGTAATAGCTTTAAACTGAAATGGTCTCCAGTGTCTTGAGATATCAACTAAAGAGGCAAATGCAGTGCATCTGAGCTAGGTGCTGCATAGAACTGGTGCTGAACACCCCTTGCAGTGATACATCTGAATCACTGCTGTCCTCCAGTGATATTCATAGAATCATAGAATGTTTGGGGTTGGAAGGGACCTTTAAGATCATCTAGTCCAGCCCCCCCTGCAGTGCACAGGGACCTTTTTGACTAGAACAGGTTGCTCAGAGCCTGGTCAAGCCTGACTTTGAGGTTACCAGGGATGGGGCCTCCACCACATCTCTAGGCAGCCCATTTCAGTGCTTCACCACCCTCATTGTAAAGTACTCCTTCCTAATGTCTAATCTAAATCTACCCTACTCTAGTTTAAGACCATTGCCCCTCATCCTATTGCTACACACCCTTGTAAACAGTCCCTCCCCAGCTTTCCTGTAGGCCGCCTTCATGTACTGGAAGGCTGCTATAAGGTCTCCCCAGAGCCTTCTCCATGCTGAACAATCCCACCTGTCACAGCCTGTCTTAGTGGGAGAGGTGCTCCAGCCCTATGATCATTTTTGTGGCCCTTGTCTGGACTCATTCCAACAGGTCCATGTCCCTCTTGTCTTGAGGACTCCAGAGCTGGACACAGTACTCCACGTGGGATCTTACAAGAGTGGAGTAGAGGGGCAGAATCACCTCCCTTGACCTGCTGGACACCCTTCTTTTGATGCAGCCCAAGATGTGATTGGCCCTCTGGGCTGTGGGTGCACATTGTTTGCTCACGTCTAACTTGTCATCCACCAGTACCCCCGAGTCTCTTTCTGCAGGGCTGCTCTCTATCACATCATCCCCCAGCCTGTATTGATAGTGAGGTTATTCAGACAAACTCAGCAAACGAAAGGCTTGCTTGAGAAGGCCCAGCCTGCTGGACTTCACTTCTGAGAGGCACTTTTTGAGTTATTTCTAAAGCTATTGAGCTATTTCTATCAGATTTTTGAGCTATTTCTAAACTTTCTTGCATCTGTGACTGTTTCAGGCACTGCAAAAGCCCATGGCATCTGGAGATTCATCTTGAATGGTGTTTTACAAATTTATTTCTCATACACTTACAGGGACATATTGAGGGCTAGTGTTGTCCAGTAGGCCTCCATGGGAGCAGTGACCACTGCATCAAACAGCACTTCCTGGACCAACTCCTCATCACCTAAGAAGAAGAAAGAACAAGAATCAGGAGAGAAAGACATGTTCCTCCCTAGATGTCTTAAAGAGTTCCTTATTATGGAGCATCTGCCTCGCCCAAGGCAGTGAAGTAACATGGCAGAAATAGAGGCCTACCCTTGCAGGGCTGAGAACAGCACCTACTACCCTTGAAGGCAGAGAGCACCAGAACAGATGTTGCAGCTAAGATCTTAAGAGTGGTTCACCTGCAAACTCAGTGGAAGGGTTTGTGTTTGAAAGTGTAGTCAAGCGAGAGGCTTTCAAATTCAGTTATTCATTAGGCCTTCACTCCAACCTTCTCTTTGATTGAACAAGCTGTCCGCAACCATTGCCTCAAACCTCTGCTCTGACCTTTCTTCTAGGTGTCCCATAGAAGGACACCAGACACCCCGTTCTACTCAAGAAACTTCTTCAAAGCCCCTAGTGACTTCTTCATGGCCTCTACTCTTTGTGTTAATTGGCTTCCTTGCTACCCCTCTCTCCTTCCTGTAAATATCACAAAATGCTCTCCTGTCCTAGTTCTCCCTGGATGCTCAAGCCAGGCTAGGCTACCAGTCTAGTCCAGACCGGATTGCAACTGAGAGTTGTTTAGGAAGGTTCAAATATGCCATGTGCTAAATGGCATACTCTAAGATCTCATAAATTTGACCTGCTTTATTTCTTTATTGCCCTGCCTGCATTCAGTTCTCAATGCCTGTGAGAATGTGATGGCTATCATACTGCAGATGCACCCCTTTCAGGGCTGTTCTAGATGGAGCTACCCCCCTGCCTCATTTCAGTGTTTCTACCTCCACTTACTTGGTTAAGGTCCCAGGTCTCCCTTAATATTTTCTCCCAAGTTCTCCCAACTTTCCTTATCCTTTCTTTGTCACAGTGGTCAGAATGAATTTCTCCATGCTTGCTGTCATTCAGACCTCAAAACCAGAGCTTCCCAGCAGATCTTTCCCTCCCCAGGCCTGACATATCTAGGATGTATGCAAATGCCATTTCTTTTTCCTCCACAGCACTTCCAGATCTGCATGTTTCTCACAGTTTGCTCTCCTGAAACTTTCCTCCTCCTCTTTGGCCTCTTCAACTCATACATCTCATTTCACCCTCCTCCAGAGAGAGCCAGGAGAGGTCTGCTCACACTGTGCAAGAGAGGAACAATTATTGGATTACATTTGGCTTTTAGTTTTAAGAGATTCCCATCCTCGTGCCAAAGGTTGGTGCCTCTCAGGTGGAGCATTACATACAAAAGCTTGAACTTGGCACAACTAAGGGGGCTGAAGCCACAGACAGTGAGGTGGGCTGAAGGACATCCTAAAGCTAAAATGCTGTAGAGAGTTCCCATGCACAGCTGCCCACTCCTGCGACCTGATAGAGCTCCCACTCTGTAGTTGAGCTGTATCAGCTGCTTGTGTGGCTGGACATAGCCTGGAGAATGGGAGCTGGTGCAAGGGATGAGCAGCAGAGAGAGCAGGAAAGAATAATTCTGTAACTTTTTTCCCCCTCCCCAAAATTAGTTAGCAATTGTGTTTGGAAAACAAAATTAATAATCCTTGTTCTGAAAGATCTCATCTGTCTACATCTAGAGACACGATACAGACATCTGATGATGCTGGCTGGGGCCCTGGGGAGGAGAGTTGTCACAGCAGTTTGCTGGCTCCTCCAGCTGGTCAGTTTGTCTTAAACATGGTGTGTAGCCCTCACCAAGCTCCATTCAAGCCTTTCACTTTTCATTATTTCCTATACTGAGGCCTTCAATAAGTCTGAATTATGTGGCAGCTTTGAAATGGAAAAAAATCCTCTTACGGAAACAAGGAAGTGGATCCTCAACTCATTTCGACATGTGAAGTAAACTGGGTTTGCCTGCGTAAGCAAGTGCCACAGGATCTCAGTCTGGCACCAATCAGTTTGTCACAGTCCTCTCTCTCCTATGATGGATACAGGAAAACCCTAGAAGAACCTTTTTGTGCCTGAGACTCACATTCCAGGTCAGGTTCCTCTCCAGTGAGGAAACGGATCATAGCCTCCAGCTGGCTGAGCTTCCGGTGGTCTGGATCAATGTCGGTGATGCAGTAAATCCTGGTGGGAAGGGGAGAAGCAGCCAGCAAGTACAAAGAGAAACCACAGTTAAGCAAATGCTCCTGGAAATTAAAAACTGCAAACAAAAATTCAGCAAGAAAGCTTGGGCTGCAAAGATTTTGCTGCTGCTGCATGCCATGCCCACTCAAAATCTAACAATGTGGCTGCAAGTCAAACCCTACCAATAAAACAGTTAATCTGACTGCTGCACTTAGAAGGGCTGCTGTTATGTTCTCTGGCATAAGCTCACAATGCAACGTAGCAGTCCCAAATCCTTCCAGCAGTTATCTACATTTTATGTTGTGTAAGATGTGTACCTGTGTCTGTATAAACAGTAACAATGTGATGAAGAGACCTGAAAAGCAGAGGGTCACATGCAACGTGAGTAAAACTGGATTGAGAGCCAATAAACCAAGTGACAAAGGAAGAAAAAGTGAGATGAGGAATAAGATTACAGTATGGTAACAAAATACAGTATGACAACAAAAGCTGTCCCAAAGGGATGCCACTGCAGGAGCCTCAGGACACAGTTTGGGGAGAAACAGGAGAATGTGTTACAGATATATTATAAAAGAAACCTGTCTTAGAATCATAGAATCATAAAATGGTTAAGTTTGGAAGGGACCTTTAAGATCATCAGGTTCCAACCTCTCTGCTAGGAGCAGGGACAGCCCACACTAGACCAGGCTGTGCAAAGCCTCATCCAGCCTGGCCTTAAACATCTCCAGGGAGGGGACTTCCACAGCCTCGCTGGGCAACCTATTCCAGTGCCTTACTGCCCTCATGGTGAAGAATTTCTTCCTGATGTCTAACCTAAATCTCCCCTCTTTCAGTTTAAAACCATGACCCCTTGTCCTATCGCTGCCCTCTCTCATGAAAAGCCCCTCCCCAGCTTTCCTGTAGGGCCCCTTCAGGTACCGGAAGGCCGCTAATCCTGCTTCCAATTTTGACTGCTTCATTGTCAGGACAACGGGGAGGAAGGGGTTATAAAACAGAATTACAACTCATAAAGGGGCTGAAAGGAGTGATTTATGAGAAAAGTCTAAGAGAAATGAATATGTAAAGTGCGGTAAGCTGACACTTCAAGTTAAGAGTAGAAGAAGGAGAAGTCACTGGTTGTGTCTCAAATGCACTGCCTGTGAAACTTAACAGTGTAATGAGAGGTGTGAAGGGCTGCAGGGCTTCTTGAATATAGTTATTTTGGCTTTGATGCAGACTGGGTTCATGTGCCTGGGTGTAACTGAACATTGGGTTCATGAAAGTCCCAAACCTCACAGCAATAAATGGAAAGTGCCATGCTTCACCCTGTTTCATATCCAAACAAAGCAAAACCATAAACTATGCTTGCTATTGAAACAAGGATCATAAATCACCTCCATGTTCACTAGAAATTAGGGCCAGGCTCAGTTCAGAAGAATGCCAACCAAAAATAAGCTAGGATTAAAAAAAGCATTTCAATCTCTCGCTAAGCTTGCAACAAAATTTCCTGACAGGTCTGACATACTGTAGGTTTTGTAGCAGAATTCTGAGCAACATGAGAAGGAACAAAATAAGTCTGAGCAGAGAAGACTGAGGATAAATCTCAGGAAATGTTTCTTAGTAGAGGGATGTGCCAGGCCTTGGTGAGATCTCCCACAGGAAGAGGTGGAACTGAATTGCCTGGACACAATCAGGTATTTGCAGGTATAGCCCCTGAACAACACTGCTTTTTCTCTAGCCCACTGGGGGTGATGAACTGAAGCCAAATTGTTGGGCACTTTCTGGCAAAATCTCACAACAAAGCCCTGTGTCATTGACAGGATTTCCTCCACTTACCATTCATCTGCTAAAGACAAGTCTGGCTGGAGCAGGTCGTGCAAACCTGAAACCAGATAGTACATAGAGTATTCAGTTGGGTGGCAGACTGACAGGTGTGCACAGGCTGTGGAGAAGAAGTGAAGCAGTGAAGTTCAGAGTAGCTACCTTAAGTCTTGGGACAGAACGGCTGTTCCAGATTAACCTACCTTCTTCCACTGAAGTGTTCCCCAGCAGAATGTACTCCCCATGTCCCCTGGACAGCACGACACCCAGGCTGCAGGCAGGAGGGAAAATGGAGGGTTTATCAGCGAGAAGAGGTGTAATCCCTAAACATGACACTGCATTCCCTGCAATTACAACCCTTAAGGACATTGACTCCCTCCACTAAAGAAAAGAACATCATTGAAAGAGGATTAAGTGAGATCCGATTTCAGCACAAGAGGCTAAGGAACCTGGCTATAGAGGTACAAGACATTTTTGGTGACATTTTTTTGGACAACATTGTAGATTCAGGTCAACAATAACATTTCTCAAATCTGTGCTAATTTCAAACCATTTCATCTAGGGAAGAAACAAAAAAGTTTTTTGCTTGATTTTTTGTAATTTTTAGTTTATAACAATGTTTTGTTTAGATCCATACCCCAGAACATAAAACATATTCAATGGAACTGAAAACAGAAGATCTTTCTCTGAAATGAAGAACATGCTTCACCTAAGGTGTATCTTTTGGCCTCTGAACTTCAGATGAATCATAATATTCCTTTTGAGTTGACCCCAAACAAAATTTTAGTGGCTGTAGGAACAAAGAAGTCAGTTATTCACACTGCTCTACTCATGATCCATTTTTTTGAGGAAAAGGAACCAATTTGCTGTCCCTGATGGCAGACTTCTGATATACCGTATTGTGTCATGTGAGTCCTTGCTCACCTGAAGGGTGTGCCACTGATGTCCGTGAAGAAATAATCATTGGTGAGGAAGAGAACTCGCTTCTGGAATAAGAGCATGAATAAGAAAGTGAAAGAACATCTGACAGACCAAGAGCACAGTGATTATAGGGGCCTGGAATATACGTCCCCAAGGCTAAGCAAAAGCAGTTGATCATTACCAACACTTCACAACCTGCTAGGGCTGGCTGGAGGCAGGGATGAATGTGCAATATTCAGCATATTCAGCAATTTGTGACCTTCAGGATCCACGCAGTCAGTCTGTCTTTCCATCTAGGACTTCAGTTAAACCTTTCAGGCTGCAGGAAGGAGTCAGGGGAAGCTGCCTTCCCACTTGAACCCTCCAAGCCAACACACTGGGGCCCTGCTGCTCTTTTGCCATACATAGCAACCTTTCTGGCTTTGCACATCATTATCATCCCAAGCAAGAGGTGTGCTCAGTGGGGCAGTTAGGAAGGAGAGGTGGGGTCAGAGGAGAGGCAGGATGGCAAACCTACCCACCGTGTGGGTGGGCAGCTGGGGCCAACTCTTCCCACTCCTGTGGGTAATGCTTAGATGCCTGACATTTGTTTTCATGACAAATTGAGACAAAACATTAATATATTCCAGTAAAAAAAGATAAAATTTGCATTTTCAAATTGAAGAAAAGTGCCGATTCAAATCCAAGCCATTTTGATTCACACGAAAATATTTTTTTCAGACTGACATTTCAACTGAAGACATTTCAGATTATTGAAAGCTGCTTCAGAACTTCAGCTGTTTGCCAGACTGGCCTTTTCCTGTAGGAAAGTGTTGATTTCAGTGGAACTCTTTTCCAAAGGAGAAAAGTTTTTGGAAAGTTTCTATCCAACCCTTATGCTAGTATATGAACCCTAATATGTTTAAAATCCCAGCCCGAGTCTGAAAACGAGGTGAGAGGATGTGTGTGGGAGACAGGGAGTGAACACAGAAAACTCAGTGTAGGGTAGGTCACGCCTGCTCTAACCTGCTGAATTCGTGCAGCCGTGGAAGTGGAGTGAGGCACAAAGGACGAGCCAGCGCCAGCTCCACAGTGTGCCCTGAGTCTGTGCACACTCTGGATGGGTTGTTGGGGGTGGGGGTTATTGTTAGGTGAGGAGGTGGGAGATGGCTCATGCCCTTCCTTTCCCTCTCTCTCCATGCATGGCAATTGTGTACTGCTGGGCAACAGGGTCCAAGTCTTTTGCTGAGCCGAGATGTTCCAGAAGTGCTGTCATACCCCCAAGGAACTTGGTGGTATTTTGGTGGCTGGGGGGAAGGTACAAGAGGTATTAAGCCTCCTTTTCCTTACCTGTCCGATCCAATGGTGGACGTGGGGAGGCATGGGGAAGAAGGAGACCTGGTGATGTGGGACTGCTTCTGGGGGAAAGGATACAGTAGAAAATGGCCCCGGGGAGCCATTACTCTGAGACCCTTTCCCTCAGCAGGGCTTGTTCTGCTTGTTCCCCTGACCTTCCCCTCTTGCACATGAAGCCACTCAGCACTTGCATCTTGTGGGAGGGAGGGCAAACCTCTGTTTGGTCAGGGGGATGAGATGGGTGGCCTGCCCTCACCAAGACAGCTGGAGGTATCACCACTTATCCATGGGAAAGAAGTGAAGCAGGGGCACCCTTGAACCCAGTGGGGCTGAGGATGACCAGGCAGGACTTTGCTACATAGTGCAGAGCAAAGGAGAAGACAAGAACACAGGTGTGTTGGCACAGCAATGGGATGTCTGACTACCAGCACGTGCAGTCTGGGAACACATGTGTTTCCAGTTCAGGTATTGTCACTGTACTAGGCAGCGAGTCCTGGTTAATGCCATTATCAGTGGTTTGCCACAGCTCCTACCCATGTCCTTGCTCTTTTGCTTTCACAGTCACAACCCTTATGTACCTTAGCTGCAAGCAAAGGCATTTTTGCCACTAGATCTCTGTAACAACGGCACTGTGTCTTTGGTCCTTATTTTCCCCTCTCTATCCCAGCCCACTCTCAATACCTTACTGAGATCAACCCAGGAAATCAACATTTATGTGACTGACAGAATAATTTCTATCCCCTTCACTCAGCTCTTCTCTCCACCATCTGACTGCTTCATTCTCTTTGTTTCAAGGCTCTGTCGGCACTTTCTTTGTTTCAACGCTGCTCTGCTTCAGGAGCTAGCAGAGTACAAGTAGGAATTGTGAAGTTACATTTCTGGTCCCTGCTCCATGTGTATTCTGAGAACAGTAAAACTGTCACATACTCAGCTTCAGTCTCCTATTGTGCATCGTAAGCCTTACAGTGTTGCAGAATAAAACAGGTAGTATATCTTACCAAGGCTACTTTATGTTATCTTTTTTTTCCCTGGGTAGGGGAGCAGAAAGAGGTCCCTAAAATACTGAACTAAAAAGGTATCTTTGGATGAGTCAGAAGAAATGCTGTTAAGAGTGCACAGAGACAGAGAAAGAGGTTAAGTGAGCAAAATAAGCAATCCAGACTTACAAGGAACAGATTTAGCCTTTCTGACAGACTAACACAGGTAATGGATGATGGGAATAAAGGACATGCAATCTATCAGGATTTATATAAAGCACTTGAAACAACTTTTAATGAAATTTTATTGTAAAGAATCAGTTAAAGTCCCTTAAATAAGACAGGGAGTGAGAACCAGCTGCAGTAAAGGAAACAAAAAGAAACAGTAAGCAACAGGGCACTGAGGGAAAAAGATCTAATGAGAGGAACAGACTCAGTCTTAGGAGCCCTTATGTACAGTGACCTGTAAGGCAAAATAAAGCAACATTTCTCTGCATTCTGAGAAAAAGTGAAAGAAAATAATAGAAAGACTGGACAAAACAAAAGGAGTAGGGTTCATGTGGAAAAGTGGCAACTGGAAAAAATAGCTAAGAAATTGCTAAGAAACATGGAAAACAAGGCAGCTGTTCTGACGCAGTTGTGGGAGCAAGAAGAAAATGGAGGGGACAATAGAAAGGAGGTTTGGGGCTCCCTGTTCAGAAATATCGTATTGCAGACAATAGACACTCTTTACAGAACAACAGGGAAACAGTGCTCAAACAATTCAGTGAAGCTCTGGTACTTGTGTACCAAAAACGATTCAAGAGGCAAAGAGAACAAAAACAATTGTTGAACTGCTTGGATTGAAAAGTGTGCAAGTATTTCAAATGCAGATGTTGGCAATGCCCAGGAGAGGAAGGGCAAAGATACTGACAAGTACCCGATAGTTGCCAACACCAAGAACAGAGGAAGGGAATTTAGTCACAAGATCTAGCAGTACAACCGTTCAGAGGAAACAGAGGGGTGTCTTCATTAGGAAATGACACCACTTCAGCAGTGGCTGTGAGCAGTTGCTTTATTGGAATTGGTGCTGACTGTGGCTTAGCATGGGAGCAGTTCAGCCAGCCTGATGGCTGAAAAAAAAATGCTCTCTATAAAAGATGGAAAATTTTCCTGAAATATGGAAGACTTCTGGGCAGTGTAACTTGCAGAACTCTGGAATACTTCCTAACAGGAAATGATAAAAGCCAAAATCTTTAGGAGAGTTAAATAAACTTGAATGAAAAAGTACCAGTGAACACAAATGTACAAGATAATTTTGCACCGATTCCAAGAGAAGATGTATAACCCTACATTAGAGCTGGTAGGGAATATTCAAAAGTCTCCATTTCACTAGAACTTTTCATAAAACATATGCAAATATTTGCATAGAAATTTAATCCTGGGCCTGGATAAAGGTTCTGACAGAGTGAGGGACAAAGTTTTCATGAGTGTTTTTGGGTTAAGGAAAGGGAGCTGCAGAATAGTCTCCAAACCTCCTGTCTAGGTCAGCTCAGCATAGTTTTCCCCATCCTAAGCTCTTGAAGATCTCTGATCCATTTCACATCCTTATAAACAATGAACAACATGCTTTTTTGGCTTTTCCTGGACAAAGCAGGGAGCTGTGAGGCACTTCCAATATAAAAAGTACTTTTAATGATGCTCTACTTTGTCTTTAGCACACGCCGTTATATATGTGGTGAAACAATGAAGTCCTCACACTCAGAAATGCTGAGCATTAAAACCACATCCTTTGTTGTTCTTCAGCATCCATTTCCCATCCCTTCCCTCGTGTGACCTGAACAGAAGGATAATTTCTTACCCCTTTATCCACAGGAACCTTCACATCCATAGACAGGTAGCCTGTTTCCCCATTGATCATGGCAGTTCTCAGCTGCAGAGGTGAACAAGATTAGTATTAGTGTCTCCAGGCAGGGCAGGACAGGAATTAAAAGAGCAACTTGTCATTAATGTACAGGGGCTGACAGAAAAGAGTGTGAGCATAGGTTCCCCCCACCCCTAACCCCCCCAGCTCTTTCTTGTTGCTTTTTAACAGAAAGCCTGTTCTCAGCGATCAGGATCCTTGTTCAGTCAGGCTGATAAGTGACACAGAATAATAATTGCTTATGCTGAAAGCTTGTTGATGTGTCTTTTTAGCAAAAAGAAAGGATCTGGAAGCTGTGAAACGGCCAGTCTTGAGTTTCAGACTTCACCATTTGGCAGCCAGAAAGTCATTAGTATGGTACTTTCAGAGCCTGGAAGAGGAGACACCTGAGAAACCCACTAACTCCCCCAGACCGATTCCAAAGCTCTTTGACATTTTAAAAACTGATTTATAAATTATAGGCTGTATTCAGCACTATTTCTGAGGTACAGCAAAGCAAGACTGTGTGATAGCAGTGTAGGCAGTGAGAAGACTACTTTATTCAATGCAGGTTCCAAAGGCAAAATGTAATTTTCCCAGTGAGTTCCAACATCTTGCAAGAAAGAGCCAGGGAATTTTTCCACGAGTACAGAAGCTTTGATTTTAGATCCAGCCTGCCAGAGCATATCAGCCTATTGCCTCAGCCTGGATAGAAAAAAAAAAGGTGGGAAGTAACTTATTCATTCACACAAATTGCTTCCTTACTTCCAGAGACAGGCCTCCATTCAGGTGCTGGCCAGTTTCAACTGCATTTGCTTTACAAGGCCATGGGTTTGTTTATTATGGCTGTTTGATGTGGGTTATTTACAGACCTGAAATATAAAGCCTGTGTTTCCCAAGGCCAACATCTTGGAAATCAAAACACTGACTGGTGCTGTTACTCCTTTTGGCTAAGAGTGTTTGACCTTCTGCCAGAGCCACGGCATACTGTGTATGGTCTGACAGCCTGCAGCATTTGCTATGGGTTGTGGTTTTAGTTCAGATATTATTGCTTCACCCATATCTTCTGGAAAGTCTGGCAGCTTTCATTGCTCTGTAAGGCAGTGAAGCAAATCAGTGACTATCTGAGAACTCCTTGGATCTCCTCAGCTCCAACTAGTCTGCAGGCAAGCTACTTGTCCTGTGCCCAGCCCCAAGGTGACCGTGGCTGTAGGTTGGTGCCACAGTCTGGGCTTGCTGCTTCTTCCTCAATAGCTTCTCTGGCACTGAGAAGTCAATTACAGTCCTGGTGTCTGCAAGCCCCCCTAATGCTCAGTCCTTTTTATACAGGATATTTCTGGCAACAGCAGAGTTTGGATGGAGAGGTGCTCTGGTGCATGCTGAAGCACTCATTCCCAACACCCCAAAGAGCAAACTCTTGCTCCAGGGCAATGAGTTTGTGAGATCCCCATCACTGGTTATGAGTGCTGCTGACTCCTTTCTCCAGTCTGCTTGTGTGATTTCAAACCAACACAGACGTACAGTTTACCTGAGGGGTCTCACAACATCTAGGTGTTTTCTCAGTCCCTTTCAACATCTTTGCAGACTAATTTCTACTTCAGTGATTCTGAAGAAGGCTGAAGAAAATCTGTTTGGGTGACAGCTCCTAGGCTGCTGGGGAGGATCTCTTGACCCATCCCTTTTCTTCTCACACTGAAAATTATCCCTGTGTTGCTTTACAAGAGACCCCAAACTTCCTTGCTGCCTGGCTGCAGATAGTACTATTGTGCATCGGTTGGTATTTCCCACACAGTGCCATCTTTCCTCCCTGGGATTTCTTTTTAGCAGCTGGCTGTATTTACACATCATTAGCACTTGGGCATATTTTTCCAGTCTGAATTTGCTGCTTATCAGTGTTGCTGAAATGATACTGCAGCTGATGTTGAGTCTGTCGTTGATCTAATACCATAGCTGCAAATCTGAGTGTTGAAATGTTGGCAGCTTTCTGCTGCAGTGGGTGTATCTTGAGAGTCTCTAGACTTGCTGAAGTCACACTGCAGCTAGCATTTGCATCACTGAATACCTCTATATCCTCACTGACTGCAACCTTTCATTCCTCTGGAAGATGCAGTACAGGAAGACAAAGTAGCTTTCTTTTTCATGCCTTTTTTGACATTTTTTTTTTTTCACCAGATAGTTTTTTTGTGACTGCCAGTGGACGGAAACCTGACACTATGCATCATATTTGCATTCAGGTATCAATGTTATTTGATCAGACAGGAACCTGCTGACCAAATAAATATGACAGCAAAGTACTCTTATTTCCTGGATTATATCTTTCGTAAGCAAAATAGCAAACTGAGTAAAGAGGAGCAGCTCTAAAAGCAGTGCCAGTGAGAAAAAAAACTACAAAGAGAGCAGATCTCCTAGAAGACATCAGTGAACCCACACAAAACCATCGGCAACCTGCATCTTGGTGGTTCCACTGCATATAAAGCCTCTTATTTTTGTCTCACTTTCCACATTTCACACCCAGTCCTGTAGTGTTTCCTTTCTCAATTTAACACTCTTCTACTTCCCAAGTTCCTTTGGTGTGGCCCTTTGTACTTAGCCTGCACTAGCAACAGTAGCTACTTTGATCCTCTTGCTTGGCAGTTCGTTTGTCCTACCTGTTTAAGTGGATATCTATAGCATCAGATCCGTTTACCTCAGCAGTCTCCCCTGTAATCCAGAAGCACGTGTCCCACAGCTAATTCTGTTTTACTCCAAATTCAGTTCTTATCTTAGTAACTTAAGTACCTATTGTCTCCTAATTCTTCTGCATAAAAGAAAACCAGCTACAGAGGAGCGTCTCTATCTCCTTATTATATCTGGGTTCCTAGTTGTGCAACACAGCAATAAGCAGCTGTTGAGGTGCAAGCTGTTTCTTGTTTATCACTTTTTAATAATTTTGCTTGAAAGACAGTAGAAAAGGTATTTTCTAATCTTTTCTTCAGATCAGCTCTTGTTTTCAGTGCCTCCTTACCTGTGTAATAAGGTGGTTTCTGGAAACTTTTTTTTCTTAAGTGTCTACGTCCCTTATCACCTTTGTATATTATTAATAGTGACTGCAAGCTTTAGTCTCTTTTTGAATGTACTTTATTCCTTGTTGCAGATCTCCTTAGTTGAGTGGTTTCAGCTATATCTCACATATTACATGTATGGGTAACATCATGGGACATTGCCATACTCTTAATCTCTCTTGACTCTGTATTAAGGCAGCATTTGGGCCATGTACACACAGACTGGCTCCCTGGAGAATCCTCCAAAGTGCATCCTTCCTCCTGCCAGTGTTTTCACTCCCTGGTCCATGGAAGGGAAAACTCGTACTAGAAAAGGAAGACGAGCACTTTGTAGGGGTGCATCATCCTTGTCCTCTTCTAGGCCACCAGTATCACTTAGTCAGGGCCAGTTCAGCATGGAATAAACAGGAGTACCACAAAGTAATAGAAAGAAGGACCCCCAAACAAGGGTAAATTAACTTTCTGATACTCACTATTTCATCTTGGTCTTCCCATTCCACTTCTGAGAGATCTACACTGTTGTAGTTTGGCTTAGGCTTCAGTTTCTTTCCTTCTTTATACTGGCATATATTAAAAAAAAAAAAAAAGAAAAGAAAAACAAAAAAGAAAAAACCCAAGTAAGTGGCTAGATAACTTCCTAAACAAATCCTTTAAGAATTGATATGCGATTTGAAAAATTAGGAGTGTTTCATTTCTTCTCTGACTAGGAAGGCAATGTTTGGGTGCAAGTGCCTTCTTGGTCACATGCCGTGTATTTCTTTATGCAGGCAGTGTGGGGCTAGGATAGTTCAAGTGGGAGTGGCTGTTCCAGGAGCAAGGGGCAAGCAGGAACACAGATAACCTTGCACTTAAAGGCTACAGCCCCCTTGGTGAGAATATTCTTCTAAATAGATCAGTACAATACACTTGCCTCCAGGAAATCAGTTTTTTTTCCCACAGCTAGGAGTGTAATCCCATTAACACTATAACTCCAGCAGGAGGCTTTTTTTTCTGATGGGAATTAGGCTTTGGCTGCACTGGCAGAAAAGTAGGCTTTCCACCTAGGACCAACTTATGCAAGAGAGGTACTTCCCTGTAATCTTCTGGGTGACGGAAAAGGTGTAAAGCAGATAAGAGAGGTCAATTTCAGGTGAAGGTTAAAGGAGTGCCCTTGCCTAGCTTTGTCTTGCCCCATCCTGGAAACACGTGCCCCTTCCCTTCACACAGTGAAGTAACTACCTCTGCCTGTGGTCTCCCTGTGCAAAGCTACCTTTTTGAAGATAGCTGGTGCAAAGCCCTGGGGTGGCACTTGTTCTTGCCAGTACCACAGTCACGCTTAGAGCTGTGCACAGGTAGATTTGTGCCGACAGGCACGTGTATGAAATGGAAACCCATTGTGTGCCTGGGTAACAAGGCCAGCTGTGTGTTTGCAGAGAGATGTGTGGTCTGGAGCTCCAGGTAGCACCGCGAGGGAGAAACGTTGTCCTGGTGTCCACTCTCTCAAGTCTCAGAAGGTATTTGCAGCCTACCAATCTTTAAGTTGTCTGTGATGTAACACATTACTAAGATTTGTGGTACTGGACCCTGCTAGCCTCAGATTTCCCAAATGTCCAACACTACAGCTTCTGGGTAGCTATTACTAGGGTGCTACTTGTGCTGAATCTTCTGTAGGAGAGATGCCCGAGCAAGGGGAATTGTTTCTTCAGCCCAGCAGTGGAACCTTGCATGGGCACACACATGTGCACCCACAGTACAGCAAGTGCACACAAATACAGCCCTCAAATGCACTCTTAAGGTAGAACAGACAGGCAGGGTACCTTACTCTTCATGTATGCATGTATATATCTATGCATATGGAATTGATTTCTCCAGTCCTTGTGCTCCTGGGTGCCTATATATCAAAGCCTGATAGCCTTCACAGCTCAATAAAATACAAGAAATCAGTAGCATCCCTGAAAGCCACTGTTTCCAAGTAAGTAAAGTTTCCCAAATTCACAGCTATACATACCAAAGGACGGAGGTCTGGGTGTGAAAGGATGTAGCCATTGTTGGTGTTCAGAAAGGCATATCCATGGACACCCAGCTGGAGAAAGAGGCATTAGAATAATTACTGCTGTAGCTAGAAACACTGCTGTGTAATGGGTTCCACTGCTACCCTGGCACCACCAATATTCAGAAATATTTTCCTTTTAAAGGAGTTGACCAGCATAAAACAGGGTCCATCCCAAACCATTTATCTCTGGGTTTCTGTTCAGCCTGCCTGAGCAGGCTGACTCTACTCAGATGCACAAAAGAATGGGCAGGTATCTGATTTGTGTACACAGTCAGAAAAAGATGCCCTCCTAGAGACTGATTTTCCTCATGGACAATTACCACCCAGAGGCAGAATAAGCTCTCCACAGCAGGCACAGCAGAGCTGCACATAAAATGGGCAGCAATGGGGAATGTCATAAACAGTACAGGAACAGCGGTGACAGGTCTGTATGTCTATCACTACATATGCACAGCAGTGAATGAACAAGCAGCTATGAATCTCACAGATAGCTTCCCTGGAAACCCTGTTGGCCTTCGGAGGAGCTCTGCATTATGTTTCACTGTTGGCAAGACCAGACCTAGCCTAGGCCAATCATACAAGCCTGTAGTCTTAAAATGCTTTTTAAGGAATAGCATAATCTAACAAGAGCAGACACTGGCTGACCTGATCTGCAAGAGATTTCTGTGAGAGCAATTATTCAGATCAAGCCCATATATAATACACTTGCCAAAACAAGAGGTATCTCAAAGAAAACAAGATTGGCTAAGGTTTGTATCTTCAAAAAAAAAGAGTTGCAACTTTATATTCCTATAGAAACAAACCTGCAGGGTAACAATAGGGAAGCGGGGAGGCAAGTAATTTACAATCTGTCTGCTTTTTTGGGGGAATGAATTTTGTATTTCGCACATTCCAGATCAAAACTTTGGATTCTCTCTACTTGAAACAGTTTTTTGCAAAGCACACTGAGCTCAGCTCAGCATTGCAAGAATGAATCTAAGACATTGGATCAGGACTACAGCAAAATTCCTTGTTGACCTATTAAAGCTGAAGTTGCCCAGTCCAGTAAGTGTGAACACAAATGCATGAGCTCTCAAGGGCTGTAACTCTAGAACTGGTCCTTTGTAACCTGTAGGCCAGGGGATTCAAGTTGAGGATCTTAGTTTTCCAAACTGGTCTGTAGTTGGAAGAGCTTCTGGGAAGTTGTGTCCTGCCTCTGATGTAAAGAAATCCTTCAAATAATTTTCCCTTCTTCCCTGGCACTGCTTGGAGGATAGACCATTGTCCCCCCTCCTCAGCCCAAAAGAAAGACTATTGTGACGTATGGTCTTCAAGTGACGTGGAAGGAGGCAGATGAAAAGGTATTAGTGTTACAGAGAAAATAACTGTGTCTAAATATTGAAGCACCTACATAAGGTTTCCCCTAGACAGTAACCAGCTAGCTTTTGCATGCTGAGTGCATGCACCCTGGCACTCATAGTTCTTGGGTTGCCTGAAGGATCATTTCCTACAGCTGCATGTGAATGGTCTGCTCTGCATCCATGTCTGTTTGTCTGCCACACAAACTCATAGCTTCTGACAGCACTTTCAGTCTTGTGAGTGTTCAGCAATCAGATTTTGGACAACTGCCTAACTGGTAGTAGTTGTCTAATAGTTATTTAAGAGAACCTGAAAACTTGAAATGATGGCTCAAGTTGCCTGATTTCATGGTGCTGCTCAGATGTGCTTGCTGTCTCCTGGTGTGCAGACTGATTGAACAAAAGGTCACTGAATTGAATTTACAGCAGAAATTCAGCAGTGCATCTCTGGAGTGTTTTCTTATGGTATGGATGAACATATATTTTCTTTAGATATATTAAACACAGAGCTAATGGAAAGTTGTTGGACTAACAGTTCTGGAGAGAAAACACCGCATCTAGGCACAGCACAAGTGAGTGAGAGCCAACTTGCTATACACTGTCTTGCCAAGAAATCTTCATGCTGATCTGGAGAAATGAATGTCTAGGCATGACAGAAAAGTTGGCTCTCCGTAATCCATCCAGTACTCAGGTTTTCTGCTACAAATATTGACAGTGAAACTAGTTTAATATTTTTGTCAGCTGGCATGGCAGCTTTTGTCCACTGGGAACTAGATATAAAACACATTCTTCTGAGGCAGGCTGTCAGATCCATATAATCTCTGAGGGATCTAGGTTGGTGACAGTCAAGATGCAAAGGCTCCATGACCTGTTGCCACTCTACTTGATCATCCAGTCCTTGTGTTTCTGAAGCAGCCTAGGAGCTTCTAGTGGTGAGTGATTTCCCTTGTGATATATAGAAACCACACATGACCACACCCAACATCCCTTGCTTTATGCTCAAAGTGCTTCCTGAAGGCAGAGGAATGATTTTTCAGTCATGCCCACAGAAGAATGCCTAGTGATTTTGCTGTCCAAAATAACGAAGTGCGTTATCTCAGTCTTACCTTATACCGTGGCGCAAGTTTTAACAACTCCCTCAGTGGTACATCAGAGCCCACCACACCCAGGAGAATGCCATGAGATCGCTTCAAAACAAAGGAGAATCCATTTTCAGAAGAAAAAATGGGTAGCTTTCTACCTGAAGATGTATTACTGCCTTCCTACCAGTCTCTCACATATCCTCTTCTCTAGGCTTGTGTGCATATGTTCATTCAAAATCAACTAATATACCTCAAAAAGTCCAAAGGGATTGCTCCAGCATTTATGGAGAGGAGTATTTCTACCCAATACTTGTCAATATTTTTTACTGTGTAAAACAAAATCACTGAAAGCAAACTTGAGGGCAAAAACCTGCATTCATTATGTATAAATAACACTAAGGGCAAGGTAATAATGCAAAATAACATGGATTGGTTGATAACTTAGCCCAAATAAACCAAACATAATATTGTTAACCTAGGAAAAAGGACTGCAGGAATTCCCCTGAAATGGGAAACTGGTTGTTTAGTAAACACCTGGGGAGCATGAGGGAAAAATGACACACAGGCTCCCACTGCACTGCTGTGCTAATATAGGTTAAAACCAGCCCCAGATGGAGAAGGCAGAAAATTCTTCATGGGACCGAGAGGAAGAGTTTGTGTCTTGTACAGCAATGGCAAAGTACTATCTCCCATTTAAAAAGGGTGCTGAAGAACTAGAAATGGTATAGAAAAATGTTTACAGAGTTTCAAAACCCAGGGGAAATGGGAAATGCCCTTATCAATGACACCTAAATTGTTAAGCTCTTTCTCTTATCAAAAGATAGTGAGGTGTGACTTTATTGCAGTGTAGAAGATGCTTCTCAGGAGAAGATACCAAAGAGTACAGACTTCTTAATCTAGCAGAGAAAGCCATTATGACAGGAAGGTGAGGCCTGACAAAGTGAAAGTGGACTTTAGACACCATTTTTTAACACAAAGAGAGCTCGGGGCT
Source organism: Hemiprocne comata (assembly GCA_020745705.1). NCBI lineage: Eukaryota > Metazoa > Chordata > Aves > Apodiformes > Apodidae > Hemiprocne > Hemiprocne comata. Next base: position 67,476,142 of record CM036586.1, read on the forward strand.
GGATGCCTTTCTTAAATGACACTTTTGCCAAACACAGGTTGTTGGGCTCACAAAGGACTGTCTATACGAAATGTGAAAGTCTGCGATAAAATGCACATATTAGACAAGGTAAAGATCTCTTCAAGCCTGGAACTTTATGGGTCTGGGAATTAGTCTCAGTTTGAAAATGGAAGGGATAAAACAGGGAGAAGTGTCATATTTAAGTGTCATATTTGAAGAAATAGCATTCAGAGGAAATGACAGATTATCATTTTGACAGATTAATTATCAGCTGCACATCCTGCCAGAGGTCTACTGCAGTCCTTAATGGCCAGGTCTTCTTTCAGAGACCCATTGGCTTTAAAACCCCACAAAGGTCCACTACATCCTTTCACCTCTGCCTGCTGGAAGGAGAGCACTCACCGTCTCATTCTTTTTGCTGAAGACTGGCATAGCCACTGTTGTCATGAGCAACAGACTTTGAGCCTGAGATGAGAAGAGCTGCCATAGAACAAAGAGCCATGTGTTAGCAAATGCCATACCACAGGTTACCCAAAAGAAAGGCACTGGAATTCCCAAGGACCCCAGATGCTGATTAGAATTAGCCACCTCGTTGCCTCCCACACCCCTCTAAAAACAGATGGCAGCACTTTTCAATACTCTCTATCCAAGAGGATCGTGGGATGGATGCTTGCTCGTGTGGGGTGATGAGGATGGGATGAAAGCCAGTGAAATGTGTTGAAGCAGGAGAAATTAAAGAACTGTTTTAATGAGGAGACAGGAACCCGTAGAAGTGGTGGCACAATTTATACCCACCACACATTGGGAGTGTAGACATGAGCACTTATGCAACAGGTGTAAAAACCACCAACACAAGGAGCACAGAATAGAGAAAGGCAACACAAATACAAGCGAAATCACAAGATACCATCTATATTGCAAACACATGAATAGCACAAATTACAAACACCACAGGCAAATATTTAAAAGGCACAAATACACACAGAGCCTGCTTATATATACTTGTTACTCAAGAGTCTAAGCTTAGGAAAAACAGAGACAAACAGATACAACATGATGAGCTGTCTCTACAGAGGATACAGGACATGCACATGTACTGGGCTAACAGATGATCCCAGTACTGCGCAAGACAGATGCTCTAAAAACACACACGAAAGGAGGTAAAACAGACAAAACACATGCAAAGGAGTCTCCCAGACAGGCCTAGCTAGAAAAAGGACCTCAATGTCAGTAGCATCCCCCTTCCATCTCTCATTTGGTCATGTAAGTAGCAAGGCAAGAAGTGACCTCCTGCCTCTGTTAACTATACATGCTGGGAGTCATCAAGGAGCCAGTTAATAATCTAGACAGTAGTTTGATGTAGATTTGAGCCTGGTATCTTGGGTTAGTGGTCTGGATGATTCTTTGTGGAAACTTTCCATTCACAGCAACACTTGTACCAACATACAGCAAGTAAACTTCTCTGGCACTTACTGGACATATGGAATTATAGATCTGATGAACTAAGCTACTGCACAACACAGACATCCTGACCTACTCTGAACCAACAGCACAGCACAGCTCTCCAGTACATCCAGTGTTTCTTCTCCTTTTCTTGCCAGTGTAAGAGGGCTCCTCCAGTGCTGCAGCCCCAATGTCTCCCCCTTCCAGATGTACAGGCCAGCTGTGGCTGTGAGTGCTGGCACTGACACACCAACTGGCACAAGGGAAACAACACACTCACAAAACACAGGGGTGCAATTACCTCCTCAGACTGTGGCAGCTAGTGAGAGACACGGATGAACAAATGAATGAATACATGAATGGAGGAATGAATCAAAGATGGGAGAGGTTGGGGTGGAGGAAGAGAATGGCAAGCCAAGAGGCAATAAAAGAAATGCAGTAAAAAAAATGCAGCAAACAAATCCCTGTGGTTGCTTTGGGAAGTGTGACACCATACACCAGTGCCAAGGGTGGCATTCCTGCTCATAGAATAAACTTGCTGGGTAGTTAGTAGCATTTTGGGAGGTTTTGCTTAGCATACTCAAGTATGATGTCCCCAGCTCTCACCTGGCACAGCTCCTGCAGCAGAAGACATCCCCATGTCACCCTCATAGAGCTAGTGTGCTGAGGCTGCAGCCTCAATGGGCAGCCACAGCACAGATGTGGGCATGGTCACTTCCCACAGGAGTCTTCCAAGTATGACATCTATGCACCATGATGGTGCAAGCCTGGCTGCCTTGGAGGTATTTCTTTTGTGGGGTTTGTGTGTTTTCACTCTGAGCACGGCATCAACAATGACCACGTGTAACTTGGACCTCCACATTTCCTGCTACAAAGCTAAGCTCAGTACCCCTAGTTTTACTGTAGCTCAGAGTTCAGGTTTCTCACTGTGAACCTTAAACCCAAAAACTGTGGGTTATCCCCAGGGCTGTGGCAGACACCCTAAAGCTGTGGCTAGCCAGACAAGAGCCCATAACTTCAGTGTCACAGTGGGACTCTGTACAGAAACATTCTCAATGTTTCTAGAAGATTCTTTCCCCTCAGATAGTATAAACAGTCCTGAGACCTCAGGTTTGTTTGTTTGTTTTCTGAAAGAGGGAAATCTGACTTCTGGTCAGCTCTAGCTGACACAGTTATGCAGACACTTCTCTGGAGTGAAGAGTCCAGTGTAGGAAAAAAAAAACACAACACTTTATCTCCCTGACAGTACAGAGAGCCCCAAAAGATGAATTGCAATTTTCTTTTTCTGCAGTATAAAAAGGGATGGAGGCAGAGATTGAGGAATGTCTTCTATTTGGGGAAGTGCAGGAGAAGGTTCCTTCAGTGGTACTCTACATTTTTGTCCTTCCCTTCACTCCTTTGAATTTCAAAGCTCTCTTGGTAACACAACACCATAATAGCACCTGTTTGTTGTCCAAATGTCTCAAGTCTTCTTGTAGGGCATGCCTGAGGCAAAGCAAGGGGTGTTGGGAATGCTGACTGCCTGGTCCTTTGCAATATGTCCTTTACCCACAGTGCTGAGCACAGGGCTGCTGTGGTGATGTTAGGTCCAGATAGCTCAAGGTACGAAAGAGTGAGCCTGCTTTCCAAACTGAGATCTGAATCTTTGAGTGGAGAGCAGTATGCAGCTGGCTACTGGCCTAGAGGAAATAAATCTCTGTGACCTGTACCCTGAGCTGTAAATAATCTTTCCTGTGTATAATCCTTTAGAAGGTAACCTGCATTTACAGAAGCACTACTTAAGTCATACTGTGCCTGTGTGATTAGTCCTGGGCTCCCGGTCACTGTGGATTCAGACCTGAGTCTGTATATGTATCTCAAGTCCAGGAGTTAGAAGAAAACAAATATTGTCTATCTCAGCAGAGCCAGAGACCAGTAATTTCTATCCATCAACCATCTGCTGGTTTTACGTAAGTTTCAGGACTTTACTGGAATTCTGATACACATGAGATATTTAGATGGGAAGCTGGGACGAGTTATATGTCTAACATACTAGCTGGGTGTCAAACACCTTGGCCAGTTTGGTCTATAGGCCCTTCTGTTTGCTGACTAAAGGCTTGTGGTGGTAGGTCCTTACCGCACTGTCCATGTAGGCTTCAGTCCAAATAATGTCATGGTCGTGGTTGATGACCATGGGACGGCTGAGCACATGCAGGTACTCCATCACGTTCTCCTGGACGTCCGCCAGCGTGGAGATCTGAGTGTAGTAGCCTTCATGGAGAAAGAGAGATGCGAGTCACTCGCTAATGCATCTTCTGTCTTTCTAAATGAGTGTCTGTGTAAAGCTTGACAACTAGATGTCAAGGACTGTATCTACCCAGATGGTTTATCTGCTCTTTACAAAAAGTGCCTTTGTGTGCCCTGTATCCATAAGCTCCTGTGGACACCCCTTGCTGTGGAAATCTAGAGTTTCAAAGCACTGGCTCTGTTCTTTTCAAAATACTGGACCAATGCTTAAGACCAGAGTCATAATATAACCAGAGTCATGCCAAGCAGATGTAAAATATTGCTTTGCATCTTTGGCAAAACAGTCCACTAATCAGGCTGCCCTTGCTCCTGAAGGCCAAACACATGCAAACAAAGTATTCCACCAGGCTACCCGCTTACTCTGCCCAATATTATGTTAAGCCCATACTTCTAACTTCCAGATTTTTTCCAGCACTCTACTCTTCAGTCTGCCTAGCTTTACATCCAAGGATGGCAACTACTTTCATCTGTCCATTAGAAGCAGAACGTGAAAGTGCAAGTTACGTGTTTCCAGAGCTTTACCCCTGCAGATGGACCCATAACACACTAACATTACTACAAGGATTACAGGGTAAGAATGTTTTCAAGTTATCAAAAGGTCCTCAAAACTAGCTGCTTAAGTGGTTATAAATGCTAACACAGTGTAATGTTATGAGGACTCTTGTCCTGCTTCTCACCACATGGAACTGATTGGTTGTACTTGGTATAAGACAGAGTATGTCAGATAAGTGGGAAACTTTTTTTATCACTAGGAGAACACTGCCATATGAAAGGGCTTCTGATCTAATAAGCTGTGGTGTGGAGACAGATTTAGTGTGCTTGAAAACAAGGACTGAAAGAGCTATACAATGTGCTGAAACAGAAGAACACAATCAGTGGGCCTTCTGCAGAGCTTAAGTCTGGTAAGAGACCATTCAAGTGCAAAGAGCATATTTTTGCCCTCTGTTTGGTTATCCAGGAGAATCCATTCTCACATTATATGGTGAACCAACAGTACCATGAATTCCCTGTCACTAATCTTATGGCTGAATATGCAATCTGAAATCCAGGTTTTTGTTTCATCTAACAAAAACTAAAACTGGTGCTAATAGATGAACATTTTGAGCCTTGGACACCCCCAGCTCACAAACATTCTGCAAGCCAGCAACTCTTGTCTGTCAATTATTTTCAGTAGCAACTGCAGCCATGCATTTCATCGTTTGCTGGAGCCACTGCTCAGACAGGAAGAGTTGATACTTCTAGCTAGTCAGCCCCCAGCTTCAGTCTTCCCTTCCTTTCCCTGTTTAAGCAGGATACTGATGTAGCAAGCATTGCTGACTGCCTCCAGGCTCACTGAGGCCAAGTCATGCCCAAACAGGGAAGACTTTTCTTTTTTCCCCTCTCTTCCTTTACACTTACAGACTCTGATAGGGCTAACTGGACCTTTTAACAGGCCCCAAATGCACAGAGGTGACTCACCTACTCTGAATTGATTTTTCCATTCATGCCATTTCATGCCAGCTAGAGAGAATATTGGTTTTGGGGTGGGATTAACAAGCTATTCTGGTACCTGAGTGAAACCACTTGCACATGAAGAATTTGGCCAGGGTATAGAGGTTAACCTGCAGACCTTGTGAAAAATGCTGTAAAAGCTTTAAAGAAGAGATGTTTGCTTTACGTCTCAGCCAAAAGATGTCAGGCTTTCTGACAGAGTTTTAGACAGATTGTCAAAAGCCAGCAACTGGGACACAATAAGCACAGGGACCTAGGTGGACTGCAGCCAGCATGAATCTCGGTCATAGTGTCCCTTGGCACCATGACAGGAAAATGTGGCGGCTCAGCAGGGAGGTCTTGTGTTAGTTGGACACAGTCACACTTCACATGGACTAGCAGGGTCTGCTTTTTCCTAAGGTTGTCTTCCAACCAAGGGCTCATGGGCCCCAGCTGTAGTGGGGAATCCTTTGAGGGGTCCAGGGTGCTATGGCTGCAGTCCACATATGACCTGCATGATGGGGGTTGGGGAACCATTCCCGTACAGCACCTTTGTTATTGCAGGCGATCCATTTCACGTTGGGGGCAAAAGTGACTTCCCGTCCAATGAGGTAAGTGAAAACCCGGACCTGGGAACACGAACACAAAGACGGAAGAATTAGGCTGTAATGTGCTACCAAATCCAAATGGCCGAGGTCTGGCATCCTGCTGGTGTGAATGCCCATTTGTGGTGCAGAGCAGTAGTTCTGCTTTCACATGCAAGCAGAAAGAAAACTCTTGGTCCATTTGTTTTGCATTTTGTGGGCCAGAACTCCATCTCCAGTTACAATAAGCTCAGAAAGCCAAGTAGCACCCGGGATCATCTGAATAACAAGGCAGAAGTGCAAATTCTATTTGATTTTATGATAGCAGCTCTGCCAGGCACTCAGCAACCACATGCAGAGAGGTTTATAGCTCACAGGAATCCTTCACCCTGGGGAAGAGCTGGCTGCATGAATCATTTAGAGAAAGCTTCACCATTTCTCTTGTGTTTGGCCAACAACAAAAGAGCCAGTCCTGAAATAAACTGCTTTAACAGCCCTCATGCTCTGGCGTCTCAGTAGGCTGCTTCTCTCCCTTTGTGCATTGCTGCTAGCTGGGATGAGGTAAACAAATAAATCAGGAGGGTTTAGGATGAGCCTGGTCTATTCCACTTTCACAGTCTGCTCTTGCTAGTACAAGCCTGTAATCATAGACCTCAAAGTAAACAGGGATGGAAGGCACCTTGAGAGGTTGTCTCAACCATTCCCCTGTCCACCATAAGAACTGGTAATAGCCAGATTTTTTCCCAAACAGGACCACTTATAAACAGTCCTGGATGGGATTAAAATTCTTCACAGAAGTGGGTTTTTAAAATTTTAAAATATTCAGGTCAGTCTTTATCATCTTATCAGGAGAATGTTTTGACTGCCCACATCTTTGGCAAACTAAGTGTATGGAAAAAAATAAATCTTCACTGACCAAGAGATATCCATCTGTGATCCTACCACCTCTAAAATCACAGCAGCAGGCTCCCGCCTGGCTGCGTTGTTTTGTGTTCACAGTTGGATACACGTGGGTTTTGGGAGGATGTGAATCCTGCTCTCTGCCTGTCATTCTGGCTCATGCTGTTCCATTCCCACCGTAGCAGGATAGCACCTTGCCTTGTCCTTCCTATTTATCACCTCCCAGACAAACCTTCCGATCTGGCCAGTTGTATTTTTCAAACACAGATTCATAATCCTCCAGTGCTCCGTCTGTGATCAGCATGATGGCTTGGTTACACAAGCCTCCTTGACCAGCTTCTCTGAACTACAAACAGAGAGGAAGAGCATTAGTTAGCACAGGCTGTTTCTGTATAAATGCAGCGTATTTATTCATGAAGGGTCAGATCCTGACTTCCTCTTGCAAATCTCACACTGTGCTCAGAAAGAGCTCTGCTTAAATAAGGACTGTGTTTGTATGCTGCCCATAATTTTATTTTATTTATACAGCCCTTCCTAGCACATGTGGACACAGGAGGCTTTATAGAAGTAAAATAATAAGGAGAAAATCAGTGCTGTGGAGGAAGGGTGTGATTCTCTGCTGCCTCACATCTTGCACAGTCGCATTTGCTCATGCAAAACGACTATAGACTGACCATAAACACTGCAATTCTGAGTTGAACAGCAATAACTCATTTTTTATGGCAGAAAATGTGAGAGGAGGGGGAAATCAGACTCATTATTTCAGGATAAATCCATCAATCTGCAAAAAAAAAAAAGCAGAGAAAGGCAGGAGAACATGAAAAGAGAAAGCAACTGCCATCAGAGCTGAAATATGTTATGAATATGCTAGAACAAAAGGCCATACACTGTGACAGGAGAGGACCTGTTATCTGTGCATAAGTGATATTTAAGGTAGAGTAGAAGCATTCTGGGACTGTGGTACAGACATTATGTGCTCCCAGGGACACATGGAGATATGTTGAACAGGTGTGCTCTTACAGGCAAGCCAGACCCTGCTCATTTAGCCAGGAAGACGAACCTTTGAAAGCTGCTTATCTATTGGTCCTGCATGCAGAGCTATTTGCCTCTTGTGCCCTCAAGTACCCCAGCTCTAGAGAACCAAGTGCCTTATGTAGCACCGACTCAGGTGTTGAATTAGCAGTCACCAGAGAAGGTAGCAGAGGACATCAAGGCACAAAAATGAGCAGCTACTTTGCTGTAGCTCCTAGCTCAGTGTCAGTGTGCGCTTCTCCTTCCTTGCACAGCATCTCACCACTTCTACTCTCTGAGCAAGGAAAAGCCTAATCGACAAAGCAGGACACAGAAACCAGTGTGGAATAAAAAAATATATGGAAAGAGGAAGATATGACAGCCCTGCACAAGAGATTAATGAGAGGCAATGGCATGAGATGGAGATCATTCTGGAGACTAATTGAAGGGTGACTAAGGTTATATATATCAAATGCAGCAGCAATTTTAAACTGGAGAGGGCAGTTATATCTTATAAATGAGGAAAAAGGTATCCAAGTGGCAAGACTAATTGCATAAAATAAAAGCATGCACTGGACGGGAGAACAAGAGCACAGGGTGTGAACTGGGACTTTTTAGATATTTCAGGGTTCAATACACAAGTCCCTTCTGGTTTAGTAATGCTATGTTAGGACAGAAGGCAAGTGTCTTTACCAACATGGGTGGTACTCTGGTTCCACTGCAGATTAACATAATGACCATCGATACCTGGAAGCCAACTCCAAGCCCAGATTCCTCCAGTCATTTCACCACTATTACAATTACCTTTGTGATTGTCCCTTATTATGAAATTACCAGGTTCCATGCTAATATCGCCATAATATCACCTTATACCATCATTTGTGTTGTCAAACCTGCCTCCTTCAACATTGCTCCTAATATATCACTGAAGTACCTGTTACTCTGCTGCAATAAGAATGGATTCAACAGCTTCTGAATGACCACATGTATGAACCCATCTCTCCCTGCTTCATGGTAATCTTATTGCTTGTATCACTGACCAGAATCAGTACAGATGATCAGAAGAGAGAAGGGTGGTGTAAAAGGATCATTTCTAACTAGCTGTTCTCAGGCAAAACATCCACGTGAATTACTGAGTCAGGATGAGGTGGTTAGGTGTGCTCCTCCTCTTTCATACCACTACAGCAGCACATTCAAAACTGTACCTCTGCTCCTATGGTTGTGCCAACCCAACAGTGGGGATCTCCCAGGTCTTCCTCTACAGAGTCCCCAAGGTCTGACATTTCCAGTGGTCCAAAAAGCTTCTACACCTTGTTTCACAGACAAAAACCTGTCAGTGCTAGCTACAGGGTAATTGCAGGCCCAGGAAAGGTCAGAGCACACATGCCCTCTGTTCAGCGAGGAGACTCGGGACAAAGGCTGAGGTTGCACAACATGAACAAGCACAGGATGCTCTCAGGTGCAAATGAAAGGGTAAAATCCTTCATGGGATTCTGCTGCAGATCACCAGGTAGGAAAAGACAAGGAATCTCAAGAGAGCAGTTCCTAGGACAGAGATCAATGGCGTGCATAAACAGTGAGAACAGCTAGTGTGAGCATCCACTAGTGAGACATGGGGTTATGATGGTGTGGGAGATGCTGTCAGAATGAGGTTCAGATCACAAATATGTGAACCTTGTAATGATGAAAGCAGCTTATTCCAGACTGTTGCAGTCTACAACGTTTTGTTTAGATGATTATTAAATTAACACTTAATTAAGGTCATCCACCATTTCATCAAACTACTTAAGACATCTTTACATGTAGCTTACTTCAAACCTCATAATACTGAGAAATTAGATGCTGTATCAGAACTAGCAATCTCCTAATTACAGGAGTAGATTATATATTCAACAGGGAAAATGAGATCATCAGTGTCATAGAAATAGAGATTAAAAAGACACATTTAGAAAACAAATGAACAAGACGTAATCCCTGATTTCTAGATCCTTTCGTGGCTGGCTGTAGCAAGTGATCTGACAGCATCCACATCAAGCTCTGAGCATAATTCCCTGCTCTTACTGAAGTCTCAGGAGCGTGAAAGAAGGGGAGATGAGGAACAAGATGTCCACAGAACAGATGTCTGAAGAGATGAGGGCTAGAGCTAAAGTTGATGAATGAGACACGGAGCTACATATTATCCTGTATAACTTGGGTCACATTGCCAGGAGTAACAGGCATGATCTAATTAAATTAGGGTCATAGTCTCTTGTACTCCCTTGTTTGTTATTGCATTTACTTTGCAGTTACAGCCTGGCACAGAGTTACTATTGAAGCAATAGGAACAGCAGCATAGCCCAGTGATGCGCAGGCACGCGTGCTGATTGTATACACATCTGCCCAGATGACTGAGCAGCCCCTCTCCCTCTCCTCCTGCCCTATTCTTATGCAGACCTGGCCCCCAGAGTGGCCTCCAGAATTACTGAAAATTCCAATGTAGGGGGCAGTGTCTCATATAGAAAATTAGCAATAGAAAAGGAAACAGAAATCCAATTAAGACAAAATGAGAGATGGCATTAAATAAAATAGCATAAACTGGCAAACAGCAAATCCTGAGCTTTACAAAATCTTGAAAATTATGCTGCAGAATACAGGTCCATAAAAACATAAGTGAAATCAAGAAGAGTTTTCAGATAAGAAGGGAGAAAGGGAATAAAAAGAGTATGTTGCCAGATGATAAAAAACAGAGGGAAATGGTCAGGCAGAAATACTTCATAGCCTCTATGCTTCATCATCAAAAGGACAATATTGTAATGGCTGAAGTGATAAGAAACAAAGAAAAGAATGAATGAATTACAAGCAGGGTCACAAAGTGGTAGGGTTAAAGAAAAAGTTAATTGAAAGTATTTTAATAATCTGTGCTTAGCAGGAAGAGAAAGGTTTGTAGAAGCTGTTCCTGGACTCCTTGTCTCAATGGGCCGAGACCTGACTGTGACCATATGAGATCCCAAAGGATGAAGAAGGAATCAGCAGAAAATGTATTACAAGAAGGGAAGAGACTAGGTGGGTAAATTGTCCTTAAGCATCAGCACGTTGCTAGAAACACTATTAACACAGTCCTCTTGAAAGTGCGTGAATGAAATGCTTCCCCACGGAAGTGGGGCATAAGAGACCACAAGCTCCTTTGATCACTCACATCAGCAGGCTGGTTAATTCTTTTTATTACACCAGTTCGCTCAAATTACGCAGAATTTTATGTCTCACTGAAATCTAGTTTGTTACCAATTTCACAGTTTTTCACCTATAGCCATTTTGAAGCGACCTACTCATAATTAGCCTCAAAATGTATGTAACTTCTGAGTTCAGCTGCAAGTCAAGGTACCATTAAAACAGCTTGGTGTTAAGAGAAAGCATCATTCCAAGGTGGCCTCAGAGACCAAAGCTTGGGGTTTCTTTTCCTCCACAGGGTCAGAAAAGTACCAGCTTTCAAAATACTCTGAGTGGATCCTGAGAAAGGAGGACCTGCAGGAGTCACAGATTTTGTGCTATCTAATCTTAGAAGTTTCATATATAGCAAATAAATAAATATATATGACTCTCTTGGGATTAGGGGTGCGTGTTTGCATATGTATACATGTACAAATATCTATTTGGCATATTAAAAAATACAAATAACTTTACAATTTATGTACTTCGGAAAGGAGAGTTGGAGGCTCAACACCGAACAGGCTGGGTACTGGCTGGAGAGGAATACCAAAGAGGCAGATCAGCTGGATAGGAATTAACAAAGTGACAGTGTCTGAAGGAAGGAAACTGTTGTTTTACGTTGTGTTAAGGAGGCTATGGTGTGTAAAACAAGGAAAGTAATTATTCTGCTCTGCTTAGCACTTGATAGCTCTCAGCTGCAGCACTTAAATACTGTGGGAGCCTGGTGTTGCGGGGAAGGCAGACAGCCTGCAAGCAGCCAAAAGCAGAGCAGCAGCCAAAGCAAAGGGGTATGAATCCTACAAGGAAACGGTGTGAGGACAAGATATGCCAGGGTTGTTGAAATGAAGAAGAGAAGGTAGCAGTGAGATAGACTTAATAAAGAAGAAAGGAGCTCAAAAGATAGCACCTGATGCCCAAGAATTTTGAAGCACTTTATATGCTTTAAGGACCATGGTTTCCCTGGGATGCATTTTTTTTTTTTTTATTGAAACCACTTGGTGTGTCTCTAAATTGAAAAAGAGATTTTAAGTGGTTTATTGTGCATGGCAGAGAGGGGCAGGGGAGGCTCTGGCTAACTGTTCTCTTGAAGCTGGTCTGCAAATTGCATCACAGATTAAAATATGCCCTGCCTACCCCCAGAACATAATGGAGGAAAACAAAGGCGGTGAGAGATCATGCTCCTCTTCAACCCCTCTCTGCTGCTCATACCTCTCTGAGTAGGTCTCTGCTGGGCTATCAATTCTACGAGCAATTGGACTGAGGAAAATTACCAGGGAAATTTTGCAGTCAGTTTCATTACAGATATTATTACTGGTTGTCTCTTGTAATCAGCAAAGCCTGTTTCATCAGTGTGATGTAGCAATTTTCATTTTCATTCTCTTGTGTATGCTCCTGTGAGCAATAACAGGACAGTCTGTGAGGAATGGCTATTATTACAAGCTGAGAATGTGAATTTTGTCTGATGGGAAGGAGGTGGCCAGTTCCACCAAAGAAACCCTTTTACCTCCCCTATTACTGATACAGATCTAAGAAGATCTAAGAGAAGATTTCAGAGGGTCCTTAAAGCATATGAGCACTTACAGGTGGTGCCTTTTGCTATAAGGAGGTTGGCTGTGGTACTTGCAGAGCCTGGGGTCCTCCAGTTGGTGATATTGAGGCACTCTCTAGATGAGCCCTTACCAATTTGGGGAAGGCTGATGCAGGCCAACAGGCATATTTCCACACCTGCATGTCTACATATACACAGCCTCTGGGGCTGTTGCATGTGCACTGGGACACAATTTCTGCCTTTTCTGAACGTCACTAGGCAGACAGAAATCCTGGGATGAAGCTGTGAAGTGACTTACAGGAGGTCCTGCAGCCCTCCCACAGCTGGCTGCCAACAAAGCTCCCAGCTGGTGGCTTCAGTGACCTTGGGCCCCTCTCTCAGTTTGCTAAGGAGGAGGCAATCATGGTCTATGCTACAGTGAATGACATGCTGCAAGAAATCTGCAACCAGTGTTGCTGGGAAAGGAAACCTGGATGAAAGAGATACATAGCCCTGTTTCACACATTTCTTTGACAACAAAGTTAGTGTTTCTGAACTCATGTCTCATGGACAGCAGTTCCCAAGATGCAGAGAAGCATGACACCAGCAGTCACTGAGAGTACAGCCTCCTTTACTCATCTGCAGGTGCAGAAAGGAAAGATGCTCAAATGCCTGAGTGAGTTGTTCTCTCCCCAGATCTGAGGTGATAATTAAAGGCATGAGGGAATCAGCACCTCACCTTGTGAGTGAAAAACATCACAAGATGTTATCACTGCTGGGTGCTGTATTGTCTAAGAGCAATTTCAGAGCTCTTTTGACCTCATTAGCCAAGAGAGAATCAACAAGGATCAAAGCAAGTGATGACTACTTAAACTGTTGTCTGCATTTTTGATGCCAAAGAGAGAGGAAAAAAAAATTCTCTACCTGCCAAAGAGTTTCTTCTCTATTGCTGCAGTGGAGTTATGTTAGTCCACTGGGCTACATGGACATCACTGTCTATCTGAAGGTATTTTTGGTCCAGCTATGTCAGTGGAGGACAATTTTTTCTGTTTTAGCTGTTCCAGCATGTACCTTTTATTTCCCGTGGGCATGTTTGGCTTGAAGTGTGCAGGGTTTTATAAATGTCCTGTCTCCTGGAGACTTGAGAATTGCCTAGTCTAGTGAGTGAGCCATGCCTGCCCAAAAGGAGGTGTGAGCTCTCCTCATTACTGGAACCAGACCAGATGTGGTGCTTGTGCCTGGCATGACCAGCTGCTATTTCAGCTAGGGCAAGCAGGCTTCCCTTAGGGTTATCTTCCATGATTTTCCACTGACACCTTCAAAGTTGTGCTGATTGAGAGAGACAGAAGTTGTACTGCATTGGGCTTCTTTAATCTGTTGTCACTGTACATAACCAGTGCTACATTAGATATTAAGAAATAACTTTTCCTCTGGTGGAAAAATTGTTTTAAGTATCCTGATGTATACAATGCACAGGCTCTGGATCTTTGGTTTTAAAGATTAGTTTTGTTATAAGGTGCAAGGATACACATAGATAAACCTAGCAGCCATCTAGTCCATGTAATTGTTCTAGGTTTATATCGTTACTGCTTCCCTGTTCATCTCATTAACTATCTCCCCCCCAAGACATTGAACCATTAATACTAGGAGTGCTGCCATCTTATTACTGCAAGGTCAAGGCTACAGCACACTCTTCTCAGGTTGCCATTCCAACCATTACACTGCTACTACCACAAACAAGTCAGCTCAGCTACAACCATCCCTGGGTTCAACTTGGATCATGCTTGCACTGATATACGTTAAGAAAAGCATTACCATAGTCAACAAATTAAAACTCTCAGTTTGTAAAATAAGTACAAATGGAGAACCTTCCCCATGGTGTCAATACCTCTAGCACACTACCTTTAACATCAATACCATAGTTAAGGCCATGAGCATTGTACAGCATACACAGTTTTGTTAGCACCAAAGGCATTGGCGTCTTTAGGCCAACTTCACTATACATAGTGCCATGATGAGGTGGGGGATGTTCAGCTGGTTCTTGGTCATCACAGAATCATAGAATGGTTAGGGTTGGAATGGACCTTAAAGGTCATCTATTTCCAACCCCCCTGCATGGGCAGGGGCACCTCCCACTAGACCAGGTTGCTCAGAGCCCTGTTCAACCTAGCTTTCAACACTTTCAGGGTGGGGACATCCACAGCTTCCCTGGGCAACCTGTTCCTGTGTCTCACCATGCTCACACTAAAGAATTTCTTCCCAATGTCTAACCTAAATCTACCTTCTTCCAGCTTAAAACCATTACCCCTCATCCTCTTTATACAAGCCCTTGTAAAAAGTCCCTCCCCAGCTTTCCTGTAGGCCCCTTCAGATACTGGAGGACCACTATGATATCTCCCAAGACCCTTTGCCTTTTTTTGTTAACATTCTTTAAGAAACAGAGTTAAGTTGTACATTTACCTCCAGGCTACTGAAGTCTCAACTGTTCCCATAAGGCAATGAATCATTTACAGTTCTTATCACAGGACATGATCAGACTGACTGATTAATTCTCCTGTTCCTGTGATTTCTTCCCCAAGCACAGATCTTCAGCAAAGTGACATTGAATAAATCTGAAGCCTAAGAATAATCTTTCATGTCTTCATCACCATCTACTTACCAGGGCTCACTAATAACATTACTTATGATTAGAATTTACAGCTCATTAGTTATATTTTATTGCCACCATGTATATAACCAAGGCACCTGGGCAATGCCCAGTTGTGGGTCTTGTTACGGAAACTCTTGCAGGCTCCTGATTCCTCCTGGGCAGGGATCAGCAGCCCCAGGACATCATGCACAAACTGACACCTCCCTGAAACCAGGTCACCCCTGCGTGTTGCCTGTCACCAATCTGGGGCTGGTGAGATCAGCTCATACATCTGCGGCACCGTGATGGAAGTGCTAAGTCATTAAATGTAGAGGGGAAGGTAGGGGTGAGCAGGGACACGTGCACAATGAAAGCATCAGCACCACCTCTCTTACCTCCCTCAGGATTCTGAAGGACTCTGACAAGGCCTTGCTCACAGTCCCCACTCCTTTTGCCTGCAGTTCGTCCACCAGCTGCTTGAAATGCTGGCAAGAAGAAAGGAATAAAAGGCCGCAGTGAGTTGGAGGCAGGGTGCTCCCTCTGATCAGCAAATGAAAGGGTAATCTGGAAAATTCCATGCCATTGGGCTCCCCACCTTTCACCACTGCTGGCAGGGCAGTACTGCACTGGGATGGACAGAGGTGGGGAAGTCAAATGGCTGCTCCATGGGCAGTGCCATCATGCTTCAGCTAGCCCCACACAGCCATGACAGGACTGCATTTCTCAGCCTGTGGGCTGTGACCCATTGGTGGTCCATGGAATATCACACAAGAGACAAAACTATTAGAAACTGGACTTCCCCTTATCCATCCCTTCAGGAAAAAAGCATTCCTATGCATGCAAGAGCAACAGGATTGAGAGAAAGAAAAGTAGTAGACAAGCATTCACATTTTACCAGGCATTGATCTGCTTGTCAATGAAACTCTCAGACAGTGCTCTCTCTCTCTGGGCTGGACAGTGCCCAGAAAGCTAGGGCTTCCTTTGGGAACCACTGCAAGTGACATCACCCTCTGGAGTCATGCTCTGCAACTCAGGGCTAAGCTGGTAAAGAAATTTGGAGAAAGCTGGTTGTAAAAGACATGGAGAAGAGTGCTATTTCTGGTATTAATATTGACGGAAAAAGGAAGAAAAGAAAAAAAAAGTAAGAACAGCTAAAAATACAAATCAGCCCAGAGGGTGGTAGAGCAGCCAGATGCAGGGTGACAACCTTGGGGCTGGTGAGCCCTTCAGGGTCAGAGCAGCAAGCCCGTCATCAGAGAAAGCTTGCTGGCAAGACACCCTGGTGAAGGATCAGGCCAGGCTGAGAACACATTCAATGGGAAAGGGCTGATTTTTCTCCTTTCTGGGGTCTGTGGGGTGTCAGAGATAGAAAACCGTTGCCCTGAGCATGCTATTTTTCCACAGTGGTCTGGGCCAGGTCCACTCATGCTCTGGCAGTGGTAGTGTCAGGTCTGCTCTGGCACGGGGAAGCTGTGTTAGAAGATGGTTGTTTCTTGCCCCTGGAGTTTCAGACCACAGCATCTTCAGCCCCACGTACATATTATGTTAAGAGAAGTACCTGTATAACGTTGATAGGAGCCTGGTACTCACCTCTCTGTTATCTCTGTCTGCCTGGACCAGGATACCCTTAAAACAGGGTTCAAGAAAATGAACATAATCATTGTACTGCAAAGAGAAAATGCAAAGAAAGGGGTTGTAATGGGAGAAAATTCATAAAAGGGGTTCATGTTCTAGGTGCATGTTCAGAAAAGAGTATGAAGCATTATGTAACTTTATACATATTTCCCTTAGGAATTGTGTGTAGTGATCATGGCAAATTATAATTTTGATAAATCTCTTATTTGTTTAAATAATTATGGCATTTTGCTGAGTTCTATCTGGGCATATCTACACATGCAAAGTTACTTTTTTTCCACTCACACTCTAGAGATTTTCTCCACGCTTGTGCCCCTGGCCTTGCTTATAGCACTATTTGCACAGATTTTTTACTTCTGGAGACTTTGTGAGTCCCCAGTTGCTGGCTGAACCTTGCAATTGGTTTTGTAACCTCATCTCCAATGCCTCTGGCACTCAGCTGAACAAGAACATATCACCACACATCCACCGAACTGTCATAATTAGTGGGCTGTATGCTTCTAGCCCAATACATATGTGAGGTAAAACATGCCAGTGTAAACCTTTTCCAGCAAGGTTAAGAAGAGCATAATTCATAAAAGCGTGGCTAAGAGTCCACTGATGCTCAGCTGATCAATAGGAGCTTAGGGTTAGGAGATAATGTGTCTGAGCCAGTAGGTTTTTGGGGTGAGTACAGTGAAGGAATATATATTATATGCTCCTTCAGGGATTGCTTTTGAAGAGGAGATGTTATTTCCAACTCTTTAATGGCTTCCCTCCATTTTTCTGCCAACACCGTTTGCTCTTCCATCTACCCAGCCATCTAAAGACAGAGCTGTCACTGTTGTACTTTCCAACTATCTAACTTTCTAACTCAATAAGAAGCTACCAACAAAAACTAGACTTTATATCTCAGCGACCATGGCCTGGCAATCTTCTATAGAAAGGAGCCAGGAGAAAAAGATGGTGCTCAAATTAGCTTTGAAAATTAGGAATTGTGCTGCCATTTGCTTTTAACCTAGCACCAATCCCTCCCTGTCTTGGATCATGGAAAAGTTTTGCTTTCTGTGGTCAGTGGTGCTGGTTCTCTGTGTGTAATTGGTCCATCCTCATCCTGACCAGAGCTTAACAAGGGAGAGAGTAACACTGAGGCAACCTGACCAAACTCCATGTGGGCCTTTGCAGATTGACTCTTAACTGGATTGCAGTCTTCCAGGATGCTGGTGCACAGAAAGTCATATAGTGGTCATTTTCAAGCCTGGAAATATTGTCCTGAGGATTATACGGCTACTGGACCCAAACACAGCATTATGCTATGCTGTGTGAATTTATTAGCTCAGGTCCCTCTTAGCTGAGGTGTCTCTCTACAGTACTTTGCAACCTATTGCAGTCACATCCCTAAGTAAGCCAAAAGATGCAGCTGACATCCTCCATAGAGGGGGGTGAGATGACTTAACAGTCACCCTGCTGACCACATGAATCTGTCTTCCCAGGAGTAATTTATTTTAATCCTCCATCCAACATAGGTACTAAGTGTTGTAGGTACTCCACTGTAATGCCTGTGATTTGCCAAGGGGACTGAAGGGTTGGTATGAGGCAAAAGGAAGACAACTCAGCACTGGAAATAGGACATGCTTACTGCAATTATGTTGACAAAGTCATTTTCTCCCAGAGTATCTAAAATAGTGATGATGGTGTGTTTGGCAATGGTCAGCCGCAGGCCCTTCATACTCCCACTGACGTCCACAACAATGACAATGTCCTTGGGAGAGGTGGCCGCTTGGATGTACCTTTATAAAAAGAATATAAAAAACCAGGGTGAGCATACAGGGAAGAGGAATGCTGGGCATGCTGCTGCAACATGATGCTAGCTGCAGCATAACATGCTCCACGAGTATAACTATCCAGCGGGGTCAAGCTGGGCATTCAATGGGTCGCTTCCTACCAACCTGCCTCTCCCACCAGCCCCAGCACCTCACTTCCCGCATCAGCAAGTGCTGCTGCAGACTTATGACCAGATCCAGCTGAGAGTGACAAGCCATGCTGAGTGGACTGAGTAAATGCCCTGCACTTCTGGAGTTGGAACAGCCCTGTTCCTCCGGTCCCAGGATTATAAGGAAGGATACATTGGTGGTGATTTCCATGTGGCACATGTTAGATGCCATGTGAAAGCTGGCACTGGTAGGTGGTAGGACAGGCTTCCTAACCTTGTATTGCCTATGTTTATGTACCCTTCATCTCTCATAGGAGCAGCATGGGGCAGTAACTGGTGATAAGCACCTTAGAAAAGAAGGAAAGAAGAAGACTGGGAGGTGCTTTGGCCAAGTCCCTCCAAAACCCTTACCAGCCACGATTCCTGCAGTCGAAGGAGATGACTCCGTTCTCATCTGGTAACCACTTTATTCCTGAATGGAAGCAGAAGGAGAAATCAACACACACAGACAGGCAGGCATCTGCTCCCTGCTCCCCAGGCACCCCTACTGCTGCTGTTCACTGCTGAGACTGGGCTACCCTGTGGGGACACACAAGTCTGGCCAGCAATAGCAGCAATCATTCTGCAGAAATACAAGCAGAGCTGCATGGTCTTCAGCAGTTCTTGGAAAACTGTTTATTAAATTTCTATTTTAAAATGTACCTAGGCGTAATCTGAATTTGGGGAGCAATTGCACTTACTTCAAAATTTCTGCCACTTTGATGTAGTTCTCAATAATATCTTTTTCTCCCCAAGGGTGGTTGAGAGCATAAAAAAGCAGCAGCAGTGACAGGGACATGTCCCAGATTTCCTGCTAAAGGCTCTGTTCACAGTCATCTTTGCTTTCCCCATCCAAAACACATGACAGGTCACAGAAGGAGGGCATGCAGCCATCTGACAAAGGAGCCACCAGGCCAAGATACAGCTGTGGAGGATCTCGTGGGTTCCGCCAATCAAGGGGCCTCCCTCTTGCGCCATGACCTGACGTGCCACTCGCATCTGGCAAGTGGATAGCAAGTCAGGCCAATCAGCTGCATCTGCCACGTGTGGCCTTGGAGATGGAGAGAGACTATAGTCACTGCTAAAAACCACACAGAGCGCAAGGCGGGGAGACCACGTCCATCCTCTGCACCCTGCCTGAGAGATTCACAGGTCTTGCCATGGTCTTTAATGCTTTCAGATGCTCCAGGCACACCAATGCCAGCAGACCACGAAAGCTGCTCTCTGTGCTTTTACCTGGGTAGAGCCTGAAGAATCCAGTGGAGCTGCCAAAGTACTGCCAGGTCAGTGTAGGATCCCTTTCAAAGTTGTCCACAAAAATAGGATTCAAGGCTTCTGACATGTAAACGCCGTTGAGGATGTCAGGGTCTGTGGGGAAAAGAATAGAAAATCAGGGCAAAAGAGTGGGTAAAAATGGAGGGCATCCCCCCTACCCCAGATGGAGGAGGGAGAATGAGAAAAAAGGCAACCGCAGGAGGAATGCAGCCTTGTCCAAAGGTGGTTTTCCTTGTGGTCTGCAAGAGCTATGTCCCTTTATCCCAATCTTTTCCCCTCACAGTGACACCTATCCCCTCAGCAGCAACTTTCCGACAGGTATCGTGAAGGAAACTGGATGCATCATTCAAGTAAATCCTGGGGGGCAGGTCACCACTGGCCACAACAAGTGATCTCAGCTTGTTTGCACACTATTATCCGCATTTCTCTTTCCAGCCTTGTTTACCTTTGGGCGTTACATCTAGTTGGAAGAGGGCTGCAAAAGACACAGGGACACCAGCGCTGTGCCAAGCACACCGTACAGACACAATTCAGCTTCTACCTAAGAGGAGACCGTGTGGCTGCTGTAAGGCAGCTGCCTGATGCACTGCTGAAGTGGAACAGCCTTTCTACAGGGAGTGTTTGTATTTATGCCAGATGTAATTACCTAAGACAGAAGAGCTCTAGGATTTACATGACGTTTCTCTCTCCCCTCTTTTTCTCCACAAGTTTTTGATCCTTTTCTTCTTTGCCTTCTTTTTCTTCCACAAAACCTGAGTTGTCCTCCCTTGCCCCTGATCTCATTAGAATCAATAGGAAGTTGCAGACTTGCAAGAACTTGTAAGAGGCAGTGTATATTTGGTGTCTGCATTAACTCACTGCCACAGGAGACCAAAGAGAGCAGCAGCAACAGGAAAAGGAACTTGTAAGAAACTGGTCATTGTAGGACTAACTGTATTAATGTTGAAAGGGTTGGGGCTTTGACCTATCACTACCTGTTCAGTCACTTCGCTAAAGGCAGGTTTGGTCAAGATAGGGGAAAAACTGAACTATAACTCCACAGCAATAAGGCCAAAGTAACTCATGAAGGAAGGGAGCCAGAAGAGCTGTGGAGAGCCAGGCTTGCTGCTGTTTGCAAGAGAGGGAGTGAGTACTCCCAGGCACTGCTCCTGGGAGGAGCCCTGGGTATGGAAACAGCACTCCTCCATTTCCTGCTCATCCTCCAGCCATAGCCAGAGCAGCTAGATGGTTTGTATCAAGCTGGACAGGCAAGAATTCAAGTCGCTGGGCAGTGCCTCTCTGCTGTCTCTAACAGCGGCCATTTGGCCACCTCTTTCTGTATGCTGCTGTAGGCAGCAGCCTACTTCGTGTAGCTCTTCTGTAGCTACCCGGAGCCATCTCTGCTGGTGGCTCTATTGTGCACAAGATTTTAGTGTCTGGGGCTTTCAGACCAGATGGAATTAATTTAAAATCATGAGAGAAATAGAACTCCCTCTATGGTCCCTCTAAATAACGTAACAGTTGTGAGCACAGTCACCAGTGCCTGCCCCGTCTGGTCCTGGAGAGTGTAAATGAGTTCCAACAATGAGAGATGCAATGGCCCTTTTTTTCCTTGCCAAACCATATGCAAGGGGAAGAGCTGATGGGGAGGCAGGCAAGAAGCCAGCTCAGGCAGCTTTGAATGTTGGCCAAAAAGAGCAGCAAACTTAGGACAATTGCAGCTGGTGTCTCAGCCTGCAGGTTCGGCAGCGTGCTGACCAGCCTGGAGGTGGACCCGTTTCTGGCATGTAGCTGGAGAGGTGTGAATGTGCAGGGGGACAGGACACAGACCAGGCACAGATGAGGCTGTGTGAGCCTTGGTGCCTCTCGGGGCTCCTGCAGCTGCCAAAGTGCCAAAGGCTTGTTGAGAACAGAAAATACCCAGAATAATCAGGTCTGGGTAGCAGTTGTGAATTACCCCCAGTCCCCTACGGATGTGCTCACTGGGAATTAAAAATGTCCCTGTGAGGTGTTAGTGCCTCATAACACAAAGGTACTTGGGGTCTAAATTGTCAGCTGAAATCAATTAAATCCTTGACACCTAGAGACCTTGACAGATCTGAACCTTCGTACAGAGTAACAATTCCCAATAAATTCACATCACAAGTTTTTTTGTGGTGTCTTTGGTTGGGTAGATGAACCTTGGAGATTATACTGCCTGCCTAAGATGGAGGAATGTCCATCATTAGAGGTCTTCCAAGAGCAGATTTTATCAAAGCCCTGTCACAGTGAGAGACCATAGCACAGACATGACTGTGCCTTGGAACAGTACTTTTCTGGCCCTGTTTTCTGTCAGTTTTTTCTACTCCTATCCTTTCTTTCAGTATTATTGCTGGTAGTTTCCACTGCAACCTACTAGTAGTGAGAAAGTAGAGGCCATTACCTTTGTTGTAGACATTGGTGGGGAGCTGGATATCACTGTATGTTGTGTTCACAAGCAGGTTATTGAAATGCTCATTTGGCTCCAAAAGAAATTCATCTCCAAGCTCCACATAATTGTCATTTTCATCCTTCTCATTAATCAGGAGAGAGTTGTAGTAATCAAACTGTTGATGAAGACAATGGAAAAGAGAAAGGCAACAAGAAAGAATAAGACCGACTATTACCAGTACTGCCTGAAAAAAAAGCTCTTTAAAACGTAAAAAAGGGACATCTGGAGAGTCTGGGCTTCAAATAGGATCAAGATGAATGGCAAATAAGAGCCATTAGCAACTCAAAAGTGTCAAGCTGCCCAAATGGTGTTTTCTGCCCAGCTTCTTATTGTCAGATGCCCATGTGACTGAAAGCGTGGTCATAACCGGCGGCAGGAGAGCCACATGAGAGCAAGGGGACACAGTGACAGATTCCTGTGGTCCCTCAGAGGTATTTCAGTGACTAGCCAGAGAGGTGGAGTGTCTCACTTGGTCAGGCTGCCAGGTTTACTACTGGGCATGCTCATGCTGACCTTACTTGCCCTGTCTCTACAGCTGTCATTTACTGGAGTTAACTCCTGATGTAGATTCAGCTGGGATTATCCCCTCATTCTGTCACTCCAAGAAGAAGGTGCTTGTCAAGAGCAAAGGACACAGTAAAAGGTGCTCAAAGACAACACAGTTTTGTCCCTGTGAAGACCACTGAGGATTTAGCATCTATGGCCACTTCAATATCTTCAGGACACTCTTCGCCTTTGGATAACAGATTTTAAGATGTTTTTGTTGACTTCATCTGAGAGCAGAGGTTATTTAAAGATTTATGTTCAGGCACTAACAGTACTCAGGGGGTGCAAACTGTGTGTGCAAATACAGGGTCGTGCACCTCCAGTGATCCATGACCCTTGCTGAGAATGCAGCTGACCCAACTAGCATGTGACGTGATTCTTAAATAAAGAGGCAGGAGAGGTGAAATCGGTAGACAGCTTGATTTCAAGAAGCATTTTTATTCCCACCCATCACAGAGAGGTGTGCTTGAAGGGGTAGCCTGTACTTCTGCTAAGCACTCTGTGCTTGTACAGTGGGCAGTGGACTTCAGAGTTTTCACTCCAGTTCCCTTCACCAGCAATAATCCCATAGCTTGGTGGCAGTTTTTAACAGAAAGCCAATTATCCAAATTGCTTGGACAGCACCAAGCTTTCACCTAACAGGGAGTCCTGACAAGTGGATGTCTGCAGGGTAGAGAAAAGATATGGGAACTGTCAAGAGAGATGGTGAGAAACTCAGCTCATTGGGATTAACCATTTGCTGTGGGTATTTATAACAGTATCCACCTCATTGCTCATACACGCTGAATTTTATCTTATTTTCCAGTCAAGTAACCCACAAAGCACCACCTTATTTGCACTAACATGTCAAATAATGACAACATTGGTGTGATGCCAATAACATCACGGAACCCAAAGTCTTCCCAAACCCTTCCCCTCCTGGAGCCAAATGCAGTGACCTCCCTGGGTGTTATTAGGGATCTGTCAAGGGAATCACTTACTCACTCTGGTTTCTAGACAAGCTGAGATTCCTGAAGACAAGGAAACTCCTAACCTGTCTAGGAGCCTGAGGTGGCTGGCTGCTGCTGGGCCTTGCCTTTTGGCTAGTCTGAGGATGCATGTCACATTTTATCACTGACAGGGATAAACTTACCTCCAGTGAGGAGTTGTACTCATGGTTCAGATCTGCATCTTCTGCTGCTTCCACCAACCTCTAATGCAAGCACACAGAAAGAAAGATGAGGGGATGCTGTGGAAGGCCCTCCAGAAGCTCTTCCAGCTGTCTCAGCCAGTCACACAGTTAATGAAAAGACACACGACTGCCTCCTTCACCACGGCACAGAGTTACAGGGCTATAAACTTCCCTCTTTCCCTCCTTTTCTGCTGCCCTGTCATTCTGTGCTGCAACTTTACAGTTTGGAAGGTGTATTCACAGCTATTTATTGCTGAGCATATTCACACCTACTTACTCCAGAGTCCCTGTTAAACCTCTGAGTAATCTTAGATATCACAGGACATATAAAAACAGAAACATGCCCATTTAGAGAAACAACAGCCAGAGATTTAATTTCATTTTCCATGAAGCTTTCCAAGAAGCCATGGGAAAGGCATTTCAGATCCAGCCTGATGTCAGTATCTCATCAAAGGAAAAGGCCTTGTGGGAATCTCAGTCTGGTATTGTTACCAAGACAAAGACCATGACTTGATTTCATAAAAAGCTCAGCAATGCTGCGGTAATTTATCAGCTCTTACCATTTACGGAAGGCAATATAATCAACTACTATTCTCCAATATGATGCTTCAGGGCACTAATTCTCAATTGGTACAGACTGGGAAGGAATCCAGCTAAATATGTACATGTGTTCAGAGTTGCACAATCAGCGACAGTCTCAACAAAACTACTTTTCGTTCCTTCACAAAGGATAAGGCAATCCAAACATCGGAAAAGTCTGGCTACGAATTGAATGTTATGGGCCAAAGCTCTGGGTCTAAATATGCCCACCTTTCACTTTGAGATTCAAATGATGTGTTTCTGGATGACTTTTCCACATTAGATGCCTTAAACAGTCAAGGCTCTGTGACTAGAGAAATATGCTTTTCATAGTGGGTAAATGTAAAGGAATATGATAGATCCTTAGATGCAAGATGTAAGAGGGGCCATAATGATTACCTGCTGTGATCTCCAACACAGCAACAGCTAAAGACCTCTTACCACCTCCTCCACACTTCCCCATGTACACAGCTGGAAATCCAAGCACCTTCCTTGCAGCTCATGCTCAGGGGCTGCAGAAATTTCCCTGGAGCCACACACACAGCTGAAACAAGCTACTACTCTTTAATGGCCAGAGTGCATTATGCAAGGATGAATTTTATTTTCACTTGTGAGAAGTTTTTTTCTCTTTAACCAGCTATTTTCTTCTAAAAGAGTGTTTGTTCCCTCACATTTATTCCTAGACTTTGTTTTTATCTTATTTCCTACTTTGGACTGAGAGAGAAGGCAGCATTCCCTTGTCTGAACGCCCACATCCTCCCACCCATGTCTACTTAAAGCTCAGAGTGAGCAGCCAGCTGCACCAGCAGGCATTTGGTTGAGGAAGGAAGTCCTCATGCAACCCCTGTGCCCACACACTCCTGGTACAGGCAGGAGGCCTGCATCTACTGCTCTGGGGCTGACAGCAGAGGACTTTCTTCCCAGAGGCCACTTTCTTCCCATGGTCATACCTCAACAGCTTCAACCTTCCGGCGGAGCATGCTTTCCATCTGCTCTGAGAACTTCTTCACCAGCTCCAAGCCATCCACCTCTTTGATCTTCAGAGTTGGCTCGACATCTTTGTACTTCTAACCAAGGGAAAGCAGAAAATCCTGCTGAGGAGACTCATAAGGAGAGGGATGAATCTACTACTGTTAGCTGGGTATTGTCTTCAGTGAAGAAAGATGTGTTGAAAGAACTGGTTTAATTTACCATCTTTTCCAATCTTTGCCTTTCCTCCCTTTGCACCCCATAATTTGAGTGTGTGCAGGTCAGTGGTCATAAAACAAAGCATTTTGACTAAGTAAAAGCAACTGATCCAATTGTGAGCTTGTGGCTCTTGGAAACAACAATGTACATGAAGCTACTGGTGCCTGCAAGAAAGAGAGAGAGAAGCAGAAGCCCAGCTTTTGAAAATGTAAAATACACATTGTGGTAAACAACTATAATAGCATTATATGCACCACATACCTGAAATCTATTTAAGGCAGAGGGAAGGGCAAGGGAATGGAGTTCTATGCTGTCATTACTTCGCCTCCTATGTCATGTGTGCTCTTGGGCACTAGCAGGAGAGAGGTCTGCTCAGTGCTCAGGTGGGAGTCTGCCAAGGAAATGTCAGCAAAACAGTTATGATGCTACTTAATCAGCACACATGAGCATGCTTTAGGCCAAGAGCAGCACAGAGGCAATTCCCAGAAACTTGGAATAATGAGCATGGCCACTTAGTGCCGCCTCCACTGGGAGAGATGCTGTAATGAGGAGGATCTGGATCTGATAGCTTTAGAGACAACCAGTTTCTTCTGACCATCTTTCATATAATCTAGGCATTAAAAACCTCAGAGTACTCCCAAACTGGGTAACCATAATCTACCTCCCTAAATCTGCCCTTTCAAGACTTGATACAATGGCCTTTATTTCTCCTTTAAAAAAAATCCCAAAGCTAACAAAGATAGGTAGAAAGAAAGAGTAAAAAAAACCTGCAAAAGGACACACAATGTGATTAACCTATTTCAGAAAAGACAGAGCTTTATCTTCTCAGCAATGTGGAAGCGTGAAGGCAACCGACTGACTTTGCCTGATCTCTCATCATCATTTCTCTCTGCAGTGTATTCATATCCCCTCCATCTTCATGTTGTATTAGCACCACAGCAGCAACCTCAGCCAGGGCTGGACTTCTTGTGCTGGCACAAAATGAGGTGATGAAAAGGGTAAGGGGATGTCGGGGGGCTTTAGTGGTAGTCTTGAATTAGAAGAAAGTCAGGTAGGGAAGGAGTTTGCATGTCTTTAGGGTGAGTGAGTGGAGCTGCTTTTGGTCAAGAGCCTCACTGACCATCCGGGAGGGTGACTGGGCAGAGACGGAGTAAGAAATGCCTGGGGATGAGGCAGGCAGAAGAGGTCAGACAGAAATAGCAGCAGCAGCATCCAGCCTGCAGCAGGCATGGCGGGGATGCTGCTCGCTCTGTCTGGCGTGATTAACAGCAAGGGTTTTACTGGATTAAAAATGCCAGGCTTCGCATCCCCTCTGCTGTGGGTGGGTAGCTGGGACAGGCGGGGGAGGAGGAGGTCAGGTTGAGTGGGAAGGTTAGCGTAGCCATGCTGTACAAAGAGGGGTGTGCACCGACAGCCCCCTGACTGAGGTCCCTGGCTGCTGACAAGACAGCGACACACATCCCAGCTGGTGCCTGTCCCATTTAGCTTCATGTCATGGTTTCATCAGCGAGGAAAGTGATCTCTGCCATGTTAGGCTTTAATCAGGCCCTTCTCAGGCTGGGGCGGTGGGGGGGGAGGGGGGTTGGGGGGGAGGGAGGGGAGGATGGTAATCTGTGTCTCTCCTAGGAAAGCTAGCAAAGGGGGGGACCACACCAGCACAGACAAGCACGCACTTTACAAAGTGACCTGCCACCGGTTACCTTGGGTCATATGCTGAATTAAAATGAACAGCTCAATTATTTTTCAATGTGCTTTTGACACAATGACATGTAGATGTTAATAGGGTAAAAGGAATCACGAGCAATCATGAGCAGTCTCTTAATACTGTACACACATCGCAGCCCTGGGAACTAGCCAGAGCTGGGAAGGCAAAAGTAAAACCTCGAAAAACTTTCTACAAAGCTTCAGTTGGCTGTGAGGAATACACTGGGTTTGAGCTCGGATCCCCTTCGAACTTTTTTTCCTACAATGGGCCAGCAAACTGTTTTGTATCTGTATTCCTGCCACTAAAATCTCCTGCTGTTAATGAATATTCACAGCAAGAGTTCCTAAAGGTGGGCAACAGAGTAGTGCCTGTGATTTCAATACTGTTACCAGACATCATGGTTAAAGGTACACAGCAAATGTCAAGACAGGTGCTTGTAGCCAACCAAGATTAAGCTGCACAGCCTGAGTTTAGGGTTCAGGTTATCAGATCATCATAATTTACAGAACAGGAATCAACTACAGGTTTGGGAGAAATGGCTGAAAGGATTTGGTGTTGGAAAGGGGCCAAAAAGTTAACCCTGATGTAAAAGAAAATCTTTACACATTCTTCTAATACTTAGTATTCCCTTAAATCAGCAGGAACAATTCATTAAGATTGTCCTTCTATAGTGATGGGGGTGGTGATTTAAAACTAGAAGATCCAGGATTTAGTATCTTAAGTTATCTGTGAACAGAGATATGTCACAAATTATATTTTCTTGTTCCCACCTCCGTGAAATTCAGCCCATTGAAGTACCACAGTGTTGTATTATTCACGGCTAGTGAAACCAGTGAAACTGTATGTGCTGGTTTGGTTTGGAGGGTGTTTTGGTAGTTGGGGAGGGGTCCCACGGGTGGCTCCAGTTAGAAGCTGAGACGCTCCCCCCAGCTCCAAAACCAGCTAAGGAGCCATTAGAGAGACAATAGATGCGCCTCTGCGATTAACATACGAAAGAACTGATAGAAAACCGGAGCAGAGCGAGCAGAGGAAGGAAAAGCTGAGTTGCAGAGGCAGAGCAGTGCCTGTGGTTGGTGAGGAAGGGGAAAAAGGTGCCCAAGCAGAAGTTTCCCTGCAACTTATGGCGAGATGGCAGGCTGTCCCCGTGCATTCATGGAGGAACGTGCTGGAACATTCCCTGAGGGCGCCAGGAGGGGTCAACTTGGATTTTGCTGCCAGTGGACTCGGATTTGCTGCCAGTGGACTTGGATTATTGCAGCTGTGGAAGACCCCGGCGCCAGGGGAGGTGACTGTTCCCGGAGCAGCCCGTGACTCCAGCCTGCGCTGGAGCAGCTTGCTCCTGATCTCGTGGGAAGGACTCATGAAGGAGAGGTTCTTGGAGGACTCTCTCATGGGAGGGACCCCGTGGAGAAGCAGGGGAGGACTGTAAGGAATCCTTCTTCCTGAGGAGGAAGGAGCAGCAGGAACCACCAAACTGTGAACTGACTCTAAACCCCATCCCCTGTCCCCCTGTGCCGCTGGGGGGAGGGAGGGAGAGAAATCGGGAATAAAGTGAATTGGGCCCAGGAAGAAGGGAGGGGTGGGGTAAGGTATGTAAGCCCTGCTCTTTGTGTTGTCTGTGTCCTGTGTGTACATTTTGATTAGTGTGAAATTAAATTATTATTTTCCCCAAGTTGTGTCTGTTTTGCCCGTGACCTTAATCGGTGAAGAGCCCTCCTTGTTGTCTCGACCCATGCACTTCTTGTTGGCCTTTGTCCTCCCCATCCCACAGTGTATGTGGGGGCGGGGGGGGGGCGAAAGTTGAGTGAGCAGTCATGTGGCTGTTTCGTTGTTGTGTTAGGCCCAAACCATGACATATAAAAGAGTGTGAAAGACATTTCTTTCATGTTCACCCAGGAAAAGATCTTGGCTGAACTTCTTCAAGTTGTCTGTTCTTTGCCATGTAGTTATTGGTATTGCTTTGTAGTAACAACATAGCTGAGCCAAGCCCTGCTATCCTTTCTCAGCCCTATCCACTGGGGAAGGCAATTGACACCTCGAGTACAGAAGGAAGCAGGAGATAGTTCTTAGAAACACTTACAATGCACCATTAACATAGTAGAAGAAGAGTTAAGTTTTAGGCCCTATGAAGGTCATGGTGCTTCTGTCACTCAGAGGCAAATCCTGAGAAGTTCAGGACCACTATGGTATCCTCCTGGCATGGTCACCATAGGTGGCCCCCAGGCTTTGGTCACTGCCAGGACAACTGTGGGAGCAAGACTGTGTCAAACAGACCCAGGCCTAGGAAGCCACAGTTTCAAACTTTTTGTTCCATAGCTCTGGGAGATGCTACCACCCCCCCACTCATCCTTTCACATAGCCTATTTGCTCCAGCTGTTCTAGACCCCAGCCAGCATTTAAACACAGATCCATCATATCTGAGCCAGACTGATATGCCAGACAAGTGTGTAAGTTTATCTTAACCTCTGCTGCAAAGCAGTCAAGTGTTTCAGTCATCAAACTAAAACCACTCTCCAGCTTTTGCTGCTTGCTGTGAGGTTTAATTTGTTGAGATCTTGACTGCTTGGGACCAGTAACCCAGAAGCTGTCTCAAAGCTCTCTGACCCAGGGTGAGAAACTGCTCTTGTGGATTCAAGAGGTGTTTACTGGCTCACCAGTAGTGAGCCATAAAGCCGTTAAGGAATTGAGTGTTTGTGTTTGCAATGTGGTATTAGGGTTCTTTAGGGGGGGGGGAACAAAAAATTCAAAGAAATCCAAACAAACTCAAAGCTGCAAAAGGCAGTTTATGCTAAATATTAAAGACAAGGTTTATATGCAAAAGATTCAGTAACTGAAAATTTATGGCTCTTAAAGCAACAATAAGCTAGGTACTCCAAGTCTATTAGGCACAAGAGTGACATGAAATCAAATTTGAAATGTGCTGTTATCTCTCAGCGTGTATTTCCTCAAAGGCAAAATGCCCAGTGACTTAAACAAGCACTGCAGAAAGAATTGTCTGGGCCTCTACATTGTATTCCCCACCCTTCTGATGGTCTGCATATACTCATGCATGCAGATGTTATGTGAAAAAGAGGCTATGGCTCAAAAAGATTGTTTGCATTTCTAGGCTTGGTACATTTGTCTCCCCAGGCTTAACTTGCAGCAGTCTTGACCACTGCTGTGAGCTGCATAAAGCCATTTGGGGTCTGCCAAGGTGCATCTCATGAGGCATGAAAATTTTGCATATTAGTAAGAGATTTGTCTGCATCCTGCTGAAGCTGTCCTTCCACAGCGCTGTATCAGGGATGCAGAGGGAGCCCTCCAGGATGGTCCTTGGTTGTTTGAGGCACTGATTTGTGAGAAGGTGTCCTACCTTGTGCTTGCTCAAGAAGTGGAGGCTGAGAGAAGAACTGAAATGGGTGCTGGCTGGTCCTCTATTTCCCTAA
Source organism: Hemiprocne comata (assembly GCA_020745705.1). NCBI lineage: Eukaryota > Metazoa > Chordata > Aves > Apodiformes > Apodidae > Hemiprocne > Hemiprocne comata. The sequence continues at coordinate 67,507,103 of CM036586.1, forward strand.
GCCCAGGGAAATAAGGGAAAATAAAAGAGCTCAAGGAGTGGGAGTCAAGGGGTGAAAGGTAAACCTGAACTGTTTAAACTGCTGAAGGAAAGTTAGGGCAGGGCAGGACATGCATTTAGGAGATGACTCTACTGGAGAGTATTACCAGAGCAAGCTCATCTATACCCCTTCTGGAAGTGGTGACATTAACTTACGGGAGGACATTTTCCCCTCAAGTCATGGGTGACACTGTGTCCCACCCAGTGGTGCTCAGAGACTGTGCAAAGCACAATCAGTCTTTGCTGCATCCAGGCCCCAACACGTGCAAGAGCAACCAGACACGTTCCTCTCTCCAAGAGCAAAACCATGTGGACCGGGACTATGGCAGGCAAATGTGATTATTTATAAGGCTGTCAGATCATCAGGAAAATGTAGCTCTGCCTTGACTCCCCTTGACAGGAATGCTAGATTAGATTTGGTTCCATTGAAGCTTCTTTTTTATAAAAACTTCATTTTCTTTGCTTCCAGTGAATTACACAAAAAGCTGATAGAGTTGTGAATTTTTGTTCAAGATCTAGTTGCCATGACTGTAATTTTTAGTGGTGGTATAGTAGCATCCAAAGGTCTCATATAACCCCTACTTCAAAGAGATCAAGATCCCAATAGTCAAAACATATAGTGTGGACAGAGGGAGGTAAAATGACCTGGTGCAAGGTCTCCAGAGGGCCAGCACAGCACATCTGTCTTGATACCCACCTCAGTGCCACATCTGCCATCCTTCGCCTCCACTCTTAACTTTTGTGACACTGGTATTTTCAAGCTAAGTCCTGTTCTGCTTAGTCCCACTGTTTTTCAAACCTTAAGAAACATGTACCCCCTTGATCTGTTACTAGAAGTACCCACAGAAACAGCACAAGTTGGCAGTGTTGAAGCAGTAAGGAGAAGACACAATGGCTGCAGTATTTCTTCACACAATAAGGTGACACCCTTAGCATCTTCCAGAAAAAGCTGGTATCTGCAGGCTTTCTGTTGGACAGCAAATACTTCTACAGCATCAGACACAGATACCTAACTATCATATAACCCCAATCTGTATCTCCTGCCCACTGGAGCTTCAGCACCTACCAGCGGTGCTGCAGCAGCACAACACTTTGCCTCTGGCACTACCACTCGGAGATACCATAGGAGAACAGGCAACACAGAAGCACCATAAACACCAAGGCCAAATTTTGCTTGCTTTGATATCACACCACAGCTGCCTCATGATCAGGGCATGAAGTACTTATACCAGTGCTGATTTTTTTTTATTGCATGATGGCACATTCATCCTAGGAAGAGATGAGTAACAGTGTAGACCTTTGTGATGGAAGATAGAAGGGCAACTTCTCTAGAGCTGCAAGTGGGAACATCTACCTAAAGTCCCTGGAGCATTTAAAGCTGGTAGTGTTTAGTGCCACAGTGCCTGTTATTCAGTGGCTGAGCCAGGCATGCAAGGCAGGGGAGGGAGGCAGAGCTCTGGAAGGTGGAAGAACCCCCTGGAAGATCACGGCTTTCGGGGCACCTGCCTTGGAGACCCTGTCCAAAGCAGGGTTTTAAAGGCACAATTCAAAGAATAGATGAGTGACTGGAGGTAGACAGATGAGGAAGCACAAGTAAACAAGAGTGCCAGCTGCAGAGCTGCAGGAGCAGACAATGTGGTGATGATGAGCAAGTGAGTAATGAGCAGGAGGAGAAGGTCTGATAATGCACTTAGGAATGGAGGAGTAAAGGGTCAGTATGGAAGGGCATGAAATGATCAGAGGAGGAAACACAAGGAGTACTGTTAAAAAGTGGTTGTTTTGTTTTTTTTAATGGGACATTTTAGATGGTGTTTGGCCATGGCTAGTGAAAGCCGGAAAGGCATTAGATGGATTCTCTTCTCATGGCCATAGGATTTGAACCTGCCTGGTTTTGAAAGTTAGCTGGAGACTTGTGCATTTTGCTTTCCTCCACCCAAGGGGGAAGCCCTGAAGGCTACATGGGGTGATGATGTGAAGCCAGGGGAACACTCACAAGTTTTTGCCTACCTTCTGCAACAGGAGAGAGCCTGAATACTTAGTTACGATGGAATACAGCTCCCCACCAAAGGCATCTGCCCAAGACTTCACCCTAAACAAAGGAAAAAAGGAAAACGAGTGTTAATAATTCAAAGTCAGCAGAACTGCTTACTTCTTCAGACAGGGGAAGCTCCATCTTCCTGGGTATGAGCCCTCTCATATTTCTCTAAGGCACTATAGTGACAATGTTTTCTTCCTGCAAGCCAGGGAAGTAGTATAGCAGGAGACAAGTGTTGCTCTTGGACAGTCTGCCCAGGACATCAGTTAGCAAGCAGAAACACCAAAATCTGCTGGTCTTACTAACTACATTTTGACTCAAAGTGGAATTTGTGTCACCTAACTTCAGGCAAAAGTTGTACATTTGGTCTTAGATATCATCTGGTTTCCTCTATAGTTAGTAAAGTGAAATAAATAGCTCTGCAGACACCTGTTTGTCTTCACTGATTGCAGACAGAACCTGGGGTGAAGGGCTAGACACCTAATGTCAAGACTGCAGAGGATAAATAAGTGTCAGACCTGGAAAAAGTTGTCAAGATTTACCCCTTGGATTCTGTTCCCAGAACTGTGTGGGGCAGAGACTAACAAGCCAGAAGAATTCACTGCCCTCAGTGGAGATACTACGGCTTGATAATGCCAGAGTAGATTATGCACCTCATCATCGTAAAACACTACTCGCATTTGTGCCATCCTGTAAATAACTGATGATAGCAATACCACATGGAGAACATAAGGATGTTGAAGAGCAGCCTGAACACTGAGCCATCCAAATCAAAATAGATGGCTCTCATAATTGACAGAGCACTTCATCAGAAATCTGTTACATGATTCACATTAGGCAGTTCCACCTACATGCAGCTCCTTCAACAAGGATTCACTTAGGAGAGATTTATTTAATGGAATAAATGGCCTTCTCCACTTACCAGAATACACTGCTTATGTATGGGGTGCAGAGGACCTTATTACCTCTTAGCCGTGGCTTCCAGCAGATTTCTTCCAGTCTTAAGCACACTTTAACCTCAGGGCCTGATTTCCCAGTGCATTGCACCACTTCCAGGGCGGAATAATACGCCAACATAGATATGAGCTCTGGAGTAAAGCCAATGCAGCAATAGTGGAATAATCACAACAGCTAACTTTAGCCTAGGAAAGCCTGTTTAGGCTCCCCTCTTGCAGACAGAGAGGCAGCTATAGGGGGACAATCTGGAGCACACACAAGGCTTCTGCTCTGAACTGTACCTCTCTCCACTGCCTGTGAAAGGAGTACAATGAGACTGGGTGCCCCTTTTAATCACTCCTTAATTGGCAGAGACATTCATTTCTAACCGCTCAGTGGATCCAGCACCAGCTAAAGTCAGTAACAACACGGCTTCTTTTTTTTTTTTTTCCTTTTGTTGCTGTTGACATCATGCTCTGTATCTTATTCTGAAGGCCAAACTTTTATCTCTTCATTTAATTTCCTTCTTGAAGAAAAAAGAACATGGTATTTGCTAGGAGGCCACGATTTATTGTCCTATATCAGAGTTATGTTAGCAAGCCTACAATAAAAGAGGTAACTAGAACAGGGACCCCATGGGATGCTTTCTTCTACGTTGTAGGGACTAACACATTCCCTGAGGTATGAGAATCTCTGAATCAACATTTAACTTGATGCCTATCTGCAGCTGCTGCTGGTTTTATAATTTTTATATATAAGATGTTTTTTTCTCCAGTCTCCTCACCTCTTACTGTAGAAAGAGACAACCTAAACATGAAGTTTGGGTTATTAATTTTAGCAGGGAGGTTTATTTTTAACCCATTCAACCCCCCCCAAGAAAAAATAAGATGCATTTGATCCTGGTCTTTCTGTTTTTTGGTGTATCTGTGGCCATGCGTGTGGCACTATACCTCCCAGCCCTCATCCCTTTTCAACCCAGCAGTGCTGAAGAGTCTGTGCAATTAATTTTTGGCTTGTGGGTGCTTTTGGGCAACTTCAGCAGAAAGCTGCTGTTAGTGAGGTAAAAGGTCCACAATACAAACTTAGCAACGATCAGTCGGCAGAAGGGCCAGCCACAGACAGTCTCATAAAAGACCCAGCCCTGCTGCTTGTGGAACTGCTCATTTGTGAAGTCCTGCAGTCCACCAGGACTTGGGATTCTTTGCTTTCATAAAAACAGGAAAAGGGAAGGTCAGTTTTTAGGTTTTGAGGATGTGGCAAAAGAAGCCCGAATATATGAACCTTGAAACTTCCAGTAACAGAACTTGAGGATAAGAATGTTGGGATTTGTGTAACCTCACAATTTCTGTGTGGGTGCCCTGGGTGTCAGAAACCCAGCTGGGGAGGGCTCTCCCAGCTCTCCCGAGGCAGCAGCCCCGGAGCCAGTGCTGAGCCACCACTCCAGCGTGGGGGCTGGTATTTCTGCTGATCTCAAAGCAGCTCTGAGAAGTGCCACACTGCAAAACCCTCTTGCCCTGGGGAGAGGGAAAGGGCAGGAGGACGAGGAAGAGAGGAGGAAGAAGGTGCAAAGGCAGGGGGGAGCAGAGAGAGGGCCAGAGACTGGCAGCTTCAGAGAGCTGGTTGGAAAGTTGACATGGAGGAATGAGGGGGCACAAAGGTCCCAAAGCCCTGCATGGCAGGACTGAAGAGTGAGTAATTAAAAATATATGGTGGCATTTCATGAAGTTGAAAAGGAGGCAAGTACAGAGGCAGAAATACGCTAGCATTTACATATTTAAAAGACAATTATTTGGCAGGGAAAGGAGTGACCTTAGAGTACTGGGAAATTATGGGCAGCCTGCTGAATTTAAATCGTTGTCTTTGTTTTTTTCATAAACAAGTGAGAGAAAAGGTCAGTCTAAAATTCATCAGTTTGCAGAGAAATTTCATCTAAGACTGCTGGCTCCATGAGAGGCCATACCAGGTTGATCTTCACCTCTCCCACCAAAATTTCCTGGTGTTTCTAGAACCCCAGGAAGAAAAGACTGAGGAACCAGCCCCAAATCCTCACAGCTACAAGCATCCTGCCCATGCCATGGGCCAGCTTATGAGCAGGGCAGTGCCCAGGAGGAAAGAGGAAGTGGTTTCTGTGCTGAACCTCCATCCCAAAAGCATTGCTGGTAATTGAGCAGATTTTTGCACCGCTGGGGTTAAAGATGAGTGAGCTTTGCAAAGATGTGAATAAGTTGGCAATGAATGGAGCATGACTTGGAGAGCACCACAGGCCAACTTAGCCTTGTGTCACTTAACTATGATTGAACTCAGCTGGTGTTTAAAAGCCTCTGGTTTTTTGTCCCCAAAATGTCTTGTGTATAATCCATGGAGCCAGCTCATTTTTTGCTAATTTACTCCCTCTGCTCCTCTGGCCAATGTGTTCTTCTACTGAAATTTCATTTGAAAAGGGCAACTTTTGTGTTTTAGTTAAATTCATGAGTGGATTTGAAACACCAGGGATTAATTCAGCTGTTGGTCTGGTTTTGGTACCAGGGGAGAAAAATTCTTTTCCTATTGTTTATTCTTTATTCTTGTACATGAAAAATTCCAAATTGTGCAAAGTGACATAGCTCTTTTCTCAGTAGTAAAGGGCTATCACATTATAACCAAACACATCAGAAACAGGATTTGGTCAGAGATTGCCTGCCCGTAATCCCTGCACTTGTATTCTGTGGTGAAAACAGCAGAAAGTACAGGCTGTCTTCTTAAGGCCACAGATTCCAAGGCCTAAAGGTACTTCCATGCAGTATTTACCCTGGGCACAAAAGTTGATTTTTATTTTACAATGTTTGAAATTATCAGAGGTTGAGGGTTTTTTTTGCTGTATAGCCTCTATGTCCTTTTTGTGAAACCCAAATCAGAGACACTTTGCTGAGGAATGGCTTTATAGTGCAGCCAAGAATAAAGTCAGTGGCAAAGTTTCCTGAAACCTGCCCTGGTAAAGTTAGCTCAATGCTTGGTAATCATGTGGACTATATTGGTGAGCACATGTGCAAGGGTCTTATTGGCACTTGTTGAATACAAAACATTTTCTCAGTCTCAGGAAGTGGCTTGAGCTGGCTTTGGTGGTGTTGGTCATAGGCTGGACTTGATGATCTTAAAGGTCTTTTCCAGCCTTGGTGATTCTGTGATTCTGTGGTTGGTTTAGTGGCTGTATATCCTCCTGAAACCCCATGGCACTGTGATCTCCTCTTCAAACCAACCTGCTGTCCTGTGCAGACAGACCTACTGCAGCTCCAGCCAAGCTGCCCCACAACAACTTTTACCAACCATGGTGCTGACATTTTTAATCCTTAAGGGATTTAACTTGCTTAAATCAGCTTAACAAGGTGAGGTTTTTATAAACTGGGTTTACTGAGGGCTGTTAGCCCCCTGGCAAGCTGCCAGGGGGACTGCACTGCTGGCGGGGAGGTTTTCAGCAGCAACTGTGCCAGAGGACCTGCTCACACACACCAACATGCATGCAGGCATGGGTGCCCTGCACACCTGTATCTAAAAAAGTGCATCAAAATTCCCTGCATGTGCACTAGCACCCCAACCCAATTGCAGTGCGTGCAGAAAACATGGCTGTTCATACTTTATATTGCAGCTTATCACTTGTATGCTCCAGAGGTTTGGAAAGGCTGTTACAGCCTTGGTAGTAAGATGGAGCAGGAACAAACAACAAAAGGTGCCGTGGCCTCTTTTCTTCTATTTAGCCTCCCATCACTAACATCCCCTGACATCCACACACATGAATAAACATGTGTGCATTTATTACCCAGACTGTGCATGTGCTTACAGAGGCTTTTTTCAGCCATCAGTTTACCAGACCAGCTTCTGAGCTGCAAACCTTGCCCTGCACCCTCTGGGTCTTGCGTATGTTGAAGAGATACGTCTTCCTTCAAGCCCCCTGTGCATATGCCTCCCCCTGCCAGGTCCTGACCAGTGTTGTGTGTCCCCAGGGTGTCCCCGGCAGGCTGCAAACCAGCAGCGTCTGCTGGAACTGCTCTGCTAAACTGGGGAGCTGCTCAACTGGGGCCAATGATGTCTGCCTCTGTGGCTGAATCTCCACAAGTTGCACCAGCGGTGGGGTTTTTACGAATATGTCTTTAAATTGGTTTTGCCTTCTGCTGCCCAGTGCATTAAGCAGAGCATTAATAGATGTCAAAGTGCTTAACTAAAGCAGATGAGTATCATTGCCCTGCTTGAGAAACAGGGAAAATGAGGTATTGCATCTGCACCAGACCTGGGAACTGAATCTGTGGCTCCTCTCCCAGGAGCCACTGCCACCGTCGTCAGGAAATGTCATCCCCCTGCAGCGATGGAGCCTGCACCAGCAGTGCCTGCCGCTGCAGAGGAGGCACTCCCACCCACTTGCCTCTGGAATTACCCAATCCACGCCAGAAATGCCCCACACCAGAGAGAGGGAAACACTTACGTCTCCAGCGGGATCTTCGTCTGGGCCCTGGCAGAGGGCAGGAGGCAGAAGAGCCAGAACATTATCCACAGGATGGCCCAGGGCCCCATCCTCCACGTGCCAACCATCAGCAAGGGGACTGGCTGGTGGGATGCGGGGGCTCCCCGCCCTTTCTGCTGCCCTGGGGGGGCTCCCACGCGGCCCCTGCCATGCTGCCAGCCCGGCTGCCCTGCTGCTGCAGGGCTGAGCCCTGGGATGACCCCAGCTGCCTCTGCCCTGGGGATGTCGCTCCTGCTGCCAGGCACTGTCAGGGGTCTTCAGCACAGGGCAGGTGACCAAAAACCCACTGGGGACCCTTGTGGGCAGGCACCTGCAGGTGCGGTGTGTCTCCGTGCCCCGAGGAGCGGCCGTGCCGGGAGGCAGCTCCGTGCTGGGAGCCGCAGCGGCTACGTAATCCCCCACCAGCCCCTTAATCCCCTTGCCGAGCAGCAGCCGCCGCAGATTTAGGGAAGTGGAGTGGGATAAAATCACCCGGGATTACTCTGATTCCTGAAGATGGGTCTCGGCTTCTCCAACCAGAGGTCAGGCCATGCCTGCTTTAAAGGGATCGCCTCCACATGCCCGAAAGGAGCCCCACAACCTTTGGTTTCTGTCCATCAGGCCTCCCTGTTGCACCACAGGATGCTGGCAGGTCACCCTGGTACCATCTCTTCCCTGACGGAGGACCTGGCATTGGGACCAGGAGACTAGGGTGTATGGTGAGCTCCTGCAGGCACTGGTGGGTTCATGCTGTGCTGCTGTTTGGTGCTGAGGGTTTGCACAGGACTGAGGAGGCCAGGCAGAGCTGGCGCCTTGGCAACATCCAGTGTGGGTCCTACCGAGGTGCTCATCCTTCAAGCCACATCTGAGGACCTCACACAGGTGAGAGAAGAGGAGGGAAAATGGGCAGCAGGAAGCAAAACTGGCATGAAAAAAAAAGGACTCTGCTGGTTAACTGATTTCCTCCTAATGTGAGCGATTATTTATTAATAGACAAACCTCTCAGCTGGGGCAACATTCAGTTGCCATCCCCTCGTCTATGTCTGGAGGCCAATGAATCAAAGGAGCCCAATGGCTGAACTTGATGAATAGCAGCAAGTAGCAAACTGCATACTCGGATGAAGGGCACGCTATATAAACTCATTATCTTCACGAGAAGTATGAATTATAAATAACCATAGATACAGCAGTGGAAAGATGATAAATGACTGGAGCGACCCGTTGAACAGCTTGACTCTATGGCTGTGGATCAACCTGTTTCTGAGAGCATCTTCCAATCATCTTTTGCACCTTTACAAGTGGCTTATTTAATACAAAGTGTAAAGCCACGATGGATTGTCAGGTTTCCTGTAAGGATATGGAGGGGAATACTCACTGTCAAAACACTGAAGGGAAACTGAGGAACGTATTATAGATGCGCTACTGAGTGCAGCATTGGTGCCGCACGTTCAATGGGATAATAGAAGCTGCAAAGAATAGAGAGAAGGGAATAAAACTGTGAAACATAGAATAGAGGATAAATTGTATGATGAAGAGGCTGAAAGCCTGGGGTGAGTAATTAAGTAATTCAGGAATAACTCACCTCAGGATAGGATGGTTTTGTAATTTATTACAATCTTTACTCCAGACGGGGTAAAGCAGAGGTTGTGGGCCTGAAGGGCAGAAATTTCCAGGTGTGTACAAAGGGTTACACGGGAATGTTGAAGTGGTTCTTTCTGACCTTTAAATCTACAAAAAACTTATTTCTACACACACAAACACTCTAGAGACAGAGCCTTCAAGGTACCACACGGCTGTACAGCAAATGCCACCAGCAGCAGATGAAGACAACAAGCAGATCAGATCTAGATCTTAGTAATGCATTTCTCAAATGGCCAAAATGTGCTCCAGGGTCTTGCCCTGGAAAGGGGTACATCGAGACTCAGGCAGCATGTGGAGGTGAGGACAGTACAGAGAAATGTCTTCCTCCCAGAAATGCTTGTTGCAGACAAGGAGTGTAGGGTGTTGCCTATAGAAACAGAAGGAGCTGACTGTCCTTCCACTGACTCTGGCCTCATGCTGCTGGGACTGGGGACTGTGGTACTGCTGCCTCCTCCTTCCTCTGCAGCCTGAAAAGAGAAGCAGCCTTCTCTTAGAGGGGCTAGGAAGACTGACCATCAAGGTCTAATTTCTCTATGTTTGCCAGGATTAAATATGAGGGGTAGGGTCCAGGGTGGCAGGCTTCCTTGTCTGGATAGTCCAGGGAAGAGGTGATAGAAATTCATTTTCTGAAAAAAATTTGAAATGAGATCTGAAGGCAAGAGACTCAATATTTAACATAGCGTTTTCACTCCACTTTGCAAGGAGCCATAAGCAAATACTTATTGTGAGTGATTTTTGCAGGATCTTTTCAGGAACCCTTCCAGCCACCGTGTGCTATTTGCAGCTGGGACCCGGTTTAATCCAGATGCATTCTGGCAAGAGCCCTTGTCTGGGTGTATTTGGAAAACTCTGAAACACTGATAGAAAAGGCAATGAGACACAGCGACATGCTGAACTGGAAGATCCAAATCCCTTTATTTGGGTTTATCTCATTTACTGGATATATCTCACTTAACCCCTTAGTGATCTGATGTTGCAAGGGAGTGGGATTTGAAGATGAAATGAAAATAGCATGGAAAACTGAAAAACCCCAGGTGACTAGGGGGCTTTAATGGGATTAGTGTGCATCCAGTTACTTCTGCGGGGCTCAGCTACCACAGTGTGCCAGCACAGCTGGAGCATGGGGAGGACATAAATGATGGCAGGGTCTGACTGGCAAAAAGAAAACAAATCCTATGAGAATGAGTGCAAATACATAATGAGGAGTGTGAATTTAAGGGTGCAAGAGATAGGGGGTCAGTGAGTACAGCAAATTGGAGCTAAATTTGCAAAATTCTGGGGCAGTAAAAAAAATGCCAGTGTGATTTTGTGCTGTATCCACAGGCAGGGGCAAGATTTACCATCTGTATACATTTCTGGTTTGACTAGAACCTGAGTTCAGTTTGGATTATCTTGTTATGAGAAAATACTGGCAAATGTCAAGACCAGCCAAAGAACAAATATAATGAAAACACTAGTGTCTGAGGCGTGTTTATTAAAGACAGTAGAAATCCTCATTTGTTTAATGCAGTCATGTGGTGACCCTGACCTGGAAATGCCTGAGCAGACTCACCTGTAGTCTTACAGGGGGATAAATAGGAGAATGGGGCAAAATGAAGAAAGGGGAACTTTACACTGAGCATCAGGAAAAGCTGATTAGAAAGATGTGCCAAGCATGGCACAACCTCTTGAGGCAACCTCTCTCCTTGCAGTGCTGGTCAGCAAGGCACATTTTGTAAGAACCATATGTCTCTTTGTTAGAAAGTCAGCTGGAATACAGCAACAACATTGAACACAGCAAAGAGAAGTGTGTGCTGCTGTGGCAAAGAAAGCCAACAGGATGCTGGGCTGCATCAACAAGTTCGTCACCAGCAGAGATAAAGAAGTCATCCCAGTCAGTGCTTGTCAGGCCACACCTGGGATACTGTGTTGAGTTCTGGTCCCTGCTACACAAAAAAAGATGTGAACAGGCTTGAGAGTGTCCAGAGAAGGATCACAAAGATGATCAAAGGACTGGGCAGCCTGCTGTATGAGGAAAGGCTGGGAGAACTGGGTTTGTTCAGCCTGGAGAAACAAATGTGTAGTGGAGACCTTATTGCTGGGTTTCCAGTACTTAAAGGGTGGCTACCAAGAAGATGGAGATTCCCTTTTTGCAAGGAGTCACATGGAAAAGATGAGGGGTAATGGGTGCTCGTTACTCCTGGGGAGATCCCGATTGGACATCAGAGGAGAATTTTTAACTATGTGTCACCTTGACAAGGTGCTAGGCCATCTCATTTAAACTGTGTTCCTACCTAGAAAGGTCGGACCAGATGATCCTTGAGGTCCCTTCCAACCTGGCATTCTATGATTCTGTGATTAAGAGTATTCAGTTTCAAGGTGATGAAGAGCAGATGGGACAGTGTCTCAGCCTCCTCAGGCATCAAGCTCATTGTAATGCTACTCCTGTGGCCAGGAGGTTTATTGGGCTGGAGCTAGTCACCAGGGACACTTCTTCTCTGTGGCGCCTGTGGTACTGATCTCCCAAGTGGCCCATGCAGCTAGGCAGGGGTGATCATTCCTATTTTCTGGGTACTATGAAGCAGTGTCTCAGGGCCCACATGAAATGAGCATCAGAGTCCTTTTTGCACTGTAGGTATCAGGACTGGAGAAGAGGTTGCAGGAGATCAGCACTGACTTGTTTTTCATTCTGAAGACACTGAGGTCTTGCTGTGTGCCTGCTAGTACCTCATACCTCGGAGAAAATCTCTGCTCCATCATGATCCTGAACTTAAAACATCTGGGACATAATAATAAGAATAATTTTCTTGGTTTTGGATAACTTGAAACAAGGCATAATGGGAATAAACGATGCAGTCTGGTTCATGGCAGATGCATTTATCTGAGATCATAATCTTGTGCCTCTCAGTATCTCCTGGCAGGACTCCTTAGATAAGTATCAGGGTACAAAATCTCCTTTCTCCCTAGTCAGACATCTCATTGTGAATCTGCTCTCCCAACAGTGTTTGAGCTTGTGTCCTGTTTGGGAGATACGAGGACAATGTCTCTGGCCTGCCTGAGTAGGTTTAATTGTTCCTTGGGGTGGTCTGGAAAGCAGTCGTGCAGTGTTTTGCCAATACTAGAGAATTTGATCTCCCTGTCCCAGCAGCTGCCAAGGAGGAGGGGGCCCTTGCTAGAGGCAGCAATGGAAAAGCACTTCCAGTCAGGGCTTTACTGTCAGGCCAGGCAAATCTCTTCTGATGAGATTTCAGTGCTGTGGTGAGTTAGCACTTGCAAGCAGAATTTGCAGAGGTGTGAGTTTAATGGCTGAGTGGGGAGGAGGGGTGGCAGGCTTGCTTCTGCACGAGTGCTGGTGCAGCAGGTTGGGCCCACGCTGGGAGCTGGCAAGGTGTCCCCACTGCTGAGTTCTGCCCTCCCTCACAGTTTGGGCACATCAGGGCCTGTGCAATCCCAGCTGGACTCCCGGAAGCCACAATGCAATGGGAAGATGCTGGTGGACCTTGCTATTTGATCTACGACTGGGTCAGCTGAGTGACTGGCGACGTTCCTGAGACCGGGGAAGTTTGATTTGGTGAGACCTGAAAGATGTGCAGCACTTGGTGAGCACAGCCTCTCTGAGTGCCTCTATGTCACTACAGCCACTGTGGGAAAATGATACATCCCTCACTCCCAGGTGTGTTTTGGGTTAAATTAGCTGCTTTTAACACCATTTGGGTACAGGGGAAATTATACAGTCTAAAGCTGCACGTGGAAGGGTCCTTCTGCCAATGGAGACCAGGCTGATGAGTGCCAGTAATCACAAGGAGACCCTGATATGACTCCGTAGAAGGGGCACACAAAAGCCTGTTTACCATGAGAATGCAGCTAATACCTGGATACCTGATAGCTCATTAGGATCTTTGCAGAGCAGGACAGATTGACCCCGAGTGTAACACAGGGGGGATATACAGTGGAATATTCAGGCACACCAACTGACACATAAGCAGGCATCATACCCGCTGACTTTCTTCATTTCAGGTTGCCTCAGAGGCAGTGAATAATGGAGGAATATCTGGCCTGCAGAGCATCATCAGGCATCAGCAGGATGGCTCAGACCAAATGTGTCCTTCTAGACCCCACATTCTACCCCAGTGCTCTGTAAATATCTGCCTGCAGATCCATTCATCTGCAAGCCCCACGCTCTCCCAGTTTTATAGAAGCAGCCACATAGGTGTCATATTAATTAATGCCTTTGGCTGGTTACTTTGTTGTTTTTCCTTTTTATTTTTTTCCACAGCTCTGCTCTAAATTTAGACTTGTTTAAATACTCCAAGATGAAACAAGCGGGTTTTTTTTCTTTTTAATTTTTGTTTTGTTTTGTTTTTTGCTAGCAGCGTTTTAAACCCTTATCAGGCACAGTGTTCTGAGCAGCAAGAAATTTAGGGCACAGAGGGAGACACCAAGGGAGAGCAGAATGCACAGGAAACAAGGAGCAGTGAAGCATCTTCCCACTGTCTCTAAAGGCAAGAAAAAGAAGTAAGAAGAAAGAAAAAGAAAAGTAAGTGAAAGCAGATGCTCAGATTGGGGAGAACTGTGAGCAGGCTGGAGCTTTCCTGGGTGCTATCACAAAATCACAGAGAGTGAAAGTGCACTTTATCCTTCTCTCTCCACTACCAAAGGGTTAAACTTAATCTTTTGCATTTCAAGTCCACATGACCTGAAGGAACTTGATTAGGAGGAAGGAAAACCCCTTTTTAAAAGAGATTAAAGCCTTTTGCGATAAAGTGGCTGCACTAGAAGAGCTTTTTTTGAGGGAGGAGGCTTTGCTTCATGGGGGAGCCCCAGGAATTATGGTGCATCAAGTGACTAAATACATGATGCCACTTACTCTGCTAATCTCCATGGTCGTAAACACACTTGACTCAGTGTGCATCTAGCAACATGGTTCATGTTGCCAAATCCTTCGCATTAAATGTGTGATGCGATGACCCCGTTCAGAGGACATGCTAGAAATATTTCCTTCTCCCCACTTGCTGTGTTAATAAAGATTCACGATTTTGCAGGGTTGTCAGGACAGAGGTATTTGGGCCAAATTAGGGTGGCTCCAGCCTGGCTGAGCTAGAAAGGGGGAGAGTCTCCCCCTCCGATGTGTTCCCCTGTCAGGGTCAGCAGAGGTGGAGGGCATAGAGATGAGTGACTTGCCTTTGTGGTCTGATGTTACTACTGCCTCACCTATTTGCTGAAATCCTGATGAGGATTTATTAAGTAACAGCTGTAGGGTGCTTTGGAAATACAGGGTGCTCTCTAATCCCCTGCTCTCTTGCAAAGGCAGACAGCATGACCTCCAGGGCTGAGGACTGTCTTCTCTCTTGCAAGTGACCTACAGGGCCAAAGCAGCAAACCACCCCGCTTCCCTCCCCTCCCCTGATTTATTTGGATCAAATTGTCAGTGGCCCAGGCCTCGGTCCGAGCCCACAGGGCGTTTTTATCTGTTCCTCAGCAATGGGGGCGGGTCAGGGAACTAGCAGGGCTGGGCTGCGGCATCCTGCAGACTTCTCTGTAGTGATCCAGGCATTCAACATCTGCCTGTCAGGAAAAATGGCATCAATACAGATGAGCTGACTATCTCCAGCGTAGCAACTGTGGGCCACAGGCTCCGTGGCTGTAGGCTTGCACAATATATACAACAGTCATGCCTGATCCCTGGGGAAGCTGCTGCATCCTACTGTGAAATAAATAAAGGACAATGTGTAGGCAGAATGACTTTTTAGATTTTTTTTTTAATTTAAAAATTTTCAAAGGTTTCCTGTTAATTTTATTTGTTTCACTGCTGATACAAAGTGTCCAGGCAAGAGACATCGTAAAAATGCATAACAGAATTACTGGAATATTCAGAACTCAATTAAAAACCTTAAAAGTTTGATTTTTTTTCTTCCTTCCTTTTGATTTCACAGAAGGGAGCAGCTTTGCCAAAATTCTAGGTCACAAATTAAAATATTTCATGCTTTTCTCCTTTGAAAAACCACTATTTTTTTCCCTGCAAAAATCAGAGGCGATCAGTTTCAGTTTGATTAAAGATAAAAGCTGGGCTTTTGGGTACGTTTTACCACACATTGATGTAGGTGTAGACAAAACCCGTCCGTTCTTTCATGAATATTAATGAAAACATGTTTTGTGATTTTAGGCAACCATCAATTGTTATACCCTGACAGTTTTGAAGAAGAGAAAAGGATGGGGGGAAGGGTCTGCGAGGCTTTCCACCTCAAATTAACACCGTTTTGCAGCAGCTTGTGTTTGGCTCCACAATTACTCTGCAGTGAGTGTGAAAGGTGTTGCCCTCACCTACGGCTGCTCAACGGGCTGACGGGGAATGGTTTTTCAGCCCACCCAAGCCCTGCAGCACTGGCACTGTCTCCTTTTAACCTCTGGTTGCAATTCCAGTCACTTTCCGTCACCCTAAATTGCTTCCGAGTTCGTAATTAGCTCAGTCACCTGCCAACTTTCATAACACACTCTCAGTCTTCCTCCCTTCAGCATCTGACAGCATCTCGCTTGGCAAGCGGCTTTCAAAGAGCTTTCCCCTCCCCCCCCAGGGGTTTTCATGCTCTGAGCCTGCCCCAAAAGGATGAAGATACAAATCATGTTGTGCCTAGGAGGATCATTAAATGCCTTCTTTGATTTCCTTCAAGGAACACAAATTAGCTGAGGAAGCAAACCAGTGCATTTCTTGCTAGCAGTTTTTGTCCATGTTTTTTTAACCATCAGCATGGGATGATAGAGCCAGGAATCTCCTGCAGTTGGGTGAGGTCTCTCCAGGTTGCAGACATCTTCTGACATGGGTGCCGACTGAGGGGAACGTCAGTTCCCCAGGACAGAGTGACTCATGAGGATTTAGCCTGGTCTAGGAACATGTGTTATGAGAGCAAATGATCTCCCTCTGACTGCTGGAAGGTGTAACAGTGTGCAAAGTATGTGTCTGAAAAAATCAGTTTCTAGCAGCCTCGCTTCCTCCTGCTGTTGTCAACATCTGGGCAGCGCAAGGGACCCTCAGTGGAGAAACAGCGATAGCTCGGCAAACCTTTTGTTTGGGTGGGGGACAGAGCAGTCTGCAGCATGCATGAAATAAAACTAAAAACTGCATTCACTGTCCATGACAAAAAGTGCAATTTAGGATTACCAGAGCTATAGATGAAAAAAAGTAATGCATGCATATTAAAAAAAAAAAAAGAAAAGAAAAAGAAGAAAGAAAATTTGAATTCTAAGTCATTATGTCGGTCTAAAATCATCTGCCAGTTGCTCAGGAAGCATTCCAACTGCCTGCCTTCTGGTTAGAGCAGCATCGAGGTTGAAGTTAACATCTTTCTGAACCAGAGGCCCCTGAAGTTTCAGACAGAAGCCAAACAGTTGTGCCCCAAGGGATTCCTTCGCAGGAAATCTGATGTGCATAAAATAGGCAGAGCAGCACTGAAATCTCATTAGTAATGGTTGCTTGCTGCAGCTCTGACCTTAGCTTAATTCGTTCAAGTGATGCTGGAGCTAATTGGCATTCTCAGTTTGGAGTGATTTCTTTTTCTAGCTGCAGTTTAAACCTGGATCTACTCTGCTCACCAGGCCTATAAATCCTCTAGAAAGAGAAAATTTTACCTGGCTCTTCTTGTACTCTAATGTACAGTTTCAAGCTCTGACAGCCACTAAGCTACTTTATGTCTGCGTAGGGGCCAAAATGTCATAGCAGGCAGTGGTGAAATGGGTGTTGCAGCTTGCATGCTGATCGTTCTGGTGGAGCGCTTCTGCTCTGAACACTTACAACAGTGATTAGACTGTGATGTCTTTGTCCATTTTCAAAGGACTACATTGCAAGAAATGAAGACTGCATCTGAGACAATGTGATGGATGGAGCCAGCAAAGCAGCTCTGGCAAATGCTGGTTTGAAGGGACAGGTCCCCATGGTGGCTCTCGCAGGGTATGTGAGAGCTGCACCTATCTGGGAGGGAGAGGAATGGCAGTCTCCCAGCACATGGGGCCTGCCACGCTGTTGGTGGTGTCTCTCAGGAGAGCCCTGGGCAGAGGTCCGAGACATTTCCATGGTAGGTGGGACACCAGCACTCTCAGCTGAGCAGCTGCAGCTGTACAGTGGTGGCTGCAACCCGGTTACAGTGGCACACTGTGCTGCACAGGGATCTGCCTTTTCAGCAGCAGTGGTGTGCTTAGTCAAAATTATTATATCAGGCAGGTCATATTCAAGTTTCTCCCTGCACTTTCTAGCTTTGTAAGACTCTACCAGCTGCTGAGTGTCACCTACCCATGTGGAGCTCAGTGCTGGAGGGAAACCATGACCAAACACAACAGCTGGGTTTTACCAGCCTTATGGTTATCTGCACTCCATCACCAAGGCACAGGGCCAGCCATCTCTGCCAGGACACTCCACCTGCTCTCCTCTTTCAGCAAATGCCCCTTATTCAACTTGCACCTCCACTCTGCAAGTTCCAGCTCACTTAGCAGGTGAATTCTAGAGACGGGCCGGAGCAGAGTGGCATGCAAAGCCAAAGACTCAGCACTCATTATCACTCCCTGGAGATGTAAACAGTGCCTAGGACTTAGCAAACTATGCTGTGGCTATGGTGAGTGCTCAGTTTCTCATTAGCTTTGTCCCATCTTTAAAGGGCCATAAGCTCCCACTTGTCCTCTACAGGCTTTCCAGAGCTCTGCTGATTTTTTTCCCCCATGTGCTAATGTCTGGCTTCACATCCACCAACAGCTGCTTTCTCCTTGTCTACCCAGGCAGAAACAGCAAATGCAAAGGTTATTCACTTCCAAAGCTATCCCTCCAAGGATGGTCTCCCACAGCAAAGGGCAGGCTGTTGTTCTTTCTCATCTCACTGACACAAACATCTGTTCAGGGTGATCAGGAAAGACAGGAGCTCACTGCTTTCACATTCCTCCCAAAATGCTGGGGGGAGGCCAGCATGCTTTCAAGTACTGCATGCTGCTGGTCATACCCAGGCTAAAAGATGGAAAAAAAAATAACCTAATGCATCTGGAATAAGATGGAAGCAGAAGAGGTTGATGTAACTAAAACTCCTTACAACTGGTTGCTTAGGAGGGCTAGGAAAGCTGACAGGCTAGAATAGCCATGGAGCCCTTCTTGTGCTGTTTGGCAGAAAGGACCCTGATTAGCTGAGTTTAGTACAGTGCTGCACATGTTAACCAAGTAGAAAATTGTTATTAGCACTAGAATATTGCGAGTTGTGCATATGGCAGTTCTAGGCCGATAAGGTGTAGAAACAAATGCACATCATGTGCTTGAGAGCACACAGCGAGCTCCATCTCTGTGTAGACAAGGTGAAATGTTGCTGTGTTCAGGAGTTCAGGAAGATGTTTTATCACCCACAGTGGTTTTCAGCATTGCTGACCAGCACTATGCTGGGCCATGGGCTTTCTCTGAAGCATGAAGACTGGGGAGGCAAGGGACAGGGCCAGAAACTGATCTTGATAGCTCAATAGTCCTACCTGTTCTGTCAAATTTGCATTTCTGGGGAAGTTGCTAACACATGGGAGGTTTTTCCTTTTCCTCTTCCACTGCAAATGGACTTTTTATTAATTCGGGTCTTTCTTGAAATGCCAGCTGCAGTTGCTTACCTCTGGACAGACTATAAAAACCCTTTAAGTCTCCCATCAGGTTGCTGCAGCCACCTGGCAGAAGAAAAACATTTCTGAGGAGGAAGCGCAACAGCAGCTTTGTCAGCAGCACATGGCAAATCACATCAGAGACTCAGAGCAAAAAGCCAAGAGAAGATCAGACATTAATGGGACAGGAAGGATAATGGGAAACCTGCACTGACTGGCCTCTTTAGTGTGGTCTCTATTACACAGCTGGAGAGAGTACATTTCGGAGCAACAGTAATTTATTTTTTGATCAACGCAGGAATTGCATATGAAAATACTATCACCGTTCAGTACACTCCTGCTGGTTTTGTTCATTTGTCTGGTCTATGACAGGCATGGGGCACACCAGGCTGTCACATCCCAGCTTGTGGAATGCTGCAGAGGAAGAGAGAGGGGAAGGGATTCCTGCTGGGACATGTAGCACCTGCAAAAGGAAAAAATATAACATCAGAAATCTGGTGTTTGTCAGGACTCATTTTTGGTCGCTAGGCTGCAGCTGTTGCCTCTAACTGTTCCTTACTTTTTCCAGTTTTCCCCACCTACACACCATGCTGATCTGTTATGAAGTGTTGCATCTGGGAAACAGAACAGTTTAGGGTGGACTGAGGGATTTTTCTGTTTGCCACAAACAAAAATGAAGTGATGGAGAAAGGAGTGAAGCCACAGTGAGGCATGACTGAGCATCAGTCACCAGCTTTGCCTCTTGATTTCCTCTGTGACCTCCATGAGTCCCTTATGGAACCACTTTTCACATCCATTTTAAATGGAGATAACATTTCTTTCTCTCTCCTTTGCATAGGTAATTAATATGAAAAGCATTTATAGATACTTCGTCTCTATCCAGCTACTTGTGTAAAAGCACTTTTAGGGCAATGTTGAAGACATAGAAAATATATGTAAGAAATGGATATCCTTTAAAATCACGTGAGAGTTCCCATCCAAAGATGTTTTAGTGGATTATGAAATAAACACTTCCAAAAAAAAAAAAAAAAAGAGCAGATCACTTCAGGTTAAATATTGACCAGAGTGTTTGTGTCTGTCCATTCTGTACCTGAACCTGCCCAACTTCCCCACCCCACCATCTGAATATTCAGACCTGCCCACTCAGCACCAGAATAATTAAACATATTGTTATTGTGTGACAAGAAAACCTCCCAACTTTTCTCCATCTATCACCTCTTAAGCTGGTATTTTATTTAAGAAATCTTCCTGTTTCATGAGTGGATTTCTTCAAGGTGTGCACAGCAGCACTTGCAGAGTGGTCTGCTTTGCAAAGTGCTCTGCTTTGAACATTTGTCTGCTGGATTTAGCAGTCCTCTCCCTCCTTCCACTCCCCCCTCCCCCCATGTCAGGGATTAGCTTAGTGTCTCATCTTAACTTTAATGGTCTCTAAATTCCTGCTTTTATATAAGAGAGTGAAATTTTCCTGAACAAAATCATGTTTCATTTGTGCTTTTCCATCCCCTGCTTCCTCTTCCAGTTGCCACATCTTCACTTCTGTCCCTACAGGTGAGCTGCAAATTCCCAGCTTTCACTTCTGTTTATAATTATTCACTATCCTTTCTTTTCATGGAATCATAGAATCATAGGGGTTGTAAGGGACCTCTGAAGATCATTGAGTCCAACCCCCCTGCTTCAGCAGGAACACTAAGGGCAGATCAGTTTTCTTAGTGGATTTTCTCTAGTACACAGCCAGTGTTTCTTCATACCTCCCAGTCAAAGGAGTTAACTGGAGAATCTTCATCTCCTTTATGTTTCTATTCATTCCTTATACCCCTCCCTTGACAAAGCTCGTGCTTTATGATTCCTGCAGAGACTTTTCTTGAAGATAGCAAAGCTTTTATTTGTTATAGGAGTCACCATCTTCACCTGTGGTGCTGCTGCGAATGTCCACACAGTCCGAAGTTGTGGTACACATTTTTGGTAGGAAGGGATCCACTTGAAAGTAGTACATGTTGATGGCTTGTGATTGCCCACATGGCAGACCAGGGCAAACGCCTCCCTGTGAGCAGCTGCTTTGGAGGAACCTGAGGTGGGGATTATACGCAATGAGGCAGTGGTAAGAAAGAGGGGACCGATCATCCGGAAGCACTAGGTTTTGGCCTTCAGGTGTAGAAACAGGGGAAGGGAAAGGAGTATCACAAGAGGGTGAGACAGGAGGGACAAGCAGTTGATTGTGCTCTCAAACATAGCTCTAAAAGAGATGGGAATTATACCTCCGTTGCCAAACAGCAAGTATTAGTAAGTCTGGGATCCCTGAATTACGCTATGATCCTGCAGCCTGACTGATCCTCTAATTCTAACTCTCAGCTCACTGCATCCGTGGGAGAAGCCAGGAGAGGCAGGACTTCCCTGATACGAATCCAAGAGGGAAGCCTTAGGCATAAAAACCCCCTTTCTTAGATGAATGAGAAATGCA
Organism: Hemiprocne comata; assembly: GCA_020745705.1. Taxonomy (NCBI): domain Eukaryota; kingdom Metazoa; phylum Chordata; class Aves; order Apodiformes; family Apodidae; genus Hemiprocne; species Hemiprocne comata. Next base: position 67,528,267 of record CM036586.1, read on the forward strand.
GGCACTTCTACTAAGTGGTAGGTCTGGGGCTACTCCTCTAGGTGGAAAGAAGGTGGCTGTTGGTGAGCCAGGCTGCTAAGCAGCAGTAAAAATGAAGGCAAACAGAGCTTTTGTTTCCAGCCTGAGTAGCCCTACACTAGGAGTGCTGCCAAGAGCCTGCACACTTCTTTCCTCTCTCCCTCTAAATGTATTTACAGGCAGGTCCTGAAGAAAAAGGCACAGATGGGCGGGCAGGTTTCTGAAATGACATAATAATAATCTCTCTCTCTGTTTTAGTGTTTCAAAAACAGATTTTGGGTATTGGGTGCAGAAATACAGTACCAGTGGCTGTACCCTCAGCTACATGGTGTAACAGAGATGCGCAGCAGCAGAGCTCAAGGCAATGAGGAAAAACTTCTTTATGGTGAGGGTGAGAGAGCACGGGAACAGGCTGCCCAGGGAGGCTGTGGAGTCTCCTTCTCTGGAGATATTCAAGACCTGCCTGGATGCAGTCCTGAGTGATGTGCTCTGGGCAATCCTGCTTTAGTGGGGGAGTTGGACAAGATGATCTCTAGAGGTCCCTTCCAGCCCTGACGATTCTGTGATTCTGTGATGTGGAGCAGCTCTGCATTTAGCATGTGGGCCTAGGGAACAGGGTGGCAGTACCTGGGCAAGGAAAGCATCAGTATTTATGTAGGATCTAACAACAGGTTTACCATCCCTCTGTGTATATTAGCAGCTATAGGACCTTGCCATCTTTTCCCACCATTCCCTCGTGGCCTGAAAACAGGCTACTCTCTTGTTGATACTAAGATGTCATCCTTTCTATTTCTTGACTTTTGTTTAGTCACCACATGCCAGAGGGTTTTTACTTCTGCCTTTATTGCCTAGTGGTGTTCATGTAGACACATTGTTCTGAACTCAGAGCTTACTTTGCTTTTTGTGGAATTTGTGTCCAAATACAGTAAAAAGGGCTTTTAAATAATACATGCCCCAAATGGTTTCAAAAAGGTTTTTTTTTTTCTTTATTACATGTATGACTGAAGCTGCTGCTCTCAAAAAATGAATACTGACTTCCTATTGTGCACACCAGATGTTGATTCTAAATTCATTCTTTGGAAGTTTTTACAATGTTGCTCACCTTCTAAAAGGAAGAAGCATAGAGATATAAAGGTGTTCATATACTAGACACACTTTCTCCAAAAGCTCTTCTTTAAAAACGCCCTAAAAATCTATCTCTCCAGTGCTCTTTTCCCTGCTTGTTTCAGTCTTTTTTTTTTTTTTTTTCTGCTACACATAGAAAAGCTATCTGGTTCCTGCATTTTCCATTCACTTCCATGCTGGGCAGATTTATGTTGGAACAGTCTGTTCAGGTTTGATGGTTCAGACACAACTAAATTAAAAAGAAAAAAAATTAGGAAGGGAAAATTCACCCAAACATCTGCTGTACTGTGAGGAAAGTTAGTGGCTGACTGATGTCAGTATTGCTTCAGTACAAGCCGGGGGGTGCGGGGGTTTGTGATGTCTGTGAAGGCTAACTGAAACCCAGTCAATCTAATCTCCCAGGCTAAATTAGGTTTGTACTGAGACTTGTCCTCGAGAGGATCCTGATCCTGTCCTTTCCACTGCCTCTGCAGAGAGACTGGAGAGATTTGGCTCCTGAACAGTACCCTTTGTGGAGGTATGTGCAAACAGTTCCATGGATTTACACACAGAACCTCGGCAAGGGGATAACAACAAAGTCACATTCTGATCTTTAGGGCATCTTCTGAGTCTTTATGTCAGTGAAGAGGCAAAGGCCTTTAGATCAGTTTCACAAAAGCTTCAAGTCAGTTTAAGGCAGTACTGTGGCTCAAGCCTCCTGCCTCACTTTCCTCTCCCCTCATCCCACCCACTTATCCCCACAACTGCACACCCCCATCCATACTGATATAGGTGCCTGGGTTGCTGCTGCTCACCAAACTGATGTAGGTTAAAACCAGCCCAGGCATGGAGGGAGTCTTCACCTGGACTAATTCTGCTGCAATACATTTTACCATGTACCTGTCTTAATAAAAAATTTAAAAAAGGAGAAAAATAAAGAAAAAAAGGAAGGAAAGACTGGTGTGGGAGCAGGGATGAGCAGCTAAGGGTGGGTGGCTGGGACAGGCAGCCTCTTCAGCAGCAGAGCCAGCTTAAAGTGTTTATAAAGCTACAACCTTTGTTTCTTCAGTGTCTTGCAGAACCATTTTCCTTCTCCTGTTTGTATATAATAAGCTCCCTCCTCCTATATTCCCAACTCAGCTGCACGCAGATTTACATCTGGAGGCCAGAACAAGCTTGCTAGAGATACCTATAACAGTTTGGAAAAGGCAGGGACTTGCAAAGAGTCTCTTAAAAGTCCTTAGGATTAGCAGTAAAGTTTACCTGTAGGTTGACTGAGGATTAATTTTTTTAGTGCATTATTCATCTCCAGGGCTAGAATTTTGCCTTATTTCTGAGTTTCAGGAATCCCTCTGAGTAAAGCTGCCATCTCATAACATTTTCTACATTAGAGCCTCAAATGCCTACCGAAAAATGTCTTTTAATTTTGCCTTTTCCTCAGCAAAGATATCCAAGTTTGCTAAAATATTAAACTATGATTTAAATATCCTAAAGGGACAAAGATATCTAGAATACTTTTCACTTTCATGACTGAAATTCAAAGCTCAACACGTCCTAAATAGGCTGTCAGAGGAGATGAAGCATCCTGACTATTCAGCTGCATCCTGCTCCTGGAAAATTATTTTGCTGTACGATTTTAATTATCCCCTTTGCAGCTACGACAAGTAGTAGTAAACAGAGGAGCAACAGAGTGCTAATGAATAAAAATCAAATTAAGGCTTTGAATTTTCTGCAAAAAGGGCCTGAGGAAAGATTTTGATGCCTTCACTGAATATTACGAATTTTCATATAAATACTGACAGAGATTATTCTTCTATATTTCACTGACTTTCTACTCACTCTAGTTTAATAGGTGTGGAATTTTGTAAGGATGTGGACAGCACTTAAGCGGAAATACACTGAAAACTAATATCAGTTCAAAGCTGAGACAGGGATTAATGCATAAAGCACTGCTGCAACTTCTGGAATTCTTGCTAAGCCCCAATTTACAAGGTATTTATTCTACTGAAAGAAAAAAAGATCCAACCCAAAAATGTACCACTATATCAAGGAATACACAGATAAAAAAAAAATATTACGCATGCATACTGTGGCAGCATCTGAAGTGGAGTTAATGTAATCCTTACATACCTTCTAATTTTCTGCTTGCTGCTTTTTTTTTTTCTTTTTCAGATTAAAAAAACCCCACAAGCCCAAAGGAATACAACCCTAACTGCTGTGGCCTTTTCTTCTCCCAAGGACTTCCTAGCTTAAGGGCTCACTAGCTCTAACAGTGTCTTAAAAATAAAACAAAATGGGGGAACTTGAGTGTTCAAAACCACTCGAGTTCAGAGGTGATCCATCAAACCCAAAATAAACTTTTTGGTATTGTGCATAGATCTGGCTGCATAAAGAGACTGTCCCAAATGATAAAAAGGATATTAAACAAAACATGATACCAAAAGGCAGAGATGAAGTTTTCAGTATTACATGAAGATCCTCCAGCTTTTCCATGGCACTGGAAGGCTCCGACTATACTTCTGGAAAAAGCCTTTTTCTAAGACAGGTACTTCAGTTTGCAGATACAAGGAGAAAGGGATACAGCACAGGTTTACACTCCAATATGACTCCAAGCTCAGTCTTCAATTCCCAAACACCTCTGAAGAAGCAGAGCCTGCCATCTGAAATGCAAACCTAGACAAGAAGTTTGGCTTCACTTCTCAATATAATTCTCTCACTACTTTTCCTCTTCTGTGCATTGTCATAAAATTCAGAGACTTTCTTCCTGAGCCTGTTCTAGTTTCTTAACCCTGTTGCTCTTGGTAAACATGCAAGTTAACTAAAGCAGCACTCTCTTCATTAGCAACTACACTTCTTTTCTTCAGTGCACAAAAGGCAGGTTTATGCCTTCTGAACAATCCCAGAAATCCCTTATAGCACAAAACAGTGAGAGAAATCTGACTCCGTCAGTGTTACTTGGTGTAGATGTGACCAGAAGAGAGGGCAATGAGAAGAGACCCTGAATTAGTTCTATCCTTGTCTGCTTTAAGATAAGCCTCAGCTTGCAAAGCATAGTGCCAATACTTCTGTTGTCATAAGCATCAAAAGTTAACAGAAGAAGTTTTAAAAAAATAAGCCTTTAATTTTTGTAAATGATACATTAATCTGAAAAGCAATAAATAATGATTTTTTTTGAAGTCTATTTTTCTTTTTTGTAAATAAAACTGTATCATGACTAGAAAACCTATCACAAACAGCTTGACATGCTTAAGGATTTTTTTTGTTACCCACCAATTACAGAAGTTCTACCTGTCAAATGAGGTCTTAACTATGTGCCCCATCATCTTTAAATTGCATTCTCAGACAATCCAACATCAGACACCAATTATGCATGTATTTAGTCTCATGCAAACTCTTTTGTGTAGATTCCAATTCCTTCCACACCAGTTCGTTCAGAAATAATACCAATTAACTCAGTCAAATGCCATAAATAATAATGGCTACAGGATTAGTATTAGGACCTGCTATCTTTAAAGTCTACCCTTCCTGTTAGCTGCTCGGCATGTTCTTTTCACTGAATCTGCAAGAAGTGCAGGCAATTTGGTAACAAAATGGAACCAGAATACAGCCCGCTTTCCACAAGCTACTTAGTCTAAGAAGTCTAGCAGTTTTGCAGGGACAAGTCTCTTGGGGTTATTCAGCTGTGTATAAAGTAGCTGTTGACTTTTTTTTTTCACTATTTATTTAGAGCCTTTCCCAAGGAATGTGAGCAACTCCCCCTCTTGCCCCACCAAATCACACTCTTACACTAGAGAAAGGCCAGATGTATGGGGGATGGGCAAGTGTTTGAATAGTTACAACTACAGTAATTGAAACCTGCATCCTAATTTTCACTGAAGAACCTTCACAGATGGGTTGAGCCTACATCAATGCCCACGGCAGAGAAGAGTGTATACTCATTTATGGGTTACAGATTGGGTTCTCTGCACCCACAAAAGAAGCGCCTTCTCAGCAACAACTCTGGGTTCCTGAACTGTAGTCAACTGGGACTCTAGCAGTAGATGCTAATGAAAATATACATGAAATTTCTTGCAGTCATTTATTCTAATTGATTTTAAACTTCACGTGTCTTCTGCCAAGAGTAAAACCATTTAAAAGTCATACAAACACAAGTGACCCAACAGTTCTAAATACATAGTCCACGGCACAATAAAATGAAATCAGCACATAGTAGGGATTATATATTTTATTTTCTTTAGAAGTGGATCAGTGAAATCACTGTGCTCCAGGAACACACTAAAAAAACCCCAAACAATAGGACTTTTACACCAGGTAGCTTCCCCCTTAACAAAGTGGTACAATGCTTATAATACTGCAGATTGGATCTGGAATAATAGAAACACGAATCCAGTGTCACCCCAGAGCTATGCTTTTAGCAAGTACATTCACAAACAACCCCCCCCCCCCCCCCCCCCGAACTTCAGAACACCTGCAGAGTCTCATTTCTACAGCTAGCTAAAAATATTCTTGTTAAAATAGAAAAAGATTCTTCTACAAAAATTTAGGGGTGAGTCATGACATTGCATCTAAACTGCTTTGCAGACAACTAAGTACGATGATAGATCAGTGTTCCCTAGGCTTTCCAAGAGTTCACCCGGATTTTCACGTTTCGAAAAACAGTCCAACATTGCCACCAGGTGGTCAGAGCTGGGCACGTTCATCGGGACAGTCGCATATGACATCTTTTGGAGAAATCCCACGAGAAATACCTCGTCGATGAATAACAATACCGCAAGTAAGAAAGGACACTGAATTCTGAGAACTCAGTCCTTACGCAGGGAAACCAATTTGAAGTATGGACCAATATAAGAAAAATAATTTACGATATTTTTGTGATTACGTCTTCGGTGTCACGACGCTCCCCTCCCTAAAGGCACCGGTTCCACCCACTTCTTTCTCGGTACAGCATGTACTTGCCCACAAGCAAAATCTACGTGTATGCAAAAAATGCCCAAGACCACTCACTTCTTCAAATGTAAACGTACTTGAAAAATTCAAAAGCTTTTTCCTGGAGTCCAGGAGGCAATAGAAAATGAATTTAAAATAATCTTTCACATGGACTTTTTCATTGCTGCCTTTCTCACACTGAAGAGATATGCTTCATAAATAATATTTAAGAAGTTGTCATCATTCTGAAAAACAAAACAGGTCATTGTTAGTGCACCATAGGTGTTCATCAGTAAAGAGATTAGAAATTTCTTCCATTTCATGGATGCAATACTTTTCAACTTTATTCTGTTTTTAAAAGTGAGCAATAGGAAGGCTATTTCCTTTGCCAAAAACATGTATTATTTCCAAGCCTTTCTAATTGCCTTAGAAGAACTGTATGTAAATATTAACTATATTGCAGGAAGCACGACTATCTTTTTAAAGAGTAATGAGTACACAGAAAGCAGATTTTCCAAACTCACCATGGATTTAACCTGAGCCCACTATTCTTGCATGATATTGCAGCAACGATACAGTCCTATAATTTCTTCCCTCTGCCCTCATTTACCAAGGGATTTCCTTAAGTAGGCTCCTCCATTAGGGCAGTGGTATTTCTCAGCACATCTAAAGGAACAATGAAACATCCTGGCATCTGATCCTATACTAAATCCTACCTGGGCAAATCCTTGCGTCTTGTTTAGCAATTTTAGACTTAATGCTCATAAACCAATGCTGTTCTTTCTGCTCTGATGCTTGTTTCACTTTTTCCTTCTGCAGATAATTATGCAAGAAAGGGTCAACCCACATTAAGAAACAACGTTCTAAGTAGCTCACATAAGCTTATGAAGACAATTAAAATAAAGATCCTATTTAAGGAAAATCAGAAGCATTTGAGATTCCATTTTTATATAATGGAAAGTAACAGGTAAGAAATTGGCAGTATTTTCCTTGTAACTCAGTTAATCCTAATTACCACCAAGAACAGCAGGGTCAAATATACAATTACAGTTTCAGAGGGTAAAATCCAATTTTCCTTCACTAGTTTCTTTTTTAACTTCATATATATTTTCCCTACTATCCAGATACTCAAAGTATGTAAAGACAGGATAATGTGATATGTTTGTTTTTTAATCCCAAACTAAAAATACAGGGGGAAATAAGAAAAACTTCTCATTTGTTAAAGACAATATCTTCTTTCTGGGTCTATAATTTGTATTGCATTTTAAGCAAGTAACTTCAATATTCCAATAACTACTTGGATTTTTATTCCAAAGCCATACAGGCACATAGTTCGGCCTACAAATTGGACCCTTATACCTGTGTCTCTATTCTTCACGCTTTACAGTCAAGTCTTTAGATATAAAACCTCTCCTCAACCTCTCTAGTCTTCAGATATTCATCACATGGCAAGTTAAGGAAAAAAATATTCATAATCACTCATGTCATCCCAGAGCAGTAAACAATCATCTCATACATAATGTTGTTAATGCTTTGTCACATTTAAACCTGAACAACTGCACCAAGAGCAATTTTAGCATTTGAACTAAAGAATAACATTGAATAGATTGAACTAGTATATTTTTAGGGTATCTAACCCATATTTGGAAGTTGCTTACACTCATTCTGCAATTTTCATCTCCCATATGAATTCCTCTTACTGCTAACCTGCATCTCTTGAAGTACTTGGCAGCTAAGACCATGACCTGTTATTTATCCTAATAGATATCCCCCTGGCTCTTAGGCTGACCTTATGAAGCTTTCAGTCATCTTTGTTCTTTTCCATCAAATTTATTATCTTTCCTGAACCCAAAACCAGATGCATTAATCAAAATGCAATTAAGCCAGCAGTGTGCAGGGAGAGGCTGTCAGGTCTGTGGTCTATGCCATCCTGCTCTGTTAACATGCAGCCCTAAATAGCACAACTTCCATCCTAAAGTGTAATTGCTCAGTTAGCTTCTAGACAGATGGATGCAACCGATATATCAAAATGGGAATTGGAATTTTATGCAAAGTAGGAGAATTCTTGGCACTTTACCTGGATCAGGTGTAAAAGTGTTTCCTGCAGCTGCATCTTTGTCACTGAGTTGCTGTTGACCACAGATGGCTCTGGGGTTTGCAGTGGCAGGAGAAGGCTGGCTGAACTAGCAGCAGGTTCTTGGTTTGCTACTGTCAACCTCCCACTTTCATTTGCTTTTGGTGGAGCAGGTGTGGACTGAGTGAACACCATCGGGGACATCAACAAGGTAGGAGTCACAGTGGCAGGAATGCGTTGGGGTGAGATTACCTGTCCATATAAAAATAATCTCTTAAACTCATCTACTCAATTCTACGGAAACAATGATGAAAACTGCAGCCTAATTGGCAACAGGTACAGAGACTGCTGGAGATTGATACAGTTATGTGAAACTCCAGGTCAGGACCACCTATATGACCCATTTCCAGGTTAAAAGCTTCCATCCAATTTGAGATTGCAGCAATGGTTTCAAGTGGGATTAAGTCTATGTGATAGACTAATTATCTTAAGGCAAGAGCATTTTATTTCAGAAATCATACTATTAAATATCAGCAATCTCAGAGAATGCAGCTGTAAAGTCTTCTATATAAGGACAGTAAATAATAAAGTTTAATTGTTGAGAACATACTTACATGCAAATATCACTATTAAAGACTAAACTTTGTACCTAATACAAGAAAGTATTTTCCAATTCTAACTTTAAAATAAATTTATAAATATATGTATGTATATATTTTTTTTCTCATTTTACTTAAGGAGAGGGGAAAGAAAACAGAAATTCAGTGTGTTATCTAAAGAGCCACAGTGAACTGGTGGCACTGCCAGAAACAGAACCAACTCCTAACCAACACTCAGTTGACAAAATCAAAAAGGTCCTCAAAGAGAAGGAAAACTTTGATGCCACAGTAGTTCTGCAAGTTCCCTCAGTATCATATTCATGCCAACCTGCAAAGATAGGTGTCAAAGAATTTAACTTTCAAATTTTGCAATGCATCTTGGAACTGTAAAACATGCAGGACTAGCAAATGCTACCAGATACAATATACAACACAACAGAAAGTTTATTTGCTCAGTCTGCAGGTATTAGAGCCCGCTCCAGGTAATTCCAGTAATCTTAATCCTAATCAGCCATCTCCTCACTTTTTTTCAAAGAACAGAACATACAAAGGAATTGATATGAGCTCACCAAAGCTCCTCTCTTTTGGACTGGAGCATGACTTACTGCCCCTTTATGAAGGTGAAAGGCTACTGAATCACTCTCTTCTGTGTCCTGGGTTATATTTCAATTTTGAAGAAAAATTAAAATTAAGAAAATAAACCTGAAGTTTATCTCCTGGGTATGCAGAACAACATAGGTTAACACTAAAATACATTAATATTGTTATAGTTTTTCTTACTCCTAATTATGATTGCTCTACCCAAGACATTTCTGAACAGTGTCAGTTAAACTCCAATACAGAGAGAAATAGAAATGAGGAGGACTGAGATCTCCCATTGTTTTACACAAAATTTAAGGAAGCAGAAAGACTAGTTAGTGGTCAGGAAAGACTCACGGATATTAGAAAGCATACAATGTGCCAAAATCTCCCAGTTCACATTTTAGGTAAATATTATTTCTCTTCCTCAGAGTACTACTTAAAAATTAAACTCTTGACCTTTTTTCCTACCCCATGACATGTAATCCTAACAGCAATCCTCAAGTCTGTGTTACAAGCTCCTGGATGAGTTAAGGTATTCCTAACTCACTGTAGGTCTGCTTCAACCAGAAAGATAGTGCATATGTCTGTGCACCTATGCTTGAAAAACAATATTCATTTTAGAAGCAAACCAGTAGAAGTCCAAAGTGACATCCCTCTGTGGAGTGAACCTTTCAGACTATGCACAGATGTTGTCCAGTAAGTGAGAAGATTGTTGTCCTGCCTGTGGAAGACTGACTACTTCCAGACACATATCACAATGCTTCTGCTCTACTCATCCATGCAGCTGATACAACTTCTCTTTAATTTACCTCAAGCAAAATTGGCAGGGTTTGCTTAAACCAGATGATTCTTCCTAATGGGTTTTGAAGAATGCATATACAAACAGCTCTCCAAGGGCAGGAACCTCAAGCAAAGGGATGGTGGTGAGCAGCTGGAGGAGATAAACTGTCCCACTAACATAGCTGAACCTATGACAGACTGCACCAAAGACCTAGATAATGTGTCCTTTGAAACCACAAGACATTTCTGTTTCAAGTCTAAGGCGAATAAACAAAGCCTGAGACAAACTGTGCTTTTAATAATATACAGCTACTACTGGCAGAAATGTATTATGTTGCAGTTTAAAGGACGTATGAAAAATTACTTGTTTTCCCTGGATAGAAACTGCTTGTTGGTGGGACTTGCCAAGCATATGGAAGCTATATGGAATAAGCAATGTTGCCATCTACTGGTGACACAGCTAATATCCACAGGTTACTGCAAAACTTAGAAAATTTGTGTCAAAATATAAAATATATATCATTTTTTCAGTGTATTGCATTTGTTTCCTGTATGCAAACATTGAATTGTATTTTTTGCTAACAGTTCGTGCTCAAAGCTTCTGCTATTTAGCAAACTTTTAACATGAACAACATGGTTTCTTAAAAATTATAAAGGCAAATTTTCATTTTAGAGTTAGTTCAGATCAACTTCAGTCACTGGGACAACCGACACCCACCAGAAAATGGGATGCTGATCTTGGCACTACTAGTGCAATTCCTACAGCACCATACTTCTGCTGAAAGCACTGCAAATGCAATGTAGGGACCTAACAGCCTTTGGGCCAATCTTCTAGCTTTGAGTAACTTCTCACAAGACAGAACAGCCCTTCCAAAATGCTGTTGATTAACTTCTTTCCCACAGAATTGAACCTGATTTGCTTGTTCATCCAGCCTCTACTGAATTATCTCCAGCTTTACCAGGACAACACTTAAATCTCTCAGTCACTAATGACAGAGTAGGAGTCCACTGTCAGTTGTTCAGCAATGAAGTAAGAATAATGAAACTGTGCAAAATAATTTTTGCAACATATTGTATTCCTTCTCTGAAGCACCAATGCTCACTAAGATATCTGTTTGATATTCTGCGTGGCTGCTGCCAGCTAGATGACATGATAGCTGGCAAATGCACTTAACACCATAAACTAAGGAATGCATCAGATCTCCTATAGGCAAACTGGCACCCAGTGTTGCTTCCTACAACGTGCAGAATCCCATCAAATGCATCAAATGCTCTTCTGGAACATCAGTACCCGGCTGGGGTGCTGTGGGCCTCTAACTATTTTTAGTGGCATTTCTTAAAACGAAGAACATTTTAGCAAGGAGTGATTGAGGAACTTTAAAGACAGTTGCTATTAAAATAAAGCTGGCTACAATGCTAACATCGCTCTGTCTTTCAAGTTTAGTTCAGAATTTTTAAATTGATGTTTAACTACAGAATATTAAATTACTTTTCAAAACAAGTTTAATGTACCTTCTGTGCATGTGTACAATCTCATGTTGAAACTGAAGTGAGGACAATTGAGAGGGAACGGTGCGATGCTCACACCAGAGATACTAGGTACCATGCACATATTCAAAAGATGTAACACTATTTACAAAATACATTATTGATGGGAAACGCTACAAGAAATGAGAAAAATGGGATGCAAGATAAGTGGCCTTCTGAACAAAAAATAGATTTGTGCCAAGGTTATTGTAAGCACTTTTAAAACCATGATTCTGATTAAGATGAACACTGAAGCATGCAGGTATCTATAATCAGGATAACTCATGCCTAGCACTGAGCATATGCTTAAAAGCCCACTGCAGATTAATGTTTTTTTATTGCATCTTAAGCACACATTACTCACTGTCCGCATAAGGAGGAATACTTCATGGAATAGGGCTGGCACCAGACCAGACTGAATGCTTCTAAGTATTATTCTTCAGCTTTTGCTTTTCTTTTTTTTTTTTTTTTTTTTTTTTGGTAACTGGTCTCTTCCTTTCCATGTGGGAGATCACAGTTCTTACACCATATGGAGATGCAGCAGAAGCCAATTTAAACTTGGACTTGTAATGTGTCAATTGTGGAAAAGACTATTGCTTTCATTTTCTTCGTGCTGCTGATGGATCTAGTGTGTTCCTTTAAGAGGATTTTTCCAGCAACAAACACTGTCCAGATACCTTTCTATTCCTGTCAGACTTTTTTGAATTTGCTTTTTCTGTATGCTGATTTGTGGTAAAAGAGGAAATACCGAAAGATAAATAATTACAGAGAACAAACCTTTTGCTGCATTTGTTGTCAGAATCTGCTTTGATCAATTATGCATGAACATGTGCAGATATATTTGTGCCAATTCAATTTCACTCGAATGTCTGTCTGCAGGCATGGTAGCACTTAAACCCTGTGGTCTACAGCAAGGACGATATTCGAAAAACATTAATGTTGGTTTTAAAAGTTGTTTCAAATTTTTACCTTCCAGTTTGTTTTCAAAAGTAGGAAAAAAAGTGGCTAATTCAGGGCATTGTACAGGAATACAGGCTCATTCCTTCATTTTTAGCCCCTTCTCTTTTTTTTTTTTTTTGCAATCTGCTGCATGTAGAAGAGGCCAATCCTTCCAGATTGCAGAGCTTTAGGTGTCCTAAACAATAATTAGTCTTACCTTCATCACCATTTTTATTCTATGCATTCAGCCTCATAAACAATACTAAATGTGTTGGAAGAACTGCATCTAACACTGTTTTGATAGCAGCTGTGGCTGTGTTAGTCCATAAAGCCACTCCTAGGCAGTCTCAATCTACTCGGGCTGCTCACAGCCACGCAAAGTGAGACTGAAAGTCTCCTTAATTGCCTTTTTTTTTTTTTTTTTTTTATTAAGGCAAACTTGCAGCAATAATCACAGTGAATGAGACTTGTTCCAGTGAAGATTTGTCTCTTTTTTTCGAGCTATTGTTCTATTCATACTCAAGCATAAAATTATTGAAACTGCATTATGTCAGACCTCAGTAATTCCCTGTGCATATTGTAACTAATGCTGGCATCATCTTCTATTTCAAATACACACAGTCATTAGCCATATCAGCTTCAATATGGATTCTTCATTTGAAAAATATATCAGCATATTTTTTTAAATGCATATTGGCTTCTAACATATAGCCTGGCACTTGCCTCATTTTACTTTTACCTTCAATGAAGGAATGTCTTACATCTCCATGCTGTCAGAATGTTTACCAGTGAATCAGACAATTTATTTAATTTATAGCAGGCAATTTCCATTCCCAGTGAAAACAGAAGCAAATTTTTGTTGACTCTGGATCCTCTTTTTATTCATTAGCACTCCACTGGAAAGTCATGTTACCATCTGTAAGCAACTGATCTTGAATAATTTCAATGACTTATCCCCTCAAAACTCTTTCACACAGATTCAAAGTCATACTGAGTCATACTGCTTTAATTAAAAGAATAAAAATAATGATGGCTATTTGATATATCAAATTAATCTTCCTCTGACCTCTCTCACCAAATCAGAGATCTTGACCTGTCACACTGTTAGTGATTGATGTGGCCCTTAATTGTTAAATGACTGAGCCTCTTCACATGCAGAATAACTTTCTAGAATAAGTAGGATTCTTGGAGTGTGTCAAAGTATCCTGCTGTCTCTCATTCGGCTTTTTAAGAAGTTGCAACGGTAAAGCAGCTTTTGAACTTTACACTGAAAAGGTGAATGCTTTATCATTTGGATAAGTAACTTCTAGACTCTAGTACAATACAAGTCAGACTGCAGTAAAAGACAAGTCTTGTGGACTGTCTATCCACAATCCAGGAAGTTGAAAGGGGCTTAGATGCTCGCTCTTCCCCAAATAAGACAGTTAAAGACATTCAAGTGTAGAAGATCCCACAGAACATGAAGATCTTAACAGAGACAGTAGTTTTCCAGGATGGTACATTTTACCATTGCACATGATGCTTTTCTGAAGAACAGAAAAATGTTCTCATAAGAGAGACACCTCTTTTGACACCTCCGGAATGTTTCAGGCCACTGATCTGAGTTTTAGAATCATAATCACCAGAATCAATGGTTTGGGTTTTTTTTTTTAAGGCATTCAGGCACAACATCTGTCTTTTCAAATGAATATACAGCAAATTAAAAAAAAAAAGCTAACGAATAGCTAGAAATAGCAGTTGTGGTAAACTCAGCAATATACGAATACTTCAAAAAACTGCTGTTAGAAAATATGTGAGCTTTTAAGCACCTTTAGCCCTTTCAGCTACTAGCATAGAAGGGAATGCATACCTGGACAGAGAAAGCTATGACTAATCTTGTAAGAAAAAATAATTATTAAACCCAAAATATTACACTCAATACCAGCAATTACACACAACAGCCTGAGACCAAGTACGGCATCTGAAAACTAGGTGACTTTTCAAAGTCTCTCTGGAAAAACCCAAGACTGCAGTATTTTTAGTCATTATTGATGTGCAAGAGATAGCCTTCAGTATTTACAATATCACAGCTTGGTAAAATGTATCTTACTCGATCTTGCTAAATTATCACCTGCAAAATGAATGATGTGCAACACATAGTAAGGTAGTTAACAAGGATACACTGGCCAAAACAAAACAAAGGCTAACCCTACAAAACTTTGAGTTCAAAATACTGCTAAATATCTATTTATTTTAAATTCAGAAGTTGCTCATTTACCTGAAAGAGAGAGCTCTGTTTTTCTGTACTCGGTGCTTTTTCTATCCAGGAATCCAGTGGTTTCAGTGTATTGGTATTCTGAGTAACTGGAAACTTAGCTGCCAAAGTTGGTCTGCTGGATACATGCAACTGTTCTTGTTGCACGATCTGGAGTTTTTTCAGTAACTCTTGAGGTGAAATCACTCTAGAATTGGCTGTTTGATTGCCAGTGAGAGAAAGTGGCTGTCTAGGAAGTTTGGGTTGTTCTTTACCAAGTGTCTGAGACTCTAAAGTCTGGCCTGGTAGGGAACCATTGAAATATACCAAAGGTGGCTGGCTCATCGCGTTTACCGGTGCTGCTGGTGCTCCAACAGCAGCAGGAGTCCTGCTGAACACAGAAGCTGTCGAGTTCACAGATCCTGTTGCACTGGGCTCCATTTTAGTCACTGACCCTGACTGACCCTGTAATTTCTGTAATAAGCTCTGAGTGCCAGCAGTATCCTGAACTACATGAGATGCTGCAATACCATGAGAAGTCACAGGCTGGAAGAGTCCTGTGAAAGTCTCACCCATAGGGTGGATATTGCCATTTTCACAGAGCCGGTTCTCAGGAAACTCAGCAAGTGGATGAAGGTCTGTCCCACGCACCATAAGCTTCTGAATGGCAGGGCAAAGCTGCTTCTCTGCAGAGGGAGAATGCCTGCTAGGTTCTTCGTAGGACAGTGAACGTACCACACCCTGCCTAACAGGAAGATTCTCTTGATGCTGTTTATTAAGTGGCTCTGAGACATCTGGTTTTTCTTGTTTCCCGAACAGTGCTGTCAAAGACAAGTGCTGTGGTTCAGGATCCACATTCTGTGAGAGGACAAAGGAAAAAAGTAAACATAGTTCCCTTATGCTTAGGTCATATTAAGTGACAATATTTAGCCAGCAGTATTCAAGGAAAAGCCAAGAAAACTGCTATGCTCTTTTCTCCTAGGAGAATTTTTATTAGTTTTGTCACATAGGAAGGGCAAGAAGACAGTTGTCAAGCTGCTTGTGTGGGAGAAAACCAGTGAATCTGAGAGATAGCAGTGGCTTCACTTTAAATACCATGAAAGAGCATCTTCCCCTTCAGCCACCAGTACAACACTACTAAAAGACAGAAATCACCCCTTGTGTGAAATAGGGTCACTTCTTGGGCTTCTCCCTGTCACAGCTGAATTCAGTTCTTAGGATTTTGCAGTGTGATTTAACTTGAAGATGTATCAAGAGACTTTTCTTTATTTAGATTAACTGAATTCACCTAAAGAACACCAAAAATGTGGTCTAGAAACTGAGCAGACCTGCCTGTTATCAAAGTAGCATCTGAAAATTGAATGACTAGTATTTCTTCATTGCATCAGGATGGTATGCCTGTAATTTACATCCTTCCACATCATAAGGTGGGGGTTGGGAACTTCGTATAGAGCAGATTAGTTTTAATTAAAATCATTCCTTACTGTGGTTCCACCTCAAATTTCTGTACTGAAATTTCTGCACCTTCTGAATCAAACAAATACGATGGCTACTCAAGCAGCACTAGTCAGAAAACACAAACCATTTTACCTTGCTTTGCTGAGGTATTCGTTGATGCTGATTTTCACTAGGCTTCACTGGAATTGGTTTGATTAGGTTAGGGTTGTTATAGATTGCAGAGGAACTGGTTATTTGTTTTGGCTCTGAGCAGGTCTTACACTGCAACAGAAAAGAAGTATTTTTTAGTTAGTGGGACAATACCTCTTCCTGTAGTTCTCCACTATAGTAAAATCCAGACATAGCCAAGTACTCAATAACCAAAAATATCAGTTGCAGCACTGATTATGAAATGTTATGCTATTGAAACAACTGTCACAACTGCAACCTAATTTTCTAAAACCACAAAGTATATGTAAAAATAAACACTTGATTCCAAGATTCCCTTAGTATGAGGCTTCCTTCTAATTTAAATCTCCATTGTCTTTCTTACCTTCTGCTCTTACAGCACTTAATTTTTTAATTTTTTTTAACAAAAAAGCACCTTAGAAACCAAGCAACAGACATACATCAGCAGGCAGCTAAAAGTAGTTTAGGTACATGAAGGATTAATGTGCCCATAAAGAACATTTAAAATGCATTTCATTTCCCATAGATGGGAAGAGACAGATGACTGAAAGTGATCAGGGACACGGAATGACTGACACATGAAGAAAGAAGGTCATTATTTAATTCAGAAAAAAATGAACAGAAAATGCTGCATGAAAGGAAATAATAAATGGAATAGAAAAAGGTGAGTAAGATGGCCTTATTTGCATGGTACAAAAAATAAGAATATAGTAAACGGAACAATAAAAGCATTGGGTATACAAGGAATGCTATTGTCAGAAGAAAACAGTATATTGAAAGTCATTGTCACTTGAAACAATTGAAACCAAGAAACTGCAAAGATTTTTTAAAGAATTATCTAACAAAAAGTTAAATCTATCTAACAAGAATATTCATAGTTGGTTACTTGAATTTGATGGCCTCTACATTTTATGCTACAGGAGTAACGGTTGGGTAAGGAATGATCAGTTTTCGTTCCTCATTCTTTCCTCTAAAGAGCCCAGTCTTGTGCATTACTGGGGACAGAACTCTGGACAGTACAGATTGCCATATGTACACACAGCAGAGCCACCACTCTGCATTTATGAAAATGTTAGTGTCTTTTCCAGAACTTTCCAAGACAAACTCTTTAGGATGCAAATGTGAGAAAATAACCCCCACCCTCCAGTGTAAAAAACTGATCATTTGATAAATTTCTGGCACCTACAACAGTAAACAAACACACACCGGTCCAGGGCTGCTCAGTAAAACACAACTTGAGTTCTCAAAGGGACTTGAGGGGCTCTAGGAGGTACCCAACACCTTCTTTGCAACATCTGTCCTCAGGAATCCCAGGCCACTGAGACCGGTGGGAAGGTCTGGAGTGATGAAAACTTACCCTCGGTGACAGAGGATCAGATTAGGGAGCATGTAAATGAACTAGACATACACAAGTCCATGGGACCCGATAGGTTGCACTCACGAGAACTGAGAGAGCTGCCTCTCTCATTGTGAAACCACTCATGATTATTTTCGAAAGGTAATGGCAGTTGGGGCTGGCTCCCAAGGACTGGAAGAAAACAAATATCAGTACTGTCTTCGAGAAGGGCAAAAAGTAGGATTTGAGGAACTTCAGGCTGGTTTACCCCACCCCGATCCCTGTGAAGGTGATGAAAAAAATGGCTTCCTACTGGAAGCCATTTCTAAACATATTAAGGACAAGCAAGCAATTAGGAGTAGTCAGAGTGGATTTACAAAGGGGAGATCCTGCTTGATGAACCCAACAGCATTTTACAGTGAGATGACTTGGTCAGAGGATGAGGGGAGAGCAGTGGATACTATTCACCTTTACTTTTGCTAAGCTTTTGACACGGTCACCTATAACATCCTCAAAGACAAAGCGATGAAATGCAGACTAGGTATGTCAACAGTGGACAGTGAGGTGGATGAAAAACTGTCTGATCTGCTGGACTCAAAATATTGTTGGTATGAAGTCCAGCTGGAGGCCAGTCACTAGTGGTGTCAAACCCCAGGGTTTGATATTGGCGTCAATACTGTTTAATATCTTAATTAATGACCGGAATGATGAGGAAGAGCAGGCTTGCAGACAATGTAAAACAGGAATGTACAGAGATAGTTACTGATTGATAGACCACGTGGTTGTGCTGCCATTCAGAGGGACCTTGACAGGCTGGAGAAATGGGCTAACAAGAACATGAAGGTCAACAAAGGGAAACTGAGGAACAATAACCCCATGCAGTACAGGTTGGTGCCAGCTGACTGAAAAGGAGCTTTACAGAAATGGACCTGGGTGGACAAGAAGTTGACTATGAGACAGCAACATGCCCTTTTGGCAAAAGAAGGCCAAGAACATCCAGAGTTGTGTTAGGCAGAGCATTGCCAGTTGATCAAATAAGGTTCACCTCTGCTGAGCACTGGTAAGACCACTGGTTAGACCCGTCTACTGATCACTGCAGTGCTAGATCAGTTCTGGTCTTCCCAGCACAAGAAAGATACAGCCACTTTTTCCCTTAACATGATGCATAACATACTTTCATATTTCACAATGAGTTCTACAGAATTAAGATAAATCCATTTGGACCTTAGTTCTCCAGGATATTTTACCCGGCTGACTTCTTCAGAAACCACGAGTACCTTAGATTTCACTGTCATACTCTGCATGATCACAGAACTAAGCATATAAAAATGAAGTGAGAAGCAGTAGAGTTTGAGAGTTATCACTATGTAAGCATTTTTCAGACCAAATTCCTCAGCAAAATGAACAGCAGTATACACAAATGCCTACAGAGAATTACACTGACCTGACTTGGTATCATTTCCATGATCTGATAACATGGTTAGTAGGCTGCAATCAAACACAGGGAAGTATCCTGAAGGGAAAAAAAAACCCAAACCCTGTGATGATTTCAAAGGACTCTGTAACTACTTGAGTTCGGAATATAAGGTGATTTTGGCAGACGGGTAGCATGGCCTTGCTGATGAGCAAATGAGGAGCTCCAGTATGACATTTTAAGGAACTGTCAAGTGGACAGGTAAAGAAGGTATCAGATGGCATCATCATCAAATAGTAGAAAGCAGCATGAAAGAAATGTCACCATGCTGTTCAGCAATAAAACCAGAAGAGTACTCATCAGCTACATCTGATGATTACAACATCTTGCATCACGGGTTTGTCCTTAAGTCATGTGGTTTGTTCATGCTCCCACAAAAGATGTGTAAGAAATTAAATGGTTCTAAGATCAAGTAAAAAACATGCTAAGCAACACTGGAAAAAAGCCAGACATATGTGGTGAACGTCAAAAAAAACAGTAAGACCATCACTTAGGATGTTTTAGGCAAGTTTGGTATAGTCAGAGACATCTGAGGCAAACAACTGCTTTGTGTTGCAAGATTTCATAGTCTACCATAGTCTGTTTTCATATAAAGCTCAAGCTGAACAGAACGTTGTCAAAGGAAACAAGCAATAGGCAAGCATGGTACCTCAGTATTGCAGTTCTCCTGAAGCAAATACCCTGTCACAACTCAATCTTGTGCCTGACTTTGAGACATGTGAGCTGCAAAGGCTTATCAAGTACAAGGAGGAGATGCTAGAAGAAAAGGCAAGAAAGCCAGCCAAGACCTGATGGAACTTAGCAAAGCTTTGTACATAGATGGCTTTGATGAAAGAAATAAAGTTTTGAAGTGGTCAGAGCTCAAGCACAGAGCTAAAAAGCCCTGGAATGATATGTAGATGATGCAAAGCAGCCACAAGACGACACTAATGAGCAGTCACATGAAGGTGTACACGGTGCTCTGTAGAGGAGGGGAGCTAAGGAGGACAAGAACTGTCTGTAAGACGAGCAGTAGTAGAAAGGATTTCCAGTCAGAGCCCCGCTTAAATGAGACACACAGAAGCAATTCAGACTGTTTAGTAGTGTAGACTCTGCATCACCCATGCTCAGTATGGCAAAGTGCCCTCAGGAAAGCTAGGCTTTTTCGATCATCCTACTAGCAAGTCTTTCACACAGTTAACAAATCAAAAGCTAACGCACCTGAAAACTTAGAAACCTACATACCTGTCTGGGCAGGGCAATACCATTGGAACATTTTGCACAAAGACAGCAAAGAAGTAGTCAAAGAACAGAAATAGAAGCCCACAGGCCACCCCTGGTCACTACCAGAAACGATGTTCTTATCAAATCATTGTATGTAATGAAGAAGGAAGCTTAAATTATTTGGGGCACATCAGGCAGACAAAGGATGTCCACCTAATGTGACCTTTAAAAGAGCAAATACAGTGCAGTAAATGGGTAGATGCTATAGAAGAACTGTGCAGCCCAGAGCTAAAACCAGGGCTTGTCTTGTAGTACAACACAAGGCACAGTGGTTGAAGAGAAAAACATTTTGTCGTGCTTTGAAGCTTTTAAACTGTTTATCTCCCTAGCTATCATTATGAGGCCTGCTAATACCACTTCTTTCAGGAGATCCAGAAAAGGCAAGTGTGCATTACAAGTACATTTAAAAAAATACTTTAGTGGTTTAGCTTCTTAAAGCACCATTAATAAAAAAAAGGAGAGAAGAGGCTATGGATTTTCTTTTTTCCTGCAACCTCTAAGCATGTAACTTAATTTGGGAATAAGATATATCCTTCAAAGTCAGCTACACTCTTAAAATAATAAATTCATCGTAGGACTTAAAAACTGAGCAAAATTCTTAGGATGCTTTGAAAATTTATGTTCTTGTTCTACAGCTCCCAACACTTTAAAGCACCCTCTTCTCCAAAACCACAAAGAATTAAAAAAGCAGAGCAACCTATCTCATACCTGATTTCAGCACATCAGCATTGTAAGTCACAAGTCAGACTGGCAAGGATGTAGATGCCATAAAGCAGCCAAAAAAAGCATGACTGCTGTGAAATATATTGATATTCAATACAAAAATGGTTGTCATTGCCTTTATTTATCACATTATCATATAAAATCATCCTAATTTTTTATTAGTAACAAAAGAAAAATCCAGTTCTTAAGAGGTCAGATACTCCCAGTACTCATGCCCCAGAGGAAGAGGAAGATTTCATGTTATTTCCTTAGCAATAACTTAAATGCAGAAAGATTAATGATGAAGTAAGAAGCAATTTTGTAAGAGATCTTATCTGCAGGAGAAAAATTTTAAGAAGTTATTTCAAAAACAGATCTAGAATTTCCTTTCCCTTACCTTGATTTTCTGTGTGCTCATATAAAAGTGGAAGGTAACCTTTTTAAAGATTCATTACCTCCTTCTCAGAGAATCTGAAGACAGCCTAATGTTTTTCCAGATTCCCAATTCCCGTATTTTAAAGATAATTTACTGAAAACCGCTTAAATATTTCATAGTATCTCAAATCACACTTTTTTATGCCAATACTAGATACTGATTCAGTGTTAAAACATAGAAAAGATAGCAGGTTTTGGAGGTGTTTGTCCATACAATAAATCCCTATTACATAAAATATGAAGGTCCTAAGCTTCAAAAGAAGCTACACCACAACAAAAAAAGGGCTGTGTTTCCCATACCTCAAATAGTTTGCTATTATTTTTCTGAGGATCTCATTAGTAGCCACATTTCAGAAAAATAACTTTTTCTCTCTGTAAATTGCTTATGTTTAAGATATATATACATTCCTAGACTCAGAACACTTATGAGCTTTATTATTGCACAACAACACACATGAAATACAGGAAACAGCAATTGGAACCTGCAGGCTCTGTAACAATTTGCAGCATATATATGACTAGTTAAAGTTATTAGATTTTTAGTCCCCGAAGTAAAACATTTTTGATTGCTCAATAATACAGAGCATTATTAGTCCATTAGTTACTTCTTTATTCAGAAGCCTCAAAAGATCAAAGCAGCACATGGGCTGAAATCATACTACATTTCGACCTTTTCATTTCCTTCCATTAGTATCTGAAAGTAGCTAACAACCACAATTAAAAGCAGTAACTTCACTGTTAATTGTCTTCTCTGAAGGAAGTTATCTGTACAAGCCACAGAAACTACTTGAAGGTTTGCATATTCCAGCCAGAAAGTGGACACAACTTCCAGGTGCTACTCAGTAGAGGAGCTCTAGGGGTCAAAATGAAAGCAAATGTATACTTGTTCTTACCTCCCAGAATTCAACAAAAAATAAAGTATATATACACTCTCCTTTCAGAAGTTTTTATTGGTGGCATTCATTTTTTTGAATCTTCAGCAAATTCTGACAAAACTTTTCTACCAGCCACTTCCACACAAAATGAGAGAGCACACTGCCCAAAATCAGTTTCACTTTGAGTCAAATTATTTTAAAATGTTTTAAAATGCAAAGTGTGAGCAAGTTGGCATGACAGTATCACCATAAAGAAATGTCCTCTTTTTACAGACAAGTCTCACCTTGGTATACTCGTCTTTGGCCTTGGTAAGCATCCGCAGGATATCCACTTCTTTGTTATTTGCAGAATTCATGATCATTGGGGACAGTCCTGTTGCTGTGCCCTGCTGTGCTTTGAATTGCTCCTGCTGAGTTAGGCTGAAAGTTGGAGGTGAGAGAAGAATATACGAGACAAAAGCCAGATAAAATAGAAAAAGTTTAACCACAGCTACTTTACAATAATGAATCAAAATTCAAATATTTTCTTTTTTTCCCCATCTACATTAAAATACACGTAAAAAACATCTCCATTAAAAGATCACTATTAAAACATAATTTGACCAGGCATGAGATTAATTTTCTCCAATCTTGAACACATTAGGCTATAGATTAAAATTTCTGTCACTCAGTCACAATTTCTATACACAGAAGGAGCAGGGAATTTATGGTGTTATTCAGTTCTGCTAGTGGTAGAGGATGGCAAACACACACAAATCAGTCATTAACTACTAGCAAATGACCAATTTCCTGCCCCAGCTGTTTTATTATTATTGTAGAATGCTGAGAATTAAAACAAGCAGCCAAATGGCTGAGTGACAGGGTATTTTTTATCTATATGCAACATTGCTATTATAAACCACTACACGTGGTTTACAATTGCATGAATCCTTTGAAAACTAGTTTTTATTGTAGTAAATTACCAGTTTGAGAGTACCTAATCACCACCAACTGAAACTTGAGCTAGTTAACTGGAATTAGCTGTCAAAAACCCAGGTTTCCTAGGGTTTATTACTTACTTCTGTATATTCATCCCCATCAATTATTTCTTGGATCAAAGCTGGCTCATTTTAGAGCTGTAGGATATACAGCAAAACCAACAAAACCCCCTAAACAAACCCCCACCATTCTCACAGTTTGTGTTTCACAATGTTTTGTCACTGTGAAATGAAAAGCAGCAGGTCTTACTTTAAAAAGAGATCTAGAGGAAACATGACTACCTTCCCATCCAGTATTTTATAACAAATCCTATCTGGAACATAGGGGTAGAAGAGTTAGAGCACTTTGCTATGGATTGAGATGTGTGAGGATGAGCCTTGTTTGGACTAGTATTGCAGGACACATAAATGGGCTTTTGGGCACTTGGTAACTTTGGCAATCAAAATTGATGTCACTTCCTCAGCATGCTTCTGGCTACAGAAGCTGTTAAGACTGGGACAGATGACCTGAAAAGGAGAGATCCACAGGTCTGACAGTGCCTTTGCATTGCGCTCTGTTAGTACCTAATGTTGTCTGCTTGACTGTATCTGCCTCCCATGGCTTTTCTTGGGACGACAAAGACCAGACTCTACGTCATCTCTCCTCCTGTCCCTTGAAAGAATTGTGACACAATGATATGTCCAACCCTGTACACCACAGGCAACCGGTATATCAAATCTCTGCCCATCCCTATTGGGCCATTTTACTATATCTGCCACATTATCCATCTAAAAAATTTAGGTTGCACACGTTGACAAAAATCCGTGAGGCTTTAACTCCTTCCTCCTCCAAACAAACATGAAAAACTGCAGAACACAGTCATAAGAAAGGGATCATTGCAAACAAGCCCATCATTAGGCCAACCAAAGGACAGAGCAGAAGAATGAGCCCTGTCCATCCTAGACATGTGAAGAAAGCAGTGACGGTGAAAAAACTATCCATGATATTGTTACATTAAAATATAGCTGAGAATACAATTCTGTTTGAAATTTTAATCTCTGAATCGATTGCAAAATTAAAGATTGTGTACATGTATAAAATACTATTATTATGTACATAAAAGTAATTAATTCAAAGCTAACTAAAGTCTTGTTTTACATTAAAAATAATTTTGTGCTTATTGCTAAGAAACAAGGAAGCAGGAATTCAGCTATGACATAGGAACAGTAAAAAAAAAAACACCCACAGAAATCATATTAATTCAGTATGTCTGCATGATAGCCCCCACTTACATGGATATAGTGAAAAAAAGGTAACAAAAACATTAATAAAAAAACCCTCCCCAAACTGAAAAATACATTAAAACCCCAAATAATACAATTCTTCAAAACAGATCTTGGAGTCATGAGGAAGTAAATCAGATGAAGTGCTACACTTGGATGTAGCTGGAAAGCTGCACAGCAAATTCTGAAAAAGTATTGCAACAGAGTGCCTTATTTCTGATTATACAAAATGCATGTGCGTGACAGTTTTACTTGCAACAAAGTCTATTAAAACAGGTTTAAAGGAGAAAGGTATGACCATCCTAGCAATATAATGTGCATGTATGTACAGAAATACATACATTAAAAAAGCACAAAAAGTCTTGTTTACCCATCACTTACTTTTTCATGAGCTCTGCAATTCTTTGGCATTCTTCCTTATCATAAAACCAAATCCCATATATGGACACTGTAAATGCACATCAAACACAAACTATGAGCATCTTCTCAAACAGCAATTCTACCTGGTAGATATTTAAAAATGACCTGTAAAGGAGTTTTAAAATTTATGTCTGTCCTACGTTTTCCCCATCTATAAATATAAAAATGACACCTCAGATCCTCCAAAATAAAAAAAAAGATCAAAGGCGTATCTCTAAGGATGTAAATTACAAGCTCTTGAACCTTCAATAAAGGCAGAATATTTGATCCTTTTCTTCAGAATGCAAAACCAGAGTTTTCTTTTCTTTAAAACCTCTTCCTCTGTCAAATTTTTCAGTTGTCATGTCCATTAAACTCCAGTGGCTTGTGTACTGCAGGTAGTGTTGCACACATAATATAAGCAATCAAGATTTGTTTGGTTTTCAACAGCCTTCAGGCCTATCTTATATATCACCAAAGTTGTTAGAGTAGTACTAATGCACCTCTGCTTCCCTGCAGATTTCCTATAATGTTGCCTATTATTTTCACCACCCAAGAAGTAATTATCTGTAGCCAACCCCAGGATTATAAAATCTGTATCTAAGATGAGCCGTCCACCAATGCAAGTGCCTGCAGCTTTTCACAGCAACAACAGGGTTAAATTTAATAGTAGTTCAAGATTCTCAAACATACACACCACTAATTAAACTCTCCAACTAATGGAACATTAGTTTCATACAGTTCATACAGTTTCCACCTTAATAAACAGAAAACTTTTTCCACACATGGCTATGTTATGTGGCTCTTGTAAGATAGCCTGGGAATAGATCTACAACACTGTCTCAAAATGATCCGTTCACATTTGTCAGGGGAACTGTCCTAGTTTAAACCTCAGGCATAAATTAGCTGTGAGAACAGGAAGGGGGAAGCACTTAAAGGGTTAACACGGATCTTCCCCTATCACTGCAACCTTGTGTAAGTAACATCATGTTCTCTTTACGTGATAGTGTAGCTGTTGTGTTTCTTTCTCCTTCCCCTTCCTACCATTCTGCAGGCAAGAGTTTTCCCTTAATCTTCCTAAGAAATGGCAATTTCTAACATGTCTTCAAACACAGGAGAGGCTAGATTTTATGTGAAAAGGGCGTAAATGCATTGAGTATCTGATTAAAAACAACTGCAACACTGACCCTGATCATGTAATATTTCCTTATATTAGTAGAATGCAAAAGCAATCACTTCTTCAATCCCACAGAACCAAAACCATGGCATATGAAGTGTAAATTAGCTTTGTTAATGTTTGGAAAGAAAATCAATGTGCAGCTGTTTGTAAGACACAAGTGTAATACTTATCTCCATCCCCCCTTCGATCTTCAGCCATGTGGTGTCTTTTATATAGCTAAAAAGGGTTCAACTGTTTAATAGCACAAACTGGTGCAAAGTCTAAAAAAACCCCAAACCCAACAGCCATCCTGTAGAAATGCAATAAATAACCTTCAAAAGATGTACAGTCCTTTTGAAAAGTGTGATGATGATTTCTAGTATTCACCTAAAAAACCGCAAGTAACACAACAGGCACCAGTGGTTCTACAAGTGTACAACGTAAGACCTGCTATGAACTGCACAAATAATCTCCTTTTTGTAACACAGACACTAAAATATGCATTTAAAATAGATGTTACTATTCTAACACATTCCAGTAAGCATCTGATAATAAACTGCAAACCCATAGAAAAGTGCGTGAATTATTCACAAGGTTCCAAAATACTGACCTAGTATGCAAAACTGCACGTTTTTCTGATGAAACACACCTGAAAACTTCTTGTCCATATTACAACATAGCAAGTGGACTAAAAACCCCAGACAAGTAAAATTTGTTTTAATCAAAATTCATCTTTGTTAGAAAAGAATCTGCTATGCAAAAGAGTATTGATGAAACTCTGGCCACCTGCTCCATCCTCTCAATGTTTTTTCATGTCTGCCACAGCTGGTGGCATCACCAAATACGCAAGACAGGTTGAAGAGCCTCACTTTTTGGCCAGTCGATCAAACATGTCAGACTATTTACGAATATCTAACAAATGAAAGCTGCCAGTCACATGGAAATGCTGCAGTGCCTCTGGCCATTAAAAGCTGAAAGACTGGAATCAACAGCAGAAGCAAGCTAGTTTACCTCAGCTCAGCAGCAAACACAAGTAAACTGACCACCAGGATAAAAGATGAACTCAGATTTTACAGAAATACAACAAATAGTTTGAAATACAATTAAAACAAATGCACACCCATTTCAGATCACAGAATAAACACACTAATTACTGTCTCTCCCAGCAGACCAAAACACCCCCTCAACAATGTATCACATGTTAACTGAAGACTTAAGTCAGGATATTGCAGATCCAGAGACCTTTTTAGCCGAGATGTTAGGTGAGCTTCAAACCCCACCCCCTCCCCCCCTTACTTTCTTATGTTCTTATATCAGCCAAATGGTACTTTCAACTCCGGATAGGAAGCACAGCTGAAAGCAAGCTAAGATCAAACCCCAACATCCTTTGAGCTTACAGCTCACTCATTCAGTAGTGAGATACTTCAGAAGCAGACAGTCCTCCTCTTCTTCCTTCCACACTTCTCCTCTCTGTCCAGAACAGATGAACACTTCAGAAATACACTGAGAAATAATCACACAGCTGCTCCATTTGTTGTGGCACAATGTACTCTGAGCTCGTTCATACATGGGAGAACATTGTACCAGTGAGAAGGCAATTACTTGGTGGAAATCTGAGATATCAGGTATCCGAAGTACAGTAATGTATGTTTTCATACTGGGTACTCATCACCTGGAGTAACCATGGTGTAAATCCATACTACAGTAGTGTTTTCTTCGATAAAATACATTTAAGGAAACGGAACTGTAAACAACAGTAATAAAAATGTGTATTAACAGCCATCTTCTTGATTAACGATGAACACAAAATGGTAAAAAATATTTTTTTAATGTGTATGACAACATATCAAACCCCAGGGATATCAAAAGAACCTAAGATGATTATAAACTAACTGTCAAGCTAGGAACCTGGCATGCTTTCCACTAATAAAAAATAAATACACATGGAATACAAATTTCACTACAAGTTTTCTACTATGATGAAAACACTGCATGTCTTATCAGGATTAAATCTAAACCGATTACTTTTATCCACCCTCCATCTCTATCACACTGTTTGACAAAAAGGAAATCCTGATCTAAGCATCATCTGTAGAGTGGTAATTTCACTGAAATGTTCGCATGTTGAAAATGAATCATTAAACAGCAGAGGCACGACTGAATCACTAAACAGCAGAGGCACAAAGCAAATTCTGCTACTGCTATAGAAAAGGGCAAATAATAAGTCTCTTTTAGGCCTAGCTGCAGCTATAAAGTTATCCAAGAAAATATTATTGTAAAAACAGAAAAAGAGAAAACATATCAAAGTCAGGTATCTTCTGCAAACCAAGTGAGCCAGTTACATGAAAAGTAGCTAAAGAAAGGCCCAATAAGGAGAGGTAGTTTTTTACTGATGAGATGGTACACATCTATTCACCCACTTTCAACAGTTCTGAAGTAATTTATGAAAATAAATGAGATTTAGTAATGAATTGATCACATTAACAACAACAAAAAAAAAAGGCACCAAAGTTATGATGTGGTTAACAAGATTACACAAAGGTAGAAGGACATAATGCAGCTATCAAATCAATATGATACAATTAATATTGAACAGGAATGAACTAAATAAATTACTTAAATAATCTAATTGAAATTATTAAATATATGGGGATATGAGTCTTCAGAATTTTTTTAATTTAAAAAAGTAGGTTATTCATAAATCAAAACTGAAATATTTTAACAAAATCTGTGAAGCTCATTTAAGATATCACAGTGACTGAATTTCAGGAATTTTATTATTTCATTTTTTAAATAACAACTTAAGAGCCAATTCTACAGCTTCTGCCTTACGATTTTCATTTTTTGGCTACAGATTTCTCCTGTCCTTACAAGCACTAGAGCACTCGATACTATTTATAAGCAGAAGCTGACAGCTGCTATCTACCAGAATGACAGATGACTATTTCTAACCTCTCAAAATCTGAAATATTTATTTATTATTATTATTAAGAATTTCTTATCAACTTCCATAATTCATGCCAAGTATCCCATTAGGAAGGAATGAATTTTCTCTAGGATTATTTCTTTTACTCTTTATTTGTCTAGCTTCAACTTCCAGCTATTAGATTTTTGTCTTCTGGACAGACATTTCCATTACCAAAGGTTTGGTTTCAGCATACCCGCAACACATTATTTTTAAGCTGCAGCTCCACAGACTGCATACAGTATTTAAGCTTGGTAAAAATAATACAAGAAATATCACTAGCTACTGACTAGAGACTCCTCTGTACCTAGAGACTGTTTTACACTTGGTGGTATTAAAAAAAAAAATTAAAAAAAATATTCTTTAACTTTCATGTTTTATTCTTTATATCATGCTTCCTAAGGTACTTTATTCCTTATGTATGGCCCAGGCTCTTGCTCCTGAATATGTAAATCCACAATTGACTATATTGAAATTTCTCTATGCACATCTTACAAGTTAGACAGACTCCTTTATGTTGGTCTTTTTTAATCTTTGCTATCTACCATTCATGTAATTTTTGACTATTTAGCAAACTAGCAATGCTTTCCTTTCTTTTTCTAGCACTTTTTAGAATACTGCAGCCTCCAATTTGCAGGACCTACTGAAAAAATAACCAAAGTGGGTTATACCCACAATAGTAATTTTTGAACTATGAGTTCTTCACTTAATTAAAGCATGCCACATTAATTTTTGTGCTCTTCTACTCCAAAGCAAATGTGATCCCTTTGTCCACGATACCATCTTTACAATTATGATATAACCATATAATGTTCTGTCCACCTTGCTCAGGGTCAAGCAGTGAAGGAGACTTGCCTTTTGAAGCTCCACATCCTGCTCTGCAGCATAAAGCAAGAGAGGACTGCAACAAAGGAAAGAAGATACCAAAAAAAACCTGCAGCCACGGCAGCTGCACACTATCTTGGAAAGCTGAATTCCATCTCTGACGCTGCCCCACAGATATTATGCAATGATACACAAGTTGTGAAATGTCATCTTAAGTGGCTGTCACTGATTGTGTACGTTTCATTTCCCAGTGTTTGATTTGAGGTCCTAGATCTGGGTGTAAGACTTGAGTACATGACCTGCAGAAATACCAGCTACTTATAATCACAATCAAAGTCTGTAAGAAGTGCTTTTGAACATATAGATGATAAATAGATCAGAGAAAAGAGGCTTGAGTAATTTAAAACCAGACACCCTGCATTTATTTGAGCTCTGTAATTGTAACTACTCTGCTCTAGGATCCTAATTTGTAAAATGAGAAGAATAACGCCTCTAATCTGAGCAAGGTACAACCAGCATATTCATGAGTTATCAGCCATTATACTGATTAGTATCACAGAAAACAACAAGAAAAAAAACAGTTAATAGTTCTGTCCCTAGTGCAAAATTTCAGTGACACATAACAAAGGAAGAGGCTTGCATAATGAGGAAAAGTCCTTATTTTAAAAGAGATTGATCACATAATTCAAAATTCCATAAGCAAAACAGCAAGATTGCACAAGTAATCTTAGTTTTGGTATTTGCTAGTGTAGGAGCCTTGGAGTTCTTTTAGTTTTTTACTGATTTAAAGTTCTTTCAAGCACAACATTTTGTTTACCTGTTTAGGTATTTAAAAATGAAACACAAGAAATAAATTAATTCTCATCCTATTATACCATATTGATAGTGATGTGGGTTATCAACAGAACTGGAACCTTTAGGTCTCTTTCACTACATTTGTGTAAACCAGCACAATACAAAATACATAAAAAACAAAAGTATTTCTTTCTAAATAATGGAAATTCAGCTTAGATGTATCTTGTTTTTCTGGAAATTCTTAGTCGGGAACCAAAATTTTTATTATGTCCCAGGCACAAAAATGCCAAGAAATTGAAGCAAGGTAAGAGTTTTTTGAACAATGAAAACCTGTCTCTTGATATGAGCTTAACTTACATTCTGGAGGGGAAAAAAAAAAAAAAGCAAAAGCTGAACCCCCCCCCACCTGTGAATTCATAAGACACTTGTTCTTTCATTTAAAGGTTGTAAAGCTCCAGATTCACTTAACTTGGGGAACTTTTAATGTAGACAGGGAAAATGATGACTCGGTATTTCCATTATTTCAAATGATTAAAACATTACATATGAACAAGCAGGAAAAGAAGACGTTTACTGAAGGGAAAAGAACTCTGCTTAGGGACTTCATGCAAATCGATGATCACACATGGACAGCGAAAAAGCTATTTTTCAGATCTGTCAAATTCAAGTGAGCAGGGAACTGTTCAAGCAACTTTCTTTGAAGAAAAACAAACAAACAACAAAACACCACCACAAAAAACCAAGAAAATATAGAACAAAAATGCCAAGAAAATGCAAAAGCCCCTCAAAACCCCTTTCCCCCAAAGCAGATGGTTCGACAGTGGGCAGTGACTGGCAACACCACTGAAGTCAAGAGTAAGTTCCTCACCACCATCTGTTTAATTGTGCCTGGAACGACGCCTTCAAAATCAATACAAATAAACAATTTTTTGTTAATAGTATGGACCCTAAAATATCCCTGCAATCTTCTACCAGTCATGAAAGGTGGGTGACCAATTTGTGGACTTCCAGATAGAGCCAGCAAACATTTCTGTTTTCACAAGGCAAAAAAAGGAACAACTCAGAAATGATGGATTAGTTATTAAGTCGTGTCTGTGGCTCTACTGTGACAACCTGACTTCAGGCAGATTTTTAATCAAAATTTATCAGAAATTCTTTATGAAAAAAACATCAACTCTGTAACAGCCATAAACAAGACTGGCTCACTAGGATGCCCCTTAAATAGGCTCAAAGCTAAAGTTATGTTAGTATTGTACAAAACTTTAAAGCCCATTGATCCATTTATTTCCATAAAGCTCAGCAGATGTAAGAGTCCATCAGCAGGTTCTTTACTTTTTGGAAGAGAGCCCAAAGCAAACTGAAGTTGCAAGATTTCCCTTAAAATCGCATTCTGTTGATGTTACAAGAAATTTTTAGTCACGACACTAGAATAGCATCTACGTGATGATCCATCTGGCTTAGTGCATTTATTTTTTCTTCCCCCACCACTGGTTTTCCTGTCACATCCCCTGCCACTGCATCATCAGTTCCAAAGAATTTTAAAATCATGATGATGCGTGACACTGAAATTAAGGCAGGAAGTTTGTAGATGCCAGACTACCAATTTCTTAAATACATATTTGCTCTTAATAAATTCTTTCGTGTTCTTATTTATAAGTAGTTCTTAAATAACAAGTGGTTCTCATTACTATTTCACAATAGACTTCTGAAATGTCCACATCAGACTGGAGCTCCTTTTGTAATGGAAATTATTAAACAGTCTTACTCAAGGAGTGTAAAAGCTAATTAGAGGTATTAAGATAAACAAATAGTGGGTGAAAGTACTGTTCCATTTTTGATACAGAAAAATCATAAACACTGCCTTCAGAAAGGTAAGTGAAGTAGTCTGCAGCAAGGCTAAAAACTAAATCCGAATATCCTGAGTCAACAAAAGCATCCTTCCTATGAAAAAAATCCCATCAGAGAATGGCTCAGTCGAAAAGAAACATAAATCCTCAACATCTGAAACTATTACCAGTACTACCTTTCCAGTGCTCTATATTCTCTGCTAAATTTCTACAGCAAACCATAAAACATGTCCTCAATTCCCTGAAATGAAGCCAGGCCCTCATCTACAGGAATCATCTGAACATAGATGCCATTATACAAATCTAGGCTAACTATATACCCGTAACTTCTACTAGCACAACAGCTTACACTAACATTACACTATCACAAATGGAAGACGTTAAGCTAGAAACCATGTTCTTTTCTTGAATCTGTGCACATCACATTGTACCTAGTAGCTAAACTCTCCTCAACAATAAGAAGGGGACAAAACTACCTTTCCAACCAGGAGGCAAAAAAAAAAGTTTGCTTTTATTTTAAAGAGGAAGGAGAGCTGCCTTCATCTTCTCCATTTCCATCCTTTTTATTTACATCTTGCCTTCCACTAGGCTAAGAAAAACAGAAGCTTCTGTTATGTTTCTTGTGGAGTTTCTAGGCTTCTAGTCCTGTGGGGATAGAAGTCTGCTCTACTGTACGTGACATACATGGTTGGTGGAGGACTCATCAGGATTCAAACATCATCTTTTTCATTTATAATTTAGTCAAGTCTAAGAATATGTTCCCAATGCTTTTCAAAGCACATCTCTGAGGTACCTGCCAAAGGTCAAAGTATATCACTAATTCCAGAATTATAGTCGAGTTCAAGATCAAGTTCTTTTCCACACTCTGCTGACATCATGTTTATAGTAAAATAGAAAAACAAGGAAGAACATTTTAACCTCAAATAGGTGTTCAATAGCATGTTATTTTACGTTATTTTTTCCTGAAACCTGAATTTTAACTATTATCAGGCTGCTGAGCTGTCACCCCAAATGGTTTAACTCCCACAAAACTATCAACAACTTCAAAAAGGGCTTCATGAGGAAAATAAGCAACCTTAACTAAAGATGATGTTTCTAAATCTGACTTTTGTGATCTCATCTCTTATTTCTTCATTGCATACTTTCAGATCCTAAGAAATGGAAATATATTTGCAGATCTGGACTAAAATCTTAACCTGCAACAGCAAAAGTCTAAGTTGCTTGTAAAGACATACTTTCTCTTGTAAGACATAAGACCTACGAAACATCATAAGATTAACAGAATTTTTAAAAAATCCACTTTGTATTTTTCCATACTCTGTACACGCCATCATTTTGGAAGCAGACAATTTCTTCATTTTTCCTACATCATCTCTATTTCTGAGATGGTTAGAAAAAAAAAATAAACCCACAGAGAAATAGCCAAAGGTAAAGTCAACTACTCTCCCTGAAATTTCAAATATTTAGTTCATATTTATAGCATATCTCATGTATTTGATTTTTTGATTTGCCACAGCCTGTTACCATGTTATATTCAACACATTAAAAAGTTCTCTACTACTCTGTAGCCATTCCTTCTCTTATGACCAGCTGTTACAATGCTTTCAATAACATCTACTTCTTTGCAGAGTTGCCCCTGGCAATTTTAAAGAACGGACAATTTTTTAGCCATACAATACAATTTCCTGGGCACAGGAAGGACTTTCACTGCTCTCACGTAACAATAGGCAAACACTAATATAATAGGTTTACTCCAGTTGTGGGTAGGCTCATGCTGTGCTCACAAGCTAAATTTCAGTAGATGGCTGCACCTTGGACCCTTTATCATTCACATATGGACACTGCATTTTTACATGCTTAAAAACTGAAGGATCATTACATTTAAAGTATTAATAAAAACGTTTAAATTTTGTGACCTATTCTTTTCTTGTGAAAGTCGCAATTTCATAATTTCTTTTATGAAGATACAAACTACACCTCTTGGAACTACATTAGCATTTTTTTCTTTTGATTGCTGTAATTATTTTTTAACATTTCTATATATTTAAAAATATCATTTAAACGATTAAAGTTAGTATTATAAACATTAGCAGCTTACTGACTTTTCTACCTTCTTGCACACAAGACATTCTGTGTGGGTATATGTACAGAGAGAGAAACAAAATGTACTCCTGAGATCAAGTTTGTCACCAAGAAGATGAAATTTAAGCAGTAAGCATTTCCTTGTTTTAAACTTGTAATCCAACAAATAAAAGCACATTTATCAAATTCATTTTATATTAGCAGCTAGATACTTCACTATAGCAGCACTGGGAAGTACCCTGCAATTTTTAAATCCCTGAATATAGAATAAAGATACATTTCAATTAAAATATAAATTTGAAATTTTGCATTGGGTGATTTTCATCACAGCAATTGTATTATTTTCACACAGAAACAAAAAGTTCGTATTTCATTTTGCTTCAGAATTCAGCTGTATTTTACTAGCTCATGCATAATCCTTTACAAATAAAAAATATCAGTAACCATCTTCTGCTTCCTCAGTCTCTCCCCTCCTGCTTTTAACTCTCTCAGTGCAAATTTTAACCTCTACTTTGTTTTCTGTTTGCGAGATGTACAAAATATTCATATGAGAGAAACCAGTACAAAAACAGAAGAGACATGACAACAACAACAACAACAAGAAGCAAAGCACTGCAGGAAGGCATCTACCCTACATAAAAATCCAATGTTATTTCTCTGCTTTTCTAATTATTATGAAATATATGAACCTCTTTATTGAGAGATGCTACACATTCCTGTGTAGAGGATTTAACACTGTATGTTGATAAGCAAATAATACTGAAATTTTACAGAAAGACAGTTGGTTTGACAGAAACAAAATAATTGGTGGAGATCAAACTGAAAGTCCATATCCTGTCTAAGACAATGACCAGCACCAGATGATTCACAGGAAGAATCTTCCTAGTCCCTTTATTGTTGACTTCTGACCTGAAGCATGTGTCTTGCATCACATTTTTTTTTTCCCCTGGCTACAGGCTCTCTGGTTGTTTTTATTCATATAAATAATACCTCTGCTATGCAAAAGGATTACTGAAACAGGCTCCAGAAGACCTAGAAGTATGTATATCCAAAATAATGAAGCTAGCAGGTGTTTATTTTTAAAGATTGCTTTTAAGCAATACATTATGATATGAAGACTTTATATTTTATTAAATGTTATTAAAGCAAGCTCTGCATTGCAAAACCGACAAGTGGGCTGCAGCTGCAACCACTAAAGCACAGCAGATAGCAAACATGAAGCCCAATGCTATTACTAGCCTGTATATGAGTTAAGAGCAAAAAGCAACACTGCATTTGCAGCCTTAGTGGAAGTCCACTGGAACAGTTGCACCGTGTTTCTGTATAGAACACATTCCTTGTCCTTTAAAGGGTATGCTATCTTACACTTGAGAAGGGTTTCTTTCTTTTTTTCCTCCCGTAATTGAAAAGTATTGTTTACTGCCGATTTAAGGCTTGTTTTGACGAAGAGAGAGCTGATGAGGCACTCAAGAGCTTGTGTTAAATCAATACTAGTCAGAAGTGAGCAGCTTGTATATGCACTGTGGGATACACTTGCTCACATATTTATCTTCCATGTTTGAGAGAAGGTTACAAATATTTTTTATATATATACACACACACTTATAAAAGAGTGCGAGTGAGCAAGCTCGCATTCCAAGAGAAGTTTTCTGGCTATGTCAGGAGTGAAATCCAACCCCTACTAGACAAACCTATTTTTTTCAAACACAAGAGGATATTATCAGAGCAGTCCGTGCTGATATACAGAAACCAGAGATCGTCATGGCTCGGTGAGGTGATGAGCTGACGGGTGGATGGCGCCCATTATCTTCACTTCTCAATCCAAGTTTTCCTGAAAAACCACAGGGGGAGGAGAAGGCTCCAACTGAGCATAAGGCACAGAGGACAAGCAAAGGATTAGGAGTGAAGAGCAAGGAAAGTAAGGATACTGCAAGAGATACTGCAGAGGCTTCAAAGCGCTGGAAAACAGTTTCTAGATTAAAAGACCAAGTTGTCAGTAGTTTAAAGCAACATTCAGGTTTTAACTGCTGTACAAGGCTATTACTGAAATTAATTCTAAAGTAAGAAACAACTGACCAAAGGAATTTATATATAGAAAATATACGCAGATTCAGCTGTTTCAACACCCTCTGGGATTTTAAAATGTTTCAAGCCTTTGTTCGGCAAGCGTACCACCCGCTCCCCAGCCACCAGCCAGGGGAACCTGAAACGAAGTATAAGGGGAAGCTGGTGCATGAGACTCAGCTTAACTGCTTCTACATCAAACCTGGAGGTAAGACATTACCCAGTTGTGTCCACACAAACTGTACTGCTATCTACCTGCTGGGATAAGTACTCTGTTTCTATTTAAATAGAACAGTCTGTATAATGTATGGAACTACACTAATAACTTATAGCAATAGTTGGGGATACTGTACTGGGAAGTCCTGTATGTGTGATCATACTACCACAGGATTTAGATAATTCTGTTAATTCTCAAATCTGTGGAATTCAGTAGATGCGTGGCTTCTCTTGGGAATAGATTGTCTTTTGAGCATCTAATGAACATTATTTCCCACTTCCACTTTCACATGAGAGGAAAAAGCATGTAAGTATAAGGAAAAGAAAGAAAAAAGGATTTTTTGTAGACAAAGAGGCAACGTAGTTTAAAACATAAAAAATCTCAAAATATTAAATGCGTATGTGTGAGTATTGAAGGGATTAATCTCAAAAGGTTACATAAGAGGCATCTAAAAAGCAGTTAGCTCTGTAATATTTTCATTTTGCAGAAGAAATATGTAGGCATTCATGTACATATTTATCTAATCTGGAAACATCTACCATTTTACACAAGGAGGTGGGTATGAAGTAGAGGGTATACAGGTAGTCACATGAAAATAACCTCTTTAAAAAAAAATTATCTGTTCCAACTTAAACTCTTGAGCTTTACTGCATCATATGCCTATCTTATCTTGAAAAGACGTCCGGAATTCCCAGAGCTGGCAGTACACTTGCAGCAGTAAATGTCCAGACAGGCCAATATGTTGCTTATATGCTGACATCCATAAATGGGAAACAAAGACTGTGTCTAGCAGTTATATGCAGTATTATACTCTGTCCATTCTATAAAGAAACTCATCCACAAGTGCAGGTTGCTTGATACATGTTTTTAATTCTATTCCATATACTTTCCCTACCAATTTATTTGCCCAGGCAAGGATACAGTTCCACCATACACAAAATAATTATCAGCCATCAAAAAACTACATAGCTTTTTTTACCTTAGCTCCTTACTTAGCCTGTTTCATCTCACATGACATATAGTTTCTCTGGCTTTCGGATTGGTCTCCATCTTTCCACATAACTGAAAACCTATGTTAGAAATTCTGCTGCTCTTTTCCTTACTTTTTTTTTTTTTACCACCTTCATCACACCAAAGAAACAGCTCATTAGAGCAAAAAGATGGCTGCAGTCACCACAGTTAACGCTGCAAGACCTGCTGCTATTATAAAGCCACTTTACAAATGCAAAGCATTCTAAATTGCTTGCTTTGCTCAGTCAAAGACTTCCACGACTGGTATCAAATCCTCAGAGTAGGAAGGGTGAGGAAAAAACAACAAAAATACCTTTTTAAGACAGTCTTAATAGAAATATCTGTGCTGAATTGAGCAAGGTGACAAGGGATATGGTTTCAGTCATCAAAACTTTATAACTTAATCTTAAGGCCTTCACAACTGGTACGTACAATTTCCACTGAAAAAAAAAAATAGCTTGTGTTTAGTTTAAAGGAAAACATGAATAATAAAGGGGCCCTGGAAAAAATAACTTCAGAAATACTAGTACAAACAATTCTTCTTTAAAAACAAACAAAAGGGAGATATAACAGTTCCTTCTCTGTTTTCTGTTTGGTTTTGTTGCTGTTACTGTTGTTTTTTGTTGTTGTTTTTTTTTTTTTGAACCCTAAAAATCTCTATTACATAACTACATTTATTCTCCACAATAAGTGCAAAAAAATCCCAACAACCTAAATTAGATTAACCAGTATCTGCTAAACCTAGAATCACATTAATAATTTAGTTTCACTGCGGCCTCTGCAGGTTATTCGGTCCAGCCTTCTGCTCAAAATAGGGTTAGCTTCAGTAAAATTTAAGACAAAGAGTTAGGAAAAGAAGAAATTACGACCAACTAAAAGTTACCATAGAAAAGTACATTCTATTGCACTTTTTCACTCAATTTATTTTTACACGAATTTATGGATACTTCTTTACCATAATTTATCCTGTTCCTTTCACTGCACTAAAAATGCAATCCTACTTCCACTGACGTAAGCAGAGTTGAGATTTCCAAAACAGGCATATCAGGTTGTATACTCTAGAACAGGCAAGCCAGCTAACCACCAGACAGCAAGGTCATGACTCCCAATCTTAAAGAGCATCTGCACCCAGCTGCAAAATAGTGTTTAGATATGCCATCAAGTTACAATACTGTTTTTATATCTCGATAGGTAAGCATTACAGATTTTTTAGGCACCCTTGAAAATTAAAATGAGAGAGAGAAAGCACAAAAAATTATATATAAATGCATATATTTTATGTTTGTATGTATAAAAAAGTAAATCAATATCTATACCATTTCCAAGGAGCAGTTTATTATTTTTCTTGTCATTCTGAAGCAACTTTTACCATCTTCTAAGCACAATAAAATCATTAGTAGATTGAAATATAGATCACAAAGGGAAGAATTATCTGGAAAACGTAGCAGGAAATTATTAATGCTTTTATATATGCTTTTATAAACTGATTTTAAATAATTTCTGAGTGTAGGTAGAAGTAACTCACTAAACTGAGTGTTAGACGGCTTCTCACATTTAAAAAAAAATCATCATCACTTTACATCTGATAAACAAGTTTCTTCCTACTCCTATTTATCTGCTTCTTTCAAGTCAATTGGCCCATGACTAACTATAAATTTTTAAACTTGGACACAAATGGTAGAACAGGTTTAAAAAAAAATAATGCATGCAACATGACACAGCTCATTCTGTTTGAAAGTCAACCTTGATTTTCTGGGTTTAGATTCAACTCCTACTACAACATTAATGCATTTTCAGTATGTGCATTTACCTTTCTTAATTAAAAAAAAAAAAGGCAAACTATATATGCTTAACAGCATTCCAATGCACTCAGCAGAACTGAGGTTTCCCTTTAAGGTCAGTAACACCCAGGAAAGACAATTGTGACCTCTGCTGCTGTTTACGTCTTGCTGCATTGCATGATGAATTTTCATAATGCTGATCAAAGGAGAGGTGGAATGGGAAGAAGGAGGAGTGATTTGTTTATTTCTCTGAGACAAAAATGTCTCCAATGACAGAACCTCAGGTAAACTACAAGCATTTGTGTTCTGAACAAATGGCAGTAGTCAGTACAGGCAGGCTTTAAACAAAAAGGCTTCAGCCAAATCTATTTAGCAAACCACTGGCAGAGAAGAACATACCCCTAATGAGGGCAAGGCTCTTCTGTCAAAATTACTTTGAATTTCTATAATTTGAGCTTTCACTTTTCAAGCACTGTTGTTCCAAATTGACAAACATTTTTCAAAGAGTTTTAAACTACAGAAATATTTTATTCAACAAAACATGCAGGTTCTAGCAGGCCATAACAATAATTTTGCAATGAAACTTAACCTCAAAAAATTTGTTTTTACGTCATTCAGCTGTGACAAAAGCCATGTAATATTACTGAATTAGCAGATCACTGAATTTAGAGCAAAATAATACAAACTGAATGAAGTTTAAAACATTTAAATGAATTTGTTTCAAAATTCAAATGACCAATGAGCATTTGGGGAATAATCAACTGACTACACATTTCAATGTACTGTGTCCATCCTGTTGGTTTTTGTTTTGTTTAGGTTTTTCATTGGATCAGATACTGTATGTTGGCAGGTAGGAGGCTGGTTAATAAGGCTCTCCATCTTAAACTGACGTTTTTATCGAAACCAAAAACCAAACAGAAACTCTATTACATCATAAAAACAAAGCCTGGAATATCTGTTTTGCCTGTCTCAATGGAAACAATTGAGCAAGTAGTTGTTTGTTGGTCAATATGCAGAAGGTTGAATCTAAATATACACACAAGCAAATGTAACCACCAAACACTGGTTTCATTCTCAAATAAAAACACATTTCAGAAGCAAGAAGCTATTTTAAATATTGAACTATAGAATATATAATGTCGTATAGACTAAGAATATATTTCAGAATAAAAAAGACACTATAGTATCCAAGAGAAGACTGTTTTTCATGACATACTGATTTTTACACATCACTCAAATTCTATTACTGTTGTCTCCTGCTTTCCCTTCTGAAGTAAACTTCTAATAGTCTTCAAACTAAGATATTCTTTACAAAAGAAATGCCGCATGCAGGGTCAGTGAGTCTTCAGAAATCCCTGCAGAAATGGGACACTCCTTATCCATTTTGTATTTTTTACCAGGATGTATTTACATAGAAGGGTGAGCTGAAGTGAACCACAATCCGTCTCCAAGAAGATGAGTTATTCTGTTTGAGAGGGCTCTAGGATGCTGTAGCATAGAATTTCAGAACAAATAATAATAGTTTGGGAAAAGTATACACCATTATCTTTTCGTAAACCTTTTACAACCACTTTCCCCCAAATATATACTTGAAAACAATTTAATACAGAAATAATTATGACCTATAGGTAACCTCTCTCCAAACGAAAAACCAAAACTTAGGATACTTCTTTGGACAGCTGGCAAACTCCCCTCTCCTTCTTATCACATCTTATCTACTGGACATCTTTGCAGTGTGAGAATCTGGGAAAGTAATACTACTTTTTCAGGGTTGTGATAGACACATGGTGGCAGGTTAAACTGGAAAAGTGAAACTAGTATTAGGTTCTGTAAGTATCACGTGTCTACACAGTTTTACCAAAACCAGGCATGTCTGGTCTGCTTTCGTATCACTTCCTGAACCTCTACAAAAACTCAAACTCAGTAGAATATGCCACATCTGACCAGGAAGCTTCATTCAGTTTCAAGCTTAGGAGATGACATGATCAAAGGCCCAGCTACAATTGTGGCACAGAAATGAAAAGTAACTTCTATGCCCAGATAGGTATAGAATCTAGTCAGATATATAATATTTGTCCATCTGTCACACAGTTTCTTTCTCCACTTGCTATAGCACAAAAGCACCCAATTAAACTGTATCAGATCATCAGCATAATTAGCATACTGACTATTATAAGATAGGATCTTGGTGGTTTTCTTCTGGCAGCTGAAATGCTCAAGTGAAGCTAGCTCTAAGATATGCAACTTAATATTTACCAAACTCTTTGTGTCCTGTAAACATGAAAAACATTATTCAGTTATGAGGTGCTAAATCAATTGACTCAAGAAATAATTCACTGACCCAGCATACACCCGATACAATACACAGTTGGCAACAGTTGTCAGTAAATTATTACATAACTGATCAGTGATAAAAGGAGAAAAGTATTTTAACCAGTAACCTAGTTATGCATTTCTTCTGAACTATTTCGTATTAACCAGAATCAAGTCTTAAGCAACGGGCTCTAAACATTGTTTTTCACAATTAGTATCTCCAAAGGTTAAGGAAAAAAGTAGTAATTATGTAGTTATGATTACTCAAATACACAGCCCAGGACATTTTTAAAAATCCTTAAAATCTTTGGATGATCTAAACAAAAACAGAACTACTGTCTTACTTGCTCGTAGAGAGAAAGCATCTAAAATTGCAGTCAACTACAGAAGTTTAAAGGTCACATTGAAAATA
This sequence comes from Hemiprocne comata, assembly GCA_020745705.1. NCBI lineage: Eukaryota > Metazoa > Chordata > Aves > Apodiformes > Apodidae > Hemiprocne > Hemiprocne comata. Next base: position 67,570,870 of record CM036586.1, read on the forward strand.
CCTATTTGATCCATAAACCTCCTGTTTCTTGGTGGACAATGATTTATCCTGGCATTAAAACCTGTAATTTGAGCTTCCCTCCTGACTTTGAAATGAGTAACCCTAGCTCTTGCCTGACAGATTTCCCAAACAAAACTTTTCCATGTAATATTGGATCAGTGCAAACATTAACTGGCATGGACCCCACATCCAGCCTGAAAAATCCTGGGATTAGCCTGTAGGTGTCTGCAACATGGTGTTTAGACAGTATTTCAACTTTAGATCACCAAGATCACAGGGGACAATAGAAGAAATATGAAAACAAATAAAGGAAGAGATCAAAATATTCCTTAAGTATTCATAAAACTTTATTTATTGTGTATGATTTTGGAAAGTTTTTCTATTGTAATCATATATTGGATGCAAAGCAATCTTTACCAAATGATAGCTATACCATGACAAAATGTTGGCAGACTTGTCCAGTACACAAGTACCACCTTTTGCTGCCAAGAGCATTTATTTTAGACTGTGTGATACAACCAGCCATAGATATTCAGCTGTACTGAAATGAAATTGGTTTCAGTAAACATTCAGATTATTACAAGAAGCTAAACACTGGTCAGGACTTCTTCATTCCTCCAAATGCTTGCTTGTGTGTTTTTCTGAAAATTCACATTGTCACAAAACCCCAATATAAGTTCTGTTAAATGGAAAAGCATCTACACCAATTAGAAAGAAAGATGAAACTGTGCTACTTTTTTCCTATCTAATAAGAAGTTATGTATGAAAAAAAGAGTAAGAAGTAAGCAAGTCAAACAAAAGGTTAGGAAAAGATAACTTGTTTCCAGATCCCATTAAGTACTGCTGCCAAACTGTGCACTGTTTTGCCAAGTAAGCAGCTACTACTGAGTACTCCTTGTTAGTATCTGGAAGCAGGAGATAAAAATAACATTAAAAGATTATGGCCTAAAAAAACCCCCCACTTTTGGGTGAAAACTCCATTTAAAAAGAAACAAGTCTTAAGCCTTAGTTTTGCAAAAATTATAAAGACAAGCTGGAAAAGAAAGAAAATGCAAGAAAAACATTTTACGTAGACAATTCAAAACAGGTATTAAGAATTGTGTTTGGATGAGACCCTAGCAAAAACAGATACTTAATGTTGAGGAGGTTCCTTTATTTTATGTAGTAAAGGCTTTGATATACACAGTAAGGAAGAAAGGGCTAGAGGTAGCTGCATCTCAGTGGAGAAATAACCACATGAACAATCACCTAAAGCAAACATGGAAAAGTCAAATGAGTTGGTGAATAACTTTTCTTGGATGGGTCTGTAATGCCATTTTGCTCAGAAAACAGGCGTTTCTGTGAAAACTGGAGAAAACAAAAGTTTTCCTTTTAAGTACCCAGACCAGACATTTAGACATTTGCAGAAAAGCAGGGCTTCATCTTGTGTAAGTTACCTAGGAAGACAAATGCCATAACTCCAAACAAGCTCCCTGCCTCCTTCTCGCCTCAGCTTTTATTGCTGAGCATGACATCACAGTCTGGGGTATCCCTGTAGTCAGCTGGGATCAGCTGTCCCAGCTGTGTCCCCTCCCAAATTGTTATGCACATCCAGCCTCCTCACTGTCAGGGCAGTGTGAGAAACAGAGGTGGTCTTGATGCTGTGCAAACACAGTTCAGCACAGAATCACAGAACTACCAAGGCTGCAAAAGACCTTTAAGATCATCAAGTCCAGCCTATGACCAACACCACCACACCATCTAGACTATGGCACTAAGTGCCACATCCAGTCTTTCCTTGAACACATCCAGGGATGGTGCCTCCACCGAGTCTATTCCAATGTCTAACCACCCTCTCAGTGAGGAAGTGCTTCCTAATATCCAACCTAAACCTCCCCTGGAGCAGCTTCAGGCTGTGCCCTCTTGTCTTGTCGCTAGTTGCCTGGGAGAAGAGCCCAGCCCCCACCTGACTACAACCTCCCTTCAGGTAGTTGAAGAGAGTGATAAGGTCCCCCCTGAGTCTCCTCTTCTCCAGGCTAAACAGCAATAACTACCCTAAAAGAGCCATTGCCTAGACAGAAGAATGCAGAAAAGACTTCTGCATTTTGCTGTTGCACAATTAGCCAAAAAGCCCTGGATGAGTTACTTGAACATAGGCCGACTGCTCAGAAGCATCTGTTAGTACTTATATTTGAGACCCTGCAAATGTAAAATTCTGACATATCTTAGGGAACCTTATACCCCTCCAAAACTACTAATAAAAAACCAAACAAGTTTACATGTAGTATTCAGACTAAAGACTGTTTTACTTCACAGCAACATAGAGTTGACTTCTAATTACTCTTTATACCAATTGTCTCAACAAAAATGAAAGATTAGCAGATCAGATTTCAAAAAGTAGATATTAGTATATACATAAATTCCTAATGGAATTTCAAAATGAGATAAAAAAAGCTAACATATACATAGGAAGGACTCTTCAAAATCAGATGGGATAAATAAGTCTCATGGTACTTAAAATCTTAATGTCTGGTCTAGTCTAGGTTAGCCCGGAGACGTCTGCATTTCATTTCAGTTTATTTGGGAACTTCTTTGTCAGCCTCACAAATAATCCCAGAACTAGAAGTTTTGCTTAGGTTATTTTATATGTTATTTCTCTACTGTTTCTACCACATAGTGTGTGCAAAGAACAGGAGTTCCTCTTGATATACTTTCCAACTCCAAATTAAGTTTATGAAGTAAAAAGGTCTAGCAGATTATCAAACTGGGCTGCTGTGCATGCCACCAATTTCCTCTGCTTTCACTTCATCCAGAGAGGACACTTCTGCATCACAGTTTACATAAAACTTTTTTGCAATCTGCCTTTATGCATCGAGCACAAAGTATAGATTATACTACAGCTCCACATCCAAATACAGATATAAAGTGTACAGATACAAAGTGTGCAATTATAACTGCTCATTCTCATATAACTGCACATTGTAACAATCCCGACATATATCTGCAGGTAGAAGTACAACTTTCTCATGTCTTCCACTTATTTCTGAATTTGCCCAACACTTGCTAACTCTTATGTAAAGATAATCATGCAAGATAAACACAGGGCCTAAACGAATAACTCTGTCTTTTATCAGGGCTTAAATTAGGCTCAACACTATGCTGGAAAGAGTTATCCCTAATAGTTTAGAAGTAACCTGCCTTCCACCTTGCTGTAAGGAGAGCATTTTGGAGCTGGAGCAGAAGACAGGTTTGAATTGGCTGCATTTATCTATTTTTATGCAGAAAACCAAGACTACAAATATTTCTTCAACCCTCAGGAGACCTGCTTTAATGGTGAGACTTCCCAACACTGGCTGGGGTATATTCAGAACACACACAACATCCCTGTGAGTCTCTACACCCATCACATGCACACGAACATAAAGCTCTACTGTTTTTCAGCTAAATGAAGAGATTACTGACATCTTCAGTATTTAATCCAACACATCACATACTTACATCTGGCATTTCTGTACAGTAAAAAAGGGTCCTGCAGCTGGAAATCAAGGTCTTTAGTAATAGGTTCTGTTCGATTTTCCATGCTTAGTCTGTTCATAATTGTGAATCCATGCCTTGGAGAAGCCGATCTGAAAATTATCAATTAGAAATCATATCAAGTCAAGGAAAAAAAAGAAATTACTACAATTTCTTTGTTGTATAGTTCTCCAGAAGTGATTTTTTATTTCCAAGAGATACGGCAAAACTAATTTTGTTGCCAAGGAAATAACAATTGACTCTTGCAGTGTTCCATGAGACACTTTTAATTATGTCAAAAGCTGACATTATGCATGAGAAACAACAGAAGTACCATTGGTCTCACACTAGCTACAGATAATGCCACATCTGTGATACTACCAGTTGAGGTCCAATGATTCAGTCACAGCACAATCATATCTGCATGTTTAGTTTTCACTTCAAGTTGTAAGGCCTACAACTTCTGAACAGTCAAGATTTTACAGAAAGCCACTTTGTCCCAGATCATTAGCATCACGTTATCCAACCACCACCCTCTACCCTATAGTTTCTCGCTGGAGTAGAGAACAACAGTTAGAATGATTCAGTAACAAGCCAGAGCAAGTTATTTTTTAATGCTCAGGTTAACAACTGCAGACAGCAACAGTCATCCCAGACAGGATTTTTCATACCATCTGAAGCATAAGAAAAAATGTGTGTGGTGACACACTGGAACATGTTGTCCAGAAAAACTGTGGATGCACCATCATTGGAAGTGTTCAAGGTCAGGCTAGACAGGGCTTTGAGCAACCTGACCTAGTGAAAAATGTCCCTGCTTGCGGTAGGGGGGTTGAGGTTCTCCTCCCCCTCTATTCTGCCTTGGTGAGGCCGCATCTGGAGTATTGTGTCCAGTTCTGGGCCCCTCAGTTCAAGAAGGACAGGGAACTGCTTGAAAGAGTCCAGTGCAGAGCCACAAAGATGATTAAGGGAGTGGAACATCTCCCTTATGAGGAAAGGCTGAGGGAGCTGGGTCTCTTTAGCTTGGAAAAAAGGAGGCTGAGGGGTGACCTCATCAATGTTTACAAATATGTAAGGGGTGAGTGTCAGGGAGATGGAGTTAGGCTCTTCTCAGTGATGACCAGTGATAGGACAAGGGGTAATGGGTGTAAATTGGAGCATAGGAGGTTCAAGGTGAATATCAGAAAAAACTTCTTTACTGTGAGAGTGACAGAGCACTGGAACAGGCTGCCCAGGGAGGTTGTGGAGTCTCCTTCACTGGAGACATTCAAAACCTGCCTGGACAAGTTCCTGTGTGATGTGCTCTAGGTGACCCTGCTCTGGCAGGGGGGGTTGGACTAGATGATCTTTCGAGGTCCCTTCCAACCCCTAGGATTCTATGATTCTATGATCTTTAAAGGTCCCTTCCCACCGAACCATTCTGTGATTCCATTACTCTAAATCACTATGCTTGTTCACGGGGTTACACTTCAAGTCAGTTAATTTTTATTATTGTGAGCTGTTAAACCTACCTACCGTGATCCTGACAGGTGATGTTAATTTCCAACCAAGTATGACAATAAAGGAAAAGATGATGGCTACACATTTGGGAAAATTGCCATTTCCAGTAATTGCTGGTGGGTGAATTTCTCAATGAAATCCAAAGCACAGGAACCTTCCTTACATGACTGGAGTGAACAGAAAACTAAACACTAGTGGACGCCTTATCAAGAATCCTTGTTTGCAACAGTCAGTACTTTAATTAAAAAAATCCAAGCAGAACTACAAAACCAAAAAAACAGTCCACTTCCACTGGTGTTAACCCAGTCAGTAGCCTGATTTTTTTGACCATTCGTCAGAATTCACAAAGATAAGATAGGTGATAAATAAGTCTTCTCAATTAAAACAGTCACGTTACTTTACACTGTCACAACAGTAATGAGAAGCAATAAAGGTAACATCAGTGGCCTCCAACCTGCAGTCTGTTGGCAATGTTTTTTTTCCACAAAACTTAATGACACTGTTCAAAGCCACAAGAAATTAAAGTTAAAACTGATGGTAAGGGCAATGTATGATGTTACTCACAGCTCACAACCTGCTTCATATTGTTGCCTATAGGGGCTGCCAAGCGTAGCAATCTTTGCTGTAAATGGAAACTTCCTCCGACAAAAAAAGAACAGGGAAAGATCACAGATGCTAGAAGTGCCAGGTTACTTGTCAGTTTTGGAGTTTCAAGACCAACATACTAGAGAAATAATACTTCTGTTTTGCAGTAGACAACTAGCCACCTTCACCTACTGCTAGCATAACTAAGGTCTAGTTCTTTCCACTTGTGGTGGTAATTATAACAGCATCTTATCTCCACTTACCTGAAAGCAGCTTAGAAAAATTACTGATGATGATTTCCACTGCTGGTACAACAGAGCTCAAGAGATTAAAACCAGCATCCCCACTTCACAAAAAACTCACAGCCTCCTGGGCCTCCCTGTCAGTTCCTGCATACATCTCTCAAAAAAATCTCTTGCTTTCTCAGTTCTCCTACCAGATCCTCATCAACATAAATGTTGAAGGAGAAAGTTTCTGCTTTGGCATCCCATCCCAGCAGCTACTGCAAGATCTGCTTACTGTATTATTTTCTGATTTTAACAATAGTCACAGGGGAATGCTGGGGCACTAACCTGGAAACACAAACATAGGTCAGGCTTCACAACAGATCTAAGGCACATGCTAGAACAAATTATGTAACCAATGCTCTGAAAAGCCACATCTAGAGCTGTTGCTAAAAGAAAGCATTAAAAATGCACAAAATGTTGGATGAAATACGCATGAAAAATGAAACAGCAGACATAAGCAGTGTGAAAGGTCCCTAAGAATGGAACAAAATACTTAATAAGTTCTGCCATTCCCTTACTTTAAGAAATACCGTTATTCAATTCACTATTTGTTTCTTGTTCAGACACCTTTTAAACTGCAATGCTACACCCTATTTAAAACAATACAACCTATTTCTGTGGTTTACTCCTCTTGAGATTTAAATAATATTTGGAAGGTTTTTTCAAATATAAGGTGATGTCTCCTTTCCAGTGCTTACAACCCTGCATTTGCCTCTGTCAATTTCACTTTCTTTTCACCCTTGAACAAGGAGAAGCACTTTACTTCATACAGCCATGCTACATCCCAGTTAGCATTCCCACATCCACAGGTTTCACCTGCAGATATTAAAGGTCATGTCCTCACCTCGTGTAAACAAACAGTGTTCCCTCCACATCAGTCTTCTCCTGAAGAAAAGGAAAGTTAAGAAAGTTGAAATCAGGGCACTGTTTTGCCAGCCATCAGTGAGCATCTCACCCTTATCTCTGTTTTACCAATACTATAATTTACACCTCTCTCACCTAGTACATGAAAAAATAACTAAACTTTATCAGCTGGTGGCGAGAGACTAGAGCTAGCATAGGTCACCATACAGCTGACCCAAGTTTTAAGAGAAGATACAAAAAGGCTGAAGTCTCGACACCATGAGGCTAACCACTGCACTGGATTAACTCTCCACTACTCCCGAGGGTGACACACAGGCCAGACTCAGGGAGAGAAGTTTCCAAGAAGTGCCTGCTCTCAGGGGCGATGCTCAGGGTGGGAATGGGGGAAACCATACAAAAGGCTGATTTCTTGGGTTCTTCAAATGCCGGCCTTAAGCCCCACCACGACGGCAAACCAAGAACCACCTGAAACAGCCAGAATGTTACATTACCAAGATTCCCCACGTTAATTACTTTTAAAAAATCTTAAATAGCTTTTTAGTATTTGTAACTCCAACACTCTTTCATACACGCTTTGGTTCCATTACAGACGCTGGGATAGCAGAGGAGGTCTTGCAGCCCACTACCTGATTTCAACCCCAGTCTCTTACAGCCCTGCTCTGCAGGACAAGGCTTACACATTCCTGCAAGCCTTTCACAACCTGCTTCCCAGGCACCACAGGGCTTCCCACACTCCCTTCAGACAGGCTGAGCCAGGCACACCGCCTCACCCAACTTGGTGAGGGCAGTGAGTGCCCCTTGCCAGGCTAAAACCCCTCAGCAAGGCCCTGTCAACCATCCTCGCACCTCAGCCATGGCAGCGCCCACCCTTCCCCCTCACACCTGAGCACAGGGGAGGGGCGGGGCCTGCTCGCCGCCCGCCCCCTGCCTTGACGCCCCGCCCCCACGCTGTGGGAGGGGCCTCTCGTCCCCCCGCCCCGCCTCTCCCGGAGGAGGGGGCGGGGAAAGGCGGTCGGACGTACCCACTCGTTGGCGCGGTGCCCGAAGGTGTAGAGCGCCACCTGGCTGGCCACGTCCACGATGCTGCTGATGTAGGGGTCGTGCTGTTGCAGCGCCGCCAGGCTGATGTCCAGCCCCTTGCCCAGCAGGGCGGCCCCGGCCACCGCCGCCGCCATTTTGCCTCCGACAACAACACAGGGTTCCTAGTAGGCGCAACCAATCCAACGCCGAGAGGAAGGGTGGCGGCTCCTCCCCTCCCCCGCCCAGTTGAAGCGAGGGGGGGCGGGAGAGTCGGAGCCCAGGCGCTGCAATCGAGTGCCGAACGCTGCCGGTTCAGGATTGTTGCTGTTGGCGACGGCGAAAGTCTGAGGGGCCGCCTGGTCGGGCCCGCCGCGGCCGCCGGGACGGCCAGTCGGAACCGCGACGCCTCCGGCGGCAGCCAACCGCCTCTGCCTAGCTGGTTTTCCCGCGGCGCTGGGACCCTTCGTTTTCAGGGTCCCTGCCACCGGGAAGGCCAGTGACTGGCTCCCATTCCTGAGTGGCAGCTGCGCACCCGAGGAACAACATGGCTTCTGTGGCTGCGGGTTGGAGAGGACCTGCCAGCAAGGGCGGGAAGTGCTGCCACGGCGCGGGTGCTCGCAGTACCCAGCAGAGAGTCCTGCACTCCCGCTGTGAGCCCATTAGGCTGAGCGGGAGAAGATGTGGTGTGAACCACAGCGTACAAAGCCTCAGGAGGGCTGAGAGCCACACACCAAGGTGAAGCTTAAGCCACTTTGGCTCGGCCTCATGTACACATGGGAGCATTTGGTTGCAGTGGTGTACCTGAGGCGACAACATAGGTGTGAGCCTGTAAAGGTAGCATGTGTGTCTGTAAGCGTTACAGACATGACATTACATACATGAGACTTGTCTGTAAGCCTGTGAGTGCTTCCTGTGTGCTCAGGCAGGTGCACTAGGGCAACACACGCACTGCACTCCAAGAGGGAGAGAAGTTGGTTCAGATTGATGAACATGCATGGTCTGTATTTGCTAGCATAGACTCACAGGCTTCTGCATAGAACTTGAGGGAAAAGCAAAACAAAACGTGAGTGCAAGCTAAGCTCTCATACAGCCCTGGTGTATATATACATACACACACACATAAATGTCATAAGCAACTGAAACGTGTATGAGCATGCTGTGATATGGAGATATGCAAACAGCAGAGAAACAGATGGGCAAGACCATGAATTTAGTAACCATATTTTCCTGTCAGACACACATTTATTAGTAATCTATTGATAGCAACAGTTTACAGCAAATACATGAGCTTTATGTGCCATGCAGATAAACTCAGTATGTACTTACATTTAAAAGATTTGCTTAACTGTCCAGCCTGAACCCCCTGCGAAAGCAAATTTTTTTGCTTCATCACCTCAGACTAAGGTTGCAATTTTGGAAGGAGTTATCACCTTATGACACTGAAGCAACAGGGTGATATATTTCCTTCCAGAGGATGGGATGCCCTGGCAAAGGTAGTGGATACTATCTTGTTGGTTTGCAATATCCCTGACAACATTTTTAAAAGAGCAGTAGCTGGACATAGAGGATGAAGTCTGCTATTTTGTTTTCTTCCCTCCTTCTTACTCTAGGCCAGATGGAGCCTATAGGATAGAGTGAGCACCTGCTCTGAGAGGAAAATGGCAAGCCCAGATGAAAAAAGCTTCCATAGTGTGAAGTAGGGATGGAAGAGAACTGGGAGATAGCTACCTGGGAATTCATAGCATTAAATGCAGGGACAGTGAGTCTCTTGAGTGGAGTTAGGAATGGGCATGCTCTCAGAAAGGACAGAAAAAAAGACTGTTCTTTGGGGCTCAAGAGAGAATGTGTAGGCTATGTTGTAGCCTAAAATGCCACTAAAAATTGCATTACTAAGAATAAGGACCTACAGCTTGCTCTGCAAGCGTATAGTGGCAGAGGAAACCTCTGTACATACCCTTTTATTATAATCCATCTCACTCTTAGTTTCTCTTTTTAAAGCCACCTTGTTTCACTTGGGCTGTAATGAAACACAGCTTTAGAGGTTAGAAGTTTTAAAGTGGTTTTGGTATACTCATTGTAGGAAAATGGCTCTAAGCAGTTCTGTGGCCAAGCTCTGACTGACTTACAGCAAGGAAGATAATATGGGCTTGTGATGGACAAGGGAAACTGCTGTCCTTGGTCTGGAAATTAACAGAGTAGAACAGCAAAAAAGAAAAAATAGTAAGTATCAGAGACAAGTCATGTTGCTTAAATAGTGAACAGAGGAACAGTCATCTCTTTTTGCTGATTAGGTAGTCCTCAATTCCCAGTTTCTAGGCACTCTTAACCACATTCCTCCTCATTACCATCTCATCTCCAATTTTTTGGCAATTATTCTGCTTACAAAAGGTCCCAACTTGTCACCAAGGTGTAGAAGTGTCAAACTCTTCGAGTCCCACTCCTAGAGTTTCCAAATACCTTTGCACACTCAATAATAATATGTACAAAAAAGGCACCTTGCTTGCTTTTTTTTGCTTTTTTTCTTGTTTTGTTTGTTGGGGTTTTTTTGTGGTGGTGGCAGTAGGGAATGGATATTATAGTCCTGTGGGAAAGATTGTGTTATAGAAGCTGTATTTCAAAGGCTATTCATTTGAACTGAAAATAGTTACTCATAACTTATCGGGAAGGAGAAAGCAGTATGCAGAATTTAGAAGGTGTATTTCAGCCCTGTTCCAATTGAAAAAAAATTTCTGAATCAGAAGTTAGGTGTCTCTCAACATTTACAACTTACCTTGTTTCTGTTGTTGCCCCTGCTGTTGCCAGGTAGTAACCAATACTTGAAGCCTTGCATGTTTGTTTTGTTAGAGAGACAGACTGACCTGATCAAGTGTGTCTCCTGTGCTCTTCTCTTGACATGCAAAGATTGTAGTGTCCTGTTTCCTTGAGCTCCATGGAAAAAAGCCCAATTGGGAGTTTAAATATCTTGAAGTAGGCCTGTCAAAAACTGTAGCTGTCTGTTTTCTGTGCACTGTTAGTGGTTGCTTCTTTAGAATTACCTCCCTCCAGGATTACTTCTTCCCTTTCTGACACAGCTGGACAGACAGTTCCTGAGCCCTGTGTTTTTTGAGTCAGCAAACCTGTCAAGCTTCTGATCAAGCCTTTTTATATTTTCTGCAGCACGGGGAGGCAGCTTCTGCTGGTTCCAGCTGTTTCGCTGTATAAGTGGGATGTAATTGCTCCTTCCATTTAGCCTGAAGTAAAAGTACTTAATAAAGCCATTAGTTCTGCCCTGCTTTATGGGATCACTTGATAGTAGACTAAATTTTTTCCAATGAAACAAGAGCTTGTTCAGAGCAACACTGTGAATTCTCACTGCATCTAAAAATTTAAGGATGCTTTAGCAAAAATGTCACAGCTTTAAAAGGTTGATTCTTTAAACTGCATTTATTTGCTTACAGTCAGTAATCCAGTAGTCCATAATAACTATCAAATTGAGTTAGAATGATTTAGCTGTAATTTGTTTATGAAACAAAGTAATTTTCTACATTTCAAAATGTCATAACTTCATGAAGTATATAATTAGAATGTCACATTTTTGTCTTCCACCCACCTGGATACTATTCTGTTAAAAAACCACCACACCTATGTTTTCATATCCAGAGTGATTTAAGGCAAAATCCACACGGCAGGATGGTCTTAAGGTCTCCATTGCTAATAAACATTAAGATGGTTAGTCCAAACCTTTTTTCATCCGGATTGTTCAAACAGATATTGAGCCTTTGCTTCACATTCAAGAACGGATGGCACTTGTAAAGACTAAGCCATACCTCCTACAGCAAATGGTTGACACTTGAGGATATGATTTTATGTGAATGTATTTGGTGACACAGCTGGGCATATGCAAACCCTGTCCCGGGTCCCAGCCACTCAGTCCTGCCATTCTGGCACCTTGTTACTGCACTGGCACAGGTCCGTATGTAGCCACAATGTGAATCGGTCAGACTGGGAAATGAATTGACTGAAAAACAAGTGTTCATTATGCTGCTGAGATCACAGTTTTGACTGCTTTCCTACCTGTTCACATCCAGCCCTTTCTCTGAACAGCAGTTTTTAAAAAAATAAACAGCAGGAATCACTTGAGAAAATGTAGTGCTGGGCACATTTGCTTTACTTTATGGAATAACGGAATTGTCAGAGTTGGAAGGGACCTCAAGAGATCATCTAGTCCAACTTCCCCGCTAAAGTAGGATCACCCAGTCAGGACTGCATCCAGGCAGGTTTAGAATATCTCCAGAACTCTACAACCTCCCTGGGCAGCCTGTTCCAGTGCTCTGTCACCCTCACCGTGAAGTTTTTCTTCATATCTAAATAGAACTTCCTGTGTTCCAGCTTGTGCCCTTGTCCTGTCACTAGGAACTACTGAAAAGAGTTTGGCTGCACCCTCCTTGCACCCACCCTTTAGATAGTTATAGGTACTTCCTCTTCTCCAGCCCCTTTGGAGTTGTTATTACATGGTAGTTGCCTTTTCCTTTTTATTCCTCCCTCAAGGCTGCCCTAATTTTCTTCTCAGTCTGACTGGTGGCACCACTGCTGCCACTGCTAGCAGAAAGGGTGCTGAGGCAGTATTAATAAGATTCTCTTACTCCATCCAGAGCCATTTGAATATCTCTGCGTGGTGCTTTCAGCACGCCTGCATGCAGGGTAGCAGTGGGTTGCTCTTGTGGAGCCAGGATGACCCCACCAGGCTTGGTTACCCGTGCTCCACATATTTCTGGGGATGTGCTCACAACTCTGCAGTATGGTACCTCCCACCCCTTGGGAACCAATGCCCCCATGGTTTGTACTGGAGGCTAGTTGCATCCCTTCCCAGACACTTGAAATGTACAGACTTTTCAGCCCCCATTTATTACAGGCTCTCAGAGGCCAGCTTTAGGGTGCTTTCCTCATGCACAAAAGTTGAAATTGTTTGTTGTGCTGTTGGACCACTTCTTAGCTCCAGACCTAATGGTTAAAGCAATTTCAGTCTTTTTGTTGGTAATTTATTACTTGCTAAAGGTTCCTTAACAAATACAGGGTCAGGCTGTAGTTTCGTCTGGTGTAGTTATTAAAAAATATCTCTCTGCACTAAAACTAAATTTGGTTACTTTCATTCCAATTCAAAACAACTCCCCCCCATAGCCCTCAAATAAATGCCAGTGCATTATTAGCAGGCACATGTGTGTCTGTTATGTTACTCCCTGATGAAGTTTATGAGACCATGTTGAGATTTTCTGCAAATGTTAGTCCACGGAAGAATGGGATAGTATTCTTTGGCATTGTTGGGTTTGAAATTCTGATATTATACATACTGTGTATGAAATAATTAACTACAATTTACTATGATTTTCATGTGAAGGTTGTTTTTTCCTGCATATAAGAGCCTTTTTACAAAAAGACTTTTTCTTTTTTTGACTTATATTTTGCTAAGGGATTCTAATAGTAACTCTACACTTTTTCTTTTAGTGTTTATTTATTTGCAAGATACTGAGCTTCACCCTTTTTATAGGCCCAGCTTTGGCCAGTGGCCTAGCTGGGGAGAGCTAAAGGAAAGTTTCTTACTTTCCATTAATTGAACTACAGCTTTTTCTTTCTAATTTCCTAGGTAGATATTCTTCTTGTGGAGTGAAGAATTCTTTTTGATTTAGCTTGAATCACTTTTCAGAGGGCATAATCTGAGCTGAAAAAAAAATTAATACTAGGAAAAGACTATTTCAGGAGGAGGAAGGAGGAGGCTGTACCAATATAATTGCATTGAATTACAGTGTTATACGGAAAAAAAAATCTTTATTGTATACATCTAATCAGTAAATATTCTGCTTTTTGTCAGTGTCAGATTTTCATTGCTTTTAAGTGACCATACGATCTCAGTGTCTTTAAGTAGAGCAGAAATGAGAAAACAAAAAAACAAAAAAAACTAAAAAAATATTTTTGTGCATGGAATATTTTTTCCCAGTTACACTAACTGATACAATAAAAGGTGTTACCTTTATCCATAAACTTTGCCTCACTTCTGTAACTATACAGTTGTGAGTATGATTCTGTCAGATCTCTCATTAAAATTCTAGATTACATCCTCCAGTCTCTCCCTAATGCTGATAATGTTCTAAACATACCTTGTTGATTTTCTTTGTATAACAAAGAAAAAATATGTCAAAACTTGTTACCTTTTTCACCTTCTTTGCATATTTAATGTATCTGAAATCACTGACTTCCTTCAGTAATATTTCTTATAAGGTTTAACTTTACAAGTTCCTTTACTTTCACCCCCATAGTACTTTAATTACAGTTAAAAAGTATGACACTGGACTTTTTTATGAGAAGACAACCATTTTAGGCCAGTATTTGAATTCCTTAGTAATTTTGTTACCGCAACTGTATGTGGTTATAATAAAGAAAATATTATTGATAGCCATTACCTTATGTTTATCCTGATAAACTGCCAGAAACTCTTTTGATCCATCATTCTTTACATGGTTGGCTAGGGAAACCACCAAAATAATGATGAGGATAGGACATTCCTGCTATTTTCCATAGGTTAATAAGATATAGTAATAATAATTATATCTTAACTAAGATAATACCTTTCCAACCACGTCTTTCTGGTAATCACTATTTAATTTGGCAGGATCAAACACCTGTAGCTCTAAAAGAGCTATTTTCTAACTAGCTACAGAGAAGATGGCCTAATTTAATTAATTCCTAATACGAAAATTTCCATTAGATAATTACATTAAGTCAGGACCTCATTTTTACACCTCACCTGGCATTGGAGCTCTTGCCATATTATGGAAGTGGAGCCAGCACAAAAGCGTGCTACTGTTGCTGCTGTGGAGAAGGTGGTAGCAAGGCTGGAGCAGTTCTTGAGCTGAGTCTGGTCAGGGGGCTGGGATGGGGAGCATAGGGAGTTGTGCCTGTGGTGCTAAAGTAGATTTCTATTAACATGAGTTCTGTGGGTTCAAATCAGCTTGGTTGTTGTTTTTTGGGTTTTTTTTTGTTGGTTTGTGTGTGTGTTGGGTTTTTTTTTGTTAATTGAAGAAGTCAAGAGAAGCTCTGAATAACTGTTATACTTGTAGCTGTTGCAGTGTAACTTAATTAAAAGTCTTTACATTACTGCCTTCTTAACTGTCAGAAGTATCTTTGGTTTTGTTGGGGTTTGTCTTTTTGGTTTGGTTGGGGTTTTTTGTTGTTGTTTTGTTGTTTTGTTGTTTTTTTTTAATGAAAAATGTTGGTGTTTATTGAAGACTGATAAAGGATTTCATAGCTTTAGACGTAGCAGAAGTGAATCAAGTTAGTGTGTTATAACAATACTGAATTCTAGAGAACTACAATGGATAAATGATGATATAAGGGAGGAACCAAGCAAGTAAAGTGGGGTTTCTGCCTCAAATATTCCCTCAATCTTTTTGTATTTTTAGTAGCTGCTCATGGATATTGCCATGGGGAAATTCTTAAGATGCTAATGACTATTTCGTGTCTGCTTCTGCAGTGGTAAGAGCTTATGAAGGTCCTCAAAAATGTATCTTCTGTAATTAACGTTAGGCTTAAAAGCTACTATACATGTCCTCTAATGTGAGATATCCTAACTTACAATAGCATGATCTTTATGTTTTGGTATAACACTTTGGGTGATCATTTTTACTTGTCATTTGCTTTATTTGGCTAGGAAATATCAGTGAGATGTTTCTTTTAAAGTAAACTTCCTTTCAAACTGAAATTTGACATTTTTTTTTCTTTTCCTATGCAGCATGTAGCAATAAAGATCCACAATTATCTCTATCCTCTAAATGCAATTACTTACTTCTTCCTGAAACTTAAAAATGTTTCATTTTTATTTTCTTTCTTCATTTTGATTATTTCTATTGCTCTAGGGTTTATGGTTATGGGAAGAAAGGCCAAAGTAGAAAAAGGAGATTTGTGTAACTGTAGCAGAAGATAAAACTTGATAACATTTGAAGTGTTGCCCTTGGAAACAATGAATGCAGTCTATCCCTGGTTGTTAGGAGGGATGGATTTGGGCAAAGGCACCTTTCAGCAGGCTAGGAGCAGAAGATTTAAATGCTTTCAATGAGATTTTGAAGTGGAAACTGAAGGTTTTAGCACCACAAACCTCCAGTGGGTATCTAAGTCTGGGTTTATTGCACTTGTGTGAATTTGTTTCCCTTGGTGAATTCTGAGAGCCACGAAGGCATTTGGCAGTCCCTCTCCTACAGTATGATTTTGTCATTTCCTGGTGATGCTGTACTATGTCTTCTGTCAGATTAAATTTACAAGCATATTACCTTGCTTGACAGAAACATGAACCACACAGATTTTTCAAATAAAAACTTCCATAAGCAGTTAAAGATTGAGGCTTCTTTCTTCCTTCCTCTTATTTTTGCTGATGGCTTGCCCAAATTTGTTGATTTTAGTATAATCTTAAATTAATAATATACTCTTCAGCTGAGCTTGCTTTGTGATCTACAGTGAAGCTGGTGTGTCATTTAAGCACTAGTAAACCTAATAAGACCATGTAAACATAATGCAGGTTCAGGCACATTTTAGTTAGGTTTTTCTATTACTTGTTCTTGATTTACTACTCAAATTTAAGGAAAGATCTTTCTAAAATGGTTTTATATGGCTTCTGAGGGAGTTCAGTTATTAACAGATCAGATAATACAATGTATTTAATGATGCTCTCAGAATCACAGGATAGTTGAAGTTGGAAGTGACCTCTGGAGGTCACGTTGTCTAATCCCCTCAAGCAGGGCCACCAAGAGCAGGTTGCTCAGGACCTCCCATACTCCAATGAGGGAGATACCACAACCTTCTTTGGCAGTCTGTCCCCACACTTGGTCAGTAAAAAAAGAAGTGTTTCCTGATGTTCAGTGGGAATGTCCTGTGTTTCAGTTTGTGCCTGTTGCCTCTTTTCCTGTCACTGGGCACCACTGAAATGAGCCTGGCCCTGTCCTCTTTGCACCCTCTCCTCAGGTGTTTGCATTGATAATATCCTTGTGAACTTTCTCTTCTCAAGGCTGAACAATCCCAGTTCTCTCAGCCTTTCCTCATGGGAGAGATGCTTCAGACTCTTAATCATCTTTTTAGCCCTTCACTGAACTCTCTCCAGTATGCCCATGTCTCACTTGTAGTGAGGGGTACAGAACTGGACCCAGTCAGTACTCCAAGTGTGGCCGCAGCAGTGCTGAGCAGAAGGGAAGGATCACCTACCTTGACCTGCTGGCAAGATTTTGCCTAGTGGAGCCCAGGGTACCATTTGTCGTCTTTGCAGTGAAGACACGTGGGTTGCTCGTGTTCAACTTGGTGTCCACCAGGATCCCCAGGTCCCTTTTTGTCAAGCTGCTTTCTAGTTGGGTGGCCTCCAGCATATATTGCTGTGTGGGGTTGTTACTCCCAAGGTGCAGGACTTTGCACTTCCCCTTGTTGAACTTCATGAGGTTCCTGTTGGCCCATTTCTCCAGTCTGCCGAGTTTGCTCTGGATGGCAGAATGACTCTGGTGTGTAAGCCACACCTCCTAGTTTGTGCCGTTTGCAAACTTGCTGAGGATGCATTCGGTTAAATTTAACATCTTAACAGCATCTTAAACAACTTATATAGACTTTGTTTTAATCAATCTGATTTTTTTTTCCTTCCCTCTCCCCTTTCTGATGCAAGACCTAGCAGTTTGATTTCATCTCTGAATCAAAACCAAAAGACAGCAGGGGGGGAAGGGGAAGAGCAAATGCATGAGAGGACTTGATAGATTGGATTATAAAGGAGAGAGAAGGATTGGAAGAGAGCTGGTGATAGTACGGTGTTACTGTTGGCATAATACATGAGCATACAAACTGGGGAAGCAGTATGCATGTGGAATCACAGCTGATGAAATGAGGGGACAGAGGAACCAGGAAAAATGGGATGGAGTACAGGAGGCAGAACTGAGATAGGACAAGGCTTCCCATGGTGGAGTGGAAGGCAGGACTAGCAGGAGGGCAAAGCTGAAGGAGGCTTGCAGCGAGAATGGAGGACATGCTAGGAATAAAATGGAATGGGAAAAAACAGAGTTGTGTGGATCGGCAGAAAAATTCAGGTAGATTTTGTAACTGGAAGTAGAGGAGTGCTTTGAGGTTTTGATGGAATTAAATGCAGAGCACAAGGATGGGTAAATAGTGTCCTGTCATTACTGGAAACTGCCCTTCTGCCACAACCATTTTTTAGGTCACTTTAATCACTGTTTGTGACATGACCTAGTTGGAAGTGGTTGCTGTAACTGAACAGAATGTATGGAGAGTCTCTTCTCATGCAGCACTGAGCAATTAGGAACCAGATACAGCATCGTGTATGTTTTCTTTCTATTTGACGCTGGGGGGTTTCTGAGGGATGCAGAACAACAGGCATTTTCTTTGCCCGCTTGAGGAAGAAAGGGACATAAACTTTAACAGTTCTGTGAGAAGTTGGTTGACCATCAAGGGAAATGTTGCAATGATTGAGGAAATATTTATGAAAGGTAAAAGCCTGCTAGAAGGCATCAGTATTTTCCCTACTACTTGGCAACAGTTGCCACAAGATGTAAAAGCACCCTGTACAGTTCCAAGAGAGATGATACAGTCTAACATTTTCAAATGTCTTAGTATCATTGATTCCAACTGATAAAAAGCAATTACATTTTATCCTAAAAGTAACCGTATGTCAATAGAGACTGTGGTTTGAAATGTAGTTTAGAGGGAGGAAAAGGCGTAGGGTACTATTTTTAACATTCTATCTTGGATATTGCTGTTTGCAAAAATCATATAAACCAAGCTGTTTTGTCTGAGCTTTGGGTAGTAATGTATGTGTGTTTGTATAAAAAAAAAACCCAAGCCAAACCAAAACAAAAAAACAGACCTAAAAAGGGAGAGGAGCTTATTTTACTTGTCACAAAAAATTTCAAGTAATGAAACAATATAAAGCTTTTCCGAAGTTTGATGTCCTCTAGCATTTGGTTATCTGCACCAACTGCCTCAATTACGACTCCATTTTCATTCAGTGTAAATGAATAGGGTGGCTTGGCTTTTGGCTTTTCCCTTTCACATGGCATACCCATCTTGTTATGCTAGGAGAGAATTATGACCATGTTCAGTTTGTAGTTTCATTGGTTCTCAGGTGTCCTACAATGCTGAAGAACATGATCTTTGTTCTCTGAATGAGAATACTGTACTTGAACTGCTACAGCAACAGAAAAAAATTATCCCAATTTTGCCTTTTCCTTAAAAGTGACTCTGAACAGATTTTGAAAGCAAAAGCAGTAGCAACAGGAATGGAGGTTCCACAGCGTTCCTGGGCAACCTGTTCCTGTATTTTACCACCCTCATAATGAAAATTATTTTCCTTATGTCTAATCGGAATTTTCTCCTTTGTGACTTGTCTGCTGCCTCTCATCCTTTCACTATGTACCTCTGGCAAGAAGCTGGTACCCACATTTCTATACCTTCCCCTTGAATACCTGAATACAGCAAGGTCTACCTTAGTAATTTTTTCTTCAGGCTTAACAAGCCCAGTTCTTTCAGCCTCTCCTCACATCTTGTGCTTCAGCCCCCTAATTTTCCTAGACGTTCTGGACTTCCTCCAGTATGTCAATATTTTGTACTGGGTAACCCAAAACTAGATAGGGTACTCCAGTTGTGATCTCACAGAATGACTTCCTTGTGACCTGCTGGAAACATCCTTGCTAATTAGCTCCAGGCTGTGTTTGGCCTTCTTCACAGCCAGGGCATGCTACTTGCTCATGTTCAACTTACTGTCTACCAGGACACCTGGTCCTTTTCTGCAAAGCTGCTTCTCAGTCTCTGCTGGTGTATGGAATTATTCCATCCAGGTGCAGGGTTTTGCACGTGCCATTATTGAACTTCATGTGGTTCCCATCAGTCCATTTCTCCTGCCTGCTGAAGTCACTCTGGATAGCACCTCTGTCTTCCAGCAGATTGACTTCTCCTCCTGTTTGATATCATCCACAAGCTAGCTGAGAGTGCACTCCCTCTGATAATAATGATTGTTAATAAGGTTCTTACATCATTGGCCCAAATTTCAATACCTGAGGGACAGTAGTAGTTGGCCACCAGTAGGCCTTCACACTGCTGATCACAGCCTTTTGAACATGCCAGCCTGGGGAAATTTCCATCCTTCTTACTTATCCAGTCTACATCTCTACAATTTGGCTACAAAATATTATGGGAGACTGTCAAAGGCCTAGCTAAAGTCAAGGTAAGTGACACACATTACTTTCCCCTTCTCCACAGAGCCAGCCATCTCACCATAGTAGGTAGTCAGATTGGTCTGGCATGGTTTGCCTCTGGTAAATCTAGTCTGGCTGTTCCTTTTTGTCCTTCGTATGCTTGAATATGGCTTTTGGGATGGCTTACTTCATAGTCTTGCCAGGAAATGAATTCAGGTTGACTGCCCTACAGTTCCTTGGGTCCTTCTTAGAGATGGATGTAATGATTGTCTTTCCAGTAATCAGAAACCTCTCCTGTCAGTATGACCTTTCAAAAATGAGAGAGTGACTTTGCAGCAACATTGGCCACCTCTCCACACCTTCAAATAAAGCTCATGTCATTCCAAGGGTCTGTGTTTGTCCAACTGGCATAAGTGCTCCACTCCCAGAGACTGCCACTGGGCTCAGAGACCTGGAAGGCCTAAAGACAAACCCTACTAGGAAGAAAGAAAAACAAACCCAAATGAAAACATAAGGCAAAATAAGCATTGAGAACCTTATCCATGTCCTTTGTTATTATCTTCCCTGCCAAACTGAGCTGTGGGTCCACGTTATTCTCAGCCTTCCCTTTACTGTTTATGTGTTTATGGAAACCTTTCTTGCCTTTCATATCTTTCACTATTTTCAGCTCCCTCTGAGCATTGGCTTTCCTGACTCCATCCCTGTGTTCTTGGGCCATTGGGCCATGTCTGTCTATTCCTTCTGGGTACTCTGTTGCTGCTTCCACCCTCTGCACTTTTTATTTTTTTATTTATTTGATTATTATTTTTTTTTTGCATTTGAGCTCAGACGGGAGTTCCCTCTTCATCCATGCTAGCTTTCTGCCGTACTTTCTTCACTATTGCCCATCAGAATTGCCTGTCCCTGTTCACTGAAAAGGGGGTCCATGAGGGCAAACCACCTGTCCTGGGCTACTTTGCCCTGCAGAGCAGTCTTCTGTGGGATCCCACACAGCACGTTCCTAAACAAGCTGAAATAATATTCTGAAATAATATTCTGAGTTGTGATTCCACTGTTTCCCTTGCTCACTTCTTTCAAGATGCTGAACTGCAGCATACCATGTTTGCTGCAGCCTAGGTTGCCCTTGACATTCACATTGCCCAGTTCTTCATCCTTCTTCATGAGGAACAGGTTGAATGTCTCTCCTAGTCATCTCGTTGATAATCTGCATCAAGAAATTGTCTTCAACTTCTTAACGTGATTGTTCATTAGAAGGTTTTGATTTCATGAAATGCCTAGTTCAAAATTACAAACTAAAAAAGTTTGAATAAGTTTCCAAAACTACTGGGTAATTACCCAGATAGAACCTTTTAAAGCTTTCCCACTCCTTATATTAATAGGAGCCACAATATTCCCATGCTGACTATGAGGGGAAAAATCAATATCAGCAAACATACATTCATATTGATTTATCTTCCCTTTTGGTTTTCTAATTTAGTAAAGGCTACTAATGCAACATTACATAAAGATTCTCAGGAGAGTAAAAAGGCTAATAAGATCAGGTATCACTGTTTGTTCTGTGAAAGTGAACTGACTTTGGTGTACAGATTCAATTGTCGAGCTGCCCAGTACAGAAGGGCCAGTGTATGCTTTTGAGCAATGTGTCAGAGGCCTTTATTCCAGAGAAGAGGACCAAAAAGGAGCCATCAAGATGACTTTCTGGAATGCAGGCTCAGCATGCTGTTAGGATCTGTGCATTGAAGAGGAGAGGTCCAAGAAACCAAATACTATTAAATTTTTTTCCCAAATAGTATTTCAAGAAACATTGTATGTATATTTGAATGTCCTGTTATGCATGTCTGTTCAGAGTAGCTAGTAACTTTTGTCAAACTATGTTAGAAAAGTGTGCAAGTTCTTATGCAAATATTTGACTTTTAAGATATGGTTTTAGGTGTTGCATGAGGAAAAAGGAATATGTTATGAAAATGATCAGTTTGCTTTTCTTACTCATTCTAAACAAAGTAAAGGGAAGCAAATGAAGGGGTAAATGTTTTTATGATTCGAAAACTGAAGTTTATGACTGTTCAGAACATCCTAAAGTTGTCTTGTGGGGAAAATGAGTCAACTAAACACAGACATGTTATATATTTAGAGATGAAATCAGGACATGATCTAGTGCAAGCTATTGCATGTTTGAAAGTATATAAAGTTTCAGAAACAAAGCTTATTAATTTTATGAACTGTGTACACTTAACCATATAAACTCTGTAACACTATTTCTTGCTCTGAATATTAAATCTCAAGACATTCAACCTTATAATTAAAATACATACTCCTTGTCATGTTAAAAACATGAAAGTGCAACAAATTATAAAGTGGAAGCACCATTGTCTGTACTCTTACTGTACTTCTTCTATATGCACAGGTTCATAATTGGAAATATTTCCTGGATTCGACATAGTTGGGGTTTTTTCCCCCCACTTTTTGAGGACAGGACATTAATGAGGGCACTGTTAAAAAGTAGGACATTTCTTTATCCTACCAAAGGACAAGGAAAACAGTAGAGGACTGAAAAATAAGACTGAATAATTAGGTCATTGAAGGCCCAGGCTCATAGAGGTATTTACTGTCTGCAGCTGAAAAATCACATTTTCAGGATGCTTGTAAATGTTGACTTCTGTCTCCCAAACCCCCAATTCCTAAATTTTTTAACTTTTAATGGATTTGACCATCAAGGCATTCTGCTAGAGATGTAAATGGAAGAACAGTCTTCGTCCTACTATAATTGATGGAAAATTAATTTTAATTAGTCACTTTCATTGGACCATCAACAAGTCATTGCTTAAGAAGAAGGACTACATCTTGGGAGTACCAAGTCGCTAACTCCAAATGGCCATGAACTCATAGTTTAAAAGAGCTGAGTTCAGACTGCTCCTTCACAGTTGTCCATCAGCAAAGAATCTGACTCCGGCCTGGAGCTACAGTAATACTAGTTTGGTTCTGTATAGAGATGTGCCTTTTTCCTCGGGGCAGAAATTTTACTGTGAATATGACCTCTTTACTCAGTCCTTGGGTTCCAAAGGTAAAGAAGAGAAATCAATATCATAGAAATTATGTATTACAGTGATCCTGTCAGAAAGTAGTACTTGAGCATAACTCAAATATTATAAGACATAACTCCATGGAAACAGAATTACAAGGTTACTCAGCCAGGCTTAATTCTTGTTTCTTTCACATAGTCTTTTGGATATAATTTTCTTGTTATGTGTCTCCTGAAACACACACTTTGATCCACCCCCAAATTTAAATATATAGAATGTTATTACTGCACAGTTTATTAAAACAGCTGAAACATTTCTATTTGTATCCCTTATTTTGCCATATGAAAAACAAGATTTACTGATAATAAGTGTAGGTGATCATACTGTTATGTCATCTCTGGAGACAAAACAGGGACTACAACTGCAGAAGATGTGGAAGCTACTATCTCTGAGCAGAAGAGTGCTAGGCAGCCAGGCATGGAGTTCTAGTCTAGCTTCTGAGGTCAGTGACTCTTGTGGTCTGGGATTTTTCTGGCCCTGTAGTTTGTTCTTTTTCCATACTGAGCATATGGAAGCCTCAATTCTTTTATGGAACTTTAATTTGACAAGGTTAAAGTCATGTAGATGAGAGAAGGCCTTGAAATTGTCAGATTGTAAGTCCTAGTTCTGAAGCATTTATTACCCGTTTTCATTGCAAATTTCTACTGAATATGAGTTGTTGAACATTGTGAGGAAAGCAGTTCTTACCCTTCTCTTAGAAATGACTGCTTTTTATTTGATTTTCCTAGAAACTTGCAGAATAAATTCAACCTGCAAACTGAGAAATTTAAATCTAAACAGTTAAAACTTTGGTATAAAAAATTTAAAAGAATGTGTTGTGGTAGTGTTGCCTTGTACTTATGTTGTGTAAAAGTGGATTATTTTAAAATGAGAATCAAATTACAGGCTATCATTTAATAACACTGTAATTCATGGGTACTAATATGAAATTTCAGTTCTTTGATTACAAGATCTCAAATAACTTCACAAATATCTCAGTGAGATGCAGAAATACTATATTAATCTTATTTTTAAGTAAAATAGGGGGAAAGCTGCAATTGGTCAATATGAGTGAAGAGACAAGATATATTTGAGGTTAGAGAGGAAATAACTTACCAAGTGCTTTGTGTTAACCTTTGAAACTGCAGCTCTTCCTTCTGAAAGGATCTTCAGGAGAAATGTAATAGTTCCATCTTTGTTTAGGATGGCTGCATTATTCACTGAAGTCAACATCACTCTGACTTCAGTAAGTTTTGAATTAGGTCTTCTATAGTTGCTTACACTGTCACAAAATCTTGCTTAGTGGCAAGGGTCTATATATTTTTTCATGGCCCATGTTCCTTTGTAGGTAATACTCTGCATGTCCTGCCCAGGTGCCAAGTCAGTGAAACAGCAAGTATTTTAGATGTTTACTTCTGTCATTTTGGCCTGATTAGTGCAAAACCATGACACCTGTGACATCTTGTTGTCTAGAAAAGTGCTTGCCAGCACACAGACCAACTTAGAAATTATTCTGCATAGCTCCTAATAGAGGCCTCTTTTGGTGCCCCTTATTTAAATAAAGCCTATTGACTGTAAATTAAATTAGATGAGCACTATCATAGAATCACAGAACAGCTTGGGTTGGAAGGGACCATAAAGATCACCTAGTTCCATCCCCCCTGAATGGGCAGGGACACCTTCCACTAGAAAAGGTTGATCAAAGCCCCATCCAACCTGGCCTTGAGCACTTCCAATGATGGAGCATCCACAACTCCTCTCAACAACCTGTTCCAGTGTCTCACCACCTTCACACTAAAGAATGTCTAACCTGAATCTCCTCTCTTCCAGTTTGAAGCCATTACTCCTTGTCCTGTCACTACATGCCCTTGTAAAAAGTCCCTCCCCAGCTTTCCTGTGGCTTAATTTGTAATCACCTTCACCTTTTATTTCTAATGCACTAGTCAGTAGTTCTTCATCTCATGTAGCTTGGTGAAGTTATTAACTTATTTACAACTAAGGATTTGCCCATATTAATGAAATATCTCTGAAGATACTAAATACATCATCTGCCTAGACAGTTTTCTGCTGGTGATAAAACAATGAGGCATTTTTTCTAAAATATTTCCAGTATTTAGAAAGTTTGCCAGTAGAAATACTGCCAGTGTTGTATGTAATGATGCAGTTTACCTCCCTGAGATGTCAGTGAATTATTATAGTCTGCACAGACACTATTTTTCCCAAATCATCCTCAGGCTTCTTCAGAGGTTTTTTTTAGCATTTCTGTTACTTTCTTGAATAATTCCTTTTATGATCATTAATTTTCTTATCTGAGGAAGGGAGGCCTGCTTGCATGTAGCTTTCCCCGTCACTGTTTATCCAAATGCCTGTGTGATATTAGCAAAATACATGAAGTAGATAAGTCAAAATTCAGTCTCAGAGAGTGAGATGAAGTGATGGGTGGATGGGAAAAGAAATCACAATGTGTACTACATCCTGTAATGAAGAAATCTGCCTGTAAGTGTTTGCAGCCTTGTGTTCCTCTAGATCGTATTACTTCTAAAAATCCATAAAACTTTTACTGCAAACAAATCTTTTCCACCTGACGTTAGCAGGAAGACTGCATGTCCTTGTGTGAAACTTAGGCTTAGTCATAGAAAGCCACATGCATGCCATGATCACGTTTCATTCTTGTAACTGTGTCTCCTTGGTGCTCTCTCTTCCTGTGAAATCTGGAGAGCCGAGTCTTTGGGGAGAGGAGCTCAGAGTATAGAGGAGAGAGAAAGATCCATTTCATTCATAGTGTTACATGAGGCTAAAAATCTTGGAGATATACATGGGCAGAGACACAACTAGAAGTTAGCAACAAGATGTTAAGTGTTTGTTTCCATTTCTGCAAGTTTCAACAATAATTACCTTGCATTTAAAAATCTACTCTTCTCCCCTTTACCCTCCCACCCCAAGCTGGGAACACAATAGCTTCCACTGTGCCTCAGATGGAGGGAAGGACAGGAAGACGTCAGTACAAACATCCTTAGTAACTGTATGTGGTGGCTGGGAGGTAAAGGGTGGAGCTCATGACAGTTTGGCTAAGTGAAGGTATGTCTTGAAACCAATGTTAAGGAAGAAATTGTCTTTCTGTCTTTATGGTACTTTAAATGTGATCTGAACCAGAAAGCTAAGTAGGGGTAAGATTGAAAAAAATAAGAAGAAAGTATGTAGAAGATTAAATGCATTATGATACCTTAAATAGTGCCAAATACTGAAAAAGAAAACTAATTTTTTTTTGTTTTGAGGGGGAAAGGAGGAACAGCTGGTCCATCTCTTTTATTCAAATACAGTGTCTTTTAAGATATACTCTGGCGTATGCTTTTGAACTTAACAGTTTTTATGTGTTTACTAAGCTACTGAAAAAGATAAAGTATCTGAAATAACAGAGGTCTTCAGTAATTCAGAGGTCATTGATCTTCCTCTGATTATTCAGCAGTCATTGTCACTTGGGTATTAAGCACGACAACACTCTCTCCCTCAGTGTTTTGTTATTATGAGTGTAAACAATTCAGGAGCACCTTCTTTATGTAGCACTTGTAACTTCCATGTGTAGGCTGACATTTTACTCACTGAGTTCATGATTACCCAGTAGTTTTCCCCCCAGCTTATAACTCATGGCTCCATTCACTTGATGGGTTTTTTTTCCTTTCAGAGCTGAAGATAGTTTATTTAGAGAGGGGAGTGCAGTGTGCTTTTAGCCTTGTCAGGTATGCTATGACACATGTAGCTGAAGGTAAGTGGTACTCTCGGTCCCTCATGGAATGACTGCTTGCATGCAGAAGAAACAAGATTCTGAAAAACATCTTAGTTCCCACTCTGCTGCATTCATGCTTTCTGGTGGGAGAAGGTAATTCAATTGGTGATGCATTCATGATGTGTGTTGTGGTTTTTCAGGTCCGGTTCTGCCAGATGTGCAGACCATAACAAGACAAATGCAGTCTTTTGTCTACAAATTTGGCTCTGGCATTAGTTCTAATTGTTTAAAGTCACAAAACAACTTTTTTCCTTTCTTTTAACCCTATACAAAGGAAAGGGCTGCTAGTGTTGCAAAATAATTGAGTTACAGCCTGTTGCAATCAAAAGATGATTAGATTCTTGTGTTTATGTGTGTTCTGATGTGAACCAATCTATTATGTCTGTTTTGTGTTCCTAGGGACACGCTATTTTTATGTGGAACTTGCAAAAGCAGACACAGTTCACTGGTGTTTATTAGTGACCTTGTCTTGTCCTCTGAATTATGGACAGTCTGCTTTGAAGATGGGGCAACGCTACTAGCAGTCATTATGTGGATGTTCGGGTGTTCTTGTAGTTGTTTAACCTCTCCAAGGCCCTGCTGCAGTTTTAGAAGTAGGGGGGGGGGAAAAAAAAGAAGAGAAACTGAATTATGGGTGTTTAAAACTAAAATATTTATAGAATCAGTTTTTAATTTAAAAATAGCATTTGTGCCTGGGAAGATCAGAGGTACCACTTCAGTAGGAAAAACAAAACCAGATTTTAGTTGATAGTAATATTAGAAATGGCTTGAAATTTTGATAATGTAATTTAGCTGAAAATATTTTTTCCAATCTAGGTTTTGAAGTGTTTTTGTATTACTCAATGTTATAAAGAAAAAAAATAAATCTGTATTTTTAATAGGTAGAGGTTACAAAGGTAAACAGTTGAATTACTGTCTATTAAGGAAGAGGATATACCAAGAATCAGGATATACACTATAGAAATTAGACCTTTCAAATTAAAACATAGGCAAGTAATATTAGAAAAATACTTTTGCTTACTATGGGAAGATGGGACTCCAATCTATCACGAATAAAGTGATATAAGTGAAGATGAAAATGTGTTCTAGAAATAGATTAAAATTAAAAACGGGAGTATTTAGGATCAAAAGTTTCCTTAATGGTCTGTGAGGGAAGTTTACATGGTCTTTCAAAATCCATCCTTAGTAAAATGAAAAGCAACAAGATGTGGAATCCTGAAGTCACTATGGATTTGAAGTCACTGTTTAGGTTGATCAGCATTTTACCTGAAAGAATGTCAAGTACTGCAAGATGTGGCCCAACTGATTTTAAGGTGGATGTAATCATTAATGCTCCAGTATCAAAAATGTATCCAAATTTGGGTAATTTTGAAATACTTTGTGATTTGAGAAATCATATATTGATTGAAAGAGTAAAAAAGTATGCTGTGTTTCTCTTGAAAGAGTAAAAAAGTATGCTGTGTTTCTCTTTTAAGGCTCAGGCAAAGAATGTAGCATACTGTGGTGTTTTTCTGCTCAATGAAAGAAATTCTTCCACCTTCTTTGTAAAATGATAAATTGTGAGAGGGAGTAAAGGACTGTTGTGAGCTACTGCTTTGTCTTTTAAAATACTATCTTAGAGCACACTTGTCGGGGGGAGAAGTGTCCTTGGGGCAATGATCCACAACTCCAAATCAAAAATGTAAATCTGAATGTGTTTTGAAGACGGAGTTTGCCCCACTTTCTTCAATATTTGAAAATATTCCCAGTACTGTGACAACTCTCTGAAATAAAAAATTTCAAGAAAGAAGTCTGCCTGAAACTTTTCATAACAATTATAGAAACCAAAGCCTGTCTGAACAAGGAGAAATTCCTGTTTTGTGTTTCCTTAGAATGACAGATCTCCTTGGCTTTGCAGTCTTCTCCCCCAAAACGTTGTGAATCAGCACTCTTGACTAGTCAAGAGAAGGCAGCATGCAACCATTACTATTAACTGTACCACATCCACCAGCTTGGAAATGATGGCCTGTATTCTTTAGTCATGGCTGGCAGGAAATAGGAAATTAATTGGAAGTACAATTGTGATTTACCTTTTACCCCTTACTCTTGACTCCCCATGGTCTACTGTTTATTATGCTTTTGAAAGACCTAATACTCCTAACTGTATCAGTTCATCTATTAAGTACAGAGTATTTGTTGTATAGTAGACCACTAGGTGTATGAAGAAAAACAGAAGTAGGGGGAAGCTGGTGTAGAACTTAAGTTTTCTCTTAAAAAACATAAACTTTTTTTTTTTTTAAATTTTTTTTTTAACTACAGGGTTGAAGGAATATACTCTTCTGTGAGGGTCCATTTAACATTTCATGTCAGATATATTTGTGGACAGAGGGAGGAATGTTAACACGTAAGAATACTGCTAGGCAGCCACTTAACTTTTTATTGAATAACACATAATTGACCTGATACCCTTGCTTTATTTGAAAAGAAATTTGATCTTGCTCACATATGTATTGTTTTGCTACAAGCAAAGTTTCCAAGATCCTTGCATTTTAGTCTGGTTGAATCTGAGCATAAAGATTAAGATCTTATTCGCTGCCTTCATCGATGCTCTAAAAATGACTTAGTCCATGCTTTGCTATGCTTTGAAGAGTTAAAAATGCTATGTAAGCATTATGATTTTGTTCTTCACTCCAGTGTAGTCCTACTTTTAATTGCTCTGCTGGTCATATTACCGTGACTTGAACTTTTGCAAAATGAGCAAAAGCAGTCACAATTGTTAATCAAATGAGACTTCAAGTAGAATTTGGGGTGACATCAGATGTAGTAAAGCTAATGAGGAGATTGCATTCTTATCCTGGAACAAGCACTGAGTCAACAATACTATATGCTTTGTGTTTCACTGTGCTGCCTTATATGCTACCTTTCTGTAACTGTAACATACATCAGATAACTCAACAATTTATGGTTGTTATGAATCTTGCTGAACCTTTTGGTAAAGTTAGAGGACCAACCTAATTTCCTGTTCTTATTATTATATTCTGACCAAATTCTTACAATAGCTAAACAATTTCATATGGCAATTTTCTATTTCAGTCTCAAAATACTGTGCAGTGTTAATTCAAAATGAAGCTTTGACTCAAATGATAACTCTATCTCTGTGAGTACTAACATTTTTAAACAAGTTTTGTGTACTCTGAAGTTTTTTGGGTGCAAGGCACTCTGAATATCATTACGGACTGTTTTTGATGCTGCTGCCGATTATGGTAGCTTCATCTCAAGGACTGAGAAACTTAGAACATGGGAAGTCACAAGTATGTTCTTAACTAGTACCAAAATATCAGCTCAAGCTGATTGCTCCTTTGTGCCACTCTTAGGGCAAGAGCGTGATTCATCACTTCCATTTTGCTGAATACTGAAGTGCAGATGCATCTTTATGGGTTAGATTTTACTTCCATTGAAGACTAAATGGTATATTGATCTCATTTGCAATAATGTAAATGGGGAGTAATTTGGTAAACTGATTGACCTACAGGAGTGTGAGATCTTGTCAGATTTGACAGCTTCACTGGAAATACGTTTGGTCTTAGCAAATGCGTATGTTTAGTTCTTTTGAAAAGTATGTGGATTTCCCATGCACTGGAGAGTTTGTCTAGATGACAATTGTTAATCACCAGTAGAATATTTGTAAAATAAATTCACTGAACATGTTTAAGCCATGTGCTCTTCCTGTGTGAAAGTTCAGGCATGATGCATCTTTCAATAAATGATTAGTCTTGACCACCAGCCTGTTTCCATTTTGACAATAATACCATCTGCCATGCTTTCATAGTGTGCTTGTTAATCTATCTTTGTAAGTCTCTTGATGACTACATTGTTTTGATATGCTAGGCCAGTTAAGCTGCAAAAAATCTAGTTTAAAAATAGCTGCATGATTTTAAATGATTTTTAAAAACTGGAGGAGCACAGAAGAAAAAATTGTTTATATATGGTTATAGATCTATTTCTGTAATTCTATTTCTGGTAAACTGAAGCTATCTGGTATACTAGAGTAGCACAAAAAAGAAGGTTTATGTAAATATAGATATGGATTTATTTCAGGCTGTGGTCAGGATGATGTTGCTGGCATGTCTTTGGGTCACTGGGCCATGCAGGGCTTTGAGGTTGTTTTTTTTTTAAGTTATATTTCTATATTTTTTCTGTAAAATTCTTCTATCGACCCAAGTTATTAGGAGAGCAAAATTCCTTTGTAGTTTCTTCCTTCCTCAATTAATTGGTGTCTTTCACTTCTAAACATCAGTCAGGCTGCAAAACAGCAGTACAGTAATGTAAAGCTAAATACAGATGTTCAAAACATGAAATCTGCCAGTTCATCCCATGTGCACAAGTCTACGCCTCTTCATGTTAGAACAACAGTCACATGTCCTATTAAGCCAGGTACTCTTTGTGCAGCCCATGTGCTGTGGATTTGCTCTGCTATATACTGCATAATTCCTCAGAAGAATTCTTTCCTCAGGCTGCAGTGAAAACTAGCAGCCCTCGTTGTGAATGGTAGCAATTGCTAGAAACACTGCAGACTTGAATGGAAGAGAAATGGAATCAGAAGGATGCAATAGTCCCATATTATATAAATATTCATTTTCTACATTCTCAAACTCTAACAACCTGAATCTTGCAGGCCACACTTTTCCCTTGGTATTGACAGGTAGCATTGACCAGTAGAAAGCTCAGAATATAGATACCTCCATTTTCTTGTCTTCCTCCAAAGATCAAGCTGTGTTTTTGCAGGAGATGGCAGCAGATGATACAGTAACTGTAAAATTCAGAGACTCTCCTACAAGACTGGAAAGGGGAAAAGAAAAATCTTTATTTCTGTCTAACAGTTACTTAGTTAAATAACAGAATGATCAAGCCTTTTGCATTATGATGATACAGATGAAACTGAGTAAGATTTGGAGCCTTTTGTGTTCCTTTGGTGCAGGAGAAGTACCTTCCAGATTAAAGGGAGAAGGTAAAGTACAGCTGAAAGTGAATGAATAATTTTGTTTCACCTGTTCTTGTTTCACAATTGCAGTGTATCAATAGACATTGCATACTGATTACAAGAAAAGAAACACTGGAGAAGTTTAATAAAAAAATTTAGCCTTTTTCTCTCTCATTCTTAGAAATAGAACAATTCATGTTGGAAAGGACTTTGGGAGATCACTTACTCCAACTTCCTGCTTGAAGCAGGGACCAGATTGCTTAGGGTTTTGTCCAGTTGACTTTGAAAACCTCCAAGAGATACCACAGCCCCTCTGAGAAACCTGGTTCAGTGCCTGAAAACTCTCAGGGTGAAAAAAGTTTTCTTTATATCAGGTTGGACCATACTGTGTTTTAGTGACTGTTGTCACTTGTATCTGTTGTAAAGAGCCTGATTCTGTCTTGCCCTGGAAACTTAGGAGAAGAAACAAAGGAACTGGATAGGGAGACTTCATCAGGGATTTAGTCATTAAGGAGCTAGGTCTGAAATATTCATCTTGCTTTCACTCACCCAATCTTCTTCTGAAGTCAGAAGACACAAACTGTCTCAAGCAAACACAACTAAATGAGATACAAAGGACGTCTCCTGAAAAGGTGATTGGAGAAGAAAGTGGAATGTGTGACCTGTTCAGTTCTCTTTACAGCTTGTTCCTTGTGCAACATTGGGTCAGACATTTATCCTTTTTTTCCACCCAATTTCTTAGACTACTTATTATAAGTATTATTATATTTTATCAGTTATTGGTTTAATGTCCAAAACTATGGATCAGGATCAGGGCCTGAGTTCTTTACAAAAATAAAAGGTGCAAGTCCTGTTTTTCCAGTTTAAGAAAACAATGCAGAAAGATGAGGAGGACAGGACAGGAAGGAAATATAAAGGCAAGGAATAAGGTGGTGCAATTACATATGCTTGCTATATGTGTAATTGGCATGAAATTTTCATTCTCTTTTGATTCCTTTTTTCTTATTAAAAATAAATAAATTTAAAAAATTAGTTTTTTGTCCCAGGCTGTAAAAGGGAGAATTAACTGAAGACTGAAAAATTCCATGGTGCTCTGAAAAAGGGTGAGTTATGAGTAACAGCTCAAGCATCTTTAGCTGGGGATGTACCGCATTCTGAAACCTACCTATTTTGTTACTTTGCAGAACAGTGTGGTCTTGATTAGCTGGTGAGAAGGCAATGAGCTTTCCCTTCAGTGTAGAACTCTGTTACTATTTTAACTTCCAGCAAAAGGTGGTCTTCCTCTCATACTAAATCAAATAGGGTATTAAACCTGATCGGGGATGGGGCGGGGGGGGGTGTTGGGTGTGTGTCTGTGTGTGTGTATTAGGAGCTTAGCTTGGTCATCCTTGTTCTCATGGAGTTCTTGAGAAGCAACTCTTATAAACATCAGTGATGGCATTACAAAACAACTGAACTCTCAACTATTTATGCTAAGGAAATATAAATATTCCCTTTAGAACATGTGGAACTAGTGAGTAAAGATTTTAGAGTTGTTTATTTGTTTCCTTTTCCTTGTCTGCATGTTTAAGCAAAGATGAGACATAAAGACATAAGTGAAGTGTTCTGATTGCTTGCTGGAGGGGTTGTTTAAATAACAGTATATAATTTTTCTCAGCCTCTAAAGCTACAGATTTTTTGAGAAACCATATACATAAAGAACATCACTTACATTATGTTGATTCAAAATCTACCTTACTGTATATCCTCCAAATCAAATAATGCTCTCAACTTTGCTCTCACTTCACCTGTTTTACTGATTCTGTTCCACCAAGGTTCTACTGCAGCTACGTAAGCTTTGGAGCGCACATATTCAGGAAACCACCCATTACATATGGCTGCAAGTATTTGGAATATTCTGCAGTGGTTGAGTAATTTACAAACAGTGAAAGCCACACAAACATTTTTAAACTAAAGCTATTTGACTAACACTTGTGTGCAAGCCCAAATCCATGCAACTGGAGTGGATTTAATTTATACAGTATCCAGGAGACTTTGCAGGATGCCTTTAATATCTCTTCAGCAAAATACACTTTGAAAAGCTTTGTTTCATATTTTCAGAACTTCTGTAACACTTTATTAAAGTCCTACTAAATGAGCTTTTGGATGTCCTAGGAGAACGATTAGTCAAGATGCAACCATAATGAAATGTACAGTTTTAAAGTTGATGATTTAACCAATTCAATTAAGGTCTGTGTAGCATTTGCTTGTGGTGTTTTGATGATGATTTTTATGGAAATAAAGAGAGCTATTTTGAGCAATCTTTTGGAACTAATTTTGTTTTAGGGGACCATTTGCAAAGAAAGGCTTTAGATCACTTGAATTCAAGTTTAAGGTGGTACTGAGACAGCCCTGGACTGACTGTAGATTGTAACCACACAATTATGGACACTGGCATTGCAATCAAATATTGGTACACGTCAAAGTTGCCTTTAACTTAGCACCCATTTGAATTGACCACAAATCATTATTCAGCTAAACACAGTTACTAATCATTTCAACAGAAAGCAGTGGGAGAAATGCAAGTTGTAGAACAGATGTTAAGGTCACATGAATTACGGGTACTGTAGTTGAAACAGAGGCCGATTGCTGGGTGGGTTTTGAATTTCTCCATTTTGGGAAGAGAATGAAAAAAGCCAGGACAACACTACAAAGATTGTGTTACAACCAGATACACTTAATAAGCAAATTTAGTCCTTCAGTATAGAAAGACCCATTGTGCAAAATGAAATATTTGACATAGGCAAATATCACAGTAATTGACTATACTGACCAATTAACCTAATAATCTTCCTTGTGGCTGATACATAAGACCGTGTACTTTTAGACCATTTTATCTCATTACTGATTATTGTACATCCTCCAAAGTCTGTCAGAATTTCAAATTGTTGGCTGCCTTGAGTTTGTCAATAATTTTCTATGTTGACAAAGCAGATTTAGAAGTCCTAAAACTTTAAATGCCAAAAGAGAAAAAAGGAACTAGATCTTGTAGCCTACCCTTCCATTTAATTTGTTTTTCTGTTTTGAGCTCAGTTTATGACTCTTATAATAGGACTAGGTTGTACTAGCTAAATATATTTTTCTGCATTGCCTTCTTATTTTGACTTTGTGTAGTTTTCATTGCTTAATAATTAGATCCGCTGAGGTTTCCAAATGCCAACATCCTGTAATCCTTCTAGTCACTGTGAAGTCTTCCTCAACAGCTTGCAAAAATTTACTCTTTGAAGAATCCATCCCTTCCCTTTTTTGTACTTGCCCTAAATCTCACCTTACACATGGTACTTAGCTATGAACATGACACAAACTACATATTCCTGAGTATTTTGCAGAAATGTGTTAGAAGATTAGAATGGTAATAACTTGTTTATTTTTGTTGTGTAAACAGTGGCAAGTATCTAAGATACCCTCAACAGTTTGCATTTTTTTTTTGCCAAAGTGTAGGCTGATTGGATTAAAAATTAATTTCCCATTGTAGATCTCCTAGACATTACTAGCTCATGTCTTCTATTTGATGATTTTAGACTATTATTAACAATAAATACTTTGCCTTATTTCTGTTTGTGTGGTGGTGTCTGTTTGTTTGTTTTTTAATTGTCTATAGCTAGTGATGAACTGCTCAGTTTAAATCTCTTTGTATCAGTACATATCCCAATCTAGATAGGCCCAATTATTTCTTATCTAAAAGAGAAATAGTGCAATGCTTTTTGTTAAGTTCACGTCTTTCCCTTCAGTTTTTACAGCACAGTCAACAATTGACCTTTTCCCTTTTTGAGGAACAGAGAGTACTTCTGCTTCAAAATTCTGGAAAGGTGTTGGACCTTCCTCAGGGCACTGGTCAGTGCTGTGGCTGGATGTTAGTGACTGCAGTGGCATAGTGAAAGCTGCCACAAGTTCTCTTCAAGTCTGATAAGCATACCTGCTTTTATATTTGACTTGGAATAAAAATCTGTTGTGTTGTTTCAGTATGTTCAAACACTTGTTTGCTGCTCCACTTCAAATTTGTGCATGGATTTATGCAATGCTACATAGTAATCATTAAACAAATTAACTGTTTACAAGGATAAATGGGGAGCTCTTTCATTTCTGCAGTCGGAATGAAAAAAGTCAGCATTGCTACCACCCATTGAAATCACAGATCACAGCTGAAAGCTAAGATAGCTAGCAAGATTTTAATAAAATCACACTTCCAGATATCCAAGTTACTTTTTGGAAGCTTCTGCAGTCTAGAAAATCAAAACATACTTAAAGGCTATCAATTTCATCTACTTCTCTGTCTAATGACTGTTTATTCTAATTACTAGCTGCTTTCCTACCCAGTTGTCAATTCCTTCATTCTTCCTTTTTTCCCCCCTTAGAACTACTGTTTTCTATTGTTTGCCAATACTAGGCCCTCATAAGTTTTAGTAGACCATACAAACATCCTGATAAATCTTATAATTTTCCTTCTGTTTGTAGTTGCTTGTTGACATTGAGTGTAAAGGTAAAAGCTAATGACTGAAATTTCAAAGTGAAGTAACCACTCATATTAATTTCAATGTGAAAAATATGGCTAATATTTCCAAGTTAACAAGTATCCAATTAAAAAATTTCCTGTGCATATGGCACTGTTCCAGATTTTAAAAAATGAAATCACCTAGAAATCCTGATCATAAGCCTTCTTTCTTCCTTCCCAAATGTCTTTTTTCTTGAGGAAATCTCCTGATTCTAGCTAGTTGATGGTTTCCTGACCACACTTTGAATAGCTTTAGATAAGGCTATCAATTTTTTCATTCAAATTAAAATTAAGCAACAACAAAAAAAAGTCAAAGAACATTTTGAGAAATCTGTACTCATAGATGTGAACAGGTTTTTTAGATTATATGGAGTTCAGAAGAATAAAAAATAACTTTGAGAACAGTTCTAAGCAATGTACTCCTGAAAGATGAGAAAAAATGCTATCATCAATATTTTATTAAAAAAACCCAACACATTGTAGTCCTGCAACACCAGCAAATACCCAACGCTTCTATTATACTGTGTATGGACCAACAATGCAGTATTGTCAGAAATGGCAGAAGCTGTTAAGAATATCATATTATTTGTACACAATGATTCTTTTAATGTACCCAGGACTAATCAAGGTATCACTTTAGGTCTGGATACTCTGAAGGAAACAGACTCTAGACAGAAACCAGAATTATTGACATGTTAGCTTTTGAAAAAAGGAAGGTCAAAGTCTTACTGCAAAGATTACACTGTGTTTAGATCCCATTTATTTAAATCAGTGGCAAAAAAAAATCCCATCATTTTCAGTGCAAGGAAGTGCTGATTCTTATGGGAAGCCTTCTCTGTTGGCAGAGGTGCAAAACCTTAAATCTGCAGAGGAAAAATACCTTTCAGCGAAGTAATAGAGAGCTCTGGCACTCTTTCTCTGAGCTGGACCTGGAAACAATCAGATTTGTATTATAAGCCGTAATACTATTTCTGGGGATAAGTACATTTCTTTTCCAGTTTTGAATAATTTACCTTCTTATTTAATAGTAAAAGGCATTACTGACAAAATAGTGTGAACATAATCTACTGCAATTCGATAGCTAGATAACTTACGCAGTAGGCCCAATGGAAACCCTAGGTCATTTAAAAAGCACTGAGACTGCTTAGAAGAGCCTATCAAATATTTTTTAAAGTTATAAAAATAAGTCAATGTAGAGTTATTGTATGCTCTTGTCTGTTTTCATCCCATTGCTTTCTAGCCCTACCTTTAAATACAGCATGACAATAACTCCCTTTTTGAATCAAGGAGACATTCTCCTGTGCAACCTATTTGGGCGATTTCTGTTTTGAAGATGAATGTGGGTTCTGGTACTGGATTTTGCAGAAGATGTTGTGCCCAGTGTACTCTATATATGGCTGGGTACTACACAGAACAAAAAAATTCCTGACATGTGGAATGGACTCTTGCATGTTCACAATATGCACCCTACAAATCATCTTTGACACTTTGTAACTTTAAATAGCTGTTTCTCAGAAATCTCTGTCTTGGTGCTTTATATGGCCCTCATTACTATTGTTCTCAGAGCAATTGCAGAACAATATTTTTCCTTGTAACATTCCTGGGGGGCAGGGGGGGTGTGTAGAAAACTAGTATCTCCACTTCAGAGCTGGCCTAAGGCTTGAACATACATTTATATCATTTGTCCAATATATAGTCATGTGCTTAGAGGAAGTCTACAAGCATGGTTTCAACCTGGTGTGAGAGACCCTTGTTTCTGATCATCACACTGCTCATTTTACCTTTAAATCTGCTGGCTGCTGTATCACTCAGGGAGAAAGTACCTTCTAATTGTTTTGTGTTGAAAGAAGAATTCTTTAATAAATCTTTTAAGATCTCTCACTTACATACTCATCTTTGGGCTTCATGTGTCTGGATCAAACTCCAAAGAAGGCTAAGAGCGTTCCCCCTTCAGAAGACCTTAAAGCTTTTTGAGCTTTGGGTGTTCAAAAAAGATATAAAGCCTTCTAATTCACTTAGGCTGTACACTTTGCCTTTAGAGTCCTGGCCCAGAACATAACTAATCAGAGAGCTCAGGATTCAGAGGCCATGCAGGCAACAGCTGTCAGTCCTCTCTGAATTCTCCAAGCTGCTGCTATAGAATCCCTAATAAAAACCCTTCTGCACTATGAAAAATGGAAAGAAAGTCTAAAGAATGGAAAGAAACAAATTCTAGACAAATTGAATTTTCCTGGTTTCTGTTGAGGGAAACACCTTTGATACTTTCCTGTGAGAATTATTATTAACTGTGAATTTCCATAATTGCATTATTGAAAAAAAGATCTTACAAGCACCTTTACTTCAAATGCTGCCTCTTTACCAAACCTGTTTTCATGAGATACATCTTCTTAGCATACTTTGGCAGACCAAACACTTTAGGGGAAGGTGTGATGTGCACTCTTATGTCACCTGATTCTCCTTCATCGGCCGGATCTTTCCATCCTAATCCTACAGTCAGGTTTTTTTCCACTCCTCTGGATCAAAAGTTATGTGCATCAGAATTGCTGAATAAGTAAACCTCAAGTTATAGTAGAATTGTATTTATGCTGAAGAAATTAATGCCAGCTAATGTTCTTGTTACTTGTTCTGTTTTTCTTATGTATTTGATTTTTGGTAATTGGCCCAACTTGTCCCACTGTGGAAGCTTGGCAGAGAGAGAAGAGTGAAGAACAGAGAAAAAGATTTGTAGGTTGCAGGGACAGTTTGTGTATGTGGCTGCATATGGATGTGGGCTGGCATAAAACAAGGCTATGTGGAAGTTAACTGTTTAACTAATGCTATATCTAAATCCTTAGCTATCTGAGAATGTGAGCCAAGAAGGGCAGAAGAAATATTTACAGGTGTCCCACTGGTGTTTCATTTCTGTACAAGAGTGATCAGCATGCAGTTAGTTACTTCCCCAGAGATTATGTCCATGCAAGGGTGAATCATACAACTCTTGGTGTGGAGTTAGCACATGTATATTTACACAACAAATGTAGGTAGCGAGGGATTTGCTGTTCAGTCCTTATAATGGTGAAGGGAGGACTTTTTTTTTTTTTTTTTAAGAAAAGGGCCATTTGAAAATGAAAGCTAATACATTGTCATTTGTCTGCTAGCTGTGATCTTGCTTGATCCGGTAAGTTAAACGAGTTAAGTGCATGTGACATTGTTAGAGAAAAACTAGGCAAAAAAGG
Source organism: Hemiprocne comata (assembly GCA_020745705.1). Taxonomy (NCBI): domain Eukaryota; kingdom Metazoa; phylum Chordata; class Aves; order Apodiformes; family Apodidae; genus Hemiprocne; species Hemiprocne comata. Next base: position 67,610,367 of record CM036586.1, read on the forward strand.
ACAGAATCTTTTAATTGCTCAGAGGAACTCTACCTCCTGCGTCAGAAGTAAAGCTGCGTCTTTACATGCTATCAATGGCAATATGTTGTTGGTGAATTACCCTTTGAATAACATCTAAGGTAGAAGTTGTGATCATCAGTGGTCATTAGAAACCCAAATGACCTTTTTTTAGGACAAGTGCTTTGGCTGCATCCAGTTTTTGGTAAGTGATTTCCAGTTTTTCTTGTTGTTCGAAGTGGATGTACTATTTTCCTGTTCCTTTGCCTGAATCTGTTAGGTGGTGTTGTTTTCTGTTATAGTTTGAGTTCTTCCTGAGAGACAGCTCATTTAAAGTGATGGGGGGAAGCCTCAAAAAGAGACAGATGTTTGATACATCCCACTGAAATCCATTTGTAGGGAAGGCACTAAGTTTGTTCAGAGGTAATTCCTTTGTAGGCTTATTACCAACTTTAAAATACACTTTTTCTAGTTGAAATGGAAAACCATTTGAAAGGCAAGAACCACTGTGTTTTAAGTTCCACTAATAGTATTGCATGCATGTGATGTTAAATCGATACTCTGTTATCATGACAATTTACAGCCACGGGTTTGCAGGGTGGACACGGTATTCTGGACATTCAGCCCCTCGTAAGTCAGAGCGGTTCAGTTTCTCAGGTTGTGGCAGTTTCTGCAGTGGTTCCTGAGGGGTAATCTTGTGGTCTGCATCTCTTGTTTAACATGGCAGCTCGGAGAGTCCAGATACGTTTAACATGCACTGCATTCAATTCACATTTCGTTTTAAACAAGTCGTTTCTTTTATAGAGGGCCAAACGACAGGCATAATTAAGGCAAAGTGGTGGGATACCAGCGGAGCGCTTTGGTGTTTCCACCAAGGATTTTGCAAATCCTAGCTTGATTAATCTGTTTAAACATCTGTGCATCCTCCCGTCTGTGCAACTTATCCCTGGGTATCTCTTTCCCTTCCGCTGCCTGCCTGGCGTGCCCGCGGTTGCCTCCTCGTAGCGGATCACCCACAACCTCAGACCGCTCTGCCGCTCCGTTAAAACGCTCGCAACACGGTGCCGCCTGTAACGCTTCAGCAAACGCTCCTGGTTCCTCCTTGAAATGCAGCTCACACTCGCATTCCGTAGTGGAACCGCAGGGCAGAGCCCACAGTATTGAGAAACCGGATCGAAGCGGGGCCGGAGGACGACGGCGCCGGCAGCCCCGGGGCGCTGGGCGCGGGCGGGCGGCGAGCGCGGCGCTGTGCCACGGTACCGCCGTGCCACCGGACCGCCCTGCCACCGTGCCGTCCCCCGGCCCGGCCCCGCCGCCGCTGCCCAGTCCCCCCACTTTTCCAGGCAGCCGGCTCCAGCTCGCCTCCTTGACGTCATGTCTGTAGCAAAGCTTCGGCAGGCGCAGTGACGGCGGCAGGCAGGCAGGCAGGCGGGCAGGCAGGCGGGCAGGCAGCGCGTTAAACTTTCAGATCAAGTCCGGCGGCTCCGAACGCCGTGCGCGGGGGGCTGCGTGCAGCCGCCGCAGCTGGAACATCTGGAAGCGTTCAGTGTGTCTGTCTGTCGGCGAGAGGGAGAGAGCGCGCTGAGGGAGGGGAGGGAGTAAGGGGCTGGGACTGTGCTCTCTTCCTCTGCAGAAACAGCTCCCTGCCAACACAACGCGCTCAGAATGGCTTTGAAGAGGAGGAGCAGCAGCGTTTGAACATCTTTTTTTTTTTCTTCCTCCTTTTCTTACTCTTGTAGTTGGTGGATTTTAAAAAGACATTTAACCCTCAGAGGTTTGTCCTGGATGCTTTTGCTTTTTCCTTTTTTTTTTTTTAATTCCCCCCCCCCTCGCTGGTTTCCCCCCTTCCTGTTCTTTTTTATGGTTTAACAGCCAGAGGTGCCGTGCTAAATTCTTGGAAGGGGCCCGGATGTACTGAGGATGCATTGCAATTTCACTAAAGGAGGCAGTAGTGGAAAGGATCAGTTTTTGGTGTTTGATGCAATAATGGGAATCAGGTAATAATAAAAGGGGAAATTCTGCAGCTCCATTCTTCCTTGAATTTTACCACGCCGATTTTCGGAGGGATTAATCTGGACTCGTTTTAAATGGTCAATGAAAACAAGAGGATGTACATTCCAGAGGAAAACCATCAAGGTAAGCCTGAGATTCACCTCCGAGGGTCTAGCAACCATTCTCTCCCCTAGCCTTTGTCCGTAATCTCTCGGTTGGGTTCAGCGGCTGCCGCCGCTGCTACATCCAGCGGCAGGCGGAGGGGCCGGGGCAGAGCCAGCTTTTGACATCGGTTTCCACTCGGAGCACACAGCTCCCCTCAGCCTGGCGTGCTTCAGGGAGAGCCCCCGCAGCCCCTCGGGGAACGGGTGTTTTATAGGAAACCCCGGGCAGAGAAAAGTTGCATTGAGTCGCTGTGGTCGCCTTCGGAAGCGGAGGGGTGAGGAGGGGCGGCCGGCGAGGGGCTGCGCTCTGTGACCGGGGGCTAAGGGAGGCTGCCGAGCAGCCCGCTCGTCCATGTCAGAGGAAGATTAACTCGCAGGGCGGTCGGGATTAGGGGATCTCTCCCAATTAATGTCGTTCCGTTCCTCCTAACCCCCATCTGGGTCTGGCTTCCTAAGACACCGGGAGAGGAGCCCTTCCCTTCTCTTACGCTGTTTCTAATCTCTCACACGAAACGGGAGGGGAAGGGGGAAATGATCTCTTTACACACATACACACGCGCATGCTGAGAGAATGAGGGACACCGGGTGTGCTTATATTAGAATTAAAGTTGGGGTATACTTGGGCCAGTGATTTCTCGCCGAGCTCCTCTCAGTATCGCCCGCATCATGGATACCAACCCATGCTGCTGCTCCTGGGCATTAACGCACGTCCCCAGCTATTCCCTGTAGTAAAACTTTGTTTGTCCAAACTCCAGAAGCCTTCCCCCCACCTCCCCCGCCCAACCTCGACCTGCCGTTGCTAGAGCTATTTTTATCCTCTTACCTGCATGTTGTCTACCCCTCCCCTTCCTTCCCCACCAGCCCTAGCTGCACACACACGTCGGTGTTGCAGAGCAGACAGAGCCATTTCCTCCCCTCGGCGGGAGAGGAGCAGCGCTCCAGCGGGAGCGGGCTGCTTCTCTGTTCCCGGCAGAAACCCCCAGCCCCGGCCAACTTTTTCTTCATCTTCCCCCCTGGCCTTGCCCTGCAGGGCAACATCTCTCTCCGGTGCCCCGCGGCCGGGGCCAACTTGCCCGCCCACAAACGTGTCTCTGCCCATTGCACATCTGGTCTGGGTGCGAGTGTGCCCGGGCTGTGGCGGCGGGGGGGAGGGCAGCGACCTGGAGAGGGCCCTTACCACTGGTGTGCTCTCCAGGTGCCCCCTATCCCTGAGGCCCTTGCAGGGGTGGCCGAGGATGTAGCTGGGGATTTGTATTAGCTCTGTGGCAGCCCCTAATGGTGGAAGGGCAGGGGGCTTAAAAGATACTATCCCCCTCGTTTCGATTAAATGCAGATTAAAAAGAAAAAAATCAGCACCTCTAACCACTCTATAAAAATGAGGTGGGAGGTGAAAGGAAACAGCCCCTGATCCAGAGTGCTCCTTCCAAATGGGAGCAAGTCCGCAGCACATGAATTCAGCAGGCATAATTGGGCTGCTCTTCCTGGACCAGAGCTGATAAAGTGGACGAAGAGCTCAGCCTCCATAGCAATATGCCAATGCTATGGCAACCTAAATCCAGCTCCCTCCTTATCAGCTGCAGTGATTATATAATTGGAGGAACAGTTTTGCATCTGTCTCTTGATGCGGATTGTCATTACTCCCAGGTGAAAGAGCAACTTCTAAAGCAAACAGAAAATCAGCCAGGTGGAAGAAAGTTCTGTGCCCGGATAGAGCTCAGGCTGCCATTTATTTACAATCTATTTTTATTTTGTGCAAACAGCTCCTGAAAGGTTAAATTGATCAGTAATCAAGAAAACCTGGTAGCAAGGAGATGGGAGCAAACTAATCACAATGTGGAATGGAGTAATTAAAGCAACCACAGGTTCCCAGCTGTAAAATAGAAAAGATAAGTAGAAGGCAAGCCTGTGATCCTGGTCTGCTCCTTGCTTATAAGGGGGAAGATTGAGTTAGATAGGGCCTTTCTCTTGCATCCTTTTCAGTTGCTGGCAGCAAGGTGCATATTCCAGGTACTACCAATGCAAGATAAATTTTTATGTCTGTTCTTGAAATATGAGTGATGTGATTAGGCCTCTGCCAGCAGCTGCTTTCTTCATGTGTCTGCTCTCAGTTACTCCTTAATCAGCCACCCTGAACCACCTTACGCTTGGGAGCTGGAGCAGCAGGGCAGCTAGCGTAATAGGGGCTTCCTGAAAATAAATATATAAAGTGACTATTTATTAGATTGTGAGGACTGTGGGGAAGAGGAATTGTATTTGAAAGTGCCTTGTTAGCTTCTTAATTGCTAATTTGGGTAGGTTTGTAATATACTTGTTTTACACTTTGGAATGTGACTTTGAACACTGAAAATTTTTCACCCTGAAGTAAGAATTTCCTCATTTTTTGATGTTGCAGTGTAAGTCTTCTGTGTTTTTATTGCAGTCTCCTAATACATGAAGAAAGGGGAGCTAGTAGTATTATTATTATTGGTTGCTGCTGAGACATTTTTCAATATTTATTCTTGCTACACAATGGAATGCCTTTTTGTATGAATTAATTATTCATTATTACCATAGAGTATGTGTTTATCTAGAAAATTTTAAAAACTCACCAGACAAGCACCAGAAAAAGCTTTCAAAACTGACTAAAACATTTAATGCACATGTGGGACTGGGTGGAATCCTAGATGGGCATCTTTAATGTGTTCCCTCATAATATTTTGAAAACTTGCTCTCATAATATAAAATGGAAAATCAGTTTGCAAACCCACGTTTTGCAGCCCTCTCAAGGGAGGGAAGAGAATGAGTCAACCTGGCCTCTGGGGCTGCAAGTCTGAATCTCAAATGCAGTTTAACCATCTAGTTAAATTTCACTGCTAGTGATTCTGGCATTTGGTGAGATCTTTCCTGGTAAGAATGTGGTGACCAGCCAGGACACTAAACAAAACCAGTAGTTCTGCTGTTTTTCAGTTGCAGGGACTGGGTGATGAGGTGGAGGTGGGTGGGAGAGCGTGTGGGGGTCCCTGGGACTGCCTCTCCCAGAAGGTGGCACTGCAGGGCTGCGGAGACAGGAGCCGTGGCTGCGCTCCAAAGGGGCTTGGCAGAAGACACTTCTAGGTCTGCTTCATCCATCCCTGCTTTTCAGGAGGAAAGGCCAGATGTAGCACTGATAGATAAGTATCTATCCTGGAATAAAATTCATTAGGATGGAAGAGCCCCTGGTAGGCCATTTATTCCATATAGTAATGATCCTCTGAGCAAAAAGCCATTTCTGATGCCATGTCTAAACTACCCTTCCTTCAATTTCAGATAATGCCTTTGGGCTTTGTCCTTATTGCAAATTTTGAACAGATTTCTACCTGCTGCTGGTAAAAAAGAACCCCCTCAGGTATTTGTCAACCATAATTAGGTCTTGCAACCTCCTTTCCTAACCAGCACATATTCTGTTCTTGAAATCTTTCCCTGTAAAACACTCTTTTCATAGTCCTTGTATCTTTTGTGTCTGTTAAATTAGGAACTAATTAGTATTCCCTTTATTTCTCAGAAGCCTATTGATAGCATGAGGGTCAAGTCACAAGCATAGTCCCCGATGCATTTTCTGACCTGAAGTGAGAGTCAAACCCACAAATACTCCCCTTAACTTTGCAGGTATAAATACACAGATCATTGTGAACACTTCACAGCTGATTCCAGTTAAAGGGTTGAAATCTGTCTCATGCTGTGTTACAAGACAAAACCATTGGATATACGGACTAGAATTTACTGGATGTTTGCTTTAATTTTCTGCTCTATTTTCAGAATGCCAATTTTATGTGTAGGAGAAACTGTGCTCTTTCAGTGGTGACACAGTGATCATATTAGCAAACTGAGTCTTTGGTTTTGAGTATTCGTTTTTGTGCTCTCATTTTGTTGTAAAAGTCGGTCAAAATCGACATTAGTTCTGGGGCATGAAGAATACTACTAAGTGGTTTTAAACAGTTTAACTTCAGGGGTTTTTTGAGAAAAAAATCTAATCACTGTGTTAAAATGCAGAACCAAAATTTCCACCCCCACTGACTTAACAGTAAATGCTGTATTTGTAAACTATGATCTTCTACCTCAAAGAATGCAGAACGTTTAGTAAGTGTTAAGTTTTTAATTCAACTGAATATGAAATAACATTACAATATAAAATATTACAAATAATGTCAAATAACAGTACTTAAACATTTTGCGTAATACAGTGCACTGCTTTTACTTGTGAAAGTTGCCAGTAGAGACTTCAGAAAAAAATTTAAGTGCTTTCCACCATTTCCTATCCTTAAAAGGAGTACTAAAGTATCCTGCTAAAGGCATGGAATTTTAAGTAAATACTTTTGCAAGATTTTCTTTGAAATAGTCTTCAGTTACAGAGACCAATTTGGGTTAGGTCACCATCAGTGTTTTTGCTGACTGGTTCTTCATGAAGCTTGTGAGTTTCTGCCATCATGAACACTTACTTTTGAAGACCTAGCTGGTGCACTCTCTGCAACCAAGACAGCTTGTGAACCCACTCGTGGTTGCATCTCTACTCCACAATGGTTTTGGGGTTACACCTGTGTAATTTGCTGCAGCAGGTTTGACACACCCTTGCTGTGTGGAATTAATTTATCCTACAGAGACATTTACTGTGAATTATTTGTCTTCATATTTTTGTTTTCTCAAAACACTCTTGTTTAGACACGTCATGTAACTGCAATACTACCATGTATACTTATGTTTGGCTTACTTTCAATTTTGTGGAAAATGGGTCTGCACCTATACTTAAAATAGGATTCATCTGAGTGCAAATCACTCTTAAATTTACTTTTTGCAGGCATGTGTGCAATATGTCATTGTGGCTGTTTGTTAGGAACTGTCCTATTTAACCCTTTCTGGGAATTAATTAAAGGAACAGACTCACTGAAGCTCAGAAACAGCAAATACAAGACCTCTTCTGAGCAAATGTGTGTTCTAAATTTATTTTCTACCAACCAACATAACAGATGTGAGTATGTGCAGTAAAAGTCTCTCTTAAATTATTGAAAACAACAAATCAAATCAAAGCTAAAGAAAGCTTTTACCAATGGCAGATATATGCTTTACAAAACATAATGTTATTAAATGGTTCAATTGCCTTTTTTTTAAGACTGTAGACAAATCCAGTATATTTTTTTAGTCAAGATTTATCTGAAACACTTTTTAAATTAGGGATAAGATGAATTTGAGAGAAGGCTTATTAATTAAAATACTTATTATTGGATTTCAGCATCATTAATATTAAGAAACGAAGGCATTATTAGGCATTCAGACATACTGGTTACCACTGAATGCTTTTCCTTTTGACAAAGTTTACCTATTACTTAACATAAAATTGGCATTATTTTTGTCTTGTAACTTTTACCAATGGAAGTTGAAAAAAAACCAACACCTTTTTTAGATAATTTTTAGATTTTTGGACTAAAAGAATTATTGTGCATTTGAGCTACTGGAGGAGCTTTCTCGTTTTTTGGGGTTTTTTTTGGTTTTGTTTTTTTTTCGCCTCATCCTTTCCTTTTCTTTCAGGAGAGGAAGTCCCAGTCAGCCTTCTGTGCAGAAAACAGAGGGCATGATGATGGGCTTATGGTGCTTCTGCCAGAGACCAGGTGTAGTTTTAGATGGTAGAGTGTTCTTGCTGGGAGCTCTGAAGTAATGAAGATGTATGATCACAAGGACACCTGTTGCTGTTGCAAGGTTGCAGTGGACTAAATCAGAGTGTAGTCAACAATGTATGTATATATCTTTGTCTGAGACAGTCTTTTAAATTTTTTTTGCCAATTTCCGTGGATGGGTCATAACACTGAGAATAATACAAACTTCATTAAGAAAGTGAGAGGGATTCAGAGTAGCTCTCTTTCAACTGGAAGAATCACAGGTGTGTCTGTACTGTGTATAGAGATTTCAAGAATGGAAGGCCTTGCTGAATTTCTCCCAGAAATCTAAACATAAAATTAATCAATTTTATAGTTTGGGTTGTTGAATTTGACAGTCCATGGGGGTTGAGAGGGGGGAAAAAAAAAAAGGGGTAGAAAATATTAGTATGTATATCATAGAAGGTAACAAGAGATTTGAAGGCACCACATTTTGTCATGTTGGTAGTTGTCCAGATATCAAGGTGAAGTATTGTGATCTGCAGCTGAGAGATTATTAGCATGATTCATCCTCAGGACAAGCTTAGATTGAGGGGAACCCACTGATAATGGCTTTGAACCTGGTCTGCTCTGTACATCACCTTCCCAGGCATCTTTCCCAGAAAGGATAGTTTTGAGACACTGCTCTCTCTATTACATGTTTCACTGCAAAGAATTGCATTTCTAAGGAGTGATGATTAAATAAAATTATAAACATGTCTAATTAGATGAGGTTGCTCAGGGACATGTCCAGCCAAATCTTGCATATGTCTGATGACAGAGCTTTCACAAACTCACCGGGCAGCCTGCTGCAGTATTTAACTACCTTCATGGTAAACAAACAAACAAAACAGCATATTTTTCCTAGGATCTACTCTGTATATTTAAATCTGTATATTTTAAGATGGATTGGTCATTTACATATGTCAGTCAACAGCTAAATTGCAACCATGTTTCTGTGTTTAATCAGACATAGTGGTTGAAACTTCGAGATGGAGGGACTTTTGCCTTGACACCTAACACCAGTTTCAGAGTAGTTTGCTTGTTATTTTTTAAATCTTAACATACTTGATAGTTAAGGTGAGACAACCCTGGAGTCTCAATTGCTCTAACAGACACACTGAGTTTATAAGTGGGTTGTTTTCCTGCACTGTACTAGAATAGCTTTAATGTAGAATTGCGGCTAGAGACAGAGAACAACACAATTATGATGAAGTAGTAGAAATTCATGACTAGTTCACTTCAATGTTCCAATACATGTTAACGTATCAGGTCGATAGATTAATCCTGCTATAATTTACAAACATTTAGCTGAATCTAACTACTTACTCTTGAGATGTATATACCCACACATGAAATCACTGTGGAAGTGATAACTATATAGGGCTTGCATCCAAAAAGGACTGGGGTTCTAACTTTGCTTTAGATTCCCTTTTCCCTACTGACTAAAGAAAACTGAGATAACTGTTAATGGAGGTATCTCTGGGATGTCAGAAGCTTATATAGGAAAGCCAAGACTATATATTTGTAGATGACTTCTGCTATTTCCCTTTTTTTTCCCCTCTGTGTGGTTTTTTTAGTTCCAGATACTAAATTCTGAATCTCAGTGGCTGTCTCAACAGGCAAAACATTCAAAATCCATTAAAAGAGACCAGCAAGTGGTATCTCCTTCAACACCTGATAGGAGTTATTAGAGTACCAGTTAAAGGCTTGTCTGGGTGGGGGGTAGGGTGGGGAAATGTTATTTAACCTGAAACCTGCAAGGAAATAAAAGAAATCCAAGAAATTAATCATTCTCCTGAGCTGGGCACCAACAAGCTTAGCACAGATAAAACAGAGGGAAAATTAGCCTCTTTTTGCAAAGAAAGAAGATTAAAACAAAGTAATTCTTAAGGGTGACTGGAGGTTTAAAGGTTTTCAAACAAGACCCAGAAATGAGACCAAAAAATCTGGCTACTCCCATGGGAACACTCTTTGCATCTTGTACATAAATCTTTAGAGTTAATTGTTTTAAGGAAAATACTGTCTGAGAGACATCTAACATTAAAGAATGCTTTATTGTACGTTTAAAATATGCTTCTCCAAATGGTATTGTTATTTATGTTAAAACTTTCAGGTTTTCAGCCCATGATGTGGATGGTTGCCTTTGGGTATTTTGGAAAAAACAATTAAATATGACTGAACATGACATTATAATTACAAAGTAAATATGCTCTAATTGAGTAATTAACTCAACATTTCTTCCTAAAGGCATTGTAGGAATGAATTCATGCTACTGATCAGATTTCAGATTCTTTATTCCAAGGGAGAAAAAAAGACTTCCATTCTTCAATATAGCTGGCTAGGTGCAAGATTTCTTAAGATCTTCTGCTTTTAGAATTCAATATGTATTTTTGATTTCCTCTAACACTTTTTAACAGATGAAATAAAATTTTAGATACATAAAAAGAGTACATGTGTTTATTTGCTTGCAAGTCAGTCCAACTCAGTTAGGTACCAGCTGTATTCTGCTTCATGCATTATTGACAAAAATAAGAATTCTGAAATTGAAGCTTGTTGTTAGTAGTAGAGTTCATGAATTTTACATATAGAAACACTACAATGGGCTGTGTGAGAAGCAATGGAATTTAGGTGAATTCAGGAATCAAAATTGATGTTTAAGAGAGTGGAAAAATGAATTATTACACTTAAATACACTGGATAGTGTGTTTATTTTGAACTTACGTTTAAGTCTGATACAGATTGAGAAATATTGGGAAGCTGGAAGTAAAGACTGATATGCAATGCCCAACTTCACTGTATTTTCTATCTTGTAGCTTTCATATAGTTCACAAAAGAATGTTTTCCATGCAGACCCTATATGTAAATATTAGAAATTTGGATTTAGTTAAGTATCAAATGGTCTGATTTCCTTGGGATGAATTTAACATTTGTTAGCAAAGTAAGTCAGACAAGCCCAGGTGCCATTATGAAAACAGAGGAAATCCACAGTATTCATTGCTTTCTGAGGTTGTAAACAAATAGATTTATGTGTAGGGAGGAAAGCTTCACCTGTGTGCTGAAATTCTCATGTGATACTTAAATTGCCTATTATTGCTGATTTATAAATTGTAGAGATGCATGGAGTGTTTTCAGGTGTAATTTAAATTTGAATTGGTGTCTTTAGAGAGAAGCAAAATGCATTTATAGAGTGAAAATTGAAAGTAATCGGGTTTAATTGTGGTTTGAATGGAACTTTTGTACGACTGCATTCAGGAGCAATATGTAGGAGGGGATTATGTGAAATTTTTATCTCACTTTCTCCTGAATTGAAATTTTTTTGTGAAAAACATGAGATTTGCAGACATTAGATTCGGTGCAGGTGGTGTCAAAATTGAATTATTAAATCAGTGAATGGTTTGAGTGCTATAGGTCTGGTATCTTTTGTCTGTCAGATTCCCACTGGCTTTGGCTCAAGTGCACAAATCCTGTGTGTGTGAAATGTTTGTTAGTAGGTGTTTGGGATGTGGGAGTCCTGTATGTGGCAGTACATTTTCTGCTGAGCTCTGAAACACACTTCTCTACAATTTTCTTTGAAGAGAGTTGTTTGTTATTTGTTAAATGTAGTGAAGTTTATTGCTTAAATGAGAAATGTAGGAATCCTAAATTCCTGAGAAGTCCATGAGGGACTATGTTGAAGGTTAATTGTTAATTTGCTCTCTGGATTTACATTATGACCTAAAGAGCTATAGTTTTATATTGGGTTTTAATTCTGGGTTTGAAAGCAAATGCAATGGCATAGTGGTGACTGGAATAAAGAGAGTATCTCTTGTCAATTTGGCCATTATGACAAAAGTCAGAAATAAAAGCAGAGAGTGAAAGATTAAGAAGAACATGGCTTGAAAGCTATTATCTCCTTTAAGGCCAAGGGTGTCAGGAAAGACCATAAGAGATGAAAACTTGTGTCCTAATTCGCATGCAGCGAAAAAACCTTATCAACGTGCTACAAAGTCAGTAAAAAAAAAAACCAAAAACTAGAGGTACTTGTTACTTGCAGTTCCTAAAAACTACTTAAGTGTTTTAAAATAAAAAAAGTCAGATATCAAGCTTCAGAAAATTTGAGCAGGGAGCTCTGCAGGTGCTTGGCAGAATTTCCAGGAAAGCATCTTAACACATGGTCAAACTAGAAGCACTTCTTAAGGGTCACATCTCAAAATATGAATCGTTCAATAAAACACTGCAAAAAGTTTTGAACACTGCAAATTATGTTGCTGCCTCTGAAACATTATGCTTTGACAGATTCTTACGTGATTTTAATTTGCAATGTGAGTTACACAATTTAGTGTATTTCTGTAAATAGATATGTTTGACTAGAACATACATCCTATGGTACATATTGGTCTGCAGTTTTCTATTAATTTTTCTAGTACTTGGCATTCTTGTCAAGAACTTTGCTGTTACCTTGCTTTGCCTCGATTTTGCTCTTGTTTCACCAGAACACTTTTTAACTTTTATTTCAGGGTATGCATTTTTAAGATTTCCTGTTGTGCTTTAAGGTGGTTTCTCTGATCTTTCTGAATAGCATGGCCAGCAGGAGTAGGGATGTAATTCTCCCCCTGTACTCAGCACTGGTGAGGCCTCACCCTGAGTAGTACTGTGTCCAGTTCTGGGCCCCTCACTTCAAGAAGGATATTGAGGTGCTGGAGTGGGTCCAGAGGAGAGCAACAAGGCTGGTGAAAGGACTAGAGGGAAAGTCTTATAGGGATAGGCTGAGGGAGCTGGGGTTGTTTAGCCTGGAGAAGAGGAGACTCAGGGGTGACCTTATCACTCTCTCCAACTACATGAAGGGAGGTTGTAGTCAGGTGGGGGCTGGGCTCTTCTCCCAGACAACTAGCAACAAGACAAGAGGGCACAGCCTGAAGCTGCTCCAGGGGAGGTTTAGGTTGGATATTAGGATATTATATCACCCTCTCCATGAGGAAGAGACATTGGAATGGACTTCCCAGGGAAGTGGTGGAGTCACTGTTCCTGGAGGTGTTTAAGGAAAGGCTGGATGTGGCACCTGGTGCCATGGTCTAGCTGATGTGGTGGTGTTAGGTCATAGGCAGGAGTTGATGATCTTGGGGGTCTTTTCCAGCCTCAATAATTCTATGATTCTGTGTGATTGTCAAGGAGATTATTAGCACATGGAATACAGAGTAAGGTTTGACTGAATATTGCTAAGGATTTTGGCATGCATGCTGTAGGGCTAGAAGATGCGTGATTTTAGAGAAATATGGATGGGAAAACCCTATGCGGAGTCAATTCCACAAATATCAGAGCGCAGGATATTTATTCTTCTAGCACGTTATCAGTGGTGCTTCGATACTTCAAAAGGAATGTGATGTAAGCTCATCCAGATGGCTTAATATATTGGTGAATTTTATTACTTGTTTCACTATGTCAGTGTTGAAATACTATTTTGAAATACTATTTAAAGATAGAATTACTTTAGAAGATGGAAAGCCCCACTTGTCATCTTAGGATTTAAACCTCTAGTTCATGTAGCTAGTTGTTTTAATAACAGATAGAAAGTATCTAAACCTGATTCTGCAGTTGCAAACTACCGAACAGAGAGATTTGACAGATTGTCAGGTGATATTTGGGAGATTAATGTAAAGGCTAGAGTACAGACATTTACAGGATCAGACTGTATTTTAATTTATTTCTGTGTTAGGATGTAGATTTCCAGAAAGTCTGTCATATCTCCACAAAAGCTAAATTTATTTTCTTTTTGAAGATTGGCAAAAAAATTTTTTCTCTGCATTTATCAACCTATGTGTTTATATATTTACCTGGTCATGATCCCTGTAGTATGAACATATCCCAGTCTTAAACACTCTATTACTCTTCCCGACATGCCAGGTCAATAGGCTTGGAAAAATTTTCTTTTTCTTCATTAACTATATTGTGTGTGCTTAAGAGAAGATACTACTTTGAGAGGGGCAGGCCAAGAAATTGTCATGGTTTTAGTAAATAACCATGTGACAGATGCTCTCTTATCTCCCCTACCCTCCCAGGGGAAGATAAAAGAGGAATAAGGGTGAGAGTCATGAAGGTTAGAAAAAAAATCCTAGAATAGGTTTAATGAAATAATAAATAGTAATAATAATGATGCTGAATGATATACAATTACATAAATATATGTAAATGTGAAACCCGTGCTCCTCAGACAGTAATTACATTCTAAACAGAAAAGTCCCAAACTGGACTTGGCAGTAGATGGGGTTGCCTGAGTCCAGGATCCCAGTGACAATTTTCAAAAATTCTTGGATTGGCCACTCCAGCCCCACTCAGGGAGGCAGGAGAGGGTGACCTGTTTCAGGGAATTATGTTCTTCTCTGGGTAGAAAACAGGGTGGGGGAACACCAGCAGCAGAGGGAGAGATGATAAACACATGACCCCAAAGCACCCCAGCCAGAGAGGCCAGCGTTGGGCTCTGAGGAGCCATTTTATACCGAGCCCCACGGGCAGGTGCACTGTGATTGGCCCGCTGGGGTCACCTGACCCACCGTCTCCTCCCCACAGGCACAGCTGCTCCCCCATTGCAACTGGCACAGGCACGGGCCGGCAGCGCCTCGGGGGTGGCTAGGCAGGCTCAGGTTAATATGGCCGTGGGAAGTTCTTATCCTGGTACTCTCAAACCAGGACAGAAATTAATATGGCATTTAACTTCAATGAGATGAGTGTTATGAAATGGTGTGTAGTTTACTGATGTCATCAGGTCTGTAACAGACACTGACATGGAGAAACTGGGATGCTTGATCCATCTGTCTGGCTGCAAGCCAGGGAGAGCAACCCTTGCCCTTGTCCTCCTGACTGCACAAGCAGGTTTGAATCTTGTGGTATGGTCAGAACAGCAGGTTGGGTTGTTGTGCTGGTCCAACTGTGTAGATTGAGTGCAGGGCTCCCCATGGGTATCCCCATACAACTGTTGTCCCATGTAGAGACACGATCCCTTTTCAGTTCTGCTGACTCTCCTTTTCTCTGCCTTTGCCTCCCTTCTCTGCCCAGTCTTCTCCAAAATCAGCAACACACTCTTAGTTACTTTTTCCCCACTTGTCCTAGCTTTTGTACATCTATACCCAAATTTGGTGTTTCTGGTACTGGCATTCAGTAATCCTGGGCTTCTTTGGCATTACTGACACAGTTACCTGGGCACAGGACTCCAATACTTCCCTTCAACTAACTGTGGATCTTGGTCATCTCTGACTCAACACCGTGTTGACTGTGCATGAAATCTAGCCATTCCTCCCAATGCTACCTGCAACTCTCATCCGCACCAGGGCTGAGTCATCTGCCTGTAGCCTTAATACCAAGTATTCTGAGTAGTCTTAAGTTTGGTAAGTGAGTGCTATATTTTAATAAGTAAAGAGGATTCCCTTCTTTGTACTTACAGTCTTTCCCTGGTGATCAGCAGTTTTATAGTTAGGAGACATAGTGGTCATGGAAGGAGACCGATATCTTAGGTAACTGGAAACAAGTGATCCGTAAGGTTTGGTTAGAGATCCACAGGTTTATGAGGAGTCAGTGCAGAGATCTTTGTATGAATTTTGAACCAGATGCTTTTTCCTCAGGGTATGTGCGGTTTCATTTTTGGATGTAAGGTGCAGAGATAAAGTGTGCTTCTTTTGAATGTAGCTGTTATCATGATCAAGTATGAGTCTGACAGAAAAGTGGACTGCTGCCTGGTTTCTCTCTGGGGACTGCACATGGTAATGCATGATGTGCACACAGTGTACTTGCTGCTAATGGGTAAAAGGAGTTATGCATCTTTTACTCTCAACTCTACACATATTTATCAGTAGGCACCACCAGACCTTGAATAGCAACCTAGATATATAGGCATTTCTGATTTTATCTGCCATCTTTCCAGTGTGTGTATCGTGGAGCATTTTCATTTTTGTTTTCAAATAGTTGGAAAAAAATTACCTATGCTCTGCAACCATTAGTGCCTCAGAGGTGTCTGCAGTTGCACTGTGCCTACATAGTTGTGTATATATATCATATAATAAGTATAATTTGCTTATTGGACCAGAATGAATAATTGACTGTGATTGGAAGGATCTAGCTGTGTTGTGAAAGATTTTGAAAGAAACAGAATAATACCAAATAAGAGAGAAATGGTCTAT
Organism: Hemiprocne comata; assembly: GCA_020745705.1. Lineage (NCBI taxonomy): Eukaryota > Metazoa > Chordata > Aves > Apodiformes > Apodidae > Hemiprocne > Hemiprocne comata. The sequence continues at coordinate 67,626,312 of CM036586.1, forward strand.
GTTTTCAGATTGTAATTCTTCATATAGTAAAACTAACCATTTGGCATAGATTTCATTTTTACCTCGCTGTAGTTGTTTAAATTCTCTAGTTGGACCTAATAATCTAGAGTCCATGTGTAGTCAGTGGAGAGGAATGCAGGCATAGCCATAGAACATTATAGATACCTGAAATAGCTGGGGTGCACTGCTTTTTTGAAGAGGTGTTCCCATGTCTTGAATCCATAGATAAAGCTTTGATGACTTAGACTAAATGTCAGATTTTAGAACTAGAGAAATTCATTCCACCTTCTGTATGTGTGTTGATTTCTACTTTTGGTTGTCAATTCCAAAAGTGTTGTATAAAGAAAGGAGTGATATGCCTCTTATAGGTTTCAGTGAGTCACCTGTTGTTCAGGTGACCTGTGTGAATGCAAATAGATTAAATGTATACTTCCTACCTGAATATATGCCATTAAATAAAATAGATAGTTAAAAAAGAAGCATAACAAAGAAAAACAACTCAGGAAAAATCTCTGTTATAAATTCAGGGAAGCTGCTTCTTGAGGAATAGCCCTGTCTCCATCTGGGGTGAGAACAATTCGTTTTTCCCAATACTATGTTTAGGAGTGGAGAATATTGTGAATGCGAAATAGGAAGCTTCAGGAAGGAGATAGGGCCTTCCAGGCAGTGTCAGTGAGGGATGGCAAGCCTGCCAGAAGACACAGCATCAGAGAAACCATGCAGTATTCAGTTTGATCTGCTTCTCCTCGCTAGTGAGTGTGGTTAGCCAGCCTGGCTGGAATGTACAAAAATTTACAAGGAAAGATCAATAGGTAATAGCAATGTAGATAGAGTTCTCTGTAGAAACTCTGTAGTTTGCATGTTTTGTACTTTTGGGTGAACATTTATATTATGCCTAATTTTGAAAGGGCCATTTTTGAATAATTGCAAACTTTTACAGTAACAGGGTCCTAACGAGAAGATAAATTGAGCTGCAAAATTAATTTGGTTTTGTTAATTTGGCAATTTTGTCCAACATCGGAAGCGTTGGCAAACAGCCTTCTGCCTGCCAGAGCCTGAGTACCAGGTGTCTGTGGTTTCAACAAGAGGGGAGTTGTTGTTCCTCCAGGATGCAGCCAGAGGAGGAATAGAAAGGTATTTAATTCTGGTGACATCAGGAGAAATGGTTAACCCATCTAGGTAGGGCAAGTTTTTAAAATCATAAATAAAGGGTGGCACACACACTTTAAAAAATATTTCTATATTACTATATTATCTCAAGAACATATATCTCTTCGAAATTTCTTCTTCTCACTGCCACAAGCAGTGATATGAAATCTTTATGTATCATCCTATTATCTCCTCAGAGCCTCTTTTCCCAGAATTTATAGCCTTGACTCCATCATGCTGCCCTTTGCACAAGCTAGATAGTGACCCAATGCCCGCCGTGCTGTGGAAGAAAGGCTGTGCTGCAGCAGCTACCATGTGTGAAGCAACTATTACAGCTTCCTGAAGCGCATCAACAAGAAATTCTGCTCACAGAAATTGCCATCTGTGATGGAGTAGACCAGTTCAAAGCAATACTTGCCCTTCCTGAAATAAACTCTTTCTTGTGAGGTGCTTATAAAAGAATGGAACGTTTTGAATTCAAATTTGAAAACTGAATTTTGAAAACAGGAAGTAAGCAGAGTTTTCAATGAATAATAAAAAAATGTAAGATGGAGTATTTTGCATCAGCCGCTTCCACTTTCTATAGAAATCACAAATATGTGCTATGCCTCCATGGGAAGTTACTCTGATTTTGCATAGGGTTGCCTACAATGCTTTCTCTCAGCATTTCATCATTTGCTTTTGAATGCTCTTTTAGCGCCTGTGCCTGGTAATGATACAATGACTCAAATCTTGAGACAAGAGAATGTTTCAGGAAATGTATAGATTTGAGTAGGAGTAATTTACTTAAAATATCATAACTGGTTTTGTAACACCACTTTTCTGATTAAGCCATTGTGCTGCAAATAACTTGAAAAAAAGGACAACAATGGGGATCCCCAGTCTGTGCAAAAATGTTGTATTTATGCCATTACAGGCCTCAATATGTTGTAAAAGATACCATTTTACCGAGAAATTAATGCTTGATGGATTATTTTAAAATATCATTATAACAGCTTTGTGTTTTTTACTGTCCTTGGGCTCTCTGTGGTTAACTTATTTTTGAAGACATCTGCCAAGCTGAAGAATCTCACCCAGCAGTTTCTGAATTCTTCTGTTTGAGCACCAGCAGGGACACTAGAGATATACCCAGGCCTGATCTGGGGAGGCAAAGTGGAGGTAGCCCCTGACTCTTCACAGTTATGTTTTCTACTGGTTAGGCCTCCTTGTTGTTAGCAATGTATACTTCATTAGACATCTGAGTTTGTGTAGTTACAGCTACCAAATATTTAAATTCCATAAGGGTTTTCCCAGTTAGTTGAAAGGGTCATGTGGTGTCAAAAATCTTGGGCACGCTCATGCTGATAAACTGATAAATATTTTTTAACTGTCTTTTATATAAGACTAAATGATTCAGGTGTCTTTAGTCTCTCATTTTTAGGTATTATCACACTCTACATTTACTTGTACCTCTTTCTCTCAGTTCTTTATAGTTGTTTTTTTTAAAGTGTGGGTTCTAGAACCAGGACCTTCAATGTTGTGTTATTAGTGCTCTGTACAGCCACTTTACCTGGGCTTTTAGGCTCACATGTAGGTTGAAACTCATTGAGGTCCGTGTTGTCTGTGTATCGGTTCACTCTGACCTTTAGTTACAGCCAGTCAGTTGGCTCTCAGGACAAAACAGCTCAGTCTCCAAAGAGTGGTGGAAATGTAGAATCTCTTAGCCAGTGTTCAGATGCAGTTAGAGTAAATGGTTTATGGGAAATTTCTTGCCTTGTTTGTGATCCTGATCCTATGAAGTGCAGTGTGCCCCAAGAAAGGAATGCAAAAAGCCTCAGCTTTGAAAACCTTTGTGAACAGAAATCTACCAGAAAAATGGAACTGGAGCAGTGGCTGGAGTGCTATCTCAATGACAGTGCATAAATATTGTCCACTGACTTCTAAGCAAGTTCTATACAAACCTGATGTGCCTCTGCTCTTGCCACCTTTGCTCTGGTACATGTAAACTCAGTAATGATCAATGAATCTGCTTTTATATAAGCAGGATTTTTTATTTTTAGAAAGAATCTATAAAGACTGTCTCAAACATTTGTCTGCATCTACTGCAGAAAAGGTCACAGAGGAGGTGGTTAACAGTGTTTGTATAGACAACCAGTGACATAACTATTTCAGGGTTACATGTTACAGTGTTCAACCTAAGACGTAAACCAGATGCTGTTTTTTCTTATACAGGTGCTTACAAAGATTGTCTCTTGCTAATTTTTCCCATCTGTTATTATCTTTTTTTTTTTCCCCCCTGCTCTCTTTTTTGCTACAGTTGCAATCTCTGATTTAGTGACTTAGTTAGTTTGGAATGCTCTTAAGTAGTACAGCAAGTCAAGAGTGCTTGTTTTTACATCTGACAATTACATGTGCTTAATATTCAGACCAGAGGATACCAGCAAATAATAAAGTTAGAGAAAAGTCTGCATATTAGAACATGCTACTTTAGATACCAAACAAAGCAATAAAAATATATTATTCTATTTAAAGTGACTATAAAAAAATGACTAAAGCTATTAATGCTGCACTGCCTCTGGACCACAAAGGTCTAGTCTGAATACAATATTTTATTTTTTTTAATTGCCTTTAGCATCACCCTGAAATTGAAACAAACCACCGTTTCACTTGCTGTAGAGTATGGTTTATATTCATGTGGTTAGTAATTTTCTGTGGGTTTGTTTTAATGGAGGTTTGCAAGTGGAAGGGCTTCCTTTTCTTGTTTTGTAGAGCATGTTGCATATGGAGTATCCTCTTGAGATTCTGTGGATGAAAGGAAATAGAAAGATAGGACTGAGGCAGCATATTCTTTTTTCTTCTCTCCCATCAAATTTTGCTGTTTTATGCATGATCTCTTTCTAGCGCCTTAACAGTGCCGAGTTAAAAAGAGCCCTCCTGTTTGAGTACTTTCATTTCATCTAAAATTATTCAAAAATAAGGTAACATTAGTTAGATGACTGAAATTAGAAGAAATCCCAAACTTGTCTATTTTTACTTGCTTAATTCTTAGGATTTGGTAGAACTTTTTGCATAGTCTGTTTCAAAACTTTCCTCTACAGTTGTTTTTTCTGATGTTTTACTGATTTTACTTCAAGCAGTAAGGGAAAAATAAATCGCATTTTAATAATAGAAAACTGTGTTTTTTAGAACACTAGGATTAATAGCTGAACTCAAAGTCAGATTTGACACTTGATACATCTTTTAATACCTTTTCCTTTGAAACTGCCTGCATTTCAAGAAGGGAGTGAATCTTTAATTTATTAGGATATTGCATGCATAATCTAAAATTAAGTAAATGCAGTTTAAAATAAATCCTAAGTTTTGCCTTTCTGAAAAGCAACAAATAGTTTGTAGGTGACTGTTTTGTATGGGTGCTAATGATTTAATTTACAGATGTCTGGTTTTCACAAAGTATGAAGTAGTAGGTACCTCTTAAAATTAGGTATACACTATTCTCAAGTTGTATGCCCAATACCTGAATGAACCTTTGATTTGGGTGCCTACTGTTACCAGTTCTTGCAACCCACAGACTCAGAGATAGCAGTTGTGGTGCAAGCTGGTGCTGGATAGCCATAGAGGTTGATGAAATTTGACCACTTTGAACGAGGGGGCTAAAAAGCTGGAGAGCTGTGGACCAACTAGCCTTCAGAAGTCCCTTTCCACCTGAATTATTGTATGATAATGTGGATTGATGGCTTCCTGCTGTAGTTATCACGACTGGGAGGGAGTGCTGGCAGGGAGTACGATGGCTTATGTAGGAAGGTTAGAGATATACTGTCCTTTTATACACTTGCTAAGCTCTTTCCAGTAAACTCTGCCTGCTGTCTGAATTTGTGCAGCTGAACACTGACCCCATAACAGCAAAAGGAAGGAAAAAAAATTCAGCCTGTAAGAATTTGCACTGTGTATTGTTTATCAGGGCTGATCTCCATTTAGATCTGAATGCTAAAGGGCTTTCTTTTGGTTTGTTGGTTTGTGTGTGTGTGTTCATCTTCATTGAAACTCATCCTGTCTGTAACTCAGATACAGACCTATATGTAGAGATCTCTCTGGGCTTTTTAGTCATCATCTACCTGATGCAACTGGGAACAGACTGCTATTTCTGGACAGAGAATACTTTGACTTGTGAAAAAATAGTGATTGATTTTTCTAGGATGAAGAATCATTGAAATGGCAGGCTTTGAATTATTTAGATATCATACATTTGTACATATTTTCCAAATTTTGTCACATTTTGGACCAAAAGCAGCTCCAGAGTTGCTCTGTAACTGTGCACAAACACATGTGCATGCATGTACTCCCCATGCATAAGTGGGAGTAATTAAATCTCATTTAATCCACTTAAATTTGTGCAATTAAATTTACGTTTTAGATTAGTTGTGTACAATCTGAAGAGAGATTGGCACTTCCAACAGCTGCTTTCACTTGTATTTCAGAGATCTGTCTTAAGAATGGAACAAATGGTCCTCTGCACTGACTATAGAGGGAGCTTAGGCAAAATCCCTTCTTAAAAATGGTTTGGGTAGCTCTCCCTTGGCGTCTCCAGTTGAGAATCTGTGCCTGCAGCTTGTCCAAGTAGCACAGTGTTCTTCTGAGGATCTCACTGTGATGTGCGTTCGCATTACTGCACGGGTTTTTTACCCTAAAATACCTCAAAAAGATGTATTAATGCACTATACCATGAGATATGCACCTATAACTGCCTCAAGTGAGGAGCCTTGTGTTTTAATTTCTGTGACATTTGTTGTTAGAATTGCCTTTGTGCTTTTCATTCTGTGGGAGATGGCATTATCATAGCAGAACTAGTGTTTTACGTAAAGCTCCTGCTAGCCATTTCTTCAAATACACGGCTAATTGGGTTCTCTCAAGCTTATTTGAGATGAATACAAATACTGCTATTAGTAAAAAGGATCTTTACATCACTAGTCCTCTGTTGCTATTTTTGAGGGTTATGAATGTTTCAGTGAGCTATGGTTGAAAGAAAGGAAAGTGTTCCCTGGCTGGATTTCTGGGAGCTTCATCTAGGTGCCACCATAAACATGTCTCAAGAAACCAAAAAGGTTTATTTGTGGATTTCTTTGTTGTCTTGTAGCATGAAAGCCACAAGAAAAATAAATGCTTCAAAGGAAATTAGCCTCCTAACACTGCACATCCCGCCCTGCCCTGCTACTTCTCCCAGCCTAATAAAATTGTCTCCTAATAGAATTGGTAGTCCAGCTGAGTTATATTATAGACCTCTATGGCTCTCCTGATATCTACATTAGTTATCAAACTTCTAATATTAAGACTCTTACCTTGGGGCTTAACATTTAGTAGGCTCTATGCTTTTTTTTTAGAGAGGAGGAAGAGGGGAAAAGAGACCTTACCTCCTTATCTCCCAGTCTAGTTCTATTGAATTCATAGTTGCAGAGAGAAAATCAGATGGGTTTTTGTGACTACTGGGGATTTTCAAATGAAAGGCTTTCTAGATTCTTCTAAGCAAGTTCTGACAGGATGCCTCTTCGGTGAAGGAGGCAGGCCGAACTATTGCTTTACTTTGTTTTGTTTCAGAATGGAAAGATAAAACTAGAGAAGGAAGAACACTCAAGTGATGAAATGTTATATGATAACTTGTTATCACCTGCTGATTAGAAGGGAGGAGAGAGAGAGGGATTTTCTGACTCTTATTTCTAACTCTGACTTTCTAACTATTTTACACTGAGGTGTAAAAAACCCACATTTGTCAGTAAATAAGAATATAATTTGCTTTTACTAAAAGAAGAGGATCGTGTCTTTTATTTAAAAAAAAACCAAACCCAATGCAAACACCCTGAAAAGTCTCAAACCAAAATAAATGTTGCACCCCAAACATCTGAATTGTGGTCATTGAAAACCATAGCATTTTCAAACGGAAAAGTAAGGGAAGTGTTGGATATCTGTGTCTTGGTTTCTAGGTCTTTTCGCATGTCTAAGTGCATATAGAGGAAAGATTTATTGGGAAGCAATGGGTTTCCATCATACTCTGAAACAAGATATTTTTGCATGGAGACAACTATATGATTTTAAAGGAAAAATTGTCCCATGATTTATTCCAAAGTTGATAAGGAATTGTTATTGCTTGTATTCTTGTGCCTTAGTCACAAGCCAGGAATCTGTTGTTCTGGATGTTCTACCTACATAGAATAAAAGTCTGTCTCTTCCTCAGAAAGTTGAAAATCTAAATAGTGTTGGCAAAGTCACTATAACTTTACTATGCAGTGTCTGCAGTTAATTTTCAAGCATAAATATTTAACTTGAAGTCATTCAATACTTGAAGTGAGAGAAGCTTGTGCACTTTTCATTGAAATTGACTTATCTTTTCACATTGTTAGTAGCTCATTGCATCTTATGTTAATGGCAAGCAGCAAAAAACCTCGGTTTGGAGGGAGGAGATAAAGGAAAACAAAGATCTAGTTGCAAATGAAGTGCGGTTCTTGAACAACATTTTTTTGTTTAGATTTTTAAAAATGTTTTGTCTCAACTATAGAAAATGAACTGCCTTAAATAATGTATCTTTTATGTGTGTGTGTTCTGAAGCCCCAAAACAATGTACAGGAAAAAATTCTTTAACTGTGGTATCTGAGCCAACAACTACGCACTGAGTTTTAGTCTGACACGATGTTTAAAAGCTTATGTGTGTGTTATAAATTTTGTTATAGAAAAAGCCATGGTTCAGGTTGCATTCCAGCTTTTGTTATAACTCCTATCTCTACTCACAAATTACCTCCAGAAAAATCTTTTTTTGAAAAAAACCCAAGTATATCTTTAGCAGTTAGCTGTCGGAATTAACATCTTGTCAACTTTGTATAAAAGGCAAATAAGGAAAAATAACCAAATCATGCTTTAAAGAAAGTGAGTTTTATGTGTGTGCAGCCCTGCATTCACTAGGGAAAATTTCCAGGGATGTTAGCTGAATATGTAATAAAGCCTTCTGGAAAATACTATTTTCTCATTCAGATAAGTGGGTTTATTTCACTTCAAGATTTTAAACTTTGTGTATGGCTAGTTGTTATTGTCCTGAGATACTGCAAGACTTTTAGACAAATATAGTTACACTGAGGTTTTAAAACCAAAGGAACAGAGTTCCAGGTCAACTGGGCTAAGGGCCCTCACCTTCCCCTCCTGCCCTCCACACCAAGTGATGAGCATGCACTTAGAAGTCTTACAATGTGCTGATGTAGCTGTGATAATAGTTTTGAGTGAAGCAGGGGGTATTTTTTGGTAGATTAACTGTTGGAAGAAATACATAAGCTTTCTGTGCAAAAGCCTTCCTTCATGTCAAACTTACTTTAGACTAACAAATGAAATGACTTCTCACTATAAATCTTGCCTCATATACCTGATTCTGGATAAAAGCTTTTCTGGCCTGGTCTAAAAGACCTAGAGTGTGGGAGGTTCTGCTACCAATCAATAGATGTGTTTCATTGTCTACTACGGTTAGAAAGTGTTTTCCTAAGGTAAATCCTGACTTATTACTGCAAAAGTCATTGCTTCTGATTATTCAATGTGAGTATGATGATAGATAACACCTTTCAGCTCTCTGAAATAATACACACACATATATAAAAATACATACTAAAGACATACGTGTATATATAAACTACATATTAATACACACACACACACTTCGGGAGTGTTATTGTACTTTACTTTCTCTCACATCCTCAGGAGCAGCAATCCAAGTTCTGGTATTCCCACTTCTACCACTTTGCCTTACAGTTCATATTTTCTAAGCCTTTGGTTGGTATCCTTGATCTCTTCTGGGCAGCCTGAACTGAGCCACTTATTTCCTGAAGTGTGGAACCTGAAACTATCCCCTGTATTTCAGCTGAAGCCCTGGCAATGGTGAACTTAAGAGAAGTATTACTTGTAGTGTTGCATAGATTTTGTCCTTGTTTATATACTACATTGCAATGGTTGCATTTTGTGGGAAGAAGGCAGTATGACAACATCAACTTCTGTTCTGTTGGGGATCTAATATAGCCCCCAAGGCTTTTCTGAAAATAATTTGGGCAGATGATTCATTTTGCTTAAATACTTTGCATTTGTCCCTGCTGAACTCCATTCTATTTTTAAGACTCTTTCCAATTCATGAAGTTAATTTTGAATTCAAATCCTGTCCTTCAGTGTATTTGCTTTACCTCCCAGCTTCATAGTTACCTGCTCATTTAATAACACCATTCACCATTTCATCATCTAGATCATTCATGAAAGCAATGAACAGAATCAGATCCAGGGCAGGCACTTGGGTACTTCCATGGGACACAGCCTCCAATTTAGACTGTGTACAAATGGTAACAGCTCTCAGGCATCCGCTGTTTTCATACTTGTTGTAGCAGTATTTCCTTGCTCTTGTTCCTAGCATCTTTGTGAAATTGTCATACAAGACCTCATAAAACCATTAATAAAGTCAGGGGACTTGTCACCTACTGCTTCCGTCTTGCCTGATGTCATGGTTTAGGCCCAGCAGGCAACAGAGGACCACTTGGCTGCTTTGCTCACTCCTATTCCCACTCTGGGATGGGGAGGAAAAAATATAATTAAAATCTGGCAGGTCGAGACAAGGACAGGGAACAGGAAGGGTTCTCTCATGAATTATGGTTACGGGCAAAACAGACTTGACTTGGGGAAAAAAATCAACTTAATTTGTCACCAATCAATCTAAGGAGGACAATGAGAAACAAAACCAGATTTTAAAAATACCTTCCCCCACTTCTCTGTTGTTCCTGGGCCCAAACTACTTTGGTCCTGATTTCTCTACCTCTTCCCCTGCAGTGGCACAGGGGGACAGGGAATGGGGTTGTGGTCAGTTCGTCATGTTATTTTCTGCCCCTCCTTCCTTCTCAGGGGGAGGACTCCTCACATTTTTCCCCTGCTATAGTGTGGGGTCCCTCCCCTGGGAGAGAGTCCTTCACAGACTCCTCTGATATGAGTGTCTCTCATGGGGTGCAGTCCTTCGGGAACAGGCTGCTCCAGCGTGGGTTTCCCACAAAGTCATGGCCTTCTCTGGACTCAGCCACCTCCCCTGGTGTAGGGTCCTCCATGGCTGTAAGTCCACATCTGCTCCACTGTGATCCTCTGTGGGCTGCTGGGGACAGTTGCAGTCTCACCACAGGCTGCAGGGCAACCTCTGCTTGCACACCTCCTTCCAGTCCTTCCTCACTGACCTTGGTATCTCCATAGGCGTTGCCCTCACCTCCTCCTCTGCTCTTCCCTGCAGGCATTTTAGCAGTTTCCTTTTCCTCTTTTGAAATGTGTTACTTGTAAAAGTGTTATCACTGTTGCTGATGGGCTTGAGCTTGGCCAGACACAAGTCTGGCTTTGGACCTGGGGGACCTTCCAGAAGCTTCTTGCAGGAGCCACCCCTGTACCCCTCTGCTGCCACCAAAGCCCTGCCACACAGACCCAACACACCTGTGGATTCTATTACCCAGTTCTGGAAGGAATTAGCTTTCTTTGACACAGTGTATTCATGACAGACCCATGTCTGCTGCTGTTTTTCTCCTTATCTTCCAAGTTTTTGCTGACACTTGTTTATTTTACTTATTCCAGACTTTTTTCTGGAGTCTGAAGTTCAATGGGATTTCAATTTCTAGCTTTCCCACTTTTTTAACTGGGGACTCTATGCACCCTTTCAAAGTTGTCTGAGATCTTGCCTATCTTCCATGAGTTCAGACTAGCAGCTAACAGCTTTGAGATTACTTCAGAAAGCTCTTTAAATATTCTAGGACATTCTAGGGTGAGGTACCTAGGTGGCTGAAACCATGGACTTTATCTATGTACTTTCTAACTTGTTGTTTCCCTTTTACAGTTGGAAGTGGTACCTATTTTGGTTTGGGGATTAACTGTGCTAGTCACCTACTCTTGATTAATTGTTCTTTAGTAAAAATTGATGCAAAAATGTCATGTGACACTTAAGCCTTCTTGCAATCATCTGTCAAATGCTCTCCTTTTTCCATTGGTTAATGGATCAATTGTTTCCACGTTCTTTCTCTTATTAGCTGATGATCTCATACACCAACTTTTTTTTCTCTGTTTTATTTTTCACATTTCTTGTTAGGCACCTCTCCCTTCAGTCATTTATAACATTTTTCCAATGTTCTTGAATTGGTTTTACACATGATTTTAGTAGTGTGACCAGTTACCCACTTTCCATGTGCTTTCTTTCAGTGCTCAGTTAAGACATTATGATTTAAGCAGCTTCATTTTTTACTATACTCGTCTCTCCTCTACTTTGTAGAAAAATGCAATTGTGCAACACAATTTCAAGGTTTGCATTTTTAGGATTCTGATATTTTTTAAGTGATGGAAAAAAAAATGGTGACAGTCCACATTGGCATGGCTTCATTTTTCATTTAAAAAACTAATCTAAGCACAAATTCCTCTAAAGTAAGTGTGTGGATTACTAGATCAAGTCAAGAAACTCAACAGTTGCAATTCCTTTGTGTCATTACTTTGCCCACTTGTCATATAGAATGGTCACTGCTTTTTTTTTTTTAATTATGCTTTTGAGATAGTTAATACGTGGCATGAAAGATAGATGTTATTAGAATGGAAGTAGCACTTATAAAGATATTAATGGTCATTGCTGTATATTTTAGTAACGATTTTGGCGATGACCATTTTGTTGATTTGGTTATAAGTTTACAATGTCAAGTATTTTGTGAAACATTGATAATTTCCTGTTGTGGAGCAACCGTATCTGTTAGTTTTCTGACTTAACTCTAGTTTTTGAGACCTGTATTTCTGCTGTTCCTGCAGTTGAAGTAATTCTGTGATTTTGCATTTTCTCAGAAATGAAAGTCTTTTCTAAAGATTTTGCAGTCTAACCTGTTCACTTATATGAACTTTTATGTTTAATTACTATTCAAATGCTTAAACTCATGATCCATAGCACAGTTTACTTGAGAGAGAAGAGTTTTATACACCAGCCGGACATACACAATAGTAAAAATTCTTGCTAAAGGGTGGTAGGGATTAGCAGGGTGATGATGCTGTGGATCACAGTGCTTGGTGAGTTTATTGCATTTGGGTGGGTGCTGAATCTCAATTTCCGAATTCTGGTCAACTTCCAAGCTTAATAATGTTATAAACAAATGCGATTAAAGTGATATAGGTATCATGAAACTTTGTTTGTAGTGAGAAAATCAAGTGAACTATTTTAACTGCTACATTGCAAAATGAATATAGCAAATTCAGTAACTGCAGCTCTCAGGTTAAAGCAAAGTTTTGTGATGGGGAGAAATGAGTCCTATGGGTGAAATCTAGCATGGTGTTTCACAAGTTGAATATGAATTGTGTGCTGGTTATTTCCTAGGAATTAACACTAAGCATTTAGATTACAGAGTAGAAATAAATTCTCCCTGGAAGTTTGGCTATGCTGTCTTCACAAGTATTTGCTTGGTTCTTCAACGCACCTTCTGTGAAGCTGTGTGAGCTTCAGTCTTTAAGCTATTTCTATGAACTGCCTGTAGGTAAAGGCATTTGTCATTGCTGTTAGTTTTTTAGTACAGATAGATCTGCACTCTCTAAGCTTCATAAAAAAGACAGATCCTTATCAGTAATCAGGATTTGTTAATATAAATCTGTCATTACTGACCCATCTGTTGAAATTAATTTGAGACAAAGGACTATATTCTGGGACTGGTGACTGTGGTAGAAGCAAAACCAACAAAACCACCAGAAGTTGTATCCTCAACTTTGGTGGTACATCAAAGTCAAATGGCATGGACTTGAGATCCTCACGTGAAACCTGACTAATAAGCAATAATAAAGGAGAAGCTTGTCATACTCCCAAATTGCAGAAAAGTCTTCATTAAGATGCAGCAGCTGTTTATTTTCAGGATCACATGGTCTAGTCAGTGTGATAAGAATGTGGTGGCGATGGATCAGCAAGTTTGCTTTCACTGGAAAACACACACGTAATGGGGTCGGTATTAAAGAAGAGCTGGAATTGGAGAATAATTAGAGTAATTTTCCATTTATTTTTCTTTCCAGCATGCCTTAGACTAGGAAGGTCGAAGAGATGCTAAAGAGAAAGAAACTGCATCTGGAACTAGTCTGAAAATAAATATGTATCTCATGAGTAGTGCTGTGTACAATTTGCTTAGTCTTAGAAAACCAACTAAGTTTGTCTGTCAGCTGATTGCCTGCTTCATCAAGGAAATCTGTTTTGCCTGTGCGATTCTGAAAGCTCTCTTCCTTCAGTTTCAAAATCTGAAGGATGTGAATTAACCATTTCCAATTTCTTGTTTCTTTCAGCTTTCCCTTTCACATATCAGAGTCATATTACTCACCAGCTTCCTTTGGCTGGTTTGCAACTAGGAGGTTTTTCAGTAAGCAGAGACAAGCTCTTGGTTTTCCTGCTATACAATGAAACTGTAACAGCCTGGAAATCTTGTGGCAATGCCTGACATAAAATGACATCTGATTCTATAATGTCCTTCCTTGTGATTCAGTGAGATGAATTTAAGTATCTTGCATGCTTTCTAGGTAGAGGTGTATCCTGTTGCACTCTGTGGCTCAATGTGATTGTATTTATTTTATCTGCTTCAATTCATTTGTAGTGCAGTCATTGTTGTGATATCTTGGCATTGCACATCCACCTATGAAACATGCATCTTGGGTAATTTATGTTCAAGAACAGTTTGCCAGTTCCTCGGTTTTGAATGTCAGTGTGTCACGTGGTTTTCTGTTTGCTTTGTCCACTAGTGTATAGGAGCCCATCTGATCTATTTAGTAATACCATCTTTCTATATTAATCTGCAGTGGAACACAGTCAATAGTAGACTTCGAGGTTGCTTTGAAATAAAAGGTGATCTAACTCCTTTGGTGGGTTTCTACTATCTGCCACTTGCGTGTGCACTCTTCCTGAAGCAGTCTCTGCCGATCAGAAGTAAGGGGAAATACCATCTATTTGAGTGTGCAGTGTTTTGAATCTGAACTCTGGTTTTATAGCCTGTGAAGAAATAAGGTTGGTAGACTATTTAGGCTTCCTTTTGCCTGTATCTCAACATATAGGCCACAGGGAAACTCACAAATACACCAAAAAGTTAAGTAGTCTCTTAAATCTTGTATAGGACATACCTGAACCAGATGCTCTTCCTAACTAAATTTCTCTGTTGTGACTTTGTGCAGATTTTATGTTGCACTTTTCTAACCTAGTGTGTTTTTTCCTCTGTGAGCAAAATCTAGTTAATCTTTCACAAGTTCCCACATATGTCAATTGAAGCATACTCCAAAGAGTAAGGGAATCTGTTTTGAAGTTTCAAAATTCATTCCTTTAGAAGTTATTGAGGTTTTAATTTGAGTCACTGAAAAAGCCTCGTTGAAGAGGCACAGGTGACTTAACTGTCTTTACTGAAATAATGGAACAATTGCACAAGATTCTGAGTATCAGTCACACATGTATATATATATACACACACAGATCATATATGTTCTATTATTGCAAAAGCACATGCTCCCTCAGTTTTGGCTAAAAAGAGGTGAAAACTTGAAACTGTTAGGTCTTAGCATTGTAGTTAACACATCCTTTGCAAGTAAGTGTTAATCCATTGATTTAATTAGTTCATCTATCTTGAAATGAGCTTATGAGGATAAGGAATAAGCTCCAGTTTCTAAATGTATGTTGGTTGGCCAAAACTATCTGCAGAGCATCCTATAGACCAAAGAAGCCATGAACCCTGCCTTTGTGTTTCACTTTCTGCTTCAGTGTATCTTAGAGTCAGGCTCTTCTTAGGCTTGTAAATGTGTACTGTTTGCAGAGAGAATTAAGCTCATTGTTAAAATTTCACTTTACCCTGAGGTAATCTTGAAAACAAGGATTTTAATGGTAGGACTTGAGAATCTTACTTGGGTGCTTTGCCATGTGCTGAATAGCATAGTACTGTATGTCTATGTGATACAGTGAGGAGAACAGCCTCACCTTTTGAGATTTCAAACAATCCAACTTGCAAAATGTGTCAGTAAAAAAAAGAAAAGAAGGACAATTTGTTTTCTGTGAATCACTTGAGACTCTATTGATTGGAAGCACTTCAGACAGCTCACTGTCTATTTGGTGTTGTTGGGAGACTGTTATAAGACAAATGATTGCATAGTATTATTGCTTTAAAATGAAGAGCTTGAATTGAAGGAACAAGCTGCTAGTAAGTGGATACCCTATGCTTATGCTTAACCTTAGCTCTTGATTTTACTGATGCTAAGATTTTAAAAAAACACTCTTTCTCTTTTCTGCCGTTTAAAAAACGTCTTCACAAATTTCTGTTGTGTTTTTCTTTTCCTTTCACAGGTTCCAACTATGGGAGTCCCCGTCCGGCTCATGCCAACATGAATGCCAATGCAGCTGCAGGGCTTGCCCCAGAGCATATCCCTACTCCAGGGGCAGCTCTGTCCTGGCAAGCTGCGATTGATGCTGCCAGGCAAGCCAAACTGATGGGTAGTGCTGGCAATGCAACAATATCCACAGCTAGCTCCACGCAGAGGAAAAGGCAGCAGTATGGGAAACAGAAAAAACAGGGTACCACCACAGCTACACGTCCTCCCCGGGCACTGCTGTGTTTAACACTGAAAAATCCCATCCGGAGGGCATGCATCAGCATCGTCGAATGGAAATATCCTTTTTGATGTTCTCGTTTGGAAAACAGCAAATAGTTTGTGTGCGTCGGCGGCTGTTCATCAGTGTGAAGAAATCAATACCTTAAGTTGAAAGGCAGCACTAGGAACGTAAAGTACACAGATAGTTTTTGGTGTCTTAACTGATCATTTAGGCTGGGGGGAAAAAAAAAGTTTAGGAATAAAGCCTTAACTATACCCTTGTGTAAGGAGCCACTAGAATTTTAAATTATAAAGGTTAGGGATGAATTCTGCTCCTTCAAAAATGTGTGGCACAGGCTGAAATTGATGGGAGATACATAAGGTTTGTGTTTTGTTGTCGTTGTTGTTTGTTGGTTTTTTTTTTTTTTGTGGGCACTTAAAGAGCTGCCACCAGCTAAACAGCTCTAGTACTTTGTATCATATTTTTTTTGTAAAATGCATGGCATCACACTTTCTACAGTAAGGAGAAAATAATGGGACAAAGGGAGAAAAACCCCAAACATATGCCATAAGACACTGAAATAGGGCTAAGCTCTGTTAATTTTTTTTAATTCCACTTTAAACTAATAAGGCTTGCTAATACACGGTGAGAGATACTGGTTATCTGGAAGTGGGGAAATAGACAAACTGTTAAAGTAACCCTGCAACATCCTGTACAAATGCAGTACAGGGCCAGGTCTAGTAGTATGAAGAAGATACAGACTGTCAGAGATGATAGATGATAACCACTGACACAGAAGTGCAGAATGTAAGGATCAGTGCTGCTTCCCTGAAAAGTCGGTGAGAGTTTGGCCATTGACTTCATCATGTGGAAGGAGCAAAACCTTTTTAGCTACCCCAAGTCTGAGCAGCACAAGCTGGAATTTGGTGTGAAACAAAAACTGAAATAAAATATACCTCTCTTGCCTACCCAGAGAGAAACAAAGAGTAACCGTGAACAGTAATTTTCAGTAAATCACAAGCTAATGGGGTTCTTATGTACATACAAAAGAAAAAACGTGTTAGGGATAGATAGTCACGTCAAGTGAAGGCAGTACAGAACTTGGCAGTGTTAATATGATAAAAAAAATGAATGATTGTGGTTAAGACAATGTGATAATATTGTTCCTTTGGGGGCCCCCTGGGACTTTAGAGAAATGAACACAGAATAAAGTATATTAGGTCTAGCTGACATAGACATATTTTTCAGATTAAGAACTTGTTAAAAATATTCCTGTCAGTTCTTAGATGTCCTTAAACTACCTGCCTGCCTATTTATTTTTTCCTTCAGATGCTAATTTTTAATACCCCTGATTAAGTTTGCTGCTACTTGTCCCTTCTGGCGTAGCTCTGATACTTTAAGCATAAGATGATGGATGATGACTAACAGGATGAAGTTGAATTGGTTTACTTGCTAGAACCCCAGTAGCCACACGTGTTTAAAGAAAGATCAGACTGACATTTGATAAATGAATAAGATCAGCAATGAATGATGGGAATGATGTGTTGTAAAACAGGATACAGCACTGCTGAGATCAAGAGAGGACCAAACAATGAGATTAAAGCAATCCAAAGATGCTTCTGCTTGCTTTTTTTGG
The DNA here is from genome assembly GCA_020745705.1 of Hemiprocne comata. Taxonomy (NCBI): domain Eukaryota; kingdom Metazoa; phylum Chordata; class Aves; order Apodiformes; family Apodidae; genus Hemiprocne; species Hemiprocne comata. Next base: position 67,643,669 of record CM036586.1, read on the forward strand.
TTTTGTTTGGTTTTAGGTGAGCTGATGGAAGCATTTTTTTCCATCAGAACCTCTCATTGGACATCTAGTGTTGATAAATGTGATAAACAATGACAAGTAGCAGTCTGAGAGTTGTGATAAATTGTGATAAGTTAATTTTATTCTGTATTCTGGCTTTTCCTTGTTGCTAAAAACTAGAGAAAATCTTAGCCTAATTAGATGAACCACTAAAGTCTAAGCATAGGAGATATTAAGTATCAAATGGTACTTCTGTGATGGTTTTTACCCAAACAGGGTAACATTAAGAGCCTGAAGGCACAATTGCACATACGAAAAAATGAAATTAATTAATTACCTTGTTTTGCAAAGATTTAGCTGTATTTAATTTTCTGCTATGTGTGCAGTGTGTTTGTAGATTTTATACCATTTTATTTTTACAGTGCAAAAAGATAACAGAAGTAAAAAAAATATGCATAAACAGTGATAAGTTAATAGATAATAATCCTGTCAAAACAAAAATATCTAGGAAAAAGGCAATTAAGAAAAGAAAAGCCTATGGAAATTCAGGTCTTTGTGCAGTAAACACTACCTATACAGCCAATATCAGATACCTGAGAAGTCCTGTTGATTTCACATGTAATCTACCTACCCTGATTTGCTCTTCTTGCTTGATATTATCATATATCTACTATTATTAATAGGTTTCAACACAGTAGTCTGGTGAGTTTGGAACCCTTTGACTCTTCCTTTTGTGAAATGTAGAATGTATCTGAGCTTACGCAGGGGTCAGGTGCCTGGGATTTGTGTACATCTTGCAGTTCAGGCTGCTGCACATCCTGATCTCTGGTTCTTTCCTGCTAAAACCTGCTGAAAACAGTAGTCTGCTGACCAAAATCATACATGTGTTTATGATTGGCAGCGCTGCAAAACCAGTCCCATGGTAGATAAATTAATGCTTAAATGCACTCTGTGGCACAGGTTATACTTGGCATTCTCCTTGTCCTATCCTGCTTTTCATTCCCCTCCAGAGTACTGATCAGTTATCACAGAGCTAGCCTCCAGGATATTCTTGCAGGCAAGTAAATGTAGGCTGACTGTAAATCTTGCTTCCAGCCTGAGTTTGGAGACACTTCACAGCAATGAAGGTTAAGGAGTCCACCGAAGCAGATGAAGTACAGAGCGAGCAAATTGGTCACTACAGAAATGCCCTTTGATTCCAGTGGACAGTCAGTGGGGCACCAAGGTTGTGCAGGATTTGTTCTTTGAATATCCCAGATCTTTGGGGTTTTTTTTCCTATCAAAGTTGATGTCAGACTGAAATAGTGCTGCATTGGTGCTAGTTTCTCTGTCATAAGGAACTCTTCCAGGTGTGCTTAATATGCTGAGTAGGCACATTTGTTATCCCCATGATGCCAAATGAAATGCAAAGAAAAGAAAAAGAATATATTTTAAACAAAACAAGTATATGTGGCAATGGACATTTTGAACAAAGCAATTTTTTTTTGATTTCGCAAATTCCCTTTATGAGGAAGCTGGGTCTCTTTAGCTTGGAGAAGAGGAGACTGAGGGGTGACCTCATTAATGTTTATAAATATGTAGAGGGTGAGTGTCAGGAGGATGGAGCCAGGCTCTTCTCAGTGATGTCCAGTGATAGGACAAGGGGCAATGGGTGCAAACTGGAGCATAGGAGGTTCCATGTAAACAATAGGAAAACTTTTTTCACTGTTGGGGTGACAGAGCAGCAGAACACACTGCCCAGAGAGGTTGTGGATTCTCCTTCTCTGGAAACATTCAAAGCCCACATGGACTCGTTCCTGTGTGACCTACTCTAGGGGATCCTGCTCTGGCAGGGGGTTTGGACTAGGTGATCTTTTGAGGTCCCTTCCAACCTCTAACATTCTGTGATTCTGTAATAATTTTATAATCATTTAAATGCCTTCTATCTGAATGTATGCATGTATTTTTTGAGCCCTTGCATTTAACTTTCAGATATGAGAGTCTGAGAAAGGGAAAAAACTACTGCTACAACAAAAAAAAATCCCTCCCAAAACTTTTGTTAATATGATTTCAGGTTTTGTAATTTCAGGTAAATACACATGGAAAAGACCAAGAGAAGCTAGTCGTAAGAGGAGAGATGACAGTCCTTCTAGAAGAGGCTTCTATTGTTAAAAATAGTACAACCACACTTGAAGGGAAATAGGGAAAATGAGAGCTAAATAAATAAAGGAAGAAAAAAACTTTTAAGAAATCTGTGTTTACTCTGGCACGCGACTGGCCTACACTGCTTTTGACATATTAGGAAGATTCTTGGCTGGGAGCTCCTAAAAGCACTTAAAAAGGCATATGTTTCTTTTCAGAATATAAGGGGCTTGGAATGTTTTCTTTAAACAGAATTCTTATAAATCTTTCATTATTTTTTTTTAATTTGTGTGTGCACATTTTCGAGCAATTTCCTTAACTCCATTCCTCAGACCATTTGAAATAATTATTTTACTGACTATTTTTGCCAATTGTGTGGCCTTAGCTATCTATATCCCCTTTCCAGAAGATGATTCCAATGCCACCAATTCCAATCTGGTAAGTCCTTGATGGTGTTTAGTCTTACTATTTTGAAACTCTTTTTAAAAAGTGACCAGGGAGGCTGTTGATGCTAGGGAACATAAATATATCCACCAAAGATTAGTAAATAATAAAGTAAAAATTGTTTTTGAATGTTGTGTCTCCTCTATTGGTGTTAGCACCTGCTTCAGTTGAGCTGGCTTTAGAAAAGAACATTCCAAAAATTGCGTGGGTGCTGTATGTATTGGTTAACAAATGTCTGCATGCTGCAAAAGTGCTTGGTAAATTTTGAACTGCAGGTATTTCCAATAGAAATCTTTTAATCGTGGATTATATGGTGGTTTTTCTCTTACAGAGTGACATTGTGAAATTGCTACTGTCCTCCTCTCAGCTGATACTTGAGAGCACAGCTTGATGATGAATTTCTAGGATGTACCTTAATGCTTGCATTTCACAGACGTGTTTAGTTGAACGATGTTTGTGGGTTTGGGTGTGTTTTGTTTGTTTTTTCTTCTTCTTCTTTTTTCTTTTTTTTTCTCCTTCCCTCTTGTTGGGGGAATATAACTTTTCCTCTGTCACCACCGATACTGGTGTTGGTACTTTGGGATAGACCTGTCCATATAAAAATGCAAGAGTGTTTACTTAGCATGAATCCATAGTGAGAATTCTGTTCAGTGAGGGCAGAACACAAAACAGCTCTGGAACCCAAGTCACTGAATTAGCAGCAAACATTTTTTTCCTCTTAAATATGTGAATAAATCTCCTACTTGTCTGGTTGGATCAGGAGAACTTGTTCCCAGAGTTTGAAGGGTTAGAATGCTGCGTCCTGGTTCCTAACATAAGAAATTTTAGAGCAACAGAGAAGGAAAACACAAGCCATATTTCCAAAGTAGAGATAATTGAGGTGACTGACAGACATTGTAATTAAAATAATCTATGCTGTTCCTGGAGGTCAGTCATTTGATTAAATATCTCTTGAAGTTGTAGAAAACAAATTGCAAACTTCAGGAGTTTGCTAGAATTGTCCTTCTGTGTTTAAAAAAAAAAAAAAAAATCACCGAACACCAAAAAAGCCCAAAACAAACAAAAAAGCAAACAAAAAGAAATTCTAGTGTAGTGCTTTTATACTGTAACTCCTTAAAGAAGTTTAAAAATGGGAGCAGGAAGAGATGAGAGACTGTTAACTTTTAACTATTCTCTATATTTATAGAATATGAGTTGGTTTTGTTTCTCTTTTGCTTCTCTCTCTTTGTTAGCCTGGCTTACTATTGAACAATAGTGAACTGTGGTGTGTGTGTTTAAAACTCTTCAATATGGCACTTTTAAAAAACGATTAACTTTTATTTTTAAAAAAAGAAGCATCAGTTGATCCTCTGGCTGTAAAAGACAGTATGTTGTTAATTGCACATTCTGGCTTGCAAGACTGAAGGAGGAAAACACAGCAGAGTTGAAGATTAGAGGACCCTTAGTATATTACTCTTATGAGATATATACTCTCCTACTAACAGAAAATACATGCACCTTGTGAGCTGTGTTGCTATTCTGTATTTGTTTTCCAAAATGTCTTTTGCATCATTTGGTCAATCTATGAAAACACTCATGTTATTTGTGCATAGGATTTAAAAAATCCCAGTCAAGCAACAATTACAATCTCAGGAAAGTTTAGAAATGTTATAACCTTGAGGATGAGGAGGCATTGTTAATCTATCTAAATAGCTGCTTCACAGAAGTAAGGGCAGAAGCAAGTAAAATGGGGAGTCTACTTGACTACACTGTGTTCTTTGGGTCTTAATGGAAATGTTAATTAAAAATGGAAAATAGGATACTTATTATCCCATGAGAGGCTTGCACTAGTGGAATTGAGACACTATTCTACACTATAGATCAAACCCTGGAGCTCCAACTTTCTGTAGCCTTTGGTCCTATTTGTCCCAGTTTGTGGTCATAGTTGTGGGATTTTGTGTGGTTTGGTGGTGTGGTTTTTTGTTTTGTTTGCTTGTTTTCTCAGGGTGATATATCTTGGCATGTATACACTGGTGTTGGGAAACAGACTTTGAGTATATATCATGCTGCATTCCAAAATTTTTCACAGAATTGTGTAGAGTTGTATGTTGTGATTAGTGGAAGGTGTCCCTGCCCATGCAGGGGGGTTGGAAATAGGTGATCTTTAAGGTCCCTTCCAACCCAAACCATTATATGATTCTGTGATTAGTGAGTAAAGTACATAGCAATATGGAGTGGAAGTGGAGGCAAATGGGTGAGACAAGGGTGAAAAAAATGTGTTGTTGTGTCTTGGAATGGGATGAAAGAATAGATGAAACTTGGAGTTAAAGGAAAGCTGTTCCAGATGGCAGGAACTGCAGAAGAGTGGGACCTTACACTCAAAGAGCTAAACTGTACATGGAAGAGACTAGAAAGAAGCTGGGGCAAATAAATGTTCCTGTAGAAGCTCATGAACTCACTTGATTATTATTTTTTTCTACCTATGAGCATGTATTTCGTAATCAGATTTATTTTGTAACCATGAAGTCTAGAGCTTCAAAGGCTTTAATCTGAAAGAGTAGAGGAGTGTATGTCTGCAATATGTGCACATAGGTGAATACCATGCACAGATGTGTGTACTGGGTTGAAGTGTGAGTCTGACCAAAGGTATCCAGAATCTTCCTAGCTGCCCAGAAGAAATTTTCACTTATCTAAGAACTCTTGATTAATTTCCGTTTTGTGACATAGTTTTTTTTTAAGGGTAAAGCTACCAGAAAAACTCCCACATCCCTGGTTTTCTGAGCCATGCCTAACTTTCTCAGACACAAACTATCTACAGAAAGCATATGATGGACAGTAGTTTTATAAGGTCTGAAAGTGACACAAAAAGTTTTCCAGTAAGTTTCCCCTTTTCCTTTAGGTTCTGAATATTTCTTCTCTAATGTTTCATAATAACTTTTCAAACAATGTTTTCTTTGGGGGATGAGGTAAAAATTCCATCCATTGTTTTTAACAAGCTAATGGAGCCCATGGTGGTGAGAGAAGAGAAAGAAAGGAATTCTGAATTGTGTGAGTGGCTTCTTCTCTCTGCAAAAGCAGAAAAAGAATAGCTAAGTAACATTTTGATAAGTAATTGCTCTGTATGAATTTCACAGATGTGATCAGCCATTGGTCAAACGGGTCATACTTATTGCTGTATGCCTTCCACAGAAGTCTTGAAGAGACACATGCCTCATTTGTCTTGTTACAAAATCATTACAAAACCAGTCACCTAACAGTCCTATCTCCATTTTAAGAAGCCTTGTCTTTAGGTACAAGACCTATTTGATATGATGCCACTGTAATTAGTATGAGCATTGGAACTAAAGAATAAATAATCCCTTCCCTTTTGTTTTAGTGAGGAATTGGGATTAGCTGTTATTTATTACAAGTTTAGGCCAAACAGCAAATGGATGTTCTGACTGGTTCTCTTCAGTCTGGTTTCCTGTAATAATAACTCCTGTAAATCTTCAAGCCATTTTTATCAAGTCTGGGGATGGTAACTTGGACTGTGAAGCACTTTCATTTTTCGAATGCACATGCATACTGAAACCCAAATTTTGTATTTTTATGCTCACTGCAGTGTATTTGTCACTGGCCTTAAGAAAAATGCCAGAAGAATATAATGCAATAAAAAATTGAAATTGGCTTCAGAAGCTTTTATTTTTTACATCTGTAGTGTGTTCACTGGAAAACTATTGAACTTGCACAAATGGAGGGGAGTTACACTAGATGCAAAGTTTTTTGGTATTAATGAAGTCTGCTGAGACATTGCTTAAATTTACAAGTAAAGAAAGCTCATGCATGACCCTGTGCAAAAAGCAATTATACATTCTCTTGATGCAGTCAGGAAAATTGGAGCTAGTTTGAGGGGAATTAAAGTTAGCCTGCATGAGAGACTATAACTGATATGGAGGCTTTCTCCTTGTTATCCCTGAAATTATGCATTAGAACAGAGATAAGGTACACTTAGGAATAAAACTACAGACTGCCTAAGATAGGAAGCTGAGAGGCAAATGCTTCTATCACTTTATTGGCAATTGCAAATGGCCCAAGCCTGGTTAACGTCACAGCATGGTGATACCATAATGAGGTTAAGACCAAGGTTTACACCATGTTCCGTGGAAGGCGACTTAGTCAGTTGTTTATGCGTCAGCTAAATAGCAGGAGATTTCTTGTTTTGTTTTGATAGCTCTGCTTTCTCTCCCTTGTCCTTATTACAGGAAGGAAATCCTGTTGTACACTAGTTAAATTTTAAAAAAAGATCTCTTGTGTTTATATGGGAATTCATAATGGGGCGTCACTTTCAGACTGAATTGTTAAACCGGAAATAGGACCCTGTAAAAAGAAAGATGGGATTTCTCTTTGCCTGTCAGTGCTTGTGCCAGTGGTGTTTGTGGGAATGCCTGTGTATGGAAAGGGGGCTTACCCTTCAGGAAGGCATAACTGCTTTATTAACTTGTGATTATGGTAGCATCCAGTTGAGCAGGTGACTCCTGTACAAAAAAAAGAAAATATTTTTAATAGTTTTTTTTGCATCTGCAGCAAACTGACACAATAGGTGTGGATGTGACTATATATGTGTGTAGAGATATATGTATATATATTACATTTCTAGATACTGGCATAACACACTTTAGCATTTTTTTATATCAGAGAATTCTGGAGTCGTTGTATTGAGCAGTCTCTCAGTTTTTCTTGTGCTAAGTCAGAAAGTGTTAGAGAGCAAATTGTGGGTGAGGAGGTCAGGAAAAGAAAGGATGGCTTTTCTGTATAAGGAAGAATACTGCATAAAAGCTTTTGGTTCTTTTGAGTCATTGCTATCCTCCTGTGTGACAGTTCCTAACTAGTAATACAGTAATGAGATACGCTAACGTTAAGGGTGAGGTGCAGGGCAGAATAGGATGGATACCAAGCTAATAAGATCTGATAGTTTTATTACCTTGGGCCTCATGCCAGCACTGCTACAGCTGGGCAAAGCAATGGAATTTCAAAAGTGAGGAGTAAGCAGGAGAAGCTGGAGGAGAGGAGTTGAGGAGGCTGGAAAAGGACTGGAGTCAGGATGAGGAGAAGAAGAATGGAGATTTATTCGAAAAAATCCTTGAGGACTTCCTCAAGAAAGATTATAAATCACTGACCTGTGTGATGCTAAGGAAATTGAATATGATGGAATTTAGGGTCAACATTTCCCAAACTCCTCAGATGCCCTGTCTCTGGCAGAGGGAGGCAGATACCATCTCTAGCAGTAGCCAAACACAGGATGAAAGAGTAAGCATTGGGTTTGACAGGAAGACATTCAAGCTTGTCTGCTGGTTCTGGTGTTGGCAACCTGTGTGGCCTTGAGTAAATTGCTGTTTCAGTTTTCCCATCTGTTGATGGTTCCTGCTTTCACAGTGAAGGTAATTTGTCAGTGTACATCACACAGACCACTACAAGGAATGCTGTGAAAAAACTGTTAAGAGAACAATAAAATCTAACTGAACAAGAAGGGTAAAAAGTAGTATGGAGGCCTCATTTCTTCACACTGGTGGGGGCACAATTTCATTTCCATAAACAAGCACATAGGACTGCATTGTCACATTTTGCTAATGTGCATTGAATTGATTTGAGGGGGATTCTTAAATTTTTATGCTTAAATTTGCAGCCTTTGTATTAACATAATGGCTTCATTTCCTAGGCTTTGTGAAGATGAAACTGCTAAAGCAGAGATTAATATGTGTTAATAGGAGGACCAAAACTGGTGGGTTCCCTAGATGGGCCTCTTCCACTTGGGGTGGATGGGTAATCATCTAGTGGTAAGAGGTGGTCCTCTGTGTGGACCAGGTGAATTTAGGATTGGGAGAGTTTGACAGAGGGATTCAGAAGTGTTTGTCCACAACAGAGGAATTCCAGGTTCTATTCCAGGCTCTGGAAAGGAATATACTCAAAGGGCTCTTCTGTGTCTTTGGAAAAAGGACTTTATCTGACTCTTTCTTCCAATAATGACTCGTCCTGAACGTCAACCCATCTCAGTAATAGTTTTCTGAGCTATAACTCTTCCTCAGTTCTGCCATTTCTATTATTTTTCTGTTACGCAAACTAGTCCAAGTCCATGGAAATTGTAACTTGAAATTTGCAGGCTGTGTGTTTCTGTGTAAGTGATTTTGGAACTTTAGCTATGTATTTTGGTTCTGATTGATGGCAAGTTTATTAGTTTAGTCCAAACATTAAGCCATTTATCCCATTCCTTTAGACAGCTCTGATTACCATTTTCTCTTTCTTTATGTGTAAGCTTTCTAAATCTCTGATTTATCATGTGTGGTTTTGATTTTTTTTTCAGGTGGTAATTATTCTTCTTTAACAACCTCAAGTTCACTGTGGGATGCCTTTTTTTTTAATTTTATTTTTATTTGTTTCCTTTTCCCCCTCATCAGGCAAGGTAGAAAAATGGGTAACCATGCCACATAAGAGATTTTCAGTACTGTCGTTTTCACTGTAGTCTAATTCCTGACTCTACAGAAGTAACAGTCTTTTAAAAGGAGTGGAAATTTCCAAAATGGAAGGTACTTTTTGTATTGTTTTTTTGGCACAAGTATCCCTATCATTCTGTAAGTCTGTGGGACATTAGATTTCTGTTCATAAATGCACCAGGATCTTTTTAATGAGGTTAGGAAATAAACATCTCTATCTAGAAATTCAATAGATCATTTTACATATGATCTTAAGACTCAATTATGTATAGTTGGTGCTATATCACATTATTGGGTTTTTAATCAGGCAAACTTCCCATTGACTTTACTGAAGTTTACTTGACCAAGTCACCCAAATCCATACACTAATTTAGTGCACACTATTGACAAACAATGGTTGGAACACTGGGCTTCACTGACATCTACAAAATCATTGACTGTAAAGGCAATACTCATGCAAACTAGAAAAAAAAACAATGACTTTTTGTAATTCCCTTAGAAATAAAAGAATGGATGTACTGCCTGCCAAGGGGCAGAACTGCCAGAAGGGAAGAGTATGTTTTGTATGTTTGTCAAAGTTTTGATTGGCTCTTTCTCTCAGGGACAATTCCTTTTTTCCCCCAATGTTTTTGAACTCCTAAAACATGAAGGTCCATATGTCACAGCAGCTTTTCAATCTTCCTGGCTGAATGACAGACAGGTAGTACTTCAAAGCAAACTAAGACCATCCTCAAATTTTGCTTTTGAGAAGTAATGGACAATTTATAAATGCAGTTGTCTACAACTTCATGGCACAAAACATATTTTCTTCTTGTCCAATAACCATGAAGAGCCTATACTTATCAATGATGTTTCTCTTTAAACAATATGACATTATAAGTTCACCAGTTAGGGGAAGACTTCCAGTAAACAGCAGGGATTATTCATTAGCATCTATTCAGTATGTTGAATTTCTGGCAGATGCTGGGCAGTTGACACAGCAGGTTATCTCCTTAAGACATCCTTAGTGAGTCTGTTTCACCTGAGCCTAGGCAAGGGAATTGAACCATTTTTGGACTGCAGTGTCTTCCTAACATTTTGCTATAACGTTAATAACCTATGATGGTTTCTGGGACACTAAACAATGCAATCTTTGCTCCATTGAGGCACTTTAATGATGTACACCTGTACAGTTTTATAGATGCATGATGCAAATTGATGTCTTGATACTCACAGTGAGCTTGTTCATGCAGACCTTGGGCTCAAATGCAGAACACCAGGCCAAAGGAGCATATGTGCTTTTTGAAAGCTCTTACTCTTTTGTGGTTGCTGGTAGTGCGGTTCTTCGTAGTCTCTCTAACAGTGGTGTCAACACCTTTAGCCCCATGCACTAAGTTTGGCAATGGCAGCACCAAGATGCCCAACTCCCATAGCACATGCTTTCTCGAAGCAGCATGTAGGTGGCTCCCCATCTAGTTGTGTTAGCAAGTGTGCAACTGTTTTCCAGTCTGTCCTGGTAAAATTGCACTGATGGAGAGTCTGGGGTTTTGGAATTCTTCCTCTTCTGCTGACTTGCTAGTGTCTGTTGCTTGTAAAATTATATTTAGGTAGCTTATATTAGAAAGTGAAGCAATCATCCTTTGCATATTGCTATCTTCATCTGGTATGATAAAATGTTTTTCTAGTTAGGAAGAAATGTGTTTAGTCTCTTACTATTTGATCTGATGCATGGTGAACGCTTTTTATGTGAACATTTTAAAATATTTCAGTTCTTTTACATACCCTCAAACAAAACCTCACGCAAAAATGGAACTTGTATGTTGCATCATTATTATTATTATTATCCATTGAAAACCACTTACAGTGCTGTTATCCTTGTATGGCCTTATTGTTTTTTAAAAGCAAAAATCCTTGTTTAAATGAGATTATGCGGACAAACGTGGTCACAAAAGATTTTTACAGATCTAGTTGCATAATTGCTTCTCAATCTAAACTTGTATTTAAAAGCAAACAAATAGAAAGCTTCTCCTCATTATGGTCACCAAGATAACATCTGAATCTGAACAAAAGGCACATCAATGCCCTTCAGGAGTATTTGGCTGAGATGAAAGGCTGCACACCTCCCATGGCTGTTAACACTAAATCATAACAATGACAAACTAAGACCTCAAAAGCACAGAAGATTTATACCACTGCAGTGGCAGATATTGGGGCGTTCAACTATTAATGATCATTTTCCTGTAGAACAAGGAAATCTGCTACCTCTGCTCTGTAAAGCCACTGCTGTCCTTGCAACAAAGGGAAGGAAATACAGGATTTCCAGCTTCCTGCTTCTATTAAATGCCTCAGGTGCCTCCCGAGTCCAAGAAGCTAATTATGTATTTGCTTGTGCAAATACTGAATAATCATGCATAACTGTAGAAATGGAACAGTACTACATTTTCATTTGTAGTTTTCTATAAAATCCGATCCTGGATGTCAAAGTAGGGAGAACAGTGGGTAAAAGTTGTCATCTGCATGTTGATATCCAGGCTGGATGTGCAGCTGTGGTATACACCTGATGTTGCATTGATTTCTACCAGCAGAAACTGATAAGTCTCCTTTAAACCAAGCAACTTGTATCCTCATTTTTATAAGTCATTAGCCATGATTTATTCTTCCTTTATTCAACCTGAACAAAGTTTTAGCTGTGAATCAAGTCACTGACATGTTTATAGCTCCTATTTAACATTTTCACCGTATCCTACTTCTCATTTGACAATTATGTAATTTTTATTCATCTCAGGGGTGTGATGTTTTCATCTGACATAAATAAGTCCTTGTTTATAGCAATTCCTACACCACCATTACTTTTTCCTTACTTGAATTAAATGTTTAACACATTTTACAATGCACTTAAAAATTACACTCCATTTCCAGCCTCTTTTTTTTTATATTTGGATATAAATATTAATGTCTAAATCTATTTTGTCTCCAATTTTTATTGTCCCTATGATAAAATCAACACTGCTGCTATTTGTTTTATTTTTGAAGCATCAGGCTGTTGGATGCAAGCACTTGACAGTCCATAGGGAAAAAGGAAGAAACAGATGAAGGAAAGCTGAATGTTTTAGCCTTTCAGAGACCATGAAATACGAGAATGTGTTTGAGTCTTTGGGGTGATTTTTCTGTGCTGAAATCTTATGGAGTGAAAGAAAAAGAGGAGAAAAAAAAAAGCTGAAATGTAACTGTCAGAAGATCTAATTCTGCTACGTTTTGAGCATGGTACATAGCAGTCACAGAAGATGTGGCTATATGTGGGACATCATATTTTAAAGGTTTAAAGAGCAGAAGCTAATCTAGGGAAAAGGCAATGCAGTATTTGAGTGTTGATACAACTGTGGAAATATTTTGATAAATATCTCTTGAAATAAATTAAATTCTAGCTGACAGCTCCTTTTGGAAATGTTTACCTTTGCTTTCATATTTCAATACTGTATTGAAAAAGGATACCAGAGAGATATTGATCCCTCTTTCAGAGGAATGGAGATCACAGCTTGTATTCAAGCTGCTGCTCATATGCCTCTCTCCTCTGTTCATCTTTGTTACTCAAGTCGTTTTCCATGGTAGGCAGGCAGCGTTGTTGGGTTCTGGTATGAATCTAAAGGAGTGTGTTTAAAAGAGTCAGTGCTTTTTGTGGTTCATTTCCCCCCCTCCACCACCCAGACCTGAACTAACATGGCTCCCAGCATGTGTGCCTGTTGCTGCTCTTCCATAAAATACAAAGAAAGGTTGAATTGGGTGATAACTTATTATACCTTAAGCAATTTTCCTTTTCTTAAAAGAATAAAAATTTCCAAAGAAGAATTTTTGAATTACTGATTCTTCAGCATGTCTTGGGCTTTTTAAAAGCCTCTGTCGAACTAATAGATTGAAGCTGATGATGAGCATGGTTCTACCTTTGCTAGGATCCACTTCTGAGATCTTCTTGAGGGCCAGGGTCATGCATGCTTCTGGGTGGTGCTCATAGCAACCCACACCGCTGAGGTATGTCCCTGCCATTCTATGATTTTAACAAAAGTACATACTCTGACACAGACTTTCAAGGTAGCAGGCACCAGTCTGGAGGTTTCTCCCTTGTCTCTGTGTGCAGACACAGCAGCAGCTGTGTGTGTAGGAGGAGTGCCTCTTCCTTTTCCTTGCACCTTCCCTCCTGTCTCACTGGAATGGGTAGCAGGTCCATTTGACAGTCTGTGCAAGGAAGGAGGCTGTTCTGCTTTTGATATAGCAGCAGAGCAGGTAAGGCCTTTCACTCTTCTCCCACGGGTGACTGTTTTAAGCTTTGATCAGGAGAGTGTTGAAAATTGCCTCTAATCGATGCATCTGCATATATGGAAACTGATCTGCCTTTACTGTTCCAGCCCAGAAGGCAAACTGGGCTCAGCAGAACCTTTGACCTTTTGAAAGCATGAAAATCCATAGGGAGCTGAAAAATATTTCTTTTTTTGTTGAACTGCTTAAAATAAAGTGGCCTATGACCTCTTGAAAGTATGTTTGACCCTGTGGGACTAGGGAGAGACCAAATGAATTAGACCACAGCAGGACCCAGAGGTGAGCACAAACTCAAGTTTGGAGGCAAATTCCATTTATCATACTATATGTTAGGTGGGAGGTGGTGATTTCAAACATCTAGTCTTGCTTTCCACTGTTCATATAAATTCATTCAGTAATTCCTTTATGAAGTAAAGGGAAAATGTGTAGAGCGTATTTGTAAAGAACAACCTGAAATCTAATTAAAACTGCGTAAGAATAATGTAACCTAGAAAAAAAAAGATGGAGGCTTTTTGCATTCCTCTGTACCTTCTTCTGTTACTATACAAACTGAAACCAAGAATGAAAATGTCTTTCCTAACTCATGTGAATTCTGACAGATTGTGCTTGAGTCATGGCTTAATTGTCCCTATTATAAGGAAAGGACCATAACTTTTGCTATGTTTTCACTATTTCCTGATGATAATTCTTTGGGTTTTTTTCTCCTGAAAATACCCATCAACATCATCTTTCAAGGATGGACATCGGAACTAGACAATTTTTTAAAATAATGCTTCCACTAACACAGTATAGAAAGTTAATAACTCTTCTCTGGTTCATTTTTTTCTCCTTGGGCATCCAAGAATCTTATTAGCCATCTTATAAAAAGATCTTTGACCTGATGCTTGTGTTGACCTTGGATGTGATCTCAAAGCTACCCTGAAAAACTGTTGCTCTCCAATATGTAATGACACTGTGATAAGTTTGGCATACATTCCTTGATATCAGACATATGCCTTTGTTTTTGGTTATGCTGAAACACATTGTTCAATAGTTCCTACTTCTTTGATGGATACTCTTAAGCTTGCACTGCTTTAGCAAAATCAGAAGCATTCAGATTGATCTCAACTGGTAAGTGAGTCTCACTTGAACAGTTTGCAAACAACATGTTTCTTCTGCTTTTTGGCTACTCCTGTCATGTCTCTACATCATCTCTCCATCTTACCTGCTGGAGACCCACATTGTATACAAATAATCATGTAGTTAATCTGTTCCGCTATCAGTAAATACTACAGAGAAAGAGAGACCAAACATGGGCTTCGAGCCTGTCGTATTTACCTGCCTTATTGAAACCTGTTATTTTAGATCCCTGTCTGAATCAGAAAAGCAAGAACTGAAAGCTTGTAAGCAAATACAGATCTTTCTTTCTAAGACACAGATGAGAACATATTTTCCCTCATCATACAGACGTGAGAAAAGTGGTGATGATTGTAAAGCAATCTTGGAGGGGAAAAAAATCTCTCATAATGTGCAGAATAAAACCCACCAAATGGATTTTAATATGCTCTCATGTTATGACTGGTCAACAAGGATTTTACAACAACTTGTTAAGACATTTAATGTCAGAAAAAGAAATCAGGAGATTTGCCACTTTCCTTACAATAGTGAAATATAGAGCCCTAAATGTTTTTGGATCTAATCTCATCATGTCCATCAAATGACCATGCTCGTGGTATTTATTGATGAGGTTGGATAAATCCTAGCTGAAGAGAACACCACTTGTCATGGAGTGAGTAAAATCCTAGGCATTATGCCAAGCTCTCAGGGACGATTTTGCCTTGATGGCATATAGTGATTTATACTTGTCTTTGCTTCCATTGAGTGCTAGAACAGGGAGAAGAGAGGAAGGAGGAAAGCAAAAGCACTGTCTCCTCACAGGGTTGTTGTTTACTTAAAATCTTCACAATGCCTCACCATTTTTGGGGGAGGGGGGTAGATTCCTAACTTCTTTGGAAATTATATAGGCTGTGCTAAACATGAATCGGATATGATGATTGTGATGATCTTTCCTCACACTAAATTAGTTTTTTCATGCTGAAATATTCAGAATCCTGTGACAACAGGACCCAGTTCATGTTAAATAATCTTAGACTACACTGCTGGTAAATAGACTGAATTTTCATGCTACTCAGTGAAGTTTTGTTTCAGTGAAAAAAGTTCATTTTTCCATTCAGCTTTCAGTAGATCATAGAGATGTCTATAAATGTCAAAGATGGAAAATGACCAACATGTAGAAGCCTCTTATGACTTTCAAGAAAGCATTTTGTTTTGCTAGCTTATTAAAATGAATTTTTGCATTTGGGAGCTGACTGACTTTTGCAAGGAGCAGTGGTTTCCACCTATTCCCTGTAGCCTCACAGGAAAATAATATTCTCAGACAAAAGTTGAGTCAGGAGAGAGAAATTACTCATTCTTTGTACCGTTCCCCTCTGACATTGCTTCACAAACAATCAAGAGCTTTAGTCTGAAGTATGACTGTTGTATAAAAATGCAGAAAGTTTGCATTAACTCTAGGGGACAACAGAACAAGAATTCAGAAGAGAGGTCCATTGAAGGTTAGTAAATAGATGAACTGCATTAGGCTGAGGAAATCCCTGGAGCTGAAGATAATTGAAGGCTGGGAGAGCACACGGGAGGTACATGCTTGTCCTGTAATTGATCTTCCTTTGGCTTTTGATTACAGTCACTCTTGGAGGCATGGTACTGAGTTAGATTAAACCTTTGTTTTTTTGGGGTTTTGTTTTTGGGGGGTGGGGTTGTAGGGAGAAGCCTGAAAACCCGAACTTTGGGATTCAAAATCCAGAAAAAAGTCCAAGACTCTGTTTTATGGTTTTGTGGCCAATGTTTGCTGGCATGGAAGGGAAGGCAAGAAAAGGAACAAATGTATTTCAAAAACCTGAGACTCATAATGCTGAAACTCTCTATTAAGGTTAATAGTCTTTGCCTTTTAGTGAATTTGATGTAACAGAACATAATTGTAAGTGAAACTGAAGATTTGTGGCTTGTTATTGTAATTAAACTGGGGAAAAAAGGAAGGTTCAAGATTGTCAGCTGCGAAGCTGATCCTGACACAGTGATGTAGGAGCTGCCAAACTCAGGTAGACATCCAAAAAATGCACATTTACTTCAAATAGCTGTTTTTGTTGGTAATAAACTTTGGCTTCAGACATGTTGTGTACTTGGATCCAAAGGAATTTGGGAAATGAAATCTGAATATGACTGGTAAAACTGTTCATAGGGAATTTTCTTCTTTCACATTCCCTCACAACAGAGAACTCTCCCGAAGAACATCACTTTAATTCCATCGTATTGGTTTCTTAATTAAGGCAGTCATCAAAGCTGTGGCTTGTAAACCAAAAGCACCAGTGATGCCTGCCATGAGATAATACTGTCTGGATGTATCTCAGGTGGCATTGCTAACAGCAAAACTAAATTCTGTGCTTTCCTGGGTCTTTCAGTATGTTGTAATGGATTTTCCAAAGCACTGAAGGTGTAAGTGGTCTTCCTGTTATACAAAGAAGTTTTTATTTTGGGAGGTCAGCAATTGTGAAAGCGTATTCCATAAGAATTTTTCATCTGAAGATGGTACAGGGAGTTGGAAGTGGTATTAAGCTGAGATGGCAATCTCAGCTGGAAATTGAGGGGGAGGGAGGCAGATATCACAATGTCAGTTTGTTCATTTGTGAACATTTGCCCTCTATTCAAAACATATCTTTTTAAATCTAATTTTGTTTTCACACTGCAGTTAAGCAAGAGAAATTGGAAATCTGTGAAGTGACACCACAAATCCGGCATTACAATCTTGAAAATACAGTGTCACCAAGAAGCTGACAACTCACCATCAGACTTGTGACACTTTTTCTATTCGCTTTGTCCTTCAGTATCTTTATTTCAAGGAGATTTCAGTGAAGAGTCACATACAAGGACTACAAAGGAGATGGCAGGACCCAAGATATTTCAGCCTCTCTCCGAGGAAAACAGACCTCGGAGCGTGGTCTAGATAATGTCCCTATTTTCATCAATTCCCTAGCAAGTTTGAGTCCAGATATAAGCGTCCCAGATATCAGAAAAATGGATCTTGGTAAGGCCTCAGAAACCTTGCCTGAGCAGAATCCTCTCAGTCTTTCCAATAAAGTTCCTAGCTGGGGAACTTTCTTAGAAGATAGCTTACAGAAGCAGGCAATGCTTCTTCCTACTTGTGCAGCAGTATCAAGTGCCAGCTTTAATCATATAGAGGGTATTCTACTACCCATTTTCAACAAGGTATCTGCTTCCCTTTTAGTCATTTCACTTTCTACATAGAGGAAGCACAGCACCAGTTTGACATTTTTCCAAGGTGGCTTAGCCAGTTTAACAACTGTGCAGAGGTCATACAGTAACCCATTTAAAACTGGGTATGCAAGAACTTTGAGGCAACTGTGTTCACTCTGTGTAAGTAATGAAAAGGAATTTCTCTGGGTTCAGGAACTAGTCTGGGATGGGCTTTGTTGCATGTAGGTCAGTCTCTCGTGTTGTCTAAATTGAAGGTCTGGATGCTGACTCTTTATGTTGGAAAATATCCTGCTGGTTTTGCATTTGTTTTTGGCATTTCTCAGATTCTCTAGGAACACAGTTAATCATAATTATTCTGAAAGCCAATAAAGATAACCCAAAAATGATTTGGGTTTTTTTAGCACACTAATATATCGCCAGGATGTGGTATTGATGCATTTCCAAATTGAGGTACTTTTCTCTGTACACAAGCTTCTGTTAAATTTTGCTTTTGTATTTATCTTCTGTTCATAAGGTTTATTTTATGGACCGCTAGTGTTTGCTACTGATGGCCTGAGGATGTTAAAGTAATCTAGTGAAACTTGGAATTGCAATTCTGAATGCCTAAAGATGGGCAAAGCAAAACTGCTGAGTTATATATTTTATGGTTCAATCTACTTGACTTCTAATTGGCTTGGCTATTGTTCTCTCAGATAGATGTGGAGGGTGATTAGCATGAACCACTTTCTGGATCAGTGGTCACTCTTTTGAAATATTTGGGAAGCTCAGATTCAAAACAGGACAGAAACATAGGAACACGTCACATAGGATTAAGAGGGTCCTATAATGACTCTTAAGGTCACCAGATCCTTTTTCTTGACTTACTCTGGATTCAATCCCTATGTGAAAATGTTGATGAACCAGGGGTTTTTTTATGGCCTAGAAATCTGATCAGAACCTTTCTTGTTATTTCATTCCCATTTCCACAACATTTTAAAGTATAGAACTGTCATGAAAAAATAATGCTTCAGTAACAACTAATAAGGAAATTAGTTGTATGCTAATTGTTTTCCAACATTAGCTTTGAGTTAGGTACCTGAATTTAGGACAGGCATCACCTCCTGTTTGACACACACTTCTTTAAGAGAACAATTTTAACAATGACAAGAGAAGATCATAGAGTCCATAGAAGTATCATTTGTAGATTATAAGTCTATGTATCATGACAATGCCTTTGTGATTTTAATAATAGTTAATGTAAGAATTTGAGATAGTTAATAGAATTCTTTGAAAAGAAGCAGTTCAGTTCTATTAGGAACACTAATTATACACTTTTGAAAAGACTAATAGCACATAGGACAAAGGAGTTATAAAATGGTTATTAAAATCCTTCAGTTGAAACTGTCCGGTGGGGGATTCAAACTGATAGTCCTAATTCAACCAACACAAATTAATCCAATAAAAATATATATGACAGAAATTATGTGAATAACACTTGCTGAGACTCTGAGAAGGCTGTGAGTATAAACACTGATAGCCGCTTTTTCTGCAGTTTTAAATTAGTCTTTTTAAAAAATGTTACTCTTTTTCTCTCCAAATTAAATTATGTCATCAGCAGAAAAATAGTCACTAGCAATATAAATTGTGTGTTTGTTTCTTGAAAGAAATCTATAGGATAAAAATAAGGAAGCTGAGTTTACTAATATTTATCTGAATTTCTTTAAGCAACATAGAACTATATCAAATAAAACTAGCAAGATAATCTGTAAATACTGATTTTTTGAGTTGTTTCCAGTTGTGAGTTGGTTTGTGGTTTTTAAGTGATGTTGATGCTCTTGGAGGTGCTCCTGTCCCTTCCATTACTCATATGAACATTTGGGGTATGGTTGGCAAGATACTAGTTCTGAACGTGTATCAGTGCTTGCTGTTTAGAACAGCACATCTACATGTGTGTTTGGGAGCATGGAGGAGAGTCTATGGTCATCACTGCTTAGGTGAAAGCAGTGTAGTAGCAGTCTGCTTCTGGCAGGGGTTTCAGAATGGAGGAGTAGGTTAAATTTCAGCAGGCTGGAGCTGATTCTAGAAGCATTGTGTATATCCTTATGAAAATATCTTCAATACAGATTGAAGTGAAGCTGTCTTCTCGGGCATGCTGTTTTGAGTGAGTGCAGCCGCATAGTGACATAACACTTGAACAGCACCTAGCATTTGCATTAGCAGCACAGAGTAGTGCACAGATTGATCTGTGCCATCTATGCCATTAGACTGCAGTAAAATTATTTAAAGAATCAAAGCTGCTAGGAGCCTTAGTGGTAGGCCAGACTCCATTGTGCTGGTCATTACAGAGAATAAAAAATGATCCCTGCCCCAAATCTCTCAGCACAGTGCTTGGAAGAAGCAATCCTGCATAACCGTCCTGGTTTGAGCCAGGACAGAACCAATTTTCTTCTAGTTATTGGCATGTGATACTGGTTTTGTATATATTTGTACATATTTCATTATTTTAATTTACATGATTATTATTTCATTAAAGCTGTGTAGTTTGGTTTCCAACCATCTCTCTCTCCCTTAATCTCTTTCCCTTTATATGAAGGGAGAGGGGTTAATAGCATCTGTCATTTGTTTAATTGCTGGCCCAGCATTAAACCTTGACAATAACTCAGTTCTGTCAAAGTGCTAGGTTCTTTTTCATGAATGTGAACAGAGTACCAATGTGAATGTGAACAGTGTATACCAATACAAGCTGATATCTGAGTGAGTTTGAGTATCAAGAGCTGTTTCAAAGCAAGAGACGTATCATAGCAAGTGGCATATATCGTAGTGAATTACAGCTTTACATGCCTATATTTAAAATGTGTGAGTTTACCATAGCATTTTCAGTTTCTTAAACTGAGCAAAGTTTCCACAACAGGAGGAGGGGGTTTAGGACTACTCTATCTATCAGTGTGATACTATTTTTTATAAGCTACATTTTCTTAAATGGTACAACTGGAAGAAGAGGTGTCTGTTGCATGTCTAGCAGTACAATGAACTACCGTTGCCTCAAAACAGAATAAATGAGAATGTAAGAATGTCACTGCAATTTTTTGTGTACATTATAAAATTAGTTCTGAACTACGATAGCTATATTTTCACCTACATCTAATGAATGTAAGACAAAATGTAAGAGGAATAAATTTTTAATAGATAATATGCGACATTATTCCAATGATCTTGTAGTATTCTTAACAGAATAGCTTGTCAGGCATATCAGATTCTCTTTGTTTTGTGAAGGTAAAAAAAATTGTGCTAGTGTTATCTTGAGGCCGTGTTTAGTATTACTCTGCTGTTTTTTTGTTGTGGTTTTTTTTTGGTTTTGCTGGGTTTTTTGTTTTTTTTTTTAACCAGAAGATGAATCCTCAATAGTTGCAATATCTGATACTCCACAGTAGAAGTTTTGTGCCATCTTTACTGCATGTCACATTTATATTTAAGGCAGTAGGCTGAGATTTGACAGATGTTATTGCTTCCATGCACTGCTAGACTTGTTGCTCCTGAGGATCCAGCCAGTGGCGTATGCAGGTGTTCCTTCCTGTCTTATTGTGAATAAAAGCTTTGAAACTACTGCTACATATTTGTGGCACTCTCCTCTCCCGTGTGCTTTCTATAACATTTACTATTCCAATTATCAGCCATTCTTAAAGGCTAGCATGATACACATGACCACTGCCTTGAAATAAATTTTGGCAGAGACGGGCATGCTTTCAGTTTAGAATTTCCTTGGAGTACTCTACATTCTTGTTCAGCTTGTGTATGGGTGGGACAACATGATAGGGCTATGGAAGAAAAAAATGTCATTTTCTTTTCAGAAGAGGATGAAGTAAATTTAAAACAAAGTAAACCAATCCTCCCCCCCCCCAAAAAAAAAAAAAAAAGAAAGCAAAACAAAAAAAACCCCAAAAAACCAACAAACAACAACCTCCAAACAAGCCCACATAGTGGGATTTTGCTTGAGCTTTACTGACCCCTTGCCTGAAATAAATGTCATTAAACTCTCTACTGTGTTCCATTGCTCGTAAGTGTCCAGAACCTGTGTATCAAACCCTGTAGTGGCTCACTGAGGATTAGAAGGGAAGAGCATTCCACTATTTACCCAGTACACTTCCTACACAATTTCTGCTTAAATTCTGTATTCAGATTCTCCTTGTGTCCAAATCTCCTTAATTTTTTTCATGTGATGTTTGAGAACTGTCACAACGTGAAAGGATTCAGCACCAAGAATCATGGATATAGCCCTGGTATTTTTAAATTAATTTGTGAGTGGCTGGTTTGAGACTGTGGCCAAAAAGTTGTATTTTTAATTTACCAAAAGATTCTAATCTTCTAGTGCTGGGATTAAAAATAAATCAGGAAAGTGGTCTAGATGGAGAGAAGGAACAATAGGCATGATGACAGTAGTCTCTCATTGCTTTCAGATATTTCACAGGTGGATAACAATTCCAGAATGGATAGACCACAGTTTCTTATGAACTATGGGTTATGGTAACTTTGTTAAAAATTAGTAAGAGTGGCTGTTAAGGAAAAAAGAATTGTTTGTAACTAGCAATTTGGAATAAAGTCATCAAGGTAAGCTGCATCCTTATCTTGTGGCCTTTGCAATTCTGTCTTCTGTTCCCTTCCTGACTCTCTTACAGCAAATAAGATATATGCACTTTAAATTCTGCATCCCATTCCTGAAATAGAAAACTTATAGGGAGATTTGTTATTACACATTTATATTTAAAATGTTGATGTAGTACCAGGAGAGAGGATGAGCTTTCTGCTAAATGCAGAGTGATTCAAATAAAATAAAAAATGTAATAATTCAGCTTCAGTCATTGTCGTGAGTCACTCTCCTGAAGACTTTATGTTCTGACACAGTAGTGGATTAAGGCAAACTCTTCCATCTTTTCTTCCTGCACGTCAAGGAATTTGGAAGAATTGTGCAGCTGGCAGAGAAGAGGTGTGAGCATGTCTGTCTCCTTGACAGGCCTGACACTTATCCAGCAACATTAGGTAGAATTAACTGATTGACTAGGAGCAACTTCTAGTTTGTGCCAGAATAAGCAAGAACACCTTGAGTATGATTCATTTTGTTTTCCATAGACTTTTATAGTATGTAATTGTAGTTAAGGTAAACATATTTTCCAGCAACACAAGTATTTTTGCTTTTTCATATGTAAAACTGTATGCATAAAATTATGAAAAACTTAAAAAGATGTTAAACTGTAGGATTTCCTGATAAAACAATGTGGTAACTGGACTTCAATGCAATAATGTCATGACAATCACAGTTTAATTATTCCAAGCACTTAGACTTAAGAAGTTTGTCTATGGGAGTCTGGGAAATTCCTTGCATCTCTATACTTCCTACATGTTCATAAACTTCTAATCTCATTCAAAGGTATGATGGAGATTTTGTGCTGTCCTATGAAATTTGAGAAACCAGCCACTACCCAATATAGGTTATCAGACTACATTAATGATTTGACTGTATTGGATATCACATGGGTTCTTAGGATAAGTGACACTTTTCTCCTCTGACTTTCTACGTATCGGGGTGGTGGAGCTTTCATCCTATGGTTGTGCTTGAAATTCAGTTGTCTAAATATTTTTGTCTTTGATCTAGAATGTAAAAATTTGTATTCTTGATAAACTCCTGGCTGTAAATTGGTATTAAGACCAAAAAGGAGGACTATAGCTATTTTTGTCTTCATATATGGTGCAATCTATGAGGAATTTTTTAACTTCAGAATGAGAACACAGGATTTTAAAAATGAGCACAGAGTAGTGGTGTAGTGAGCTTTATGGTGCTTTATGAGAACATTGCAATTGCCACATTACAAAAGATATTTGCTTTCTTCTTCACTGTCCTTCCTTTGGTAGAGGACTGTAATGGTGTCTGAATAGAAGAGTGGAAGAGGAAGAGCCATTATAATGTGCAAGCTTATCTGAGAAAGAAAATGTTGTTCCTCACACCACTTGGCTTAGCCTCTAAAAGACATTTTATTCATGTGCATCCCTTTCAAAATCTCACTCAACCTCTAATCTCATTTCTTGTGGCATGAATTCCAGTATTTATATAAAGGCTTTTATTTAGTTAGTTAGGCTTTTGTGCTCCTCCTGTCAAATTTTCTAGCTATATCATGAAAAATAAAAGAGAATCATGTTTAATAACTTTGGAAAATACACTTTCTTAAAAAAAAAAAAGATAAATCAGAGTTTCAGTGGCTTTTATTCTTCAGCCTGAAACTTAAGGTAGGAGCTGTATACTCAGCAATTTTGAAAATCAAACCACTGCTTTAGATGCCTAAGTATAGATTCAAGATGCTGACTTCAAGCAGTCATTTCACAAATCCTTGGCTTTGGTTTACAAATACCAGTGAATACAGGTAATAGCAGAAGTATACCACATCATGCCAGAATCTAAATGATGAAAAGACCTGTATGTTACTAATTTAAAATCTATTATGAAAGGATGAAGAAATTGTTATAATTAACCTAATATTAAATGACTGAATAACAAACAAGGATATATTTTAAATAAATGCTTGTTTAGAACATAATATTTCGCTTTGGAGCACATAAAGGAAGAGAGGACTTAGAACTTTTTTATCAGGACTGATGGAGACAAATAGGGAATTAAAGAAGTTATCAAATGGTGGCGATGATGTACCATTCCCTTGCCCACCCATTTCAGTTTGGAAGGTAAACTCATCTGCCTTGGGAATCATGCTAATACACTAGATGGTGAAATGTAGCTGCTGGATCACTGGCAGATGCTCTGCCTGCTGCTACCCAAGCTCTGGGAACAGTTATCCACAGTTGTGTGAGCAGATCACCTGATGCAGCAGTGGCTTTAAACTGAGTGAATCCAAGATATTGTCATATCCAGCTGTCTTCAGGTTTGCATGTGAAACCAAACTCTTCTTCCTTCCTGCTTGTCACACCAGTGAGCACAATATCGCTGTCCCCTCCAGTTGTTCCAGCCCATGCAGGTCCCAAGGGATGGCTGGCCCTTTTTAACCTACCCTGTTACCTCCTTTTTTTTCCTTGTGCTAATACTGCTGCTGTCAGGATCACAACTCAATCAAAGAACTGGTTGAAGAGCTGGAGATAGTAAGGTGAAAACTATTTCATGTAATTATGGTCATTTTAATCAGTTTATAGTGGGAGAAATTCATAGATCAACTCTCTTTGCAGAGAAGTAGGAGCAATTCAGCTATTCCATGAGGGAACTCTATTAGCAGAGGTGTCTTGATGGCAGTTTACATAGTTTTATTTTTGTGAGACTTGCAGGAAAATAGTTAAAATGTGGTTGAAATTTAGATGGAAAAATGAGAAATCTTTAAAATAATTCTGGAGAAGGCCATTTAAATGCATTTTACTGCAAGAGTAGATTGAATAACAAACTACAGATACTAAGTTTGACACAATCAATCACTGAGGAGAGTTAATTCATTAGAGCCTAAAAATACTTTTTAAAAAATGGAAATTCTGTCCAAACACCATTAGTAGATTGGAGCACAAGTTATGACACAACCTGAAAATAATAATTATGAAAAGACAGGAAGATAAATACAAACAATAAAAGTACTCTGAAGATATGATGTAAGGTAACTGAATATATGAACAGAGACTTCTGCCCTAGTAGCAGATGACCTAGGGAATTCTCGGTATTGCAGAAAATATTGAGGAAATCACTAATTTAAAAACATTTTTAAAATAGAGCCATTTAGTGTGGCCTTAACTGAAGAGAGAACTTATGAATTACAGTTCCTGTCTTTTTGTGTTTTTGCAGTTTGATCTGCTCCTTGACTGGCTCAGGATTGTTTGGAGTTTTTTTGGGATGATTACAGTTTGCTGATTTTTCATTGTCTTTAAGTACCTATAGTATTAATCAGAACATAGGGGGGAAATGAAATCACCAGAATAAAATTATGCTCACAGGAGCATTTTGAACAGATGGACAACAACTGTGAAGTTTGGATCTATATTCCAAAATCTGGGATGATTTAGGATATTATTTTACTTCCAGTCAGTCTCTAGATCTAATGCATGAAAAGAAATGACAGATATGGGTGAGGAAACATAATGTATTCACAAAAACGGCTGTGATCAAAGACCTGAACTTGAAAATAAAAAATAAAAAAAATCCCCAAACTGTTCAGACTCTGAAACTGAACTATTTAAGACTGAATTGTTTTAACACCTGAAGTCTACTTTGAGCCCAGAGCCCATCTTTGAGTGGGAGGTTGGATCTGATGATCTCCAAAGGTTCCTTCCAACCTAGATTATTTTTTAGATCTTTGATTCCCTCTGGTCTGTTTTACAGGAGGCAGAGGGGGTACTTTTCACCCGGGGTTTGGCCCAGATGAACTCAGGGCATTGCAGGTCCCCTGGAAATGCCTCTTTGTATGCTACAACTTGCCAGATCTAAGTGTGCCTCTCAGAGCACATGGTGACTGGCATGTATGTCAGCAGTGGGCCTGATCCCCCCCAGCAAGGCAATACGAGGTGGGGAGGGTCCCAAGATGGTTGGATGTACAGCCAAGAGCTGCAAAGATGCAAATTCTTCCAGGAGTAAAGTGAGGATGGATGTGCTAGGATTTGGATTCCCATCCCACAGCAGATGCTTTGCCAATGAACCACTGAGCTTGTGCTCAGTAGGAATCTTGAATGCTATTTAATCTTCCTTTATTTGGGAATGAAGTGTGATGAGTTGTATGTTTGTAACTGTCAGTGTGCTCACCTACATGGTATTGTACCTGCTTTTGAAGAGTAAGCCAAGATGAAATAATTTTCCTTTTTGATTAGTCTGGGCAAAATAATTTAAACCAGCCCTTGGTTTTTAATGACACTCTATGTTCATTAGGACAATATCTAAATCTGCTTGAGACTTGGCTCGTTGTAGTCCTCTCTGCATTGCTTGATGCCTAGCAACCATCATCAGGGCCACTATTTTCATCCACTTTTCCCTTGAAGTGTTTTCCAGTTTCTTCTAGCTAGCATATGGAATAAAAAGAACCAGGGAGACAACACTGTATGTAATGGCAATAGCTGATTTTATGTAATTCGGGGCAAGCTTACTGTGGTAGGAAGCCCTCCAAATAATTATTTATTATTCTAATACTATGATTTGGAATCTTTGAATTTAATCTCTTGGAAACCCTTCCCGTGCATGTTATACAAAAATGTGAGAATTTGTGTGCTCTGTGTCACTTAGAAAAAAATCACAGGTCACCTGCAGGGAGGAAGAGAAACAAAAATAATAGACCTAAACATCCAGTTTCCCAAAGCTGTTCTTCAAATGTTTGACCAAGAGAACCAATCTTGAATGCTTTCTAAAGAAGCAGACACCTTGCAGATACAAACAGTTTTCCATCTATGTGCTGTTCAGAAAATAATCCTGTTTTCTCACTATTAATAACTACAGGGTCTTTAGGGGAAAATCTACTCTTGCAGCAGTTGCTAAACCAAAACTGCATGACCTAGACCTTGTGTACAAACTACTTGCTTTCTTTGCCAGGTTTCAGTCAGAAGGTATGTTGTTCAAGTATTGTCCTTTCCCCCCCCCCCCTCTTAGGAAGGTATTGTGCCTGCATTACTTATACAAGTCTCCTGTTATTGTTCATGTATTTGCAAGTGCTATCTGTCTGTTGCATAAGGCTGCTTTTCTCAGTAGTGGCTTAGCATGATTGTTTATCTTGGCAGTAAAGTAAAAGAAGGAAATAATTATGTTGCTTCCTTTTAAATCAAGTAGCTTTAAAATTGAGCATCTATGTTGCTAGTTGTAGCATTTAATTTCTTTACAGTATAAGAGCTCAGCTAGGGTGTGCTGGAGCTTGTAGTTCATATAGGTTCTGTAGAGGCAGTTCAGGCCAGGCTGCAGGACTTGCTGTTCACTTGAACAATAGCAATGCTTGCTTTAATGAGAACACAATTAAAACCAAGTGGGAGCCTCTGGACTCCTACTATAATTTATTTAATTACAACTCATGGAAAGTTAGTGAGATGAGATAATTTCTGCCCATATGAGACTCCTATGGTGATGAGCTGTTTGTGATGATGAAATGGTTTACAATATAAAAGAACCCAAAACCCACCGGTCTTGGAGCTAGATACTCAGACTGTGTAAGCTGGTGTAACCGCACAGATTTCAATGGAACTAGGTCATGCCTGTTTGAAAACATGGCTGTCATGTTAAAAACAAACTTAACTGTGGTGAGGGTGGGGAACAACCTGCCTATAAGCTCCTATTCCATGGGCCTTTCCTTGTTTTACTACCTTCTTGCAGTCTTCCCGCCTACGTAGTTGTCTTTTTTTTTCTTGAACAGTCAAACCAAGGAACAAAATCTATTTGTGCAGTTACAATACCTTTCAGGAGACTGTCCTCGGAGACAAAAATCAACTAGTGACATATTACCTAATTCATATGAAACAGGCTGTTTGAACGAGAAAATATCTTTTGGAAGGTTCTTTCAGATAGTGAGTGTACTTTGCTTAGTGGAGGTTTGGAGTTTCTTATTTGATTACCTCACTGTACTGAAACATTGTGTTCCAAACTGGGATTCAGTATTTTTTAAACAAATTTGATGCTTACAGCTGTGAAATGAAATGTTATGGATTAAAGTCTGGCTGTCTTATCCAATGAGAAATACATGTATGTTACCTCTTACTGAGCCAATGGTTGTTCTGTCTCATATTCTCAGACACTGCACTGCCAGTATGTATTTCTAATTCATCTGGTACTTAGTGCTGCTCAGTCACATCCCAGGTGAAATTTTAAATTGTTAAGGTTATATATATGGCAGTAAAAGGTTATCTGGGACATTTGTTATGTTTTTTTTTAATTTACTTTGAAGTACCATTTCCATTTCAGAAGCACCTTCAAATGCTAAAATACATTGATATATGTTGCAAATTATACAACATAAGTAATAATATTCCTTGATTTGCCTGCAAACTTTGGTTTTGGAATGGCCTACTGTCCCAGTTTTGGCTGTGGGGGAGAAAGAGTGTAACAGTAGAAGAACAGATTAATCCTTTTGGCAGTTTCACAATCTGTGTGGTCCTCAGTGCATGACAAGGAAAGAGATTAGGAATACGATAATCAGAGTGTGCTTGTTGGAGGTGGTTGAATTTGCCTAAGATGACATAATCATATTTACCACCATATGTTTTATGTGTGTCAGCTTTTTACTTGGGGCACTTAGATTCTGGTAGCCTGTTTATACAGAGGTGGAGAAATCAAGGCAGCAGGTGAGAATTTTTTGATAGAAGCCTTATTTTTGAGACAGAGAACAACCAGAAATCGTGTCCTCTAACTCAGATCCAGCCCAGAGAAACATGAATTTCCAACCTATATTTTGCATAAATGCAAGGCTGCATTTTTCTGATTAGCACACGTATCACTATGCGTTTTTTTATAGCAATGTAAACAACTAGTTTCTGAAGGAAAAGATTTTCAGTCTTATTTATTTAGTTGAGAATTTTTTAGTGGAGAAAACACAACCTGAAACCACTGTGAGAGCTCAGGGCACTCACTTGATGGGGATGACTCAGAATCAAGTCTGGAAAAGCTCAGCAACTTTAGAAGTGGCTACTCATATGCCATGCCCCAACTACTAGGTTACAGAACAATTCTTGGCTTTTTACATATTGGAGATATTATTGGTGAACATAATTAAATAGAGTGTGGAAAAAGCGAGGGGGATGGAATGCATTTCCACGGTTAGGACCACCACCAGAGATGTGCAAAAAAGATTCAAGCATGGTAGGCAAGGAGTTAATACTTTATACTGAATGAGGAATCTCCAACAAGAAACCTTAACAGGCAATGATTCTGTAATCTAGTTGCTAAGAAATGCTTTAAAAAAATTAAGATTCACACCCTTAAATAACCACACTGAAGATCTGTATTGGGATTTCCCAAACCCAAGATGAATGCTGTAATCAGCTGCAGAGCTGCTAGTTATGCAGCAGGCAAGAGCTCTCTGTTTTCTCTTGTAGAGCCAAGGAAAACCTTCATCTGTAAGAAGAATTTGTTTCACTTAATTTAGAACTCTTGTATTAGGAAACTAGGGACATATTTCATGCTTAGATTCAGTGTTTGGGTCTGGATGGAGCATTACATGGTGTCTAGTGTTCAAGATAATAGGTGGCTCAACTCAATTTTATATTATGTTCTTCTATTGCAGCTGTTTTATTATGACCCTCTGTGGACAAAGAATGTGCATCCTTCTACCAAACTACTTGTAGCTGGCTTCTCTTTGCAGTTTTCCATATAAAGGGTCAGAAAGTATGATGAAAGCCAGTAATAAGAGCAATACTGTTTGCATTATTAAACTGCCTTCATTGTTTTGAAATGCCTCGAGTGTATAGCAACAGGAAAAAAAATTAGAAAAAAGCCTGTATATATTTCACTATAATGTTTCAATTATTTTAACCCTTATTTAATGAACTACACTAAACTAAGTGCTTAAAAGCCTTCTAAATAGTCACAAAGATTGTAAGCAGTCTTTCTGAACCCGAAGCAAGCTAATGAGAAACATTGATTTAAAGGAACTGAATAACTTTGGCTCAAATTAGTAATGAGACAAGAGAACATTTTACTGCTTCAATAGCTTATGTGAAATGAAATGGTGGCCCCAGTCCAGTTTCTAGTAAATGTTTCGCTGCTACAGTAATAATCTCTCTATAAATCATCAGTAGTGCTCACATCAGAAAAGTCACTACTAACATTTGACCATAATTGGCTGAGTGAACATGTTCATGCAGGACCATCCTCAATGCCTTTCAAAGGAGTTTCTCTTTGCTAATGTTAAAAAGCATCAGCAAGGATTTTGGGGGATTTTGGTGAGTGTTGCTGCAGATGTTCTTTTGCTAAAAACTAAATGGAGGAATATAAAAAAAAAGGCATTGGATTATACAGTCCTGACTTTCTCCTGTACTTGTGGCTAATGTTGCAATTATTCTTATGCTGCTGCCTTTTCAGTAGTATGCAGAATAATATCTGTAGTAATTCTTTTTCTGAGTGTTCACAGAAAATTTATTATGCAATTCTTTACTTTGATCCAACACTCACTGGTGTTTTCTTTACCTTTAATATGGTTAAACTTGTATACTCTAGGAGTTGGCTGCTATTTTAAGTTTTCCTTCTGAGACATACTGTCTTGCCTGCTGTCCTATTGCTTGCCCTAGGGAATCTCCACAATATGTAAAATATGCTTGGTCAAGCTGCCATTTTGTCAGTGAAAAAGCCTCTTCAGAGTCTTAAAAATCTGACATCTGTGTAACAGTGTGGTTAAAAGATCCACAGGACTCTGTTATTAGAGCACGTAGAACAGCCATTACAAATAGGTGAATCAGTCCAGATGAAATTGGAACTGATTCTGTTCTTTACCAAGTCCTTGAACTAAACCTAGATCAGATTACTTTTGAAGTAACTGTCAAATCTCTCACAGATTTTTAATTGGAATCACTCATTCAGGACTCTGATCTTTCCATTTTGTTAAGCTCTTAAAGTTAATCCACTTTTGTTCATTTTCATGGACGCTGCACTTCCTTATTCTAGTCATGGCCCTTTGTGCAAAATCTGCATAATGGAAAGGTTGCCACTCCAGCCAGACTAGACTTAGGGGCGATCAGAAACTTCTCCATGGAAGAATTAAATCAAACCAACAAAATACAACGAAGCAAGAAACATAAATTTCCACATTTGCTCTTGAAAGACTTCTTTCTCTGTCAAAAGACCAATGAGGTTTGGTAAAGGTTTGGTTCATCTACCATTTGTTGTACTAGACAGAACCTCAAGCTTCAAATGGTTTGACTGTCAGTGTTCAGAATTTAAAAGGCTTTCCTTGCTTGAGTGTACTATGCATATCTAGCAGCCAGTCTCTTTTTTTTTTCTAATGTGCTTCAGACACAGTAGTATGCTATTAGCATCAGCAGACAATTCTCTTAAAGGTCAGATGAAGTCAGAGAAGTATATTCCTCAGTGATAATAAAATAAAGCCAGAGCTGACACCTCAACAGTGCCAAGGAAAATGCAGTCTCTTTTTGTGTGCATGCATGCACAAGCACCTGAATCAGAAAGCCAGTCTCTGCATTCTTTTAGAACACCATAATTACTTCAATAAGAGTAGGTTTTGCAGGGAAACATATTATTGACTCTGGAAAAGAGAATTCTGTTTGGTTTTCTTGAAACACTAATAAGCATTGGTGATCCATATGCCATGCCTAGGAAACCGTGGCAGCAAAGCCCATGCCAGTTGCATTAGTATAATCTTTTTGCTTATGGAAGATTAAGTGTATAATATAATTGGAGATGTCTGAAAACAAATTCATTAGGAAGGAGTTGGATAAAATCAAGGATCCTTTTGTTTCATTTCATGCTACTTTATTTTCATAAGCTGTTCAAGATAATCAGTGAGTAAGACTTCAGAGTGGTGTGACAGATGATGGTAGAAATGATACTTTGATTAGGTTATTTCAGTATTTACTCTACAAACATATTTAGTCTAATTGAGGCAGTCAGGTAAAAATCAGAACAAGCAGAAACAAAAAGAATGGCCCAAAGGCTCTCCCTCCACAGCATATACTTAAAGGCTGGGTTTGGAAGGTTGTTTGCTCACTCAATATTGCTGATCATGAAGTCCTAACTGGGGCAAATCACAACAATCTAACCCTGTCACTTCTACTGGATTATACTATACCCCATAATCTGGCTATGAATTAAAAGCCATGGTAGACTTCTGCAATGTAGAAGAACGAATCCTTGGAGTTACACAGAATGGGACATGAATTTCACACCAACTGTACAGAAACATAAGTGGGGTAGAAGTAATTATGGGGTGGTTCTCACACTAGAGGTAGGTTAGAAGTTGTGTGCTCACTGCTGGGTTTTTTTTTGTTTGTTTCTTTTTTTAAAGAAAAACTGTTTACTTTATAATAAAGTTTGGTTTTATTCTCTAGAGTTATAGTTTGTATTATCTGTGTTATTATGTTGATGAGAGTGTGTACCTTGAGGTCTGTTCTTCCTTCCCACCCCCATCTAATGTATTGGCAAATAATTCTCTTTAGAAATTAAATCTGCTTCCTAATGAGTCAAATCTTTGGAAGCTAATGGAGATTCTAGAACACTGATGATAAAATAGATTATCCGTAGGTAGGCAACTGTTACATTGGGTTAATTGGTCACATTAAAAGTCAATAATAAACTTATTACATGTAACGAGACCTTCAACACTAAAAAGAAAATGAAAGTTCTAGCAAACCTGAAGAGAGAATTGGTATAATTGCTATGCATGTATATCATTCCTACCTGTTGATGTAGATGTCTCTTATCTCACATACTTGATTGTGACTTTCTCAGCTAGTTTCAAACTCATGAATTTCTGACTTCTGTACTTACCTATCATTTGGACCACAACGCACCCAATTCTCGTGCAGGTGCAGTTGTCTCAATGGAACAGAAAGACTCTTCCCCTTTCAGGCAAAATCCCATTAGGGTCCTTCAGGGCTCTAAGGTTTGTGAGATGATGTGTGCTCACAGAAAATGTTAGAGGGGCTGGAAATACGTGTGATCCTGAATGATGCCTGGCCAGAGGGACAGTGGTCACGCAATGTAAGATGTACTTTGAAAACAGTATGATGATAACTGTAGTCTGTATTCATAAGAGTGGTAAGATGCTTCTGCCCTTAACAGAGAAAGCTTGACCTTGAAAAAAGACTCAAAGAATAAATTAGGTTAATGAGGTCTTTTAAGGTCATATGGTCTAAGCCTCCACTCAACATGGAACCAGCTTTGAGGTTACATTAGATTACTCAGTGCCATGTCCAGGTAAATTTTTATCATCTTCAAGAATGGAGATTCCACAGCCTCTCAGTTTGCACCAGCTCCTTGGTTTTACCTTGCCTCACCTGTACAGATGCTTAATCTGACAATTTTGCTAAGATTTGCCTGCTTGCTTGGCCCTTCCTTTAGGGAACTAAGTGTTCACTTCCTGTTAGTTTTACTTCAGTTCATAGCCACCATTGTTGTTGGATGGTGTCCATGTCCAGAACATGCTGGACTTCTCCTTTCTGTAAACCTTCGAGTAACAATAGTTTTCCTTTTTTTCTTCCTCAAAATGCAGCTCATGCAAGTTGCTTATAGTTCAAATGATCTGGAAATGGGGAATACCATGATGCTAAGTGTAGTTGCTTCAGGAATTAAGAGGCAGGAATTAGTAACTGGCTGCAGGATTATACCTAGGAGACAAATGGACAACATTCTCTCAGTCTGTCCTAGATGAATTGATGTCCATGTTTCTCTTTAGAGCAGCAGAAAGTCTGATAGTATAACTTTATATAGTTGGAGTGTCCCATTCAAATATTCTGGACAGCACAATTACTTTATTTTTTTTCCTTGCCTTGATAGAGTCCAAAATCAGTTGCATCTGCAACTGTGACTTGGAAGTAGGGTTTGCTGGTTTCTCAGGGGCTGGAGTAAACAGAATATTTGTTGCAACTGAAGATAGCTCATCTAATAGATGCTGTAGTTCTATAGATTTTCCCCAAAACAGATTGAATATATTCTCCAGTGTCCCCTTCCTTGCGAGCAATGATAGCATCCTTGAGGTGCTAATGTCTCAAGGTGATGTTGAAAGTTTATTAGGCTTTCCTGGTCCTCTCATTTTGTGAACAAACATAGCCAGTGTTAAAGGAGTACCAAAGGAAAACTAAGCAAAGTGCTGATTAATGCTTGCTTTTTGGACTCTGTTTTTTTTTTCACAGATGTCTGCAAATCCCTTAAAATCGATTGCCTAACAACTGTGAATAGGGCTGGTCAGGACTTTTTTTTTTCAGCTAAATGTTTCCATCTGAAAATAGAAGTTCACTGAAAAGGAATCTTTTGTAAGAAGCTAGCACTTTTGACCAGAAGGGATTCTGAAATCTTGGATGGGATTCCTGGCTGAATGCACTACTAGCATAGCCAGTGTTCTGGTGGATGAAGCATGGATTTGGGACACAGGAAACATCGGTTCAAGTTCTCTGTTATTTCCTACTGGGAATCTGGGACTGGACTTTAGATGGAATGGTTCAACTGCTGGAACAGTGCAGCTCAGCTTGCTGCAGTGAGCAGGTTAAACTCTCCCACGAGAGGCTCTTGAACACTGAGAACTATATTTGTCTGTCCCTGTTATTACTTATTCATTTAAAATAGTCCTATTACAACAGGAGACTAGAAAGGAACAGCTAAGGCTAAGTCCTCAGCTGAATTTAGACTGTCTAGGATTAATTGTCCTGGCTGTGGGCATGGGGTTTAGTTCTCACTTTCTACGTGTCAGAAGCATTTTCTGCCCAGTACCTAGGTGAATCTTGCATTATAGCACTCCAATTCTTTTTAAATGAAGAAAAAAAAAATCTGAAGTATTTTGCATCTTTTAAGGCAAGCAGTTTTTCAAATCTTAAACATTATATGCAGAATTTTCTACATTTATACATTTTATACATTTCTGACATACTGTACAGATGAAGTGGTGCTTCTTGAATAAAGAATTTTTCATTTTTGATTCAGAAACTGCTCTACAGGTAGTCTGAGACTATCAGTGGCCTATGGGTTATGGTTTGCAAGTCACTGGTTTCAGTACTGGTCACTGTGGACCTCTTATTAGTGCTACAGCTGGAGAATCAACAGAGATGTACATCAGAACTAGCCAGAAAACAGTTGTGTACTTTAAATAAAAGAAATTAAAGTTTGTAATACTGTGACAAGTGCTGTTAAGATTACACACTTTTTTCAGTAACCATATAGCTATTTAAAATGAGGTATTTACCACACAAAATAAAATTCAGATACAATGAAATTAGGATTTTTATCAAAATTTTTATCAATTGCAGTTAATATCTTTTGCATTCAATGTATGTACACAAAATTTAAGAATGATGCTGTGGACTGTTTTGCAAGGAAGGGCATGAAGCATTACAGCCTTCTTGTGTGGCTTCATTCAAGACTCTGAGATACAATATATTCAATCCAAAGAGACCGTGCTGTATGTTCACTCTGAAATGGGAGTAATAACTATTTGGAAGAGGGAACATTGTATTTATTTTTAGCACTTTGCAGAAAGTTTTAGTAGAAAACTGACAACATTCATGATGGTGTATTCATTAATTTTATACTGAATTTTTAATCAAACTCTTTAAGGCTAACAATTAAGCAACAAACTGCTTAAGCACATTTAGGATGGAAAAATCTCACCAAAGAAATTTCAGCATTTTTCGGCCATTTAAAAAACTTCCTCTTCACCCGCCTTTAAGAATCGCCTTTATATCTAGAATTAAATGTATTTCAGGCAAGTTTCTCCTGATTTTTCCTGCACATTCTTAGTTACCTTTGTTCTATAAAAAGTGAAATTCACCTCTTCTCGGAAGGATCAATGCAGGTCCTCACCTTCTGTTTTCCACTGTGGAAATAAAAGCAGTTAGAAGATTTTTGGTATAGGAGACAAGGAGGAGAAAAAGGGGAGACACTGAATAGGGAAATACAAACTATAATGTCACCTGAGTGAGTAACATGTTGTATGACCTTGTACAAAACACCTTTCAATTTCTTGTAACTCTGTATGAAACTCTAGATGATTTGGTCAAGAAAAAAAAGTGTAATATAATAAGAAAAGTTATACTGAATCTGAGATTAGTTTTGTGGTGGAAGAAAGAATAACACCATGAATGGCAGCTCTTTGAACTGTATTTTTTGTATAGGTTCTTCAAGAAAAAAAGCATAAGTGATAGCATTTTCTGTCAGTCTTCTGCTAAGTTTTGAGTTTGTTGGCAAATTTTAAGCAAAACTAGCATGCAGGCAGAGATCTCAAAGGTGTTAAGTTCCTAAAACATTTATCAAAAAAGGTGGATGATTAAAGGAGAGAAACCCTTTTAATGGCCCCAGTGAGAGAAAAGCAGAGAAAACTCAGCCAGTATCCATTGAGTTTGGCAACAGCTAGGTGGGCAGTCAGCACAAGCAGGTGAGTCAAGCAACCAGCACGTGAACATCAGCAAAGAACATCTGTGGTGTGGCTCCAGGAAAATTCATGCTATGCCTTGGCCAGACAAGAAAGGTCAATGAGGTTTGAAGCAAATGAGGAATATTGCTGATAGGAAATGGGCTAAGAAAACATGGAGACTAATATTGAGAAATAATGGGAATGTGGGGAGGAGCAGAATGTATTTTGTGGTTAGCTGGTGTTGTAGGTGTCTGGAGAAACATGGAAGATCTAATTGGGAGCACAATAGGAAACACAGAGTGAGTTGAGATTCTTGTCATAGAAGTGGAGGAGGCAGAAGACTTGCAGTGTAAATCTGTTGGAATCCTGATTTTGTTCATTCTCCTGCCTCAGGAGCCGTTTGTTCCCTTTTATTTTGAGGAGTTTTTGTGCACTGTTCCTGCTTTTAGGTAGAGCTGAATATGGTAGAGGTTTAGTGCAGGCATCAGTGCATATAAGGGTCCTCATCCTAAAGATAGATTTGAATAGTACAAGTTTTATTTTAAATACTGTGCATATTTTCAGACTCTGTTATTGAGAAGGAAGAGAATTTTTAGGTTTAATTTGACTCTGTTTTGTTTGTCACATTAAAATTTTCTTTGAAGATTATAAGTTAGAGATTTTTGTTATGTCAGGGACCTTCCAAAAGAATCAGGAATATCCATATTCAAGAACCTCATGTTCTCTGGATGCTGATCAACATCTCTGTTTTTTCCTTTGTGCCTCTCACTAGTTGAAGTAAAAGGATGTGTCATGCTACCTTCACTTTTCTTTTTTAGTATTATTTTTTTTAATCTTTGAGGCTGTGCTTGGAAGTCAGTGTTTAACTTATCATGTTGCTTTTTTCCTTTCTTCAATTCACAGCTAAAGCTGAATAAATCTTCCCTTTTTTCCCAAAGAAATAAGATGCTTCAGTTTTTATGACAATTACATAGAATCTTGGATAGAATTTCCACAAAGCAGGTATAGCTTAATGTAAATTAGTGTGTACAAAAGACATAGGAAATTTGTGATCAGGTCCTTCATCTCCTGATCAAAAACCAAAATAAATTAAAACTTGAAACACTTTCAATATGTAAATTTGTTTTCCTGCCAGCCTTACTGATATTCCATCTCGGTAACAGTTTGTTTTTTGAAAGTGATGTGCATGTTTCAATGAGGTAGTCTAGAATAATTAAAAAATAATAAACAGTAGAAGATGTAAATCTCTTTGTGATCTTGAGATCTTGGCCTTTCAAAATGGTATATCTGGTTTTCAAATCGCATTTATCCGTTTGTAGTAACACCCTGTGTCATTTTGAGGAGAAAAACCCAGTTGACCACTGTGGATGTTGTGAAGAAATTAGGTTAAAGAGACAGGAATGAGACTAAGTGGAAACTGGCGGGTCTCCTGGCCTCTCTTATGAAGTAGTTCTCAGAAGGAAAATGGTGCAGAACTACTGCGACAGATCAACAAGTTGATTTCTAGCCCTTTTTAGAGAGCTTCCCAGGAGATGGTGATCACTCCTGAAGGACGAAGTTCTGCTCAGTTCTTCTGTGTATCTCAGAGGGAAAGTCACCCTTCTGAGGGGCATAGAATTATTGACTTGAATCTAAAGATACCTGCTGGAGCTTTGTATGTTCATTATGCCGGCTTTCTGCTTTCATAACTGACTCAGACCTCAAAACTTGAAAGACTCCTTAAATTGCAGTTGTTCTTAGAAATGGGACTTTGCTTAAAAGGAAAAAAAAAAGGATGTGATAGGTTGTCATGTTTCTCTCTATATAACTTCAGATCAAATATATTTAGACTACAGATATTTTTGCTGTCAGCCTTACAGACTTAGAGAAGAAAGACAAGCTTGATTCTTTCCTACTTGTGCATCATCACCAGTAATAATCTGCAGCACAGATTTGATTCTTGATGAAACTAGCACAAGCCCATTGTTTCAGTGTAGTTTAATAGTTACCATAATCTTCCAGATCTGGCACTTCAATGGAAACATAAAAATTGACATATAAGCCAAAAGTTAACCTTTCTGACATTGATAGACATATTTCTTCCTCACTGATAGAAAGAAGAAAAGAAATTCAAAGCAGCACCCAAAACAGTTAGGTATAACAATGTTATAGAGCTAGTGTTCATGTTGATATAATTCTTTTGATGGGTTGTTTTGTAGAGGAGAAACCATAAAGAGATTATAAAATCTTTCAACTATATGTGAGTCAATTATAAGTTTTTAGTGGAAGTTAGCTACAATTCAATTATCCTAGGGAGGATTTTACTATAAGTTCTAAGTTCAACTAGATTTTTAAGTGGCATAAAATGTGTTCATACAGACATGTAAACACATTCATGTAAAAACCATTTTAGATCTGTAATTTTGGGTCAGAAATTTTGCAATTCTCATCCAGTCAAGGGACAACAGTAGAGTATCCTGTAACTTACTGAAATACTTACAACTGAGCGAAGTCAGAGAGAGTCTAGTGAAGGAAAAGGATAAATATGGGAAGGTATTCCAGAATACATATTTATTTGAAATTGACACTTTGCTGCTATACTCCTATAACTTCTGTACATAGATAAATGGTGACATTTTGAAGAGAGTTGGCCTCCTAATGACTCGGTGCTCCTTCCTAGCTAAGGGTGTAAGAGATGGTTATGTTACTTTATTATTCAAAAAAGAGAAAGCGATGCAGGAGACAATTCCAATGCATTTAGAACTTCGTCAGTTGACACAACAGTTTTACTGTGCATTTAAAGTGAAGTTTTCTCAAATGGAACAATGCTCAGGTAGAATCTGAGAGATGAGACTGGTGCTGCCTCATTCTAGTGCTACACAAGAATGAGACCTATGTTCTGTTTTGGCTACAAGTCTCATCAGAATTTCTCCCTTCAGTGTACAATCTCTGAATTTTGGGCTAATCGAGAGAGGCTTTGCATGCCTTCAGGTGTGGGTCTCCAACTAGATACCTTCGCCTGCTCCTCTCATTTGTTATCTGAACACAAAGTTTTCTCTATATTTTACATTGAAATAGGTTAATGTTATTGCAGGTTTTTTCATTAATTACCTGGGGTAGTTGTTGTTTTAACCATGAAATATAATGATGCTACATAAAAAAAAACTGAAAAAAAAACCACCTATAAAACGCTTCCTGAGGCTAGAAGAAGGATTTGTACAGAACCGTTTGAATTTAAATGACATTTTAATGCCAATATTCTGGAGGTAAATTAATAATCACTTTTTCTTGAGTGTATTCAATTTAGATAATGCTCCTGGGCTACAACTGTATTCCCCAAAAGATTCATGTGAATATGTGATAGTTATTTGTGTCTAAAATACAAGGTTTTCTCTTCTATGAGAAATCCCAAAATTTGAGTAGAAAATAATTGAAACTTGGAATACAGATCCAGTATTTTTTGAATGAGGATTCAAAATACAGCAATTGTTTTAATGGTATCAAAACATTCTGGTTAATTTCATTTCCACTTTCACATTGTACTGGCTCACTAAATATAATTATATTTTTTTACATATTCGATTACAATTAATATTTTAGTAGGAATATAAGTAGATTAATTGCTTTGTTCAACAACTTAAGTGGAATGCTTTGCCATTTTCTGCCAAAAATTTGGTTGATATAAACATGTCTGCATGTCTTTAAACAAAAGAGAGGTTTTCTGCCTTTTTTAAACTTTAAAATATATCACAAGAAGGACTTAGTATAGGTAACGGAAATGCAGCAGAAATAAAATAATAAAGATATCATGCGACCACTTGACTATGGCTGTTCCCTTATTTGCCCTTTAGGTACTGTACATGTTAAAAGTAGAAATAAGATCTCACCTCTCTTGTCTGCTCCCTACCTCTCAGCCCTTCCCAACTGCCTCTGAGATACCCAGTGAGGAAACTGTGCTCCAGCATAACCAGTAGCCATTGCTGGGTTTTGCTCTGTGTACCTAAGGCAGCATTCAGGCCCCCTGTTTGGGTGCTGCTGAGGGTTTTGCCATGGAAGACTCCTCAGGGAAGCATTTCCCCCTAAGTAGTTAAGCTCTGTGGAGAGAAAATGGAGTCTCGTGTGTGACACAGGGAACAGAATGTCTTTATAAAGTCATGCCACTTCATGCTCCTCTTTGGGGAGCTGCTAACTGCCACCTCCATATATGCTGGAACTTGGCTCAGGCTAAGGAATCCCTAATTATATTTTAGAAACAAAATGGAGAAACTCGGTGTTCAAAATAACTCTTCTGAACTTCAGAAAACATTGTATCTCTGGAAACCATTCCTGGAGGGGTATTTGTTTTTCCCAAGGGGGTGCAGCAAGAGGGAAAAATCAAGTCAGATTTTTTCAGTGTTTGAGTTTGTGGCTTCCTTAAAGGTTATCACCACACTCATAATTGCTTTGTGTTCTTATGGGAGCTGAAGCCCATCCAGACAAACATCAAATTCTAGGCCGAAATCAGCAGAGCTAAGATACAGTTATATTAAGTGTTCTGTGTGTTTGGCTATGTTCATATAAATTAATCTTATCTGATGCTCAGCAAGTAAAAATGTATAAAATTCGGTGATGGGTGCCAGAACAAAGGGAAGAGGATAAGAATGATTCTTCAAACTAGAAGAGACATTTTAAGACCTTTCTGAAAACAGTCATTAGTAAGAAATCCAGCACTCATTGTTTTAGCTTTCTTTGTATTGTTCTTGGTTGGTTTGTTTTATAGTTTGTTTTTTCTTAAAGTAATTTTCCACTGAAACTTGGCCTTTTTTAATTTAGTGCCTATGTAAGGTGTCTAAAATATGTATTTTTAGAATATTCTCAGTAAATCCATTGCTGCTTTATGTCACTGTTTCAAAGGTCCTTGTGCACAAGGCTGTTATTCCAGTTTCTCAGATTAGCCATGCCCCTAGTAAGTGTTTATTGTGATATTTTCCACTTGCCTTTGTTTCCTAATATACACTGAAGAAGATATTTATCAAACACAGAAAAAAAATGTATTAATTTTCATCATAATGCAACTGATGTGCTGTTATATACTCTACACTATACACTCAGTCATGTACACTCACTCCATCATGCACAGCATAGAATTTATGGGGAAACATATGCTGAACCATACAGATTTCACAACATCATGTTGTTTTAGAAATTTCTTTTTTTGTTGCCAAGTATTCATTTGAAGCAACAATGTTCAAAAACCACCAAATGTTTCATTTTGGCATCTTAAGCATTGAAAGTTTACATTATTGTAATCTGAAATTGTTTTCCATTTCTCAATTCCTTTTTGGTTTATGTCATTACATTTTGTTTTCAGTTTACAAGAAAGAAGAAAAAAATGTTTCCTAGTAGAAAGAATTAATGTTTCTTTGGACTTTCCTTACTCAAATGAAAAAAAAAAAAGTTAATCTTTTTTACGTAAAAGAAAATAATTGTTTGTTTTGTACATTGAAATGAAATGAGACTTGATATTTCATTCTTTGTCTTGCTTTTCCTGTGAAAAGAGTCAGCTGGACAAGCAGTTTGGCCCAACCCTGCTGTGTTTTTGCCATGGACTTATCCCTTGAAACCTCCAAGGAATGGTCCCAGGGAATCCAGTAGCACAAACCCATACAGATCTTGGAGTCAATAACTGTGAAACACTACTGTTTAGGATCAGACTTGAATTTGATATTCTAGCTTGCAGTCACTCTTACAGCTTTTTTCTCCTTTAAAATGCTTGCTCCTGGGAAGAAAGGTGCTGCAGATCTCTCCTTCTGGGGGAACTTGGGGTGGTTTGTGGTTGGGTTTTGTTTTGTTTTGTCTTGTCACAGATCCATATACTGATCAGGAATGAGCAGTGAAGAGCATGTCATAGTTGCAACTTTTGTTAACTTCTGTTGAAGAAATTTTAGCCTCAGCAGCCTTTCCTTCCTTGGCAATGAGCCTTTGCAACACTTGCTTTCATAGACCTTGTTCCAGTTAGATGTGGTGTATCTTGTATTCCCATTGTGCTCAGTTGCACACTACTGAGTTGCATTTTCTCTTTTTTCATGGGGTCCATATGCACAAGAAGTCTTTAGAGATGGAAATGAGATCAATTTTTTTTTCTGATCCCTTAACTACAGGACAGATGATTTAAACAAGCAAAGCTGCATGCATTCTGACTTCTCTGATGCAGAGATTTAAGTTTTTAGTCTTTTATCTGTCAATTTATTTGAATATTCAGAACAGTTTACCTCCTTTCCTGCTTTTCAGTCTCGTCTTTTCATTGATTTGGAAAATCTTCCCACTGTTGTGTTTTTGTTGCTCAGAAAAATGTGCTAATTTTAAAAGGTGATCAAAGCCTGCAGATTATAAACACCCTGTAACTGCAGAGATCTTGAGGGAGGTTTATTATTATTTTGCCTGTTACACATTAACATCTAGGAAAAATACCCCGACATCTTTATTTTTAGGCCTTGCTAATTCTCAGTCTTCTCTCAGTCGCGGGCTACCTGGCAACAGCTGATTGCCATGGCAACGCTGTGCTGATGAGTGAGGCTCAGCCTGCCTGCTCTGTCTGGGTCTTTCTGATAGATAGAAAGCTGCAGTAGCTTTAGGGCCATCGAAGGGCATAAACCAACAGACTGCTTGCTCACTCGAGATGATGCAGTGTTGCCAGGGCCCTCATGCATGCTGTGGAGGTGGAAGGAGAGAAAGGAAGGAAGGATCTTGTTGCCTGGTGTTCAGATTTTTGTTGAGAAATAGAGAGCAACTGCTGTCAAATTCACCTTCTCTTTCATGTCATTATCCAGACTTTCAGTGTGCTTATCGTCTTTGGTTAGTTCACAACTGTGGTTGCACTGGTGCCTGTTGGTGTTCCTTACCCTGTTTACTGAAAGTGCTTTTTCTGTTTCTGAATTTTTTATCTCAGCCAGGGGCACAAAACCTATGATGCTAGAATGTGTCCTGATTACATCCAACTAGTTCATGCCTGGCATGGTACCTTCTGGGAGGCACTGGTAGTAGTTCTGTCACTGAGGCCAGAGTTTCACCTGGGACTCTAATGCTGAGTTGTAAGCCAGAGCAGAATTTTGACCATTGAACATAATGAAGTTAGGATAACAGGAAAGAGCTATGCATCATTTTGTAAATTAAGATAATACTTAATGCTAATTCAGTGACTAGATTTCTTCTTATTGTTTGTTTGTGTTTATTGCACTGAACACTGCAAACATAAAAATTATAGTTTTCTTGTTTCTGGGACCTTGTAATGAAAGTTTTCTAGATGAAGTTTTTAGACAAAGACCATTCCCTCCTATGGATGTTAGGAGCACTGCTGACTTTGCTACCAGCTTTGGATTGCTTCAACTTCTGTATCTTGGTTTTAACTCCATTGAATATGACTCAGGGCTGACTGGTCTTCTCTGCAAGGTTGATGCAAATTAGATGTTTTTATTGCAATCCTCCTCAATGCATCTTGAGGAGGAGTGGGTGGATCCTGCAGGTGAACAACTAGTTGCACAGGTGGTTTTGACAACAGAGATTCCACTTTTATGACCATGGGATTGTCCTTGAATATGGAGGACTGCTGGAAGGAGATGGCACCCACCTTACAAGTGGGTCAAAAGCATCTTTGCCAACAGGCTGGTCAGCCGGGTGAGAACTTTAAACTAGGAATGACAGGAGAAAGAAATCATGACACACAATCAAGTGAGGAAGGGGGGGACTGAGATGGTAAGTAAAGGTTGCAGGGTTTTGCAGTCAGGAGAAAGCTCTTAATCTAAAGCACTGAAGGGGGCCCACATCAAGCCTATGCACACAGTAAGGAAGTGACTACAGGACAGCATTATGGGGAAGACTTTCCTCAGACTTTTTCTGGGAAATTAGCACTATGAAGTACCCATCCGAAGAGTCTGTCTGTTAATGCACACAGGGTAGGGAACAGGGGTCTGTGTGCAGTTTCAGGGCTTTGAACTCATCTGTATCACAGACATGGTGGGATAGCTCAC
Source organism: Hemiprocne comata (assembly GCA_020745705.1). Lineage (NCBI taxonomy): Eukaryota > Metazoa > Chordata > Aves > Apodiformes > Apodidae > Hemiprocne > Hemiprocne comata. The sequence continues at coordinate 67,688,249 of CM036586.1, forward strand.
ACAAGAGCAGCACTGTAATGTATGCGTACAAGCTCTTTAGGAAGGATGGGCCAGGAAAATAAGGGAGGATTTGCTTTTCATTTGGGGGAGCAGTGAGACTGTATGGAGCTCTGCCTAGGGGCTCTGCCAGCTGAGACCTTATAGGTTAGGATTATAGGGAAGCCTCATATGGGTGACCCCCCTGATCAAGACTCATCAAGGCTGATGAGATCTTCTTCACACAATTGAAAGAAGCTCTGGTTCTACTGTGGGACTTAAACCACCCCAATATCAGCTGGAAGGGCAATACAGGAGGCAACAAACAATTCAGGAATTTTCTGAAGTCTACTGGTGATAACTTATTGCCGGAGGCCATTGAGGAGCTGACAAGGGGAGGACACTCTGATACACCTCATACTTGCAAAGCATGAAAACTGATCAGGGAGGCTAAAGTTGGGGGCCACCTTGGCTGCAACAGCCATGAGGTGGTGTTCGGTGGTGTTCAAGATCCTAAGAGGGAGAAAGGCAAATCACAAGGCAGGATCACAACTCTGGATTTCAGGAGAGCAGACTTCGGTTTGGTCAGGTATGTGCTTGGAAGGATCCCATGGAAGACAGTTCTGGGGAGAAGGGAGTCCAGGAGAGCTGTTTGGTGGTTTTTTTGGGGCTGTAGGGATTTTTGTTTCTGTTTGCTTGTTTTGATTTGTTGGGTTTTTCTATTTATTTGTTTTGTTTTCTCAAGAATCACCACCTTATAACTTGAGACCTTAAAACTTGAGACCAGTTGATCCCAAAACGGAGGAAATGGTAGGTGGCAGAAGGCCTGCGTGGATGAACATGGAGATTTTATACTCCAATTTTAAAAAGGAAGCATAAAATAGGTGGAAACAGGGTCAAGGGACCCAGAAGGACTACAGAGACACTTTGATGCGTGAAGTGATGGGGGTTAGGAAAACCAAAATCCACCTGGAGTTGAATCCAAAGAAGGAAAGAAAAGCAACAAGAAGTACTTCTACAGGTTTATCAGGTATAAAAGCAAGGAGTGGGTAAATCAGCCTGCTGCTGAATATGGTGGGTTACAAAGGACAGAATAAGGCCAAGGTACTTCCAGTGTACTCGATGCCTTCGCTACCTCAGTCTTTACTCGGAAGACCATCCTTCAGGAATCCCAGGCTCCTGAAGCTGGAGTGATCAAGATTTACCCTCAGTAAGGGAAGATCAGGTTAGCGGGCATGTAAACAAACTAGACACGCCCAAGTCCATGGGACCTGTTGAGATGCTCTCATGAGAGCTGAGAGAGCTGCCTATCTCATCGTGAAACGACTCGTGATTATTTTTGAAAGGTAGTGGAGAGTTCCTGAGGACTGGAACATGTTGTGGTTTTATCCTCCGTAGTGTGAAAATGGAGGGTTGTACTAGTCATAACAATAGAGAAAACATGAATTCAAGAATGCCCTTAAACTGGAATTGAGAAGCTGTTTTTCTTTTGAATTTCCAAAAATGTGAACCTACTAAACATTTTACATCAAAACTAAATTAGTGTTTGCTACAGAAAACAGCTGATGGCAGGTGTGCTAATAGTCAAACACAGCAGGTACTAAATGACACAGAGCAGAGACAGCACAAAAGCAGATCTAGGACACCATGCACACTCCAAAAACATTTGTGAGAGTGAGTGCCTCCCAAGGCCTGCTTTCAGAACTTAGTGGGAGGTTTTGCCTTGTACTCATAAAGTGAGTAATAGCAACATCTCTTGGGTCTTGCTGAGCTTCCACCAGCATCTTCAATTTTTCAACATATTACCCAGGAAAAAAACATGCCATTTTATATACTATTCTTTGCAAGTAGATCACTGGTGTTTGCCTTTAAATTTCTCATCTTGAATCTGGGTTGGTCGGTTTTGGAGTTTTCTTTTTTCCTTTTAATTATTTGCATTTTCATGTCTTAGATTTTCTGAATATTACTATTGGTTAGGTTCAGCAATAACACTTTCAGGGTTTTGATAAAGTAGAAATCAAACATCTTTCATTTTTACCCAACAGTACTGAAATATACACTATTGAAACTCAGATATGCTTCCTGTCATGTCACTTTGAGGCCCTGTAGTTGCCCATAAAAGCACTGATTGACATGCTTACTTCCTGTATGTGTCAGTGGAATAGAATACTCTGTGACTGGTTTGGTATTCTAGTAATCGTCATCTCATACATCCATTAGCAGCAGTAAAATACCAAGTGCTAATGTTCAATTTTGTACTTGAACTTGACTGAAATTCCTGGGTTGGTGCAAACTGGAGAAGTAATCATTTGTAGAATACATGTCTTGATTTAGAAAATGTTGAGGTTATCCCATTTTGACATTTTTAGGGAAAACTGAATGAACATGTATATGTATTAGAAGAAATTAGGAGATCAAATATTTCTACCATTTACTTTGCTTTCTACATCCATAATTCATGGGTGAAATGCTGTATTATGTTACATGTGAAATATGTTGATGATTATATGCATCTTAGGAGCAGCTGCACTTACTAATTTGGATTGAGCTTAAAATAAATATTGCTATAAAGCTACAGAAAAAATTGTGATTGATACACACTGATTGAGAGCCTCAGTGGGAGTAAAACCAGTTTCTTGATCTTGATGGGCTTTGTATTGCTGAACCCCATGAATTAAATTATTTCCTAAATTGAGATAGTGAGCTATTATGGGAGAATACTTCTAAAATAAAAACTGTGAAGCCATGGATTTATTACAAATTCTTTAGCTATGTGAAATAACAATCATTACAATCTCATTCTATCAGTAATGGATCTCTACTCTGAGTCTTGATTTCGCTGGTAAATTGCTGAAGTTCTCATGTAAGGATTTTTGGAAATGATAATAAATAGAAATTTTAAAATAATTGGTACATAATAATGAAAGAGGTTAAATAAAATATTTATAAAGGTATTCCTTTCCTTTTTGATCCAAAAATTACAGTATGTTTTGGAGCTACTGAGTGGTCTTTGCAATCTTCAGTAATAATTTCTATGGTTTGTCGATTGTATTCAAGTCACTGGAAATGTTGAAGTTTATCTTATGTTAAAGGTATATTTTACTCATTAGATACCTTGTCTTGTCATTTGAACACTTAAAAGCTGTTTATGATTTTTGTTTCCTCTACTTCAGTTTCAGGGCTCCAGAAGTCAGCTTAAGCCCCTAACACTAGGCTTGGGAACATCAGGATTCTTTTTGGTATCTCTAGAAGTTGCCACTGGAAGCCTTAGACAAACTTGTAGCGGAAAAAATACGTCTTTCTTACTATTGGGAGGGACCTATCAGAAAGAATACATAAACAAAGGAAACAAAAGAGAAACCTCTAATCACTCAGATGCTCTTCCAGGATAAGAAGTTGGCAGAACTGGGCTGCATTGTGTTCACAGTGATAAGATAGAAGGTGAATGGTACCTTTGGAAGATAAGGAGGAAAGTGTAGATTGCTGTGAACTTCGCAAGAGAAACTTCTTTTAATACGGAGATTATTCATACAGCCATAATTCTTTATTTTAGCACTTAACTCAGTTTTGAGGAGAGAATGAATGTTCATGTGTTTTTTTTCCAGATATAATTACCCTGCTAACATAGTAAACACTATTCTCTCAATAACATAATCTGTCCAACAAGCTGTTGGCAGGATGGAAGATGCTTTATAATACATCCAAGCTGCAACTCCTTTTGCAATCATGGCATTGTTGCTGGTAGCTGCTTTTAGTTCATCATTACAGTGGGAATAAAAGCCTTAAAATTTTCTAGAAAAAAGACATAATACAGCTATTACAAATAGGACTGTTTTGTTGAGGGGAAGGACTGTTGTCAAGGTGGGCTTTTAGAAATATATTCAGAATTCTAATTGTGGCTAAGCCACAGTTTGTTCTCTATTGGCATCCCAGTTCTTGAATCTGGATAAGATAAGATAAATAAGAAATAGTGCTTCTCTCTCATTTCTATAGGCCTTGCAAGACCTTTCTGTTAGGAATTTCCCCTGCCAGCTACATGCAGCTTCTTCCCAGTTCTTTCTGAACTCCATTTTTGTCTCACTCTGCCTGTCTTATCCTGAAGCCTCTCACCATAGCTGAGATACAAATACAGTTTGCAAATATACAGCACTTGGAAACTGTTGGGAGCACTTAGGAGAGGAGAAGGGTATAGGCAGAAGGAGAACCAGAGGTACACTGCAACAGTAGCTTTGAGGAGTGTTCCTATTTTTTTTTTTAACTTCTTATCAATTGCCTTTAAGCAACAAAAGCAGAAAACAAGGAGACATTGGAACCGATATTTTTTAGTCATAATCCATTAAAGTCACTGGGTGTGTAGCTTGCCTAGAGAGAGCCAGTGGGCCTTTATGATTTACAGTGCTAAAAAGAGGAATAAATACTGAAATTCTTTAAGAGAATGTGTCTATGCAACTGTTCATTGTAAATTGCAATTATGGAGGTGAGCCTGAATCCTTTTATTTTTAACTGTGAAGGGTTGACAGTGTATTACATAACTTGAAAATATTGCCCTCATGCTTTCTTTGAACATGTTATTTAAAATCCAGGAACAAAAGCATATGAAAAAGAAGTGCTTTGCTGTGTTGTATCATCTGTACTGTGTGTTCCGCAGGCACCATCAGGCTGGACTGCATACAAAGTGCTGTACACTCTTGCTATCACAGATGCATTTTTCAATCAAATATTTCCCCTCTCACAAGATGAACAGATATTTTCTTAATGTTCATTACAGTGTATTAAGACATTAGTGCTCAGATCCTTTCAGTGCATTACACTGAGCATTGTCATTCTTTTTTTCTCACCAGATGAAATAATCTGTTACCTCAAATTGCATTACCTTCAAATAAAATAGGGAAGAATATGGGCTCAAGCTTTGACAATCAAGGCTTAGTTTAGATAATGCAGTTAACCACTTGAAATAGCAGAGTGAGACATCTGAGCCATTGCCACGTAGGAAACCAGCAGAAGACAGGGCAACGCTTTTGACTTGTTCTACATCGCTCCATATCCATTTTAAGACAAAATTTAAGGCAAAGGTCAGGCTACTTGTGATAAACCTTCAAGTTGACTTTGCATTAATAGGTGAGAGAGACATAAGAGAAGGTGTTAAGAAAAAATAAAAACATTGTGTTTTCATGAATTTTTAGACTTCTTATGGAGCCACAGATGTTTGGGGCACTCTACAGACAATTAAAACTTGAGGTCCTGACACTAAGGAAGTAAAACTACAGTAATATGTTACACAGTAAGGGATGATGGTATTCACAGGGAGATTAGAATGAAACATTTTAACAAGAGTGAAGTATCTTGAAATGTGTTTATAACACACATTTTGATGTCTATCTAATAAAATGTCAAAGCAAAGCTATACTTAATACTGTAACATTGAAAATGGTGTACCAGAATGAGTGTTGAGCTTAAGGTCATTGATGGACAGATGCCTGAAAAATTTAGATCCATAGGTTTCTGAAGATGGAAAGATGAAAGACAGGATGTAGGAGAGAACTGCAGGCACTGGGGAGGCCAGGATAGAAAAAAAAAAAATTGTAGTCTACTAATAATCAGCAAGAAACTTTAATTCTGGTTGCCATCACAAGCTAAGAAAATGGATCTGTATCTTGGTGCATAGTCTAAGGCTACTCAAAGACCGCATTCATTTCCAGTCTGCCATGAAAAAGCATGTTTTCTCTCCCACTTTCTTGTGAGTGAAGGGACAGTCCATCACGAGGTGGTAGAAATGACCATAGGTAATGGATTGAGAGACCAGGGAGCATTTAGACCATTTAGGCTCTATGAAAATAAGCAGATTGTTAAGCAAAAAGGGACAATTTTCTATTAACGGCCTACGTGGCTGATCAAATGACACACCTCAGAAAGCACTGATTGGGGAAAATGCTTCTTTTCTTTCAGGTGAATTGTAACAAGGGTTTTTTCTATGTGCTAGGGAGATAAATATGCAGAATTTTGTTGGAGATGTTCAGTTGTGCCTTCTGTGGGTATTATGACTAAAACAAACTTGCTAAATTTCCTCGAGAAACAGGAGGACAGATAATATTATCAAAAAATTTTTGAATTTTACGATTTATCCAGGAACTGAAATAAACTCTGCTCATAGAAAAGAAAGTCCTCTGCAGAGATCTGCTGTTTCCTAAGACATCCTGCTTCCCATCTGATAACTGTGGTGTAAAGGAGAATTAACGGTTAAGTGTAGTTTGCTTATTTTTTTATTTGAAATTCATGAAGGTCAAAGATTGAATTAAAGGCATTTCTGCATCACTTGTAGAGTATTTCAACTTGGACAAGAAAGAGTGGGATTATCATTTGGCAGAATTTATGTACTATGAAATTGTTAATGTTTGTCATCTGCTTAGTGGTGCCTCTATATTTAAGGGAGATATAGGAAATGGAGTAATGGTTGTATATTGCAAATAAAACTGAGTTTAAGAGGACTTTGAAAAGCGTTGAGGACTGGCTATCAGATGTAATTTAATCAAAACAAAGACATTCGTCAGCTTTAGGGGGCTGTGGTTAAAATGTGATTTTTCAGATAGGATTGCTGGGCTGGAACAAAATACAAACATTGTCATGGATGCGTGTTTTCTAAATGCACTTGAACTCAGGAATCTTTTAATATTTATTTATTTATTTAATAAATCTTGAGAGATGCTCCTGAAGTTTTTGGGAATAAAACCATACATTTTGTGTCTTTGATAATCTTATTTTTCTAAGATAGTAATTTTAGCTATTATTAGTAATATATTATATTAATAATAGCTATTATTTAGTAATTTTAAAACTCATCCCAGTACATTTGGCATGTAAAATGACAGTTGAAATGCGTATTGTCTGCTGCAGAGAGATGTATTTTTTAACTAAGAATAATAAAAATCTACCAGATCCATTTTATTGTATGATAACAAAGATAACCTCTAAAGGAGGTCAGTCTCTTCCCCCTCCATGTGCACAGAAAAATGCTACTTTTCTGGCTCAATCCTGATTTTCTTAGTCAGTTTTGACTTGGTCATTATTTTTAAACAGACAAAAAATGTGGGAACTTGTCCCTAGAGGCTTGTTCATGACAATTTAATAGAGAGAAAGTATGTTTTGGGATTAGGAGAGAATTCCACTGGAAGAGGTGATGTGTTTTTGATGTGAAGAAAGTACAGTTAGCTGTCACAGAGTAATTCTCAACAATAGTTAGCATAATTACAGATAGGTTACACTTTTATATGTCCTTTCAGTCAAAAATCATGAAGTGCTTTATGAAAAAGGCCACATACTATTATCCACATTTTGCAGATAAGAAATTGAATTAAACAGTATTTGAAGTACAGGTTGAAGGTCTCAAATGAAGCAGGCATGTCCAAGCTCACAAGCAAACTTCTTTTTTAAACTGTGCGACCATCCTGCCAATCCTCGTGACACTTCTTTTTAGCACACAAACTTAAGCAGATTGCAGTGAGATTTTTCTAAACTGACAACCATTTGGCCATTATGGTTTTCTTATGCAAATTGGCAATCATTGCTGCACAAACTGAGATTTAGAACTAGTTGGCAATTTTATCTTTTCTAAGTGCTACTGGGCAGTCATCAATGCATTTGGATGACTGAACAGACTCATGCTTGGGTGATTGCTTGACCTCTATATGTGGGCTGCCTTTTCTAATTTTTTTTTTTTTTCGCCCTTTACTGTCCTGATAGCTCTTAGGTTTACTCAGGAGTTTTTCAATGCATCTTTTATGAGTTTGGTATCTTCACATACAATTTAATTCAGTCAAATATTTCAGTCACTAATTTCCACACAAGAAAAATTGCATAAATTATATTTTAACTAAGAATGGCTAATGCTGAATCTGTTGATAAAAGTTATATTTTTGTTGTACGCTTCTGGTGTCCTTGTAACCAATTGTATAGCACTGCTTTTGAATGGACACTTTCAGATTCAAGTTCATGATTCAACATGGAAGACAAGATCTAACTTCCCAAATAAGCAAAAATCAGGAGCCAAAACTTAAGTCCAAGGTCCTCAATACATCTTATTTGAAGTAAATTTGGAGTCTGCATGAGAGCAGATTAGCCTTCCCTTCCCACCATTAGCATCCTTCAGCTCCTCTCTCTTCTTTCAGCTGAAAGCATATTATATGTCTCCTGGTTTATGTTTTCCCAGTTCTCCTTCTGTTGGTGGTTACTGCTACTGTTTTATTGCTCTCAGTTCTCTCGCATTTGTCTTCCTTGTCCATTTAACATCATAATATCTTTGAGACAGGGACTGTCTCAGCTGATGTAGGAATATTATCTTTAAACTGATGGGAATTGAACTTCCATAAGCACTCTCAGTAGTGAAAAGATAAAGCGTGAGGAAAAATAATTTCTGCATCTTACCTGATTTGGAAAAACATGAGGTAGCCTGAAACTTCTGCAAAACCTACTCAAGAAAGTACTGAAGCATTTGCTTCAGTCTCTTTGTAGGACTGCTGCACAGGCCTGAAGTTAATCATATTCTTAAACACTCTTCTGTTTTCAGAGCCTGAATTATATTCTGGTGCTGTGTGATTATTTTTTCAAATGAAAACCTGCATTAACATGAACGTTTTCATTACTATTATCCTTTGTTATTTGGCAAATTGCATAGAGAAGCCTCTGGAGAAATAAAAGCCAAAAGGACAGGTAATGTGGCATAATTGACAAACACCAAGAGAGCCCCACTGAGACTAAATCTCATTAACATTGTTGTAGAACTGAACTGGGTAATCTCTTTCCTGATTTCCATTTTGCATAGAGAGATGGATGTCATATACATTAGTAGTAGAGAAGAATCCCAGCCATGCAGTTAAGTATTTTCATTATTAACCTTTCAGAAGGCCTGTTTATGCCCTGTATTGTTCACCTGTACCCAGTTCACAAAGTAACAATGAGGAAATCTCTTCTTAAAAACAGCAAACCTCGAGCAAGAATTCCTCCATATTGTTGTGGAGGTTTTTGAAGCTGGGGAGAAACTTTGATCTGAAGCCAAACTGAACTGGGTTTGACCTATGCATAAGTAATGGCTCTTTGCTATTACTTTTGCTATTAGTCTGTTAGCTTATATGAACTTCAAAAATGAATTTTATTGGCTATAGGCAGGCTGCACGATCCAGCACCTTGAGATAACCATGGTTAGCTAATTTGATGGATGACATAGTTTACAATGATATGGTAGTGATTTGTTAGATGTTTCTCCATCCAGCTGAATTGTACCACATAAACAAGGCCCTAGTGGTTTGAAATGTTTACACAACATAGAGCAGTATGTAAAAAATCAATGACACATCCGAATATCATCTGGATATACAGTTTATCACACAGATTTCAATTCTCTATATGCATGAATGTAAAATATAAAATATGTATGAGATATCCTGCAAGTCTTGTAAACACAAGTAATTTTGTATATCACTAAGTAAGCATTATCACTTTGCATTCAATGCAGAGAGCAAACTGATCTCACATAAGAACAGGTTCTTCTTAGTTGATAGCACCTGGGAGTAGGCATTCTTTTTCATTCGTTAAAAATTGTAAAGAAACACTCATCATTAGAGGGAATGGCTTCTGTGGAGATGTATTATTATATAAACCCACCAGAAATTAATTCATAAAGGACGCCTGCAGAATACTGCTACAGGAAACGAGGACCAAGGGGACCTTCTGCATGCTTCTATCGAGTTAGGGGTGCCAGGAATCAAAACAACACACTTATCTGCTCATTTAATGGGTAGAACTAGAGAATCTGCTACACAGACCTCTAGGTTGTAATATGATCTCTCCCAGCTTTTATTTATCTGTTGTTCTTTAGTCTACAGGTGGTGTGTTGAATTTGCTACTATGGTAACTTAGGATCTAAAGCCAGCAGAAATTTTTCTATTTTAAAGATTTCCTTTTGCCAGTACCATTCTCTCCATACTTTTACCAGAGTCATATTCTGGAAGTATATTAACAAATTAGTAAAAATAAACTAAAATTGTAGGTTTTTTTCAAGTGAGAATTAGCTAGGCCAAGAAGCAGCTGAGTCAATCAGTCCAGAATGGGGAAACTGTGATATGAAAATGCTTGCTATATGTCTCCAGTGATGTAGTGTTGTGACGTGATTGGAAAACTGTTCAGCAGGGTTCTTTCAAAGGTCTGCAGGGAAAGGAGGACACTAAGAATCATATTTGCAGATCACAAGGATGTCAATAGGAATGGTAAAACACATGTACCAAATGGCAGTGCTTACAGGGTTGATTTGGATTGACTTTTCTTAACACAGTAAGCTTGAAAAAACTGTATTAGCATCTCCTCATTTGGTGCGCTTTCCTAGGCAAACAAGTAAGCATATTTGAGAGATTCCTTTTGCAAAATCTTTTCAATTTCTATTAAATAAAAAGAGAAGTGTATAGGATATGGAGGAAGGTCCTATTCTTTATTCTAGTCTAATTCAGCCACAAGTAAAACCAGTTTTAAATATCTGTATATACACACACATATATAATTTTTCTCTGGAAGCTGATAAAAATGAGGGATGAAATAAAACAGAAGCAAAACCATACAAAAATTGTACTAAACCACATTCCCTGAACAATTATATTTTAGGGGAGAACTGATCAAGAAGAATAATCTTAATAATGTATTTATTTCTTGATAATTCAAAAATAGATACTGATAAATTTACACCTGCGATTTCCAGTATTGTATGCTCACATTAGCATGAAATTGAATCAGTCTTTTTCCTGCATCTATTCTGTCTGTATTGTCTACAACAAGATTCTCTTAGTCAGAAATAACCCCTGTCCCATAATGCTTTCCTTGCTGTTGTACAAATCCTACCCCACTTCACGGTGAGGTAGAATTTGCTCTAATTTCGATCTAATGCTGGAAGGAAATAAGCCAATTTTATTTTGCTTTTATTTTTTCAATAAGATCCCTAAGATAGAGATATAAGTTTCCTATCATGACAACTGCTTCCTAATCATGACAGTTTCATTTAGCTTTCTGCAATTTTTTATGGATATTATTTGATCTGGCCTTCAGAAGCTATTAGTAGAAATAGAAAGAAAAGACTGTCTCCTGTCCTGTGAGATGTTGCAGCATTTCAAATATATACTCATTCTGTAGATGGACAAGTCTTTCAAGGTAAAGAAAGATGGTTCTTCTAGAGCATTAGGCAAGGTGCTCACTCATTAAGTTAAGGTCTGTGCTTGCTTGGAGCAAAGTCTTAAGCATCCCTCTCCCATTAGAATGTAACAAGTTAGTTTCTATTGATCTAGTTTTCTCTTACAACCAAACTGAGCTTGGTTGAGCCATTCTTCTTTTTTGGGTCTGAGATTCCATCTTTGTTGGTAGAGGCATAGATGTTCATTTGAAGTTTTGACTTCAATTCATCAATGTCTTTCTGGAAAAAAACCCAAATACTTCATTTAAAAATCTTTAGCCACCATTCAGAGTCACGATGGTTGAAATGCCTTTTCTGTGGAGACTGCAGTCAGACTTTTGGACAAGACTGTCTCTCAGAAGATTTTGTTTTCCCTGTGTAATAGAGATCATAACACCTGCCTGCCTCATATAGAAATTGTGAATGTTAATGGATTTAAGTCATGCCTTGGTAGGTGTTCTTCCTAAAGAAAAATGCTGCCTGAGGATAAAAGTCCTGACCTTGAAACAGGATGTAGTACTGTTCTAGGCAAAACTTACTACAGAGTGAATGTGCAAACCCTTTATTTATCACTTACCCAGCTGTTTTGCTAAATTGCAGCTCCTTTAAAATTACACACTAATTCATCAATAATTCAGCAGAGGAGTCTTAGGAAGAAAGCACTAGATGCCATTTTGAATAGCTCCACTATCAAATGATAAGCTATTCAGAGAAGGGAATACTGCTGAGATACTGTCTCTCTGTTACCAAGGGAAATTCAGTTAACATTAGTGAAAGCTACAACATAACAATCTCCTGAGCTCTGTTTCACAACAGACCGTTGGTAGACACATAACAGTATGACGGGAAGGGAGAGGGAAGCCTGTGGGGTGAATATATCGATGTGATCTTCTTGCAGCTTTGCAGGCTTATCTGGGTATTTAAAGCCCACGCAAGAAAAGCAGATCAATGCATAAACCAGCACATTGCACATGAGCGCAGGGGCTGACATCCAGCCACACTCTGCCAATGCTGCAATTAGTCAGTGTGTGCTAAACAGATGTGTGTATGGTACCCCTTTAGGTCAATGCTAGGCTTAACTCTTTTTGGATGGCTGGCACAGCACAGGGCCTGAGCACAGGGTGCTGGTTCTCTGCACTTCTGTGTGGATCTGTCCTATCTACTGAGTGCATCTGCACATCGTGCAAAATGCTGCAGAAGGGTGGTTGCAGCAAAGTGTTCTTTTTCAGTTTTGCTACGGCAGATCATTCTAGTAGGACTTTTTGGTTTCTTGGAAGTCTGTCCTCTCTCCTACTCCCTTTTCCTACCCATGTTTTACTGTGTGACAAAACATTTGTAATTATGTATCTGGATACATAAGGATATGTTTTATGTATGGGTTAATGCTGTAGTAACACTTAATGGGTGAGACAGCTCATGATAAATCATGTCTAGATCAAATGGATTAAATCATTGCAAATTATTTAACTTGTAAAGTAATTCACTTGCTTTCATTTTTGGTTTTCGTTGAAGTTCTGATGGGCTTTTAAGCATAAGTATACTTTTGAAAAACATCCCAATGTATTGTAAATTTTCTTCTAATGAAAACATATTAGTGAGATTATGAGAGGACTTCAGTCAAAATACTGTATGTTCGTAGCTTCCAACTTTTCTATGACAGAAGATGAAGAAACTTTCTTGCAAAGCAATTTTCATACAGAATATCTGAACCGTAGACCCCACTCACTATTCCTTGCAATGCTGCAAAATCAGCCCCAAGGTGGAAGCTGTGCCACCCATGGCCTGTACCAGCCTGGGCACTCCCGTGCAAACTCTGAGTTCTTACGGAAGACAAAGTTGTCTTTTTCACTTCTGGTTGTGCTTGTATATCCATTCAATTCTGGTGACACTGGTTTTGTGTCAGACATATTTTTCTCCATATCCTCCCCTTAAGTTCCTGAATATTTTAAATTTATCTACCTCTTTTTCCCCTTAGGCTTCCCAGGGCCTTGCCTCTTGTTCCATATCTTAAAGAGGAGAGACCCTAGAGTTCCTGGATTGGATAACAGTTACATTTCTTTTTCAGAGACCAGCTAGTAGCTCTGAAATGAGCCACTCTGTGCAGGTGTTATTTAGCTGTTGATAGGAAAATCTCACCTTTGCCTCAGTGTCTTGGGACTGCTATCAATGTTAGCTGTGTTTATTGGTAAATGTTAATGCCTAAGAACAGCAGCTCTATCCTGCCTAGGCTATTGTTTTGCTGCCAGTGGAATTAGAATAGTGCTCTTATTTATAAAGCACTCTCATTTCTTATGATATTCTGTTTGTTTAAATAAGGACTTGTTCGTTTAAACATAAAAATTCAGTAATACTAAATAAATAACGTAGTATTTAAATGCAAACAGATTCAAAACAAAAGCAGCATCCTATTATCCCTCTCTCTCCTACACATTCACAGGCTCAGAAGGGAGGCTGGGAAAGACATAGCATTAATAAACATAAGGCTAGCAGCAATCATTAAATAAATACTGTTTAAAAAAATCCCCTTGATATTTAAAAAATGCTGAAGGATTTATTTAAAACATTGGTAGGAATAGAAGCTGAAATGGGTGCTGTAGAGCAGTGAATTCCACTTTCAAGAAATCAGCCATGAGGAAGTACAAAGACCCACCACTTCAACAGGCAGCAGTGGGATCCCTGGAACAAAGATGATGTCAAGTCAGTCAGTACAGCTCTTTCTACATTATATTGGGTCTTTCCAGTTGGGGTTTTAAAACAGAATGAAATGACCTTCAAGTCAAAATACTACTCTAAACAGCCCATGGAAAGCACTCAGGGCAGGTGAAATCTGACGGTTCTTTGGTGAACAGAAGAGCAGACTGGCTAATCCATTCTGAACAAGCTGCAAGTTTCAGAGCTGCTCTACAAAGACAGAATGACAGCACCTCCAGCCATGTGGCGAACAAGGCACGTTTTGCTGGTCTGAGGTTGCCATGGGATAAGTAAGGGCCCAGCATATGCAAACTACGCATCAGGAACAACATTTTCAGTTGTGTATTCACGTCTCTTTCCAGAGGGAGTCAAAACTGATGTCAGAATTCAGCTCGCTTGCTTTCAGGTTCTGTGAAATATCGGAGGACTGCAAAAGAGGGAGCCAGGAAGAGAAGTGGTTAATGTCTAGTTCCAAACTGAAGTGCTGGCCCAATATGTTCAAATCACCAGCAGCTTTAAAGAAAAAATACCAGAGGGTTGTAGAGTGGGAAGTATTTTCCAAATACACACAATGTGAAGACTCTTGGGAGTTATAAGACTCAGAAGAATTGTTTTATTTAATCTAAATAGCTGCTAGATCTCTGAACAATGAGCTATATAGCAGCAGCTTATGCAAAAGTAGTGGAGATAACTGTAAAACTGAATAGCTTGGGTAGCAATAGCTCTTGTATCACATCAGCACAGAGTTCAACTCAGGCTAACTGCCCAAGTATTCTCTAAGCTTCTCAGGAAAGCTTTGCAGTTTGTTTGGCATCCTTGGATGCTGCAGCCATGCTGGTAGCAGAATATCTGTAAACTATGTTCAGGCTTAACTGTGTGAACATGGCTGTGCATATATCTGCATTCATGGAAGCTAGTGTGGAGATAAGTATTGTATCTGCTTCTGAAAATTTGGTTCATAGATATAGCACCACTGAGGAGTGTGACTTCTATATATGCATCCATTCTGTACAGCAAAACCAAAGTAGTTTATATTGTTCATTTCTCCTATGAAAGGTAAGATGAAGTGTTTTGCAGTTACTGTGAGCTCATATGTAGTGGAAACTCAAAGTTCCTCCAAATGAATGTGTTGGTGGTATTCCTGGCATCATATAGGCAATACCTGATAATGAAGAACATTTTTTCTCATAGATGGTGTGAATCCAGACCATTCATTTATTATAGACCTTTTACATCTAATTGACTCTTATTGTACCTCCAAAATGGAAATGCATTAAAAAGCATCTCCATCTAACTTATAAGAACAATAGCCAATTTTCTATTCTGTGTCTTTTGAGAATTCCTAAGTGCCTTCCATAATCAGATATTGGGAGTGTAAACAATTATAAGGGTGAGATTATAAGGGTGGCTTTTTTAACGTAAGGCATGATGTAAGCATCTAGGAGTAAGGTTGTTGCAGCAATGTTTCCTATTTTTCCTTTTGCATTTCATTTTACTTTTGTAATTCCTATGTCGTCTTCAGTTATTATCATGTCTTAAAAAGTAAAATATTAACAAGTGTAATAATTTCTAACATACAAATTATGTGGCCCTTAGAATTTTTAATAAGTCAGTAGGATATCAAGATATTCCAAAGGAGAATCACAGTTTCAATGTAGATTAGCTTAGTGCTCTGTAGCATCGGGAGATGTAGTTTTCCTGGTTTTTGTCTTTCTGTCTTCCCCCACAAAAATTCCACTAGCAAGATCACACTGGTATGCTTTGCAAAAATCCTCACTTACATGAATTATTCTGCAAGTTGAGGAAATTATGTTTTACCCTTGAGAGCAAAGCCAGGTAAAAGCAGAACTATCCCAAGGTATTTTTATTGAAATTGAGATTTCATGCTGTTCAGTCTATTTGGATGCACACAACATTTGAATTCCATAGCTGCTTGCCTTGAGTATTTCATTTGGAATGACAATGGCTCTCATTTCTACCTGAGACTCATACTCAAATGGAGGGAATCATCATATTATATCCAACCTCACACACACTGCTTAGATGAACTGTCTACTGAAAGGCTTGGATACAAGTCTTGTATTCACACTCATTCATCTCTGCTGGTTATGAGGGACTAGTTATCTATCAGTCCATCCCATCTCTCCCAGTGAATAGGTCACCCAAGCTTTAGAGTTGTAGAAAAGTTACTCGAGTAGAAGAGCAGGTAATACTTGGACAGCCATATGATATCTCTTTGCCCTGAAGGACATACTTAGCTGTAGGAAGCAACAAATTAGTTCAGATAAGTCTTAAATTGGACTTGATGGGCCGTAAAGAAAGATCCTTGCCCCGTGGAAATTCACATTGTTGCCCTTACTTTATAATATATGCTGAAGTGTGAGGTTTTGTTGAACTTCCCCTTTTCCCATTCTCCTTTTCCCTCCTGCGCATAGCAGTTGTTTTTCATAGTAATTATTAGGGCATGAACAGGGAAGACACTGCATCCCATGATGGATGGGCTGATGCAATGTGCAAAGTACATACTATATATCACAATTCCTCTCTTTCACTTTTCTCCCTAAGTTCCTGGCTGCTGTAACAGTTTGGCCATATTTCACTGCGGTTAATAACATGCTTTAAATGCAGCAGGCCCTGCTTCCATCAGTAGTAAGGCCTCCTATTTTTTTTTTTTTTTTTGAAAGGGTCGTTTTGGTATTAGCAAGTGGCTGCTCCTGTGATGTTTTCAATATGTTGCTAATCTGTAAATACCTGCTCCTGTCAGTGACTAAGGGCCTCCTGTGTGGTGGGTACCATGCTCGGCTTCCGTTGATTTCAGCAGAAGCTGAGGATAATCAGTGCCCTGCAGGACTGGCCATAAGTGAATGCTCTAGACAGTGGGAGCACAGAAGGGTAATCACAGTGCTAACAAAAGCAATAGGTGGCTGTCTGTAAAATGCAGCTTTTCGTATTGACTTTGCCTTGAGAGATTAAGAAAAATTTTGCTTGAATTAAGTATGTACTAAAAATCGAAAATTAACTGCGCCCCCCCCCAACAAAAAAAAAAACAACTTTAAAAAAATCAGGAAAGAAGATTATTCATACTTCAGGTTTCTTTTCTCAAACAGCCATGCTAGGGCTGCTCAAAGGAAAAGTCACTGGAGTTCTTAGACACAGAGAAAAGGATATTTTCCCATTGGCTGAGAGCAAAATTAATTTGACTGAAATAAAAAAATCCCCCCAAACTCAGCTTGAGGCAGGATGAACAATTTCTAGCAATACAGCTACATGTCAATAACAAGCAGTGAAAAAGTATCTTTTAATATGAGGCATTTAACAGCCTTAAACTAGATGTTGCTGACAAGGGTGTTGCCACCACACTGATAGCTTGTTTGTCAATAGTAGAGAGTGAGTGGGGACATGGTAGAATGTCAACACTGAAGAGAACATCTTTAGAATGGAACTAGAGAGTTAAATAGAGATAATGACAGGAAATTATAACAGGATAATTTTAGACCTGAGGGGAATAGATTGTGGAACAGAGAAATGGTGGGAACTCTATTGTTGACACATTTAAATATAGACTGGACAAAATGTTAATAAATGTACAATTGGGAACAATTTGACATTGTGTTCAAGGAGATGGAAAGGATGCAGTAATAAGTCTTTTAAAAAGATCTGTCAGATTGTTTAATATTATAGAATCACATAATGGTTTGTGTTGGAAGGAACCTTAAAGATCATCTAGTTCCAACTGCCCTGCCATAGGCAGGGGACACCTCACACGAAACCACATTGCTCAATGTCCTGTCCAACCTGCCCTTAAACACTTTCAGGGACGGGGCATCCACAATTTCCCCGGGCAAAATCTTCTAGTGTCTCACCACCCTCTCATGAAAGAATTTCTTCCTAATGTCTAACCTAAATCTACCCTCTTCCAGGTTGTCCTGTTATTACACACCCTTATGAAAAGTCCTTCCCCAGGTTTCTTGTAGGCCCCTTCAGTTACTGGAAGACCTGTATGGTCTCTCTGGAGCCTTCTCTTTTCCAGGCTGAACAACCTGTCTTTGTAGGAGAGGTGCTCTGATCATCTTTGTGGCACTCCTGTGGATTTGCTCCGGGAGGTCCATGTCCTTTTTGTTTTGGGGGCTTCAAAACAGGACACAGTGTTCCAGGTGGCGTCTCATGAAAAAGGAGTGAAGAGAGAGAATAATCTTCACTGTGAAATATGTTTAACTTAAAACATGTTTATGTTTAATATAAACACAAAACAATTTGTCCTATTTATCAAAGGAAATTTTACTCTCTTTTTCTTTTTTTTTCCATAAACATAACACTTTTGAATTCAAGCCACTGTCCTCAGTTGTCTTGTAGGCCATAGAACTCTCTGCTGACTTGCACCTAGTACCTTAAGACACTAAATTTTTCAATTTTAGTAAATCACTCAACCAGTAGCTCCAGAGAAGGGAATGGTATTCAGATACGACCCTCAGGATCTGAAAACCCATGTTTACATGGAAGCAGTCATCACGATCTGTTAGATATTGGTCTTGATATTTTCTGAACCTCGTGTCAGTATCCCACAGTCATAAATCACCAATACTAAACTGTTGAAAACAATCAGCACTATCAAAAAGGTAATTTTTAATTTGCAGGCAAGACAGTGTGTGAGTGGTTGAGCTGCCTTCTAAGGGAAAGATAGATTCAAATGAATTAATTTTTTAATATAATTGACTTGTGCTAATTTAGTTTATCCTTTTAAACTCAAGCCAATCTTCAGAAAATTGTGTATGCTTTAGTATAACATGTTGAAAGATAATTAATGGTCTTTGACATTGAAGTTGTAGGTCAAGTGTAAGAACTTAGCGTAAATCTAGGGAAAAGTACCTTTCCAATGACATATAAAAATATATTTGCTACTGGTTTTCATTCTGGAGGCGGTCCAGATATTTTGCAGCTGCCAGACATGTGATATGGTCTTCACTTCTCACTAAGAGGAATCTATTGTTTACAAGTTGTTGGTATACAAAATGTCCTCGACATTCTATAGATACAGAAGAAGTCAGTTGTTGCCCAGAGAGTTTGTATGCTAGTAACAACTGAAGTGCATGTTTCTGCTGCAGTCATAAAGGGAATTTTGGGTGGTTTATGGTGCTTTGGGCCTTGGCAAGCATGGAGGGAGAAGGTATAGGGCAGGCAGTTTAACCTGCTCTTCAGCAAGTCCATTGAAGCTGCAAGTCAATCTGTGAGCAAGTATTCCAATGCTTTCAGTGCTTCTCTAGATTCACATAAAGAGAAGAAGAAAGGTTTGAAGACACCTCTAAGCTCATGAGCAGTGACTCTCAACTACAAAAGATATGCAGGAGGGAAGAACCTGAGCAGTGAAGAGCTGTTTGGCTCTGTGGAGTCATTAGGTAGGAAAAGGAAAAATGTTTAGGATGTGTGAGTGTTGGTAGCTGTACTTAAGGAAGGGCAGGAAATTGGGAAAACCCTGAGTTCACAGAACACCATCAAACAGGGCAAGACTGAATAAAAGGCTGTTTATTGCTAAAAAATTGTTTCTGTAGTAGGGACAGAAGTAGACAAGATTCAATGTTTATTGTATTCTGTATTTTACCATAATTTGAAAACTGTGTGAAAGCAATACTGTAGCAGCCAATTCTTTGTGTCACCTCCTGTTCACCTGCCCTAGAAATGTTTTTATGAAATGACCTAGATATATTGATAAATCAGTTAAAAATAAAATAAGGAGAACATAACTGCATGTGTGAATTCTTTAGCTGACAGTAGGAGAGGGACAAACAAACCTACAATGGATACTCAGTTTTGTTTTCCTTCTTGATAGCATAATTGCCATTTCTACAATCTTATTGGAAAGAACTTCTGCTGCTCTTGAGAACCTAGTGACAGCAGGCTTTTTGTAGCCCAGTGGTTAGACACGGCTTTGTCGCGATCACGTTTGCATGCTGGCCAATGCTCAGTTGAAGGAGACAACTTCAGTCTGTCAGAGCAAAACCGTGATGTCTTACTCACATTTGCATTCTACATGCTGTGTTTCAATTTTCCATCATTAAATACTAATTTGTAGCTGTGTAGAATCTTCTATTAGGGATCTCAGAAAGCTTTATGAATATTGTATGAATGAATGGAGCCCCGCAACATGCCTGTGAAATACAACTAGGTAAGAGTCTATCTCTTTTTTATGTAGGAGCAAGATAGGACATTAAAGCAGAGGCAGATTAAGGCTCTGAATTTCACCCTCAAATTGGGAAAGCACTATTTCATAGCAAAGCAGTCAACTGTTGAACATGTATACTTGCAAAAGGCTGATATATGTCTGTGTAGGTAACTTGGATGCAGTTTCAAGCTAAAACCTTTTTTCTTCAAGGTCACGTAACAAGTTTGATCAGAGCGAGGAAGAGAACTTATGTCTTAAGTCTCCCTGTAATGGTTTTTAAACATAGACCTATTTATCCTCCTTGAAAGACTAAAATTAACAGGGAAGTTGATATATCCCAGTGAGGATTAATCCTACTCAGAGCTTCATGTAGGCTTCTTTGATTTGTTTTTCTTTTTGTGTTTGCTAAATGTTTTTTTCTCACAGTCTTTTCAGCTGAATTGTTCCCCATTGAGTTAAAAATAAACGTCAAACAATATGACTTAAAGAAAAATCGTGTCTGCTTTCCCCAGGAAATACTAGCCAATTAATAAAGCAGAATGAGGAATTTTGCCTAGGGAGCCATCATGAAATAAGAAGTGTGTATAAATACATGCACGATGAGACACATACAAACCCATTAAAAGACCATTTCATTTGGACAGGATCTGCTTATCAGTGTGGAAATTTATGAGGCATTGTAGAGCATGGACAAACACAAATCATGGGGAGGATGCTATTTTGAAAGGCTGGCGAAGTTTTCCTTGTATATTTTTTTGCTGCTGCATCAGGAAGCATCATGAAGACCATGAAGCTGTTATTGGTTAAATCTGTGCCACATAAGTTCTGAAGCAGTCGTTTTTCCCTGAAACACATTGTAATTAATTTATATACTGCCATTTCCATACTAGAAGAAAATTCTCTGACTCATACACCTTGATTATCTCTCTCTGACCACCTTCAGTAACAGTTTTAACTTTCTCTGTGGAGATCTGTTCTAATATCTGATTATGCTTAATACTATAGCTAATGAGATTTCTGGCTGAGATTCAAAGGAAGATTTTATGCATTGACTTTGTACAAGTTGCTTGTGTTGTTTCTCTGTGATCCCTGCATGTTATAAGCAATGCACATTCACCTTCAGATTACCCATCCTTGTCTTAATCTTCTCCACCTACAGACTGGTAAGTATTCTAAGATGCAGTTATCACAGCCATGCCAGGTGGGGAAAAAAGGCTTCTTAAAAGAACAACTCACCATTAAAAATACCAAACTGTTAAAAAGAATATCTTACTTTCTGAAATCTTAAGGATTAATAGTGGCAGAGGTAATAAAAATCTCCTTAAAAGCGATTTGTGAATTATTAAATAAATTTCTTTCAAATGGCTTTATTACTCATAGGAATTGTATCAATCAACAGTGAGAGCTAAATTACTAGATCAGTCAGAAAATATTATTGCAACTGAAGAATCAATGTTAATTGAATCATTAAGGCATTATTACATGAAACACAAATAGCTATGGATGATAACTCTTTGCTCTGCTTGATCTATAGTCTACAGAGAAGACATAATACCAACAATTGTGATGCTTGATTATTCTCCTAAGCATCATATTTTCCCAAGACAGTATTTTTCTCTATCAGTGTCATTTTGCTCGTAAATCTCCTACTAGTGAATTTTTCTTTTAAAAAAGACCTCACTTTAGATTAATGCAATGCACATTTTCTCTGTAGTTCATAGGTGAATTTTTCTTCAGCCAGACTCCCAGTGATTGTAGTGAAGTTCAGACCTGGGAGCATTTTCTGCTTGAACTACTTTTGCACTTTGGAAGAGCCTCCCTTGTCAGTGCTGCCCTCCCTACACTGGTTGAAGCAAGGTTGAATCTGATGGAAACTTTTGTCAATCATGGGTAGTAAGACCAACATTGATTCAGGGAACTCAGTGTCTTGGGTCTCCTCTGGTTCACTCCTTACTGACAGCCAGAAAAGTTTGCTGTTAATGCAGGAGATGAAGAGTGGGGGTTCTGTCAATATAACCAAATTTATCAGACTATGGTCATATAGGATGAACAAGGGTGGTGCAGTGTCTTCTGATTGCTGCCCAAGCCCTCTAACATAAATAACTACAGTCAATTTGCTAAACTTTACTCTGTTGCTGTGAAATTCAATGAATGTTCCTCTGTTTTCCAGCTGTTGTAATATCATTGTGTCATGGCTAGAGCCTAGTGACAGTTAAACTGACAGCCCATGGATTACATATGTGTATGTGGGTGAGAAAGAAATTGAGTATATGGGAGTGTTAGTGTGTATGTGCTAGTAGTGGTAATGAGGATAGTATTTAGGTGGGTAGATAGAGCCTTGCTGGGGTAGATTGGAATAAAAGCATCTATGTGAGAAAGAAAGTGTGTGAATATGTAGGTTAGAGTAGGTTTGAGATGATGTGTTTTTTTGACCTTCCTACTCTCTCTTTTTTTTTTTTTTATGAACAAAACAACTTTGGGTTTAACATATGTGCTTGCATTCCTAGCAGGATTTTGATATATGGGATAGGTTTTATCTGTCTTGTCCCAACAGTAAAACCTGCCTCTTGTGAGCTAAAGAAATTCAGGGTATTTCCAGGCACTTCATTCCTCATTCTTCTCCATTGGGAACATCATTTTAGTTTATAAAATGATTTCTTTTTCAAATTGACATCTTCTGCACTCAACAAAAGTTTGGAGTAGTGTAAGTGCACACATATGTGTGTATATATAGAGAGAGCAGCTAAAGAAATGTATGGCACTGGAAAAAGTAAGAAATCATAGAACCCATGACATATTCTTTAATACTAAAGTTCATTGACTGCATTAAGAAGACTGATGACTAACAGAGCTTGGTGCCAGCAAAGGCTTGGAGCCCACCTTTCAAATCTGTGTTAATGTAATTTAATGGGTAGAACAGCACAGCTGCGTCACTTTTCTTGTTTTTTGTTCTTTTTCTTTCTTTTAAAGTAAACATTCTGCTTTGTATTCATGCTGATGGCTCTTCCACAACCTTTCCAGGCAGCTTGCCTGCCAGTCCAGTGTATCAGTTGGGAAATTTATAAAATGCTTTTTTCTTTCTCCATCCTTTCTATATTTCCACTCCTCATCAGTGCCCCAAGTGACTGGTCACCAAGTTCTGTAACCACAGAACTGCAGATGCTCATCATCCCAGGCTGGTGTAATACGACACAAGCTGCAGTGAGGAGGCAGCAAAACATCATGCAATCATTTTCATTCAAGCCAAAAGATATCTGAAGATTTTTCCTTTTTTTCTTTCTTTTTTTTTTTTTCTTTTCTTCCCTTTCCCCACTCCAGTTCCCAGACCTGTATAATCCAAGACAAGGCAGCATGATAGACACACATTCACCTTTCACCCAGCAAAACTCTTATCTTAACCACTGTTTGCAAAAGTTGGCTTTGTCTGTTTGGTAAATCAACAGATACATGGGAAGTCACCTCCATAGTAAAACAGAGCAATTCTTTTGAAGTATGCACAGTTACAGAATCATTTTAGAGGAGACATTTCTGGGCATATCAGATAGTTAAGAAATAATTCCCTTGGCTGACATTTAGGTGGGGTACCAGGCCAACAATAATGCTCTGTAACTATATGGGATTTTTTAGGAGAAACAAAGATCTGATACAAAGCCTCCTGTTGCTATTGAAAATTGGTCCCTAACAGCAATCACAAAATACTTCAAGTGTAGCCAAGTTATAGTGCTAATTCACTAACAACTCCTGCACATTATTTTTTTCTTTGAATAATCTCCATTTGTTCTCCATTCTCTATTCCTACCTCATTCAGCTAGAGGTACAACTAGCTAATACAGTGAAAAGAATATGACTGAACTGAAAGATTCACAGCTATTTGGAGTGCTTAACAGTGATTTACTACTTGTCTGGTGCAGGGTTTTTTTTTTAGTTTTTCCAATAAGGACCTGCTAGCAGTTTCTTCAGACCTTTGAAGTTTATTTCATGGGGTCTGTGACTAATCCTACAGACATTATTAAGATTTGTTCCATGTTTTTAGTTGGGATAGGATTTGACCTATGAAGAACAGAAAAAAATATTAAAAAGGAAAAGAAAGTATCCTAAGATCTCTTTCATGTTAATTACAGGTGAAAAGCTCTAATATACAGAAAAATGAGGCCAAGGATAAAATGGAAAGAAGGTGTTTCACATGAATACTGAAAAACTTAAAAATACCACCAAAAAAATCTGAAGATAAAGATGCATAAATCAACAAAATCTTTTTCATCATTGGTGATTGTGACAAATCTCAAATCCCAAGTTCCATTTACAAGTATGATTCAAGAACTTCTGGCTCTAAAACTTTTTAATATCTCCTACTAAAAGAAGTATATTTCCCAGTTGATTTTAAGGGGTTTTATTTCTTCCTGCAGGGCTCCATGTTTGAATAGTAGGGCTCAGAAATATTTTCCCTGTTTGTATATGAAAAAGGGAAAAACAACTAAAAGCAGTGAGATATGCTTAATAAGAACAATGAAACTAAGTCCTGTTTTGGAGCTGCACCTTCAGAATGTCACTCCATGCTCATATTTCCAATGTGGCACTTAGACCATCAGTAATATAATTCATATGAGAGCTTGGGAGAAGTCAGTCCTTGCACTCACATAAAGCTAGAAATGGTCTTGCCTCCTAATGAAGTCTAACTTTGTGAACCTAATACTATTTCATATATTTTGCTTGCTGTCTACCTTCTGTTCAAAGGATATGCTGCCTGCAGATTCCTGCCTCGAGAGGTATATACTTCACTGAATTGAGTTTGACACGTACCTGGAAGATGGCTAGTAGAGGACATATGAATCTTAGAAATGTTCAGAAGAGAAAAGGACTATGTATTTCTCTATTTCTGTTTTTACCTTGTTTTCCTGATGTTTTCATTATGTCCTTTGAGTGTCCTCTAAAAATAAATCTGGACATTGCTTCAGTTTCTGAAATGCCTGGATTTGAAAGGCTTCTTCCAGCAAACAAAGTTAGTTCCCTCTAGCAAATCCTGAAAAAATTGTCAAAGAAAACAGGTGATTAAAGTTTTCAGTGTCAAATTCTCAGAATCTCTTAGACTGTAAACAGATCATGTAGGCCATCCAAAATCTGGCCTGAATCCAAACCTAGTTTCTAGGTAGTTTGAAAATAGTTGTTGAATTCTCCCACCGTTTTTTATTTGGGTAAGCATCTTCTGGTCAGCTATTCCATATGACCTTGCATGTTGCCATTCCCTGCAAAATTTCTCCTACTGTTAAAAAAAGGTGTTCAATGGGATCAGTGGCAGCAACAGACTTTCTGCTCAGTCTGGTGCCGGTAATCAACCATGTTGGGATCTGATGAAGCTAAGTTGAACATGATGAGTTCTGTCTGCAAAGTGCCCTTTGGATCAGAGGTGTGCAACTTGTTGATGCTGGTTTGAGAGGAGTATTTTGAATGGATCATGAATGCAAAATAAATTTCTTGAACTGGGCCAGACAATTTGGTGGCAGAATACTCAGATTGGCTTCACTGGTATGGAGAGGCAGTAGGAAGCCCTAACTCTCCATCTGTTTCCCATGACTGCCCTGTTCTGTGTCCTGTAAGCTGTGAATGATCTGCGCAGCTTTGTTCCTTCCTGGCAGCAGCTGTATTATAACAGTGGAAAAGGACAGTCCAGTTGCTCTCTATTCTGCACCCTACTTCCTTCCCAGGCTGTGGAAGTCCAAGGGAAAGCATCACCTACATCTTCCTTGGGGCGGTGTTGCCTCTGCCAAAATGCAGTCCCCTTCTCCTCCAGAGATATGTGGAGCAGCTAAGGCTAGAGGCAAAAAGGAGAGCAGACTGATAACATAAAATGTTATATATTGGAAGCAGTTCAGTGTGGTTTAGTCAGACCAATAGCTGGAAATGCAACTGGTCTGCAAGCCATATGCAGAGTGCTCTACCTTCTGCTGCTGTTGGCCCATGTCCACAGAGGTCTGCCCAAGTGTTCAAGTTAGTAGGGAACTCCTCTGTCCTCCATACTTCATGCCCAGCCCTCTGTGTCTGTTTGTCTTTGTGTGCTGCTTCTTTTTGCTTTTGTTTCCTGTGTCCTTCTCCCCAGCTGGGTATATCACTCTGTGATATACTTTCTGTCCCTGAATGTTGGTGGCAATCTTGGTAGAAAGTACAGTAGTTCTCAGACTGCTCTGACTTGACCCTGTTAGCTGTGATTTGTAAGGGCTTCCAGACTATGTGGCATATGACGTTCTGCAATTATTTTCTTCCCTTCTGCTTGCTCCGGCTCAGCCCCCTGGCTGGCTGGACATTGGCCAGGGCAATTCTTTGCCTCCTGGTGGCTTCCTTGTTTAAATATTTTCTCAGCAGAAGAGCAATTGGGTGGTAGAGAATCTGTCCCAAAGCATTTACACAAAGCTTTCCAAATCAGTTCTTTTAATACTCACTGTGAATTGATTAACTTCTGCTTTTTTACAGAATGGTATGCCAGTGCATCATATTCATGTTGGGACACTGAGATGCTTTCTCTTCATTATGCAGAGCTGTACTTGCTATTATTGTTACTGAGTGAATGTGTGGCTGGCTATTGGTCACTCAAATGCTCCAATAGTTTTTGCTTTGGTTGAAGATGATTCCTGTGACAATATTAATTAAAACTTAGAGGTTTCAATAATTTAGTTACAGATTCTGCCTTCAGCTATGTGTGTACTTTTCACAAACAATAAGAGCTCCGTGTTTATTTTAGATCCATCTGTCTTGATCTTCCTTTGGTTTTTCAAAAAGGCAACTGCTATTGAAATTCAGTAAAGAAATAAGGAAGAGAAAAATATAGAAACCTTAAAAATTCAGCTCTGGATAAGGCCCTGAGTTTTCCTCTTCTAAGATTTTACTGGGGCATCCATTACTCACAGAGGCTTAGCTCCTACAATCCTGTCTCAGGAAAGATTTAGATTTACACTTTAATGCTTCTGAACTATTTTGAATCTAAAAACACCAAAAATGGTTTAGGCAGAGTCTCCATTTCAGGATAATCATCCACACATTCTGCATTCCTCCTCAGATTGTTTATGCTGAACATTCTCTTAATTTCACTCACTGTAGTGCCATCTTCTTTGTAAGAAATAATAAATCAGGTTTGTGGTGTTCTCTCCTCTGGCCCCCACCTTTAGTCCGAGGCTCCAGACCAAGCCTGGAGATGGTGCAGGAATGCCTGGAATCTCTCTGATCTGTTTCAGAGGCACATTTCCCCATGGCACGGCCAATGAGCAAGAAAACTTTCCTTTTTAACAAAGCTGAAGCCTTTCCTCCACTCACAGTCCTCAATACATTTAGCTTCTAGCTGCAAGTGAAGTGTCGGGTCTTCAGTACCTTAGAAACTGACAGGTGATACATGTTGCTAGTTGGAGTCCTGCACAGGAGATATATCATCATGGAAAGGTGGTGGCAATGCCTGATGGATGAGAGTTGTTTTCTTTGGCTGGCACAAACTCTGTTATCCTCAGGCAAACTTTACTCTGTCCCCTGAGAGTTACCATTCATGCTCAGGCTGTGCCTTTGATCTCTGAACATTCACGGAAGGGGAGTGTGAGTTGAGGAGTAAGGGTAGATGATACTCCTTTTCCACTGAGTTAAAGTCAGAATGTAATGCTGTGTTATGCCCACAGAGGGGGAAAAGACTAGCTGGTTTTTGAATGTTCATCTGTACTTCTATGCAAAGCGAAATATTTGAGATAGTCAGATGATGGAAAATTCAACTGATATAATTAGAAGAAAATCTAGGTCCAGGCCTTAAGTCATGTTTGAAGGTGTGATGAAAATTAGGCATCTAGATCTTTCATCATCCCAGATGGAGAACTACCACAACCTGTGCTTTTTAAAACCACACTGCCTTTCTAAATATTTAAATATGGGTTAGAATCTTATTTTTTGAAACCTGATTATTGAAACGTGTAGCACAGTGTAGCAACCATTTTTCTTAGTCCTCCTTTTAATAAAGATGGCAGTGTTTTGCAGTTCTTCAAATTATCTATAATGTCCAGCAGTCTGACTCCGAAACAAACTGCTTGAAGTACTTCACTGTCTCTAATACATAAAGCTGTATCACATCTTTGTTAGGCAAGCTAATATTATTACTTCTGTTTTAAGAATGAGGAAGAGAATGATTATTGGCCAAAGTTGCTGTGAAAGTCTGTGGTAATGCTTCAAACAAGAAGAAATCTTAGCTATTAGTTTTATTTTTTGTGTGTCTTTGGTTGTCTCTGGCTTTAGAGTGTTCTAAATGGTAGCATTTTTTTTAATGTATAATTTGTTTTATTTGAGGTGAAAAGATTGTATTCATTTCAAGTTGAAACTGTAATTGCATTTACAAGTATAAAAAAACTGACCATTTTAGAGTTTTCTCCTTTTATTTGTTAGCTACTGAACACTCTCGTTGACTATGAAACAGAGAAAATGAAAGTAAGTAGAAGACTAAGGTTAGGGATCTGATGGCAGGGATGGGTACCTCCCCATACTTGGGCAATGGAAAAATATCAAGGGGAAAATTGTGTATCTTAGAAAATTAATTACTTTCTCTTATGCAGTTTGTATTCTTCTGATGATGAAAGAAAGTTTGAAAGTTTGTTCTGGTTTGTTTATTTCTTGTATTAAACATTATTTTCCTTACAGGGTAGTTGACTGATTAAAAAGTAGTGAAAAGTCATTTATATTTCATCTTTCCAAATGTGAAAAATAGAATTTAAATATAATTATTAAAAATTGTTTTCTAAGAAAAATCACACTGAATAGATTAGATTTTAAACTAAAATAATGGATTTTTTAAACAAAGAGTTTTTTTAAGCTGAAGCCTGAGGCCTCTGTCTAAATTAAGTGAGCAAATTTAATTTTAAAGTTATAACTTTTGTTTCAGAAAATTAACATTTTCACTAAGCCTTGCCTTTCTATCAATATTTTGTACAATATTAAGTAGATTTTTATTTGTCTCTTACCTTTGGTGGTTAAATGTTCATGCAATGAAAGAATGGTTTGTGTGACATTTTTATTTAAAAGCTTTACTTTAGCTGTATTGAAAGTGGTGTCATATCCACGGAATTATTTTTGTAATGAATGTTTGAAATCAAGCAGTTTTCAGGGGAGTGAGGGATCAGAGAGCTCTATACAGGGAACTAGCTAGGAGTCTTTACACTATATTCACAAACATGTACCTGCTACATGTGAGCCATAGTGGTGGGTTTTCCATATCTAAGCTCACCAGAGGAAACAGTAAATGAAATAAATTATAGAAATTTGGGGCAATATTAGCCCAAATCAACCTACATTTAAACTACTTGTATTTGTGCTGAATTTGGTAAATCATTTCAATTTTAAGAAATGCAAAAACTTGAAATATTTTTCATTCTTTTCGAAACTGATTTTATGTATTTTGATATATAAAGTGATATGAAACATTTTGCCCAATTTGAAATACATTTTCAGCTTTTAATTTTGCTGGAGGAAAAAAAAAAAAAGAAAGAAAGAAAAATGGTTGTTTCTCATCCACATGGAAAAAAAAAATGTTTTCAGATAATGTCTAAGTTGAAAAACCCCCTAAACATTTGTTTAGCTCTAAGGAGAAGACTGCTTTCCATATATTAGAAAAAAAGCTGGATTAGGAGACAATGTCCACAGTGCAACTTTGCTGTCTCCTGACACTTCTCCAAGCTTGCTGAGATTTTCCTCCTTGCGTACCTATCCATGCTTCCTGCTTTCCTGTGTAACTCGACATGCTTATACATATAAGGAGCAGAGCAGCTGCTGGCGGGGACCTGAAGGCATTAAAACAACTTTTTCACCACATCAGATCCTCATCATCTTCATTTTGTTGCCTGTCGTGGCCAGGCAGAATGTCATGGTAATGGCTGAGAACATCTTGCAGTAAATCCAACTGCTGTTCCAACAGCACAAACCACATGAGTTAAATGAGACTCTGTCTCATATCGATGGAAGTGGACGGGCTATTGCACACCCATAAAAAAACTGAGCTTTATCCAACAGAAAGCAGTGGCCTAACATGCACATTAAGAGCCAATTAAAGACAGTGTAATTATAAGCAGTCTTTTTGTTGGATAACTAACACAAGTCTCTGACTGTGTCTCATCCTCTTATGTTATGTTGAAAAACTGATTATTCTGCTGCCAAAGGATAAAATGCTCTGGAATTTAGTTCATTTTATCTTATGTCTCAAGTGCCAGTGCTTGGCTGCCACCTCTTCTGTGATATCTGGAGTTCTGCTTATATGAAGTGTTACAGAATTAAGGGCACGACCCCCTCAATAAGTGATAACTCAGTAAGTTTCTTGGGCTAGGTAATCTATGTGATCTCCCAGGTCACATTTTACATACATGTGAAGATATAATTAAATAAGAATTTATTAAAATGGGCTCAAAATCAGTTCCAAAAATCAGTGTGCTCATGCCACTGAAGTAGTGGCATGCACAGTTTTGTACCTAGTCATGCATTATACAGCTATCTGAACAGGAACTCATTTTCTACCAATTTGCATATGTGTAAAAACAAAACTTGGGGTGGAGAATATAGGAGACATATGTTCCCTTGTCATAAATTTTGTTTTAATTTAGTCCATCCTAATTTACAACTTTATTGGAAAAGTTTTCTGGGTGCTTGCATGGAGCTTCCAGATGGAAGAAACCACAGATTCAGGTTCCATCTCTGTCTACTAAGGACTATGTACTCAAACCTGGGTCTCTCATATGCATGTGATTGCCATAATCAAAAGAATTCTGCAAGAAGAAGCTGAGATATGTTTTAATCTGGGAAAGAGGGGAGAGGGAGAGGAGAGGAGTTTCCATGAAATGGAATTCATACTTTCCAGCTCTCCTGGTTAGACGATGGAAGAGGATGTCTAACAATATTAGATATGTTCACTTATATTTAAACGTGACATGGAAATTATATGGACGGAGCATAAATGATACCTTGTGTAAACATCACAGACTCTATAGCTAGTTTTTTTGCTCCAAACTGTGGAAATTTCTAAGAAATTTTGAATACATTTTTGAATTCAGTAAGAAAGTTTAACTGTTTCTCTTAGGAGAAGGGAAAATGTTTGGTCAGGAAACAGGAAAGTAGGGATGGATATGGAATAACAGCCCTTTAAATAGTCCAAAAATAAACATTTCTGTTCACTCTGTTCTCAAAAAGTATATTCTCACACAAACTAACAAATACTCCTTTGGGAGAGATAGCAAACAAGGATGTTTTTGTGGCAAGCGTATACTTTTTGGCCTAGCTTCTGATTTGGCACCTGTTTGACTTGACAATTTAAGGTCCTTTCTGAAAAACAAGATTTGTCTGTCAACTATATTGGAAATTGGAATCTCTGGGAATTTTTGTCCTTCCACATACGTCCTCCTAACCCTTGTTGAATTTAAGTTGTGCAGAAGCCTCCTAGCAATGATTCGTGCCATTTCACTGACTTTTCTTTTATCACAAGTAACACTAAAAGCAGTGAAATGAAAGCTATAAAAAGCTGCTGCTTTGGCATAATAGCTTGGAACTACTTTACTGATAGTATGCACCTGGTGCACTCTCAGATAAACACCCCAAGCAGGGACCAGAATAAAAAATATACCCAAATACATATCTGAAAATACAAGAAATTATCTTTGACATTTATAGGATCCTGACTATCCTATATGTGGGTTTCCCATGTCTGGAATGTGTTGGCTGTTGGTCATACTGCTTTGAATCTCATCTTTCCTAGAGATTAAAAAAAAAAGTCTTTCTGCAGTTCTGGGTGAGGTAAAGAAGAAGAGGGGTAATTGTTTCTAGATGAACAGATCATGACCAAATTCAGTATCTGGATCTCCTTTATGTTTTAATTTTCGGTCACTTTGTAAGAATTAGGAGCAATTTCCAAAGAACTTAGGAAGGTATGGTAGGATTTCTCACCCTGAATCAAATTGTTGGCTCCTCAAGTCTAATACTAAAGTCTAATAATTAAGTTTAATCTTCACCTGGGAGTAGCCATCATTTGGGGCATCAGAGGAACATAAAAAAACCCAACTACACTCAAGGGATGCAGTGATACTTCTGGATGAGGAATGAGACTCGGGTTTCAACAGAAGCGCATTTTGGACACTGATAATAGCTTGTATTATTCCAGATGTTATTGATAAAATTATCTAACTCTATTGCACATCTTTTTGCCTCCTCTTGTGATGAATTAATTTAGCAAGTTTTGTGTAGAAAGGAGAAAATACTTTTAAGTTGCTTTAAAATTTACCGAATTTTAGTTTTAAAATTGTGCTGGGAGTTCTGTAATTCCTTCCATAAGACCAACAGGTCTTATGAGGAGATGCTGAGGGAGCTGGGGCTGTTCAGCCTGGAGAAGAGGAGGCTGAGGGGAGACCTCATTGGTCCCTACAACAACCTGAAAGGAGGTTGTAGTGAGGTGAGTGGCCTCCTCTCCCTAGTGAGTAGCGATAGGACAAAAGGAAATGGGGTCAAGTTGTGCCAGGGGAGGTTCAGACTGAATACTGGAAAAAATTCCTTCACTGAAATTGTGGTGAGGCATTGAAACCGGCTGCCCAGGGAGGTGCTGGAGGCACCATCCCTGGAGGTGTTAAAAAAATGGGTGGACATGGTGTTTCAGGAAGTGGTTTAGTGGTTAGGGGTTGTAGGGCTGACAGTTGGACTTGATGATCTTGAAGATCTTTTCCAACCTTGATGATTCTATGATTCTAATTTTTCTCATGTTTGCAGTAAGTAATACTTGTCTTTGCATCCTCTACTTCAAAATACAACTTGAGCTATAGATCTGGATCAGTTTGGATAAGAACCATGGATTTGGATTAGTAGGCTTTCTTCCTTGTAGACTTGCATGCTTTGTTCCATGCTTCTATTTTCAGTGCCCTTCCTAACTGCACTTTTGAACTGGTTTGGCTGCCTTAAATTATTAATAAAATTCTGTATTTCAGTTTGTTGTTCTAATTTAGGTACCAAATAGATTATTTAACATCTAGAGACCTTTAAGCTCTTGCAGATGTTTATTAGCATTTGGTGTAGACCAGACAATTTAGAATAAGAAAACCTCAGCTGGAACCAAAGTGTAGCAGAGTCTTTTAAACTTTGGTACTCTGTTGTTTCACCTCTCTTTCCTCCTCCTTGCAAGGTCATGTTGTAGTATTCAGTGCAAATTTCAGTGTAGTGTTTCTGTAGTAAAGGTTTTCAAGCTGTTATATTTTCCATATTGTCTTTTGCTTAGTGATTTGGCTGTGGCCTATCAACAGAATGACTCAGATGTGTTGTATTGAGAAGAAGTTCAGCCCTTTTTGAAAATATTTTTTCAGGCTTCTGCCGGTTGTTTGATGAGCCAAACAGAAGTGGCTACCTGGCTTCCAGAATCTCTTCAGCCATTGTTCACAGACAACCTAAGATGTACACAACATACCCACCCCACATATAATGCTCATAGTACAGCTAAAGAAGTGCAAGGGCTCAAGCTTTATGTGAGGCTTCCACACAGGGAATTCAACTCATTGTCCCACTCAAAAGGAAACTTGCATTAGCATTTCTAGAAGCTTCTTTGATGACATTAGTACATATGAGTTAATTTAAAAAGATTTTTAAACTAATTTTCTGTTGAAGCATTTGTGTTCATGGAAGGATGTGTTAAGCACTGTATCATCTGAATTACGTTTTCCCCATCCTGAAGGGACACAGCTAGTCTTTTGAGAGTATAAGAATACCATTTACATAATATTTTATCCATTCATAAAATCTGGCAACA
The DNA here is from genome assembly GCA_020745705.1 of Hemiprocne comata. Classification (NCBI taxonomy): domain Eukaryota; kingdom Metazoa; phylum Chordata; class Aves; order Apodiformes; family Apodidae; genus Hemiprocne; species Hemiprocne comata. Next base: position 67,722,053 of record CM036586.1, read on the forward strand.
AGAGTCTTAATTTTAAGATTTTAATATATAAATAAAGGGTCAACCTGACCTCAGGTTAGCAAAAAAATTTCCATGTTAGATTTGTTGCTGTAATTATTTCTAAAAAGGAATAATTTACTATCTCTAAAGGTAAAAGGACTTTTTCAAATAAGAATATTTGTTGTAGATACTATTTTTTTTTTTTTTTTTTTTTTGTACAGACATCTCTTTTAAAACATTTTGGCAGTTACTAATTCCCAGGACCACAAATCACTTCCAAAACTCAGCCAAATAATTTAGCTTTTACATACCACAATGTCTTAGCCCATCAGGGTTGAATGCCCTTAGCAAATATTACAGCTTTGTTGGACTGAAAAAAATGAACAAGTTGGAAACACATCAGGGTTGAAAACTGCTGGATCCTAGATTGGGAAAATAATATTCCCATTAGCATATTCAGGCGATTACAACAGCTGAGTAGACTTTCAGGTCATAGAAGTTTCTCTTTGCTGATCGTAAAATGATCCTGGACATGTCTTTGTGAAATTTTGTATGCATCTCCTCAGACAGTACTTTTTCAGCTTAAAAAAATGGAACAAAAAACCCCAAAAAACCAAAACAAAAACAAGCAAAACCAAACAAAAAACAAACCCAAAAAACCCAACCCTGAGTTCACTGTCTGCACTGTGACAGAAAAAATAAATGAACCATACCTTACAATTAAGTGATGAGCCCCAAGTTTCCCATGTAATATTAATAAATGCATGCAATTATCACAGTGCTCAGGCATAAGTCCCTCTTTTCACAGCTCTATGCCTTTTTAGGTTCCATATCCAGTCCAGACTTATTCCCATAATTCAACTATTTTTCAGTGATACTTGTTTATTTTTAATTTCCTTTTTCAGCCAGAATGAAAGGTGGCTCTATGTTAGCACTTGGATACAGAGAAGCAGTGCAGTTTTGCAATAATTCCTCTGATTGCCCCCACTTACCACCTTTTGGTTAATTTTTCTTGTGGTTTTGGTTCATATTAAACAGATTCTTCTCAGAACTGCAACCAAAAGCTCTAATCTGGGTACAGATCTAGAAGAGTTAATATCCTAAAGGGAGCATAGCAGTCTGAACCAAGGATCAATCTGCTGGAGAGCATAGTGGGGATGTTTTGATCCAGGAAAACAGATTACATTTAATCTGAAGTAACAGTGGAACTTTGTACAGTGGAGATATAGGGGCCTGAGTACTAGCTGCTCTGATCTGGTGATCCTCTTCTGTTGTGTTAGAAAACTTTCTCACGTAGACATAGTCAAATATGGCCGTTTTTGAACCAGAGGGTTTTCAGTTTTGTTGTAAAGCTATCACCAGCCATCCTCTACTTCCTTTTTTCCTACATTTCTCTCACTTCTTGCACTGGAATACATTCTTCTGATGGGGTGTCATACTGCATTCTAGAGCTGCACTTGGTGGTTGAAAATAAGGTATAACACAGAAGACCCAATTGGGAAATATTGTCATAGGGTATAGTTATAGTCTTTCATGCTTTCAGCTCTGCAGGCAAAGAGCAGATATTAGCTCCCACTATGAAACAAAATTAAATGACATACAAAATGCTAACCTGGAAGTGCTTCCTAGTGGGAGTGTTCATAGTAGTAACAGGTAATTGCTAGTACTCCTGCTCTGGAAGGTCATTCAGGATTGAAACACAGATGCTCCCATCTTGTCCTTGGTGTGAGTACAGTTACAGCAGGAAGAAAAGGCAGCCTGATTTAATGGGAGCCTGCTGCTACTGAAAACCTACTAAAGGAAACTCAGGATAATATGTTTCTGAGTGTTCTGCTACTATGAAAAGAAGATTAAAGGATAAGTGGCTTATACTGTTACATTGACTTGAGCCTACAAAACATAGTGGCAGAATTGTTTTCTGTGGCAGTTTTGATATGCTGTTTATCAGTAGTGTGTGGCTTCGATTTGAGAATTATAGTATTAATGAAATGGATAGAAAAATGGATTTTTCCCTGTAGGGAGGAATGTATTCCAGTGAAAGAAGTGTGAGAAACATAGAACTCAATATTCTAATTAACTTGCTCCATGGCTCCAGGTAAGTCATACTTTCCCAAATTTTCAAACAAAAGTGCCGAAAATTAGGTAATTGCACTATTGAAGCTTGGCTAACTAAATGAAATAAATGAAGAAGGGTCAGAGCCCTTCACACAGGCAGAACATTTTTCTGGTTGACAACTTCAGTTGCAGGGAATCCACATCATTGGTCAGAATTTGCTGCTTTCAGACATAAAAAAAAAGGAGGGATTTTATGCTGTTGTCTGCTAAGGGAGGCCTTTCGAGTTTGAAAAATCCTATTATAAAAATGCAGCAAGCTTCCTATGTAAGAGAGATGTGAAGAAATACCAAATTCCTACATCATGTAGGGAACACTTCTAATCCAGTTCTGTCACCTAAAATTAATAGGGTTTTCATCAGCCAGACAGGGGAGGCATGCTTAATTGTACAAAATCACTGATGATCTACTATATAAGTAAGGGGCAGCATGCACAAATGGCGTGTAAATGACATTGCTAAAAAGCACTTTTTTGATGTGCAACATCAGCTTCCTCTTGCTAGGATACAGGCATGTAATCTTTGTTCCTGTCTGCCTAGTTCTGCCCTGCTGGAATCCACTTATAAATCCCTTGCTGTTTGCCTTGCAGGGCCAAAGTAGATTCTTTCTGCTAAAACCCATACATGGACTCTTCAGATCTCATTCTTTGAGACCCAAGCATGCTTTTATTCTCCTCTCAAAGATCTGTGAAAACCTTTATTGTCTTCCTTTCTCTCACCAGGAATATAAACATAGATTTAACTGTTAAAAGGCACACAAACTCTCTTCTTTTTCAGTAATGTTTGCTGAGACTGGACCTGAAGCTTCACAGCAAAATTCTTACAGAAGCTGTGGTTTTGTGTTTCTGTGGTCAGCAATGCTCTGATGAAATGGAAAGACTTTCAGACTGTTCATGTAGTACAGTGAACTGGAACATTCTTTCCACCTGGACTTTTTGACCCATTTTTTCCTTGCTATCCTGCTGAGTCCTTGGCCAGTGTGCTGCACCCTAGTGAAAACCTGAATCTCTGGGGGGTAAGGACAGCATATAATTAAATGCTCATGCACTGTCAAAATACTGACAGTTACAAAATACTCCAGCCAGTAACTTGTTGGAGTGAAAGCAATGAGCAGAATTACTTCAATATGCAGAAGAAATGTAGATGCCCTGAGGGAATGCTAATTCAGAGAGATAGTAATAGGGATTACTATTTGATTTATAATGTGGCTCGAAAGCAATCAGCAAGACCAGACCTGCTGCCTGCATGTGCACTTAGCCATACGCTCACAGTTCAGAAAGGAAGACATTAACTGTCCATCTTGCCTTATTGCTACCTTCTCCTCTGATCTCTTCTGCTCAAAGTCCAGGTGGATTCTTTTCTGGCTCCAACTAAACAACTTTGTGATTTCAATTGTCCCTCCTGCTTCTACCTTGTATCTTTTTTGGCTTCACCTTAAAACTTAGTGATTTAATAATTAACAGCATTTGCCCCAGGTGCCACCTTCTCCTCCCTGATACCAGGCATAACCCACTTCAGTCTGTCTCTTTCCTTCTCTTTTCTGTAGTACCTGCACTCATTAAGGTTTAGGAAAGTTCCTTTGCAGAAAAATCTCATGTTGTCTTTGCCACTCTGAACTGTTTTGCTTGGATGTATCTTTCATAAATAAGTTTTTCACTCTGCTCCTTTCCGTTCCCCTCTTCGAATATTCCAGTTAGTGTGGAGTTTCTTCTGTCCCACTTAACCTCCAATTTGGAAAAGGAAATTGCACTTTGGCATGTCAGCCTGGAAATCCAGATGACCCCTCTTTTAATTTCAGCTGTTTGACGTGCTCCATGCTCAGCCCTCTGCTCTTTTGCTTTGCAATGTTTCGTCTGCCACATTTTATGGAAAAGAGTCAGAAGATGGAAAGATAATCTGTGAGTCACTTGTGCAACGATGACTTGCAGATTTCCTGCTTTTCTTGCTCATTTTTTCCTTCCTGCCAATCTTTTATTTCAGTTTCTTCTTTAAAAGGGGGGGGAATTCATTTGTGAAGTACATTGAATGCCTCAGTGCTTATTGCAAAGCATTTTAAAAGTATTATCAATCGTTAGAGAAGAATTTCTCAACTTTCATCTGCAGGGCATATCTAAAGGATTTTTTTCTTTTTGTCAGAAAACATAATCTTATCACAGGGATTTTAGAGCCCTGTTCATGACAGCTCATACAGCGAGATTATATACCCTTTGAACTCTGGTTCTCTTATTAGAAGCTAAAAAGAACTTTTTGCTTGTGTGACTGTGCCTATTTTGGTTGGGTTTTTTTGTGTTTCCCCCCCCCCTTTGTTGTTTAAAGTATGTTAGATCATAGAGCTACTGTAATATGATGATTTAGGATACTGAAAAATATTAGATTTGTTATATGGGACCCAGGGTATCTTATTGTGTAGGTGGGTGGGTGAGTGGGGAGATATGATTTAGTATTGCTCTGGACATTTTTATACCAAAATGACTAAGTCTTCTGGAAGTCATCTTAAGTTTCTGACTGGGGTATACAGTTGCCTCACTGTGTGTATTTATCAGTGACTGTCTAGGTGGAGAAGAGAAAATCACAAAACAGAAATGAGAGAGAATATTACATAGTTTTATTTTAATGTATTTGCTGATAGCTTTGTTTTGAATATGTCTTTTGTTTTGATTGATTTTGATCTGCCCATGAATTAGTTATTGCCATGTGTACTATAAGTAGAATTTGTGTCAGTGTTCAACAGTCATCATTTGACTACCAGACTTAACGTCATTTTCAGTTTTCTGTCTTTGACATTTTTAGGGTAAATATATTTTTGCAATGACTTGGGTCATAATGTAGTCAAAGCTGCTGTCAGATAGAGCTGCCCAGGCATCTCATCCACGGTTGCGACATCTCATTACTGCCAGTCTGCGACTTTCACCCAGCTCTGCGACTGTGTCTCACGTTCTAATTTCCACCTTCCTCATTTCTGCTGTTCCAGATATATGTGCACTACCTCTACCATATGTCATCTGCAAAACCCTTTTCTGTTCCTTTTAGAGTTTCTCACATAGTTTGCCTAATGCTTCTCACTTCTGATCTGTGTAATAGCTCTGCTATTTGAATCACAGGCCTTGCTTGAAGAGACATCACTCCTGTCGAGTCCTGTCAAACCTGGTAACAATCCACTGTCAAAAAGAGTGCACCCCAAACCTAGCAGAGCAATTCCTGTTGTGAACCTGGATTTGAGGCCATCTCTAAAGCACTGAGTTTGTGAAATTAATATAGGGAGACTAAGGCAATACCATCCCAATCTCTTTCAGATATGCTACATGCAGGATCTCAGTAGAGAAACTAACTCTTTTGGTCATGTGATGTTTAAGCAGAACAAGAAATGCAAATCCTGATACATGTTTTAAAACATTGAGAAGAAGCTATAATCTTATTCTAGTTTCCTGGGATGATATAATGTTTTTACATTACACGGGTTCTGACTTTTCTTAAGGAAAGCAGCAGCAGATCTATGAACCCACAAAAAATTGATAACTATAATTGAAAAAAGGGAAAAGGTCAAGACATTAATGTTGTTATTAAAATAAAGGGGATTATTTGAAGATAATATCAGTATTTAACATGTAAAAGATCCTGTTTTTAATAAGGTTAAAATGGGAAAGATAAAAATTGTTAGATGACAGATCTACTGACATTTTGTCACTCTTCAAAAGAATACTGAATCTTTCACAGCTCATGCAACATAAATTTGAAAGGCTGCATAAGCCTTTAATATTTCTTTAAGAAAGCAAGCTACAAATAATGAAGGACACATTCAACCCACTATTTTGATTTATTTCTGAAATATAATATAGTTTATGAAATTCCATAGTACATATTGCAGTTGGAGTGAGTTACTTTTTTTTTTTTTACAGGCTAAGAGTATTAGTCAGTATCATAAAAATGAAATGTGTAACTTCTAGCTACAGCAGCATAGCATGTTTATGTTGCTAGCAACATGCATTTGCATGGCAAAAGTTGCTGAAAGCTGACCTCATACTGGGAAAATTGCTAATCTCCAAACAGAATCCCAAACAACATAAAATAAACGTTTTACTGCATGCATTTTTAAGGTCATCTCACAAGTTCTGAGACAGTATTTCATTACACATTGGCAAAGTGAATAAGCTTGCTCATTCAAAACGTTGTTTTTATTTCTTTTTCCCCCAAGGAATCTGCTCATTCCTATGTTATGCCACATTTGCCCCATTTAATATTTTCTCAAATGGAACATGTCAGCTCCAGCCTTACTTTTTGGGTTTCTTTGCTGATTTTTCATTGTTTGTTCAACAAAGACATCTTGTCAGCTGCCATTTACTTTTTGAAGTTTGGTTTTGGTACAGCATGAAAAAGCTCATTTTGTTTAGAATTCCTTATTTTAATCAAGTTCTAACTATATTCTTACAATATATAATTAAATATGTTATATGGATAGATATGAACACAAGCCTTCAGAAGTAGTCAGCTACACCTTGTATCGTGCACTTGTGTCAGAACAATTAGTATGATTTGCAGCCCCTCGAGACTATTAGAAAAAATGCCCATTTGGAATATTCTATGGTAAAAACCAGCAATAGCTGAATTGGGAATATCTCTCCACTTCGGTCACATGGGTGCAGAAAAATAAATGGAGCAAGTTGAGGTTCAAATTTGATATACGTGGTTGCTCCTCAGGCAGGAACCAAATTCCAGTGAGAGATTTCCTACAGAGAGAAGAGAATCAAACCCCAAGTGTCAGCAAGGCAACAGCAGTGAGAAGCCTCGGGCTTAGTAACAAAGTGCTGCTTGTTGTCTTCAGTAATATGGTTATCCCAAAGTCATGCTGATTTGCAGCTCATCATTATGTCTTTGGGAAAAGTGTGCTTCAGTTCATCCACAAGGACAGATCTGATTATCATAGAAGTCTCTTCCAGCCTCACAGCACTGACTTAATTCCTAGCTTTGATTGAAATTGGTGACGGAACTATTTCAACACAGCCGTGGTTTCTTCATCTGAATCCATTGTCTATAATGTGCATAAAATATTCTTAAAACAATAATGATTCCTTATGTCTCAAAGATGGGATAGCTCAATTTATCATTTTTAAATATTTGAAGCGTCAGATGAAGGATACTTCGTAGATGTGAATCATTATTCTTGATACTTAAGTGCACATCTTAAAAATATGTCTCATTTCCTTTTGAAGTTACCTAAATGAGTGTGATGATAGTCTCCTTACAGCCGTCTTCACATATTCCCCTTTCTGTATCCACTTGTTTTCATATTTTTGTGAATTGCATTTTTCTGTAAGGCAACTGTATTCTGTGGTGCATTGTGAAGGTCTGAATCCAGGTGAGACCTCTGAATATTACTGTATTATTAATAGTAACTAGCAATACTACATTTTACCAAATGTACTAACAACTTCTAACACTCACAGTATTGACACAATATTTCTGTGAAATAAGCTAGAAAATATTTTTTGTTCCATAGTATAATTAGAGAAATCAAGTCAGACTAATAAAAAGATGTGGCTGGTGAGGGGGTGGGACTTGGTGATAGAGCTGTGTTCTCAACTCCTGTCCCTGCTTCCAGACTTATGCTGATTTCCCTGGGCAGGCTGCAGCAGGAGATGTACCATTAGGGTTTTCCTTTTAAACGGGAAGCTCTCACTTTATAAAATAATACTCTAATGGGCTGCATCTGGATATTAAGCTAATTAGGTTTGCCTGTCCAGCATTCAGGTTACAGTGGATCTGGAGTTTGCTCTATGGCTTATCGCATATCTCATTAGCACATTAAGACTGGCTTTAGATTTCTCACATTTTAATTGTATTCAAAGAGAGGTGTTTACATGAAGCCCCAAAATGGATTTGTTTTCCAGTGCTTCTCCTTTGTTGCATATTAACGTTTAACTAGCTAAAAGATACTTTAAACTCAGCACTAAAAGAGAGAATAGCTAAGGGACCTGCTAAATATAAAATTAGATGCATAGTCAACCTTTCATCTGGTCATAATGCTGTTACCTAAATATTACTGTAACTCCTATCATAAACTATTATTTGATTGATTTTGAAATGTTTGTACCCAGAGTGTCTGGCACAACTTGTTTTTGTGAGTACACTAAAGTAAAAATGTCTGAACTAGAGACAGCTACCCCTAACAAGCTTTATTTGGGGTTTTCTTAGGTTCAAGTGACTGGCCTGTAATATCCTTCCTTAAGAATGGGAACTGAGATGGAATACAAGTTGAACTTAAACCAAGAAAAACAATTCTTTAAGCATACTTCAGTCATCCATAAATGTTCTCAGGGTTCTGAGTACCATTTTTCAGTGGAATCTGTATTTGAAAGAGTAGCAGGCTTTTCCTTGATGGTACTGGAAACTGTGGGTACATAATTCAAAGGCAAATGTAACACAGAAATATATAGGAAAATATATTCTTTTGGACAGTTTTTGTTTTGGGCTAAGAAGCATGAAGTCAAAGTTTAGATGGAAGGTTTCACAATGGGATACGTAAGGGATGGCAAATGATAGGGCTCCTGGTATCTGTCATGTGGCTTTAAGGAGAGCTTTACTATTTATTGCAACTATTACCACAACAGTTAAAAAGTCTTTTGGTAACATGCCCTCTGCAAAATCTTTTGACTATTTTTTCCACTTAGTTTTTGTTGCTAAGTTCTGTTTCTATACATGACGTCTTTGTGTTTTGTTTTGTATTACGATGTCTCAGCAGCAATATTTCATCATGGACAGTTGTTTTGATACTCCTGTATTAATATAGCAATGGACATCACACACATCCCTCTTTTTTAAATTTGGGGCTGCTGTTAAAAATCATTATTTGAGAACACATAGTAAGGGCGCTGGGATGTTATGTGTTAAGACATGCATATGAAATTTTCTGACTGCATATAAAATATGTTCGAGCCAGCTTAGAAAAGAGTAAAAACTGAGATACTGTGTAACTAAAATTTTTATTATGCTTGCCTTTTAATTTCCAATTTGGAAACTATCTTGTCATTCTGGTTTGAACTTTGAAGTTAAAATAGTTTGAAAATCACACAACTGATTTGGTTTTGTAGTTTAGAAACGGGAGATCTCTTGAGAGGACTAGGTTTCAAACAGTTTGCAAATGAAAGAGGATTTCTTCGGTTTGCATAACTATTTACTACAACATTTTCTGCAAACAATTTTTTTTTAAAAATTGCTTTTTTAAAAACCCATCATTTCTTTAGAATATTTTACCAGTGTTTTCCTTTTCTTGGAAGAAAAAGCAAACGAAGTATTTAATTTTGAGTCTGGTTAACCTGAAACAAAGTTTTTAATTGTGTTCAACTGAGTAGGAATGTCTTCTCTTTGAGTCCATTTGGTGTTCATTTCCTGAGCTGGTTTAATGCCTCACGAGAGAGGTAGCTGAGGTACCTGCTGCCTCTCTCCTCCAATAGGGACCAGCTTGGTCTATACCACACTCCCAGCCTGTTTTCTGGTTGTATACTGAGCATCCATCATGGGAGATGGAATTCCTAGAGCATGGCCTATCATATGTGACTGATGTGAAACACCAGAAACACATCTAAGCAGTGATATGACACATTGCAAGAGTTCGTACTAATATTGAATCAAACTTGAAGAAAGAGTTTTCTTTTAAATAGATTATGTCAAACAGAAATAGTTCAACAATTTGAAACATTTTTTAATCTTCCAAGTAATTTGAAACACTTGCTGGTAGTATTTGAATATTAAAGCCTTATCCTTCAGCATGTTTCACATATTTAAGTGCCTGAAGGGTGGTTCTTGGTTGTCATTCTGAGTGGACAGGTATGGGAAAAAAAATGCAAGAGGAATTACATCTACTGGTGTGAAATCTTGGAACACTGACTAGAATGCCTATTAGAAGATTATAAATATAATTCAAATTCCTTTGACCACCATGCCCTGTCAGGTAGGCTGCAATTTCTGAAGCATTCAATTGCTGCTTGTGTATTGATTTTTGTGGTTAATTCAATGACTAGCTACTCTTGGGACTTTTCTCTTTCTCAGGTATTTGCCAACATTATTTTTATTGTCTATTAAGTAAGTTCTCCCATCTATTCAACTTTTCAACTCTATTGCTGGGACAGATTGAAAACTTTTCCACTAGGCAACAAAAAGCCAAACAAAATCGCCAATTCCCTGAGAATACATTTTCTTCTGCATTTTAAGAGTTGCTTTGAGTATTTGAAGTTAACACTGCTGACCAGACATCAGAAATGCATTCAAGATTTGCTTAGGAGTGAACCTGCTTGATAGTCAAGTGGGAAAACACTCAGCACAGCTTGCCAAGCATTTGCCTGCATGTGCATCAACAACTAGGAAAAGCTCACTGTTCATGACCCAAGTAACTCCGTGTTTTCCATCTGTCATTGTCATGCCATAGCACCACTGGTGTTAGTCACAGATGATGTCCTGTGGTCCTCTGTAAAAAGGCCAAACTCACTTGCTGCAAGGACAGATGGGATTAGCAGGTAGCCCTATTTGGACACAGGGAGAGAGATTTAAGGAGAATGCTTGGCAGCTTCCAGCCGATCCCAACACCCGCCAGCTCAGGTACAGATATGCAAAGCCTTCATGTTAAATCACTAATGGATGCAAATAGGATTATTCTCTTTCTAAAGCATATGAACCAGCTTAAATGACATTTGTATACCACAGTATTCCTGAGTTGGTTATATATTTATAAAATTTCCTGGCCTTCCTTTGGTCTTGTGTGCATTTCACTATATTTTTAAAATTTGTTATGCCTGGGTTAACTGTCCTGATGCCTGCTAGTACAAAGTGTATTGTGCACATTTACTTTTTTTCTGGTTTAGTGCAATGTGGACAGTGATTCTCTGCATATTATTTAAATTTTCCAGTTCTCTTGCATGAGCTGTTATTGAACAGTTTTCACCATCATGATGACCCGATTCTACCCTCAGTGAACTAGACTTATTTTCAAAATTAGAATTTGGGTCCAGGACTTAGTCCTTTCCAAATATGTTATTTGGAAAACAAGAACTATATCTGTTTGCCTAAAGATTTAAGAAAAAGAGAACCAAGTGAGAAACTTCAATCCACAGACAAGAAAACATTTTGGTGCTTTATATATGTTATGTAAAGACCAGATTTAATTCAGATATGCAGAATGAGGACATCATCCTTTAGCATAGTTTAGAAACCGTGTGTGCTTTGGTACCGCAGATCTCCAAATGTTCAAATTGAGCAGAAACACCTGAGCAGATCCTAACTTTTCAGTCACTTTAACTGAGCAAAAGAAGTTGAGTTATTAGCCTTTCCTTCTGAGTGAGATAATTGAAATGCCTTCTAAAGTAAACATGGCCGATAGCAAAATGGAGATTTTCAAAGTTGTCTAGAGGAAAGGGAAAAATAATTGAGTGAGAATCTGAGTAGACCTGGTCCTTCAGGCTTCAATTCTGTATTCCTCACTTCCTTAAGAGATCTTTTCTCTAGGCATATCCATGCTGCAGCAGGACAGTTGGCGTGTGAGGTGAAGCAAGATCCAGCAAGTCTCTCTCTGTCCCCTCCTCCTTTGGGGTTTCTTCTGGCTCATCTTCTCTCCCCTCTCTGTGTTTTCTAGCTGAGACCTGAGTTGTTACCTTGTGGGAGCTCCCTCACCGTTCTATTACTAATTTGTGTGCGAAGTCCTAATTACAATTTACCAAAATGTTTTTCCATTTTCTATCTATCATGTTCTAAGTCTCTGAAAGAGTGGGTGAGAAGACTTGTCAGTAAGTCACACCTCTTTCATTTTTTAAACTATATTTTTAGTTGACTGACTCAGATGGACTTTTGCTGTCAGAACATCAAAAAGTCTTACCCAGAGTGTGTATCTCTTTTCGTGATCAGTCATTTTGAATTCTGGATTTGCGTTCATGAGGGGATGTATTTGTATCCTCAACTTATCGATTAATTTCAACTTACAAGTTTTTCAGTCTCCTGAAGATTGAGGGCAGATTTCATGAAGCTGTGACTATGACATATTTCAAACTTACCAGTTGCTGATTGCGGTTGATATGTAACCTGAAATTTAGCTCTAATTATACTGTATGTATTGATGAGCCTGTGGTCCTTCCACTGACAGTCAACTTTTTCATTGATCAGATGTTTTATCTAGGGGGGTTGAAATAACTTGGATATGCAATAGGATATGGAAGAGAGGCCAGTCGCTGCTCTTGTTTAATTGCTCTCATCATTCCTCCATGTCTAGCACTTTTTACAATGCTGCTGAGCTTTCATTTGTAGTATTATGTGGCATTCTTTAATAATCTTCTATGTTGTTGACAAACATCTGTAAATGTTTTTCTCTAGTAATAATAGGTTTCTTCTTATCTTTTACTTGCCTACTTGCACGTACCCACAGTCACCCATACATTCTTGTGCCCACCCGCAAACAGCAAATGCACCTGCATGAGCACACACACGATTCTTTTTGTGGAAGATGAAACTGCTGGAAAGTCTTCCTTATCTTTATATGCAAATCATGCCTCATAATGGTGTACCACCTTTTCCCAAGCTCTTTTTCTAAGAGCTGCTGTACACCCTGAAGCTGGAATAACTCAGTTTCTGATCTGAAACTTTGCAGCTAATGTAGTCTTCAACACAGAGGCTCAGGGTGAGGCTGTGGTGTGAAGAACTGCTGCTTCCCAAAGTGTGTGTCAGCCTTAATTTAAGCCACTTCCATTATGGCCAGAGTGCCTTAAATGTTTCATGCTGTAAACATCCCTAACAGGAAACAATTCATTCCTCATTGATCTTTTCTGGCAGCTTGCTTCCTCCCTCTAGTGCAGAGGACAAGTTCACCTTTGGGTTCACCTGCCATATTGCTGGCTATTTCAAAACCAGTATTGACATTACTGAAGCTTTAGGGAGTCTGTCCACCAAGGGGAGTTAAGGCCTGAGTGTTTCATGTCTCCTCAGCAGCTGTCACAGAGAGGAACAAAATGCTGATCGAGCAATTGCAGGGACAGACCTCATCCCAGCTGTCCCAGACAAGGTAAAAGGAACTATGTAATATCAGATTCAATCGATGGACCACTCATTGGGTAAGGAACTAGCTGGATGGTCGTACTCAAAGAGTGGTGATCAATGTCTCAATGTCCAGATGAAGACCTGTGATGAGTGGTGTTCCCCAAGGGTCGGTACTTGGACCAGTGCTATTTTACATCTTTTTCGGCGACAAAGACAGTGGTATTGAGTACACCCTCAGCAAGTTTGCAAATGACACCAAGCTGTGTGATGAGGTCAACATGACGGAGGGAAGAAATGCCATCCAGAGGGACCTTGACACGCTTGAGAAGTGAGCTCGTGCAAACTGCATGAAGTTCAACAAGGCCAAGTGGCCTTGCACCAGGTTCTGCACCTGGGTTGAGGCAATCCCAAGCACAAACACAGGCTGGGTTGAGAATGGATCAAAAACAATCCAGAGGAGAAGGACTTAGGAGTGATGGTGGACAAGAAGTTCAACATGAGCCAGCAGCATGCGCTTGCAGCCCAGAAAGCCAACTGTGTACTAGGCTGCATCAAAAGAATTGTGGTCAGCAGGTCATGGGAGGTGATTCTTCCCATTTACTCATCTCTCGTCAGACCGCACCTGCAGCACTGTGTCCAATTCTGGAGCCCCCAACATAAGAAGGACATGGAGGTCATAGGGAAAGTCCAGAGAATTGCCATGAAGATGATCTGAGGGCTGGAGCACCTCTCCTACGAGGACAGGTAGAGAGAGCTGGGGCTTTTCAGCCTGGAGAAGAGAGGGCTCTGGGGAGACCTTATAGCAGTCTTCCAGTACATGAAGGGGGCCTACAGGAAACCTGGGGAGGGACTTTTTACAAGGGCTTGTAGTGAGAAGACAAGGGGTAATGGCTTTAAAGTGGAATACAGTAGATTTAGGTTAGAAACTGGGGGGAGGTTCTTTAGTGTGAGAGTGGTGAGACACTGGAACAGGTTGCCAAGGGAAGTCGTGGAAGCCCCATCCCTGGCAGCATTCAAGAGCAGGTTGGAGGGGGTTCTGAGCAACCTCATCTAGTGAGAGGTGTCCCTTCCTATGGCAGGGAGGTTGGAACTAGATGATCTTTAAGGTCCTTCCCAACTTAAAACATTCTATGATCATACTGGCTTTGTTTCTCTGCTGTAATCTTTTCGTGGCCTCTTACAGAAGCCAGTGAAATTCCACTTGTTCTGTCTTTTGTACCAAAGTTGTAGTAAATTCCTGCCCAACTCTCTGTTCTCCCTCCTATGTATACTTTTTGTGTTCATCCACATTGAGAAATGCCTGTTACTAAAGTCTTTGTAGTCATCTTAATTTCACAAGGTTTGTACAATCACATCCCTAGCTTTGATGTCCAGTAAAATGTGAAAGTGCAAGTCCACTTGCTACCCTTTGTGGCACAGTATGGAAAATAGAAAAAGGACTGAAAACCGTGGTGAAGAAACTTCTTTGTTCCTCTGGTTCTAGGAATCCCAGGAGGTCGCTGGGGTGATCTTCAGAGGGGTGTGTTACCTGCAAAACCTGACTAATTTCTAAGTTGAAATGAACACAGGAGTTGGTGCTGATTTGGCTGACACAGGTTGCTCTTGTTAGAGGAAATTGCCTCTGAGTGGTAGGGGGCTCCTTCTGCAGGTTCCCCCCAGGCTGGGGCAAGGTTGTCTCAGGCTGTTGTGCTGAGGATCCCAGGGCTGTTCAGGTGTTCTCTATTCCCATTAGAGGTGCAAAAGAGCCCATCCTCTCTGGGGTGGTGTGGGATATAAGGGTGGACTTTGTTTCCTTTCTACATAGTGGTGGGCTTTTCTCCTGTTGGCACAGTTTGGCAGTTCTCAGCCTTCCCTGTCCCCTCTGTAGGGGCACCTATGTGAGTACAGTGTGTGACTGGTCATCTCTGAGCTAGGATATTTTCTGCAGTTTGTATTCCTCCTATTGAGATTGCTGATACTTTGCCTGTTAGCAGCCTTTTGTTATTATGCATTATATATATTTCTGGTATATATTTAGTTCATGGAAAGCCTATATTTTTCCTGTGTTACCTTCTGTTTGCAAGTATTCCTGTGTATAAGCTGCACAGTGAATGTTAACAGCGCAGCTGCTTGTGCATGCAACAGATGGGTGGCTGAGAAGATACTGTATGTACTAATGAACATGCTGCTTGATTTGCTGCTATCTAGTGGTTCTCACAGCCTTTGTTGAGTAATATTTAGTATACTTGGTTGGAAGAACTGTGACT
Source organism: Hemiprocne comata (assembly GCA_020745705.1). Lineage (NCBI taxonomy): Eukaryota > Metazoa > Chordata > Aves > Apodiformes > Apodidae > Hemiprocne > Hemiprocne comata. Next base: position 67,737,400 of record CM036586.1, read on the forward strand.
GTCAAAAGGTAGTGCTAATAGGTACATCTGACCTGAAAATCAAACTATGGGGCAGTGTATGTAGTCTAGACAACTTTAATTAAACTCTCTTCAAAAGCTATGTAGCTTATTAAGGTGATGGCATGCCAAGTTGTCAACTTGCCAGTCAAACTAAAAGGGTTTCTGTCTGACAAAGTGGACCCATTTGAAAGATATGGTTTATTGAGATTTGGCATCTTAGAATAATTATGCACTAAATGCATCTACCCTGTGAAGCATTACTACAATGCATGGGGTTGTGCTTGGCAGACTGAAGCTTCCTGAGGAGTAAAGAGACTGAGACAAGTACAGTTCTTGTGTTAGGAGTGCTTGAGGACCGGGGGGGGGGGGGGGGGTGATACACAGTGGGCTGGAGGTGCAAGATCACCATTATGTGGCTCTCTGCTGGCTTAAAGTAGTATTTTCAGCCTGTAGACATTGTGATCCCTCATAGATCTTGGGGACTTTGAGCAGACTGAATTCTGATCATTTTGATATATTTTATCTTTACCTCACAACTCTGAGGAAGAGTAACACTGTTTACTCTGATAATTTCAAGAGGACGGGGCTCTGGAAAGCTGTTGCTACCAATAACACGGAAGAAAAATGAATTAGCAAAATATCAGTGTTTCACGTGGAGGACATTCTCAGGTTTGCAGGGCTCTTCATTTTACAGACAGCAGGGAAAGCAAGTGAGCAGAGTTGCACAGAAAGGCTCTGCTGTAGTAAACAAATGTCTCTTTCATGTCCTTGATTTCTGACTAGCACTATAACTGCTGGACCTTTCTCCCTTTCCAGCAATACAAACACCATTCCATTTTCAGGCATGTAGTCTGAAAATGCTGCTAGGGCAGTTCAGGCTATCAAGAACATCTGAAAGATGTCAGCCCACTCAGCATAAGTTCACTAGAACCATTACAGCTGTGCAAAGAATGAAGTATGGAAGAAACTGGTAGCAATATGTGTTGAGCTTATCTTGGCAGGTCTTGGATCTCTTGTCCTCCTACCTGTGTCAAGTAGGGGTGGGTTACTTTTTTCTAGTAAAAAAATTACTGTCAGTGTATTTCAAATCCCAAAGGAAATTATTTGAAGCACAGAAGCTTTTTCAGTTTGGTAACTTTTCAACATTTCCACAGCATTAAACTTCATTGTGTAATATTGTTGGGTCGTACTTCCTGTAGTAACAAGCAAAGTCAGATCCCTGTACGAACTATAAATCATGGCTATAAGGATGGCAGTTCTTCTGCTTCCCATAATGTTGGAGAATTTTTTCTGTCTCCAAGAAGGGCCCAGAAGTGGCCATGTAGGTGGACAACAGGTGGCAAGTGTAGCAGAGATGTTAAGGTCACAGTCTGTTGCAAACTTGAGGAAATGTTGGGAAAAAAAAAAAAAATCAGGATGTTGGAGTTATGGAGAGGTTGAATGATGCAGGACAAATAAAAGCAAAACTGTGGTTCAGTGATCATTTGTGGTCCTCACCAAAGAGTGTACACCTGCCCTTTTCTTGCTTCCGATTGTATTTCTGCCCTATCTCTTGTGTCAGTACTTACTGCTTTTGCAGCTATATCGCGAGTCAGATTAGGATGAAAGCTAAACCTGCAGGACAGCCACAACTAGTTTTCAGGAGAGCTGATTCCTGCTCAGGTGAATGGGAAGAGCTTGGGGATGTCAGGCTGGGGATGAGGAGCTAAGTGGCAGGACTACCCCTTTGGATAGCAACATGTGCTTAGATACTGGCATTAAGGTGCATAAACAGCAGCTTGCATGCAACAGCATTCAACCTGTTGATGGTCATGAATTTGATTATTTGGGTTGTTAATTACTGTAACTTGAGGAAATTAATTCCTCTTTTCTGAATCACACTTTTGGCTGGATACAATAATAATCACATTGTCTTTTACTGTTGATAAAAATACTCTCTTCTCCATGAATACAGTTGGGTAGGGCTTCAGCAAAGGTTGAAATAATGACCTATTTATTTTTTTATTCCCAGCTTCTCAGGAGGTGTTGTGGTGCTAATGATTCAAAAATACTCAGAAATTGTTGAAACTAAGCAGTGTGGGAAGGCAGAGTGCTCTTAGAAGATGCAGGGAACATAACACACCTTTTGCTGATTTGCAAAAAAATTATTTTCCTGTCACTTTTAGCAAAAATGTAATAGCAGAATTCTGCAGTGACTTTTTTATTACTTAAGACTCCATTGCTTTTTAAAAAAATGTCAAAGCACATTTACTATTTCATTATGAAATATTATGATAAATAGCTAACACTATAAATGACTTTTGGAAAATAAATGCTCAAAGTACAATGTGTGATGCATTGTGCTTGGTTTTTTGTCAGTGTCGTTCATTTACTTAGCACCTAAGAAAATTCAGGAATTTTACATGTATTTCATAACGGAAGATCTGAGAAGGGACAATTTAATGTATAAATTTAAAGACTGAAAGCTATAGTTTAGTCACACAGAGAAAAAACTCTACTGACTGCTGTGAAGTTGTACTTAAGTGTCAAACTGATGTTGAACAACTTACGGAAACAAGCCAAGATGTGGAGACTGTAGCTTTGTTTATGGTTAATAATGACTAGGTGAAAAACGCTTTCTTGGGCTTCCTCCAAAATGGAACTTTTAAATTCTAAAATACTGCATTGTATGTATTTTAGGTTTGATTTTTTTTTTTTAGATTAAATGCCTTTTTTTTTTAAGTTTAGTGACAAGCTGAAATATTCTATTCTGAACAGAAGTATTTTGACATAATTATTATTATTTTTTATTCTTTCAGTCATCAAGGTGTTGCAGTTTGGGATTTTTGTTTGTTTTAATCCAATCATTCACAGAGTATTTTGCTACAGACTGGATCTACCTCTAAATTCTGTCGTCCCTAGTTGTTCTACCCCTCTTTCTCATTTCATGCAAACCAGAGTTTTTTCACTTTTGGTACACAGCTTTCATGAAGATGTACCTTAGCCTTGGCCTCATATCTAAATAAATATGTACCCTTCATTTCTTGGAAGAAACATGAACAATAAGAAGACATCTAAAAATAAGTGAACTGAAGACTAGTTTTCCCTGTTTCATGCATTCCTCAAGAAGCCAGTTCCTGTTTCAGTAATGTGTTACAACTGGAGGATGAGAAAACATCTGGTGCCTTGAAAGAGAGAATATAACATCATTTTAGCAGACTAAAGATCAAATTCTGTAGAAGTATCAAATTCCCTTTCACTTTAAGGAATGATGGCCATACAAAACAGCTTCAGAAATTTGGAAGTAGAATAGCTGTTCACTGGTATAGATGCATGTGGCCCTTCACAAGCTGATGTTATCAAACGCAGTTTTGCTGAAAACATTGGAGAAACTTCTAAGTGAAACAAACTTGATCATTTTAAAGGAGGCAACAATTCTAAGATATTTAATATAAATGTAGTTTAGAAACCTGGCATTGACAGAATATTGGGTTTGGTTCTGCATAATGGGTTGGGGGTTTTTTTTGGGTTTTTTTGAGATACTTCTGTCAGCTATTTAGATAACTGGAGAACTTGCTAACACTGTCTGTTGGATGATAAATCCTTCTTTCATTTACATCATTACTGTTAATTCCTGTACAAAAAGGAGTGCATTCATTTGAAGCTGAAATACTTCTATACAGACAGCTTTCTGCAGGCTGTCTGTATAGAGACAACAGAATTCATTTAGTCTGTCTTTCAATAAATATAGCAATTTAATAATTAGTTGTCAGAAGTAAGAAAGATTAGGATTTCATTGTTGCAGCATGAGGGCTTTCTTATACTGGGAGTATACCTAAAGCTGCTGATGGTTTAGAAAATCCTCAGGCTGAGCACACTAATACTGCAGCTGTCACTTTGTGGGGACATGAGGAAGTACTCAGAGCTTGGTGCATCCATTATTTTTGCCAAAAAAATTGCTTGTTGTTATACTGTTTGTACTAATTTTCTCATAAAGATATTCAAGAAAAAGAAAAACAACTCTCCTGCCTGAGCTGATTTATTTGAAAAACCCTTACACTGAGCTAAAGCTTTAGCTCTTCAGTAACTATATTTAAAAGAGAACTATGCCTTTAACTTTTTTTAAACAGGTTATTTATCCTTCCATATACCCGAACACAACTGACATGAAAGGCATAAAGAATAGTTATTTCCACTCCTCTCTTGTTTCTTTCCTATTAATATTATCTCCTTGGTAACACATCCCATGAATTGTGTCTATGATAAGCCCGTTACTGCAGTTAGCTTAGTGTCTTCCTACTTAAATATATTTTAATTTTGTCTGTGTGATCCCACCCTAAATGCTGAACTTCTTAACGTTTGGTTTTTTTGCTTTTTTTCCTCCTGTCTTTCCTGAGTGTGTTTTTTCTTGATTTTTTTTTTTAATGTATTCATTGATCCCAGGTGTAACATGACCCAGTCTCTAAAATAAATGAATGCTGAATTTCATTTCAGAAATTCTGGCTCAATTATTTTTCTCTTTAAATCCTATTTTAATATCTAAAAATGTTTGGATCCATCTTTTTAGTATATTAAGTAGTACCTCATCCAAATGTATTTATATGCATAAACGTAACAAAAAAGTGTTACATCTTTTCTCTGTGGTATTCTTGAGAAAGAGCCTACTGACTTTGGTTCTAAATATTTGATCAGAATCCATCTGAGTCTAAAGCATTACCACTTTTAATACCAGTTATGGCTGATAAGGTTTTTTGTTTTGCAGAGGGCTGATCAGAAGGCATGTTTAATGTAATTGTTGGAAAAGTATGGAGGTTTGCTATATTTGTATAACATGTACATTCTGTATGGGGATCCTCACAGCTGATGCAAAAATAGTTAGCCATTTGGGATGGGATAATAGTAATCTTTGTCAATTTTGAAATTGACTTTGATAGAGGCTACTTGAACTTCTTAATTTTAGCACCTAAGAGAGAAGCATTCCTTGCCAGAATAAAATTTCATCCTGATGATCTTTGTCTTTCTTCTATTAAAATGTTGTTAAATGGCTTCCCAAATAAATACAAGGACATAGAAATTACATCCATAACAAAAAGTCCACTTGGAAGCAGCCCTCTTCTATGAAAAAATTTGGCTTCATTGATTCAGAATTTCCTAGTGATAAGAAACACTACATTGGTTAAACATTGACTTAGCCCTTCTAAATATGTCAAGGGTTCCCTTCCTTTTGTGGTAATGAACACAGGCAGAGAAGTGAAGATACATTATTCCTGCTTCTCTGAAGCAGGAGTTGTAACTCCTGTGGCAGACACATCCTTTGGTGTGCCTTGCCCAGCCATGCAAAGCAGAGATCTTAGCAATAGCTTTAGATACCCCTGCAATACAGTCCAAATGGGCTCACAGACTTACTGGTCACTAGAAGTAATTATGTCTTTAATATATTAAAATTGATATAACAATGGAAGTAATCTTTATAAACATCAATATTCACAAGGTGAAAGTGTAGCCAATGCAGATTTCCAAAATGTAAAGTGTTGAAAATAGGCAGTAGTGAGCTGGAGATGTTGCAGATGGCAACTTCCAAAATTTAATGCCGAGATAATCCTGGTGAGATAACTGAGAGTTGGCTGTGTTAGGGGAAAGAAAGCTTGGCATGAATAACCCACTAATAGGACTTGTATGTCTCAGGTGCTAAAAGCAGCTTAACAATCTGTAACTGCATGTGTGGCTGTGCCTCTGAGTACATATACAAATGCGTCCAGGTGACAGCTAGGGCATTGTAAACAAAAATGAATAGGCAAGCTCCTCTTTTGTTGTCAGGAAGTTTAGATTACGCTGAGCTATTCCATTTGTCTCACCCGATTTATTGGTTGGTGATAAAATGTCACTTGTCTGGATGTAAAGCATCAAAAAAATGGCAATAGTTTCTTGGTAAAGAGATGAAGAAATCTTTCCAACTACAGCATTAAAAGGTTGGCAGAAAGTGCTGTCAGCCTCGGGTGTCTGAGAGGTTAGGTCCTTGTCTGTGTAGAAGTAAAGATGTTGTAGTTAAAGGTGAAGTTTTGTTGATTCAAGGGCTTATGCATTTATTTGCTTTGACTTGTCAATATGCTCTATGCCAGGTGGTGGTAAGATCCTTTATTCCAGTAACTTGTATTGACGAATCCTGTGAACACCTTTCATGAGGTAATCCTTATTTCCCTGGTGAAATAGGGTTTAGTTAAATAGGGGTTTGCTTCTGAGTTAGTAGAAGCCTTTGCCCAAAATATGGGTGCTTCAGTATGCCAACGTAATACTAAAATATCTTTATTCTTTGTTGCTGGCATGGTGGTCTATGTGTATGAGAAGGAGAGGAAGTGGAAAGAACAGGACTGACAAAGAGAAGAAACAATTTTTAGGCCTTCTAATTGTTCTCTCACATAACTTGGAGAAGATTAATAAACCGATCTGAGGACAAGTATTTAAGTGAGCTAGAAGCCTATGAATCTGTATTTCTAAAGAGCTAGGGAGCCCAATGTGTTTGCTGCAGCAAAGCTGGGAAGAGGAATGTCAGATTCTTTTGTTCTCAGAAAATTTTCTGAGGTATAAACTAGGCTCATACAAGTTTGCTTCTCTGAACTTAGAGGAAAGAGCTCATGTCTTTAATGTTTTGCATAGTATGCCCAAAAACTCTGCCAATACTTCTCAGGAGTGATTTGCAAAGGGCATGATAATCTTGCAACTAGGAAAGGAAGGGCAGTGGAAACAGAAATGTTAGTTGCTGGAAGAAAAAATGTTGTTAATATAACAACAATATAATGGGCTAGCTGATTTTTGATTGTATTTGCAAATTTTCTGAGCTTGCTTGTTTCCTCTTGGTTGACATGTCTAAATTCTTAATGTCAATTATCCACAGTAAGGAGCAAGGCGAGAAGAGGAAATTACCCTTGCTGTCAGCACACAGAGCTGGCTATTGACAAGGAGCATTTACCAAACGTGCTTAAAGTTTTTCTTTATCAGCCACACTGGTTGTGTTATAAAAGAGATACAGTAATCTTTCCCACAAGCTAAAACTGACAAATATAAAGCCTTTGATGGAAACAGACACTGTTATTAGGTTACACATTCATAGCAGGATTTTCTTATTACGATATCACCTATTTCAAGAGCATAAAGACTGCCCAGACGGCAGACTTAGATTACAGGCTTTACTCCCTTTCTCCTGCCGGGGCAGGAAGGTGGTTTGCAGAACAAACCCTGAGGAGCTGGGGTTTGGCTAAAGAGGAGAGCTGATGTAATGTTCTACTTCAGTACACCTTCTGGGTATGAGAGAAATCTGACCCTACGTCTCTGTAGGAGACCTTAGCATGGCTTATCTCTCTTTTTTTTTTTCTTCTATTCTTAGGAGAAAGAAAAAAGCCCTCAAGTTTCAGGAGACACTTTTGATACAAGATAAAAAGCTTGGGTTTTATGATTGGTTGCAAAGGAAATTATGAATCTAGCTTTCTGACATCATGCATGCATAAGACTTGCAGTGTACTGAGCTGTGATACTTTCAAAAGTTTCACCAGACTTAATCTGTTTTATGCTGGGCTTAGTTTCAAACCTCAGCACAACCATTCAAGCTGAGTTCATAAGTTTGACTTATCACAATGTTGTCCAAGTCCGGTAAGAAATGTCCTATGGACTTCATTGCCATGACTCAGGCAAACAGCATTAGATCTATACCTGAAGGATTTAGCCTGCAAGCGTATCTAAATTTGGCAAGCTCCTTGTGTGTGCACATGCTTGTTATCTGTGTAGATTTTGCGTATGTTTTTATATTACTCTGGAGGTGTTCAGATGAGTGAAAAAGACTTAGCAAGAAGCCTGGGAGGATGGGCTTACGGGGATACCATAAGATTATAGTTTGTGTGAATAGCAAGTGAAAGGGCTCATCCAGGTTTTGGGGAGGATTTAAAGAGCATTAATGGGAATGAAGAAATTGGGTCAGACAATCTGCAGCCCAGGGAACAAGGACAAGACATTTTACTGCCTTCCAGCTTCAAGAACTATTCTGGAGGTAGTGCTTTTCAGAACCAGGATTTTAATTCAGGCAAAATAATTACTGGTTTTCATCAGGAGTCCCATCAGCATGCATGTTCAAACATGTTCCCCTGGCAGAAATTGCACTGATGTTATTCAAGAAAATACTTAACAGAGGGCAACAATGGAGGCTTCACAGGAGCCTGCTTACAAGACTACTTAAGGGAAAATTTGATCAAGTCCAAGCTTGTGTTTAAAAAGAGTATATATATAAAAAAATTACAAGTGTAAGTTAGTGTAAACAAAAATATTTACATTTTTCCATTTTTAGTTTTAAGATCTTTCCAGCCATGTACAGCAAAGCAGTCCTAATTCCAGTTTTGTTCCATCCTCTGTTCAGGGGAATTCCCCTGTTACATAGCTATGACTGAGCAGAATAAATTGCTCAAGTTCACATCCTTAGTGGACTGAAATAATTGCTTTTTGAAAATATTTTAAATACAAGCAGAAAGTGCCCTTTGGCTTACTAATTGTCCTCAGATTAACATTGGAACATGTCAAATAAATGATCAAAATTCAGAAAGCATCATGAATAGTTAAGGTATGTCATGAAGTTAGGCAAAGAAGAGCTATGTTGGCCTGTGTATTGCGGGGAATGCAGGCAAGCAATCAGTCCTCCTACGCAGAATAAGCAACTATACATGAATTTTATTTCCAAATTTTGTGGAAACAGTGAAATACAATATTAAACTCTTGGTGCATTGACTGTAGCTGTGTCAGTAACACCTTTCTTGGTAACTTCAAGTTAATACTAAATTAGTGTCTCTCTTCCATTTTGACATCCTGATTTGCTGGAGACCTAATAGTATGTAGAAGTGAGTTTCTGGCTGTTGTCTGAGGGTGTGTTCTTCTGAGGGAATGCCTTTCCCAGAAATGTCCCCACGTCTTGAATCAGTTTTAGCAAAGGACCTTGTAATTTCATTCTGCCCAGACTCGGCTCAACATAGCTTTTGTTTGCTCCATTGCCTGAATTTACTACCCTGGTCTTCCCACTGTTCATCATATGATTCTAAAATGAAGACTTTTATCAAGAAAATTAAAATATAATGTAAGAGGAATATATATCTTAAAAGGTATTTCTACACATTGAACTTTGGTAAGCTTCTTAAAGACTCTCTACCTTTAGAAAGGACGTGTTTCTCAAGCATCCCCATGATTTAGGTTGGATATCAGAAAAAACTTCTTTAGAGAAAGGGTTTTTAGGCACTGGAACAAGCTCCCCAGGGAGGTGGTTGAGTCACCATCCCTGAATGTGTTTAAAAGTCGTCTGGATGTGGTGCCTGGGGACATGGTTTAGCAGTGGGTCATCAGAAATAGGGTGATAGGGTTAGGATAAGGTTCGACTGGATGATCTTAAAGGTCTTTTCCAACCTGAACAATTCTATGATATGTCTGGGGACCTCAGCCTGTTCCCTGTGATGATGTCTTGGAAATGGCTGTCTGCCAAGATCAAGTGTTTTGCATTGAAACCTTACCATGGCCTTTTTGCTTCTTCCTGTATCTCTTGGTAGCTGAGTCGTATATGGGTTAGCTTCACACAGGATTAAACCATGACCACAGCCTTTGCATTATCTCAGGTACTTTTGGAGATAATGTTCATGAGGTGATGGAACTCCTGCCTGTGATGCGCAGTCTGTCTTGAACCAACTCCTCATGTACATACAGTTAATCCCCTTTACTGCAGCACCCCAGAGGTGATATATTTCAAGGAAGAAGGCAGCAGTTTCTGGAAGTATGTTTTGTAAGGGAATTTAAAATCTTTTGAAGTAAAAGCTGCTGTTTGCTCTGCAGCAAGTGTTACTACTAGCATAAGGTATTAGAAAAAATTATTGCTTTTCTTTCAAAAACGATGGGTAACTCTTCTTTGTAAGACATTGCGTCATGCCAGTTTTTATCCAATCACTGTTTTCTAGGGGAATACAAATCCCTCATGGGGTTTTTTTTTTCACTTTTGACTATGCTGCAAATCAATTTTGTATGAAGGGTACTTATCTGAAAGTATGCAAGATCTTCTGAGAGTATCTATAAATCCTCCTCTTCCCCAGTATTGTTTGTGGGGTTAGAAATAGAAACTGAGATGATGAGGAGCATGGTCTACTAATGTTTTTGTCACTTTGAGAGAGTAATCTGCTTTGAACTCTAGGTGAGACCACATCTTAAAGATGTTTGGGGATTGCAGTGATTTGCGGGCAGAAAGGGCTCTTGTCATTTCTTTAATGAATATACTAGTCCTATCCTCTTCAGTCCAAACTCTGGTTGGTTTTGAGATATATTTGTATATGTGTTTTGTAAAATTTTCTGTAGTTTGGATCTACTAAGAAACTTATTCTCATTGTAATTCTTTTTTTACTATAGGTAGAAATATTTGTAAATGGGAGCAAGTAGGTAAATGAGCTTGACTGGCTAGACTTTCTAAGGTTTCTTATTCTTCAGCATGTGGAGTAACCCCCCTCTTTTTTCCCCCCCTTACTGGTGAGGTAATACATGCAGATCTATCACAGATGTTCAGAACTCTGGGAGTTATATGAGGGGAAGTAAGCCCATTGTGTTTGTATTTACAGATAAAAGTTTAAGATCCATTGACCATTTACTCTGACCTCTGGAATTACATGGGCTGCAGAATTTTGCTAAGTGACTTCCTCTATCCAACTCAGGCTTAAACTAGAACACACCTTCTAGGATGTGAGCCCATGCTTGATGTATGACATCAAGGCACAGAGAATCCATTGTGCCACACTAGTTTGCTTCACTTTTTTTTTTCTTCCTCTTTTCCTTCATTATCTGAGTTGTGGCACAGGGATTTGTGAAAAGATCAGAAAGGGTGTCCAGGGAAGTAGTGGAATCCTCTGTTTAAATCTAACAATCTAAAGCAATAATTTTTTCCAGTTTCTGGTGACCAGATTTTAATCTAAATAAGATGCATTCGTGCCTGTAAAAATATTTGTAATATGAATCCTTTTCTTGACTAATAACACTATAACTAGAAAAAATGGCTTCAAACTACACCCAAAATTTTACATCACATTTTGGCATTTGTCTGGATTTTGACAGCTTTTTCACTTCTGATCTTGCTTCTTTGCTGAGTGTTGATACAGTGACACCTGTTTGGGAAAAAAACCATCATTTTATATCTAATGGCATCCTTTTAATCTATCTTTCTGTATCCATATAGCGCATTAATGTGCCCAAACAATGTATTCTCTCTTTAATAAGTAGAAGTTCACATATACCTTTTCTTCTGCCAAGAGCAAAATGTCTCCTTAGGGGACTTATTTAACTTCTGTGGGTTTGTTTTGGTTTTTTTTTTTCGTTTTTTTTTTTTTAAGTAAATGGAAAGAATGTATTTAAGTACAGGTGTAGATCTCTGCCTAGGATCCTGCTTAAATCCTTGGAAATATTGGTGTTCTGCAGACTGCTAGAAGGTGGCAAAAGCTGTGGAAAGTAGGCAAAGTCTTTAATGGGTTAAAGAATAAAACTCCAAAGAAATACTGTGAATTTTCTCACCAAATTTTTTCAAACCTATTTTTAGTTGTTTAACATGTTGACTCTTCCATAATATTCATTCAGAATATATAAACTATTCAGTAAATATTCCCAAATGTGAAAGAGTCATATTTCCACCCATTTTGTTTGTCTTTCACATGCTAAAACAGGCCACAGGAGTATTTCACATACATTTCTGCAATAGTTGCAGGAAGTTCTAGCACTGATTCATAAGCATACATCATCTATTAATAATGTTGCAGTAAAGTCAAGACTTGGGCAAAGAGAGAGTGATATATGGTACGTGTGTGTGTATTTAAATAAGGTCTATGTCTTGATAAATGAGCATGGTGCCCTTTTTTGTCATGTCTGCTACACTGCAGAATATGACTGTGCTATGAGGAACTTTGCAATACAGCTTCTTGATCACCTAGTTACTCCATGATGCGTTTAACCACGGAGATATCTGCATTGCTTTTGGTATCTGTGCAGGAATTCAGGCTTGGCTACACAGAGCACGGTTGGGTGTTATCCAACTGTCCAGAGAGGTAGAGGTTGCACTTGAACTCAACCTTATGTTTCAGAGTTTCTCTGCCAGCAGAAGAGAAACCAGAATCTGATTAAAACCTGTTGAGGAACTCTGGCCTCAAGTGCAAGATGAAGCTTTCTGGTAACATAACTCTCCTATGTCTCTTGTTACAAGATGTTGGAGGTGCACTAATGGTACTCAACTTTGCACGTGTGGCTCAGTTATCTTATGTGGGCAAAGTTACAGCTTCCAAAAAAGAGTTTTGTGGGTTTTTTTTTTCGCTGACCACTGAAAACTAATGAACACTTAGAAGGATGAATTCTGTTTTATTCAGTTTGCAACTTCTTAGCTCCTACTAATTTTAGGTATAACTCAGTATGATTGTGCATGCTATTGAAAATCAGTGCTCCATGAGACTCAGAGCGTTTTATCTGAGGAGGTATGATGTTCAGACAACAGATTTCACTCCATACTTTAATGGCATTTTTTGTCTGAAACACTGCAATGTAATCAGGATTAGGCTGGTCTATTTAGGTTAGACAAATATCTTTTGCTATACTTTTATTATTCATATGTAACACTTTAAAGGGAATAGAAAGATATGTCAACATATTCCAGTCTTGTGTATGAAAGAATCCTCAAACTGTCTGCTGACAAGCCTGAAGAAGGGTAAAATAAATAAAAGCTCTGACACCCATATCTTTGTTTTAACCACTGACTTCCCTAAATTCCACTGATGTGGAGCGCTGCATGAAAGTCGCTCCTGTCTTCAGTAAGAGAAAAGTGAGGACACCTCAGATTCTCTATTTGTCTCTTGTGCTGCTTCCTCCAGGCAGAATTAAGAGCCAGTCTGACATAAGTGTTTTCAAGCATACATAGAATAAATAATAGGGAAGGGCAAGTGTTGGAGAGATTTAAAACAAAACAAAATGAAAAAGCTTTCCAGCCTTGCCAAGCTAAATAACTTTAAATAGTTTTCCTTTCAAGAAACAGAGTTGAAGACCAGCATTGCAAATGAGAAAACATCTCCTGAATATTAAGCCCTGTTCCTATTCCTCTCTATCTAGGAGAGGGAGGGGGAAGTAACTTCTGCTGCTGCTCCCCCTGCCCACCCACTCTGGAAGTGTTAGCAACTCAATGCATAAATCCTGTTCTTTGACATCTGCTTGCTTCCTGACCTGGTTTTGCAGGGTACTGTAGAGTAGGGAAGAAATCAACACTTAATTCCTAAGAAAGTTACCTAACAGCAAATGGCCTTGCTTAGGTTCATGATGTATCCCAAATGTTGCCAGTGATGGTCAGTGGGACTGTATTACCCCCAAATTTTCTCATACCAGAACTGTACTTGGGGTTGCACATGCCCAACTTGAAGGTGATTTGCAATGCGATCGCTACAGGGCATGTACAGGATTTAATTAGTGCCACCACCACCAGGCCTATAAGCCTGCAATTAATTGTTGATATTAATATCAAGCAAAGTAAATCAACTCTTATAAGAACAAAAAGAACTGAGTGACTTTGTTCCTTTTCCTGTAAGGGGGAGGGATATCACTGATGATCTGCTATCATGGATCTTAACAATCATCTTATTCTTTCCTTCTTACCACAATAACTTTGTTGCACAGTGGGGATGGAGTGCTGCATGAGGAAAGCTGAAGTTACAAGAGGTTTCATTTCTATTATGAAATCAAGACATGTTCAATCTGTGGGTTGATATAATCTGAGATTGCTTAAGGTGGTCATGACTGGGCAAAACCCACTAAAGCTAATTCTATTTTACTATATGAGAGAGGATTCTCAACCTCCTCCTGTATATCCTAAAGAACCTAGCTAGGAACCTGCACGATCCCAGAAAGTAGTGTGTTGTACAGAGGAAGCAAGATACAGGGTTTCCACAGAAAAGAAACACAGTGAAGTTTTCAGGAAAAAAAAGACAGAATTAAATAGCCTGTAGTGGAAAAATGGAAAACAAACGTTGACAAGAAACAGGGCTTAGCACTTATTACCAAACATCAACGTGCTTCTGAAAGTCTCCATGAGGAAACATCAGCTGCTGCATGACTCACAGTATACATCAGATGAAGCAAATTCCAAACCTGTTTTGCTGGAGTCTGGAGATAAACTATTTCAAAGATGACAGTTTTGGTAACAGCAATTTTAGAGTCACGCCCTGCAAAGACGTGCTTCAGACAGCAGCCGTGTTCTGGGGAAGATGCTGTGCCTGGAGCTGGCAGGAGCTGTGATTTGGGTGATGGCTGTATGGTGATGCTGCCTCTCCTCTGTGAGGTGAACAGAGGCTGCATAGTAGGGAAGGAGGAAGCAACAGCTCCCTTAATATCACTGCTGGCCCTGCTTCACCCTTCTCTGTCACCTACTTCCATTGCAATCAGGAAACTACTCTGCTCAGTAGATTTTAGGGAAAATGATAGATGATACATCTTGTAGGGAGATAATATTATAAAGTGAATATTATATATGTAAATATATGTATATGCATGTGCATACATTTCTGTTCTTGAAGCATTAACAATTTTCTACAAAGATGTTTTATCATGGGGGAAAGTACAATTTTGCCCATACCCCTTGATTTTTAATTTTGGAATTCAAAACGACATTGCACTTTATAGATTCAAGCCACTGAACCAATGTGTTTCAAGTCAAATCTTTCTTCACCTGAATTTCTGTGATTCCTTCTGAGTGTTCTTATTCAGATGGTGTGTGTCCCTATCCCTGGGTCAGGTCTCTCCCTAGGGTACTTTCTTCAACTACCTGAAGGGAGGTTGTAGTCAGGTGGGGGCTGGGCTCTTCTCCCAGGCAGCTAGTGACAGGACAAGAGGGCATAGCCTGAAGTTGCTCCAAGGGAGGTTTAGGTTGGATATTAGGAAGCACTTCCTCACGGAGAGGGTGGTTAGACATTGGAATAGACTTCCCAGGGAAGTGGTGGAGGCACCATCCCTGGATGTGTTCAAGGAAAGGCTGGATGTGGCACTTAGTGCCATGGTCTAGATGGTGTGGTGGTGTTGGTCATAGGCTGGACTTGATGATCTTAAAGGTCTTTTCCAGCCCTGGTGATTCTGTGATTCTTTTGTGATACGATTTGTTTGACAATTACAGTATATTATGAGACTCGTATATTCCATGCAAAACAAAATGCTTTTATTCCAAGTATAGCTTTGAGTTTCAATTTGACGTTATGTCTAAACAAAAATTATTGGCATTTCTAGTTGAAATTTCCTGGTACTTGGTGTTCTACAAAATATGCATGTTGTTTTGGCTTTTTGTCTGAATTCTGGCACACTTCTTTGATAAATAGAGCTGAAATATCAAACGACAGTACTAAACTTACCATTCTTTACTAGTTCTAGCCTTTGTTTACGCTATTCCAGCCTTAGTGTACTCAGTCTGCTCTGCAGTGTTAAAGAAACCCGTTTCATACCAATCAACTCCATCAAGACTTCAATATGTCAATAACTTATATATGCTCTTACCAATCCTACCAAAACAGAAGGAAACAGGCATTGCCCAACTAGTAGTAAGCAGATAATAGCAGATAGCAACTGCTGATAGTAATGGTGTGACAGCATCCCCACTGCAATGTTATATTAGTAGCGTGCCCACGGGAGTGACGTATATTACGTGTGATCTTTTTTCTCCCCCGCCTTTAGCAATTGCATCACACTTTTTCTTAACCTCTGTGTCTGTCACTGTATGTGTATTTATGAATCAAAGATAAGCGTTCTATGCTGCAGTCATACATTTTTTTTGAATATATTTTCCTGAATATGTGCAAGTTGTCAAATATTTGAGCCAAGGTCACGAATTGCTGCTTTAATTGCCACCACTTTTTTGAGAAATAAGAGTTCTTCTCAGATGGTGCTATTTTTTGTGACTAATACATTTTCTACCATCCTAATTAGACTTGTAATAGCAAAATGACACTCAGCTTCTAGGTCCCATGTAAAATATCCACAAGATGCATATGCAGTAAAATGAGAAATATACAGTTCATTCTCAGTTTGTATTTCATCTCTTTATATAATGTCACTTTGACTGCAGCACAGTTGTAAAATTGTGATCCACTCCTGTGGTCTTCATGCCATTCTATGAGATTTAATTAAAATTTAACTTTTTCCAAAAATCCAAAATGCCTTTTGATGCTAGCTTACTATGCAGTTGATCTAGCAGTAGTATAAAAAGAGACCCATTTAAAATAAACAACCCCCCCCTCCAAAACCCAGGTAATATCTTTTAAAGTTTTATTCCTGATTTGCTAGAAAATTAGCCTTACATAGAAGAGTTGTCCAATATGCTAAGACACAAAAAATTCAACTGTTCCACTGATCCACTTACGCTTTGTTCTGAATGATTACTGACATGCTGGTCTTTTTATCAGCCTCATCTAAACAAACAGCAGAGCTAAACATGGATGTTGCTATAATGCAAAGTACTCATTTGTACTTCCTTGGTCAGGTTATCTAGGTTAGAATTTAGCAGTCCATGTCTAAAATGAGATTAATCTACTTGAAGGTAGGTGTCTCAAATAATTGGTTGAATCTCAGCCCAGAAGTGTTTCTTAGTTGCCACTAACTTAAAAATAAAATTCTGGTTGACTAGCTCAGTTGCAGACCTGCAATAAAGATGAACCTTCTCTCTTCTCTACCAAATATCTAGGAATCTTATTATGCATTTCATGTAATCCCTTATGAGAAAATGGAATAATAGTTTCTCCTGGAATAAAATAGCTATGATCTCATATGCCAGTAGGACCGATTGCTGGTTGAAAACATTTCCATTTGACTTACTAAATTTTACTCAAAGGAGACGGGGAATAGCCATTTGAGCAGAATGCACTATCTGAGCACTTCAACACCTCTCTGCCTGCCTTAGCCTGTGCTGTCTGCTACTGCTGTTGCCATTCCTGCTGCAGCTCACAGAGATACTAAAAAAGAGAGGACAGATGCCACTGGGGGAAATGGCACCTCATAGCATCAACAAGCATTCCTGTTATCCCCGGCACTGGCAGGAGTGGCAGAGCTCTGCAGTGTTGTGGGAAGGGATTTGTTCAGCAGCTGATTGTGCTTGACACAGATGGGAATAGGTTTGGAAAGGATGGATTAGATGCCATGGGGAGGAACTGTGAATGGAGCAGAGGGAAAGGCAGGGTCTTTAGATCTGCCCTGATGTGGCTGGAGGATGTACTGTACACTGCAAATGATAGTCACGTGCTGGTCGTTGCCTGCCCTTCTCTTCTGTGTAAAAGAAACAGAGTGGGTTTTGGGAACAGAGGTGAATGGATGACTGTAAATAGGTCAAGTATGAGGTTATCTCTCTATTAAATGAGATACAGAAAACATCGACAGCTTCCTACAGATCACTTCTGCCCGTTTCTGAGCTGTGGCAGGCTTATGTTTGGAAGAGCAGAGCAGCTTCCATTCAAATGACCTGTGACTAGTGACTCAGTTTGCAGCCCTATGGATTGCTACAACAATCAGACTTCCTGTTAAAAGGAATGGACAAAAGCTTTCTTTCCCATTTAAGTATTGTTTCCCTTAGAATCAGAAATCTGTGACCAGCTTTTTAGCAGTTTGACTGTAGTTTCTTAAAACACTGTGGTCATTTTTTCAGTTCTTAAATGTTTTTAGAAATAGTTAAGGGGTATTATTCAGCTACAGGAGCACATGAAGCCATAAAAGTTTTTTGTGGGTGATGAAACAACAACAAAAAATTGAGTAGCCATGAACAGCGTTTCGACTATGTGTCAAGACTGAAAAACAGCCAACGCACCAACGAATAAAGAACTCTCAAGAAAATCTTTCTTACACTATGTATTTGTGCAGCTACTTTTATAGATTTTTCTTGTTTCAGGATAGAGACTATAGGTCAGACTTAAACATTATTTTACCTGCAACTCCATTTTTAATCTCTTTGTAAGAATGAACAGAGAAGTTCCTTAAATACAGGCAGAATCATAACAAAACAAGACCATATAGACCCAGTCTTGAATGATAATTGTCTCTTGAAAGGAAATTATGATTCTGAGGTCTCTAATGTTAGCAGCATAATTCTACTTTGAATTAAGTTGGTGGTTTTTTCCACTGAATTCTGTGCAAGAGGAACCAGGCTCCAGGTGAATGACAGTCTGAGGATGAAGATAAAAGAGGGCATGTTTTTCTTTGGTGTGACTTCCTGAAGGTTTCCTTTGCTTGTCTTGCAGTGTTGTGGGATTTGGCAAAACTGAACTGTGACTACTGCCTAACATAGTGTCACACACTTTTTAAAAGTGCATCATAGAAATAAATTTTTGTATGTCATTTAATGTCAATATTACAGTGTAAGCCTTTAATATGTTCGTTTTGGTGGGTTTTTTTCCCTAGTGCAGGTTAATTTTTCTAAAAGGTTTAAATAGTAGACAAGATAATAGACATTCTAACAGCATAGCTTTGAAATTATTTTTCCTGAAAGGGATGGCTTTTTCTGGAGATTGGGTAAAACTTATGGTTTTAATGTAGGAAATTGATTTTTTTTTTTAAAGTGGCTTGAAGATCAAGTATTTACAGTTGAATTAGTGTATCATTGGTATATCTATATATCTATAATATCACTGTCAAGCTAATTACAGGCAGTAAAACTGCTAATTCTTTCAGTACCTTCTCTTTGCCTTCCACAAGTGAGAGAAATGCAGGAATCAAAAGGTGTTTTGGATTAGCAATGTGGAAAGGCATTCTTTCAGTTTAAAACCAATGTTTTTGAAAGGTATATTTGTCCTTGTTCTTTGAAGTCAGTGAATACTGAAACCTGTAACCCTGCCTTATGTTAGTAATAGGATATGGTGAAGCTACTTGCATATTATTTAAACGTAGACAGCTGTCTGGGGTGCAAAGGAAGATGCACATGGAAGCTCCACAGCAGCACAAAGCAATGTTACTAAAGAGACTGGGATGAGAGGTAAGGCTGAATGTAATTTACAGCTGAAACTACAGTGAGGATTTCAAAAGGCACATCCCAATCAACTGAGTGGGAACGGTGACCATGCTGCCATATAAAGAAAATATTGTCACCTCTTAAATAGCCAATGCTAAATATGCTCTTTGGAGGACTTCCATTAGGCAGCTGACCTAATATGACTTTCTTGAGCTCCTAAGACCTGGTGATATAGCAGTGTCAGATGGGGTGGCTGCAGGCTGTCAGTGGTATGTGGAGATACTGGAGTCCCTGTAGCAGGGGAGGTGCAGCTCAGTTTTGCACTAAAAATCCTTTGCAGTGGGATGATATATGAGAGGAAAGAGTTGTCAGGGCCCATGCGCGCATCAGAGGGGGGCAATAGATACGGAGCCCTCAGTAAACAGTGTACACATTCCCACTGAGTCTGTTCTGCTTGTAGCCTTCATGATTTGGTATTGTTGTTTTTGCAATTCATACCCACACAATCAAAAGCAGTTTCTTTAATGCTGTAGAACATAATTACAGGCCTGACAGGCTCTGACAAGTTGGTAGAGACATTTATTCTTGCAGCCGGCAGATGCTTAAATGATTTTTGTATTGGAAAATGCTGCCTGTGAAATGTTCTGTCTTAGTTTCTGTTACTAAACCCAGATTCATATTGAAGTCTAGCATAAAATATTTATGTAAAATTACTTTAATCTGTAAATAGCTTTATCTAGAAAAGATGAAAAACAGCTGAGAATATCAGTTAGGGGAGTTCCAGAAGTTTGTGTTACAAAACAGTGATGTGTTCCTTTTTTGGTCTCTTGAAATTGTTACCCAGCTGGCACTTTCCAGAGAGAAGTCCACAATATCCATTGCTACATGAAAGATGTTCATGTTCTGATGTATTAATAGCACTTTAACCCATCCCTCTTGGGGTCACTATGTATTATTAAAATCCTCTCATAAGACCTGTTTGGAAAAGCAGAAGGCTTTATATAATAACCATGAATCAGTCATAAATAAAACACTTTCCCACAGAGTTGTCCCAAACCCAGATTTTTTCTCATGAAGAAAAGCCAAAACTGTGTACACTGGCTTGTACCTGCGGAGTCCTCTCTACCTCCTAGTTCAAGCTGTGTTATCTTTGAAAACAAAACCAAACAAGCAAACCTTCATTTGCCATGAACTGAGTTCAAGTACTTGGAAAACCACAAGGAAGAGAGGGACATCTTCACCTGTTTGAGCTCCTACTCAGGTTTTGACAGTGACTGTGTTTCTTTTGAGCTGAGTCATTATTTGGAAGCTTTGGTAGCTGGTGGTTCATCTGCAGCATGGTTGAGTCTGAAAGTGACTGCAGCCTGATCCTATGGAATTGCACATTGCCTAAATATTTTAATAACAGCAAATGTCCTTGGATCCACTTTTTCTAGGTTTACCCACTCTCTGATGAAGGGCACTACACAGGCTCTGCTTATCCCTGCCACAAGGGACGCATAAATCTCAACCACTGGCTCTGCGTACAACTTTGTTTTTCATAAGGTTTCTAAAAGTAATCCTTTCCTAGCCTCTAATCTGACCTAGTTACTATAAACTGATTTATCTAGGATGAAAGGGCCACTCTTTCCTCTGGGACTACTGCAGTGGGACTCAAACAGATTACTTAGTGGGTTTTGTACTCTCATCTATGACTGCATAACATGGAGAATATCCACTGAACTGTTTGTATAACCTGTGGAACTATGATACCTGTGTATCTCATATGAAATTAATGGTCTTGGTCAATTTCTTTCCAGCTTGGAGAAGCAAATTGCTTGTTTCAGTCACAGGATTTTGTTGTTTGCTCATTTTTTTGTGCTTGTGGGTGGGTAGAAATTTTTCAAGGGAAAGCTCAACAGAAAAAAAATGGTTCTGAAACTAATGAATGTGATCTGTTTTCTCTCTTCTAATTGTAATCTTACAAGATAGGCTTAGCAGCTCTGAAAGGTGACATTATTAGTTGGTGTTTAACTGTGTCTGAAAAGTAGGTGTTGTAGGAAGGCTTTGACAGGGTAAGAGAGTAGTTCAACCATGGCCAAGAATAACCCCAAGATGATTTGTTTTTCTGAACAGGGACCTTCACCTCTGTATCTAGCAGACTATTGGAATATGAAGCTGAGTATTGCAGGGAAGTGCCTCAGTGATTTGTGCTTCCAACTGTGTAAAACTCCAAGATAAGCATGGCAGTCTACAGATACTTAGGTGATATTCTCCTCTCTGGTCCCATTTCTTTCTAGAGATGCACACAAGTGGGCTCTCCTGCTACAACGGCTACTTGGGTGATGTCATAAGGAACTCAGATGAGACTGACTAAATCTCAGTTAGAAAATCTGAGGACAAATGTCTTTGAGAGGAGATTAAAAAAAAAACAAACAAAACCCTGCTTCTTACCAATGTTACTCAGTCTTGTGTAGGTTGTTCAGCTGTAAGTAGATAGCATGTCTCCACATGCTGTTTTCACAGAGGCTCTGAGAAAGCTGAAGGATGGTGCTGTTTACATGTGATAAAAAGGAGACTTAGAGCTGTGGGTTGGCTCACAGACTGTCAGCACGACAGTGTTTGTTATCTTACTGGCTCTCCCGGCAGCTTTGTGCAGACAGTGGGGAACGTGGAGGAAAGATCTGGTTCCTGAGGACTCAAAAAGTGAAAGAGCAATTTCCCAGACCTCTTCTGCTCAAGCAGTAATGCTGTTGACCATTGTTTGTTCTCTCTGGCAAAGGTCATGAAATAAGCATGAGATGTGATGCTTTGATTTCTTTATTGAAGTCTTGGACGGACTAAAGCTGTCGGCTCTCTTCTACTAATGAATGTATTAGAAGAAAGCTCAAACAGTTTCTCCAGGACAGGAATTTTTTTTTTTAATTTTGGGGTCCTTCATATAGCTCTTATTATTTATACAGGTCTCATAAAGCTTTTGGTAGAAAATAAACCTTGCCCTAAGCTCAATTAATGGAATCAATGCTAGCATTTTCCTGCATGCTGGGAGTTATCTGTAGAGAGGAAATAGTCCCATGGATTGTATAGGAGAGAAGGAATAATAAAGGAGACTTGAAAGGAGAATTAGATCACTTCTTGCAGGCAGGAATAAAGTGTGTAAGTGCCAGATTTACTCTAGATTACATGCACATTATAGAAAACTGTCTCTTCTTATGCTTTATAGCTACATCTATCCAGTATCTTGGAGTTCTTATATCTCTGTAAGCACCTGTGAAGTAGCTCGTAAAGACAATTTTTTTCAGGTATCTGCCTTTAGTATCTATGAAATTCACTGACAAGAATGGGACTAGACAACTGAAGAAAGAATTGCAGAATTATTGTCATGTTTGCGTATAAAACACAGTTTGGATTCCCACCATTACCTGCAACATGCAGCTACTCTTGATCCTCATGCACTATACACTAACTTCCCATGAGAATGTTTACTTACCAAGCAACTCTCTATTTCCTTTCAGAAACTAAAAAATAATGATGTGGTAATTTCACTGAATGTGTGCTGTATGAAAATTGTTGTAGAGTTTGACAGGAATCATGCCAAAGGCTTGTTCAGGGCTATTGAAACGTTTCCATTTCTGATGGGAGCTGCAGCTAAACCTCTTAATGTGATAAGAGGTGTTAAAGAATATAAAAAAGCTTCAGCGGGTATTTAAAGCATTGGAAGGTCTGTCTGTTTTTCTAGCTTGTAATCACATATTTACGGTGTTTCATTATTCTAAATTAAAGGTGTAGTGGAGCAAAGCAACAGCCACTTTCCATAGAAGTCAAGAGAGCTGCCTGCCTCAGCTGAACAAGTGGCTATATTGTTCAGAAAAACAAGACAGAAATTTGTTCCACCTTCTGGGAAAAAATAAAGGGAAAGAATTCAAGAGAGAGGACAGGAGGGCATGGAACAAGGAGGGGAAAAGGAGGAGTAGAATGTGTATATCTTGCCAAAACTCATGTTAAGATTCAGTAATGGAATACAGCAGGTGAGGAAATGTAAAAGTTAATTTTTCATTTATAACATTAAGCTTCCTGCACAGCACAGACTATATACTAATCTGCCTCTTTCACGTTATTACCAGTTACCCAAAACAAGACATGTAGTTAAGGTCAAATTACCTTAATATGATTAAAGTCTGTATTTCCTAGCAAAGCAGTGTTTAATATTGAAAATTAGGATTATAGCATCCTAGATTCTTGCCTTTGATGTCCCAAAAGCAAATTTAAAATAAGCGCAGAAAATAATTTTAAAAGGCTTGCAGCATTAGTCCTGGGAAGTTACACAAGTTGTACTCCTGATAACTGGGGACCCAAATAGCTGTTCTGGCATCCAGACTTTGTTGAGGCAAAGGCAAGTTGAATCTTTGACAAGGAAAGCAAGGAAGCTGGTATAAGGAAACCAGCACAGCTACGTAGCCCACTATGCTGTTGTAAAGAGAGTAGATGCAAACTTGTGATGCATGAGCAGGAGAAGAAGGCTGCAGAAGAAACGACAGAACCCTTCAAACTTTACTGAGCATTGGTAAGACTTCAGATGAAACACTGAGGCTAGTCCTACATAATACATGTTAAGGAAGGTGTGCACCAGCTGCAGAGAGTGCAGAGGAACAGTGATCAAAGCATGACTTGCAGTTTAGAAATGTTTAGTCTAGAGGTAGGAAGCACAGACCAGATATTAGGAAAGTAAGCTTAACAATAAGGATGGTGAAGCTTTGAAATACATTGCCAAAGAAGGCTGTGGAGTCTTTTTCATTGGAAGCTTTCCAAAAGACTAAGCAAACATTTGTTAAAAATGATGTAAGTATATTTGATTCTCACTTGGAACGTGGAGAAGGAGTAAATTATGCTTAAAGGGTTTAAATAAACCAGCGATTTTCAAACTCTGGGTCATGCTACTCTTGAATTCAAAGGAGTCTTAAAGTGTTAGCAGTGGCTACATCTAATAGCATTTTGACCTTGAAGTTTCTGGCCCCTATTCACATAATTGTTGTGAGAAGACATAGTCCAAAAGAGAGCTGTGCTTTTCAGAAGATGAAAATTGTTGTAATAAATAGCTTTTGAAGCTTCCTCCTGGCCTTCTGACTCTGATCCCACAGAACTGCTGCTAGAGCAATACAAAGAAAAGTGGGAAGAGCATGTCTGAAATTCAGATATCAATTTAGGTTAATCTCTAGCAGTAATTTTTAATGGATAAAAACATATAATGGTTATTGCTGTCAAACTTTAAGTTGAATGGCCATTGGCATTTAAAGTTGTAGTAATTTTTTTATAGCTATTCAGAATCTTTCTGCAAAGAGAAAAGAAAAATATTGTATTTTTCTCCTCGTGTAATTTATTAAATGGCCAGAAACATTGGCTTAATCCTGTGGACAAAGAATTATTATAAAATGTTCTACCCTACAGACATTTCTTTCAAAAGGCATTTATGTAAGACAGTGCATAGCAGAACACAGGAAATTTTGAAAGTCTACCATGAGCAGATCTCCTTTTAGTCTTGGTAATAAAGGAAGGCTGCTAATAGTGACACTCAGACACAAATGAAAACATCTGTAGAGTTCATGAATGAATGATGAACTAATCAGTTCACTTAGTGGAACAATGCATGAATGAGAACCACTGCCCATACCTTAGGAAATGATCATGTATTTACACCATAAAATCTGGATTTTACAGTAATGGCTCATCTGTTACTGGCTTTTGATGTATGCACAACAAAAGAAATATGGTTTTCTGAGTTTAAAAAAAAAATCCCAAACAAAACCCACAAAAAAAAAGAAAAGGAAACCCAAGAAACTATACAGTATAATATAAGCATAGAACAAATTAGATGGGAAGGTTCCTCTGTAGGTCATGTTGGCCAACCATGTGCTCAGAGCAATGCTGACTTTAAGGTTAGACCATCTTGCTCAGAGGCTTCTTTCATTTGAGGTTGGATTGTATCCAAGGGTGGAGATTCTGTAACATCTCTAGGTGCCTGACACAGTGTTTGATGACAATCATTGTAAAAACAAAACCACAAAAAAACCCCAAAAAACCCCCAAGATTATATTAGACTTTTTCTTGGTACAATTTGTTTCTGTTGTTTCTTGTTATATTTGTTGTGTAGTTTTGAGTAGTCTGACTCCACTGTCTATCCCCCTTCTCACCAGTGGATGCAGTTGAAGGCAGTAGCTAGATCTCCCCTGCACCCCCCTCCCCCAACTTCAGCTTTCTTCAGGCTGAGCAAACCCAGTACTCTCTGCCTCACCTCATGCATCATTTGCTACAGCTCCACAGTCATCTTGGAATGTCAGTATCTTGCTTGTATCTTTGGAGAGTCTGATGTAGCCTCACATGTGATGAATAGGGAGAAATTTTTATTTTCTGCTGATTTTTAGCATCACTCCTCTAAATGTGACATTTAAATCACTTTGGCATTAGTGAGGTGATTCATATTGCTAGTTAAACACCTGCCATACCTGGTTGTGTGTCCAGGTGATGAGTAGCAGAAGGCTTCTAATTCTTTGTTTTCAAGGTAGTTGAGCAGTCGAGGCTCCTGGCAGAGTTGCCACCTTTTAGCACCGGACATCAATGTCTGCTTGTCTTATTTTACCACAGTAAAAAAAAGAAATGATGTCGACAATCAACTTAGATTCTGATCTCATGTTTAACCATGTACAACTTATGTTTACATAAGGTGCATGCATGGTTGCAGCTTCTGGTGTAGTCAGAGATTTGGAGTTTAAGAGGAGGTACTGACAAGTGTCTTTAAAAAACAAACGAAAAGCCTACAACAATGCAGGGGCTTTTCTTGATTTAAGTCTATAGAGGTATTTCTGAATATAGGGCTCACTTGCCCTCAGTACCTCTCATCTGGCTAAGACCAGAAAATTCTACATAGGTCTAAACACGAAGATCTAATTCATGTTTTTTCAGCTCTTGAGGTGTTTGGATCCACCATTAGCATTAAGGCCTGTATATTATATTTTTAAATGAGATTTAAATATAATATTTTGTCTTTTCCCTATCCTTTTTTCGCCTCTGTTTAAGAAATAGTTTTATATTTTTTTCCTCTTAAGCTTATTCCTTCTCTCCACACAGGAGAATTACCGGTATCTCAGATTGGTTGAACATTGTTGTAGTCATTAGAAAGAATCATGGTTTGCTTTACACATATCAATACACAAAATATCACTGAGAAACCAGAAGAGATTTTGCATAGAGCTACTGATGAAATTTTCCTCTCCAGAGAAAAAATACTCTCTAAAAAAAGCTGACATGGATAAAACTGATTGAGTTCTCTTTTGCTTTTTTTTTCATACCTACCATAAGGTATTTTTGCCTAGCATCTGTGTAAGATATTTATATAAACTCAGATCCTAGTAATGCCTATTTCAGACTTTTTCTTTCTCTGTATTTCAGGTGGCGGGGGGGGGGAAAGGTTTAATTCTAGTTAAATCAAAATTAAAACAAAAAGCCAAACAAAAAAACCACCCCACCTCTGTTTAATGCAGGATACTTTTATATCAATTCAGAAGGCAGGACCACACTGTTCTTAAAAATACATAGGTACTTGTTAAAGTTTTTGTCATTGTTCTGTGGCATTGATAACAGCAGATTGAACAAGCTATGTATTACTGAGCTGCATGGCTAGGCTTGTTCTCTTTGCATGCTGACATATATACCTGTTTACAGGCAAATTCAATAATTAATTGCAGCTGGGACTTTGCCCAAGATAATTATGGGTCAAAGTTTCTAATAGATGTGCTAAAAAGGAGTTGGAGCAGGTGTAGAAGCTACATAGGGCTTGTCCCAGGTGGAAGTACTTGCTGAAGGGTGACATGTTGCCCATGACCAGATCAGTGCTTCCTTAAAAGCAAGATTCATCATTTTTTACCTCCGAAGCAGAAAAAAGCTAATGAAGTGAGATGGCAAAAAAAAATAAATTCATTTTAATGCTATAAAATTATGATTCCTATGAAGGTAGCAGAAGCTTTTTTAAGCACTCTGGAACACAAAGAAGTCTTAATTGTTGAATGTAGATGTTCTGGTGTGCAGAATATAAAGTTACTGCATTTTATATAGAACCTATTTATACCTATTAAAACATGAACCCCTGTAGCTGCATTTGGTTCTTCTTAAGAAGTTTATAATTTCATAAATACATTTTAAAATCTTTATTGCTAAAGGTGTGCTTGTCATAATTCTTTTGCAAAGATGTTCTCTGGGTAATCTTCTCTGCACAACAGTCTAATTCTGTAATTATTACAATTTGTACTCAAAAACCATGGTAAATACAGCAAAGACTTCATTCTAAAGTGATTTTTTTTAAGCATGATTCCTTAAAAATTAAAATATATTTGAAAAATATATTCTGAAGTATGCGTATTACTAGTGCTCAAAGTGAGTTTTTCACATTGAATGTATGCTTTTGATAGGATGAAGGGCCCAGGGCAAGTATGCAATAGTAAAAACTGCATCAGCATAAATCACAAAGCAAGTATCATTACTGGCTAATAAGTCTGTCTCTTGCTAAGGTTATTAGGAAGAAGGTCACCTTGCAACAACAGTGACCAATATGCACCTAATGGTGTGGTAGGAAGTGATATGAGCCCAATAATTCAACTTACTACTTGATAGTAATACCTCTTTAGACAAGCACTTTGTAACAGATCAGATCTCTTCAGTACATGATCTAGACATAGATGATGATAGGAAGTAGCTCAAGTTTCTTCTTGAAAATACAGTATAGGTCATGTTGGCAGAACGATGATGCTTCTTGGTGTTTCCAGCCATCAGCTTGTTTTCTCTGAATGACCAAGCAGAGGAACCTCTGCACCTTTTCCTTTTGTATCATCCTATTAATTCATTTGACCAGTGTCAGATTTATTAATTTGACCCTAACTAGCAATTTCTACAAGTGATTCCTCTAGTTTTCTTGGTTATAATTTCAGAGTCTTCTCAGAAAACAAAAACTATAGGGAGAGAAGTGGAAAAGAATTAAAAAATAAATATTTCAAGGTCATTTGGATACTAGGCCCCCTGGAATTTTCAAAACCTGAAAGCATGTTCCCAAGCGTTAGCAAGGACTGTGCCAGAATGAGCAAGCTTTAATTCCTTGAGTCTCTGATAAAATTGTGGGTTAATTCAAAAAGATTATAGTGTCAAACAAAATTCAATTCAAAGACAATGGGAAGCTGATGTTGTAATCAGCTATGAATACTCTTCACAAACGTGACATTCTTGTCTAGGGTAGACCAACACTTTAAGAAAGAGAACCTCAGTTTTGTTATTTGTGACACAAATACAGTAACTTCTGCTGTTGCCAAAGGTTATATGTCCGAATAGCTGTCTACTTAAATCCCTGAAGAGCCAGTTCAATGGTGCATTGAATAGAAGCAATTTCAGTCTGTTAGTCAATCTTTGATAATTTTTGGCAGCCACATGGAATTTTCGGCACACTGTTACAAAGCATCGGTGCCTAGACTTGACAGGAGTTAAGAGAGCGGTCAAAGACTGGACTACTTGAGTTGCAGAGCTCTTTTTCTGGCATTGGGTCAGCTTAACCTCTGCCAATCTTACTTCATTTTTCAGACTTCTATGGATTTTTTTCCACCTTTTCTTCCATATCTTTTTTCCAGCTTGCTGGCTGTTCCTGATCACGTTCTTTCTCTCTAGCCTAGCCTCCTTTAAAATGCTACTCCAGGGACCAGCAAAAGTGGGTTGCCAGATAGAGCATTATCTCCCATTACAGCCAAAAAATACTCTTTGAAACAATGTGGAATAACTATTTTTAAAAAAAGTCTGCCCAATTCAGGCAGTCATGAGCACAAGCGCGAGTACTTAGGATAAGAAAAAGTTTAAAGACATTTGGAGAATGTTCTTCCACTTTACAGGTTTTCTGTTTGTGGTGTTTTTGTTTGGTTTTGTTGTTTGTCTTTTTTTAAGATTGTATCTTGGAATATAGAACCTGATAAAAGCACTGCTGCCTTGTGAGTTCCAAAAGATTTAAAATCCCCTTTTCAAGCCAAAAATTTTGGTTCCAAGACTGACATTTTGATGTGATTTTGTGGAAGTTACTGTAATTCTTATAGTTAATTTTTCTTGGAAAATAGTAATTCTTTTAACATTTCCAGCCATTAAGTTGATCATTCTGATACTGTTTGGTTTAGATAATAGGCATTTCTAGGTAGCCCATGTGGACTATTCTACAAGGTAGGAGCACAGCTAGTGTCAAGGATATTGAAGTTGCTATGCAAGTAAATGTACAGATGCAGGAGATCAAAACTTTAAGCTCTAGGAGTTCCTGCTGATCACATGCCCCAATTCTGTATTTGATCAGAATTCTTTCATCATATCCATTCAGCAGACAGCTGCTGTTTCAGTTCTGTCAAATTCTGTCATACAGGTAGGCCACTTTTTTCTTGATTAAAATGAAAGTAATTGAAACACTAATATGGATCCATCATGCTGATGGACAAGTGAGGTATTGGTCTCAACATCAACACCAGATTCAGGATGAAAAGTAACGCATACCTTTGTGCTTTTCATGATGAATTTTCCTGGAAATTTTGTAGGACTGCGTTCCAGGTTCTGATGAGTAGTTTGCTTTTATACCTTATATCACAATGGTCACACCACTTAAAATGTTAGCAGCAAGATATGCAAATTTTGTAGACATCATATTTTTCATTGTATATTTCTGGATTCTGACTTGATGAATTCAAGAATAGCTAACTTACCAGCACAAAACAAAGCAAAAAAAAAGTGAGCAAAGCTATTTCTATTGTTTGAAAATTGGAGTGTGTATCCTGAGAGACCTGTAAAAAGCATTGAGGTTTAGGTGCCAGGATAAGGCATCACGCCATTATCAGTTCAGGCATTCTTTTTGAAACATAATCAGGTTACTTCCAGGTACACAGGTCAGAAAGATACAAGGTCATTAATGAAATAGAAGAGAAAAAGCATAATGCAAACAGTTTTGTTCGCATTTTTCACTTACTGCACATATTCAGAGGAAATGTTTATTTCTGGTTGACTTCGGTTCCAGGGTCTATAGTTCCTATTTTTAGCAGCCACGCACTATTGTTCATCTGAGATTTTTGACTACCCAATGAGTCAGAAGGTCTGAGTGCCCAGAGATACATGAGTCAGACAAGCAGGAATAGTCTGTTCTTCTTCAGGACACCAGGAGATGTAGATTTTAAAAGGAGGTTTCATACTTAGTGAACAATACAAATGGAAACATAATGTATAAATAGAACTCTTTTTACCCTTCATGTTGGATTCTTTTCCCAAGAAACTCTTGTCCCAAAACTCTTTCTTACTATACTACCTATTTGTACATAAAAAGGAATAGCTTGTCACCCTTCTTTTTCTTTTCATATCCCTTATCTATTGGCTAGCTGATGTATTTCTAGGACACACAATCCTCTTGCTGTGACATAGCTATTCCCTCAGCAAAAGACAGAATAAGTAAGAAGCCTAGAGAAGGGGTTTGGGTCAGGGAGGAGGATTTCATAATCATTTAAATTTATCCACTGAAATTGTTGCTCTGGGAAGGGCAAATTCCATTAAACCACCAAAGACACGGGGGGTGTACGTAGTCCTGAAATTTCCTTCTGTAATTTTGTTTTTTATTTTCAAATGCTAATATGTGAATCTTTCTGACTCTGTTCATGACAGTGGAAAACAACCATAGGGCTACATACAACACATAATCTAGGTATGTAACTGTAGCCTGTGAAAGGATGAATGTTACAAATTGCTGTTCAGAATCATAGAATCATAGAATCCTAGGGGTTGGAAGGGACCTCGAAAGATCATCTAGTCCAACCCCCCCTGCCAGAGCAGGGTCACCTAGAGCACATCACACAGGAACGCGTCCAGGCGGGTTTTGAATGTCTCCAGTGAAGGAGACTCCACAACCTCCCTGGGCAGCCTGTTCCAGTGCTCTGTCACTCTCACAGTAAAAAAATTTTTTCGGATATTCACCTTGAACCTCCTATGCTCCAATTTGCACCCATTACCCCTTGTCCTATCACTGGTCATCACTGAGAAGAGCCTAACTCCATCTCCCTGACACTCACCCCTTACATATTTGTAAACATTGATGAGGTCACCCCTCAGCCTCCTTTTTTCCAAGCTAAAGAGACCCAGCTCCCTCAGCCTTTCCTCATAAGGGAGATGTTCCACTCCCTTAATCATCTTTGTGGCTCTGCGCTGGACTCTTTCAAGCAGTTCCCTGTCCTTCTTGAACTGAGGGGCCCAGAACTGGACACAATACTCCAGATGTGGCCTCACCAATGCAGAATAGAGGGGGAGGAGAACCTCTCTTGACCTACTAACCACACCCTTTCTAATGCACCCCAGGATGCCATTGGCCTTCTTGGCCACAAGGGCACATTGCTGGCTCATGGTCATCCTCCTGTCTACCAGGACCCCCAGGTCTCTTTCACCTACACTACTCTCCAGCAGGTCAGCCCCCAACCTATACTGGGACATCGTGTTGTTCTTCCCCAAATGTTTAGCCCCAGCCTCTACAGATTTCCCCTGAGGATGGCAGAAACATCCAACCAACTATAAAATTTGGTGGATTCTGAGCTAGGCATCAGGTTTAATAAGTAAATATAAGATACATATCCACACTGGAATGCTTAGTAATGGCATAACAGTTACTTGGCAACTCAACGGTTCAGGAATGAAACAAGGATACTGTTGCTCAAAGGTCATCAATTTAAAAACTATCTAAATCACAAGAGACTAAAAAGCATGACAGTATTCCGAGGAACAGACATTGGTGATCTTAGGTCTAATTAGATCTGTTGGGAACACAAAGAGCATCAGCTGGCTGCCTTTTGGCCACTTTTAGCAGAAAGCTGTAGGATAAAAGTTGAAGTTACCTACTCTTTGGGTGAAGAAAGCACATCAGTCTCTAAGAATCTGGAGATCCTTTTTCAGAATTAGTTACTAAGTGATGCAAAGAAAATGAATTTTCTATTATCTGTATATGTGGAGAGAAGTTCTGAAGACATCCATGGGCTTTGAAGTTGAGTGAAAGCTTAGTATGCTCAGGGTGCCCTTCAAGATATGGTTCAAGACAAGAAGTCTCGTGAAGTGATTTGGACAGCTAACTCATGGAGCTATTTAGAGAAACAGTGGTCTGTAAATGAAGCAGAATAGAATTAAAGTTGTGAAATAGTTCCAATTATTTAAAAATTAAAGCCATTGGCCTTTTATTTAGCCTTTAGTTTGATGCTTGCAATATTTGCATCATCTGTTAAGCTTTTCTGGGACTTCAAGTGAGGCATTATTTGTTTTGAGCCAGATATCTTCCATTTGACTAGGACATGAGAGTAGAATAGTGTATTTCAGTTGGAAGGGACCTACAGCTCTCATGTAGTCCAACTGCCTCACCACTTCAGGTCTGACCAGAAGTTATAGCCTATTACTAGCGAGAAAACCTGTTTGAATTACCTGCATTACTGGAGCTGTCTGTTCTTAATGTGTCTTCAAGAGCCACTTCTTTTCTTGCCCTGTGGTCACATGGGTGTTACTTCCAACAGCATAGTTAGCTTGGCAATTGACAATGCAGAAACATCTAAACTGGAAGTCTGCCTGAATAAGGACATTGTCTTGTAAACAGTGATGAGTACATCAATTTTTCATTGCTGGAAGCATCAAGATGATGACAAAATTAATCCAAGTTTAGTATTTTGCCACATAACAATAGGGAACACGTAGCCAGACTTCACTGGATATGGCTCATCTGAATTTCAATTGTCTCTTCCCCCTCGACAAAAGTTCTAGAAAGCATTGCCTTTGTCAACAAGACTAATCAAAGCCAGCATTTTCACAAGGGTGTTGCTGCGCCTGCTAAGTCAAACAGAAGACTCTACAACAGTTAATGATAGGACAAGGGGTAAGAGTTTTAAGCTAGAAAAAGGTAGATTTAGGTTGGACATTAGGAAAAAGTTCTCTAATATGAGGTGGTGGATCACTGGAATGGGTTGCCTAGAGAGGTGGGTGGAGGCCCTATCCCTGGAGACATTCAAGGTCATGCTTGATGGGGCTCTGAGCAGTCTGTTCTAGCCGGATATGTCCCTGCTTATTGTAGGGGGGTTGGACTAGAAGACCTTTAGAGGTTCCTTCCAACCTAATGCATTCTACGATTCTATGCCTGTATTGTTCCCAAAAATGGAATTTTTGTGTATTGTAATACATACATGTTTTGGCAGATATTTCTTTCATGAAAAGTACCTTTAAAATATTAGTCATGTCAGTTCTTTGAGCCAAGGGATGCCAATTTTGATGATTCATCAATATGCCAAGATTAATAAAAGGAAATTAACTTTGCTTAATTGAATGGTCATTTATTCAAGTGAGTGGTCAACCAATCTATCATCTCACCACAGATGTGTCATAGGACTTCACATTGCACTGAAATGAAATTGATAACAGGAATAGTAAAAGTTTCCCATGGCTTTTGCACTGAAGCCAGTCATGTCCTTGTTTTGTTTGACATTTAATTATTTGGACACTTGAAAAATTATTTCATTCATGTGACTCTCGTATTGATGTTCTCCTGTTGATCTGTCATTCAGTCTCAAGCCAAAGCTACTTGAATCACAGCAATGCCCCTGTCAAAGCCAGACTTAAGCAAAAACAGTCATTAAAGCCATGAAAATTATTAAAAATATTATTTAAAAGTTCTTTTGTGGAGTCTGTATTTAATTTTTATTAGCTCATGTTCACACCTAAACTGTACCCTTTCATAAATTCATTAAATAAAGCTAGTAACTCTTTTAATACTAAATTTTTACTCATGAGAACATTTGACAAAACTGTTCTTCAATACAGAGCCAACATTACTTTCCAATGTGATTTTTTTTTTTTCAGGTGGAAATAGAAACAATAATCTATCATTGAGTATATTAGTTATAATATTAATCCCGGGTGATCTGGGAATAGAAACACAAGTTGGTTGATATTAGATGTTAGGATAGATTTGAACTGAATTATCATGAGAGCAGAGAAAATAGTTAATCACAATCCATTGATTTGAAATATACTAAACTGTCAAGGAAAATGTAAATATTGTGATCTGTGTGGGGCACAATTCATAACTGCTCAATTTGTTGAATAAATTGCGTGTAATAATTCTGTGCACCACTGTAGATTTGCAGAAGTAGTCAAACTGGTATCAATGTGTTTTTCTATAAATGGGTGATTCCAAGCTGTGTTACCTTACATATAGAGGTAATATTGATTTTGTTAATAGTTAAACAGAGAAACCTTTTGCACCTCTTCAAAAGAGCTGTACGCTCCTGTCAGCAGAGCAGAACTGAACAAGGGCTGAGGAAGTAGCAACAGGGAGTTGAGAACTGTGGTACTGTGGGAGAACTGCATGAAGGCAGGGGGTTGGAGGTGCAAGGGTGCTGCTGTATGTCCACAGATATTTCTTGTTTGTGTTATATAGCATAGAAAAAATGTTAGAGGAAGGCCTCTTAGAAGGCCAGAAGTTCTTGTGTGTTGTGATTAGACTGACCCAAAACAAAAAAAAAACCCAAACAATGAAAGCAAACCAAAACCAGTGAGAGAGTACCTACAGGAGAGGTGAAAAGTAGAATGTCTGTGTTCAGACCATGTCTGGAAAAATTAAAAATAAAGGAATGGACTCCAACACAAGAAATCGAGAGAGGAACCCTGATTAGTGCTCACTCTCATTCCTTTTGGACTCCATCAGTTGGGTCCTTTGGTCTGTCTGGTCTAGTGCACATGTGCTGTCTGCTGCTTCAGTTGCAAGCAGTCTGAATCCATTTCAACACCCACAAGTTCCCTGCACAAAACTATTCTCCAAAGGGAAGAAATATGAGTACTGATATTAATGGGAACCAATATATCTGCTAAAGAAAATGCAATCCAATAGATTATTTTCAAACATTAGACAAGTACAGGTTTCTTTGTTATTAAATATTATCACTTATGTGTCTTCTGTCCATCAAGCATTACATTGTGACAATCTCAGAGATAATTGTTAAGTTTTATTCAAATTACATTACTAACTCTGTAACTCATACGGTCTGTAATCTTAGCTATCTAAAATGATTCTGTGGGAGGGACAGTTTTCAACTTAAGCCAACATTATTATCCTTTCCACACACCCCATCCCCCCATTGTGCAACATTTAACACGAAGTTCTAACAGGCATATCAGTGATTTAAGACAATAAAAATTCTTGCTAAAAAATTTCATAATGTTGCTCCTGAATGTGCTGTGCTGGTATTCTTTAGAAAATGTTAACTAATCTGATTTGCAAAATCATCTTCTGGAAGTTTTATTATAATTTTATTTATGTCAATTTAGTCTTTAACTAAAAAAGCATCTACTTTCCATAGTTTTATCATGGTGTGTGATTTCTTTTCCATGCTAAAAGAGATGAAATATTTTAGAATTTACAGTTATGACCATTAATACTATTTTCTTTTACTGGAGCTGCAGTCTGTTACATGCGCAAAAGAAATGGTTGCTAAATTTCTCTCACTATCTGCTTGCCAAAACATTACAGTCTCCAGATGGAGTTACTCCAGATATTCACTAATGTAGATAGAATTAGAGAGAATTGCAAATGTTTCAAGATGGAAAAAGATCTTCAAACTTGAAATACAAGGTTCTGCTTTTTATCTACAATGACGAAGATTAGAAATACCCCTAATAAAACCAGAAGAATTAACACTAGTGAAAAGTCAATGCAAATGAGATTAGAATTAGGTGGAATGGAAATGATCCCTTCCTGTCAGATCCAAAATCTGGTTTAGGCTTAATTTATGTCTGGGCTAGGAGCCAAGAAGATCTCTTTCATGAATATACAGGCATTGGTTATGGGTCAAGCAAAGTAGATGGTTTGTTGTCAACTGTTTGACAGCAGCTACCTTGACCATGAGGAGCTGTTGTCAGTTTATTTAGTAAATTTGTCCAAATAGGGCAACTTATATTATGAAGGATAACGTATATGAATCAATACAATTATTATTCAGTTGCTAATCTGGAGAGAATAAGATGGAAGTTGCAGGCAATAAGGAGAGATGTGAAAGAATCACATTCATATTCAACCCCCCCAGAGAGGGAGTAAACAGAATCAACAAATTTATAAGAAGTACGTCTGATGAAAGGAACGGAATGAAAGCTTTCAACTCTCAAAACTGGATTGCCTTTTGTTACTGAGGCTGACTGTACCACTGATGATGTAAAAAGCAGAGTGGGATTTTAATTCTGTTTTCTTCTATTCCCACTGTGCAAAGGTAAATAATTGTTTTAAAAGTGAAATTCTGTTGTAAGCCTTCACAAAACTCAGCATGAAACTGTGTCTAGAACGTTACAATAATTTAATAGCAAAACCAGTTAGGATCATTTGATAAGGTGCTCTGACTCTAGAAGAGTAAAAGTCCTCTCTGCGTTGATTCTTTGCAGAGCTTAAATAAAAATTTCAGAAAAAAGGGAAGCCTTGGAAAGATTTCATATGGAATCTACTTCTCTACCATGCTTTATTTCAGAATACACTTTAGTGATACGACAGCTTGCACACTTTGTTCATAAATCCTGATAGCCACGTGGTCTGTGTTTGTAGAAGGATTGGTACCATATGGGGAAGATTTTAAAGTGTGTGCTAAATGCATCTCTCATATGATATTTCATAAGAATAATGTAAAGCTTTCCCAGGTAGGGAAGGAAAAGCATTACCCAAAGGTCTCCTAGAATCATCCCTGCTTGTACTCCTGTCAGAACTGGATTCAACTTTGATAGAAGTCCTTTACTTGGGTGTTTTCAGACAAACTCCCTCTGAAAGAAAGAATTGGTGATGATTTAAGTTTCCACTGAAGTTTTCCTCCTTCTTTTGGATACTAATGAGAATAATTTTATCACACGTCTAATTCATATATTTTTGCTTCTGCTTCCATATCTGAAATTTGTGAGGTATTTATGGTATGCTTTTGAAATTCATGTGGTGTCCCAGAAGTTTCTGATTGCAGTGAAGATAAACATAATTAAAGGAGGTCCTGAAGAGGTAAATGGTAATTTTTTCCAACAAATGAGCTAGATACAGAACTCCTGAATTCAAGCACTCTTTAGTTGTCAAAAAACTTGATTTAAAGATGTAAATTTAAAATCGTATTACAACCAGGAAAGCCTAGTTGCCGGTTATATAATTAATCCACTAGATCATGCTGCTACTTAGCTCTGCTATTAAGAAATGTGTGTCTATGTAGCCTCTCTGAAATGGGGCCTCCTGATGAGATAATGTATTAGGGAACAATGATGGGTTGTTATATAACGAAACCAAACTCCCTATAATCTATGGCTGTGCTGGTTAAACAGGAAAAAAAAAAAAAGTGCTGCTCAATCTATTCTTTTGAGTGGTATTAGTCTGTGCTTAGTTCCTCCTTTAAAAATCACTGTAAAACAGCTTTCCAGGATCCCTTTTTCAAGGTCAGAAGTCTACTGCATCTTGTTGTGAAAACCTAGAGGTAAGCAAGAATAGGCTGCAAATAGATAAAAGGTTGAATTGTTAGAGAAAATAGACCACAGTTTCAAAACACACAGGTACCTGAGGATGCAGATATGAGCCTAATGAGATTTTCTAAAGTGCATAAGCAGGTTAGGATCTAGGAGATATATGACTTGGTTACTTGTGCCTGAAAATCTCACTTGGCTCTATTAGCCTTTTCAGTCTTCTCAGTAGCTCTGAAAATTTGGCCAAGGGAGTTGAAAATCTGTTTTCCCTGTTCTAGAAACCTGGCAAGTCCTCTACGCCCTGGGTGTTGGGGAAGTTCCAGTGATTTCCAACAGGCAGATTTAGTTATCTGTCCTCTCAGTTTATAGGCATGTGTTCCAGACAGTGCAGGGCATTACGCTGGCCGAGAATTCCTCCCTCTTTTGTGCTTTTTGAGTATCTGTTCAATGTGGTTAACTGTTTTGTGAGGTACATGTGCTGCTGCATGAAACAACATGCAGGCATAAGAAAATAAGATATGCTATTGATTCAGGAATTCAGTTAGGAAGTGTGATACATGCATTTGATCTATACCTCAGTAATTCACAGGGAGTCTAAAACCTGGACCTTTACAAGCTGTTCTTGCATTGATTGGCTCCTGCTTAGTCTAGGGAGCAAAGGCAATCATGCCTCTATTTGGCTTCTCCAGTTCTGAAAGTGCTACGTGATATAAATTAGTTCTTTTCCCTATTTTTGTAAATCTTTGATTAAATTCTGTCTCCCATTCGTAGCACAGATTTCTGATTGCCATCATCTCCTTATAACTGAGGGAGACAATTTTTTCTTTATTCTACTCATTCACACTGCATGCTTTTGGTCCAGGGATATCCCTTTATAAAAGGGAATTACATGGATGACATAAGTGCTTGATCATTAAAAATAAAAGCCACTAAATAGCGAATGAAAACTGCAAGATAAAACAAAATCACTTTTTCTTGGCCTTTAAGTGAGTTTGTGAGTCAGCAAAATTAATGTTGTACCTGCAGAAGGCCTATGATAAGACAGGCCTTCAAACCTCCTTTGTTGTTTCATTGTGCTACACGTCTTTCTGCTTTTTCAATAAAATGTAACTGATCAAAGAAGACAGAGGGAAAGAGTCAGAAAGTAATCCTAATCCAACCCTGCTTTATACAGGATTTTCTAGCTGATTGGATTCATAATAAAGAGGACTAGATAGAGAAAAATAAACCATTTAGGAGCAATTATTTTTAAGACACTATTTTATGGTGGGGTGAAGACTAGTGAGGCAATAGCTTTATAAAATTCAGATGGAAAACAACCCCACCAAACACAGAAAAAGGCAATTGGTTTGTGAGGGTTAAATGTAATTATAAACATTCTGATCAATTCTAGTCCTGAGATGGTAATTATATTACCATAGATACAGAGGCCTGAAGCAAAAAGGTAACAAGCAGGATATATCTGTTCTTTTACCCTGTTTTTTAAAAATCAAAACATGTGTCTTAAATGCGTCTTGAAGTTGCTGATAATTAAATTTTGCTGAACAATGCAGGAATTGGCCATTTCTCAACTGTCTGGGGCATCTGTTTTCACATACTTCAAATACAATAAAGATTTTTGTGTGGTGGTGTTTTTTGGGTTTTTTTTCTCATTTTGGACTTCCTGTACAAGAAAAGTAGGAATGGATGTGAATTTATAATTGGATGTGCCTTTTGGGTACAGACAGCTGGACTAAAAACTGCATGAACCAAATTTTGCCCTTAGTTATTCTTAGTTAATCTCATGGAGCTTAAATTCTACAAGTGTAGAGAAGAGACAAAGCTATTCTTAATCATTTTATGTAGAGCAGCTGTGTCTTCTAAGGAAACACTGCTTTAGCACTCCTTAGTCAAAATAACCTGAGCTTAGTACTTTCTTTCAATCTGTCTTGCAGTCAAGTTCTGTCGCTGCTGTTTGTCATAGAGTCAGTGTCAAAATATTTGATTTGCATGGTTTTTTTCATCCCTCTTCTGGAACTTGAATTTTTTTTAACTTTTCAATGAACAGCAAGTTGCTTTGGTGACATGAAAAACACCCATGAAGTTGGGACACTAGAGTGTTAACTATTCAAGGAGCTAAAAGCTCTTAAACTTTTGTTACACATCAACTCATACTGGCTTCGTGTCACGGACTCTGGGGTTTTTTCCCTGCTGTTTTTCATAAACTTCTGCTGGTGCTTGAAAACAAAGGCTGGTCATTTTTTTTTTTTTCTCAGTAAAGGCATTTAGTATTGAGATGTTTATCTTCATTTTGCCAGCCAAGTAGAGCTAGATTTGTTGTCCATTTTTCAATAACTTTGAGCTTCTCATGTTAAATCAATGCAAGGAAAAAGATATTAGAAACATATTTATATTAAAAGCATTTCAACAGTACCACAGCCTGTTTTTTCTTTCTGCTTCTGCAAAAGGCTGTAGTGAGTGTAATTTTTATCATGTGATTCAGAGAAGATATGTCCTGAATGAAGCAACTCTGTGACCATTTGAGAAAAGTGCCCAATAGCAGCACAAGGCTACCAGAGAGTTTGTTTTTTCTTTGATTTTCTGCATATCAGAAATGCTACTATTTATTACAGTACAGGCAAATCATGTCTTTGAAGGAACTTCTAAGTTTTAAAATACTTGGTTTTGTGCTTTTCTGGAATTTTGTTTTTTAAACTTGTGCCATTATCTGGACTATTGCATTGCAAGAAGTAAATTTTAGATTATAAAGAGAGAATTTTTTTACTTTCTTCTATGACAGTGATAAACTGCCAGGATTTGGGATGTACCTGCAATGCTTCAGTCTACACAGCCCAACTTACCAGTAGAAATATGCAGCAGATTGCATTATCTCTGCTTCAGATATTTTTCTTCACTCCTCAAACTTTTCCATGTGAACTTCTGTCATTCTAGGCAATTTCTAGATAAAGAATAATTTAAAACTTTTT
Source organism: Hemiprocne comata (assembly GCA_020745705.1). Classification (NCBI taxonomy): domain Eukaryota; kingdom Metazoa; phylum Chordata; class Aves; order Apodiformes; family Apodidae; genus Hemiprocne; species Hemiprocne comata. Next base: position 67,777,849 of record CM036586.1, read on the forward strand.
TTTGTGGGTTTTGTTGCTCTTTGTTTATTTTTTAAAAAAAGAGGCTACTTTTCAAAGAGTATTTTCAGATAAACTCAGCAGATCTTGTACAAAAAGTAAATGGAGGGTGCAGAAATGATAGCAAGCTAGATAAGCAAGTATAGTTAGTACTGAGCTAGTGCAAGGAGTTAGTATTGTATGTGGAGGTGCAAAAAGTTTATATAAGCAGTTAGTTCCTCTTTGACTGCAAACTCACAGGGGGATTGTCTTTAGAAATGCAGTAATGGAATGATTTCTTGTTTTCAACAGAACTGTTTTGTCTGTTGTGTGGAACAAACACAGATCACAGAAAGTTTTTATGTGAGAAACTCTATTAAGAGAAAGTGATTTGGCTCAGTATGATGACTGTTTTATCTTGTCTTTGTTCCAATTCCCTATTCCTTTTACTCCCCTGTTAATATATGTCGTTGTACCAGCTCTGGTTTGAAATTCCTCTTGATAATATGGAATTCCCTTAGGAACATACACATCAATATCTCTGTCTATGAGACTAATCTATCAGGTTTAGAGACTTTTCTTTCATCACTTAAGTATTTTTCTAAAACTGATGGTTATCCCCTCATATTTTGCATAATGTGTTAGATCATTTCTCAAATCCACAAGCACTGCTACAGTTTTGATAAGCCATGGAAAAATATGCCCATGTTGGATGTTTCTATGAAGCTTCTTTTCTTGAGGAATGTTTTGAATATAGTCCAGTGGGTGAAAATTTACTGTGTGAATGGCTTAATAAGAATGGTTACTATTATATTCTCTTTCATGTCTTTGCGCACTGAGCTTTAGGCTGTAGAAATCTTTCTGGCTATTTCTCAGTTTTCTTATAATCAGATGTTGTGATGCATTGCACACAGCAGTGATTCTTCCTCTTGATTCACTGTTAATAAGGCTTATTATTTCACTATACTTTTGTTCTGAAGTTAAAAGGACAAAAAAAACCCTAATGTTTACAACAATTTTTCCCCCCCATATTTTTCTCTCAAATCAGTGAAATCTCTCTGCCAGCATACACAAAAAATATGTACATTTTTGTTTGCTTTTCTGTATTAAAAGATAGTTCAGAGGCTTGAGAGATCAGGTTAGAATCTGACTAAAATAGTGTGCGTAGCTTAAAGGATTTTTAAGAGTTCCAGATAGTCCTGCCATGAAAGCAGTTTAGGATATATAAATCAGTTTAGATAAAATAAGAGCTAACTGCAACCCTCCCACAAAACTCAGAGGGAGCTCTTTTTGTAATTCAGAAATGTTCAGCCACTTTTTTGCCTTAATTTTTCATATTTTTCATATCTCTATGCTTTGTGCAGAAGCATCAAGAAATCACAATAAAGACTATTCTGCAGACTCAAGGGATTATGATAAGTATCAGACATTCTCAATGCTGTCTTGAACCTTCAAGATATTTGTGGTTTGCCATGACTAATTTCTGGCTGATTCTGGAAGGAGAAGCTCAGGATGAGAGTTTTTCCATAGTAATGTACCTGTAGGTATTACTTTTTCACCAAATAGGTCTTAAAGTTTTCTTCCTCTCTCCAGGATTCCAGTTTGTGAAGCATTCCTTTGATTTTTCTACCATGAGGGAGTGGAAAAGAAACAAACCAACCTCTAATTTTTTTAAGCTGATGCTTGCTTAAAGTGATGGTAGGGATTGCTAATGCATAATACAGGGTCTGCCAGTTGCCCTTTTGTTGTTGGTACAGCTGTTAACCCACATTTAGCGTAAAGAGGTAAAATGTCAGGGTAGCTGAAGAGAAAAAAGCAGTGAAGTCAGTTAATTTGATGAAACGCTACAAGGGAAATTTTACACTTAGTCACACCTGACCAAGCTCCTGGGTTGCAGTTGGATTTTGGGAGTAAATGGTGGAAAACGATGCCTGGATGTATTTTGCTGAAAAGCCGAATGGTAATAGCATCCTCTCAGAGCAGGCTATAGTTACAGGCTGCTTCTGCTGGCACAGTGCTTGAAATCTCAAGGGAACACACTTCCTTGTAATAACTTGGGAAATCAACTCTTTCTAAGGAGGCTAGAGTGTTCTTACAGTAGTATTTTTCATGGTATTTTGAGGATTAGTATGGGAGTGTAGAAACCTGCAAGTAGCATAAATGTGAGGCTCCTGACTGATCAAAAGAATAGCTGGGGAAGTTTTGAGATTTGTTTTAGTGCAGAAGAAAAGTGCAGGTTATTTTTTTTTTGTTATCACAGTATCTGCCTATGCCAAAATGGCAGCCCTTTAAATTAAATTTCTGTGTCTTTAAAGTGAGTAGTATTTTCATCTAGCTGTTCCTGACCATCATTTACCATTGTGTTTAGTCAGGAGGAAATGGAGATGTGAATTTTTTTTGATTTTTAGTAGTCTCCTTGTTGGTAATTTCTCTTACATCTGGACAGCTTCAACTTCTAGAACATTCATAGTATACAAAGAACTTGCTGGCAATTCCCCACATAGCTACAGCAATTCAGGACACGGGATATTTTCAGAAGAGTATGTTTGACTTTATAATATGATAAAGAAGAATGGGTAGCTATTTTCAGGGACAGGCATATTTCATCTATCTCCATCTGTTACTTAATGCTGAATCTCAAGAAATAGAATCTATGGTTCAAAATAAGATTTGGTTTCTGTAGGTTCCTTAGTGAAGCACAGATCCATCCTCCCAGCCAATATTTCAATCTGTACTTCAGTCTGACATGTCCTTAAATCTCTCATTAATCATTTGGTTTAAGACAAACTTAACTAGCAACTAGACAGATAGAAGGAAAGCCACCCAGAATGAGAATTTACTTTTTGAATTGAATTGCATATGTAGTTATGCATAACAGAGGATAACTACTAAAAGTTGTCCCTGGACTAAGAGTATACAAATTGTTGAGTTAAGGCTACACTACATTTAAGCATATTTAGGCCTCGTGGCTAAATCCTATGTTTAGACCACTTGTCTCTGCAATGTGGAACCTTTTTGAAGAATCTGTTCTAACACCAAATGCCAATTCCACAATTTTACTTTAAGTGTTTGGAATACCTTTTCTAAATAAATTGTGCAGCAAATATAAGAGCAGAATATCAGCTGGAGATGGGAGAACATTTTAATGCTTTCAGTTCCCTTTTTTCAGCTGGCTTCTCCTTTATAAGTCACCACTGTAACATGTTAGAATTTTTCCTCTTTTGTTCTTGCTTCTCCTCGACTAGCTAGCTTGTTTGGCATCTTATACTCGTGAGTATTTTTAGCATCTCTTGAAAAACTCTGAGATGGATTCCTGCTGCTGATCAGCCAATGCTGCACTCTCCAGTAGTTGCCATCAAAATATCTTCTATCTCCTTCCTTGGCACTCTGTGGTCCCCAATTTTGTTTATTCAATGTCCACAAAATTTATCTCCTATTATGTGTTCCCTCATTTTGGGAAAGGAGACCTATGAATTCTAGCTTGTACTCTGGATATTTTTTGCCCAGACTCTTGACTTGCTGTTTAAATACCTGCCAAAAACTTTAGGGGTATATTTCCATGGTGATTGCAACATGTTTACTGTAGTATCTGCCTTGTCTTTTTCTTCTGTAAGAGGTCCCTTTCTCTCTTTGCTTGGCTTTTTGTGCTACGTCAGCGATGTGCCTTACATTAATTCTGACAAAATAACCTGTGTGTGTATTTAATGCAATAGGATTTTAAATTTTTTTTTTTATTGTGGAACAACTACAACTAAGGGAGGAATTGTCTTCTGAACAAAGACAGACTGTAAGCGTGGTGTTTTTTTTAGATCTACCCAGTACGTTTTCTCCTGATGCTTCTCCTGCTGCAATAGCTGCCTTATATAGACACCTGAGTTTGCTCACTTTAAACTCAGATAAAATGTTCTTAGCTATTACAGGCTGTTTATTACCAATAACCGTTTTCATATCAAAACTTCCAGAATCAGTATCCTTCTGCCTGGCCTCTGTCATGAATGACGCTTGCTGGGAGCCTGGGAGTGGCTGTGCAATATTTACAGCTCTGTTCCAGGGATGTTTGTTGCTGAAGCTTTTGCTAAGATGAAACATAGTTTGAAGCACAGGCAAACAAATGGTAAACTTCAAAGGGAGGCAAGATTGGGTTCACATCTCTCATTATCTGGAGTGCTGTGTGACTGCTACTGCACCTGCCTAGTGTTCAGTTCACAGCACAAAGGACCAGGTATCCGTTTACAACCGGGTCAAATGAGGACAGTCTTTTACACAATTTTAGTAGAAGAGCTCTGCCACCTACATCCCTGAAATGAACATCATGTTCTTTATTTCTTCATAACTCTTCTCACTTTCGAGGGCCAGATTTCTGCCCCCCCAAACACATGAAAAGGATTCAAACCAAATTTCTGGATTAGCAAATTTTTCTGGGAAGCACTCTAGGGAGCACAGGAACCTGTTGACAGGAGCTGTCTTCATTTCAGCTTGTGGGGATGGCGTTGCAAAAAGTGCATGTGGCACTGGCAGGTATTCCCCAGGTATTGCTTAGCCTTTTCAGCAGTACCCTGGAGAGTGAATTATTGTAGATTCATTACTTCTCCTGTGCCTGTCCATTTTCACTATTTCTTGGTCATGTGGGAAATATTAAGCTGTGTTACATTCCTTGCTCACTAACCTGAAGCAACAGCACCTACACACTGTGCATTTGTCATCAGAGGATGGAGCAGGATCTTGGAAACTCCTTGGAGCCTCAAGTGCAGAAAGCTCTGGACATCAAGTTTCAGAGTAACGAGCATAGGTTTGTGATGCATATGCTCAAAACAGAAAAGAAGAAAAAAAGAAAAAAGGAGAAAGCATTTAAATGCCTACTAATGATGTCTGGGAGTTTTCAGTCCACTGATATTGCAAGATACTGTAAAGAGAGGGAAGAATCACCTCTCACTAAAGTGGGGAAACAGAAGCACAGAGATGTCAAAGGGCTGACTGAGAATTTCCATTCTCACTGACCTGAGTATGCATGCGGCTCATACTTGATGTATCATATCCAGTTGCCATCACAGCTTTATGATGTTTATCTTGCATGTTTTACTGAAATCTTATTTATTCTTCTTTAGAAGCTATTTTAATCGACATAACTGGAAGTTCTGAATGGATGAGACTTGGACATGCAAGGAGTACAGCAGTGTGCCCTGAAGGAAGCTGGTTTAGAGCTGTTCAACTCTTTCCTTTTCCTAATCCAGTTTAAATATATAAAAATTGAATTTCTTATGTGAAAAGATAAGGCTTTTGATCTTCAAAAACAATCAAGTGGACCTCAGTAGTATCCCTAAGGTCTTGCTCTGTTTTGCTAAGAAAAAAGATACCAACTAATAGATCTTATATTTTAACACTTTCTTTAAACAGAAACTAATTTAACTGAACTCTAAGTTAATTGGTTTAAAAATATGAAAAAGCTCAACTAGGGTGTGCAGTCAGCTTTTCATAGCACATCCCAGAGTCAGTTACCATGGCACTGAGAAAGATTTCAGTCTCCATAGCAACCTCAGGTCGGCTTGTCGCACCTTTATCTTATGCAGACCGAAAGCATCAGCTTGTGGTATCTGGAGTTAATATGTTGAGGAGTAGGCAGATAGGCAGATATGTTACCAAAGAGGTGTTGGGTTTGTTGTTTTGGTTTGGTTTTTTTTCCCCTGCTTTAAACTCAGTCAGTCTCTTAGTCATTGCTAATCCCGCTAATGGCGAGTGAAGCAACGCTGCCTGTTGGGTGCAGGGTGCTCTCAGGAGCCCTGCAGCAGGGAAGAAATCTCCCCCTCTACCTCCTGGAGCTGGAAAGCTACAACTCCATGTACTTTTTGAGACCCCTATGGAGCTGGTTGTTCCCAGTTGCTCTTCGCTAACCCTGCGATGAGACAGGCTGTAGCTTTGGTCCCCTGTGTTCAGTCAGGCTGCTTTGGCCAAACACTGGCTCTGGGCATGGTACTGCAATGTACAGACACTGCTGTTAGCCTCCCCAGTGTGCAGCTGTGTCTCCTGGTCATCAGTCCCTCCTCTTCTGAGCAGCTCTGCCTGCGTCCGCAATACAGCACTGGCAAAGCATTTTCCTGCTGCCTGAGCGTGCTGAGAGCAACAGGCCAGCCCAGCTCAAGGAAGGTTGGGGATGGCATTCGTGCATGAAGCAGGGCAGGACAGAGAGCAGGCACCAACTGGGGCACTGGGAAATTATTCTTCAAGTACGCTCACTCTTTCTCAAATCACTCATCGTTTAAGTGCCAAGTGATTTGCTTGGGAAGGTGGAGCAGGTGGTATTAGGAGCTCTGAGCAACCTGATCTAGTAGGAGGTGTCCCTGCCCATGCAAGGGGGATAGAACTAGATGAACTTTTTAAGGTCCATTCCAACTCAAACCATTCTATGATTTCTGATCCATCTGTGCAGGCTGTGGTGTATGCTTTTATGGGATTTTTCTTTTTGCTTGTGTTTGCTTGTCCCTGTTGAAACTAGGCAGCGTCCACCTTTAGGTGCAGTTACTATTTTTACAAATGGCCCTCTGTATCTGTGAGATCTGGGGCTGGAGGGAGAAGTTGCCTCCCCGCTCTTCTGGCCCAAGGGCTGCCTGGCTAAGCAGAGTGCAGGTGCATCCCACCTCAGCACTGCTAACCTCCCTCACTCTCCCTGCCTTCACACATGGTTCATCAGCATTGCTGTGTCACTCTGGTAGTTTGCCATGATCAAGGGGCTGTTATTACAGAAGACAGGGTGTTGTAGGAAGCCCCTATGAAGACCACCTATGCTCATTCATTGGGCTTGCCTTGCAAAATCACTCTGGGTGGTGTTCATGCCCTGGTGCTGGAAACAAAGGAAGAGTTCCTGGAGCTGCAAAACAGGAAATGTAACTGACAATCTGGTGCTCATAGCTTCTTTAAATGGGCTTTCATACATTCACTACTTGTTTACCTTGACATTATAATGGCTGAGAGAGTAGGCTGGTGAGGCAGACTGGCAATGGAGGCAGAAATCAAGGCAATATTTTTTAATTCCAGAGCAGATTGAAAACTCTTTCTGTTGATCTTTTCAGGGATTTTGTGTTCTCCCAGGGAAGAGTGGCACATGCAACCTGAAGATACATGTTTAGCAGTTAGGGGTATGTGGTGTGAGAAGCCTCTCTGCTACACTGTTGACTAAAAACAGCTAATGCTTATTAACTCATGTTAACCGTGAATGTGTTGTCTACCAGGAACTTCCTCCTTAACAGTCTAACACGAAGCTTTCAGACTGCTTATTTTTAATACAGAACATAATTCAAACAGCAGAAGTTTTGCTTTCAGTGATGAGTAAAAAACTGTCCTCAAATGAAAGTGGCAGCTCTGAAAAGTCTAGGTAGCTGCTAGACAAATAGGGCATGGCTTGAAGCTGTGCCAGGGGAGGTTTAGGTTGGATATTAGGAAGTGCTTACTCATGGAAAGGGTGATCAGACATTGGACTGGACTGCCCAGGGAAGTGGTGGAGTCACCATCCCTGGAGATGTTTAAGGAAAAGCCTGCATGTGGTGCTTAGTGATATGGTCTAGCTGATGTGGTGGTGTTAGGTCATAAGTTGGACTTGATGACCTCAGAGGTCTTTTCCAGCCTCAATAATTCTGTGATTCTGTGAATTCACACATCTGCCTGTGTTTGGTTTGTGTGGCAAGGTTTTGGTAGCACGGGGCTGCTCATATTTTTCCTCATCCAATCTAAACCTCCCCTGGCACAAGTTGAGGCCATTTCTTCCTGTTCTACCACTTCTTACTTGAGAGAAGAGACCAACCCCCACCTCACTGTGACCACCTTTCAGGTGGTTGTACAGAGCAATAAGATCTTTCCCTCATCCACTATGTGGGTCACCTTGTCATAGAAGGAGCTCAGGTGCATCAAGCAGGACCCGCCTTTCATAAACCCATGCTGACTGGACCTGATTGACTTGTTGTTCTGCATGTGCCATGTGATGGCAATCAAGATGATCTGTTCATAACCTTCCTCAGTATCAAGGTTGGGCTTCCAGCCCTGTAGTTTCCTGGGTTCTCCTTCCAGCCCTTGTTTTTTATGGGTGTCACATTTGGTAGCCTTCACAGAAGCTGTTAGAAGTTTCCCCTGTATCCGATAGAGCCCATTCCAGCCAACTCTAACACAGACCCAGTGCTGGCCAAGGCCAAGCCAATCAGCAATGGTCGTAATGCCTCTGTGATAACATAGTTAAGAAGGGTGAGAGGGAAGTGTTGTTGGGTAAGAGCAATTGCAGCTAGAGAGAGGAGAGAGAATATGTGAGAGAAACAACCTTGCAGATACCAAGGTCATCGAAGGAGGAGGGGGAGGAAGTGCTCCAGGCACTGCAGTAGAGATTCTCCTGCAGGCCGTGGCAAAGACCATGTTGAGGCAGTTTGTTCCTCTGTAGTCCATGGTGGAGGAGATATCCTTCTGCAGACTGTGAAGGACCCCATGCCAAAGAAGGTGGATGTCCAAAGGAGGCTCTGACCCTGTGGAGAGCCCATGCTGGAGCACACTCTTGATAGGATCTGTGAACCTGTCAAGAGAGAGACCCTCACAGGAGCAGGTTTGCTGTGAGGACTTGTGATCCTGCAAGGGATCCATGCTGGAGCAGTCTGTTCCTGAAGGAATGCACCCTGCGGAAGGGACCTATGCCAGAGCAGTTTGTAAAGAAGTTTAGCCTGTGGGAAGGACCTATGTTGCAGAAGTTCATGGAGGACTGTCTCCCATGGGAAAGACCCCACACACGGGAACAAGGGAAGAGTGTGAGGAAGAAGGAGTGACAGAGACAACATGAGATGAACTAACCACAACCCCCTTTCCCTGTCCACCTGTGCCATGGGGGAGGAGGAAGTAGAAAATTTAGGAGTGAAGTTTAACCTGGGAAGAAGGGAGCGGTGGAGTGAATGTGTTTTAAGATTTGGTTTTATATTTCTCATTGGCCTACTCTGATTTGACTGGTAATAATCTAGACTCATTTCCCCAAGTCGTGTCTGTTTGGCCTATGACAGTAATTGGTGAGTGATCTCTGCCTATCCTTATCTTGACCCAAGAACCTTTTGTTATATTTTCTCTCCTCTATCCAGCTGAGGAGAGGAGTGATAGAGCAGCTTGATGGGTGCCTGCCATCCTGCCAGGGTCAACCCACAACCCACCACACTGCTTCTAAGAGGCATTTGGTCTTCCCCTCGCTTTGAATTGGTGATGAAAAAAAAATGACCTCAGGAGGCCCATAGATTTATTCAGGATGCTTTTAGTAAACCTCATTTGGGCTATAGAGTTTTCTGCTCCCTTCATGGGGAAAAGACAAACTTCCCTCTCTCCCAGTGAAATATTTTCTCAATGTTGTTTCTAGTTCAAGACCAGTGGAATGAAAACCAGGGCATGTGGAATATCCTTGGGCCTCAAAATAGATTTATATTTCATATGGACACAGGCTTTGGTTGAGTCTTATTTTATCATCTGTTCTTAACCTAATGATGGGGCCAAGGAACAAAGTTTGGATCCAGTTTCAGAGGACGAAAATATGTGTTGCAGCGAAGACTGTATTTGTGTTGGTGTCAATTTTGGCTAAAATTGGAAGTCTGTTTTAATGTTCAGAAGAGACTTTTTTTTTTTTTTTAATAAAACATTGGTACATAAATCCATATGCTTTTAGATTTATGTCTTTCATTTGGAAATCTGACAGCCAGAATTGAAAACTCTTAGCTATGACAGAATATTACCCTGTTAAATTCAGGGATAAAAGAGAGAAGACTTGGCAAAAAATGGGAAGCAGATGTAAGAGTGTGTTTTAGATTGATCCCAGGATTTGAATGGAGTGCTTCCTTTCTTGCCCGTGCACTAGCCATTCTGCACTGGAGCCGAGTAGCTTTCCTGCAATTTTCCCAGCAGGCAGCTGTCCTGGCAGCATCATGGTCCTGCTGCCTTGAGAAGGCAGAGCTGTAAGGATAAAGCTCTTGTTCACATTTCAATACCCAATATATTGAAAGGCAGAAATGGATACACTTGTAAAAATCCAGCAGCTTTTCAAGTTGGTCCTGGCATTGGAAACTTCCCTGTGTATTCTCCTGTTGCAGTTATATTCGTGAGAAACGTGAGACTGCTCTAAGGGGCAATAACTTGCTCTGACTGTGGTGGCTTTCAGTGCTTAAAACAATGCTTAACAAGTATAACATCCGTGTGCAGTGTTTTCAGGAATTGCTCTATAGCAACAGAGGGAAAGAACAAGCAAAAGCAGAGCACGCTCTGCCTTCTGCCTGACTTGAGATAAATGACAGTAATGACATAGACAGTAATCTGGCCTTTTCTGCTCTGCCCACCTGCTGCTGCTGTTGTCATGCTCTGCACTCTGCTGCCATCCTCCGTGACAGCGGCGCCTCCAGCTTGGCACTGCTGGGAATAATTAGGGGTGGCACATCTCTGCAGCTGTTGTGGTGGTAAAGGGGGGTGCAGGCAGAGAGGGGGTGAAGAGCTTGGCTGGAGCCAACAGAGCAGGAAATTAGCTGAGCTGTCATTCCTGCGAGCAGTGAGTGTTTTAGTTCTAGGATTAGCTGAGGGCTGGAAAGGGAAGTTTTTCTATCTGGAATTCTGACTGTGTTACAGGGGAGACGAAGGGGCATCATGAGAAGTTCAGCCATACTCGAGAGTGTAGATTGCCGTCACGTAGCTCAGAGGGCAGACCTTGGCAGCTTTAAATGCAGTCGTGATCCTTCAGAGTTTCTCCTGCCCTTCACAGGGCAGCTCTGGACTTCAATGGGATTGTTCAGGGCAGAAATCCTCCTGTGGACAATGGGCTGTTTGAAAGGGTAGGCACTGCATAGCCTTTGACACAGAAAGGGCACATATTAAAACAGTTCAACACATCCCAGCTGTAATTAACATGCAGTATTTTTTAAAATCACTGTTAAGGGTGAATTTAAGAATACAAACCCTACTGGGTGTAGCTAATTGAAAAGACTGTGGGGATATGGAGACTGGTAATGAGTGAGCTGGTGAAGAGTGCAGGGTAAATAGGAGCAAGCTGTAGGACACAGAGTTCTCTCCTAGCTCACGGACTGAGTTCACAGATTGAATGTTGATGTGATGTTGGGGCTAAGCAGTGGCCTTTAAGCATGCAGAGGTCAGGGGCTAAGGCAGAACCTGAGGTGTTCCTATTAATGGGAAGCGTTAGCATTCATACTGGGCTGCAATGTGTTGGGTCATTATTTTATCTGATCCAACTATTTTAAGCTGACCCTCTATAGTTCAGTATAAATAAGGACAGTTCTAAGAAATAGAAAAAAAATTAGGCCTGTTGTGAGGACAAGCTACCTTACACTGTTTTGTCTGTATATATTTATATGTATTTTTATATACACACACATATATAGTGCGAAATTGTACACTGGTATGACAGTGTCTAATCCTTTTGGGCTGGTAATTTTTCACTGTAGATAGGCTAGAATTGATCTTAAAATATGAAATGAGTAGGGGTAAATACTGCTTTTCTGTATCTTTATTGAAAGGATGAACTTGTTACTCTCTGGAGATTTCTGACTTGGAAGATGCTTAGAATCTATCATCAGTGCCTGTGCCTTTGGTAGGCCTCTGTGGATGATGTTTTTGAGTCCTCTCATAGTTTCTATTCCTCCCTTTGTACTTTCTTTAATCAGTCTCTATGCGGTACCCAGAAATGTGCACCCAGACCTGAAGCCCTCCAGGTGTTCAGTAGAACAGAAGGATAATTTTGCATAACTTGTACATAACAACATTTCACTCAGTGACAAATATTTTTTGTATATTGGAAAGTAACCTCTAAAACAGTGTTCCTACCAGTTTGCATCTATTTTCATTTAAGTCCAGTTTCCTACATTTATGACACATAAAAGCACATTACATACATTACTGAAGTCAAGTTGTAAAACATCTAATGTTTTTCCTCTCTCTCCATGGGGCCTGTTACCAGGTCCTGAAAAGAAATTAGACTGGTGTGACATGATTTTTTTCACTGGATGTTAGTAATTACCTTCAACGTTTCATAATTTGTTCCAGAAATTGAAGTTAAACTGACTGTTTCTAATTCCTTTCCTTCTCCTTTCATGTCTTTTAAAAAATGAAAGACTAGAGAAAGGTAAATGTGACATCTAATACTTTATCCAGTCTTGATGAGTTTTCAAAATAACTGCTAAAAGCTTTAGATTTCATCAGCCAAACTGTTAGGTTTAGGCTGTGATGAAGCTCATTAGATCTGGACAACTTGAAGACAATTGAGTTTAACTAATTCTTGTAAATCCGTGGGGGTTTTTTTTCCTATTCAAAGACTCAGATCTTGCTCTTTTGGGACTAGAATTAGTTTTGATAGCTGTCTGATGAAAGCTTATCCTTTGTGACAATCGGCACACACAAAACATTAAACAACTTGACCTTTTTGACATCATACATCAATAACATTCACTCTATTTCATGGCAGACTACTCTTGAGCCTACCTTTTTTCCTAACATTTTTATTGCATGATTTCTTGATGTTCCATGGTGGTTATATCCAACTTTGTACCCTGGACACTCTTAGTGAATAACACTCTGTAACTTAATGTAATCTTGTTGGGCTTTTGTACTTATCTTTGGTAATCTGACATGGTTTTCATTGCTGGTTTGTTTCCTTTTTCATGCTTCAGGTCAATGAAGAGCTCTCAGTCTGGTCAGGCTTACTATGTGACTTGTCTTCTCTTCACTGTGAAACAGCTGGCGCATAATGGCATCAGATTTATTTCATTAAAAAGCATCCATCTCTCCTTCATGCTTTTTTCCTTAGACCATACCCCAGAGGTCTCTCCTGACAATTCTCTGGGATTACTGACTTGTGCTCCCTTGAAATCCATTCCTTTGACTTTCCTGTTGCGTTGCCTTCCCATTCTTTGTTGTTGAGAGTGAAAAAATTAAGACCTCTGAATAGTTTTAGCTTTTCCCTTTAAATAACATCACCAGATTTTTTCCTGTTTGTGTTTTCGTTTGTAAAAGTCCCCTCCAATTGTCCCAGATTTGATACAAGATGGTATTCGTTCACATCACCTACCTTATGTGCCTAAGTTGAGAGGTTAGTCTCTGTAGGCTCTTGGAATAGTTGATGGAAGGAGCTGGTGTGTGTGTGTGTGTTAAAAGAGTGTGATTCACAGACCACTTCAATTCTTGTTTTGAGTTACTATCTAGCAGGGCCCCTCTCTTTTCTAGGGGATGTAAAGGGAAACTGAATACCTAATTTAGGCCTTTAAATTTGGTGCTCAAAATTAGGTACTTTTCTACATAATGCCTTTCTTCACTTTTCCTCACAAACTCCATTTTAGCCTTATGTTGCATCATGATGTCTCTTTAAGACAGAAATGGAGGACTTGCAGGGAAGAAATGTGATCTGGAAAGTCACCATGCACTGCACAATTTTCTGCATTCTGACTGATAAATTAGTGTGTCTTAAGTGTGCTCTGGCATGCAGTGCAATTTGTCCATGTAGCAGTGATGATAGGCTGTCCCAAGCTAATAATCAAGACTCCTTTGTTTAGATTCCTCAGCCTTTTAGGGACATCTTAAAAAAGAGTTCTTATTTCTGTCAGTTTTTATTCAAATTTTATAATAAATGGAGCAAGCTTTTAGCCTTGAGGGTTTTACTGTGATCAGGTTAAGAGGCAATCTAAGAGAAGAATCAGCACCGTTTGCAGTGACAGATTGTGCATCGCAAGAGAATACAGTTAATTGAATGTTGCAAAACGGTTAGAAGAGCAAAGCTGCCTTTCTGATAGTATGTCTGAGGTCTTTGTGCCACCAGAAAGCAACAGTCTGGCTTTGCTCTGGAGTTGTCTCAGCCTTTCAGCAACAGCATATGATTTCACACTAGTATCTAGTCATCTTTCTTCCACCTTGCAGTCAGGGTGCCACCAAGAACAACATTCCAGCATGTGCTCCACAGCCTGGTACCCTGTCTCCCATTCACCATCTTCTATAACACTTCCTCACCATATAAGCTGAAAGGTTTCTTTCAAATTAAAAATTGGCTGTCAGGGTCACAAGGGCAGTGCAATTAACTTGCAGAAAAAGGTTGAAGAGAATTAAATTAGCTCTTCAGCTTTAAGCCTGCATTTTTAACTACTTACATTTGATTCTTTGCACCAAAACTGTTAACAGTTTTGAGGGACCATAGAATGATTTTGGTTTGAAAAGACTTTGAAGCTCTTCAAGTCCAAGCGTTAACCCAGAACTACCAAGTCCACCACTAAACCATGTCCCCAAGCACCAGACCTACATGTCCTTTTAAATACCTCCAGGGATGGTGACTCCACCACTGCCTCGGGCAGCCTGTTCCAGTGCTTCACCAACCCTTTTGGTGAAGAAATTTTTCCTAATATCAAATCTAAACCTGGCACAACTTGAGGCCAGGACCATTTCCTCAAGGCAGAGGGATAGTCCATGGCTATCCAATGGCAAAACTAAAGAAAGTTGAAGGTGGGTTATCTCCTCTTGAGTGCTTTTGATAACAGAATGCTTTCTTTTTCTCAGTATGATCTGCAGCTCAGCTGTGTCATCTTTCATTTCAAAATGTAAGGCTCTCTTATTGATGTTTTAATGCAATTTAAGATGGCTTGTATTGTTAAGAGGTTTTGCAACTTATTTCAATGAAAGTGGCCTTTCAGTTTATTGGGAGATGCTAATTTAGGAATAATATTTTCATTTTCCAGTATCTTAATCCTTTTTTTTTTGTCTATGTCAACAAAGCACAGCCCACTAAGACTGAGGACTCCAGCTCCGTGAGACATTACGGCATGTACTGTGCAACTAGTGAGACCATGGAGCTAGTCATTAACATTTCCATGAAAGCAGCATTTTTCAGAGCAAGTGGGTTCATCAAAACTGAACCAGTTTACAGTCACAAGTTAGTTTTGATTAATTTTTCAAAACAAATATTTTTTGGGAGCAGAAATTTTCCAAATTTGCAATACATACATGTTGACGTTTTTTGGATTTAAAAATAGTGCTTTTTCATTTCAAAATGACCTTTCCTTTAAAAAGCTAAGCTAATTATAATTTAAAACTTTTCAAAAATAGAAAGTTTATTATTAAATATTTTAAACAACTCACACTATTTTTTTTTTCTTCTTTTTAAATCCTCCTGGTTCCTCTGGGGCAGAAAATTACATTTTTGCACAGCCACAGATAGTACCTGCCACTGACCAGCATGGAAGCTAGAAGCCTGCATTGAAGCAGAATGCATGTTTTGGTGGGGGTTTCATAGGGAGAACCCTTCAGTCCTTGTCTATTAATTTAGGTAATCTGGAAAAAAAAGAGCAAGTCACTACACAATAAGTACTGTGGGCTATTTACAATTGTAAAACAGCCACCTGTTTAACACAGCTAGCAACTTCTTCAGAAACAATGCTGACCCTTAAATCAGGAATGATGCATGCCATAACTGCAGCACACAGCACACACATTCAGATACCTTTTTACTCTTCTCCCCCTCCTGCTTTCTCTTGGGATTTCATGTGTGTTTTGGAAGTGCTTACCAGGCTCTGGACTGAGGTGGTGTACTATTATAGCAATGTTCTGAAAAATTCCAATGGGAGATCCAAAAGAAGCGCTCATTGTTGGTAGAGTAAATAAGTATCAGAAAGATGTGCAAATGTTTATTGCAGAAAGAGCTATTCTAAATGAACTCAGCTCTCTTACTGCAAACACCACAGCTATTTTTGTTATGTTCTCAAAAATCATGTACTTCTAAAGTAACATCTGCTACAGCAAAGGCTGAATTGAGTTTTCCAAAACACTGTGTCTGGAAGATAGAAAACTTCTTTAGGCCATGAAGCCATGATTATTCAGACTTGTCATTTCTTACCAGGGAATGATACCCACATTTTGCTTAAGGCCTCAAATAGCCCTTGTTACAGCTTCCTCATCTGAATGCTTACCAGACTGCTGTGTTTTGATCCTGCCGCCTTGACCCTAATTGTTCATGTGCTCTTGCTTTTTCTGATACAGAGCTAACTGGAGTTGTAAGCTCTGCTACACTTAGTAGGTGTAAGTTCCCTGTCTGCTGGTCCTCCTTGTAGTGTACAACTCATTTGCCTTTCTTTTCCAGATCAGTGAGGAGCACTTATCCCTTACCTTCAACCCAGGTGTTTTATGCCTCATCCTTATTGATGTCCCTTTTCTGTAGATCCACCTTTGATATATCTGCAAGTTCATAAGGGGCTTTTTGAGTGGTACATAATAACTGAAGCAGAGGGACACTTCCAATAGGTATAGATTCTTCATTGTGTTTATCTGGTCTCTTTCTGTCCTAACTTTTCTGTCCTTTTTCAGCGAGTTTCTTATCTCCATGAGACCTCTGAGCAATTAAGTATAGGTTCAGGCCTGCTTAAGTGTCTTTGTGAGTCTTTTTAAGTTTTTTGCTTATCTCTCAGGCTCCATGATATTTAAGATAAAGGCCCAATTTCTGACCTTTTTGTCTCCTTGTGTGGATGTTCACCAGTGTTCATGTCACAGCATTCTGTACACAGCTTGGAGAGAGTTTCTTTGAGCCATCCTATGAAGAGACGCATTGAGTTTTAACAAGTTTTACGTAATAGTATAAATTACTCCATGTGTCAAACCATCCCATAGATCACAAATTGCAGAATTCATGAACTATACTTGGATAGATTCCTTATATGTGCACACGGTCTGAAGCCTGAAGGATCCAAGATTTCTAATTCTACAGATAAAGGTCTAAATCTGTCATCTGGAGTCATCACCAGGATCCTGGAAGTAGGATGAAGAGACAGGGGGTGCTGAAGAATGACAATAAAGGTCAGAACTGGGAAAAAAACAAAAAACAAAACAAAAAACTCCCAAAACAGAAAAAAAGACAAAAAAAAAAAAAGAGGGAAGAGGAAGAGAAGAAAGCAACTGCTGTTAAGTCGCCTTTCATAGAGCCATAGGATCATAGAATGGTTAAGGTTGGAAGGGACCTTTAAGATCATCAGGATCCAACCTCCCTGCTATGAGCAGGGACAGCCCACACTAGACGAGGCTGCACAAAGCCTCATCCAACCTGGCTTTAAACACCTCTGGGGAGGAGGCTTCCACAACCTTTCTGGGCAACCTATTCCAGCACCTTACTTACCCCCATGGTGAAGAATTTCTTCCTGATGTCTAACCTAAATCTGCCCTCCTTCAGTTTAAAACCATGACCCCTTGTCCTGTCACTGCCCTCTCTCATGAAAAGCCCCTCCCCAGCTTTCCTGTAGGGCCCCTTCAGGTACAGGAAGGCACCTAAGAGGTCTCCCCAGAGCCTTTCAACAGCATAGTTGGAAAAGCATGGCGATAGATTCTAGCTGCTTGCTCTCTCACCCATGCCAGACAAGCTTGATTTATGGAGTTTAGCCTGTATTTTCTTATCAACTGCACTGATTTTATGAAATTATGACAAAATTGTGCTATCAGTGGTAGGTAATAATAAGACACGCTTAGCTCCTAAGTCCATGTTCTCTGTATTGCTTTTTTGCATGTGGTATGACATTGAGGTTTGTTCTGTCCCACTGTTTGCTCTTCATTTCCACAGCACAGTGCCTTTAATGCTAACCTTGATATACTGTCTCTGTTATGTAAGAAAACTGAGATCATGTATACTTTGTCCTGTCTAATCCTTGCTGGTTGTTCCATTTGGTTCTCCATGCAACTTCATGCAAGATTCTATGTACAGTCAGAATCTTTGTGATAGAGGCAGGGACAAGAGCAGATAATGCTTTAAGCCTTCACAAAGTTAAGTGAGCTATGGAAGTGACTGGGGTGCTGGATAGGTGAAGTCAGAGTACAAGGAAGCCCAAGGTGGACATGGAATAATTCAGTAGAAAAAAAAATCATCTTACTGGGGAAGATACTAATTCTGAAGTCATGTCGCAGAAGATACAGGAAAGTAGATAGAGGAGGACCTGCTGCAGTTATACACCTTAACACACAATAGCATGTCAGCCAACAGTCCTACTTGTGATATTATTGAGGGGATCACACAACTTAGCATGTTGAAAAATTTTTTGTCACAGCATTCTTATTTTCAAGAGACATAAGATTAATTTAGTGGTAAGAGTTTGGTACTGAAAAATCAAGTCCCAGCTTTGCGGTTGGTTGGCTTTCTCTTCTAGGATAAGACATCTAACTTCCCTGAGCCTATGTTTAACCATACATAAATGAGAATAATTTTTACTCATCTTCCAGGCTGTTGAAATGTTTAATTAGCATTTCAAAACTGTCCTGGGCTATGCAGATATGAGGCACAGTTAAATGCTGCTATTCTTAACATTACATACATACCTTCCTTTTTATGTTGTGGTTTGTTTCGGTTTTTTGAACTGTAAAAAGAACCCTCCGCTGCAAGCTACTGAAGCTGCATGGTGTTTTTGTCTATCATCCTATATTAACCCTCCAGCCAGAAAAAAGAACTGAGCCAGACATTGAAACGTTTACAGACACTTTTCAGTAATCACTGCAGTTAATAGAAACTCTAGTGGCTTTAAGAGAAGTCTCACTTTATGGCTACGTTTGGCTTCATGGCATCTTAAATTCATTCTGACATGAACAGAGCCTGAAGCTTTTGCTGCTCAAACCTTTCTTCATGAAGTTGAGAATTCTAATGAGAAATGAAGGCCCCAAGCTAAGGATCTCACACCAGGCTGTTGCTGTAAACAGAGCAGAAAATGCACCCCAAGGTGAGAAATCCTCTTTAAAAGATTACTCTGCTGTGGAGGTGGAGGAATGCCAAAGCTTCCTTTAATGACCAAATCATTTGCAGCCAGGTAGATATTTTGGCAGCTGCTATTTGATGAAGAAGGAAAACCCCACAGCACCTTGGAACATTTCTGTAGCAGTGCTCTGTGGGTGCTATGAGAGCTCCAAAGAAAAGTCTCTCCACTATTAGAGCTTCTCTTTGCTGACTGTTCATTTAATTCTCCCACCCACCAATCCTTTCTTCCCTCCAAAGTACACATTGATTCACAGGTTTTTGGATGCACTAGTTAACAGCATTTGCAGAAGTGAGCCAGGTCAGTATTAGCTACAGCATATTTCTGATATCAGGGAACATTTGAGATTAAGCTCTGGACTCCATTTCTCCAGGCGTGTTGTGAGAGCCAACTCAGAGGGCAACATGGGCAGCAAGACAGCTGTGTCTTTCCTCTGTCTTCTCAGCAAGCAGGTGAATCCTGCCACCTACATCAAATTCAGAGCAACCTACTTGCTCCCAGTCAAAGTCTATTTCTGGTATTTGGGTTATTGACAAAGAGAGATTCAGTGCAATGCAGCAAACCTAGCCTAAATTTTTGGTTTCTTAAGTTCCTTCATAAAGCTGGCACTGGTCTATGTGGACATGAGGTAAACTTTTCACCATGAGAACCATCAAACATTGGAATAGTTTCCCAAGGGAAGCGGTAGATTCCCCCACATTGGACAGTTTTAAGTCTCAGCTTAACAGGGTGTTGAGCCACCTCATATAAACTATAGTATTACCAAGAAAGGTTGGACAAGATGATCCTTGAGGTCCCTTCCAACCTGGCATTCTATGATTCTATGGTAGGCCATTTTTAGAGGGGTGGCTGCCACCAACCAGGTGTGGTCATGAGCTACCTATCTTGGCAACACCTGCTCTGTGTGTTCAAGAGGGATTAATGAGAAGCTTTCAGACAGGATAACGGTGAGAGGGTTAGATGTAAAAGGCTAGTTTACTATAACCTCTGTTACCCTGGACAACAGAATCTTGAAACACATCTACACAGTAATATTCTGGAAGTAAAAATTCACATGGAATTAGAACACATTGTTTCTCAAGGCAGTAACAAAAAACATGGACTGTGTGTAGATCTGGCTCATGCCAATTTAGTGAAGATGCAGAACCGTTAACTTACTCCAAGTGCTTATTGCTCAACATCAGACATACTGGGAGTGATTCTATCTTTGCTAAATGAAAAGGTTTAACAAACTGGAATGTGCATTAAAATACACACAATTGTGGGGACACACAAAAATCTAAATGAATGTATACTAAATACATACAAAAGATCTAGGGAGGGAGAATTATTTCATATTTGTGTTGATGTTGTTGCCAAAACTGAATGAACACAGTAAATTCAGCAATGCTCTCTGATCATTGTTATAATCAAATTGAGTGTAAATATTTTGGCAGAGACTCTGATTTCTGTCAACAATTATTAGTCGAAAATATATTTGCTCTTTGAGAAACAATTTTCATGTATGTAATCAAATTTAGCTACTTCAGGGCCTTTTTTCAGTGTTAGGTGTGTTTGTGCGTTACACCAGCCGCAGAACTCCTTGTTCTCTTTAATAAATAAATGTGAATTATTTAACAGTCACTTGAATCTTTCTAGCTTCCTTATCTGGTTGCTCAACGTGGAAATGGCCTTTTTATTCTGTAATCTTTTTCATTTCTTGCCATGTACTGGTAGATTTGGGAGAAGAGAGAGCCATACATAATTGAGTCTGTCTGGAAGATTTGTGGTCTGGTATGCTAACTTATTTTGGGGTTTATTTGTCCCATATATTCATGTGCTGTTTCCTTTGAATGCAGATGGCACAAGTAATAGAAAAACTGCTCACTGATACTTTAGCTGGTAAAAATTAAAATTATTTATGGTCACCTGCTGCCAGAGAGTGTACCTATTATGCCCTGAGCTTTGATCTTCCATTTTACCATGCTGCCTGCTCCAGAGCTGCTGCTTTACACTCTGCACTGGGAATTTCCTCAGTCTGTGTTCAGTATGTAGATCACTTAATTCAGCTGACCCACAGCACATGATCTCTTCTTATGTCCTCCTTCTCTAGTTCTGTCAGTTGCTTGGTAGAGCAAAAGAGCTCATCAAAGACACTTGAATTCTTGTTGTCTAATAAAGCTGGATTATTACAAATAGGTAACAACATTCTCTCAAAAAGTTTGAGGATATTTTTGACAAATATGTTATCAAAAAAAGAACACTTTTCAAAAATAAATTCAAATCCCTTTATCTTTGTAGGTTATATCTAGTTCACAAGGAAACTTTACAGTTACACAGTATTACCAGAGGTTGTGGAGTCATTAGTAACACCTTTGTCCTTCTGAGGAGAGAGAAATAAATTCAGTAAATGAGATTATCCATTAGTTGGGTGGAAGATCAGTTTTAGAAATTGAGTTTTTTCAGCATTTCTCTCAGGAAGGGAGAAAAGGATTTGAGAGGTTTCTTTGAACACCTATGAAGAGAGTAATGAATCAGCTCATCATTTCTCCAGAACAGAGTGGTTTGGATGGTTCAGGCATGCATTTTGGCTATCAGAAATGATCTCTTGTCAGGACCATTCTAGTAGCAGGACCTTCTTCTGGATTTAGCAGCACTGAGTGACAACTTGCCACAAATTCCCTGTAATCCAGAGGCTCCTTTTAGGTTGGTTACAAAATATGATAGAAGACGTAGGAATTTCTTAAGAGGATCTTTGAAGCTGTGTTGCACATGAACTCGGAGACTTGGCAGTGGGGAGAGCTGTCAAGAAACCTTAATAGAATGACATAGCAACCAAAAGGGAATAAGAATTCCCTTTTTCTATTCAGCAGTGTGAGTTTCTTAACAGACACAGCAGAGCAGTGCCATAATCAAAGCTTGAATATTGCAGCAGCTTTTACAGGTACTGGTTTTTTTTCCCCCAGTTTTTGTAATGTGAACAAGCACTAGCTTGCAGATTTGAAACAGGCCTTGTATACAGTATTGCTGAATTACCTGTTAGAATGTCTTCAAGAGAGAGTAAGGCAAACCATTTGCTTATCCATCACTTATCAATGAAAATGGCAGACTGTTGCTAATTTGTAATACTCTATGCAGAAATCGCTGAGCACTAGTAGCCTGATGGCTTTGTTAGCAACAAACACATAGCAGATGCCATGTTGTTTGTTATTGGTGACACCTTTCGAAAGCAGAGAATAGCAAACAGATTTTCTCTGTAGCAGTGGGATTCAAAAGCAGTCTCTTGCAAGGCTTATGATAGCAAAGCGTGTATTTGGCACATATGAGAAGAAAAAGGAGCATTCTTTATATGCTGTCACAGCTACCTCATTGAGAAATGCTGACAGGCATGGGGTGGAGTCTGCAGTGTAAGTACAAGTGGAGGAGAGCACGTGAACCTGGGCTATGTGAAGGAGGTAGTTGAATAACTGTAAGGCAACTGCAGGAAAAGGGGCTTCTGGTTTAAAGCTGTAACAGAATGAAGTGGAAGAGAATGAACAGCTAGGAAAGCTAAGATGGTGGGCTGAAAAAAAACCCAAGGGGAAATAAAAAGGTTGAGGCATCCTTAATTATTTTTATGGCAGACTGTAGGCTTCATTAGTAATTTTACTTATATTTCTTGAAGGGATGTTAAGAGATGTCATTTTTTTAAAACAGTGAAGTGCTGGATTAGTCATGCAATTAACATACATCTTCACGGGACACTGTCATATAGAGCTGGCCCACCTCTGCCAGCATTCTGTTTCTTTTCCAGAAATTGTGCCATTGTCTGTGTGAGACTTACTTTCCAGAGTATCTTGAAAGGGGGTGAGCAGTGAAGATTTGGTCTGGATTCCTTTCTGGTTTGATTAAGCTCAGTCCATTCTCTGGGCCCTGAAACAAAGGCTGGCTCTCCATGGCCTATGGCATCAAACAGCATCATCATCACTTCCAGCCTGAATTAAAAAAATATTTGGTTTGGTGTCAGAGAGGCTTGAGCATGGATATCTTGGCTTAAATTAAAGGAAGAAAAATTAACACACTAAATCAAGGTACTTTTCTGTGTAACATGCAGTTTGATCTGTGTTACAAATGGGTAAATAAGTTGTTAAGGTTTGACTTGTATTTGAAAAAAAATAGGGATTAATCTTGTTTGGGTATTATTACAAGTACGTTGGCTCCCTGCATTTTAAGAAACTTTCAGGTGGCATCAAAAAGAAATAATACATGTATGCAGCTGGTTTACAGTAGCAAGATATTCAAGCTATTGTGGAGGTCAAGTAATAAATTAGGATTTTTCTTACCTCTTTTATTTCATTTTTGTATGGAGTAGGTGGCCTTGTTGTTGGTGAGTTTGTCGCCTTGTTGTTGGTGAGTTTGTCTCTATAAATGTTTTTATTTTTGGGAAAGACACTGAAAGTCAAATTCAGGAATTTCATGACCTCCCTGATGACAGAATCCAAGTCTAGTGATGCAGGAACACCATGGAATAATCCCTTTTATAAACTAATCAAACCCCAGCTTACAATAGTTTTCCCTTGACAAGGAGTATTTGAGAGACAGTCTTGTAACCTCACTCCTCAGGTTAGAAATCTTTTTCTTTTTAGCACTTGAAACAGGCATGCGGTGTTTCTTGAGTGGCTGTGTCATTTTGGTTAAATAGGTATTTTCCCTCCCTAGAATTGACCATGATCTGTGTCATGGTCACAGACAAAAATCACATCTGCCCAGTATAATGTTATTACTAGCTAGCCCCAGGTGAAGAGATTACATATCAAAGACCTGGCATTAGTGGAAATGCTTTCCCTTACAAAAGAAAGCTATAATTTGGAACTGAGTGTTAAAGAATTTGAAGTGGTAAAACTTTTCAGTGTTGATAAAGCCCATGTTTATTTCATTCCTCTAATCAGAAGTGATGAGTCATTCTTCTGTGCAAACCTCATCCTGTGGCCTGTCAGCAGCTTCTAGGAGAGAATAATTTCTGAAGAAATATTGTCACTTCTGTAGTGCTGCTCATCTTGGGGACTCTGAAAGCAGTTTGCAAAATTATGTTTAAACTAGAGAGTAGGATTGTTTGTCCACTCTGGAAAAGAAGCCTTGTCTCTGTGGTGGGATGCAGCAGTTTCTAAGAGCATTTTATTACCTCTGTGAGAACAAATGTGACAAATAACAAATATGCTTAAAACTGCAGGGTAGACTGAGGTATTTTGGAGGAGAGGCTGAGGCAGCCAGCTGCCTGCTTCTGCACTGAGGCCTGCAAAGTTTCCTCTTCCTTTTGTTGACATTTTTGTCTGTTAACTTAGCAGCTTCCTCAGTCACGTCTGTTATTCCTGGTGGAGCAAGAAAAATCCTTAATGGTAGTCCTGGGTCTGCTTTCCTCTCCTTTTGATTAATTTCAGCTTTTTGATTAAATGACAGCTTTCATCACTTTCAGCAGTCACTCGCTGACAGGGCAATTTATAGATGTTTTAGCATTATATGATTAGGACAAGCACAGTAAATAACAAATGAGAGTGATTTATTTTTAAATTTAAACAGATCCTCCGAAATTCAATGTTCATGATGTTTTCATATAGAGAAATATGTCTTTTTTGTTTGCTGGGCAGTTTAATACTCAGTGCACCTTTCAAGGATAACTGCTTCCATACAACAATGAATACAGAAGACAAGATATTTAATATCACAGTGAAATTTGGTTTGTATTTCTGCAAAATCTGAGCTAACTCAATATAAAGAAGGAAAAGTTAGGTTCAAACAGCTCTTTTGTTGTTTCCATCTTGCATCAAATCAGCTGATAATTAAATGTCATGCTCTAGTTAATCAACAGTAGTTAATCTCCATCTACAAATATAACTATCTCAAGCTCATGGCTTATAGCCTTTCCCTGGATGTCTTAACCCAGCTGTGCAGAGACAGACAAGTACTAGTGATTGATGCAGCTGCTGGAGTTGGCTAGACATTTTCTGGAACTACTTAGCTTCTAAAAAAGTAATTTCAGCAAACTTGAAATCCTTGAAAGATATGTGTTAAGTTAGACAAAATAACAGAAACCAGAATAACAAATAACAAAACACAGAAAAACAGAGGCACAATATTCTAACTTTTTTTTTGTCCAGATTTTTTGAGTGGAATATTTGGGTTTTCATTTTGAAATGTTTATTTTTTTTTTTTTCAACAGCTATATTGATGTTACACAATATAAAACATAGAGAAGAAATTGGAATTAAAGGTCTTAATTGCTCTGAAGAGAAAATTATTTGTTTCAATGTTGTGTGGGAAGACCCAAGAGTTTTGGGGATCCTGGCTTCTGCTAAGGATATGGTTAAGTGTGACGGGCTAGGATGTCTCAGGGAGCTGCAGGTAGCACCAGCAGTAGTTGCTATCTGGTAGTGTACAGTCCCATGGGGACAAGCTGAAGGATGCCCCAGACAAATGAGGAAGTTTCTGGGGTTATGTGACATTACAGTCACTTACAAAATTGTATTTGTCTGTGATACTGCCTCTGGAGAGACAGTAATGGGTAGTGCACAAGTCCCAGAGAGAGATATTTCAAACAAATATTGAGGAGAAGGAGGGACAAGAGAGTCACTTAAGTAAGAGATGCTGTAAGTGCATGTAACAGAGCATGGTCAGTGAGTCGTCACATAATGCCTGGTAATGGACCAGTTGCAGCTCTGGATGCTTTCTAGCAGCTGCTGCTGGAGCTCTCCAGCTACCAGCCCAGGACAAATAATAAGATTTAGAAACTCATTAAGTTCTCAAGACTTGAACCAAAACATGTTCACCTAGCTTATTACCTCCTAAAGGTAATATTCTGAGCAGATCCTGTCTCTCTCCTTACTGAAGCAACTCCTTCAAATATGTGATTTCTCTGCACTCTGGTATTAATTTTGCTCTTCCAGAGGCTGACGTTGGAGCAGTGTAGAGTTCTCTTTTGGTGGTTGGTTATAAGAACAAATCTTGGGTCTTCTCATGCCTCATGAGGGATTCTTGGAGAGGTTTCATTTCTGTTTTCACTTTTGTTTCGCAAATGTCATACTAATTGCCTTCATTTTGAAAAAAGCTCTTTGGTCTATTAGTCTTCTATTGGTTTGTTTGTCTCAGGCCTTTAAACCTCAGATAAATGCAGGTTTCCTTATTTAATTTGATAAATAGGTGTGAATTTGAGTAGGAACTTGATTAGAAATAAAAGGTTAATGGAAGATTAGTACAAAATAAAAAATATGACGGTTTGGTTTGTGGGTTTTTTTTTTTAAAGATAGGGAAACAGAACATGGAAATATTGTGAAAGGACTGGCTAACACATGGCACCCACACAGCTGTACATGTTCATCTGCAGACATCTACAAAGGTCACCCAAGCTGTCATGCATAGAGCCAGGGTTCTGCTATTCCAGTGTATTTATGTTACTTCATAAATTAGACTAATATCCTTGTGAAATTCCTTAAGATCCCTGCTAATGCATTTTTTCTTCCTAGATAATGCCTGATGATGAGACTGTCTCTCAGACCAAGAAATGTTATGTTTAGACCTTGCTCAGAATGCCTTTAGACCACTTCTGTTTGATCTTGTTAATAAACTCCCCGCAATTTGAAGCCACAGAACTGGGCAGTAGAATTCATCTTCATGTTACAGAGAAGCATACAGTAGAGCCAGGAATTACTTAAATGAATATGTGTAATTTCTATTAATTGAGAAATAGTCCTTTCTGTGCACCCAGCTGGTAAGTCACGGTATGGAAGATTATAGTTCACTGTGGGATTTAACTCTGATTCACTGAAGTTAAAGGGAGGGACGAAATATTGCCAAGTTAAAAAGCCCCCTGTTAGAAAAGAGGTGGTATTGGTAGTTAATCTAAACCCCAGATGCCAGGATTCAACAGTGCTGTTAAAGACTGCCCTGGGGGGTGGGACTGAGAGCATTATTGTTATTGGTTTGACTACCAACCCAGAGCCAAACTGGGACAAAGACAAAATACCATGGGTGTTAGTAGCTTGCCTCTCCAGAGTTTTAATGCAAGGGATGGTGTTAAAACCTGTGCCTTTTTTGTGACTTGATATTTTTTATGCAGAACTTTTAATCATAAAACATAAATTCCTGCTCAAAGCTCTCTGCCAGGCTTGGTGATTTCTATGGAACATCTATGTGGAGGCTTCCCTGTGGTATAGAGGGAAGGGTCAAATCCACTAGCTGCCAGGAGTCAGTGATGCCTTGCAGTGTTCTTGCAGTTTCTGACTCAACAGCTCAGCCAGATAATCCTGCCTCCCTGCTGATGTGACGCTGTAAAGCTCAGGCTGTGGCTGAAGCTCAGCAATTCTGTGTGTCTCCAGAAATGCTTCTTCCTCTAGCACGCCCTTCAATGAGCAATTCTGTGTGCTCTAAGGCACTTTGTGGATATATGCTGACCCTCAGGTCAACCACGATGGCCAAAAGCCAAGAGAGCCCTCCAGTTTTTGCTGGTGGGCTGCAGCCTTTTTTAAGAGTTGCCATAGCCCTCCTGCTTGGAAATGTAAACCCCTCTAGGTTAAGCATATGTTTATTGAAATTCTCAGGAAGCTGTGAGTTGATGGAAGCATTTTTGTCCTGGATTCTGTCTGCCTGTCTTCAGGTTTTAGCTTTTATGCTGCTGCTGTTTCTGTATGTGTTGGTTAAAGTCACTTAGACACTGGGACATCCATGCTTGAGAGGAGAGTGTGGGTGTATTGACAGAAGTACCAGGAGGTACTATGCATGCTAAATCCCAAGAGATGAATTAAAAGAAAATTGCCACATAAGAGCAAATGAGTTGAAATGGGTGTGCTCTCCAAAAGGGTGTGCTACTTACAGAGCAGGCATAGAGATTTCTTTATAATTCTTTTCACATTTCTCATTCCAATGTGTCTTCCTTTGTGAAGAGAGGAATTAGTTACAGTTGTAAACGTTAAGTTCACAGAGGCAATAAATTGCAATCAAATTCATGGGTTTAAAAATCTGTGTACTTGTGGAGTACTGAATACATTGTTAGCAGTTAATTCTTTTCCCTTTAATATATAACCACCCACCAGATTTAGACAAGCCAGGACATAAAATAAGGACATGTGTAAATCTGGACCTTTCAAGCTCTTTTTTGCTTTTGGGACTGATGTTTTAAAGTCATATTTGCAGGTAGTTGCCAAAACTGTGCAGCATGTCAGTGGATGAACACGATTGCAGAGCAATGCATGAATGCATTCAAATGCACATTTGCAGATGAGGCTAAAACTGTCTCTCCAGATATTAAGTAGGTGTAGGCAAGTGACAATTCTGCACGCATGAACTGAGAGCATTTACAAATAGTGGAAAAAATAGATTTTCTGGAGGCCATTAGGAAATGTGATCTCGGATATCTTGTTAAGACAGCATCACCTCTAAATGGAGTTTACCTCTTCTGTCTCTGTGAAAGATTAGTAAGACTTGACTTACTCCAGATTTCTAGATCTTTTTGCTTCTGCTTACGAGGTTGCATTGAAAATCTTTTTTTCTCTTATCCTCTGTATTAAATATCCCTGAGTATTGCAGTGTCAGCCACAGCAAGTGGGCTCTACACCTCCCTGGCTGCCAAGGAGAAGCAAGTCCTAGAGCAGGAGGGTGCAGGTGAGAACAGAGCAGAGATAAAATTCATCTTGGCTGCTCACTGAGGGCTGATGCAAGAGCCCAAACCAGTTCTTACTCTTGGTTTCAGCCCCTCCATTATTAATTAATAATCCTTTGCACCTTATGTGCCCTACCACTGACTGTTTTTAAAATATGCTGTAATTTGAAAAAAGAGCCTGGGTTCTTGGGGAGTTGCTTTCCAACTCTAGCTCTACTGCAAGCTTCCTAGGGCAGGTTGCACTTGATATTGTAATGGTGGAACTGAAGAGATTCTAGTTATGTTGTGAGTTTACCGTTGCTGCCTTCATCTGGCACAGTTTTTGTACACATAATGTTTCTTAGATTAGAGAACAGACTTGGGCCCACTATGTGCCAGTAGCAATTTCTCCAAAGTCGTTAGGAATCATTTTTTGCCAGTAACTAATATTCAGTTTGTGTTCTGCTGATGCTTTGTATTGTATTTTGGAAAGGAACAGCATTGGGTAGTATTTGCATATAAAATGAAAAGGCCTTAAGAGTTTTATTGTGTGAGTTCTATACTGTCCCTGCTCAAGATCAAGTCTTCTGATTTATAAGTGGAGAAAACATGTGTGTTTCTGACATAACAGCAAGCTCTGAAAATGTGATCTGAGAGCCAAGCTGGGCTCTTCTTAGTTCAAGTAGAATATATTGTTCTGAGACACAATTAGACCCTGATTAACATTTTTATTGCTAGTACTTCAAATACAGATGCAGCAGTTTCTTTTCAGGATGCAAACAAATGTCCTTCTCTGTTGTATTTTAACAAAAATATTTCATTCAAACTCATTCGATATTTTTTGAATTATCATCATTTTTTACCATGTTTCACTTTTAGGCAGCTCTTTTTTCAAAGTACTTTGCTAGTCCAACTAGTCTGAGCTATGTAGTGAGGCTCTCTGCAAACAGTTGCTGTTACTGAAGACCTGATCACCTACAGCTTTGTTAATGTCAAATGAGATTCTTAAGTGCTTAGGGACCTTGTAATCAGGTCAGGAATATTTCTTTTTCTATTTTTCTAACTGAGGTGGTAGGTAGACTTGAACAAGCTTTCTCTGTTGTGGTCCTTAATTAGGCAGATTTCCTACCATAGCTGGAAATGGTCTAACCACAACAGCCTCAGGACCTGTGGCTCAGTCTTAGGACCTAGAGGCAGGCTACAGCCTCCTTCACTAAGGAGCTGCTTGCCTCCTTCCCTCATGTAGCAACAGCATATGGTCACAAGAGAAAATGCCTCTTTCTGTTCAGGGGCCTGCTCATGACTACAGCCATTGCCTGGCTTTTTATATTGGTGCAAAAGGAGGTAATCTGTAATTTGGGTAGCCAGCTGCAGTCAATCACAGCTGAACTGGTTTTTTTGAGAGTTATGCTGCATAAACTGTGTGATATTTCATGGATTCGGTGGGGAACTGAGTGGAAAATTTATTTCCTTGGGGGTAAGTTTGGCTCTGTGTGTTGGCACTCTTAAACACAGAACATAACAGTTTATCACCCATCAGGAAATGAACAGGTGCCACTTAGATTGATAACACGTATCCAGGGAGAGCTCTGACATGGTTCACTACCAAAATAATGTTCAAAGCTGCTATAAGTTGGGCTGGTGTGATATACAGGAGTAAACATTGTCCAAGAGACCTATGTAGGAAGACTGCCTTAGAATGAGACTTCTTCTCATTCTTACTTTTCCTGGTGTGAAACACCAACCTATAGTCACATGTCCTGTGTTGTAGATTATTTTTTTCTTCTTGTCACAGCTATTTCAAATCAGGAATACTTTAAGGAAGCAGACTTAAGTGCAAATAGGACATATAGGGATACAGTGATCATGTCTGTAGAACTGAATGTGCTATTTTAGCCCAGCAAGACAGGTTCAAATGTGAGTAGCCAAGGATTTCAATGGTAAAATTGATCTCCATGTACTTTTCTTCATCACTCTTGTCTTCAACAAATATGCTGGGCATTTCAGATTGGTTTATACCTTTACAAATGTCAGCAGCTTTACAGAAAGCTAATAAGCCACATCTTGCCACAACCATATTTCTTGACTTCCATGCAGTCAAATCTAAACTTTATAGCCACATGGATTTTTAAACTGCCTGTCATATGTAAGGATTTTAAAAGGTCTCCCACAGAGTATTTGATGTTTGTTTGGTTTTTGTTTGTATTACTAGCAGTAGCTGACTAATGATAAATCGGTGTCCTCTAGGGAGACTTTTCGTTTATGCACATATATATATTTGTTCCTGCATAACAATATACTTTTGTATTATTTTATAACTCTTATGCTATTTATGCTGCTGCGTGTTGACATGCAGCCTTGGTCTGAATGCATTAAAAGTTATCTCCTACTATACTTCTCCAAACTTTGAATATAGCCATTGAACGATGGATCTCTTGATGGATGCTTTTTTAAAGTTATTTTTAAATTGTGAATTTCTCTTCTTAGTAATGGGGAAAAAAAAAAATAAATCAAGTTGTCTAATCCCAAGAAAACCCAGATTTGGTTATCAAATCAGTGACTATAACTTTAGCTCTGATGTGCTGCATATAGTTTGTCTCAGTAAGAGACTGGTTTGCAGATGGAAATGATTAGCAATAAAATGTATTGTAATAAGGGAGCGTGCTTAGGTTACGTAAGTTCAAAAATACACAGTAAAAACAGGCTGTTGTTTGCCTTCTCATACAGATGGCCCAATCAGAAATGCTCACTGTGCTGCATCACACGAGCAACCATCCCCTCTGTTCTCTCCACTTCTTTTTTTCAGTCTCCTTCCATTCTTTTTCCTCTGCTCCCTTGATCTATCTGTTCTGCCCAATAAATGAGTGTCCCATCTTAGCCTCTGCTCTTCTGTTTTCTCAAGAAATACTGTGTTTTTTCTTTGTGGTTCTCTGAGAAGGGGGGTACGGAAAAGACAAATGTCTGATACGATTCACCCCAAAGTGCAGTCCATGCAGAAAAGAAGCAGTGCTGCTGGATGGAGCTTGGAATATGTGTATTTTGATGTGGTAACAGGCATGAAGGTTGCCCATTGTATTTCCTCCAGGAATGCCCAGAGAGCAAATGAGCAGGTGCGGAGGGCACGCTCAGTTAATCACTTTTCCCTTCCTGCCCGAGATGTAGGAAAAGAACTGTTCTCCCTTATCAGGAAGAGAGGTGCAGATGCTGGAGTTAAGGAAGATCTCCTTTGCCTGGCAGTGCTGGTAGCAGCTGTTCCCTTATCCTCTGCTCAGGATAGTTGCTGTGAACAAGAGTATATATCTGCTACTGACAGTGTATTATATGATAGTAAGCCTGAAAAAGCCATTTTGAATTGGGCTGCATTAGTGAAGGACATGAAAGTCTGTGGGAAGCTGCTCAATGAATTTTGTAGTTAACAGAAAGGATCAGTCCACTGAGGAGGGGAAGGGTGTAAGAAAAAGCATGTAGATTGCCTTTTTCTGGCTTACTTCATCAAATGTGATTTTCTGACTACTCTCTATCTTGTTAACAATGTACAGTAACAACTGTACCAAAGAAAAATATAAGCTAGCTTTCTCATTCAGGGAAGCATGAGTAAGATAAACACCAGAGCTTCTCCGTGGAATTGTTGTGCTTTGTTTTTAAAATCATGACTGGCACCAGGTGGGGATATAGGGACATAACCATCCACCACATTTTCCTACAAGTGAATTGCCGAAGATGAAGGATTATGTGAAACTAGCAACTGATAGGGCAGGTTCAAAGCAGTCAAATGAACTTGGCTTTTAACATGTCTTGGGATTCATCTGTGGAACTCCTTCATGCAGAGTGTCGTGGATATCAAGAGTTCAGAGATTCAAGAAGAGACCTGGCTCATTCACAAACTGGAGACCCACCAAAGCCCGTTAGGTGCAAAGATACTACTTGTGGCTCAGGAAGTCCTTCAGCTAAGACTGCAGTGCTACAAGAAGTGCTCTGAAGGAGTACCACTGGAGGCTTACTTCCATCCTGGAGTCTTAGCTGAGCATCTGCTCTTGGCCACTGGATAAAGGGCTAGGCAGATTTTCTGTATTTATTATGCTGTCTTTTCTTTCCTAAACTCTCCTTACTGCTCTCAAGTATTACTCCTATTTTAAGTAATATGAACTTATATTTAAAATGTGATGGCTGCTTCAGATTCAAGCAGATGTTTTATAATGCACCCAACCTTATGTGGCATCTAATTGATTCCAAGAATGTCTCTTGTTTTCAGTGAGTCCCATCTTTCAGACCCATCCTTTGGTGGTCTACCCACCTTAGCACAGTAGTGGCTACCAATTTTCAGGCAGTTCAGACATTTTAATCTCACAAGATTGCTGAAGAATGAGAAGATTGTATAGGCAGCTCTATATGCATGTGTGTGACTAGAAACTGTTGGGAGACTGACACCTCCCAGGGAGCTAAATTACAGAACAAAAGGAAATGGCTTCAGCTTTAACTGATGACTTTGGGCTTCTCACATGCCCACTAGTTAAGCTGCAATTGGGACAATTAATTAAATAAATAATCTTTTAATAATAGTTGTTTCTATTGAATCAGCTGCATCTCTGTACTTCTTCCTTCCATCTGCCTTTTGTTTAGAGTATGACTCAAACGCTGTAGTGCTGGGGATCTTCTGAGTACCTAGCCAAGCATATAGTCTCTGTCACATGGTGGAGGGTGCATGAGGTGGCTGTGTCAAATGTGTCACCTCTTCAGCCCTAGCACAGGCAAAGTCAGGACAGCCTGGTCCTTCAGCAGGCAGGAGCCCAACGCTTCCTACGAGGCACACCCAGCAGCCAGCCTTTCCTCTCTCGTTTCCCTCCTCTGTCTTCTCGAGTCCAGGGACCATAACAGCAAAGCAGATTCAAATCTACATCACCAAGGAATGGGTTAACATGTTGAACTGCGAGAGTGAGCCTGTGTGTAATCCCTCTACAGCTACCCACTGCCTGAGCCCCAAAGGGAAAGTATTAGATCTCCTTATATGGGGATCTTCTTTTCAGAAGAAAGTGGTCAGAAATTGAACAGTGCCTGTGTTCAGTCTCTGTGTGTATGCACAGCGCTGTCACCTACTGCATTTTGTCTCTGTGGAGCTCAGAATAGACTTTTCCCAAAGCAGGGGGAAGGGGGAGGATCAGGGCAACGGAAATACTACTGCTCCAAGTAGTTCAGCACAGTTGCAAAGATACCTGGTGGGTATGATTTTTACTTTTGCAGATTTTTTTCAAGACCAATAGATGATTTCCCTGTTGGAATATTGTGGTATTACAGATTTGCTGCCCCAGCACTACTGCCAAAATTATTCTTATATTCTTCTTTGAGTTTTTTCTCTTATTACTTCCCAGGAATGGGCACATGTGTGCATAAGAATATCCGCACATACACTCAGCTCATTAGCTCAAGGGTATCTGAACATGCATGGGGCTTTGGATGATTACTTAGATTTCCTTATATGGGGATCTTTGTAACTGTAGTTTTATGGTGATTCATGTTTTGGCCAAGGCTTGGCCTTGAGCCTTTTTCAGCTTTTCCATTAAAAAGACTATTGCATTTAGTTGGTACAACAATGAAATATACTTTTCATTTTTCCTCTCC
Organism: Hemiprocne comata; assembly: GCA_020745705.1. Classification (NCBI taxonomy): domain Eukaryota; kingdom Metazoa; phylum Chordata; class Aves; order Apodiformes; family Apodidae; genus Hemiprocne; species Hemiprocne comata. The sequence goes on from CM036586.1 coordinate 67,811,779, forward strand.
TGCGTGCCTTGACATGTGCAGTGCTGCATGTTGCCCTGGTGGGGAGGAAAGAAGGAAAAGCAAGCCAGGATAGGGGGTTGGCTGGTGAATGCAATCAGGACTATGGGCCAAAGACCTGCCCAGTCATTTCCCAGTGTCCTTCCACAGACTGACAAAGTTAGTAGCTTCTATCTTCCCCTTCTGTCAGTCAGAGCCTCAGGCTTCTTGTTTAATTTCAGCACTGTACCCAGGGGGAGAAGGATTGCACCCCACACACAGGCTCATCTTGGACCCATGGCCACCCTCAGCTTTTTGTCCCATGACCCTGCTCCCCCTCCGACTGCCTGGGGTGGCCCTGGTGTACATCCTGGCAAGCAGCCTTAAGCTGAGCTGGAGTTTGGCTATTCCAGTCAGGTCTGTACTGCAGGGAGGTTCCTGTGGCTGCACGTTTTCAGCATGTTCCCCTGGCTATGCATTTTCAGTATGTTCACCTTGGATTTGCTGCATGAAATAAAAGCAGTGCAAACAATGCTGCTCCCCCTGCCCCTCATCCTTTCATCTTCCCTGTAAAAAGTGCCACATTTGGAAGGAAATTAAGGAAAAGGCAGGTTTTGCAGAGACCAGAAAACCTTTAACCTTAAGGCCAGAGCTTCTTTCCCTGGGAGACCTCATGTCTCAAAGCAAAGAGTGCACTATAAGGATGAGCTCTGGGGAAATGTTGGTGCAACCATATTTTCCCCTATGATCTTAGTCTCATGCCTGAGCAGGAGGGCCAGGAAGCTCTGTCTACCTGTGAGATGGCACTGCATTTCCATCTCTCAGGTGTGAAGCAGAGGCACTGCCCCCATGCTGGTGTTTTGACTGGAGAAGCCATTACAGAAAGCCTCATCTTGTAGAAGTGCCAGGTGTCCACGAGCAGTATGAGCACAGCACCACTTCACCATTAGAGATACAGTCATGGAGTTTTATTTCCTAGGTGAGAATGCAATTGGATCCACTCTACTCTGGATCCTTTCCTTAGGATCCTGCATTAATTTGCTGCTGTCCTAAGCTGCCACAGCTTCACTAGTATCCAGCAGTGGTACTTGCATAGGGTCATATTTATGCTGAAGACCTGAACAGTGCATGAGAACTGCAGGCAACTAAAAAGTGATCCCGTGGGATCCAACTGCTGCCCTTCATTTCCTTCAGTGAGCAGTGACAGCAATACTTTCTGTTTACATTGGTGATGCAACTGCTTCATCCCTTCAGAAGGACTTGAATTAATTTCTGAGGGATTGTGCTCTTCTCATCAGCCTGTCTTTGACTCCTGACAGTACTAATACTGCAAAACCAGGCTTGATTAATCATTAGGCTTTTAAAGAAGATTTCCAAATCTAGCTGCCTGGATTATCTGCAGCTGTTGCTGACACTGGCAGAAAAACCTTTGGTAGAATGGGACATGGTTGACGTTCAGTTGTACATGCCAGCATGGTATGTCTTGTCTATGAATGTAAGGTTTGGGAAATGCTTTTTACCTAGGCCGAATCTGTATTTGCAAGTACAAAGCAGAAATTTCCTCATTCAAGGTCAGAAAGGTCTCTGTTCAATTCTACATCAGGTATAAAAATCCCTCTAATATTTTCAGTACCTGAATGGAACCTGCTTCATAGATTCAAGCTTGGTCATGCATAACAGGTACAATTCTTTTGCTTTTGACCCTTTAGTCTATAAATGTTCTGTTCATTTGAAAGGTACTGTTATTATCTTTAAAAATGCTTGTATGTCAGTTCCCACATTGCATTAATACAGCTACGTGTGTCCATTCCACTATGCAAGTGGTTTGGAGCTGAATGTGTCTTTCATTTTCTGTGATTGCTAGCATGCTTCTTAAAAGCTCTTATAGTTTAGATTTACCCAAAGTACTTTTTTTTTTTTTTCTTTTTTTTTTTTTTTTGAGATAATGAACTTTTAGTCATGATACACATCCCAGTGATTGATGAAGGGAATCCAGAGTGCCCAGCTTCTTTAGAATACCCCTGGGATCAATTCTTGGATTCACCATTGTCTAGTTCTGGACTCTGAGGAAGTCATTTAAGCTGCCATTACTTGAGTGTGTTTTTTTTGTCTGATTCCCTGTAGTTTATATCCTTCAGATATGAAACAGATATATCTGTTGTTGAGTTCTCCTTCTTCATTGTCTCTTTGCCAAGGTCTGCATATTTAGCTTTTTCTCAGTCTTTCCTTTTAAATTGATTACACTGCGTTTAGATGCAGTGATGTCAAACGCTACCCAGTAAGCAATGTATAATACTTTTATATTTTGTAGGATCTCTTTAGCAAAAGAAGACAAATTAACTTTCACTATCTTTGTGAGCAAGAAAATCTCATTCCAATTTTTGGTTTCAAAAGCCATGTTCAGAGAAGTCACAGTAAGAAAAACTTACTAAAACTTACTAAGTAATGTAACTTTTCTGGCTCTCGGTATGGAATATTTTCCCTACAGAGTGCTTGCAGTTATTTGTCAAAAATCCTCCTAAATACCCTAAGCAGTGGATCTTCTGAACTTTCTGTTGGGAGACTTCTTGATATCATACTAGAACTACTTGTAAAAACAAACTGGTGTTTCAATGCAAGTTTATCTTTTCTTAATTTAATGTTATTACTCATAGGTTTACTACTTCTTGCACAACCCAAAATTCCTCTCCTTTCTTGGTGTTTATAGCCTTCAAGCATTTGTCATTTCTTGTTATATTATTTTTCTTCATTGTCTCTGAGCCAAGATCTGTGTATTTCATTTTCGTAGGATCTCCTTTTAAATTGGCCGCCGGATGTTCTTGTTTCTCCTTTGCTTCTGCTTTAGCTAGATTTTTGTTTTAGTTAATGAGATGTCTCAAAGTGAATGAATTATCCTTGAGTGTTCTAGAAACAGGGACTGAGTCTCCCTGTTCTCTGATGTGCTGGCCCCTAATGCAAAATCATCTTCATGCATGGGGTTTTGGGAAGGTCAAAAGATCCCTGAACCAATGTGGGAATTCCCAGCTATCCTATTAATTACACTGTTATTTCCCATGTACAAAAAAATCTCTTATTTAGTGAGGGACTCAACATAATTTTTACTATCTTTCTGGGGAAGCCAGCACTTGCAGCTTGCAAAGGCTACCAACATACTTGTGCAAATAACTTGTGCATGCAGAGCAAATCTGGTGTGTTGAATTTAGTTTGAAGACTCGTCTGAACTCTTGTCACATGCTGTGTGAATGTAGCCAGATTTGCTCTCTGCACGTGTCTGTCTGGAGTTGTAGAGATGTTTAATCCCAGTTGTGCCACAGGCCACTAAAATCCTTAAGACAATCCTACCTTATCCTCAGCTATATTGTGGTTACTTCACCTGTCTTGAGCCCTGAAGCTACTTTTCAAGGTTATCAGATGGACAGTGACATGCTTGCAAGGTATGTGGAAGACAACCCGGCAGTGACATTTTTGCATTGTTGCAAATGGCATCAGATATGATCCTCACAGTCAGTACGAGATGGTAGCTAATGCCTCTGTATGGAGCTCATTTCAGTCTTGTGTTTTCCAGTTGTCATTTCAGCCTTTAAAGTCACCTTTCTCCACTTTTTCCAATTTCTGATCTGACTTACGTTTTAAACCATTTTTCAGGTTATAAGCATGTCATTCTTTGTTAACAGACACTTCATTTTTTTCTGAAAGAATGATGATGTTAAGCAAATAGTGGGATAATATTTTCCCCTATAATATTGCAGTAAGCTGAGTGTGCAAACTTGATGTAGTGCCAAAGACTGGACTTTGTTTACTGCCATTCAGACTGGTTTTGCTTTTGATTATTTTTTTTCCTTTGAGATTGAAGTAAATTAATTCTGAGGGTAGTATTTCCTGAGATGCTCTGTCAAATGCTTATAATTCAGATACATCATCTATACTGTATTCCCTACAGCCACGAATTTTACAATTCTGTAAGAGATACTCTGTTTTTTCTGGCAATCTTTGTTCTTTAGAAACTAGTGCAGCTGAAAAAGTTGTTCTATTATTCTTTAGATTAGAGCTGACTGACTATGGTTTGCAAACCCTAGGTTTGTGTTTCCTGCGGTCTGCAAAGAATTGTCTGGTCACAGAGTGCAGTCTCTTCTCCTAGACACTAAATTTCATTACAGGGAGTTAAGAGTATATTAAACACATTTCTTAATAGTAGTCATGTATATAAGCTGTTCTTATATTTGCTACAGGACTATGATCACCAATAAAAGGGAAAGTAATCTGTATAACAGCAAGAGGAAAGGGTGTTGTGTCTTAATTAGTTTGCATTAAACTGTTGACCTCTCTGCAGAAGAGAATATACACTGGTAAGAAAGCTCAGCATCTCTTTGGCCTTTGAAGATGTACACAGGGAGCTACAAAGGATTTTCCAAACCTTTTATACCCACTGCTTTTGCTGGCAGTCATTGCACTTCCAGTCCTCTTATGCATAGAGGAGCGTTTCTGTCTGTATGTTGCCAGGCTTACATATTCTTGGAGGACTAGAGAGTAGAAAAAACTGTACTGGGCTCCGGCTAGTTAGTCTGGAGATACCTCCCTCCTTGAGTTCTCCTGTTGCTCTCTGGTGAGATGCAGCCCTTGGCCTTGTGATTGTTGTTTGCTCTTTTATTTTAGACTTCCTTTTTCCACAGAATCACAGAATCAACCTGGTTGGAAAAGACCTTGAAGGTCATCAAGTCCAACCATAACCTAAGTCCATCCACCATAACTTTTATCTACCCATTAATGTTTAAATGCTCTTGATCTCCTCCAGTTTGTTGCCATACAGAACAAAACGGTAATTGCCAGCCAGTGCAGCTACACAGCTTGTGCTTTATAGATGTGTAAGTGGATTGCACACTCTAAGGCTTTTTTACTTTCATGTGTTTTCTTGCCCTGCTGAGCAACCTGTGTTACTTGCTCAGTTCTGCAACTTTGTTCCTTTCTTGCCACAGTCTCTGTGCATCCTTCCATACCCTTTCTTCCTAGGTCTGTAGCTCTCTGTGTTTCCCTAAGAGGCTAGGTAGTTCCTTTAGACTCTCTGTGCAGAGGTTCCAGGAATTCTTTCCTTCTGTGCAGGGGAACAAGTATTTACTCCTCCCAAATATTTACTTGCCTCATACCATCATCTTCTTTCCCCTTGATCCTTCTTTATCATGGAGACAAAAGGGAAGCCTTGCAGTCAGTGATCCCTAGATGAGAGAGGTAAAGGGAAGGAACTACTGACTCTCAGGGTTTTGTGCTTTTCATCTGGAAACAATTACTGAGGCACTAAGATGTGGGCTTTTCTAAGCTGTAGGTGTTCTTCACTATCAATTTTTGGCTTTGACTAATTCTCCATTTTTTTTCTCCAGACCAATACCTTTCTTCGAAAAATGTTTCCTGAAGCTATGGAATCATATTGCTCACTCAGTCAAAAGTTTCCTCACCAAAGCAGGGCAGCTTGGATTAGAGATCTCCTGGTCTGTTGTTCTACTTTTTCCAGAAATCAATATGAGAATATTCAGACACTGGATGTTTTGCTTTCTCATAGCTTCCTACTTACTCTGCAATTTTTAATATGGTTTGGGTTTTTTTTGTCATTTTGACAAAAACGGGTGCTTTTTAAATTCTCACATTGCAGAACATATATATAATTTCTCCCCCTCCTCTAATATATACTCACAGTAGGTATTTTATTTGATTTCACCTGAGTAAGACAGGGGTTTTCCTGCAAAGTCTATCTCCTGCAAATGAATACAGCAAGATTTGCCGTACTTTGTAATCCCTCATTTTCCTCATTAAATACCCTCACAAGAACAGTTAGTGAAACTCTCTGTTAAAATTAGTTCTTTAAATCTCTTTTTAGGACAAATATAAGTAAATAATTGACCCCGGAAAACTGTTGTAAAATAAACTAGATAAACAAAAAAAATCTTATACCATAAGGATAAATTTTGGAACATGGAGAAAACCATTTCTTAGCATATCTTTGTCTTCCATTAGTACCAGTAATGCACAAATTCTTTCACAAGTGAAGGCAGATAAGATAGTCACATAAAGAATATCTTCATATGTCTCTGACCCAGATAGCTGTCCTCAGCTGGAAACCAGAATGCCTTTGTCTTATATTTTGCCGGCCTGTGTTTTTCTAAGTAAATTTTTCACCTGCTGGTATCTCTAATTTTATATTACTGCTCCTGTTACTGCAATCCTAAGAGATTTATCTAGCACACATTAGCATCCTCTCCTGTTGAACTTTCAACCCCTGCTGAGTTCCCACTGATGGAAAGAGCTGTACTTCCCCAGGTGGCATTTAGCTAGCAGTTGCCCCATTTGCTTAAGCTCCATGATAGAAATGGTCCTCATCTGCTGTTTCTGCACCAGCAAGCCAGTTTCTCTGGTTATTTGTTTATACACCACTTTCCAATTCTCCACAGCTTTTGCTGTTTCATGCACATCTTTCACTGAGCTGTGACTTGCAAGAAGTCAATAAAATAAGGAGATAGTGGATAGCTTTTCCAGCTGGCCGGAGGTGCAGAGAAGGATATTGTCATGATAGGGGAGTGATATTATGGGAAGGAAAGGAGAAAGAAGGGGGGCCTTTTGTGAGACAAAAGGGAGAAAAAAAGAAGCAGACCAGCATGATGATCTCAAAGCTGCAGTTGAAAAGAGACCTTGATTTTGATTATGTGCTACCTCACGTGATACTTCTGCATCTGTACTAGCTGGTTTCCCATCATGCCATTCAGGCCTTGGGGAGGAGGGAATAACTGAGGCTTTTCAAAGTGCACCTGATTCTGGTCAAGCAACTGCCTGGTGTCAACTATCTAAAGGCTGACCTGAAACTTTCCAACATCAGGCACGGCCAAGTTGTCTCAGATTAATTGTGAAGGAGAAGGTCAAACACTGGCTTTGGATCAGGCAAGTGGGAGTTAAACAGCCTGGCCCATGAAATGTCCTAGATCTATTTGAGCATTCCTGAGAAAATTTCCTCTGTTAAGAGACTGACTGCATTCACCCAGCCACCTTGGGACAGCAAAAGGAGAACAGCATCCCAGCATGTTCTTCTAGTGCAGCTGCTGAGGTCTGGTATCTCTTGTTGTGAGTCCTGTCTTGGAGCTTTCCCAGGATTAAATTGCTGGCACTCGCTGCATTAGCAATGAGCCAGAGGAAAGTCCAGGTTGTCTCTCCTTTGAGCTGCTTTGTTTAGATGACCTGAGCTCCCTCCCTCCAGGCTGCACCTTTTTGGTCTAAAGTTAGACTCTGCATATTACATTTCACTATCCTTGCACTTGATTGTTTCGTCCTTCCTCCTGCTGATGTAAGTTGCAGATAAACATGCTATACTCCATGTGGGTCACTTTATGCCATCAGAAGCTGTGATAATTAGCCGAGTTATTGGAAATAATCTTCCCGCTTGTCAGCTGCCTATTAAGAAAACATTGGTGTGAGTGTGCACATGTGTAATAGGAGAGAGTACAGACATGTACTTTTAGCCAGGCCACCTTGGGGAGTGAACTCATCAGCTGTGACAGACCCAGAGAGTCATTCCAGATGCTCCATATTCCCCAACACACTATTTTTGCCAATCAGTGCCACCATACCAGCTCCTGAAGTTGGTCAGACAGTTAATGAGGATGCCCACTTACATTGCACGGAAAGCATTTCAGAAAATGTGGCCACAAAGTGGGAGACCAGCAGTTTCCAGCCTCCCTGGCAAGTCCATAGGTTAAGTAAGAGTTCACATGTGGAACTCAGCAGAGTTTCTTCTTTTAACCTTAAAAAAACCCCACACAAGCAGTGTTTCAGCTGAAAACAAAGTAAACTTTAACCCAAGACAAAACCCATTTTCAGAGTTGTGTACAAGATGCTTCATTTTGTCACGGAAAACTTCACTCCTTTGATGAATGCACCAAGTACTACCCCTTCAGTGTGCAAATGATACATAATGATATTATCTGGTTTATTTTTACCCCCATAACAGCTTTAAATCCAGTTTCTTGCTTTCTTTGATGACTGAGTGTCCAGACCAGTCCAGATTGGACAGTCTAAAACCAATCAAATAACCAAGCCTTGTTCCCTTGTAATGTCTCCCAATCCAGTAGTAGCAGTCCCCAGATCACTGTGATTAGTTGTGTGACTTTCTCCAACCCCATCATCTTCGGGTCCCAAATTAAATTGATTTAATATAAATTTAGGATGGACGGCTGTATGGACTTCTTTTCTGGGCTGAGTATTTTCTGTCCTTTTTGTACAAACTGAGAGGTGTGTGTTCCTCAGACTAATTAAAATTTTGAAATGCTTGTACTGCCCACCTCAGAGGATGCCATTATGTTCTTCCAGGCTTAGGCTCTGGCAGTCTTTGAAGAGAAGTGATTGGCTTCAGAAGGAAAAGGTTGAAACCTCTGTTTACATCTGGACATAAAAACAAAACAAACAAAACCTTGTACATTGTATGTGGCAGGCTTCATCTGCAGCTTCATGTATTTACTACTTAGGAATAACCCAAAATAACATGCAAAATACAGATAGTTACTTTCTAGCATAACCAGCACTCCAGACTGCACAACAAGCCCTGACTCAGAGGAGTCTTGCTCTTTTTGGAATGGGGAGATGGGGGAAGTCTACTGGTCAGAATCCCAGTCCTCAGGGCATTGCTTAATGCACATCCGTCTTTGTGTTCACTCCAGCTATAAACAAACAGTGAAGTCCAAGTGCGCTTTGCACTGTTTGGGTCTAAGTGTATATTTCCTGGCTGCTTCCAAGCCCTATGGCTGGAGGCACATGATCTTTCCCTGGGAAGGAAATCCAGGCTCAGGGACTGAGAGCACACTTGTGGCATGCTCTGATGTGGATAATGGGACCAGAAGACCGAAGCATACTGCATAGCGCATCCCGGTTTAGTTGTAGCCACTTGTGCTGGATCCAGGCTGCTTTTCCATCCTGTCTCAATTGCAGCCCCGTGGTTGGAATGGGCTTAGCTTCCCCCAGCTGCAGCAGCAAAACCACTTGTGTTTGGGTCTTGCTTATCCTGTGGCTGATTTCATCCTTCAGCTGATGAACCCCGAACCAACATGCAATCCTGCAGTCCTGCTGCTTTAGCAGAACTGAGGTTTTCCCTTGAAATGACATTCCTTTCTGAGAGGTGGGCTGCCTGTCTGAGCAGCCTGGGGTCAGCAGCACTGTTTGCTGTAACCTGTCGGCTGATAGGACTTGGACTGGCATATGTAATTGTTAGGGCTCTGTGGATTGCAGCTTGCCTGCATGGATAATAATTCCAGGATGTTAGTACACCAAATATAATATCCATTTCTGGTTATAGGCTTATTTTGCAGGGAAGTATGCTGTGTTACTGAGGGAATGGTAACTTCCAGTTAGACATCACAGGATCACATCTCTAGTGCTGCTGCAGCCTGTGCTCATGTCATTTGAATCAAGGTGACTTTATTTGAGCTTAATTCACTTTTGTATCTCATTTCTATTTTGCATACTCTGGGGATGCATCTGTCCTCCCATTCCCACCCCAGTTTAAAAAATTTCTGATCCTATTTTGGTAGACCCTTTTGTTACTAAGCATTGAATTAAAAAAAGAGTTGATTTTTTAGTGCAGAAAGGAATGCCATACTTCTGAAGCATTTGGTTTGTGTTTTTTCCCCCAAAGACTAAAAAGGTAACTCCTTGGGCTTGGAAAGAAATTTGAAGGAAGGAAACAGAGTAAAAGCTAGCAGTATTTGACCAATAAAATGATGACTCAAATATTAGGAAGCATTCGAACTGTGAGGCTGCCTGGCCTGTAGAAGAGGCTTGAAGACACATAGTAGAAGCTCCCTCTGCATAATGTAAGCATAATAAAAAAGGACTGGACAATGCAGGGGAGAATATGCTGTAGAATTCAGTCCTATTTCTTCATCTGCAACTGTTAAAATTTTTCTGACTTTCCTTTTTACACTGCTAGTAGCTTTGCTTCAGCCAAAATAAGAAGCATGTGTCTGTGTGTGGTGTTAACCATGAAGTGAAAAAATGGGGTTTCTTCAAGGGTAGAGGTTAAAAAATGGGAAATACCTCTTTCTCTTGTCTGTTCATCTCTGAAGGCATTCCACCTCCCCTTGCTCCCTCGTTCTCCCCTGCTCTTTGTCAACAATAGGAACAGAAATGGAAGTTTTATATATAGTATTTGTGGGGCCTCTGTGTTCAGCAGCCCATTCGCTTGTGGTTTTCAGGCTGGAAAACAATGGTTAATGGGGCATTGTGGAAATTTCTCTGTCCTTGGCTGCCAGTGTTAATATTTATAGGAAATCAACTTGAGAGAAACCTACAAATCTTGGGCCATGATGACTGTAATGCCTGGGCTGAAATACAAGAGACACTGTGGCTATATTGATTAGGCAGAATAAGGAACTCCCCTAATGGAGGTGAAGCTTTTAAAAGGTTATATCATGAAAGGTTAAGAATCTTCCTGACTCTTGATCACATACATGTGTTGTTGAGAGAGAAAAGTTACAACACAATTTCTCCTGCTCCAAAGTGATTTTTTTTTTTTTCCAAATGTACAAGTAGCGTTACTAACTTAAAATGCAATGAGCCTACAGACATGGGGGGCTCTGCACAAGGCAAGTGTCATCATTTGATTCCAAGGAATCTTAAATTTTTGGAGGATTTTGCTCCAGCTGTGAACAAAACTCCAAGTGTACGCTTACTGCAGTCTGTTGTAGCTCTGCAGTTTGGCTAAACCTTCAGTGAACATACCTCAAAATTATTGGATGTACATGTGTGTAGTTCTCATACTTTAGCAGCTGTCACAAGTGCTGTGACAAGAGCTTGGTGATATATGACCTCAAGATGTTTGATAAAGTGTTAACCTTTAATATTCATTAGTCAGTTCCGATGTTTGCGTGACTGAGGGAAGACCACTTACTGATAAAATTAGATAATGAAATTGTATATAAACTAGATTTTAAAAGTGTTTAAGCAATGAAATGTTGTGTTTCTAGCCAAGATATTAATTAACCATGAGATGCTGGAATGGACTCTGCTCTGAATTTGTAACTCCACTCCAAGTTTAAAAAAACCAAACACCCATACTTGTGAGAAAGTGGTGTAAGGATATGGAGGCTTATGTATCTAAGTTCACTGCACATATGTCATTAATAAACTGTGAAGCTGTGAATTGCAGTGATAGGAATACCTGAGAGCAACTTTCTTCTCACATGTTAGGAAAGCGCTTGAAATTCACTGGAATGCTTTGATAATAGCCACAAGGTTAAGGCTGGATGAAGGTGGTGGCAGGTTATTTTTAGCCCAAGTCCTTGACTCCAGGACTCTTTCCCCTGCTGGGGCATCTGGACCCATCTCTAATGACCTTCAGTTCACATTGCAAGATAGATTTAGTCTTTGGGACCTTTGGAAACAGAAATTCGGTATGGATGAATTCTGGTGGGCTATGATGGACGTGACTTGCACACTTAGCCTAATCTGCATAGCTTGCTAAATCTCACAGTCTTACCTGGAATTTCATAGTAGTCGATCATTTTATGGTAGCCCAGTCTTCTGCAGTTATCTTCTTACTGGGATTGCTGAAATCTGATCACTTGCTGTTCACGGCAGAGCAGAACAGCAGCAGATGCGCTACTGCCTCCCTCTCTTGGGAAGATGCTGAGAGGTAAGAGCTGAGCATCACTGTCTATGCCTCCACTGCTCTTGCCCATTCCTTCCACTCAGGCCTGCTGCTGTTTTCTGGCAACCTGCCTTGTTTGTTAGTGTCAAGAGATTCAAGCAGAACCTTCCTGCACACAGAGCCTCTCCTGGACTCACAAGATGAATGCTGACTTTCAAGTACAGCTGCTGCATATAGATCACACGGACCATAGAAAACCCAGTTAGATGCTTGCTTTTGCCCATACGTTGAAGGGGGAGGAAGGAATCAGAAGCTGTTTGTGCTGGCGTTGACAGCAGACAGGTGACATGGGTATTCTGCAAAGCCTTCAAAATGCTATGAGGCTTTCTGGCTGTAACTAGTGTCCCTTTCTCAACTGCTCATTCTACATCCTAATAAGTATATCCAGATCAGTTATACTAATGATAATCCTCCAGAAGCCCAAAGCCTACAGTCATGGAAATTTACTTCCTCATTCAGTGTACCAATATACGAGCAAATAATTACGTTTTTAATATTTGGGACTGTCACCCAGAAAAATAATATTCATCAATTTCCTGACACAGAAATAAAATGCAACCCACTTAATTACTAGCAAGTAAACAATTATTCTTCCTCCTTAAAATACCCAAATATGTTCATAATTAGCTAATTAAACTACCATATGAATGATTATTCAATATAAAAGAACGATGGAAAGGCAGGCAGAGGAAGAAAAGCAGTAAAATCATTACGCACAGACACACTGCTTTCTCCAAGGACCCTAGTGAATCGTTACAGGAGAGATGATGGGTGGAAAATAATAAGAACAGCGGCAATAATTAACTTGACAGCAATAATTAACTTGACAATATCTGCAGTTTGAAGCCAACCAGTATGTTTGTTTTGCTGAGAGAAGACCACGCGTGAGAAGTTGTTTACCTCTTTCTCAGCACTTTCACAGTGCACGTTGCAGATGGTGTTGGCAGAACAGGGGACTGACACGGGAGTTGTGGGTTGTGCCCTCTGAAAGCCTCAGCTCACTGCATGCGATTTGGGTAAGAGCTTTCATTGTTGAGTGCTCAGTTTTCAGCCTTAACTTCCATGTTTGTGTGGAGCTTTTGAGTGGGCCTGAAAAACCGCAGAAGAGCTACTCAGAAAACCAGCCTTGCAGTGCTATTTTCTGCTATAAACAGAGTAGCTGCCCTAATTTGGTGCTGCTGTGGGTTGAGTGGCCCATTTAAAACATAGCTGTGCCAGATGAACCTTCGCTCTTCTGTAGCCTAGGACAGAAGAAATCCCCAGCTTCCCCATCCCCCCTTTTCAATATAACTTGAGAAATCCTTGAGATTATGAAAGATCTTAACATTTTGCGCTAAGTGGCCATTAGAGTGGAACTACAGTTTTGTGCATCTTCTGCAAATTGGTAAGAACTGCTTAAAAAAGTGGTCATCTTCCCCTGGTGACCAGGTGTCAATGTTGAGTTTTTAATGATACCACTTCTAATATTCAGGCTAACCAGCAAACTTCTGTTGGCCTGTAATTTCACAGACAAATTTTTTTCATTCAGGTACTCTTGACAGACTTAAAAAAACAAGTCTTCTGTTTTAAGGAGCTCTACTGGCTTCAAAATGTTGTGTAGGTTCAATTTCTATTTCCATAGGCAAACCAAAGATGAGTGATATTCCTTCATTTCTGCATCTTTTTTGTGTTTCCACAGCCCTTGACACTGTTGTACCTGAACACTGTCTTTTCAGTTTCAAGACAATAGTGTTTCTCTCCTCTTTCCCTGCAGCAACCAGGCTGAGGGGATTTCAGTGTCTTCCCACCACCATCTACCCCATGTAGCAAATATCCTATACAGATATTCTGGTTATTTCATGGGTTTTTTCCACAGCCAAATAACAGTTAAAAAGCATCAAGACTAAAAGGGCTATTGGCTAACAAGCCAAAGAAAGCAAAAGTTGGAAACACTGTTCAACAGGATGAAAAATGCAGGTGCCTACTGGGTTATGGAGACAAATGTCCTTTAGTAATTGTATGAGTCAGATTAATTCTTTTCCAATGCTGTAAACCAGTCTGCGTTACTCTTTTTCCTTTAGCAGGTTGGTGGAGGGCATATATCTATCTGTTGTCTTTCTTCCCTTAAATCTAATCAATTTTTATAAGGCTTTTCTGTATTATGGTATTGGAGATGCTGATGTTTTTATGATCACTTTGTGATGTACTAAAGTGGTAGCAATGGACAAGCATTGCAAAGATGAAATATGAGTTTTGTGCCCTTCAGCTTCTGTTTTCTGAGAGAAGTGTCTGGAGCGTGTGGGCCTTGATAACTTGAATTGGACAATAAATTGAAGTGATAGCTTAATTGCTGTGCGTTTTAGCTTTTCTGCCATGTCACTGAAGTACTTGTAATGTTGGAAGGGGAATACATATTTTGTTTAGGGACTGCTTAACAAGAAAACTGTATGGTGACTAAGGGGAAAAAAAATAGAAAAAATGGGAATGAAGCATAGGAATGGGGAGCAAACATGAGGGATGTCTGCAGAATTCATCAGTCTTCCCCAGAGCACCCAGTAAGCAGCTGCTTCTGGGCAGCCAAGCAAGCAACTGGGTTGGAGACCAAATGGACCAATCTGAGACTGTTCCTGGACATTAGGCATGGAGGGGAATAGCAAAGAATAAGATGCGTATCTGCCACAAACATAGTAATTGCAAAATTTGGTGTACAAAGCTCTTTCCTTTCTTGGAAGACACAACCCTGTTCCTGTTTCTGATGAAGACAGTGAGACCTACTGAATAGCTTGGGAAATGTTAGTAAGTGCTTTGATACAGACAGAGAAGCCAGAACTTGGACAGGTGACTTTTAAAATATTGGCTCTGATCCACTGTTGTGCATGTTGCAGGACTAATAGTAGCATGGGGAAATGTGGCTGTGGAATTTTGGATCTGTAATACAGGTGAGAACTTTAGCAGCTCTTGCCTCCAAATCTTCAAACCATGGATAAACAGTAGCATCATATCATCACAGCATTTCTGCACAAGTTAGGAGTAAAGAACTAGAAACAAGATGTGGGGCCAACATCAGTGGTCCCTGCATGCTGTTAAAGAAGAGCCAGAGCACCACCGATCCTCAGACCACTTATTTTTCCCCAAGCTGGCTCTGGATTGTAACTTATGTTTGCCTGGTGCTGCCTTGTTTGGGCTTTTCATGCCTCCTTGTCAGCTTCTGATAACTCCTAAGGAATATATTTTTCCTACAGGTTTCCCCATTAAAGAAAAACTAGAGATTACAAGCATTGTTACCATAGGGTGCTTCTCGTGTTTTATCAGTGGCCTGGGAACTCTGACAGAATGTGACACAAGTTAAAAAAAAAAAAAGTATTTAAATAGGTGGTGTTAAAATGGGAAAAGTCACATAAAGGAGGACAAGAAGCAAAAGCCATCAAGTGTGAGGAAGAAAAAGAAGAATTAAAGTAACAAGAAATTAATTTGAAAAACATTTTCCAAATTAAGCTCTGATTCTATCACTGCTTTTGCTGCAGTCCTCCATGTTGTCTTGTATCCACATCAAGGATCTCTGGAAACAGAAAGCCATCTCCTTAAAATAGGCACCTATCCTCTCTGTCTTGCAGAATGCCATCGTCCTCTCTCATGCAAAGCAGCCTTGACCCAGTCCCTGCAGTAAACTGTCTTCAGGCCTTTCGAAACCATGTCCATCTGTCAAGTGCTTGTAGGAGAAGTTAGCTAAATAGCAGGTTTTTTTGTTTTTCCTTTCCTTCCTTAAGTACCCTGAGTTCAAACATCCTTGCTTTTATTAAGAACATCTTATTTCTGTTATCTTCTTCCATCTTGTCTATGTAGCTTTGTCATTCCTGGGTAAGTTTCACAGCCAAGTAATCTTCTTTAGATTTTTATTAATTTTGCTGATGAAAAAGGCAGTGATTCTTTAGAGCAGATGCCTCAGGCTAAATTGTGTTTTCATCGACATTCATGCCCACCACTTAATACAGTGCTGCGATCATCTGCTTCACCTTGAGACAGCTTGGCTTTCTTCTGTGTGCTTTTCCAAAAGCAGTGTCTGCTGTGCTGACTGAGAGCTAACTGCTGTAATGAGAGAATGGAGAAAAATATATCTATTTTCATATAGGATGTCCCTCTCCTTATGCAATTGGAGGCAGATGTCAACACTTTTTATAACAGGCAGCAAAAGTTATGATTTGGTGCACAGACAGCTGTACTCATATGCTGAAGGAGTTTTAGGATCACTTGGGTGCTCGGTATTTTTGAGAAAAATTTGAGGTATGGAAAGGTTGGCTACTTTAGGGGAAGACTAGATAAGCACTATGAAAAAAGTTACTCTGAGCTGTAATTGGTATAACTGAGATGAGACTGACAAGTGTCTGAGCAGAAAAATCTGAATGTGAATTCTTCCTTCCCATGTCCTGGGAGTTTTTCTCATTGTGCTTTTGTTTAGCTTTTTTTTCTTCCTCCTCATTTGCATGTATATTTTTTGTTTATCATTCTCTGGCCCTTCTAGCATTAAGAACCCAAATTAATGTAGCACAATGTAAATATCATGCACAAGTCTATTACCTAATAAACAAGTGCACATGTTAAATATTAGAACATGATTAAGCAACTCTGAACACATCCTGTGTCCTAGATCCTGCATGACTCATATGTCATGGCAGCTAATAACCAATCATCTATAATTGAGTAAAGCAGGAAAAAAAGATAACACTGAAAAGGAGGGGGTTTGGTTTTTTTTTTTTAAATAGTACAGGGATTCTTTTCCTTTAATAAAAGAAAACAGATTTTTGCTTCGTCGCTTCCATTTAAAGATCTGGGAATGCACTGCATTCCTTGCAGGCAGATTGCAAGTATACAGAGGGATTAAGCAACTCTCCGCAGGAATGCAGGCATGCTGGGCAGAGATACAGCTTTTAAACGAGGCAAAGCCACTTAAGAGCTCAGGGTACAAAGTAAAGAAAGCCTCACCAGTCAAAAAAATGCAGAACATGGGAATTTCTCTAATCGAGGTAGGCAGTATTTATCTAGCAGAAATTAGTCAAAACAGAGTGAGTGACACTTCGAACTCATGAGGGAAAAGCCATTGGGATGTTAATATCACATCTTCTTAAATTGTTCTGAAAGGAAAGTTTCCTAAGGAGACTTGGGGTTTCAGGTTACAAAGCAGTACAGGTGATGTGCTACGTTTTTAGGTCTTGCTCAGAGGCTAGATACAAGAGAAAAACAAATGCATTAAAATATGTTGGTGTTCTTAGGCTTGTATGTGTGACAGCCTTTTTTTTTTTTTTCCTTCCTGAATTTCAACATAGTGAAAATCAGAAATTGCTAGTACCTGTTACTCTTGGGTTCTTTTTTCCTAAACACCAGTATATTCTTAAACAGTTACGAAAAAATCCTAAAATGGCACTATTCCTTTCAGAAATTACTGCCTGGTAAAACAAAACCCCATAAAAGTTATTTAGAGAGCTGTAAAGCTCCCCTTTGGAGAATACAAAGTTGGAACCCTGGGGAGGGAAGGGCATTGTGGACATAGGTAAGGCTGGAACAACGCCGCATCCCTCTTTCTGGCGACACACTTCTCTTTTTGGTGCACCTACTCCTGGTTATTAGAGTCCCTGATTTCCTTCCTTACCAGATTTCCTTCCTTTCCAGCATTACCAAAAGCTTATTGGTACAGATTTGTCAGGAGTGTGGTGAGTTTATGTTAGGGAAGAATGCTTACTGTCAGCAGAAAGCTGATATTGTCTCCTTTTATTTATGATCTGCTCAGAATTTGATCTCACATCTTCACTCTTGTCAACAGCCAGAGCAGGAATTCTGCTGATCCTTTTAGGGAGGAGTGCCATAACCTTAGCAGTGAGCTATTTTACAAGAGTGTGCCTATTTTACAAGAGAGACCTAGAGACATTTGCCTTGTTGTGCACTCAGTAGGTGCACTGCCTTTTTACATAATTGGTTTTTGTTCTGTGTTTTAAAGAGCAGAGGCCTACCATATCACTTTGTCACAACCCCAGAGAGTGCATCCTGTCAGATATCTTTTTAGTCGAACTGACTCAGTTTTGCAAGGGATGTTTTGGTTTTGCAGATAAAAAAAATGAAGCAATAGGTAGGAGGAGTGGCAGGTTGATGCATAGAGTCTAACTCGACTTCATGAAGACCTTGGCAACTGGTCCAAGTCAGGGGTTTATAAACAGTGCAGCAGGAATCTATTGTGCAAAAAGTATTACTGCTCCCTCTCTGGTGAGTGTAAATGCAGTGTATCTCTACTGTGCAAGGTGCACTACAGCCTTCTGCATCCCAGTCAGCAGTAGATTGTGGATTAAACAGCAGTGAGGTTATAGCAAATGAAACTACATACCAGCTGCAATACAATAAATTCAATATGCTGTTATATATTAGATCACATTCTCCCTACTTTTAACCAGTGTGGCAACAGAAGGCTGCTAGACTGTTTTTGACAGCATTTTGTTCAGACATCACTTGGTATTTGAGAGAGAATTTTGGTGCTTCTGATCCCCCTTGACGCTGTGTTTGTGATGTCTTGGTATCGTTTTGATGTTACAATGGAAATCTCACCAAATCGTGTGTGTTGCTATAGCACTAAGTATCAGAATAGTTTATGGAAGTGACCCAAAAAATACCCTGTTTGGATAATGAAGTTTCTTTGGCACCTCACGAACCTTGCCAGGTATGTGCACCTTATCTATGGTGTGGAATAGTAATGTATCACCCCAGGATTCCACCATACCATTCCTGATTTTGGACCTACCCGATTACCACTTTATGACAATTTCCAGACTTGTCTGTCAGTTTTGAACGGCTTGTGTTTTGGAGATGGAAACACAGACATCTGCACTTTCGGATGAACCACTGGAAATCGTTGTACAAAGAAGAAGAAAAGAGGGACTGCAAAACAAAGCAACAAAAGAGACAAAAAGCATAGAAAGATGGCAGAAACAGGAGGCAGGACATGGAGTGGAAGCAATCGAGTGGGACAAAGAGGGAGAGAGACACCAATATCTCAGTTTCCATCCAGCAGGAATTAATCAAAGATTTCTGAACATTTAGACAAGGTCTTTTCATGCTTGTCAGAGGTTCATCTTCTCTAAATTGCTATTAGCTCGTTAGCTGGTTAAGTCAGCCAAGTCAGTGTGCCAAGCTCCAATCCCTAGAGGCATCATCGCTCCAATTAGTCAACAAACCACTTGGTGTCTCTGAAAAAAAAAATATATCAGGCTGTCATCGTCCTAAAATGGGTACTTAGAGACTGGAAGACCTCAGATCTTCAAATACCTTTATCCTATGTATTTCTCAATTTTCCCAGTTGTGAAATGGAGGCAGTTTCTCTTTTGCCCATGTGGTATGAATTACATTTTAATTCATTCATTACTGTCTGTGAAATCTGTTGCAACCTTTGGATGAAGGAGACTGTACTTATTCAAGCTAGTAGTATTGCTGCTTTGAAGACTTCTCTGATCTATGGAAATCAGTAGATTCAGTGGCCTAAGCCAAATTCTCAACAAATTCTTTTTCTGCTCCTTGTAACAAGGAAATTCCAGCATTGCTCCTGAGATATAAAGAGTTCCTCAGTCCACTAATCCCCAAGTTTCTCTAAGTCCAGGATTAATTAAAAATATGCTCAGCAAAGCTCATCGATTTCTGTGACAGGGGCTCTGTGGACCCAAAGCAAAAGAGATCAAAAGAAGACTAAACATTCAGAAGGTCACATTCTCAAATGGCTTTCAGAAGCAGATCCACTGAGGAGGAGGAACTTCCACCATAAATATCACCAGCCCAGATGAGAATAGGTCAGAAAAAAATGCTTGAGTGTCTTCTGAGAGAGAGGAAAATACCTGCACTTAACTCAACCCCTCTACGACGTAATCTAAGAAAAACCTGAAACTGCACTGTAAGAACAAAAAAAAACAAACTTAGTACGTTCCAGTGCAATCTCAATGGCATTTCTCAACTGATGAGCCCTGGGGACAAGCCTGAATTCTGTTTTCCCCAAGAGAGCTATTGAGCTTCTTTTTCAAATGATGACATATGGAGGCATTCTTTTAAATCCCAAACAACTAACAGATTTCTTTCATAGATCTGCTTTAGCTGCCTGTCAAAGACATTTTGAAAGGCTATTCACTCATGAATACAGAAGGACTGTCCCCTGGTGTCTTTCTGTCCAAACCAAATAGACAGCTGCCTCCCTGATGAGACAAATCCAGCAGGGTCTTGTGGCCATAAACATCTATTAGACCCTCAGGAATACAAAAGCTAGGGCTAGAAGATACCTTGGAAGACCATTTAGTACTTCTGCCCTGCAGGAAGATCTAGCGATTTTAAAGTCCGTAACTTTTGAGGCAGTGTACTCTGGCACAGCCCTATCACCAATACTGGCATCCCAAGGAAAGGTTTCCTCATGGTCCTAAACCTTCCCTGTGCCAGTGTAAAGCCATCACTTCCTGCCACATCCAAAGTGGATGCAGGCAAATGGGTTAGGCACCGCCTCTCTGCAGCAGTCTATAGCCTTATCTTTTCTTGCTTTCTTTATGCTAAACAGCCTCATGACAATCTGTCCTCTCAGGTCATTTTTCTAAGGTTCAAAATATCCTTGTTGCTCTCCCCTGGTCCTTCTCCAGTCTGTCCACTTTATTCCTTCATTCACAGAATTTCAGCAGAACTTTCATCCCTGCTGGGTATAGCAGAAGGAGTTTTTCTTGCATCTTGTGGTTTGTACGTTTGTTTACACACCCCAGAGTGCTGTTTGCTTTGTTTTGTTTTGCAATAGCACGACATTGAGTCATATTTAGTATGTGATTGACTACAAACGTTGGAGCCTTTTCTGCAGATCTAAAGCACTAAGGTGGTGAGACAAACTTATCCCTGCCAATCTCATCCTTTCAGTCAGCTCTAGAAGGCTTGTGGGATAATTTAGCCCTACTAGTTTCACATCTGGCACCTTATACAAGAGATTTCACTGTAATTTCCTTTTTTCTGTGTAATAGCCCAACTAAACATAATATTGTACAGTAAATCTAGTGGCATCAGTTCTTGGTAATTGCACTTTTCATGAAGGGAATGGCTGCAGAAAGGAAGCTAATGAAAATTAAATAATTTCTCTTAATTATTTTATTTTTATGGCCTTTGCCACAGGCAAGTGGATTCATAGTCCCCCTTCGTTATTTTATTTCATGTCCTTGTGAAAACAAATTGAATTTGAAACAAAGCAGAGTGAGACAGCACAGGGAGAGTGAAACAGAGGACATGCAAGTGACAGACGTGACTGGAAGATAGGTTGTGTAAAGTAGCTTGTGGAGTCACCCTGGAGTCCTTGTGACACGCTGTCTTGCTAATGTTTTTGTACATCTTCATGGGTCATATAAGGAGGGAATGGTTACAAGAAGAAAAAAAAAAAAGGAAATTTAATTTTAGTCTGATTAACTAAATGGGAAGATTTCAGCAAAACGTAAAAACATTTACAAAAAATTAATCACAATTTTCTTTTCCATCCTTAAAATGTTATATGAAAAAAAATTTAGGTTACTGTGTTTGTTCTTGCAAAGTCTTTCAAGGGGTCAGGAGAAACTATGGACTGAGCAATGCTTATTACCTGTGAAACTTGTCATCTTTCCATCTATGCGTTACTAGTCAAAACTGAATGAAAGGGTAATAACGGAATTATTTTTCACTGTTTCTACATTTGTTCCTTTTTAACACCCGTTTTGCTGTTCTGTAAATAATAGCAGCTTATTCCGTTTAATTATAGTTTTAAATCAGTTCCCCCATTGAGCTCAAACATTAGCACAACACTGCCTTAGCACAGTTTGTAGACAATTAAAAGGAAAAATTAAAATCCCCCAAGTCTGCAATTTGATTTAATGTTACGAAAGGAGACTACTTCTGGTATTAAGGGGCCAAAGATTACTGTACTTACTCAGTTTTTACTCAGTTCTTGATCATGAAGACTTTCCAGAAGCTTGTGGAAATTAAGTCCAAATAAGAACTTAATTTAAAATGTGTTCCATGAGACATTTTAAGTGTTAGCAAAACACATATTTTACGCTTTTTTTTTATAGTGAGTCTTAGCTAATTATACAATTTATTTTAAATGTTCTTTCTGCAGTGCTATTCATTTAAGGGATTATTTTTTGCAATATTAAATATGTAGGTTGTTGATGTTTCTGAATTTAATGCAGTCGTCTTCAGTTTAACACAGTAATCATTGCATGTTTGACTGGGAGATTACAATATGTTTGGAGAGTATTTGTCTTAAAATGGCATCCAGGAGTTCATCCAGCTCCTGCCACTTTTGCATTGGCAGCAATGAGCCCAGTTTTACTATGCGTGACCTAAAATGTACAGAAAGAAGAGTGGGGGAATGGAGGGGTAAAAAGCCAGAAGATGTCATGGGATGACACTGTGCAGAGTCTGCAAGGCTGTGGGGAGTATTTACGGAGCACAAGAAAACATTTATGCCTCACTGATGTTCAAAAACAGGCATAGGCTGTCTTCTTTCTGTGATGTGAGCTGGGACTTGGCCAGAAGCAAGGCAAAAATGATGGGGTTACTGGATTACCAATCAGTCAGAACAACTAGTCAGGATGAAAAACTTGGAAGACATCCAATACAGCAGCATATAGCATTAATAGCATGAAAAATAAATTTTGGGCAGATCAATATGAATCCTGTTTGCTTAGAGCCTGAGGATGATTGAAGAGAGAGGGAGCCTTGGGAACAGTGTAAGTGAAAACACAAAGCGAGTAACATCTTATTTTCACCAAGTGAACACAAAATCTTTGAAATCCAAGTCCATTTGGCAAAATGCTTGCCAGCCCCAAGCAGTAGTCTGTCTGGCGTAGAGGAAATCTGGTTGTGTTCTTAGAGATCATTTCACCGGCAGTGACCTCCTGGGTGAGGAGCATCATAAGGATTTGACTGTAACTGATGAAAGGGAATTCTGGTTGTGGGTGGAATTTAAATTTTTTTTTTTTGTAGATAGGCCAGCTGAAACCTAATTTTCCCTTTAGACAGAGATCCTGCAGCCTGCAAGGCCTGCAGGAGATAAAGCCACCCCTGAAGCCAGGAATGTAGGAAGAGTATTACTTTTTTTGCAAACTGGCCAGAAGCTAATCAAGCCGAGTTTAATTAAAGAGCATTACAGAATATGATTAATATTCCTGACCCTTTCACTACCCAGAGTCTAATAATTTTCTTAGGTTTTATTTTAAGTTTGTCTACATAAGAATAAATATTGTCTTAAAGGTCTATCATAGTAAGAGAAAAGACAGGTATATTGGCTGTGTCTCCTGTGCTGTGAAAATTACTGGCTCACTATAGCTCTTTACAAACTTTTCACTTGCAAAACATGGCACGGCTGCAATATTAATTCCTTATTAATGCCTGAACTTCATTAAAAATTCTTCATGTGTTAACCCATTTTAGAGCTATTTCTCTTATTTCCATTTTGCCTCCTGCTGGTTTGTCAGTCAGGCTGGTGAAAATCTGGACGTTGTCTGGGAAATTCCAATATTTCAAAACTTGGTTTTGTTGAATATTAGAATGAGTAGTTGAAGTATTCTGTATGTGATATTCTCCTCTCTGCTGTCCCTAAAGGAAAGTTCTCAGAGCATTATGTTTAAACATTATTGAACAGAAATGTTTTAACATTCCCAGGTCCTTGTGTTTGGCTTGCTGGAAGCAAATCCAAATATTTTATTACATATGCTTGCATTACTCTGCACCCACCCAAGTGCTGCTGTGGGCTTTGTGAGGGTGATCTAGTGTCCTGCAGGCTGAGGTTATACCAACATGAGACCTAGCCCCAGCCTAATTGGATGGAAAGTGGTGGTGCTTGGCAAGATTACTAGTTTGCTTCTTTACCCTTGCAATTCGCCCACGTATCAGGATGAAACACATGCTTGTCTTATAAGAAATGAAAATACATGCCCTGGGCTGACAGGGGGGATGCAGGGTGGGATGGATGGATGGCAAGAATCCAAATTCCATTTTTCAGCTTCTTGTCCCTGGGTCTATTCCAACATCAGCAGCCACTACATTGAGGGTCATCAGAGTGGCTAGTGGGAGTCAGCCAAGGGACTGGAAAATTGGCAAAGAATATCAGTTGTTTGGGGGTTTCTGGTTAGCCTAAAACAAGTAAAACCTGCTTACAACTAAAGGACTTATTTTGCTTCTCCTTGCCTAGAAGAAATCTTATTGCTCTGCAGAGCTGCAGCCTTGCAAGCTCTATCTGTTTAAAATGAAGTCCATTTCTATTCTCTGGGTATTGCACAGGTCACAGTCATGTTTTTAATTAGCAATTAGACTTCCATTAAGAAAATAAAATGAGTTTTATGTGCTGGTTGTCAAAGGTTCTAATAGCTGCTTCATTTCATGTGTCCTGTCCATTCAAGCAGCAAACAAACGAACAGAAATTTAGTCAGGGGTAGTATGCAAAACCTGAAAACCTTTGTCCCACAAAAGGAAAGATAGAGGCTGAGATGGAGAACCTTCAAGGACGTTTCATTTTTCATCCCCTTCAGTTGTGTTTTTCCTGTCTGCCATGAGCAGTGTGAACAGAATGTTAAATATGCCTTTAAGTTACTCATGGAAAGAAAAGGTCACACACACGTACGCACTCCGTCTCTCTCTCTTTCTTTCTCTCATGAATGTGTGCATATCAGGTGTTTTGTTTGCATGAGTGTGTACAGAGACACCCTGACCTTAGAACAGTGAACTGTGGGACCAATTTATTTGCTTAAAATTTTCAAGAGAGAGAAGTTATAAATAGTCATAAATTCAATTTATTTATAAAGCATTCCCTGTCAGGCATCACTGCACTGCACAAACAATTACAAAAGAATTGTAGTAGATTAAAAACATAAATTAGAGCATCATAAAATGGATTAAAATGCATTTGACAGAAACGTTTTAAAAGTGGGATTTGATGAGCTCTTCTGGGTGGTCAGTCAAATAAAATCTGTGCTCAGTGGTCTATTTAAACGAAGATTCAAGGCCAGATTTCTGCAGGGGGTTTCCTGTGGTGCTCTAGTTCTTAGCTCAGTAGTTAAGAGTATTTCACTAAGGGTCTAAATTGTGCTGGATGTGGCTATGGTTTCTTGAGGAGCCCATGTTTGCTGACATCTGGTCCCACGCCCGCTGGCCAAATACTTCTTTCTTTGGCTGTTCTCATCTTTTCCTTGCTAGCCCAGTTCTCTTCTAAAAACATGCCCTATGTCAAGGGCTTGCATGAGAGATGCAATGCTAGTCATTCTGTCAGCTCAGTACATGGTGGTGCCCCCTTCAAATTGGCATTCCTGCTGCATGACAATTCAGGGAAGGTTTCTAATTCTTTTGTGTTACTTGAGAAGTTATAGAGAATGAAGAGAAAAGGGGAATTCAGCCTATAGACAATTACTGACTTACCTGATAGGGGGATAATACTTCCCATGTTAAGAGAGCAGCAAA
This sequence comes from Hemiprocne comata, assembly GCA_020745705.1. Classification (NCBI taxonomy): domain Eukaryota; kingdom Metazoa; phylum Chordata; class Aves; order Apodiformes; family Apodidae; genus Hemiprocne; species Hemiprocne comata. The sequence continues at coordinate 67,836,881 of CM036586.1, forward strand.
TGTCTCCCTGATTTAGACTGTAGTTTAGTCTAACCTGTAATATAGTAGAATTACTCAAAATCTTGTAGGATCAGGTAGTTTTTAAAAAGGAAAAAAAAAAATCTGAGAGAAAAGTGCTTCATTAAATTAAGGTTATGGAATGCAACTCTTCCACACCCCTTGTACATGAGGGGATTGTAAAAACCCCTGGCAGACAAAAAGTCTCATTATGGGCGTATTTCCAAAGGAACTCACTATCCACGTGTTGAGCTATGGTGGAAATTCAGTCCTTCATTTTGAGGCAAATTTTGTGTGATCTCTTAAATGACTGAACACAAACATGAATGTTCCTCAGCATGCCTGTCTGTGTGAGAACAGTCTCAGCTTACAAGGCAGTTGGGTTACTTTTGATTCCAAGCAGTTAAAAAACTGTCAGCTCCTGAAATCATGTAATTGACTTGAAAGTAATAAATCTCACAGGGACAGAGTTACTTCTTCTCAGCAGCCATACATTTGGGATTCACCTTTCTTAGGCTTTTTTCCCACCACTAAGAAGTTTAGGGACTCATTGAAATTTAATGTACTGAAAGCACTGATTGTGTAACGATGATCAGGTTAAAACACTGTATTGAGAACTCCGGACCTGCGACTTTAGAAACCAGCCCATAGATGGTGCAAAGCAATAAAATAATTAGAAGAGTTATTGCTGAGGTCATGTAGCTTGTTTTCAAAAGCAAGTGTGCTTGTGTGTCTTGCTTAGATGATGCACCATTAAGATGACATTTTAAAAACTATCTTAATCAGTCAATATTTAATTAGATAGTTTTTGGAATTCCTCCTAAAGTAGAATAGATCTTTATTGTTCTGCCTAGCAATAAAATGATCAGTATTTAACACTAACATTTTTTGAGCACAGAAAGGTTAGGTTATGCTAGGTTTGTTTTTTAATATTATTAATAATTAAAAATATTAATGAAATGGAGCACTGAAATGTTTTATGGCTGATAGACTTGTTTATCTCATTGCATACATGATTGAGCTCAAATACTTTACCATGGTGAGTAGTCAATTTCTTATATTTGAGTCATTTTGGGAGCTGCATGAGACACTACATGCCTTGTGATGAGCTATTAGATGTAGCTGTCATACTGGGGCTGTTCTGATTTAAATGGGTGCTTCTGGTACCCTGTTCTTAATCAGTGGTTGGTAGATGGACAATTGATGGTGGTGCTTCCAATGGCTCTGTTAACCTTGAAAGAAGACACTGGACTGCCTCTCTGCTTCTGAAACTGCATAAAGGAAACTAGTAAAAGCTTTCTTCTAGGGATGAATTAAATTCCTAGGCATGGTAACAACACAACACCTAGCCAGCTTTTAATTTCTATCCAGAGATCCTAAATGAGGCTCTCACAGTCATAAACCTTATGCTGCCTTCTCTAATGTTGCTCCCTCCTAGAAGGGTAGTCTCTTATTGGTCTGACCAGAATATAAAGTGACAGTTCATTTCAATTTAATCAGAATAGTGGACCAAAACAAAAGAAACTAGGTTATGGCATTCTTTGCCTCTTCAGAGCTGTTGAGGTTGGAATGTTTGTAAATGGCCTGTTTGGATGGCTTCAGTTCTTGGTCACGCAAAAGAAAAACTGAGCCCATGAAGAACATATTATTTGGATTTAATTCATATATAGACAAGATACTGTTGTTCTTTTCAGTCCGAAAAAAAAAAAAAAAAAAAAAAAAAAAAGAAATCTTGAGCAACAACACCCAAGAGATTTCTGTTACTGCTAGCCAGAGACCGTAAAGAAAGTTCTTATATAGGTTAGACATTAGATAATTGGCACCAGAGTCCAAATTTTAAGTCCAAATGGATACATAATCTTTTCTATGAATCCAGAAAGGCACATGTTTGACCACCTCTTCTGTGGAGAATGAGGTATCCCAGTGGGAAGCATTGACGTGCAGTGGAAAGGAAATAGAGAGTTTGTTAGATTATTCTTAGGAGAAGAAGTTTATTGAGAATGATAAAATATGCATATAAAGTTCAAAGGGACTTCTGTGGGTTGTCTAGTCCAAATTCTGACTCAAAGTAGAGCTGTCTTCAAAATTAAATCAAGTTCATAATCTTCTCTTGTATAAAGGTTTCAAAATAATACTCATATTGTGGTCCAAATGATATTGTCATGTCAGTCCCTTCTAAAACATAGGATTCTCAATGATTACATTGTTTGGCAAAGCTGGAGCCTGTTTCTCCATTTAATTTTAGTAAAAAATATAGGCAAAATGATGGTAAATCAGAACAGTAATGGCATTCATCATCTGTATTTTGGTTTGAGTGAATAAGGAACATATGGCTTACTAAAAGGCAAAGTGTGTTTGTACAAGGTACACAGCACAGGGGATTGACCCCTTTGTACCTTGGCTTTGTATTACAATTGGACTCTGACACAGAATTTAATTCCACTGAATCCAAAAATAAATTCAACTTGATCCTTGCCAAAGTGCTGTGAGAAAAATAAGGAGCTTAGACTAGATCCCGCAAGAGAGTTAGGCATGAAGTATGTGTTGATTTGCCAAGGAACCCTTGAATAGCAGGCATGTGTATCAGGTCTGCAGTAATTCAAAACTATTAATGTCCTCTCTTCTATTCATTTCCGTGGAAGTTCTTTAAATGGACCCTGGGCATATTATGAATTAGCATAAAGTACCAAAGGTTGGCTTGCACTGTATTCCTGTTTTATAATTACTCATTTCAGATTAATGAAAATTCTATCTTTGTCTGGTTTATTCTCCTGGCATTGGACACCTTTAAATTAGCTTCACAGGATACTATCTCCCATTTACAGGTGTTAGTTAAAAACATGGTATTTCTGCAGTGCTTGGTGTGAATTCAACTCTGCTCATTGTAAAGCCTGATGTTATATAGACACTGCCTTTGGTTGGAGTGAATAGAAGGCAATATTTGGAATATTTGGAAGTGTAACCTTTCAGAAGCTGTTCTGACTTCTGTTTACCAACAGAACGGGTTATGTTTAGTTGAATGCTAGCCACCTGCTTCCTTCTTTGAGCTTAGTTTATCCTTGTCAGGTAAAATCTGATAGTGTTCTTTTGCTCCATTTTGGGGACTATTCCTTTTGAGGAACAGATAGAAGAGGAGACACTATGTTTTAGGACCAGCAGTAAAAGCAAATGGAGTTATGTTTAGCAGTATTGCTATCTTATCATCCCTTCCTCTTTACCAAACAAATGGATATGGTCAGTTGTTTCTGCAATTGCAGTAATTCTAAGGAGAAACTGAGGAAAAAAATCCATATGTTCTCTCCTTTAAGTTTAATTGGAGTGTGGTTTCATACTCTTTTCATGCGTACATAGCTGAAATGTCTCTTGAGTAACTGAGTACATTCAGAAGTAACTCAATGTCAACAAACTTGTCTTAACATCTGCTTTATTGAATTGATCCCTTAAATGCACACATGGCTTTTTCTTACCAAAGGTCAAAGTTATTAATGCTAACCGTACCCTCCAGGTCAGTATATTCACACAGTGAGGGTATCCGTATCTCAGATGGGATGAAAACTTGTAATCAAAAACATGGAACCTCTTTTCATAAAGTCTTTGGGCCATCTTTCCCAACATTGCAGTTTAGTCTCCTTCCTACCCATCAGAAAAGATTGTTTTCCCTGCTAGGATAAAGTCTGAGTGCTGCTATTCTGACTTGAATCTTTCATAGCCTATTTATACAATTAATGGCAAAAGAGTCTATAAGACAGAGGCCCTTAAAATGTTGCTGTTTTCCTTGGACTACAGAGTATTTGTGTTACTGAAGAAACATATCCTCTTCTGTTTAGGGAAGCACTAGGGAATAATAATGCAGATACTGACATAAATTGGCCTAAGGTCCAACAGGCAGTTTCATAAATTTCTAGTTGTGTGGGGCTTGCTGCACACTACTTCAGATGTAGAAGATCTAGTTTTTGAAACATGGTTTGCAACAAGCTGAACAGAGTACAAGCAGAGAGAGACAGCAAAGTTTGAGAAAACCTGTAGTGACTGAATTTTAGATTGCAAACTCTTTAAACTGGGGTGTATGAGATGTGAGGACGCAATTGTGGTTTGAGTCTTGAGCTACTCATGCAAAGAAAATTTTATAACCTAATAGTGCTGCGGGGTAGATGAGGTTTGGAGAGGTAGGATCAAGATGCAGTGAATCATTGAGGACCATTTCTCAGAAATAGCACTGATCTACTCATTCCTTTCCTGACGGGAAAAGCCTCATGGCACCCTGCAGTAATTTGCTTGGATTTCCTGTTTTCAGACTCCTTTTATGAATCCAGGATGTTATTATATACAGTTTCAAAATTATAAACAAAAACAAACCTATGACGTCTTCAGAAGGCACATGGGATTAGAGGGGGTTTCATACTTAATACAGTAATCCTCTTTTGGAAATAGAGCATTAACAGTAAGTTATCGTTTATTTTTTGGTTAAGAGTAGATGATGTACAATTTGTCTCTTGGCAATGTTAGTGCAGGCTAATTCACCACATAGGTTAGCTATGCTCAGGTCCTGTGTCTAGAAAAAAAACAAAACAAACCTAGAAAAAACAGTGGTAGAGTCAGCCCCAGAACATTTGTGTATGCTCCAGACACTGGCCAGTTTTCTAAAACTTTTGTCCTTCCTCTTTTTCTACTACTATGTTGTTGGTGTTTTCCTCTGGTTTTCAAAAACATTTTCATCACTATTACCCAAGCAGGAAGCTCCTGCTTTGTAATTCTGCAACCTGTGATTTGCTTCACGTCTCGGCCACATCAGCATAGTTCCCCTTTCTAAGGCACAAATGAAAAAATACTGTTCCCTCTTTCTCCAGCTCCAAAATAAGTTCCCTCTTTTTTGATTCTGTGGGTTGGATTTCTGTTGCAAGGGGCAATGCTGTTGCTGTCTACTTTCTGTCCTGTGAAGGTAGTGGGCAGCTACCTCCTTCTATCAGCAGGGAGCTCTCTCGAAGAGAAATGCCAATATTTGTCTAGCTTGGTTTCTTTTAAAATGGCACCAAATTGGCTTCTCAGAGCAGTGAGGGTTGAGGATATGTTGCAGTGCTATGTCCCTTGAGAGCCTGAAACACTGGGGTCGAGTCTGCCTAACCTGTGAAAACAAAGCTCTAAATAAGCATTCAGAAGTGTAGAAGCCCATTTAGCAAAGGTAAATTCATCATTCTGTGGCTGCTGAGGGCAGCAGGTCCTCCTCTTACTTTTAACCTGAGGCAGGAGATGGTTGAATCATGTCTGTGAGTACACCAGGCAAGGTGGCATCAGAACTGGGACAGCAACCCAGATTCCTGAGAGCCCAGTTATGCTATATCATTACGGAGCTATCCTGTGTTCATAAAGGCACTTGGAGTTTTATAGTATAAAAGGGAACACAGTTAATTAGTAGGCTTTTCAAATTCTTCTTGGCTCTTAAGCAGGAGTAGCTTCCTGAAATGGTCTTGGAGTATCTGCACTGTTTAATCTTGGCAGTATCTTTCCTTCAATTTTAGATCTGGAAATCATTATTTTTAGTGCAGAGGATCATAAAATCTCTCTGCTCTGCTCAGCATTTTGTCTTATGCCCACTTCAGAGGCTTTTATAGAATTTTATTTTCTATGGCTCTTTCCATCTTAAGCAGTGCATTGTAAGGAATTTGTTCATACAGCTTGTAGTTGTGTATATATATGCATACGTTTATGTATATGCAGGTGTGTGTAATATTTTGGCATATTATACCTCAATAACACAGTCCAACAGAAAGCAGTGTTACAATAACAAAGCAGGGAGTCTGTAGGCAAAAAGGTATGAGACTCCTAAACCAAACCAAATGGAACCTATTCATTGTTGAAATAGCAGGTACTCTGTGAAGTATTAAATATATATATATATAAAGTTGTTCCACAATTTTCTCAAGTATTTGTTTCTTTCTTGGACTTTTGACTGCATTAGTGGAGGTATTTCAATTAAATTCATGGAGTGGAAAGGCTCTTCTGGCTGGTCAGGCCTGCACAGCACTGCAGCCACAGAAGCACAAAGCCAGACACTGAGCTGGCAGCAGCGTTTGTCCCAAGGCACCCAGAGGTCAAGGACAGTGTTTGCTATTAAATTACTGGATATGGGGGCATCTTTAGGCCTTCCTATTCAATTGCTCTGCCAGTCTGCTACAGATTGGACCTGGAGTTATTAAACGAGTTTGGACTCCTGAATATTCCCTCAGTATCATTTTTGGCTGTGACTGCCAGGAGAGGTTTTTGAGGAAGCCTGTTTTTTAGGGCCTAGAGCCTTTCTCTATAGGCTCATGTCTCTGTTTTCAGAGTGGGATGCTGAATAAATTGGGTGCAAAGGGCAACATCAAAGGCAGCCTGAATGAGAGAGTGGTCTCAGACTTACTGTTGCCCTTTTTGTGGGAGGGAAATAGAGCTTGCCCGCAACTGTGGGAAGCCCTTGGCTGAAACAAGGAGTGAGAGCCATCAATGGACTGGGTTGCAGCAGGAGAAATCTTTGTTTCCATCCTAAAAGGTGTTTGTTCATCACTAGTGAGGCCACAACCATCCCAGGCATGACACTCCCTACTCCCATCCTCAGTTCAGGGCATGTTCTTCACCCACAGAGGCCATTTCCACCTTCTTCCAACCGCCACACAGTCTTTACCTTGTCTTGTCAGAGGCAGGGCATCACCTCCTAGGCAGAGCTACTGGGGACGGTCTGCATGTGGTGCAGGCTGGTGTCTGGCCTCACACCCTGCTCGTAAGAGACACGTGGCAGCACAAAGGTGCAGGACAATCAGAAAGCCAGCATATAAATACTTCCCATAGCACATTTTTTTTTGTTGTGTGGTGCTTGGGGTTTTTTTAAGAAGTCTCATGACAGCTCTTTTCTGTGGCCAAGCCCATGCTGGACTCCTGGCTGCTAGCACTTGTGTGCCAATTCCCGTGCTAAATAAAATAGTGCACTTACTACTTCTAGAGTTGGAGATATAATGGTTACTAATATTGTATGCTGTTGTTTCCTTCTCTGAATTAAAGGGGCGGGAAATCCTTAGCATGCTGACCTGTATCTGGCAGATTCTGTGCTGTGGGCATGTTCAGAAGTTTTACAACTGGATGAGATAACTACATAATAGATAACTAGAATAATACTTCTACTTTTTTAGGCATTGCCTGTACTAAGCACTGGGCAATAATACTGCAGGCATTGTCAAGGCATTATCTGAGTGAAAACTGCAATATTCTAAAGCATAAACACATGCCTTTTACTGTCAGATGGAATTTCTCTGTCATGTAAAATAAAATGTTAATGTACACATGCAGATGAACTAGAAATTGCCTTTTTTGATCAACGAGTTCCTAGCGAGTTCTTAATTACCTCAAGCTGAATGGAAGAGTTTCAAATCGGCAGCTGAGTTAAATGATGGAATGATTTTATTTTTTAATCCTGCACACTTTGTATCACATGAAAGTGCTATATATGCAATCAGTTGGACAGAGGAACAGGGCAATTACAGTTTGGAGCTGAAAAGAAAAATAAAGTAGTGAGCTGTCTGTCTTGCTTGGTACCCTATAAGGTATTACTAGGAATGCCTAAGATGTTTTAATTTGTATCTATCTCAGTTTTTTATTTCTTTAGTGTGAACTTTCAATACATTTGTAGTTTAACCTTGTGGGGAACTAGTCTCTCTCTAATGTCATCTAGTTTTCACGTACTTATTTCCCACTCACCTTGCCACACAGCACTTCTGTAGTGATTACCTCATACTGCACTTTCCCTCCTACTTAGGTGGAGGTTCTTACCATTTCTGCAACACTACTATTCTTATTTCACACTAAGGCTAAAACCCCAGACATGAGAGACAGTGAGCCTGTGTACTGACTTCAAAAGCCTGGCTGCTTGTCCTGAATCAAACTGTACTGTCACTGGAAGTGACTTTGTTTGGATATGCTTAATTGCTGCCTGCATGTCACAAGGACATGTACATTCCTGATAGAATGACTAAAAGCCTCTAGCATGATCCGTAAATTATTTTTCACCAATATTCAGCCTACCTTTTCAACAGCAACAGAAAAGGTAATCCCAAGAAGACATACTTTGACACACATCAGTCTCAGGTGGGCCCCTCTCTTTTTTTTATTCCCCGTGTCCCTCCACAGCATTGCATACAGTAATGTTTCCTCTCCAGAGGTAGCAAAGGACCGGATGCAGTTCATTCCGATGTCTGACAATACTTGGCAATGTACTTTGTAGAGACCTGAGTGCTAGAACATGCCTTTTGACCCTCTCCCTCTCTCCTTCACACAGGCCTGTGCAGTGGTCAGTCCCTGCCAAGGCGAAGGCAGCAAATTTTGGAACCTAACCAAAATTTACTGCCACTGTCTTGTCAGACTGGCTGCAGATGATGCAGGCATGAGGAGAAAAGCCACACACGTTAGATGTACCTAAGTGGCGAGTCAGTGAGTTGGAGGCTGCATGGGGGGACTGTGACAGAAGGAAAAGTCCTTATCTGTGGTTTGTCGGTCATGCTAACCGTTGTCTCTCTTGTTCTCTTATCTTCCCCAGGAACGAGTGGAATATCTCTTTCTCATAATTTTTACAGTGGAAGCATTTTTAAAAGTAATAGCATATGGACTTCTCTTTCACCCCAACGCTTACCTCCGCAATGGCTGGAATTTACTAGATTTTATAATTGTGGTAGTAGGGTGAGTACCAACATTTTGTCTCTGAACAAGCTGCATACAGAGGGACTCTGGGAAACTCTGGGAGCATGAAGGGGTGGGTGAATGCTTGGTACAATACTTACAGGTGATTTTAGAGGTTGCTGTCCATCACGTTGCTCCTATCACCACCATTTGTCCTTCTTTGTGTTAGCCCCCCTACAGACTCCATGTGTTTTACCAAGTATTACTGTATAATCTAAATATAGAGCTGACTCACTGGTCTTCTGCGGCTATAACCTGATTCATGCTTGATTCATTCTGTGTAGCAATGATTTACCTTGAGGTAAATACTAAGAACTGAAATCAGTTGATCCACATTTTCTGTCTGATATCCCTTGCTACTTAGCTTTTTCCAAGGCTTTCAATGGTTTGCAAGACATGGAAATTCAGCTGCGCTTTGGGAACAGTGATAAAAAAAGGAAGCAGTGCAAAACTATTGGACAGTCACATGCCTGAATATGCTTAACTGGAAGAAAATACCTTTGTAAATCTGTATAAATGTAAAAGAAATAATATCTACGTGGGATCCTTTATTTAAAGTTAGAGTTGGATGACAAGTTTTGCTATCTTGTGAACTTTTACTAATTTTTCTCATTCTCAAAGATGGATGAAAAATTTAAATCCCAGGTTTTCATAACAAACAAAAGTAAGTTCTTCAGTTGAATTTCAGCCTTCTGCTGGTGGTTTCAACATTTTTGATTTTGACCCTTTTAACGTTTTAACCTTTTTAAAGACTAATTTTACTATTGTAGATCACATTGCCATTTTGACTTGCAACCTTTCTAATCCTGTTATTACTCTCTGTATTTTTCAAGCTTGGCATTTAATTTATTTGAATAAAAGTAAAATAAATACTTCTGCTTTTTCTACCTGAGGGTAAGAGATAAGCAAGGGGTTTGAATTGTGGTTGTTGAAGGGAAGAAGTGAAGGATAAAGTACCTCTGAAGACAAAGAGAACAAGTGTTTCTTCACCTGAGTAATTTGTCCTGTCCTCCCACCACTCCATTGTTAAAGAGTTTCATCGCCCTCAAAAACTTGCAGTCTTTTCACCTCTTTACCAGGGAAACCCTGCAGCAGCTCCAATGGAAATCATCAAAAGGGACACTCTCACTTATCTGCTCCCTCATTATTTCTACCCCAAAACAAAATCCATCTAGCTTCTTGGCCATTTTTGTGGTGGCCCCAAAAAATTACATCAGCATTCTGCTGTGTGCTACCTAATCCCTCCCACTTTCCGTCATCATGGGGAAAAGTGGGTGGAAGGAGAATTTCCAATGAAGGGGATGATGACAAGCTGGAACCTATTCTTAGTCCCAAGACCCCATTGTCTCCATGTCGGTATCATGCTTCTCCTTATGGTGGTGCCCAATTGTCTTTCTCCTTCATCCCTGCCCACGGCAACTTATCAATTGGAAACTGCCAAACCCCCAACCCCTCCCCAACACTGGTGTCCAATTCTGCACCTGGTTGTGCCTTTGAATGCCCTCAGATATTTCCCCTGCTTTGAAGTTGCTGCTTAAGTTCAAGAAAGATTGGAGAACAAAAGTCCTGTGAATGTTATTATTTGCTTTTCATATTTATGAGAAACAGACCTTTTAAAGAGAGGACACATTACCTCTTCTTCTTCCATTGGAATGCCAAAAAGCAGGGCTCCAGAAATCAAAGGGCAGCATTATATTTAATTTAAGTACAGCCCTTTTCCATTTTCCTACTAGGGCAGTTAATCAGCAAGATTATATTCAGACTGAAATGAATTCCCTGGCCATTGACAGAAGCTCTTCTATATGCTCTTGCCTCCAGCAGTTCTCAGCCACTAGATGAGGAACAAAAAATGTAACTGGGGAGGGATTACAGGAGTATAATAAACATGGCCAAGACCCCAGGGTCTCTGTTAAATAGTAACAATCTCAAGCAACAGATTCCACTTCAAGGCCAGATGGGTTCCTTTGATGTTTATCTGTTTAAACTCACTTGTACAGTACCACAGCCTAAGCTGGCACAGTGCTTTTTTCCCCCCACAGCCCTCTGCAAAATCTACTTTGTGATACCATCTGTTCCCATTCTGCCCTGTCTTCTTTTCCTAGGGGCTGTCTGAAAACCCTCAATGACATTATGCTTAAATTTCGGAGTATTTGAATATTTTGTCAGGGAGGAAGTCCCATGGAAAAGGTTTAAAATTAATTTGAAAGAGAGGAGGAAGAAAGCAAGTGCTGGTATCATTTCCTTGTGGTGCCTTTTTCTTCCTATTGATGGAGCTACTGGGGAAAGCTGAGGAAGTTGGATACAGCTGTAGCATTGGGAAGAGGGATTAATTTGGTATGTGGGGCCAAGGAGGGTGTGAAACTCATACTGGTAGCACCAAGGCCCAAAATGACTGTGTTTGTTGCCATTTGTGCTTGTTCTGCCTTAGGAATCATCTTCGTTTTCAATGATGAATGTCCTTGCTACAAAAAATAGGCCAGGTGGGAAGTGTTTCTTCAAGTATTGTTGGAAGATAAAGGAGTGAAAGAAAAACACAACAGGTTTTAGATCCTTTGTCTCTAAATCTACCTAGTATACACTGCTTACCAATGTATCTTAAAGAGATAATACAGCACAACTGGCTTTCTTGATGTTAAAACATACAAGTTGACAGAAAAAGAGGAAAATAAACATGTAGGAGCAAGCATGAATTCTAGAGGGAAGTCTCAGGTCTCAGTTTTTATAACTTTTTTTTAATAAAAATGTGCTTGTATGCTTTCCCCTTCCCCTGATATCCAAAAGGATCTTAGAGTCAGTGGTTCTAACAAGGCCACAAGAATACACAGCAGCAGCAGAGGGGAATACTGAACAGAACTGCTAGATTTTCTGCAGAAAGGATGCACTTTAGATCTATAAGCTTGTAACAGCTTATCGTTCTTGCTCTGTGGGAGATCTGCTTATTCATCAGCTAAGTTTTTTAAAGCTTGATTCTAGCTTATCTTTAAATAGCCTCTGACCCTGCTATAGCAGCCACCGTTAAATACTGCTTTGAAGAAAAATGTCTGTGTGTGGGTATCAATCAGACTCTTTGGATAAGAACTGTATTAGTTAAGAGTAAAGATCACACTCCTAAGCTGCCTAGTGAGGCACAACCCACAAACACTGGTGATTAGGCAGATTGTTTCCTTTTTCCTTTAGTTTGACTGTTCCTCTTTTGGAAAACATTAAAACTTTCAGATATGAGTGATGTCCTTTAATATTAGGCTGTTGAAGGAAATTTTTCTTGAGAGAAGACTAACTTGACAATGTTGTGCTAGAAGAGAATCTGCCTTTCCTGGCAATGCTGTGTCTGCCAAGCACAGTCATTCTCTAAGGACCCATAGTTTCTGCCAGGAAAAAAAAAGGTGGTGTAATTTGAAAGGCAGCCTTATTTAGGAAGGTAAGCAGTAAAGGTATTTGGAAAGGAACTGAAACTTGGAACAGACTGGAAAATATGGTCAAAGTATGGATCTTTCTGAAGACCTGTAGGGAGTTCCTAAAGGGCAGACACAAACACTTTCACAAATCACAGGTGAACTGTAAAACATTATGAAAAAGATCATTGTACTTTACTATTTCTTTATACCTATAAGGGTTCTTTCAACTGTGTTTTTCAGCTGATTTTTGGCCTCAGAAATACCAAGCCCTCTGTTTTCTCTTTATATTCAGGAGGCCCTTGACAAGTTCTTTTTTAATGTTATAAAAATCAGTGTGCCCTCCCCATAGAGAGAGAGATGAAGAGCTGTAGAGCAAGTTACAGCCTTATGATGCTGTTGGGGTCATCTAGCAAAGCAAAAACCTTTTTGATATTTCAGGTGTCAAAAGAGAAACAGAAAAATAGGCAAAAGAAAACCTGTCAGGCTAGCCTTCATATCACACAAGTAAATGTAAAAAAAAAAAAGTGGACTGGGTTCTAACATGCAAGTGTGTGCTAGAAATTTATTTTCTGCTTTGTAGTTCTTGTGTGTCAAATTAATTTAGTTTAGGTGTAGTCATGTCAAAAGTGAAATTTAAAAATCAAGATGCTGTTAATTGTGCTACATCAGTGGAAAGTATAATACTGAAATGAAAATGGGGCATGAATTTAGGCTGGCAGAAAGTAGTTAGCTGGAAGGAAATAAGATTGATTTCTGTATTATTTTTTTAAAAGATTGTGAGATTTAAAGTGTCCACAAAGTTCCTCTGTCAGCCCAGTGCTCTCTCACAGCATGCTTGGAGTGTGCATTTCAGTCAATTCACCTACTGAGAAGAGACAGAACCACACCTTGCTCCACCACACCTTGCTGTAAGCTTTTCCCAGAGGTTTCCATCAAAGAGCAGATTTTCCCATGTAAATGTAAATCCCATGTAAATATCATGTAGAAGGACTATGGCTTCCTGTTTTATATTAGTTTAACATCTATCCCTCTCTTTTAGGATTGGTAAAACAGCCGAAAAACTAGAAAGATTCTGTAGAGCTTGTAGAAACTACAAATTCTGTATGGGTTGTGGGTTTGTTTTCTTATTAGAGGATAATGGAAGGGGCTGTCAGATGCCTTATTTTTCTTCTGTGTCTTACCATTGGTGCAATTTGAACAGGACATTTTTTTTTCTCCCCTCTTGAGCACAATGAGTTACAGCCAAAAATCATGTGGTAGTTGTAGCCTCTGAGTCCTAGATGTCTGCCCATGCCCTAACTCAGGAGGCAACAGGGACAATGAAGTAGGATTGACAAGTCTACTATAAATTTGAAGAGTGTAGTAGAGATTCAGTAGGCCAGACTGGGAAGAGTCTAGGCCTCAGTACAAAAGACAGAGTGAAGTATGAGAGAAATAAACATTTTGAATGCGTTAGGAAAAAGCAGGATTAGTACAGGAGTAGATATTAAGCATGGAGTAAATGCGTTAAAGCAGGATTAACAGGAGTATGCAATTCAAGTTTAAACATAGGGTTTTAAATGAGGAGCAGCAGGAATTACTGCAAATTATTCCTAAAGTACAGTGGGAGGATGACCTCAAGACGGCACATTTATCATGTCAACACTGGAGCACACAAACAAGGCCAGCGTGCCTGCAGCGGAGCTGCATTAGTCTGGGAAGGCATGTTCTAGCTCCAGTAGAGTGAGCTGTCCCACTGGTTGTGTTTCTGCTCCTCCTCAATTAATTTAGGACACGTTTAGCTTTTCTTAGGATGCAGAATTCTAGAACAGCCCGTGGTTTGCTCATTGCAGTGGTGGCAAGAGAAATACCCTTAGTGCCAGCTGCCAAGAGCTGCTGTTTGTTAAAACATGGGGCCAGCGATGATGAGGACCAGGAGAATGGACCCTTAGTTCTGCACAACTGCTGACTCAGAGTTCCTTGAGACTTATTGTTTTCAGAGTTGCAAGAGAGCTGAAAAAACCCAGGAGACTGAGACTGTTGTATAGGTATGTCACTAATCATCTAGTATGGGAATTCCGTTGACTAGGAAGATAGAAGCATTAGAACATTAGGCCAAATTTGACCTACGGTGTTTCTATTATGAAGACCAGCAGAAAATTGCACCTATATCATTTGTGTACACAGCTCAAGAAATAAATACATGCCAATAATTCATGTACTTGGCATCAGCCCTTGTTTATCTCTCTCTGTGATATCTGTAGTCAACGCAGTATTTCTCATAGGCACTGTTTTTGTCTTCTCTGCATCCTGCTTCTCAGTCTGCAACACCTACAAACTCAGCATCCAACCTCCCCACACACGGTTTCTCCCACGCTTGTTACTTAGTTGTTAAATCTTTCTGCAGTGCTTGAATTTGAGGCTTTGAATAGATCCAGTTAGGAGTTCCTCAGTCACAGCTGACAAGTTTTATAAGACTCTTTATATGAAAATTTTTTTTCAAACTACTTAAGAAACTAATTTCACATTTTTCACTCCCCTAATCCACATTTTTGCATGGATTTAGTGCTGCAGAAATGTGTGTGGCTTAGATGCTTCAGTAAATAAATTCTTCTTTTTCTATCCAGGCCAAGGTCCCTATGCTTGTGGCCCTATCAGTAAATTTTAACCATGAATTGCAGGGATTGGAGCTCCTTGTTAAAACAATCAGGCAGCTCAGTCTCTGCTTGAGATGCAGTTTGAGGGCTCCCTGTGGAACACACCAGTCAGGGTGGATAGATGAGATCCTGACAGAGGCACTCCAGACTGAGAAGTCTGAGAGAGAAATCAATCAGTGCTGAATCCAGGCCACTCCAACTAGACTGTTTCTGGTGTCCCAGGCAGCTGATTTAAAGTTGCATCTGGTACCTCCTTGGTTTGCTATGGGCCACAGGGTCTCTGCCACCCACAGGCAAGCTTTTTCTACAGAGCACCAAACATCTATTTAAACTGGAACAGCTTTTAACCTCTACTGAATTTGGCTGGGTTCAAGTTGCTGATTTCAAGGCTGAAAGCAATGTCATTAGCAAATTCATGAGGAATCCATCCTTCCCCAAAGGTACTAATGTTTTACCAGAAAGAGAGAAGCTGCTTCCTGAAAGCTAATTTATTAAATTGAGTTCTTATTAACACATAGGGTGAGCCTTCAGCTCTTTCACAGAGTAACATTGTCTTTTCTACTTTGCTCTGCCTTTTCAAATGTGTTCTGAGTGAGACATCTCCTTAAAACCACTACTCCTACTAGCCAAGATAAAACATTAAGATTGGTATAATAAAACATTCCAATAATAAGACTTCTACAGTTCTGTGCTTTCCCTAGCCAATGCATTAGGAGATTTACAAATGGATACGCAAACACGTGCTCTGAGTGTACTCCCTTACCTAAATATTTGCACCTTGAATGATCCCTGAATTTTACACCACGTTGTACCTGCAGTGACCTGGGTGAATCTTAATTTCTTGTAAAATGGATGACAGATAATTAATGAGTGGATTAGTTACGGATGATGATTTTTTTCCCCAATGTGTGTTGTTCATTAAAAATGATAGCAAATTATTGGCAGCAGGAAGACCAAAACTTAAAACTGGCACTTTTTTGCCTTTCCTCTCAACTCCCACTGACTGTGTCCAGACTGTTTGATAAGGACAACCTGCAGGCTGCCTTCAGAATCTGACCCGCATGCTGTGCTGTTGGTGACCCTTTAAATTTGGCACAAGGCGTTGCCAGAATGGCTATTTTGAAGCGGCCAGCATGCCCCAGTGCACAGGCCAGGGAGCAAACCTCCACATGCCATCAGGCAGGCTGGTCATTGGGTAGTCTGTAGTTGGCTGCAAGAAGCCACTAGGCTGAAGGAGGAGCATGTCATGTTTCTGTCTGCTCCAGAAACAAGTGTTTTCCAAATGGTATAGACATCGTCATTAGGCTTTTGCATATGGGAAGAGTCTGTCTCTCCTCCACCATATGCGAGTGTCAGCTGAGATGTGTGACATTCTTCACAGGTCTGTGAGATAGTTTGGGTGATGTGATGATCCCTGATCCTGTTTAACCCAAGCCTTGCTGTCTGCCTACAGATTGTTTCCTCTTTCCTTTTGCAGGCTTTTTAGTGCAATTTTAGAACAAGCAACCAAAGCAGATGGGGGGAATTCAATAGGAGGAAAAGGTGCCGGCTTCGATGTTAAAGCACTGCGGGCTTTCCGAGTATTACGTCCACTACGGCTGGTGTCTGGAGTTCCTAGTAAGTACCATTATAGTTTTTTTGTGGTTTTTTTTTTCTTTTTTCCTTTATGTATGGCATGGGGCAGCAGTAATTTGTGTAACAACTTTGAAGATGGAGCGTGATGTAGTTTATTTTTAGTGTGTGTAGGAGGCCTTTTTTCAAATTAATGTAGATTCGTGATAAACTTGGTATTAATCAAAAGATGACCAAACCAGAGCTGAAGGGGAATGAAAGTTTCATGGTGTGTCAATCTGATTGTGCAACCTTTGACAACAGTGAAAGTGAGAGAACTAAGATTTTCATTATTTCAAGAAAAGATCCTTTAAATAATTGTGAGGTCACAGTGCATTGCTGTTATTATAAGTATTTGACCTTGATGGAAGTGCTGTATGGCCATTTGTGTTGATTTTGGAGGGCGAGGAGCTTTTTCATTAAAATTGCATTTTCTTCTTTATATGTGATGTTTTGATCAAGAGCGCTGGGAACAATTCAGAACCAACAGGACATAGGTCAATGAGATAGTCATGTTCTCTGTTAGTCTTATTTGCTTAAATTATTTTTAATGCCTCTGAGAAAGTCCTTAAGCAGCTTTTGATAGTCCAGCATCCATTTTCTTATTTACGATGAAGGCATGAGTAACTGAAAGTCTGGAAATTCTGTTGTGGAGGTGGCGTACGGACATCACAGTGTGGGAAGATTATATAATTTAGCTTGAGAGTTTGTTGTAGATGGGATCTACTAGCCTTTTGAAGAGAAGGTTAATTGAAAGTCGTCATTGCTTTCCATGTTTATAGCAATAAGAGATGTAGTTAGCAGAAAAAGGGTTCATCTTCTCCAGAATAGCTGTGGAGAAGACTTTGTTTCTTTTTATTTGAGGAGCTTGCTATTTTGATATCATAAGTACTTCTAACCTTAGTAACTAAAAACCTTGAGTCAAGTCAGCATAAACTCTATGACATCAGCTTAAAAATCATTATTTATTTTTTAGGAAAAAAAAAGTGTGAGGTTCTTTGGCTTGTTTTCTGACCCACTAGGTTACATTAGAACCATGTTTGCAGGCTTTTCTTCGTGACCATAAAGGGTAAAAACTTTTAAAATGAAAGGTGAGTAGCTGAAGCACTGATAAAAGCACAAAAAGTACTGATACAATTGACAGCAGGACCATTTGTTCTCATAAAAAGCCATGCTTGATAACCTGTCTGCAAGGTCTCAGCTTGTAGTTACGTTGGGTATCTGTGGGTGAGTAGGAAATACTGAAAAGTAAATGCGGTCGATTAGGCAACTAGGACCTTCCCCTCTGATACAGACTTAACAGCCACTATTCATGTCACCTCTACTAGGGATTACTGCATGGGTTGATTAATGCAGACAATTGTGTACCGTGCAATACCTTCAGTCCACACAGAACGCAGCTCTGCTTTTGGTCAGATTTGTCTCATGAAACGTATTCTGTCTGTGGTCTTCAGTCTGCACTGGCACCCACTGAATTCCTGGCTGTAAATTAAAGTTCTGTTGTTCTTTCGTAATCCTTCTCTGATCTAAGTCTTTTGGCACTTCCTAGTTGCGTGTCCACTGTGTGGTTAGGGGAAGGTACTTGAATATGCACATCTATGAACTGGAGCATTCTTGGTGAGATGCAGCTTACTGTGGGACGTGTTCTGCAAGTTGTTCTGACATAGGCTGAGCTTAACTGTGCTTATAGTTCTTACTGTTTTGGAGAACAACGTGTTCCCCAAGACAAAGGGGTTTTGGTACTACTGTTCAAGTCTCTTGACTAGTGCTCTTAGAGGACTAGAGAAAGCTAGGGAGGGAGCCAAATCTCACCCAGTTCATACCCATATGCATGTATGATCTTGATTCCAGTGTAGACTATCTAATAATCCATTTCTGGGTTTTCTCATCAAGAGAAGTATTTAATTTGCACCAGATCAAGGTAACCTGGTGCAAGACAGCAAATACTTGGTCTAGATAGTGAAATGCCAGTCCAGTGTGAAGCAGGCCAACCATCGACTTGGCCTGACAGACATCTCTATTAGTCTTTATAGTTCTGACTAGGGACATATTTACTAAACTAGGCTTCTTTGGGGCTCGTGGGCTTTTAGAAATCCTACTGAGGTCTGTAGCTAATGCAGCCTCAGTCTTCACTATGCATTTCTGAATTGTACAAGTGTCTGTTGATTAGCCTAGATAGATGTTATCACATCCATATGTATTAGAGCGTAACTTTTCTCATGAGGCCTTTTAGGTAGGATTGCCTAAGCCAACCATAAATAGTACATTACAGGATTACATTATTACATAATAAATTAGTCCACAGATTTAGAAGTCAAATCTCTGGGTCTCATTCAAGCTCAGTCCCTGAGACATTGTAAACACCAGTGGGTGAGTTACCAACATTGTACTTGCTTTGTTTTGCCATCCATTAAAAAAATGTCTTTTACTTCCTTCCCCTTCCAAAATGTAGTAGACCTTTCCACTGTGAGGAGATGGGCCACATAGATTTGTCCTAAAATTACATGAATGCAATGTGCAATGCCATTTCTTCTCACTCAACAGACTCTGTAAGTGTATGGGAGCCACATCTCATTAGTAAGAGGGATCTTTTGTGTCTTTGGCTGCCGCCTTCTGTATGGAAGGCCCAACATCATCTGCTGCTTGGCTTGAGGTTCAGATCTGACTGCCACTACTTGGAAAAAAGAAAAAAGTGTAAAGCACAATAATTCTTATAAACCAAATTTATGAAGCACATGGTGAATTTTTGCATGCACATCTTAAAGTCCTAAGGATTGTGATTGGGAAATAGGTTGTCTGAGGTGGAGGAGCTGGGTTGCAGCATGGAATAATTTTTTCTGCTCCAAAAGGAGTCTGTGTGGATTTGTTTCTCTCTAGCTCAATCCATAGGAAAGAATCCAATTTAAGAGGAATATCTTTTGTGTTCAGGTTCAAGCATTTAAAGACCTGTTTCAAATTATAGAGAGTTTCCACCTAAGTATGAGTAGAAGTAGAGGAAAAGCATATTAATTGCCCTCTAAAGTAAACTATTAGCATCCACAATTTGCAGATGGAGAGACTGAAGCAAAAGTTCAAGGTTTAACACTCTCAGAAGTGGCTTCTAATTTTCTGTGTCTCATATTGGCTACCAGTGCTAGACACCTGGGTCAACACAGGTATCTGTTCAGATAGAGAACATTAGCCTCAGAGCTGAGAATCCCTTTTCTCTAAGTTCCATCCATGCTGAGTTCTTGGGCTTGGCTGTTTTCTGCCAGAAGATATCTCAGCAGTGCAGCAAAGAATTCAAGGACTGTTTAGTATGGAGAGCAATTCTTCTTCAAGGAAAGCTGGTTCACCCACAGGCAGACAAGCAAAGGTACCTTGGACAATCTGTCAGGGTCTAACTGTCCAAGCCCCTAAATTACTTTAGGTTTGAGATTGTTAATTCAACAAAGCTTGAAGATTACATCTGGATGACTGTTGTGGGCACATAAATATTTTATAATCTTTAAGAGAACAGATGGTACTTTTATTCTTTGTGGTTATATGGACATTCTCAAGACCACTTGTTGTAAGGGAGGAGATAGACACTTTGTTTAAAAGATGAGACAGACTTTTTTTAGCTGTGTCACAAAGACAATTGTAATATAAAAGGAAAAGTCTTTGAAGACACTGAAAATGTCTTTGGGTTCCCATTACAGCTCCAAAAGTTAGCATTAAGTATTTACACATTTCCCAGCAGTGTGATAGGAGTTGATTGGAATGATTTAAAAGAAGAAGAAGAAGGAAAGAAAGTACCTTTCTTGAAAACTTTTTGGAGTGAGAAGTGTAGTTTTTGTTGTGGTTCTGTGAGGTGCATGGCAGAGCAGTAGGCTAGATATTTCCCACAGCTCTTATCAGTCCTGACAGTTGCTTTGTGAACAATATAAAATTAAAAAGGGATAATTAAGCCAACCCTTTTTTAAAATTTTTTTTCCTTTTTTCCCTCTTTTCCCTCTTTTTTCTCTTTTTGTCTTTTTTATCTTTTTTATCTTTTTTTCTTTTTTATTGTTGTATTTTTTAGGTTTTTTTGTGTTTCAGTTTTTTTGTTTGTTATTTCTAACTTTTTTTAAAGTCATACTGCTCCTGGAAAAATTATCCACTCCCAGTCTGTTTAGCCTGGTATTAAGTTGTAAATTAATGGTGAATGTTTTCAAAAGCACATGGATGATTTAGGTTTTGCAGTGGTTGGTCATTTTATAATGACTTAATGTCACTTATAAGCACTTTATATCACTGATACACAGACCAGAATTCACTGTTCAACAGTTCTGTTACTGTCATACTAACATAATTCTTGTAGTTTATACTTTATGTCAGTTGCTGAAATAACTTTACTGCTGGTGTACCAAAGCAGTCTCCTTGTAAAAAAAATAAAAAGGAAAATCACATGTGCAGTAGAGCACCCATCTTAATGTGGCATTAAGGCAAATATATTGATTTGAGAAAGGAGAGAGAAAAAAACAATTCCCTTGAAAGACATAAGTAGACAAGTGCAAAATCAGCATGTATACCAAAACTTAATCCCTTTAGTGTCTTGGAAATGGTTACCCAGTATCTCCTTTGGCAGAAGTAAAGCATTGCAAAGCTTTCTAGGTACAGAATCAAGTCAGCCCTTTTGTGTCAGGACTGTTCTGTTGATTACTCTTCTATCTCCATTTCACATTATTAAACATATCAAAACTTGTTTAAACATTCTGTGCTTGAGGAGGGCAAAAAGAAGCATCCAATTCAGCAATGAAGAAGCACGATCCATTTTAAAAAGAAAATCACTCCTGGCTATTGGAAGCGGCAATCAGTTACTCCTACGCGTGCTAACTCATGCATATTTAACATATTAAATTCTGTTACTAGCACCTTTATTCATACTTCCCAATTACACCACCTCATATACTCTGTTCATCCTCTTTATGTTGCCCTTTGTCTTCATGTACCTACATTGTTGCCACTAGTTGTTGCCTATCTGATATTTACTCTTCTAGATATCTTGAAAGCCATGTAATTTGAGTAGATGTTGTGCCCCATACTTCTGTTTTCAATTAGATGATCTGCTGACCACACAGATTTATGCAGGCAGAAGACCATGATACCTTTATCAAAACTAGAGAGGAAACCTGACTGTTCCACTAGAAAAAAAGTTACTGTATTTTTTCTTCTCTCTTTTTTTTTTTTTTAAAACAAACCACAACAAACTAAGCCTGTGATTTGTTCAAACTTCACTGGAGACTCCTAGCAGGAGAGAGTTAACTCAAAGGCAGTGTAAATAGATCTCTAGCACCAGCACTTACATGATCCACTAGAGATTAAACAATCAAAAAACTGGGAAATGGAAGGTGTGAGAAAAAAGCTTAAGTCAGATATTCTTCATGACAGTGTAATGTTTTTCTGTCAGTGAAACAACACCATGTAACTGGTTGAGTATATTTCTTTAGTTAAAATTAATTAAGACCAGAATTTTCATGCATGAAGGCCTAGAGATTATTATCTTTACTTGTATTTGAACAACTAATCACAGAATCCTACAATGGTTTGGGTTGGAAGGGACCTTAAAGATCATCTATTTCTAACTCCCCTGCCATGGGCAGGAACATCTCCAGCTAGATCAGGTTGCTCAAAGCCCCATCCAGCCTGGCCTTGAACACTTCCAGGGAAGAGACATCCATTACTTCCCTGGGCAACCTCTTCTAGTGTCTCACCACCCTTAAACTAAAGAATTTCCTCCCAGTGTCTATGCTAAATCTACCCTCTTCCAGTTTAAAGTCATTACCCCTTGTCCTCTCACTACAAGCCCTTGTAAAAAGTCCCTCCCCAGCTTTCCTGCAGGCCCCTTCAGGTACTGGAAGGCCGCTATAAGTTCTCCCCAGAGTCTTCTCATCTCCGGGCTCTCAGCCTGTCTTCATAGGAGAGGTGCTCCAGCCCCCTGATCATCTTTTTGGCCCTCCTCTGGACTCACTTCAGCAGGTCCACGTCCTTCCTGTGTTGGGGGCTCCAGAAGTGGACAAAGTACTCCAGGTGGGATCTCACACCTGACTAGAGCCACTGATTTTTTTTTTTTTAATGATGATGCTGTTGAAGTCCATGATTGCTCTGAGTTCATGTGAAAATTGGCCACTTTCAGACAGGGTGAATGAAAAATTTAGACATTTTTAGATTTTTATCTGTCTCATTATAATTAGGCCTCATTTGCCCTGAAATGCTCTTCTCTATTAAAATTTACAATGCTTTCTCAGTCCCGGAAATGTTCCCTACCCCATATTCATTGTAGTGTTTTCTCCTTACCACAGTCTTATTCCAGACTCTCTGGCAGTGATCTGATTGTTTTCTTTGAACCTTTTAGTATGTAGGAAAGTATCCTGTCCTTACCTGCAATGTGCTGATAGGTCTGAGCCATTCAAGTGTGTATATATGATGCCACATTCCCCACATGCAGCTATGAAGATAAGACATGAAAAAGCCGCTTGAGAACTCTATGAGGAGAGTGATGATACATGTGGAAATTTTTCCTCACTTGAGAGATGCTGGGTTGATAAAATCGTCCAGCTGGCTTTGTTGTTAATTTGCCATATTGTTGCAGGAAGGTGAAACAAGAAAATCCCAGGACTGATGAGACTTGATTTTCCTGTCGAGGTTTTCTCTGTGTGAGACGCTGCTTAAGTACATTGCACACATGAAATTACAGGCCATTTTTTAGGAGAAGTAAGAGAAAAATGCTTACAAATGCTTATCAAATGTTTAGGATATAGTTTACATTTTCTAATGGAGATTGTTCTTAATTCTAAGACTGGCAATGTTTCTTTCCCCCCCCCTCCTTTTTTCAAGCATATGAGCTTATCTTATAATTTCAAATCAAAAGGGAATTCACTCTGTATGATCTCATAATTTAGAGATATCCTCCACTGAAAGAAAAAGATGAGGGGACACAATAAAGTACACAGTAAAATACAGAGTATTAAATACAGCAAAGTACAGAGTAACTTATAGAGTTTAAGACAGTAACGACATGTCAGACTCCCCATAGTAATCCTCCAAATTTAAGACAAAGCAAATCCTCTATATCATGTTTGGTGCCAGGGTTCTGAATTTTTAATGATTTATTAAAAATGGGGTTTTGATGCTTCTTGCCTATTAGAAGGCCTTTTAGTGCTGTGAGCTAGAAACTGGTATTACTCTGACTTGGAGGTAGTGTACCTAACCATACAGGGAGCAGACATAACGTTTTCTCTCTTGTGTAATCCTCGTAAAGCTGAATTTGTCTAGAGGCCAAAATGAACTCAGATGTAAATGAAGCATCCTGAAAGCCACCCTACCTGGTGTATGGAGAAGGCTAGGCCAGTAAGTAACAATCAAGCACCATGTAGAGAGCCCAGCTCCTGCTTGCAGACACACTGCTCCTGAAACCTTATGTTCTGCCTGTGTTGCATAAAGCAGGGAGAGTGAAACGATTATTAAGTACCGTCAAATGCCCCCTCCCAGGGGACATTCACTATTCTCATTTGTAGCATCCCGTCAACTTGAGTGTGCCACACCACTTTACTGGAAGGTGAAAATGGGACCTAGAGGAACTCTACACGTTAATTCTTTCTGTATCTCAGTGTGCAGCAGTGACTTTCACCTTATTCCCTCCCTGGCACCTGACTGTCTGGCCTGTAATTGCCCTTCTGTTTGTGCTTGAGATGCCCTTCCCAGCCACTGAGACAATGCAGCTCAATCTATTGAAATTATTCCATTTTGTAGTCATTGAAACAAACACACTCACTGCAGTTATTTGGCTTGCATTTGAGATTTTTTTTTTAGTGCACGATCAAAATTTTCAACTCTAATTTCTCATTGTTTTCTGCACAGCCCAAGAAAACGAACGCTACTTTATATAGTTGAGGAAATACTGTAATTGAGATAATAAACACAGAGAATTCAAGAAATCCACAATGACATCTCTTTGGAGAACCATTCATTTTTTGAGTATAGCGAAGAAATGTGAGACATTGCCTGTCTCTACACGTTGAATAGCACATATTAAGTCTTAAGTTTTATGCCAATACTAACTGACAGTCAGGAAGATAATTTTTTTCTCAAAATGTGCATGCTTCTGGCAGAGTATAGTTGACAGTCATCTGGTTTGCACATTGTTTTCCTTTATACACTGTCACTGGTGGAGCAAGGGACTTACATCTTACACTCCTGATGCAGGTGAGGTTATGGTATACCATCATTACCAGTGGAGAATTCTGGCTTGCCTTCAATATGAGGAGATAGCAGAAGTGGCCTGATCAAAGCTTCTAAAGTGTGACAGGTTCGTGTGTAGGTACAAAAGAGCAGAGTAAACTGGAGGAGATTATATACTTGGCAGTTTAACTGCCACCAAACCTATGTGATAAAGGACATTGACAAGAGGAGGAATTGCTGCAAATACATCTGGGGAAAATTCGGCTTCCAAATCTTAATTCTGCCTTCACTTCGTTGTTGTTGCATTTAATAATGTCAGCTTTTGCCAAGTCCAGTTCCTCACTTTTCTCTTGGGCTCTTAGGAAACGTGCTCTCAAGCAGATTTCTTATGGTCTCCTTCATTCTTTAACAAGACTTCTCAACCATCTGTACCATCTCTCCAGCATTTACAACACCATGAGAGGACAAGTTGCACCACCTTTCCCATGTCATTGCCTAGCTGTTTTTAATCTCAAGTGGCCAATTTGTTTTGCTTTCATTACAAGTGGGAAGGGAGTGGAGAAAAAAGGAGAGAACAGTCTGAACCAAATGTCCTCATTAAGCTAATTTCTTCATAGTTAACTTAAAACTCTACACATGCTTTCAAGTCCTTTATTTACTTAGGTCACCATTACTCAAGGGAGTAATTTGATTCCAGCATAGCATCTCCCATATGTAAAGATCATTCCTGTGAGTAGGGCTTACACAATCAGGATCTAAAGCATGTTCCAGGAGTGGTAAAACATGCAGAAGGATGTAATCTGTGGCAGAAGAGATTAACTTGGTGTAGCAAAAAGGGGTTCGGCTTAGTAAAGAAGATTACTCACAGAGGCACAGAGTTCTTGTTGTAATAAAGATTTCTCTCATATTTAAGGAATGCCAATGAAAACAGAGAAATATTTGTTATTTGATATTGGCTATGTAGCTCTTTTAAAAATAGCACTAACTATGCATGTACCAAATATCTGTGTCAGCCTTTATACTACCAATTACTGTGCTCCTTCACAACAGAACAAAAGAAAAATCCCAACATCATAATGTAGGACCACATCAGGGTGTAGGCACTCTCTTCCAAATAAAGAAAATAAAACCCACACTGACAACAAAGAGCAGATGTGGAGATAGTAAATTTTTTTTCGTTCTTCAAGTAATGCCCAGAGTTCTCATTTAGAACGGGTGTAGGGCATGACTCTGTGAGAGGGCCCTTGCCATCCATATTCTTATCCTAAAGCATTTGAAAATCTAAGAAAACCATCTGCCATCTCCTAAGAACAGTTTGAATTGTTGTTTAGACATGCTTTTGTCTGGACCATGAAGGAGCAGAAGTATTACATACAGATTGTAGCTAACTGGTATCAGCAGGGGTGTGTTGGGCTCCCAGTTGCTCACTTGTAGTTGCTGGCTGTTGCTGTCTCCACGACAGGCAAGGAGAGATATTGCTGTTCCAGATGAGAATAACAAGGTTATGAACTACTCTGTTCTGTTCTTACATTACTGCATCTGATGTCGTTACATTGAATGTCATTCCATACTTTGATTCCAATTGGCTAAACTTTGCATTGCTTATTAACTTAAGATCTTGTAAGGAAGTCCTTTGTTCATTGTCTCTAAAGTGAATGTGCATCTATTAATTCATTACTGAAATGTTGGGATTTTTATCATGCCTGAACCTTTCTCATCCTCTCTCATAGGGGTGACTAACACATGCTGAGTAGCATTTGTCTCAAAAGAGGGACAAAAGAGGGTTCATAGAAGAGTGCTTTGCTCAGGACACAAGGCGGTACATGGATGCTCTGTGACTCTGGCATTATTTGAATTAATTCTGCTTTTCCTGGTCTTCCAAAAGGATTGTTACATGCCTATGTTCATTGCTGTGATTTTCACAAAGCATTATTAAAATATCAGCAAAGCACAGAGCAGAGGACCAGTTAGATAATTCTTTCAACCTGTGAATGCATTTTAAGTCTCCTGTTTACTCTCCAAATACATAATACTTTTCATGGATGATCTGCATTTGTAATAATATTGTCTCCTGTACAAGTGCTATAGGAGGAAAAAACCAAAGCACACTGAACTGAGAGGAGGGAAATCTGAGGAAATATATTTTAAAATTTCAGTGGCTACATAATTCTGTTGGAGGCCTTCCCTATTCTCTTTAATCTAGCTTTTCCAAAACCAGCTGAGTTATGTCTGCTTGATATTACTGTACTAGCTGGGAACACAGGAATATTGGCTGGTGTGAACAACTAATAAACTTTTCTATGCTTAATGTATTCACCGCTGAAACAAATAATTTGTTGTTCAGATAGTGCAGAAGTACTGACCAAAGGCAAACTGCAACCCACCTAACCCACCCAGTCTCGTAACATTTTATCAAAGTTCTCTTTCTGCCAGGGAAAAGGGATGGAGATCAGATGCCTTTCTTAATCTCTCTTTTTCCCAGAAGCAAATCCAATTCCTGTTTAACACATGTAACAATAACCTATCCCATATGTGTTTTGTCCTTTGTTGCAACTGTTTTTTCTGAGTTGTCTGAATAGCTCTGCCTCTTATTTTTTCAGTTTTAGATTATCTTTTCCTGGTTTGCCCTGCCACATCAATCACAATTCCGAAAACATCTGCTAGCCCTCTGCAAGGAATCATTTTATTTTAACTTCAGTAATGTTAAAGCTGCTCAACGTTTTTACATCAGAAGTATTTTTGACAGAAAGTAGCTCATGGAATAAAAGAAAGAGAAGAAATTATAAAAATTCTATTTTTTTCACTTTTTCCATAAGACTAGATTTTGTTTTCTTTAGGATTGTAAATAGATAAAGAAATCCAATTTCATTATCAGATTACAAAACCTCCTTTCTAAATTTTCTTCAAGCATCTCATCTTTGTCAGATACAATTCTTGCAGAGGGCTCCCCTTTTTGAAGGCAATAGTATACGCACCTGGTGTGAGGACTGGGACATAGCAAATGCTATATATATCTTAGACATATTATCTGTTGGTATGTTTTCTTTTATATTACAGTTAACACATTAAACTAACAGCCTGGCTGACATTTCCATCTTGTTTTGCATTGACTGTTGGGTTTAGTGCTTTTTTTACTGCAACGAACGCTGTTCTTTGTTGCTCAGCACATTTCTGCAATTTACATTTTCTCATAGTTTGTTGTTGTACATTGTTTTTTAATGTATATTGGAAGTTACCAAAATATAAAGTTCTTTTTAATCACGTTTGATGCCTGATCAAACCAGTATGTCTGTGTATCCATACACAAAAGCTTTACAAAGGCCTGTTTTAAATCTAACAGCTCTGTTACTTCATATAAAGAGAACCTAATGAAATAATTTAGGGTTGAGTCTCATGCTTGCCCTTACAATATAGTTGAGAATTTAAACTCAAGCTTTAGCCCATCTTTTTCTTTTCACATTCCAACCCTGAGATCATTATTTCAGTTAATATCTTAACTTTGGAGGGGGCCAAATTCCACTCAGATTTATATTTGTAGATTTCTGTATCTAAATAATTTAATTTAGCTGTTCAGTCTGCAGCAGGAGAGCCTTATGATTCCCTCTTGACAGCTTATTATTTAGAAAATGAAGTTAAAAATAAATTATTAGTTCAAATGCATTCTGGCAGTACATACACAGTCTGTACAAAAATCATATGAATTCTGCAAGTTATAAAGTTACAAAGAAAGTAAATATCAATAAAGAACCATTCTTTGGTCTGACACATGCTTCTTTGCAAAAACTACAACCATCAATTTTTCTGTCCAAACATACTGGAGCTACCTGGTGAGCTAAAGATTTTGCTAATTGTATTAGAAGGCATATTTTTCCTCTAAAGCTATTTTATTATCTGATGCCTGCAAGAAGAGTGTTAAGTCTAATCAGATTTATAAAAATCAAAAGCAACAGTCTTACTAGTGTGGAAAAAAACCAAACACCTGGAGTTTTAGGTATTCTCAGATAGGAGCGGGTAATCCTGGAACAGATGTGTGCCTAAATCCAAATTCTCTTCTTAAAACTAAGTGGTAAAATTGTTCAGATTTGTCTGGCCATGTCTTGTCACTGTTTTTGCCATTTTACCATGAATTTTCATTATCAGCATTTTCAGTAGTTTAAAAAGAGAAAACAAATCACATGTGTGCAGTGATGACACAAGATGTGGTTTGCGTAAATACTTTCATTACCTGATCAAGTAACTTTCTACTTTCAGGTTCTTGAAATATTCATGAAAACCCTGTACGACACGGATTTTTAAAATGCCATGCTATGTGTCTCCAGAGTTCAGTCCCAACTATGCCCATTAAGTACCATCCCAAGTTAAGATATGGACAGGGTTTTCTCCTCCAAGCCTATATAGCTTGTGTTTGTCATATACAATGCTGCACTTATATATAAGCAGCCATCTAAAAATAAAGTTGTAGGGTTTATCCATATGTTTTTTGCACATCTTTTGTCATGAGAAGGTAGAATTTAGCGTAGCTTATGGTATGCCAGTTATGATAGGCTTGGAGTGCTTAACCTGTAATTTTTGCCATCAGTATATTTTTCTCTAGTATTACAAGACTGTAATATTATCATTCCTGGACTCACTTCTACATTTGCAGGATCCCTGTTAACTTTTGTTACCTTGCTAACTTTTACCTTTTCTAAACCTGTTCATGTGATAAGTTAGAGCATCAGGAGAAGGAGCTCAGACCACTAAAAGACTTTTTTATTATTTATAAGACAGAAAGGATTATTTAGCAATTATGTCCACTTACCCGGGGAGCTATGACAATGAAGAGTTAAAAATAATGCAGTTCATGACCCTGAGTCATTAGTCTTTCATTTAAGTGCCTCTACACTCCCAATTGAGACCTAAGTGCTTTGAGCTCACTCCTGTTACCGTTATGCTTTAATAGTTACAGGTGTCCATAGTTCCTTGTTTCAAAAACTACGTGCTTAGGACACGGCAATGTGTGTAGTCATTCTTCAGAGATATGTACAAACAGTATTTGGCATTCTGAAACAAAACTCTTTCATCATTATCTCAGTTTGGCAGTTACTTAACTATTCGTATGGGGGGGACTATGCTCGCTTGACCAGACTAATGGCAGTACAGCATTTAAACAGATTCTGGTACAAGTTTTCTGACTGAATCCAGTGGCACAGGACTAGACCAAAATTTGCTTCTGTACTGGAGCTTGAAAGACTCTTTTCTGTCACAGCTGTGCTTAGGCAAGAATAAATGTTAAAAGTGAAAGTGTTATGGGTCATTTGGTTTTGCACAGCTCTGTAGGGAGAGGGGCAAATAGAAGTTATTCTTATTTGGGATCCTTCACAGTGATGACATATAGATAAAACCTTTGCAGTGAGCCCAAGAACCATTTTCTCAGAGAGTCCATGATTGCACTGTCAGCAGAAAAATCAAAGCTATTTCCTGGGAGAGGATGGCAGCTGGTTCTTGCTGGCCTAGGAACTGCCAGTTCTCCTACATGACCTTTACCTGCCTTACTTTAGCCCATCTTTAGTGTCATAGTTTGGGCCTAACATGACAACAAAGAACCAGTCATGTGGCTGCTCACTCAACTCCCCTCCACACACACACACGCTGGGCTGGGAAGGACAAAGGCCAACTAGAAGCTCATGGGTCGAGACAAAGGACAAGGCGAGATTTAGATTAAATTATTAGGAAGAAATTCTTCACTATAAGGGTGGTGAGGTTGCCCAGGGAGGTTGTTGATGCCCCATCCCTGGAGGCTTTTAAGGCCAGGTTGGATGAGGTTTTTCACAACCTGGCCTAGTGGTAGGGGTCCCCACTCATAACAGGGGGGTTGGAACTAGATGATCTTTAAGGTCCCTTCTAACCTTAGCAATTCTATGATTCTTCACCGATTAAGGTCACGGGCAAAACAGACTCAATTTGGGGAAAAACAATTTCACACTAATTCAATGCACACAGGACACAGACAACACAAAAAGCAGTCAGTGCTTACATACGTTAGCCCCGCCCCCCCCCCCCCCCCCGCCTTCTTCCCAGGCCCAAATTACTTTGTTCCCGATTTCTCTCCCTCCTTCCCCCCAGCAGCACAGGGGACAGTCAGTTCACAGGCGGGTGGCTCCTGCCTCTCCTTCCTCGTCAGGGAGAAGGATTCCTTACAGTCCTCCCCTGCTTCCCCACGGGGTCCCTCCCATGGGAGAGAGTCCTCCACGAACCTCTCCTTCATGAGTCCTTCCCACAGAGTGGGGGTTCCCACAGGGTCACTGTCTACTTCGGGAACAGTCACCTTTCCTGTCGCTGGGGTCTTCCACAGCTGCATAATCCAAGTCCACTGCACCAAATCCAAGTTCATCCCTACTGGTGCCTTCAGGGAATGTTCCACCACGTTCCTCCATGAATGCAGGGGGACAGCCTGCCATGTCGCCGTAGGTTGCAGGGAAAGTTCTGCTTGGGCACCTTCTTCCTCACCAGCCATTGGCACTGCTCTGCCTCTCCAGCTCAGCTCTTACTAACTGCTTCCTCTGCTCCGGTTTTGTATCAGTTCTTTCGTATGTTAATCGCAGAGGTGCATCCATTGTCTCTCTAACGGCTCCTTGGCTGGTTTTGGAGCTGGGGGAGCTCTTCAGCTTCTCACTGGAGCCACCCCTGGGGCTCCTCCCCCACTACCAAAAAACCTCCCAAACCAAACCAGCACATTTAGGAATCCCTGTTGTTAGTGAATACTTGACCTCATTCTCCCTCCTCTCAGCACAAGACTACTTTACAGCACATTGTGGACCTTGTTCAAATCATCCTCACAGTTAACTTACCAAACTACCTTTTTTTTTAAGCAAAATGGACTTTTATCTGTGACATGCAATTTTCAGTCGGCAGTTAGTTACTACTTTTCTCTCCATGCTTCTTCTCTATACTCAGGTAGCTGCATGAGGGGGACGCTACAGCTCTTTTTATGCTTAGTCTGTAGATCTTGCCTGGACCTCCTCCTCAATTGAACTGAGCTAGGATCAAAGGCTGAAGAAAAAAGTTGAGCCTCTAGGAGAAACCTAATGTGATGAGATTGCAAAGATGAGTGAAACCTACTGATCAGCAAGTAACTTTATAAGAAAGTGAACATTTACATACTTTTAATAAAAAGCTATTAAAAAAGGTTAAAGCCTACCTCCAGGAGGGGAGAGGGATGCTCCTATGAGTGGTAGGAGAGGTTTCTTCCAGCAGAGAGGCAAAGAGCCTAAGGCAGTGTGGACTTTTATCCAATCATTCTCCTCAGGCAGCGAGAAGTTGGGGCTGTGTGGCCACCATGCTGAAGGCAAGCTGTATTGTTTGGCTGTCTAGGTTAGGTCACTCTGACAAGCAGAGGATACTGAAGATTAATTGCTTCCCAAGAGAAAAGAATCCAGAAGGAAGAGCTGGGGTTTGTTGTGACTTTTTTGCTCTGTTGTTCCTCTCTCTTCTCAAAGGGTGAGGCACGGGTGGTATTGCAAGACTTGACAAATATAAAACAGTTGTGTTCACATACACATGCCCATTGGTATGAATCTCCTTTTGTGTGTATGTATGTGTATTTCAGTTTGAAAAGTCAATGAAAACATTGTTTGAAAATAGAGGAATGAGAACATTGGAAGCAGATGCCAAAACTTTCTTTTTCTATTCATTCCAGCACATGGTTTTGAATTGTATGTTTGTATATGTCTAAGTGGCATTACCTACTCAAAAATAGTCACTGTTCAACTTGAAAAGTGTCTTTCCTAGTTTTGTTTTTTTTTTTCACTTCAACTAGCTTTCTGTCCTGTGTCTCTCCTTCCTGTTCTAAGACCTTCTCTATTATTCTTGAAACAGAAATGACATCTGCAGCCCCAAGAACGCTGCACGACACCCACAGAATTTGCTTTATCAGTCTGCCACTAATATTTTGAGACTCCAGCAAGACAGTAAAGGACTACCTCCCCCAGTTGTCACTATACAGCTGTCCTTAGCTGAACTGCACCACATGAGTTCCCTTTGCAACCCTGGGGAGGAAAGCCCTCAATGTTTGCCCTTACAAATCATTGCAGATGTGGTTATCTAAGATACCTTGCCATGAATGTGGACCATTTTGTGATTAAAATGCCTGTCATTTTCCACGCTTCCCTTAAAATTTGTATAAAACCTTTCAATATCTATGAATATTTAATGTTTTTCAATTTTCTTAGCCAACGCCTATGTTTATTACATTATAAATATTCACTTTGGGGTATATTACTGGTTATATTGCTTGTGCTTTGAAACTACAGATAACTGTAGTGGCAGACTCTTACATTATTATCAGAAATAACTGACTTGTGGTATGCCAAGCTCGTGGATGGGGATGGTGCATAAACTCTACCACTGAAGAGTGGTTCCCAGAAGTGATCTGACTCAGGCACTGTGCTGAGTCACAAATCCTCCTCTGCTTCCTTCTCACAGAAAGAGTAGTTTTCTTCTGATCTATATTAGCAGAAAATAATTAGCTCCCACACCCTTGGCACTGGCTTAAGTATGAAAATCTCTGTGGGTATGTATCAGGATGTAGAGGAGATAGGGATAAAGATGAAAGTCCTCTCCTTTCCCTTTTAGTTCTGCCTATTCCAGAAGGTCATTTGTATGAGGTTGTGCCTGCTCATGCTCTTCACAGAATCATGAAATTTTCAGAGTTGGAAGGGACCTTCAGAGATCATCTCGTCCAACCCCCCTGCTAAAGCAGGATCACCTAAAGCACATTACTCAGGACTGCATCCAGGCGGGTCTTGAATATCTCCAGAGAAGGAGACTCCACAACCTCCCTAGACAGCCTGTGCCAGTGCTCTGTCACCCTCACTGTAAGGAAGTTTTTCCTCATATCTAAATGGAGCTTCCTATGTTCCTCTTGGTTCAGGCAACACTATGGTGTAGACAAAATATAGCTCTGCAAAACCAATGAAGGAGTAGGCTTGGGATATGCTTTCTCAGAGGATCTGGGCTATTAGTATGACCAGAACAGGAAACCACCCTGATCCAAAATTGAAGACACGAGAAAATGTGAGATAGAGCTGTGCTTGGAAATGCTCAAATGTTTTTTTCTGAGACGAACCTACCATTATTTTCCTTGGCTATGTCCCACAGTGCAACAATGCCAAGTTCATTTTAGCAGCTGGGTCTGGAGCACTTTTTTGTGTGTGTGTACCATCTTGCTGAGCACTGGTCAAAATCCAAAGAAGCTTGTAAGTACACAATGGGGTATGTAGGTAATCCCATTGCTTTAGGTGAAGACACTTAGATGCTTAGAGATCACACTTTTCAATAACTGTCTGAATTGATGAGACAGCAACAATCCCCTCTCTTTATTATCTTCCTCAGAGAAAAATACAGCACCATGTAATAGCTCTAAAACACCTGCAGCGTCCCTCACAGTGTGTTTCCCATAACTTTGAGAAAGATCAGTGTTGTTCCTTGCTATAAGCTCTTTTCCTTCTCTCTTCCCTATTCCCTCTATTCCCCAGTTGTTCTCTAAACCTTGGCTCGATGCAGTCCTCTGGAGGCTGAAAAGGGCTTGACCTGGTATAAAAAGCAATGTTGTTCAGCATGTAATAAATATTTAAAATGTTTTATCAGTGTAAATAAATGCTAAATTCTGTGAGTCCAGGGAATAGCATTAACGTGTTTTGCGTACTGAAACACTTATGGACTCAATGTCAGCCAACAGAATGCAGCCAAGAGGTGGTTTTTTTTAAAGGTAAACTGAAGTGCTTTTAAAATAAATACTAAGAGCTGTTTAAGATCTTCAATTATTAACAGAAGACAAGCAGGGGCTGAAAAACTGCAAACAATCCCTTTTGTGGCACTTTCCCTAACCCCTGTGCAGTTATCTCTCTGTCCATCCTGGAGTGAGCTCCTCAAGGCAGATGCTGTGCCTTCACAGGTATCTGTAGAGTGTCTAGCACATGGAGAGAGCTTTCACGAATCATTAACTACATTTAGAATGCCAGATATTTGAAGATAATTTACATGTAATAGCCAGGACATAAGCTCAGGATGCCGTGTTTGTGCTTGGCCAACAATGGCATTGCCAGCCCCTGTGAAGCCGTGTAAATGCATAACTTTTCACTCTGCTCTGGAAGAGGCAGTTATTGGCATCACCTACTTGAAATCCAGAAGCCAGCTTTTCAGTCTGATCAGATCACCAGACATTCTGATTTAATCATGATTATTTGCTGCACAGCTCATTGCTACAAGTGCAAGCCTTACCTCCATGAGGGAGAAAATGCCAAAGATGTGTAGTGGTGCATTAGAGACAGCATCAGGCACGTGGGACTGTATTATTGCCCCTGTATTGTGAGCACCCATGTTGGGGGATAATTATGTGTCCCAGTGTGCAAAGACGAAGAGTATGGTTGAGTTGGGACAGAGAAGTAATTTCTTTATAACTTCAACTGTCCTTTTCCTCTGCACAGTGAATGAGTATGTAGAAGTGCATTGAAGTTCTCAACATTGGATAGAAAAGGTTTTGTGTCCGCACGTAGGGGGATGATTCACTTTCATTTAGCCTGATCAGAAATGCATCTGATCATCCACAGACACTGAGCTGCACCTCTCAGATTTCAGAACACTGATATGATGTGTTTTGAAGCATTTGGGCTTTTTATTTTAAAAGTGTCTCTGTCTGCTCTACCTAACTGTGGCTCTTCCCCTGTCCTTTAATCCTTCTTTATCTCTTCTCCCTCCTTTCTACTACACCAACTTTCCTGATTGTCAAGGCCTGGTTCCTCATGCAGTTCTTTGCAACAGCTATTCATTTTGCAAGTGGCTGCCTGAACTGAGAATAATAAAGTAACTTACTGGCAAAATCTATATTGCAGCAATAAGCTTGACAGCAATGCCAGGAGCATGGTGATGTGCTTCTATCCCTTGCCCTTCTACAAATAGCATTTGTTAACATCTTCTGAGAGGACATTTCTGAAGTTGCTGTATAGTTAGTGGTTTTAAACTTTTAGAAACTCTCTGTACACTTTAATGGTAATGCATGTAAGCTTGCTAATTAGTGGAATACTCTGGATTTAAAGCCAAACTGCACTGCTGGGGTACCGCACAACAAACACATCAATTCATACTAACAATGTTCAGTAGCTCATCACTTCTTCGAAGTCGGTTTATTATCCTTGAGAAGCTTTTCTCTAATTAAGCTAGCTGAAGCTTCTGTAAATCTTCTGATGGTACATGTTCCCCTTGACTGTCTAAACACCTCATCATCTCATGTTTACAGTGCAAGCCTTTGATATCACAAGGACTGCTTTTTTAACACAAAGGGCACAGCTTTGTGCAGATACTGTCTTCTCTGGACATCTGTAGTACACTGAAGCACTTTCATGGTGTGGGTGATAATCAAGCCATGTTTAAAATGAGACAGCTTTTTGTTCATCGTTGTGTCTGTCCTCTCAGAGCACTGGGTATACTTCATGATGAATATTAAAGCAATTAATAAATAATTAAGGGTAAATTACATAAGACCTGGTATTAGGACTACCGACCTTGTAATCTTGGCTACATTTTGGATTACGAGACTCCTAAAATCACCAAAATTATGGAGGTCTTTATTGCTTTTGTGTAGATTTATTCTAAGCTAAAAATATTTTAATCTGCAAAGTTTGTGGGTTTTTTTCAGATTCACAGCTCTCTGTAGTCTTTTAACTTTCTCGTATCGCTGTACATTGTTTGGGAGAAGGTGGGACATTGTTTTAATTTTCTGGTGAACATTGCAGTCTCAACTGTTGTAAAGTATTGGAGTGATGTTGGTATGGACTGTAATTAATTTTTTAATATCTTTAGAATTAGTAGATTGTATAAGGTGAGGATCTAGGGAAAAAGGTTGAATGCCTCATGTAATCATGAGA
The DNA here is from genome assembly GCA_020745705.1 of Hemiprocne comata. Taxonomy (NCBI): domain Eukaryota; kingdom Metazoa; phylum Chordata; class Aves; order Apodiformes; family Apodidae; genus Hemiprocne; species Hemiprocne comata. The sequence goes on from CM036586.1 coordinate 67,873,304, forward strand.
ATATTTTTTTCCCAGAGACATTGCTTATCCAGAGTACCTAGACATAAATGAGTAAGCAGAACATCCTGCTCTTATATAGGATAGGTTTTGATCCTGTCAGTATTGTACTTCATGTAAGGATCTCCTTGTGAAAGCCAGAATATTACATGCCGAATAGCACTCCCTTTGGATGAACCCTTTTAGCATAAACCATCAACAGATAATTGAACCAACTGCAGGCACCTGAACGAATATTCTGACTAGAGGGATGCTAGTAGCCAGCTTTGCATTAGTAGCAGGCAGTAAATGATCTTGCTGGCTTGGTGGCTGATGCCACCTTCGATTGTTTGTGCTGCGTTCCATCATGGCTGGGGAGCAAACGCAAAGTCTCCACCTTAACTGTGAATTGACAAGTGGATTGCCTATGACTGAAAGTGCTTGTCAGGTGATGTGTCATCCTTATGAGAAAGTATTTAAATTGGTTTTGTTTGTTTCTATAAAAAAGGTAATAGAAGTTAAAACCTGAGATCTTAGATTGTAGATTTTAGAAGTTAATAGTTATAACAAACTCTCTTGGCAGAGGTATAAAAGGCATTTATAACTCAGAGATCACATTTCTCAAAAATCACAGCTAATATCAACTTCTCTGAGGAGATGACAGCCTTTGCAGGAGACATTAATGGCTTCTGGCTCTCCATCATTGCAAAATCATGAGCTCATAATTGTTCTGATCTGACTATTAGGCAATGATAGAGTTCTAGAGGTCTCTCAATAATTCCAACATTAATAACTTGCCAGTGACAGCGGTTGCCATCACTGCTACCAGTGATAATAACTTGAAGACCTTCATAAATGTAAATCCTTACTAAAATCTTATGAGACTGGCTTTGTTATTCTGGTTTTACAAATGAGGAGAAGGAGACAGAGAGAGGCCCATGAATCTACAGCTTGACTTAACTGCATCTGAAAGTACAGCAGCTTTGCACTTTACGAAACTTTGCTACAAGTCAACTTCCCCAGGCCTTCCTGGAAGTGTGTGGCTCACTCATTATTAGGACTTATGCCAGTCTCATGCCTTAACAACGGCTGTGTAATAATATTTTGTTCATAACCCTTTCTGGGGACCTGGACAATCTCTGTTATAGAGTGATCCCAGGACTACTGGTTCTGACTTTGCCTTTGTTCAGGCTGAAGTAAGGTGAGGTTGATTGAAGTGCAGACGGATCCTATGAGGTCCAGAATCTCTCGGTCAGTATGTGTTTGGTGGTCCTACTGTAGCTCAGGGTCTGCTTGAGACCAGCTCGACCACTGGAAGATCCCAGAATCAGAGTAGGGACACGACTTCAGTTTGCCATCTCTCCCCATGCTCTGGGGTGCAGCTCTGTGGTACCCCAGTATTTGCTCTCCTGTGTGTCTCACTGTTCTTCTTCTTCTGCCACAGTTCTGGATGTTCTTTGTTTTTCCCATGCTTTAACTCATCTTATTACTGCCTGGGGATAAGCTTAGATCTGGTTTTCAAGAACAGTCAAAATAGCTACTGTGTTTCCTCCCCAGGGTGTTGGCATTTCAGTGACAGGTGAGGTAATACCTGTTTTACTTTAGTCTGTGATCCAGGCTGTGATGGTAAGTTTGTGAAATGTTGGGGATCTTCTAGAGGGAGGTGATCGGTAAACATATGTCTTTACATCAGCAAGATAATGAGTTCAAGTGAGAGAGAACGAAATAAAAATGACATATTATTCTGCAATTTATAGCTTCTCTAAACTTTGTCCACTTGCTGATAAGTGTTTCCTTCTGTTCTCTCTCCAGGTCTCCAGGTGGTTTTAAATTCAATTATCAAGGCCATGGTCCCTTTGTTGCACATTGCCCTGCTGGTGCTGTTTGTCATTATTATCTATGCCATCATCGGACTGGAGTTATTCATGGGGAAGATGCATAAAACCTGCTACCATGTGCAAGGGGGACTTATAGGTAAGGGGAACACTATATTGTACATACAAAGATTTTCTGAGGGAGACTTTCCCCTTGTATAATGAAGCATTTGTGCTGGCACAGGAGATGGATGGCTGTCGCTCCCTGCTGTGTACCTGTCTGGGGTTTCAGAGTGGTGACTCCTTTGTTCTGCTTCTTGAATATGAATTACCATTGATGTACAGAACCTACCTCTAACGGAGAGAGTTTAGCTGGCTTATCTTGGGCACTCAATTGTTGGCTTGTCTATAAAGGCTACAAGCAAAAGTGTCAATTCCTGCTGAACACAGCAGTGGCCTTCTTAATGTGGGTTTTTGGCACTACAAGCCAGCTTGAGTTCTTTAACAAATCTCCCAGAGGCTCAAGCAACACTAAAGTAGTGATGATTTCACCACTAGCAGACTGAGCTGCAAAAGAGATGGTATCATGGAACACCTCTTACACTTTGTTACTCATCTGGTCCACAAATGCATCTTAATGTTAAACTGGTATCATTGTAAAGGAATATCTAATTGAGGCCCAGAAGGACCTTTTTTCTTTTCTTTTTTTTTTTTTTCTTTTTTTTCTTTTTTCTTTTTTCTTTTTTTTTCTTTTTTTTTTTCTTTTTTCAATCACAAGCTGTGACTGTGGTTAGAAGTGCAGCTAATACAAAGGCAAAAGTATGTTGATGGGAAGAAACTTTTTGCACGAAATCCATCATGAAAGAACTTTCCAATTATTCACAGAAAGAAAAATTCGCATTTCAAAATAATTCAGTTGTATTGTCACTCACTCACCTAACCATCTGCTCTTTCTCATTTGTTTTATCCAACTTGAGCAGCAGTGATTCCCCTCGTGATTGTGGGTGCCAATGGCTAGGACCCAGTTCAGCTTGTAACCAAGAAAATGTTGTACAGCAGGAAATTGTTTCAGAAGTTCTATATTCCCTATTTTTATAATATCAGCAGGTTTCATTTTCTGGAAAGGATGCTAGATTGACAACAAATTGTCGGTCTGGATTACATCTTTAATGTGCATATATATCTTCCTCCATACTGGCAGTAATTATTATACATTACAGAATCTAATTCTAATATTGCTATTTCTGGCATGCTGTAATGATCTGAGTGTGATCAGAACCTTTTAAAAATTACATTTTTTGCCATATATGAAGCAAACATAATTACCTGCTTCCCCACACATGCATACCTGCACCTGTTAAAAATATAGCAATAGGCACTGAAATCCATATATTTAAAAAATCCCATTGCAGCAGTTCATCTAGGCAAGCTATTGTATGGGTTCTCACATCTTTGGAAACACCTGTACAGAGTAAGGGATGCTATTCAAGCAGTAGAGTCTTACAGAGCTTCTTGAGTGCCACTGGGCTATTGTTAATATGCCACAGCTTCTAAACTCCAAAAGAGGAGAGTTCCAGAGACCTTCTGCTATAATTTAGCAGTGGCCAAGACTGTATCAGCCTATCTCCAGAGCACTGCAGGGGTTCAACCTCCTTCAGCAGAGTGCCAGCCAGTGCTGCAGTTCCCTTCCAAGATTGACCCAGGTGCCAGGTGACTGCAGTATGAAAACACTGGTCATAATGTACAGCCTAAAGAAATGTCATAGACTTGATCTAATGTTCCCTCTCACATTGAAGGCATTTTAGTTTTGACTGTAAAATTTGACAACTTGGCCATTATTTTTACAAGAACAACGTGAAGCACAATGAAACATCCCTCTGCCCTTTAAAATTAAGACGGTTTTATGCGTATTACTAGAGAGAAACCTGTCAAATTCACTGCAAAATATCTTTGTTAAAATCAGTTATCCTTCACTTGTTTATCAGCTTGTCAAATAGCAATTAGTTCTCTTCACCTCCGTTTTCTCCCTCCTCTCCTTTAAGACACACCTGCAGAAGATGATCCGTCTCCCTGCGCCCCCCAGTCTGCGCACGGGCGGCAGTGTCAGAACGGCACGGAGTGCAAGGCAGGCTGGGAGGGTCCGAAGCACGGAATTACCAACTTTGACAACTTTGCTTTTGCCATGCTGACCGTGTTTCAGTGCATCACGATGGAGGGCTGGACAGATGTCCTGTACTGGGTACGTATCCGAAAATGATAAGCTGAAGGGCCTGCTCGTGTGCTCTGGCTGTGTGGGAACTTGGGGGCTTTAACTTTCTTGCTTCTTCTATATAGTGAAGGCATGTTTGCTAGCATGGAGCTTTAACTAACTCAGAATACCGGTGGTTAAATGGGAGGGTTTTTCTGGTGCAGTTACATGTAAATGATGGCTTTCCCTTGATGTTTTAAAGTTGAACGATGGCATGTGGCTTATTGATTTGAAGATTTGCGAAGTACCTTTGTTGAGCAGCGTGTCATGTAAAGACACCCCTCTCTGCAGGAGTGAAATATCTGCTACATCTCCAGATTACTGATGTAAAAGAATTTGTGACAGATAACTGTGTGCTCCACCCATTACGTTATTGTAACAAAGGCACTATACTGAGCAGCTTGTAGGTGTTTTACAAGAAAGGCCTCAAAAATCCCTTTTCATGACAGCACTACTTCTAATTATGACTTTTATCAGAATAGTATTGGAATAAATTCTTCTAACTCTGGTATTGGTATTGATCATGGTAACATGTTTAGCTGAAACATGATAGTATCTTTAATCTAAATGCAGTCTCATCTTGTCCTTTACCCTAATTCTGGAATTTCCAATAGCTTTAGTTTCTATCTTGCAATTCCTAATTCTTCTAACTCTAGGTATTGGTATTGATCATGGTTACATGTTTAGCTGAAACATGATAGTATCCTTAATCTAAATGCAGTCTCATCTTGTCCTTTACCCTAATTCTGGAATTTCCAATAGCTTTAGTTTCTATCTTGCAATTCCTAATGTGTTGCGAAATGTATAGGAGTTAAAATCAGATTTAGCCTTCACCTGTAAACCAGTTATAGACATGTTTCTGGATTTTGCTCTTGCCACCAACTTTTGAAGCAGTATGCTGTGGTCCAGGACTTAAATTAACACAGAGCTCAGTCCTGTCTGTGTAAGGCTAACCTGGACTCTAACTTTGAAGACTGGCGTATTCTGACACCTGGTTCTGCAGAATGGTAGGATGTGCTACAATGCATGATGGAATTTAACTGAAGAAGACCCAAAGCACACAAAAGGAAGGTCTGGACTGAGGCAGCTTGCACTGTTAATCAACATCAGCTTCTGTCTTAAACATGAGCCTGAAGTTGTCTTCTACCCACCAGTGAGTTAGAGTGTACAAGATTTCCCTTTGAAGATTTAGTGTGTATCTGCAATAGATAGTCTCTGTGTGGAACAGGGAGCAGTCGTCTCTTTATCCTTGTAAGTTAGGATTAGAATTCTGACTCTAGCTTCCTTCTAATGCCTGAGATAAAGGGCAGAAACCAAACAACAAAAGGAGCACAAAAATTGCCTTTACTTGAAAAGAGGGTATAGACTAACGAAATAATGGAGAAGAACAGAAGTTAAGTCAGAAAAGAAACTGGGCAAAACTACTCCATGGCTCAACTATGACTATATCTAATATACCTGTCTTTTTATCATATTAACTCATATTCCTCCAGTCTTTGTGTGATTGAGAGGATTTATAGGTAGTTCTGGGGAATTAAAGATACCAAAAATAGATATGAAAATAGTTTTGGCAGTGTATACCATTTAGTATTGTGAAAGCTATTCACAAGTTACCATCATTTTCTCCAAAGGCACGTGTTATGAAAGGTCCTGCTGGTCCCCACACTTTTGGGTTCATGCGTCATTTGCATGACTGTATGTGCATCGTTCAGAACTCAGTTATCAGTTGTTTAATAACAGGAGCCAAAAGCAGATACTCACTGCTAAATGGTTTTCTACCATGACTGCTGCAAGTGGTCTGATTTTTTTGTGCCATCCCTGCAGTAACCTGGATTTTAGTTGTTGGCTTTTGTTTGGTATTCAGCCAGCTTTTTTCACTGTTTTTCTGAGCTGATCTTTTTTCTGTAGAGACAGTATGGTGAACTGAGACCTGAAATTAATACAGATTAATGGTCATGATTTTTAGGGGCATCCCTGTAGTTAGCCTTTTAGATTATGGTTCTGATAGAGTGCTTGCTTTGTAAACAAAATAAATATTTGTTATCATCAGTCCCCAGTTATTCCTAGACAAGATTACAAAAGATAAGAGTTAGCACTGCAGATAAAATTTCAGTAAATGAGGAGCAGGAAATTTAGTTTGTAAAGAAAAAAAACATATCACCTATGTTTAAAGGCCATGAACTGTGAAGTTTGAGTAAATACCTGAACACCTGAGCTGACAGACATACTTGGTTAAGCTGCTGTGAACAGTCCAGAGTACTATTGTACTGTATGACTTTTTTCCTCTTTGAGTTACATTGTCAAAGCGGATAGAAGTCAGATCCAATCAGTGTTGGCCATAAGTAAAGAAAGTATCTGAGATGAGATGCTTATTTCCTTCTGCAGAGAGGTCTGTGCTATTCTGGAGGCAGATGTGCAATTACTAAAGGGCACACCTAGGAGAGGCATTGTGGCTTTCATACTTACATGTAAAAACAGTTTCTAGCCATTTGCACTGTAATTTCGTATGTGGTTGTTTCAAAGCGTATCTAGGGTGTTTTATACCATGAGCTTTATAGTCCATGAAAAGGACATTCTAGCTTAAGCTAGCCAGATGAAGAGTACTTCTGGATCGTAAAGAATAGAAATGATGCAACATTTCAATTTCTGAAAGTGAAGGAAGAATTTAGTAAGTGGGGCAGGATATAAATTTATATTTTAAACTTAGGGTGAGCCACTGTTTCTTTAGTGAAGTCTGACTCATCTATAACTCTACTCCTGGGCCTTTGCCTTTTCAGCCAAGGAAGAGTGGACTTGTCATAGACAACACATTGGGGGCTGCATCTCCACAAGAGTGTAGAGATAGGAGGCTATTATCTTCTCAAGTAGATAACACTTTGAAAGATCTCCTGGATCCACAGTGAGGTCATGGAAATTAAATTTTTCGTAATTAGGAAATAAATCTTCTTAGTTAATTAAATTAGAAATCCAGACTTAAAGATTCCCTCTCCCCAACTACATCCTGAGACAGTTAGCTGTCCATTTTACACTGAAAAGAAAGTACAGTATAAGAAAATGTCTGCAAATCAGACAGTTTTGCAGCTCAAAATTTTAGGTGATGATTTTCAAAAGTCATTCCTGAAACTTAATAATGTAAGCTAATGGGTTAATATTAAAAGTGCTGAGCCTTCAAAGCTCAAGCAGACTGTTAGATTCTTAGCTGCTCTGCAATTGAGGTTAGATACCAAGGTTTAATCTGGGATCCTGCTGGGGTCAGTGGCAAAATTTCAGTTAATTCCAAAAGGTCAGCATCTCACTTTCTAAAATCCCACTTCATAAAATCTTGATCATACTGTTGAGGTTTTTCACATGCAATCATGTGTACAACATGAGGACTTTCAGATGCCTAATCAGGGCCTTGGTGTCTGTTGTGGTAGTCTTCCAAGGACATACATGTGGATGTAGGGAGTTTTCTTTGCTCCCTCCTTAAATCTGAAAATAAGAGCCTGATCAAAAACTCAGCAGAACCATAGGTAAAGCTCTGGGCTGAATTACTTGGCTAGAAGTGTTTAGACAACAGAGCAATTCCCTTGGTTTGAATGTTTCTATAAGTGTTTCTCAATTATATCTTCCTACTTTCTAAAAAATAGCTTTGGAAGGTACCAAGATCTTTGCATTCCTCTCAGTAGAAATGGAGGGACATTAGCACATTTCAGCATGCTGCCCTGAAATATGTAGTAGTAATTTCATGAAACTTATGTGTGTCTTGTGCCGCACTTTGCAAGGTTAAACCTGCATGTTTAAAAGGCAGAAATCTGTATGAAGTTCCACAAGCCCTGAACTCCTAATCAACTTAGTAGCTCTTCAGATTTCACCTTCAGTTAGCTGCTTCCTTCTTCATGCTTCCCTTCATGCCTCCTTCGGCTTTTCCACTCGGTAGTGAAGCTGTCTCCTCTCTCATGGAGTACTATTTCCCAGCCTGCAATCCACACCATCACAAAAAGATAATCACAGACAGGAAAGCAATAAACTTTTATTTCTGGGAAGGACTTTACATCAATAAGATCAATGCACTTTCCAGTCTCCTCTCTTGTGAGCAGATAGGGTTCATTTGAAATGTAAAAGAAAAAAAAAGTGTTAGGGAAAACAGTTTGACACTGCTATAGTGGCAGGTAAGATAATTAATTACAAGGAGCCTAATTTCTAATGTGAAATAACTGTATTGGATCAGATGAAAATCCGTGCAAAATAACCTTGTTGACTGAAGAACTGTTCTTTGTTGAAGGGAGCATTAAGTGTTTACAGGAGCAAATCTCCTGTGCTACCTCAGTATCTTAAAAGGTTTACTTTATCCCAGTATAACAGTCTTTCTCTCATGTGCAGTCAGTTCATACAATCGTTTCAGTAGACAGGCACCTCTTATGACATGTCACATCATAATTTTTCCTATGCATTGTAGAAAGATTGAGCTTATTGTTCTCAAAACTCTCTTTAATGTATGATCAACCAGAATTAGCAGCTTGCTCCCTTGTGCAGGCACCAAGGCCCTTTTTTGAAGACCCCTCAATCTTGGAAACTTCCAGCAGCAGATGCCAGCCCAAACATTACCAATTGGGTAATCTGATATTTTGTAATCAGCCTCTGCTGTGGTCTGTTACTTCTTATTGTCTTGTTGACTAAGGAGCAAAATTAATCCCTGTGCAGTTTGTAACATCCTGGTTAAGTATTTGTAGGCATTTGTTGTATTCCCTTAATCTTTTTCTAATCTGAGCAGATTCAGTTCTTTCAGCCTTCCCTGATGGGGCTTCTTTTTAATTATTTTTAATCAGTTTGTTAGTGTCCTTCAGGGGAAGCTTCGCTTCTCAGTTAAATACAATTTGGACAGGGCCCTGTCCCTAGCAAGGCTTTTATCTTTGTATGAAATGTGCTTTCTGCAGCTGGATCCCTGTAACATCACATGCAAAACTGCCCACTGCAGCCTCAGTTTTACATGTCTGGTCTCTCCACTCCCTTGCATCTAAGCAATTGTATGTATAAATGAAAAAAGAGTGCAGAGCAAGTGCAAAACAACCATACCTTGTTGCATTGGGCTATTCACACTGCTGGGTAGTGGAGAACCTGGTCCTGAAATGTTCTGCATACAGCTTGTCTGTTACAGCTTGCCCACTTACAGCTTGAATTCTAGGATTTTTGTAATTCTACTCGATCTCCTTGATGATTATTAATAATGAGCAGCCTTGAGCCTGCCATTGTTTTTTGGAATATTGCCTTTCCCCTGTCATTTGGACAACGCTTCAAAATACTTGGTCAAGTCTCTGGAAATAACATGCAGTGCCTCCAGGGACAGTTTACCTCAAGGCTCTAAGTGCAAACTGAAGAGTGTGGTATTATTCTACATGGACTAAAGCCAGGTCTGGATGAGATCCAGGGCATTAACCTGGCCCTGGAAGAGTTGCACGAACTGTTACATAATAAGCTGACTCTCTCAAATTTAACTGAACAATCCTTGGTAGGCTTGCCCAGCCCCTAGGCAAGAAAACATTTTAGTAGTCTAAAACAGTGCAGTAGAGCCACCACGATGTAGTGAGAATGAATCAGTGGAAACATTCAGAAACATCACATCCCCAAGGGCAGCATAGAGTGGCATATAGAGATACAGCAGGTTAAACAGGCTGTCCTGGAAGATCCTTTCATCTTTGAATCTGAGACCATACTTCCAAGAGTCACTACATGAGCTTGAAACTGGAGCTTACCTTCACCCTTACAATTCCAGCCATGAAATCAAAACAGAACAAACTGGACAACAGGTATCATTTACTTTGCTGGCAGCATTGACGTATCTTGTGAGCTTTTCTCATCCCCCCACAGCTTGTTGCAGCCAATGAGGAAGATGATGTGAGGAATACAGAGATACTGCCACAAAGTGGAAGACATTAAACGCAGAGCTGCAACCGCCAATTTTCGCCAGCTGTGTTTTTCCTTCTAACCCTTTATTCTTGCAGCACTTAGGCTTGAATTATTAAGGCTTTCCACACAAGAGAATGATCTGATTCTAAGAATATATCTATGTCTATGTGTTTCCATGGTGTTTATTCCCCATCCACCCCCACCCCTCCAAGAAAATGCTGGGTTTTAATTGTTGAGGGTTGAAGTTTTTTAATCATGTTTTTGGCAGGGTTTTGCATGGATGTGAAAAATTTACAAAGAATAAGCACACAAATATGAGCAAACCATCGCTGTGATTGCAGAGGTTATTTCATCTTCATCTGCTGTAACAGTGATGGGTAAGGGGAGAGGGCCCATAGTTCAGGGCACTGAAGGGCCACAGCATTAATGCACAGAAAAAGCAGTGTCCCCACTTAATTTGTGTAAATGCTGACCTAAATCTGTGTTCTTTTTCTCGTGAACAATTGCACGTGCAACTGTCATGGTTGTCTGTACTGCTGTCTTGAAAGTGAGTAACAGCAGTGACTTGCTGGTTCCTCCCTGCCACAAAAATCTGCTTCTGAACACCTGTTCAATGCAAAATAGGCACCTACTGTGTGACATGAAGATTTTATGAGCCCTTCAGACCTCAACTTTGGACCTCTCAGTCCTCTTTCTCTATATGGGAAGAAACTGTCCACTAAAAATAAGGTTCTTTGGGTTGGTTATGGGGAGGTGTTAATGGAGACCCTCTGCCCAGTGCTCCTGCGTGGGAAGGACCTCTTTAATAGCCCTGTTTTTCTGTTGCCCTTTCTCTATTCTTTCTTCTTTTGTTCTTCCTTAGACTCTTCCTTAATTGCTTCTGTCTAATCATCACAGAGACCTTTCTTGTGTTTAATCTTCAATCTTTTATCCCAGAGCTATAAAATTAAGAGCTAAGCTACTGGGACACTTATATCTGACTTAGGATTTTGAGTGCATCTGTTTGTGGGTGCACGGCTTGGGCCCTACTACCAGTTTTGCAAGAACAGATGATTGTTGCCTTCTGAAACAGTCATTTACAGAGTTGTTATGTTTGGACCCATATTCATTAGACAAATTCACTTTGGTTCATTATCTAGACCCTGGGAAAGAAAAAGACTTGGAAATATACCCAAGGTCAGAACACAGGTGGTGGCTCTAGAACTGACTGTTTATGAAACTCGTATTTATTTTGAGTTCAATGTTTTTCAACATCTTGCTGAAAAAGGGCAATATAACTATTACCTGACCAATCTTACTGTGAATAATAACTCCTTCCTGCCTGCAAAGAGAATTGGCCCACTAATATTTGCTTTATTCATTGATTTCAGTGGAATTTCTGCCTCAGGAGGACTTGAGGGCTCAATATGATGGGTGGTCATACCATCATAAACGTATAGTTTAGCTGCGCCTGTGGCCTCCCCTAGAACTGTCTCCTCCTAACTCCAGTTTTCTGGACTGAATCCAAATCGGAGGCCTAAAACCAATGTTGGGAACAGATCCCTAAAATTACGAAGTGACCAGAAGTAGAAAATGAAGGGTTTAGGGCTCAATCAGAGGAATATTTACCACAGAACCTCCAAAGTTTGTATTTTTAAAGATAACCTAGAATAAATCAGTCCTGGACATCGTGCTGATCTTGCCTACTGCATGTTGCTGATAAGATTCACAAGAAAAAAAGAAGTGACAATTTTGTCTGCCAATTATGTAGTTGCACCTCTTTTATGATAGTTTCTCCATTGAATCTCTAGGGCTTATACAGTGTCTGTGAGTGGCTAGTGCACCTATCATATGAAGATTTACTATCTTTGTACTACGAGTTCTAGGTATTGTACATTTTATTTGAGAATTTTGGGTGTGATTTCACAATGGAAAACTAGATTAATCAACTAAAATGTAGAATGGATTTCTAGGAATAATATAGATTGGGAACCAGCTACAGAGGAATACACTGGGATACAGTGGAATACAGTGGGATACATTGATCAAGTGAAAAAAAAAGAATTGACAGTCATGCCTCCACTTATTAAAGAAGGTAGTGATTATCTACAGCTTACAGTACTGTTTTTCATTATCTTTCTTTTTAAGGACTTAATTGACTATGTAAGTCAATGAACAGTATGTGCTGGTGTATTCCGGTGCGTACAGCAATCAGTGCTGTTCTGATATACTTGTGGTAGCTTTTGCTATCATTCTGCAATGAGATAAATAGAAGCAGTTATAAAACAGCAATACAGTTAAACAGGCAGAAAATCCTTTCTGGATAATCAGCCATGCAAATGCAAATACAAAATAAACAGAGACAGGAAGGGATAGCCCAGAATTCTGAGATGAAATGAAATCTTTAGATTTGGAAACCCACCATCCTAGGGGATATTTTCATGCTTGAAATCAGCACTTTATTCTTTTGGAGTGAATTTCCAAAGCCTTTAAAAGATGAAAAGGTTTTAAAATAACTGAGCAGCAGTAAGTGATGGAACGGCTGCAGTAGCTATAATGAAAGAACTATCAGCCTTGTGGCTAAGTAGCCTTTGGGCTTTTGGATGACTTTTTCAAAGACCAACCTTTTTCTTTTAAAGGGAAAAAAAAGCTACACAGGCTTATGTGGGAACAAGGCAACTCACATAAAGCTCTGTGACTTTTGCCTCTGGAGGCCTGAATTCAAGGCAACTCACATAAAGCTCTGTGACTTTTACCTCTGGAGGCTGGAATTCAAATCCTGATTAAGTCACACAAGCCCAAATATTTTTGGAGGTCACTACATGGTGTTTCTGCAAGTTGCAAATTCACTCAACAAGCTAACCCACTCACATAATTGGCCACACGAGATAATGGAGAACCTTGATGGGTGCTGCTGGTACCTGTAGTAGGGACCTGACTTTGGCAGAACACAGCAGATGGATCAATGACATGAATCTCCTCTAAGTAGATCTACTGCTCAGGAACCAAGAAGAGTAGTGTAATAAGAAGGCAAAAGTAATGTCACTATTGATGTTAGCTGCTTAGTAGAAAAGAGGCAGGGAAAATGTTCTGTCAGCCTTCTACATCAACAAGTGGAATGGGTCAAGAGTAAGGGCTTAGTATCCTAGCCTCCAGACTACGCTTGTGAAAACTCCTGAAGACCTGCTCAGTCTGAGCCTAATGTCTTTAAGAGCTCTGCCTGGGTCAGTGTATGGCCTGTTCTTTCCCAGCTGGTCTGTACAACAGTCAGTCAGCCTCAATGCAGACCTGAGAGTGACCTGAGCCACCACCGGGAAAAGAAAAATAAACAAAACAACAGAAACACACACACAAGAAGACAATAACAACAAAAACCAGAAACAAAACCCACAACAAACTTTTGAAGGAATAGTTTAGAGGGAACTATTTGCATATTCACAGTGCAACAGTTCCATCACACACTAGCATGCCAGTTGCTTTATCACTTGGCAATAAATGCATTGAAATATTTCACTTTGGGGTAACATGTTTTATGCTAAATTGAATTGAAACACATTGTTATTTTTTTATCTTTTACATATTAAACATGGAGAAAGAGAGTGAGGTGGCAAAGCAGGAGGCCTATTTGAGCTCAGAATTAGTCTTTGATGTAAGGAATTCTCGCTGTGTAACTGTTTTCAGTGGGAGTTCAGAATCCCTGTGTTGCCAAACATCCTGCAAAGGTATGTAGCCTCCTCCATTTTTCACAGAAAAATAGAGAAGTCCCACAAGAAAGCACAGAGTACAGGAGATGAGAAGAGATGTAACTGGTAGCTTCCTGATTAGTTCTCTTTTCCCTTCCTTACTATAGTTGACTATAGTAACTTCCCAGTGGCACTTGCACTAAAAATTTAATATGCTGATATTTTGTCAGCAAAATCCACTTTTCAGAGAGTTGATCTGCCATGGTAATCCATGTCCGTTTTGAACATTACCAGTGTTAATAAATGTTGCAACTGTGAAAACACAACCCAGTAACACTGCTGTTTAAGTCAAGGAAGAGCCTAATTTTTTTTTTCTCTATTTTGAAATGAAAAATATTTAAGTCAAACGCCAGTGGCCTTTGCTATCAGTTGAAGTTGTACAGTAACTTGTATGAAAGCCATTCAAAATGACAGATTTAATTAAGACAGTAGTAAACACACCCAAGTCAATATTGCCCCCCTCCCTCTCCAGCAAGCACAAGCTACTGTGACGTAGAAGTATGGGATCAGTACGCGTTTTCAACAGAATTGGCTTGCAGTGGAAAAACAGTTCAGCTCAATCATTGTGTGCCACAGACATTTTGACCTGCTGGTGTTTGAATGCAAGTTTTCATTCTCTTCCCACTCTCAGAGAGAGACCTTGTGTTTCCCATAATAGCTCAGTCTGTTAAAGAACAGCTGACTGCAAAAAAACAATGTGTACCCAAACTGAAAACGGCTGAAATACGAATACAGAACTCTCTAGGAAAGAATGAAATAATGTTGTGGAGTCCCGTGGTAATATACTGGGCCTAAAAAACATAGTGGAAGGGTTCAGTGTGAGCATACAATATCAGTAATCCAGAACTAGGTGGTTGAGAGTTAGGGGATTTTTTAATATGTGTCTCAGACTTTATACAGCCTTTCCCAGCTGAAAAAGTGTGCACATCCTTGAAAAACTGTGGCCGGTATTTAATATGTGATGAAAATATGACTCAGTGCTGTTAAAAGAAGTAAGCTTGAAAAATTCTACTGGTAGCAATGAACTTCCCGCATCCTGTATGCAGCAAAAAGCAAATACAGTTTGCTTCACATCTTTTATGTGTTCTTCATTAAAGGAAGTTCATATAACAGCAAAAGGGTATTCCATTGTGATGGTATAATTTCAGAGAAGCTCAAATAGCTATTTTCAATGTTTTCACTTTGCCATCAAGCAGCTGACATGGTTAGAAGGCAGTGCTCCTTGGTCACCTTGTTCTTGCACAGGTTGCAGCAGCTTAGTAGGGCTCTTCTGCAGGACTCCTGCCTTTACACAGTCTCCCCAAGATTATCAAGCTAGTCAAGGTGTATCTTGTGTGGGAGTCTAAGGTTAAACTCACCACTGCTTTCATTTCTCTTCTCTACAGTGCTTCCATTCTGAAGACTCGACCCTCATGTCAAGGAGGTCTGGCAGCATAGCAATGAACTATAGCTATATCCAATTTTTTTCCAAAATAAATAGAGCAGTTGTACTGGGGTGAGGACATCTACAGCAGATTTAACATAGTGCTAGCAAGGGGTGAAGAAGCAACCTCTGCAGATTCCAATCTTCTCAGATCTTCTCTCTTCTGGACTTCTCTTCCATTGCTGCAGTTCCTTTGATTCTTTCTCAAGGGTTCTCTGTTGCAAATTAATCTCTTCCCTTGGTGTTTCTGCTGTCCTCATTGAGGCAGTGCTTTCTCAGTTAATGGCTCCATTTAACTCCTGCAGAGAGTTCTGTACAAATTGCCAACATTTCTAGCTCAGAGTGGAATTCTAATTTGCTCTTTCCATCACTAGAGAAGGACTGGGGAACCAAGGTACACGCAGGAATCTTATTATTCTTCCCACTGCCCACGTTTGATGAATTGTGCCTACATTATTTACATTTATCCTGCAGTTACCATATAGCAGAATAACCTGTCTCAAGCCTTATCTGCCCTGATTCATGATCCCTGTGTACTTGCCTTCATCCAGCTGTCTTGCCTTTCTCCTGAAGACAGGGAAAAAGGTAATAGATGTCTATATCTGTATATAGGACAGAACTTGTAAAATTCCTTAATTGAGGTAGCACAGCAAGAAGAGCCGGAAAAATAAGTGCTTGGAGAGGGCAACTGAGCTTAAAATTTCCCTTCTCCTTCAGTACTTCAGAAATAAAAGAAATTTGATTGTTAAACCAGATTATTTTTAACAGGAGCAAGTGATCAAGTGCTCCTTCCTTTGAGTGTCATCAGTTCAGACTGAAGCTGGGTTGAACTCTCCAGTGTCTCCACTGCATCTGATAGTGCCAGCTACAAAATGTAGAGTATTTCAGAACAGTCAAAACGAGCAGCTGTTGGCTTGGAGTCTCTTTAAAGTTATCAGGATGTTGATGCTTAGAAAGAAATTCTAACAAGAATAAGAGCAAAGGCACCTAGAGTCCTTTGTTTATATGTTAAGCCATTAAGAAACAATTGTATTCCATTGTTCCCAAGTCCATAAATGTAAGTCTAGTCTATTTTAGTTTTCATATTTTTGCTTATTACCAGGTTTGGTGCTTTGTAATTTTTTACCCCGGTCTCTGTACTTTTGCCTTCACTTGGCTCTAAAACCTCGAATTCCCACTCCTTACCCACCTGTCTTAAAGATTCAGGAAGGCTGAAAGAGTTTCAGGTTAACAAGATAAATTATAACACTTCTCATGTTACACTAGAATGTCTAGACTAAAATGCTTAAATCTTCTTGTCATTCTTATTGTCATTTTTCAGTCATTATGCGCATGAATTTCTAATTTCTTCAAAGGAATTTCAGAAAATAAGCTCCTTATCCTACATTTCTCTCAATCCTTTGCCCTGTCCCATTCCAGCAAAGCACTTAGGCATAACAGTTTGCCTCTGCTGGTAATAATAATATTGACCATTGACTTCAGTGGAATTATTCATGTGCCTTGAATTATGCATGTACATGAGTACTGGATTAAAAACCAACCAAGCAAAGACAACTAATTAGATTTTAAATATTGAATATCTGCAAGGTAGGATCTTCATCCTTAGGATAATAATGCACTAGGTCTGAATCCAGCTTTAATGATATGTGTTAGGGAAATATGATGATCCTTTTCTTGCTCACAGATGGATATATACTGTGTATAGACTTCAGGTGTATGGGGAGACCAGTCAGGGATTTCTGAAGTAAAAACGTGTTTTTTTCATCTCTTCATTGACATGACATGCAGCAACCTCACACTGTTCAGGCTCCAAACATATCAGCAGATTCAGGATCTGTAGGATTTCAGTGCTAATGAAGCAATCCATAGTTTGCCCCACAACTTGGAAAACGTGCGTATGGAGCCTAGCATACGTAGAAAGTCCATTTTAGAACTATGTTCCCTTTTACTGTACATTTAGTTCTGTGTCACCTAGCTGAAATCTTTCTGGGGCTTCCTTTAGCCATTTATAGTTTTGTGAGTAAGTTAGAAATTGTAAATAACAGTGAGTAATTTCCTTGTTAAAAGCAATATTAAGCACAGTGGGGCTTACAATAAGTTGCAAAATACATAATATATTTATCACAAGTATTACATGAAAAACCATTTTAACATAAGCAGTGTACTGATTAGAGATCAGAGTCAAGATACAATATGCAGGCTTTGTTACCAGCACTAATCAACAATACTACATGTTTGCAACTTTAGGGGTTGTTTTTTGTGTGTTACAGTCACATTGGTCACAGTCCAGCCTCCCATCTGTGAGTTGTTTAAGAGCATGACAGTTGTCAGATGTCTTGGATCTCTAAGGAGAAGCTGAGTGAAAGAAAGGAGTCAAACCTTCACATCGCAAGTCCTCTGCCTGTTCTGACCACTAGCAAGAGCTTTCAAGGCAAAGACTGCAAGTACTGCAGAGCCAAGGTGTTCTTAAGCCAAAATCAGATCTGCAGTTGAGAAGTTAACCATTGAACAAGTAGTTTCTTTTCTGTTTGCAGAGCAGCCTCAACAATCATGCTATTGCCAGTTACAGTTGTTAATTGGAAGTTCTTAGCAACTGCCAGCAATATCCTTTTTCTCATTTGGGATGAATATTTTGTTCCTCATCAGTTTCTGCTGATGTAATATATCTAGCATGAGAAAAGGCAGAAAATTAATCTTATAAAGTTTTACTTCTTTACTGGACAAATTTGTCTGGACACTTTCTGGGAAATTCACCCCACCTTGGTTCTCAAAGATTACATTGGTTTTATGAGACCTTGTTTGTTCCCTGACTGTATGAATGCAAAGCATTTTTGTCAGTCTGTGAAGTTTCAGAAACGAAGCAAAGCTTTAACTCTCATGAAAGCAATGCAAAGATATAATTGAAGCCAAAGAAATAATAGAAGAGTAGGAGCATTTTCCTTTCTAGGCCACTCAGCCCTAGCCTGAGATGTAAGATTTACTGACTGTCTATAATGTAGACTTTTTTTTCTTTAATATTGTGAACACAGCCATAGCTGTAACGGGTGACATTCCATTTTCTGGTTTTTTTGGTTCTTTGTTGTTGTTTTTTTTTTGTACCTGAGTTCTGACTAAAAATTTTGGAGGAAAACTTTTTTCCCTCATAGAGCAAAACAGTGCATCATCCTATAAAAAAAAGTTTTTAATGTTGTTTAAGCAGAGTTTAAAGTTGTAGTTCCATGAGCATATGTATGGATTAAATGCATTCACCCAAATATTCATGGGAAGAGAATGAAAGAGGGCAGTGGAAAAAGAAAATTTCTGCTTTTATCCAAACCTCTTTAGTTTGTAATTGATCAAGTATAAGCATCCAAATCTCACACTAGTACATGTATGGCCCTTTATATATCACCTGAGACTTGCCTGTCAGTAGGCTAATATTTGATCTCTCATCTAAGCTGAGGAAATAACTTTTATGCATCCTTAAAGTTGTGAATGTCCTTAAGTAGTTTTCCTGAAAAAAATAGTTTTCAAATTGAAGGCTCCAAGCAGGAAGAGATATTCAGTGACAATTACCACCTCCTCTTTCTTCTGTCTTCTGCTACTAATATTCTCCAATTTTATATTGTTACAAGAAAGGTTTGGTTTTAACTAGAGATCTTGCTACTGGCCATAACCATTATATTTGCCTAGATAATTTCCTGAGGCAGTGAATTCCACAGATAGGCAGCATAAAATAGCATTTCTACACAAAATTTTCAAATTTACTGCCCTTTAATTTTATTGAGTACTCTGCTGTTAATTAATGTTACTCTGTGAAAGGTTATACACTTCATTATAGAATACTTGAAGCACTTGACTTGTATTTTAAAGAGGCTGTCATAACATTCTATAGACATTAGAAATTAATTAGCAATTTTTTCAAGAAATAGAAGCCTAGCCCTAGTGTCCTAGCTAACT